>OW121850.1:110598605-120598605 GCA_933228895.1 Platycnemis pennipes
CCAGCCCCCTACTCCCATAGTTCGGGTTCGAATCCCGGCAGTAGCACATTTTCAACATACCCAGTCCATAATTTAGTGTTGCATGGTGAGAATTACATGTTGAGCACTCGGTCCCTGGAATGAGGATCCCTAGGTGTCGTTCGTGAAATGTAGGATAGTTCGACGCCAGGTTTCTCTCCATCATTCTTCAAATCTAAAAAATCCCAAATATTCACTATTCCTAAATCCAAACAACTGCCTAGCCCATTTATAGAAATTATGTTCTTTGGAAGTACCTACTACTCATTTAGTTGTACATGAATGATTCACGCATTAACGACACGTTTTCCATACTACGTAGCAAGTATTTATTAGCGCTTTCTTGGTATTGATCCATCATCCACCACCGAGGTGATTCACACGATGCTCTGTAGATCAGTTATTCCCAAACTTATTTAATTATTTATTTTCCACTTCCTCCGAAAACAGCACATGTGGCCTTTACATCGGCGCATTGACAATGTAACAACAGACGAGCACACACAGACATGTCCTGAGTGGTGAAAAAACTCAGGCGGGTCTCGAGCCCGCGACCCTAAGGTTACCACGCGAGGACTTAACCACGCCGCCACACGTTGGCAGCAACCTTCAGACTGAGGTTATAATATTGGGATACCCTTCTTAGAATTTTTATTCATCCAATTGGGCTTTCCTCTCTATTGCCAAGGATAATCGGCACTTTACAGTATTTAGTCCTTAGGTTGGAAAAAAAGCTTCCATTACTTTCACCATCTGTCGGGTGTGAGGGTAACCGATTCAGAAGTTGGTCCAGCTAAACATTTTTCGTTTCCCCACTATGATCTCGCGGCACCCGTAGCTGTTTAACCCGCACCCTGAAATGCCGTGGAACACCGGATGGGAACCACTGGTTGCAGATGCACCCTCAATAATAAGAATGACTACTATAGCTACACACCTCTCTAATAGCAACAAACAAAAATCTTTGGTAAATTCTTCGAAAGGCATAACGAGGTTTGCTCTCACTCTTGTGTGCCCTCAGGCAATAATGATGCAGCAGCTCCGTGGCCCCCTCTTGTGCCGACGCCGCCGCCCGCAGGGAGCGGCCAGCCTCCGACCCCAGGGGGCGCCCCCGGTCCCTTCTCCTGCTTCCTCGTGTTCGCAGTTGGCCCGGCCAAGGAGAGAGTCCGCAGCTCGCGCATACTCATCCAGGTGTCGGACCTCCGCCTCCCGCCGGGATCCAAGTGCAGCGCCCCAGGCGCCGGAGACGCCGTGCGCGTCTACAGCGTCCTCCGAGGGAGGCTCTTCTTGGTGCGGGAGTACGTACACAAAGACCCTCCCTCTCCGAACCGATCATTACCGTTTACAGATGAAAGCAGTGTTATGGGTACGGTCCGTCATATTCGGAGGGGAGTAAGCCTGTCCCTCTCTCGAGGGCATCTCAGATCGGAAGGATGAGCGTTTGATGAGAAAAGAGAAAGGGTGGAGAGAAACCCGGCTCCGGAATTATCCAGCACGTAACGAAAGGAGCCAAGATCACAGTTTCACGTATCTACCATGCGACTGAAGTATAACTAACTAACACCATAAAAAACGGTAGTAACCATCTAGGTACGTAGATAAAAACTACATAAAAATCGAGGCTACTCCCAACTTTTGCCACAGTTGCATAGGTATTGGGTAAGTAAGATAAGGCAGGAACGAAATACCTATTCCGTGATCCCTGCAATTCTTTCTGGCCATCGGAATAAAAATAATTTTCAGTGCCAAGGACTTAGGTGCAAACCATGGAATGCAATTGCTTTCGGTGATTTTAAATTACATTTTTGAAAGGGGTTAAAGGGTTTTGAAAGGGGACTTAAGTTATCTATCTCGTGATTTTCTACCGCTCCATGTCCTTATTTTTGCTTTTGGGATTGTGTGCCAATTCAAACCAATTTAAATACTAGTTCTCTTCCATCGATTGCAAAATGAGGAGGGAACGTAATCTGTATTTTATCAAAGGCAACACCAGATATACAGCATTGAAAACTGTTTCCTTATTTGGAATCTTCACTGCCAATAGTGCATCCAAAGTGAATACCTAGATTATGAACTGTTATTATCATTCAAATCATTCAAGCTTTTCTTAGACTTACTATTCCGGGCGCCGAAAGAAAGATAGTGAAAACAAACATCTGCTCTAGCGTTTCTTCTTGTAAACCTCACGAAGGGCATGGAAGAAAGGAGACTTCGACCTTTCGTATCCATTTGGGAACCTCCTCGCCTCCACAGTCGAGGTGGTCAAATAGTCATCCCGACAACTTCCCATTTTTCTGGTTCCTTCAGGATTTCGAGTTCTCGAGGCTATGAAGCTAGCGATAGCGACAACCATGTGAGAATCGTGCATTCCTTAGCGGTGGAACGTAAACAGCGTTATCCGTCGAGGTTGGTACTCGGATACTCGCCGGGGTATTCATTCGGGTGCTCGAATTCAGGAATATTGAACTAGGTATTCAGGTATTCGCTATGGCGCTGAGGTGGTCTTCCTTATATTAATTCAGTTATTCATCCACTAGTCGAGGTATTCATTTACTCATGTATTCGTCGGGTACACAAGTATTCATTCGAGTACTCAAATACCTATGAATACATTTTGCGCCCTCCTAATGTCTGCAGCACACCCCTCACACACAGAATGTCTGCGTTTCTATACCCGTGAGCAAAGATTTTTATGGATAGAATTCCTGCCCCCATTCGAGGGTTCTATCGAAGGCACTTCACGCGCGATGGTGCCTCCGTTGTGGTTGAGAAGTTTGACTGGAAAACCCTTGATTTCTCGTTTATGATTTGCTTAAAACCGAAATTACATTCTTATTTGAGTTGTGGAATTGGTTAGGAATTTCCGGTCAACCTTATACTACTCGCAACTAACTCTTACCGCATCGTCCTTCACCTTCTTTGCGGTAATTCCATATTATTGTGAAATCTATGAAGTTGTGTGCCACTACCACTTCCTTCCCAGCAAGCGTGATGCCCAACTCCTCTCCCACTTAGTCGCCACTGAACTCTCCCACTTAGTCGCTAACACCATTCCAAAAAATAATTTTAATGTATGTTTTTATAACAACAACACTTTGGGGAAAATGATAATTAATTCTAAGGACGCAATAGATCCCATCTTAAGGAGTGGAGTCTATAAATTGGAATGCCAGGGTTGCCACGGTTTTTATATCGGACAAACCTGACGCAGCGTAGCAGTGAGAATGAAAGAACATAAGGCGTGTTTCCACAACAAGGACCCATCATCGGCTTTCGCTTCACACTTATTGGAAACGGGCCACCGGAGCGACTTCCGACCGACTATCCTCCACAAGTGCGCAAAAGGACGGAAGATGAATGCACTTGATCACCCCCCCCCCCCCAGTACGATTACCCCCAGAACAATAAGATTTTACTGCAAAATCACCTCAAAAAATGGCCCAAGCCAGATGCTTGTCAAGAATCATCAGAAACATATTATCTAATGTCATGTAATCCTGAATTAAAATTGTTTGGACTTCAAGAATTTCAATGTTATGTTATAATTTCTGTACATACACTAAGTTAAACATATACGAGTCATACATATATCTGGGTCTGATCATGCGAAGCCTATAGTCACATTTACTCTATTTATTCATTATGTACTGGAGGATGCACTCACGTAGAAGTGTGTACCCAAAGTATCGACTGCCTTGTGTTGGAGTCACTCAGAATCAAGTACGTCCGGAAATAATGGTTCTTCAGTCCAGTATACCCAGATCCTCGCTCCGTTTAGCAGAAAAATTCCTGCCCCACGAATTAATACAGTTAAGATCGGTTGTGAGAGTCGCAGTCCGTTTTGGTACATGAGAAGCTAAGAAAATAAGATCTCCTGATTGTGGATATGTAATGACTGTTTTGTGGACTGACCAAAAAAGCAATTCTGTGTCCTACCAAAAAATTTACGATTTTCCCAAAGTTTAAATGATGATTTATTTATTATTTTTTCCAGGTTTTGTGAAAACACCGACTACTATCCAGCAATCGTCACCGAGAGTCATATGGCAGTCGTGACAATAACTTTTTCTGATGCTCCACAAGACCGAAGATCCCGAGGCTTCGCTCTCAAAGTGGAGGCATACACGGATATATTCGGAGAAGTAGGCATCCACAATTTATCGGACAAGCTGACAGGACCTAACTCTAACCAATCCGGGATGTATGACCTGATGAAAAACCCCGACTACAAGGAACATGAGTGGAATATATTATCGCAGCAAACGTGGGGTAGCCACGGTTTTCGCCCTCATGTGCCGAGTCGACCCCTGGTCAATGGTCCTCATGACAAGGAAGAGGAGTGGAACGTAAGACCCCAGCAGAGCTGGAGCAGCCACGAATTTCACCCCAATCCACCAAGTCGACCCCCAGTCAATGGCCCTCATGAAAAAGAGCAACATTGGAACACATTATCCCAGCAAACGTGGGGCAGTCATGGTTTTTACCACCATGTCCCGAATCGTCCTCAGGTCAGTGGACTTCATGATGGGTTTCACGATCACGCAGGCATTCACTCAAACAATATACACCATAAGCCGACGGGCGGACATCATCATCAACTTTTTAGTCAGGTTGATAACGCCATCGGCAACAGTATGTACCATCCACCACATGCGAGTAACCACGGAAACGGCCACTTGAACAACGAATATGTGTACCAGTTCACGAAACCGCCGAAAATCAGCGAGGACCCGTTATGGAACGCGATTGGCGAGCATCCTTCCGGTCATTCAACAACTGGTGACCTTCCCGTAAACGCATGGTCTCCGATACGGGATCATCACGGACGTCCAGCAAATGTTTATTTACCCGCAACGTCCTGGTCAAACATTCAGAACCATTACGGGCGTCCAGAAAACGGTCATCTTCTCGCAACATCGTCTCCCATTAGGGACCATCATGGGCACCCGGAAAATGGCGATCCTCCCGCATCGTCCTGGTCTCCTATCCGGGATCATTACGGACACCCAGAAAGTGGTCATCTTCCCGCAACATCGTCTCCCATTTATGGCCGCCCAGGAGAAAATCGTCTTCCCACAACGTCGTCTCCCATTAGGAACCATCATGGACGCCCAGAAAATGGCAATCCTCCTGTATCCTCCTGGTCTCCTATTCGGGATCATCACGGACACCCAGAAAATGGTCATCTTCTCGCAACGTCGTCTCCCATTAGGGACCATCATGGAAGCCCGGAAAATGGCAATCCTCCCGCATCGTCCTGGTCTCCCATCCGGGATCATTACGGACACCCAGAAAATGGTCATCTTCCCGCAACATCGTCTCCCATTTATGGCCGCCCAGGAGAAAATCGTTTTCCCACAACGTCGTCTCCCATTAGGGACCATCATGGACGCCCAGAAAATGGCAATCCTCCTGTATCTTCCTGGTCTCCTATCCGGGATCATCACGGACACCCAGAAAATGGTCATCTTCCCGCAACATCGTCTCCCATTTATGGCCGCCCAGGATATAACCATCTTTCCACAACATTGTCTCCCATTCGGGACCATTATGGACGCCCAGAAAATGGCAATCCTCCCACCTCGTCCTGGTCTCCTATCCGAGATCATGATGAACGTCCAGTAAAAGGTCACCTTCCCGAAACGTCATGGTTCCCTGCCCCGGGTCACCCCGGGCATACTTCAAATGGTGGTCTAACCTCTACGACCTGGTCTCCTCTTCCGGAACATTCAAATGTGAACCACCCCAAACCCACGACGGCGAAGCCAGGCACGCTAGAAAACACGTGGAGTAGCATATCTAACAAAATACCAGCATGGGGAGATTTATCTGAACCACAAAACATAAAAGAAAATCCACATAAGTATTCGGAGTGGTCAACGTTCAATACACATATCCCTGCACGTCCAGCTGATAGTTATCTTCCCGCTCACTCGTCGCATCCCTCGTTGGATCACGCTCATTGGAACGCGCTTTACTCACAAAAACCTAGCCAAGAATCCTCAACTAATTCGTGGAACGGACTTTCCAATGAAATACCGAAAATTCAGCATCCCGCGCACTGGAGTAAACCTGAGAAGATCAAATACCAACAGTGGAACACCGTTTACGAACCTACTACTGACCGTCCTAACAATAATTATCTTTCTACGGCTACGTGGTTTCCTATATTTCATCAAGACAACCTTAACGGGCACCCGTCTGGAAATGTACAAGGATCAGCCGGAAATTCATGGGACGAAAACTCGCATGCGACTCAGAATGGGGAATCTTCGACAGAGTGGAGTAAAGGAAATAAATGGTCGGGGGGACAGAGTGAAAAAGAAAATAGCTGGAAGGGATACTTTTAAGAAGAAAGGTGAAAAAGACATTCATTCTCAATTTTCCCATTCACAATGTCCATGTCTGTAAAATAATATCGTGTAACTATCCTACGAAATGTAAGTTATTAATAAAGCGAAAAGGAAATCATCTAATTTCAATTATAATATCCTACGACTAATCCAAGGGAGTTAAAGCAGAAGTATAGACTCTTAATAGTGGTCATTCACAACTTAAAAGAATCGAACTTTTGATTCAAAATTAGCGACGTTTGAAACGCGAGCCATTTCGGGCGCCTAAACGTTCTTCATTTGTTTGGATTACGTCAAGAATTATCCAATCACAGGAGGTGTGTGGTTATCTTTTTTTGCTAGATTTTATTTTCAGAAGTTATGCAGATGAAGTGATGAGAGTGTTGACATACGAATGGCCCTTGAAAAATTCGTTTATGACAGATTTTATGTCGGTAAATAAGCTAGAAGATCGTTATCCCCGAGCACAATTTAATTCGGCTGTCTCGGCGAATTCTCGTCATCCCGTGGATGACTCACGTGTATTTTCTACTTGAGAAAAGTATGTGACTCACCACTTCAAGAACCTTGTACTGGATAACAAGAGGTCCTCGCCAGACCACAGCCAGACGTCAAAATGGCCAGCAGTGAAGACTGCGTTAGGACCCCCGATTGGATTCAACGTCTGGAAAATAAACATAAACGGGTATACTTTTCTTGAGATTAATTGTAGCATGTCATGCATGTTTTTATTGCCGTTTCGTGAACCATTTGAGTCCTTTTTCAGACCCACAAACTAGCCCATGAAATAGGAGCCGGTGCACCTTGCTTGCAATGTAACTCCTGTCCCGGACTTGACCTGCACTTTTGGAGGTAGATTTTAATACTTAGCGGAAGTTGGCCCACGGACTTCCATCCCACGTCCCTCTGTAAACCGACCACTAAAATTACGCACGGAACCCACCCAAGAGCGTCAAAATTTCCCTAATGATGGATCTACAGCGTAAAATAACCCCATAGACATATGATTATTAGAAAAAACAACATATTAACATTAAAAGAAAGCAAAACAGGGCAGTAACGACCGTCGTAATACGGTCATAAATACGTAATGCTAAAATATGCATTATTTGCCGACTGCGGTCATTTTATACTATGTAATACAAACCTCGTGGAGACCAGGGAAATGCAGCGTAAAATTATCCCATAAAACTGTATCCTGCAAAATATGCAACCAGCACAACAACCATGCGGAAAAGTATACAATTTCACTTCCGCGGATATATCTCCGTTAGCAGCACATTCATCTCTCCAAATTTTTTATATTACTTAGATAATTACCAACTAAACCAAACACATACGAGTTACTGAAGTCATTTCAGCTAGTTTCGCCGCAAATACCATCCCAAAACAGGTCAAAGTCACTGCGTAATCGCAAAAACAGGGGTGGATGCTTAACTATTACTTCACGGCCTATATCTCCAATACGAGAACATAGCGCTCCCTATATTTTTGCACATGCCTACTACACAATGTCCTCTACGAAATGCATTCGGTTAATTGAACTCAATTCACATCATTCATACCATCCCACGGACCCTTAGCACGCGACACCAGGGAAATTTCGTCGCCCCTCCCGAGGGTCGGAGGCTAGTACATTTTTCCACTCACTATATCTCGGTTACCAGCACATTCATGTCCCCAAATCTTTCTATGTACGTAGCTACTATGATACTCCATGGAATACGTATGGTTTTCTTAACTCATTTCAGCTCGTTTACTCACGGTGCCCATCAAACCGTCACCGCAACGCGAAAAAAAACTTCGCGAAAAAGTGTACAATTTCAATTCCGCGCATATATCTCCGTTAGCAGCACATTCATCTCTCCAAATGTTTTATATTACTTAGACAATTACCCACTTAACCAAACACATACGAGTTACTGAAGTCATTTCAGCCAGTTTCGCCGCAAATACCATCCCAAAACAGGTCAAAGTCACTGCGGAATCGCAAAAAAAGGGGTGGTTGCTTAACTATTACTTCACGGCCTATATCTCCAATACGAGAACATAGCGCTCCCTATATTTTTGCACATGCCTACTACACAATGTCCTCTACGAAATGCATTCGGTTAATTGAACTCAATTCACATCATTCATACCATCCCACGGACCCTTAGCACGCGACATCACGGAAATTTCGTCGCCCCTCCCGAGGGTCGGAGGCTAGTATATTTTTCCACTCACTATATCTCGGTTACCAGCACATTCATGTCCTCAAATTTTTCTATGTACGTAGCTATCATAATACTCCATTGAATACGTATGGTTTTCTTAACTCATTTCAGCTCGTTTACTCACGGCGCCCATCAAACCGTCACCGCAACGCGAACAAAAACTTCGCGAAAAAGTGTACAATTTCAATTCCGCGCATATATCTCCGTTAGCAGCACATTCATCTCTCCAAATTTTTTATATTACTTAGACAATTACCCACTTAACCAAACACATACGAGTTACTGAAGTCATTTCAGCCAGTTTCGCCGCAAATACCATCCCAAAACAGGTCAAAGTCACTGCGGAATCGCAAAAAAAGGGGTGGTTGCTTAACTATTACTTCACGGCCTATATCTCCAATACGAGAACATAGCGCTCCCTATATTTTTGCACATGCCTACTACACAATGTCCTCTACGAAATGCATTCGGTTAATTGAACTCAATTCACATCATTCATACCATCCCACGGACCCTTAGCACGCGACATCACGGAAATTTCGTCGCCCCTCCCGAGGGTCGGAGGCTAGTATATTTTTCCACTCACTATATCTCGGTTACCAGCACATTCATGTCCCCAAATTTTTCTATGTACGTAGCTATCATAATACTCCATTGAATACGTATGGTTTTCTTAACTCATTTCAGCTCGTTTACTCACGGTGCCCATCAAACCGTCACCGCAACGCGAAAAAAAACTTCGCGAAAAAGTGTACAATTTCAATTCCGCGCATATATCTCCGTTAGCAGCACATTCATCTCTCCAAATTTTTTATATTACTTAGACAATTACCCACTTAACCAAACACATACGAGTTACTGAAGTCATTTCAGCCAGTTTCGCCGCAAATACCATCCCAAAACAGGTCAAAGTCACTGCGTAATCGCAAAAACAGGGGTGGATGCTTAACTATTACTTCACGGCCTATATCTCCAATACGAGAACATAGCGCTCCCTATATTTTTGCACATGCCTACTACACAATGTCCTCTACGAAATGCATTCGGTTAATTGAACTCAATTCACATCATTCATACCATCCCACGGACCCTTAGCACGCGACACCAGGGAAATTTCGTCGCCCCTCCCGAGGGTCGGAGGCTAGTACATTTTTCCACTCACTATATCTCGGTTACCAGCACATTCATGTCCCCAAATCTTTCTATGTACGTAGCTACTATGATACTCCATGGAATACGTATGGTTTTCTTAACTCATTTCAGCTCGTTTACTCACGGTGCCCATCAAACCGTCACCGCAACGCGAAAAAAAACTTCGCGAAAAAGTGTACAATTTCAATTCCGCGCATATATCTCCGTTAGCAGCACATTCATCTCTCCAAATGTTTTATATTACTTAGATAATTACCCACTTAACCAAACACATACGAGTTACTGAAGTCATTTCAGCCAGTTTCGCCGCAAATACCATCCCAAAACAGGTCAAAGTCACTGCGGAATCGCAAAAAAAGGGGTGGTTGCTTAACTATTACTTCACGGCCTATATCTCCAATACGAGAACATAGCGCTCCCTATATTTTTGCACATGCCTACTACACAATGTCCTCTACGAAATGCATTCGGTTAATTGAACTCAATTCACATCATTCATACCATCCCACGGACCCTTAGCACGCGACATCACGGAAATTTCGTCGCCCCTCCCGAGGGTCGGAGGCTAGTATATTTTTCCACTCACTATATCTCGGTTACCAGCACATTCATGTCCCCAAATTTTTCTATGTACGTAGCTATCATAATACTCCATTGAATACGTATGGTTTTCTTAACTCATTTCAGCTCGTTTACTCACGGCGCCCATCAAACCGTCACCGCAACGCGAACAAAAACTTCGCGAAAAAGTGTACAATTTCAATTCCGCGCATATATCTCCGTTAGCAGCACATTCATCTCTCCAAATTTTTTATATTACTTAGACAATTACCCACTTAACCAAACACATACGAGTTACTGAAGTCATTTCAGCCAGTTTCGCCGCAAATACCATCCCAAAACAGGTCAAAGTCACTGCGGAATCGCAAAAAAAGGGGTGGTTGCTTAACTATTACTTCACGGCCTATATCTCCAATACGAGAACATAGCGCTCCCTATATTTTTGCACATGCCTACTACACAATGTCCTCTACGAAATGCATTCGGTTAATTGAACTCAATTCACATCATTCATACCATCCCACGGACCCTTAGCACGCGACATCACGGAAATTTCGTCGCCCCTCCCGAGGGTCGGAGGCTAGTATATTTTTCCACTCACTATATCTCGGTTACCAGCACATTCATGTCCCCAAATTTTTCTATGTACGTAGCTATCATAATACTCCATTGAATACGTATGGTTTTCTTAACTCATTTCAGCTCGTTTACTCACGGTGCCCATCAAACCGTCACCGCAACGCGAAAAAAAACTTCGCGAAAAAGTGTACAATTTCAATTCCGCGCATATATCTCCGTTAGCAGCACATTCATCTCTCCAAATTTTTTATATTACTTAGACAATTACCCACTTAACCAAACACATACGAGTTACTGAAGTCATTTCAGCCAGTTTCGCCGCAAATACCATCGCAAAACAGGTCAAAGTCACTGCGTAATCGCAAAAACAGGGGTGGATGCTTAACTATTACTTCAC
Source organism: Platycnemis pennipes (assembly GCA_933228895.1). Classification (NCBI taxonomy): domain Eukaryota; kingdom Metazoa; phylum Arthropoda; class Insecta; order Odonata; family Platycnemididae; genus Platycnemis; species Platycnemis pennipes. The sequence continues at coordinate 110,609,882 of OW121850.1, forward strand.
GGCCTATATCTCCAATACGAGAACATAGCGCTCCCTATATTTTTGCACATGCCTACTACACAATGTCCTCTACGAAATGCATTCGGTTAATTGAACTCAATTCACATCATTCATACCATCCCACGGACCCTTAGCACGCGACACCAGGGAAATTTCGTCGCCCCTCCCGAGGGTCGGAGGCTAGTACATTTTTCCACTCACTATATCTCGGTTACCAGCACATTCATGTCCCCAAATCTTTCTATGTACGTAGCTACTATGATACTCCATGGAATACGTATGGTTTTCTTAACTCATTTCAGCTCGTTTACTCACGGTGCCCATCAAACCGTCACCGCAACGCGAACAAAAACTTCGCGAAAAAGTGTACAATTTCAATTCCGCGCATATATCTCCGTTAGCAGCACATTCATCTCTCCAAATTTTTTATATTACTTAGACAATTACCCACTTAACCAAACACATACGAGTTACTGAAGTCATTTCAGCCAGTTTCGCCGCAAATACCATCCCAAAACAGGTCAAAGTCACTGCGGAATCGCAAAAAAAGGGGTGGTTGCTTAACTATTACTTCACGGCCTATATCTCCAATACGAGAACATAGCGCTCCCTATATTTTTGCACATGCCTACTACACAATGTCCTCTACGAAATGCATTCGGTTAATTGAACTCAATTCACATCATTCATACCATCCCACGGACCCTTAGCACGCGACATCACGGAAATTTCGTCGCCCCTCCCGAGGGTCGGAGGCTAGTATATTTTTCCACTCACTATATCTCGGTTACCAGCACATTCATGTCCCCAAATTTTTCTATGTACGTAGCTATCATAATACTCCATTGAATACGTATGGTTTTCTTAACTCATTTCAGCTCGTTTACTCACGGTGCCCATCAAACCGTCACCGCAACGCGAAAAAAAACTTCGCGAAAAAGTGTACAATTTCAATTCCGCGCATATATCTCCGTTAGCAGCACATTCATCTCTCCAAATTTTTTATATTACTTAGACAATTACCCACTTAACCAAACACATACGAGTTACTGAAGTCATTTCAGCCAGTTTCGCCGCAAATACCATCCCAAAACAGGTCAAAGTCACTGCGTAATCGCAAAAACAGGGGTGGATGCTTAACTATTACTTCACGGCCTATATCTCCAATACGAGAACATAGCGCTCCCTATATTTTTGCACATGCCTACTACACAATGTCCTCTACGAAATGCATTCGGTTAATTGAACTCAATTCACATCATTCATACCATCCCACGGACCCTTAGCACGCGACATCACGGAAATTTCGTCGCCCCTCCCGAGGGTCGGAGGCTAGTATATTTTTCCACTCACTATATCTCGGTTACCAGCACATTCATGTCCCCAAATTTTTCTATGTACGTAGCTATCATAATACTCCATTGAATACGTATGGTTTTCTTAACTCATTTCAGCTCGTTTACTCACGGCGCCCATCAAACCGTCACCGCAACGCGAACAAAAACTTCGCGAAAAAGTGTACAATTTCAATTCCGCGCATATATCTCCGTTAGCAGCACATTCATCTCTCCAAATTTTTTATATTACTTAGACAATTACCCACTTAACCAAACACATACGAGTTACTGAAGTCATTTCAGCCAGTTTCGCCGCAAATACCATCCCAAAACAGGTCAAAGTCACTGCGGAATCGCAAAAAAAGGGGTGGTTGCTTAAGTATTAGTTCACGGCCTATATCTACGATACCAGCACATACAGCTCCCTGAATTTTTGTATTTGCGTTGCACATAATGTTCTCTGTTCATAGTCCACCCTTATAAACCATAACTGAAGTAGTTGCTATGTACGCTCCACTAATGTGGTCAACTAAAATATGCACGCACGGGGGCGTTAAGGATAAAATAATCAAACTCTTACCCATATCTAAATCGTAACAATTATTTTTCAGAAACATATACAATTACCCTTATTCCTCACAAAAGTTTTAACTCATTTGCTAGTCATGTACTCACACATTATTACAAGCTCACTATCTTTCTACCTGTGGGTCGGCGGATTCATGATAAACAAACATAAGAAATTGGCGATACTAGCGTCGTCTTACGTTAGAGGTATACACCAAGTGTTTGCTTCCGCGCGAAAAATATTTTTTGTATAATGTATGTAATTGAATGCCTTTAATGATGTATTCCTGATATTTTTACGCCGTGTTATAATTATATTACCATTGGCGACGTAGGCTCCTTGTTGTGCACGTTTACGAGACGTATGAATTATTTTCCGTGTTGCAATTGTTATACATAGCGTTTAGAAATGTGTAGGTATATTCTTTGTTTTTATGCTGTTAACCATTTTTTTACCCTTGATGTGCATGTAATGTATTTTTAATATAATTGTTTTATAAATGATACGACTAAAAGTTAACAATTTCTAACTGTATAAAGGTTATACCGTCACAAAACCTGCTGTGCTATCTGGGTTGTAGGTCTTTTAGCCACAGTACACACTCATCAAATTACAGTTAGCATTGCCTGAATGAACACAATGAGGTCTTCCACTAATTTGCAGTTTACATTTTCTTGTTGCAGTGAGTACATATATTTTACAGTATACAATTTAGTAATTCACTTCACCAATTGATGAATCCTTCATTTCGTGTGCAGAGTTGCTGATATCTCTCTAAAGGTATAATGCATGTTGTATGTTTACTTTCCAGCTAATTATCAAAAAAGTTTTTTCAATCATTTTTTGGATGTGAAATCGTCCATTTCCTTTTAATACGTGTGCAATTGAGTTTTTAATAATATTTTGTAATTTATCCTAACCACCATTATGTTTTTTATTTGTTTATCAAATATAAATCCTCCTCCCGTCATTTACTTAAGGGCGTTTGGTCACCATTTTCTTTGGGGTGTTTTATATCCTATCCGTATTTTAATTAAGACTTTAATCTCTTTTTATTACTGTGATTTATTGTTAATTGTACATACATGTCGATATTGTTTTTCTGCAATATCCTGTGTGACCTAACGTACGGAATGGGATACCAACATCAACCTGTGTATGAGGTTATTAAATGAGAGAAATGTGGGGCTGCAGTACAAATTTCTAAGGTTTGGAAAATTCTTGTGGTGTATCTTTTCTTTATGATGAACTTATTTAGAACATATGTGTTTCATCTATTTGCCTGTTTACTTTAAATTGCCATTTGTTCATTAATGTTTGTTGCTGCCATGTATTCCATTATAATTTTCTTATTTTCCCTCTCATTATCACTGCAAGTTGAGTGATGTCACATAGAAGTAATGTGAAGCACAGAAAAAACAATGCTGGAAAAGGTAACATTCTTTACAATTTCATTTATGAAAGGTTATCGGTTATATTTAATAATATAGTAATTTTTCATACCCCATCTCTACTCTAATCCATTTATGAAGAAATCAAGAATTCCCTTATTCTGTCAATTACTGATTTCTCAAATAATACTTTTTTAAAATCATTATGCAATTGCTTTATTTTAATAAGTATATCTTTCCCTCAATATACATGCCTCATTCCTTTTCTTATGATCATTACGCCATTACTTTCTTTTTGTAAGAAGATATCTCTCCCTCCATACTAATGACTCCTATTTTATCTGATAAGAAGAATAATTGGAATTAATTAACATTATTTTACTGTTTCCTAATAATGGTAAGTATTGTACGATTATGATTCACGTGTTATTAAAAATCCTGATAACATCATTTCTTCCTTTTTAATCGCATAACATTCATTAATGGATATAGGTACAGAGTCTTTTACTGTAACATAATGTATTTTTCATAACTGTTGCTACTGGTGGTGAGTTCTGTAATGAAAATGTTTGATGCCCATTGCGTTCAACGATATTGATGTGGCCACCATCTACATTCATAAAAAGAAACTTATCCAAAGGTTGGGAATGAATTTCTGCTATACACTGTACCAGTCTGGAGGATAAATCTGTTGGAAAAGGATTGTTTGTAATACACCATATATGAGCCATAACCTTCTTTCAGTTGATATATTAAGAGGGTAATCAGGTAATTTCCAAAAATATTTTGTTCACGGAGTCCACAGCTTTAATTCCAAACTGCTTCACCCTGGAATAAATCATCACAATTATCCATAACTTACCTTGGTGATTCTTGAACCTGATGTTACCTTACCTGTCAGCCATGTTATACTTTAATACCACATTTGAATGAAATGTGCATGCAATGAATTTACCTTGAGACTGTATACTGCTTGTACCTGTGGCTCCATTCACTGTTGTACTTGATTTGGAGGCAAAGATGAATGAAATTGAAGCCTTTTTCTTTTCATTGCAAAATACTTCTCATGTCTTTGGTGTGAAGTGAGAGACGTTTGCCATTTATGGGACACTATATCTACATTGAAGTAGTTGCCGAAAATGGATAGCGTTAGAGGAAGTAACTCCTCACGGAATATCTCGCACATTGCTCTTAGTAAGTAAATTTTTTAATTTCTGATCTTTACTAAGTCTTTCATGACTTACGATGCATGAATTTTTAATCCAACTTTGTCACATGATGAAGAAAATCTTGTATGTCTTGCAATTTGTAGTTAAAATTATTCAGCAATGTATGCATATATGACACCTTTTTGAGTAAGACTGTTACAAATTCAATTTTGTTTTAATGTGTAAGAAATATTATTATTATTAACAACTGACCTTCAAACATCATCATTTGTGAGTACAGTGCTATTGCAAGAATAGTGTTGATATAGATATAAGCATAGCAAAAAAAGTGTATACTTTCTGAAATGCTATCAGTGCAATGATAAACTCTGGAAATGCAGTAATTGAGCCTTCCAGCATGCCTAGCTGGTAAACATGGTTGTGGGATCATAAAGCTGTAAGAATTTTGAACGATACTTTCAATGGTAACACAATCATGAGACATCAATCCCAAGATTGGTTTGATACCATCTCTTTCTGCAGTAGTTAATCAGATAACCTACTCATCCCTTTACACTATTGTATTATGTATTACAAAGTCCATAACTTCCTCCATACGCGTATCATACGAGAATTTATTTCCCACTTGCTTTTTATGAATGCCCTTCCAGTAGTAGTAGCAATGTGCAGTAGCACATTGCTACTACTCAGATACAACTACGAGTGTACATGCATTATGCTAGTCCTTCAGTGCTATACCATCTTCAGCTTTCATGTTTGAAACCATGCCTACCTTTCCCACGTCAATTTGAAATGTCCTTTGTTGAATCTGCAGCGCTTATTGTAAAAGATATTTAGTCTCACACATATCAAATGTAACTTTCCATTCCTTGTTACCTGCTTTCAGTAGTTGATTCGTAATAGGTTTGCCATGTTTACCATATCGAAATGATGCCACATATGTTTCAGTAGTATGGAATGGTGTTGTTGACATCACTGTGCGATAGTATTGCATTATGTCTCCACAATATGCAAATACATGTTGGGCATTGTATCGTGTGGTTAATCCTTTTTAAACATGGCCCTATCAGTTGTGATGGACGAGTAATAATGGTGCTAATAATACAGAATGCTGTTTCAAATCAAATCTAAAAAAGAAACTACTTACTCAGGCTTTGTAATTTTCAATTTTCCTTCGAGGAAACAAAATTGAACAGGTTGAAGGAAATGCCAGCTGTGCGTTGAACAAAAATATTTCACTACTTCTCCTTGTGTATTCTGGAACTGTGACCGAGTGCTCAAGAACCAAAGGATAGGATACTTTATGGGGAATGAATTGTAGCTTGCCAGTGCTGATTGCAAAGTGGCTGATCATTGGTTGATCATCTGCAAACCTCACAGACTTCATCAACTTCCCATACCCTATGCTGCTGAATGAATCCCAGCCAATGTCCCTCCCACCATATCCTTTGAATGTATGATAAAAAAAGCTCCAATCCTAACGGTTGGCCTTCTGCACAAGTGAAAAAGTTTTTCTCAGCTGTCTGGTAGCAGTTGGGATAAAAGTTGCAACGGACTCTGAGGTTTTAGTGGTTTCTATAGTTCATTATTTGTCTTCTTAAATTTGTTGTTTGAATTATTCAATGTTTGTATTTTAATGCTTTTGCATTCAATGTGGGTAATTCTTGTGAATACTTAATTATTGCATCTTGGTAAAAGTGTTTAAGATATTTGAAATGTATCCTTGAAGCTTTGTTACCTTTTGTTTTAGTTACCGCAATAAATGCGACGTCGTAGTGACTAGTTTGTTTTTTATTTAAAGTAATTAGTGCTATTAACTGCCCAAAGTAGAAGCTAAATACAGTAAAAACAACATTGCAACAAAACTTTCTTCCATTTAATACATTTACTAATCTGTCATATAAAGGCAGAACACAGTACAATATATTGGAGAAAAAATTAATTTCCCATCACTAAGAATTAAGGTTCAATTGCTGTACTATACAATTAATATATGAATTTGAACAATTGTTGCATTCCTATTATTATTCCTATCTGCATTGCAGATACATTCTAGAGTTTTATACTTCCATCATTAAAACTCTTGTATATCAGGCCACCTGAAATAAAAGAGAATTTACAATTATTAATATTTATATGCCTACTCCCATAAAAAAATGTCACTTTTTAGGTTCTTATTTCATTACAAGAATTTACTCTCAAGTCTTTAAGACATTGCTTGTGAGTCGTAATGGAACTGACTGTATGATATATATGTTCTATATGCGCTATAAATTTCAGAAAAACACTCGAATTTAGTCCCTAGCCTGAAACCAAACTCCCCTGCCATGATATCCTTGAGGAGACGATGCGGTAAATACGCGAGTCACATGAATTTTACATCAAGGTCTTTGTTGTTGAAAAGAAACATTATAACCTCCCAAAATCATTTCTTCAGCTGAAGATAAGAAAGACGACACAGATAATCATAGGCAAAGACGCCACGGATCATAATTACATAGATTAAACAAATGTCTATTTATAGCCTCGAAATTAGTTTCCCATCTCTACTGTCTGCGGATTCCCAAAATAAAATTGTTATTACTAAATGTTCAACTTCTGTTTCATATATGTTTCTCATACTCGGATGAAATTTTGCTAACAACACAATCGCTCGCTTTATACCATTAACATAAGAAATACAAGTCAGTATTTATTTTACTATATTTTATGACTTGCAATACAGTGCACGACGCAAATGCATATTTTAAGAAAGCTTTCACAAACAAGGACAAAAGAAGTAATACAATGTTGTGGAAGAAAACAGCGGAGAGAACAAAGATAAAAAAATGTTCATGACTTACAAAGTTGAAAATTACGAAGTGCCCATTTTGTGGTTCCGCTGACTTCATATTATCGAATGTATCCTGTAATAATGGTAACAGATTCCTTTCCACCGCATACAAATATTAATATTTAAGTCAAATTTCAATGCAATTTATTCAATGTTAACACTTTCATTCCTTTATATATCCTATATTCATATGACTACATTTCACACTGTTTCCCAGAAGTCACTACCCATAATTTCCTTGAGGACAGCTAATATCCCCCTATCAGGTGACACTGACTAGTAACCCACTGCAACTATCTTACAAGATGAGAAACATTACGTCAATAAAGGTAAACATAGCCAATATACTCATGTTGGCATAGACTTTGGCAAAGGCATGGTATTTACATGAATATTAAGGTAAAGAGCACCAACTGCATTAGCCAGATGGAAATCACATTCAATCTGTAAGCACTGGGAACTTGAAATGTGGTACATTTCAATTGGATGAAGGGACAAGGAAAATTATTTTTTGCCTACGAATATTACGGATATACAAGAAAAAGTACGATAGTCTTTAATGATGTCTTTTTCTGCATTTATTTTACATTATCCGCAACAAGTCACACAGGGAATATGTATACAATTAACACACATTTATAACATATATGGATAGCATTCCTGACTGAAAAGTATAAAAGCCGCACATTTAAAATACAAATTGTTAACTTTTGATTAAAAAGCCATTTGTATCTTCTTTATTATCTGGTATTTTATCATCACCATATTACTGCATTTGAAAATGGCGCTTGTACATACAGGTGACTATAGTAACGAGTCAACACAAATTATCCTATAAACATAATCAAATATAAGATGTTTCCAAGCAACTTCTACGATATTAAATGACCGACATATTAACACAAATCACAACGACAGTAAATCTAATTATGTGCCCAGATCTCTCAGTGAACTCCATCTGTTCCACCCCCTCGCCACGGTGAGGCAGCAATTGGATTTAGAGGGGGGCATGCACTAAAACTAAAAAATTATCACAAAACAGGTCATAAACATGCAAAATAAATTCGTTATAAAGACAGTAAACAAAGATATCATGAATTAATCCAAGTGAAATACATATAATACACCAATAAGAGAATATAAGATCCAAAATGTACAAAAAAATGCCACAAAAAACACTATAAAGAATAAATGATAAACAATCACCAAAACCTTAAAAAGTTACGTCATAGAGAGTTAAATACTAAAGCTGTCACCATAAATGTTACTATTAACTGTTACCCAAAATATCACTCTTCCGTCCTATACAGTAACGGCAGAGAGATGGAATGAACCTAACCAAGTGTCCACATCCTTACTAGAAATGTAGGACAGTGTTACCCAACAAATCACTCTTCCGTCCATCATCAATTGGTGAAGTGAATTACTAAATTGTATACTGTAAAATATATGTACTCACTGCAACAAGAAAATGTAAACTGCAAATTAGTGGAAGACCTCATTGTGTTCATTCAGGCAATGCTAACTGTAATTTGATGAGTGTGTACTGTGGCTAAAAGACCTACAACCCAGATAGCACAGCAGGTTTTGTGACGGTATAACCTTTATACAGTTAGAAATTGTTAACTTTTAGTCGTATCATTTATAAAACAATTATATTAAAAATACATTACATGCACATCAAGGGTAAAAAAATGGTTAACAGCATAAAAACAAAGAATATACCTACACATTTCTAAACGCTATGTATAACAATTGCAACACGGAAAATAATTCATACGTCTCGTAAACGTGCACAACAAGGAGCCTACGTCGCCAATGGTAATATAATTATAACACGGCGTAAAAATATCAGGAATACATCATTAAAGGCATTCAATTACATACATTATACAAAAAATATTTTTCGCGCGGAAGCAAACACTTGGTGTATACCTCTAACGTAAGACGACGCTAGTATCGCCAATTTCTTATGTTTGTTTATCATGAATCCGCCGACCCACAGGTAGAAAGATAGTGAGCTTGTAATAATGTGTGAGTACATGACTAGCAAATGAGTTAAAACTTTTGTGAGGAATAAGGGTAATTGTATATGTTTCTGAAAAATAATTGTTACGATTTAGATATGGGTAAGAGTTTGATTATTTTATCCTTAACGCCCCCGTGCGTGCATATTTTAGTTGACCACATTAGTGGAGCGTACATAGCAACTACTTCAGTTATGGTTTATAAGGGTGGACTATGAACAGAGAACATTATGTGCAACGCAAATACAAAAATTCAGGGAGCTGTATGTGCTGGTATCGTAGATATAGGCCGTGAACTAATACTTAAGCAACCACCCCTTTTTTTGCGATTCCGCAGTGACTTTGACCTGTTTTGGGATGGTATTTGCGGCGAAACTGGCTGAAATGACTTCAGTAACTCGTATGTGTTTGGTTAAGTGGGTAATTGTCTAAGTAATATAAAAAATTTGGAGAGATGAATGTGCTGCTAACGGAGATATATGCGCGGAATTGAAATTGTACACTTTTTCGCGAAGTTTTTGTTCGCGTTGCGGTGACGGTTTGATGGGCGCCGTGAGTAAACGAGCTGAAATGAGTTAAGAAAACCATACGTATTCAATGGAGTATTATGATAGCTACGTACATAGAAAAATTTGGGGACATGAATGTGCTGGTAACCGAGATATAGTGAGTGGAAAAATATACTAGCCTCCGACCCTCGGGAGGGGCGACGAAATTTCCGTGATGTCGCGTGCTAAGGGTCCGTGGGATGGTATGAATGATGTGAATTGAGTTCAATTAACCGAATGCATTTCGTAGAGGACATTGTGTAGTAGGCATGTGCAAAAATATAGGGAGCGCTATGTTCTCGTATTGGAGATATAGGCCGTGAAGTAATAGTTAAGCATCCACCCCTGTTTTTGCGATTACGCAGTGACTTTGACCTGTTTTGGGATGGTATTTGCGGCGAAACTGGCTGAAATGACTTCAGTAACTCGTATGTGTTTGGTTAAGTGGGTAATTGTCTAAGTAATATAAAAAATTTGGAGAGATGAATGTGCTGCTAACGGAGATATATGCGCGGAATTGAAATTGTACACTTTTTCGCGAAGTTTTTTTTCGCGTTGCGGTGACGGTTTGATGGGCACCGTGAGTAAACGAGCTGAAATGAGTTAAGAAAACCATACGTATTCAATGGAGTATTATGATAGCTACGTACATAGAAAAATTTGGGGACATGAATGTGCTGGTAACCGAGATATAGTGAGTGGAAAAATATACTAGCCTCCGACCCTCGGGAGGGGCGACGAAATTTCCGTGATGTCGCGTGCTAAGGGTCCGTGGGATGGTATGAATGATGTGAATTGAGTTCAATTAACCGAATGCATTTCGTAGAGGACATTGTGTAGTAGGCATGTGCAAAAATATAGGGAGCGCTATGTTCTCGTATTGGAGATATAGGCCGTGAAGTAATAGTTAAGCAACCACCCCTTTTTTTGCGATTCCGCAGTGACTTTGACCTGTTTTGGGATGGTATTTGCGGCGAAACTGGCTGAAATGACTTCAGTAACTCGTATGTGTTTGGTTAAGTGGGTAATTGTCTAAGTAATATAAAAAATTTGGAGAGATGAATGTGCTGCTAACGGAGATATATGCGCGGAATTGAAATTGTACACTTTTTCGCGAAGTTTTTGTTCGCGTTGCGGTGACGGTTTGATGGGCGCCGTGAGTAAACGAGCTGAAATGAGTTAAGAAAACCATACGTATTCAATGGAGTATTATGATAGCTACGTACATAGAAAAATTTGGGGACATGAATGTGCTGGTAACCGAGATATAGTGAGTGGAAAAATGTACTAGCCTCCGACCCTCGGGAGGGGCGACGAAATTTCCGTGATGTCGCGTGCTAAGGGTCCGTGGGATGGTATGAATGATGTGAATTGAGTTCAATTAACCGAATGCATTTCGTAGAGGACATTGTGTAGTAGGCATGTGCAAAAATATAGGGAGCGCTATGTTCTCGTATTGGAGATATAGGCCGTGAAGTAATAGTTAAGCAACCACCCCTTTTTTTGCGATTCCGCAGTGACTTTGACCTGTTTTGGGATGGTATTTGCGGCGAAACTGGCTGAAATGACTTCAGTAACTCGTATGTGTTTGGTTAAGTGGGTAATTGTCTAAGTAATATAAAACATTTGGAGAGATGAATGTGCTGCTAACGGAGATATATGCGCGGAATTGAAATTGTACACTTTTTCGCGAAGTTTTTTTTCGCGTTGCGGTGACGGTTTGATGGGCACCGTGAGTAAACGAGCTGAAATGAGTTAAGAAAACCATACGTATTCCATGGAGTATCATAGTAGCTACGTACATAGAAAGATTTGGGGACATGAATGTGCTGGTAACCGAGATATAGTGAGTGGAAAAATGTACTAGCCTCCGACCCTCGGGAGGGGCGACGAAATTTCCCTGGTGTCGCGTGCTAAGGGTCCGTGGGATGGTATGAATGATGTGAATTGAGTTCAATTAACCGAATGCATTTCGTAGAGGACATTGTGTAGTAGGCATGTGCAAAAATATAGGGAGCGCTATGTTCTCGTATTGGAGATATAGGCCGTGAAGTAATAGTTAAGCATCCACCCCTGTTTTTGCGATTACGCAGTGACTTTGACCTGTTTTGGGATGGTATTTGCGGCGAAACTGGCTGAAATGACTTCAGTAACTCGTATGTGTTTGGTTAAGTGGGTAATTGTCTAAGTAATATAAAAAATTTGGAGAGATGAATGTGCTGCTAACGGAGATATATGCGCGGAATTGAAATTGTACACTTTTTCGCGAAGTTTTTTTTCGCGTTGCGGTGACGGTTTGATGGGCACCGTGAGTAAACGAGCTGAAATGAGTTAAGAAAACCATACGTATTCAATGGAGTATTATGATAGCTACGTACATAGAAAAATTTGGGGACATGAATGTGCTGGTAACCGAGATATAGTGAGTGGAAAAATATACTAGCCTCCGACCCTCGGGAGGGGCGACGAAATTTCCGTGATGTCGCGTGCTAAGGGTCCGTGGGATGGTATGAATGATGTGAATTGAGTTCAATTAACCGAATGCATTTCGTAGAGGACATTGTGTAGTAGGCATGTGCAAAAATATAGGGAGCGCTATGTTCTCGTATTGGAGATATAGGCCGTGAAGTAATAGTTAAGCAACCACCCCTTTTTTTGCGATTCCGCAGTGACTTTGACCTGTTTTGGGATGGTATTTGCGGCGAAACTGGCTGAAATGACTTCAGTAACTCGTATGTGTTTGGTTAAGTGGGTAATTGTCTAAGTAATATAAAAAATTTGGAGAGATGAATGTGCTGCTAACGGAGATATATGCGCGGAATTGAAATTGTACACTTTTTCGCGAAGTTTTTGTTCGCGTTGCGGTGACGGTTTGATGGGCGCCGTGAGTAAACGAGCTGAAATGAGTTAAGAAAACCATACGTATTCAATGGAGTATTATGATAGCTACGTACATAGAAAAATTTGGGGACATGAATGTGCTGGTAACCGAGATATAGTGAGTGGAAAAATATACTAGCCTCCGACCCTCGGGAGGGGCGACGAAATTTCCGTGATGTCGCGTGCTAAGGGTCCGTGGGATGGTATGAATGATGTGAATTGAGTTCAATTAACCGAATGCATTTCGTAGAGGACATTGTGTAGTAGGCATGTGCAAAAATATAGGGAGCGCTATGTTCTCGTATTGGAGATATAGGCCGTGAAGTAATAGTTAAGCAACCACCCCTTTTTTTGCGATTCCGCAGTGACTTTGACCTGTTTTGGGATGGTATTTGCGGCGAAACTGGCTGAAATGACTTCAGTAACTCGTATGTGTTTGGTTAAGTGGGTAATTGTCTAAGTAATATAAAACATTTGGAGAGATGAATGTGCTGCTAACGGAGATATATGCGCGGAATTGAAATTGTACACTTTTTCGCGAAGTTTTTTTTCGCGTTGCGGTGACGGTTTGATGGGCACCGTGAGTAAACGAGCTGAAATGAGTTAAGAAAACCATACGTATTCCATGGAGTATCATAGTAGCTACGTACATAGAAAGATTTGGGGACATGAATGTGCTGGTAACCGAGATATAGTGAGTGGAAAAATGTACTAGCCTCCGACCCTCGGGAGGGGCGACGAAATTTCCCTGGTGTCGCGTGCTAAGGGTCCGTGGGATGGTATGAATGATGTGAATTGAGTTCAATTAACCGAATGCATTTCGTAGAGGACATTGTGTAGTAGGCATGTGCAAAAATATAGGGAGCGCTATGTTCTCGTATTGGACATATAGGCCGTGAAGTAATAGTTAAGCATCCACCCCTGTTTTTGCGATTACGCAGTGACTTTGACCTGTTTTGGGATGGTATTTGCGGCGAAACTAGCTGAAATGACTTCAGTAACTCGTATGTGTTTGGTTTAGTTGGTAATTATCTAAGTAATATAAAAAATTTGGAGAGATGAATGTGCTGCTAACGGAGATATATCCGCGGAAGTGAAATTGTATACTTTTCCGCATGGTTGTTGTGCTGGTTGCATATTTTGCAGGATACAGTTTTATGGGATAATTTTACGCTGCATTTCCCTGGTCTCCACGAGGTTTGTATTACATAGTATAAAATGACCGCAGTCGGCAAATAATGCATATTTTAGCATTACGTATTTATGACCGTATTACGACGGTCGTTACTGCCCTGTTTTGCTTTCTTTTAATGTTAATATGTTGTTTTTTCTAATAATCATATGTCTATGGGGTTATTTTACGCTGTAGATCCATCATTAGGGAAATTTTGACGCTCTTGGGTGGGTTCCGTGCGTAATTTTAGTGGTCGGTTTACAGAGGGACGTGGGATGGAAGTCCGTGGGCCAACTTCCGCTAAGTGATTTTAATTGCACGACATTTAGTACGTTAACTGGCACTAGTGGAATGTTTGTTTGACCCCTTACTTACTATGCTTGTATTTTGTTCACTAATTTTTTCGTGGCTATAGAAAGTTATGCAAAAAATGCAAATGTAAAAAGGAAGAGCATGATGTTAAAGATGAGGATGGTTGCGAACAATTTGAGATCCTGCTTGGTGTCGGGCACAAGAAACAAACACCTAAGCGTGCGTGTGAGTAGTAAGTTAATGTTTGATTTTTTTGCATTCTGTCTTTCCTTCTCTTTACAAATGAATTAATATTTCAGTTCTCAACATACGAGTGGCAGGAAACGGGGTTGAAATCGGATCTGGAGACTTGAAAACTAGAGTCTCGTCAAACTGTAAGGATGCCGCGGTTTCATTTGATTGGGTCCCACCGGATATTACTTCGGACTTGGTAAGTAGTTATTTCTCAGCCTAAAGGCCATGATAAAGTTTTCTTCCACCTTTTCTCTCGCCTTCACCGATAAAGCATCCTCATCCTCCTGAGAATCTTAAGTGGGACGCATATGGTTTGAATTTCTCGCTTATCAAGGACTTGAGCGCCCGTTTAAGTAGGTCATATTTGGGTGTATTTCAAGTAAATGGACTTTTTGCCGCTTATTAGTGGAAATGGAATAAGCATGCGCAGTCCATTAACCTCCTTGTAAATGGCGAGATAAAGATTCAGCAAGGTTGTACTATCCTCTCTTCAATCCCTTGGGACTTAGGTACTTGGTAGATGCGGTTAGTTAAATAAATAAAAAGTGTTGCAATTCCTGTTGTATAGTCCGTTATACGAGGAATGAAAATAGGGCGGAATGTTATTGTCTATCCAAGGTGAAGTAGCGGATGACATTGTGCTTTCGTGAAATTTGAGGTATTGAGCTGTTTTCCAGAGAGTAAATCCTGTCTCCTACTCTAT
Organism: Platycnemis pennipes; assembly: GCA_933228895.1. Classification (NCBI taxonomy): domain Eukaryota; kingdom Metazoa; phylum Arthropoda; class Insecta; order Odonata; family Platycnemididae; genus Platycnemis; species Platycnemis pennipes. The sequence continues at coordinate 110,625,058 of OW121850.1, forward strand.
TAATCAGTTAGTGTCATGGAAATTCATCGCATCGCCAAAGTGAAGAAAAGAGACCATGAAACTATTAAAGAATAATAATCAAGTTCATCATGGATGTAATTAAAATGAAGTTATGTGTCTAGTTTTCTTTCATTGCCAGTTTAAAAATACAGATTTGTAAAATTGAGCACCTCCTTGGACACTTTCATTTTGTATAATTTTTCCTTCATTTATCGAAAAGATTAATTCACTCTAGTTAAAGTAATATTAGTGTCACAAACATTTAGTGCTAGCATGAGCTCATTCACCCATTTATGAAAATACTCTTAATAATAAAAAAAATATTGACCCATAGATAGTATATAATATGAGTTCTTCGCTCCTTTAGACCATCTTACTATGTGCACTAAAGAGGCCAAAGCCAGACTTTTTGATGATTTTCAAGACTGACTGTGCCATTCCACAATCCTCAGCCTTGGTGCAAACGAATTTCATCACTGTTACCATTTTTATTTTCCACTTTTGCCTCAGGGTATGGTAATCATTCTTAAGGCTGTGAATTTCCTGTTATCATGATTTTAAAAACCTTAAAAATGAATAGTCTCACTGCTTTTTTGATGCCCTGCATCTAACCTGCCAAGTGAATTATTTCTCATCACCTGTTTGGATGATGGTGTCAAATTGTTTGTGAGAGCAGTAACAATTTCAATGCCATACCTACATTATAATACACTGAATGATAAGCATCCGATAGTATGAAGAATACATGCTGATCTATGTACTTTCAATATCATTGGCTATAGTCTGTTTGGCTGTACATGGCTAACATCTTTCTTAGTGTGAGAATATTATGTGTTCACCTCTATTAAGCCAACCATTGCAGTTACTGCACAATATTTGCAGTTCATGAGCTCGCTTTCCTTACCTTAGAAGCAGCTGTTCATCATATATGATACTACCTGGTTTGGAATAATTTTACATTGAAAAATGTAGCTCAGTCGTTTTCTTAAAAACATTAGTCATAAATAAGTGATATGCGCAGCCAGCCTTCACAGTCAGTGATGACCTGATGCCAAACAGTTATGGCTGCACATGGAACATGTTTGGCTCATCATCAGGTGTGTGACAGGGTGAATAATTATTATCTAGTCGAAACTTAGCAATTTAAAAAAAGATTAAAATATTGAAACGAGCATGCAAAAACATGCTATTAGTTGAGTGAGCTTGACCCTTTTACTGCCATTTGGCTGATGTATCAGCTGACTTATTTTACATCATTACGTATTTGTAATATTAAGTATATGTAATTTCTTTCAAATCAGAGACAGCATGAATGATTTTTTCATCCTTATAAAAACTGAAAATATCGTCAACACTGAGACAAATCCACAATTCATATATTAGTTTTATTCAAATTTAGTGCTCTAAATGCATCTGAAATTGATAAGCCTACAATTTTCATGGAAATGTGCTTGGTAGTTTTTGTACAGTACCTAAAAGGGGCTGGCAGTAAAAGGGCTAAAGTTCTTACACCAGCGTGCAACTACTTATGCTATCCATTGATATACTTGTATTTATACTATTGGAGGTATTTACAGCTATCCATATTCTTAATTGTACAAGGAAAGAAGGACATTTTACCTCTCTGTTCAGCAATCAATTTATCTAATTTTATGATTATGGTCCAGTCTACCATATTAAGTTGGAGCTCACAATATTTTTAACATCATCAGTGAAAATATTGGCTTGGAATTAAGTTAATAGATTAAGTCTAAATTTCAATCTACAGTCTGATAATGATTCACATTTTAGTTCATCTAATAGACTGGTTAACCTAATATAGTTACCATCCTTCTACAAGTCTTGCCGATCTTTTTTGCATATGCTCCATTTCATTATTTAAGCCTGACATTTGTGGAAAGGTGGAATTATCTGTTCAATTAATGACAGATGGAACATGGATGACATTGATTTTATTGGAAAGTATGGGACATCTTTGTGATTAAACTTTAATGTGAAGTACTGTGTGAGCTTGTTGGGTCCAAACAAATAAAATTATGAGATTATCAAGAAAAAATAAACAAGGCAAGTATGACAAAAAAGTTGGATTTATTGGTATTTTAAATGTTGGAAGAACCAGCATTAAACACCAAGGCATTTACCAATGGATGAGAACTTTTGAAGAGAACCTGCAGAGAATAAAACAAAGACGTAAAAAAGTTAGTGATAAGCTTGATACAGAGTGCAGCATTATATGGATCTGGGACCTTAACTCTGGGGATATTCGACATTAATAGATGCTTTTGCAATGGGGTGTGAAGGGGAATAGAGAAGGTGCAATAGGCAAAAGGAAAGGCCAATGGTGAAGTGAGGAGCCTGCTAGTGTGTGGTATAAAAGGAAGTTCCTGTGGTGAATTAGGTGTTACTGGAGAATGTAGATTGTACTAGTAATAGGGAACATTGGATGGAATATTTACTGAAAGCCATGATTCAAGGTATAATACTGGGTGAGCAAGGAAGATGGAGAAAAATGAAGGAATTTTCGGGCCTATGAAGAGAAATAGGAAACACACTGATCTGAGAAAAGAATTTGCATAGGAAGGAACTGGTAGTGAAGGATATTCCCTGAAAACCTACTCTATCTGGTGAAAGACTCACCATAATGATTAGTAAATATACAGTCCATTCACTTTAACATGGCTTAACCAACTCAGGGAATAGGGGTGGCGGGGCTTAGAGAGAGGGGAGCCATGAGTGAACGTTGGTGAATTTAAAACTAATCCAAGCCAAAATCACTTACTGTGTGTAATATATGGATGGCAGATACCACTCAGATGTTCTCCCTCTTCTCTACTTATTTCCTGTGTTGCGAGTTGTCACCAGCCGGGCTAATGCAAACAAACTGTACATACATCTATATTATTAGAACATCTTGTTCTTTTAAAGCTGTATAATTTCCACAGAGAAAGAGGATGCCTTGGTAGCTCAACTGGTAGAGCACCTGGCCGGAAATCAGAGGGTCCGGGTTCTAGTATAGGCGAATGATTTTTTCTCTGTGGAATATCTGCTATTGCACATATGTACTTGAGTGATGTGTGATTCTGTAATGGTACCCAATTACTTAATTAATTCACCATAACTGTTCATTTTTTGTGTGTGCATGATCATTGGAAAATGATTGGTGCTGATTTTCCGATAATATATTTTATTCTTAGGCTGAAGAGTATATGCTACAGCTCCCTGTGACCAAACTTCCCATCAGTGGTAGTGATGGGGCTCAGTACCGAAGGATGCAACTTGAAAAACAAGTCCCCATTCATGATTTGGATGCCAGTAAATGTCATGGTCTCACTTCAGCAGAAATAGATCTGTGAGTCAAGAGCCAATAATTATGTTCTAATCAATTAATAAACTTACTAGTTTAGCTCTCTAAGTATGACTAGTTAAAATTTTCTTGTGTTCTATGTGTTTGTTTAATGTGTGGTTTAGCAAATTTATGTTAGCTTGTATTTTTACTCTATGATGAACTAAATACTCTTATTTTTAAACGGTTAAAATTAACCGCTAGGCTGGGGTTGACAAGATACCTTGTCATTTATATATTTGCTCTGTTTCATTGGAGCATGGTGAGATATCTTGCTTGAAGTTTCTTATGCTATATCATGGGTGTTTTCAAGTCTGTTTTGCACTAATAGGCTCTTCAGACTGGGAGGAGAGGTATAAGGATAGGAATGGAACGTATGAGACGCTAAGAGCTTTCTTATGCTATTTCCTCTGAGTATGCTTTTTAACCAGCAGATGGCTGATAACTCTAAGTCATTGTGTGGAGGAAGAATTTGTAAAACCCTACGACTGTATGCATGAGTTGGCAAAATGTTTGAAAACATGTTCTAATAAAAAATTAATTTTATTCAGGGAATTAGGTTAAGCAACTCCTGCACACAGATGCCAAAATTTCAGAAAGTGACCCCTCCATACTAAGACTTCCTGACATCACCCATCTGTTGGCCGAAAAGCATATTCAAAAGACGAAGGAAGAGGCATAAGAATCTTCAAATGACATCTTGAAATGCTAAAATGTAACCGCAAAAAATTATAAATTACGAGATATCTCATCACCCCCACCCAAGTGGTTATTTAAGATATTTTTACCCTGTGTATGTTTCACGTCATTTTTGCAAGCTTGGGACATTGTTTTTTTTATGATGGAAATAGTTTTAAACAGCTCATGCAGTATTTGTGCCTTTTTTAATCATCATTATTGGAAAATGGCTGAAAAGAAAACATTCATGTCTTGTATTGAATAACAAATTCACCCTTGCATTAACTTTCTGTGTCTTTTTTCCTAAGAATTTGAATTAATTGTGGAAGTAAATAGTGTATTTGTGTGTCATAATTCTGTTAGTCAGCTAATTCTTTTTCATGGCTCTATCATGGGTCTAGATTTTTCTGTCATGATGTATGTAGTATTAATGGAGTAATTTTTTTTCTCTGTCACACTTAGAATGGAAGCTTATGTCAATGAAATAAAGAGCAATGTTGTTGGACAAGGCCGAGTCACAAAAGTATTGGATCCAGTCAAATACACTGAGCAGCGATTGAAACAAACTATGCCTCTCTCAGGAATTGTTTCTGGAGAACCTGTCAAGGCCCAGAGTGTACGTCATAATGTAGGAGGGGTCATCAGGCAGCCAACTGGACCCAATGACCTGCACAATAGCCTTCCTGATGGCAACATACCTCAAACTCTGACGCCACCTCCTTCCCCATCTCCTCAAAACACTCCTGGGAGCAGAGTTCCAATTTCATCATCATCAGTGTCATCTCCCCTACCCTACCATCCAAATCATCCCTCACCACCCGATGACTCTCCGGAATCTCCACCACCCCCTCTCCCCACGAACCCACCACCCCTGTTCGATCCACATGTCCCCAATAATTTCGGCATTCCCACTAATGAGCAGAAACATCTTCCCACTCCGGGTTCACTCATACCAGCTTACCTTGGTGGCTATTCCTCAAAGCAAGTCCCTGTTAAGTCTGGAGTTGCAGTCAGTTCCCCTGTGAGTCACCCATTGGGCACACAGGGTCCTCTTCATCGCCGTCCTCATCCGGGAGGAGAAAGCATTGCTGAAGATGACATGGAATGGCCAGCTCCACCGACTTCTGAAGAAATGGCAGTGGGTGGTGATGACGGGAACATGGTGCAGTTATCTAAAATAAGGTCTACACCAGGTGCTGTTGATGATCTTCCTTCTATGATGAGTGGTCTTGCCATGGGCAGTGATGGCTTTCCTTCAGAGGGCATTGTTGAAACAGTGGCTCCAAAATGGCATTGCCACAAATGTGATGAGATTGTCAAGGCCGGAGAGGTGGTGGTAGTGGCGGAGAGGGCTGGAGCCAATGTGTGCTGGCACCCAAGTTGTTTTGTCTGCAAAGTTTGCAAGGTGAGAAGTCCATTTCACTCAAAAGTGATGAGTGTGGCAACATTTGAGCTTAAATTGAGTATTATAAAAAAATAATTAAACTGTATCCCCATGGTATATATAGGTATATATAATAGGTAGCATTAGGTATCAATTTCTGATATTATTATATAATTATGATAAAATGAAAATGAATTTTCACACGGCATTAACCATTGAGAGCTAAACAGATGTAAACTCCATCTATAGGTCCTAGTTGCCAGATTTAAGTTAGTACCTGGTATTTAAATAAGGCATGAAATGGCCTTTTCGGCATATAGACACTATTGGCATGCCATATATGTATGTACCGTTCAGAAGGTAAGGGTTAAATTAGAACACCGACCATGGTGTGAACAGTACATACCATTATTAAGGTAATGTGTATTAGCAAGACAATGGTAAATTGACATTGATCAAGGTCAATAGTGCAAAAATAGCATGTTATATTTTCTTTATCATGCACAACATGTTATACATTTCATCATGAACTTCTTTAGGATTGAAATCTCGAATAAACACTTTTCAATGACAGAAAATGGTAACTGGGAGTGAATTATGGATACCTACTAATTAGGACAAGTTTTCTTCATCGATTTCTTTGTAGTCCTCTTTAAGTCTGGAATGTTTCTGTGTGTTTGGATCTTTAAAAATGTAAAAGATGGTGTTTCATAGTTTCTGAAGTCATGCTTATGATAAAAATACTAAAAATAAGGCTCTCAACTCAGAGAGTGAATTTATTAAGGATTCTTTTTACTCTTTGGATTGAGGCTATTCCTAAAGTTCCAAGAAGTGAAAAAAGCCTCTTGAACAACATAAAGAGGATTATGCATATTTCCCTAGTAAGCTAAAGTGATTTTATTACATTTTCTAGGAACTACTGGTTGATCTAATCTACTTCTTCAGGAAGGGAGAAATTTATTGTGGCCGACATTTTGCTGAAATCATGGACATTCCAAGGTGTAATGCGTGTGATGAGGTAAGTTAGATGATGTAACTTTTATAGCATTAGGCTTCAGACAGTTATAGGCAGTAAAAATTATGAGACTAGACATTAATTTTTCATTTAAGTAACTTAATGTAGTAAACTATTGAAATATATCTAGCTATACTTGGGAAACAGTGCAGTAACTGCCAGATATCTTTTATATGGCTTCTATCCATATGTGGCTGAGTGAAGAGTGAGCTTTCCCTGAGTGGTATCATTCATTGCTGTTAATGATCAATTTGTTTTCAAAAAGCCCTAGTAAGGTGATGATCATAGTGAATGCACTAAGTCTCAATGTATTGAAACAGTGGCGAGGCATGCGGCCATCTCTGGATTCGCCGATGACTAAACCAAAATGTAAAAATAAAGAAGGATTTATAGAATGTCATAAAACGTTTGAAAGTATACGTACAATGGTAATTATTCCTGTTTTGTCGAAGAAACGATGTAAGGAGATCAAATTCTAGCTACAGATTTGTTCATTTTAGAGAATCTGTTTCAGTGTCAATACCCCACTAAGACGAGGATGAATTTTAAATGGGGGCCCAGGGTAAACTGCCTCCCTTCCCCCTCCACCCTTGGACGGTCGTGCCCTATGAGAGTTTCTGAGCTTGACTGACATAAGCTGGACGAGTGTCGGATGCGCTAGTTTCAGAGATGACTTGTCTAGCTTAATGCCATATGCGATATGTGCCCTTCGCCCATCCCCTCCATTGAAGATGATTTACTCCCTCATTCTACACAGCGTAATCCGCTCTGCACAAAATCTTCATGTGGTTGGTCTTTTCTCAGTTCCGCTTTTGCACTTCTTTACGGTCCTGTAGGGTGAACAATTATGGGTTATACAGTTTTAAATAAAGAAAGGTGTTTATAGGCCATGCATGGCTTATAATGATCGCCATTCATGATAAAATATTTCTATTGACAACAGGGAAGTCAGTTGATTTGTCTTAGCAAAGTAACTTGCAAAAGGCATTTTTCGGCATACATAGAAAATTTCTACATTCTCGTTGGTCACCGAGACCATTGTTAACATTTACCAAGCGTCAATCATTCTCAAAATTAGAAATTTATAAACAAAGTAAATTTAAAGATACAAGTCTGAGTGGAGAGAATCCCCTCTCTGTATTCAGCAAAATTTAAGATTTTTATGCTAGTTTCCAGATGTCTAACTGGATATTTGAATGCAATGAGCATTTTAGCGAGAGAAATGAAAGGATAATATTCCACCGAAATAACTTAATTGAACGGTAATGTTATGAATGTCACAGTGTATTATGAACACAGTGTATTCCGTTGATTTGGTTTAGTGGTTTACAGAAGCAAGAGGATTATAGTTGCAAAAAGGCTGACATTGGACTCCGTTTTCTGGATCATCATATGAAGAAGAAACCAATTATTTTCTTAGGTGTCAAAATATTTATAAATCGTTTTATTAATTCCGGTATATTATGTAAAATTTGCGATGCCTTGATATAGAATCTTCTTACAATTGTTTACTTTGAAGTAAATTCCTGTACAATTAAATATATAATATATTTAATAATGCAAACAATAAGCAATGTAAGTTTTTTAAATACTCTTTATTTTAACAGGCACAAAAAATGTCATTGGTACCTGTGTTTTTCGGAAACATGTCATGTATCGGCCGACCTACCCTTAGCATCTACGATGATGAAAATCACCATGCCTCACCACTGTATTGAAACCAATTTCAGTATAAATATGAAATTACAAAATTTTGTTATTACTAAGCAAAGCTGCCAGTCATGATGAGAAGAACATGGCAACTGCATGGGACTGTTTGCGATACTATGAAATAATGAAATGTGGTTGCGGTCGCATTGTTAAAATAACTCCAATTTTTATGGAAAGAGCCGTGAGCATGATGTAATTCAAGTTGAAAAGAAAGAAATCGAATAGGGTACTTTCCTTCATCAAAGAAAACAGAATTCATTAATTGCAATTTTTGCCATGACATAATTGTGTTCATTATATGCAGATATTTGGATTGAGAAATCCCAGGTTGCTAGAAACATGTTTATTTTAAGTTCATTAGAAAAAGCTCATAAATGGTGGGACCGTGGCAGCCTTGTTGCTGGTGTAACTGGTGCATTAAGTATGTTGCCAGGAATAGGGAATGCTTCGTCACCTGGACTTGCCAATATATTTCAGAGCCCCTAAACTATAGACATGTATTAATAATCACCTATGAAATAATCAAAACTTGGACACTCCTCCATTTAACATGGTAATATTAGTCATTTCACAGGCTCCTATGCTTCCTGCTTGTGTGGTCCTCTGCTACCGCCAAGAATGGTGTGAATTTGGCACGATGATAGACAAAGTTCACTCCATGCTTAGCAAAATGAATACTAACTGCTTTTAAACGAATAAGCTGAATAAATGTTCCTCAGATACTTGTTAATAAGCTTTATGAAGCTCACCATCTGCTTAGAAGTGTTTGCAGTACTACCTAGAGGCAGGGTGAGGAAAGAATGTATGTACCTTTGTTGTCACACTTATAATTGACCAGCATGCAATAGTTTGCCATCATGTTTCTGCATCATTGAAATTTTCTTCTATTTAATTGAAGACGAAAAATACTTAATGCCATTTTAAAATCAATTGGGTAGCATGCACACTCCAGAGGCTATAAATTCCATAGAAGGAGCCAAGGAGGTGACATCTCAAGTGATAGGTGCAGCAGGGTTGGCCATTGTGATTGGTACATACTTCAGAGTACCAGCAGATCAAGTTACTTTTGCACGTGGATGAACCGACATGAGTAGATGAAATAATGGAATACACTTAAATAATTCATTTAATAAACAATTGAAAGTGTGAAGATATGACAATAAATGCCAACTATTTAGTTTAATTTTGTACCTGCTGTTTATAATAGTTTATAGTATAGTGTATAGTGTATGGTACAATTCTGTTGTTATTCATGTTTTAATGCATATGCAATCTCGATGCCATTCAGAATGTAATACCTACTTGAAGCTGAGTAGGTAGCACCTTATCTTACCTATCTATTCTTACCTATCTACATATCTTACCTATTAAGCACCTAGCTTACCCATTCTGCCTTTATTGACTCTTGTATGCTGGGATTCTAAAGCCCCTTCCAGTACTTTCTAACCTTCTTCGAAGTAACCAACTAATTTGTCATCAAACACTGTCATGAAACTGTGCAGTAATTATTATATACCATTTGGTACATCTTTTATATCAATGAGTCTCATGTCCTGGCAAATATGGTAATTGGGTTCATATTCCACCAAATGATTTGTTTGCCATAACTATATATTCCTCTTAAGATGCGTTGCCTATTTGCAATGAAATCTTTCAAGGTAAGATAAACTAATTGAATGAATATTTAAAAAAATCTTAGAATAAATTTCCTATAAAATTTAACCTTATGAACTTCTGATTTTTGGTCTTGTGGATTTCACAATAAAAAGTTTTGTCTGTATTACAATCCTGTAATTTTGCTTGTATTTTTTTATCCTTAAATTTTTAAAACTCTCATTGTGCATTTTGCTTTACTTACGTGAGGAAAAATATTAGAACTGCATATTTTACCTTGCTTGGACTATTCATTTGTTAAGAAAGGAACATATTTCTTAGCCTCCTTGAAGTTTTTAATTCTTGTCAGAAATTTAGAAGTGCTCTTTTGTTATTTGTTTACCATAAACTCTTATTATTTTCCCACTAATGTGTGTTTAATTTCTTTTCAGTTAATTTTTGTTCCAAATTACACATCGGCAGAAGGCCGTTCATACCATGTGAAACATTTCTGTTGTTTCGAATGTGATATACCTCTTGGCGGCATGAAATATATTTTAGTTGATGACCAGCCAAATTGCCTTAATTGCTACCAGGCAAAATATGGCAAAGTAAGTACCCTACTGCATGATTTATTGAGTATAGGGTGAAATGTGGCTATAGCTAGAAGTGTGTGATTATCATAAAAGGGAAAAAAGCCAAAACTACAATTGGTAAGAGTGTAGACATACGCTAGAGGTGATAGTTCAGCATACTCATGGAGGTGTTTATGGTATCAGAACAGAACCAACCTAGTTCTGAGGCTTATTGCTCTTAAGTTTTCAGTTTTCTTGGCATGATTAATATTAATGTGTGTGCTTCCTTGATAGTAAGATGCCTTCGACCAACATGAAATTCGTGTAATATCACAACGGTAGGACGAGGAGGGATTTCTTACGGTCCCTGGTGAGTGATGGCAAGAACTGTCACGCACCCGAAGATATAATTCTGCATTGCACATTTACCATCAACACAAAGTTTCATTAGTGCATTTTGCCATTTTTATTCATAATGAAGGATACTTTTTGGTTCATCTTATCTTAAATTCATCAAATCTACATCTTAATGAATGAGCATCCTTTTATGTTAACACAGAAGAATCTTTTTGCATCACCAAGTCTCTTGGAGATGGGTTTTTTCAAAAATATGCTGCATTGATAAAGCTGGTTAGAACCCTTGCACAGTTTACAGTTTAACGCGACTGATGCTGAATATCCCGGCACTGGCCTTTCATACCCGCGTTGCGATCCCTTCCCTCGATCATGAGAAACGCTGTTCGTATGAACGGCGTGAGGAGCATCCACAGCCTCCATTATCTCCGACTTCTGAAGAAAGCCAAGAAGCTTCTCCTTGCTTGGCAACTCATCTCGTGGAATCGATGCCTCCCATTCCTTGTGCAGTTTTGCGTCTATTTTTTGAGTAATTAAATTCACTAAGAGTGCATCCCATGACTCTATAGGCTGCCCCAGGGCTTGAAGCCCCCTCAAATGCTTATTTAAATGGTCTACTAGGTGTCGCATTCTCTTGGCCATCTCCTTTTCAATCGCCTTGAAATTAAATAAGGATTTTACGTGCATACTAATGATATGCCTCTTGTTCTCAAAACATTTTATGAGTAAACTCCAGGCGATATTATAGTTTTGCCCACATGTTGCAAGAGAGGCAATTACATGGAGCGCTTCTCCTCGCAGTGTTGATCTTAGATAATGGAATTTATGAATTCCTGATAGAGATGGGTTGTCATGAATGAGGCTTCTGAAAATTTCGTAGAATGTAACCCATTCATCATATGCTCCATGAAAAATCGGCAAATTAATTACCGGAAGCTTAACTGGCGCCACCTCAGGGTCACTCTTCTGAGACCTATTGGTTGGTGAATTGTAAGAATTAATAATTGCTTCGGCCTTGGCAACTGTATCAAAATAGGAATCTTCGAATTCCTCATGGTCTTCGTAGCCTTCCATTTCCAATAGTTCTATTTCTAATAGAATTGCTTCGAAGGCCTGCCAACAATCTTTCAACTTCTCCAATCGAAGACTTAGTTGAGGAATTCCCTCAGGAATCTTAACATTTTCCAAAAAATGCTTGAATCTCGTGATCCTAGCCTTAATTTGGCCTCTATTTAATGACAACTCCTTGATCATCTCCGTCATGTTTTGATGTGAGAACGTGCCTGTTTGGGGGGCTGATGACAGGTACACCAGGGGACAAGGAAATGAATTGCACTCACTGCCTACCTTTCGTTGAGATGACTGCCGATGGCTGCGTGATGAGTGGTGCCGATGATGTGATGTCGTCTTGGTGGTGGTGCTGCTGGAGATCAGGTGAAATAATGATGTATTCCAGCAGGTGCTGCTCACTGGAATCCGTTGATTGCTCCGTTGCTTGATGGATCTTGATGATGAAACAAATGCACATGGGGACCTTTTTGGCCCAGTTATGATTAATTAAAAAATAAGCGATCACACTTCAAAAGAACCTTGGTTTATTTTGCGCTCGCCAACGGACTAGCCGTGCGAAAACCACCACACGCTCTCGGAGCCAAGGCACGACTGTCGAGAAGATGCGAAAACCCAAGGAAATCCAGCGTCCCCATGCTGCGGACCGCGTGGCCGAAAAGGAGGGTTAGCGCACCCTTAGCTGACAACGCCAAGAAAATCCCAAAGCCTCAAAAAAAAGGCTGGAGGCCTCTTTGAAATGGCAGAGAGAAAGGGTTTGGCTTGAAGTCCCACCAAGCCCGGGGAAAACCCTCTGGTTGGCGGTAGGGGCGGGGATACTGCTGTTACCCACGCCGAGAGGCCCAGGGACTAGTGCATGGCTCGAACAGATGCACAGTATCAAAAGTTGGCATTTGGTATTACAGATACTTACATATAGCAAGAAATTTAATGTAATTTACAATATATACATGTCAATGAAGTGGGCAAAAATATAATTTTCAATAATAATAATAATAATAAAATTTTATTCATCTTATCAATGTTTCACATTACAGATGTTGTCAAAATAGAACTAGCAATTCAGTACATAAAATCAACAAAAAAAATCAGACAGTAATAATTAAAAAGGAGAGAAGAAAAAGAAACACCCTAGAATAAAAATTATAAAATTTAAAATATTAAATCATTAAAATTTAGCTCCCAAAATTCCGCTACCGAGTACAAAGCTTTGGTAGAGAGCCATGTGTGTAAGACTCGACTAAATTTCACAATGGGTGCTGACCTGGCTTTCGGCGGAAGTGAATTAAACATTCTGATACCAATGTTTTCATGATACAGAAGGGACTTGCTGAGCCTGCAAAAGGCCAAATCAATTTGGTCTTTACTTCTAGTATCATACAAATGTACATTTGATCTAGATGAGTATTTATTTATGTTTTCCTTGATATATATGAGAATCTTGTGTGAGAAAATGCAGTAGACTGTTGGAATGCCTAGCTTAATAAAGAGAGGTCTACAAGGGTCTCTTGGAGGTGAGAAAGTAATGGCTCTAATGGCCTTTTTCTGGAGGATGAATATCTGATGCACATTATGAGCATTTCCCCAGAGTTCTAGTCCATAAGTTATATGGCAGTGGAATAGAGAATAATATGCAGTTGTGAGAAAACTGGTAGGAATGAGCGATCTGAGTTTTCTCAGCATGAACAGGGCCTTGGAAAGTCTCTTTGAAGTAACTAGGATATGCTGGGCCCAGGATAGTTTGCTATCAATATGGATTCCCAACAACTTAACTGATTTACAGTCAACTGATTTACTACTCAGACTACATAGTAAGTGCTGAGTTTTATCAGTGTTTAGCACCAGACCATTAGCCGAAAACCAATTTGAAGCTTGGGACAGGATATTACTTGATATCTCATTAATATTAGTAGAGTGATTATATCTTTGAATAAAAGTGGTGTCATCTGCATACATAATAATTTTACAATTAACATTGGATGAGATGTCGTTGATCATCAAAAGGAACAGCAAGGGGCCTAGGATAGAACCTTGAGGGACACCGTATTTGACTTGCAGTATTTTGGACCTATTTCCATTTACTTCAACAAGTTGTCTGCGATTTTCAAGGTAAGATTTCAACAGATTGAGCTCCTTGCCAAGAATCCCATAATACTCCAGTTTTCTCAGAAGCAGAGGATGTGAGACACAGTCAAAGGCTTTGGTGAGATCCATTAATGTCAGCATTTCACTAGATTTCTCTTCAAAGGCATTTAAAATAGAATTTACTACATAGTCTACGGCTTGAATAGTATTTTTACCCGGCCTAAAACCATATTGTTGCGGGGAGAATAGGTTGTTCGTATTAAAATGAGAAAAAAGTTGATTTTTTATTATTGCCTCAAATATTTTACCAAAAATAGGGATGATCGAGATTGGGCGATAGCTGGAAGGTTCATCTCTATCACCTTTTTTGTAGATAGGTATCGTTTTAGCAAGTTTCAAGGCATCAGGGAAAGAGCCAGATTGGAAACAGGTATTGAAGATTATTGAGAGAGGTTCCGCAATATTAATGATTATTTCCTTCATGATATCATTTGACAAGCCATAGATATCTGTACATTTTGATCTTTTAAGTTTATTAACTACTTGACAGATTTCGTTATGTGTTACCCATTTCCAATTAAAAGTGGAGCTGGTGACCTTAAAATTCCTAAGAAGAGTTTCTGCATCAGGTGAAGATGTGTCTACTGAGGAGGTAATGGCATCGAGCAATAGCTATCTTAAGGGAATCTTTTGGCCATTCACCCCAAATAATCATAGTATTGGTTAACCTAGCATTGAATACATAGGAATTAGCTGTGGATTGATTATTTAAACATATTTGGTAATAACGAGAGTTTGCTACAGCCAATTTACCAACCACTTGTTTATCAAGTTGAGACTCAATGACATTAATTGCATGAAAATAAATTATAATTATTGTGTCATGATTTCTCTTACCCAGGTCTCTTATAGGTAATTTTCATGCATACTTTTGGAGTAAATTAGAACCTATTTTGATAGTTTGGTTCAAACTTTTTACTGACAAATAATTTGCATGGGTTATACTTACAGTACAGCACAATACTTCAAGATTACTCATTTATTTGTTAAAATGTTAAGCATTTGCCGTGGCCAATTAAGTTATTTGACATGAGGGTATTTGAAAGGGACATAGATGAAATGTTTAAACAATAGGTCATGATCGATTATTTGCATTTCTTTAAATTGGCCTGTTAACATATAAAATGTTAATTGATTTCATAGCTAGTTTTCCCTATGAGCACTATTTGTAAAAAAGGCTTTAAGTTTCTTGAAGGGTGGATGAACATTTCACGAGATTCATTTTTCTATTGTGGGCACAATAGAGAACTGAGAACCAAATAGCATTGTAATTTTGAGTGGAAATAAAATTTTTTAGGTTAATTATGAGTAATTTAATGTATACATGGAAAATGGGCATAAAAAATTGACTTTTGAGCAGTAATTGGAACCCATGTTGTGTATGCCTTGCTTATAATTTTCATTTAACACTAAATAATATTTTATATACCATGTAAAATTATCCTTTAAGCCTTTGAAACATTATTCATTTTTACTGAACTGAATATCAGCAAAAATGCCTAATCAATTTCGTGACATTTGTATTACCTTATAACAAGGCAAATATAACAAGCAGTCTGTCACATGTGTGATGTCATTCAAGAAAGAATCATATTCTCTTTGATTTTTTTCTGGTGGATATCAGGAGAAGCAGGGTATTATATTTAAAATCATTCCTCAGTAAGGGAATTTTTTTTTAAATACTCTCTAATCAAAATATGATTGCATTTTCAGACTTGCCATGCATGTAAGCAGTCAATAGCTGCTGGGGATCAAAGAGTTAGTTGGAAGGAGTTTAATTGGCATGTCACTGACAACTGTTTTTGTTGTGCTAGCTGCAAGAAGTTTTTGCTTGGTGGAAAATTTACTGTGAAGGAAACCCAGCCATTTTGCTCTAGGACTTGTGTTGAGACTTATTTTTGTCCCCAAACTGCATTGTGATTTATACTTCCTTGTTGAGCTACAATACCTATGTATCTGCTTTTAATTAGCATCTAAAATACTGTGTATTTACTAATTGGATGATTATGCGTATTGTTTTCTTTTGGTAGTGATCATTTGCTGACTAATGCTGCGGAAAGTCTAAAGCGTGTATTATCTTGGGGAAGGGCTCATGATTGTTATGCAGGGTAAGAGCAGAATGATGTTAGAAGGGGCAGGACATATCCTTAATACCACCAAAGTCAATTTTAAGGTCCCATGTACTTGATTCTTACTTCTACACATTATATTGTTTTATGAAATCATATCTGAGACATTGACTCTTTCCCAATGTTGAATTCCATTTTCCCTCTCAGTTTTCATATATCAGTGGGCTTGAGTCAGTCAGGATTTTGAATGAATTCACAGACATGTCCTTCAAACTATTCAAGAGATCTTTGATGAGGAGTAGACATTCCAATCAGAATGAAAATGTGTTGAGGATAATTGTAAAGGATATTTTATCATGTCCAGGTGGTGTGTTGGGCATGGATAATGGAATATTACATACTCAAATGTGTCAGCGTGTTCCTGTTTAATGTCAAGATAGGTGAATCGTGGTGATTTACATGTGACAATTCAACTTTTAGGGGTGACTTACATTCCATACATAAAATATAAAGTATATTTTTACATATATCAGTTATCCAGTTCTTTCCTACAGCAGAAAATCAATTATCATAAACACAAGTCATATGTAAAAATAGGAGTAAGAGGTTTATGATAACACCATGTTGGTGATCAAATCAGCTTGTTAGTAACTGTCCTGACAGGTAAAATGAATCAGTTACCCTGTAATTTATTGCGAAGACCCTGACCTAGAAGGTTCCCTGATAATATCCAATTTGAATGGCAATAGTGAGTGCATTCATAGTTTGAAAACTATTATTAAGAGTATAGGGATCAAATCAAATGTACTAACATGGTATGAAAATCATATTTTACCTCATTATGTAACATGGATGATATCATGTTTTATGCCGAGCATGTGTCAAGAGTGCCGGTGATATGTTAGAGAAACTTGCCAAGAAAGCATTTAATATTTATTTTTGCCATTGTTGTATAGGTACTTTTGATCAAGGTAAGAAAATGTTAATATATTTTCATAACTGCTTATTACACATACTACAGGTTTGATATGTGTAGTTTTAAGGAGCTGATGAAATTTTGATATTTTATGTAACTGCAGCCAATCAAAATGGTTCAAACAAAAGTTACAATGTTGACAATTATTCAGGTGGTATGGTGATGAAATTATATTTTGTATAGTGGATTTTTTTCTATCATGATTAGAAAGTTGTACATATATACTTCTTTGCCATTACTACTGCTCAAGTCTTTTTAGGTTTTTGATGAAGTTGGTGTGAGATAAAGAAGAAACCAAGTAATTTATCTACTGGGAATATTGGCACTTGGTGTACCCAATTATGTTTTAAAAGAGTTATGTGAAACTGTGGCCATTGCCAATATAAATTCTTAAAAATATTTTGTTTTACAAATGATGATTTGTAAAGAATGTATTTAACAACAAATGGTTAATTTGGTGTTTTTTATGTTTAAAACTGGGATTCTCTCAAATGCCAATGCATAAGATACTAATTGATGTTTTACTAAGTAGATGCTTATTTTCATAGAAGGGTTAAATTGAGAGAATTGCTGTGTGTGTGAAAGATAGAGTGAATTTTTGCCAGTGTGTGCACTTTCCCTATAAAAAGAAACAATAACAGGTCTACAAGAGCAGTGTATATATACTGCATCTGTCCTTTATAGAGTCTGCTAAATGCTCATCATATATCATGCTACAGTTTCTTTATTTTAGCAAGGTTCCTTGAATGATTTATCCTCAGTTCTGATACTCCCTGTAGCACTTTGTCTAATCATCTTAGACTTTGCTATCGCTTCTAGCCACCTTATTTTATTTCTCTGAGTCTGGGGAAGTTAACGTGTGAAGTGAGGCTACTTCAGATAGAGTGCAAAACTAAAGATTGAACATTGCCAACTTCACTGTATCCTTGCTAACATACGTACCTTCTGCAATTCCTCTTTATCTGAAATCTATGTGAGGAGTGGAAGTTGATTTTATAACTACATAATAACAATCATTACAGGCTTTAGTGTTTTCCTAGTAGACAATGAAACTATAATGTATGTATGTGCATTGGAAATGATTATCCTTTAAAAGATACTGTTGAACCATTTACTATTTTAGGTCTTAACATTTGTGTCCTGAAGCAGCCATAATTGTGTAAAGAGCTATTGTTTCATTACTTCAGAGTAAACATGCCTGTGAATGGAGTTGCAGGTTCTTAAGGTGCACTAGTGGTTTTTCACATTTAAAACTCCAAACAAAGGATATGTGGAGCTGCATTATTATGCTGTAATTCATTTTGATAGTCATGTTGGCAATGCTTAGCCTTTAAGCATCTACCTAATATTGTCGGTGTGTAATGTTGGGAGCAGTTATTTTTTGATACATTTTAGATATGAATCTGATGATGTAACTAGTAGAGCATGTCAGTCTTAGGCAATTGTGGGTTTTGCTGAGGTACTGGTGCCCTAAGCTGCTATAGTGGCTCTTGAGGAAGAGGCACGCTGACAGCTTTAAAACCATTTTAAGTAATTGTTTTGTTAAAGTATAAATGACAGTAAAAAAATAACCTTGTCAAAATGGCAATTGAAGCAAGCCCTTTTCAATTCCTATTTCACTTTCTAGTTGGAGGAAAGATACTACTACCAATGAAAAAGTACTTATGAATCCATTTTGCTTGCAAAGTGGTTTTTCCATAGACATGGCATTCCTTGAAAAAGTGAATATTGATTCGGTTTTGTCTTTAACAATGGTTTTAAAGGAACCTCTTTCTTTGCTAAGAATGAAATGATGAGCCAAATCAAACTGTCAAACTTCCACCTCACGACTCTAGTCTGTAAGAAGTATTTGATTATTTTCAGCATTTATTGTATTGTATTTGGTATCATAATGAAGCTGTTATAATATATATGAAAAGGCCCTTGGTAGATATTGCATATCTCAATAATGATATTTCTTTTTTTATTTGCCATGATTCCTGGAGAATATACGTATGAAAAAACTGTTCTAATGGTGCTGTGAATATAATGCTGATCTTTTGTACGATATGTGCTTTCTTTAGTGATAAATATTTGGAATAAAGTTCAGATATGGAATCCAGTTATTATAAAGAATAATTTCATTTTTTACTTCCTCACTCTTAGTACTGCTACCCAATTAACTGAGGTTCTTGCATGTGCTTTGCTATAATTGCAATTAGTATCTCTGAGCAAGTTGTAGGGGTTAGTTACTTTTATTCCTGCTTCATATTATTCTTGGCTGATCAGGCTCCTTCATTTCTTGGTGTCTGAGGATAAAATATTATCCATATAGCTTGAGTAGATAAGTTACATAGCTACATGCAGGGGTGTAGTGTATACTGTGTTTTGCCCTAGCCAAAATAAGGTAAATGAGCCTGAAATGAAAGGTATTTTTTTGTGTGTGTAAAGGCTGCTTTACACAATACAATTTTTTGTACAATTTCTTGTAAAAATGCTTATATGAGGAAATTCTACCATTTAAAGCGGCAAATTGTGTGAACGCTTGTACAAATGACTGTACGGAAAATAGAACCTGTTCTAATTCCATTCAGACAAACATACAATTTCGTTCAGTTTGTACAAAAAATTCGTAAAAGCGGCCTTAAGACTTCCGCTGTGCTTAAAATTTCTGAAATGAGAACACAGCATAGAAACTTTGAAAATCTACTGTCATTTCTTTCTGAGGTCAATAAAAAACTATTAACACACTCAATGCTGGCCTATTTCATGAAAAAGTATTCATGTCCGAAACATTTTTTTTTCTTTTATATGAATAAATACATTATTATAAATGCTTTAAACATAAAATTTATGCAATATAATAATAATTTTTTACTTAGCTACGAACATAATGGGACCTCATGCCTTGACATCAAGGCATCAACCTCCCAGGGTAACGAGGCATGCCTTGAATTCAAGGCATCCGCGTTGAGTGTGTTAAAATGAAATGTACTTGTATTCTATCATGAAACTTTGTCACAGAAATATAATTAAATTTTTGTGTCATGGAATTGTATAGATGCAACATAGACATCCATTAAGTTTTTTTGGAACTCAGAAAATGAATGACTTCTGTTATATTCACTGCGTCTCCAGTCTGTACAAGATATGAAAAATTTTTATGTTCTGCAGTGCTAAAGCTGAAAATAAAAATGCCAACAACTTCACTAAAACATTGAATTTACCACAAGTATAATTTTCATGCACTTTTTCATAGTAGAAGAGTAAAAGCACTCAGCATGCATTGCAATAGCAATTACAGTGCTAGAATTAGGAGAGTACCAGATAATTTTGTTAGCCTGGATAAGAACAAGTACGAAGGAGCACATGCCTAAGTAGCAACCAGTGTTGACGTGACATTAAGCTTTCAAGTGGCAGTTGGACTTCACTATGGATCTGACATGCCATTCAACCTAGTCATGAACATGGAGGGTTGGACTTTAGGTCAAGAATATTTGTTGATGACATTTTGTTAGGTAAGGGAAGGCAGAAGGTCTGAAAAAAAGGAGAGAGGGCTTAAGATTATCTGAAAAAAGACAATGTATGTGGTTTAACAGAATTGAGGAGATAGAGTTGCATGAGAGGCTGATGAGAGTAAAAGAAAGTACTGTCTGTTGGATGGAACATTAAGCCATGATCCCCTTGGTACCTTTTATTATTCGCAGGCCAATGCCAGGTTACTCTCCACCCTTCCTCCTTACCCTTCCATTCCCATTCTTATACCTTTCCTCCCAGTCGGATGTGCCTATAAGTGCAGATACAGACTTGAAAACACATATGAGATGAGACTGACAGATAAAACTGGAATGAAGGGAGAGACTGATTAGACAGACCTAAAGTGGAGGAAGGTGACAGACGAATGTTGGAAAGGGGAGATACTTGGCAAAAAGTGGACAAATTGATTAGTCATGAAAGAGAGGGAGTAGGCAGTCACGTAGCCAGAAAGGGGGGGGGGTGGCTTAGTCTAGTGTAGCGTAGGTAAATTGAAACAAATCAGCCGTGCCCATTTGGTACCGATATGTTACAAATCTCTTCCCTTAATTTTCAGTGCTTTGTATTTAATTTCATGGTGCCCATCCCTATCTCTTCTCACTGGTTAAAGTGCACTGCTTACCTAGTTATGAAGCAGTTAATTTGACTGGC
This sequence comes from Platycnemis pennipes, assembly GCA_933228895.1. NCBI lineage: Eukaryota > Metazoa > Arthropoda > Insecta > Odonata > Platycnemididae > Platycnemis > Platycnemis pennipes. The sequence continues at coordinate 110,646,132 of OW121850.1, forward strand.
CTGAGAACATAAGTTCAACACATACATACATATCAGATTGAAGAGAACAATTACTAACCCCACACATGCATCAAACTAGTGATCATGTTTCAAGACACTTAACACTTGAATTATATGCAGTGTATTCTGGATTATCATGCCCAGTTAAATCAGAACAAAGTTATTGGGATAAAATTAAAAGGGGGGCTGAAGTGCTTCCCCCCCACTCCCCTTGGCTACGTGCCTGGGAGAGACAGCCTTAGAAGGAAGGCATAGCACTACTGCTTACAAGAAAAGGCTCCAGGTACACAGAAGGACTTTCCTATGATCCTGATCTGCGAGTGTGGTGCGGTCACTGGCCCAGGCAAACTTGAGATGGAGGTGGTCACCAGGGAGATGCTGCAACTCAGATGGAATGTCCCAAACAGGAAAGTGTCTCCCTAAAGTTCACAAGAAACTCCCCCTTGTCAGTCCTGTCGTCATTCCCAAAGCACCCCACATTGTCTAAATGTTTGATAAAGTCTGGCACTATAAAGCCTGACGAAGTCTACCAGTACATATGATACACCAGGAAATTAAGCCATGTTCATAAAAATAGTATTTTGCTGTATTTGTTCTATTTATAGCAATTAAGCAAAAAGAGTCGTCCTATTTTGTTTAATCTGAATGGCAAGAGCTTTTGTGAAATTTATAAAGGGCCATATATTCACTTACTCATTTATATCGTCATCCTTTCATTTCATCCCAAGCTTTTTGAGAAAGGTGCATTATAGTATGCATGTTTTTAAATTTGTTAATCCATAAATCCAGTTGTGAGTCTATCATATTCCTAGTCCTCTTGATTAAAGGATGGCCAATTGTGCCATTTCTAAATTTCATTGCCCATGGCGCTGCGGCAGGTTGATTTGTGAACCCCGAAAATATTTCAATATCATTACAAAATTCATTTTTTTCACCCTTCCACCAAACTCTAGGCATGGAGATGGGGACTAGCAAAGTTCATTACAGAGAGTGGAGGAATGGTAAGGGAGTAATAAATCCACAGAAAGAATTAAGAGGATGGATGATCTGGAAAAGTGGAGGTGGGGAAGACAAAGAGGGACCAGATTTGGAATGATGGAATCCATGACATCGCTTAAGTTGTGGATGCATCAAAGAAGGTACAGGAAACAACACATCAAGACAACTGGATTGATGCAAGCATGTGATGAGAAGATAGGAGAGTAATATCTTAAGGGGGATGCTCAACTAGGCAATGGAGACCTAGAGGAGGAAGAAAGATTGCATAGCTGAGAAAGGTTCATCTACATCCATGCGATACCCTGCAAGCAACCGTGAGGGTGTGTGGCAAGGGGTGAAGATCACCAAAACATGCACTACTGACATGCAACTAGGGTATTGGAATTATGCTAGTAATATGGGTTACATGCAGCTACATGGTTAGTATCTACATAGTAATAAAGGGATTGGTTGTTAATACATGCATCATGCGCTACAGACTACTCTACAAAATTTCACCTACCTATCTCTTTGCAATGCTGCCTATTGTGCACTCTAATAGTACGGGAGGAAAATTACATTTGAAATCTATCCGTACGACAATCAATTTGATCAGTTGAAAATTTTACAGTGTTTGAATTGACTAATTTCCATCTTTGACCTGAAGATGTAGGCAGGAATGCTTGTGAAACTATTCTCACCAAGCAACTGAAGAAGTGGAAGAACACATTGAAATGGAGAAATTCAAAGTAGATCTACTCTCCATCAATCCTAAATATCACAATCTTTTATGACAATTCTGTTTAGCTATTGAATCCATCATCCCTCCTCCCTGATGAATTCTTTGTTCCTTGAAATTATGAAAAAAAATCAATGGCATTTTTTCACAAGTTTATTTGTCATTTTTCATTATTTACCCTCTGACGTAAACATCTGAACTTGCTGCTTTCTTTTTATATGCTACACTGTCTTCAATATAAGCTTATCCCAAAGCTTTCTATTGAATCCATAATTTATTTTCAAACATGCACCTATTTGAGTAAACTAATTAATATATCAGCTTTATCACAAAAGCTCAAGATAATCAAGAAACTGTATTAAAAAGTGACAGCGCGAAACAAGAATTTTGAAGAATTCCAGTGAAAAGAGAATCTTTGACTCCGTTTGCATGAAACCATTCAAATTTCCTTTACCTTATACTTAGACGCTCAATTAGTGATTTTAGCTTTACACGTCGTAATGTATACAGACCCTAAGTTAATTGCACTTTTAATTCAAAGTTTAAGTTAAGTCAAAAGCGAGCCAAATCAAAAAACCAGTTTTAAAAGTATCTGTATTGTCTTAAGGATAGGGTTGAATCAATCCAATTAATATTTCTATGGCAAGGGAAAATACAGTAATAGCGTTTAATCCTTGTCCATGAATACTAGTCATATATGAGTATACAGTATACATAGTTACCTGCTATTATCAGCCAGATTGACTCGTACAGAAGTTGATAGGATTAGGTTAAACTTTGATGATAGAGCTCCTTTGAATTACACAGTTGGAAAGAAACCATGATTGCACTTTCTAAATAGACCGAATGGGGCCTAAAGTGTGCTTAACTCATGCCACCTAAACTAATAGAATTCGAAAAGGTCCACAACAGCGGGTAGCTAAACAAATGAGTACCGTATATCGTGAGAAAAATTTTCATAAGTTGTTCAAAAAGTTCATATTAGGAAAAATGTGAGCAGTAATAAGGTAAGCTCTGCTTAAATTTCTTTTTAAAATACTATTTGAAGTCTAAAAAGGTATCAATCTTGCATTATAATTCTATGTTCATGACGTTGCACAGAACACGTCAAAGATTTTATCAGAAAAGTTGTCATGCATTATATGTTAAGGGAATAAAGTATCTAATAAAGTATATCTAAAATGTCTGATGAACAATGATATTGAATTAGAAGTTGATGAAAACAGTCACGGTGTTTGAAGCTAGATACGCAGCGTGATTCTACGCGCAGTAGATTGTTGAGGTTGTTGAGTACCTACGTTAGGTATATTTTCTTGCATTAGTGCCCCTGAAATTCCTACTTTTGCTGCCAGTTATTTTGTCAACGGTAATGAGGAGATAATCAATCATAGATTTATTATATTGCCTTAGCTGTACCAGCTCTACAGCATGCAACCCTTCGATATTAGTTCTTAAGTCAATGTTTCTCACCCCGCCACTGCGGAACATGTTCTGAGTGAAAGCATATAAATGCTGCTTTCTGGAATACTCTGGTAGCTAACGCGCCCATCCGCTTACCCAAATATCACTAGTTTGTAATCCTCAGGCATGGATTCCATGTAAACTGCTGGGACGTGACAGGAGAAATAAATTAACAACACTCACACACCAGTAATAATAATAATAAATTAGGAAAAAAACGTTTGTATTCCAGGTCAGAGAATGTATGCTTAGGAATATCAGTCGAAAATTCAGTCATGGATAATGACTCCCCATTGATATACGGGCTCGAATTCCAGGTAAACTGAATGGAAAAATGAACCTAGTGCATTATTTGAAATAAGTACTGTCACTAATTTACAATCCGTACACAGGCCCGAGCCCTGGCATCTCAAATGGCGGAGACAGAATCCATAAGATTTTTTGTTGGGACTCAGTCTCTAGAGTTTGACAATCAAATACATGTGGTTGAAGTTGATGAAAAATCGAATTCCATCTGTAAAAAGTTGTACCAGCATGGTGCCGGCGAAGTATGGCATCTTTCTTCATCCCCAACAGAAAGTAACATCATTTCAACGTGCTTTAACAGAATTTCTGGTTCGTAACCAACTGTACTTCATTTCACATACTTTTAAATGAAGTGTTGACTCTATTGTTTAATAAACATTTCTGGACACATTCATTCAACGATCGCTTAATTTTTCTCTGCGTAGAAGGAAGAAATTCTTGTACAATGCATTCTGCCATTTGGAGAATACCAGAAACAACAGAAGAGGGATCAAATAATGAAGCTTATGATCCTTGCTCAGCAGCACTGCCGACGTTAGACCAGCTTTCACTTTTGGAAACTACTGACTATGGGAAGGATGTACTTTGCACCCTTTTTCACCCTACTGAGGGGGACAGAGCTGTCACTGTTGTAGATAATCATTTCATACTGTGGGATTTGGGAAAAGGTTGTACTGCAGCAAAAGTGAGTTACACATTTTTTATTTGGTCTTGTTCATTCCGTGGGATAAGGGATATTGATTTCTTTCCCTGTACTTTTCAGGAAGTCACTCATGGTCTTTTGGAGGCAAAGGGCCAACCCAAGTTCTCAGCTGGGAAGTGGAATCCCCACCAAAGTTGTACCCAATTCGTGACTGCTAATGACACCCATGTTCGCAGCTGGGACTTACGCTCTCCGTCTCGACAGGTTTGGACAATTGAGGGTGCTCATTCTCAGCTCATCAGGTAAGAGCCTTCACTAAGGAGTGGATGCCTATGTATGCGGTGGCCTCATGATTTGCATCAGTAAAATTTTCTCAAGTCACAAGAAGCTGCAAAGAGCTGGAGAGCCGATGCCTTTAGTTAGGTAATGTCTCAAGCAGAAACTGAAAAAGCATGAATTGGGGGGGTTGTTGCCATCATGCTTACCTTAAAAGTCATTTTTGCGATAATTTATTTTCCAATGGCAGCTTTCCTCGTATAATCTAAGGATTACTGCACTAATATTATTTGGTTAAAATAAGGATGCAGAATTTCACTTATCTCTGCAGTACTATTGTTGCACAAAAATATGTAATGTTTTCAATGAAAGCTGGCGTAATCCTATTAAAATCCTATTATAAGATTTTTGCTTGCTTTGGTTTATAATCTCCTTCACATCCACTTTGTCAAAACTGCTAGTGATAGTATTAAGTCTTGGGTTTTTAGATACTCCAACGCTTATATCACACTGTATAACCTAGGATCTTAGCATACGCTCAATATCCATGCCCTGGTTGAGATTTGAACCCACAACCTTTAGGTTGCCAGGCCAATATGTTACTGGCCTACAATTGCAGCCAGTATTCAATCATATCATCAATCTTAGGTCCATATCTCAGATACATACAATGCTGTCCTTCAAATCAAGCTCTTCCCCATCTTCTTCTTTCATTAAGCATACTTAAAAGGCTCAAAATAAATCATTGATTTTGTAATTTTAAATAAAAATCTGCTTCATGCATCCACAGTGATATTCATTCTAACTGAATGTAAATCCTAACTGAAATTGAAGTGAAATTCTTGGCATGAGGAACTCATGGGAAATTGTTAAAGTACCTATCTCAACACAATTATATTTCATTATTTTAAATTGAAAGATGTGGATAAAAAGTGTAGCTCCAGTGGAGCATGTAACTTGTCCTATCAGGATACGAAAGGCAACATACAAGATACAGGACACACCACCTCAGGTATTTGTGAGAGTTGTATACATAATCATCATCAGTCAGCAATCCTGAGATTGATTTGATGAAGCTCTCGACTCAATTCTTATTATTACTTTCCCAAAAATAATTTTATGCATGACTACCACATGTGATGTAACAATGATGTGCATCTAAAAGCCTATTCCTGCTAGGATAATGTTTTCAGCAACCAGAATCTGCAATAAATTACTGGCAAATATCAATTATCTTACAACATTAAAGATTTACTGATGTTTGTGAGTGATTATGATTGAGCACTTGCAACTATACATTTGTGTATACCATTGATGATCCAGTGTTCAATATGCTTGTGACCTTCTATGGAATAAAAATAAATAAATTATAAATAAAGAAATAAGCCCAGGTGTGGTGATTATTGATGTTCAAATTCAACTGTTGGATATTAAGATGGTTGGTCTTTTCCAGAGATTTAGACTTCAATCCCAACCGACAATACTACATGGCAAGTTGTGGCGATGATGGATGGACCAAGTTTTGGGATGTACGGTCTCCGAATGAACCAGTAGTAGCCCGCTCAGATCATTCTCACTGGTGAGGCTTTGTTGGAAATTCCTTAATTGTGGGATGTTATGTCTACCCTCTTAATTGAAAATGAATAATATGTGTTTGACTTAGCTCAGCATTACATAAGGTGGACAAAAACATTTATTTTATGATCGTTTAATTATATGCATATTAATAATGTACATAACCACCCATGAGAGATGCAGAGTCAATTTTGAGAACAAACATTACAAAATGTAAGATTTACATTGGTGGGAGTTCTAATGCCAATAAAAAATATTAGTATCCTACAAGTACAATTTGAAAATGAGAGACATTTTCTCACACTCTCAACTCAAAAGTGTTGTTAGTGCCGCTTTTAATGTGATTTATTGGTGTCATAGTATTGAATAGTATTATTGCATACATGGTGTTTGACCAGTGTTTTAGTCTTCGGCGATCTCCTTTCTCTCCAAGCAGATGGACTCTCTGGGAATAAAGAGCTAAAATGAGAATTTTTAAATTGCATGTAATGTTTCATCATATCTTCCACTCAACGTACTGACACTGAAAATCCTCATGATATAAAAATTGTATATTCCCTCCCCCATCCTTGCTAACCCAGGATTTCATCTCATCATCATTCTGCAATACACTAATACACATTTCATTTTATTTTAATGCCTACTCTTTACTTCTCTTACTGATTTGCTTTTCTCCCCACCATATTTGAAGCTTAAATTTGTCTTTCTCTCCACCAAGCTTATCCCCTCCATTCTTAAATTTGTCTTTCTCTCCACCGAGCTTATCCACATTTTCCACATTCTCTGTTAAGATATTTTACTAATCCTTTATGTCCCTGCACCAAGAAGCCCTCAACATATCTTTCCCCTTTGCAAACATGACCTGAGCAAACACAATGCTTCATCTGTCCTTGCTACAAAAACCATTTTATCCCATCCACGCTAACTAGATTCATGGAATGCTCCCATCAACTCCAGCTCACATCTTCCCTTCTCTGCATTTATCCTAGCCCTTCTTCCTTATCAGGCTCTATTTATCATTATATTCCTATGATTGAACTTTTTTCTAAATCTTTCACTCTTCACCTTCGAAGTTCTCACCGATGGCTACTGTCCCTTGGCTAGCTGGGTACAGTCCATTCACTTTAACTTGCCCAACACTCAATACTCTACTGCCCAGGTGGGCATTTACATCTACGTATTACTCTCCGAGCCACCAGTAGGGTGTGTGACAGAGGGTGAAGATCACCAAACATACACTGTTGACATGCAGTCATTAATATTATACATAGCCATCTCAGAGAATAGGGGTGGCCACGGTTAGAGAGAGGGGAGACATGTGCGCATTTTATTAATCTGAACCAAAATCCTGAAGTAATACATGTGCAGTTTTCCATAAAATATTTTGTGGAAAATTGCACATGTATTGCTTCAGTATGTACAAATTCTATGTGATTTCATGAGAATCCTCGGATTTTATATGGACCAAAATCTTTTAGTGTGCATGATGTATGGAGGTTAGATACCTTCCATGTATTCCCCCTCTCCTACAGTGATGTCTCCTCTCATGAGTTGTCATCAGCTAGGTTAATGCGAATGGACTGTATATAATAATGAGTGGTTAGTTGAAAACGCACCTGATTGTGTCTTCTGAGTCTAATGGAGATTTCATTAAAGTTGGTTCTTCCAGTTTAACCCAATTTTCTGCAGCTGCCTTCCTACTTTCATCCCTTTACAATAAATATAGAATAGCAGTTCCTTGATAGGGGGCAATGCTATCTCTCTAACCTGACACTCATGCTGATTCTTCATCCAATATTATTATCCAATCAGTCCATTAATATCCAATCCCTAATTTGTGCCTTCTGATTTTGCATGTCTTACCCACTTAATGCTACCAAATTTGAACCACTCTGATGCTGCCCTTGGGATTTCAGGCTAAATTTACGCTTTAGTTAATGTTCTCTGTATTCATTTTAGATAGTTGTTTTGTTTCTTGACAAAAAAATGAGTAGTTACTAGCCATGATTGTTGCTATCATGTGATTACTGCTGTATAAATATGTTAAAGAAAATATTTTTTATGTCAGTGTAAGAGGCCCATGGTATTTTTTGCACCAGGGGAAATGTTGATACACCAACTCTCCTTTAGCTCTATGAGGCCTCCCTCCACCTTAGCATTAGCTTCTTTTGACACAAAGCAACACACTGTACTCATTATATCATCTTTCCACCAATTTTTTTCTGCTTTTGAATCCCCCCTAAAAGTCAGACCCATCCATTCCTCTCCCAATACATTCTGTACTAGGAAAGGTGTGAATATTAGTGTGTGTCAAATAACAATTGATTTTTCGAGTATCAAATTCAAAAAGGGTGCAAACCCAAGGAGAACGTCAGGGTCAAAAAAACATTTTGATGGTCAAAAAATCATCTCAATTCCAGGTCAATAATACCTGTTTCCTTCCCTATCCATGACCCAACCACGACCTCTTCTGGTGGGTCAAAAAGAGGTCATAAGGACGGCATTTAGATGGTCAAAAAAAAGGTGGAAAATACACCAAGCAGACTTTTTTTTCCCTCCACCATTATCCAAGAACAATCTCTTTGCGTTGGTAAAAAAACATTTAAAAAATGGTTATTCTTTAATTAAATAATCAATAGAAAACTAAACAAAGAATTCAATATGTTTTGTATAAGGAAAAGTTATTGTCCAAGAAATGAGTTACGCACCATCTCTTCTTGGTATAGTAATTTCATTAATAAAAATCACTCCCTGTAGGGAGCATTTTTTCAACCACACCTTAACAGTCTTTTCTGCTACTTAAAGCCGGGAAGTATATGTATTTTTTTAACACCGCAGCTGCAAAATGAAAAGTAACATAGAAAAAATGAGATCAAGTGCAGCACAAGTCATTTTTTGATACCAAAAACTACTGTTCACTAGCGATATAATCATGTGCATTTTAGTTGGAATTAACGATTTAACGTTTTAGTCATGTTCACCCATGGAATGTATAAGTGAAGAAATTACGGATTGAATTATTGTACAAAGCTAATAAAATACTAATAGAAAGCATGCAAATACTTACAGGTTTGCCAGTTCCTTCACCTGCCGTTGAGTCTTCATGCCTCGTTCCCACAATGGAAAGATCAAAATGTGATGGGAATGAAGTCTCAGGAACAAGAACTATATTTTTTTCTAGCAAAAACTGACTCGATTTAAAAATTTCACAGAAGCTTGAGATACGGCAGTGGATAGCTAGAGATACGGCAGTGATGTGATCTAATGTCGTCTCAGATACCACAGATTGCGTGCGATGGGTGCTTCGCTGATCACTTTCGGTAAAGTGAACCATGTGAAACAATGGCGGAAATGAACTCAATTGAAGAATATTAGAATTCTAAATCTTAAACGAGGCAAAGAAAAAAATAATATATAGGCCTTAATTGGCATTAGCTTTTTTAGACACATAGCAACACACTGTACTCATTATATCATCTTTCCACCAATTTTTTTCTGCTTTTGAATCCCCCCTAAAAGTCAGACCCATCCATTCCTCTCCCAATACATTCTGTACTCCCATTTAATATTATGTATGCCAGAAATACATGTCCAAATAGTTTTGCTTCACCAATTATCTGCATTTCAAATAGTGGCCTAGAATTTCGTCTTTTTAGACCACTTAAAAACCAATCCTAGACCACGATAATGGTAGAGTAAAAATATTCAGAAATAGTGAGTAATCAGCTGAATAATATACCAGAATGTACTTGAACTGCTAAATAACTATTTAAACAGGTTATTTCCAAATATCTTTACTTCAGCATTAATGTGGAATAGGATTGGTTTTTAAGTGGCCTAAAAGATGTCAAGAAAGACTACTTCAAAATGTAGAGAAATGGACATAATATATGCCTGTTTAGGCACCTATATACATGTGCAGTGAGTCAAAAATGTATTAATAGTTAGTGTTGCATCACCAATTTTCTGTATTTTGAAGGTCTTAGTTGACGTCTTTTAGACCACTTAAAAACCAATCCTAGACCATGTTAATGATGAAAATATATTTTCAATTAACGAGTAATCATTGTGAAAATGGATTCCAGGATGTTCTTGAACTGCCACGCTAACAGTTTAAACAGATTCTGGTCAACATTTTCACAGGTCATTTTTTTTCTTTTCAAGATCAAAGTAAATCCATTGACCTTATGGTGACCTTTGACCTCTTAAAGAGGTCTTCATGACCTCAATGTTCTCCCTGGGAAAGTAGCGTATTTGCATGCTTATTAATGGAAAAATATTGAAAAGACCCCCATTCGGGTCTCCGGGCAGGGACTACCCAAGAGAGTACATCAGTCAAGTGTGATGATCATTTTAGGGTAGAAACGTGGAACGTGCGATCACTTCGGACCTGCGGGAGATTGGAGAATCTTAAGGTGGAAATACGAAGAATGGACCTCGACATATTAGGAATCAGTGAAATGAGATGGCCCGAAGAAGGAGACTTTTGGAGTGGAAGTTACAGAATTATTCACACTGGATCACTGAATGTTAATGCTGGAGTTGGCATAATGCTCAGGAAGAGTGCAGGACTGCACCTGAAGAGCTTCCTACATTGCAGTGAGAGGATTATAATGGTGAAGATTGAGACCAAGCCTACAGATACCATAGTGGTACAAGTTTACATGCCTATGTCGGACTACGAAGATGAAGAAGTGGAAGACGTCTCAGAGGATATCACAAAGTAATAAAGCACGTAAAAGGAGAAGAAAACTTAATTATTTTAGGAGATTGGAACGCAGTCGTTGGCAAAGGTAAAGATGGAAGAATAACAGGAAAATATGGCTTGGGAAATCGAAATGAGAGAGGAGAAAGACTTATAGAATTCTGCGCACAACACAAGTTGGTGGTTGCAAACACGTTGTTTAAAAACCACCAACAGAGAAGATATACCTGGAAAATGCCCGGAGACAGAAGAAGATTTCAAATTGACTACATTTTAGTGAAGCAGAGGTTCAGAAACCAGGTGAAGAACTGCAAAAGTTACCCGGGTGCAGCTATCGACAGTGACCACAACTTATTGATGATGAAATTCCACTTAAAACTCAAGAAATTGAAGTAATCACTGAAGAACATATGGGAAGTAGAGAAACTAAAGGAACCTCAACAACGGCTGGCCTTCCAGAAGGCAGTGGAAAACAAAATAGAAGAGGATTTGACTGTGAAATCAGTAGAAAAGAGATGGGAGAAAATCAAAATCGGGCTACAGGAAGCAGCAAAAGAAGTTCTGGGGAGAAGAAAAGTTGTCAAGAAGAAGTCATGGATTACAGAGGAAGTCTTAGAATTGATTGAAGAAAGAAGAAAACATAAAAATGTGGAAACTGATGAAGGGCAACTTTGTTACAAAAGAATCAGGAATGGAATAAACTAAACCGAGATAAGCAAGGGAAATGTGGGTGAAGGACCGATCTATGCGAAGATGTACAAAGCAACCTCACAAAAGGAAATGTGGAAGTTGCCCACAGGATGGTGAGAAATCACTTCAAGGAATGGGCTGCAAGATGTAACAGCATCAGGGAAAAGAATGGAGAACTCTTAATTGAACATGAGGATAAAGTGAAGAGGTGGAAGGAATACTTGGAAGAATTGTACAATGGAAGCTATCTTAGAGTGGGAGTAATCGAAGGGTAAAATGAAGTCAATAAGGATGAATTAGGAGCCCCAATCTTAAGATCAGAATTTGATGCAGCTGTAAGTGATCTGAGGATAAATAAAGCTTCAGGAATAGATGATATTCCTGCCGAACTAATAAAAAACGCCATAGAGAACACATTTACTCAGCTGTACAAAACCATACACGATATGTACTCAACAGGAGAGATACCCACGGACTTTGAGAGGAACATCATCATTCCTATTGCCAAGAAGAAGAGGGCTGATTGTGAGAACTGTGAACACTTTAGGACAATAAGCCTGACGACACATGCCTCGAAGATATTGACCGGAATCATCTATAAAAGAATAGAACGAAAAGCGGAGGAGTTCCTGGAGGACCAATTCGGGTTCAGAAGAAACAAGGGCACAAGAGAAGCGATTTTGGCTCCCAAGCTACTTATAGAGAAGACGATAGAGAAGAATCTACCAACGTTTGTTGTATTTGTAGATTTGGAGAAGGCATTTACCAACGTGGATTGGAATATGATGCTAAAGGTTCTGAAAGAAATTGGAGTATCATACAATGACCGAAGAGTTATCCACAACTGTATAAAAGTCAGGTGGCCATAATCAAATCAGGACCCAGCAGTACAGAAGCAAGCATAAAGAAAGGAGTGAGGCAAGGATGTGCACTGTCTCCCGTATTATTCAATGTCTACATCGAGAAAGCCATCCAAGAAGTCAAAGAAAAGTCTCCGGGAGATAATATCCATGGGGAGAAAATCAGCATGCTACGATTCACCGATGACATAGCAGTCATGGCAGAAACAGAAGGAGATTTAAAGAAGACACTAGGAAATATGGAAAGAACAATGACCAGATACCATCTGAAGATCAATAAAAAGAAAACTAAGATATTGGTATGCAGTAGGAGAAAGGAAGCTAAGACCAATGTTAAACTAGGAAAACAAAAAATCGAAGAGGTGGAAGAGTTCTCCTACCTGGGAAGCTGAGTAACCAGCGATGGACGAAGTAAAAGAGATTGCCAGAAGAATAGCCCAAGCAAAAAGAGCATTTTACCAGAAGATGATTCTGCTTACAGCTGCAAATACAAGGGTAATTTTCCAACATTTCCTTGCACCAATTGACACGAGCCTTCTTTTGAGCGTTTGTCACATTATGCGGGACCCAATGCGAACAAATTTTTTTTACGGCCAAATGATCATGCAATATCTTATTGATGCTTGTCATACTAATCCCCAAAGATGCCTCAATCACACTGTATGTCAAATGACCATCTTGCTTTATCACAATTGACGCACAGCATTGATGTTTTCTAGCACAAAAACCGATTTTGGACGACCTTCATGGAATTCATCCAGGAGCAAATGTCGGCCATGATTGAATTCGTGATAACAGTTTTTTACAGTGCTGTAGGATGGTGCTTTATTGCGGTAAAAAGAATTAAGTTCATCGATGCACTCCTGCCTTTATAATCTATATCGAAAATTATGAAAAATAATCCAATGAAAATGTTCACGAGTTAATTCCATTTTTTGGCCGAGATAAATTTTTCAAGTTACTTTAAATAACAAAAATCATGCTCAAATGACAAAATATTCTGAATAAGGCTATGTTCAATGATATTAAGTTTATAATGTGGGCATCATATAGCGCCTGGCAACACTTACTGTTGCCAAGGCCAGAAATATAAATAGCAACCCTCGTAGCATGCGATTGCAAACCCAAAAGTTTTCATGAAATTTCCAAAATTTTATCCCTAATGCGCAAACTCGAAATGGTGTGAATGGTTTTAAAATATAATTTTTCTATCATCAGGCAGCTCACATGAAGAACTTAATATGCCGCTAAAAGCCAAAAAAAACATTACCTGTATATTTTTAGGGTAACAGTAAAATTTGGTGTTTTTGTCATTTTTTCTAAACTCTGGGTCATTTGCAGGAAATGAAGATCCAACATGTGATTATTTTCAAAAATTTTCCATTGATAAGCTTGCAAAAATCTATGCAACCTTTTAGCCCTATTAGAATTCACAACTCGAAAAATCGATTTTTTGATCCACCCTAATGGATATGCACTGATATTTTGAACCTTAAATGCATGTACTGATATGTAATTGGAAACTTTGTTCAAGGTACCTGAGAGTGATTTAGCTGAAACCAGTTGCACCCTTATATTTTTGATGGAAGTCATAAAGTTGATTTTTAATCATTAATGAATAGAAATTTGATTTTTTCAAGCCTACGCAAATTTAAGTGTAGTGTTGCTCAGAATTACTTACATTCAAATACATTGTGTCTCATTCACCAGTTTTCATGCTAAATTTTATTTATTTTTTAAGGGTGTGGAGTGTGAGATACAATCCTTTACATGATCAATTGGTGCTGACTTCCAGTAGTGATTCCAGAGTCATACTCTCATGTGTGGCATCGATAAGCTCTGAGCCCTATGGCCATTGCATTGATGATGATCTTCATGAGGACAATGATGAAGAGAAGGAAAAGTAAGTACATGCCATTTCCACATTAGTTCTCTGGTAATTTTCTCTTAAATTCACTGGTGAAAAAAGTTAACTGCACTAAAAAGATGCCTATTGATTAGGTTTTTTTGTAATCTGAGAATAGAATACCACAGTCTTCATAAGAATTGGTGAAAGCATACATGAATTAATTATGCTTGTGCCACCCAAGTGCTGTTATACCCTTGCCTGATTCTTGAAATTTCTGTGACGTCATTATGCTTTTTAATGATATTTGTTCTAACAACAGAGCATTTTACTGTGAATCTGTCTCTGAGATCTCCTTCTCTTTTAATTAATCCTCTAGCTTGGTGTGGGGACAAATTACTAAGCATTTCGAAAATCCACCAATGAGTTTGACAGTGTTAAGTAGGTATAACCCTAAAAAAAAAATGAGTAGATAATTTTAAACAGTGACACTACTTCTATTATTCATTGGTGGACTGGAGTATAGATTCATAATGCTGGAAGTACCCAAGTTACACTATTGCATTCTGCAATTTGCTTCATAAGTTGAAATTCAGGAGTCCAAAATTATCCCAGGCTTACGTCGAGATATACAGGGAATTACCTACAGCCCAGTTTTATTCAGTTGTGTGAAATTTAAGAACTGTTCTGTATATCTATGGTATAACTTAAAATGATGACCACCTGAAAATTTCATCTCATGTGTCCCTTATCAAAGTGCATAGGTAATTTTATCACATATCCCAGTAGATAACACGTTACTGCATTGCAGCTCTGTGACACTATGGCTATGTGATAGGATCATTATCATGGATCATCAATCCTAAGATTGGTTTGATTCAGCACTCCACTTGACTCTCCTATCAGCTTAATTCTTTGTATGTTTCATAATTATTCTCCTGCTCATCTTTAACACCTTTTGATGTATATTTTATGTGAGGTCCTCCTTCTCTATTCTCCCCTTGAACATGTCTTCATTAGGCCATCATGTCTCAAGATAGTACTCTTTTTAGGATCTCTTTGTTAGTCACTCAGCCAATCCATTTTACCTTCATTATTCTTCTAGAGCACCATATTTTGAAAGCCTCCAGCCGTGACTTCTCTGCTGCTGTTATCGTCCATGCCTCAGTGCTATAAAGAAACATGCTCCAGGTTTTACCTTAAGTATTACCTTATTTCTAGCCATGTGCAGATTTTTCTTTCTGTAGAATGCCTTCTACTGTTGAGTATTCTACTACACACTTCCCTATCGCTTCACCCATCACAACCATTTCGACTTCCCAGATAGCAATGAAACATGGTCACTTCTTTGGCCTTGTTTCTCAACTAAGTTCAGTGTTGGCCTCTTCTACTGCAAACCTTGGTTTTCTTTTTATCTGACTGCCATGTCATTGGCAAATCAAAGAGTGTTAATTTTTCTTACTTCCCTTTTTTGAGCCCTACTTCAGTTTTTAAAATTTTTCCTTTATGTGTAAGATTTCTTCAGAAACCCATGTGTTTTTCTTGACAACTTTCTTTCTCCCAAGAAGTTGAGTCATTTATTTCCTGCTACTTAAAGAGGTGCCTTTTCCAGCCTTGATCAGAGGTTGATATTTTGATGACGAACAGCTTTCAGAACACTGCAGCCGAACACCTCTAGAAATATTGTTTTGCTCTTGATTCAAGAGATTGAGATCCAAATTTCATTCATAGCAAAAAGTGTAGCAACTAATGTTATGATGATGAATTTGTTTTGTAGACATTCCAAGATGGAAGATGGAGTTCTTGCTGCTTATGATGAACATGAAGATTCAGTTTATGCTGTAGAATGGTCTACGGCTAATCCTTGGACATTTGCATCATTAAGTTATGATGGAAGGCTGGTAATAAATCGGGTATCGAGAGCTGAAATGTATCGCATAATATTGTGAGTCCCTTTCTAGAATTGTTCCTATTTTGATTGCCATTTTAATGATGTAATGGTTGCTGAAGAATTCCGAATTAATGGATAGATGTGTGTAGTACACGTTTCAACACATTACAGATCATCATGATCAGTCACCTAATATCCCAGTAGTATCCTTGAAGCCTTTTATACCATGCGTTCTTGTCCCAATGTTTTACAGCAGTGAAATGCTACTTTTCTTTTACCTTACATTTTGATATTGCTTGATTCATTAAGCAGTTACAGGAATATAAATCCTAATTCACAACTGAGCTTTATTGGATGCATTTACTCGATGGTGTGTTTAAGTAAAATAAATATGTACTTTGTGTGATCCCATCCCTATTATCCTCTCCCTCTTTGTCATTTTACATGTATAATGAGTATTTATTTATGTTCTGTTGAGTAATGATGCATATTAAAATACATTTCCATTGATCTCCATTTCATCCATCACTAATGACCTACTGACAGATTGGAATACCTTTGATGCTGCTGACTGCAGCTGTCAAGCATGTGTTTACTGAAACTCAATGAACCACTGAAACATACCAAGATGAGTTGACCAACGCAGTAATTACTTCCTAAAGATGTCACTTTGTATACTGAGTGAACTCCGCTTTACCACGTTTGTTATTACTGTTAGAAATATTTTCTTAATTTTGGGGAATAAACGTTGCACCCTTGAAAACTATCAGATATCTTCATTGTTTTGTCTGTGTTAGAGAATTCATCATCGCAGACAAATGTCACTACTGCTAAAAATGAAAAATTACAACAAGCATAAAACTTAACCCACTAAGTACCATACAAATAAAATTACTGGTAGATACAGAGGAAGTGGAGGGCAAGAAAGATTGTCTACATTTATTTCTGATCCTTTGGACCAAGTTTTGGGAAAAGTGGCATCAACATTTCTCCAGTTTCCTTTTTGCCGTTTTTTTTGATATGAGCCAACTTGAACTCTGCCACTTCCTCCAAAATAAGAAGATACTTTTGGTCTGCGTGATGAAAGAGTAGCAAACTGAAGGGCCACTATTGATTGACAAAAATCTTGCGACATGTTAATGATTGCTTTTTATGCAACATAGATATACCAAGATCATTAAAAAAAGAAACAGTCAAAGATGGTGCTGAATGATGCAGCTCCTTTCAAAAATATGCAATGAATATTTCACAGCAAGTTCTCCCTTTTAGTGTGAGCCCTATCATTGACATTTGA
This sequence comes from Platycnemis pennipes, assembly GCA_933228895.1. Taxonomy (NCBI): domain Eukaryota; kingdom Metazoa; phylum Arthropoda; class Insecta; order Odonata; family Platycnemididae; genus Platycnemis; species Platycnemis pennipes. The sequence continues at coordinate 110,663,396 of OW121850.1, forward strand.
TATACCAGTGAAATTGCCCTGAGGGCCAAGATAGTTTTGGTCTTCACCATGTATATCCACCAAAAATATAAGGTGCAATGCTCTCGAGTAGTGATATACTCTTTTGCAAATAAAACAAAATGAAAGTAGGAAGCTGGGCACCACTTATGTAACAGTTGTAGGCATTTGCCTTGGTAGCTGTGGCGATCCAGTTTTCATTCAAATGAACTTTTACTTTGAATGGTGGACATTGTCACTAAGATATACTTTCTCTGTTACAACTACTTTAGTAATGCTACAAAGAAAGTATTCCCCTTCCTTGTCTCCCCTTGTAAACACTAGTAAGTACTATACAATTCACAAAGTCAATCCTTTATACATTCATACAACCCTCATTACTACTGCCTCCTCTTGCATTTTTGGGGTCCAAAACAGTCCATTCCATTAAACATATTGCAGTAGCAGTATCCTGGTAATTCTAGGGTTTCATTATAACTTGAGACTATCATGTTCCTTTTGGTCTGCAGTGGTGATAACAAAACTTTTCACAATGGTCCTAGTGGACCGACTTGGTGCGTAAAATGTTAATGTTATTTAGTCTGGAAAGTCACCAACAACTATTTCATACTACTTAAGTCCAAGTGAAATATTATAATGTCCTCTGTCAGTACAGCAGCAATTTGTCCCATTATTCCTAACATACAGGAAGAATATTTCTCCAACAATGGATCATGCGCTCAACTGGTAGACCAGAGGTGAAATATATTATCAATGTGCAGCTCAAGTCACCAGTTTCACTCCTATGAAAACACCTCATACGCATAACTATAAACTATCCATTGTTTTGTGGACTTAATCATTGGATGATAATGTTACCCAAGAAAAGTAACAAGGCTTTGGAAGTATTAATTCTGGGGTCCTACTACCTAAAAAAACTACAGATTTGTTGCATTTTTTTGAACCCGCATATCTAAAATCATTTTGTACTATTGTAAAAAAAGCATTGAACTTCAAGTTGCTTCTATTGCCCTAAAGTTCATCAATCAGTTTTCGACGTGTTTATTATGGAAGTAACTTTTAACATAAACACCTCCCTTAATGTGGAATTACTTCTAATATGGCCTACTAAAATTCATTTCAGTATGTTCTGTGAATATTACATAAACCTATACACACTTGAGTGTTCATACTAATACATGTATCAGTATCATAAACAGAATAAAACTTTCTGATGAGGTATTCTATACTATTTAGGAAAATTGATCAAATTTTAGGAATTTTATTGAAAAATTGTTACTAAAGACTTCGCGAGAAATACCACACATCACATCCTTGCAAGACAAAAAATTATCATTCATCACTCAAAATTTCCATGTGCAGTTCATAATAATTATTATAATTAAATAATGATACCTAGAACAATATTTCGACCCCTGCTGTTCACAGAATGTTGGATTTGAAAATGGCATGAACAGTAAAAAAATGTAGAGAATAAGGGACATAAATAGTAGCCGTTCGACAATAATACAAACATCAAAATCAATGCAATAAAACAGTGAAAGTAGTGTTGACACAGGCATTCCAAGATTCACTAACACAATAAGCCACCCTCAACGGATAGTCTTGAGCATTTCACATCAATGAAATACTTCACCTGAGTTTAAAATCCATATTTCAAAACTCTGGGCCATGTTTCAGCCAGCATTTCCTTTACCATCAGCAAGTGAATTTCTACATGTACGAATGGCCGAAACTTAAAATAAATGCAAAGAAAGGAAATATAACCACCAACTTTTTCACAGGCCTTTGTGATGAATTTGAAGAGTTACAAAGCAGAGAAAAAAGAACTCTTCTGGGAACATGGTTAAAGTTAAACATGTGCTCCATGTTTAATGACTGCCCCTGTGCCAACACCCACACTTCCTTGGCTTTCCTCAATCTTCAATACATTGAAACATTTTTTATAAACTATCAGTACACACCCAACTCAATGAATGAGAGGGATGACATGATAGAAACGTGACAGTGAAATACCAATTCTTGATAACATTGACATGAGACACTTATATTTCCCAAATAATGAGTATTTTTATAGGCCTGCATTTAATAATTGATTTGACAGAAAGTACAATGACCAAAATAAAAAAAATAAATGCAATTTTAAAATGTGTAAAAAACAATAAATATTTTTGCCCTTTTCACAGAAATGATTAAATGCTGTTCATCAGGTGCCGTTATATAGAAGCAAATTGGAACCATGCACTCCGAACCCAGACACTTTCGGCCAATTTTGGTTATTAAGTTTCATCGCAATGCTAATTTCACCACCTCTGCGTCTTCATTGAGTTTCAATCACATTTCACTGAAAAAAGAGGTTGGTAGTAACTTGGGTGGTTTAGGAGGCCAAATAAAAAGAAGTGATAAAGCCTAATTCTATTTGAGTACAAGCAATCAAGGATATTCATATTAAGACATTCCCTATACTTTTGGTGAAAGCCCACTCAGTGACATGTCAATACTCCACTTTTTTCATCCCCTTCAACGCGACTTTTAAAACCATCTTATTATGTTCATAAATTGAAGAATATAAAGTAGAAAGCAGGATTATATCAATTACTTTGTGTTTCCCTCTTTTCTTGACTGATAGAAAAATTGCTTATGGGTTCCATTCACGCCAAATGTAATTCCATCCTCATTTCCTCACAAGATGCCACAATTCATTAACGTTAAATTAAGATAACTTTAAAGAGAAGAGAGCACAGTACAGAAAAGGTGACCAATCTGACAAGTAATATGGAGGGACATTAAACACCCATAGCACTGAAGTGGGCAATTGATAAAAACAATATTGACAGCATAACAAAATTAAGTTCCAGTAAGACGTTTTAAAATCAGGAATGATGTGAAAAGAAATTGAAAATCCATTGGTGAGATGTGGCATCACTATGGGCAAAAGTATCCATTAACAAGTCTTTCAGTCCATTATGAGTTCGTACAACAATTTTTTGGAGACACCCACAATTCATACTCCCTTTACTCCTCTCTCTCTTGCACACTCAATCTCTTTCAGCACAAATTTCTTGGTGCACACTGTGATCACCCCTGAAGTAGGAAATATGTAATGCAAGGAGTGCTCCCAACCAATTTAGAGCAAGCATCGCGTGTGGGGCAGATGGGGAAGAGTAATGTGGAATAAAAGCACGATTATAATTTTGCACACAATTTCCTCGCCTAGCGCACCACTCCCTCATGGCGCTTGGTTATGTTCAGGTCCCACCAAAACACTCGGCACACCATTAGACACAAAAAAGTAACACAAGGGGAAAAAATAATGCAGGACAAACACGCCTTATCACCTAAAAACTCCCCATCTCGCACTCCACCTCACCCTTCCCTCTGGGGCCCGAGAGGCCACGCACACCATGGTCAAGTCAGCTGGGAGAAGGGTGAAGCAGGAGATGGGGGGGGATCACCCTGGCAGAGCATTCTTCGTTTCATTCACTTTTGGGGCATGAATAGGGGCCGAAGGGGTATAATTATCATGTGACATTAGCACGACGGGTTTCCACAGAGGTAACTGGATGGCGATTAATAGGGTATAGGAGGAGGGGGGGGGGGGGGGAATGGTGGGTTGGGTGAGAGTGGGAAGAGGATTTGTATAAGGAGGGGTGAATAACCAGCACAAGCTAATTTGCTGCCCTTGGAAACGCTCCAATTGAGCCAAGTGTCACACAACAGACAAACACTGTGACCGTTAATTTTTACAAAAAATTTTAAAAATCACACATTCATCAACCCCTCCGCAACCCCTGAGATCTTGCACTCATCTTGGCGGCACATCTCCCTGAAAAAAAAACCACAAAAATCTTAGTATCAGGATACCAGAGAAAGAAGTACAACTTATAATAAAAAAGAAGACATTACCACAATAAAGAGAGATGAAATTCAACACAACTGACAATGACAACAGAACCCCATTTTTAATAAGATAGGGATTGTAAAACCCTATGGCCTATTATGACAAAACAAAGTGTTTCTTTAAGTTCATTTGACAACCCACTGTACCAAGGTTTCCCACTCCAAACACACAATAGCCCAAGTGTAATGTCATTGCTTAGTTTTTTATCTATTAAAAGACTAGAGTTCCTTTAACATATGCTGATTTAGTTGACTACCTTTAGTTTACTTGACTCCATGCTACAAAATTACACCAGATAAACTATTAGTTGATACAAACGTTAACTGGAAAACTGACTGATCTAAGTTGTTTTTTGAACCTAAAACTTATTAAACCAAATATAAAAACCTGTCCTGAGATGCTAAAAACAACTGGGAATGTTGTGATTTGGGTCATGTGAAATGACAGGTCCATGAGACAAGATAACATAGTATCAACACATTCCTTCACTACTTGATTTGGTCATCATTGAAATTTGAGTCCCTTTGCAGAGAGAACCAGAAACCCATGCCCGAGCATCATTTTAAAGTAAATAAGTTTAAATTAAAAGAACAGGTACCACCCCATTATATTTATACAGTAAAACCTCTACCTAGTGAACCTCTTCATATTGCAAACCTCCATTTTTCGTAATGACTACTAGGTCCCACCAAAATTTGTATACAATTATATGGAGAAACCTCTTCCTATCGTACCTCTCTATTGTTGCAAACCCACGTAAACATCTCAGATGAACTCCTTCAAACCCACGTCCAAGATTACCATCTGACCCAACTATTATACCCGAATCCAAAGATGTCATATTTTAGGGTTCAAATGATTTTTAAGGGGAATTTAGCCTATTCTGACTTCATTTTATTGTCAGTTCTCCATAAAATCTCGATATTGTTGAGACCGTACCCTTAGAAAATTACATTGAGTTTATTTCCATGCTTGCACCTCATGGCAGTCTTGTTTTTCTGGAGTATCTTCGCCACGAATTTTAACTCCACCACTCTTAAACAATTATTGCCATCCCCCCATATGCAACATTATTTGTGATTAGAGTCACACTTTTGTAGTTGAAGACATCGGCCAGTGAAATAGGCCTCACACCTGCATTGAAATTACCATTTATTTATTTGATGGCCTTATACATATTATGAATGTGCTTACCTATTTTTAATTTGACAATTTGCTATCAATATTTAATTAAATAATTTTCCGTCAATTTTTTAATATTTGTCAGAAATGCACACAAACGTAAATTACATCAAATTTTAGGTCCACGATGGACTTGACAAATCTTAAAAAAAAGAGGAAGCTGGAAACAACGAACTAAATTAACAATTTTCCAAGACATTGATGAGGGGAAGTGAAAAATAGACGTTGCTTAGACGTTTAGAATACCACCATCCATACTGATACCCATTTAAAAAAAATGTTTAGAAACTGAAGAAGCAACACAAGTTGAAGGTTATAAATAAAAAAGTCTTGGGCAGTGAAAAGTGAACAGCGGGATGGTAACATATTTGATTGGTTGATGGAAGGTAGAGCCAGAACTATTCCCATATCTCGATCTATTCTACAGCAAAGGCGAGAGAAGTAGCAGTAAACATGGGAATTGAAAATTTTCAAGAATCAAATGGAAGGCTACAAAAGTTTAAAGTTCGGCGTAAGCTCAAAACATTGAAGAAGTGTGTGGAAGAAGCTACTGTAAGTGATACCGTGGTAGAAGAGTGAAGAAAAAACTTTGCAGATGATTTTAGTGGGGTATAACCCACGAGATATTTTAATGCTGATGAGGCAGGAGTTTTTTCTAACTTGCTTGCTGACAGAACTCTGTCATTTAGAAGCCAATCCTGCCATGGAGGGGGAAAAAGCAAAGAAAAATTCACAGTGCTTTTGTGAGTCAATTTTGATGGCTCTGAGAAATTGGAGCCACTTGTTATTAAGAAATATATAAAACCTAGAGGTTTTAAAAATGCTCAAAGATGGAAATGAACACCCGGAAAATAGTCCTCTTTATTGATCAGTGTACAGCACAAAATTGAGGGGATTGTGTTACCATACATCAAAATAGAGTAATTTTCTCCAAATACCACCAGTAAATTGCAACCCCTTGATAAAGGAATATGTGAAGAGAAATTACTGGGTGGTGAGCATGTTGCAAACAGTTAATGAGAAAAATGATATAAGAACTGTTTGTACAATATAATGCACACCATGTACAGATCTTACATACACTTATTTAAAGTTGCAGGTTACTGAGAACTGTTTTAAGAAGGCTGGATTGATGGGGGACAGCAGCAAGGAAGACATTATGTATGAGGATGAGCCAACAGAGTGGCATGAAATGAATAAAATAATGTTGAATCATAGTTTGATGACGTAATAAATGTTGACAATGCCTTTCTCAAATGCATCCTAAATTGAGGGGTTGATGGTAGGAGAAGTGGAGGGGAGTCACCAATATATCTTAATATGGAAGAAGTGGGTGATGGTGAGGATGAATGTCAGTGACAATCAAAAAAGAGGTGCAGGATACTTTAGGTGGGATTTTTTGTATGTAACACTGCAGCACTGAGAATCTATTATCATTAAATAAGGTAGAAAATAGATTATTTCAAAAGAATTAAAAAAAAATGAAAGAATAAGAAATTAAAATTTTTTCAGTGAAGAGTTCATAAGTAGGTTTTAGTTCCCTTGTTTTTTATAATTATAAACATTACACCTATGTAAAATCCTAACTGCATTTATTTAAATATACAAATATAGTAACTGAAGATACAGCAGCACATATCATTGCTAAAACGTTCCATACGGCAGAATACAGGGGTTCATTTCACTGAAACCTCTTTATAACGAACCTCTACTTATCAAAATGACCAAAAAATTGGTTTCTTTTTTCGGATACATTTACTCTGAAGTATTCGTTCATTGAAAATCATCTAAAAAGATATAATTTTGAAATCCCACCTTCTTCAACTAACTTACTAATGTGCCGTGTATTTGTTTACTTAGCTGTGATTTTCGTGACAGTAAAAGTGAGACAAGTGCTTAGAATTGGCTATGGGAAAGTCTGAGGGGAAAGCTCAACCTCCTCCGAAAAGTTGACGAAAATCCACATACCATATTTACTCATGTAAATGCCCTTGTGTATCCCTCGCACCCCTATTTTCGGGCAGGTTCGCGAGGAAAAAATATTTCTATCAAAAAATTATTTTTTTGCCCTTGAGTTTGCAACATTTTATCATAACATGAAAGCACGTTCTTTGATAGAAATTCTGTGCCTAAATTACGAGTATGCCTTATCATTAGTTGATTAAATTACGTGTTAATATCGCCATGGTCATCATCGCGCTGTGCATCCATGCACGGCCTCTTTTGCTGTGCATCTTTTTCTCGTAGCATCTCACAGTAATCACAGTTACATACGATCATACCATTCAGCTATAAAAATGGCATCTTTTCAAAATAACATCTAACTGAAATATTTGCAGAAATATATACAATTTCAACCCATGATCACTATTATTACTGAAATCTGTTGGCATATCAACAAATAAAAACAGAATGCCATCCGTACCTGATAGCTGTGGACTGGGACGATTTAACAACACAGGAAAGTCTTGGGAAGACACGGAAAAACTTAAGCTCAATATAATAACAATTATAATTCTTATAAAACTAAAGAAAAATACATTCACGGAAATACAATCATAAATCACTAATGAATATTCATATCATAAAGTTCTCATTTATATTTTTCATCACTGCTAGATTCAGATACACCATATTTCCTTCCTCCTGCCCTATTTTCTATTTTTTGGCATTCCTTATAATACGCAGTTTTGTACTCACAGGAAAACGATCGCAATTTCACATCATAATTCATTTTTAGGGTGATAATTGCAAATTATTTTAAAATGCTAAATGATCAATTCCAACTCGTTTATTACTCTCATGCACTGAGTGGATAGCACGAAAGTATATTCTCTGAGCATACTACTCTTGCCAATGTGTAACAAATTTTTTGTCGTGTCTTTGCAATGTAGTTTTATTGTGTACGCAAAAAGAGCTATCTATTGCGCAAAAATGTTGCCACAGATACGTGATACCGAAACAAACTTGGCTTACTATTTTGAAAAGACAAAGACCCCTGGCGGCAGCTTGCAGGGTACAATATAGATTTAAATACATATCAGAGCTTCAATGTATTGTACTACATACGATCTAAACACGATAAATCTATTGCTTTGTCAAGTGGTGTTTCTGATCTAGCATTTCTTCAAGTACCATTGTATGCTCAGACTTTGTTAAACACGGAATTTTATTACTGATTACTTCGAAATTTCTGAATTCTTTATAATGTACGATTTACCATACTAACCAAATAAACCTCGATGTGTTCACAAAATGTGAAACTTGAGAGAAAAAACAACAGGAATTTGAGGAAAAATGGTGAGCGGCTTACAACGAAAATCTGGAGGATTCGTGTAAACCATGCATCCCCATTTTTTCACTGGCGTTTCTGGAAAAAAGGTGCGCGGCTAACACGAGTGAATACGGTAAGATGAAAGTTTGCTGAAATAGCGGCAAAAATTAAACTTCTGCCTTCAGCCCAAGTTTGTACTGCTCAACGCATACATTGTTCCACATTTCCGTCTACGTTCCGAACTAGATTTCAAAAAATATAATATGCAAATAAAATATTGTGGCATAGTCAAGTGTTATGACATCAATGAATTCGCATTAGAAAATTTAAAATGAAGACAAAGGTGCTCGTGTGCCTCCACCATACTTACACAGAAAACCCAGTTTCGTAAATTGACTAGATAAATTTAAACAAATATAAGTAAATATTTGAAACTTATCGGCATGGCAAAAGTACGAATCATATTCTATCAAAATTTCCTTTCATTAGTGAATTTCATATTGTTATGACTATCTTCAAAGTGACACTGGCCTCTGCGACTCTAAAAAATGAGCCATTTTTCATCTTCACTGCAAAAACATGCCTCAAAAGTAATTATTAAAAAGTCTGGTACCTGCATTAAATGAAAGGCCAAATTATCTACACCCTGATATGCTCTCTAAGAATTTCGCTTCTTCCTTTTTTGGGATATCAAGCCTCAAAGTAGTCTATATATATTTTTTGCATGAACAGCATACACAAAACGTGCTATTTGGTCATGTAGTCATCATTAATTATTGAGTACACATCAATGCAAGGTATAGTACGCATCATTTGGGAGGCATAATAATTGAAAATGAAACTTTGTTATAATAAATTAATGCCAGCAATGAACTAACTTGATGGAATGCATATTGGTCCCCTTAAAGTTATGCAACATTCACATGTGTCTTCAACATAACCCGAATAGGCCTAATCTGTTTAGCAAATTTTCCTCGTTACCATGCTCAAGATTTTGGGTCCTTACAAAATATGCTAACGAGAGTCCACTGTATTTGGGTGTACCAGCAGGTTTAGTTTCCTGAGCAAATGTTTTCAGAAACTAGTGCTATGGTCCAGATAGAAGAACCCTCTCAACTGATGAGCATTTTCAGCAGCTCTTACTTCTTAAAAAGAATTTTCAGCATTTACAAATGCAAGACGGCTTAGTGCATAAAATCGAAATCCAGTGATAATTGTAAGAGTAGCAAAACAAAATTGTTGTCACAATGTCAGTTCTCTCAATAATTAGCTCTTTTAAAACAATTTTGATTACTAAGTTGACTTCATGAGAAGGAAAGCACTTATCAAATTTTTTTAGAAAAATGAGTAAGGTATCGGCAAATAATACTATTGGTATCGGCCAATGGTATTGAGGTATCAGTTTGGTATCGGTACAATTCTACTTTTTACAGTAACATTAAATCATTAAAACTCACCTTGAACTCCTGTTATCCAAACATTAATCCTACAAACACTCTTCTTGACTTTTTCTAACACATCGTGCTACTTTCCTTTTAAAATCCGTGTAGTTTTCCCTCCATTCTTTCTGCAAAGTAAATAAAAATTATATTGAAAGAGGCAGCTCATTTATCTTTACACCTAGTATTTGTTCCCTGCAAGAAAATGACAAGAGCTTGTCATTTTAATTCTCCCGAAGATAAAAACAACAGTAAACCAAAGCTATTTCCACCACCCAACCCACAAAAATGATTTTTTGTCTTACTTTTCTGAAATCTGTTCACTTTTAACTCACATTAATGTCACGATTTCTCATTTGTTCAAAGATTTACATTTTGACACCAAGAAAAATCTGTAAAAATGTAAAAACATGACAGAAGAGCAAATAATGCTCATCAAACATAGTGGAAATGACCTCAAATATCAAGGTCATCATGCAGGAGATCGGTTTGCTGATGAAGGTGGAACTCAATCAGTACCTACCAAGTCCAAGAACTTATGGGATTCATACGTGAGAATGAGGCTACTATATCTACATCACCCATAGTTTACACGACAAATGGCACTGAGAGATTCACCAGAATCTGGACTAAAGACCTCCCGCAATAACCATACCCATAAACCACAATGCAATTAGTATACACACAGCTAAATTGCCCTCAACTCATGGATTTGTTTCCGCATTATAACTTGAAACCCCTCCATATTAAAAAAAGGTAAAGGCCATTTATCTATATTTAATTTAATCCTTAAAAATCTTATCCTACCAAATGAAATACCATATTATCACCTAATTAGCACAAGAAGCAAGGAGAAAACAGCCTCATTACATGTACTTATTTTGCAAAAACCTCACATCATATTGCCCAGAAATATTCTACCCGTTGAAATGGAATCCAGCCCATGCTGCAGCTACAATAAAACTTAGATTTTGTGTACTTTGATTTTAAGGTGTTCTTGTTTTTACATAACGATATGAAAGTCCGACCGTGAACCATAGGGAATTCCAATGGCAAAAACTTGATTTTATGTATTTTCTTGGTTTTACAGTTATTTGACTTTATATAGCATTTTCAGCATTTCAACACACATCCCTTAAAAAATTGGAACAAGGGAGCCAACTCTGGCTAATAAACAAGCATATCCAACCAATGAATTGCCCTGCCACCTAAATGCCAAATATTGGAAGGTAAAAATGGTAAAATAAGTTATTTTCCCTCTTGAGACAAAAGCGGGCATTAACTGTAATAAGAAACATAACCACAAGTACCATTTGCAATCATATAGTTTTAATTTCCAGTGTAATCCAAATATGAAATGCTGAAGCATACTAAAACAAATTGCAATGCTGCATAAAAAAGGATTTATGAAACTGTAATGAGAAAGATCAATATTACCTCGCCCTAGTTAGATGGTATTTGAAGTACCGACACCAAGAGCATTTGGTACTTAGCACTGACATATGCAATACGCAAAGTAATTATGAAAAACATTAACAACACATGAGAATATTAAGCTACCTCGCTGGTTGGCCGGCGCAAGCAGTCATCCAACTCCAAAAATTTCTCAACAGAATAATTTTATTTATTCAATGCAGTTTTTACGTGATAAAAAAGTTTCAATAAGTTTTGTTTTGTAGTAACCTGTAGTAAAACTGTTGAATCAATGCAGCACAATGATCCCACGTCATCGATCACCAGTTATATTCTTGTATTTTTAGCATTTCATGTGTCTGGGTAAAGATTCATTTTCATTCTTCATGATATGAACTTTAGTGCAGTTTAAATATACTCCCTCTGGTGTTTCTAACTTGTATAAATTGCACTCATTTCTTAGCAGGTATCTTTCCCAGACAAAGACATCACGAGAGAGAGAATATTTCATCTTTCCATCACTAGTGGTGCTGTATACTGCCCTGCTACATTCAAAGTCTTCCATAAAATGGAGCACAATACTGCTCTTTCTCTCGTTTTTGAAGTGTCTCTTGAAGACTTGTTTGAAGCACGAAATGAGGTAAAAAAGTGTTTTATACAGACTGGTAAGTATGGCTAAATGTCTTAGAAGTAAACTTTTTTTAATCTATTGCATTCTAACCCCCATCCAATGCAAACAGAGGGAAAACAGAAAATGACTGTAAATACGGGGTTTTACATAAGTTGGAGATATAGGAATTTGTTTGGGACCCGATAAAATGCAGAAAAATGTGATTCTGATAACGCACATACTGTACTTTAAAAAATTTTGTGAAGACATTTGAGGGACCCTTCTGTTTAAATATTCCTTATTTATAACTTAAAATAATATAGGAGACAAGGTTTATTAAAAATCAAATGTAATTTTACACACTTTGAATACACAGTGCTCATACTTTGGTCCCCCTACAACTGGAACTCCCCAACCGCATAAAATCAAGGTTTTACTTTATATACTTTTTCATTTTATATGAGGTCTCAACTCGTCCGGCAAGCTGATTCAATTTTCACGTTTTGTGAATATCTGTTAAGTGTCTTATTCATTATGTAGGCATCAAAGAGCAAAACTCTCAGCTTGCAGCGAAGATGGTAAAGTAGGCTTTTAGTGATGTAAGATAGAATTAGAGGGTATCTTTTTATAAGATCAGTTTTTGCTAATGGATTTAGAGGTATTTGCAAATATAATTACATTATCATTATTAGATTTTATTATTACTCTTCTAATGGTTATCCTTGAAGGAAATGTAACTAAGCTGCTGTGCAATTTCCACATGACTCCTCTACACTCATCTACAGATGGGCATAATTCATACTTCCCTTCATACTTAATAAAAATTTCCACATATTGTACTCCGACATGCCAAAAAAATTAATAGTAGTATTTAACAAAATACACTGATCTGAATGACTAATCAAATTCATAAAAGCAAAAAATTGTTTAATTCTGCGCATTTATAGAAACCATGGGTAGGACCCGAGGCAGCATAACATATACTAGGCACGCAAATGATTATTAAGAGTGTAGTAAATGGATAGCAGGTAACATTTTACAAAACATCAATTTCGTAGACAAGTCAGTCATTGATAAATGACTAGCCAAATTCCTTGCTATCATAATTTTTTTGAAATCTTAAAAAATCAACTTTACACTTCGATTCTAAATTCCAACATGAATTAACACTTTTGAGAAACAACACATTAAAAAAGAGTAACAAACCCACATAGGCTGAATATAATCTAATTTATGAATAATTAATCAATTATTACACCTAGCAGTCTTACAACCTTCCCCAAATAAATAAAAATCAGCCAGTTCACTCATGATTGCTGACTATAATGTTTTCAAGTAGAGGCAACCTTCAAGCTGAAATGGCTACACTATGTCCTCTAACACATTTCTTTATTTACTTACAGCCGCATCCACATTAGCAGGACTTTCATCATTAGGGTCAGCCAGCATTGAAATCACGGAGATTAATATGGTTTCTACAGTGTGAACTGGAAGCCATCGTTCAGATGCTTTTTCATATCCCCATTTGTCATCACCAGGCTCATGCAAGATAGAGATGCACACATCTCCATTTTTATCAACTGGCGATAAAAATAAAACATTGTCAGTAAGAGTGACCTAAACTAGGAAACCAAAAACAACCATACTTGAATACATTCCTTACAAGTTTAACAGTCACATAGCTTGAAGTTGATGCCATTTATTAGGAAAAAGGGTTATTTCACTTTCAAAAAGCCACAAGTGAAATTTCATTGTGTAAACAACAACAAGGCATGGCATACATTGTATTTTTATATTCCCAGCTTCATCTTTAAATTACTACTGCCGTATCTACTATGATAACGAGGCTGACAATCGGAGCCACATTGCTGACTCAACACACGATCGCAGTGGAACAGTAAGCAACTAATTATCTCATCAGAAGTGACATAGCAGATATGTTTTGCAGCCTAACGTCTTTTTGCTATGCCATGAATCGTTCGCAAAACGAACGAGAATGCGATGTACTTCACAGAGAATAAAGTGTTTCTAAGCATTAAAAAAAAATAACATGCCAAACATAATATCTCCGACATAAATATAAAGTTCAAAATATTAGAAGAAAGTCATTTGGTTTTAGGATAACAAACAATGTAGTTTCCAAAGTGTCGCACCAGAAGCAGTTTCGTAAGAACCAAATGTGGCGCTCGGAAAATTCAATCAGACATATGGTTATTTTAATTACCAAAGCTGTTAATAATTTCAATTAACAATCAAAATTATAGTTCCACGTATTTATTAAAATATCATTCTTGTATTATGTACAATTTACAAGAGTTAAAGGCTGAGAAAAACATTGTTTTAACAGGTCTCCTCATAGACTACAATATATCATCGTTGGCACTTCTGGCACATTCTGCAAATGACGATATAACTTCATGTGGCACTCAAAGGGTTAAGTAATCACTAATGCAATTGGTTTTTTTGCTGTGGTGGTCATGCTCTTTTTTACACAGTGAAGTTTGGTAATGCTGTATGTCCATGTAATGCCGCAGAGACAAATTATTACGCCACAGCAGGCTGTTCTAGTCTTAACTTGATTTATATTCTTTATTGTATTTTATTTTGTGTATTGATTCTCTCACAGTGACTGTTTCATGAGTATCTGAGTAGAAGTAAAATGAATTTTGTGAAGTTTCCGGAAAATAAATGGCTAATATACACATATTGCTCACCAGCTACCCAATATAATAAATAAAATTAAAAATGAGGATGGAATTAAGAATCATAACTATCAATAACCCTACAGGCAATGACCATACAACAGAAAATTACATTAACCAGGGTTACATTGCTTTCACTTTATTTGCATAAAACATTCTGAAGAGCAACCACTTTTTAACCAGGCAGGTAGTAGACATCTAATCCACTAAGCTGGAGAAAAAAATTCCCCTTTTCCACATTATACTAAAAGCTTAATGAAGTTCTCTTTGCCAAATGAAATAAGTGATGTCCATTCTTTAGCTAAACCAAACAAAAAAATCTAGCTTCTCCTTCCACTATTTACAGTGACAGCGGATGAAGAATACCTTCAAACAATTACTTTAATCAAATTAACATTCCTTCAATGGGAGGATAATTACAAATCTATACTTTTTGCAATATTATTATTATCAACCTACAACTTCATCTGCCACCTACATGATCTGTTACCTTTTCTCTCAGCAAAAGAACAAGAAAAAAAATCAATTGATACTTCTATGAAGATTGCTAGGTCATTTGTAATGGCCAAACCAAATATGGTAACTCAGTAGTGTTACATAATACCATACTACATATACCATTACTTTAAAAAAATCAGCATAATGGAGCATGCACTTACTTTGGAGGCATTTTATTAATTACTTTGCAATACATGAAAACATCTGTGCTAATAAGGATGCAATTACCACAACTTTACTCATAAGAAGCTTCAGGTCACAGATTTGAGCATAATCTTTATTTATGCCTATGTATTTAGGCCAAATTTGCAATTGTGACCTCTATAACAGCTTCAATCATACTCTCCCCAAAGTCTTCCTTGAACTTTAAGACTGATTGTTATCATTACTCAGAAAATTAGATATAACCTAAACGTAACCTACCAAGAACTTAAAATTTACACTTTGCATTCTGTAAAACTATTGAAAGATGGAAATAAAGGAAATCTACAATGTAAGATGTGACCAATATTTGGGCATACGCTGCATCATCAGAATTATTACTTCACTAGCAAGTTTTGTTATCCATTTACACCACAATTCAAACAAAGAGTAAAAAAATAATACTCACTATTAGGATGCCATATTTCTGTGATAAACTTCATCCTGGGAGGCCGTAAAGGGTATTCTTTGGGAAAATATAAATGGGCTTTGAAAAAGCCCCCTTCACTGAAAATTGAAAAAAAAACAAGAAATCAATTGCAAGAACTACTATAACCCAAGAAATATGACTAAATAACACACAAAGAGCAACATTCAGTTACACTAACACAGTAATGTTATTGTGGATGATCAGGAATGAAAATCTTTTATGAATGCCCTTATTTCAGTTCTACATCATTTCCCATGCCCTAACGCAAATAAACGATATGAAATTATCACAACTAAAGTTTAGTTTTATTACAATGTGTCTATACTGAAACTCAACTAAGGACTTTCTAACTCCCAGCCTCACAAGAAAGGCATTGTCCAGTCTTAAGGCAGTTTCACGCAAAACAATGAACTGCACAACTTGAAGCAATGTTTAGTGTGAAAATTGCATGGAAAAAGAATGGACTATCATCGCTCATGCATTAGGAACGTTTACCATAGAATTAATTAATTGCTTCGCATGATACATTTTCACTGCGCATTCAGCATCCATCAACAGCACATGGACAAGGAATGTATCAAACAAGTTTCACACATATCAAATAAAGTATTAGGACATCTTAATTGACAGAGAGCAAGAGATTGTGCAAACGTAATTACATAATAGGAAGGTGATGTATTCCAGGGCATGATCTTCTTTCCTAAAAATTTCATGTTACTATATCATTTCTCCCATTTCAGAAAACCAACTACTTATATTAATACTGATAAAAAATGCGTAATTTTGGGCTGGGATTCGAACCCAGGATGGAACCAGAACCCAGGTCAGCAGCAAAAACTCTACCAAATGGGCTACTATGTGCTTGTCAGATGCAATATTTCTCAAACATTAGCAAAAAAAAAGGTGCCATTCATCAATGGGTGAGTACCTACACATGTGAAAGACAAACACTACAAGAGAGCTTAATAAGATACTGAAGAACAAGTCATGGGCCAATATTACAATGCTGCAAGAGGGATTATATTAGAGGAATAACATGGCCAAGTAAATACAAATCTAAATATTAGGAGCTATGAAAAAAGGTACGCTTGGTAAATGTGTGTTTCCCAGGTGTTCTGTGGTCAATCATAGCATTACACATCTGTCAATTGACAACCTCAACTAAGGAATGCAATGTGTTGACCAAGTCGTGCTGAAAAAACTTGCTATAGCAATTCAAATTTAATTTGAGGATGAGCAAGAAGAATTCACGATTTACCAGTTGCTGTGCTGAATTAATCATCTTGTACACTATTCCTAATAATTTCTGGTATAGCCACACATTAAGATGGGGTAAAAAATGGAAATGCCTCGGCATTTTTTTCATTCGGCAAGCAGTACACAAGATTTTCCTCCATCTGCTACAAAACTGAGACACTTGAATAGTTATACAACTCATTTAAAATGAAGAGCGAGACCAAAGCAATTTCCTCACCCCTTAGCAAAAGTCCAGCACATTATATTATACCCTTTTTTGTGTTCATACTATATCACCAGCAAAAAGGCAAAACTGAATAATATACTCGCTGCATTTTGCATTTAGTAAATGCACGACCAACATTCTTAAGACATATCGATCATACCGGAAATTCTCAACTTGTAGACAGTAACGTCAATGTTTTACACGACTTATTGAACATTTCTTACACCTATTCTTCGGCAGTGGTATTCTGAGATAATATTCTTCAATATAATTAATAAGCCCGCAACGTTACTAGTCTGCATATCGTAGACAGGAATTCCAACGTATATTCAAACAACACACACACGAGGTTTACCCATTAAAGCACGATATCCGCACTCATTTTTCAAGATTATCAATTTCATCGCCTTTACTTTGACTTCGTTATCACAAGTCTAATTTTCTTCTAACTTTGACAATCTAGTTGAAAAGGAAATCAAGCGCAAGCCAATGCTAACCCTCACTTTTCGAGGAAAAAAACAACTACGTCTTCGTCATCCAGTAAAGTTGTTAATTCATTATGAATTGTACACACTCTCCGAAGTTATACGTAGAATAAAATAATTCAAACCAAAGCAGAGAAATGAGACGCGAAAAGAAACATTTTAAAACCCTTGCAAAAATTAAGCCGGAGATAAACTGTCTGCAATACCATGAATGCAACATTTGATTATCCACAATACCAAAACTCTATTTAGGAATGAATTTAACATTACAATATCAATGTACTTACTATAATGTATCTGGTGGACCGATGATGAGAACTTCCCATCTGTATATATCATTGTCGTCGATTAAACCGGCTGAGAACCCTTCGACCGGGTTCTTGTTCAGTTCTGCAAGAAAATTCAAATTCATAGTTCAATATTAAGTTCATTACCACACACTAAATGCCACGGGAATAATAATTTCATGGTAAAATGGGGGCATATCACTGAAGATGCGAAAACAATGGATGGCCCCTTACAGTCGAGACCTCTACTTATTTCTTTATAAATAAAAATCAACATAACGAACGAAACACAGAGTTAATAGCCATCAAGTTTACATGTAAAATCGGTTCTGAGAAATCAAAATGAGGTTGCAAGAAGGAAAAAAATGATGCTCAGCTATCAACATATATTGGATATTTCCCCTGCCGTATAGCGCAGTTTTAAGGTCGAATATATGGTAATGACTAAGGAAAATAACTGAAAGGGAGCATAAAATCTACGATTAAACTACATTCTAATGACTAATAGGATAAAAGTGAAGAATGAATCAGCTGCTCTTGACAAAGAAGCTATCACTAAGTGTTATGAGGTCGACGTTCCCAGTTGCAAACGTTAGAATAATTTTCTGTAACTTCAACTCATGGCTAATTAAAATGTGTAGAGTAAAATTCATTAACATACCTGCTAACTGCTTGCGTAGTAAAAGAGCTGACTGTGGCTCTGACATGAATGAGAGATTGAATTAATCCGTCTCAAACAATCACCCCTTGCAAAGATGGCTAGAGTTCGAAACCTCAAGGCCGCATGCGCAGAGGTGCTAGGCGACTTCCGCCGGTTGCTGGTAAGTATGAGAAAATACGCAACAAAATTTTCGGAGTTTTCAATGACAGTGCATTTAAGAAAAAGCCAAGATTTCCAACTATTTTTCATGAATTATGCTAAATGAAAGCGAAAACGTTTTCTTCACCAAAATGATTTATTTAAACAGACATTTTAAGTTACTATCCATAGATGTCACACCTTTTCTGAGACATACTGCCACCTTACAAAGAGAAGTTAAACTACTACGGATTCCATTCAGAAACAAGCTTTTTGCGGGCTTTTTAAATTTAAGAATATGACAATATATTTAGTAGTTTTCACGTAAAATATCACAAAGGATTGCACTTACTTCACTAAGTAACCTGTTATTGTTATATTTATCTATAATAATCACTTCTGAATTTAATTCAACAGAATGGAAAATAGTATAGAAATCAAGCGTATTGATTTTTTTTAGTTATTCGAAAGTATGAGAAAAGGTACTTTATAAAATAAAAACAATCATGAATAAATTTATCTGAAAGAAACATATTTTATGGTAAGTGTATGGAGTATGGAGTAAGCACAGAGAAATGAGAATAACGCACAGCACCCCATCAAATCGAAGGAAAATATGAATATTGGAAATTAAGAATTTTGTTTAGTTTTTCACGACAGTGAATTTCAACTGACTCCAGGTAGCCTTGGTTTCCGTATGTGACAATTGCGAAGTGTGCGAGCTTGTGCAATCTCAGTATTAATAATGTATTGGCCAAATACTGCGAAATGGAATGCGCACCCACAATTATCTCCAAGACAATGCGCAAGTAAATTGATAGCATAGAACACGGGGACAATTCCCTTGCAATGAAATGCGAGTAGCGGATTAAGTGACACAGATTCAGGCTCGATTTGGTGGAAGGAATAAATATTTAAACAAACAACGCTCGCACATTTCCAGAGATCTTTAATGCAATCCGCGGCTTAAGGATGACTTCATCTACCTATATTTATTTAAACTGATGTCATTCTTCCCAAAATTTGTGCCCCTTCATATTTCTGTGCGAGTTGAACATTTAGGTGTAATAAAATTCAGTAGAAAAATACTGATGTTGTTTGATTTAATAACTTACTAGCAGAGTTTCCAGCTCGCCAGTAGGCTAGCAAATATTTTGTGATAAAAGAGAAATAATAGTAAAACGATTCCATGAAAGAATTGTATAGTGTTAACCAATTAATGGATTCGAATAATTATTTCCCGGAAGCAAAAAATTCATCAGTGATCGATGAAATAAAATTTTTTATAAGGAAAGAAACATATTACTGAAGATATTCCATCATATTATGAGAGAGGAGGGGGTATTTCCCAAGGGTCGAGATTTCACGGATGAGGAAACTACTAAATCCGCATCTAAAACTCCATTTCCGCGTCAATTTGCTACCAGCAAGAGCAAAAAAGACGAAAAATCAAAAATTTCCATTGTAAACTTTGTGACTGAACAACTCGTCATCCTGACTCCAATCACACTCTAAGTTCTTAGAAAAAGTAATGCAGCACCCATAAAATAGCAAAAAAATGAAACATTCGACAATCCATTAAAGCTCAAGACACACACATTCAAGATATGCATAAAGAAATATTTATGGGAGAAAAAAAATTCTCCCCGGCGGGGAATCGAACCCCGGTCTCCCGCGTGACAGGCGGGGATACTGACCACTATACTACCGAGGACCATAGAAATAGAGGGTGAAAATTTAACTATAACTGAAATAGGCATTACAATTAATGTCATTATGGAGTAGTTAGATATAATTCATAATGTATAACTACCAGAATAGAATGCCGCTTAAACTCAGTTTTCAACTATTACGGACGAGTTGTAAGTTTTCACCGCTTGCTCGTCCGTATTTTCCTGAACTTTCATGGTACATACATATATGTATACATTCGAGGCCGCAGAAAGTCACTCGAAGGATACCTACCGCTGCCGTATGCTCATGTGCAAGTAATTTGAAGGTCTCAAAATTGCTTGAGGTCGAGAATCATTGTTTCTGTTTTGCCTCGCCCATCAAAACTTTGCGAACATGATCGAACCACCGATAAATACAAAATCTCTTCCCTCGAGGGGGAGGAGGGCATTGCTATCGTGTTAGCAGAGTTAGCGCAGGTTGTTGTTGGTCAATTGCTAAAATAGCAATTATTTGTGGTTTACATACAGCTATAATGTTGCGCACAGGCTTGGCCACCGATCCACCGTAAAATACTTCCCTACATGGCAGTCAAGGATGGTGAGAAAACAGAAACTACTTTTCTCATCGCTATACAGTGATATCAGAAAATACACTCTTACCGGCATTCTATGAAATAGCTCAATCTAAAACGAAACCATTTTATTGAGTCATAATATACGCTCATGCAATAATTAGTAGAGAATTTCAGCGGGTTTAATAGAGACTGACTTAGCATCTTTATTTGGGGAAGGGGGTGGGAATTTTTCAGGAGACGATCGTCGCCGGGTGCAACGCCGTCGCCCGGACCAACGCCGGGTTTCCCTCGAGGGAAACCCGGCGTTGGCATCTTCATCGGTAAATCCACGGTTCCATCCGATGCTTCCGACAGACCTAGTAGAACTGCACTCGAAGTGCTCTCCACGGAGCACTCAAGTAAGAATGAGTGTACATATGTTTAAATCCGCCAATGGCAGGATTCGAACCCGAGTCTTCGGAATGAAAGGCAAGCGCACTAGTTAACAAACCAACCCAGTTCCCACATTCCGAGAAATTATCTCTCTCTTCGATCTTTTCCTGTAGAAACGGAAATGAATGTACACACCTTACCGCCCACCCTGATAGAAATAAACTCCTCCATGGTGGGTAGGCTTACCCTCCATTGAGGGTAGTCGGATGGTAGTGCTACCCACCGCCTACCCTCCATTGAGGGTAGGGCTACCCTCAATGGAGGGTAGGGTTACCCTCAATGGTGGGTAGGGCTACCCTCAATGGAGGGTAGGGCTACCCTCAATGGATGGTAGGGCTACCGTCAATGGAGGGTAGGGCTACCCTCAATGGAGGGTAGGGTTACCCTCAATGGAGGGTAGGGCTACCCTCAATGGAGGGTAGGGCTACCCTCCATTGAGTGTTGTAGAATGGTAATGCTATCCTTCAAATCTAGGTTTCACATCATATAGGTACAGAGTAGTACATATATTTCAAAAGTGTATGCCGTGTTTATATGAATCCCGATTCATCAGGCAGTGGTACACTACATCACCAAGAGCAATGGAGAAAGATCCAATACAAATTTAACACTTTCACTGACTGGTAGTGTATTTCCCTTCGCATTTAATAGCAGATATATTTTTCTCACTCCACAACTAATTTGACAAGTTTAATGAAACACAAGAGGCTGTGGTCAAAAATAAAACTTTTATTTGTTTTCCACAGCAAATTCTACACTGTAATTGCAGGTCACAGAATTGTCATACATCCAATCCCGGCCCTGAAAAAAAGAAGAGAAATATTGTACACTATGCCATATAAAATGAATAACAGTAGCAGTAATGAAGGGAGACTCCTGGGAGGTTACTATTTTGCCCGACCCAAAAAAAACCACCTGGGTGTTTAAAAGAAACACATTAAAAAAACAATAAAACCTGATAAGCACAATTTGTATGTTATAGGAATGAATAAATCTGTGTTAAGTTTAAATTATTTAAATTAAATTAACTTTCAATAATCTCTTTAAAAAATATATATATTTAATAGAATTCTCTATCTTGAATCACTATGAAATTTTAGTGGGCATTTAATATTAATATAACAAGCACAATCACCTCCTATGACAAAAATTAATATCTTTATTCATACAGAGATTAAGAAACTTAATAAAATAAAATGTTTCTTCATAGCGTACACATGCATTTAAGTAGGGTTCATACCATCATACAAAATGACGCAGTCTTTCTACTCTTCCGTAACATAATTAAAACATATAAATAGAATTTTCTATTTTGGATAGGTTATTTATATTGGCTAGAGTTTTAACCCTTGGATGTACTATTATCATGGTCAATGTATAACCCTGCCAAACCTACATCGGTACAGGTGGCACTTGCACTTCGATTACTGAATGCAAGGCAAAATTTTGCTTTATCTTTAAAGAGAAGTGCTGTGGTGTAAAGTTTTCGAAACAATAGGTTTCACTATGACATGCCCTGCCAAAGACCTAAAATTCTTTCCTACTCTGTTGAAGGCAGGTGAGGAAACTCCACATAAAACAAGTAGCAGAAGTAAATAACCAAACAGGAACTATATTTCAACTAACTCAAGAAAATTACAAACCACAATTGAAGAGCCTTCTCAAAACTTCCACTTAAAATCAGACAATTTACAGACACATGAGAGGTTAAGCTCGCGAAGTTATGGAAGCTACTTAAAAGATTTTAGCCAATTTTTAATTTTAGATGTGTTTTCAGAGGTATTTGCAGAGGTGCACCTGTGACTAATTTCCAGGCCTTCGGTCACGGTTCGACAACACTTTCACAAGTTAACGTCATTGCTTAAAACTTTGTTAGTAGCTTCAATTCATAAGGGATATTCAAGATGGAATAAATATTTTCGTCCTTGCTTTATATGAGATAAGTAATGTTTTAATGTGCGGGGTAAGTTATCATGGAAATAGATCTACTATCACTAGCAATTTTAGATCGCTTTTCTTGCGCTATTTCCGTTATATGTTTGGCTCTTCATCTCATCCAATAAGCCTATCCATCCTCTTTCTCTTCCCCAGTATTTTACTTTCTTTTGCGGTATTTAGTAAACCATCGTCTCAAATTGCAAAATTACTAGGCCCATTCGCTTTATCTCCACCAAATCTTTTTCAGAAATCTGATTTCCTCCCAAGCCACGGTTCGACAACATTTATAAAAGTCAACGTCATTGCTTTAAACTTTGTTAGCAGCTCATACCTTCAATTCATAACGGATACTCAAGATACGAGTACCACATCATTTATCTTTCTGTTCGCCGGGAAAAAAATTCTTAATGTGGATAACAAAGGTAGCAAGTGAGCGAAAAACAGTTTCGTATCATGCCAACAATTGCACCTATAATACTTAATTTTTCTCCACATATTGGAAGCAAAAAGAAGGAAATGGTTATATGATCATTGCAATAAAATAACTACATTTTCATCACTGTGGCTCAAATATTTTTTTCATCAGCAACACCGACATGCAGGAAATCGGGCTGGTGCAGTGACTAGTGTACTGGATTCCAGCCCAGAGGGCCATGATTCGAATCCCAGCATTGACAGAGGTCGGTAGGGTATCGTAACAGTTGGCCCGATCCCTCCCCCATTTGGTATTACGTAATTTATGGACGGTCCCGTACTAAAATTATTCATGCGGCTATGGTAAGACTCGAAAATATGTTGCTGATACCAGGGAAGATGACCGATAACTTGAGTCCATATGCCTTTTGAGATAGGCGAGTACTTATATGGTTAAACCTAAGAACAAACCCAAAGGTCAGTCTGGTTTTTGAGACGAAAGAGATCACCAAGTACTCTTCTGTCTGACCGGCCGACACACTGCGGAGACAGAAATACATCTCCTGTATCACTCTCAAATTCATGTCGTAGGTCCCCGAAGGTGGAGAGAGGACACCGCCCGCACCCGCGGGCAGCACCACGAGTCAAATTCACTAGATTTGATTTTTATCACGCAGCATCAATTTGGCATGTAAATTCAAAACTGGAGGATTGCCCAGAATACTATCGGAGTCCTTCCAATAGCCGATATTAACACTTTCTTTACAGGTATATTAAGTTTTTTTTTTAAGAAACGCGATGCTTTCCCTTGTGTGTTCTCAATCCAGACAAATCTCGATTCATACTTCAAATTAGATAGTTTCACAATCAGAATTCCTTTTCAGCCGGAGCACCTTCCCATGATTCGTTTAATGAATCTCTGGCACGAGGGAGTTGGATTATCGGAGTGAAAATAACCTTTGTACCGAAAATGATACTATTTACAATGTCCTAACATTTTCTCATTCAGGGAGAGTAACACTGTCCTCGTCTTTTCCGACCAAGTGATCCGTTCATCCGAAGTGACCGAATGGGAGAGCGGGTCCACAGTCACAGGGAATTTCTCTTTCAGTAGATGTTGGAAACCAATATTGAGCAGGCAGTAGTCAAGGTCTGTAGAGTAGAGTCTGTATACTCTACAGACCTTGGGCAGTAGTAGCCGGCCGCTATGGACCTGTCAATCACGTAATGCCCCAGGCAACCCAAAGTTCACGGGTTTAAATCCTCCCTAGGGATTGGATGTTGAGTTTGTCCTAGGATTCAGATAACGGTTCCAAATAACATTAGCCGTCGGAGCACCTTAAAGACAAGAATACTACCAATAATGCTTACGAAAGTTAAATTTAGAAAGTCTTGTACGACGGTTTAAACACTCGATTTATTTATTCTTGGTTGAAACTTTCGCGGGTCATTATAGATGTATATATTTATTGTTCGGGTGTACCCCGCGTACTATTACCAGGTGTGATACCTGACGTTTCGTGGCCGTCGTTGCTGGTCACTTTATAAAAGGGAATGAGGTATCTGTCGAGTTGGTGGAGTTTATACAGGGGTTTCATGGAGGGAAAGGGATGGGAAGGGGAGGAGTGGAAGGAATAGTCATAGGATTTTTATTAAGGTTCAAAGCAGGGTCCCACGTGTGGCTGATTTGGAGGTCACAGTCCCTATTGTGATTTTCCTGGCATTTTCTTATTTACAAAGCTTCGCGGATCAGCCGGGGCTTGAAGCTTTTCACTTTTATTCTCACTTTATTTAACTTCTAAATGCGGTACTCAACACCGTATTTCAACATTCCTGCAGAATTAGTGACGAGACCAACTTCCCGGCCGAAAGTCAGAAAGTGGAATTCTGTAGAAGAACGGATATGACAAGAGAGCCATCTCCAAAACATTTTACAAAATCATGACCAAGGATAAGGACGGCCCAAAAGAAGAAATTGGGACTCCGGACACAGACAACCTTGCACCCAAGAGAGCCTTCCTTCCTTACGTCCGGGGCGTAACGGATAGAATAGGAAACATCCTCCGCAAACATGAAATCAAAGCTGTGTTCAAGCCACATTTAAAAATTAGAAACTGCCTGAGGAGTGTGAAAGATGCAACACCATTTCAAGTGGAAGGAGTGTATGATATATCATGCCAAACTTGCGAGAAGAAATATATCGGCGAAACCGAACGCTCCGTTAAAACCCGCTTAGAAGAACACCAGTGGGCTATTCGACTGGGACAACCCTTAAAATCAGCAGTAGCGGAACAAGCAGCCTCGGGGCACGCGATTGACCTCAAACAAATAAAGGTAATCGCGAAAGTGAAAAGCTTCAAGCCCCGGCTGATCCGCGAAGCTTTGGAAATAAGAAATGCCTGCAAAATTACAATAGGGACTGTGGCCTCCAAATCACACACACACGTGGGACCCTGCTTTGAACCTTAATAAAAATGCTATGACTACTCCTTCCACTCCTCCCCTTCCCATCCTTTTCCCTCCATGAAACCCCTATATAAACTCCACCAACTCGACGGATACCTAATTCCCTTTTATAAAGTGACCAGCAACGGCCACGAAACGTCAGGTATCACAACTGGTAATAGTACGCGGGGTACATCCGAACAACAAATACATTCAACTCGATTTAGTTTCCAGTGTTGCTTCGTGGAAGCGATCCATAATTCACACAAAATATTCATTTAAATTAGGTCGAAACATAGTTCAACTTCCGTAACCCTTTGGATAGAGGTAGTCAATATTCCGGCTTCATTTACGCATAGTGATTTCAAATATGAATAACATCAACGTGTGATCCTAAAGTTATTTATCAATAAATTCTAAGATTATATTTTTGGCGTTCCATTGGCCAGAGTGGGTTACTTAAGTTAATTTTCATGTATCACCTCTACGTCTTTCAATTATTCTGAACGTTTATAATGGAGTTGAATGAATTGTAACAAAAAATTCCATGGCACATGCCTGGAAAGTGCTCTGACGAAAGAGGACATTGAAGCAATCGAAGACAGCGGACAGCCTTGGAGATACAGCCGATGTTGTGAAGCCAGGCGAGCAACCATGGTTTCGGATCTTACTGTTGGTGAGCTACCTAGCCAAGGATCGTAAAGTGTTGACATTGTGAAGTTATTTAGTGAACTCAGAAATGATTAAAAATCAACGGAGTGCAATTTGGGTAAATCTATAAATAAGCTTTACGAAAGAATGGATGAGTCCATGAAAGTGATTGAGGCTATTAGTAAGAGTTTAGATGAGTGTAATGGGAAAATTAACTCTTTACAGTCCGAAAACAAAATGCTCAGGAAGAAATTATCCGAGCAAATGGTACGCTCCGATGATTTAGAGCAACGCTTGTTAGCAAATTGTGTCGAAATACGTGGTATTCCCTATACACCAAATGAAAATTTGCCGCAGTTAGTGGCAAAAATAGGTGTATACTTGGATGTTAAACTGTGTGAAGAAGACATCGACATTTGCTACCGTTATAAGCAAAAAGTGGGTAGTGCATCGAGCAATGAGTCAGGCGCCATTCACGTGAGATTCCTGAGACAGAGCTTCAAGGAGAACATTTTGACCAAGCGGAGGGTAAAGCGCAACCTGTCGACTCGCCATCTGGGCCTTGGTGGATCTGATTCACCTATTTACGTCAATGAAGCACTTTGCCAAGGCCGGCGCCGAGTCCTGAGTGAAGCGAAGCAAGTCAAGAAAGCCAAAAACTACGATTACTTGTGGGTAAGAGGAGGAAAGATATTGATGCGTAAAGCAGAAAAAGAGCCAGTTTTTGTGCTTACGTGTCTTGATGATCTAAAAAACTTGCGATTAAATTTTTAATGGCAAATGAAAACAGTCATTGCATGTTAAACCGAGGTGGTACAGAAATTTTGGCTACTAATATAACATTTATTCACCAAAATATTCGCAGTTTAAGAAGTAACTTCGAATACTTGCTGACTAATCTAAATTCCTTCCCCGAAAAAGCGGCAGTAATAATGTTAACAGAAATATGTATAACGAGCTCTGAGGTCGATATGTATAGAATTCCTGGTTATAAATGTTTTTCACAATGTAATGACAATAGTAGAGCAAAAGGTGTGATGGTGTACGTTAAGGAAGAGTTTAAATCTTGTTTGGTTCCAATATCAGTAGGTTCCACTGACTGTATATTGTTACGTTTATCCTTAAATAGTATAGAAATAGATCTGTTGTGTATTTACCGAGACCAAAATATACTAGCAAAATCATTTTTTGAGGATATAGAACCTATTTTAAGAGACTGTAAAAATAATTTAGTAGTAATGGGGGATATTAATATAAATATACTGACATATGATGACCAACGTGATCACTATATTAATCTGATGAGTTCTTACGGCTTAACCAGTCTAATTGATCAACCTACCAGAATATTTAAAAATTCCGCAACTTGTATTGATCATGTTTTTGCCAGAATTTACCATTCATATAAATATAAAATGTCTGTAAATGTGCACCATTTGGCTATCACTGATCATTCTTTGGTTGAATTTAACATTTCTACCTTTGAAATTCATTCCGCTGACTGTACCAAGGGGAAAACAAATGTTGTGAAAAAAACAAACATTAAAACTTTTAAATCATTAGTTAACAATGTTGACTGGTCTCCGGTATACACAGAGACCAACGCTTCCACAGCCTTTGATTTGATGATGGATTCCTTGTGTACCAGTCTTGAACAATCGAAATACGAACTAAGTCCAAAAATTTCACCGATGTTTCTGAAACCTTGGATGAATGAAAACCTGCTGAAATGATTGAAAATAGAAAAGATCTCTTAAGGAAAACTAGGCACCATCCTAACAATAACAATCTTCGAATGAAATTTCTAAAGTATAGAAACAAACTAAGGAATAAGTTAAGGTCTGCGTCAAACGAATACTACATGAGCAAATTTCAAGAATTTCGCGGTAATGTTGGACAACAATGGAATTTGTTAAAGGAATTGGTGGGAGAGAAAACAGCATGTCCTGATACTTTATAATTGAAAGTAAATGGTAAAACAATAAAGAATTCATTTGATTTAGCGTCTGAATTTAATAATTACTTTATTAGTATCTTTGATTCAAGTAAAACCCGTATAGACATCAGTAAGCAATTGAAAAACCCTTGTGCTACGAAATCTCCCCCCGGTTCTTTTTTCCTAGAGCCAGTTTTACCCACTGATATTATTAATATAGTCAAATCACTTCCACAGCGGAAATCGCCAGGTCCTGACGGGATAAATACTAAATTGTTAAAGGTTATCATCCAAGATATTGCACCAGTATTTGCTCACGTTTGCAATCTGAGCCTGTTAAATGGAGAATTTCCCAGTTCACTTAAGAAGGCTATTGTGATTCCGATCCATAAAAAGGGTGAAAAAACTGAAGTATGGATTTACAGGCCTATTTCATTGCTGTCAATTTTTTCCAAGTTATTAGAAAAGCTTGTTAAATCTAGGTTGATTAAATTCTTGAACAAGTGCAACTTTTAGAAGATGCACTTGCCTTACACTTCAGTCAAGTGTATTCGGCAATAAACTCTCATAGGAGGGTGATTAGTTTATTTATTGACATTTCGAAAGCATTTGATACTTTGAACCATGACATTCTTTTAAATAAATTGTATCCTTTGGGTATACGTGGAGTCTCACTTAAATGGTTCCAAAGCTATTTACATGACCGTTCTCAGTGTGTACGAGTAAATGACCATCTCAGTGAATACAAAATGATTTGTTCTGGTGTACCTCAAGGTTCTGTATCAGGACCAATCCTTTTTCTAATACACCTATATATTAATGACTTATGTGATCACACATTCAAAGGCAAATTAACTGCTTTTGCGGACGACATAGCTTTTTGCTATGCTTCCTTGACGTGGAAGCAGCTAGAAAACAATGTGAACATAGACTTGTGTACCTTACGTGATTGGTTCGACTATAATGAACTAGAATTAAGTGAAAAAACTAAATTTATATTCTATGATTTATTTAATAACTGTATCCACAATTGGAATATAATTTATCACAACTCTGATTGTAATAAAATATGTTGTTTCTGTCCGAAAATTGAGAGGGTAGAGGTGTATAAATAAATACCTTGGTGTACACGTAGACCAATGCTTAAAATGGAAAAAGCACATTGAAGATGTTACTAAGGTGCTACGGTCCTGCTTATCCAAAATGTATTTTATTCGCAATAAATGCCCATTAATCTTTCGCAAGGCGATTTACTGCGCCCTTGCACAGTCTAAATTGACATATGGGTTGATTTGCTGGGGAAGTGCCCATAAAAATGCTTTGAATCCTGTTGTTGTCTTACAGAAGAGGATTGTTCGAATTCTAACTTTAAAAACCCGCTATGAGCATTCATTTCCTTTATTCTTAAAATTGAACTTACTTCCAATAAGGCATTTGTACTTGTGCAGAACATTAAGAATGTTTTTTATCCGATCTGGTGATAGGCCAATATTGTTTGGAACGACTTTCCAAAAAAATGTTTATAATACAAGAGACAAACACTTTATAAGGTATACCAAACCCAACATTTCTATGTACAAAAGATCATTTGTGTATCTAGGGACCAAAATGTACAACTTGTTGCCATATCATATAATTCATGTAAATAGTACACCTGTCTTTCTTAAAAGATTAAAAAAATGGTTGGTACAAAAAGAGGAAGTAAATTCATACTTGTGCTGATTATATCTGGTTTTTTACTTACGATTTTTTGTTGTAAAAAATTCCACTTCGTTTTGTCTTGTTCTTTATTCTCATACATTTTTTCTTTCCTTATGTTGCGAGGAACAAGTTCCCTGTCATTGTTTAAAACTAAAGTTGTTTCATTTTTTTTTCTTTTCATTTTCTTCGAGTTCACATGTGCCAATGTTTGTAAGGGTGTCTTATACAGGTACCCTTCTGACACCCTAAATTATCTCCACGTGCTAAGTATATGCATATATATGTCTTGTTATATTTTATGTAATGCTACTGGAGAAAATAAATTCAAATTCAATTCAACAGTTGGTTTTTAAGGTGCTCCCAAAAGCTTAGGTTATCGCGCACAGTAGGAAATGCAATCGATAGTAGGATCACGGTTTGTATCGCTGTAATAAAAGAGGTAAACCTGAGGTCCCTACTTGAGTAATGTGTGCTGAGCACATCAAGTTCTGTGTCGGATGTTCAGTTCTGTCGGATGGAACGTTACACCGTGGATACCGTGGAAACCGTGGATACCGTGGCACTAGAAGCTAATTCCGACCGACGCACAGTGGGCTGAAATCGAAAATATCTCACCAAAATTCAAAAAGTGATTTTTTCAAGCCAGGAATCTGAAACTTTGCATAAACATCCTCGAAAGACCTGTACATCCGATAATCCAAAGCAATTTCCTTAGTACTCGACAATAAACAATATACTGACTCTTCGAGAGTCCCATAGAAATAATTAGCAATAGGGCATCTTCCTCTGACTTAGCTGTTGGCATCATGTCAGTTTTCTTCCACTTTGAAAGTACTGTTCTCAACCTAATTGGTGTGGTCTTGCTAATTTCTTCGAGCAGTTTGGAGGCTGCTTCATCCTCCTCTTGTTGTTAACTCATAGAGACCGTGAAAGAAAAAGTTCCGCAGAATGAGACGATCTCTGACTTTCTGTTTTCTTTCCCTTAGATCTTTTGCTGCTAGTTCGAAAACATTTCTCCGGGAGCCCAGAAGTGCTTAGTAAGTGTTGCATTGCAAGCATAAATTTGATTTTAAATAATCATTCAAAGTGCAAGGTTATTTCTTAATAATCTTAAATCGCTCGGATATACTTACAGGGTGTCGTTGAGAAAACTGGAAAATTTTGCATCAAATGTTCGGGAAAAACAGCATTTACCTTTTGCCATTCGCCATAGCGCATCAAAAATCTCTTGTTATTCCGCAAGCTTCACTTCCACCACGACGCATATCCAGTATGAAAGAACCTCTTAATGTAATCACTAAATACCTTTAAAACTTCATCATCCACTTCCATATGCAACCTTTCGGCGAGACAATATAACAAGTACTTTGCCTTCATACGAAATGACGCATTTTCACTCCCATTAGTATTTTATACATTTGTAAACGTGTGATTACAATAGAAGCATTTTATCAATCATTAACACCACCAACCCCTGAAAGAGAACCGAAAATATCAGCTTAAATAGCAAATAGGCGAGTACAATTTTGTGCGAACTTCAAAAGAAAAGAATATTCGAAAAAGCGAATTGACATTATATTAAGGATTCTGCAATTATATTGATATTTTGCTATTCGAAGCAATTGAATACAAAAAATGACGCCATAAACATTATTACAAATGAACCATTTAAAGAATAGACGTTAGCGTAACTATCTAAATAAATTTTTTATTGAGTACCTATCACATTTTTTCTATTGGTCTGTAATTATATTTTCCCTTTTCCCTTATTTTGTCTTGTGTCTCATTCTCCACTTCTTCGACTAGCATTTTTACTGTTTTCAATTTGGTCATCACAAATGAAATGGTAACTACCGTTAGAGCTATGCTAATATACGCTTTCATGCAGATTGTACATACATATATTGATTTGGGGACGACTGAGCGCGGAATGTATTGCTTTGAGCATGAAATTTCTTATTTAGGCCAAAAACCCTGATATAATCATTGCCCTTTATTACATTCTCTCGATCATTAGGAATGAGAGGAGTATTAGAATGCACAGAGATATACGTGTAGCGTCTTTTACCAGGTCGATAACGTCCCATACTTAAGTCTCGATTCGAATTTCAACTTGGCTGCTGGTGTCCATATTGTCATAAGAATAGTGATAGCTACATGGTTCGATTTTGAAATTTCTCCCTCCCCGTTAAGTGTTCTTAAACTGTTACGTAATAACCAGATAGGTGGCTGTTATTTAGTCAAATAGTATGCGTAACTGGAAATTTTCCTTAAATATATTGTCTCATTGTAACTGCACCATCACATGCATGAAATATTAATTATTTTTGGGAAAGAAACTAATGCGCAAACCATTAGGCAATAAAAACTACGCCACAGAGCCGATGTACATATGACAATATCAAATCATATACGCTATTAACAGTCCTAATAGAGTATACAAACCTTGAAAAAGCGAGAAATCTTGAAGTGGTTAGCAAAGTATCCACACCACTAGGAGTTGTAGAGAAAATTCCGAGAGATCCAATACTGACATCAACACGAGTGAAATCCGAACTGAAGTTTTAAAAGCTTATGATTATTTACACCACTGCAAAAATGAATCTGAACGCTCTAGTGCATTTCTTTGGAGACTAGAAAACGTTTTCCCAAAAATATCCGAAAATAACCGCGTATAATGCGAATAATAATAGCGTAAAGAGCTCTTTGGTGCTATAAAACGACCCTTCGCCTTACACCCAACCACCGTGCAAGGGGCGGGGGAGTTGCAGCCATGCGACACCAGCTATGGGTTGGTGGCCTCGAAGAGACAATAATACTGTGTGATACGCATGCTGTCACCATTAAAAGTGCACGTATTCGTCAGTAGGCGATGTCAAGATGGTAAGAGGAGAAACGCCCGTGGTGCACCCGAAGAAAGCAGTCTTTCAGTACCTCGTAGACCTTTACTCCATGTGATAAAATGCGTAATTTCATCAAAATGTAATAGATGGAGGCTCTTGTCAATGTTTGTATCTCGAAAATCTCCATAGCGGAGTGGATGCGGCTACAATCCATTCCACACACTTGCCGCCCCGTTGCAGGCGGGTTGGACCAGACTCGACCGCGCGACCGAAAAACTAATGTGAAATTCGGCGTCGCAAACGGTCGCAGCATAAACCATCGGATTCGCACTATGGAAGCTTTGGAGAGTTTCTCCATACAAGTTACTCCGTGGTGCTCGGCGATGCAATTTACTTTTTCTCTACATATATTTAAAAAATGACCAAAAATGAGGATCCGCCATTTTGTTTAATATCTTCAGTAAATAATAACAAAAATGTAAGTAGATTGCATTGAAACAAAGATAAAAAACTGTTTCATCCAATTACATCACCTTTTATTCCAATTGATCACCCATAAAGGTTCAGCAAGGGCTTGATTTTGAAGATTTCGTGAGGAAATTGAGTGTAGACCATTTTTGCGAAATTTGTGAATCTTTGACCTCATGCAAATTGTTAATTGTCGAGTACTAAGGAAAATGCTTTGAATTATCGGATGCACGGGGTCTTTTGAGAATATTTATGCAAATTTTCAGATTCCTGGCTTGAAAAAACAACTTTTTGAATTTTAGCCAAATATTTTCGATTTCAGCCCATTGTGCGACGCCGGGTCTCTCTCCACCCTTTCTCCGTTCCCTATAAATCCCTAACTCTAACCAATTACTCTCCTATCATAAATTGCGCAAATGGCCTCAGCTGTCGGTTGCTACCCCCGCATAACAAATGCAACATCCATGACTTATGCGGGATTTGAACCCGCGACCTTCAGGTTGCTAGACCGGCACGTTACGGATCCGGAAACCTCAAGTCTCAGTGTTTGAATATTTCTTTTTCAGCACAATTCCATTCTTTCAATCAACCTTGCTTCTCTTAATGACACACAATAAACCTTATCTTTTCTTCCCGCAAACTCACTTTGCGTCACTGTAGGTACCCTCCACAAGTGCCTTCAATAAGCTATCGCTTTCAATTATTTGGTACATCCAATCACTTCACACCCAGCCATACTCTCTACGCCAGGGGTTCCCAAACTTTTTTGTACTACGCCCCCTCCTGTTAAAATGGAAACCTTCCACGCCCCCTTCACAGTAACTTTTGTGGGCATGTGAAAAAACAAGTATTACATCAAAACATGTATTTTTACCTTCACAAAATACAACATTATAAGTTTCAATTTAAAGAAATACTGTTAAGAGAAAAAGATCACCAAAAAGCTATATATTTTTGCTATAAATGAGTTTTATACAAGTGGATTGTTAAGTTTTCTAAACATTAAGGTTGATTTTGAATATTTACAACATAAAGTTAGTTAAAGAAATGTATGAATTTTATTTACTTAGAAATTTTTATTTTTAACTGGTCTCGCGCTTACGCCCCCCTGACATGTCTTCACGCCCCCCTGTTTGGGAACCCCTGCTCTACGCCGTAAATTCTCAATGCGGTCGCCTACCATATTTTTTAAAC
The DNA here is from genome assembly GCA_933228895.1 of Platycnemis pennipes. Lineage (NCBI taxonomy): Eukaryota > Metazoa > Arthropoda > Insecta > Odonata > Platycnemididae > Platycnemis > Platycnemis pennipes. Next base: position 110,698,346 of record OW121850.1, read on the forward strand.
CGCCGAATCTGATACAGTTTGTAAAATAAAAAGACCTATATGTTTCCGTTCTTCGATCCATCAATTAGTTCTCGAGTTATAAGCGGCGAAAAACTAATGTTTTTAACCCCTTCGGAAAAGTGGGCTTGCCAAGGACTGGTACGTCATCCACTTCGTCCAATCACAACTGAGACTGCGAAGCTCCTCCTCCCAATCACAATGGGGGACACACACCTGATTCTGCCGATAGAAGTGGTTGTTAAGACTCCATGCGGGGTCATTCGAAAGGCATTGCATATTAGACTACATCGTAATTTTTTTAATGAGTAAATATATTTCAGCACGCTTTTTGTCACGTCTTCTAGCATTCATACGCAAATATTTTGCTGTTCGGTTGTTTTGGTTTATTTACAAGATGCGACAGGATCTGTGGGAACAGACTTTCCGTCTCCCCTCCTCTCCCCTTCCCTTTCCCTCAAAACAGTCAAGGACGGGAGGTGGATGACGTAGAAAGCCTCTACGTACGTCATTCAGTGTGGGCGTCACCTTTTGCTTATATTAATTTTTGATTTATAATTGAAACGCTCTGGTTATAAGATTAATATTTTCACTGAAATTCATTTTTCGTTTCCATCAAACGATTTCGCGTGCAAAATAGTTTTTGGTTCCGAGTAAACGCCATTCTTTCCTACCTCAAGCGCTATTCATCTTTTTTCACCCTCTTTCTCTTAGACCAGTGTTTTTCAACCACATAACCCCGGCTCCATAATGAACTACTTATTTACCATCTTTTAACATACTGACCGAGGACTTAAGCGTATGGTTCTCTCCTAATAGTAAAATCTCCTTTTGCAAACTCATTACTCCGGCGTATATCCACGGTCCATCTTTGTACGATGGGCTACCAAAGTAATTAATATAGTCAACGTGATTCAGTTTCTTCTCTCCCACTATTAGTTTAGTTTCGGCTTCTTTTTCCAGGAATATTGATATTGTAGTTTTTCTTCATCGTTGGTCTTCATGCCAATCATCCCATACCAAATAGAGCGGTGTTTGCATTCCGATTCCTTCCTGTAACAAATATATTTGCCTTACCGTAGATCACTTAACTCATTCGGTAACGCAGCCATGTAACACTCATTCTCGAGCATATTTACATGGACAACTCTTTGGAAGTTTCTTTCTCGCGAGAGCTGGCAACACTCAAATATCTTCATTTGAATTGTTATTTTGTAATGACTTTGCATGTATTTCATATGCATTTGGAAAGGAAATTTCCAACAAACCTTTGCATAATTCTAGAAAGTGCATTATCTCACTCATTTCTTCAAATGCAAAGATGTAAATGTTACAAGTTTAGCTCTCATATGTTTTGCTTTATGACTTTTTTGCCAGCAAGTTCGCAAGCAAGTTTTGTAAGTTCAGCAAGTTGCCAGCAATATGTACTTAGAGAAAAATCATACTCCACTTCCATATCGGCGAAAGTCGATGATTTTTTTCCCCGTGGATAACTTGCTGATGAGAGAAGATCTTTACTTACACCACTTTCAATGACGATGCAATTAGAAAACATACATTAGGAATGAATAAGAGGGCACTCCTGGCATAATTTATTTAAAAAAAATATATTCATGAATATTGAGAATATACAGTTGGTCAATTCAATTTTGGAATCATATCTTAGACAAAGGGAAAAAATCATTTTTAAAATACATTCTGAGAGTATACTCAACACTCATTTGTGAATAGCTTGAAACTTTTCCAAATAAATTTAAGCACCTTTTCGTGAACGAGGGTTGCACACTACTTACAATTAGAGTTTTGAATGTTAAAAAATTATACTACGGTTCACATACATATTGCGATACATGATAAAATCATACAACGGGGAATCAAGAACTTCACTGTTGGCACTCTAGTCAGTATTTGTTGTAATGGACAGCGTACCTTTTCTATTTGAAAGGTCACGAGGTCGAGTCTATTTTGCCTTTGTATTTTGATTGGCTAAACCTCTCGGCCGGAAGGCGAAGGATCTGGGTTCAACTCCAGGTCAATGTAGATGGTTTTATTTCTCTGCGGAAATCTTGTTATGATGCATATCAGCAAGTAAATCCTTCAAGGATTTTCGCGGCTATTTCGCTAATCCTTAAAGAATTATTTTAAAACCCACAATTCTACCAATCGTGTGCTCTGAACTAGGGGGATGATTGCATTTTGGCTCTAAGTATTAAAAAGCCAACAGTTTTGACTTTTCAAATCTCAAAGCAATTAAATGGGTAGTTTTATATTCAGTCTTACTCATATATCATAATAAGCTCATGATCATACTTTAATTTTACCAGATTACTTTTGGATGCTTAATGGATCATGGTTATTTAAATACCGATTGGAGTGTATAAATACCCCAGTGGGTTCCGAATACCGCTACTTTCGTTTTAAAAGCGAAAACTGGACTGTACACATCACTATCACCGGACGCATACTGGGAATTTCCAAAAAATATATTTTTAAACGGAACAATGCAAGGCTTAATGAGTCGCGAAACGAGAGACGGAGACTGAAGTTGGAAAAAACAGGTTATACCGGAACTGACAACAATTTTATCGTCTCGCAGCAACTCCACTCATACCACACAACTCAAACAAAACAAGCTTACGAAATACGCTTATTCTCTCCCTTCAAGGACAACAAATCGGTGTGATAGAAATGGAGTCTATGATGAATGAGGTTCGCTAATGTTATAAATGCCGTATAGAACACCAGATTTTCCAGGTTCCCATATCAGCACTAAACGGAACTATACATCTGACGTGCTAACTATCAAGATAGAAGCATCTAAATAGGATTGTCGTCGGAGGCTTTCGGGTGCAGCTGCGTATAAAACCTACGTTCCAAATTATCTAGATAGGATTCTGATGAATATTGAATTTATTGCAATAATATACTCGTACTTGACTATCTAGCAGCGAATTATTGAAAATTAATTATGGAAGAAAGCGGTTACTAGTTAGAGATCTGATGTAAAAAAACGAATTTCCTCTTCGTATCCTATGCTTTAATGCTGAGAAACCTAGGGCATCATCATTTCCGTTGAAGACTAGAAAAAAAATTCATCGTTTGAATAACGTTTATATGATGATAATGAATTTCAGCTTGAAATATATGCACGAGTATTACTAACAAGTCATAAAGATTTAAATCAATGTTTGCCATAGTAGGGATGAAAGAAGTTCAGGGGGATGGAGGAAAGAATTTGAGGAGGGCAGAAAGGATATTAGCAATAAAATAAAATGCTTTATGATTCCTAAAATCGTGATGATGGAAAACGGAAAAATTGAGATAACGTTAATGATAAGGTTTTATAGGCCTTTGACCAGTCCAAATGCATGTTTAACTGAGGAGTGAAATAGTAGACATTAAATTATAGGTAAAAAGCTACTTTTTCAAATAGAGCACATGGTCAAGTGTAATCTTCCTCCCATATATGACGGCCAAACATTTTAAATAAAAATTCCCTATGATTGTATTTCGAATAATCGAATACACCCCGACTCGGTCTATATTTATTAGTCGAGAGTCGACTGTTGACTCCGGAGACCTTGGTCAATGGCTTAGCTCTTGAACTGTTAATCTTTTTCAAGATGGGATTCCAGGAATTGCTGATCTATACCCGGAATCACGACGGGCGTTTTTCCTCCTCAACCGGATTTCAATGGATTCTTTCGTCAATCGATCCAAGAGGCTTCCCAGGGTGGGCAGATCCCACGCAAACAAGACTATTTAAACCGGTGATGGGCGACGAGAAGATTTCGCCAGATATGTAGTTTAAACAGGTTAAATTGGAACCCGTTTTAGTTATAAAATTAACTTCCAGGACAATAAAATGCATTAATACCCACTTCAATAGTCTCAGGAAGATTGACTGATGCCGCTATGATGGAATTTGGGTACGTATTCATGTTTACTTGGGCTTTAATTCACATGCTGTCTTTAAAAGAGGCCACATAAAACGCTAAGTTTTGTACAGAGCAGGTGGGGCCTAATCCTCTTCAGTATAAAATCAGAGGGGTGAATACCTATATGTAATAACAAAGAGATTTAAAATTCATTATTTCTCGTGAAATAAGTTAAAAAAAAGATTTAAAATCAAAAAATTTCATAGAATATTCGCTCTTAGAATCTTATATTTATAAATATATGGATCGTTTTTCGGGAGTTTAGGTCCTTATGAAAAAATACCAATAAATAATAAATTGTGAAATATTGGGAAAATAACTTGTGAAGTAAAGACATATTTTAGATGCTTCTATCTTTGGATATTCACCAGAGACTTTAAATGTGCAACACACAATTGTGATTGCTTTAGATATTTCCAGATGTATGGCATCTCACGTGAAATGTTTTTGACAAAATGTGCGCAGTGTATGTCGCGCATGGTCATAGTTAGAAATTAGATATTGTTCTCGTGTGAAGCATCCTTATTTGCCTGGTGAATTCAGTTCTTTCAATGGAAAATCGATGATCAAGTTACTGAGGAGAGGAATTACTGGCGATGTTCGTACATGCCTCAATATCCAAGTCACAACGGAATTACAAAACTTCTCCTCGGTTGGGGTAACTCAACTTCAGACCTTTTTTGTTGGGTAGCAGGGTCTTATGAAGTAATCTAAGCAATTATTGGTAGGCGACCAACAGCTATGGTCATTTATGGCATTTAATGTGATTGGGTAGAGGTAGCAGTGCTTCAGGGAACGGGGGAGGGGTGGAAGGAAACCCAGAATCGGTATTAACCTGCTCTAAACGATAGGTAACCAGGGTTCCACGGTTTAACGTCCCATACCACGGACGGAGTACTGAACTTAGAGTACTCTCCGCACAACACTTAAATAGGGACCGGTATGACGGTGAAAAATCTCTTGACACTACTAGAATTCGAAACTGGGCCCTCGCGACGGGAACCCAGTACTCTAACCACAACACATCAACCTGATCCCCGGTACTATGGAGTTGGTGTTATTTTCCTCATAAAATCCACAAATACTCTTTCCTCCATATGAAGTCACAAATCCCGATCATTTTCCTCTTACTTCTCTATTCTAATACACTTCCCCCTAAGTTTGGTATTAGCAACTTTTCTTACACGTTCCCACAGTCGAGCATCAATTTTTATTTCAACATTTACACGGAATGACTTAAAAAGACTTGTATCAAAAGCACAACCTTAACGGAGGAAATGGCAGCATATGGTAAAAAATGACGAACACCATATTTTCCCCACATTACAGCCGAGCCAGTTCATTCTCCCTTCTCTGAAGATCGCTCTGATCGAAGTGAAACTACTCCGAGCAGACCTCCATCGGAACCAGCCCTAGCTGCTGGTCCTATACTTAAGTAACTTAACTTAATCTTTTGAAAGAGGAGGTTTGGAAGGTAGTGGGATGAATTAGGAGTAGGATGAAGACGGTAAATGAGTAAAGAATAAGCCAAATAATGAATTGTTTGGGAAATCGAAGGTGTTTCTGGAGTCGGGTAAAGTAGATGCAGTATGAAAACAATGGACGATTAAGGGCTGCAGATAGGGGGGAGAATGCCGAATAGATAGGGAAGAGGGTGGAAAAGAGTCAGGATAAAGGACGGCGTATGGGAAAGAAATGCTAAAAAGTTCAAAAAATCATACCTACTCTGAGGCATGGGCACAGTTGGGTGACAGGAATATCTACAGGCGTCTCAGAGATAAGCGTAGAAGACGCAAGAACCATCTAGGAAGCTACCATGACTGCAAGAATACTGATGATATTGACAACGGGCATATTTGAAAGGAGAGATATCTGGGCCTTTTTTTCAGGAAGGACTGAACATTGGAGAGCCTCAATATTGTCCAGATTTTGACTTCACAGCCTCAGCTACTTTATTTTGGGTTGGTAACAATAGAATCTGTAAAGATCCTGACTTTAAGACATAGATAGAAATGTGATTCCTTTTAATATTAAAATACATTTGGTTTCAACATTAATTTGTCCTCATATGGATTATTGTTCTCTGGTATTCAGTGATATGCCAGATACACCGAATGCAAGTGATATGTACATAATTCATTTCTGAGGTACATATATCTTCGGATTACGCCTCACTGTTGGTCCAAGAACAAGTGTTATACAGTGTTCTTGGTTGGGCCAAAGCCTGGTTTGGCTCGCCAAAATCATGAAAATAAAATAAACGATTTAGAGGTGAAATTGAAGATCTTTTATTCCTCTTTGCCTTTTGACGACGCGCCGACAAGACCATATCTCAACCTTCAGAGAACAATCAAAATGGCAAGCAGCAAAAAATAGGCGTGTATCTTTTCTATGTGAGCTTTTGCATCAGTTATTCTCATTTAAGAAACCAGATTACCTATTTCAACTATTTAAATTTACGCATAGTACACGCAGAATCGTAGCAAGTAGCAATTCTTCTTTACAGCTACATTTTCCATGTCATCGAACCACATTTAATAATTCATTTGTTGTAGCCACAACTAAATTGTAGATCTAATTACCACGTCCTGTCAAAAACCTAACTTCCATTGAGATTTTTAAATCCAATATATTTAATTATTTTTCGCACTTGTAGCAAATTACTCTGATTCATATGTTCACCACAAAATGTATTACTTTCACTTTAATAAAAATGTGTGCGTATATTTTGTTTGTATTTTCGTGTATTTCATGTATATACAGCCATATTGTAGAAACATTCATGTAATTTAAGTCTTGCTCTTGAGGACATATACCCAGAGTGATTAAATAAATAAATATATAGTGCCAAAGCACAAGAATTTCGAATCTTAAATGAATAAGACCCCTGGATTCTGGCTCGCCGTTTGGCAGGCGGCATGCGTCTTTAATCTGTCATTCATTGGTTCTCTAGCACACTCTTTCTCTCGTATATTTAAAACTAGGGTCTTATCCATGCATACTGAGGCAAAGACTCGAAATATTTCGCCCCCAACAATGAGCACATTATCGCATTATATCTTCCCGATCGTATCATGAAAACGGTTGAACTCTTGGAGACTAGGTACGACGTTATGGCCTCGAGCTGAATATTTCGAGTCCTCACTGCATTGGTAACTATTGAATGAGTATCACATAGTTTTCCCGATATACTATAGATCCTCGATTAACATAAAGTGAGGAAGCGGGCGACCTTTTTAATCAGGGGAAAAAGCTATACGGAACTGCAGTGCGCATCGGACACCAAATCAGTTCGTTGCTGGCCTAAAAAAATGATTATTTACCACCTACGGTAATTTTCTGGCGTGTTCAGTGTTGATATTTGAGCATAGAAATACCTTCCATCCATCATTTTGTAGAAATACACAGTTAAAAGGTACCTAAGCATCGAGCGCTCGAATCACAGCTGAATGTCATCAAGTGTTCAAGGGTTTGATGAACGCCAGGTGAATGCCATACTTTAATGGTCGTGTTCAGGGCCGGCTGAAGACAAAATGTTTACCCGGGAGAGAGATGTGCTCCCCACCCACTTGTCAACTCTTGTTGTAACATTTATTCACCAGTAAAACGTTGGGTAACCCGACCGAATATCGGATACCTGCCTAATACCGGATACCATCCTATCTCGACAGGAAGGTTCTGCAGCCGTTGGTGATCGCCTGAACTACGTTCTCCTTGCCGTTCGGATGCTCTCAGTTCAGTTTCAACCGTTTACGGTTTGCTGTAGTCTGTTCAAAAATTTTTATTCGTTTCTCACGGTACAAGATATTTGCGGAGCAACACTATATAAGTGGATATCACCAAGAAGCCAAGGTAGATTTCTTAATGTATTATATGTAGTACAACACTAATGTTTTATAGTTTATTTGTGTTTTGAAACCGGCCGTAACTGGCCTCATTCTGAGGCTATGTTTAAGTTCACCACGAGGTCGATGCCGTCCTAATATCGGATACCCCATATTAGGCACCCCACGGACATTCGATATTAGGCAATGTTTTTAGTGCGATTGTACTTTTTGTTTCAGATGCCTCCAAGGAAGAATTGGAGCAAAGAATCGATGATGAAAGCTCTGGCAGCTGTTAGAAATCATGAAATGGGCTTTTTAAAGGGTTCAAAAATCTACATAGTTCCTAGGTCAACTTTGAAAAATTATGTCAACCATCCAAACATGATCTTGTGAAGAACTAGCAAATGTTCCCTTAGGTTGAAGGCCTGTGCTAGCGGATTTTGAGGAGCAATTGGTTCAATATTGTAAGCTGATGGACCAGGTGCTGATGAGTGTGACTGTTTATACTGGCAACAACCACACAAGAACGACACACGAGGGGAGCAGTGGATCCACTGTACTAAGCGTCTTCTATGGGTCCATGAGTTGTGCGCAGATACTGACAATTGGAAGAGTTTCATTTGTGATCCTTGTAAAAATCATTACTTTTTATTGATAATACTTACTAGTAATAAGGTGTTTAATATTTTTCGTTTGCTTATTACATAACACTTACCTAATAAACCTGAACTTCTCTTTTTGATATTGTCATTTTACTTGAAATCCCATGTTATATCCCTGTACGATAAAAGGCATACCACCTATCCGATATAAGGACGGTTTTCTTCAGAGGTGATAAAGTGCAAATTTTAAATAAAAATTTAATAAAACAAAAAATTATTTTAAATAACATATTTTAGCGCCAGAAAGTTATAGTTAACAGTTAAAGGCATAACTTAGTGAAATAAGGACAACGTTTAATGTGCCAAAATATTTGCTTTATAAAAGCATCCGATATTTGGACGGTTTACCCCAGTAGTAAAAATTGAGTAGTACACAATTAGTAAATTAGCTCGTTAGACATGAAGTAAGTCGTCAATCCCCGAATTAAAAAAGCTTTTTCCATTCCCACGGCCCCCCTGCCTTGTCTCGGGCAGCCTCCTGGGTCGCCAGAGCCTTGTTCTGCTGCATGAAGCAATAGGTATTGAGATTGGCATTAAATGGGGTCGTTCACCATATTTTTAATTGCCGAATCTGATAGAGTTTGTAAAATAAAAAGACCCGCATTTTTCCTTTTTTCGATCCGTCAATTAGTTCTCGAGTTATACTAAGCGGCGAAAAACTGTTGTTTCGGAAAAGTGGGCGCGCATTCGACCTCTTATGTCATCCACTTCGTCCAATCACAACTGAGCCCGCGAAGCTACTTCGCCTTATCGCAATGGGGGACACGCAGCTGACTCTACCAATGGAAGCTGTTACGACAGGATACGTGCGTGCAAACCAAATGACACCCTGCTCCACTCCCTTCCCTTTAAGCAGTCAAGGACGGGAGGTAAATGACGTCAATGGTCTCAAAGCATCTCCTTCGGTGGGCGTCACCTTCTACTTATTTTAATTTGTGATTACGACTGAATAGATCTGGTTAGAAGATTAATTTTTTCACTAAAATTTATTTTTCGTTTCCACAAACGATTTCGTGTACAAAATTGCGATTTCGGTTCCGAGTAAACGCCCCCTTTATGAAAAGAGCATGGGTGAAAACATGGAAATAGTACGGGAAATGTTCCGTTTAATCGCTCATGAATTTGAAAAGTTTAACGTAAAAAGCGACGCTTTGCACTACCTATGCAATTTTGACTGCGCATCTTTCCATGCCTGACTGCGTAATGACAAGCATGGTATGAAACGGGCTTAAAGGCAGGCAAGGTTGACCCAGGGACAGTGGCGGATCCAGGCCCATATCTCGGGGGGGGCAATATCTGCCAATATGTATGACGTATTGGTGATATGGATTATCACCTATTTGGGGGGGGTTCTCACCCAGAAAATAGTAAAAATATGAAAAAAAGAATGGTGAATTTTCATGCATGTTTTTCTGATTTTCAGCATATTTTAAATTTTTATACTATTTGACTATTGCCTTATGACTTAGGCAGCAAAAAACTTTGGTTTACCTTCGTTCAGAGACATTTTGATTTCTTTCCTGAAAATCTTACCCTATTTGTATTTAATAATACCAAACTACTACACTGTTTTACGCTACTCTGAACTACTTAAAAAGGTAATGCCATCGACAGTAAAGTAGTTTGAATTTTGGAAAGTTGAGCTTAATGCTTTGTGATATTCACTAAAAAGCAAAATAACATGATTACGAGAATACTTAGTAGTTAATAAGTTCTTAGGACAAAGGTTCTGATATAAGTAATAAACCTATCCTACAACGATAATTCATAATTATTCCCAAATCCATGAAAGACTAAGAAAGTAAAAGCGCAAAATAATTAGTATTCAGAAATTTAATGACAACTCTTTTACAAACTACATGCATTCTAAATAAATACTTGTAACTGTAATCTTATTTTGCCTCCTTTATCGTAACGTTCAAGCACCTTGTCATCATTTATATGAATATATTTGTGGATAAATAAAAGGCATTAGCCACTCAATCTTTCCTCAACCATTCGGGTTCGTAGCCATGATTTAACAAGATTAAGGCTGCTGAATGACCTTTCCGTACTTGCAACACTGAATGGCAGTGCAATAAGAATGTTCAATAAAATTCTTACGGTGGGAAATTTATCTTCATCACAGGTCTTCAACCACTTACAGAAACCGGAATTTTCATTCCTTACTCTTTCTCTCTCAACCACTTTGTTTTCCAAATATTTATTTCACCATTGATTACAGCTTCAGAGTGAAAATGTAGAAGATGTCAAGTTCCTAACAACTTTCTGAAGCCTATTTTTGACATTTACTTTTTCATTTGCAGCAGTGGTGTTGGAGTTCAGAATGCATACAGGCAACAATATATTTAGATCAAAACACATTAAGGTGTCTTGGGAAAACCGTGTCTGAAGATCAACAATGACATTGTCCAGAAATGGATTGTACATGGATCTTCTGTAGTAGTCTACAATTGTGTCAGCGTCATGGCTTTCTCTGTGACGTTGCTTCTTCACGATTCTTGGCATTACTAGCTGCACTCCCAGCTTTTCGGCAGTGGTTTTGGCCTCACAATATATCTCTGTAAAGGACTCATCACAGTTTTTTCTACTGTCCTTCAAAGATGTCAGAGTATCTTGTACAGCATTAGAAGCCGTGTTTAGGTCTGCGGCTGGAATTTGCAGTAACTTACTCAGAGGAAGCGTTCTTTTCAAAATGTCAATCAAACACAGGAAAAAATAAAACCTGTGTTAGTCACTGAGTTAATGTATAGTGCAGCCTTTTTGGCCGATTCAAACTCCTTCCATTTACTTATTTCTGTGACGGCATCTACTATTTCCGGTAAGGCAAAGTAAAATAAAATTACAGCATAGTGCCTTTCCACCCATCGAGTCTCACAAAGACTAACAAGCTGACCTCCTAAGAATGAATTCATAATGGCATTTCTTTTGGATGACTGATTGAAAAACGAAATAACTTCCTTAATTATTCCAACAGCATTTTTGATGGTTTGGATTTTGGTTGACTTCGAAAGAGAATTCTACAAGGCATGGTTGTAGCATGGTAGCCGTTTTGTATTGACCGCCTCTCTTTGGATCTCTGTGATACTACCAACTTCTTCCGAAGCCAAAAGAGATGCTCCATCTGTACCGATTCATACACAGAGACTCAATTCTAAATCCAGTTCTTTCACATTTTCTAAAACTATTTTACCAAGAGTCTTCCCATTAAGTTTTGTTTCCGTCTTTTCTGTCAATCGCACATCAGTCATATCTGCAGCAGACATTGTATGCATCAATGAATGTAATGAAATCTTCCCTTAAGTTTCATTGTACAGATACCTTACAATTAAGGCAATTTGTTCCTTGCGAGACAGATCAGGTGTTTCGTCGAACAATATTGACCAATATTTAGCTTCATGAATTCGATTTAGGATTTCTTCCTCACAACATTCTATCAATAAATTTTGAGTAGCTTTACTAATATAGGTAGCACGGGAAGATGCACTTTTTAGGTGTTCCTAAAATATTTTGTCACCTGCATCTACCCTGAACTGCAACAGGGCTTTGAAATTACCTTGGTTTACAGCAGAGGCCACAGGATTAATGGGGCCGTCATCCCTATGACCCCTTAGAGGGATGTTCTGACGTCCAATCAAGATAATGGTTTTAATAATAGGCCTCAGCCTTTCACGATTTTCGGTAACTTGACGAAGACGTTCAGTACATACTTGATTGACTACCTCTTTGTTTTTTTTCTCGGAGGGGGGGGCAATTGCCCCCTGTGCCCCCCCCCCCCCTTGGATCCGCCACTGCCCAGGGACAGGTCAAGCAAGGGCTTAGTTATATAGGTTTTACTGTGCCCAAAAAGTTTCAGACAATATCAACAAATGCGATCAAACGCGACAGTGTGAAAGCAATGCGGGGGAGAGGGAGGGACGTGATCAATATCGCGGTATCGTCCCGCAGGAAACTGTTCTCCGATTGGCTGAAGACCGCCCTCAAGCTGACTCGCTATAATCGAACGACTGAAGAGTAAAAATACTCCTCAAGTTCTGAAGGCAGACTCGAAATAGAAAGGAAATGGCCCATTCCGGGACTTGCTTACCTCACGTTCATTCATCCGGGAGGAGAGAGAGAAGCAGAAAGAGCGGGAGAGAGTCTCCCGTCTTGAAGACACACCCGCACAACGCAGCCGCCGCCTCCTGCTCCTAATAACATGCTTCCCATTTCCTTCTTCGCTCAATTTAAGGCTCACATACACTCAACGGACTCACAAACCAAACGCCTTCCCCGAACATCCCATGACTGTCTTGGCATGGAACCAAATAAAAAAAACAAAAATCCATCCCTACCTCCCCTAATCCAACTCATACCCACCCCTTCGGCTCACACCCTTACCCAAACATCACCCTGATTTTTTTTCGGAAGACAGTTAAGCCCAAACTGGGGGCCGTCGGAGTCAATGATTGGGTTTGCATCACACCCTAAAGCTCCGCCCACCGACAACCCGAGACGGGGATTGGCAGTACAGCAGGCTGACGCTCCGCCCACAAATTCAAAAGGGGCGGGACCGAAGGGCTTAGCTCCGCCCACCTACTTCCCCTGACCTACCTAGTCACTCCCAATCCTATTATCTCCTCCTCACTTTCCCGTACCCCTTAGTACCGGAACATCTGCAAATTCCTCGATATCTCCCGTCCATCTCTCTTCCGCCCTAGCTGGCCACACCCCTGCACTCAAACTGATCCCACGATAAAGCGACGGGGAGTCGTACAGCAACGAGCAGAGACCGCGGAAAGGAACCGACTGGTAGAGGGAAGCGAACACAAAAGGCATCTCTGATGTATTTTCAGGATTCCGTGATTGAGAGATGAGTGCCGCACGATCTCCTTAAACATGATCGAGCCATGCTCGAGTGAAAAAGAACAAGCGTGCTTTTGTAATAGGTAGTTTTTTTTTACTGACAAGGGCTTAGGGCAACCAAACATTTCTACATAACCTTAGCCACTGAAGTTACCAAGATCAAAGACTACTAAAATCAATGACTAATTCTTTTTGACTTTTTCTAACTAATATGCAAAAAAAGTACAAGAGTAACTATTACTTTCTAGGTTTAATTTATTTCACTGTGCCCAATTACTGAAAGAGACTTATATGCTTTGGAACGTAGAAAAGACCTATATAAAACAGAAATTACTTGCTTTAAAATAAATTTCACTCTCTCAAATCCTGTTGGCAACTGATTGATAATGTCTACTCTTAAGCTCAATATTTGCAATGAGTGAGTTGTGTAAGGGAGAAGCTTCGAGTTGGATAGTTAAAAAAAAAGGATATCACCAAATGGTATATGCATATTGATGCTTACAATGTAGCTAGAAGTACAATATTTTGTATAATTGTTTTGCATCTTTTGAGTTATTAACTATGCTATATGCCAGGAATCAAAGAGCTAATTAATGTTGATACAAAAAAGTTCGAATTATTCATGAAACGCTTTCGAAGGAGAAGTTCACATAATTGCAGAAATACCATTTACATATTTCAAGAGTATCTTATACCACCCATTTAATTTCATATGAAATAATGGTCTATTACAATCCAGCTTGTGGTGAAGAAATCTTGATTTACAACTTGTTAGTCCAGGAGCAAACAAGATACTTCTTGGAAAGTAGGTTCCCATCCGGAATCGATAATATAACCCATGCAACCTTCGTTGTTGGATAACGTATCATATAAAACTAGTTCAAAAATGGCGCAAAATCAATAAAAGTTACAACGCCAATAGCACTTTGAACGCTAAGTTAAAAAAGATAGACTGACCAAGAAAATCACGAAAATTACAAATGCTTAGTCAGTAATTCTTCCTCCTCCTTGCGTAAATGTCTGCGTTTGTGGTTCTAACATGTGATGGTGGGTTTTTGATAATGAAATAATGAGAGGTATAACTCGAACGAAAGAATAGACCATTGTAATATCAGTGTCATGACGTTTGTTGTAGGTTCTTGGCCAGTACCCACACGACCTCGCCTTACCATCTAGAGACAGACAGGAGTTCCTGTTTCATCTTGAATATGTCCTACACTGCGCTCCTCTTCATATCTTATGCATTTCCTAAGACTTTTCAAAATCCCTATTCTCCTGGTGAGTATAGTCACAAAATTTTGAAATTTCCCTTTAAAACTATCCTTCTTTCCCTTCATTTCTGGTAATTGAACTCATTTAGCTACCTTTCATCTCGGCTTCAACCTCTCCATCCTTTTGCTATTCCACGTTAAAGAAAAACTTCGAGTCGTAGCCGATGGTATGATAAGGGCCGGGAGTGATACAGAGATCCAGCTAAGAGATGGCATTTTCTCCAGATGAATACTAACGTGTAAGTCTCGCTTAGCACTCCACATCTCGACGACAGAAAAAGCAGTCATACTCTCGAGATCCCTAGGCAATTAGGCAACGGGAAAGTTTCTCGCCTGCGTTAATAACAAACTTTAGATAAAGTGGTTATATTTGAAAATTTCATTATGACATACTGAATTTAATAAATGATGAAATCTATCGCTCCTGTCCGGGAGGTGAGGCAGGCAGTCAGCAGGCATGTTTACAGGCTTTTTGTATCTGTATTCATCTCCCTTCTCGGGAAAAACAACTAATTTTCACCATTTGAAATCGCAGATGAGTCTTTCTACAATATTTAAGCCAGGAACTGACTTAAATATTAAAACGCCTTTAATTTACTGATACTTGAGGCAATGAAAATTTAAATATAAGTAGTGAACACAAAGTACGGCAAAGAAATACCTCCAGCTTAGCTCCAATAGACTTCGTCTACATCTCGGTGCCGGCGAGTATTTCACTGATTCCCTTTCTCACTAAGCTAACTGAATGGGGGCGTTTACTCGAAACCGAAACGCTACTTTGTGCACGAAATCGTTACATGGAAACGGAAAATGAAATTTGGTGAAAAAAATTAATCTTCTAACCAGAGCCATTCAGTCACAAATCAAAAATTACAATAAGCAGAAGGTGACGCCCACCGAACGAGCTGCGTTAATAATGTCTACGTCATCCACATCCCGTCCTTGACTGTGTTGAGGAAGAACGAAAAGGGATCGGAGGTGGGGAGGGGAGATCTGCCTGAAGATATCCTGTCGCAACCACTTCCATTGGCAGAGTCAGCTGTGGGTGTCCCCCATTGTAATAGGGCGAAGGAGCTTCGCAGTCTCAGTTGTGATCGGACGAGGTGGATGACGTACAAGTCCTTTACACGCCCACGTTTCCGAAAGGGTTAAAAACATCAGTTTTTCACCGCTTATAACTCGAGAACTAAAAACATATGGTAAACGACCCCATTAAAGGAAAGCTCTGCATTTTGTTTGTACTTCGTCGAAACCAAATGCGACCTACCTCTGCACATAAAATTTAATTAAAAAAATAAAGAAATATCTATCCGACAAACCATGCTGAATTGGCAGGGTTAAAAAATCACGAACACAGGGTAGACTTCTCATACTTGTGTTAAAAAGTCTGCTACAATCCAGAATTAGAGAATATACTGGAGTGTAGATCGCACCGAAAATAGACACCACTATACACGCACAAATATGAAAAATGAACTACAATACAGACGAGAATATCATTTGATGACTCATATGATATTGTATATATAGAATATCATATGATGACTCAGATGAGAATATCATATGATAACGAGAATATCATGCACTGACTCTGGTGGCTTTATGGTTAGCCGCTGACCTTAGTAGGCAACCTATTGTCTTTCCCATGTTCACCATTTAGAGACCCTCTTCAACTCGTCACCTTCCATCTGCTTTCCTTCCATCCGAAACTCATGTCCTACCCCCTCATTCTCATTCAGTTATCTCTCTATTGTCCCCATCAATTATCTCTCCATACTTCCCCTACCCACCCCTTGGTTCTCTTTGAATCCTTTCAAGCAACCCTTTCTGATTCATCTCCCTATTCACTCATCTTCATCTCCTCACCCACGCTACAAAAGCCTCTAATATAGGCTCTCCTTCTTTCCGGGAAGACGAAATTTCTGAATAAGTATATAACCGTATTGAATATTTTCCTGATCCTCCTCTTTCTCATAGCTGGCTGCCAGAGATAAGAAAAATACTATAAAAAAGTAACTGGGATCAGTTACAGTCACCTTTCAAAATTAGTAATCAGTTACAAATACTGATTAAATTACTTAAAAGAAACTAGTTACATTAACAAGTACACCACTGTTACTAAAAAAATATTTAGAAATGGGTCGAAGTGGTCGATGCGAGAGGATCAGTTGCATGCAGTTTTTTTTACCGCTAGTAATTATTTGAACACATTGTATCTGATACAAATATTTAAACGCATATTATCAGTAGTTGCCTACTTGAATAATAGTTTCAATGTACTCTGTACTGTAGGTACTCTGGTGGTGGCTCCAATGAATTAATAGGCAATATTATTCTAATAATATTCTAATCTAAACAGTTTAAACAGTGCATTAAACATGGAACCCAGTTAATTAATAGGATATACTATATTACAATTAAGTGAACGGATAATGTACATTGCCATCCTTAAATTTTTAATGATAAATTAAGCTACATGCACTGATTCTGCCTATGTAAAAATAACAGCACGAATTCGCTCCAATGCAACGTTTGCATCCCACAGTCTTGTTTCGGTGCTCGTTCCTTCAGTTAAATGAAAATAGGATAGTAAATAAGATTCTTCTAGGTGGATGCACGGCGAGGAAAGATTGAAAACAAGGAGGTTAGAATGTACTGGAGGAGGTGTCACAGCTGATTAGAGAATCCAGCGGGCATCTTGGTAGGTAAGAATCAAGGTGCTCAGAATAGGTTCTATTCTACTCACCTAGGGCGCGGACATACGGGCGTGCCACTCGCTATACTCGTACGGATGAAGTTGTATATGCTAGTGGTAAAACTTCCATGGAACAATTAGATGAGAAATGGACTGCGTTTTTAAAATACGTCAAAGGATTAGAGGAAAGGTGCAAAAAAGAATCATATACATATGTAGTTTAAATACGTTAAATTTTAGCTAGTTTTAGCAGTAAAATTATCTCCTAGTAAAATCAAATATATTACTTTATCATCTTTGAAATAGTCTTAGGTAGATTACCTGAGGTCGTCGCAACAAAATTTGGTTACGATTTCGTTGTTATTTCTTTTTTAAGGCAAATGATGTCTCAATAAGAGGCCATATAAAACGCAATGTTCGAAAGGTTTTGAACGGAAGAGGCGAAGACTAATCGTTCCCTGGCACCCCTATTCTGGCTTCATTATCATCCATAGGCCAATGCCTCCCCCAGTACATTTATCCTCCTTGATTGCAAAGGATGTTGAAATTCGCACATAATTGGACCAACTTCCGGCTTCACTCTCGATAGTGCCGGAGCCATGAACCTCCAAAAGGAAAAGAATATTTATCTGCCAAAACTTATTATGAGAGATAAAAAACAAGAAAATAACGGTAACTTTCGGTAACTTATGGGTAGTTTAGGAAAAATAGTATTAAAATGTCACGATTACAAGTAAAAAGTACCAAAAAGTAATCGTTAACAGGAGCTCAGTTACTATCACTCAGTTACTTCAAATCACTGCGGTATGAGGTCGGCTTGACGACCCAAAGATCACGGAATCGAATCCTGCCTCGGGTCTCGAGCTTGGCTTGGGATTCAGTGAGGTTAGACGATGTGATAATAATGGGAAAACACTAAAAACCTAATTCTACACCTATAATTCACTCTCGAAGGCTTGAATGAACCCACAGACAGAAATTTCTAAGATCAATAATTACAAATGAGTGAAATTCCATCCGCTTTGCCATACCGATGTCAGGATTAAAAGCGCGGAGGTAAGCGACCATAAGGTGAGCCCGCACGCAGCGTCACTTCTCGCGAGCTGGCTAACCCAGCGATAATATTTTTATCCAAGCCACGGTGTCTACGACTGCGACAAACTTTACCGAGCACGGAGCCTTGCACGGCTTTGGCAAGTACAACGCTATGCTGCCAATGCAGATGCACGCATGCATCCCCCAGTTGAATTAGAATGGGATGTGCTCGAGAGAGGGATGCAAGAGATGGAAAGGTATCTCACGGAGGGAGAGGCGAAATTAGTCGGATGAGTGAAGGGTTAGAAGGTAAGAGGGTGAACGGAAGATGGAGGGAAAGAGAGGATTCAGTGGAGAGTCTCAGTACGGACAGAGGGGCAAGGAGGGTGGAGAGTTGGGATTGGAGGGAAAACCTTCCATGGGACGCGAGACGGAAAGGAGAGTACTAAGGAGAGACGGGATGGGGAGAATTCGGTGAGGAGGGGGCAAACACTCCCTTCCCCATCCAACCCCCCCGAGAGGCTGCAGCAGCCGAGAGGACCACCGATCCCTACCCTCCCCTTCAGCCCCGGAAAGAGTGGGCGGGGAAGGAGCAGGGTGACTGAGGGGGGAGAGGCTTGGCTGGCTCGCTCTCCTAAAGGAGGACGGCCTCTCCGAGGGGCATATCTCCTTCCGCGCCGACGCCAGCGGGTGTTGAGCGCCCAAATCGTCGCTTAGCTTTTCAAACCCGCCCCGGGGGCCGCACGCGAGTACGAGCGGGGAAAGAGAGGGGTCCTGGCCGCCTTGGTTTGGTGACCGCGACCGCCGACGGGCGCGCCACCGTGCGTCCACGTGTTCGGTTCGGGTCCCGCAGGGGTCTTAACTTGGACCCGTCGAGTTCACCAAGTGTGCGCGGTTCTTTCCGTGAGCTCGTTTGTGATTGTGTGAGAGTGTGTACGTGTGTGTGTGGGGGGGAGAAGAAAGAAATTAAGTGGCCGCGAACGAGGTGGAGGCGCGACGACGGCTGATTGGACCCTTCTGCGACATCGTCAAGACGTGCACTACGCAATCGCAAAAAAAATAACAAGGGAAGGAAGGAGTCCGCTGCCGACAGTGGCGTCTTCATCGAATTGGCTGGAGGAAAGGGCACATCAGCGAAGCGATAGGAAGTAGGGTGTTAGGGCCAAGTATCCCTTGGCCCCCTCCTCGTTGGAAGGAAGACTCGTGGGGGAGGTTAGGAGGTGTCCACACCCCTGCTTCGGTCCTTCAAGAGTCTCTCTCTCCTTGAGACCCTCACCACTGAGGTTTCCGTCGTAGTTTCGCAGTGCTCCTGGCCGATATACGCTGAAGGGAGCGGGGCGCCGAGGGGTGTGGGAAGTTCCGATCCAAATACCTCCACTCCTCCCGCACCCCGCCGCCTCCTCCTCCGGCTCCCGCCGCCGATGACACCTCGCATCTTCGCCTCTTCGGGAGCTCGCGACATTCCCGGCATCCTAATTGGGAGACGACCGCCTCTAACAACTCGCTGCTCACCCCGTCGACAATTATAACGACGGCCAGCTTTTAGAGGCTTTCTCTCCTTTCAACCCCCTTCCCTCCGATTGGAGATCTCCGTCCGCGGGTCGCGGGGCATGGTCGGGGGGCGGCGACCCGAGTGACGACTGGCCGGCCAATCTTCCTGTCTTCGCCCCAGGAGGTGGAGGAAGCGAGGAAGGAAAAAAGGAGGTAGGACATTATCTTTCTCTCTTTTTCCGAAACTCAACTCTCCCCTCTCTCCCTCTTGTACCGTCCTCCTACCCCACTCCGACACCCTCTTTTGCGTGCCTCGTTTATATAAAGTTTAAACCCTTTCCGGTTTTTCGCCCATTCGCGCATCGGGTGTCGTAAAGTAGAACTGTTCAGTCCGCGGAAGCCAGCGCCAAACGGTCGCGTGTGACTCCCAGACGAATATCGTCGCGCTATGCGTAGCTCCGGCACTTGGTTTAGCTCCACTCATAAAGCGGCTGGATATCCCATCTTAGCCGAGAGCTATAAGTTGAAATGCCGTAGAATCATTTAGCCTTCCTCTCCGAGAACAGCGTGCTATACGGAATGAATTAAGTGCATCGTATTCGGGAGTGAACATCAATCAAGACCCCGCAACTATAATTGATATATTACGCGCCCTCCATGGATAGTACGTCAAGTACGGGCGAGATCAATTCTAACTCCTGTTCATATTACCCTCCCTCCATGTCAGTTCTACGAGGACACTGATGAGAGAAGATAAAGTTCATTCGCTAGAAAGAGTGTTCACAAATATCTCTTCAGATCAGTCTATATCTATGCTGATTTCTTGGGAGGTTTGTGAAGTCTAACTATTTTAGTACAAATCTGTGGAATTGCATCACGAAGCCGAGTACTTTAAGACAAGGGGTTCAAAGAATGAAAACAGAGCAACAGAGGATAAACCGTCAGGTGTGGTTCTTACATTCGATCAAGTGATCATGAAAGTTATCATGAAGAAAGGTCTGAAGCGTTGGATGGGTAAGTGATAAGAGATTAACATATATCATAATGTAGGATTTCGAGCCTCATAGCCTTTCTATGTATCACTCACTCTATATTAATATCAACTAAGTTTTCTTCCTCTCTTACGATTATTTTTGCGGGGCTACGTCGAAGTCTTGAGGCAGGTGTATTCTAGTACCTGAAATCACGACACACAACGGACAAAGAGTGGTGATTATCGTTTAGAAAAGAATGCCTTCTTTTCGCGATTGTTATCTTAATGCCGCCGAGCCAGTTTTACGTTTGTGCCTACCATTTATTTAGGTTTGGTCGCCGAGGTTCGAATCGTGGTGTATAAATTTGACTCGCAGACCATCGGGAAAGAGTCCCCATTCCCTGTGGTGTCCGTGAGTACTGAGGCCCGCGAGGTCGCTGGATTTTCTTCTCGTAGAAGAGAAGAGAGAGTAAATCCAAGTTATTGCCACCTTTTTTCCCTGATAAAAACCGAGGAATAACACTCTTCATCTCATATGGTCAATGTCGACGTCTGATTTAGCCTAGAGACTTACAGCAGTGCGTTTTTGACGACGCGGCGCCGGAATACTTAAGGCTCAAAAATATTTCCTTTAAAGTTGCAACAATATTCTATACAGTTATCTACTGATATATATTTTTAACAATTATCAGTGGTAAATGTATGGCAATATTATTGTTTTAGTCTCATATCGTGGAAATTTCGCTGGTATCTGCGCTACAAAAATGTAACACGTATTACTTTTTCCAAATGTGAGTCAAACTCGGGTATGTCTTATATACCCCGGGCGTCTTTTAAGAAGGAAAATACAGTGATTTTTAGTTTCGAAGGAAGTGCAGCGGAAAAGGGCACCTATCTAGTAAGGAGAATGTATATCTCGAGGGATGGATCGCTATCATAGTTAAATTGACTTAACCGCGAAAAGCCTGTGATTTACCCGCTGCTACGCACAATAGAGGATTTACACAAAGAAAATAATACTCACCGTGACCGTGACACTTACTCGACACGAGTCAATAGTTGATAGATTTTGGACGGTTCCTAAATTTTACCAGACGTTTAAGGAATTTAATCATCTCATAAAAAATACACACATTTTCCCAAGCAATTCTCTATTTTTGGCTTTCTAACTCCCTTCAATCGTAGTAAGATGCTTAGCACTCCCCTTGGTCCTGAGCACGCAGAACCTTCCCATGAATCCCGGCCTAAGCACTTCATTACCTAAAACTTGACATTACCTCCATCAACCTATCCCCTACTCAAAGCCCCCCTGTACCTCCTACACGTCCTAGTAAGGGCTATTTATTACCTGTTTATCTTCCTCCTTCCGATCATTATTTCATTAGATCCTCATCTCAATAGCTTCCCGTCTTAAACCACCTTTTTCGACAAAAATTCAAGAGAAATTTCAAGAGACATTCCGAAAGGCACTTCGTTGCTAAGCCTTTCATCTACATCTACATAATACCCTGCAAGCCACCACAAGGGTGTGTGGCAGGGGGTGATTTCTCACCTTTCTTCCCTATCATATTCTTGCCAGATGATGAACGCTCTAAATATGTCCCCTCCGTTGTCTTATATTCCTCATCACCCAACTTCTTCAGGGTCGAGAGAGTTCGGCAGCTCACGGGAATATTTTCGCTTAAATTTCCAATTTCATTTTTACCGAAAATTACCTTTTCCTTAACAACACGTACATCCAGTAGCATTATATTTTGATTATGTTGTTAGAAGGAATCGAATATTTTTATTGAATGATGTGTTTGAATGATTAAGAGAAATTTTATTCTATTATGACCGTATATCGCAACTTCTTGAGAATTACCCACGCCTGATTTGATTCAACCCAATCAGCGCACTCTCTAGACTTTGTGAGTGTGTGCGAACTAGTAAGCTCGAAGGCCACGATTTAATATTTTGGCCTTGGATGTTGCCCTTTGCATAGCAATGCATTTTTGGAATGACGCTGCCGTCGTGCAATTGCAAATAAATTCGAAAGATTCTACCAATTAATTTAAGTAAATAAACTTTTAAATTCGTTCCTTTTTTGGTGTGTCGACGGCACTTTATGAATTAAGCTTACTTATATTTTTCAAGAGAATTTTTATGCATTACGTTTACGTATACATCGGTAATAGAGCGTATATCCATGAATACTGACGCTCAATTGGAGTCCAACAAGCAGTAAAAAAGCTATTTGAAAAAAATAACCCAACTACTTTCCTAGAAAGCAAGAATTCATCACAGTTATGAGATACGGTTTCTTTTTCAATTTTAAATCACACAAAATATCCACTGGCAATTAATCTTGGAACGGTCAGTTACCCCTGCAAAGTCACTCTATCAAATAGTATCATCTCTATCAGTCCCTTTTCCTTTGGCGACTGCCATCTTGAGACGATTCTATTTCAAGATCTAACCGACAATGTTGTTCCGCATCCTTTTCAGAAACAATTATCTGAATAAATCACTTCCTTTTAAGGCCTAAATACTTTCGATAAGCACCACAGATGCATTTTTGATTTTTTATGGTTATAGTTACCTATAAAAAGAGCTAATTAGCAAGAAACCGTATAAAGGGCGATGCTTGATTGGCCATAAATTATTCAAGGATTGTAAAATGGCCTCGAATATCTTAGCGGAGTCACCCCCTGAAACGCACAATAGCAGAGTTTCCACAGAGAAAAAAGAACACCTTGACCAGGATTCGAACCCGGAACCGCTATCAATCCTTCAAGATTCGAGTCCCGGTCAAGGTGTATTTTTTTCTCTGTGGAAATTCCGTCATTAATTATTCGACTATTTGACACAAAATGATTTCATGCTTACGTCTAATGTGCTTCCAATTTGTAGAATATTGAGCCAATTCACTTGCATTCCAACAATAATGTACAATATTTAGAGTGGGTATGTTCTGATGTTTTGGTGCATTACTTGCCGTCTTTTATTTCCTATAATACACTTCTCACTAGAAAGCGGCATTGTACCGTTTCCTACACCATTGGCAACGATTGGCAAAAAAGATTTCCGCGATAAATACGTAGCTAATGACATATAAATACATTCAAGGATTTATTTATATATGAATAAAGATATTTTAATCACTACAAGATGCATTTGAACACAAGAGAAGGCATAAAAAATAGGCAGAGAAATACTCATGAGACCGCCATCTGTGACAAAAGTTATCACGGAAAATTACCCTAAAATAACTACATACAATATTCGCACAACTAACCTGATATGGATTCAGCAGGAAGAATATGGCAAAGGGGAGGGGCAATGTTATTCCTGTAGGATCTTTTTCCACCTGTATCACTGAGTACAAACGCAATGGTGAGAATGAAAGACTTAGGTATTTGGGTGCTCCGAATGTTTAAGTTATGTTACACCTCGTAACCTCAGATCTTGAACCAAAGGAAAAGACTAGATTCTGGACCGAGTCGGAATTCGAACCGCAGCCTTCGGGTTTCCGGGCCGGACTGATACCTAAATGGCTCCGAGGGCTAGCGAAGAAATTCGGTGAAAAATCATTGGGGTGATGATGAGGATTAAATACATAGCTGGAGTTCTACGGCCTTAGAGTATATGTAGTTGAGGAGGATAAAACTCCAATGGAAGTAATAGGCTATTTTCATATTTGTATTTATGCACACTCAGTTCTAATCGTGTTCATTTCAGTTTTATCATTCACAGTATCGATTGTACACACAGTATTGATTTACTGTCGTTCACTTTACTTATCACGAATACGAAATAGATAAGAAGATTCTGCATACATTTAGGGAACCGGACTGAGGTAAATACTCGGGATATCACTGAAGACTGAATGGGATCTGCTTGTTATAGTAGATAGTAGGAATTTACTTGTCAAGCAAGACAGCTCAGGCATAACGAGGTCCAGGGTTTCTAAGCTCGGCGGTAGCAGAGGTCATTTTACGGGTGGAGCCCCAGGGAGTCAAGCGGTATCTCTTGCGGTTCTTGCTGCATCGATGGAATGTTCTATATTAGTCTACTTGTCTTTTGTTGAAAGAATGCCGACACTGGGATTATTTTCATCCTTTCTCTAATCCTAAAAATGACAGTATCTCTACAACTACCTATTCTTAACTGAGGCACTTGTCTCAGGTAACAAATGACTCTCTCAAATCTATTGCTGGATCAACATTCAGGTTCACTAATAAAACAATTATTTGCAAAGAGGTGCAAGAAAAGAGGCGGTATGATGTTTATCTACATCTACATAATACCCTACAAGCCACCATAAAAATGTGTAACATGAAGTGAATCTTCAGCATGCATGCACTACCCAGCATGCTTAAAGAGGACGATTAGCTATATTTTAGCCGAATTTTAACAAATTAAAAAATATTGAAAAATTATATCAAGCATGAATCGATGTGCTGTTAGTTGCGTCAGCCAAACGCCTTTACACCGACGTATAGCCACCTTGTCTACCTATTGCTAAAGTTCTGTTTATATTATTGAGTAGGTATATTCACAGCGATTCAGATCACTAATTGTGCGAGAAAAGAAATACATCTTAAATCTATCAGTTCGGTCATCTGTTCCCATAATTTTATGTTCAAAAGTCGTGGTACCGTGGTAAGTCGGAGTTCGCAGAAAGTTTTTAACGTCAGCTGTAAAAAAACTTGTCAAGGAATTTACTTTAGAGTTCAAGTCTATATTTCAACCTACGGTATGATAGTGCTTTCCATTTTAGTTCTCCTAAGATAATAGTTACGCCCTAGAGTAGTAGCATTGTACATATAATTTGCATGTTCGGGACTATCCAATCGATATTACTAACCAAACTAAATTTTTTATGTCACGCATTGGAAACTTTTGCCCCTGGATAGATAAACGCCGGATGCTGTAAATTCGAATGAACTCCTTCAGAAGAACGACATTTCGCTGGCTCGGATGACCAATCAGAACAACATCGTAATTGCTGAATTTCATTTATAAACGCGAAGTTGACAGATGACGTCATTCGCTTCAGTAAGGAAAGATGGGGGGTCAAGGTATTGACAAAAATTACTTAGGGATCGGAGGAAAGGCATAGAGAGAAACCTGGGGTCCACATCATCTTAATAAAGAAAGGTGCACAGGAGTTCAGTGGACGGAGTAATGCACTTGAGGTGATCTCCATTTGCTACTCAAGTGGCAATCGTAATTCCAATTAAAAATATGTCACATCAGGATTGACACTTCGGAATATGAAGCCAGTATCTTAGGAACCACAACCCTATCATTTAATTTTGGCATTGACCTTTACAGAAATACCTTAATTGTAGTGAATATTTTTGTCTCCCCAGCACAAGAAAAATGTACCGTGCGCAGCAAAGTCTTGGGTTCATCTTGAGTTTTCTTTGGACGATTTCCTCGGGATATCAAGTGCGTAACAATGAAGAATTTCAACGCCGAGCTCATGCGCCGTAACATTTCAGAGGATTGCCGGACACCCTGGCAGCTTCCAGCGTGCGTGCCCGCAGACACTCTGCAAGCGGATACCCTTGCTAGGGATATTCATGAATGGCGATAGGGTCGCCAACCTCGGCAATGAAGGGGGCATGCACATGGATGCCTTCCAAACTTAAATTTGGATTTATGAAAGACCTGGCGGAAACACCTTTCATCGAAGTTTCACGTAGCGGAAATGTTAGGCGCTGATGCCACATCCATATTTTCTATTACGAGCAGGTGATTGCTAGGACAACAAAAACTGCGATTAACCTGTAGTTTACCCGTTACAGTTTCGAGCGATTCTTTTTTTTTAATGTGTTGAGGTAGGTTCCAACAGCTGAGGTCTTTGCGCCTTTGGTGAGAGCTCGGTTATTTGGTAAGGGATTTTTCAGGGGAAAATTAACATTTATTTAGATTGCTGTGGTCAATGCCATATCAGAGATTACTTCAGACTTTATTTTCCCGGAAATTTCCGGATTTTTCGGAGTGAAATTAGATATCTCCCGGGATGGATCGCTCCCAAGGTGGTAACCATTAGGTCCACCTTTGAACGCCCCATCCGGCAAAAAGAATTCTGAATTTGAAGCTTTCTGTACTCAGCATCCAAGTAGAACATATGACTGATTTGATAAATATCTGCCTCTGCTGAAATTCGAACCTTGGTCCTAGAAAAGGGGGGAACAGCACTCAAGCAGCACACTTTCCGATCCCATGTCATTACTTCGTTTTCATATGAGCTTTACTTATTGGAGATATCCGGGAAAAATCCCGACGGAGAGATAATTAACGAATTCTTAAAAATGCTGCTTACGCTCGTGGCTCCAGGGTAATGTAGATCTTCAATGATCAGATCTAATGACTCGAGCGATTAAGTGTCGTGAAAATCAACAGGACTCAGCTATAGTCACTGACCGAAGGGTTCAAAACACAAGTACTTCTGCGAGGCTAATCCTCCTCATGAGGCCCTAAGAAAAAAATCCTTTACATCAAATTATGTGTTAAGCACGCTCTTAGTTTATATACCCCATAATTTAAACGTTTTAAGTATTTAACGCGTAGAGTTTACGAGATTCATATTTTTTTCGGGAGAAGAAATTGAAATCGAAAAATTACAATGACTTTACTCAGAACCGAAATCGCAATTGTGTACACGAAATCGTTAGATGGAAACGAAAAAAGAATTTTAGTGAAAAAATCAATCTTCTATCCAAAACCATTCACTCATAAATCAAAAATTAAAATAAGCAAAAGGTGACACCCACCGAAAAATCTGCTTTGATTTCATTGACGTCATTTTCCTCCCGTCCTTGACTGCTTTTAGGGGAAGGGAAGGTAGTGGAGGGAGGTTCTCGGAAGGTCTGCTCGCACAGATGAAGTCGCAACTGCTCCTATTGGCAGAGTCAGCTGTGTCCTCCCCATTGAGATAAGGCAAAGTAGCTTCGTGGGCTCAGTTGTGATTCAAGTCGATATACGTAGGATGTTGCACCACGCCCACTTTTCTGAAAGGGTTAAAAACATGTTTTTCGCCGCTTATAACTCCAGAAATAATTGACGGATCAAAAAACGGAAATATACGGGCCTTTTTATTTTTCAAACTCTATTAGATTCGGCAATAAAAAAATGGTAAATGACCCCATTCTGACGTTTTCATGATTGTGTGATGTAAACAAAAGTAGAAGAAAATGTGCTTACTCCCTAATGAATGCCATCCTCAAGTTTAAAAACATATTAAATACATTGGGCATTTAATATTCTCACCATCCTAAGTCAACGATCCTATCCTTTCATGCGTCAAAACACGTTAGACTTGGTTTTACGCAGCTCTCCACCCAAGTTTTCTATCGACCAAACTATTCATTCTAACAAAATTCTTCTTCTTAATATCCTTTACTTTTTGCTCCATATTCGGCGACTTTCTTAGCCATTCTTACCGCCTACAATCCCCCCCAGCTCCTCTTCGTTTGTTACTTGGTCGACCCATTTTTATTTTCAACACCACATCTTCTATAGCACCAAATTTCAAATGTTTTTGTAACTACTAGGAATACCAAGGATTGCGATCGCATAGTGCAATAATTTTCGAACTCATTCACACCACGGCACACCTTATAAGAATATTTTGTCACGGCACGCATCAGAAGTAAACATTTTGTCACTCTGAAGGCACATTCTTCTATATTGATATGAATATCTTTCTCTTTTTCACACGAAACGATGCAACTAGATACTCCGGTTTCTCTTCTTATGTCGTTTAATGCACGAAATGAACAAAGAAAGACTGAATGAAAATACTTAATCCATACATCCTCGATGAGTGATATTTGAGAAGGCTATTAAATATGTTGGGCCTAAGAATTAAATTGTCAAATTTACCTGACTGAAAAACTGAGAAAAAAGTTATGTCGAAAATAATGATCAATAGACCGTAAAAGGGAATCAGTGCAGCCCTTTGGCGCCATCACCTTAACCAGCACTCAACGGTTAAATATTTCGCGGCAAGTAGGCTGGGAAGGATTGGTGGAATATGGCCTTAACGCTTAAAGTTTATGATTGCCAATACTCAGATGTCGATGTCAAGTCCGATTATTATACAAACACCAGTGGTTCCCGACCAGTGTGCCGGCGCTTAAGGGCGCTGGGAAATCAGCTAGGGGTACCACGAGATTACTGCGAGAAAACGAAAAATGTTTAGCAGGGCCAACCTCTGAATTGTTTACACTCACGCCAGACAGATAGGGAAAGTAATCAAAGCTCCTCTTCCAAATTAATGACTAATTTATGTGAAACGCTGATTACACTTGGTAATGAAGCCTAATCGGGTGCATGAAAAAATCTAAGAAGGGTACCCCAGGATTGTAACTTCAGTCTGAAGGGTGCAGCCAAAGTAAAATGGTTAGGATTCACCAAAATTCAGCCTTCTCCAGTTCCTCGCATTATCACGTGCGCATTCTTTTCAATCCAGGTCACCCAGGTGACCGGGGGGCGGCTCCCAGAGTGGTGGGATGCACCCGCACCCGCTCAGCACCATGGCGACGGCCACGGGCATCGGACTGGCGTCGGTGACGTCGATGGGCGGCGACCCGACCCGTTCCGCCCTCTCGCTGAGCGTCGCGGCGGATGGAGTCCACGGGGTCGTGGGTTCGACTCCCTCCCTCGTACAGCCCGCGGGTGCACCCGACGCCATGAGCACCTGCTGCTACGAGTGGACCCACCACCAGCAGCACCAACTGACCCCCTCGTACACCACGCCCATGAAGCAGATGGAAGGTGAGTTTGACATCAACCGCTCCGTGGTGAAGTGTGAACAAAAGAGTCAGTGCGTCCACCATCTTGTTTGCGTACGACACTCCACTCGACACAGCAGAAGGCTTGGAGGCGCGTGGTTGTCGAGGCCAAAGTCCATTTAGGTTTCCCATTGTCACAGGAGTTAGAAGCCACCTTGAGGGTGTGGCTGGAAGTAAAATACCAAAAATAGTGCGTGCTCTGCAAAATGGGTCTTGTAATCGATTTTACTGGCTGCTAGTCCTTGGGCCTTGCTTTCAACTAGTACCTACTATCGTTTAAGCAGCGTGAATTTTGAACTCTTTGTTTAGAGGATCAGCCAAGCCTTCTTCATATAATCAACATTGCTTTGGGAAGTAGAAATTTTTCTTTACAGAAATATTGACAATGTTAAAGGTAATGTGACAAACTATATCGCTTGTATTCGTCACCTGAAGGCGCAGGACTCGCTTGTGCCACCAATGTAATCCCAAAAATGTTCTTAGTCCCTTAAAATCGTTTATATTTCTTTGCTCAGAGCTCATTTTAACCTGGTTTTAACCAAAATGGATCAACCGCTCGCTTTTGGCCCGAAATGGCTGTGTAATTTTTTCAGTGTTATCCATAATGTGTCATCATTTTTCATTCTAGCATAAAACGTGCGAACACATCACACGACGTGTCATGTAAGTAAGAGGTTATGAAAGTGTTTAGGTCCTGACAGAAGTCTTTTGGAGTCTTACAATAACGCACCTCCCACGATATGTATCATCGAGATTTAACACGTGCGGTTCATTTTCCTTCATTCTTTTTCCTCAAGGACTCTGACAGTAAATGCATTCATCTACCACGTTAAAAATTTAACTAACAATTTTTGGTTCTTATTAAAAAGAACTGTACGAACAAGATCACATTCCAAAGCTAACATTACCCAAAAAATCAATTATAAAAAACGTCTTTGAACATTGGGAAGAAAACTAATATTTGATGAATGCAATAACTTACCTTGCAAAAATATGACAGCACCTGTGACATCCTCTTTGGAGCAATTGAGGGTCCACGTTACATTTTCTTCAATTTCGGTGGGAAAAAGCGTACTGTTTGCACTATCCATAATGTAAGAAATGAGATGTATATCTTTTATCTATCACTTCAGATAAAGCTACGTATAAAATTTAAAATGTAAAACATAAAAAATGTAAAATGTAAAAAATGTACATGCGAAATCCATACCCATAGAAGCCTGGCTTCTCACGCTGAATGGGACTAATTGTACATCAAATCAATATTAAATAAAAATATTTAAATTATACTATCTCATTATCGTAGCAGCTGGCCTATGACCGTATCCCTTAGCAGTTTTATAAATATTTCCCTACCTTTCTGCTATTCCTTCACTCCATGCAAGGCTGGCTTCAGGACAGCAGACGGATTTCTTCACTCGCACCTCTCAGATTCTTCCATTCCTTTGATGTCCTCCCCGCGGAGCATACATATGAACAGCGAGGGTAGTTCTCGGTGATCAGTCAATACAGATCTATTCGTGCAGGAGATGACTGTGCAGAAAATGGAGAGTATTTCATTCACTGGTATCCCCTTCCTAGGGAGGGTGGTGGCCTCAATTAAGCGGGAGTTTACACAAGGAGAACTGTTCCATCTAATTGTTACACATAATTAAAATTTATTTACTCTTATATCGTTTTCAACGGACTTTAATCTTATTGCGAGAATGGCTACGATTATGCGTTTGTCAATTTCTGTTTTTTTACCATAGTATATTTCATATTTTTTGGTTTATGGATTCATTTAATTTTGGCTTTTACTAATTCATCAAGGGAAACTGAATGGGAAGGTTGGAAAAGGTAGGTACCTATCGAAAGAGATAAATGGAAGCAACCATATAAGGATGTGAAAGAGAAGAAGTATGTGAATATGAAGAGGTTAGCTGATAGGAGAATCGAGGGGTCAAACTGATCTTAGGATTCACGGTGATGATAAGTATTTTTCTACTACTACTGAGCTACTCGTATGTTTGATTACTATTGTATTGTCAATGTGTTGAGCAATTTTTTAGTTGAGAAATTTTGGTTGAGGTTTTGTATTTGTTTTTCACATAATACTGTGCAGCTGTATTATTTGGTAACCACGGACAGAACGCTATCCACTATCACCTCTGAGTTACGTCCATATCGTCCACGTTATCTCTATATCTGTGGTTACGTCATAGATGCATAGATGCCTTTGCAGGCATGTGCTTAGAAATCCATTGTTGACTACCTATTCCCAGAGAACCTCTTTACAAATCCATCTGGAAAATGTCCAGTAATGCTCTAAACGCGTCCAAGTGCACCGAATGGAAACTTCGCGTCGAACGAAGCTAAATGATGGTATCTTCCTTGGCATTGAAATCGCAGCAGCCACAGCCCAACTTTCAACTACCAAGTGCAATCTTTCCCGCAGCTATTCCCCCATGGAGTGCTCCACGTTTCAACAGCATGTTACGACGCGGATCTCAAGCCAAGCTCAATTAGACCGTTGTTTATTGCTAAGAGATTCACAAAGCGGCATTTTAGGCGTAGCTTCCAAGTTCAAATTATTCCCTTGCGCCCATACGAATTTTCTAAACACACACCACACCCAGATGAAATTCGCGTGGATGGAAATTCCGGCTGCTTGCTGGTCGGTCATTCTAACTATGAAGAGAAAATTCTATCATCGATCGAATTTGGCTTACATGAGCATTATTTTCTCAAAAAGCTCCAGGGCTGTCGAACGCACCCATTTTTTACACAGAGTTCTCCTAAGGATCTCTCACTCCCTGAACAAAGAAAGAAGGAAAAAGAGTCAGAATAAAGTAACGTGTCATACTAAAGGAAATTCATACAGATAAAATCATTTTTTGTTTGAAATACCATACTGCAAGTACTTGTAAGTATTGTGCTTCATTTCGTGACCATAATTCATTCTCGAACTTTCCATTGAAGCCATTGAAGTTTCAAGTAAAAAAAAATCATTAGCTGACAGAGGAAAAGAGTGACATTAAGTGGAGTAAAAGAGAAGAATCCATCATAAAAATACTGAAAATGGAGAGCCAATAGCTGCCTCGAATGCATAGCATCAGTCTTGGATTCCAGATCCGATCTCACTTCTAAACGTATTATACATGTATCATAAGTATTATTAAGGAAATAAGAATAATTGCAGG
This sequence comes from Platycnemis pennipes, assembly GCA_933228895.1. NCBI lineage: Eukaryota > Metazoa > Arthropoda > Insecta > Odonata > Platycnemididae > Platycnemis > Platycnemis pennipes. The sequence goes on from OW121850.1 coordinate 110,731,051, forward strand.
TGCTTTAAATCCTTAGAAATTTCTCGTGTTCATCATCATCATCATTGGTCAAAAATCCTAGGATTGGTTTGACGCAGATTTCCACTCAATTCTTCTCTCGGACAACCTTTTCGTGTTCATTACCAATAAAATATCGAAAAAATCTCATAAATCGAGGCCAGATAACTGCAGGCAATCTTTAGTATTCGGGAACTTATTGAGATCGCTCTAATTGTTATTCTGGAAAAAGTGTATGTGAAGGAAACTGCCCTTCAGCCCCTGTTGTGAAGAAAGAGAAAGAACGAGAAATCCCCACAGTCTGCTCGTTTTAAATTTACTCATTGGTGATCCTCTGCACTAATGATTACAAAAAGGTTCAGAAACGCCCGTACGGTAATAGATAGGCTCTATAAAGTACAGCTCATTACTCTTTTGCGCTCTCATACTTGGGGGATTTTTTTGCCCAATGCGAGACGGTTTGGTTTTAGGAGGACGAGACAGCAAAAAGGATAATGTATGGGAGGCCGTAGGACGGGAGGAGGGAGAGAGAGAGTGAGAGAGAGGAGAGCTACCGAGGGGGAAACGAATCCCCACGACACTGGCGTTTCCTCCTGAGTATCGGTTGCCGACTTTCTCGGCTGACACCCGACTCTTTCCATGCCTTCCCTCCTCTCTCGACTCTGGGTTCTCAACCTTCCTTCCTCCCTCCCAATGCCTCATCTCCGGCGTCGCCTTAAGAAACTAATTGCCAACAAGTTACTCGGAGAAACGGATCTCGTCCGAAGCCCACCCTCCGATTTTTTTGTCGAATATTTCATTCCGCCACAACCCGTTCCGATTGCCCCTTAACATCTACATCTACATCTACATCTACACGATACCCTGCAAGCCACCGCGAGGGTGTGTGGCAGGGGGTGAAGGTCACCAAGCATTCACTACTAGCATGCAAGCAAGCAACTAAAGGGTCTCATGCAACTAGATTGTTAGTATCTATAGTATTTGAGGGGTTAATACATGCATCATGCACTACAGAATACTCTAAAATATTTCCCCTACCTATCCCTTTCCTATGCTGCCTATTCTGTTCTCTTATAGTACGGGGGAAAAATGCCATTTTGAATCTATCTGTACGACAATCTATCTCTCTAATCTTATTTATCTGGTCGAATCTAGCATAATACGCTGGTGTTTTCAATATGTGCCTAACATCTTCAGTAAAGCTATCCGATTGAAATTTCTGCAATAGATTAAATCTGAACTTTAATCTACGCTCTGATAATGATTCCCACCCTAATTCTTGTATTAATTCTGATACACTACTCAACCTATCGTAACACCTTTTGACGAACCTAGCTGCTCTACGCTGCACACTGTCTAGTTCTCTCATCAAACCTAATTCATTAGGATCCCATACACTGGCTGCATACTCAAGGTGGGGCCTAACTAGTGAAAAGTAGCATCGCTCTTTTGTCTTCTCATCACATTTCCCAAGTACTCTTTTTATAAATCCTAGCTTTCTCTTCGCTCGGCCGCATATTTCCCTTATGTGTCTTCCCCACGATAAATCTTTAGTGATTGTTACACCTAAATATCTTACGGTTTCAACGTTTTCGATCTTCGTGTTATTAAATCTATAGGATCGCTCTATCGAATTATTCCTCCTCCAAAAATTGATAGCTACACACTTTTTAAGGTTGAGTTCTAACTGCCATTTGTCGCACCACTCTTCAATTGCATCTAAATCCTTGCTAAGTGATTTCGTGTCCTCTTCGTTTGATATACCCCTGTACACCACCGCATCGTCTGCAAAAAGTCTAAGGTTACTACTAACTACGGTACCCAAATCGTTTATGTATAAAAGAAATAGAAGCGGACCTACTACGCTACCCTGGGGAACTCCCGATGTGACTTCGATTGTGTCCGACATGATACCATCTATGACAACCCTCTGCTCTCGCCCACTTAAGAATTCTTTTACCCAACATACAACGTCTTTATTTATACCAAAACTCTCTAACTTCAAGATTAATTTGTCATGAGGAACTTTATCGAAAGCCTTTTTAAAATCTAAAAATATCGCATCAACTTCAGTACTGCTTTCGCCGTGGACTAAAATATCGTGTACGAATAAAGCTAATTGTGTCTCGCAAGATCTACCTTTCCGGAACCCATGCTGGCTGTTTATGAGTAATCCCTGACTATCCAAATGCCCCATGATCGAACTGACTACTATGTGCTCAAATATCTTACAAGAGATTGACGTGAGTGAAATGGGTCTGTAGTTACTAGGTTCTTCCCTTTCACCGCTTTTAAATATAGGTGTAATGTTAGCTACTTTCCAATCCTTGGGTACTGTGTGGTTCTTTAGTGTTTTATTGAATATTATTTCTAGATAGGGGGCTATTTCAGAAGCTAATGTTTTATAAACTCTGGAAGGAATTTGATCGGGACCTGGTGCTTTGTTTTTACTTATGCTTTTTAACTGCTGCTCTATTCCGCGACATGAAATGTTTATTTCGGGCATTTGCTCACTGAAAGTGTTCGGCGGTGGTTCCACTGCGTTTTGTGACGATGAGTTGAATACACTTTGGAAGAAGGTGTTTAAAGTGTTGGCTTTTTCTACACTGCTGGTGACTCTGATTCCTTTATCATTTTTAAGTGTGTGCACTGTGGACTTATTTCCCTGAAGCTCTCTCACATATGACCAAAACGCTTTAGGATTGCTATCTAAATATTCTCCTAACATCTTGCTCTTGAAATGTGATAACGCTTGCCGACATGATTTCCTTGCTAATGCTCTCGATTTTTTATAGTTTTGAACTAGCTCATTTTTTTCCTCTACCGATAGACCCCGTCTGGCATTTTTCATCTTAGCGTGGCATACCCTTTGTCGCTTTAGTGATTTCCTAACCTCCGCGTTATACCACCTTGGCTCTGTATTATCACTAATATATTTACTTGGTATGTATTTATGAACTGCGTTACGGGTGACCTCAAGAAATTCTCTCCACGAATCCTCTGTATTTAATCCTTTGCTTTGTTCGCTGAATACATTAAACGCTTCCCTTAATTCCTCTTTCATACCGTCGTAATTTGCCTTGCCAAATAAGTACACCCTCCTCCTTGGTTTATAATGTCTTTCAACGCCTACAATAAATTTCGCATGCACTATTTTATGGTCACTAATTCCTGTGTCTGTAACTGTATTTAGAACTCTCTCGGGTATATTTGTTGCTAATAAGTCTAGAATGTTGTTACCCCTGGTCGGCTCTGTTACTAGCTGTTGTAGAGAATGTGTCGTAAAGGTGTTCAACAGTGATTCGCAATGTTCCTTATCCTTACCTCCTGCAATGAAACTACACGTATTCCAGTCTATCGAGGGGAGATTGAAATCTCCGCCTACTATTATTCCTCTATCATTCTTCCCAGAAAGTAATGTGCGTATCTCTGACTCTAGCTCTATTATAGAATTGACGTCTGCGTCCGGTGGCCTGTAATATGCACCTACATATATCTTTTTTGCGTTACTACTTTTACTTTTAACGGAACACCAAATACTTTCTACATTTCGCTCTGAAATAAGTTCTCTTCTACTGACATACAGGTCCTTCACAGCTATGAAAACTCCTCCTCCGTTTCTGCTTACTCTATCCTTTCTGTATACTGTAAAACACTTCGGAAATACTTCATGATCTGATATGTCCTTCGAAAGCCAGCTTTCTGTACCTACGATTATATCTGCATTAGTACTCTTAATGAGGTGGTGAAATTCTGCTACTTTATTTCTTATACTACGACAATTCACTACTATCACTGAAATTTTTTCTTCCAATCTGTTTCTCTCTTGGTGCTCCTTTCCAACTAAAATTTTCCTCGATAATTTTTTGACGGACAAACTATTTGGTCTACCTCTTACCTTTGATGAATTATCATGTTCGTTCTCTCCATGTGTTTTTCTCTGACCTTCTAAAACTACTCTGCATGTTCTGTCAAATTCTTGCACGATTTTTCCCCCGCGGATTGACCTGCATTCTGGGCTACCACCTGAGCTAAACCCTACGTGTATGCTCCAGTATCCTACTCGCTACCTTAGACGATGCCTCGTCCGTGTAGTGGACACCCGAGCGATTCAGGGGCACCCGACACGTTTCCAGCTCCGGCCCGAGGTCCAAAAACTCAGCTCCCTCGCTCCCACAGACTTCACGGAGTCTCCGGTTTATGCCTAAAACTCGGCTCCAAACCATCGACCCCCGATCCGTCCTAGGTACCAAGCTACATATAGTCAGCCTCATATCGATACCCAGACCTCCACGAACACGGTGGAACTCGGTGCATAGATCCCTTACGGAATCCATTACATCCTCGGACCCCCGTTTCGCGGCGTCGTTAGTGCCGACATGGGCGACTACGTGCAGCTTGGAGCAGTTAGTGGCACTGACCGTTGCTTTCAACGCCTTCGTCACCTGGGGCACCGTACCTCCTGGTATACACCAGGAACGTACCCGTTCTTCGTCACCTTTCCCTCGGGATTCACCACCTCCTTCCCGACGGGCCCTGGCACGCATCGAGTCCGCTACTCGGCGGACATTGGAGCTACCTATCACTAATACTCCCTCCCTTCCCTCCCGACTCCCAGTCGGCGAAGTCTCCGGAGGCGGAGCGTTCGATGCGCCGACCTCCGCCAGCCCATCGAACCTATTACTAACGGGGAAAGGCTCAGCCTCTGCCTCTGCATTTCCCCGTTTGTGTAGTGTGACCCCACGACTCCTCCTACGGACCACTTCCCACTCTCCCCCGGATTCGGAGGTAGGCTCCGCTAGAGGCTCGGGTGTGCGGGGAACGTCCTCAACCCTCCAACCCACGCCAGTGTAAGGGCTCGCCCCCGCACCAACGCGTGCGGAAGGCCTTGGCCGACCCCCACTCCCCCTCGACCGTTCCAACGTAGTCACCAGCCGTTTCACGAGAGAGCGAAGACTATCCACCGTCTTCTCGAGCTCATCGACTCGAGCCCGCAAGGGCTCGCTATCGGGTGAGTCACGGAAGAGGTTGACAATTGACCTAATGGGAGTCATCCTAATCTAACTCTAACTATCTCTCTCCCTTAGACTCGCAGCGGAGCTATCTGGTAAAAGAATCTACTATTTACTACACACTAATAAATAACTAACAACATAATGCGGACCAACCCCTGTTTTATCCTTTCCCTCATTCACACACAAATCATCCATCTCACTGAAAAAACTACGACAAGCAAGTAGTGTACGTATGAAATCAGCAGCAGATTTGATACGTACTTATCACCCTAAGTTCATAAAATACTTACTTTCAGCATTGGCACTCATATATAAGACGTATAGAAGTGAGATCGGATAAGTCTTCAGGAATTCAAGAGTAATGCTACGCTATTCGAGGCTGTTACTAACTCTCCCATTTGAGTAGTTTTTGTTGGATTGTTCCCTTTTACTCCACGCAATGGCAATCTCTTGCTCCGTCCACTTCTTCTCATATTTAATTTTTGTACTTAAAACTGGCTTAACATCCTAGAATCCAGGCTCGAATCCTGAATGTAACAAAGATTTTAGTATGGGGAAGGTCTCTACAAGGGTGGCATTCCCTCCAAGTTTCGTCAGGAGACTCCTTAGAATCGCTTAAAAAAGCAAGTACTCATTTTAAATCAATGTAACGAGCTTTGCATAAATACGAATGCTGTATCATACATTGCAGGAAATAAATAACCAATGTTTGTATATTGGACGATTATATGTGAAAGGATCATCTTCAAATTATGCCAACGTTTTTTTCGGGATTCTTAACCCCAAACTTCAAATATTGTCATTTTATTTCAGTGATGACGTTTTAGATGGTGCAATACAATACCCCAGTCTATCTTCCGCAATCCTGTCAAAGTCATCTCCAAAGCTGGGATGCTCCCAATGTAAAAAAATATCCGGTTATGGAATCTTCGAAAAGTGGCAACCCTACTAGTTTCTACTTAGGTGATATTTGTAGAATGCATCAATTTCATCACACAATCCGTCGGATTGGACGTTGAAAGGAGAATACTCTTGCACCTTTCGATTAGAGTAAGCTGATTCTAACCCTGGAATTCTCTTCACCTTTCCTCCCTTCCTTAGAAAATTCCTACTTTACATATTTACCCAACAGCAAAGAGCATTGGAGTTCGGATTGGAAGTAATAAAAATCCCTTTCTGCCTTTCGATAAGGGTGCAGCGCATGTAGTACCTATTGTAGTCCATGATGCATTCTTAACATTACTAACCCATGCATGATAGGTAAAAACAGATAAATTTATTCAGATAAATGCCATTTTAACCAATAATTTCTTTATTACTCGATAGTAGAACTACTACTGCTAAATATGTAGGTACTAACCATATATTTGCACGTGACTCTATTATCAAACATGTTTTCATGTAGTAGTAGCATTGTAGCTCTTAGTTACATGTCAATAGTAACTAAGAGCTACAATAGTAGTAGAGTAGTCCAATAGATCCTCGGAATAAATGCATTTGGGATCAGGAATGAGTGATCTTCATCCCCTGCCACACACCCTCGTGGTGGTTCTTAGGGTATTGCGTAAATATTTGTAGATGAACAAATGGACAAGCCAAGTTACTTATTAGAAAGATTAGTGAGTAGGAGTAGTAGTTTGGGGATTTAAGTGCTCCAACGGCTAAATTTATACAGTACCATCTAACCTAATATCTTAATTCTAGAACAACACAACACCTGCACAACATGCACTGGACGGGATTCAATCCCGCGACCTTTGATGGCAAGCCATGCGCTTTACTAGCTTTACTAGACTAGCTACCACAGCGGCTTGTACGTGGGATAATACTGTGTAGCCGTTGATTCCGTGGCTTAAGATTATCATCCAGTGATGAAGAAATAATAAAATGATTATGTATGGTTACTTATAAAGAGCTTCTACGAGTTGAAGAAAAGAGAAGTATGATGAAAATTCTAAAAAAATGATGGTCTCATTTGGCACATCTTGAGACAACATAGTACCGTGAAGATAGTCTTCAAAAGAAATGTCAACAAGAAGAATTTCAGAGGAAGAACAACAAAAAATGCAATAAGAGAAATAAAGTGTACAAAAAAGAGGAAATGTGCTTATATGAGGAAGTACGATAGAATATAGAAGAATTGAATGGAGAACTACGTTGAACAATTCTTATAATAACCCATAATAATGATCGGCAATCCTGGAAATTTTCGCCATGCTAAGCGAAACTCGACGAAAAGGCCCCGACGACGAAAAAGTTGAAGCGCGGTCGAATTAGTCAACAGAAATGACTCTCCTCTCGTAGTAAAGGACCGGATAAGTTGATGTTGTTTGGTCTCTTCGTGAGGCTGAAATCCTATAGAAACTCAAACGCAAGAACGCATGCCTAATCTGAGGAATGCGGAAGAGGTTAACAGAAGAAAATACTGTGGATATTGCAAATGGAGAATAACTTGGAGAATAGGTCGGAAACTATTGGGTTAGGACACAACGAAACTGACCTTTTTTCAGGCCATATTAAGACAGATTCATCATTGCCAAGTGTGAAAGATTTTACTTTGTCGTTATGAATGCCAAGCGTCTTGAAAATTGTCAGCGGAAAATAATCCCTGCACCAGGGATTCAACCACGGACCTTTGGGTTTACGTCACGGCGAATAAGATCTAGCTCCAATAGATCCTCGGAATAAATGCATTTGGGATCAGGAATCCTGGGTAGCATGACGATCTATGAATTGCCACGGAAGGCCTAAGGTCCAGAAGGGCTAGGATTCTGGCTTCCCACACTGAGAACCTAGGCTCGTATCCCAATAATGGAATATTTTTCATTGGGCTTGGGCAAAGAGAAGCCCATTTCAGAGCTCTTCGAATGCATTACTCCGTCCGTCGGATGGGACGTTGAATCGTTGACCCATAGGCACCTTTCGTTAAGGGCAGACTAATTCCGACGCTGGGTTTCTCTTCATCCCTCCGTTTCCTGAAATATTCCTACCTTTTCCCGGTTACCTACCTACCCAAAACGGTTTAATTGTTGTTGATCACTTCAGTTGTCAATTGCCTCCCCCAAAAGACCACTATTCTATAACTCCTGTAGCTGTTGACTAGACAATAGGCGTGACGAAATGTCGTGGCAGTGCGTTCATTTTCGTCCCCACCGGAAATGGATGGCGTGGCAAAGGGTTTGGAGTAGGAGATAGGTGACGCATTCTCCCCCAACCCGCGCTTCAGAAATCTATCGCCCATCTGCCCTCACATCAAAATTGCAACGTGATACACGTTTCCACCTCTCTATTTTTCACCCCTCTCTCTCCCTCTCGCGATGCCCAACAATATTTCCTCTACTCCTCGAGCCGAAGGTGGGGTTCACTCGAGGGAAATGCCTTAGTAAATAACGAACGGTGAAGAAAAAATATATCACATTAGGTTTTCAACAGTAGGCTACCACTTTTCCATTCAACGATTCAAAGATTACCGAGTAAGGGATTAAAATGAAGACTTGATGATTCCTCGACGATAAACTTAAAATGGTGGTGAAATCGTTCACCTCATTAGGAGAGGTTTCGAGAGATTGCGTATGATCACATACATTCACGATTGACTCAAAATCATTGCCTCCGAAAGCAGTTTGTGAATATTTTAGTCTATTTTAGCTCCCTACCCTCATCATTGCCCCACCTTTTCCTAGAACATTTTCTAAAACTTCAACTATTAGGAAGGTTTTTATTCATTGCAGTGCAAAATTTACGCAGTATATCGTGCAGTAAGTAAAATATACATTGTCAGGTAAATAATAAATACTCCGCTATACACTTCATAGGTGAAATGGAAAGTAGTTAGGAAAGAACTGCATCATATTCTCATGAAGCGATATGAGTGCTACGTTGCTTTTGTTGATGCTTTTTGATCTTATAAGTTTTCATCAATAAAACTGACTTCTCTCAAATCTTAACAAATCATTATAATAAGTTGATGCAATAAATATGATTTACAAAAACATTTTCATTACGAAGACTGGACGGCTAAAAGTCGAAGTCCCTCCGAAGAACACTTTTTGTTTCCAAAAAAAAAAAGAATGTTTTTCTTTCTTGTGCTTGGACAAGATCCAAGAAAATATTTATGTCCGAATTCTCGTTTCCCCCACCAAACCGAGATTTCTTGAACCACCTAAATCAATTAAAAGCAGGATCAACACTCACTGGGATAGAATATTTGTCTACAAGGACTATAACTTAGAACAGATTATAATCTGGTTTAAGGATACGTGGAAAGTTATTACCATAGTGTATCACATGTAAATTTGTTAATAAGTAAATGGACAGAAACACAGTTTTGAAAATTGAATCACCTCAAAAATAATTTTAGCATTAAAATTTCTTTGCTTGATGATAAAGCTGGAGTCATTATCTGTGTTTACATGTCTGTAACCCACACTTCAGACCGGGAGGAAAGGTAACTAGGATGGGAATGGAATTGGGAGGAGTAAGAGTGAAGAGAAACCCGGTGTCGGCATTAGCTTACTCTTGGCGAAAGTCCAACGTCCCATCCGACATAGGGTAAACTGATATCGACTTAATCTCCAATCTGTGTCACGTACGGCCTGGTATTTTTTGCACACCGCAATATGTCTCACGTTGATGGGAGGGACACAAACTCCACGTTAGCCTAAACGTCACATTACACATCCCTCAATTTGCAGACTGAGGTGCAGAGCTGGAAGATTCTCCAAAAAATAAATACTGCTGATAATGTAGCAAAAGAAACAAATTAAGATAAAAATGAGGATTAAGAACGGTTGTCAAACGACTTGTACTCTGTCGAGCGTGACCGGCTCGAATCAAGGGAGCTCGTACGGGGCATGCTGAGCATCACGGAATGATCGTCTCCGACTCATTGGCTTGTTCCACGTCGCGTTTCCCCCAAACAACCCCACGACCTTCGGATGGTGGGTCCAGACCATTTCGTCCCCTTCCGTTTCCCACAGTTCAGCTACTTGAGGGGCTCCTGTCGCCTCCATCGCCCGGGCAAACCCTCAGCCATCCTCCCTCACGCTCCTTCCCGACTCACGTCTTCCCGCGACACGAGAAGTGATGTCGCACGCGCATAGCCCCATTAATTCTCGTCATTAGTGGATCCCTTAAGCCGTGCGCGTCCTCCATTCCGACGTTTTAGCGACCTCGTGGAATAGATCTCTTGCGGAGATTTATCGGCGAAACGTCCGTTTTTAAAAGCGCCACCGTGAGGAATTAAAGGAGGAGGAAGCGCTAACGAGCTCCGTCCAAGGCGGCCATCATTTTTGCCCCGAGTTGATTGGACGCGGGACGGGGGTGACATTGTTTGGCCGAATGTGACGTGCGCACGGGGTCCGGAAAACATTTCTCGCTTCTGACTACAATCGGTGTAAAATAATGTGTGTGCCTACATCTACACTATGCCATGCGAATCACCGCAAGGATGTGTCGTAGGAGGTAATCATTACCAGACATGCATTAATATCAAGTGTATAAAACTTATTTAAATTATTATAATAAAAGTTTTACTGGAAGTTACTGAAGGTATCCTGTAGGCTATCGTTAGATGGTGGCTCCACGCCAGGAATGAATTACTGTCGAGTACAAAAAGATATTCTTCGAAATTAAATTATGTAACAGTTTTACTGTTAAGACGATAATTCCACCTATGAAAAGATTTGGTTTCATATTTTATAAAATTTATAATTTTTGGCCACCGCTATGTGGTACAGACACTGCTACACGTATCTTGAATAAAAATGAACGAGGTTATATAGGAAATAAGCTAGGAAAAAATATGGAAAGTTCGAATCTAATATTCATGCCACAACGACAGCAAAGTGATTACGTGGTCAGTTTAGCTGATATCTATGGCCACATTGACTTCCTTACTTCATTATCAATTGATGAACACAAACAATAATCATGTGCAATCAAGAAAACTTTTAATAATGCCAATTAGTTTATTCTCAGACAAACTACATATCAAAAAATTTGATGGCCTCATTTTCAATTCAATAATTTTTGCATTGAATTATTACTGCATAAAAACTTTCTGCCAGAATATAACGTGTGGAAAAACGTTGAATTTCACTTGAACGCAATAAAAATACGTACTAATTAAGCTGTCAACTAAGTATAATGCAAACTTCCACAAAGATTCCTTCTAGGCTAATGCGTATAATCATAAAGTTAAATTTCCAACATGAATCACGCCAACTTAACTTCCATTAAACTCAGCCATAAAATTATGCGGGGATAGTAATGGTGATTTTGAAATAATTATTAGCAAAAAGTGTCTAGAGTTGCCTTTCTAAACGGATAATAACTGCTTTCCATCGCAGCTTTTAATTTCCCGAAAGGTCCATAGCAAATTTTAACCAAAAGCATGATTGACAGAACAGAGCATTAAAGAGAATAATTTATTATTAAGGAAATCCGATAATTGTTTACTATCAAATTCAGAATCAATGTCGTTTACAAGGATCGAAGAAAACATATTTTATTAGATAATTAATGTCATTTAGCCTACACTGAACATTACGCGAAACGCGAACCATACGCGAATAGAGTATTCTCCGAGTCAGAGATAGAAGCTAGCTGTAACACTGAGATCGTTTCTATCAATTATTACGGCACTTATTAACAGAATATTGAGCAGTAGCAAAGGGAAGCTTGGTTATTGCAGAGTGATGCCAACCACATTGTCTAAATAAAAATTATCATAACTTTAACTCACGTGTAAATAATAAAGTGGTAGTTGTTATCCTTGTGAGGCGTTCTAAAGCTTAGGTCATTTGGACCATTTAGGATTGGCGGGTATTATAAGGATAGGGCTAGTAATTTTTCAGAGAACTGAGTAAGGATGGAAAGATACCCGGCGTCCGCACTACCCTGTTTTAAACAAAAGGCACCAAGTGGTCCACGGTTTAGCATCCCGTCAGACGGTACTGAACTCGAAGTGCTCTCCACATTTTCACTCAGCACTCTCCAAACAGTAGAAAATTGGGACCAGTATACTAATAGAAAACCTCTGCCACGGCCGGGACTCAAACCTGCGCCCTCGAAATGGGTAGCAAGTACTCCGCCAGTACACTACTCCACCACACAAACCCGAACGTCAAATAAAAAAATATAAAAATGACATAAACATAAGAATGATGTAAAATTTTTGTCCAGCTAAGAGTAGTCTAAATTTTAACGAAGTTTCATCTAGTGTGATCGGAATTGTTTCTTCAATTGTTTCCGCAGCCTGCCTCCAGACCGCGGGTAAGAACAGCCTGGCGGGGCAACGGCGGTCCCCTCCCTCCTCCGACCTCCGTGAACCCCTGCACCAACAGCACCACCGCACCCACATGCACCTCCACGACTACCTCCCGAGCAAGGGGAACCAGTCGGCACCCTCCTCGCCCTCGCAGCAGCCGCACCAGGCGCCGGGTGCCGGAATTACGGGTGTCCAGCGCGGCGGCTCCACCAAGGATCACAGGGACAGCGGTGGGAGCGGCGCCGAGGACGGAGACTGCGGTAAGGGATCACCTTCACTCTCCTACCGATTAGGGAGATCGGTTTGGAAACTTATCTATTAGTGTTATGTGACGTCGTCATAGCTGAATATAGATTTTTTTATGTTTTCACCTCATAATTTGGGCTAAAAATCACGACTTGACCGATTAAATGTTCTGAGCTGTGACTATATTAATGTGCATCGTGAAAAACACCTAAGTTTTTCCGTGTAATTCCTAATTTTCATGGAGTACCAGCTGTATTACTAAATATTTCGCGAAACCTAATTTTAAAACGCATCTGATACCATTGTGCAGTTAATTCAGTAAAAATTTCGCAATTACTTAAATTATACGAGCGCTCTTTACACGTCAGATCAAATGCATCTTAAATTCAACAAGATTTGGAAAAAAGTGCATCAAAAATTTTTTTTCAGCATAATTAAATTGTTCAATGGAAACGGGTTTGTGACCATCACTTGTTTTGACGCAATATCCCCAATATTTTTTTTTGCATTTTCCAACGGATCCAGTATTGAAACGCGCTTTTCAAACTATCGTCTGTGAATCCACAACTTGTGGCAGTCGCGCTTCCCTTTTTCACTTCAATTGTTTTCCAGAATAAAACTTTCTCTCGTCCTAAGAGAACTCTAAAAATAAAACATTCATGTCCCACTTCTCGATTAGGGCGGACTGTGGTACACAGCAATACCCGTTGGAATTATTTTTTCACGGCGAGAAAGTTACTCGCATCACCTCCATTGCTCTGGCAGATTTGAACAAGAGCATTGAAGGTTGAAGGTTGCAAACTTACGTAAGCTATGAACGCAAAAAGATACAAAATTTAACTGAACTTCATCCCAATTTAATGAATACCAGTTCAAAACCATCGATTCAGCTGCACTAAGTAATCGAATACAATAGAATCGTTTTACTTAGCTTTATCTGATTTTATCCTTGGACACCTTTCATTTATATTTTATTTCTTTAATGTGTCATATTTTAGTTAAAAGCATCAAAGACGAGTAGTGGTGCGAAATGACCCAGTCGTCGAATCACCCTAAAAAAACATAAACTGCTACTACTACAATAGACTCGATATTCTAATTGGACATTATTGGTCTAAAATTAGGTATAAAAGCACTACGGTAATAAATCGATTACAAAGCTATTATAAATCTCCTACTAAAAATATATGCAATTATTTCTAGCTTGACTGTCTTGCCAATATTGGTCAGCCTCTAGTACTCTTTTTCGATTTTTTCTATTTTTCTGTATTGTTACTTTATTACTATGGCCTTACCTCCAATGCAATCCATTGAAATACAACTTTAATTAATAGATTTTTGCTTAACAATCGACGCTAGGGTTTGATGACTGATTTTTACTCCGCTTTTACGTAATCGGACTCTTCCTCGTATAACTACTTTTTTTGTTCTCCCAGTTCTTCATACCTATCTTTACCCCACGAAATACGAGTTGCCTTTCCTTCCTATTTTTCGATTATCCAGCATTTATCTATATATTACGAATATCTCAATCCAAACATTTGAAATCACTTACATCTTGAATACACTTGACATCTACCTAGTGCAGCTATCTGAATGCTCCTAATCTCCTTCGGTAGCTCACGCTCAAAAAAATTTTCCTCACTCTAAGGAACTTGTATTTCAAACTGCTAGCAAATTCTTTCCCTGGAAGAGTGCAAAATTTGCAATGAATATACTGCTTATTATTCATTTCTTGCTTCGTCCATTGCTGGTTCTTTAATTCTTACGCTTCATTTCAAATAGCAATGCTCTTCCACTTCCATGTGGAAGTTGTAAAAGACTTTGTTTTCTAGGTTTTAATGTTGATCTAACTTGCGAGTATAAAACAATGAACCTTATTCATACGCATATGTACAACATTTGCCATCTGAATGCCTACTGGATTTTCAACGAGCCTATTGGCTGTATCAGACAACTGTTTCATCGAGGTTTCAGTCAGCCTATATAAAGGCGGCCAAAAATATAGTCCCTCCTTTTGATCCGAAGTCGTTAACTGCCTCTCACCCAAAGGGACCGGGTTTGACTCTCGGCAAAGGAAGATTTTTTCCATTGATAAACCGGTCTCTAATTAAGTGTTTTGTGGAGAACATTCGAGTACAGTACTCCGTCCGTCAGATGGTGCGTAAAGCAGTGGTCCCCTTGGCGCCATCTGTTAGGGACAGGCTGATGCCAACACTGGGTTTCTCTCCTTACCCTTTGTTTGTCAGTCTTGTACCCGTCTGAAGCGCCAATAAGTAAGGGCACAGATTTGAAAACCACACATAAACGCTGAGTGGAACGTAAGTGAAACAGTTATCTGATAAAGCCTACGGACGAGGTTTGGACCCTGTAGCCATGCAAATGCCAAATCCTACGCACTAATGAATGTTCGCTGAATGAACCAAATGAAACCTACGCACTAATAATGAAATATGTGAGTTGTGAAATTACTGCTGAGTGAGACTCATCGTTTATGAAATGTGCATCGCCCCCTTCCACAGACTGTGGCGGTTCCGAGGACGGCGCGGGCCCCAAGAGAGATCGGAGGGGCCGCGGCCCTCGGGGCAGAGAGGGCGGTGGCCCGAGGGAGCGTAGCCGCAGCGGGGGAGGAGAGAGCCGGAGGCGCGGCAGCACGGCCGAGGGATCTCCTGGGGGCGCGGACGGCGCGGCAGCGGCGGAAGGCATCACGACGGCCGGGAAGCCGCTGCACCCGCGGCTCGTTTGCGCCGGCGCGTCGCTCGAGATGAAACCGCTGTGGGACGAGTTCAACGATCTTGGAACAGAGATGATCGTCACCAAGGCCGGGAGGTGGGTCGTCTTGCTCCACGAACACCTTCCTTCTTAACATCTACATCTATGTATCCTATAAAAAAAAACAAGCCATCTCGTGGGTGTGTGACAGGTTGAATAATCACTAAACATGCATAGTAGTATGGATAAATCCTATATTATGCATAATAGTATGTTCCCAAGATGATCGTCACTAAGACTGGGAGGTGGTCGCCCCGCTCCACGAACTCCTTCCTTCTTTACATCTACAACTATGTATCCTAACTAGCCAATTCGAGGGTGTATGGCAGGAAGTGAATCATATCTAAACATATATTATAGTATTTTCCTTCCCAAGTGATTAGGAAAAATAAAAATCGGCTACTAAAAGTCTAAATGAAGGGTAAATTATGGAGTCATTTCATAGTGCTGCCTGGTTTCCTACGAAAGTGTCGGTAACTGGCAAAGCTTTGTATAGCCGAATATCCGGATCCATTTCTGGAGCCGAAGCCTGAACCTTCGATCACAAGTAAAACGCTCTACCAATGGGCTATTATGTTGACTACGTCAGCTATGAGACTGCAAACAATTTTTCATCGTGCCCCGCTCGTTCAGCCATTTATATCCAAAGAGTTACTTAAATCTTGAAACAAGTATTAGATGAGCTAGGTTAATATTACCCTTTGTATAACGCTATAATTTTAAAGAATATATACGTTGGTGGAATAGATGCTCAACTCCGAATCATGCAGTGGTGTTAACTGAATTTGATTATCCTTTACCATCAAGCAACGAATTTCAAGACAGGTGAAATTTTACCCCATGCTCACCCTCAAGGTAGTCGGCAAGAAGGCCTGTGATTATGATTTTGTCAAAGGATTGCTAAGGAAACCGCTCTCTCCAATTCTGATTTTCACGATCGTGAAGTGATAATGTGGTTTATCTAAGGTAGAAGGTCTTACTTGTTTTAAGTTTCGGATTTCAACATAAAAAAGATTATTTAACAATCTTATGTAGAGTACCCCAACTGTGTTTTTTCCACCCATGAAGATGCAGCAGTTGTGTGGATTTTAATAAATGAATTTCAAGGTAAATTTTTTCGGCAAACAACCACATTATTCTTGCACTGTTTTTTCAACGGCCAGCACTATTCCAAGGATATTTTGAACGGTGACTTTAAGATAACAGTAAGCATTTTATTCTTAAATAACTCGAAATATAAAGTCTGTCGCGAAATTTGATAGATCTGCATAAAATTGACAGTAGTATTCTCAATAAGGGGAATTCTATTAGTTGTAGGAGTCATTATGGGAAAGCTAGCAACAGCCGTGGTCAGCTTAACCATCAAGTAAAGGTGGTTGCAGGGGTATGGATAATATTTATTCGAAATGGAGGATGAGTAGAGAAATAATAAGAACGCCACTTTACTAACATTCTCATAACTAAAGAAATCGAGAGGGAAGGGTAATAAAACAGCTTGAGTTCATCTTGATATGTCCAAATAAGCCTCTCCTGGAACTGAACCCGGGTCTTCCGGTCAGTGCACGGTGCTCTTCCCACTAGGCCATCGAGTCGACTACTATGCAATAAAAAGCGATCGGGTTGGCATATAAATTTATTATACCCCACGGAAGAGTACCTTGGCCTTTTACCCTAGTGTGTATTACGTTATAATGAAGAGAGAACACGCTCATCCATGTCACGCATACAGAAAAACCCTGGCAACCGCAACCTAATACCACAGCGACGTTGGGTTTAACATGCGAGGGATTTACCCCGCCGCCTCCAGGTCCAGGGTGGCTATCATTGGTGGCAGGGTGGCATCATTAGTGGCTAGGTTTCTGGCTTCGCATTCCGAAGGCCCACATTTGAACCCCAGCAGTGGTATATTTATTCGAGAGAATCTCGGACTGTGCCTGAGCGTCGAGTTGAAAGCACGTAAAGCGTACAACTGCATCCGTCGAAAGAGATGCTGAAGCGCTGTAAGCGCTTTTCGTGAAGGTTAGACCGAAACCAATGATGGGTTTCTCTCCACCCTTTCTCCGCTCCCAAAGTCCTCCCTATAACCAAACACTCCGACTTAAGGGATAAATGGCGTAGGAATGTAGCCAATAGATGAGTGAAATGCTAGGTAGAGTACGAACATTCCATCAAAATATACCCGAGCCGGAAGAAAGCTATCATGCTAAACCCACTCGCCCAACCTAAGTAGCGCAGATAACCACAGATGCCAGTTGCCCGTTCACTAATTAAACCAAAAAAATTAATAAAAACTGAATTTAATAGGTAATATAGGTACCCATAGGTACCCTATATTTTCGCCAAAATATTTTTAACAAAGTCCCGATTTCACACACGAAACGCTCTTCTCTAAATTCCCTTTTATTCCCAGGCGAATGTTTCCAACTTTCCAAGTACGGCTGTACGGCCTGGACCCGTCCGCTGACTACATTCTCATGATGGACTTCGTCCCGGTTGACGACAAAAGATACAGATACGCCTTTCACAGGTAAGGGGCTGGAAGGCGATTACCTTTCTAAGGTCATTCGTGATCCTAATATGCTTAAGATTTAGATTCTAAGAGTATCAAATAACTTTTATGGCAGATTGCGTTTCTGAAGACGCTACAAAACACAAGAAAGACTTTACCGTGCGATTATATCGCAAATATCACAGTTAGCGATATAATTGGAAAGCTATGAGATAAAACAGAGAAATTCAAAACTAAATTTTTTCCAAATAGTTACAAACAATAGACAGAATAAGGGATAAATATAAATGTGATAGAAATCATGGAGGTGATATTAATC
This sequence comes from Platycnemis pennipes, assembly GCA_933228895.1. NCBI lineage: Eukaryota > Metazoa > Arthropoda > Insecta > Odonata > Platycnemididae > Platycnemis > Platycnemis pennipes. Next base: position 110,749,179 of record OW121850.1, read on the forward strand.
AGGATGGATAGTATACTTTCTCAATCATGCATGAAATTCCAAATTAATTCCAGATAATAGTTTGAGATATTTCCTCACTCGTATGGTATCTAAACACAAATTTAGGTATTTTTATAAAATATTCGTTCAGAGGTTTGCCCCCATGATGATAGCTCGGCATTTAATACTTAATGGCATGTGAAGCTACTGTCCCTCGTTGATTAATTTAGTAGCGTTCTCATTAGTAATGAAATTACCTAACATAGGGTAGCTAATGTATGTACATTTTAGGATTTTTATGCGTGTCTGCAAAAAAATACCTAAATCTACAAAGCATGTATGTAAATGTTTTAGATATCGCGTAGCATATTCGGCACATAACGAGAAATACGTGTGAAAGATTTGTGTGGAAACTGTTTAACATGAATTTAATTTGAAGCAGGAGGCAGCATTGCAGGTGATGTCGTCTTGTTTAATTGGTGAATTAATTTAGCCAACAACGAAACTTGCAGCGTGTGCACTAATAGTCTTACTGTTTGCTCGTCGATGATTCATGTCTGGTGTGGGGTCATACTCCGCCACACACCCCTTCGGTGGCGTACTTGGTACTACACGGATGCAAATGATAACCAACGCACTGTCTCCTTCGTTTCCGTGGTCAGCTCCAGCTGGGTGGTGGCGGGGAAGGCTGACCCCGTGTCGCCGCCCAGGATCCACGTCCACCCCGACTCGCCGGCCAAGGGAGGTCAGTGGATGAAGCAGGTCGTCTCCTTCGACAAGCTCAAGCTCACCAACAACCAACTGGACGATAACGGACACGTGAGTCAACAATTCATATTTTCATAAAATTATAGGTCAAAGGTTTTCCCCCAATGATAGTTCGACAGTTCACACTGCGTTACATGTGGACCTACTATGCCTCGTTGCTTAATTTAATAGTGTTAGCATTGAAACGGTAATGCAGTTACCAAACATGGGGTAGGTAATATATGTCCGTTCCTTCCGCCTTCCTATCCCCACTCGTCAAGAGTTAACTTAGTTTGATGGGACTTGGAATTTAATGAAATTTGCGGAAAGGTCAAATAAAAAAATCTGTCCCTCAACGCCGATGAATTACAACCGATTTTAATTTTATCAATTCTTGGTGTTGAGACTGGGGGCTTGAACTAAATAGAAAAAACGTACCGCAATACACTTCTGGCGAGAAAATTACAACATCATAAAAATTATAATAGTACTGGTGGAGTGGACATGAGTGTGACAAGTGAAGTTAAAAATCTGGGCAACACTCTTAATCCAAATCTACCATAGGACAATCATATTCGAGATGTTTGTGGCTTCCCAATTATCGCAAGGCAACAATGATATACCTTTACTAGACCATTAACTAGATACAGCTTCCTGGATATTTCTTTATAATTTTTCAGGAATAATAAACGTGAGTTACAGTTTAATTTAGAATACTATAGATAAATTATGCTAGGGAGTCTGAAAGCAACTCAAGACTAATAATACCAGAAGCCCGAAGTTTATGGTTGGAGTAAAATTCATCAGTCTACCTGAAAAACGACCCAATAGCTCGTAAGAAAACACGTTTTGCGGTGTTAGTGGGGAGGGAAAATTAGATCTGAAACAGTATAGACGAGTATTGTAATCATTATTATATGTTTCTTTAGCCTGGATTCCACATTCTTTATTGCCATAAAATTACTCCGCGTTGCTGGAAAAGTAGCCTTAACTCACTCCTTCGATATTTCACGCCGAAAAACTCACTGAGAGCTCCAGAAGACTTGGAGAGGAAAAAATAAAAACGAGGACGGAAGAAATAAGTAGATGCTAGGCGATGACAAGAAAAATTCGAGAGAGAGAGAGAGAAAAAATAATAAGAGGACCGGAAAAAATGTGCGGGATATGGAAAGGCGATGAGGAAAAATTCAAAGGGATACTACGAATAGGGAGAGAAGACGAATAAAAAAAATCGAGGAAGGAGTAAGTGGATGCGTGGAACGGGGGCGGGGGACTCGTAAAAGGAATCCGCGGGAGATGAAAATTCGTCGGGCTTGGATAAACACGGGGATCTCGAAACGGTGGCAGAGGGGAGGAGTGGGAATATACGGCGGCCGCGGGAGTTATAATATAGCCTCGCCGATGGGAAGACGCGAGGGAGGGAGGAAGAAAGAGAGAGAGAGAGAGACAAGAGTTACGGGCTAGGGAAACGGGAGGGGGCATAGGGAGGGGAGAAGCATAACCCTGGAGCGGGAGTAAGGGAAATAAGGATACGGGGTGAACTGGCGGAAGAGGGAGAGTGGGAGGGCAACAGGGAATATGCGAGGTGTCGAAAGGTCGAAGCGAAGGGGAGAGGGGAGGATGGCGAGCGACTGCGGCCACGGCTATTATTAATCGTGAGATCGGGTAGAGGGGAGAGGGGGGCGCGGTGGGGTGGGTGGAGGGGAGGGTTCAAGGGTTGGCGGCCTCTTCTTCCCCCCCACCCTAGCACCACACCCCCTTACAAATACGCGAACATTATGGTCCTCCATCCATCCAATTCCGGATTGTACTCATAATTTTCCCAATATGATCGCTTTTCGATCTCGAGCGAGTGATATTTCCGAAGATGTTCATTGACACGGCTATATCTTCGTTCACAATGTGGCCTTGTTCAGCCGATCGCGTTTGTCAGTTCCGTAAAGTACCGGCCTGACATTCCAAAGGTAGCGGGTTCGAGACCCACCATGAGTATGGATTCCTTACTAGTTCAAGGGTTAAGCTGAGTATTCAGATGGAGTACAGGGTGCGAGATATCCTTAGCGGTTGGAACCTAGCGGTTGGTGAGATATCCTTGGCGGTTGCCTTGTTCAACTGCTACTAAGCACCCATTAAGTCAAGGTGATAGTAGCAGATAGACGATGAGTTTATCAAACTTCTGAGGTTATATTTCACTATGTCAACTAAGATGTCCAAATTAGAGAATAAGATTAAATAAATACACTGTCGAAAAAAATCAAGATCTCTTTTCTACCGCGAACCAGTCGGGATCACAATACAAGAAACGTGGCATGATAAACAGGCGAACATCCTTGATCGCATTCCCTTCTAGACTCCCTACCCGCTAAATACCTCTACAACAGCAAGTACATACCACATGCCATATGACATAATGATTTAGGATGATAGTCTTTTAATATTGCTCAATTCCTTTGATATAACACCAGCCATTCGTTTTTGATTTTCCACCATTTAAACCCAAACTTTGAAATTTAACTGCTTGAAACCTAAATTGCCATTTAATACTGCAATTAAGTAACTGATCGCGTAATTAGTACGTATCTGGGGGAAATATCAAGACCTGAATACGAATGATGTATTATTTCGGATGTAAAACTTCCACAATGGATATATTTTTCAAGTTAAATCCGAAACGTGCACAACGTTTGCATTGGGACAAAAGAATTTCGGGTACATACCGCATGCTACCCGGTGTCAAACCGACATTTCGTGACCCTTGCTGATCACTTTTTCAAGTGAAGTGGAGGCCCACTACCGATGTTGCTCTCATTCACTCTCTGTGCTTGACTTAAGTAGGAAAGGTGGAAGGGAGGGGAGGAAGGGTACGGTAGGAAATTGTTATGAATGATTACTTATCACGTGTGGCTGATTTTAAGGCCGCCTTCCAAATCGAAATTTTGTTTGTCCCTCCCTATCGCGATGGTCGCATGGATTATTTGGGTTTTGAATCTTTCGACCATGACGATGATTCTAGTACTTCAAAATTCAATCGTGTGTCCCAAGTCTGCAAGTTCTGCAACTACCGGCTTCGATGTTTGTCCCAGTCAGAGGGCCCCTTGGTTTTTTCCAGCCGAGTTTTGGTGGTAGGCTCTATCTCACCAATATTTTTCTATCCGCACGTTAAACAGGGAATTCCATATGTTAAACGTGTATTGAAGTTTTTCTCCTTCACGCTTAACACCACCAGGCACGAAAACTTCAATGAAGAAAGAAAAAGTTTGCATTGAAGTCTAAAGACGACACTTGCAATGAAGTCTGTCTAGTATCTACTATCCGTTTAAGTTTTTCCTTACATAACACAGAAAATGTTAAACTCATCCAAAAACTCCAGACGCAACAGGAAATGTTACGTATCATCGAGGGTTCACATTAAACGCTATCTTTTCCCACAAGCACGTTCTTCATTTTATCTCATTACTGATTCAGAAATTCGACTTTTTCCAGATTGGAAGGAATGTTAGTGAAGATGAAAGGGTGAAATATGGACAACTAATAAGATCTAAACACTGGGAGTCACGTAGGTACTGATCGTGATCGCCAGATGTAACATTACAGCATTCATGGGATCAGAAATGTGGGGATTGAGCTTGTTTGGTGGTTAGTATACCCATCTCGAAGGGGGTTCAAAATCCGACTGTGACAATATTTTTTTTGTGATACCGAGCCGAGTGCTATGTGGAAAGCACTTCAAGTTCATTAATTCGCCCGTCGAATGACACGTAAAGGTGAGGACCCCTGGGCGCTTTTCCTTAAAGTCAGCCTCATGCCGGCGGCGCACCGGGTTTCCCTCCACTCTTCCTCCATTGGGATAGGGTTGGTGTGGTGGCTAGTGGACTGGCCGACCTTTACTAGGATCTTAGTTCGAGTTCCAGGTGTGGCAGAGGTTTTTCAATGGTCTTCCGGTCCCCACTTGAGTGCTGTTTGGAGAGCACTTCAAGTTCAGCACTTCGTCCATCGGATAGGACGTACACCGTGGTCCCCAGGGGGTTTTTCGTTAAGGGTGGGCTCGACTGAGATGGAGATGGGAAGAAATCGGCCGGCTTGGGGTATCTCTCCTCCCTTCTTCTGTTCCATGATGAATTCATCCTGTCCCCAATAACCCAAATATCCTAAAATGACCTCAACTACCGGCTGCCTCCCCAGAATAATTACTGTTACCCAACACAGTACACCTCAGTTGAATATAAGTCGTGTAAGCACTGACTAGTATTTTCGCAGTCCGACATGATTGTAAATATACATTAGTCTATTGATTTAAAATCAAATCTTGGTGATAGTTCAACCCTGCCACACACCCTTGTGGTGGCTTGCAGGACATTATATAGACGCAGACCTATCCTTTCTAATCTAAACTTTGAGTCACTTCTCCTGAGAACAAAACTACACATTGTATCCGGCGGGTTACACCAGGGTATCCCTCATGGATGCCTTGAAAGGAAATGGTGTAGAGCGGAGAGTGGTTACCAAATACCTGTTCATTTAACAAAATATCATCATACAATCGAACGATTTCTAGACGTTCAAAAATGTCAATTCATAAATTTTTATTCTCCAGTTGGAGAATCTCCAGAACAAAGTCACAAAAGTGAGCTGTCTGTATCTTCCGAATCGTTAAGAGGCAGGAATGGCCTCGAATATGTCCTCGGAATGGGGGCGTTTACTCGAAACCAAAATGCTACTTTGTGCACGAAATCGCTATATGGAAACGGAAAATGAAATTGGGTGAAAAAATTAATCTTCTAACCAGAGCCATTCACTCATAAATCAAAAATTACAATAAGCAAAAGGTAGCGCCCACAGAAAAGAGCTGCGTTAATAATGTCTACGTCATCCACATCCCGTCCTTGAATGTGTTGAGGAAAAACGAGAAGGGAGCGGAGGTGGGGAGGGGAGGTTTGCCTGAAGAGATCCTGTCGCAACCACTTCCATTGGCAGAGTTAGCTATGTGTACCCCATTGTGATAAGGCGAAGGAACTTCACGGTATCAGTTGTGATTGGACGAAGTGGGTGACATACAAGTCCTTCGCACGCCCACTTTTCCGAAAGAGTTAAAAACTTAATTTTTTCACCGCTTATAACTTGCCGCTTGTGGGCTTATTTATAAAATAAATAAGCCCACCGGTACGATTTTTCGACTAGAACTAATTGATCGAAGAACGGGAAAATACGGGTCTTTTTATTTTACAAACTCTATCAGAAAGCGTTCGTGGTGGCCTAGTGGGTAGCGCATTTGGGATGAACACACTATTTTTTTATCAGATTCGGAAATAAAAAAAATAAGGTAAACGACCCCATTGAAGAGGTCGTATAGGAACTGTCCAAGGAGCACACCATTGCTGGTGGGACACGATGCGACGATGATGAGTCCGAGAGGACACGACACGGACGCTCTAAAGGCTGGATCGCAACGTCCGTCGCGCTCCTCGAGAACCTTCGCCAAGGCTGCCTCTCATCTCTTTGAGGCGGTGCCGGGACTTGGGCCAAAATACTCCTGCCCCCGCCCCTCTCGCGCAAGCTGCCTTCGTCCTGCCTCCACCCCTTCCGCTCGCCTGCACCCCCTCCACACACCTGCCCCAGCGCTATTCGCGTGGCTCCCTCGGCCCTCCCTCCCCTTCACCCCCACCTCAGAAAAAGAGCTCCTTGCGTATGGTTGGAGAGGTGTTGACAGACAAAGGCGGTCCTTAGGAGGAGGGGGGCGCCGGAGAGGCTGGGCCCCTGCCCCCCTTCCCTGCACCTTCGATGGGAGGGAGGAGAGGAGACGTAAAGAAGGATAGAGGGTAGGAGAAAGATTTAGGGCAAGATGACCGGCATTACAATACAAACTGTAGTAGCAGAGTCGAGGAGGAATTGTGCTTTAATGCGTTCCAACCGCTGAGGTCATATCGTACCGTTATATTTTCTTCATATTGAGGGAATCGTAGGTATTCTTATAACAAGCATGGAAACGTAGGTATTCTTCGACATGGGTTTCAAATCCGCATCATTTTGTCACCAGGTCAGAAAGATACCCTCTCCACCGTGGCTGATACGGTTCGAACTATGTACACTATCAGCAATTGGGCTAAGTAGGGCTGGATAATGGGTCAATCATTTTCCGTTATTGTTATCAATGACGCAAATCCCGATAGAAGCGTACCTACTATTCATAGAATGCTGTGGACAAATACAAAAAATGAAAAAATGGGCTACTTTTAATAAAATCCAAAATAAATTGTTCTCCATTTATACCTCCTGGGGAACTTGTGTTAATGTTATCACTTCTGTAGTTGCATGTCCACTGTATTAAAAATATTTTCACCACATTATAGCACTTAATGTTTGAGTTTCCACTTCCATACGCACAATTATACACGCCAGCGCAAACACTCACGTCATTTCTCTCACATATTGTCAAGCAATTGGTAAGGGTGAGCAAAGCTCACCTGTGCGATTTTTCGAGTAGTCTCAGTACCCATCTTAATCTCCCTCCAGTGTAATTAAAAATAATGATTACGCGAATGAGCTTAGAAGAGGTCCCTGATTGAGTTTAAGGTCGAGTCAGTGCTTGTAAACTTGTGATCATGGGTATTTTTTTCACGATATTTGCTATTCAGAAAGATCAGAACACGTTGGAGGATCGTATTGGCGCGGTGTCTATGATGTCCCTACAAAACTTTATCATCCACGGCAAGCGAAGAAAATAGCTATGAGCTATAGGAGAGAAACATTGTTTGTAACTAAAATACTGCACTGCAGTCACACAACTACGTGATCGTATATTTGGCGTGAAAATAAATAAAAGACTCGGAGTCACGGAGTTTTTACTCTTTTATTTCCCTCATGAACTCGAAAATGGTACGTACTGATACCAGAATTGCCCTCTTATCTAAATTTTGTGACGGCGTTACCAACATTGTAGCTCCTTCTCATGTGACCGTGTATATTTTCCTGGTGCGAGATGTGAATAAAGATATGGTAGGATATGGAGCAGTTCACGAATTGCTTATTCTTTCATTTGAAAATTACAAAAGTAAAAATATTTATTCAATTCTCTCCAAATCCGCCCTAAATATTCAAGTAAAAACATTCCTTTTAAAGGGATAAATGTTTAAAGGTTGATATAAATAAATCATGAAGAGAGCTTTGGTTATTTTCTTACCTTGTGAGATTACCTTTTCTTTTGGCTAGCAAATAGTTAGTGCCATTCCACAAAGCGTTTCACAGCGTTCAATTGTATTTCCTCCCGCGGTGTTACCTCCTCCGTATTCCCTTACCCCTTTCTGCCTTCACAACCTTTCCCTTTCCACCTCAGTTTCTCCTCTTCCCCGCCTCCATGCGTAGGATTCCCAATAATGCCTGACCACGTTGCATTCTCCGAACGTAAGACGCAAACTAAGCATTTGCGAAACGCTCACCGTCGACGCGTTTGTTTTTTCATGTCTCCCGCATGAGAATGACTCCTTTTATTAATGGGACGACGAAGGAACCCGGCGCCGGCGATCCCATGGCAAAGCACGATTTCTTACTCTCTCTCACTATCTTTCTTCGTATTGCCAGCTTTCTTTTATAGCCTCTGGCGGGGAGAAGAGATTTTATTGCTTACACTCCTGGCTCACAATCCGTGCAATTAGGTCAATGAGAGACGCCAATCGATTTTGCTATAATTTTACCGAGAAAGCGTAGTGCCGTTACTTGTTACCTCCTACGCATACTACTTAAACCAAAGAAGCTAGGTTGATGGATATCCACGGGGCAAAAATCATCATGCTGAAATTCCAGGATGACATAGCGGTTACAGCAGAGACAGAAAAACACTTAAAGAAGACTAGTAAATATGGAGAAGACAATGGCCATATATCACATAAGGATAAATAAAAATAATATCAATGTATTAAGAATATATCAGGAGAAAAGAGACCAAGACCAACGTTAACCTAGGAAAACAAAAGCTTGATGAGGCAAAAGAGAGTTGTTATTTAGGAAGACGAGTAACTAGTGATGAAGGAAGGAAAATATTCAGTAAAATAGCCCAAGCGAAAAGGGCATTTTGCCGATAGAAGAATTTACTTACAGCTGCAATATAAGGATGAAAGTGAGGAAACATTTCATCAGAACAAACACCTGCAGCATTTTACTATATCTCAGCGATGCATGGACGATGACAACAGCGGAGAAGTCAGGGCTGGAAGCATTCGAAATGTGGTGCCACAGAAGAACGACGAAGATAAAATGGATTTACTGAATGACGGATGAAGAAGTGCTAAGAATAGTGTGAGAAAAGAGAAGTCTGCTGAAAACTTTTAAAAGAAGACGGGATAACATGGTTTGCCATATGTTGAGACATGATAGCCAAATGAAGACAATCGTTGAGGGGCAAAAGGGTGAAAGGGAAGAATGGCAAGTCAGGCCTCGCACGAGATAATAGAAGTAGTGAAGGATTTAAAACAGAACAATTACGTAAATATGAAGAGGTTACTCGATAGGAGAATCGTGTGGAGAGCTATGTAAAGCCAATATTAGCACTGTTGACATATGATGATGAGTTAGTATGGTAACACGCCGGACTTTTCCAATTTGAACAAAATTTCTTAGCAAATATCGTCAAATTGAGTGCATATTTCAGCCATTTGCCATTCGCATTAGCTCTTAAAACGTAGACCTCACTGCCTTTCACCAATCATTGCAAAAAATATTGCGTCCGAGTGTGCCTCCGTCCTAACTTCGGACAAAATTCTAGATTCCCGTGCTGTCCAGGCCAAGAACCGGACGGTTGGAAACTCTACCAACACACCAACCCTTATAATCCGAATAGCACCTGCTTCAACTCTTTAAATTGTGGCAACGACCTCATTGTTACCTGTCACCTTCGATTATTAACAACTCCGTTCCGTATCGCAATGCGACATTCAAATTCCGATACCAGAGAAAGCTCCCCAATCGAAGTTGTGTTCAGAGAGGGTTGGATGCTACCGGTGTCGGGGTGGGGGCAAGTGGGCATGGGGGCAAGGGGGGGTAGGGGCGGCGGCCCCAGACGCGCCTCGCCGCCGCCCTCTGCCTTTGCACGCACGCATGCTGGGTAGGAAGTAAATGTGTCGGCGAGGACATTAGTCGGGAGCCAGCCCCCGCCCACCCGATCTGCGGGAATGGAAAATTTGTCCCGAGAGTGCGGAAACGATGAAGGGGGCAGGAGGATTGGGGCCATTGGGACTGGGAGGGGAAGGACGGTTGAGGGGCGTTCTCAGGGAAAGGCGGGTCCCTGTGTTTGTTCCGGGGGAACGGAATAAAATTAATTAAATACTCAATGTTAGATTTGGAACCATTCCAGCCATAATTAATAATGAGATAATCAGTCTATACCAATTTATTTCATCAATATCGTATAAATAATGTTTGTAAACGAAAGTGTTCAACCCGAATAATTATCTGGCTGGTATAGACTGAACTAGGGCTAGTAAGGCCAAATATAGTTACTGTACGCTAATTCATTATTGTAACTCTTTCAAATGATGACAGTAGTGCTACAGTCAGTTTATAACTTGAAAAGTAACACTAAGGTCAATATTTCTTACGCGCCACCGATATAATCATCACTGGGTTAGTCACAATCGCTATCACAAACCTTGCGTCCAATTCTAGATACAACTGGAACGTTAAACGCATTATGAAAAAGTGAATGGGCAAACTGATGTAAAATCGTAGTGCGTCGGGGACGTGATTTGCTAGTATTTCCATAGTAAAAATGATGACTCATTTTCTACAGTAGGTACCTATGTAATTTTGTTCATTTCATTTGTTTATTATAATGTCACAAGCTAATATTATATCTTTACTTGTTAATTTTATCATTTGGCAACCCAACATTTTTAGATGACAGAAACGGAAACACTATTTTTGTTTTGATCATTAATTCTCATGTTCTGATGGTTTTGAAAGGGGATAAAAAGTCAATTCATAGCATATTTCTTCAAACTGATTGTGTTGAGAAATCACATTCATTTTAGAAGCGGGGATGAGTTTGGTGTGTTACCTTGGCTACCCACATCAAGGGTCTGGGTTCGTATTCTTACGGTGGTCTAGATTTGTTGTCTGTTCCCTTCCTTAACAACAACAACGGTAGCAATGTCATAGGCGAACTCAACTCATCTCGGCTTCTCTTTACTCCCAGATCATCCTCAACTCGATGCACCGCTACCAGCCGCGATTCCACGTGGTGCATCTGATGCCAAAGACTGAGGACAGCAGCCAGACGGAAAACTTCAAGACGTTCGCATTCCCAGAGACGAGGTTCACGGCCGTGACTGCGTATCAGAACCACAGGGTGAGTTACAGCGCCCATTCTGCGACCGAGGACCATTTGTCTCTTCCCTCCCGCTCAGAGCCACCTCCTCTCTTTCCTTAATGTCCCCTTTCCACTTGAACTTCTGAGTGTCTATTCGCAAGAACTCCCACGAAGAAGGTCACGCTCCCGTACACCCAATATTAGAAACAGAGGCGAATTAAGCTTGAGGCCTTCCAATGTATCAAGACTGGTACTCTGAGAATTTTAGGCTTATGCATCACCATTACTTTTAGTTTTGAAGGAAGTCCTCCATGCAAGGACAACATCGCACCGTCTAAGCTAAGAATAATCTCAAGATTGACGTGTCATCAATGCTCGAGGCGGGATTTGAATTCGATCAATTTGATTGGCAGGCCAGCAAATTGCCAGCCTGACTACCGTGGCCGGCTATGTATTTTAAGGAATGTTGAACGTGAAGTCGTCAGGTAAAAAATCTATTTAAATATATCAGAGAAATACGGCATTCCCATAAAAACTAGTGTAGTTTTACCAGTTTATAAAATTCTTCCGAACAAGGGATAACGAACCTCTTTAGATTTTGAATTATTAATCTTTCGAAAAAAGAATTAAAAATATTATGGTCAACTAATCGAATTTCAGTATGCCTAGTTGTTAGCTCACATTAGCTTAAGCACGTTATGAATAAAAACGTGATTTATGAAATGGGAAAGATGAAAAGTTAGGTGCTTCAATTTGTTCAGCCTCGATATCTCGAAAAACCCACCTAAATGCGCTATTAACCTGGTGGATGTGTGATGAATCGCTTTGGGATTTATTTCATAACGGCGACCTCGAAGAAAAATACACCTAATATTTTTGCAATACAATTGCATCAATTTCCCATGCGATTCTTCCTAGATAAATTCGATACCCTCCATTTGTATCGCGAGGTATATGGGCATTTCTATCAGCCAAAAGTGTGTTCGTCAAATACGAGAATGAATGAAGCGCGTTTCTTCAGAGAGTCTAAAGTATCAAATAGAGAAATGATGACTAGAGACACCGCCAAAGCAATATCCAATAGTTCTGTGTATGTTTGTATGTAATACTCAGGACTTCCACACAAGTGGATCGAAATTCAGTCAAAAGGAATCGCGAGCGTCACGAGCTATTTTTTTCATCAACCCGCGAAGGAATTCGCCCGAAGTGATGCCCACACGCTTGAGTTATGCGCCGGGAAATGGATCAAACACTCCTCCCCGCCTCCCATTCACTCTCTCAAAAGGATTCAAACATCCGTCGGGGACCATCAAAGGAAAAGATTGACTTTCTTAAGGATAAACCGGTATCGCACATTCCACGAGTTCTTTCCTACCACGGAAAACAAAACTACGGAAGGGATAAACTATTTGCATCCGGTCAATCCAAAATTCCGTTATTAAAATACTGTTACAATCATAGTAAATAAATTGCATAAGTGGGGCCCTCCTCGCTCTCCTGTGATTATTTTTATTTTTACTAATAGTTCCCATTATCCATACCCTACTCACAACAGTAAAATTGGCATTGAGTATGTAATGGTGTAAGTAGCTCACCTCTGAAACGACAATTACCCTATAGTTGCTATATTTTCATTTGCAGATAACGCAGTTGAAGATAGCGAGCAACCCCTTTGCAAAAGGATTCCGAGACTGTGATCCGGACGACTGGTAAGTTGCTGTTAGCGCAAATAAGCCCCCCTTTCAACTACAATATTACGTATAAATAACAGTTAATATTCCTCACTTCGACTAGGTGACTTTATAAAACCCTGCGATTCACTGGAAAGGCGTTTAGTTTCACGTGTCTCATGAATGCACATCTAAAGTTTTGCACAAAATAGTGGTAGTTACATTACGTATTAGCATATTATTAGTATTAGGGCATGCATGGGCTAGTGTTTTTGCATACATGCTTGATAGTGGTGAAGCTCTCCGATTTGAAACGAACGTCTGGTTCTTCACCCCCTACCACACACCCTTGCGGTGGATTGCAGGGTGCTAAGTATATGGAGATAGCATTGGGTGTTATCATCATCAGTGAAATTAAAAGTGAGTGAAAAGAGATTTAATTTGACTGTTTATTTTTCCGGGATTCATTCCGCGATGTTTAAAATTGTAAAAGCTGGCAGGAGGACCAGCGAAATATTGTTTTTTACAATTTTAAGCATCGCAGAATGAATCCCGGAAAAGTAAACAGTCAACACTACGTCCGCGGAAGCCTACGAGCTAATAGAGATTTAATTTGTTCTGTCACTACGACATTTGTGTTTCAGTCGAGGTTTGCGTGCTGGACCAACAAACTCTGGAAATTTTCTGCAAGTTACCTCTTATCTTTCTCATTTTATCACTTATATCTGTCATTATAATGTAGAAAATTAACATTTTAATGAATCGCATTATATAATTACATATTATTAAGATGGATTTTGACGATGTAGCTCTACTCATTCAGGCCTTGAATTTTACTAAATACTCCCATATATTACTTAGCGTCAAAGTTGAAATTGTGCAATTATAATTTATAAATAACCTTGATAAGGCGTGCAGCCTTTTTGTCACCCTTCTATCACAACCAAGTTCAACAACAGCCGAGAGAGTCATTGCATGTCAATGGTGTGAACTGATGGTTCGTGGGCTGATAACTTAAAATCACTTATGAATGACAAAATAACCTTTGTATTTCCACAATTTATTCTCTCACACTATGGCCATGGTTTCGACGATTAACGCCATCCTCAGGTGTCTTGTCTTGTCGTAGTGTGAGAGAATAAATTGTGGAAACACAGAGGTTATTTTGTCATTCAGAATGAATAAAAGTAAATTCCATAAAGTGACGCCAGAAGCCATCAATTTTAAAATCACTTTCATACATATTTCATTTTTATATCTATTTATGGTTATTTTCTATTTTTTTTATTTGTTACCATATGTTTGTCATTTTTTGCTGTCATAAAATTCACATTGTCATAGTGATGAGTTGATATATAAGAATAGATGTTTTTTGCGAGGAGATATATTGCAATAGGAGGATTTTTAACCCAGGGATCCAGCTGAAGAGAAAAATAAAGGAATCCTGGAGAGTAATTATGACCATATGAATGCAAGTAGCCAGTACTATACACGCATGAATAATTTCTGGATACGCCCTACCTAGTGTATATTCGTAGTTTTTTAAAAAAACCTTAACTTGCTGCTTTCCTTTCCATCTCATTCCGTTCCCGGATTGAATCTTTATTACCTCGATCCCATATGATGAATGCTTACATCAGCTTTACTAGAGCTCAGTTTTTCCATGCACTTCGAACAAAATCGCTCAACGTGACTTTTAGCGACGAATTTATTTGGTTTCTCGCAAACCTTGAGACGTTCGGTCATTCCACTACCGAAGAGGGAAAGGTCTTTGCTATCCAGAGCGAAGAATTTCCGTGGCTACGAGGCATTACGACGCGGATGACTGCAACCAAGCGCGCAACCTTGGGCGAGTCGAACGAGAACGTGCTGAGTCGAAAGTTCTTTCGGGTGCCGAGGGAAAATCGCCGTTTATCATCAACACTTGTGAAAATCGCTAACGGAAGGCAGTATTATAAAGGGAACGCGTAGAGAAGTCGACCGGCAGAATTTCCCAAGATATGTTTCAAATCATCTTTCAAGATATCAGCGGAGTAAAACTTTATTATAGAGGAATAACTTATTTAACTCTTGGTTCGTATTTTGATTCCCAAAGACTTTTTAAAAAATTAGACATTTGGAAGGTTTATCTGTAAAAATGTGCTGCATTTAGGACATTAGAGATTATTTCACAATAATCTTCCATCAGCGGCAGGGTAAGGCTATGCTAATCCCGAGGTTGCGTGCTTAAAATCCGTGCGGGCAAAAAAATTTTTCACCGCCTAAAATATTTTTTTAACCAAATACGAGGATTGGAACCTTGGACACCTCGACCATTAAACGAACTCTTTGTCCACTTGTATCGTGCTGGTGTTTTATAAATAATCTGACTGCGATACGTGGAGGAAGATTAGAATTCTACAAGTAGAGTATAGTTGCTACTGTTCGTGTGATCGCACTGTACATCTACATCAATTTCATACCTTACAAGGTGCTGACCAGGTTGGGATGAAGGCTGGATTACTGGCTTACGCTCTCGAGGACCCAGGTTCGAATCCTCGCCAAGGTAAAACTTTTTCCTTGTATGACTTGTCCACACCTGAGGGCTGCGTGGGGAACACTACTACCATATGTTGGATGGGATTTTAAACCGTGAACCCCATGAACTTTTTGTGAATAGCCGGCTGATACAAAACCAAGGTTTCTCTCCATTCCTTCTTCGCTCCAAAATTCCTATCTATAGCAAAAACTAGCCCATCGTAAATATCGAAAAACAACTCAGCTTTCAGTCACCTCCCCTTATAACAACAGTTAAACAAGTAAAAACTAATTTTAGCTACATGTACCGTCTTTTTTTCCTTAAATTTCGAAGAAAATCCCCATTTCTCGCTCAAATCGTGCTGTTCTCCTTCAAGCGCACAAGCTCACTTCACGGTAGAGGCTCTCCTGGAATTTCCACTGACATTTCGGCCATGACAAAGAACTGCATCGCGTGAGAGGAGAAAGGATTAATAAGTTGGCCTCCCATTCCAAAGACTAAGGCTTGAATCCTGGAAGAGGTAGATTTTCCAGGGTCACACCGCCAGTTCAACTCTAATGCTGAGTGGGGGGGGGGGGGGCTTCGAGTTTAGTGCTTTTTTTAT
The DNA here is from genome assembly GCA_933228895.1 of Platycnemis pennipes. Classification (NCBI taxonomy): domain Eukaryota; kingdom Metazoa; phylum Arthropoda; class Insecta; order Odonata; family Platycnemididae; genus Platycnemis; species Platycnemis pennipes. The sequence continues at coordinate 110,764,994 of OW121850.1, forward strand.
AACCGTAATAGATTTACTTAATCGTTTGGATGTTGGGTATAAATTACTTCCAAAGGAGTATTAAATATTTGGCGAAAATGAAAGCTGCAAACACTTCACAACAGCAATACTACCACAGAGAAAAAATCATTCAGGATGGCCGGGATTCGAACCCTGATATCCCGTGTTCGCGCGCGAGTTATTTTGCTCCAACCAGGAATTTCCTTTTGCCCTGAATGTGTGCCTAGCACATGTCAATGGCTTAGTACGGAGTGAGCTCTACCCTTATCTATCAAAAACCAACTTTCAAAACCACTTATCAAAAGCCACCCACCGAAACCACAAATCAAAAACCAACCTTCGGGTTGAACACTGATTTTTTTAAAATCTGCAAATATTATTTTCTCAGCACATAATGCTTGTTATTTACGGGGTAATGACCAAGAAAAACACATGTTTCATCACCAGGAGTTACTAATCCTTCCAGAGTTTGGAGTACCAGTGCGAATTCTATAATAGAGAATTCTTTAGAAAACCACCAGATGGGACGATCTGTCGATCGAATAACGAGGATGGGATTTGGCATTAATGATAATTTTTCAACATTCAAATTTCAAATTTTCAATTTATCAGGATGCCGAACAAAATATTTTCTACATAATTTAACATCGTTGCAAATGTTTACTAAGCTATCTGAAGAAAGGATCGCCTTCATGTGACAGCTAGAGTACTGGCTTTCCACCTCTGCTCGGTGAGATATTTCATTACTATTCTAGTCTGAACTTGAGTGCCATGCAGAGAGCACTTAAAGTTAAGCACTACACACGTCGGATGGGACGACTTTGGAGCCTATCGTTAAGAGTAGGCTAATGTCGACATAGGGTTTCTCTCCAACCTTAATCCGTTCCCTGAAATATTCCTACTGCTACCTCATTACGCCCTCCATCGTCAATGGCACTAATTACCTAACGCTCCGTCGCCGTTCCTCTAACAACAACGATTCGAATTTGAAATCCTTCCCATTGACCCTTGAACCACGAGACAAACACACCGCCTTTTGCGTTACAATTCCGCCATGACTCATACATGTGCTTCTCACTGCTATTAGGTGAATTTAAAAATAACTTACGTCGCAAGTTTGAAAGCAAACTCGACCCGAAGCGAAGCCCTTCTCCGAGAGATCCACAAATATATATTTTTTTTCATACGACCGGCTCTAGTTTAAAAATCTCCTCGTATTCCAATGGCGTGCTCTTGGGGTCATCCCTGCATAGTAGAAGTAGACCGCCCACTCTGAAAAGGAGGAGTGGGGGGGGGATAGTGGAGTCGGAACTGTGAGAATGGAGGAGGAGGAGGATGGCACGGATGAGTCGGAAAAAGGAGAAAGAGAGAGTGAAGGAGGGAGGAAGACGGAGAGGGGTTGATGGATAGGGAGTTGACGAAGGAAGATGGATGGGGGCGGCGGCGTCTAGATGGGGCGAGGGGGAGGGGATATGGGGGGAAGGGGGGTCTGTTGGGGTTGGGAGGGGATCGGAGGGGAGGAATAAAAAACGAGCCGAGGACAGGTCACGGGTGGGCAAGAAATAGAAAAGGGCGGACGGTGGATTTGGGGGGGCGGGGGGGTGCATAAGAGGGGCAGCATCTTAAGGAGAGGAGCAGAAGGACAGAGTACGGTTGGCGCGTGGGTCTACCCGAGCCGTGCGTCCGCGAGTGTGAAGAGAAAGGTTCTGAAATCTTACAGAGTTTCTAGAGTTAAATGAAAGGGAATTGAATAGAGAAAAAATATGAAATGAGCCCTTTTTGAAATATTAACTTATGTTAACTTATCCATGTGACTGTTGGCGTTAGGCAAAGGCATATCGCACCATTATAATAATGTAACAAAATAACAGCAATGGCATATGCTATATGTCGCTTAAATCAATTAGAAATACGAAAGCAATGGGAGCAATATATATCGTTTGTGACGTAACGCAAAAAATGCTTACCTCGCCATCTATGGAAACCTTCCAGTACCTACTACGTCCAAAAAATATAACAGTTTTGCCCTCAATATTATACTTACTCTATGATATTACCCAGCAAGCCACCGAAAGTGTGGGAAGTAGGGGGTGACTACACACTGGGCATGTACACACCTTGACTGTGCAACCATATCGTTACCATTATCTTTTTCACTCTAAAGTAAAAAAAATTCACCTACGATACAAAGCATTTTCATATAAAATAAATTTTCCAATTTGAAAACGTTATCATACAGGACAGACACGACATTCATTTTGTTCAAATATATGTGAAAGCATGCGAAAAATTGTTGCATATCTCTTATAGACATGCAAAAAAGCCTAAATATGAATTTCCGTTCCGACTGATTATCTCCTCCATAACTCATATCTACATACTTCTCCATAACTTAAAACTACAGCGGCGGAAAAGCTATTATTCGGTTTCAATGACGCAGCAGTCGGTTGCAAAAATAAGGTACATGTAAAATATCTTTCTTGGGGGCATTGCAAAGTTTTGGGTACTACTTTGTCCAAAAAGAAGCTTAGAAAAAAGTTTAGAAATAATTTAAAGAGTGAATAAATATAAATCTGAATCATCACGCTGACGCTGCCTGAAATGTTTTAGTAATATGGCCAATTTTTCGCATTTTATCCCAAAATATTCTCCTGAGTTTGTATTTCCGCCTACATTATAAGATTTTACGGGTGTTCGCGATAATATACGCGAGAAATTCATCCCACAGTAAACTATCGGAAAAAAACCGGAATGTGGAAAACCCCATAGCATCTCTTCGGAAAAGGGAACGCCTTTCTCTCAGATATTCCAGACACAAAGTAATATCTCAGAAGTTTACAATGGCGAATCACATACCAGCACTTAAAAAGCTAGCGACAGGAGTCGTGAGGATGACCTTTTTTGGCAAGACAGAGAAGTTGACGTCAGTCAAAACGCAAGGCCATATCGTACGCGGAGGCGTCTTTAAACTGCCTTGAAATCGTGTATGTACTGCAACACACTACGAAAGCACCAAGAACTAGAAAGGTTTGTGATACTTCATGTCTGTGTCGTGGACGTGGGAGTATATTACGAAGGCCGCTCCCAGTTGTCGGCCCAAATAGGTCAAGCACCTCCTATGGCTTTTACCATGAACTAGCAATGACAACAGCGTTTGTTTACTTCTAAAAGTGAAGAAAAGTTAACAACAAGTGATTGGTGGCCAGTTTCGGCTTTATCCACGCTAGAATAAATAGGATCCATTCTCGCACAGGTTGAAAACTATTACAATGAACATAAAACCAGCCACCATTTTCATTGATTTCATTGAAACGCACACGTCAAATTAAATGGTTGATGCAGCATTAAACCAGTGATTTAATAAAAACCAGAAACTTCGACAAATATTCGATATTAAATCTTGAGGTTGAATCATTGCTTGAAATTGGATGCGTGGCTATTTAGTTACAATATCGGACATAAGGTCATACTTCGTAAAAATGCATTCAATGATTTCAGGCGTATGTTTTTGGGTTTCCATTTTGAATTAAACACACAAACTTTGTACATTTTCACTGAGATTAATTTGGCACAACTAGTTTCGGCGCAAAGGTGTCGGCATCAGGTACTATGTTGGTACAAAAGTCTGTAAACACCCGCCACCTAATGTGATCCATCCATGGAAAGAGTCGCAGCGTAGCTAAAGAGGGTAGTTGAAGCAAAAAAAATAAAAAACTTCCATCGAGCAACAAAGCCGTCCGTTGGATACAATTAGGTGTTAGGGATGGGCTAAGAGCGTTCCATCAGGACGGTAGAGGGGGGATGTGTTGAAATGTTTGCAGATTTAAGTCAAGGACGGCGGTGAAAATAAACACTATTGATTAAACCCTTCTGATATTTTGTTGGTTACGTTGGTTTGGTGGCTACCGTTACGTCACACCGCCGTGGTTCGTAAATTACGTACTTTATTTATCTATATTTTTAAATTTTATAAGCAGCTACCAGTCTGAGTTATTCTATTAAAAGTAGTTATCATCTAATAGATAGTTGTACATTTGCTCATAAGTTGCTCCCCCTAGTCGTAGCAATGCCGTAAATCACAACCATAAATGCCTTCCGTTGGTTCATAACTACTTTTTAAATGCTGTGGGTGGTTTATGAGGACACTAATACCTACGGGGGGCGTTAACTAATACAAAGTTGACGATTATAGATATGAAAAATTAATCTGCCAAATGTGATCAGCTTCTGGTTGATTAAGTTTTTGAGACTAAATAATAATTCATACCTTCTCCATATGACGACGAAGAATTAGCGGGAAAATTACCAAATCTCTATTATCGTACGTATTTCCTACGAAGGGCTACCGAAAGAAGTTCAAAACAATCTCAAAAGGAAGAATCTCATTCACCCGTATGACGATTAACATATTAAAATTATGCAGAAATAAATTCAATCTTAAACTAAAAACTTAAGTTTTTTTGTTTTAATAACAAGGATGCAGCAGTCACTTAACATTCTTCATCAAGCGGATCTTGCTGGTCTATGAAAATATGCTCCCATGGTGTCGGTTACAATAGGTCTTGGGCTACATACATCTATAGTAACACCTGTGGAGGAAAAGCTCAGTCATAATTGAACTTCGAACAGGGCTAAGATGATACTTTAAATAATCTCCAAAGAGAATTTCAATATTGGTACTCTTACTCTTTTCACACAAAACTATGATGGTATTGTCAGTAAGTGAGTGATTTTTATGCAATACTAGCTCGGTAATAGATTTAGTAAAATCTAGAAAATAATACATTATAATACTTGATAGGCGACTGAAATTGATCGAAGTCGGAGAGTGACATTGACAAAATTTCACCATCACCTGAAATAATGGTTGGAAGAGAGCCGAAAACTCTCGCGAGGTACTCCTGATTGATCTACTAAGCATTATAGAGACGATAGGTTGATCATTATCTCCTTTCGGCAGGCCAAACTATTTCTCAGTGCAGCCGGTGCCAGTTCGAACGCTCGCCCTGATACACTCCTTCTCTCTCTCCCTCTTAATGGCCAACATTACCTAAGTCTTGCCAACTCGAACTACGTATTCCACTGACCCTTGAAGCAGTTGCGCATTCTGATAAGGATCGTGATTTTCTGCATTTAATTGGTTCTTATTGACTGATATAGGCGGAGGAGGCATTCATCATCATCATCGGTCAACAATCCTAGGATTGGTTTGATGCAGCCCTCCACTCGATTCTTCTATCGGCCAACCTCTTCATATTGACGTAGCTCCTGTCTTTTACATCCTTCTTAACTTGCTCCTCATACGAGGCCTGCCTTTTCCATTCTTCCCGTTCACTTTTCCCCCGAAGATTGTCTTCATCAGGCCATCGTGTCTTAAGATGTGGCCTATTAAGTTGTACCGTCTTCATTTTAAGGTTTTCAGTAGGTAAGGTTCTCTTCCCTCCCACTCTTCTTAAGACTTCTTCGTTTGTCACACGATCGATCCATTTTATCTTCATCATTCTTCAGTAGCACCACATTTCAAATGCTTCCAGCCTGGACTTCTCTGCTGCTGTTTTTGTCCATGCTTCGCTGCCATATAGTAGAATGCTCCAGATGTATGTTTTGGAGGAGCCATTAGTGAAATAAAAATTAAAATAAAAAGACGAATGTCTTGAATATGTCATTATCGACTAAATAATGAAACTGAAAAATATGTAGCAATCGACTGTAGTGATATCCTTACTATCTGCCGTTACGCGATTCAAAGATGATCTGCGATTAGAAGCTGAAAAGATCAGCGGGTTTGCTGACCTTAGCTACCATATCATGCGAAGATAATAATAGGCAGAAAAATAATAAGCCTTGGAAGCTAAGGAAGAAATTTCAAGAATGGAAACGCGTAATTACAGAGTAAAATTATTACAGATGATCATACCAAAGTTTGACATATCTTTGGCGATAACAGTTACTCCCCAAAACAGTAGCTATTGCTCGATTTGGGTACCCTTTCTTGAAACATCGGTATATATACACTTTTAAACCGGTGATCGGTGTACCTATTAAAAACAAATTCTTATAGGGTGAATCTGTCCTGGAATAGGTCTCAGCTAAACATTCTTTTCCAATCATCTCATTCCTGCGCACGTTCCTTCATTTTTTTAATAGCATGTTCCAGCTTCTAGATTCGTAAGTATATATCAAATTTCCTCTCTCATTCCTCGTTTACCCTTATTTTCCCTCCATGCAGCTCTTCATAATGCGCTTATGTCTTATAATGTGCCCCTCACATTTTACTTTTCCCTTTCCGTCCTCATTCTATCTGTCCATCTCACTCTCTTTATTTTCCTCTATAACCAAAATGAAGTATTCTACTATAAATGACGAATCAGTAAGCAATGTTTCTCAACGTGACTAGTAGATTTTTGGAATTAATTAGCTCTTTAACCTTTCGGAAGGGATTTGCCTATGGTAATTTTAATTTTAATTAATCAATTATTTCCAAAACATTTAAATACATTAAAGATTGTTGAAACTCTCGTAATATACTAGCGAATGGTAAATATAATCAATTTTCTATCAAAATAAGTTAGTTTAAACTTAAGTCAATTAAGTAACCTAGTTACCCTTATAAATTGCAGCAGGATTTTCACACTTTTCTGAATATAATTATTACACCATTAGGCTCGGTTTTATATTAACTAGCTAAGCTTCACCATTATTTTATACAGACGTACGGTACATCGGCGGTTATCAATATCTGTGTGTCTTTTAAAATAAGTGTGTCAGACCAACAACTAGTTTACATGAGTATTATTACAAAAAAGCGCAACTACAGTAGTATTCGAAACCCTATAATATTTGACATTATAAATCAGTGCCTTAATGTTTTCACTTAAATAACAAAACGAATGTATTTTTTTCTTATTTTTTAAAGTCATAACTCCGCAGTTGAGCACAATATTATCTGCAATAAAACCCGATGCTAGGTGGGATAGAAATTCACATGATCCAGAGCATTCTGTGAGGATTTCTGTTTGCAGGGAATTGAATTAAGGTCCTATCCACGGCTACTCGTAAACTGAATTGCATTCGCTCTATAGTCGACATGAAAATTAAGCTTCGATTAATCCATCCGTCTGTTTTACCAGAAGGTGGAAGAACTTCGCATTTCGTTTGACAAAATTAATCTCCTAGTTTCGAAACTTTTCGAGTAAAGCTTACGCAGCGTTTTTAGCTAGATACTGCACAGCTGCAGTCAAAATGTTCGTTTTTTAGGCTTGCGAAAACTTTTATCATTTTATTTTGATATTATATCGTTCGGCACTGAATAATGCGTCGTATAGAGTCAGTATATAGAGTAATTTCAGTATCTGGAATATGTATTAGATATCAATGTAAATCAAAACCACCATCAAAGCAAATCGACATACTAATAAACATTTATCCTTATCGCAATCGCTCAGTGCAATAGCGCATCTAGAGCGATACTGCTCTTAAGTAGTTCTTCAGCACTCTACGCTCTTAAATTCAGCCTAAGAGTCGGAATAAAACCACCAGACGCCACAAGATCACGAGAGGTCAACAGCACAATATTTACGGGCCAAAGTATGGCCGTTGAGATGTTTAACCTCCTTTAGTTACTTTTCCTCTACTTTAGAGACCCTTGGAATCTATATTTTACAGGATGCATTATTAAATTAAGAAAGAGAAGGAAAAAATTCAGTTCGGGAACGAAGCCGCGGGGAGTTCCACAAGGATACGACTGATGCCCCTTCCCTTTTCAAATCCTTTCTCCTCGGAATCTTCCCCTGTTTTTATTTACCTCTGCCTCCCTCAGTACACTCATCCTCCGCTGTCCCCCATCGTCAAGATCCAACTCGAAGTCCCCCAAACCCAACTCTATACTCTCCTCATCCCCTTGTCGATTTGGCCCGCGGACGTGGCAACCTGCCCCGATTCGTCTTTCATCGTTTCCAGATTCGCGCGAGAAGAAGTTCAGGGGAACAGGGGGAGAGTTGGGACAGAGGGAAGGGAGGAAAACTTGAGGAATAAAGGAAAGGAGGAATCCAGACCGACTTTTCCGCTCGATTTTCGGTTAACGGAAAACACACTCCGAGCCTAGAGGAGAGAACATATATGATTTAAATTCTGCGTGTTATTATTTCACCCAGACATTACTAGTGAATATACATTTCAGTAATAGGTACCAATTAATTATTCATGCCGCTAGTGAGGTACGGTAGATGAGCTTCGTGCTTGAGGCCAAATATAATTGCACTTTATTACCAGCAATAATAATATTATGCATACGTTGATTTTACGATTAGGTACATATTAAAGATCTGCATTCCTATAGGTTTAAGATGAACATTTTCACTGAATAATAATAATATTCAATGAACAGAACAAAATCGTTTATCGACTGATTTTACTCCGTTTCTTACTCAACATTAAATAGACAGTGGACTTTACTCCGGAATGACATGAGCACGTACTGCTAAGCAAACCTGACTTGCCTTATTATTCACGTTTCCGTAAAGTTTTACGTAGAATCAACCTGAAAATGAATTTTGACTCGGATCCAATTGAAATGTATCGTTACCCATTATACGAAGGTGGGAAGAAACATTTTTTTTATAGAGAGTATAATTCTGGCTCTTGGATTTCATCACCTCAATGATCATTTCGTAGGGTCCCGGAAATGTTTCAAATTTGTCAATTTAATGACCCTTAGCGCGTTTGTTTCACGCATCGTCACGAAAAATCATTTCTTATTCACGAGTAATTCACTAAAACCAGCATCAACAAATGCGTCCGAAAAGTAGCGGCCAACTTTCGCTGAGTGCTGTCCATAATTCATGCCTCGTTAAGCCGAGTCTATTTTAGATTTTAATTGACGAAACCAAAAGGCATTAATTAATGGATTTGAAGAATATATCATGTAAGTAATATGGCACTGGTGGGCCATTAACACTATTCTCGCGTCAATCCTTTTCTCTACCATCTCTGTAGTGCAATTTAGTTTCAGTAACCTAAAGAAATATCAGGTATACCTAAGTGGCTAAAAACATCCATTATCTGGTCGAAGCTAAAGCCCGTTTTACAAGACACTTGATCCAGCACAAGGTCGAGCATACTAGCAAGTATGCTAGCTTTCCAGTATCGTGCGAATTGAACCAGTATACTGGCTGGCAAGCATGATCGCTAGTATACTCGCTGAACTACTGGATTTCCTACTTGATGCGGTACTAGTTTGCTATTAGACCCAGTAGGACCACTAGAGGAGAGAACATATATGATTTAAATTCTGCGTGTTATTATTGCACCCAGACATTACTAGTGAATATATATTTCAGTAATAGGTACCAATTAATTATTCATGCCGCTAGTGAGGTAGTGGCCATCTACCAATCACGTTCACGTTACTGACGCTATGCGGTCTTCTATTTTTTTAATTAGTATGGAATCATATGGAGTAACCACTTCATAGAAAGCACAAGGTCGATGATCGTGTGAAACCTCCTAGCAGGATTCTAATCATGCTAGATTCCGTCCTCAATATCAAGTAGCGGGTAGCATACTAGGTCTTGTAATGGATCAAATATCGTGTAAAACGGGCTTAAGGTTGACATTTCCACTGATGATATCTCCTTGCTTGAGGAATGACTATACGCTCGGAGCCGTTCTGTTCATAATATTCAGCCAGACCTAACAAGTTTGTGCGACTGAAACAACAGAGTCTAAAAAAATCAATTCTCAACGTTGAAATATTTAGGTAAGTAACATTTTTAACCACTGGTTTCCTCTTTATTAATTTTCACTCCTACTGAGTTTAATTATTTATAGGCTTTATCAATTTTGCTTATTTTATAGGACTTGAAAGTAAAGACATTTAGGCGGGAAACTAATACTCATAACTGTCGGTACTACCCCTGGCTATTATCAACTCCGTGGCCAGAAAATGGTCTAACACTCATCATATGAAACTCCGCTACATTTTTTAAATATATCAAACAAACCTTTATCACGCGGGACTGGCCCTGAACTTATCTCGTACAAATATTTGTACGAAAACATGCATGACATGAGGAAATATTTAAAAAATGCGTAACGACACTGCAATAATCTTAAATATTTTTGTTCACACGCCATCAAAGCCAAAAAACGTCAAAAAAATCACGTTAGTGCCTTTTGTAAAGAGAGTCTCGGGCATATCTACAGAGAACACCAAATAAATAGAAGACTTATCCTGATTAACTATCCCCCTTGTGACTTCGATCGCATTTATTACTATTTATCCCGCACTGTAAGCGGAAAAAATTATATTTACAAGGTATCTCGCCTCTTCAACGAGGCATCCCCTTCGGCCTATTCATCTCCGGGAGATGTTTGGCTCCTGAGTGAGCTGTTGTGTGGCGTGGGAGGGTCGGGTGAACACAGCTTCCGATGGCTTCCGCGGCGGGATGGTAGCAGTTAAAGAAGAGGGAAAGGGGAGATGACGAAGGAGGGGAAGTAGCAAACGACGCCGTAAATCCGGAGGGCGGTCCAAATTAAGCGGCATGAACGGGATTTCCTTCACGGCCGGAACGCGTGTGCGTTCGTGATTATATATATATATATGTATATGAGTAAGGACTCTAATTTATTATCCTCCGGCTAGGCGTAAACTTGGGAAAAGAATTTATTTTCACGCTGTCCTGAGCTCAATTAATATTTTGGTTCAGTCGAAGGCTATCGCGCACTTTAAAGGCTATTTATTGGATAGTTAGGGTCCTAAATCTCCGGCACGGCGGCGTTGAGGAAAATGAGCCGCGGCCATTTTTTTAATTTTGTTTTTGCGGGAGGTCGCTATACTAGTAATCTTGACCTTCTTGGAAGAGTCGAATGCACGTGCAATGAGGAAAAGAGCGTCCAGCATACTCTTCTTGCCCAAGGCATGATTTGAACTCCGACTATATGGAGTCCGAAAAAATAACGTGATTGCGATTATTGAGCGTTCTATATTCAGCCTTCTCTTTTGTCCTTTTCTCACTGTTCGTGGTCTTCGCATTCCCATCTGTAGTACCCAAACTCAAAATCTTCTTACATCTAAAAACATTCTTGTACCAGAGAATCATGCTCTGGTACCTTGTTGTATGTACCAGAGATCTTTCATCGATGAAGAGAGAAGCTTTTGCAGCCTGAAAGCCACACGCGGTGTATCTTTGGGATTGGAGGTGGACTTAAATTTTAGGCACTACAACTTCTATGGTTACATTGAACCACCTAACCAAAGTTAGATAGTTAGTTGTTCAGGGGAGGTCAGTTGTTCAGGGATAGTACTGAACCTGAAATGCCCTCCGCTAGGCACTCAAGTAGGGACCGGTTTGCCACTGAAAAATCCGCCACTGCCGGGAATCGAACCCTAGGGATGGGAAGCCAGTACTCTAGCCACCACACCAACCCGATCCCCACCTAACCAACACTTAATTCAAAGAAAATTACGACAGAAATTTCCAATGTGATTTGAAACCCACACCTTTGGATTATCAGGCTAACGCATTCATGACCCCAAAATCACCGTCACATATTTAAATCAAACCTTAGAGAAGAACGAATAACTTTGAAAAAAGATATATACGTACGCTTCCTGATATACGGTTTGGTGGGATGTTACATCGGTGTTCACACTGAACTTGTAAGCTGAACATTAATCTCTATGGCGTCGCATTGTATATGAACTTCCTTAAAAAAATACTCTCCCAGGAGGAACGCCTTTAGGGCAGAAAGGAACGCCTTCTTGCAAAGGGAACTCTGTATTTTCACAAGGATACACTGCTTTTGTGGAGTTAAAGTGGTTCATTTACCAGTTTTTATCGCAAACCTTTTATATATTCAGCCGCTGGAATGAGCATTTTTTTACGTCCGAAAACTATTGTCCGTCTATAGAAATTTATTTGTGTTTCAAATCGGTCTGTCTCCATTTGCATAACACTCATTTCGCGAGTCAAAACTTTCTACGCTGCGTCCGGAACGTAGTCTAGCAGAGAGATGATGAGATGAAAAAAATTAAGACGTAAGCCTTCGCGGTGACGATGAGCACGTAGGTACTTTAAGGGAAGATTTTCCGATACATTGTCAAGTGCTCAAGACTTCTCCCTTCCTTTTCGCCCAAATCTCCTATTCTTCTCCTTTACACGCCCTCTTTTCCTCCCAGAGCTCATCATATCCCTGCTCAAGTGCCCTCATCTTCTCTCTCTCTCTGCTTCCCCCACAATTCCCTCTCCGCGGTCTGGTAGATGGATGGTGTCTGGCCGCTAAACCGCTGTCACTTCGCCCTGCCTCAAATTTTTTGCTTAATTTAGTCCCGCACTCCGGAGCGACAGTCTTCCGGCTAACATTTGTCTTGGTGGGGACCGCCGCGTATCCTCTCCCTCCTTCATCCGTCCACCGTTTCTTCCGACTCACCCTCATTCCACCCCCCCCTCACCTTCAACGCCCGTCAATGGCCTCACGACGACTTGTTACCAAATGATGTATTCCCGATATGCCCGAGTGCAGAACGGAAGCGTTCTTCGGAAACTCTCTGAAAGCCTTGACCTAGGCTGGCGTGCTCACCGGGTTGTGCCAACAATTGGTCGTGAAAATTTTAGTCGGCATCACCATCCGCCCGCTGGTGATTAATCCGTTTCTGGGCGATTGCTTAACAAAATGCATCCATGACGGATTAACTTATTCCAAAGCTTTAGAAAGTAGTAGTAGAGGTAGTGATTCGAAGGAAGCAAACAACAACTGAGGTAATTTTCGCCATTTAGAATAGAAATTTAGAATTTAGAATGTGGGTAGGAGTTTTTCCAGCGAAAGGTGGAGAGAAACTCATCATTGGCATTAGCATACACTTAAGAAAAGAGGACATGGGGTCCAAGGTTTTAACGTCTCATCCTACCGACGGAGTACCGAAATAAAAATACTCTCCACACAGTACCCAAGTGGGGGGTCGTGGTGGCCTAGTGGGTAGAGCACTGAGCTACTGAGATCCCGGGTTCAAATCCCGGGCAAGAGCCTTTCTGGACACCCCCATCTAAAATCCTCGCGATTCGATTTTCTGCCAGTCAGAGCTTCGTAGGAAACCACAGGTGGCCCAGGGAAAGGAACTGGCCCCCCTTACCCTGAATGTGTGAATTTCACACTTCATTGGCTTAGTACGGGGTGAGCTCTACTCTCACCTATCAAAGACCAACCTTCGGGTTGAATCACTGAGTGAGTGGGGACCGAAGTGGGGACCGGTATCCGAATAAAAAAACCGTCTCATCCGGGATGCGAACCCAGGCACTCAGGAATGTCAAATATTTTATAAAAGCGAGAGAAGTCTACTAATCCTAATGAGGCAATATGCCTACTCCTTTCGGAAGGTCATCCTCAAAGATACCCCGACGATGGCAGCCTATGCCAGCGAGTACAGTTTTTCGTTTTAAACGGGGAGATTGGGTTAGTGTAGTCGTACGAGTATTGGCTCCCCTATTCCGAAGATCTAGAGTAGAATCTCGGTGGTGACAGTGATTTTTTCATGGTCACTCGGTTACTACTAGAGTTCCATGCGCTAAATACTTCAAGGGCAAAGACTTGGTTCGTCAGGAACAGTAGACACTCTAGCATGTTACGTTAAAAATAACCCTATTTCAGTACCAATGCCCAGATAGTTTTCTTTTAATGAGAGACGCATTTATTTTCGAATTCTAGGCTCAGAGCATTTATGATGGGGGTCACTTTACCTTCGTACTGTTAGCAATGACCTGAAACTGATTTCTAATCCATAATATTCAACGGTTCACAATCTCAATTAATCAGATTACAAGATTCAAGAGACGCAAACTTTGGCATGTAAGGGATAACAATGTTACAGCGGAAAATTATGAGACCCCGTGGTCGATAGTCTGCTTGGTTTTAATCGCATGACCCTGCCGTTAAATTATGCACGATATATTTGGTATATGGTTATTGCATAGCGTAAATCACCCTAAACTCTCATGCGAGTCAATACGGAGACATTCCATTTCCAAAAATTTTGTCAAGAAAATAAAACGTAACATTCCCCATATTTATGGAGATGCGATGAAAAAGAATAACCATTGTTAATTAGTCGCATCTATTTCAACTACTCACCTACTGGTTGGGATCACTGTTTCTGGCACATGTTCCATCACACGTTCTCGGTCACACAAATGCGTCGCAAGCTTTTCTTAGAGATTGAGAACTTCCAATGAGGAAAAACGCAGTCATGCTGTGGACGTATCTGTAGATCACGATCTTCTAGTCAACCAATTAGCGCCCGAGAGACCTGAAAATAGAAACACGACCGACTGATTCACGTACAGCAAACACAACTTCAGGGTCAAAGTCTAAAAGGACATGTTTGACAAGGTTGTGTCATAACGACCATAATGGGATAACTTAGTGACTAAACCGACCATTACTGCTAAAAAAATACCATGAAAGCAACGGAATACGATAAAGTTTTCGGAGAGATGAAGGTGTGACTCAGAATGTAGAACTCAATAGCCCTTATGGCTCCGGGAAACGTCAAGTGAGTATATTGTAACACGTCATGGGGCGATGAAAAGTTTAATTGAAACGACGATGATAAGAGCATACAAGGAGAGGTGAAAGAAGAAATGATGTAAAATAGACAGTGCAGGAATAATAAAAACAGTGAAATGAAACTTAATCACTGGTGTTAGAGAAAGAGATAGGGACGCTAATATTTGGGAGGTGAATCTCTCACCCATGGACTGTCACCATTGGAGATATTTTAATGGAGAAAAATAATATAGAAAAATAAAATAAGGATGAAAGCAATTTTATTATTTTAAAGGTATATGTTAAATTTCTCCGGATTTTGCTCATTTTGTTACGCTTGGCATCTTGAACCGAAGAGCAGAAAGATGATGAAAGATGATGCGTACTCCGACGCAGCAATTGACTTCGTTCTTTATTTTCCCCATCGCAGTGGCGTGGAGGTTCTCAACCACCTGCAGCTTGGTGCCACGACCGCGCACCAGCAGCAGCACCAGAGGGACCAGAGGGGACTGCTGAGGGGAAGCTCTCACCACGGTGAGTGACCAACAAAACCACAGGGAGTACCTGATATTAGACCCAAATCGATTTGTGTGCATATCCAAGCCAATAGGGAGAGGGAGTGAGCCAGGTAGTAGGCCGCCAGTACCGACTTCAAGGACAGCGAACTAGCTGCGAAAAATCTTAAAAAAGTTTCCCGCTGATGCGAAATTTTCAAATAAAAATATTATCCACCTTACGGGATTTGAACTCGAATGCGCCTAATATTCCTGCCTTGTGCTTTGGCCGGTCGAGATACAAAGGCGTCCTTTTTCCCTGAAGAATTCTAGTGTCTCTGAAGAGCTAGATGTTGAGGCGAACTGATGTACATACTGTTTCACGAAGCAACCGTAATTTGAGAACCGTCGAGGCATCTGGGTTCGATACCCGATCAAGGTGGATAATTATTTCTCTGTGAACATCCTGTTATTGCGCACTCCATTACCATGCTATAAAGTTTTTCACCAAGGTTTGGATAGATTATGAGCATGATACCAACTAATTTGCTCGTAATTGAGTCACTCATAAAACCCAAAATATTGAAAATAACTTTTCTTAAACGATGGCGTCACCAACAACTGCAAAATATCAAAGAGAAAATACTTCCATTTCCCGGCATATTCTCATTAGATATTCTTTTATGAATTTCTGGATAGTGAAATAAGGGGAAAAAATAGACCAAAAAAGGGAAAATACAAATTTATAAGACGTCAAAAGTAAGGCCGCTTACTTGGAAGAGAATGCAAAAAACAGGCAGCATCCTTAGACGTTCTTATCTTCCACCTTTCTAACAGTAGTCGCACTATTTACTCGATTGCATAGTGATTAATCCAAAGATTGATTCGAAAATTGAGGGGAGACAGCTCTCATCGTATTTAGCCCACGGTCGATGGAAATTTACACAATTCACATTTCCCTTGAAATTCACAAAGAAACTCACTAACCATTGACTCGGCCACTTCTCACGTGATTTAATCTGTCAGAAAATCGAATTGAGAGATTTCTCTCGGAAATTGGATTGGTGTGGTGGTTAGAGTCCCTCTCCCATCCCGAGGCCCAGGGATCGAATCTCGGCAGTGGTAGATATTTATTTTTCTCCACGTGATAGCTAGGGATAAAGTAACGAAAGTAATGAGGGAAAAGAACGGTGGTCCTACCGTGTCTCTCATTCAACCATTAATTTCCACGACAGGATTGCTCCTAAATGCTCATATAATCTTGCGATTAGGTATTCTGCAAAAATAATTAAGTTCTGCGACCGGTAAATTATTAAATTACGCATGTGGATTTTACGCCCTTAAATTTTAGATTTTTCCGAAGAAAATGGGAAAAGTTTTTGTAAAGCAATACATCATTTAGGCTCTCGTTGGCAAGAAAAAGGTAGCATTATTAAAATATAGAATAATTCATCAAGGGCTAGTTCTTGATGTCCTTGAATGATGAAGTGTCCTTGTAACTAACATTAGGAAGATTTAAATGCCGAGAGAAAGAGTGAGATACCAGAGGTGTCAGTGAAGAGCTCCGGGGTCTTATTTTTTGCATTAATATGTTTTATTCCAATCGAAATGGACCACCAACTAGCCTCTAGTAGCGTCAATAGAAAAAGCTACTGAAATGGAATTTTATATATTCAACAAAGAAAAAAACAGCCATCAAGTTCCATTTCATTAAACACCACTTTCTCACGCACAAGCAAATCAATGAATCTAATTCTTGTCTGCAATTCCCAATGACTAATGAGCTAGTATTTTCTGGCCGCATCCAAAAAATTTTAAATTTAGTATGCGTAGTATTAACTTCTTAATCGCATGCGTTTAAAGTTGAGGTTATAATTATAACTTCAGGTTCATGGTAATATATGCATTAATTTTATACTGAAAAAATAATTAAGTACATTCAAGTGTAGATGCCTGCAGTCATATTTAAAAATTATTATATTTTACTCTTGGATAAAAACCTACTAGCCGAGTGAATTACAGTTCTAATTTTGCCGCAATTCAGTAGGGTATGACTGCCTAAACTTGACCGCAAGCTCATTCCACTGAACATCCACCACGATGTAACTGTTAATGACGCCGCTGAAGCATTTTTTCGTGAAAACGAAGAAACAGCGCTGATTTCATCTAATAAGAAAAGAAAAACTGTAATGATGTGTAAAGAGGCTTCGCAATTCAAATTAAAGATGTGAAATATTAAATAAAAACTAAGTTAAAATTAAATATTTTAACCCAAGTGGCTCTTCAACTAATTGGACTCCTATACGTTGATAGGTTCGCCTTATAAAGGTTACAACTTGGATAATATTTAAATTTGCGTCTTTAATAAGTAAAGGTGGTACACGCATGAGGGAAAGGCTTCTTTTCAGCGCAAATGAAACTAAAAACACTGTCAGCCTGAAGAAAAACAGAGATCACGAATTCCTCAAGACGTCTGCTATCTGGATAGCTTCACCATCCGTCTTCTCACGCGTAGTCCTTTCTTTGAGACTATTCGTCATTCTGAGGATCTTAACTCGGGCGAGACAGATGCCCAGGGGACAGATAGATAGCTGCGGGGTAGGAGGAAGAATGAGTTCATTTTTCACGAAGCGATTCCGTTAATCATTGGGCGCTCAACATGTATTTGACGAATATGTCAAGGTGGCTTCAAATTCCCTTGAATTTCGATAACAGCCAGACCCAAATTTAGAAGCGAATTTCATGGGGGAGAATTTTACCCATCTTCAAGGCTGACAGGATTCTATTTAAATGTCTTAAACGAACAATTCACCGCTTTCAAATGAAGATTTCTATCGGTTCCTTATCATTAATACCTACCCACTGTCCCAAGAGGGTTCCTCTTACTTTACTAAGCTTGAGAATAGCGTAGTAGTAGTAAGTTGAATGATACGACCAAAGGCTAAGGGTAATTTGCGCCATTCGGAAAGGATATTCAGATAGGGGTTGGAACGTTTCAGGGATCGGGAGAAGGGTAGGCAGGTTTCAGGTGTTAGGACTGAACTACTGTTAGCAAAAGACGCCACGGTTTTACGTACCATTCGATGGACAGAGTTCAGAACCTCCGCACGGGACTTTGGTGTGGACCGGTATTCCTGCGACAACTGGAATTTGAACCAGGGTCCTGGCATGTTAAAAAACAACATTGCCGTGACTCCTAGGAGACAAACATCGAGAGCAATAGCCTTGGCCTCCGAATTTTCACCCATCTGCTCTGCGATGACACCCTTATTTAATTAGTCTAATGCGAAATGGTCCGCTCCATTCGGGAAATGAATCTCAGGAGTTCAGTTATTGAAGCATCTGATAACACATTCAGGAGAAGAGGAATCGAAGGACATCTTCCAAAAAAAAAGACTGATATTAAACGGAGAAAGCGTGTTAGCCGACATAACCTTACTCTCGGAGGGATCTCGATAAAATATCATGTCATGATGATTGTCATAATATGAATGTTATGATGATTCACCGACAATTAGAGCGGGGAGAATTAGATGAAGCATTGGAAATGAAACGTCGCTATGCATATTCAACACACACACTTCATTAATTTCAACCATGGTTTCGACATGTAAATTTCCCTATCAAGGATAATGACATTTACATATCAAGGCCTTGATAATGACATATACATGTCGAAACCACGGTCGAAGTTAAAAAGTGTGTGTGTGTGGAATGTACCTACAACGCAATGTTTCATTTCCATTTGCGTAGTTCCACATAGTTAAGCCTTGAACGTTAAACTGCAGTTGAAGCATTGCTTGGGAGTCTGGATTTATAGAGGCCATCGGGCATGACCAATGGCAAAATATTATATGATATTGACATTCTTCACTTCTGGTTATTTTAAGGCTTATAGACAGTAGGTCACGCTCTTGCACATCTGAGTTGGAGCAAAGGAAAGATTCATCGACGATCCAACCAAGTGGAAGTACCTTTTAAGAGGATATATGAGGTCGTAAAGGGGACTAAAATTTCGAACGGTGCGGTGAGCTTTAAATTACTTCCATATGACGCTCAGAAATATTTCGGGATTACAAAATTTTGACAGCGTTGCTCTTGACTCATCAATAAGTGCATTTTAAGCAATTATCGCCATAAGCCATGACCTAACACTTTGTCGACACCGATGTTTAACGGATTTCTTTACCGTTGAGCGAGTGCTTCATGCGTCAACAATATATTAGGAGCGTAAAAATATGGCTGCAGCAAAGAGATAAAAACGGCCGAATCAGAATATAAAATAAATCCTTCCACTGGTTATGTACGTTTATAAATCGAGCTGGATGATCTTTCTGTAATGGCCAATTCACTCCCTAATCAGGTTCGCATGGACTCGAAAGGACGAAGCACACGTGCTGAGATAATATGACTTCCGGGAACTTCAGAGGGCCAATATAGAGAACTGAACATCGCACAGCCCCAAGAATGTTCCGTGCGGGACACCTGACGACGCCTTCGTGTGTCCTCTGGCTCTGCTCTTCCAGTTGGGTTTGCACTGAAATGCATGAGCGGAGAGAGGGGGGGAGAGAAGTGATTCGAGAACAACGCCCGACATCCACGACCCTCCTTGGAAATGACGTTCCACCACCCCCTCGGCGGAAACGAAGCAGGCTGCCGCGAGGACGTCGTGAGCAGACTTTGAGGGGAACCTGTGTGGGTTAAAGGGGAGGGAAGGAAGGGGAGAGGAGGGAGAAGGATCGGGCGTGAGAAATGGGATGGCATTATTTTAACGACACGCGCTGTGCAGTAAATGTCACGCGGGATTACGGGCGGAGGGGGTTGCGAAGGGATTGACTTTTTTGACGCTCCGTGTTCCGATTCCGTTGGTTTGTGTATTCCCGTGTTCGGCGATGGGGAGGGGACGAGGGTTACGACCCATCAGTCGCGGAGAAGGGAAAGATAAGAGAGAGAGAGAGAAAGAGGAACAGACCCATATGCTGCAAGTTTGAGCACAAGAGGAAATAGTGAGGGAGAGTGAGAGTGGGCTAATGTTTCGTTCGGCAGTGAACAATGCAGGGAAATTTTAAGTGACATATTGAGATAGAGCAAACGCCGTACCACGTGCAAAATTTAATTTGCTGTCCCTCTTAAATGAAAGTGTAAAGTTGTAGCAACGATATAGACACTTTGCATCATCAGCCAACAATCCAAAGATATGTTTGACGCAGCTCTCCACTCGATTCTCTAATCGGCTAGCCTCTTCATATTTACACAATTCTTCTCTTTCACATCCTTCACTGTTTCTATACATCGAAGGCAATGTCTTCCTTTGCCATTCTTCCAATTCACTTATCCCTCGATGATTGGCTTCATCAGTCCATCATGCCTCTAGATATCGTCAATTAAGTTGTCCCGTCTTCAGAAGACTTTCCTTTTCTCCCATTCTTCTCAGAACTTCTTCCTTAGTCACTCGGTCAATCATTTCATCTTCATCATTCTTTTGTGTCGCCACATTTCGAATACTTCCAGTCTTGACTTCTCTCCAGCTGATATCTTCCATGCCTCACGGGCATAAAGAATAGTTCTCCAGATGTATGTTCTGATTGTTTCCTTACTTCCACACTAGCATTTCCAGCTGTAAGTAGATTCTTTTTTTGGAAGTAAGCGCTTTTTGCCTGGGCTATTCTGTTTACAACTTTTCTCTTGCTTCGCCCATCGTTGGTAGCTCAGCTTCCTAAATTCCAGAATTCCTTCATCTCCTCAAGCTTTTCTTTCCCTAGTTTAACGTTGGTCATGCTCTCCTACTGCATTGCATTGCCGAATTTTATTTTTATTGATATTCAAATTATATCCGTTCAATGTCTTCTCCACTTAAGAAGAGTCTTCTTTAAATCTCTTCCTATATCTGCCATGACAGCTATGTCATCGGAAAATTGCAGTATGCTGATTTTTTACGTAGATATTCACTCCTGAAACCTTTTTTTATTTCATTGTGGCTTTCTCGATGCAAAAATTGAAAATTACAGGAGATAGGTCACGGTTTTGTCTCATTCCTTTCTTTAAAGAAACTCAAAATATTCATATATTTTAAGTATTTTAATATATTGCACGGAAAGTCATTATTTAAAAACATTCAACACTATTGGAATACACCGTAAGGAAAACAGGACATTCTGAAAGGTATGGTTTTTAAAATCTAAGTTCGTAATTTTAAGGAACTAACTATAAAAAACTATTCTTTAACCGTTAACATTATTCATAAATTATTTCTAATAAATTGATTACATGTAATGATAAATGGTAACTAATTGTACGTGAGAATCCGAAATTAGCCATTGAACTGCGAATTTCGCTTTTCAGATTAGGAGTAGTTTAATTCCAGAGCTGAAAACTGTTCAAACCCGTAAATAGATAATAGGTAGGTATCAGAATATGGAATATGCTGCCCCCTGGAGACTGCCGCCGGTGTGATAGTAAAACGTTGTACCCGTGATCCTGAAGATGGCGCTTCTGTCAGGAAACCTGGGCGTAGACGGTATCAAATGTGATATCGAATTTTCAGAAGTGGGACACTCTATTAGTGAGCATTTCATGCCAGGAATATTCGGGCTAAACAAACATCACTAATACGAACGGACTACTTCCCATTACATGTCAGGGGAAATGCTGGTAGAAAAAGTAGGAAACTGGTCCAGTATTATCATACCATTTAACCTTTCCTATTTATCGGACAAAATACCCAAGCCGTGGACGGGATTCAAACCCGTTCATTCTGGTAACCAGTCCGGAGCTTTACCAATCTGTCTACCGTGGCAGTCGCTGGAGATCTTCGTGGGAGGCGACCGACAGCTTAGGTCATTTGTGCCATTTTATGATAGGTGGGCAGGGCAGGTTGGTTAGAGGCAGAATATATCAGAGAATGAAGGAGAAAGGCGGAAAGAAACCCGGCATCGGCATTACCTTGCACAAAAGGTGCCACGGTTTAAACTCCCAACTGACGGACAGAGTACTCCGACTCGAAGAGCTCTCACAGAACTCAAGTGGGTACCGGTTTACCAATTAAAGAACATCAGAGTAAGGCCTGAGATGAACTTAATTGAACAAGTAGAGTACATGGAAACTGAGAATGAGGTGGTTTTGGCTCTTGTGACAAGTGGGGATAATTAAAGGGAAATAGGGATGAAGAGAATTGACTGTTTGGATGTAATGATGGGAGGTAGGGACTATGTGGAGGTAACGAACACCATGCGAAAGGTTTATCCTGCTGCAGACGAAGATTGAGAACCGCTTCATTTCTGTCTAAACATGCCTGAACCGGAATCACACAAATAAATAAAAGTGAAGAATGTAACAGAACCTTTCCCATAATGAAGTTAGGTGACAGTGGAACCGAGGGGAGAGCTAATTCTGAGGATTGGTGGCCAAAGTTGATGGTGGAGATAGGTAAATAGGTTGCAAGGGGTATAATTTAGTTAAGACAGTCACTCGAAGTGGCATTCCTAAATAAATATTTGTTGAAAATAAAACAAAAGAGGAATGCACAGAGAAGGGAGGTACTGGAATAACAGAGCAAAAGAAAATGTGATAGCACTTGATGTGTCGAAGCATTCGTTATATATGAATAAATTATTAAAATACATCTAAAATCATATGTGTTTAAAAACCTAGAGATTATGAGGTGACGACACAATTTACTTGTTGTCAGCATTTGTCAATCCCAAAGTCTCACTGAATGAAGTTGTTTGGTTCCTTTCAGAGGAGATATTATATTTAGAGGCCACTTATTACGCCTATCAGGTAATGCTTCCGCGAACGTATATTTTGACGGGAGAAGCACTCAGCATTTCATTTGTTACACACCATATGCAGATTGCATCCCGAGAAACTTGACTTCTTTTTAAAACCTAGGTGCGCATCGAGCCGCGGTCGATACTTATCGACTGACATGACGATCATTGCCGTCAGATTTCTGCTACAGACGATGACCTACCACTTGAGCTAAGGGTTACGATGAAGGAAATCTAGAAACGATGAACGCCATAGCAGTTGATGCATGTCGATAGAAATGATTCGTGTTCCCTGGGTATGATTTCAGAAATGTAATATCAGCACACACGAATTCTCTCATCTCAAATTTCGTTCCTGTATCAGGTTAGTGAGGAGGTCAGAGAGACTTTCTTCCCATTTCGAGAGCCCGATTTTGAATCCCAGGTGTGCAATGAACTCCATTCAAATGGTCATTCCGTAGAGTGCCGTGAGGAAAGCACTTCAAGATCAGTACTCTATCCAGATACGGTTGTTGAACAGTGAACCTCTTGGTGTCTTTAGCTAAGAACTGGTTCAAGACGGCGCTTAAAATCCTACCTATACTCCGCCATCCACTTAAAATTAAATGACGAAAAATACCTTACGTGTTGGCTCCCTCTATCTAATAACATCCAAAGATTATGTGATATTTACAAATAAATAAAAAATTACAGTGAATAAGGAGGTATCAGGCCTGATGTGATAGAATTCAAACATATTGGCGGACCAATTTGCGATTTTCCACAAAATGAAGATGACAAGGTAAGACTAAAATCGACGAATAAACTGTCTCTGACAAATTTGGACAAAAACTGAATTCAATAGTATCAGGCTGGATGCAGTGGCACAGCATATTTTTAAAAAAGTTTACTTTTTTCTTCGTTTTTCATAATACAAGCTGGTTTTTATCCCGACGAAGGCATTGTGAAGGCACCATATTGGGAATTCGAACACGGCTTAAATACCTCACAATGGCGCAATCTCAAATAAATTACGTAAGTAAATAATAGCTAAATATTATCTGATCGATTAATCGAATGTATGTGTTGGATCGAATGTAAATCGAAATGATTCATCTCGACTTTGGGGCTCAGCATCGAATGAGAACACAGCCCTTGGGAGTGGAGGGGAGAGGAGAGCAGGTGAGAGGGGTCGTTATTCGTTGGCGCCTCAAAGAGATTAAGCGAAGGAAAACAACAGCAACAAAAGCAAGGGAAACTGGGAGTTGGGAGGGAGGAGTCATCAACGGGCGCAAGGAGGGAAGAGAAATGGGGAGGAGGTCCGCGTCCGCGGTGGGGTTTTTTTCTCCAAGACATTTTGAGAATTCCCAAGAATGTATCCATCCCTCCCTCCCTCTCTCTCTCTCTCTTGCTCTTTCTTCACAAACGACGTGCTGAAAGATTTTCCCCTCGCGCGTCCCAAAACCGACACAGGCATTTAGTAAAAGTTTCCCTCTTATCTTATACAGTCAAAATATCGAGTGGCGGAAGACAGGGTCACAAAAAGCATACGCCTCCTCTCCCTCCTCTTTGCCTCGAGTGTATCGTGTTGCTTTATTCTTTCAAGTCAACGGCGGTAATAAAAAGGAGGAGGACTCTTGGTTTCTTCAACGCACACCGCCTCAATGGTTACCGACCCATGCTCAATTTATTTCCAAGTGATTCACCCGGGCGCAAACGACGCCTCATTTGTTCCAACTTCGGACGTCATTTTTCTCGACTCTTGAGAAGAGTGACGCATCGATTCATAAATTCAGCATGCGTGCCGTAAACGTTAACTGAGAGGAATGCAGGCCGTAAATAAAAAATACATATCGTTTCATCGCTTTTCCCCACTTTCAAATTCGTGTACCGTATCGCAAAGTTGAACGATAAATCTTCTGCAAACAGGATGATTTTAAAAAGCCCAGAGTGTCCTAGGATTATGAAATGTAATTTAATTACATGTTTCTTATATTGCAATAAACGTTTGGACTCTCATCCCTAAAAGTATTGATGGCGTTTTTTCTAATTTTCAATATAATAATGTCAGAAAACCACGCAGGAAGAAACAAGAATAGGCAGAAATTATTATTATTCACTTTTGAAAGTTATCAAATGCATGTATTCGTCCTTTTATATTGTCATAAGCATTTTTATGCGATGAAAATTAGAAATACGAGTACTAATAACATTTTCCATCATGATTGGGAGAAAAACGTAACGATATACTATCGGGCTTCAGATTGTAATGTATATACGGGTTAGAGGAAATCCTAAGTATATTTTTCGTAACTTGAATTTTTATTGAGAACCAGAGAGTAGAAATAAGATTTGCGACTTGATCGAATGCTCAAGACACTAATAATTTTTCAAGGCTCAAAGTACTGTAATGCAATTAAAAATAATGTATGCTAACAGAAATGTATCAATATACTACAGTGTACACACATTGTAATATAAAATAATATGCATTTTTTACATATAATTTATGCCTACAATTTTATGATCATTACAGTTAAACCATTGATTATAATTCAAAATTAGCATCTCGCGAAAACATTACCTGGCAGTCAAAACCTATTTCACAGTTCATCATTCGCAATAGAATAATGCCTAGATACCTACGTTCCCATAGTTCCGCCAGGATTTTATGTTTATTATTTCGGATTCCTAGCGTTTCTAGTCCAGTGTTCGCAAACCAGGCTCTAAGACTAAGGAAGGAATCGCTTTTCTGCACAGCATTTTCACGTCCCGCAATCAACCCTCGTTGCCACGCGGAGACCACCATTTTGAAGTCCCACCTCAACACACCCATGAAACCTGCCGTAAAATGTCTTTCCAGCGAAGAAAGAAAAATATGCTCGCACCGAAACGAACGCGCTCGAATCTCGAAAATTTCTTCACTACCGAGCGTGAACTGTTTTTGGCAGCATCTTTGGAATTTTGAAATAGGTAAACTATCTCTCCAACCAGCACAGGAAGCCGTTCTTCCTGCTTTTCCGCCTAATAGCCCACAGATGAGTTAAGTAATGTCCCTAATGAAGTAAGAGTAAAGAAGTCCGTCCATCTATCTTTATACGCTTAAGTCACATCTCCGCATAAAAAAACCAACCAAAAGAAAAACAATGTCGATGATGGCTCAAGGCAGTGAAATACTAGTAGTGCAGTAAACATTCTATGGATAGGATTTCCTTGAGCAGTCGAAAATCATTCTTGCCCATGTGTTCTTTCTTGAGAAAAATATATTCCACAGGGACCAAAAATTATAATACTTATAGAGTATGCCAAATGAATTACGGATCCGTTAACTTTTGTGGCTACGAAAAGGAAATGTAAAGGAAATAGAAATATATGATATACGCGGAAAATATCAGAATTATGTCAACAAAATATTTTTTCTTTGTCTTTTCCATTCATCAACCATCCATTAACATTATATTTCATTGATTTTGATATCCTTCGCAATATAAAGATAACAGAAAGTCATTACACAATAAGAAATAACCAGAGGGAAAATTATCTGAGTTTACTATCCCTTCTTTGCACATTTAAAATAATAAGTTAAAACAAATTATCATAAATATAAGTAGTTATCTTATTGCAAAATATTTCCGCTGCCGCTATGAAGAGCAATTGTTCACATTGAAAATACCTAAAGTAAAATGTTTTTTCAAAACAAGAAACGAACCACGGGATCGTTGACCTAGCCTATCAGCAGGTCACGACGATCATTTTTGGACCAGAATCCGATTCTTTCACTGATCCAAAAGTGCAATCACTGTCGCAAGGTTTTGTGGTATTCCATCATTAGAGGAAGAAAAAGACAACTTTTACTAATATCACTGGATTTATCAAAACTTGACCAGGGTTCCGACGTGGATTCACATCATCATCAGGTAAAAGGTGAGGGAAGCGCAAGTCTTATATACATGACATTGGGAAGTGAGAGGGTATAGAGGGGGGGGAGAGGAAGGAAAGAAGCACGGGAGGTGAACGCGAGAGATGGACTAAGAGGACAAAAGGGAGGGGTCTAAAACTTTAAGGATGGGGGAAGTGGCCGGGAACATACATTCATTAACAAGGAAATTATCGCAGTAAAATTGTTTTTAAAATTCTCCCGCTGTTCTAAAGTATTCAGCTTTCGTCTGTCATTAGTAAAATATAGAGGTGTTCTGGTAAAATCGCTTTTATGTCCGTGGGTTAAAAGATGTTTGGCGAAGTTGCTTCCTTAAAAATGAAAAGCTTTAAAATCCCTTATATGCTCCTTTTGTCTTGTTACAAAATTTCTGCACGACTGTCCAACATACCGTCCACCGCAATCACTGCATTCCATAAAGTATACACCACTTTTCTTCTGAGGGTCAATGGGGTCCTTACAGTTCGACAAAAGGTTCTTCACACTAAATGGGCTTTTGAATGCCACTTTAAAACGGTCACTTGGTATAAGTTTCGCCACTCGAGAGGAAATCTCCCCAAAGTAAGTAATCAGCCAGTTTGCCAGCCGATTTCTATAAAAAAACGGAACCCCCAGTTAAAAAGTTGTGCTCGGAAATCGAGATCGTCTATAGCATGGACTAAGTAGCTCGCAGGTATCGGTTTCAAATCTCGAGGAAGAATCTTGACACCAGCTAAAACCAAGCTGAGAATTTTCTTGGCACCATACTTTTTTACATTCCCATCGGCAGCTAAGGGAAAGAAACTACCACTCTACCCTAATAGTCGACTTCCACCCACTTTGGAGATTCGCCGAAAGGGTGGATCTAACACCAAAAATCGATTTACCGGTTGATGAATGAGGTTAAATCCACATTGAGAATTGATCGGACACGATTCCCAAAATCGTGACTTTCCAAGTAATGAGCATAATATTCCAACCATTAAAATTATTATTTATCGTACTAAACAAATATTACGATGCCTTAACTAAATGCAAGTCTAGCTGATAGTTCTTATAATGGGCCAGGGAAATTATTTAGCAGCTGGTGAAAACTCTTTCGTACATCTATTCAGGACGTCTGGTGCAGTGTGAAATTATCAACTGAATTTTTGTAAAATTGCGTTTCACAAACATGGTTCTCTTCAGCCTCGGGAATAGAAAGAAGTCACATTGGGCCATGCCCAGCGAATACGGTGACTGAGGCAAAATAACGGTTTGTTTTTTTTACCAAAAATCACGAGCAGGCAGTGAGGTGTGAGCGGGAGCATTATCGTGGTGCAATTTCCACGAGTTGTATTGCCACGATTCTGGGCGTTTTCGTCGGATTTCTTCATGCAAACGGCGCATAATTTCCAGGCAGTAATTTTTATTGGCCGTACGACCATATGGCAGAAACTTATGACGCACTACGCTATTGAAATCGAAGAAAACAGTGAGAAGTTATTCCCGTTATTTTTTTATCACACCACGTACATGTCATTGGCAGGTCTTGCCCGTCAGAAAACCAGTCCATACCCTCCGTGCGCAGCAAGTTGAGGGCGGCTGGTGTGAGAAGCACCTGCTAGTCTTTTTCAATCATGGATGTAAAACAATTCCACAAAGTGACGCCCACAGTGTTAGCTTCAATTTCACGTGTCTTTGCGCGAGTTCTACCGCCAACTACCGGGCGGACCCCCGAGTTGAACACCGAGATGGGTTTCGTTGCTTTTCCTCTGTTATAACAGAATCAAGTGCCTTTTTCCTTCCCGCAGGAGACGAGGAATCCGGAGAGAACGGCGCCCTCCGTGGACCAGGGGCTTTCCTGCCGACGGCTTCGCTCGAGAGCTCCCCGTCCCCGCACCACAACCCCTCCTCCCACGCGCCCCAGTGCCCAATTCCGCCCGCACCATCGCAACACTACTCGGCCGGCGACCCCTACGCCGTGCCCTCCGCCCTCGCCTCCCTCTACCACCCGCACCACCACGCCGCCGCGCACCAGCACGCAGCCGCGTACAACGCCGCGTACACCGCCAAGGCCGCCGCCGCAGCCGTCGCCGCCGCCGCCGTCGCGGCAGCCGGCGGCCAGGAGGCGTCGCCCGCGGTCAGGGCGCCGTACGGAGGCGCCGTGGGCGTCTCACCAACCACCGTCGGGGCCGCGGACGGCACCGGGGGCAGGGTCGGGGGCGGCGTCTACGGCGCCGGCGGTGCCTACCACTCGCCGCACCCGTTCGGACCACCACCGCCTCCCTCGCAGCAACAGCAACACCACGTTCAGGGGGCAGGGTTCCTGTCGGGGGCATCGGTGGCGACGGGGGGGCCTTACGCGGGGGTCAGGGGTCACGGGGCTTTCGAGTACGGGCCAAGGTAGCAGTTCTCCGAACGAGTGTCGTGAATCTTTTAAAGTTGGGCGTGTTTGGGGTCGAATGTCGGCGACAGTGGTCTGGACCCAAGCCAATCATCTTCGGGAGGAGTGAAGAGAACATTTGGGAGGAATGACTTAAGCGAATGGACTATATTTGATTTTTCGGCCAGCGCAGGAATTTCATCACAACCCTCGTAATGAGTGTATGTACAATGAACTGGATGGATGCAAGTAGAATGGATCCAAGGCGGATATATTTTTGGCCACGTTGAGACAGAAGTCTATTTTCAGGAATGCATCTAAATTCTTGAGCCTCGAAAACTTAACATCACATAATTGCTATCCTCATGAAAGGGGTAAAAAGCAGGCAAATCTCTACGTTATTAAGTCGAAATCATTATCACAATTGTCATCATGTCAGCATTATTATTTCAGAGCCTCGACTACATCTAGTGGTTAATGACTAAGGCCTCGCGGCAAGGCGATTATTGTGTATCATTCTTTTGGGAAATTAAAAATTTATCCTCAAAATGGATTTCACACTCCCAAACGACACATCGAATTTGTTGTTAAAATATATGAGAGAATGAGAGTCTTCCATTCTCGACTTAAATCAACATATTTCAGGAATACTGTGATCCCTCCAATTGCGGCTTTACCTGAGGAGATTTATAAAATAATGGTGATGTCACTTTGAACTAGGAACGGTGACCAGTTGTCATATTTCATCAGCAAGAACGTTAAAAGAGAAAAAAAAAATTTAAAATCTTTCCTCAATATGAGTGTTCGGCCACAGTAACCCTCGAACACTTGATCAATCTTGGTCTTAAGTGCTCACTCAGTGACAGAGAAGGGTTCCAAATTACAGAAAAACAAACGCCCCGAGAACTTAAAAGTTCTATTTAAAATGCTACGGTAGACGTTGAGTCCAGAAGCGAATATAGAGTGAAAATCAATCATAATTAGCATCCATGGACGACAAAGTTTTGGCGTAGAACTTTTGAAGCATTCAACCACCCATAATCATGAAGGTTGTGCAAAATATATAATTGCAGTCCGTGTACTTCATCTTTGGCTCACCTTACAGTTTTTGTACTAATACGAACAATCTAATGAATATCACTGGCCACTGGAAAAATTTAATGCAAGGCAAATTGGTAAGTAAGAAAATTTCGTGTGTCTAAAAATCTAAGTATGCAAATGTTATCGCAAAACACTCCAATTCACTGCAAAATATGTTCTACCAGTTTGTTTAAAGATATATATTGAAAGATTGATACATACAGCCCTTACATAGTGAAACCTATGCTTCCACGTTGCAGCTTTTTACCCTCAAGTGTTCCGAAGGAACAAGTACACGACTCGGAGTGGACCCTGTGCCTTAACCGTAACGTGGCTGAGGAGTCGAACAGGTATAACATTTGAAAAAAATAGATAAATCGCTAAGCATTTTGTGATAAGCTGAAATGTGTAACTAAAACTGAATTAAGGACAAATTTCAGACGTATCTTCGATGAATTATGTTACATTCAAAGAGCTTATATTTAGTTGAAATGAGACATCGTTTTGGACTCCTATTTGAGATATATCTGATTACGTAACCTTACCGCATACATATGACTGGTGTTCAAAAGTCAAATGTGGAGTGTGTCATTTTAAATGACACTATCATGTGGAGAAAAAAAAGTAATTGTATTAATATGTAAATATAAATAAAATTTATATAGTATATATACGATATAAAGTGTTTTCCAAATTATTTATTCAAATTCCTATCCCGAAAAGAAGAGGAACAAACAAGGAAACTTATGATCTTAGGTTATTATTTGCAGTGGCATTCAGGCAAAGTGAGTGCTCAAATATTAGAGCTTTTCAGATGATATTAATATCATTCCGCAATATATGGGAACCATACAACGCCACGCTCCCGACCAAATCTATCAACAAGTTTACCGATGTTTCTGTAATAGGTGGTCTCTGATATGAGAAAGAGGCCTCTTCCACCAAGGTGACTCACTCAAGAACATTTGTACTCAATCCATCTTTGCCAAATTCCTGAGTGGTGGAGATTTTCTCTATTTTAGCAAAATGAGGACCCATGACAACATGTATGCAGACCACTTTGAGAGACGTTTGTATGACAATATGTCGTGTTTCACTATTAGATTCAATGAATCGTACAAATACGTATACCCACAAGAGAATGTTGAATGGTGATTCATGCCTAATTTACCGTCATCGAATGCAAAAAATCGGTATTTACGTATAAAAAATGGCCATTATTAATCGGTTTTCCAAGACTGTCCCCCTCAATAACCAAAGAAGAGGACGAACAATGGGAATAGAAGAGTTAGAAAAAGGGAGAAGAGAAACCAGAAATCGTAATTACGCCAACGACAGGCTCTAAGGGGTCTACATTTTAGCGACCTATCCATCGGAGGGAGTATTGAACCTTACATGCATCCACACGAAATTCTCGGGGGGATTCATATGATATATCAGCCAGGATACGAGCATAAGCCTTTGGAGAGGGAAGCTAATATTCTTGTAACATATCCCCTCTATTTTCACAATTACAACTCAACAGACATTCTAAACTCACTCAGAGCCAAACTACCGACAGATACAAAAAAGGAAAAGCAGCAAAGACCGGCTATACTACAGATTAAGGTCACGCGGTCTCATATACGACAGCTTAATGAAATGAATTTTTCTTCTTTAAATTTTAGTTCGGATTTGACATTATTCACGCCTTCAAAACCTTCACTAACCCGAAATTAGTACAAGTTTCCAATTGTATTATGATTTTTACTGATTCCGCACGTCAAGTAATGGATGAAAATTATTTTTTTTAATTCGGAGCGTAGCTTCAGGTGCTCGGCGTGAGTGAATTGTCCTCCTGCATTCGGCGAGCGAATGTTTGTGCCTCTTGCCCATCAAAGCCAGGAATTCGCCGGAGCGGAGACTCGGGGATTATTTTCTTAATACGTGGCTTCAAAGAGATTATTGCAGCGCTTAAGAACATTCACGGGGAGGGGGGAGGGAAGGAAGGATATGAAAGCAAACCAAGACCACTCGTGGTGGGAGGGAGGGAAGGGTGAGCAATGGAGGCGAAATGTGTTTGGGGAGTTATTGGAAGGGAATGGTGGGCGAGAAATGCTCAAACTTTGTTGCGGGAAGCCAAAGGAAAAGGACGAATGATGGAGTTGGCGATATATTTAGACACGCGTTAAAAGACAAGGCGCCTCCCTACCCAACCTACGTATTCCCCTTTTCTCCCCTTCATCCCCTCCCCGCTCCAAGCCACCCTCCCCATTTATGCACACCCTCTCATATCTACTCGACACCTTCCCTCACTCCCTACACGACGAAGGGAAGAGAAAAGGATACTCGCCCGGGAACTTAGGGAGGACCGGGGCGTAGAATTAGTGTCGAATGAGCGCGGGAGTCTGTCCCCAAGAGCGAAGGAAAGGGTCGCCAACCCTGGGCAAAGCAAGAATAGCTTTACGTGGGTGACTTTTCCAGAATCGATAGTAGAGAGTAGATATTCAGTAGTGGTGACCAACAAGCTATCCATGGTCATTTTCGCCATTTAGAACGAAACGAGTGAACTGAGTAGAGTACGTGGGAAACTGAGTGAAGGCATAGAGGGGAAGATTTTTCAGGAGAAGAGGGTTGGTGTAGGGTGGAGAGCATCGGAATTAGCTTATTCCTAACGAAAGGCGCCAAGGGATTCATATTTCTACGCCCCATCCGATAGACATGGTGCTGGACTTGATGTGCGCTACATATAGCACTCAGGTGGGGACCGGCATATAAATGAAAATGGACTACCGCTTCCGGGAACAGAATCCGCAACTTCGGAGTTTTAAGCCAGTACTATAGTCACTACGTCAACCCGATTCTCACGGATACAAGTCGCAATTGATGGCTATCACGCCACTAAAATTCACCATTCACTACCTAATTAAGTGTGACCTGAAAAATCATTACCAGATCGATAGTCTTTCATAGAAAAGAATGAGGGCGCATCCAAACCTGTATTCTGCAGCTCTCCTACCCCATATTTGAGCCGCTATTAATGGTTATCACGCAATACCACATCCCAAAACCAGAGCCTGCTGATGCTGCTGATTTTTGCGGGCATGAATTGATTGAACGACAAATCCATATCTTTTGCAGTGTCTCAGTGGACAACATTCCTTGGATCAACAGCTGTGTGGATGCAATGAAGGTGAATGAAGCTTATTCTATCAAACGACGAAATGTTCCCAATAAAATTTTTCCAACGCGTTCTGTCAATGTAGTCCAAACAATTTCTCAATGTCGAACATATTTGCAAGTCCTTATCCATCGCAGTAGCATTTCATGTTTTTCACGGGGGCCTTTAATTTAAATAATCCGTGAAATCAAATTGCCTTACCTGGCTCTGTACAAAATTCTACAATTCATATATTCAGCTCAATAGATACCAACAAATCATTCAAGCACTTATTTATCTGAACTGATCTTTACTTCTCTTAACCTATTGATTGATATTTTCTCCCTCTCTTTTTATAGATCCTAAAATTTGTAACAAAAATTCTCTCATATTCTATACTTTTTTGTCCAAAAATAAATATAATATTTGTTGATTAGTAAATTGATAATTTAACTGTCATTTTGTGGCCATATTTTCCAAGCTGCCGAGCAAGTTAAATATAACTTGGGATATTCTATTAGAGAGTAGTCTTATCGAGTTTTCTCGCACCCAAAAACTTTAAGGAGCCAGTCTCATAACTTCCAGCCCAGTTCCCTCTAAGGCCTTGGTGAGGGAAACGATAAAGGGTCCCTTCGACACTCAGTCTTCCCTAATGTTTTCTTTACGATCCCGCGATACCGTGGCCTTTGAGAGTTCATACAACATGGCCGGAATAATCTCGGCTCCCGGGAGAAGAAAAAGATGGAGACTCCAAAGAAAACAGCGGGAAGGAGATAAACGATTAGATAAGTTTCCACTCTGCTTGCTCGGGTATCAGAAGGTGCCGACGCCTAGAAGAAGAGAGAGATGATTTTTCAGAAACTCTTGAAAGAAACATGCAGCTGGGCTATTTTTATGACTTTTCTTCGCAGCTTAATGGTCGCGAAGAGATTAAAAATATTCTGCCCTGGCCGCAACTGGCCTCGTGGGAGAATGAGCCTCGGGCTTAAAATCAGCGACCAGAATGGCAGAGGAAGTGATTCTCAATAAACCCGTAGATTTACCCGAAATATCTAACTTGATGACACTATTCGTGGCAACCGAGAATGTAGAGAAAGAACCGACTGACACTAATCGTGGCAACCGAGAATATAGGACATTTGCATAAATAAGAATATTTTAAGATCTAAAGGATTTTAAAGGACAATTCAAAATATTTAAATATTTAATCGCAATGATAATCCAATTTTTTGTGGCACTTTAATTTATGCCCTTCGACTATCAGGCTTCAATGCTACGTTAAATATGCTGCAAATTTAATTAAAGCTGAAATATATGCACACTTTTGAACTACCAAGGGAAGTTTCTTTGGAACTACATAAAAGCGAATTTATTTTCCTTAATAATGCGAAATCGTTTTGCAAGAGTAGGTCTGTTTTGTCTTGGTGGCGACTTTGGGAAAATCGACCTGATTACATTAAAATATTCCACACATTTCTATTAACCAATTGTATCACCCATTACATTGTTGTTCATTAACATGCCATTTAAATCCGCCGCCGCCGTGAAATTAATAATAGTTGGTAGAGGTAGGATACCAGCGCAAAACACGTTAGTCAAGGTACCCAACATCTATACTGTTTGAGTGATAAAGTATTTCTGCTAATAAATTAAAGGAATATTAGGGAAGAATTACAAAATAAAATTCAGAAATATCTTAAAGACTATAGTGGTCATTGAATCATCTCTAATGATGATTAAATGTGCCTAAAATCCCTAAACAGGGATCTGATTCCAAAAAAGGATTCCGGAAAAAGGAAGGAAGTTTGATCATGCTCCAGCTCTTTCATAATTTAGCAACATTTCATCTCACAACCATTTTCAATTTGGACTTGCCGCGTAAAACTTACATATTAACATCGTGAGGATGACTACCAAATCTGAAAATTTTCAGCCCATAAACTCAAATTTTATTTCATTTATAATAAAAAAACAGCTTCATTCTTGCAACTTCAATCGAGAGTAATCTATGGAACGGACGAAAGAAACCAGAGGGAGTGATTCATAATTAAATATGGAAAAAGATATCTCGTGAGCTAATTCATATTTGTACCCTGAATACTCTATAAAAGTAACACATCATGTAAAAATTACCCAGGAGACCCAAATATGATGCCTTGATAACCACACTGAAATAAATAAGACCCAAATCATCCCTGATACTCGCAAAAATCGGAGAAAGAAGTAATGGTAATTGCATTAATGGAGAAAATAGAATGTTTCTCAATTAGCGTAAGAAGGGAGCGATAAAGGCATTTTTATTTAGCGAGTCATACTGGACACACGATAACTGCTCATTCGGAGGTCCTGAGCTATTAGATTTTCCCTCTCTCCGCAGATTAGACTCTCCAAGTAAAAACGGGAAATAGGCCGAAAATAGAAAATAGCTATTCGATTTAAATGCAGCTTTTTCATCAAACGATTCGACAATGAAATGAGTCTGTCTTAACCTTTTAAACCGCAAAGGAGGAATAATATTCTAATCATTTATTTTTCACCAGCGCAAGGCTCCATTAGAGTGACTGCCTGGTAGCCCAGTCGTAAGAGATCATTTGGCATCTTCGGACTCGTCCAACTATACCCAAGGCGAGTGATTTTCTGAGCAGTGGACTTTCAGGAGAACGACCGGAGACACTGGGAAAGTAATTGCCGCCCGCTTACGGGACAGCCACGTGTTCCATAACGCTGATTAAATATGCATCTCCCCCTTAATGCACCCTGTAATATTTAGACCATCACCTCGATTACGTAACGCCTACAAGAAATCTTCTTTGTGAATGATAAATTGATACTGATACTATGATTGAAAATGATATTATTATTTAAATATAACATTATTTGAAGAAATAAAGAATTCATATTGTATCTTTTCCCAACGTAATGGAAGACTGGACCAACCCCCTTCAATCAATAATTCTTCGTATCATTTGTCCCAATCCTTCCCCCTAAACTTTAGCGTAATATATGAACGGACCTTTACCCTGATGCGTGAAAATCTCACCTTTTTGTGTTTATTACGCGGTGACTCTATCAACCAGACGGAACTTCGGTTAGAACGCTGTGATCATTGGATGACTCCAACACAAGACAGCCACCGCGCGAGCTTATGCGTAAACTCGCAGCGCTTGGCGTAGATTTCTTCAATGAGCGCAAGGAGGACGACTGTGGCCGCGAACGTCTTGAGAAAGAACGAGGTAGAATGGTAAGGAGGAGAGAGTGGGAGGAAGAAGAGATCAGGAGGGTGAGCACAGCTTGTAGTGCCCTGGTACCCTGCTGCCATCAATCAGTTGCCATGGAGACGCCCAGTCCCCCCTCCATACCCCGCCGGAACACGCCCACCCCCTGTCTCTATTTTTTCCACCCCCGCAGACCCGAGTGAGAATTTGACATCATTTTGAATGGTTCCTTTCTCTCGGAATGCCAATTAAATATATATTAAACAGCCCTAAGTGACGCCTAAGGGCCATTAATCACTTTGTCACTCACGACGACGCCCCCTCAGCCAAGCGTGCATTTTGAGGGCTGAATCACGACTGGCGGACGGCGGAGAGGGAAAGTAGACGAGTCTCTGGAAGCGTGTTCCCTCGGTTGGACGCGGAGCGATTTCGTCGCCTGCCTCTCCACCCGAGGTAAAGTGAGAGAGATCTCACTCGGTCTTCACTTCACAGGTGAATTATGGATAAGCGATCGGATCGTCAATTTAAGGTCTCGTCATTTTTTTCTAGCGCGATAGCACAAGAGTAAAAAAGTGTCCCCAGTTTATTTTGATTGACGG
Source organism: Platycnemis pennipes (assembly GCA_933228895.1). NCBI lineage: Eukaryota > Metazoa > Arthropoda > Insecta > Odonata > Platycnemididae > Platycnemis > Platycnemis pennipes. The sequence continues at coordinate 110,802,088 of OW121850.1, forward strand.
GTTCTACCATCCTGCACGATCTGAATTAAATGGCTCACCCTTTCGCGAATAATGGAACTTTTTGATTTGGAAATCAATCGAAATGACCAACTCAAGTAGAGTCAATGAAGAAAAATTTTACATTACAGCCATTCGTCATTTGTTTAAAACTGAAATAAATTTTGCATTTTCACACGAGAAAAAGCTGTAGAAAGAAAAACTCCACAACTACACAATTGACAGTAACTATTCCCATTTTTCTTTTGTATTAATTTACAATATTTACTGCATTTCTCTGTAAATTCTACCTCGGAAATTAAACATTTTGGCTCGACGTTTTTCATCCGGCGCATATGTATAAATAAGGCAAATCATAAAACCCAAATGCCTTCATTATAATACATTTTCCTGAGGGAGTTTTGCTAACCTCCGAAGATGCTACTATAGGCATCGAATTGCATGCTGTGATTCATTTGCTTGTAGCCTCCCGCACCCCTTTAGACAGCGTTAAAGTCGCACCAATTGCACAAATTCCACTTGGAGTCAAATCATTCAAAGTGACGAATCATGATAATAAGAATTCAACCATTCCGAGCTCTCACGATGACTTTTGCCGTCATCATTTTCTGTTAGAAAAGAAGGTTAATTGTAAATTATTTTATGTGAGGCTTAATTTAAAGACTATTCATGGAAGACAAAAAAAGACCGAATAGGGGCGTGAATGCCCGCCTAGTGTCACACTCTAGAGAAAAATAACATACATACAGAGTTTTATACGTTACAACAAGTATATATTTTACGCAGCCAACAACTTTTTGTATGAAGAATGTTCAAAGGAGCCTACACTTTACCAGTCTCGGGCGTGAGCGTCCGAACACTAACGAACAAATGTAAAGAATTTATAAACGAGGACCATATTATGGATTGTGCTTTAAAAATATACAACCCTAGATCGGGGGAACGGATACAAGTAATGTTAGACCATTACCATAGCATACCATACGAATTCTGAACAGAGTTCCATGAGATGGAAGCATTTCGATCACCGATAGAAAAGCGGTCAAAATGATCCTCGTGAAAACGACTGTATTTAAATTAAGTCCATTTCCATAATTTTGATACCACTGGATTTTCATTAAAATTTTACAGCACAGCGGAGAATTTAATGACTCGTAACGCTCTAGGAAATAATGAATTAGTAGAAAGAAACGAAGCAAATTAAATTCGCTAAGCTTCTCGACTCACACCAATAAGCGCATTAATTAAATACGATGTGTGGAGACAGGCATATTCGCGGCTTTACTATCATTGGGTAAATACGGCTCTTTAATGGATACGATCTTTCCTCGCGAAGCATACCGATCGTTTATCTACTCTCATGATAGTGTCTACGAGGAAAGGAATACTAATCGAAAGAAAGCGTGAGAAGAAGGCCTTTTGCCGTCCCAGCGAAACACAAACGGTTGCACCATCAGAGTCACAGAGGACACCATCTAAGCACAATTTCGGGGGAGAGGGAGAGAGTCATCGTGCCCCGCGTCACCAGCTCAAGAGATTCATCGAGCAGCGTTGGCAGCAATGTGTTAAAAAATTTCATAAAAAGTCCCTCGAGCAGGGTAACACTTAAGATCAACCTACTCGAACGCGGAGTGATGTACAAGCATCGTGCATCGCCTTTTGCTCTTTGGTCCGGTTACGTTCCTCGTGGGAGAAGAAGGAAGGAGTCCATTTTGTGGGAGAAGAGGCCGCGGCGACACAGCGGAGGGGATAATTTATTGGCCCGCACCGAACGCCCTCCCAGGGTGAGACGCGGAAAAAATTATCGCTCAACTGAGTGATATTTTCCACATTCGCACCCAGCCATCGGATTCCAAAGTGTGCATCAGTCATGGAATTAGCATAACGTGATATAATCTCCAGGAGACTGACTTACTCTGCGATGCCGCGATTCGAGCACATGCCTCAAGCTATGAATCGTAGTGCCATATAGGAGGGCCAACACCTTATCTAGCCTGACCACTGTTTCCCAAGGATATCTGAAGCATAAAAAAGTAAAAGCTCGGGCTTAACTGGTTCCTAAAGCGCCACCGCGATTCACACCCGGTGCTAAAGTGGGGTTTACATCGGCAATATTGCGAGAAATACGTTCAAATCTGAGTGACAAGAAAAGATAAAAAATTAAGAATATGGAAAAAAATGACGACTGACATAACACTGTAAATCTTCGAGCATAGAAGGAATGCTCCATAGAAGGAATCCTTTCTATGCTCGAAGCTGTAAATAGAAAACAAAACACAGTCTAATCCGAAATATCTTGAGGCATAATGTTCTTATGAGGACAGTAGTCGAGGGAAGAATAACAAAGGAAGGCCTCGTATGAAGGGTTTGGAGCAAGTAAACGATGGAAAAGAAAAGATTGATGAAATTATAACTAGGCTAGCCGATAGAAGAATGTAGAGGAAAATAGAGTCTAACAAATCTTAGAACTGACAGCTAGTGTTTGTGATGCTTGATTCATGCAAAGCTAAATCTGAAAGCACGATCTTAAATATTTCAATTTTTACTGCCTAATAAAAAAATAAAAATAAGCGTCGCCTTATAAAATAATTTTTTGAAAGAAATCGATTCTTTACAGTGACTAAGCACATGTGTGTCAATTCGGTCAACGTTGGATATTATTTTTTAGTTAATTGAAATTAAGTACCTATTTGTCTCCAAATAATAGTTACACAAACTGAGAACCTGACTCCAAATCATGTAAAAAAATACGTTTTATTATTTTTTACTTTATATTCATTTTACAATTATTTTTGTGATCCTTAGCAATTAATGTTTTATCGCGTTACTTCTTGTGGTCAAAGTTTTGGTGTCCAGATGGCATTTATACCATACCCATGTTATTAAATATACCTTTTCATTTTATAACATAATATACATTCATTATATTCATGGAGGATATTTACTCGGAAGGTTGGGATACATTGACATCAAACTCGAGGTAACTACGAAAAGGAACATTATTTTCTCGCTGCTCGACTTATCCCAAAAAATTGAAAATGAAACTTCCCTTCTTAGTGAGTTGGAGAGCTAAATCGAATTGAATTAATCTCACAATTAAAAATTCACAATTAGAATTCCCTAGAAAATATTTTTTTAACTTATTAAACGCAAAATTCCCATGGTTTGTCCTCTTTGTCCAATAATTAATTAGCTTCATAACTTACCAACATAATGCTATATATACATCCTGGCAAAGGAATTTTAAGAATAGCAGGGCTTCTTTTTAAGACAGGCAGGAATGGGAAGCCTAAAACATCTCACCGTTGATGCTAGGAGCAGAGGGAGGAAGGAGGTAGAGAAACCCTGTGTCAAAACTATCTAAACAAAAGGCTTATGGAGTAGAGGAAGGGTAGATACATAGGTAAACGTTGTTATTGGTGCGACATCGAGACAAAAAGTCACTTATTCCATATAACCCCTTTCCCCGATAAGTAAAACCCGGCTTCGGCATCAGTATATTCTTGAGGAACGACGGAAAGGTTGTTGGGGTCAAGAGGTCGAGACGACCGATAGGGACTGGTCATTGCTCTATTTAGCATAGGTGTGTGAATGGAAAAAATGGGCATTCAGGGAACGGAGAAACGGCGGAGAGAAACCCAAATGCGGCATTAGCCTAATGCCAACGAAAAAAAACCAAAAGGTCTACAATCTGACGTCCCATTTGAGCGAAGTACTGCACATACAGAGAGAAGAATAGAATAGAAGAGAAGAGTAGAATGCATGTACTCAGAACTGCACTCAAATAGGGGCTGGAGCGTCACTGAAAAATCTGTATCGGTCAGAACCTGGACCATCGGTATGAGAAACCAGTAAGTACTCTAGAACCACACCAACCCAATACCCTCAAATCTCGTTCTGCTCCGAAGTTTTAGAAGGGATGAAAAGGAGACGGGATTCGGGCCATGGTGGGAAGGGATGTTCCCAAGGAGGAGGAGGGGAGACAGTGGGTGAGAGATAAGTCCGAGGGGTTGGGAGTAAAGGGAAGCACCCCTCCCTCCCCACTCATCTCTCTCCGGGGGTGGTCCCCTATTCGGGGTTTGGGGGCGGAAAATGCGGGACCGAATGTGGGGCCTTTAGCGATCTCGAGCCGTTTTCCTTTTTTTTCTTCCTTTCTCCCTCCCCTTTTTTTCCCGCCTCCTCCTCCTCGCAGATGGCACCCTAAGAAGCCATCGGCACGCGAAGAATCCGACCGCCTCCATGCGTCATTAAGAGGGGCCAGGGATTGAGTTATTAGCGCACTTGAGGGAGGGGCGGGAGAAGTCGGCGGAGTGATGGGTGGCCCCCTAAATGGACGGACCATCGCCTCGAACGCGCGATCTCTCCTCGACGCAAGGTCTCCTTGTTCGGCTAAGATGATGGCATCCTTATGGGGGACATATTTCTTCGTAGCATTCGTGGAAGGACATTCAATTCCAAGTCACTGCCCGACGATATTCAAACGCTGTGTGTTTTCTCCTTGCTTAATGCGTCCGTAAGAATTTTTATTTACTTTCATCAATTGCTGCACGCGTGTTCATTTTTCCAAGCTAAATTTTTCGGCCATCTTACTATATTTTAATACATGTATTGTTTTTTTTTTCAAAATAAATCTACTTTAAAACTTTATCAGAGATTCCGATTCGCATTATTTTTTGATTGAAAAAATATGAATTTTTCAATATGCTTTTTTTTTACAATGCCATGAGTTTCTCAAACGAAAATGACTCCATTAGATGAAAGTGGCTCATGCACTCACAATAACGTATCCCATTCCTAATTAAAGCAAAATTCGCGTAAATGGAATATATTAAGCTCCATTCCAATTTAAATCCTCGTTAATCAGTGTTAAACGCTCATTAATTGCTTCCAGAAATGGTCATGAGAGGTAAAATGTTTATCAGTTCTCTTAAGTAATTTCGCGGGTATCAAGTGCCTGTTTCACAAACTAAGATACAATTGAGATCCCAGTTCTCACAAAATGCTGGGTAGAATCAATAAATCTATAAGCGTACTTATCACTAACTTTTTAGCCAAAGGTCTCTCGTAACAACAACTCCCTCGATGACTAAAAAGCAAGACAATGTAAATACTTGTAAGTTTGAGAAACTAGTGATCGACTAGGACTACCAAAAAACAACGGGAAGAACATGAATCGATAGTTCATCACGAATTAAATATTAATATTCTGCAGAGAAAACAAGCCAATGGGAAATGAGGAACAAAAAAATGGAATAATTTGCATTCAGCGAAAATTAAGGCCATTATCATTCAAAAAGGAATGGCAGCCATGTAATTAGTACATTCATGCTACAAATCTCAACAAATATTTCCATGCAAGCCAGTCATATGGTATTGTTGAGTCATGAACTCGCAGAATATACTTCATTACCAGTTACTAATCTCTGAAAAACATGAAAATTCAACTATTTATACCATATGATAAGCAATTTTTCCTCCCCTTCTTTGGACAGTTGGAAAGGCAACATAAAGATGTTTACACGATGAATACTAATACATCATTTTATTTATAAACACACAAGCTGGTTTCCTCACATTTCCAGCTTTCACACTGATTGAGAATTCAATTGACAGTAGGTACTGAGAAATTTCTTCCAGGAGTAGTGGTGGCTTAAAGGGTGGCTAAGCGTTGTTACAAACGCACAAGCAAACGACTAGCTTAGATACAGGCAATATTTCGCTGTAGGAGGAAGGAAATATAGGGCCACACATGACACGACTGCCTATTACTTCATGCGTTGATGTTTCCATGCCTCTCGTTTCGAAGTGAGTTCTTTAATAACCCCATTGCAACGTTCATAAGACGCGGGGAAACAAGCAACATTTAAAATTATTTGTGAAATTAAATCACATAAATCACTAACGAAACATATAGTCCTCACTTTGCCACTATTGTAACCAGTGATATTTCCTCTCTCTTAAGATTCCCATCACACGTATGTATGTACTTGAGTGAATCTCAAAGTATATTTCAATAATAAGTGCTAGAGTTTGGGAGTATTTCCGAAGTGCTCGAAGTTATGCTCGATATTAATTTTATTTAAAACGCTTTTACGTTAACCTCTCGCACAAAAATGAAGTACTTCCCCTCAGGACTCCCCCATCCGGAATGGAGTAAGGGTGGTGGGTAGAATATATAAAAAGGACTATCTTCGGGTGAACATCCCTACTTACTTCCGCGGGAGGGAGGCGCGCGATATCCTGGACTTCCTGTTCCCCTTATTTCCTCCTTTTTCCCCCCTTCCAATCCCCTCGGCTCCCAGAACAGGACTAACAGCCAATTTGTTGAACTTCATTAGCTCCAAGCAAGGCTCTTGGATGGGCGATCGGGACTCCAGGAGGCGGGGAAGAGAGTTTCGGTGTTTGCATTAGGAGAGGAGACCCCTTCCACCGCTATAATTCAACCTTCCCTCCTCAGTCACAAAAACGATCTTCGCTCCCGCCCGTCCGGAGGCTCCCGGGAGGAAGGGAGGGAGTCAGCGACTGCAGAGGGCAGCGCGACCGGCAATGCATCAAGGGTTTCGGGACCGAGGCGTTCGAACGCCGGCTTGGGAAAGAGGTTAGGGGAACCGGAGGGGGGAGGGGGTAGAGGGGGTTGGGGATGAGGGGATGGTTCCACGAACTCCGCTTTTAATGAGGACGGAAAAAGATTCCGTATGCGCTGGGTGCCCGCGGGAGGGCGGTTGACGTGACGGGGGTGTGTGCCCCGACCTACGTGTTGCGTTCCGGGACGGAAGAAAGGGTGCGATTCCGGGGGAGGGCAAGAGGGTGGGATCGGAGAATGAGGGCGGGGGTGATAGGGGGAGGAGGGAAGCGATAAATTACCAATCAATCTGAGCGTGGCAGCATGGGTAGGGGGACTTTTACGATCCGATTCGAAGTAAGCAAAGGAAAGTCCGCATGCGAGACACTTGGCGGATCCGACATGCTGGCAACCGCTCCGAGGAGAGAGTGGGGATTAGGGCAACATGAATCGTCCAGTACACGAGCTTCTACCCCGGGAGGTTTTGGCTTCAGAGGTGATTCTTCTGAGTTTCCCAATCAGTTCAAAAGGGAGGAATAGCACCGGGGATCAGCACTTAATAAAAACGAATATGAAGGGTACTTCCTCAAGACTCACAAAAAAAAACATTAAACCGGGACTTTATAAATAGAAATTACACCTAAACGCAAGGTCACCCTAAAGGGCTTGCGGGGCCCGGGCCAACTTCACCTACAAATTTACCTGCTAGCCACCTATAAGTGTGTGGCAGGGGGCGAGGAACTACATCTACTTAATGCCCTTAAAGCCATCATAAAGGTTAGCGGCAGGGGGTGAATATTCACCATACATGCCATACAAAATTTAATGTCACTTCCACGATGACCTCCCATTCGTAAAATGCCTCCATGGAGACCGTACATTATATTTGAAATGCACATCTCTTCAGGACGAGCGGGAGGTCTCGTGGCAGAAGAGGACGCGACTCCACGCTCGTGCCTCGGACGTCGAATGCACACTTGTGCGAGAATGAACGACGACATCCCCGGGGGAAATCGGCGAAAAGGCGTCGTGCCCCCGGCCGGGCGAAACGATGTCCACTCGACTCCCTCTTCGCCGCCTGCCTTGACGCTGAGCAGAGCCCGGGAAGGGGAGGGAGTGTGACTCACGTGGCTCTCCGGAGAGCGGTAGAAACGTCTTATGTCTCTCGCGTCGCATGCCTTCCCCGCCGCCGCTGGTAGCCGCAGCGACTCGTGAAGTCGGGTTGATAACCAGGCGACGGCCGAGGTATTTGTGGTAGAGAAAGGAGAGGCAGATGACAAATGGGGAAGAACTGGAGGTTGGAGAGGGAGCGACGGTCCGGAGGCTGGACGAACCTCGTTATCGCCAATAGTCGCAACCCAACATCGATGCATCCTGACGCGCGCTCAGGGCTCTTAAATTACCTCTTAGCCTTATCGCAAAGTCGTACATCTACATCATACCCTGCTATGATGTTAATATTCGTACAGTAATTAGTTAAAAGTAGTAAGCTCCGTCTTTTTGCCGATGATGCAGTAGTAAGTATATAGGGAAATAAGGATTTCGGATGACAAGCAGTTCTCACCAAAGGATTTAGAAGCGATTGATGATTGGTGTGTTACTTGGTAGCTGGAATTAAACTTGAAGACATGTTCAGTAATGAAACTTTAAAAAATAATAGCCTCCCAAAAAATACTAATTGCATCAAACAAAATAAAATATCTAGAGTAGAATTCGTTAAATATTTAGGCGTCAGAATCACAGAAGACATGTCATGGGGAAAAGGAACCGGGGAAAGAATAGGTATAGCAAACTGAAGGTTAGGATTCGTAAAAAAATGTTCTTAGAGAATGCGACGAGAGAGTATGAGAAATATGATAATTCCTAGAATAAGGGAAGGGGGTAAGAAAAATAAATTTGCTGTATGCTAGTATGAGGGATCCATTCGAGGAAGGTATGATACAGGAATTAGAGCGTGTGCAAGGGAAATCTGCAAGGTTTGTTAATGGTCCCTACCATAATTGCATTCGTGTTACAAATGTAATAGAAGAACTAGGATGGGACTTACTATCAGAACGCAGGTTAAAATTTAGGTTATAACTTTTAAGTAAATTCGAAGTTGCAATGCTTGCAGATGACGTTAGAAATATATTGAGAAACCCTGCGTACTATGTAGGAAATATCAAGCCTGCCGCGTGACCGGCGGTGAAATTCACATTAATTGCCATGCGAAAAAATTCACCTGGACCGGGAATCGAACTTGCCATCGAAAAAAATTGCCATTGCGATTGAAAAAAATTTCCATGCGAATTAGGGATCCTGGGTAGCGTAGTGGTCTGCGCAGTGGCCCGGAAAGCCAAAGGTCCGTGGTTCGATTCCCGGTCCAGGTGAATTTTTTCGCCTGCGTACTATGTTAGGTTTGATCAGAAGGTGGGATTGCCGTACCGCTGTCATTTTTCCCCCGTACACTAAGAGAACAATAGCAGCATAGCTAAGGGATAGGTAGATGAAAAGTTTTTGCAGTAGTCTTCAGTGCATTTAAAATATTGTAATATTAATAACCCATGCATGCAGGGGAAATTCAGATAAAAATATTCAGAGAAATGTCTTTCTAACCAGTAATTGCTTCATTGCTATGAAGGCACTATCTAGTTGTACGTGACTTTTATATCCAACATGTCTCCATGAAGTAGTAACATGTAGCTCATAGTTGCATGTAAGTAGTTCATATTTGGTGATCTTCACCCCCTGCTACACACTCTCGTGGTAGCTCGCAGGGTATTGCGTAGATGTAGATTATTGATCCATTCATTCTTTCAATTTCTCAGCGTCTTCCTTAGTGCTCCATACTTTTCTTTCAAACATCCTTCGCCAATTTAATCCCTTGGCTGCACGACCGGTCCATTGGCTCTTTAGTATTTTCACCAAGGACTTCAGGAACTCTAACGAGCGCATTTCTCCGAGGGTGCCTCGAGAGAGGGAAAGAAAAATACGTTGCAGGAGATTTATTTGGGTGCACCCACTACCCTGCACAGGAGCGAGCGGAATGAGGAAGGAAGATAGAGAGGAAGTTTTTCAGCTTTTGCGATTATGACCGACTAGCTTGTCTCGCAGCTCAAGATAGTCTCGTGGAAAAAAACGTAAAGCGATGGCTTGAGGTTTCTGAGAAAACCCTAGGTGGCAGGCTCAGCTTCGTGACTTACTGCATTCCGAGGTCTCGTTACAAAGTGGAGTTCTCCTGGGGGATTAGGGAAAGGGACGAGTTTATCTTGGGGCTGAAGGACTCAACTTCCATGGACGTGACAGAAATAAATTGCACCATTGAGCCTTCAAACGTTCCTGAGCTCGGGTCACTCCAGACGACATTTTCATCGTCAGATCGTAATTTAAAATAGAGACTTAATCTCTTAAGCAAATTTCAAGGCAATATTTTTACTGATGTTAATTTTCGCAGTAGCTGGAGAGGAGAGCGCATGCGCCATGTAGCAGCTAATTTATTGGCTGCTTTAGCTGTCGATTTTCTCAATAGTAGGAGAAGAGAGCGCGAAAAAGTGTAGCAATTATTTAAAGAGTAGCATTGGTACGCATTCACTGCTAACTACGAATCATTGTCGCTCGTCAGGATTGATCCGGCCTGCGGGTGGCGAGAGTGTGTCAATCTCGACTCCCTGACTTTCACAGTGCCCGGCTCCGTTCCGTTCGGGGTAATAGTGTATTCCCCGCAACCTTTTTGGGAGTGCGTGCATAAATCGGTAAAATCTCTAAACCAATACTTCTCCTCGTTACAACCAAATTTTTTTAAACATTTGATATCTATATCCGCTGAATACCCTGAAAGCCACTCTACGGCAGGGAGTAAGTCATTACCAAACATGCACTACGTATCTGAACTAAAGTTTATTCATACTACGTACCTAAGGAGAGATTTCTATGAATATCGTGCGGGACACAAGTTCCTTCATTCAACATGCAAACAAACATTTGAGATGTTCTCCAAAAATGCATTACACATAACAGTAATTCATGCACAGATGCTAAAATCATACCACGAAAGAAAAAAATCCAACATCATAATTTCATCTATATTTGTTACATTTATCCGAATTGATCTTATGTGCGCGATTTAATTTTCATGTTAAGGTTGATTTCTTTCGTGAAAGCATCTTAGTGTGAGAAGTCTAGAAGTCGTTATGGTAACGAATTGTTTGGGAAAATATCCAATACCTATTTGAATATGTTAGTGGTGCGGTGAATTTCTCTTCTCTTATTCCAATGGCCCTATCTGCCAATGGAGACTGTACATTTTGATTTGTAAGTCATTATGTAAATCGTGTAAAATTGACTAAAAGAAAAAAAAATACGATTTCAAATTCCTGTAGTATCTCTTCGAGTTTGCCAGAGTAGGATCGTTGCAGGTATGATATTGACTGCTAATTAGGCCTCTATCAGTAATAAAACATAAATTGTTATTCCATGTTACCCCTCTTCTCTCACTACCGCCCCTTTACGGAAAAGACACTTGGAATATTATGGGCCGACGTGATTTCTAGGAAGTAAATTAATAGTTATTAACAAATGAACGCGGTGAACTCAACTCTTAAAATTTGAAACATTTAACCAAAAGGATTTAGAAGAAAAAGAGAGGCACAATACATATAATTTTAAAAAGCCGTGTTTCAGGACCAAATATTGACATTTTGGACACTCAGTCACAACGCTCAGTGGTTGTTCAAACAGTAAATCACATCCAATCAATTCATCTACATTTACGTAATACTGGCCACGGGCCACTGCAAGGGTGTGTAACAGGGGATGAAGATCACCAAACATTCATCTCTTGTATACAACTAATTGTAAGAGCTACCAAGACCTATTTGCATACAACAGCCATGCATGCAAGCAACCAAAAGCTGCCAACTATGAGGAACCACTACAGACTACTTAAACAATATGTTACCTACCTATCCCTTTTATATACTGCCTATTATGTTCTCTAATGGTACGCGGAAAAAATGGCATTTTAAATCTATCTGTGTGACAATCTTTCTCTCTAATCTTATTTGTCTGGTCAAAATTAGCCTAATACGTATGGGATCATAATATATATCTAACATCTTCAGTAAACCTATCCGTTTTAAATATTTGCAGGAGTTTTAATCGGTAATTTAACCTACCATCTGATAATAGTTTCATAATTGCTGCCAAAAACCAATGCACACTACTACAGCTTCGCAGACTACTCATTCACTATCAAAATACATAGGTTAAAAATGACTGAGAAAACAGTTTAGTGATGAAAATATTGATGTTTTACTGAAAATGAAATTAGTAGGTGCTAGTGATCAGTCAGTTGCTAGTAAAGGTCATATGAATGAAGATGAATATTCATCTGGCTGGACAATTGACTATGACTGACTGTCTTATAAAATTTCCATTTACTTTGAATACCAATGACAATTGTCATCGGAAATAGAATTCCTATAGGCCGCTCCTATAGGAATTCTATTACAATGAGAGCTAGCGATACATGGGTGAAAATGTCCCAGCGAAGAAGACCTGATGTCTCAGCTGTGAAAAATATTATCGTGCAAGGAGCGGTAAAAAGTTACTCTATGGTTTTTACCGAGAGTCCGTGTTTTCTCCAAATCTTGACATTTAAGCTGAAGTCTTTTGGACAAAAATTCTTTGATGAGGAATGGGTTCAGAAAGCTTGAAGAGGCCCTTGACTAAGTAGGGCGATAGCGGTTATCTGAGGAAGGAATGGAGGGAGTGCTTGAGATCGTAAAAGCAGGGCCGAGAAGGAGCCGAGATACAAGGGTCACGAAAGGAATCCTATGGGGTGGGCAAATACGTGAGGCGAGGGATGATTGTGAGGTCCCCGGTCAGCCTTTCAGGACTTTTCAGGGCAAAGGAAGGTAATCACTGCATTACGATGGCAGGTGGTCGGGTTGGTGCGGACGGTGCGGACTTTATCAAAGGATTTAGATGTGATTGATTATTGGTGCGTTACTGGGAGGCTTGAAATAAATTGAAAAAAATACGCGGTAATGAAATTTTGGAAGAAGAATAGCTTCCCCCGAAATACTTATTGCATCAAACAAAATAAAATATCCAATGTAGAAACTTAAAAAAAATTAGATATCATAACTAAAGACATGTTATTGGGGACATGTATCAGGCAAAAAACAGGTGTAGCAAACCGTAGACTACCTTTCGTAAAGAGGGTTCTAGAAAAATGCGATGAGAGAGCACAAGAAATATGCCATTCAACACTTCTCAGGCCTCTTACAACATGACGCTATCATATGGAATCCGTACGAGGAACGAATGGTAAATGAATAAGAGCGTGTGCAAAGGAGATCATCTAGATTTGTTAAAGGCCGTTAAGATAATTGCATTAGTATTACGAGCTTAATAGAATAAATATGATGGGAATTATTATCAAAACGCAGGTTAAAATTTAGTCTAAAACTTTGAAGCACGCTCGAAGTTAATATGCTTACAGATGACGTTAGATGTATATTAAGAACCCCTCTGTAATATTCTAGGTTTCATCAGATAAACAGGATTAGAAAGATATTTTGTCACACCGATAGATGTAAAGTGTCACTTTTCCCGTGTGTAATGAGAGAAAATTACAGACAGCATAACACAACAAAGGGATATGTATGTGATATATTGTTAGAGTAGTCTGTAGTGCATAATACATGTTTAAAATTACTAAAACATGCACGCCAGGAAAATGCAGATAAATATATTTAGAGAAATATCTTTCTAACCAGTAATCGCTTCATTCCTATGCAGATACTAATCATCTAGTTCCACGCGAATCCAATATCTAACATGCCTCCATGAAGTAGTAGCATGCAGCTCTTAGTTGCATGTAATTAGTGCATGTTTGATTATCTTGACACACACCCTCTCGGTGGCTCGCAGGGTATTATGTAGATGTAGACGAAGGGTGCCTAGCAGTGGGTGAGCCATCACCATAGTGTCATGCGAAGCCAAGGAGTCAGTCAAGACTCCCAAGTACAATACTTCCACATATTGAAATATATGTATTACGTATTTTACGCCAATTGCGAAAATTGAGAATGGGGTCGACCTGGATTTGGAGAGGTCGGCAATGGACAGAAGAAGAGCGGTCGATGTAAAGAAGTCCCAGCGGAAAGTGGAGAAATACGATGTAGCGATAACGTGAGATTGATTGCATGTGGAATTTCGTTCTGGCGGTGGCATTCTGCTAAAAGAAAACTCAGTGGGTGGCATAAAAAAGTCAAACTCTGATATCTTTCGTGGCATACCTTCATCTCATCCGACGCACGGAGTACTGAACTCGAAGTACTCTCCACACAGCACCCGTCGAGGGAAATGTTTTAAGGGAAGAATGTCAAATAAGATACATTGAGTAAGACGTAAAGGATGAGAAGGAGAAGGATTACATAAATATGAATAAGTAATAATAGACAAGTGTATATTTAATGGTGGTGGTGTTTCAACCCCCGCCACACATCCTTTCGATGGCTTGCAAAGTGTCATATAGATGTAGTGGGGAGAACCAAGGGGAGAATTAAATCTTTTTTAAACTGTTATGGTCCGTCTAGATCAGGGGTTTGGCAAACTAATGCTCATATGTCTCTTTAGGTACACACGTGTGGCTCTGAGCTAAAATTGAAAATGGAAATTAAACAATAGTATTTTCATTAATTTAAGCATATATTTCCATCAATAAATGAAACTATCATATTATCATGCGCTAATGCCAATTTGGTACAGTGCTTAACAAGAAAAATCCACTAGTTAATAAGGATATAATTATATATAGGTATGTTTAAATTATTTTTATTTCAAAATGTAATCATGGGTCTTTAAAAAGTTTTGAAAGCTTGTGAAGGGTAGGTTTTTCAGCTCTTCTGTCTCAAAAGTTTGTCGAGGATATATGGCATGGGGTGAAGAACGAAATAAATACACTACCTATCATGCTTAAAGAGCATTTTAGTGTGACTAAATTTTAGCCGAACTATATCGATTAAAAAAAAGGTCTGAGAACATAGTAGACTAGCGTAAACGGCCTGTTGTCGATCGGGTTTATTTTTTCTTGCAGGGTATTATGTAGATACATCTACATCTACATAATACCCTGCAAGCCACCATAAAGGTGTGTGGCAGGGGGTGAATTCTCACCAAACATGCATTACATATCGTGCATAATAAGTATTAGTATTAATATACTATTCTAAACTTCACTATTTAAAAAAGGTAAAATAGCAAAGTAAGCATGCAAAAACATGCTGTTAGTTGGGTTACCTTCAAGTCCTTATACCAACATGCAGCTACCTATGCTATACATTGATTCACTCGTATTGGACATATTTACCGCTATTCATGTCCCTATCGATCTGTCCTGTCGATCAAAAAGTTTCGCAACAGACATCCGAGTAATGTCATGGGAGATGCCAGGAAAGGTTTGTAGAATGAGAGAGAAAAAGTAGAGTACGGAGGGACTAAGAAGGTTACGGGGAGTCGAGACAAAAAAGGACGCAGTTTTCGGGGCGTTTCGGCTCGTAAACTATTCCCGCTCTTCTCCCTTCTCTTCTCGAGAGCGCACACTAACCGCACACATGTGGCGAGGCCTTCCGAAAACTACTCGTCCCCTCTCGGGGGAAATGTGCCTCCGCCACGTTCCTCCTTTCGCCGTCAAATACCCTTCTTCTCCCGTCAACCTGCCTCGAGGCGCTCTCTTTCCGGGACGAGGGGGGGAAGACACGTTTCCCTTCCGATAGACACTCCAATGAATCTGCATCTGTAAGTGATACTCGGACAAGTTTCGTGACGGAGGTGGCGATGCGGATGTCTTCTCTTCTCTCCCTCTTCGGTATTCGTGATAAGTTTATGTCGGTTGAACTCAGTGCGTCTATAGGCTAACCCAAATAACAGCATATTTTTGCATGCTTGCTTTACTATCTTCATCTTTTTTAAATTGTGAAGTCTAGACGAGAATATTATTACTAATCTTTTTTATGCATGACATGTAAAGCATGTTTGGTGTGAATTCACCCCCTGCCACACACCTTTATGGTGGCTTCCAGGGAGTTGTGTAGATGTAGATGCATATCTACTGACTACCCTGCAAAAAGCATATTTCGCTGAGAGAGGTTCGTCTATATACAGAATGCTGGTATCAGATCCATTTGTAATATTGGGTACCGGGAGCACGTAAAGCCATATTTCACAAGATTAAATATTCTAAATGTCGAATCTCGTAAACTGTATCAATTGGTACTTTCCATGTACAAACTTATGGAAACAGGGAAACCAATCTACCGTTAATGCAATATAACTAGAAATTAAAAAATGTAAAATGGAGAACAACAAGAATTACCGAAAATCTATGCGTACCACCGCACCATACATACAATGACTTTTCAGGAATCATTCTTGCTAAAACAGTGTCAAATTTGGAATAAATTACCGGAAAAAATAAAAAAATACAACCTCAAGTAATGTATTTAAAAACTTACTGTTTAATTATGTGAAAGATAATGAAAACATATAATAGACATCAGATATAATTAAACATACATTCTGATATTACGTATGTCAAATTGAATATTGAAAATTGGAATTTGTTTTTAATAAAATATTAATATTGCTAATCATTTGTATATTTGTCTTGACGTCTGTTAAGATAGATTTAAGGTATGATTCGTAATATTCGTTGGACTTATATCGCGTTTCGAATTTTCACCAAATTCGCTAAATCTGATCACACTTTATAATCACCTCATGTGGAACTTATTTACTTATTTATTATATGTAAAACTTAGACATTGTTATTATTATTTAATTATTATTCTAATTTCTGTAAATTTTATTTTTTGCATATTTTCTTTTAAAACAAAATATGTTGTATTGTAAACTTCTGCCCCATAGGAGCTATTTCTCCTAGAACAATAAATTTTTTTCTTCTCTATTCTATATCTGCTGACTACCCTGAAAACCACCCTGAGGGTGTGTGGCAGGGCGAGAGTTTCACCAGACATGCACTAGGAACATGAACTAATGTTTACATATATGTACTACTTACCTAATGAGGTGAATATCACGCAGGGTACAAACTTAAAATTCCAATTTTCATATAATACGGAAAAAAAAACTTTCAGAAATAGGTACTACCGTGCATTAAATATGTTACGGATTCATACAGGCATGCTTAAATCTTCAAAACTCCACCATCATGGTCTAATGTTTCTTTATTTCAACCTGTATTGGTAATCTGTATTAACAGAAGAAACTGTTTCCGGGGTAACTTGGTGGAATTTTTCCATAATGGAGAAGAGAAAAAATAACGATGCAATTCCACAAAACTTTATTTTGACACGACCATGTTTTCGCTGCGGCGCAGCATCATCAAGTGAGATAAGGAAATCTATGCTTCGGTAGGGCTTTCACTTTTGCCTACATGCAAAATTCCTCCTTCTTGCTGCAATCTCATTCAAGAATGATTCGAAATTCTCGAAGATGACAAATTAGTGACGTCAAAGCCTTGACAAATTCAACTGGTAACATGCGGCTATCTGGAATTTATTATTTAGGTTGTGAGGTAGATACTACGTCGTTATTGAGATTCAAATACCTTCACCAGGATATTTAATTGATTTTATTACAGGACTTAAAAACTAAATATAAAAATTGAATAATTACAATATTCGTTAGCAAAAAATCTATCTAGGAATCCCTTGCGAAAACACGAAATAGGATTATAATGATACAAGCCTAAATGAAAATAAAATATTTAAGAGTTACGCGTCCTATTCATTTTCTAATTGCAAAAATCTACTTATGATATAGTGTGAGAAAAATAATAGTAGGCATTCATGCTATGCATCATCTAGGTATCTCGAGCATAATTTTCCACGTTTTAACTTAACTAACTCATGTACGATAGGCAAATATAAATTAAATATTTTGAGAAATGCCTGACCAATTTATAACCACTTCATTACTGTGTACGTACTAACCATTTAGTTGGACATGAAACACGAATGCATATCTGCGAAGATTTTCATGGCTTTGCGATGATCCAGTAAGGTTCAATTCTTCCGGGCTCCCACCACGCTTGTTGACTTGGGTTGAGATCGATTTCGGCTCCATTTCAGCAGCCGTCTTCAGGTCGAAGTCATTGAACCTTTCTGCATCAATGCATGCCTAACATATTTTCACAAAGCAGTAGATTTGTACCTCTGGTAATGTACGCATGGTAACCTATCTCCCCCTGCCACACACCCTCGCGGTGGTGCGCAGTGTACTACGCAGATATGGATGCTTTCGATGTGGCCATGAACTGAAACAATAGATTCTTGAAATTTTAGGTGATCCCTTTATTTGTTGCTTCTACCCGTGACTATCACATTTGCAGTGTTAGCCTCCAACGATGAGGATTAGATTTTATCGAGTAACTTTAACGTGCAATACACTAGTCTCCAGAGTTCCTCACCCAAGACCTCCATTAGCAGGGCGACTCTTTCCGTAAATACATTACGTTTTTACGTTCCGTAAACACGTTGCGCAAAAGGGTTTTTATTTACGAAGCTCATCCCTTTTCTTCGTTATTCAGTTTCAGAATTAAATCTTCATCAGTTTGATCCCTAAGGCTCGACTCACGCCTCAGATGAGTGTTGCCTGAGCGAAACAACATCTACATTTTACTTTTTCGCAACAGCACTTTCTCCTGCTGGTTAGATGAATCCTAGTTTATTTAATGCAGCGCCAGAAATTACTCTTAAGTGATTTCTCCGGATACACCGGACTTAAGAGTGATACGAGGAAGAAAGGCCGCACACAAACGATGGAGAAAATTAGAAATATAATGAAGGAACATGGGCTGAAGTGCTAAAGTCCTTCAAGATCACCTCTTGATGGGGTCGTCGAACGTGAGAAAATAGGCGGAACTTTTGTTCGAATCTTTCTTTTCTTTATTTTTTATTTTAAGAGCGACTGACTTCTAAAACACGACCCCGTTAGCGCCAGGCCTCCCTCCCCAAGTCTTTTCCAACCCCTTCTTCTAGGAGCCAACCTCTAACACGGTGCACTGGCGGTAAGATAAACACAGGACTCAAATGAAGGCCCGCGAGAAGTGTTCGTGGAAGGGCGGCGGGAGTATAGCGACGCCTGTGAGAAAGGGAAGGGGTTCGAGGAGAGCGGTAGGGGTGCTTAAGAGGTGCTCTGGATATTCGGGAAGGGGAGATCGTAAAATAAAAGTTTCTTTGGCGTGGGCGGGGAAGGGAGGGCGTAAAGGAGTCGGCTCCTCTTTTCCTTGAGAGGGTGGGGGAGGATGTGCGTAAAGGGTTTTTCGGTGATTTCTCGAGAGCCCGGCAGGATTTGGAGTATAAAAAAGGGGCGGGCGGGCGCAGTTTTGGTTAGGAAGAGGAGGGAAGCACACGCAAGTTTCACAGCTCGCAAGCGAGAACCCTTGACGAAGCACAGAAGCCCCGGCGAATGCGTGTATACACATGCATATACATACATACACACGGTTTGGGAAAAAAATAACTCGGCTTTAACCGCCAGTCAACCTTAAAAGGCTATTAATTTTCCCCGCGACTTATGTGGCTCTGTTTATGTTTTCGTAAGGAAAGGGGGAGTGGAAGGGGGCTGTAGGTTTGCGCCGATATCCAGATGTTTTACGGGGAGGGTCGTTGCTTTTCGCCTTTGGTATGGGCTGACACTCCTTTTGCATCGGACGAGTTGGTCATGCATTTTTTTTAAATTCCACTCGCCGAGTCGGGAGTGGGAATTTGCTAAATAAATTACGGGGAAAACGAGGTCGGACTTTCGGAGACTTGGTTTTCTCAGACTTCAAAGGAGTAATAGCCACGAAAGACGCCAGTTTCAAAAAAGTTAGTTTAACGACGATAGTTATGACTTCATGGGATGAACTTCATATAGTAAGCCATTAGCCCACAAGACGACGTCAGCCTTATCCTTCGGTGCGAAACTACACTGCGACCTGGTGGGAAACCAGAGAACTCTTCTCCCAATTCCACCTAGTATCACATTATGAGTGCGGAAAAGGTCACGAAAAGAAATCGATAAATGTGTGGAAGCAGTCGCTAACTATGACTCTTAACTTATACCTAAATTAATACATATATATAATTATAACCTAAATTAATATTTAATACAGGCCATTCTTTAAGAAAGACGATAGACGCTAAAATGAAAACGAAAAGAGAAAAAGATGAGGACGGGCCACCTTACACTGACGCCAGAGTTTCACATGGGTAGGCACGTAGCCAGGGCTTCTGGGTCTTCAGCCCCATTCGAAATTTTTCCAAATAATTTATTGTTGTTCTGATTTTAACTGGGCATGATAATCCGGATTGAACTGGATATAATTAAAGTGTTAAGTGCCTTGAAACGTGATCACTAGTTTGATGCATGTGTGTGGTTAATAGGTTATTCTTTTCAATCTGATACGTATGTAGGTATGAGTTGAACTTCTGTCCTGGGGCCGGTCAAATTAACTGCTTCATAACAAGGTAAGCAGTAAACTTTACCAGAGAGAAGAGATAGGAATGGGCACTGTGAAAGTAAATACCAAGCTCTGAAAATTAAGGGAGGAGATTTGTAACATGTCGGCACCGAACGGGCAAGGCTGATTTGTTTCAAGTTACGCTACACTACACTTGATCCCCCACGAAGCAAATTTCTGGCTACGTGCCTCCACATGGGTGTCGGTGACCTCTATTACCCACCAACTAGACCAAACCCCTTGAGCTGAGCGCCTGGGTTTTAGTATACATAGTATCATCATCATCGGTATTTCAATCCAAGGATTGGTTTACTGCAGCCCTCCATTCTGCCCTATTCAGTGTTAATTCATACATACATAGTAATATGTAATGATAAAAGCAATAGAAAAATACGGAAAATAAAATAACCTGGAAATTCAATACATTTCGTAGCTTTTCTTCATCTTGAAATTAACATTAAGATATGGTTTCGGCCTTAACTTGGTGGAATGGAAAACTTTGTAAGTGATCCGACCTCCTCTCTCGGATCTTCAATTAGATTAGATTAGCGAGATTCAACCAGTTACGGTAAGTTTACATCGTTTAACAACTTCTATTCTCTCTTTTGTCATGTACTAACTTTTCCCTTCTCAAGGATCGGGTTTGTGTGGGCGCAAATGTAGATACTGGCTCCCACCCCAAATACCCGGTTTCAATTCCCAGCTGAAGCAAAGACTGATAAATTATATTAGCTATTTTGATGATTTTTCCTAATACATCGGTCTCTACTTGAGTGCTTTATGAACTGTACTTCAAGTTCAGTACACCACCTATTGAATGAGACGTTGGCCAGTGGACTCCTTGGATCCTTTCGTTATGAGTAGGCTGATGCCGTCGCCTGGTTTTTTTGTCCATTCCCCTTTTCCTGAAAAATTACTACCAATGTCCTATTACCCACCTATATATAGGTACCCTATTTGGCACAAATGACCTTGGCTATCGGTCACCTCCCCCGAATAACTACAGCTATTTTTATCACGTAACCCTCCTTTAATCTACTTAACTCTACAAAATACCATGCATGCCACCTCAAGGGTGCTTGGCAGGGATGCAACTTTACCAGAAATGCATTTTAAATCAGAGATAACTAAATTTACACTCACTATCATGAGGACATACAAAAATACTGGTGCGTGCATGCAATACTTACATGCAACTGAGAGGTGTAATGATACTATTTCGAGGAAAGTGTTGGATATGCATTCATGAGGCACCTGAGATGTTATCTATAAATGTCAGTAAATTGTTAGTGTGTACTATGAAATGTACTAATTGTTCAATAGTCGGCAATTTCCACAAATGAATCAATTCGTCAACTTATACTTCCTAGAGCACGCATAAATAATTTTAATGCAAGTTTTTAAATAATCACTACGTCCTATTCTTCAACATCGTAATCTACAATACCTATTCTGATTCCCCCATGTATGTTCGCTGTTATCTATTACTATCCCTAATTGTTGGCGTAAAAATGAATTTTTGAGCGTCTCCGTCTTACTTCTACCTCTCTAATTTAATATCTTTATCTTTCCACATGCATCTCCGTTGCAACTTCGTAGTAATCTTTCAGTTCCTTACACGCCCTACCTCCCCCCTCGAGCCGAATCCACTTTCTCCACTTCCTCTTTCTCTCCCTCCACCTCACTCTCACTCCCACGTCCCGTTCTCCTCTTTCCGAACTCCACAGGAAAATGAGAAGAGGGAGGAGGTGGTGGGGGGTGTCGGATAACCGCCGAAGGCACGAACCCATCCATGGTGTTGTCCAAACTTTCGAGGCTCATTAATCGCTGTCCGACGGAAGAAGGGGTGGGAATGTACGGAGTGGAGGGAGGAGAAAGAAGGGTGTCTTACCGACCCTCCCCCATCTCCGAGAGGGATGAGTGATGGGGAAGGAGGGGGGAGGGGAGGTGGAAGAAAGGAAATGGGGCGAGGGAAGGGGTGGGACTGCAGAGGGGAAGTTCGGAGGGAGGTCGGCGCTTGCGCGGCTGCTCCGTAAAATAGGGTACGGGAGGCGACGGTTGTACACGAAACCATAACAAAACAAGATTTGTCGTTAAAAAAATGCTTTCACACGCAGACTTTTTCTTCATATGATATTAGACTTGGGCACACTTCGTACAAACCCCCTAAAACACTATTAAATGCTGGTGACCTGAGAACCCCTTTCACAGACTATTTCGCCGGCTTACATGCTAAAAACGCGAAATTCATTCATCTACATCTACTCAATACCCTGAAAACCACCGTAAAGGTATGTGGCAGGGGCTGAGGCCACACCAAACATGCATAAAAAGGATCAGTAATTATATTCTAGTCTACACTTCACAATTTAAAAAAAGATAAAAATAGCAAAGCAAGCATGGAATAACATACTGTTAGTTGGGTTAACTTAAATTCATTATACCAGCATGCACTACCTATGCTATCCATTTATACACTTGTATTTAAACTATTGGATATATTTACAGCTATTCATATCCCTAATTGTACGTGGAAAGAAGGACATTTTGACTCGTATTGAGCCTTTCCGTCCACAACATGGGCAGATCGATAGTCCAGTCAAGAATAGAGGAGGAAGGTAATCATAATCTCTTCTCCGCTCTTCCAACGTAACTCTTCCTCACTGGTCTATACTCCATTGGCGGTAGCCTCAGTTGGAAACTCTTCTCACACGATTTGCTGGTATTTCTTATTAGTTTGCCTTCCAATGATTCGCCTTCAAGGTTTTTTCTTACGTCAGAATTTATTCCTTATGTCTAGAGTGGTATATCTTCGAGTGCTGCTCAACAACCTTAGTTCCGCTGCCTGAATTTTCATTTCGTCTCCTCCTGATCTAACTCTGGCTTCGCTGTGCTACATTAATGCCGGCACCGTGTTGCCATTCAAATTTTTATCCGTGTTTCTGAACTTGTATAACTTTTTTAGGTCTCAATGAATTGTCCTGCTTAGAGATTCCTAAGATAAATTAAGGAAAATTTCATCTAAGTTCACAAAGGAAACATAAGAGATCCACATACAACACAACTTCCGATTTCATACAATCATCCTGCGGAACAAATATTGAGCATTCAGATACAAACGTAAGTAAAACACACGAGGAGATAATTGATAAATACTTTCGCGGGCAACGTCGCTTGATTAAAACAATAATTTCAGGAAATTTCCGCATTGCAGGGTTTCGCATTTCCGCATTCAAAGGGTTGTTTTGGACGGTGTTTCCTTACCGGCAATTAAAGTCACTTCGGGTGTCCCACAAGGTAGTGTGATAGGTCCACTCCTATTCCTTTTGTACATTAATGATATCCATAAGGTGGTAAAAAGTAAGCTTCGTCTATTTGCCGATGACGCAGTAGTGTACAGGGAAATTCTATGCCCAAACGATAAAGAATATTTAAATATTGACCTACAAGCAATTGAAACTTGGTGTGATACATGGCAGTTAGAATTAAACTTTAAGAAATGTCTTGTAATGAATTTTTGGAAAAAGAATAGCTCTCCTCCTACCACTTACAAAATAAGTAATAATGAATTCACAAACGTGGAATCCATTAAATATCTTGGAATAAGACTGACAAATGATCTTTCCTGGGGTAAACACATTCGTGAAATAATGGGTCAAGCGAATCGCAAACTGGGATTTGTCAAAAGAGTACTGGGTAAATGTGAAGATCATGTACGAGAAATCAGCTTCTTTTCCCTTGTAAGACCTCATTTGGAATATGCTGCCAGTGTATGGGATCCCTACGAAATAGGTCTAAAAAACGAACTTGAACGTGTGCAGCGAAGATCGGCAAGATTTGTAAAGGGACGGTATGATAACCTTATTAGCGTAACCAGTCTATTAAATGAATTAAATTGGGAATCCTTGTCAGATCGCAGGTTGAAATTAAGACTTAATCTCTTAAACAAATTCCAAGACCATATTTTCAGTGATGATGTTAAAAATATTTTGCGGACCCCAACTTACTATGGTAGACTGGACCATAATCACAAAATTAGAGAAATAGATTGCCGAACTGACAGATTCAAAATGTCCTTTTTTCCTCGTACTATTAGGGATATGAATAACGGTAAATATATCCAGTACGAGTGTAGCAATGGATAACATTGGTAGCTGCATGTTGGTATAAGGACTTATAGCTAACCCAACTAACGGCATGTTTTTGCATGTATGTTTTGCTATTTTTATCTTTTTTTAAATAGCGTAGTTTTGAACAGTACCTATACAAGTACTAATCCTTTTTTTATGCATGATATGTAGTGCATGTTTGGTGAGAGTTCACCCCCTGCCACACACCTTTATGGTGGCTTGCAGGGTATTATGTAGATGTAGATGTACAGCTAATTACAAGACTGGGGTTTCCCTTCCAATGCCGGAGGCTTCTTTAGTGCGCAATGATGGGTCTGTATTAGGGGGTGGCCGTGTAAACTCCTACGGAGACATGGGAGAAGGAATGACACGGAAGACATCTTGGGTTCAAAGAGTTAATGAACTCGGAGATTACGACGAATGACCAAGTCGGCACCCCACGATCATATAGTTCAGAAACGTGCTGGTTGTGTATATTTGGTGACACACACTTTGGTTAGGTAGTCGTTCAGACAGCTCATACTGCTGAGTGATTACGGGGGATCTTCATCTACATCCACATGTTACCCTGCAAGCCACCGTCGAGGAGTGTGGCAGCGGGTGAGATATCACCAAACATGCACTAAGTACATGGATTATGTTTTACTTACATTACATACCCAATGAGAGATTACTATGAATATATTGCGGTACACGCACTCAAATTTTAAATTTTCATTCAACATTTAAGAAAAACATCTGAAAATTACAACAAACATGCATTACATACACATATTAGTATTTCATGAAGATATGATAAAACTCTGAAATATCCGCGATCTTAATCTTAACTTTGTCTATTTCATTAATCTGTGATCATCTAACTTGTGCGATCGCATGCTAAGCTGTGGTGTATTTATTTTATGAAGGCATCATGTTGCAAGATTGATCGATCAAGTTACGGTCACGAATTTTCCCAAAAAAGAAGGAATATTTTTCTATCTGTGGACCAATATATTTCTCTAACCTTATCTGTGTGGTCCTGTCTACCATTATGTATTGTGCTCGACCATTATAACTCTGTCGAATACCTATAATGCTTAAAGAGGATTAGTAGATATATATATATATGAGTCAAAATATATCAATTTAAAGCAGTTCAATCATGCATAAACGTGCTGTTTGCTAGGTTTGCTAAAGGATTACCAATGATGAAATTGGTATGGTGGCTTTACTAGTAGTAGGTGGCTTCCCATCCCGAGGGCCCGAGTTAAAATCCCAGTAGTGGAAAATAATAAAATGGCATACCTCTCAACTTAGTGTTGTGAGGAGGGCACTTCGGGAGCAGTACTCCGTCCGTTGGATGGGATTTTTGACCGTTGACCCCTTGGTGACTTTCGTTGAGAGTGGACGAGCACCGAAACCGGGTTTCCCTCCGCCCATTCTCCCAATACTTAAAAATTCCTTACTCTATCCAAATACTCGATATTTCATAATCCCACTAATGATCCCAGCTATCGGTCGTCTTCCCTAACTACAACAACAGAGTGTAACGAATTTGTAAGGAAAAATTTTTAAACTTTCTTTGTACCTACGCTTTTCGATACTGGTTCACTCTATAGGCAATTGAGATCTTGCTCTCAGTCAAAGCTCGAGTTTCTCGTCTACGTTGAAACCTTTCTTCCACGGTAACGAATGAGACACCCGGGCCTCTTTACTCCCAATTCCACCTATTAATGTGCATCGATATTTCGAGGTACGACAACACTACTGCTTCCGACCCGCTTCTTTTCTTCTTTCCTCTTCGACCCGCTAATATCCATCCTCTCTCATTACAGAGGTCGCTTCCAAAGAGCTACTGACTTGCATTCTGATGAATTGAACTTTATTAAGCGAAATTCTGATGTTTTGACTTGCACCCTACCACCCCACCAATGAGTCAGACAAGTTCACACGATGTATTCTGTTCCAACTTAGCTTTCTCCAGTGGTCGGTCATCCTGTCGCCCTATCCTATCGGCATCCTATCGCAGTGGCTCGAAGGATACATCCTTCGAGCCACTGCAAGGTTTATGACAAGGGGTAGAGGTCACCAGACATTCACTAATTCCATGCGACTAACAGTTTCAATGCAGCTACTTCATGAAAACGTGCCAGAGATTAGATTCACGTACAACTAGATGGTTAGTATTTACATAACAATGAGGGGATTACTGGTTATAAAGGTATTTCTCTCCATACATATTATTTGTATTTTCATCTACATCTACATAATACCCTGCAAGCCACCACAAGGGTGTGTGGCAGGGGGTGATTGCTCACCAAACATGCACTACATATCATGCATAAAAAAGGAATAGTATTAATATAGTAGTCAGAACTACACTATTTAAAAAAGATAGAAATTGTAAAGCAAACATGCAAAAACATTTTGTTAGTAGGGTTAGCTTTAAGTACTCATACCAACATGCAGCTACCAATGCTATTCATTGCTACTCTCCGATAGGACAATTTTACCGTTATTCGTATCTCTAATTGTGCCAATTCGTATCTCTAATTGGGAAAAAGGACATTTTGAATCGGTCAGTTCGGCAATCAATTTCTCTAATTTTATGATTATGGTCCAGTCTGCCATAGTAAGTTGGGGTTCGTAAAATATTTTTAACATCATCACTGAAAATATTTCCTTGGAATTTGTTTAAGAGATTAAGTCTAAATTTCAATCTGCGATCTGACAATGATTCCCATTTCAATTCATTTAATAGACTGGTTACGCTAATATAATTATCGTATCGTCCCTTTACAAATCTTGCCGATCTTCGCTACACACGTTCAAGTTCATTACTTAGACCGATTTCGTAGGGATCCCATACACTGGCAGCATATTCCAAATGAGGTCTAACAAGGGAAAAGTAGCTGATTTTCTTAGCATGCACGGAATAGTGATGCTAAACTTTATCATGCACTATAGACAACTCTTCATTGCACTACAGAAGTGCTCGGAAGAAAAATTTCTTTGTAAAACCCCGTCAAAAAAGATCCTCTGCGGGGAATCGAACCCCGGTCAACCGCGTGACAGGCGGGGATACTGACCGCGATACTATTAGGCGTTACAGTTATACTAAACTACTAGCCAAACTTTCATATTATGTATAAAGCTAGCGAATGCAGAGAAAACATAGAGCTTGGTCTTAACCGTCGGAAGGCTGTATACATCAATGTTCTAGCTGGATAGAGCAATATGGCTAAATACGCAAATCTGCCACGCTCACTTGGCTACATTACATCCCGCCATTAGGGAGCATAGAGGGCGACCCCTCCAGTAACCTCTATGACAGAACACTCCTTGGGGCCTAGTATGTAACTTAAGCTTCACGCTGGAGAAAACCGTAACTACGCCCGGATCCTTTTTTATTTTTAGCTCCAACCCAAGAGGATTTTATACATGTCGGCCGGATTTACGAGACAACTCCAAAAGGATGGGGAGCTATGACGACACCCTGTAGGTCATGAAAAATCGCGCAGAGCTGTACCTTTAAAATTAAATTAACTAATGGCGAATAGAAGTCTTAAAAAGAGTATGAGAAAAGAGTTGTCTACTGAAAACCCTAAAAAGAAGACTGGACATCTTAACTGGCCACATATTGAGATACGATGGCCTAATGAAGAAAATCGTCGAGGGAAAAGTAAACGGGAAGAATGGAAAATGCAGGCCTCAAAAGAGATACATGGAACAGGTTGTGAAGGATGTATAAGAGAGGAATTACGTCAATATGAAGAGGTTGGCCGATAGAAAAATCGAGTGGAGGACTGCGTATCTTACAATTCGCAACCATAGTTGACCGATGATGATGAATAAGGACTTGGGCGAGGAAGGCATTTGAAGGAAATGAGGCGGTACTTTTGTCATCATTTCCGATTATATATTGTCCTCTCTTCTCAAAGGTTCCTTCCAGTTAAAGTTATGATTTCACTTCAGTTGAATGCTAAAAAATACGCGAGATGCTCAAAAATATTCTCCTCGGCGGCTTTCTTGACGCATTAAACAGAAATATTGACTCAAAGTAAACACGTCCGAAGAGTAGGGAGTACATTAATGATTTAAACGATATAGGTAAACAGGAAAATATCCTTAAAATTCCTAAATCCGACATATTAGGTCTTTATTTACCCTAAAACTTGCTATTCCTAGATAAATATACGAAGAGGAACTTTTACAAATTTCTTTTTAAAATTTAAGAATATCGCATGAACGTCAGCACGTTTTTCTTCTGCTAAAATATGGTGTACGAATATAGCTAATTATATCGTACAAATCTATAATTCCGAAATCCATGTTGGTTGTTTATGAATAATCTCTGCATATCCAAATGCCCCATCATCGAAAAAGAGAACAATGTGCTAAAATACCTTGTATGATTTTGATGTGAGAGAAATTGGCCTTAGTTACTCGTTTCTTCATTGTCACTACTTTTAAATATAGTTGTAACATAAGCTACTTTCCAAGCATAGGGTTGGTAATGCGCGATTCTGTGGTGTTTAACAGACTATTTTTTTTAAATATGAGGCTATTTCCGTTGCTAATGTTTTATATACTCTGGCAGGAATTATATCGGGACCTGGAGATTTGCTTGGACTGATGCTATTTATCGGTACTCTATTCCGCCATATAAAATTATAATTTCGGGGATTTGTAATCTGAATGTGTTCTGCGGCGGTTCGAGAGTAGTGAGTGAGCATGTTTAGAAAGTATTTGGTTGAAAGGATTTAAAGAATTGAATTTTTATAAATTACTACCCTAATTTGATCGGATTCTAAGGACAAATAATGTCGGAGGAGAACCTAAGTGACCGAGAACTTGAAACGTTGGATTTCATCGAAAGGACTTACGCGCTGCATTGAAGTCCTTTGATGTATATCTTAATCCAACTTGAAAGATTTAGTGTACGTTTAACCTAGCAGATCCTCGATAATATAGTGGTCAGTATCCCCGCCTGTCACGCGGGAGACCAGAGTTCTATTCCCCGCCGGGGAGGCCTTTTTGACAAAGGAGAAGAAAATTTATTTTTCCTCGCGCAATTGGGTACAATAATAGATTACATCGAAGAAACATGGGGTAATTACAATAATTATTATGAATTTCTAAAGGTCTGTAATGATTTTTTTAACATGCTCCTGTTTTATAAAAACTTTCATATTTTAGTATACCAATTCATCCTAAGGGAAATATATATTTTTTAAATTAATGTGATTATAGAAATATGTGACTGATCAATAATTGTTATATTACTTTGTATACTAACAATTTAATTGCACTTGTCTCGTGAAAGCATATTGAACAAGTTTCCAGTACATGAACATGTTTAAGTAGTAGCGTTGTATCTTTCACTTGCTTGAAGGTACTGCATGCACAGGCTAGTATTTTGCATACCTGCATGGTAGTAAGTTTAATTATATTTTGATTTAAAATGCATGCCTGTTTATTGTTTATCGCCTGCCACATGCTCTTACAAGGCTGCAGGGTATTCTGTAGATGTAGATGATCCATAACTGTAGAAAATTCCTATCATCGTCCCCAGTCGTTAATCCTAATAGATATTGGTTTGACTCATCATTACACTCATTTCTCCAATCGGCCAATCTTCAATCTCACTTTTGCTCAATATAGATATTTTATGCGAGGCCTTTCTTTGCCAATCTCACCGGTCACTTTTTCCTCAACGGCCATCTTCATGAGACCATCATGTCTCCATACATGGCCAATTAAGTCTCGCCTTCTCTTCTAAGTTTTCATCGGGCTTCTCTTTTATTTTACTATTTTCATCCCCATAAGAAAAAATACCTTTATTTTTATGAATTCCAAGCTTTTAGAGCTATGTCTACATTAATGGGGAAAACAGTAGCGAAATCACCCTCAGTCTTGGGACGAAGTGGCAAAAGAAAAAAAAATCGAATTCTCAACAGGGCCGCCGTAAACATTCCTAAAGAGAAGAGGAGGAAGATGAATAAGCAGTAGCCAGCAGTTGAGTCAACCGCCGAGTAAAGAATGCGCTGGACCTCAAGAGAGGGAGAGAATGAGTCTCCCATGCCGTCACCCTGTCTCGTAACTTAGGTCCCCATCGAGAGAGAAAGAGCCCCCCGAGAGGAGGGGAAGGGAAGGTAGGGTGGGGGGGGAGTAAGGACGTGGAGGGAGGGGAGTGAAAAAAGAGGGAGGAATATGTGAGGGAAGGGAGTGGGCCTAGGGTACATTGAGAGGCCTTCTCCCTCCTCCTCCGTGAAGGGGCTTGCCGAACCCTTGAAGGTGGGGTCCTGGGACACACCCACCCACGCTTCCCCCACCCCCGGTCATAGCTCATGCGCTCACCTCCTGGACCCAAACCGAAGGTAGTCACACATACTCTTTCCCAATCCGATGATTTCCATCCGTAAGAACCTCAAACACCTTTAAGCCAATCCGAACAGGACCTAGATCATCATTTTCGAACATAGTATAAAACGACGACACAAAAAATGTTTCCATTTCTTTCCAAACCTAAAATTGTGCCTAATCAGGTATTCAGTCCGGAGTTACAAATTCACTTGCAATACCTAAAAAATATTATACAGATGAAACGCATAGCAATTCCAATTGATAACCCGCATATATCACAGTTAAAAGTTTAAGTAATATTTATTCACTCGCACGAAATACATTATCGATATTTTTAGCAGAGAGGACCGTTTGTAAGTTAATTCAAGGATCGCAAACTAGCCGCGAATACTTTAGCGGAGTCACCCGCTGAAATGCACAATATATGACTTTTTTCCTTGTGGAAATTCATCATTTGTGAGTTGTTGAAAATGAAATGGCTGTTATCTTAAGAGAAATAATTTTTTCTGGTTAAGAAAATAAATAGAGCGCTAAAGCAAAACCAACGCACGATTTAGGCGTTTCCACTGCTTTAGATATGTTGCACCATATAACCTTGAATTATTAATTTGATTTTTTATAATAATTGAAGAAAAACTAACCATCCATACGAGATGAGGTTGAAACCTAAGACATTTGAATAACCAAGCTGGCACCTCACCGACCAAACTACTGTGTCCGACACGAGAGATAGATAGACGAGAAAAACTCGTCGTCAAGCATGGAAAACTAAAGTCAATGCATTTATCCTAAAATAAATACATTTTTCGGGAAGACATTAAAAGCAGCGTTAAGGACACAAATAAGCTATAGATTGTATCCATAAGGAAAACTCCCATAATTCAGAACTGACTAATGATGATTATCGCCGAACGATTTTTCGTCTGAGAGATGGGCTACGCTCGACTGGGAACACTTCTGTCGTCTGTTTACTTTGCCAGCATCTGCACGGGCGTTCCGCAGTTCCGACGGCGGTGACCCGGGAAGCCATCCTTCAAAAAGATGGACCTCTCCGGAGAAACAGATTATCCCGGCCGAGACCACCTCCGGGGTAGTAGGTGCGACCCCCATTCCCCAAACATTCCCTTCCCCAAACTTACAATTTTTTTCGACCCGGGGCGTTTGTCATCCCCGGAGGGAAGGGATGGGGGTTAGCGGGTGGCCATCGCCGCACCCGGGAAGGAACCACAGCACGCACCCGGCGAGGACACCTTCCTCCACCCCACCCATCGCAAATTGCCACGCTCTCAGGAAACCCCGCACCATTCCCCCATCAACTCCCCGGGGGCAATCGCCCGTGGGCCGACCAGTCTGGGAGGTCGCCCGCCCCGCAGGACCAACTGGTTGGGTCTCTTGAGGGTGTCCGACCGAAAAGCGATTCTTTCAACGCTACTATTAATTTCTCGGACCCCTACCCCTAGCACTCTCGGAGGTGTTACGCGTCTTCACACCTCTGTGGATGTCGGGTTGATATTTGGATAGAGCTCACTCGCCGTCCTTCATTTTTCCCAATTCAAAGCTTGCTCAGTCACGGCCTGGTACTTCTACTTTCCTAAATTCATTTTCTTCGGCTAAGATTTAAATTAAACACAAGTGTTGTACTGCCCGCTTAATTTAATATATAATGAACTACGCGTGTTTAAACGCCTCGGGCGTCATCATCAATTAAGTGGAGAGTACAACTCTTGTGTTTAATTTTATTCTTAAAATGCTATTCCACCACGTAACGCCAGATACAGTCGAATTTATTTGGCCAACATTCTCATTATCCCTTGTAATCCCTCGCTAGGTCTTTCCTCCAAGGTAATTCTGTGGGTAGAATTAGCTGAACACATTAGAAATGATGATGCCTGGTGATTGTTCACCCCCTGTCACCTACCCTTGCGGAGGCTTGCAGGGTTAGTTAGATGAAATGGACGTGGAACACATAGAAGGCAGTATTTATGGAGGGGTTAATAACGCACTATAAAAAGAAAGGTCTAGGCTTTACTTGGTGAAACCGCATGTTGGTAACAATTACAAAAACTACTTAGTAATATTCCACAAAAGTTTAGTCAGACACCGAATTAGGTTTCGATTGCAGTACAATCATCACCTAGAAGATGATTGCACTACAATCGAAACCTAGTTCGGTGCCTGAATAAATTATAGTGGAATCTTACTACATGATTTTTCTCCTTGTTACGAATGCATTACACCCTCAATGGAATCATCCATAACGATCAAAAGTGATTCACGGTTCAAGTAAAAAAATATTATAAGACATTAACCAGATCACAAATATGCAAGCGCTGCGCCATTGTAAACCGTTCGGATATCACTTATCCGATGCGAGGGAGGTGGTGTCCGACCGCCAACATTATATCCACACCTGGGGAAATCATTCGATGAGGAATATCAATAAAGGAACGATTGGGGGAAAAATTGAAGCGCCGAAAGAGCAAGATCGCAGAGGGTGCTAGGGAGAGGAAAGGCGCTATCATCTCCCGTTTTTAATTGAGCCATTTTATTATCGAACTCCCCCGAACCTTCCACACAGTTACGTCCCACGTTATCATAACACCCACCCTCTCTCTCGGAATACCCTTTAAAATTAGAATGATGGTGAAGCGGGTGTGCACCACGGCCTTCTAGCGTGGGTGCCAATGGAAGAGAGAGTGGAGGGATAGAGAGAAGAACATCCACCCCTTCGATGGACGAAAAACAGAATTCACCCCCTCACCACATCCCACTCCTCCTGAAATAATATATTTTATGTATCAGAGGCTATGGCCATAAAGCACATCTGTTTATGTTTCGCCCGTTTTTTCCTCTCTCTCCGTCCCCCTCCCCCGCGGCCATGTTCGCGGGGCGGCTGGGTGCCTGCTCACGGGCTGTCGTCACCCAACGCGATCGAGTGGGGTGGGAAAACCGCCCGGACCAGAAGAGAAGCCACAATACACACGCACGCACACAGTTCCACGCGCAAGAAGACCCAATTCTAACTCCTCCTTCCCCACGCTTCCCATTCCCAAAAAATGTTCCTCCGCGCATTCCTCTTTCTCTCCACCGCGGAGAAATCTTTTAATTCTCCACCTCCGCGATGTGAACGCAACGGTAACATGTGTGCATGAAGTAGTTGCATTATAGCTCTTATACGTATGTAAGTAGTGCATGTTTGGTGATCTTCACCCCCTGCCACACACCCTCGCGGAGGCTCGCAGGGTATTACGCAGACGTAACGAAACCCGGACAATGAAAAACGCTTTGGAGACGTATCATGGTTTGATATAGGTATCCTGAGTCCTAGTATTTAAAAATATTTTTTACTTTTCGTATACAAACTGCACCATTCCATGCACAAAAAGTTTCATCATAATAAGCACTACACCAATATTGGTCAGTTTTTGATAACATCAGCGTATTATACTAGATTTGACCAGATAAATAAGATTAGAGAGATAGATTGTCGTACTGATAGATTCAAAACATCATTTTTCGCCCGTACTATAAGAGAACAGAATAGGCAGGGATAGCAAAGGGATAGGTAGGGGAAATATTTTAGAGTAGTCTGTAGTGCATGATGCATGTATTAACAACCAATCCCTTAATACTATGTAGATACTAACAGTCTAGTTGCCTGAGACCCTATAGTAGCAAGTTTGCATGTTCATAGTGCATGCTTGATGATCTTCACCCCCTGCCACACGCCCTCGCGGTGGCTTGCAGGGTATCGTGTAGATGTAGATGTTTTTTGAGGTCGTACCTACTTGCTATTCCTCACCCTCATCCCACCCAATCACATTACCCATATCGAATCTCTAATTTAACCTTATCCCCTGGCGACCTCCCCATTCAGAACATGTCTTCTCTTCTTTCAACCCCTACCAGATATTCTTTCTCAATTGCCCTCTTCAATACTCCGTTGCCTAATAGAAAGACATCCGTTTTTTGCCTTCTTTTAGTTCATACGCCTTTTCTATTAGTTTAAACTACTTTCCTCTCCTAACATATTTAGTACTTCGTGATTCCTCTCTCTCCATCCATCCAACATCTTTCAATCTTCTCCATATCCACATCTCGAAGGTCTCCCACTTCCTTCCATTATTTTTCGTCAATACATCTATGCACTACCCTGCAAGCCACCGCGAGGGTGTATGACAGGGAGTGAAGATGCATGCACTATTGACATGCAACTAGGCTATTACCTGGAAACATGTTACATAATAGGGTCACATGCAGATAGATGTATTTACACAGTAAAAAGGGATTGTTGTTTATAATAGCATTTATCTAAATATTTTCATCTGCATTTACCTAGCAGCATTGGTAAGTAATACTAGATTTCTGATTCATAAAACGCATCGTACCCCAAGTTGCGAACCCCAAGTTACTATGGTAGACTGGACCATAATTACAAAATTAGAGAAATTGATTGTAGAACTGACAGATTCAAAATGTCCTCTTTTCCTTGTACAATTAGGGATATGAATTGCGGTAAATATGTCCTATACGAGTGAATCAATCCATAGCATAGGTAGTTGCATGTTGGCATAAGAACTTGAAGGTAACTCAACTAACAGCACGTTTTTGCAGGCTTCGTTTGCTATTTTCATCTTTTTAAATAGTGCAGTTTAGACTAATACATTAATACTAATCCTTTTAAATGCATGATATGCAGTGAATGTTTGGTGAGAATTCACCCCCTGCCACACACCTTTGTGGTGGCTTGCAGGGTATTATGTAGATGTACTAAATTGGTGATTTCACCGATTTATTCTTCAGTTTTCTTTGAACTCAATAATAGAAATTTTATTCTTTCGTAGTTTCTAGTCACTAGGTAGTACATCCAGTTGCATTCCTGACTAACAACAGTTCTTCTCATGACGTTTCGAGATACTTTTTGGGGTAATATACAAGTGCACGTCTGATGATGGGTCATCCCCGTAACACCCTCTCGAGGAGGATTGCAGGTTACTCATCAGTCGTAAATGACAATGATATGAGAGTATCAGGTTGGTGTGTACATAAAGGCTCGAGTTCAAGTGCCTTTGGCAGATATTTTTCAACAGTAAACCGGCCTTTGCCTGAGTGCGTGATCACTTAAAGTTCAGGCTCCGTCCGTCAGAACCGTGAGCCCCTTCCGTTGAGAGCAGGCAAATGTCTACTCCGGGCTAATGTCTACTCTAATCCCTTCCTCTACTCCCTCAAAATCGAACCTCTTTCTAATACACAGTTATCATTGATGGCGCAAATGACCTTAGCCTTCGGTCGTCACCCCTGATAACAACAGTGATGTGTGGCTGGGGACGAAACTTCACCTGACATGCATTAACTGTAGGTCATGCATGTCAAGTAAAGTTTTGCGTATTAGCTGATATGCCACAAAAGGATCTTTAACTACGTAAAAAAATATTTTAGTTGAGTCGAACATTAATGTACATTCATTAATGATGCATTTACGAATTTTTATGGTAGTCCACGATAAAGAGGAGCTATTAGTGGACGATTGAAAAAAATTCTTATAATCGAGACACTAAAAAATTAGGCAAAACCAAAATGGCCTTCAGGGACTCGGGGACTCCAGAAAAGACGAGGAAGCACTAGTCATGGTTGGGAAAGGGTCGTAAATGGAGAAAACTGGAGGGTTAAGTAAGAGTAGGGTATACGGTGAAGGAAATGAGATAGTTGATAAAAAGAAGAGAAATATGATAAACGGTATATACGGTAAAAAACCTACAATTATATACCGTGTACACATGAAGGAGATGCTGGTGTTCGAAAAGTGCTTAACAGTATTCAATAGAGATATGAGAAGGAAAATGTCCTCTCATTAGGGAAGTGCAGACGATGTGCGCGTCTCTGTCACCTGCCTTATTAAAAAAATAACCTACGGAGAAAGAAATTGATGCATACAGTTTAGTACTAAAATTGACATTTATCCTCTCTTATGACTCTCTGCCGCAATGGGTAGCGCATTTGCTTACAGATCAGAAGATTCCAGGTTCGAATCTTGGCAAGATCATTTAATTTTGCTCCGTACTGTAAATTCTAATTTTACGCTCACCCTTCTCTTGAGCATTCTTCATAATTCATCCCTGAATTTTCAATTCCCATTAGTTAATTAATATGTAATTTTTTAATGGCGTTTTGCGAGTAAGAGATTGGTATAAGTATGTGAACAGAATTTATAGCAAGAAAGTCGATTTGGCAGGGAATGGTTGTTAATCGGAGTACAGCCTCTCTTTCATGACATGAAGTAATTCAGTCACATGATATTTAATTTTTAAACTGTAATTCTACATGCACTAACAGAGTTACCAAATTTATCGGAAAGTGAAGTTAAAATGAGGGGGCTAGCAAAAGAACAGAATGGATGAATAATAATGACTTGGTTATTCCACAAATTTATTTTTAGATACGACCTAAGTTTCGATGTCAAGGCGTCGTGTTCAGGTGACAAATGTGAACATAAATAGGTAAATAGATTCCATCAAGACGTGCCTGAAACTACGAATTTCAGCAGAATGGAAGCAGTTCGCAAAAAAATCAACACACTGATGCTGAGTGATGAAAGTAAATATATGGCAGTCAAAATAATTTTGCGCGCATCATTTCCGCTATATGAGTGATTTCAAAAGCCTTAATTTAATGTCGACATGTATTTATAGACAGATGATATTGGTAATGACGAAAACTGGAGTTCGAAAAAAATATATAGATTGGTATAGAATCATCCACTTGTGAATTTACGCAGTGCATGTTTTATGATCATTCATTAACTGCCAAACTCCTTCGAAGAGGATGTAAGAGTACCTTATATATGTAGATGTGCAATGTAGATAGCTTAAGTTGAAGCTAATATGGAAAAGGTTTTGACGCTACTAAATCATGCTCACTGCATATTAGCATTTAGCTATGAGTAAAAATATTTCTGAGGATTCAAGCGTATCACTGACACAATGAACACAATGTTCCTCCGTAATAACTAACAATTTAGTTTCACTTGCCTGGTACAGGCATAACTGACACGTTCCTGTAATTACATAGCAAGATACCTCTTATCACCTGTACCATGTCACGTTTGGTGAAGATTCACCCTCTGCCACACAGCTTCGAGGAGGCTTGCAAGGTAATCTGTATAAATATACATATCTACATCTACTGCGGAACCTGCAAGCCACTTCAAGGCTGTGTGCTAGGGGGTGAATGGGTACCTCCTAACATGCTCTTCGTACACGGAATAATAGAAACAACATTACTTAATCAGGGAGACGTGTTAGGTATGCATGTAACAATCGCATGTAACTAGATGCATGTAGATGAGTTTGCTCTTTTATGTAATTCAGTCCTCGAATAACCAAACTTCCGAGTCGATCCATTCGTTCCTCTCGGTTCCTTCAAGAGTCTGCGTCACTGCCGTGCATGAGATGACCGACATGCGTTCCGCTTCAACGCGACTGTCTCGAATAGACTTACATATATTTTTCCCCGACGGAACGAGGGGGCAAGCCAGCCGACTGTGGCACTCTAAGGGCAACTCGGTCCCTTTTCCCTTCTCTCCCTCCATCGATGGGGTTGGAGAAGTGGAGTTTGTGTTAGCGTCTCGATCGGAAATGTTTGAAAATATACGGAGGCAAACATTTCCTTTAGGTATGCGGCTGTTACGGAAAGTAGCAGGCAATGGCGTATTTATCTGCTCCATTGGGATTGCCCCGAAATAGCACTTTAACGTTTATTCTCTCACTGGACGGGCTTTTAGTTTATGTATCCTAGGAAGAACAGTCGCGTTTTCCTCTGAAAGAAATATAGTTTTGATTAGCCGAGACAAGAGTGATATTTGAGAACGTTGTTCCCGGACACGGAACATCTTTTATTTAAAATTCTTATGAATCTTAAAACACTCATGTTTGAATTATAATTTGCATACGACATAAAAAAATAATGCGTTCTTCCCTCGCATAAAATCACAACATTGATGAAGGAGCGATCGGAAGCAGAGTCGTCTGGAATTCACGTCGATGTCGTTACTGGCGAAAGAAATTCAAAACAGGAAAGCGAAATGGACCGAAATGATCGCATTAAGAAGATTGATGTTACCATTTAGATACCATTTATGAAAAAAATAAATAATCGAGAACATCTAGCCCTGAACTCTTCTGAAAATCGACATTAGATACATATATATCAAGTATCAATGCTAACAGATTTTGAAAAAAGGAAAATCGAGCTGGATCAATTTCCCAACAACGCTACATCGAGAACTCCATGATATCATGGCCGATCTGGATACGAACGTTAGAGAAAGAGACTGCCGCAAGTATGCATTGCAAATGCACAGTTTCCGCGGAAAACAAATGGTGAACATATTGTATTCAAAAGAGAACATCTTTGTACAGCAAAAAGGAGTGA
Organism: Platycnemis pennipes; assembly: GCA_933228895.1. Lineage (NCBI taxonomy): Eukaryota > Metazoa > Arthropoda > Insecta > Odonata > Platycnemididae > Platycnemis > Platycnemis pennipes. The sequence continues at coordinate 110,841,068 of OW121850.1, forward strand.
TATCGAGAATTTCAAGTGCATCGACTAGCGGGTTGGCCCATCGCTTTTTTTTGAAGACAAATACCAGTACACAGCAATAGCCAAAACCCATGTCCACCAGTGAATAGGAAAAGTATTCCTAACCGATAAAGGACACTTGCTTGAGTAACTTGCCCAACAAGGATTGAGAATCTTGAGCAACAATTAGCGATTCACAAGACGGATACCATAATAAAGGAAAAACTAAATTTAACAAATATTCACGAATTACTTCTTTTGAAGAGTTACTCTCGCTCCAATTAGCAACCTAAGTTAACCAATGATACAAGCTATCATATATCAGCGATAATCATTTCCAAGCATTTCAATGCTTTGGTTTTTAAATAATCAATATCACACAGAGGGAGAATAACTGCATATTGTGGACACACGACTTGAACTTGTCGTCTTCCATTAACTACCGCATTGGGGTGATTGTGAGAACAAATTCTTATGCCAAGAAAGTCTCTAAAAATGCATGTTTTTTAGGAATTAGGAGATAGGGGATGGAGGAATATTGGAGGGTAACCCGGCATCAGCATAAACCAGGTCTTAAAATACTTGCCAAGAGATGTCCTGTTTAACGTCCAATGCGACTGACTAAATACTGTACTTGAAGCCTCATCCGTGGTGTGAAGCCGGCGCTTAAAGGCTCTTCAAACCTGGAGGGAAGGTACGAATATATGAATTGAAGGGTAAGGAGGAAGGATGGAGAGAAACCCGGCGTCGGCATTAGCCGACTCTAACTAAAAGGCGTCAAGAGCACCTCGGTATAGCGCGCCATCCGACGAATGGAGTACTGAACTCGAATGCTTTCCACGAAGCTCAAGAGGGGACTGGTTTGCTGATAAAAAATATTACTGCGGCGACTCGGACCCGGGCAGGGTGAAAAGACCAGTAATCTAACCACTGTACCAACTCGAGCCAACCCTGCTCTCCACAGGCTGAAAATGAACTTCTCTACAGCCTTATGCGTATGGAAGGAGTAAAAATCCCCATCGCTATTATCATCCGGGAAAGGCAGAGGGAAAGTGTGTACAAGTAAGATAGAAGACAAATCACCAAAACTAAGGAAATACGAGAGAAGAGGAAAATTCTATTTTTGTGCTTTTAGTAATTTTGCGTCACCCATGCTTCACTTTCCCACTTCCCTCTGCAATCCCCAGGAGATTTGGAGAAGCATTGGGGAGTCCACTACTTCCATACGTGCCATCTACAACGCACTTAAGTAGGGACTAGCTGAAAAATTGCCACTTCCGGAATCCAAGGAATTTGGGATGGCAGGCCAGTAATTTAATCATGGCACCAACCCCATTCCCCGGTATGGACAAAAATATTTAAGTATCATACTCGAAAAAAAAACAAGTTTAAGATACTACGGATATCATTTTACGGATTTCCACCGGGCTAAAATCTCTTCAGTAAGTTTGTATTGCAATTGTTCTACCGTAACATTGAGCGAACATTTACACCAAATCGAATATCGCACCTTTGTTCAACTCGCAACTATCAAAGACAAAATCCTGGGTCAGTACATTTCATTAGGTCAGTACATTATTCTGACATGAAGCTTAAGACCGAAATAAAATAAATGTGAAGAGTTGAAATCGTGACAAAATGCCAGTGCAATGTGGTGGCTTTCAGGGTATTACGCAGATACCTATCTAACTGCCAATATACATACTTATCAAGCTGTGGCTACTTAAAATTGTAAGGAGATGGGGTGAAGATAGGGATGAATTGCAAGGGAATTTTGAAGTGTAGCACAGAAATGAGGCTCTTGTAGATCAGGAAAAAAAGAAAGGAAGGATGCACAGAACGTTTAAACAAAGGTGTAATTTGAACTAATTGATTCGAATTTTCAATTTTTTCTCTTTCTCGTACAGCAAGAAAGACACTATCGGGAAAATAATATATAAACCTTCGTTGCTGTTAGAAAAAATGTTCCATGAACCGAGAATTGAACCATGAACCTCTAGCTTCTCCGAAAAATGCAAAAAACACTGCGCTCACCAGGGTATTTGAGCTCAAAGTCAATTTTTTAAAGAATCTATACAAGCTAGATCTCATTTGGGGTCTAGACTCATTCGATTTCCAGTTCGTGAAAGTTTATTTCTCTGCCGATTTTCAACGCGCCTGCTTGCCCTTCAGATTGGAAAGATAAATATTACACCGCCTTTGGTATTCCACCTAACTGAAATCGTCGAGGCGTCAAAACTTTCCTCGAGAAAATCAATAGTGCTGAGGAGGTAAAGGGATGACGAGCAGAACAATAGTCATTCGGGCATTACTTCACAGAATTATAATCTTCACTCAGAAATTCACATTTCAAGCTTTCGTCCGTTTGAAAATTCGAATCAATAAGTTCAAATTACACCTTTGTTTAAACGTTCTGTGCATCCTTCATTCCTTCCTTTTTGTCCTGATCTACAAGAGCCTTATTTCCGTGCTACACTTCCAAACTCCCCGGTAATTTATCCCTAACTTCGCCCCATCTCCTTACAATTTTAAGGAGCCACAGCTTGATAAGTAGGTATATTGGCAGTTAGATAGGTATCTACGTAATACCCTGCAAGCCACCATATCGCACTAACATGGCAACCCAAAGGACACGGGATCGAATCCCGCCTCGGGTACATCTACATCTACGTAATACCCTGCGAGCCACCACCAGAGTGTGTGGCAGGGGGTGAAGATCACCAAACATGCACTATTGGGTATGTACGTTGTGCTCGCCTTAGAACTAAGCTTAGAAGTAATTTAGGCCAGAAATAACCTCAGCAATTAGAGAAACTAAAAATGAAATTCTACTACAACTGCTGATATCGATTTTTGTGTTGGTGAAATATTTCAAGACTAGTCTGCGGTACATGAAAAAAGTTTGAACATTACTAACTCATGAATACTAGAGAAATATAAATGTATATATTTGAAGAAACACCTGTCTAATGCACTATAGATACCATTTAGTTACACGTGACTCATTATCTAACATGCTTCCATGGAGTAGTATGCATTGTACCTCTTAGTGGTACGTATGGTGACCTTTCACCTCCTGCCGCACACCCTCGCGATGGCTCGTAGGGTATTACAAAAATGTAAGGATATGGGGAGAGAGGGAGATAGGGAGAGCGAGAGCAAGGGAGAGGAAAAGTAGTAGAGAAAGATGGAAGGGGAATGAGGGAGAAATTCACGCCGAGGAAAATGGAGGAAGCGAGAGAGATAGAGAGAGGGAGGTGTGAAAAGAAATGCAGCTCTCAGCCGACGCCATTTCCTAGGGATGTATAAATCTCGCGCATCCTTTTTTTGCTTAACGCCGTGGGGTGGTAGAAGATGGCGTTTCCAGGAAGCGAGCACGGGAAAGGAAGGACGCCGAAGTACAGCGATGAAGGACAACCAGTGATCGACCGACCCAAAAATCATCCAATTTTACTTCGTTTCATACATCACCAATTCACAACTCGTTTCCTGGAACATCTACGCTAAAATCCCAACTTGCGCATGAATGACATTCACGTAAAATAGAATTAACTTTTGGATAAAGATTAGTTCACCCAAGATGCTTAATGTATCATACAAAATGAAAACTTAAACGTGGATAAAATCACAAGGTCAACGCAATACCAAGTGCAATCATCACGGGAAGCACACTGGGGGATAAAATAACAGTAAGTACATGAAGTAAAGGAACGAGACCATAGAGCCTCAAAACCAATGAGTTACAACAACTAAGTTTTCAGACGATCAGTAAAAATAATATTAAAAAATACTACGTGAATTTCCATGGTTATTTTTTCCGCGTTAATGGTGTTTATCTTTTCTCTGTTTTATTTAGCAACCACCCTCCAACACTGCATCGTAGCAGAGCTTTTGACAAACTTGAAAGCACTCCCTTAAGCAGCCAGAGTACATAGAATCAGAGTGATGATGTGGAAAATGACATGCAGCAATAGATACTTTAAAAATTGCTCATTCATGCAAATGATGTAAACTTCTCCTTTTCAGATGAATTTGATGGTTATAAAGGAGTGATACTTCAGCATACGTACCTATCTATCATAGTTGGTATTAACGATTGAAAAAATTAACGATTAAAATTAATCGTTAAAATGCACCCGCAGACGAGAAAACACGAAACCACACGAAGGTAATATCCTGGAGGACTCGTATGCCTTACTTGGTGACATCTCGTCGTCAATACTACATAGTTGAAGCCACTGAGGTATACATATACCTCAATGGTTGAAGCCGAGAAAAAGGGTCGCCTAAAAACCTATGACGGATAACGAAGGAGAGGGGTTCATTCAAACTAACGTATCTGTTACAATGCCTTACTCGGCGACATTGCGACGTAAATACATCAGCCCCAGTGAATCGCGAGAAAAGGAGCGCAGGCACACCCTCAGCATCCACTGTAACTCTATATAACTAAGCCGTTTCCACTGCAAGTTTACAATTGTGATGGGATACTTCACATCGCAATGTGGGGATCCATGTCAAAAACTAAACTTAAAGCAGTTTCTGCCGCTCAGAACAATCTTTTGCGGCAAATTACAGACGCACCGTGGTTCGTCAGTAAGTCTTACATTCACGAAAACTTAAAAATCCCGGAATTGGAGCTCCTCAGAAAACTCGCGGAATCCTTTAAGCAGATACTAGGAAACCTGACCAACAACACACTGGACACTAAATGGAATTACAACAAAAATCCCCAATTCAAATATTTTTAAACAAAAGGATAAGAATGGAAGAAGCCACAATGACAATTTTCAGTGCTCGCTTTGATTGTCCAAACAAAAATCCATAAATGCCTCTATTACCACAGCATCCAATTTGTAAAAGTAACTGAAAAAGTAACTTTTAACGTAAAAGTTACTTTTTTTAACTTGAATCAGTTACTTTTTCAGAAAAGTAACTTTTAACTTTAACAAGTAAATTTTGACAGAAATTAACTTTAACTCTAATCAGTTAATTTTTTTGGTAACTTTCCCAACTATGCTATCTATACACAGGGTCATTGCGCGCATGAGTGTTGCCTAAAACCAAAATAATTTCACGAGGTGACGTAGCACTGAGGCACAACCTGCACACCCGCTTGCGGTGGCCCTGCGTACATATATGACCGATTTAACGATGCATGAATGTGGCAAAATGGCCGATATTTAATTACCTACTATTCGGAGAATCCGCGACACTTTATGTTCTCCCACTTCAAAAATACGTGTCTATCAAGAGACATGGCGGATCTTAAAAACAAATATGTTTCAAATCTCTCGTGATTCAAACCAGCGAATCTAAGTATTAAGGAGAAGAGGTTATTTAAATGAATATTAATATTTGATTGCCAACTAAATCATGATTTGTTAGTTCCGTTCGACTGGTATATAGAAATGAGTTAATACCCTAAAATAAAAGTATGATGGATAACTCCTTCTCTTCACAATTTTATTAGATACACTCAATGATTGAGGAATGATTATGTAAGGACTCAAATATGGAGTGTGAGATACGGACTTGTAGAAAAATGGAGAAAAAGAAAGAATAAGTATCGCTTTAGCTATGCTGGGCGAGGAAAGGAAGTTGGCAGTAATTCTAAGGAGGCAGGGAAAGTAAATATAGGAGTACTGAAAGGCAAAGGTGTCTTGTGCAAACGCTTGGAACACTGTATAATTTCACTAAATAATTTACTGGTACCAACTAGTTTTCAACACGCAGGCTTCATCTTCAGGCACCAGAAGATGACGCCGGTGTTGAACTGTTAACAGCTAGTTAGTACCAAAGAATTATCTTGTGGAATCATATAGTGTTTTTTGATTATTTGCACATCTTGAACTTCCATGAAGTTGAAGCCGAAACACTTTATCTGACAAAGGTTTCTTGATAGTTTAAAAGGTTATAGGGAGAATGATAGGTAAGAAGGGAAGGGGAAGAAACGAAAAGGGATTTTGAGCACAGGAGAAGATAGAACGTTTCAGAGGTTTTGAGGAATATACTGTCGGGCATTACTGTCAAGTTGCAAAACGACAACGGACAAGGAGGAGTGTATCAGGCACGAACAGTGTGTAGTGATTTTTTAAAACACGCTTTAACATAGTTGAGAAGAAGAACAAACATTTTAATTTTTCACAGAATTTTAACTACCCTACACATTCGTGCCATCATGAATGAATGACATGAATGTGTTGAAACCGCGAGGGTAATTAAAAGTTGGGTGGAAAATTACAAAGTTTGTTCTTACTCTCCACTATGGAAAATATCCACAAAGTAAAGTCCGAGGTTGTTTCTATTATTTAACGTTACCAACTCAAGCATGCTCTAATAAATATAAATTAATTAATCAATGTCTTTATAGAAATGCCTGACTAATCAATAATTATTACATTACTTTGTACGTAATTATAATTATTTGAATGCATATATAACATTTTCCAATAAGTAGCAGTATAACACCTCTCAGCTGCATGTAAATAGTGGATGCACGGGTTTGCACGCCTGCATCATATTAAGTGTAAATTTAATTGTAAATATAGTGTGACTGGATCGCTCGCTATAATATCATTAATTTTTCACTTGAGTTTTTCTCACCTGTCTCGACTATAGAGCCCACATATGAGATACAACACAAATGTATACAATAAATGAGGTTGTAATCAGCGGTTTTAATCCACCAAATTTACGAACCTTTCGTGTTTTCTTGGTTACCTATTCGAGATAATCCCGACGGTTTCAAACACAACCTCAGGTTGGGTTTGAACAACCTGAGGTTGTGAACCTGAACAACCACAAGGGAGGGGGTGATGGTTCACCCCCTGCCACACAGTCTTGAGTTGGTTTGCAGGGTATTATGTAGATGTCCAAGAACTCACCATTATTGGTAGTACATTGTGGATGAAAGTTAAGTTATAGAGAGATTTCCCGACAGCTCTTGCAAAGAGTCATTATGTACGGGCGCCCTGGTACGTAGGTAATGTATTTGTAGATGAGCGAAATTCAGCAAAAGATTCTTAGAACTGGGTTTGTTTCATCACTGGAACGCATAAGCATTGGAGTGGGTGATACCACAGCTGCTTTATACTTCCAATCCTCGGCAAGTGGCAATGAACAACTGAAACGAACTTCATCTACCTACTAGAAACTCTGAGAAGAGAACCCCCTGCAACGCACCCTCACGGTGGCTTGCAGGGTATCATGTAGAAGAAGTAGAAGAAGAAAAATATTTCATACACTGAGGCTACGCAAAATATAAACACATTTTAACCTCGTCTGGTGTGGGATTTTCATATATTTCTCCATTTCCTCCGAGTTACAAGTATCAATGCGTGACTTTACTCTCCAAGACAAACTGACATTAGTGTCCTCAGCGTATGACCTTGTAAACAAAAGAAATCGTCACTGTAAATAAGCACAACGTAGAGAATCTGAGATCACTCAAATGCTGATAGGAATGCGCAAAATTATCGACGAAAAAACACTATCGTATTTTAGGAAGACGGCCGGAAGATGAAAATACAGAGAAATGAGTCTGACGAAAATTCTGATGGAACGGCGCGAGTAGGAAAGAGAGCGAGAGTGAGGAGAGGAAAGGAACAGGGAAACTTATGTGGATGGGTGAAAAATGAAGGAAAACAATAGATTTTGAAATGCTTTAATAGGCTAGCGGTACGAAGGGAACCACTGGAGATAAATGGCCGTGCGGCGGAGACGTCCTGCATTGCAACGGAGAGGTATTCGAGCTAAACTATTGCCGTAACATGAGTCATAAGTAGTGAACGCTTTTGGTGATGCTTCTCGAATGTTTCACGGCTTGGATGTTTCATTCGAGTCTTTGTGACCATGTACTAGAAAGGAAAAAATAAAACTATCCTGGAAATAATTTATTCACGGATAACCCTCGTAATCAACTCAACTTAAGAATTAATGGCATATAGCGAAATATAAACTGTAAACTTAAAATACGCTTACAAAAGTTAACTTTCGTGAGCACCGAGAAAAATACTCATTAAGCGACCACAACTCAACTGGAGACCCCAACTTCAGGATCAAACGACCCTGAAATCGTTGAGAGCGAGGGGTTTTTGTTCGTCATTTATCGATCCCACAGTGTCGCAGTGGACTTATAAATCGTGGCTCAAGAGAAGGCATACTATCATCTCGTTTAACACGCAGGGCACATTTAGCTGTTTCATCGAGTTGCATTTGACCGAGAGACCGAAAATTCACAGCGCTTAACGCTGACGTCGCGGCAGCTCGTGAGGATGATGTTTATGAGGGGAAAAAACAAAATATTAACATTCACTTCGGGAGCGGCAATGGCTCGACAGCGAGGGAAATGGGCGTTGGTGGCATTCCGGTCACAACTTCCTCGCGCTCAAGATGCTAAAAACCTCAAGATAGAGTGATAAACCAAGCGGGATATAAGTGCTGGGTGGGAGTGCATCCTTGAACAGGAAAGGGGCAGTGCGAGTGTGTAGGTCTGGCTGGCTTTAGGGAAAATAGTATTTTTTTCAGAAAAAAAAACTTTCAGTGCGTTGACGAAAGAAAATGGTGGGGTGTTGAACACTGGTAGGGGTGGGGGAGGTAGAGAAAAATGGGAAGTCGTAGGGACGGGTACGAGGATATCGGGAGTGAGGGTGTTAAAGGGATAAGGGAGGGGGTAGGCCGAAGGGCTGCCCCGGGAGTGGCGATGGTAGCATGGAGTCCCGGAGAAGACTGGAATGGATATTGGTCCCGCTGACAGATTCATGGAATGCAGACACGGGGATGGACTCGCCCCCGGAGATGCCGTTCTCTCCGTGGGCGGTGGAGGAGGAGGCAAGGTTACGAGGGTGGGCACTTGGGAGGAAGCAGAGAGACAGCGGAGGGGGAGAGAGAGAGAGAGGACTGAGTGAAGTAAGTATGCCGGGCCGGTGTAGGGAGTGTGGTTAGCACTAGGGATATATTACGGAGCGGTACATTCGCAGCTGAGAAAATCGCCGCACGGGTTGATAGATTGAATCTTCACAAAATGCTAAAATCGTGGCTGGAGGTGTTAATCTGTGGGGGGGTTCATCAAATGTCCGCGCATTCTTTTCGAGAGGGATTATGACCGCCCGGGTGCCGCTAAGTGGGCCGACGACAGGGCGAGATGAGGTTTGGAGATTAGATCGCATCGCCATCTTTGAAATTATTGGAAACTGATGGTCTGTCCATTTTAAGATGACGCAAAATACCTCACGAAGGAAAAGAACGAGGGGCGTGGTCAGGTTTCTCAAAGCTTCCAAAATGTTAAGTGAAACGTACACCGTTATAAAAATATAGGACTCGTTCAAGCTAAACGGAGGTTTCTCGCGCAACTATTCCTCGAGTGTAGTCGGCTTTTACCGTAATTTAGGAACAAGAAAATGCTGAACTATAATTTAGAATTTGACAAAAATTCGAAAAGTATAATTATAATTTATGGTCCTCCAAGTGCTAAGGTGATATCGATACTATCGATTTCGATCTAAGATATGGCACCGTTCTATAATCCAATACCCAACCATGAGCCCAATTCTAAGACAACACAACACCCTTCCTTGGGGTGGGCTTCGAACCCGAGATCTAGGGGTTGTGAGGCCGCTCCATAAATTTGATATCCTGATGTGATATAAGAAGGATTTACATTTTGCTAAAAATACTTGATTTGATGGTTTTTCCTTTAAACTAACAATAAGCCACAATGAGCAGTTGAGGGAGGTTCAAGTATATTTTCTTCTATGCAAATTTCTTGTTACGACCAAAATGAAGATGATAAACACCCCACATAATTATTTGTGTGGAATAACAGGCCGTATTCCATAACAAAGTGGCACCTGAAATCATTTTGCCTTTTCCAAAACAGAGTTTTATTTAAACAAAAATATCATTCCTCCGCATTAATGACTCCTTTCCGAACAGGCAAAAACAAGTGATTTTCTGAGTTTATCAATCGGCAAGGTTGAAGTTTTATGCAGCATCCCTACTCTGTTTTCATTTGCATTTCCCAGAGGCTATTTCCTCACAATCATTCTTTCTGAAGGAAACATAACATGAAAATATCGGCAAAAAATACAAAATATAAAACGATTAGTAAAGAGCCTGTGAACTGTAATTTACAATTCGATAACGATATTATCGAGCAAGTATCTATCTTCAATAACCTCGAAATAAATAACACAAATTACGGCATGGTTAGCGATAAGGTGAGACATCAAGAATTTAAATTACTACAGTATCGGAGGCGCTGAATGATATCATTTTGAAAAACAAATATTTTAACAAGGAATTAATTCCAGAGTAAATAAATCTGTTGTTTGATCAAGTCCGACGTATGCAGCGGAGACAAGGGCAGAAATGAGTAAAACACACAACTTCTAGAAACAGAGGAGATGAGAATACCGAGTAAGATATGTGGGAAGATGCTAAGGGATAAAGTGTGCTGCGAATATAATAGAGAGCAACTTCAGATACAACCGATAAATGAGTGGACGCGGAGTAGACGACAGGAACTGGACAATCGTATCACAAAAAAGGATGAAGGTAGAATTGTAAGAACCGCCAGAAACAAGATACCAGCAGGGAAGAAATTCACGAGACTGGCATGATATAAGATGGAGAACTTCATTTTAAGTTTGGAAGGAACTGGCTGGAGCCTATATTTAAAAGCAAGACGAAGTAAAGAAGATGAATTATTTCCTCAAAAAGGCACATTTCACATCTATGTCCTTAATGCCCAAAATGCCATTTACTTTCTTGCCTATTCTTTGATTACCCAGCATTCTATCTAAGTGCCGTATTTTACAGAAGTACTTGCTCCCTATTCTGCCTCCTTCTGTCCTCCGAAAAAGTTCTTTCTCCCACCATCACCCTCAACTATTCATCATTTTCTCCTCCAATCGTTCGTCACACTCTTCTACTCTCCTTCACACCCACATTTCCTTATTCTCCGATTTGTTCTCACAATCGTTCTTAAGAGTTTAGATCTCAGGCCCATACAAAGCAACGTCTCATACCAAGCTCTTTATCTACCTTTCCTTTACATCCCCGCTCAAGATTTTCCTCTGCATTTCTGGAGCAATCCTTCCTCTAACTCCATTAGTGCTACACCCTTCTTCGGCCAAAATTCTATCTAACAATACGTAAGAAAACTATTCCATCAGTTCTAAATCAAGTGCTACAGCCTTCTTCGGCCAAAATTCTATCTAAGTAAGAAAACTATTCCATCAGTTCTAAATCAGTCCCTCCTACCTTTGTGCTCATTTTGTCTTCTTTTTCCTCGAAAACCTCATACTTTTATTTTTCTTACTCTAATTTATAATCCAAAATCTCTCATACTTGAAACGCTTGAGAACTATGTGACTATACGAGAACTAGAACTGCCGGCTGAATTTATTATAACACACGGTTATCGCCAAATCTGATCGATTTATTTATTACTCGACATTTATGTGCCTATACTTTTGAAGTCGAATAATTTTGTTTTCAAGTGAGTGTGGTATTTATACAACATGAATTCGTAATCTTAACCTCACACCATCGCAGTGGCTTGCAGATAGAGATGTTACTCTGTGAGCTGCCGAAAGGAGTGTGGTAGAGATTGGAATTCCACCAGCCGTAACAAAAGGGTCATAATGGTTCTCAGGAAAAATAAAAAAAAAATTGTTCCACAAATTAAGTTTCATTTACCCGTGGAACGGCAATGTTATCCTTTTTCTTGGGAGCCATCATGAAGGAGTTCCACCAAGTGAACCCTCAAACTAGGGATGGATCGGTTCGGTTCTTCGGTTCCACCGGTTCTTGAGCTTAGAACCGGAACCGGAACCGAGGCCAAAAATAATCGGTACCGAAATAATTGGCGCGAAAACCAGTTTGAAACCTACGCACACTCCGAAAGCGGAGGCTTCACATTAAAACCTAGTGAAATAGTGTACTTAGATGCTTCAAAGTTGCGAATTATTCTAATTCAGTCTATAAAAATGATTATTGATTACCTTATCTTACCATTGAGCAATGCAAAGTAAGTGGTAAATGAAGAACCGGAACCGAGAACCTAAGTTAAGAACCGAACCGGAACCGAAAAAAAGTGGAACCGACCCATCCCTACCTCAAACCATAAAATAAATAACTCATATACGAAAATGACTTGGGAAAAAATAATGCCTACGGAGAAAAAGTGAAAAGTAATCGTTTGGAATATTAACCTGATTTTGGTTGTAGGCACGGATCGATAGTAGGAAAAATTTGATCCAATGTAACAGAAAAGTAAACTTGGTTAAATTCCACGCCTTTTTTCATTATACTCAACCGCTTTCGATCTCTTTAGATCATTGCCAGGAGTAAACCTATACAGAGGAATGGGCTAAAAGAGTGTATATATGTATACGCTTGGGTACACAAAAAAGAAGGGAGAATAGTAGAGAATAGGAGGGATAAAGAAAGACCTATGGAAGAGATATAACCGGCAGACGGCTGGTGACAAAGACAAACTATCGGGCTATGGCTTCGCTGACAATTGATTTCATTGATTCGAGAGTTGATATCTCTTAATACGCCGCTGCTATTTGTTTTGATGAAGCAGTGAGAGCGCAGAATTACACCGTCAGCCGTAGCTTATGACGTCAAAATGTCGTTACCGTCGAAGCTCTGCAATGTACAGCCCTTCCTGAATAAGGCCCCTACAGTCAAACTGGAAGTCCGCTTCCACAAATGTTCAGGGTAGAATGAATAATTCTTGTTATACTAGAACCCTCTCCATTCAGCAGGCTGAATGACAATTTGCAGGGTTAATAGGCTTACCTTTCAGCGTCATGAACCCAAAAAATGTCTACCTAACACCAGCTGTTTCCTAAGCAATAAAATATATTTTGGCTCCATTTGCGTTGTGCATTTTTGGTCATGATTCTCCTCCAGCCAGACACCCTCAAGGTGGCATTCATGCAGACGAAACCGACAGCCCTGTTGTCGTCTACAGCGGGAGTGGAGAAACGCTACTTTTCAACACGCTCGAGGTCTTGAATGAACTCCTCCATTGGCTTCTCAGGGGAGGGACGAGGGAGAAACACTCCCACACCCTCCTCCTCTTCTTCCTCTCTCCCTTTTCTCCTTCAGGGGTGGAAATGGGGCGTCGCCGTAGAAGAAAATAGATGGATAGAGAGAGATGCCCCCCTCCCCCAGGGGACTATTCGCCACCCAGGAGCGGAGGAACGATTTCCTGCCCAAGTAGAGAGAGACACACACAGCTCGAGACACCGGAGGTGGGAGACCAATTGCCCCGGGTCGAAAGATTTAAACGACCCCCTTCCTCCATTAGCCTGTACTAACACATCAAAGAGCCAAACTACACACTCGTCGCCTTCCGCTCCGCTGATCTATTGTCGTGCCCTCTCCTAAGAACCACTCGCTACAGATGCGAAGGGGTGGGCCGCCTCTTAGTGCTAAGTTTCGAGGTTCGGGATACCATCCGAGAATTTCGCAAACACGGAGATTGACCATGACTCGCGCACACGCCGGTTGGCGCAATGGTAGTCGTCGAGAATGGCGCCCGACAGCTAAGGTCATCAAAACCACAAACATAACACATTTCAACGTGGAAAAAGATTCATCCTCCTTGAACAGGATTCAAACCCAGACCCACCCGATTTCCGGCCAGGTGCTTTAACCAGTTAAGTTACCGAGGTGTCCTGCTTCTATGTGGAAGAAGGACGAGTTTTTCTCCGAGGTGTTCTTGCTATTGTGCATATCAGCCTGCCATTAACTTCATTAAGGATTTTCGCAGCTCGTTCGCAATCCTTTAATTTTTCATTTATGAATAGAGATATGGATACAGAATACGAGTACACTTACAAAAACCCATAAAGAAATTAAGATGGATTGCATCGAAGGTAGCAGGGATATCATCAAAATAATTACTGTAAATTTTTAGGCTTTTTAACTCGTCTTCATGGGCCATTTAAATTATAATTCTGTCGTGTAGTATTTCTTACATATCTCATCGCATCTTGTGTAAAAGGTGAACTTGGCATGGTTTGTGCCGCAAGATATTAACATCTAATTCAATAGCATTTTATCGATTGTGCATGTTCGAAGATTATTATTCACCCTCTGCCACAAACCCTCGTGGTGGCTTCCATAGTACCTACTACGTACATGAACATGAAGTGTGTGAAAGCTGGTTAACTCGGTGGGTATAGGAATTTTTCGAATTTTGGCATTAGCCTGCTCTTAACGAAACGGGAGTGGTCCACGATTTAACGTCCTGAACCTGAAGTGCTCTCCACAAATCACTCAATTAGGGACCGGAATACCAATTGAGGTGGCTTGTAGAGTACTCGATAGATGTATAAATAACCTTACAATATCTCAGTAAGACATCATCTCAAGATTAGAGTAGCATCTATATACAACAAAAAATTCTAGTATGCAACTTTTGCTTATCTTCATATTCCTTCAACGAATGCACGGTATGATCATTGCGTGAAAGCAGTCGGGACGTTCCTCATCCACAGTCGCAACGCTCTCCTTCACGTTGGTGTCATCACAAACGTTAGCTGTCGTCTTTAACTATTTGCTCCCATAATGCCTCGTTGCACTTCCCCCTCGAAGAACCCTCACCCCGTCCGCTCATTCTTCCCCCCCACAACTCTCACCCTCCCTTCCCCCTCCCCCACCCCCGATGCACCCCAACCCTCCGTAAGGCGATGTTTGGAAAGGAAACAGTCGGCGGGTGGAGGTTCTCCCTGCGAAAATAATCTCCCACCATAACCACCGCGGAAACCACGCCAACCCCTCTGAATACCCATACACTCACTTCCTCCCCAAACTTTTGGGAGAATCATATTCTAAGTATTTGTGGCACAGCGTTGAAAATTACTGAATTTATATTAAAAAAACAAAAAAATGCAAAAATCATAATATCAGTAATTCCATAGAGATAAAATCATTGCCTGACCGGGACTCGAACCCTGATTTCCAACCTCCTGAACGATGGCGCAAAGCGCACGACATTGACTGCTTCGAGGCATGATATTTCTAGCAGTTCGAATACATCCTGTTCCTCTCTTAAAATTTCCACAGGGAAAGAGGACGCCTCGCCAGCTTAAGTTGTTAAAGCCCCTAGATGGAAATCAGAAGAAACGAGTTCGAGTAGAAACCGGCCAAGGCGAATGCTTTTTTGTTCTGTGGAATTACTGATATTGTGCAATTTCAGCGGGTAACGACGCTAAGGTTGTCGGGGCCAGCTCGCGGTCCTTCAATTTGCATTAATCAGATGTTATTTCGCACTGGTAGGGGATCACCTGGAAAATGCGTTGAGAATTCGGGCATCATGAGTCACAACCTAAGATTAGTTTCACGCAGTTCTCCACTTGATTCTCCTATTAGCTAACCTCTTCGTATTTAAATAAATTTCTGTTTCACATCCTTAACAACTAGCGTTACATGCTTGGCCTTCATTTTCCATTCACTTTTACCTCGACGATTATCTCCATCAGGCCATCATGTCTCAAGATATGGCCGACCTAGTTGTCACGCCTTCTTTTGAACATTTTCAGAAGACTTCTCTTTCCTTCCACTCTTCGTCATTAACTAGGACGATCCTCACCACAATTTGGTACAAACGAGTAAAGGTTAACTAGGTAACTATGCACGTTCCAAAGGAAAACAGAACGTTTCGTAATAAATTCCCATGAATGTACAGGAAGTGTCACTCGGAATTTAGGAGGGCTTAGTTACGAAATAGTATATACTAAATTGTTGCTCGCAAGATTAAAGGTGCGTAAACTCGCGTGACTACAAAAATTCAAATCCAACGACTTAATAGAAAATAAAACATAACTTATTTGTACTTCGCACTATTATCACAGACTGCTAGACCGTTTTCGGCATCTTCAGGTCATTTACGAGAACATAATTACATAACATGGGTTTTTTCAAGTCTGTTTCCGCACTAGCAGGCGCTTCAGACCGGGAGGAAAGGTATGAGGATGGGAATGGAAGGAATGGGGACCACCTAGAATAACATAGAATGCGAACTTGAGGATACATATACGTAAGGAGAACGAGGGGAATGGGGAAAAAGGAATTCCAAAAGGAAGAGGAGTAATTACGTTGCTATTATTCAAATCAAATGAATTAGAATCTAACACTGCAGACATATTTCTATCCTCATATTACATAACCTAGACACAAAGTAGCGGCAAAATCAGACAAATTAACTGTTGGACCGAGAGACACGGCCAGCTGTGGTAAGCCATGTCTTAAACATGCTGGTCTGGTATCCCAAAGGTCGCTGGCTATAATTTGTTTTTCTCACACACAATATGCGACTAGAACGCCAAAACCGCTAATTATTTAAAAAAATTACAGTCACCCTTCATAAATATTTCCTTAAGTTGTTTCCTTCCTTCCTTTTTCAGAATAAGTTAATTTTAACACCTGGTGACCTACCATCCCTTATGGCGGCGGCTCGCAAGGACACATTCAGATATAGTACATAGATCTATGTAACTTCTTCGTCGGTCGTTGGAGTCGGGTCGGTAAAGTGCCGCTCTGGCAGCTCTAAGGTCATCGGTTCGAGTCATGTCCCTGACACGTATTTCGTGTTGATTATTGAATGAAGATTATGCCAAATTGTTTGATTTTACCTCAGCAGTCGGAGCAAGGAGGATGAATGGATTGACCAAGGTTCTCACTCGTGTTATCGATATCACCTCAATTAAGCTAAGGAGAGTCCAAAAGTGATCGTATTTCTAGAATGATACGACATTTAGCTACTTTCAGTTCGTAGGTCCAATTGGTGCACCAATAGTAATGTAGAGAAATGCACCTCTACAGGAGTTTACGCAGTTGATGACAATAAGGTCAATGCGAAAGGCTTTCGAATAAGGCTTTCGGTACATGTCAGCCCGAGTTCCGAATCAAGAGCCGTGTGGAAATCACTTAAAGTTCAATTTTCCATCCATCGTAGGAAGAGAACACGAAATATGCAAACACAATAGAGAACACAACACGTACCATGAAGGGGAGAAAAAATATAATAATCACGCAGATATTTCCTTATAACAGTATGAACAAGAACATTTAAGGAAAACACAATCAAGAACACAATAAAACAATGCAAAATGTACTGAGAGAAATAATACATCGCAAAATGAATAAAACACATTGAAAAAATAAATATACCACCTATTTTCCTTTCGAGGAAGACACCTTAAAATGATTCCTTTTTTATTTTAAGATGTACTGACAATCGTAGTTGTTTAAAGTCCAAAAAGAGGGAATGAAAAAAATGTAAATCAGCAGATGGGAAAAATAACCACCTCTGAAACAGCAATATAAATCTCGAAAATATTGAGAAGAAATATATTTGGGATGGTTCTCTCGAGGTAAGGTCGCAAATATAAGAAAAACAGCAATTCTTCAGCAACGTTTCGGAATTTTAATTATTTCATCTTCAGGGCTTAGAATCACATTAAAATCATAAAATTCACATCACACCAAAATTCTGGTATCATTTTCTTGATCACCTATGATTATTTAGCACGATAAACACCATCAAGCACCCTTCTGTTCTTGCAAGCCCTGAATTCGAATAATTAAAATTCCTAAACGTTGGTGAAGAATTGCCGTTTGTATTATATTTAAAACCTTACCTCGAGAGAACCATCCCATGTTAATTGAGGTCGATATAGTGAATAATGAGAAGAAATATATTTCCTCATTGGCATACTAAAATCAGTTGTTGTCGTCGGTTATTAGGGCGGTGTGCCCATTAGGTCTCTAGACACATATATTCCAATAAAGACATTTTCGTAGAGTTTACACAAAAAATTACTTGCTACGAAAGCAGTTTTGACAGAAAATATTTTATTTTAAAAATATAAGCAATTGAAATCGTCATGAGCTGGTCCAAGGAGAGTAGAAAACTAATTAATAATTTTTTAAAATGCCAAATCGTTGCTTTAAATGTTGTATTGTGCCAAAATATAATGACACCAACGGACTTGCCTCCAGGAAGTATTTTTTTATTGCCCGAAACAGGATAATTATGGGTGAAAAAAGAACTGCAGGCGAATGGAAACTATCTTGGCAATCAAACGAGTGCATTTTTGAGCGTTCACTCCGTCTATATTTATTTTTCCAATTCTGGAAGCTAAATTAAAGTTAATTGTATCTTAACCTCCTTACGTCGTATCAAAATCCACCTTTGTCTCAATAGCCCAATATATATTTCTCCAAAAGGAAGTTTTTCAAAATCGTATCAAAACTCACCTCGTATCAAAATCCACCTTTGTCTCAATAGCCCAATATATATTTCCCCAAAAGGAAGTTCTTCGAAATCGTATCAAAACTCATCACTGCAGCATAAGGTTAAGCCACTACAAACAAAAGGTTTCCATGTTCATCGTATTTTTTTAATTAGGTATAATTCGAATCCTTGAAAACTCATCCCAAATGATATGTTAATGATATAATGTGCCTGAAAATAGAGATGTCGTCACTTATTGCAGCAGGAATTCAATGTAAACAAATGGATAAAGTAATGTGCATAATACTCTTTATTTTTACGATCCCGAACCTGACGTGCAATCCTTGCACGAAAGGCTCACTACCTTCGTCTCAGGTCTTCGCCATTCATGAAAATATCTGCTTCCACGACATATGCCTTGTATTTTAGTTTATGCTCGGGGCATACACGAGTACGAACACACAAACACTTTTTATAGCCGATGGCATAATCGCAGTGCTCCTCAAGAACTTCCGTAACACCAAAACATATGTTTTGGTGTTACGGAAGTTCTTAATATTAATCATCGCCATATTATATATATATTACAAAATTCAAATGTGAAAATTTATTTTCAAACATTGACATGCTTTTACCTCGTCATCTTAACTGTTTGGATTTCCGTTTGAACTATACTTCTTCGAAGATTGAACGAAGCTTCATTTAAACATGGTGTTGATACGTAGGAAAACATTGCTAATGTTGAGATTTTCGGAAAATTTCTTGCGTCAGCTTTGACAAACTCAGACTCCATATCTTCTACAGAAATATATATGTTCGTAGCCTTCTTTAACCCCACCAAAGATATGTAAATACGGCAACAAATGTTGAAAACAGCGTCCACAGATACGATACATGACAGCGCTTTCCCCACCATTGCAGAACCTGACGTCACTTTCTGCCGGCCAATCACAATACGTTTTAAAGTGGGCGTGTTTTTTTGGACATTTCTTTTGCTTATTTCTCGAAAAATACGTATAAAAGTAAATGTATAGTTTTCATCACTAAGCTGTTTTAGCAACATTTCCCATTATTTTAAATAGCATTTCAAGGCGATTTAAAAAGTTGTCCTGAGGTCCGTAAAAATATCTGACCCGAGATAATGAAGAAAATATTTGACCCAGGACGGGAAAATTATTTGGCTTGGATGATGGACAAATTTTTGACCCGGAACGACGGGAAAAATATTTACAGGGTCAAGATGATTACCTAGACAAAGTATTCTGGGCATCCGTGAATGGCAAGGTACTTGACCTATGGATTGATAAAATCTCTTTTCTACAAACAAAACACCTGCTTGAGGATATGGAAGTTTATCTCATCTAAAGGTTCATTGAACACTTCTTTAGAATTAACTGCCAGTGATTTTATGTTATTTAAATGAATAGCCATAACATTCATTCACATTTATGCCACAATTTTATCCTAAAGAGAGAAAAATAATTGGATTGACAACAAAAGATTGCAGTAGATGAACTTGTTTTCAAAAATAAGGTCTTACATCAAATAATCATTTACAGTCTTCCACACAGAAAATAAATTTGATCACCAGAAATCACAATATTTGGTTTTCACGTAGTAGCAAAGAGATAAAGAAGGGCTTTCACAAACTGGAATATTTCTGAACCTCCAAGCTTAGATTCCCCATATACCCGGTCAACAAAGCTGATTGGCACCTGAAAAAGAAATTTTCCATGAAAAATACTTTTCATTGCATTTATTTATACATTGAGAGAAACATATCATCACCTCAAACAATTAAAATCTATTAGAGTTTTTTTTTTTGCTGGGCTGACAACAGTCAGTTATAATAATCAGAAGACTGAAATATAAAAGAGAAAAGGTTTCCAAACATGTAACCAATCTATAGGCACTTTGGGCATGGGTGAGAAATGCTAATGTGCCAGTCTATCTGCCCAAGGCATTTTTCCCTTATATAAAAAAATATATGCCATATTTTAATATTTTTTTCATCTCCTAATTCATTACAGAGTATGAATAGAGGAATCTGTCTTCAAAGTGTTAAAATTAGGTTTGATATAAATTCTTTCCAGAAATGGGACATTTCCATAAGAAAATGCTGTAGCATCTTTTGCATATACCCTAAGGGTATGGTGATTAAGGTTGGCATTGGAGGTTTAATTAACCTTTAGCAATAAATCACTGATGAAACAATCAAATAAATCCACTTGGCTCCACACCACAAAATGTATCATGCACAATTTTCAAATGAACTTAACCTCAGAGATACATCACTACCAGGTACTTTTGTTCATAATTTTGCTTGTACATACCAACTAACTTCATTAGGCTTCCCAGACGTACCAGTTTGGCCAACATATTCCCAGATGCAACACATATAAACCGGTGCCCTTAGAAAAGCTGTCTGATATGTCAAAAGCCCCAGAATTTTGTCAACAAAATTATAGTGCATCAATGCATGAACACTTGAATTTTCGTCCAAATTATGTTTTTAAATAAATGAGCTGTACATTACTACTACAATGCTGTAGCATTCACTTCAAACCAATTTTTGTATACATATCAGTACTGGAATTGACATTTTAATTCCGACAAGCTTGGCTGTTGTTTGCTGCATGTTTATTTCATTTTGGTTATTTGGTTTCATGATTGTCAGAGGGCAACTGAGGGGAGTGTTATAAAGAAAAGAAAATTTTAGAGTTTTTTTTATAAATTTGTGTGCAACACATATTAGTCATTATGGCACTAGCAGGGGTTTCTGCATTACAATTAATTTCAGTGATTACGTGCGTTAACATCCTGATAACAAATGTTATTCATTTGCACTGTTGTGTTTTACGCTAAAATTTGGAGTTTACCTATGAATTTTGTGGAAATCACTTATTAACTTTTAATATACCAAATACAGTCACCTTTGTTTTCTAACATATAATTGTCATAAAAAAAGAGGCCACAAGTTGAACAATGCCAAGCTGCAGGAAGTAAACTTCAGCAAAGCCATGTTACATATAAATTGAAAATAAAAGTTTGAACTTTCCATTTTTGGAGCAAATTCTAGAACACACTTCTGGGACCCAAGTTTTGTGTAATGTTTGCAAATTTGTGTTCAGTGTCAGTCATGGTGGCCGGACATCAACAATCATATCAAATCAAAAAATTCAAAATGCCTGTAAGTACAGTTGGTCAATCTCACAGTGTATGCTTATTTCTGAACAAAGAAGACTGTGGTACTAAAGAAAGAGAACTAGTAGCATAGGAGGCCAATTTTGTTTTTCATTCAATAAAACAACCACAGTTTCACAAGGCTGGAATGTACTTCTTCCCTCATGAAACCTTTTTCAGAAAAAAATTTGGCTGGGTGCAGAACAAATTCAAAGCTATTGCTATGATTGCATTCAAGCCAGAAATAGAAAATGTTTATAAGAAACATAAAAGTTGAGAAAAAGTACATTCTTCAAATAAGCACTACAAAACAAGCAAATCTGGGACTGACAATGATGAACGAACCTTTCACATCAGCAAAATATAGTTGTGTTGAAAAATCATGGAAAATTTTTTTTCATCTTCTTGTGTGTTACTGTATTTAAGGGTTGCTACATTTATTTTGTTTCCGGATTGTACAGGTAGGTACTGTATTTTCGTTCCCCATTATCATTAAACATTTTTCATCCTTTTCCAATGGCAATGCGTAAATTGTAAGTTGGTGATGACTACTTATGGCTGGTTATTCAGGGGAGGCGACCGACAGCTGAGGTCATTTGCACCATTTTTTTGGAATAGGTGGGTAGTCGGGTATGGTAGGAACATTTAAGGCAATGGAGGAAGGGTGCACTTCACTTGAGTTTTATTTTACCTGAGCGGGATAGCATGTTACCATCCTCTCCACCCAGCCCAGGGCATAATAGGTACATACAAGTATAACATTATTAGGTCAAGCATTATTTGAAAGAAAAACATGGTGTTACACAAAGTAAAGATTAAAAGGATTTTAGTTATCACATTGTAAAATCTAAAAAAGATAAAGTATAAAACATTTTACCTTATATAATTCAAAGATATTACAGGCTTAATTCATCTGACGGATGGAGTACTGATTCTGAAATGCTCTCCACTACTCAAGTAGGGATCAGATTGCCACTGAAAAATCCACCACTGTCGGGAATAGAACCCGGGCCCTCTCGATGGGAGGCCAGTACTCTAACCACCACACCAACCTGATACCCATGACTACTTATTTTCATCAGTGTAATGAATGATATTCGGATGAATTCTGTATTTTGTATGTATCATCTCATAAATTCATACCTCACGTAATGGGGGTGTTTACTCGGAACCGAAATCGCAATTTTGTACCTGAAACTGTTAGATGGAAACGAAAAACGAATTTTAGTGGAAAAATTAATCTTCTAACCACAACCATTCACTAATAAATCAAAAATTAAAATAAGCAAAAGGTGACGCCCACCAAAGAAGCTGCTTTGATAACATAGACGTCATAGGGGAAGGGAAGGGAGTGGAGGGGGTTCTCGGAAGGTCTGCTCGCACAGATCCAGTCACAATTGCTCCTATTGGCAGAGTCAGCTGTGTCCCCCCCTCCCTTTGCGATAAGGCAAAGTAGCTTCGCAAGCCGAGTTGTGACTAGACGAAGTCAATGACATCAGAGGTTGCATCATGCCCACTTTTTCGAAAGGCTTAAAAACATCAGTTTTTCGTCGCTTATAATTAAAAAAATAATTGATGGATGAAAAAAATGGAAAAATACAATCTTTTTATTTTACAAACTCTATCAGATTGGGCAATTAAAAAAATATGGTAAATGACCCCATTACTGCACATAATTATAGTTCTGCAACTTATCTTAAAAAATAAAGCAAATATTCCAGATTTTTAAAGCTTTTCTGTGTCAGAAATATGTCCTGGTTTTTGGTGGATCGATGCATCTCAGCGGTGCTACTTCAAGAGATGTATGCGGTCGGCGACATGTCTAACACAGTAAAACCTCATCTCACCATGTCCCCCTAAATGATTCCATTGACTATTTCCATTGTAAGTGGAAGGTTACTCTTTAGCAGATTTTATCCCGATGTGTCGCAGGCTACTTCAGGCGCTCATACCACGGTAAGCTATCATCAAGATCACACCAATGCGATCGGCAACATCTAATATTTAATTTGATACGAAAGAAAGACAACCGTGAGAATGTAAGCACATACATTGTTTCATAACAAAATTAACAACCCAAAAATCGAAATTGGTCATTATATCTTGTGAACTAGAGCTGACAATCAGTGGAGTGAATTATATCGGTACGCATTACTCCCGTGCTGGTATATTTCCACGTTCCTGTCTCGGCACTAAAACCAAGGTAATTACATTTCTACAGTCTTAGAGCATTTTTGTGATGAATGTGCTGTTTCACCTCTACCTTCGGCATAATTCGTATGAATTAAGAGAAATGATGTCTACCAAAAGGAAATTAACTCATACAATCAAAGAAAAGTCGGACATGCTCGACAGAGTGAACCATGGTGAAATAAAATGAAGTTTATTCCGGGAGTTGGGTGAGATGCCTAAAATAGAAAAAGTACTCGATCACATCGGTAACCTGATGAATTGGCTAGAGAGACAGAGCAATTGTGATCAACTTCATCTGCCACACTTGCAAAACATTAAGACTTATGTGACAAAGAAACGCTATCAACTACTGCGGCAAAAGAAATATCAGAATATTTTAGCAACTCCCATTAAAGTACGATGTGCATTTAAACCATAAAAGATAATTTTAAATTGTATTCTGCAAATAAATTAGTTATAAAATTTAATATCATAGCGGGTGTAAACTTTGTACCCTTGACCCGAGTTATAACTGGATTTTCCTGTATCCTGTCTTAACTTATTGGGTGTACGCTAGTGCTAGAAGTAGCCTATGTTCATACATGCCTATTTTATGCATCATTTGTTAGTAGGCACTAGGCCTCCGATCACGAAATGGAGCAGGGACTCGGTTAGGACCTACCCCTAGGCCTAGGCTCTCCTAACTTCTCGAGTCTAAGCCTAAGAGATTTCCTGACATTTTGTAGCTGACATCATGAAATTATCAAGAAAAAGTAAGGGAATAAATATTAATTTATTACATCGCATTATAAAGAAAGGCCCCGTAAAATTACGTCCACCACAAAAGAGATCTCAAGACAAGCTCGAGACTCATTTTTCGAGCGCAATGAGTTCGAATTCAAGCGAGATTGGGGCAGTAATTTTATCTCACTCAAATCTTGAAAAGTTGAGACTTGCACAGCCCTACCCACAAACAACATGGATAGTGAGAGGTAATCCATTTTAATCAGCGAACATTGACATAAATGGGGAATATGCATGGAATTTGTTTCTCGAAGATTAATCATGTACTTGATGCAAAATTTTCTCACCAATTTAAATATATAAGCCAAATTTTTCTGCACCCATCACAAAGCTTATTAAATGATATTAAAATGCTCCCGAAAAAATACGAAAGTCACGTGACCAGAAACGCCTTCTGACGTCACTGCATGGTATAGGTTCCACACTGCTACAGAGATAGACATTTATATTTAAAAGAAAACGAAGTGAATATATTGATTTGAGGTTTTTAGCCATTTCTCGAAAGAAACGATGACTGAAAAAATACTTTAAAAAAAGCACATTCCGACAATTTCTGAAATATCTACTTAAAAAGATTAACACAAAAAGTATACTTATAAATAAAATACTAGCATACTCGGACATAAAAATCAAAGCAAAACCACCTCTTCTATATTCAATATTAAATCCTGAACCTAACTCAGACTCTCCCTCGGCAAAATCAAAAGGAATATGGTTAGTTTCAGCTAAACTAACATGAATCGCTGGTTTTTTTAAGAACGCCGCCCTTATGGTGGCGCTGGTTGCTGCCACCATAAGGGCGGCGTTCTTAAAAAAACCAGCGATTGCATAGATGTAGTAGAGATTCTTGGGCACTAAACAGGCATTATATAATTATTAGACGATTTGCTCATTACCATCCATGCTACGTAAATAAAAAATCGAAATACAATCGTTTATTGCAATAAACAAATGAGATAAACACATACGTTATCGCCAAGTTTTCATTTAACAACTTATCTCCATGCATAAACAGATAAACAATGCCCTTAGTGATACCCTGCCGTGACGTCATTCGATGACGTCGTGTTTTTAAGCTGCCGAAAAAGTGCAATTTTCAAACAGTAATATCTCTGTAACGCAACTTAATTCTTCAGCAAAATTTTTTGCCAAGCACATTTTAGCTAATAAACTTCACATTCAAAGAGTTATAAGAAATAGTGCATGTTCCCCATTGCAACTAGAAAATGCTGTGACTTTAAAAATGCTTGCATTCAAGTAACTTACTTAGGTACTTAGCTCTACATATAATGGTAACCTAAAGTAAATGAACTTTTATGCACTGTTAATGTAAAGAAACACCAAAACTAGTAAGACAAGCAGAGCAATATATATGTAGTTTAGTTAAATTGTCAGTTAGTGTACAATCAAAATGAGCTATTACTCTGTTCTCTACAGTTTTAATTTATAACTACTTATACTTTAAGAACAATAACGAAGTGTGATGATCATATCTTACGAACTATTTTTTGTACCCTTGGAAGGTACAGTAAAAAGATTGTAATTTTCATTTTTACCATCTTATTTGTACCGGAAAAAGAAAAAAATAAGTATAAAACACTATCACTAATTTTGAGGTTCCAAAAACTAATTTTGAATTTTTATAAAATATTTTCCTGGACCTCTATAAATGAGTCCTGAGAAGACCAAAATAGCTGCTTTCTTGTATTCTCTCATTGCATTTAACTAGAACTCTCTTTACAAATCCTAATCTACAGTTTGCTACACTAGTTATTTCCCTGATGTGTTTCCTCCATGTCAAGTCTTCAGTGATTGTGAAGCCTAAGTACTGGGTCCGGCACAATGGACGGATGGTTTTTAACGGCACAAAGGACGGACGGTTTTAAAAAAATCACAAAATCAGTAATTTTTACTCAAAAACAAATTTATTGACAGATTCGGGTTCACAATGAAATAGCATTTGTCACAATTAAGTGTGGAAAATCACATCAGTCATGTGGTGACCGTTTTTGACGATGCATTGCTGGAGGTGTTCTTGAAAGTTCGCGTAGACTCTCTCCAACATCGTTCTCTGAACTTGGGCGACTTCCACGCGAATTGCCTCTTTCAAGTCGTCCAGAGTTCGGGGCTTCTGCTCGTATAAACGAGCCTTGAGGTGTCCCCATAGGAAAAAATCACAGATGGATAAATCTGGGGACCCAGGAGGTCAATGAACATTACCAAACCTGGAAATAAGGTGAACACGGAAGAGAGGGCGAATAACGTTCATCGGGCATGCATCGTCAAAAACGGTCACCACATGACTGATGTGATTTTCCACACTTAATTGTGACAAATGCTATTTCATTGTGAACCCGAATCCGTCAATAAATTTGTTTTTGAGTAAAAATTACTGATTTTGTGATTTTTTTAAAAACCGTCCATCCTTTGTGCCAGACCCTGTATATTACATTCTACATTAGATATTTTGTTTTCTTAGATGTAATAATTATTCTGGGAAAAAAAAGTTGTGCTCACCCCAGCTTGCGGGAGGCCAGTTCGTTTCCCTGGGCCACCTGCGATTTCCTGCTAAGTTCTGACATGCAGAAAATCAAATCGCAAGGATTTTAAGGTGGGGGCGTCCAGAAAGGCTCTTGCCCATGATTTGAACCTGGGACCCTCAAGTCGGTAGCTCAGTGCTGTACCCAGCGTTAATGATAAATAGGCTTTGGATTTTTCATGGAGTTCTATGTCTCTAACTCCGCTGTGGTCTGTCCATCCCCTATACCCTGTAGTGCCCCAAATAGTTCATTCTGTAGGTAAAGAAAATATCAGATAATTTAAGCAAAAGAGCGCATTCCTGTATTTACTGTTAACAAGCCATTTACGTTCTTTTTCTGTTCCGTTTGGTAGAAGAATTGTTTTTACTTTCAGATTGAATTTCCTTCCACACGAAGTTGGAAAAACCATAGAGAGTAGATTTTGGGATTCTAATTTCAAAGCTTCATTAATAAGTTCAGTAGAAAGCTTTTTGTTTGCATAGCAAGCTGGATCTCTAACTTCATCTAGACATACAGAAGTTTCTGTTGAAAGGGAAGGTTTGTTCATGTTTTCCACTTCACATCCACAAATGGGGTCTTCTTCTAGTGGCAGGTCAGTGAAGTGGACAAATGCTACGGTTGCCGACTAAGGGAAAGTGGGGTTAAAAATCACCATACAAGGTAACGTGCAGTGTATGCGCGATCTGTATGTCTAAGGCCGCGTGCACAGTGGCCGCAATGCAGTCGCCCTCACTCGTGCGTGTATAGTAAGCACTACCAGAGGCGAATAGCAGTCGCAGCGACCAAATGGTGGACTCAATAGGTATGCTGCTACTGGAGAGTAGTTCCCTGAATTCATTGAAAAAACTCGTATATTCCTCACGAATAATTTAATCAGACCTATGTTTTGACTACCCTGCAGTCATTTTCAAGGCCTTGAGAACCTTGAAAATGATTACAGGGAATTTGAAACCTGAGTCCAATTAAATTATTCGCGAGGAATTTATGAAGTTTTTCTTTTACCATGCATTCACAATTCTGAAAAATTGTTCCTCAAAACCGTTGACTTTATTTCCCTTAATTTAAAAATTTTAATGTGTCAAGGGAGAACATGCCGTAACAAACCACGGACAGTTTTACCACGTTTACCGCAATTTAAGAGAAGAACACAAGTTTCGAGAACACTACCTGGTTATACTTAATACTTTTCATTAAATTTAGTCTATAATTGAATCAGTCATTAGAAAATACCTAAATAAATTTTCCGATTTTTGTTCATACCCAACTTTGTCTAGATAATGACAGTGCATGCACCTTTGTTTTCAATCCTGTTATCAGTGATATCACAGAGCCTTTCAAAAGTTTTCGGGCAGTCCTTTTCTAAACGATTATCCCGAAAGCCTCTTTTTTGTTATTCGTCTTTACCCATTGAAATTCAATGTGGCTCCATGTGCATTGTGAAGAGGTTGGCTGTGCAAGTCGCTAAATAATGCCGTAAACAATTTTGGTTTAATGAGTGCCAACAATTCCACGGTAGTACCATCCGTTTCATCTATTGTAATAAGTCATATCGCATACGTAAATTGTTAGTATTATTCATTGTTTCAATCTCAACTAGGTTTAAGCCATTGAAATATGTCCCTCTCCCACCTGCCTTGCCCTCCAGTAGGTAAATTCAAAACAAGGCTGCACTCTTTCAGTTGAAAAGTGGTGAGCGTTACTGTTAGCGGTTTTCGGGAAAGACAGCCGTAAGGTGTGAACTTTGCCTTATCCAAGGAATAAAGCCCCAGATACCAGGAGATACTTAAAAATCATAGTTTTCATTGAATATTTAATCACTGGGATTATAAGTCAATAATCAAATATAAAAATAATAAACCTCGGAGAAATAAAAATGATTGGGAAAATATTTTATTTCTGAACTAAAATCTAGGAAACATTGCGTTAACTTTAAAGCAGTAATTTAAACGATAAAAATATAAAAATCAAGTGTACACAAGAAAGATTTTAGATACAATGACCTACAGAAAAAATATAAACCGCAAAAGGATCGAATGGGCGACCTGCAATTTATGTACTATCTCTTCTATTAAGCACTCCGTCAATGACGGCTTTCCTATAGCAGGCTTGTATAGGATATGCATGATCATGAGGTTCTATTTTTTTTCTCGAAAACCCTATGGAGAAAAAATACAAGAAATTTATGTCTTTATTTTGCTTGATAATATGGAAAAAGTTGCAAATCATTTCTTTTTTAATTCTCAGTTACAACCTCTACTTGTTAGTACGTGACAAATTGGGGAGTAAATTTGTATATTCCAGTCGTTCTAAGTAAAGTGTAGGAGCATTGAAGTCGGAAGGAGAATGACACAGGCAAAAGAAACTTTTACTCATAGGCATGAACAAATGACAGGGTGAGTGGCGTAGGGAAGTCAAGATAACACTGTTGAAAAGTGTGTATGGAGCGTGGCACTATATGGTTTGAGGTATTGGTGTTGGAGAAGAATGAAGAAAGAGAAGTGGGAGGATAAATGCTGAAGTACTAGAGTTGGCAGGAGAGGAAATAAATTTGATTGAGTGCATTAGGAGAAGGCAGAAAGTGTGGATGAGGAAGGTAATTATGGGGATGGTGTTTTGAAAGACGTGATTGAAGGAAGAATATTGGGTAGGTGAGTATAGGAGGTAGGTGAAGAACGGATGGAATGATAGGATAGAATGATGGAAGGTATGAGTGGCTGGAAAGGGACATCGTGTGAAATGTAGGGGTGTTGTAAGAATTAAATATCCATTAAGACCTATTTTCGACGGAAGAAACCAAATAAAAACAGTCGTTCGAAAATACTGCAGGCATTAATAAAATGAAAGGACCGTTTTTACATTGATGCCATACCACCCAAAAATAACTAGATCTATGTACCTTATTACCGTGTTTATAATATTTCAAAAAGGTGAGTGACTAACTCAAGCACGATAAATTAATACCATTTAATTAACAAAAACTATTTATTCTTCTTCTAGTAGGAAACTTAAGACATAAAATTCTTTACTATCACTATTAAAACTAAAATAAGTGCAAAATAGCTGTTTTACACTCGTCATTCACACCCATTTCATCTGCTATTTCTTTCCACAGATTCTGGGTTGCATCCCTGATGTGGTAGTTTTCATGTTACTGGTCCCAAAATGGAATCCTGTTCCTCACAGCCGCAATCGGCAATCACAGTCCATCGTGTTCGCAAAGAATTTCGCAATCGACTAGGGGCGACCAGCGACCACGAACAAATGCGTTTGGTCGACGAAACAATCGCTCAGAGACGCTCCAGGTTGCCACGACCCAAGTCGCCGCAGGAAGCGCGCACTAGACACGTACACATTGCTCTTCCATTGTTTGATTCGGTCGCTCGCAGTCGCAACGTTAATGGTTGCTCTTGGTAGCGGGCACTGTGCACGCGCCCTAATCCTTTTGACTGTACTGTGATGTGACCTGTTGGCAGATGTTGGGAGGAGGTGGTGGGAATAAGACTGGAGGGATGCTGAGTCAGTTATGCTACTGGGTTGCGTTCGGGGATCTTATGGTGGTCTTGACGACGCACAGTGGGGCGAAATCCCAAAAATGTAGAAAAAATTAATACCCCTGATATTTTTGCATAAGTACCACATTTGAAGGATATTATAATACTTTTACGATCTGCTGAATTTGCATTCGAAATCATTTTTTGTTATATTGTTGTTATTGTGGTTTCAACGATACAACTGATTCAAACAATTGAACGTAACAAATGGAAAATATTCTTTCATGACCATTCGCCATACATCCCCCCTGTGGGCGGCCCTGGTCGCGGGTGACTGGACTGGATGATTCTTTAAAGACCATCAACAATAGTAGTCATGCTTCAACAATTCACGCTCATCATCTTCATCCCCACTTGAATTTATTGTTATTAATTACCATTTCAATGATTTCATCACCAGTCAAATATTGTGTGGTGAGAGTATCGTGGTTGATAGCTATCCATTTCTCTAAATTTACCAATGCCATTAGCTTTGATTCAGGGTTGCTGTTTGCACAGTCAACCAACTCCATCATCATATGTTTATCCTTAGAAACATGAAAGCCTTCGACATCCCCACGTATTTCGTCTACATCAAATCTTAATGCAGGGCACAATTTATACCTTGCGTGTTTAAAACTGACAGTGAAATACTATTCTATGCACACGAACTTTCCTGCATGATGTCTATTAGATTATATTGGTTTCTGAAATAGTTTAGCCTGCTACGTTAGCATTTGGTCAGAAATACTAACATAAACCCTTAAGGGAATTGGCGAATGGAAGTGATTGGTGAAGGGAAAGGTGAATTCACTTCGACTACATAGAGGGAATGTCAAGAATATCATGGTTACCAGTGGTAAACGATGAGGCTGAGGGTGCCGTAAAGCTCATGCAAGATTTCCATATATGTATATCTATGATATGTATACCAAAAATGAAGAAGAGAAGCAAGGAGTTTTTCAAGTTGTTCAGTACTACAGAAAAAGTACCCCTCATGTAACATTAAGGAACTTAGAAAACAATTTTGATCAGACATGACATTAGAGATTTATTGTTCATAAGTGGCAAAAATAAAAAAGCACCCAACTATAATGGACAATGTGTTTATTTTCCAGGAAAGTCAACATAACAAAGTAACTTTGTATGCATAGCACCAAATCCCAGCTGACACCTCGAGTATTTGTGGAAAGGGAAAAAATTTCTCTCATCCGTGTCGCCTATCCTATAGGATTCTAAGGGCGTTCACACCAAAATATAAAGTTGTGTGGGGCACGGCTTCTAGTGGCCGTATCAAGCTGATATTTTGCAAAAATAGTTTTATAGTCCTTTGTCATTGAATTGGGGGGTGGCATGTAAAATTTGAGCATTTACATTTTTTTGGACCACCCTTATGGACACCCTAGGTAGGGGTTATATCAATTCAAGAAGTCTTATTTATCCCAATGTCCCTGACTGCTGAGTAGAATTCAGATCTCAATGCTGAGTCTAACACATCATACTCTAATTTAGAAAAAAAATAATCCATCTATAAATATTTATAGGAATAAGGTACGGCATTGAGTTTCCAAAAATAAGTTATTCATCGTAAGATTCAAGAAGTAAATGAATGATTGTACTTCCTAAAGTGCTCACAGCTACTATACAGTACCTGGTGAAAGCAGATAAATAGACATCTCCAACAGCATTGAAAATCGAATGCATGAATGTTTAGCTGAATGAAGTTTTGTATGAATAGGTAGGTAGAATTTTGTTTACAGGGTGCGTCGACGGCTATTGGTCATTTCGCACCTCGCGCAAGTGATAAAGTGATAAATTACATTACGGAAAGATGTATTAAATTGCAGTGCTGTCAGAAAGCATTACATAAAAGTAACTGTCAAATCAAATTTAAAATGCCTATTTGTTTTAGATATGAAATTACTTGAAATAGACGGTCTGGGTCATTCCCCAGAACGTGGCGTATATCGTCTCTGATCCTTAAAGAGTCGCGCAATCTCCGGTATTTCTCGCACTCTGTCAAAATATGCTTTACGGAGAGAAGAGATCCACAGTCATCACATCGAGGTGGTATTTTCTCTTCGGTGAAGAGGAATGAGTGAGTCAGAGCGCAATGTCCGATTCTCAAACGTGTGATGACTACCTCCTCCCTCCGGCATCCCCTGATGGATGAAGGCCATGCAGATGTTGTATGTTTAATTTCACGGAGTTTGTTGCTCGGGACGTTAAACCAAGATTCCCGCCAATACTCCAGAGCTTCGTTGCGTAACGTTAATCTCAAATCCTCGTGTGGTACCAGTTTAGAGGCAAGGACAGAATTTTTCAGCGCCTTCTTAGCGGCAGAATCAGCCTTTTCAATACCTCTTATTCCCACATGTCCAGGGATCCATATGAAGGTAATTGACACCCCTTTCTCCCTCAGGCACATTATGGCCGACTGAATTTTCTGGACAATCGGATGAGTCGGGTACATTGTGGAGATAGACTGCAGGGCGCTTAGGGAGTCCGAGCAGATGAGAAATTTCTTATCCGAGCATTTTATACCACAGAGGGCCATTTTAATGGCGAAGAGCTCCGATGTATAAACGCTGCATAATGGGTTTAATTTAGCTGTTGCTATTCCATGATAGGATGATACGACTGCGCACGCACAAGCTCTACTGGACTTTGACCCGTCCGTATAGACGGGGATTAGTTCAGGATGATTGTAGAGAAATTCATTAAATGCATGCTGGTATTCTGTGGCCAGGGTAACAGTTTTGGGGTACCTGTGTAGGTCAAGAACAAAATCTGACCGGGGAAAAAGCCAAGGGAGGCAGCTTGAGTAGCCTACTACATAAACCTCGGCTAAAGTGAAATTTCGCTCGGCAATAATATCATTAAAACGGACACCGAATGGTCTGGTGACCTTCGTCATTCTGTTAAAAACATCTATAAATCTTGGCTTAAAAACGATATTAAAACAAGGGTGAGATGGCAAAGACAAAAGCTTTGCGGCATAGCTACACATAAGCATAGTCCTGCGGGTGTGCAAAGGTGGTTCGCCAGAGTCTGAGTATATGCTCAAAACTGGGCTGGTTCTGAATGCTCCAGTCGCTAACCGCAATCCTGAATTGTGTAGTGATGCCAATGGCTTTAGGTATGTTTCCCGCGCGGATGAGTAAACAAGGCACCCGTAGTCTATTTTAGATCTTACAAGCGCTCTATACAGCATTAGCATTTATGTGCGATCGGCTCCCCAAGAAGAGTGGCTCAGAACTCTTAGGACGTTAAAGACCTTCATGCATTTTTCCTTTAGCGTTCGGATATGCATTCGCCAGTCTAGTCGTTTGTCAAAAACCAAGCCAAGAAATACTGCCGAATCCTTGAATGGCAGATTTTTTCCATCCAGTTCTATCTGAGGCTGTGGGTATATTCCGCGAAGCCTATTAAAATGTACACATTTCGTTTTCTCATGAGAGAAACGGAACCCGTTATCATTAGACCATCTTTTCAGTTTATTGACAGTGATTTGTACCTGTCTTTCTGCTGCCTTTAATCTTCGTGACCTGCAGAAAATGGCGAGGTCGTCTACGAAGAGTGAGCCCATCACTGATGGTTGTATGCAGTCTACTATATCATTTACAGCAACTGCGAAAAGTGTCACACTTAGCACAGAGCCTTGGGGTACCCCGTTTTCCTGTAAATGTATATCCGAAAGGCTCCTTCCGATGCGTACTCTAAAAACACAGTTAGTTAGGAAATTTTTAATGAAAATTGGCAGGTTTCCTTTAAAGCCCCATTTATGTATGGTCTTAAGAATTTTGTGTCACCACACTCTATCGTATGCTTTTTCTAGATCAAAAATCACTCCAATAACATGATGGTGTAAAAGGAATGCTTCTTGAATAAAGTTGTCGGCTCGTACTTAAGTGGTCCGTTGTCGACCTATTTCTTCAAAAACCACATTGGATATTTGAAATAAGGTTCCACCTCTCAAGGCACCAGACTAGGCGGCGGTTTACCAATTTTTCCATTACTTTACACAAACAACTTGTTAGTGATATTGGTCGGTAGCTATTGGGGTCTGTTTTTTCTTTGCCAGATTTTGGAATAGGTATGATGACAGCTTCTCTCCAGGTGTGTGGGAATTTACCTTCCTCCCAGAGTTGATTGAACGTAAGCAGGATTTCCCTCAACGCTTCCTCAGGTAGGTGTTTAAGGAAGGCATTATGGACGTCATCCAAACCAGGTGATGTGTTCTTTGTCTCCGCAATGGCGGCCTTTAGTTCATTTAGGGTAAATGGAATATTATAATTCGCTTGAGTCCCCTTCTCCGAGAAATCAAGTCGGTCTCTTTCAGCCCTCTCTTTTGCTGCCATAAAGGTAGCGTCAAAGTTAGCATTACTGCTGGTATTTGCAAGTAGTTGACCAAATACCTCGCTTACATCGTGCTGGGAAGATACAATACTAGAGCCTACTTTGAGGGAACTAGCCTGTGAGTAGTGACATGTACCGGTGATTTGCTTTATCTTGCGCCAAACTTGTGAAATGGGCGTTCTATTGTTGATACTGTTGACGTATTCTGTCCAAGAGGCCTTTTTTGCCGCCTGAATCGTTTGGCGAGCCTTAGCCCTCAGTTTCCTAAATGCCGAGAGATTCGAGGTGGTTGGATATTTTTTAAATATCCTCAGGGCACGGTTCCTGATACGAATTGATTTCGCACATTCGGAGGTCCACCATGGCACCGGTATAGCCTAGTGTTGCCGGATGACTTAGGCACACTGGCATTTGCTGCATCTATGATACAAGTAGTTAGTGCCTCAATATTCTCTAGGCATCCGCGATTTCTGTCATAGGTAAAGTTAAAACACTGATTGAAAAGGGCCCAGTTAGCTCTACGGAGAACCCAGTGCCCTGGTCCGTTATAATTAAAACATCGACTCCCTTCTTTTTTAATTATAATAGGGAAGTGATCACTGCCACATAAATCACTGTGGACCGACATATGGAACTTCGTGCCAATATTACCCGAGCACATAGAAAGGTCTATGGAGGAAAAACCTCCGTTAAAACTATTAAATCGGGTACTGTCCCCGTTGTTAAGTAAAAAGAGGTTAAAATCTTCTATAAAATTTGCCAAAATTCGGCCTCTCCTGTTACATTGATCTCTGTTACTACCCCAAAGAGTGTGATGTGAATTAAAATCCCCTAGTAGAACAAAAGGTTTAGGGAGTTGTCGCACTAAATCATCCAGATTTTCCTTGTTTACCGGGGCCCCTTCAGGCAGGTATACGTTACAAAAGGTAATCAGTTCAGGGCACGCAACGGTCACAGCAATAGCCTGAAAAGGAGTTTGCAGTCTGACCTGGGAGGTATAGAAACCCTCTTGAACTGCAGTAATTACTCCACCTTGCGCTCTATTTCCGCTCTCATCGTCAAACCGGAAAATCTTAAAGCCTCTTAAAACGATTTTATCAGAAGGCTTAAAATGTGTTTCTTGTATGCAGATACAGAGAGGGCTAAAATTTCTCATTAAAACCTTCAACTCCTCTTTGCGGCGGTAAAATCCACAGCAATTCCACTGTAGGATTGAAAACATTTTGGGGTGATTAAGATGTGCGCACTTATCTTTTAATGCGATTTTTCTTCTTCCCTTGACTCCTAGCTTGGAGGATTTCAGTTTCCGACAAACTGTCGTCCTCCTCCATAGCCACCACATCGGATGTTGTAGACGAGGGGCCGGGAGGGTTAAGAGGTCCAGGGGAAAACGATTTAGTCCGCTGCAGTCCTTGCATGTTCTTCCCAGCATTAGGTTGGTTCTTCTTGGAAGGACCAGCGATTTTTGTATCTTTATTTAGTTCCTGCGTCTTCTTCATTTCTGCCACATTGGCTATTCCTTTTTGGGTCCCTTCTTTGTCATTTTCCTTCATCGGATTAAATTTGGGTGTTTGAGTTTGTACGGAGCACTTCCTTACCGGTGCAGAGGCCACGGTGGCAAAAGACCGAGAAAAGGTGGGGGCTACTAGGGCCCGATACTTCCTGCATGCTTCTAAGTAAGTTAGCTTTTCAATAGTTTTTATCTCTACCACTTTTCTTTCCTCTTGTTGCTTGGGGCACTTATTTGAGTATGCAGGGTGTGCACCTTCGCAGTTCACGCAGCTCGGTTCAGATGTACATTCATCAGTTTCGTGCTTAGCTTTGCCACAGCGGGGGCAGGTGGCCTCGCCTTCACATCTGGTTGCGATATGGCCAAAACGTTGGCAGTTAAAGCAACGCATGGGACGAGGTATGAAAGGCCGCACAGGTACGGATTCATACCCCACATACACCTTCTCTGGAAGTTTATCGCAGGCGAAGGTCAGAACTATAGACGTTGTATCTCTTAGCATCCCATTTCGTTTAGTTTTCAAGCGTCGACAGTTGATCACTCCCTGATGCTCCATTTCTCTTTTTATTTCATCTTCCTCAACATACAGAAGATCAAAGTGTGAAATAACCCCCTTAGATG
This sequence comes from Platycnemis pennipes, assembly GCA_933228895.1. Classification (NCBI taxonomy): domain Eukaryota; kingdom Metazoa; phylum Arthropoda; class Insecta; order Odonata; family Platycnemididae; genus Platycnemis; species Platycnemis pennipes. The sequence continues at coordinate 110,878,046 of OW121850.1, forward strand.
TATTCAAGGATCCGTGTTTCTCCACTATAACAGGTATGTTTTGAAGCATCTCCATTCGTAGTAGTTCCACACTCTGCACTTCAGTGGTTGTTTCAATTAGTAGCGTTCCGTCTCTAAGTTTCTTCGCAGATTTAAGCTCTCCTGAGACAAAGCTCGACAGGACCCTTCTTATAAGGAAGGGAGAAACTTTTTTAAGAGTCTCACCTTCTTCCTTGCATTTCATTATTAGATAGCGCTGAGATGCGCGAAAACTATTGGCTCTCCCGCCCATATCTGAGCGAGGTCTTTTGGGTGGAGGAAGATTTAAGTCTGCCATGCCACTCATAAGTTCGTCCCTCGACCTCCCCACCTGCCACGGAGCCACACATTTGGGACGCCACGCTGCAAACCAGCGTGGTCGCCAGGGCTACCCGAGGAATATAGCACTATTGATGTGGGGGCCTGTTTCAGGTTAGAACCTCCAGCGCATGAGTCCTCCACATCCATACGCCTTTGGCCACCCTACGCAGACCCCCGTCTCTCCAGCACTCGCCACCGAACATATCGGGAAGCCGATTGATCAGGATTGGCTAGATCCTGACCGCCCGTTTACAGGGAATCCGAGGCCAAAGCGGGGTATTGAACTCCGGCCCATACCGGGCATCCGACACCCGGCTGGGTGCCGGAGAACTCACCAACCAGGATCCCCTTCTCCCCCTTACGGGTCACCGCACACGGCAAACATGCGGGTGGATCGCAGGCCAGGTGGAATGGCCGCACACAGACAGTTGACCCACAAGACTGTCCGGACTCAACCCTTGCTGACTCAGTGGTTTGTTTTCGGGGTTGTCTCCCCGCCCTTTTAGTCACCTCTTACGACAAGCAGGGTTACTGCGGGAGTATTCTCAATCCCCCTACCCGCAGGGGGTTTGTATGAATAATTTCAGCCTAAAAGACATAAACTGATTTTTGAGTGCACTGCTTAGAAAAAAAAGTGCATTTTATGGGTCATGAAACACAGTCATGAATGCAAAAAAGAATGGGTGTAACTTTTGAATTGCATGGAACATAAAATTTACATTTAAGATTAAACTCCCTTATAAGGCTAGAATTTAAAATATGTACTATGTTTGAAACACTCACCTCACCAATGGAGAAACCAAACTGCCTAGCCCTTATAATCATTTCCATCTGGAAAACATAACCTTTGGACACACAGGATTGGACTAATTTCTCCAGAACTGGCTTCTTGTAGAGCCTGAAAATTTTTACACACTTTATGATTGGTAAATTATTTCTCGATTCATTTGAATTGATATTTTCTAAAGCAAAGAACAAGATACAATTACAGCTATGTATATTTGGAAATTAATTTTTTAGTTACTAAATCATTACAAGGGGAACACTGCTAGTTGAATATCATTCAGGTTTTAGGAATGAAGCAGTAGGTCTTGAGCCATGATAGTTAGGAGAAATAATCAAATCCAAGAAATTACATTATTTTCATGACCATATTTAAGGTTTTGTCATACACTTCCAGGGGTTTGACTTAGTTGAGAAGGTGCTGTTCATCAAATTAGAGCAAAATGTTCAAGTAAACTAAGGCATGACCAACAAACACAATAATCACAGATGGTTTCAACTAAGTAGGACCACTGTCACCCACCATTTTATCATCCAATGCCATGTACCTACCATATCCATTTCAAATATCTTCAGTTGAGGTATTTTAAAAAGATGAGACAGAAAAACCATAACATTTTTCTTTCCACTAATCATACAGTGTCAGGGGTAACAACGTTAAATTTCTCCATGGTAGAAAAGTAATAATCTTTGCAAATTTTACTAACATTTGTTTTTATTCACGACCTTTTTTCAACAGTTTATGCCATCTTCAAGTGAAGATGTCACCTGACATTTTAGTTGATGTAACTTCAAGCTGACATAAACTGTCGAAATCCGGGTAGTGAATAAAACATTTTTTGTGAAATTCTCAAATTATGTTCCTTTTCCACCATTTTACTTTCCTTTAACTTGTTAAACATTTACCTATAACATAGAAATAAAATGCAGCAAACACATTTGATGTGGCTTTAATTAAGATGTTAGTTGAGTATCATTCCCAATTTTGAGAGCAAGAACTTGTTATTTAAGTAATCACAATTTGAGAAATAATCTATCCAGGCACCAGCCCCATATTGAATGACCACCCCTCTTATGAAACAATTTTCAGAAGAACCATGAGTTTGTTTAGATTTCACTGCATTATAAAGGTTTTGCAAAATACTCCAGCCTAACTCCCCTTTTGCATATCCTATGAGCAAGCAAATAAAGTCTCTCTTTACACCCCTTAATAAGGTTTCCAGCAACCATGAAATTAGGTTGGGTTATTCTAGGGATATTATTAATCCCTACTACTTAAATCCCTAAATCCACTTGTTAAGTTCCTATCCACTATGTTATGCAGTATCATTTTCCATTTCTTGATGCTTGATAACATACTAACATTAGAGGAAAGGGCACCTATTTCTTCTATCGATTTCCACCCACAAACTCTTAATATTTTCTCTCTTCTGTGTCAATCAGAGCCTCTACGTTTCACTTCCTTCTTTTCCTTCCCCTTTTTATAACCTCCCACTCTATCACCCCTAAGTTATAGTTCGAGTCTGCATCTGTATCAGGGGAACTGTGTAAGTTCTTTACCCTGTTCCTAATTCATTTTCTCACCATGATGCAATCAAGGTGGTATCTCCTTAGGACACTAGACACATCGAAACATTGATTGCCATAATATCACCAAAGTTAAGCAACACTGGGCCTGAATAAGGTTTGGTAATGTAGGTTGGCACAATGGATCCAAAGATTAAAAGCAAGGGGGGCTGCAGAAGGCTACCTCCCACTCATACAATTAAAATTATTTTTTTGGCATCTCCCTTTGGCCCCCGGAGTTTCGAGTGCTACTACATCGTGATGGTGTTCAAACCATGTTTTTGTGATAATTGAATATTCCCCCTTCAGAATTCTATTGGTTTCCTACCACAGTCATTACTTACACCCAGCTCTTAATGGGAGATGTACGATTAAATGGACTGGCACTTGCAAACGTGTCAAAAGTAAGGGAGATACCAGTAGACGAAATAATCAGCATATTTAGCAAGACTAAGAATAGACGGATGAGTGTAGAGAACTGGGAAAATGATTCATAACGCAGCTCTCACAACTAGGCGAAGAATGTCATTATTGCTTTTTAAATTACACCGCTGTATTCAATCGGAAGTAATTTTTTTTACTATTTTATAGCACCCATTATAAATTCCCCCTTTTATTGTGAAGTAGGTATCTCTAGTTCAAAGATTAACAAACAGTCAAATTTAAATTAATTATAATTACCTACATTTTGAATGTTTTTTCCTATTTTCACTTCCTGACTGTTGTTTAACGTAAACATTTAGTAATAAAAACAAATGAACTTATCTAATCATAAAATTGATTTGTCTATATTTGTGTTCCTTATCATTAAGTCATACTTTAAAAACTAGATAAAGCATCATCATAAGTTTTTATTATTAATATTATCGGTATTTCAATCTAGGCCCATAATGACCACCCATAGACTTTCTACTAATAAAACGACCTACTACATGTGCATAGTAGTGTCTTTTTTATTAAAGAATTAGCCTAAAACCGCTGTTTTTGAATCTTGAAAATCCCAAATTTCCAAAATCCGCGAACCCCCCTTCGGCTGAGGGGAATTACCCAGACCCACCCCCCCTTGGTCAAAACCTAGATCCGCCACTGACTGCACTGATTATAAAATGGCAACTAATTTTGGAAATACAATACCTGAAACTTCCAGTCAAATCAGACGCACCAGGGCGGAGAAGTAGCTGCGTGAGAAAATTTGCCCCACGACTGACAAGTTTTCTTTTGAAATCCCAACCATAAACTCCACCATCACCCACGTAACGCGTGCCGGAGACAACATCATAATCTTTTTCCTTCTGCTTTGAGATGAACTTTGGGATGAATTTTGGCTGAAAATGAATGGTATATTATCAATTCGCTGCTTCCATAGAGTTAAACATTACTATATATCAAGAATTTACATGATGTGAGAGATCTGCATCCATTATCACAATAAAATCTCCTGATGCTGACTGCATCCCATGGATGTATGCAGTTCCGAGACCGAGTTTCTTTTCTCTTGGCCTTAAAACCTAAAATAGAAAACGGGAAAGAAGACACCAGTCTCTTAAAAGAATTTTACATAGCCGGTATTGACATTCAAAGCAGATTATACGTACTATTTTGTCTTCTCCGTAAATCTTTTGAAGCTCCTTTGCCACATCCAAGGTTCCGTCCGGACTACCATCGTCAATTATTATAATTTCGAATGAATTATCACTAGGAGGAGAGAATAACAAGATTAATGCCGAAAAAGAAAATATTCGTCAGACTGTCAAGAAACACTAACCTTTCAGTCATGTATTTCACGATTAACCAAATAATGATCGGGAGGTTTTCTCGCTCATTGTATGTTGGCAATAATATTGAAAATTTTTTCCCATCATTTTCTTCAATATTATCTTCCTTCATCGCCCTTCTTTCTTACGCAATAAAAATGAAACCGATAGAAAAAAGGGACGATTAGTTATCTCAAAAGTCACAGCCCTTTTACTTCCTGAGATTTTACGTTCAACTTAAAGGCAGACAATGATTAAATTAGTAAAACAATCCCAACAGAAAGCAGATTACTGTCATGAAAACATCATACCTTCCACGTCAGAATAAAAAAATCAAATTCAATTGACAGGAACATATAACAACAACATGCTATTAGTGTCATCTGGCGCCGTGGTATTCAATTAGAACAGTTAGAATAAACAAATGGCAAGCGTTATGACGTCAGTGAGTGCGTTGAAAACAGTTGAGCAGGTTGAGTTCGGTGTAATCTTGGTGTTAATTATTAATTCTTATACACTGACTAAATTCCTTATATATATATATTCGTAGAGAGTAATTTTAGTTAATGTAGGAAACCTGGAGGATGTTTTCAAGACTGTTCAGAAACCTTATATTGTGTTGTTTGCTGTGAATATTTGAATGACTATTTCCCTAACACTTCGTTTTGGATTTATAACATCTTCTCCGAAATGCCTGCAGATGTTTCGCCAAAACCCGGCGAACAAGCCTTGGCTACTGTTCGTAGGGATATAGACATTTTCAAAGTCCCTAAAAACGCCGTTCGTAAAGTTCGTCAGCCGAAAAAAATTTTGGATGAGGAATTATATATTGAGGTTAAATTTCGGATTATATCTCTATAATCTCTTGTAAATGAACATCTTATTGTGTACTTTCTTAATTTTAATATGTTTGGATTTCAGGAAATGGGAAAGATTATTCAAAGGGACTTCTTTCCAGACTTGGAAAAGGTGAAAGCCCAGAATGATTACCTGGACGCGGTAGAAAAAAATGACATACAGAAGCTGCGGGAGATTTATGAGAAATATAGTTCCGGAAGAAAGCCACCTACTGAAAGGTGTAAGTAATATCTTTGGGACACCTGTGCATGCTGTTAATATTTGTAGAACACTTCCTAAAGTACTTTTTCTTGATCAGATGCTGCCAGTCCAGCCACCTTTGAAACCCCCGTGGACGTACGTAGAGAAGACGGTGAAGGAGTGGATAGTAATGCCCCTTTCACAGGAAATTCCAACCCTGGAACTAGTGAGGAAAGCGATGCCAGTGAAGGTCCCAAAGGTGTGTACTGTCTTTTGCCTATATGTATGTAAGGTCCTATAAGTGTCATATTTTCGTGAGCGTTTAAGTTTTCTGTTGTTCGCGTTACAAAGTACCTGTGTTTCATTGGGATTCTTTGGTGCATGACTCTTTATTTACTAATTATGTACTTACGTACATACCAAGTTGGAATTGCAAGTGTGTAAGTGGGTCATTCCATTTTTAGTCATCCAATGTTGATTTGTGACCGTTGTTGAATTATTTGATCATTAAAAAAACTTTTCTTTGCTGTTATTGTGTAGAAAAACCAAGTTTTCATAATTATTGTCTTGGCTCATCGTTTGTTTTTTGATGTCCGCCATTTTTTCTCCTAAAATGGTGGATGGTGCTTGAAGCTCATTCTCGCATGTGGCCACCTTAAATGGGAATCCTATCTCCTGTCATTCTCCCATTTCCGAATCCTACTCCTTTTTTGATATGGTCTAATCATTTAAATAAGTGGTCGGTGGAAACTCGAGTATCATAAATTTCCAGGTTGAGAATTGGTTTAAGTTGATAACTTTGATTCGGAGGCTCAGTTTAGTTGTTAAAGAAGTTAATTATAGGTGCTTTCATGCGTGCTTTGTTAAAAATGACCTGTACCCTCAAGGTAGAAAGTCTTTGTTCAGAAAGCCTCCCTGTTTCTTGCAAATATGGGTCACCTGTTTGAGGCTCAGTTTATTCAATATTCATAGCATTTCTTGGAAAATGGATGTAATATTAGTACAAATCCCTTGGAAAACTAAATATTACAATTTGTGATCATGGTAGCTTTACAGGCATATTCCCAGATAGCAAGCCAGCTGGATTCCAGCTTGGATTTCGGCTGGATGAATCCAGCTGGACAAATCACCTGGATTCCAGCTGGAATATGTACCTAGCTTAAATCCAGCTGGACTAGTCAAGTCTGTATCCAGACTGAATCCAGCTGGAGTATCCAGCTGGATTTATGCTTGCACACTTCCAGTTTACGTTTGGTGAATTTCAGTTTTAATCCAGTTGGATTTTCTGTCAGGGTTCATTACTGTATAATCTCAGTCAATAGTTAGTCCTGTTTATCTAATTTTGGGATCCATGACGAGTTATAAAATGCCCAGAATTTGGGCAAAATAGTTAGAAGTTTAGCTCTATTCATGTACAAGTTCATTTCACTCTAAACATCTCTTGTGGGTGGTTTCCTTGGGTGGGTGAAGATCCTTAGTGTCATGACTTTTCTTTTTGTTCCTCAAGAGCTAATGTTCCACAAACTACTGAACTTCATTAAATGACAGAAGATCCATTAAATGCTCAACCACTTGATCCTTATTCAAATAGGTGAGTGTATTATCCTTTTGACTTGCCCTAAAGAATTTTTGAATAAATAATGCCCTATTCCTGGACAAAATAAAGTTTGCATTCCAGATGCTTCAAGAAATATGTTATATTATAGACTTTTAGCCCTTGATATCTGAATATCAGTGTAACAGTGGAAATTTGAATTTATGCCATTTTCTAATGAGATTGAGTTCACCTCCTCAGATTGGTACTATTATAATGAAAACTTGTTGAAATGAGAAGTGCTTTGAGCATTTTCCTCAGCACATGTTTATATGGTTAACATTGGATGACTTGCTTGGAAATTACTCAAACAAGACGTTGGAAGTAGTATGATTATAATTTTCTGTAGTTATAATGATATATGTATATAGTTTTAATTATATTTTATTGCATTTATTATTATTGATTATAAATTTTATTGCATTTGCAACCTTTGCAGTTCCAAAGCTGAGTTTGGACCAGTATCTAAATGCGCACACAAGTGAAGACAATCAAAGCTTTCAAGAAATTATGAAAAATGCTGATGCTAAGTACAGGCAAAAGGTAAGTTCTTAATGTGATTGTTGTATGAAGGAATTAATGTTTGCTTCGTTACTTTCAATTGTTGAACATTGGTTAGGTGGATTCTCATCATTCCATTTGGGTATGGTCATTTATAAATAGTTATCCATGGGAATTTTCGGAAATGGCTTTTGAATAATTATTAGTAACTTTTAGAGTGATAAATAAACTGTACTAGGCTTCATGTTGTGGATTATTCCAGGACATCACTAAAGAAACTATGTGATTTAGTGACTGGGTAATTAGTCATGCTAAAATGATTGGTGCACTTGTTTGGTTTGGGAGAACTAGTCTTTCATGGGCAATTGGGTAAATACTGAATGTGATGTGTCTGAATTTTGGCTTTAGCTTTAGTGTCTTGAGGTCATCTTAGCTATCATTTGTTGTCAATGGTTTGTGAAGACTAGTTTGGACATGTGCCCATTCTTTAAAATCATTATTTCCAGCCTATAAAGAATTACTGTGTATGATTGTATGAGACCAAATGCATGTTAATTGGACTATGAAATGGACTAGTTTAAAAGTTGGTGCACCTTTGCCCAGTACCAGTAGAAAGGTTAAAAGCAATTTTAATTATTGAATCGTTTGGTTAAAGTTATTCTCACTCTGTGACAACACCTGTACCTAAATGTGTTTCCTAAAGACCTTGTTTGCTTCAGAATTCTTTAGCGTTTCTTGTTTTAATTTGTACTGGTTCTTAGTGTAATTTAATGTAATGATGAACACAAGGGAGAAAATACTTTGCTGGTCCACAGGATATGATTTTATTGCGGCCGGTTTCGATACAGCTTATCATCATTCGGATGATGATACGCTGTATCGAACGCCAGATGATGATACGCTGTATCGAAACCGGTCGCTATAAAATCATATCCTGTGGACCAGCAAAGTATTTTCTCCCTTGTGTTCACCATGAAGGAGTTCCACAAAGTAACGCCACCCACCATTGCATTTAATGTAATGATGGTAATTGAAAGTAAACATCCTTGCCTGAAGTAGAATAGAATAGAAGTAGTCCATGTTGAAATGGATACATTTTATCCCTCACCGTGGGAGTGAGGTGCTTACCTTTATATGAACTGCCATTGTAGTGCTGTCCATTACATGATTCACCTTTCTTAAATTTTTAATATTCTTTGCAGTTTTCCTGGCTTTATGATGCTGAGGCAAAATGTATTGAGAAAAAGGAGGAGATGCTTGCTTTGCCTTCTGTGGAACAGCAAGCTGAACCTTATGAGAGACCTCTTAATATTGATACATGGACTTACAAGAATAAGAACTACATCATGTTTGTTCCTGATGGTAAGTTCTATTTCTAGGCATTTTGAGCCAGGCACACTGGAAAGTAGTTTGATTTTTGGAAATCATGACAAACAACTGAAGTTAGGGCTTTTTACACATGGCTTTAGCTATAATCCCACATCTTCCTAAGTCCTTGACAGCCCTAAATATTTTCTGATGATTTATTCCTAAATTTTTGCTCTTGATGTAAGTAGTAATTGCCACCAATGTTGGCTGTGGTGTCAGTCACCAATGTTGGTGAAATGTGGTGTCAGTCACATACTCAACCTCTCAACCTACAGGAGGCTGTATACACTAGTTGTATGTGGGTTGATAGTAAAATTCCAGACAGATGGTTTTACCTACTGGCTGGGCAAAAACTGATAGAACCTCAGCTGTTTGCAGGTGCAAGGGAAGTTTAACCTGAGGGTAATCAAGGCTATAATGTGGAAGTTATGAAGACCAATGTCATTCGATACTCTATTAACCTCTAGTGATGCAATATTTAATAATATAAACTTGATATTTTGATCAGTTGTGTTTGGTGGTACTAATAACAGTAATCACATTAATGTATAGTTTCCCAAAAATAATGCCACCACACATGACTTCTCTCTACACGCCGGTAGATCAAGGGCTCATACAGACGTTTAAAAAATATTATTTACGGAGAACCTTCAGGCAAGCGGTGAAGCGTGCGCTAAACTACATAATATTAAAGTCACTGGTGAAACTGCCAGTGCAGACACAACAGCAGCAGCTGAGTTTCCCAAGTTTTTGGCTGATGTAATGGAAAGCGGGGAGCAGCCTTGGGATCATTTATGACCCTATTGATAATGTCAACTCATGATTTGCATGTAAATAACACATTAATATCAAGAGCAACAAGTTGCTTTCACGGGGGTCATTTGATATTATGAACAATATGCAGTCGTATATGTGTTCACTAGCTTGTGCTCATGAAGTCTATGATTTGTATGAAAGTGAAAACAAATTTTTCTGCTGAATGTTCCACCTGATGGTCAAGTGTACATTCACAACATCCCGGGTATGCCCTTATGTTCACTTATGAATTTCTTGATTGTTCATTCTCTTTTTGTTGTCTTTTAGTTTTTCTTCTTCCTCTGTTACCAGTTCTCTCTGAGTGCTCCAAGCCTTTTAGAGAGGCATGACAATTTTTTGGGTCTTGAAGTTTTTGCCAATAATAGTCAATTGCATTTCTATATTAGTTGCTGACTAACCGTATTGGAACTCTAGAAAGTACGGTAATGTGTAGTGTCCTCAGTGCCAATAGTTGACGTTTCATATTCCAAATCCATACTTACCAATAACATGAATTTAATGTCATTGACAGTAAATTCTACCACATGTTAATGAAGTGTGCGAAAATATCATTTTTAATAGCTTTCTAAATGGAATTTTTTGGCCATTCACCTGAAGCACAATATTGGTTAAACTTGTATTAAATTCTTAGGAATTGGCTCTGGAATGATTATTTAAACATCTTTGATAATAATGAGAGTTCATAATAGAGTGATTTTTCTGCTAACAAGAGAGATGAGCTAATAGAGCTTCTGCTGTGATGAACATCTTTTTAAATTGATGTTCCTAATTTTCAGTATTTACTGTAGTATCTTATGTACACGGTATACTTGCTTTTTCAAATTATAAAGAATTTTAATGCAATTTGCCTTTAAGCATCCACTATTCACTATTCTTTTGATTCAGCATTTTAAACTTTAAATTTGTTATTGCTCTCATAATAATTTTCTCATTAATTCGTGAACTTTTTCATAATCAATAGCACTATTTATTATCCTCACAAAACTTTCTCTAGTTCTCTGATTCTTTATTAAACCATTGATTCATTGACAATGATTTTCCTCTTTTTTGCCTTCTGTGTTTGTTTCTTGATTAACTCTTTTCACTTAGTGCCCCCAATACCTTTCTGTCTCCCTTGTGACCTCCATTAATGCTCAAAGACTTCTATTTACTTGAATTTCAGTTACTTTTATTTAAATATTGCTATTTTTCGTTCCCTATATGTGAGGTTTTCACTGTCTTTTGCTTATACCATTATTCCGAAGGATTCCTTTTCCTTTCACTTCCTCAATAGACTATGTCATTCATGGGAAGGGATATGATGTAAATAAACCTGATGATGGCCAAACATCATATTCATTTGTGCCTAGTGTCCATTGAGTATAGGTAAATTATAATTTTATATCATTAATTGGAAGGGAATGAAATAAAATGGGAAGGGCGTAAAATATGGAAATTGATGATTTCATTGTTCACATATACAGTGTTACATTCAATTATCTAGGTATTCACCATTTTATTGACAGGGTTAAACCTCATTGTAAACCTATTATCATGTATCCAGATTCTGAAGAAAATTTCTTTTTATCTACTTCTATTTTTATCTCAGTGCTATTGGAGATTTTTATGCAGATGATTTTTTTTAAATCTATGTAAATTGGAAGCGTACACTGCATTTGTTGTAATGAGAGAAAATTTTGTTTCATTTATCATAAAATGACAGTATAGCATAGAAAGAGAAATATGAGCCACATCCACAATAATAAGAAACTTTACTACGACCCGGGTTTCACTGTATTACAGCATCATCAGGTAACCTGGCACCTGATGATGCTGTAATACAGTGAAACCCGGGTGGTAGTAAAGTTTATTATTTTTGTGGGTTTGACTCATGTTTTTCTTTCTATGTTATCATGTTTTGCTTCCACTCCATATTGCCTGAGTCTTCAAAATTGAATGACAGTATGTTTGCTGTGTATTGATGGTATGTGTGGCAATTTTATTGTATTCAGGTGTTCAAAGAACTGCTGAGGAAGAAGTTGAGATGGCAAAGCTGAGGCAGGAAGTTGTACATGGCAATACGAGATTAGCTGGGAACCCATTTGATGAAAAACAAAATAAAGAGGTCATCCAAGAGTTGGCTCATTCCCAGGCAAGAGCGCAAGAGGGAAAGATTGGGGTTGATGGGAAGGTGGTGACTGCAAGTGATGAACCTACTGTCAATGGCTATGGATTTATGGCAACTCCATCTCCTGCTCCTGGTGAGTATAAGAAATTAAAATTTTATTAAAAACTTTGTTTAAGAGGGGTATCAGATTTGAGACTTGGACAAAATGCGAGCACACTTTGTGCAACTTACGAAAAACAATAGACTTGGTACTATTCTACAAAAGAAATGATCAAGATTGGTCCTGAAGATATTTTGATAATGCTGCTAAAGTATCAAAACCTAGCCTGGATCATTAAATGTTAGTGTGGAATAGTTCTAAGTCTATTTCTTTTCATTGGTCTTCTGGCGGAATGACTAAATTTTAATGATGTCTAGGATCCTTAAACTGGCCTGAATACAATAGACTCTCGATTTTATGTGTACTGATTGTACAAAAAAATTTCTTTTACTCATGTGAAGAAGCAGTCCAAACAAATTCCATAAGGATTACCGTGGAAATATGATTGGGAATTACATAAATTTTATGTAATAATTTCATGTAAAGGTATTTCTGTCGCCATCAGAAGTATTGATTGATTTTTATGAAACTAAATAAGATAATTTATGGAATCTTCAGGAAAATTATGCTGATTTTTGTTCACCTTTAATGGCAATCATTAATTCATTTTAAAGTAATGCCATATCACTGTGAAAATTGTCTTCAATGAATTACTACAAGGCATGTTAATTGAGCACGTATTTCAGCAATTGGTTTCATGTGCATTTGCATTCTGTTGGTTATGCCAAAATTATCGCAAGTAAGAGCATAGGATGTTGTTGACTTTGAAATAAGGACCCATTAGCTGTTCTGAGTGGGAGACCTCGCTCGCTTCTTAGTTGCCTGAGAGCAAATGTAGTGACGTTATAACAGTGCACAGCATTGTTCAGTAAAATTTGATACACAGTGTAGGTTAAACTATAACAAAGAATCTTAATTTAAGTACCTAGCCATGACAAGGATCCAGAGAATGCAATGAAATTAAAGGCAAAGAAATGGCATTTTTAGTAAATTTATTACAATTGATATCTTATGCTAACTTGTGTATTGTTAAGTACTAATTTTGCCCTTCATTAAGTTTCTTAAATATTTTGTGAATTCTCTCAATGAGAATTTTTAGGATGAAAGCAATTATCTTCTCAGAAACAGAAGCCATGGCATGAGCTATGCCATGAGAAAATGTTACAATATTAGATACAGTAGAACCTCTATTTTACGAAGTTGAAGGGACCCAAAAATTTGAGCTTTGTAAATCAGAGGGTTTGTAAATTGGAGGTTATCTTCCACTAACTCCTCTGCCTCTGGAACTGATGTGTCGCCAAAACCACCTGATCTCCAACAGTTGGAAATAGTTTTTGTGGTGACACTGTCCCATGCTCTGGCAACAACTCAGACAACATGGAGCAATGTCCATGGAGGCACATCATGCACAGAAGAGGCTTGATCTGAGACAAATGTACATCTACTAAAACTCTGCTGACAAGAATGCGAGTATACTTTCAATGCAATTAAACACTATGCTGTACTTGTCAAATAGTTATATTAGGGTTGAAATCAAACTAATTACTATAACAAATAATAGTCATCTGCTCATTCAGGGAAAAAACAATATTACGTGAAATTCTCTGTGTGCAGTGTATTTGCAGGAAATTGAAAGGATTTAAAAATTACACCTCAATTGTATTGATTCACTGTATAGCATAGGCATTATTCCTTAGGCTAGGAGACTCACTTTAGTAAAAGAGAATGAAACAGCAATGAATTAAAAAAAAAAAACAGGTGAATATTTTTCTACAAATTTATAATGGTATGAACTTGGCAGCTGCAACTGAATTAAGTTCTTGTAGCTGTTCAGTTGGTAGATCTCAAAATAAAGGGAATAACTCATAAGAGAATTAACTCATCCCGCGGAGTATTTTAAGCATATGCAGTTATGCATTAAATAACGAAAAGGGTATATTTAGTGCTAGTCGATTTGTGTTTACAGAAGCCATTTTAACATCTCAGGTAAAAATATCTCTTCTGCAATTCATTTGAAACTGGTTTGAAACTCTTTTAAACACAATAAACTCATCTTCAACTGATTTTGAACTGATTTTCACTGGTTTGCATCCCAATTTTTAGTGCCATGCTCATTTGGAACCCATTTTCACTCAATTTTGCAACACATTATCAAACTATTTTTCAACTGATTTTCTGCTAAACTGTTATGCAACTGATTTTTATTTTTTAATTCTTATGCAACTGATTTTAACTCAGTTTTGCTACCGATTTTTAAACTGTTTTACAACTCATATTAAATAAAACTGTGATGCAACGCATTTTCCACTATTTTTAAAATTGATTGTAATTGGTTTTCAACTAATTTTCATCTGGCTCGCAACTCATTTTCCACCTTTTCTTGAGGTCATCTGCAACTGATTTTCAGCTGATATGCTGCAGCAATGAATTAAAAAAAACAGTTTAATATTTTTCTACAAATTTATAATGGTAAGAACTTGGCTGCTGCAACTGGATTAAGTTCTTGTAGCTGTCAGTTGGTAGATCTCAAAATAAGGGGAATAAGAGAATTAACTCATCCCGCAGGGTATTTTAAGCATATGCAGTTATGCATTAATTAACGAAAGGGGTATATTTAGTGCTGCTCGATTTGTGTCTAAAGAAGCCATTTTAACATGTGAAAGCCAGGTATGCATTTTAACTAGGAAATTTCAAAACAAAGTTCCAACTGACCCAGTATATTTCAGTGAAAAGACCAGAAAATGCCTTTTTTGAAGAAAGCGTAACGTTTGATATACATTTAATAATATTTCGCAGCTGATGAAAGTCAATCTTAGAAATTCACTCAGTTAATTTGAAATTCCCTCTTTTTTTAGACGTATTCTACAGTGCTGACATCTCGTGGTGATTTACGATAACTATTTACTCGCGGCTACAGAAAGCGATCGCTATCTCAAAGTCGCGATCGCAAATTCGTACCTAACGACGTAAAACACTTCTAATGAAAAATTAAATAATCAAATTGCATCAAGATTTGAATATAAGTAATTTATTATTTCAAAAGTAGTATTTTTTAATGAAACTAAGCTCCAAAACAGCTGCAGCAAAGAACTTCCAACGGGAATGCTATTTTCAAGTGAAAGGCTGAACAAAGTTCTGAATTGGGGTTGCAGCGGCTACCTTAAAGTTAATTTTAAATAATTCCAGAGAAAATATGGATCCTTTGTGACGACGAGTTAGGTATTTGCAATACACAAAATGATAGAAAAGGAACAGAAATTACCAAGCACTAATCCGATTATTGGGCATTGTTTACGAGAAGTAGGCGTAGTGCCATGCGTCTTTGAACATTTTTTCCTTGGATCATATTATAAGGATTGAATTGCGATTTGGATGATAAGTCCCTGGGATTTTTGCTACAGTTTAAGCACTTCAAAAAGCACTATGCTCACATTCGTTTTTTCCTCATTTTCCCATATGAAATATTTGGACTGAGGGCCCTCTCAACATGCATGACCTATCTGGCTTCAGCTGCTCCTGTCGCGGTATACAGCGATCATTATTCCATTGTACTGAGTTCAATGCTACAAAATCATTTCAAAAACTTCGTAAAACAGAGGTCAATCACTCCTAGGGACCGACCTCTCAATTCGTAAATCAGTAAAATCGAGGTTTCGTAAAATAGAGGTCATTTTACATGGTATTCCTATGTACAAAGATCGGGACCGGCGGAATGGTTTGTAAATTGGTGTCATTTCGTAAATTAGAGGTTCGTAAAAAAGAGGTTCTACTGTACTTCTATTCAATTGCACGAATTATAACTTAGTAAAACTTTGCTTTTACATCCCTGCAACATTTACATTTTCCCGCCATTTTTTTTGTATATTCAATATAAATGGCGGGATATTGTATTCTAGTTGTTGTCTCCCTATCTCCCTATATTTCAAGTCAGAGATTTTGCATCATTAATGAGTGCTTGTTGCAATTATATTTCACTTTTCTAAACTTGTCATTCAAAAAACACAAGTGGCAGGCAAAACCAATAAGCATGGAGTATTCTCTTAGGCACAACTTTTATCAAATTATGCATATCCTTAATTTACCCTTTTTTGTCTTGTTCCTCTCAAAATTGTAAAAGGGAAGTCATACTGTATTTTTTTTTAGACTTGGGCCAATACTGATAGCGAGAATCAGGTATCAACCATTTTCCTGATACTTCGATACTTTTGAGCATTTGTTTTTTTCTGATACTTTTATTCAAAAGTATTCGTTCGGTGAAAATCATCGTATAATTTTGAAATCCCGCCTTCTTCAACTGACTTACCAACGTGTCGCGTATTTGTTTACTTAGCTGCAATCTTCATGACAGTAGAAGTGAGACAAGTACTTAGAATTGGCTATGGGAAAGGCTGAGGCAAAAAGCACCACATCCTCTGAAAAGTAGACGAAAATCCACGTACAAAGAAAGTTTGCTGAAATAGCGGTAAAAATTTAAGTTCTGCCGTCAACTCAAACTCCTTCTGCTCAACACATATGTTGTTCGGCGTTTGTGCCTACATTCCAAGCTTGTTTTCCAAGGATATAAAATTCAAATATTGTGACATGGTCAAGTGTTATGACATTAATTGGGAGGCATAATAGCTGAAAATGAAACTTTGTTATGATAAATTAAAGCCAGCAACAATCAAACTTGATGGAACGCATAATGTTCCCCTGGAAGTTATGCAACTCACACATACGTCTTCAACATAATCCGAGAAGGCCTAACGTGTTCACCAAGTTTTTCTCGTTACCAAGTTCAGGATTTCAGTTCCTTACAAAAACGTGTTAACAAGAATCTACTGTATTTGGGTGTAACTGCGGGTTTAGAGTTTCCTGAGCAAATGATTTCAGAGACTGGTGCTATGGTCCTGATAAAAGAATCCTCTTAACTGCTGAGCATGTTCAGCAGCTCATATCTTAAAAAGAACTTACAGTATTTAATCTTCAGTATTTACAAATGCAAGAGGGCTTAGAGTCTGAAATCTAATTCCAGTGATAATTGTTAAGAGTAACAAAATAAAAGAGTTGTCACAATGTCATTTCTCTCAATAATTAGGTACTCTTTTATAACACTTTTGATTACTGAGTTGACTTCACCAGAAGGAAAGTACTTATTGAATTTTTTTAGAAAAATGAGTAAGGTATGGCAGATAATACTCTCGGTATTGGCCACTGGTATCGAGGCATCAGTTAAGTATCGGAAAGTGGTATCGGTCTATTTTTTTATATATTTCTAATAAGTCTATTGTTTTCTACCAGAAATTCATGAGTACAAAATCAGCTACTATCTTGATTTTCCATAATTTGATTTTAAAAAGTGATAATTTTAGTTTTCAGTTGTTACATAAAATTAAGATGCTACTGTAAATATTTATGAAATCTACTGATGAGCACAATCATGTGTGACCTCCATGGAGGAAAAAATTGTATGTCCAGTCTGGTATGCCTAACCTTAATCCAAAAAATTTACTGGGGAGTAGGGTGCAGTACTTTGTGCATCAGATGAAACATAAAATGGTACATTCCTTGTTGGCTTTCATTACAAGTAGACTAATGCTAATGCCAAGTTCTCTGTGCCATATTCTCTGTATTTAGATTCCTATCTTTCTATGCAATCTTCAACTAGTTAATTGCTAAAATAACTTGAGCTGTTGGTGACTTCCCTTATAGTTTCCTTTCTCTCTCTGAAGCTATATTTCAATTAGTCCATCATTTTCTGATTGGTGATTTTTTTATATTTTAGGGGTGAATGAATCACCACTGATGACTTGGGGTGAGATTGAAGGGACACCTTTCCGATTGGATGGAGGGGATACACCAAGACTGCTACATGCGACACCAGGACCTTCATTCAAGATTCCTGAACCTCCCAAGAGGGAGAAGTTGGCTCTCAAGTTGGCTGAGAAGGCTGGTCAACATCACCGTGATCGCAAGCAGAAGGCAATAGAAGCTGCTTGGGCTCAACTTCGAACGTAAGTTTTTTATGATCTTCTCAGTTCATCAGCTAAAGCTTGAGGCTCCTGATATAGATCAGTGCTTTGGTGCTCCCAGGGAAAGCTGGCATGAGATAGTTGGAAGTAGGCCTTCATAGCTGCTTGTTGCAGTAATAAAAGAAAAACGATGAGCATTGCAGTAAATAAGTCGTGAAGTCTCTGTATCTCATAAGACCTTCAGTGTTTGATTACATCCGTGTTAAGCAGTAGGAAAATACAGTGTAACAAATTTTTAAGTTTATTTATGGCCATTTTGCATGGTAAATGATCATGCATCATTACATTCTTGTGTCATGTAAAATGAGAAATACCTTGCATGGAAATTCATTTTGTACTAATCTAATTTATTGGCTCACCCATGGAATCTTATAATTCTTATAATATCCATATACCAACCGCTAATGAATTTCTTCAATGAGGATATTGCCAACTTGGGGTAGTAATATAAATAATGGGGTCATATAGATGGCAAAGAACCTCAAATAAATATAGTTTAAGTTTTTCTTAAATCATCATTAGCCAACAATCTTGAGATTGGTTTGATGCAACTCTCCACAGAGTTCTCCTATCAGCTTATGATTTAATATTCACATATTTCTTCTCTTTCACATCCTTCATCACTTGTTCTAAATATCTCATGCGAGGCCTTCCCTTGCCATTCTTCCCGTTGACTTGTCCTTGACAAACTGTCAAGGTGTGTTAAACAAACATTTCACAACTTGTTAAAGTGATTTTCATGTACACAATAGCGTGAATGTCACTCTAAGGCTATGTGGTAGGGGTTTGCGAGGCATACCAACATGAAACTCGTTTCTGCATTACAGGCATTACATTATTCAGAAGACTTCTTTTTTCTCCCACTCTTCTTAGGACTTCCTCGTTACTTACTCGGTTGATCCATTTAATCTTCATCATTCTTCTGTAGCGCCACATTTCAAATGCTTCCACCCTTTTCTTTTCCGCTACTGTCATTGTCCATGCCTCACTGCCATAAAGAAACATGCTACAGATGTACGTTCTGATGAGTTGTTTCCTCTCTACGCTTGTATTTCCATTTTGATAGACTGCCCTCTTTGCCTTTGTTATTCTGCGGACTATTTCTTTCCTGCTTCGTCCATCGTTGGTTACTCTGCTTTCCAGGTAACAGAACTCTTTCACCTCTTTCAGTTTTTGTTTTCCTAATTTAACGTTGGTTTTGGCCTCTTCTTTCTTGCTGCTCACCAATATCTTGGTTTTCTTCTTTATGATCTTTAGATGATATCTGGCCATCATCCTTTTAATGTTATTAGAGTCTTATTCAGATCCTTCTCTGTCTCTGCTATGAGTTTTATGTCATTAGATAATTTCAGCGTGCTAGTTAGAATTAGATATTATCATTTAGCTGAAGTTAGCACCTTATTTTATACCAAATTTTACGTTTCCTGAAAAAAACCCAGCACAGAAAAAGCACAGCGTTGCTGCCGGAGTGTCCTGCTCTGGGCTCGCGCGTTCTTTCAGGAAACTTAAAATTGGATATAAAATAAGGTGCTAACGTCAGCTAAATGATAATATCTGATTCGCTCTGGAAATTTAAAGAGGAAGATGCCAGTTTTAGTCTTGTGGCACCATGATGCATAGTTGCCGAGAAAAAGTGAGGTTATAAATGGAATAGCATACCAATAGGTACTAGTGATGGACGGATCCAGGTTTTTCGTCGGATCCGGAACCGGATCCTTGCCTGGGTTTCGGATCTTTATCTCGGTTTTGGATCCTTAGTTTCAGATACTGGATTCTGAATTTTATTCATTTTCAAATCCTAGATTTTTATTAAATATATAAATACAGCAACAATAGAATTACCAAAAAAACAAGTAAATTTATTGTAGAAAAAATCAAGTTCCTATCATCTTTGTGGATAATATTTTCCTGGATCAAGATTTATGGATGCAATAACTATATCTTATTACCTACTTCTAATATTCTCATATACTCATCAAGCAATACATTTTTTAAACCTGTACAACTATTCTTTAGAGTGCAGTTAAAAGAAACGTAAGTTTATTTTCATTAATAAAGGAATTATTTTCCAATTATTAATCAAATCCTTTAATGCTTTCAAATTCTTTTTTAGAAACAAAATATCCCATTTATGGAATATCTGGATATTCCATTATTAAGACGAAAAAATTATTATAGAATATTTCTAGCTGCTAAAGTAGTAATTTTGAAATGAACCTTTGAAGTGAAATTTGAAAATTTTCTACTCCTAAGAAGAGGTTGTGTAACTCTGATCTTGAAATGAGATTAACCTTTTTTTATGCTACTATAAGCTATTTTTGGGTTTGCAAAAAAAATTTAGAATGACATGTGGGGAGCATGTATACTCCAAAATCAGGTAAGCTGACAATAGCAGAGTGGGGTAGTGGACTGCAGGAAATGAAGTTCGATTCTTATCGCTGTTTAAAATTTTTCTTTCAGCCATTGAATCAGAAACTTTATCATCCTTCATGTCCAACCTTTGTATGTGGATACTGACTTTTTTGTACTTCTATCGTTTAAACTAAATTTATGAATGCGTCACTCAAAAATACATTGTAAAGTTAGCATAATGATTCCACGATTTAATTCTGCAATTAAAAATGTTTCAATCATTTCTTTAATGCCAAATTTTAATATTTTTTTGACTTATAACTTGTCATGAAATTTCTGATTATCTATTTTTTTTTAAACTGCCTACTTGCATTACCCTAGGGATAAAGCATGGCCTGTATTCCTAGGCAGTGTTAAGAATTGGACTCGCAACCGGAGGTACACTATCACTCATTTTTAACAGATATGCTATCATAGGTTCACGGGAATCTGGCGAATGTAGGCAACCCGTGTGACATTCCGCATTATTTTTTTCTCGCACATCCCTCGCATATGGAGAAAAAAGTCACGACGAGTATTTATTTTGTTTTTGTGGGACGGAAAAAATCCTCTTCTCATTTCGTGACCGAGTTACATAACCTATCCTTGTCAGTTTCTACCATACGCACTTTCCATTCGTGGGGCGCATTGATCACTAAGCCGCTAAATTTTAAAATGTCCGATCCGGATCTGAATTTGTACTGTCTTCGGATATGATTTCAGTAGCGAATGAAATGAAAGACCCGTGGATCCGACCCGACCATCCTTAATTTATTAATGGTACATTTGTAAATCTAATTTAAACAACAAAAGTAATAAGGTGAGTATTCAGATGTAATGGTTTGAAATTGAAGATGATAACATTTTTGATGCATTGACTGAAAGAAAAAAATTAAACTGCGATAGGGATCGAACTTCGCAGTACACTAGCTCTCGTTGTCCACCTGATCCCGGTGAATGTAGGCTACCCGCGTGACATCCTACGTATTTTTTCCCACGATACCAGGGTAATGGGTAAAAAAGTCATATTTCTTTATTTTGCTTCTAGTTGCACGGGAACATTTTCATCTAATTTCGTTACCTGAGTTACACATCCTCTTCTTGTCAATATCTACCGCACCTACATTCCATTCACGGGGCACTTCGATCGCTAAGCCGTGAAAATTTAAAATCTATGATCTGGATCCGATTTTGCACCGTGTCTTTGGATCCGAATCCGGAACCGAGTAAAATGAAAAATCCGCGGATCTTTGGATCCGACGTATCCGATCCGGCCATCACTAATAGGTACTAAAGTTAAAACCTTCGCAGACGTAATAATAAAGATATAATTCACCTTGTATTAAAAATTTGTTTTAGCCAAACGCTTTGCTTGGAAGTTATTAGACGTCAAAGTGATGCATGGTGCCGTGGTGCTCAAAAAAAAACTCTAACATAAGAAACAGGTCCAAAATTTGTTTTTAAAAATTATTCTAACATGTAGTCAGTCAACAACAAAATTTTCTAAATTACTATGTAAATAACGTGAAAATCTGATGAACGGTCTCGGAGTTATTTAGGTTTAAACTTAAGTCTCCAAGATTTTGGCGCGGACAGTAAGGGCTAATATTGCTTCTCTGGTTCCTTCACTTTTCCTGAATCCAAATTGATCTTCGTCCAGGAACTCCTCAGCTTTTCATCCTATTCTTCTGTAGATGATCCTTGTCAATACTTTCAATGCATGTGTTGTAAGGCTTATAGTCCTAAAATTTTTGCATTTCTCTGCTCTCTTCTTTTTGGGAATAGGAATAATGATGTTTTTATGGAAGTCCCTGGGTATTTTTCCCTTTGAATACATGCCACAGATGGTTTTATACAGATGGGTTAATGTTTTCTCTCCTGCATTTTTTATTAGTTCTGCAGGAATGTCATCAAATCCAGAAGCCTTATTCATGCGAAAGTCCCTTGCTGCTGCATCCAATTCGGACCTTAATATTGATGCTCCCATATCATCCACTTCGAATTCTCTTTCCTCTCCGATCACTTTTGTGCTGAGATTGTTTCTCAACTGCTGTACAACTCTTCCAGATATTCATTCAATCTCTTTCACTTTTTCTATATTTTCAATCAAAAATTCTCCATTCTTGTCCCTAATGTCATTGCATCTTGCGCTCCGTTCCTTGAAGTGTTCCTCACTATCCTATATGCAGCTTCCACCTTTCCTATTGCAAGGTTGGTTTGTACTTCTTCGCATAGATTCCTCATCCACATTTCTCTAGCTTTCCTGGCTTTGCGACTTTTCGTTCCTTATTGTTTTTTAGCAAAGCTGCCCTTCTTCAGTTTTCGCATTCTGGTACTTTCTTCAATTAGCACTAAGACTTCTTCTGTGATCCATGGTTACTTCTTAACAACTTTTCTTCTTCCAAGAACTTCTTTTGGGGGTTCCTGTAGTCCACATTTAATGTTTTCCCAACTCTCTTCTACTGGTTTCTCAGCCAGGTCCTCTCCTATGTTTTTTCCTACTGCTTTATGAAATGCCAACTAATGTTGAGTCTCCTTCATTTTTCTACTTGCCAAATGTTCTTTACTGCTTTCTTCAGTTCCTTGAATTTTAGGTGGCATTTCATCATCACTAAATTATGGTCGTTGTTGATGTCTGCACCTGGGTAGCTTTTGCAGTCCTTCACCTGATTCCTGAACCTCTGCTTCACTAAAATGTAGTCTATTTGAAATCTTCCTCTTGGCTCCTGGCATCCTCCTCGTGTTTCTTCTTCGGTTGTGATTTTAAATAATGTGTTGGCAACCATTAACTTATGTTGTGTGCAGAACTCCACCAGCCTCTCCTTTCGTTTCGGTTTCCCAATCCTTATTTTCCAGTTATTCTTCCATCTTCTTCCATCTTCCATCGTGTTTCTTCTTCCATCTGCCGACGACAGCATTTCAGTCTCCTAAAATAATTAGGTTTTCTTCTCCTCTTACCTGTGTTATTACTTCCGTGATATCTTCGTATACGTCTTCCACTTTTCCATATTTGTAGTCGGACGTAGGCATGTAAACTTGCACCACAATGGTTTCTGTAGGCTTAGTTCCAATTTTAGCCATTATAATCCTCTCACTGTATAGCAGGTAGCTCTTCACACACAGTCCTGCACTCTTTCTGAGCATTATGCCCACTCCAGCATTAACATTTAGTGCTCCGGTGTGAATAATTTTATAATTTCCACTCCAAAAGTCTCCTCCTTCGGGCCATCTCATTTCACTGATTCCAAATAATGGAGGTCCATTTCCACCTTCAGGTTCTCCAGTCTTCCGCAGGCCCGAAGTGATTTCATGTTCCCACCCTATTATGTCTATCACACTTGACTGATGTACTCTTGGGTAGTCCCCGCCCGGAGATCCGAATGGGGGACCATTTTACCTCCGGAATATTTTACTCTAGAGGGTTCTAGTATGTTTTGATTGAAAGAAAAATAGTGGAGCAGAGTGGAGCAGTGAACTAAAAACTTCAATAATTTTAAACATAACATAAAGACTTTGTTTTCTGTGTGGGTGCAGAGTGGCACCAATAATTTAACAGCAACAGGAAAACTTAGGGAACCTGAAGTTGCACTCCTCTTACAGTGGATTAAGACATGGCTACAAATAAATCCAAACACAATAGTGAAGGGGTTCAAGATGGCTGTTTGTCCAATGCTCTGAAAATACATTGAAATATTTCCGGTGGCGTTTTTATGTTGACTCTCATGCCATTATTGAAGATATGACTGTTTTATCTTATCACAACTACCATGAGCTGGGAAAAATGAAAACAAAAAGCATATATCTCAGCTTTAAATAGTCCACTTTCATATTCCAATAGATACTCGTAAACACTTAGGGCATTATTATAGATAGTGACTCTCATGAATTCTTTTTGAGTTATCAGGGAAAGTTATGATCATGTATACATTTATTGATTGGTCGGTAAAACTCTTAGTCTGACTGTTAGCCAGAAAGTAATTGTAAAATATTAATATTAAGATCAACATGTATCAACATCAATAGGTCAATAAGCTGTGTACCTTATGTCATGAGAAATAGCTTGTCTCTTTGTCGTGTCTGATCTTTCATATTCATGTCATGTCAGATTTCATACAGTATTAAATCTCTCCCCCGTCTATCTTAAAATATATATTAGGCATCTCTATACTTTAATGATCTATGTATTTTCTTCAGTTTAAGTGTGCTAGATGAGTTGAAATGTTGTTTATGATTTGTTCTAACTTGAGAAATTCAGGAAAAGATAGGGAGTTGCTTTCTGCAATATTCACATAATTATTTGCCTCTGGGCTTTGAATAAATTTACTCATGATGAATTTCAGGATGGATATCAATCTGTGTTACTTTTGCCTAAGTTATATTTTGGTCTGTATCATATATATCCTATTAAATATCCTTTGCTGTTGTGTAATGTGTTATGATATGAATGGGAAAGTAATTTTACATTCATTGGCAGTTATGAGAAGAAGGCATATCCCATGTTCTAGTAAAATAGTGAAAGCTTGCAAATATCAATTTTATTTGTTCTATGCCTTCAAATATTGTCCAAAGCTTTTTATGTTACTCCAATATTAATTCCCTGCTTCGTTGTGTGTTGTGTTTTTATTTAAAATGGCCAATTTTATTTAATGAAATACATAATATATCAGGGTGTCTACCAGTCGGGAAAAGTCGGGAATCCGGGAAAAAGTCGGGAATTTATTAACGTCGGGAAAATATCTGGGAAAGGTCAGGAATTCGCTGAAAAATAATCAAAAATCGGGAAAAATGGTTGCTTGCAAATCGTCAGGATAAAAATTGGAACGGCAGACATAGCATTACGAAATGAGATATTGTTTCCCTTTTTCTTTATTTGTCATTATCAAAGAGGTGTTATTTTAAACCTCTCTGGTCAGTATTTGTGAGTTCGTGACTTTCGTCGTTCGATTGCTCTAGACATGGGCACCGTTTCCTGCATGCCGCCGCGTGACAAATCGGCTCGGTCGGTTGCAGGTTGAAGATCGTATATTTCCCTCCTGCCCATGAATGCTATTTCGAAAGAATGACCTTGACCGTGGTTATTACAACGCTCCCAAAGGTTCAGGCGATCCACAGATCGTACCCTAGTACGATTGTGACATTTTGCGTTTTGCCATGGCTCTGAGGGTGTAACTCGATAAAATTCCACTAGAAATATTATATTTAAACCATCGCGTCCTAATTTTCTATTCTGCGCGTCATCATAATCGGGTGGGATTAATTAACTTTACTGTGGAATTGGAATGTTTTCTTTCTCTCATCCATTCAGTAAAGCTTACCGTTTGCCATTTTGTTATTAGCATTTCCCATTGAATTGTGTTGCTTTTATACGCAAGCATAACATCTTCGTGAAAGAACAGAGATCAGCCCCTGGAAAGTAAAAAAATTATATTACGTTTTGGTGTTTTCCCGGCGGATTAGATGAGTGAAAGTTTCTCGGGTCTTCCACCGGGTCAAAGGCTCCATCTCTGCCGACGTTTCCGAAAACGACTAGTTTTCCATCTTCAGGGCTGTGAAGATGTCCCTGGCTCACAGCCCTGAAGATGGAAAACGAGTCGTTTTCCGAAACGTAGGCAGAGATGGAGCCTTTGTCCCGGTGGAAGACTCGAGAAACTTTCACCCATCATATTACGTTGTTGCCGACGACGCCATACGTGCCGCCGCCAACGAATTTGTCGTTAGCTCCTGGATGTAATACTACTGGAGAACTTGCCATTTGCCGGCTAATGCGGTGGAATGTCTTTACTATTCATCTGATGGCGAGCTCGCTAGCTCGAAAGCAGCCGGAAAGTCTAGTTCATCTGTCGGCATGCGCGAGTTTGCAACAAAATCGTTCGTTTTTACTGGAGAACTCAGCATTCGCCAGCTCGAGTTGAGTTGGTTCGTCAGTCTTCGAATTGGTGTGTGCTCAAGAGGTGCCTTTGGTTGGACTGGTGAACGACATCATTTCATTCAAAGGCTCCTTTCACACGGGACGGCGCGAACCCGACCGCCGTGTACGGTGCACAGTGGTGCAGGATCCCTAATACTTGGTATTTATGAGTCTAGAAAAACTTTGTATATAGGGTTTTTGTGCATATACGTTGGATGCACCGATTGACAAATTCAAAACCATCTTAAGTAAGGACATATCTAAGGTGACCAGATTTCTGATCTGCTAAACCGGGACAAACTCACTTCTCCTGAAGCATAGGCAAATTTACATGTGTGTAATTATGCATGTTTCTTTGGTCAAGTGAAGCGTTAGAAAAGTGGTCACTCTGAGTCCTACACAACTCGCTTTTCCAGCACCCGAATTGGTGCAACTTCCTGCTGCTACATATGTACGGGTTAAGTATATTATAAATATAGGAATGTCTACTTATTAAGCATTTTTAATTCATAATAACAATAAAAGAAATCAAATATTAAGGAAAAAGATTTTTAATTCATTTTAATGCTCATAAAATTATATTTTATTATACTTTTCAAATAGATTTTTATTCACAAAAATTACTTTATTTTTTAATATTTTTCAGATGTAAGAACTTTTTTAAGCAAAATTTTATTCTTCAGGACTCTATCAAAAATGACTTACAACTTTCATCTTTAGAATTTACTCTATATTTCATTATTACTTCTATTGCATCTACTTAAGTTTCCACTTCACATTCCATCCAAAAAAGTATTAACTGTTTTATAGAATGTCTCAGACACCGATTCACCTTCAAGTGATTCAGCCATCTATGACACCTTTGTCCCAACAGACTTGGCTTCTTGTTTTTCTACCAACTGGTTTCTCAAATCGGTCAGGATAACAGATATTTCCATTAAAGATATATTCTTATTTTCAATTCTAAGAACAGTGTCATTAAATAGTTTAAATTGAATCACTAAAGAGTGTAGCCATAATTCGTATTGCATAAAGTATTTCACCATTACTGGAACCAATTTTAAATCATGATGGTTTAAAGTATCTGCGGATAACGACATAAAGTTACATTCATTCAGATCAGCTTTAACTTCCTCTTCCATAAATGGATCAAGTACATTTAAAAATATTGCCTCAGCTTTTGTACGGGCACAGCTAAATCCTTTTTCATACATGGCTTTAATAAGTTGAGATGCACAGTCCATAGACCTGAAGCTGTGGCCATGCATTACTGGGTGATAGAAAAATGTAGCTTCTTTTGCCACTAAAACAAAATCAGATTCTCTCATTTCCTTCCTTTTAAAAAAAGGCAGATGTGTTTGGCTTGAACTTGCTATATTCAGAGCTCTTTCATGCTTTTTTGATGATATGTGATCAGTAAAAATCAGTACGACCACCATGGGCAACTGAAAAGTTTGTTTTACAAACTGTACATCACACTTCATGTTCATCTTCAGGTTTTACTTTTTTAATAAATCTCAACTCTTTCTGTAAATTATCATTGAATTTACATTTCCTACAAGGTGCCATGATATTATAGGGGTATTTTCCTCTTATTTAAAATCTAAATAAAGAAAAAGACCATACTTTTCCTGTGGACGTTTCACACCATGAAATCAGACCCAAAGTAATAGAACATGTTATTTACACAATGAAGTACAATGCAATGTTTCATTGTATACGAGATGATGTTCAAAAAACCCTCTTAGTTGAGAAAGTCATAATGCATACTGCAGTTTAAAGGAAATAATTTCAACTTCATTTTAATTAGTTGTTAAAAATATCTTACCTCGTGGAACCAATTAAAATTATATACGTCTTCATATCCTAGATGAGCAAGTTAAACATCCTGGAATACTGCAGAATAAACAGAACAAAAATAAAATGGCAAATTAAAATGAATAAAAATGAAATCTTATAAATAGTTACAGAACAGGTACTGACATTTCAGTGCACTGCTGAAGTACGTGATTCTTTACTGCTCCAACGCAATTTGCCAGCACGAAACAATTCCAAATCGCCTTCTTTCACAAATAATTTCTTCATGAGTACAGTTCCACCACACTATAAATTACCACTCCAATCAGCATTCATCGAGAAGGAGCGAATGAGAATCTTTTACAAGTTATTCCCCCACACACGCAGTTCCGCCACTCGTCAAGTAAGCGGTTCTCGACGGGAGCCATATGGCCTCCAAGACCACTGGATTACATTAAAAACAGTGCAGCTGATAAAGTATCTTTTTTACAGTAACAATGACAACAACAAAGGTTAAAAAAACACTGCGTTAAATAACATACCAAAATCACGCACTTTAGGCCAAAGACCGGTACAAATTAGTATTTTTGTTTAGTCTTTCGGGACACCGGGACAAGCACCCGAAAACCGGTGCTGTCCCGGCCAAACCGGTACGTATGGTCACCTTAAATATATTCCTTGCTTTAAAAAATCTGCATCACAATGGGGTCGTTTACCATATTATTTTTATTGCCGAATCTGATCGAGTTTGTAAAATAAAAAGACCCGTATTTTTCCGTTTTTAGACCCGTCACTTAGTTCTCGAGTTATAATCGGCGAAAAACTTATGTTTTTAACCCTTTCGGAAAAGGGTTAAAAACATCAGTTCGATGTTCGATTCAGGTGTGCATGCGACCTCTTACGTCATCCACTTCGTCCAATCACAACTGAACCCGCGAAGCTACTCCACCTAATCTCAATGGGGGACACACAGCTGACTCTGCCAACGGAAGCGGTTGCGACAGGATTTGTGCGACCAGACCTTCCGACTCCACTCCCTTCTCTAAAAGCAGTCAAGGACGGGAGTTGGATGGCGTAAATGGTCTCAAAGCAGCTTCTTCGATGGGCGTCCCCTTTTGATTATTTAAATTTTTGATTAATGAGTGAATATCTCTGATTAGACGATTAATTATTACACTAAAATTCATTTTTCGTTTCCATCTAACGATTTCGGTTCCGATTAAAAGTCCCCATTATCGCCGCGAAAGCGACAGTTGATCACGAGTAACATTAATCTCTCTTCTCAGCACGAAGTCATCGCACAATGCAAACCAGGATTCAAATATCGATCGAGAAATGGAATACAGTCTGTAGAAACGTTTTAGGGTTTCGGCGTTCATGATACCCTTACTTGGTGGCCATAGCTTTCCCGAGAACTAATCAGGAAGGGTGTGTATCTCTTATGCCATCGACTAAAATGCGATGGGCGGAAACGCGGACGAATGAAGAGTTGCTGGACAAGGCTTTGGAGAAAAGTTGATTGCTGGCAAAAGCTGGAAGGCTGAGTGGATGCATGGATAATATGTCAAGTTGAGTAGCAGAACGCCATCAAAATCTACCCAAACCGGTAGAGGACGAACAATCATTCAATCAAAACATAATTTGGCTCACGTATGGAAATAAGCTGCCAGTTGACGTTGATGACACTACGTATTACTGAAATCGACATACTCATTATAAGCCTTGAAATAAAATAATAACCAGTTGATCAGGTACAATAATAATCAGTACAGGTACTGAAGAACCACTCGTCCACCTAGAATATTCCAATTTTAAGTACCTACATAATTTAAAATTAAATAAATTATGACAAACACCAACACGTTTCATAGCCGTTAACACAAGTATGGGTTAGAGTAGTGTTTAGAGTACTGGCTTCTCACCACGCCCGGGTTCAAATCTCGGAAGCGCAAGATATTTTCCATAGGTAATACGGCCCCTACTTGAGTGCTTTGTGGACAACATTCAAGTGTGTACAGTACTCCGTCCGTTGAATGGGACGTTAGGCCGTGGGTCCCTTTGGCACCTTGTCGTTAAGAGTAGGATAATGACGACGCCGGGTTTCTCTCCACCCTCCTCTTTTCCCATATTAGTACCTACCTTTCCTCCCGATCTGAAGCGCCAATTAGTGCGGAAAGAGACGGATATGATGATTCATTATCTCCCCAACATTTTTCCGAACTTAAAAATGTAACAAGTTTAGAAAAAATATCCTCGTATAGTAGCAACCTTGTTTAATTTACGAAATTAAATTTACAGAAAAATCTGGCGAAGGATCAAAATGTCAGGGATCTTACAAATTGAGGGAGCGTTAAAATAATCGAGGCTAATCTCGAACATAAAAACATCTTCACGGAACCTGATACACGCAGCATGACGTCCGCAAAGGAAGGGCGTTCTAACGTAGGATTTGTTATCTCACTAACGTTCAACTTCCATTTGTTTGGCACTGCTTAAATTTGTCTCGTCGTCTTAGGTTGAGATGGAAATATCACAAGTCGTGCGGTCTGCGACCCATGATAAGCGTTCATGAACCACACACAAAAACATTAGTTATCGAAACTAATTAGATATCACAATAAAATCATTACTTTCATGGGTGCACCTATAGTATCAAAATTGAAAAAGAAAATGATTATAATGGATTTACCTGCATTTATAAATACACTAGTTACAATTCTGAAGCATTCATGGCGCACATATAAGCTTGCCCTACGTGTTAAACCGTGTGTATAACCTGTATCTAATCGACCTGTCGAACTACTTTCGACGACGGCTATCCAGCGTTTCTTCGCTAACAACAGCCTGATGGGAGGCCTTATGTATACAGCTGCTGGCTTGCATTAATTCGCTGGTGATAATTAATTTTACAACATATGGACACCGGTATTTCGCACAATGAAAACATTTCCCCAATTACCATTCTGTGGCTAAAAATAAGCATGACCATTATGACTATGCATATTCTTTCAACTACAGGAGAGATAAACAAGAGTTTCCTCAATAATGTGCCCGTGAATGTGCCAATCGCCAAAAAATGTTTTCGTCGCTGCCAATACCCAAAAATGCTACTGTTCATTAAGTCCATACAATGGTGATCGAATTCTAGCAACTGATCAAGGCGTTAACTGTGATAAGCAGTTCCTGATAATCAGTTCTCAATAATTATTTTTATAATTAATTTTTAGCATTATAAAATTTACAAAAATAATATAAAACTCATATCCTGGTGAAATAGCTACATGGAAGCCAAAAACCCCATATTCCCTTCCCGTTCTCCTGCCGTTCCCTAGCTTGTTGTGTATTCTTTCTAAAAAGCGGGACTTTCTTAAAACCCCGCGGGACGCGGGATAACTTGTTAAAAATCGGGACTGTCCCGCTAAAAGCGGGACGTCTGGTCACCTTAGACATATCGCTGTTGCTACTCCTCTAGTAGATAAGATAAAATGTTGCACTGGTAATAAGTGCATCATATGAAAAGGAGCAGGCACAGCTTCACCTTCATTTCTCTCTAATATAACTTGTATTGCCCCGATTCTTGTTCTGAAAAATGGGTTTTGTAACTGAAAGAGATCGCTATTTAAATGTTTATTAATATATTGCAAAAATAATCAGCAAAATTATTTTTTTTACATAATTTCTTGTTCAAAAATAAAGAAAATTTTTTTGAAAATTCATTGAAAATAATAAATTTGTGAAAATATTAACATCGAATTTATGTTCAGAGATCGCAAAAACCTTTGTGCTATAATTTTGAATGAAACGTGAATTTTGAGTTTGTGTAAATCGAAGTAATAAAAATATAGCAAATACTTTTGGGAAAAAAGTAATTAGGGAAAATATGACGATCAAATTAGCATTCAGTGACTGAGAAAACGTATATTTGTTCACATTAATCGTGATGTTTTAAATGAGAATTAATTTAAGCAAAAAAATTGCAAAACTTTTTGAGAAAAAATTAGTTTGCAAAAGTTTTGAATCCAAACTCATATTCAGCGACCTTGAAAACCTATATAGACCAAATTTCATATAAATTGAACATTTTTTAATCCAAAATACCAACTATTAGGGATCCTGCACCGCTGTGTGGCGTTCCACCATGCATTCCTCAAAAACAGCTGTAAATGTCACGGTAGTCCATTTCGAGTATACAGCATTTTAATTTCTAGTAGGAGTTTAATCATAAATGAAGTAGATAAGGTGATGTGTACTTTTAATAATGTGGATATAACAAGATGGCCAATTCCAAGTGAAAAATTAGACAAGACTGGGCATTGAACTATTGACCGTCACGATGACACATTGAGAAGTTAGCCTTTTTGGTCTGGAATTTTAAAATTTTTGTCTTGAAAAGTCTTGAAAAAGTCTTGAATTTCTTTTTCATATATTAGTGGACACCATGTATATTTCTCCAAATAATTTCTTGCTTTTGTTGCTGTACCCTTGTGAACAGTTCATAGAACTTCATTTAAAATGCCGATTTGTTTGGAATTAAGTTTTGATCAGGGGATCATGGTGGTCTTGGGGATAGAGATTCAGATTGGCTTAGAATTCAGATCTCGGTGGTCTGTCTGGACACCCCAACCTAAAATCCACACAGTACAATTTTTTGATTGTCAGAACTTATAGGGAATTCAGAGGTGGCCCAGGGAAAGGAACTGGCCCCCCTACTCTGAATGTGTCAATTTCACATGCCAATGGCTTAGAATATTGTGAGCTGTACCCATATGTGCTAAACAAATCTTCGGGTTGAACACTGAGTGAGTGAAGATGGTAGTAATGATTTACCTTTCACATGCACACACAATGGGTAGTATGCATTGAAGAAATTTTTGTTCTTATATTTGAGCCTCGAAATTTAGGTAAATCACCTTGAAAAAGTCATGGAATATTTTTTCTCTATTTTAGTGGGCAGTTTTTGTTTTTTTGATCATGGAAAATAGGTGTGGTTTTCCATGCCTTTCCCGAAGGTTTTTTTTTTGCATTTAACCATCCTCTGAATGGTCACCCCATGGAGATCAGTTTCCTCTTAAATATTTGTGGAACTCTCATAATCACAAAGTTTAATGCTATTTTAATTTTTTTTCGATAGGCCATCTCCAAGGAGACCTGGTTCCGGTTCACTGGAACGCTTGAATTCCATGTCCCCAGCAGCTCGACGTTTGGCATCTTCTCAGCTAGGACGACTGGGTACGGATCATGCCCTGAGGGCATCGTACAGCCCAAGTCCCAGGCAGAGGTCAGGCACTCCAGGGACGCCATCCATTTTGCCCTCACCTTTGTCGAAAACTCCAAGGCAAAGGACCAACACCCCTGGGGCTGGGAAACGGTCATTGGCATCAGTAAAGGGCAGGGATGTGACCCATCTCACGGACAATCTCCTCAACCTCCCCAAACGGCCGAGGGCATCTGATTTCTTTGAGTCCTAGTGCTACTGTAATTGCAGATCAATGTTCTCCCCTCGAGTTCCCTTTTGTAAGCCTGTAAGAGCTACTATGAGACTTCTAAATGTACATAGTGTGCTTGTGACAATGGTGATTTAAGACTGATAATAGGTGTGTTTAAGGATTAATACACTTTACTGTGCCTCAATAGATTTCTGAAATTTCTGATATGTTCCCATGAAACTTTTGTATGATCTAACACTCTGAAATGACAAATTTACATTACTTTTTAGAATTGAAAGTAATTAGCCATTTCTGTGTTTATGAAATGTCTAGGAATATTCAGTGATGTGTACATTTTTAAAGTCTGTGATAATTGAATGTGTGTGGCTATCATTTGTGTACAGTTGTAGCAGTTAAGACTTATTTATTTGTAAATATTTTATCTGACTGCATTAGAATAGACTTTGTATATGCTGTATTGGATAGCAATTAAAAAGTTAATTTTGTGTTTTTGTAGCATGATTTGTTTTTCTTTTTCAGCTGAAACTGTTTTCAGTTAATATTAATGTAAGTCAAGGGTAGTATGTCATTCAGGTTAAGAAAATGCATTGAAGATTTTTATGTTTTCTTTCTACCATGCAAGGTGATGTTCTATATGGTGCTTTCTTTGTTTCTGTAAAGGTTTCATCAGTGAAAGACCCTTATGTGAATTTTATATTATGAGTTATGGCAGTTAAGTTCTTCACAGTTTGCCCCCATGCTGTTTACATTCCACAGAGATGAGAATGCAGAATATGAAGAAATCTGAAAAGTTAGTATGCTGAAGGATGCATTTGCTTTAGCTAAATGAAACCTGTATGCTTGTGTTGTAGTGATCAGCAAGGGTGGACAAACATATTTTGACAGTATTGGAAATCACAAGGAGTATCATGGTGAGACAGCTGTGAACTAAAAAAATTGAGCATTTTTCTCCTTTAGCTAAGTTCTTCATTTGTTGTCCATGATACAATACAAATTATAAATTTTAATGATAAAACACCCCTGCGGTTAGGGGGATAGAGAATACTACCGCAGCACCCTAGCTTGTCGTAAAAGGCGACTAATTGGGCGGGGAGAAAACCCTGAAAAAAATCCTTGTAGGACAGCAATAATTATTTTTTTATGGCTGAGGTTATGTAGAATGCTGCCTTACATATTCTTGAGTGAGTAGGAACATGAGATAAATTCTGCCAAGCATTAAGTTACAACTCTTTGATTTTGTTCATGGGAAAATACCCTTGTAGTTAGGGTGGTAGAGAACTCTACTACTGGATATTGAATGACATTATGTTTTCCCATTGTAACTTGTGGAGAAACCTTTTTTAAATTAAGTATTGATCTTCGATGAGTGCTCTTACTCATGCGGTGGAACTTTCTGAAAAATGGGTCTGTGGAAACAAATTAGACTGCATATGAAGCGTTAAGTAATTGCCTTATTTGCAAGAAATTGACGTTGGAACACTATTGATCCCGCATTGTCAGTGTTGTTGGATAGCTATTAAATGAGAGAACGTGAGATAAAGTAATTACACAGTATTTCCACCAATGTCAGCATTATTAATAGCTCTCACAATGAAGGTCGAGGATTTGACCATGAAGTATGTTCTGTAAACAAAAGCAATTACCATGTCATCATGGGTCAACAATCCTAGGATTGTTTTGATGCAGCCCTCCACTTGATTTTTCTATCGGCCAAACTCTTCATATTAACGTCATTCCTCTCTTTCACGTCCTTTTACCTGGTTACGACCTGGTTCACCATATGAGGTCTGCCTTTTCCATTCTTACCGTTCACCTTTCCTTCAAGGATTGTCTTCATCAGGCCATCGTGTTTTAAGATATGGCCGATTAGGTTGTCCTGTCTTATTTGTATAGTTTTCAGCAACCTCTTTTCTCCCACTCTTCTTAGGACTTCCTCGTTACTTTACCTCGTTACTCTGTCGATACATTTAATCTTCATCATTTTTCTGTAGCGCCACATTTCAAATGCTTCCATCCTTTTCTTTTCCGCTGCTGTCATTGTCCGTGTCTCACTGCCATAAAGAAACATGCTGCAGATGTACGTTCTAATGAGTTGTTTCCTTTCTACGCTTGTATTTCCAGCGGTAAGTAGATTCTTCTTTAGATAGACTGCCCTCTTTGCCTGGGCTATTCTGCTGACTATTTCTTTCTTCCTTCGTCCATCGTTGGTTACTCTGCTTTCCAGGTAACAAAACTCATTCACCTCTTCCAGTTTTCGTTTTCCTAGTTTAACGTTGGTTTTGGCCTCGTCTCTCTTGCTGCACTCTAATAGTCTTAGTCATCTCATTGACCTTCAGCTGGTGTCTGGCCATTGTCCTTTCCAATGTTATTATAGTCTTATTCAGATCCTTCTCTGTCTCTGATACGAGTGCTACGTCATCAGCGAATGCTAGCATGCTGATTGTTTCTCCGTGGATGTTCACTCTAGAAGACCTTGATTTCAATGATGGTTTCTCAATGTAAACACTAAAAAATTTCAGTAGACAGTGCACAGCCTTGCCTCACTCCTTTCCTTATTCTTGACTCTTCAGAACTGGGTCCGTACTTTATCACAGCTACTTGGGTTTTTTTTACAAATTGTAGATAATTCTTCGGTCATAGTACGACACTCCAATTCCTTTCAGAATTCTAAGCATTATATTCTAATCTACGTTGTCAAAAGATTTCTCTAAATCCACAAATGCAATGAAGTTCGGTTTGTTCTTCCCCATTCTCTTCTCTATGGCAAGCCTGCGGTCTAATATTGCTTCTCTTTCGTGAAGGTTTCTCGGGTCCTCCACCGGGTTAATTCGTTCATGTCATCCTTCGTTTTGATTCCCGACTCGGCAATCGTCTTCAGGGCTTCTGAATGATGTTATTTCAGAAAGAGAGTTATTTCAGATTACAAAAGCCCTGAAGACGATTGCCGCGTCGGGAATCGAAACGTCGGCGGACATGGACGAATTAACCCGGTGGAGGACCCGAGAAACCTTCACGCAGCAGATACGCCGGGAAAGCACCAGATCTTTCTTCATTGCTTCTCTTGTGCCCTACTTTTCCTGAATCTGGATTGATCTTCACCCAGGAACTCTTCAGCTTTTCGTTATATTCTTTTGTAGATTATCCTTGTCAATATCTTCGATGTATGTGTCGTCAGGCTAATATTTCTGTACAATTTTGGCTTTGCTCTGCTCTCTTCTTTTTGGGAATAGGAATGATGTTTTTCTCAGTCCCAGGGTATTTCTGTTGAGCAAGTCAGAGATGGTTTCGTAGGGAAGTGTTAAAGTCTTCTCTCCTGCATCATTTTTTATTAGTTATGCGGGGATATCATCAATTCCAGAAGCCTTATTCATTTCAAGGCCCCATACTGCTGCATTGAATTCCGATCTTAATATTGACGCTTCCATATCATCCTTTTCGACTTCGCTTTCCTCTTCAATCACTTTTGTGCTTAGGTTGTTTCCGTTGTATAACTCTTCCAGATACTCTTTCCATCTCTTCACTTTGTCTTCATTGTCCCTTATGGCATTGCATCTTGGGCTCCGTTCCTTGAAGTGTTCCTCACAATCCTATGTGTAGCTTCCACCTGTCCAAGTGCAAGGTTGTTTTTGTGCTTCATCGTATAGATTCTTCATCCATTAAAATCCATCGTCGACGAGCTCACTTTGTGGAACACTTTCATTGTAAATAAAACCTTAGATACTTTGTAGTTTTCCACACTTTTTTTATTTAACTCTACCGGTTTCAACGTCTCAGCGTCATTTTCAAGAGTATTTTCTTCATCCATATTTCTCTAGCTTTCCTGGCTTTGCGACTTACTTCGTACCCTATTGTTTTGTAGCAAAGCTGCCGTCTTCAGTTTTTGCATTCTTGTACTTTCTTCAATCAGGTCTAACACTACTTCCGTGATCCATGGCTTCTTCTTGACAACTTTTCTTCTTCCAAGAACTTCTTTTGCGGCTTCATGTAGTCCACATATATTGTTTTCCCAACTCTCTTCTACTGATTTCTCAGTCAGGTCCTATCCTATGTTGTTTCCTACTGCTTTCTGAAATGCCATTTGATGTGTCTCCTTCAGTTTTTCTACTTGCCATGTGTTCTCTACTGTTTTCGCAACCAACATGTTAACGGAACCAATTCATTCCTTACTGAAACACCGCGTCTCCGCGCTTCAGTTTTAGCGTCTTACGGCCAAAGCCTGGTAGCATGCCCTTGCATTTGCTCGGATGGTACCGCAGTAGTAAATTTCCTTCGCCTTGAGATCTTCAAAAAGAGAAGTTGAAGAGAAAAAAATTGTCCATAAATAATGTATGTCCAACTCCTTCCACTCTCCTCGTCAGATCTCGAACTGTGGTGTGCGTCGCTGTCATTTCCGTAGTTTATTTTTCGCATTTCTCGGGATGCTAATCATCAAAATAGCATTTAAAACGAAACATATTATAGCACCACGAACATCTCGCGAAGCACGCATCCCCACGGTTGCATTTTGTTTTCAATATGTCCTCAGGAAAGACAATTTGTTTAACATTTAAGAAAACCCTGCGTTCACTGCAAAGTCCGGATGCATACCATGCATACACAAGCATGGGGCGAAATGCTGGCGCTAACAATTGTCCATGAATAAGAGCATGCATTTTAATCATATCACTGCGACTTGTCAAATCGCGTTTCTCTTTCAATAAATGGGTAGCGTTCTGTATTCTCGATATAAATATTTTTACCTGTCTATAAAAATAGACATCGCACGGTTGGCAGATCGGGGTACATTTCGGTGGGATAACTTTTACTGTGCACGTGGGCTCATTATTAGAGTCAACAAATCGCTCATCAAAGAGTGCCTGGTTAGTCTGCCCCGACCACGAATCAATGAAAAGAAGAAAATTTTCTTCCTTTACCTGCGGCTTTAAAACTTTGTCCAAGTAAAGTTCAAAGGTACTTGTCAAAAGTTTCCCCGACTTTGTACATGTCACAAAAACATTTTTATATCTTTCCATTGCTTCGTCGACTTCAAGTTTCACTCTAGGTCCAAACTTCCCCAATCCCTCCTGTAGGCAGATAAACACCTTGGGCAGCAGTTCTCCAGAGAGCGTCACACTATACTGCGCGGTGTACGAGTGCGTCATTTTATTTAACTGGCACACGCATACCTCGGTAGCTTTTTCTCCCTGATACGACAGGGTCCGTTTAATTTGGGAACGGTACTCACACCCCGTCTGATCCGTGTTAATAACTAGGGAAGGGTGGAATTTGGGTATTACTTTCCGGCTTTGCTCCTGAAAGAGGAGCGCGGCATTTATGATCTCCTCTGTGGAGGCCTTTTTTGTCTCCTACTCACAAACCTTGTGACCTTCTTCTGGCGAA
Organism: Platycnemis pennipes; assembly: GCA_933228895.1. Classification (NCBI taxonomy): domain Eukaryota; kingdom Metazoa; phylum Arthropoda; class Insecta; order Odonata; family Platycnemididae; genus Platycnemis; species Platycnemis pennipes. The sequence goes on from OW121850.1 coordinate 110,916,945, forward strand.
TTTTGTGCCTCTTCTTAAAGCGGTTGGTCCATGCCAATGATGCACTAAATTGAAAATTCCCATCAAAAAATTGGAATACTGCTGCCACAGCCCACTGCTGAAGCATTCTTGTGGTGACATGATCGCCATTTGCCCTGCACTCGCAGAACCTGTCGTAGGTCCACTTTTCGATCATGTCACATTTGTCCCTTCTGGTTCCACCGGAACTAATGTCTCTTTCCCAAGAAGATAAATCTTCCCGTCACTTCAAGCGATGGGTCACACGGGAGCGGAGTGATTTAATTGACCATGAAGGATGGAGTTTAGCCATCGACACCGCTTTCACTTTCGTCTCTAACGGGACCCTGATTTTTTTGGGGGGGAAGGTTCAATGTTCACATCAATGGAAGATGACTTTTCCTCAACACTCTCGTCATCATCTGTGGTAGAGAAGACTTCCAAATACATTTCCCCACAACCTGGATCGTTTTCTTCAATCAAATCATCGGCCACCTCAAATTCCATTTCCTTCATCATCTCCATAATGCGAGAAAACATTTCTTGGCCGACTGCAACGGCACGTGAGGAGGGCACTTAATTTGTTGGCTCCGTAATAAATGCAGCTTCTCGCAAAAGAGCCGCACAATGATAAAAGACTGCTGTGTATAACGCTGCCTCCTCCGCAGCGTCTTCAATTTGTGGAGTGATACTCCTATCCGACGAGATCCCCGGAAGAGGTTCCATTGGAGTAACCCAACCTCACCCTGAAATTTTGCGAATATATTTTTAGCCTCTGTTAACAAGAGTGAACGAGATATAGTTAAAATTTTAATTATTTGAATGGTATCAAAGCATACTTACACGAGGAATCGTAAATATATGTCACTGCAGGAGGATGCACGACTCCGATTAGGGAAGACCTAGACGCACTAAAAACTCAAAACATGCGCACGATTCTAAAGACAGCAGAGAACTAACAGTGTCATGTCCTTCCATTCCCTGTGCTAGGGTTTCGGATGCAAGTGTGAAAAGGGTCATAAAAATTTTTGGAAAAGAACCGTTGAATTCCCGAGAGGGCGAGCCAGGGAGGCACTTCCTCCGGAGGGGGTGCACCATCTTTTCAGTGAGCGGCCGCTCAACTGTATACAAGCCATCTGTAAGAAGGGGCGGAAGGGGCTTCCGAGAAATTTTCTGTTGGTAAATTTTGCTTTTACTTTTCCCGGCTAGAGAATGGAAGTATACACGGATGGATCATAGTCGGATGCAGCCTGTTCGTGCGCGGTTACCTCGTCCCATCACGCTGTCGTCCAGTCCAGGCTCAATACGCCGTGTAGCGTGTACACAGCGGAACTTCTGGCTATTAAGATGGCCCTTGAAGGAATTAGGGGTTCTTCGGGGTCTTTTGTCATCTGCACGGACTCAATGAGCGCGCTGCAATCCATTTCCGTCTTTTCTTCACCACACCCTATTGTCCAGCGAATACATACTACCCTTTTATCCCTTAATAGAAAGGGAATCGAAGTTATTTTTCTCTGGGTCCCAGGACATATAGGTATTGCTGGAAATGAGAAGGCGGATGCAGCTGCAAAGGAAGCGCTAAATATCCCTGAGCCGACGACGACGCTAGTACCCTATCAGGATCTGCAAGCCTCTCTCCGTAAAATAGTCCTAGAGCAGTGGTGTGCACTTTGGAGGGATGTCTCCAAACAATAAGTTACGGACAATTACACCGGTAACGTCAGGGTGGCCCACTTCCGTCAGGGGTAGTCGCAGAGAGGAAGTGGTCATCACACGATTAAGAATCTGGCATTGCGCCCTGATCCACTCGTGCCTCTTTACAGAAGAGAAAATTCCTCCGCGATGTGATGACTGTGACTGTCCTCTCAGTGTGCGACATATCCTGACGGAGTGTGACAAATACCGGGACACACGTAACAGGCTAGGCATCAGCGGCAACCTAGAACACGTTCTAGGCAACGATGCTGATCGCCTATGCCATGTTATTACATTTTTAAAAGAAATAAACCTCATGAGTAAAATTTTTATTTATTTATTTTTATTTATTTAAAAAACATTTTTCACATAGCCGTGACGCCAATTTACAGTGAAAAGTTTAACAAGACATGAATGACACAAAAAAAACAATAACAATATAAAAACTAATGAAGAATAAACCAGAAGAGGGAGGAAGACATTCATTTAGCTGACAGATGGGACAAAGCTTGTATGGAGAAATTATTGCATGACAAGTAAAAAGGATCTATGGAGGGAGGGAGTGAGTTTAGAAGGGAGGAGAGGCGGTATAAAAGTGAGCGCTTGGTTAGTGAGATCCTGGGAATGGGTAGATGGAGTAGGGAGCGCGAGCGGGTGGAACGAGTTGGTATTCTAAAATTCAACAGAGAAAGGAGTTCCGGGCAGTCAGAGGTCGAGAAGGTATTATGAAGTAATTTCAAATCCATTTTAAGTCTAAGGTTCTGCAGGTTAGATAAAGAGAGAGAAGACAGCACAGCATCAGAGGACATATTGCGTGAATGTGGGACTCTTATGTCTGACTATTTTGGCAAAGAAGTGAGGGATGCAATCAAGGGATTTTAGATTAGTCGGGGCTGACATGGACATCGCTTTCTTTTTTACGGTCTGAATGTGGTCGGAATAATTAAGTTTAGGGTCAGTAATAACACCCAAGTCTCTCATAGTCGTAGTTCTGGTTAAGGGAGATGAATTAATTGTGTAGTTGAAAATGGTGGGTTTTGTTTTTAATGCAATAGTCATGATGCTGCATTTTCTAGGGTTTAGCTTTAGTTTCCAAGTATCACACCATAGGGCAGTTTGATTTAGGGCAAGTTGAAGATCTATGCAGTCAGAAGGATTTTTAATTTCCTTGTAAATCTTGCAGTCATCAAGGTATAGAAGTGCATGAGTTTTGGAGGACAGTAGTTGGGACGGAAGATCATTAATAAATAAATTGAATAGATAAGATCCAAGGACACTGCCCTGAGGAACTCCAGACGTCACAGGAGACCAAGAGGAAGAGGCACCGGCGAGTATTACCCGCTGGGTTCTGTGGGAGAGAAAGCTAGAGAGGAGGTTAAGGAATCTACCATGTATGCCAAACTGTTGGCTTAATTTATGGAGGAGGAGTGGATGATGAAGACTGTCAAAAGCCTTGGAGAAGTCAAGGTAGATGGTATCAAGCTGATTGGAGTTATCTATTACACTGACGGCGTGGTGTTGGAAGACAGAGAGATTCGTTTGGCATGATCTACCCGGGAGGAAACCATGCTGTTGGGAGGATAAAAAAGGAGAGATGAAATAGTAAATCCTGTTTAGAATTATGCGCTCACACACAGAAGATAAAATAGGGAGTAGAGAAATCGGAGGATAGTTAGAGACTTCATATTTAGGACCAGATTTATGTACAGGGATGACATTCGCCATTTTCCATTGGTAAGGAAAAATTCCGATGGAAAAGCAGCGATTGAAAAGCAGGCTCAGAGGTGTCGCGAGGGAGGACGCACAGTTTCGTACAAAGATGGGGCTGAGGCCATCAGGGCCAGGAGAGCGATGGAGAGGGATTTTGCGGATAAATTGAAGAACTTCCCGGGGGTCGGTCTGTACCTGGGATAGACAGAGACTACCATTTGGGGTGAGGAAATGATCGGAGGTGATGGAGAGATTGGATATTGGCGTTAAACAATCCGAGAGAATTTTTGGAATAAGTTTGGTCTATTGGGTCCAGCAGCATCGTTAGATTCATAGGATAAAATCTAATCTATTGTCATAAACTGGACCTTTTATACTGCCTCTGATTTTTACTCTATATTTGTATTTCTACATATTTATATTTCTACATATTTATTGTTATAAATTAGATTGTGCGTGGTGCAAAATGACCATAGTTGTCGACGCACCCTATAAACCCAAATCTACTACTACTACGACTTAATAACTTCTAAACGGTAGTCGTATAGTGAGAGTTTTTGTCCACTGTGACGACAGAACAAAATGTAGCTGTTGATTAGCAGCAACTGGAATATATGTATTCCAAGTTTTTTATACCATTTCATGATTTTGCGTTCGCAAGGGTAGTACGCCATTAATTGATCCAAGTGATCGATACCTCCCATGAAACAATTATATTTTATAACTGCCTCCGGCTTCGAACGTACTACCCCACGACGATTTTGTGCATCGAGAAGTCGGCTGCCAAACTCAGTGCTAATCATCATCAAATCTCGCTTATCTTTCCACTTCATAACGCAAACACCTTTGTCGTTCCAGCAGTGTATAATCTCACCTTTATCAATCCTTTTACGTAGCACAACTGTGGGGTTGCCTTTTCCATTGGCTCTTAGAGTCCCCGTACAATAAACTTTATCCTCCAGGAGTCCTTCGCCCAGTTTCACGCTGGTGTAAAAGTTGTCAAGGTACACAGAATGTCCAATTCCCTTGAAACCTTCCAATAGTTTGTGAACAACCTTGTTCACATGCCCTGAACCTCCAACTTCCTTATCCCCTGACCCAGTGTAAATTATCATTTTTAACACTAACCCAGATGGTTCCGTCAGCATATAAATTTTTATGCCATACTTATGGCGTTTTCCAGGCATGTATTGGCGAAATACTAGGCGCCCTCTCCACAACATCATTGACACGTCCAGGCTTAATTCTTTGCTGGGGGAGTAGACATTTGCCATATTTTTATGGAATATGTCGATGAGGGGTCTAATTTTGTGAAGGCGGTCTTCAATATGAGGCTCATCTTCCGTGGGCATTTTGGAAAAATGTAGGGCTTGCAAAATACCCTGAAAGCGATCACGGGTCATGAATGCCGAAATGCATTTTGTCAAAAAGATTCCCTTTCCTCCAATAATCATTTAAATGATTTATTTTAACGGTACCCATGTGGAAGAGGAGACCGAGGAACACTTCCATCTCCTCTTTCGTTAAATTTTTCCACTTGGCAATACGAGCTCGTGGTCTTGGGTTTTTTGAAAGTATTTGCTCAGCCTGTCGGTTCGTTTCCTCAACGATGAGATCGTAAAACTCAGCTGTGGAGGAGAAGATCCAACCCCGTTGTGATCGGTGCGACTCCCCCCTCACTGTGAGACACCTCCTGACGGAGTGTTATGTCTATCGTGCCGCGAGAGAAAGATTGAACGTTGTGGGCAATCTAGGACAAATCCTAGGAAATGACTCCAAAATGATCGACCGTTTACTTTCCTTCTTGAAAGATACCTCTATATTTAAAAAAAATTTAACTTTAACATTTTAGCATACCTATATTGTTACATTCTCACTTTTTAATGAGGATATGTACTCGTTCATAAAATATTTTGACAAGGTGCAAAATGACCTAAGCCGTCGATGCACCTTAAAAACCAAAACTACTGCTACTACTCAGCTGTGGCCAAAAGATCAAAATAAGCTTTTGGGCTATTACTCTCCGGAAGGAGAGGCTGACAATTGTTGTTGAAATTGTACTGTAGCACGTTGACACGTTTCTATTCAGAAATATTCAACAAAAAAATGAAAATACCTTCAGAGAATGATCCAAATCCAAGATTGATGGAAATAGTAAATTTCTGCCTAAATTTCTGCCTCTAACTCCGGCAATGGTGTCCTTCAAAAGATCAAAACCAGCATTACTAATAGGCCATTATACTCGCAGAGTAAAAAAAATAGTTTGCTATTTTAACGTAAAACATTCCATTTCTAACTAATAAATAATACAGAAATATCCAAATTAGAGTCGTTATTGAATATTTACACTGCATGGAAACATTTACAATTTAAAAACAATTTGATAAATGATAATTGAAAAAAAAATAATTTAGGAAACTATTTGAATTTTCAGTAAAAAATTACCTTAAATATTCACAATCTGGTGAAAAAAAATCGATGGATCCAGGAACGAATGCTTCCTCAACGGCGCTAGGGGTTCAACTGATGACGATGGGCCGAAAAGGGAACCCTACACGGCGGCGACTAATTGGGGGAAACGAAGGAGCCGTTATGGGCCCCGTCACTGCTTAAGCAGTCATGCCGCCCCTCAGCCCTTGACGAGTGACGGCTTAAGCAGTGACGGGGCCCATAACGGCTCTTTCGTTTGCCCCAGCCGCCCCTCAGCCCTTGACGAGTGACTGCTTAAGCAGTCATCCGCACGGAAAGTGTTAAGGAAAAATTAAAAATATCAAGTATTACAGGTAGAAGTACAGTTGACGAGGCCTTGATAAATTTAACTGAGATTCCATCGACCCCAATTGAGTTGGATTTAGAGAAAGATAACGTTTTACGTAGGTTATGAGGGGTTACGTGTTGGAAGAAGAAATTACTCTCGTTATAGGGTACGAGTGAATCAAGGTTAGAGAGACCGAATATGTCTGCTATGCTATTTCCCTCAGAGGCAAAGGTGGGAGTGAAATGCTTGTTTAGATCGTTAATAGAGAATTCATGCATGGGCTGCTTGTTTCGCCGCCGCACGAGTCCAAGACTTCTAAGTTCCCTCCAGACCTGGTTTGGTTCTGTCAAATTGGAGAAGGTGGTTACATAATATTTTTTCTTGGCCTCCATAACAAGGTGCTTCACCTGATTACACAAAACGATAAACTCAGTGTAAGCAGTCTGGCTTTTTGTTCGTTGAAAATTCTTCGTGAAACATCGCGTTCCTTCATTTTTTGCTTAATGTCATTAGTCATCCAGGGGACTGAAGGTCGTCTAGGTGTGCATGTTCGCAAGGGGGCATGACAATTTATACACTCTAAGAATTTCAGATTAAAGAATTCTAATTTTGAATCAATGGACGAGGAGCTAAATAGATTTTTCCAGTCAAAAGTGAGCAGGTCATCCTGAAACTTAGCTGCATCGAAGTTTTTAAGATCACGGTAGAAAATTTTGGGTATAGGAAGGCAAGGAGAATTGAATGTGTAGGAGAATGAAATTTTGTAGTGTGCGGAGAGGAAAGGCACAGGAGATTGTGAAAATGAAGAGATTTTTTCAGGGGAATCAACGATACAGAGATCGAGAAGAGTATAACTATGTTTTGTGTGATGTGTGGGCTGCGTTGAGGCAAGATAAAGATTATAATTAAAAATGAGATTCCTGATGAGGGAAGAATGATAGCTATCCCGTAGCAGATCAGCGTTAAAGTCACCTACAATTACAATGTTTTTATAGTTTGGACTAAAGGTTGTATAGGCTTGTTCAATATCAGTCAAGGACCCAACATTTGGAGGTCTATAAAAACAAATAGAAGAAGTTTGGAAAGGTTTTTACCATGAACTTCAATTACCATGAACTCAGGTCGGCATTCATAGGTCGCAGAATAGGTCGCCAGCACCGACGAACTCAGTCGATGATGAATGAAGGCGCCAACCCCGCCACCGCCTTTCCCGATCCGATCATGTCTGAGCAAGTAGTGTTCACTAAATTCAACCTTGCTATCAGGTGTATTTGGTTTTAACCATGTTTCGGTCAAACAGATTATGTCACTTTCACTGGAAGAGAAATGGGCCCGGAATACGTCGATATGACACATTAAAGATTGACAGTTAACGAGGGAGTTGATTTCACTGGCAGTCGGTAAACCTGTGGGTGGTGAACAGGACCCCCTATCTTATTTTAAAGTGTCAAGGTCAGTTTCACCAAGGATAGCGATGCGTTCACCACCATCACGGACACGAGCAAACACACGGCCATTCCGAATCCACACGTATTTGATTTGGCCTTCTTTTTTTAGTCCTCTGGCCATTGCATAAAGTTTTCGGTTTAAGAATGTCTAGGATTCATTAATGTAGACAGGTGGGTTAGTGGGGTTCCGGTCGGCAACGATGTCGTTGAGTTTCAGGTCCCTTTTTGTGCGTCTACCGTTTAAGAATGCAGCACCAGTGCTGGATGGTAGGAACGGACAATAAGAGGGGCAGGTCTGGGTGCCGGGTGAGAATTAGCGGTACGGTTGGAACCACCCCTATAGGCGTAATCGATTTCATTGGTATCCAATTTAATTCCCAGGGCAACTTGACAAATCAGGGCCCCAGCTATCTCGCCGACGGAGTAAGGAATCCCATGGATCTCAATCACGTTCCGGAGTTGCTCTTGCTCAACACGATTAAGGCGAGCTTCCGTCTCACATAGTTGTTTCTTAAGGCTGATGTTTTCACTTAATCATTGATTCAGGGAATCATTTATTTTGACTAGGGAGGCATTAATGAGCTCGATAGACTTTGCATACCCCCCGGCCAACTCTTCCCAGCGAGATATTGATTTGCGAATTTCACCCTGATCCGTCCGATTTCTTTCACACTAGTAGACAAATCTTTCAGTATTTCACTCACTCGATCAGGAGACCAACAGGGACTTGCGGACTCGTTCTCAGGAGCTTTACTGGTTTGCTCTCCATCACTAACACAGCCTATCTTGGCCCGACAAGCGTCGCAATACCACGGTCTACGTTGGTCACTAAGCACCTTAAAATCGGCTTCAGATATTGAAAGGCACAATGAATGATATTAAGCCTTACACTCAAAGCAAGAGAGCGACTAGTGGTCGCGCTTGATGGATTTGACACATGCACGACAGTTGGGCATTGCGTAACACAGGAGAGAGCCGGAGAGAACGATCCGAACCACACGAAAGCTGAGCTCTGACAAAGTAAGAGAGTATTGCTTGCTATAACTCCTTGTATAAGGTTTAATTTCCTTCTCTTCAAGGTAGTCTACGACGAGTCATACATACAACCAGTTCCTAAGGCAATACATTTGACTTGTAAATGTGTAAATGCGTTTTTTGTTTAAACTCTTGGTTATATAACCCCATATGGGGGTGATTCGAGATCAGCGCCCGATGGACTATAACGCTACAAAGTTTGATCGGATTCTGAGACCCGGTTATCGGACACTCCCCTTGTCAGTTATGCTCACGTCGCACGTTGGCGGCGGCAAGGGATCTGCGTGGGAGGTCGTCCTACTGAGATTCTTTGGAATTTGTATCCTGGATTTGGGAGCAATTCTCTGAGGTTTGGGTTCGTCATTGTGTTTTAGCGGATTTCTGTGTCTATGCGTGGGCATGTGTTTTTGTGTGTGTGTGGTATTAGTGTATTCAGGTTCTTCTTGTTCGCCGGAGAAGCCACTGGCTTCAGCCTCTTCGTTCTCGGTCGGCAGCGCAGCAAATGAGTTGGTGGTTGGGAAGAGCTGTCTTGCGATCACGGGGGTTTCGGGAATTTGTGGGTTTCGGGTTCTGCATGGATTTCGGGTTCTCCATGGATTTGTTGTGAGGAGAGGTGCAGGAATGGGAGAGGATAATGGACGTAAGGCAGTGGGTGTGGTATTGGAGTTTCTCTTCGTTTCTGCCACTTTCCTGACAAACTTCGGGAATTTCTTGTACGTAGCTGCATGCGGCCCTCCGCAATTCAAGCATTTTAATGGGTGTCCCATGGGCAGCTTGCATTCCCCAGTGTGTGATGTCCTTTTGCGCATCTAGCACAATTTGGGTTGAGTTCACAATAATTTTTTGTTTGGCCGATTCTGCAGCATTTCATACACTGCGCGGGTCCATTTGAGCGTCGATATTCCTCGATATTTATCGGGATACCTCTTAGTGTAGTTAATTTTTTAAACTCATTTTCCTGATTTTTTTTTTCGAGAGCAGGATTTTGTAGAAGTCTGTTTGTCTTGGCGCCGTCTCCTCTGTTGTGTCATTGTAAGGGCGTGTTGTGGTTATGTTTTCGAATACATCGATTTCGAATCCTTGTTCGAGTAAATCCTGTTTCAGAAAATCAAGGGGGAGTTCTTTTTTAAGCCCTTAATTACGTAAATTCTCCTTTGTTCGGAGGGCAGGGGTGAAGAAAGGGGCTTTTTCCTGTTGAAGAATTGTTTTTATGGTTCTAAAATCATCAAGACATTTTGCTTGAATGACTATGCATTGATGTGTCACAGTATTAGTGATGGGATAATTTATGCTGGTTTTTATTTTGTTGTAAAGGATGGCGTATTGCTTATAATCATATAAGCGGATGGCTGGTATTCCCATAATTTTGGCTGTGGGATTTGGGTTTCTTGAGGTTTTGGGAGTTTGGTGGGGGAATGAGGTTGGATTTTTTGGGGATTTTCGACGGCTGATAGTTGTCCAGCCAGGTTCAGTTGAGGATGCGGAAGGAAGGATAGAAATGGATGGGTTTGGTTTCCCAGTCTCGATTTGTGGGGGTTTGAAATGTAATATGTTAGGGTTGATGTGCGAGGTTTCCTCTTCAGTATCTGTTGCTTCCTCTGAATGGGGGTTTATAATGGATGCTGCAGGGTAAGCTTTCTTAATGTTTCTTGTTTCATGTTGCCGGCCGGTCACCATCATTTGCGGGCTTGATACAGCAGATTCGCTGTCAGAAAGGGAGATTTCCGTGGAATCCGGCAGGTCCGAAAGGTCCGATGTGTTGGTTGAGGGGTCTTCTTCTGTTGACATTTTCTTTTTCTTGAGATGGCTCTTCAGCCAGGGATGTTTGACCTCCCTCCATGTCTAAGCACAATTCTGGCTTCCTTCCAAGCGTTCCGCGATGTTTTCACGCAATTTTAAAATTTATGGTGTTTTCTTCGATACGGTACGACTCCAGGAGGTTGGGGTCGGCTAAAATATGTTAGTGATTTTACTGCAGGGATGGAAGGTTTAAGAGATTGGGGATCCTATGAAGTGGACCTCCGCCGGTTCACCAAGCGTGTTCAGGAGGTGCAAGCCCTCTTGCTTGGATCCTCGGCAAAGGAAGACCTAGGATTTTTGCGTAGCGCAGGGACACTATCAGCAATGAACAGGTGGGACTTCGTTAGACACCCTTGCCAATATTCCCATTCGCAAGGGAGGAAGGCAAAGGATGCAGTAAGCAGAGAGTTAATCCGCATCAAAGTCCAAGTGGCGCAGTGGTCAGTACAGGAGAATAGAGAAGTCCAGTCGGTGCAAAGGTCAATTCAGGAGTGTAGAGATATCCGAGCGGTGCAAAGGTCAAACAGGAGAGTAGAGGAGTCCAAGAAGTTCGAAGGTCGTTGAGGTATCCGTTGTACGATGAGGCAGCACGAAGACGAAGTTGGCGCAAGGCACAAGTCGCGTAGAGCGTTCGCCTAGTTTGTGGTCGAACCCCAACCCGTGGGGGTCGTACCATCTTGGGAAGAAACTTACCGTGTCACCGATTGTGGGCGCCGCGCATCCCTGATTGTGGTTCATAATGATCTCGTCGCTTATCCTCTTCAGACCTGATAGCGTGTTTTTCGCGAAGATCTTGTTTGCCTCACTTTTAAACACAAATAGAGTTCAAAAATATTAATTCGCTAAGAATTTTGTCATATATTTTTGGAATAATTAGGAAGTCCATTTAACATATATAATGCAATGGGTCGTTATTGACACAATCCATGCTATGCTTTCAACATAGTAGGTATTCAGTTATGAATATTTTTATAATGATACGAAAATAAACTTGCTACTTTGTACTGTTCTTGATACTCTTGTACTTCAAGGGGCAGTGAAGTAAAAAAACGATATGGGTAAAATACATTAAGGAAGCAGGTATCTTCCAGAAAATGTGAAACCCTGCTTACTGATTATACAGAATCTCAAATATCTCTTAACTAATGCTTTGTATTCGGTGAATATGTGCATTTAAACTAAGATAAAATACGCAGAAGCCTATTACATTAAAAAAAAGCAAAGCAACATCGTGCCCTCTTTTCCCGCAATTAGTACATCTCAATTCTTGCGAATATTGGGGGTGGCTAGTCCCCGCTCTCTTTTACAGACATTATCGCGCTTTCCTCTTCCAACGCGATATCTATCACAGTGGAAAGTAAAATATCGTACCCCTCTTCCCTCCTAACGATAGTTTGAACTCTATCATTCGCTAATCCCTGCACAAAGCAAGCCTTGGCCAAATGATTTATGAGCGTAATTGCTCCGTGAAGTTCTCCAACCTCCAGGCTTCTCCTTCCCACACAATCAAACTCGTAGCATAATTGGGACAGCAACGAATAATTCCCGTACCGTCACCAGCCCAAACTGGTATCGGGCCCGGACAGAAACGTTGGGAATTGGTATTTTCCTGGTTCTATGATCGCCCGATTACGAATAATTCACGTAACCCAGGAACGAGCCGTCCTAGAAATTCTCAGACACACCACTTGGCGGCGCCACGCATATGCTTCCTAATTAGCCCAGTAGATGGCGCCATCAGCGCCGCGGGAAATTCAACTACCTACAAAACGCAAATATCCATTGCAATTGGATAACTGGACCCGTACATCTGCAACCTAAAGAGACACGGTGAATGGAAATAAACAACTATGGACAGACTTTTAACAATATTTTTATTTAACGATTTTTTTATCAAACAATTCACGCCTTTGCCTTTTCAGCATGCTTTCTCCCTGCCTAGTCTTCTGGCAGCTTGCTTCAGCCAGCCCTGAATTTTCTCTTTTACTTGGTCCTCCAATACTGCCTCCATCCCAATATCGCTGGTAACTGCACCTGAACGAAAATATATGAAAATGAATGTCTTCGTTTGAGTGGAAAAATTCAATTGGCACATTCACCATCATGACCCTCTAATTTAAACAATCATAGAGGAACATCAACAGAATTTCAAATTTAATGATCAATTAATCCATCTTTGCAACACAGTTATTCTCTTGTGAGGTAATTTTCTAGTAATCTCACTATACCAAGATTGCGTGCAAACCCTAACATATTCATCATATGCTGTAAGATTCTCAATCCTGCAATGGCAAATATGTAATAACATTTCTCCAAATGAACATTTTACAGAGGAAATTCGCAACACCCATATTAATTTACACTGTGAATTCGCCCAGACACCACGAACTTCTGTCATCAATGTTTGAAGTTTTTCAAACATTTTCCTTACTAGTAAGCCATCTAGTAAGAGAAAACACAAGAGCTCAGTATCAGGAGAATTCCACTAAAAGAAAAGGGACAAGACTTATCACAGGCAGTGTTATGGAGGGGTGTGGCATGGATGATGTAAGAGTAAATGTAATGAAGTACGAGTTGTCGCTTAAATGTATACAATCGTTCCTGCAACAAGCATCATCATCATTGCTGTCTGTCTCTCATATTCTTTGAAGGATTTGATTAGGAAAATTGACCCACCAACTGTGAAGTCCCATTGCTGCATAATGCATACAATTTTAGTATTTTAAAGGAATAATGCTAAAAAAAACAATTTATAAGTGTCCATGTACCTATTAGAGTTTCATATGTTAGCGTAGAAAATGTCACATATGTGACAGTCCCACACATAACAGGAAAAAAATTTATACACTGACATCTAATGTGAAATATTATAGGAGAAAATATACGAAACAATCATAAATAATTTTAATTACTATCTAGGTCACACTTCACAGAAATGTTCATTTCAAGATAACCATGTTCACCAAGATGTTAATTTTTGCCCTATATGTGACAATTTTATCCTCAGTAGTTGGTTACAGTAGATTTATCAATGCTAATGCTTTCCTGCTATAAAAAGCTATATTAAAAACAACTTTTGCTTTAAAAAATAACTGATGGATAAAAAAATTGTCCTGAACCATAAGAAAAATGTCCCACATGTGATAATGCTACATAAATTTGATTATATTTACAAAATATACTTTACCATAAACAATGCTCAGGAGAGGGGTCTTCTCTAGAGCATATTTATGTCCCCTTAGGCCCTTCCAATTGCATTTCTCTGCAAACTCAATAGTAAGCAGCCTTGTCAAAATGCCATTTGCCACTGCTGTCAAATCTTTTCCTCCCACTCGGCTCAAGTGATAAACCTATTCAAAGATAAGCAAATAAGTTACAAACAACTGCTAACTGTTATTGACCAAAAAGAAGCACTGTAACATGAATCCACAAACCAGCAGTTCCTTGGCATCATCCTCCTGAACTTGTCCCATCACTTCACAGAAGTGAACCCAGTCAGTGATGGGTATTTCAAATGGCAATTTTGAGAGCCTTCGCACCTCAGGTGCATGAAAGCCATGAAATCTCTCATTTAACCTATCCAGAATAACTTTTTGGGTTTCTTCTATGGCCACAACTTTACTTGACAAACGAGCCATGCATGAGGCTAGATACTCAATTTTTGTGGACATCTTTCCACACAAAGCTAAAAGCTTAGTCATATCAGACTGCTGAAATTAGAGAAAAATAAATGAAGACATGGGCTGAAATTAGAAAAAAAAAGGTGTTAAAGTCATCATGACTAATAATCAAGTGTTACATTCTCTATATTGGCATTAAGTTTTAAATATCAACAGCCATTACCAAGATAAATATTTGCAAATCCCTACTTTTAGCTCAAATTATCAGATAATGACTTGGAATCAATAATGCCACTAAGAATATTTGAAAATCAGGGGGGGGTTCAATTCCTGAAGCTATTGAACAAATGACAAAAAATCATAATTCATTATTTTCCTCCCTCATACTCCTTAGCTTTGATTCCCTGCCTTCCTGAATATGCCTTGTTTGTCCCATTTGAAGTGACATACATTTTCATAATTTCAATGGTCATTGAAGCAGCAAAATAACGGACTGAATTTCATTCAAAAAATTAAGAAATTACCGTCATCAGATGAAAATGCTGGCAAAGCAATCAATACTGAAGTTAAACCCTCACTGCTGACAAAATCTGTCATCCCTCACTGCTGACAAAATCTGTCATCCCTCACTGCTGACAAAATCTCTGTCATTCCTCACTGCTGACAAAATCTCTGTCATTCCTCACTGCTGACAAAATCTCTGTCATTCCTCACTGCTGACAAAATCTCTGTCATCCCTCACTGCTGACAAAATCTCTGTCATCCCTCACTGCTGACAAAATCTCTGTCATCCCTCACACTCTGTCATCCGAAAAAAAACTGTTTTTTGACGATTGTGAGACTAAAAAAAACGTTTTATAACTTCATTATGAGTTACAGCATGACTTCATTTTGTCATTCATTGTGAATGACAAAATAAATTTTGTATTTCCCCATTTATTTATCTCACACTACGGCCATGGTTTCGACGATTAATGTCATCATCAGGTACAGATTACAGAAATGTATTCACTTATTTCAGGCAGTCCCTGAACATTTCGGGCAGTCCCTGAACATTTTGGGCAGTCCCTGAACATTTCGGGCAGTCCCTGAACATTTCGGGCAGTCCCTGAACATTTCGGGCAGTCCCTGAACATTTCGGGCAGTCCCTGAACATTTCGGGCAGTCCCTGAACGTTTCGGACAGTCCCTGAACGTTTCGGGCAGTCCCTGAACGTTTCGGGCAGTCCCTGAACATTTCGGGCAGTCATTGACCATTTCGGGCAGTCATTGACCATTTCGGGCAGTCATTGACCATTTCGGGCAGTCATTGACCATTTCGGGCAGTCATTGACCATTTCGGGCAGTCATTGACCATTTCGGGCAGTCATTGACCATTTCGGGCAGTCATTGACCATTTCGGGCAGTCATTGACCATTTCGGGCAGTCATTGACCATTTCGGGCAGTCATTGACCATTTCGGGCAGTCCCTGACCATTTCGGGCAGTCCCTGACCATTTCAAAGAAGATTAGCAATTTTCCACAAGAAATCTCAAATAAGAATTATCAGACATACCTGTGAGACCATCATAAGTTCTCCCAGTGCCTCCCTCCTGCCATCCCATGTTAATGAGGCTGCAATTTTGACAATAGGAGTTAGAAAAAATTTGTCATCATTGTGAGACAGCCTGATCATGTTTCCTGCGGGGTTGACAAATTAAATTTATCAGGTACCAACTAGAGAGTGAAAACCCTAACCTTCCCTAATGTTTACTGCATAATAAAAATTAAATAGCCATGATATCCTATTTTGTTGACTTGTGTGAGCATTATCATAAAGCAGAATTAACGTAAATGAAAATCCCAGCGGGTAGGGGGATTGAGAATACTCCCGCAGTATCTCTGCTTGTCGTAAGAGGCGACTAAAAGGGCGGGGAGACAACCCCGAAAACAAACCCAGACCCAACAAGGGTTGAGCCCGGACAGTCTTGTGGGTCAACTGTCTGTGTGCGTCCACACCACCTGGCCTACGATCCACCCGCATGTTTGCCGTGTGCGGAGACCCGTAAGGGGGAGAAGGGGATCCTGGTGGGTGAGTTCGCCGGAACCAAGCCGGGTGTCGGATACGGGTATGGTCCGAAGTTCAATACCCCACTTTGGCCCTGGATCCCCTGTAGACGGGAGGTCAAGATCTAGCCAGTCTTGATCAATCGGCTTATCGACACGTATAGATGGCGAGTGCTGGAGTGATGGGGGTCTGTGTAGAGCGGCCAAAGGTGTATGGGTTTGGAGGGCCCATGCACTGTAGGTCCAACTCGAAGCAGATCTCCTACACGATGGCGCTATATCCCTTGGGTAGCCCTGGCGACCACACCGGTTTGCGGTGTGGCGTCCCAAATGTGTGGCTCCGTGGTGGGTGGGGAGCCCAGGGGATGAATCCCATGTCTCAATGGCTCCAGACACCCTTCTTCCACCAAAAAGATCCCGTCCGGAAACGGGCGGGGGAGTCAATTCAGTGACTGCCTCTAGGCGGTACTTGATAATGAGGTGCGCAAAGAATGGTGAGACCCTCACTAAGGTGTCTCCCTTCCTAATACGTAGAGTCCTTTCAGCAACAGTTACTGGGGACCTGATATCAGCCAAGAAGCTGCGTGACGGCACTTTATTAATAGAAACTGCCAATGATGCTCAAAGCTCGAAACTACTGAAGTTAACCAGTCTTCATGAAAACGCAGTCAAGGTCGAGGTGCATCGCACCCTGAACACCAGTCGGGGAGTAATTAGCTGCTACGACCTGGTGTACGTCGACGGCGACGAAATAAAGAGGGAGATGGCCCCTCAGGGTGTCATAGACTGTCGTCGATTGAAAATAAAGCGGAACTGTGAGCTGATAAACAGCACGTCTGTTATCCTCACCTTCTCGCGCGACACGCTCCCCGACAAGGTGTTTGTAGGGTATGAATCAGTCCCTTCTCGCCCATTCATCCCAAGCCCCATGCGATGTTTCCAATGCCAGCGCTTTGGCCATATCGCCACTAGATGCCAGGGCAAGGCCACCTGCCCGAGGTGTGGTAAGGAAAAGCATGAGGATGACGCATGCACCTCGGAACCTTTTTGCGTCAATTGCGAGGGTGCGCACCCAGCTTACTCTCGCGATTGTCCGAAGATGAAGGAGGAAAAGAAAATAATAGAGATTAAAACAGTGGAAAAATTGCCATATTTAGATGCCCGGAGAAAGTATCGCACGCTAATAGCCCCTACATTTTCAAGATCTTTCGCCGCAGTTGTAGAAACCCCAGATAATATAAATGCAACAAATAGTACTAAAAAAAACGATGTGGATAAAATGAAGAACACGACCCCTAAAAAAGAAAAACAAGCCAAGCCGGATAAGGCTACAAAGACGGCGAAAATGACTAATGCTGTCAGCGCGGAATCTCCTAAAAAGAACTCGCCGAAATGACCGGGGAGTGAAAAAACACCATCCCCCGGCCCCTCCGGGACACGCGATCCATGCCCAGTGGAGGCTATGGAAGAGGATGATCTGTCTGAGACAGACATCCGCATAGCCAGGCAAAAGAAAAAAACATCGTATTAAGCGATGATCCTCTCGACAGACGGACACTTTGTCTGTCAATAGTTTTATACTATATATTCTTTTATCCTATGGACACTATTTTACAGTGGAATTGTAATGGTTTTAATCGCCACAGGGAGGAATTGAAGATTTTAATTCACGATTTTAATCCGTTCTGTATTTGTATCCAAGAAACAGATTTTAAAGTCACAGACCAGGGTATTCTAAGATATTTTAATGTTTTTAGATTGGACGATACCAGCGGCCGAAGGGCCCAAGGTGGAGTGGCGGTTCCCCCCTGCGGGTAGGGGGATAGAGAATACTCCCGCAGTATCCCTGCTTGTCGTAAGAGGCGACTAAAAGGGCGGGGAGAAAACCCCGAAAACAAACCCAGAGCCAACAAGGGTTGAGCCCGGACAGTCTTGTGGCTCAACTGTCTGTGTGCGGCCATACCACCTGGCCTGCGATCCATCCGCATGTTTGCCGTGTGCGGAGACCCGTAAGGAGGAGAAGGGGATCCTGGAGGGCGAGGCCCGTGGTTCCCAGCCGGGTGTCGGATGCCCGGTATGGA
Source organism: Platycnemis pennipes (assembly GCA_933228895.1). Taxonomy (NCBI): domain Eukaryota; kingdom Metazoa; phylum Arthropoda; class Insecta; order Odonata; family Platycnemididae; genus Platycnemis; species Platycnemis pennipes. Next base: position 110,935,134 of record OW121850.1, read on the forward strand.
CTACGGGCTGATGCCCCTCTTCGGCCCCGAATTCTGTGTAAACGGGCGGCCGGGAGCTAGCCACTCCCGGTCAATCGGCTTCCGTGGCGTTTTGCTTAACGGTGGCGAGTGCCAGGGAGGTGGGGGTCTGCGTAGGGCGGTCGGAGATGTACGGGTTTGGTGGGCCCGTGCATTAAAGACCCAACCCGAAACAGACAACCACCTCTAGGGTGCTATATCCCCTCGGGTAGCCCTGGCGACCGCACCGGCTTGCGGTGCGGCGTCCCAAATGTGTGGCTCCATGGTGGGTGGGGAGCCCGGGGGATGAACATCTCAAAAGGATGGATGGAACTAAACCTCCACCACTTAAAAAACCCCGCCCGGACACGGGTGGGCGAGAATCGCCAGTTACAGTTTGTAAGCGCTACCTTTTGATGAAATGTCAGAAAGAAGGAGAGACCTTGACTAAGGTATCTCCCTTCCTAATTAGGAAAGTTTTGTCTGCCTCGGTCACTGGAGAACTTAGATCTGCCAAAAAATTACGAGACGGTTCATTACTGATTGAAACCTGCAGCACTGCACAGAGCGAAAAGCTTCTGAAACTGAAAATGCTCGATGACATCCCAGTCTCGGTTGAGGTGCACCGCACTCTAAACAGCAGTCGGGGGGTTATCACGCATTACGATCTACTATACGTTGATGTCGACGAGATCAGAAGAGAGATGGCTCCTCAAGGTGTGACTGATGCTCGTCGACTCACCACGAAGCGTAATGGGAAAGTGATCGACACAACATCTGTCGTCCTCACTTTCTCATTCGATAGACTCCCTGACAAGGTCTTTATAGGGTACGAATCTGTCCCGGTGCGACCATTTATACCGGCACCCATGCGCTGCTTCCAGTGCCAGCGCTTCGGCCACATCGCCACGCGATGTGAGGGCAAGGCCACCTGCCCGCGCTGCGGCCTGGACGCGCATGATGGTGCTGAGTGCACAAAAGACCCACAGTGCGTCAATTGCGAGGGCGCACACCCAGTGTACTCTCGCAAGTGCCCTAAGCAAATCGAAGAAAGGAAGGTCATGGAGCTAAAAACTGTGGAAAAAATCACGTATTTAGAGGCAAGGAAAAAGTATAGGGCCACGGTCGCACCTACATTTTCTAAATCTTTCGCCGAAGTTGCCACGAAAATGCAAGTCCCGAAGGTTAGCGTAGCTATCCAAACAGATCCCAAAGAAATAAAAAAACCAATTGCCACAGAAAAAGAATCGGCCAAGCCGGCCGGCTAAGGCCCCTAAACCGGCAAACAAGACGAGTGACACAAGTGTGGGCTCTCCCCAAAAGAACCCACCTAAAACCACCGCTGCACTGTCGCAGAATCGGTGCAAGAAAACGCCATCGCCAAATCCATCTGGACTGGATATAAGCCGTCCGGAATCGATGGAGGAAGACGAAAGTCTCTCCGAGAGCGAAGGTTTCGCAAAACCTACAGGCAGACGAAACCGGATACGGCGCGGACCACCCTATTGTCAGGACTACTCGAATTTAAGTGTTTAATTTTATCTTTTACCTTTTATGATATTTACCATTCAATGGAACTGCAATGGGTTTTACCGGCACAAGGAGGAGCTAGACGTTTTAATCCGAGATTTTAACCCCATTTGCGTTTGTCTCCAAGAGACTCATTTTAAAACTACAGACAAGGGTTCTCTAAGAGGTTTTAATGTTTTTAGACTAGATGACACTAGTGGCCTCCGTGCTCAAGGTGGAGTGGCGATAGCTACTCGGGAGGCCCTTTACACCTCCCGAGTACAGCTGGACACTCCCTTCCAGGCAGTGGCGGTAACGCTGCACACACCTGAGACGATAACGTTATGCAACGTCTACTTTCCAGAGGGGGCTCCTGTCATACGAAGGAACTTAGAAGCCCTCATACAGCAGCTGCCAAAGCCCTTCATTGTCTTAGGAGACTTTAACGCCCACGATACCCTGTGGGGAAGTCCAAGGGCCCAGTGCAATAGAAGAGGCCGCATTATATCATCCTTCGTAAATGATTTTAACCTATTGTTATTAAACAACGGGGAAAGAACACGGTTCAATAGCCATACCGGCGACTTTTCCGCTATTGATCTAAGCATGTGTTCTAGTAGTCTGATGACTAAACTCAAATTATCAGTTCACAATGACCTGTGTGGGAGTGATCACTTCCCCCTTTTTATTCTCAAAGAGCAGAATTTTAGCAGAGAACTTATTAGACAAGCCAACTGGATAGTCCGTAGGGCAGAATGGTCAGCTTTTAAAACACGTTTTGATTTTAACTTTGACTTGCATCTCAATGGAGCACAAAACGTTGAAAGATTGACCAAACGCATCCTGGAAGCAGCAGAGGTCAGTGTCCCCCGTTCAAAAGGAATCTCCCCTCGACCGGTGATTCCCTGGTGGAACGAGGAGTGTGCTAATGCAATTACGATGCGAAAGAAGGCGCTACGAATATTTAACAAATTTCCCACCGAAAGGAACCTTGCCTCCTTTCGACGATTGCGAACGAAAGCTCGGAAGGTCGTAAAGCAGGCTAAGAAGGATTCTTGGATAGAATTCGTGTCTGGAGTCAACAATAGGACTCCCATTAAGCAGGTGTGGCAAAGAGTAAAAAGCATTTCTGGCTCCCGCGTTGAAAACTGTATTAACCACCTGACAATAGACAACAAAATAGTCACTGCTCCGGAAGACATATGCTACGCGTTCGGGCGTCTACTTGAGGAGCGCTACAGCAATAACAGCTATGACCGGGAATTCTTGAATTTTAAAAAGTGTATGGAATCGAAAATCATATGTTTTAAAGAGAAAGACGACACCGAGTCCTACAATATTCCATTTTCAATGGTGGAACTAACGTCCGCAATTACCGATTCCCGGGACACATCTCCAGGTTTAGATGATATCCACAACGCGTTCCTTCGGAACTTACCGGACACGGCGTTGCCGGATGTTTTAAGGACGCTCAATCAAGTGTGGAGTGAAGGAATTCTCCCTCGATCCTGGCGGGAATCGGTGGTGGTCCCTATCCATAAGCAAGGTAAAGAACGCGGCGACGCAGAGAACTATAGACCAATCTCTTTAACAAGTTGCCTGTGCAAAGTTATGGAGAAAATGGTTAACCGCCGTCTCATCTGGTGGTTGGAAAGAGGGCAATTTCTCTCGAATGCCCAGTGTGGATTTCGGCGTGGGAGATCAACCATTGATCATCTAGTCCGAGCGGACACTTTCATACAGGAGGCATTCCTTACACAGCAGCACGTAATTGCCGTTTTTTTCGACATAGAAAAGGCTTACGACCGAGTCTGGCGACACAAGATCCTAATGACTCTACACAAATGGGGACTAAGGGGAAATCTACCCGTTTTCATTCGCAACTTCCTAACAGGTCGAGTGTTCAAGGTAAGAATAGGGCAGCACTTATCGCAGTTTTACACTCAGGAGAACGGCGTACCTCAAGGTTCCGTGTTGAGTGTTACGCTATTTGCTGTGGCGATTAATGACATAATGGATTGCGTCAGTACACCTGTGATGGGATCCCTCTTCGTGGATGATCTGGCGATTTTCTGCAGATCAACAAGGCTCTCTAACGCAACAAGGCAGGCCCAACTTACGATCAATAAACTTGCTCAATGGGCCCGGAGAAATGGATTCCGCTTCTCCTCCGAGAAAACAAAGTGTGTCCACTTCCACAGGGCTAGAGGAAACCATGTCCCGGCAGGTCTACACCTTAACGGCACGGCTATTCCATACGTGGAAACCATCCGCTTTCTAGGGATGACATTTGACTATCGCCTCAATTGGAGGGAGCACATTCATATTTTAAGGAACAGATGTTTTAAGGTTTTAAACATTTTACGGTTTTTAAGTAATTCGACATGGGGCGTCGATCGCACTACAATGCTTCTACTATATCGGGCACTAGTGCGATCAAGACTTGACTACGGATGTTTCATTTATGCTTCTGGACGAGAGACATACTTGAGACCACTGTCCACAGTCCACAACATGGGAATAAGGCTCGCTACAGGTGCCTTCAGAACATCTCCAGTCCTAAGTATCTATGCGGAGGCTGGGGAACCACCTCTGGCCACTCGCCGGGATATGTTAATGCTGAACTACGTGTCCAAGATTTTATCCATGAGTAACCATCCATGTTACGATATACTCTTTAGATCGAGATTTTTAGAAACTTTTAACAGAAGACCGAGGGCCACTAAACCAATTACAGTTCGTTTTAATAACTTTATTGTAGACAATGGCTTTAGCCTGCCAACCGTTTATCCTACGGGATACTCTCAAGACCCACCATGGTCGATGCATCGACCAGCGTTTATATTCCGGCTTCTTCAATCACGTAAATCTACGACAACACCTGCTGAATACCAACAACAATTCAACGAAATTCGAGGGGAATACGCAGACTTAATAATTGTTTACACAGACGGGTCGAAATCGGATACTTCCTGTGGATGTGCAGTAGTGTCCCTGTATCACGGCGTCATCAGAGCTAAACTTAACCCTATCTGCAGCATCTATACCGCTGAACTCTTTGCAATCAAGTTAGCGCTGCAACACATTACGAGCTGTCGTTCAAAATTTCTCATCTGCTCAGACTCACTGAGCGCCCTACAATCTTTGTCTAGTTATTCATCCAAATGCCCCCTTGTTCAGGAGATACATTCTACCATTTCATCCCTTAAGAGTATAGGTGTAACAATTTCCTTTTTGTGGATCCCTGGACATGCTGGAATAACTGGAAATGAAAACGCCGACCATGCAGCCAAAGAAGCCTTGAAAAATCGGGAGATATACTCGTCGAAGGTACCGGCAGAAGACCTCAGGGCTTCATTACGGGGCTTAGCCCTCGGGAGGTGGAAGGAGCAATGGTCAAACTTGGCTGGAAACAAGCTACGAACAATAAAGCCTGGGATATCTGCGTGGCCCACCTCCGTCAGGGGGAATCGCAGAGAGGAGGTCGTAGTCACCCGGCTGAGGATTGGGCATTGCAACCTAACCCACGCATATCTCTTCTCCGAAGAGAAGATCCAGCCCTGGTGCGACGAATGTGGTGCTCCAGTCACTGTGCGACACATCCTGACGGAGTGCGTCGGATATCAAGACGAACGTGAAATGATGAATATCCACGGCCCTCTACGCAAAATACTAGGCGATGACGAGACTGTTATACAAAAAATTTTACAATTTCTAAGGCACATAGATCTTTTTAATAAAATGTAGTTAACTGAACAGTTCGAAATTTTTGAAACAATAAGATCCCACGGACTAGCTAAGTCTTCAAGTTTAAGAAGCGGTGCTAAATGACCTTAGGTGTCGATGCACCCCAAAAATTAATTCTACTACTACTACTCTGGAGTGGCGGTTGCTATCCGAGAGGCCCTTTACACCTCTCGGGTACAACTGAACACACCTTTCCAGGCAATTGCGGTGACCCTGCACGCCCCAGAGACCATAACGTTGTGCAACGTTTACTTACCAGAGTGCGCACCTGTCACTGAACGCAACCGGGAAGACCTTGTCCTACAATTACCGAAACCCTTTATAATCTTGGGAGACTTCAATGCACATGACCCTTTGTGGGGTAGCTCTCGGAGACAGCGCAATATAAGAGGACGGATTTTATCGCATTTTATCCAAGATTTTAACCTTTTTTTACTGAATAGTACTGAGAAAACCCGCTTTAATAGTTTTAATGGAGAATTTTCATCCAATGACCTCGCTATCTGATCGAGCAGCCTTTCCACGTCTCTTCGTGTAAATATTATTAATTGTTATACCTTGATCTTTGCTCATATACTTCACAAAGTCTCTATTAACTTTTGATGATACGAATCTTTTACGTATCAGAGTGGACTGATTTTAAAGACATTTCTCACTGAATATATAGAGATCCCGGGAGTGGCCGACCATCAGAAGAACGGCGACAATGGCTAGTACCAGATGTGAACTTCAATCCTCGAGGCATAGCGGAGGAATCACCGGCCGTGATAATCAAAAAACGCGGTCATATTCACCCGCCCCTCCCCCGGAATTACTTGGGCTACTCGAGTGAGATTTTAAAATGAACCACACTGGTAGTAGGAGAGTGACGGTTGGTTTTAACATGATGGATTTCTGCGAACTATTTATTGCTATTTCAAATGTGCGTGGTCCGTGTGTGACTATGGAATACACGGACTGGGTTGAATTTATGGCCTATGAGAGTTTAATTACATCATATTTTAGGAATGAAATTTCACCGCAGTGCATTACAACCACTAGATTTGTGTTAAAATTCAAATATATCTTCGGTACTAAATCGTTGGTTATTGAACGCAAGACTCAAAACAAAGAACATTGCAGTGTAAGCCTTACCAGATCTTCTTGGTTTGGGCTGTTAAACTTTTAAGAAATGTATCAACATGCGAGTAGAGGAAAGATGTGGGTGGTACACCAGAAAATTGGTTGATGCTTATCTGGAATCTATTTTCAAACAGTGTCGAATGAATTTGAAATAGGCGTATTGCCTAATATCGGCTGTTGTTATTTTACTAAAGATTTTATAAAAAGTATCGTGGCCAATGTGTCAGAGAACTTACCACCTTCGTTGAATGTAAAAGCCCTTTATGAAGAAATAGGAACTGTGTTAAGTACTGTAGACGGAAGGAATTTTGTTAGGAAAAAATTTAAACATTTTAATGTTTACGGTACTGTCTCAGAGGAGAATCGTTGCGTCTTAATAAACTAATAAATCTTCAAAATTCTAAGCAGTACCGTAAAATCCCATGGTAACAACCGTAGGGGGAACCAAACTCTCATTCAAATACGTCGTCGCTTGTAGCCGTAAGGAACAGTTTCAAAATCCTCCACTCGTTTTCTCTTCGTGTAAACAACACGAAATATCTCTCTTTTCACCCTCGAAATTATTTCCAATTTCTTTGTCCTAGCAATTTTCTTGTCGTTTTGGATATGGCGTGCAGCGGCTCCATCTACCACCATAGATTTCAGTGTCTGAAAAGACACGATATCATCATTTGAGGAGTTAATTGTTATACCTCGAACTTTATGCAAGTGAACCGCATTTGTTCGACCGCCGAAAAATGCATCCCTCGGTTTTAGAGGAGTTCTTAGCAAAAGCGGATGGTTCTTGACGAAATTCGTCATCTCCTCGTCTCCGCTCAACTCTCGACCGAATTAACACTCCCACATCTCAACAACCTTGTAACCACCCCTGACGAGCATTGACGTTTTGGCTTCCGTGCTGGCATACCGTGTTTGCATGGTTTCACTTGGACTGTTATTGATGGGTTCGTGACGAGAGGTGAAACACGTTGGGCAACCATGGAAGAAACAGCCATGGAAGAAACAGCCATGGAATTCAAATATTGTTTTTCCCCTTTTATTTCTGCGTATCCGTCTACCAATCTACCCAGAACTCTCACCTCTCTACCAGCAGCAGCATTTTGAATTCTCACGCCCCTCTTTTTCTCTTCAGACAGAATCCATTCAATCGCCTTTGCGGACTGAAGATCCCCCCTGCGGTAGCCTCCAGGCGGCATAATACCAATCGTGCTCTCTTTCAGATACTTTTTCCTAAAAACAGCCATACACGCACTCGCGATGGTGATTGCCTCGCGGAAGGGGTCTACCTCATTCTGTGATAGAAACATTTTTCTGAATTTATGGCACGCCATTCTTAAAATATTGACGTCCTGGATACAATATTTAAGAATTTCAGTTTTCATGTCAAAAACAGTTTTTGGACGTCATCTCATCGTGCCATTTACTGAATTTAGTTTTTTCATTCCGGCTCATATGAAATATCCCATAACACTGGAGCGGGCATTGGTCCTATGTAATTTGCATTTGCCCTTGTATTGAAGAAGTGAGGGAAGTAAACTTTGCATGTGTCCTCACCCAGACCAAAAGCAGACGTTAGTTTGCAGAGTGCCATTGGAATGAAGTTTAGGGAATCGATAAACTTCAACGCACCATTGGAATGAAGTTTAGGGAATCGATAAACTTCAACGCACCATAGGACATGCTGATAAGTTTTGCACCACTCATGATAACCTTGGGTTCCCACTTCATTTTTTCGATCATGGTTTTCAAGAGGAAATGATTGTCATATTCTTTAGCGTTGTGCGCGATGCAAATTATTTCTCTTAACCCCTTCCTACTCAGAGATACAAGACTTTCCAAGAAGTCGAAGACAGGGTCATCACTGTCGAACACATTTTCTACCTCCCCGCAAGTCCCGCCATACAACTCAGAATCTAGGCATTCATGACATCTTGTCTGTGATACCAGTAAATTCGGTTCGTGTAAGAACGAACCAGCGTTGCCCAACAAAGGTTTTTCCTGCCTACATTCAATATCTAAGAATACGAATGCAAAAGAATTGTTGAAATGTATTTCTTTTCTTTGTCTGCATAAAGCAAAGATCACTAGCAAGGTGATGGCGCTTGCATACTTGACAAAAATATTCATATGCAAACGTGTGCTTTACGGTTTGTGACAACGTTGTACACCCTGCAGCATTCATTGCAAAATTTCAATACTTGGCAGGAAGATTTCCCTTTCCCTCGGGGCTTCAAATGGTTCTGAAAGCATTCTCCACCAAAGAAAAATCGTTTGCAGTCCATATACACCCTGTCTTCATCCTCATACCGTGACACACCAACGGCAATGGCCCTAGCAAGACAGAGGTTGTCATCATTATGACAATGATAGACCTCTTACTCTTGCAAAAATCATGGAAATTTACTAAGCGATTACTCCTAGGACGCCCAGTCCAGTCCAATCAATAGTCGGGCAGGGTGTACAAGGAGGATTGCTGAGACATCGGGAGTATTCACTCCTGCACTTGTGTTCGAATGCCGTGTTGTACCCAACGCGGCATGCCCTACAGTAGTAGGATACTCCGAAAGCTCCCTGAGGCGAGGTGATTAAATCAGTGATTTTCACCGTAAATGAGATCTATAATTTTCCTCTCACTACCATCTGCAGCCGGGATGGAAGGACCTTCATACAAAACCTCACGTCCTTGCCGGTCTCCAAATACTGTTATTTTATATTTGCCCAAGTGGTGCTGGAACATCGCCACCTCATCTAATCCCGCCCCGGCATCAGGAATGACAACCCCGACCCTGTGACATAGCGAAAGAGATCTCGCCTTCTGAACTTAACGACCCTTTTTCATGCCATCATACACCCTGTCTTCATCCTCATACCGTGACACACCAACGGCAATGGCCCTGCAAGACAGAGGTTGTCATCATTATCAATGACAATGATAGACCTCTTACTCTTGCAAAAATCATGGAAATTTACTAAGCGATTACTCCTAGGACGCCCACCTTCAGCCATATCAACATAAGTAAATGAGACGTTTTGGATTCCATCAAACAGAAAATGTTCATTAGATTGGAGGATTTTCTGTATTCGAGTTAAAATAACGTCCTCGTCAAGCTGATCGAGACGACGGTAAGAAATTTGGACAGAGAGGGCTGGATTCTCCTCATTCTGAAAAACAATGCTTGCCTTAGCACTTGGCGATACACCCGCTTTAAGAAGACTAAGGAGTCTGTGTAGAGATTCCCCAAACCATTCTACAGGATTTCGCCCAATAGGAGCATTGCATAAGGAAATTTTTACCTCCCGCCCCCGCATTCGGAAGTTTCTTAAATAGTTCCTGTTTTCCCCCAGGATAATAAAATGAGCATCATCCTCGTTTTCTCTTCCACCCCCGACCTGGATCACATTTTTCTCAGAAGGTATAGCCAGAGATGCTCCCTCAGATGTGATCAGCTCTTTACCGTTCCCCGAAGTAGTTCCCGATGGCCCTGGATCTCGAATACTACCCCCATGACCCTGGCAAGTAGCCACAGACGTAGCACGGGGCGAGTACTCACCATTCGTAAATGCCTTACTTGTGGAGGGAAAGGCGAGGTCATGAGGTAGGGTTGTCATAGTAGGTGTAAGGACGTGTAGGGAGGGATTTAATACGGCAGCATTTCTAATGCTTGCGTACAACCAGGGATGTCCAGAAAATCAGCTTCTGGCTCCCCCTGGGGAGCACCAACAAAAGCCGTAGCTTCAGTAGTTTTATTGCCCCCGCTACGGCATGTTTCACTAAATTTCTCACCTTCACCACTTTCAATTCTCTCTAAAACATCCATAATTTGTGAGAGCTCACTCTCTCCTATTCCCCCCGTGCATTATGCATGCCCACGTTAACATCAGGGACATAATTGAGATAATCTAGTATAGGTGCGAGTTCTTTTTCATTTGGACTACTTACAGAACCCCCCTCTAAAGCCACATTTTGAACAACCTCGGGTCTTACACATTCTGCAGGTAAATCGTTTCTGCTCTTATGCCATGAAATATCATTCCGAGCAGAAATCCCTCTACGTTGTCGAATATTATTCACTGCATTATGAATTCCCCCAAAGAAAATATTCTGTGGCACAATCCAGCATGTGCACTGAGCATTAATTCATCTGTGTTATAAGCACCAGATTGATAAGCGGCGATGTCTAAAGCCGGCACGAGTTTAAAAATTCCCTCCATATCTGACTTCGGTACGCTATCTAGACCGTTAGGGAAATGACATTCACAAGAACAGTTTCCGTTTAATTCACCAGACCACTACCCATCAACCAAGTGATGGCCATGGTAAAAATGCAGTTATTATACCATTTACAACAATGGCAACGTTAAAGGTTAAACTACAACCAATAGCAATCAAATAATATAAATCAATAAAGCAAAGAATCAAATAAAAGCCCAACGGGGCTCAAAATTTTCAATAAAAGTTTCCAAGGCACAGTAAATAATTGAAGTACGAAATAAATTCACCACATTAACCAACAGGTGTTTGCGGAATAAATATAGAATTCCGTCGTCAAAGGAGATAATATCAATTAACAGCACAAAATCCAAGATCACCAGTTAACAAACAAAGCACAAGAATGAAAAATGCCACAAATACACTCACGGCCAACCCTCGAACAAAATCTAAATTCGTGAAACAAACGAGCTAACCACAATTACCACTGCGATTCACGAATACAGGCACTTGCTCAGAAACATTAAACACTTGAATCATGAAAGTATTCACTAAAATAAGCAGCAGATGTTAGCGGAATAAATATAGAATTCCGTCGTCAAATTATATAATGTAAATTAACAACACAAAATCCTAGTTCACCAGTTAACAAACAAACCACAAGAATGAAAAATGCTAGAAATACACTCACGGCCAACCCTCGAACAAAATCTAAATTCATGAAACAAACGAGCTAACCACAATTACCACTGCGAGTCATGAAGACAGGCACTTGCTCAGAAACATTAAACACTTGAATCATGAAAGTCTTCACTAAAATAAGCAGAAAAAGTTAGCGGAATAAATATAGAATTCCGTCGTCAAATGATATAATGTAAATTAACAACACAAAATCCAAGATCACCAGTTAACAAACAAACCACAAGAATGAAAAACACCACAAATACACTCACGGCCAACCCTCGAACATAATCTATATTCATGAAACATACGAACTAACCACAAATACCACTGCGAGTCACGAAGACAAAAATAAATTTTACGGGGAAAATAAAACCACCGTTTAACACTATATACGAAACAGGGTTTAATCTAACACAGAAATAATAGCGACCACCACATAACAAATGGCTTAAAACAGCAATTCCACTTGTAGACCCTCGAACGGCACGGCAAGTAGCTCTCTTCGTAACAGACCAGCTCCAACGTGTCGCGCTGTGTTGTCACGTGGTCGACAACCTGACGCCGGCCACTACGGTAAGCGTGAATGCTATCTACTATACACTCTGCTTCGTTAATTAAAGTCAGCAAGTTAACAAAGCAGGATGCCCAACACAGAGCCGGGAACACGGGAAAATCGCAGGAACAAGAAGATACGCACACCACAACTGACGCCTCTAGTCCTCAAGAGGTAATGGCGTGCTCCCAAGCCATGACGCTCACCCCCACCCTCGCGCATTCGCTTTCACCTCCGTGATTGGCTAAGTGGTGGGTGGTTTCTCACCCACTCACCTTCTAATACCTACGCTCATCCACTCCACGCTCAGTGCTTTCGTTCAGCGTATCATCATACCAAGACGTTCCACCAATAACGTCATTTCTTCCAAGGAGCGCTACGACGGTGTATCGCAGGACATGGAACGCCACGAAGAACTTTCCGTAAGTATTTACATCCTAAGTGAATAGTATACAAAAAAGCAACGGTAATTTTAACGAATATTTTTCTCATTTGCAGGATGGTACCATTATTATATCAGATGATGATTCGCATTTTGAAGTCACCCCGCCGCCTTAGAACATTAAAAAGGTTAGATCGTTACACATTTTATAACAAATTTACATGTATTTCTTTAATCGCATGTGCTATGAACTATTCAATATGAACGAATATGAACTATCCGTGAGCATTCACAACTGAGACGTATGCTAAGCTTAAATCATCATGTCCTTAACGATCAATATAATTTTGTTATTTCCAGAACGATGCTGTCGTGTCAATAGATGACGACTCTGATTTTGAGGACACACCTCCACCAAGGAAAAAGCAAGCCAAGGTAAATCATTTTTCATTATTAATTACAAATTATTATTATATAATTCATACTATTCTATGTTTGAATATTAATAACTCTATCTGTTACATACACTAAATTAACGTCTTTTACATTTCACAGACCGTCACTGCACGTAGACATGATGTTAGGAAGAAAAGGAAAAAGAGGAAACGAAGCAGAGAATATACGGAAATAAATAAGGTACGGTAACGTGAATAATATGTCACGAATTATTTCCCACTTTATAAGTTAATATTTTACATTGCTACCATTAAGTTAATCTTTGCTTTCTCTGATACATAACAGAGGAGACTGGTACCATACTCTGGCTCTGAGGAATCGGTGACGGAAGAGGAGCCACCGCCGATAAAGAGGAGATACCAGAAGGATGTCCCCCTGAATTACCCACATGAAAACCTAAATAATCCATTATCCGCATCAACACCTACGTGCGATCTCGACATTCCCGAGGATATATGGTCTCCTCAAAGGTGTAATTTAAGTGGGAAATTATCAAGTGACCCTCTCATTATTCTTCAAAGTGATGTGTACAGTGTAGACGAAAAAGAATTATCAGATGCGTGTGTAGGGAATGAATTCCTTAGTGGCAAGGACGACGAGGACATAAATTCAGACGCTGAAACGTCATAGTGGAACATAATCCTACGGTGCAAGTTGTGAGAACTATTCCTTTATCAGTGATTCCATAAGTTTGCCCAGCTTCCCCGACGACTGGCTACCATTTGAAATGTGGACAAATGTGGCGGAAAATTGCACAAACTCACTTGATTGCTCTTGTTCAAACTGTATTTTTGATTTATGCGACGAAGTGTGCACTCTATTCTACGAGTGATTATATTTGTTTCGTATAAAAATTGGACTTTTTGTGTCGTGATATTGATCATTCTAAGAGATGCAAATTCGATGTGTAGCATGAAATTAAATTAATAGCTGTTAAACGGGAATTGCCAGACATGTTTCCATTTATTCACGTGTTTACCCCCGACCAAGTATTCCCCAGATTACTGTCACGGTGTCATCTAAGATTAACTGTTTACCCGCCACTATCAACCAGAGGCGCTTGGACTAGTGGTACGGTGTCCGACTTCCATCTCTATGGTCGTGAGTTCCACGCTCCCGCCCGGCGTTTATTTTTCTATCGCTAATACTCAACAGCCTTAACTTCATTTTCATCCTAAACCTTTTTAGCTTTTCATATGTGATTTTTAAATTTTCTTTTACAATTTATTGCAAACCCGGGGTACGTGGATCTGATACAGCGACGGTGGTTACATCACCGACAAGGCTCGACACTCAGAGCCAACGATTATATTCTATCTTTAATACGCACTCACTTTAACGTAATATTCATGCGGCCTCCGTAGATTCCTAAATGATTGTTTAAAAATTAAAAAAATGGTGTGTCCGATATATCTACGGAGGTGTTATGACATAACTAAGGTTAATGGCTCAGCATTAGCAGACATCATCGTCATTCATGGTAAATTTTAACACGTCTTTTTGTTTCTCAAGTGTCGTCAACCAAACGTCTTCCATTCCTATCTTCAGAGAAATACGTGCGGAGAGAACGTTTTTGGTGTACACGGCTAATATAGTATCGTCCTTCCTATATTATCCCTCATCTCTTGCAAAAGACGAACTTACATTACATCGTTCGACGCGGGACTGAGGGAGAGGAAAATGCCCCATATCGCCCAGGATAAGTTCGCCACGATCACCAGGGTTTGGTTCGAAGCAGAGGAGGGGTGGTGGCGGGCGGAGAGGGGAGGTATTTTGCCCTATAACGCCCAGTATACAAATTCTCAGGCCGTCAAGCAACTTGGGTTGGGAAAGGGGGTGGAACGAGAGGTGGGGTTCGGAGAGGGGGAGAGGGACTGCCCTATACCGCCCTGTAGTCTACTGATGATAAGCAAAGTGAGAAATTACTCGAAATGACATTCTTTAATGATATCCCTGTCGCTGTGGAAAAACAAAACACTGAATATGTGTTCCGGAGTTATTTCACGTTACGATCTTCTTTACGTGGAATCGGAAGAAATAATTAAGGATATGGCCTCTCAAGGGGTTATCGGATGTCGCCGACTTAAAACAAAACGAAATAATCAATGGGTGAACTCAACATCAGTAGTCCTGACCTTCGCTTTAGATAGACTTCCGGAAAAGGTCCAAGTGGGATATCAACCTTGTTCTGTGCGGCCATACATCCCTAACCCACTCCGCTGTTTCAAATGCCAGAAATTTGGCCATGCGGCAACAAGATGCAGGGGAGAAGCTTTATGCCCAAAATGCGCGAAAGCAGAACATGGCGAGGAAACGTGCACCTCACCTGTTTTATGCAGCATGCATTAGGACGCAGGAGGAAGGCAAAATTACCGGAATCAAAGTAACAGAAAAGATTCCGTATAGCGAGGCCAGGAAAAAGTACCGCACACTTATAGCTCCAACCTTTTCAAAATCTTTTGCGAAAACGGTTGGACCTCCAAAACCGCAAGCACTGGCACACAAACATACAATAACGAACCGAAGCTGACGAAAAAGGAAGTTAAAGTAACGACGAACGAAGGAAAAGAAACAAAAAATAAACCGGAAGAGCCTAAAATATCAAAAACTACTTCTAAGACATTGGAGCCACCAAAAAAAAAATATCAAGCAGTCTAAAAAAAACGGAACCTCACCCTCACAGACTTCCGATGTTCAAGGGAAACAACAATCCCAATCCTCGGAGAGTGTGCCTTTAACGGAACGCTCTCACGTATGTATAGCCCTCAACGAAGAAGAAATTGAAGAAGATGAGGCAGACGAAGAATAAATAAAAGTCCTCGCGAAGAAAGCATTTCTCAAGCGATAAGTTTTTTCTCGCAGATCCACACTTTCAACCCTTTAATGGAAAAAAATAATGACAATATGTTCGCTCTTCAATGGAACATCAACGGCTATTTTAAACACATTGAAGAACTGCAAATCCTACTCAATAATTTTAACCCACTGTGTTTTTCTACAGGAAACGCATTTTAAGGAAAATGACAAAGCTGTACTCAAGGGTTACTCAATTTACCGAGAAGACGACCTTAGCGGACGGAGGGCGCAGGGTGGAGTCGCCGTGGCCATCCGGGAGAACCTTTACACCTCCCGGGTGGACTTAACCCTTATCCGGGCAAGATGGGTCCAACGGGCCCCTATTGCCTTTATTATCTGACTTCGCGTAGTAAAAATGCAGCTCTCCCCAGCGAGCTCAAGGCCGCTTTTAAAGAAGTTCTTTATAAGAACTCAAAGTTCACCCCAATATTCACTGACGGATCAAAATCGACCTCTGCCTGTGCATGTGCATTCTTCGCATATCGCAGGCAAAGCTGCATCCTATGAGTACAGTCTTTACGGCGGAGCTAACGGCTATCAAATTAGCTCTTAGAGAGTATATGCCATCGGAAGTCTTCATTCCTTGTATGCTCTGACTCTCTGTGCCCTCAGGTCTATTGCCTGTTACCAGCCTGACAATCTATTGACCCAAGATATGCACACTGCCATATACGATCTTAAGGATCGAGGTGTCAGAATTAAGTTTGCGTGGGTTCCAAGCCACTGCGGCATCGCAGGTAACGAGGCAGCGGACGAGGCTGCTAAACTTGCGTTAAGCAGACCAAATATAGACATAAGCTTCATTCTACCGACAGACCTGAGAGTCTCACTTAGGAGAACTTGCAGTAGAGAATGGGATACCACATGGCAAACGATGGTCAACAATAAACTACGCTCAATCAAAAGCAGCACTGGATCGTGGGCGACATCTGTTCGTAAATCTAGGAGAGAGGAAGTAGCCGTAACCAGTTTGCGTATAGGTCATAGTGCCCTTACCCACTCTTTTCTATTCTCAATAACAAAGAACATCCAAATGCAATGAATGCGATTCTCCCATATGCGGAGAAAACACGAAATTGAAGGAGATCTCTCCGACATTTTATGTGATGGCCCTGTCAAAATTGATAAGGTAACATTGTTTCTAAAAGAAAGCGGGCTCTTTCAACGACTATAAATCTCAGAATACATGAGGTTACAAGGAATATGTCGATTTCGATTGGATCATTATTTTTATTTTTTGTTTTTTTTTCCTCCTTACGCAACTTTTCGTTTACTATAAGCAGAGGTGCAAAATGTCCATGCCGTCGACGCACCCTTTAAATGATAATAATACTACTACTACTACCTATGCAAGACCTCCCGCATGATTCTTCGACGTCTTTGTTTTTCAGTTAAAGCACCAAATGCACACAATTTACGTGTCATTGTGTCACAAGGCCCAATATACTACAGCTACCTATGGGGAAAAGAATATAACTATTAGCCACTGTTAAGAGGGCAAAGAAAATATATCCAAATAAACACCCAAAACACAGACAAAATTTATTCTGAATTCACAATATCTTCACCAGCCTCATAGGGTATTACGCCTCTAGTGCCTTCGCGGAGACTAGTCTTTTTAAGCCAGTTTTGTATTTTCTCTTTCATTATATCTTCCGTCACAGATTCCATTCCAATGTGTCGGATAACTGCTCCTGTAATTAGAGAAGAAAAAAATTAATTAAAAGAAACTTAGAATATAAATCCATTAAATGAAAAAAGTCACTGACAAACTAATGATACTGCAGCAAAAACACCTAAGAAAAATATTAAAATGAAACCAGCTTATCATAGACAAAACTCAAAAAAGAACTTTTTCATAGAGTACTTATTCCCTTTCTGCCCCTTCCATGAGCACGACAGTGCAAAGCTGTTGCATATTAGTTTTTTTAACACAGCATGTGTTACGCCAGGTATATTCCTCCCTCCAGCTCTGCTTAAAAGTTTCACCTGCATAAATAAAAAATAAGCACATGCAAACATTTTGACATCAAAAACAGAATCACGAATGAAGTTATTGCGTTAACATTCAAGCACTGAACAGTTGTTCCTTAGCGTCCACATTTTTCACTTCCTCCATGACCTCACAAAAATGGTCCCAATACTCAATGGGTATCTCAAAGGGGAATTCTATGGTCTGGTTTCTCTCAGCTATGCCCCACCAAATGCAAAACATGCATTGCTCTTTTACTTCCTCAGATAGTTCATCTGCAAAAAATGAAGAAATAATAAAGATACTATTTCATTTATGGTATCGAACTATAACGAAAACACCGTTAGGTTGAAAATACCTTCATCAGTGGAGAAGACTGAGTGTGCAGATAGCACAGGCCGGGTTCTCTGGGACTATCCCCTTGGGTTCTTCCTCTTCACTACTGTAACGCACTCTTTTTGGGGAACGCTGTCCCCTGCCATATTTCTTGTTCTTCTTGGTCCTTATTAGTTTCTTCAAGTCAGTCACTTCAGGTCAGTCACTTCAGGTCAGTCACTTCAGGTCAGTCACTACAGATCCATTTTTTAGAACGTCTCGGGCGATTTCATAGTCGGCTGATAACATAAAATTTAGATGAAATGGCAATACCGATTAAAGGAATCTTCTGGTAAAACGTTTACTGTACAGATATGGGTAAAAATATATCATTGCCCTGATATGAACTCGTAAATTCATGGAAAGAACTAGAAAGATGAAAACCAATAAAAATGATTTAACTTACAGAAGTGCTCTTGATACACACTTTCTATGTACCAAGTCTGCCAGTCTCCTGCGGTTTCCTCATTTTTTTACCAGACTATTAATGTTACCCATAGCCTTGGAAGGACACTAACAATACCCCCCTCCCTTCTCAAATATCCAGGTAGCTGGCTCTACAACAGCAGGCATCGACTTGTACTTCCACCACAAGAGTCACCACCACTGCTGAGCAGCCCAAATTTCACAATGACCCAAGACATCCTAAGAATAAGGAAGAACACATTGATTAAAAGAAACATGCTTTGATACTCAATGACAATATGTCCTAAGTGAAATTTATAACAGATAACAAGTTCAACCATGAAGAAATATTCTCTCCTCTGCTCTCTTCCCTCCTTATTCACTGGAATAACCAAAGCTTTAGCGGCATTGCACTCACTGGCCATATCAGCGGCATAGATAATTTGGATACCAAATAAATCCCTGCTTTACTTGACTTCCCTGGAGCTACATAAAAGTCCACAACCTTGCTGAAGGCTCGTACATACACATACATTGTTTCCCCATGTGTGGCAATGAGGGAAACAAAATCCACAGATCCTTCCTGCAGAAAAACAGTTGTCTGGTCTCTTGATTATTGAAAGCTGACAGCTGTCAAGAGCACCCTCTAGTACATGGGTGCAGTCAGGTGATTCAGCCACTTGGTTCCTTAAAATGTTATTTTGGCATCTGTAACCCCAACTTCCCCAGTCCCACATCTGCCTCACGCCGAGCAATTTACTGCAGAGGATTTTCAAATTTGCTGCAGAGGTTTTGGAAATTTGCGCACCATTCTTTTCAAGCGTTGCAGCGTCTTCAAATTTAAAACAGCTGATATTCTCTAAACTTCCATAATAGTCTGCATCATCACACAAATTAATGCACGGACATTGTGGGAAACACTTTCGTCCATACAAGGTCTTGAAATTCAGGACCAAGTAATGCAATGTGTGCCTCGCTTCATTCCTATGATGGGCATACCCCTGCTTGTCGTAAGAGGCGACTAAAAGGGTGGGGAGACCCCTTTTTTTGGTACTTTTGACTACTTTCTATGATCTCTACAAATGCTATATCCTCACCATTTCTGCCAAGCATATTGGCTTATCTCATCCCAGATCGCCCTGACATGGGCTTAATCACAATGCCTGGGGTCCCGAAGGTCCCAGAGGAAATTTTTTCCCTCAAGAGGGCTATCAGCAGTTTGTTGACGTATCCCATGATGATGTGCTTGGGTGTGTTTGACGTTTGTCCAAAAGTATTTCCCGCGGTAACTCAGGGTGTTGCTGTTCCATTGTTTTTTTGACTTCACATTCCGCATGCGGACTGAGGAAAATATTAAAAAAATTTCTCAAAACACTTTACGCCCTCTTTTTTCCGCATCCTCTCTTGTGATTGGCTAGGTGCTGTTTGAATTTTCTTTTCCATCTTAATTCCTCTGGTCCGTTCCTATATTAGTGCAAGTTGATTGGCTAGACCTCTTTCCGTCTTCTGCACGCATCCACACCCATGTGAACTCGGCTTTAACCCTTTCAATGCGGCACCCTAGGATGGTACCTTCACCGGTGTCGGAATATGTTTTTTTGCCTAATTCTATTTATTTTGCCCCATTTAAGCATAACATACATATAAATTGCATATACTTACCTTTTTTCATCTCTTTTTTAAACAAAAATTTTATGACATTCAGGAATGTCATCCGCTCCTGGCGAAGATTCCTGCATTATGCAACCTGCACAACTGATGCGGTGATTCGTTTCTTTTACGAAATTTTATAGGAAATCTTCAAATTACTGAATTATATCTTGTTTATGTTCAGTATGAGGTTAATTTTTGCGTTTATCTACGCAAAAAAGTTTAAATGAGAGAGTTCGCACCGTACTTTATCTGCTTATTTATATTTTAAAATTTTATTTTTGTTCTGTAAGGATGCATATCATTTGTACTTACCATGATTTTATTTTTGCGGTAAATATTTCGCCTTTGAGTGGTTACATGAAGATGGTAATAGTTCTCTATTCGTCATGGTTAGATACATTTTACTCGGTAGGATTTTAAATTTTCCTTGTTCTTCCGTGTAATGTACAAGTAGGAACCCCATATCTCTAGGCGCTGTAAAGTTTTTTTGCCTGCGTGAAAGCGCTCATAATTATGAAATTATATTGATCGTAGCTCATGCAGCAGCAATACCACTAGATATATACGCAGCAGCCTAACTGCATATACTCTCTGGTTCCTATTTACCATAATATAATTAGCGATCACGCCAAATTATTTTTGGAATCCCATTCTGTCACTCGTCCGCTGGGTGTCGCCCGCTCGTAGCATGCCTGAGAATTCGTCATGGCAGACATTCTGCCGCTGTCCCTATGAAAAACCCGTCCTCGACGAAAATGTTTGTAAGCCGCTTAGTGCCTCGGTCTATTGTACCCTTTCCGTTGTCCTATCCCCTGCCTCTCCCCCCTTCGGGTTTCACTTGTCGCTTCCTTTTCCCCAACCCCTGCCAACCCACCACTTTCTTTCCCCTCCTCCAGTGCTTCCCTTTCCACCCCTGACTATCCAAATACCTGTTCCTTCTTTTTCTTTTCCTCAATTTCATTGTCCATTTCCTTTTGTCACCCATTTAGAACACCCAGTTCTCTGAATTTTATGCTAACGTATACACGTGAGAAATACGGAAATGTAACAAACTCAGGGAGCTACGTTGACTTAGTAGCGATTTTAAACAGTAAAAAAAATAATTACAGTACTTAGAGTAATAATAATTCAATCAGATATGTATTGGATACACTGTATTTACCATTGTGTGTAAAAATGCTCTATAGTAATAGTATTAATAATATAACAGTATAGTATTCATCCAAACGGAAGTTATCACAAATGTATACATACATTTACATATGCATTCAAGCATAGCAGTTTTGAAAAATATAATGGTACATACATAATAAACAAATGAAATACGTATTTTGAAAAATAAGTATACAACAGTAATTATACAGTAAAGGGGTGTCACCAATAGTTAAATTAATTACAATATATGCCACAGGAAAAATGTCTTTACGGAAAGCCTTAAAAATTGAGAATTATGAAATATTATGATAATGAAAACAAAATATTTGCAGAAAAAAGAATGAATCTAAACTTAATAACTTACAAAATTTATTATATTCAATCTACAATTATGCAAACAAAAAACCTCACGAGATTAGAATTTCACGAAAACTTAAACATTTTTATGGAATTCCTGAAAGCAAGGGCGCAAGCAAAGTCCCGGCTCGCCCTCACAGTCAGGACAAATATATACCACAGATTTCCTCACTCCCTTAGTGTGGCATACTCTGCATCTCTTCTGCAGTTTTTTCCCTTTCTCCCCAACAGCTGTTACAGCGGGAAAGTGGGCGAGACCCCTTTTAGGTTGCGGAAAAAGAGTCAAG
Source organism: Platycnemis pennipes (assembly GCA_933228895.1). Lineage (NCBI taxonomy): Eukaryota > Metazoa > Arthropoda > Insecta > Odonata > Platycnemididae > Platycnemis > Platycnemis pennipes. Next base: position 110,956,854 of record OW121850.1, read on the forward strand.
GCCTTTGTCTTGCTGGAAAGTAAGGACTCAATCAACTCTAATCTAAAATCATAGAGGCTCTTTTTATTCCCGCTGTATTTGTTGTAAAGAATATAGCTGTTCACCAGCATTATCTGAAATATATGGATTCCGACCTTTTTATACCACCTGAGCGTTTTGTGCTCACAGGTGTAGTATGACAACAGCTGGTCGCAATGATCCACCCCCCCCATAAACTTATTGTAAGCAACCACGGCTTCAGGTTTTCCTCTGCCTGGTCGTGAAGTTTGTACAAAGTTGCTTCCAAACTCCGAGGAAATCATGGCAACGTCTCTCTTGTCTCTCCATCGAAAGACGCAAATTCCATCCTCACTCCAGCGAGTAATGACCTCTCCCTTTTGCAATTTTCGGCCGAAAACGTCTTTAGGATTGTCTTTCCTGTTCGCTCTCAGGGTTCCTGTAGAGTATGTTCCACTTGAAAACAGATCCCTTGTTAAACATACATTGTTATAATAATTGTTTAGATAAACGCTGTGTCCATATTGCTTTAAGTTATCTAAAAGTTTATGAACAACTTTATCTCCATGTCCTCGTCCACCCAACTCTTCATCTCCGGAGCCCGCGTAAATAATCAAGCGGTGGACTAACCCTGACGGTTCACAAAGCATATACATTTTTATGCCATGCTTGTGTTTTTTACCCTGAAGGTATTGGCGAAAAACCAAGCGGCCTCTCCAGAGTAGCATCGACTCGTCAATGCACAATTCCCTTCCTGGGGATACAGATGCCTTCATTGCCTCCTGAAAGCAGTTTACAAGGGGTCTTATTTTATATAGACGATCTCTGGGAGCAGGATCATTCTCATCAGGATTTTTAGCAAAGTGCAGTGCTTGCAATATCCCTAGAAAACGATCCCTCGGCATTGAATCCCGGAATATTTTAAAATTGAAAAATATCGATGTTTTCCAATAATCGGACATCCGGTTTGTTCTGATTGTCCCCATGTGGAAGAGCAGGCCCAACCAAACATCAAACTCCTCCCTGTCCAAAGGCTTCCAGTCCGTTATCCTCCCTCTAGGAGATGGGTTGCCCAAAAATATGCACTCCGCATTCCTCTCTGTCTCGCGAAGGATAAGGTCATAAACCTCATCGTTAAACACCAGGGAGAAGAAGTCCCTAGCGCTTGAACCGCAGGGTCTTATTTTTAGACCGGGAGATCCCAAGAAAGCAATGTTAGCCTTGTTTACTGGGGGATCGGTGACCCAGGGCACTTCGGAAGTAACGGTACCTGCATCTGCTCGAACTTCTGCGATAGCCGTTGCCTCTCTTACGGGTTGACAGGGTTCAACGTCGCTTTCCGAGTCACTTTCTCCAATGTCGGAAGCAAATTGGAAGCATGATGATGACCCACTCGATGAATTGTCATCTGACGACTCCCCCAAGGCCAAGGAACATATTTCCTCCTCCTGCAGTGTTTTTCTCGGGTGTTTTGCTGGATGCGGAACTAAAATGAAATATTTAAATATTTTACACTGTTTTTATCAGTAGATAATTTGCATTAGAAACGATAAATGAATCTTTCATACCAGAAAGTCCAGATGGGCCGGGCGTTTCGTCATCCATCGGGCCAGTAGCAGATGAAGTTTTCCCGCTATTGTGCGGTGCCTGGGAGACTCTTCTCTTCATTTTGGAAGTTGAAGAAAATAGCCTATTCATGCCAAATAAAAAGGAAAATCATAGATAATGTCAACAGATTGGTAAATGAGAGGTAGGAAAATTAAAATTAAAAGCAAGCAAATGAAAAAGCCATTAAAATTTATTGTTTTGGAAAGCATTCTTGGTTTTATTGAGATAGCAGCTTCAAGGATAAATTGAGAGTTCAGATAAATCTATATAGTATTAAACAAATAAAGATATCTTAACCCATGCAGCTTATCAACTGTTATAAATATTATTTTTATAAAATGGATGTAAGTGCTTACCTCTAGCATTAACGAATGAATCCGTTGAAAGAATAGATCGCATTCAAAACTTCGGGGAACAGGCAGGAACCACAAAAAAATATCCAAAAGTCACCAAAAAATACTGACCAAGAATAAAAATCTACACTGACGATCAATTGGTCAAACACAAATGTCAGAAGTCATTCAGTAGTTACATATAACACGCAAAAAACAACGCACATCGGAAAATATCACACTGAAACTACAGCGAAAAAGTCACAAAAAACTCGAAAAATTCGCAAAAATGCGAAATACTGCAGAAGAGCCAAAAATTGGTGAAACCAGAAACGAAGCACACGAAAGGACGGCGAGAACCCAACTGCAGAGCGGAGAAAAGAAAGCACCCCAAAACGACCACGCGTAGTTCCGTTATATCCATTCAAAAGGATCCCAAGGACGTGACTGCCCTGGCTGTCATCCGCGCCGGCGGCTGGGAGCGGATGACTGCCAGGGCAGTCATCCGCATTGAATGGGTTAAGGCGCCACCGATGGCGGCGACGGACGGAAATTCACCATACCTAGAAATTGACGCACATTTTTCATTTTTACGGGGAGGAATGCGACTAATTGCATCCATTTTCTCAGCCTTCGGTTTAATACCCGTTGCACTAAGAGTATGTCCCAAAAACGTCACTTAACTCACTCCCAGGGTACACTTAGCGGGATTTACCACAATGCCATGAACACTCAACCGCGAAAACAACTCATGCAAGTGGCGCTCATGATCTCCGGCATCCACAGCTGTGACGAGAATGTCGTCCAAATAAGCGTATGTATAGTCGAGGGCCCTTAACGCTTCGTCGATGAACCGTTGGCAGGTTTGCGCGGCATTTCGCAGACCAAAGGCCTTGAAGGGGAATTCGAAGAGGCCGAATGGTTTTGTAATGGTGTCTTTGGAATGTCGCCGGTACACATAGGTATCTGGTAATAGGCTCGCACCAAGTCGATACGGGTCTTACCGGCGAGGCCGTGGGTAAAATCGGCGATGTGCGGTATTGGTAACGGTTGGGGAAAGTCCGCGCGTTGAGCGCGCGGTAATCCCCGCACGAACGCCACTCACTGTCCTTTTTGGGCACTAAATGCAGCGCCGATGCCCAACAGCTGTCGGTCCGCCGCACCGTCCCGCTTCGCAGCATCCCGTCGAATTCCCACTGGGCGATGGCCATCTTGTCCAGCGCCAAACGGCGAGGCTTACAGGCGACGGTGGGACCAGGCGTCGTCCGTATGTGGTGCATGGTGGAGTGTTGCGGGGGGGGGGTCCATCGGAGTTCCGGCGAAGCGGGTGACATCAGGAAATTCCGCCAAGGCGGAGTAAAAACGTGATTTTTCATTCGTTTTCACATGCAGAGCACTTTCCCTTCGGTCACGCACTACAATGGACGTCACAGAGTCTATAAGCCGCTGATTGCGAACGTCAACAAGTAAATTATAAAATGACAAAAAATCGTAGCCAATGATCGGCTTGTCCACATCTGTGACCACAGAGCGCCAAAGTAATTTCGCGACGTAACCCAAAATGGAAAACAAACTCCAACCATTCATAGGTTAGAATTTCCGTTCCATTTGCGGCAAACTGGCGGTCACTCTTAGGACGGCGCCCCACAGTGGGCCATTTTCAAAAGAAATGGGAAAAAAATATTGGCTTCTTTTCTTTAAGGATTATTGCTTTAAAAATGAAATATGTGTGAGAAGCCAAAACATTTTATTTAAAAAAAGGCCAATACTTGATTCAATGGCCAAGTATTACTGAACAGAATGAGTGATAAACGGGAAACTAAAGAATTGGAATGGCTGTGTATAACTACGCAGGGTTGTGCAATAATCATCAAAATCATTCTGGTTAAATGATGGATTTTCATGCATGGTGCTGAAAAGACTCAGAAAGAATTATTCAGTTCCTCTTTAACAATATAAATTTCCGAATTTAAAATATTGCTATTAGTTGAGTGGGGAATGATAGGAATAAAAACTTCTTTGGTAAAGGAATAATAATAAAGTGACATCAATACAGTATTGGAATGATTTGGTACAGGTTACCAAAATTATTTTTGCCTATAACCTGACCTTGTATATTTCATCAATAAGATGATGGGTTTGCTAACAATGAAAAAAATTCCTCTGTCAACAGTCCATACTTTCTTTTCGGGCGCTTAAAATGGCTTGATATCACTGGATCCGATGACAATAGAAGCGCATTCATTAAATCTTCATTGGTATGAACTCTTGAAGTTTTCCTTGTATGGAATTCCCTAACATGTTTGAAATCCTTATGCAGGGACTCTAGCGCGTCTTCTGATAGCTGGCCGACTGGAAGTATCAGGGAATTAATTATTTACCGTCCGTGGATTAAAACCTTATGCACTGTCACAGGCAAATAAAACCATGGATAGAGCTCAATATATAAATTAACAGTATTATAAGAATATTTTTGGAATTGTTTAATATCTATTTCAAACCCTGAAGCTATTGCCTGCAAAATTACACTGAACCTCCCTATTAAGTCCTTATTTACTCCAGTTGTGTCCTTATTTACTCCAGTTGTGTCCTTATTTACTCCAGTTGTGTCCTTATTTACTCCAGTTGTGTCCTTATTTACTCCAGTTGTGTCCTTATTTACTCCAGTTGTGTCCTTATTTACTCCAGTTGTGTCCTTATTTACTCCAGTTGTGTCCTTATTTACTCCAGTTGTGTCCTTATTTACTCCAGTTGTGTCCTTATTTATTCCAGTTGTTTCTGAGAAAAGTGTCGGATTTTAGAAAAAACGACGCGCAGTATTTCCGTCGTTAGTTGTTCTCATTCCCTGTTTCGGTATGTCCAGATCTTCGTGCGGAATGCCTGTCTCTCTTCATTCTTTCTCTTAAGCATTGCTTCTTTGTCTTCTTGCCGTTTGACCTGCCATTTTTTCAAATCAATCCTATATGAAACGTGAAGGAGACACACGAAGAATCTACTATAAGCATGTAGGCTAGAAAGGCCAAAACTGTAGGTTGTTAAATCGCATCCATTTTTGCTAACACAATCCTCGGCACTAACACTACTCTCGGAATAGACATCTTCCCATTCACAGTGCGCTAGAAGGTTCTTCAAGTGGCCGAAATCAACCATATAGATGGAACTTTCAGGCCGTTTGGGGATTTTTTCTATAAGGTTGGATTGAACAATACATAAAACCATATGTTGATCAGTCAATCCAAGATCAAAAGACATACCCTCATAAATTAAGTTGTCCCTACTTCTACAAAAGACGTGATCAATACAAGTTCTGCTGTATTTTGTAATTCTGGTGGGTGAAAGTATGTACTGTTCAAACCCTTGACTTGCCATAATTGTTTTGTATACATAAGAATTATCATTATTTTGTAAGGTGCATACATTTATATCTCCTATTAATACTAAATTCCTCTCTCTTGAACTATCGAGAATTCTTTCAAGCTCGTGAAAAAATAGTTCAGTCGGTAGGAAATGGTACCTGTACACTCCGATGACCGATATTGATACAGAGGCATGGAGGTCAAAAGTCACCTTAATCATATCGGCAGATTGTAAGTCATAAGTATCATCAAATGTACATGAATACATGTTTGAGACATACATAATTACACCTCCCGCTATTTTTAAATTGTTGCATTTGGCAAAACAGTTGTAACCGTCAATTCTATAAGCATTTACTTCGAAATCGCGTATCCAAATTTCAGACAGTACTATTAATTGAGGTTTTTCGTGTATTTTATTTAATTGTAAGACAAATTTATCGAAATTTGAACGCAAGCTTCTTATGTTTTGATGCATTATATTAAAATCATTAGAATTGAATTTTAGTTCGTTTGAATTGGGGAAAATGAGTAAATGTATATTCTCTATTATAGTTTGCTTAAGTCACACAAATGCCTTAAAACAATTACAGGCTTCTTATCGGCTTTTCGCATCAAAATTTTTCCACCTCGTATCCATAAGTACCCGTAGTGTTTTGTTTTCTTCGCCTCCCGAGCTGCGTTGAGGACCTTCCGCCTTCCGGAAGTCAAGGCCTCGTTGATGTAGATGGGGGTGTCCGGGGGTTGAGCTCCTTCCAGGGACAAATGCCGCGTGCTGAAATCTCTCTTCAATAGGCGCTTATTTAAGAATTCCTCCTTGACTTTTTGACTTCGGAATCGTTCTTGGATCCCACCAGACTCACCACTAGGCTTCGGCTTTGACCTATAGCAGTAATCGATGCTGTTTTCATTTAACTGAACACCGAGGGCCGCGCTTATTTTGCATATTACTAGGGGTAGGTTTTCACTGGCATTCGAAGGTAATCCATGCATTTCCACATTGTTTTCTAGCATACGCTGCTCTATATCGTCAGAACGGTTTTCAAATTCGCTTTCGTCTAATCTATCATACAATTTGTTAATAGTATCACCAAGGTTTTTCTCAACGATCTTAAATTCACTCTTTAACTCTGCTATGAGGCGATAGATATCACCAAACGACTTCGTATCACTGAAATCAGCATTATTACTAGGCTCAGCCAATTCACCAATAGAATTTAAATTTTGCCGACGTACCTGACAATCTAAACACCTCGACTGTTGTTTGCTCGCCACAATTCCATCTATGTCGTCCTTAGATAAAGGACTATCAGCACATTGACCGTGGAAATAATTGTGGCACACGGAACATGCGATGAAGACGGTGTTTCTGGTAGATTTTCGGCACACGAAACAGAAGGAGTCGTTGACATAGATTGATGTAGCACTATTTAAACTGTCCAGCTGAAACGCTATAATGTTTAAACAGACATTCAAGCACTTAGTGAAAGTTAAAATCACATCTGTTTTACACCACTTTTCGTTTCACGGTAGTGAACAACACACAACCTTGAACTTAGCGCAGAGAGGGAGAGCTCGTCCGCACTCTCCGAGCGTCGACATAAGAGTGATACTAGTACTAGTAAACTCTAGTATTTGACTAGTATACTATAGTACTAGTAGACAGAAGAGTGATACTTAGTACTAAGCAAATTTCATTCAATAAATTTTTTTAATGCGTTAAAGATTTTTTCATAACCCAAATTATTTGGGTGGACCCAGTCCTCCCTTGGTCCCCAACCTATGAACCTGCGAAGAAAGGAATTTGGTGTTACCTTTTTAATACAAGTTATATTTCTAAAATTACCATTCCAACTATAGCTTGTCCAGTATTTATGCTCTTACCTTTCGTAATTTTTGCTATCTGCCATCGCCTCAACCTCCACGATGGTTATGTTTTCTGTAAAAATGGAAAGATTTCATGAAAACTATTTGAAAAATTAAATCAAATCCCCACTTTTCTTAGTCGTGAGTTGAGTTGAACATGAAGCGAACTAATGTTCCCGTTATCATTTAAGTTCAATGCAGTGTCTGTTGTAAGGTGTTTAGTTTTACAGCTTTGAGTTTACATCGTACATGGAAGACCAAACTTACCTTTTTTCCAATTACGCAGCCGACGCAAGATGCTCTTCAGTTTTTGCAGACCCTCCTCAGTTGCTAGCTGCAGAGGGTTTGGTAGTGGAGGTACCATATAAATGGTACACTCCCTCTGCAGCAGCAGCATGAGGAGGGCGTAGAAATTTGCTTTCATCATTCGAATGCTTCTTCCCTAGGAAGAAAAAAAGAGTAGCAATTAATGTTCTGTTTGCAGTACCGTAAGAAACATTCTATTTTAACAGATGAAATATCGTTTTATACTCACTTTCTTGAGGTCGTTCGTCCCGACCATTAGGAGGACCTTTATTTTTTTATTGAAGGTGAAGCCTCCACTGTGGCCCTGAGGTCCTGCAGCATTGACCCGGATTTACATATACCTATGCGGTCAGGTCGCACTGCGAAGAGAACACAATAATAAATATACTACTCAGAATTGTAAGATCGCATTAAGACTACTACTTAGCATTACCCTATTAATACATGATAATTATGTTAACTATTTTTTTTATGTTACTGCGACGCTTCAGTCCCTCAATTAATTTGAGTTGAACAGGGATGTCCATGAAAAAGAGGATAAGAGTTATAGATGGAGGGATATGTAATGAAAGCATTATTCTACATAAACTAACAAAGCCCCACGTCCACCATCTCATATTTGCATCATTTTTCCTCTGCATCTATTTTCAGCATACCAAAATATTGCAGTCCTAAGGCGAACACTTTATAACATACGAGTACCATATTTACCCGCGTCCTCATGCATATCATGAACCCCCAATGTTATGGATAAGCTAAAGAGAAAAATATTTTTGTCCCTAAATTACATTGCTTGCCTTTGAGCCCACCACTTTTAGTTGTGCCCTGAAAGCACGACTGCAATAAAATTATTTGCCTCACCTAAAAATTTACGAGTGTATTTCATACGAATGTACTGGGTTAATGTTAATACTGTTACTATGCACGGCCTCCTTTGTGAGAATCTTCTTCTCCACTCACAATCTGAGCATAAGACTCTTGCCTATATGTAACAAATTCAAGAAGTTGCACGGCTTCCACAATAATCTGGAGAATAAGTAAAAGGTATGTACCCACATTTGTTCACCTGCATTTCGGGAAGAAAGGTTAGACGAGTAAATATGATATTCGCATCCTAGATGGCACAGAGGAGATATCCATCCACAAGTCAAATTATGCATATCAACTACTTTCTTCACCATTCATTCTCAAACAGAACGTCTGCGAAGCTGGTGGGAATTTTAAATGCTAATGAGATGTAAAATCCGTTTTGAAAAATGATATCACAAATATCCTCACTTTTCGAATAGTTTTTATAAATACTGAAGCATGGTACATTTTGACATTGAAAAATTTAAAAATTGACATTTTTGGTCCTCGATGTGCTTATGACATTTAACAAAGTCATGATGATTGAGTTAAAGTTTGCAAATAGTATCAACTTAAATTTAGTTTAAGGTTCGGACTTGTTTCTTCATACATTAGCTTACAACTACTACTCCACTCGTTTTCTCCGATGCAATCTAAAAATTTTTAACCCCCATTAACAAAAAAGGACACCAAGTAGGAGACGTGAGTTTTTCATGACCACATTGAGTTGCATTCATAATTACATAAAATAAACATAAAGAGAGAAAGGATAAATAATTTCTCCCATAGGTGATTTAAAAAAATGTTTCCACCCGAAGGTTGGTTTTTGATAGGTGCGAGTAGAGCTCACCCCTTACTAGGCCATTGGCGTGTGAAATTCACACATTCAGGGCAATAGCGGGGGCCAGTTCCTGTCCCTGGGCTACCTGCGATTTCCTACGAGGCTCTGACTTACAGAAAATCGAATCGTGAGGATTTTAGGTAGGTGTGTCCAGAAAAGCTTCACCCGGGGATTTGAACCCTCTACCCTCCGTTCGGTAGCTCAGCACTCAATCCACTAAGTGGTAACAACCCCCATAGGTGATAAAGCATACGAAATTAATGTTGATTGTGCATTTTAGAGGAAGTCTGAATTTTTTAATTCAGAACGTAGATGTTTAAATTTTTTACAGCCTGAATGTTAACGCTCTAACAACCCCCATAGGTGATAAAGCATACGAAATTAATGTTGTTTGTGCATTTTAGAGGAAGTCTGAATTTTTTACTTCAGAACGTAGATGTTTAAATTTTTTACAGCCTAAATGTTAACAATAATCGAACACATACTCTTCCCAAGGTTACTCAACTTTGTAAGAAGCTCTTATGTAACTAATGAAAGAAGGTCTTGGTAGCTCCTTATTGCTAGTAAATGTTGCATGTATTGTTGTGAATACACCCCCTTTCATACACCTTTATGGTGGCTTGCATGGCATTACATTCATGTACATGAACTTTTACTGTACTTCATAACGTTCCTAATAACGTTCCGAGGAATGCCAGTATGTACTGCATAAATGCGCATTTACAAATACATAATACCTTGCAAATCATGAATGGCAGGGGGTGTATTCATACCAAACATGCTCCTCCTCGTTACAATCCGTCATAACATGTATTCCAGCCTATTTAGGGAATATTGAACTTCACTTCACACCTATTGCAGGGTGGCTACTGATAACCAATTTACAAATTCCATGATTTTTCCCTGATGGTTTTACCAATTTCCCTGACCGATCGCCAAAAGGTCTCCTATTGTCGGAATATTTTATTTCTGCTGAATGAAATCTTAGTAAAAACTCATAAAATGTTTAAAGCTAAAATCAATACATTAAAAGCTATAAAAATGAAGAAATATATTGAACCTCCGCCCTAATGAAAATTATATTAAACTTTCACAAGTTAAACCCTCACACAAATTGTACACATTTTTAATACATTTTTCGCGGCCGCGGATATGCGGCCGTGTATGTTTCCTTCGGTAAAATTACAAATTGACAATGTCTAATTCTTCAAGAAAGAGGTGGCGTGTCGTGGTAGTTCTTGGAAGTTGAAGATTACTGAAAAGGCATCGAAGGGAAAGTTAATAGCCAATTTACTGGCGGACTCCGGTACAGGTATCACTAAGCTGCGCGAAAAATACAAACCAAAGCCAAGTTCTTGGACTGGATCAAAATCGGATGGCACGAGTGACTTTTAGAAGGGAATAACAATTTGATTAACGTGGTCATAACCTCTTCATTGCAAGAGGGAACCAATTGTAAATATTTGTATATACAAACAAAACGTAATCGCGCCACTGCGAGCGAAAACAGGAGGCAATTAGCAACGGCAGCGTCATATTTAGGAATATCATATTTGAGGTTGTTTGTGACCTAACTAAATTGGTTAGAGGGGGAGCTAAGGGGGCCATTCAATAATTACGTAGAGCGAGAAGGGTGGGGAGGGGAGGAGGACTCTTCTTATGGTCTCGCGAAGGGGGGTATGGAAATCGAGGATGATCTTACGTAAGATTTTGTTTACACGCGTGATCGTACTTGTATAACCGTCTTAATAATCATCGACTCGTATTTTTCGAACTGTAACCACTTATTTACTAAAAGCTAGTGTGCTTCAACTACCTCTCGACCTGAGTCTCGGAAGTTAAAAAGAACACGAGGTTAAATCTTCCGAACAACGTAGCCTTGGATTCCTTGTGGTGAGGAGAATACACGGTGATCATGAATTTTAACACTACTAGGCAAATATTGCATTAAGGAAATACAAAAGGGATGCATTGTACGACTGATTCACAACTGATTGTTCAACGAATTGACGGGGCTTATATTATGCAATTCGGCGACGGACATTAGTTTTAGTTGGTGAAATAAAGGGCGGGAAAGACTGCCCGGTAAACGTAATGGCAGAAAAATAACGAGAATTTCCTATCCCAGTTTCTCCCTGACTGTTACGAGAATTCCCTGACTTTTCCAGATTTACAAAATTCCCTGACAATTCCAGGTTTTCCCGGTTTTCCCTGACGATCGCCACCCTGTGTTGATGTTTTCCTATCATTGTAGCGAGAAAGCAGCATTCCTATCTCTGACTCAAGTACCACTAATGAAATGGCGTCGGAGTCAGGTGGTCTAAAATACGCACCTACTTTCGGAATAAAAATAATGGACCCCCGAGTGTGCAGCTTCATAGCAAATCAACATATGGAGTTCTACAGTAAAAATAATATAAAATTTTAGCTTATTTAATTCTGTTTTTACGCATGTAAACAAAGTTATCGGAACATATCTTATATTTTCAATGGCATTGAGAATATAAAAGGACCGGTTTTGGTACGCTTTTCAGCCAAGTACGCTTTTCAGCCAAGCCACTATTTTAAATATTTCTAGGTCTTGCCGTCCGAACGAGGCCAAACTTAAATACAACTTTAATTTTTGAAATTTTTGATACGCCAGTATCTCCCGTAATCAAACCACTATGTCATCGAGTGACTCTCATAACCACCAGCTTTACACTTGTATGCCCCTCCTCAGCACGGGTGAGTAATTAGCGGTTCCCCGTAAACCATCCCACCCCGGCGTGACGTTACTACACCAAAATAGGTGAAATCCTGGGCGACGGGACGTGGAGCGAGAACTGTGGAGGTCACTGCACTTAGCGGTTAGAGAAGGGGAAGATGTGTCAAAGTTCCTTCGATCACGGCATCTCAAGAATACGCTCTACTTTCATGGGAAAAAGGAATATAAAATAAATTACCGATGCTAGAGTTGACATAGTAAGTATACGCATGCTTCCCAAACGAGCAATCAGTAACTATTCTAGTCCGTGACGTGAGCGGTAATGTACTGCAGCTTTAATAAATACAAAATACATAATACTTTTGTTAAGGATCTTCGCAACCCTTACCTCCGTCCAACCTATAGCCACACCTCCGGGCCAGCCTAACGCCAAGGGAGTCCCCCAGGACCACACATCCGCGTACAACAGGACGCTGAAAAATAAAGTGACTTAAATTAATGGCTCAGTCGCGCATTGAAAATTCTCTATTATGGCAACTTAAATTACCAAATGAAACGTGCTACAGTAAGAAACATGTATTTCAATGAAGACTACACTCACCAAGCGTCTACTCTCCATGACTTCTTTATGAAGAATGATTTCGCAAGGTCCGCAGTGGCGGTACCCGGGGGCTGCGCCGGGGGATCAGACATTTACACGCCAAACGTTTCCATGCGAGACAATGTAGCTGGCCCGTTACAATGTTCCTCCCTGGCGGGGAACATTGTAGCGGGAGAGATTGCCCCTCAGCAATTTCAAAGTAATCGAGAGCCATACAACACACAAAAGAGGTTGACTTTACGACCTTTAGTAACATTGTCCATTCAGGGGACAGTTATTGCCGTCACGGAACAAGTTACATTTGTTTCAGTCCTGCTGAAAATGTCGTAGTGACATCATCCTCTGTCAGCGTCCGATAGCCTGCAGAGATAATCTTCTTCAGATAAGTTTCCTTTTCCTATCTCTTCATTTGTTTGTGATATCCATATTGTATCCCTGTTCATATTCCTACCATTGGTCATAAACGTTATTGCTTGCGTAGTTTGCGACAATAATTCGCGACGCCTTTACCGAGAATGGTAATAACTGCAATAAATTCCTATCTCTAAGAACTCGGGCGCCAGGTCTCCACGACCAACAGTTAAACGATCAAGGCCGCCTCCGGCCTTAATCCACCCAGATAGCCTACAGCGGCGACGATTCGCCAGGGTTCGATGGGGTGAGGTGGGGACAAACAATAGGAACCTCCACACGCTAAGGTCAATTACGGTATTTATTCAATTTACAGGTACAAATATTAATGTAGGTGAGCATAATACAACAACGCCCATTATTCGGGGCTAGATCAATCTCACAGACAAAAAAAATAAGTTCGGCACACTGAGATTAATGACACTGACTACAAAGCGGTACATAACTTGGTCGAAGCTTAATCCCTCTTGAAGACATTAAACAAATTGGGCACAACGAGATTAACAATACTGGCGACAAAACGATACGTAACTTAATCGAGGCTTAATCCCTCTTAAATACATTACATAAGTTTGGCACAACGAGGTTAACAATACTGGCTACAAGACGATACATAACTTGATCGAGGCTTAATCCCTCTTAAATACATTACATAAGTTTGGCACAACGAGATTAACAATGGTAACCCCAACCCTGCCAATTGAACGGATGAAACCAAAATCGATGTGAAGCTAACTCCAAAGTCTACTGGAGCAAACGGAATTTAGAGGTAATTACCGCGGAAAGGCATATTCCACTGATCGACCCACACCCTCAGGGCCCTCAAGCCACGTACCTTAAACTCAAGAACAATGAGACCACAAAATGGTGACGGGATCACCCGTCGCTAACACCGAATCAACGTCACGGTGCTCAACCAACACACAGAGAGAGTTTTCTAGGAGAACCATCCCCGATGGAGTCCGCGAGCCAAGAGAGCTTCACGCCTGCTCCGCCGCCTCCTTGCCTCGTCCCCTTGGCGCAGGCGCGATGACGCGACTTCGTCGTCTGCTGCCCCGACCGCGCACCTTCATAGCGCAGGCTTTCATTCGGCGGGCCCTGCCGAAATCAGACTCGCTTGCGGTCTGGTGGGAGGCTCGGCTGGCCAGTTCCAAGCCTCCTTCTCCGCCCGGCAGCTCTTCTATGTCCTCGCGTGCTCTCTCTCTCTCTCTCTCTCATTGGTTTTACAACGATAACGGGAAGTAGGAAGAATACACGGCTTGAGTTCCCAATATATCTATATATCCCTCTCTAAGTTAATCCATAATTTTGACATCGATTTCAGCTTCTCCGACAATACATACAAATACATATGAAAAAAAAGCAGGTAGAGAACATGAAAAATAAATAATAAATACATAAAACAAATAAATAAATTACATTGTCCAGTCATATGTGCCTCTGACGCCATTCAAAACTCTTTACATCAATTAGGGAACATTAGCAATAACACATAATGGCATAATAATAAATCAAATATCAGTTTGGCTGCTCTTGGGTCCCGGACTCCATACTCTCCCGTACGTCAAACGTACAAAAAAAATAATTCCGTTACAAGTTAGAGTAAAGGTTTGAGCATCTTATTTACATCTCTAGTAAATCTTAACTTATAATTATCCAAATGCCACCCCGCGTTCGTCTTAGCCCTCTTTCTGTTGGCCATTTTTTTAAATATCCAAGGGCTATAGTTACTACGGAATTGATTACGGCGGACATTCAGAGAATTCGGCATTCAGCGAAGCGGCAGTAGAATTTTAGGAACAAATGAGGAAAGACATAGGAGGATCATTTACCAATTTCGGAGAAGGAATAAGAAGGTACGGGATTATGTTAAGAGGCATGACTCCATTCCTCCTATAGAAAGTTCTTCAGTGAAGAGGCCAGGAAAAACTTCCCTAAAATGGAAGAACTCTAAAAGACATAGAGCGATGGCTATCAGATGCGCATGGAAGTCCTTACCCGACTGTAAACCCCCTCCCAATGAAAGCTATGCTGTAAAAGATTCCGTGGAGGTAGTGGAAGTGCCTGGCAATATGGCAATTGTGGAGAACTCGGGTATGTGTTGGGAACCGAAGGGCCAACGGGAAGGTGAATTCCGGTTACACAGTGGGGAGTGGAGTGAAATATTCTCAAGCGGGAGATTCGTCCCAAGAAAGTGGACACATGTCATAAGTGACAAATTTTCAACCGTTAGCCCTTTATGCGTACTCAAAAACAAAGGTTATAGATTTGTGGTGACCCAGGGGAGCATATGCATCCGAGCGTACTGCAAACACAGTGCTTGCAAGAAGTTTACTTTGGTGGTCACGAATCCCATGCCGTTAGGGGGAGAGGACGTAGTGAGATTCATTCATTAAACGTCTTGCGGAGGGCGAAAATGGAAGGAAAAGCGGGCGAGGATTTCAGCTACAATCCTGTTGATGACGTGATAAAAATGTATCTTAATGAGAATGAAGACAGATATATTCAGTATGTTGGTTGGTGACAAAAAAGGAACAGGGTACTGCGAATATTCAATCAGTTTCGCAGGTTCGTCAATTATGATTAAGTCCAATAATGTACTACTGCTAGGTAAATTGTGTGGTTTTGAAAGGGACCAATTGGAGATTGCTACTATAGATTAGATCTCGTATATAATCACTATCATATGACTGCTTCACCATATCAGAGTTAAAATCACCGCAAAGTATGACATTTTTATAAACAGGAAGGAAATCTAAGAGGGCAGGCTCGAAGGACTGCCTCAGATAACCTATTTTTGGAGGACGGTATACAACTGCGAATAGCAGTTTTCCATTTATACCGGAGATTTATACAAAGAGAAATTCAGGTTTACAGGAAGATTACCCATCAGAGACTTTTAAAACTTTGTACTTCAGGCAGTCATGTATAAAAATTCCAACACCACCTGCCAATTCTGTCATAACGAACAAAGGAGTAGCCGTCCAAATGTACACAACTGGAGGGCACACTCGGATTCAACTAAGTTTCAGAAATACCTATTACATGATAATAGCATTGATTGAAATGATGACGAAACTCATCTTTATGTGCGAACAGAGATTGAGTATTTACGTGACATACGCTTACTATCGATAGTTCATCTTTGGTCAGGTCAGGTTTGTTGTTTAAGGTTAAGGTATGCGTTTCAGGGTTTAAACATGCACACAAGCCCTATTCGATCCTCTGGAGATCTTCCTCGGTGTTTACCAGGATTCGGTCAGCGCCTTCCGCTTTTCTCACATACACTTTTCCGTTTCTGATCCAAACGAACTTGACTTTCCCATCTTTTCTAAGGCCACGGGCTTTGCGTATAGTGACTTTTTAAAATGAGTCAGTGATTCATTCGCATAGATAGGTGGGTTAGATGGATGAGAGCGTAGATGGGGCACCTCCAAGTCTTTCAGGCACAAATTTCTTTTTCTTTTGCGCAGCTGAACGAATTCCTCAGCAACACGAGACCTAATAAAGCGCACGACAATTGCGCGGCCAGGGTTATCGGCTGAACGTCTGCCAATACGGAATGCATAGTCAATATCACTAACATCAACTTTTATTCCTAATGACAGCCCAGTGGTGATAACGAGGGAATCAATAAGTTCACCTTCATAGGCAGGAATACCTCTAATCTCTATCACATTCCGCAATTGATTCTGCTCGAGATGGTTTAAGCGTACTTCAAAATAGGACAGTTTGCCAGCCAGAGCCTTACTTTCACTTAATAGTTCATCAAACTTATTACTCAGTTTTGTTAGGTTCAAATTAATTAGCTCAATGGCCTTTGCGTGCTCACTCACTGATACCTGCCACGATGTGATAGTGTCCCTCAATGATATATGCTCGTCATGGATGGAGTTGACGCGCTGTATGAGGGTCTGCAACAGCTCCCTGGTAGTGTCTTCATCAGGATGGGCGGGAGAAGTGGATCCAATCCAAGAATCGGAGCCGATGCCTCGTACGGGAGTTTCCTCCCTGCCGTCCAACCGATGTTTTCCAAGACATTTGTTGCATGTCCACTGCTTATGGAGATCCAGGAGGGTCTTAAAGTCCTCCTCTGTGAGGGAATAGCCGGAGGGGTAGTGCATATCCTTGCATAAGCTGCATGAAAGGCTAGAGCCGCTTTTTGTTGGCCACAGAGGTTACACAGTTAGGCATTGCGAAACACTACCTGGGTATGAGATAAGTATCCCACGTATTCCCTGGTTATAATTTGACACTTGAAGAACACTTAAAGATTGCTTGTTCACTCAAGGAATCTTTCGTCTTCTAAGCAATTTTCTCTACACAGTGAGAGAGGACACGGGTATGGACGCGGTGGTCGTCGCTGCGAAGCAGCTGTTTCTTCCAGGGGCTGTGCACTTTAGTGCGCCTTTGCCCTTTGTTCCTAATTTGTGTCTTCCCAGACCTCTTTTATTTTTAATTTTGTTATCTCCTGTCTCTTTGAGCACCGGCATCGTTTTCTGGCCGTCTGTATTTATCATCTGGACGGCTTCTTTTTTCGACTACTTCCTGTATTGTATCTATTTCGCTGTTTGTTGCTTCCAATTCATATTTTTCTCTCGCAATCTTGAGCACCTCCTTTAGGGGGTTATTCTCGAGTACTTGTACACCAATGCTATAGGAGTATTTCTCCTTATGTAAAACATGGATCTTATACACCATCGCTCGTTTGTTTCTAGTTTATTTAGGAGTGTCTTGCTTAGTAGACCTGCCCATGCTGGCGCTCCGTATAATACTGCTGACCTTATGTAAGATTTGTAGATTGTCCCTTTGGCTTCCTTTAGGGTTGACTTGTTTCTAAGGATGGTTGAAAGTCCTGCTCTAGTGCCAATACTCTTATTTATTATTTTTGTCACATGGTCCTTCATCGTTAGCGTATTGTCAAGACGCACGCCGAGATATTCCACGTTTTTGCACCAGTCAAGGGGTTGCATCCCTATCCTGAGAGGCTCACAGGATGGTGTTCGCCTGTTTGGTCGGTGGAATATGATTCCTGAGATTTTTTAGGATTTAACGTTAGTCTCCACTTTGTATACCATTTTACGGCGTCGTCTAGGCACTCCTGAACGTATTTCCTTGCCATGGACGCCCTCTTGCTGGTGGCTATGATCTCTGCATCGTCGGCGTAGAAGCCTGTGTCCCCCATCCAGCCGTTTTTGTGTTTTTGGGAAGTCTTCCATGTAAATATTACGTACAAGGGTCAGTAATGGGACCATTACTGACCCTTGAGGAACGCCTCCTTTCACTGACTTCCATTCGCCTTCCACCTGGCACAGACGGGTATGGACGGGTACGAAAATACGGAGTTTAAGGGATAAAAATCTACGGACTCTAAATATTTTACAGTTTTTAAATCACTCATCTTGGGGTGCCGACCGCTGGTCATTGCTTTTATTGTACCGCTCACTCGTACGTTCCAAGCTGGACTATAGGTCATATGTTTACGCCTCCAGCCGCGATACGTATTTGAGATCTCTGACAACAGTGCACAACGCAGGGCTTCGGATATCCACTGGTGCTTTCCGGACCAGTCCGGTCCTCAGCATCTATGCTGATGCCGGTGAACGGTCGTTATCGCACCGTAGAAACATTTTAATGTGCTCCTATGCGGCCAAAATTTTAGCGACAAAGAACCATCCGTGTTTTAACGTGATTTCTAACCCTCGTTTTTTTAGAACTTTTTAGCGGACGGACAAGGGCCACCAAGCCGCTTGGTGTTCGCTTTAATTTATTTATTCAAGCAGCCAGGTTAAGGCTCCCAGATTTGTATCCGGTTGGGTACTCTAGTTACCCACCGTGGATAATTCCGCCCCCTGAAATCCACATGGGTCTCAGTAGCCGCCCGAAAGCCCACACCACTGATCTAGAGTACCAGCGTCTTTTCAATGAATTTCTCTGTCGCCACCCCGACTTCATCCCCGTATTCACTGATGGTTCTAAATCGGATGCAGCCTGCTCATGCCCGGTTACCTCCTCTCACCACGGCGTCATCGAGGCCAGACTCAACCCACTGTGTAGCATAAACACAGCCGAACTGCTGGCCATTAAGATGGCTCTTGATGGGATCGGGAAGAGTGCTAAGGCGTTCGCCATTTGTACGGACTCCATGAGTGCTCTTCAATCTATTGCCGCCTTCTCCTCCAATCACCACATTGTCCAGAGCATACACTCCAGCCTCCTATGCCTTAATAGAAGAGGAATTACATAACCTTCCTCTGGGTCCCTGGACAGGTGGGAATTACCGGGAATGAGACGGCCGATGCAGCTGCGAAGAGGGCTCTAAAGATCCCTGAACAGACGACGACGCTGGTCCCTTGCCGGGACCTAAAGGATACTCTTCGTAAAGTAGTGCTAGAGCAGTGGAGTGCATCTTGGAGAGACGTGCGCAATAACAAACGACGCAGCGTAAAGCCGGGAATGTTAGTGTGGCCCACTTCCGTCAGGAACAGTCGCAGAGAGGAAGTCGTCATCACACGGTTGAGAATTGGGCATTGCGGCTTGACCCACTCTTTCCTCTTTACAGAAGAGAAGATAACACCTTATTGTAATGACTACAACTCTCCTCTCCTCTCAGTGTCCGACACCTCCTGACTGAGTGTGACGAATTCCGGACTAAGTGCGAAAAGCTGGGTATTAGGGGAGACTTAGAACAAGTTCTAGGAGACGATCATGTTCGTCTAAGCCGAATTATATCCTTTTTAAAAAACTGGCCTTCTAAATAAGATTTAATATAGTGTCGTTTATTTTTTCCTTTTTATTTCTATCGCATCCAATCATATACAATTTTTATTTTAGTACACTATATAGACTGCGTGGTGCAAATGACCTTAGTCGTCGACGCACCCATAAAAACTTAAACCTACCTACCTACCATCATCTACCAACCCCAATTCCCCTTCCATATTTCCTTATATGACTTCTAATAGACGAGTTCAACCTAGGCCAGGTCAGTCTGGAAAAAGGAATTAGGAAAGATATAGTCATGATGATAATAAAGAGTTTACTTTTGGGTTATAGTATCCAATTAGCTAGACAGATATGATTTGAAAGTCCAAATATCATAGCTTAAATTCACAGAGAAATTATAAATATATTAATATTTTAAATGCTTTCACATGAAAAAAGGTGATAACATATAGCTTATTTTTTGTCTTTTTCACACATAATATATTGGTAAATTAGTTCTAATAAGGTGCTGTAAGCGTGCACGGTCGATGCTCGCATCGCCCCGTTGTTGGATTCGGCGGTAATGGTAGCCCCCAGATGTGGAGTCACATTCAGGTGTGGCTCCTATAACACCTTGCGAATCCTTGCCGTGGGATCTCGCCTCATGGGAAGTCGCACAGTTAGCATGGAGAGCTATTGCCATTACCGGCCAATAGGAAGCCCTCGAGGGGGTCACGGGGTGACGCGGGCGTCGGGCGCGGCGTGAGGGCAGGAGAGACTCGGGGAGTCTCTCTTTGGGCGGCCGATGGCCAACCTGTAACTGAGGTGTAAATAAAAGCGTTAAGACAGAACGCCCGACTTGTTCCCTTACCGCGCCTTCTCCGGACCAAGTCTTTGTATTTAAGCGGAGCGCTTACAGTGCTTACAAATTGTGAGCTGATTTAGCATTTCAAGTAACAATTAAAAATAATGCATTATCACCTTGTTCAATTTTGATAATTTCTTATCATCATATTTCTAATTCGTACTGCATCATTATGTCTTTCCCCTTATGCCAAATGAGGAATATCACCTTCCTCAGCTGCTCATTTGGTAATGGAGGCACACCATCATCATCAATGTCTATAGGGGCATCACCTAAATTCCCCTCAATCCTAATGTTGTGCAGAGTTGCACAAGCCACAACAATTGATGAAGCCTGTAATGGCTGATAATGAAGGGTTCGATACTTTAAAAGACAGCGGAAGGTGTTTTTTAAGAACAAAAGCTCTCTCAATGCAACTTCTAGTTTTAACATGCGCATAAGTGTCTTGTCTTGTGCTTTATTTTACCTGGGCAGGTTGAGGCCACAATCCGGCCCCCTCTTCCACCTGCCCAGGGCTCTTTTACAGATTTTATATCATTGTGTTTTAATTCCAATTAATTAATTATAATTGTGTTCATTGTGTGTGATGCTTCTGCTGATGCATCTGCTGCATGCAGGACTGGTGTCATTAGCCAAGGTTCTAATGGATAGCCAGAGTCTCCTATTTGAACAAATTTTTGTTAAATTCAGAAGTAAATGAAAAGGTTATTTTCAGAGTACATTATATGTATATTGCCTTACCCAATAGCCATGAGTTATGGTCACCCAGGTCCCAGAATCTTACCATCTCATCTCGAGCAGCAGAATGCCTCCAAATGAATGAGTTGTGAATAGATCCTGGATATCTAGCATTTAAATTAGTGAATTTCAAATCCTAAGAGCATATCTGCAAGAACATAGGAATTACATATATTTATAACTGGTACATTATTCTAATTTTTAGGAATATCTTCCTTAGCTCACTCAGCCTGAACATTTAGGGAATGGTATCCCTTATGATTAAGGTATGCTTCCTCATGTTCACTTGGGCGGATGATGGAAATGTGGGTGCAATCAATGCATCCCACAACACCTTTTAGGCCTCTTACAGCTCTGAAACTAAATAAACGAAATTACATCTCTTCAAATATATAATAATTCTAATAAGGTAAGGAATAAATGAATACTCTTACCGGCACTTTAGGCTTCTTTTCTCATATTGTGTTTTTGGTAAATTAATCCAATGGTGGGCCAACTGCTCCTTCATTGCAGAGGCAACTGCCTGGATGCATCTACTTACAGATGGTTGCGACATTGATACAAGACAGTCTTGTCCAACACATTGCTGGTAGGACCCCGTGGCAAAGAAGCGCAGTGATGCAATAACCTTGACAATTTTCATTGCATCAACGTTAATGACAAAGAGCAAGGTGGGTCTGATCGAAATCAATAAAGGAAAACTAATACCTGCGCTACGACACTAAGGCCATGTGACCGCTAGAGTCACTCTCGAGGAATCACGTAAATATCGGACATGATCCTTAGACAGCCGAAACATCGTAGTGAATACCTTATCATGTAGCTCGAATGGGTTTGCAGAGTCCCTTAGAGTTCTCTTCTCCATGGCCAAATCCCTATCCTCAGCAAGTGCCAGCAACACAATTGCTTCCTCCATCGCTGTGGCAAGCATTTTAAGAACACATTGTATACTGTATAGTAAGGCATTAAATCCAAATTTGTTTTTATGGGACAATGAAGTTTCCTTCGTTTTGTTGGCCTGAGAAATTTGGAAACATTTTGTAGCCAAAATATAAAACTGAAATAATGCCCTTAGCGTCAAATGATAATTTTGAAGTAAAGAGCCGAACTAAAATGTCTTGCTGATTAACACATTTGAATACAACAGTAATATGCTAACAAAATAATGATATATGACTAATGTTATGACCAGTCTATTGCTTGACACCATTTGAAGGTGGTGCTTCATTAAGATGTTGCAAGGTAGGTATGTTGTTGCCATACCAACAGTAGGGAAATAAATGTCTTGTTTTGAAGATTGCAAATTGTGACCTGCTTTTGTATGATGTCAATGGAATTCAAAGTTATACTGGTCTCACACATAATTGTGTATGCTTAGCCAGAAACATTAATTTTTAACAGTAAATAATATCCACTTGGTGGATAAAAATATACATATTTGTCATGTCATCTTGAATTGAATTTGAACCAGCCAATAATATATTTTTCATTATTAGAAATTATTTTAAATAAATAGAAATATTTTAAATGCTCTTCAAGAGAGCAATTTTTGAAAATCAAGAAAAATTTCGATTTCAATATGTTATCAACTAGGATTGTTAAGGCTATGTATAAAATATTTTGTTAATACATTACACAGTATGTTGGCAAACCTGCCACAGTGATGATATTGAAACTCACATACTTGAATGCCTTGCCATGGGGTAACTAATATTTACCAATCAGTAGCATTGTGAACTGTTAGTAAAGTACGAGGGTCGTTCAATAATTAATGCCCCATATTTTTTTCCTCAGAAACTATTTATTTAAAAGTGTTAAATTTTGGTGAGCGCGAAGCCATGTTTTCACCGCTTGAATTACGCTCTCATCATCATCGAAGTGTCTTCCACGCAAACCTTCTGTAAGAGGTCCGAAGAGATGGAAGTCTGACAGTGCCAGATCTGGGCTGTATGGTGGATGGGGCAATGTTATCCAACCCAATTTGGTGAGGTGTTTCCGGGTTCTGAGACTTGTGTGCGGGCATGCATTATCGTGCAGGATCAAGATTTAAGCCGGATTCTTGTCATGTCTAACACGCCGGAAACGATTCTTGAGTTTGTCCAATGTCTTTACGTATGCTTCGGAATTAATGGTTGTCCCTCATGGCATCACATCAACAAGAATGACCCCTTCACTGTCACAAAAAACAGTAACCATGACTTTTCCAACGGAGGGAGTTGTCTTGATTTTTTTTGTTCTTGGTGACTGAGGATGGTGCCATTCCATTGACTGTCTTTTGGTTTCCGGCTCAAAGTGGTGCACCCAGGTTTCATCACCCGTCACAATCCGGGACTGAAACGCTTCCCCCTCAGCATCGAACCTCTCCAACAAATCAGATGACATGGTTGTTCTTTGCATCCTGTGCTCTGCTGTGGGAATATCCGAGAGTCTAGATCTTTGCACACACACTTCCACTGCGAATGACAGCTGTGAGGCCAATTGTTGCACTGTGATACGGCGGTCCGCACGAATAATGACATCCACGCGCCTCACCAGTGGTCGCACTGACAGGAAGCCCGGAACTTGGCAGATCTTGGAGTTGAGTTGTTGGACGTTCTGACGCCTTATCTGTCTCGCCACCTCCCGACAGTGCTCCTATCGACAGCACAATCTCCATACACTGCACACAAATGTTTATGGATATTTCCCGCAGTTTCTTTCTCTGCAATTAGGAACTCATCACTGCTCGCTGTTTGTAACGTGGATCACTAACAGACACCATTTTAAAAATTCACTACAGCTCTGCCATCTGTTGGAATGATTTGAAACTTCGTCCATCTGGAGGAGAAACACTGAACTTGAAGTACCTAGAAGTACAACTTTCAGTTTTTGCTCATTGTGGAGAAAAAAAATGGGGCATTACTTATTGAACGACCCTCGTAAAGCAATATGACTAGACCAAAAGCAAATCATTTTCGTGATACCTATAATATGTTGAAGGATATGGCGAGCAAAAAAGGAAAAGAAATACAAAAGTAACTACACAAAGATATATATTTTCATTTTTTGTCATGATCACTTGTGAAATATTTAACACACACTGATTTGCATGAATATCAGAGATGGTTAGCTGACATTCTCTTCGCATTTTGAGTTGACAACATTCTGCCAGTTTAACCATACCCAAACGATTTAAGGCAATGTTTTTCACGTAAGCACTTGAAAACACTTTCGATGTTAATGTTCCAAAGTCTTTTCGATGTAGCCCTCAACTACAATTTGCAGGACCTACTGTTCACTGACCCTCAAATTTTCCATTAATGAAACTGAAGTTACTGCTGATTGCTGCAGACATGATTCATATAAAACATAACAACAACATTAGGTAGACTGACTTAATAGCAAACTGTACACTTCATCTCCACGTAAAACATGATTTGACATATGGTTGAATCAAGTATTTTCCTGGGTGTGACAATTTTCCACAGCAGTAAGTGTAAAGTACACTCCGTATACGCCTGTGAGTAAGTAGGTACTTCTGTAGGCGTAAATTTTAATCTCGAATGAGATATAGGTTGAAAAAAATGCCACTGAACTTGAACTTCTAAAACAACTATGAAGAATTTACTAATACATTCACATTTTTATACCTACTGGCACTTTCCGGTTCACGTCTTAGGCTAATATAAGTATTTCTTATTGACCCACACATTTACCAACAAACAAACAATGAAAAAACTAATTTCCCTCATCTATTCATTGATATCCTACGTGAGAATGATTTATAACATACATAGGATATTATGCCATTAAATATTCACATTGTCCTTTGAAACACATACATGATAATGAAGTACACAATGTATACAAAGCAAGATTAAATGCTCAAATTTCGCAAAAAAAAACTAACTTCACTAATTCAAGTTTAAACGGGACAAATAACATAGCAATACTTATTCCTCGGTACGCTCTAATAGTATACTTTATGTTTCGCTTCACCAAAATCAAACTTTTTCTCTACATACTAATATTTCTATAAATACCACCACCATGACGAAAGGGTCTTAGCTAGACTTTGTTTGACATGACACATGTCTCACAAAATGGAAAGATCAATGTCGGATTGCGATGCGTTAAGGCCCTGCTTTCCTCGCGCCCGAACGCATAGTGCCCCCCAAAATCCGCCAGTTGTCGTTGGTGCGAATCTCCAGTGGAACCCCTGCTGGCCACGATGGCAATTATTATGAATCTGCTGTTTCGCTTCAAGGTCACTGGCCTAGGAGTGCGTTGCAACGCTGGCGAACCAAAGTCCGGCATAGGAGGGGGTGCTTGGAGAGAGGCCCCTTGGGCCCTGTCTCGCCACCCATCATTCAGGGGTGGGGGTTAAAAGAGGCAGAGACAAGAGAGTGTAGACCGCGTAGACTCCCGCCTCGCTTCCGTAAGAACAATGGGATACTCTGGGAAGAGCGGCCTGGTCCTCGCTTTCAAGCTGTCCAACTCTTTGACAGGGAGACGTTTGAGGCATATTATTTCTCTTAAAACGGGGAGAAGCAGTCACAGAAACAATACAACCTAGATTATCCAATCGCTTCACGTCCGTTATTATGCTGGTCACCGTTATTGTTCCAATTTTCGTAGCGTTTTAAAGGGATTAAATTTTTCATTGAATTTACTGAACGTATATTTTCATTAAGTACTCTGAAACAAATTTTTAAGCTTAGTAATGTCCACGAAAAACCCCAATTTAACATCTCGACGAAAGGTAAGTCGACAATATGACTTTTGTCCGCATTTTTTCCGAATTCTGACCACAGTATAGCGTAGTGGTATATTATTACTCTTTTGAGAGAGTTGGCTGAGGTTGGTTTTCGGAAAGGTTGTATAACAAATAAAATCATCATGGAGTATCATTTGATGGAAAGAAGTTTATTCCGTTAAACTTAATTATTGAAAGGATTTTCATAGGTTTTTACTTTCGGCTACGAGTTTCTTGCTTATTTTTTAATTCTCTTTGAGCCTGTATTATATATTCAGGATCCCGTATTATATATTCAGGATCCCGTATTATATATTCAGGATCCCGTATTTCCATTGACCTGCTGAGTCGAGGATCAATTATCTCTGGCAGCAGGCAACTTTTATAAAATTTTTCTAATTTAGGAAACATTTCCTTCTGCCAGAAATTATCGTCTCTGTGCACCGTTTCACATTTTATCCCGTTAGGTGTTCACAAAACAAGATAACAATATTTTCTTTGAGTTATATGGAGCTGCCCTTGGATTTGGTAATGGAATACATGTCGTTTTTTTAATGCCAATCACTTTTTTGCTTTTATCCATTAGCCAGAACGTAACTTTTTTTGATTCAATTGCTTCATACGGAGTTAAATTTCTTGGCGAAAATGGGCATTTGATTTCCAGCACACCATCTTCTCCAATCAAGCCATCTGGGGTTGCGGCAAAATATGGATGCTCTCTGTCGATGAAGAGCCCACAGTCTTCAATTTTCCAGCCAAACCTTTCTCTAATTTCTGCTTTGGCGACGATTTCCTTTTCCCTTCCATAGGCACATGCTTCATTGTCGATAGAGCCGTAAATAATTTGTTTTACTACATTTTTGCAGTTAGTGTGCGCAAGCATGTTACAAATTTTTCCGAAATAAGATGCTGTCAGCAATTTCCTTCTCATTTCTCTCCATTCCCCACTCTCCCCCTGCATAATTGTGGCCCTTTCAATCCTTCTCCTATCTTTCTCCAATACGGGTAAGCTAGCCAAAAAATCCCTCTCAGCTTGAAGGTACTCATTTGCTGACATATCTGGCCTTTGTGCGTTCGGTCCGTAAGCACTGTCACCTCCAAACCCATCCTTAAACAATGATTTTCGGCATCTTGGCTTGCCTTGCCTTCTCTTCGAAAACTGCAGTTTTTTTAACCTCCTTAGTTCCATTTTTTTGCAAAATAAACCCGGGCTTGAGAAAAACATTTTTTTGCTTGTTTTGTACGCCAGATTCTTGGTGTTGTGACGAATGGCGGCTCCAGCACATCTCCCTTGGTAGGATCTTCGAAGAGCAAAGTTCACCCGTTTTCCTCCGATCATTTTCGCCACAATGGAGTTAAACTGTTCAACGGGGTTGTTGTCCACATCGTAAAGTAAACTTCTGCTGTTGCGGCTCAGATGCTTTACGATTACCATTAGTTTCTGGAATATTGCACTTTCTCTTAGGCCAGGATAGAGGTTTGGCTTTCCGTCCTCATTCGTTCCTGCACAGAAGTAAGTGGCACAACCGGAATGTTCTCCCAAAACATGATTGATACAATTTTCAATGTCCAATTTCAAAGATTCTATTCTAGACTGAAAGGATCCTGGTTGATTCTTCCTGTATTTAATTGCTTTGATAATACCTACCCTCAGGCGAAGAACACTACTCCCCAGATACTTTCGCAAGAGAATGGTACTTTTCTGTCCCGGTTTATCACCTGCTACTGTCACATCCCTCAACTTTGCACAAAAATTCCTCATTAGGTGATTCCGGCACTCTATCTTTTACACTGTTAAGCTCTTATATGGACGGGAATCGAGGACGCTCTTGTAAACATTACTGTCACCATCCGCTATCAATTTTGCAAACCTTACGCCATAAAGTTCCTCGCTTTTTCTAAATCCCTCTACTATTACAGCTGCCTCCATACTCGTAGAACTTTGTGCATTCCCCCAATTTTTGAAGCAAACATGATTTGCAGGTTCTTCATTCTTCGCGGCGGATCTCATGCAAATGACGCAGTACCGATTTTTCACTCCAAGAAAGATCAGCTTCTTTGTGTAGTATCCAATGATTGCGCCCTGCAAATTTGAATTCAAAGATGAATGTAAAATATTATTTATCAGCACACTAATTCTAAAACTTTAAACCAAAAATCAACTCACCAATCCGGAGGAAGAGTTATAATTCGTCCGGTAGGACCTCTTGCACCAGCTACCGTCAGCAATAACGGTTAGTAAGGGGGTGCCATCGCTATCTATCTCACCCTTGGCTACAGCAAGTTCCGCTTCAGCCTTTACCGCCGATTCCATTTCTTCGTGCGCTGTGGACTCCCATGCGTCGCATACGGCATCATGGCATTTTTGTAGCTATTGAAGGACATGCATGGTATGTCTAGAGTTGAAATTATTTCTTCCATCTGGCTATAGCCTCCACCAGATGATACGATTCCAGTCACCGCTGCTGTGTTGACATCCATTGAGGATTTATCGCCAGTTTCCTCTGTCGAGATTCTTCGGACGATATTGCACATTCTGCATTTGAATGCAATAATGGACTTCAACCCTTCTCTCTTTTCCCAAATGACATCCATATCAGTAAAGGAGCACCCGAAATGCTTGTGGTAATTGATTTCTTTTATAGACGCAAGTACATGATTTATATTTACAATTCTTCTTCCCGTTAATGAAAACTCCTTGGTATTTTTGACTTCTGAGTCGCACCGGATGATAGGATTGCTATCAATGACATCTGTTTCATTACCAGCGGTCTTGGGTGTCTCTTCCCGAGTCAAAGTGTCAATGTCCTGCCCAACCTGTAATGTGGAAAATAAATGATTAGGCAATGATGAAATGGCTCTTCCAGGAACTGCTTCGTTTTTTGATACATATATGCGGATGAATTTGTAGGGACATTCTCAGAGTTGGCTGAAATGAATTATTTGTACTCGAAGTTTTTAGTGATTACGAGGAGAAAACGTGGCAAGAATTCTTTCGGGGGAAAATAAAGATTTTTTTGAGATATTTTCCGTTTGTCCATCCATGTAATTCCAATGTCTTGATCCTACATAACAGTTTCCCATTTCGATCACTAATGTTTTGGCATCTTGGTTTCTTTTCTCCAAAGTGTCTCTTGATTATGCTGTATGCCGTTCTCGATTTACCCCTCATAATGCTGTCGTTAATATTTTCGCAGCAGCTTTCGATCCATTCGTAAGGAAACGTCATTAGTACCTTAGAAATTTGATAATCAATGTCATAAAAAATTAGTATTTTTTCGATATTGAATGTTTATCCTAATGCGAAAATTTGAAATTTAGAGGTTTGTGGCTTTACTCTCTGATAATGCAACATAAATATTATTTCTTGCCTTGCAGAAATGATTGAGGCTCATTGCAATACAGTTGGAGAACTGCATCGTGTTTGGAAGCCACCTCCTGAAGTCGTACAGATGCTTCTCTTAAACTCGAAGATGTGATTCTTTTTAATAAATCATGCTAACTTAGCTTTTAAATTCTATGTATTGCCTTATTCGATTTGATAGTAATTGATTAAACCCGCAAGCCCTTGTGTTACCGTTTGGTTACATGCATTCAAACAAGCAATTTCAACGTTTTGCTTCCTCAACTACGTGAGAGGTTGATTTGTCACCCGTTCGGATAACGCTATTGAAAAGTTACTTTGAAGATCTCTATCGATAGACTATGAAATCGCAGTGGAGAATCAGTCATGCACGTATAGTCGGATCATTTCCTTTCTAAATTATGTCGCTATTAAATTATTCTAAATTATTATCTCAATTACCTACTAATTTATTCTATCAATTGCCGACTACATCACGCCGGAAGATATTAAAGTCGACAGGCAATACTAACGATTGTATAAAAAAACAACCGATTCAGGCGTGATGTAGTGGAAGTTCAACATATTAAAATGAAATGTAAAAGCACTTTTCCACAAATGTTTTAATGCGTACGACGCGTTTCGAAATAAGAACCAGAAAATCTCCACGTTGTACTCAATTGTAGCAGTGTTTCCAATTTTACTTAGATGAGTAAATTATCTTTTTTATGACAAAGAATTTAAGAGCATGGTTATATTTTGCAACGATTTCATGCGCCAATAATTCTGTTTTACCCAGGCATTTTCTATTTTCTAATGTAAGAGGTAATTTTTTTCCAAAAAATTTACCTGATTTTCGGAGCCTTCTTCAGTAGTATCCAACCTGGAGAACACTTCGGTCTGCAACGTTTCTTCCTCCCGTGTGTTGCCGGTAGCTCTTCATTGGTTAACTCCAGAACGGTTGGTCCCTGCTTTGTTCCTATAATTACAGAGGAGTAATTAGAGAATTGTATAAAAAATTTCCGTAGAGAGTGCGAGAATAGAAATTAATTCTCTAACTAATGCAGATGTGTTAATGTAATTTCAAATATTTTTCTGAACAACAGAATGAGTGCCCTTTTGACAAATTTCTATATTTAAAAAAATCTCAGCAATGACAAATAACGAATCACTACCAACAATTCAGGCTTTGAGAATAATTAGAAAAAATATTCACATACCTTTGATCTTGAAACCATTTCTTGAGGTTCTGCCCCTTGTTCTTCTTCCGATTTATTGATAACTTCAGCCGGCCTTTCTTGTTTCCTCTGCTGTAACGATAATCATCGGACGACATCTCGAGCTCTACACTCATCAGAGATAAATAGGAAAATATTCACTAGTGTTATCGATTGCTTGAAGAAAATTCAACGTTCGAATCGCAGTGGGTAATCAGATATTCGCAGATTACCACAAATGAATGTGAGCAATTATGACCCTCAATCCTGGGAGCTGCGAGCGAAACTGTCACTGTCCCTCGACTAACCCCTTCCTGCCTTCTCTCCCACCCTCATCTCCCCCCCCCCCCACCCTCCTCCCCCTACCACCCTAACTGCTCCACAGCAGCGTTGCCGACTCGGTCTCCTAGAACGACACGGAGCGCCTATGGAAGACCCTGCGGAGAAAGGGCGAACTTCTTGGTCTCCCACGGACCGCCAGGGTGGCGTTTATTTAGTTTTGCACGTCCAAAAATCAAAGACATTATTAGGAAAACGCTTTTAATGGAACTTGAAATTTATGCGGGAACTGAATTACAAAGAATCAATCTTTGCCTGTCTGTTTAAATTTTTCCGATATTCATCACCAAACGGGAGTAAAATAGCAACGCGCCGACCCTTATTTGCAGAGCTTTTGTGAAAAATGTGGGAAGAATATCCTTTTGTTGTCAAAGGCAATACATAATAAAAAGAACCTTTATTCATAAGTTGAAGACCAACTTCGATTATCTTATGAGGTTGACGAGAAAATCTCTTCCAAATATGGTCCATATACGGACCGGCAAAGCCGAGGGTGGAGGCCCCTTAAGAAAGAGAATTCAGCGTTCACTTTTTGCGAGAAACGGGGATGGTTACGAGAACCAGAATTGGGCCCCTTGTCTCTCGGTGACTACGGTTCAACGCGTTTTGACACCTTGGATTTAACGGTCTCTCATCTCACCATGATCTGACGGCTCTAGTAGTTCTTGTGAGTTGCCAAGAGCGTCGCCACCGTAGGAAGTGGAATGGGGAGCAGAGGGGAGGGACACTATATGCCTCAGCTCGGATTTTCCGGAGGGGGGCGACAGAAGAGGTTGAGAAATCGGCAGGGCGATCAGGTTACACAGAACATAGATAAAGCCGAGAAGCTCTACTTTCAGAGCCGAGTGTGAAATATTTTCTCCTCTTCCTCATGCGGGTTGAAAGTAAAAAAGGACAGTAATTACTTAAATCTGAAAACACCTAAAGGGTTTTGGGATTGTCGGCGTTGCCTTGGGAGTGTAGTTGAGTTTTTACTTGTTGTCGAATTTTATGGACTGCAGTTATTGAATTAGTCCTCAAAGATGTCTAATAATATGATCCATTGATCACTTATTTTAGCGGGACTCGCTATGGGCTTCGTAAAGTGATTAATTGGTGAGCCTTTTTAAAGTGGCTAATTAAAATGTTGTCCCTCTCTTTCATATGTGTCTACCTTCGACAATTGTCTTTCATAAACGTAAAAGTTGAATGCTATTTCTCTAAAGTTCCCTACCATTTACAGGTCCAAAGCGCTCTTGGAGTTTCCTCTAATTGTTACCAGAGTACTTCTTTCTTGAAGATCCTTGGTGTAGGCAACGAAAAATTTCGTTTATGAACGTTGTGCATTTACGTTTTTCGTTTTGCTCTATGCTTTTACAGTTAAATTGAATGTTTTTATACGCAACAGTGAAAACTGCATTAATGCTCCAAATATATTAACATGTCATTTTAAATTAAGATTATTAGTTCAAAAACATTTTTCTTCTCAGGTAATTCAACATATTTAAAACCATTCGCGCACTGATGAACCCAGTGACTGGTTGGACGGGGTTGCGCTCTGCCGTACTAAGGCGAGTACTACTACTCGGCATACTGAGAGTGAAATTCACACATTCAGGGTAGAGAGGCTTGTTTTCAAACTTTCAACAAAACTCTGACACTGAAATTCGTACCGCGAGATCATGCCAAGATGCCTCGCCCGGAATTGAATCCGTTACCTTTTGGTCGGTTATTGAGCGCTCTACCCACTGGGCTACCATGCACTTAGTAATTACAATTAGTTAATTATAATGAGTAGGAGACAAGTCCAGTATGATCTCCCTGGAAATTAACTTATCTATTCGTAAATTATCTATTCCTTCCGTTCTGTGCTTTGTTACAGCAAATTAAAAGTTGAGCAGTATGTTCTAGAAACTTAAAGAATTAAAATAACAGCCTTCAGTAAAATTTCGGATATAAATCACTAACTACCACTAGCACAGGAAATCAAAATGGTTATATAAAGCTGTAATAAAATTAAAAAACAATTTATGACCACATAAATTGATATGTATTAACCTAACTCTAAGAAAGAGTGCAACAGCAAATTATTAAATACCACTGAATATCTTCACCATTAATACATAGCTTTTTACCGAATCTTCATGGCTTTTGGATAACGAGGATCTACAATTTCGGGAAGTATGTGATCCATATAAAACTTTTAAATTTACCTCCATCTTCTTGTTCCAAAATTGGTCTTCTCTTTCAATCCTCTGAACTAGAATTCCAAACGGGCACCAAACCAAAAGCTCACAGTATGCTTTTTCTGTAATGTGCAGCTGACCCTGCACCTGGTAATAGTATTCACTATTTTTCTTTAATCTTACTTCTCCTTCTTTAATTTCACAGTACGAGATCATTTTCCTATTTATAGCCTCTGTAGGAGAAATATCCCTGCATTTATAGGGGCATTTCACCTCTAACATCCCTTTTCCATTGGCAAATAATCCATCTGGCGAGGCGGCCAGAAAAGGCAATTTTTTTGTCCACAAAGAGACCAGCTGAAAAAACTGTGTCCCCGCTGTGCCTTTCATACTCGGTTACTGCCTTGGGTTCGCTTACTTCCCCGTATTGCGTGGCTTTACTTCCTGAAAACGAAGGGTAAAGCAAAACCTTGGCTATATTTGCTCAGGGAGTTGTGCGGCGTAATTTACAAATACGCCCGAAAGAGGAAGCAGTTAATCTCTTCAATCTTTCTTATATCCACATCTCGCAGCGGCGGTGAACCCTTGTGTTTTCCTCCAGTCTCTTTCTGCCACGGTCGCTGGGTCTTAGAGACATGAGAAACTCTTCTCTCCGTTCGTTGTCGATCTCTAGAATCTCTTTATTGTGACTGCTTCACTTTGACCAACAAGGTCATAGTGTTTGTCCGGACCAGCGACCCGCAATCTTTTCCGCTTCGAGGAAGAAGGCATCTGTAGGCGTCGTTTAGACCTTAAGTCTGCCTTCCTTTGCATGGAGGTAGCACACTTTTTTGTGTAGAACCTCGGGCTCTTTTCCGTGATTTGCTTGTGAATCAAGCCACCGCTACCGCTACCCAGCGACCGCTAATTTCTGAGTAATACTGCTGTCTCCATCGCCTGAAAGGGAAAAAATGAAATTGAAAAGGAAGTTATAGAACGTTAATACCGAAAAGGGTAGGACGATGTGCAAAAACTTAAAGCATTTACATCTATATAATATACTGAGCAAAGGGGGCGAAGGGAAAAGAGAAATTGCACGGCATTGAGAAGTGGGGCGGGTACAGGGGATCTTCCCTGGAAAAAGTTGTAATTTAAAGCCATCAGGAGTGCATTTTGAGAACATCTTAAGTGTACACCAGGTTTCTAAATTTGTTACTACAATATTACCGGGCGTACCGGGTACCGGGCCCTTGTAAGGACAATGCCAATCAAAGGGACCATGGGTACAGGCTCGGATTTTACCTTTAAAGAAAAAACTATGGAGATGAGTTGAAGGGGTTCAGAGACACGGACTTCAGCCATTGGCCCAGTACACACTTAGTAGAAAGTACCACTACCGAGCGAAACAAAGACGTTGTGGACTGAGGGTGTGGGAGTACAAAAGATAACGAAGGAAGATAGCATCTGTAGGGTATCCGTAGCTCATTCCCATAAATCTTAGAGCTAAGAATATTGGAAGTTATATTCCGAGGTAAATATTGTGTGCTATTGGTAAAATTGGATTATTCAGTGATTGAGTCTAAAGGATATTCCAAAACATGAATTACATTAAACGTAACTTTTTTATGCCTAAATTATCCTAAAAATGTAGGGACATACCGTGATAGCAAAACCACGGTAATATATATGGTGTGAAATACACAATACGGTTGCTTACTCGGTTGGTTACAGAGCGAATTTTCGTCGCGATTTTGTCCGTTCTCAAAATAATAACCGGAAATTCGAGGTTTCTCGTGTTCTTTCGAGGTACATGAAACTTCAATAACAAAGCTGTGAACTGGAGTGATAAAAACAAAAGTAATAAAATAAGGCAATTATTGGCGTAAAAATAATCAATATATTACATTATAAAAAAATTACCGTCGAGTGTGGAAAAAGTAAAAGTAAATGAATTTTTTTTTATTTTCGCGATTTCATTCTAACCAAAACGCAGGCATGTATGCATATTACAATCTAGTAACATTTCAAAGAACACAAACTTAAGGTGTGTCAAACATGCAAGAGAATGAGTAAATAATCCAAGGCGTAAATGGTGAAAATAAAAGTTATTTATGGATTAAAAACGGGAAAACAAGCATGAAATAAACCAAGAAATAAACCAAGTTCCACAATTATTTCCGGTTGTTTGACAAAGGAAAAAATAAAAAAGTGAGCAGGAGTGTCGTTTGAATCATAAATAACACATTTTAAACAAAGAATCGTGGTAGAGGACTATAGTCGTAATAACCACCACGAAATACAGACATTCGCGGCGTGCGGCTTTTGCTATGCTCCTCACCTGGGGAGCGATTTTCATCTGCGGCTATAGCCGCTTAGCCCACTTAAGGGGTTAACACTATCTGAGGACAGACCGACCAAGGACCACCTAGAAGGATGCTAAAACAACCCTTTCGGGAGGAGGTAGCCCTGTGCTCAGTAACATGCTGTTGCTGAGTAATATGGGAAAAGGGGTCGGAGCAGCCGCCCAAGGATCTTCCACCCTCAGGCATGCGGGCGACGATGACTCTTAACTCACACATTTCAAGATGTCTGGCCGAGGAAGCGTTCTCTACAATACAAAATGTTATTGACACACACATAATCCAAATGCCGTTTCTTTAACATGCCTTTCTTGTAATTTTTTCGGGAAAATTTTCTGGACTGATTTTACTAGGTGTTCTATCTGTGGTTCGGCCACATTGTACCTACAACAAAGTGTATAAGTATCCTTAAGATTGTATAATTTCTGCTGGAACATTATCTATTTTGACGGACTAGTTATTTATATTCGTGGCGCTTTTATGAACACATTTATAAATTCTTGGACCAACACGATATTTTATGCCCAGTTAATATATGCTTTACATCGCATTGACAACAATTATTAGCCAAGGAAGGTAGATACTGCAAGAAAAGAAATCGAATTTTTTGGTAGCCCATAACCTGTCACTGGTTAAAGATTCGTGGTTCATTGTACTACCACTTAAGAGTTATGTTTGCCTTGATAATGTTTAACATGTGCAGATTTTGGCAGTTAACTTTTACAAGTATATATACCTGCTTTAAGGGGATTATTTGCTTCATGTTACTTATTTATAACGATGGGAACGGGTAAATTATATAAATAAATTTACAACATTCCCTAGTTTAAAAATATTTTGTCCATATAATGATTCTGTAGCCGCTCTTTCGAAAATCTTGCAGGCTCTAATTCCTTAATTAAGCCTAATTTGTACGGATCCCATGTACTCTAAGCGTATTCTAAAAGAGATGCAACGAGCGAAAATTAGTTCTATTCCCGTACTTCTTCATGACATTTGTGCAGTACTCTTTTGACAAATCCTATTCTACGATTAGCTTGTCCTATTTTACCCAGGTGTTTATCCAACGAGAGATCATGCGTCAGCCTTTGTCCAAATTGTTGTTTTAAGTTTAAATATTCTAAACGATTCTTTGAACGATGAATAAGAAATAATTTCAAAAGTTAGAAATTAGAAACAGATGTTAAAAAGCACAAGTGAATTATTCTAGTTATGGATGCTAAGAACTTCTATAAAGCGTTGCCTGATGCAGCTAAGTAACATTCTCAGTTGTCCAGTCTTTCGGATTTAGCGTGTTCGGTCAATGAGTTATGCATTATTCCCTTACTGAGAGATATTCCAGAAGGTAATTCTTAATGCACATGGAAGGCCTTCAGTATCACTTTGTTATCGCAGGTAGAAATCATCCATAAGGAACTTCAATAGTTGGTAATATCATGCAATAGATCAACAAGTTCAATTATTCATGTACGATAACAATTTAAGTGGCCTGGATGGAAATGGATACGATTCATTTCATTTACCATGACCTTATTTATTGGCAATCTCTCTCTGTTTGGGTTTTCATTGATAAGAGTTACTTTTTATCTCACATTTTGCACTTAAGGTGGCTCCACCGAATTATGAAGTAGATGTCATTTTTGTGAAAATTTCAGGAAACATCATTTTTTGGCCCTTCTATCGATTGGCATTAAAATAATTTGGCCTATCCATGATATATTTGAAAAAAAAGATATTGAAAATCAGATATTTTAATAGTGGCTATATGGCAGAGCATGGCTGTTACAGTAAAATTTGCAGATTAATAATTCAAAGACAAATGTCGTTTTGACGAAAAACTAATATAAGATGCGCAATTTTATGTAGAATTTAGCACTGTGAAAAAGTGCTCGCCTTACCACACTTGTTTAATTGATATTAATAAATGTTTGCTCGAAAAAAAGCAGAAAAGCCTTAGTTACACGAAAGTGGCGCTACAGTATGTTGTTATCATTGGCAACGGTACTTGTGATGAAATGTGCTTACCAGCCTATTTACGGACTTAATTTAGGAATATACCTTACCAAGGTCCTTCTTATATTTTTTATGTAATTTAAATATTTCATTGGTTATTGACATGGTGTAATTAATACCAATGATTCCAAATGGCAGCAGCGTCATTGTTGCCAAACAACTTTCAAAAATACGAATATTAATAAATTCAAAATAAAGAGTTGTATTTGCAAGGGAATAGTTTAAAACTAAGTAAGAAAATATTTAACCTATTTTAGAATACGTATTAGCGGGATTGAGCATGTATTCTCACTTTGTAAATTAAACGTGGCAACAACATGTCAGTCATGTTCCGAAGTCAAAATTAGTTAAAAGAGCTAGTAAAAAATAAAATGCAACTACAACGTGCTATATAATAGCATACTCATAAAATTATTGATCATGCGTTATCACCATATAGATGATTTTCCATATAGGTGTTTTTCTGGATCGGTATTTATTCATTAAATAACATAGCTCTTTTACGGGATTTTGAATCGCGGAGTCACGGTGGAACCTCCTTAAGACGAAATGTGCTGAAAAAAACCTTTGCGCCCCCAGCGGGTAGGGGATTGAGAATACTCCTGCAGTATCCCTGCTTGTCGTAAGAGGCGACTAAAAGGGCGCGGAAACAACCCCGAAAACAAACCCAGAGCCAGTTAGGGTTGACCCCGGACAGTCTTGTGGGACAGCTGTCTGTGTGCGGCCACACCACCTGGCCTGCGATCCACCCGTATGTTTGCCGTGAGTGGAGACCCCGTAAGGAGGAGAAGGGGATCCTGGAGGATGAGTTCCGTGGTTCCCAGCCGGGTGTCGGATGCCCGGCATGGACTAAGAGCCAATATCCCTCTTTGGCCCCGGATTCACTGTAAACGGGTGGCCGGGAACTAGCCACTTCTGGTTAATCGACTTCCGATACGTTCGGTGGTGAGTGCCAGGGATTTGGGAGTCTACGTAGGGCGGTCGGAGATGCGGGGTTTTGGTGGGCCCGTGCATCGAATATCCAACCCGAAATGCAACCCTCTAGGGTGCTGGCTCAAGGGAGGATCTATTTTTAGTATGGAGGTTAAAAACCAACCATCAACTAAGAGATTCCACCCAGATACGGGTGGGGGAGTCATTTTTTCTCTGCCTTTAGGCGGTTTATAGTGATGAAGTGTGAAACCAGGGGAGACACTTAAGCGAGTGTCCCCCTTTCTTATTCGAAAAGTACTGTCGGCTGCAGTTCCTGGTGAGCTAAGTTCTGCAAAAAGGCTGCGAGACGGTAGTTTGTCAATAGAAACGGCTACTCCGAAGAAAAGCGACAAGTTACTGTCTATGAAAATTCTCCATGACGTACGTGTAATGGTAGAGGTACACTGCACCCTCAAAAGCTGTAGTCAGGGAGTAATTACAACCTGCTGTACGTTGAAGTAGATGAGATCAAGAGAGAGATGGCATCTCAGGGAGTAGTCGATGCACGTCGACTTACAACGAAGCGCGACGGAGAAGTAGTAAAGAGTACCTTAGTCGTCTTAACGTTTGCGCGTGACAGTCTTCCCGACAAGGTATTCGTCGGGTATAAATCGGTACCAGTGCGGCCATTCATACCGGCGCCCATGCGCTGCTTCTAGTGCGAGCGTTTCGGCCACATCGCCACGCGATGTGAGGGCAAGGCCACCTGCCGGCGCTGTGGCCTGGAGGAGCATGAGGGTGCGGAGTGTACCAAATATCCATGTTGCGTGAACTGCGAGGGTACGTATTCAACGTATTCTCGCAAGTGTCCGAAGATGATCGAAGAAAAAAAGGTCATGGAGATAAATTGTGGGCGACCTAGGAACAATCCTAGGTGATTACTCCAATGTCCTCAGCCGTGGGAATTTTTTCTCAAAAACACTGGCGTAATGACTAAAATGTAAATACTGTACTTGTCAATAAACGCAATTTATCCGAGGAATAACGGTTTCTTAAGTATATATTTACCCTACATTTTTAAAATTTTAATGGAAAATAACTAATTTGTGGAGGTGCGACATGACCCTGTCGCCGGTGCACCCTACAAAATCAACTACTACTACTACTCGTCCGCGAGGAAAATTTCATACATGAGGCTTTTCTATTGGGCCAACATGTTGTCGCCGTATTTTTGACATTGAAAAAGCTTACAATGGGGTATTGTGCCATAAGATCATAGTTACAGTACATAAGTGGGGTTTTCGGGGCAGCTAACCTGTTTTTATCAAAAAAAACTTTTGACCGATCGGGTTTTTAAAGTACAGATAGGAAATATTGTCTCTCGCTTTTGCTCTGAGGACAATGGAGTACCCCAAGGCTCGGTCTTAAGCGTTACTTTGTTCGCAATAGCAATAAACGATGTAATGGACTGAATA
The DNA here is from genome assembly GCA_933228895.1 of Platycnemis pennipes. Taxonomy (NCBI): domain Eukaryota; kingdom Metazoa; phylum Arthropoda; class Insecta; order Odonata; family Platycnemididae; genus Platycnemis; species Platycnemis pennipes. Next base: position 110,996,574 of record OW121850.1, read on the forward strand.
AACGCGCTGGCAATGGGATCTCTTGTCGTTGACGACCTTGCGATATTCTGTCGTTCTACCAAACTCGTCACCGCCTGAAGGCTGGTCCAGGTGACTTCCAATAAGCTATCGAAGTGGTCTCGACCAACTGGATTTCAGTTTTCTTCAGAAAAACTGAATGTGTTCGTTCGAAGGTTTCCGCGACCTCGCAATGAATGGCTCTGCATTTCTTACGGGATTGCTCCGCGTATGTTGACTTCACATGACAACAGTTTCGCCGGCATTCCCGCTGGCGTCTTCACCCTACTGGGTGTATGAAATGTCCTCCATGGTAGATAACAAGGCCGGTTTGTTTGCTACAAGTACTTACTTGCCGCAAATCGTCCACATTGCTTTCGGAATATCAGACTTTTTTCAAAGAAATCCTGGATAGCTACCCCGACTTCATCCCAGTGTATACGGATGGGTCGAAATCTGATATATCCTGCGGGTGCGCTGTGGTATGTACCTACCACGGAGCGCTTACGTTAAAACTCAATCTGATGTGCTAAGTTTTTACTACCGAACTTTGTGCAATCAAACTAGCTCTATCAAGTATTACATGCACTAACTCTTCCTTACTTAATTGCTGTGATTTTGCCAGCGCTCTACAGTCTATTCAGGAGTACTCTCCCAGTAATCCTCTTGTTCACGATACCCAGATCTCTCTTTTATCCCTAATAAATTAAGGAGTTAATGTATCCCTCGTTTCGATACCTGGACATACTGGCATAAGCGGTATTGAGAGGGCTGACTTAGCTGCTAAAGGGGACTTGAATAAGGCAGAAATACCGTACCTTTGGTCCCTGTGTATGACCTGAGGGTGGCGTTAAGAAATGAAACAGTGAGGAGGTGGGAAGATTACTGGACTAATCTCACTACCAACAAATTTCGGACAGGAAAACGTCACATCAGTATGGGTCACCTCCGTCAGGAATAACTGCGCCGAGGAGGTTGCTATCACCCGGCTAAGGATAGGGCATTGTTCCCAAACGCACTCGTATCTCTTTACAGAAGAAATATTCCCCCTCGTTCCGGGCATTAGCTGCCCCCGTTTTTTCCCGCTCGTTTACCTCAGTTGCCGTAACACCAGTACCAAAAGCCACCATAGCTACGCAGACGGAAAATACGGACAAGTTAATAAAGTAGCGGCCAAAGAATTAGCGAAGCCAGCAAAAAACTTGGCACCGGCTCCTAAAGAGACTACCAATGGTGCTGGTTTTCCCAAGAAGAACCCTACAAAAAGTAATTCCGGGACCGCAAATAACTCGTGGAAAGGCACCATCCCCCGGGTCATCCGGTGTGACTAAGCTCGGACAGCCGGAATCTGAGGAGGATGAAAGTCTCTCTGAGACAGAAGTCGTCCTCGCGAAACAATCTGGGAGAAGACGTCGGATTAGACGTCGATCCTCCCGTTGCACGGATAGCTCGATTATCGCGAATTTTATTTGTATATATTATTGTTACATTTTATATTATTTTATGGCTTTTATATTGCCGTCGTACTGCAATGGATTCTACAAGCATATGGAGGAGATGACACAACCCATGATTTTATCCCTTCTTGTATTTGTCTCCAAGAGACTTAATTTAAGAGGACAGACATGGGCAATTTAAAAGGTTTTGATGCTTTTAGATTTGACAACACCAGTGGCAATGGAGCACATGGTGGAGTGGCTATTTAGACTCGGGAGGCCCTTTACACCTCCCGAGTACAGCTAAACACACCGTTTCAGGTGGTGGCGGTAACCGTGCGCGTCCCGGAGCCGATAACGTTGCGGAACGTTTATCTCCCGGAGGCTGCACCGGTTACTCGTTTTAACTTGGATGCCCTTGTCCGTCAACTCCCAAAACCCTAAATTTTCTTAGGTGATTTTTATGCCCACGACACCCTTTTGAGGAATTTCTAGGAGACAGTGCAACCGAAGAGGTAGTATTTTAGCCAATTTTACTTTAGATTTTAACTTGATTTTATTGAATAACGAGGAGAAAACCCGTTTTAAGGTTTTAACGGTCAGTACTCGGCGATTGACCTATGCATTGCATCGAGCAGTTTGAGTAATAAAATTCAAATATCCGTACATAATGAATTGTGTGGGAGCGATCATTTTCCTCTTTTAGTCAAAAGAGACCAAAATCTAAATCTGGATTATATTCGGCCGGGCAACTGAATTCTGCGGAAAGATGACTGGTCTTATTCTACAAAAGTATTTAATTTTAGCCATGACGATTCCTGTGACCCTATCATAAAAATAGAGAGACTGATGAATTGCCTGATTAAAAGCGCAAGGTGCAGTGATCGTCAGTCTAAGGGCACCACACTTAGGCCAGCAGTTCCGTGGTGGAATGAGAAATGCACCGCGGCAATTCGACGACGGAAGAAAGCTCGGAGTTTTTAGCAAATACCTCACAGCAACGAATCTGTCCTCATTCCGCCGCCTCCGAACTAAATCTCGAGGTAGTGAGAGAGGCAAAATAGACCTCTTGGATGGAATTTGTATCAGCTATAAATTGCTGAACTCCACTTGCACAGGTTTGGAGTAAGGTGAGGAGTATATCGGGGAGCCAGCAGCGACTTGGCGTACATGTCCATAAGGTCGGCAACTACGTCTTAACATCTCCACCTACTATTTGTGAGGCCTTTGGTCAATTATACGCCAAGGCCAGTAGTGATGAGAGTAGCTATCCACAATAATTGCGGCATAAGAAGCGTTACGAGTCTGTAAAGCTTACTTTTGAGTCGCGGACGGTGGCAGATTACAACCTACCTTTCTCCCTGTGGGAACTAAGTTTAGCTATTACAGACTCCCATGAAACCGCTCCAGGAATGGACCAGATCCACAATGCCTTTCTGCGGAATCTTCCGGAGATGGCATTGCCGGAGGTCCTCCGCAACCTCAACCAACGTTGGTCTGAGGGTAGCTTTCCACCATCCTGGCGGGAGTCTGCAATTGTTCCAATTCTGAAACAGGGTAAAGAGACCACCGATCCAAACAGCTACAGACCGATATCCCTTTCTAGCTGCCTGTGCAAGGTAATGAAAAGAATGGTTAATCGGCGGCTCATCTGGTGGCTGGAGCGCCGAAATCTTCTTTCCGACATCCAGTGTGGATTTCGGCGGGGCCGCTTGACTATTAACCATCTAGTAAAAGCCGACAATTTCATCCAGGGGGCCTTTCTTTTCCGCCAACACGTCGTAGGCGTCTTCTTCGATTTGGAGAGGGCTTACGATGGAGTCTGGCGGAAGAAGATCCTAATAGTTTTGCATGAATGGAGTTTGAGGGGTATCCTGCTCACCTTTATCCGAAACTTTTTAATAGACAGGGTTTTAGGATTAAAATAGGCTGGTGTTTATCTGGTCAGTATACCCAGGATAACGGAGTTCCACAGGTCTCCGTACTGAGCGTCACGCTATTTGCAGTCGCGATAAATGAGGTGGCAAATTGCATCAAACCACCTATTATGAGATCACTCTTCGTCGATGACATTGCCATATTTTTCAGTGCTTTCAAAATCGTTTCCGCCGGCATATTATTACAGCTCACCGTTAATAAGCTGGAGGACTGGTCCCGAAAAAATGGATTCAGGTTTTCATTCCAGAAAACGAATTGTGTACATTTCTCCCGACGGAGGGGAATCTTTCTTCCACCTGTGCTGAAACTAGCAGGCAGAAATCTCCCTTACGTGGAAACCGTGCAGTTTCTAGAAATGACGCTCGATTTTATACTCAATTGGCGGAAACACATTGAGGCGTTGAACAAATAAATTTCATTGGACTCAAAACATTTTAAAATCTCTAAGCCACTCGACATGGGGAGCAGACCGTAAAACCATTCTGCTAAGCCATTCTGCTAAGCCATTCTGCTCTACCGTTCCGTTATCCGCTCTAGGCTTGACTACGGTTCAGTAGTCTATTCTTCCGGCCGTGAGTCGTACATGAGACCTTTGACGAGGATTCAAAATGCGGGGTTACGGCTGTCCGCTGGGGCCTATAGAACTAGCCCGGTCGTCAGAATGTATGCTGATACAGGCGAGCCGCCGCTCTCTTTCCGGAGGAGTTTTTCAATGTGTTGTTACGCGGCCAGTCTTTAACGCGAAGGCACATCCCCATTTTAAAATACTTTTCAAAACTAGATTTTTAGAAATTTTTAATACAAGGACAAGGGGCCTTATTCTGTAAAGTCGAATTCGAGATTCCGACGTCACAACAGTATTCATATATGGAAAAATCGTCATAGTTTGTAGTACAAACCGTGCTCCCTTGATGCCGCGACGGTCGCTCCGGCTCAAGGCGACGGAGTCGGATCATATTGCGGATCATTTCGTTCATAATTCGTCGCCAAATATTTTCTGGCGAGCAGGCGCTGCTATCGCGGTGGGCACCGATAGAAGCTTCGATTATAGCAGACCACTTGTTGATATTTGTGGCGCGGAATACGGTGAGTATTTATGTTATTCCATTTAATGATTAATCATTTCATGTAATTCATAAAGTGAGGTTGTTGTAAAAAGTAATTTCTGTTGTCGATAAACCATATGCAAATGTATACAGCTGTCAATACGAATAAATGGGAAATCTTTTTTAATGAATGTAATGATTTTGAAATTATATCACAACATAACTGCGAGAAGACTATGATGGAAGAGTTGTGGATTATCGGGAGGCGCAGGAGGGAGCGCGAAGAGAGGCGACGTATTTTACGTCACCGTAATCGCCTCCGGCATTTGAGAGACGGTGCAGACCCCTTTGCCTTGCCGGAGGATATTTTTAAAGGATTATACCGTCTCTCACCGGAAATGGTAAGGGCTTTGATTGATGAGCTCCGCCCTCACATGCCCGTTTCCTGTCGGTGTACGAGTGTAGCAACGGAGATCAAGGTAGGTATTATAGAGTCCCTGATGAAAATGAAGTGTATTGTTCTGGTTAAGGGAGTGTACGCGAAATGTACAGCGAGTGTATGGGGAGTGCACAACCTCCCGCCGTACACCCCGTTGCGAGGGAGTGTACGCCTGGGAGTGTATGCGGAGGTTGTAGTGCACCTTCCAATACACTTCGTCTCGGGATACACTTCATGAACACTTCCTTGTGAAGGAGGAAGTGCTATTGAAGTGTTACTCCACAGCTTCCAATACATTTCCCTTCGCGTACACTTCCTGCCCCCTTCGTCCAGAACAAGGGAATGTACGGGAAGGTGTCTCATATCCTTCGTGGACACTTCCCTTCGCGTACACTTCCTGCCCCCTTCGTCCAGATCAAGGGAATGTACGGGAAGGTGTCTCGTATCCTCCGTGGACACTTCCCTTCGCGTACACTTCCTGCCCCCTTCGTACAGATCAAGGGAATGTACGGGAAGGTGTCTCGCATCCTTCGTGGACACTTCCCTTCGCGTACACTTCCTGCCCCCTTCGTCCAGATCAAGGGAATGTACGGGAAGGTGTCTTGTATCCTTCGTGGACACTTCCCTTCGCGTACACTTCCTGCCCCCTTCGTCCAGATCAAGGGAATGTACGGGAAGGTGTCTCGCATCCTTCGTGGACACTTCCCTTCGCGTACACTTCCTGCCCCCTTCGTCCAGATCAAGTGAATGTACGGGAAGGTGTCTCGTATCCTTCGTGGACACTTCCCTTCGCGTACACTTCCAACCCCCTTCGTCCAGATCAAGGGAATGTACGGGAAGGTGTCTCGCATCCTTCGTGGACACTTCCCTCATTCTTGTCCGTCCTGTAACATTGTATCGTTCCCGAATGAAATTTAGTAGTGGCGGTGGAGCATTCGCTCGTTACTTTCGTACATCCTCTAATCTCACCCCTACAACAATGTCCCTACAATGTCCTACAACCCCTATTCTGTCGCCTGAATGCCTTGCTACATTACCTCCATGGTCAACCAATGCAGTATGTACGAGGTATTGGTTCCTTCCAACAATCGACTCCACTACATTGTTGTGTAAGATGTTACAAAGCTGCTAGTCAGAAATTGTCGATTTGCGCCTGGATATCAGATGGCACGGCCGACGCACCGCACTCATCTATACGCTCCCTTTCGAAGCACATGAGTTTTTGGATACGCGTGCCCTCAACTCCCTGCGAATTATTGTTAATAATTTAAAGTGAACATGACCAGCCAGAACGTTGCACAAATAAACGAGCCCAGCAAGGATGTGGTACATACCGACAAATGGTTTGCGAAAATTAAGTGGGCAGGTTCAAACGAAACGGAAAACGTCCCTGTTTGTGACATAAGACGCTTCAAGCCGGAGCATCTTAATGACTTCGAGCGTAAGAAGTGGTACCGAGTGAAAGGAACTGCCAAGTATTGGGACGATGGCAAGAAGCACTCCAGCTACGCTCTCATCGGTTCCATTGCAGGTAAAATTTTGCTGTAAAACCTCTAACCACTAAAACGTTGGTACTTATTTAAGGGAAGAAAGCCGGTATAAATGTAAAAAAATTCAATGCTGTGTTTTTAATGGAAAAATAATCTGTGTTCTTTTCTGAAGCCTGGCTCTTGAAGTGTGGAGTACACAACATAGAAGAAGTAGCCGGATCAAAAGCCCAACAGAAAAAACATGTAATGCAATGTAAGTGAATAATTTTGTGATGTAAGTGGTGATGTTCCAGTTAAACTTTGATCTTCTTCCTAACTGATGTGCATCTCCCTTTGTTTCAGATTGTTGAGCCCACAAGAGGAAACATTTCTGGAGATGTAACTGTAGATAGCACTCTAGAGTGCTATCTACAGTGAATCTTTTTTTTTTCCTGAAAATGTTTTGTACTTTTATGGTTTATTTGCATTATGAGAAATACATCTAATGCAGAGATTACCAGAAATGCATATTTTTTGGAAAAAAACTATATTGTAATACATACACTCCGTTCCCCTAGCAAACACTCGGAATACACCCCTTCGCATACACCCCGTTCACCTAGCAAACACTCGGAATACACACTTTCCTATACACCCCGGTCCCCTAGAAGACACTCGCCATACACCCCTTCCCATACACCCCGTTCCCCTAGTAAACACTCGGAATACATCCCTTCGCATACACCCCGTTCACCTAGCAAACACTCGGAATACACCCCTTCCCATACACCCCGGTCCCCTAGAAGACACTCGCCATACACCCCTTCCCATACACCCCGTTCCCCTAGTAAACACTCGGAATACATCCCTTCGCATACATCCCTTCGCATACATCCCTTCGCATACACCCCGTTCCCCTAGCAAAAACTCGCCATACACCCCTTCCCCTAGCAAAAACTCGCCATACACCCCTTCCCATACACCCCGTTCCTCGTGCAAACACTCCGCATACACTCCCCTTCGCATACACTTGGCATACATTTCACGTACACCCCCCCGCGTACACTTGGTGTTCTCTCAGGCGTTTACTTTTGCACTTCCCATACACCCCGAAGTACATGCTAAAGTCCTATGCTGTGATAAACACTTCGTGCACACTTCCCATACACTTCATTTTCATCAGGGGTGTTGAGTATTAAGTGCTACTCCTACCCATAGTCCCCCTGCGGGTAGGGGGATTGAGAATACTCCCGCAGTATCCCTGCTTGTCGTAAGAGGCGACTAAAAGGGCGGGGAGACAACCCCGAAAACAAACCCAGAGCCAACAAGGGTTGAGCCCGGACAGTCTTGTGGGTCAACTGTCTGTGTGCGGCCATACCACCTGGCCTGCGATCCACCCGCATGTTTGCCGTGTGCGGTGACCCGTAAGGAGGAGAAGGGGATCCTGGAGGGTGAGGTCCGTGGTTCCCAGCCGGGTGTCGGATGCCCGGTATGGACTTCGGGCCAATATCCCTCTTTGGCCCCGGATTCTGTGTAAACGGGCGGCCGGGAGCTAGCCACTCCCGGTCAATCGGCTTCCGTGGCGTAAGCTTAACGGTGGCGAGTGCCAGGGAGGTGGGGGTCTGCGTAGGGCGGTTGGAGACGTACGGGAGTGGTGGGCCCGTGCGTCGAAGACCCAACCCGAAACAGACAACCACCTCTAGGGTGCTATATCCCCTCGGGTAGCCCTGGCGACCGCACCGGCTTGCGGTGCGGCGTCCCAAATGTGTGGCTCCATGGTGGGTGGGGAGCCTGGGGGATGAAGATTGCAAAGGGATGGATGAGAATAATTTTCCACCACCCAAAAGATCCCGCCCTGACCTGGGCGGGGGAGACTTTAGAGACAGAGTATGTAAAAGATATCTGATTATGAAATGCGTAAAGCCGGAAGAGAACCTCTTGAAGGTTTCCCCTTTCCTAATTAAAAAAACCTTATCCTCCTATGTTCCCGGGGAATTAAGGTCAGCAAAGAAACTCCGAGACGGAACCTTGCTCATTGAATCATCGACTGACCAACAAGGGGAAAAGCTACTGACGATGACTATGTTACATAACTACCAGGTTAAGGTAGAACTACACCATACCCTTAACTCATGTAGGGGGGTCATTTCGCACTATGACCTTCTGTACGTAGATGAGGAAGAGATTAAAAGAGAAATGGCTCCTCAGGGTGTAACCGACTGCCGGCGGCTGAAGACCAAACGCAATGGCGAAATGATCGATACCACGTCAGTAGTTCTTACCTTTTCCTGTGACAAGCTTCCAGATAAAGTGAAAGTTGGGTACGAGACGGTCACAGTGCGGCCATTTATACCCAGCCCTATGCGCTGTTATCACTGTCAACGGTTCGGGCACATAGCCCCGCGATGCAAAGGTGAGGCCACATGCCCAAGCTGCGGCCAAAAGAAACATGAAAATGCCTGTGAAACAGAACCTAAATGCGTCAACTGTGAAGAATCCCATCCTGCATACTCTCGGAAATGCCCGAAAATGAAAGAAGAAAAGCAAATAATGGAAATTAAGGTGACCGAAAAACTGTCTTACTTTGAAGCAAGAAAAAAGTACCGGACATTAATATGTCCTACTTTCTCAAGATCATTTGCTAGTGTAGCGAAGGCCGAACCCAAAAAGGAAGACATTTCCACGCAAACGGAAATGGTATTAGTGAAGACATTGTGTCAAGTAGAGGATAAGTCAAGCAAAAGCGATAGCAACAGATCCACCAATACACCCCAAAAATCGGAGGGGGGCAAGACCAAAACCTCCAACAAAAAACCCTCGGCAAGTCCATTGGAAGGCAAACCTGTATCCTCTCAAAAGGCTACAGCACTAGCCACGGAGGACATGGAAGCCGAGGACAGTCTCTCCGAGACTGAAATAAAGCAAGCGAGACAGAAGGAAAAATATAGACAGAAAATTAAACGCTGAAACTACCACCCAGGTCAGGCACTCGTTTATCCTTTTTATTTTATTTTTTTACAGTTTTAAAGCTCACACTTTCTACTAGATCCCCTCTTAACATAACCCCAATGGCCTTTAATATACTTCAATGGAACTGTAACGGATTCCATCGTCACAGAGAAGAGATTGACCTTTTGATTAGAGATTTCAATCCTGACTGCATAGGCCTCGAGGAGACTCACTTCAAACCATCCCATACAGGTGACATAAGAGGCTACAAGGTTTTTCGCCACGACGACACAAGCGGCAATAGAGCCCAGGGAGGAGTAGCCTTGGCGATTCGGGAGGCCCTTTACACCTCTCGAGTTGACCTAATCACGCCGCTACAGGCAGTTGCTGTAACTGTGGCAACGCCAGACTTAATCACACTCTGCAATGTGTACTTCCCAGAGTGGGCACCCGTGACCAGACATAACCTTGACGCCCTCGTACGCCAACTACCGAAACCTTATGCTCTTTTCGGGGATTTTAACGCTCATAACTCAGTATGGGGAGGCCCTGAGGCCCAAACAAACCGAAGATGTCGCCTTTTACTACGTTTTATTGATGACTGTAATCTATTTGTACTAAACAACGGTGAATACACTCGCTTCAACAGTTTTAATGGGGAGTTCTCAACTATTGATTTATTTCTGTGTACAAGTAGTGCGGGCAACAGATTTACCATGTCTGTCCATAATGACCTCTGTGGTAGTGATCATTTTCCGCTTTTAATACGGAAGGATACCAGTTTTAACCCACTTTATGTAACTCCTGGAAATTGGCTTATTCAAAAATCTGACTGGTCAATTTTCAGAGAGAATTTTACATTTAAACATGATGGCAACCGTGACGCAATAACCAACGTCGAGGTACTTACGGGTGCTATCATCGAGGCTGCAAATATTAGCGTCCCACGGTCTAAGGGTATCGTCCATCGACCTGCAGTGCCATGGTGGACAGAAGAATGCGCGAATGCGATAAAACTGCGGAAGCGAGCCCTGCGTATTTTCCAGAAGTACCCCACGGAAACAAATCTTGCCTCCTTCCGACGTCTTCGAGCGAAAGCTCGGCAAATCGTTAAAGAGGCGAAGAAGGCCTCCTGGACAGAATTCATCTCTGGCGTAAATCACAGGACACCTCTCACTCAGGTCTGGAGGAAGGTGCGAAGCATCTTGGGCTCCAGTCAGCAATGTGGCGTATCCGGACTAAAAGTCGATGACCGGGTGGTTACATCTCCCTCGGAATTATGTGAGGTGTTTGGTCGCACGTTCACTAATATTTGTAGTGACGAAAATTATAATGCCTACTTTAGGGAAATAAAACAACGCTGCGAAGCAACATCCCTCACATTCCGTGTAAGGCACGACACTGCCGACTACAACGAATGCTTTTCGCTATGGGAGCTGACCTCTGCAATTGCTGACTGCCGGAACACGTCCCCAGGAATGGACGGTGTCCACAACGTATTTCTCCGGAATCTACCGGAATATGCGTTCCTGGAAGTTCTTCATACCTTCAACCAAATATGGTTGGAGGGTAATTTTCCGCAATCCTGGCGAGAATCTATCGTGGTTCCCATACCAAAGCAGGGAAAGGACAACAGTAACCCTAGCAACTATAGGCCCATCTCACTAACCAGTTGCCTGTGCAAGGTTATGGAGAGAATGGTCAATCGCAGGCTCGTTTGGTGGTTGGAGCGGCGAAACCTTCTCTCCAACATACAATGTGGTTTTCGTAGGGGTAGATCTACTATCGACCATCTTGTCCGGACAGATAATTTTATCCAGGAGGCCTTCCTTCTACGTCAACATGTCATCGGAGTTTTCTTTGACTTAGAGAAGGCCTACGACATGCTGTGGCGCCGGAAGATCCTGCAAACGATGCACAGCTGGGGTTTCAGGGGTAATCTACCCATTTTTATCCGAAACTTTTTAACAAACCGTGGTTTTAGAGTGAGAGTTGGTAAAAACTTCTCGCAGCTCTACCCTCAGGATAACGGCGTCCCACAAGGTTCTGTTCTAAGCGTAACGTTGTTTGCAATCGCCATTAATGACATTGTCGACTGCATAAAAGCACCAGTGATGGGATCCTTATTTGTAGACGACCTTGCAATCTTTTGCAGGTCGTCTACAATAGCTAGCGCTGCAAGGCTGACACAGTTGACCGTTACCAAACTGAACAACTGGGCTAATAGAAACGGGCTTCGTTTCTCTAAGGAGAAAACTGTGTGTATGCATTTTCACAGATTACGAGGTATCCACATAGCTCCACCGTTACGTTTACGACGTCGTAATCTTCCTTACGTAGAAACTGTTCGATTTCTTGGCATGGTTTTAGACCGTAGATTGACATGGCAGGAACACGTCCGCAAGCTAGCGGAAAAGTGTCGCCGGAGCCTAAATATTTTACGAATTTTAAACAACACAACGTGGGGTGCAGATCGCACGACCTCGATTTTTTTATACCGTGCGCTGATTAGGTCTAAAATGGACTATGGGTGTTTCGTGTACTCGTCTGGACGAGAGTCATACCTGCGACCGTTAACAACGGTCCACAACGCAGGACTACGGTTAGCTACTGGTGCATTTAGGACCTCTCCTATCCCAAGCTTATATTCCGACGCCGGAGAGCCGCCGTTGGCTACTCGCAGGCTAATGCTGACATGCAACTATGTGTCAAAAATTTTATCTATGTCGAAACACCCATGTTTTGAAATCGTTTTTAAACCAAGATTTTTAGATATTTTTAACAGAAGGACAAGGGCTACCAGACCACTAAGCATTCGTTTTAAAGATTTTATTGAGGAATTTCAGATTTCGCTACCGGATGTGTACGTCGTCGGGTATTCGAAATACCCACCTTGGTTACTACCGCGACCAGAGTGTTATACTGGTCTGCATAGTCGCCAGAAATCCACTTCCACGTCGTCGGAGTACCAGAGTCTGTTTTTAGAACTTCTAAGTAACAACCCGGCCTCGATCCCCGTGTATACGGATGGATCGAAGTGTGATTCAGCATGTGCATGCGCCGTGTACTCCACTCATCACAATTATATCAAGACCAGACTCAATCCGCTGTGTAGCGTATATACAGCGGAATTAACGGCTATTAAAATGGCCCTAAGAAATATTAATTCCAACTCTGGCTCTTTCCTCATTTGCACGGACTCCTTAAGCGCTTTAAAGTCCATTTCGTCCTACTACCCACTCCATCCTCTTGTCCAGGATATACAATGCACCCTCCAATCCCTTCTCAGCAAGGGAATCAAAATTTCCTTTATTTGGGTCCCTGGACATGTGGGAATAGCTGGCAATGAACGTGCGGACAAAGCAGCAAAGGAAGCACTACACATGCCAGAAATATCAACGACCTTGATAACCGTAGATGACCTTAAGTCTATGTTTCGAAATATGGTTATAGGCAGATGGCAGCAATCGTGGCAGGGGCTAATGAATAATAAACTTCGGGCTATCAAACCGGTAGTATCAGCGTGGCCCTCCTCCGTAAGGAGTACCCGGAGGGAAGAAGTCGCAATTACTCGCCTGAGAATAGGGCACACTGCACTGACTCACTCATACCTCTTCACAGAAGAGAAGGCACTACCCCGCTGTGATGATTGCGACTCCCCTCTTAGTGTGCAACACATACTTATAGAGTGTGATAAATACCATTCTTCTAGGGAGAAACACAAGGTTAACGGGACCTTAGAAACTATTCTAGGCGATTCTCCGGAGAGTCTGACGCGGATAATTGCTTTTTTAAAAGACATTAATGTTTTCAACAAATTATAAAATCTTTATATTAGATCATGACCCTCACATGTTATCACATAAATAGAAATATAGGGAAATACTATATTACTTACATTTTATTCACCCATGGTTGAGAGTGGTGCAAAATGACCTCAGCTGTCGACGCACCCAAAACACCAAATACTACTACTACTACTCCTACCCATAGGAAGGTATGTAATACGGTTTATCATTTTTCTTATCGCTGCATTTTATAAACAATTAAATCTACTTAAAAAGGTTCTGTGTGCCCTGCATTTTTATGCTCAAGGGTCATATCAAAAGGCAGTGGGGAGTGATAGTAACCTTGGTCTCACAATCAGTCAAAGCAGTGTCAGTAGAGCTGTGCAGGAAACCACAGTAGCCCTGAACTCACTGGAGGTAATGAGGATGTGGATTAAATTCCCACTAACAAGGTGTGATGCAAGAAAAAATATTTTGAAGTAAGTAAAGGTTTCATATGGTATTTATGATATTAGTTTTTAAGGGCACAAAAGTGTTTAATCGTCAAAAGAATGATATCATAACTCAGCAGTGGCATATGTGCTACAGTTTCTTTAAATGTTTGTCAACTATGATCAAAATGAATTAATTATTTGCAAATTACTATTTGCCACTCAAAACTCATTGGAAATCATTTACAAATATACACTTCTATATAATTGTTTTGTGGATATATCTCCAGGTGATGAATTCCCTCCCACAAGTACATTTCCGGGTAATAGTGGAATAGACATCTAATCAATTACTTCTACATATAATAAATTCTTATGTAGGTTTAATTAATTTAGAACTTATTACATATTACAATAGTGAAGAGTTATTGTAATATTCATCATTTTAATAATATGAATTTTAATTTCAGAAATGATATAACATCACCCATCCCAGGGGTCCTTGGCTATGTTGATGGAACTCATATTGCTATTAGGGCTCCCACCAATAATGAGCACCTTTTTTTAAACAGGAAATCATTTCATTCGATCAACTGTCAAATTGTATGTTTCTAAAAAACATTACTTAAATGAGATTTTAGCACATATTATCTACTTACTATTTGTTTCGTACAGGTTTGTTATGTTGATCTAATGATTTTAATGTGCTAGCGCGATTCCCTGGCAGCAACCACGATGCGTTCATTTGGACAAATTCGTCATTCCGGGATAGAATGATTGAGATGTGGAGTGACAATGAAAAGTGTTGGCTGCTAGGTAAATAACCAATTGTGTAGCAATTAATTGTGTTAAATAATAAAAGAACAAGGTGATAAAAGTCCCCTTGTATACACCACGTAACTAATTTCTGACTGCAACAAACTATCCACAGTAACTTCATCAGCTAGCAACTTTGTAGTTAAGTGATTAATTTCAAAGCAGATTAGTTGGAATGCCTTCAATATAACCATGTGTATACAAGTAACAATTCTTAATATTTAGGCATATTAAGGTAGGAACTTTTTTTGGGAACAGTAGGATTTTTGCCCAGTTCCCCATCATAGTATTGAAGCAGAATGCTAGCAGATATGCCTGATTTTTGATGTGCATCTTGCCTTTAGATTTTAAGTAAGAACCTAATCGTGTAGTTAATGCATCAATGTTTGCTACACCGATGGTGAAGTATGCATCTGCATCATATTTAAGTATTAACTGCAAACATATATAAAGATATTTACTTGAAATATATCACAGGTGACTCAGGATATCCCCACGAGCCCTGGCTGCAGACGCCAGTTATGTATGCTCAACGTGGGTCTCGTGAGGCTATGTATACAGACCTCCACGTAAGGGCTCGTTCAGCTGTGGAGCGCTGCATCGGTTTATTGAAAGCAAGATTTCGATGTCTACTGCGGCACAGGGTGCTAGAATACGAGCCAGAAAAAGCAGGGGGTATCACTAATGCCTGATGCATCTTACATAATATGTGTGTGATGTCACATATGCCACCACCACTGGATGTGGTAATTGATTACCCCCAGACTGCCAGGATGCAGATGTTGCAGTGCCACAGGCTCACCTTCGCTTGCAGGAAGCACGCAGGGTGCGGGAAGAAATCATTCCTAACCTGCCATGGTGGGTCCTCAACTGATATTATCATTGTTCTGCACCTTATCATTCATATTTATTTATCTATCTCTTTTTTTTCTCGTAGACTCCCACCTTTGGCATCCCAAGGGTCCAGGAAACTTGAGGGTTACTTTTTTCATTTATAATATTGTTTAACTTATTCTTTAATTTCCTTTTTAGTTTGTGCGATTTCATGGGGTCACTGGTTGGTGAAGCGTGCTTCCCCCACGCCCCCCTCTAAAGAAAAAAAGTGACACATGATATTGTAAGGTTATTAGTGATTGACCTTGGAGATTGAAAACATTGCTACATATCTTATTCCATGGGATTAAAATGGGCTAATGGGAATGCTTACTCTGCTGCAGAAGGTATAAACAGTGAAGAAATCCCCAAGGTTCAGTGTCTGGTCTTAAAGGGTAACTGCTATTTACTTCGAGAAACAAGTGGCAATAAAGGCTGTATTGAAGGCATTGGGGAGGTGATCATGAATGGTAATGCAGTAATTAAGCTTTGCGCATGTCAACATGATCCTATGAATGATTATGATGAGGTATGATTATTGCATTTTTTGTTATATGCATTAAATGATTAGCGTGTCCGAGAAGTATTTGCACTAGAACATGTAGTGGACTTCCTACATTCCTAATGACCCCTGATTTATAATAGAAGTAGAATTCCTTAAATCACTGCAAATCATACATATAATTTCCCAGGAACTCCTTATGTCAGAATACATTTAATAATAGATGTGTTGCATGGATTTCAGATGCACTCTCTTTCTACCCATTCTTCCTTGCTTGCAGTCAAATATCAGTCAAACTCATCTGTCATTGTAAGTGTAGAATGAAACCTTTAATTAAGTGATCTTTCAAAATAAATTGCTAGAAATATCTTTCATTAATAACCCTCACTTATCTTGCTTAACAGACAATGTCTTTTCGGACAATATCGAATAATGATTACATTTAATGACTAATAACCATTACCAGAATAAACTAATTATTTACCATCAAAATGTCCAGGTTTGTCAGGGATGTCTTACTTATGGGTTCAATTTCTAAGTTCACTAATGGTAGATCAGAGAATAATAATGTAAAAATATCATTCTTGCAAAAACAGTTTATTAACATTTTCCTCAGTTATGTCATTGAATATATGACCACATAAATTGATATTTAAAGGTCCAGAGATAGATTACAACCAATGTGCATCTGCCCCTTTGTTATGCATCTAAGTGGAGAGGTTAAAAATTCATTCATTCAGTCACATAATCAAGAGAAAATATTACGAGTACAGTATGATTGATTTAATAATAAATCTCCAATATGCATCTCTCAATATTCTGTCGTATATCGTACATTTTACATCCCTAACCAATAGGTCCATCGACATCACGTGAGGCCTTCCTTTACCATTCTTACTATTCACTTTTCCATTGGCAGATGTCTTCCCAGGCAACCATATGGACATATGTCTCATCGTATGGCCAATTATGTTGCCCTGTACCCTTCTATGTGTTTTAAGATGGCCTTTTTTCCTGGGATCTTTATAGAAGTACTGTGCATTTGTTACTTAGTTAATCCATTTTATCTTCATCATTCTTCTGATGCAATTACTTATTATAATCAATAATAAACCATAAAATTATAACCCTACGGAACAAATGAAATACACAAGAAACTGAAAATTTATAGTAACTGAAGTGAAACATTGAAGAGCAAAAACCTCATTTCTTTTGAACAAAATAAAATAATTTGATATTTAATTAAAGCCTTAAAAAACATAAAAAGGCATATTTTAAAACATAAAAAAGAAAGAACTTAAATTTGAAATTTAGTAATTGTAATATTTACAAAAATAATATTATGGCCCCTCTTTAGCCAAAGAAAAATAAATTGAAAATAAAATAAATAATAACCTACTGTATATAATTAAGAACAGAAATAGTAAGTGAAAAGGAAACAATTTAAATAAAAACTACAACTTCTCTGCGATCCTGAAAGACAAATAACATGTGAGATTAAGAAAAAATTCAGTACCAGTCAATTTCGATATAACCTAGGTTATAGTGTCTGCTCTCACTCTTGTCATAGATGTCTACTACGCTTGCTTACTTCGTTAATACTCCAAGAATGGCTTCATTGCTATGATTTATTTTGTCGATGGCTGAGGCCAGTTGATGGGTGGCTGCCACCTTCTCCTTGGCAACAAGTGCCAGCTGCCGAGTGTACTCAGCAGTCTTTTGGGCACAGAGTAGGGCCTGCCTCTGCTGCTCCACCTCCAACCCCCGCAGTGCCAGCAGCTCTTCATATGAAACTGTTGATAATAATGGTTTAATAAAAATAGACTTAATATAAAGGTATCTACATTACTTCATAAATAAAATTCAGAGTTCATTAAATGTGTCCAACATGTCTGAATTGTACAGAAGCTTATCAATAAATTGGATATAAAATTATGTCTCTCAGTATGTCATCTTATTTTATATCCTTCGGAAGCATTTCAGTGACAATATGATGTGACTTGCCATCATCCCCTTCTCGTTTCCTCTTCCTCTTATCACTCCCAGGAAGTGGAGATGGACTGGAGGGGATGGATAGTGGCATGGCTACTGGGGTCGCCACGCAAGGAGTGGCAGCCGAGGACGTTGTAGTGGGTTGCGTGGCCAAGGGATAGGTGGAAGCTGGTTTGGGGGAGGTGGAATGGACAACAACATATAATGGAGAAGGAACTGGGACTGAGGAAGGAGTTGAGACTGGGGAAGGAATAGGCACTGAGGAAGGAATTGAAACTGCGGAAGGAATTGGAACTGCGGAAGGAATTGGAACTGCGGAAGGAACTGGGACTGAGGAAGGAATCAGGACTGGGGAAGGACGGGTTATGAATGATGTACCCTGTTAAAATTGATGAACACGACCATACCATAAAAATTAGGAATTACCATGGTAGTAATAATAGAATTCAGCATATCATCAAAATCTAAATTTCAAACCAAGTCTATAATGCATACCTCTAGGTTGTCCACAACGGTAGTCATACCGGAGGAAACTAGTTCTTTTCCCCCAAGGAGAGAGAGAACTTTTTCCTCCAGTTGGGTCAAGGGTGGAGAGCGGGCCCTCCACCTGTCCCCGCAGCATGGCGACTCCGCAGTGCTGCCTTCTGCTTCACATCACCCCTACAGTCCTGCCATGACTAAAGTGAAATGGCAAATTACATTATAAGTATCCAAATATTTGCAAAACTACACTAATCTAAATGGAACTTGCCATTTGATAGATGTATGATTAATAAGAATACCAAATACTTAGAATAAATTACATGAAAGATGTAATTAAGTGAATTGTAATTATGAATCACTTTATGGTGAATACTTACTAACTACATATTTGTACCGTAATAATGATTGAATGTTTTCAATCCCACCCTATCCTACCACTTGTGAAACTGAGCATAATTCATACTCTGTCTTCCACCACCATAAATATAATAATAATTAATTAAAACCAATTCCTATGATGAATGCAAGAAAGAAGTAATGATTGTGAATTGTTAACTTACCTTCAACCACTTATCCCAAGGTTTAACTGCTCCAATTGGGATAGCATTTAATATCTGTGCCAATTCCTCCCACCCTTCCCTCTTACTAGCCGCTCCTTGGGGTCCTTTGACTTTCCCGAGGGCCATCTCCCTATGACCCTCAAAGAAAGCCAACATCGCCACCCTTTGCCCCAAGGACACGTACTTGGTGTAAGGGGTATCTGCAAATCAAAAGATATCATTTGGGAGATCAATTTCTGATTCACATATGAAGAATAATATGCTACAGTCTAAAAATTAGTGATTTCCATTGAATTTGAAGGCTGTTTTCACTGTCATTAATGTAACTCACTTGCATTGTTATCACTCAAGTCATCCATAATAGCAAATATATATATATATATATATATATATATATATATATATATATATATATATATATATATATATATATATATATATATATATATACAACATCCGACAAGCCTCACATTCTATGTCTGAAAAGCACGGTATCTTATAAATAAGAAATTGAGAGGACACATTATAATCCATTCTCTGTAAATATATTATGTAACAAATGATGTGGATGTGCTATAGTGACACATTCTGACATTTCATGGACGTCCATACATCTACGGATATTCGCATAATATTGTACAGTTGTTATTTATTATATGCTACTGTGATATCACCTATTTCAAATCAAAGTTATATTATCATATAAACATAGGCGGACAAACGAATATATGCACGAAAATAGGATTCACTCGAGGAAACAATATCATTACAGAAGCTGCAAACACAATCCAAATTATTAAACCAAAAAATAACGTGATTTTTTTTCAAATATGTAATCATCTTCAAATTTCAAACGACTCTCTTTCTGCAATAAATCCTCCAATATTTAATAAAAACGTATTTTCAAACATTTCAAATCAAATAGAATGATTTCATACATCAAGAATAAAGGTATTTCATGTTGATTAATTATTACTACTCACCTCTGCTCGTTCCCTCCATCTTAATAATGGCGCGCTGTGTAGACATCAGTCAATTGTTATACGTCACTACGGCGGTGAACGATTTTCGCGAATCGTTCGTCGCGGTGACCCACGACTCTCCATATGAGCCGAAATTCTTTCGACTTTACAGAATAGGCCCCAAGATCTACCAGAGCACTTGACATACATTTTAATAATTTTATCGATAGTGCTGGCATTACGCTCGCAGAAGTTCATCGTATCGGATACCGAACCATCCATCTTGGTTAATTCCAACGCCCAAAATATGCTTTACTCTAAATAGCCGGCGAAAAAGTTGCACCACCGCAGGGGAATATCAAAAACTCTTCCGAGAATTCTTAAGCAGTCACTCCGACCTTATCCCCTTATGGCTCAAGGTCGGATACTTTGTGTGCCTGTGCAATCACCTCGGCCCGTCACGGAGTCATCCAGGCCAGGCTAATCCCGCTGTGTACACACTACACTCTGTAGTGTGTTACTACACAGCGGAACTCCTGGCCATCAAAATGACTGGACGAGATATGAAGTGCTGGTGGCTCCTATGCCATATGTACTGACTCCATGAGTTCCCTGGGTTCCATTTCTTGTTTTTTCCCCATGCACCCTATAGTACAAGACATAAAGTCCTCCCTCTTATCACTTGAGAGAAAGGGAATTAATATCATGTTCGTTTGGGTTCCTGGGCATGTGGGAATTGCCGGAAATGAGAGGGCAGACATATTGGCAAAGGATGCCTTGCTCATCCCAGAACAAGAGCTGGTTTCATGCGAGGACCTCCGATGCATGTTCAGTAAAGAAGTGAAGGGGCAATGGTACAATGCGTGGGTAAACACAGCCAACAATAAATTGTGGTGTGTAAAACCGGTTGTATTGGCATAGCCCTCTTCCGTGAGGGGTAGTAGGAGAGAGGAAGTTATCATTACTCGCTTGCGAATAGGGCACTGCACCCTGACCCACTCCTTTCTCTTCGCAGATGAGAAAATTCCACCGTGCTGTGAGGATTGTGACTCTCCTCTCACTGTTCGACACCTCCTGACGTAGTGTGTGAAGCATCGGGATGTACGTAATGAGTTAGGCATCAGGAGAGGCCTAGAATACGTTCCCAGTGTCGACCCTGACCGCCTAAGCCACACAATTTTATTTTTCAAAGAAATAGGCCTGTTAACCAAAATATGATTTTACCACTTTTTTTCCCCCTGCGGGTAGGGGGATAGAGGATACTCCCGCAGTATCCCTGCTTGTCGTAAGAGGCGACTAAAAGGGCGGGGAGCACACCCCGAAAACAAACCCCGTTCCAGCAAGGGTTGAGCCCGGACAGTCTTGTGGGTCAACTGTCTGTGTGCGGCCATACCCCCTGGCCTGCGATCCACCCGCATGTTTGCCGTGTGCGGAAACCCCTAAGGAGGAGAAGGGGATCCTGGGGGGTGAGGTCCGTGATTCCCAGCCGGGTGTCGGATGCCCGGTATGGACTACGGGCTGATACCCCTCTTTGGCCCGGATTCTGTTTAAACGGGCGACCGGGAGCTAGCCACTCCCGGGCAATCGGCTTACGATACGTTTGGTGGCAGGTGCTAGGGAGGTGGGGGTCTGCGTAGGGCGGTTGGAGACGTTCGGGTGTGGTGGGTCCGTGCATCGATGACCCAGCCTGAATCAGACAACCACCTCTAGGGTGCTATATCCCCTCGGGTAGGCGTGGATCCCTAGCCACGTGGGAATCCCGGGAAATGGGGCAGCCGACGATGCTGCGAAAAAGGCCCTTGGTAACCCTAGAGTTGACCTAGACGAAGTAACCACAGAAGATCTCCAGAACACACTCAGACGCAGAATACTGAAGGAATGGGATACGGAATGGAAAGCGGTGACTAATAATAAACTGCGCGAGATAAAAAGCTCCACCAAAGCCTGGTTGTCCCCCGTCAGGGATAGTAGAAGGGAGGAGGTGGTCATCACCCGTATGAGGATAGGGCACAGCCATCTGACCCACTCCTTTCTCTTCACTGAAGAGAAAATCCCACCCCGGTGTGATGACTGTGACTGTCCTCTCGGTATTCGGCATATCCTGACGGAGTGTAGCAGATACCGGGACATGCGTAGCCGACTGGGCATTGGGGGTGACCTAGGGTCCATTCTGGGTGTAGACCCCAATGCTATCGGCCGCATAATTTTATTTCTAAAGGAAATGGCGCTTTTTAATAAAACATAAGCAACAGTTTAGGAAATGTAAATGGTTTTAACTTGAACGAAATAATAGATAAGCAATATATCTAGTTACCTGACAACCTCCCTCATCCGAATATAAAAAGTATATATATAACATTGAAGAGTAGAGGTGCAAAATGACCATGCCGTCGACGCACCCTACAAACCAATACTACCTACTACCTACCCCCTCGGGTAGTCCTTGCGACCGCACCCCCTTGCGGCGCGGCGTCCCAAACGTGTGGCTCCATGGTGGGTGGGGAGCCCGAGGGATGAAATATAGAGTTGGCATGGAAAACAACATTCCACCAATTAAGAGATCCCGTCCGGATTCCGGCGGGGGGGATATTGGTTAAACTTGTAGCATGAGATCGGTTAAACTTGTAGCATGAGAGGATAATCAAGTGCCTATTAGAAGGCGAGTCACTCCAAAAAGTGTCTCCCTTCCTTATACGGAAAGTGTTGTCTACCTACGTACCTTGCTCGTACCGTGGAGCTTGTGTCCGCTAAAAAGCTGAAGGACGACTCACTATTAATTGAAACAAGCAGCCAGGTGCAAAGCGAAAGGTTACTAAGCATGACACTTCTCCATGATATTCCATTAAGGTGGAGGTGCACCGCACCCTAAACACTAGTCGGGGGGTCATCAGTCATTATGACTTACCATATGTGGATGACGACGAGATCATAAGGGAAATGGCCTCTCAAGGAGTTACTGATGCACGTCGACTAACCACAAAGCGGAATGGTACAGTACAGAACGCTACCTCAGTGGTACTAACCTTCTCGCTCGACAGGCTCCCCGACAAGGTGTTTGTCGGGTATGAATCGGTTCTGGTGCGACCATTCATACCGGCGCCCATGCGCTGCTTCCAGTGCCAGCGCTTCGGCCAATACGCAACGCGATGTGAGGGCAAGGCCATGTGCCCGCGCTGTGGCCTGAAGGAGCGTGAGGGTGCGAAGTGCTCTAAACAGCTACACTGCGTTAACTGCGAAGGCGATCACCCAGTATACTCCCGTACATGTCCCCAACTCCTCGAAGAACTGAAAGTAATGGAAACTAAAACGCTGGAGAAGTTAACTTATTTCGAGGCCAGGAAGAAGTATAGGGCGATGATCGCCCCCACTTTTTCCAGGTTCTTTGCCGTGGTTGTAACCCCACCTCTATCAAAGTGCACCATAGGTACGGAGACCGATGCTGTCATGGCGAAAGACACGCAGAAAGAAACTGCTAGGCTGGCTAAGGCTCCCAAAACAGCTCAAAAACAAATGCCGTCTGTGTGGGTTCCCCAAAGAAGATCCTACTAAAAAATGAAACCCGGGATACACCCAAAACGCGCGAGGAAACGCCATCTCCCTGCCCTTCCGGCTGAAAACAAACTGTGCTGGAAGTCATGGAGGAGGACGAAAGTCTCTCAGAGACGCATAGCAAAAGCCTCCAGCATAGAATCGCCTTAGACGCTGACCCCTTAGTGTTCAGTGTCTGGCTCTTTCCTTATATATTTATTTATTCTTTTTATTATTTTTTTAGTATTTTAATGGCTTTTATATTACAGTGGAACTGTAACGGATTTTATCGCCATAGAGAGGAGCTAACCGTTTTAATACGTGATTTTAACCCCTCTTGTGTTTGTCTCCAAGAGACTCATTTTAAAATGATGGACAAGGGTATTTTAAAGGATTCAAAATTTTTAGATTTGACGACAACAGCGGCCAACGAGCCCTAGGTGGAGTGGCTATCTATATTCGGGAAGCCCTTTACACTTCCCGAATGCATCTACACACACCATTTCTGGCTATAGCGGTGACGGTGCATACTCCCGAACCGATTACGATATGTAACGTCTATCTCCCTGAGGCTGCACTGGTCACACGATTTAACTTGGAAGCCTTTGTCCGTCAGTTACCACTCCATTCATCTTACTTGGGGACTTCAACGCTCACGACACAATGTTGGGTAGTTCTCAAGTGCAGTGCGACCGCAGAGGTCGTGTCATAGCGAATTTTACTATGGATTTAAACCTGTTTTTAGTAAACAACGGAGAGAAAACCCGTTCCAACTCTTTAAACTGTCAGTTTTCATGTATTGATCTCTGCATAGCATCTAGCAGTTTAATGAACAAAATTAACTTGTTGGTAGGTACAGGAGGACTTAAGTGGTAGCGATCACTTTCCTCTTTTTATAAAGAAGGAAGGACGTCTTAATCCTGTTTTTATTCCGCCGGGCAACTGGATTGTCCGGAAAGCCGATTGGTGTCATTTTAAGCGTAATTTTAATTTTAAACACGATAAGACCCTAGATAGTGTTACTAACATTAACTATTTGACCAGCCAAATCATTTAAGCCGCAGATGCAAGCGTACCTCGGCGTCGTCGCGTCCCTTCGAGGCCTTCCGTGCCTTGGGGGAACAATGAATTCGCAGAAGCCATTCGTCAACGTAAGAAGGCGTTACGAATTTTTAAAAAATTGCTCACGAACATGAACCTTTCCGCCTTCCGACGCTTAAGAGCGAAGGCACGTCAGGTCGTGAAGGAGGCGAAGAGGGCTTCCTGGATGGAATTTGTCTCTGGCGTCAACAGTTGGACGCCAGTTGCAGAAGTTTGGCGTAGAGTAAGAAGTATATCCGGTAACCACCAACAGCTCGGCCTCTCCTTTCTACGTGTTGGAGGCAACATAGTTACATCGCTATCTTCTATTGGTGATATATTCGGTCGGTAACTAGCCAAAACCAGCTCTAATAAAAGCTACGATGATAGTTTTTTAAAAATTAAGAAGGAAAAGGAGGCATTTTCTATCGAATTTAAGGAGCGACGATCTCTGGCAGATGACAACCTTCCGTTTTCCCTGTGGGAACTTGAGTCCGCCATTGCGGACTCCCACATGACTTCTCCAGGTCCCGTTGAAGTCCACAATGCCTTTCTTCGTAATATTCCGGAATCGGCATTGTTTGAGGTCCTCCACACCTTCAATCAGCTATGGGTTGAATGTTCCTTTCCATCGTCCTGGCGGGAGTCTGTTGTAGTCCCTATATTAAAACAGGGTAAAGACCGAGCTGATCCGAACAACTACAGGCCGATATCTCTTACTAGCTGCCTTTGCAGGATTATGGAAAGAATGGTGAATCGGCCGCTCATATGGTGGCTAGAGCGTCACAACCTTCTTTCTGGTGTTCAATGTGGATTTCGTAGGGGCCGTTCCACCACTGATCACCTAGTAAGAAAAGACAATTTTATCCAGGAAGCCTTTATTCTACGTCAACACGTGATTGGTGTATTTTTCGATATTGAAAAGGCTTATGACCGAACTTGGCGACACAAGATTCTAAACACTCTCCATGAATGGAGTTTTAGGGGTAATCTACCCATTTTTATTCGAAACTTTTTATCCAGCCGTGTTTTTAAAGTCAGAATAGGTCAGCATAAATCGCAAATTTACAGCCAAGAAAATGGAGTTCCTCAGGGTTCCGTCCTTAGTGTAACGCTTTTCGCTGTAGCGATTAACGATATTGCTAACTGTTTAGGAACACCAGTAATAGCATCACTGTTTGTGGATGACTTAGCAATTTTTTGTTGGTCATCCGAGCTTGCTACCGCAGCCAGACTAATCCAACTCACTGTGAACAAATTGCACAAGTGGGCCCAGTGTAATGGTTTTAAGTTCTCCTCAGAGAAAACCAAATGCGTTCATTTTCGTCGGTGTAGGGGATATCACATCCCTCCAGCGTTACGCTTGGGTGGTAAAAACCTTCCATATGTCGACTCAATCCCTTTTTTAGGCCTGACATTTGACTACCGCCTCAACTGGCATGCTCACATAGAAATTTAAAAAAATGAAATGTCACAAAACTTTAAGCATTTTAAAGTACCTAAGTCACTCGACATGGGGAGCTGATCGCTCCATACTAATTTTATTTTATGGTGCTTTAGTACGGTCAAAACTTGACAACGGTTCCTTTGTACACTCTTCCGAACGAGAATCGTACCTTCGACCACTGTCTGTGATACACAATATCGGTTTACGACTATGTACGGGGGCGTTTTGGACCTGCCTTATCCTGAGCATCTACTCTGATACAGGAGAATCGCCTTTGTGCTACCGAAGGAACCTGCTAATGTGCAACTACACCTCAAAGGTTTTAGCAACGAAGACCCATCCATGTTTTAACTTGTTTTCAAAACCACAATTTTTAGATGTTTTTAACCGTAAGACAAAGGCCACACGGCCTGCCAATGTGCGTTTTAACTATTTTATTCGAGAACGAGGAGTTGGTCTACCGTATTTATACCCTGTCGGGTCATCTAACCACCCACCATGGCTAACTCCTACTCCTATAATAAAGATGCTCCTAAGTGATCGTCCAAAGGCTTCCACCACTGCTGCTGAGTGCCAGCGTGCCTTCTTTGTGTTCCTGGGCAACCACCCCAATTTTGTCACTGTATTCACAGACAGGCCGAAGTCTCCTACCGCCTGTGCCTGTGCTGTAGTTTCTTCTTATCATGGTACCATAAAGGTTAAACTCAGTCCACTGTGAAGTTTATTCACGGCGGAGCTGTTCGCGATAAAGATTGCTCTGTGTAGGATAGACAGTAGTGTAGGATCCTTCGCAATTTTCTCTGACTCTTTAAGTGCCCTAAACTCTATTTCCAACTGTACTTCTACGAACCCATTATGCCAGCAGATCCTTGAGCGGCTACTCTCCCTTCAAAAGAAGGGGTCACCATCATCTTTCTTTGTGTTCCCAGCCACATGGAAATTGTCGGGAATGAACGTGTCGATGCAACTGCGAAGGCTGCCCTAAAAGAAGATAATTGCACATTAACTCTGGTACCTTTCGAAGACCTTCGGTCCCATATAAAGGGTTCAGTTTTCCAATAGTGGCAGGAGCAATGGAACGATCTTCCATATAATAAATTACGCAGCTTAAAACCGGTAACGGCAGCATGGCCCACGTCCGTCAGGAGTAGTCGCAGAGAGGAAGTCGTCATTGCACGACTACGAATCGGTCATTGCCGTCTGACTCACTCGTATCTCTTCACCGAAGAGAAGGAACCGTCTCTCTGCAATGAGTGCAACATGCCTCTCAGTGTGCGACACATATTGACGGATTGTAACGTATACCGGAATACACGCCTCAGGTTAGGGATCAGGGGGAGCCTAGAGCATGTTCTAGGCAACGACCCTGATCGTCATAACCGTGTCATAATGCTGTTAAAAGAAACTGAACTTTTTTAATAAAATATAATCTTATTCAGACATATTTTCATCTTATTTTTATTCTTATTTTGATCTACCATAAATATAGTGCAATATATTGCTTATGCATAAATTAGAGAATGGGTGGTGCGAAATGACCGTGGCTGTCGAAGCACCCAAAAACTCAATACCTACCTACCTACCTACCTACCTACCAGTCTTTTTATAGTATAGAATAAATATTTAATAACAATTCATAAATATGCCTACGACTAATGTTTAGTAATAATTCTACTGTTTGTATCTTAGTTTGTGTATGGTTCAAATGGCCATGGCCGTCGACGCACCTTAAAACCTAACTCCATTACTACTCGACACACCTTAAAAACAGAATCCTACCTACCCAATAGCACCTGTCACCAAATTTTCTACTTTTTCTGGTGTATTTTTGCATAAAGATTTGGTGAAGATATCTGCCACATTATTATTTGAATCCACCTTTACAGCATCAATAACTTCGTTCACATAGCATTCATTTATAAAATGGTAATGTACCTCTATATATTTGGAGTTTTTAGTAAAATTACCATGCCTAGAAATGTCTAAAGCTCCAGAGTTTTCTTCGTACATTGTAACAGGTTTATTTATTTCAATATCAAAGATTTAAAGCAAATCTTTTACAGGTTTTATCTCACTCACTGCTTAGGATCATCATCATCATCATTGGTCAACAATACTAGGATTGGTTTGACGCAGCTTTCCACTCGATTCTTCTATCGGCCAACTTTTTCATTGTGACGTAATTCTTCTCTTTTACATCCTTCACAACCTGTTCCATGTATCTCATACGAGGACTGCCTTTTCCAATCTTGCCGTTCACTTTTCCCTGCTTCGGATAATGTAACATACTCGGCAAATGTGGACTATTTTGTGACACTGCCTTGCTTTTTAGATTTCCAAAAAATTGCATTTCCAAACAATCTTATTACATAACCTGATGTTGATTTTCTATTTACATTATCACCAGCCCTGTCAGCATCCACAAAGCAATCAAGAACATCACTCATCTCATTTTTGTTGTGCATCAATTGTCTTTTGACAAGTCTTATCAAATGTCTTTTGACAAGAACAAATATTTCAAAATTCTTCAGGCATACTTAAAGTGAGTTTCATTGTGACAGTTTTGAAATCTACTTAGGTCATTTACACTGTAGCTTATAGCTGGCCTTGTTCCAGAACTTATGTATAATAATACACCTATTAGACTTCTATTTTCGATATCGTCCTATATTTCTTGTGCAGGATCTAATATCAGATTTACCTCCATTGGTGTACCATATAGTTTTTAGTCTTCAATGTTATATTTTCCTCTTAATGATTCAATACAGCCTTTCTGGCTTAGAGTCATTATGCTCCTTTTATAATCATATTCAATATTAATACCAAGGATATGTTTTACATCGCCTATGTCTTTCATTTTGAATTTGTTTGACAATAATTCTTTCATATTCTGAATCTTTCTCTTATTTCTACTGAAAATAAGTAAATCATCAAAGAATAATATTAGATAAATCACATCATCTTTATGTCTCATAATATACAAACAATAATCCTATTCAATTCTTCTAAAGCCTAATTTTCTTAAGAATACATTAAAACAATCGTACCATGCTCGAGGACTTTCTCTTAAGCCATACAATGCTTTATCTAGTTTACAAACTATCCGTACCATCTTCATAACCACTAGGTTGTTTTATGGATATTTCTGAAGAAATTTCACTATTTAAAAAGGCTGTTTCCACATCCATTTGTTCTATAATCAAACTCGTTTGACAACAAGAGGATAACAAAATATTTAAAGATTACATTTTAGCAACAGGTGAATATATATCTCTACAATTTCTTTTTGCTGAACACCTTTTACAACTTGTCTTGCTTTATATTTTTTATCGGATTTTTGTATAAACCCACGTTACATCTAAAATGTTTTTACTCTTAGGCTTTTCAACTAATTTACAGGTTTTATTGTTCTTCAAACTTTCCAATTATTTAGTCATAGCTTGTTTCCAATAATCATACTAATTTCTAATTCACCGCCTCTTCAAAACCATTTAGACTATCAGTGCAACAATAATTTACATCAGCAAAGTTATTGTAGACATAACTATCGTCAAAACTACTAGGTTCTTTTTTCCTCTTTTTGATCTTCTCAACTCTAAGTGTTTTATCTTGTTCAATCTCATTAGAGACATTCTTTTCAATCGGTTTGGATTTTTGAATATTTACCTCAAATTCATACCTCAAATTCATACCTCAAATTCATCCCTCAAATTTAATTCCCTCAAATTTACATCCCTCAAATTTACATCCTGTGTTTCAGAATCTTTGGAATATTCACTTTTTGAGTTATCTTCCTTTTCATTCTCATTTATGTCAAAACCACTGCATTTAACATCTTCCCTGGAAATCGCGATATCACACTTCTTCATTTTATGGTACATAAGAATACGTTTCTTCCAGTTTCCATAATCTTCACCGTCACAAATTGGAATTGTAATTTCCGTCATTTTCTGGAACTTTCTTTTTTTTCAATACTTTTTGTACGTTAACCACGCTCTGCTACCATATTAAGAGTTATTCCTTTTTATCTTTTACAAGATCTTTAATCTCAATGACCATACCGTGGACCAAAATACAATAGATACAACAATTAATCAATAACTTATCAACATGCATTGAAACGATGGAAAGTAATGTAAATGTACATAGTATTCCAACAATATCGTCAGGTTTATTTTAAAAAACACGGAAACAAAAATTAAAAAATGTTGAAAACTTAATGTTATCGCTTAGCACAAAATATTTGTAATGAGTGAAAATGTTTTTGTGAGGGACGGAATGAGTGTTTAAGTATTAATTATCCTATGTGAATTGCAAATAGAATTAAATGTATCTC
The DNA here is from genome assembly GCA_933228895.1 of Platycnemis pennipes. NCBI lineage: Eukaryota > Metazoa > Arthropoda > Insecta > Odonata > Platycnemididae > Platycnemis > Platycnemis pennipes. Next base: position 111,026,646 of record OW121850.1, read on the forward strand.
CAATATGAATAAAGTCACCATGTTTTACATGCAAAAATGTGGAAAACTGAGGGAAAATTAACTCTTCCGCAAAATTGCGATTTTTTTGTTTGAAAAGAAATCAATGGATTGGAATGAAATTTCTGCAGATTCTACATTATTTTGTGAAAATCCAACTTGTTGGTAAGAAATTGGAATTTGTGTTTTAAACTTAAAATTAATGTTAAGTTTCAAACACAATCAGAATTTCAGAGTAAAGCAATTATGAGTGCACTGTATCACGGACTAGCATACGCAAACAAACATCATTATTGTTTAGCAACATTTTTTTAAGTGTGTCATTTTTCAATTTTGTTCGCTGAAAGTTTTGCTGGTGGGTCACAGCACTTGTATTTTAGATTACACATTATATTGGAATTCATTAAAAAATAAAAACATTATGCGGATGAGATAATCCAATATACCTTACATATATATATATTGTTACACAATTGTCCGATCCAAGAATACCTACCGGTCGTCGTAATTAAGAATGGTCCGGGTCACTAAAATTTTTCGAGTTGGTCACTAGGTAACCCGCGGTCATAGGTTGCAGACCACTGGTTTAGACATTTATAACTCTAAAATAACAAGGGAAGCGGGTTCTTGGTGAATGAGGTGGTTTATATTGAAAGAAAATAACAACTGTTGAATTATTCATATTATTATAAAAACATACTTCAGCAAAACTAAAACTATTCACAATCTCACAAAACTAAGTCGATTTTGGCGAAGTGATCAATGAAATGGCTTTTTTGCCATTTCATTGATCACTTAGTCGGATGATATTTCAAGCTCTCGATGAATGGAGAGCATCGCTAGCCCATTCAGCCTTGCCTAGGAGAAAAATATCTTATTAGTTCGGGAAATTATTAGTTGTGAAAGTCATCCACATGTCAGGGATTTGATAGCGGTTTTCTAACGCTTCTTGAATCATCTCTTTCGAAATAATCGTATGAGTCAGAACAAAATTGAAAGTCAATGAAACGAAATTGACTCTTCGTGATAGAAAAATTTTAATATAATGAGTAGAAATATGTTTCATACTACAATCCTATTTCACCTAGACGCTTTTCCTACCTGCCCAGTTGTGTTCCTCAGATAGGTCTTCAATCGCTTGAGTGTAGAAAATGAGCGTTCTGGGGTGCAGGATGTCACTGGTAAAGTAGCCAGAATCTTCAATAAAGAATATACACTGGGATACAATGTGGTGTCACAACAATCGAGGCTCTCGAGAACAGACTTCAATACTTTTGACATGCCTTTTTTTCGACATTGTTTCTCCACAGATTCAATTCAATGAAAATATCTCCTGCAGATGATTTGACGTCTTCACGGTACGATTCAATCAGTTTGCTTAATTTGACTTTGCATTTTTTTCAATTGTCCAAGGAATCGAAAAAGCAGCTAAATCCTTCAAAAATGGACGCGTGGTTCTCGAATCTTCATTCATTTGCATTATGAAAAAGTCCAAAAGTGGATTGAACAGGTTTATTCTATAGTGGGTTTTAAGATTGGATAGTTCGTCATTGCTTGATGAATTCTGAACCACAGCATTGCTGCGATCCTTCTGCCTGCCACAGATCCTTGGCATTTTCAGATCAACACCAACGTCATTAGCTGTAGACTTTATTGTTCGGAAAATGTCTCAAAATTCCTTTTCCGAGTTGCCTCTTAACTTTTTGAGTTCGATAGTGCATATATTGGATGTATTCACCATTTGCTTCAAATCGAGATCTTTTGTCTGGAGCGTTTTGCAAAGTGGTAAACATTAAGCAAAAATATTAGCAATAACGAGAACTGAAATGATGAATTCGGTATTTAAAATTGCACATTTCAAACTGTAAGCTTCACTCGCGGTCTTATCATCTGAAGCTACAATCTTCTCCAGAGCTTTGATCACAAATTCCATTATATGCATAAATTCACGCACAGCGTCAAACTTATAAATCCATCTTGTGCAGCTCAAGCGTTTAAAAGTCTTAACCCGAGGGGACAGTTTTGACTCGTCAATTATATCGAGTTAGATTGTCTGCTTTTTAGGCGTTCTGAAGAATACATACATTTTCTCCAGCACACCAAGGCAATTTCGGATCTCTTTCACTTCACATGCATTAGCCACTGCTAAGTTGAGGGCATGTGCTGCACAATGTACATATTTGGCGTAAGGGTGCACTTCTAGAACATGTTTATGCACGCCGTTATAAATCCCTGACATAGCACGGGCTCCATCATATCCCTGACCTCTTAAAAAGGTTGTATCTACACCATATTTTTGCAAGCTCTGAAGTATACACATAGCCAGTGCCTTACCAGTGCATGATGTTACACGTTCAACCTGTAAAAAATCCTCTTTTATAACATGTTGACCACGGATATTATCAAATTGTACATATCGTATACAGATAGTGAATTGTTCAGCATGGGACTAATCGCTAGTTTCGTCTGCTAAAATAGAGAAACACTGACTAGCATTATCCTTCTGGACAAGCTTTTTCAAGAGTATTGTATTACAGCTGTCTATTATTTCCTTTTGAATCTTCGGAGATAAATACTTGATTCTCCCCTCGGCTCCCAAAATCTGTGCCAACTCTCCGTCGGCCTGGATACGATAATGCAAAATTGCTTTGAAATTTCCAGGATTTGTATCAAAACACTTCTGCAGGATTAATATGACCAGAGTCTCGGTGACCACGCAGGGCGAACTCTTCACGCCCACAAAGTATCACGCAATCAATTATCGGCTTTATTTTTTTTCTATTCTCCGCAACAGCGTCTCCATGTGATTGATCACGCTAAACTCTCACCCCCATAGCTGGGTTATTTTGCAATTTCTCTGAATTTTTAAAATCAATGACGCTATTCCGATGGTAAACCGTTTTTTCGTGGATTCAAAACATTTCCTGGGCCTTTTTCCAGTTATCAAACTTATTTTTTACCAATTAGCCTAATTCTTGAGAATTTACACCTGCACCATGTGGGGTGAAAAGAGAACAATACTTGCAAAATGCTCCCCCTTCTTTCTCTGAGTAGGCCAACCACGGAAACGTTAGGAGCCATGAGTATTGAAATTTTAACCCCCTTCCTTTAAACTTCTCGAGGAGTGGAAATTTATAATTAACCGATGGCTGACAAATATTATTGAATATATATATTTTGTCAGCATTGACGTTATTTTCATATAAACCAATATCATTGGGGTGGAAACTAATTGGTTGTTGGGTTATGTTACGTCCGGCTGTTACACTCGTCCCTGAAGATGCGTCGTGAGAAGTTTTGTCAGAGGAACTTGAACTTACATTTGACTCAAGATGTTTCTCCTTACCGATAATGTTTCAATGTCCATCTTCAACGGAATTGTCAACTTCTAAATGACGTTTCTTGAAAACACTTGTTATTAGAGGATGAATTTTTCTTTTGTTTGACATTTTAGATTTACAGTGATACACTATACAATGCTCAATATCTATATGTACTTTATGCGGCTCGACGAAGAATTGGGTAGACTCCTATTATCAGGTAGCAAAAATCTCAAACTAAACTTTGATTATGCTTATAAAAGTATGGTGAATTGGTAACGTATGAACCTGAAGCCATATGATATGATCAACAATTCGAGACGTTATTTAAAGCTCTGTATTTAGATATGCTCTAAATACAGAGCTTTAACGTTATTCTCGTAAGCGCGCGCCCTACAGTCCGTTCTAGGTACGTCTCAGGCATCGACAAGTCGACATAAGACTGAGATAGGCGGGAATTAAAAAAAAATATTCATTGATCAATAACTTTCTGAACATTTAGAAATCGTGTAAAAAATTCTTTTAAAATGTTAATTCCACGTCAATTGGTCTCGAAAATTGCTCTCTTCAGACTTGTAAAAGTTCCAAAATTTTACCTGCCTTTAAGGGGGGGGGGGGGGATCTATCCCCCTCATCCACCCCCGTAGTTACGCCACTGCCGATATCGATTCTTGCGTTTCACAAATTTTCGTTTCTGGCAGTATTAACCATTTCTTTGAAAAGATTTTTTTTGCGAATGTTGTTCCGAAAAAGAAACTGATAAGATACGAAACAATTTTGATTATTATATATTTTCTAAATCTGCATAAAAATATATTCCAATTCTTTGTTTTTTAAGCAAATAAACAATTGCAAATTTGCAAACTAGTGTCTTTAAGCACATATGATCGTGGCATCATGCAGAAAGGTGATTCATATTTTTTATTAACTATGATAGTCTTAATCGATCCTTAAATATTCATTTCGCCCCCTAGAGAAAATTTTCACTCATTGCAAATATTTTAATTAAGCATGAACATTTAAAAAATATTATTTTCAATTTGCACACTTGCGTGATTTCCAAAACTCCTAATGTGATAAAAATTTTGAGATGGATTTTCGGAATTTGTGGACTAAGCCCGTTCTCCTACACTTCTTCATTTTGAAACAACAAAAACTAACGTACTTGTGTAATACAAAGGCGATATAAATTTACACATGACATATAGGGGAGAGCGGGGCTAGTTGATTCAGTTGTATGTTTTTCAATTTTCGTAAATTTTAGAAACAATCTACTTCATCAAACTAATGACTGAATGTAAGCTTGAAGCTTTCTTAATGCATAGATGATTATTTTCTGGCCTATTATTTAACCGCCGACTACACAATCGTCTCTTTTCAATGATGTCTAGAGTGTATGAGTCTATCTCTATATCTGTGATATCAACCAACCCCCGTCTTGGGCAAGTTGATACTTTAAGGTGGCAAGTTGATACATCATTAAATTAGTTGACAACAAACTTAAACAAAATGTAACAATAAAACGTGATATAATTAATTAGTTAAATTTAAAATAAGTAACAATGTTGAACATTAAGATAAATATTTAAAAAAATTAATTTTACTAGAAAAATAGTAAAAGTTACTTACTTTTGCTTGCGATCATCATTTTTTTGCGCCGGCTGGGTTTAAAACTATTTAAATATGCTATGGACCTGAGGGGTAATTAAGGAGAAGAAATAATATCAGGACAATAAATTTACCCCCGCACGGGGGGAAGAGGATGATCTCTTCCTAAGGGGAGTAGCGCCCCCACGGACCCGAGCCCACCGAGGAGACAACCTCGTGAAAAAACCCACAGTGCAATTGGGCAGTTCCGGACAGTATGTGAGTCTACTGTGCTGAGTACAGCCACGACATCTGGCCAACTGACTCACCCGCGTGTTTGCCGTGCGTGGAGACCCGTAAGGTGGGGAAAGAGGATCCTGGTGGTTGAACTTCCCGGTCTGGATGGGGGTCGGATCCCCTGAAAGCCGGGTTGCAACACACCACTTTGGCCTCGGACTCCACTGAAACGGGGGGTCAGGGAGTAGCCGCCTCTGATCAATCGGCTAGCTGTTTCGTATTGGCGTTCAGCAGGCGAGTACGGACAGCATGGGGGTCTGGCGGAAGGGCGTCGAAGGTGCGTGGGTTTGGAGGACCCACGTAGCCAGAGACCAACCCGGAAGCAGACAACCATGCCTGAAGTGCTATATCCCCTCGGGTAGCCCTGGCGACCGCACCGGTTTGCGGTGCGGCGTCCCGAATGTGTGGCTCCACGGTGGGTGGGGAGCCCGGGGGATGAAATTTATGATGGTATGGTGGACAATAACCTTCCTCCTTCCAAAAGATCCCGCCCTGACAAGGGCGGGGGAGCGTATGTCAGTGCGTGTAGAAAATATTTGATAATGAGATGTACCACCGATGGTGAGAATCTAAATCGGGTGTCACCCTTCCTTATTCATAAGGTGATAACCTCTACAGTCAGTGGACCTTTAGAATCTGTAAAGAAGTTACGGGATGGAACCTTGTTAATCCAAACAACAAATGATCAGCAAAGTGAAAAACTACTGGCAATGAATAAATTGCATGACATACCGGTAATTGTGGAAATGCACAAGAAACTTAACACCTGTGATGGAATTATCTCGTGTTATGATTTATTATATGTTACCGTAGATGAGATAACGAGAGAAATGGCACCGCAAGGTGTCATTTCTTGTCGTAGGCTTACCACCAAAAGAAATAACGAAATCATAAACACCCCGTCAATAGTACTCACGTTCGCCCTTGACAAGCTGCCGGACAAAGTTAAAGTAGGGTTTAATGCTTATTCCGTACGGCCGTTCATCCCCAGCCCTTTGCGTTGCTTTAATTGCCAGGAATTTGGTCACACTGCTCCTAGATGTAGGGGTGAACCCACATGCCCAAAATGCGGGAAGAAAAACACGAGGACGATGTTTGTAAGTTTCCTCCGCATTGTGTTAACTGTGACGGCCCGCATCCTGTATACTCCCGAGACTGTCCGAAGTTACAAGAGGAGAAAAAGATTATGGAGATCAAGGTGACGGAGAAGATCCCTTTTCTCGAAGCCCGCAATAAATATAGGACCAGGGTGCCTACCTTTTCTAAATCATTCGCGTCTACCTGTAAACCGGTAATGCGTAGCAGCGCAGCACAAACGGATACAGTCGTCCAGGAAGAGTCAAAGGGAGGAAAATCTGGAAGCAAAGATGACAACAACAACCGAAATTACTCAAATAAGACCCCAGCGGCTAATGCGAACGAGGAAAAATCTCAGCATAAGCCAAACACTAAAGAGCTGACAGTGGTGGAGAAAAAGGCTGCACCACAGAAAAAAATACAGCCACAAATCAAAAACAACCAGGTTCAAAAGAAAAATAACGCGAGCAAGTGCGAAATAGCACCCCAATCGACCTCCACTCCTGACTTTCCAAGTGAGGAGGAAATGGAAGAAGATGTACTGGATGAACAGCAACTCCAACAAGTTCTGCAAAATCGGAGGAGTTCGAAAGTGAAACTCTCGCGACCTATTTTACCCTAAAATGTTCGGTATACAATGGAACATTAACGGCTATTTCACACACAAAGGAGAGCTTCAGATTTTAATAGATAATTTCAACCCCTCTTGCATTTTTTTGCAGGAAACGCATTTTAAAGGAAAAGACAAAGCGACGCTCAAAGGCTACACGCTCTTCCGAAAAGACGACCTTAGCGGACAGAGAGCTCAAGGGGGAGTCACCATGGCCATCAGAGAGGCCCTCTACACCTCTCAGGTGAACCTGCAGACTCCTTTGCAAGCAGTTGCAGTCACAACTGCTGTCCCGGAAAAGGTTACATTCTGCAACATATATCTTCCGGAATGGGCACCCGTGACCGTTAGAGCACTAGAAGACCTCCTTGGGCAATTGCCGCGGCCCTTCGTCCTTATGGGGGACTTTAATGCTCATAATACCCTTTGGGGTTCTACCCCCGAAAAATGCAACAAAAGAGGGCGAATTATAGAGAAGGTAATATCAGATTTCGACCTAATCGTGTTAAATAATGATGAGAAGACGCGTTTTAATTCATTCACAGGAGAATACTCCTCGATAGATCTTTTTATATGCTCGAGCAGTATTGCCCCTCTTTTCACAATGTCAGTCCACGAAGATCTATGTGGAAGTGACCACTTTCCACTTGTAGTGGAGAAAACGGGAAATGCTGGAATTTGCAACCTGCCAAAGTCTTGGCTTATTAAGAAAGCCGACTGGGCTGATTTTAGAAAGAAATTTCATTTTACCTTTTCTCCCAACACCCCAGCGCCGAGCAATGTGGAGAGAATGACCAACGCTATTCTCAAAGCCGCGGAAGGTAGCATACCTACTACTTCTGGCACCTCACATCGCTCTCCAGTTCCATGGTGGAACGAGGATTGTGCCGACATTATTCGAAGGAGGAAACGAGCGCTGAGAATTTTTAACAAATTTCCTACCTCCACAAATCTTGCGGCCTTTAGACGACTTCGATCTAAGGCACGACAAGTCATTAGAGAAGCGAAGAAATCCTCTTGGACGAAATATATCTCAAGTATTAACCACCGAACGCCTTCTTCGCAGGTATGGAACAAAATAAAATCGGTGATGGGCAAGCACAGTCTCACTCCAGTCTCGGGATTAAGCCTTGACGGAACAATTCTTTCGTCACCCTCTGATATTGCGGAAGCCTTTGGCGGATACTATGCCGCAATTAGTTCAAGTGAAAGTTATCACCCATCATTTAAGAGCTTAAAGCTCCGGGCCGAAAGGACCCGTCTTAATTTCAAAGAGGGGAGAACTACTGCTCCCTATAATAACCCATTCACAATGCGGGAGCTGACGTCAGCCCTAGAAGACCTGAAAGATACTTCACCAGGTGGTGATTTTATACATAACTCATTTTTGAGGAACCTTCCTTCTCGCACTCTGCCCGAATTGCTATCTACACTTAATCAAGTATGGGCTGATCAAGTCTTCCCTGAGTGGTGGCGAGAATCCACAATAGTTCCAATAGCCAAACAAGGGAAAGATAAATCACATCCATCCCACTACCGTCCTATTTCTTTAACAAGTTGCATGTGCAAATTGATGGAAAGGTTGGTTAATAAACGAATAGTGTGGTGCCTCGAGAGCCGCAACCTCCTCTCGACTGTACAATGTGGGTTTCGAAGGAACCGATCAACGATAGATCACCTCGTGAGAATCGAGAACTTCGTCCAAGAGGCATTTCTTCTCCGGCAGCAGGTAATAGCTGTCTTTTTCGATATTGAGAAAGCATATGACACCACGTGGAGGTATAGAATCCTACAGTCCATGCACGACTGGGGGTTTAGGGGCAATTTACCCATGTTCATTAATAACTTTTTAACCAATCGCACTTTTAGAGTTAGAATAGGTAGTGTTCTATCTCAACCATATGAATTGGAGAACGGAGTACCCCAAGGATCCGTTCTGAGTACCACCCTATTCGCTATAGCAATAAATAGCGTTGCGAATTGCATTCAATCGCCTGTAATGGCATCGCTATTTGTCGATGACCTGGCTATCTTTTGCAGAGCATCAAATATATCTACAGCTGAGCGACAGGTCCAATTGACTCTGAACCGCCTAAGTGAATGGTCACTGAAAAACGGCCTTCGTTTCTCCGAAGGAAAAAGTGCATGCACATTCACAGGCTAAGGGGCTATCCGAGACAACCAACACTAAAGCTCGGAGATCATACCCTCTCATTCGTCGACTCCTACCGGTTTCTAGGTTTAATTATCGACAAGAAACTGAACTGGCAAGAACACACGCGGCATTTACAGAACGCGTGCTCGAAAGTTTTAAATATTCTTAAATATCTAAGCGGATCAACTTGGGGAGCGGATAGAACCTCGATGCTACGCATCTATCGAGCCCTGGTGAGGTCCAAACTCGAGTACGGATGTTTTGTGTACTCATCGGCAAGGAAGAGCCGCTTACGGCCTCTCACTTCAGTACACAACGCGGGTTTGAGACTTGCAACAGGGGCCTTTCGAACCAGCCCCGTTCAGAGCATTTACATCGATACGGGTGAACCTCCCCTTGAGGTCCGGATAAAGATTCTTATGTGTAATTATATTTGTAAGATTTTATCAAGACGATCACATCCATGTTTTAAAATAATTTTTAACCCACGCTTTGCGGACGTTTTTAACAGACGACCTAGGGCAACTCAACCCCTTGCCATGCGTTTTAAGATTTTAATCTCCGACTTGGGTATCGACCTTCCGGAGGTGTGTCGATTAAAAAATTTTAAGCTTCCTCCATGGGAGTTTCCTCAAGTAGATTGCTCCCTAGCATACACAGGCGCTAAGGCAAATAAAAGTTCCACCGAACTTAGATTACTAGCCCTGGAGGCCATACATAGATACCGAGGATATGCTAAAATCTACACCGATGGCTCCAAAACTGGTTCCGCATGCGGCTGCGCCTACATTTCTGCTGATGTAGGCTCTGCAGCCTTTAAGCTTCACCCCATGTGTAGCGTATTCACGGCGGAGTTATTTGCCATCAAGGCATCACTGGATGCCATTGGAGACTCACTTCACGAGATGGGGAATCGGAACAAAGCCTTCCTAATTTGCTCAGATTCTCGAAGCTCTCTTCAAAGTATCTGTAGCTTCCCTCCCTCGCATCCCTTGGCCCAGGATATAGTATCCCAAATTGCCAGTCTTAGTACCAAGGACATCCAAATAAGATTCCTATGGGTACCTGCCCACGTGGGCATTATCCGAAACGAAGCTGCTGACGTAGCTGCAAAAGCGGTCCTGAACAGCTGCGAGGACCAAATTGACCATATTCCGACCCAGGATCTAAAACTTTACCTTAGGAATGCAGTTATCCAAACTTGGAATATCTCATGGCGTAACGTGACGCTAAACAAACTGAGAGAAATCAAAGATAGTACAGCAGCCTGGAAGTCTTCGATAAGGAATAGCCGAAGAGAAGAAGTAGTAGTCACTAGGCTGAGAATTGGGCACACAGCACTAACCCACTCCTATCTTTTTACCATTGGGAAATAACCACCAAACTGCGATTCCTGTGACTGCCATTTGTCCATAAGACACCTCCTTGTACATTGTGATAAATATCGGGCACTACGTGAGCGTCACAATGTGTCTGGTGAGCTGAGTCAGGTAATTGGTGATAATCCTACACGAATTGATGACGCTCTTAAATTCCTGCAGGAAGCCAATTTGTTATCCAAAATATGACTGATTTTAATCTTTTAATGTTTTTCAGTTTTACCCATATGCGTCTATCATAGTGTTACCCATTTCATCAAGTGGTTAAATTTTAACTTCATTCCTACCCCGAACTGAGTAAAGGTGCAAAATGACCGCAGCAGTCGACGCACCTTAAACTAATTCTACTACTACTACTACAATAAATTTACTACAAGTAACTTTGGCATTAATACAGGTATTGTAAATTAAAATATAATATTACAATACAAGGACATTTCTGAAAATCATTAACTAAAACGATTCACTGAAACAATAATGTGGAACTGAAGCCAGCTATTAGATTTGATGGTGTGCCTTTGGAAGAGAATCCTTCACTAAGCCAGGTAGATCGTGCATTGTCATTGTTTTACATCGGTGCATTGTCATCCAGTTGTCAGCAGCTGCACAAAATAATTTCTTAAATGGCCCTATTACACTTTTGCCTAAAGACTGAAGCCGGTTTGTAGTGTGGGGGGGGGGGGGGGGAGGATAACAGTATTACACCGTATTCTTTACAATAGTCGATAACAGCAACTGACATATAATAATCCTGATTGTCTAGCAATAGAAGACAAGGGGCATATTTCGCACAGCGTACATGAGACCTACAGTGTTTCATGTACTGTAAAAACGGAGGTGCTGTTACCCATCCAGACGAGTGAGCGGCTCCGATGCAACCTACGGGTCCACTAACAATGAAATGGTCTTTAAAAAACACGCTGGGAAAAATGAAGAGGGGTATTATCAGCGTGTGGTAAAGTGTTACCAAAAGCATTTCCTGCAAAAACTACTATAATGGTTTCGTCATTCTCTGCAGATGATACTCTACAAACTTGTTTTTTTTTCTTTCAAAGCCACCAATTTATTTCGTCGATTTACTGTGGGTATGCCAGTTTCATTGACGCTCCAAGTTTATTTCAAAGCGACTAATCAAGGATTTCAAATTAGAGAAAAATATTCCTACACTGTATTTGTTGAAACTAGATGTTCGAGCTAAACTCGTTGCTGCAGTTTCTCTCAGTGACAAAGTGGGATGACGATGTATATACCCGGTGAACCAATCTTTAGACGCCACATTACTGACACCCCAGTTTTCAAGGAAATTGACTTAATTTGCCACAGCATATCCGAAAGCCAACGTACTAATATTTTTAGGTAATAAACAATAATAAATATCAGAACTATGTAAAATGTAGGAAGTTAACATTTCTCGTTCTCTTGTAAAAACGAGCCTTATCTTAGCATATCCTGTGGTCTGGGAATTAAGAGCTTCTTCATGAATCTTCTCAATGCATTGAAATCTACTTTATACATTTTAGCGGCATTTCTGAGAGACACACCTTTTGCAACTTCCTTGGCAGCATTTTCGAACGCTTCCTGTGGAGCGACTCCCGTTTGTTTTTCTTTGGTTTCACACACACGGGTGTTTTCAAGTCTGTTTTCGCGCTAATAGGCGCTTCAGACCGGGAGGAAAGATATAAGGATAGGAATGGATGGGGGGGATTGGGGGATCTCTGCTCAAGGGATCTTTCTTTTGTATGTACGGACCATAACTGGGCTATAAAGAAAAGCAATGGGCCATAAGAATTAAAACGCAGAGCGTTACAAATGTGGGGCAATTTGATACATTGTATCAACGTGCCCCTTTCGATCTGTATCAACTTGCCCCTTGAGTCACCATTGCAATGAATCGATGTTTAGGTTTAATAGAAGGTCCAATGGCGCAAACTAATAGGGTAAACTAGCCAGTTATTGGCACTTTAAGGACCTTGTTGTAGAAAATTACCTCCAGTGACTCCTGTATATCCATTTCAGCCAAGCAAATATTTTCTTAGACAAAAATCTTGGTTCTATATTTCACTATTGTTACTTTGTTTTATATCCAGCTTTTTACTAAAAATGTTTAAGAAAAAAGTAGCAAAATCCCATTTATTGGCACCTGTTACCCATTTATTGGCACTCAATTTCCCTATTATTGGCACACCAGATAAACTACGCAATGAAAATCGTTTTACTTTAACAAATTTTATATAAATATGGAATTTGAAATTTTCCGAATCGAAATTTCTCTTACCACCAATAATAATAATACCAACTTAGGACTTAACAACTATTTTAAATGTGGAGTGGTGAATCATTCTAAGAGATAAAATTTCAAGGGTATGCCGCATAAATTATAACGTTATCTTAGTTTGTGGGTGACTACTTCATGATTGCACATGTTTAAAAAGTATGATTTTGTAAAAAACAGGAATTTTTACAGATTTAAGAAATGCTTATTTGTCAGAACTTTTTGTTCAAAATAAAGTTTCACATTCAGAACTACTGCTTTCTATTAACTCATAACATTCTTGGCAAACAAATAGATCATCATTGGTATTATCTGGAATATGCATTTGGTGTATTGTAGGGACACAGTCTCGATGATACAACTTCATGCAATTGCTGCATTCAAATCCTGTCCTATCTCCCACTGTATGAGGGCATCTAAAGTACATACCATTGATTATCTCCCTCCTCTACGGGGGCATGTAGGACCTTTTACACACAAATTTTCCCCTATGCGATATATGTGTACGGTTTTTTATGTTTTAGTTTATATTTAGAAGCCTTTTTACAATCGTGTATCCCTCCATATGTAATGTTTTTATACCTGGCTTGGAAGGCTTTTAAAATATTCTTAATACACGGTTCAGTTTCTAGATATTTTTAAATATATAACTTGCTTAATATGCAGAATGTGAAGGTACTAAATACTTCGGTTTCTATGCAATAAAATACTAAGTAGGTACTACAGTTACTTTTATAGTTGATGGAAACGGCCGATACTTTGTGGAACTCCATTGCTAGTAGGTTAAAAAAGACTGAAAATTCCACTGTTTAAAGAATGTATATACCTGTAAATGTTAAGTGTTACGAAACTAGTCGTAAATATATTTTTTTAACAGTGAAATTACAGTCTGTTTTAGCGTGCTAACAATTACTTTTGACGACGAGGATTTTCTTAAATTCAGCCCAATCAGTGATGACTTTAGTCATTGCTTATCCAGTGGTAATTGTTCGCTCCTCGTATGAGTTAGGTATATAGAACAGGTCGTAAAGGACGTGAAAGAGATGAACTACGTTTATATGAAGAGGTTGGCTGATAGAAGAATCGAGTGGAGGTCTGCGTCAAACCAATTCAAATGACCCATGATGATGATGACTCGTTCGCTTCTAGTACAAAGACAGTTTTGTTGCCGAATACCGCACGAGAACGCCTCGGTCAGTAGGACGCGATCCTCCTGAATCCCCATCAACATGACAATTAATGGACTACATTTCATTGGACGGTGTCCTTACGACAAAGACCAAGCATGGTCTAGTGTAGTCACCCTCTTGATCTTTTCTCAGTTCGATTCCCCATTTTTCAAAAATGGGTCATCGGAGCGAGAGCGCGAACCTCGGGCAGCCGTTTCACCTGGTCAGTGGGTGGAATCCATCGAGACCCGGCTACGCTCGCTCCCGATTACCGAGTCCGCATGGCAAAGCTTTTTTTTCCACGAGAGTCATGCGCTTCGATAATGAGAACGTCCTCACTCCTAATAGACCGTGCAGGTCCATCGCATTCTTTCGCGCGAAACTGCCAAGGGGTCCTCGGTGACCTTGGTGGTCTCTCGTGATTCCGGCGTTCGAGTTCTTTCCTTCTATTACTCATTCCGATAGTCTGTAGGTCATCGCGGGGCTAGTATCGAATGGGGAGGTATCTGTAACATCAAGAAGGGGGATCCAACCAACCCCGCGTCGTCGTCCAGACCCGCCCTCTTTCGGCATCTCCAATAATCCCCCCCTTCCTGCTGGCAACCCCGTTTATCACGACCTTCGTTTTTTCGCGGTGAACCCACCCAGCGAATTCCTCTCCTCCGAGCGTGATGTCACCTGTGATTTCCGCAGGTAGGTGGTCGCGTCATCGCAGAGGGTTTTTTTTTCTCCCGGTTACATGCACCTCCTCTGCACGCGGAGTGAGGGTCACGGCAAAGTTTCGGGTCCTTACCCCGAAAACAGCCACCTTCAGCAGTCCTGGGGAGAGTATATATACGCAGCGGGGGTCCTTGGTCAATTCACTTCTTACGTTTGGATCTGAGCGGTTGGAAGGCGCCCGTCATGTCTCCGAGAGTCCTCCTCTTCCTCGGCTTGGCCATGTTGGCTGTCGCCATGGTAATTAATGAGTTTGTTTCCTGGAAATTTATCCAATTATCCCGAAAGCTGGAATTCGGAGGAAAAATATTGGAGCTCTATTGGGTCATATCATCGGATATGTAGTGCAGTCGTATTGACAATTATAATGGCCAAAAGTGGCATTGAGCTTTAGATTTATTCTCGATGAGTATTAGATTTATCTTATTACCTAATAACCTCATGATAGGAAAGTTAGTATTATACCAAATGACTGGAATTTGCTGTAAATGAGTTGAATTTTGATTGATTCATAAATTCAAATTTTTCTTATGGGCAACAAATACATATGTTGTGGTATAAGTTTAATTTCATCGAAGTTTACGAAATGTGAGAAGGGTAAATGCTTATATATTTGCGAAGAAAAAAATGATAATCGTTGTATAATCGATATAAATTATTTAGTATATAGGTCCTTCAGATTTTATTGCAGTTAAAGTGCAAAATTGTAAGCTGATTTCTATGTTTTAGCTTATATTTATTGACTTTGTCCGAGGTCAATGCTGCTTAATAATCAACTGTTTGTTACATTTGTTACGTTGTAATTGTTACAAGGTCCTTTCATATAACACTCTTGAGATTGTTTATAAACTCAACTGATGTTGTGTATTTTTTTTGTAGGTCAATGCCAACTGCCCGTGCGGTAAAGGTGTCGACATGTGCAGCTGCGACCCTGGCGTGGTAAGTGCAGTATTAAAAAATGCTTAACTTTGCGATAAAAGAAACAAGTGCTTTAGGCACACCTGCTCTCGCCAAGGTTCATCGATCGCTCCACTCCTTTAGTGAGTTTGAGTTGATCAAGAAATCCACTATTGGTAGTTTACTCTGCAGACGAAAACGGTAAAAATCAATTATGTTGGTGACATTGTGTCTTCATGAGATTGCTGGGTTCTGTAGAGATGCATGACCATCCATCCCGAGTATCACATTATCAAAACGCGAGCCATCCACGCTTATATCTTCGATCATTGGATACGACGTAAAGTTCTTGTGAGTGATCCAGGAAATGAAAAGACGAGGGCATCAAATGTCGATCTCATTTTGTGATCGACATTTTTCCCAGGTGGTCATACATTAGTTCTCTCATTGCCTCTCCGAGAAAATATAGAAAGTGACGGAGACTATTTTAAACACGTTAAGAAATAGCAAATATTGCTACAAAGATTTTTAATTTCGGGTTATATAGGATGGCTAGGTGAGTGTATAAATGCAAAGGGCGATACTGTGGGAGCTGTATCAACGAAGTACATCTACATAATACCCTGCAAGCCACCATAAAGGTGTGTGGCAGGGGGTGAATTCTCACCAAATATGAACTACATATCATGCATAAAAAAGGATTAGTATTTATATACTCTTCTAAACTTCACTATTTAAAAAAAGATAAAAATAGCAAAGCAAACATGCAAAAACTTGCTGTTAGTTGGGTTAGCTTCAAGTTCTTATACCAACATGCAGCTACCAATGTTATCCATTGCTACATTCGTATTGGATATATTTACCGTTATTCATATCTCTAATTGTACGAGGAAAAATGACATTTTGAATCTGTCAGTTCGGCAATCAATTTCTCTAATTTTGTGATCATGGTCCAGTCTACCGTAGTAAGTTGGGGCCCGCAAAATATTTTTAACATAATCACTGAAAATATGGTCTTGGAATTCGTTTAAGAGATTAAGTCTACATATTCAACCTGCGATCTGACTATGATTCCCAATTTAATTCATTTAATAGACTGGTTACGCTATTAAGGTTATCGTGACGTCCCTTTACAAATCTTGCCGAATTACTGACGATATGTACATAATTGGAAAAGTCAAGCATGTTTCTAAAATGAGGTCATATTGTTGCTGTTAGTTTTTGGAATACCTAGTTATTTGACAGTTCATGACTAATACGTTAATCTATGGGTATTGGTTTCCATCGCCGATCCTCATGAACCGTGAATTTCGCATAGCCCCACAGATATGACATGAAAACAATGGATTTAAAAAAAATACCGAATAGTAAAATGGAAGCGAAATGATGATATTGTTTTTGTGTGGAAATGCCGATTCAAAGTCGATTGCATTCAACACTAAGATTTTATTCTTCCACTTTTTGAGAGACACGATGTCTGGAAAAGTGTAGAAAGACGTTACCTGTGAATTCTACAGTCCATTTCTTTTAAATGTCCTCTTATTTATTTGCAGATAAGACCACCAAAGATACACAGACCCTACCCTGTGTCAAGAGTAATCTGCGCTAAACTCAACCCACCCAAATACGAAACTTCCGACCCATGCTGCTGCCAGAACAACTATGTAAGTATAAGTATTGACGTGGACAGGAATTTTATGCAACTCTCATGTTCGCTTGAAGGAAGTTCAAATAACTCTAAATTATCGATGTCATTAGATGTGTGGACGGAAGTGCTTTGTTCAATTAGCACCAGAGTCATCAATGTGACTATTTCTAGATATGAACATAAATTCATTTCCATTCCCTGAGAAATATTTTTATACCGTGGAGGCCTATATTCTTGGTCTTTGAAAGAAAACTAAGAAATTAAGTGGGAATCTTCGATAATGTACTGTACTAGCGTTTATCATCATGCCTCAGATTTTCGGAATAAGCTGAGAACGCTAGTGAATCCTATAAAATTTTGTGTACTAACAGAGTTTAAACCACCAACTCCGTGATTGGTTCTGAGTGAGATTGAAGAATGTTCTTGCCCTTCGTAGATATACGGATATTAATTAGCAATCGTCTATAAAAATAATTTTGTTTTATCTTTTATGCGCAAATGAATGAATTATTATTGAAAGTGATGAAACCAATTGAAGTCACTGTAGAAGGTGATGGCAAATAAAAATGTATTAAAGTAAGATCTAAAACTTGAAGGCTTCAATGAAGTTCTGATTACTGCTTAAGTTATTCACAAGGTTTAGCTCGGTTACAATCAACGGTAGCGTTGGTATTTCTGCCTATAACTAATACTTTTAGGATACCAAAAGTGACTCAAGGAATAGGTACAACCTCAAGTAAATCAATGTGTGCTCCAGTGCCGTGGTTTAGTAGTTGTGAGCTCTGCTCTCACCGTCCAAACTATGAACCCTAGTTTGGTTAAAGCCGCGAAAAATTGTTTAGTCGAGCTAAAAACAGCCACCATAAAATGTTTCCTGAATAAATTCTGGTCCTGATTTGCTCTTAAACTGATATAATGGGGAGATAATCAGCCTGATACGGGCCTGCGTCATCCTTTCTCACGATCCTCTCATTTATTGTCTTCAGGTGGGAGTCCCGCCCAGGCCGGCACCACGTTGCCCCAGCTGCTACAGGCCACCCTCTCCCGGTCCCGACTCTCCCGCACCCTGCTCTGGCCCCGTCCATACAATCCCCTTCTCCCACTCCGACTTCGTCGCCGACGTCCCCGACTACAGCGAGGACTCGACCGAGCAACCAACCGGCGTGAACTGCGGCGGTAGCCGCGGTGCCAACGCCGCTGACGCAGTCTCCCTCCACCTCGCTTACGCCGCCGGCCTCAACCGCCCCTTGAACGTCAAGGAGAGCATGCTCAGCTACGGCTTCAGCAAGATCCCCGAGGACCAGCCCATCAAGAAGGAGACCATGGACATCCCGGAGGAGAAGATCGCCGTCGTCGACAAGAAGATCCTCGAGCTCAGACTCCCGTCCGCCCCCGATTTCGATCACGAAGAGGAGATCTTGCCCGAGCCCGAGGAAGACTTCGCCCCAAGCGATCCGTCTTCCTCCCTCTCCTACGCTGATCTCGGTTACAAGCCCGAGAAGGGCAAGCCTTGCGCGTGGAAACCCGCTCCCCCGGGCCACTACCCACCCACGCACCCCGGATCTGTCGTCATCGTGTCCGACTCCTACGTCGACGGCGGATACAGTGGTTACGGAGGCGCTAGGGGAGACAGCCGTGAGGATTGGGATTCCGGTTCATCCGGCTCCTCCTCGGGCTGCGGAGGTTTCGGTAGGTGCGGTGGTACCTGCGGCGGAACTTGCGGCGCCAGCTGCAGAACCTGCTAATACTAATCATTCACAAACAGACGGACGTCGCGCCCTAGAGTAACCCTAGTGCGGGACCTGGACACACACACCGATCTCGCCTCCGATGACGATCTATCTTCGGGTAAGGATCAGTAGATCGCGAGGGACTTGATAGAAAGAAAGGATACGCTCCTTATCAGTTGGAAAAAACGAGAGGAAGAAAGAAGGTTTCTCGTTTTTATTTTTTCGCAAGTCTCCAGAGCTTTCGCCTGAATCTGCACTCAAATAACCTCCCACACGCATTTACACGATCCGCTTTTACACAAAAACACGTAAGTACACTCACAGACATGTAAGTATACCCACAAACCCACACGCGAAACTTGCGCGGGCATGTCGAGGAACATGGCCTAACTTGGCACGCGTTTCGAGTTTGCACCGATACCGCATGGACCCTTCTCAAGTACACAATCACACACAATGCTGAATAATCCAGCATGCAGATCCAACAAAAAACACTTCCACCAAATTTCAATCCTACGCTAAACTTCGTGCTATTGTCCAGTGAGAAATGATGGTCTCTCTCCTGATTTTATTCCTTAGTTCTTTTTAATTGAGCTGTACAAACATTCCTCATTGAACACATACATAATGTATGCCATAGAAACTTAATTTATGCCATTGAAACTACCATTGTCATCCATCATTTATTCATCTTACAACATAAATTTACTTCTGACACAGTTTGAACTCACTGTTTTCGTCGCTAAATTAGAGTGGCCCTAACTGCGTTCAACGCATATGGACTGACTGAAATGCGTTTTGACGCATTATAAAGCCCTCTCACCATCACCGAACATTGTAATTACTCCAATTGCTTATTTCTTAACTGATTTGTTAATATTATTTTCACAATTAGTCCAATGACTATTGTTAGCCCCGTAAATATTAATCAGAATTCCTACCTCATAAATTTAATGGACACGTGATAAAAATCCGAAAACAGTACATTTGACACTGATGTAATCATTGCATATGTTAAAATGGAAAACTGTTGGTATAGAGCCATCACTTGTTGCACAAGTTCAATAACACATTCCGTCATGCAATAAATACCCACACACATTCATCGAACACTTAATATTTACACCCATTTAAAACTCACACAGCTATTCGTAAGCCACATTGTCAATGCAGTTCTCATCCTATTCAACTACACCACGTACAAACATTAGTACGCAATGCTTGTCACAAAAAATCCACAGCTCAACTCACATATCTCGATATACATCTCCCGAATTGAATATACTTGGCCCATACACTCAGCAAACTTTCCTATTTATTGCTCACATACTGCACCATATGACCCCAAGTCACACACCATATAATGACCGATGCCGTCGTTTGTGTAAATCTTTTGGTCTCCTGTTTATTTATATGAAACAAATTAAAAAATTTCCAAAATTAACCGATGAATTTATTAATTTAAACCCCACACCCTTTTGTCTCAATGTCAAGTATTGTTATCTTAGAAAGTCATTCATGCTGAAGATGCCGGTAGGGATTTATTATTATATACATTTTCGTTAATTATTTCCTGTAAAGTTGCGAGGTAACGCTATACTGGGGGAAAGTGACCTTATTCAGCTTTGGACGCGAGCAAAAGCAGGAAAACTGTGTTGATTGGAAATGTGTCAATGCACCCAGCATGACATTACAGTGCTTCTTTCTCGTATCGCCGTACACCGGTGAGTTAACTTCAACAGCAATTTAAAATTTATTTTTTTATAAGTATTTACGCGATAAGGATATTAGGTTAATAAAAAATAAGGGAAACCTAAAAGTAAAGCATTTTTCCTGCGGTCCTATTGGTTTCCTCAAGTCAGCGTATCCGGATCATCTTACGTCTCATATAGGACGATTGCATTTTTGTCCTAATGTATGTAAATTCTGGATGATCTGTTTCATAATTTCGCTATTTACTTTCTAACAGTCTTCTGTATTGAGGTTAAATAGTCTTTTTGCTAATTATATATCCTCCGTTATCTGCAATAGTGGGCCACTTTTTAAAATTAATTTCGTTTTTACCAAGTTGAAGTTGTACATTGAATCAGTCCAATGACTTTCCACTATTTTAGTCATGTGGAAATATTGGTAGTTAATAGTCCTCTGATGTTCCTGGAGCGTATCTTTGAAGTTTTTTTTAGATCTGACCGATGTACGAGTGACCAAAGCTGCATATTATCCCTTATAGGTACTCCTCCGAAAAGTTGGGGAAATTGATATTTGGACTTCGGATGGATGTCCATTGTTTTAGTGGCTCATGTATATCTGGAGACGACTCTTGGTTTTGTGAGAATTTTAGCAATTTTCTCCGTAGTGGGGTATGCGTATGGGAGGGTAGCGTTTGCTTTGAGTTTCTCTATGTCTCGTATAGTCCGTGGAGTATGAATGTCCGAGTGCCTCTCTTGCCATGCAGTATCATTTTCAAGTTACACCCTTGCCTTTAGACCATTTCCACGTAAAAGAGCCGTAATAATTTCAGTTTTACTCTCTATTTTAATGTTGAGAGGTGAATGATTGGTAAAAAAATCTTGGTCATTAAATGAAACCGTAATGTAAATAGAGCTTAAACAATGTATGAATAATTCGTTAAAACTTTCGCGGTTCACGATATCCGGCGTCGTTGTTTTTTGGGTAAACCTGTGAGGGTAGCCTGAGGAAGTCTCCAGCAAGCGAGATGAAACGGTCGGTCATTTTTACACTGTGACGCGGCTTTAACCAAAAAACAACGACGCCGAATGCATGAATAGTTTTCCTGAAGAATGCTAATACTTTCCGGATTATTCAGGATTATTTTCTAATCATATTTTTGCATATTTTTTTGTACCTTACAATGCGATATATTGCGATACCTACGACTTATTTACTGGCTGACTAATCGAAGGTTTACAATGAATCAAGGATTGCTTAACAGCTATCTGCTTAATTTTATTTATGGCAGCTAACTCCCTTCATGTATCTCACATATTTTTCTCCGTGTATGTTTATGAGTATGGGAGGTATTGGAAACGTTGCTCATTCTTCTATCTTATGCTACCCACGTGTATTAGCAATTGGCTAGCTAACTTTTACCCATAAAACTGAATGATATGTTGCGAATAAGATGATTTGGATCCTTCACTCCAGTTCCTGTGTTCCGCATTGCATTCATTTACAACCTTGCTTTGTGTGTGTTACATTACTTGTAAGGCGAATGAAGGATCTACTTCGTTGGCCAAGTCATTGCATGAGATTATCCAATCATTTCCCCATTTAGTCAACATCTTAGAAAAGAGAGGATGAGTGAAGGTTTGAAGCTATTGGAACGTGGTTTTGTGCATGAGAAGCTGCTTAGAGAGAAATATAGGTGAAGAGGAGATGGTATGATCGGGGAAGAAGGGAAGTTGTTCGCGGTAGTCTGAAGGGAGGAGAAAAAGTGGATGGAGGAAGTATTGAGAGGCAGTCGGCACATGAAAAATGGGAAATAGGGTAGAATGTTTTAGGGAGGCTAATAGTACCGATTTTGGATAGCTTGATGTGAAGCAAAGGAAGATATAAACAGCTTCGAAGCATACACTTGCATCATCATCGTCGGTCAACAATCCTAGGATTGGTTTGAAGCAGCACTCCATTCGATCGGTCAACCTCTTCATATCCACGTCATTTTTCTGTTCTAGATCCTTCACAACTTGCTCCTTATATCTCGAGATTATATTTAATTGGGGCTTGGAACCGAAATCACTATTTGGTACACGAAATCGTTAGATGAAAACGAAAAATGTATTTTAGTGAAAAAATTAATCTTCTAACAAGAGCCTTTCTCTCAGGAATCAAAAATTAAAATAAGCCCATAAAGTAATAAAAGATGACGCCCACCGAATGAGCTGCGTTAAGGATTACTACGCCATTCACCTCCCGTTCTTTACTGTTTTTAGGGAAAAGGAAAGGAGTGGACGGGGGAGGGAAGGGTGGATCGAAGGGTCTGCTCGCCAGACCCTGTCGCGACCACCTCTATTGGCAGAGTCAGCTGCGTCCCCACTGTGATTAGACGAAGGAGCTTCGCGGTTTCAGTTGTGATTGGGCGAAGTGGTTGATGTACGAGTCCTTTGCACTCCCAATTTTCCGAAAGGGTATAGAAACATCAGTTTTCGCCGCTTATAACTCCTGAAATAATTGACGGACAGAAGAACGGAAAAATACGGGTCTTTTTATTTTACGAACTTTATCAGAATAGAAAATAAAAGAATGAAACTTTGTTAGGTTCACTTTATATTTAAATAAGCACAACCCGGGTTTCATAACATAGTTACATCTTCAGGTAGATATCTTCATGAAGCTCTCTTGCCTGCTGACAAAGAAAGTCCATGCATGGACGATTATGTCCAAGAATCTTTAAGAGCGAGACATAACACATATGCCCCGATTTAAATAAGCACGACCCGGGTTTCATAACATAGGACCTGAAGATGTAACTATTTTATGAAACCCGGGTAATGCTTATTTAAATATAAAGTGAACCTAACTAAGTTTCATTCTTTTATTTTCCATTATGGAAAGGTATCGCATAGTCAAGCCTGAAGTTATCAGCTGAACTTTATCAGATTCGGAAATAAAAAATATAGTAAGCGATCCCATTGCATAAGTATTTCATCGTTACTACCCTCCTCGAGGTATGATCGCACATGATCACGAAGACCTCCCTCCTTATACCTATATTCCAAATAACGCTTTTCTTCCACTTTTTCTTAGTTCTCAGGGAATTCTCTTGTCTTCACCTTCATTTCGGGGTATATGTGTTATGTCTCGCTTTAAAGATTCTTGGACATAATTGCCCATGCATGGACTTTATTTGTCAGCAGGCAATAGAGCTTCATGTCCGCTTGTTGCCGTCACGGTTTCATTCAGTGACCAAGCTTTTTTTTACCATGCATTCACCCCTCAAGGTTTTTATTTCCGCGACCACTTGCCGCTTTGGGCGAGTTACGTCTGCCTTTCTATGATGCCTTCTCGCCAGGTTTTGAATCATTTGTCTTACACTGTGTTGGCAAAGCATGCTGACACCTTTCTGTCTATACCCTGCCCCACCACCCCCCTATCTCTATTTCCCGTTCCACTGTAACATCTTCCCCTTATAACGAGAGATGTCCGATTCCTAACTTTGGTTGCCCAGTGTTGTAACCATGGCCATTAAGAAATATTGTGTATGGATTTCACTGAAGTTATCTTTTCCCTTGCAATGTCAATGTAATTCATTATCAGTGACATACACGCAGGTACAATGCACTCACTCGGTGTTTCCGTAAGAATTATCAAAAATTTCATTGAATGCAAAAGATGATATGTAACAAAAAATTAAAGCCTGTAGTTTAGATTTATAAATTATATATCATTTACGAGAGAAAAATTCAACTTAAATCAAATGTACGATGAGTGGATTTCAGAAAAAATATGTTTAAATGGAGAAAATAAAGTACTTTTTTATTCTACGCAACAAATGATCATGAATTATGTTTTTTAGTTCTTTTTAATACACAATCCTTTAACGCCATCAATATAATCTAAATTGTTTCTGTGAATATTCAAGATACTTAGAAATACCTGTATATCAATCATGTAGACATATTTCCTGATATGTGTAATAATATTACTATCCAATGTCCTCTACACTCCAGCCAATTGATTAAAGGCCATAGCCATCTTTTATGCTGTTGATAATACCCATTGATTAATGGAAAGGACCGGAGGAAAATCTCAAATGGATGTAATCAGTCGTTCATCTATGGCTAAGATGAGAATATTTTACTCTAATCATCATGAGAATTATCTACTTTATAACGGATATCTTTGGCATCGCCATTGAACTCGTCATGACAGAGTTTCTCCTGCGCTTAGTTTCAAGGTCTTAAGCTCGAAATATGTACCTGCTCGTCGCCAAAAACTGCTTAGCGCATTATTTTGGTTACGCTGGATGCCGAATAAGTCTCATTTGCCTAACAACACATCACCACGTGCATTTTATGAATTCTTTCACCGCCACTAACCTCTGCCTTGTTAGAGTTGGCAGTTAAAGACGGAAGGCACGGACAGTTCTGAATGTTTCTTCAATATGCATATAGACTGTTATGATCTAATACAGGCGATTGTCGCAAAACTCTAAACCACTGCGTTATATACTGATCATATTACTCATGTTTGTAATTCATTATCTTTTACTAGTGTACAGGATACTAATAAGTATCGCAATACTTTTATAAAGTTAGAACATGATTTTGGGTTGCATGAATTGCGTGTTTTTGTGACTATTCACCCTTTGCCACGCGCCCATCCTTGTGAAACGAACAGGAAACTCGGCACCATATAGGGTAAAGGGGGGTGAATCGGGCCACAAAAAGGAAAATCGTCGATTTCCTCGTTTGTGTAAACAGTTACATTCTGAAAGCATTATCAGCAAAGGACTTGATGTTTTTCCAGTTTAAAACGCAATTTTCAGCGTGGTTGCTCTGAATAGAACGGTCCTGGAGCAATTTCTTCAAGAGACTGCATGGTCCTATTCACCCGACGACTTGGGAGGGCGAATCGGACCAGATTAGAGGCTGAATCGGACCAGTAAAATAACGTTATAAATTTTAGTTTTCTTAAGTTTTATTCCATAAAATTTTGAAATTTTGCATCATTGCTTTTAACAATGTAGTGCAGTCTGGAGATATTTCGACGACACCTTCTTAGAGTCAAACATAACTTTACAAATAGACATACATCACCAAATCTGAACATATAGAACAAAATAGAACAAATTTACCAAAAAAATTAAGCACATTTACCACAAGTAAATTTATCTCGCCCCTTAGCACCTACACACAGCTCATGGTACCAACAATTACACTTCATGCACTTAATCCAGTCTCTAAACTTTGACGAATTCGCACAATTATAAGACTTGGAGCAGAAGCCACAAAGCGTATCATCAGCTGAGTTTTCCCCATTCTCAATATTGCCGTCCCTATCTGAAGATGATTCATATAAGTTTCTGCAAGTTCCTTTCGCGTTCCTAATATTTTGTTTCTTCAGTCGTTGCCTTGTTTCCTCTATTACAGCTGGAGAAGTAAGTATTTGAGCAATTTGCTTTCTTGACCTTTTCACATTGACTTTCACTCTTTTTTCTGGTGTAGGTAGTAAATTATGGAAAGACCTACCCAAAGTATTTGACGATTCCTCAGATGTTGATGTCGAGGATTGGCTTCCTTCATAGGGACTGGCAGTTAATTTTTGATCGGAAGATGGATTTTTCGAAAAAGGAGTTGATGCATCTTCTGGGGCGTGTGAGCTTCCGAGATTAGAAGGATGAAGATCTAACTCCGTCAGGATACCCGGATTCAGAGGGAATATTCCTGTTGATCGGAATCCATTTTCAGCGTTGCCGATTGTTGCGGCTTTGCTCCATGCATTTCGAAAAAGCCGACCAAAATTAAATTTAGTTATCTTTCTATCCCCCTTACAAACTGTCATATACGCATTTGTTTCAATATCGTAATATGTCTTTAATGGTTTAAAAAAAGACCTGTCCAGAGGTTGCAACCTTTGTGTAGTGTGGCTGGGCAGTGATAAAAGAGTGATCTCATTCCTTTCACAGAACAGTAGAACAGGAAGAGTCTTGTGTGATGCGTGGCCATCGAGGACTAAAATGCATCGGCCAGGAATCCTGTTTGCTTGAAAGTGCTTTAGCCACTCCAAAAAAAGATCCTCATTTATCCACCCTGAATCGGACATAAAAATTTTAGATCCCAACGGAAATCCATCCTCCCATTCCTTATGGAACTTTTTCCCCTTAAAAATTACAAAAGGTGGTATGTAATGTCCACTTGCATTGCAGCACGCAACAACTGTCACCAATTCCCCCTTTCCACTGATGTCTGTTTTATGACTACCTTAGATCCTGTTCTTGCAACAACCTTTTGGGTTTGGCGATTATTTAATACACATCCCGTTTCGTCAACGTTGTATATAAGGTGGGGCCTATCCATAACTCCAGCCTCAGCCATCGAAATAGTTAACTTTGAAAAAAAATCGTCTACATCTTCCTTATTTAAACCCTCAGCTCGAACCACTGACAAACCTTCGGGTTTTCGAAGACTTAAAGGATGTCTAGATATAAAATTCAAGAACCAATCCTTGCCTGCTCGTTTTTTTAACGCACAGAAATTGTTTTTTATGTTGTTTTCAATGGAAAATTCATATGCCACCTTCATGACATCATCTCTTGTCAATCCGAACCCAATTTCACATAACCTAAGAATTCTTCTAATTAATGCTTCCTCTTCTTCCACTGAGAAGACATTTTGCCCCCCTCTTGTCTTCAATTTTTCCGTATCCGCTACTATCCTACGATAGAGGCAAGTACGGGGAACATTGAAAAGTTCGGCAGAATGCCTCATGCTTCTTCCCTCTCTGAAAGCTTTCAGCGCCATTCTCATATCCTCCTCTGTCCATGTCTGTTCCGTTTTTCGCCGGTACTTCCCCATCTTAATCCAAAAGGGAAGAACATTAACGGTAAGCGAAAATTATCACTTTCATAAATACGTTTTAAATGAAATTTTGCTAATGTTACGCTATCAAAAGGAGGTTGTAAGGCGTTCCACAACTAATTCTGTTGCCATATATAATATTTAATACTCTGGCAATCCCTCTATCACGTACATTATATCACCTCCTTTTCTTTGAGATTGGAAAATATAGACCACTGAGTAATGTAGAATGTATAGGTATGGAACTCAATGTGAATTATGAACAATCATTTTCCATCATGAAATGCGTATGTTTTATGATATAGTTTCAGCGAATAATTGGTTAATATATATGGAACACTACACAACATATGTTACATCAAACGAAGGTAGCTTACCTCTCGCTCAGCCTGTAAATCGTGCTCGTCGCCGTAATAATTCACCTCTATGACGGGGAAAATCTCTTTCCTCCTCCTCGTTATACGAAGTTAATATCTATAACGTGATATAGAATAGCATTAAAATAGGTTTATTCCATTAAACTTCTTATAATACTTAAATAAAAGAGTATGGCCTAAAAACAAATTTTTAGCCACTTTCGCTCAAACATTCTTATAAACATTTGATGTTTTTAATGTAAAACATTAAGTGTAAGTAAGCAATTTATCAATATTAGTTGTATATCTACTTACTTTTTAGTAGTAGAAGGAATTTTTCCAAGTGTCAGTTGAGTATAACTGGTTCAATGCTTCACCCTCGACCAGCGGCTTGGAACTGAACTCCTGCGCGTGTTGGTCCTTTTCACCCGATTAAGTAATATGATTTTGTATTATGTTTGGTAACTCCGATATTCATACAAGGCTCAACAAAGTAACCTAATGTGGCAGCTATGGTATTAGGTTTCCTTTCAGGAAAGAAAAATTTGAAATCTGAGTAAGCGCTACAATGTCACCTTACTTTGAACCTATACGAGGTTTTCTAAATACCCAATTTCACACCTCTCTCGTATGGTAGGCTTCCATTCGACAGAGTATCATTTGCTTAAATTCAGTCGTCGAGTTCTCGTTTTCACTCTACTAGAAGGACAATATTACAAAGAAGCAATTCCTAAAACGTAGTCAGTCTCAAGTGATACCGTTTCGGGTCTGAGCGCACTTTTTGAAAAGCGTTCCTATTCACCCGCTGGTCCGATTCACCCCCCTTTACCCTAGATAATTGTAAGTCAGAAGACAGTTTCTCGTACATTTGGATCAAATTCATTCTAACCTCACAGTTAATAGTTCAACCCGGAATATCCGAATTGAGGAATGTGGAAAATGAAAGGTTAAACAGTGTTTAGGCCTGTGTCCGGCATGCGCCATTGACCTTTAGTCTGGCAAGCCAGGCTAAGGGTATATAGTTATCTTTTACTAGCAATATAATAGGTTGCGAGTGGATCAAAATGGCCTTCGTTTTCGATTCCCACGAAAACTAAACCAGCATTTTGCCTTGGAACGTTTAAATTGCTTGCTTATTCATTTTATGGTCTGTAGGCGAATAGTGGCCTCGTTGAAACGCAGAATAAGTATGTGGTGAAAGCACGTCGCGTGTGTATTCAAATAAGTATTTTCATCAATAAGAACATATTTATCCGTTCTTCTACCTGGCCAATATTCATTTATCGTACCCTTGTTAATACAAATAAGGCCTTCTATATTGAGTTGTATAAGGAGGATCAAACTAAAAGCAAAGCATGACAATTTACGAAAGCATTTTGATAAAACTGGATCAAAGAAGGAAGACTAGAAAGAAGGGTTAGTTCTCCTAGTAAGTGTTTCAAGTGAGAATGGAAGCTGGCCTTGAAGAGAAAAAGTCCAGGTTGGAATAAATTTCATTTGGCATACTGGATAGGTAAGGTATGCCTATGCAGTAACTTCATCTATCTACACCTACATAATACCCTGCAAGCCACCATAAAGATGTGTGGCAGGGGGTGAACTCTCACCAAACATGCACTACGTATCATGCATAAAAAAAAGGATTAGTACTTGTATAGGTGCTGTTCAAAACTACGCTATTTAAAAAAAGATAAAAATAGTAAAACATACATGCAAAAGCATGCCGTTAGTTGGGTTAGCTTCAAGTTCTTATACCAACATGCAGCTACCAATGTTATCCATTGATACACTCGTACTGGATATATTTACCGTTATTCATATCCCTAATAGTACGAGGAAAAAAGGACATTTTGAATCTGTCAGTTCGGCAATCTATTTCTCTAATTTTGTGATTATGGTCCTGTCTACCATAGTAAGTTGGGGTCCGCAAAATATTTTTAACATCATCACTGAAAATATGGTCTTAGAATTTGTTTAAGAGATTAAAAGTCTTAATTTCAACCTGCGATCTGACAATGATTCCCAATTTAATTCATTTAATATGCTGGTTACGCTAATAAGGTTATCATACCGGCCCTTTACAAATCTTGCCGTTCTTCGCTATTCATTGTAGAATAGGTGTGATATATGGTAGACTAATTTACGTAGGGAAATGGAGGGAAATTAGCTTTCAGTAAGAGAGTGATGTCGGCTGTAATGCAAAATAAGAAGGTGGAGAGATCTTCGGAACTTTATGGATCTATCGAAGGACTTGAGGAATTTTATGCCAGGCAAAGATTAAATCGCATTGAGACGAAATATCATTTTCAAATTGTACAAATTGATTCTCAACCGTTTTCGTGCCATAATAGAATAGTACAGCATGGTATTCGAATAATGATCGTCAGATAATGGGTTCTTCAAATTGTATTTCAGAAGAATCCAGGTTCGTATTACGAATATCGCAGGACTTGCCTGATCGTACATGATCGGTTGTTAAATGAAAGAATCTGGTGGAAAATAAGTGTTTATGTACTTCATTTGCGTTTTTGGAAGCAGTATATCTAGTTTAATTCATCCATAGGAATATGGTTAGTGCTTTAATACGATGCGGTTTTAAACAAATTGAGAATTTATTTATATTTTCGTTATTGACATTAGAATTATGCGAAACGGCTAATAAGCAGGGGGGCCAAGAAGGCATCAGCTGAGTGCAGTTGGCCACCTCGTGGAAACCAATCCACATTACTCGATACAAATTCCGCTCGTGAAATGTGACCTCGTTGCTGTTGTTACTGACCTTGTTTATAGAGACAGCATGAATATTAACTTAATGGTTGACTAGCCGCCCAGGGATAAAGATTTGACATTTCGCTGCACTTTTTGCTCATTCTGTTACGTCGTTGACTCTGGGTCCATTTACATAATTCTGTTCTCCTCTTAAAATTAATGCATTATAATCCGTAAAACGCCTACTACATGAGTATGACCAAATAAGAAAGCTTAAAATTTGGTACTTTAATAACTTGGTGAAGGTGAGAACGATTCTTAAAGGAAGGTTATGCATGATAGGAAAGCATTTGAATAATCCAGTTATTGTGCCTTAAAAATAATCCGATCTTGCTGATTTCAGTTTGTTGTTGCGTAACCGCATGACTTTAATAACAGGATGAGAGCTTGCATTTTCTTGTAGAATTAAATTCCTGCTAAGTCATATTGTTAGTTGGGACCCGGTTGTGCGACGAATTTCTTTTCTTGTTCTGCGTAAAAATGTGAGCTCTGTAATTCCCTTAGCACCAAGAACGCTCTAAAGAAGGCGATTGAGTGGTTTAGTATAATTGACAAAAGCTTCAATCGTATTGCTCTTTAATTATCTATTTTCATTACATGATGCTATCAGAATAAAAATCTGGTCGGTAGCCTCGGCCTGATTCCCTTTGAAACGTTAAAGCCAAAGTACCTTGCGTGAATAGTTACGATGAGAACCGATTCTATCTCAGTAAGGGCAGTGTTAGGGGATGTGTCATCACATCATACGCCGTGATTAGAGGAGTCAATGCTGGATCAGTAACTTCATTTGACTTTATATTCTATAAGTAGGGATTTGGTTATTTTTTCGGTTAGCATTTGACTCATTTTCGATTAAGAGGAATTATAAACCCCCTGCATTAACTGGGAATGCAACCAATAATAATATTTTTAATATCATTTGGTGATAGAAATTGAATTGAATTAAAATTGAATTCAGTCATAAGTTATATGGTGATCAGAGGAAATCAAGAAAGTTGACCTTTGAGGATTTACATATACATTATACATGTATTTTTTCTCTCTTCTGTCCTCTCATGACACTGATAGGACCTGGGCTACTTTGCTGACATGTGCCTTTATACACTTCCATGGAAGATGACTAGCCTTATCTCTAATTTTTTTGTGTCTTGGGAAGGAGTGATGTGAGGGAATTTGAAGGGCTGCCATGATCCACCGGTATCGATTATATCGAACAGTGAAGTATCGATGGGTCGGCAACCTTGTTGGTACCCGGTTGTGGGAGACGGAGCTCATGGACGGAATTCAGACAGTGTCGCATGTGTAGTTTAAATCTGGTGTCAGCCATGTAATTACCGAGTAAACAATAAACTCCTCTGTTCCGTTTGCCATTGTTTTATTGAACTGCAACATCACTGCAAATTTCTTCTTTCTTAGTTATTGAATATGTATACTTAGTTATTGAATATATATATGGTTTCTACTTCTTTCTTAGTTAATGAATACATATGGTTATTTGACTGCTAAGTCATTGCCACCTCGTTATTTTTTCAATATTAATTTAATATATTAAATTAATATTAAATTTGCGAGCTAAACAAAAAAAATTTAAACACGGACATATCCATCCGTAACTTGCTTATCGATACGCGATTCCGCTTCGAGACCAGAATAATCCCACAAAAAACTGGCCAGCCATATGCATTCTTCCTAATTGGAATCTTTCGATTTTCGTAAGAGATTAATAAGGTATTTAGTTAACCATGATTTAAAAGCGGCTGCTATTTCTTGCGGTACCATCGGGTAATGCATGTAAACGTCGTCCTCTCCTTTTTTTTTTGTTTCCAATAGCTTCAGGTCTGAGTCCAGAGTCAGCATTTTGGGAATCTTGTCTCTGTCCCGATTAAAGCTGAGCGTATAATAACGCGTGGCACAGAATACTTTTCCCATAACTTCGCTGTAAATACTGCGTTGTCTCATTCATCCCTTGACCTCTCAGCGGCGAGGGAATTGTTAATGCAATACGTGTCTCGCGCTTGAGGTTTTCTCTAATTTGTAAATGAGTAAACATAAAACAAACGTAAGACTGGTTTGATGCAACTCTCCACTCGATTTTCCTCCCAGCCATCCATTTATATGTACATAATTCTTATTTTTCACATCCTTAAAAACTTGCTTTATGAACTATACATAAGTATACAAATTCGTATTTTCGTATACTGAGGCAAAGTTATGTTTAAACGTAATTTCTAAATAAGCAATTTTGGAAGGCCTTCGGTCAAATTACTATCGGCTTGAATATCATCTTAACTTTTCAATATTTTAATGTTTTTCTTTCAACTATATCATTCATTCAGCCAGCTAGAAACAGCAAAATTCTAAATTTTTTTGACACGAGATGGCTGTAGAAGGGTAATTGATTGATAGTCTTAAACCAGTTAGTGGAGATTTTGATGATATGTAACTACTCTTTTTGCATTACATTCATCGATACGCTATTCCTCTTTTCAATCTGCCTACTCCTTTTCATATTATTTAGAGTAATACATTTTATTTTCATTATTTATCCTTGCTTACTATCTGGATCCGTTCTTCTACCTTCGGCAACGACCTTCACCACTATTTTGTACCGAAGTACCCGATCCATAAACCTATCGTGCCTTATACATTCTGCATGTCTGTCTGCCTTGAGAATATAACTCAAAAACAAAGCCGTACAGTACTCAAAATATTTTTTATGATGATAGAAATGTATTTAGGTCACCTAAAAAATGTATTCAATAATCATAACATTTTGCCGATGGAGCTTGTACTCTTCCCAGCATATTATTGAGTTCTTTGACGTATTTCATGACAAAATATATAGAACCGTAAAATGGTAATATCATGCGATGCATTTTAGCTTCACATGTTGAGCTTGATGCCTAGAGACTCTAGTGGAGGACGAGGTGAAATCGCAAATTGAATTGCGTCAGGAGAAGGATGGCTCTGGGCCTTAGGTAATCCCCCTTGACTCCAAGGTGCGCATCTTGTTTAAGGGCGGCGAACCATCATTTTGAAACGGCCGTTGCAGACGTCGAGTGGCGTCGCAAAAGCTCTGTTTTACTTCTCGGGTGCCGTCTCCCTTAAATGTCCTTTCATTCGCCACCATTTTCATCGACTTCACTTGGCGCCCCCACCATAAACGGTCAGCGCCGTGCGTGGTCTCCCGACACGGTGACTTATTGTGAAACCACAGCGGAAAAAAAGTCGTCGCGTCGGGAGAAGAATGGAGGAAGATGAGGACGAATGGAGAGGTGGAGAAGCTCCGATTGGACGTGCGGCAGGCCCATTTAACCCCCGCTCCGATGACGAGGAAACTTTTGGCCCACGTCCTTTATTATGTGCGGGCAGCAAGAGAGCATCAGGGACAGATACTTGGCACGGAAGAGGAGGTAATGAGGTCGTGGGAGGGGCAAGGTGGAGGGATAATGTCGGGGATCCTCCGCGGTTCTTATTCATCTAGCTTTCCTGGAAGATGGCACTCCCGCAAAAACATGCCCCCCATATCGGTTCGGAGTATGGCGCACCTGGTTTCGGCCACGTGAGAATTCCCGATGGCGATCCGAGTAAGAGACGGGAGGTCACTCGGAGGGAAGGAAGGCCGCGGGCAAAGGAGGGCACGCGGTGATGTTATGGTACGGTTATGTTGGGGGGTGGGTGGGGATATCTGTCACCGTTTTTGTAGGCCGCGTATTTAAGAGAGCACGGCGGCAGGCCTCCAATCTCAGTGCTGCAAGACCCGTCGCTGCTTAACAGGAATCGGAATTGGAAGGAGCTCTTTCGAAAGGGGTCCTCCGAAGGGTATCCCTTCCACCAGACGCAAATAAAATGGCGGCCCGCTCCCTGCTGTTGAGCGCGCTTGCTCTCTCATGTGTGGCGGCTCTGATCCAGGTATTCATTCGAGGGATTTCTCAGCGTTTGCGGAGGCTTAGAGAGCGAGAAGCATGACAGCTTGGTGCTTCATTCACTGCATGTATTTCATTCCGGTCTGTTATCCGATCTCCTTAGTTTCAGTGAAACAGATTGTAATTTTCTAGTCAATGTTTGTTCACTTGGAAAGTGACCTTGAATTTTCGACAAAAGAGTTCAAATTTTAATGGAAAACAATGGAGATTGTGGAAGTAAAAATCAATGACATTGAAAACATGTTTTTTATAAAGGAGACGAGTGCTTTATTGTGATAAAACCATTTTCACTTAGCCCTTTGCTATGCTGCATGACAATTTATGATCAGATAACAGGATATCATCTATCTTGTTAACAACAACTTTATAGCCCTAGTTTTTTTATCTAGTTATTTTCATAGAAAATATTATATTTTTTCGATCCATACTATCTGAATTACAGTTTCGTCTTCCTAAATATCATTAGTTTGTTAGTATCATGGGATGCCATAATGGTATTGCAGTGTTTTATCCTGTCTGCCTCGATTTTAAAACACGAAGGCAAAATATTAGAGGAATTATCACGTGATATGTATTCTATTATTCAATATAATGTAAAATTTCCTTTTCTAGGTTTCGTCAGCTTCCTGCTTAAGAAAGACCAAAAGCCCCGTCTCATGTTCATCATATGCACCAGAATCTTATTTCTCTAAATGCTCAGTAAGTAAAGAAAACATTTTTTGACTTCCGTGGTTCTTTAAAATTATACTGAAATACTTAAATCCAGGGAAACCTAACTTTATTTTAGTCTTTTTTCTACGCTATTTAAGGAGGTAAAATTTTGCATGACATAGTACGGGCTATTTCTCAATGCATTTCACCATCTTATAGTTGTCTTCAGACAAGGGCGTTTTGTGATCGTGTTTATTTATCTAGTTTCATTGAATGCGTAAAGTCCACACCTACTTTTGAAAAATATCTTTGCGGATGATATTTTTCGAAAGAAGGTAATGTGTGAAACAGAAATTTTTATCATCAGAATAGATTGATAGTTTCTTGCGGATACGAGTTAGATACAAACCAGGTGTAACGAGGGTTCATATGTAGAGAAATCAATTCGCATTCTTTTCAATAATTGGTGAATCGCCATTGATGGATGAGAGAGCCTTCGGTGTTTCCTGAAACTCCATTGGACCTGCTGTAAGGTACCTGAGAAAATGGAAATTAGCGTTTTTCGTGACCGATAATTTCCCTTTGAGTGTGCGTGCTTGTCAAAAATGATTGGGAAACGAGGGAAGTAATGGAAAAGTGGACAATGTGAATGGCAATGCGTGTTTTAGACTTAGGTTCAGTTGAGATGGCGAAGTCCACCGAAAGATTAGAAGGAATTCAGCTTGTGATGGGATTCAGTTGTGAGAATTTCAGTAGTCTTAATACAAAAAAGATCGGACATGAAGAATAAACTTCGTAAGGTCCACAAAACAGATTTAATGCGTACGATCCGGGTTCCCATGTATAGTATCTTCAGACACAAAGGAACAGTTATATTACGAAAAACATCTTGTGTATTGAAGTGTATTCTACTATTGCTTTTTGTAAGAGAGTATAAATAGGATTTTTAAACGTTTGAATTAGCATAAATTCCGACAATTTACCTTGGCTACGGAGTGTGCGCGGAAAACTCGTTTGGGGAAGCAAAGCATTAAGTGGCTCACGCAAGATTATTGATCAGATATTGCAGCAATAAATAGTGTATAAGGAGTTCACTTTGTGTGTTAGGCAGTGTGGACGTTGCTGATAATAATCAAATTACTTACCAAAATTAAGCTTGACGGAACGGAAGGAAATAAATATTCAGCGTTATTTCAAATATTCAGGTTATGTGCCAGAATTTCTCGAAGAGATATTTTCTGCAACTTTCGTCAGCCATTAGTTTTTTCCCCTTTGACTTCTCAGGAAGGAGTTTGCGCGAAGGGTATGTATTCCTGTGCATTTGTCATTCTGCAATTAATGTAAAAAACTATAGTGAATGTTATTTTTAGAATGGCGACGAACCCAATCTAAATTTTGGTGCGAGATTAATATATTAACTGTACATTCAAAGTGTTGTAGTTAATATTTCTAACTCCAGGGATTTTCGGTAATTAGTGGTAATTTGGATAAGAAATATGTGAGAAAGCGGTGGATATTCATCGCAGCCTCGTCATGTTGAGTTTTGCTGTCTTGTGTTTTTTGTAATATTATATAAGTGGTAAGAAAGTTACTCACAACAAATGAAATTTTAAAATGAGCCATTAGATAAATATACGATATTCTGTATACAGAGGATAATTAAAATGTGTACGTACATCGTTAACTAAATTAATTTACATCTACATCACCATTTATATCTCACATTAGTTCATTTTAGAATGTATTTTAAATGTAATTTCCCCTTTTGATAATTAATTTGGAATACATATGCATTTTAGATGTGTTGGTCCTCTTTCATGAAAATAAAGATATTGCTTAACAATGCAAAACCTTTTTATTTTAGTGTGGAAGTCCACCTGTGGAAAAAAACATCTTTAAGGTTTACTCGGGGATGTACAATAATCCCACTTCACCCTGCAAGGTCAGTCGCAGAAATTATTTTAACTTGCACTCTTAAATTTGTTGAATTGTGATTTTAATAGCCCTTTACAATAGCCCAGCAGTTTAAGTCTCTTTCTCCTTTACTCAGGCACATTATTATAATGTTGACGAGCCCCCTCAAGAGGAAGAAAAACCCTGTGTGGCCCACGGTTATGGACTCCAAGTGCCCCGTCCGAAGTTTGAGCCCATTAAATGCTCCTCCCATGGATACAAAGTGGAGACAGTAGATCCCTCAGAATCCTCCGAGGAAAAAAGCTACGCCTATGGTTACCTTGTGACCAAGCCTAAGGAACGCGAATGTAAGCCCGCCCACATTTCCGTTGGATACAAGGTATGTACCTACTCTTACGAGGCGTTTTGAGGAAAATACTTTTGTCTCTTAAGAACTTCGTTGAATTGGGTATATGACTCGTCCCTCGGTTTCATTCGCAAGGTGGGGAGTGTTCGTTCGGCTACCATCCATTCAATCATTAGCTACCATGTGTATACGGTGTTTAAAGCTCAAGGAAACCTAAGGATCGAAGAATAGGACTAGTAGATCGGTTCGTAATGTAATGCCCGTTTGACGCAGCCCAATTTATTGCCAAATAAAGTGGCACAATTATTGGGAAAAAATTGTCGATATATTCCGCATGGCACCATTAATATTGGCTATGACAATGCTCATACATCCCGCATCAGCACGCCACATCAAATTAAAACAATATCGAGAGAGGCTGGTTTATTGAATAGGAGACAGATGATGTAGATAGAAGTATTATTTGTTATTATAAGCATTAGAAGTGTCTAAAAAGAAATTTTAACCTTAAAGCTGCCCAGAAATGAATGCCTTTCGATCTCGCTTGCCGCTTACCGCACATTTATTATCTCCGTCTTGCAGATTATGCGACTACGAGCTCATGAAAGTGCAAATCCAAATGTAATCGTTCACATGTTTTTCCGCTGTTTCATCCTGTTTTTCTCGTAATACTTCTGATTTTTTGTCAAAAATCTTTATTTTTGAGAGATTTAACTCCCCCAAAATAGGAAAATGAATGTTTATTCTGTCTAAAACGTAATTCTTTTCCGAAAATAGTGGTCAAAGCGTTAATGGCAGTACATATATTATTTGCGTCTCCGAGGCATGTTTGCTAAGCTACACCCATGCATCAAACTACAAAGTTTTACCAATAGTTTGTACGGTATACTATTTGATTGGGTAGAGAGAGGCAGTGCCATCACTGTGTGATAGTTGTAGTTTTACGTATTTTTGCTGGCATGAATAGTCTTTCAATAGTTGTGGAATTAGTATTAATTTTCTAACACTGTACTCTGTTTCTTAAACTTATATTCATTTTATTTCTGGGCGAAATTAAAACGATTGCATTGATCTGATTTGTATTCCCTTTTCCTAATGCCAACCATCCATATGCTCCTCGTTCTTTAGGTTGAGACGCCAGATCCTGCCCCACATCCCGTGAAATCCAACGCTTATGGCTACGCCGTTGCTGTGCCCACACCATCCAGGAGGAATACCTGCGTCGCCCGATCTTTTAATTATCAAGTGGAGTCTCCCCCAGATCCCAAGAGAGAGGATAGATACGCGTACGGCATCGCCGTGCAAAAAATCCGTGAGCCACCCCCAAGCTTCCCTTGCGTCGATGACTACGAGTTCCCCGACAGCCATCTGCCGCCGCCGCCGCCAAAACCCTGCGTTCCCTGTGAAGATGACTACGTCTTTCCGAAGCCCCAACTGAGCCTCTCCTTCCGCGAAAGGTCGTACTCTTCCTCGGAGTGCTCGTGCGAGGACGGAAATGGCTCGGGCGAGGACAGTGGAAGAGACTGCGAACCAAGGTACGAACAGGGAGTGTACCTCGAAGACGGCGATGCCGCCGTCTCTGACGAGGACGATTCACCGTTTGGTGGGAGCTACGAGCGAGTGACGGCTGACGGAGGTAGAGCCGCGATCGGCTACCATCGGGGGTCGAACGCTTGGGAAGTATCAGCGGAGGACTCGTACGCAGGTAGTCAGGTCGAGGATGGTTCCGAGGAAAGAGTCTCTTTTGACTGTGCTGACAGGTCCCTGCAGTCACACTCCGGGACAAAGTACGGGGTTACTTCTTACGATACCTCTTCCTACTCCCCTTACCACGCGTTCTTCTCGAAGCCTGTAGGATGGGGTGATGATTCGATTGTCACCAAGGAGACAAAGTGCGGTTCAAGCGTACGAAGTAATTACGGTGACGACGAAAGCTATGACGAAGGGTATTCCGTAGGGGAATCGCAGGGATACGTCTCAGAAGCTAGCGACTCGGACGATTCGATGGAAGAGAAGGTGGTACATGAGAATAAAGCGATTCATTGCTCACTTTCACCTGCATCCCACGGAGAAGATAATGATTACAATGGAGGAGTAGAATCTTATGGATCCACGGGTGGTAGTTTTAACACCCCAGTTCACTTTTTCGTCGGAAAGTATGAAGAGTCTGCAGGCCATGAACAGAGAAACGAAGATGCGTATAATGAAGTGTCATCCTACGTTGCCAATCGTGTCAAACCCTCTGAGTATGAGGAAACGGGCAGCTATGAACAGGATAATAAAGTTTCATTACCGTACAATGACGATTACTCCGCCGATGATCAACTGGATGATAAAATTTCATTGTCTTATGATGGTGATTACTCCACCGAAGATCAGAGTCCCTCAAGTTATGAATCAAGTAATTTCAATTATGTTGGAGGATACGAACAAAAGGGTGTAGATTCGAATGCTTACCTCTATTCTGCCCCAAAGTATTCATCAACTTATATTGAACAGGAATCTCAAGACGAAGGTAACTACGAGAATGTAGGATCTGTTTCAGTGACATACGGCGATGACGGAACGTACTCCGCGAAATTTCCATTCAGCTATTCCGGAAGAAAATATGACGATTCAATAAGTTATAATCAGGACGGTGAGGAAGAAGATGACAGCTTTGCCCAGTCATATTCCGTGGCTGAACAACCATCCCGTCATTATTACGAAAAGTTCGAAGAACCCGAAAATTATGCAAATGACGTAGTAGATATATCATATGATGATATGGGATCTCAGACTCCCAACTACCAAACACAGGACAGTGTGGAGGTGGACTCATATGCTGGCAAGAGTTCACACTCTCCGGTTGGCTGTGTTTCTTGCAGTGCTCTTCGCGCCAAATACGATGGAGGACTGAGTTACCAAAACGTTGATGGTGACTCCGAAGATGGCGATGACGTGTACACTTCGAATTATCTAATTAACTCTAACAGTGGGTCATGGCCTGAAACGTCCCGTCACGATTCCTACTATCCATTCCCAGTTCATTATCCTCAACAGGAGTATCAAAGTGTTGTGGGGCACAACTTGTATCAGGAAATTCAGACTGATGACCATTTTAGCCGAACCTTCGCTCACGGAGGAAGCACCATAAAATCTTCTGGTTCCTCAGTGTACGCACTTGATGGAGGATATGCTGAATTGTCTGGTGACTATGACAACGATGGCGCTATTTACTACGATAAAAATTTCTATGACTCTCATGAGAGAGGATCAGGTGAAAAACAATCTTCGAAAGAAAAATCTCGCAAGGTATTGAAAGAAGTGGTGGTCGTGGAAGATCCCCTCTCTGAGACGGATCGTGAGATAATCGTCGGAGGGAAGAATTACGATGGGGAAGAAGAAGACGTTACCAGGGAGGAAATCACAGAATACGTACCTGAGAAAGAGACGAAAGTCATCGTGACGAAGGTTATCGGTAGCAGCGAGAAAATCGGAAGGAAAGATTCCGATGAATATTTGCCAGAAGCAGGGGACATTAAGAAAATAATTGTGGAGAAGATATTTACCAGTACAGAGAGAACGTCTACTGAAGGTTATCCTGATGAGGCATTAGTCGAGGTGCGAAAATATACGGAGGAACCGGAGGAATCAGATTCCCTCTCCGTGATCGATGGCGATCAGGTCCGACGTGCGCTCGAGAAAGTTGAGAGCTACGAGGTGGTGAGGGAAGTGGACGGGGATGGAGATTTAGTGGCAAATGAAGAGTCTGCCATCGTAAAAACTTATGGCAAAGATTCAGATCGTGTGGTTGTTGTGGAAGAGGAAAGCAAGCAGAAGGCCGAGGTGGTGGTTGAAGAAAAACCGAAAGTCGTGTATGAAAAAGAGGTTCTTGTCAAGGAAGGAGATGGATATGGCAACGAAAGAGTTGTATCTAAGGAGGTGATT
Source organism: Platycnemis pennipes (assembly GCA_933228895.1). Taxonomy (NCBI): domain Eukaryota; kingdom Metazoa; phylum Arthropoda; class Insecta; order Odonata; family Platycnemididae; genus Platycnemis; species Platycnemis pennipes. Next base: position 111,067,933 of record OW121850.1, read on the forward strand.
ACAAAGATACGCCCTGCCGTTGCAGTGGAAGTCACAGTATCTGAACCACATGGCCAAAAAGAAGGAACCCCTACGTATACCAAGTACTCTTCAGAGTATAAACCCAGAGGAAGTTACGAGAGCGCGTACGTGGTGACGAAGGAAAAATCGACTAGTTACGAGACTCCCATTGTGGAAAAGGTGGTGACGAAATCTTTCAAACCTACAAGCAAGGAAGTGACTGAAGTGATAAAAGAGTATGTTGGTTCAAGGGAACGACACGATTCCCAACCAGTCAAAAAGGTGACAACGGTATATTCAGGTGAACGATACGAAGATAACAGCTCAAAAGCAAGGACCGCGCAACTGAAGAAAATATTGACGGAGGATGACGATGAAGTGGTCGAGTATACCAGGCCGGGCCATAAAGTGTCTACCGTCGAGTACATCACTCCAGGATCTGGTTCTAAAGAAAAAGTAATATTAAAAAAGGAGTATGTTGAACCAAAGGAAAAAACCTATTCGGTGAGCTATGAGGGCAAAACTTCTCACTCAACGTATCATCCGGAAACGAAGAAAACTGTCATAGTGACAAAGAAAACCAGTACCGAGTATGTCACTCCAAGATATGAGGAGGTAGAGGAAAGGCGAGGCCATGAATACGTAGGAGCCACCGTTAAAGATTATATCGTGAAGAAATATGATGAGGAGGAACGCGATCTGAGTGAGAATATCACAGAATACCCGTCTACAATTTTTGAGGAAGTCTCTGAGGTTGACAAGAAAGACGAAACAGGAAAGATCTACGTGGAAAAAACGTACTCCAGTAGTGGCCCGAAAAGTCCTCATTCTTATGAACCACGTGAAACTGTTGTAGTAACCAAGACCACAAGCTCTGAATATACCTCGCCGAAGCATTCCAGCATTATTGAACCGCTCGAGAAAGTTCTGGTGTCCAAGAAAATATCTACTGAATACGAAAAGCCTGAATATAATACTGAATATGATGTCAAGAAAACGAGCGGAGAGGCGTCCAAAACAACGAAGGTGTATATTCGAAGAGAGTACGAAAATGAAAACCCGGAAACGGTCACACATAGTTACAAACCTTCTGGAACTGTCGTGGTCAACAAGAAGATAATTACCGAGTACGAGCGTCCAACATATAGTGACCTCGAACGAGATGGCGACTTCGGCACTACGGAGAAATACGTAGAAAAGCAAATAGTCTTTGAGGAACCCAAGAGAACGTCACATTCGTCATCGCGCGAAGGGGTTTCCGGGAAGGAATCGTCCACTACGTACGTCACGTACACAAAATCTTACGACAACGGGCCCGAAGAACCGGAGAAAGTTATTGTCACCAAGAAGGTGTCGTACCCAGAAGGTAATACGCACGTAGAAGTCTCCTCCGACGAAGACGACGACAGTTACGTCGGTTCAATTCGCAAATCATACCGTCCCGAAACGGTTAAGTACGCTCCCCCAGCACGTCACGATATCAGACACAAGTACAAGACCAGCGGTGAGATATCCCTGTCATCGGGCTCGAGACCGTCTCACTCCCGTGAATATTACGCTGAATCGAGCGTAGAATCAGTCCTGCCGTCGCGATCAAAAGTACACCGGATATTGTACGATGGAGCGTACTCGCCGGTGAAATCCGACAGCTCATCCACCGAGCAAGGAGACAGTGATGATTACGGTGCTGGTTATATCAGGGTCCCGCAACGGACTGGGTATTGGAACAGGCAAAGCCACTCAAGGGCCAATTCCATGAAGAGCCACAAGAGCGCATACCGGACTGTCCACGTGAAAAGTGGTACTGGCGTCAAATACATCGACGGAGAGGACGATGGAACAGGGTACCCATCGTATTCTTCAGGGTACAGTGGAAGTGAGGATGGACAAGGATATGGTAATTTCTATCCTGCCCCCGGCAAGGCATCTTCTGCAGCCTCTGTTTCCAGAGCTTATGCGATAGGAGGAGGAGAAGAACACGCGGAAGGTGATTCGCGAAGGGAATACGGGAATGGAAGAGTCAAATCTTTCGTCATCCGTGAAGCCAGCGGCAACACGAAGAAGAGCAGCGGATACCATCGTTTTGAGCATCACGTGTCTTCGAGTGGAGGAGGAAGCGATGCACACTCGCGTAGAAGTTTCGAGTCGTAGAATTTAGAAAGAAACGGACCTTTAAAAAAAATCTCCCGTTTTCGTCTCTCCTCGGAAGGAAACTTTAGAACCGAAATATTCCAAGATGTGCAGCATTTATAACATTGCAACTTCTTCATCACCAAAAGGGATCATGGAATTCTGGAACAATAAGTCGTCGTCTCATAGTAACTAAAAGAATTCCTATGCTAACATAATGGCTGCAGAAGTGCTATGCAGATCTTAGTGGGTAGAGGCACAGTACTTTGATTTCCTCACTTTCTATGCATAAAGACCTATTAATAATCGTACAGGGTAGCAAAGATTTTCGCACGGCTTGTTCGTATTTTTTTCCGCATTGATCAGTTGTCCGGAAATTAAATATCCATTTTACGCAGGTTTCGCCCTTGGAAAGTGTCAAATACATTAGCAATAATGTACTCATTATTAATTATACAAAGTCCTTCCTGAGGCTAAAATGTATTTCAGAGGCCAGGTTAAACCATTTGCAAATGATTTGATAGAATGGACTTCAGCATACACACAACACTGAATCTTATTATTAAGTGCTCAACGGCATTAATAATACCATGAATACAATCATCCATATCACAACCATGTATTTATCGTATTTAATTGTCACCGTCATCCTGGATAATCTGTATATATTTATTTATATAAAATAAAACTTGATTAATTTAAAAGTGCACAAAGCGACACCGGCTGCGTATTATGCATGATTGTGCGTGTGTGGACTAATAAGTATCCCGTGTGTGCTTAAAAAATTATGGGTTTTTTCTTCATAATATGTGACCTGAAACGGGTGAAGATGACATTGGTGCAACATCCTTCATGAACCCTTCCCCTGTTATTTCTCAAGAATGAACAGTTTTTGTAGCAGGATGTGGGCCGGATTGGTTGAAGGAGTGTTTGTTTTCCCCTTAAAACTTGACAAAACTTGACGATGACTTAAATATATCAACATATTTGAAATGTAACACGACTCCATCTTTCCGTATGCGGTTTGTCTGGAGTGACCGTAACTGGAATAGCACATCTGAAACAATTCATATTTTTTGTCCTTGTTGTAGAGAAATTTACTTTTGAGTATTCAGCTCAGGAATTAGCTCTAATTTTGAACATGTAGTTGAATTATTTTAGAACAACTTTCATCTCATGGCTCTATTATGTTCTCAATCTCTCTCCGTTTGTCAATGCAGCCCCTGTGGAGTCAAATGGTAAAGAGAGTGGGAGATTTCTTCTTATGGCTGCCACGCTGACAGGGACGTCAGAAGGAACCCTTTACGGACGAATGGACTGTGGAAAACAACAACGACATAAACCACAACAGAGGATTTGACATTCATCTCGACATTCAACCTACCTGAAAACAGACAAACCAAAAATACATGGAAAATACTTCTGCAACACTCCATTTTCCCGAACAGATTTTTAATGTTATTCAATTATTATTTATTTAATATGAAGGACGAAATTTTTGATCAAAAATTATAATGCAGTTCATACTTTGTGTGAAAACAAACGTGCTTTTTGTATGTATATTACATACGTTACATAAATGACATTTATGATGTTCCTGTTTCTACCTAGAAACCTTGACTTTCAATTTATACCCACCTACCAATCAGATGTTGAGGAATAATGATGAGGGGTTATAGAAATCTGGTTTTTGCTACGTGAATAAATTTTGTATAGACTGTTAAATTAATGAAAACACACCGTCATTCGTTTTGAGACGCGATTTGATATAAATATAATTTCCCGCAATCAAAATTTCTGTCACATATGAGTGATGACTTCCAAATGCAAAAATAGTTCATTTTTCGCGTTCGTCTTCAGGTAATAATTTTGCTCTGAGGGGAGTGAGAAAAAATTCTCCATATTCATCGTAATTATACAAGTTTGTACTTGCAAATGACGATTCTTCACGGAAGTTTATGACTTTATTCTAATAATTTCTGCAATATATCTCTGACGCACACTTACGAGTCTGAAGTCTGATTCCTTTTTGCCTTGCGTACCGACGTGATCCCATATGACTGAGCTCTATCCTGACGCATGACATGAAAAAGACTTGCAAGAAATCATTGATTGAGCAGCCTTGGGATGTACTGACCTTTTTAGGAAATTACGAATGATTTGAATGTTGTTGTTCAATATTTTGGCGGTGTTTAATGGGTCGTCGGGTTATGAAGAGGTGAAATGATAATTCCACCATTTTGTGAAGCTGCGGATATTTGCGAATAAGAATATTGCTTTGGCACATGTGACATATGGTGACCGAAAGTGAAAGGAAGAAATTTAGAATTTTCGCGTAATTCAAGGGAAGCGTATGCTCCACCTTTTCTCATTGGACTAAAGGAAATGTAAGTGACCGAGTTTTTGCCACGAAATTGTTTTGATTCTTCATCCCCATTCAATTAAGGCTGGTGAGTAGGTTCTCTAATGAATAATGTCAACGACCAAGCCTTCTTTGGTCATATGACCATATCTTAGCGTATTTAAACTATACTTTATTTTTTAAATGAAGTAGAAAAACACGTTTGAGGTCATTGCTGAGCGTTTCATATGTGCAATAATGAATTAATGCTGATTAGTCATGGCTCTGCTGCTTGGGTCATAAAGTAATTTAACTAGTTCAAGGATTTTCTTGAGCAACATGAGCGAGTGTTATCGGCTACGTCCTCGTCATCCAAAGTTCGTTATTGGCTCATGGTCATTACTTAATTTTGCTTGGGAGAAAAAATACGGAATAATCTTGGATTGCACCCGAGGTGACTAAGTGAGTAAAGAGCAACGCATATGCCCGCTCTGAAGCAATGGCGTAATGTATATTGTATTCGCTTAAACCAGCATTGAGCAACTTCGAGGGGAGATAATTTTTCGCGGAGTAATAACCACGAAACGATGTTAAACTTGCACTTGCTATCTGTGTGATTTGGAATACCTTACAACGAGAGCATTAAAATGAACAAAATGATGGCTAACAGTCTTTGTACGGCTGTCTCTGCATAAATTCTCCCTTTGACTCCGTGTGACCTGATGGCTGATATTATTTTAAATTTAGGCTTCTGCTGTTAGTAGACTATTCAATTCTGTTGAAAATTCGCTGCCGTATTTTGCATAGGCATAAACAATCGAAGTAACAAAAAAATAACTTGACGATGGCGGGACCTCAAAGTAACAATAGAGTTATAGCTCTAGATTCCATCTAAAATAGCTTTTGAGTTTAATGACGGTTAGTTGGAAACTGTAGGAGTGTTGTCATATCAGTGCTTATAAATGCAGTTGATGCAATTACTCGTTTTTAGTACATGTCAGCCTATTAATCGAATGACTCTATTGAATTTAACCTTGCCGTTTATGATTCTTATTCTTCTTTCACTTGTTTTCATTAATTTTAATGTACGGTTGTTTCCGAGTGCAGCAACACTCAATTGAGATTCTCAATAAATCTTAAGAATATTCATTTTTGTGCAGAAATATTGAAATTAATTTTAAATCTCCCCCGCATCTCAGGGTTTTGGTGAAATCTGGTGGGATTCAGTCGCCTATCATTCCATAATGTGGGCGCACTGGTGTATGATCGCGAAAGCAATTTTTTAAAGAAACTATTGTATGCAAAAGTTTTGCAAGTTGTAACTTTTCCGTTGCTACGATTAATTTGACCATCGTCACCTGCTCCCAAACAAATACTGCTCCCTCTATACCTCCGAGCTGAAAAAACGTGGCTGAAAGAAGAATGAAGGAACGCTGATTATTTTGCGGCAAGGTAAGTTGAATGGGTAAGTTTCCTTATTATGGCGACATCCGTACTGTCCGGTCCTCCCATTCAAGCAATTATCATTATAGTGTGAAGTTGCCATTACCAAATGAGTGAAAAAATATAATTTAAATACACCTGTTACAAACCTCACCAATGATGGAATGTAACCCGCATAAGAAATGTTGGAAGGAGGGGAAAGAGTTAATAAATAATGATAATAATTTACTCTCACAGTTGGTTCTACTAAGACGTGATGTTCGTCAATGCAAAAAATGTACACTAAAGGGAAGACACCCAGAGGAGTAAACAAAAAATTCAGATGTAGAAAATAAAACATGTAGTAACAGCACGCAAACATAAATAAAGAAAAATCAGCGTTACATTTCACTCATCTAGGAATGAACTAAGGCTGTAAAATGATATCTAAATTTAAAAAGTATTCAGAGCCTGCTTAAACTGTGCAATTGAGGATTTAATTTTTATGCTTGAAGGAAGTCTAGTGTACATGATAGAGACCATATAACCATGGGCCCTCTTGGCTTTTAGACAAAACTTGCCGTCCAAGACATAATTCTGACAATATGTTGCTAGTGAATCCCATTGATGGTCTATCTCTACCTCCCTTCATTGGTAGCGTGTATTTCGCTCCGTTACACATAGTCTCAAGGGAAGAGAAAATATCTTTGCGACATTACATTTTCCATTAGGCTGGGTCAAAATGTCCTTTCATATGACCTGTACAATCAAGGGTGTATCAATCAATTTGGCTACCTCCAGTGCATGGCTTCTTAATAAATTTACACACCAATCATTAGCTTCATAATTGGGCTGAATAGGTAGCGTACAAATGCAGTTTTTTCAATGCAACGGCGGATGATATTACACGACTTGTATTGGGGAATGGATGCTCTTTTCACTTGACCACTGATGGTTTCCAAAGAATTTTAAGGCCGGAAAAATTAATTTTTCTGTATAGAGCTGAGGAGTATGTGCTCAGGGGGTTTTCCGAGATTCTAACCCGGTATCTCTCGGTGAGTTACTGAGCGATCTACCCTCTTGGACAGGCAAATTACGTGTATAATAGATATCAGCCACGTCAACGACATAATAAGTATTTTACTAATACAGGAATGTAAAAATTTAATGATCATTTAATATTCAACACATTTAAATACGTTGATTATATTTCCGACCATAATTAAATGGCCCGCTAAGATTTCTTTGTCATATTAATTCTTTCACGATGTCGAAACTTACGCGGAGTCGCGGATAAATGAATATCTGCTTCACCGAGCTTGCGTTCAATTCAGATCGCCTGAGCGCTTGTCTATCTTAACTCCATGATAGCAGTAATTGTATGTCGTTCTTTAGCCTAGCTTCTTTTGTCTCGTAAATTACCATTTTTGATTAAAATGAAACCGACAGTATGCTTCTTCAGCATATCCCACTCGTTAAGCATGGGAAGGAAAAATGAAGCAATATTTCCATTTTTCCTTAAGAACCCTATCAGTGTTTCCAAACCGAACTCCAGAGACAGAGCAAAAGCTACTTCATTTATCCTGTCTGAGTGGGAAAATATCTCAAATAAAATAATTTATTGCGTTGCAAGCATCGAATTAAAGAAGGTGAACAAAGACTATATACTCTAAAAGGTTTTGGTGATTCAAATTAATCGGAAACTAAAATCACATGAATGTTAACAACATAAATATTTGCATATATAAATAATATTATCATACTGCAGCTGCTGGTATCACATGGCATGTGGGAATATGAATAAAGGGAGATTCTTTGAGCGGTTCCCACGTAATTAACAGTTCCACATCTGGAATAAGACGTACAACTCCATTTCATAATTATCATCTTTATATATAAAAATTCAGCCAGCGTGTTGTGCTCGCAAAACCCCTAAAGTAGTGAGTCGATTAACTTGAAGTTTTGACACAACGTTGCATTCGAATACGTTTTGGACGCTCCAGGTGGAACTGGAAAAACGTTCTTAATTTCCTTGATCCTGGCTAAAGTTCGTTCAAACGGCCAACAAAATCGTTAGCTATTGCTTCTTCAGGCATTGTTGCCACGTTAATGGAAGGAGGGAGAAGCAGTGTATTCAGCTCGTAAACTGTCACTAAATATGCAATGCACAGAAAACCCACAACGTAGCATTTCGAAAACATCAAGAATGGGAAAGGTTCTTCAGGCGTGCAAAATCATTGTATAGGATGAGTGAACAATGGCTCACAAGAAGTCATTGGAAGCATTAGAACATGCGTTAAAAGACATGCGTAATAAATGAGGTTCCATTTGGTGGAGCATTGGTGCCACTACCCGTTGACTTCAGGCAAACGCTTCCAGTTATACCTCGCCCAACGCCCCTCGCTGATGAATTGGATGACTGATTGAAATATTCAAATTTTTAAAGCACAGTAAAAAAATGCATTTAGCGATAAATATGAAAATTCAGCTTCAAACCGATCCAAGAGCTGACATCTTTTCCAGACAATTCCTCGAGGCCGGTAACGGCACTGTACCTACTAATCCAGAAACAGAAAACATCACCTTCCCATCTAATATCTGCAACATCATTAATAAAAAAGAGATTAGTAGACTAGGTTTTCCTAAGTATCGAAACAAATAACGCGTGGTTGAGCATTGACATGATTGACCCATGCTAGCGACTAAAAATGTTGACGTACACGATATGAACAGCATCATTCCAAACAGAATCGCAGGTCAACAGTGACTAACAAATCCATCGACTCCGTGACGAACGAAAGTGAAGTAAAGAATTTTCCAACGGAATTTCTTAATTCTCTTGATATTCGCGGATTACCGTCACCCATTCGGAATTTGAAAATTGGAATGCCAAATATATTACTCCTATCTTTAATCAGCCAAAGTTATGCAATGGCTTACGAATAGTAGTAACAAAATTGACGAATAATCTAATTAAAGCAACGATTGTGATTAGACCTCATAAAGGTGAAGACGTACTACTTCCACCAATACCACTCATTCCGACCGACATGGCGTTCGAGTTCAGACGACTTCAATTTCCAATACACCATGCGTTCGCTATGACTATCAATAAGGGCAATATTTGTAGGTGTGCGATTTGAATTTAGCAAACGATTGCTTCTCTCATGGGCAATTATACGTCGCTTGCTCCAGAGTTGGTAAACCATCTGATCTTTATGTTTATGCAGAAAAGGACAAACAAAAAATAATTTCAATCCATTAGCTTTACAATAAAAAATTATTTTCCGTGAAAAACATCTTTTTTCTTCCTTTTGTTTCATTCCACAGCATAGCCAAATGAACGCAAGGCAGGGTATTGAATTGAATGATGTGCTTCCTCGGTGAATGTATGTTCGCTACAATACATTTATTTACTTTCCCATTCATTTCATATTCGACTGAGCTACAGCGAAGCGTGGCCAACTTTAGCTAGTTTTCTTATTAAAAACTTCAAAGATATAATTTGGAAATATGGGATGCAAACATTTGTGTAGTATTGTTTTAAATATCCTTATAACAAGTCAACCATGGGTTAGATCTAAAAATGTAATAATGCATAGGAAAAAATCAATGGTGCTTAAGAATATTTTTGACTCTTGGAAAAAATGCTCATTCTCACAATTGTGTGTTATAAGATCAATTTTAATGCATCATTATTCTGCAAAGTTTTAAATTTGTAACTTCTATTGAATTCTATGGCGAGAGGGACGAAATAAATTGATTCAATTCCGAATAAGGAGAAGGGGCAACCTTGTAGTACTCATGCTGAGACACGACGACATTATTTAATGCCGAAGATGAAATTACAGGTGCACGTGAACAGTAACATGTAAGATTTGGTGTTTTCCAGGCGTTTTAGTTGTGCGGAGGTTTTTCCGGTCTTCCACCAGGACAATGCCTCCATCTTCGCCAACGTTTCAAAAAAAGACTAATTTTCCATCATCAGGGATATCTAAATGCCGTGTCAAATTTTTATGGGCAAAACTGTGTAGTTTTCGTGTTCACGGCATCTTAAGAGAAACGCTAGGCCATCAAGAAGCCTTGCCTTCTCCTTCCCGAGAACCCTTCACACAACTAATTCGCCGGAAAAACACCAAACGTTATATTACTCACCTCTACGAGGAGGAGACTCATCGCAGCGTACAAAAACTTGAAGAGCGGCGGAAGAAGGGAAGACCTCATAGTGGTCTTGCCTTTTGCTTAAGATGCCGTGATGTTGGAGCCATACCTATATGCCCCCAAAATATTTATACGGCATTCAGATACCTCTGATGATGAAAAAGAGTCGTTTTCTGAAACGTTTGCGGTGATAGAGGGATTGACCTAGTGGAATACGCGAGAAACCTTCACACAACAGTAAGATGCGTAGAAAGACTTCAGTTTTTCGTGGCGAATTGAGTTGAGGAAAGACTCATCCCATGTCCGACGTTTCTACGATTTACTCCGCCGTCGTCCTCCGAGTTATGAGGGAGGAAGACGCCGAAACTTCGACAAGGAGCTACTCGCCGGATGGTAACCCAAATTAATTATATTTATGATAAGGTGTATCCCTTCTCATATGGAATGTGAGTAGCATAGTAGCCTAATGGGTGGAGTGTAGTGCAGCTAATCGTTGGTAATGGGAATTGTCCTTAGATATGTCCAGTAAAATCCAACTTGTGATATTTTCTAAGGATATCTTTCGGGGAACTTGCAGCGGGATAGGAAAAGGACCTGCTCCCCCCCCCCCCCCCCCCCTCCACAGCCTGATGTTTGAATTTCTTACGTCCTTGGGCTAAATTGTATTTGGAAGCTCTACCCTCATCAATCTTCGGGTTGAACGTAACATTTTATAAGAATAATGTAGGGGGAAACACAGAAAACCACTACTTCATGCAGTAAACAGAAACGAATTAATTCGCCCGTCATTACCTCTACCCACTTGGTAGAGGAAGCATTTTCACTATATGAATATGCAGTAAAATTCGTCTGAATCTAAATGCTGGGTTAATGAACATTTTAGGCAATAACGAAATGGCATTGCCGTTTTCTAAGATGTGAATGTTAAAGCAGGTGAAGAATAATCTCTGCATTCAGCTGTCGTTAATAGGAAAAATAGGGGGACCTGGATTTCCTCCGTGAAATATTTAGGGGAAGAAAGGAGAGGTAGAAAAAAGGAGATTGAGCAAAAGCAAAAAAGTTATATTATGAAAAAAATCAAGTAAAATTATCTCTTGTAAGGACTGTTATAGCTACAACAATGGCCTCCATTGTTGCAACCACCAAACATCATATGCGAGGTCCAGGAAACTAAGACATTCATTTTGGCATGATGAAGCCGGCAGAAGGGTGGGCGAAAGCTCGCGCTTAGTTTAATTTGTAATCAGTGCCACACGAATGCAGAACAAGCTTGAAATCGAAAAACGTACTGAAAGGCTTAACTCAAAACTGCTGGGGCAAGAAGTATTTTCAGGGACTCTCTTCTCAACGCGAGACTTTAGATATCATCGAAATCCACACATGGTATTTTAAAATATCCTTTGGTAACAATCCTCATCTAAAATTTAGCTAAAATCTCGCCGTATTTATTACGTTTTTCCTGAAAAAAACGTGTTTTTCGGCCTTCTTACAATCCTCGTTTTCATACCTTATTTTCCACCATATTTTTTGCATTAATATATTTAATTTTTTATTATAATATCGTTTTATCCCGTAATGTCTTCTTCGGGTAATACAGAAATCGCCAAGCGCTGAGGATGTAGCTTTCCTATAAAGCATGTATGAGAATCTGAGTGAATGGCACTCTCTTCGCAATGAATTTTTTGAGTTTTCGAAGGAAACTGAAGGTGTGCCTGTGAAAGTTGGTGCCTTCTCACTCTTAATACGTGAATTTTCGGACCGTTTACCTTCGTTAAATTTATATAGACAATCCTCAATTTCCGAAGCAAGCTGTTGGTTTTTCTCTTCATGAGTAATATTGTATTGTATTCACGTCTGTAATCATGCACAGTTTGCTTTGCTGTTTTGTGAAGGAAATTAGGAAATAGAATTTAAAAAAATATTTTTCATATATATTTATTTCTTAAATAATAAATATCAACACATAATGAATTATCTGTTGGTTTAGACAAAGTGACTTACTCTCTGAGACAAGCAGAGTATCGGCCACGCTGATTAAAGCACTCTTTTCATTCTTCAGTAACTAAGAATATTGAGTGAGATGTGATTATTGATGGAAGATTTACAATGAAAATATCCTCGGCCCGTATAAGCGAGAGAGACACTCACTCGGAGAAACTTTCATTCGCCTCAAGCGGTGGAAGACCTTTCTTCCCGTTGAGCCTAATAAGCACTGGTAGTTTTTCCTTTACTAAACCTGTGGGCCATTGTGTTGCAAGTGCCTGTCTAGCGTAATCTCTTGCGTCAATTTTTGTCATATTTATAAGGATTTGGTGTTTGATTGATATTGCTGATAGTAAACATTTATGAAGGCTAAAGTTGCCTTTGCTGTCTCAACGTCTTCTAGAACTCTCAAGGAGTGGTGAGCTTGGAGATCGGATACATGAGTTAGCATTGAATTTTCTTCGAGTGAAAACATTTGTTTTCAATTTTTTTCACTTTCTCAATTTATCAAATTTGCTTTGATAGGAAACTAAAAATATTATTCTTTGGGTGACAATGAGCTTAATTCCACCTCATCCCAATGAAAAAAAATGTTATAGCCGTTTGGAGTGAATATACTCTGGTATAATGAGATCAGTCTCGCCTATGGTCAAACAGTCACTTTCTCTGGCCTCTGGATGTAGTTTTGAGTTTTTTGCCGCAGGCGTACCCTCGTTGATGGAAGCAGCCACCCTTTACCTAGCGGTGTGAAAATTGTAATTTTTTATTCTAATTTATTAGTCCTTGTGCTTCGCTCTCCTTAGAACGGAGACATGTACGTATTTTTGAAGGATGGTCTTAATTCCTTGGTGACTACCGTTTGCTTTCCTCAATAAATATTTCCTTTGACTCGTGCTCTACCTTTGGCTACCCATCGTTAGGACTGCGGCACTTTAGCACGTCGGCACGACATTGTTGGTCTTTTGAGGAGGCCATTCAGATATGCATGATGATGATGGAGGAGGGTGGTATGGGGAGTGTCTCAAGCAAGAACACCTTGGACTCTGTCCGATATATCGTTCTCTTTGAATTTCCGTAAAAGAAGGCGTGCTTTTTTGGGGTGCCTCGTACCAGATTTTATGGCTGTCTCCTGCAAAGGGCATTAGTTGGTCGTAGATAACCGATTGGGACAAATCTTGGGTTAAAGACGGACCGGCTCTTCCCAAGACACCAAAGAGATTATTCCCAGGCGGGTATTTACCGTAGAGTTTCGACGGGTCGTAGATGGGCACTTCTTGGAAAGTCGTTCCGTCATTTAGACTCTCCGCTGGCTTAGATTCAAAAGAGGTCTCTTTGCCGATCGAGGATGAGTAGCGCTCACCTACGTCCTCATCCTGTAAGGACGGAGAAGAGAGGTCAAACGGGATCCCTTGGTCATTTCCAGTGTCTTGCTTAAATGGGTCGTAACTAGCCGAAGGCGTTTTCCCCTCCGGATCAGTGTGTTCTTGTCCCCCTTGAATGTCATAGACACCTGTCTTCCAGGTCCCAAGTACATCGGTAGGTGTCGATGCGTCTTGAAGGTTGACGGACTCTCGTACAACCCCCCAGCTATCAGCCCTGTCGTCCGCATTTCCAGATGCAGAGGTGATGTCTGAGATTCCTTTATCTATTCCGATTGCTGAGACACCCGACGACCCTGGTTCATGTCCTCGGAAGTGCTTAAATGGGTCATAAGAGCTAGAGGAGGTTTTGCCTTTAACTTGGAAAGACTGGTGTCCACCTGTGGTGTCGAGCTGATCAGTCTCCAAGAAATAGTACGTGCCGGGGGGCAATGATTTGAATTCATTGGGATTCGAATTACCTCCCGTATCCTCCTGATTCCCTTCGTTTGTATCTGGGGCGTCGAACACATCGGAGGAAGTTGAAAGAGATGACGGGTTGTAGATGGTTTCGATTGGTCCACCATTAGTGATCGTGGAAGAAGTTTGCGAGAGCGGGGACGTGTTGGAGGAGGCGAGGTTACGGTTTCCCTCTTGGTGATCAAAGTTACTAATCTCCCCAGGTCCCTGATTTTCAGAAGGTGTCGATGGGCGATAAATCGCTATTGGTTTTCCCCCACGACTAATAATAATCCCATTATATCCTTCGCAGTCATCTGGAATGATGTCAAAGAGTCTTTGGCCCAACTTGTCGGTCTCTCCGCAGAGTATATCCTGTCCATTTCCTGAGAATTGCTGGAAAGGATCGTCACGGCCGGGAGGTGTCCCCACTTTAAGGCCTGTGGGTTCGTTTGATCCTGAGGTATCAGTAGGTCTAGTCCCCAAAGTGTCTTGTGATCCTGAGAGCTTCGATGATGTTTTAAACGTGGTTGGCTCACCCCCAAAATCCTCCGTTTCGTCCTCCGTGTCCACATTTTCTGAGGCCTCGAATCGAATCCCTTGGTCATTTATTGTGAATTGCTGGAACGGATCATCAGGTGCCGGGATATCATCTTCAAGATCGGTGGTTTGTTTTCTCTCTTCGATCTTCCATCTTCCACTTTGGTATGGAATATTATTCCAGAAGTGATTTGCGTTGGGCGATTTCGATTGCGAGGATACGGAGATAGGTTCGTCCCAAAATCCATCTGTATCAGTTTCTGTAACAACATCTTCGGTGGTTGAGGTTATGCCAGAGAGTCCTTTGTGTGCTCCTCCAGCCGGCTTACACGGATGTCCGTGTTTGTTTCTATGGAACTGCTTAAATGGGTCGCTTAAGCCTGAGGATGCTTTTCCTTTGGGCTCGTGAGGCGAGAATTCTTCTAAATTTTTGAAGTTATCATACTCCCCAGATCCATGCTTGCCGGAGTGCGTAGGTGGGCGGTAAATCGTTAATGGTTTAGCTCCGAGAATGGCAATAATATCGCGATTGACCTGGTTGATAACTGGGACGATGTCTGTGAGTCCATGTTCCTCATCACCGGCCCCCAGAAACGGTGGATCCTGGTCATTACTCACGAACTGCTGGAATGGATCGTCGGGGTTCTGCAGATTTGTCTCGATATCTGTGGGCTCGTTATCCTCTTCGTCGTCAGTCACACCCGTGATGTCATCAAACGCTTCATATGTTCCACTTGGCGATCCTTGGTTATCTCCTCGGAACTGCTGGAATGGGTCATCGGGATTCTGCAGATTTGTCTCAAGTTCGGTGGGCTCATTTTTCCCTTCGTCGTCAGTCACACCCGTAATGTCATCAAACCCTTCATATGTTCCACTTGGCGATCCTTGGTTATCTCCTTGGAACTGCTGGAATGGGTCATCGGGGTTCTGCAGATTTGTCTCAAGTTCGGTGGGCTCGTTTTCCTCTTCGTCGCCAGTCATAGTTGTGATGTCATCAAACCCTTCATATATTCCACTTGACGATACGTGGTCATTTTCTTGGAACTGCTGGAATGGATCATCGGCGTTCTGCAAATTTGTCTCGATATCTGTGGGCTCGTTATCGCCTTCGTCGTCAGTCACACCCGTGATGTCATCAAACCCTTCATGTGTTCCACTTGGCGGTCCTTGGTTATCTCCTTGGAACTGCTGGAATGGGTCATCGGAGTTTTGCAGATTTGTCTCAGAATCGGAGGGCTCGTTATCTCCTTCGTCGTCAGTCACACCCGTGATGTCATCAAACTCTTCATATTTTCCACTTCCCGACACACTTGGCGATCCTTGGTCATCTCCTTGGAACTGCTGGAATGGGTCGATGAAGCCTGAGGATGCTTTTCCGTTGGTGGATCCGGGACTGGTTGGAGAACCGTCGAAGAGGTCAGACGACCCCGAAAGCGATGACGGATTATAGATTGTTTCAGTCTCTCGGCCGATAATCATTTCGGGGAAAGTTTGCGAAGACTGGAACGTATGGAGGTACCCAACGTTAGGGTTTCCCCTTAAGTTGGCGACCGAATCGTCTGTCGAGATGTATATCGTTTGACCCTCGTTTATTTCGTCGTCACCATTCCCAGGAGTGTCGTTGCCGTCTGTGTCATTCGGAGTGTTGTTATCTTCGTTGTCATCGTTATCTTCGTTGTCATCGTTATCATCCCCTCCTTCCGTTGTCCCTGGAGACGGTCCCGAGATAAGATCTCCATCGTCAGTCTGTATGTGAATGGTTTGGTCGTCTTCGTATAGTGTCCCTCCTGCCCAAGGACGTACCCCACTGGCGCCAGTCACACCAAAACCTTGTTTTCCGATTATCTTAACTGGGATGAGGTTGCTAGTAAGGCCTTTATATATTCCACTCGCCGACGCATGCAGTGATCCTTGGTCATCTCCTTGGAACTGCTTGAATGGGTCGTTACTACCCGGGGAAACTTTGCCTTCATACCCTTGATATCCGCCCGGAATGGCAATGTAAGGCAAGGGGACATCTTCGTGTGTTGCAGCGCCAGTGTTGGGAGTAGCCTCGGTGCAGTGGTGTGATATGCCTGTCGGTGTTCCGTCTTTGTCGCACGGGAGCTCATTCGAGGGCTTCGTGGGGATGAAGTCCATTTTCAAGCTGCCACCGGAAGCCATCAGAATTTGGTAGAGTGACTTCATGAAGCCTTCATGGATTTTCCTGATGACGCTTCTGGTTGAAGACTGCTGATCACCTGAAAATTCTATTTTTCCGCTCAATTCGCCATTGCATTCTGGTGACTCGTCGACGCTTGTCTTGACGGTTACATATCCACTGGCCAACTGCGGGAGAAAATCAATTTAAAAGAAATAAGTGATTATGATTGAGAATAGCGCTGTCACGCAAAAGACAGAAAATGGGATACATCAACTGGTAAGGTAATTTTGATTATTATTTGACCAATTATGATTAAATAAATTCATAGCAAAATGAAGTATAACGTTTATCTATCAGTATCTGTAGAGTATACATATCACATCGGTTATAACATTGTTATGATGGAAATGGGTAAAGGTTCAAAAAAGATGCAATCAAAGGGCTTTAAGGCCTTGTGGTCAATGCATTCGAATGCATCAATGCCACAAAAAGTCTTTATAAAACATTAAATCGTTTTCTGACTAAATAAATACTAAAAATGTCTTCATCTTATATTATTAATACTGTGGTGTCTCAACTCCGGAACCAAAGCAACCTCAAAAATTTTGTTGCGATCGCCTTTCAGGAAAAATGGTTCACGCTGAAGATGTTAGTATTAGAAAATTGAGTGATAACAGATTTCCGCATTAGTTATTCCGATTGTACCTATGACCAAAAATACACTGTGAATAAATGCGAAGCCGAGATAAACAACTCGTGACAATGCTAATAAATATGATTATTTAAAAAATAGTTTTGAAATATTTCTTGGGGGATTAATTTTGTGGTAGTTCAAGGGTTTTTTTTATCATCCCAATATGGGATATACTGGTACCATATTTGGCAAGGGTCTAGCCACCTTGAGCCGGGACAGAAGTTTGACGGGTGACCCTCCTTCATACCTCTACCGCTGTCCTCTTGTGCCCTGTCTGCAAGCGACGGGCAGGTTAAATTTTGGCTGGCACTATAGATCTAAAGAGGTCTATGTGCCAAGGGGGCTCCAGATGCCCCACACGTACCCCCTCCAGTTTACATTTTATGCGTTTTACTTGGACCATCACTCTAGTCAGTTTCGTCAAACTCGATTCAGCAGTTCGAACTTGGTAACATGACTCTAATATCGCTCTCTTTGGTGGATACCACAAGGCTTTACAAACTTTTTCTTTTGGTTGATTTTTATGCTTATTACGAATTCATCTGAAGATGTGCCGATACCATGATGGCCAGCGAGATATGAACGCCAGTGAAGAAAGAAAAAGATGAATTTCTAGCAGCCATAATGTAAACCCGGAGAGGGTTCACCATAACCTGTTGGACTGAAAGAAAAGTAATCAAGATGTGCTAGATGAAGTGAAAGAAAACGGAGCCCTTTGAGAACGAAAGACTAAACTTATTCGTCATTTGGTCAAGCACTGTGAACTGACAAACATTATTTTCTTAGAAAAGGCTAAAAGGAAGAGTACCCGGGGCCGGACAAGAGGTTTCATGAAACACACCGCTATAAAGATGATGATTTACAAATTTTTTCATGAGATGAAAAAATTCGCACGGGATTGGTAGGAAAGAGAGCAAAATGGCAATTCCTTGACTTGGAAAGTATGAAGGCTAGGATGTGCACGACGAAGGACAATCGTAAGCATATATACTGTGGTACACGCCAATGGTGATTTCAAGTCAATGGGTGGTTTTTTAAAAGCAGAGTATTTTAAAATGTGTGGTCTGTCATTACTAAGGTACTTACTTTCAGTCCCAGGATAACCGCCAGCAACACTGTCCACAGTTTCATCTTGAGATGATTGCTCCTTATTTGCCTCCCGTGGACAATGAGGCGCGGAACAGCCCGTCAACCAGAGATATATTCCTCTTAGATCTCGGTAACAGTTAGGTCGCGTCACAGCTATAAGATAAAAACCTCCAAAAAATCCACCCGTGCCCTTTTGTGCCTTTCGATGTTTTCCCAGAATGTTCGGACGGAGATCGTTCGATGTTAAGGAGGCGTAGGCTCCCCTCTGTCCACGGGAGACGACAGAGGAATAAAGACAGGCGAAATGGGATGGGTATTTAAATGATTCCTTTCCCTCTAATTTTTTGTCGTTCTCCCATTGCCCTTGTACACCTACCCTTGAGGGTCGAGAAGCTGATTCGTGCTTCATCTCGTCTCGATCGCTTCCGGTTCCTGTCGTGAGGTTGATCGGCATCCCGCTGACGATCGCGACACGTCTCCCGGTCCGTGTTGCGAAAGGTACACGACATGCCTCTAGTCGCTCATGTTTTTCTTCATTCGCCGCTACCTGAGCCTACTCTGAAAATGCGGGTTAGCAAAACTAGCCACATCGGCTGCGGAGAAGCAAGCATTCCTTGATTCTTGGACGGGAGTATTTGCAGCGAAGAAGCGTCCATTGCTTATGTTTTGGAATAATTAGATCGTAGATGTATATTATGCCTCCTTGTTATGATAACTATGGTGTATCTCGAGTGAAGGACATGGACGGGAATAATTAAAGCGAATCAATGCGGTATTTGTGCTTATTAAGATTCAGTTAGTGGTGCAGTCAATGAAAAGGAATTGGAAAAACTGAATTAGAATCAAATATAATATTCCATGTTCAGTCAATTATAATATTAATATATTATGGTCAAGAATAGTCAATTCAGTGTTTTGTTAATGTGTTAACTTTGAAATATATTGGAAGTATTTGAAAGCAACCATACGATTGTTGACCTCTGCCTCTGTATGTTATCGAAGAAAGTTATTGAATTCCACCACTACGAATCATCGATTTTAAGGATATACTTATGTGAATTTTTTAACTAGGGATATTTCGTATTTTCCGAGATTTATTAGCGTAAAATGTTTTTATCTATCTAAATTCCATCGGCAATTTCATACCTTATCAGCTGCAATGTATACCATTTTGTGTAAAAATATATATTGTGGTGTAATAATTATACTGGTTAACACATATCATGTACTCAGATAGCAGCAATATATGCTGAATATAAAGCAAAATATAAATTTAATAGCTGTTATCGCTGTATAGCTTAAATAGCTGTTATCGCTGCACCAACGACATATAAATAAAACGTGCATTAAGGACCGGCCGAAATGTTGATAATAAATAAAATGAAATTTTGAGTTATTGTAATAGTTTAAGCTTGGAAATAATAGTGCTTTAAGGCTATATACGGCTACTGAAAAAACTCGCCCAGAACGGACTTCAAGAGTCGCCAGGAAAATATTTTCGCTTGTGCGCAAATTGTTTTTTATTTATAATAATGTTACCTGAAAATATGAAAATTTCATTCCATCATTAAAAGAAATGAAACAGTTATAACTTGTCAAAATTTTCAAATCGTCAAGGTTCCATGTACTGGCACTTGCATGTACGCACCACTTGTAAACACAGTTATTATGGAGGTCGTACTTGAGTAGCGAAATAAGAGAGGAGTGTAAAAAAAAACTTTTTAAGCTAAATGAAAAAAAGTTAGTTAACTAGAAAGAATGAAGCGACGTCACACAGCTCTTTATTGCTGCTGCACGCGGTCATGAGAATTATTATTTGTGTCCGTCGTCTCAGCTCTAAGGTTAACATCGTAAGGACGCGAGCACCTGCAACAAACATAATGAGCATGTGATTACCAGAGGTTTTTGTGTCGTCTTCCCACAGCATCTTAGGGAGATAAAAGCATTTCTCACTAGTTTCTTGGGGTTAATGTCCTCGTTTGCGAAAGCTTAAAAGTCAACATTGACAAATGGGTTTGAATGCTGGTTAGAGTTACCCATTATAGCTAAGCACAACTCAGTTTAGGAATGTTTGTTATTTCTACCACATTATCGAAATAAAGGCAACAAAAATTGGTCGTCGCTTTGCAATAAGAATACCTAATGGTTACTACATCGAGAATCGAACTCACAGCTTAGATGAATAACTTTTACGCTTGAAAATAAGTATCCGATATACAATAATGCTTCTCATTTGGCTTTGAAGACCCGGATCAACACTTTAAGGGTGAGAGCATATGTAAAACATTTGAATGCACATTGACCTTGCAGAAAGCTTATTGAATGACGTAGCAGAGAAAGAGAGATGTTACTGCAGCAAGCGAAGAAGTCCTTAAGAGGACTGGGAGATAAGAAATTGCTGCTAATAACTGCAAAGAGGGGACCGAATATATCGTGAGACCTGATGGCTTGAAGAAGACAATCGTCGAGGGAATGAGAACAATGACAAAGGAATGCCTCGTATGTGATATTCAGAGCAGTCATTGAAGGATGCGAAGAAAAGAATTGTATAAGTATGAACAAGATTGCTGATAGGAGATCCAAGTGGAGAGCTGCGTCAAATGTATGTTAGGATTTATGACTGGTGATGATGATGAAACTGACACTTCGAGGTTGACAGCTGCAAAATTGCTCCAGACGTGGGAGGCCATTCATTATTAACTGCTACTACTTTGAGTATATCGATGTTTTGAACTTGTATTCACTAACAGTCCATAAAAAGTTTTGTTTTCAATTTCAGGAAGAACAATGCCATACATTCTTTAGAATGCTTTCAGGGAGGTACGTAAATGTAGAGGAAAACAATGGTTGATTGTTCTTTAAAGAAATTTTCTCAGTCGTAATGCTCTATTAGTTGTAATCTTCTACACAAATTTTTTAGTAATTATAAGTACCATTTCTGGAGCTATATTTTATACACTTAATAGTTTCATCGCGTGAGAATACGTTTTGTCACGCTAAGTGTTTATCGATATATTTTTTTATGGACTGACCCAAGTTTCCTCTTCTCTAAGATCATATTCAACGTAAGTTGAGTGGTACAGCTTCTGGTTGGCATTCGTGTGTGTTACATTACACTTATCTCAATTTTTTTAATAATTTTAACTTCCTTATTCAGGTTTAGAAAGGTTGTTGTGGATATTACCTTTTGAAAATGAAGTGGGTAGAAAAGGGAAATTGATATAATCGATTTTAGTGATAACAAGTTTTGAATTTAAACTGATTTTTGATTTATTATATTTATTTGAACAGGGAATTGAAAAGATAGACAACGTCTTTGGTTGATCAAATATTTTGAATACTGATATATGGACTGGAACTACATGTACGATCGATTATTCTTCGACATCACATGTATTACTTTAGGCTATGTTATCCGTTATTCCCTCGAAATCCAATTTTGTTGCATGTTAATCTCAATACATAATCCAAAGAACTAAACGGTTAGTAAAACACCCTCGCTTTGTATAAAAGGGACTCTTGGTAAACCACCTTTGCCACCTTGATACGTTGATAGACGTGAGCTAAGATTCCCATGTATTCCCATGAAAAGAGAGATGAAGGGAATTAAGCATATAAAATGATAGGGAAGACCTTCATGTGGATCATTTGTCATATGACACCCCCTGCGGGTAGGGGGATTGAGAATACTCCCGCAGTATCCCTGCTTGTCGTAAGAGGCGTCTAAAAGGGCAGGGAGACAACCCCGTGCCAGCAAGGGTTTAACCCGGACAATCTTGTGGGTCAACTGTCTGTGTGCAGCCACACCACCTGGCCTGCGATCCACCCGCATGTTTTCTGTGTGCGGAGACCCGTAAGGAGAAGAAGGGGATCCTGGAGGGTGAGGTTCGTGGTTCCCAGCCTGGTGTCGGATGCCCGGTGTAGACCAATATCCCTCTTCGGCCCCGGATATACTGTAAACGGGCGGCCGGGAGCTAGCCTCTCCCGGTTAATCGGCTTCCGTGGCATTAGCTTGACGGTGGCTAGTGCCAGTGAGGTGGGGGTCTACGTAGGGGGTTCGGAGATGCATGGGTTCGGTGGGCTCGTGCATCGAAGACCCAAACCGAAATAGGCAACCACCTCTAGGGTGTTATATCTCCTCGGGTAGCCCTGGTGACTGGTTTGCGGTGCGGCGTCCCGCATGTGTGGCTCCGTTGTGGGTGGGGAGCTCGGGAGATGAAAGTCATGTTGGCATGGAGGTTATCGACCTATCACCAATAAAAAGATCCCGCCCAAATAAAGGTGGGGAGAGAATAGTTTTCCCGCTTGTAAGAGGTATCTAGTGATGAAATGTGCCATAGAGGGTGAAACACTTCAAAAAGTGTGACCCTTTCTAATAAGAACGTTGTCGACAGCCATTCATATTGATGTGATTTCAGCAAAAACGCTAGATCGGGAATCGGGAAGAAAAAGCCGTATAAAGCGGTAATCCCCTTTTAAGGAGGAACTAGATGTTTTAAGACGTGATTTTAGCCCGTCATGTATATGCCTCCAGGAGACCCATTTTAAAATGTCGGACAAAGGTATTTTAAGGGGTTTTAATGTACACAGATTTGACGACACTAGTGGCCAACGTGCCCAGGGAGGAGTAGCTGTTGCTATTCGGGAGGCCATATACACTTCCCGAATACAGCTTAACACGCCTTTGCCGGAGGTTGCAGTAAGAGTCGGTTCCCGGGAAACAATAACGTTGTGCAACGTATACCTCCCTGAGGGTGCACCTGTCACCCGGGGTAACGTCGAAGCCCTTGTCGAACAATTATGACGGCCCTTCATTTTACTGGGGGATTTCAATGCCCACTGCCCCTGTGGGATAGCCTGCGGAATCAGTGGAATAGGAGAGGACGGATACTATCCAATTTTATTGAATATTTTGACCTCTTTGTATTGAACAACGGCGAAAGACGCGGTTAAACTCATTTAATGGGGTATTCTCTACCATAAATCTGTGCATATGCTCAAGCAGTCTAGCGACCAAAATATCTATGTCCGCTCACTCTGATCTTTGCGGAAGTGACCATTTTCCCATATTTATAACCCCCGACCACATTTTATGCACGGGAAATTCTAAAACTGTAACTTGGCTCATCAAATAAGCTGACTGGAATCTCTTTAGGAGTAAATTTACCTTTAAACACGATTATAATATAGATGGTAGCGATAATAGGAAAACTACAACGTTCGATTTTAAATGCAGCTACAGGGAGTGTACCTCGATCTAATAGTAATAGTGGCCATAAAACCGTACCTTGGTGGAATGAGAAATGCGCCGATGCTATTAAATAACGAAAGAAAGCCTTGCGAATATTTCAAAAATTTCCAACTGAAAGAAACCATGCGTCTTATTGGCGTTTGCGAGTTAAGGCTAGACGCATGGTGAAAGAAGCCAAAAAGGCCTCGCGGATCGAATACACATCCGGAATTAACCACAGAACCCCTATTACCTAAGTTTGGCCGAAAATAAGAAACTTCTGAGGATCCAATCAAAAGTGCGGAATATCATCCATCCAAATCAATGGAGCCTTAGTCTCTCACCTTCCAAAATAGCAACTGTGTTTGGCGATATTCTCTCTAAAACTTAGAGCAATGCCAATTACGACCAATTATTATGGTCATTTAGGAATGTTCCAAGGCCAGGGTATTAAATTTTAAAAGTGTGAGAGGCCACGAAGAATATAATGTACCTTTCTTTATAGATGAACTAAAGTCAGCCATGGATGATTCTACAAATACGTTCCCAGGAAACGACGACGTCCACAACGCCTTCCTGAAGAACCTCCAAGAATCGGCACTTTCTGAAGTCCTCGAAACCTTTAACCGATTATGGAAGAAAGGAACCTTTCCTCAGTATTGGCGGGAGTCCATAATTATCCCTATTTTGAAGCAAGAAAAGGAAAGAAACAACCCCAGTAACTACGGGCCCATCTCTTTAACTAGCTGCCTATATAAAATACTGGAAAGAATGATGAATCGTCGGCTGGTGTGGTGTTTGGAAATACAGAATCGTCTTTCAAATATTCAATGCGGCTTCCGGCGGTGAAGGTCTAGTGTAGATCATCTCATACGAGCGAATAACTTTATTCAAGAAGCCTTCGTTCTCAAGCAGCATGTCCTAGCTGTATTTTTTTATCTCGAAAAGACTTATGATCGAGTCTGTCGGAGAAAAATTTTGAACACGTTATATGACGGGGGTTTCAGGGGAAACTTGTCCATTTTTATCAAAAATTTTCTGTCAAACCGCACCTTTAAAGTAAAAATTGGGAATCGTCTCTCTCACTCCTACGCTCAGAACAATGGTATGCCTCAGGGATCGGTTATAAGCGTTACGCTTTTTGCAATCGCCGTAGACGATGTTGCAAGATGCATCCAACCGCCAGTGATGGGATCCTTATTTGTGGATGATCATGTTCTGCCAATCTTCCAACATAGTAAGCGCGACTAGGCAGACCCAAATTACCCTAAACAAGCTGAGTGAATGGTCACGTAGAAATGGTTTTCAATTCTCAGCAGAGAAGGCTTAATGCATTCACTTCCACAGGATGAGAGGATTTTACACTCCACCTACCCTTCGTTTGGGAAATGTAAACCTCTCGTACGCTGATTCCATCCGTTTCCTGGGGATGACTTTTGACAGTCAACTTAATTGGCGGGAACATATTCGAACCCTGAAAGACAGATGTTTTAAAGTTTTAAACATACTAAAATTCCTAAGCCGTTCGACATGGGGCGCAGACCGCTCCACGATGCTTTTACTATACCGGTCGTTAGTGATGTCGAAACTGGACTACGGGTCTCTTGTATACTCTGCTGGAAGAGACTCGTATTTGAAACCCTTGAGTACAGTGCTCAACATAAGCTCCGATTATCCATTGGGGCCTTCAGGACATCGCCCGGTATGAGCATCTATTCAGACTCAGGAGAACCACCCTTGGCCACGCGAAGAAAAATTTTAATGTGCAACTATGTTGCAAATATTTTATGGATGAAGACGCACCCTTATTTGCTATAGTTTTTAAACCCCAGTTTTTAAATATTTTTTTATCGAAGGGAACGGGCCACTCGCTCGCTCGGAATACGTCTAAGTGATTTTATTGGCGAAGCTGGCATCTCTCTGCCGACAGTGTGTCAAGTCAATGACCGTAACCATCCACCTTGATTAATGCCCCTACCTAACGGAAACCTCTGCTTAAAAAAATACCACAAGTATTCTGCGTCCCCGATTGAATACAGTCAGATGTTCGTGGAACTTTTAGAACCTCATCCAAACTGCATAACAGTACGTACGAATAGGTCCAAGTCAGATTCTCCTTGTGGAGCTGCAGTGGCATCCTCACATCACGGCGTCCTAAAGGCGAAGTTAAATCCACTCTTTAGTGTATTTAACGCAGAGCTCTTCGCAATTCAAATGGATTTATGTAACATAAAGGACGACGAAAGATCTTTCCTAATCTGCTCTGACTCTCTGAGCTCTCCGAAAGCCTTATCATCCCTTTACTCAGTCCATCCTATCATACAGGAAATACGTTATCTTCTCTCATCCCTTACAAAAAAAGGATTAAAATTCATTTTTGTTTGTTTGGATCCTTGTCCACGTTGGCATTTCGGGCAACGAAAAAGCAGATAGAGCGGCCAAAGAGGCTTTGGAAGACCCGGATTCCGTCATTTACTGGGTTCTACCAGCGGACACCCAAGTCCATGCTTCAAAGAATTGCCAATGAGCAATGGGGTGAATCTTGGGGTAGCGTACAATGTAATAAGTTACGCGAAATAAAATCGGTTATCTCGGCATGGCCATCTTCCGTCCGAGGTAATCGAAGGGAAGAGGTTGTCATTGCCCGGCTGCGGATAGGCCATTGCGCATTGAAACACTTTCTTATTCACTGAGCATAGGATACCTCCTCACTGCGATGCAGGTGATGAGTCTCTAACTGTCAAACACATTTTGTCAGAGTGTGCTAAGTACCAAGAGGCACGGAATCGTTTGAAACTGTTTGGGAATCTCAAATTTGATCTGGGAGATAATGCTGGCCGACTCAACCGGGTTATATAGTTTCTAAAAGATGTGGATATCATAGACTCTGTATAGCATTTTTGGCACCGGAAAGTTAAAGTATTAGATAAAAGACAATATACAAGAAAAATCGCATTAGTATTTTAGGGCTGAGACAGCCATTATGATTTCATTTCAATTATAGATCGTGGTGCGAAATGATCTGCCGCCGACGCACCCTAAACATTAAATCCTATCCTATCCTATTTGTCATATGACCCTGCAGTTTTGAGGAAAAGATATGGATAACCAGACACACGATGTAGTTAAAGAGAAGCACGGGAAGGAAATAAAGGGTGTTGTATAAGGAAATAAGCTGTATGGTTCGTCCAAAGGTCGCGAGTACGAATCCAACAACAAGAATAAACATATGGTCATGTGCAGTATGAAACGTCGGCAGATGAATCATCTTGAATTCTAAACCTGCCTCTCCTTTCGAAACGATTATCCCTTTTTTCATTGTCGTATTATTCGCAAACGCACTCACCCTCGTCATGGATTTCACCCGTAAAATCAAGGGTCCTACGTGAAGTAGCCAAAACAAATCGCTAGTTCTTGAAACTCCTTTAGTAATACGATTGTTGCGTTCGGGATATTTCATAAGCATTGTGTGTTGAAGAATTCTGCTTGTCTCGCATTTAAAAAGTCTTGAGGATGTCTTGCAAAACCATCGCAGTTTGCGGCGGTAATTAAGTCCGCGTCACTGGCGGAGAGTTCCAAGTCACCGGCCTATTTTGTTTTCCCACCCTCCATATTGGGTCCCCGTGCACCGGCAGTTCATTTTTGCCCACGAAGAGTTCGGTTACGTCGTCCTGCGTACCAGTGGATATCGCTTTGGTGAGTTTCCTTTGCCGGGAAGGACTGATTCCCCGGCGTGCTGTACGTTAAGGCCCAACGGAAAGCAGTTTCCTGTATGCCGGCGGAAAATTTGGCGTTTGAGGACACGGTGCCTGCCTTGGACGGGAGTTAAAGGTCAGTGCTAAGAAAAAAACTACATTTTCTGCCTTGCCAATGAATGATCCAACCGGTCCCGAGAGGTAATATTGGTTGTCATAGGAGTTGGTACGGACCTGTCAGAGAAAATTTCCGTTTACCTTGACTTTGGTTCCACAAGGACGCTACTGGTAATTATGTTCATGCCGAAAACGAATTGCTATTTCCGGGTTGGGAATGATGTTGAGAACCGTGATATGTCTTTGCAAACATTTTTGGCTGGCGGAGTAGGCGTGGTAAGTGGGCAATGTCCGATTTTAATATACAGCCTAAAGGTTCTCAGAACATAAGAGGTCATGTGGAGTTGAAGTCATCATCAGTGGTGTCAAGTATGATGCGTGCTTAAAGGCGTCTCAGACCGGATGGAAAGATTTAAAGATGGAAAGGAGGAAGGATGGCAGGAGAGAAACCCAGTGTCGGCATTACCCTACCTTGACGAAAGACTCCAAATGACCGACAGCTGTAGAAAGTTTCAGTTTTCTTCAGATCTATCAACTTAAATAAATCAAGGACTCAAAGACGGATAACACGGATTTTTTTCTAAACTTTTTTGGGAAAATATTGTGTTGAAATGACTATCATAGCTGTCCACAAGACTCTTTGAGTGAGCTTCTTCAATTTTTTCACTCTGTGATTCGATGACAGTTATTATGTAGTACCCTGATCAAACATGAGAACATCAAATGCGAAGGAAAACATAAGGTTGAGCTTCTCATCTTCAAAAAACTCCTTCAGTCATTGCGAAGAGAAAAAATCTGTGAACTTGTGTTGGGAAACAAATTCGTTCGTTTAGAAATCAATTTGCTTGTTATTTCTTTTTGTTTCCAGTTTTTCCCGTTAAACTGAAATGGATGACATTTTTTGGGTCTGATTAAAAATTCCCATGAGTTGAAATCGTCATGCGTAATATTTCCACATTATAAGTCTCACGTCAAATTACCAACTGCCTTGTGTTATTTCCTATAACCGAATTGTTGGTAAGTAGGCAATTAATTTCATATCCACACAGACTTTTTATTTTAGGACAACCGCACATTATGAAACTGGGCCTAAGTATTGCTATAGGTTCCATGTGGTGTGCTTCAGTGACGTAACTCTATTCACAAAATCACTAAACCTGCAAACACCAATAACTTTGATAATCATCACTGGCATCTATATTTTACGTCAAGTATAAACGTTTCTGGAAAATCGGACAGGCATTTACATGGCAGGAAAATTGGGGAACTATAAAACCGCACTGTGCAACTTGATTACTATAGTTCATTGAACTATTTATGATTTTTGCTATCAAGGCATAACGATGGCTGTGAATTATTGACTATTCATAATAGAAAATCAGCATTGTAAGATCATCAAAAAATCAAATGTGAGTATATATTCACAGTTACAAAGATTCGATAGATATATATATAATTTTTGATAAATTTACTTTCATTGTAATTTTCAAGCGTAATGGGTTTTTGTATGATGTTCAGACCTGAATTATCAATTTTTGTGGGACCCTGCTGTTCACGATAGTTCTGCAACTAACCCATAAGGTAAATAATAATTAAAGCCTGTTGCTGAAATCCATTTGGAAACCACTTTTCTATCTGAAACAACGTCAACGTGTGTTAAGAATGTAATACCATTTCAAATCTCCGAAAGATGAAATATATTAATGCCTTCTTCAAATTTTCAGGGAAACCCTTGGGTCATATGTCGGCATTATGGCTATCAATGCTGATTACTATGGCAATTCTCCGTCAGGTAAGCGGATCACCTTTAAAATGAAATGATGGCCTCCTCCTATTTCACAGAGGTAACTTTTGTACATGTTTGTTGATGATATTTTCTGCGATATGTTATTTTCTTGAACTTCAGAGTTCTCACGAAACGTTCAAATTTTCACTTTGGCTCCAAAAGTCACTTATTATAGTTTTCATTCTCATAGAAATGTTTATTTCACTTAGCTGTTCATTTGGAGACTATATAAAATCAAATTTTGTCTAAGACATTGGAATGTTCTCATTTACATTCTATTTGAATTTGGCAAAATTTATCTAGCTATTTATGAAGTACCCATTGGGACGAATGATTCATAACGATAAAATGAATGATTAAACAGTCATGTGATTTTTAAATGTATAGTTTCGAACTTGCATTGAAAACCTTATCGGAGTTATCCACTGACAATGTATAATGGCAGTATTTCCACCAGAGATTCTTTGCCATAATTCTTCTATTGAGCATGTGATTAATGTTAATAGATATTTAGCCTTATGTGAGTGGAACTACCAAGCCAGCTTTAAAAAGTTTTGTACCATGATCAGTGGAGGGATACTGTCATCATCACCTAACATTGATTCGACGCAGCTCTCCACTCCATTCTCCTATTTGCTAACCTCTTCATATTCTCACAATTTTTAGTACACACCTCTCTTACTTGCTCCATATATCTCATCCCAGATCTTCCTTTTCCATTCTTCACACGCTGGTTACTGGAATTCCAAGATAGCAATAACCTTTCACCTCCTCGAGATTTTGTTTTCATAGTTTAACGTTAGCCTTGATCTCTTTCCTATTGCATATCATTACCTTAGTTTTATTAGTATTGATCTTCAGGTAATATCTGGACATTGCCCTTTCCATGTTTACGATAATCTTCTGTAAGCCTCTTTCTCTCTTGTCATGAACGCTGTACCATCGGCGAACCGCAGCATGCTGATTTTTTCCTGTGGGTATGACTTTTTACAGCTAGTTTAAGGTCTTCCCTCCTACATAATTACCTCAGCAGGAACTTCATCATTTACAGAAGCCATATTTATCGTCAGGTCCCTTACTGCTATTGAGTCTCCCGTGTCATTTTCTACCTCATTCTATTCTCTTCGATTATTTTTGCAGGAAGATTGCTTCGATTTTATAGCTGGTACAAATATTCCTTCCATCTCTTCACACTATCTACATTTTCAGTTAAAAGTTTTAAAATCTTCTCTCTAATGGCATTCAATCTTGCGGCCATTTCCTTAAAGTATAGCTTTACCATGCGGGACTTGACTTAAACGTGCCCAAGTGGTACATCTTCGCGTAGATCCTTGATCCATCTTCCTTATTTTGCTCTACGGCTAATATCATTCCTTGTTCTTCCTTGATAGAGTTGTCCTTCTTCAGTTACCACATTTTATTGTTTTCTTCTCTCTTCAGTTTTGTTGAGAATGAGGTCTTACACTTCTTCCGAGTTCCATGAATCTTAGCAACTTTTTTGCTAAGAACTTCTTTTGCGACTTCCTGTAGCACGTTTTCGACGTTTTTCTTTCTGAAAGACCAGCCGATGTTGAGTGTCCTACAATTTCGTAATTGGCTGTTTGTTTTTTTATTATTTTCTTATGTGTTCTGAATTTCAAGTGACAATCCATCACCTCTAAATTTCGATCCTTAGAGATATTTTATTTGCTGAAATGGCGTCCTTATTTGGTAATTAGAATGAGTATATCGGTTGAGAAACGATGCAAGGGTACTTTACATACATTCATCTTGTGCATTCGTCTTTCCAATTTCTCTTTAAATAATACGTTACCGTTCTTCCAAAACTCGCAAAACTTGTAAGGAAGCTCATAAGAAATCAATGTTTTTTACCTCATAATATGACTCATGACTAGCAGTAGAAATCTACTATATACATGAAAACATAAATCAATGAAAATTTCTTTGCTGATAATGGTAACTACTTGCACACCATACCGAATTGAGGCATTGACATTCATTTATTGTTTCGCAGGTAAGCATAATGTAACCACAGAGCTAAAAACTAATGGAAATCCTTATTAGATAATACATATCCGAATATAGACTATACCTCCCCTGGAGACTACCGGCCGAATGCATTGCACACATTGCTCCCCTGGTAGGCACACCCCTGCCGTTCTCAATGAAGCCTATTTTATTGCAGGACCTAGTTCGCGGTGGATGTTTGACCCGGCCGAGAGATCATGCTCCCGAGCCCAAACAGTCAAGCAGATGGCGCACGAACCAGTCCGAGCACCCGGGAGATCAGGGATCCAATGGTGACGGGGATGGCGTGAAGCCTGACGAGAGCGACACCTCCCGAGGAAAGTCAAGGCTTCCCCGGGAGACCGCACTGGAGGCGCTTGAGAAAACGATGAGGAAACGGCAGAGAGAAGAGTACCTCCGGGAGCAGCGGGAGAACTTCCGGGACTCTGTCCTCCGCGTTCTCCACGCCTTTCTCTCCTCATCCAATCAGAGGCTCAAGGAGGCCCGGGAAGAGGAAGTGGGCAGGAGGAACGCCGCGGCCATCGAAGCAGCGAGGAATGCAGCGGTCCAGGCCTCCCCCTACCTCCGTCAGAGTCTGAAAGCGGCCAACGAAGGGGCTGGAGGGCCTTTAGTCTCCCTCCCTGGGCCTCACGCGATCGTCAAATGTGACTGCGGCAGGGAGTTGGTGGCGCTGCCGCTCGCAGTCTTGCCGAAGCAGTCAGGCGTTGAAGTCGCCAGTGAGACTAGTTCTCCAAGAGCTGCGAAGAAGCGAACAAAGAAGCCCAGCTCCAAGGCAAGCGGCAAACCCACCGCCTCCGTCTTGGACGTCTCTAAAGAGAGCGTTTTGCTGAAAGAATCGAAGAAGATAGCAAAGGAGAAGACAGCAAAGGAGAAGACGGACTCCAAGCTGAACGTTAAGCCCTCGTCTTCGGTCGTCGAAGACTCCAAGGAAAGTGGTTCGAGTGTGCTAGGTGCTGTCAAGAAGCCGGCGAAAGAGCTTTCCGTTGGCACGCTCAGTGTCAAGCCTACCTCTTCAATCGGGGGAAGTTCGAAGGAGGAAAGTTTACTGCAGGAGGTCAAGAGGCCAGCGACGTTGCCGACTGGGATCGGCAAGGGTATCTCGAATATCGGAACGGGAACTACGCTGAATTCGGCAGAGAAAAAGCTCAGGGCCCGGGAGAGGCAGGAGTTGCTGAGGAATGTGGGGCACAGCTCTGGAGAGCTGGCAATTGAGGCCCTGGAGCGGATGTCGACCAGGGTCGGTGGGGCCGTAACTCACCTGTTGCTTGGAAACTGATGAAGAAGGATCTGCTAGCCAGAGGAATCTGAACGATGGAACGTAGTTGAGAAATCGCCTAGTTATTCCATACTAAATGTACATGCCTGATGCTTCACTTAAAATTCTTGGTTGTAGCTCTCAAGTGTTTGCGGTACGATGAGAGTAGCTTCTATCTAATTGGAGACTTGTTCAGATTGGTATTGGGATTTAGCTTAATGTTGGTTAATAGTAAATAGCTGAGGGATATACGAATAAGAGTAATTAATGTGCCTCGTTCTCCTTTAATTCCAATTTGAAATTTCTTAGTGTCATGAAAAAGTCGTATGCCTATCCGTTGCTGCTAACAATAACACCCTGTGTTTAGATTTCCAAGGTTATACGTAAACCTTGTTATCAGTAAAATAATGTATTACTTGCAATAGTGGCGTTAAATACCTCACTACCGTCGTCTTGCGATCGGAATTGTGGATGAAAACTTTGAGTGGAGAGACTCTAATAAGATGCTAACTTGTTTGCTTAGTAATTGAGGAGGATACTTTAGCTACGCCATTGTTTCTCTGGAAGCTTTCATTCGTAAAACTGTGGTTAAGTTACAGCTTCTTTAATCGTTTATAGACACGAAGGTGAGGTCAACGGATGGTCTACACTGTACCGTAAGTTTGTGTCATCATATTGGGTGTCAAGTTTACGTTTTGACGAAGAAACTTATTGGATTAAGTAAGCATGTATTAATATTTTCATATTTGAATAGGTATTCATGATGCAAGATTTTCTGGTTTATCCTCTTCGCAATAGATTTGGTCATCCTAGGAAGTTGTTCATGAAGTTTTTCAAAGGAATATGAAATCAGCTGCAAAACTCAAACCTGCAAAAACATTTATTTACACGTTGTGT
Source organism: Platycnemis pennipes (assembly GCA_933228895.1). Classification (NCBI taxonomy): domain Eukaryota; kingdom Metazoa; phylum Arthropoda; class Insecta; order Odonata; family Platycnemididae; genus Platycnemis; species Platycnemis pennipes. The sequence goes on from OW121850.1 coordinate 111,101,261, forward strand.
TTGTCAGCTTTCCCTGACAAACCTGTGTTTTACCACCTAGATGGATGTATCGTCGGGAATTTGTACTAAACTTTTTGAAGAGAGGGTTAAATTTAGTAGCTATAGCACTGGCTATCCTCCTAGACGACTTGGTATTGAATTCCAGTAGTGGCATAGATTTTTCATTGTTATACTGGTCACATAGCATTTGCAGTGAAAGTTTAAAAGAACCAGGTATTTGAACCAGGAAACCAGAAAGAAATTGTTGTCCAGCAGCTTTCCACAGCCGACAGTTGATGTAAATAAAAATATAAGGGTTACTATTCAGTATAAATATGTATCACAAATGGGAAAGTATATGTATTAAACAAAATATTATGCGCGAACATTTATTAAATATTTTTATCTAACGCATTATTAAGAACGCAATGAAGCAGTTCTTTGATGTATTACAACTCTGCGTGTAATCACTGATTCGGGTAGCATATGTAACGGAACTGCCGATAACCGAAATCATGAGTCTACATTAAAATTTAGGAAATGATCGGAGTACTTTCGAAAGTACCAGCTAATTTTCCTATTTCTGTGGTTTACTTTATTGCAAATAAACTTTATTCATTCATTCATCTATCCTGCTTTCATTGCGTAAAACCGAACTCATATGTCTTCATTAATATTTAGAAGATGGTCCGAGTAGGTACTTTGCAATGCACCAACTGATTATCCTGATTTCATGGTTTAGGCTTTTGTGTATACAAGCCTTAAGGTAGGCCCAAATAATTTACCTTCTATTGGTTCAATTCACTTTATTTTATTGCAAATAAACTTCACCCACACTTGAGATAGGTTTGTAACCTCCAATTTCAGTTTAGCAATAGAGAATCGATATAACAAAGTGAAGATCACGACTATCTATCACGACTGGCACTAAAGGCAGTCATCGTGTCATCTTCAGCTCAATCATTTTATTACAGGAGAAATGTGTCATTTATAAGCATCAACCCTGTTTTCAAGTCGTTTTAGATTCACTGTAGTTGAATCTTCGTTGTTAGCAACGAGTTTGATGGGATTCTTTTCATATATTAGATCCTCTCGTAGCTAAATAAGTTGCCAGCTCTTAGCTTCTGGCTGATTGTAATTCTGCTGCCGCTGAATTGGCTACCTAAAATTACCTAAAAATAATTAACTAAACACGTGAGAAATAAGAACCAGTACGTGATCTTTCTCAGGAATGCCTCCTGTTCAATTGTCTCGTTGTATAGGGTGAGATTAAACTTTTAGTCACTATCCGAAAAATCTTCGTCGGTGATGTTATTTTCACAAAAGGTAGTTTGGCTGAATTATTTCACTCTTACCTAATTTGTCTGCATGCGTAGTTTAATATCTTAAGTTTGGTTTTCGGAGGTCTGGGAATAAAGTTATTTTCATGTTTGTGGTACTGGTGGAAAAAAATTCTCGGTCCATAGCCACTAAGAACTAAGCGTTTATTTCCATATACGTTGGAGTTAAGTTTACGCTGACTTCATGATACAAATGAGCCTAATATGAAGAAAAGTTCACTTTTCATTCAACTTGGTCACGTAATGTAAAATATACATCAATGTGAGATGCTATTAATTTTAAGTAATGAATAGTAAACATTGGGAAAAGTTGCTCACTACAGTTACTGATTTTAAATGGAGCCAAGACAAGTATTGTGTGAAAGATATTTTCGTTCAAAAAAGATCGCAGGCTTTCCCGGCGTACGCTGGAAGTGAAGGCTATTCGGGTGCTCCACCGGGTCAAATCCTCCTCGTTCCTTGAAACGTCGGCAGCGATGGAGCGGCCCGAATAGCCTTCACTTCCATATTTTCGTTCAATATAAAATGCAATGCAATGGAATCATTTGGACGAGCAAATTAATCTTGATATGAGATGCATTCCCCGCCTCATCATTTTTTTCTCTTCGGAATCATGTAAGCTTCGCTCAAGCATGATTCATTTTTTAAACATCATTACCTAAAAGAAGTAATTTAACTTTTTGCTGTAACTCAAGCATTCGCCATGTATCTTACTTAATTGCAACGACCTCACTGTCAATTGGAAATAAAATTTCTGTTTGTTTGCTAGGGAGTGATAAATAGACAAAAAATTAAGGTTATGAGAGGTATTTGAACATGCCTTTCCTTAGTGAAAATTGATCCTGAAAATTTCTCAATAAGGGGAAATAAAATCTAAAGTTTAACTATGTATAAATTACCTAAACACGTGAGAAATAAGAACCAGTACGCGATCTTTCTAAGGAATGCCACCTGACGATTTTTCTGCCCCTCAAAAAGGGTCGTTAAACTAAAGGGTCTCTAAGGCGAGGGTTAATCGGTAACATATAGAGCATTTGTGATCCGCTGATTCAGTAAATGAGATATCGATACTGACTCTCACCCTCTGGAGTTGTGCAGTAATGATAACAGTCTCCAAATTCGACGAGGAGTATGGTAGTCCGTAGATAACCTACCACTTTAGATTGAAATTCTCTTATTGGTGACTCTGTTATCTATTAATAAACAGTGGAAATTAGGGAACTTCACTTTCTGTTTGGCAATTTACATAATGCGTTGCGCCAATGACAGCGGTTATGAAAAAAAGCAGAAATTAATACAAGGAAAAATGTAGTTAGCATGGAAAGAATTTTGAGATATATCACTTTAAGGTCAATGATAAGAGAACTAATGCTATGGAATATGGTGAAAGAGAAGAGGCCAAGGCCAATATTAAACTTGGGAAACTAAATGAGCAAAAGCTGGAAGAAGTGAGAGATTCTTGCTTTCTGGGAAGCCAAATAAGTAGTGATTAGTGAAGAAAGAAAGAGGGCACTCTACCAAAAAAGAATCTACGTATAGCTTGAAATACAAGCGTGGCAGTAAAGAAACGCTTCATCAGAACACACATCTGGAGCAAGTATTTTTATGTCAACGTGGTAAAGACGATAACAGCAGCGAGGAGGTTTTCAGAGCGAAAATAATAGAAGTCTGATGAAAGTTTTACAGAGAAGACGGGACAACCTAATTGGACATATCATGGGACATAAAGAAGGCTGGTTTGTCGAGGAAAGAGTATCAAAGGAAGGCCTCGTGGGAGAGATATGTGTAGCAAGTTGTGGAAGATGTGAATGAAAAGCTATAAACATATGAAGAGGGTAGGAGGCACCCCTCGTTTGCTGTAACCTTCACAGTCGTCAAAGCGAAGGTCATGTGAGACAAGGATAGGCAGGTAATTATTAGAGCGTTTCTAATCCATTCACTTAATGGGACATAGGCCCAGTCATTCTGTTGATGGGACACTGATTGAAGCTTAGGTTGCTGTAGTTGTACACAAAAGATAAAGAGTTCCCAAATTATAGAGTATGAGAGTCCATTGATAACCAACCACTTTGGACTTTGAACTTTGCGGCTGGTGGCACAGCGTTCTATTCATTAAGCTATCACAAACCTAAAGTCATTTATGCCCTAATAAAATCAAGAGCCTGCACTTCCTTTCAGTGCTTTCACAGGTTGAAAGTTTATTTAAGGCGTGGACGTCTCATCTCCTTGGAAGCGGAATCCTCCGATACTGATCTCGCAACTCCGTTTCTCCGCTATCTCTTGAGGCATCTAGAGTCGCAATTGGACTATTTCCGAATCCGGCGAACGCATGTTACTCTAGCGTCCGCTGCCGGAGTCATACCTGTTGCATTCTTGAAAAATATTAGAGGAGTAAAGCATAGCTTGGGAGTGTACAAACGCTGAAATAAATGGGGAACTTCAGATAAATAAAGAATAATAGTTTGACTTTTTCAAAACGGAATCTAGTGACATTGAATGCCAGCATGGATCTCACAGAAAAATGTTTTAATGGATGTACAATATAGATACACTCACATGGTCATTAGTTAAATGTTTTATAATTCTATCATAATTTAAATGCTGAGTTCTGGCGTTGAGCTACTTATGTCACCAAGTTGTACTGCATAAGATTTCAAGTGCTGGCTGACTTTTGAAAAAGTATGCTCATAAAATATGCCATCTTCGAATCTTCATTCAGAAAGTTGTTCATCGAGTCCTTAAACGTACTTTCGTATATTATGGATGGGACTTAAAAGGTAAATGCAATGAAGTGTGTATCCAAAGAAAAATGCTTAAGGAGCCTCTTATTCAAACTTAATAAGCCTTTAAAGTGGCATTATGTATAGTTGCATCAGGAATTTACAATCACGAATATTAACTATATCACTTACAATCAGATTCGCCCATTACTTCATCAATTAATACGATGTAATCTGAGTGCACTATCGGTGCAGCTAACAAAGAGCGTCACTGCCTTGAGCCGCAAAAAACGACTCCTAAGTAGGAATAATTTTGTGCGGAAAAATATCCCAGAGTAGAAAAGCTCCAAATGCGACCTAGTTCATTATTTATGAGTAATTACCTTTTCCATAAACGCGATGACTGGACAATTAGAATTAATAATAGAATTAAAAGTAATATGCGTGTATTAGATGCTTGTGGTGGCCTTCCATCGGGAGGGCCCAGGTTTAAATCCCTGGGGTAACAGATTTTAAAGTGGTAAACTGGTGCCGACATGTGGAGGACATTATTGGTTCAGAATTCCTTCTGACGGATAGGACATTACTCTGTATATCCCTTGGCATCTTTTGTTAAGGATGGACTAGTGTCGACACCGAGTTTCTCTCCTAGCTTCGTGCGCAGTAAAATTTCCTTCCTAGGCTCAATTACATACCAGCACTAAATGTTGGTTGCCTCCCCTCATAAAATTTAGGATGTAAGTGTTTATGAATTTAGAGAATGAGGCAATAATTTCGTCTCTTTTTTAACGAATGAGACAGGCATCCTAATAGATTCAAACAAGACAAAAGATCATTTTTAGAGACTCCTTTATGCGTATTACTCGGTAGAATGTAGTGCCTACGAAGGAATATTTTCTGCCTTAATAACGACAGTGACGTGTGAATCATGTACCTGTTATTTTCGTGCTATTATAAGGCTGTTTTTGCGTTTGTTTTCGGAATCATGCACGCTAGTTCTTTTAGGAGTTTAGAAGTTTCTCGATGACTTTGACGAGTGCATTGTCGGCATCTGCTTGTGAAGATGACGGGGTCGAGAGATGATCCTTGATATCCTCGCTCGCTGACTTTTTCTCAGTCGGAAGCGCTCGTATATTTCGATAAACCCCGTACTCTCGACCTTGGATTGCATGTCTTTACTATGGAGTCTATGATAATGACGCAAATGCTTCGTTTCCTGGTCGACTTTTGCAATGCATTTCTTAAATGATCCTCTGCCTCAGAGCGAAGGAAAAGATCCACATCAGACCGAATCAAAATCAGTCTTTTCTTTGTCATTTTCTGCATTATTAGCGAGTTAACATTGCCATTAGATGTTACCTTTAACCTTGAAAGATGCGCTTTGTCCCATATACGTCTTATTTTTTATAAATTGCCTAGTAATTGTGGTAATGATGTAAGTCACCATAACAAAGACGACAGAAAAGACATTGAAGAGGTAAGAAGGAAGTAACCAACACAATGAAAATAAAACAAAAGTAATGGTATACAGCTGATTATCAGAGGTGAATAGCAAAACCAAACTCGATAAACTACAGCCAGAGGAGGGAAAAGACATTTTGATCATTGAAATAGATGGATATAACGAAGAATAATGTATGGAATAGCCTAGGTAAAGAGAGCATTCGGCTAGATAAATATCAATCTACGGCTAGGAATAAAAGCTTAGAAGAATGAAAAGACTTTATCTGGGCTTAAGCATGTATCCGCTTACTCGCCTACTCACCCCATTGCCCAGGATATACAATCCAGTATCCTACACCTATCCAAGAAGGGGATCTCCTTAGCCTTCGTGTGGGTACCAGGACATTCTGGCATTAGCGGAAACGAGATGGCTGACAGCGCGGCTAAAGATGCATTGATCAATCCCAGTGAAAACCTAACTAGTATACCCGCGGAGGACCTTGGGTCTACATTAAGGAGCCTAGCATTGAAAAAGTGGAAGGATTTCTGGGAAAGGACCACCAACAATAAACTCCGAGCAATAAAATCCGATGTTTTAGCGTGGGACACTTCTGTCCGGAGTGTTCGCAGGGAGGAGGTCGCCATCACAAGGCTGAGAATAGGGCATTGTACTCTAACGCACTCTTACCTGTTTACGAACGAGAAAATTCAACCTAGATGTGATGATTGCGACTCTCCTCTCACCATTAGGCACATCCTGACGGAGTGTACAGTGTACCGGACTGCTCGTGAAAGACTAGACATCCGGGGAGATTTAGATCGGATCCTTGGTGATAAATCAGACGAAATAACCAAAGTCATAAGCTTTTTACGCTGCACTAGCCTTATTAATAAAATATAATCAAAAGTTTTAAAATAATAACTATTTCGGTTAATTTCACAGTTTCAATATCAGCATACTCCGAATACAAAAACCCTGAAAGGTAAATTTTTTGATGTATTTAAAAAAAAAAAAAATAGATTAGCAAGCGATGCAAAATGACCTCAGCCGTCGACGCGCCCTTTAGCTACTACAACTACTATTACTTAAGCATGAAGCATACTCATTGAGGTATAGACTATAATTGCAGTAGAAAAGTCGAGGATAAAAATACTCGAAATGTGGTGTTTTCGAGGAATGATAAATATGAGGAGAGTATACCGAGTAACTAATGAGAACATTCTACTATTTTTGGTATAGAGAGTAGTCTCATAAAATGTTACGCAGAACACGAGACAGCCTTATCCGGCGAATCTGTAAACATTACGGTCTGACAGTCGTTGTGGGAATAGGTACAAGGGCATATGAAGTCCTGGTGTGTGATGCGTGGAGACAGCAGTGAAGGGCATGACATCAGAGAATTATGTAAATTTAATTAGGTTAGCCAATAGAAGATTCAAGTAGAAACCAGCGTCAACCCAATCAAAGGATTAATGGCTAATGACAATAAGTTACTCAGAATGCGTGGGCAGGTTTAAACATTCATGCTTAACAGACCGTATTTTCCTGATTGTCCTTAGGCGGGAATTGTGCTAAAATAGATTACTATTAGCCAAAGATAGCGGAGCCTAAGCTTATTTATTACATCTATAAAGAAGTATCTGCAGACGGAGGCACACGAAAAATATAGATGAATAAGAGAGGTTTTCATATGATTGTGTCTTCACGGTCGTCTAAACCTGTAGCTCTTGATACGCATTATAAGATTATTTAATTTAATATATGGCATAAATAAGGTCTTTATCGATTTTTATGCATCATTCTCTGGTATGGAATGGAGTACATATTCTTGATAGTTTTGCTTAGGCTGTAACGGTAATCCAGATAATATGATACGTAAAGGAAATAAAAAAAAATAATGTTATCACTCTATTGCATCGTATATTCTAAGCAAAAAAAGCATAAAAAATTATGTCAGGACAAGATGCGTTGCCAGAAGACGCTTATATGTGGTAGCGCATAACATTTAGGGCTTGGTATTTATGAGTCGAATGTTTCCGGTTTTGTGTCGCACACCCGCTAAAATAATCTGCTGCCTATATACTATTATTCTTCTTTCACGCCTTTCACATATTTGCCTGTATCTAAGAGAGTTGACTTGTGAGCCCTTGCCGTATATCATTTTTATCAAAACATTTCCTTTTACTCCGAATTTTTATGTCTGATATGCATGAACAATGATTGAAACTGTGACGGAGTAATTCAACTTTAATATTTCTAATTGCGTGGAGGATTCCTTGTAATGTACTCTCATCGTGCGTCCAGGATTATCGCCTTGGTCGATACAGAAATGTTGGAAAGGATTATTCCCAAACTTTTAGGCGACACATCTCCCGCCTTATTGTTTGTTTTTTTTAACCACTTCCTCTGGTTCGAAGTGAAAAAAGTGGCACACAATTGCACACTATATCCTTGAATTATTTCATGACAAAAATGGCCAAAATACGATAAGTAATGGAAGAGAGCATTAGCCAGTAGGTTCAGGAAAATATTTCTTCAAAGGAAGTGGAAATTAAAAGAGTGGAAATAAATCAATTTTTTCAGAAAATATAAGTTACTTCAGTTTTTTTTACTTTTGGCGTCGATAATGAGCCGAAAAAAGGAGAATATTGACTTAATCCCTTTTTTATTTTGCTAAACTCTTCTTTGGAAGCATTTTATGGCATCATGTCCTACCATTCCTCTTCTACCAAGTTGATCTCCGATGTCTGACGTCATAATTATCATTGCATCAATTCTTCCAAACGATATGACCAACATTATTATTAAAAATGGCCATTAGCTTTGCTCTTTTCCAGGTGATTAGGGCCACTGCCAAGGATTTAAGAATAGGGTCACCTTTCGTCAGCGGCGTCGGAAGTGGGGGGCAGGAGGAGCATAAGGCTCACGAGATTTGCCCCGGGCCCTAGAGAATAGATTAGACTTCATTAATAAAAATTAAATTCTACTTGTTTCTATACAGCTTTCTCCCTTCTGACACATATTCTCACACCTTAATACGCTGTTTTAGCGAAATTGTAGTCTCTATTCCCTTTATCCGCAAAAAAAATTCGACCCCTTTTCTTAGGAACCGGGCCCTTTTCAAGGTTAGTCCCCCCCGAGCTAAAATAGTTCCGACGCCCCTGCCTTTTGTCTCTAAACGGGTAGATTGTGGAAAAACATATTTTTTGCCGGGATTAAGACTCAAAATCTTCTTCGTTGTGGCTTCCATTTATGAAATTTTAAGGCGCAAGTCACAATGCCCCTCGATGGCAGTTTCCAAAGTCGGAGTGGAGTCAAGGTCACGCACCTTCAAAGGACGCGGTATCTTATTACTCACTTGACCTCGATGAAATTAGCATTCACTTGACGTGAGGAGTCGAATCAATCCCGGAAGCTCTCTCTGCCACTGACCTAATGACCTTTGAGTTAAACCAGATGGATCGGAATCCTATTTGAAATTTTCCTGTTCATGAGAGGGGTTTTGAGAAACGCCTCATAGGAACAAGTTAATGATATCTTACTCGTTGCCCATTTTGCTTTCTCATCCCTCATTGACCAATGCCGGTTTGTCTAGCTTCGGCATCTGTAGTAATCGCTGGCTCACAATAAAATGATTACTTGCAATGCTGGCTTGCGATGGATACTTACAATAAAACTATATTCACTATGAATAAATTCAAAAGGCTTTAGAATTGATTGACTGCTCCTTTACAAGCGGTACTGCTACCACCGATTTTTTGGTTAACTCTAGGGAACATTATTGTACGAGATAAAAATTGCTTATGGCATCTGTAAAGAAATATACGAGGATTCATTGAGCCTAGGAGCTGCCGAGCAATTTATATTGCTCTATTATCATTTGAAGTTTCTCTGATTAGGAAAAATAACACTGCAACTATGGAATTGATGCCTTATTAGTTTAATTATAATTAATGGACATCAGTTGTTAAAAAATAATGAAGTTAATACTAAATAGGAATTAGCTAATTAAAAAAATATTTCAGTTAAGGTAAATTGAACTCTGCGCGGTACAAAATAACGTAAGTTTGCAGTCCTCAAATGCATTAATGCTATAATGCAGTCGAGAACTGTTTTAAACAAAATTATCCAATATGTCAGTATTGACACACAAAATGTAAATTTAATGTAGGACAATTATCACCATTGCTTTCAGAATTGATTCCGTTCCCTTCGTGTCTCGCTGTGCGATGAGTGCGAAAGCGCCAGGAACGCTTTCTGAAGCGTAATTCTTTCCATTATTTGCTGACGGGGCACATGACTGAACGTTTGTCGCACGCCAACGGAGTATGCCACCTGCGGCAATCTCGTCCAGTAGACATACTCTCGTACAATATGTTAGAGAGAGAGGAGTAAACAATACTGATGCCATTGGATTAAATGTGATTTTATTATCTTCTCATACCTATCTTTGGCATTGATTCCACGACCAAATGTATGTTATTTATCTCGCTAATCGTCCTCAGCCCGAAGACGCCTATGCGGCTGATTTATTTCCTGCATTGGATATGTGTTTAGGGTGCGTTGACAGCAAAGCTCATATCGCACGTTAAATGAATTATTTTGTTTAAACTAGTCTAAGATTACTTTTTCAAACTGTTGGACGGTATAAAATTCTAATGGCTTCAATAAGATACCTGAAACGCATGATTACTGCATATTAAAATTCTCAGGGTGTTATCACTCAAAATTTGGCCTAGGTTCCCTGGGATACTCAATTTCTAGTACAGAGTCCGGCGCAAAGGACGGACGGTTTTTAAAAAATCACAAAATGCGATGAATTGCTAGAGGCGTTCTTGAAAGTTCGCGTAGACTCTCTCCAACATCGTTCTCTGAACTTGGGCGACTTCCACGCGCATTGCCTCCTTCAAATCGTCCAGAGTTCGGGGCTTGTGCTCGTATACACGAGCCTTGAGGTGTCCCCATAGGAAAAAATCGCAGATGGATAAATCTGGGGACCGAGGAGGCCAATGAACATCACCAAACCTGGAAATAAGGCGACCACGGAAGAGAGGGCGAATAACGTTCATCGGGCATGCATATTCAAAAACGGTCACCACATGGCTGATGTGATTTTCCACACTTAATTGTGACAAATGCTATTTCATTGTGAACCCGAATCCGTCAATAAATTTGTTTTTGAGTAAAAATTACAGATTTTGTGATTTTTTAGAAACCGTCCGTCCTTTGTGCCGGACCCTGTATAATCTGGCATCTTATCGCATGCTTTCAGGTGATATCTCGCTGTGATTAGAGAGTCACATGAATCATGTCGGGGGTGTACTTGTTCTGCTGAGAAGAGATAGGAGCGAGTTAGGGCGTAATGCCCTATAATCAGCGGAGTGATGGTGACTTTATCCCCATGACCCCGTACTGAATTTTATCTTGCAATGATCTGCTTTAGTGGTCATGACTTCCACGGTGAAAATGGAACAGATAGGATTAAGTTTAAGTTTTAAAGACACCATAGTGAGAGACACTACAGTGCACTCAGAAGACATATCGGACTTGGATTTGTTTGTGTGCACGGGAATGAAGTTGGAATACTTCGCTATGACTACTTGCAATGAATTCTGGTATTCCTCAGATATTTTGATTCTTTCAAGGTACTTTATGCTATCAAAATCCGGAAACACTAAGGCAAAGAATATATTTTTATGGAATACCTTTCCTTTTCATCGATAATTTTGGGTAGCTCGAATATTTTTATTTTTTTACTAGGCAAAAGAAACTAATCTCGGTGCCTAAGGTAGAATTAATGAATTTTTCAGTCAACCATATTCTGGATCTAAGTGTTGAGATACCTGATATGCAGCAAGAGAGAAGAAACCAACGTTATACTATGAAAACAAGAACTGGAAGAGGTGAAACAGTTCTGTTACCTGGGAAGCAGAGTAACCAACGATGGACGAAGCAAGAAAGAAATAATCAGTAGAATAGCCCAGACAAAGAGGGCATTCTATCAAAAGAAGAATCTACTTACAGTAAGTAAGGAAGCTATTCATCAGAACGTATATCTGGAGCATGTTTCTTTACGGCAGTGAGGCATAGACGATGACAGCAGCGGAGAAGAAAAGGGTGGAAGCATTCGAAATATGGTGCTACCGAAGAATGATGAAGGTAAAATGGTTAGACCGAGTGACAAATGAAGAAGTCCTAAGAAGAGTGGGAAAAAAGAGGTCTGCTGAAAACTATAAAAAGAAGACGGGACAATCTAATCGCCCATATCTTAAGACACGATGGCCTGATGAAGACAATTGCTGAGGTAAAGGTGAGCGGGAAGAATGGAAAAGGCAGGCTTCGTTTGAGTTATATAGAACAGGTCGTAAAGGACGCGAAAGAGAGGACTACGTTACTATGAAGAGGTTGGCCGATAGAAGAACTGAGTGGAGGGCTGCGTCAAACCAATCCTAGGATTTTTGACCCATGATGATCATGATGTGTTGAGATAAACCCATAGTGCCCTGCAAGTTACTGCGAGGATAAGTGGCAAGGTGATTCCAAAACAGAGATATCATCATTGCGCGCACCATCTCATTATTAGTAACTTATTCAACTTTACGATTAATTTGTAAAAAAAACCACCAAGAAAATACAGCAGCCTCACATGCAATGACAAACTATCATCATTAGGTACAGACACTGCACACTCCATAAATATTTCTGGTCACCTACATGTGAGTAAGCGCGCAAAATTATACTTAATGATATGCTATAACTATCCTATACGATACTCACACGCCATACATTAGCATTCTCTTGCAGACGGGTAAAAAAATTATAAATATTTCAATAAATGCAATGGTTTGAGGCGTAACTTGATGGAACTCCTTCATGATTAGGAAAGAAGAAAAACTTAGCTAGTTCCACAAATATTTAATCACATGCGACCGGTTTCGATACAGTGTATCATCTTCTGGCAGTGATGACAAAATTTACGTACAATATATAGTGGTGGTCTGGGAATGGATGTGGGGTCGGGAAGGGTGGGTGGGGGGGGAGAGGGCTAGGTGAAAGGGTGGGCGGGGGTGGTTGGTTTTCCCGAAGGAGAAAGGAAGGTTGAAGCATGGGCGGGGGAGAGGAGGGGCGGATAGGACTGGGTGTCTGTGCATCCGAGTCGTAGGAACGAGGCGGGGGGTAAATGGGTGTAGGGCGGGGGGTAAACGGGTGTAGGGCCATTAAGATGATGGTGGGGGTTTTTCTTGGGAGGAAAGGGAAAACATATTAAGGAGAGGAGAATTCCATGAGTATAATTGTTCGTTGACCAGGCTGATGTCGGGGTCCGTTTGGCTTCGTAGAATCTCGAGTTGTTCTAACGCGTCCAATTTCAGTCCATTCCTCTCTCTGTGCAAAATTTTTGGTTTGAAATCACTCGTATGGCCACAATCGAGGAGATGTTTGGCGAAGTGGGAAGTGTTATTCCTGTTAGTGTAACATGAGTGATGCTCCTTAGCCCTGATACAAAATTTCCTCCCTGTTTTTCCGATGTAACAGGAATTGCAGTTACCACACTCAAGTCTGTACACTCCGCTGTGTTCCATGTCACTTATTCTGTCTTTAGTGTTGCAAAGCACTTTACCCAAGGTAACACTGCTGTAGAATGATGCTCTGATCTTGTCTTTCGGTATGAGTTTGTTCACTTTTGATGAAATGTCACCGAGGTATGGAATCCTGCACCATCTAATTTTCTCTTCCCTGCCTTTGGTACAATAAATTTGGTGGGTGGCAAGTCGGGTCACTTTCTTCCTCCACATATTGCTTATTAAGCTCGCCGGGTACCCATTGCTGGTAGCTATCTGTTTGATAGTATCCAGCTCTTTTCTCTTGTTTGCCTCGGACATAGGAATCATCACTAATCTATGGAGCATGGAGTGGAGGGCGGACATTTTATGGGAAATATGGTGCCTTGAAGTAAAGGGTATAATATGGTCGGTATAACATTTTTTCCTATAAATTGAAAAATCTAACTTCTGATTAATTTTTTGAATTGTTAGATCTAGATAATTAAGGGCGCCTTCATCCTCTACTTCACAGGTAAATTTAATATGATTGTCTACTGAATTGAGAAATTTTACAAAATTATCTAATTGTCTCATTGTGCCTGTCCAGACACAGAAAACATCGTCAACATATCTGTACCAACAAAATATGTTCTGGACCAGGGGGCTCGTGGAAGTGAACACAGACTGCTCAAGATTGTCCATATAAATATCGGCAAGTAGGGGTGACAGGGGAGACCCCATGGCGAGACCCTCGGATTGTTTATAGATTTTGCCATTGAACTTGAATACAAATACGGAAAAACAGGGAGGAAATTTTGTATCAGGGCTAAGGAGCATCACTCATGTTACACTAACAGGAATAACACTTCCCACTTCGCCAAACATCTCCTCGATTGTGGCCATACGAGTGATTTCAAACCAAAAATTTTGCACAGAGAGAGGAATGGACTGAAATTGGACGCGTTAGAACAACTCGAGATTCTACGAAGCCAAACGGACCCCGACATCAGCCTGGTCAACGAACAATTATACTCATGGAATTCTCCTCTCCTTAATATGTTTTCCCTTTCCTCCCAAGAAAAACCCCCACCATCATCTTAATGGCCCTACACCCGTTTACCCCCCGCCCTACACCCATTTACCCCCCGCCTCGTTCCTACGACTCGGATGCACAGACACCCAGTCCTATCCGCCCCTCCTCTCCCCCGCCCATGCTTCAACCTTCCTTTCTCCTTCGGGAAAACCAACCACCCCCGCCCACCCTTTCACCTAGCCCTCTCCCCCCCCACCCACCCTTCCCGACCCCACATCCATTCCCAGACCACCACTATATATTGTACGTAAATTTTGTCATCACTGCCAGAAGATGATACACTGTATCGAAACCGGTCGCATGTGATTAAATATTTGTGGAACTAGCTAAGTTTTTCTTCTTTCCTAATTATAAATATTTCTGTAATCTTCACAGTTAGCGAGTTCCATTTGTATTTATCTCTTACTATGTGAATTTATAATTTTAAAACCTCTCCGTATTGCTATCCATTCCTCTAATTTTATTTTTATAGTTGAACTGTTGAAAAACATTCTGTGAACTCTGATATTGACCAATGATTTAGTCCTTCGCTGTATAAAGACACTCCCTGCGGAAAAGGGTGCCAAAAAGTGTTATCGAGTGAATGGATAGCATCAGAAGAAAATTATCGATGAATAATTTACATTCCTTAACAAAGTTCCTAAAAATGTTGTAGAAATCGGTCCCTTCTGCCTCCTGTTATGATCCTAACCTTGTAAAAGATGGTACAACTAAGGAAAGGGAATGGAAAATCAGTACTGAGATAGGGCGTGGTGTGCGTTAAGAATATTTATTGATCTTAAGCATGGATTCGGAAAGGTAGAGTTGAAGGAATCGAAAGGAGAGTGAAATAAAGTTGGTATTATTGTAGAAAGTCAAACAACAGCCAAAGTCAAACAGGGGTTAAGTTGGTGAAGTAGTTAGGGGTAGAGTAGTGGCCAGAGCCCTCCCATCCCGTGGGCTTGATTTTGAATCCCGGCACTGAAAGATACTTTTCAGTGATAAGCCGTCACCTACTCGAGTGCTGTGTGGAGAGCACTCCAAATTTAGCAAGTCCTTCGTCTGTCGAATGAGACGTTAAGCTGTGTCCTTAGTCCCTTTCGTTGAAATCAAGCTAGTGATGACGCAGGATTTCTCTCCATCCTTTTATTCCAATTTTTGTGCCTTTCCTCCCGGTCTGAGGCGCATTTAAGCGTGAGCTTTAGACTTGAAACTATATGTGATTATGTGAAAGGTTCAGGATGAAGATCTATCATAGGAAATAATAGAAAATTAGATGCTTTAAATTTGGAAAAGCTACAAGTGCAGGAATGTAATGCCATAATTTGGAGCTGAAGTATCAATCCATTTTTTCTCTATGTATGATTGAAGTGTGTTTCGTACTATTAACACGGGTAAAAGGATTGCGATGGCTAAATAAGTGTTATCTACGAATAAATCGATCTGAGGATCCTGGAGATAAGGCTTTTCGGTAATATAATGAGGAATGAGTTGTATTTGTCTTAGATCATACGTTTGGATGTAAGGTTAACCTATAGAATATCTGAAACCGAAGTCCTCTACCCCTACCTTCTAATATAATACTCTTAAATATTGGCTACCAAACTATATCCATTAGTAGACATACCGGGTTTCATATTATTGAATTTTATTTACTGAATTACTCAATTTACAGACAGATTAAGGTAAAAAGAGATTTAATTTATGCTAGTGACAAATCTGGTTGCTGTATCTTTTAATTTATAATTTCAAGTTTTGTGTGAACAAACTTGCCCTCCATGAAAACTTATTGTTTCCTTTTCTTAATTTAAAATGACATTTATATAATTAGTTTATTACTTCAGCAGATATGGCTTAAAAACTTCAAGCAATGGCAAGATGATTAAAAAATATTTTGCGCCCTAATATATAACCTAAAGCATGCCCAATGATATTACATTCCAGTGATGCAGTGTCATCCGTCTTTCCCCAGTTCACATTCACTGTCTTTTTCTTCGAAGAGGAAAAAAATAAGCTGTGGAGATTTCCGTAGAATCACACCATTCTCATTCGCATTTATCTCAAAAACCTATGTTTTTGTAAACTTCGGATGGAATCTTCCTACTACCACAATAAAACTCTTCTCATGAGGGACCGCCAGAAGAGAAGGCAGTCAACGCACTGCATGGGAGCGCTATCTGTGTCACGCGTCGGGCTAGCCTCATCTCTTCAAATAAGCTGTTGAGATAACATTGATTTGAGTTCAGCCCGATGTCTCGGAGATGGTTTTGGGTGTCATCAGTGTGATTTCAACTGTCCATTTCTTATTCCAAAGTCGCTGCGCATGAAAGAAATCTTTCAGATTACACTCCTTTTTGTAACTCAGTAGAACACTGACTTCATTTCATTTTATGCCGAATTTTCCCGATCCTCGCTGATAAATATAAGGGATGTTAGAATTTACATAGACGCTCTTAGCCCATTGCGGAGAAAATAAATTCATTATTACTAAATAATCAATAAATTTCTATATTTCCTAGATAAAAAAGTAATATTTGCTCAAAATTGCACGGAAATATGAATCAAAGTTATTCTTGTTTTTACAAGCAATAGCAATTTACACAATCTTGGCGAAGTTCTTGTGCAATTGGCAGTTTTTCCGAAACTCACAAAAAGGGGTAAATTGTTAAGAGTATACATTCCTAATTATAATACTTTGATTTAAAAGATTATAATACGGATAACGACTATTTTTTATAGCTTCCAACTTAACAGCATTCTGATAACGAACGAGAAAGTTTATGGCTAACGAAAGTCTCTCCGAAGAAAGAAAAATTCGAAATTCTTTCGGTGTTCTTGGTTTTTTTTCGAGCAGACTGTTCATTCATTTTGGTTTGCCACCCTGCATTCCTGAATTAGCGCCCGTCTTTGTGATGCCATATCTATCCTAATATACACGAGACGTGGAGAAAGCTTAATGTCTCTTTAGTGTTTATCACCTTCAAATATGAACGTTCATGTTAAAAAATGAAAAAATGCGACTATTCTAAATGGCATATGTGACGAATTTTAAATGTCTGCTCTTGACATGGCAATTTTACAGTTTTATGGTTACTCCGCATGTATTATTTTGTGAATTTTACTATGACTGTATTGAGCACTCGCGCATTTACTTTCGTGGACAAATATTTGCCAAAGTAAAAAAAATGAATTAGACCGTAATATATTATAAGCATAGAGTATGTGACGCAGTTATAATGTCTGATATACCGGTGAAGAAACGTCTAAATATGAGACAGATGCCATATGTTTATGACGTCTGTGGTGAGGGGATAAATTTTCGACCAAAGTGTGGAAACATTGAGGCGAGTGGCTCTCTATTCGAGCCGGAGGATGACGAGTAGCGTAGTGCGTCAGTGTTAGTCTTTGTCTGACTCAACATTTCCCGAGCTTATAGTAAGATAGAAAGATAAGCTGCGAGAGAGGATGATTGAACTTGTTGCCCAAGATTGAATTCTGGGAAAGGTTTTCGATGAAAATAAATGACGCAAAGGAAATATATTATCGAAGAAAACAGTGTTCGACGTGACCTCATGGAATTTTTCTTCCTTTGGGCAGAAAAAGGACCTCGTTGCTTATTTCTGAATGATTCGTCACCACCCAATGTTCCAATGTTTCTTTCCGATACGGTTGTATACTTAATCTACATCTACACAATATTCTGTAAGTCATCCCTGGATTATGCAAAAGGGGGTGAACCAACACCAGGTTCATTACTGTCAAGAAATCATAAATCATGCCAGATGATTCACAACGGGTTGTAGTTTTGATCTAAAGGTCTAAAATATGTCGTGTTCACGCAAGAAACAATGTATTTTTATATCCATTACTAAAACTAGTCAAAAGCCATCACGACGACTATGCGACGGACTTTCTCTGCTCGCATACATATGTTTGACATCTTTTCTCAGGGATGCAAAAAATATGGCTTACATTTATACTCACACAGACTTACAACAAGCAGACAAACCCCTTCATTGTGTACTTACACCCTGTAGCTTTATATCTTCACTGAATCCGTCCATCATTCCACTCATAAAAAATTACCTTTTGATCATCTCTGCCTTAATATACTTATATCTATTTTATTTTTGTGATGTAACCATCTACAACAGCACACCGGAATGTCTGTCGTGGTAAAATTCTTTAATTTTTTTAGCATGAAGCTTCATTTAACAATGTATTAAGGGAAGGAGCCTTCTGATTGTAGCGATATGATCAAGGAGCTGAGGATTTTTTTTTAAAAGAACATTACCAAGTTTTGAGGGATGTCTTACGGTAGATTATTTTGCTGTGAATACATTGCTTAGTTGCAGAAATTTTGAAACTGTGGAAATTCATTCTTTTTAAGAAAAGGGTAAATAATATTGCTCTTTGGGAAGCTGAATCACTAGTAATGGGCGCAGCAAGAAGAAAATAGCCACTACAATATCTCAGGTGGAGAGGGTGTTCTACCAAAAGAATTATATTCTTACAGCTGGAAACAATTTTTAAAGTAAGGGAATACGTCATTGGAACTTACATTTGGTGCATGCTTCTTTATTGCAGAGAGATAGGGATGATTATTGCAGCATATAAGTCACGGATGGTATTATTCAATATGTGTTGCCACAGAAGAATGATGAAAATGAAATGGATCGAACTCACGAAGAAGTCCTGAAATTGTGTAAGAAAAGAGATGTCTGTTGAAAACTCAAAAAAGAAGAGGGGACAGCATAATCGACCATATCTTAAGGTATAATGGACTAATTAAAACTAGGGGAAAAGTTAATGGGAATAATAGCAAATGAAGATCTCGTGTGAGATTCATGGTGCTAGTGGTGAAGTTTGTTTAAAGAGAAATATGTTTGAAGATGCTAGGTGATAGGAGAATGGAGTGGAAAACAATCTTAGTATTGTTAACTTATGGTCATACTTCTTTTCAAATCCAAGAATTTGCAGTAGTTGTCATTATTAACGTATTATGATCAATTTGGAAAATATTGTTGGTGTATTTATCTAATCGACTTCTGTATATTTTTCTCGTGTACTCCATGTTCTGAATTCTTTGGATTTTATCATTTTTAAAGGTTATTACGGCAACGGTCACTTCAGCCGTTTTTACCGTGATACATCTATAGAGAAAACGGAATAAAAGGAATACTGTAGGATAAATGCACTCAACTCCTGCACTATTTTACGTAAAATTTTGACACGTCTATTTGAATGGGTTCCATTTCTGATTCCATGATCTTTTTCGGAACATGGTACGAAAGGTTGAAAATAGGTGGAATAAAGAAAGTAATGGAAGAAAAACTTCTTCAGACTGGAAATTGGGGTGGTCATCTGCTGCTATTAGCTTTCCGATGGAAATATATAAGTACGGTACATTAGACCATTGCTTAATTTTCATATTTTCGAAATTGAAGGTTTTCGGATGTGGAGAATGCTCCCTGGCATGTGTAAAACTCAAGGTTTTTTTTGTGGTTCGTGATTGAAGTGCAAGGGGTGCCCCAAGAAGCCTAAATGCTAAAATTTTCAAAAAAAAATTTTTGAAAATTTTGTGGATCGAAGGACGAAAATTTTGTCCGTTTTCACGTATCTTGCCGCATTTAGCCGCCACGGGGTTCGCGCAGACCGGGGGACCCGGGCTCTCGTGCGACCCACGCCGCCCGCACATGAAATTTGAGTCAGAATTACTCACTCGCAGGAAGGGTAAAGAAATCTTAATTCACTCGGATGTTCGAATCAAAGTTCAAACGTAATACGAATGCTTTACAATGAGTCCTTAGAAGATTTGAAGGCATTTCTAGTGGTTATGTTGGAAAAGAAAAAGGGATCATATGATTATTTGATAGCAAATCAGATAACTTTGGGAGAGATGGGTGCGCATCTGTTCGGCATTTCATCATTCAGTGGATATTGG
This sequence comes from Platycnemis pennipes, assembly GCA_933228895.1. Classification (NCBI taxonomy): domain Eukaryota; kingdom Metazoa; phylum Arthropoda; class Insecta; order Odonata; family Platycnemididae; genus Platycnemis; species Platycnemis pennipes. The sequence goes on from OW121850.1 coordinate 111,121,301, forward strand.
GGGACAGGAATGGATTATATCACGTGTATTGTTTTTATTTGAAGCATTAGAGGATGATACTAGATTTAAAAGCTCCGCTGGTAATGAATTTCTCACCTGAATAATGCTAATTGTCTCTCATTCAATTTACCAGGGCATGTAAGTCGTCTAGATATAATTTGGTGATGTCGTAGTCAAAATGTATTTAACCTTTTATCGATCACGACGCACGAGTTTCAATTCATCGAGCATTTGAATATCAAATATCGTTTATAGAGGACTTGGAAATTGACTGTTGATTTGAGGAAGACGGTGGGAAAATAAAAATCGTTTTAGAGGCCGTACAATTTATTAAAAGTACTCATATGTATCAAGGTGTAGAATAATATGGGACACCTTTATTAGCTATTGGTGTCAAATTTCCTACCACCAGGTTTAATAGTGGATGCTGGATGAAAACCTGTCAAACCGTAGAGAACGTTATAAGCTTATCTTAAGGGATCCATGCACAATGCAATGCGATAAATTCTCAAGTTTGACTTGATGATAAAAAACCTGATGGTTGCAGCTATAAATTAATGTTGGTTCCAGTAGCATATTTGAATATGTAAATTCTAAATCGCCGCACATGCCTAATGCTTTTCTCCTAATTATGACTCAGTGGAAAACGTTGAAGTCATTAACGCCTTATAACTACGAATGTGATTTTCTTAAATTACCTTGCATCATAGGATTGCGGATTCGGAGCAGAAAGGTGGTACATTAGCAGTGAGAATACACGTGTCATGTAGTGTTATAATAATTATAATAGTAAAATTTTATAATAATTAGTAGAATAATAATTTTCGTCCAATCCATGGTAATAAGGCATACCATGGCAGGACATGGGCATCAACCTTCTCACATCAGTTATTACAATGTCGTAAATACAAATTAGGTACAATATTGAAACCTCGAAAGCACGGTCTTTGATGTTAATTTTATTTTCTGTGCTATCAATCAATGCTGGTTCCATTCGCATCTTTGAAATGGTCTTTCGAGTCGATTGACTGGTAAATAAGATGTAAAATAAAAATGTACTCGGAAATAATTTTGGGATGTCTCTCATGCTTATTTCATCGCGAAATGTTACATGTAGGTAAGTAAACAATGATTCGTCTCCAAGGAATTCTTTGTAAACGATGCCTACTATTTCAACACTGCAATGTGGATATATGAGATGTATTTTTATGCTCTTCGCATAGCCTTGGATGAGATAATCCTTTGGAAACACGGATGAGGTTTTCTACACCAATGGGATCATTCTTTTGATGGTCAGCCGTCCCAAAAGCAGAAACGACTTGTTTCACCATGGACCAGCAGGTAAGAAATGTCATTTCGTAAATTTGGCCAGAATTTACGTCGTGAAACATATCCATTATGAATAAAATGATTAATCACTTGATTTATCACTGATGATTTTACAGAAGAACCGACATTGTAGCGTATCAATTTATTAATCATTTTTACGAAATATAATGTTTAATATCTAGGCTCAAGTTTATATGCGCCTTGGAGGTCTTTATAATTTTTTGTCAAAAGTTAAAAGTTCCACCATTGAAAAGGCTTATTCATGATTCTTAACCTTTTGATAATGGAATACTTTCCCTGAGCCTTTAAAGTATTTTTGCTTATGACCAGGTGTGTAGCTAGAACTCCCAGATTTTATCGCATATCTTTAATTATTCTCTACAATTGATGATAAGTGCATGTTTGGTAATTGTTTTCACTCGTCCTTGTCGGCTTGTGGATGCATGGTGGCTCCGTTGATATGTAAACATTTGGAATAAGCTACAGGAATCATGTGATTTTTCTAATTCTACTTGATAACAGCACTTCGCGAGACAAGGGATAATATGCTATCCACTATGCTACTGCTATGCTAAGTACGTGTCAGATAATTGAGAAGTATGCTAATGATATTACAGTAACAATCTCAGGTGCATGTTCTATTTTGGTAGTTTTTCATTTAATGCGCCAATTTAGTTGGGCACTCTCGGTGTATGATGTATTGGAAAAAATTTTAATGATAGGAAAATGGAAAGAAAAATCGTCCTGCCCATACTTGTGTTAAGTACTCCGTAGTTAAACATGGTTTTGAGAATAGCTCTTCTGCTCTGCGAGACACCATTCTGGCGAAAGAAACGTTTTCCTGTGCCCTGTTGACTAGAATGTAATTATGACCCAGCCCATGCAAACTTTAGTCCCTTCTTTCTGTTGCGTCATGTTTCATTTCCCAATAGAACACTTAGTCATTTCCCATGGCGACCTAGGGACCTTGAAGCAATATCAGCTTCCTTCCCTTAGCTTCCCAATGCTTATTTTCAACGTCACCCGACCACCTGCTGAAAATTTTCCTTAATTGTTCTAATTGTCCGTTGAAAAGCAAATTTTCTTCACACCTCTACCTCCGTTCCAACACAATTGCCTCCATTCTTGTCGCTTCCTTTGCTAGTGTGACAGTTCTAATCATGACCCTAGTCCGCAGTATTCTCAAAGTTGTCGCTTTGAGGTGATAAATTGCAGTTCTGCTTTATTAGTGGTTTAGGTGGCTCGAAGCAATTCTTTTCTTCAGGGGCACAGTTTTTCGGTGCAGCTTTGTATAAGATTGTCTGGCCGAATGAAACGAGGTTGAAGCAGGCTATAAACCATTTGCGCGGGGAGTGGGCTGCTCCTTCAATGCCGAATTGGAAGTTTTTCTATGTTGCGGAAATGCTCCTTTGGAGTTTGACTGATCCGAAACAAGTTTCGCAAACAGCCAGCATATATGCTATGTTAAAAATAAGACTTCTTAGCGCTTGAGCAACAATTGTATGTTCATGAACTGCTCACGGAAAATTATGCTTCATAGAGCTAAAGAAAAAGTAATATTTCAGTTATGCTTATTACAATACCTCTTCTATGATGATATTGAATTGAGGGCTGCTAAAAATACCAATACCTCTCGTTTCAGTTTTATTAAAATAAACAATGCGAGTATACTTCATATTGATTCATAGTCTTGTATCCGTTTTTAAAGTTCTTGCTGAGGACATTTTCAAACGTCTTCCTTTTTCCTTCGTCGTTTGGAATAATTTACGCCTCCAACACAGTTGTTTCCCACTGCCACCCACAACTCTGTAGTGGCGAACAGACTTAATTTTAATTAATCCCAATGCGTTACTCTAGCTTAGATATAAGTACTTAACTTATTTCATATGATGCGCACAAATTAATAAAGTAATACGGAGATTCATTTTGTAAATAAAAATAGCATCCAAGGAATCATGCAAAGGAAATATCTTTGGTATAACGTGAAAATAACCATAAAACTCATTCAAGAGATTTCGTGGACACCAACTTATGAATATTCTTCACCAACGTAGTCTTTTCAGAGGTTTTTATGGGTTGTTTACGCCATGGATATTACTCGCGAGTTCGGGTATAATTCGAAAGAAATCATTTGGGCTCGAAGCAAAGAGAGTGAAAAGAAAGTGGGTATCTTGCGGGGAAGAGAATTGATTCCCTTCACTTGCACTCAAAGATTGCACATAAAATGAACACCAAACATACAATAGGCATTGTAAGGATATATTTTTGAATGGGTGATGGACCAAGAGTGTGGGAAATCCATCTAGTCTATTAAAGGGATGTAATGGGAGTTCAAGAAAATTATAGGCACGCTACATCTACTTATTGTGAATTGACGCCATGATTTTATGCAATATCCTATGAGTAATATCAAAAATCTCTCCGTTACCCTTTGATTACATCCTACTTGCAAATTGACCAACCTGAAAATTCTTCTCAAAAGCTAATGTTGAACGAAAGGGCATCACGAAAGACTTGTAAGCATAACACGGAGTCACCTTCTCCATCTCTTTAACCTATATCATACCATGATGTCTTAAATCTCAGAATATTCCACCGTTTCCATATTATTTTTCCAACTGCATACACAGGAGCATTTCAGTTCATAGAACTTCAATACTTCCTTAAGTGGCAAGAAAACTTAGTGTTTGCTGATACTCGTGATGTGGACTGTGGCTGAGCTTTCTAGTACGTCACCGGTGACCAATAGGTACTCTTCCGATTTGTGCAACTAACAAATTGGATTGGATTTCAATCATCAGATTTATAAAAAAATTGGCTTATTATAAAAGTCCGAAGAATTGTCCAAAACAGTTGGTTCTTATTGAATGAGGACTCAGCAACATAAAGCGAGAATAGAGAAAGGAATGAGAAAAGATCGTGCACTACCTTCCATACTTTTCAATGTCATCATCGAGAGAGCCATCAATGAAAATCAAAGAGGAGGCTTCAGGATTGCACATTCACGGGGGGAAAATCAGCATGCTGCTATTGGCCGATGATATGGCGGTGATAATAGAGGCAAAAAGAGGCTTAAAGAAGATGGTAGTATGCGTAGAAAAGACAATGGCCAGATATCACTTGGAGATCAATAGAAATGAACAAAGGTAATGGAACTAGGGTGAAAGAGATCAAGACCAACGTTAAGCGAGAAAACAAAAACTTAGGAGGTAAAGGAGTATTACTATTTGGAAAGCGCAGTAATCAGCGAAGAAAAAAAGAAAAAGCAGAATAGTCAACCGAAGAGGGCATATTCTGAAGATTCAGGCGATATGGAGTGGAAGCGAAACATGATAACACAGAAAGAAAAACTCGAGCCAAGTCCACAAAAATAAACTTTACTACGACCCGGGTTTCACTGTTTTACAGCTGTATTACTGTGTACACCTGACGATGCTGTAATACAGTGAAACCCGGGTCGTAGTAAAGTTTATTTTTGTGGATTTGGCTCGTGTTTTTCTATCTGTGTTATCACGAAGAGGGCATTGTACCAAGTGAAGAACCGCTGCAAATACAAGCGTAGAAATGAGGAAACATTTCATTAGAACATACATCTGGAGCATGTTTTTAAATGGCAGCGGAGGATTTAAGAGGCATGGACGGAAACATTAGCATAAATGCCAAGGATGGAAGTTTTCATAATGTGGTGCTATAGGAGAATGATGAAGTTAAAATGGGATCGATTGAGTTACAAACGAAGAAGTTCTATGTGCAGTGGGCTAAATTTTGAGACAAGATGGCGGTTGAAGTCAATCGTGGAGGGAAAATTGAATGGGAAGAATGGAAAAGGAAGGCCTAGCATGGCATCGTGTAAGGCTAACGTGAGCATTGTGATTGAAAATATCTCCGAAACTCTTCTAATGCGAACAGCTAATATCCCGGAACTCTCCCGACGAAGGGGATGAATAGAACAAATCCCCACACTCGGATCTCGGAAGCTCCAGGATGAAAAATAATTGCGCGCCACTTAGTAACAGTATATTATCCAAGACCTTGGCTAAGTTGATCGGTGCATTGCTACCCGGACTTTGTCATTATCCCTCCCTTCTCCTCCGTTCATCCGTGTTTACTTTAAAGGAATTCGAAATGGCGCTTAATGGGATTAATGGAATCTTTCCCTTCCAAGCGAGGTTGACCGGAGTTCGAGGTGTCGATACATGGGGTTAGGAGAAGGGGATGAGTGGGAGCGATGATGCGGTTGCGTATGAGCGGCTCCCTCCCGCCTTAGGGTGGAAGGGGGTTTGAAGGGGATGCTTGTCGATAGCCATGGGGGGTGGGGAAGGGAGGGTGGAAGTGGTGGGGGACACCCTCGTTGTACCCGCCAAGGGGTGCAGTGGTGGTGGGGATGAGACTAATATATCAGGACCCCTCGTCCGCTCGACTTTCAGTTGGACTCCTGGAAGCTCGACAATCTCCTTTCAAGCAGAATGGCATCCAAGTACGTCGTTCTTGCCCTCGCGGCTCTCTGCATCGCTCAGGTATTTATTTTTCCCTCCATCTGCTCACGCCTCATTTTTCAACACATCTCCCAAATTAGATTTATCCGTTTGTACCTCCGTCTTGTGTAGTGACTCGCCTACCTCGCGAAGTATTTCCAGGGACGCACGTGCCCTCTGGAGAATATGCCGAATCCTTAGATCAGGATCAAAACTATCTCCGTGGATGGAAAAGTTTTCATAATGACCCTTAATTATTCCATACTTCCACTTATCGTCTGCCAGTCAGAGAAATTTGGGCCATTTCATGAAATGCTGTCGTTTTGAATTGAGTTATTTTTGTGGCATTATCGAAGTCATCTTTCCTTTGTCACAATTACATTATCAAAAGCTCTGCGGTAACTCATTGGATGCGGCACAATTTTCTCCCCGAGGAATTAATAGCTGGCAAAATATCTTAACGAAGAAATAATAAGAGACTGAGGGAGGCTGAGATGAAATTTTCATTTCACTGATTTGTATGTCAATGATTTTTGTACAATTGACTTGTCAATGATTGAATTATATTGGAGTGTTTGAGCGCCAAAAATGATCAACTTGTACCGCAGGAGAAGGTATTATCCGGGTTACTGATATTATCTTAAGAAACTCCACTACTGCTAAGGAGACATTTTTACTACTGGATATTAAGTTATTAGAGAGTGATTGTAATGCACTCGAAGCTCCTCCAGCTAAGAATTCAAAAATTCGATTGACTTGCGTGTGCGTAAGAGATTTCGCTGTCCTGAACAAATATCTGGGGAGTAGGAATAGCTGTGCATATTCTTTAGAAGACACGGAGGGAAGAGATAGGAATTGAGCCAGCCTCCCGGTTTAGAGGTCGCTTCGGTTCGAACGATGACCTTTCAAGGTCTAGTTTATCGCCTTCACTGTGATTACTAGTCTCTCGACCCGCCAACTGCTATTAAAATTGGGCCTCACATAAAACCACGAAGTTGACGGATGTCACTCCAATATTAATTAGTGTAATTTTTATCGATAGCAATTTATCTTGGTGGAGGGGAAGTCTGCGTCTGAGCCTCGTAAATCGACTTCTCAAATCTCTATAGCAGAAACTGTTTCTGAATGGACCTGAAATAGAAGTAATGAGGGTTGGTTGCTCATCTAAATGATCTATTCTTGCAGATTTTGGCCATGTGCCTTTATGTGCATATTAAATTTTTATCTTTTTAAAAGTATACGTCATGGCGTCTGGGTAAAGAAATAATCAGTAAACGTGTAAGCTTATTTTTTCCATGGTGATTCTGAATATCTATTGGTGAGAAAAAGGACCAAAAAATACCTGCTGAGCATCGTTTAGAGAGGTTTACTGTCACCCACCAGCGTTTTCATTCGCAGGTATCGAGAAATTGAGTACGTTCTTTTTAAAAGTGAGCAAAGTGTTTAACTTGGTTTGTCACATCTTCTCTTTTGCGTGTAACCAGAAATTATTCTCTCACTTTTTGCAAATTGAAAGGAATTTGTGGAATCTAGTTTAAGAAATTCCGAAGCTGAGATTATGATGCGTGAAAGATTTTGCCCTGATAGCTCCTTTCGCATAGTTTAAGTGGAATTTGGCAGGAAACCTGCAGAAAGTTTTAAATGATTTTTTTCTCTGCTCGGAGCATGGTGAATATGTAAGGAGTATGAGGGCCTCGACGAAATAAAGAAACTCGAATGCCGAAAAGGAAAGACTGGGCGATATGTGAGGGTATTTGTTGGCAGTAGAATTGGCGTTTGAAGATGTTGATGAGAATAAATGGGTGACGACTCCATATTCCTCCTTTGCAGGCCAGCGCAGCGGCCCATGTCCGTAGGTCCACCGAGGGACAGGCTCCCATTCAGGAGCTAATGGAGAACGCCAGGGCCCAGCTCACGCAGGTCGGAGAGGACATCGCCAAGTGGGTGAACGCTCCCTCCCTCGATGAGATGAAGTCCGTCATGGAGAACAAGACCAAGGAGTTCGAGGAGCGCGCCAAGAACGTCCTGGACGAGATCAAGAGGCAGATGGAGACCCACGGATCCGAGCTGTCCGAGCGGGCCAACTCCGCTCTCCAGGAGGCCACCGAACAAATCAATGAGTCCATCAAGAAGATGAAGGAATCCACTCCTGAGCTCATGACCCAGGCTTCTGAAATGCAGCAGAAGTTCAACGATTCCTTCAAGGTAAAAACCACATGGTCATCCGTAATTGTGCCCCCAATGTCGGTAGGTTCTAAGACTGCGTGAACCAACTTCCCGATCATCTTGGCGTAGAAGTAGGAGCAGTCGCGATATAATGGGTTGCTCGGCTGTGAGGGTTATTTTGCACCACTCTGATATTTATAGAACTATAATATAGATTGGAAATAAAATGCTAATCTGGCGGCCTGTTATGACAAATTTAGCATCAAAGAAAAAGGAATGATTCTTTGTAAAATCCCATCAGTTTAATATTATATATCAAAGTCAGTTGACAAGTCCAGTTTCGAATAAAAGTTTTAAACTTCTGCTCGTGCCCCCTTATCAGTCACCGAAGACCTGTCTGAGGTTTCTCTTAGCATTTTGTCTCTCTTGGTGACGGTAACAGGTGACGGTGACATGATCGTCTTGACGAATTTGTCATCGAACTCCTCAATCGTAAAGATTTAGCCATATTAATACTGGGCATAAATTCCATTCGTTACGTCCATCATTTGCACCCAATCATTCCCTATTTTACTGCTTTAAACAGCCGCCATTGTTATGCGTGCCTTGTGCATGCTTGGAGATAATTCACCCCTGCTACGCACTGTTGAGGTTCCTTGTAGTAATCTCTGTGTATAAGTCTCTTTTATCCTATTAAGCCCTCTCTCTGTTTTCTGCACTTCCTCTACAAAACTAAATAATTATTCGCCTCCTTATCAATCCAGCTTACCAATGCCATCCCCCTCCAAAATCATATTTTAAAAATTATCTAAAATACTCTTGCTCTTCCTGATCCACGACCTATTTTCGTAGTCAGAAAATGCTGCTCTCAGTAATAACGTCATTGCATCTTAGTACCTCCAATACCCATTTATTCTACTTCTTCCTTACTTTATATTCCATATTTAACACTTATTCACATTTCAATATATCTAGTTCACCTAATCCTTCATAGACCGCGACGCTGAGGTCCTACGCTTGTGATTAGAGTCTACAATTAGTCGTCTGGTTTCACTGCTCCTCTTGGCTGTTTTACCATCTACCCTGTTTCGTTCAATTTATTTCCCTTCTTATTAGCATCCGCTGCAGTTCATCCGTGCCTAAATTATTTCTCCTTTCGCCAGATGCATTTTACATTTATTCTTGCGTCGTCGTATATTCTTCGCTTCGATCATTTCGTCGAATTTAAATGTGACCGATTTATCATTTGAAACAGAATGAGCAAGTGAAGGTTCCTTTTTCATGTCACTAATCTCTTGCTCGAATTTATTCTTCTGAAACGCATTGTGCTGTCAAAGACTACCATTGAGGGTAACTCATGGGTAAGAGGTAAAGATAGAGGAAACAATTAGCCTCCTGAAAAGTAAGTTGTAAGGCATAAGTATTGAGGGTTTAAGAGGGGTGTAATGTGGGCATTAGAAATTTTAGGAGACAAATTGCTAAAGAGTAAGTAGAGGGTAGCACTGACAGGTACTATTCAATAAGCAATAATCGTTAGCATTGGCTATTATTTACTGGATTCGGAGGCAGTGAGGTGAATCCTATGCCTCTAAATCCCGAGTTCACGGGAACCCCGACCGGACATGGATCTTTCTAATGTCCTCAGTTATATGTTAGTCTCTGTCCTGATTTCGCTCAGTAAATAAAGTCATGATTTTTATTATATGCCGAACTCAGATAGTAAAGTACGTTTTCCGCCTACTCCCCTACGTCCCTAATATCTACTCCTCCCTTTCCTGATTTCTGATGCTCTCATTATCTTTGTCTCCTTTAAGATCCAACTTTAAACAGAATATTGTACTCTCTTCTCGCTGGAAGTAATGTTAAGTGTGGTAACAAGTCAACCACAGAATTAAATTCATAGTTCATGGTCGCTTGATGAGGGTAGGGAGCTAACCCAGAATTACGCCTTACGACAGGTAGAACTCTTACACCAAAGTAGTGGGTAAGATCCTTTACCTCGGCCGTCCTTTGCTCCCCAGAAAGATCTGGCACATGGGTAATCACTCAATTTGTGTTTAACTGGACGTTTCCAGAGTGTCGGATTACAACCCAGGGACTCTGGTCAGCGCTCCACCTCTTGGGCTAAAAAGCTATCTATAGTGGGGAATCTATTGAAGAATTTTGCGTCATTTGACCCATCTTTTTTCTAATTTCTTTCCCGGTCAGACTGCCGTCGAGACCTTGGTCGAGGAGTCCGGCAAGATCGCCAGGGCTGCCGGTGACGACGCTGGAACTGTGCACAATGAGCTCGCCAATCTCTCCAAGAACGCCATGGATCAGACACTGAGTCTCTTGTCCCAGTTCCACAACGAAGTGCAGGCTGCAGTCAACCGCGCCACCTCATCCTAAATAAAAAAATATATTTTTTACCAACGCTCCCTCCTGGTCATCTCATAACTCCCTCCCTGTCCTAGTTTTGTCCCTTTCCTTCCGTTTCCAGTAGCCCACGGAGGGTCAAAAAGCCATCAGCCAGGTTGGCAGGTGCCTCTTCGAGATCCGAGACCTCTCCATCCTAGCGGAATGCTGATTAATGGACGCGTTCTGTGATATAATACTTTCGGCCTGTGTAAATTAAGTTTTGTCATCAAATAAACATCATTTAAACAAAACATTAGTCTCTTATCTTGAATGGTATGGTCACTTTTGTCTGTTGGTTTACATGTGTACTGTGGTTTTAAAAGGTAACCGACAACCTAGGCAATTTTCAGTAGGAGGGTCGGGATATTTGGGAGGAGGCTGGAATTAAAGAAGTTATAGGAAGATGGAGGAAACCAGGCATCAGCATTAGCGCTCTCTCTTCGCAAGGCGCTCGCGGCTTAGCGTCCAACGCGATGAATGGAATACCAAGGATAGGCTAAACGACGTTAAACGCTTTCTGTGTTAGGTCGGTAAGCAGGGGTCCACTGCGTGATAGTCTTTAAAAACAGTCCGGATGCAAAAAAACATTGAATGCCTCCATGTAAGAACCAGCATTGCCGCTTAATCTTTGGGACATCGTATGCCTCTATGTAAGAATCATCATTTACTTCTGTCATGACATACTTTTCGAGTTGATAGCTTGTGTCTGCTCTTTGATCATTGAATAAGAGGAAGGCCTCTTTGGGGGCAAGTCTGTGACATTTGACGACGATTTTCGTCGATAAAGTACACACCGTTTTTGTTAGCACTTACGATTCTCAAACAACCGGTCGTCAATTTTGTTGATAAACCGGAAGCGTCAACTATTAGCAGTATGAAATTTTCCATGCAAGTTCACAATAGTAAACTGATCAAATCCAATTCTTTGTCTCATTTACAGGGCAAAAACTCAATTCGGAAAATAACAAATAAAAATGGATAGTTACTTTGCTCGATAGACTCTCCGGAGACTCTCCGAATTTGTTTAATCATTGAAGTATAGAAAGACGAGAATGGTGAAGAAGTAATCGGAAGTGACTGTGAATTTCATGTCAGAAGGTCTCAATTTCCATCGGAGAATTTCGAGGCTTTGGTAAGTGAGGTGACAATGGAATAAAATGGGAGTAACTGACAATTATTGTTAGTATCCATAGCCCAGCAAAAACTACTGAGCTACTGTAAAGAGTTGGTATCTTTTTCCCCAACAGTTACTAAAATTAATTATGCTAAATTGATTTAAAATTTTGCTAATGAGGCATGGAGGAATGAAAATAAAAGTCAGGGAAAAGAAGGCAAGGCTGGGTATTAAGAAGAATATCACAGGCAATATTTAGGTGAAGTGAATGAAAGTGAATGGAATTGAATTTTTATTATTCCTTGAGTGATTGCAACAAAAATTGATCTTTTAACAGGGAACCATACCGCCACATACTTTCGCGGAAGAAAAGATCGTTAACATTTTCAGCACAATAACAGCTGATCCTGCTGTATCTGTGCTCACATTTTAATTGACGCAATGTTTGTTGATTGAATGGCTCTTGTATTTAACGATAATTTGATAAAAATGACATTTACTATCATATGAATTTTAATCAGATCCGGCATGATTTGTAATTAATTCGGGAGGAACTGGTTTTTGCCTTTGGATATTTCAGAGTTGATAATTCAATAACAAATCGGTTATGAAGATGTGCAAATTTGGTGACTATTATTCCACATGAGTTTGAGTATTTAGCAAATGTATTTAAAGGTGATTATCGAAATACCAGATTGTTAGAGCCCGGAAATGGCCATGGCTAGTGGAACACACAGGGTCCACCAGTGGTGATGGTATGGTCCTTTAATTAATATTTCCACCCGAACCTATGCGATTTTCTAATGTATGCTGATTTTTACATTTAGTAATATTCCTTTTCCTTGTACAAGTACCTTTTTTGTATTAGTTCTCATTGTATTGTCCTCTTTCCGCCAGAAAACGTAAAGTGACTAACACCTTTATATGATACTCATTAGAGTAATTATCAGCTATATTAAAGTTTAATTTCTATCTTCAAAGGGCAATTAAAACATATTCAACTGCTTTTTCCCGTTGTTATGCCGAGAGTGGACCAGCAAAAATCTTTTTGAATGACGGTATGGATGTTCTCAAATATACGTTTAGACAGATTCACATAAAATGGATGTAAAATAGAACCTCAAATCTTCTATTCCACAGTCTCAGAAAAATGCGCTAAAATTCACGGCAACAGTAGATCAAAAATGTAAATACATTATTTAAAGTTGAACATTCACCCATTTATCTCATTCTGTACGATTCATGATTTCATTATTCCTGGTTGCTCATGCAGAGCGGGATAAGGGATTTTATACATATTGATTGTGCACATACATTGATAGCATATATATTCGTACAACTACAAGTGGAAATTATATTATTTAAAAAATATGTCTCATTCATAAAATCATATTCTTTGATAATACGCACGAAACTCTTTGTCTTTTCCCGTTCTTGTTTAGCAAAAAAAATGAAAATGACCTAAGAATTATGCACTTCAGCGATTCTAGATTACTAGTTCTATCCACTCACTACTATGCGGATTCTCACTTCTGGTCTATACTTTAGCCGGAGATACTGGCTGAAGAGCATTGCGCAAATGTATAGTGAGTCCTCGTATAAACTTTTCTCTTTAGCTTTTCACCAGCCAGAAATTTAGATAAGCATGTAGATACCAAGTCATTTTCTCTGGGATAACCTGCATATTTTTTTGAAATTGCCTCCCATCTCTGCCTCAGCAGCTTTAATTTTTTCAATTTCTTCTAATTTTTTTGTTATCATACTAACGTGTACGATTTATTTCAATTCTCTCTTGATATGAATGACCCCTGTATTTTTTTCAGTTGTGAGAGACAAAAGTCATTTTATCGACACGATCCTAAGAATTTTACCATTCTGCTTGATAATAATGTTCCTGGGTGGTGTACAAATTTAGTCGCATATATTGCTCAAATCATCCACTTCAAAATATATTTTTCTACCAAAATATATTTAATACACGTACACTTCCGACACCTTTTTAGTAAATAAAAAATCGTGCATTTCTCAATTTTTTTGATTCGAATGTGTATCATAGAATAGGACAGACCACCCTGGAATCTAGGGTGTTTCACGCGAGAAAATTATAACGTGGAAGGTTCAACCCTTATTCTTCGTTCGTTTTAATGCCATGTCCATTTCTCAACTACAAAACCAAATTCACAAAATTATGCCTTTCCTTAGGCTTTGTTTATATACGGCCCCTGTGTACGTCTTGAATGCTTGGAGATAAAGCGGGATCCAGGAAATCGCTATTTCAATGGGCAATCAAAATGAGGAGTAGGCAAACAGTAAACAGTTACTTGAGATACCTATTTACTTCACGACCTCCTTTGAGGCTTCGAAAATATTGTTCATATTGGGGGACAAGTCGCTTTGCTGTGTGGGAGGTCTCCCCCCCACCATCGACATTCCCTTCGGTGAACTTGGAACCCCCTTTTCGACTGCTCGAGGTCTTATCTTGCCGCCGAAATTTCCGGCTGATTATCTCGGCAAGGCGACCGAAAGCGGTCATTGGCTCCTTGGAGGTCAGAGTGGTGAAGGCGATGCAGTTTTGGAATCTAACGCAACGGGAATGGAGAGTGATTCGGCGTCGGCATTAGCTTACCTCACACTACTACAGTCGTGTGGGGTTCATTGTTAAACGTTGAAATGCAATGTTGAATGCCATAAATATCGGTAGTAATTATTATTAGTAGCAGTATTCTACCGGTGGAGGTAGGTCTGAATGGACATTTCATTCTCTCACACCCCTACATTTCACACGGTGGCTCTCTTCAGCCCCTCATACCTACTACCTCGCATCATTCTATCCAAACTACCAGTTCTTCTCCTCCCTCTTCTTCACTTCACCAACATACTTCCCTCAATCATGTCCTTCAAAACACGATTAACCTTAATTACTTTCTCCATCCACACTTTCTTTCCTCTCCAACCATTTCTAACTTTTCATCGTTCGTCCTCCTTTCGGCCCACTTTACTTTCCCCATTTTCCTCCATAACCAAATCTCAAAATCCCTAAGTCTATTTTCATCTTCTTTCCATAAAGCCCACGTTTCGGCACCATATAGTGTCACGCTCTTCATCCCGTATCTTTTCCACCGTGCTTGCAAAGCATTCAGTATTTTTTGTAAGCCCTGGGCTGACTGTCCGTCTTGCGCTTGGCCGTCCGCGAATCTCACCGATTTTATCAATTTTTGCTCGACCTCTACTCCTGCCTCCAGCTCATCCAAACCCTATTTCATTCACGTATGTGCGATTTCTTATGCCTGAGGTACCGGCTCAAGAGAATTGTACAAATATTAAGTTTTTGAATAAATACAAATAAATATAAAGTGAGTAAATATAAGCTTTTCATCAGATGATACTTAGCAAGAAGTATAAAGAAGCATGTAGATACCTAGGTAGTCATCTTCTCTGGGATAACCCGCATATTGCCTTCCCTCTCTGCCTCAAAAACGTGTATATGTATTATCATCTTCTTTTCTAAAAGCCAATGATTCCGCACCATGTAGTGTAGTATAACGCTCCTTATTAAGCTTTTCACTAGTTTTTTTCTTTACTACCCTTCTAAACGCCCCTGTCATTTGTTCACTCTTACGAGTAACAGCTTTTTTTATCAATGCGATTCGGTAGTTATTACTGCATCAATTTTGAGATATAGGATAGTTTGTAGGCGATAGTTTTAATCAATTTTGAGATATAGGATAGTTTTTAGGCGTTGTGTGTTTTGAGTAAGAGCCTTAAATAATCTAGGAATGCTTATCCTAATCAGAGGAGAAAAGGGAGGCAATATATTGAAAACATTGCTAATTCGATAGTTTCCGTGGCGTTGGTTCGATGCTCACAGCATAATTCCGGAAATTATGTTTCGTAGGTTAGATTAATGACAACTGTTTCACTGACAGTCCTTCCAGCAACTATGGGAGTGACACTGATTGTTTGTGTCATTGACGAATCTTTTCCAGGCGCTGTGAAGGGAATACCCGTCTTATCTGTTAAAATTAATTGGTAGGTACTTTCCGAATCTCTATACCTTCCCTGCCGAGGGAAGTATCGGCACTCTTTGGCCAAAAGTTTGGTCTCCACAAATTTTATGCCGTAGCCAGGTTCTGACCACGCGTGTTCGGAAATGGTGGATATGCGGAATTGCTTGGTTTTCGTCACCCTCTGGTGTTCTTTGATGCGCACGTACATCAAACGACTGGTTTTTCCAACGTAGGATTTTCCACAGGAGCAAGGAACCTCGTCCTCATATAACTCTTGCGGATTGATACTCTTGGGCCCGAGTAGACAGTTGGTTGGTCACCAGGTTAGAACTTGGTCACACAGTTGTATCACGTGACCACGTCGTGTTTTATGAGTAACCTGGCAGTGTTTTCAGATGCTCCAGCGATGAGCGGGATGGTGAGACAATTCTTGTGATGATTCTACCTCCGTTTATCTTGTATTTTCTCTGTGGGTTTGGGTTCGCTTTTTCTTTTCTCTCGCGGTACTTTTTAGGACCAGTCGTTCACGGTATCCATTTCTCTGCAATGCCGCAGTTACAAATTTTATCTCAGTCACCAGGGATTTTTCATCGGTCGTAGGCTCTATTGATTGTTGCCACCAGTGAAGCGTTCCGACTAAGATGGCGGTGAGATGCTGCGTTGAGGTAGTGGTCGGTGTGTGTTGCCTTTCTGTAGCCAAGTCAAGGTTGTGGCCAAGTCTCTAGTTTTATTTCTTGATAACCAAGGCGTCCAAGAAATGTAATTCATTTTCTTTCTCCAACTCCATGATAAATCAAATGCCATTATGTTGCGCGTTCAGGTGTTGGAGTCCTGTAAGCCATGACGAATGTGTCTTACCATTTTTTAGCCAGAATTTCGGCGTCTTCTTGTAAGATTCGCGCGCCCTTTTCTCAAATTGCTTCATGCCTAGGCAATGGCGAAACCATGGCCACTCCCTCCATCAGTTCGTAATGTCTACCCTTCCATAGAAAAAACGAGGTTTGTAGACAGTGCTCCTCTAGGTCCGAAAAGTCCTTGGGAATTCCAAGGGATGATTTCCAATAAAATTGTGAATGATTGCTTTCAAAACTGATACCGGATGTGTCTATAGCTTTTAGTAAAAGAGGAAGTGCAGGGAAAGAATATCCAATGTTATTCCTTTCTCGTAATTGACATTTTTTTATATTTTAATATTTTGTTAAAAAATGGAGTATTTGCACAAACGGTGGTGTGTACTTTGAGCGAGCGTAGATCTTTTGTCTGACCCTTAATGGCTTTTCTAATCAAAATACGTCTCTTTTTTCTTTATTTTCCAGTGTTAGCTTTATTATATAATCTCTTCTGTGAATGACGAAGGTCAGAGGCAAAAGGTTCCGTGTAGATAACAATCCAATGCTTTGATGTTCATTTATACAGTACAAAGTTATATTTGAAACTAAGAAATAATGTTTCTGTAAATGCAACATGGTTTCTAAGTAGATAAAATAAATATATGGAAGGATAAATGAATTACCTGCATCATTCGTGGGTTTATCAAATTTCTGCTAAATATTTGGCAAAATAAAGTAAGATTCACCATCATGCGTAGTTAACATTTCCACATAAATATAAAGAACAGTTCGACTGTTATATTTTTCCCCTATGTTTTACCACATAGGGTATCTTATTGCGTATTAACACATGCATTAACAACTTTCCCTTTCGTTATCATTTTCGGCCATTCGACATAAATAAAATTTGTGACCGGGTGTGACCGAAGATGCTTAACCCCAACTCGGAAGTAGAGGGAGTTGATTGAATTTTGTGAAATTCTTGAGGGGTTCGACGGTCTAAAACGTTTGAGGACCCCTGATCTAAGATATTTGTGCGCGTCATGAAGTTTTCCTTGGATATTTTTAGGTTGTATTGCCTTCCTCCATAACTGGTGAAGCAGCTTTTCTCTGTAGCCAGTGTGAGACTCCAATTAAGAGGGTGAAGTTGGAGGAAATATTGCCTTCAATGTGCCTGATGAGCATGGATTGGAGGTTGGATTATTATGAGCTATAACTTATGACGCGATTTCGATTAACGCAACTAAACAAAATATGAAAGAAGGTAGATTCGGTGTAGAATCGCTCAAACATTATAAATTTCTCGAGAGAAAGAGAGAGATAAGGGACTTTTTATTGAGATTTTCTGATTCCTGGCCAATTAGGCATTTTCACTTATTCCTTTACTTGGAGGATTCCTGATGATACTGGAAAACGTCCCGGGGTGTAATCTGTGATTAGGAAATATTATACTTAGTCTCGCAAATGTATGTAAATTTTCAGGGGTGAATTTGGAAACGCATGAAAATTAAGTGGCCGTGAGGTCACTCATGATATTCATAGAGACCTGATTCTCATTCTCAGACCTGATAAATCAGCTTCAAAAAAAATTAATTGGGATGAAGAATGAAGCGATTTATAAATGCGAAAAACAAATGGAAATCAGGAGTTTTAGGAAAAGTTATCACGTTTGAGGATCTAATGATGACCTAAACACGAAAATCCACTTGCGGAAAAATCAATTGAAGCAACTAAAAATTAATGATTGATAACGAAGAAAAGTGTAAGTAATTAAACTACAATTAATGGATAAACTTAAATAGGAGCCCATTGAAATTGATTTTAGCAATGAACGACTTGACGCACACTAAAATACTTAAAGTTAGTACTGACATTATAACCAATGGCGTACTGAAGGAATATTGTCGGCAGACAACGAATGATACATCTATATGTACGCAATACTCTGCGACCCACCGCAAGGGTGTGTGGTAGGGTGTGAAGATCACCAAAATGCATTACTGGCCTGTAACTAATTGTAAGAGCTACAATAACACTTCTCTATTGAAATATGTTAGACATAAGAGTCTCGTGGAACTAAATGGCGATACCACGGTGACAATAGCCCTTGCAGCAAATTCCAACCTAGTTCATACTTCCGGGTCAAACGGACGCTTTTATTGCCTGAATTAGCCTTCAGACCGGATAACACCAGGGTGTTTACTCGTTGTTGTGCTGCGTTCCGTGACGCCACTGGCGTTCTAATCGCCCCTTCCCCACTGGTTGCCTCTAAACGCCGTCTCCCCCATTCCTCTCCTAGTGACCGTGACGTCATTGATGGACGGTGCCCCTGAACTCGCATTATCGCGCGAGCCGCTCGAGAGTGTGCTTAAGACGTCAGATTTTCCGGAAGCTTCTTTTGAAATTTCACGTCAGTTTGAGACATGGGAGTATTTCACTCTATCGGAGGTGGGGGAGGAAGGGGGGAGGCGGAGGGTGGTTTTCGTGGGAGAGAGAAGAAGCGTGGGAAGAGGTTGGGAAGGTATAAAGGTCCTCTCCCAGTCCGAGGATCGCCACTTTTTCTTGTTTTTCACTCGAAACAGTTTCTCAGTCCCCGCGTTCCCGATCGCCGGCGAAAATGGCTCCTTCCGTTTCTTTCTCCGTTCTGCTGGTCCTGGCTGTATTTTCGCAGGTTAGTGTCACCCACCTCCCTTTGTCGTTCATAAGTTTCAGATATTTTGTTCTCATCTTATCCCCGTTCATACTCCATTTCCTCATCTCCCCACCTTAAGAGGCTGGTGGTCCAGCACTCCACTGCTCCATGCCTTGCTTCGGCTCGCTGGGTGTTTAGTAGATGCACGCAGATGCCAGTACCCTTCCCTCGTCCCGGAAATAACCTTCAACAACTCATTACTCAAGTGCTCGGCCTCATTTACCTCCGCTTTGACCGGAATTTCCCTGCCCTGACTTCCTCATTTCCTTGTCGATGATGCAGCTTATGCATTGTTCATTAGTCATGAGTTCTAAATGTTTGCCAAAATTTATTATTTTACTTGCATTGCCGTCATGACTGCGGGTCGTCACGGGTTATTAATGCAAATATTGGTTATACTCGGTTATTTAATCAACCAAGCTTTCTTTTTCGGGGTTAAAATTTTTATGGTTGCTAGAACACTGGTATCCTGTATGAAAGACTCGGAGTCGAGTCCCTGCTGTAGTATAATGTCCGGTGAAGTAGCAGTACTTACTTGAATGGAGTGCACTTCAAGTTCAGTTCTTTGTCCGTTGTATGGGATGTAAAATAGTGGACCGTTTGGCGCCTTCGTTAACAGTGGGTCGATTTCCGGGAAAAATTTCTCTCAATCCTTCCTCCGTTCACTAAAAAATTCGCCACCTCTTCCCAATACACGCATATCCTAAATATCCTAAATTGTATAAATGATCGCTCGCTTTCCCGAATAACTAATGCTCTTGGTTGATCTCTTTTTTTTCAAATCTTTCTCAATGTCACCAAAAAGCCGTATCAGTGGTCTTCCGCCACATTTCTTTCATTTTTAAAATAAGAAAAATCAATAGAAATGTGGTTAAACTCCATTGATGCTGAAGTAGTGACATTTTGCTTCGTCATTATTATCAATGGTCTTGAATCCTAAGGAAGTCTCTTTACCGGCGGCCTTCACTTTTCCTGCCTGCTTCCAAAATATCCGCCTTTCCTTCGTTTACTTCTAATCTAAACACCTCTTTGATCGCTTTTCCCCTCTCCCAGGTTGCCTTCATATTTCTTCTAAATGATGACGCCTCAAAAACCTGTGCTCTTCGTCTCTCCGTAAGAGTGAAGTTTCTGAAAGTATTGTTGTTTACACAAGTCTTGCATTAATCACTTTATTTGCCTCCCCCGCTGGCTCTCTCCCTCATATGACCTTAAATGTTACTTGAAGTCTTGGAAGTATTTAACCAGCCTTTTGTGCAATAACTCGTGGAAGAAAATTTAACCCTCTGACCTCTGGGAATCAAAACTCTGACTTAAGCGAAACGAAATCAATTCCACGGAATATGTAGACTACATTTATGAGTGGTGGAGGAATTCAAGAAAACATAAGTTGAGACTGATAAGAAAAATTGCTAAGGAGACATCGATAAGGAAATTGCAGAAGTGCTGTTAAGTAGGTTCTGTGCGAGTACGCGTTCAATTGTCAGCGGTACCAGGTACATCACTTTTTGGGAGCAGATTATCGATTTTGGCTCTTCCTCTTCGGATTATGATCGGTGTAGAAGTGTTGTACTTTGGTTATATTTAAGGACAAAAGGTGATATGTTCATTTTGGTTTTTCCTCTTTTTCAATCTTCCTCAGCGTGACCCAAGCCCATCCCATTTGCCACTATCTTATTGAAACGAAACTGTATTTCTAGAATTTTAAAACTTTCTGATACCGGATATGTTATGCTAATTGTAGAAGGCTTTATAAATATGTGAGGTATGAGAATCCCCGAGCAGCGTTACCTAATTTCAAATTATTTACTCTTCTGAATTCTCTCAACCGAGCGTAGGCAAGAGAAACTGATGTAATTTAAAAAAATCTTTATTGCTATTTTTAGATGACTATTTTATTTATTATCCAAGCACAAGTTGAAGGGCTAGAATTTTATGTTGTCGGTGTATTGGAATACATTTCTCGCTCGTTTTGGAATCATTCGGAATGAAAGCCAATTTTAAATGTGTACAAGCTCTGAGATGAATATTTTTACAAGAGGAAATTGTATCTACCAATAGAAGATATCATTCCGATCTTGGTGTGGTGAATATATATCCATGATATAGGAAGAAATCTACAAAGTTTTCATGGAAAGAAATTTACTATCACCATGCGTTTAGATGTTTATAACATTGCCAACACTATAACATTGTCAAGTCACTTCACATTATAATGTTTCTCTTCTTTCAGTCGCATTCACAAAAGTGAAAGCATGTACACATTCTAATCGTTTTTGTTTCTTCGTGATTAAGAAAATTTTAATTCCTTAGATTGTGCTGTATCTTTGCTTTCGTTATGATCTTTGCTCATGCTTCAAATAAAAATTCTCTGTAACCACAGAGTTGCGCGCGTGCGTTTGAATTACTGACTTGACAGAGTCATTGATGGCTTCTATTCAAGTGTGGAAGTTTTTTGCTTCAGTTAGTCGTATTTTATGCCTAGCAACTTCCTTCCCTCTTTACGTGTACTCCAAAAGACAACGGCGGTGAGTTTTCTGATCCAAGCATCGTGTCAAGGTACACCGACATTGTTTTTATATGCTGCGGCGGTCATTTAGGTAACTAGCGGGCGTGGGAACCCGAAGGCTACCGGTTCCTATTCAGCCTAATGGGATGATGTGTTTGCCTAGTGGAAAAACCTGTGCTTGAGGATACAATATAGTCTCAACGACCAGAACAAGTCCGAATACTCTTTGGAGGCATTTCTTAGCCGTAGATATTACTTTTTGGATGATACAACGACAGATTATTTCGTGCAATCTATATTACACTCAACGGTAGTGGAATCACAAAAAAAGGAATCACAAAATCACTCAACCCCCAGTGGAATACTGCTTCTATTCCTGAGACGAGAATGGAACCCACCACCTTAGGGCATCCTGGACCGCGCGTCTCATCGTGTTAGGCATTACCCTGCATTGAATAGTAGCGGGGGATGGATTGGATGTCTACTCCATGACAGAACTTATATTCCTATCAGTTTGATGGTTATCGAATCGTAGAATCTTTGAATAGTCTCCTCCTGATGCGAACGTAATATTTCAATCCACTCTAGTATTTCATTTGGGTCAGAGGGAGACCAATTCACTCTGTCGTCGCGTTCTCGAGACGGCTTCCTGCGTCGTTTGATCCAACACACCCGATAATGCCGCGACGTCAAAAACACGGAGAAGGCTATGAGGTCCATTGGGCAAGCTGGAAGGTTATCGCAGCGAGACACAACGCTTTTAGTGTCAGGGTGGCGGGCTATCGTTGAATTATCGTCTGTTTATGCTCCCATCTTTTCTGCAATTTATGAATGGCTTTGTCCCTGAAATAAAGAAGTATGTCGAATTTATGAGTTTGTGAATTCCTCTAAAACTAAAGTAGTTCCTAGTTTCTCAGTGAATCGAAAGAGATTATTCTGTAGAAATATCATTTTACTGGAAAAGATGAATTGTAGAAGTAGATTGTGTTTTTACGTTAAGGATCTATAGCACAATTTAACCCAGAGTCTTAGACTTGAGACAAAAACAGCATTATAGCTGAGGTGAGATACCGAGCACGACCTTTTTGAGTTGTCATGCGGTGGATTCGTGGACTGTAGACCATTGGCACCTCGATTATAACTTAAGTCCAAACTCCTTGAACAGCAAAATTTGCGAATAATCGCTCAAGATGCAGCATAGCTGAACAAGCATGATCTCAGAGACTTATTTATTTTTGTTTAGGTAATTAAACATGATAAAATCGACGCAAAAGTACTCTGAGCACAATTTTCGTACTCTAAATGTGATTTGACCCTCTTGCACTGGATTTCCACTCGAGAGATCAATTACGTTAAGGACGTGATAAAATTTTGCCAATTCGATGCGAATGCTTCAATTCTCCTTGAAGGATTCTTTTGAAACCATCTACCCACCTTAATTCGAAGATATTCTAACGACAGGCGCCTAAATTAGGTTTCCTTTTCTTGTCACGAATCTAACTGCTTCCCAGCAAGGCTCAACTACTCACCTCGCATCTACACCACTAATGCCTTCGGCCTCAAAGCTCATGGGCGTTATTTTTATCTCTCCGTTTCTCTGAGGAAGGAAATTACACGCAAAACGCTTGAAGGATGTTCGACACCACTTTCTATTTATGAAAATATCCGCTTAACTTTCCGGCGTTGCTAAAGTTTCATTTTTGCCGCGAAGTTGGCCGTAATAAGATACGGCTGAGGACTGTATGCGGAAGGAGTTGCTTTTTAAGCAATTATTCATCTGCAGAAGTGTCTCAACTGTAAGTTCTTGCGTCCAAAAATGGAATATTGCCATGTGAGACCCGATGATAATGAGACCCACTATTTTTGAACCGTGAAAGTCCACAACCCTGGTCTATTCCAGACGCCTGTGGTCTGCGGTACCTTGCCGGCGAAAATGGGAAATTATCTCCTACAGGTTTAATGCTTTTTCATCGTATAGTCACTGGATGCCTATTAGGTTTTTTTTAATATAAAATGTATAATACCTACGTATAACATACCAATACTTCGCTAGATGATATATAGTAAAAGAAGCTACAAGCCATATTGGTTTTTCCAATGGATTGGCTTTCAAAATAGTTTCACAGAATTTTTAACCTTGTAACTTTAGCAAAATAATTTTTGCTAAAAATTTCCATTGCTCTTCGGACAATATAAGACCTGGAAATATATCTGAAATATTGCAGGATATTTTAATTACTTTATTTTATAATTAAGCCAAAATGATGTAAGGGTTTTTAAATCCAAATAATCCTGAAAGTTTGAAATACGAAGAGAATATTATTATAGAATACGAACAATATTTTAGCAGAAATAGTTTCTCATAGCTGATTTGGTTATGTTGATGTACGAATGTTTTTAGCGGGATAATTTCTCACAAGTCCGAAATGAGGATGCGCGCAAATGTAAATGAATCGATGGAAATCGCTGCTAGATATGTCCTGAGATCCTATCGAGGACTTCAAATCCCGCGCTTTTATGATAAATGAGCCGTTATAAATCCAGCAGATACCCTCAGGAAGTAAAAACGCTTCCAGGCGTTCTACGATAAGTAATTGCGTCATCCATAGACCATTGCATCATGATGCAATTGCAGCACATTCCTGGTGATTGGGTCACTGCCAAGTTACAAGGCGAAATATGTCTCAAAGTCACCTTCTACACTGTCAGGTTTTCTTTTTAGGAATTCAAGCCTCTTTTATTGGTGGATTAGCTACTTTTTTCATACTTACATCTTACTCCGTTACGCTTACCGAACATCAGTTAATCAATCTCTTATGAACGAAAAATATTCGTCGAAGTCTTCTAAGAGCTTTATTTTATGGCAAGTGTTAAAACACTGATTTCCGTTGAAGCCAATGTCGATGAACTCTACCATAATTCTCCGCAATTCATCTTTTATTAGGATGAGGTAAGATTAAATAATTGCGTGATACATACTGAAACAATCGCCAAGGCTATCAAAAGTTGCCATCGCTATTTCATTTGCATGTTTTCCAGGTGATTTAGTGAATCATCAAGGAAATATTTGTGACTGTGCATGGGTATGGAAGGATCGTCATTTCGACTGCAGACACCCTGCTGTACTTTTTTATGTTTGTATTCATACCATGTGATGTATTTATAGTGTTCCGTTATTGCCAGGTTTTGCTGTAGGTATGGCAGGTATATTTAATGGGAGAAATGGCAAAGAAATACCTCGCATGACGTACATGGGGATTGTAGTGGAGGATGAAAAGAAAACACTTGTACAAAAATTAGTTGGTCAGTCGGTAGGAGAATCGAGTGCATAGCTCCAAAAAGAGTTGGTAGAAGTGATGAATGGTGGTGATGATTTAATCATATCGGTGATTGATGTCGATGGTCCACGGGTCTAATCCCGTTTTCCTGGAGCCAAATGATGGCTGAGTAAGGCCGTGTAAAGTTCAATGCTTTTATCTGTTGGATTCGGGTTGAAGGTAGTATTCATCCCTCTTGATGGAAAATAGAGATATGATTATATTTTTTTGTTTATTTTCAGCAGAAAGTCTTTCATAAATCATCATCGTTATTAGTATTCTCCTATGTCGTTAGGTTTGCGGATAGTTCCAGCCTATGGTATCCGATCTTTGTATTTTTCCTTACCAATCCACTTTTTCTACCTTATTTCACTAGTCAAATCTTTATATTAAATCTTTATATTCCACTTGGATTCACGCCATTGTGCGATTGAATCATTCTACTTTAATTTCTAAGGACGATTCTAACGAAACTAAGGACGAAATCGTACTCTCTATGATTTCACACGAGTGTACGTATTCACTTTACCGCCATTCCCTCTTCAACATTCCACCCCTCAAAAAAACAAAATCCACCCCTCTTTTTTCTTGCCTTCATTTGAATCCTGCTACCAACTACCTTTCCTGTGGTATGTACATACAATATTTTACACAAATCATTCGTACTCTCCGACATGCAGCTGACCATATTTGTTCTTCTCCTCACTCGAATATTGATGGGCTCGAATTGTTTTTTATCCTCAATCTATATTGCTCAGATCAGCTTATCATCTACATCTACATCTATACGATACCCTGCAAGCCACGGCGAGGGTGTGTGGCAGGGGGTAAAGATCACCAGGCATGCACTACTAACATGCAAACTAGCAACTATATTGTCTCATGCAACTTGATTGTTAGTGTTTACAGTATTTAAGGGGTAAGACCTGCATCACGCACTACAGAATACTCTAAAACATTTCCCCTACCTATCCCTTTCCTATGCTGCCTATTCTGTTCTCTTATAGTACGGGGGAAAAATGCCATTTTGAATCTATCTGTACGACAATCTATCTCTCTAATCTTATTTATCTGGTCGAATCTAGCATAATACGCTGGTGTTTTTAATATGTGCCTAACATCTCCAGTAAAGTTATCCGATTGAAATTTCTCTAATAGATTTAATCTGAACTTTAACCTACGCTCTGATAATGATTCCCACCCTAATTCTTGTATTAATTCTGATACACTACTCAACCTATCGTAACACCTTTTGACGAACCTAGCTGCTCTACGTTGCACACTGTCTAGTTCATATATCATCATATCATCAATACATCAATGCATCAATACATAGTATCATACATTACCAATCTCCATATTAGAGCTTTGAATAATATTTTCTTTGTCTTTCTATTTAGAAACCCCTTCATTAGTATCCTCCACATCTTGAATCCTGAATCGGCCAGCGTACTCCTTTGCTTGATGCCCAAGATACTTATCGTCCTATTATCATTTATCTTAAATCCACATTACGGGAAAAACTATTTGGGTGAAAACAATGGTGAAGTCTTGCTCATGCATACTTGGTGATGGTTCATCCCCTGCCACGTTCCCTTGTGTTGGTTTGCACGGTATTATGTTGATGTAAATGCACGCCTTTCGACACCGATTTTGGTACTTGCCTCTTTGAAAGTCGGCATCAAAAGGTTGAAGTTTTCTCACGGGTTTTGGAGACATCAGTATCAGAATAGGAGAGATCAGCTTCTTCAAAATAGAACGGATTCATCTACAGCTATGTAATATCCGGCGAGCCTCCACGAGGGTGTGTGGCAGGGGGTGAAGATCACCAAACATGCACTATTTACATGCAACTATGCAATGAAGGGATTGGTTGTTAATGCCTGCATAATGCACTACAGACCATTCTAACAATATTTCACCTTCCTATCCCTTTGCTATTTTGCCTGTTGTATTCTCTTATGATACGCGGGAAAAATGAAATCTTAAATCTATCGGTAGGACACTCTTTCTCTCTAATCTTGTTAATCTGATCAAACCTAGCATAATACGCAAGGGTTCTTAATATATGTCTAACGTCTTCTGTAAACTGATCAGCTTCGAGTTAACTTAAAAGCATTAACCTAAATTTTAACCTGCGTACTGATAGTAATTCCCATCCTAGTCCTTCTATTAAACTCGTAACGCTGATGCAATTATCGTTACGGCCTTTAACAAATCTATCTGATCTCCTTTGCACACGCTCTAATTCCTTTATCATACCTTCCTCGTACGAATCACATACACTAGTGGCATTTTCTAAATGAGGCCTGATGAGTGTAAAATAGATTTTTTCTCGTACTCTCTCATCGCATGTTTTTCACGAATCCTAATCTACGGTTTGCTGCACTAGTCACTCCGGAGGTAAAACTCTTTTTCCCATCACTTTCAGGCTTCCATGGGTGCCCTCGTTCGGTCTCCCAGGGACAGTCCCACTCCAAGCTTGCAGGATTTCCTTGAGAACGTGAGAGATCAGCTGAAGACGGTGAGCGAGGGGGTGGCCAAGGCTGTTCGGGGTGAGGAGGGCGCGTTGACCGCCGACGACGTGAAGACTGTGGTGGAGCAGAAGACGCAGGAGCTCACGGAGAGGGCCAGGGCCTTCTCGGCGGAGGCCGCGAAGCAGCTGGAGACCAGAAGGGAGGAGATGTCCGAAGCGACCGCTCACGCCCTCCAGCAGGCCGCCACTCAAGTCAACGCCTCCTTGGAGCGAGTGCAGGAAATTGCTCGCAATTCTCCTTCTGCCGTGGATAACTTCAACGATGCTTTCAAGGTAATGCTCAGAAATAGTTAGTTATCACCCAGGTTTTATTATGTGAGGGGGGTTGGGTCGGAAAAACCGTCGGGATTATCTCGAAGTAATCACATGGTACGAACACGAATTGTTTGCAAATTTAGTGTGTCTGAATCTCTCGTTAAGCCTGAATCACACGATCATTTTTTACGTCCCTTTTCAGGGATAGCTCAAATGATAGCTTAAAAATGATCGTCTGACTTGATCACGTCACGGATAGCTGCAATGATAGGGATCGCTATCCCTTTTTTCGTCATTTGAGCACGTCCGTTTTTCCGTCCCTCAGGCCTTAGGTGCTTCCGTCATTAAGCCAATCGGAGCGCACGCTCGGAAAGAGCGAGCGTTGCGCCACATGTGGCTTTCAATGTTACTACCATTGTAAACAGGGAACCTACTACGTCTACGTAAATTCTGTTGTCCCTCTTATTCCTCGCAATAATTTCTGCGGCTGCAGCCAAAAGCAGTCGACGACGATGTAAATCATCCATAGTTACGAAGTAGTTTACCGTATCAAAAAATAATATATCGCGAACAGAAATGGTACGAGAAGGGACGGTAAAAATGATCGTGTGAGCGGCGAAATGATAGCTTAAGCTATCATTTATGTGGTCCCTGAAAGCTATAGCTTAGAATGATCCCTGTAAAGGGACGAGAAAAATGATCATGTGATTCGGGCTTTACAATATCATTAATTGTTTTCACTCGAGTGTTTCTCTTCTATCTCGACTATGGAGCCCACAGATGAGATAAAACACAAGTTGAGATAAAACTCAATGAATGTGCCTGTGGTCAATGGTTTTCACGCACCAAATTTGCGAACCATTCGTGTTTGTACCACGTGACTCCTTGGTTACGTGGTCGAGATAAACGCGGTGGTTCGTAGTCGAGATAAACGGGGATCGAGTTGGTGTGGCGCCTAGCGTATTGGCTTCCCATTCTGAGATCCCGTGTTCAAGACTTAACTCATTGGCGCAAAAAAACCGGCCTCTCGAAAGTGGCCTTTGCTTGCAAAGACAACAATTTGCTGTTCTTTCATTTTTTTCAAGCGATGTTATAATATTGATATTATAACATCACTTAATAATTATTGAAAATTATCATAAAATATTTATCAATTGATGAATTTGCAAAATTTTTAGCGTGAGCATTGAGAAAAATGGAAAGTCAATGGGTTGATGATTTGTCAGAGGTGCACTGGTCTTCCCTTGAGTTCCATCGGATATTACGTTGAACCGTGGACACTTTGTCATCTTATGGTAATAATAGATTAATGCCGGCACCGGATATCACTCCAACTTTCTTTCGTTCCTTAAATATTCCTACCTCTATTCAGTTACCCTTTTGTCCTAAATGGTTAAAATGATCCTATCTGTAAGTCACCATTCCCTAATAATTAACGGGTCTTCATAACGCGCAAGAGCACATAATCGTTATTCTTTCAGTGTCCCATGAGAGGTAGCAAAAGTGTGACCCCCAATTCTACAAATTTTGCCCCTAGCGTCAAATTACCAATATAGAGAAATACGTAGAGAAGGTATTGGGACGGTTATTTCTAGATGAGTTGTGCAGTCGATAACGATACAGTAAACGCGAAATAAGGAATCTTGATCGCACCCGTCATCAACGTTAGCCTAAGTTTGCGTGGTAATTAAGTCAATGTAGTGTTGACCAAGAGCCCACATTTCGTGAAACACATCAGACGGTGGGTTTTTTGGTGTTATGTGCAAATTTAACTGGTTTAACGAGGTAAGGTCAGAAATCAAAGTATAAAAATCAGCTAT
The DNA here is from genome assembly GCA_933228895.1 of Platycnemis pennipes. Classification (NCBI taxonomy): domain Eukaryota; kingdom Metazoa; phylum Arthropoda; class Insecta; order Odonata; family Platycnemididae; genus Platycnemis; species Platycnemis pennipes. The sequence continues at coordinate 111,150,748 of OW121850.1, forward strand.
TCTTCACCAAAGTTTCGGAATATACTTTATTCCATCATCAGGACTACAAAATATAATACAAGAAGCTCAAAACAACAACAACAAAACCACTAAAACTTTCCATTGTATACATGTCACTAAAATGATTGCTGTTAATACCTTAGAATAACAATGAACAAAAATTGTTGCTAAGAGAGCATAAAATTAACCATCCAGCAACAAATGAGGGCATCACAATATATCTATCAATTACGTCCATATTGCAGATCATTAGAGGCCCGTATATAGAATTGCAGGAACCACATACCATTTATCAGCATTTCATTACTAACCAAACATAAAAAAAATGATAATATTACGGAATATACACATAATAATTCTACATATTGTACACGATTTGTTAGGGGAATTAGCTTATTACGAGTCATATGATGGGAAAAACAATTATTTTGGTTTATTATGTTGCTGTAAGCCTTGCTCAGCATGTAAAACCCTGTTTTTTTTACAAGCATTAACGTTTCTGACTATATGAATATTACTTTTGTTTTTTCCTAATACACCTTCTTGGAAAGGGTTTGACCCACTTGTATTATCATTTGTAGCCCTGATGATGGAATATAGTATATCCCGAAACGTTGGTGAAGAATAGCTGATTTTTATGTTTTTATTTCTGACCTTACCTCGTTAAACCAGTTAATTTGGATGTTTAGAGGTCGAAATTTAGACGTGATGAGTAAATGTGAAATTGGAAATTCACGACGTTTGTTATGAGATAGGCTGAAAATATGCAACAAGATATTTGTGATCGATTCAGGCATAATAAATTGTTATGCCTCTTCATATCTATTGATTTAAAATGCCAAAACTCCCAAAAACACAAATAGTAAAAACAGCTTCGGCTATGCAAAAGATCGATTTAGTTGGCGAGGGTAGAACTCGCCCTTTGCCAGCTCTATTAACCTATAAAATTCACGCACCATGGCTTGTGGGGGACACACCAGCATGCAATGATGTGCTTAAATGAAACCTACTCTTTTATGAATTCCGTAGATTCTGGCGATATTGCGTGGTATTCGGACATATCAGAAAGAAGAAAAAAATTTGCAATTTACCACACAAAAAAACTTTATTCCGACCCGGGTTTCGTTGGCACTGCAACATCGTCAGGTGAAAAATAACATCAATAGTGCGCTTATATATGTAATATGCGGGGATGTGAGGAGTAGGGAAGGGGTAGGCGGGAGAAGAGGGGGCAAGCGGTGGAAATCCTATTGGCGGGCGGAGGAAAGACACGTGAATGGGAGGTCCAGAGTGCAGGGGGTAGGGTATGAGGAGGAAGCTGAGGGAAGGGGGGTCATAAACGCATCAACTGGCGGAAACCCAGAATTTACAAAAAGTCTCATAGTGGAAAGGGTTTTCACACTTCGGATCCCGGAAGCATTCAAGGCTTCAACTAAGGTGCCACGTGGTGCGATTTGTTACATCTACATCTACGTAATACCCTGCGAGCCACCACGAGGGTGTGTGGCAGGGGGATATCACTAGGATTGTTATCACTAGGGAAACAAAGGGTCGAGGTCCTAGGGCTGGAAGGTACCTCATCACTGACCATGGTCGATCTGTTGCCGCATATGGTCTCCGTGTGGGGGGATTCCGGGGTGGGCGCCGGTCATCTAAGTCCTCGAAGACGGTGAAGGGTGGTTGGGGTGGCGGAGGCCGATTTGGTCTCGAAGCGTGAAGCGTAGTATACAAAACAGGGGGGCGGGGGGTAGGGACGTAGGGGGGTCACTGTGGGAAACTGATGGAGAGAAGGGGAGAACTGGTGTTAAACTGATCGTTGAGGAGGGAAATCTTCTTCCTCTATCGCTTTCTGACTACTATTTTATCTTCGAACTTGTTGGACATGAACGTTTTAAGCTCCACCTCGTGAAATTCCTTATCTTCATGTCCACTTCTTTTGCGAAATCTTTGTGTCCACAGCAGTCCATGTCGTTGAAGACCAATTTAAAGCAATGTAAGTTACAAAAAATGATGAACATATTTTCCCGCTCGTTCTTTGCTGACTCGTTAATTTTTAAGAATATTTTAGACGAGAAAACCTCGATTTTAAATAGTTGTGGTTGATTAAACGTTCACTCTAGGCATAATAAAATTCGAGCCAAAAATAAATGCACATATCTACAGTGCCGAGTAAAGAGCACAATTCGTGACGAGTACGTTCGCCACTTGACAATGACCCTCAATTGTTACTTTCAAGGTAAGTGATATCAAAAGAGGCATGCACGAACAATGGATTTAATGGACGGGGAGGGATGAATCATCCCAGAAAATACGCGTGAATCTATTCTCAAGCTTTCTTCGAATTCAAGGACCCTCGATGATAGCCGTACATGGGTACTCTCGGTGTATTGAATGAAGCTAATAGCGTTTCCTAACAGATTTGGACCTCAGGTACTACGAAGAGGTCGCTTTCTCGTTTCTTTTAACGTGTGAATGCCGGAGGAAGAAGAGGAATCTTTTAGGGGTAGGCATAATCTTATTTCTCAAATTTTCTCGCCAGGCAATCTTTAGGGTAATGTTGGACCTATCAATTAGGTGCTCAGTAGTTTCGACTTCATATGCAAATTTAATGGACTTTTCCTATTATTTTTGCCCTGTCCTTCATTGTTGTGGCATCTTTCTGTGAAATTTGTTAGCCTTGTAAAATAAACAGAAGCAACTACAACATCAATTTTAACAACTAGCGGAGAAAATTATGGTGTTACCTCGGCTATATAAAGTTAAAATCGCCAAGTGGGTGAACAATCAATCTCAATCAATAAAAGATCAACTGAATGTATATGAATACAGCTAACATTCATTTCTTTTAATGTGCGGAACCAAAATAAATCGCTGCAATGCGTTGGCATTTGGCAGATCAAGTTGCAATGCAATTTTCAGCAAAATAAATATTTCATTTACAAACTAAGTATCGATATACTACCTCATCTCCAGGTTAAACGAATTTTAGACCTGAAATTGATGCTTTTTGCACTGTCGCTTATATTGCGTCCATACAAACTAGCATGGCATCTGCTCTTTGCTTCCGTCCTCCAAGATCCCAAACATTGTGCATTGACACATTTCAAAGACCGGTTATTTTAGAAATTTATCAAAATTAACTAAAAATCTTATCATAAATTAACAAAACAACTTCAAGCATCCTCTAAATTGAGCTTGAAGAGTGATGTTCAGCTTAGCACGAAGAGTTTTTTGACCTAGATGAAATTAATGGTAAACAATCAGCGGAGAGGGATATATAAAGAGAGAAGATATATTATGGAGTTATCCAGAGAACACACTCATTTGAAATTGATGATTATCCTATAAATAAGTTCAAATTGCTACAATTTCGCCTCAACCTCATAATTCTGCGCTAGCATGATGAGAAAGTGAGAGAAAAGATTATTGATTAAGAATATCAATCGATGAAGGTTTCGAAAAGGATTATTCCCTCATTTATTCTGAATGAAAGACAATAATTACAAGAATATTTGAAATACTTAGAGTTACTTTTGATACTATTTTTTGACTGATGGAGATAACAATGCCTCTCTCCTTTGTAATTTCAGAATTAGGAAACTATCTGATCGTGGCGAAGGCTCGCGAAGCCTTGCCGCCAAAATATTGTCAGTTGACATTAATGAGTGGTATCTTTGCAGAGCACCGTGGAGACCCTGGTGGAGGCTAACAGCAGGCTCGCCAATGCTGCCGGAGATGATGTGGGCGCCGCACACGACCAGGTCGCCGCCTTCACGCGCAACACAATGTCCCAGGCCATGGATCTGCTGCGAAACTTCGCGTCGCAGCTATCCAGCGCCGCGAACAATGCACCTTAAATCATCCCATCTCTACCATTCTGTCTCTTCCTCCGTCAGTCCATCTTAAGACCTCACTCACTTGAAGATTGAATCATCGTCGTCACCCATCCACCATCCTAAACTATCGAAACGCATTATTTCACTCAACTTATTGCATTGCTCGAAGGAATATCGTGCTGAGATTCGCAACCAGATAATCTCTGGAATAAGTGCACAGCGAGTGATACGGAACGTCTAGACTCCACCCGCGATCATATCTGAAGACGAGTTGGAGATTCCGGGACCCCAGTCGAGGGTCGCACCACATCTGCGTCATAACCCTGCGGTTGAAAGTGCTGCATCACGCGACACCTGTTCGTCTCCACGTTTTATGTCATCAATAGACTAGACCTCTCTTCTTTTTTTGTTTCGCGCTACATTCAATTCAACTGTTTGCGTGTGTATGGCAATAAAATCATCTGAAACTCAGGTTTTTTCATTTTTAATTTTTGACCCCATCATAATAGGCTTTTTATAGGATGGTGAATACTGGTATGCAGAACATGGGAAGTAATATACCTAGTTTTGCTCAGAGAAGCCCAAATCTACGGCTGCATGTTTAAACTGCCAGTCAAGTCGAGGGTTGAAAGCAAAAATGTTATTCACCACTGCACACGCCATCAGAAAGGTTTTAAGCTCGTGGCTGACATATTAATGTGATAAATACTACTGCTTAAATTCAAGAAGAATTTAAATGTTTAAGTGGCTATTGCATTTAATGGTTCTACTAGATAGCACTGTTTAACATAATGGTCATTGTGTGCGGGAGCTTCAACTTATGATAACAACCGGCGTATGAGAAAGGGGGAATAGACTTTTGCCCCTTTAAACTGAGCAACAAAGAAGATATTTTGAAATTCTAATTTTTGCATTGCCCTCTAGATATTAGTATATATTTCCTTCAAGCCTGGGTAGTGAATGGCGTACTGTTTTAAAAACAGAGGTAGAAAACTTGTAGAAATTGATTTATCGCTAAGAATTAGCATAAATGTCGGCTGAGTGTGTTGAACATGACGTATCTAAGACAATTAGGCGTGAGAAATTGAAAAAACTCAGGTGAAAATATATTATGGCAATTGACAACCTTCGATGGAGAGAAATCGTCGAACTGCCGGTTATGTTTTGGAACATGAAGAAAAACAAACAACCATTAATCAACAAGAGTCATTCCAAACATTGTTATTGGAAGGAGTAAACATGATGAATGCAATGAATTACATGTCGGCATGACTGCAAAACAACAGCGACGAAATATACTAATTTTCGCAGTTTAAGGGAACGTATTAGAAAGCGCTATACCAAGGCCTCAATGTCATTGTATTTAAAATATGAAAGAGTGACTATAACTCGCGATTGTTGGAAAAGTGCCGACAGTTATATTATTGTTTTAACTATATTATCATTATAACGGTAGTTTCTTTTTTCATTATGAGTCTTTTGAGGCTCCCCAGTGAGGAGTGTAGCACACCCCGTTTAAAATTAAAAATGTGACTTAAAATAATACACTAATTATTAATAAATAAAGGCAGACATTATGCCATATTTTATTTTCAAATATTTGTAACATAAAAAATAGCTCACGAAATATTTATTTACAATCACGTCAGATGATTTATAGCTTCGGAGATTGTCACTTATCGTCTGAATTCACGCTACCAGTTTGTGGAATCACTTAGAAATTATTGCCTTATGAGTCGTGGAGTAACCCTCCATAAGGTCAGGGTGACAGACGTAAACGTACGGATAGGAAGGTTTGGACGTGATTGAATACATTTGGGGTGGTCCATAACCTTTTCCAATAGAAGAGACCTTGCCTGATGTAGCAGAAGTTCCGAGTCCACCGTCCGCGCTATTTCCTTGGTACCATAGCGTCTGATCAGGATAGGCCTCATGAGTAGGTCGAGGATAATAGCCTCCTACAGTCATCATATAGGATCCGGCACCCTTAACATCCGGAACCTCGGCTGCCTCAGTTGCGTATTGGGTGGTGTCGTAGAGTGCGAAATAATTTTGTGGCCCCGTGTTGACTAAATGATCGTATGAAGAGTAGTGATTACTGCCAGCATTGACGTTGTACACGTTTTGGCCAGGTGCATAAATATATTTCGTTGGGCCTTCCGAATATGTGTGGTAGGTGTACGGGTTGTACGAGGGTCCACTATATTTTGAGAAGTAATCATTGCTATTGCCTGTTGGGTACCATGAACCAGTCGACCAGCCTGGCTCAAATTCACCCTCTAAACAAGTACACGAAGGGTCTTCCACAAAGAATGACCTTTCATCCCAGTATTTGGTGGTTTTGTCATTATCTCTTCCATAAACTTCGTATTCTGGATTCCAATATGTGCCGTATACATTCAACTCCTGACCAGTTGATAAGTGATGGACCTCATCTTTCCCATTACTTCCTTCTGCTGGTTCAGTGAGATATGGTGAATCCTCTTTTTCTCCATCCAGTCCAAGCGTTATAGTATTCTCATCGTTGAATTTTATACCGTCAATGGATTGAGCGTTCTTCACGGTAGCTAGCCAATTCTTCCACCAGTCCGACAAGTCGTCGCTTACGGTGGTGACGTCGTCTTCACCTTCAGTTTCATCACCGGATTGGGCGCTGACGGATTCTGAGTCCGTGCTGCTTATTATGTGGAACCAATCTTCGTGAGTTAACGAATCTAATGTGTCATCAGATGTCGATGGTTTTTCCTCTTCATCTCCCTCGCTTTTACTGTTTTCTTCATCCTCTTCGCTTTCCTCGGTGTCCGTGCCGCTTAGTATGCCGAACCAGTCTTCGTAAGTTAACGAATTTAATGTGTCTTCAATGGCTGATGAGTTTTCCTCTTCGTCCCCCTCGCTTCCACTGTCTTCTGCGTCTTCGGTTTCAGCGTCATCTTCATTCTCCTCGCTTTCCTCGTCTTCTCTGTCTTCCTCGCTTTCGCTGTCTTCTTCATTCTCATCCCCTTCGGCGTCTTCTTCGTCTTCCTCGTCTTCGCTGTCTTCTTCATTCTCCTCGCTTTCAGCGTCTTCTTCGTCTACCTCACTTTCGCTGTCTTCTTCATCCTCCTCGCTTTCCTCGTCACCATCGCCTTCCTCGATTTCAGTGTCATCTTCATTCTCTTCGCTTTCCTCGTCTTCTTCGTCTCCCTCACTTTCGCTATCTTCTTCACCCTCCTCGCTTTCCTCGTCATCATCGCCTTCCTCGCTTTCAGCGTCTTCTTCGTCTATCTCACTTTCGCTGTCTTCTTCATCCTCCTCGCTTTCCTCGTCATCATCGCCTTCCTCGATTTCGCTGTCTTCTTCATCCTCCTCGCTTTCCTCGCCTTCTTCGCTTACAGTATCATCTTCATTCTCTTCTCTTTCAGAGTCTTCTTCGTCCTCCTCGCTTTCTTCGTCATCATCGCCTTCTTCGCTTTCAGTGTCATCTTCATTCTCTTCGCTTTCAGAGTCTTCTTCGTCCTCCCCGCTTTCCTCATCTTCCTCACTTTCGCTATCTTCTTCACCCTCCTCGCTTTCCTCGTCATCATCGCCTTCCTCGCTCACAGTGTCATCTTCATTCTCTTCGCGTTCAGAGTCTTCTTCGTCCTCCCCGCTTTCCTCGTCTTCATCGCCTTCCTCACTTTCGCTATCTTCTTCACCCTCCTCGCTTTCCTCGTCATCATCGCCTTCCTCGCTTACAGTGTCATCTTCATTCTCTTCGCTTTCAGTGTCTTCTTCGTCCTCCCCGCTTTCCTCGTCTTCATCGCCTTCCTCGCTTTCGCTGTCTTCTTCATCCTCCTCGCTTTCCTCGCCTTCTTCGCTTACAGTATCATCTTCATTCTCTTCTCTTTCAGAGTCTTCTTCGTCCTCCTCGCTTTCCTCGTCATCATCGCCTTCTTCGCTTTCAGTGTCATCTTCATTCTCTTCGCTTTCAGAGTCTTCTTCGTCCTCCCCGCTTTCCTCGTCTTCATCGCCTTCCTCACTTTCGCTATCTTCTTCACCCTCCTCGCTTTCCTCGTCATCATCGCCTTCCTCGCTTACAGTGTCCTCTTCATTCTCTTCGCTTTCAAAGTCTTCTTCGTCCTCCTCGCTTTCCTCGTCTTCATCGCCTTCCTCGCTTTCACTGTCTTCTTCATCCTCCTCGCTTTCCTCGTCATCATCGCCTTCCTCGCTTTCAGTGTCATCTTCATTCTCTTCGCTTTCAGAGTCTTCTTCGTCCTCCTCGCTTTCCTCGTCTTCATCGACTTCCTCACTTTCGCTGTCTTCTTCATTCTCCTCGTTTTCAGCGTCTTCTTCGTCTGCCTCACTTTCACTGTCTTCTTCATCCCACTCGCTTTCCTCGTCTTCATCGCCTTCCTCACTTTCGCTGTCTTCTTCATCCTCCTCGCTTTCCTCATCATCATCGCCTTCCTCGCTTTCAGTGTCATCTTCGTCTCCCTCGCTTTCAGTGTCTTCTTCACTTTCCTCGTTTTCAGTGCCTTCTTTGGTCTCCTCGCCCTCAGTTTCGTCTTCTGTCAAGGTTGAAGAATCAGTGGCAGCCTCGTCAGACTCATCGGAATCTTCATCTCCCTGTTCGCTATCCTGAGAACTAGAGTCAACCTCATAGTCTTCTAATATGACTTCCTCATCCTCATCATTCTCATCTTCACTTTCTTCTAAGGAGTCATGAGTATTTACTTTTGCTTCGAATTTTGTAAGAGGGCCATTTGTTTTAAGTAGATCTTGGATTTGCTTTTCGGTGAGGAAATATTTGGTTTCTCCACCCTTTTCTTGGCATGAGCACAGGCAGGGGATCGTCTCCGTTTCTGGATTGGCAGTATCTAGCGAATCTAATGTGTCTTCAGCTATCGATGAGTCTTCCTCTTCATCTCCTTTACTTTCAGTGCCTACTTTCTTCACCTTGCTCTCATTTTCGTCATCTGTTGACGCCGGAGAATCCCCGGAAAGCTGATCGGAATCTTCATCTCCCTGCTTGCTATTCTGAGCACTAGTTTCATCCTCATCTTCATAGTCATCATCAAATATGACTTCTTCATCATCATTTTCATCGTTCTCATCTTCTGCGGAGTCATGAGTATTTACCACAGACTCGGTTTTTGTAAGAAGATCATTACTTTTCAGTAGATCTTGGATTTGCTTCAATGTGAGAAAGTATATTGACTCTCCAAATTTTTCCTGGCATGAACACTGGCAGGTTGGCGTCTCCGTTTCTAGGTTGACAGGATGGCCATGGATCAAGGCAAGCTGTCAAAAGAAAAACTATTTTCAGTATAGAAGAAAAATCAAACCAGTATAATTATAGTTATTCCTTTTCAGAGAGACAACCGAGAGCTAATTATTCAGATATTTAGTTTTTACAAATTCAGCCGATAACTGCGGAAAAATTAAAACTCCCATGATTGCAGCAACGCAGTAAGAAAGTATTACCTACTTAAGGCCTTGTAACTAAATATTCATAAAAGAACCAACTCTGGGAGATCCTTTACTTTTTTATTTAGTTGAAAATTTGACGTGGGGGAATATAGCAGTTCTTCGTACGGAAATCGTGAGCTTAGTGGAGAATATTTAACGCTGGATACGTAGTAGAGGCGGAAAACTATCGATAGTCCTGACCATCGATAGTTCGTCCTCTGACTATCGATTGTTATCGATAGTTTCCGATAGTGTTAAAAAATTACAATTTATTTATAAAATTGTGAGAAAATTTTCGTTTTCGAAGGATCTTGGTATCAACAGTAAAGTAAGAGGGAAATGGCTTACATCAAAGTCGTATATATTTAGTAAATTTATATTTAGTGACAGAAATTGCAAAAATAACTTTACTCAAAAATAAAATTATAAAGCCAGGAATCTTTATGTACAAAACGAAAAGACATTATATAAGCCACTTGTTTTGATTAAGAAACAATAACATGTCAACGTTTTTCTGTTTAATGTTGGACCGTCTATTAGATATGATTAGTCCAGCTTTGCTGAAAATTCGTTCTGATGGCACAGAAGTGGCAGGAAAACAAAGGTACTTCAGTGCGCATCTTTGAAGTGAAGCAAACTCATGGCAATTTACCCACATAAAAAAATATTGGTGTAATAAGTACGATAGAAATAATTCTACATAAATTGGTAATAGGTTATTAGTATAAAAGAGCTCACCTTCCAAAAGAGTGGAGGGTCACCGTTGGTGTTAGGTCGTTCGAGATACTGTCTCAATAAAATTATTGTGTTAACAGTCTTGCTTCGTTGTTTTCTGTTATGATTTTTTTCATAAAGTCAAATTGAATACTGCTAACTGTAATGTCAGTGGAATTTCCTCCTAATTGTGATGTTTCATACATTAGTTCCTGAATGGGTTCAGTTGAAGACAGGACATGACTGTGTAGTTCATTCTGCAAAATTGATACTGCCGCCTTACAATTGTCAAATCAGTGGAGAGCTTCCTTCTTTAGCCTTGGGTCAAGGAGAGTTGCCAGTCTGCAAGTCGTTCTCTCTTCATAAGGAAACAGTCTAACTCTAACTCCATCAATTAAAAAATTAAATAGCTCCTTACCCATCCGATACACATCCGGTTTCACACACATTCGCGTTAACTTCGTGTAAAAGTAAAAAACTACAGGAATAATTAATGACACTGTGATATAAGTATCCCCAGACAATGTTTGTGTGGCCTCTTGAAAGGGATTAAGAAGTTCAACAACTTCACGTAAAACTGTAATGTCATCTGCAGTGAGCGCTGACGGAGCCTCCGTAGTATTTGATAGAGCCACTGTAATGTACAGTGTTGCCACTGTTGGATCATGTACAATGAACTATTCCATCAAATTGGAGCCTATTGTATCAACTTAAGTTCAGGTTTATTCATTTCACGCTGCTCTTTCTTTAGATTTTCGCAGGCAAGATTGAAATGTTGCACATGTTTAACGATATCTTTACAGTATTGCTTCACCGCATCTTGAACAATAAGATTAAGGGAATGTGCTAAGCACGGTTGATGTGCTTAGCATTTAGTTGTGATGGCTATCACAACTAAATGCTTTTACAATGTTAGGTGCATTGTCTGTAACGACACATAGCACTTACTTCTTGAGATCCAACTCAAATAACACATCACTAACAGCTAAAGCTAAATTTTCGGCCGTATGACCTACAACAGAGTGTTTTGTCCACAAAACAGCACTTCGGAATACGTATTCACGAGAAAAGTAGCAGGTGACTTCAAGATAGTTATCACTTGTCCTGGAAGTCCAAAGATCACATTTTACATTTACATGTTACACTTACATACTCCACTTCTTGTAACTTAATTTTTAATTCTGATTTTACCTCCTCGTAAAAGTTGACGAGATAACGATTTCGCAAGGTCCCTTTGCTGGGTAAATTGTACTTAGGATCTAACAATTTTACAAACCTTGTAAATCCTTTGTCCTCGACAATTTGAAAAGGCTGAAAATCAGTAGCAATCATATATACTAAAGCTTTGTAATTTTTTTTCCTTGAACTGTTAGCGTCATAAGAGTTTTGACGGCTCAAATACTCTGGAAGAGATCTTGTTGACGCTGATGATGAGCTCTGAATACTGAACTTATCAGAACCACTCAGATGTCCAAGTTCTTAATTTTCTAACGTATTCTCCTTCAACAAATTACTGTGTGCTCTTTTAACATGATCAGACAAGTTACTAGTATTCACACTTGTTTTATACTCTTTACCACAGGTATTGCACTCAGCAATTTTTTTATCTTTGCTTCGTTCAAACCATTTCCACACTTGCGACATTTTACGTTTCGGCATTATTAGAGCCGTTAACCACTAAAGATAATCTAAAAGAGAACAAGATTAAATAGAAACATTAATGAGATAAAAGACGCAAGAAAACGTAAGAAACGAAGACCGTACATTTGCTTCGCACGCAGTTAAAGAGCTTAAGTTTTTTTTGCAACTGACTATCGGATACTATCGATAGTAGCGGTACAGCTATCGATAGTAAGCGATAGTCGGAACTATCGATAGTGCTATCGATAGTTTTCCGCCCCTAATACGTAGTAGGTACTAAGACGTTTCTGTCGCCAATGCGTGAGTCAAGATAATTGCGAAGTCCCACCATTTCATTTAAGCCGTTAAGAATTAGAAATATTCAAGTGTGACCCCCAGAATTCTTGCTGAGACACCCAGTGATATTCATAGGGATATCATTCCTTTCTTCGCGAGCAAGCAAATTGTTGGAAAAACTGAATGCAACTAGACGGAGCTGAGGTCATTAACACGCACATATCAGTTGGCCATCTCTGTCTTGAGCAGAAAATCTCATCAAATTATCGTTTTGTACCAAGTGAAAGTACCTGAGAACCAAATAATTTGAGGACAAAGTACCCCCTTCCACCACTTTAGTTCGTTCATTCGCCAATTTTGAAATGCAAATGCATTCCACTATTAAAGACGAGATGAAAATTTCCTTTAGACTTTATCTTTATTCGTCCTAGATGAGTTCATCATTATCAAACCACAACCTTGGTGGTCAGGGGCCTATTATTTGAAGAGCAATGCTGCAACCTTTGCAATAAATATAATAACTTGGCGTCTAAGTTGTTTGCCTTTTAGCTTAAGTGACGATATATAGAATTTAAAGTCACTGGTAAATTCTGACAGTCACTACTGCTGGCACTCGGCTGAAGATGCTTCTCACTTGCTCTCTGAGTTTGAGTTCATGATCCACGTATTGTAATCGAAAGGATCCTAGGATTGGTTTGACGCAGCCCTCCACTCCATTCTTCTATCGGTCAATTCTTCATACTGACGTAACTCCTATCTTTTACATCCTTCACAACCTTTTCCATATATCTCATATGAGGCCTACTTTTTCCATTCTTCCCGTTCACATTTTCCTCGACGATTGTCTTCATCAGGCCATCGTGTCTCAAGATATGGCCAATTAAGTTGTCACATCTTCTTTTTAGTTTTCAGCAGACCTCTCTTTTCTCCAACTCTTCTTAAGACTTCTTCGTTTGTGACTCGGTCGATTTATTTAATCTTCATCATTCTTCTGTGACATCACATTTCTAATGCTTCCACCCTTTTCTTCTTCGCTGCTGTCATCGTCCATGACTTACTGCCGTAAAAAACATACTCCAAATATATAGTTCTAATGAATTGTTTCCTTACTTTTACGCTTGAATATTCCAGTCGTAAGTAGATTCTTCTTTTGATAGAATTCCCTCTTTGCCTGGGATATTCTACTGACTATTTCTTTCTTTCTTGGTCCATCGTTGGTTACTCGTCTTCCAAGGCAACAGAACTCTTTCACCTCTTCCAGTTATTGTTTTCCTAATTTAATGTTGGTTTTGGCCTCTTCTCTCTTGTTGCACACTTGGTCTTCTTCACTAGCTGCACATCTAAGTCTTCTTCTTATTGATTTTCAGCTGATGTATGGCCATTGTCCTTTCCGTAGTTATTAGAATCTTATCAGGCCCCTTCTCTGTCTCTGCTACAAGTGCTATGTCAACAGTGAGTCGCAGCATGCTAATTTCTTCTCCGTGGATATTCACTCCTGAAGCCATCTCTTTGATTTCATTGATGGCTCTCTCAATGTAAACATTAAAAATTACGGGAGACAGTGCGCAGTCTCACTCCTTTCCTTATTCTTGCTTCTTCACAGCTGGGTCCAGATTTAATCACAGCTACTTGGGTTTTATGCAAACGGAGGATAATTCTTCGGTCATTGTAGGACACTCCAATTCCCTTCAAAATTCCAAGCATTGAATTTCAATTCACGTTGTCAAAATCCTTCTCTTATCCAAAAATGAAATGATTGTCGGTTTGTTCTTCTCCATTCTCTTCTTATTATTTAGATTTCACCAGTAATGGAAGTAAATAAGCGCATTGAATTTGACCTCAGTGTGAACGCGTTAAAAGAATTCGTATTAAAAGAAATAAGGCTAAAACCTTTCGTTAAGCATGAAAAACACCACCTCTTCGAAACTAAAAGGAGCCATGATCGTATATTCTTTGAAAAATTAAAGGGGCAACCCGCCTTACGCATAGATTCGTAGATTTATAACAGGCCGGTAAGTTGAACCATCCATTATAGTGATTACTGACATAAACTGGGTGTTTTTCAATAATAAATCACACTATAATCGCAAGCAATATCCATAAAATCAAAATATACGGATTGCGCAACAATTTTGTGTCTTTACATTTTTCACTATTAGAATTCAACCGATTTTCTCCTTGTTGATGTGTCCTCGGAGAAAATATAATATCTGATCTCACAATTCAGCGTACGATACCTATTTAGAGCACCAAAAATCGGTATTTGCAAGGTTTTTCATGCCTAATTTCCGATTTTAAGTGGAACAGCATGTCCATTCCCAGCCTAAGTTGGGATTTTTCTGGGCTCAAGATAATTTTGGGGAACTACAGGCTGCTCAGGAAAAGTCGCTTGCTCGCATTCTGCGATATGTGTATTTTGCAAGCTTGGTATTTTTATGAGCTCTACCCTCGCCAACCAGACTAAACTTCGGGCTGAGTACAGCTTTTATAGTCCTTGAGTACTACACGGAGAGTTGCTTAAATTCAAAGCCTGTCGAAAGTTAATCAGTAGGGTCCAGGGGCCTTGGGCCCGTTCGATGAGAAAAGGCCAATTCTGACTTCAGTTTCTTCTGCTCCCTTCCTCCACTGCCAAATACTATATATCTAAAATCATATAAGCATATTTATCCCTAACGTCCCAAATGGCCTCATTTTTCAATCTTTCTCAATATAAGCAAATGAAATAGTTAAATTGGTTATACTCATTAGCATTGCAATTTTAAGATCCTAGTTATGTTTGAAGAAAATTAGTAATTAGAGCGAATTAGTGATTTATGGGTGAACGATCTTCTCTTCCCTTCTTGTTTTTTTCTCCTCCCTTTCTGCACTGTCATAATGCAATGAGGAACAAAAGGCACGAAAATAGGCATGCCCAAGGCATGCCCATAAAAATCCAGATAGTGATATACAAATGTTTGTAAATTTATGAAAGTGTTAACATAGGATTAGAAAATTTTTGATTTGGAAAGGAAATGGCAAAAACGATTGAAAATGCTGAGAGATCATAATTTTTCAGTAAACATTCGGTTACAACAACTTATGAATTATGAAAACTACTCAGCAAATGTACACGAGAAACAAGTCCTAATGATGATAGATATGAATGTCATTTAAAATCAGTATTTAAAAATCTATATTATGAATATCTAGACGGATATCTTTGCAATCAGGGAAATAGTACTGTAAATTATACCAAAGCTAGGAATTGACTCGAGGAATCTCGTTTAAAATATATAAACAGCTAATGTGTTCAAGGGGATGGCTGATGGATAATAAAATACGGATAAGGAGGAGATGCTGGGCTGTCTGTTTCATCGGCGTTATGGAACATATCTGTGAAATAAATGTCATTGAAATGGAACTACATGTAGGCGGGAAGCTCGTATAAACAATGAAATTAGTCGACAACCATGAGTTCACCAGTCAGCCAAGGTAGTACTGTCACTGTTAGTGGCGTTACTGGATCAATGTGAGAAGTATGGAATGAAGATTAACTACTTGAAAAAATTAAAAGAATTTTCTTGATGTAGGATGTTGGTATGTAAATATTAAAACAGGTGGACGTATGCTAGAGGAGGTTGACAAGCCTGTGTACTCTTTTGGGCAAAACAGTGCAGAAGCAGGGACGTAAGAGATGACCAAAGGAGGCACTTGTAGGGAGAATGGGATTCGAGACTGGAAATCCAAGTAGACACGTGCAGAATAGGTTAATGAAGAATTTTGAAATTGGTTGTAAGTTTAAACGGTGGCAGTAATTGATCTTTGACGAGGGGGGACGAGCGTAGGTTGGAGGGTTTTTGAGATGTAGGTTAGGAGGAGGTTGGGCGCATTGAGGTTTGAGTTGATGGTGAATGCAGTGTTAGACACGGTCTAGGCTAAATAAAGAACTTGTTCAGAGAAATTCTGAGGGGGAGCAGACAAAGCGAATGAAAGAAAAAGTGAAATGTTAGAGGCCATTGAAAGTTCCGGATGTGGGAAGAATGGTAAATGAGAGAAGGGATGGGAGAAAAGGGAAGGGGGATTTTGAATAGTCTGGAAGTAGTTAGAAGATATGAAGAGCTTATAAGTGATATAGTAAAGAATGTTAGGAATGCTAGGAGACTACTAGGAATAACTACTGATTGAAGATGGGGTAGATCAGACGTGAACCATCCAATGCACTATATTTTTAGGAACATTCTGAGATACATTGTGACAAGCGATACCATATTTTTCGGCCCTCGCTCGAAAAGTGAATTGAGCAATAAGTAGCAGCATCAAAATGAGCAATATTAATCACTCTTATCCGTATCCAAAACGGAACTGTGAATGTCAAACTGAGTACCTCCCAAAAATATTAAATTTTAATGATCGTATTACTAGAACACGATTTTTTACGCTTGGATTAGTTTCCCAGGAATTGTTATTCCCAGTATTTGTTTTCCCGCTAAGGTGACTCATTTAAATCAGCATGAAACATATACCGTCTCCTTTACTGACTCATGGTGATTACAAGCTATTATCAAACAACAATAAAACAATGTTTTTTTGAAAGATGGTGGTCGACACAAGGTATCTTCTGGGTTTTGATCAACTTGTATAGTGAATGTTGATGTTCATTAAATTTTTCCTGCTCAATTAAATTTACCAATATCGTTTAGCCCTTTAAACTTATGCGGAAATCGTGTGAATACAGTAGTTTGAAAAACACTTATCCCTCGTTTCTGAGTGAGCCCGTATGTCTATGGTAACGAATACTAATCCTGGAATGCACCATTTTCATTGGTCGTGTGCAGAACGAGACTAAATGGATCCTTCACCGTTTTGTCCAAGAATATAGAGTACTACAATAAAACTTATTGCGCGCAAAATAAAGCAAAATCCTTGCTACGTTGTTAAGGCTTGAGTTTAGACCTGATTTTTATACGCGGACTTGACCATTCGCAGCGAAAGACCTTAAGAAACGTCCAACACTCCATGGTGTTTGCTGAATGAATGGGATGGGGTCCGGATTAACCTGACCTGCAGAAAATTCTCGCGAAGGGTTGCAAAGATATACCTCAAAATTGAATAAAAATCCTCGCACCATGATGGGGCTTGAGTGCAGACCTAAATTATTGTACGCGGGGTTGACCATTCGCAAAGAACGACCTAAGGACACGCTCCCCCACAGGGGTGCTGGATGATTGGAGTGGGGCCCGGATTAAACCTCACCTGCACCAAGAAGGAGATCAGAATGAGCCGCTCGGCGAATCCCATGGTGGAGGGAGTCGTCCTCAAGCGACTCGGATGTCCGACGGCATGAAACGCGGAAATGCTGTGTGAGACGTCTCTTCCGTCCGTATGGGCGTGTCTCGGGCTACGAGCACATCGTTGGCCCGAGAGGAGGGATTTATAACCCCGCAGCCCAGCACATTTTTTTCTGGCTACAGGACGGGGACTATGTTCGGGAGGTGAAAACAATCGGTCATTCGATCGACCTTGCCCTCGCCGTGGGTGGGGAGAACTATCTT
The DNA here is from genome assembly GCA_933228895.1 of Platycnemis pennipes. Lineage (NCBI taxonomy): Eukaryota > Metazoa > Arthropoda > Insecta > Odonata > Platycnemididae > Platycnemis > Platycnemis pennipes. Next base: position 111,168,173 of record OW121850.1, read on the forward strand.
TTTCTCTTCTCGCACAGTATTTGACGTTGGGTTGGTGGGGGGTGGGCTGTGGGGTTTGCTGGCAGCTGCCGCTTTTAATTCGAGAGAGGACGGAAGGTAAGGTTCACCCGAGAGCGGATTAAGGGGGAAAGAAGGGTTGCGTTATTTAAGCAGTGTTGGAGGGACGCTAGTTAAAGACGGAGATTGAGAGGGAAAGGGAGGGTCGCTGACTCGGTATGAAGAAGGTCCTTGGAGCGAGTGTCTCATCGCGGTGGTATGTTACATGTTTGTTTGTTTATTTTGTTTCCGAAAGCAACCGAATCAAACAGGAAATTGACGGGTGCGGGCAGACACCGTGTTAGGCGTCTTTAACTTTTGAAACGTGGCGAGCATTGTAATGCCTGAACTTTAAGCAGTCGAGTGGGGATTCAGCGTAGGGTGATCTTCCTCCACTCATGGAATTCTCCCCGTTCCATTCGTTTAATCTAGACACTTTCCAAAGTATTTAAGTGGAGAATATGAAAGAGACTGCATGAAAAAGTGCCTTGAGGCAATCATCAAGCATGTGTTATGCGTGTTTGAGCTATTTCGGAAACGGGCAGGGTTGATTGCTACAGGTACGTTTAAATTAAGAGGCATTACTTCCAATCGCAAAATTTTGTTTTTGGCGTTATACAATCACATTGGGAAAAATTGTTCTGCAATTATGACTAAATATACCAGAAAGTCAGTGCACTGTGGCCCATGTATTATCAATTTGTTGAAATATTTTAAAATTATAAAATGGGTAAAGTAGTTACTAGATTTTTAAAAATAAAATCAATGACCGGAATTCATAGGCATCTACTTGATACTTTTAAGAACAGTCATGCCTGATAAAATAATGGAAGTCGGAAAAAATAACGCACGATTTCAGTATACTCGTTGACTCTGCACTGAATGCTAATATGATACTAAGAAGGGATAAGGGACTTAAGAAATTAATCATAATAACCCGAGAAAATATGTCGGCCACTTTGGGTGGGTGCTCACGAAATAAATCAGCCAATTCGGGTGGATGTCATGACCGACAACGATGAAGATAAGACCAACCTGGGCCTAGCGGCAGGTAAAAGAGCGAGTACAAATGAGACGAACGTACTAAGGAAAGTCTACGCAAAAATATTTACAAGAAGCTTGAAAACAGCAGGCATGATTTAGATACAGGAAACATTGATATGCTTGGATTGTGATAAATAAGAGGGGAGTACAGCTGCGACTATGGAATTGAGAATTACCAATTGGATGGAAAGAAGAGAAAGAGACTTCGCATTCGAAACAAAAGTATGGTTCTCAGAACAGATAAGAATAGTGATAAATAATCCATGTGGACGTTCTTGTTGCGAAGATTTCAACGGAAACCAGTTAACAACGAGACCACTTTAACTGTCTTAGTGGAGGAGATATTTAGTTATAGAGGAGGAGGTTTACGCTGTTCTTAAAGTTGGAAAGAAGCTTATGAAGTTATTTAGGTTAATAGTCAATAGATAATTATACATTTATCTACATTATTTATTAATAAGGCCACAAAGAAAAAGGGCTGAAGTCGCAAATACACCATTCATTTGCAGTAGGGGAGGGATACTGAATGAAGGTAGATGATGAGGGAAATTCAAGGGACCTTTCTCGTGAGTAAATAAAGCTGTGATAATCATTTCATTTGGGAAATATAAATCAGGCCCTGGTTGTTGGCGCAATTTAGATACTTGGACAGTATCTTGAAGGAAACGGTTGCACCCGGTAGAAAAAGAATCACATTGACGAAAGTGGCGTTGGTTATACGAGAGAGCTAATGACAGAAATCTTGAGTATAAATGCTGAGAAAAGGTTAGTGCGTGTCTGATACGAATCGCTTGGACAGACACTTGGACAGTATCTTGAAGGAAACGGTTGCATTACACCCGGTAGAAAAAGAATCACATTGACGAAAGTGGCGTTGGTTATACGAGAGAGCTAATGACAGAAATCTTGAGTATAAATGCTGAGAAAAGGTTAGTGCGTGTCTGATACGAATCGCGGTTACGAAGTGTGTATATTTTGTGACAGGGTGCGGAGATCAGACCAGAAGCTTATGAAAAGATGGTGCGAAGGCTGGTGAACAAAGGTCGTAATTAAATAAGAAAGCCAATTCCATCCGGTAGAAAAAGAATCACATTGACGAAAGTGGCGTTGGTTATACGAGAGAGGTAATGACAGAAATCTTGAGTATGAATGCTGAGAAAAGTTTAGTGCGTGTCTGATACGAATCGTGGTTACGAAGTGTGTATATTTTGTGACAGTTGCGGGGATCAGACCAGAAGCTTATGAAAAGATGGTGCGAAGGCTGGTGAACAAAGGTCGTAATTAAATAAGAAAGCCAATTCGCTGCTGAGACTACTGGGGAGGAAGAGGAGCTGCCGGATAAATTAAGGAGAAAGAAGAGTAAGTGTGGATGGAGCAGGTTAAAAGGCGAAGTGGAATTTTGAAGGGCGATGTGGAATGCTGAGCAAATGGAGATGAGAACATGCTGTCTACATGGAATGATTGGAGGTGGCAAGAATGCGGAAATAGAGAGCCATTGTATCAAGTATTTTATTTCCATGTATACTTACGCCATCGGAGAAACACCAAAAATAATAATATGTTTAGGCAACGCGGTGGGAGGCATTCTACCGTTCACCGCATTGGTTGACATAAGCGTAAGGCATAACTATTGCTTACGACAGTAAAACCAAACCTTCACAGGGATTTTTGCATGGCTAAGGCAAATATGAGTTTTGGCCAATGGCGTGCGAACGCAGTTTTTCTTCCGGAACAGTCCTGTCTTAAGCTGTCGCTCCGTTGATTTAAAGCAGACGATTTTGTGGAACGGAAGAAGCCTGTACACGTGTCTCACGTCCAAGTAGAAAACTTTGTTTGAAGGTCTTAACTGAAATTTAAATTGGAAGCTCATGCATTTGCACCCTTTAACTGTAATAGTACGATCACCCTGAATAGAAAAGGGTGTTCTGATGTAACTGCAGTATCTGAATCTACTGTCAATGCCTTTATCATTGAAAACGTGCCGTAGGATATGAAGACAATGGTTTCTTGTTGAAAACGAATAACGGTCTCACATGAGTGAATATTTCCACCACAATTAGATAATTCTATATTTGGTATTGTTTCACGGATTTTTAGCATATGTGTAAGGATGTTGTGCTAATGGGACGACCAGCTGTCGTCAAACGGTTCTTCCCAGCATGATCATTTTACATGTTTTTCGCAAGTAGTTGTTTTGGATCAAAAGCAATGCTATACTTAAAAAATGATTATTAAATTACAATTTTATGCTTGGTACTGTATTTCCTCAGGTACAGTACTTCCCATAAAACACAATTTAACCCCTGTAACTTCACACACACACAACAGAAGTATATCATAATTAATGATTTAGCTTTTATTATAACTCGACGCATCAGTAGGGACGAATAAATGCATATCCGTTGGGTATCGTACTCGTCATTTCCCTAGGTAAAATTTGTGAGTAACTCCTTTTATTTCTTCCAAGAAACTTGTTTATTGTAGTTTTTTATGTATTTTGTAGTTATCACACAATTATTAAATAAAAAACTTTAGCTATATTGTATTATATTTTTCGTTTGCCAGATAAAGTTGATTGCATGGTATCGAATGTTTTTAAGCAGCTCCTAATGTTATCAGATATGCACTTCAACCAGCATTTTTCGTAACATGAATAAATGGCGACATGGCTGAATATTTGCTGTCATTTTTAGTAGCAATGGAAATCAAACAGCTGAGGTTTGATTGGAGGACTTCAGTAATCCTTGTGTCACTCACGAAAAAGTGCAAACTCCCATAATATATTATATTAACATGAAGAAGTCTTATTCCTAACAAACTTTTGCTGTGATAATTAATTTCTCAATTTAACTTCAACAGGAGTTTTGAATCATGGCAAGCTGGCAATACTATGTCACCGACGTTTGGTAGACAATAGATACCACTGGTTCTTATTTTTCGTCAATGGCTGATATTGTATTCTTAATTTGAGCCATATTCCTCTCGATGCATTGTGTTTGTTAGAGACTCATCATTCTCAATCCAGAACCTTATTTGAATCTTTCTTGTCATTCCGCACGTCCTGAGCGATTCGCACATTTGCATGTGTATGGCACTTCACTCGTGCTCAATGGACAGATTGAGCCCTGCGTTGCTCACTCAGTAGTGGCTGAAGCTCCAAATACGGAAACAACTTTTTTTTTCAAACTGCGTGGAAGCAACCTCTTGAACAATGGAGATCCAGTCTCGGTAGGTAAATATTAAATTCTGCATGACATTGAAATGCTCCATTTTTTTAATACGTACCGAGCCAGGGTGAAACAAAGACTGAGGAAATGAACAAACAAAGTACATGTGTCCGTCAAGTTTTTTCTGTCGAACTTGGAGAATGGTCATTGAATTGGCGTCCGGATCTAAACATCGCAACATATAGCATGTTGCCACAATTGCGCGGACAAAGTCGCTGAACGCGCAATTTTTTCACGAGTAAAAAATCCGGAATAGGGGCGCATATTTTGACAAAAAGGGTTTGATACACTTGGTGATATAGAGTAATAATGCTTTTAGAGAGCAATTTTTGATGCTTCCAAAATAAAGCGAATAAATGGCTAATATAAAAGAAATATCTGGTGATATTCTTGCACAGTGGTGCTTCACTGCAGGTTTGCAGTCCCGTTAAAGAATTCTTTCTAAGATTTTTTTTAGCAAACAGCTAGGGGTGCCACTTCACATTAAAAATCCCTGTTATACACAATTGCTTACTTCGTGCAATCTATAAGATTTTAAACGAATATTTTCCAGCAAAGTTCTTATTCAGTGCCCTGAGTTATTTCATGAAAAGTATAATTTCAGGAAGATTTTAACTAATAATGCACCACAAAATGTAATCATTGCCTATGGAAAACGATTGTGACAGGTTTTCGTTGTTTTTTGCACCGTAAGGCGACTAGTTTTCATAATTACAAGCATCTTTTTCGTGCCCGTCCGATAACACCAAATTTTGGGCTTTATTTTTCGATGTCTAACATTTTTCGGCATTAGGAAATATGAGAATTGGACAATATGGAAGCTAAAAACGTTCATCCACTAGTCTATATCTATATCTGTAGTCTATATCGTCTTAATATTGAATGAAATCCGTGAATAGAAAACGCAATCTCGTGGTATTTAACAAGGCATAATATTGCTGTTAAAATCCGATTTAATCTTTCATTTAAGTGCTGCATCGCATATTGGTTGATACACTCATGCAAATTTCATTCATTATGGCTTTGAAATCAATTTTTTTCCTTAAGAATTCAGAAGTAGCTGAATACTCTTCATGCTTGAAGAATGAAGTTGGCGCAATTGATGCATGCACAGCTCAGTTATTTTGGAGGTTGTACATAGCTTATTATAAGTTCTTAAGTTTTGGTGACAAAGATTAGTTATTTGGGGAAGTACTGATGGCTTAGGTAAGTAATTCCATACGGAAAAGGTTGTATATCTACTTGTAGTATGAAGAAATTGTCCACTTATGTACTTCCAGCATTCCTAAATAATATTAAAACACTAAATCGATGTAGGCGATGAAATCACAATGTGTCAACATATATGGCGAGAGACATATTTCTCCCTGCGGAAATGTTACCTATTTTGCATATCATTTAAAAATTCTGCTAAGATTTTTCGCGACTAGTTTGCAATTTCATGGTATCGAATGTTTTTAAGCATCTCATAATGTTATCACAGGTGCACTTCAACCAGCATTTTTCGTAACATGAATAAATGGCGACATGGCTGAATATTTACTGTCATTTTTAGTAGCAATGGAAATTCGCAAGACTTCGTTTAAAGCGAGGTCTTTTGTGTATTTCTATTCTTCCTTCAAAACCCGAATTAATTATAGCCGCGTATATTTCTTCCAAGCCCGTGCACCAACCCTAATTCCCATCACTACCTTCATCAATCACCACATTCCATTCCCTTATTGCTATAAAGTTTTTTTTTGAGGGGCTTATATTAACCTCGTGGGTGTTGGTGCAGTGCCAGCCTAGGTTGATGGTCCTGCCTCAAGCATGGATATTGTAATTTTAATTAATTAATTTGAAAAATCACTCGGCCGGAAATCGAGAATCTAGGTTTTGACCTCGCAAAAGTGGATGTTTTTTTCTCTATGGAACACTTGTCATTATTTTAATCATCGGACAACTCCGTTATGGGAGCCGGTGGCTTGCGATTCGGAATCTTTGAATCTTAAAAAGATCAATCTTAAAATCACAATTCTGTGAGTCACATACTCACATACTCTAAAGTCGGTGGGAATATGCAGTTCGGATGTGAGAATCAAAAAGTTAACTTTTACCGGGTAGTTTTATTTTAGTCGTACTCGTTGATTACTACTAGCTTATACTCACACATTTACTTAATTAAATTAATATATACGCTTTCAGGGTCTTTGTTATTTGAACGCTCAATCAAAAATTAGCTCTCAACGATTAATCATGAATGGAAGGAGTAATTGTATACTTATGTTTGTTTTTATGTCCTAGATGTTTGAGTTACTAAGAAATAACTGGGGCAGATCAGTGCTCCACTTATTCCTTAGTAGGTTACGAATGCCATTATTCTTCCTTTAAAAAACGATTGCGACCCCTGGACACATACTGGCTGTTTATTCAAAATATATATTAGGGGTGTTCAAAATGAAAAGGCACGTAAGGACACTATTGGCTTGATTGAAGTCTTAATTCACAAGAAATCACCATAGACCTGAGCACAACTATTCCACTGTTTCACGAGCTGAAGTATTCACTGTTCACAGAATTCCTGTAACTGCAACAGGAGCCAGTCCTCCACTGTGTCCTTCAGTTGGACGGAACACACAAATGCCTGCATCTCTCCTGCGTCATGTTTTTCCTCGTACAATTAGGGATATGAATAATGCTAAATATATCCAATACGAGAGTAGCAATGGATAACATTGGTAGCTGCATGTTGGTTTAAGGACTTGAAGCTAACCCCAATAACAGCATGTTTTTGCATGTTTGATTTTCTATTTTTATCTTTTTTTAAATAGTGAAGTTTAGAACAGTATATAAATAATAATCCTTTTTTATGCATGATATGTAGTGCATGTTTGGTGAGAGTTCACCCCCTGCCACACACCTTCATGGTGGCTTGCAGGGTATTATGTAGATGTAGATGTGCGGGCGCCCACGTATGTGCACAACCATGCCGGACACTACATTTGCGTCCCTACATGTCTGACTACTACGTTATCCTAAAGCGGCGTATTAAAATTTCAACCAGATTGGTTGTTACGTTTCGTACCTTTGAACACCCCTAATATTTTTAAAGAGAGACGGCACTGGACTTTGCGTGACGAGAAACGATACGAGGCAGAAGCTCGAACAACAAGAGGAAACCGATAATGATCCCCAAGCTCTTCTCGCGACAGCACTAGGTGGAGAAAAATCTGGCATCATTGTAAATACTTATATGTACTCTTAACGAAAGGTGCCAAGAGGTCCACGATTTATCGGTAAATTGGTGGACAGAGTACTGCACTTGAAGTACTATCCACAAATCAATTCAAATGGTCCTGGTATGCCAATGAAAAAAATCTCTGGTAAGACCAGGTTTCGAACCCGGGCCACTAAGAATGGGAGGCTTGTAATCTAGTTACCTCACCAACCTGATTTAATTTCACTTCGATTGCTGTTCATATTCGCTAGATAATTTTTGTTCTCGCCAATATTTTGGAAGTGCTGACAACAAATTTCTGTTTTGAATATTGTGACCTTCATATCAAGCGATTCAGCTGCACGCACAATAATAGAAACACATTTGATGATACGTGCAATCTTAATTTGTTTGGATGAAGTAGTTTATTGATTTACTTATAGAATGCTTGGTAGTTTATCTATAACAAAAATCTTCAGTTAAATAAATGCATATTTTTCAATGAGGTATATTGCTAAATAAGTCGCTGGACACGTAACTGCATGAGGCTCAATAATGATATGAATTATATAAGGTAAAAAAGTAATTGCTGTGACTTTTCGTTCATGAACGAAAACCGTTAACTAGCAAGATGTTGGAATGCATACACCAGAATTCGAAACTATAAAGCTCTATCTTTAGCTAATGCTGACAGTGAATTGAGCATTTTTGATCTGAATAATATCAGTCTAAAGGGTCCCTCCAGCATGCGGGAAATCGAGATAATATTATGAATGATGCAAAGAAAGGATCATAGTCACGCCCTTTTGCAATCGTTAATGCCATTTTTTTCGCAATCGTTTATGCGTCCTACAGTTTTACTAATAAACTGGTTCCTTTGTGCATGCATGCTGGTTGATAGATTACTACATTTTGCAGTGGTGAGCGATAGGTACAGACGAACTAATGACATTCAAAGAAACATTACTGGTAAATGCTGGAAACCCTATCGACATTCTGCGTTCATAATTGTTCCGATTCGAATACATACATGCTCATTTCATCATTGAATTTGAAGCTCATTTAGATGCAAATGGAAGGAGGCAGAACCCAAGCAGGCTTTATCAAAAAGCTCACATCAAGAAAAGGCCATGAACAATTACTTTCCTGGGAGTAAATATTGGTATTAAAAATATGTATGGTAAATATTGGTATAAAAGTACTCTACTGTTCGCCAACTTAATATGCAACTCCTCGATGGAGTTTATTGAAAATACACGTGGAGATTGGGAGATTAGTGTGATTAGATTACTGAATTCCCATTCCGAAGACTCAGGTAATAATCCCGGCATCGATAGAGATTCATCATTGGTATACCGGTCCTCAGTTAATAAACAGATAAACGTCTTTATTATAGAACATACATCTGGAGGATTTTACTACATGGCTGCGAAGCATAAATGATAACAGCAGCAGAGAAGTCAAGACCGGAAGCGTTCGAAATGTGGTTTTACAGAAGAATGACGAAGATAAAATGAATCGACCGAGTAAGAAACGAATAAGTATTGCGAAGAGTGGGAAAAAAGATATGTCCACTGAAAACGCTAAAAAGAATACGGGACAACATAATCGGCCATATCTTAAGACACGATGGCCTGATGAAGACAATCTTCGAGGGAAAAGTGAACGGGAAGAATGGAAAAGTCAAGCCTCGTGTGAGATGCATGGAACAGGTGGTGTAGGATGTAAAAGAGAGTAATTACGTCAATTTGAAGAGGTTGGCTGATAGACAAATCGAGTGGAGGGCTATGTCATTCCAATCCTAGAATTGTTGACCGACGATGATCGGGGTGAAATTGAGACTTTAAAAGTCACTTCTTCCATCCAATTGAGTGCGTGTGGAGAACTTTAAAAGTATAGTAACCCGTCCTTCGTTTGGGACGTTGATTTGTGAGCCCCTAGCACCTTTGAGGAGGCTAAGTCAATGGCGGGTAATTCTCTACCCCTTCTCCGTTCCCTGAAATACTCCTTTGTCTACTTGATTACTCACCTATCCTTGATGGCGCAAATTACCTTAGGTGGCCATTTGGAAAAAACGGAGATGAAGCTAATGCATTTTGATCAGCGTTGTTGAGGATGTATTTGACTTATGTGTTGTACCACAAATGCTAATGAGGTATTGTTATAGATCCAACTAATGTTATTATCTTGTAACTGATGCTATTTTTTATGCGAATGCTGGAAATAATTTGCATGCTTCCTCTCTCTCTCTAGGCACAAAAATATTTGTTTTTATTCAATTTTCAGCATAGGTATCCTTTGTTGACATATGAAATAGCTCCATCATATGCTAACTATATGCATACTTTTTATGCTAAGTAATCTACTTCTGTAGTAATAAGTTTCAATTTCAAGATCCAATAAAAGGGAGCCTGGCCATCATTTGAGCGATATTGTAGGTGTGGTCTGTGGGGTCTTGCAAGACAAAATGCGCTTTGTTCTTGCACTTCATCCTTATTCTCACCAGAAGTTCAGATCCCGTATCCTGGATCAATATGGATATTTTGTTAGATTTTGGTTCCAACTGTTTCCCTCTTGACTCGGGTACCTCTAGAAACTTATCCTTCACCTCTGAGTACCCTCTGCCAATACCTCCTACATTCCTTCCTATTTCCATCCTCAGCACAACCCCCCTCGCTTGCGGTATCCAGCGAGTTTTTCGATGCTCGTAATAGCATGGCGACGAATCAATCTCAGCAACCCTAATTTATAGCTGTGAAGCAATCATCCCCCCTTGCTCTATCTCCTTGTCCTCCGCCACAAAACCATCTCCATCGCGAGAATTATTTGAAAAAAAAAGAACATTCTCCTTGCTGAGGTCGTGCTCTGCTCAGCAGGAGACGGCAATACACAAGAATGAACAGTTCGAAATATTTATTATAAAAATGATAATTTATTGTGAGAATAAATAAGGTAATGATCATATTACAGCCAAAATTCCCACCTCTCCGTTCCGTCGTTGATCAGTGGACTGAAAGGACAATTTTTAAAAACAAAATAGATTCCACTCATGCGTGAATATTACGGAACTTATAGATCGATTGGCACTGATGGGGTACCATAGTTGTTGCTACTATTCCGCAGACGATATTGGTTCTGCTAGCGTAGCTCGAGTTCATGAGGGACACAATTTTGCAACACCGGACGTCTTGTCACTCGTTTGTCGATGGAAAATTTCCGCAGTCGTGTTCCAGTTTTTCTTCGCACGGGTCTTCTCGGGGGTCTTCGGTCCAGAAATCCCCCGCTTCGCATCCAAACCACCAGTCTTTCTCCGAGGAGTCGGACGGGGGAGAGAGACATCCCGTGAAAACCTCTTGAGCGGCCCTCGCGACCAGTCAGATGCACCTCTCTGCCGTGCCCTGCTGGTCCTGGACGATGCCCCTGACGACCCTGGCGACGTCGCTCACCGTATTTGCCACGGCCTTGACCTTGAACGTGCAAGGGTCGTCGTGGTAGGAGGGCTCGGAGAGGCCACCGATATCCCGCTTGCACCTGCAGGCTGTAGGAGGGCACAGGCACTGCCTCTTCCTGGCTTCGCACGCTTTCCTGCAGCAGTGGCAGGCCTTCCTCCTACACGCGCAACATTGTCTCAGGAGGTTTGTTGCCATGTCCCTGTACTCCCCTTCGGTCCTGCAGTCGTCGCATCCGCCACCGCAACCGCAGCCGCCGGTGCATCCGCCGCCGCAGCCGCCGATGTATCCGCCGCCGCAGCCGCCGATGTATCCGCCGCCGCAGCCGCAGCCGCCGGTGTATCCGCTGCCACGGCACCCGCAGGTGCAGTCGCCTCCGCCGCAGCCGCAGCTGCAGCTCGGCTTCAGGGGCAAGGAGCAGGTGCAAAGGCTCGGGTTCTGGCTACCGCACGTGCAGCTCCTAATGTAATTGGGCTTCGCCTCCGAGACCTAAAAACAATAATGGAATGCAAATGTTTTAGACGCCAGGCGGTTAGAGGTTCTAGTTTGGAAGAATGCTAGTGATACGTGACGAATCGGACGGTGTTAGTCGGGGAAAGGGAACTTTGAGACGGCGTATAGTATGGTCGACCATATCGTAGGGTCAAAATAGTTCTAACTCTGCAGAACTGCTCAAGTGACCCACATTGTGATGTTTCTCGCGAGAGGTTCAAAACCTCAGACTTTCCAAAACAGCAACTACATCTTTATATCTACCGTTGATGACAATAAAAGAATATGTGGTTGGATGAGTCATCGCCGACTCTTCGTGAAGGTGTACTAAATGCCAAGAATCTAGCGTTGAGATTCATCATACAAACTATTTGTTAATAAAGCTTAGAAGTTTATTTTGCCAACAATTATCGATGGATTTTATGCAATTATAGGAAAAGCATTACTTTTGTGTCTAGAAGAGCATGTTTACCTAAGCTAGACTTGCTATTGATACTAATCATTATAAAATTTCCGGTTATTTATACCCTAATAATGAGAATATTGGAATGCATGTGATTCAAAAAGCTTGAAAATGTTTTTGGAGCAATTAGTTCTTCTTGATTCAGATTGAACGATATGGAATCAAACTCCTATGCTTGGAGATGTTCAGGAATGGATTCTTTTTGTTCCCTATTAACAAGATGGCATGCTAAGTATTTTACATTAATTTTTCTATTGCTAGTTATTTTCAATCTATGCGAAATACGTCACTCTCCACTCTGCATCCCGTCGGCACTTCAGAAAAATATCAGAGATACGTACATTGCTTCTTGCATTTTAGTCCTCATTTTTCTTGCATTTCTATGTTAATTTGGATTGAAATTTCATTCGCGAACATAAAATACGAATTAACTCATTATGTAAATGATACCTTATGGATGAAAATAGTAATTTCATAGGCTTATGGGTGACGACATCCATACCACAGTTAAATATATATATGAGCATTTTCAATAACTCTGCCCCAAAATCACTCTACCTACCCCAATGGTTTTCAATCATCTAAATTTGGCATGGACTTGAATCATAGTCTGCCTATCCGCGTTATAGACATTCGATTCGCTTGGCAAGAAATGTATTTTTCTATCAGCTTCTTATAACAGCAAAGAGCGGTGGTCGTCTCTTTGGTATGGCTGTGCAATATGCAAAATCATATATATTATTTTACTATCTAAGATATTAACCTCATATCGTGAAATAAGCGACGATACATCGCAATCGCATGCAACGGTATATCACAAGATATCGTACTATATTTCGTACCGACATATCGCTTTCAATGCCGTACTCAATTCTTGAGAATATATCATATTGCTCATCGCTGCAATAAGATATTGTATCAAGAAAGAGTTAATGGAGTATCGCCCAGCCATAATCATTAACTTTCTAGTGTAGGGACCAAATAATCACCTGGATATAGACAACGGCCAACAGGGCCATCGCGAGGAATATTCCGGTCATCCGACCAACTTGTGCCATCGTTGGGAATCTGGATTTGCCGGAAGTGGAGAAGACAATCGCAAGTGCGCCACCGGCCTGCGTGGACTGGTGTTCTCGACCCGACAAGCACTTAAAAAGAATGAGTGGGGTGTGGCGCGATGGAGGATGTATTTATAAGAGGTTACGCGTGATGGACGGCGATATGAATTGAGGACTCGCATGGAAGTATCCCTGACCGACCTTCGCTGTGCAGTTTCTCGTTATTTCGGCGTCGGGAAGAATTTTTTCCAGGAGGTGACGCAATGAGCAAGGCGTTCAGGCGCACGGGAACGAAGCGCTTTGCGGAGGACAGTTTGAACTGTTCAGAACGCATGCGTCCTCCAAATGAAAGTGTGTGAGGTGGAAATGGATAACATTTGACGGCTGTATTCACGCCTAGAGAATGCTTCACCGCTGTCAAAAGTTATCAGTAGAGGGGACAGACATCTTAGTTCTTCCGGACATTGGGAGGTGAGGTGGATGAGTATTCAGTATGAGTATTTAGGTTTTTGGCAAATGGGACGAAGCAGGGAGGATATTGATATCGGCAGTTGTTGACGATGGACTAAGGGTCTCTTCCGGCCATCAGCGTAACGTCCCACTCAACGGGGTCAATTAGTTAGTGTGGTGGATAGAGTACTTTCTTCCCATCCCAAGCGCCCGGGTTCCAATCCCGGCTGTGGCAGAGATTTTCCAGTTGAAGGCCGATCCATGCACTAGTGCCGTAAATTGCCGAAAAATTGATGGAACTTAAGTACAGGACTTCGTCCATGTGGAGGGCCGTATTACAGAGAACCATATTGCGTCTTTAATTAAGAACAGTGTTATGCCTACGCCAGGTTTCCCTCAACTCTTCCTCAACACCTTAACTCCCTACCTCTTACCAAATACGTACCTAACCTAAAGTTACCTTTATCTTCAGTTGCCTCTCATAGTGTGATCAATATAGGGATTCTCAATAAGGGACGGCAGTGAAATCCTCATTCCCGTGATCCTAAACAAGTCCTCAACGCGTACAGTCGAAGGTTCATCAGGGAACCAGCACGCATCATTGTCATTATATGGTGCTCACGTATTTACCGCGGATCTTTCCTTTAACTTTATTACAACCCAGTGTTGAGCCTTGCCTGTACAGAAGGGTTCCTATTGTCTGATATGTTACATTTCTCCGTCACGATGTTGTTCGAAGAGAAAAATATAGACTAATATATACGTCGTCTATAATTACTTCTACAGATTATCCTGCGAACCACCTCTTAGGTGTGTGGTAGGAGGAGGATTTACTAGGATACACCGTTACAAACCACGCCATATTGAATAGATTCAGTAAGTATCTTGCAAGTTTATTGTTAATTCTTCCCAAGAACGGTATCCATGGTTTTTAAAATGTCTAATCGGATGATTGAACCGAAAATTTCTCAATTTTCCGCTCCATAGCCTTCATCTTGTATAAATTCCGTACCACGTTCTTTGCGTTTTATCCGATGTCACATGGGAATTGAGTAATCGACCGATAAAAGATGCTTAAGCAAACGACTTAGGATTAATTTCACCACGGTGCCTTAGCATTAATTTCACCATGTGCTCTTTTTCTGTAACTTAATCAAACAGCAACCATCATTGATCAACACATAGCAATTGCACTATAGGTGGTGTGTTGAAATCGCACAAAAAGTCAACACTAACTTCAAGTACGCTTGATTTCTCCACTAATCCTTTTATTTCGCTGCAATTTAAATTCACGCCTTGCTTCCAAGCATTGTGTCTTTAAAGACGGGGCGCGGATACGAATGTATTCAATCCAAGACGTCGAAGCGCATTTAAAGCAAACAGAAAACATTCCAATCTTATACGCGAAGGCCGGTTGGATTTGTAAAGATAGAACGTGCCGATAGCTAGCGAAGTGGGTGCGTTTGATGAATAAAGTGTCGATTTGAAGGTCGGCCTAGTTAGATTTTGAAGGCAGAGCTCATCAATCATTAAGCCGTCCGTGACTCATACATAGAGCTAGTCACTTTTCCTGCTCCTCCTGTGGCATCCAAATATGTTACCCAAAAAATCACTCAACTTGGATTTAGTGGGGCGTTCCAAAATGGCCTCTCCCTGGTTTGAACTCTGACCATAGCCAACGCTCGGATACCGGGTGTCCTACCAAACTGTCTCCTATCGGACGTGGGGTATATATCACTTCTCTTCACCGCCTCTAATTTGCCAGAAAGATCCACTTGTTAGCCCTTAAATACTCCTTGATTATATGTGTCAGGGGGTGAATTAATACGATACCTTAATGTAACTCTTGCCTAAACTGTAAAATAGCCTAAAACTCATGTAACTAAACTGTAACTAACAAGAAGACATCGTGAAACATATGTCTAGAAATCTTACGAAACTTTTTTTTGTCCGAAACTGGCGACAAAATGCAGAAAAATTGTCACGGCTTCCTCTCCCATAGGCCCGGGTTCACAAGAATATCGGATCTATATTATTTTGTTCCCTGTAAATACTTTGCATTACCGGGTCCTTCGTAACAACCGCCGTGGCCGTGGTAGTTGAGGCATAGGTTCGAGTAATCCCTTGTATCAATTTAATAAGTGACATGGGTTACAGCTGTGGTATTGTTTCCGATTGAAAATCTTTTGGAAACAATCCTAGGTTGCCCAGTCCCATTCATGTACAATGCTAACAACAGTATTTTCACTTTTGAATCTATATGCAGGATATTCATTTATCCTACTGGGAAAGTATATTATCCGATAGCAAAATTCTATGCTTTACACTATAGGATAATTCACTAGCGGGCGGTGTGTCATTGGCCGAATATTTTCAGATTTTGAAAATTTGAGGATATTTTGGGGAAAGACAGAGTTCAATCGGTCTCGGGTATTTATGGAGGTCATTTAAGCTCACTAACTATATTAACTTACCTTCGTTGCTCAAGTATGTAACTGGGCATTCAGCGTTGCTTACGAAAGATATGCCGATAACGATTAGGAAGTATTCATCCGCGAAAAAATGCCACAAGTGAAGATCGAGCCCATGACACTCATTAAATTATCTATTATAATGATTCATCATCATCGGGCAACAATCTTAGGATTGGTTTGACGCAACCCTCCACTCGATTCTTCTATTGGCCAACCTCTTCATATTGACGTAACTCATTATTAAATTCCTCCTCATCCTCCGTAAATTATAAAGATTGACGAATGAATTTTAATTGAATCTATTTTACCTCCTTATCATGCTCGTTGAAAAGGCTTTTCAAATCTACATTTTCGGTAGAGTATACTTCCAATATTGTTCACAATTTCCTTATGCCCATTGAAATAGCTTGGATTAAGCAGAATTTTCCTGCGATGATTCCGTCGGATTTGAGCATATACCCTTTAGTCAGTCGCGTATCATCCTGCTCTATCACTCCGGTAAACTTTCTTGATACGTAAGCCTTACGCTTCGCCATATTGAGTCTACAGAGATTATTTTCCCTTGAAAGTTAAAGGTTGGAAAAATGGATGAGTAGTGACGGAAAGATAACATGGGACGAGATGATGATGTGGCTAATTAGCGCAGTGGAACGACGCAGTGTTCTACCTTTTAGCAACCGCGGGTCCTCGTTTCCCAGGTACTGGCGTGGGCGACGTTCGATTTGTTTACGGCCAGGGATATGGTGGAGGAATGAGAACACGGGAGTCGACGCAGCGGTATAACTGCGAAGTCGGGAAAATGGGAGCTCTTGACGCCAGCACAAAATTGGACCGAGGGGCGGGAGAGAGAAGGAGCAAGGTTACAGTCTAGAACCTTGGCGCACTCATTTACTCCCTCCGCGAGTCTTGGTCGTGATTCATTCGTGTCTGAGTGAGCACAGTGAACGCAGAATCCACGTAGGTAAGACGGTTCTGGATTCAATATTTCTGTGAGATTTTATTCTTCCGCGGCGTTGGACTACGGCCTCGATTCCATAACTGTCCGACTCACTCGTTCTGACAATGCAATTTTTGTTGCTAACGCCTGAATCACACGATCATTTTTTACGTCCCTTTTCAGGGATAGCTCAAATGATAGTTCAAATGATGGCTTAAAAATGATCGTCTGACTTGATCACTTCACGGATAGCGGCAGTGATAGGGATCGCTATCCCTTTTTTCGTCACTTGAGCACGTCCTTTTTTCCGTCCCTCAGGCCTGTCATTTAGCCAATCAGAGCGCACGTTCTGAAAGAAACGTTTGGCTGCAGCCAAAAGCTGTCAACGACGATGTAAATGATCCATAGTTACGAAGTTGTTTACCGTATCTCGCGAACAGAAATGATACGAGAAGGGACGGTAAAAATGATCGTGTGAGCGGCGAAATGATAGCTTGAGCTATCATTTTTGCGGTCTCTGAAAGCTATAGCTTAAATGATCCCTTTAAAGGGACGAGAAAAATGATCGTGTAATTCGGGCTTAAGTTTCTTTCCCCTCCGCCCTTCGCCACCTAGTGTCACGTAAAATTGGCAACCATGGACTTTTGTTATTCTTGCTTCTTCACAGCTGAAAGGAGTGAGACAAGGCTGTGCACTGTCTCCCGTAATTTTTAATGTCTACATTGAGAGAGTCATCAATGAAGTCAAGCAGAAGTGCTCTGGAGTGAACATCCACGGAGAAACAATCAGCATGCTACGATTCGCTGATGACATAGCTCTCATAGCAGAGACAGAGAAGGAGCTGAATAAGATGCTAACAACCATGGAAAGGACTATGGCCAGATATCAGCTGAAGATCAATAAGAAGAAGACTAAGATATTGGTGTGCAGCAAAAGAGAAGAGGCCAAAACCAACGTTAAACTAGGAAAACAGAAACTGGAAGAGGTGAAAGAGTTCTGTTACCTGGGAAGCAGAGTAACCAACGATGGACAAAGCAAGAAAGAAATAGTGAGTAGAATAGCCCAGGCAAAGAGGGCATTCTATCAAAAGAAGAATCTACTAACAGCTGGAAATACAAGCTTGGAAGTAAGGAAGCAATTCATTAAAACGTATATCTGGAGCATGTTCCTTTATGGCAGTGAGGCATGGACGATGACAGCAGCGGAGAAGAAAAGGGTGGAAGCATTCGAAATATGGTGCTATCGACGGATGATGAAGATAAAATGGATCGACGGAGTGACAAATGAAGAAGTCCTAAGAAGAGTGGGAGAAAAAAGAAGTCTACTGAAAACTATAAAAAGAAGACGGGGCAACCTAATCGGCCATATCCTAAGACACGATGGCCTGATGAAGAGAATCGTCGAGGGAAAAGTGAACGGGAAAAATGGAAGAGGCAGGCCTCGTATGAGTTACATGGAGCAGGTCGTAAAGGACGTGAAAGAGAGGAACTACGTTGGTATGAAGAGGTTGGCCGATAGAAGAATCGAGTGGAGGGCTGCGTCAAACCAATCCTAGGATTGTTGACCCTTGATGATGATGATGATGATGATGGACTTTTGTTTCAGTGGATCCTCATTGATTGGAAATTTATAGGCTCTAATTATTTCTCAAGGTATAAGTTAATGTGATTTCATCATCCCTGTAGAGATAATGGGTGCAGAGTTGCTATGATTCTTTCCGTGTAGAATTTTTATGGAATGTAGGATCTTCTATTTACTTCGAGACCCACAGTCAAATATCAACCCACAAATTATTCATTATTACCCATTTGTTGTCCCCAGTCTTCTCCATCTAGGAAATTTTGCATCTGCCGCTAATTATTTAACAATCTCCGTGCTCAAAGACAACTATTATCGACTGGCTCTCATCTAAAAAAAATGCACTTACTGAAAAAAAAAATTTCATCCAATTTCCTTCGACAGTAATTTTCGTCCTTAAGCAAACATGTGAGTAGAATCCATCAAGTATTTTTTTGTGCTCCAGAGGAAGAAAAATTAGTCATATTTCTCCAAAAAAACATGGGAATGTATTTTATATGAAACCAATTTCTACTAATTGAACCACATTATTTCAAGTTCAGTTATATTCAGAGTTCAGGGGGGAAAACCTTGATACCTTAGCCCAGAATTTCCTTTTCGTCTTCTGCCATTTCACCGTCTTGTATTCTTCATGTTGTTTTATTTACTGATACATCTGTCGGTATTACCATGCAGTATCTATTAGTGGTAACAAGATAGGTAAGACTGCAGTGCACCCCATGGGGAAAAACCTTTTAATGATACACCCAACCAAGTTACCTGCTAACACGCAGGCCTGGACCAACGCATCTCGTTTTCTCGGGTTCGTATCTCGCCGATGGCATGAATATTATTTTGGCATTTAGAATTAAGTTTAGGCTAGGCAGTGCGACATTACCTAAGCTGTTTTCGCATAATGGAATCAAATTCTAATCTACGAGATATGTCAGTCTCTAGCTTAGGTGGGACGTATCATTCTTAGATATCTACGCGTTTCTCAGATATAGAGATCGTACGTGGCAGTCGTCTGCCTACCAAAATATGGAGTACGGTGAAGAAGAATTCAATTCTGGTAATCAGTGACTGGTAGGCATAAAATTTGGGTAGTCGCAAACCACCGAGAAACGACGAAACCAGGTAATATGAAGTAAGGTCAACAAGAAAAGGCATTTTAGTGTCTTGGAAAAGTGGTGGTATCCAAAATTCACGGCGTGGATTTCCAGCATACGTTTCATTCATATTCCCCCTTGCATGCCGCTTCAAAATCATTCAAGTTCCGCTATCCATTAGTAGGCAGAAACGTGAGGCTGAGGATCCCTTGCTCCCTATCGTTAAGGGTAAGATAATGCCGACGTAAGGTTTCTTCCCCTTCCTACTCTCTTTTTCAGCCCCCATTGAAAGTGGTACAGATTTGCAAACACAAATGTAAATTCTAAAATCAGTATTTAGCAAGAGCACTGGCTCGGCCTGAATGTGAGACAAATATGTACTATCTGCATGTGGGTACTTATTTGGAATGTCTGCTACTTGGAAGACTTTTGTATATCACTGGAAGCACTCCGTCCGCCGGATTGGCTGTTAAACTTTTGAAATATTTAATAAAGATCAAACTAATGCCGACCGACTCCGGTGTTCTTTCCTCTCGTGCTTCTTTCCCATTCTATCCCACACCCACAGATCTCACACATCTCTTTCCTGATTCAAGGAATGTTTCCATAAAACTGGCTCCACATCAAAATAAACGTATTAAGATTTTATCCCATATCATATAATCTTATAGAAATCGCAAAAGATTTTTTTTTGCTCTCAAATGGATATCAAAATCTAAATAGGACGAGAATTACAATTTTGCTTCAAATCATGAACTAAAACTTGCCCAACATTTAGAAAAATGGTTTGAAAGTCATAGGGCATTGAAGAAATTCCGATATTTTTGTTACAGCTTGCGTTCATAGGCAGATTACCAAACATTATTTAATTAATTTTCCCATAAGTATGAGTAAGTAGCTAAATTTACATTAGGTACCCAGATATAAATAATAAGTACCCAGCTATAAATAAGTCTTATTATTACTTCCCGTACCCAATTTCCTTATTTTCAAAAGAATGGCTCAAAAAACTTCGTTAATGAAAAGACTAACTAGATAATTTTTAAAGTCAGATTACCTGTCAACAATATTTAAATGCATCAATCTTCATTATTACGTACAAAAAAAGAAAAAATTATAACTTTATTAGTACTTCAATGCTCAAAATGAGCTCCAGCTTGAAAAAAACAGGTTTCAATTCCTGTTTGGAAATTTTTTAATCGTCTAATTTCGGATGCCTCAAGTGACTAGATTGGTTGTTGGATTCTTGTTATCATATTTGCTTTTGAAGTTGCGCGATCATGGTATACTAAATCTTTAATTCTCCCCCATAAATAATAATCTAATATTGTCAGATCTAGAGATCTAGGTGGACAATTGACTGCACCATATTTCCCTATAAACCTGTTTGTAAATAATCGGTTTAAAGTGGCTCGAGGTATGCGCGCTGTATGTGCTGCACATCAATCTTGCTAGAACCACATATGCTGCGATTTCAATCAAGATTATTTTCGTAAAAAACTGGACCTATGATTTTTGTCGTCAATAATGCCACACCATACATTAACTTTCCAATTATGTTGGTTATCCACTGTCCTTAGCCAATAAGGATTCTTCGGTGCCCAGTAGCGGCAATTCCATGTATTTACCGACCCATTACTTTTAAATGTGCATTCGTCCGACCATAAGATTTTTCTGTGAAAATCTGCTGGTTGAATACGGCGCCAATTGCAAAAATCAAGACGTTGTATTTATTATTGTCATTATTATTGAGATCTTGGAGTAATTCCATTCTGAAGGGATGAAACTTATTCCCTTTCAAAATATTGTAAATGGACCCACGACTAATGCCAGAATCAATTTCCGTCCTTCTTAGATCAGCATGCGGATTTAAAATCGCTGCGGCTAAAATATCTGCTGACTTTTGATCTCTAATAAACCGTTCAATTTTTCGGCCTTTATGTGATGCGGTTGCACTATGGGGTACATGCACTATTTTTTATAACTCTTTGAATGTGAAGTTTTTTTAGCTGAAATGTGCTTGCCGAAAATGTAGCTGAAGAATTAAGTTGTGTTACAAAGATATTACTCTTTGAAAATTGGACGTTTCCGGAAGCTTAAAAACACGACGTCATCGCATGACGTCACGGCACGGTATCTCTATGGGCGTTGTTTATCTGTTTATGCTTGGAGGTAAGTTGTTTAATAAATACTTGGCGATAACGTATGTATTTATCTCATTTGTTTAATGCAATAAACGATTGTATTTCGAATTTTTATTTACGTAGTATGGATTGTAACGAGCAAATCGTCCATTAATTATATGATGTCTGTTTATTGCCCATGAATTTCTACTACGCCTATGCAATCGCTGGTTTTTTTTAAGAAGAACGCCGCCATAAGGGCGTCAACTAAAGGCAATTGTCGGTATGTGCTTTTTTTTAAGTATTTTTCATTCATCGTTTCGTTCGAGAAATGGCTAAAAACCTCAAAACAATATATTCAATTCGTTTTCTGTTAAAAATAAATGTCTATCTCCGTAGCAACATGGAACCTATACCGTGCAGTGACGTCAGAAGGCGTTTCAGGTCACGTGACTTCCGTCAATTTCCGGGAACATTTTAAATTCATCTAATAATATTTGTGGTGGGCGTAGAAAAATTTGGCTTATACCTATATTTAAATTGGTGAGAAAATTTCGCATCAAGTACATCATTAATCTTCGAGAAACAAATTTCATGCATATTCCCCATTCCATCATTTCGTACTCGTGTAGAAAGTCAAGAAAAAAACGTGAGCGAGGAAATCGGTCAGGGTAGCGTTCCACCCATAATTGTGCAGTAGCAGAGAAGGAGCCAGCTTCAAATAAAATTTGGAGCATGTCGAATGCCTCTTGATTTGAATACACCATTACCCTTCAAACAAACAGTCACTTTATGTTTCTGGATATAGTTAAAGAGTAAACAACAGCAGCAATTAAAGTAAAACACACGATTTACAACGCAGAATTCGATTTCAAGGTGACGACGTGCAAATTCCTAGTTTCAGCACCAAGTGCCGGTTTCGGCAAATTTAGAGGTCAAAAATCACATTTTATCAAAAAATGTTTCGAGTAAAATTTACGTATTTTTCAGCGTATAATCCGAATCTGTGAAAAATATTTGAATGTTCTCTTTGAAAAAATGAACTTCCGGTCTGAATAGCCCACTTCCGGTGTAAATCGGAAGTTGACTTTATGACCATTCAATAAAGCATACCCCATTTACTCATGAATGAGCCAACAGTTTCTGAAAAATAATCTTTCCTGGCAACTTTTAGGGGGTGGGCGGGTGTTTTTGGACACCCTGTATATGCATGAACAAACAGAGGGGTAGGGGGAGTGAAACAATGCATAGGAGGGGTTGGAAGGTGGGGGGAGTGTGAAGAGTGGGGGTTACCAAGCGAGGACAGGATTATTGGTGGGATAGGGAAAGGGTTGGGGAGTGACAGTCAAATTCAATATAATTCAGCAGCGTCAAATTCTTCTTCTTCCTCTTGAGGATCTCCCATTTATCCAGGCAAATTCCCTTGCGCTCGAAATGGAGGATATTTACCCTGAAGTTGCTATAATGAGATTCCTCCATTAGATAGGTGGACACTTTCAGAACCCAAGTTCCTTTTCTTTCATTCTTAAATTCATTTCGAAGAAATGGTATAAGAAAGTAGTGTTCTTTTGGGTATTTAGACAATATAACAGAGTGAAGAAATTAATTTAATAACCGACATAGCCCCCCCTCTGAGAAATTTTCAACCCCAGGGCAAAAAGGGCGTCTCTCCTCCCGGAAACCCCCTTCGCCCACGAGGGACCTGCAATCAACCACGACTGGTCCCTCTGCAAAGGAGCCGTCATCTCCGCAACAGACTCCCCCTCCCTTAACACATTAAACCCGGAATATTTCTAGTGTGCAATCATGAAAAACGGAAAGCTTTTTCTGCCACACTAATTTGGCCAGTCAATTAAATGTAATTATAAAATTAGTTCAAAAATATTTTGAATAACAAAACTCAACAATTCATTAAAGACGCAAGTTCCCATCCTTCAGAGAGGTCTTCAGAGAGGTCTTCAATGAGGTCATCAGAGTGGTCATTAACAGACGCGAATGCGCGTCCTTCGGTGTCTTGGCAACGCACCTCGGACGCGCATTCGCGTCCGAGGTGCGTGTTAAGTCCCCTCTCTCAAGCTAACCCACAGAGCGGAGAACCGTATACCACCTACTATATGTCGAGTGAGCCATGCCACCTTAGAGGATGTTTGGCAAGGTAGGATTTGGGGTCACCGTTCATCAAGCACTTTATGTGTTCGTTAATTCTGGTTTGACAGTTCTACCTGTTTGGCCTATGTAGCTCGCACCACATGTGTTACACATCACTTCGTAAACTCCCGATTTCTTCATTTGATCATAGGGATCTTTAGCTCTGCTAAATAAGTCTCTTAATGTCATTGGCGTATAGAAATTTTTACGTTTATATGTATCCTTGGGGAATTTTGGTGACTTGGTAAGATCTTCGACCAAAGAAAGGTAATCTAGCCCATTTCTTTTTCTTATTTACTATTTCGTAATTGGAGGTGATGCGCTTAATCCCTGACTCTTTTCTCTTCCTTTTCAAAATTCTGTCCACCATGGAAGTATGATAGCCGTTAGCTGTTGCAATGTGTTATATAATGTTCAAAATTGAAAGTCTTTGTCTTTAGAAAGCGGAATATTTAGCACTCGGTGAATCATTGAGTTAAAAACGGCTATTTTTTTAGACATTGGGTGGCATGAGTCCGCTGGTATAACGTTATCAGTGTATGTCGGCTTGCGGTATATGTCAAATACGTGTTTGTTATGTGACACCGATATGCTGAGGTCCAAAAAATGTAGGCGTCCTTCTAACTCCATTTCCATAGTGAAATCGATACGTGGGTGTAAGGAGTTTAAAAAGGTTAAAAATGTTGATACTTGCCTATGGCTGCCTGTCCAACAGCAGAAATGTTGTCCACATAACGAAACCAATAAAATACATTGTTTAACAGGATAAAATTGGAGTTAAAACGTTTTCGCTCAAAGTCATCCACAAAAATGTCCTCCAGTAACGGAGATAATGGTGATCCCATGGCCAAACCCTCGTTTTGGAGATAATAAGTTCCATTAAATAAAAAATAGTTCTGTTTTGTGCATGTTTCTAAAAGGCATATATGTTGATCAATAATTACATGATTGGTTGACGAATTGTATAAAATGTTGATGAAGAAAACAGTTCTGATCCGTGTGCTGAAAAAGGTAAAAAATACGAATAAACGGGAATTTATTTGATTATAGCTTAAATTCCCTTCCACCAAAAGCTATATTTTGTTTCATTTTTACGGGAGTCTACATAGGGAGAAAATGAGTTCTGAAATATCAAAACATCAGATTGGATTTAGAAAAAACAAAGAGTGATTTGTAATGTCTATGAGACTACCTCATTAAACAGGAAGAGAGGGGAACCGAATGGATTTGCTTGTTTCAATGACTTAAATTATACGCTGGACGTGGGTAGTTGAGACACGTTATTGGGTGTACCACACACATTAAGGGTAGAGAGGAATTCATTCGAAACTTTTTGAGGTAAAAATAATACGTTACTTTTACATGTTACTTTTAGTCGATGAATAGACGAAGTGGTTAAAATCCGTCGGCTAATTGCATGCTAATGAGATGTAGACTAGTGAGAAAGAGGGAATAAAAGGAAGTGGAGAAGTAGAAGTGGTTCATGAAAACCTGCACTTACTGGTAGAGTGTCCCTAATCTAATATATCTATGGTTTGATTGACTTAATCACTAAGATCAATAATTCTTGTGGACTGACTACTCTTTAAATAAAGGTCCTGTTAGCATTCTTAAGTCTATGAGAAAGATTATGGGCGAACAGAAGCAAGGAAGGGGCGATTTATTGAAATAATAATCCAGATATGTACAAAAATATTTTATTATCAGCGTATCCATGGCATCGAATCATAAAGAAAGCGAGCATTGAATTGTAACAAAATGAGATAATACATTTGATAGCATTGCCATATCGTTATTTACATGTGCAGTCTATGGCCTTGAACGAATGAAAATTTACAATTGTTGGTGTCCAAACACTGAAGAGTTCTTTTAGAGGCCAATTACTCTTCTTATATGCTAATGGAGTGTAATGATGATTTGGAACAATTCTCATGTCCTACATTTGATTGTAATAACATCCATTGTAGTAGCATTAGTCCTTATTAATTTTCAATTGCCCATCCCTCCACTGGTCTGATTTTTTCACTTGTGGAAGTAAAATTCACTGAATACGAAAAGAGAAAACAACTTCCGGCAGCAATGTATTTTTAAAGCATCCATGAGTAACGGCTGACAAAGGTATTAGTTCTCATAGACAATGGAACTCACGAATCTTGAAAGTTTTCCATATAGTCCACGTTGAAGTAGTGAAATGTTTTAACTATGATCATATGGAGTTTTTTTAGTCATTTTAACTTGCAAAGGGTATCAACCTTTCATTAGCGTTGCGAATTTAGAGGTAAATACATACCACCAGACATATTTATGCCAAATTAACATAATGCTTGTTGAAACTCGAAAATCAGAGGAATTAAGCATGCAAGGAAGGATTCATCCACAAATATCGATATAACTGACTTGGTTTAAACATTTCAGACTAGTTAACATGAAAGCCAGAACTTAAATAAGGGAAGAAAAATTTGGATATTGATTTATGTATTTTGATGGTATAAAAAACAACGAAAGTTTTATTCTGGGATGACTCCGTTCATATTTCCAGGTTTGAAGTAATTATGTTTGGCACACTCACGATGGTTTGATAGCCATTCACCCAGAAAGTCAGGACAGGTGAAGGGGTCGTCTAAGAGTTGGAAATCTCTCTCAGTGGATTATTGAATTCTATAGTATTGCAAAAAGGTAGGGTGATACATTTTTGAATTGATTCTACGTTTTCAATTTTATCGAAATCTCAAGGTATCGTGTCCAAATTTATGGCAGAAATATTGATCGTCGAAGACCAAATCCCGTCTCAAATGTATAATAACGGTTGTTCCTTTGGCTTGCGAAATTTCCTTTTATCGCAGTGATAATCAATTCTGACAAGAAGATGGTAATGGCTCGTATCTTCGTGAAATCGTATTTTGATCAAGTGATTCCAATATTCTCGAAGAATTGCTGGAATGAGAAATAATTAGGTGAATTGTCCATGGTGTCATGCATGAATAGAGTCTGTGTTTGTGTCATGTCTGTGTTGATTATGTCAATGTGAAGAGTCAAATATGTCACCTTTTCAGTGATAATGTCAGGTACCATGGCTCATGTATCTTATTTCTCTTTCGATACTGCACGAGCTATTGTTTTAGAAAACCTTGACATCAGCTGCACTGCGTGAAAATGGGTGGAACAATCTCAATTTCGGGTAATTTTCCAAGGGGAAAGAAAACGTCGATTTTCAAAGGTTTCCGCCACGAATTTTGCTATAGTAGTCAGCGAAATTTCCGGTAAAACGTCACATGCAAATATTAGCGCTAGGTCACAAGCAAAGAGAGGACAAAAATCCGTCTGCATTCGAGATGATCAAAGACTAAACGTGCTTACATGCCTACTAACACACTTACTCTTCCAAACTCACGCGCAGGCAATCACACGTAGCTCCACATGCACGCACAGGTGCTCGCACACAAATTCACTCATAGTCACGTATACACTTACACGCCGCTAAGGATCTTAGCGGAAATAACAAACAGGGTTTAAACGATTCCATAGAGTAGACAATCTAGGGAAAATCACAGCAACTCTTTGAATTGTACCAAGGTATTGGACGGTTAGCGGGCAAAGAGAGAACTTGCACCTGATCAAGTGATTGTCGGCCATGAGAGAGATCCAGGAAGTGCACGATGGGAAGGGTGCAAAAATCCAATCCAATCCATCCAAAAATTCAAATCCAATACTACAAATGCTGCGGGAAATTTAAAACTTAATCTTTAGCGTCAAAATGTTCACTCTTTGTTTCGAAGCATATGATTTTGGTTCCTCTTTTTGTGTCAACTAAACCATTTATGTTTAGTAAAATCCAGCGCCGAGAGACTAAGGGTTAAATTTTTGTTCCACCGCGAATCGATTCTTCAAAGCTAAACCAGAGACTAGGACTGGACTCGGTGAAACCCGGAAAGCAGCCTCAATCAACAGCCTCCCGTGGAAGCTTTCACAATAACTTCACTCATTGGAATCGTTCTCGACGACTGGTTCAGGTTCTGATTGCCATTGAAAGTGGCAGTGCTGTCTCCATCATCCATTTGAGTAGAGAAAATCTACCTCTGGAATCCTGGTTTTGAAATCTGCAAATCTCTAAGAATCAGTTTTGAACTTTCCTTCGGATGTCAATGTCATGGGATGCCGTCATGAAGTACCAAGTGTCGTTCTTGGTACGAATCCACTATTTTCCCTTACCCAAAGAGTTCTTCAGTAGGATTCGGGTGGGATGAAATAGAAGTCGCTTTCTTCGTACGAGTTGTACGCTGACGAGAAGTGTGGGTGGGGCTTCTGGTGAATTTCGTCCCCATTCGGCTGTAGAGCGTATCCAATACTCGTAGTCCCCCAGGCATTATACGCGTCTGGTGAAATGGGACTGTTTACAGAACCGTCGTACTTCCAGCTGCTCATCTCTGAGATTGGACTGTAATGGTCGCTTGGCGGTGAATGAAAGGAAAACTCTTTAGGGGCCTGCAGGAAGTCCCCGACGAAGTAGTACCCAGGATAATTCTGGCTGTGGAGTTCCCTGCTGGCGGGCCCTTCGGAAGCCGAGCTCTGCTCCTGGTCCCGAGAGTCCTCTTCTTTCTCCTGGGGAGGAGCCTCTACTTGACTCTCTACATCCGGCTGCTCCTTGAAGTCCTCCTCCGTCTCATCGTTGATGATCAGATCCTCTTTGGATTTCTCGCCATCATCTGAGTCCTCGCCGGAGTGACTGTAATCTCCATCGCTTATGGTTTTGGTGGGACTTCCCTGCGAAAAAGGAAAAAAAATGTTAATGATTTTTTTATTACCACGCCTCTACGTACATATTTCAAGCGGGAGTCTGGAATATGGGAGTAGACCTAGCCTTAGTGTGGCTTTTGAAATTCACGCAGTAAGATGGAGAAATCGCGCACTTCCTTTCCCTTTGCGATCTGTACCTTAGCAGAAATATTCAGTGCTAAAAAAAATGACTCGGCATGGGTTCAACTGGACGTGTCCAAAGGGGCCTCAGTTCCCTTCGGAGCCTTCCCGGTTTGGAAGCTAAGACTTCTATACCGTGGCCCAACTCTACGCACTGAGCCATCACAACGTCTTTAAGGCGAATTGAAGAGGAAGTGGATTTTACAGGTGAAATTATTGAAATGATACTTTTCTATTGATTTGCATCCGGTGAAATTTGCTTGTGCAGTTTGCGGAAAATATGTGATGCACGGCAGATAGAAGCGTGTGTAATTACACGGTATGTAATTTTTGGACGTTCCATCATCGCTGAATTAGCACGTATTCTGGCATAAATTAGCCAGCATTTGGAATTTTCTACGTGCGTTTACCTCAACCTTCACAAACTCGTTCTTCTCTAGATGTGACTTTTGGTGGGAAAAAGATAAGTCACTTATCTTCATTCTTAATCAAAAAATGATCCTTATGTCAGCTCTTGCGCTTATATTCAGCCGATCTGAAATAACACATGACATATTTATTTGGGGGATCGTAATGGTGTACTGATAGGAATTATAGCCTCTTGCCGAAGGATGGACGTAAGTCCCAGTAGTAGTATGCATTTTGTATTGATATTTTAGTCCCTACACTAGCGCTGAGTGGAGAAAACTTACAGTACAGCCTATCCTGACTATCAGGGGAGCGTTAATTGGGCTCTTTATAGGCTTTCGTTAAGAGGGAAACAAATGCCGAGTAGAAGGATCCTGTCTACGTTTACCAAAAATTCTACTTCTGCCCAAAAACTCTCCTATCCTCGATGGTGCCAACAATCACAGCTGTTGATCGCCTCCACTAATTTCAATAAGTAGCAATAAGGGAGGGTACCGTGGGTGTTTTTAGTGTTCGTAGGCCAGTTATCAGCATCTCAATTGTAGCGAAAAAACAACATGCCCGTTATCACATGACCACGCCATTATAAGTCGGAAAATTTTTTTTTCATATTTCTGTGCTTTCGTGAATGTTGTAATGACTTTCAGTTATCTGGATCGAAAACGAATCTCATTCCTCTCCTGCACTTCAAACTGGACTCACAGATGTAGAATATATCACGCAAGCGTGGATACTATTGATATTCAGTGCATATTCATCAACGAAGCTGCCCGTTTGCTCATTTTATCAAAGGTAATAAAAATTTTCCGTCTTAAAATCTCGTATGATAAAGGCCTGCTATTTTCTTAGATATCTCTGTCATTTTCTTGATAGTTCGAATGCCAAATATATCTGGATGGAATTGGATCTGGATCTTACTAAGATAGTTTATTGAACATATTGAAAACGTTTTCTGTACTCAAACTGGATCTAAGGTTTCCTTATTCTTGTTTACCTTCTATAAAGACACATTTCGACCAGAATGCTAGTGACCTGAAGACGCCAACATCTGGAGAAACTTGTCGATATGAGGACCCTGATGAGGAAGAACCCCCGAATACTAATAACTTTCCGGCGCTTATCTCACAATCAGACATGCCTGATAACTACCAACATAGCCATCCGGGACTCGCCACGCTCTCAAGTTTACTTTCTCAGTCAAAAATTCCTTCACAATCGCAATGGCACCAATTTGTCCAACTTTTTGAAAAATTAAAATCTTCCGAAAGCTAGTACTATGTTGAGGCAAACTTTTGAAATTCAATCATTGCAGCGAGAAATAAATACGCATGGACTGAAAATAGACATTTCTAACATTGATCATTGTTTCTAGTAATATTATCGAAAAGTTGAGGTGATAAACGTTTTAAGTACAATTAATGTTATTTCCTTACGGTATATCAGTCTAACAAGAGAATTCATTTTGCTTTACTCTACAGACCTACTACGCTCTGAAACATGAATTTTGGGTAGTTACAGTGCTCTGGAACTTTGTGGCTCTCTAAATAACTTTCTCTAACAATATACCATCTGATATGATAATATCGATCAACATTTTTCCGAATTTTGACACGCCATTATCAATGTTCAGCAAGTAATGTTTGTTTCTTGAAAGTTCCGTATTTCGTACAAACGTTACGTACCTCCCGTAGTCATGCCTGTAAACTTACCATACTAAAACCCATAAAATATGTCCCTCTGAAACTCTTAACACCTGATCATTCATCTCACACTGTTTAAGACACCTATCCATTCCCTCCATTTCCCTCTTTTGACCATTTTTTTCCACCAAATCGCAACTTTCAAGAATGTACATACCCAATTCCCTAGTACATACTTCATCTGCCAACTTTTCTGCCCCCTTTCTTTAACAGCTGAGTTTAAATATTTGTTATTCGTTAATTTGACGTTCATCTAAATCTACATAATACCCTGCAAGCCACCACAAAGGTGTGTGGCAGAGGTTCGTTCTCCATTAAAATAGCGCTTTTTTGCATGCATACTATGTTATAACATAAAGAAGTAGGCAATTGAGAGAAAGTTGTATGAATCGGGGGATCTCACCTCCACAATCCCCGGTGACTGGAGTATGAATAGCGACAGCGCGACCACCAGTAGGACCCATCGGGGGGCCTGATGCAAGTTCCACCATGAGACCATTGGGGTTGAATGCGTTGAGCCTTCTGTCTTAGCGTCTATTGGTTTCTAGACGTTTATATGGACACCTGTGGGTGTTAGTCTCGTCTTAACAGAAACGAGGTCAACGCGGAAAGGATTTGGGTAAGGCTAAGATTTCCACGAATTATTTATAGCTGGTATTCGTGTCCTCTAGATTACCTTGCAGGAAGGACAGAGTATTCATTGTTCTTGACATTAGTCCGTGTCTGAATCCAAGTACATGGCCCTCGTCAATAGTTTCTGATCTTATTGTTCTAGAGTTAGTTTATATTCAATTGTGAATTGTCTAATGTGCGCACACACAAAAGAGACGGTTCAAGGGCTATACTCGCCTATGACTGGATTTGAATTTGCTCTATTCAACGTTTGTTGTTTGAACAGGATTTTTTGCGTGACAGAATTCAATTATTAGTGCAAGCATATGTTTCGTGACTAGTTTCGTTCCATATTTTATTGTATCACAGCATTGCATACAAAATTGTTTTGCCATTTAAAAAAGTTTGAAATGAATCCTGTACACATTCAGCTTCCAACTTTCGTCATCACTTAATACCATTATCAGAGCTGTTGTTGGCCCAAAAATACTTCCTTTACTGAGTGATTACCCACACAAATTCTACGTGTACCCTGCGAAAGGCCGTAAAGAGTGCGACAAGATAATTAAACACATGAGCATGAAGACTAGTATAATGGAGGAATTTAGAAAATTTCATGTATTTAATAAGTATACCAGTACAATAGATGTATTTTGGTTTGATTTTTTCTGATATCTTTTCCTAAACACTTTCAAGTTCGGATATCTTCTTCAATCTACATTCACAATTCTAGTTGAATTTTAAAACATTAAACTGAGAACTTGATTCTTGGAAAGCAAGAGTGATATCTGAGAAAGAAACGCTGGTGAAAGCAAATAAATTCCATAGAAGAAATACACCCCAATTAAGCTACTGTCACGAGCTATATCGTTTATTAATCATAATGAAAAATTCTTGGGTCTACGCTACTGAGAAAACGAATAGGCCGCGTTCACGTGAGTCATCTTTCAAGCCTTTCAAGCCTTTCTTCGGCTCTGTTTTAATAGGTGTCATGCCGATTGCGAAGTCTTACCACGGACGTGTTCTTGGGGAAATATTTATATCTCATCACATCTGTGGTACCTGTTCTGTATCGGCACTTAACGACGCTTTAGCTCGGAAGGAAAATTATGTACAAGGATAACAATTGGAGGGTAGGTTTCAAGCATGGAGAGAAACCCGGCTTCGGTAATATCCAGCTCTTTACGAAAGACGCCAAGGGGACGACAATTTAATACCACATCTGACGGACGAAGAGCTTGGATGCTCGCCACAAAGCATTTAAGTAGGGGTCGGTTTACCACTGGAAAATATCTGGATTTGAAACCAGGTCCTCGGGACGGGAAGCCAATGCTACTGCACCTACACTAACAGCTGAGCCTACTTGACCCCCAAATAATTATATCGTTTAATCAAGTGCCCATTGGTTTTGCGTCAACTCACCTATTTATTACTTTTTCACAAGCTAAGTCATATCACCCAATCATCAGCCCCAAGTGAGAGATACCAACACTCACACGTTTCATGATCCCGAACGGAAAACAAAGTACCTTCCTCTGTCATTTCAGGTGCTTCCTCTGTGGCAGCCGACTGAGTACCGGATTATGGGACATACACTCGAGTACATCGAGGTTTAAATAGTGAGAGAAGCTCTGAAGGAATGGAAAACGTGGGGAGGTCAATGGGAGGAAAATATCAGGTAATAAATCATAGCATGGAGTAGTTGAAATGAAGGATGCGTTGAAAAAATAGGTTAAGGTGAAGATAATAAAACTTACGGGATGGAGAGGAGGAGAGGGTATTGATTCCGTTTAAGACAAAGCAATTTGCGGTTTTGCACTCGTAAAGTTACGCAGTGGGTTTGATTCAAAACAAACTTCCAGGGTTAGTTTCAACGATTACTTTTTTCAATGCGTTTCAGAAGTGTGACCTAACAATGCTTAGCAATTGTGTCATTATAGCACCCTTCCCTTTTGTTACAGCATTTTTTATCAATTGGCACTCAATTTGATTGCAGGTATGGCATTGAAGTATTGACTAAATCTCTCGTAACAAGAGAAATCAAAAATTCTTAGTTAAGCATTGAGACTGTTAAACAAAGCAATAGAGAAACACGCCAGCAGATGATGACGACCAATCAGGAGAGGGGAAGGTGGTCTGAGAGGTCGCCGTAAATAAAAATACGAGTGGGAGCCTGATAACGACATCCAACGCCCTGTAGTTGATGGACTAGTTCTCCCTCGAAACGAGGGCCCTCGAGGACCTAACACGGTGGAGTACTCGAGAAACACTCAACCGGTTAATGCGGTGGAAAAATACCACACATTTTAATCGGGGATAATATGAAACCGCAATGTATCACTCAACGTTTTCTCTACTCGTAATCTCTAGGATGTGTCTTCGAAGACAATTCTGGCAGGGTTCAGTGAAATTATAGTGGAGCTTATAAGGGTGTCTCACATCATTATGATGTTGTGACGGAATGAGATAGATACCGGGTAACACAAGAGGGGACTTTTCCTTGGTCAGGATATCGGGGAAGTGTAGTTTTTGTGTAATACAGACCTATTTAAAGACCTTATACTGTGTGACAGGCGTTGTTAAAATGTTTTAAATAATAATGGCTCAAAATTAACCATATGGTTATAAATGTGTACGTGATGCAAAAACGGCCATAGCAACCAACGCCCCTTAGAACATATTTATTTCTTTTCTCATCCATATAGAATCATGGCTGTGTTATGCTACGCCAATTTATACGCATATCTTTTAAATCGACTGAGTATTAGCCACTATGACAGATATGAAACTTAAATCTTGCAGGATGATGTTCAAATATAGCTATTTCCAATCCATCGTACATCACATATTTACTGTGAAATTCTTAATTCATCTATATATACGCAATACCCTACGAACCACCGGGAGGGTGTGTGGCAGGAGGTGAATGATCACCAAACATCCAATACTTACTTGCAAATAAGAGTAACAATGATAGTAGGTACTTCATGGAGACATGTTAGCTACAAGAGTAACGTACAACTAGATGGTCAGTATAGTAATATAATCAGAAAACACTTCATAGTAATGAAGTGATTACTGATTTGACAGGTATTTCTTTAAATATATT
This sequence comes from Platycnemis pennipes, assembly GCA_933228895.1. Lineage (NCBI taxonomy): Eukaryota > Metazoa > Arthropoda > Insecta > Odonata > Platycnemididae > Platycnemis > Platycnemis pennipes. Next base: position 111,202,679 of record OW121850.1, read on the forward strand.
ATCTATTTCCCTAGCCAGCATGAGTTTGAACTGCTAAAACTGGCTTCATGCACTATAGTGCAACAACTATGCACTACATGCACTATATGCTGCAACAACATGGCCAACAGCTGCAAGAACCGTTTCTCTCCGTCCCCAACGCTTTGGAGGCCTCACTTTTGGGAATAACCTTGTACATACTTCCTCTACGTTTTAAAAAAGTTTGGTAAAGGTAATATGTAGTATGCTTCCATGTACATAGTACCCTAGTTGCACGTCAGTAGTGCATGTTTGGTTATCTTCACACACTGCCACACACCCTCGTGGTGGCTTGAGGGTATCGCGAAGATGTAGATGTACATCTGCATAGTACCCTGCAAGCCACCTTAAAGGTCTGTGGCAGCGGGTGGATTCACAACAAGCACGTGAATATATATCTCATCTCATGAAGTCGTAACATAATAGTTCTTCTTTGCATTTAAGTAGCTAGTGTATGTTTAGTGATATTCATCCTATGCCACACACCCTCGTGCTGGCTCGCCGGGTGTTGCGTAGTAATATTTCATTTACGAAAGAAAAATATTTTTTTAGTGTAACGCTGGCCGGTTACCGCGTGCGCCGACCGCACGGTACTCTGGTGTCCTCAGATCTAAGCATACTCTCCTTCATCTTCTTCTCACCAATTTCAACCGTATACCAACTCTTATATCCTCTTGCCCTTACCATTCGCAATCTGCTTCCCGCAGATGTGACCGCCGCCCTAGAATGCTCGAGATATGGCACCAGCCCTTACTGCGGTCGTTCTCGGAGAACAATAGACAAGTCGCGTCCCGTCTTCGGCTTTCAGTGTTTCCAGAGAATATGCTAAAAGAGGATAGTAACACTGAAAGCCGAAAACGAGAAAAGAGTATTCAAATTTTGCAACATTGCAATTTCTCGTATATGATTGTTAATAAGCGACCATAATTTAGTGATGATGAAATGCCATCTAAAATTCAAGAAATTGAAGAAAACAGTAAAGAACAATTGGCAAGTAGAAAAACTGAAGGAGGCTGAACATCAGCTGGCATTTCAGAAAGCAGTAGGAAACAACATAGGAGGAGAACTGACTGAGAAACCAGTGGTAGAGCGTTGGGAAAAACTTTAAATGTGGACTATAGGACTCCGCAAAAGAAGTTCTTTGAAGAAGAAAAGTTATTAAGAAGTAGCCATGGGTCACAGAAGAAGTCTTAGTGCTGATTGAAGATAGAAGAAAGTAAAAGAATGCGAAAACTGAAAAAAGGCAGGTTTGTTACAAGAGAATAAGGAACGAAGTAAGTCGCAAATTCATGAAAGCTAGAGAAATAAGGATGAAGAATCTATGCGAAGATGTACAGAATAACCTTGCACTTGGAAAAGTGAAAGCTGCCTATAGGATATTGAGGAACCACTTCAAGGAACGGAGCGCAAGATACAATGCCATAAGAGACAATAATGGAGAAATTTTGATTGAAAATGAAGACGAAGTGAAGAGATGGAAGGAATATCTGGAAGAGTTATAGAACGGAAAAAATCTCAGCCCTAAAGCTATTGAAGAGGAAAGCGAAGTGGAAAAGGGTGATATGGGGGCATTAATAATAAGATCGGAATTCGACGTTGCAGTAAGGGACCTTCGGATGAATAAGGCTTCTGGTATTGATGATTTTCCTGCAGAACTAATAAAAAATGCAGGAGAGAAGGCACTAACCTATCCTTACAAAACCATCTGCAATATGTACTCAAAAGTAGAAATACCCAAGACTTCGAGAAAAACATCACAATTCCTATTCCCAAAAAGAAGAGAGCGGAGAAATGCGAAAATTTTAGGACTATAAGCCTGATGACGCATGCATCGAAAATATTGACAAGGATAGTCTACAGAAGAATAAAACGAAAATCAGAGCAGTTCCTGGATGAAGATCAATTCGGATTCAGGAAAAGTAAGGGTACTAGGGAAGCAATATTGGCCTTTAGGCTGCTCATAGAGAAGAGAATGGAGAAGAACAAACCGACCTCCATTGCATTTCTGGATTGAGAGAAGGCTTTTGACAACGTGGATTGGAATTTAATGCTTGAAATTCTGAATGGAATTGGAATGTCCTATAATAACCGAAGAATTATCCACAGTTTACTTCAAAACCAAGTAGTTGTGATAAAATCTGAACCCAGCTGTGAAGAAGCAAGTATAAGGAAAGGAGTGAGACAAGGCTGTGCACTGTCTCCCGTTTACATCGAGATAGCCATCAATGAAATCAAGGAAAAGTGTTCTGAAATGAACAACACGGAGAAGCAATCAGCATGCTACGATTCGCTGATGACATAGCTCTCATAGCAGAGACAGAGAAGGATCTGAATAAGATACTAATAACCATGGAAAGGACAATGACAACCCATACATCAGCTGAAGATCAATAAGAAGAAGACTAAGATATTGGTGTGCAGCAAGAGAGAGGAGGCCAAAACCAACGATATACTATGAAAACAGAAACTGGAAGAGGTGAAAGAGTTCTGTTACCTGGGAAGCAGAGTAACCAACGATGGACGAAGCAAGAAAGAAATAGTCAATAGAATAGCCCAGGCAAAGAGGGCATTCTATCAAAAGAAGAATCTACTTACGACTGGAAATACAAACGTAGAAGTAAGGAAGCAATTCATCAGAACGTATATCTGGAGCATGTTTCTTTACGGCAGTGAGGCATGGACGATGACAGCAGCGGAGAAGAAAAGAGTAGAAGTATTCGAAATGTGGTGCCACAGAAGAATGATGAAGATTAAATGGATCGATCGAGTGACAAATGAAGAAGTCTTAAGAAGAGTAGGAGAAAAGAGAAGCCTGCTGAAAACTATAAAAAGAAGACGGGACAACCTAATCGGCTATATCGTAAGACACGATGGCCTGATGAAGACAATTGTCGAGGGAAAAGTTAACGGGAAGAATGGAAAAGACAGGCCTCGTATGAGTCATAAAGAACAGGCCGTAAAGTACGTGAAAGAGAGGAACTACGTTAATACGAATTTTAACCTGGGTTAGGATAGAAATTGCAACCCTCTTCCTGTATTTAATTCGTGACAACAATAAAATCATCTTTTACTGCCTGGGGCCTTAAAGGTGCCCGTAGAAGTGAATTGGTTTTAGGGGTGGCACCCACAATCAAAGAATCCATCCGGCGTAAATATTTTTAGATGTGTTATTCTTGCGTCTCTTTATCAGGGCCGTGTTCCGTATTACGCTCCAATCGTGATGATGCACTTCAAATGTCGTTCCAGTTCTCTTTAGTGAACCGAAGTGGTTGGTGCGGTAGGGATTTAAGCTTGAATTTAAGTTTTTGATTCCACTAATCTATTAGGTAGGAGACCTCCTGAGAAAATCACTGTTGACTCCTTCACGAGATCGCGTTGAATTTAGAAAATTTTTACTCTTACAAACTTGTTCACTGCCACCTATTATTTCAATGCGTGGCACGATGCTCTGGTTCTAATTTCATCAAAAGCTTAGTGAGGGGAAAAAATGTTGTAATCTGGGAAACCGAGTAACCAGCAATAGATGAAGCAAGGAAGAAATAGTCAGTACAATAGCCCAGGCAAAGAGGGCATTCTATCAAAAAGAAGAATCTACTTAACTAGAAATACGGACTTGGGTGCAAGGAAACAGTTCATTAGAACTTATATCTGGACTATGCTTATTAGTGGAAGTGTGGAATTGAAAAAAAACAGCATAAAACTTAAGAATAGATTAGTTTATTTGTTTAGGTACTTGGTAATACATAATGTGTCAGTGATTCTTTAAAATCAAAATTAGTCCGGCACACAATTAGTGCATACAAAGTCCAAAACACAAAACAGCACTTTTATTGGCTAAAATGATTCAGGAAGTCATCATTGATAAATGTCCTTAAGGTAGCTGTGTTATTTCCTTTAAAAATAGTATTGGATGCATTTTAATTCATTTGGAAGTGTTATTATTAGGCCCTAAGCCTATGGACTTGGAACCATATCTGTTATTATAGTTCTTAGATAATTACGATGGAATTCAGAAAAGATCTTATTGCTATAATAATGAAAGCATGAGTTTACGATATACTGTGACATATTACGATATATTTAGCGCAGGATAGTTTCATATAAATTAATACATGGATGAGGAAGGCAGACTTTAGTATAGAGGATAAGTCATCATATTACAAATTACAAATCAGTCTGATTACTCTTTTCTGTAATTTAAAAATAGTTTCATTATTCAGTGCAGATCTCCAAAACAAAGTAATATAGACTACCAAGGAATAAAACTCAGCCTAATTCAAAACATCAGGCAGGAAGTATTCGAAACTGAAAGTCTGACTGCATTTTACTTGGAAGGTAGACTGAAAGCATTCGAAGTGTTGAGTTACAGAATAATTGTGAAAATAAAATGGACACAGTTAGTATATAAACGAAGAGATCCCGAGAAGCCTGGAGAGAATTCTGATGAAATTTTTGAAAAGAGAACAGGGCAGTCTAATCCTCAACATCATGATAATTGATGGTTCGACAAAAAAAGTGGACGATGGAAAAGGCCACGCCTTGCCACAAGCTGGCATTGAAGTTAAATATCTTTCTTAGACAATTTACTGGTTTTACTCCCGAACATGGTATCAAGAACTCGGTTGAATTAGTTAAGAAACTGTCTAACGTGAACCTTCAACCCACCGCGAAACTGATCTCGTTTGTAACTTGTTCACCTCTGTTCCTGTCCTATAAGCTTTTAACATCGCGAAAGCGATACTGCATAATACAGGTACTAGGGTAGATATAAGGAATGATATGATTAATTTAATAGAGTTGTGCTTAAACCAAAATTATTTTATTTTAAATCGTATTTTATATAAACAGACAACAGGCCTCGCAATGGGATCACCTTTATCCCCTATTTTAGCGGACATGCTTATGGACGATTTAAAATGTAGCCTTTTTAAATCTAATCACCCACTTTTGAGTAATGTTGTTTATTGGTATCGTTACGTTGACGATATTTTGAATGCGTGGATCGGTACCTATCGGCAGCTCGATAGTTTCGCTCTATTCCTTGATTCCCTTCATGATTCCATTAATTTCACCATAGAAATTGGGGGTGACAAAATAAATTTCTTGGACTTGACCATCCAAATAAAAGATGGTAAACATGACTTTGCAATTTATCGGAAACCATCTTTCACAGACGTCACTATTCCTAGGGACTCATGCCATCACTTCACGCACAAAATCTCAGCTTTTAGATCGTGGATTTATAGAATGCTCAACATCCCCATGAGAAAAGATAATTTTAATAAAGAGCTTGGCATCATCAAACTTTTAGCTAACCGAAATGGTTTCGACGATTCTTTAATTTTAAAACTCCTTGACAGAGCACAGAAGAAGACCGCTATCAATGCTTTAACAAATCTTTCTGCTATCGTTACTGGACCTAAGAGATGGTGCGTGCTCCCATTTGTAAATAAAATAACATCCAAGCTATGTAATATAAATCCTAAAGACACTATGAGATTATCTAAGTTCGTTGTCATGAGATTATCTGTTTACAATCCAACGCCCATCGGTAAACTTTTGTTTAACTCAAAAGACCGAACTGATGAGTTGGACAGGAGTAATGTGTATATGCTTAAGTGCTTAGACTGTGACAAGATATACATTGGTCAAACTGGTAGAAAGGCTTCTGTTCGCATCAAGGAACATAAACAGTGTTTTATTAATCATGACGAAAATTCTGGGTTGTCAAAGCATTTATGTGAAATGGGCCATTTTAGTGATTTTAAACCCAAGATTTTACATATGTGTAACAAAGGGCTGAAATTGAACTTTTTGGAACAATTTGAGATTGTGAATAGCCCGGATAAAGAACGATTATGTAAAGACTATATGTTCCCTACCCACTAACCCCTCCTTATAATCCCCCTTCTAAGCTGATTCATACCCATGCAACACACTTTCAGCTAAGGTCACTTTCTTCCCTCCCTCCCTCCTCCGCCCCCCCCCCTGACGACCTGTTGGATATCTAAGGCTGTTGCTCAGATACAAGGTACCTTGAGAATGAAAAATTTGTTGAAACCTAGGTCGGTTATTAAAAAAAAGTGTGGAATAGACTAAAAGTTTTTATTTTATTCGTTACCATGAATAGTGTAACTAAATTCCACAAAGTGACGCCTTCAGTCCTATTTAAATAACCTCTAGGTTTTCCGATAGGAGATTTGAGTGGAGAGTTGGGTCAAATTAGCCTTCGGATCAATGCACAGAATAATTCTTTTCAGCAGGTAATAAGTATTCACAGCAGTCAGATTTCAAAGAATTACATTGTCTTTAGGTTGACTAGGATGACTTCAATGAACGGTGATTTGTAAAACCCTCACTAAGTGAAAAGTAGACGAGTTTCAACCTATCTGATTTAAATGAACTATTGTATCTTAATGCGCCTCTTACCTACAAGTGTAAATAAATGTGAGCATCACTAACGATCGCCAACTCTATATCCGATGGCAAATTGAGTCTTCTTTTCTCTCCCCAACTCCATCGATGTTGTCGCACTTGCTTTTACCCTATGCGTCTCTTTTTAACTGTCGATCTGCCAGCTTCTATATTTATGGTCTTTGTTAGCTTGTCACCAAACCTGAGTCACGCGATCATTTTTCACAACTCTATTCAGGGATTACTTAAACTATAGCTTTCAGGGACCGCAAAAACGATACCTCAAGCTATCATTTCGCCGCTCACACGGTCATTTTCAACATCCCTTCTTGTATCATTTCTGCTCGCGATGTATTACCTTTTTAATACCGTAAATTACTTCGGACCGGTAAAATATGGAGGAGTTACATCATAGTTGACGGCTTTTGACTGCAGCCGTGGCGATAATTGCGAGAAATGGAAAGGGGCGATACCCTAATACTTACAATGCCATTCCGATTGAAAGTCATATAAAAGAATGACACTTTGTTAGGTTTCCTCTAGGTATTCTTCAGGTCAGGACCTGAAAATGTAACTACGTTATGAAACCCGGGTCGTGTCTATTTAAATATAAAGTGAACCTAACGAAGTTTCATTCTTTAATTTTCCATTATGGAAAGGTATCAAATAGTTATGCCTGAAGTTATCAGCTATATGAAAGTCATATGGAAAGAAGTTCCAACCGTGCTCTCTGATTGGCTGAATGACGGATCATTTTTAAGCTATCGTTTGAGCTATTCCTGACAAGGGACATAAAAAATGACCATGTGATTCGGGCTTGAGAAGAGATTGTCAAAATATCCCCTCAACATCAATATGAATAAATCAAAAGTAATGTTATGAGGTAGAAGAGAAGAGTAAACCAATGGAAAACATAGGAAGCAGAAGTTAGAAGTGTTGAGCGAGTATTGCTGTCCGGGAAGCCGAGTAATTAGCGATGGGTGGAGCGAGAAGGAAAACTCAATAGAATAGCCCCGGCGAAGAGGGAATCATGCCGAAAGAAGAATGTTTGTACCAACTGCTGGAAATACAAACTGAAAACTCCTCATTAGAAATAGGTTTGAACCATTCTCCATACAGATATCCAGACAGTAAGTCGTGGACGATAGCCTAGAAAAGCCGAATACTGGAAGTATTCAAAAAGTGGTGGTACTTTAGAATGACGAAGATAAATGGATCGTCCGAGTGAAAAACGAAGAATTCTTAAGGTGAGGTAGTTTGGCAATAAATGGGTAATAATTTTGATGTTAAATAATTATTCAGGTGAAGTTTACAACGTACTGCGTTTTATCAATGACGCACCGCCACTTTTTTGCTAGCATCAAATGTAGTTATATTAACTTTGCATTATCGTTGAATCTTAGGATAGGATAAGTAAATCAGTACTATTAATGAGTGAGATGAAGATTATTTCCTGTTTTCTTGCATCCGCGCATCGTCTGAGGTCACATCTATTATGCAAGAGCCAAGGGTCTGATTTACCCCTTTTAACGTTCCCGTTTTGCTTATCCAAGGTTACCTCAATATATCTTCAATCAGAGAATCTGATAGCTGAGCAATTCTTTTACCTTGGAATCGTTCACCACGGGCTGAAGCCGATATTTACTTTAGTCTATTTATTTTAATTAACTGGTACCTCGTGTCCTTCTAATTTACAATGGTTGGTCAGCATATAGCCACACGCCGAATAAGGATACTTTGTTGGCTTTGTGATGATGAGAAACACTGTCCTCGGGTACCTGTGGTGTGTAGAGGCAGAGCGTTATTAAACAGATTCCCTAGATGGAAGAGGCGGAGAGGCGATACACGTCCATAGTCATGGAAGGCTTTCAGAGGCCTGCGTGTGATCGTGTCGCAACGAATCCGATTCTGGAATAAAAAGGACTTCCCAGACGACAACGAGGGTAGTGTCTCTTCGTTGCGGATGAAGTTAGAGAATTGAAGATGATTTCATTCAACCCAGCGTCGCTCCTTCTGCTACCGATGGTTTTCTTCCTGTTACTCTCTTCTCGGGTAAGCGGGGTTCAATCTAATTGTAAGAGTGAGGTTACAGATATGGATGATGGCTCAATATTTCGGGCCGATGCGCTCGAAAGTATGAAGGGATAATAGTAGTAGGGAAGTATCAACTCATAGTGGTAAATATGAGAAAATAAATGTCGTGGGGAGGACCGCACATTCGTTCTGCTACGGACTGGAAGGTAGCTGAGTCGTACCCAAGTTATATTCCTTCGCAAGAACTTCATTCTGTACCTTCCACAGCAATTGATTGCTCGCCGTGTTTCTTTACCCAAATTTGCGGAACCAGTATCGGTTCAAGGATTGGAAATCACACTCTCTGCATTCATTGCGTTAAAATTTCAAGACATGCAATTGATAAGTAGTATTATGAATACATGTATTTTAGGATACTTTTTGCCCTTTTCCTGCTTATTGTGCATAATCAAGGCCTATAGAGCGGAATTCCCTCCTCCATAGTTTAAGTAAGAACCGATGTGGGGTGAACGAGTATGATGAGTCAGAGATGTAGGGGATTGTGAATTAACTGGTATAATTGGAGAATGGAGATTAGTGACGTGTATTTATTGTGGACCATAAATAGGCATATATAGAACTTAAACAAAGCATAGTAAAGGTTATGTCCACCCAAACCCCTCTGTTGAGCAATTACGACCATGCCGACGTCGGTTCTCCCCAGGGATCCCCGACTTAAGGGTTGCTAACATTTTTGAGCCTCCTTAGAGTATTCTCATCAATCAAACCATCTTCCGGTTTTTGCCTCACTACGTCAACAATTTTTAGTGCTGGATAGGAAATCGATTTCAATTTTTTTCTCTAGCGTGGATCACTGGTTGCTTCACTCTGCAGTTATTCTATCGCATAGAACTAAATAATTTTGGTAACACCGTTGGCTAGGGCCGAGGTTCTTCCTACAGCTTTCTGTAACAATTTGTAAACGTTTCCTCGCTGTGTTGCCAAGTGCCTTAACTTTCAGCAGCCTCGGGATCGACGATTGATCTTTTTTTCTTAAAACTGCTGAAAAGCTGTGGTTTGACCTCTTTCTCTTAATTTTTACGAGAAAGGTAAGAATTTGAAGAAAAATATTGTTCCTTTTTATTTTCTAATAATATTCTGTATTTTTGCATTCATAGTGACAGAGGAATATGAATAGTTATATTTTTGTTTATGTCCTGGAGCTTTGGTCAGAAGAAGTGCCTCCTGAAGACCTAGTAACGCTTCGCTCTTTTCCAGGTTTCAGGAAAGGAGCAATTCCAAAGTGTTGACTCAGCACCTGTGCTCGAGACGGAAATTTGGGTCTTTAGGCGTGAATTTTATTCATTTTCCCTGACTGTCCTTACTTCAGTTTCAGTGCAGGTTGAGTTTTTTTTTCCTGGACAGTCTTTAATGTTACTTTAATTTACTTGTTTTGTATTATCAGTTAGATTATTTGTACCGCATTAATGTATTTTAAGTTTTATGTTTAACATGTTTTGTGGTGTGTCTTATATCAAAGAACAAATTTAGCATACGTCTCCGTGCTGGTAAAATCATTATCATAAAATTAAATAGCATTTGGCGTTGCAGACTAATGTCCTTGTAGCGTAGTGGGTAGAGTGTTGGACTGCTAACCAGAGATCCTGGATTTGAATCAAGGAGTCCTCTCTGAGGACACTTCAGCTGAATAAACCTGTTCCTTTTTTTTGCCAAGTCTGGGAAAGGTTTTCGTCACTTACCTGAATGTCTGAATTTCACTCGTTTTGGGCGTGATACTTGGTTATCTCCACCCTCACTAGCCTGATCGACCCTTGGGTCTGAAATCGGGTTGAACATTATGGATCATTGGTAGCTGTAAGCAATTGCTATCAGTTCAAATGGTGTGAAGATTACTGCCAAAATTAGATCTTCCCCAACTATCAAACATTCATTCCCTTGATGTGCTAAAATATTTCAGCCTTAGAACTAATTATTCCTGACGTTCTCGTCCTAGGAGTCGCTGGCACATAACACCAACTCGTGGAACAGGTATCAGCAAGACGTTCCAGCTAGTTTCAGACCGGTCTCCGCACAGTACCAGGCATACCAACCACATCAAGGCTACGAGCACCAGGTCTACCGTCCGGATGGACACCTGAGCACGGTCTCTCGCAATTCCCTGTTCGACCTAGCGACTTTCCGCTCGCGAGTCTTCCCCATAGCAACCCCGATCGGCAACGGCGTTTACGGAAGTGCCCGCGGTCACCTGCCATCCGGCATCTTCTTCGACCCCTGCAGCGACTTTTGGAGAAAGCCGGGTATCTACCGTCCGCGGAGTCTCCAGCATCACTACGGCAGAAGAACACCGCTGTCGCATGCCCCGCGAGCACGGGACCAAAGCCGCCCGGTCCACGAACATCAGACCAAAAGCGTGAACCGGCCTTCCGAGTATCAGCTCTATCACAGGAAATATCCGGGCGCTGGGTCGTCATCGCAGTTGACACTTAAGAGGCGTTTGGGGAGCCGGGAGGCTCGTCAAGAAGTGTTGAGGGATCACGAAGTGCTTTCCGTTCCCTTAGGGAATGATTTAGATGCGGATATGATTTTAAAAACATAATTTTATACTTTGACGAATAAGCTTCAGGTGGCTCCAGAGTGAACTATGGGGAGAAAATAACTTAGAGGAGAAGAGTATTTTCTAAGAGAACACAAAGATGGTGTTCCTTTAAACATTTTGGAAGATTTGTGAACAGGTCCTGCTTGATATTCTCCACCAATCCACTCTCACCTTTTTTCCCATCCAAACCACGTTTCCTACATCAAATCTCTATTCAAACCTTCTTATCTATCCGATTAACTTCCTTTCATCTACCTTCTTATATTTTTTATCTTTTTATATTTATAATGCTTTTAAATTCATTTTCGACTCTATTGAGCTCGTCTTCAACCGTTTTATTCCACAATTTTCACCTCTCAATTTTTGAATGACGCAAGTAAAGCAATTATTTAATTCGCTTATTCCGTCGCGAAAAGACTATAAATTCTGGATAGTAGATAATGCATGAATATGGTTACAAAGCTCCAGGGCTGATTTTAAAAGGTATTTTAAATATTTACGATTATGCCATTAGATGCTCCTTAGTAAACTACTCTTCCCGTTACATTCTTTTTTCCCCGGTGTCATTTCTACTTCAGGAAACAGTCTCATACGCAGTTTTCGGAATCTGAAAAAAAACCTACACTGAATTTTCTCGACTTTTTCAATGGGCTCAAAACGTCTCCCTTTCCGCATAATTTACCTTCAAAGACAGGAAAAAGTTGGTGGGGATCAGGTCAGGTAAGAAGGAAAACAGAAGCTAATGCCTTTGCAAAATGGCTGAATAAGCGGATGCGCTGCCTTGCTAGACAAAAAATGGACTTTTCGTAGCTATTTTCCATAGACTAAGACAAGGCTTTTGTAGAAATACTGTTCAGTGAGACTGCTCATGATGGCAGTTGGCCGCGAGCGATAAAACACTTTCACGATAAATGCTCAAAATAAAAAGCTCAGGAATAAAAAAAGATATTCTAAAACTGAGGAAGGGACGTTACTTGTGAAAATTTTAAGCTTTTAAGTAACTAAACTCGTAGTAGTAGTAGTTGTTGTAGTTAGGGTTTATAGGTGCGTCGATAGCAGTGGTCTTTTGCAACTCGTTAGGTCTCAAAGAAATAAACGCCGAAAAATTCAAACTGTTCTGGAACTTTTGGATCAGACGTCGTTTGAAAGCAATGACTATGAAGGATGCAAATTCTAGTGGAATTTTTGAGTTTTTATGAAAATAGAAGTGAAAATGCAATGAAATTAAATAAGCTAGATGAAAACCAATTGGGTCATATACTTATAAAAAGGGGGCTTCACAAATATTTTGTCCGTCAAGATGTTGACGTTATTTTTCTGTCGGTAAATAATCAGATGATTTAAAGCACAATTATGCTGCTTTGTCATACAATTATCAGTTGCTTTTTGCTACCATGATGTCAATTAGCCAAGTTTGTAAAACTTTGAAGCCTTTATGAGTGATACATCTTTTATGTTGCTTAGGAAGCATTGATCGACACGGACACGATCCTTATAAAAACGAAAACTGAAAAGTCGCATGGAGTTTGACTTTGCTTAAAATAAATTGGCAAAAAATTAAGTCGAAAAGGAAGGAAATCAGTAATCGGCAGCTGTTCTGTAAATATCGTTTCTTATCCTTAAAAGGAGATATTTCGTTCCAGTTATCGTAAGCCGCTTTGTTGCGCAAAGAATATGTTTCTCGTATCATTGTTTTTTTTAATAGAGAATTAATGTAATTCCCATGGGTAATGGTAATACCTGCATGCATACATCTTCAATAGAGCATCAATCTCCTCTATCCATTCTTCGTAGCTACAATTGATAATACTATGTATTGGTTATGGGCTGCTGAAATTGTCTTATATTTGTAGTGTTGTAATAATCTGATTAGCCGAAACAATTCCTTAAAAACTCAAGGAGTTCGATGATTTCTGAGTGGTAGAGATAATTTTATCAATAAATCTAAAATTCCTTCTCATCGACAGTTACTGTTTGCTTTGAACATCAGCAATCGTTTGAAAGTTATCAGCATTTAACCGCGCCACTTTAACGAAAAGTTTATGGATATCTTTTATAAAAATTATTTAAGAAAATTTAAATACAGAACTAAGACTATCATACCGTTAATAGTAGAGTTATCCTTATTTTGTGAGTTGAACAGGCTTGTTTCAGTGAAAGGAAAATATATTGAAGGACACATCTTAAACTTTTTTTAACAGTTAATTGACACCAGTGGAAAAGTGTGAATGTTGTATTGAATACTGATCGTGTGAGATTATGGTTTTCGTTTATTATGAGTATCTAGAATACAGTAATACATTTGGTTGTATTTTCATGGTCCACAATTGGAAATTTTTACTGTACGAATCAATTACAATCAACATTATTAATAAATTTTATTTCTTTGAATGGCTTTGCCTTCATTCATTAACCCACCTGTTGTCTCATTGTGTTCCTTTGATAGGATTATTTAATCATCTCCGTGAATAGATCAAAATTCCTAGTGTTTAACCTATCCTCCATAATATGATGTACTACCATTGAAATCTGGATACTATTCAAGGTTTTATTTCCGACTTTGTGGAAATTTACATTTACTTACTTTACCTTCATTATGCTCATATTTCTCGAAATATTGTCAAACTATTCTAAGTTCACTTCGCGTAAATCAGCTTCACGGAATAGGAATTTCAAATGTTTGTATAGGAATTAATTCGTTTGACTGACGGTTATACGTTTATTATTTATGCGTTCACGTTGCACGTTTAGTTAGAGTTGTTAACAAGAATAATAAACATTCACGTAGTAGCCTTCACAGATGGTGATGTAAGACAAGGAAGGTGACGGAACCTTATTTTTTAATGCCGAAAGCCTTTACGTCACAAAAAGCAACTATCATTGAGCTGTAAGTGGTCTTTATGCAATACAAATGAAAGCCTTAGACGGGGATTCGAACCCGTCCCCTCGGAAATGACAAATGCTCGCATGAAAAATTAATAGCAGAAAGTAATGTGTTGGTAAAATGAGAAATAATGTGTATTTTATGCATAGCAGAGAAATTTAATCTTGAAAATTCTATTTTGCCCTGATGAAGAGGGAAGAACAGCCCGAGTAACATTTTTTATTCCTTCAAATCGAGCTTTTAGCATCATATTGACTAAAGAAAAAATCGTTCTGTTAGAATCCGTACTGATTTCACCAATCAATTCCCATTTTCTTAGTACCCCATACGCTTAAGGCGTCTTCCAGATGACAATGGAAGTTGAAGAAGCGCAAGCAAGCAGCAATAAATAATTCATTTCGCCGTCCACGCCAGTTGGCTCTGTTTCGTCATTCCGTCCTTCTCCTGCCTTACCACCCGGGATCACTTTTCCTGGAATCAGCACATTCTCCTCGAGTTGGGAAGTAGACTTGATGGTCGCGAATCTGAAGAAACTGCCACGATACTCGCGAGATTCATCACTCTCTACACGATGTGTCTGAGCATTCGTGGAGAACATCGGCGTATTAAAATTCTTAGGTTTAATTTACACGTATTGGGAGCAGATATTATTTTGAACCTTGGATAGCCGGGTATTTATAACTGATTATTGAAATATATATTCGCCAAACCAACCATAGTGATTTTTTTTGCATGTTAAGGAGTGAACATCACCAACCCATGCGTGCATTGGGAAATACAACTCAATAAGTAATCATTTTAAGAAAACTTGACCAATCAGTGATTTTAAAATTACTTTGTATAGACTAAAAATTTAGTTATTCATGTCTCGTGAATGTGCATCTCACATTTTTTCAGAAAGTAGTAACATAATACCTCTCAGATGCATGTAAGTATTCATACTTTTGCATGCCTAAATGGTAATAAGTGTGCATTTAGTACTCTACAATTTAAAATTCATGACTGGTGACGTTTCATCCCCTGCCACCCACTCTTGCAGTGGCTTGCAGGGTATTATGGAGATGTCTTGTTTAGTATGAAGTTCGGTCTGCTAACTGAGGACAGAACACACCAAGCTAATGGGCTTATAGGCGTCTGACATTAACGTATCCGAGAATGGAAGGAAGCAGTTTCTTCATAAAGATCTGGTGTCCAGGTAATCACGCATCTTGGATTTTTCTGAACGTGCCCTAAGAGACCAAATTCGTGACGTACGGTAAGTGTGCCCAACGCTCCACCTACAATCACAATAGTTGATAAC
This sequence comes from Platycnemis pennipes, assembly GCA_933228895.1. Classification (NCBI taxonomy): domain Eukaryota; kingdom Metazoa; phylum Arthropoda; class Insecta; order Odonata; family Platycnemididae; genus Platycnemis; species Platycnemis pennipes. The sequence continues at coordinate 111,217,925 of OW121850.1, forward strand.
ACTAAAACAATATTTTCACTCAACTTTAAAATACTAATCCCTTTTTTTTGCGATAAGATTTTTGTTTCATAAAGGTCGAAAGCAGAAATGGTGGGAAAAGTAACATTAAATACAAGGGTGGTGTGCTAGACGCATGGGGGCCAAAACGATAGACGCGAGTTTGGTCTTATTTGTGCGGGAATGGAAGTAATATGTGACCTGTATCATTTCCAAGATACGATAGTTTCTGTTACGAGAATCATACATTTTTCAATCTAGATAATACTCTCCCAAGTTCTCCTGTCTCATAGATAATGTCTCCCACGTTTGACATAAAACTACAACGGTTACCTTGCAATACCTCCGGAAACTGAGAGTGCCATTCCAATACGATATTTGTTTTCTGGACTTTGAATATTTCGGGTGTCTTTTCGGCGTGATCTATTGAAACGTAAGCACGGGAATAGATTTCTGCCTTCCGTTAAGCAGTAGCAGCATTTCTCATCTCAGTAGGCACCTTTTTACTCACACTGAGGAAATGAGGAAATTGATGAATGTTTTATCGCTCTCTGGATAGATAGTTCATCCTTGATCGCAGAGACCTTGTCAAGTAAGAGCCGCTATTTTTGATAGAGTTTAGTGGAAGTTTTCCGCCAACGATGGTTTCCAGCAGTGGTTTAGGAGTTCATCCTTGACAAGCTGGGCCAGTTCTTTGGGTGGAATCCGAATTAGCACAAGGTTGGTCGCTGCCATGAGTGCATTGTCTTTCTCGTACGCAACGTAGGGCAAGGTGAGAGGTAAAAACTGTCCACTAAAACTAACCCGTATAAAAGACGGAAAGAGTTCGCCTAACGAAACACTTTCACAAAATCTACAATGGCTTCTGTTCCACATTTACTGACATTGGTTCTCCTGTTGGCTGCCGTATTTGAGGTGAGAATGTTTACAGCGGCATGCACTTTTTTGCTCAGTACTCAGGAAGTTGCATGCATTATTTTCCAGTTATAAAGCTTAGTGAGTAGTTAATTCGGCCGTGAACGTGAATTAACTTCCTGTTTAATGTCTTCACACGGGTGAAGATCGTATGAGATATTGAAATGAAAGACTAGCACAGATTTTATCTATAATCTTTTTTTGTGTTTCTGCGTTAAATTCACTAAGGCGCTTTTTAATTTCGGTAGTTATCACTCCGGCTCTAAATCATTCTTCTGGAAATATTTATTTTGCTGGAAGTACTTATCTTTTACTTTTTAAAACACATTTTCGTGAAATATCACGAAAAGTTATTGTCTGTAGAACTGTCAGTGTGGGACTTTCAATGAAAAGGAATTTTAGGGAAGTTGAGGATATTTCCTAAATATAGCACAAAGATAGTAGCTGAAACCGACAACAATATATTTTTCTTGGCTTTTTCACCATTTTTGATTGCAAGATTATGCTTGCTTAACTAAGAATTATGTTCATTTTGTTTCGTGTGTGTGTCGAAAACACGTAACAAGATATATTGTCAACTAGTGGTAACTTGATCGTCATTATTGAGGTAATTAAGAAAGGTCTTTGGGGTCATTAGATGAGGTAGAAAATTGGTATGAAATTGGTAGAATTGACTGAATTTTCGAGGGTGATTTTTGGAAATTACTATTGTGGATTGGGTTTGAAATAATCAGAATTTTATGTTTTACATGAAAATCATCCTATTCGTGCTGTAATTTCGTACGCAGGGCACAGGAAGCCCATATTTTCCCCATTTAATGTCATTTTAACCTCTCGTATCCATTATTACCCTTTTAAGGAGACCGAGCATGACATTAGCCTTTGCTTCACCCCCTGAAATTCCTTTCGACTCTCTCCCAAATGTGCTCAAAATGATTTGGCCCACTTAACCACTTCTACTTACGCCCTGCACTGAAAATGAGACCTACACTCCTCAAAACTGCTCACTCTCTTTAAAAAATGGATTCCTACTCCAAAATTGATTGCCTGACCACAGAAAATTGATTAGTCGTGTCATTATCGCATTCTTTAAAAATAATGGATTGTTAGATTAATGTTCGATTAAGGAATTCTCAATTGGATATCAGCAGATGGCCGTTATAGATGGTATCACGTCCGACAATCACAGTCACATAGGGAGTTCCCCAGGGAAGCCAAATAGGTCCGCTTCTATTTCTTTTATACAAGTACATCAGCGATTAGAGTACCGTAGTAAATACAGCTTAGACATTTTGCAGACGACGCGATAGTGTACAGAGGCATATTACATGAGAAGGTAGGGGATCACTTACTAAGGATTAAGATATAATTCAAGAGTGGTACAATAAAATGGCAGTTCAAACAAAACCAAAAAAAAGTGCGAGGCTATACTTTTTTGGAAGAATAATTATTCGATGGAGCGATCCTATGCTATTAATAAACAGACATTGAAAGCGTTGAATCCATTGGGTACTTTGTAACTGTTATTGTATTGGAACATTAGTTTCTGAGAACTAAAACAAATAAAGTACTACTGCTACTATTTAGATGTTACAATTACTAAAGATCAATCGTGGGGAAGGCACTTCTGGGAAATATGCGGCCAAATCAACAGAAAGCTAGGGTTTATTATAAGAATACGAGGGAAATGTGACGAGAATACAAAGAAGCGATGTTACTTTTCACATGTTAGGCCCTACGTAGAATATGCAGCCAGTGTGGGATCTAAATGAATAAGGTTCGATCATAGAATTAGGATGTGTGCAGTGTAGTGCATCTAGATTTTTTAAAAGGTGTTACGAAAGGTTTGGCAGTATATCAAAATTATTAACAGAATTAGCTTCGGAATCATTATCAGATCGTAAGTTAAAATACTGATTAAAGGTCCAGCAGAAATTTAAAACGGATAAGTTCACTGAAGATATTAGACGTACATGTATCAAAAGAACCCTGCGTATTATGCTACATTTGACCAGATAAACAAGAGTAGAGGGATAGATTATCGAACTGATAAATTTAAAATGTCCCGCGTACCATTAAGAATATAATAGGCAGCATAACAAAGGGTTATGTAGGTGATATACTTGCTAGAGTAGTCTGTACTGCATTATGAATGTTTCAACATTTCTGTCCCATGCATTCTAGGAAAATGCAGATAATTATATTCGGAGAAATACCTTTCTAACCAGTTATCACTTCATTACTATGCAGATACAAACCACCTAGTTGCACGTGACTATGTACATTTTCCATGTAGTAGTAGCATTGTAGCTCTTAGATACGTGTAAACAGTGCATGTTTAGTGATCTCCACCTCTTGCCACCCATTATTGTGGTGACTGGCAGGGTATTATGAAGATGTCATGAAAAAACCGTCTTAATTCGGTTTCCTCCTGTAGAGAATACTACCGCTATTCGATAATATTACTCGACCATTTTCATCCCCTTTGTGTGATTGCAAACATTTAGGTTCAACTATCCAATACTTTACGAGCCTATGATAGAAGCCCATATCTACCCTGAGCGATACTAACTCAATGGGAAAAATCCATTTAGTGTAGGAGAAATTCTCTTAAGCTCGAACTGCCCACGATGGTCAGATCAATAGCGCGCCGACCTGGTCATACAAATGTCGCAGTTTCAAATCCCACCTCGCGTATGAGTTTGTATATCATATGTGTAATCGTCATAGGTCAGTAATCCTAAGATAATTCTTCTCTTTTACGTCCTTAACAATTTTCTCCATATATAGGTGTCATTGTGTTCTTGGTACCTTCACCGGTAGAATACTAATAATAATAATGATGATAGGTATCATACGAGGTCTTCCTATTCCATTATTTCAATTCCCTAGTCCATCAACGATTATCTTCATTGGTCCACCATGTATGTATCAAGATTTGGTCAATTTAGTTTTTTCATCTTCTTTTCAAGGTCAAGCTTTCAGCTGACCTCTCCTCCACTCTTCTTGGGACTTCTCCGATAGTCACTAGGTCGATCCGTTTTATCGTAATTATGATTCTGCAGCATCACATTTCGAATGCTTCCTGTCTTGACTGATCTGTTGCTGTTATCGTCCTACCTCACTGTCATAAAGATGTGTGCAATCAGATGTATACTCTGATGGCTGGCCCTAGTGCTAATCTAATAGTTGTATCAGGTCAGACTGTGTGTTATAACCTTAGCACTAGATAACCTTAAAACCTTGATGTGCTATTATTAGCTCTACCTAGAGCCAATGAAAATACTACAGTAGCCAATTCACTATTTGTTCTCCAAATATTTACTATCTTAATCCGATGAGGAAGGGATCTAGATCGCGGCTATTCCTTATCGGTGTTGGGTCCGAACCGAGCCGAGAGATGAACCATTTTTTGTGTCTCCTTCCAGACGTGGGCTTTGCCAGAAAGATGCACCGCAGCCCAAACAGACCATGTGAGGGCGCCTCGCTCTTTCAATGTGGACTATTTCCCAACGGGCGAGCTCCCAACAGCCGCCACAATACCGATGGACTCCAAGAAGAGTGTCTTCCACATCGACTACCATGCTGTGACGGAAGGAGGAGGGGAAGATGAAAGCCCCGTGGAGCCACAAGTGGAACCATCCTCGTCCTCCAACAAGGGTGACGAAGATTTAGAGGTAAGGCGCTCAAGCGCCGTACGCATGTCGATAAAGTACCGGCCTATTTCCCTACATATTGGGGATATGGTTGGTGTCGTGGTTAGGGTGGCTTCCCATCCCGAAAGCCCAGGTTCGAATCCTGTAAATAGCAAATTTTTCTGTGGTATACCGGCCCCTACTTGCTTCCACTACTCCTTCCGTTGGATGGGATGATAAACCGCGGATCTCTTGTTACCTTTCGTCAAGAACAGCCTAACGCCAAAGTCTCTGTCCATTTTTCAAAAATCTTTCCTAATACCTGCCTATCCCTCTCTTCCACCACTCCCTGAAAACCTTTCCAAATACCCACTTAACTATCCCTGAATGCGCCCATGACCTTCGTTGTCCATCACCCAATGAAATGCAGTAATAAAAAAAACAGCAACAACCTTGTTCCACGATGCCTCGACGTTATTGTGTATCGGCGAAGGTGTAATTTTTACGCCACTGCATCGGCAATATCCGATTGTTGAATTTGGCTCCGAGAATATCCAAGAAATTTTGGATTTATCGAGGCTTTCACGTCACAACCTCGATTATTCTGAGGCTCAACGGTATTGAATCTTTTCTGAATAAATACCCTGGTAAGCTACAGGTCTTGGATTCGCTCTCCACCTTGGTCAATCATGTCACGTTTTTCCCTAGGACTGTAGTGCATTCAGCATAGATGTATGAATTTAGACGGAGTGGCAGAACAGAGGATAGAGAGTTTGGAGTTCGAAATTATGCAGTTAACATGGTCGTATTCACATAAAATACTCTATGTGTTCGTGATTTATCACTTAACTTTTCAAGCAATACGTTTACTTACCGATCTCAGACCGATCCAGTCCGTTTTCGAGCCCAGTCTCAGGTCAATCTGAAGAGGTTGGTCTGAGTGGTAAACGCATCTAGCTGACCCGATCAATTGCGCACTTCGTTTCTTCTTTGTCATCCGATGACAGACAAAATAAATAAATAATTCTTCTGCGGCACATGTCGCGGTAGGTTGCAGGAGAAATTGGACTGAACGTGTAGGAACAAAGCTACAAATACGGCATGAATAGATTTGCTTGACGTAAAGGCGCACTGCGATGTAAACACACCGAAGCAAACAAAAGCGCTCTATCATCAGCGATCGCCAGAATCGATAGGCTCGAAAGGTAGGTGGGAAAAGGCCGAAATGTTAAATCCATTTTGTTAAACGCAACACACCGAGTCAAGTCCTTTTCTTAGTCCACATCGGTCTTAACTAAGATCGGTTGGTAAACGTAACTTGACTTGAGTTTATTAATCCTGGATCAGATGAGGCGGTAACTTCACTCTTCACTATCACTACTATTCCCCCGACCCGGTTGCTTTCAATACGTTACATTGGTATTTATTCATGGATTTGTTTAGCATTTTTAGCATTCAGTTATTCTTTAAGTATACTCATATTAGTAACAATTCAGATGTTAATGGCATTTTTGTTTATTGTTCACTACTTTCACTTTTGTATGAAAAAAATTGTATCGTTAGCAATGCATATAAAATCGTGAAGGTTTCTTCAGCATAGGTTCTCCTTTGAGGCTACCCAGCTCTCTTATTCTTTAATATAATTAATTCATTATTTTTGCATTGTTTGTTGAAAGCAATAAAATTTATTACTTACTAATCACTACTACTTTTCTATTATTAGAATCAAGGTTATAAATCAGAGTTAGATCACAGTGTATCACACTTTGAGGTTTATATCACAGTTTAGTATCACATGTATAATATTTCACTTTTAAAAAGTTTTTCAATCACAGCAAATCGCTATCACATATTCTTTGGCGGCTGGAATTTTGAATGAATGCTCTCGAGTACGCACGTTTGCAAACCATAAAAGCGCCTGCTGGACATCCAGTACGTGAAATCCATCTCCAGAGAGGTTTTGCCGTCCAAAAGTCATATGTAATAAAAAGGCATAAAGGTAAAAACTATTCATAAAAATTGGGGATCAAATTGGTTTCAAATCACTGCAAAAGCAGGAATAAAATTATTCAAAAAATGATTAAAAATTTAAGATCTTAAAAAAAAACACAGGGTATAAATAGGTAAAATTAAATATGGGGGGAGAATAAATAGGCAGCGAAATAGTGGGATTATCAGATTATAATAGATAAATAATTAAAAAATAGATATGTTGCGAGTGATAGACGTAGTGAATATTTAGATAAAATGTTCTGCATTACAATACCTGTTCCATTCGAGGAGTAAAGTAGATTAGAATGCCCTGGAGGAGGCATGGACATGTTAGCCTGTGGGTGACAATGATGTCAGAATGGGGATGCTTGGGAAGAAATAGACCCCACCTACTCTGCACAAATCATTGCGATTTATATGTCCTCTTATGGAGATTGCATGTGTGTTAACTGTAGCATTTAAAGCATCGATAACACTGAAATCTCCCATATTTCATCGCAGCGGCATCAGATAATATTCCTAAAGCTATATAGGGGAGGTATTAATGCATATGATCCATCAGGGAGTTACTTTTATTTGCTAAAACTGGTTCGAATGAAACCTATTGAAACTATATATTTGGCGTGTTTTTGTGTGTTTACCAACTTTTCTCTGTAACTTTGACGAATTAAAAAAATATATTCTATTATTCATCTTACTACTATAAGTTTTACAGCATGCAAAAACAGCTTCATCCATACGAGTATCGCCAATAGCACACCAGTTTTTCCGCACCGACGAAGACGGCAGCTAGCTTCACTAATCAGCCGCGATGCCTCATTCAGTACATTCTAACCTCCTTAGTTCCTCTGTAACAAATTTACAGGGATACTGTTCCCATCCTTCATGAAAGAACTATCATCGATTTATAAATCACTTAATGATCAATCCAAATATTATATAATGCCAAATAAAATCCAGTTACAAGCCAGAGTTACAATTTTTAGTTTTGCCCCTCACGTTTCCGCCTATATTGTTAGATTTTTATTGTTTAATATATTGTATTTTACCATTTAGGGTAAGCTTAGATAGAGTTCTCTTTTTTTTATTTTCCGCAGATTTGTATACCTTCTACCCCTTATCACCTCCATCTAAAATTTTCATTATCTTCCCCCCTTTTCTTAACTTTCCTTGTACTTTCCCTCCCATATCCACCATCAGAATCCTATTCACCCTTTTTTCTTCATCCATCCCCCTACTCTGACTACACCTAATATCCTTCATCAGCATCCTTTCGTTCTCCAAAATCTTAAGAACTTGTTGCATCTTCATATTTGTGCATAGCACTTCCTCTATGCTTTTTCATGTAGTACATTTCAAAGGTTTTCAACAGTTTTTCATCATTTTCCCGAGAACTCAGAAGTTGGGCAATATGGCTCCGCACTCCATATGCAATTATTGCATAACTGCTTCTTTAAATCTCTGCGTTAGTAAGTTCCCTGATTTTGATAAACGCATTTAATGTTGAGCTAATCTCTCAGATCAATGTCAATATTACGCCTTCTGTCGTCCTTGACAAAGCCCAGGTGACTTAACCGTTCCGCCTAAGTCAGTTACCTCTCTCGGAATTTGGCGCATATGGACACGTTTCTCCGTGTTGGGACAGAAATCTCCCAGAATTTTTTACTCGTCAGATCTTTTCTGCTTTCAGTGGTAATTAAAAGTTTCATTAGTTCTGTTTTTAAACGAATTTTACCACTTTTATTTAGTTTCCTAGGGTAATATCCTCATCAGATAATAGTATAACCTTAGATTAACCATCAGATAATAAGGTAATACCCTTAATCTCCCAGCATTTTCACACGATACATTAAAAATCTTTCAGAATGGACCATTGAAAAAGATTTTACTTTTGTTACACCTGTTCTCTTGTATACCCAAATATTTTTATTATCACCTTAGATTTCTTTATCTTCAAAAATCTTATTAATTTTGTTTTCCCGTGATTAATATTCGTCATCTCTTGCATTGAGTCAACAACTTGTCCAACCACTAAAATTAAAATCAAATTTCGAAGCATTGACATGGTCGAAGGTTGTCATGATGTCTGTTAATGGGTACACTTAGTCACTACCACAGAATTTTATTTCACAATCGACCGGTTTCGGCAGTTACTCCATCTTCAGACCTGAAGATGGCGTAACTGCCGAAACCGGTCGATTATGAAATAAAATTCTGTGGAAGTGACTAAGAGTACTCATTAATAGACATCCAACCACAGTTATATTTCTTAGCAGACTAACTTAGTGGCTGTCAGTCATCCGTAGATTCTGTTCATGTTTTAAAGAAGCCGAGATACACTGGCCGACAATTAAGTGACGCCGCGTGATGCGCTATGCACGAATGCAAAATCTCCGCTTTTCGGGAGTCATTGATTTCTCGCTTTCACGTTTGACGTTTATTCCTTCCCAACAGATTCATGTGGTGCAAGAATCCTCAAACAACCGGGTACCGAGATCCGTTACCGATACCCTCACGACGCCTAACCGCTATCGCAGACCGGCCTCTGGACTGCGAGAATCCCCGTACGCTGTGCTCCCCGACCACCAGGGAGATTCCGGCGATGTCTACTCCGTCCCTCGCTCGAGGAAGTGGATCACGCAGATGGCGCACAGGGTCCCAGACCGCGTCTACGCAGTCCAGATGAGGCAGTCGTCACTAGCCTCTGAGGGGCGGCCAGGGGATGGCAACAGGAGGCCCAGTGGAGGCTCGATGAGGGGGAGGATTGTGGAAACAGCTGACGGCAGAAGATTCAGGATAACGTCCGGCGTCGTCACTCTTTATGAAAGATGAAGCGCGCATTGATAGTGTGTTGAAAATGCTGTTATTTATTGATATTTAAGATTAAATTATAATACTGAAAATTTATAAATGTCATAATTTATTCAATATTTTTATTATCAGGTAGGTCAATCTGGGGTAATTTGCGATTAAATATTGAGGATACCTCTGCAGGTGGTTCGTTCACCGGACGTAACTACACTGGAGAGCACCAGTCTTGAAACATTGATAGTTGAACGAATATAGTCCCCGCCTACTATTCCCCTGTCATCTACCCTTCCCCCTATATTAAAAACTCTCTTTAAATCTTCCTATCTTCTGCCTCTCATGCTATCTAGCAAACTAATCCTTTTCCTTTTCTACCACTTTTACTTCCTTTCCTCTCTTGCCGTGTTTATTACTTGCTCTTCATTTTTTTTCTATCCAGCAAACCTTTCTTATCCCTCTCCGTACTAATATCTCAAAATCCTCAGCCTGCCTCTCATACTCATTCCGTGAGGACCAGTTTTCATTAATGAACACCGTACTACAAACTATAGACTTTTGTCTAGCCTCTTCTTTTCTTTAATAAGTGACCCCTTCATTCACTATTGCTCAAAGTGGTGAGTCGTAATAAAAAAAAATTGAGTATCGGTGTCTCATCACCTCTTGCCAACTACTCTTAGAAAACTTGCTCGGATACAAGATGGGGTCAGTTAAGCTGATTTTTACAGTTTAGGTTTTTGGTCACTTCAGGTCCCTTGAGGGCTTAACCGTTACGGATTGATGTAACGTTCATTTTGACGGGTCCAATTCTTGGTTTGGTTATCAGGAGTTGTATGCAAACTCTTGAACAAACCTTTCTTTAATAAAAAAAAACAATTCACTGTAATAAAACTGGTGTTTACGTCTTTATTTTTCTTGCATCGGATTGGGGCTGAATAAAATTTCGTTGACATTCGTGAGAAGCACTTGTAAAATACGATAACTTTATTGTATTTGAAGGAGAATTCACCTAACAGATATTTAATCCATATTTCTAAATGAAGGTGAAAGATGATAAGCATTTTTTGGCCGGAGATAATTGGATTTTCCTCAAGACGTCGTTTTAATCGAACCCTCCATATAAACCATGTATTTTTCGCTGTTTACGTGACATTTGTCCAGGAAAGCAGCGAAAAAAAACACGTTAAAATCAATGGTTTTGTTGATTTGAACAAATCTTTCAATGATTTTAGAACAGACCTTTCAGTGATTTTGCATACATTTGGAGATTTATAGACAACGGATACGTTATTTATGAAACGGAAAACGTTCATAACCAGTGTTCTGAGCTACCAAACACAACAAGTTCTCCTTTCATTCGAAAGACAGTGAATACGATCTCGCTTACTGTACCGTAGGCTTACGTAGATGGGTCAACAAAGACGGTAGGTAAGTATGATGAAGTCGACATGAGTGTTTTGTAACCTCCCATGAAATGTTTGCATTTTTGTCGCAATCGTCACTTTGATGATGTCACTGCGATTCTTCGCGTGCACTATGATGCACCTTTTCGGTGGAAGGAAAAAACCCATTTATTGGAGAATCTTTTGGACCTCTCAATGTTACTCTCGTACGATGAAAATGACAAATCTGAATACCAATTTACAATTCTGAATAAGTTACACGTAATATGCTATAAACAAATGAGAAGAAATAGATTGTCCTTCTCATCTAAGACTAAATATACAGATGTACCTACTCTGCATGACACCTCGATGGTGCATGGCACGGAGTTTACCAAACCTGAACTAGGTGCATGCTACAAAAAGACATGATACTACGTAGTAAGAAGAACTGATTTTCGTATATGTACCATTAACAAGCAACTAAATGGTTATACCCTGCAAACGAATAGAATTTTTATGGATGAATTAAGCGCTGTTTATTCTTGCATTCACCAGGGCATTCATCATCCCATGCGTGCAAAGATGAAGTCAATGTAAGTTGGTAGATTTGAGATCTTTATTCAGATGCAAGACAGTCTGAGGTAACTACGTCCATTACATCCATCCACTTGACCTTAATTCCTAATTTTATCCCTTTTCACTCGCGGGAGGAGTTAACTTTAGGAGTCCATGCAAATAGGAGTCTATTTGCATGGAGTTCCAGGTCTTTTAGCTTGTTTTTGTAATAAAATGATAGTATTATGTCATGAATGATTTCATATTTCCCCTGAAAATACTGATGGGGAAGAGTTCTCGGACTTCCGACCGAGTGATTGCGTTAGTCTGCACCGAAGTCTCGAAAGCTGAGTCTGCCATTAACTTCAACCCGTCTCCGATCAACCCTGAAAATGATGGCAGACAGCCTTCGAAGCGTCGGTGCAGACCGACGATGTCAACCTGAAAACTGAAAAAAAAAACTGAAAACTCTTCATGCTCATTAGTAGGTATGCTATTGTTCACCTTCAGTGGAAAACGTATCCGAATCGAATTTACCTAAACTTTTTTGCGTAAATTGTCAATTGCAATCTGATAGCGATATTTTTCCGAATTCCTCCGGCAAACTCGCTACACTAGAACAGTTATCATAACGGCCTTTCACAAATCATGCCATGTACTTCGTGACACTCTTGGGCTTTCGTGGTGAGGGAAGCGCCTCTAAGTGCATTTTTCAACGCTCCAAAGAACGGTTGAGAAACCACACGGTTCGAAATAGTCGGCGGGAATGTTTTGGCACATCGATTACATCCACCACCGTTGTTGCATCACTTTAAGCGTCTTTCCACCGCCATAGTGTTCACTTACACTTACTGCCCGCAGATATCGCAACTCGCCCGGGCCGGACAGAATGCAAGCGCATCAGTCCGTCAGAATGCGAAGTTGATCGACCTTTTGTATGGAGTGCCGGGCGAATTCTGTCCTGTAAATGGAGAACTTAGATGGAGGTGGGAGGAGGTTGGGAAGTCCGGGGGGTGGGCTGGACATAGAGGGAAAACAGGTGCTCAACTCACGGACCGTCCGGTGGAAGAGACGAGCCCCCCTGAGGCTCAGTAGGACTGTCAATTCCAAGTTCCCATTCCACCCGCTCCGTTCCGTCTCTCCGTGGTGTCGTTCGAGGATATGGAAGCCACCCAGCCAACCCCAGTGGTCATAACGGTGCTCCTATTACTCTCCCAAACAGTGAGTTTGACTTACTACTTTACCTTACCGGGACTTTTGTTTACATGTCGCTCCCAGTCCTCCACCGTGTCCACGTTGTTTGTTTGCAAAAATAAAGTGGATCGGTCCGCGGTTTACATTCTGAGCCCATAGGGTGCTCCGGTGTGTTGAGAAATGAGCAAGGACTCCTCTCCGCTTTAACAGTTTTCGACCAAAGTCTGTGCACTTGCCCCCAAAGTATTCTCCTCCGACATGTGAGATCATCCATAGCGTTTTTTTCACTATCACGTTCCTGAGTTTTTTTTCCCATCTTCCGGAATGTATCTATATGCATATGTGATCTTCCGCAAGCTTTGATCCAGTTACATTTCATAATAGTAGAATATTTTCCATTGACTTTATTGTTAATATGTTTTATTTATTTATCTGTTCTTAAATTTTTACGGTTTCTGTTTAACCCTCCAGCAGGCGCGCCCTATTCTCTGACACTAGCGGGCGCGCGTGGCACTCAGTGCAACACTTGGTTTTCCGCTGATATTAATAACAAAAACTCGAATTAAGAAGCGTACATTCCTTTCCTTATTTTATTAATAGAACTTTACGTAGTATACACATACAATACAGATTTTTCAGGTTTTCAGGAATGTTCTCCTGCAATGTTTATCCGTAGGATGGTTTGCCCTATATAATATGTGAGCATGGATTCCTGCGATGACCAAAAATCTATAAAATAAAACTAATGGCCACCTTTTCGTAATTCTGGACACAGAATACAAACTACACATTTGGTAAACTGTGTCGACACCTGTTTTCGTTGCATTATAATCTAATACAATACATGGTTTATTTGAATCTTCATCTGTAATCCCCTCATCATGCAATTTTGAAAGCAAAAACACCGCCTTTTTCTTCGTAACATATGAAAGGAGTGTAATGCCTTTCTGATACCCGTAGAGAGATGACCCTACAGCGCGCGTCTTGTTTGGCAAAAATTCAGGCGGAATCTCTCTTTTATTTTTTTTCAGCGTGCCAATGGTTGTAATGGTTTTTGTAAGGAGGTGCTTGGCAAGAGGATAACTAGTATACCAGTTATCTGTTGTTAGATTACGATTAGATGCCTCTATTGATCTTATAAGCCTCTTGACAACGTCTACTGGTGAGTTTGAAACTAAATATGGACCATTCATCTGCTTCCCGCAATACACTTCGAGAATATTGGTGAAGAATGTTTTGGCATCACACATAGCATATAACTTTATCCCGTATTTCGCGGGTATGCTCGGTATATATTGAATGAAACTGCAACGGCCTCTAAATGGTTGCAACATTTCGTCAATTGTCACAAATTCACTCATATGTTTTTTGACAATTTCCTATGAAAGAGTCTATTATTGTTCGGATTGCAGCTAATTTATCTGTTTGTTTTCAGAAATCCCTACACGTCCTATCGTCAAATCTTATTGATCGCAGAATAAACAAAAATCGCTTGTAACTCATAGCAGCCCTTAGAATTTGCATTCCTGATCCATCTGCACTCCACAATTCTAAAGCATTTGCATGATGACCTTTTTTTATGCCAATTAGAAAAAGTATACCCAGTACAGCCAAAAATTCTGTTCTTGTTGTTTCGGTACAATCCCTATCCCTTGAATAGTGGACATCAGCAATTTTAGTTTGAATGTACTTGTTTGTTTGCATCACAATTTCATCAATCATGTCTATATCTATACATTTTAGGAAAGCCGCAGCCTAATCAGGTGTATTTCTTACCCAGAGTTTTTTCACTGGGAGTGATTTTATAATGTTTTTGCGCTTTATCTTTGTAGCACCGGAAAAAGAAGTTTTTTCCACTTGCAAGATTTATCAACTTTTCCAAAAAAATAATTGTTCTCACCATCACAATGTTCAGCAATAGTAGGTTCTTCCATGTCACCAATAGACGTAGATTCATCAGTCTCTGCCGTGATCACCAAGGGAAATATTTTCCTCCACATCCGTATCATCACTTTCCTCAACTTCCTGTTCCTCGTCTGACAGCTGTTGTAGTACCCTCAGATTAACTTCTCGGTAATGATCTTCGTGCCCTAAGCAGTATGATGATTAGCTTCTGAATTTTTCTAGATCATAGTAAACCCATAAAAAGGACAACAAAATATGCAATGGAAATTATTCCTAAAAATATACATCATAGGGCTCGCGTTGGAAAGAATGCCACAGGTCAATTTCCAAAAGTCTTTCTCTCCACATACAGCTGCTTCTACACACCATACGTTTAGCTGTTAGCTCAACCTGATTCAGAGAACGAATGGTGAAAACTCATGTGTTCCTACCTACTCACCTCACACTACATCGTACAGAAATAAACAATTTTGATAAATAAGTGCCACTATGGAATCGAATTTCACCACCAGGCGCGCGTTGCACAGAGTGCAACAAAGACGACCAGTTCAGCTACTTATTCGTTTTATTACGAAATACGAGAAGCCTTGCGCTTGAATTACAAATAGAAATCTTCATAATGATACAAAGAAGGAATAATTGGTGCGTTTGGTTCACTGATCTTCCAATATTAATAACGTGAGAACGAAACGGCACAATGTTGCACTTTGTGCCACAGCGCGCCCGCTGGAGGGTTAAGTGTTACCACCATGTTAGTTTTAGGATAAATGGTTTGAAGCTATCGGCTTGATTTTATTGATAGACTGCCGGCCTTCCATGTAAAAGTGGCAGGTATTTTACTATGGTTTACTTGCTCCACTTACCACTACACCGTGTGCAGTACGCCGTTCGTTGGAAATGGAGTGAAACAGTGGACCATTCGATATCTTTCGTTTGTTGCAGGTTGATGCTGGCTAAGAATATCTATCCCTCCATTCTCTTCATCCTTTAAATCATACCTCATTCCAAATTCCAACCTTTTTTCAGTGGTGCAAGTGATCTCAACTGTCGTTTGCCTCCCCTAATGACAGGAAAAACGATCGATCATGGCCTATCAGAATGTTTTGATATGCTACGAGGGCAGATGTGATAAAACTAGCAACGTACCATTGGAGGACTATTAGATAAGTGATTGGGTGATACTTGAAAATGCTAGTGATGGGAAATAAAAGGAGGATAGATGGTGAAATCAAGGGATAGGCAATCAGATGCTCACGGAGGTCATGAAATAGAGTCCTACATTCAAACGAAATAAGAGATATGGGTATTTGGAATTGGATGAAGGATGACAAGAGGTATTTGAGGAATGAAATTCTGAAATCAAATTGACATTTCTACTTAAGAAATCCAGTGTTCATGAAACCGTTTTTATTTTAATCTAAAACTTATCTTTCCCCATTAATATATTTTTGCCGCTCAATAGTGAACAGAATGTGGCTGGAGGTAATCTTCTTTGCTAAGATATGTACCACCCGCTATGCCGTAATTGTTGTTCTTTGTCCTGTTTTTTTATTTTTCCAAATAGCGAAGGTAAGTCTAGTGAAATTACCATACTGAATGGAACGATTGTTACCATGAATAATGATGTACCAATGTTCCTTAATATATTCCCAACTAGCATCGGGCGATTTGCACTTGTTTCCTTGGCTAAAAAATCTCTCTACAAAATTTTCATCGACTCCATCGTAATATACGTCACCATTTTGCGGGCCGCTTTAGTCCGGTAGATAGCGTGTCAGAGTCTGAAAACCCAAAGATCGAATGTCGGTATGAAAGACGGAATGGAATCCCGTATTGGACATGGATATTTGTGCTTTTCTTAAAATGAATATTGGATACTGTGACTAATTTAGGCTACAGTCTGTAATGTCGGTAACCTTAGTGGTCTATTTACCTTAAAAATCTTATTCTACCTCTCTGTAACGCTGCGTCTGTATGCTTATTATTTTTCAATCCAACTCAGATGGCATATTCCAGTTGTTATTAATTCCGGGAAACTTTTCAAAGCTTTGGTAACTTAAGGCAAAAGGGGTTATCTTGTACGTACTGGAGGAAGCATCGCAACTGTTTTATAAAGTCAGGTTGCCAATCAAAAAGTAAACCAACTTGGTCGGCATGGACGTACGGGCTAGCTACCAGCGCAACTAGTGATACCCACTTCTGAAGTTGTTATTGCACGTGGTAAAACTTAAAAGTAGTGAGGTAAATAATGAAATAATTTTCAAAAGTTTTCAAATAAACGGTCAAAAATGCGCAAGTAATCAAACGCCAAATATATGGTTCGAATAGATTGTATTAAATCCAGTTTTAAAGAGTAGAATCGGAGGAATTAAATGCATTAATACCTTTTTTAAATATCTTTTGAAAAAAGATATTACTGCGATGAAATTTGGATATAATAATTCACTTTAATGTTATTAATGTTTTACAAAGATACAGTCTCCATAAAACGGCTTCTTATGCCACCTGTTTCGGGCGAAAGAGGTTGAGCCTAATCCTTCCCTAGCACCCCCATTCTGGTTTCATTGTCACCCATGGGCTAGTATATCAATGCCTTCAGTAGTACATTCTAACTTCCTTGAAGTCATCTAGTCATGTGGGTTCTAAAGAGGGTATTAAGCGTGCTCTAATATACGTCTACATTGCAATTATTGAGAAATCGCTTCTAAAATCTGGCTTGTATACTTATTCGCAAGTTAGCCCAAGGATCTTGATCCCAATTGATCAAAAGATTTTTCAAATGTACTGTCATGGACTATTTTTACGGAAAACCATATCAGAGAGTGCCTTCACAAACTTCACCCAAGTGCTAATCAATATTAAAAGATGAATTTCTCCAAGCATGGGTTTTGCGATTTCGGTGTTTCTTTGGCACAGTAGTCTTTAGCATCTCTTGAACTACCAAGCGTATCAATCATCACTGTCACAGGTCAACAATCCTTAGATTGGTTTGACACAGCGCTTCATTCAATGGTTCTATCAGCCAGCCTCTTCATATTCGTATAGTTCTTCTCTTTTTATCCTTAACTACTTGCTCCATATACCTCATGCGAGGCCTTCCTTTTATATTATCCTATCCTTCCCATTCAGTTATCCCTCGACGATTGAATGTATCTGATCTTCAAGTATCAAGACAATGCCTCATAACGTCTTCATATCTCTTCTTTTTAAGATATTCAGAAGACTTCTGTTTTACACCAATCTTCTTAGGACCTCTTCATTAGTAACTCTGTCGATCCATTTCATCGTCATCACACTTCTGCAGTGCTAGATTTCAAATGCTTCCAGCGTTGATTTTTCTGCTACTGTCATTAACCATGCCTCACTGCTATGAAGAAGTGTGCAATAGGTGTATGTTCTGATGAACTTTTTCCTTACTTCCACGCTTGTGCACGCACGATTTATAGCTGTAAGTAGATTCTTCTTTTGGTAGAATACCCTCTTCGCCTGAGCTATTCTTCTGGCTATTTTCTTCTTACTTGGCCCATCGCTAATCATATTCATCATAAGATCTAATGATAGACCTAAAATCTTGATCCTGTATCGAACGTGGCCTTAACCCGTAGAGTACCTGAAACCCGATATTACTACCAATGTAGTGATTCAGAGGCCAACCCTCAATATTTAGCCAAATCACAGTGCTTTAAGAATTGAAATCCCTGACCAAGCAGGTGCACGGCTCGATTTCCGTCTTTTTAATCTAAGTAGGAGGTAAAATTACCATTTTTTATTAGGGAAATCAATATACAGCTGAGCTCATGCAAACTATAGGGGATAGGTCATTATTTAGACATAGGTAGCATAGTATATGAAAGGAAGCGAAGAGTGGAAAGAAACCTTGCTGCTGTGTCTGTCTATCCCAGTGAATTTCACGAATGAATTCACGGTCAAGCGTTACCACTCGATGGAGGGAGTACTGATTTTTTTGTTGGGAAGTCCGGAGACATCAGGATTTGAACCGGGTTTCCTCCGATCCTCAAGCAGACACTCTAAAAAATAAATTATCCATGCCTCTCTCAATTTCCACATTCATGTGATATTACTAATTCTGAAGATTCTGGCGATATGGAGTGGAAGCGAAACATGATAACATTAGAAACACAACATCAGGTACCTGATGATGCTGTAATACAGTGAAAACCGGATCGTAGTAAAGTTTATTTTTGTGGAATTGTCTCGTGTTTTCTTTTTTTTTTGTTGTCAAATGTATTAGTTTGTTTCATCCTTTGCTCTCTTCCTCTTGGAGTTCTCTCGTACTAGTTGAATTGCATTCAAGTTAAAGGCACTCCAATTAATTAGGTTGCATCGCAATCCAAACCATCGTCCCAATCTAGCTTATTAATCATAAGCCAAAGACATGCACAACCATCCGTGCCCGAGGAAGGATATGAGCCTGTGACCAGGCCCTGCTTAAGGTCCGGGCTACAGCCCTGCCCGGGGCGAATGACGGGGTGCCGTGAGGATGGAAAAAGCTTTTTTTATTCGGTGGTTGACATCTAACTTCATGTCCAACTTGATAATGTACTACTTTTTCCTCTTCTTAATTTTAACTTCTACATTTGACTGGTGAAACGTGTTACAACTCGGTTTGATAACCGGGTGGAGGGGAGAGGATGCCGTAATACTCTCTCACCCAGGTGAAAATGTTGTCTTTAGCCGTGACCCTTGAGATGTCAAACCCTACTCGTTACCAACCTTACTAACCTGGCCGGAATGGGTTGTTTCCTTCCATACCATTGGTCAACGACTTCTCGATTACCCATCTTCTATTTCCGTTCTTAGTCCGGTCTTCTCATCAAACCCACTGATTTATTTTCAAAGTGCCAGTCGCTGCCGCTCGAGCTTAAGAACGAGCCCCAGGGCGGTTGGGAGAGTATAGGCGCCTCGAAGCGCCAGCCCCTGCTGCCCCGCCTGGATCGGCCGACGCTGACGGAACGAACCGACAGGGTGACCAGCGCCTTCCGGAGCATCGTCAACTTCCTCGCGCTGGTCGGCGAGATCGAGCACTTCATCAGTGACCGGGCGAGGACAGTCATGAGGAGGCTGGCCCGGTATTATACGGCCGAAGAAGACGTCGACTGCACCACGTGCCTCAAGAGGTGGAACAAGCGAGCCACTGGGGACGATCAAGGGCGCCATCTTGTCGCGCGAGGAATGACGTGAATGGAATGGTAACGTGGCTCTGCGCAGTGGTTTCTCTCCCCCGTGTTTCAGTGACAGGACATGTCCGCGGCAAGAAGTTCCAGTTGAGGTCGGAGTCCGAAAACTTTCTGGAAACGATTTCGTGTTGCTGCTATGTTGCCTGTGCATCAATTATTTTAACGTGTCATATAATGTTGAAATAAAAATTGGAGCATTGGTGATCGGTTTGGTTTTATTAACTGGTAGCTTGAATTTTTCACAACCAATAGGACAAAAACTGAAATTATTTAAATTTGCGAATTTATTATTTATGCGAATTATTTAAATTTGTTGCTTGGTACAGATATACACTGTCCTGTGCACTGCCTAAGCATTAGCCTCGAAGCTATTAGCGAAACGCACCGAGGGACCAACGATTTAGCAAAATTTGAAATGAGTACTAAACTTGAATTGCTCACCACTTAGCATACAAGGGGGGGCATTTTTCCTGTGAAATATTGCTAGCGCAGTCGGGATTCGAACCCGGGGCCGCTGGATGGCAGTAATTACTCTATCTACCGCACCAAACTGTAGCCTCAGTTTTCTCAATCCTCTCCCAGAAGGGAGAGAATTGACATTTCCCAGTATATGCGTCCCTGGGTTCGGAGCAAAAAATTCGATCTAATCCCATTTTAGTACTGCCGCGATACCTAAGGCGAGATGGAGGATACTCAAGGCGAAAATACGTAGAGCCGAGAGGTAAGACTTTTTTGGTGACACGAGACGAGATTACACCACAATACTCACTCGAATGAAGGAATGGTTGCATGCATGTACAAAACCGTTCTTAGAATGACCTTTCATCAATTGATTTCCCTTGATCAATTGATTCGAAATTAATTGAAACCCTGTTTCAATTAATTTCGAATTTGATATAGGCTTCAAATCTTTATGTGCACCGGCAAGTTTAGCAAGCAGTAAATCTCAGAATTTGCATATGATACAGTACTGTTAAGAGACATAGCCGGCAAAATAAATATTTGATCGTGCTAGATCAATTATTTAATGTTATCACATTATTATTAGACTCCAGGGGCCACGAAGTGTGTCCACAGAATTTCGGATGGTGGCTTGACCTATTATAGGGAGAATGGCTGCGAAGTACGCGAGCTTAATTATCGAATAAGCAGTCATGCACAAGTAGTGCCGGGAATAGGAGGTGAAAAAGAAGACCTCGTAGGTGTACTTGGCAAAGGATGCAAAGACGGAAAGTTCTGTAAGTATGAAGAGAATACCTGATAGGAGAATCAAGAGAGCTGCGTCAAACCAATCTTATAAACCGCTGTGTCATGATAATGACAACTGGTCTATTAGATCTGATAAATAGCGAGCGTGCCTGGCGACCAAAAATACCGTTATCTCTCCCCTCGTCGGGAGACATGGCATATGCAGCTGCGTTTATAAAAATCACATCCTGTCACTTTCAGTGATTGAAATATTGACATGGAGACGACAATGGAAATGATAATGCTCTTGGATCAACTGAATTAAGGGTCCAAGAATCTGGATTATATTCCGTGAGGGTCACTCAAAAAATTCTAATCATACTGAAACAAGCCGATCTGGAGAAACAGATACATAGTTTTGCTGTGTCATTTGAATCAGAGTGATTCTGAATCGAAGCGTGCCCTTAATTGCAGAAAACTAATTATATAAATAATATTATTTTACAGAAACGAACTTTTACAACTGATGATGACGTGTATAGCAAACAGGGATGGCATTTTTATTTTTTAAACCTATTTTGGATCTTGATACTAATTGCATTTATATTTTGTTGAAATCGTTTGAAAAAGGGGAGTGGACATATTGAAAGGCTACCAGAGATTCTTTGTAAAACCGATTCTAAAGACACTACTTTCTTGTACAATTGCGTTTGGTGACAACGGACCTTTCCATAACTTTCTAACTCACTGATGGTACTAAATATATGTCATTTGCTCCACGATAAATCCTCTGAAAGTTGGGCAGGTAACATCTCATCAACGCGGAGGGTGTTCCTTTGCGTTGATTTGCTTAGTGATTTTTTTTCTGTAATTTTATATCAACTCCTGAAGCAAATCACCAGCTGCACTCTAAGTATGTTTTTGCACACCCCCTTTTAGTGTGGATCTTTCCCAGCTGTAATTTTTTTCGTGAAGGATTTAACTGCAATAATCCTTCCCTTTTTCACACAATATTTACACATATTTAACATAGCCAAGTGAAATCCTTCTTATTCATAACATTTTTTTTGGATCCCGGAGGTTGTTACCAAGTGGCATCAGCGCTGTGGGAATCTCAGATTATCTCAGGTATTTTATGTCCTGCGATCTTGGGCTAAGTATGGTGATAGCAACAATAATAATTAAAGTACTTTTTTTAGGACGAGATTAAGGAAAAACTGTCCCTTCTGCCATCTAGCCACTCATAAAAATTATCTAAGAATAAGTGCATATCATCGTATGAATAGTATATAAATATATGAGGAATAAAAAAATGAATGAGGAAAACAATGAAGAGGAAAAAACATGCATGATTGCAATGTGATATACCTGTACGTAAACGGGTATGACATATGGATGAGAAATACAAAATATAAAAAAACATTTTGAATCAGAATGATTAATCTATATTTTTTACATGTATTTTCATTTTCAATCGACTTCTTCTGACTGTATTTCATAGAAATTATTCATCGACAGAGTGAAAAAAATTGTATATTCCACAGAGGTTATTACTCTCGATCGGTTTCAACGCTACTCTTGATAATGGCGTGGAAGCGTAAAATTAGTGGGATAGTAATACACTCCGTGGAAAATTGCAAAGTTATGTCACTCTCCCAATGCATATTCTGTTGGAAAGACGTGAGCATTATTACCTATGCTCAATCCTCTTAGAAAAAAATGCTCGACAGGAAAACACCTACATAAGGTGGGGATATACGTAAAGTATGGCGATAAACGTATGAAAAATCTGTGAAAACCTTCTTATAGTACAGGTAGTGTTTTATTACAGCGGTAACATCAAAATTATTCTTTTTTAAATCAATATCTGATTAACCAGGATCGTAGCTGATAATGGTCCTTCCTCTTGCTCTTGTAAGCCTCTCTTACTACCCTTTTCCGTGCAGCTGCTGACTAGTGATTATTTCCACCCCGACGGCAGTGAGTCAAGGACGATGACAGCAGCGGAGAAGAAAAGGGTGGAAGCATATGGTGCTACCGAAGAATGATGAAGATAAAATGGATCGATCGAGTGACAAATGAAGAAGTCTTAAGAAGAGTGGGAGAACAGAGAAGTCTGCTGAAAACTATTAAACGAAGACGAGACAACCTAATCGGCCATATCTTAAGACACGATGGCCTGATGAAGACAATCGTCGAAGGAAAAGTGAACGGGAAGAATGGAAAAGGCAGGCCTCGTATGAGTTATATAGAACAGGTCGTAAAGGACGTGAAAGAGAGGAACTACGTTAATATGAAGAGGTTGGCCGATAGAAGAATCGAGTGGAGGGCTGCGTCAAACCAATCCTAGGATTGTTGATCCATGATGATGATGTTTTCAAGAACTTATGATGCCTCCTCCTATTCTCAAAAGTCCCTTGAAGGAAAAAGTCCTTTCTCGATATTTAACAAAACATTTTAGCCATTTCTAACCAAATTTTCATCCCCATAGTAGTTGAAGAGTGATGAACTTCATTGGATCTTAGTTTACTGTGAGGTTTTTCATCGATAATGAACCCTATTTTGGAGAAGATATACTCAACACAAAACACGTTAGCACTGTTTAGCTACATGGGTGAGACAAACGGAGCTAATGCCTCCATGTTATTTTTCCTGTTTTAGCACTAAGAGACCTAAACCTATGTTAGCTGAACGTATAGCAGCCTCTGAATTGTTCAGGATTATTGGTTTCATAGCTTCGGGTGGTAGTAAAGTCGGTCATTAATTAAAAAATTACCATTTTAGATTGTCTATCACTCCGTCGAAATTCTCAATATGAATGTATCATAATGCCAGCTATTTCTTTTTATTATTTTTGCCGAAGATAAGCCGGTGTAAAAAAAATTTCAAATTTTTGGAGTTAGTGAAATATGGGTGTAAATAATACTTAATGTAGATACACGATAGAAGTCGGGGGTAGGCCTTTGTGTCTTAAGTTTTTTATTAATAGTCCGCTAATATTATTTTACGATTGGATTTTAGTTCTAAGCATATTTTGATCCTGAATATTCTATTGAACATACTTTTGAAAAAATGTTTTGAGACAGCTTGTTTTAATTAAGGACGCGATTGCGACTACTTCATTTTTCTTGAAAAGAAAGGCAATTTGTTGATTCCAAACCTTTGAGACAAGTCTTTCCAGCATGAAACATTTAATAAAAAATTTGCAGACTTCTGCTAACGGCCTCGATCTAGACAAATGTAAAACTGCTGACGTGGTGGTAGGTGACGGCATTGCATTCCAACGCTAGCGGAATGGCGAGAGGCTTTCTCACCACTTCACAGTGGCGATAAACGTTGGCTAAAGTTTACAAAAAATTAATTTTCAGCCCGGGGATTGAAAGTTTGGATTATCATTCTCCATTCATTGGTGCGTTTGGCTTTCGATGCCTTTTACCCTAGTTCTGACGCTTTAGCTATTTGAAGGGGGTCAAATTTGAGCAATTTTCGCATAAAAACGACCTCTCTCAATTTTTACAGAAAAAACTAATTGAGAAAAACTAATTGAAGCCAGTCCTGAAGCGCCATTGAAGGTACATTTTTAAGGTAAATAAATGATACTGCAATATAAAACAATTCTTTATTTTAATTATTAGTATATTAAGGGGTTCAATTGCCATATTTACCTACCATATACATATAGCAACATGGCAACATTTTTATTAATTTTTTTTTGTTTTAATGACGCAACATTGTAAAATGGACGTTGAGTGACACTGAATTGCTTACATCATTGGAATTTATGAAGTATTCTGCGCTATACTTCGATGATAATTCTTAAGCCAGTTTACAATTTCTAGAATAAAATAGATTTTTCAAACACTTTCCACTTTTGCCCGTCTACAGGAGGTATAACTAGGCTAGCTAGCCCTTATGTATTGATAGAGCTATGGTGTTATAATCTTCGCTGTGGTGATTTTTAGAAATGTAAAAATAGAGAAAAACCTCCATAGATATTATAAGAAACACACAACGGGGGTATTGATTCCTTTGATACGATTTCGATCACGATATCGGATGTTAAGTCTAAGAAGCCTTAATGCCCCTTTTCCTTATAGCCTTTCCGGAATCTACGGTGATATTTCATGCATCTATTTTAATTCCAAGGATAAGTGCATGACAAACTGCATATCTTCAGGCAAGCGAAAAAAATCTTGAGGGCACCAGCCAACAACTGGTGTGCATATGTGTCGCCTTCCTCTTTCCGTTGATAAACTTAGCAAACGACTCTCAGGTCTCGTCTAATATTGCGGCAATGCGCTTCTATAATCCTTGAAGGCCGAATATTGCTCCTGTTAATTTCGCAATCAAAAACGGATAAACGTCCGCTTACCAAATCGGCAAGCTGCCAACCTGGCTATCACGGCCGGCAGCGTTCAACATAAATGTTCACATTACCATATACTTACTGCTTTAAGTCCCAGATATGTCTTGGGTATCTTTTCTATTAGTTATCTATGGCTTAGGCTACCTCATGCCTTTGGGCCAATTTTTAACAGCTCATAACCAGGAGCTTTGATTCGTCCTCACAGAACTAGATAAAAACCTATTCGTGGAACTTCTTGCAAAGTGATCATTCAACGGAAGCGTTGCATGGGCAATTTGAAAGGGAGGAAAGTGGAAATTCTTTTCCTTGGCATTTTCTAACGTTAGAATACTGTCAATAAGCTTGATGGGTGACTATGATGACGCGTTATGCAGCATATGTGACGTTATAAAAGTTTCCCCTTACAACCGAAGCGGAGAAGTGTCTAACTGATTGCGCATATTTTAAGATTTTATGAAAGTAGTCATTGAGGATAACATATTCGGGAAAACTATAGAAGATTGATACAATGAGATTTCATGATCCAGGATAAGGAAGGAATCCTCTAGTCAGAGAAATCTGAATTAAAATAATAGACAAGCGATGAATAGGAGTAGAAAACGTTGCAGTCAATCAGTCTGCAGGCGCTTATCCTAAGGAATAAAAGGTATGCTTTGTTTTGGAAAGTCATTTGGACAATTACACGCACTATTTTTCACTGATAAGCACTGAATATGACCCATATATCATGCTATTTATTTCTGAAAAAGCTGTGTCGTGTACCGCTGTCAGTCGTTTTTAAAAGTGTGTTGCGAGTATAAATTACTATCGTTTGGGTATTTATTTACCATATTAAGAGGTTGAATACAATCATTCCATATCACTTATTTTTAACGAAGACAAGTATATTGTAGTTGAATGAACTAGGCAAAAGAAGCTAGAGAAGAAAAAACATTTTCAAACTCGTCTCAAGTGATATATTCAAAATTGGCGCTAGATCAGAGAAAGCAATGGTAAAAGTTACAAATACTGTCGCTTGAGTTCCATTGGCGCTGATTACTTTCGTAACATATGTATCAATATTGAAAGTGGGTGCTCGTCAATGAAGTTAGATATATATTTGATTTTAATGCTTAGGAATTAGTTTTATGCCATTTACAGTGTATATATTCCATCTCTTCGTCTTATATTTCTATCTGGAAAAATATGTAATTGCATAACGCTTTATTTCTGCATTCAAGGGCATTTCTTAGTAGTCGAGTATTCTTAGGTCAAGAAGATGCAGAATAATGGTAAGGAAGTGCACATTTACCATAATGAGTGTATGAATTGTGATGAATTGACAGTTCTCCAACCGATGAAAAGATGGAGTGGTTTGGGTGCTCTAATGACATATTAGCTGATTTTAGTTTTATCTAATCAGTCTACGATATAACGGGTGTAATCCAAAATTTGGCAACGATTTTACATCTTATTATTTCAAGTCTTTAGCAAAAGCTGGAAAGTGTGTCATCTTGTTTTGAATCCTGAACTTTTAAATTTGAGTTTTTGTTTGTTTCAAGTTCAAAGTTTGGAATTTTAGGGAAGATGAGGTACCTACCAACTTTCTCAAATGTTCTTGGAAGAAATTATGTTAGTTTCTCTTTGTTGCAGTGGAAGGTGGAGACTTTCACTCTAATGTTGTTGTTGTTACTGGGTTTGGACCTTTTAAACATCATTCTATTAATGCAAGTTGGGAAGCAGTGAAACTCTTGCCCTCCTTGGGATTGGAAGGAAATCTAGGCATAAAGCTAATAATTGAGGAAATCCCCGTCTCGTACGATACTGTGATGAAAAGGGTACCAACTCTCTGGAAGGCACATAATCCTCTTGTAAGTATGTTTATAATTAAGGAATGTCATGGGTACAAATGGGAGCTCTTTAATTCATTAGAACTTCTTATTCAGTATGGTTATTGATGTTGACGGTTTTGCAGCTCTTCGTCCATGTAGGTGTATCAAGCATTGCCAAGGAAATCACAATAGAAACAAAAGCATATAGATCTGGGTACTGGAAACCTGATGTCGATGGAAATGCTCCGGAAAGTGGCTGCTGTCCGTGTGGAAAGGATGAGTGCATTTCATCATCCTTGGATGTTCATACCATATGTTCAGAAGTGAACCAGTGTGAACTAGGTTCAAGGGCATGTGTGTCTTCTGATGCTGGGCGGTATGTTTCTATTCACTGTAGTTTGGTGAAGATTTTAAAAATTCATTGTAACAAGTTGGACAACACATCAACAGTCACATGCCATACATCGACCAGAACATTTGAAGGTCCCACGTATTAGTGGCTGCCTTATGAATTACTTCTCCAAAAACACTCAAGACTTTTACAAGACACCTTGTACAAGATTTTCACTCTTCATTCGTTGCAGCAGAGAGAGAACTCGAGCCTTCCTCATCAGATCAAAGATGAAATGATGGATATCTCTTATAGGATTTTTGTACTTTTTGTTAATGGTTCATGTATTCATCTTTCAAGCTTCTGTAATTTTCTCATGCATTTCTTTTCAAGGTTAGGTGTACAGCTTCTGCCTCCAATGACTTACCTACTTGGGTTTCTGTGGAATGCAGCATGTCAGAGACAACTATGGTGGGAGGCTTCAATTATTAAAAAAATCTTTTATTTTTTCTAGGGAAAGTGTGATTTTTCAAATGCATTCGGCAAACTCAGCCAAAATTTTCATGATAGCAAATTTTACATGTTATATTTTCCTGCTTACAAGATACACCCTTGTTTAGGCATCATACATTGTACAGACAGCATAAGCCCGTATAAGAAACAGGTTGATCTTCTCTTGATTTCTCTGTTAAAAAACCATGTCTTGTAAGCTGTAAAATATAGTAATTCAAAGATTTGATTACAAGATCTAGTAGGTACTTTCTTTTCTTAATAAGTAGGTTTGAAGTTATTTATCACATATTTAATTACTATAAAGGCTCAATTTTCCTTTAGGCATTGCTACATGAAGATTTATTTTCCAGCAGATAATCACTAGTTTTGTTTCATCTTCAATATACATTTGTACTTTTTCAGTGTATTTTTTTTTGCCCTCCCATGGTCAGTAACTGTCAGAATGATGTTTTGGAATTGCCACCGCTTATATCTGTCATGATTTGGCTCTCCGTTTACCTTAGCCAGGCTTGTATTGACTGTATCTCTGATCAGCTCGATGAGCATGTGGACTCCGGTATAGGGGAGGCTGATGATCTTCCATTCCCTGATTACATGCTTACTTCTGTTGGTATCAATTGAGGTGAAATTCTTTATGAAGAATGTGTATTCCATTATATAGGCTGCAGGGAAGATTATAAGAGGAAAGGAGTCAAGGAGCTGTCTTCCAGTTTAAGCTGCATTCATATCAGTAGTGAATATCTTGCTATTGTGCATATCAGTGGGTAATGTCATTAACGTTTTTGCGGCTAGTTCGACAGCTTTAAATTTTTTAAAGGCCGCTTTACACGATACAATTTCTTGTACAAACTCTTGTACGAGGAAATTGTACTGTGTAAAGCGGCAAATTGTATGAACACTTGTGCGATTGTCTGAATGACTGAATGGGAAATAGAACCTGTTCTAATTCCATTCACACAAACATACAATTTCGTTCACTTTATACAAGCATTTGTACAAGAAATTGTGCAAAAAATTGTATCGTGTAAAGCGGCCTTAATAGTGAATATCTTTATCCTTTATCATATTATGAAGATGTTATGATGGTATTTGCAACTTTGGGAATTCCAGAATCTGTGATACTCAATTTAATAAATTGGTGGTCTCAGCTAAAATGGCACTTCTAACATTGGTGCCGACTATTCCGGGGGGATTCTGGGAGGGGAATCATTTTAGGGGGGTACTATCCTGATGGAAAAAGTTGGCAAAAGTATTCTATGAGATTAATGAGACAGGAACTGAGCTTTCCTTGGAAACTGCCTGCCACATTATTCCCATAAAACTAGCAATAAAGTCCATCTCCAAGAGAAAATACAGATTAAAATGAGTCTAAATACTCCTGTACAGATTTCTCTCAGCCAACAATAGAGGGGATCATTCTGATGAGGGGCGACTGACCTGGGTAGCCTTTTCAGTTGTAAAAGACTTTTTCTACATTTCATTCTTTACTCTGTGATATGAGAATCAAATGTATATGTAATTGCATGTATATTTTGATTCTATTATTTATTTTGAAGCTTTCAAAGCTTAAAAGTTTTCAAGCTACAAAATGTGAGTATTGAGAAAGTTATACTTCCGGGGCTGCTACAGCTTAGCTTTATAGTTAGGCTGTTTTAGGTAGTGAATTTTCTGCATGAAGTAAATGTTCCAGAAAGAACTTTCAAGTTCTTCATTGGTTCAACTGTAGTAACCTTAAACAATCATGCTGGTGATTGTGGACATTAGTTTATGTGTACTTACTCATGTATTGCTGAATATTTTGTGGCCATAGAGTCACATTGTCATGCAATGTTCAATTACAATACATGTATGTATAGTGGGAGCAAGGATCTACAGATGTAGCACACCAAGGAAGCTCTTAATCCCTTTGGGTAAATATGCTACAGTGTTACAGGCAGAGGTATATGTACTTCTGACCCGCACATATGCTATCAAAGAGGCTGGGATGTTTAACACACCAATACACATATGCACTGATAGTCAGGTAGCTCTAAAAGACCTACGAATGGTAGTATGAAATGGTGCAAATCACAGCTGCTGTATGTCCAATGAGGTGTATGTGGCAAGGTGGAACTTTTCTGGGTGTCGGGCCATGCAATCTTATCCAGAAACGAGATGGCTGGTGAGTTGGCAAAGGCAGGATTCAGTTACATTCCGATTGGACCAGATCCAATCATACCTATTGCTACCTTAATAGGGGTGGCTAAATCAGACTGTGGGACTTAGCCTGGCATTCTAAGATCTGGAGAACCATGCTGAGTCTATAACAGGCCAAATTACACACAGAGAACCTAGACCTGGGCTTGCAATATGACTCCTACCATAGAGTAAGTTATATATAATTATACTTTCTCTGTGCTCCTACTTAACTGGGGTCAATTATTTATTTATTTTCCACAACCACCGAAAACAGCACATGTGCCTTAACATCGGGGTATTAACGATGTAACAACAGACTAGTACACTCAGCCATGTTCTGAGTGGTGAAAAAACGTATTCTGGCGGCACTCGAACCCACGACCCTAAGGTTAGCAGGCGAGGACTTAACCACGCTGCCACTGGGGCCAGCAATGGGGGCGTTTACTTGGAACCAAAATCGCAATTTTGTACAGAAAATTGTTAGATGGAAACAAAAAAAGAAATTTAGTGAAAAAATTAATCTTCTAACCATAACCATTCATTCATAAATCAAAAATTAAAATAAGCAAAAGGTGACGCCCACCGAAAATGCTGCTGTGATAACATTGACGTCACTTTCCTCCCGTCCTTGACTGCTCGAAGGGGAGGGAGTGGAGGGGGATTCTCGGAAGGTCTGCTCCCACAGATGCTGTCGTAACTGCTCCGATTGGCAGAGTCAGCTGTGTCCCCCCCTTTGCGATAAGGCGAAGTAGCTTCGCAGACTCAGTTGTGATTGGATGAAGTCGTTATACGTCTGAGGTTGCACCACACCCACTTTTCCGAAAGGGTTAAAAACATTAGTTTTTCGATGCCTATAACACGAGAAATAATTGACGGATCAAAAAACGGAAAAATATGGGTCTTTTTATTTTACAAACTCTATCATATACGGCAATAAAAAAAATATGGCAAACGACTCCATTGTGAATGTTAGTGGGCCTCCTTACTGGGCACTATCGAGTAAGTGGATCCAAAGGGGTCTAAATTCCAGGGGCTACAGAAGTCCTCTGCTCACCCCAATTTATGAAGTCGAATACTCTCCACAAAGCACTCAAGGAGGACTGTTTTACTGTTTAGAAATACCTTCACTGCTGGGATTTGAACTCAGGTCCTCTGGTTGAGAGATCAGCACTCCAACCATTATACCAACGCAACCTCTCACATGAATTATTGAGTCACTCGATCCAATAGTTAGTTTCTCGTAATGTGTCTCTTCTCTCTGTCCTGCTGATGTATTGGGATTGTAGAAATATGTAGGTAGATGCATTGAGAATTGATTGCAAGAAAAAGAGAACTAAATGGAAAGAAGGTTGAAAAAGAGAGAGTGGTGGCTAGTAAAGAAGCTGAGAGGTTAGCTCTATATGGCTTCTGTATGTCAAGTCTAAGGTATCTGTGCAAGAAAGGCGGCAAGTATTGTAAGCATTTCGTGGATGAATTAATGTAAAATGTATCACGAAATGTATCTCGGGGCTGTTGAAGGTGGAGCAGAGTTTTACATAACTTGGGTTGTGATCATAGAATCATTGGGTTTAGGTGGCATTTTAAATGGTGATGAATCTGGTTCTTTACCATCAAATGCAACCAATTAAGACTTATTGGGCTTTTCACTGGGTCAGAAAAAGGCAGTAGCCATTTTGAACCTGAAGATACTAGCTGGAACACCGTCTAGATGTAGTCCTCAAAATGAATCAATGTGGAAAAAACCTGAATAAACAAAAAGTTTATGGTTACTAAACAAACGTTATATTTTTAACACCTATACATATTCACTGTTCGTGGGAATTAAAAGTTGCCTTTATGAAATTGATGGAAATCTGTGGCACTCAATGTCTTTCTTTCATCAGATTTTCATCTCTTGGTATCTTTACTTTAAGTTTGGATTTTATTCAAGCATATGTCTTATTGGAAGTGACCTTTCTCATAGCTTTGGTGGAGTGAATAAAGATTTTATTTGATTTAAATATAACAGAGGGCCTGTGCAGATGCTTTTATCACATCAGTATGATTGCCTCGAAAGAGATTTCATCAATATGCTTCAATTTTTACACATGAACCCTGTAGCTTTACCAGATTACCTTTTACTCGCATTTTTTGGGATTGATCATTTCTCCTTGAAGTTTCTTTTTTATTTGACAATATTGACAAGGTTCATACCGGTCAGATGGTCAGGGAAATAAAAATCGTGATTGGAAGTCATGGAAATGTCAGGGAAATTAGATTCTGGTCAGAGAAAAACTCCAGAGGTGCTGCAAAAAGATGAAAATCATGGTTGAACGCACAGAGCTTTGCTGCACTCGAGCGTCGAGGGGTGCATTTTGTTGCTGTCAGCTTGCCGTCCTGGCTGGGCATCATTGGGTAGTGCCGACTCTCCGGCTCGCTCGGGCTCAGGATCTGGCTGCTTGGTCTGCTCGTCCATTTTTTTGTGTTTGAATTTAGACTGGAATTTGTTACTTTCCTGGAGTAAATAAATTTTATTTCACAATATACCTTGCTGCAATTTTACATAAAATCCCTACATGTGACTGCTTTGCCATTGATATAAAGTGAGGGAAATTTCAAAAATTGGGACTGGAAATCAGGAAAAAGTCAGGGAAATTGAAAATGGAAAGTGGGTATGAACCCTGATTGAGCTCGTGACTTGATTTGTGGAATGCAAAAGTTTGTTTCATACGTTTGCAAGTGGCTTATAGCATCAATCTTGGAAACAAGTATTGCTACATACTTTTCATTTTCTAAGGATTGTTTATGTGAAATTGTAATTAATACATTATATATTCCTTGTGTTAAAGCAATCTTAATAATCAAATAACTCTTGCTTCTTGATGAACATGTGTTAAATGCTTGCATGACCATATCTCTTGTCTAATGTGAGGGAGTATTCACTTGGCCTAAATGTTGTCGGAATTGTATATTTTTATTTTCAGTTTACCTGCAGTACTATCTGAATTGTATTAAATATTTTTTCATACTAATGTGATGGATACATCTGTTGGTTCTTATGCTTCAGGAAATGAAGTAATTCCTCTTGCCTATTTTCAAGGTGGAAACTGATCTATGATGCTTTATTTGTGAGATTCAGCAGTACCTACACCTAACCATACTTCACAAGGTGTGGATTTATTTCAGGAACTTGGTTGATGTCATCTAATATTCGATACTAATTTCTGTCCATCTCAGTTGTATGCACGTGGTTTGTGTCGAAAGAGTCATCCCACCCGCAAGGAAATTAGTACCTTTTTTGTCGTCTGCTGCATTTTTTAGTTTTATGCTATGAACCGAAGAAGTAAATTATTAGTTAGTGTATGGTGGAAGTGGATAGTGAATCTGTATGTTACCTAATATATTTTTCCCAGGATTGGCCAAGAATGCTGTGCTAATTTCACTGCCAAACTTAACTTTCTAAAAATATGCTTTTCACATTGGCTGTGGGTTTATGAATATAGGTTTGTTAGCATAGTTGATAATGAGATTGGTAATTTAAGGCCTTTGCTAACACTAAAATTTTGGCACTTTTATGATGGCACCGACCATTTGTCCAGTGGCTAACCTTTTGAAGAATTTAAAACATTTTGTGACACATGTATTTCTTTTAGGCACTAGTGCACCTTGTAGCATGCTGCTCGAAAGAAGTAAAGTCCTTTGTGATTTTGCACCCTTCATTTATCATACCTCAAATCACGAGGCAGTCACTTCAAAAATACATTACACTTTTTAAACATTTCATCGAACCATTACTGGGGAATGGTGCACAATTTTTGAAACATCTTATTTGTTTTTTTTAATGTAGTGAATGTGGTGCAAGGAAGTCTTTGCCTATTTATGTAAGGGGAAACTGAGTTTTTGGAAAATCTCCTAAATGTGAAATTCTTTTTTGCCATTAAATGCTTGAATTTGCTGATCATTTTGATGATATGTTCATTTAAACCTTTTGTATCGTAAGTTAAATTGATCTCAGAAAATTCACTGAAATGAATAATGGCAAAAATATGCTCATAGTTGGATTCTTTTGATAGCTAGAGAGAATTATTTGTCTCTGGCTTATGACATAAATATGATTATATCATGTTAAATTCTCAGTTACATCTCTGTGTCACTATATTTGGTCAACCATAATTCTGCATTTGGTATTAGGTCTCTAGCCATTCTTCAATCTACATTCTTGTTAGATATATTTTCTCATTGCTGGTGAATAGGTTCTCTGGGTTCAATAGGTCTATTTCAGTGGACAGGGTGTCAGCACCTTGTATTAATCGGTGTCTTCCCATGACATGTCTACATTTGGTGCTTGAATCTTTCTAGTAGTTAGTCATGCAAAACCTGTATTGTCCTCATGGTTACTTAGATTTCACTACCGTTCAACAGCTTTAGCATTTCACCCAGCTTTTTAGATATTGTCAGTATATTTCCATATCTTCCCTGTACATTTAACTTTCATGGACATATATCTTGAATTTGTAAACCAAATTGATTGATTTATTATCACACATATATATGATTTCAAAACTTTCAAAAGGAAGAACATAAAAGAGTCCAGCCTTCAGAGTTAGGGATAATTTCTGTATTATCTGTTCAGGTATGCATTATCTCGATAACTCCCATTGATACTCGAAAGGCATTTTCAGGGAATGCGAAAGAGTATTTTTTTAAATTATGTTGCTACTGTCAGATTTTAGGGATGAGTTTGTGACACTGTTCTGAATATTTATGAGATCACTTACATATTTTCCCTTTCCTGACCATTAGAATAATCTAAGTTGATGAAAGATTTTGTTTTTTGAGAGAAACATTACGTTTTTTTCCTGGTGCAAAATGTAATAAGGTGTATCTATAGAGGGAGACTGGTTCATTTCATACTTATTATTAATGTCCAATTTTCTCCCTCATGAAACGTGTACATTTTTATTCTTTCCTGACCATTAGGATAATCTAAGTTGATGAAAGATTTTGTTTTTTGAGATAAACAATACCTAAGTTTTTTTCCTGGTGCAGGATGTAATAAGGTGTATCCATAGAGAGAGACAGTGGTTCATTTCATACTTATTATTAATGTACATTTTTCTCCCTCATAAAACGTGTACATTTTTTAAATCATTCAAGCACACATATTGCTGTGTATGTCTGCAAAAAGTACACTACATTACCCTAAATTGCAGCTTAATAAAATAACTATAATTGCAATTTGGCCCTATGTTCTTTCACTTTGTTGATTTGTTTTGACACTTCAATTCAGAGGAGCTTGGCTCAATTCTATGCTGAGAAATTTTGGTTACTAGTCTTTCTTTTGGGTTCACAAACACTTAAGATAAAAAATATTTGGACTCTTGTCAGAATCTGGTAAATATGATAGGGAAAAATTCTCTTAAAATCATTATTTCAGTATTTTTAATAGCTGATTTAATTTATGTTGAACTTATATGATGCACTTGTTTTTATGGTTTTAGTAAGGAAAACTGATTTTTTTTAATTTTTGTAGCTAAATATTAAAAAAAAGTTGTATTTACACTTATGTCATGCAGTGAATCAGTGTCCTACATGTAATATCAGCCCCTTTTCTACAGGGTGCATTGCCAAAATTCAGACTATTTTCAACCTGATTTTCCCATAAATTGAATGGAATCATATGCGATACTTTGTGAAAAAGTGACATATTGACAGTAACTTGAACAATGTATTAATCACACTTCATTTTTTAAATTTAAATCAATGGTACTCTGACATTCTCACAGTGGCGAGCCCTTATATGTGCTTACAATGAGGTAGAAACTGCAGGAGTGGTTGGGGAATCTTAGAGGGTATGATTAAGTGGGATAAGCAATATGTTGATGGTCAGGATGATGGGGGAATGCTTTTTAGAGGTGGGACAGGTGCATGATAAAAAGGGGACAGATTGAACGGTACAATTTCATTTAACAATTTTCGTCCCAAAGCCTTAGATGCGAATGTAATCTTAAAGTTTTCTAAAAAATCTAGCTTCACATCTTTGACATGAAAATTTAAAATCTCTACTCTAAAATCAGACATGAATAAAACTATATAAATGAGATGCAAAGTCTGACTTGTTGTCACCATGAATAAAAGAGTTAAATGCTTTTGTTGATTTTCCCACCCCATTGTACCCTACCAAGAGCTGATTTTTGGATATGCAGTGCTAATGCCTTCTAGTAAACAGTCATTACCTTAAAATGGCCATGATATTGAAACCAATGCAGAGTATAATCAACAAGCGATGAACATCAATGGCCTTTGTACTGGGTGTACAGCAATAGAAATAACTCCATTCATTTAATACCAGAAATCAACCATTTGTGACATTGTGACAAAATGTATGCCTTAAGAGCAAACCAACAAAAGTTCCGGTATGACAGAAGGAGTCACTGAAAAGACCACACTGTGAGGACCCCATTAGTTGTTAAATCGCCTCAAACTGTGGTTTCTGAGGACACTATTCCTTCAGGAAATACTGTAAATTGTTGGTGTATAAGGGAACCCACAATGGTCTAATGGGAGAATTATTAAATAATCTTGCTATGTAGTGAACCATCAAGTGCCATGAAACTGAATTTTTTGTAATACCTAAATTTGTATATAATTTTTTAATAGAAGTTGTTGTATATGTACAGATTTTGGTGATACACCCTATAAGTCAAATTATTTAATTATTTGTTTATAATTTTGAATAGCCTCCCTTCTGATATTTTAAGCCACAATTTGCAAGAATGTAACAGCTATATTTATGAGTATAAATATTTGCTCTGCACGGTCTTGTTTTAACCAATGCTTCCATGAAACTTCCAGGTACCTCTGTGAGTTCATCTATTATACATCGTTAAGTTTTGGTAAGGATAGAAGCATTTTTATCCATGTGCCAGAACTGAACAAGCCATATACAGCACTGGAGTTAGCTGAAGGCATTTCTAGGATAATTAAATCAATGATTGGCTGTGTTATGAAGGAAAAGTGCTCAGTGGTTCTATCTCAATAGATGTTGAATTTATCTGTTTGGAAAGTGCCTTTGTGGTGCACATTGAGAGAGTCATTCTTGGTTTTGATGTTTGAATTCCAGAGAATTTACCAGCTTTAGCCTCCCGTCCTAATTGTTGTAAACCTGTTTTCAGTATTCATTGTTACCTAACATTCTTAGTGTGAAGAAACACGAGAATGGATTTTTGTTAATATTTACCCATTAGCCATTGTGTACTTGTGTGTGCTAATGTGTGAAAAATATATATATATTTTCTTGCATATATTTGTTTTCTATGATTGCCATTCCTTGGCTGAAAAAATAGGCATGTTGCATTTACTATGCTTTACATGGATCCATCTCTTATGGCAATGGTTATGGAATAGCCTTTGATTTTGGACTGCCTATGTACTTATCCCCTTCTCTGTGTCTCCACCTCTACAATGATAGAGATTTGCTGTAAACATTTTAGTGACTTTTGAAGCTGGCAGGGAATTATTAATATAAGGGAATTATTTGCAGTATATTTAATATCATATCATCATACAGCCTATGCCAAGTGCTTGTCTGCATTGTCCAGTGTTCGTCTCAATAGTACTACATATGTACTTATCCTTAGAGTTTTTTGATTATGTCATCCTTTCTCTGTAGTTGATTCCTATTCCCCAGTTAACTATCAGATCCGTTCACTATCCATAAGCTTTCTGTAATAATTCTAGGAACCTGATTCAAATGACTTGACTCACTCATCCCTTGGTGTGGTCCAGTGTTGAGATCAATCAGTGTTGAGATTGCTCTTGTTTCAGTTCTTCATCAACATATTTTCGTTAAGTTTACTGCTCATCCATCCCTTTAATTGTAGCCATAATCACTAGCTTCTCAGTGGACACCTCACAGTCATATATGAGGGAAAATTGCATTGTGATGGCATATTGTGCTTCCTGCTGATGGACTCAGGTGTGACTTCATGAAAGGACAGCATTAACACTATCAAGAATAAACTCTGTTACTTCCCCAATCTTTATTCTACTGAGGTACTACTACTTGTTTCACCTTAGCGGCATCATCAGTTACATGTCAAAAATTATAAAATTTGGAGGCATGTATGTCTTATAGTAAAACGTTTTATATTAAAAACTTATTAAAACGTCATCATTTGATAGAAAAATGATATCCCCAAAGCTGTTTTTCAATACATGCAATCATCGTCATTGGTCATCAATCCTCAGATTGGTTTGACGCAGCTCTCCACTGAGTTCTTCTATCGGCTAATCTCTTTATATTGCATATTTCTTCTCTTTCACATCCTTTATTACTTGTTCCATATATCTCACTTGAGGCCTTAATTATCCATTCTTCCCATCCATTTGTCCTTCAATGATTGTCTTCATTAGGCCATCGTGTCTTAAGATATGGCCGATTAAGTTATCCCATCTTCTTCTTAGAGTTTTCAGCAGGCTTTTTATTTCTCCCACCCTTCTTAAGACTTCTTTGTTTGTCGATCCATTTTATCTTCATCATTCTTCTGTAGCACCACATTTGGAATGCTTCCACCCTTCTCCACTGCTGTCATCGTCCATTCCTCACTGCCGTAAAGAAGCATACTCCAGATGTATGTCCTGATGAATTGTTTCCTTACTTCTACGCTTGTATTTCCAGATGTAAGTAGGTTCTTCTTTTGGTAGAATGTCCTCTTTGCCTGAGCTATTCTGAGCTCTACTGACTATTTCTTTCTTGCTTCATCCGCGAATCGGAGCATGCTAATTATTTCTCTGTGGATGTTCACTCCAGAAGACTTCTCTTTGATTTCGTTGATGGCTCTCTTGATGTAAACATTGAAAATTATGGGAGACAGTGCACAGCCTTGTCTCACTCCTTTCTTTATTTTTGCTTCTTCACAGCTGGGTCCAGATTTAATCACAGGTAGATGTTATTTCAGGGAAAGAAGGGATGTGCGAGGGGGAGAGGGTGGAGGTAGCCGTCAATGAGCTGGCGAAGTGGATGGTGGGTTTTGAGGGGTTGGGAGTGGTGTTGGCCACAGGAGGTTGAATAGGGGGAATGCTAGGGGAAAAGTTTGTAATTTTTGTGGACTGTTATATCCAGCTGTTCCAAAGCATTAAGTCTCTTTCCCTTTTTCTTCACATGCAGCCAGCAGTTAGGGTGTGAAATGACTGAAATGTCCCCATTTGGTTAGGTGCTTGGAGAAGTGTGAATTCTCTGATTGGGAATGAATGAGGAAGCAATGATGTTTGTTTGCTCTGGTTTTCAAGTCTCTCCCTGTTTTACCAATGTAAATGGTGTCAGTCCTTGCACTTCAATTTGTGTACCCCTGATTGTTGCGAGGAATCTTTCTTGTCCTTTGCGTTTCATAAAATGTTTTTTAGATGATTACTATTGTGGAATGTAACTCTGTACACAACACTGGGGAGAAGCTTTGGCTTCACCAGCTTAGTGATGGCCACCTCCTCCCCCTCTCCCCTGTGGCATCAGAAGTGGGGGGCAGAAGGGGCCGAAGACCCCCCACCCAGTATTTGCTCCGGGCCCTTGAGAAATGAGTACTTCATTAATAAAAATTAAATTTCACTTGCTTCCAGCTTGCTTTTTCTCTTCTGACACATATTCTCACACCTTCATATACTCTACAAGCGAAAAACTAGCTATGCTCTTCCGATGCTCCTGCCTCCACACACCCCCTTGACACCCCCCCTACCTCCACCCTCCCCCTCCACACACCCCCTTTACACCCCCCCTACTTTCCCTGACAATGTCTAAGATGGGTATATATACCACCAGATTTTATAATTTTTGATATGCATCTGATGATGCTGCTAAGGCAAAACTAGTAGTACCTCTGTAGAATAAAGATTGTGGAAATACCAAGTTTATTCTTGATAGTGATTTGATTCCTACACTTAACCCTTTGCAGTCCAATTTTTTTTGTGGAATTCAAGTAGTAACCGTAAGAAATACTATTTACAAAATAGGTGAAAAGGCTTCATAAGGTACTAGAAGTTCACAAAAGTGACATAAGATAGCAGCACCTAGCATAAAATGCGCATAATCGCAGCGCCATCTTATGTCCTGCTCAACTTGACATTGGACCTGCTGCTAGCGCTAGGCCTGTCGAGCCAGCCTCAACGTTGGACTGCAAAGGGTTAAAGCTTTTATAATTTTTTTCAACTTAAGTATACGTGCCATTAGAAGAGAAAATGAGGTAGACTTGCTATCTTGACTTGGGTATCGGTCTGGCATATTTTTTGTTGCAACTACTTTTTTGAGGAAGTAGTAACAGCCAGAAGTAGTTGTTGATCGCACAGAAATCTTAACGTGGTAATCCTGAGTAACTGTTGAAGCAGTAAAGTAAGGCATTTAGCTTATTGAAGAAAGTTCTGATGCTTCCCTGGTGGATGCAAATCCTTCATGACTGTCGAGATTTCTATGTAGGAATCATATTTTGTCCTCTGGGCTGAGTGTCCAATCTGTCAAAAATGGCTAATATATATATCTTGCCTGTTGGGTCAGGTGGATCCTGGTTGGTAAATTCCTTTTTCATCTTTTGCTGGCCTCTTGTATTCTCCTGAAGAGTAGGTCTCCAAGAATTACTAAGAGAGATGCCAGGAATTATTCAATACTTAGCCCTGAGGACAATGGACAGCTCTTATGTTGAAACGTTAGCAGCCATGGAGGATTTGACCCAGTGAAGAACCTGAACAACCTTCACCAACATTTAGCTTATTAATCCCTACTTGGTGGAGCATGTTGACTTAATGATTTGCTAATTTGATTGCATCTGTGGATCAGCTGTAGCGCTGCCCTTGAATAACATCTGTTAGTGCTCGCTGCATGCAGCTTAAGGCATTTCTATATGTGTGAAATATATATTAGGTATAGGATCCAGTAGTTCTTAGCAGTATATTGCGTCTGCACTTCATTGCAGCCGGGGAAACCTAGTCATTGCCCAGTAAGACACTACAAGGGTGTTGACAGGCAATATGCAATGAAATAATTGAGGAAAAATACAGGATAGAATGGCAATGTAATTTTTTGAGATGGTACCTAATTAGCACTCTTTATACTGTGGTCATCAGTTGTTCAAGAGAAAATAAATTCATGAATATTTGTGTTCAAAATGAGTAAGCCTTATGGTCACTTGTTAGATTTTGCAAGTATTTTAATTATGGTACAACCGGTTTTATCACCATTGTGACAGCTTCAGGTACTGTATAGAGTTTGGACTTCATTGCAGTACTTGTGCTCTTGATTAATTCAAGATTATGGGCCTGGACCTTGTTAAATGCCATTGTCACCACTTTCATGTAACAATGATTTCTGAAATTTATGGGTTAGAATATTGAACTTACCCTTATAATCTACCAATCTCACTTTGTCTCCTCCGACCTTAACTGCTAAAGTAGTGTGCAGGTTGGAATTATATTTGGCCAGTCAATGTCACACATGCAATTTTATTTACTCTAATACCTGTACTGAGGGGCCACCACCCTCCCTAGTTTTCCAAACAAGCACCGTCAATAGAGTGACACTTTCACTTTGCTGATAACAAAGGTTTTATGCAATGAAATTTAATGTGCAAGTCTATGCTTTCCTTGGTTGCTTATTACATTCCCAAATTGAATTGTTGTATCCCAAATGCTCACTGCCCTTCACAAAAGAAAAACTAATGGATTTCAACAGCTACTGTTGAACTTCTAATGGATTACTGATGAGATTCTTCATTTTCTGTTGGACTTCAACAGTTACAGTGATGGATTTTATTAGTTAATGGCTGAAATTCTACCATTTACAATGAAGTTCACTAGTTTCTGTTGGAATTCAGCAATTATTGTTGAAATGTGAGTTTAATGATGAAGTTAAATTGGCAGAAATTAAACACCTTGCCACCTAGATACAACAGTTGCTATAGCATTTTTGGTGTTACTTTTGGATATAGGCAGGTACCATAGGGTTTGAGCAGGTAATGTTGAGATGCAATAGTTTTCCCTTGAGTATCAACATGAGCAGTTAAGATGATGTCCTACTGTATGAAAATCACATCTCTTTTACATTTTCATTTGAGCTCCATCCCTTTGGGTTATGAGGTAAAAACACGTTCATACCCCATTCACCATTTTTCTTGTCTGATTCAGCCAATGAGTGTGAAGGGAACAGGGGATTTTTATCCAAGTCCATAGCATCAGGAGACATGATTAACAAACAAAATATAATTTACGGAGTGCAGGATCAGATTCCGCTGATTTCTTAGGAATACATACCTCAATGTAAAATCAAAATCAAATATTTGGTGCAGGCTTTGATATGCTTCTAGTGGTTCAGCATAATCGAAATGAAGGCTTCTTTATTCACTCTGAGAAATCTGTAATGTGGGGAAGTTATGGTATTCGGAAAATGTCCTTACCCTCTCTGCCAGCATGTTCTAATTCATTACTCCTATCTAACTCTCCTTCTGTCTACAATAATTTTCTTGATAGTAGGTATATTTATGTTTTCTTATCAACCCTAAAACAAATTTACCGGTACTGAACCTGCCTACTACTAGTACCTACTATAGTATACTGTTAGTACTATACTATAGTTATACTGTTGTAGGTACTAGTACTACTAGTACCTACAACAGTATACTGTTGAGTTTCGGTAAGCCTACCGAACATAGTAGGATTTTTTAAGAAGATTGGTTACCGAACCTGGTAGGAAAAATTTTCAGCAGTGTAGTATTCTATCTCAAAGGAGTAAGATTTCTACGCTCGAACAGCTATCTGAGAAAAACGCTAACAAACCTAAGTAGTTTTACCCTCATCAACCATGGTCTCGCATACAGCCAACCTTTTCCTAATACGGTCTACATTTGGAGTGACAATCTTACCTGGTTGCAGTCTTGTCGGGCCGGGATATACTTTACATGGCCGACTTTTCGACGAGCAAGTTGTTCATCATCGTCAGGGCGACAAGACTACATCAGCAAAGCGTACAGGTAGCATAAGGAAAGCCTACGATCCTTATATTTTAACTGTTGTTTCCCTCGGATTTAGGTGAGTTTTCCAGCCTATTAAGTGATAGCCTGCAGATGAGAAAAGAAAAGAATATTAAGTGGAACATTATAATGTTATAAGAATATATTCTCACGCCCCGAGCAACGAATTAACCGCTTGAGCTCATCAAAAAGAGTTATTCAGCCCAGTCAAATGTTTTAAAACACTGCTACAGCCCTGTTGCGCATGTTGATCAAGATGCCAACCCTGATCCGGGTTACATTATGTTTCGTCGGAAGAGTATGAATTTGGTAGGTACTCCTTGGGAGGGCCACCATCCCTCACCCTGGAAAGAGATGCATCTGTGGAAAAGAGGGTGTCTTCCTCTAAGAGTTTTCACTGACTTAGTTTTTTTTAGATTCGATGCAGAAAAGTTATTCTGACGTCTTGAGCACCTCTATTATGCATTCAGTTGTCTACCTTTTTGCGTCATATTTGATATGGAGAACATCCGGCTACAGAAGTGATAGTTGGCTGGGAAAAATCATCCACTCTCAGTGAGCCCAGTTCCGAGCCCAAGAAATTGTCCTCTCTCAATTTGAATGGTAGATGGGTGGTACACGTTCTCCCTACATGTGAAACTGTCACGTCACCAAAATCCGGATTTCAAGGTTCAACGATTTTAAAAATTTTCGTAGGCAGGAATGGGAAAAGGTTTAAATTCAGCGCTTCTTCCTCCCAGAACTGCCAATGTGTTACGCCATTCGCACACTTAACGCAGCTTCAGAAATAGATTCCCAGGCTCGTGAATATGGGTAAAAATGTTTAACTGTATCTTGCGTCATTCGATGCTTTTGTGCGGGGAAAAAATTAATTTCCATCGGCAAATTCGGTCCAAAAGAATTGTGTTTTTTTTAAAGTTGTTCGTGATTGCCGCGGGGGAGTCTTAAGTAGAGCATACAGGAAAAATTTCAAGGGCAAGATCATAGTGCACTGAAATTGCTGGAGCATTGAAAGTCCAGCGTCCTAATTTGCGAATTACTTTTTGGGCCACTTCTGTCAAATTTGATTCCAGCCAGCCTGGGAGTTGCGTTGCTGTAGATTTATGAGGATGATTACGTATAGTTAGGGGACTGCCAGGTTGATGTCATATACCCTCTTGCCAGAAGGTATCGATTCAACTTGCTCGCCAACTGGAGGGATGGTAGTTTCCTCATGTACACTGACCTTACCAGTAATTCAGTTGTTGTGGGAACATCAGCTGTTTTCAATCTAGGTCTCTCTATTAAATAATGTTAAGGTGAATTAAATTTAGCTTGGGGCAATTCAATTATTCGTCAAAAAAGAGTGGTGCTGGAGGCGACGACATAAAACTGAAAAGGTGTTTCTTTATGTGGTTTTACGGAGGTCTCATTAAATGAAAATTGTCTCCGTCATTATTTTTTTCGGCACTTGATGGAAGTGAGTCTCTTTTTATATTTATGCTGACGGAATTCAATCTTTCGCACGACCCGTTCCATGAATTACGAATGAAATCTCCGGTGCTCAAGGTAGAGAATGTGATTCTCGAACGAAAAAACTTGGATGAGGGCACTCGAGCTTGGAGTTATTTATTTATTAAAAACAACGCGCGTATCAACGCGGTTGGCATCTCAAGGTATATCACCGGACTAAGAACCGCGCAGGTTGTTTCTTTTTTAAACAGCTTTGTGCGAGCTGTCATCTTGTCTCGCGAAGTTGTGGCGTTCAGGATTGCATTTCTTCGCTTCGCTAAATCAATTTGGTTATTACTCAATACTTAACCAGAATACCGAGAACTTAAAAAGTTCATTGTTCGTAAAATTTAATTTGTAATGAATTTGGGGGTGAGTTACGAGCGCATTAAAGATTTGTACTGCTCTGTTGCTTTAAGAGGTCGCTTATATTACTTGGCTGCAAATAAAT
This sequence comes from Platycnemis pennipes, assembly GCA_933228895.1. Taxonomy (NCBI): domain Eukaryota; kingdom Metazoa; phylum Arthropoda; class Insecta; order Odonata; family Platycnemididae; genus Platycnemis; species Platycnemis pennipes. The sequence continues at coordinate 111,262,821 of OW121850.1, forward strand.
AGCGATGGAAGTCAACTTTCATAGTAATGAAAAAATTCATGGCGTAAGTGGCATAATGTAAGTTACTCATGAAATGATATATAATTAGTGACATAATGAGGAGAAAAGGAAGTTGTGATGGGATAAATATCGTCATAAACTATTTAATTTCTTTTATACATCATTAATTTCTTTTTTACTATAATACTTGTTTATTTTTATCGAAGAAATGATTGAAAAACGCTATGCTTACCCTTTGATTCTCTTTTCGATGTGTTTTTTAGGGTATCTGAACTTTAAATCAATAGTATTATTCATGATTGGTTGTTTATCGATGACCGGTATTTCAGTACTTGACGCAATTTTTCCAATCCATTTGATTCATGCCCTTTTATCTTTCCTTTCACTCTACTCAGTCTTGAAAACCTCTTATATTTATCAAACATTCACTCATAGTACAAGTATAGGATATATCTATTTTAATCTTCCTCGGCTGACAAGGATAACTCTTCGCGAAAAAGAATCATTTTCAGGCAGTAAAGCGCTTTCGACATCCACCTTGCATGATGCATAGCACCAGGAACGCGAAACGATATACCGCGCGGAGGAACCCCTCCTAAATATACAACAGTGAGCTCAAAATGTTCTCGATAGTCCTCCCTGGGGTAATTTCTTGTCAACTGCTGTAGCGCAAACGGTAGAATATTTACAACTTCCTCTTGCAGCACTTCTATCGAACGTCTGTCTAGCATACCTGTTTTGTAATTGTCCTTATCTAATGAAGGCCACATACTCTGAAACATTTTAAACAGAGGAACATTAGGGGCCGAACACTTCCCGAACTTTGCGTCGAAGACACTTTTTAAAACCAGCTCGTATATGTGGTGCCGGCATGGTAGAAGCAAGATATCCTTTTTGAGAAGCTGCTCTAATAAGACACATGCGCCATTGAGTCTCCCAGTGTTTGTCGCAGTTGTATCGCAGCAGAATGCTTGCACATTTTCATGTAGGTTCCACTCTTCCAGCATCTGATGCACGGCAACGGCTTGACCTTTGCCACTGCCTGATGGTGAAATGGGAACCCCATGTAGATGCTCAGCTCCCCGACTGGTGGCTATAACAGGGAGCCTATCCACTACTAGTTAGTTCTTTGCCCATCAAGGCTGGAAGCAATTTTCCGTCCCAGTTTATGGTAACTGCACCCAGCTCCTCTAGTGGGAATGTTCTGCGTAGGTTTGCTGCACACTCCACCCGTAAACGCTCGCAGCAGCGACGGATAGATGAGCGATTTATGACAAATTCGTCAACATTTTGGTGAAATGCTTCAGCAGCTACTAACAAAATATGAACTGCTTCCCTGTCGCTCACTTTGAATTTATCGAAAACTGCGTTCAAGTCTCGTAGTGATCAGGTCTTTTCGAGCCTGCTTTACTGTCGGGCTGTAGGAACCACTGGTGGCAACGTTCTCTGCTCTTCCTCCAAAACATTTGGACCCATTACATTCGTCATTGCTGTCCTCTGAAGATGTCAGTGGGGATGGTTCAACTATATTTTGGAAAAATTTGCAGAATTTTTAAGATTAAAAGTAACTAACAGTAATTTAGTTCTACATTTGCATATTATAATTACTATTTAACAGAAACTATTCAGTAGTGAAAATTCTTGACTGGTTTAGGTCAGGTTTAAATAAAAACAAATTATTACCTTTCACAACTTCGTCGCCTTTAGACCGCCGCAGTCGTAATTCCTCTTGTTCACGTCGCAGAATAGCCTTCCTCTCTCTCTGTCGTAAAGAGTTCTCCAGTCCAAGCATACATCCTGGTTTGCCCCTTTCTCGTTGACTGAGGAGGAACAGTCGGTCTTCTTCTAGAGGTATCATCTTTAAAGCATCGACATGGGCGATGTCGAACAGATCATCTAGGGCTAACACGAATTTTAACTCTTTTTCCTTCTGCGACTGAGTTCTTCGTCCTGAAGATAAATGCAATAACCACCACTCCTGGTAGAGACTTTCCAACTTTCCGATGCTGTGCTGAAATTTCCGCGTTGGTATCCGCACTTTTTCCCAAAAAACTTCCATTTCTTTCAATGCAAGACTAGCACTAGATCGCAAATTTAAATTTACCTTACGAATGTTACAGAAAAGAACCCTTAGCACCTGTCCATTACATGGCAACTTAGAACCAATAATTTGATTCTCATAATGACCAATTAAGAATATTTGATCGGCGTTTCTAGTTTAGTTTATAAAACCTTTCCAGCAGTCCACTTCACTCCAAGCTCCACCTTAGCAGTCGTCTTCAGATCGAAGTAAATCTCTGGCTCCTATTCCGTAAACGTACATGCAAACTGTCCGGTTTATATAGGCGAGCCTTGGGCTCGGCCGGTCAGGATTCAAGTCTGTGTGTTGGAGCAATTAATGCGGCCTTTGAATTAATGTTTCAAATTTTTCATAGAAAACAATGTTTCATTGAAACATCTCCTTATGTAGATTTTCACGTTTCTCCTATGCCTACATTGTTACTTTATATGAATATGAAACAATTTAATCAGGTGTTGGGCCCTAGGCTTTTTTGTCGAGTCTAAAAGACAATGATATCCCACATTTCCTCTACATCAGTTAAAATATAAAGTTAAGTGTAGGTATATTACTGGGTTTAGTATTGTGGTCAAAAAACAGCATTCAAATTGAATTTTCAATAACTGTGAATTGTTTAATTTAATTAGATTAATAAATTAAAACTGTGGAAAATATCGCTTAACAATACATTTCGTCGAAAGAATAGGACTAACGCCGAATGAAGCGACGGACTTGGGAGCTTCGAGTATTGGCGCGAGGCGGCGCCACTTGGGGTGGCACGCGCTCAACGGACCTTGCACGCGCTCACTCTTGGGGCCGTATCTCGGGAACCACTGGTCACAATTGGAAAATATTGCAGGTGCAGCATGTCAAATGTCCAGTGAGTCGTTGGTTACCAGAGAAAATCAGTTGAAAATACCAGCGCCTTCTTATCGCCATTCATGTCCGAAAAATAACCAAAAATGCCAAAATTTCACAACTTTGAGTGCGATGCGGCACGTCTTCCCGTTATCCAATTGCAAAATTATTTTACAGGATATGTTTTTACACCAATTATCATGAATTGAGGGGGTGTCCCGAAATAAAATCGAAAAATAAGGACCACCCTATTGTCCCATAGCACTCTCTATGATTTGAGCTCTTCATCATTTTATCACCTGTGTACAGAAGATTTTGACTTGAGATTTTTTCTAGCGTTTAGACAATATGCTATCCAAATAAAACTGACTTTTGTGAACGAAGAAGGCACAATTAATATATTCTCGTGACTCATTCGTCAACAGCTAGAACGTCGCTGATAATACCTCGGTTTCAACTTCCTCCGTCTACATCCCCTCGGCATGAATGAGATCTCTGTGACCTTAGATTGAATTTTATATTTGATTAGCCGTATTATTCAACATTATTCATCCGTTGCAGGATCGAATAGAGTGCAAACTCATTTTCTTTACACTCATTCTAAACTGACGGCGCGCCGTTGTAACTCTGCTTGGGTGAGGAGGGGCATTTCCTTACCCTGTGTAGCCTGTCTTGTATCAGAAAAATCCTGGTGCTCATTATACCATGTGACGCGAGGTTTGCTGGACTTCATTCAAAAACTTCTCCTGGATTTGAATCCGGGACCTCCAGTCAGTAGCCTTATGCTCTACTTACTTTACTATATCTACAAAATACCGTGCAAACCACCTCGAGGGTGTGTTGCATTATCTGAAGCGCCAACAACAATTACTATTCACATGCACTATTATTGCATAATAATGCATGCATTACTATGCAATGAGATGAGCGTAATAGTTATCCAAGCCCCAACGGAAATGATGTGACTAAAAATATATGATATTTATTAATGGGTTAGGCATTTTTGAATAAAATAAAATATTTTTACATTATCATTGCTTAGGTGCAATTAAAATGTGTTGAAAAACTTTGCACAAAACTACGGATAGGCTGCCGGAGTACACCTATATATCCGGTAAGCATGTTTCCTATTAGGATAACTTATATTTTGTAATAATATGTCATTTATCGCACAGGACTTAAGTACTTTGAAACTGTATGGAGAAATATAATATCAATTAAAGTACATGTTCAGTTAGTGTGGACAGACATTTCTTCCAAAATAAACAAAACAAAATCTTTTGTGACAAAAGTTAGATGTCTCATTTCTTCCTTGGTTCTGGTAAAAAGTTACAAACAATAAATACAAAATAAAAACAGTTACAAAATAAACTGGTGTGTGTTTTCTCGATTCGTAGTATAAATTTCCCGTTTCTAGAAAAATTCCTATCCCCTCCTAATTACCCGCCTTTTAATGGATAACGCTAATGACCTTACCTTCCGGTCGCCTCCTCTGGAAAACAATAGTATCCCACTGGCCGTTGAAATTAATCGAAAAGTTTTCTGCAGTAATCTTGTTGTGCTTAAATAACAATGCGATTTCGTTACCGAGGAAAGGTTTTCTAATTCAAAGTTCTGACGAATTGGCCGGGAAAACTTTAGCGGTGTTCCCTGCTGAAATTACACAGTAATTTCAATTTCTTCAATAACTTTAATTTTCCGATTGTTAAAGTTTGGGAAATGCGTTTCATAAAATTAATATATCCTTTCGTAATAATTTAAAGCATATTTTTATGTTCAACAACCTAATAAAATAAATATTCCTCAATAAAAACATAATGGTTTGAATGAGGGATGAATTTTATGCATGAGAAATAAAACATCTATTTTTCGAGAAAAATCGAGGGTCGAAATAAAAATTAGGCCAAACCAGCCCGGAGTTGTACATAGTATTTAGAAACCAATGAGTTATTGCAAAAAAACTGTCTTCGTAAGTTTCTTTACTATGCTGTACCTTTAAAAATGCTCGAAAACCAGTATTTATATTATTAGTGACCTACCGGTTTAGGTGGCCATATAGGTCTTATCCCCATCTCTTATCTCATTTAAGCTGCCCTCACTTTCGCATGTCTCCAACCTCCCTTTATTTTATTTCAATCCCTCTGCCTTCTCCTAATTTCTTTTAACTACTTCTTTCTTCCCTACCATATATAGCACCTACTCTTTCGTGTACTTTTTTACCCGACTTACCTTCTCCATCCTCCTTCGTATGTACGGCTCAAAAACACGAAGTGTATTTTCATCTTCTTTCCTTGAATTTCAAATCACGACGCAGTACACCTGCCAAAATAAGACTTTTCACTCGGTTTTTCTTTACATTCCTGCTCAATGACTCCGTTGAATAAACGCCTGTTTTGCCAATGCGATTCTCCTTTGGACTTCTACGCTTTTATACCTCTTTTACTCCTACATACAACCCAGTTGGCTAAATTTCTCTACCTACTCTAGTGTCTGTCCTCCTAATTTTAAATTCAATCTCTCCTTTTTTGTTCTTGCGAACCCATACACAGAAAAATAAGAACTATATGTGCTTGATCAGTATATTAACTTCGCCCCCTAACTTCGAAGAAAATGGTATATATTGGCTTGATAAATGCGGTGGTGATAAGTTTGACCAACAGTGCATATTGTCGATGGCAACCATGATATACGCTTGATATCAGGTGGTTTAAACACAGGGCATATGGCGGAAAACCGGCAGAGATAGTCAAAGGTGATAGCGTGGTGGTCTGATGACCCATAGGTCGCGGGTCAAGGATCCCATCGCTGGTACTTGGATTTTTTTCATCTTAGAATTGAGACTTAGGTTACATTCGAGGATTTAGTTCTAGTCTCGAAAAATCTTAACGAAGTTGCTCACTGTTGAGACAAAAGCAGAATTTCCGGAGAAAAAAAATTATTCAGATTCGCCAGAACTCATATCCGGAACACCCTGATTTCCGGCCTGTTTAACTGTCAAGACACCTTTCTTCTCTGAGGATTTCTAAAGCCTTAAAGTATCTAGTAATAATTAGTATGTTGTCTGCCTGCCGTGTGTCTATGGAAAAAAAGGAACCTTAATCGTGCGCACAGCTCCACAGTTCACGAGGAGGTCTTACAGCCAACCTTAAGCACCAAGGTGCGTACAACATATTCAAAGGTGGCAAAAAATATCCACAGAGGTACCCGTCGTTGTGCGCAATAGCAGAATTTTTACAGAAAAAAAACATCGACCTCGTTCGTTGTGAATGATATTTTTTCTTTGAGAAATCTGCTAGAAAGTTATGTTAGACGGATATAACCACATCAGTTGGAGCTCGCTAATATATGATTCCACTACATGTACTGCGACATGGTGGGTCTAGAGTTATGAGGGAAGAAAAAGGCGAAAGCGGATGCTGTGGCAGAAGAGGTAGGTGCCTACTTAGAGATTAAGCGCTGTGTCAACACAAGGAAGAAGGGGTGGGAGGAGACGAATTGAGATAAAGCACGCTTTAACCTTTCATTTCCATTCTAGACATTCACTCCTTTTTGCACCTGAAACAGCGTGTGGAACACGTGGCTCAAGAGAAAAGCCAAGCGAAAAGTATTCGTGCTGACGCCGTTAAATGGAACACGATACCATCCTCTGCGTAATCCTAGCTATACCCAGTGTGGATCAAAAATCATGAACTCTTCTGGCTGTAATTATCATCAAACGAAGAGTATTTCACTGTTTGTACTCTACTAACTCAATACACTACTACTGCATCCAGAACGAATTGAATTATTTTGCACGAAAACCTACTGGGAATTACGTGTTGGCTAACGCGGAGTTGAGCGGACGAATATGATCTCAGAACGAATTATTTAACGTAGCCAAGATATTACGATGTTAAGGAGTAACTGTGGTAGCATGGTGGTGGTATTCAGGGTGCTTGGGCACCATAGGAACATTTAGAATTTGGTGGAGACGTGCGAAATAAAGGTTGGAAATGCATTTCCTGATTAATTTTCTCATCGGTCTAATCTATTATTGCCTGCAGAATATTTCACTTGTATACTCCCTGTCTTAACAATTTATATCTATCTTCCTAAGTTTAGTTCCATAATCCAATCCAGGGACTAAATACGTGGCAGGAAGTCATAGTTTAGGAGGAAAGGAAAAGAAGTCCCGATTGGATTGAGACTACGAGGTGGGGTGGATCAAATAGGAACTGTCCAAGAACCCACCACAAGTAATATAAAACAGATAAATGGATGAATATACACTCCGGGTGGGGAAGTAAACCTGTTGTTTGTTCTTCATTTGGTCCTTCCGTAGCATGGCGGTAGTGCTCGGGGTATTTGGGCACCAGGATTTCTGGAGGCTGGTAGTTCCTCTTCTGACCGAGTGGCTGCAATCCAAGTCTGGACACCAGGAAGATCATGGGCAAGATGGTGAATGAAGCCAAGAACCAGATGTCGAGGGGCGATCGCTGGCGCCCGACCTTAGCGCCGGCTGTGTCCTGTTGCATGAGCTGCCTCGCGGAGGAAGAACGGTCCGCCACGGAGCTGACCATGGTGAAGATGGACGTAGAGATGGGCCACGTAGACAACAGAGGCCGACGAGTTGCATTGTTGATTGAATCAATCAAACGAGAGAGCGGCAAATGAGATTAAGAAGACTATAGCAGTATCCGAAAGCCAAGTATGCTTCGGCAAAGCATTCTTGGTGATGACGTATTGCTGACATACAATAAAGCATGCTTGGGAAAGAATACTTCATATTCGGACAGTCTATGGTAAGGAGCGACATTAAGTAGTAGTGGCAACATAAAAAACCCCTAGGTAAAGTGAAACACGATAGAGGGCAACATATATCAAATGTTTATACCGGAAGAAAAAGAGCGATTATATGTATATTAACCTTTTCATTGATATGTATATTAGTAATTATGCAAATGTAATATACGAAGTAAAAAAATAGATAACACAACATTTATAAGTAGCCAACGGCTCCGCCATAGTTTGTTATTCTAGTCAACAATGCTTTGAAGCCTACATGGAAGCGTGCTTCTGTGCTTTGGCTTCGTAGCATGCTTCCCCCAGAGTGCTTCGTGTTCGGACATACTTCGGGTGTTTCCGACGGTACCCCCCTCCACTTTCAAGCAAGCATTGTAGTATGCTTACAATAAGTATTGTAGTATGCTTGTTAGCGCTAGAAGCACACGTTTCGGACAGGGCTTGTGTTTTGAACTTGTGTGAATAAACACTCGTTACGCGTACATGTTAGGATGAGTGCGCGATGTGATAATAATCTATTCGAACGGCTCCGAATTAATGTTTAACTGGAAAATTGAGTGGTTACTCTTATGAGGCCTGCGGGAAAGTATGGAAAAGAAAATTTGTGCTGTACCTCAGCTTAAGCAAACAGCCCATCTTAGAATTACTTAATCTTGCACTCTTACATTAGGTAGGGATATAACTTCTTTTAAATCAACCCGTTCAGAGACTAGTACTTTAACATCGTTTGAACGAATATAATTAGCTATTTGCCCGTCCCACGGGTACGTTTCTGCGGCCTCTACCCATCATCGCATTCTCGTAGCGAATTGAGTTTCGAGAAGTCTATTTGACTTAAGAAAGAATTATGCAGAAGATGTAAGAATTATGCTAATGATTCGTTTTAAATCCTTTTAAGGTTTAGTCTGCTGCAGATTTACATTTATTTCGATAGAGTGCTAGTGTTTTCAGCTCTTGATAGGGTTGACAGACCAACTCCAGTACCAACAAACCCCTTGGGCCTTTCGTAAAGAGTAGGCTAATGTCGACGCCGGGTTTCTCACCACCCTTCCTCCTTACAATTCCATTCCCATCCTTGCATCTTTCCTCCCGGTCATTAAGCCCTTTTATGTGCGAAAACAGGCTTGAAAACCATAGCTGAGAAACGCATTCTTTAAAACTACCTTATTTATTTGTCAGTATTCTTATTTTTCAGCTATTACGTATAATTTTTTATCTTCATTTTTATTGTAACAAAAGACGAATATATAAATATCTTTTTCCTAACTTTACCACAGTATGGACCCTCACCCCTTCCCTCCCGTCGATAGAGCATAGTTCCCATTGTCTTTACACAATCCCACATTAAACATCATAGTACGCGATATATGATGACCCAAAAACACCTTTCTCGGTATCGGAAAAAATTGTGCGACAATTTCTGATGTACACCCACCTTGTCGCAAACACAGTAGCAGTGAGAGCCTCAGGAGTTCTTTTCTCTATCTTGGTATCACTCTATCAAATAATGTGAACTGAAGCTAAATTTTATTTAAACCCAATTCTCTTATTGATATCAAGAAAATCAGTGCTTGAGGCAATATATGAAATGGAAAGGTGTCTCCTTTTGTAGTCGTCTCATCCAATGAAATTTTCTCTGCCATTTTATTATTTAAATCAGGGTCACTTTATGATGGAAAGGAACGTACATTTACCCCTACAGAACGTTACATTTATTCCTACAGAATCCCAAACTTTCGCTCTAACCTTTCCATGAATTATGCATGAAATCTTCTTGGCTTAAGTTAGAGAATGTGATTTGCGAACAAAAAAAGTGTGATGAGGATACAGCTTGATGTTCTTTATTTATGAAAAGCAACGCGCGTATCAACGTCCGGACGCCTTCTCAATATATACGGCCGAACTCAGAAACACGCAGATTGTGTATTTTTATTATAACCGAGAATAGTGCTCTGTTATTACAATATGTTGCACGGCGTTTCATGATTGAAAATGTTCGAAAAATATCCAACACATTTTGCGAAAACCAAGGGGTTAAATGCATATTTTTTGTTGAGTTTAAATTATATTAAAGTAGTTCACATGGTATTGAACATTTCCTTAGTTATTAGTTGCTTTAGGATGTCGCTGATACATTGCCTATTAAGGCATTTTGGGATGAGACTTTTGAGTTGTAAGACGTAGGAATTAGACGTAAGCAATGAAATCCTTGGTTTGTTGTTCTTTATCCACAGTTATTTTATATTGAGGGTACCTGGAATTAAAATATAGCTATTTCACTCGATTGATGGCAAATCAATGAATAGGGCCAGTTAGTTCATGACATCATATTTCCTTTTCATTTGAGAAATATCACTTATCCTTTCTTTATATGTCATTGACCGATAAACCTCTATAACATACATATATCAAGCACACATTGTACACATTTAAAATAAGAACTATGAATTCGAATTGCTTGATAAACGTCTTTGAATGGTAAAGTGCTGTCTGTTATCTTGGCAAAATATTATAGTATTACCACATATGCCACCCTTGCTTCTTGCATAGCATTTATGATACAGTATTCCTTCTGTCTCTTAGTAAAAGGTGAAGAACCAGATAATTCACAAAAATATTCATAGGGCCGTTGTAAGGCGCGTAATTTGGCAAATGTCGTGAACATCTTACTCTAATAAGAAATTTCGATCTCACAAAATATCGTGGGCGAAAACTTATTCAATTGGAAGTCTTCTCGTTGCCACCGAAATTTGAAATAAATCTGAAAAAATGCAGATTTTCATTGGAGATGTTCAATCGCCGAGGCATAGGTATCCCTGCGTCCCACTTCGGCATTTGATTTTAGGTCATTTATTCTGCATTTACGTAACTGCAATTCAGCAATGAAGTTCATCATCTCAGTCTCACCTGCCAGCAAACGATTCTGAGATGTGTTTCAAAGTTGAGGCAATAAATTATTGACGTAAAAATTAATGTTGCGGACGTAGAAGTTTCAGTAAAATGCACTCACACTCTAATCCAATAACGGACAATTAGAGCAATGCTACCAGTGAGATCTGGAGTCGCCTTTTGACCCCTTAATTTCCTTCACTCTAATGGAATCCCTTATTACCATTAAGCATGTTTTATTTGTCATAGCATCCATTTTAAAACTCCTAAATCGATCGATGAGTCATGTGTGAAGCCGTATGCTTGAAAATATGACAACGCAAAACTCTTCTTGGTAGTGGAATGTTGTGATATATATGCACGTTAAGACTTCAAAAATAGAGATTTGTTATCACAAAGGAATCCTTTCGTTTAGCACCCCTTATGTCCTCCAGTCCTCAACAAGATGTTCACACGACCACAGCCTAGGCAGATACAAACCCTACATAGTACATTATCGTTCTACTAACGTTAACTTCCCACAGAAGAGGAAAGTTGTAATGCATTTTAATTTATGTCCAAGTTTAGGCCCTTTGATTTTAAATTACGAGGTATGCTTGTGGTGATCATGAATTTTCGTCTGCAAATTATTGGGCACAGAGAAAACTATAACTTATTGACGAGGTTTAACTCTCTGCAGCTGTGTTATATATGCCTTATGACTAGGATATCCAATATATAACTAGCAGCATAGAGTCAGTGACTGCATCGTGTCTATTTTTACTCCTACGTGCCAAGGAATCTTTTGGAACGTTTTTACAACGTCAGAGGTCACTAGTATTCTTCGTGATGGACTCAGGAACCACAGTAGCAGTACAGTTTGGCGTGAAACTCGTCTACGCAAGAGCTCTGGTTTCCGTATCTGTTGATTCGGCTAATCATCCCGACCACGGCCATGTCGAACATTGTGTTCCCACGACCGCTGGCATTGGTCGGAGTCAAGCGGACCGTCGCTTCAAACAGAGCAGACCCCGGATTCGACTCCACAATCAAAGACAGATCTTGCAGAACCTGCACGTGAGAGAGAGAAAGAAAGAACAACTTCATCAGTACCAGTTTCAACACTTGTCAAAAGGTTGAATAATGGGACGTGAGGTCGCGGAAATGAAGTTTTTTTACACCTACTTCTAAATCCTTTGGTGGATTTAGAAGTAGGAGCATACTTGAAAAGCAATAATGAAAAAAAAACGGTAGTATCTTAAGTATACTTCTCAAAATTCCTTTGCAGAAGCCTTAGCTTAAACCTAAGACTGCGGTTTGTACCCTTACCTGTTGCCCTTTATTTGGTCGAAGGATCTCCGGTGGTGCGCTCATCATGGCGCTATTGATTCCCACCAGGTTTCTCTTGGCGCACTGAGGATAAGCCTCCACAAGTTGGTTAACCTTCTCTATCAGCACGCCTGCCGCTTCGGAGGCCAGTGGGTCTCTCGCATCCAAAGCCCTCTCTCCGGCGTGGCAACTGCACCAGTTGGGCGATATCCCGGCGATGTCACAAGTCCGCCACTCAGGGATCGGCAGGAATAGGCTCAGTCCCCTGGGTAACTCGGAAGTCTCGTTTACCTTGGGTGGGGAAGCTGGCAGAACCCTTGACCTCCTGGAAACCGCCTCCTGCGGCATCGCATCCTCGGAGTTGATGATGTCCAGCATGGTGGCGTGAAGGTCGAACGGACTGGTGAGCCTCTTCCTGGCGTTGCGTACTAGGTTGGCCGCTGCCGAAGGATACTTCTGCCTCATGGACTGCGGTAGCGACACGTACGCCACAGGCAACCTCTCCTCCAACCGCCCCTGATACGTGCTCCTGATCCCACCCCACCGAATTCCGTGGTCGCTTATGAATATCAAAACAGTTTTCTCCAGGGTTCCGGCTGCTTTAAGTCTCTTGATGAGCGCCGAAACGGGATCATCCAGGTACCCCGCAGAGTTGAGGAAGTCATGGCTGAGGCTGTTAGTCCAGAAGTGGCCGAAAAATGGGGGTGGGTCCGGAATTTGCTTCAGGGTGTTCATTATCTTTTCTGCGTAACCGAAGATCATGTTTGCGGCCAGCCTGGGCCCGACGCATACCTTTGCGTTCATCCGCTTCAGGTGACCGTTTTCTTGCTCAGCCACATTGCCGAAGGGTCTGTGGTAGAAGTGAACTGGCTCTTTGAAGAACCCGGTTTTCGCGTAGTTAAACGTGGACATCCAAGTGGCATCCTCGGCGAGGGCGGTGAGGTATCCCGCTTCGGTGAAGTTGTACCAGATCCAGGGGCAGTCGTCCAGTTTGGTTTTGGAATTTGGCCAGCATAGGGGCTTGAGGTCTTCCTCTAACATACCTGACATCAATGTCACGATGTTAGGGAATGTGTTATCTCCAACCTAAAAGGAAGATAGAAGTTTTCAGAACTCTACGGTTTACAATTCTCCGTGCCGTTAAATTTACCCCATTCAAGCGATTTTTCCGTATTGTCTTCGACATTCTCCACATAATATTGGCTGTTTTTGTAATTCGATATTAGAAGTCTTGGCAACAAATATTCATTTGAATATACAGAGTAACTATGAAGGCAGCGTGGTAAGGGTGAATCATCACTAAATTTTCTCTAACACATATGTTCTTACTCAATGAACCCCCAGTAATTAATAAAACTATGTCCGATAAAGGTATAAATTGCAGAGGATTGATTAAAAAATTAGCGACAATTAAGAGTAGCAAGTTCCCAGGTCCAGAAAAGATACCAGCGTGAGTATTTAAGGATCGGTCCAATCATTGCACCGTTTTTAGAAACATTCTTCGAAAAGTCTTTAGCAGAAGTTAAATTATCATTAATGTGAAAATTACCCCTCACTCCGATTTTAAAAAGCGGAAATATGCAGGATCAAGGAAATTATAGACCTATATCGCTAACCTCTCTTTCTTGCAAGATAATGGAGCACATAGTTGTTATTAATATTTTGCAATACCTTGTTAGTCAAAACTTTTTCAGTAAAAATCAACACGACACCGCAAAAGTAGATCATGCGAAACACAACTATGTTTATTTGTGAAATTTATCCATACATCAGGTGAAATCAAACAACAAGTGCACGTGGTATTTTTGGATTTCAAAAAGACTTTCGACAAAGTCCAACACAAAGAACTCATATTTGAATTGCAATCATGTGGAATTATTGAAAAGACACGCGACTTCCTAACCAATCGAATGAAAAAGTAGTGATTGATGGTAGTAACTCTGGTCTAGTTCGAGTAACTTCTTGTGATCCACAAGGTAGTTTAGTATCGGCAATCTTTTATTTATTTTTTACATTAATGATATAACCTCAAAGTGAAAAGTAACATTCGTTTGTTCACTGATAATACAGTCATATATCGCCAGATCACAAGAAACGCGGATTTTGAATCCCTGTCATGCGATCTTAATAATATCAATTCTTGTTGCCACAAAGGGGGATTAGAATTAAATATTAGGAAATGTTCAGTTATGCACTTTTGTCAAAAGTAATCACATCAAACCTTTTCGCATAAAGCCGGTGGAGTAAATTTGAACGTAGCGGGCGATGTTAAACAGTTAGGAGTAACAGTAACGTCGAATTTGTCGTGGCGAAAACACATACGTGGCTCTGCGTTGAAGAAACTAGGATTCATTAAAAGAATAGTACGAAAGTGATGGGATGAAAAAGTTAAAGGAAGATGTTATTTCACTTTAGATAGGCCTCACCTCGAGTATGAATTTAGCCTTTGGGATCTGGAAAGCAATAATTTAATTCGCGAACTCGATAAAATACAAAGGAAAACACCTGTTTTTGTTGTTAACGCATATGACCGTACAGAAAGTGGCATAGAGTTCGTACAGGGACTTGGAGGGGAAGCTCTGAAAACACGTAGATTAGGCGCCAGACTTAGGCTACTCGAAAAACTCAAATCGGCCGAATTCAAGGATGACTCGTCAGGTGTACATTTACCCCCATACTACATCGGAAGATCAGATAGAAATAAAAAGTTAGAGAGATAGATTACCGGACGATGTAAGAACTCATTGTTCCCGTGGACAAGTCGGGACTCATAACTCAAATATGTTGGTATAAACCTTAGTATTTCCTACTATTCCGAATCCTATCCTCTGTCCATTGTTCCCTTTTCCATTAACCTAATGGCTGGTGGCCCCCCTGCCACACGCCCCTGTGGCGGCTCGCAGGGTATTGTGGAGACGTAGAATAAAAAAAAGCCGTAACAGGCGCTCAAGGCTTCGAAACTGCGTCGCGTTATCGTATGGATGAATTTCTTGTGGGATCGCCCAGTTCCAATTACAGAACCAATGGGCCACTATTTATTGATTGATTGCTGTCGATGCTGCGTTTCTAATGCAGAAGAAGATCTATCGGTAAATATACAGGCCATAGCAACTATAGGTATGATATTGCTCAATACTTGTAAGTTGGAAAGTTCGTATGGTACCGCATTGAACGTCTATTTGGGAATTTTCCCATCGATATGTAGGTAAATGGGACAGTTGTTATATATGCACCTCTAAGCTTTCAGGAGCAGATAATCGTAATTAGTACGAATTTGACGGTAGTGAATACCATATCCGTTTTACAGACAGGAAAATACGTCAAGTAATTTATTATATGTAGGTATTGGGTGTATATTGCGAACCCTTGCGTGCGCATTCCGGATATAAAACATATAGAGCGACATGGCGACCACTGTTACAAAATACCATACCTCACATCGGATGGCGAAGTATTGCCCGCTATTATGAGGATTACGTGACTACTACGACTGCCCTATAAAGCAAGGAACTTTGATTTATAGGTTCCATCGTATACCCACCGATGTTTTTTGCTATCGAAGTCGACAGGGTAATACAGATTAGTCTTTTATCAGTGACGAGTGTAATGGCTTGCCAGGTTTGATTCCTGCATAGTTTTCTAAACGATTTAACTGCCCCTCGAATGGAATATTTTGGTGTCATGGTGGTATATGACAGCACAGTTAATTTATCAACCTAACCTTGTTGAACCCAAGTAACTCAACGGCGCCGATGTTCTCGAGAGCTTCCTTGGTCTTCGTCAACTGCCTGTGGAAGTTTAGCCTGGAAACGGCGTCGATACCGAGGATGAGCACGTTCCACTTGTCCCCTTCTGGATCCTTCATCACTTTCGTCATGTTCAGCTCCGCCCTCTGCTCCTCGGCCCTCTTGCGAGCAAGCGTCACCGGCGCGAAGAAGTGGAAGTCCTTGTAGAGCATTGGCGCCTTCGGGTCTTGAACCGACTCGTTCCTGCATTCAACCCGTACAAATTCCTTGCCTCCCACGTTTGCGGTTCCGTCTTCGCCGAACGGGAAGCATTCTTTGCTGTACCTGTGAACGCAGAGTATGCCAAATGCATTCACTCATTGGTATTAGAGTACGTGAATGAATAGATATATATGTGAGGATTACACGAGTGCCTGAATGAGTACATACTTGCATACCTCGATGAGTAGATGGCTTATATAAATAATATAAAACTTTGTCCTATTCTGCACAAATATTATTGAATACCACTCGGGCGGCTTCGATCTCTTCAGGTCATTAACAAGAGCTGAGTCACTCATCTCTTGCTCAGCTTATGTAATTGACCTGAAGAGGTGGAAACCGGCAGAGCAGTATTTAATAATATTTGTGCGGAAGAGAAAAAGTTTTATTTTATTTACATAACGTCGGAATTCCACCACTTTCTTGCTATATATGAGTAGATGACTACCCGAAATAACACAAGGACAACGAATTCATTGCCTCACGAATACTTAAATACCTAGTTGAATACTCCTAAAGACGAGCATAAGAATGAATACCCCGGCGAGTATCCGAGTACCCACCCCGATGAATACCGCTGTTTACATTCAACTGCCAAGGTACGCACGAGTCTCACATTGTTATTCATAGCTTCATTTTCTTGAGAGCTCATAATCCTGAAGGAACCGGATGAATGCCAAGTTTTCGGGATGACTATTTAATCACCTCAACTGACGTGGCCAGGACGTTTCCAAGTGCATATGAAAGGCCGAAGACTCCTCTCTCCCTTGCCCTTGGGGAAGCTTGCAGGATGTAGCGCGTTGCTGAGAGAGAGTTTTGAATCAGAAGCATGTATTCGCTTTCGTTCCTTCAGAGACCAAGGTTGTAAGTCTAAGAGAAGCTTGAAATACAGTGAAATTGTCTTATCTAAGTTAATTCTTTGGATAATATTTTGGCAGTGTAGGTTCCAAGTAAGAGAACATTTTTCCAATGCTAATCAATCGGATTTTGCCTCAGATAAGTAACAGATTATGTTCATCACTCACATTTGAAATATTTTGCGATCGATAGAGATTGGTATTATTCTTCCTATCCATATAAAAAACTATGGAAAGTTATATTTGCTACGTCCTATCGAGCAAACTACTTCAAATAACGCATAATATCAGTCACCATCAACATGAAATCGATTTCAATCGTTGCTCTTTCCAACCACAGTAATACCCGTATTCATGAAGCAATGAACTTGGCAAATATTTCAAAAAATGTACCTACTCGTGGTCCTGGAGTGTTGGGCGTCGAATGCGAAGGCTGAAAGAATGGGATGGCTTAAGTCATCTACCCCTTTCAAAACTTTCTTTAATATTCGCCTACAGAATTTGCATCCAATGATTTGCAACACCCGCCCCGGCACTGAAAATTATTTCTATTTCCAGTGCCAAAAGACCTTGTAGGGATCAAAGTATAGGTCCTTCGTCAAAAGTCTTACTTCCCAATTACACAAGTAAATGTGACAATAGCCTCTATTTTTTATAGCGTTTTACGTACGTACGTCTCAGGTTACTACCATTTCTTTCACGCTGGGGTGTCTGGAAGAGAATGTTCTCCCTAGTTTCTCGTGAAGTGAAGGTGTAACTGATAGTGTTGAATAACCAGATTTAATGTATCGTCTATTTCAAGTGATAGGGATTCCCGTTAGCATTTCCTGGTTAAAAGAATCAAATTTCATAATTGATGTAGTTTACCTGGGCATTTACTTTGCTTGAAGCAGGTGCTTGATTTCTTCAAACCCATTGAAATGATGTGCATATTAGAGAAATATCCCTGGAGTAAATTACTACTTAATATATAAATGAAATATAAATTATTATTTCTCAATTGATGTCATAAAAAGAATTCAGCAAAGTTGAGAATTTAAATGAAGAATATAATGTGCTCAAGAACTTTGAAACAAATTTAATGAAGGAGCAACAGTAAAGGAATAATGGCATATTTCATTGCAGCACACATGAAACCTTCCAACTTGGCAGAGAAAAACTGTTTCGAAAAGTTATAATCTGGGTTTTCAAGTCCGTTCCGGCACAAATAGGTACTTCAGACCGAGGAGAAATGTACGAGGATGATAATGAAAGGAAAAGGAGGAAGGGTGAAGAGAAACCCGGCGTCGGAATTATCCTGCTCTTAACGAAAAGGCGCCAAGGGGACCACAGCTTAAGTTCCCATCCGACGGATGGAATACTGTATTCGAATGTTCTCTACAAAATATAAAAAATGCGAAATAAACATGCCCACTTACGAGTAACTAACCCGGAAATTACCTGCGGAGAAGAAAAAAATTATTTAAGGGCTATAAGAAGAAATTAAAATTACGTATTCGTGTTCCACAGGTTTGTTGTCAGATTGGAAAAGAAAATTCACTTTTTACATTCCACACTAAAGTTTTATTTACTTCGACCATGGTTTCGACAGTTTTATGTGATTATCAAGGTGATGATCGAGGTCATTATCACCTTAATAATGACATAAAGTGTCGAAACTGTGGTCGAAGTAAATAAAACTTTATCGTGGAATGTACAAAGTAATTTTTATTTTCCAATCTCGTGATTCCACAAAATGAAGCCTCAAACCTTGGTTCTCAGACTTAAAGCAAATTAACCTTTTTTCGTAAAGAATGTAGTTCCTGCCTACGTAGCTCTGAAAGTGAAAAATAGAAGTGAACTGAAATAATGATTAATAGAGCATAAACTGCTGGAGGCATTTATGGGCCTTGAAAGGCCTTCATAAAATTACGTAAGAAATGTGTGATGAAGAATATGTGACGGTGTCAGAGATAATACCCTAGGTTAACAGGGTCAAAAATGACCGAATCATTTATAAATCGAGGATCTAATACGTTGCTACTAGGAAATGGTTGGCCTTCAGATGCCATTTCTCGAATGACTTCCCAAATGATTGACACATTAAGATTTTACCCTATGCATTATTTCTGCCAATACCTATAATCTCCTATATGTAATTACTCCTCCACGCCTTGTTTTGTTTTATAGGATTGGATATAAATCTGTTGAAGATATCGGTCAGACTCTCCTTCTCGATTTACTTTCCTTGACTCCTGGAACATTTTAATTCCTTGGGCTACATTTTGATAGAATGTGGACGTAGTGCTCAAGGAAAATAAGTTTTTATAGAGAATAAATTAAAATTGAGATTTGCAGTTACTAGACGACGATGATGATTTTAATTCAAATAGAAGTTTTTTTTTACTCAGTTTCTACGGAGGTGCGATTTTTGAAACCATATCGTTAGAATTTGACACATTTCACGCCAAACCTGACTGACATTCATGTGAAATATTATTTAGCGTCTTTCTTCCTTTCACGGAACTGCTACCATAGCCAGGTCACGGTTTTAGAAAATCCATTAAACTATTATACGAAGCCTGATACACAATTTTCTCAGCTTGCAACTAGGTCTCTACTTTATGCCATATTTAGTCTTACGGACCACTCAGTACATACCTGGCCGTATCATACTTCCTACGCACGGCACTGCTTTTCACACATGGAATATCATCGCCTCTGATTCAAATTCTTTCACAGACAATGAAGGGTCGGAAAAGGGTTAGTGTTGGGATAGTGAACTAAGGGTCATATGCCATTGTATGGAAGAAGGAAAGTGTTGGGAGGCATCTTCCCTTTGGAGGATCAAAATTAAATTCACTCACTCGGACAAGTCGTCGCAGTTGGTCTTGTATTTTATGGGGTCGGCCAAGACCCTATGGAAAGGCCGATAGCAGCAGTGGATGTCGCTCAACTTGGTCACGTTGTAGTGGGACAACGCGGATGGCACCATGTACAGCGAGGTCAGGTTGGACTCGACCAGCGCCGGACCAAATTTCCCACTGCAATCGGGACGAACCTTCTCGCTGTCTTCCTTGTCGCTGTGGTCGTCGGTGTCTTGGGAGTGGAGATTCAAAAATCTTGTTGGATAAGATTTTCAACGGACGTGAAATCTAGACAGGGTGTTTCTCGACTTTATTTGGAAAGAATATGCATGGTTAAATAATTAACTTTGTTTGCACTCGCATTATATTGGTTCATACACAACATTAATTAACCACATGATAATAATGGCTATCGTTTGCTGAAACTTTGGTCAGTTAATTAATATTGTGGACGAAACATGAAGTTAATGATTTTATTGAGATTTGTGGTTTTCACTGAGCGAGTGTCTTTAAAAAAACTTCTGTAGGTTTCTTGAAAATAAATCGAGTTTATACTTAAAATTAGTTAAATTGGTTGGCGATTATGGTTCCAATAACTGAACATGAGAAACGATGTTAACTCCATTTCCAGTGCGTTGAATATTTATGCATAAGGCATTCAAACCGAAGTCCAAATATCACGTTTACCTACCACTCTTCGCGCGACTAAAATTAAATCTACCTCTAAATTTCAATTTTCTTACGATTTCGGGCCCACGATATTTTAGTGGAAAAAATCTCTCTCAATCAATCTGATTACTAGCTAAACAAACTCAAAATACCGCTATGTGCCATTGCAATCATTTAAGTGTGACGTCGTAATTAGTTGCCTGATTCGAGAAATTCAAGATGCATAAACTCATTCTACTTGGAATCCAGGCAAAAGATGACCTAGCGAAACAAAAACTATAATCTTGAAAAATCTTCTTATATAGATGAAACAGACAGCTAGCGACGAATCTAAAACGTTATCATTTTGTAGAAGTCTGAAGATAGCAATGAGAAAAATTGTCCCCTTTTTTGTTGCCATAGTAGATAACTGCAAAGCATATCAGGTTTGTAAATGAACTAACTGAAGATTGATACGACCGCAGAAGCCTAGTGTACTCAATAGCGAAATTGAATTACTCTTTATCTCCTCTCCAAGTTTTCAATTGGTTGCGTTGGCCAAGCAATGCGCTTAGTCACTAGTGATCTCCTACGAGTTTATTAGATTTATCTGTTTTGCTTTCGTCGCTAAACTGTTAAGGCGTTACATATTATTGGTTAAATACTTAGAATTTATTTTTGATCCAGTTAATTTATTCGTCTACCGAAGCTATACGAGTCCTTAAAAAATACTACGCTTGATTTTCCATCTCAATTTATGGCTACTTTTCTCTACGGCACAGTTTCTGAGGTAAAGGTTACGCAGATTTTATTTTTTTTAGAATATCTTTAGCTATGACCGACTACGTTCTTCATTCCGAAGGCTAGCCTAGTTTGTGAAGGAGGAGCTCACCCAGTACAGGACCCATTTGTTGTATGGGTTTAATCCAACAGAGTAAGGGGGCAATTTCTTTTCCTGTGCTGCCTTTACTTTACCAGGTCAACCTGGTTTACAGGATATAATATACCTACCACGATTTTACTGAACTTTTCTACCGTAGGATGTTCTATTTAATTTATTGCATTCACAAAGCGCCCTACAAGCCATCGAGAGGGTGTATGGCAGTGTATGAAACATCACCTACCATAGCCTACTCCCATGCGCTTAGATATATTACTATGTAATAAGATAACTGTGTTAGTTATCGGAATTCCAAGCTAAAATGATTCATGAAGTACGAAGGAATATGCTTTCTTATTTATGATTACTGAGCCATTTGCTTGAATGCAATGTAATATCTTTTCTATGTAGTACCTACGGCTAAAGTGTACTAAGCATAAGTTGAGAAAATTTACAGATACGATACAGGGTAAGCTAAGAAGAGATAACAGCAATGCCATCTGGGGAAAATTAGGATAGGTAAAGTAAATATTTGACTGGTACTCTTACATTCCTGCATAATAATGAGTGTAAAATTTAAATTTTCTTTTGTATGATTGCAAAAATATATGGATATTTATTTTTGTACGATGTCCTACTCAGATGTTGAAGGTTTTTACTACAGCATTGCGTGTAAAATAATTTATTTCTTAGGAGATGCTCATTTAAATCCAGGATGTCGCTGTAACTAAAATAGAATTTGACGTCGTGGTTTAAGTCTGATTGGTGATGGTTACACACGCCATATACGTACTAGTAAACTTCATTTAGCCCTGGTTGTTGTGGCGGTTAGTGTACTAGCCTCCCATTACGAGGGCTCTGGTTCGAATCATATTAGTGGTGGATTTTTCATAGGTATACCAGTCCCTCCTTGAGTGCCTTGTGGAGATCACTTCGAGTACAGCACTCTATCCGTCTGATGGGGCGTTAAACCGTGGACCCCTAGGAACCTTTCGTTAAGAGCAGGCTAATGCCGACGCCGCGGCGCGCCGAGTTACACGCCTTTCCTCCGTTCCTACCATATTCTATAACTCACCCATCCTAAACAGTTCAAATGGCCTTAGCTGTTGGTTGCCTCTGCATATTACAACAATTATCACTTTTTTTTTAGTAGGGGAGAAAGGAAGTTTAAATCTACACATGCAGCAGGTTGTATGTAACCTTGTTTTTCGGGCCACACCGCCAAAGTGAGTTCTACGCTTGATGAATGGTGGTAATGATCACTGGTATTATCTCTTTGTATGATTAATCACAATAGCGAAACAAAATCTATCCAAAGTATCGTAAAGTATTTATAGATCAAATTAAAGGAATGGTAAAAATGGTAACAGCAGAAACCGCCATCATACATTAGCTTGAGTAATACAGGCTGAATTGGACGTTGATATGCAGCTCAGAGAAACAAGGTGAAGGCATCTTCATCAATGCTTATCATTGGTTACTGCGTCGAAATTATTACCCATGGTTGAATAGTTTTTCAGATCAGGATTTATTTAATTTTTTCCGTTGTACTCACCAAGTGCATAGAATTTCACGTATTTTCTCACCGCAGGATCTAGTGGATCCAAATCTGGAATCTTGCACCCAGTCGTGAAAATCAGGAAACCTCTGTTAGACGCTCTCTTGGATAGCTCCTCTTTATCTGTTCGGGATGAAGACTGGCCTTAGGAAGTACAAATATAAAATGAAAATATTTGCGAAAGAAAACCATTTTGGATTGTAAAAGAAGTCAGTTCCGAGATGGTAGGGTAATAATGTACGGAATGAGAAGAAGAGTTTGATAAGAAATGTTGCAATTTAATCTAATGTTGAGGTTTTTGTTGCTTAGTACCCTGATGGACACTGAAGTCAATACAAGCCTTTGAACATCGTTTTGCGTAGTCATCACATGGCGCCTCATAATCTGCGTTTTTGAGAAAAGTTTGTACCAATTTTAAACCTACTGGTAGATGCGGTTCACTATCTGTGATTTTGTCTTAAAATAAGTACAGGCATAATATGTCGTAATAAGTGCTTGATTAGTTCGTAGTTAAATCGGGGGTTGAACTAAGCACGGAATATCAATGCCTTTTATCTGCAAAGAAATCGAGAAACGGAATGCGCATGAGGGCAACCTTTACTACAGATTATCTGTGGTCTATCCTAAAAACAATAAGAAAACTAAGACCTAATATACGATCCTATTAGAAACAATGAAGGAAGATGGGACAAAATTTGCTTAGCATGTTTCCTTCACCCACCAACTTCGACAATAGATACCTGAAAGCTGAGCTGAGATAATTTTAATCCACGGATCCCCATCTTCTCGCAACCAACTATGGGATGCTCGTGATCTCAGAAAGTTTTAATTCAGGGTACACGGTGGGGAGCTGGACAGGTTTGTCATGTCGATATTGCATCGGCATGACGACACAAAAATTGCGGGTTCGAATCCCGCTTCGTGCATGGGAATTGTGTTTGTTTTAGGAGTTAGATTAGACGGTGAAATCTAACCTTTATTGTAGGATTACTTAATTCTACTACAGTTAAACTTCCCTTAATGGACACCTCCAAATAGCGGACGCCTACGAAAATTCTATCCCCGGTAGCGGAACATGGAGGCTTATGGAACTAACGCCTCCAAACAGCGGACACTCTCAATAACGGAGGCGGACAACAAAGAGACATATTTTTCTTCAATTGCCTCAATTAACGGACACACAGTATGAGCTAACCTGTAAAAATTTCTCTTCCTGTTATCAAAAAAATACAATTTCTCGAAGCAAATATGTATGGCTAAGGTAATTTTTCAGAAAAAATACATTTTCTTAGCATTTAGGGAGCAATTTGTTCTCCGTCTACGCGTTCGAACTCCTGCCTTTTTCATTTCCAGTCATTGCTTACCATAGCACTGCTGCTTATCTCTTTTCTAGAGACCAATTTTTCGATACTTGTTGGATCATGATGATGCCAAAAGTTGCTCTATGAGTATAAAATGAACAATTGTTTTGATCCATATTTTATAGGAATTTTAAGTTTCAATTATTTTGAAAACAAATGCTAAATGCAACGAATTAAATGTCTTTACTGCATACTTGTCTAAATTCTCCACGCACTGCGACACCTCCCGAGAACATACAAATATTGAGGTCCCAAACATATCCAATATTGGGAGGAGGTTTGACTATGTTACTTCTACATGGTGGGGATCGCAATATGAAGTAAGGAAGGGGAGGAAACGTCTAATGTAGCAGAATAAGTACGTACGATTAAGCGCTGTGTCAAGACATGGAAGGAGGGAGGTAAGGAGCCCAATTGAGATAAAGCACGCTTGGGTCTCCGATACACTTCATCCTCCCATCCAAGACGAGCATTCTTCTTCGCTCCCGAATCAACATCTGGGACACGTTTCTCAAGAGCAAAGCAGATATTCTTCCACTAAAACTTCTCTCTCTCTCTTGGCGTAAATCTTTCTTAGATGTTATGTTGTTTCCATCGTGTGCGCCAGGATATATCATCCTTGACAAAAATCCTAGCTATACACAATGCATCCAGGTAAGAAAGCTAGAACTTTGATGTTGACGAGAGACAACTATATAGTGTTCAATTCAAACCTAAAAATTGAGACGCTAATTTCCAATACTGCAATCATTGAAAAGTTCTTGCTTTTGCGCCTTAAATCTTCATCCACAAAGTAGGCACTCAAAAAGCCACCGTAAGGTTTTGTGGCAGGTATTTGCTCCAAATTAGTTAGTCATTATCGATTTGGAAAAACTGTTGAAATACATTGCCGATTTTACTGCTGAGTGAACAAAATTAACCAAGGGGCCTCGGCGGTTATATATGCGATACAGCATCCAAATTTAACTATCATCATGTGGTACAGACAAAGCACAAAGCTAAAACGACTGCACTCACCTGACTTACATGTAGACTTTCGTGGAGACGTGTGTAAAAAACAAAAAATGTGCAATGCATTCCTTAATTAATTTTCTCATCGGTAACTTTACCAATGCATTGGTAATTTACTTTTTTCTCTACTGATTAAACGTGGAAAATATAATGGTTATCGTCCCTGCCTTTCCATCAATCTTACTAATTATATCTTTATGATCCAATCCAGAATCTAGGTGGTAGATCGGGTTGGTGTAGTGGCTAGTGAGTACTGGCCTCCTATACCGAGAATCCGGATTCGAAACCGGGGTTCAAAACCGGCAATTTCATTTCCACCTGTCCCTACTTGCGTACCTTGTGGAGAGCACTTCGAGTCCAGTACTCCATTCGTCGCTAAGGCGAGGTCCCCTTGGCGGTTTTTCGTAAAAAGTAGTGTAATTCCGATGTGGGGTTTCTCTCCACCCTTCCACCCTTGCTTCGTTCCATATAAACTCCTACCTTTACCCAGTAACCTACCTATCCTCTCTGGTGCAGTTGGTAGTCACCTTCCCGGAATTGACTAACTAACTAACTAACAGGATCTAGGTATGTGGCAGGGGGTGTTACGTTACTAGTCGTTGAAGTTTGGGAGGTGGGGAAAAGGAGTCACGACGCGATGGGATTCAGAGTACGAGGTGCGGTGGATCTAATGGAAAATATCCAATAAACCTCCACAAGAAGTATAAGGCTGTTAAATGAAAAGTGTACACTCTGTATGAGGAATTAAACCTGTTGTTTGTTCTTCATTTGGTCCTTCCGTAGCATGGCGGTAGTGCTCGGGGTATTTGGGTACCAGGATATCTGGAGGCCGGTAGTTCCTCTTCGGCCCGAGTGGCTGCAATCCGGGTCTGGACATCAGGAAGATCATGGGCAAGATGGTAAACAGAGCCAAGAACCATATTGCGAGGGACGATCTCTGGCGCCCAACCTTGGCGCCGGCCGCGTCCTGGTCCCTGAGTAGCCTCGCGGAGGAGGAGCGGTCCGCCATGGAGCTGACCATCGGATGTGGACAACGGAGGTCGAGGAGTCGCATTGTTGATTGAATCATTCGAAAGAGAAGACAAACATTTTGAAATGAATTATCTACGAAATTATATTGATCTGGGCTAGGAACAGGAGTATGAACAGCGTGAAAAAGTATGATCCAGTTTAAACAAAAATGCAGATAGTAATAAAAGCAAATTTCTATATCTGAAATATGCAGGGCAAATATTTTTAAAATTAGGTAAAATCTCAATTAATTTCTACATACTGTTTGTGGTAGTGAGATCATCGGTAGAAAATTACCTTGAATATATTTTTAGGCATCTCCTTCATGTTGTGTAACTGAAATACGTACTGCGCACAAGACGGTTAGTAGGAATGCGAGGGGACAAGCGTATGATTGACAATGAACCCAGAATGGGAGCTCCTGGGTGGGAATAGGTTTCGCGCCTACTCGGTACAAAATGTAGAGCTTTTGCATTACCTCTCATGGTGGTTGTGTATGCATTAAAACATGAATAACAACGGATTTATACGGGAAATTCCTTGCAGTGCTCTCAATTAATAGTACTGAGATTATTTTATGGAATTTATGGTACGTTTTATGATAAGGAGGGTATATTCCAAACATTTATTGGACGATTTTTGAAGTTTGTACCGCAAAACATAAATTATCATCAAAACCTGTAAAATAACATTACTTATTATAACAATATCTCAGCGAGTCTTCGCTAGGGGGCGTGGCTAGGGTGGTAGGTCATCAGCTATGGAGTTGTGTTTTAGCTGAAAAAACTTGGCTGAATTAATAATTAAGTCTGTAGTGTAATGTGTTTGAAAAAATACACTTTTATTGTATTGTAATGATATGCTGTGCGTGGAAAAAACAGTTCTTGCATCGCTCGCTCGTGCATAGTTGATCCATCTTAAATTCTCTCTTCTGTGTGTCCTGCTGATGTAGTGTGAGGTAAAAATAGGTGTCAGGGTCAGAGTCGGATTCTTGTGATTTTAATTTTTCAAGATACTTCGGGTACAGTAGGGTTTTATCGAATCGCCAGATTTTGTCGGTTGGTGAAATAAGTGATAAATCCTAAATCTGGTGACCATCCGGAAAAATCTGGAGATTCGATTAAACCCTACTATCTCCGCATGTATTTGCCAAACATATGATTTTTAAATAACATCGACGAAAACGTAAATGACGGAAATCAAAGGCACCTACCCTGTCAGAACATAAATTTGAATCGACAGTGAAATGATAGATCAAGTATCTGACTTTGACTATTTATGGTGTAACGAGTCAAGTGAGGATGCGACCATCAAGACAAACAGATTATGAAGAAGGTGCGGGGATATTTCTAGATCCTTATGAAAGATGGCTCTTGAAGATACATTATTGCATAGTTCCAAATTTTTGGCACCAAGGAAAAATGACCCAAGGGCTTTGTAGACAAAAAAGATTGGGTTATCCTTAGGATACCCAAGGGTGGCAAAGGCTAGATATAGTAGGAAATAAATTTTCATTGTGCACTATGGAATAGCTACTAACATTATCTATGATTGTCCGCTCGGCTGCAAGTCATTCAGGTACCTCTGACATTGTGGGAAAATCACGTTCGAAGAATTGGCGTCAAAGTGAACCGGTTTATCAATCATGGGAAAGTTATCTGATGGAAAAGTAAATTATTGTTTCCATGTTAGATTGCCCTCATTTCAAGTACGTAGCAAATATCTGGGATCTAGCAAAATTATTTAATACGTGTCCATAATAAGATAGAAAAGACACGGCACTTTTTGTCGAAAATTCTTTCGAATATTAAAAAAAATGTAAAGCGGCTCTTCGAATTGGATGGCACCACTGTCGAAGATTAAACGCAAGAAACTTTTGCCATAAAAAAATGAAATAAGTTCGTGAATGGCTCAACAGATATAAGTCTATCTACATCTACGTATATGTAACACCCCGCAATCCACCGCAAGGGTGTGTGGCAGGGGATGATCCAGCACGATTCATGCATCATCAGTCAGGGGGAACACTAAATACTCTGCAGGCGTGCAAGAAAAAATACTATTCAATTTAAATGCTACTTACATGAAACCAAGAGTCACAATACTGTAGCAAAACATTTCATTCGCCACATAAACAAATCGACAATAGTAGAGAAGGAGTGGGGGAAGAGCGTCGGTGGAGACGAGAAGGGGACAAGAATGGGATAAACAAAAAGGGAGTGGAGGATAGCGATGGGCATTTTCGTTCCTTTGCCGAACCCGTTCCTTTCTTTCCCGTTCACCAAAAGGAACGATCCACTGGATTTGTTCTTTTTCAACCGTAGCTAGTAGTTCCGTTGGGTACTCGGTCCTTTCGTGGATCCACTCGGTCCTTTCGTGGGTCCTCTTGGTCCTTCTCTCCTTCGTCGGTCCATTCGTGGGTCTACTCAGTCCTTTCCTCCTTCGTCGGTCCATTCGTTCCTTTCGCGGGTTCTCGCGGTCCTTTCGTTCAATCCGCTCACGTGGTTCCTGACGTCCTGACGACGTTTACTGATTCCTCGAGTCATCTCGTTTCAAAGGAACTTTTGGCTCGCAGTCGGACTCGTTCCGATTCGTTCCTCACGCGGACCCGTTCTTTTGGAACGAATCGTTCCAGAACGACCCATCTCTAGAGTAGGAGGAGTAAGGAGAGGACGGGCATGTGTGGGAGTTCTAGTGGATAGTCGACAAACTTGAGACTGTGTAGTGTACGAAGCTAGGTGAAAGAAGAGGAAAGAGTAGTATTGGACGCAGAGCGAAACGTTCGCGAAAGGGGGGATACTCCCCAGGGGCGGCTGTCGGTGGTTTCGGGGGGACGGGATTGCACAGATAATCCGGTACATTTTTGTGGTTTGTTGAATTGGATTGAAAATATATGCTGAACATATACTAAGCATAAATTAATATGAGTGTTGATTTAATACATGAGTGAAAAAGTGCAGATAACAGTATTGTATGTAAATGTATCCTAACCCTGCACTTCTGCCCATCTACATCTATATGATACCCTGCAAGCCACCGCGAGGGTGTGTGGCAGGGGGTGAAGATCACCAAGCATGCACTACTAACATGCAAACTAGCAACTTTATTGTCTCATGCAACTTGATTGTTAGTATCTATAGTATTTAAGGGGTAAGACATGCATCATGCACTACAGAACACTCTAAAATATTTCCCCTACCTATCTCTTTCCTATGCTGCCTATTCTGTTCTCTTATAGTACGGGGGAAAAATGCCATTTTGAATCTATCGGTACGACAATCTATCTCTCTAATCTTGATTATCTGGTCGAATCTAGCATAATACGCTGGTGTTTTTAATATGTGCCTAACATCTTCAGTAAAGCTATCCGATTGAAATTTCTCTAATAGATTTAATCTGTACTTTAACCTACGCTCTGATAATGATTCCCACCCTAATTCTTGTATTAATGCCCATGACTAATGGCACCTGTGCAGGTACTACAGGTAAGGGTAAAAGGGACTATGAAGAGTGAATTGGGAAGTTAGGTTACAATACTACCATTCTGAAGAAAATATTAATCATGCAGCCACGAGGCACGCGAAATGTTAGCCTATCATCGAACTATGTAGGTAGATGAAACCTATGTTTCATTTAGAGAAATAGACTGTCGTAAAAATAGATGCAAGTGCTCATTTATCCCATGGACCAAACGCTACCACAATACGTTTTTACCGCGCACAATACTCGGCTGCGACACAACCGAACCCTAATTATTATTTTAAACTTATAAATCACACTTTTTAAGTACATGCCAAATTTTTTCTCTCTTTTTCAGAAAAAATCCATTCTTTTTTGAAAAATATTATTTTCTTTTTGGTGACGTACTAGCCCCAAACTCACGCCTTAACGGTGGGCCGCGTGGTGACATGTAGACGTAGGTGAATGCAAAAGCGTGACACAATACACAAGATGTAAATATCGCCCTGTCATCCCCTCCTCTTCTGTTCTCCTTCGTAACCATCTCTATAGTTTATGAACGTTTGGGGAATGCTATGAGAATTTGACACTTACCTTTTCATTACTGATTCACTTCTCCTGGCGATATATCCCCATAGGTGATCTGCGCCTCAGTTGAACCAGCTCGGGGTGTGAATTTTCTTTTTTGTTTTTTTTTCTTGCGATCGAAAATCACATGAGAAGTTGGATGGTTGCTTAAGCACTGAATGAGTTTTCAAAACTCCGCCTTGATATTGAACGGTGGAATTAAGTAATCGACGACTTCCTATCTTCTTGTAGCGTTATCAATTTACGCGATATCTGCTACCTGGATTCGCTACGCACTGCGAGTTCTGAAAAATGGAACTAGCCTATTTTTGATGTGGTACCAAGTTAATAACATCGGCGCTAGTTAAGTAATTTTGAGCCTATCTAACACGAGACATGATGCCATTATGCCCAGATGCGAGCGCGCCGAGAAAAAGAATCTATGATCGCTGTTTTGAAAAGCTGGGTTATTCAGCGGATACTCTTGGCCGAATAGAGGAAAGCTGGGGGAAAGAGAATTCTCGCTATGCCTTGATTTATGCAATCAGTTACCTTAGAGTAACAAAACCATTCGCTCCCTCAATTGGTGTGAAAACAACTTCTTAAAGGCGCGTCGCGAGAATCGTGCTCTATCGTTGCTAGAACGAAACGTTGAAGATAATAGTTCTACCTATAAAGACTGCCGCTCGTTCGCCGCATTCTTATGGTGAAGCTGACTTAGCTTTCGAGAAGCTGACTTAGCTTTCGGGAAAATGATGACCAAAGTATTGAGAATTTTGCTTATGATATTATATTCTTTGGCTGTCATCTGGGGTCAATTATCCTCCTGGATGGTAAATGCTCCCAGAAGCCCGAAATCGGTCTAAATAATGAACTTGAACGTGTGCAGCGAAGATCGGCAAATTTGTAAAGGGACGGTACGATAACCTTATTAGCGTAACGAGTCTATTAAATAAATTGAATTGGGAATCATTGTCAGATCGCAGGTTGAAATTTAGACTTAATCTCTTAAACAAATTCCAAGACCATATTTTCAGTGATGATGTTAAAATTATTTTGCGAACCCCTACTTACTATGGTAGACTGGTCCATAATCACAAAATTAGAGAAATTGATTGACGAACTGACAGTTTCAAAATGTCCTTTTTTCCTCGTACAATTAGGGATATGAATAACGGTAAATATATCCAGTACGAGTGTATCAATGGATAACATTGGTAGGTGCATGTTGGTATAAGGACTTGAAGCTAACCCAACTAACAGTATGTTTTTGCATGTATGCTTCGCTATTTTTATCTTTTTTTAAATAGTGAAGTTTAGAAGAGTATATGAATACTAATCCTTTTTTATGCATGCTATGTAGTGCATGTTTGGTGAGTATTCAACCCTGCCACACACCTTCATGGTGGCTTGCAGGGTATTATGTAGATGTAGATGTAGAAATAGAATCAACGCTTCCTGGATTGAGTCAGAGAAGTTTCCTTCATCTACAACTCTCCCTGCAATTACCTAGAGGGTGTATGGCAGGGAGTGAACAGTCACTGACGTGCATTATGTATTTATTTGCAAGGTATAATATGTGCAATACCTCTCTAATTAATAACTTGCAGGAATTAATCGATCGAAGTGCACCGGTCGGAATCAAAAAGTGAAAGAAATATTGTTCAGCAAGTGGTACTGTATGTTGGCCGAGTTTCGGCATTATTTAAAAAGACAGGGTCAACACCTTCATGTAGAGCCAATGTACCCAAATGAGGGTCCCTCAATGACCACTGACACTTACTCGACTGAACCATGTCAGGTAGAAATGAGAACATGTGAACCGCATTTTGTGAGGCATCGTTGCGTGAAAAAATGCGACAAAAACGACTGCAATGGAACAGCTATACTAATGTAACTAGATGCGGGGCCATAGGGATAGGAGACTCCAGTACTCTATCCACAAGACCAACCCGATTCCCAGATTATTCCGTGCGGGTTTTTTGTTGGTATTCCCTTCGCTTATGAATCCGGTGTCAAATGGTGGCCAAGACGACCGGGCCTGGCGGCGCTGACCAAGAGTGCTGCCCTAGAAGAGGTGCCGTCGAAGGAGAATATGACGTCAGCGCTGCGGCTATGGTATCACTGTGTATTAAGGCCGTTTTATACGGTCATTGAAACTGCGCAAGTTGATGTTGATCCGTTTGAGCAGTCGTCCGCGAAAGTCCGTGACGTAGAGAATTGCGAGGTCTCTTGCTTGACAGCTTTACATGGTGCAATCGTCGGTGCATTATGTCAGTGACAATATACCATTCAGTAGCGGTAATACCGTCAATATATCGCATAACGTAAAGATCTGTTAAGTAGCAATTAATTGGAAGTGAAAGATGCGATAAATTTCCACCACTTTAAAATATGTTTTAAGCCATAGCCTAAACATAGTGGAGACCCTAGTCCCGTATACTTAGCCCAAAATTTGCGTCACGAACGAACGGATGTGGGCCAAAGTAACAGGTTCTTCCTTTACGCACGAAATGTAAGCTTCCACGTGATTTTTCACCCAGCTCTTCATTATTGCACTTTATTCACTACCTAAGTGCAAACAAAAACACCCAAGTCAATCGTCAACAACTTATTTAATTGCAAGAATTCCCCAGGCAGTTCGTTGCCGCTACATCTGCACCATCTAGTGAGAGAAATAAACTTCAAACTTGCGCGAACGCAATGTATCAGATTAGAACATGCTCTAATTTTCTCGCAAGTCGTCGCTTTACACGGCGCAATATTCCTTTCGCAAGTGCTCTCGCAACAGCCTGCGCATTATCAATGACCGTGTAAAACGGCCGTCGTTACAACCTGCGTTAACGGGTGTAGCGCCAAGCGGCCTAGCGCCTTCACGAAAGTACCTCAATAAACCTCTTCAGTTTAAATGTCGAATCGAACGTCTACCTTTATTTCTAACGCATGCACTAAATTAAACGTACGCATATTCTCAGCTGTTGAAATATAAATTCACGCGCACGTTTCCACAGGAGAGCCTATTTTGATAAACACGGTGAAACGCCTTAAGGTGAGCATAGTGGACGGACTCAAAGAGATACCACTGGTGCCATCATTAAAAGATAGCGAAGTAGATAAAGTTTCACGTGAATCAGTAGAAATTTAAAAAAAAATATGTTTTCAGTAACGAATCTGTATGGATTTTGTGTATTGAATTTACGTTTTGGGACCATTGAGTGAAATTCTGCATTACAATGCTAAAATAATATTTGTCACAATGATGAAAATTTTTGACTAAATTAAGGTCCATCCTCGGAGGAAACCGATATTTCTCGAATGAAAGATCGTTTATTCTTGTGTAAATTCCACGCTGCGCATGGCGGCACTACTTGCGGCGACATTACTGGCTGCCGTTTTTAAATGTGACGTTGAAAGAACTTTGAAAATTATTCGAAATTAGGATGCCTTTAACATCCATAATAATAAGTAAATGCACAACTACGGAGATCGGGAAAAATTACACAAAACGTACTGTGTCAAAAATGAATAGCATACATATCATCAATGGTTTTTTTTATCATACCCCAACTGAAAGACACCTTAGACCTAGATGAGAGGTGTATAGATGGCAGTAGAAGGGGATGGAAGTGAGCGGAGTGAAACCCGGTGTCGGCATTAGCCTTCTCTTTTCGATTGGTGCCAAGGGGTCCAGATTTTGTATCCATCCGAAGGTCGGAGTAATGCAATTGAAGTTCTCTTCACTGTGCATTAAGTAGGTATTATAAAAACCAGATGCCAGGATTCGAACCCAGTCCGTAAGGCTGTGCAACCGTAGCTCTTACTATCCCTACATATTCAATGATAGTAAAATGGCATTTGCAAGGAGTTATTCTATGGTTCTTCTGATGACGACATCCTTGGGTGTGCCGCTAGTCTCTCTGCTCTCGTGTGCTAATATGAATCACGCTTGATGTGTTCGATAATTTGTCTAATATATTCAAGTCTGGATATTCGTCTCAGCCACTTCCTTTCTTCGAGGATTCCCATTATATTTTGTATAACCCTTTCATGACGACAAATGTAACCGACGAATTAACCTCTCCCTTATGTAATGCTGCTCCAGATTTCTCCCATTCGTAGGTGGGCATATTTGTTGGTTAACTCCCAGATTATCAAGAAACATTTCCTGTGGCATTATTAGGAAAAATTAGTCCATTTCCTGTGTTCAAAAAAGATTTTAGCCCAGTTGAAGATCGTAAGGTATCCTTTTCTAGTCTCTAAGTTGGTTCCGGTGCTTGTCAGCAATCTGTATTTGCTTTTGAATTCAGTTTTTGCTTATCAGGTTTGTAGTTTATTTACTTCTAACGCTTGCTAATATATACAAGTCTGAATATTCCTCTTTGCCGTGTCACCTCCTCGAGGATTCCTATAGTATTTTGTGGAACCCTTTCATGCCGAATAATATGACCGGCGAATTCACATCTCCCTTGTGTAATTCTGCTTCAGATAGTTAGTTATCTCTTTCCCATGAGTCTGTGACTGCGATACAGCTCCCCATGTAAGTGAATTTACCCACTCCTTCTGGTTAGTTGTATTCCAATTTTGAATTGGAGGTTGAACCTCGTCCCCACTTGGCGGTGCCACTTAAGAGGGTTTTTTCGTTTTAAATTTGTTTTCGAGTATGAGTGAGTTTTTCTTTGAGAGTCAGTGTGAGTGTACCCTTGAACGCGGAGAAGAGGGGATCGAGATCGGACCCGACCCTAGCAATTGGACTGCACCGCATGGGAAGTTGTCAGCTGGCAAGTGGCACGTGCCCTAAGGTTGTTTTGGCTATTACTATTACTATTGATAAAAATTACAGTCCACTATTTTTGTTAATTGACCATAGAATCACGTTCGGAAGTTGATCATATGGTCCTTCGAGCCGGATTCGAATATGAGAACAGTGGTTACGACTAGGATTTGCGTCGGTATATGATCCTTGTTTCGCGTAAGGAGAACGTTGAAAATGCCGGCGATCGATGATTTGGAATTCCGCATTGCATCTATCCTACCTATGATGGGACGGATTGATAGCGTCGCGAAAGATTTCGAAAAGAATTCCAGTGACCTGAAAAGGAGTAACTTATTACGCGCAATGACTGACCAGCTTGATAGTATTTCGCAGGATTTCAATGAGGCTATTCCGAAATTAGCTGCTTTATACGCGAAGCGATCTCCTCCCAGTGAAAAGGGCAAATAATTGCGAAGGTCGACTGAGGAGTTCGAAGCTATGTTCTATAACACCAAAGCCATTATCCTCACGCATTTCGCAGATGTTGAGCCTCACTTAAGGACAATGGGGCCCCATTCTGCCGCGGAATCTAATTTGGCTCATGCAATTGCTCTCCCGAAGCTCGATTTGATTGAGTTCTCGGGTAATCTAATGCAGTGGCAGGCATATTATGATCTGTATATCCGCGGTGCATGCAAATTCTACTTAAAGTGACATCCAGAAGTTTCTGTACCTCAAATCTATTTTAAAACGAGAAGCACTGTCGTATGTTTGGTCCCTACCTGTCTCATCAGGGAATTATTCGGTGGCGTGGGATAGTTTGAAAGCACGCTATACATTAACCCTAACAGGTTGACTAATGCCTATCTGGAGGCTCTGTTTGATATGGCGCCAATCACAAGGGAAGCTAAAGCTAACCGAAAATTTTGTACTTTGATTACGGAGTACGTTAAGCGCTGTGGGGCACAATGTTGAAAGTTGGCTGGTCCCGATGGTTTTTTTGTTGCACCGCAAACTAAACTCCGTACTGCGGGAGCGATGGGAATTGATAGTATTAAACGTTGTTGAGCCGTATTTATAATTTTTTTTGTTTTTTTTAATGAGGAAGCCAAAATTTTGGAAGCATTATCATCGTTCCAGACGGAAACTGGATTTCATAGAAGGCCCCAAAATCCAGCACAATCCTTTAGAAAAACTACAAGTATGTTTGTTAATGCGGATTGTACAACGGTCCAGAAATCATGTCAGAATTGTTTATTGCCGCATTCTTAGGAAAAATGCAGGAAATATTTTTAATTACCCGTGGGTTCCCGCCTGAGAGTAGTGAAATCGAAAGGGTGCTGTGTAGTTTGCTTTAGCCAGTGCCACTTTTTAAAGGAATGTGACTTTGAATTGCCGTGCCCCAATTGTAAATTTCAACAAAACAAATTACTCTGTTTTGCCAAACGAGTAGATTCCAGTCCAAAATCTGAGACTAAAAGCAATGACAGCGCAACCCTCCATCAGTGAACGCAAACCCAGGTTTTTCCTTTCAATACAAGAACTAACCTGCCGCGGGAATTTCGGGGCTGGCTTGGAATCCTTGGCGGGATAAAGTTTCGTATAAGTTGGATTTGGTGATGTTACGAGAAGAACCATATTATCGGAGGTAGCTCGCTTGTTTGATACTCTTGGTTTCATTTGTCCCATCACCTTTTATGGAAAATGGCTCCTCCAGTATCTTTGGTAATGTGGACTTGATTGGGATGACCCTCCTCCCGAGGAAGTAGTTATAAAAATGGAAACAATTCCGCAAAGAGTTTCCACTCATTGGTTGCAAGTCGTTGTTTGCAATTAGACTCGGCGGTTGACCTTCAATTGCATGCATTTGCGGATAGTTCAGAGAGGGACTATGCGGCGGTGGTTTATTTACGTGGTGTGGATGCCGAACAGAAGGTTATACGGATTGCAAAGTCAAAGGTGGCGCCCATCAAGCGAATATCACTGCCTCGATTGGAACTGTTAGGTGTGGTTTTAGCTACCAACCTTATTGAGTACGTAAGGGATATATTGCTCCATCACTGCGTAATTTCAGATGTTATTATATGAAGTGATTCCATGGTTGCTCTTCATCCCTTCACCGCTGGAAGTCCTTCATTGCAAATAGAGTGACGATGATTCAAGAGAAATTATCTCCGAATCAATTTCGATATATTCAATCAGACTCGAACCCTAAAGACGTAGCATCCAGAGAAGCGCTTCCATGCCAATTTATCGAGGACGCGAGCTGGGTGACGGGCCCGTTATGGCTGTGTAAACCATCGGAGTAGTGGCCTAGGGCCCCCAGACTGACTAGTCAAACGGAGAGTGATGCCCTTGTACCTAGTTGAATCTCGATCGATAAATCTCCATACGACACTGAAGCAAAATACGCTGAATTGGTTGTTTAAGTTTTCCTCATTTTCACGGTTGAAAAGGAGGACAGCATATTGGCTGCGATTTATCCGTAATTGTAAACACCCCAACGAGAAACATAAGGTTCTGAGGTTTCCGCGGCGTTTCTCAACACTGGTAACGGCTTTCGGGCGTTCCTCCGCGTCGTGTGTTGTCAGGGTGACGACAGTTTCTCCAGCCATCCTGCTGGCGTCTTCAGGTCAGAAGACTTCTGACCTGAAGACGCCAGCAGGATGGCTGGAGAAACTGTCGTCACCCTGACAACACACGACGCGGAGGAACGCCCGAAAGCCGTTACCAGTGTTGAGAAACATAAGGGTTTTCTTACCACTGATGAATTAACCCAGGCAGAGGTGCGTTTAGTTCTTTTAGTGCAACAAAGTGAATTTAAATATGAGCTACATTTATTAAGAAAAGAGAAGAAAGTGCCTGGTCGCATAAGACATTTGAAGCCATTTATAGATGAGGAAGGGGTCCTAAGGGTTGGAGGCCGATTGAAGCGTGCCAAAATTGCGTTCAACCAGAAACATCCCATGTTACTTCCGAAGTCTCTTCATTTAACGACTTTGATTATCGATTTTTATCATGAAACTACCTACACCTTGGATCACTTCATCTACTCTGCATAATGCAGGCAAAATTTTGGATTATCAATGCTAGAGAGGTTATTCGGCGGAGAACATTGCACTGTTTTAAATGCTTTCGTGCAAACCCTAAACCGAAGGAACAGTTTATGGGTAATCTACCACCCTCTCGATTGGAAAAAATTAATGCCTTTAACATTTCAGGGGCGGAATATGGTGGACCGTTTGCTCTAAAAATGGGAAAAATTCGCAATGCAAAGATTTTAAATGGGTTTATTTTTTTGCTCGTTTGTTTTGCGACAAAGGCAATGCATTTGGAGCTGGTGTCAGATTTAAGCACAGATTGCTTCCAATCTGCACTTATGCGGTTTATTCCTCGTAGAGGCATCGTGATGGAAATTCATAGCGAAAATTGAACGAATTTTGTTGGAGCGCTGAGCAAGCTGGCAACTTGGAGAACGTCGTCAACAGACTTCAACTCCAGAACCGAGCGGTATCTGGCTGATAGAGGGATCGCGTGGAAATTCATCCCTCCTGCAAGTCCCCATATGGGAAGATTACGGGAAACCGGTGTCAAATCGGTGAAAAAGCATTTAGCAGCAAGACTTGGGGATCAAGTATTGACGTACGAGGAATTTTACACAATACTAGTTCAAATAGAAGGTGTATTAAACTCGAGGCCTATTATTCCGATTAGTTCGGATCCAACAGACTTGTAGGCACTATCTCCTGGCCACTTTGGCTCCAAGAGCCTGTTTACGTACTTTATGAAGTACAGGAGGGTGGTCAAGTTGGAATTGGAACACGATGGTAGTTACTTCAGCAATTAGTGGGTACATTTTGGAGACGATGGCAAAACGATTACTTAATAACTCTGCAGAAGAGAGGAAAATGGACTACGAAGATTAGTAATATAAAGGAAGGTGACTTAGTAATCCTTATGTATCAGAAGCTAAGTCCTTGTCGGTGGCATCTTGCTCGAGTAACTAAATGCTTTCCGGGATCGGACGGAGTGGCTAGAGTCGCTGAAGTTAAAACCAAACAAGGATCATATAGACGATCAGCGACAAATTTATGTACGTTACCGACAAGAAGTAATCAGTGTTAGAGTGTAGGATTTAAGAGAGTAGTAAGATTAGGTGTTTGTTTACATCTACATCTACATAATACACTGCAAGCCACCATAAAGGTGTGTGGCAGGGGGTGAATTCTCACCAAACATGCACTACATATCATGCATTTAAAAGGATTCGCATTTATATACTGTTCTAAACTACACTAAACTACACTTCTAAACGGTTTATTTGGTCGTTGTTCGTTCAACATTTGTGAACCTATCCGTGGGCACTGTGGCGTGGTAATTGGCACGCGACCTGAAGTTGTTTGGCTAATTGTGGCTCAACCTTTACTATTGATAATAATTACAGTCCATTATTGTTGTTAATTGGGCATAGAATCAATTGTTCGGAAGTTGATCGCCTTCTAACTTTATTTCTTTCTATCTTATACTTACCTGGATGCGATAATCTTATAGCTACCTGGATACGACCATCTTTACTGCATACCATAACTTTGGTATATTTTTTATACAATTTTATAGTATAGTTCTGGCTTAGAATGCCTTGCATTGTGCACATCCCTTTAGTTAATCCATCTTCATTCCCATCCATCATTAAAAAGTTGCCAGTAAAACGGAGTATGTTTATTCTTATGAACAACAAAATGCTATGTGTTCTTTGATGACGCTATGGATGATGCGTTTATTATGGATAAAGTACGGGAGTACCGCATATGCTCCTCGTCCTGCTTCTCACGTCCTCCTTCTTACGCCTTCGGTAAGCTCTGCGCGTCAATTCTGGTTCTTTCGTCTCTAAGAGCTAGCGACCGCTAACTTTAGCGGTTGCTACGAATGAGCGCGATTCTGGGTTATGGTTGAATTAGCAACTGCTAAGGCTCGGGAAAGTTCGGAAGCTTAGCGATGAATTCAAGAATTGTTTCAAGTCATTCAACACCAACCAATGAGAAGAGAAAAAAGACTTACGAAATCCTACGCCCCTAATACCGCGGGAATTTTGAAATAAATAACTGTATGAGAATAGCAGCTCTAAAAATAGCTGTGGTAATTTTTAAAAATGTTTCTAATTATATTACTAACTCACATGAGCGTTTGAAGTTTAGTATTTTTAAGTTGTGACTATTTCAATATGCAATGCAGGAAATGTTATTCCGTTTGTTTTCTTTTTTAAAGGGAAATATTATTTCACTACTTTTTCTAAAATCAAATTATAATTAATGGTTGACCAGTCGATCATGTGTAAGCAGAAAAAGGGTATGCGTTTCACTCTCTGTTCGCAAATATCGAAATTTTATCCGTTTCTTCCGCTACTATAGGTTGAAAGTGATTATTTTTGCTAAATGGAGTATAAAGGTGCTGAGATTATATTGCAAATCATCTTGTGGTAAAGCTCTGACTGAATTTGTTAAAATGATTATATTTTTCAGAGTTTTTGTTCTGGAAATGAAGAATAAGTGTATAATTACATTAAACAGTATTGGAAATGTAATTTAGTTACATTTTCCACCAGTAAAACAATAAGTCCAAAAAACCCGTAACTTTTTTCAGGGGAACAGTGTTTAATTGAAAAACCTCTGCTAGAAACAGACGAGTGAAAGAAGGAGGAACAGATAACAAATAAATATTTGGAGGTTCGATGCAAGATATTCATTCCCCTCCGCTGCTTGAAACTAAAATAAGTGCTTTCCATGAAGGAAGTAAAAAAAAGCATTTTAAGTTGTAGTTCTCTTATTTAGCAGGGGATAGACAATTCCTTGAAATAAATGGCCACCCTCTTGAAGAAATTCATGGAAATAAAGCTAATGAAGGTTTTTTTCAGGCTAGTATCGTCTTTTCAATGACAACCAAGATGATATTTAGATAGATTCAGATAGCTGCTTTTTTTACTAGAAATTATGAAACAATGCCGATGTTTAATTTCATTTATTACTAAATACAGTTTTTACTAATAGGTACTATACAATATACGGTAACTAATAAAATTAAACTAAAATACATATAAGGTAATAATTCCTATAAATATTACAGGATGTAATTCAGTATCCTAATTCCCTTCTTATACCTATCTCCAACCACAATAGTATTTCCTTCGTCGGCCATAACATCTTCTAAGGGATCTGCATGCTCAGCAACTCTATTTTCAAGATCGCTTTGCTCAATGTTGCAGCGTACTCTCATGCTATGAAGAGTAACACAAGCATTAATCACATATCACAGGCTATAGGAGGTGCATAATGAAGGGTCTGTGCTGAAGGAAGCAACTGAATGTAACTGCACACTGGAATATTTACTATTCACACTTATGAGTGAATCTAGAATTATGTAATAAAGTAATACTTCAGAATTGGTGGTAATAATGTCAGTCACAACGTACGAGGAAAAAGGGGAGGGGACCCTTTGTATTTGTATTACATTTGTATTACATGCTATATACACTGATTTTTGGCTTTCAAACGACTCTTGACAGTTCCTGTCAATTAGAAATACTACCATTCCTCTTTAACAGGACTCAGAGAGAAGAACACTTTTGCGCTGATGGATATAAACCCAAAACATAATAACAAAGTCGAAATGCTTAAACCTTTTATAGGACAATATGGGAACGTTCATAACCTGCACGTTTCTAGAAGTATTAGGGGAAAAACTATATTTTGTTAACTCTCCCTCTTAACAGTTATGAAGTAGGTATTTGATGTACGCTATCCATCAGTAGGTAATACAAAAAATGTATGCTGGCAGGACCATCGTCTTTAGTCCTTTGATGTTGTATTCGATATTTTATAAGATAATATTGTACACTTCTACTTACGACACATTTAACAAACTTTTGCTGCATAGCACCACCATATCAATGCATTGTGTGCCCGTAGATTGGTCCGTCAACATCAAAATAGTATTACCGCTAATTATTACTCGAACTATCATAATAATCTCACTAAGGTCTTCCGACAACGTTTCGAAATTCCTGCGCTCAAGATAAGGTTATGAGATATTTTTGAAGGTGTTAGTGAGTGATGATTTCCTTACATATATCTATGCACTCAACAGTTAAACAAATGTTCATTACGCAGTTCAAGATTTGCGAGTGATTAAAAAAAGTTCGGTGAAAATATCAACAAATATGAAACACTTGATTCTATGCAAGACAATAAATGGAAGGAAATTTAAAATGAACTCTCCTTATACGTTCTTTTGAGTTGTTAAGTGTCCTAAGTATGATTTAGCAGCTACTTATTAACTTCACTGGTATGTTAGAGTGGATTTGCAATCAGCGATACGTAAATTAGCGACTGCTATTAGTTAGCTACGAATTAGTTGCTGCTAATACGAACGAGAATATAAATTTGATGTTTATCAGTTGCTACCGGGCCTTAGCGACCGCTAGCCTAGCGTGGAGTTAGCGAAAATGGAACCGGAATCTGATTTTTAGCGACATTCGCTAATACCGTCGCTATGTGTACTTAGCAATCGCTAAAAAGAACCAGAATTGGCGCGCTGGATCTCTCCGCACTCTCCTTTACATTATTTTACAATAAAAATGCAGACTACTTATATTCCATTTTTAAAACCAGATCAGTCTCCGTTTTTAGGCCCTTTAGAACTTCCCCCTCCTGCCTGATACGCCCAAACCTTGGACAAAAACTTCTCTTAAATCTTTTCTTATCTCTGGCTCAACTTTATGGACTTTGTTGCCTTTTTCAATAAAAAAAAGCTATGCCTCTCTACCCATTTTAAAGGAAGAAGTATTCAATTATTATTATAACGAGGAAATATGCCTGTAATATAACTTTGTCAGCATATATACCTTAGAGTCATTATTTTGACGGCAACAGAGTTACTTTCAACTTACTTTTTGTCCTATTTTATAGCATTTTCTGTTATTCTGAAATTTTCTGTCACTAATTAATTTTCCATTTTGGCATTTGGTGTTTCAATTGTTGTTACTATCATTTTTATTGATGACTTGTTTTCCAGCTTTGTTTTTTATTCCAAAGCAGAACTATAACAGTAATTTTCGTATTGCTCTTGTGGGGAAATCCAGAATATAATAAGCATTCATTCAATTTTCATATCTCTTGTTTGACATTTTGGTATCATTTTGTTTATATTGCACTGCAATTTCGACCTGTTTACATTTTCTATGCCTCAATTGAACTTAAGTGAGATAATTTGGCATCATAAAAAATTTCGACAACTCTACACTTTCCATTCCACCCAATTATCACACATGTACCTAGTATTAAATAGATGGTCAATTAAAATTGTAAATTTGTTGCTTCTTTCTATTCCTAGGACTTGCTTGCTATGATCAGTGGATTGGAACTGATGTTAAATGTGTTAAACAGTCTAGCTTGTGCCCGAAATGTGATTCATTTTCCCCTTCAAGAAAAAAGGGAGGAAGGAGAGAGGGCTATTGGCCAGCCTGATCGACGTGGCCGAACTTCCTCCATTAGATGGTAGGTCATATATCCCTATATATCATACCTCATACATCAACACTTTTCGTGATGCATAGGTTTCTGCCTATTACCTCATCTACATTTGCAAAATACCCTGCACGACACAGCAAGGTTCTGAGGGATGAGACGAACCATCAACAGCCAGGCGTTACAAATCAAAGAGAACTAAATATATAATTACTATCATTCAGGTATTCAATAATACTGGTCCATGCATGCACTACTTAAATGTAACTCAGAAGTGTAATGCTATTGCTTTGTGGAAAGGAGGTCTAAGGCCATGCATGCGCCTTAGACTTGCGGATCAATTTTGATCACTTATTCACCGTCAACTCAGCAATCGGTCACCTGCCCTAATAACATGCAGTAAACTCCCGATTATCCGGGCTGCGGATCAGCCGTGTACCACCAATCTATTTAGTGTATTTTGTTATTTTCCTCCAATCGTGACTTTCACTATGGCCCTACCGACTGGTGCGATGTCTTTCCCAAGGGTTCTTGCCGCCATTCGAGGCTTGTGAACATTTAATTGCGATCGGGATAGCTTTACTGGATTCTTTTTTGTCATAAAATTCTATTATGTTCAGCGGGGATCTTTTCATTCGCAGATTGTGTTATTTTCCTATAGGGAGTTCATTTATTTTGGCGGCGCACCGTAGAGAAATGAATCTGGAAAGAACCAAACAGTGGATTATCCGTGTTTCACGATTATCCATGCACCCTTTACCAGTCATTAGCACGGAAAATCGGGAGTTTACTGTACAACAATGTGGTCATTGGATCAGCACGTACCATATCCGATAAATTTTTTTAAAGAAAGGAGCCGATTGGTTTTTTTAAAAAGAAAACTGCTCGATCTTCAATATTTCCCGCTCACCCCTGACGACCCATTTCCATGAAACCCTTAATCGGTCGTTTGGAAATCCCTGTGCGACCATGCGTAGCATACACCTTGCACCCTTCGAGCCGCGCGTGAGGGTTAGGCCTCCAACGCCCCTCTACTTTCTCCATTTTTATCCTACTTTCCCTTCCCCTCCCATGCGACACTCAGGCGTGCACCCATCTTTAAATTTTTACTTTTTTTCCCTTCGCCTCCAATGCGACACTCAGGCGTGCACCAATTTTAATTTTTTTTACTTTTTTTAGCAGCTTGATGCGTGTACGCTCACCTTCAAAATTTTTTTCATTTCATTTTTCTTCGTTCCCTGCCCACCGCACGCGCTGGAGACCAGATCGA
Organism: Platycnemis pennipes; assembly: GCA_933228895.1. Lineage (NCBI taxonomy): Eukaryota > Metazoa > Arthropoda > Insecta > Odonata > Platycnemididae > Platycnemis > Platycnemis pennipes. The sequence continues at coordinate 111,307,464 of OW121850.1, forward strand.
TTTTTTCTCCCGCACGTGCTTCATAAGAAGGGAGAGAAAGTGGTAAGGGGATGCTTTGGAGTACCCCCCCACCTTTACCCGCGCCCCTCAACTTAACGCCTCTCAGATACAGTCAGTGAGACGAAAAGAATGGAAAAAATACAGAAACGCATATATAAGTATCTGTTTTTGCGAGCATTTTCATTTCTTAAAACGCTTGAAGATAAGAATTGCATCAGGTCGTAGGCTAAAATTGAATATTTCTAGTAAATTTGAATTCAAATGCGATCTCTATTCTGATGACCTTAGAAAAGCTTGCCATGTAGCTACAAATATTTTTATATGTGCCGCATAGTGATAGGTTGAAATTAAAAGTTGAGTTGCTGAAACTGGGTTGCAGTGCACCATTGCAGATGCTGCTAAACCTAGTAGTGTTCCTCTGGTGGAAAGTAGGATAATCGTAGACTATAATCACTATAACCGATAGTAAATGGTGACAAAGACTGTGTTTTTTTCATCTCCTGTTACGTTCCCATCCTATTTTGTTGTCTCTCCTTGACTTGTACCGTCAGCTAGTCTTCGTTATTTCATTTTGTTCACATACAACATTTGTTTTGTTTTGCCCACTCACGAAGTCGGTCCCTGGTGTTCGTATTACACCATCGTTAACCATAAAGAAGAAAAAACTCTGTATTTCCGCATGAAAACTTTTTAATAACGATACGACTGGTTTCACCCGCTAGGGCATCATCAGGTGCATTAAATTAAAAAGTTTTCATGTGGAAATACTGAGTTTTTTCTTCTTTATGAAAAATGAGGTACCAAATTACCGCCGATACTGTCAATTTTATCGTTAACCAGTTTTTTCGTTCCCAGCGCATGTTTGTGTGAAAGTGGTAGGTTGGTCGATAGCGGGGAATTAATTTCTTCCTTGTCCACCTACCTGAGCGTGACCCATTAGCGCTGCTTTCCCTTATTTGATGGCATTAACTCCTGGATAGAGAATAGCTATCAGGTAGTGTGAGTGTATACTGTTATTGATTGTGAGTGGGTGTGATTTATTGCCTGATATTTATGTTGAGTTGAACCCTGATGTGGCCAATTTAATCCGTAAATTACTCTACATTATTTTTATACCTTATGATTTACGAAATAGCCCCCCCCCCCCCCCCCTAAAACCCTCGCCTGCCAGAACTTCGTAGGAAATCGCAGGTGGCCCAGGGAAAGGAACTGGCCCGCCGACCCTGAATGTGTGAATTTCACACGCCAATGGCTTAGTACTGTGTGAGCTCTAATCTCACCCACCAAATCCTAACCTCCGGGGTGAACACACAATTATTGTTACTAAATTACGAAAGTTATAATCGCGCACGGCTTTTGGATAAATTCAATCGTTTATTTTAATTACCAAATTTGAAAAACGAATTAATCAAATTAAATTCGTCCCATATCAGTCCTTGAGATCAGCTCAAGTAATCAGTTTCTGAGATATATCGGCGTTTTAATGCTAAGATTGTACACTAAAGTCTGTATTTGTTCTTCGTTCACTATCGATTCAATCGCATCCTGATAATTATTTTCTTCGCCAATCCTCGTTTGAGTCAAATTCCATCTTCCACTTTAGATACTCCCTTCAATTCCATGTCATTTCGCTCCCAATGAATTCTTTTCATCTGCATGTTGTGAAGTTGTAACTGAATCACAACATAAATGGAAATAATCTCCCGGGTATGCTGGACGGAGCAACCTGCGGGGGAGGTGATTGAAATTCATTGGAGCGGCTGCCGTCTGGGACCACTTCGATGGTTCTAAGCTCGGCCACTAATCGCAGTCAATTTGTTGACTTTGTTCACCTTGGCTGCATGAATTTTTGTCATTTGCCATGAATAATATCGCTGCGTGCTTTGCGTAACTTGAGGCTAGCCTTCGTCGTCTCAGATTAGCGAATTTGCGTTGGAATTGCTGGACTAACATTGTGGAAATATTTGTATTCGCTTAAGTTCACGCACGGAACAAATAACGTTTTGGTCGGTGGGCCTTTGACATTGGAAATATTTCGTATGAGGGCAAGATGGAATACGTCAAAGTCACGCTATGCTTTCTATCACTTATTCCTATAACCTATCACACCCTATGCTTTTACGCCATTAATGAATGTGTAGTATATTTGTCGTAATTAAATCCAAATCCATATTCACAAATATTTTTCATATATGCGAAAGTATTGAATCATAAAAACTTGGAGAGTGAGAGAATGAGAATTAAACATCAGTGCAATTACCTGATGCGTTTTATTAATACTTATCAAATGTTTCGATGCATGTTACATGAAACGTACAACTGGTAATGAGCCCTGCATGATATTCATAGGTCATCATCATCATGGGTCAACAATCCTAGGAATGATTTGACGTAGCCCTCCACTCGATTCTTCTATCGGCCAACCTTTTTCATATTAACGTAATTCCTCTCTTTCACGTCCTTCACGACCTGTTCTATATACCTCATACGAGGCCTGCCTTTTCCATTCTTCCCGTTCACTTTTCCTTCGACGATTGTCTTCATCAGGCCATCGTGTCTTAAGATATGGCGGATTAGGTTGTCCCGTCTTCTTCATAGAGTTTTTAACAGGCTTTTCTTTTCTCCCACTCTTCTTAAGACTTCTTCGTTTGTCACTCAGTCGATCCATTTAATCTTCAGCATTCTTCTATAGCACCACATTCCGAATGCTTCTACCCTTCTCTTCTCCGCTGCTATCATCGTCCATGCCTCACTGCCGTAAAGAAACATGCCCCAGATGTATGTTCTGATGAATTGTTTCCTTACTTCTACGCTTGTATTTCCAGATATAAGTATGTTCTTCTTTTAGTAGAATGTCCTCTTTGCCTGAGCTATTCTACTGACTATTTCTTTCTTGCTTCGTCCATCGTTGGTTACTCTGCTTCCCAGAGAACAGGACTCTTTCATCTCTTCCAGTTTTTGTATTCCTAGTAAAACGTTGGTTTTGGCCTCTTCTCACCTTGCTGCACACCAGTATCTTAGTCTTCTTCTTATTGATCTTCAGCTGATACCTGGTCTTTGTCCTTCCGATTGTTATTACCATCTTATTCAGATCCTTCTATGGTTATTTATAGGTACGTAGTGTAAATAAACTTCAGTGAATGTACGCAATGCATGTTTGGTGATAATTCATCCCCTTCCTTTTACCCTCGAGTTGTTTAGTCAGTAGATGTGTAGTTAAACCCAAGGTTGGTAGACTGGAGCACAGATGTAAGATATGAAAATACAATAAATTGAATCTAATCAGGCGATAATTTGTGAAAAAGTGACACACTGACAGAAAAACTTAAACGGTGTATTTTTCACGCACTTTATTGGATTACTAAATTCTACCGGTTTCGAAACTTTCGTGTCATTATCAAGGGTAATCTGACATTGTCACGGTGGCGAGCCCATATATATATATATATACTCACAATGGGGGAGGAAGAAACTGCAGAAGTTTCATAAGCAATTTCATGTCTAATAGTATTAATAGAATATTTCGTAATATAAATTTGAAGGCTTGTTTTTATTCCAGAATGACTATTGGAATTTACTTTTTAATGATAAAGGCGTTTTTAATACTGCAGACAGAGGTGCAGTGCATTTTCTTAGACGCGATTCTCAAGACCGCAATTGTTTTTATATAGGACAGACGGGTATAAGTTTTAGCATTAGGGCAAAGGATCATTTTAATTCTTTTATTCATGGGGACAACAAGTCAGTATTTGCATCTCACGTATCTGGTTTTAATTACAGGACTGATTTTAGAGTAGAGATTTTAAATGTTCATGACATTGGTGCAAAGATGGATTTTTTTTAGAAAGCTTTGTGATTGAATCAGCATCTAAGGCTTTGGGACCAAAATTTTTAAATGAAATTGTACCGTTCAATCTGTCCCCATTCTATCATGTACCAGTCCCGCCTTTGAAAAGCATTACCTCATCATCCTGACTTTCAACACACTGCTAATCCCACTTAATCATACCCTCTAAGCTTCCCCAACCACTCCTGCAGTTTCTCCCACATTGTGAGTATATATAAGGGCTCGCCGCTGTGAGAATGTCAGAGTAGGTACCCTTAATCATTATTGAATTACTAAACCCCACAGGTTTCGACACGGAATGTCTCTAGATCCTCCTCCTAGAGCCGGAAGGAATAGTGCTGAGGACACGGCGTGTTGAAACCGGTGGGGTTTAGTAATTCAACAAAGTGCATGAAAAATACGTCGTTCAAGTTATTCTGTCAGTATGAAAATACATTGCACCATATATGGATAGATAAATAGATAGATGGAACATACATTAATTTCAAATATTCGCTCTTTCCTCAAACAATTCGTCATTATAATAATCTCAAGAATTCTTACACCATGGTCTCTTCATTTAAAAAAATTCAATTTAGCATGGAAATGAAATTGCACATTTAAGGTTAATACAGATTAATGTAACAATCAGAAATAAAATGAAGGTGTTGGATTTGAAGGGGTTTAAACATGTCTGAGTCGAATAATAATATCTATATTGCACTTTTATTGTGCTTCTCAAATATTTCTACACGCTGACTTAAAAGTAAATTAATAGCGTGTGCCATATTCATAGAAATCTCACTTTGGGTATACCTATAGGTTATACATGTAATCTTCAGTGCTCGTACGTATGGTGATAACTCACCCTCGGCCACATATTCTCGGTTTGGCTTGCAGGATATTTAACGCAACCCCCGTAAATATACTACCACAGACAGACCTCTTGCACCGCACCTACCTGACCTGGGTGGGTGATTTCCGCATGCGGGTCCTAGATCCTCCTCCTAGAGCCGGAAGGGATAGAACTGAGGAATGCCTCAGGGCAGGGCGACGTCACAGTGGACACATTCAGGGGTGAACGACGGAAACGTGATTGAGGAGGCAACGTATCCACGGAAATTCACGACCGAAAGCAAAATCGTGTGAGATTCAAAATATTTAAATTTTGTTTTTGAAATAAGAACAGCAGGCATGGCAAAAACACTATCGGGGAAGGGGAACTTAAATTTAACAAAGAGGCACAGATATTACCAAGGAAAATGACTAACTTTAGTACCTACAGTGTTGATTGAACAAACTAGGACGATTGAGATCTGAGCGCGCAGCGCCGGAAACAAAAGAACATGGGAGATAATTACAGTGAACTTCTGCACACACTGCTACTGTGATGCTGATCGTTGTTCGTTCCTTTTAGTTCAGTGGTCTGAAGCACTGTGAGAAAGGGGGGTGAGGAAATTACCTTAACACTAGAACCGCGGCAATTCGGTAATCCCTAAAACCGCGGTCGGGTCACTTTTGACCCATCTTCCTCTTTTGTGGTAATTGGTAAAGGATAAAGTAAAAAGTGAATTCTGAGTATTTAGCCATGTAAATATGCATGTAGCATGGCCATAGGGGAACACTTGGGGGGCGGGGAGGATGTGATCGGGTCAGGTGACGATGGCGGGTATCTGTCGTCATACTTTCCTTCTTTACCCTGGTAGTCTCGCACGTCACAGCACAGTGGGCACACAGTGAGAAAAAACACTCATCTACATAACACCCTTCAAGCCACCATAAAGGTGTGTGGCAGGGGGTGAACTCACACGAAACATGCATTACATATAGTACATAAAAAAGGATTAGTAATAATATTTTTAACCCCACCGGGTGTTGAACGATAGCGAACGCGAAAGGAAAGCGAGGCAGGCGCGTGGATAAGGGGTTTAATGGGGTGAAATAAAAGAAGTTCACGAGTGAGTTGTGGTTGACCTAAGCCTTGAAACTGACGAGGTATTTCGGACTTCGGCCAGCTGGAGGGGAAAGAGGGGAGAGGCTAGCTGATCACCGAAGAAGGGGGACTCTAGGTTCGGCAGCGGAAAGGCGAGGGTCCTCCCTCAAGCGACAGAAGGAGAGGAGTCTCGGACAGTCGGAAGGAGTCGGGCGGTATATCCTGGTCAGCAGAAGGGAGAGTCTCTGTCCTGGTCCTCTGGTAGTAAAGGAGCTCAGGTGACATCCCAAGGAGTAATCACGGCCGAATTCTGGAGGGTCGTCGCGAACCCAATGCTCGGGAGGGACCCGCCGCGCTGGTCGTCCTCCCGTAATAATATCAACGGCAGCCCGACGAGTCATCAGAGGAGTGAGTTCCTGTTTTTCCGTCCCGTCAATCTTGGTCAGTAAAGATGTTGTGGGTCAACCGCGATCATGATATTACGCGAAATAGCGATGACGATTCAGGGTATTTTAAGTTTGAGCTTCCTTTTTGTTGATTATTCGAGTGGCTGTGTCCACGCATGCGTTGCTTTTTGCATTTCCACTTCGTTTCGCTTTCCTTTCAATTATTTTGTATTATCGTTGCAATCCGCACCCTTGGTTAGTATTTCCGAGATCGGGAGGAGAATTTTGTTACCTTGTGGGTGATAATTTTATAAATTGTTTTTCATTGTGATCAATGTCGTTCAAAGAATGCAATATAATGATTCCCGATTACCACTGAACTATCTCCCGTGTGGCGATCTTGACGAAGAATCTATATCATGGCCTGTTCTCATGCTGCGCTAGTCGGCACTCATATGTAACCGTACGTTTGGCGCCTGTGCGGCTACAATATGCTAGCTTAAACTTCAATTTTTAAAAAAGATAAAAAATAGTAAAGCAAGAATACAATATCATGCTGTTAGTTGGATTAGCTTGAAGTCATTATACCTACCAACATGGAACTACCTATACTACCCACTGCATATAGTTACCGCTATACATATTCCTAATTGTATGTACGAGAAAAAGGACATTTTGAATGTCAGTTCGGCAATCAATTTCTTTCATTTTTTGATTATGACTAACCATGTATCTGCATGTGATGATATTATGTAGCACGTTTCCATGTAGTAGTCTAGTTGCATGTCAATAATTCATGTTTGGTGATCTTCATTCCCTGCCACACACCCTCGCGGTGGTTACAAGGTATCGCGTAGATGTAGATGTAAATTATGATCCAGTCTACCAAAGTAAGTTTGGGTTCGCAAATATTTTTAACGTCATCAGTGAAAATATTATCTTGGAATCTATTAAAGAGTGTAAATTTTAACCTACGATCTGACACTGATTCCCATTTTAATTTATTTAATAGACTGGTTACGCTAATATAGTTATTGTGCCGTCCCTTTACAAATCTTGCCGTACTTAGCTGCACGCTCAATGGTGTTTATGCGAAGTCTGTCTGTGTGAGCAGAATAAAATTTTGACATTAGTAGATATGCTACATGCGAAGGTCCTTTGTTTACTAAATGAATAATTTCTTGCATAAAACTGAAACCGGAAATTTAATTGCTAACAATATGGTCGTTTTCGCAAGATCAGTGCATTTCTGATGAGGAGTCTCTCTGCCATACACCTTTGCGATGGTATCCTGGGTGATTTGAGGATCTAGATTTATTTTGCCTTTTAATAATTGAGGACGACGAACGAGCTAAGTATTGGACTAAGGGCAGGCGCGCACTAGCGCGACCACGATCACGACCGCGATCACGACCTGTCACATACGACCAGTTTTAACACTGCAACAAATGGAACGACGCGCACTAGGCCAACTGCGACTTATTGGTCGGATCTGAGTCGTCCGAGCAAAATTTTTGAGTTTGGTCGTCCCCGACTCACCGGTCGTTGCGGCCAGCACACACATTCTAATGGCGCGCCTCGCACTGCCTCCGACTTCACTCCGACCCGACCAGTACTGATTGAACTGGCGAACAGTGAAGGTGTTTCGTAATGTCGCAGTTACCAGAGTAGTATTATTGTGGCGATTAAAGATATACCCTTGCTTTTACCTTTTAACAGGCATCCTTTTGTAACTGAAAAACTTAATATTCACACTGCCGTAGCGTCCCATAAAACATTGAAATCTGTCCGTTTTTTTATCTGACAGCTAACAAGTGATTTACCCAATATCGCTTTCTCTTGCGCTTCACATACCTACGTTACAAGTGTACTACAGCAGGCAACATATACCTTACAACTAAAACTTAATCGCTCGTGATGTGGTCGTGGTCGTGTTCTGCGCCTCGATCATGGATCTTCATAACGCGTGCGCTAGCGTTATCGTTTTTATTGATTAAACTTATCTCAGAGAGAACGTGATTTCCATTCTTCATTTTTCGCACAGCACTTCAAATCGCTTATTACAATCGGAGGAGCGAATTTTGTAGACGATTATTGTTAACCCTGCGCTACTCTAGGGGTTGGAGTGTGTACGACAACGGTCTGTCGTCATCGTGGTCGCGCTAGTGCGCGACTGCCCAAAGGCTTACCTTACAGCCCCATTCATCCCTTACTCTCATAATCGCGCGCTGAAGTCTTAGCGCCCCTTCAACTTGAGTATTTCGACCTCCTTAACCCCCCCATAGGCCTTGGGGTGGATGACTTCTACCCCTATTGCGCGTGAGACGGACTTTCTTTTCCTCCCCACATCCTTTTCGCCCATTAGTGCGTCTTCATGAGACCTATTTGAAGCTTCATTAAACAGCGAACGTGGTGGAGAGTCGAACGTGCTGAGGATTACGACTCAAGGCTGGAGTTCCGAATTCCCGATTCGGGAGATGAGGTTCCCTCCTGTCTGGGAGTCCCCGATGGGTAGCTGCCGGTAATATTCGCGGCCGTCGTTGCCTGTTGAATGGTGTTAACTCTTTTCCACTCTCATGTAGCGTCGCGAATGAAGGGAGGCGTTGGAGGTAGAAGAGAAGAATGTGATGCATTCGTTCGTCATGTACAAGAAGAAAATATGCAAATGTTACTCATCGCCCTTCTTCGTACCAGAATCCGTTTGCTACCGTGAATTGACAACTGAAATATCCTTCTCGAGAGCAAGTGGTATTTGAATTTGGAACGTAGGTTTTCGCAGCGGAATCCATCGTCGTCAGAGGCTTTCGGGTGCAGCTGCGTATGACGTGTTGTCAGTGGGCAAGCTTTCGCGGCCATTGCAGGACGCATCATCAGGCAAGATAAAAGAATATATTGGGAAGTTGATGTTTTTATATCTCTCCATCCCTCCCCCTTTACTGTGAAGTGGAGGGGGTGAATGACGTAAGAAGTAGGCCGCCACTTAGCCCTGTCCTTGGGGGGTCGGTGAACTTTCCTTCCCCCTCACAGTGCCAACGGGTGTGTCATTGTTTTTCCTCTTGTGGAACCATCCAGGCGTGTCTTTACTCCGGAAGAGTCTTCTCCAAGTCGGACTTAGTCGAATACCCTCGTCCCGGTTGAAGTTCAGGGGGCATTTCTCAATCTCTATGGCCTCGCGGATCAGTCGTTGGTGATAAAAGTTTTCTTGGGCTAACACCCGCGTCTTCTCAATTAAAATTTGGTGTCCCTCCTCGGAAAAGGCGTGCTCCGCTACGGCTGATTTTCCCGTGTCCCTATGTGACAGGGCCCTTTCATGTTCCTTTATTCGGCACGCCACAGAGCGGCCAGTCTGTCCAATATATGATTTACCGCAGGAACAAGGGATTTTATAAACGCCTTCATAGTGGAGTGGATCGAGGCGGTCCTTGGCGGATGGAAAGATGTTTCTCATTTTCTTAAGGGCCCGGTGACGCGTCACGATTCCCGCTTTATTCAGTACGCGAGAGATCCTTTCCGTGGTTCCGGAGGTATTTAATTTATTGGTGGTCCGGTGGTTACGAACGAATTAATTAATTTAACGAATTAAATCCGGTGGTATTTAATTCGTTAAATGTGCACCAACTACAGTAAAACCTGCACTTGCTCAAGTAACAAGCAAAATTTGTTCCGCTCTATATTGGCTTTGTACTGGTAGTGTTGACATTCAGCATTTTGCTAATCAGTCCTTCCCTTTGTAATGCGTAGGTAACCGTGACAGAACAATTTGTAGCCAAGACAAACTGCAGCAAATGACTTCATGCCACAAACAAGACGACTTTAAAAGGACCGACCGCGGTAATCAAATCGGCCTGGCAAACTAAAGTTCGCGGATAAATACCGCCTCAGGCATGGAGTTGTTCTTCTTAAGATTAAGTTAGGTTGGACGTGATTATGTGCCATAGCAATCTATGTATCTAAAAAAAATTATTTTACAATAGACTACTTCTATTAAAGATAAAAAACGAATACCATGCATTTTTAGCATTTTACAGCTATTTTAATAATGTAATTTACTGAACAATATGCTTTCGGACGTCACTTGGTTTAATTTATTTCTGAAATTATCATAATCATTGGTCAACAATCCTCAGATTGGTTTGACGCAGCTTTCCACTCGATTCTTCTATCGGCCAACCTTTTCATTGTGACGTAATTCTTCTCTTTAACATTCTTCACTACCTGTTCCATGTATCTCATACGAGGCCTGCCTTTTCCAATCTTCCCGTTCACTTTTCCCTCGACGATAGTCTTCATCAGGCCATCGTGTCTCAAGATATGACCGATTAAATTTTCCCTTCTTCTTTTTAGAGTTGTCAGCAGACTTCTCTTTTCTCCTACTCTTCTTAGGACTTCCTTCTTACTTACTCGGTCGATCCATTTCATCTTCAGCATTCTTTTGTAGCACCACATTTCAAATGCTTCTACCCTTTTATTCTCTGCTGCTGTCATCGTCCGTGCCTCACTGCCGTAAAGAAACATTCTACAGATGTATGTTCTGATGAACTGTTTCCTTACTTCTATGATTGTATTTCCTGCTGTAAGTAGATTCTTCCTTTGATAGAACGCCCTCTTTGCCTGGGCTATTCTACTCACTATTTCTTTCTTGCTTCGTCCATCGTTGGTTACCCGGCTTCCTAGATAACAGAACTCTTTCACCTCTTAAAGTTTTTGTTTTCCTAGTTTGACATTGGTTTTCGCCTCTTCCATCTTGCTGCACACCAATATCTTAGTCTACTTCTTATTTATCTTCAGCTGATATCTGGCCATAGTCCTTTCCATGGTTGTTAGCATCATATTCAGCTCCATCTCTGTCTCTGCTATGAGAGCTATGTCATAAGCGAATCGTGGATGTTCACTCCAGAACCCTTCTCCTTGACTTCATTTATGGCTCTCTCGATGTAAACATTAAAAATTACGGGAGACAGTGCGCAACCTTATCTTTCCTTATTCTTGCCTCTTCATAGCTGGGCCCAGATTTAATCATTTCTCCTTGGTTTTTGTACAGACTGTGTATAATTCTTCGGTCATTGTAGGACACTCCAATTCCCTTCAGAATTCCTAGCATTGAATCCCAATCCACGTTGTCAAAGACCTTCTCTAGATCCGCAAATACAATGAACGTCGGTTTGTTCTTCTCCATTCTCTTCTCTATAAGCGGCCTAAGGGCCTATATTGCTTCCCTTGTACCCTTACTTTTCCTGAATCTGAATTGATCTTCATCCAGGAACTCCTCTGCTTTTCATTCTATTCTTCTGTAGATGATCCTGGTCAGTATCTTCGATGCATGTGTCGTCAGGCTTACAGTCCTAAAATTTTCGCATTTCTCCGCTCTCTTCTTCTTGGGAATAGGAATGATGATGTTTTTCTCGAGGTCCCTTGGAATTTCTCCTGTTGAATACATGTCGCAGATGGTTTTGTAGAGATGAATTAACGTCTTCTCTCCTGCATTTTTAATTAGTTCTGCAGGGACATCATCAATACCTGAGGCCTTATTCATCCGAAGTTCCCTTACTGCAGCGTCTAAATCCGATCTGAATATAGCTTCCCCCATATCATCCTTTTGAACTTCGCTTTCCTCTTCAATAGCTTTTGTGCTGAGATTTTTTTCCATTGTATAACTCTTCCTGATATTCTTTCCATCTCTTCACTTTGTCCTCGTTTTCAATCAGAATTTCTCCATTCTTATCCCTTATGGTATTGAATCTTGCCCTCCGTTTCTTGAAGTGGTTTCTCACTATCCTATATGCAGCTTCCACCTTTCCAAGGGTAACTTTGCTTTGTACATCTTCGCATAGATTTTTCATCCACATCTCTCTAGCTTTCCTTCCTTTGCGACTTATTTCGTTCCTTATTCTTTTGTAAGGAAGCTGCTCTTCTTCAGTTTTCGCATTCTTGTACTTTCTTCTTTCTTCAATCAAATTTAAGACTTCCTCCGTGATCCATGGCTTCTTCTTGGCAATTTTTCTTCTTCCAAGAACTTCTTTTGCTGCTTCCTGTAGTCCACATTTTATGTTTTCCCAACGCACTTCCACTGATTTCTCATTCAGGTTCTCTCCTATGTTGTTTCCCACTGCTTTTTGAAATTCCAGCTGATGTTGAGCCTCCTTTTGTTTTTCTACTTGCCATATATTCTTCTTTGTTTTCTTCAATTTCTTGAATTTTAGATGTCAATTCATCACCAGTAAATTATGGTCACCGTCGATGTCTGCCCCAGGGTAGCTTTTGCAGTCCTTCACTTAGTTTCTAAATCTCTGATTCACTAAAATGTAGTCTATTTGGCATCTTCTTCTGTCTCCTGGCATTTTCCATGTGTATCTTCTTTGGTTGTGATTTTTAAACAATGTGTTGGCGACCACTATTTTATGTTGTGTGCAGAACTCCAGCAGCCTTTCTCCTCTTTCGTTTCGGTTCCCCAATCCGTATTTTCCAGTTATTCTTCCATCTTGACCTTCGCCGACGCTAGCGTTCCAGTCTCCTAAAATAATTAGGTTTTCATCTCCTCTTACCGGTTTTATAACTTCCCTGATATCTTCGTAGACGTCTTCCACTTCATCTTCATAGTCCGTCTTAGGCATGTAAACCTGCACCACTAAGGTATCTACAGGTTTGGTCTCGATTTTCACCATTATTATCCTTTCATTGTACTGCAGGAAGCTCTTCTCACGCATTCCGGTCCTGATACGTCGAGGTCCATTCTTCGCATTTCAGGTTCTCCAGTCTTCCACAGGTCTGAAGCGATCTCACGTTCCATGTTCCAACCCTAAAAAGTTTATCACATTAGACTGATGTACTCTCTCGGGTAGTTCCCGCCCGGAGATCCGAATGGGGGACTATTTTACCTCCTCTGAAATTATATGAGAAGAAAACATTGCTTCATTATTCTTTCTATTTTAAAATGAATACTCTTTGAATTCTGTAATTGATGGCCACAGCTTCTGGCGTTAAGGATGATTATTAATAAACAGTTGTTGTTACCAAACAGAAACCCGTAAACTCTTCCTCGAGCCTCTTTTCCTAAATAAAAACAAACATTCCTCCCATTTCGAGGATCTGGGTTCAAATCTATGCGGCGAAAGAATTTTTTTCGGTAGCACAAAAGTTCTTATTGGAGTGCGAAGTGTAGTCGCACTTCAAGCAAAGTAATATGTCGTCGAATTGAACTTAAAACAGTGAACCCTTTGACGCCTTTACGTATGCTCAACACCGTACATATTTTTGTTAGGCTTTATTTTTGTCCGATAAATTTTGGTGAGCCTCCTCCCCTCACCCTATCCCCTCCCGCAGGTCTTGATCGTTAGGGGGAAACCTAAAGCTTCCCTTTACCGTGTAAAAATATGTTATAGTATTTTACGAAATGGAAGCGTTAAGTTATACGTATATTAAATAATTTAGTCATAATCGCTTACGTTCGTTTCACGCAGATCCTTCGGAATCAAAAGTGTCTCTGAAACTGTGGATAGCAAGCGAAGAGAGAGAAAGCGGGATTAATGCGTCGTGATGAAGCGCGGACTTGTCCTCACCGCCGCCCTTCCGTAACCCCGCGAGGCCCGCGCGATATTGCACCAGCCCTCCCACCACCATTTCACCCGACGTCCGAGGAGATAACCAGAGCAAGAGAGTCGTACATCCGCCTAGCTCTGATCACAGCGCCGCCCACCCGACTCTGGCTCGGCCGCTACGTGCTGTCGTAGAGAGTCGAACACAATCACACAGAGCCAAGAAGGGAGAGGGAGGGAGAGAAAAACGAGAGAGATTAGCGGCAGCTTCCGCGAGTTTCTCTCCGCACTTATAGAAGGAAAAATCTGATTGGACCCACTCCATTCCTCCTGAATTCGCGTGAGTACCTTATTTGTCCTATGTTTTACTCGTGATACATAAATCTGGTTAGCGATTCACATTTCCGCACTCAACAAAATTGACTCTACCTCGACCAGTCAAATTAAAGCAATCGATCACCTTCAATTAGATAACATAAAAAACTATTGAAATCAGAAAGGGATATTGAAAAGCAAATATCTTCAAATACGGCGTTGGTAACTACATTGCGACTACATTGGCACTGCAGTGAAAATCGCAGTCGACGTAATAGCGTTTATGCCTCTTGAGAATTTTAAGAGACGCATTTTTATGATTCTTAGTTGAAAGTATCAGATTACTTTGAAATGTTTCAGGTTATTGAAAAACGAAGAAAGCGGATATGCTGAGAATAAGCTATAATAATCGAGATAAAAAGAATATTCGTCATTAAGATTCTGGTATTCTTAGCATAAACTCTTACAATTGATTCAGAGAAATTTTGTGATTAGGATTAAAGAAATTTAATAAATATGGATCATATGTAAATAAAGATTAGTTAACAACAGTTTCTTTCATACTAATTTTGTATCGATTCCATTGAAATACAATATTGGGTCTGCATCGAAAAAAAATAGCGTATGAAATATAATATCTCTAGATGTCCAATCATGAATGGGGAATCACTTTCGAAATAGTAAATAAAAGAAGCATTGGTTGAGTATCTCAAAATGCAAATTTTATTTGAAATGTCAAGTAAGTTTTATTGTTTTTTACGTCAACTCTGCTTATCCTTCACTTACTTTTGGGAAGAGTGAAATCCTTTTTACTTTCCTTCTCCACTTAATTTCTCCTTTTTTGGCATTCCCTAAATTAATTATTTCTTTATTCTTTCCATCTGAACATCATTTTACTGAATCCCCTCCACATAAATTTTCAAAGCTCCCTCCACTTGATTCCTGTTCTTTCCCATCATTATCGCCGTTTATATTCCCAAGGAATTATTCACGGCAGCCATACTATCTTCTCATCGCGGTACTGCTACTCCTACGCAGTTGTAAGTCTCCTTCCTTGTATCCTCCTTTAGTTTAGGTCCGAGTTCTTATTCCTTGGTTCTCCTCCATTCTCTCGAATTTCCCATAAAATCGAGGTCGTAAAAAGACCATCTTTTCCAAGGGCCCCCTTACCCAACTGTTTCCTCTTAAGAGTACCCTGTCTTTTGTCCTATTTGGCCCTTTTTCCCTTTCTCTCTCCTGTACCCTTTCCCTTCGTTATTCATCTGTCCATCGGATTACAGCACCCGTTCCATTATCGTAACTCTCTTTACATTGCACTTACTTTAGCCGCTTGGAAATTTTCTTGGGCATTTTCCTTTGTAATATTCCCATCTTGTGTTCCATTTTAAGTGTGCCGAATCCAACTCTTCGTCCTAGCCGGTGAACACTCAACTTTTCTGTATCAATAAATCCTTATCCAAAATGATTCAATTTTATTCTTAATCAGCTTAAGCTTATTCGTAGTTTTTCCAAATCATCCGTCAATTTCACCGTAGGCAGAATTCTGCAGTTTAGCATTTGAAAAGCAAAATTGGTCATTCGAAAGAGTTTCCCTGTGGCGCAACTTCGTGAAAGATAGTAGTAGTAGTAGCGGTAGCATTATTCGGTCTTGTGTTGCTTCTACTGTTTGTGTATTAATCCAACATCTAATCTGGCTTAATATTTAGACGAGCAAAACATACATTCCCAATTCGAGATTTGAACCCGACACTTTTAGGATGCTGGGCTATGGTTTTACGGACCCTAATCTTAAGACAGAGTAACAGCACTTTCTTTGCTTATAGTGACTACCTTTCGTTTCACATCGATAAAAAGTATATACATAAAGAATTTGAATAGCATCATGGCGGAATAATGGTTTTTTTCTGAGGTGAATGTGATAAATTCTTAGTAATATTGAGTCATAACCTACGTACTTACTTGCATTTAAAAGTCATTCGTTTTCATCCATGAGTCTACAAGTACCTCCTTTGAGAAAAGATATGTTCAAGACCTCCTCCTGGCGGAACATGTGGACTGTTTAGAGTGTAGGAAGTAAACAAAAAGTCTTGAAGTGAGAAAGTCAGTGTGGAGTATTGCACTCGAATGGGAGCGAGTTGGAAACACATATTTGTTTGAAATCCCATTCCGTTCGGAGATGCTCTTCGGAAGGCTCCATAATCTCTCGCAGACGTTGCTAAATCTCCTGAGGACCCACTCTTCCCTTGTTTGCGACCGCATATCGGTTCCTCCATCTCGATCATGAACGCCCTCTTGGATCGAGCTGTTACGCGATTGATTCCCTTCGAACTCCTCCCATCCGGCAGAACGAACGCGGCTGCCACCTCCTCCTCGTTTCGAAGTTGGCGAAGGATTCCAATCTTACCCTTACGCGCGCCCCTGCTTCCCTTTAACTCTCTCCCCCTGCTATCCCTGGCTCTCTATCTCCTCCACCCCTCTTGCGGGAGTCCCCACCGCGCAGAATCGTTGCCCCCCGCCGCGGCGCCTGCCGACACGACGCCGGACGAGGCACGGGCCGTATTCAGATGTGGGTGGCGGCGCGAGGAGGAGAGAGAGAGAGTGAGGGCGCCTGCCGAACGCTCAGCTGGGCCGGGCGTCGCGTGTGCCGACCGGCGCCGCCCTCCTCGACCTCCCTCTCTCTCCGGGCAGCCCTCCCAGCGACGCCAGGAGCCGAGCGGCGGGGCGTCTCGCCGCCCGCGCGGACAGCGGTCGCCGCCGGAGGCTGTTGGCGGCAAGCATGTGGCGTAGGAACGGCCCTGGGGATCACGGTAAGGGATCATCTCATACCCTATCTGCCCCCTCCCCCCAGTGCATGCAGGGAGCTTCGAGATTGGAGTTAGGCTTGGTGCTATCCCCTTAGTACTGGTTTCCCGTTCCGAGAGCCAGGGGGCGGATTAAGAAATAAGGTAAAGAGACACTGCAATTCCACCTTCTAAATACCGTATACCCCCGCTTTACAATGTGTTCCCTTAACGATGGATTCACTTTATGATCTGCATGCTAGGAATTTTAAGATACACGTTTTAAGTCACTGGATTCCAGCATATTTCGTACATATACTACGCTGTGTACACTAAATGCTCTGGCGTTCATAAAGCAACACCGATTCCTCGATCAGCAATATGCTGTTTCACTTTACGATGAAATCCACATTACGAACGGATCTGTGTAACGGATTTAATGTCATGAAGTGTGGGTGTACTTTATTTATTTAAACGACCCAGGTTTCATTGCTGTGCAGCATCATCTGATTTAAATAAAAGTGGGGCGTTTAAATATGTATTTAGCAAGTGGAATTGTGTCTGTGCCTTATTTCCTAACATGTATAATTTCCACCATGCGAAGCCCAAAACAGTTCCCTATACAGAGGGTGTGTTTGAAACTGTCGCAAAATTGTGTTTGAATCGCTCAATTCAATTTCACTCATGTTTTCACTGAGTTCTTCTAATCGATGATAGAACCCCCGAATGAGAGCATCTTAAGTAAAAGCAATGAGTGAGATTGTCACGAGTGATTCAAGCACCACATTTGACAGCCATTCGTCTCCGTGCCATCTACATTTACATAATACCCTGCCAGCCACCATAAAGGTGTGTGGCAGGGGGTTGATTCACACCAAACATTCATTACATATCATGCATAAAAAAGATTAGTAATAATATACTAGTCTAAACTTCAATTTTTACAAAAGATAAAAGTAGCAAAGCAAGCGTGCAATCTCATGCTGTTATTTGGGTAAGCTTAAAGTCCTTAAATGCTATCCATTGATACACTCGTATCGGATATATTTACCGCTATTCATATCCCTTATTGTACGAGGAAAAAAGAAAATTTTGAATCTGTCAGTTCGGCAATCAATTTCTCTAATTTTGTAAACATGGTCCAGTCTACCGTAGCAAGTTGGAGTTCACGAAATATTTTAACATCATCAATGAAAATATTAACTTGCCATTTATTGAAGACATTTAGTCAAACTTTCAACATACGATCTGACAATCATTCCCATTTTATTTCATTTAATAGACTGGCTACGCTAATATAGTTATCGTTCCGTCCCTTTACAAATCTTGCCAATCTTTGCTGACGTCCCATGTTCATTATTTAGGCCTTTTTCATATGGATCCGATATACTGGCCAAGTCCTCCAAAAGACATTTTCTGTTTCAGTGCAACTTATCGAGGGGAATTATTGTTTTCTCTTTCATAACTACGAGCTGTGTAATACTGTTACACTCTTTTTGTAGATGGATGGGGAATTCCCTTTTCCCTTCCGTAGTCACTTAAAATACATATCTAAATGATTCTAAGTTAGAAGTATTAGTAGTAAGCTGTACGAAAGAACCGCCTCCGAATCGTCAAAGTGCTGTCTTTTATAAAATAAGCACCTTCATCGTGGAGGACGGCGATAAGTCATGTGGAGTAAAATATGCTGAGTAGGATGATTTTTTTTATCACTACAATTGATTTTTTAAGCTATAAATTGAAAAACATTAAGCGATGAGTCAGCTGAAGCTTTGCCATGCATAAAAATCACTTGACCGGGTGTTATATATTTCTGAGATAAGAGATTATTTTCTAAGGAACCTTTTAGTGAAATGGTGCTGTTGAAACGAAACGGACAGGCACTGATATAAGGTTGGAACCACCTGTGCGCCCAGTGCAGCAACGGTCCCGTAACTTTTGAAAGAAGTAAGCATACCTTATCCCACACGTGTTCTTAGCTTCCCTTCACCGAGTTAGATACATAGTAGGATTTATTAGCGAGTTCCCAATGATACGTTACCCTCGACCCTTTCGAGTGTGAAACATATCCTGCTGGTGCATGTTGAGTTTTAGGTGATAAGTGACTGGCTGAATATTATAAGTGTGCGATAGAATCGCAGAATAATTTCCTGCCTAAAGAACGGATGTTGCTCCCATCCTATTATAAATGCTTCAGGGAAGTAATCTTGAATTGTACATCCCACCTTAGCGAGTTTTCCATGGATAAACTAACAAGGCTACTGAATATTTCACAAATCTTTCCGGGATAAATTTATGCAGTCGAAATTTATCGTCAGCCATATTTCAGTGCCTTTTCTTATGCATATATTGTTTGCTTTCCAACAGTATCATCAATTATAGGGATGCGTAAAATTAAGTTTAGGTAGTAAGTGGTACGAGAATATCTAAGGTCACGAAGCGCCCTTTACGGTAATGTGACTTACTACTGTCGTTTAGCCGGACACGGTAGACAATGGGTATTACGCCGGTCTCACTAGAGAATATTGCAGGATAACTTCCTCCCTAAAGAACGGATGTTGCGTTGGTTGCGCTCATCCTATGATTAATGCCTCTGGTGGCATGATGTATGTTCTCACAGCATTCATGGTCAAAGCCTTCCACTACCACACTGTCGTTAATATCTGTGGCTGTAATCTGCAGCTTACTTCGCTCTTCCTGTCAGATATTCACGCATGATAGTTCATCGTTTAATCAATTAACAAAAGGATAGCATGCTTTTTTTTCGGAGTAACGTGATTTCCGTTTCCGTATGCCAACACCTATGTCACTTAGAATTGGTGTGTTGAATACGTCGTGGCTATATTTCTGAATCGAAAATCACGAATGCTTAATGTTCATGGACGTACGTTAGCTATTAAGTGTGCAGTAAATGCTAGTTCTCTTTCGAAATATGAGTTGAACTCTGAACTGATCCTCTAAGACTACTCGTTTGCATGTAGTTGATGGAACAGATCAAAGTAACGTCTTATTTCGCTCAATCTGTTATATGTACACAGGTCTTTGCTACCATCTACATCTACGTAATACCCTGCAAACCACCGAGAGGGTGTTTGGCAGGGGTTGAAGATCATCGTACACGAACTGCTGACATGCAACTAAGAGCTACAATGATACTACGACTACTACATGGAAACAAGTTAGCTACAAGAGTCACGTTAAACTAAGTGGTTAGTGTCTACATAGTAACAAAGTGATTACATGCTAGCAAGATTTTCACTAAATATATATTATCTTTATTTCCCTAGCATATTCCTATTTCCAGATAAGTAATATCAAAACATGCTTCATGCACTGTAGACGACTCGAACAATTTTTCCTAACTATCGCTTTGCTATGTTACGTACTGTGTTCTATTATGGTACGCGTGAAAATGACATTTTAACTATCGGTACGACAATCATCATATCTCTCTAATCTTGTTTATCTGGTAACAGCTAATTGTTTATCTGGTAGCTAATACGCAGAGGTTCTTAAGATATATTTAACGTCATAGTATGGTCTAAAAAGGGCAAATATTTTTTCAGGCATGCTTCATTCAATGGTTAAGAGAATTAGCGCTCTAAAATTTATTGATGGCGTCTTCGGAAACATTGTGCGAGTAATTCAGGTTCTACTTAATCTCTGGAGAGGTTTGAATATTCCTTGAATCCCGCTTGAATATCCCTGGCTTACATGGTGATGACATTTCTTGATCCTTTTTGATTCGAATTGCTCAACGGATTATCCGGTCTATCATGGATTAACTTATTTGTCAAAGAGTATCCTTTACAATGTTTCCATCCATTAATACTTCTTCCTATTTTGGAGGGCTTCCTAATCCGTCAAAGCACTGGAATGTTCATTTGCACTCGGATAAAAACTCGGGACTAATTGCTTGCAAAGCCACGGACGTAATGAGATCCGAAAATTGGCCCGTTCATCCTCTGATTGTATGTGGTATAGTTAAAGTCTTTAGTTGAGAGGTCGTTTGGGGAATCAAGTACGAATTTTCAATGCATGATAGGGAGGAAATGAAAGCATTGATTGTATTCTAGCCCAAATACGCTCAATAGAATCTAAAGGGAAAGCGTCCAACGAGTATCTCCATAACGCCGCAGTCGAAGGACTCGATTTCTGCGCTTCAAGAGCACGCGGGTGGAAAACCAAATGTTGTTGAATCACGCAGTCCCTCTTGGGAGAGATGGAAGTCAAGTCAAAGCCTCGGACATGAGAATTGAATCAGGGTCAACGCGCCAATCCGATAACCTTTAACCCCCGGTTGCTTGAATGGAGTCTCTCATTCTTCTTCTACATCCACGCTTATCTCCTTTCTCACTCGCTTGGCTTATGATAAATTCCTCATGGAGTGTGAAAAAACTTGAGATATGTAAATGCCAAGAATATGAATTTGTCATTCAAAAGGTTTAATAAAATTCAAAATTATATTTTGAAATTCAAAGCACCCACACTTTTCTTTGTTATTTGTAATTAGCAAATTTTCCTTCAAATTATTGTAGTTTTAAGGCCTAGTAAAAATCTTAGCCTTGGCGGTACAGTACTGCATATTATACTAAAGAGGTTAATTAAAATATAGTTATGTATGGCAAATTCAGAAAGAAATTTTTTTTCTTCCATGAATGCCATTGTGAAGATATATAACTTATGGTTATGTTCAAAAGAAGCGTGAAAGTAAATTTCTTGTTTTCTTTTTTAAGAATTTTTTCGCTTTTCTGTTTGTTCGTCTTTATTTATGCCTTTTTTTTTAGAAAAGCGGGTTTTTAAAATCTTTTTATTTTTCTAGTTTATTTCTTTTATTCATTCTAAAGTTCATCAAAGTATATTTCACTTACCTGTTTGTTGTTGTTAATGTCCAAAATTCACAGCAAAGGAGTTGAAAATATTCAACCGCTCTTCATTATATGGTCCTTGTTCCTGTATAGAGACGTTGAAAAATGTCTGGATTGCTGTCTAATCTTAATATTACTCTCAATTACTTATGCGTGGAGAACTAAGTTTATGAGATACAACTTTATTTTCAGTTGAGGTTTTTACGGCTGGATAACGTCCTCTAGCTTTATGTGTGGCTAGCTTTAGCGACTAGTTGTGGCCAAGTGTCTGCCTAGTGACAACAATCACTCTTTTTTATATAAATTACATAATGCACTGCTCAAAATCCTCAGTGCTGCCTCCAGTGTTGTTTAACAAATTATTCTGCTAATATATAAGTAGCATTTTAATTATTTCCATAATTACGTAAATTTTTGCCTATGAAAAATTCTTTGCATATTTTTAAAATAAAAAATCTATGTATTTAGCATTTTCCCCCACCATCCACGAATTGTCTCTCTCGCGTCGAAATTTTATTATTTGGCGTCGGACCAAGTAACTGTATTCCTCTGTTATTCCTACTCTTCGTGGTCTCCAATCTACATATACTTAATTTACAGATTGCCGCCAAAGCCATTTCTAGGGGCGGGACAGAGGGTTTAATGTCAACTCACTTGAGTTAGATACAATGCAAATAAACAATTAGAATGTTAGGAAAGAAAAGCCTTTTATATGATTGCTCATTTTCTAAGTGTTCCTTTTCAACACAATGGGAGAAGGCTAAATTTTTGTGTCTTGATTTAAGTTCTTCTTCTCGGCTCTAAACCTTCATCATTTCACATTACATATTACATTTACCCACATCATTTACTCTGTTATACTTGCTATCTACTTTTTATTAAATTTCAACTCTATGAATTCAAATAAAAAATAGAAAAAATAACTAGGCGAAGGGAGATTCACAAAATCAAAATTTCAATACTGTCTAGAGGGGAGGGGAGAGAATGCGAAAGTTGCGATATTACGAGAGGCTTCAAAAGTAATTGGAATTTCGTAAGTGGTAATGGAAATAAAATTTAAAATTTAGCTACCTACGCTGTATCATGGATAAATATGATAGCAATAAGAAATGCAGTATGGATTGTTCTGTGTTCGCAAAAGAAGCGTATAACAAAATGAACATTCATACGATTAAAACTTAGGCAAAATATAAATAAAATATTAGTAACGAGTTTTATATATAGGGTAACGTTGTGTGGCAATGAGGTAATAATTGTTGAGGAAAAGGATTTACAACATGAGCGTTTTGAGACATAGATTTGGAGAATGATGGAGATTGTGCGTTAAATGGAAATGGAAAGACAAACGGTGAGATAAAATGAGATGAAGGTTAGATCATTAAAAGAAGTACTTGGTGGACATAAAAGTAATTAGGTCCAATTTTATACTTAAGGTCGTTAAGAAGGAAGAATCTGAGATAAATAATTGGGAGAAAGAGGCTGGGAATTTTAGAAAGGTTGAAGGGAGGCATAAAGAGCGCTTATTTCAAAATAAAGATGGTATGGAGAAGGAATCGCTCAAAAGTAGTGAAAGGAAAGAAATAAGGCCAAACAGGAGTGGTTATTAAAAAATTGCCTTAACAAGAGATATGTTGAATTACGAGTAAATATCAATTTCTTAAAAAACTAAAATGCGTATTTTTGTGGTAGAAGCAAACGAGGTCGCTGGAAGGAGAGAGAGAGAGAGAGAATATAGTTTCCAGTGAGTGGTACGGCGTCCAAAGGAAATAAGGTGATTTTCTCCAATAAAATCATCACATGATCAAAATTTGTTAAATTCATTTGTAAGTACCTACATTTGTCAGAATAATGACTCAATTGTTTTTATTCGTTTAACGGCGTGTAAGAAAACAAATTTCCTGCCACGGTGGCTACATCGGTAATGTGTTGGCGTCACAACCATAATATTCCATTTTCATAACCATAATACGACATACATAATGTAGAGCTAATTTTAGATGTTATTTTATATGTATTAATGGTAGATTAATGTGGAGTTAATAGAGTTGTCGTAAGATTAATTTCAAATTTGCTGGAGTGATCTACAGAACTTTTAGCCACCTGAAATGTAATTATTCCATTATTCTGCTAATAATTGAACGAATTAGGAATTACTCAAATTGCACTCTTGGGGACAATTGTATGGAATAGATGCAACTTTTATTCCCCTTGGTAAGGTGTTCTGGAAGTATGTCCAGTTAACGTTAAAATCCGCGTTCTAATTCCAAATTAAAAATAATTTAAATAATAGGGTGAAGGGTTCAAAACCGCGTGGTTTCTCTGGGAATTTCCTGATGAATTCCCGGTGTCGAAGATTTTTTTCTTTCAGTATGGATAATTTCGTGGAGGAATTGGTCATTACTCAAATATAACTGAGAGAATGTTATGAGAAATTTAAATAGTAAAAGTTCCGATACTCCACATTATAAATTTAATGTGTTTAAATCAACATATGGGCTCATACAAGACTTATATGCATGTTTCATATGCATATGGCTTTGTGATATTCCAATATTAAGTTTTATAGATTGCATACGAAGCTGTATGGGTGCATATAATGATTCCTTTTGGCCAAGTAAATAAATTACTAATCATTATTCATGCTACGGAATAGGTCTGTCTCTTCATCCTGTGGCGCTGGCAACCCTCTTTTCATCCACTCACGGATTGGCCGTAAAGATAAGAATGGGCGGTTTGCATGGACTAAGTTTAAAAAATGGCTTCGACCGGGTCTGATAAGAACAGCAGGAAATTAAGAATGAATGTTGTGATGATACGGTTTTCAGTCAGTCATCATCATCAAGGGTCAACAATCCTAGGATTGGTTTGACGCAGCCCTCCACTCGATTCTTCTATCGGCCAACCTCTTCATACCAACGTAGTTCCTCTCTTTCACGTCCTTTACGACCTGCTCCATGTAACTCATACGAGGCCTGCCTCTTCCATTTTTCCCGTTCACTTTTCCCTCGACGATTGTCTTCATCAGGCCATCGTGTCTTAAGATATGCCCGATTAGGTTGTCCCGTCTTCTTTTTATAGTTTTCAGTAGACTTCTCTTTTCTCCCACTCTTCTTAGGACTTCTTCATTTGTCACTCGGTCGATCCATTTTATCTTCATCATTCGTCGATAGCACCATATTTCGAATGCTTCCACCCTTTTCTTCTCCGCTGCTGTCATCGTCCATGCCTCACTGCCATAAAGGAACATGCTCCAGATATACGTTTTAATGAATTGCTTCCTTACTTCCAAGCTTGTATTTCCAGCTGTTATTAGATTCTTCTTTTGATAGAATGCCCTCTTTGCCTGGGCTATTCTACTCATTATTTCTTTCTTCCTTTCTGCCGCGTGAAAATGTCCAAAAGCCATGTCCTATGCTAATAAGCTAATGCTCCATGTTTCTATGCTAATCTAGTTTCACTTAAACATTTGAAAATCCCAATCTTTCGTTGTATCATTGCGCAGTTTCGATTTTTCTTGGCTACAAATATCGCAAACATATTATACAGTGGTGGGTTATGCATTTCCAGACAGTAACGAAAGCTTGCTCTTGACGGAGTAAGAAAGAACACTTCCAGGTTGCGGCTGTTTAAGGCTCTCCTTGCATTGCAGTTAAAAATTCGTTATTGTGATTCTCTCTGTCTCTCAGAGGTGTTCAGTGATCTGTAAAATACTTTTTATCATGGAAACATCTTTTTTTCTAATTCACATTTTAGGTAATATTACAATGATTTCCAGGAATCCTGGAAGATTTCGTCCAGTTTACTAGATATAACCGATTTCCGCAATCGTAAAAACTAGAATTTAATTAAATCAGTCTTGTTAATTTGTAAAGAGTAATAACCAACGACTTATGATGATAGATAACGAAAATATCGGAGTTTTTCAAATATGCTCCAAATGTACACGTCTATTCATAGCATGTGTATAGGGGCTAAGAGTTCTGTAATTTCTAAAAAAATATTGCAGTAATTCTCAGAAATCATTCTTAAAAGTTATAAGTACGCGATACTAACTCACATATATTTTCTGATAGAGCGTTTGTATTTTTTTTAATCGTCACGCCTCGAACATTATTTGACCGTTGAGTTTTGTGTGATTGATGGAAAAACATTCCGACACAAATCCGTGTTTTCAAAACTATTTTTATGCCAAGTTCTGAGATCCTTATCTCCATGACGACTCGTCCTCCATTCTATCGCCATGTTGCTAAATCCTCTTTCCATTTCCACCAGTTTGGGTCGGACTTTTTCCCCTCCACTCGCATCCTTACTCCCGAGCGAACGGCCAAGCGCCTGGGAGGGTCCGGCTTGTGGCATCCTGGCCGCCGAAATGGGATATCGAATGACGAAGTCCCTCCGAACGTACGTGCCCGTCGAAATGTCGGAGCGGAATCCTGAGTGACCGGCCTGTAAGCCGGGGAAGGCGACTGGAAGGAGGGTCCAGTGAAAGGATGCACGGCTTTGCGTCGGGGAAATGGCGGTGGTGTGAGTCAAAGTAATGGCCCCGCGGGTTTTCGCCCGGGAAATACTTGGCTTCGGTCCAGCGAATCGGGATCGAAACGCAGACCAAGAGTTTTGGTCGTAAAGGGGAGACGACCGATAGCTAACGTAATTCGTTCAATTCAGGATTTGTGTGTTATTTAAGTCTGCAATTTAGGTTGTTTTTTTAAGGATCTCCAAAAATATGGAGAGAGATACAGAATGACTGGTCTACTTTTGAAAGAAAATCTCTCACCACCCTTGCTCTGAACAATCAATGACAACCCATAAAGGCCCTTGTGCACGGTGAAATGTCTTGTACAAGATCTTGTAACAAAATTGAGCGGCGAGTATTGACCAATAAATTGTACAAGAAGTTGGTTGACGGTCGTATATGAATACATATTTTCGTGCAAGTTGTGTGCCAATTACATGCGCAAATATCGTTTTCTGTCGAACAACTGAATTACGATATCCGATGACGATAACATTTTGAAGAATACTGCCACAGTAACTGGGTTGTAATAATTTGCTACCATAAATCATTGCAATACATAATAGAATAAAATTATACCATTAGTTATTTGCACTCTTTCATCGACTCATAAAACCCAGCTTTTATCCTCCAAATACCATGTTTATGCTCATTACTTATATTTCCTTTTTGGTTCAATAACATCTTCCTAACTTCATTAATGAGGTTTAACATTTGTCAGTGTGTCTAACTCATCTTTTGAGGAGTACAACACTTCCAACGCGACCGAAGAATATCACAATGTGGAAGCAACAAAGAATATCGCGATAGGTACAACAAAAATGTAAGTTTTGCCACACTTTAAGGAATAAAAGTGATCGCAAACACAGGACATCAACCTTTCGAATAGTATACGATCGCTTGACTACCGTCACATGTCATGTGCAGAAGCTACGGAGTGCATCTTTGACGATTTCATCCATAAATTTAGAGCATGATCTAATTTTTTGTATAAGAAACTGTAGAAAGACCTCGTACACGATGCAATTAGTGCATTGAACAAGTTATTATATAAGAAATGGTACCGTGTAAAACGGCCTTAACAGAAATAATACTGAGAACACCCTAAGATTAAAGTAATGTTTAAGCCAAAGTACGCATTGCGATTATGCAATTGCTTGTGGTTAGGGGGAAACTAATGACATTTTAATCCATCTTCTACATTTCATCGATGAGTAATGCCGTACATATCCATTGCAAAGGAGTAACGAATGACTGAAATTCGTTTATGGTGCGTTTAAGATAAAGATAGTATTCTTGGCTTTATTGGATTGGCATTCTCGTACTTCACGATCGAGATACCCCAACCTATCCATCCTCTTTCCTAATAGCGTATTAATTGTGTGCGAAGCCGTTCATAAACTTTTTATTTTATTTCTTTTAAACTTTCTCACATTATTCCATATATCCATTACTTTCCTCTCTCCCTTATCCAAGATTCTACTTCATTTTCTACCTGCCGTATCCTTCAACAGTTAAATGCCTTTCAACACATCCTCCATCTACTTTCCCCATCTCCTCCTAATTCACGTAACAGTTTCCTTTCCTCCTCCACCACGCCCAAAAGTTTATCCCTCACCTTCTCCATTCTCTCCCAAACCCACATTTTAAAAGTCCTCCCATCATAATGGTCGTAAATTTGGGAGGCAGTGAAGGAGGAAGACAAAAGCCACTTTTGTCCAAGAGTCTTGCACCTGCGTCCCTAATATGGCGACACCGTAGTGAGAGTCAAAATTTGAGGCTGCTTGGGTCTGGAAAGAACGGAAACCTATCAGGGACGTACTTTGCCTTATTCCGCCCTATTCTAAACTATTTATTACGGTCTTAGTGCCAAATAATTAGTCAAAGCGTTTATGTCATATAAGCGTATAGTCAAACCATTATGATGGGAGGACTTTTAAAATGTGGGTTAGCTCCCTGGAGTTAAAATTGAAAATCATCATCGTCTCTTCAAGGATTAGGTTCTACTTAAACCCGCGGGACCGATTTCGCTCCTGATCTTACAAAGCCTCCCTTACTGGGATCAGGTTTGTATATTGGCTAGAGTCCGGTTTCCTATCCTGAGGTCTCAGGTTTAGGTTCGGCCCGAGGCTGGTCTTTCATTGGTATACCGGTTCCCACTTGGGTGCTGTATGCAAGGCACTTCGATTGCAGTACTCCGTCTGACGGATGGGACGTTAATCTGTGGTTCTCTTGGTGCCTTTTGTTAAGAGTACGCTTTTTCGACGTCATGTTTCACTCCTCCATTCCCCCGCTCCCTAAACATATTCCTTCCCATAGCCAATTTCCCACCCATTCCAAATGACGTAAACGACCGTAACTTTTGCTTGCCTCACAAGAATAACTATTACTGCGTAGCCTAGAGTTCCGCATCCTTTCCAGATGTTCATCAGCATCGACTTATTATTCTTCTTAGCTCGACAGGCAATGTACTGAAGTAATTTCCATGTGTCAGAAATTGTCTTTTTATATAGAGTCATGTATTGTGATTTTTCTGTCTGGTTTTTTCCCCTGAATCGCTATTGTATTGGAAGAATTCATTCATTTATAATTTAAAAAAATTATTTACACGAGAAAAATAGTAAAATGTAATACACTAGTTGTTTAAAACACGAGATTTAAAAAACGTTTTTTACCACCGTAGGATATCCATTTTGCCTAGTGGACCCAAAGTAAATGGAACCATTTATTGTAGCAAGGCCCTTTATTACCTCCCAAATAATCGATACCATTGTAATAACAACCTTTTTATTCCCTTATGATGAGTGACGTGGACTATTCATGACCAGAATATTTGAATATGCTATTTCTACTTGCTATTCTTCTACTGCTTCTCGTTTTAGTCTCATTGATCAGACTACGTTCTTTAACTACTTCTGCCGCATCGTCCCGGAGTTGAACATCATCGAAAGGAGCAGAATTGTGGCTCTTTTAGGTTCTTTTACGTTTGAGGACAGTATTATGTTGATAAAAGTGCCCTCAATGTTGATCTCAGATGAAAAACGAACCTAAGTGTAGTCACTGCAGCAATAGTGTGTGGTCACAAATTTTCTGCTAAGAATAAATGTAGCCTCGTCCCCATGATACCAGTATTCCTTCTTCGTTAACTCCGAATTGGTGCTGAAGTAAGTGAAAGTAGGGATGAAAAGGAGAATGGTTCAGATATTTGCGCTTGAAAGGAAACTTGAGTTGTTTTTGTCACCTCCAACTTACGGAGTGCCGGAAATCGAGTGCTTTTTCAATAGTTCGAAGTCGCACATGAAAGCCAACTACAGGATATAGGATTAAAGATACTGCTCAAGATATATGAATGGCTTAGTTTCCTTATTCAATCTTCTAAATGATTCCCTTGCTATATCCAATTACGTAATGGACGCTAAACTCCTTTGAAACGAAAATCTCGAGAGAATCATTCGTGTCGGACTGAAATAACTCCCAATGATATATCTGAAAGTTCCAGTGGCTCCCTGCATTCAATGAAATTCATGAGGTGTTTGATCTTCATTTTAACCTAAAAGTATCATTGGCTGCTGAAGTAAAGAAAGCATAACATCAGCGACAAGAAATGCCAAGCAACCAACAGGGAATAAAATGTCGGTGGTAAACTCAACGGGAGGAAAAGGTCCTCATCATCGATAAATTTTCAATTAGGTTCTTCCTCAGCGAATGATACTTACTCAAAATTAACTAGTAGATGAAAACTGAGGTAAGAATTTTAATTCCAATTAACCACATCTACATCTACATAATACTCTGCAAGCCACCATAAAGTTGTGTGGCCAGGAGTAAATTCTCACCAAACATGCACTACATATCATGCATAAAAAAGGATTAGTAATAGTATACTAGTCTAAACTTCTCTATTTAAAAAAGATAAAAATAGCAAAGCAAGCATGCTCAAACATGCTGTTATTTGGATTAGCTTCAAGTCCTTATACCAGCATGCACTATACTAAGTTTTATGGTGCATGATAATAAAAGAGATTCAACTTGCTAGTTTCCTAACTTGTAACAATGACATTCCTAAGAAATACATCGAAGTGAATTTGAGGTGGATAGATTATTTTCTTCCCATCACATGGGCTCGGGTTCTAATTCCGGCAGTGGCTGGAATTTTTCATTTGGTATACACATCCCTTCTTGAATACAGCGCAGTGAGAACTTCAAGTTTAGTTCTCCATTCGTTGTGTAGTCTTAATACCGATGCCGAGTACTTTTCTATCCACCCTTCCTCCCATCGCTAAAATATCCCTTCCTCCACGTAATCAAACATCTTTCCGGAAAATATCAAATAATCTTAGTTGCCGGTCACCTCCATGAATAGCTACTCACTGAAACGCAGTAAATACGAAAATTTCCTTTCCGAAGAAGTTGGGCTCAACCCGAAGGTTTGCCTGAGCAGCATGTGAAATCCACACATCATTTTGTGGAAGTACTAACTTGTCCTGCATCAATGTTTCCTTTCTGGCATCGTTGATACGTACCCCATTGACAGAAAAATAAATATTTAGAAATGAGTTTTTTTACTCGATGACTCGATTTTTACCGCGTCTATAGTTTTCTGTTCACTTTTATTCGTGATCTGGGTGGCTGTGTTTGAAACCGTCGGGATTACCTCGAATAGGTAACCAAGGAGTCACGTGGTACAAACACGAACATTTTACAAATTTAGTGTGTCTGAATTGCCCATTACAATATAATTTATTTTTTTTCACTAGTGTTTTCCTCATCTGCCTCGAATGTATAGATAAAACTAAAGTGTAAACAACGATTGAGCTTGTAATCACTGGTTTTAACCCACCAAATTTGTGAACAATTCGTGTTTATACCACGTGACCCCTTGGTTACCAATTCGAGGTAATCCCGATGGTTTCAAACACAGCCCCCTGGTCGCGAGTTTTGATTCGTTAAAAGGAATTCTGTTTCTTCTCATCCTACGTCCGGATTTAGATTTCACTCGTGGAGGTGCATCTCAGTTTTATTTAAGTAGTCACGGAGGGGGCCTTGAGAATTACGCTTTCCGCGGTAAACAGGGACTGTCACATGTGGCGGAAGACGAGGTGTACACCGTAGCGAGTCTTTCTTTCTCTGTTTCGTTCAGAGATGTCAGCAGAGGACGACAGTGTGATTCTCTCCGTCCTTGGTTCCTTCTCTCCCAACCCCTCCACTCTCACATTTCAAGTAGTACAGGTGGCTCGAGCTGCACATCGCCCCGCATAAAGCTCACTGCAGTGAAATAAAATGACATTTTGCTCCTCTCAACTCGAGTAGTGGAATAAGTTCGAGAACAAGAGGAGAAAGAGAATGGGAGCGCATGAAAAATATTTAAAGCCCCGTAAATGAGTTAGTTATTCGTTGGGGGCATCAGATGGCTGAGTTCATTAGTGACATTAAGGCCAGGTGGATAACTCAGTAGGAGGAAGGTATGAACGAGTTCTGTCGATTACATAAGCCTTCTCTTCACCCAAAGGGCCTATTGCTATACCTACGTCCAATAAGGACAGAGTGATGAATATAAAATAGTCTCCACTAGGTATCAAATAATTATTCTAATGAAAATTTTACTGGTATTCAAGCCCTAGATCCTAGGGATTATGACTAATTTATTTGCGTTTTGGTTCTCTGAATAGGAGATTGTCAACCAGGAAAATATAATATATTTTCCTATAAATAATGCACTGAGCTTACATATGCTCTGATATATTTATAAGTATTCATAGCAATGACCAAAGTCACGCAAATAGCTGAATAAATATAATTGGAGGAATATTATACGATACTGTAATTTATTAATTATATTTTATGGAGATTGAAAAACAATGGAATAGTACTTGGAGAGATAAATATAATATACGTATTATATATATAATTACTTACGTATATCAGCATAAATGACAGTGTGATAAAATCTTCGGGTGTTGGGTCTCTAATGTAGCATGGAATGCAATAATTTGATAATTAATTTAAAAGCTATATTGATCCCGCGGTCTAAGTATTTTTGATAACATTTCATTATGAGGTTTCACTCACCGGGAATCAAAAGTGACAATCACGGTATATTTCAAGTAAATTAATTACATATATTACTTCATACCATTAATGGCATGATCCTACGTGACGTACACATAACGGCAGAGCATAATGGCAGGCGAAACCCTACCGAGATTTACCGAGAGAAGCATGAACTAATGAATCTTATGCGGAATAGCCATCTACATTAACAGCATCGGTGCACATGTAGAGGAGGGTTTGACCCATTTTCTCTCGAGTCGAGAGAGAGTCACGGAAGAAGCCGAGAGGTGAGCTCAACAGATATATTCGCGCCGCTGGAAATGACCTCTGTCGAGATGTCGCCTCGAAAATCCCATCCCTGTTGCTGCCCAACCTTTGAGTACACGTCTGCCTTCCTTCGTTTGCACGTAGTCAGGGCAGAAAAAACAGCGGAGAGAATATTTCGGACGACCCATAAAGGGGTTGAATCGCCTCGGCTAACATGGACGTTATGGAGGAATCCCAGATATATATTTGAATGTAAAATCACATGTATGTAATTTATAGTGACTGTATTAGGAAATGGTACTTAAGACAAGATGGCCTGATGAATATAATCGTCGAGAGAAAAGTGAACGGAATATTGGAAAAGGTAGGTCTCGTGTGAGATTCATAGAAAAGGTTGTGAAGGATGTAAAAGAGAGGAATTAAGTTAATATGAAGACGTTGGCCGATAGAAGAATCGAGTGGAGGTCTGCGTCAAACCAATCCTAGGGTTGTTGACCGATAATGATGATTAAGAAATTAAGAATATTTTGTTTGATATATTTAAAGGGTATGTACGTATTTTTAGTTTTTATTCAATGATAACTACGCAGTGGATTGAGTGATAGAAAGTATTTGGATTGCGAAATCTTAAGAGGGTTACACATTGTTTTGCGAGAATTAACATCGTGCGAAATATAGCAGATCGAAAAAAAATATTTTAGTCATTGTTTCTCCCATCGCCAGGTGTAGAATACAATATATTAGCCTGTTTACATGTCAATAATGTATATTTGGTGATCCTCTCCACCTGCCACCCACCATCGTGGTGGCTTGGTGGGTATTGCTTTGATTGTGATGTAGAATACCATTTTTTACCATGCCAATCCAAATCAAACATAAGCACCATATGCCAATTTTGGTTAAATATTGCATGTATTTAGATAATAATTTACTTTTCACGTTTAATGGCCGTTTTCACTGTTTAACACAGGGCTCGGTAAACGGCGGATTGCGATAAATGCACGCCTCTTTGGATACCTACACGTGGCTTTGAATTAATTCGAAATGGGAAATAAAAATATTATTTGATGATTTTTAGTCGAATCACGTACAGAATAATTAATGTGTTTTCCATGAATTTCAGAAATCAACTGTGCAAGAAATGATAGTGCAATCATTTATATCAGAAGCATTTTTCTCGGCTCTGGGTGGTTAAAGAAATGCTATTTTAATTGCGTTGTAATTCTGAAATATCCACATAAGACATCGTTGATAAGGACGTAGGGTTATCAATATATATTTATCATCATCATTAGTCAACAATCCTCAGATTAGTTTGACGCAACTCTCCACTGAGTTCTTTTATCGGCTAATCTCTTCATATTTACGCATTTATTCTCTTTCACATCCTTCATCACATATCTCACTCGAGGCCTTGCTTTGCCATTCTTCCCATCCATTTGTCCTTCAACGATTGTCTTCATCAGGCCATTGTGTCTCAAGATATGGCCGATTAAGTTATCCCGTCTTCTTCTTAGAGTTTTCAACAGGCTTCTCTTATCTCCCACTCTTAAGACTTCTTCGTTTTTCACTAGGTAGATCCATTTTATCTTCTTCATTTCTCCGTAGCACCACATTTCGAATGAATCCACCCTTTTCTTTTCCGCTGCTGTCATCGTCCATGCCTCACTGCCGAAAAGAAACATGTTCCAGATGTGTGTCCTGATGAATTGTTTCCTTACTTCTACGCTTGCATTTCCAGATGTAACTAGGTTCTACTTTTAGTAGAATGTTCTCTTTGCCTGAGCTATTCTACTAACTATTTCTTTCTTGCTTCGTCTATCGTTGGTTACTCGGCTTCCCAGGTAGCAGAACTCTTTCACCTCTTCCAGTTATTGCATCCCTATTTGAACGTTGCTTTTAATCTCTTCTCTTTTGCTGCACGCCAATATCTTAGTTTTATTCTTATTGATCTTCGGATGATATCTGGTCATTGTCCTTTCTATTGTTATTAGTCTTATTCAGATCCTTCTCTGTCTCTGCTACGAATGCTATGTCATCAGCGAATCGCATCATGCTAATTTTTTCTCCGTGGAAGTTCACTCCAGAAGACTTCTCTTTGATTTCGTTGATGGCTTTCTCGATGTAAATATTGCAAATTACGGGAGATGGGTAGGAATTAGACAGGTCAGTTTGTTGCTTGGAATGTCGTGTGACGTTGCCGGAACAATTAGCCGCTGACCCGTCTCATTCCTACCTATATAAATATATATTGATTAAATTACTGTTTTAACAATGACGTAATCTAACAAGTGGATATCGAAGAATTACAACGCACACTGAAAAAAAGATTTTCTTGAATCGAGAGGCGTAAACTCCCCTTAAATCTTGATTTAAGAGTAGATCCCACTTAAATAGGTGCCCAGTATATTTTCTTCATTTAAGAGTAGATCCCACTAGAGTGGTAGCCACAAGAAAAATATTCTTAAATTAAGAATATTCTCTTAACATCGAATAGCGTCCCGTATTCTTAAATTAAGAATACCCGTTTGGGAGATGAGTATAATTTATTCTTACATTAAGAATAATTTCTTGCTATTTTAAGAATTTATCCTCTTTCACTAAGAATATCGAAGTATGGTAAAATAAACACTGCAATTTTTAATTGGGTAAAATGCGTTTATTGCATAAAAACAATACAATTTCAGCACAATTTTGAAATGGCCATGACAAAATAATGTCCATGTTTAAAGGTAACATATACCTTCCCGTCATCACCAACTGTATAGAATGCCATAAAACTTATTACGTACCTTGATGACACAAGAAGCAATTGTTCAGTTGCCTTTATTTCAAGGCATTTTAAATGAGCATGGAGACCAAGAGTATGCAGTATAGTTCATTACAGTTGCAACGAAGAGGCATACTCACTTTTAAAACGCTCATTTTCAACAAGTTCCAACAAGTTATTCTGCTTCCAAAAGTTCCAACAAGTTATCCTTCTTCAGACAGTCTTCCTCTTCTGCGTCCAATTCCATCACGATACCTGGATATAAGAGCATTGCTTCTATATGATTCCAAGGCGATGGCTGGATTTGCGATAAATGAAGCACGGTCCAGAATCTTGAATATTGTCGCAGGCCGAGCGTCTGAACAAGAAAGATGATGATGATTGGAACCCCGTGGCTCGCGGTCTGTGAATTCTGCCTTTCTCTCCATGACTGTGAACAGTGGGCTCTAGAAAGGTCCCAACAATGTGTTGAAGAATGGAAAACAACTATGAAATGCCCCATTTCCACTACTAGTGTAGGAACGAACATAACTACGCGCTGAAAAGGGGGCCTTTGGTGGCCAACATAACGGCGTTGCATGTGGCCTTGAGCCGATAAGTTTGAAGACCGCAAACGTTTGCCAAGTTTTAAACACCCAGTTGGAATTGGACTGCAAGATAAATGCGCCTATGATTCGGCTCATTATGTCGCTATCTCACAATTTGTATTTGGCGCCCAAGTGAGAATCACGCGAGAAGGTTTAATGTAAACTATGTACATAGTTGTTTTGGTACCTCTGCCAACCGTAGCCCGTTACTCCCCTGATCCCCTTCTCTCTACCCTTTCCTTGCCCACCTCCCCCTTCTTTCCCCATTCCCTCGCGCATGTGAGTCCCTTAGTAACCATAGCGATTACAAAAATATTCTAACATTGAGAATACTTTCTTCAATCCTGTAAGTTTCCGGCCGTGACTGCTAGATGGCATTAGTTCCGACTCACTCGGGTAAGAAAATCCTCTAAAATCTAGAATCTCGTATTAGATGACAGCTGACTTAATATTTTCCTCTTAATTTAAGAATACTATTTTCAGTGCAATTAAAATAGCATTTATTTGACCAAACAGAGCCAATAAAAACGCTTCTAATTTAAATGATTACAGTATCATTTGTTGTACAGAAAAATTTCTGAAATGTATAGGAAACATAAAACATTTGTGTGTATTGTGTTATAATTTAGAATAGATCCGTGGACGAGTTTTTGAGAAATATTTTTTTTAATTCCGCATAATTATTGGGCACGTTAAAAAGTCACTTTTTCCATTCAAACTTCGATAAAAAATACGACAATATAATTCACATTCAATTCATTCATTCAATAATATTAATTGTTCAACTAACAAAATTAAACGAGAAAAATATGACATTTAAATTTTCTGTAGATCTATTGTCTGCTTCATAAACACCCCTCAAACTCGAGTGCACATAATATTTTGGCTGACAGTAGTTGCATGTTAATAGAGCATACTTGAAGATCTTCACCCCCTGCCACACATCCTCGTGGTGGCTTGCAGGGTATTGCGTGAAGATGTAAGAGATTGATAGACTTCATGTCGACGCAAGCTGGAAGGGTACATCTTCTTGCTTCGTGTATAATCGGAGCTGGAAATACAGCAAGCATTTCGCGATCTTGCCACCCGACTCCCTGTAAGCACCCGAAACCATCTCGGGGAGCGTGCACCCGTGTGACTCCTCTTCCTTTCCTCGGCGACGCCCTTCGCCACCCCTTCCCCTGCTCCCCGTCGCCTGCAAGATGACGACGACGATGATTATGTAGATGCGAATAGCGTCGAGGGTGCATCTGGGTTAATAACGCGAGCCGTCAGGTGTCACAGCGCGGCGCAGGGCGGGAGGTTTTCTCGTCGGTGGGGGAGGTGTGAGATGAGCGGGGAGAAGGGAGAGTAAGGGGCGTTGGCCCCCTCTTTTCCGTCCTCTTAGGGTGGCGTGGAACCCCTACCGTGACCAACAGGGGGGGTGGGGGGACGAGAAGGGTTTGGGTGGGGAGGAAAAGAAGTTCGATCTGCGACTCGCTCGCCCAGCGGATCAGCTGGTCCCCGCCTCCGCCCGACCAAGGGACGCAATTCAATAAGGCCCTTCACGCCCTCGCCCTCCTCTTCTTCCTCCTCAAATAGAAAAAAAGATATTTTTTCCTCCCCTCTTCTCGTCCATCCTTTTTTTTCGCACCCCCGCTCGCTCCCTCCCTCCTCCTTCGTGTCTCCATTTTTTCCCGATCAATCAAAAATTTTCGGGAGGGCGCGGAGGAGACTTCTTTTAGTCCTCCTTTCCTCCTCCGTGTAGACCTTGCCTCTTCCCCCGAGCCGAAAACACTTAACTCCGACCCGAGCTGACGTTGCTTCCTTCCTCCTCAAACACTTCCTCCTGCGAGTGAATGCAGGCTTCAGTGTGGCGATAAGACATTTGATGCCTTCGTTCGAGAAACATTTTAATCGTGGAGAAATGGCCGTCAGAATTGACAGTGAAGAAATTGTGCTGTAACACTTCCTGGCATGTTGTGAATTTGTGAAGAACTTAATTGAATATCGTTTCGAGCATCGGAACTAACCCCCAATAACAAGAACACCGGATAAATATCCATTTTTTTATCGTACCTTACATCATATCTTGACCGGCTCAGTGCCATAGATTTTGAATTATTTTTCATTGCTCAACTTATTTCAAAGGCATGACATACTTTGCTGTGGGTATTTTGCCAATTATTTCTATATTTTCAAACAAAAAGTTAATTAAAAATGTTTCGTATTCGTCAGAACTCAGAGTTTAATTAAGTTCAATAGCAATTAGTTAAATGATACTTCAAGAGATAGTACCATTCTGAAGAGAACTCTAAGCATTGTCACGCAACGGTGATGGTGATGGTGGTTATTCAGGGGAGGCGACCGACAGCTGAGGTCATTTGCGCCATTTAGGATAGGTGGGTAATTGGGTAGTGGTAGGAGTTTTCAGGAAACGGAGGAAGGGTGGAGAGAAACCCGGCGTCGGCATTAGAGTACTCTTAACTACAGGCGCCAAGGGGACCACGGCTTAACGTCTCATCCGACGGACGGATTACTGAACTTGAAATGCCCTCCTGTAGGCACTCAAGTGGGGACCGGCTTTCCACTGAAAAATCCGCCACTACCTGGAATCGAACCCGGGAGGCGACTACCTACTCTAACAACCACACCAACCCGATCCCCGCAATGGAGTGAGAATATGGAAATGATATGTATTCATGTATAGTACTTAATGTTTTTGATTTGATGATCTCTCTTCAGACAACTATGTGGAACTAAAAAGCACATAGGCCCACTCCTTATACCTAATAACACATTCTACGTCACTATCTTTCATGGGACCAGTCATCCTAATCCGATGGCCCGAACCGCCGTAAATAACATATTTGCAAGAGAGTGTGGTATTTATTTTTACATCTCCATGGTGCCATCAGTTATTTTTTACGACAGTAATTACGACATTAATAGATTGAAACGATCAGCGTTACCGTAAATTCATTAAGAGTTGAATCATCAAAGAAAATTCATCAGCTAAAGGCCCATTGAAAACTTAGATGCATTGAACATAGTTAGTTTAGGGATCGAAGGAGAATTATTTTTTATGATCGATATCTGTTACAAGAACAGAAGTGTGAGTGTGATGTTCATAATGGTCGCAGTATTGGATTGCTCCAACTGCTAACATTACTTAACACCTTCCAACCTAATTTGAGCATAAAAACATATAGATCCTGGAAAGCAACCAAGCCTGTGGAGGGGTTTGAGCCATGATCTTTTGGTTGTCTGGCCGGCAAGTTTCCCACCTTGCTGCTGCAGCCGACACAATCGATACTCTTGGACCTCCCTCTACTGGTTGAAATACGCAAAGTGAAACTCAAGATAGGAATTGAAGTAGGAAGATCAAATTAATCCTCTTTTATACACGCCATTTCTCGTCCTTCAATCCTCTTCGTCGCTTCCTGATCCTTTTAAATAGGGTCCGCGTTTTTTGCCTTTCTTTTTCTTCTCATCGGTAGATTCTTCGTACTCTTTAGGGTGAACTCTACTCCATCCTTACTCCTTGTAATCTTTACTACATTCATCGATCTCAGCTTTGATTTTCCTATCTTTCTCTTCCTTGACGTATCAAAAATCCTACTCTTCCCCGCGTATTCGACATTTTTTTGTTCATCTGCTTCATCTTCTTTCCTGCAAAATTTTACCTACTGTACGTCTGCGTAATAGTCCGCGAGCCGCTGTGAGGGTGTGTGCCAGGTGGCGAAGATCACCAAACATGCACTGCTTGCATGCAACTATGGGATGCAGTGCTTCTACATCATGCAAACATGTTAGATATAAGGGTCACATGCAACTAGGCGGTTAGTAATTACACATTAACGAATTGATTACTGATTAGAAAAAAGATTTTTCTAAATACATTGATCGGTATTTCCCTATCATGCATGTGTTAGTAATGCTTACACGTGCATCAAGCACTATAGACTACAGGCACTATAGGTCCCACCTTTACCGTTCCTCTGATGTAGTTATTCAGAACTCCATCCAATTTCGTCACTCCAGTCATCCACCTAAGCATTCAGATTTCAGCCACATCCAATTTCCCCTTTATCAGTTATTTAGAATTTTATTTTTTCCTTTTAATTAAGCACTAGTAATTGAAGTATTTTAGTACCTAGTTTATTTAAGTAAGTAAAGATATCAACACGCTGCAATAAGGTACAGCTGCCGCGAGGGCGTGTGGCAGGGGGTTTAGAGTTACTTATTGGATTCGTCGGCTGCGGTAGATATGTCAGTAAGATGACGGCTTCGCGAAACTAAGTTCTTGGATTCGAATCTTTCCCTCAGCCCTGTAATCTAGGGGTGACTTAATTACAAATAAGTTAGTTTACTTTGTCGGTGTGAAATAAC
Source organism: Platycnemis pennipes (assembly GCA_933228895.1). Classification (NCBI taxonomy): domain Eukaryota; kingdom Metazoa; phylum Arthropoda; class Insecta; order Odonata; family Platycnemididae; genus Platycnemis; species Platycnemis pennipes. The sequence goes on from OW121850.1 coordinate 111,347,663, forward strand.
CTTAACAATTGAAGTATCTTAAAACCTAATTCTTACTCTAGGATGTAGTTCCTTCTTTATATCGACATTAAGGTGGAAACTCATCTTTTTCTATCCCATGCTAACAAGAATTAAACATTTAGAGCACTTTAGAATCTACTTCTCCCGACTCAACTGCGAGAGCATTCAAGCCGAGGGGTAATTAAATCTTCCCCAGACCTACACCTGCGTCTTGAACCCGCCCACTCCTCCCAGTTCAACTCTCACACTTGTATCCTCCCGGACGAGACGTCTGAAAGGAGCTGCATTTCCACGGAGTAATGAATCCGTCAAACGTTTTTAACGGTTGTCGGACTGCCTTGAAAAGTGTGAGCGGTCCGACCCTGCCAACGCGCGCCCCGGACCTCTTTTTCCATCAAATTTTATCGACCGGCCCGCAATGCCCTTCCCCAACGCTTTTAAGTCCCCAGGAAAGAGAGGACCCACACCTCGCTGCGTGCGTCGTCCTCATCTCGCACGGCTGAGAAGGGTGGGAGGGGGATTTGGGGGAGGTGGGCGGGGCGGATAGGACCGGAGGGGGAGGGGGGTGGGGGGGTGTGGAGCGTGTGGCGCACGGATGAACAACCCTTATTTTTTGAGGGGTCAGGGGTGACGTAAGCCGCGTTCCCTGCAGAGAGGTGTATTTCACCGCCGCCGAGTGCGAGGAGGGGAGGAGACACTTCCGCCAGCGGTCAGCGGATTACCTGACTGAACTCGGGTCAGAGTTCTTCGACCCGTGATCATCGGAAATTGTTTTTAACTCGTGCCTGCTCCAAATAAATTTCGCGTTGCCAAAGCTCCATTCATCATAGCCTTGTCCATGCTTTCTTCGTGTAAAAATAGTGACAGATTTTGATATAACGGACAGATTTACTGAGGACGTTTATCTTCAACATACTACGGCAGGTTGGATTAGGAAGATAAAATTAGAGAGGTGGTAAGATGGAGGCGTTCAAGAACTCATTTTTTCCGCGCCCGTAAAGCGCATTACGAACAATAATAGATAACTGACCGGATCCATGAGGTAGACAGAGTAAGTATTGCAGATGTTGATAGAGAAATTAGAATGCAGTGATTTCTTTTTTTTGACGTTTACATGTTTTTAAGAATACTACTGCATGCTACTACATGCATACTCTAGTGTATAAGTTCATAATGCAATTTATTTATGAAAATCACTAACTAAGTGAAAACTATCACATTTCTTTGCATTAATTGACAATTTGGTATCCTTAATAGCTGAAATTTCAGGTCTCTTGAATTGAATGTTTAATATTTTCCTCCGGGTGGTAAAATTGTGCGTCTTATTTTCATCCAAGTGCATTGACGAAGTAACATTATTTTGCACGACTGCATAGTAATAAGCGTTCTCTCTCATTGACAACGCATGCCTACTAATGGTTCACCTCATGTAACATAGATACTCTTTTTGTTGCCTACAGGCTATGATGTAGATGCAGTGTATAATCTGTCAGGGTTGTTTTTATGTAAAATATCTCTTCTCCATGGGCAAATCTGAAAGCATCCTCAACCATGAAAATTTCCTATAGAGCTTAATACCCAGCAATTTCCTCTACTCCATCTATGCTGCCTAGTGTTTAAACGCAGTCATTAAAATTTTGACGAACAATAATTATAGCAGGGAGTCAGACAGTGCTGGACAAATACATACGTATATAATATCTTTCTACGTCAGTTAGCACATAGTTTTTTCACCTGAATATTAGAACATGAGCAATAGAGTATTTGCACAACTTTTAGCAACTACGGAAAATACAAATTTTTGCCCATTATATTACGTACTTATTTAAATATAACGGATGAAAAATCTTACTTGGAACCTTGCACCCAAACGAACGGCGGCCATCTTCTATACCATGTGACGCAATCAAACCTATACAGCCATCGCTGCTAGCTACCGGAACTTTGTTTACATTCGTAGTTACGGTATTTAGTGACTTTGTGCCTTTAGCTGTGCTGTAAAATCGTGTTTCACGAGCAAAGTAACGTTGAAGTACGCAATGAAAGAGGGAAATAATACGTGTTTTGAAGTGAAGGCTTGCAAAAATGGATCAAAACAGTACTGTTTCGTGCCATTGTGCACTAGAACAATGAAATCAACGCCGGATAAAGTTTTTGTAAACGTACCTATCAAACCGGATTTGCCGACCGAAATGTGGCTCTTAGCAGCACGAAGAGATTTAAAGAAGATTCCTTTGTCAGCATCAACCCATCTCCGCTGCTGTGCTGACCATTTTAATGTAAGTAAATGGAACATTTTTTCCAATCGATAGTAAATCACCCTTTCAAGACTAATAAAATTAATAAACTACTACTTTCAATCGAATAATTATTTAAGACTATTAATCACTACGTTCTCAGTGTAAAATTACAATTTAGCATGATCTTTGCTTTTGATGGCATAGTGAAAATACAATCCATTCCGACCGATTAAGTTGAAATACTAGGGTTCTCGGGGTAGAATCCACATTTTTAGCAGTTCTTTGTGGTATTAAAATATTAGTCTCACTCTCAATTAACTTGTGCACGAAGGGTTTTTCTTGAAATTGAATAACCACTGACAATATTTCGAATAATTATAGTAATTAATAAGCAGTAAGCAATAATAATGTGTAATCATACACAAAAATATATTTATAATAGTAAACCAAATCAGTTGTCCATTTGGGCCAATTTTCAGCGATAATTATCAAATGCTTCATCCTTGGGGTTGGTGCTAGTCATTGAGAATGAAGATCTGAACTCAATTCACGGTAACCCAATGCCATTGGCGGAATTCCATTTTAACGCCCAGTACGGAAAACAACCTTACAAGGAATTAATTTAGGAAGAAATGTGCACTTTTACCATAAAATTGATTGAGTAATATAATTTTTTTATAAAATCATAATTTTTTCCCTTTAACAGTAAAAAAATTGTTGCCGCAAACACCTTGGTTTCTGAATGTTATGAGGTCTTGCAGAGATAAAGGAATTTTAGTTAAACAATGACATGACACTTGCAGCAGGCACCTTCACATGTATTTTCAGCTACTGGTTCTAGTCTGGTCGTCAGATCCTTGGAGAATCCTATTAAAATTGAGAATATTTGCACCACTTAAGAGGGATGAGAAGTTGTGTAGGTGATATTTATAGAGGACTGACGTACGGAGGAGAGAATATTAGCGTAGGCACTCCTGCCTTTATGGTGGTCCACCATAAAGCGTCTTACCTGACGAACGAGGCACTGCTCTTGACGTGCTCTTCTCGGAACACTTCTAATATAAGAACAAGAATTGTTATGGAAAATCTCTGCCACTACTCGATAGCTGCTGGTTGAATGCTGGCACTCGATGTAAATTTTCACAGTGACACGAGAACCCTGGATAGCGGCTCATATGTTGGATTGATGCTTATTAATTTTGTGCGGGTTACCCAAGTGGTTCAAAGTGAGATAGTTGGACTAGAACTAACATTTATTCAGAAATAAAAATTATTGAAAAAATAAAATTTTTCATTTTTTTTTATTTTACACTACTAATAATTTGAAATAACACATGCTTTCAAGTTTTTTCGCTCAAATTCAAAATCTTTGCCAATAATCTTTCCAGATAATGCTTTAATTATACAGTAGGATTAATTACTAATATTGTTTAGTTTGTGTGTTTAATATCGTTTTAGTTAAAAATACAAGTACGGAAATTCGAGAAGCGTAAAACATGGATAAATCTTTCCCCACCGACTCATGCACACTAATATTAGGAATGGTATGGAAAAAGCCATGGATTGTGCATTTTAAAAATTAACCAACGATGTGGAATGTGGTTAAATGTATGTTTTATACGAATACCAAAGGATCAAAATGAATATCCGGAATACATTTTTCTCTGGAAAATTCATCATAATCTGGCCGTGGAAGTCGTGTTGCGAACTCTTTGTTCCAATGAATTATATTTATTATTATATGGAATTAACGACCTTACTTCTAGTTTTATCACCATTAATGACTTGCTTCGAGTGACGCCATTGTGAACGCCATTGTTTGGGAATGCTTTGTCCCATGAGCGCAAAGACTGCGTGTCATTATCTCATATTCTCTGTTGACTTTGTGTTTAACCCGTAATTAGCATTAAGGTGCAAGGTAATCTCTGCCGCTGGACCATCCGAGCCCGAAATATTAGTCTATAATATTATTTATCCCTCTAATTCAAAATATTTTATCGAAAATAATTATTAATTTTTAAATAGTCTATTCGTAAAAATTAATAGTTGTGACATTTTCAACGCGAATTAGGAAATATAAATGTTCTTGATGTGTTCAGTTAATAAGAATCATTTGCCTTTTGAAGAATCATTCTGTAACAGAGAGAAAAAGATGAAATATGAATCTAAGGAAAGTATTTTCGAAGCATGATTCACTCGGGTACCAGCCAGTTTGAACTCAGAGGCGTCATCTATGGCTGTTTTCATTTGCTGCGATCAGTTTTCATGCGTATTATATTCAGTTACCTGTAGTTTATGGGCATAAAAATAAATGGAATTGAAATTTAGAGGGCACCTACAATTACATCTACGCCTTACTCTGCAAGCCACCGTGAGGGTGTGGCAGAGGGTGAAGATCACCAAAACATGCACCACTGAAATGCAACCTGGGTACTACATGGAAACATGCTTATAATATGGGTCACATGCAGCTTCGTGGTTAGTATCTGCATAAAAATAAAGGCATTGGTTATTAATACATGCATCATGCGCCACAGACTACTGTAAAAAATTTCGCCTGGTAATCCCTTGGTTATGCGGCCTTTTTTTCCTCTTATAGTACGTGGGTAAAATGACATTTTAAATCTATCGATACGACAATCTCTCTCTCTAATCTTATGTATCTGATCGAATCTAGCACAAATCGCTGGTGTTTTTAATGTATATCTAACATTTTCAGTAAAATTAAAGGGCATATAAATAAATAATTTGATGACAAATGTTTTTTGTCAACCTGAATTTCCACAAAGCTGAGACCCATACAAAAAGAATATTTTCAAGAGTTTCACCAGGGACTAGTCCCGGCTTAAGAACCGGGCGAAATAGTGATTAGAACTCTCCTTTTATCAGCGAAGTTCAGTGTTGCTGTAGAAACTCATGATTACAGCGACGTGAGAAGCAAAAACTTGGCCCATCAAGTTTTCCTGGTGTGAAATTTTCCGTCCGCGGGGTTGTCGAATTACTCCCGGAGCTCGGCTTGTTTTGTCACTACCAACTACCACGGACGATTTTCCATCCTCTTTTCACCCCCCACTCTGGAATCCAGCAATTCACTGCCTAAGCTCTCTTGCCATTCGTTTGAGCGCGAACATTCCATTGCCTCTGTCGCTGAAAGAATCATTTATGTTCGTATTGCCCAAGTGTGCTTTGCTTTAAAATTTCCCACCTCGAGCACAACGACCCATCCGAATATCGATTATGTAAACGAGTTTGCAACGTCAATGTGCCTTATATTTTTTACTCAAATTTAGCATCCTCGCCGTATTTAAATACCATAGATGTTCTCGTGTTAAGATTTAATTGCAATATTCATAGTCAAAATTCTGTTATTTCAAGGAAAAATGACATTTTAAACCCTTCAGTCTAACGATATATCTATATTTTATTCGTGAGGAAAAATAGACAAATGTTTAGCATGGATTATTTTCCTCTAAACAAAAGGACTCTGGCAGTTAAAAGATGTACTTGGTAATCGAATATAGTGAGGCTATTCGCACGTTGCGCAAATTGCAAAGCACGGACGTTCATCGCGACAAATAGTGTTTTTTTGTGTAACCAAAAGATGGTTAGCAACTATTTATGTGCTTACGGCAACACAGTCGCTTAGTACGATTCACAAATACAAAGTGGGAAGTTGTTTGGAAATATGACTATGACCTTAATTGTGTGTTGTTGCTCGTAACATTTAAGAAAAAGAAAAATTCTCTTCATAACAGCATACAAAAAAATGTAGTTTGGTATGGATTGTGCGCTATGCAAATCCTCTAATAATATTTCGTACATATTGTAATATGAGTCCTTCTGCCCAGAACAACACCATCGAAACTCCCCAATGCTTGGCGTCCACCGAAGGGGTGACACGTTTTTTGATACGGTGAAAGCCATTATCGCACGATATGTTTTTATCTATTTAAATTCTGAACTAAAACAAGCAATACTCAGTTACCCTTTTTATGTCATCCTTCTGTTCATGGAATTCATTATTGCAAATTAACTGACGTATAATTTCAGGAACTTCACCAATAGTTTACGCGTTCATTTACAATTATTCCACTGCTTGATCATTCGTTTGTGACCATTCATGCCCTTGTGGCTGTAGATAAAGGTTAGCAAAATGAGTACCTTTCCAAAGAGTGCTACTAATTTGACTGTCGACATTACATCGTTTCACATCGCACCAATTTTATTACAACCCGTAAACGTGATTAAAGTTACTGTTGCGGTCTTTACGTGAAAGAAATCTTTCATGATAGATGGCAAATAAAGCGATGCATTAAGAGAAAATTGTGGATTTTTCATGTGGGATTATATTATGCATATATGCACCTACATTTACACTGTACACTAAAAGCCACCGCTAGTGTGTTGTGTAAGGTGTAACTCCGCACAAGGCATGAATTATGAGGTATTTTGAATTTAGTGTATTTTGTCCATGGTTTTTACCAGATTTATTGCTGCTCCATATTCTTGGCGGTTATTTAACGAATAAGTGCCAAGAAGAGTGGGAGTAAAGAGAAGTATTTCGAAAACCTTAAAAAGAGGACGGAACAACTTAATCGCCCATATCTTGAGGCATGATGACAAGACAACCTTCGAGGGAAAAGTGAAGGAAAGAACGGAATAAGAAGACCTCGCTTGAGATATATGGAGCATGTAATGAAGATTGTGACGAAGAATATTACGTGAATATGAAGGGGTTAGCCAATAAAAGAATATAGTGGAGAGCTGCGTCAAACCAGTCTTAGCATTACTTATAGATGATTGCTTGCGGAACAAAATTGTAAAGAAAATAATATGCACATGAATAAATATAGTATTCAGAAAATAATAGAAGCGCTCGAAAGTTTAATTTAATATTTATAGCCAAATATACCAAATTACGGTGGAGTTATCAAAATGTTAGATGATAATACAAATCGGCTCCGCATTTACGAACAAGATTCAGTATTTCATTTTAAGCCGTCATCACCATCATAATCGGTCAACAATCCTGGGATTGATTGAACGCAACCCTGCACTCGATTCTTCTATCGACCAACCTCTTCATATAACACAATTCCTCTCTTTCATATCCTCCACGACCTGTTCCACATTATCATACGACGCCTTTCTTTGCCATTTTAAGCCATTGTCTCCATTTAGAGTTTCCCATCCTAGTTTTTTTGTATTGGGATCGTGTTCCTCCACCTCCGATTTGTCGTCCAGCGTCCATTACCTTTCCCCACTTCCATAATCTCCCTTTTGAAACATGCATGCGGTCGGTGGTCCAGTATCTTCCCAAGCCGCCGCGGTGCGCGGATGAGGGAGTGGGCGACATCTCAGTGTTTATTGGACGGAGCGCGGGATGTCCTCTCCGGAGGGACTAATTTTCCGGACGCGGGGCGTATGGATTTCTCTCTAAACTGCGACCAGCCGGTCAACAGTCTCCGCGTTATTCGCCGCAAAATCGCCCTCCCCCCCCCTCCCGGGCAAACGACCACATTTGGCCATTTCCCTCTCCCCCTCCTCCGTACGTCTGTATCCCTCACTCCGACTCAGTTAGACATTTAGCGGATTGTGCCCCCGGGACTGAGAGTGGGTGGGGAGACAGAGGACGATTATTTTTTACTTTCTGGGAAGGAAGGAGGGGAAGGTGTAAAAATGCCGAGGAACGAGGCTGTTAACGACCGTATCTAACTTCCGATTTGTTCCGTGTTAGCCATTCTCCGAAGACTTAAAAATTGACGGCCCGTCTTTAACTCTCAAACTCGCTTTACCAGTACAGTAGCGATGTTGACAAGCGTCGAAGCAGTTCGCACTTTCCGCACCGATAGACGCGACGACAAATCGTTCCGTTGAGCGTTTGTCACCCTTACCGATTGCCTGCTTTATTAAGTGTGTTGTTGTAGGTTTGTGTGAAATTGAAAGTTAACAGTAAGTGCCATACAGCGACATTTGTGACTATTAATATATATATTTTACTATCAATAACGCAAAGAATGTAATAATCTTTAAGAAGTACGATCGAAGAGTCGAATGATTTTTTAAATTATATTGGGAGATGTCCATTATATTTTTTTTTCATAGGTTTGTTGATATTTTTAGCGCGAAATTGTTTGAGCTTCAAGAATCCAACCACTGCAATATGATGAGACATATGCAAATGAGTTTCTCGTTTGTAATGGGCTTTTTGACAAGCATATTGAATGTTAGCATTGCGCTTTTAATGAATACAAAGAGGTTTACTGTGTATATAGTGTTGTGTTTTAAATTTGACATTTTGAATATTTTCCTTTACCTGAAATTAGAGAATATTTTTCCAAAGGCTTGCGTAATGTTGTTCACTGTATCTATTATTAAATAAAGATTAATTACTCTTCGTAAGTAAGGGAAACTTATTTATTGCAAAACATTCTGTTTCGAGGTCTCCTCATCACCAGGATTGCTTTGGCAAATGATTAAACGATAAAGAATTTTCTAAAAGAATCTATCAAACTGTGGAGATAATTTAGAAAGAGTTCTTCCAGGTTAAAGTGCATAATTATATGCGTTTTCCACTAAAAATATTTGCCTAAAAATTAAGAGTAGTCGTGCCATTTTAAACGATGCAAAGTAGTCCCAGGGTCATAGACTGACATATGTAGGTCAAATATTTTTGCCTGGGCCGATGACGCAAATGAACACGTACTTTTTTCATTGGAAAATGGTTGAAGGTGGGAATATTGCATTGTCATTCGAACTTTGAGACTCTGGTTCGAAATCTGATGATGGAACGGGGTGAATCTGCCACATTGAATTAATATTGAATAACCGTCTATATACTTACAGTAGAGTAGCAGCAACGTATGGTATCACAAGTCGCAAGATATCGACTGGTTCCGTACATCGCATGAAATTTCATTCCGCATGATTACGCTCATCGCAAGATACCGTAAATCGCGTGTTATCGCATATTGCGTGGTACCGCTTAGCATCTCATTACATCGCGCATCGATATATTGTGGTGTGCGTTGCAATATGACCTTCATATCACGCATCACAACCGATATATTGCAATATCACGAACATCACCCTGGAGAGTGACGCACAGGTGGATCGGGGCGTAGAGAGGGGTCCCTCAGGGTCAAGGATATATGGCATAAACCTTCTTCACACCTCCCGCCCCTCTCAGGGACAATCACGGTTGGGGAGAGAGCACGAAAGAGGGATAGATGGCGGAGGGGTGTGCCTTTCTTATCTCCGATGCGATTGTGACTTCCCCCCCCCCTCCCGCAATCACGTGCACGCCTTCCCGTCGTCCCCCCTGCCCTCACCTCGTGTCCGCACGCCGGCGTCCCAGGGTGCCTTGCTTCTCAACGCGTCGTCGGGTACATTGCTCCCGAGCTGCCGTTCGATGTCCACGGATACACTACAGAATTTCGGAATCGAATGGCGCTGCATCACGGCTGCGGCGGGAGAATGCGACTGATAACATTCACGTGCGTGATCGTGATTTCTAAAAAAACACCATCAAAATAAAGAATTGTAGAATAGAATAGAATGTGTTTCTAGAACCTCGTCCTCCGCACTCTACGTTCAAATACTTTGGAATAAATGCACTCTCCCAGTTACATTTCATCGCAGTTCAGGAAAAATAATTACAAAAATAATGAATGGCAATATGGAAAAAGAAAAGAAATTGCGACACACTCTCAGATACTGCGTTGAAGAAAAATACAAAAATAAAAATACAACGGGCAATAGATATAAACGAAAAAGAATTGGCACACTCTCAGTTTCTGCGTTTGAGAAATACAGAAATAAAAGAAAAGACGAGCAACATAGATAAACAACATTCATATCTCATAGGATTATACTGATGAATTATCTTGATAACATTTTTCCGCGGAACATTTTAACTTGGAAGCAATTGGAACCAAACTATCTTCGTCGTAATATAAACCCGTCGGTTGAAGTGGTATAGGCATATTAGACGCAAGTCACCCAAAGGAGTACTGCAGTGGCAGCCACAAAACAAAAGAGGAAAAAGGAAGACCAAAAGCAGAATGGATGAAGAAAACATGGAAAAGCATGGGAAGAAGGAAGTTGAAGCATTTCAAACCTAATTTTACAAATACTCTTACGACCAGGCATCGTCATCTCTTAGGATCGATTTTGCACGTGCCAATATTAAAGCGGTTAGGTCTTGTAGTACATTACTCTGAATTCAGACATTTTCATGAAAAGTTTCGCGTTTTACGCAGCCCTCTAATATAGCGGAGTATCAAATATTGATACCTATAAGTTCTTTTATAGGATAATGCATCTTTCATCATATTCCATGTTTCTACTACATGTTTGTAAGTATTCCTTTCCGTTTTTATATATTCCACTCCATTCATTTGTCATCCACATCTCAACTACCTTGAATATTTTACCTGAATATAATTTGGCAGATAGGTATAAAAGATAAAATATTGATAATATAGATATTTTATCTTATACGTATATCTCATTATTTTTGGCCATTGTCTTATCTCATTGTTTTTTAATTAATTAGCTGAAATTAGCTTTAAAATTATTTTGTGGTTGGTTCAGACAGTGATGATATTCGGTGGTCATATTCAGAAATGATATCCCTCATACACCGTCAGCAGTCTGATCTATAATTATTTACACTACTTCCATTCATTTCAACGGTGAATGACACCTATTTTCCTTTATCCTGCAGCATATTGCTATATTTGTTTAGCTGAATTATTTTGTGAAATAACATCAAATATGACTCTAAGCCTGATAGTAGTAATATTCCTGGGTGTCTTCGTTATTATATTAAAAACCATATTGCACCCAAGAGTCGCGATACGTTATCATATTTTTAGATTGTCACATTTTGCACTGATTTACGCCTCTCTGTCCTTTAATGAATCAACAGTTGAATTTCGTGAGCCTTGGGTCGCATGCATAGCACTCACTTAGCGACAGAAACTTCGGAGTTTACGAGAAAACTTTTCTTTATGCTCTCTTATCAAATGCGATCCCTACTCCTTGGGCTTGACAGGGGTCGACGTTTGTGTTAAAAATTTCCCGCTGAGAGTTATAAACACATTTAATTTCCATTTCAGCGAATGTGCCGCGTGGATGTAATTTCCTTTCTTTTAAACTCGCGTTTCAAACTGCAAAGAGAATGAAGGTAACATACGACTATACATATTTTTACTATCATCTATTTGTACTCCGGTGTAATATTTTTCAGTTTGATCTACTTTGTTTTTTCAAATAAGTCTCATTCCGAGATAGTTTGCACTTCTCCTCTAGACTTCAGATATAAACGCTAAATTTGTAGGGGCAGAAACATCTTCAGGCACTTACCCAATGCGACGTAGTCAGGCACATATGAAGCCTGTTTTACATTGTTGGGCGTAAAAATCCATTTAACTTTGGTATACTAGGTGGAATTTATGATTTTGGCAATTTAAGCCCAAAGCTTGGTATTCACGTTCTTTCTGCGAGAAGTAATTTCGCAAGTTAGGGGTCTAGGCTCAGTGCCACGAGTTTATCCTTTTAGCATTTTGCATTCAAAGTCGATAATGAGTGAAACAATATGGGACCATCTAAAAACTATGCAGTTAATTTTGGAAAAGGTATTACCTACGCCCTTACCGGAATCTCTTTATATTGCCGGTATAATATCGATCTGGCTACTGCTACGTCAGTCAATATATAAGGCATGTTTGGCAATTATAGGAAAGCTCTGAAATGTTCGGAACCTTGGAGGAATACGAGTGGAATTATTTACACTGAATGTGTAATATGACTAGTGGTTTTGTGATTATTTTTAGTTCTTTAAATTAATTTTTATATATTTCACACGCTGGTGTTATTCATAAGATATGTAACACAGCATTTACTAATAGATGAGGTGAAATAGCTGGAAAATAATGTGGGAGTTATTATGCGTGATAATAAGTTTATCGGACAGCACATACGGAAAAGAAACAAAGGCATGATTTATAAGTAGGAGAGAGATACTGATTTGGGTGAGTGAGCAAAGAGGCAAGTAAATGCCGTGAGTAATTTTTAATTGAGGCGAGGAATTTGATAGTTAAGGATGGCCACTCGATCTAATCGATGAATAAAAAAAACACTCGTAGATCGTAGAGTAGATAACGAGTTAAAGAGTGAAAAAGATTTTTGGAAATAAGGAGTATGGAGAGTTGAAAGTACGAACGGTTGGAGGCTCATTTCATTGTTGAAGCCTCCGATACATTAGTACGAGTCCTTTACGGGATTCTCCACAGTTAACAGCAGATGATCTAGGAAAAGGTTATGGTCCTATTACGTATCAGTTTAGAACTGAGGGAAATTCGTTGCATTGGTAGACTAACTTTTTAAATTTCAATGCACTTACTTCCCGTTACACACGTGCATTATCTGTTATCCGTAGAGTTTTCCAAGTTTGTTTTCTTACTAGTATTATTATTGCTTACAATGGAGGATATAAGTGGCCTTCGCGAGAGACCATGAGAACGGAAATTAACCTAGATTATATTGAGCATTGCTGGGAATACTAACAGCTTCACAGGGTTAAGTAACGGAAAAGAGATTCGCAACAGGTGTGAGGGGAGAAAATCGATTCTCTTTGCTATATTGTCATTTAATATAAAGGACCGAATAACGTTACGTCAACTCGTGTGATCATTTTTGCCGCTAGTTATGTGAAATTTGGGTGTTGGTTATTGGTGGAAGAGAACATAAATGTGAATGAATGAATGAATGAAATATTTATAAATGCTCTGGGGTAACCCATTAGAGCAAATACATTATAACAAAAAGCACATTCTGCTCAACTAAACACAATTCAAAATTACACATACATAATTAACATAACACATACAAAAATTAGACCAGTTAAACACCAAAATATATTAATTAACCAAAAATAATACAATTTAATGTCGATTATTGAAATAGGAATACAATTTCATTTTGAAGGATTGGAGGGAGGAGGAGGATTTACTGTGGAGGGGCAGCGAATTCCAAAATCTGGAAGCCGTTATAAGGAAGGAATTAAGGTAGAGGTTGGTACGGGCATATGGTATGTGAAAAAGGCTAAGGTCGGTGCGAGTTATTCTTTGAGAAACACATGACCTAGGAGTAAAGTGGTTAAGTAGGTAGTCAGGATTTCGATTGCGGAAGAAGGAGAAGAGGAAAGACCCCAAGAAGTATTTCCTTCGGGAGTCAAGTGGTAGCCAATTCAGCTCAGCTGCGTACTTAGATACATGATCATCTCTGCGTAGATCAGATATAAATCTAACACAACTGTTAAGTAATCGCTGAAGATGCATATTAAGAGTATTTGTTAAATCGCTATAGACTAATATACAGTAATCCATAATTAAAATATAAGTGAAGTTACAAGCATAACTCTGGTAGGAAAAGGAAGATTTTTCTTCTGCAACTTGAGTAAATAGAGGGTTTTATTACCTTTATTACATATTTCAAGAACATGCTGATCCCAGGACAGGGTTGATTTAATGTGGGCAATGTTTGACCTGATTGTGTTTTTCAGAGTCTGTGATAACGTTGATAATCAATCATGCATTCTTAAAGTACTGTATATCTTTAAAGAAACAGTCTCAGACTTTACCATGTGGAGCAGTTCTATCTTAAGGAGGTAAATTCATAGTACTGTTAGTATGGGTATCATTGAATTCTGAGACATGGTTCTGAGGTTCCTTAACTATTAAAGCCTCGCTGTATTTCTAATATGTACCACTCATCAATAATAACTACATTTAACTTTGATATGTTGAAATGTTTGATAGTTTTTCAACTTTTAATGGTATTTTTGCATGCGTATTGCACAACTTTACTCTAATGACGCGTTGATGTACGCGTTAAGCTATGCTTTTAAAATTCAGTCGAAAATGCATTTAAGGAAATGAATTTAATGCAAACGGTGCTAAATACCGTGGATCTACTGTATTTTTGCATGAATTTGGAATTCTCTCGAAAAACACTGAAAGAAAAGGATGTAAAAACGTCAGATAAACTGCATAAACGTATTTTACGTGTGTTTTAATGCATGCGAGCTCTTTCCAAGTACACACCCCAATGTTTTATTTATATTTGGATATGAGCACTGTTTTAACGCCTATGAATTTGAAACTCGTAACAGAGTGACGAGGAGATAAATCTTTTTATTTCCTTTTGCCGCGGTTCCCTCTCTGTCCAGCACGGAAATGAGAAATGGTGCGGGATGGGTTCCCCTCCGTGCATTTTCCACTGCCAACTGTTCAGCCGGGAAGAGATTTGATCCCTTTTTCCCCCCTAAAGTGTCTATGGCCACCAGTGGTGGGAGATAGAACAAAAAGCTGTTTCAAGCAGTGCCGGGACGGTGTAGAATGATGATGGGAAAACGACCGATGGGGGGTGGGATATTCGGGAGAGACCGGAGATAATGGCGGGGGTAGCGGTTGCATTGGATGTGTCCGCTGCACCGGCACCGCCGTCTCCCACACCACAACGCCCTGCGCAGGTGGCGGTGGGTGGGAGGGAGGGGGGGAGGAGTGAGGGAGGGGAGGAGAGGACACGCCCCGACTCCCCCACACGTGAGACTATCGAGTGGTTCCGTATCCGCTGCAGATACACACACCGGTCTATGCCGCTCTCGACATGTCGTACCTCCCAACCTCCGTTCATAAAAGGGCTAGATTCGATAAAAAAAACTAAAATTTGCAATGAAAATAAAAATTTCGTGCCAATACCATGCATGTTGGCAATGCTGTTACAAGTAAAGTGAGTAATGCGTTGCAATGGATTACGACATCATTTAAATATGACCTCGGCGTTGTCGGGTTCTTCCGCGCATACTTGCCGTAAATGACGACCGTTTCGGTTGTATTAGTGTCGGTATCTTTAGGTCCGATATAATAGGTTTTTTAGACATTCAGCGAACATTCAGCTTCGGCGGCATTACAGCCGGCATTTTCAGGTTAGATACAGTAGGTTCTTATAGACATTCAGAGAACAAACAATAGGAGCGGACAATCATGTAATAACGCAGTTTTGCAATCAACTTAGAAAGAGATACGCCATGTGTTGACAGAAAACAGAGAATATTTGCTGGCTGAATTTGAAAACAGAGAATAATAAGTTTTGCTGAATGTAACATCGCGAGGAGAACGTCTTCAGTTGGGATCGAAAGGAAACAATTTTACTATTTTTATCACAGAAACTTAATAAAGTCAATTATTACGAGTGCGTACTCAAAATACATTCTCATTTGGAAAAATGAGGAGAATTTTAAAAGTAGGAGAAATATGTGACTAGGCCAAAAAAGGGGATTTAATTGCACCAACACTAAGGCACGTAATTTCATCTCAGACCTTCTTTCGTGAAAGAAGAAAGAGAGGAGATTACTTTAATCCAGTAATGAAAGAGGTGGCAAAGAACAAAGAATACTTGAAGAGGTAAGCGATTCACAGGGAGGCCCGCCAGAACTCAAATATAGGCAATTATGAATAAATCCAATTATAATCGGTGGGAAAAGGTGGCAAATGGCTAGGCTTACTAGGCTTGCTAATTAAAATAAAATTACACGGTTCAAACCCTGTTCAAATCCGTTGTAATAAAAAAATAGGTTGATCAATAAATATAGGTTCTTATTGAATAATGTGCCATTTTTTGCTTCGGACCTGTTGGATTTTTTTAAATGCTCGTTCCGTTTCAACATTTTCATTCCTTCATATTGCATTTTGTGATGGCATTGCATTTTATCTTTTTGAAATCATTTACTATTTCCTTCATTTCATTTAATACCGAGGGTTGAAGTAATGCGACACATTCATCTCTTAAATTCCTTTCTATCCTTGTCCCAATGAAAATCTCAATGAGAGTGTGATTTACTTAAAAACTGTTTTCATTACCATTCATCTTTTCACGGTTTTGCGCTATATGTAAGCTAATTCACTTTAAAATTTAAAAAGTCTTTCATATGCGTATTTTGACATAAATAACATATGTATATAGGAATTCGTCGCAGCATTTATGAGTTTCAAATGCATCCAATTGACCCAGTTTTGAATCACGTTTCCTGCGTACTTCATCTAATGATTTTAATGAATTTGACCTGCTCGCGGCAGGAATATTATTACCATTAAAACACTCATTCATATCGCACGTGTATCCGTGCCTGTTACTATTTAAATTCATGCATTTTGAGTTCGTAAAACATTTAACATCCAATATTGCAGATTATATTTCTTCTCTTTGCGGAAGCGGCGAATTCTTCTTTTTTTTAGAATAAGCCCAAGACCTAACCTCAATTTTTAATACAGAACAGATTATTTTTTATACCCCATTTTGCTTGCCGCTTACTTTCTTTTTTTGCGGTTAAAACATTGGAGGCTTATTAAAGGTAACAGATTTTTTGTTGTTTTATTTTAACTCCGTTAAATCCCATTGGATGGAACTGGCGTCATCCGTTAAGTATGTAAGGCATAAAATGTCATGCATTCATGAAGAAGGATTTGGGTTTTTCTCCCGGCATATTAGCTAGGTGAAGATCTCTCAGGTTTCCCTCCGAGTCAGGTCTTTCAGGCCCCTGGAAGGCCTGACCGAGAGATCCTCACTCATGCATTAATGATTTTTTACGGTATTCCATGCTACTTTCTCGAGGTTGTTAGTGTTGATTATCAACTGACGAAACACGAGAAATAGAATTAGAGTCTACCAGTAGTTTTTCGTCTCGCAAGTACATCTTGATGCTTTCATTATCCTATTTTCATTTTGGAACTGATAGATAAATGTCTTTATTGGAGTGAGTTCGAGACCCTAAAAGTTCCATCTTCCATCTAACCCCTGAGAAGGAATAGAAAAAAGGGTAGGAAGTTAGCAGGGAAGAAAAACTGATGAAATAATACACTACGCTTGTACATTGCTTAGAGTGTTACATTATTATTCAAATCTGTGTTTCTTTTATCGTAAATTACGCTTGAAAAAGCAGAGTCCCTATACTGGTTTTATGTGTACAGCAATTATAATATTGTCACTATTGTTTTACCTCGAGAGTTAGCTTCAGGTTAGTATAATATCCTTCAAAATTCTGTGAGAAAGATCACTCGCAAATATAGTGTTGCACTAATTTCTTCGCGTCTGAACGGGTTTCTCTATCTAATTTATTTTCAAATGATTCGTGCGAGGTAAGCCAGATGAAAGTCCGATTACAAGCCAGAGGTTGGCCGGCGATCGAGATCTCAAGGAAACACGAAAATCGAAACCCACGGAAAAACCCCAGGGGGTAATTGAGACACCACACCTGGGAGATAATTAAAATTCCTGGAGCTAGTGAGATAATCTAGAGTTGCGATAATGGATGAATGTTCTTATAAGCAGAAAAATCACCTTAAGGCATGAATGGAGTTATTAATCAGCCGTGACCTTCGCTAATTTTTTAAAAAATAAATTGAATGCCATCTTAAATTAATGAAATTCATCGCTGTATCCCGTAATTTTCTTATCGATTTAAATGATCTTGGTGGTGAAATCAAATGGCTGCGCACACAACGCAGCGGAGCCATTAAATTCATCCCATTCACTTATCTGTAGCAACAAATTTTAAAAGCTCCCAGTACTTGGCTTTGCTGCAGAAGTCACTATCCATACCTCAATTTCGTAAAAGAGCATTCTCCAAAAGTAAATTGAAATGAATTATCTCCTTATCAGCAAGCTTGTTTTGTATATAATATGGAGTAATAAACATTATTATTATTATATATTATTGCGGTTCCTGCAATTTATTAAAATTCTTCTGAGGTTCCACTTCATATGGTCTTTCCTTCATTTCGGCAATATCTCACGTCCCCTGGGCATTTCGTCTATTGGTTCCATTCTTGCCTCATCTAGTCCTGGTTATTTGCTTCCTAACTGTCAAAAAGCATTATTTTTCCAACAATTCAAGCTTTTGTTTCCCGGGTTTAATTGGTATTTCCTCTGCTTATAGTGAATTCTATGATTGCAGTTTTTTCTCTGTGATATCCATGTTGTGTAATGTCTTATTAACAGTCTGTCTGCAGTAACTGTAATCTCTCTTTAATTTATTTCTTTCTCTTCTAAGGCCGCTATACCATATTGCAATTTTTTACCGTTAGATATTCATTGACGGCAGGAGAAGAGTATGGCGTTAATCTAGACACCGTTGAAGCAAAATTAAGATGTCACTTACAGCAAAAATTCAAACGCCACCTTATTTGAAAGCATTTTTGCTTGTTTGCTTGGGAAGAAAGGATCCTCTTGCCTACATTTGATGCCCAATTTATGACCTCTAAGACATTCGTTCACGTAAAGCAGTGGTTTTATTTCTGAAAATTCGAAATATAATTGATAGTAACACCCTATGACTAGAACTTGATGTAAGGATAGTGAAGTGAAACTTGTATTCCGTTTTGACGTCCAAGGTAGAAGTACTCGCTTAAAAAGGCCTCCTTCAGCATAATTGAATGGCATTCAAAGAATTCAATTTTCAATTCCAAGAATTGTAATGTGGGTAATTTGAGGAATCTTATTAATGCTAATTGTACAGAACACGTCACTATCAACGAAGTTTTGCGAAGAATAAGAGCTATAAATGAGATAATCCTCATTCCTTAGCACTTTACAGGGCGTGGTGGTGTCGCATGGGTTGACTTAGTCTTCGCAAGAATTTCAGTCTAACACCGTGGACAGAACGGTAATAAAAACCATCAAAATGAAAATACTCGCATATCTAGATCAAATAATGTGCAGCGGCAAGTATAAAATTCTCCAATTTATGATTCAAGCGGAGATGTCTTTTACCCAGTTCTCTCTCACTGGTCAACTATCATGGCGCATAAACCTTCGGCAATTGTATGGAAAAACATAAATACAGCTATTCGTAGCAGCTGTAAATAAAGCCAAAATTGCTGTGATTATAACCAACGTTTGCTGAGCTGATAAGTCACAAAGAGGAAGAAGGATATTTACTCGAAAAACCATTTCCTTGATTTACTTTTAGTTTTCTTGGTGTAGACATTGATAATTACAGGGGTAACCGTTCATCACCATTTGAATTTATCGTTTTTTTCGCATAAATGTGCATGATAAAATTATTCGCTTGGAAAAATGGTCAATATTCTTGGCATACATGACTCATGAGTCCCTGGGACAGCTCGAGAGAGCCATTCACTTTCCTCCCTTACTTATTGAATCGTCAGCGATGCGTCATTCGATGTCGACTCTCGCAATCCAAGCGTATCCACTCGCTACCCAGTAACCTTGTACGAAATGGAGAGGACACTTAACGACGTGGAAGAGCTTCCACCTCTTAAACCTCCGTGGCATCCGTGACCTTTTCAGTCGCTCCCGAGCCGAGTCCGCACAGAAATGCGATTAATAACGACGAAGCATGCGGAGAGGGGGAAGGAGAAGAGAGAAGGTGAGAGCTAAGAGAGAAATATTATCGTTCCGCGCCCTCATTTTTCTTCCCCTCCCTTCCTTGATATCCCGACGGCCTGGTGATTTAAACGAGTGCCTGTCAAAAACCTCCCAATTCGCCAAATGTAAATAACGCCCACGTAAATAATATCGCGCTCGCAAAGATCCCACACTTACCGCTTTTTTTTCCACCTCCCTCTCAATCAATTTCGCGTGGGAGGCAGGCACGGAAGATTCCGTTCCATCAAATTAGAAACGGCGGCCGCAATGGGGAAGCTTTAAAAATCGTTCTGCAGCGATATCGTGCATGCTTTTTTTTAGTGACCTCGGCGATTTTGTGGTTAAAATTGCCGTCTGCCACGCGCGATACTAGGGTTTGAAACCGCACAGGAGATTTTACTTTAGGCTGAATATTTTTCTAGCCACAGGAAAAGAAGTAAGTAAAGTACCAGCCTGACAACATAAAGTTTCGAGTTGTAGTACTTGTAGTTACACAGAGGAGCCAACAGCCAATTCAGTTCAATTCAATCCAGCCAAGGTCAATGCACCTAAACTTGACTTTTTTTTTTAAATAAATGAACGGTTATCTGAAAACTTCCTACATCTAAATCTATTTATACGTAATACCCTGAGAACGACCACGTGGGTGTGTGGCAGAGGGTGAAGATCACCAAACATGCATTCTTGAGATGCAACTAGGCTACTGAATGGAAACATGCTAGATAATAGTGGCACATGCAGCTAGATGGTTAGTATTTTCATAGTTATAAAGCGATTGGATGTTAACTCATACATCATGCACTAAAGACTATTCTAATAATATTTCAACAACCTATCCCTTCGCTTGGCCTCCGTATTGTGTTCTCTGCTTCTCTGTTTTCTCTACGTGGGAAAACGGACATTTTAAATCTATCAGTACGACAATCTATCTCTCTAATCTTGTTTATCTGATCAACCCTATCATTATACGTAGCAGTTCTCAAAATATATCTAATTCCGTCTGTAAACAAATGGGTTTGGAATTTACATAATGGTTTAACCCGAATTTTAACATGTGTTCTAATAGTAATTCCCATCCTAGTTATACTATTATACTCGTAACACTAATACAATTACCATGACGACCTTTAACGAATCTAGCCGATCTCCTTTGCACACGCTCTAATGCCTTTATCATACCTTGATCGTACGGATCCCATATACTAGCAGCATATTCTAAGAGGGTGGAGTAAAACTCGGCATCGGCCTGTTCATAGCGAAACGCGCCAAGGGGTCGTTATTACAGCGTCCCATGCGACGGACGGAGTACTCATCCCTAAGTGGTATCCACAAAGGACTCAAGTAGTTAACCGTATTACAATGAAGTCTAGAGAAAGTAACGGAAGTTGAACGCAAATTCTCGGCATAGGAGGCCAGTACCTTAGCTACCACAGCAGCTCGATCCTCAATCAAAGGTTGGAATCCCAGCTCGGACATCGGTGTTGTTTGAATCTGTAATAGGGATAAGATTAAGATAAATTAAACGTTGCGATCTTGAACTTGGCAACTAGATCATCTCAAATGTTAATCTAACTCCCGATATTTCTGAGTCAATTTACGACTGAAATCCATTCCGATTCTGAGAAAATAATGCTCCCGCACTGTGGTTGACTCGGTTCGAAAACGGTGATGAGAGAAACTGGTGAAGGAATAGATGTATATTTTTTCCCCCCGGGTGTAGGAGAATAATAGTCTTCATAACGGGAGGATAGATAAATGTTAAGTATTCTGGTTTGAAGCTTACCTGAAATGTATACGTAATCTCATTAGCACATTCTAGCTGCACCCTTTTATGTCTATTGTACAGCAAGCAGAAAATTGATCCACTCGAAGCAGTATCAAGTCGTAGAAATTACATAAGTAAATGCAGTGTGTTAGAAAGATAGCTATTGTGGTTGTGCATGCATTAGGGAAATTTTTCATTCAATTCGTTTCCAAAATTAATGCATTATTCAGTGCACATATTTCTATGCAACAGACTCCAAATGACATGCATAGTGTAAAAATGTCTTAAAATGCCACAAGCAAACTTAAATAAATAGTCAACTCATCTAATGAAATGTATACATTCGTTTTTAACAGTGGTTTATAAACATCTCTGAGAAAGAAACCAGTTTTTAAATTCGTACACAATTTTATTTTAAACATTAAATTCCCCACGCGTTTCGACACTATGAAAAGAACCAATACGACTACTAGTTTCTTTCTCCAATCTTTTGACACTTGACGATGGAGTGTCGAAACGCGTTGTGAATTTAATATTTGAAATAAAGTTAGGACATATACGACTACTTGTCCTCCCTCCATTGTCAGGTATGTTTCGCGACTTCTCGTCAGAAACTGTTGATTTTAAAAAACATGTCGTTTGCCTACATGTAACAAGCACATGCTTGGTGATTGATGACGATTCACGACATAATATACACCCCCAAGGCTTGCAGAATAACTCTGCAGATGAAAGTGCACAGGCACACACTCAATTTGGCGCGGAATAATATTTAAGTGCGAGGGAAATTCGTTATGGGACGGGAGCGAGTTCTTGATTACTGGTTAACCCGCCGCTAGTATCGAAGCTCATTCGATTCCGCTTTATGTAGGTCAGGGACTCCGACAAATGCTTGGGAGGGGAGGTGGTCGTTCTGCGACCTCCTCCCCAATGCCGTTCAACTTTTTCCCCGGGCCCCTTCAATTCCCACCCTCGGCCATTCAGCAGCCGGCGCTGATCTTGAATAATCACCCGTCGTCAAAACCACGAGGCACTCGGCAAGAGATAAAAAAACAAGTTCCCCAGGGCGGCATAAACTCAAATTCCCTATCTCCCACCCCTAATGATGCAATTACCCGCGACTGCGAATGCTTCCCCTCTTCATGTAACTGCAACCCCTTTTTTCTCCTGTTTTTCCCTCTCTCCCGTCCTTTCAAATATCACGGTCTCTTATCTGGTTCACGAGTCATCCCCGCTTTTCATTTGGCACGTACGGGTCGCAGATAACGGGTGGGGCTGTGGGGGAAGAAGGATGCCGCTTGAGGCATCATCGGTGATGATTTTCAAGCGCTCAGGGTCCTAGCTCGTTTTCGCTGGTGCAAGAGTAAGCGGAATCATGGAATGCAATACAGGGTGTTTTCAATGAGTGATCATAATTTTAAGAGTTGGATTATTATTGTGTTATCTACTGGTTAAGGTATAATATGGGGAGTACTATTACTACACTTTTCCCCCTTATCACCCTCGCTCCCTTCCCTAAACTACTTTCTCTTAGAGATCGGCCTAATATTTAATTATTTTTCTTCCGTATAAAAGGCAATTCTCTTTTTCCCTGTTCATTGCTTTTACAGAATTCTTTCTCCAATAACCGCCTTCAAAATTTCATCCCGCCCTTTATTACTGGCTCCATCCACGTACTTCGACTCGTTCTGATTTCCCACAATAGCTTCCTCTCTTTTATACCACCACTCTTGGACTAACTCCCTTGCTTTCCCTTAGTTTTTTGGACTTCTCTATCCTTCTTCAAGCCTACGTTACACCATCAGCCAGTCGTCTTTCATACTCTTTCCCCATAGTCTAGGTATCTCCTCGCTTTATTTCAAGCTCTTTATTATTATTACAACTGCGATTATGGTAGCGGGCTATCTTCACAATCACCTCTTCCATTAACGCTATATTACGCCTCTTGTCTTGAACAATACGATCACCTTAGTTCAAAACCAGAACCAAATCAACCAAATTAAGCTATATTCGTGCTTGACATTCTCCTTTTTCTTGGAGATTCATGGCCTTCTTCAACAATTTTCATGCTGTATCTCACACATTGAATCTGCTTTCTTCAAAGGTTGCAGTCCATTGGTATTAATTAATTACCGCTAACTAACAATACGAACACCAACTAACTACACTAACAGATTACTAGGTGACGATTGGTCAACCACAAATCTTATACATTTTATCAGTTAACCACCTACTTCCCTTTTATAACTGCATTAACGCCTCCTAGACCTCTCTCAAAGGATAAATATGTTCACAGCTTTTTTTTTCAAGTTGTTAATTGTCATAGGCAAGTGTCTTCCGCGGAAAAGGTGACAATATTTTTGTTAGTTCTTACTTTTGCGTCTGTGAGATCTTCCGCAATACAGATACTCTGTCCTTTGCCAGACAAACCCATATGGGCAAATTTCCGGCATTCTATGGGTTTCTCATTGTTTCTAACATTAAAGAGGCCCTTTGAATCACTTTCTTCTTGCGACTGAAGATGCCGACGCAGAGACTCTCTTGCTTTGCACGTTTCTCTACTTTAAGTAACGGAGAGCAAGGAGATGCTCATCATTCTGTGGTGATGCGTCAGCCAGAGCCGTACGAATGCTCTCCCAGAGTTAGTCGTCAACATTTTTAAAATGGCGCTCAAAGGCTTGCCGTAGAGAGAGAAATCGTGATATGTTACTCCATTCATTGAGTCGCGTTTTTTTCGCTGGAAAATCTCGAAAGTTGACGGAAGAAGACACATTGGATTTTATGACATCGTAATTAGAAAAACACGTTTATTATTAAGCCTCGTATGATTTTACGACCCGTTATTCAGAAACATCCCCATGTAGGAAGAATTAATGGATATATACGTTTATGTGATTTTTCAGGAGCTCCACCCTTCCACAGATATATTTTTTTCGTTATCGCTCATTATTATTAAAATTTCGACAAATTGTGAGGTATTAGGTGATAATAACGGGCTGACTGGAGCGTTGCTTATCTTCAAGGAGTCATTTTAGTAGTAGCATTAGTTATTATGGGGAGGCGACCGACAGGTAAGATCAATTGCGTACGATAATTCTGAGTGGATGGGATTTTTTAGAGACCAGAATAATAATGGAGTGAATCAAAGAGTCGGCATTAGTCTGCTCTTGACGCGGCGCCAAGGGGTCTACGTTTTAACATTCCATCCGATGAACGGAGTACTGAACTCTTTAAGTGTGCTCAACACAGCACTCAAGTAGGGACCGGTTGACAAATGAATATCTGTACCACTTTCGGCATGTGAACCTGGGCCCTCCGGACAGAAGATCCGTACTCTTGTCACCACAACAAATTCATTCCCGGGACATTTCACAATCAACAGTTTGGACATTTGGACTAAAATCAACAGATGCATGAAAAAAATGAACATTTAAATTACCTGAACCTTTAATATCTTGCCTTTGCTATGCTTAGCTTTGCTTTAATTTTTACTTCGCTTTTATGCTATGCTTTTTCATTATTTAAAACCATTTTTATCAGCCATTAAAATAGCTCTATAGTACGCCTTTTTAGCATTTTTAAGTGGATACCTTAATTAAAAGATTTATCTTCTCCTGTAGACGGGAAGATGAAGAATGGTGCGATGCTTTTCTTCACTTTTCCTTCTCTAGGAATGCTCTCTTCTCTTATCCGATTTTCTCCTTGTCGCAATGCCGTAGATGCTTTCAGAAGTTACGTAACAGCATTCGGGGGTTGGGTGAGGGAAGTGTTCCTGCTTCTGTTTCGCTGCGATACTCGGAGAAGAGGCGGCGGCTGAGTGTAATTCTGCTTTATGTCAATACCCAGGAAATGAGGTTCAGGAGCAAGGATGATATATGAGTGCCTTTTGAGTATCAAAGAACGGAATACGAGCTTAATGAAGGATGACGGTATTGTCATCTGAAAAGCAGGGAACGCAGCCGACTTGTTCACCCTAGCTCGTTCCCTCGGTTTCATTTCGTAGTAGAAAGAACCTTTAATCCTTCAGCCCGTCTATTTGTTATGTAGTTCTTAATTTAGTATTATATTTAGTTTAATACTTCACTAAAAATAATGATTCCATCACATACAATTGCGTTCATCGAGATATTAGTCCTAATATTCTTTAACGTGGCATTTCCATATTTATTGCCATAATATTTACGTAAGTTTGTCTAAAAAATTACATTTGACTTTTTGGTAAGATTTTAATCACTGTCATTGAACTTAGGGAGTGTTAGATTCATTCTGAAGCTTGGTTATGAGAAGAGACAATGTTCGAGAAAAATGTGTGAATAAAAAGTAAAATAAATACGAAAAATTAATTTCTTTTGGCAGGGTTCTCTTACTGTTGGTAACGATTGTTAATTTTTAGATTTACATTTCAGGAATTTTTACGATAATTTCCACGTGTGGTATCTTACATGAAACCATAGAATAAAAGTCCATCCGAATGGAGTAAGACGCCTTCTTTGCAGCCTTCCTCAGGTGGGAGTTTATTCCGAAATTAAGAAATATCGTAAGGTTCCTCCTAACTTCAGAATTAGTAGTCAATCACAGACTCGATGGATTAATCACGGGCAAATATAATGTGTTCATTTACCATAGTTTTATTGCCGAATCTGATAGAATTTGTACAGTAAAAATATCCATATTTTCCGTTCTTCGATCTGATTTTTAGTTCTCGAGTTATAGGAGGCGAAAAACTGGTGTTTTTAAGTTTAACGGAAAATTGGGCACGTAAAGGAAGAGTACGTCATCCACTTCGTCCAATCACAACTGAGACCGCGAAGCTCCATCGCCTTATCACAATGGGGGACGCACAGCTGATTCTACCAATGGAAGTGGTTGCGACGGGATCTGTGCAAGCAGACCTTCCGCCCCCACCTCCACTCCCTTCCCTTTCCTTATAAACAGTTAAGGACGGGAGGTGGATGACGTAGTAATCCTTAACGCAGCTATTTCGTTGGGCGCCACCTTTTGCATATTTTAATTTTTGATTTATGAGTGAATGGCAATGGTTAGAAGATTGATTTATTCGCTAAAATTCATTTTTCGTTTCCATATAACGATTTCGTATACAAAATAGCGATTTCCATTCGGAGTTAACGCCCAAATTGCTTCTGCCAGTCCGCGTCTACGGACCCAAAACTCTTACCAAAAAGTCGGGCCCGACGTCCATCATGACAGTTCCACGAAGGAGATGAAATGGATGATATCCGTCATATTATTTTCTCCCGGAAAATTCACGAGAGTACCTACATTTTGTTTGTCCTCGAATGGCTAGTCATTCAATCGTGGAGTCCCGGGTTGCATCATTCAAGAAGCATCATGCACTCTTTTCGTCAGCATTGCGTTTATCTGGCAACTTTAACGGATCAATGATCCCTAGTGGGCACTGTGACGTTTGTTAACATTGATGAGAATGGATCTACCTCCCCCGTCACCTCGCAAGTACCGGGGCTGACCGCCGTCCATGCCGCGCGGGATCCTGATTGCGGGCTCGTCAAATGCCGTCGCCACTCGAGCCCGTGATCGCAAACGGACTCCCGCGCTGCCAAACGGCAATCGGTCGAGTCGATGATGCGTCGCGTTCGGAATCTGGAGATTCAAAACGACGGAGGGGGACGACGTCAGCGACCCCTTTAATCGCCCGATTCATCCGCAGCGAATCTTCATCGATGCGAGAGTTTTCGCATTGCGAGTCGACGGCTGGTGTGATTGGATCCACGAAATTTGTGGTGGCGATGTGAGGGAGGCTGATTAGATCTTACCGCATGACATTGAATGATGGGTGGGGTGGATAGCAAGAAATCTGAGACTAAGTAGCCATGGAGAGGAAGAAAAGGAGTTATTGTTAGAATAAAATTATATTGTTTACTGCCAAATAACGTGACCAGGGTAGAGACAGAAATTGAATTTAATAAAGCAGTTAAAAATTGGCTTATGAGCGATGAGGAAAAACATTTTTGCTTAAAAAAGTTATATAACATGTTATTAAATGATGAATACTTTATATAGGTATATTGTGTCTTCGAATGATCATACGCTTATATAATCAATACTGAATATGAATGCACTTAAATTGCCTTTTTATTTTTTTTATATCACTTACTGTAAACGGTAACTGAAGAAGCAGAATTAGCACCTAGTCTGCCCGTCTAAAATTAATTATAATGGTAACCCCAATACAGGTATTGTTCCTCTAGTGTACCTATATTCCATTGATTTATATAAATTGTCAAACATAATATTATAAGTAGGTAATGGAATAAATATATTACTGTTATTATTATTGATATTGGTTTTAGTAAGCTTTGTGAATTTAGAATGTTAGGGAGGTCATTAGGTTCTAATCGCAGTTTTAGGAGTCCTGAAAAGATATACGATTAGGTTTGAACCTAAGAATGAAGCTGATAAGATTACTTCATGCTCACCGATGAGAAATGGCTTATTTCCACTCCATCTACTAATTCTCAAGTTCTATGCTACTACACTTTAAGAAGATCCTTTTATTAATACTTCAACTGTTGCAGGCTCCAACTTGTGGAATGATAGATTAATAGGAGAAATAAGGCACTTAGTACTTATTCAAAAAATTTATTTTAAACCCAACTGGTTTCGAAGTTAGCACGTCATTTTCAAGGTGCAATCTCCCGCAGGGTTTAAAATAAATTCGTGAAATATATTCAAAGTGCATTATTTCTCCCCTTTCATTAATATTTTTGAGATTGGGGAAAGGAGCGAAGGAAGGAAGTGAGTATCCTGCACCTTCAATATCTGAATTCGGTTAGTGAAATATGAAATTCGAAGAGTGATTTGAAGTCTTGGATCTTCCTTTCTGCGGACGCTGGGTTGCACCGAATGTTTTATTCACTTGATAGATACCACTTTAGAAATGGTGCATTTACTCATGAGCGGCAGCTGCACGCATCACCTCCCTTACTTATCAATACGAAGGGCAGTGCAATCGACTTCTAGCGCTGCGACGCAAGTCCTTGATGGATATCCATTGATATCAGATTGAAAAGTGGTGAGAGGTACGCTTTTCACTCCCCACTACGAAGTCAATGATGAAGATTTTCCCAAATCTGCCATATTCTTCTCTCCAGTTGATTTCATTGTTTGAGGTCGTGTTCACCCAGTACCTGTCCCAATACTGCACGGATTTCACATAAATGTATCGGACCCATGCCTTGGTTCTGTGGTACCCTGAAAGACTTGATTCCCAGATAGATTATTCACGTAAAGTTCTTCACTCTGCCTCATGGACCGGATGCACCAGAAATTTATCCTGCCCCGTCAGGGGTATGCTTTTAGGGTGCCACGCCCGTGAGACTACGACCCGCAACTTTTATGGGGCGGGACCGCGCCCAACCACCACGTGAGGCGTGCGACTCTCCATCTTTTCATAACGTACTTGGGCGCATGTACGATCACACTCATCACGGTGACACGGTGGGGAAGATGCACGCGATCATGTTCAAAGACCCGCGACCGAATTCGCGAAGGGAAAATTGCGCGGCATGCCGCACGAAAGCGTGCTCGAGAGCTTGCTTGCGCGCAAATTGCTTCATGGGCACACATAACCCGGAAACATTTTCGGGGATCGTGGAGGAGGGAGCATCAAGAGACTTAAGGCGAGTCGAGGCACGCGGGCAAGGCGAAAAAGCTGCCAGGGAGGTTTGGGAGCATGCGAGTCCGTCTCGAATCATGATCACGCAGGGGCGGCGGGAGAGAGAGAGAGGGAGAGGTCTCATATCGATTGCCGGCGACTGTGTTGCCCCGGCGTCTGAGGGGAGCGGAGGGATGGAGAAGAGGGTGGGGAACGCGGAGGGGTCAGGGGTGGGAGTTGGGGGTTCCCTGGTGGGATATATGGAGCGGGTTGGGGGGGGAGGTTTCTGCCAGGGTACTCGGGAGGGAAGTGTGCCTCGGGTAGGGGAGTTGTGCAACCGTGGATGCGCAGAGGTAGAGGAGAAGGAAGGAGAAGGGGGGAGGAGGGAAAAGGGAGGGCGTGGAGGTGAAAGAGGGAAAACGGAGGGAAGAGGATAACGGCATTTTGCGCGCTCGCCTGCGCGTTTGTGTGGGTGCGCGCCATCGCACCTCGTTTGTATCATCCGTTTATTTATCATCTCAACTTTCTCCCCGCTCCCTTTCGAACGAATGGTGCTCGGTGTCGGGCGGCGATTCGTCGATGCCAATGGAGCGCAATTCTCGATCCATTTTTTTCCGTTATTAGCCTTTTTTTCCTTCGCGAGGGTATAATGGCGATAATTGGCTTGCGGAAGTTGCGTCAGAGGCTCGCGGAATATTTCCAACCTCCCCCACGTGGGAGGTTGGGAATATTCCGTTTCGACGTCCTTCCTGTAGTCACTCTCGGGTACGTTCTCGGAATCTACGGAAAGAGTAACTCAAAAAAATACTAATTAATTAATCATGGACAGTATTTTTTCGCCCTCTCTCGTTATAAAATATGCGAGGGATTAAGTTTCACTTGGAGCTGCGCGAAATAGGTGTCGTTGAATTTTACACTTCCAGGGTCTTCTTTATTCATATATTGTTAGTTAATACGCCTTCAAAATTAGATTACGGCGAATTTGAATACATTTTGTTTGTAAAAATATAATGTTCCCATTCTTTCTCACACTGAAATGAAACACTTCAGCTATGGCTACCATTATATTTTCATTCCACCACGCCTCTATCTCCAAGTTGATTTCAGAAATATGATGCAGCTATTACATATCTCTCTGATATTGCATTATGGTTTGTTTTGAATTTTCTTATTCTCAACGGCGCTCTCAATCTCATTTTTGAACTCGCCGTGTTACCTTTCAATTTGTAAAGAACCCCATTACTTGTTGGCAATGGAGATGTTGCATTACCTACAGAGATAGTCTCATACATACCGAATGCATCGTCCTCATTCATGTATGTTTTTACTTCAAAGGTCAGAGTTAAGTTTATTATGCAGTCACGGCAAGGTCGTAGCGTACGAGGTCCTTAACATTGAAAGTCGTTGGTTCCGTTTATGTGGTTCACATCTGTTGCCTTTTCGACGGATGACTTAACTGTAGGATGTATGACAGCAGTAAACCTCCTACCATTGAGCTTCTCCGACGATAGATAATCTATTCTCATGTTTTAGGGGCTATGTACCCGTCTCTTTGCGTTTTGCTTATTCCTTCGTCGGAAAAACGAATCCATGTACCTTTGATGTATTCTCTACATTCTCTATGATTTACGTTAGATCCGCAAATAAATGTGCGATAAAATTTATGTACATACTGTCGCGAGGTAAATCACAATATTTTTGCGTTTGGTATTAAGTTACATCTTCCGTTGAGCGGCTGCGTACCCAATGTACATAATTTCGTTAACGGTGATAAAAAATGCGTTTTAGCCTTTTAAGAGCTTAAAATTGTTAATTTTGATTTAATATCCATGATCATAGAAGTGATTCTCTTAATCTTAGGTGAAAGATACATTTTTATTGTTACATTTAATAATTAAAAACATCATTAAGAATATATCTATGGTTAAATAATTATTTTGCGTAATGCTATGCAAATATATGTGATCATGAATTGTTGGTTATTCTTGGTGGTTATTTCCGCCTCAAGCTTGAGGGAAAGAGAGAGAAAATCCAAGGCTTCTGCCATGCTCTGTAAAATGAAGGCGGTCGGCCATCCGTTTAAGCTAAATGTTTTTTTTTTGCCCGAGGAGGGTAGGTTTGCAGTTTATCCATTCCTGGTCCTCCCATCATATCTCGCGCCCCCATTGTTCCGGATTTTTTCTACCCCCGCGAGAAGGTGAAATTAGCATAAATCACTTACCAACCCTTCCGAGACCCTTTACATTCGTCTCATGTGGCGAGACGTTTCGTGACCGCAAGAAATTATCTTGTCACTGGCCCCTGAGGAGTAGCCTTTTGGGAAATTTTGCGGCAAAAACTCGGTCACTGCTTTTCCGTCGGCAGAGGGAGTAGTGCCTCTTTCTCTCCTCCATTCGAGTTCTCTGGTTAGCTAGTTGAGGACAGGTGGGTGTCTGGATTTCTCTGAAGCATCTTTGCCTCTGTTTTTTTTCATATATAATCTGGAACATATTAAATTTGGAATCGAGCGTGATGAAGGGCTTGAGTCTGGCCTCTCACTAAGATTGAAATTCCGGAGAGATTTGTTCGCAAGGCAGAGTTGCGAGGAGAAAACTTCCGCGCTAAATTAGTTGATTATTTCTGGAAGAGAAACGCGATAAGCCGAGGGTGCTTCTCTATTTGTGGACGATCCTCTACAACGAGATCCAACTTTCGGAAGTTTGCCTTCGTCAAAGCCACTGTTTCCCCCCTTATCTTCCACCTCTCGTTGGTTCCCCTCAAACCGCCGATTCAGGGACGCTCACATAAAAACGAGATATATCCCGGGTGAGAAATACCTTCCTTTCTCCTCTGCGGTCCATTAGTTTTTCATTAATAGGGCTATATGCGTTGAAATCTTGCTTGAGTGATCACCTGCTGCTCTGAAAAGCGCAAAAAAGAGAAAACCGTGGGATTTAGTTAGCCGTGATCAACAGATGCACACTGAGTGAAAATGAAAATTCAGGACACAGACTACTCGCTAAATTTCTCTCTTATTCATTAGTAATTGGCTTTATGTGCTTCTTCTTTAAGGGAATGAATAATTATAATTTGAGAAGTTAGGAATTGAATTCTTTTATAATAGACATATTTTAAACTAGCTGTAATTCGGGTTGCTATGTCAGGATTGGCAGCAGAAAAAAACCCGTATCTTGTTTGGTTTTGTAGTTCTCACGTTTCCAAATCTAATGTAGCCATGCGATAAATCTGCAACAACATTGGATTATTTGGGAAGAAATAGCGTAAATGCTGTGTAAGCAGAGTTTGATCAGTCGTCCTTGCCTTAGTTTTATTGCCACCCGGAAACCCTATAATCCTGTTTGTTACCTTGAATTTGAAGTACCTTGTTTAAAGTTATCACGAAATATGGTCCACGTTGACTTTCCAAACGACGTTAAGCTGGCCGCTCAGCTACTGACAAGTTTTACTCTCACGCCACGATAAATGAAAAACGCGAAAACTTAAAGTTTCAACATTGGTGCCATTTAATTGAGTTACTGATTTGAAAGTCGTATTTACCAATTTTGAGTATTCACCTCGACCAAGTGGAGGCGAGAGACGCAGTATCTTGACTTAAAACACCTCGGGAGTCCTCAGCCGAATATGATTCCGCCAGGGATCTGAAACTTAGCACTCAGTCTCGGAGTCTATTGGTAGCTCTTTATTAGGGAATATTTTTAGAATTTATATAAAACATTTGTCAGCTTATTTTGAATAAATTCTCTCACGAGTTCTTAAATCATTGTCATTGTGAAATAGTCTAGGCAGATTGTCCTCGTTTATCCTTATTCATCTATAAAGTATACTGCTAGCCATCGCTAGGATAGTGGTACTTTACATGCTTCACCCATGCTTTACCAACGCGTGAAAAATCATTTTAAGGTACAGCTCACAAATTCTATAGTTGATAAAGAGCAATAGGAACCATAATTTTTCGCCCATGGATCTTGGTACTGCCATTTAAACGGTGAAATTGCGTTGAAAACTCTTGATTTTTATTTCTTTCTTTGTATTTCTTGATTATAAAGCCACTAGTTGTGAATAATATTAGTATTTTTTCAAATCAAACGCAAGTGAGCATCCCTCTGGTAGTGGCTAATGTTTTTTTCTTCTCGCGCCTCACGACTCCGGAACAGGCAACGACTCCTCATCTTCCACCATAGTGAGAACCTCTTAAAATATGAATATATATATATTTGTCGTCGTTGGCCACCGAATAAAAATCACTTTATGTATTCCTTCCGCCACCGAAAACTTACAGAATCACGATAACCCGTACAGTTATGCAACCAGTTCTTGACTTACACTGCACCACTTGTCGTCTACCTTCCAGGCGCAACCAGAATCTGTATGCATGTGCATTGCAAATTGCGATGCGATATTGTGATACAATTGCAATATTGCAATTTCAAAGTTTTTCTCGTTTTACAGAAAACTCTCCCGACAAAAATTCTCACGGAATTAAAAAAAAATCCAGCTTCTAGTGCCTTATCTACCTTTCTAATGCCATATATATTCTGCTGTGTTCAACCTGAAGATTTTAGTATCCAATATTAAACGAAAAAATTTGCTCTTTTCCGTGGAAATTTATGCCTCGGTACGACGCTTTTGCCAACTGTACCTGATGATGCCGCAAGTTAGCGTAACGCGTCGTTCCTTAATGTAAAAACCTGTGAAAAAGTACAAGTTTTTCATGTAATATTGATGAACTTAGTATTACATTCAGGTGAAAGAGAATAATTATTTGCGTATGAAGAGGTTTAGGATGGATATAAGGAGGATGGGAAGGAGAACTGCGTCAAACCAATCTTAATATTTTTTTCTCATAAAGATGATAAAACTAATTAGACTGGGCGAAATAACCTGAGAAGTTGGAGCACATGAAAATTCAATGCTACTTGGACAGCGGTTTGCAACCTTGAATACGTGTAACCGAAGGGGTACGTGAAAAAATTTAACATCGGTGAAAGCGACAGAAGCACATTCTTCAGTTTAAAATTTTTCATGCAGCTATGGGCGTACAGCCATCACTGCATTATCGACGAGAAAATAATCCTATAATTATTGGACACACTACGGATTTGACCTTGACCTTGAATGAACAGCATATCCATGTGGAATGAACATTTACGTGTGAGGGGATGTCTAATGTATATGGGGTACAGAGTAAGGGAATGCAAATCCAAGGGAAAAACTGTTGCAAACCGGTGCAATAGGAGATTCAATGTGCACAGTATTTGGGATGTTTCCTTCCAAGAGGCGGAGAAAGACACGTGAATCCTAAGTCGGATAGTTGCGTCGCGGGGCGTCTGCAGGTGACCGGAGGAGGGGATGTAAGCGAGGGCTGGGAGGGAAAAGACGGCCATGAACGCCTGGGAGCAGGGAGAGTGAGGGTTTGGGAGGCAGTCGGAGATTGAAGAGGGGGAGCTAGCGGCTTGGGAAGAAGGTCGTACGTAGCGTATCGAGGAGGGGAGGAAGGCCCGGAACAGAGAACAAGGGATATAAGGCTGCGCGCCATTGCTGTTCCAAAGGAGTGTGCCGTATGGATCCGGGAGGGAGAGTGGGAGGAGGGGGAGAGGGATGGTGGGCGAGATGAATGGAGCACGCTATCGCTGTGTGCGTGTGTGAGTGAGTGTTGATGTTCTGGGGAGGGGTGGAGCGAGAAGGGGCGAAGCAGTGTTTACGTCGATATGCATAGTGGAACATTGTTACCCGTTCCTTCCCCAGTTGCATGCATTAGCCATCTTCAATATCGTCTGCCAGAGCGGGTCTACATGAGCGCGGGAGAAATCGAAAGGAGATCTCACGACTGCAGACGGCGAGGCGCCATAGTCTCCCAAGGACCCGGGATCTTCTAGCTGCGGCCTTGGGGCGATGGATCTCACTGCTCGCATCGTAAATAATGCTCGCAATTCACACTGACCATCCTGTGGAGAAACTTCGCTGATACCCGATTAGTACATTCACGTAGATCTTTTGGAGAATTTATGCTTGAAGAAATTTACACTTATTCATTGCAATGCAATTGGATTATTTTATCACGGAAAATAGATATTAATATATTCCGAGGACAATTATTCAAGTACCGCAAAAAGATATGGCATGATATCTCTAATAAAGATATGATACAACAATTTTAATGAAAACTCAAGCAAATCATGGTCCCAAGAAGTCTTTATCAAGTCTATTCTCCATGTGGTGACCAATTAACGAGCACTTAGTTCTCAACAGCTTTACTGATGCGTTGGTGCTTTTGCAACAAGCAAAAAGAAATCCTTCAAAAGATACCCTCACCGTTGCTTTTGGATGATGATATAGCTTTCCACATTTTGCAGTGATAAATGTAGAGCTTGATTTAGATATAAACCTTATAGAGAGATTAAAGGTAGAGCTGTAGGTTTAAGTAAAAAATAAGCCTAAAATAGAGCTTAATAGAGCTTAAAAAAAGCTTTAATATAGCTTAAACTGAGTAAAATTGTCCTCTATACCCACTTTCGTCTGAGTAATTTATTTGAAAGTGGAGATCCAGGGTAAACTCTCAGAAGGATGACATGAACTGAAACGGGTGAAACAATTTAGTCGGCAATATCATGCGAAAGAGGGTGTAGTACGAAAGATATGAAGAGAATTCAATTTGTGAAATAGCTATTTACTCGAAGAGGGCAGATGACAGAGACCTTGAGTAAGGTCACTGAGGGAAGGCTAATGAAGAGGTTGTTATGAATCTGTGGAGCAATAACGTAGACCGCAAGGAATCGGAATGAAAAAGGAATAGCGGCGTTGGTGATGAAGAAACAAAGAATAATAGAGTAGGTAAAATTTACTGAGAAAAAAGGAAATGAAGAAATTATCGGCACAAATATGTGGGGAATCGCATGACAGAAGTTAGGAGAACTCCTAAGGTTAATAGAGCTAGTAATAACAGATTATGGAATGTAAAATGTTGCAATGAAGAGGAATATTTCAGCATAATGGGGAGAAGGAAATGAAACAAGTCTGTTCGGATTAATTAATGAGATGTAGGATGCATGCGTCGCTTAAGGACAGAATCAGTTGGAATATGGGTCAGCATGGAAGTATATTTCTTCAGTTCAATGCATTCTAACTGATAAGTACCTAATATAATAATGAACGCTTGAGAGAGGGTGAAAATTGTTTAACCAATACTTGCGAATGTTAGATACATGGTTTATGTTGATAAAAAATCCGTTTGTAGACAAGAGAATTAATCACTTAGGCCAATAGGCCTTAGACGGAAGGGATATGTCTCTAATCTGACATGCGTACATCACACTGAAATTATCGCAGGCAAAAATGTGAATTTACGCAGATATAGCACCCCAAAATCTGCTAAAAAATAAATGAAAATTAATATTTGGCCGATATATTGAAATCATTTCACTTTTTAAGATGCAAATTGGATCTCAAAAATAAAATACTGCGTAGCAGTTGAATATGAATCAAATATTAATTACCATACTACGCAAATTTATCTCCCTTTCCATGATAACCTGTGGCTAGAAAGGGAATAGACTAATCAATATTATAATCTATGAATTTAAATGTATATATTCGTAGAATCTATCATTGGCTGAGAGTGAGTACATAAATGATTTGATTAGGATTCCATTGCATAGGTATTTTAAATCAATCCATAAGTTGATATTGCATTTGTTATCTGCTAGTTTCCTAAACTAAGGCGCAGTTATCTGTGGTTATTGTGAGAATTGCTGTGCAGAGAAAATCATCTGAGCATAGGAAGAATATTCAGAAATGTATTCACTAATAAGTGATAATCCATCAAAAATGATGTTATTGCTAATTTAGTTACGATTTTACTGGTACTTAATTTCATTTGGAGTTATTTGAACGAAAAGGTGCATAGAACTCTCAGCTTGGGCATAAAATTCAATAATAACTAACCTTTTCGTGATTTTTCATACAGTTTGAACCAGCACATTCTTTGGACAGAATCTCAGGTGAATCAATGGAAATAAGGATGAGTTTTCTTCAGAGCAGATTGAATTTAGAAATTAATTTCCTTAAGAATGTATATCCAATAAAATATAGTTTGATGTGTTCATGGTCGGATTTATTAAAACTTTACCCTGCTAGTCTGAAGCGAACTTTAAATTTAAGCTTATGCGTGGGCCTTCGCCGGCCTTGTTAGGATCAAAGGCCTTTTAAATATTTTCTTTTAAATATTTTTCCACATTAATATAGCTAAATTCCTCGGAATCAGACCCATTGCTTTCCATTTTAAAGTCCTTGCGTGGAGAACGTACACTTCATCGAAGTGCGCCGGTCCCTTTCAGGATCATCTGCGACCCACTTCATTGTATTTTACATCCCCGATACCTCGGGATCGTCGAGGACAAAACCCGAACGCGAGCGAGGGGCCCTGGTATTGGAGGATGTGTGTACGATGACGAAGGGCCGGCCAGCATCGCGGACGGATATCCCGTCCCGAAGCGGAGAGCAAGAGCGTTGTTTTTTAAAGCATCGCCCTCATCATGGTTGCGGGAGGAGGGATGAGGGCCGGCTTCATCTGTCTATCCATCTTCTTTCCTGGGAAGAATAGGAGTGGGGAGGGAGAGAGAGATATAGAGGAATGTAAAGCAGGGGGTTGATACGGGACGCAGACGCGACAAGGGTGCTCATGTGTGGGAGTAAGAATGGGGTGAGAAAGGGAGGTAGGGTGGGGATAGATAGAGAGGGAGAGAGAGATAATAATAGTGAAAGGGGCAGTGGGTAGGGGAACTTTGATGTCTCCATACGGACGGACGGATGGGAGACAATGAGGTCCGCCTCTTCCATCCAAGCCGTCGTCCTCTTTTTTTTATCTCTTAAATGAAGAGGTTTATTTATTCCCGATATCGACCCCTTTTTCGGTTGACCCGGATCCGGAAAGGACGCTGTGAGCATCAATTTGAAGGTGTGCAACCGCCAATAAAGTTATGAGCGTTTTATGTGGGTATCGTTAAGGTTAAAGGTCATCATGGTAAAAAAAATAAATAGCTCTTTTCGAGGATACACCAATTCCAATTTGTTCTCTCTTAACGGATTGTGTATCCGTTACCCGGTTTTCTAATGTATAAACATATATTTTATGAAAATCGTGAATAGGCATATATTCAATGGTTGACATCAAGAGCCATTTAATCGGTATTTGCATTGTAACCAAATCCATACATGCATAATGGCCATTGGAGAGTTTTGTAAATGGCGATACTAAATGAAATGTTTTATATCATGCGGTATCATATACACATGATATAAACTCGTGCAATAATTTGTTTTTTTTATTTAAATGGAATGAGTGGGAAATACTCGTTCATTGAAACTACGAATATAGCCATTGAGGTATTGTGCGCCATGAAGTGTATAAAAAAATGTGATGATAAAAAAGATGTTTTTGGGTATGAGCGTCAATGCTGGAATGATTTCAGCTCTAGCAATGAAAATGATATGTTGACAAAAGATTAAAATATGAAAGAAACTGAAACCATGCGAAAGGATAATGGTTCCCCCACACCAGTGCACCGTTTAAAATTGAAATTCTACCGAGATTTTCTCGACTGGTGTGACCTAAAGATATGCTTGTAGCGTATTTCCTTGATTTTTTTCTGTCCAATCCCCAGTAGTTTTCGTGCATAGAGCATTGTTATGTTGGAAGAAGATAACAAATTGATATGTACTTCGCAATCCCCGTTTTAACAGTATTTATTGCATAACTAGTTGCTATCTATACATTAAACTAGATGGCGCTACAGCATAATAAATATTGAAATAGTTGGTCCCCAAGTATCATTTTGTCGCCTTGTACAGCATTGATTTCTATAACTATATCGGCCGCACTCAATGTCAAGCTGCCATAATTCGATCCATGCCATAAAGCTGCATATTTTTACTATTATGAGAGTTAATGTTCAGAGAGTAGAGTAAATATAATACGCTTGAGGCGAGTAGCTGCAGTAAAAATAATCACATTATATCTTGCGTTTCATTGCCATCTTCGATGATGTACAGAAATTATGTGTACACCACGTGATAAGTATTTTTGTAGACGTAAAATTATAGTCTATGGCATGACAATGGTGTTTTATCGCTTTAAAGGAGAAGAGCGACATGGAGAGAGAGGGACATAAGATCCCCTCTTGCGCTAGATTAAGTCCTTGTGAGGGGTAAATGAAGAAAGGAAGTCAGGGCACGAAGAACCCAAATCCCAGGTGGTATCGCAACCAAGTCCGACATGGGTAGAGTTATCGCCTTCCGAGGAAGCATGGGATCTCAGAGGCATGGAGGAAGAGAGAGGAAAGGTTGCGGGCCACGAGGGGAGGAGGATAGCGTAGGGGCAGATTGAAGGACGAGGACGCAAGTTGAAAAATATAAGAAGAAAACTCGAATGGAAAAGACTGTCAGACCCCATGTTGAAAAATTGAGGGAGTCCGTTATGCATGAATTCGAATCCGATCTTATTTTCAAGTGACAAGAAAACATTCGAGAATTCCTTAGATGTTTACCTGTTCGATAATAAACTTAGATAAGGAGTCATCCATATATTACGTTGCGCTATCTTCCGCCTTTTTAATTTCCACCCCCAATGCTCTCTTACATCCCCCCCTGCATTGTGTAATGTTGCCAATGGGACCATCTCTTTTATGTGAATGATAAAACAGACATACTTAATGAATTCCTTGTTTAGTTAAGTGCGTTCGTATATTAATCGACAACTATTATTTTTTCATGGAAAGGGCAGGCCTCGCATGAGGTATATGGAGCAAGTTGTGAAGGATGTAAAAGAGAGGAGCTACGTCAATATGAAGAGGTTGGCCGATAGAAGAATAGAGTGGAGGACTGCGTCAAACCAATCCTATGATTTTTGACCGGTGATGATGGTGAACCATTATTCATGCAAGCGAAGATTTTATAATGCTTCTTCCTCAAAACGCATTGGAAGGGTGGATTCCCCCTTCTAGTCAATAGTCCATCGTAACAGTTAGTCCACCTCTTTACCATTGTGTACATTGTGGACCGCTACTAAGTTAGGAGACTCTTGTTAATCCAACGGTCAGGATTAAAATGTATTCCATTTTGTGGACTACAAAAGATGGGAATAATTGTCCTAGCTATTATACCATCGAAGTGCTGATACATGTGGAGTAACTTGTTTTACAATCTTTATTCCTGTTGTAAACCGCATTATTCTTTATATAAAGCGAGTAATAGAGTTTATAAAGCGAGTAATTAAATTAAATTTATTTTTTGAACTCTATCTTTTAAGTATGCTTTGAAGCCATATATCATATTAGAACGAATACACCATATCACCGAATCGTGAAGTTGAGAGATCCGATACACGATACCCCGTGGATCCTTGTTCTCTACAGATAGACCTATTTCTTGAGCCGGCTTGGAACTGAGAAGGGGTCAAAATATATTCCTTTATACAACCTTTTTGTAGATCCTCTATCATAGATAGTGACTCATACTCATCCTTGTATCCCCAATGCACAATGTGCCATGGAATTCATTTTCTGGAAAATGAATTCCATGCCACTTTTCGCATTGGCCAGCCCCCATGTGTACACATGCTGAATTTCTTTAACTTTATTGTCCTGGTAAATGTAAGTCAATGCACGGTAAACCTACAACTGTGAATACTAACCTAGTCGACCTTGATAATTTGATAGCATTTAAATCTGTAGACATGTTAAGAATTCGCCCCGCACATTTTTGAGCTGGCTTGCTCAGTGAGTTTAGATACAGAGAAGAGAAAGAGTGAGGATAGCATGAGGAGGGTGTGAGGCGAGGCGTGGAAGGGGCTTGGAGGAGTGGAATTGAGGAGTCTCGCGAGAGAGCGGGCGGCGCTCTGATTGATTAAAACAGAAAGCGGGGTGGAGGGAGGGTAGGGTGAGGACCCTGGGGAGAGCCAGTGTGTAATGGCAGTGAGTGGGGAAAGAATGGGAGTCAGGGGACCGGAGAAGGGAAGACACGAAGGGGCAAGAGAGAGAATAAAAGAGAAGAGGAGGAGGAGGCCCAAGGCGGGATGAGGAGAAACGAATTCGCTGGCAGGGTTGAAGAAAGCGACGCAAGAGTGGAGGAGATACGGGCGGGATGGCATTGCAACACGAGGGAATTGATAGCGCGCAGCATGCACCCGCGATTCAGTCTTCATTGGTGAAAATGAGCCGTTGACATTAAGAAGTTATTAAAAATTCCTGATCATATTAGAATGAAAGACTGCCCGGTTGGATGTCTTTCTCCATATGTCTTTCTTTCCGCCATTAATTCGAGATCATAACAATTTTTATGATAACCACATGGAAAGGCATAATCATAGAGCAAAGAATACTACTCTTTGATATAATATAGGTAGTCTATCTTGCAGTACATCTGAAAAAGTTGCCAAATCTAAAAGGGCGTGCTAAATGTATCATGGAATGCTTAAAGTAAAAAACCTCCGTAGAGAATGACAACAAATCTTAGTGCCTGAACATTAATTACTCATGCCACATTTTTGATAAATTAGCCACCAGAGGAGGATGGGGTTAGTGTTGTGGCTAAAGAACCTACTGGCTTCCAATGCCAAGGGCCGTGGAGGGTGAGGTCATGGTGACCAGTTGGAGCTTTGAACTACCGACCGAAGTGTCCCGGGTTCAAATCCCGAGAAGAAGCCTTTTTGAACTACCCCAACAAAAATTCCTCTTAGGAAATCGCAGGTTGCCCAAGGAAAGGAACTGGCTCCCCTATCCTGAACGTGTGAATTTCATGCGCCAATGGCTCCGTACGAGGTGAGGTCCACCCTCAACGATCAAAAACCAACCTTCGTGTTGAACACTAATTTTAAATGAAATTGGTGCATGTTTGATGCGTAATTCGTCATCCTTAGTACAGATGGTTGCGATACCGCTGAATTTGATTACGACAAATTGACGCGTAATTTACGTCCTGATCTCTTGTTACGTGAATTGAAATTCCTTAAAGAGTATACATGCCGAGGAAAAGACATATTATATTCGCTGTATCGCTGTAAGAACCTACACCGCGGGTTATACAAAAATAACAACATGATTTTTACCTACAGGGATACCTAGAGGTAAATGGGAGAGAGGAAATCATTTTTCCCTCTTGAAACAGTGAGTTCTTTTGCGGGACCAAGAAATATTTAAGTCTTCATAATCCCTGGCGCGTCCGCTTAATCCAAGGTTCTTATACGGATTACCTCAAGGATTTACTCACACATAGCATTTTTCCCCCCTCAAGGCTTGTCCACCTCTCAATGTTTTGAAGAATTCAAGAATTTTACTCATCCCAGCAAAGTCCTCTGAGCAAAATGCCCCAAGTAGAGATGAACGGCGGTCCGATGATCCCATTAATCGGATTTCGTTCCAGGATTCCTTTTTCCTTACCAACTATGTCACACGGTAGCACTCCTCCCCCGCATAGACCTCCCAATTTCTATGAGAGACAAAAAAATCTCTTTCATGAAGAATAAAAGGATGAAACACTAAGATTTTACGACTCTTAGATTAGGGAAAGGAATGAAGAAAAATAGGGAGGATATTAATAAAGAGGGCGTTGTAACTGGATAATCCACTTGAGTTAAAAGCAAATTAATCAGGTTTAATTGTAAGAAGCATTCTAACAGAATTGTGAGGAGGTGCTCTGCAAAAGAAGCAAGGCATTCACATTTTAATGATCCTTCAATAAGAGGGGACCTGATGCGTGCCTATGCTGTCTGATGGGCTGGAGAAGTGAGTGCCTCTCAGGGGAGGTTATTCAAATTTAAATGCTTATAATTATGAGAATTGAGCGCTCCAAAGAAGGATGACGTCTGTACGATAGACAACAGGGAAGGCAAACCACGATGTGCTGTGTGCAGTAGAAGAATGATGGAAAGATCAGACTGAAATCGGTAAAAGGATTGGCTTGCTCAGTTAACAGAGAACCATGATATCATGGTTAGTAACTAAAAATGAGGCTGAGTATGGAGTGCATTAGTC
This sequence comes from Platycnemis pennipes, assembly GCA_933228895.1. NCBI lineage: Eukaryota > Metazoa > Arthropoda > Insecta > Odonata > Platycnemididae > Platycnemis > Platycnemis pennipes. Next base: position 111,390,779 of record OW121850.1, read on the forward strand.
AGAAAAATGAGGCAGAAAGTATTTGATTGAATTAAATAAATAAATCAAGGGAATGGATTAATTTTCGCGGTTATGGGAGAGCATATAGTCATCATCATCAGTATTTCAATTCTAGGATTGGTTTACTGCGGCCCTCCATTCTGCCCTATTCAGTGTCAATTCCCTCACGCCCTGGTATGTTTTCTGTTTCACGTCCTTCTTTATTTGCCCTATATGCTGTCCCTTGGTCTTCCTCGCCGGACCTTCCTTTCTATTCTATTTCTAACCAATTCATTGTGCCTCAAGGTATGTCCTATCCATCTGGTTCTTCTTTGCCGTAGGGTTTTCCATATTGTCCTCTCTTCATCTGCTCTTCTGTACACTCGTTCGTTCGTTCCTCACTTTGTCCATTTAATCTTAAACATTCCCCTCCAGCACCATGTTTCGAAGGCTTCAATTCTTCGTTGGTCTGCTTTCCCGATGTTCCATGTCTCTGATCCATAGTGCCACGCTCCATACGAATGTTTCGATGAAGTGCTTCCTTGTTTACGGCCGTAGGTTCTTTGAGCATAGTAGTTGTCTCTGCTTCATAAACGCCTCTTTAGCTTGTGGTAATCTTAGTTTGATGTCCGTCGAGCTTCTTCCATCCCAAGTCATAGTACTGCCGAGGTAGGTGAAGTTCTCCACTTGTTTCAATTTCACTCCTCGAAGTGTGATATTTGCACTAAGCGTCTCTCTTCCGCACACTAGGATTTTAGTTTTCTTCTTGTTGATGCTCATATGATATTCTTGAAGTACTTGGTCCATTGTGATCAGGGATGCTTGCAAGTCCTCTCGACTTTCTGCTACAACTGCGATGTCATCAGCAAACCTTAGCATGTTTATTTCTTCACCATTCACCTTGATACCCTTGACACCAATTTCCTCTGCGTCTCTTATTGCTTCTTCCAGGTATATATTGAATAACGCTGAGGATAGGTTGCATCCTTGTCTAACTGCTTTATTTATTTTTGCTTCTATCTTCCTTCCGTCTTTTATTCGCATTGTGGTGACCTGGTTCTTGTAGAGGCTATAGATTATTCGTCTATCCTTGTAGTCTATTCCAATGTCTTCCAGTTTCTTAAACATCTTGTTCATTCGACGTTGTTAAAGGCCTTTTCCAAGTCCACGAATGCCACATACAACGGCTTGTTTACGTGTATCGTTTTCTCGGCCAGTATCCTTAAGCTGAGTATTTCTTCCCTAGCTCTTCGGTTTTTCCTGAATCCGAATAGATTTTCGGAAAGATTTCCTTCGATCTTTCCTTCCATTCTCCTGTTAATTATCCTAGAAAGTATTTTCGGTGTGTGTGACACCAGGCTCAATGTTCTGTGTTCTTCGCATTTTTCTGTCCTCGGCTTCTTCAGGATTGCGATTATTTCACTCTCCTGGAAGTCCTTTGGTAGTACTCCACTGTCATAGCTATCTTTGATTATTCCAAGAGGGTATCTTTTGCTTTAACCCCAAGTGCCTTGATGATTTCTTCATTTAATCTGTCCCCTCCTAGTTCCTTGTTGTTCCTTAGGTATTTCACGGTTCTGTTAAATTCGCTTCTCAGTATTTCGGGTCCCCATTCATCTTCATCCTCCCTACTTTCTTCTTCCGTTAAGTCAGCTTCCAGTGGTTTGGGTGCTTGATAGAGGTCTTCGATGTATTTCTTCCATCTCTTCCCTATGTCCTCCTGTTCGATTAGTATCTTTCCATTCGATCTATTATGTTGTGGGATCTTGTTTTCCTTTCTCCGAATTATCTTTTCGCCAGTTTATAAGGCATTTCTGCATTTTCTTTCATTATGTTGTTACTTATTTCTTCGCAGCAGTTTTCTATCCATTCTACCTTGGCTTTCTTGCTCTCTCTGTTTACATGGTTCTCAACTTCTTATATTGGGTCTTCTCAGTTTCATTTCTTGAATTATTTTATTTTCTTCTTTCCACTATGAGGTCTCTTATTTGGGTCGTTATCCATGGCCGTTATGTTTCTATCTCTTTACTCACAAGTTGCTCATCTGCTACCTCTGTAATGATCTTCTTTTTTTCATTCCATCTTCCCGTAACTGTTTTCTCCTTCACTTATAGTTTTGCATCGATGGCTGAGGTGAGCCTTTCTCTTACTTCTTTTTCCTCCAGTGTCTTTGTGATCCATCTTGGTTCCTTCGTAATTCTCTTCACTTTCTTGTATCACAGGCAGCTATCCATGATCATCAGGTTATGGTCACTATTTATATCTGCTCAGGGGTAGCTCTTGCACTGCTTAACTTGGTTCTTATATCTTGTTCTGACAAGAATGTATTCTATCTGGTATTTTCCTATTTCCCCCGGCATCTTTCATGTATATCTTCTTCGCGGATGTTGCTCGAAGAGGGTATTTGCTATTACCATGTTCTTTTTTTTACAGAACTTTACCAGCCTTTCTCCCGTGGCATTCCTTTTTCCAAAACCGAACTCACCCACGTTACTTCCTTCTTGGCCCTCTCCGACCACTGCATTCCAATCTCCCATAATTATTAGTTTCTCCTTTCCTTTTACTGTGTCTAGGACCTTTTCCAGATGCTCATGCATTTCTTCTATTACCTCTGCATATAGTATTATTTTATAGCATATAGTATTACTTGCAAAATTTCGATTGGTGTGTGTTGTGAAAAGGCTGTAAAATCGTAACTTAGTATATCATCGTCATCGCTCAACAATCTTAGGATTAGTTTGACGCATGAATCTTAAATAGGAATTGAGATATATGGTTTGACGCAGCCCTCCACTTCATTCTTTTATCGGCCAACCTCTTCATATTAACGTAATTACTCTCTTTCAAATCCTTCACGACCTGTTTCATAAATCACATACGACGCCTTCCTTTACCGTTCTTCCCGTTTACTTTTCCCTCGACGATTGTCTTCATCAGGCCATCGTGTCTTAAGATATGGCCGATTAATCTGTCCCGTTTTCTTTTTAGGGTTTTCAGTAGAAGTATTTTTTTCCCACTCTTCTTAAGACTTCTTCGTTTGTCACTTGGTCGATCCATTCAATTTTTATCATTCTTCTTTCTTTCATTCTCATGAGAGAATTTAGGATATTTGTATTCACAGAATTTTCATTTCGAATGAAAATGAATATGATTCAATTCGAATAGTTTGTTCCTTGCAATGAAATGGTCCATAAAAGGCTTAAAAAAATTTCAGTTCCACTTCTTAACAAATATTAGTCAGAAGTATTTACTCGCTCTATTTATGTTATTTATCAAGATTGCCAAGTCGCAAGTTCAATATTTTAAATATGATTAATGTTTAAATATATATTCTTTGTAGCATAAATTCCCTTAAGGAGTCTTAGGCTGTTTAAAAATTGGATATATTTGGAAAATTTAAAATTAATGTTTTGGTCGGTACTTTATTTAAGCCGAACAGACAATTCTATATTCTACACATATTTTATTGTTTTGGAATCGCACGTGCGTTACCTTTCAATTTTAAGAAATGGTCCTCCTGGGATAAGATATGAAGTGATAAAACCAAAATAATAACAGAAATTTTCTTCTTGAGATTCTCCTCACTTCCAAATAAAACTAAGAATGTCTGCATTATAACCTGCCCCGTTATTTTAGCTACTTAACATTATTTGTTGGACATTTTTTTATCTTTAAGTTAATATTGTTTTCTATTTCTTTGTCAAACATCCTTTCGAAGCCAGCGCCATGAAGTAGGGAATAAGATTGGTCACATCAGATCGGGGTATTTGTCTACTCCTGCTGCGCCTGCCTTTCCCCTTCATTCCTACTTATCTTCTCCTTCCATCTAGATTTCCTACCTTGATAGTTTTATGTGACAGCAAAATCGAAAGGGCTTCGGTTTCCCCAGGGAAGGGGTTCCTAATTTCAGGACGTTCACGAGTGCATTTTCTCTCACTCGTATTTTCCTCGTAGGCCCACCTTCTGGTGCCAACATTCTCTTTCTCTCACGATATCATTTGACTCGCTCAATTCTGGCTGTTTTTGATTGATGGCGAGTTGTTGGAAGTTTGATCAAAGCTATCTTGAAAACTCGGCAAATTTACTTCACTCCCCGCTTCCAACAAAAGAATTGACCGGAAGTGGACCTATGGTGGAAATATTTTTCATTTTTTCACTCATGCGCGAATGAGTCACAAGGGAAATATTCTCTATTCGTGGTGCACAAGCCTGCAAAAAATAAGTTACTAAATGGTAGTCCGCGCCTCGGAATCTACCTAACATTTTTGGCACTGGTTTATTGTGCGTGTACCAAATCAATAGTATTTGTGCAGTTGAATGTTTGGCTTCCAGCCAATCAGTGGTCCTCTTTCACAACTTCTAGAGAGTTAAAGGTGGTTCAAACCTCCTTTCAGGATATCTCTGCGCAAGCTATTCATAGTTGATGTTGACCAGCAAGTCTAAGAAGGATATACATGACTCAATACTTTTAAAGTATTTCTCAGTACACCTTCCAGCCCATAGTTTTTAACCCCCCTTCATCCATCACTATCCTCAACTTCCTCCTGAGTACATCATGTATACATATGTATGTATGTACATACATTAAAACCAGAAATTTGTCTTACTATGAACCTGATGATGACACCTGATCGTTGAAATTGGCTACAAAAAATGAAATATTGTGGAAACAATACATTGGTTGTGCGTTATGTCAGTAAATCGTGAATATTCACGAAGTGGAAGCCAAAACTACTACATACATCAAGTCTTAAATCACCAATGCTGATGGTTTGTTTTTGTACAACAGAATTCAAATGTTTGATTAATAACGAAATGTACCGTTTATGTTTGAAGTACCTTCAAAGTATATTGAAGAACTCGTTTTCAAATTGGCAGTGATAAATTTCTAATGAAGCCACAGGGGAAACAGGAATTTATGATTTTTTAAATTAAAATATTAGTTCTGGATCAGGTATATCTATTCCATTTGTTTTCATTTAATTAAATAAAAAGTGAGGTTCATTGTACAAAAATAATTTATATACCACTTTCTCTGAGTCTTATCTCTCTTTCGAGCTCTCATTAAACTCTACATCCAACGCTTCTGATCCAGCCATGTTCACGGAAGCCATCAATATGACGGAAGCACTCTTCTTCCACTCTTATCACCCCACAAAACTTAAGAAATGTTGGTAGCTAATATCAGAAGTTATTCTTAGCAAGGATACTTTGCCTTGAAGAAACGCGCTCATTTACGGAAAAGTAACTCAGTGCTCCCTCCATTACTCCAATTTCATTGTATTTGAAGGCAAGCACATTTTTGCCCTCCCCGTTTTCTTCCACTTGAAGAAAACCCATCTAAATATTATATGGCAGTAGAATATAATAAAGCTCATAATATTGTTCTTGCACTATAGTCTTCAATTGCTGTGGTGGCATTGTTTTCAAATTTCGAGATCGCATATTCACCATTAGGTTCACCATCACCATCACAGCAAAACAAGTGGTGATTTTGTCTTGTCCATAGTAGCGCAGTCATGCTAGTAAAACCAAGAGTCCAAATATCAGGTAGCCGCCTTCCTGAGCCTCGGCACCCACTGAAAAACCAGTGAGGTAAGACGCAGGAAAATTAACCAGAGCCGGCCAATATCTAACTCCCGAAAAACATGTATTCTGTTTGTTGTGCTCGTCAAGTCGTCACGACGCTCCCTGACGTCGAAGCAAGCTCATCTTCGGTCAGCTGATCCCTGCAGTAACAGAATATCTTGAGGTGGTAGTCTTCGATGCAGGCACTCTGGTTACCATAGAGATTGATCCGGCTTATCCCTACGTTCTCCTCCCCCGAATCGCTGGATCCGAGAGCCCAGGCGAGCATGTTGTCCGTCCAGTTCGACTTCCTATTCAGGGTGCCCTCAAAGACTGCTCCCCCTGGCCGGGTTCTCATCCTCACAATCACCCCCGACCCTTCGTCACCGTTCGACTTGGCCTCCAATACTTCATCCAGTCTGAGCCGAGCACAGGCCTCACTGGCCTCCGGGCTACGCTTGAGGATGCCGTTGATCAGGTCCACGAGTGCCAGGCCGGCAACTTTCGCTTCCTTTCCGCTGAGCGTGGTACCGGTTCCCCCTTTCTGCCACTCCTCCGCGGCCTTCCCCGTGAGGCACGTGCACCAGTGGTCGGTTATCCCGGCGTCTTCGCACCTCCTCGTCTCCGGCACTGGCAGGAATAGGCTGATACCTCTGGGAAGGTGGGAAGAGGATTGGATCTCCAGGGTCCTGTTGGCCAGGGACTCCGACGAGAGGGAAGCAGCGGGATCTAGGAGGTCGGCGAGGGTCAGGTGGAGGTCAAAAGGGGTCGTCAGTCTCTTGGCTCCGTTGGCCATCAGGTTCTCGAAGGCCTTCGGGAACTTGCGGCGGAATGTGGGCGGTAGGGCGAGGAATGCGAACGGGAGCCTCTCCTCTTGGGCACCTTGAGGCGTCTCCCGAAACTTCCCGGTTCGGACGCCGTGATCGCTGATGAACAGGAGGGCGGTTCTCTCCCGGACATGGGGAGGGATGCTCTGCCTTAGCTTGCGGGCCACGACCGGGTCGGCCTCCCGCACCAGCGCCAGTCCGTCATGAGTCATAGTGGTGCTCCAAGCGAACGCGAACAATGGGTGCTCGGAAGCGATGAAGGCCTCGCAGAACTTTTGGACGTAGTCGAAGACAACCTGTGGAGAAGGTGCTTCGTTAAGAATGGTCCGAATAAGGTAATTCTGAAATATCTACTAGTAGTACTGCTTAAAATGTACGGTAGGCAACAATAAAGAAGAACTATTTAACAGTTTTCCGTCCTAATAAAATATGGTAAGGATCGAAATAGCTCGTAAGAAACAAGAAATATTGAAGTGGAGAACTGCAAAAAGTTCTTCTGCCTTTTTGATAAATTAGTTCGACCTTATCAGTCATGACGGTATTGAAATGCATAAAGAAACGTCATTAGCAAAGAAGTTCGCATTGGCTTCATTTGCTGGCCTGTTATTCCAATAAGATAACTGGCTTACTTGAAACAGCTCGCATGAGCTGTAATTTTAGTGGGTAATAATGGCAGTGATGGTAGTCTTAACTCAATGTTAAGCCTTTTCACTGAGAATTCCCAAGGTGCTTGATTGGGCCAAATTGGCTTCATATAGAGGAGAAAAATAGCGTAAATACGTCATAGTGGTGGTGAATTGCGGTATGCAAGTATTGGCATGCAAAATGAGTATAAAAAAAATTTTATATTTCTGGATTAACATATGAGGACTAAAATTTGACGGTGTTTTATAAAAAGACATTTTCACTTGTTAAGAGTTTGAAATTCACGTTTTTTTAGCGACTCTCTTCCTATTTCATGCTTGTATTTCAGTAGCAGTTACGTAGCAGGTAGGCACAACCGATGATGAATGCAAAAATCTGTGTATCATAAAGGAACGAAATATTTTTAAATGATACTTAAGTTTCTTAATATTCCAAATGTATGCATGAAAATATGTTTAGTTCTGGAATTTAAATTGACAAGAGATATTTATGTTATCTAATGGTAAGACAACTTAAATAATTTGAGATATTGTAATTCTTTGATGAAGGCATAGCCATTTCTGATTAAAATATTTTGACAGTTTTAAAGCTAAAAAAAACCTGAACCTTGTTAATGACGTGGATGTTGGTTCAGTCGAAAATGAGGGCATAGGAGGAAATCAATTACTGAGAGTATGGATGTTCTGTAATATTGCGCCCTTAGAGATTTGCCAGTTAAATCCAAGGTCCGCCAACGCTCGATAATCTGTTCCAGCTGGATGCATCAACATCCATCTCTTTGGATGTGAGCCATCTGGTGGACTGTGAACAACCCATTAGGTCTGTCGTCGATCCGCATTCAAAGTTTAGCTTTCTTACCCTCTCCGTTTCCAAATTGCATACTTGAAATACTCACTCATATTTATTTGAATGGTCATACCTACATGGCAAAAGTTAGTTTGAAAATCATCTAATAATTACCTTCTTATGATTAGTGTGTAATATCAAGAAATAAACTTATTTTATTACTGAATTCTGGACAACATTAAGCGTGAAGTAGGCAAGCTAGTAAATTTGCAACTGTGGATGTGCAGTCCAATTCATATTGATATACTCTATTTGGCAGTTTATCGGTGTACACATAATAAATATTATCTCAAAAATTATTTCCTGGCAGCGTAAAAAGAAGGAACCAATGGCATGCAATTGAATTGTCGATAAATAACGCAGTGTAAGAGGTATTACGTTAAGAAATTAGGGTCCTAAATTTTTGCGGAAAGTATTTACGTATGTACGTCAATTTTGCTCGTCCATCCACCTGTACACCCATTGGAAATCCGCAGCTGTTTCGTGAGCTTCTATCATTTTTCTCTCTCCCTATCATTGCATGTTATCTGCTTACATTCATCAGCATTTTTTTCAGAGATCAGGTATCCGTCACATAAAATTAAACCGTCGTGAAAGTTTAATAATCTCTAAACACGGTGAATTTCTTTAGGAATGAAATGCAAAGATGATGTAGTTTTCCGTAAGAAATCTCGTCTCGTTAGATTTGTAGATGTTGGTGCAAATGAAAACTATATATATATATATATATATATATATATATATATATATATATATATATATATGACCTTTCCACGAGATTTAGGTCATCCGTGAGCAAAATCGTATAATATATCCTCTGGTTCCCAATGAGTTTTTGCAAACGTTTTTTCTCTCATTCTTCTCGGCTTGAATTCCATTTGTGGTTATTTTCACGCCTCATCACCCAACGGAGAAATAATTTGACTACCAAGATCTAAAATCTTCACTAACATAATTTAAAGGGCATTAAGAGGAGAGGGTATTTGATGGACGTGATAGATGAGGAATGATGCGTAAGAGGGGAAGAGTAGAAAAGAAAAACGGACTATTAGAGGGAAATGACGAGAGTTAGAAAGCATGTAGAGCTGGCATTCTAATAAATATCTCTTCTTTAGCAAGAACTGAGCTCTTCGCGGTCATTGAATGCAGGTCTAAATACATTTTAGAGATACTTATATCCTAATTTTTCATATGTCACGATTTGATTGATTTCCAGTTATTTTATCTAGTATCTATGTTTGCCTCTAAATCCATTTTGAACAAAGAATTATATAGCGCCAGTCAAGTAGACATTGGTAGATTAAACGTGTTGCAATCAGTTAGTACTCCACTTTTATGATCAATGATATCTCGATACGGAATTACGATATCTCTGCAATAGTAAACAGTCCTGTATTGGGTCCAAAGTAGTACAATTGAAAGAGTAATCAGCTTTCAACATGATAAACTGGGTTTACATAGGTTTCTGTTTCAGTTTTTTAGTATTGATAGCATTTATATAATTTTGGTCGTATTTTATGAGTAATTTGTCATCCTTTTTCATTATCAGAATACTTTAAAACCAGCAATCAATAGTCTAAGTAAATCGTAAAGTATTATTAAAAATTTATTTTTCACCGGATTAAGATTTATTTGATATTTAAGGCGACTCAGAATATTCTGCCATTGGTTTATTGAAAACATATTTAAGGAATATTTTAATAAAGCGTCGATAAACTAAGTAAACGCCTTGTATATCTACCTCACCACGATCGAATCACATGACACGATGCTAGAGTGGCTTGGCATTTATTACATTTCTATGTAATTTTATGGACAAATTAAGTTTTGGTGGAACTAGCTGGTAAATTATTCTTCCTTAGTATGCTCATAAAGTTTTAAGTGAAGATAGACTAATCGTGTCAAGCCGTAGGTGTGGAGTCGAAGTTAGGGGTGAATGATGAATCGATACGGAATTACGAGAGCTTTATCACTGGGAACTCATTAAAGAAAGAGGCTATTTCTGTCATTAGCAGCCTTATAGATGAATCGCAGATTAAAGAAAGCCAGGAATAACCTTTTTTCAGGCACCCTTTTTCTTGACAGCACAATCATCCATATCCCCTTTATCTCCCCTTGACGTCGTGGGTCGGGTTGGTTTGGTGGGTAGAGTACTGGCCTCCCATCTAGGCCCGGGTTCGATTTTTCATTGGCAAATTGATCCCTACTTGAGTGCCTCGTGGAGGAAATTTCAGGTTCAGTACTCCGTCCGTCGGATGGGACGTTCAGCCGTGGTACCCTTGGCTCCTGTCGTTAAGAGTAGCCAAATGCCGATGCCGGGTTTCTATCCACTCTTCCTCCATTACCTGAAATGTTCCTACCATTACCCAATATCCTACCTATCCTAATTGGCGCAAATGACCTCAGCTGTCGGTCGCTTCCCCTGAATAACCAACCAACCTTTATGTAGCCTGCAGAATGACCCCTTTAATCTAACTTCTCTCTTCAATTCAATCCCTTACCCCCTTATAAGAAGAGTGAATCGAAGCGAGGGCTGACGTTGGCGACATTCGTTCTACGTCTCCGGGTCCACCCATTTGGGAACGGTGTGCGGACTATCAGGATGCTAAGATACGACCAATCACATTCTCATTACAATTTTTATTACCCTCTACTTTCAATAGAAGATAAGGCAACGCGTATCAACGTGAAAGGTTTTGAAAGGTAGATAAAAGATGAAAAGACCGATATAATAACGTTTCCGAGAAATTGGAAGGCTAGGTTTAAGACTAACGCAGTAGGGCATGATTTAAAGTGATCTAAACATCTGTTCGATATGTTCAATTTTGCATCCAACTAAAATGAACTATGGAACAGTATCTGGCTTCAAATGTATGGCGATAAGAAGCGGAAGAAATCTCTGGAAAAAGAATCGTTTTGAGATTAGGAAAATTGTTATTAGAAACTTTTAGGTCAAAGGATAGGAAAAGTTTTGTTGATATGCTGATATGGAGCCCAAAGTTGTTTGATAGTGAAAATATGTCATGCAGAAAAGTTTTGAAACTTTGGAAGTTGGATTAGGAGAATGATGGGGAAAGCTGATTGCATTAGCAGTAGAATTAGGGCTTATTGTGCTCCAGTTACTTAGGCTATATGGCTACGAATAAACTAACTATTAATATTAATTAAGCTTAATTCCAATACAAATATGACAGTAATAACCTAGATGGGATTCGAACCCACAGCATTTTTTTTACCTGATCGGCTGAAAGCTTGATAGAGAGGAAATAGATTATGATGTATTGTTTGTTATAAGGAGGAGAGGACATTCCGTAGAACAAAGAAGACATTTCCGAAGGCAAAATAGACGAAGAATTAATTACAATTGGGTGATGGGACAATAAATACTGAAATAAGAAATAATATGGGTTCATGTGGGAAGTACATCGAAACGAGAAATAAATTAAACCTCATATCTGAAGCATGCGGTGAACATTGAGTTACGTCCAAGATAGCTTGTGTGTCATATGATCCAGCTAATCTATTGATGAGCCGATCTCATCCTTTCCTTGATGAGCTGAGGCCATCTGGATGAAAAGGGGATGAGTCTCGACTTCCATCAATCGATTAGCACTCACTTAAAGCTCGCTCCAGTCGATAGTCGTCAACTTTCTTTCTTTCGAGGCCAAGGATTCTTTGCTGCGAATATCTCATCCTGGCCCTCCAAAATAGAAATAAATCAATAGGAATTTGCTCAAAACCGAGATTGGTTCTCGTCGCCTGGAGGCTTTTTCGTGTTGGCGCAATCGATGCCCACGGTTCGACGATTGACGACAGCGTTCTAAGCCAACGAGGCGAACTTAAAACGGCGACGATAGACGTGCGAGAGATACCGAATCGCGGATCATTGATTGCATTGAAACGAAGGGGAGAAAAGCACGGCAGAAAACTTGAGATTTTCTCTCGAGCAAACACACTGTAGCCTAACTTCACGCTTCACTCCTAAGCCCCTTTTTACCCTTACCTGTAGTTGCGTCGGCTGCTCAGGTATGAATAATCTTGGGCAGAAGTACAGGGTTAGGGTATATTTACATACTATATTGCTATACTCATTCACTCATATAATCAACCAGTACCTAATCATATGAATTCGTGCAGAATTTTTCCCGGAATAGTCAGCTCATAATCCCCTTCAAAGCAGGAAGGATTAAATCTAAATGTTTTAGGGATTTCCCAATACATTCAATCCATATTTCTAAATCCTTCATAAATCCATATCAAATCTAGATTTCAAAATCTAGATACGGCGAACAAAGATTTAATCTGGATTAAATTCAGATCTACATATACTTAGCATTCAATAAAAATCTCAAGTTAGTGTAATTCCATTCCATAATATAATCGTGATATAAAGATAAATATATCCTTTGCAGGCGAAATTTTTATATTTGTATATCCTGTCAAGCATACATTCTTCCATGTACATTGATTCGCAGTTGCGAAAACGCAAGATCTTGCACTGCTTTATCTGTCATTTCAATATTTAAGTGTACGGTATCTTTCCTATCATTTGAGAATAGCTGCACCGTTGTTTTCCCTATGGATTATCTCACTCTCAGTAACACTTATCAAACGTGTGAAACACTTGGCAACAATTGGGACGATAGTTTCCTAGGCATATTCCAATTCTTTATCTTCATGATAACCGTGATTAATTGGCACCAATAGATTATGGAATTGTCAGAGTGTTAAGGCGATAGAAAATGGATGCAATTCGTTCACCTCATACTGTCATGTCAACTCAGTCGTGAAATACTATACGTATTCCATAATCACCATCGGTCAACAATCCTAGGATTGATTTGACGCAGCCCTTCACTCGATTCTTCTATCGGCCTACCTCTTCATATTATTCCTCATAGTAATTCCTCTCTTTCATATCCTTGACGACCTGTTCCATATAGCTCATACGACGTCTTCCTTAGCCGTTCTTCCCGTTCACTTTTCCCTCGACGATGGTCTTCATCAGGCCATCATGTCTTAAGATATGACCGAATAAGTTGTCCCGTCTTCTTCTTAGAGTTTTACATATTCCATGGAACTCCGTATGATGGGATCTGATTTGTGACAAAATATGACTGAAAAAACATTCAAATGGAGCTTCAGTGCTTGAAAACGTCATTTCAATTCATTTTGTTTTCATACGAGGCTAAAATGAACGTAAAAATAACCTAGTACATGCTGGTGAAAATATTTTTAGTTTTATCTAGTGAGATATTTTTGTTTCTTCAGGCGATGGTATAATGGTATAAGTACGTACTAATGACGTCAGGAGAAGGATTTCTTCATTAAAGTAGGCATTTTCTATGCGAAGAAAATTCCCAAAGAGAACCTTCAACGGATATATAAAGATAAACTTGGATCCTGGATCCTATATCCTGTCAATTTCAATGTCCTCGAAATCTCCTAATGTTCATCGTAATTTCAATACGGGTACTAGTTCCTTATGGAAGTTAGTATGACATTAGTTCCCTGAATTTGTATGAGTTCATAGCAGTATGTGTCCGCGTGATAACAATTTAAGATCTCGCCACGTGAGTGAAAGTTCGTTGGTTGTGTTCGTTCAATATCACTTCCTTCTATGAGCCAGTAAGATATTAGGTCCACGTAAGTTACTGATGCTGTCTGGCCCCCTGTCCCCCTGCCCCAGGCCCGCTGTCATTCATCCTCGGGGTAAGTTGATATAGATGTATCTGTTAATTATAGATTACCTGCACAACTTACTAATTGATCCTATATCCTAGATAGATGGATTATTAACTCCACTAAGCTTGATTCGGAGCAAAACATTGTATGGATATGAGTCATTGACTACGGGGAGAGGGGACGAGAATAGAAGAGAGACTTCTGAGATGAGGGTGTGGAGAGAGATTGAAAAACTAGGATGGTCTGACAGGAGCTTAATAGATGAGGTGATGAGCCAAATGCCAAATGGAGGAAGGCTGTTGGCAGAAATGACGAGGAAGCGTGTTGAATTGAGAGAATAAGCCAATAGGGACAAGACCGTCATTACAGTTATAATTATCCATCTATATCTACGCGATACCCTGCAAGATATCGTTAGGGTGTGTGGCAGGGGGTGAAGATCACCAAGCATGCACTATTGACATAAAAACAAGCTACTAAATGGAAACATGCTATATAGTAGGGTATCAGGCAACTAGATGGTTAGTATCTGCATAGCAATTAAGGGATTGGTTGTTAATACATCCATCATACACTACAGACTACTCTAAAATATTTCCCCTGCCTACTCCTTTGCTATACTGGCTATTGTGTTCTCTTATAATACGTGTGAAAAATGACATTTTGAATCTATCTGTATGGCAATCTCTCTCTCTATTCTTATTTATCTGGTCGAATCTAGCATAATACGCTGTTTTTTTTAAATATGTCTAACATCTTCAATAAAGCTATCCGCTTTCAATTTCTGTTATAGATTTAATCTGTACTTTAACCTACGCTCTAGTGATTCCCACCCTAATTCTTGTATTAATTCTGATACAGTACTAAACCTATTGTAACACCTTTTAACGAACCTAGCTGCTTTACGCTGCACTGTCTAGTTCTCTGATCAAAACTAATTCATTCGGATCCTATACACTGGCTACATATTCAAGGTGGGGCCTAACTAGGGAAAAGTAACATTGCTCTTTTGTCTTCTCAATAACTACAATACCAAGCTAATACAAAGCCAACAAAAATATAACCAAATTGTTTCAGGCTTTACTTCCTTGAACTCAATCATATCCTTGAAAATGAAAGAAAAATTATATTATACATGCCTCTAGTGAGGGAGAAGTTAGGATTGGGGTGGAGGAAAGGAAGTCTGATAGGAGGAAGTTGGTCGAATATTGCGGTGGAGGAAGGTTAAGAAGATAACAATCTCAAGCTTGGATTGGTTGGAGGTTGTGTGATGAAGGTTGACGGCCACGCAAACCCAGGAAAACCAGATACCGATGAGTCCAACATAACAATACAAAAATCAAGCTGAATGGCATACGACCACATCACCGTCAATGGCCGCATGTTTGGCTGTCATTCTCCTTTCTGCCCGTTGCCCTTCCCCCGCATTTCTTCCCTTAATGTCTTGGACTCATTGTATGAATAATACAACTTAAAATTTTCTTTCTTGTGTGATTTAGTCATAATGCTGTGTAAATGAGGAAGAAGATAGAGAAGAAAAAGGTACTTGGACAGTATGAATAGAGTTAGTTAGTTATTCAGGGAAGGCGACCGACAGCTGAGGTCATTTGTCCCATTTATGATAGGTTGGTAATGGTAGGAGTTTTTAGGGAACGGAGGAAGGGTGGAGAGAAACCCGCCGTCGGCATTAGCCTGCTCTTAACGAAAGGCACCGAGGTGACCACAGCTTAACGTCCCATCCGATGGACGGAGTACTGAACTTGAAATGTCCTCCACTAGGCACTCAAGTGGGGACCGGTAATATCAAAAGCCCCAAGTCTATTTTCTTCTTCTTTCCGCAAAGTTCACGTTTCCGCACCATATAGCGACAAACTCCGTATTAAACCTTTCACTAGTAACAAAAGAAATGGTTGGCGAGTTAAAATGGGTTAAAGACAGGCGCCAAGGGGACCACGGCTTAACGTCACATCCGACGGACGGAGTACTGAACCTGAAATGCCCTCCACTAGGCACTCGGGTATATAGGGACCGGTTTTCTACAGAAAAATCCGCCACTGCCGGGAATGGAACACAGGCCCTCGGAATAGGAGGTCAGTACTCTAGCCACTGCACCAACCCGATCCCAATTGAATGTAAGTAGAGGAAATATCCTGATTTGAAGAGAAAGATAGTGACTTGTTATATGTTTTTTGGGTTGTCCGCGTCTTGTTAACTGGTTGGAGGGTGGCCGACGTTTCCTCTCCTTTGCCGGAGACTTCCTCAGGGCTACGTAGGCTTCCTCAGTAGCCCTGAGGAAGTCTCCGGCAAAGGAGAGGAAACGTCGGCCACCCTCCAACCAGTTAACAAGACGCGGACAACCCAAAAAACATATAACAAGTCATAATATGGACCGCGAAAGTTTTAACGACTTGAGAAAGATAGTGTACGAAATGAACCGTTCAGAAAATGCTATGCAAAGAATTATAGGGATTCTCCTTCGGAACATTCCCTACCGGTAGTAAAAAAAATAATAATGATAATGAGGGAGGAAAATCTCATTTGCACCCATATGCTGCCGGGGTTCCATGATCGGAATCATACCTCCAATCCGAGCCGGGGTCCGAGACAGAGGAGGACACTGGGATAGTTGAAGTGGCCCATGTGCTGCTCGATGGCGAGGATGAACGGCCGGAGGTAGTAGTCGGACGGCTGCTGGCGGAAGCCCATTCTCTCGAAGTTGAAGATACCGATGTTGGGCGAGTCCTCGACCAACGCCGTTCGGTACCCGCGCTCCTCGAAGCGGTGCCAGATCCACGGGCAGTCGTCCAGCTTGTCGTACGCCCGCTTCCAGCACTTCTGCTTCAGCTCGCTCTCCTTCAGCCCCGTCATCAACGGCACGATGTTCGGGAAGGTGTTGTCCGCCACCTGACGCCAGAAAAGGTTTAACTTGAAAAGCATCGTCCGAAACTTGGTCGTGCACGATTTCGGGCACACCGCCTAGTATAATAAAAGCTTGGTGGTTCCGTTTGATATTCAACGAGCATGTAGGTACCATGTGCCGTCGCCAATAACCTTAGTGGAGTTAATAATCCATCACTCCAGGATATAGGATTAATCAGTAAGTTGCGCAGTTAATCTATAATTAACAGATATATCTATATATACTGGCTACCCTGTCACCTCGAGGGTGTGTGACAGGGGGGCCTGCATTTAATGGGCCAGCCGCAGTAACTTACGCATACCAAATACCTTACTCAATATCTTACTTTACTTAATATCTAGGGGGCCAGCCGCAGTAACTTACGCGGACCTAATATCTTACTGGCTCCTAGAGACCGATAGCCAGTGAACGAACACAATCACTTTCACTCAAGTGGAGAGATCTTAAATTGTCATCTAGCGGACAAAATACTGCTACGGACTCCTACAAATTCCGGCAACTAATGTCATACTTACTTCAAGAAGGAACTAGTACCCGTCTAGCAATTTCAATCACCATCAGGAGATATCGAGGACACCGTCATTGACAGGATACAAGTTCCAGGATCCTATATTCAAGCCATGACGAATCAATCAGTGACTTACGCGGGCCTAATATCTTACTTGCCTCTAGAAAGAACAGATAGCCCCTCGAACGATCGAATTCACTTTCATTCACGCAACGAGAATTTCACTTGTTTTCACGCAGACAAAATACTGCAACGGACTTGTATAAATTTAGAGATCGCGCTGGTGCTTCCAGTCATACTACGCTCCATCTTTTGCATGAACCGATCGCCGGTATACTCGGTACAATACAGGGCCTTGTGTCATGTGATACGGGTTTTTTGCGCTTAGGCCAAAACTTTAAGGTGTGATAGAATCCGCCAGTTTCTTACCAAATTGCTCTCTTAAACGAAGAACCATAAAGAGGGACACTCGAATTTAAGTAGCATAAAATTAGCTGTCTATTGCGGTCAGCTACGACGGAAGCAACCAATGTAACCTTTCGCAACGCCGCACCGTGCAGAAATTAGTAGTGAAAATTACTTCCATTCTTCTATATTGGCCTTTCAAAGTTTTTTCTGGGGTTACATTAAGAGAATGTACATTTAAATTGTAGGAATCACATATTTTTACGTAGAATTTTTTTCTTTTTCAGATTGGTATCTAGCGTAAAGTTACCGGAGAAAAAGTTTCATTCACGCCGTTTAACTAACTTGACCAACGTCTTGTTTTTGGTTCCTAAAATTAATTACTTTTGCGCAAATATAAAAAAATATCTCATATATATAAAAAAATACGAAAGTTAACTCTCTGTTGCGTTATTTCGTTTGCGATTTGGTTATAGGAGGGACTATCATGTGTCAATTTATGTCACAAAATATATGACTTTTTACTAAAAATATATTCTTGTTGCGGTGCAACAAAAATGATCTCTCCGCCGCCATATTTATAACTATCGATACAGCGATATCGATTATCATTTCCATTCATATCTTTATTTTAATAATATCATCGACCAGACGTATCAAATCTTAGCATCCGTCTTAGCATCTTTATCGAACGGGTTTGAAAGAGAAAATAGAACTTAAGAAAATTTAGAAAATAATACTTTGATATTACGTGTTATCACTCCAAATGTTAAAAAATTTTCTATTTTTCAGGGATGTAAGCATTGGGAAACAGGGAACTCATTAATTTCTGAGATATAAGTCGCATTCGTCACGGCATAGGAGGAAACATCTTAACCCCATTGTGCTTCGAGAGGTTAGAAAATAAAAGAAGAGGAAAAAATGTACGAGGTGCTCTACGAAATCGGAGATTTGAAGTGGAAGAAATTTTTCATCCCCCGTGCCATTTTTAATCTTAAAAAAAAAAGCAAACGGGAGGAAACTCAAGCGAAATAAAACCAACTCCACCTCCTCCCCCCTCCCTTTCTCCGCCCCTCGGAGATTTCCTCCCTCTCCAAGACTGGAGGCTCCTAATGCCCAACGCCGCCGCCGCATGCCCTCTGCGGCGGTTTTCTGAGTGTTATGCAGATATAATTAGAGGGAATGAAGACAGAGAGCGAGAGAGAGATGGTGGATGAGGGGGTGGGGATTTGGGGAGGAGGGACGCGCTAATGCTTTTACCCTCGTTAACTGAGGCAAGAGCGAGGGAGACAGGTGGCGACCGCAAACGCTGAAACCTAGAGCGTTTGGCGCCCCTGCCTGAGGTGAGAGCACAATCTTCCAGCGGAATTCCATCTCGGAAAAAGGGCTTGGCAGCAAGGTAATTGGTTAATGCCCACGAAATTTTGGCTTCCAGAGCTAAAGCAGTTTTCGCGAAAAATATACACCGAAATTTCGGAAAAGGTGGCGGTCGTAATTTATCGCATTTACCTGTTTGTATAAATATTTTTTGGCGTTGCTAAATCCTCGTGGAATCATGAATTAAGGGTGCGTGAATAAGCACAAGGAAGAACTACTCGTTGTTCCTTATGACCCTACTTTTTTTTACTCAACGTTTTATACTCAACTTTTGATATGTTTGAAAACAAACCGCAACCAAAAAATATAGTTACATGGAAAATGCTAGGAGATAGAAAATTTCAAATTGACCACATTTAAGTGAAGCAGAGTTTCAGGAACCAGGTGGAAAATTACAAAAGTTTCCTGAGTAGTATGTAATACAGTAATGTTCAACGAGAGCATCCAGATTGATACGGAAGGCGTTGAAGATAGTGAAGCACCCGAAAAACTATGAGCAGGCGGATGGGGGCAATCTGTGGAGTGATTGGAGGAGTATTTTAACGGTAGATGAAACAGGAAATCGTCAACCGACAGAAAAAATCCATTGCCTCAGAAACAGATAAGACGGACGAATATAATTTATCGCGACTTCAGACCTGAAGGTGCCAGCTGGATATTGTCGTCGGCAACAGACTAAACACGGCTCCCGAAAGCTCTTCCTCATCAGTCTTAGGATTGCTGACACATGATGATGATGTAATGCATTTGTTGCATTTTTTTCTAGTTTTAACTGATTTAAGTAATCGATGTAATTGTTTAAATAACATCGTACCATCTACAATAAGTTATTGATCTTGTGTGGACGATTATAAGCTCCATGTCAATTATTGGATTCGATCCCACTAATTTTGAGTTTACTGGCTGTTGCATCACCAACTTGGCTACCGTGTCGGGTTAGTAAAATTTAGATTCGTCGTTATGTCGACTACCAATGGCATATATATATATATATATATATATATATATATATATATATATATATATATAAATATAAATTCAAACAGTAGGTGAAAGAAAGAGATAGTAAACATACATAAAACATAATGTTTTATGTATGTTTACTATCTCTTTCTTTCACCTACTGTTTGAATTTATATTTGTGTATTTGCGCCTATGGCGTTGTGTATGAATGGTGATTTGTTTGTATATATATATATATATATATATATATATATATATATATATATATATATACAATAATTTGCGATGAATCCTGCAGTCCTGATGATGCAATGACACAATGCAGACGACTTAAAGATGACAAATTTAGCGACAACCAGGTATTGTCAATAACATTATTATTGAAATTGATATTTATTTCTCATTTTATCCATTATACATAGGAGTATTAAGAAATACCCATGGGTTAAAGCAGATGGGAAAGTATTTCAGTAAAAATAAATGGTGCACAAGTTATCTTAGGGACATAGTGGCGCGTGTAAGAGAAAAAGCCAGTGTTCAACCCGAAGGTCAGTCTGGTTGGTTAATTGGAGAGCTCACCAAGGACTACGTTCTACATCAAGTGAAATTCTCATATCTGGATGAGTGGGTTACATTCCTCTTGCTAACAGGGGGTTTACAGAAAGATATGGCACCCGCATGATCACACCACTTGGGTTTAGCTGTACGTATTCGAAGAAACCACCCCCGAGAACTCAGGTCAGTAGAACGGATGCCCTACCCACTGGGCTATCCCGTCGCCACATAAGATGCGAGGACACTTGTATAATTTCTTTGGTGCGTTAAAATAAGGGTGAACGTACTGTATTGAAAGTATTCTTTCAATACAGTACGTTCTTGTATAAAAGTATTCTTTCTTGGGGTGATGTTCAAACGTGGTGTCTCGTACAATTTGTAACCAACACGTTCTTTTTCCAAGTAACTTCGTAATTAATGCGATACAAACGGCCGTAATTCATTCGGAAAGTAAATTTTACGTTGCGGCTTCACCAGTTTTTTCCCACAATATTTTCCACCCCCTGCCTACGAGCCCCAAAAATCGAGAGTGAGGTATTATCGCGTGGGGTTGAGCGTGAGTTTGCGGTTTCCGTCACCGGGGCAATCACCGAAACACGTTTAGCTCGGAGCAGGAATTCAAATTGGGCAGATAAGCAGAACTCTCGGGAATGGCGTGCGGGCGAGATCCAATACAAGGATATACGGATCTAGCGTTTGTTGAGGAATAACTCGGTTGCCCAGTCTTTTTTTTCGTACAAGGTGGCATATTTAGGTTCGGGAGGAATCCTCCGGGTGTGGCGAGAGCGATAGTCCGTGCAGGCCCTCTTACTTAATTGCCCAAGGCGATGGGGCTTTTATTCATAATCGGCCATTTGCTCTCCGCCATAAATCATTTTGCGGCTTGTGGAGGGGGTCAAGGGAAGGAAATTAATTTCGTCAGTTGACTTTGGCGATTTTCTTGAATTGCTTTCGGCAGAGTGAACGATGGACATTTTACCCCTCTTAAACCACTTCAGATTCATGCTTTTCCCTTATTGGAATGATGAATATTCTCAGCAGTGAGGGAGGCATTTTAATATTTTCCGCTGAGTTTGTATCCATGAGAGCGAAAGTGACAGCTAATTTATCCAGCATATTTTGTCTGCTTGATTTTTATCATGCTCTTGATAGAAAAGGGATGAGCGTGGTAGCCTAGTGGGTAGAGCGCTAGGCTACTGATCGAAGGGTCCCGGGTTCAAATCCGGGTGAAGCCTTTGGACGCCCCTGAACGAAAACTCCTCGGAGTACGAGGTGGCCCATTGAAAGGAATTGGCCCCCATACCCTGAATGTGTTAAATTCACACGCCTGTGGCTTAGTTCTGGGTGAGCTCTACCATCACCTATCAAGACCAACCTTCGGGTTGAATCACTGAGTGAATGAGTGATAGAAAAAATACCTTCGTCGTGACTGGTTTTATCGTTAGTACACTCCGGATATGAATGCAACCTTAACGACCTTATCCCTCTTATCCAGAATGTATTTAAGGAAAATTCTTTCCACGTATCAAGGGGTCGAAAAATATTTGTTGTGCCTCCATCAGGTACTTCAAAGCCTAACAAAAAGATATGGTTCCCTTTAAAAGTGAACAATATTTCTCTGATGATGATGTATTCCTGAGAATACACGGAAAGAATAAAGATAAGGATAAACGCTTCGAGTTCCATAAAGAGAAATCGATTTCAGCTCACAAGCGCAGCCTATGCAACTACTTAATGATATGCAATACCCAAGCATTCGATATTTCATCATCCCCTTCATCGGGTCCAGAATACGATACAGCAGTTTTACTGGCTTTCCGCATATCTAAATATCTGTAACATCCTTATTATTAAGTTTTTTGTCCTCTCTTTATGCCTCCATTCTGTTTATTCCCCAAATTTAATTTTCCAAAGGCCGCTTTACACGATACAATTTTTTTGTACAATTTCTTGTACAAACGCTTTTATAAATTAAAAGAAATTGTATATTTGTCTGAATGGAATTAGAACAGGTTCTATTTTCTGTATATCCATTGAGAAATTCGTACAAGTGTTCACACAATATGCCGCTTTACACGGTAGAATTTCCTCATACAAGCGTTTGTACGAGAAATCATACAAAATATTGTATCGTGTAAAGCGTCCTTAAGAGTCTTTAATGTATTTTGTTCACCCTTTGAATCTAACTTATTTTCCCTCTTTATATTTCTCTACGCTCTAGAATAATTCAATTCTTAAAAAAATATATATTCTGAAAGTAAATTTGTGTGAACCCTGCGGCTGACAACTGGAGGGTGGTCAGCAATTTTCTTGATGCTTGGCGCACGGGACAAACTATCACGAAAAGGACGCGCGAGAGGGTCCATTATAAAGTTGGAGAGTAGAAAGTTGAAAGATTGTAATGGTAAACTTTAGAAGCTGTGTGAATATTTAACTTCCGTCACATTTTGTTTCCACGTTTTAATAATAGAAAACTATCTAACACAGAGAAAATTTCAGTAAAATTTGAATTACACATTTTCTGTCATTAATTTGATTAATATTTTTCTAAATAAGTTGTACATATTTCGCACCTTATTCAGTGTATTCATGCCAAAGTGACGGCTCGGTTTTTCCGAATATTTTAAATGCTTAATTTTTTAGAGAAAAGAAGTAAAAAAATTATACCTAAAATGCATTCATAAAATATTTATGCATTTAATACGGTGATTTTTCTTATGACTCCAAAGGAACGGGTTTATTTTGGATATCATTCTGACGGGATGTAAAATAACTATGGATAATCTGAAAACACTAATCGTATTCTGCTTTAGATTCATTTTCTACTCTTTCTCCCACCACCTTATTATACTTTACTCACTTACAGGGCTTAAGAACTTATGGTAGTCGTAGTGATTGATTCCATTTTTAATGTTCTGAGATTCACGTGGTGATGTTATATTGTTGTTTCTATCGTGTCGTTAATTTTAGTAAAAATTGCTGTTATACATTGGTGTGTGAAATTCACAAATTCAGGGTAGGGGAGCCAGTTCCTTTTCCTGGGCCACCTGCGATTTCCTATGAAGTTCTGACACACAGAAAATTGAATCCCGAGGATTTTAGGTAGGGAGTCCAGAAAAGCCTTCTGCCCGGGATTTCAACCCGGAACCCACAAGTCCTGCGCTTTACCCTCTTTTCCACCACGACCAAGTGTTTCAGTGTTCTATTTCTTTACGACACGAAGATATTGAAAAGACATATATTTGGGAACACGATTAAATACAACAATTAATTTTGAGGATATGATAACGTTCCATATTGGCAAAACCTGAAAAAGCAATTCAAATTTTGCAAGATACATGGATATGAAGAACGTGCACAGGTGACCCAAATAATTGAAACGAGAATGAAAAGCTTCAATAATGGCTGAGGGAAGACATCGCAAACTATCAGCCCTGCAGCATACTGATCTTACTTCACTTAGACGTTTATGGGCTTCGGGTTGGACTACGAGCTTCTGCTGTTGTAAAAATTATGACCGTGATTTATTCATGCACGAGAACCAATTTCTAGGGTACCTTGTTGTAGCCGACGAGCTCCACCGCACCCAATTCTTCGAGGAATTCCCTCGTCCGCGGCATCTGTCGATGGAAGTTCTGCCTGGAAGAGGCGTCGAGCCCGACGATGAGTAGGTTCAAGCGGTTGTCTCGCTCCTCGCTGAGGTGAAGGAAGGAATGAATTATGCAAGGAATTAATCCAGCCCCCTTCGAGAATTTGCAACCACATGCGAAACACCGAATTGTGTACAAATTGTATAGAACTGAAATTGATTTTATTACAACTAAAGTCTAAAGTGAGATGTATTATTTATAAGGTCCGATCAAGTTTGTTTTATTTTTTGTGTCCAGCGTGGAATATTTTACATTTTAGAGACCTTTATATCGGATCCGTAAGTGGAAGCTATGATAAAGGAATTAGAGTGAGCAAAGGAGAGCAGCTAGATTTCTTAAAGGCTCGGTTAAAATCTAGGCTAAACCCTTCATGTATTTTCGATGCTTATTTGTTTATAGATGACGTTATATATACATTTAGAACCCCTGTGTATTATGCTAGGTTTGATCAGATTAACAAGATTAGAGAGATAGATTGTCGTACCGATAGATTTAAAATGTCATTTTTCCCGCGTACCATAAGAGAGCACAATAGGAAGCATAGCAAATGGATAGGTAGATGAAATATTATTAGAATAGTCTGTACTGCACGATGCATGCATTAGCACGTAGTAGCCTAGTAGCATGTTTGGAGGATCTTAACCCCCTACCACACACCCTCGTGGTGGCTCGCAGGGAATTACGTGGATGTAGATATGAAATAATGGTATGGCGAGGCGCCATTGGCCGATGAGAGGGGAGGAGAAGCGGCAAGCGACTTACGAGGTCAGCCCAGAGCTCTTGTTAGCGCACCGCCGCTCGACGGCCTCCTTGGTCACGGGCACGGCGTGCATGTCCTCGAACTCCTCGCTCCTGCCGTCCCGCGTCACCTTGCACCGCACCCTCGTGAACTCCAGGCCCTCCTTGTCGATGTGCAGGAATGAGTCGTGCGAGGGGAACTTCACGCAGTCCCCATCAAGGCTGCAGCCCGGAGGGTCCAGAGAAATGAGGGAAGCATTGAGCTCAGCAGTGGATCCATGTATGCATAGAGTAACACAATTACTGAGATGGAGTTTTCGAAAAGAAGATAAATTCAAAATGCAAATTGATAGGGGAGGAATATACCCCCATACTACTATTTTGGCCATCTTGGTTAGTGATTCCCAAACAATAGGAAACATCCTATCAGCGAAATTTCAAAGCCTGCTGTTTGGGAATTTACACGTCTGTGTACGCTACCCACCCTTATTTTCTGCAGGAAATTCATATATACGTGCGTGTTTGACTAAAAACGAGTAAAAAGTAGTAAATTGAGGTATTCCATGTCTATTGAGCTATTCCATGTTACAAGACTTGATTTTCCTGAGGATGGAAAGTGAGACGCAGAGACTAAAAGGTTGTAAACCACTGCTCTACGTGGTCATCCACGGGACTAAAATTGGCAAAAGTGGTTAACGGAAGAGCTCCCGTTGAGACGTAGGTACATTTCAACGTAGAGTTGGACTACGAATGTGTTTGCCGAAGTTCTTTTCACATCTCAGGGTGACCCAGAGAGTTCATTTTCCATCAGATCCTGCTCCAAGCCTTTTTTCTTATCAATGATACGAAGCAGCATTTTATTACAAAGAGGCATTGAATGGGATATGACACTCTTATGTCTACTTCGCGGATTAAAGCTGGAAGCACATCGCAAACGTCGTGTGTGATAGGCATCTGCGTGGCTATCGGGTTCTCACTACGTGCGTTGTCTTTACCAGACAACTGTTTCGCTGGCGTTAATGCCAGAATCTTCAGGTCCGAGAGACACCGACTGGAACGCCCCAAGCCAACGAAAGAGTTGCCAAATAGAGCCTAAAAAAGTGAGAACCCGGTAGCCGTGTAGATTTCAACTGACAGATGCCGCGAAAATAAGTACTTATGTTGTGCAATATATATCTCCTGAATTTGTGATTAGCTATCGAGTACATTGAAAGTTGAAGAAGATAAAAGGTCTTATTCGAGTATCGAACCTTGAGCCTTTGAAATTCCGGACCAATGCCCCATCAATTGCGCACATAGGATTTCTGAATTAAAATAAGGAATCCTTGTCAGGGTAGAGTAGCACATTCGTCTGCCAAGGCAATTATTTCTGGTTCAATTCCCGGCATAGGAAGCTAATTTAAATATTTGAATAAAATGTAGTCATGGGCGAAGATAACCTTGACCAAGGGCCTGTTCTGCTGACTCACGAATTTTTATCTCAACCCTCTGTTCTCAGCATATTATTCGTACATCGCTACCGCAGCAAGAATCTCGCAATATAGAATCGAGCCTTTTAAACTATAACTACGACCTGTGGCTGTAACTAACGTAAGAAATGTAGATAAAAACTTGCTGAAATATGATATCTCGAAGTATTTACTTATGCTTGACGGCATTGAGGCTCCTCATAATTAGAATCTGAATCACAGCTCAAAATTGAATACCTTAGCACTTAGCCTGGTATCATCTACATGCCTTACCCAGAGTATCACGAAAAATCACGTTTATTTTATCAGCGGTGAAGACTGAATCTCGCATAAGGGCTTTGGAGCACAAGCGAATTTTATTTCCCTCTCATTTCTCCGTTATTGTCTTCATGGCTTGGACGATAGATTAAAATAGACTGCATTGAATCGTGCGTGAAAAATTCTTTCATAGTTTAATGCCCTTCACCTTCTGGAAGAAACAGTTTCGTATCGTAGTGCGTCTCATATTTGAGCCAAAACTTTCCTTTCGTTTGGATGTGATGAAGAGTGCAATCCAACTCTTTGGCGCAGTTACAGTCTCAGCAAGAGAATAAACATCAAAGACTTGGGTATGAAGTATTGAGTGAATGATAGTCAGAATGCTGATTTTAGAATTGCGTGAAAAGTTTTTAGCCTAGTTAGTACGGCAATATGGGCGGTATAAAACTGTTCCGGCTGCTTTATACAAAACTATGAACGTAGGTACCCAGATCGTGACTTAAGCTGGAAGCACTCGTTTCAAACCTTTAATGTACCGCAAACCACTTACTTGTAGTGGGAGATTATTCCGAACGATTTCAATCTCATTTCCCGGCTATATTGCACATGATCGATCAAAATAATTGGATCCCATGAATAAACTACAAACAAACGTGAGTTAGCGGGAGAAAGCACTAGATGTAGTAGTGCAAACAGCAAATACTGTGAGAAATTCTGGACGCTAACCACGATCTTATGCTGCGGTTTGGAAATCCCTATCGATTTGAACTCGAACGTAACGAAACGCTCTTGATTGGCAAATGGAAACCTTTCGTCCGTGTTAATTCGCGTCCATTTGAGAAACCTAGGACTTGTCCGCCCCCCCAAATCGGTCTCGTCTACTCACTTGAACGAGTTGTCCGCCCAGTGACTGTTGCGGACGACGTGCCTGGTGATGGTACTGTAGCAGCAGGAATATGCCTCGTATGGCTCGGGCACGAACACATGCGTGGAGTTGGACACGATGGGTGGGCCGTCCAGTTTGGGGCCTCTCTTGACGCGGTACTTGTCGACGCAGTCCACGGGCGGCTTCCCGGTGTCCAGGTAGGGCAGGACGGCATCCGAGAAGGTGGGGTAGCGGGGGATGCTGCATCCCGGGTTCTGGATCACGAAGGCGCCGTGGACGTCCCGCTTCGACTCCACTGGCGCGACGTCACCCGCATCCGACGACGAATATTCGTCCTGGGTGGCATCTTTGTTAATTTCAGCATTGAGAAGAAGAAGAGAAAGGAGGGTGAATCATCTGAATACGGCCCGTGGAAATATTCGGGGCCAAGACTCTTCAGCACATACTTGAACGTTTTCGAATTATCCCTCAAATAAACATCCTGACAGTATTATATGTTTTGAAAACCCCGAATTTGTTACTATTAGCTGCTACACCAAGACAAACATAACATAAGGCAAAAAAGTTTTCGAATAATTCAGATATTTTTAATAGAGGACTCAAATTGCTGGGCTGTTGTAGTAACTATGGCGTGCCGGCAAGGAAACCCAAAGATTGCCTGCTCTAATCCATCTCGAAATAGACTGTCTGATTTTTTTATTTTAATCTTAATCTTATTATTATTAAATCTAGGATCTATTAAATATTAAATCCAGGATTAAGTGGTGCAATATCACTTCAGCAGTTGAAGCACTCCTTGAAACCCTATTACTATACCCTTTGAGGTTCTTGAACTTGGAGGGGTAGTACAAGTAGTTATTGAGGCTATTATTCTTGTAATCTGTTAATTTAATTTGGTCTTCTCACAACCCCTGCCCATAAAACTTCCCACTCATATATATAGGGATGCAATAATATTTAACTCTCACTGGACATTCCACTGGACTGGTTCTAACAGCATTTTTGCCGATAAAACTCTTACTTTACTTTATAATATGGTATTTCTATTGCACTTTCCGAAATCCATATTATCTTATTCCCTGCTCTTCAGCAGCCCGGTGTACCCTTTCCTGGGAGTCTACAAAATCTCTGACTCATGACTCATGACTCAGACTCATCTCATGACTCTTATTCCTTCTTCCAACGACTCTTTGTGATTCCCTGCCAATTAATTTCGGCAACCGGCTGCCTTAACTTTTAACGTAACTTCCTAGTTTTCCGACTACCGAAATATGTAGAAACCCCTAATTTGAATTCCAATCCGTAAAGCTCCGTCTAATTTTAATTAACTTCTAAGTCCATGGTCAAGCTTAACAATTTCATTCCTCTTCTCAAAATGTGCATCTAAGATCCCTCCAATCAACTGCTCAATATATTTACTGCTTCCTCAGAGGCTAAATTCCTATGACACGGGTTGATACAAATATTGTTGAAAGATACCCCGTCAACAGGTGAGCGATTGATGGAACATTCATGTAGAACTGTTAATAAATAACAAGCGAGATAATTGAATCCCCTTATATGTGACGCGTTTCCTGGGATTGCGATGCTTTCATGTCGCCTCCCATCCCTCCCTTTCACCGTATAACATCATCTCCCTTAATTTTAACATCACAGCCCGATCGTTGCTTGTTTAAAATTAGAAATTTAAAGTGACCGCTAGTTTTCATTTCCTCCAGCATTTTGAATTCAAACACACACAACGAAGGAGAAATCTAATTGGTTGATTGCTGTTTTCGTCACGTCTACCTTCCCTTCCGTCCACTCTCATCGCGCGTTAATTCATTTTTGTAGTGTGTTGACACAATGCAGTGACTATTTAAACCATAGCATAGTAGTTGGCATAAGATATCGCAAAAACCTTGGTTATATTCCCCACTTTTTATTCTACTCTCAACCGGCAGTTTTAAAGCGCTGAATATATTTACTCTTGACGACTTCCTAAAAAGGTCGAAACCGGTTGAGTATACAATATGAGTAACAATGAAAATACAATGAAAAGTGAGTTTTATGATAAAGTTTATTTTTGTGATATCATGTCCAATTTTGAAAAAGTCAGTACCCAAAGTAGGTTACCAAGGTGTCCTTTCATGTGAAGTTCAGCGGGCTAGATGTTGACAAAAACTGCCGTGGCTAAAAAGTCATAAAGTAACCTTAAATGTGCAAACTGCACCACCGTCCGCGAGTTTAAAGCCAACATCAAATACGGAGGGTCTTACTTTTAATGTTTCAAGGATTTTTAACTAAAATCCTGGACGGAGTTCCATCTAATAAGCACAATATCAAGATTTACATGGAGAAAATTATTCATCTCCTTGGATTACCTAGGTAAAATTTTGAGTGGGAAGAAAGATAAAAAGAAAAGATGGAGCTTGAATTTTGGAAACTGCTTGGAAACTTTAGGATACTTATTGTAGTACGCTTGGTATGTTGCTTTGTCCCTGTTACGTTTCGCTCGCCGATACTCAGCACTCATGGTGAATGATTGGAAATCGACCGTGTGGCCGCGTCGCACCATGACGATGCCTTTGAAGTGCACCACCAGATCATCAAAGCAAAAGCTGTAATCAACGCTCTCCCCCTTCCCTCGACAGGGAGCTCTGTGAACGCCCTCTTGTGACTTATTAAGGTCATGATTCCCGGTGGGCTTATACCCTCAAGGTACCGTTCTGCAGAGCGGAGCTCATTCAATCATATTCGAATGTGACAGCTCTGTATTTGTCTCAGCATTTGCAACCGCAAGCAAAAATTGAAGGGAAGGATTTGATTAGGGTCCAATAAAATGAGGTATGATTTTCTGCCCAATAAGGTAGCAACCAATAACGCCAATGTTAGTAATGTATTCTATCACGCATACGTGATTTTTTTGGAATTCCTTTAGTGCAAGCAGTCAAAGCAAAGAACAAGTACATGCACCTCTTGGGATGCATTTGTGAACTGGTACGGCTCGCGGTCATGTTTCAGACTACAATCAGAAACCATCATAATAGTGGCGGAGTACACTTGAACAACCTCGCCGGCGAGGATACGTAGGCCGCGTACGAATAAGGGATTAGAGATGATTAATCAGTCATGTTCCCCCAGCAATGTATGATTTTAGGATTAACTTTCATTGAAAATAATAGTACTGAAAGATGACCAAATTGAAAGTCACTTTCGCCACGCAGGAAATTTGATTGATTGGTAGGAATTTTTCAAGGATCGAAAGAGGGTGGAGAAAGAGAGTATTCACTCAGTTATCATAACAGGCGCCAAGGTATCAACGGTACTGAACGGTGCTCAAGTAGAGGTCGGTATTATACTGAATAAGATCTTTCAATTTTGAATGTAAGCCTAGAGCTTCAGGATGAGAAGCAATCTAGATACCATAACAGTTCGATCCTCTATTCCACTCTAGGCTATTGGGCCTCCAAAATCATCGAGAAAGGATGATGAGTTAGCCATAGGATATATGCAAAGTTAGGAAGTGATACATGGTCATGGCTGCTGAGTATTTCAAATACTTCAAAAATTTAGAAAATCTTAAATTCAAAAAAGAATATTTTTAATTTCATCCCGCCAACTAAATTAATAATCTGTATAAAGAGAGGAACTGGGTAAAAAAATTTCATACGTTTAAAACTCATCTTTTATCAGTGCCCTCTAGTTTTATTCGTTGTCCAAGGGTCCTCAGAGTGGGAGAGATATGTAAGGATGAGACTGAAAGGGAAAGGTCGAAGATCGAAGGGATACCCGTTTACGGCAACAGCATGTTCTTAAAAAAGGCTCCAAAGGGCCCATGTACTACTTGCACATCCGACGTTTGAGATACTGAACTAAGTGCTCTCTTAGTTGGACATTTAAGAGGTTTCTGCGGTATCTGCCTGTATTCGAACATTAGTATGGGAAGCCAGTGCTTTTTTCCTCGATAAAAAATTATTTTTTGGTGTCTTAACAATAAAGTTTCGGTTATACGGTATCATTTAGGCTCAGATGTTTACACATTAACACCTTTACTTTAACCACTACTACTTCTTAATGCTTATCTTTCCCCGCGCCATATGATCAAAAGGCTGTGGGAATCGAGTTGGTGTGTTGGCTAGAGTACTGGCTTTCCATGCCGATGCGCGGAAGTTGAGTCCCGGCGGAGGACTCTTCACGTGAAATATCGGCTTTTACTTGAGTGCTAAGTGGAAAATACTTCCGAGTTCAGCATGCTGTCCGTTGAATGGAACGCTTAGCAGGGTAACCCTTGGCGTTTATTATTATACGTAAGGTAATGCCGACAACGGGTTTCTCTACATACTCCCTCTAAAAGCGTAAGTCCCACCCCTTTCCAAATATCCAAATTAATGGTGCAAATTTCCGAAATTGGTAATCGCTTACCCTGCTAACAATTAAAACAAAAAGAAACCTGTCATCAGCATTAGTCTCCATTGACTATAGCCCACTCCAACTCCACAATTTGGCGTCCCATCCGGCAAACGGAATACCGAACTTCAAGTGATCGTTAACCACTTAAATTTAACCGCTACTACTTAAGTATGATAACGTGGAAAGAAAACACAATCCACAAATAATAAATAATAAAATAAACTTTACTACGACGCGGGTTTTACCGTGTGACAGATTCATCAGGTAGGTAGATACCTGATCACCTATCAACTACCTGATTATGCTTTAATACAGTGAAACCCGGGTAAGGTTGTAAAGTTATTTTTGTGTATCTGGCTAGTGTTTTCTTTCCATGTTATCATGTTTCGTTTCCTCTACATATCGCCGGAATCTTCATAACTACTTAATTATGCTTATCCTGACCTGCGCCATATGTTTTCCCCATATCATGAAAAGACAATGGGAAACGAGTCGGTATGTGGGCTGGTGTGCTGCCTTTTAATGCCGAGGGATCGTTATAGCGAATCAGAGGGGATTACAATATAGCATCATCCGGGATTTGAACTAGGGCTCTGAGGTAGGAAGCGCTTCCATCAACTACTGAACGATTGATAACATAGTAAAGTTTATTTTGTGGATTTGGGTCGTGTTTTTCTTTCTATGATCCGGGTTTCACTGTATTACAGCATCGTCAGGTATTGTATGTCAAAGATGCACCAACATATACATGAAAGAACCGAAATGGGGGAAAGAGAGGGAGGAAAGGGGAGGAGCGTGGGAGTGGACGGTTATTGGTGGTCAACAGAAGTAACTACTGTGGGGAAAAAGAGTGTGGGAGACGTGGGCAGGAGTGGGTAACAGGGGGTGAGGTGGTCGCAAATGAGTGGCACTCATTTGTGACCACCTCATGATGCTGTAATACAGTGAAACTCGGGTCGTAGTATAGTTTATTTTTGTGGATTTGGCTCGTGTTTTTCTTTCTATGTTATCATGTTTCGCTTCCACTCCATAGCGCCTGAATCTTCAGAATTTGCACTGAACGATTGTTATTCCCTTGCGATTAAATATAATGTTGATGGTGTGATACATCTTCAGCACTTGGAGCACCATAAAATTCAATGACACCAATTTGTACTGCTTTATATTGCATATTTCGACCCAAGTTATACAGTTTCTCCATTCTATGCAAAGGTCGAGGGGCCCTTCCCGTCTCGTCATAAGCCCTTTTCTTTCTCCTCTCGTTCCCTTCAGCACTGCGCGGAGAATGAATTCGCATACGGAGTATGCCGCAGAGGTATTTAACGAGGGCACAACATCTGGCCCGAACGATCGGGTTCATTCCGAGTTTGCAGCCATCGATCCGTTCCCAATTTCATTCCGCACTCAGTTCAACTTCGAATTACAACCCGTCCGTCGTCGGCGCGAGTCCGTTTAGTAGCGGGCACCCGATTATCCGCTCCGATTTCCCCTGCGTCCACCCGAATCATCGTCGAGCGGGTTTTCATCCGATGGATTTCCACTGCGGCACACACAAAGTGCGCGCGCTGAAAAGGATTCGGTCACTCGCGATTACGAGGCGCTCGCATTCAATTTTTAGTTCTCCGTCGGTTTGATTGCCTGAGTGACTGCTGCCGGGGGCCTTTATGAAACTGCGCGCGACCGATTAAATGGGGCGTGCGCTTTCCTCCGGCAGAACTCGACATAACGATTGCGCCACGAGTCTGCGTTATATGGCTGAGAACCGCCCGTAACTCGCTGGCATGCAACCTAGAGGTCGACAGCCGAATGCATCGCGCATGGTTAATAAATTCCGCTGCTCGAGAAAATCGTAAAAAGAAGTGGCTGGGGTCTCCGGGTTCTCCTGCGTCTGCTTATTTATCTGAATAATTATGTCGCCAGTGGCAAGAGCTTCTGCGGAAAGGAGCTTGAATGAGTATGGTTTATTGCTCTGTTTTAAAAATAATAACTTTAATCGACCTGGGGTGGTATTCGGTATGATTTATTGCTAGGAATACCGGAAATGAAAACTTAACTTCATGAATTGCACTGAAAGATTTATTCTAAACACGACCTAGGTTTCGGCTCCTTCGGCCATCACCAGATGGAGACATATACAATGGAGTATATATATGTACCCGTAACAATTTGAGACCAGTGTTGCCAGGAGGAAGGTGGAAGATGGTTTGAAGACCTGAATAATGATCATTGTTGCATTCTCTCCGTGGAATCATACAAAAATACCCCATGAGCATGCCCCCCATAAGGCAGCTCGGACCAAACAATGATTTAAAATAAATATTTGTTTTTCAAATGTTTTCAGTACCATTAAAAATGTCATTTTCCCCCGTAGACACTATAAGAGAACATAATAGGCAGTATAGCAAAGGGATAGGAAGGAAATTATTTTAGAGTTTATTATTTGTTGTTCATGATGCATATATTAATCCCTTATACTATGTAGATACTAACAATCTAGTTTCATGAGACCCTATAGTACCTTGTTTGCATGTCAATAATGCATGCTTGGTGATCTTCACCCCCTGCCACACACCCTAGCGGTGGCTTGCACGTAGATGTAGATGTAAAAAAATCAAACATTTTGTCTTTTCGCGGATGCCATTCCTATTTTTGGCCCTACTGAGAATGGGCCTTATAAATTTAAAAAAAAACAAATTTTATATTTTCTAATAATTTAACGAATAGCTTCTCTCTGTACCTAAAAAGTTTTAAGTATGATGAAAAAAGTAATGGCTGTTAGCTATTGTAAGCTGAGTATTTCTCCAAGCAGTGGAAATGTGATCAAATGCAAGCACTTACTTCTTTAGTTTATGAGCAAGAGTTCTACATCTGCAACTGCGTAATACCCTGCGAGCCACCACGAGGGTGTGTGGCAGGGGGCGAAGATAACCAAATATGCACTCTTGAAATGCAACTAGGCTACTCAATTGAAACATGCTAGATAATAGTGACACATGAGCTAGATGGTTAGTATTTACATGGTTATAAAGCGATTGGATGTTAATACATGCATCATGCACTACAGACTATTCTAATAATATTTCACCTACCTATCCCTTCGCTGAGCCTCCGTATTGTGTTCTCGGTTAGTACGTAGGAAAAATGACATTTTAAATCTATCGGTACGATAATCTTTCTCTCTAATCTTATTTATTTCATCAACCCTATCATTATACGTAGCAGTTCTTAAAATATATGCCTGTAAACAAATGGGTTTGGAATTACTTAAATGGTTTAACCCGAATTGTAACCTGCGTTCTAATAGTAATTCGCATCCTAGTCCTTCCATCAAACTCGTAACGCTAATACAATTATCATACGTGCCTTTAACAAATCTAGCTGATCTCCTTTGCACACACTATAATTCCACTATCATACCTTCCTCGTACGGATCCCACATACTAGTGGCATATTCTAAATGAGACCTGACAAGTGTATAATAGTTGTAGTGAGGTAGTGGAGTGAGTAGAAACACTGCGGTTTTAGCAGGTCTTCAAAGTTCAAGTAAGTTGTCAAATCTTAGAGATTTAGGCAGGAGTCGGTTTCTCGAGAATTAAAAGCAGCAACTGTATTTGCTGACTACAAATATGCGTCTTCATGGTGTACCTTTTATTTTTCACAGGTTTAATCTTCCCGACAGCATGAACAAATGGTAGAATTGCATAGTTTTGTATACTGGCGCGGTCACGATGAAACAATATCCGTGTGCCTTGTTTACGAAGAACGTGACACTACCCGTTATTGAAAGTGAAGTAATATAGACGTCATAGTCTTCACATATCGCGATTGTTGCATTTCCAAATCACCATTTGGGGTAACAATGACCTCAGACCCTAGAACTTCCGAGAACAAACAATGAGACGTCCTTTCCAAACAAGGACTCTTTAAATTCCTTGTGAAGGCTTTCGCAGTGAAATAATATCGTTGAATTTCTTCATAGATCAATCCCGTATTGTTCTTATGGTTCGGAATAAAGTGTCACCGGCGCTGCTGTCGGCGTCTTCGGGTTACACTGTGATTCCTTAAGACACCGATTGAAACACCCGCGAAACTGTTTTCCAAACGAAATGGAACAACGCGGAGAGACACCGAAAGGAATTCAATTTTAATGCCCATTAAAGTTTCTTCAATTAAAATAATTATGAAAGAAGATAGCAGATGATATCTCGGAAAAATAAGAAATATCATTGTCTGGGAAGGTTAGCAGCTTCTTTTCCAATACGACTTAAATCTATTCAACGTATATATTCCTTCTACAGCAGCTCTTGGTTTCCAAGCGCACTCAGGTCATCCGAACCACTTTTTACTTTCTCCCTGTAGTCAAATAGTCACAGTAATTGAGTCACAGGTAACAAGTGGTGTTAGGTGGCCTTCACCCCCTGCCACACATCCTCGCGGTGGCTTGCAGGGTATTACGTAGATGTAGATGTAGATGAAATAGCTTTTTGGCTCTACCCCAGCCTTGACATCTCTCCTCCTTACGAGTTTCTATTTCTTAGATATTTCCGGAACTCCATCTCTGCTAAGCCCGTCCATCTATGACAAAGGCCATAGATATCCTCCATCGTCAGATGAAATCACATTTTATGGACCCAGTTTTCCAATATGTGATCTACGCCCTTCGTCTTTCTAGTAATGAAAAGGGTTTTTGTCAGAAAATGAACTGACGAAGAGATTTGCGCAGGGCATGAGATTTGCAAGAAAAGCGTGAATATTTTTTTGATGACAGCGTCGCAGCTGTGGGCCAGCCAAATGGCATAAGTCCAATCGCGTATTGATCGTCGCGCAGGAGTGCATAACAAAAAACGTCACCATTCCACACGAACCCTTATCTCAAAAATTAATTGGGTCGCAAGCTAATGGGAATTACTTGAAGTGCGTATTGCTCTTTCATCAATCCGCTAATTCATGTTTACCTGTATCTTTTGTACTGTATGTTTCTGTTCGGATTTCATCATGTATCAGGTACCATCTTATTTTAAGAGCTATCGCTATCCGAGGAGTATTATGGATGAAAAAAACTACACTAGTTTATGCGAGAATTTTCAAGATGAGTAATCAGGTTGAAAACAGCCAGATGAAATATCATAGCTAGATTGAGTCCATATTTCTCTAGAGGTCCCGAAGAAATATTTTGCCATGTCTTTGAAAGCATTATCTAAGCGATCGTCGCTCTTTAATGTTTTTATTCACATTCACAAAGCAAGTCTAAATACCTTGAAGAAATCTCTGACTTTTTTCTGAGATTCTATGAGTGGATTGCCAAATCAAAATTAGAAAGGCGGTTTTAGTAACGGCCTAGCAAAGCTGCACGCTTTCTGTCTTTCGCTAGTATGAGCAAGCATGTAGCGATGTTTTCAAAAGATTAGAGCCAAAGATTGATTAAAATTTCCATGGCGCATTGGATTCAAACAGCAAACGTTTAAGCTTGTAGACCATCAATCAGGTTCTGAGATATAGGAAATGTTGGCGACCTTTGTACGACTGAATAAACAGAAAACAGCTCTGCTGTCTACCCGCAAAATGATTGAAAAAACTAGTCGATATAATTCTCTTGTTTCTTTCCATTATTTTAACTTCTGATACTTAATGAACATCGTACAGTTATTGTTTGTATTTTAATAACATTTTCATGACTAAATAGATAATTCAGATACAGAGAAAGTTCCGAAAATGCCCTGCAAGATCATTTAAATATCTTAATAAGATGATTATCATTATATTTATAGTAAAGAACAATATGGTGTTTTTCTCCTATATGAGAAAAACACCATATTGTTCTTTTTCATTCATTCATCATCGGTTAACAACCCTTATCGCGTGGTCATCATTAGTGTTATCCGTAACCCAAGATTGAAGGCTGTGGTTTCCACCAAATATATAATAAAAAAATAGGGGAAATATTGGACTAATAAGCGGTATCATGGAGGAATCTGCGCAGCGAGTAACTAACAAATGTTTTTCAAATAGCACATGGAAATGAAATCTTATGGGCAGGAGAAAATGTATTTGAGAATGTTGTTGTGGTCGTCATCTGAAACGGGGTACTATATATCGGTTTTAAGGAACTATAGACAGTTTAATTTGGCCGAAGGCAATTTTCTCTTACATTGAAAAAATTCATGCTATATTGTAATGGTGTGAAAGCAAAATAATTTGATTTGCATAGATCTTCTATGACATCATGTAATATAACTAGAGCAAATTGACTTCTGAATATTTATATTACTTTTTTTATGAAGGCCAGACTTAAAGCATTCATTTCCACAAACAAAAACTGAATTTCTTTTGCACACGAGTTTTTTCACGTGAATGCTGCGTAGCTATATTGTGTGCATCATGAATTAAAAATAATATTGGTACTCACGTTTTGCTCGACGTAGTTCTTGCGTCCTTGTATTAAGGATGTAAAGACCCCAAGTTACTATCAGCGCTATCACCATAAGCCATCCCTTCCTTGTCAGTCTTCCGAGTACCATCGTCCTATAACGAAAAAATTTTTCCCTTGGTGAGCTCGTCATCAACATCACATTAATGTAAATTTGCGCCTATTAAGTAGTAGATAAAGGAGGGAAGCTATGAAAACGAAGTAATTCCATGGTGAAGTAGCCTATTGAATTAGAAGAGTGGAATTCTCAAATGACTTGCATTTGACAAATTGCATAGTAGCACTAAAAGACTTTCGTTTGAGGAATGTAAAATATTTATTTCGCAGGAGCGAGGACATTGGTATATCCGCCTTCAGTTTACGAGGTGAAAGTGAATCGCCGTCATATTAATTTTACTTATGCCAGAAACAGAAAATAGCCAGTGCGCCACAAAAAAGTTTGACTCATGAGATGACTGGGCTTCTTATTTTAATTAAGATATATGATTCCCAAGAAATGTAATCACGTCGTATTTTCCAAAAGACCTAAGGCAGGTTATGGTCCACCCAGTTTTTCCGAGTAAATCAATTAACAAAGAAGGGAAAAATTTTGAATAGATACGAACGTTCGCTTATATTTACCAAAAATAAACTACACTACTTTCTCATGCGTCTTCTTATACGGCTGCACGCTGCAAAGACACACCTAAATTATCCACAACCAGCATAAAATATCATAATTCGAAAAATTATAGGCCTCACCTGATTTATCTATTCCAAGTGCGTCAGGAAGAACTTAAACGTTAACCTAAACTGAACCGTTACTTCATTTCCGTAAGGCTTCCTTTGACAGGTTCAAATCTTGAATGCATCGAGAACGAATAAAGAGCAGATCTTCGAGACACAACCAGGAGATATCCGTCGGCTGGGAACTGTTGAGTCGCAAATACCGTGATACATCGATGTCACGTGTGCATACATGCGATGCTCATCCAAAACATTTTCTGCTACTGTGATAATAAAGAAAGTTCAATGTCATTGTTGAAATGATAGTTAGACTTACCATTGTTTCCCTTGTTCCCCTCATGATAACTCCCTGGGTGGAAATATCCACAGCACACAAGCATTTCATCGCATTGTTATTTGTAAACGCCACTCTGTTTTGTTAGCTACCTAATATAATTGTCGACGGATTCCGGTGATTTCATCATGTTGCAAAAGCGCGCGAGCAGTATTGTTTATTTTCTTTTGCTAGTTTCCTGCTGCTTTCTGCTTTGTCACCATTGTTATCGATGATGCAAACCCATTTTGATGCGTAATGCTCTGTTACCGTCTCAACGACTCGTTAAACCAGTTCTCAAACTAAACATTCCAGGGAAAAGGAAAATATGAAGAATGGTTATCATTTTTCACGCTCTTGAGCGCAATTAATAAAACAGCGATAGTGCTCTAGCGCACGTTCTGACGAGACAACCCAGACGTCATTGGCTTGAATCCCGTCTCGGACATAATGTTGCATTTGGCTAAAGGCGGAGTTATTTCCAATTAGCCGTTAGAACAATTAAAACCAAAAGCTGCTAACCTATTTGTCGATTTTATAACGTGACTAACGAGATTGTAAGATTAGATTAGTGATTGCTGCATCCGCGAACATACAGGAGATAAGAATAGGCCTAGTATTAATGGCATGCCTATGTGGGATGTGAATGCTGCTTATTTTAGCTTGGCAAGTAGAAAAACTGATCAAAGCCGTATTAAAAATTATGGTAACTTTAGAATATAATTATTTAATAAGAGAAACCAATATTTATCCATTTACCACAACGAAAAGATTAGTATCTACCAAAAAATATAGATCTTTTTATTTACTTAGGCAATTTTTTTAATGGATTAGATATCAATTACCAAATGGACATGTTAGTGTGGAGTAGTATAATTTTACATACCTATTCATAATGTTCAGATGTACTGCGCATAACTCTATTAGAGCATATGATTCCCATTATGAATGTTTGTTCTTGACGGGAAAAAGCATATGTTTATTCTAGCAGTAGAGAAATCTATCCCCCATTCTCGTTCATTTCTTTAAATCCGGCATTATTTGCCTGCAATATTTATGCCTTTTTAATCATCATCAACGATCAACAATCCTAGGATTACTTTGACGCAGACCTCTACTCGACTCTTCTATCGGCCAACTTCTTCATATTGACGTAGCCTTTCTAATATAATCGCAAAACATATCAGCTTTAAATTCATTCAAAATGTATAATTTGAATTTATACCAGTGCTTTGAGAGCAATACCCATCTTAGGTTCACCAGTAAGTTTGTAATACAAACAACCTCTAGCAAATATCTTCTCTGTGCGTGTTTTAATCCCTTAAACAAACAATTCATGTAAATCTCATGCACTAGCCTGCGCATTGTACTGAGTGCTAACGAGAAAAAGCTTTCGCTTGCTTTCACGTCATATTCCTAGAACCCTTCTTACGAATCCTAATCGACGGTTTGCCAAACCGATTATATGGCATTGGTAGGCTTAAGTTTTAGGTGCTCCATCGGCCAAGGTTATATCACACCTTTGATGTTCCTAAACCTGAGACGATCACAAAATCCATGCCCGAAGCTGGATTCAAACCCGCGACCCAGGTCTCTGGTGTTACTCAATTTGCTACCACGGCCGGCACGAATTATCTTCTTGATATGATTCCCTCACAGGATACCCTCTTTGATGGGGAGAATGCTCTATTTTTTATAACTCTTTTAAAGTGAAGTTTATTGGCTAAAATGTTCTTGGCGAAAATTTTGCTGAAGAATGAAGTTGTGTTTCAAAGACAGTCTTAAAAAGAAGCAAAGAAGTTAATCTTGAATAATGGTAAGTTTTCGGCTGCTTAAAAACACGACGTCATCGCATGACGTCACGGCACGGTATCACTATGGACGTTGCTTATCTGTTTTACGCGGGGGTAAGTTATTCAATGAATACTTGGCGAAAACGTATGTATTTATATTGTTTGTTTAATGCAATAAACGAATGTTTCCAGTTGTCTCTTTCGGGAGTCGCCGCGTTAGGAGCTTTATCGTCCGAGCTTTCGCGTCCATTGCCCCCCTCCCTTAGCCTTATGTGGAATTGTCTCTCGTATCCCCGCTTGCGTCATAGGTGATAGTTAGAAGATAGATAGCATGTTAGTAGTGCATGCTTGGTGATCTTCACCCCCTGCCACACACCATCGCGGTGGCTTGCAGGGTATTGTGTAGATGTGGATGTAGATAGGTGATGACTCATCTTGGACCCTGGGTGTTTTGGAGGGCTTTCTCTCGGGTGGCGGACGAAGAATCCTCTTCCATGCGGCGCAGAATTTAATTCCGTCGTCACGGTTTAAGTTATTCGGTCGTTTTTCAATTTCGACCGCGTCCCGTATTAATCTGGTAGTAGCGCGGTTCTTTCGCTATTACCCGTGTCTTCTCCGATAAAATATTATGCTTGACTCCCTCGATTTTCGATTGGTCTTTCTTCGATAATCATGGTGGGAGCAGTGCAGGTTTTTTCGACAAGCAATTGATATTAATTTGGACGTTTGGGTATCACCGGGTGTCTCAGAAAAAATTTAAATTATATAAATGTGGGTAAAGACCACGTGCATACTTGAAATCAGCATAAAATTTTCTATTAGGAGGAGATATTTTCCATCGTGTGACAAAAAAGTTTCATATTGTTGACCGGTGTATTCAGATGAACGAATGCGGTGTTATCCCTGCCATTATGAAACTTTCTTCCCTTACCCCTAAATTATCAAGCCAAATGGAGTGAGCGTACCCCAGGTTGGGAACCGATAGTCTAGTGTGATCTTAGGATGATTGGTAGGAGAAAAGTTATCAACACTGCTGTTTCCACATACACTTTTATTAGGCACGACCATGGCTTCGTAGCAAGACTACATCATCAGGTGAAGGCTCACCTGATGATGTAGCCTTGCTACGATACCATGGTCGTGCCTAATAAACGTGTATGTGGAACCAGCAGTGTTGATACCATTACTCCTACTATGAATAACTTCCACAAAGTTTTGCCTGAGACTGTGTCGTATACTTAGGATGATTTCCAAAACTCAAACCCCGGGTGATTAGCTTTTAATACGCTTACTCCACTACTAAGAGCAGGATTGTAAATCGAAATTTACTTGCATCAATGAATGGTACTGAAGGTGGTCCCTTTTGAAATCGATGGTTGGCGAGTTCACATCGTGGAATGAATGGATGATGAATAGAATAAACTTAGTTATATATTCTACAAATATTTCAGGTCATCCTCGGGGGTATAACCAAAACGTTTCTATGTCGAGCAAACTGGTAGAAAAGTATGCATACGTATATCCTAACATTTTAATTCTTTTATAAACTGTAATAACAAGTCTGTGTATGCCACAAATTTACTTGAAAATGACCACTCCTCAGATTTACCCCTGAGGATTTTTTATGGTTGTGATAAGGGAGGAAACTTGATTTTATGGAGAATTTTGAAATTGTAGCGTTTTTTTATGCATATAAGAATAATGTTTTAAATAACCTATTCCCATCTAATCTCTCCCCATTCTACTCAGTGCCTGTCCCCCCACCCCCATAGTCAAATTAGCTTCTCTTGACCCCTCGCCAACCAGTCGTTTGCTCACCTTCCTTTCATGACCGCCTCATTCTCCCTCCCCCCTCTATTTCCACTGGTGTTAGATTATACATATACATATCCCGCCTAGCCCGTCTTTTACTTGTTAAACCCCTGAGGATGACTTGAGAAAGTCGAAACCGGTATTTGTGGAATTTAACCAAGTTTATTCTATTCATTATGGTGGTCCGTTCGGTTTTTTTGGTTCATCATCAATTTTTCGTCAGCATTAATTGCTGTAGGTAATTAATCAGCATCTGCTTGGCGTTGGATTACATCCACGAGGCAGAGCTACATGCTGGAATGCGACGCGTTCAGTTACGTTATCGTGTGAGAAATTATCTGCGCGGTGAACCTGGTGTGAGTAGGAATAACAAGCTGGGAGATACGAAGTTCCCTGCTTCGAGGCGCAGAAAACTTCCGCGTGGTCTTCCTCTAACGAGGAACCGGTGTTACAAGAAACTCTGTGTCCGCTGTGATATGAGAACCGGCTGGCACAGTCGTGGCCTGTTTAGTAAATGTACTGTAAAATTTGCCCCATCAATGATTGCAATGAGTTCCGGCTAAAAGTGGTAGAGCAACTTTCATATTCATCTTAGCCCTAAGTCATCTTATCGGTAGCCAATGTTAAAAATCTTTTTCCTTCTCCCCCATAACCGAACATAATCATATTTTTTTACCCCTATATCCAAGAAAGGAATATTAAAGCAATTTAAACAGAAAACAACAATTTGGAAAATAGTACGGTAATGAGACCGTCGTTATTTGTTCAGACTGACAGCAACTTCCATCGCCACAGTGGTAGCCATTAAAAGTTAGCTATCGAAGTTTTTAGGTAGATTTTCCTAACTGCTAATGGAACATGGCGTGTTAGTCCTAATCAATAATGCACACTAGGCTACTATCTCCCTTTTGTGCGAGGCACTTACCCGGAAGCGATTAACGATGGCGATATTTTTGTAGCGTCACCATTGCGGAGAATGTTAATGGCTTGTGCAATTAATTGGGCGCTATCTACTTTAAAACGCCACGAAACAATTATTTTCGGACCGACGTATCCGGTCTCGCCGACCGCACAGTTCTCCTAGATCGCGGGTACGAATCCTACCTCGGGAATAGACGCTGAGCATGTTTCAGGATTATGCTTAGGTTAAATGAGGCAACAGATCAAAGCAGTTGGAGTTGAATTCTACTGCGACAACATCTATGAGAGGGATTCGAAACCGTGACCTCTGGACCACAGACCTTGCGAGCTCAAGTATCGATGTTGATTTCTCTCCCATGATCCGTGCATAACAAATCATTAAATGAAAACGTAAAATAAATTTTAGTGAAAAAATCCATCTTCTAACCGTTGCCATTCACTATTAAATCAAAAATTTAAATATGCAAAAGGTGACGCCCACCGAACACGCTGCGTTAAGGATTACTGCGTCATCCACCTCCCTGACTGTTTTGAGAGATTGGGAGGGGAGTGAAGGTGGGGGAGGATTGTCTGCTCGCACAGATCCTGTTGCAACCACTTCGATTGGCTGAGTCAGTCTTATGTCCCCTATTGTGCTAAGGTGAAGAAGTTTCGTGATCTCAGTTGTGATTGGACGAAGTGGATGGCAATAGAAATTATGGTAAACGACCCCATTCCATGCTGTTGAGAATATGTTAAGAAATTGACGTAATCCATTTTTTCCCCCGCATACTTTTGTATTTCTTTGATTCATCGACCGATAGTTTATTTATGGTTCATCCAGTGGAATGTGGGCTTGTGATGAACATGGAGCGAAAATTATTCCGTACTTAGAAACAAATACTGTTTAAAAACCCACTTTTTCCCGCATATTATACCCGCAATAATGTCTAAACGCTTTTTTTTATAACGACAGGCCAGTCATCAACTCTCAATTGATTCTGCAGGAAATAATCACAAATTACAAATAACTAGATTATCCATTTGCAATGCCAAAACCGATGTTAACGCGAATGTGAATAAGCGTTACCAAGGAACGCAGGAGCACCCCATTGGATCCGAGATTTGTAAAGGATTTTATGAAAATTATGACGCACATTATCCCTGAGGGTCATCATAAGTACTGTGCATCACTCATGTGTTAGTCTCCCCACTTAATCGTGAGTAATTGCGTGATTTAGCAAAACGGCCGGAGAGAAAATTTTCTCATCTTCAGTCTTACTGTTAGACTGTGTTCGCAGACATGTATTTCAAGATAGGCGAATGATCACTGCACCGT
The DNA here is from genome assembly GCA_933228895.1 of Platycnemis pennipes. Lineage (NCBI taxonomy): Eukaryota > Metazoa > Arthropoda > Insecta > Odonata > Platycnemididae > Platycnemis > Platycnemis pennipes. The sequence continues at coordinate 111,435,760 of OW121850.1, forward strand.
CAATTTTTCACAAAAAAGACAATCTGATAAGAAAAATGGTGTTAGATAAAAGGAAAGAAAGTTAGATAAAAGGAAAAAAAAAGGAAATCGTTTTTCTTCATTTCCTTCATTTCCTTCATTTCCTTCATCAAGAAGTCTGGTTTACCACCTGAAGATACAAGGAATCTACGACCTGAGGCTCCTGTTCCCCCCAGGCTTTATGGGCTACCTAAAATCCATAAGGAAGGAGTGCCGTTACGACCTATAGTTAGTTCTATCGCTTCGCCCACTTATAACTTGGCTAAATATTTAACAGGGATCCTCTCTCCGCATGTTGGTCTTTGTGAACACCACGTCAAAAACTCAGCCGACTTTGTGAGGATCCTTGATGTTATTCAAGTGAAAGACACAGACATTTTGGTCAGTTTAGATATTGTGTCCCTCTTTACTCGGGTGCCACTCACTGACACCATTGAGTTGCTGAAGAATATTTTTGACGACAACACGGTCAAATTGTTCCATCACGCACTGACGTCTACATATTTCAAATACAATGGCGAATATTTTGAACAAACGGACGGAGTTCCTATGGGATCCCCTCTGTCTCCAGCAATCGCAAATTTTTATATGGAATATTTTGAAGCGAAGGCACTTTCCACAGCTCCTCTACGTCCAAGGTGTTTTTTCCGATATGTGGATGATACCTTTCTCATTTGGCCCCATGGGTCTGATGCTTTAATGAAGTTTTTTAGCCATATGAACAACCAACATGAAAACATACAGTTTACAATGGAGATAGAAAATAACGGCAAAATTCCATTTCTCGATATCTTGATCCATCGGAAGAGTAATGGCGGCCTGGGACATAGAGTATACCGCAAGCCGACGCACACAGATATATCTGAATGCTCGCAGCCATCACCACCCCTCCCACAAAGCAGCGGTACTATCAACCTTAGTACACCGTGCCAAAGCCATAGCTGACACCGAGAGTCTTCCTGATGAGTTGAGTTATCTGAAGACAACTTTCTGGAAAAATGGATACAGCGACCGGCACATTTCTTCAGCAATTAAAAGAACCTTCAATGCTCGTGAGTCGGAAGAGGCTGAAAAGTCAAAACCTGTAGCCAGGGCCGTTTTGCCGTATTTGTCAACAGTCTCTACCAAGATCTCGAGAATTCTCAAGAGATATAACATAGATACGGTCCATAAGCCAATAAGTAAACTGAGAGACCAACTAGTTAAGGTGAAGGACCCCGTAGGCCTAATGACCCCTGGTGTCTACCAGATTTCTTGCGAATGTGGCCAAGTCTACGTAGGGGAGACTGGTAGAACGACTGCCACCAGGCTTAAGGAGCATCGGAGGCATTTTAGGCTTGGACAACCTGATAGGTCTGCTGTGGCGGAACATAGTATTACTCGGGACCACAGGATAAAATGGGATAGCGCAAAATTAATCTGCCGTTCGGACAACTTCTGGGACAGGCTTGCTAAGGAGGCCATTGAGATCCGGCTAAACAAAAATAATTTTAATAGAGACACAGGCTATAAAATTAGCAATTCGTGGAATCCCATTTTATATAAAATAAAAAACGATAGAACTCCTCCTTATCCAAATTTCGAAGATCCTTCCGGCCAATGAGGAGTAACCTGATTGTTACAATCGTTTATAGATACGCCTCAACGGCTTTAATTTACTCACTCACCCTGAAGACGATGGACGAGTCGTCCGTTGAAACGTTGGTGTTATACCAATATTTAACCCGGTGGAAAGCCCGAGAAGACTTTACGAAAATAATTCGCCGGGAAAGAATTAAATCCAATAATGGATTAGCTGGAGGCTAATGGGAAGAAAATTAATTTAGACCTTATAGATTTTAGGTTTTTCTTGCATGACTGTGCGAATCGTGCATGAACGAAATGAATATGCCTAACGTATGATTGTAATTTTAATTAGATTTTTTATTGATACAGGCCCAACTTTGTGAAATCTCTTAGTCTATATGTATATACAAAAAGTACTTGGTGAATGCCACTGCTTTTAATAAAAAACTATTGGTTTCATCCAACAGTCACCTTCACTTCATATTGCCCACGTTGGATGAAACCAGTCATGTTTTTCAATTTCCTGCTTAAAAGCTGTGGATTTTACGTTTTTTCTTGTATTTATTGACCATATTGCGCATTGTTGGGAAGTGAAATATATAGTATTTGTCCCGTAGGATGTAAATTATTAATCACTTATCAAGTAGTATACCTATGCATTACTGCATATAATGTATTCTTTTAGTGTATGTATATTTCATATTTTTGTGAACGTTATTATGACTTTCTCTTATGACCTGACATAATTGAGTCTAATACGAATGCTTTTTAACCTTCTCTGTCCCCCAAAGATCAACTTTTTCCCAGCGTATTTATTCGATAAAAATCTTACTTAGTAAATTATTCCCATCGTTCCTCCATTTCATGAAGAGGCTAATGACGAAGTTCCACCTTATATATTTAAGGACGTTCCACTTTATCTAAGGACGTTACTGTTTCGATAACGTCATTGCAATAAAACTGTGAGATCAAACCTCAAAATCCTTTTGTTTACAATTTTTTGCCGTATTCCGCCTTTAAAATATATTGAAACTAAGTGGCATCTCTATTAAATATAGCGTCCTGGAAAGACAAAAATTGAAAAACTTTATCATCATAATACAAGCATGTCTTAAAAAATAAGAGAAAAATATGCAAAAATACATAATAAACATGGCTTTATTCTGTTTCATTGACGCAGTTTTGTTATTCGCTCTAAAACCCTCAGAGTGAGCGATTCATCCTTCCTCTGTAAGAAAGATTCCTATCTGTTTTTTTTTCTCTGGGCGCAGTGAGATTGCAGCCTATACCCAAGGTCGTGAGTTCAAATTCCACGTCTTGGGAAAGATACTGCCTTGAGTTCATGAAGCGCTGTTGTGGAGCAACTACTCGCTAGTGCCACGCAGACAGAGATGCGTTGAATTTTCGCTTTGCCAAAAAAACAATGTTGTTTCAGAGGCGTTTCATCATCCTCCCTTAAACCAGAGATGTCCATGATTTTGAAGGCAGAATGGCTATTATAGTGATGGAGAATTGTTTTGCCCCGCCCTTTTCAAAACATAAATTTATACTTTAATTTGACATAAATACTGCGTATGAGCTATAAAATCGAAGGCATTCTATTAAAAAAAGAAATGCAAATGAATGCATGAATTTTAATGAAATTTTTGCGTTGATTTTTCTCTCTGGGCCATTTGCATCAGAGTTCCGGTCTGCATGCGGCGCGCGAGCTACGGGTTTGACTCCTCTGCTTTAAAATACTCGCCACATAAGCTCCATACTTTCCGCTAGACTCAAAGTTCTCTCCACTATGTACTTAAGTAGTCACTGCCACTGCCGATAATCGAACCCGGGCCCTAGGGGTGGACAGGAAGTACTATAGTCACCATACCAACCCAATCCCAGTTACTTTTCAGCTTTCATATTTACTTTGCACTATAAATTCAGCACTATAACGCTAAGTAACGGAGTATAATCTTTATACAAAGTAATTCATCAGTTTATACTCTTTTTTTCCTCAATCTCTTGCCAGTATTTCACCGCCCGCCATTCAAGATCTTCAAACATTTGACGGATGATTTCCCATTGCTTACCTTCGTGGAAAAATGCATGCGTTACGATGACTTTAAGCGTAATCAGTGGCTGAGGAAGAGTTGTGAATAGATGAAAAATTATATTTTTTTCGACCGACGGAAATGCCTATCGCGTACATTTTCCACTCACTTTTATAATGCTTTTGAATAGATGCATGACGGACCTACCTCACTGTGTGAAAAACTTAATGGTTTAATTTCAAATACGCGTCATCCTTCAACCACAAGATTTGATTGTATTTTCCAATTAACCATTAGTAATACGCATGCGCACTATATACACAGTCTTAATAACTACAAGAGCATGAAATTATAATTATATATGCACTATTTTATAGAGAAATTCTTTCAATCGCTTTCAAAAACAGCAAGAAAGGGTTCACATGCTGCAATAGGGTTCAAAATAAGGTAAATATCGGAAATAACAAAGATTCACACTCTGTGAAAAAAATTGGTTATAAGCTTTCTTCAAATGTTATCCTACAGCAAAATAAGTGATGAAGAAACAAAAGGGTTGCAGAAATTCGTTTGTCGTTATATCAGCCGTATTGGTAACAAAGGTAAGTATCGTCGTCTTCTCTTTTCCTACTTTCTTCACTCTAAAATGATCTTTGGCGTTCCATCACACTTAAGTACTTGTTCCATCTACCGATTCTGGGTTCACTGCAATCTTCTTTCCTCCCCAAACCATGTTTACCACCTCTTCATTCGTCCGCCTTTCGTAAAGATTAAAATTAAAATAAATTAAAATTAAACTAAACCCTAGAACATCTTATCATTGACGTCCTCAAAAAACGTATCCGCCTTCAATATCTATGGCAGAGTTAACTATAATTTCAACTTACTCTCTGACAGTGAATATCAACCCTAATTATAAATTATAATGATTATAAGAGCTCACTGGTGAATATCATCAAGTGAATTCCTGACTGCGTACCACAGTCGAAACGGATGCACAGGAAAACGACCCCCATGCACAAGGCCGTCACCCTGGGGTCTCTCCGTCTGCTGCAAGACCCAAAAGGAGCGTACACACTCATCCAATGGGCGTCGGATGTGCCTACGCAAACTGCGAAACCCCTTCGATCTCCGGTATCTATGACGGAAACGGAACCTAAATCCTGCCAAGAACTCAGAGGGTGTGTTACAAAAGTAAAGTAAAATGTATCGTAAAAAATAACATGATAATGATTCATAATTACCCTTACAATTTGAATACGCTGTTAGATGTATTTTACCAGTAGCTAGGCTTGCACAAGCATGGCTACTCTCCGCTGCGCACTCTCTAACTCCGGAACAAAACATGCCCAATTAGGGTCTCATATTCTGGCTGCATATTCTACTTGTAGCCAAATTCGTGGATATTAACGCCGCTCTTCGGTCTTCTCATCATATTTTACTAGTACTCTTTTTATAAAATCCAAAATTTCTGCCAGCTTGACCATATATTTCCAGACGTTGGTTTCCTATCTGCAGATCTTCTTTTAAATCGCAACACCTAAGTATTTTCTAGATTCGAGGCTAACGCTTTTCAACTAATAGTAATAGTGGCACCCTTGGGTATGAGGTGCTCCAACGACTGAGGTTATATGGCACTTCCTATCCTTAGATCATAATCCTAGAACTAACACAACATCCATGTCCTCAGCAGGGTATGAACTCGCGACCTTTGAGTAGCGAGGCCGGCGCGTACCAATCCTGGGTATCACGGCAGGCTTAACAATTTTTTGTCCATTGCTATAGTGGCACAAGTTGAGGCACCCCTACCCCACATTCCCTGAGCACTCCTTGCCCCTTCCTTTGACCCGAGCTGCTTGTCGGCCCACCACACCCTCGACTCCTTACCCCTTCCGCTCCTCCACCTGCTCTCCGTCAGCACAGGCCACACCAGCCAACACCTGCTGGGGTTCCGCCACTCTTTAAGTCGTCCTCGAAGTCCTTGGCCACCGGTACCGCCACGGACCGCGCGTCGGCGATACCGTACGCTGCGTCCCCGATCACTCAGCTATACTTCTGGCATCGCCTTTGAGGCGAGGAATCACCCGACCACTCGCGTAAAGATAATATCGGCGGGTCATTTGACCGCGGAGAGGAGGAGAGGGGCATGATGGGAAGTTGGGAGGTTATTAGGGGGTGGCGAGGCGGGTTGTTGCTGAAGGGGCGGGGTCGGGTTAGCAGGAGATAAGAGAGAGCTGCCGGGAAGCTTTCGAGGGAGTGGGGATGGCTGGAGGGAAAACGGGACAATATCTGCTAGTTCTCTCAGGCGCCGAGTCTCCTTGTTTGCGCTCTTGGTCATCAGCAGCCGCTGTTTCTCCCCGGAATCCGTACCAGCAGTTCTCCCTCGTGTGGAGAGTATGCAGTTGCCGCCTCTCCCGTTTTGTTCTATCCCCGTTCTCTGGACATTAATACAAAATTACTTCAAAGAGCAAGAATCCGTCAGTTGAGGAATGAGCACTCTTGTTAGAGAATACAGCTAGTAAACTTTGCAAAAGCTTAATGCCAAAAATATAAAATAGGCTCCTTTCACAAAAACTTTTTGGTATACGACCTCCGATGAATTTATAAGAAAACTCGACCAAGGAGTAATGTTGATGAGGTGTCGATATAAGGCATGAAATAGCAATACATTTCTAAAATACTTATTTATAAATGTGTATTTTTTTGTTTTTAATAAATCATCTGTTAATGAAATTCATTATCCCCAACGTTTTATCTCAAAGATTTTTTACTGGGAATATTTATCCCAAGCCTTATTCTGGCACAATATTTCATAAAAGTACATGATGTAACTTCAATTGCCCCAGCATATCTTTCGCCCCAGCCTATCTTTCAACATCATAATCTCCTGTTCTGGGATGCTCCCATTTTGAAAGTCTCCCATTTGGAATCTTTGCAAGGTGGCAACCCTGCACATTGGCTAGTAAGAAAGGCGACCAAGAGCTGAGGATAGGTGGCATTTAAGCCACTAAGGGTAGGGGAGTGGTTGGATTAGGCACGGGGGCATTCATATTTTACGTAACACTGATTTTCCACTTTTTTTCTGCTCCTCTTTCCCTTAAGTAACGCGCCGTGACATTCTCCAAGACCAGCCCTTAACTAAGTAACATTTAAAGCTGTCAATAAATACTGTTTTGTGAATGATGCAGCATAAATTCTTAAAAAAAACATAATTCAATGACTTATTTATTTACGAATTAGTATGTGTGGTCGTGGCGGCCTGGTGGGTAGAGCACTGGGCCTGCATTCTGTATCTCCAAACCGATCGGTACGGGAGACCTTCCGTCGGTTTGGATGGCAAACCGACGAAGAGGGAACATCGGTGCGATTCTGTACGCAACCGATCGGTGCGGCGGCGACCTCCAGTCGGTGGGAAACAGGGAATCCTACCGACACCTAATTGCTGTCGGTACGCTCGGGTTTCAGTCGGTTTGGCTTGTTTACCGCTATACCTATACTTGAAGGCGAGGGTATTGGAGATAATTATCATTTTTTCTGGGATATATTTGCGATATAAAATGTTGAAAATATATTATAATAGTTACACGAAGTTTACTTGACAACATAATCATTCTGTAATTATCGTGAGTGGAGGTGAACTGAGAATGTAAAATGTTGCCAAGAACAATACGAGTGAAAATTAGAAAAAAGGTAATAAGATATCACTAATACTGATAATTTTCTCGGAATACTATGCGCAAGACATCATTTTACTATTGCGCCAACATTTTATGTAACGTAGCAGACGATATTAAGTATATCGAAATCTTGCATTATCTTTCTCTGTGTACATACCGGTGAACGGCAGCAATACGCTGTCATTTTTTATGCGGTGCATTTGCTTTTGCCTCAGTTATTTTCGTATATGTATTTCCGCTCTGCTTCAATGGAATATTGCTTTTCTCGGTCTTCGCACCCTCATTGACTATCCACTGGGAAATTCTATTGTTGGTTTCCTATAGATGAACCAACCAAACTTTCTCATTGTGAAAGATAGCAGTGTTAAATTCTCTTTATAACTTCATGAGTGATTACTCTACCTAATGTAAAAAGTTTATAAAAACGACTCTGTCGGGCATCTAACACCAACTTCAACTCATTACCATGATAGAAATAACTAAATGATAACTGAATGTTGGTATTATAGCTTGCTGTCGTCAATAAAGTGCATACTTCTTATTGAACAGTGCTATTATGATGTAATAGCTTATCAAGATAATGCTTTCTGACGCAATTAGTCTTCGGCTCTCACATACGTTGCTTTGTAAATGTATATTAAATCGCTAAGTGTTGAAATTGTCTTGAAAATTGTAAACACTTGGAAGTACATTTCAGTAGTATGGCACAACGTGGATTTCAGTTTGTCCTCAGCTCCCATTTGAATAAAAACTATGTATGTAATTTTCAACAGCATAGTAAACATTAACATCAATATCAACCATGGCATCTACTTGATTACCCACAAAGAATATGAAGTATAAGATAAATACATGTCTTGATCATCATACATTATTCCTTCATCACATCTCCCTCGCTATATTGTTGAGTTATAAGGCTTCTCTTTCATTAATTGGCACAGTAAGATGAAAGTAAACATCCGCGTAGGCCTAAATTACGATATCCCATCAAATCTTACTCGCCTAACAACTTGCGTTTACACTTAAATTAAATAAGCGTAGACATTTATACCCAATTTAATAAATAACTACCGATTTTACAACTTTAGGTTTATTCTCAATGGATATTACAACGGCAAAGTGACACTATGGGCTATTAAGAACTCTACGTAACCGTGATGAAATACTTAAAACAATAATTAATGCCATCGATAAAAACAATAATTAATGCCATCGATTAAAACAAGAATTAACACTCGCGGTAACTCCGTTCCGTAATATAAAAGCAATGGATATATCATATAGTTATCCCTCACACAACATTTATTTCTAAGACATATTCCACTCAATTTGGAGTAAGTATCATAATTTCCTTCGCAATATTTTCACAGAGCACTTTATAAATCCATATTTCAAGTAAATATGCAATCAAAAATTATTAAGCATATTAAATCAGAGCTTTCAGCAAGTAAATATTGAAACGAGCCGAAACAAGCATTCATTACGTACCGCTGCGTTCCATTGTTTACGCTGCGATATCTTTTGGCGGTAGAAGTTGCTCGCCGTATTTCAGTCTTCATTTGTTTCCTCTCCTCTGCCTCCGGTTGGCAGATACGTATCACGTGACGTCTACCTTCGGGTACACTCGGAAATCTGCTCCCTCTCCTTCTTTTTCCTGGGAGGGGGAAGCAAACCGACTGGGTTTGCCACCGACAGCCATACAGAATCTATCGAGATGGTTTTGTCGGTGCGGGAGGGCCAGTCGGTACGGAATCTGTTCCGATCGGTTGAGTGAAAAGGTAAACCGATCGGTATGGAACCGACAAAATACAGAATACAGGCCCTGAGCTACTGACCGGAGGTTCCCGGGTTCAAATCCCGGACAAGAGCCTATCTGGACACCCCCATCTAAAATCCTCGCGATTCGATTTTCTGAGTGACAGAAAGGAAATGGCAGGTGGCCCAGGGTAAGGAACTGACCCCCCTACCACGCCAACTTCACACGCTATTGGCTTAGTACGGGGTGAGCTCTACTCTCACCTATCAAAACCAACCTTCGGGTTGAATCACTGAGTGAGTGAGTGAGTGAGTATGTGCATCACCTCTCAGGCACGTAGCCAGGCTTCTGGCGCTTCAGCCCCCCCCCCTCCCCCGCCAAAATGTTTTCCCAATAATGTTGTTGTTCTGATATTAGCAGTGAACTTTACCAGTGAGAAGAGACAGGTAGGGACACTGTAAAAGTAAATACCAAGCACTGAAAATTAAAGGAAGAGATTTGTAGCATGTCGGCACCGAATGGACAAGGATGATTTGTTTCAAGTTACGCAAGACTTAGCCCCCTTTCCCCCCCGAAGCAAATTTCTGGTTACGTGCCTGTCAACTCTATAAGAACAATGAATGAATATCTTTCTCCCAATGTAACGAAAGGCTTGAACCCCCTTCGCCCTGTTGATAGTTCATAGCAGTTCGCACAATCCTCACCCCTCATCAGCGTAGCGTAATATACATATATAAGTCCCCTTGGAGTTTTAGGAGAGGGTAAGGGGTTGATGGAAACCCAGCGTTGGGATGAAACAAATTTTTAACCAGTGACGTGAAGAAATTACCTTGAAACTCTATTTACTGAAGTAGTTAGGGTACTGACCTTGAAGTACTCTCCACAGTAGAGACCAGGAACGCGATAAAAACTTTTCAAATTCCGGGATTCGAAACCTGGACCTCAGGGTGGGAGGCAGATCTCGAGACACCGCGGCAGTTCTTGTGCCGTGAAAAATCCATGACGAATTACGCTCCTGGTATTGAGGGACTTCACTCGAATTCGAGTCGTTTGGATGTGCCATTATCAAATGAAGAAAAATATCCCCAAAGCCGTACAAAAGGGGGCAGAGGGGGAAGGAAGGAGTATATACAAAGTAAGGGGGAGAGGGGGAAGTAAGGAGTATATACAAAGTAAGAAAGCTCTCAATCACATGTACAAAATGAAGCATACCAAGAAATTTAAATGGCAGTAAATGACACATTCGCACACTCACTCACAACGTTAGAAACAACCGTAACACTCAAAATTAAGGGAATTAAGGTAGAAATAAAAACAAACGAAAAATGAGCCATTAAAATTGACAGTAAGGTTTAATATTTATTATGATCATTTGAGAGTATCAAATTACAGGGGACACGAAAGTGTCTTTTGTGACTCAACAAGCGACACCCAAGGTGATGACAATGTAGAGTTAAAACCAGTTTCAGAAAGACTAAAAAAAGAATGCGTAACCTTATACATTACCCTTCTCGCATTTTTTTGAAAGGATGACCATGGCGCTTCTCTCTTCACTTGTATACGAAGACCTTCCCTTTTCTACATATATTGCATCACTCCTATGCATACTCAAAAGAATCATAATATCTGTAGTGACCCATGGACAAAGTATCTTTTGGATTCCTGCCAGGGAGTTCTTACCGCGTCGTACTGAGGATATGATACATATTATCAACATTTTAACTCTCGTCATCTTATATTTCGCGTAGGCATCACTAAGCGAAAATAAATTTTTGCTTAGCTTAGAATCAGTCTCTGTCGATCCATGGTTGTGATAGCAGCTCATGATTAACCTGTACCTGGTCTGTTTCATCGGTAAGTACCTATTTATTTAATACTTGCTATCATAATTTGACATCAAAATTCGATAAGAACCCTAGATCCCGTCTTGTGCTTTAATGCTACATTATTTTGCGCCAAATAGGATATTTTGTACGTGCTTTTGGGGGAAAGGATTTGTAAAGTACACAAGCCAGAATCCCTTTCGCCGTTGTAAGATTTAACGATACTTATGTTAGAAACAGTTATGCCATGATATTCAACAAAATTGAAGAGAGAAAAAAAGGTATTTGAGATCTTTATTCCTTGACAACTCCATCATATTTCCTTCGGTATTTCTTCGCTGCATTTTTCCAATGGATGGAAGCGAGTAAAGTTTATTTAAAAATTAATGGTAATTGAATAAGTAAGTAGAAAATATGTCAAACCGAGAACATTTGTGATTCAAACGCAATAGCTATGGCCATTTCGGCGGAGGTCATCCCAATAGATTCGGCCGTATCTTCCATGATTATAGGCATACGAAGGTCACATTTGGGCATTCTTGTGATTTGCCGAGGGGAGCAGCAGGGGAAGGAAGGAGTCAAATTGTTTTAATTGTTAGTGAAGGGAGAGAGAGGGGTGGGTACTTCGATAACTTGACGCCCTCGTGTAAAAAAATATCCTCAAAAGTCTCTTTGTCTCAAGTGAAGCAGTTTAAAGTTAAAAGCAAACACTGCTAAACAATGACCAATTGGATGCGAACTGTTTTTCATTTTAGAGATATCAAAAGTACCTACTTGACAGTCAGTGAACGGATAAAACTTGGCGTTAAAACGATTCAAAATCGCAGTAGCGTTTAATTTCATTTCCAGGAGATTTCTCGGTGTTCACGAACATCGTTTCACTGTTCCTGAGCAGTGTCGTAATGAAAGTGTATGTGATTTAATAGTGCACTAGATTACCCTAAATTCACACTCACTCACACACTTCCCTAAATTAACATTCCCTAAATAATTGCCTCCGCGCACATTGGTAGAATTATTGCTGATCATCAGCATCTTTTAACAATGGGCCAGGCTTAAGAAAGGTGAATTTGCGGAAGAAATAAGAATAATTCCTATAGCTTGTTAGCAATTTTCAGTTAATTAATTGCTTGGGCTTCTCGACTTCCGAAGTCGAAGAATCAATGAAAAGAAAAAATGAATTTGTAAGCTACTCACATGCCATTAAATAGCTCGCAAGCTAAAAGAATATTTTCAGGAATAAATATTATATTTAAGTATATCCGCTTACATCTACAGATTAAGTTAGGTTTAAATGGACGTAAAATTTATAAAATTCAACTATTTCAACTTACCTATTCATCAAATGCGGGTTTTGAAAAATGTATTTTATCATGTCACTTACGACTTCATTCATCAGAAACTTTTCAGAACTCTTTCGGAAATTCATCTACTAGAACATATTGGCTGATACGCGGTAAATTACCGTTGTTATATATGTATTTTTAAAGGTTTTGAAAAATAAATACAGAAATATCTCTATAAGAGTTTTATATTGGCTTCGGATACCCAGGGTTTCGAGTGAACGGTATAGGAGTCAAACATAAGTATTTGACAGTGTCAAATTTGAATTTTTCTGAATCGGTACCTGATTTAAGATTAAACTGTATTAAACACCAATCTACATCTAGCGATACCCTACAAGCAACCGCGAGAGTGTGTGGCAAGGGGTGAAGATCACCAAGCATACACCATTGACATGTAAACAAACTACTATAGGGTCTCATGAAACTAGATTCTTAGTATCCTTAGTATTTAAGGGATTAATACATGCATCATTCACTACGTACTACTCTAAAATATTTCCCATGCCTATTCCTTTGCTATGCTGCCTATTGTGTTCTCTTATAGTACGGGGGAAAAATGACATTTTGAATCTATCAATACGACAATCTATCTCTCTAATGTTATTTATCTGGTCTAATCTATAATAATACGCTGGTGTTTTTAATATATGCCTAACATCTTTAGTAAAGATGTCCGATTTAAATTTCTGTAATAGATTTTATCTGTACTTTTACCTGCGCTCTGATAATGATTCCCACCCTAATTCTTGCATTAATTCTGATACACTAATAAACCTATCGTAATACAATGGTGCATTACGAGTTATAAAAAACCTTTCCTCACCATATTGACAACTATGACGGATATATTGGCAAATGTGGTCAAGATCGTCTCAGTTCCAGGGTGGGTCTGCAATAGGGGGTCGGTAAATATCCTTACAGCATTCTCTAGCGAAATATATTTCCTAATCCTGGAAACTAAATTACGACGACTATCGTAAGTAATTAGGCAATCCGAAGATTCAGAATTTCTGTCATTTTCTGTGTTAAATTTTGAGATCCCTACTCCTTATATAATAATACCATGGAGTTTCCACGTACCCAAACATTTTGTTCTTCTGATTTTAACTGGGCATGACAATCCGGATCTCACTGCGTATAATTCAAGTGTTCATCTACATCTACATAATACCCTGCAAGCCACCACAAGGGTGTGTGGCAGGGGGTGATTGCTCACCAAACATGCACTACATATCATGCATAAAAAAGGAATAGTATTAATATAGTAGTCAGAACTACACTATTTAAAAAAGATAGAAATTGCAAAGCAAGCATGCAAAAACATTCTGTTAGTAGGGTTAGCTTTAAGTACTCATACCAACATGCAGCTACCAATGCTATTCATTGCTACTCTCCGATAGGACATATTTACCGTTATTCGTATCTCTTATTGTGCGAGGGAAAAAGGACATTTTGAATCGGTCAGTTCGGCAATCAATTTCTCTAACTTTATGATTATGGTCCAGTCTGCCATAGTAAGTTGGGGTTCGTAAAATATTTTTAACATCATCACTGAAAATATTGCCTTGGAATTTGTGGAACAGATTAAGTCTAAATTTCAACCTGCGATCTGACAATGATTCCCATTTCAATTCATTTAATAGCCTGGTTACGCTAATATAATTATCGTATCGTCCCTTTACAAATCTTGCCGATCTTCGCTGAACACGTTCAAGTTCATTACTTAGACCGATTTCGTAGGGATCCCATACACTGGCAGCATATTCCAAATGAGGTCTAACAAGGGAAAAGTAGCTGATTTCTCGTACATGATCGTCACATTTACCCAATACTCTTTTAATGAAACCCAGTTTGCGATTCGCTTGACCCATTATTTCACGAATGTGTTTACCCCAGGAAAGATCATTTGTCAGTCTTATTCCAAGATATTTAATGGATTCCACGTTTGTTAATTCATTATTACTTATTTTGTAAGTGCTAGGGGGAGAGCTATTCTTTTTCCAAAAATTCATTACAAGACATTTCTTAAAGTTTAATTGTAACTGCCATGTATCACACCAAGTTTCAATTGCTTGTAGGTCAATATTTAAATATTCTTTATCATTCGGGCATAGAATTTCCCTGTACACTACTGCGTCATCGGCAAATAGACGAAGCTTACTTTTTACCACCTTTTGGATATCATTAATATACAAAAGGAATAGGAGTGGACCTATCACACTACCTTGTGGGACACCCGAAGTGACTTTAATTGCCGGTGAGGAAACACCGTGTGTTAAGTGTCTTGAAACGTGATCTCCAGTTTGATGCATGTATGTGGTTAATAGGTTATTCTTTTCAATCTGATAAGTATGTAGGAATGTGTTGAACTTCTGTTCTGGGGCCGGTCAAATTAACTGCTTCATAACAAGGTAAGCGGTGAACTTTACCACTGAGAAGGGATAGGAATGGGCACTGTGAAAGTAAATACCAAGCACCGACAATCAAGGGAAGAGATTTATAACATGTCGGCACCAAACGGGTAAGGCTGATTTGTCCAAGTTACGGCACACAGGGCTTAGCCTCCCCTCCCCCCCTCTCCCCACAAAGCAAATTTATGGTGACGTGCCTACCATGAAGTAAAACATTTTGCGCTCCTGAGTAGCTCATATGGTATATGACTGTAGACTTATATTCAACCTTAATACAAAAATATTTTATTTGATAAATTGAACAATTAAAAAAGTCTTTTAGGGTTTTTCAACGGGTCAGGAAGACGACTGCGTTTCAACGTTTCGAGAATTGATGGATGATTACCATGAATTAATCATCGTGGAGAATAAAGTCCTATCGACGGGCAAATACTTCGGCGTGGCTTGCGATTCATTCGAATTAGCTGAAACTCGCACTCATTAAGTTAAAATCGGAGAAACTTTACGGTGTGTAAAATTAACAAAATTTAAATACCTATTCAAGATAGCAAACATTCCAATCAATAAATATATATATTTTAAGGAAACCTGTCAAAACTGCCATTTTTGAATTTTTATAGCAAAAGAAGATTGCAATTAAAAATCTTTATAACAGCTTTCTTAAAGACTTAAGTTCATCTACATCTACACGATACCCTGCAAGCCACCGCGAGGGTGTGTGGCAGGGGGTGAAGATCACCAAGCATGCACTTCTAGCATGCAAACAAGCAACTAAAGTGTCTCATGCAACTAGATTGTTAGTATCTATAGCATTTTAGGGGTTAATACATGCATTATGCACTACAGAATACTCTAAAATATTTCCCCTACCTATCCCTTTCCTATGCTGCCTATTCTGTTCTCTTATAGTACGGGGGAAAAATGCCATTTTGAATCTAACGGTACGACAATCTATCTCTCTAATCTTATTTGGCTGGTCGAATGTAGCATAATACGCTGGTGTTTTTAATATGTGCCTAACATCTTCAGTAAAGCTATCCGATTGAAATTTCTCTAATAGATTTAATCTGTACTTTAACCTACGCTATGATAATGATTCCCATCCTAATTCTTGTATTGATTCTGAAACGCTACTCAACCTATCGTAATATCTTTTAACGAACCTAGCTGCTCTACGCTACACACTGTCTACTTCTCTGATCAAACCTAATTCATTAGGATCCCATACACTGGCTGCATACTCAAGGTGGGGCATAACTAGTGAAAAATAGCATCGCTCTTTTGGCTTCTCGTCACATTTCCCGAGGACTCTTTTTATAAATCCTAGCTTTCTCTTCGCTCGGCCGCATATTCATGCCCTTATGTGTCTTCCCCACGATAAATCCTTAGTGATTGTTACACCTAAATATCTTATGGTTTCTACGTTTTCGATCTTCGTATTACTAATTTTATAGGTACGCTCTATCGAATTATTCCTCCTCCAAAAATTGATAGCTACACTCTTTTTAAGGTTAAGCTCTAACTGCCATTTGTCGCACCACTCTTGAATTGCATCTAAATCTTTGCTAAGCGATTTCCTGTCTTTTTCTCTTGATATACCCCTATACACTACCGCATCGCCTGCAAAGAGTCTAAGCTTACTACTAACTACGGTACCCAAATCGTTAATGCATAGAAGAAATAGGAGCGGGCCTACTACGCTACCCCTGGGAACTCCCGATGTGACTTTGATTGTGTCCGACATGATACCATCTATGACAACCTGCTCTCGTCCACTTAAGAATTCTCTTACCCAACACACAACGTCTTTATTTATACCAAAACTCTCTAACATCAAGATTAATATATCATGAGGAACTTTATCGAATGCCTTTTTAAAATCTAAAAATATCGCATCAACTTCAGTATTGTTTTCGCCGTAGACTAAAATATTGTGTACGAATAAAGCTAATTGTGTCTCGCAAGATCTACCTTTCCGGAACCCATGTTGGCTGTTTATGAGTAATCCCTGACTATCCAAATGCCCCATGATCGAACTGACTACAATGTGCTCAAATATCTTACAAGAGATTGACCTGAGTGAAATGGGTCTGTAGTTACTAGGTTCTTCCCTATCACCGCTTTTAAATATAGGTGTAATGTTAGCTACTTTCCAATATTTGGGTACTGTGTGGTTCTTTAGTGTTTTATTGAATATTATTTCTAGATAGGGGGCTTCAGAAGCTAATGTTTTATATACTCTGGAGGGAATTTGATCGGGACCTGGTGATTTGTTTATACTAATGCTTTTTAACTGATGCTCTATTCCGCGACATGAAATTTTTATTTCGGGTATTTGCTCACTGAAAGTGTTCGGCGGTGGTTCCACTGCGTTGTGTGACGATGAGTTGAATACGCTTTGGAAGAAGGTGTTTAAAGTATTGGCTTTTTCTACACTGCTGGTAACTCTAATTCCTTTATCGTTTTTTAGTATGTGGACTGTGGACCTATTTCCCTGAAGCTCTCTCACATATGACCAAAGTTGCATGTCTGTGACATCTAAAAGTTTTACTAGCTTAGCTGACTTACTTTAGTTTTTACAAAGGTATTATTATTGATATGATTATATTGATTATGTTTAAATTATTGATATAATTATGGTTAAATTATTGATAAGCACCATTTGACTCGTCGATAGATTTTTTCTAACCGTGCAGCTAACCGTCCGTCGCGACGGACGGTTAGCTGAATCCGAACGTTCTCCACAAAGCACTAAAGTGGGGATTGGGTTTACCAATGAAAATTATCTTCCGCTGCCGGTTTTAAAAAAACTCAGGCTTCTCTGTTGAGAAAACCTTATTTTTTCCATGGGTGTTTTCAAGTCTGTTTCCGCACTAATAGGCGCTTCAGACCGGGAGGAAAGGTATAAGGATAGGAATGGAAGGGATGGGGGATCTGATCGCAATTACTCACCGTCTATTTAGACGTCAAAGTTATAAACGTAGAACTTAATCTGTTGTTTGGTTATCTTTCAAACTAGTTCCAAACCAGGAATCCACATCGCGAAGCCATTCCAGCCGTAAAAGCGCTTACTCGGCAGAGCTAGGACACGCGTGTGTGGGACGGATATCTGACGAGCTTCGCGCGCGTGCTGTACATTATCACCGCAACAGAAGACCGCAGTGACATCTCTCGCAGGCAAAGGAAAAAAAGTAAACAAATAATCAGCGGGGAACAGAGATATCTTAGCGCGCCCCGATCGAGTGACAAGTGAGACCCTTCCAATAGGCTGCCGCCCTGTGTCATGTCGAATACGTGCGTACTCCTCATTCCTCCTACTGTAAGATTTGAATTTAATACACGCTCTGAAGTTTTCCCGAAGGCGTGTCGAGGGCTCACATCCACTCGTGGAAAATTATTCGATATCACCTTCTAACTCCGAAACTGTTCATTAATCATTGCTTTAAAAGAACACAAAAGAAATTCAACTTCCAGGTCCTCAAATACGCTTTAAATGTATTCAACCAGCCACCAGCTTATATGTAGTATAGGTGTATTTTTAAACGCTATCAAAGCTTTGAGATACTTCAATTGTAAGTTCAAAGAGGGTCTAAGTAATTAGCATAATAAAATACAATAGTAATACTCCACACTTAACCCTTTCAGACCTAGTGTCCATTGTAATGGACTTAGGTTTCAATTTATTGCTACATTGTACTCGATGTATTCTCACGTTTTTTTATGAGCTTCCGTCATTCAATGATACTTTGTCGACTACTATGTCTGTGGAGTCATGTGTCGATAGAGCGGTTTGGTTACGAAGGGAGCTCGTTTCAGAAATGGTACCCACTGCATCAACTGCTAAAGATATGTGATATTATATATTTTATTTTTTTAATACCATAGGCTCGTGATGGTTGCAGATTTTTTTAAACATTCCTCATTGTTTATTAATGGTAGTATGAGTCTTAAATTTTACCATTTATTTTTAGTTTTTGCTATGTTAATCGTTAAATGAATGTCCATTATAATGGACATTTGGACCACGAGGAAAGGTCACTTCCGTTTATCTCTTTTCCTTTTTGATAGTATATACGTAGGTAAATGCTACCAGTGTAGTAATGTAAACATTTCATATCCTTTATTTTCTAAGAGTTTGTTTTTAAAGAGTTTTCTAAGATAATTTAACACTATTCCGACTAATTATTTATTTTTATTTATATTTTGTTGCTATATTCTCTGGGGTTATATATTTTTAGGCATCGCCATTAGTTTCATTTCGCTTTTTTCATTCATTTACATGGTATGTGATTTAATAATAGGTAGTGATTCCAGTGCTTCAACGTTTTATGTAATTTTTAGATTACATTTAATTGCAATGATGCTGAGCACATCAGAACTAATTGGATTAAATTGGATACTTTGAGGATCCAAATGACTCTGAAATCGAAGGTTTAGATAGTAATTGCAGCGATGCAGATGAGCCAGTTCCCACATCCCACAAAGGCCAGGTATTCTCTAATCCAATCTCAAAGAAATACATATTTATCTTTGATATAGAGTGAATGTTATTAAATGCTACAACCAATTATGGAAAAACTGCGGGAACTGATGGTGAAGGTCTGCTCAATGTGATTGTAAGATTGAAAATCCAGCTCTTATAAGTGAACTACCGGAAAACGAGGAAGTTCTGAATTACGGAGTTACCGACTAAGTCAGCCTAAGGTGGAAAAGGCAGAAATACAACCATGCGATTTGATTGCAGAGTACCTGAGAAAAAGGAGACAAAGACGAATTTGATGTTGGTTTGTTTGAATTATTTTTCCCCACTACATTGGTAAAGATCAATATGAAAACAGGGCAGTAAAGACAAATAAAAGGACATTGAAATTTCAAGGCAACAGAGCATTTATCTTAAATCTAAATAAATCTTAAACGAATTTAAACAGAAATTGAAAACTCATTAGAATACATATTATCATGGGTTCATTTTAAAAATCCCAAGAGAAAGACTGTACTTCGACAAACATTACGCATGTGTTTTTTTTTATAGGTAACATTTTTTGCTGAACAATGAAAACGTAGGCTTTTGATTTAAAAAACTGCAATAGCTACCCATATTTATTTTATGTATTATGATAAAAGTTTCTAAATTACTAATGAAAAAGTATGTATTTTGTAAATTACGAAAAAGTTATCTACCCTTAGTATACATTGCATGGGTGTTTTCAAGTCTATTTCCGCACTAATAGGCACTTCAGACCGGAAGGAAAGGTATAAGGATAGGAATGGAAGGGATGGGGGACCATTTCCCATATCCACCCTTAGTATAATCTGGTATTTAGCCATGGTATGTTAAATTTTATGTCACAAAGGATGGCAACTCAAACCGAAAATATGTGATTCATTTCCATTCCAGATTGTTTTGGTGAAAAACACACTTGAGCAATTAAGGAAATGGGTACGTTTCCCAGCTTTAAATTGATATATCTGGTTCTCTGGTGTTTAGGGCACAAGAAGCATAGACACCTAGGTAACCTATATGCTTCCTGATGGCCAAGGGTGCTGCCATCTAGTAGTGTGTTGAGGCATTAAATTTCAAAAGTAACCTTGTAGTCCAAATGTCCATTGCAGTGGACATAAGATTATTTAAACAAATATTAGTGCAATGGGTATTTAAACTACACACAATCATTATTTAAATTATATAGAATAGGATTAAACTGAAAAAAAATTTTTTCATCGGTTAAAAATAAATCAGGTCTGAAAGGGTTAATTTTTAATAATAACCGACCCGGGTTTCGGCAACTCAGTGCAATTTTCTTGAAATGGCACTGAGTTGCTGAAACTCGGGTCGGTTATTATTAAAAATTAAGTGTTGAGTATTACTATTGTATTTCATTATGCTTATCTTCCATTTTTTTCATTCTGAATAACTTCCACAAAGTGAGGCCTGAAATGACTTCTTGTAACTAATTAGCTTTAAATTTCAGTAAGCATGTAGATGTAAAATTGACTTGGTACGAAAAAACAATTTAACGGAACGGAGATAAACGTGAATAAACGATCCAGTTGTTGATATGATGAAATTACAAAGGATTTTCATTCGTCCGCTGTAGGGGTCGGCAATGTTTTTATGCGGAAGAGTCAAATCAATCTCTAACAATTATTTAAGAATTATTCGAAAACAATTAATTTATTTTTTACATATGCGTAAATTTAAATTATAGGGAGCAAATTTATAAATTATATCTTTGCTCGAATAAGAAAAATATTCTCAAAAGTTGCTCTCATTGGATTTAACCACTGTGAGACCTAAAGAGTTTCTATGTCCAGTTTTCAGCAACCTGTTTTTAATTTAAGGCACAATTCCTTATTATATTCATTAAATTAAACTATCATTGATTTATTTACGATGCCATTAACGTTTTCGTAAATAAAATCATCATAGTTTAATTTTCATTTTAAATTTCCCTTAAGAGCCACACGTATCCAAAGCGTATCCAAACGCGCGCATGTATCTCGCGAGCCGCAATCTGCCGAACCTCCTGCTCTATTAGATTGACACGTACTTCAGAACTTAACTTCCATAATGTGAACAATATCTGCACTGGTACTTTGATTATAATTTTTTCGTCTTCTGATGAAAAACTTGAGCTTAGATACCAAGAAAAAAATAGCTTTTACACTTGAAGATACACTTGTATTTGAAACGATCATGGTTTCGCAGTAAGGCTACATCATCAGGTGAACACTTAGCAAAAATTTCCATTATATATAGCCAAATATGTAAGAATATGTACTGATGTGAATATAGAAATTGTTTATGTAAGGAGCCAAACGGAGAATGAAAATTTGAGTAGAGGTAATTAAAACCTATTCTAACCGGAAGGAAACTAATAGATAAAGAGAAAAAAACATCAAAATCACTTAAGACGGTACCTGGTGGCTGGAAGATTTTTCCACCGTACTTGTTGGACTGCGCAAGTGATATAAAAAGTAATGTGAATTAATTATGTTTCGCATTGATTTATAGTTAAACCAAATCCTTTTACATGAATTCGTGCGCATCTTTTCTCATTCGCATGTTTGCTCCATCTTGAGTCTGACGTTGACTTATGATAATGTCGGGATCTCATTCAGGCGAGGATCAAGGTTGTAATCAGCCGCGCGTGCGTAAGAGGGTATACTGGTTATGAAATTTCAAACGTCCGGACATGTCGCATCAGTCATTTGATTTGATGGCCGAAGTAGGTACTTCTTTTGCAGCTGTATTTCCTTTGTCTCTAATAATGCCCCCCCCCCCCCTATTAATCGGAGGCGCAGTCAGTAGAGGTTGTGTATGTGAACCGTAGTCATGCATTAATGTTAGGGAGGCGTTCCTTCGAACATGCCCCCATGCAATTCTCACTTGACACTTTCTGAATACCAGAACTCAGCGTGGAGATTCAGGCTCGAGGAAAGTTCATGGACCGTCATGAATAGGAAATTTCACCCATCATTGTCCTCACAATTGTCTCGAAGCGCTTCCCCTCAAGGAACAAAGTTCGGGTAGATCATTGGGATTCCAACCCTCTAGCAAAGGGTATATGGACCAAATAAGCCAACATCATTTTATACCAGTAGGTAGAAACCCATTATTTATCGGTCTAGTAGGTGAGGATATGGTTCACTGTCCGCTAAGAATAACGCTGCGCAAATTCACCTATTAGGGTAGTTGTCCCAGTTCTTTTCCAGGAGGGTGTGTTTGAAACTGTCGGGATTATCTCGAATAGGTAGTCACGTGGTTTAAACACGAATTGTTCTCAAATTTGGTGTGCCAAAATCACTGATTACTACCTCATTCATTATTTACACTTGTATTTTATTTCATCTGGGGGCTCCTTAGTTAAGACAGATGAGAAAAACTCAGATGGAAAGAATTAATGAGGTTGTAATCATCGGTTTTAACACACCAAATTTGCGAAAAATTCGTGTGTATACTACTTGACTCCTTGGTTACCTATTTGATATAATCCCAAAGGTTTCAAACATACTCCCCAGGGTGGGGTTTGGATTGGAGCGGTGAGTAAAGTAATGGCTTCCTATTCCAAATTTCTGGTTTAGAATTCCGGAAAAATAAGAAAAATTTTAATGTCTTATCATCTCTCCTTGAGTGCCACCTGGAGAGCAACTCGAGTGCAGTGCTCCCTCCGTCGGATGTGACGTGTAACGTTGTGCCTAATTAGAGGGGTAATTGCATTTGTTTTCTTTAATGTTCGAATCTTTGTTTTTCTTTGCTGTTTTGATGATTGTTTCGTTTCTTTTAGATGTGAATAATGGTTTTTCGATGTTCTGAAGGGAATTTTTGATGGTTTTGGTTTTTCGACAACCGATTTTTGGTTTTTTTGATCTACCCAAACTTTGTTCCTTGAGGGAAAGCGCTTCGAGACAATTGTGAGGGCAATGATGGGTGAAATTTTCTCATTCATGACGGTCCATGAACTTTCCCTGAGCCTGAATATCCTCGCTGAGTTCTGGTATTCAGAAAGTGTCAGGTGACAATGGTTTTTCGATGTTTTGAAGGGCATTTTTTTCTAAAATGTCGAATGATTGTTTTTTCTAGAAAAGGTTGTTAAGAGATTGTTAATAGAGGAGAGATGGAGCAATTGCTGCGTGAGAGGCTGGAGACAGACGATCGGAGATGTATGAATATTCTCTAATAAAGAGGGTCTAGAACCTTGGAAATATATACATTATTGAAAACAAAAGGTTACAACATCACAGATATTAAGTCATGTTCCCTTGAGTGTATTTCCGTAAGGGTAAGCTAATATTTATGTCATTTTATTTATTTTTGTCTTATTTTAATCTGCGAATTTCATGACTCAAAAGTCCTCTCTTCCAATTAACATGGGCGATACAAACATCCATGCCCTGGAAAGTGAAAATCCTGCCCGGGCGGAATCCGAACCCGTTACCCTGGGATTGACAGGCGAGGGATTTACCCCGCCGCCACCGGGACTGGCAACATGGACACCGAGTTTTTCTCCACCCTTTTTATTTCCCTGAAAATTCCTACCTCTACCCATTCGCCTCTCCCGATTAACGACGAGTTCTTTTCCTGATATCTGGAACCAATCAAATCACTCAGATAAGGGTTCGATGAACATATCATAGAGGTCTCTTTCGGATTTTCATCGGCAGGAAAGGTGTTGTGAAAACTCCATCACGAGCGTGCCATTTTTTTTGTTTTTGATTATCTCTACGCAAACTCCACCTATGTCATCGGCGATGATGTTATCGCTGATCGCGGCACTTCATTTAACTCTCGAGTCAATACATGAAATGATATGATACCGTCGTGGGTAAAAATGAACCGGCGAAAAAGATAAATTCTCACTTTTAAGAGAGGTCTGATATGGATGAAGTGTGAAACCTAGGAAGCCAATGCTCTGTATGAACTTAAGGATATGCTGCACTGGCCTGCAGTTAACAAGTTTTTTATTAGGATTCCACATCTATATAATACCCTGAAAGCTACCAAAAGGATGTGTGTCAGGGGGTGAACCATCACCAGGTATTCATTTTAAATTAAAAGCAAATTTAAGTTCACACATAATATCATGAGGGAATGTAAAAATGCTAGTCCTTGTTTGCACCATCTACAAGCAACTGAGATAGCTAAGTTGTCAGCCTCAACGAATTAATGTCATCATCATCATCAAGGGTCAACAATCCTAGGATTGGTTTGACGCAGCTCTCCACTCGATTCTTCTATCGGCCAACCTCTTCATATTAACGTAGTTCCTCTCTTTCACGTCCTATACGACCTGTTCTACGTAAGTCATACGAGGCCTGCCGTCAGGAATTTCCATTACTATTAATGAATTTATATTTCGTAGGGCGTGCATTAGTAACGTTAAAACCAGAACCTGTTTAAAACAGCACTAAATACTACTCTTCTACATCAAAGCCTACAATACCTATTATAATCTCCCCCTGGTATCTTCGCTATATCTCTCTTATATCTCCCCCTGGTATTCATTACTGTCCATAATTATACACGGAAACAGATTATTATTATACCTCTGCCATGCAATTTATATCTTTAATTTTATAATCAATATCTACTTTGACATTGTGCACTGCTGTTTTCGTATATTTTAACAACTTAAGGGAACCTGTTCACTATAAGAACGGATGGAGATTTTGCTGTTTTTGACCTACGATCTAATAATGTTTCCCAACCTAATTACTCTGATAATTTTGAAAGTTTAAAGCATTGTACAACAATGAGGGGCCTTTGCACATGCCATCTTTACACCGCTAGGAAACGTTTGGTCTTTCTTTGAATAAAACACGATGCAATTCAAAAATTCATGCACTAAGTCTTCGACCCAATCTCGACTCCTGGAGAGAGTTCCCTTCAGTAGGGATGTGTGAATGCCTTCATGAGGAAGCCACCCCAAAATGCCACTTAAAATTTGTGAAGCACACACTCTCTTCCCTCTTGCTCTAGTTTTCCTGGTAGAAGTCTTAATTAATTCCTGAAGTAGGTCAAGGTCGGCTTGTGACCTATCCATCAGAGGAATCGGTTATCCCAACCCTCCAACTCCTTCCCTTACTCAGACCCTGGACCCTTGTTGACGATGAGACTATGGGGGATTCCCCAGCGGGTGGCCATTCCGAAAGGAGTAATTATTGGTGTGGTCTATCGGAAAAAAACACGGGACTCAGCCTTCCGATATCCTGTCTCCCAGCAGGGTTGTCTTCGGAGGTGAAGGGTTGTTTAGCCTGGAAAACGTCCAATTGCCTCCAACATCCCTTCCCACGCGTCAGAAGCCGTGAGATGACGCGAAGACACATTATGGGTCGCGTCCGGGTGAGGTGTCTGTTCCAGGGACGAGAAGCCGGAAGCAGTTTGACTCGACATTCTCTGTCCTAAGAGTGAAAGATCCTAAGCAATCCTAAGATTAAAGTTAAAGTTTGATGAAGACTTTAGAGAGAAGATAGGACGATCTAATCCACCACATCTGGAGAGGTGGCAGTCTGGTAAAACATTCGTTAAGGGAAATTTGAATTGAATTTCTTGAATGAATGAAAATTGAAATTGAATGTCTTGCATGAGGAATTAGATGGTTATAATTTATTTGCACTGGGACATCGTCCCTTAAGTACAACAATCATTACAAAAAACAATATGATGTCAAGGTTCCTACAGATTCTAATCTTTAACAAAAATAAAATAACCAGTGGAAGCATCAATACAATAATTTACAACAGTATTTACATTGATCACAAAAACATATAAATGGATACATAAGAATTCAAATGATACACGTTCATTGAAAAAATAAGGAAGCTTATTAACATTTCATGAAATCTGTTTTTAAAATGGTCCAGAGATTGCAATTGCTTTAAGTCATCAGGTAGCGAGTTCCAAAGTTGTGCTGCGGTAACTTTAAATGGATTATGTAATGTTGCAGTGCGGTGTCCTGGGTAGTAAAGATATTGGGATGAGGGTCTTGTAACGATTGTTAGTACATTGTGTTGAGAGTACATTAAGTGACTGGGAAGAGGTTTAGGAGGTATCCAGGTTGCTTATTATGGAAAAGGGAGTACATGAATGTGGCCTGTATGTTTGTGCTTTCGACGTGAATTTGTTGAAAGCCAATCACGTTGCCGAAGATACAGGGAGATATGTCCATCACGCCGTAGACTGAATATAAATCTTATACAATAACGATGAAGTAGTTAGTGAAGTAAAAGGAAAGAATAATTTTAATTTGAAGAGGCTAGCTAAAAGAAGAACCTTGAAGAGAGCTACGACAAACCAATCTTAGGATTACAGACTATTGATTATCATTTATCCAAATGTAGAATAAAAAACTATAAATTAAAACCGAGGCAGGGTTGTTAGTCTCAGACAATAAATGTTGGCGAGTCTTGCTAATTATGATTTATAATTTGTTTTTGGAGTAAATTTGAAAAAGTATATTCCTATGAAACAATTGGTGCTTATGTTACGGAATAGAAATTGGTTTTTCCGCATTTTGATAATAATGATATTTTAAAATAACACTATAATTCAACCAATATCCTGCTCGGAAACCCAAAGAGACACATTATATTTATCTCTCGAGAATCTGTAACCCAGTTTATGTTGGAAGACACAGTTCTTAAAATTTATAGATAGCGATTTCATTTTCATATCGTGTTTCATGTTGGAAAGACGCTTTCCAACCTTTCCTCATCTGGCCATCGAAGATACTCTTTTGATAGCAGTTATTAATATTAATGACGTTCACATCATTGTAATGCGTTAAGAATCACATTTTGGACGGTATCAGTCACCCAGTTCACCTAGTTCCTCAATGCATTGAGGAAAGAGAGAAATGTTATACCAGATTTTCAGGCACTCAAAATAAGATAAAATTGAGATGAGGTTTCTTCACGGATGTGGAAAAACATATTACAATATGTGAAGAAACGGATCTCCGTGGGACAAAATTCACGAATGGTCGATTGGGAGTTAAGGTAGGGAAGAAGTCATAAGTTCTCATTATATTAGACTTCATCTTCAGTACATCTCGAGTGTTGGTACTGAGCAAATGATCATTTAGTTGATGTAAACTTGGTACGGTACCGTGACTCAAGTGAGCATTTATGTCACCACGAAGCTGAACGCAAATCTCTTACATTGCTGCACCTATTATGGAGTAATTGAAGAAATGCAATTATTCTCTTTTTGTGTTATTAGTAGTAGTAGCATATTTTGGATTTAGGTGCTATCAATACTATGGTCCTTTCACAACTTCTGACAAACTAACCTTAAACGTAGGAAAACACAATATCCATACTTGATATTAGGATATTTAAGTGGCCAGGTAAGTGTATTACCGACCAGTCTACCGCGGCAGGCTCATTTCATTATCTCACGTGCAATATTATTTCCAATAATCGTGGTTTATAGAATAATGTTGGGTTTTTCGGAGGCTTTCCTAGCTGTTTCTCCTCTCCCCCGGAAAGCAGAATGCATTCAGCAACTAGATTTTTTTGCGTCTGCACAATACCCACATGCCTTGCAACAAGATGTTAGGAGAATATTTATATAGCAATCCTAAAGCGTTTTGGTCATATGTGAGAGAGCTTCAGGGAAATAAGTCCAAAGTGCACACTTAAAAATGATAAAGGAATCAGAGTCACCAGCAGTGTAGAAAAAGCCAATACTTTAAACACCTTCTTCCAAAGTGTATTCAACTCATCGTCACAAAACGCAGTGGAACCACCGCCGAACACTTTCAGTGAGCAAATGCCCGAAATAAACATTTCATGTCGCGGAAAAGAGCAGCAGTTAAAAAGCATAAGTAAAAACAAATTACCAGGTCCCGATCAAATTCCTTCCAGAGTATATAAAACATTGGCTTCTGAAATAGCCCCCTATCTAGAAATAATAGTCAATAAAACACTAAAGAACCACACAGTACCCAAGGATTGGAAAGTAGCTAACATTACACCTATATTTAAAAGCGGTGATAGGGATGAACCCAGTAACTATAAACCCATTTCACTCACGTCAATCTCTTGTAAGATATTTGAGCACATTGTAGTCAGTTCGATCATGGGGCATTTGGATAGTCAGGGATTACTCATAAACAGCCAGCATGGGTTCCGGAAAGGTAGATCTTGCGAGACACAATTAGCTTTATTCGTACACAATATTTTAGTCCACGGCGAAAGCAGTACTGAAGTTGATGCGATAATTTTAGATTTTAAAAAGGCTTTCGATAAAGTTCCTCATGACAAATTAATCTTGAAGTTAGAGAGTTTTGGTATAAATAAAGACCTTGTATATTGGGTAAAATAATTCTTAAGTGGACGAGATCAGACGGTTGTCATAGATGGTATCATGTCGGACACAATCGAAGTCACATCGGGAGTTCCCCAGGGTAGCGTAATAGGTCCGCTTCCATTTCTTATATACATAAACGATTTGGGTACCGTAGTTAGTAGTAAGCTTAGACTTTTTACAGACGATGCGGTAGTGTATAGGGGTATATCTAAAGAAGAAGACAGGGAATCGCTTAGCAAGGATTTAGATGCAATTCAAGAGTGGTGCGACAAATGGCAGTTAGAGCTTAACCTTAAAAAGTGTGTACCTATACCTATAAAATTAGTAATACTAAGATCGAAAACGTAGAAACCATAAGATATTTAGGTGTAACAATCACTAAGGATTTATCGTGGGGAAGACACATAAGGGCATAAATATGCGGCCGAGCGAAGAGAAAGCTAGGATTACTTAGAGTATTATGTAGTGCATGATGCATGTCTTACCCCTTGAATACTGTAGACACTAACAATCAAGTTGCATGAGACAATATAGTTGCTAGTTTGCATGTTAGTAGTGCATGCCTGGTGATCTTCACCCTCTGCCACACACCCTCGCGGTGGCTTGCAGGGTATCGTAGATGTAGATATGGGATTGGAACACGTGATATTTAAGTGGCCAGGTAACTGTATTACCGACCAGTCTACCGCGGCAGGCTCATTTCATTATCTCACGTGGAATATTATTTCCAATAATCGTGGTTTATAGAATAATGTTGGGTTTTTCGGAGGCTTTCCTAGCTGTTTCTCCTCTCCCCCGGAAAGCAGAATGTATTCAGCAACTAGATTTTTTTGCGTCTGCACAATACCCACATGCCTTGCAATAGTGTGTGGCAAGGAATGAACCGACACAAGGTATGCATTAATGCCAAGGGATCGAACATTTTGTTAGGCATTACAATGCAATTTGAATTTTGCCTGTAAAATTATAAAATTGACCGAATTCGCTTAGGAAATACGGTATCTTTGCATGTATAAAGCTACTAATGAATATCCTCCTCGTCGGACGGATATATACAGTTATTTGAAATTATTTTAAAATAAAAATATGGAAAAAAAATAAATGGTATACATTTAGTCTCATACCTGCAATACTACTTTCCCGTAGTACTTTGCATCTTATTGATATGAGATTCCCTCAAGAGTAAAAATGAATAATCACATTTGGTTTCATTGTCCATCAGTGCATGTATATAGTGTCAATTTCGTGCACAAATTATTACTCTTTGGGCGACACGGTATTAGACCTCCCTGCCACACACCTTTATGGTGGATTTTTCGTTGTGACTGCCGTTTATTCAAAAATTGCCAAAAGATTGGGTCTTTACGTTATGCCTCTTTCAGATTTTTTACAATCATTTAAGACGCAGTAGTCAAATTGGAGGAAGAATTGGGTTTTGAGAGGGAAGGAAGCAAGGGTAATGCTGCAAAGGAGAGAGCGTAAAAGTGATTACATTTGCGTCAGTAACATCTGTATTGTAAAAGGGCAAACGGTGAAATTAGTATGTAAATACGTAGTTGTAGTGAGAGAGTACGCGTAGTCATAGTGAAATCATTAATTTCAATTAAAAACTGAGATACATCTTGAAAGAGAATTTTAAGAAAAAAACATTGAAAATTCGGACTAACGTTTTTCGGAAACGTGGATGTTTAAGAAATAAGATGATGTTCGAACAGGGGTAGTGATGATGTAAGTTTGAAGATAAGGTTGCGATGGAAGAGAAGATTAAGTGAGTGACAGAAGGGGTATGAATTTTACAGCTTAGTATTTGTCAGAGTATTACAAAAAACAATCGCTTGACTTATAGATTATCACTGATAACTTTGAATGTCATGATGTATTTAGTATATCACCGCAAAAAATACCTAATATTCCGATGCATTTAAAACAAATGATCATGTTCCCATGTAATTTATGTTCTGACTATTATGTGATATAGAGTCCAAAGAGATAATCTCCATCTTTTGTGTTAATCTATTACGACGTGTTCAGACGCTTGGTTTACGCTTTTTTTACTGATGAATAGCAAGGAAACAAAACTTTGTAATTCCACATAAAAATAGGCTTTGGGCTTTAATTTCATTTGTTATTCATCATGCATCAATTCCATCGAGTTACGCCGGAAACCTTAAATTATATCCTTTTTTAAGCTTCAATGCGTTAATATCTTTCGCTCGCGATAGTTTATCGATGATCTGGAGATCTAAGCATACTTAGAGCCTCTCGAAGATTTTCTAAGTTAATCTGCAGTTTAGGTCAATAGTCCTTCAGCTCATTCAGTTGCCTCTCTAGGGAGAAGATAAATTCCTCCGATGAATTTAAATTATAAATAAATAAAATAAGTCGATTTATGTTCTGACTATTATGTGTTCTGACTATTACGCATTTCAGGCCGACTTGGTAAGGCGAGAAAAAAAAGCTTTATTCCAAATCCAATACCTTAATTAAATGGCGAATGAGTAAAAACAATACCTTGCCGAATGTTATTCATTTGCAGTATAAAGTGCTATATCGTTCAGATTTGTGGAAAATAAATCGAAAATTAAATTTTTTTCCATTCATATTTAAATGTACTGGCAAGAGGGTTGCCACGAATCGAGATCCCGTGCAACAAGTGATTTTGCTTTTCATCTTAATGTGTCCGCGAAAGTAGTACCTACATATATTAAAATATATTTGAATCGACAGATACCTAACCATCGGCCTGGCAGTGACGTCAGTAATGTGATGACCTGGCAACCCAAAAGTCGCCAGTTCCAACTCGTTTAGGGGAATATGTTGTTTTTATCCTAGGATTAAATTGTATATGTTAGACGGTACGGTGCAACTCCAGTTGCTGGAAGACCACCACTCTACAAAACCCAAGATCGCCACTACTACAACGGATTCAATAGCCATATTTCATTTCAGTGGACAAAGATAGTTGAGAATAAATGGCTGAGACATACTTAACAGAGTCGAGCACTGCTGTTGCTTGCTGATTATTAGGGTGGCAGCTGAGCTGATACAAGGAGAGTCATTCGAAATTTAAGATCATCCCTAAGTGGTAGTTGTAAAAAACATAAATGTAGGGATAGGAGGTAAGGTGGCGAGATTTGGAGGGGTGGGCGGGGGCCTTCTGGAGCCCCCTTCATACTTAGACCTCTTTAGATCCTTTGTGCCAACCCACATTTAACCTGCCCGCCACTCGCAGACCGGGGACCAGAGCACCGTGGTAGTGGTATGGGGGAAGTTCTCCCATCCAACCTATGTCCGGACCCAACATTGTTTAAGTTCGGTGATATCACGGGAACTGGTGTGTCGACGTGGCTAGGTCCTTGCCCTAGGGTGGTGAGATACTCTGCGTCGGTATTAGCCAACTCTCAATCAAAAGCGCAAATGAGTCCACGGCTTAACGCCCTATTCGGATGGTGAATTGAACTTGAAGTACTCTCCACAGGACACTCGGGGAATTATCGGGATTCCGTTGAGAAAACCCTTATCACATCTGGGACTCCAACCCTCTACTTTAGGGATGGGGAGTCAAGTACTCCTCGCCAACCCAATCCCAGGAACCTTCTGTAATAATCAGGTTATTGAGTCGTCCTGGCAACCCAGAGGTCTTATTTGAATCCCGCCTTGAGTGTGCTGGTATTAAGTCAAGGTTCCTAGTGCTATTATCCAGAGAAGTCCACTTCTCGCTGACTCGTTGAAAATGGTACTCAAGATAAAAAAACATTGCCCAAACCAGTGAATCGCTTTGTTTTTATTTCTTAGTGTCTGAGGCAATCCGAGGCACTTGTGCTTGAATCGTTAGTTCTTAAAATATAGCCTTGAGATTTAAAGTTGAATATTATTAAACAACATTCAATAATTAGCTAAGAAGGTTTGAAGGCTATGTTCATGTTTTTGATCTTTATGTCAGTACTCTTTCAAAGAAAATCGTCCAGGTGCTTCGGGTGATGTGCGAATCCCGATATGCATTGCAGAACAACTTATAGCGCATAAATGGAGTCCACGTTGACGTGCCGTGCTCTCATGTGACGGTATCGGGCAGTATCGCGATCTTAGCTACGCTTGGGATTCCATTAGCTTTATTGGCGTTTATTTATACCTCCCCACGCGAACGCAATCGGCCGTTGCGTTCAGCTATTGAAAATCAATAGCGAGTCCACAAGTTACAGCAGCGGGATCTGAACCGACTGCCTTGAGTTGTTCAAATACCGGGTCCAGTAAACACTGGAAGCATTTCGAGGAAAGTATGCGCATACTCGCGAAACCCGAGTATATGGATCCAAGACATATCTCCATATGTTTTGTTAGTTTCATATGCTGTATATAATGTCCATAATTGTACATTATATATTGTTTGTACAATTAACAGTACACGCACATCCATGCCCTAGAGAATAAAGCCACCCAGGCGGGATTCAAACCCTTGTCCTTAGGCTTGACAGGTGAGGGAAGGATGGAGAGTGAAACGCCATTTTCATTAATCTGCTCTTGAAGAACGGCGCCAAGGGATCCACGGTTTAATTGCCCATCCGACAGACAGAGTTCTGAACTTGAGGTACTCTTTACACAGAACTCAAGGTGGGAACCGGTACACGGACGAAATGTCTCTGCCTCGGCCATAACTCCAACCGGAACATTGGGTTGAAAGGCCAAAACTCTAGCTACTACACCAGCCTCATATTCCGGTCAAAACGGGAGTACTAATAAATTCACTGTAATATCACTGAAGTGGCGTCTGACTGGGGTTCGAATCGCATCAGAGATATTGGCTTTTTCTGTATTTTTGAATTTCGAATTTTTTTGTGCACTCACCCACAAAGAAACTGCAGACAGACAGACTTTGGCAGGAATCTTATAATCCATTTCGGGCTTTTTGCCCTTTCTGGTCGTGGTTGGGTTTATTAATAAAAGGAAAGGTGACGATGTGGATGGAGATGTATTTAAGGAGTGGTGAAGGGATACTATAAGGGAAATAATGGTTAGACATAGCTGAACCGAGACAGACGGGTTATTTTATTTAGGGTAGATAAAATAGTGGTTGATTGAAGGTAAGGAAAGGTTATTTTGTTAAGGCAGATGAAATTTTGTTTTGATACAATATCAGGGTTGGGAAAGGTATATCACATTTTTAATCGGGAAAGGGGGGTAACAGTTGAGGAAGCTGAGCCGCACCTCTGCCGAAGCCATGGAAGACGGGTTATTTTATTGAGGGTGCAGTAATAGAGGAAGGGTTGGGATAAGGATCTGCTGATTTGTTCTTCTGAGGCACGGATTAATATATTTCTGAGGTGATGATGGAGGACTTGTCTCTTCGTTAACTGTTGGGCTGTTGGCATCTTGGGTCCGTACTGGGAATGGTTGGAAGGGAAGGTGTAGTGATGCGAGATGGGCTATTTCGTTAGGACATTTAGGAAGTTTTGATTTTTTGGATTTGGGATTAATTTTACGAAGGGTATCTTTGGGATATTTATATTTCCCAGCAGGTAAGGAAGGTGACCAAAGTGAGGAAATAAGATCGTTGGTGGAATATTTAATTGCCCTTTTATAATTGATAAGGTTCTTCCGGATTAGTGGTGTGATAGGTGGTATTTTTAAATTGCTTTCGATAACAGAATTGGAAACATACCAGGGTGCACCAGCCAGACGCTTCAGTGCCCTGTTCAGCCACACTTGAATTTTTTGGATGTAGGATTTTCTAGCCGTAACTATAATATTTTGATTTTGTTATTTAAGGAAGTGGGACTATTGTAGCTAATTAATGGGTGAAGCGCCATTTTTGACCTGTTGACTTTTGTGAGTATGGAATCAATGTGTGAGGAAAAGGTCAGTCCTTCGTCTAAAGTCACACCAAGAAATTTGGCATTGGTCACTTGAAGAATGAATTTATTATAGAGCGTCAGTGGAAAGTTATCACGACGTACTTTTTTAAAGGTAAAGAACAGTTTGGAGCATTTGTTGGGATTTACTTTAAGTCGCCAGTCATCGAGCCAGTCCTCGATTTCGTCGAGATGCTCCTGTAGTGCGTCAGAATTTCTGTCAAGCCACCAGTTGCGTGCAGCAATGGTGGCTTGACAGCTGGTGTAGCACCTTTTCGAAGGCCTGGCTGATATCCAGGAAAACCGCCGAGGTGACCATTCTTTGGTTGAAACCTGAAATTATAAATTCCATTAGACGGTCAATTTGGTGCACTGTGGAATTACCAGCTACGAAGCTAAATTGCTCCTGTCTAAAAAGTCTCTTAGGGATTTTTTGAAGTTTATTAAGAATGATGCGTTCGAGAATTTTTGAAAAAGTACATGTTAGGGATATTGGCCGATAGTTGGCTATGTCCGTGTGCATTTTACCAGGTTTTGGTAACATGACATTGGTTGAGGTTTTCCAGCAATCAGGAAAAGTTGATGTGGTAAGGCAAGGATTAAAAATTTCAGTGAGATAGTTGATGAGAGGGGGCGTAAAGAATTTGACTGCTTTTGGAGGAATGAGGTCGGGGCCTGTAGAGCATTTATTAGAGAGGGCTTTGATGATATTTGTGACGTCGGAAGCTGTGCAGTAAATCGGTTCTGGTGAAGGTAGATATTGAAGGGATTCAAATTGGTCCTAGATGGATTGAAAAAGTTCATTGTTGTGCTTGCATTCTGTTTGCAAAGGCTTTTCCTCTTTCGTCGTCTGTGGTGAGTGATTGTTTGTTGATGATAATGGCTGGAGTGGTTTAGTAGTATTG
Organism: Platycnemis pennipes; assembly: GCA_933228895.1. Classification (NCBI taxonomy): domain Eukaryota; kingdom Metazoa; phylum Arthropoda; class Insecta; order Odonata; family Platycnemididae; genus Platycnemis; species Platycnemis pennipes. Next base: position 111,470,954 of record OW121850.1, read on the forward strand.
CGAAGTGCACGTGTCATTTTCCAGAGGGAGTTGTCAGTAGTGGTTAGTGAGGCTATCTTAGTGTTCCATTGTTTTTGTCTGAAGGACTTTAGTTCAGTTTTTAGCAGTTTGGTGATAATGTTCAATCTGGTTTTATGTGAAGCATTGTGTGTGTGCTGATAATTGCGTCTAACTTTGTTTTTGTCTTTAATTAGCTGGGGGATGTGTTGTGGTAGAGCAGAGGAAATTAGGGGAATGATAGCCGGTTTTTTAATGGAATGCCGTAGTGTGTTGTTGATGTAGGGGGACAGTGTAGTGATAGCGTCGTTTATGGATGAATGGTTAAGAAGGATCGGTGGGAGATCTAGATTGGATTCGGCCAGTAGTTGACCAAATTTCTCCCAGTTATGACTGGTGCCTGTGGGGATTTGAATAATAGGGGAAGCTTCTACATGAAATAGTACAGGGAGATGGTCGGAATAATAGTGATGGATTATTCTGGAGGAAAGATCAAACGGGTAGTTGGAAGTGATGGCTATGTCAAGTATGTCAGACGTATCTCTGTCATCAGCGGAGCTGATTTGTGTGGCTTCGGTGGGTGTGTGTATCTGAATATCCTAAATAGTCATGTAGGATTTGAGATGTTTCCCATTTTCATTGGTTTTACGGCACCCCCAGTCGGCGTGTTTGCAGTTTAAGTCACCCAAAATAAGGGTTGATATAGTTGTGGAGAAAATCTTGTTAAAACCCTCAGTTTTGATTGGTTTTGGTCGGTGGTATGCACTGTATATCTTGATTTTCCCAAGGTTTGTTTGGATTTATAATCCAGCATGTTCAATGGGGGACCTATTAGTAGAGAGTTGGACGTGGTTGAGGTTTTGTTTGATAAAGATGGCAACTCCACCCGAAGCATTGCAATTGGTACTGTTGTCCGAGTTTGGTCTATCTCTTCGATAGCAGGTGTATCCAGGGACGAATAAGCTCTTGGCTTCAGTCAGGTGAGTTTCAGATAGAGCAATGATATCTGGTTTTTCCTGTGAGATCAGGAGATGGAGTTGGACCAGTTTATTGGAGATGGAGTTGCCCCCCGGGAATGACCCCCTGGCTTGTCAACATCCTTCCACATCCGCAAATAGTGTTTTGGAGCCCGAGAGAGAATAAAAATAAAAATTTGTGTGTTTTTCTGATTGGATATTATATCTTTTCTCGATCATGGACGATAATAATGCATGCATTTACAATTATCGTTACCTTGGTGTGAGCATTGGCTGGACGTCTTGGTAGCTCAACTAGTAGAGCACCTGGCCGGAAATCAGGGGGTCCGGATTCGAGTCCCTGTCAAGGCGAATGATTTTTTTCTCTGTGGAATATATTTCTAGGTCACAAGAGCGCTACCTTGTCAACACGAAGGTCGCGGGTTAGGATTACACCTCGGACATGGATTTTATGTTTGTCTACGTTTCTTAGAAATTATTTGTTATTTTATTATTTTTTTGATATAGCGATTTTAATATGATTTTTGATAATTTTATCTGATATGTCTAAATTAAGTTAGACTGTGTAATTCAACGTCAGAAGTCGGAGCGCCTTAAAAACTAATTCTACAACTACGATATCATTTGAGCCTCGGAAGTTAAACTTTGTAACTATAGATTTAGTTGGTCGGAATCCGCTTGACAAACGTTGAATATGTTCCATCGCAGAGAAGCAATTGGATATGGTTTATCTCCAGTCCCGACAGGAGTAAGCCATTAAGATGTTTAGAAATATATGTGGAATTCGCGTCAACTTTAGATATCGAGAAATCTGCGACAGCGTGATGATAAATTATAGCACTAGATAAAGTCTTTATAATCAGCCCATGCAAATTAGGTCAACAAGCAGCAAGTGTGAGCCGAAGTTACCACATACCAGTTGAGAACAATGAAACGATCTACGAAAAATGTGCAGTGCAGTAGTGCGGTGTGCAGTGTGCAGTGTGGATTCAACGAGCAACTAAGAAATAACACAACATCGTTGGTTGTTAGAGTATGACTTATTTAATCCTGTAGTCAGTTTTAAAAAAATGTCGCTTTCTTTCAATCAGGCTAAGTATTAATGGCTCCAATCTTGAGACTATCATAAAATGTCTTCTTTAATCACAAAATGTGCTTTACTAGAAATACAATTTCCCCTTACAAAACCTGGAATTTTTTTCCAGCATATCATGCACTCGTTGAAAGATGGATCCTAATATGCGAGATGACATAAATTGTCAAAATCTGCGAACAAGTTTTAAGGAACTCAATGGAGTAACATGAAGATCTTAATGTTATTAAGATGTTGATTACACCATGTGATCATGACGGATTCTGACTAAACGTTTTGAATGAATTTTATGTAGAAACGATGTGCTTCATAAACTAAATCCGGTATATTTGTATTTGAGATTTAATGGAACGTGAGGCTGTTTGGTACGCTGTATTTGACGGAAAAGTTCAGTTTTCTCGTCTTCACTAAATTCTCTTGAATGTTTCTCTACTTTTAAATGCATTTTTGGAGCGTAAATGAAAAATTACTCAAATATACTCTTCAAATGGCATCCCAAGTATTACAACTTCTTCCGGCAGAAAATTTCGGCACAAAATCTTTACATCCGCCGAAGATTTGGTAGATTTACCGTCACTACAGATTTCACATGCTAATGCATGCACTCCTGCAAATGAGAAATTGTTGGAAGTGTCTTTTCACTTTTTTAAAATTACTGCACAAACCACAGCAGTAGAAAGGAGTGAGAATAACTTAGTTAGCTTAACTGATCCGAACTGGATCTGAAACTTGTTAGCTTATATTTACGAAAAACGGTCACAGAACAAATAGTAAACAACATATCTGACACTATTTAGCTTGCAATTGAACTTTATCTGCTGTAATTTATTATAAAAAGAGCTTGAATGCCGTATAACTCGGTCAATGATGATTGATACCTTTGCACAATTTGTCAGGCAACCGCGAGGCGGCTCGCTAGTTACAAATAGGTTGACGCGATATGCTAACGCTGGTGGAATGTAATTTTTCACCTCACATCTGAGTTGACACTAGTATTAATATGGCTAAGGTGGTATCTGAACACTTGACCTTTGGGATGTCATACTTCGTGACCACTGAAAGCGAAGTAAGTAATGGACTTCACGTTGCGTTCGTATTCATACAGAAAACTACTTTAGACTTTTCCACATTTCTCTTGTACATAAAAGCACGTACAAGCAGTTAAAAAAACGAATATGGGATAACAAAATTGTGGAAAAGTACAAAGTAGTTTTATTTATAACTAATTATGTTTTTTTTGCGATTGTCGTAAGCATTAAAAGGACCAATGAGAATTTTGTGTCAGTGTGGTGTAAGTAGTCGATGAGGTGAGTTAAAAAGCACTGGAATTTCCTCTTCCTGACAAGTCCCGAGAGGCACGTTTGAGCACGGTGTGTTCAGTACGTACAAACAGTAGTACGATTTTCCAGCCCACTACTCAACGGTGAAGTGTTTGTAATGGTTCGCTTCGCGCCGCAGCACAGGAAGTCGAAGCCAACGCTCGCCTGTTTTCGACAGACCGATCCGAAGGCAGTGAGGCAAAAGAAGCGACAGAAACTTTTAGCGGAGTCACCTGCTGAGTGGGGAGAGATTCTTACTTATGTGCACCGCTCAGCGAGTGACACCGCTTGGGTTGCCTACCGTCGCCTCATTTCCCGCAGTGCCTTTGACTCTGCATTCGCCTTAAATTGGTTTCGTACCTTTCTCCGTCGCCGCGTCGCCGCATCGCTTAACTACGGGAAATTGAATTATTATTGCATTGGATACCTAAAGAAAAATTGCATTGATTGAAGTGTTAGGAATGAAGATTGAAGTACACGCAGTTATATTTTTATCTGGTAAATTACAGCTTTTTTATCCTTTAGTACGCTATGGGAGACCGTGGTAAGATGTGAGATATATTACCGATGAGGGTTGGCTTTTTGAAATCCTTCCGTTTCCTATTTCCACTTCCAGGCGTATCTTTCTCTATCCTTGAATTCCGTGATAGATTTTTGCTTTTATATTAACGGAAATGAAGGAGAAAATCGAAAGAGTATCTAAGAGATGTCTGAAATAGGTAGTATAATTAATATTCTAGAGGATAAATGATTTAATGAATGGACGTTTAGGGTTAAAGCGGAAGGTTTAGTGTTATTTGCAGTTTCATGTCCATCCAAGCCAATATTTGAGTTTACGCTTGAATTGTACGCGTTGCCGCGTTGAAAACTTACGCTTATTTGAATGTTTAACCTATTGACTAATCGATTAAACGCTCTTCATGGATAACTTAGCGTCAGATGAAATATTTGGGAATCATATATTTCAGACGGTTGCTCCGTAAGATTATTGAAAAGTTCGCGAATTTTTGAAAATTCGTTCATAACTTTGGCAATTGTGAAAATTAACACTTTTTAAATCTTATTTGGCAGCATTTTATCTATTTTTGAAATATGGATATGAGAGAATAGAGAATGCTTCAGTAAATAATCATTGAGAATTTTTATTTATTTTTTAGCTTTATAATTTATTTTTTAGCATTGCCGTGATGGCACGGCAATGCTAAAAAATTTCCAACTATTCGCACCCCACCGAAGTGCGCAGACAAGCAGCAAGACTTATACTTCGTCATAACTCCCAATTGATGAGCCGCATGATTGGAATCGTTACGGGGTAGGAGTCGGGGGGAAGAGGAAATGAAGGAGGAAATTGGATTGATTTGGATTTCGTGGTCAATGTCACCGAAGTGAGACCTTAATGCGTCATACGTTCCGTTGCTAAGGTGAGGGAGACTGTGTTCTCGACAGTTTTCAGCTGTCGAGCGGAGCGAGGAAACCTAGCTTTGATGCGCTAGTGAAAACGGGGCGGGTTGGTCACTGGAGGATGCCACGAAACAGTTCTGATGGCACGAACTTGGTTGGCTGAATCAGAAGGATGAAAAGGTCATTTTTCCGCGTACCGCGCATCTCCCGCGCAAGATATCACAACATGTAGCATAGCAAAGGGATAGGTAGGTGAAAAATTGGTACAGTAATCTGTAGTTCATGATGCAGGTATCAACAACCAAACCCTTTATTACTATGTACATACTAACCATCTAGCTGCATGTGACATCATTATCTAGCATTTTTCCATGTAGTATCCTAGTTGCATGTCAATAAAGCATGTTTGGTGATCTTCACCCCCTGCCATACCCTCGAGATGGCTCGCAGGGTATTACGTAGATGTACGTAGATCAGATGAAAAGAGCGAAACCCTTCTCTAATGCAATGTCCCAGTTTTGAGTTGCAAACCTAAGTTTCGTTCGCAAACAATGTCTTGTCGTTGTTCCGTATTGTTTCACAACTAATCTCCATTTCAATTTCCCTACCCGACGGCTGATTGGGCTTGGAGGATTGCTGACGAAACTTGACGGCCGTACTGTGCAGTGGCATTTTTTAGGATTCCAATCACTATCAATAAACAAGAATTCAAATTGCATGGATAAATTTGATTGGGATGTGTACGGATTTGTCCACAGGAATGTTTCCGCGCTGTTATGTTGAGCTAATGGTTGAGTCATTCTTGTAATACTAGCTAAATGTTTTAGAGTGCTTCAATTTGTCCTTGTCTTTGAAATAAGGCTAAATAAGTCGGCATGGAGAGACAAAGTCCTCTCTTCATTAAGCCATGTACTTACTCTGCAGTTTTCTAATCAGTTATTATCAACATTCAAGCGACATAATCACTTTATTTTTATTTTGGCGAATCAAAAATATCCGCTTCAGTTCTCTGTTAAGTGTGTGATTTCATATGCGGTTTCAAGTCTATTCCTGTTTTTAAAGATGTTTCATAACAGGAGGAAAGATACAAGGATGGGTATAATAGGGTAAGGAGTAAGGGGGAAGTGAAACCCAGCGCCGGCAATAGCTCTTAATGTTAGGCGCCAAAGGAGTCCACGGTCAAACATCCTATTCCACGGGCAGAGTGTTGAATTCGAAGTGCTCTTCACATAGCACTCGAGTAGAGGCCGATTAACCCAATTAAATATATCTGCCACTGCTGAGATTCGAACCCGGGACTTCGAGGCCAGTTCTTTAACCACTACACCAACCCGACCACCCCTAGTGTCGGCAATGGCAACATTCGTGAGTATATTAAATTAAAAGCCATGTAAATTATTGTAACTGCATTTAGGAACAGGGCCTTTTGTGCCCACAGTTGTTTAGACTTCGTATTTGTCGTATTCTTGGCAGAATAATGTTTGACATGTTCGAATCACAGCGGTCATGTCGCACCATCTATCATCGTTATTCATTCTAAGACGAATACGACATACATGCCCGATGTGGGATTTGAACCCGCGACCTCTAAGTTGTCTGGTCAGAACATTGCTGCCCTGGCTACAGGTACTGTCTCCGTATATTACTCCAACATCCCTCACTTCTCCTTCCAGCCTCATCGAAAGACTTCTCTTTCTTGTCTGAGGCGGATTTCAGTTCGGGGTAGACTCAGGAAATCTACCATTAAAGCTGTATGATGCAGAAACTACCTCTATTTTGTGTTGATGCCGAATCATAAACATGATATATAAATGTGTTGCTTGAGGACATTTGTCCTAAGGAACATGTATACCATTCAAACATTCAGTAGAATGTGGTATTACAATGGAAAAAAACTTTATCGAGCTAAATACAGAAAGAGCAACAAAAATAAACAAATAGATGAATATGTTATTCCAAATGATATAAAAAAGAATACTTATATTGCTGAGATATTAACTGAGACATGACACAATCAATTACAATAACAACATAGAAATGAAAATAGAACAAAATAACGACAGATTGCCTTAGAAGTAAACAGAAATAATTGAGGAACGGAAGTAACAAAAAAGGGGAGATATCCACCAATTGAAAATTACGAATACGAAAGTACATACATACAAAGAGAGAATTAGTAGGGTATCCCCCGATCTAAAACGTGTTATGCCTTATTTTTTTGTGGTCAGGAAATTAGCTCCCGGGAGCCTTTATAGTCCTCGTTTAAAATGGTCAAATGACCAATTTGAATCCGATATGACCAGCGACGCACAAATCCCAGGCTCCGAGTTTATCAAACGCGGTGAAAGATGGGACTGAGCCCGTAAGGCTGTGGAGGAGAGGGAGGGGTGGGGGGACTGTCGATCGGCCAAGAAATCCGTCATCGATGGCGGCGTCGTTAAGTCCTCACCTGCTAACCTTAGGGTCGCGGGATCGAGTCCCACCTGAGTGGGTTTTTTCACCACTCAGGACATGGCTATGTGTGCTTGTCTGTTGTTACATTGTTAATACCCCGATGTTCAGGCCACATGTGCTGTTTTCGGTGGTAGTGGAAAATAAATAAATAAAAATAAATCCCTGACGCCCGTGACTTAACTTTGTCCGTAGCGCATTGGTTCGAATCCCAACTTTGCTGGTCGAATTTGTACATCGATTTGACTCATGGTAGGGGTTTAGGGGCGTAAGCAGTAGAAGCAAGACTGTAGTTGAGACTCTGAATATGGCCCTAAAACTCGAGCATGTAAACAAATGGACATAGATTCCCACGCCCCCAACAAAACACACTACATATTTTAGCACGTGGGGGTTGACTTCGACATTGCTCTAAGGACGAGTATTCGTGAAGAGGATGAAGAGTTCCTGTTCATCTGCGTCTACGTAACACCCTGCAAGGCTACCTCGAGGGTGTATGGCAGGGGGTGGAGATCAACAAACTTGTACAACTTGCATGCATCAAAGAGATACAACTCTACAAGTTCATCGAAACACTTTTTACGTAAGAGTCACGAGCAGCTACATCGTTACTATCTGCATATAGATGAACTTATTACGGGTTTGAAAGGCATTTCTCTAAATATATATATTTATTTGTATTTCCTCAACTTGCAAACTTTTTGTTCTAATCGGTCGCTCTTCCTCCTGACCACTCCACAGGAAGGCAGCGGGTGACGCGGGAGAAGCGTCGCGGCGCCGTGCGCAGCGTCCGTGACGTCGTGGCCGCAGACGGCGCAGCTACCGCGCCGTGCGCAGGCCTGGACGCGCAGCAGCGCGCGGGATTACCCGGTGGCGGCGGGGGGGCGGCGGCGGTGGCGGCGTAGGAGTAGGCGGAGCGGCCTCGGGTGCGGGCGGGGAGCGGCCGGCTGCTCCCCTTGACGTCCGCCGGGGTCCTCCCATGTGGAGCAGTCGCCGTCAGAGTCGCGCGGCGCGGGAGAAAGAGACAGCGAGGGACGCCCACAGACGCCCCTCCCCAGAGGAAGGTCTTCTCCGCTCCACACGAGCGTAACGGGTGTAGGATTAAGGGGGCGTCCCCTCCACCCCCGATGGACGCCCGGCGTTTGACCCTCCGGTCAGACAGATCCGGACGGCGCTGCTGACCAGCGGAGGCGGGACTCAGGCAGTGAAAGGTGAGCCTCGTCCACTCGTCCGAACGAGAATCTCCGCCCCCCAGCTTCATGCTTCGCATTTGTTATTTTATTTGCTTCGCATAGTCATATCGGAACTCGGCAATTAAATGAAATCGGCCCTGGCTTAGATTCAATCCTTATCTGAGTCGAGTTCCACTCGGCCAGCTTAGCGTCGCATCTGGACTTCACTGTCCCTTTTGATTTGCGCTCATGCTGGGTTGTTGTCGAACGAAAAATCCTCGGAGTTCGAGGTGGCCCAGGGAAAGGAACTGCCCCTCCTACCCTGAATGTGTGCAATTCACACACCTGTGGTTTATTCCGGGGTGGTTTAGCTCTAGCCTCACCTATCAAAACCAACCTTCGGGTTGAATCACTGAGTGAGAGGGTTGTTTTGGTTCGGTATCCTTGACTTTTTCCATAGTTCAAAGTGTTAGGAAGCATGGGAAGGACTATAACATAACCCCAAAAAAGATGAGGCCGAGTTGTAGCCACGTGTTTTGTTTTCGTGATGGTAAAGTTTTGTGAGTTTGGAAACGGTGTAATAAATTAGCTTTCTCGAATTGTTCCCCAAATGGATACAATGTAATAGAGCATAGCGGCAATGGGAATACCTATGAGTTCAATTTTAGTAAGAAAGAAAGCTTAGAACTGAGGAATGTGAATTTATTGATTGATCATTGGCCTAAGTAAAGTGTAAAAGCGTGCAGTATTCCTTAAGCCATCAGTTTAATTTACATTTAATAAATGTCCAAAAGTTAAGGAGAATTTTTTATGCAAGTTATTCCATTTCCTTCGTTTCTCTCGGAGCGTCTTGAAGTTTGATTATTTAATTAAATTCCCTTCCCTATGATTCCGATACTTGTGCTTCACTCCAGCTCTTGCAACAAACTTCACGGATAATGAGGAAGTTTAGATACTCCCATCACTTCTTTTAAAAGCAATGGTGCAATTTTTTTGCCCTTTTTTCTTCTATTCTCGTGATTCTCTCGTACTGAGTGTCGATTAACGAGTGTTTTATACGATAGATACTTTATTCTTTGTTGATCTCAAACTTTTTAGATGAAATTCCTATGTACTGAATTATTCCATAATACAACCCTGATGTAGAATAATCGATGAAACCTGGTAGCATAAAAATATGTTTAATTGTGTAAGTTGCAAAGGTTATTTTCTTACTGCATCATGAAATTTCTTAAAATTACGCCGGAAACTGCTTTGCTTCTACTTCAAATTGCTCGCTCAAAAGATTTATACCATATTTATAATAGAGTATAATGAATATTTTGTGTTTAAAAATATTATCGGTTGTTGTTATTTTGAAGAGGGGTAGGAATACAACGACTTATAGAGAGAAACAGTGTAGGGATGAATCCAAGGGATGAATTAAATGTGGAGTAGAGCCACTGCATCAACACGAGATAAATCATTCAATCAATCGCAAATAGGCCTACAATATCCATTTTCCTTTTAGGCAACAAAGTCTAGCGTTCTAAATTATCGAAAAAAATCAATTTGTGCGATGTATTCTCTGCGGTAAATCATTAAACTATAACACCTACTCAGATTCCCCCACCCTCTTCTTTCTCCAGAAACTTCCAAGTTGATTTTCATGGATAATTTCCTTGCTGAAAGTTTTCAGCCAAGCGCCTTTTAAATCTCCTTCCTTCGGATTGGTGATATAACACTTATTACTCGTCACGTCTCTTTGCTCACACTGCAGAGAGTGTTCCGCCTCTCTGAACGCCGGCCGTCCACGTCTCATCTAATTTCCTCGTAAACTGACTTCAATGAAGGCACTGCTCTTGAAAAACTGGCTGAAAATGCACAGGCTCGTCGTGGAACTATTTACCTGCTACGAAAATCTTCGTTGTCTTCGAAGTTCGTTGCTCCTTGCTTATCCTGCTTCCGATCCGACGTTTGACTTGATGGAATTGCAGGATCGATAGATTTTGACATACGATTGCTACTACGATATTTGTCTTCGCTACCATTTCCTCTAAGGAAACAGGTGAGCGCTGCCATGGATGTGCCAAATTTACGTTGTAGACTATACCACATACGTGGAAAAATGCGGAATTTAGCGACATTTTAATGGGTCATATCATCGTGGCATCATGATTAATTAGAATACATCAGTACGGAAATGAAGCTTATGAGCTGTTCTTTGTATTCAAGTGCTGAACACATAATATTTCTGCGTAAATTTGGTAGTTATAACAGTGAAGCGAAGAAACCCTGTACCAAGTTTCATTAATCTTGAAGAATACCACGTATTCATAATCGTCTATTCTTTATATGATGCAAGTGCCCCTACGGATATACACGATGGTGTCTCGCAGGCAGGTTGAGACATCCATTCCGGCGATTTCTGTCAGAAACTGTATTTTTTTCAATAAGAAATGACATTATTATCACAATCAATATCCATAAAATCAAATTGTACGGAAAAAAATGCAAGAAAACTTTCCACCTGTGTCAGGTATTCGCCATGTGTTCACCATTTAACGTCCCGTCCGACATTCGAGCTACTGAACTCGAAAAGGACCACTTTGCTCTCAAGTGAGGATCGGTATAGGGATGAAGAATCTCTGCGGTTGTCGAAATTCAAGCCTGGTACCTTAGGATGGGAGGCCAATGGTCAAACCATCTCACCAACCTGGTTCCCGATCCCGAAGGAAATAGTCTGTCATAGGGTACCTATATGGCTTTATTACTCATATATATTCACCGAAGTGAGATAATGGTCTGATCAAGACAATAGCCGAGGGACAAATAAATGGGAAGAATGATAACTGGAAGACCTCGTATGAGGTTTATAGAACGTGTTGTCAAGGATATGCAAGAGAATATATGCATAAATATGAAGAGGTTAGCCGATAGGATAATCGAATGGAGAGCTTGGTAAAACCGAGCTAAGGATTGCGACTGATGGTAATGATTCACCAAACAGACCACCTCACTCCTTAACCAAAGGAATTAAAATAACTAATTGGTAATGAGAATTGGTAATGCCCTTTCCTTTTTATCCTAAGATCCCTGATAAGATACCCATCCAAGTATCTGCAACACCTGGAGCAAGACTGATGTTTAATTTTCAGACCATGTCATAGTACGTGATGGGATTATTTTTCTTGAAGTAAAGAAATTATCATGCTAGAAACATGTTCACTCCTAGAGCGAATTCTTCAACTAACCACGGTAACCAGTTCATAACATTTCACCCTGATAATACATAAATCGAAGATTCAGATCCCGTCTCGGGCATGGACAAGATTTGTCTTAGGGTCTAGATTTTTTATGGATTATGTGATAAATGCAATTTTAGGAGTACCGGAAGATCTATTCATCCCGCTACGAACTTGATGCTATTAAATTCATCTCTAATTGAAACCGAAGTCCTTTTGAATGAAGTCCAGTACATTGAGTGAGTTCGAGTGTCATTTCCCGGTAAAGCGCCTACTCTAAAAATGTCGCTCTTTGAGGCCTCTCCTCATACTCAAGCCACAAATACTCTCGCGGTCAATTTGGTAGTTCTTATTTCATTTATCTGCGATCATGTCATCCAAGGACTCATGATCCTTTGCAGAATAAAACATTTGAATTATCTCAGTATTACTTCATCTCCGCATTCTAATGACTCAAAGGATAGTCCTATTGTCCGAGCACTCGTAGTTTTGAGATATGCCACTGTGGCCCTCAATTCCAAAACTTGCCGATCGATTGAACAGGAGTAAAATGGAGTCCATAGTTGCCGTTCATATTCTGCAATTGTAGATAAGAACCTGTCGTTTAAATGGGGTAGATACGAGATTTTGGGAAATATGACAACGTTGTTGCCCCTTTTCTTTAAAGTGGAAAAGAAAGACTGATAAGTCACGGGGTTGAATAGCTGAATTCTAGTTATGGGTTCTAGGAATTCATTACCTCCTCTTTCTCATTTTATATCCCAGTCCTTGGCCGCTCGAAGCCCTAGAAGAAAAGCAAGGGAACGCCTCTTTTTCTTTCTCTCGCTGTAGTGGCTCGTTGAGAGTGACCAACGGCTAAGGTCATTGGTGGCAATTAGGATGGTTGGGAAAATGGTTATAGGTTTAGGAACCTTCCAGGGAACGGATGAGGTGTGGAGAGAAACCCGGTGTTGGCATTAGCCTACTATTATCAAAAGGTGACAAGGAATCCACGGTTTAAAGTTCCATCCAATGTAGAAGTACTGGGCTTCAATTACTATCCAAAAAGTGCTCCGGTATAGACCGGTATACCTATGAAAAATCTCTGCCACTTCCCTGATTCAAATCCGAGCGTTCAGGATTTGAGGACAGTTCTCCAGCCGCCACATCGACCCCATCCATTTATTCTCCCCGGACCGTAGCAATAAAAGAGGTTTATTACAAATATTTTAAATTGCATATTCCCCCCATGCATCAATTTTGTGATATCCATGCATATTTACTAACTTCTTCTCCATTGCTAAATCTACTCAGTGAATATTCATCGGTTGGAAAAATCATCCTTCTTTGCTCGTCTCAAGCGTAAACTTGCTAACCTCGTTTTTTCTTCTCGCGAATAAACTTTTCAAAGTATTGGGCCAAGGCGTTACCGATTGTATTTTGTGGTACGCTCATATGGTACCTTACATCTGCAGTAAAAATCTCATATTTCATGTATCGCACTTCACATGTCTAATTTATGGAATGTTGATCAAGTCCAACCATCTAATCTTTACAATTCTATGTTAGTTTCTTCTTGCTGCTGCGTCTGCCTCTATCCTGATGAGGCACCCATCTATACATCGGTTTCGTAGAATTGTCATCTCTCCCAAGAATCTTCACAAATCCATCGCTTTGGTCGCGTGGGATAGGTCCAATAACTATTTTCATTACCGTGGTCCATTTGGTCTTTTCCTCGTTTCATATGTTTTCCACATCTTTTGTTATCCTTGATCTCCGAATTTTGATGAGCCCGTCCTCTTTGATAAGACGTCAAGGTATCCTGCCATAAAAACCTTAACTAGACAGAAGATGAGTTGGAAACCGTAGTGACTCAAAGAATAGTTTGACTGTTTACGGAATTACCATTATTTATAATGGAATATAAGGTACTTGAGTAGAGGTATGTCATCAAATGACTATATTGACAAGAAATACGAGAAATACGTTAAATTGTGTCATTAAGATGAAAAATTCACGACTGTATGCCATGACTTTAAGCGATACAACATCTCGGGTGATATTAGAACAAAATGTAAGTAATTTCCAAATGTATAACTAATTTCCTTCAAACATCCCACTTCTACTCGTTAATTTATTCAAAAAGCAGTTAGATAGGCTATAAATATTTGTACCTTGCTTTCTTGTCAAATCCCCTCAGACAAAAGAGACGTAAGGTGGTATTTAGAAGAAGCATTTAAGTTGAAATTAAATTTACATTTGGTAAATTCAATGTAAAATAGAATCTTATCAAAGTGTTTTGCAAGTTATATTGAAAATTTATTGAACACATTTTATTAATAATTGGACATGAATATGTGTACAGTTAAATTATACTATCCATGTGGAACAACTCCATTAAAATTTTTTTTGACAAATTTATAATCATTAATACTCATAATCAGGAAATTTTCCTCGTCCTAGTGGTCGTATTTCATGGCATTCCTCTCTAAAAATGCAATCGGAGAGTATCTGAAACATTATAAAAGTGCTTACGCCAGGGAATTATGCGGTACATGATTACAAACTGCATGCTTAAATATATTTATCCAGACCATCATATGATACTGATTCCAAACCTAAGTATTAATCATAATCTTTTATATAAGAACTCAAGTATTTTAAAATTTACCAAATTAATTTTATATTTAATTGATACACATTTTATACACGGAAAATATGCCTTTATTTAATCATCTCAATCCGCACGAGGTAGCACCTACGACAGTGTCACCCCAAAGTTTAGTGTTGTTGTCGAGGTTACAGCGTAAGAAAGTAGGACGGGCGGTTATTTTCCATAGTCCACTTGTGATTATCCAAAAATATCTGGCACTTAGAAAACCTGCGGCTTGGGTTTTTTTGACGTGATCAGAGACCTATCTCGAGTTATAACATGGGACGTTTGCTCATTTAGTAATCAGTGGTTAAAAGTTCAAATATTTGTGCCAGCATGCAGTACATTTTCCAAACGCGTTAACAAGTGTTATTTACTACTTTTATCGTAGAGAGTAGTTTATCCTAGAGAAAATACTTATTCTGTCAACCATTGCCTCATCACTCAATGTTAGGAAACGCGTTATGCCCTTCAAGTGTTAGTGAATCGAGATTAGCACGAGTCGTCGATTGGAAGAGGTCACGTCGCGCCGCAGATTACTTGCAACGCCTTGCAATGCTGGGGAGAGTTCTCCTGACCCTACTGGGAGTCCGCGATGATAAAAATAGAAGTTCCTACTTAGTCGGGGAATCGAGTGGGGAATGGGGCGCGGTAGGAGCTGGGGAATAAACATTTCGCCCTCTTAGCAAAACTTGAGAGCTCCAAAACAAACGTGCCACGGAACAAATGCAGAATATCTGCAAGATCTGCAATCTCTAAGAGATCTCCTACGTTTATCTGATTAATATGTAGCGATATTTTATTAAATTGATGAGATATATGCTAAGTAGACTGTTTCTGTATCTGCTAAATATTTATTGCGAAATATTCCCTAGATGATATTCACTAATATCAGACAATAATTTATAAATTTGCGATATGATCCAACCATGATTGCCTATGGAAATAACTTATTTACAGTTCCTAGCTTGAGGTGAACTGTATTATACGAAATTATGTCCAAGCATTTTATGTACTAATATTTCACAATCACCTATTGGTATACTCTCACATGCACATGGGTAGTTACAGAGGGCTTGATTACAGGCATACACAAGGTTGATTTGAGTGCATTATTGTTCACCTGTTAGAACTGTATATCCATTCAAGCTCATTTAGCTTGTCTACACGGAAAGTTAAAATCATCATCCGCCTGGAAGGAAAATCTCTACCATTATGGAAAGTAATGTAAGATTTTGGATCAAATGGTTTTATTTTAATTATAATAGATATTTAAAAATACCGTCTACATATTTTAGATATTCAATTCATGGAATTTAAATGGTATTTTAATTTTTAAGTCAGAAGGCTTAAATTTTGTCTATGGAGTAGTAGAGTTAACAAAGTAGTATATTTTGTTATTGCTTAACATTTCATTTTAAAACTTATTATGTAGTATTTTACCGACAATTTTGTTGCTGGAGTAACTATTAACAATTAACTATATTGTGCTGTTCATGGCGCAATGAATGCTAACATCACAGGTTGCTAATTATGACTCTATTTTTTTTACTGCTCGTGTTTGAATTAAAATTTTAATGGCGTCGCAAGTAATATTCGATTCTTGGATGGAATTGAGGCCCTTATATCTTGTCTCTGCAAATAGCGTCGTGAGGATCAGAACCCGCTCCAGTTGCTCAGCCTGGAGACGTCTCTTTAATATTGCCGGAGATTCTAACCGAACGCCATTCATCAACGTCCACATAATACCCCGGAATCCCACCCTCCCCTCAGGGAATAGGGTGTGGGGACATCAGGCAATAAAGAAAGGGTCGAAAAAGGAAACTAAAAAAAAGAAAAATCTGAATACATTTAAAATTATTCAGCAGATTTGCTTTTTTCCGACAGGTTATAGAAATGCTTACGTAGGCAAGTTTAAGATTTGCAAAAAAGATAATGATAGAGCTGACTAGATTAATTGCTCCAAATAGAACGCCATCAGTCTTCTTCCAATTATATTAGGATAAATATAAGAAGTGCTTGTCCCAACTCCTTCTTACCCTAATGTCCTACACCACAGTGCAACTCTTCATATCGTCAAAGCTTCCCTCATGATCTTCAGAATTCCTATGCGTTTCCTCCCTCTGCCTCGCTTTCCCACCTTCTCACTTGATCGCGGTTTTCATGAACGGAATTCCTTGCAGTGAAGCAGCCAAATTTTGAAGTTGCCAATGTGGGAAAGTTTAGTATAATTAAATATAAAATGCGGGACTTGAGGTGCACTTTAAATACACACTTTAAAGCCTTGAACAAAAAGCCTTTATGTAATACACTGTAATTAAAATTTCAATAGTTAAAAAGATAAAGGATTTAGAAGGCATAAAATTTGTAATTGCAAATAAAATTAGAAACATATATTTATCATACATAGGTTAATCAGCAACAACATACTTTTTTAAATTGCCATATTTTGCCATTTTACAACTAGGTATATGAAACATTCCAAAGAAGTATTCGCACAACATCGTTAAAAATCGATATTTTTCTGGATTGGAAGCAAGAATATCGGTTTACCGGTTTTTCATGTCGATGCTGCTTTAGATTACGACTGACAGATGACGTCACTGACCACTCAATGATTAAGAGCGATGGTATGTGCAATTTATCGCCAGAGTTGGTTAGTACTTTGGTGAAGGTGACCGAAACCTGAGGCTAATTTCGCCAGAGTGGATAGGTGGAGAACACGGTAAAGGTTTTCAAGGTACGCGTGAAGGGCAGAGAAAAAACTTTGTCCGTCGGCATAAGCCATCTCCTAGGAAAAGACGGTCAGGAGTTTACGTTTTTCGTTTCATCCAACGTACAGAGTACTGAACCTAAAATTGCTCTCCATAAGGGACTCAAGTAGGAACCGTTATGCCAATAAAATATTTCGCTTGTAATAAAAATTCACAAGTCAAAAAATATGTAGAATATTTCCAAAAATATTGGTAGTATACTTCTGATGGTAATGTGCATATTCTTACTAAGGGCGAGCTCAAGGAAAAGTTTGATATAAAGGTAATGACTGAGTGCTCGATTCGAACAGCGAGGCTGTACTCTTCAGGCCTTACGTCATTTCAAACGCCGTGGTAAAAGTAACGGACGACAAAACAGAGATAAAAAATAGATGCCGATGGAGAAAGGTCTGAGAAAACAATTACATAGTTAAAAGATATGACCGATGAAGTTTTCCTTTCTTGTCTGCAATGTTTTCAGGGGACTCTTTTTCCCCATCCTTCTTAAGAGGACCCCTTCCCAAATTTTTCAGGAACTTCTGTGACCCGTTCTCACTGAGTCAATTTTGCTTACATCAACTTGAATGCTTTGGTTAAATCAAGGAAATAAATAAAACTTAGAGTGCTGTCATCTTAAAAAATTTCTGAATCTAATGTTAATAGGAAGAATGTGCAACAAAAATGGACCTTTTTTCGGGAAATGTTGTGGAATGCCGATTCAAGAAACTGCCTTTTTGGTTAGGTCGCACCCATCAGAACGCAGGTTAAAATTTAGGCTAAACCTTGTCAAATTCGAAGCTGATATGTTTGCATTAGAGTACCATTATGTAGCATTATAAATATATTGCGTGAGATTTGATCAAAGAAAGAAAATTAGAGGGAAAGATTGTCGTACCAATAGATTCAAAATTTAATTTGCTTCTAAAAATCCTGCGTACCATGAGAGAACATAATAGATAGCATATCATTGGGATAGGTAGGAGAAACATTATTACTGTAGTGCATGAAGCATGCTTTTGCATTACTAACTCCAGCATGCAAGGGATATGTAGATAAATATATTTACAGAAATGTCTTTCTAACCAGTAATCATTTCATTGCATGGTGGATACCGATTGTATAGTTGCACGTGACTCCTTTATCTAACATTTTTTAATGAAATAGTACTACTGTGATATCTTTTTATTGTTGCATGTAAGTAGTGCAAGCTTGATGGACTTCACCCCCTGCCAAATACCCTCGTGGTGGATCGCAGGCTAATACAGAGAAGTTAAGAAAGTATTGTTAAATGATTGATTTCCAGCCAACGTTACTCTGGAAGTCGATTAAGTGACTACCCTGCATTGTATCTTGCTGTATTTCAGCTGTAGAATATGTTAGTACAGTTTTAAAGGAGTTTGTATAATTCGCTGTAGTAAAATTTCTTAGGGATATGAAGGGATGTATGCAGTTATGGAGAGGTTAACTGATAGAAAAATCGAATAGAGAACTGCGTCAAACCGAGCTTTAGATATTTGACCCATGGCGATGCCATTAAAAGATAAAAAATTCGTGTTGTCACCCTAATTAATTTCACGGTAGGAAACATTGGCGCTACGAGAGCAATGTTTTTGTGCATGACATAATGTTTTATGGACCAATGGTGGATAACATTACTTGCGTTGTCCAATAATAGTATTCTGCGAACACATGAATCTTTACGGAGAATTTGACTGTTCACAAAAGTTTCAAAACCTCGTACTTTTCGGCACACAACAGGAAGTATATTCACGATTATTTATTCATTGAAGTCAAACTCCTCAAATATTTAACCCTATAAATATGAGTTCTAACTAAATAATTGCAAAATAATCCCTTCTAATATGGCCATCTAAAAAATCAAATTTGGCCTTACTTAATCAGCGTTCGATCATTCTCAATGGTTCCAACTATCCCCTTACTCGACACATATATATTGGTACATAATTAGCTTTCCACCGTCCAGTAGATACTTTTTTATCCTTTTTGTTTCTCGGTAACTCCCCGAGGCTTATTATTTATTCTTTTGTTGTATGAATAACGTGGGAATAGTCAGCTACCACAGTGCGAAGTCTTGGGGCTTTTTCGACAGTCGACAGAAGTGAAGCTAAATTAATGTTCCCTTAAGTGGTTTAGACTATTCAACTCTCCTGCACACGTGCAATCGCGATTATTTCCCTATTGGACTGGAAAATGTTATCAGCATATTTTTCGTGGGCCCTTGCATTTTAGGGCATTAAGATATGTCTTGTCTTTGGAGTTTCCTAATTCTTCATTTTTTTTCTTCATTTAGAAATTGGTTTGGGAAGCCAGAAAAAATATCAATTTTTCGTGAATAGTTTGCAAGTATAGTCGTCTCTCAGTTGACTTTTGTCGTAACGGCATCGGGTTAAAATATGGTGTGCGCTTTGTGCCTCTCTGATAAATTGTCTGCGGGATGTTGAAAGCATTTAATGGTAACGTATAGCTAGAAATATCAATTTTATTGTAATTCTATCTTGAATATGGAAAATTATGTCCAATAGACACTTTGCCACCCTTTTTCCGCTGGAAATTTTCGACATATTTGCCGTTCATTGTGGCAGAGAATACACTAGTCTTACATCGGAGTCTCATCATCCTTTGCTATAAGGTTATAGTACCTATCTATCCTCGTGGGCATTGGCTTCCTGAATGCTAATTCCACTTTATGACTTGTTCACATTAATTACCATGCGAAAAAATTCACCCGGACCGGGAATCGAACCACGGACCTTTGGCTTTCCGACCAAAGGTCGTGGCTTCCTTGAAGCCTTTTTCTCCCTGATCCTAATCCTAAAAATCCTACATTAACTGGTCAAGTGCGGCACTTAGCGCTGGTTTGGGTTCACCTTTGGTCGTGGCTTCCTTGAAGCTCTTTTCTCCCTTGCATTGCCATCCTTGATGGACCGCGAGGGCTCAACATCTAGTACCTTGAACCTCGGTGAAATTGCCATGCCGAATTAGGGATCCTGGGTAGCGTAGTGGTCTGCGCAGTGGCCCGGAATACTAAATGGTTCGATTCCCGGACCAGGTGAATTTTTTCGCGTGACAATTAATGTGAATTTCACCACCGTTCACGCGGCAGGCTTGGAATATCCTACATTTATGACCACTTTGGTGGATCATAATTTCGAATGGCTCCGATAAATCCTCGAAATAATCCATTTTTAATCTAAGTATTGTGTTAGTCTGCGCATTTGCTCGGCAATCCAAAGATTTGTTGTTTGGATCCCTATGAAGAAAACCTTTTTTCTACGGCAGCTTTCACCCAAGTGGACAATTAAATAAAGTTTTGTGCGTGGAGATTTGGGGTTTGGGATGCGACCGATAGCTTAACTCATTTGGGCTGTTGAAGATAGGTTGGTATTTTGGAAGGATGGCTCTAGATTGGTTATTTTTGGTTAGGCGTAAGGAGCTCACGGTTCAACATCCCATCCGATGGATGGAGTATTAGAAAAAATTTCGTGACCCTCTAGATACAAACCCCGGTCCTCGGGAATGGGAACCAGTGCTCTAGCCACTAAACCGATTGGATAGGGGGATCGGGTTGACGTGGTGGCACGGATACCGGTCTACCGTTCATGGGGCCGTGTTTGAATCCAGGCAGTGGTGGATTTTTCATAGGTATACTGTTTCCTACTTTAGTGCCTTATAAAGAACATTGGAGCTCAGTACTCGGTCCGTCGGATGGAATTCTAAGACATGGTCTCCTTGGCGCCTTTTGTTAAGTGCAGGGGGTTCCTCTCCATCCTCCATCCATTCCTTAGAAACTCCTATCTTTACCAACTTACCTACCTACCCTCTTTGGTACAAATGGCTTCACTTGTCGGTCACCTCCCCCAATCGATCCGATGTATCAGTGGACACTATCACTTGTGCAGTTTCATTTCATTCCTAATCTAATCCTTGATTCCCTCTTTGCCTCCGCTCTCAGATGGTGACTTCCTTGGTGATTCACCGGAGGGACACCTCGCCAATCGCCAAGCTCGATGGTGGCACCGCGACCGGGGGACGTCGTCTCCTCAGGATCCTCGTCTGGTTCATCGTCCTGTCTGTCGTTTGGCTGCTCTTCCTCATGATGAAGTCCGGTGACAGCTCTTACACGGAGACCATCGTGGGTCCCACCCGACTACTCACCCTCGACAATGCGGAGCACCAGCAACAGCATTCGCAGCACCCAACAGGTGAGACCAGGGGAGACTGTGAACGGTGAGCTGTGAACGGTGAGCTGTGAACAGTAAGCTGATGATGGTGGAATTTGTATTGGGAACCGGGAGTGGTGAACGTTTTTAAGGCACAATATAAACAAAGCATCACGGATGATTTTAGATGCATTCGATTCACAAATTGCGCTTTTTTTCTTTCGTTCTTCACCTCCTTCCATCCTTGGTGCCAATTCAAATAAGAACGCCATGGTGGGTTTCTGTTTTGCGTTTGAGTTTCTTTCTATGGATGGCAGTAATGCTTCTGGTGCTACTTTGTGAATATTTGCGATAAATTGGAGCGTTGGAGCTCCATTCGCAATGTCTTCCTCGTCAGCACGTTAAGCGTTGTTATTTTTTTAGGTATTTGTATCACTTAGTACACCGTTTTTGCTTTTTGCCTTTTCTTGCCCATTCTTTCTCTTGTACTATTTCCATATATATCAGAGTTACATCTCAGACCGCTTCCTGTAATGCCACCGCAAACCAAATGGCTCGGAGCTATCCTAATGGTGAACCGTGGAAAATTACGCAAGTTTTCTTTCACGTTGTTTCCTCATTGAAATCGAGCTCCTAATCCAATAAAGCTTCACTTATCCGTCAGAATGTGAAAGTGGGTTTGAAAACCACTAGTCTCCCCCTCTATATCCTCGAGTTTGGGGCGGGGATGGTGAGGTGGTCAGGGAACTGGCCTCACATCAGCATCGCCCGGGTTCGGATATCAGCAGCTGAAGATATATTTCATTGGTCATCCGGCCACTACTTGATTTTACTGGAGAATATTCGAGTACAGTACTCCGTCTGTCGGATGGGACGTTAAGTCGTGGTTCCCTTGGCATCTTTTCGTTAAGAGCAGGGCAATGCCATAGCCGGGTTTCTCTCCGCCCTTTATCTTTTCCCTTCCATACCAATCCCTGTACCTTCCCGGTTTGAAGCGCCTATGAGTGCGGGAGCTGGCTTGAAAAAACAGACTGTCTCAATCCTCATCAACAGGGTCTGTAACTAACTTTCATACGTAGGTGCCATCATAGATACATGGTATGGTATGAATACACCATATCAGTAATAGTGTCGAATGTCTCAATTTATTAAGTTTTTACGTCACTAAAGCTACCCAACCAAACACACTGTTCGATTAAACGATTGATCAGATGATGGGAGGTCTAACCAAGTTCAAAGCCCAAATTTTGTTCTCTCATCTCACATCAGGGTAGGAGGACTATGTTCTTTCTCAGAACTTTTTGTGTTCTTTCCAGCGGATCCTCAAGAAATCACTCTCCTCGGCTTTAGATTCAGAATGTTTCCTCCCAGATTTGAACCCGGACGCCTTTAGTTAGTAGCCCATCTCTTAAACTGATTGTCCCCCACGGATTTACTATTAACATGTGCCAGACATTTGTCGATCGCAGTAATTCGAAAATGGGTGAAACGTCTTTGAGCTAAGTATCTCTTTTAATATTACGGTCCATAGCAAATTGGAGGAAATGCATCATTTCTTTTCTGTCACAGACAATAATCTGAAAATTTTCCGACCATACATTTAATCTATCGTAGAAAACATTTTACCAACAATTGAAATCTGGAGTAAGAATGAATACAGATTAATTCAAATGAATTGCATACATTTTATATAAAATACATACATTTTCATCTGTCCTTGGGCCATTTTACAAGTACCCTTCGTGTTACGATAAATATGAGTATCTGGCTATGCGAATTGTTCATGAACTATCAACAAAAATAAAATTCAGTCGGTGGCACGGATTGCATATCATTGTTTGGTGCAGGCTGAAATTTCAAAATCATAAAATAAAAATACTTTCCTTTAAACGTAGTAAAATCCAAAATAATATTTAGTTATTAATAGGATAATATCAATCAATTTTCTGTAATATTATATCCAGAGAGTCCCTCTCTCTCTCTGAAAGTTAAGAAGTCTACAGTTACATGATTATCTTTGATGGCGTTACTTGATAATTTTTCGCTTATGATGTTGAGTAAAAAAATATAACGGAGTCCTTTCCCTTCTCGGTGTAGCTGAGATGATTAATTTTAACTACCAGTAATTGAGTTCATAAAATAATGTTTTATGTCAAGGTCCTGATCTGAGCTGTATCAAGAAATGTGTGAGAAATGGAAAAGAAAATAATGGAAAGAAATAAGAAAAAATAATGGTTAAGAAACGGGACTAAGTTTAATGGCCCGTTATAAACGTGAATGGCGTGAACAGAAGTTATCACCTACATTCAACCTACAAATAATAATATTATTTTTGAATAATCAGTCGGTTACTCTTATCAAAACTCAAGATATCACGCCACCAGTCAAAATTCATTTTCAATATAACACTCGAACGGATATTCGTAGCTATGAGAATATTTCCAACCACCAAAGGGAAACTATACAAAATATGTTATAATATTTTATATATGGCGAGATGGCGATAAATAGGTAAGAATATCTTTCTAGAAGTGAAGTAAGTAAAGTAGTGAAGTCATTATCCTCGGTGCACTGAACATCTCATCTTACTCTATGCCTGCGCAAGGAATGCTTACGTGATCGATGGTTCTGTTTGCGTGATTGAGTGGCGACTCTTACAAGTCACTAAAAGCGTCGATGGCGAAGTGTTAACTGAGCATTGCGTGGACGTGCTGTGATTATTTTCATCGTGATGGGAGATCGTGTATTAAGAAAGAATATTTCAACCCATTTTATAAGATGAACTTTGGATATGAGAGAGCGTAAACGTTTAAGGGATTGGAATTGGCAATAGTTATGCCTAAACTTTTTTTATTTTTCTTAATCTTTTACTATTCATCTGAAAAATGGTAAACAAATTATCCTTTGAGAGCCAGAAAGTTGAAGAAAAGAGTCCCACATATATACATCTATATTTTAACCTCGAGCCGCCGCAAGGGCATGTGCCAGGGAATGTAGGTCACCACCCGTGAAGCTAACATTAAGGTTTTAATAGATTTGCTAGTTATGTAGAAGAATGTTATGCAACACTTTTGAAGGTATTATATTTTGTTTGCATTGCAGTCGTGTTTTTCAAGGTAAACACGAATTCTTGTATCTCTCTGCCCGAAAAATGATCTACCCTGATTTGTCACCTCTGTCTCTCCTGATAATGAAGTGTGGAGTTTTGATTTGAAATTTTCATGTAACTATAATTTTAAGAATAAACTCTAACTAGTAGTTGCCGTAGTCTACTTGTAATTTTAGTGGTCTCTAGGGTGTCCCAAATAAGCTCTTCCAATGACTGAGTGACACTTTCTGTTCGTTAATTGAATATGTCAAAAAATGCACTTATTTTCGTTAAATGTTATTCAGATCCCGAGGAATAATCTTTATTCATCGGATTCCATAAACTTGATGCGTACTCCAGGTGAGGCCTTTAAGGTGCGAGATAACATCTTTCTTTTACTTGAACGCTTCCCCGAAATATGTTTGTTAAATTCCAGTATCTGTAGCATCTCTTATTAAGAATTCATTAAATAAATCCGTCTCCTCAGCGTCGAGCCAGAAATATTTCTGATATGTTCCTCCATTCGAAGTAATAGTGATGCCCAAATATATAGCTTTACTTGCCACAATTATGTTGACTCCGTCAACACTATAATTTTGAGGTTGTTTAAACTTTTTTCTGTCCGTGTATCCATGGGTTTTTTTTATTTCAAGCTCGCAGTTTTGACACCAATAATAGATTCATTGAAGATCGGAGGTGAGAGTATTATAACCAGAGTATTAGTATTGTCATTGCATTGATTTAGTGGATTTATTTTTGAGAATGAGGAATAAAAGCTGTCTACATTCCTCAAGGCCTTTCCTCGGATCGTGTGGTAGGAAATTGTCTCAATAGAAGATTAATTATTGTAAAGTCGGAAAAGTGAAGAAATATTTTGTCGATTAATCTCACCCGCAGACTTACTAATATACATCCACACGTTTTTCATCGAGCTACTGAAAGGCATGTGAATAAACGAAGATAAAAAAGACGTAGGGAAGAACGAGTGAAAATGGAAGAGCTGTTGTGGACGTCACATTAAGTCTGCCAACTTTGAAAACCTGTTGGTCAGTGATGCGGTCCTCTTTTTACGCAATTAGTGATCAATATTGAGGTAAATATGCAAATGCGCTGTACTTATCTGTTTTTTTATTGCTTTATTCCCCCTATTCTGATAAGTATATTTAAACTCTGTCGTATTTTCTGTGAAGTCTTATCTCATCCATACATTTACGTTTCCGATATCTCATTTCCAAGCCTCTCCACTCTGAGGCTCAATTAATCTCTGTAAGGTGAATGAAAATGTCGGATTTTATCATTGTCTCTCACGTTTACATCTGCATAAACCTCCACAAGCCACAATAACATTATGTGGCAGGGGGTGAATTCACACCAAACATGCATTACATGTCATCCTTGGAAATGATTAGTAGTAGGTAGCTATATTATAGTCGTACGTGACAATTTAAAACAAAAAGATTTAAAGACTAACACAATCATGCGCAAACATTCTGTTAGTTGGGTTAATTTAAAGTTCTTTTACTTACATGCATCTACCTACACTATCCATTGTATACATACTATTGAATATATTCAAAACTATTCATATCCCTAATTTTATGTACAAGGAAAGAAAGACATTTAAAACCTTTTGGCTTGGTAGTGAATTTTCCTAATTTTATGTTTATGGTCCAGGCTGTAATAGTAAGTCGGAGTTTGTAAAATGCTTTTAATGACATCAGTTAAAATACTATTTTAGAATGTACTTAAATGATGAAGTCTAGAATTAAGAGATTATATCTAGTCTACCACCGATGAGGCTGGCTCCCAATCTTCATTTCAAATTGGTAGTTACTTAGTAACTCAAAAAAATAGAGCCTACTTTAAATATGGTTCAAGGATGATTCTAAGAGAATAAAATGGATTTCTGGTTTTCATTTTAAAATACTTCAATGCCCGTAATGCCTTTGAAATCTCTTGAAAAATCTGAATCATGTGACATGGTTATCAGTCTTCGGGGTTTCCACGAGTCTCAATCTTCTTCTGTGGAGGACTAGTGTGGTGCTGTGATGAAAAATCTTTGATGCCTTTTTTCACGCCGGGATTCTGTGATCAATTGCTTCCCGAGAAGAGGGTAATGCCATTGATTTTCGTGACGACATCACCCTTTTACCCCAATTAGACTAAGAAAGGAGCTTCGGTGCCAGACACTGTTTGGGAGCTCTAACGTCAAGGGAGTACGTCACAACACAGGAAAGAAAGAGAGAGAGAGTGGCCTAGCAAATTTGACATAATGGGGACAATAGCATGTTCTTGTTAAGAGTAAAGTCGATAATTACAGGCTGCCGAAAATGTGTGAACGCCCATTTTGGTCGCTCCTAGGATCGAAGACCCTTAGCGAAAGACCCCGTCTTAAATCGCCCCTTTCCTTCGAATAGGTCGGAATCAAAGCGGAGAGCCTTCCTGAATGTCCCTTTTTTGGATCATGCGATGAAGGGAGTCAACGAGGGACGCCACACCCACGGCCCAAGCCATCGATGCTGACGTTCCCGCCTCCGAAATGAGTGGGCCACAAACTAATCCCTTGAGGGAGTCTTGCGTGTCCATCGTCAACAGGGTGTTCGTCCCACCCCCTGCCGTTTCCCTGACTTTGGCCTCCTGTCATTAGTCTCCTCCCTTCCAGAAGGTTCCCCGTGCCACCCGGAAGGGGTGTGTGAAAGATGAGATCAGTCAAATATTGACG
Organism: Platycnemis pennipes; assembly: GCA_933228895.1. Lineage (NCBI taxonomy): Eukaryota > Metazoa > Arthropoda > Insecta > Odonata > Platycnemididae > Platycnemis > Platycnemis pennipes. The sequence goes on from OW121850.1 coordinate 111,497,964, forward strand.
GTCACTTCCAAGGAAAGTTCCCCTCGCCCTTATCATTCCGGCTAGCCATGGCTCCCTTAGTAGCTAATTTGAGTGACGATCATCAGTGACTTGTGACGCAGCTGCGTAATTTTGCGCCTCCTTTGGCCATTTTAAGTCTGTGCGCTGCTATACAACGTGTCGTTACCATCATTCAGTGTCTTACCAGTTATGATAGATCTTTGGTACGAATTTTGATAGTTTCTCCCTTCAATTTCCAAACCCGGTCCAGTGGCTGTGTTGTATCTTCCCGGAAAACAGTTTCTCTACTATACGATCCCAATTCTTTTGTGTATTCTTATGCTATCCAGAATCTCTATTTTTTCTCCTTTCCGTTGCACGACCAGTATGTTGACGGCATAATTGTTATTGATAGGTATTCAATTTTCTGGCGTCACTATAAAATAATTAATATTTTATTTACGTCCTTGAGCGACTATTTTGAAGTAGAGATCGAGCTATCTGCCAGGCTGATGATTCTGTTCACCCCATGCTAATTTGAAAGATGATATTACAACCTGATATTGATAGATTATTGGCTGTTGGGAATAAATACGGAGTCACTATTCCTAATTATGCACCCAATTAAATGTGTGGTAGTATTACATTTCTAGTTGGCGACTAGGACTAAGTAGATGATAACTGTTCTCAAGAGTTCAATTTTTTCCATGGTGGGCTATTTAGTCGGTGGCTATCATTTACGTACTACTAAAAAAATGATGAGACTGATGCAAGTGACACACACAAGTCTAGTATGCCTAACAAGGACATAAAAACAGCATACTTTCTAATAATGGTTGTTAAACAGCATAAAAAGTTCATAATTCAGGCTATTTGCATTTATTGTGAGTTGGTCGATAATATACTTGGTTTCCCTAACTTTGTTACTCTTTATCGTTTTTGCATGTTCCACTTTTATTCGTAGCTATCCTTGGCAAAGCATAATATTTTATTTTAGGCGTGTAAAATCTTAATTTACTAAAAATCTCTGTTATTTTAGATGTAGTGTTCATATCAGTGATACTTTCTTTTAAGAGAAACAAATTATCAATTATTAAACAGTTTTTTCAGTTGTCCTATTTGTTTCATACGTTTTCAATCATAAGGACGCCACTAAATGAGCACGGATTTTTTCATGTCAAAAGGGTACATATAATCTTTACTGGTTGTTTTACGTTACAAGTTTACCATTGGGTGATGCGATATATATGTTTAATTGTGTAATGGCTGTGAAGACTATCGTGAAAACTTCAAAACTGATTTTAAACCAGGAAAAAACCTGTTGTATGATATCCATATTCTCGAATTATAGAACTGTTTCCTTCTGTTTTACATTCACTCATCACAAGAAAAATCAACCTGGCCTGTGCTTTTAATTGGCAGAAGAAATATGAAATTGTTGTACCATAGGCATTCATGTTGAAGGCGGCGGAGCAATATAATGCGACCGTGCCCCGCTAGTATTCCCCCACTCTTTAACCGGGCACCCTCACACTAAACTGCGCCATCATAAACCCAGGAATAGTGCGCTTGAGTTTTCGCAAACCTGTGCCCAGAATATTGACCACTATCTTTTAGCGCTTTTTAATCTAAATTTGCGTATTACCTTGGAGATTCGAACAATTTTTTCCTCAGGAGCACATATTATACTTTTTCTCAATTTACAATTCTTTGCAATCCATAAATAAAACATAATTTTTCGATAGCATTAGTGGCTCCAAGTCCGTCCCGCAATCGCAGGCGTTTTAGTTGGGAAGAAAGATATAATGATGGATTTGGGAGAAAAAAGGAGAAGGAGGGAGGGAAACCCGGCGTTGTAATTAGCTTGGTCTTAACTAAAAGCACCAAGGAGTCCACGGATTAACGTCCTATCCGACGGACGGACTAGGTTCCGAACATTGAAATCGTTCCATACGGCATCCAAGTAAGGATTCCAATGAGATTTCTCCCGGAATTAGAACCCAGTCCCCTTGTATGGATGACCAGTACGCCTGCTACCCTCCCGATTCATCCCATTAGCCGATAAGATGCGCAATTTCCCCAATTATTTTTTATTCAGGTAAATAACATATTCCACTTTGTCAATCGACAGTAAGAATAATAGTTTTTCACTCTCCAAGTCACTTGGATCTTTACTTCTTACATTGATTTGCGAATGGGACTTCAGTTCAGACTTAGATTTTTCTCCCTCTAATCTAAAAATTAGTTTGTTTAAAATTCCTTTGATACTTACATATTAGGAAATGTATATCTATTAAATAATTTTAAATTCACAGTCCATTCCCACATTAATGCATAAGATAATTTTACTTGGAGAATGCTTACTACTATCTCTCTCATCAATATCTCAAAATCCTAACTACTTGTACGTAACTCCAAACTATGAATACTTTTTTGGTGTTTTTAGTTGTTGGTATCAACTTACTCTAAAGTGTCCGTAGTGTCATCTATGGAATTTATGAGCGATGCATTACCTAAATGGGGACATATAAGAGTCTTAGTATGGATTACCTGAAACTAAACCCAAAACCCAGATAAAAAAGTTACAGATTGACTATCTCACGGGAATGAAAAGCATACTCGTAAAACGTCCTGGGAGAGTAAGAAATTTGTGAAGATTAAGTAAAAGTTGTTTACCTCATGAGTCATCATTGGTCAACAATCCTAGGATTGGTTTGACGCAGCTTTCCACTCGATTCTTCTATCGGCCAACCTTTTCATTGTGACGTAATTCTTCTCTTTTACATTCTTCACAACCTGTTCCATGTATCTCATACGAGGCCTGCCTCGTACGATGCCTGCCTCATACGATGCCTGCCTCATACGAAACCTCATGAGTATAGCATAATATTGGTTCTCTATCATGGGAAAATTTTTCCCGATTTCCTTGTTTATAAGAAGTAAAGCATTTGTTCTACCGCGTATGTTGATGCAGAGCTGTATTGGACACTCGTAAACAAAAGTGACAAGAAACAAAATGTCAGAGAATATAAATGTTAAAATAGCTTACCTTTCCAATTATTTAAATTTGTTGACAAATTTTTGTAACACCAGAAAAAAAATTCGCAAGCACAACAAAAAAATTTATTTTTGTGGTGCATGTAACATTTTTTTAGTCGGTGAATAAATTGTTGCCAATTGAATACCACGAGAGAATTTAATATCTTAGTCTCATGCTCTTTGCCGTTATCTGCTTATGCTCGTAAAGTTTTATTGTAACATCGGTATCGATGTTTTATGTCATGGTAGCAGTATTCGTGGGTTTTACGAGCGCCAACGACTGAGATTACATTACGCCGCGCCGCGCCTTCACGCCTAAGATCATAATTCTATGAAAAACACTGCATTGGTCAGTATTCGAAGCCGCGAATTTTAGGAATTACCAGGTGAGTGCATTAGCATATGGCGACTGCAGTTATTTTCATATGCAAGTGGTGCAACGTTTGTGCTGGCATAAATATGGTCAAAATTTCTTTAAAAAAATAAACAAGCGATTCGTTTGATGACGCTTCGTCCTTCTTCAGTTCCAGCCACGAAACAAGTCACTAAAGAGGACAAGAAAGAAGTCGAAGCCGATTCCTCGTCGCAAGCGGAGTCTTCCAGGGGTTTCCTCGTGTTCACCTCCGGCTGTAAAATCCCAGACCTGCGGCCAATGGATCCAGCCGTGACGAAGTTCGTCAAACTGTACGCCCTTGGTGAGTGGTCATCCCATTTCTTCCGGACTTTCCTCTCTCTCTCTCTTTGTCTAATTTCTGGGGAATTGTTAGGTAAGGATTCCACATTTCTAAGCGTAGACGTTGACGAAATGTTAACTTAGCAATCTCGACGGTTCCCGAATGAATTATTCAAAAGCTTGGCAATTGTCGTGACATATACATCACTACATCTATACTTCCGGTGCTCTTAAAGTATCGTGTCCTTCCCGAATAATATCCCTTGAGTATCTTTTGATTATTATTAAGGTAATTGATCTCCGAAAATCCCTGTCAGATACATGAAAAACAGTAACTCTCTTGTAACTTAAGACACAGTATTTCTAAAGCTAACAGCTTGATTTTTTTTCCGTTTTTAGATATTTCCTTCAAATCCTGACGTAAAATTCACTTTTTTCACAGCCTTTCATTGCTCTTTCTGTATCAGTAACACATTCGTCCAAGAATGGCAATTACAAAATGAGACTGATTGATTTAGGATATCGGCTCTGAGTATAATTATGTTTCATAAGGGAAAAATAAATGTAAAAGCATTGAATAGAGGGGATAAGAAATGATTAGTTATTCTCCTGACGCAGAGTATAGAATTTCATGGTACCGAAACGTAGATCTAAGAAACAGAATATAAAGGGCAGGTTTCGAGAAGCTAACGATATGAAATTCACTTCTACCCTGCTACATGAGAGCACTTTCCAATATTTGTGAGTACCTACTTCATTCTCTTTCCAATTCGGCTGAAACTGATCCAAAACTATTGATTATTGTTCCTAATTTTCCTCTTTTCAATTCCAGAGCAGCCCAAGAATCAGGATGACCAAGAGGACAGCGAAAAGATAGCGCCGAACTGCACGCGTGATTTTGGTCCAGTTCTCGTCGAGTCCAATTTGACCTCCCTGTATGTGATACCCTCGGCCTTGCCACACTACAACATCACGAACACGAGTGACCTCAACTGCTGCTTTCGACCCTTCCACAGATTGATGGCCAACCCGGAAAAATACGACTATTCGGCCGACAGCAAGTTCGAGTGAGTGAATTGATTCCTGCTGTTCTCAATTACGTATTATTACAGTCCTTGACAAGTTATCTTGTTTTTTTTATCTAATACGATTATGAAAATTGGTGAATCAAAGACAAATGAAGAAGTTTAAAATTTGGTGGACCGAGAGGCTCATAAGAAAATGATTTAGTTCTTGGAATATTCACACTACGCTCAGCAACATCACTTAGGATGGAGGTGAGGATTCTTTTCAATGTAGGAATTGCTCTGTCCTATTTATTTCCGGAGTTCCAGCCCTTGCCACTGTGAAAAAAGCCTAACATTACACTTTCATTAACTACGTCCGCCACATATTTGACACTCATGAATTTCATCGGCAGATCGAGAGACCCAAAGAAAAGGCATAATTGCTCAAAAACATTATTATAACTGAAGTTCGAGTAGTTTAAGTTTTATTTTATGGATTAAAATTGAATAAGGTATTTTTACTCTACCTGATGCTTTTAAAACTTCCATCTTTCCTCATTGCCCAATCATTATTCATTCTTAAATTAGGGTTGATTCTTCCCACATCACAGCATTCCTAGAATACCTTACCTCACAAGTACTATCTCTGGGCTATAACACCAGGGTGTCTACCAGTCGGGAAAAGTCGGGAATTCGGGAAAAAGACGGGAATTTATTAGCGTCGGGAAAAATTCTGGGAAAGGTCGGTAATTCCCTGAAAAATAATAAAAAATCGGGAAAAATGGTTGCTTGCAAATCGTCAGGATAAAAATTGGAACGGCAGACATAGCATTACGAAATGAGATATTGTTTCCCTTTTTCTTTATTTGTCATTATCAAAGAGGTGTTATTTAAACCTCTGGTCAGTATTTATGAGTTCGTGACTTTCGTCGTTCGATTGCACTAGACATGGGCACCGTTTCCTGCATGCCGCCGCGTGACAAATCGGCTTGGTCGGTTGCAGGTTGAAGATCGTATACTTTGAATGCTATTTCGAAAGAATGACCTTGACCGTGGTTATTACAATGCTCCCTAAGATTCAGGCGATCCATAGATCGTACCCTAGTACGATTGTGACATTTTGCGTTTTTCCATGCCTCTGAGGGTGTAACTCGATTAAATTCCACTAGAAATATTATATTTAAACCATCGCGTCCTAAGTTTCTATGCTGCGAATCATCATAATCGGGTGGGATTAATTAACTTCACTGTGTAATTGGAATGTTTTCTTTCTCTCATCCATTCAGTAAAGCTTACCGTTTGCCATTTTGTTATAAGCAATTTCCCATTGAATTGTGTTGCTTTTATACGCAAGCATAACGTCTTCGTGACATAACAGAGATCAGGCCCTGGAAAGTAAAAACATTATATTACGTTTTGGTGTTTTTCCGGCGGATTAGATGAGTGAAAGTTTCTCGGATCTTCCACCGGGTCAAAAGCTCCATCTCTGCCAACGTTTCCGAAAACGACTAGTTTTCCATGTTCAGGGCTGTGAAGATGTCCCTGGCTCACAGCCCTAAAGATGGAAAACGAGTCGTTTTCCGAAACGTAGGCAGAGACGGAGCCTTTGTCCCGGTGGAAGACCCGAGAAACTTTCACTCATATTACGTTGTCGCCGACGACGCCATACGTGCCGCGGCCGACGAATATGTCGTTCGCTCCTGGATGATATCATGATATACTACTGAAGAACTCGCCATTTGCCGGCTAGTGCGGTGGAATGTCTTTGCTATTCATCTGATGGTGAGCTCGCTAGCTCGAAAGCCGTCGGAAAGTCTAGTTCATCTGTCGGCATGCGCGAGTTTGCAACAAAATCGTTCGTTTTTACTGGAGAACTCGGCATTCGCCAGCTCGAGTTGAGTTGGTTCGTCAGTCTTCAAGTTGGTGTGTGCTCAAGAGGTGCCTTTGGTTGGACTGGCGAAGGACATCATTTCATTCAAAGGCTCTTTTCACACGGAACGGCGCGAACCCGACCGCCGTACGGCGCACAGTGGTGCAGGATCCCTAATACTTGGTATTTATGAGTCTAGAAAAACTTTCTATATAGGGTTTTTGTGCATATACGTTGGATGCACCGATTGACAAATTCAAAACCATCTTAAGTAAAGACATATCGCTGTTGCTACTCCTCTAGTGGATAAGATAAAATGTTGCACTGGTAACAAGTGCATCATATGAAAACGAGCAGGCACAGCTTCACCTTCAATTCTCTCTAATATAACATGTATTGCCCCGATTCTTGTTCTGAAAAATGGGTTTTGTAACTGAAGGAGAGTGCTATTTAATTGTTTATTAATAGATAGCAAAACTTATTTGCAAAATTATATTTTTACATAATTTCTTGTTCAAAAATAAAGAAATTTTTTTTGAAAATTCACTTTTATATTTTTGCAAAATAATTAATTTGTGAAAATATTAACATCGAATTTGTGTTCAGAGATCGCAAAAACTTTTGTACTATAATTTTGAATGAAATGAGAATTTTGAGTTTGTGTAAAATATTGCAAATACTTTTGTGAAAAAAGTAATTAGCGAAAATATGAAGATCACATTAGCATTCAGCGACTGAAAAACTTATATTTGTTCACATTATTCGTGATGTTTTAAATAAGTGTTAATTTAAGCAAAAAAATTGCAAAAATATTTAAGAAAAAATTAGTTTACGATAGTTTTGAATCTAAATTCATATTCAGCGACCTCGAAAACCTATATATACCAAATTTCATATACATTGAACATTTTTTAATCCAAAATACCAATTATTAGGGATCCTACACTGCTGTGCGGCGTGCCGCAGTGCATTCCTCAAAAACGGCTGTAAATGTCACGGTACAGTCCATTTTGAGTATACGGCACTTTAATTTCTAGTAGGAGTTTAATCATGAATGAAGTAGATAAGGTGCTGTGCTTGTACTTTTAATAATGAGGATATAATATGATGGCCAATTCCATGTGAAAAATTGGACAGGACTGGGCATTGAACTATTGACCGTCACGATGACACATTAAGAAGTTAACCTTTTTGGTCTGGAATTTTAAAATTTTTGTCTTGAAAGGTCTTGAAAAAGTCTTGAATTTCTTTTTCATATATTAGTAGACACCATGAACACGTACTATCATCAGGTTTACCTCATGTTTATATTGGTTGCTTGGGTTATTGCAGCCTTACCTCAACGTTGCCTCCTCAGCAATCACTTTTCCCTATTCTGTTACTCATATCCATGAACCATTCATTTCTCCATGTGAAAATCTTTGTAACTGATTCAGCCTCTGTTCATTTTCTGTCGAATCAGTAGTGAAGTCACTTAACAATATATTTGTTTAGCCTTCGATAATGTAATACTGGATTTTAGCCCAGAACTAGATGTAAACATTCAGAAGAACGAGTGAACTTATTGTTACTTCCGGCGTTTTAAACTTTCTTCGTATAACCCTATAGATATAGGCATGCATATCATGAAGCGCATACTGTAGGTTGGGCATCTCTGTATTAGAGGAAATTCTGACCGCCCTACGTTTCCAGATACAACGCGACATGCTACCCGTTCGGCGATGACGGCAGCGTGTCCGTGGGTGAAGAGGAATTCGTCCGGGTCGAGTGTCGTGCCTTCTCGGACGACCCGAAGGTGCCTCCGTTCTACAAGGACTTCCATTCGTTCGTGTCGCTATCGACGGCGCGGCGGAGAGCCGACGAGCAGCTGAAGAACTGGACCAAGACGGAGCCGACGCCGCCGCCGCCAAGGGATGACAAGTGGAGCGTGCTCATCCTGGGTGTCGACGCCGTCTCCCGGCTCAACTTCCTCCGACAGATGACGAAGACCAAGACGGAGCTGGAGAGGATGGGAGCCGTCGAGTTCCTCGGGTACAACAAAGTGAGTGGTACTCGGCCCGCTAAGGAATGCCTTTAGTAACTTATTTACTCCGAGTAGGAAGCTCCTACTAATACGTGCACAAGGCAATGTGATTTGCTAACATTCTTTGGCATGAGAGGACTAAAAATAGTAAAACTCGTGGTAAAAAGGGGTGTTAGGAATGTGACTCTCGCGAGTGGCTCAAAAGACAATCCAGTGGGAAGTGTTTTTCAATCTAATTGATGTAATTCAAATTAATGTAAAACGAGAAACAATTGTGAATGAGCTCAACATTTTTCGTATAACAGGAATTTTTTCAAAAGCAAAAAAACTCATTAGGTCTTGAATAACCATTCATTTATCCCTGTTAAAAGTCTTAATGATGGGCATAAGACAAAAGCTTGTACAGCATGAGACATTTCAAATGTATTCTCAAGCATGCGTTAGCTACATCTATGCATAGTTTCGTGTTTTCTTCCGCATCAGTGGCTAGTGGAAAACAGTTTCCTGACAACTGACACGGAAGAGAACCCGAAACAATGCAGAGATCAATCCATCTCCGCGGAAACCTTCGTTCTTTCAATGCGTTAGCTGCTTAGCAAAGTAATAGATATAGGCCGGGGAAACATGCTATGTATCTAATTTTTCGCAGCATGGTGAAAATTTCACATGGGAACAATATATAATATCTGATAAACTTGAGGAGGTAATTCATTTCTTAATTAAAGTGGTCCTGTCTTTACACTTATTACCAGCTGGAACCGCAGTACATTCGTTAGCAACGTGCATAGCAGTGGAATTATCTTCCGATCATTTTCAATGCTAAATACTCCACGCGATTTACAGCTGCCATCAAAACATTTTAAAAAATGCTTGCAAACTTAATTACATAAATAAAACTTCCTGTGGAGTGCTTCCACGAATGAGGTGAGCGAGGCTCTGTCCTCGGTAGTTTTCCGGCAAGGACGCATGATTTAGTGTCAAGTGATATGAGGTGAAATTAGACTGCTTCTTTTATTGAAATAGAGGAGATAAATTCTGTAATTATAGATAACGGTGACACTGCTTCGAACGTCTTATACCTACCTTCATGGAAAAACCGTCGGGGTGGGCATCAGAAGTTATGATGACCTGTTAAGGCTGAAACCAGTGGAGTCTATCTAAATTAATTTTGGAATCAACTAAGTACTTGCTTTTTGACGATGCATAAACTCCACCATGTAAACTTGCCGACCATTGATTTTAATTAGAGATAATTGGGAATGAAGGCCATTAATGAGAGTGTTTTTCTGTGTAAGTAAGGAAGAGGAATAGAAAAGGTATTTTGAATGGTGTAACGACAGGAGGAAATATCCTGATCTGAAGTTAGAAAGAGCAGAGGGAAGGAACCGCTTGGAACTTACTCGGTAAGAAGGTGGCACTTCATCAAAATGGATCCTAACCCGTTGGAGGCCACAAATCTCACTAATCCGGCTATCATGAGCATAACTCTTTTACGTAAGTCTCTTCCTTCGGCCTAGGTTGAAAATGTAATCAATCATTCTGTTACCGTGAACTTAACCTTGATCGTCAAAAAAAAATAAGTAGATAAAGATACTGTGAGCAGCCGCGAATTCTCGAAAAAGAAACTAGGTATTGTGGAGAATCACGCAAACTTCGACTCAATTATTGATTTTAGCTGGTTTAAAATACATCTACTACTCAGTAGCAGAATTTTCAATGAGAAAAATCAACCACTTCTACCCGAACTGAATTTGATGATCTTTTTCCTTCTGGAATATTCCATGAGAATCTGCGACCGTCAGCTGGAAACTCCGTTCCAATATTATGCGTCTGGTGCAAAAATCATAGATGTATTAAATTATTAGAGAACTTTAAGCCCCGATTTCCTCCTTAGATAGAATATAGTATAGAATATTTCTTAATTGATTATTTGAAATGATTATTCCACAAATTTCTACTCTGCTGCTTTTATCAAAGAAATGATGATCTTCATAGATAACTTATAACATTCATATTCCATCCAATAGTAACACTTTCCTATCCACAGGATAATGAATCACTTAACTTGACAATAGATCACGTTTTTTACTCGTAGTGATCATTTACAATTATCATCATCATCGGTCAACAATCCTAGGATTGGTTTGACGCAGCCCTCCACTCCAATCTTTTATCGGCCAACCTCTTCACATCAACGTAATGTTTATGTTTTACATCCTCCACAATTTGCTCTATATAACTCACACGGAGCCTGCCTTGTACATTCTTCCCGTTCACTTTTTCGTCGACTATTTTCTTCATTAGGCCATCGTGTCTTAACATATGACAGATTAAGTTGTCCCGTCTTCTTTTTAGGGTTTTCAGTATACATCTCTTTTCACCCATTCTTCTTAAGACTTCTTTGTTTGTCACTCGGTTGATCCATTTTATCATCATCATATTTCAACAGCACCACACTCAAATGCTTGAAGCTTTGACTTCTCTGCTGACGTTATTGTCCATGCTACGCTTCCATGTAGTAAATCCTATTGAATACAAGCATTTTTCCGAACTCTATGGAGTATAACCATGATATTAGATTACTATACCATAGATAAGTAATTCTTTGCTTGATAAAATTTGTAATCACTTATACGTGACATTTCCTTTGCCGAGAATTGAAATCTAGTTAGCTTAGGGGGAACTTGAGTATATTATATCATTTTCCTACGGCTAGTCATGCCAGAGGGAGAACGGTGATTATCTACTATCGACTCTTATAGAGCAATGTGACATGGAACAGTAGCGTCACTTTATGTTTTTTTAAACTATATCGTTCTAATTCGTTCTAATCAGAAATTTATATTGAATGGTCTATGTCTGCGGAAAAATACGCCGACAGTGACTAACGGCCTCTTTCCTTTCAACCTGAAAGTAAGAAAGAAACACAAATAAATCAAAACTGTAATCTGAAGAAGAAATCTGTTTTTAGACCTGCGGGTATGGAGAATATTGAAATGACTCTCTATTACGAGATTGCTTCATTCGTTTGAAGTTGAAATGAAAACAGTATTATATCTACATTCTGAAAATATTTCTTGCCAAACATTAGAGATTGACGTGTATTTTCATTTTTCAGCGATTAAGATCCATTGTATCTCCAGCTTTTACAGAAAATCTATAATATCCTTCCATTAACCATCCCACTGTCGATCCGTATGAATGGCCATCGTCATTCCACCAAGTCTCCCCTCTTCCTCGATCCCATTCCGAAACACACCGCTTCCCACGGTCACCCTTTCGACCTTTGCTTTTCCCTTAATATTATTGAAGTCCTCCCTGAATCTGCCGGCAGCATAGAGGTGAGAACCAGAGAATCCGCTCACATATTCGTTTCTAAGGCATGGGAACATCCAGGCCTCAATGAACAACATTGAGAGTCCCTATTGGTCACCTTTTCCTCCCCACCACCAGCCCCTCTTCCCCCCACCCTTTTCCCTTTCCACCCTACGGATGCAAAGAGGGGTGGTGGAGAGGCCGATGTAAAAAGCGGGACAGAATTGGCAGAGAAGAAGGTAGACAGTATTTTCAGTGGTGCAGGAAAGTGAAGGCATGGAGGAAAGCGAAAAAGAGAGGAATTGTTTGGGAAGAGGCTGGGTGATCAGGATAGGACAGGTTTTGCATCTAGCGCAATTGCAGGGGGAAGGGGGTGTTTTTGGAAGAAGATGGGATTTGGACAGAGGTCCGTATGAATGGTCACCGCTCCTCTTGCAATAATCCCTCCTCCCATTCTTATTCTCTCCCGGTAGCCATACATGCCTCCTCCCACGATTCCTCCTTCAACAACTGTTTCAATTTGGGCATATTGACCTCCCTCCCACCTACAGCGTCTCCCCTCCAACTTTATATATATATATATATATATAAAACTGTATATATATAAATACTATAAAAACTATATATAAATATATATATATATATATATATAGCAAAATGGTGAAAAATCCCATTGGACGTACAATAAAAAATTCACAGAGCAGACAGATGAGGCGACACAAAAAGAAAAAACACAAAAGTAAACATACTTGTTAAATTTTCGGAGGCATGGACCTCCTTCCTCAGAAGATTAGAATGAAGATTAGAATTATTTATGGCTATGATATATATATATATAATAGTCACTAGTTGCGACGACATAAAAAACACAGAAAACACAAAAAAGGGGACACTCACAAACGATCATGTCATCTCTCTCACTGCCCCCCACTTACTCAAAGATGTCAACATCATTCTAGGCTCCGCTTTACGTTTTCTTGAGAGGAGACGTATCATATCCCTGCACAAACTTTCTGCCCTTTGCATATCTCATCTCCGTGAGGGCCTTTCCCTTCCCCTCTCCCTCTCACCACCTCCTCAATTCTCTCCGCCCCTCATTGGCGCCAAGCCAGATTTAGCATCTCTTATCAAACTTCCTCCACCTCCTCCGCTGCCGGCCAAACCCCTCGTGCGTCCCGTCCGTTCCTTTCAAAGCCCTCGCCTCCTTGCCGACTCTGGCGACCACACTGATGCTCCTCCAGAAGAATTGGTCAATCTCTCGTCTCTTGCGCTAAGTCCCACAGAAATATCAGTTCTCAATCGCGGTCTATCTTTTTCACCTACCCCTCGGATCAATCCCTCCTCCCTCCTCACAGACGTACTACATTTCTGCCGCAATCTTCGTTGGAAGGTCTTCTGGAGTACGCAATCTCACCACCATGCGTCAGACCAAATACACAATGCTCTCCTCAAGTTCCGCCCCGCTTCTTCCCGCGAACCAAAACCTCTCCCTCCCAGTCACCCAGTAGAAATCTTCACAACCCGTCTTCTTTCAAGAGTCTCAAATGCTTCTTTCCTCCGTTCCCTAAACCCAGAACCTAACCTCACTCCCTCTGAGGCTGCGGCCGTTAATCACCTCCGGAAAAATCAAGATATTGTCATCACAGCGGCAGACAAAGGTTCCACCGTCGTAGTACTCAATACCTGTGATTACACTGCCGAGTGCAATAGACTCCTTTCTGATTCCTCGTCCTATACCCCTCTCCACGCCGACCCTAACCCCAAATTTCACAAGAAACTGACGTCTCTCTTAAAAACCAAAGGGCCCATCGAAGGACTCAGTCAATCCGACATCTCTCTTCTCTCTCCCCCCAACATCACATCTCCCTCCTTCTACATTCTTCCCAAAATTCACAAAGAAAACATTCCCGGCCGCCCTATCGTCTCTTCCCGCAACTCTCCTACTGAACGCATTTCTGCTTTCGTAGATTTCTACCTCCAACCTTTTGTCCATTCCCTTCCTTCTTACATTAAAGACACTCACGATTTCCTTTCGCAACTAAACTCCGTTTCCCTCCCTCCCGATCAACCCATCATCATGGCCACCATAGACGTCACTTCGCTCTACACATCCATTCCGCACTCAGAGGGTCTTTCTGCTCTGCGCCATTACCTTTCCCAGCGTCCCACACCACAAACGCCTAGCACTGAATTTCTTCTGGATCTCAGCCGTTTTATCCTCACACACAATGCCTTTTCTTTTGACAATAAATATTATCTCCAGGAGACCGGCTGTGCCATGGGAAGCAGGTTTAGTCCCTCCTACGCCAACCTTTTTCTAGGCCTCTTCGAAGATAAATTCTTGACTAACTACCCTCTCAAACCCCTCCTTTGGCTCAGATACATTGATGATATTTTCCTCCTCTGGACCCATGACACCAACTCCCTTAACACTTTTGTTTCCTCTTTGAATTCTTCAGCCTCTATCTCTTTCACTTCTTCCTTTTCCAGTTCTAACATCACTTTCTTGGACGTAGACATCTCCCTTTCTGACAGCAAATTCAAAACCTCGGTACACATTAAAGCCACCAACAAGCAACAATACCTTCACCACAGTAGCTGCCACCCACCCCACACCAAACGCTCCATCCCCTATTCTCTTTCCATCCGCGGACACAGGATCTGCAACAATCCCGACGACCTACACCTTTACCTTTCTAATCTACACACCTCCCTTCTCCGTCGTGGGTACCCAGAAAACCTTCTCCAAAAAAGAATTTTAAAAAAACCTTACACCCCACAACCATCTCACAGCAAACAACGCAATTCCCCTTCTCTACTCACCACCTACTTCCCTGGCGCACATTCCTTACAACGAGTCCTACAAGATCTTTTCCCTATTCTTTCAGACCACAATTCCACTTCAAAACTTTTCCCAAAATGTCCCCGCATTACATACAAAAGACCGCCTAATTTGAGCAATATTTTCAAAACTACCCGCCCGCTTCTCAAATCCGTACCACACACTCACGTCCCCCCCTCTCCATGCAAACGTCCGAGATGCAAGACTTGCCCTATATTCTCTTCTCCTCCTGCCTCTTTCCTTCCCACACTCAGGTCTCTGCCAATTTTTCCTTCATCTACTTGTGTTTCCACCAACATCATCTACCTCCTCCAATGCAACTTCTGTCCTGCCTTCTATGTAGGACAATGCACCACCCCTCTTAACATAAGAGTCAATAATCACCGTGCTTCCTGTATTCCGTCATCCCCGCACTCATCACTACCAGTACCTAAACACGCGTCTACTCATGACATGCCCTTCAATCAATGTTTCAATGTTTCCGTTATTGCCTCCCTCCCCCCCTCAGATTCCGCCGTCAACCTGCACACACTTGAACAAACTTGCATACTCCTCCTCAGGGCATGCACCCCCCCTGGGCTCAATGTGTCCTTTTAACCGACACTTTTACTCATTGTGACTACAATGTGTCCCTACCACTTCCCCTCCCCGTTTCTCCTTCTTCCCCTCCCCGACCCTCCGTTTTCCCCTCCATTCCCCTTCCACTCCTAAACACCCTTTCCCCCATATCCTCTCAGTATTCCTTTCTGGTTGAGAAAGACAGCAACGCTGTTCGAAAGCTCCTGTTTTATTCGTTTGTGAGTGTCCCCTTTTTTGTGTTTTCTGTGTTTTTTATGTCGTCGCAACTAGTGACTATTATACATGTGTTACACGTCACGTGCTTCCTGAAATTGCTATATATATATATATATATATATATATATATATATATATATATATACACACACACGAAACACCATTCATACACAACGCCATAGGCGCAAATACACAAATATAAATTCAGACAGAAGGTGAAAGAAAGAGACAGTGAACATACAATAAACAGTGAACACAACGGTGGTGTGGAGATGAAATAATGGTCGAAAACACATGGAAAAAATTTCGCCTTGACCGGGAATCGAACCACGGACCTTCCGCTTGCCGGGCGACTGCATGCCCATGCACTGCAGACCTCCCTGCTACCAAGGTTACTCTAATTTCCAGTGAATTCGACGGGGGTTTATGGCACCAAGTGCCCCCCAGATGAGCCCATAGAAGCGGCCAAGAGATGGCGCGAGGGCATGGTTCCACCCACCAACGGATAGAATAAACAGAAGAGGAAATGATAGAAAGATCCACTCACACAGACAGTATGAAAGATATAGAACATATATATGGGGCACACAACCCTAAGAAGAAAACAACCAATCTGGTCATATACACAAAACACCATTCATACACAACGCCATAGGCGCAAATACACAAAGCTCTCCATGGGTCATCTACTGGTAAGTGTCCACTGATTATCCTTTCCTTCACTCACTCTTACACAGATTCTGATTCATTCGATCTAATTCGAGGACCACGAATCACTGAATTTCCAGATAAAGTTGACCATAGTAAGAAAACATATAGGCCCTGACCAAATGGCTAAATATAAGGTACCTACATGGTTTTCCTTCGCTCTTTTCTGAAAGTTTTTTTTCTTGCAATTTTGACTTGTTTCACATTCAATCGAATTGCAGTTTCCCGCTGTAGAAACAGAAATTAGGCAACGTTACCTCTGCATTTATTCTCCAAGTACCAACTATGGCTATGACAAGTGTTTTTTTTGTCAAGTTTTTCTTTTGTCAATTCGAGCTGTGATGTGCTCTTTCCATGTTTTATTATCACTTCAATGAAAGAAAACACGAAGGAGTATTTAACCACATCTTGATATATTAAGTGATGTAATAAGGCTAAGTGCCAATTACAATTGTTGTGACCGTATTTTTTTTAACGACAACGATATTGTGATGTGAATGATTTATAATTTGTTCATTAACGAAAATACCACCACAGGCATTGTTTTACATGGAATCCCAAAAGCTATTTTTCACGAACTGAGGTAACTGGGTTACTGATAAAGAACAAATTATAATTATTAAAGTCCGCAACGATGTAATGTTGTCACCACTATTTGGTCACCACTATTTGGTCACCTCTATCACTGTTCTATTATCCACGCATTGTCTACAACCTACTTGTCTCGAAATATATTCACCAGCCGTTGATACCTGAATGTCTATTATTTGAATTTACCCAGGTAGCGGACAACACATTCCCTAACATAGTGCCCCTGATGACCGGTCGCAGCGAGGAGGAGCTGAAGACACTGTGCTGGCCGGAACCGCGAAAGAAACTCGACGACTGCCCTTGGCTGTGGTACAACTTCACCAGGGAGGGCTACCTCACTCTACACGGCGAGGACTGTTCTTGGATGTCCATCTTCAACTACGTTAAGGCCGGATTCCTCAGGCAGCCGGTCCACTTCTACCTCCGACCCTTCGCCAAGGTGGCCGAGGAGGAGAACGGGCACCTGAAGCGGATGAACGCCAAGGTGTGCGTCGGGCCCCGTCTCACCGTCCAGCTCGTCCTGGGGTACACGGAGAAGCTGGTGAAGACCCTGTCTCTCGCACCCAAACCGCAGCCCATCTTCGGCCTCACGTGGGTCACCAGCCTTACCCACGACTACCTCAACTCCGCCGGCTACCTCGACGAGCCCCAGGCCAGGCTCCTGAGGCAGATCTCGGAATCTGGAATACTCGAGAAGACCGTCTTGTTCTTCATCAGCGACCACGGCATCCGGTGGGGCGGCATACGAGGGACTTACCAGGGGAAGCTGGAGGAGAGGTTACCCTTCGTGTATATCGTCCTACCCCCTGCGCTGAAGGAGAGGTATCCCTCGGCGGTTGCCAACCTGAGGCGCAACGCCAGGAAGAGACTGACCACTCCCTACGATCTCCACGCCACGCTGGAGGACCTTCTGAGGCCGAATAACACAATGACCCCGGATGCGGTGGCCAAAAGATCTAAGGAACTGCCCACGTCCCTACCGAAGGGGAACGTGACAGGGATCCTACCCAGGGGCATCAGCCTGTTCCTGCCGATCCCCGAGTGGAGGACGTGCGAGGCTGCCGGCGTGTCGGCCAACTGGTGCGGGTGCCACGCCGGAGAGAAGCCCTTGGATACGGATGACCCGTTGGCCACCTCTTCGGCCTCCATTGTGGTGGACAAGGTGAACGAGTTCCTGAGCCCGTACCCTCAGTGCGCCAAGAGGACGGTGGTCGGCGTCAAGAGCGCCGTCCTGAGCACGCCTCCCAACACGCTACTGCCCGATTCGGGAAAGAAGGTGATTATTTCAGCGTTCATATTGGTTGTGAAATGAATTGGAGACCGATGTTAGTAGTTTTTGTAGTCGTTTGAGGGAGGCAACCCCACAGCTAACATAATTTGTGCCATTTAGGGTAGCTTTGTTCTTGATTAGGGGTAGGAGTTATTCATGGAACGTAGTATGGGTGCTTTCGATTTGCGGCTACAGCCGGCGATAAACGGCGATCGCCACGCCACGGTGCTTTCGTTTTAGCTGGATCGCCGTCTAACGCCGGCTGCCGGTGACTCTCTGCTCTGAGGAGAGCCGAACAGATGAAAAGCTATTGGCTTAATATGACGTCACGTCAACCAATGTAACAACAAAAGTATTTAATATTTTTTTGTAAACACGCAGACACAGGAAAGGTATTTTACAGCATTTAACAATCAGAACCCCAAAAATATGTTATGGCATTCCACTAACATACGAAGATAACGACTAAAATTAATCACATTACCTTTTACCGAGCAATTTTGGTGAATATTTTGGCTGATTCGAACTTACCGGACGATTCCCTTCGTTGCTACTTTCTTATTTACCCCTTAATTCAGTAAACTGACTGCGCATGCGCGAAAAGCCGGTGCCAGCTGTGTTTCATTTCATTTGCATTCTGGCGATCGACTTCTCCTGCGTTAGATAATCGGCTATCGCGCTGCCTAAATGAAAAGCGCCCTATGTACGTAGAAACCTGGCGTCGACATTTTCCTGCTCTTAATGATAGGTGCCAAGGAGTCAAACGGTTTAACGTCCTATCCGATGGCCTGAGTACTAAACTCTTAATGTTCTCCCAAGCTGCTCAAGTTCGGTCCGGTATGCAAAAGTACAAAATCTCTGCCACTGACTCTACTCGATCCCAGGATTTGGATGAGAGGTCTGTGCTCTAGCCACCGCTAAATCCGTTTGGTGTTGTTACGGAGACCCAATTTCGTCACTAGCGCTTTGATGCACGAATGAGATAAGGGCAGACAGTCCGCGGTCATTCTCACGGTGGGGTGAGGTTGGAAATAGGAATTGACTTAGCGTGACGCTCCGCGAATGATGGGTGAGAATGGTTACATCACGTAATGGGGTTCACCCATTCGAAATAATCGCATACGTGACTCTCTTTGAGAAGGTAATGTAAAGAAGGAGGTGTTCAACCTGTGACGCATGGATCAGCATAAGAAAAAAAAACGCGCCTGCACTTATCTTTTAACTGACCTTGACATAGATCGTCTTACTGAGTTTATTAGACATGAGATTCACTGAATAATTTACTGAGGCTAGGAGTTGCAATGATTTATTCCCAAAAATGTTATTAATTCTCGAGATTTTTTAAATGTTTCAATTTGAATGCCATGGGCAGGGGTGGAGTCTGGGTGGAAAGTTATTTTCTGAAGGCGAGAAGATGTATTGGCATTGCGTTAATTTAGTTACTTCCTATAAAAATTGTTATGATGAAGAGGGTGAAAAATATATGAATAGCTTGTCTCAAATTTTGATCCAAGGGTCCAAGAAGGTCTGAATTAGTGCAGCTGAACTTAAGAGTAATTTAAAGGCTGAAAAAAATACGAATCTTATCGGTGGTGACTCTGTTGGATTGCTCATGTAATGATTTGTCGTGTCTTTTGATATGCAAGCATTTAAGAAATCAATCTGAAAGAAACCAAGGCGGTGTAAGGTAGCGATTGTATTTCCTTGGAATGGAGGGCTCCGGCTTCAAACTCTAGTCCCAATGTCAACTAGTGTTGACTTTGGGATTCTCACCATACCATCCTTAATATGTGGGTGGTAGGTTTTCTGACTGTCAGGATGTCTTGGTAAACTGTCAGCATCGCACTATAAATACGTATAAATATTTCTTGAACTGTTGCTTTCCTCACGATAGTCTGCTGGACTGGACACATTCTTGTTAATGGTTTTGCAATTCGTTTGAATTAACAATTTTTTCCATGAAACATAACTGGGTGCAGGCAGTATGACCAAAAATTTTCTTTATTCAAAAGATCCTGCATCCTCGTTGCTTCTTTCTTATTCACCCTCCAATTCACTAAACTGACTGCGCAAGGGCGAAAAACCGGTGCCAGCTGTTTCATTTCATTTGCATCCTAGCGAACGACTGCTCCTGCGTTCGATAATCAGCTATCGCCGTGCCTAAATGAAAAGCACCCTGTGTCGTAGAAACCTGGCGTCGACATTTTCCTGCTCTTAATGATAGGTGCATATTAGTCAAACGGTTTAAGGTCCTATCCGATGGCCTGAGTACTAAACTCTCAATGTTCTTCGCAAGCTACTCAAGCTGGGTCCGGTATGCAAATGTACAAAATCTCTGCCACTGACTCTACTCGATCCCAGGCTTTGGATGAGAGGTCTGTACTCTATCCGTCATGTTAAGCTAAATCCATTTGGTGTTGTTACGGAGACTCAACGTCGTCACTAGCGCTTTGATGCACGAATGAGATAAGTCGAGACAGTCCGTGGTCATTCTCTCGGTGGGGTGAGGTTGGAAATAGGAATTGACTTAGAGTGACGCTCCGCGAATGATGGGTGAGGATGGTTACATCACGTAATGGGGTTCATCATTCGCATACGTGACTGTCTTTGAGAAGGTTATGTAAAGAGGGAGGTGTTCAACCCAGTGGTATGGATCACCATAAGAAAAAAAGAAACGCGGCTGCACTTATCTTTTAACTGACCTTGATATAGATCTTCTTACTTAGTTTATTAGACATGAGATTCACTGAATAATTTACTGAGGCTAGGAGTTGCAAAGATTTTTTCCCAAAAATGTTATTAATTCTCGAGATTTTTTAAATGTTTCAATTACAATGCCATGGGTGGGTGGAAAGTTATTTTCTGAAGGCGAGAAGATGTATTGGCATTGCGTTAATTTAGTTACTTCCTATAGAAATTGTTATGGCGAAAAGGGTTAAAAATATATGAATATCTATCCAAGGGTCCAAGAAGGTCCGAACTAGTGCAGCTGAACTTGAGTGTAAGTTGAAGGCTGAAAAAAAATACGAATCTTATCGCTGGTGACTCTGTTGGATTGCTCGTGTAACGATTTGTCGTATCTATTGATATACAAGCATTTAATAAATCAATCTAAAAGAAACCAAGGGGGTGCATAGTAGCGATTTTATTTCCTCGGAACGGAGGGCTCCGGCTTCAAACTCTAGTCCCAATGTCAACTAGTGTTGACTTTGGGATTCTCACCATGCCATCCTTAATATGTGGGTGGTAGGTTTTCTGACTGTCAGGATGTCTTGGTAAACTGTCAGCATCGCACTATAAATACGTATAAATATTTCTTGAACTGTTGCTTTCCTCACGATAGTCTGCTGGACTGGACACATTCTTGTTAATGGTTTTGCAATTCGTTTGAATTAACAATTTTTTCCATGAAACATAACTGGGTGCAGGCAGTATGACCAAATATTTTCTTTATTCAAAAGATCCTGCACTTTTTTCCAGTTTTAATGAGTACATTATACCTGCATGTGTGCTAGTTATGACGTGTTTTACTTCTAATTTTCTGTGGGGAGAAAGACACTTTAAATCTATCCACATCAAGTCTATACTCCAATCGTGTTCTTCTGATCAAACTGAGTTCTAATACGACGGTGTTTTTAACCCATTTCTAACGAATCCGGAAAATAGATATGACTCAAATTTACGTCAAAGACCGAACAAATTATAATTATCTCTGATAACTATCCTTATTTATCAATTAGATTTGAATCTTAACCAAATATCACAACGATTATCCATATATCTTTTTCATCCTGTCCATAGACGTTTAGTTCCTTAAACAAATCTTCATATTAATGATTCCTCATACTAATAGCGTATGAATGGGGCCCGACGAGGGAAAGGTGGTAAATTTTTCTTCCTACTTGCTCATCTAATTCACCTAGAACCCTTATCAAGAACCCAAACCGACATTTTGTAAGTCCATTTATTCTTTGTATAGGTTTCCCCGTTGGTGTATGTACTGTGATGATGACACTAAGGTCTCTTATTGTTGAGACATTCGATATTTCACGTTATTTTATGCATCAAGTATTTTAATCATAAGTATATTATGTCAGGGTTAACTATGCGGTACATGATAGGAATTGGTCTCATTTTTTTAAGCACGTATTGGATGAACCCCCCGGGGTGATAACTCATATAATCATGAGGACTTTCGAGGACGACTAAAAATATTGGACCAGCGTGAACGAGTTATCCTTGGGAATGCTAAAGTTCTCCTCTTCATTTTTCATTGAGCATAATAATCGCCATTATTTTTTTCCGGTAAACTTTCTCATAAATGCCGAAATAAATTTAAAATCAGATAGGAGAAACACAAGTTATAAAATGTTTCCTCAGTCCCACCCTAAATTGGTGTGTATTTGTAAAAAGTATTGATTAGCTATGATAGTTGGAATTTGTTGTTAAAATAGATATATATTTGTCTGTTCCAGAAAGGCTGGGTTTACCTCAACCCACCACATTCAGACGATTCAGGCTACGAAGTGCCGAAGTATCTAAGTGCCCTTCTTCCTCTATTCGCCTTAAATACTCCTTTTTTGGCTCCTTAAATAGCTTGATTTGTTCGCTTCCCCATGCCTTTAAGTGATACTACAATACCGGATATTAAAAAAGTTTGTCACCAGGTAGTTCATAGTATGACTCCAATAATTCTTTAGCCATTCATGAAGCTCCTAGATTGCGCACTGCCCGGGAAAAAACTTAAGGAGTTACCCGCTGAAATGCACAATATCAAAATGTACTATCATCCACATCAGCCAATCCCGGTGTATTTGAATGATTTTCTCTCGGTAATCTTACTAAAAATCTTGCTATTATCCAAGCTTGCAATTATGACTTAATGTCTTTAAAATGTATGCCAATTATGTGTAAAATTTTTCCATGCTTTTTGACGATTAAATGCCTTGCAAAAAGAGTGCTTTATGTTGGCATACATGTAAGAAACAGATACATCATTTGGTCAACGAATTGATGGCATAGATTCTAATGCAAAATGATTCGTTCACGGCCAAATTAACGATAGAAATATTGTACGTTGCACTATGGATCGCCATTGGAGAAAATCCAGTAGGCGCTCTAAAAACAAGAGGAAAATTAATTGAGAAACTCAAACTGTCATTTTTCACTCATAAAGTTACGATTTCCAATGAGTCAGTAGAATTAAAAAGTATCCAACATCTTCTAATGTAAGAGCAACGAAATGTCCCACTTCAGGATAATGTTCTGGAGCTTAGTCCAAGTTCTTTATACGCCATTGTTAAACGGCACAGATTTCATTGAAATGCTGCAGTATCATTCTGATTCAGTTCTGCTCCAGCTGCACCGAAGCACATTTCTCGCCATTTTAAAATGCAAATTTTTATTGATTAATTGACGGAGTTTCGACGTAAATGAAATGAATGGTTACCTTGAATCGGGATGGCTTTTCTACCGCGACCCTCTCACGTTCGCCTCGACCAGGGAGGTTTTCATCGTTTCCAATTTCATGTGATATTTATTTACACTCTCCGTTGACGGTGTTCATTTTCTCAGGGTTTTTTTTGAAAACTTGCTTCTCGTGCCACAAAACACAGTAGTCACACTAGATGTAACTTTTGCGCTTTTCACTTTTTTGTGTCAAACACCTGAATACCGATCGTTGAAATATTTAGTGTTCCACGCCCAGTATCTTGGAAATGAAAATTAACTTTGTACGTTGCACACAAAGATTTTATTGGTTTCGACAATATATGTCATTATCAAGGTGTAGAAATAAAAATGTCTGCTCCTTAAATACCCTCAAATTAGGGTGGGGAGGGAAACTGAGGAAGGAGGGGGGGAAGTGGTATGGGGGTGTGGGAACTACGGTAGGTGAGGAATCCCTGTTTTGACTGTTGGGGAGTGGGTCTAGTGGAAGGGGTGGGGGGAAAGGAAGGCGAACTCCCAAACAAGGCCAGCAATGACATCAATGCAAGGACAGTAGTCAAATACATGGTACAAAACCGTTACAAATTTAAAAGTGGTGAATGACCATCAAATAGAACATCATTTACAATGGTGACATTAGACTTCTTCCTGGCTTTTGTTATCTCATATTGTCTATATATAAATAAATCTAATTTTTTACCCTCTTTCTCCACATGTAGAATTTCAGGATCGAAATTACTGGAGTGATTACATTCAAGCAGATGTTTTGCGAACATTGAAGATCTGTCACCAATTGAAAAGCATTTTGCAGGCTCACTACATCTGATAGAAAACTTTCTCCCCGTTTGGCCAATGTACCTAGCGTTGCATGATTGCAATTTAATGCGTACGCACCGCTTTTGTCCCTATTTTTAAAAGTATCCTTCACGTCAAATAAAATTTTTCCAATGGTCACGGGGTTATAAAAAGATAGTTTAAAATTATTCACTGGCATGGCTTTAATTACCCTGTGCGTCAAATTGCCTAAAAAAGGTATTTTGCTCCACCGTGATCTTTTATCATTACCAATAGGAGATAATTTAGTCGTTGACTTAATAACTTTTTGTTTAAGTTTTTTGTCTAAAATTTTAAAAATAATACCCTTATCATAACCATTTCCATAACCTTTCCACGATTTCTAGAATAGATTTTAGTTCTTTTTGATAAAACTCTTTACTCATAGGTAAATTGACCAAACGGAAGGTCATGGCATGGAAGGCTGATAGCTTATGAGCACGGTAGTGAGAAGAGTCGTGTGGAATTATTACATCAGTGAAAGTAGGTTTTCTGTAAATGGATAAAACATGATTATTCTCTGAAAGAGCAATTGTTAAATCTAAATAATTTATACTATCACCACAAATTTCCACCGTAAAGTGAATTGATTCGTATAGGCTATTCGTGTGGAATCACCTAATTATCATCATAAGATAATCACGCATCCATGCCCAAGGCGGGATTTGAACCCGCGACCTATGGATTGTCAGGCCGGCGTCTGACCGATCTACCTCCGCGGCCGGTGAATTCGTTTTCCTCCCTCACCGTTCACTGTCACAACCCGAACTTAACACAAGTTTGAATGCAGGAAAGCACATTCCTTCTCAGTACCTACTGTTCTGCCATTCCATTGTATTACTGCCCTTTTAATTTGCATGCATTTTTAGCTTTTAATTTATTATCCCTCCCCCATTTTTGTAACCTAACGCCCCCTGCTATTCAAGGCTGCTCGTAAATGTTGATGAAATAGGTGAGGGTGGAAATTATCTCGTACGGAGCGGGCCCTCTTAAGATTGTCTTCCGCAATAATCGTATTTTTTATTCCATGGTTCGTATTCCCTGCAAGTAAATCTACTGGGAATGTAATAGCGAGCGTTGTAGTCATGTCGGCTTATACACCTAAAGATGGTAAGGTCGTATCCTCCATGGCATGTTAGTCCTAGTATAAAGTTTGGTTTGAAGGTTGGACATGATCTCAACAGTTGGACCTCCATAAAACACCTCTTTTTCTATTGAATTTGCGATCTTCTCATATTTTTCTTTCCTTTTGATTTTTTCTTGCAATTGAAGGGTCTCGGGAGTAGAATTCTCTTTAACCCGTTCGCGTTTTCGGGACTGAGACTCTCTGCAGTCACCATTCCGAGAAAACTAGTGGTAGAGGGTCACATCTACATCTACATAATACCCGGCAGGCCACCATAAAGGAGTGTGCCAAGGGGTGAATTCTCACCAAACATGCACTACATATCATGCGTAAAAAAGGATTAGTATTTATATACTGTACTAAACTTCACCATTTAAAAATAGATAAAAAATCCAAAAGCAAACATGCAAAAACTTGCTGTTAGTTGGGTTAGATTTAAGTCCTTATACCAACATGCAGCCACCAAAGGTATCCATTGCTACACTCGTATTGGATATATTTACCGTTATTTATATCCCTAATTGTACGAGGAAGAACGTAAACCAGAACGAGGATCGTGCTGGTTCATTATGTTTTGCTTTCATTTTGATTTACATTTGCGTGATTGAATGGTCCCTGAAGTAGGAGTAAATCCTCGTAAACTCCGCAAGTGTGTGCGCGAGTGAGAGTCGCTGGGGTCACTAATCTAACAAACCCGAGTGAGAGGGAGTGCGTGTGCGAGAACAGTTTATAATTTGATAAAAATCTGTACTCTTTGTGTGTGTCTGATGGAGGCAGGTATGGGTTTCGGTTTTCACAATCCTGAGTGAGTTTATTTCCCCTTAGTGGTAACTCTTATTTTTCCTTGTCTCTTCCATGTTTTATTCTACCCAGCTATAGCCGTTAGGTCGTGAACGTGCTGGCTTAGCAATCTAAGGTCGGAAGTTCGAATTCAGCCCAGAGTATGGATGCTGTGTTTGTCCAATCAATATCTAAGCTAGACGGCTCTATATCACCTTCCGTGGGAGCATCTAAAATCCAAGACTACTTCAACATTTTTGTTCTGATCTCTTTATTTTCCGGAGTGACATCATATGTTTCTCATTTACACCTTTCCACATTTCGCTTTTTTCCGCAATAATTAATATCTTCGTTTTCCAGATGGAATTTGTGGAAACAAATCGAGGCGAGCACATTGCATTGCGCTAACCTCGATTTTGTTCCATCGTCATCATTATTGGTTTGATGCAGCTCTCCGCTTGTTTCTTATATCGGCTAACGTCTTCATACTGAAATACTCTTACTTCTAGGGGGATGGGGATAGTGTGGTGGCTAGAGCAATGGCATCATGTCACTAATCTCCGAACTCAAATCCCAGCAGAGGTAGATTTTTTTCACTCTTATATCAGAACCTTTAGTGCTGGGTGGAGACACTTAGAAGACTTAAGCTCAGTACTACGTCCGTCGAATGGGACGTCAAATCATTGACCTCTTTGTCCTTCATTTAACCCTCTCCCTATCGAAGTTTAAATGCCTCATTCTGCGCTCCGTCACAAGCCGCCCAGAACCGCCCGGCCGTTTGAAACGCCCTCCTGCATAACCCGCCCGAAACCGCCCGACCTGCGGAGCTGTGTTCCGAGGGATCTTTTGAGCCTTATAGGCATCTGCTTCATCTTGAGGGTGTTTATCCTCGCTAACGCACACATTTTCTTATCTTCTCTCTCACGCAGATGAAACAGAACCCCATAAATCTGTCACAGTACGCCTAATTGCTCGAAGGGTCGAATGGTCTAGCTTGGGCCTGTCGGCCGGCATGTCATCTTTGGGGAAGTGATGAAAGAATGGTCTCTGGCCGAGGGTCCTTTTAGGTGGCCCATGTTCGAAGATAGGCGATGAATGAGGCATCTTATAGTCTTCCCCCTCCGCAGGACGCAACTGAGAGCTGAAATCTCCAGACGTCTTTTTCGCTCGTATAGGGTTGGCTTCAGTATCACAGAATAATATTTCTCCTTGTGTGGCCACGGGCACTAACTGATACAACATATCTTATCCCATATGGTGAGAAGCTGAGTCAGAGACCAAGCGAAAAAGAAAAATATTTTCCCATACGCCGCCCAGTTCTAACCATGACTTCTTTGAGTGAGGGTGCCATAGCAGAGGAAGTGATCAGAGATTCGTCTAGTGATTCAGATAGCTCTAGTTCCATAAGTGCAGGCGGAGAAGGAAGTGTTAGTGATAAGTCGAGTGAATTCGGTTTAGAAGATGAAATTGCTCCAACTGCAAGTAATTTCCCAGCTACTTCACAGTTGCAAGACACATGGAGGGATACACTAATTTATTCAGCATCAGAGGATTTCAAAGAAGATAGTGGACCTATACATAACTTGGCGGTAGGCGACGACGAATTTTCCTTCCTAAAATACATGCTAGGAGGTGAAACTTTTTTGAGCGTATTGTAGAGAATACAAATAAATACGCAGAATATATCCAACTTTCCACAAGGAAGGTCGATAAAGACTGGGTAGATGTCACCTATAGCGAAGTTGTAGCATACATCGGAGTACTCATATACATGGGTATTTTTGATTTACCTGAAAGTAGGGGTTATTGGCATAGTCAAGATATTGATTGTTCAATAGTTCGCAATTGCATGACATTGGGAAGGTATTCAAAAATATCGAAATATTTTCACATAAGTGACATAACGCAGGAGAAAAAGCAGGGAGGGTTTTGATGTGCTGCAGAAAATAAGAATGGCTCTTGATGTAATGGATACATTCCATACAAAGTATCGACTAGGACGGGATTTAAGTGTTGGCGAGGCAATGGTTGCTTTTAAAGGGCGTCATTTCATAAAACAATATATCCGAGGAAAGCCAACGAAGTGGGGTTTTTAAATTTGGGTGTTGGCGAGCTCCCATGGTTATGTCCTTCGTGGAAAAGTATACTTAGGAAAAAAGGATAAAAGAAACTGTGAAATGTTACTTGGAACGCAAGTAGTTATGAATTTGCTAGGAAACTATTTAGGTAAAAAACATCACGTGTACTTCGATAGCTTTTTTTTCAAGTTTTACACTCATGAATTTGTTACTGGTGAATAACATTTACAAATGCGCTACAACTAGAACTTATCGTAGGGAATGGCGTGCGGAGTTGAATAATCCAAAGAAACTTAAACTCAAAAGAGGTGAAAGTAAAAGCTTACAATGTGGTAAGGTGACAGAAACAGTTTGGCACGATAATCGTGATATATGTATTCTGCAAACGAATTCCGACCCAAGAAGGTACACGAATGTCCCAAGAAAAACAGGGATAGGGAACAAGGAAATTATGGTCTCCTGTCCTGAGTCAATTGCTTTATATACTAAATATATGGGTGGCGTTGACAGAGCTGATCAGAGAAGGCTCTACTACGACTTAGGGAGGAAAACGAAAAAGTGGTGGAAGTACGTATTTGCCTTTGTTGTTAATACGGCCATAGTTAACAGCTTTATTCTGTATAAAGAAACTAATCCTCCACCAAAAACTAAGCACGGGGTAACGCAAAAGGTCTTCCGTTTAGCCCTCTATAGGCAGATGATCGGTAATTTCACCTCCCGCACAGTGACAGGCCGTAAACGAAATTTACCCGTGGCCGCTAGTCCACATAGAGCGCTACATTGTTTAGCCAAGATTGACGGAAGAAAAGTGTGCGCTTACTGCAGCTCAAACAAAAGAAGAACCACTGCTGGGCGGAGAATAGAAACAACCTTCAAGTGCAACAGCTTCAATTTATCACTATGCAGAGTGGGATGTTTTCTCCAATATCACCAAGAAAAGGGAGTGGAAGTAGGAAATTAAATACACAGAAAGGTAAGACGATTTATTTTCACAGTATTGACATTTGATTAAAATATTTTCAAAATTTGAAACAAAGTACTCAATTACATACATAGTTATTCAAAGTTAAATGAAGCAATGTCCGCATGCCTCTCATCTCGCAAAAAATAGGTCTACCACTGGGGATAGAGGGTATTTAAATTTCGTTCGTAGCGGAGACTTCTTCGCCGGGCGGTTTTGGGCGGTTTATGACGGAGAGGGTTAAGGATAGGATAATGCCGATGACGTAGTTTGTTTCACCTAAATCTGGTCAAAACACTGGTCGAAATATTTGAAATAAAAGATACAAATTAATATTCCAAATGTATTTAAAATCCATAATACAAAATATTTCTCTGGGAGTATTTGAAATACAAAGTCGCATTGGAAATACCTTTTAAAATAAAAAATACATATAAAGAAAACGAAGAGATCTTTTTATAATTTTCTTACACATCGAGGACATGTTGATACTTTTAAACGTAACATGAGAAAATTACCAGTAAGCAAACCTAATTTTCTTACATTCTTAATATTAAAGCTTATTAAGTATCGCTCTCTCCGAATAAATGATTTCACTTGCGGATTACCAGTTTTTCAAAACTGTCAGATAGGCATCACCTCACAGTACGATGGATAAAGCCATCAATTTAAAATACTCTCTCCACTTGGGAATATTCATACAGGCTTGTGTTAAATCTGTTAAACATTTTCTTAACATTAAAATACTTTTGTAATCTTGACAAAGATCTGTTTTGCCATTAAAATAGCAGAATACCTCCAATTTAATTTGTTACTGTGCCTTTTTTCACTGGTAGGCTAGGCCTACTCGAAAGCACATAATATTTATCATACTCTCCAATGTACAGTAGGCTGGGTTTTTTACCGGATCAAATTTTCCGTGTGCGGGAAAGTTGTGTACTGATATCAGGATCTTGCATGCAAATTTTTTCGAAATCGGATAATATTAACCACTGCCGCCCGAGCTCTAAAGTTTAAAATTTGGCGAAAATTCAGGCGGAAATGGGAAACAAACGGTTATGGAGAGTGATTTGTTGCGAATACTGGAATATTGGTAAATATTAAGGTTAGATACATGGGTTTAGATTACAACACTGAAATGTGAAGTTTATTTGACGAAATCTATGGCTTACACGATGCCTAAGAATAAACAGCTAATTTATAGCGTAGGCAACCCGCACAACGACAAAAAATTTACACACTCCAAGCATCACTTGATTCATTGGGAGGAGACAAAACTTCTGTGCCGATCACATGGATACTGGGATCGCATTATGAAGGAAGCAATTCAGATACGATTGCATGAAAATAACATCAACAGGGACACCGGCTACAACATCAGCAGGACTTGGGATCACCTGCTAAAAATCGGAGAGAACGGAGGACCAATCATGAGACGCGGAGAGAGAAACACACAATCAACCAATCAGCAGCCACTTCACCCGCCAACGGAGGATATATAGTTTTGGAAGGAATGTCACTTGGATTCCTGGATCCCTGAAGACGATGGGTGAGTCGCGCATCGAAACGTCGGAGAAAGATATGGAGAACCTGACCCGGTGTGAAACCCGAGAAATCTTCACACATATTATTCGCCGGGAAAACACCAGATCTTACATTGGTATTTCAAAACTTTACATTGGAAATACTGCCCAGCCCCGGCTCTCCCCTCCCTGCCCTACCTGGAAAATTACTCTTTTTTTCAAACTTTCCATCAATCCTAAATGGATTCTCTCAGCTCTCGGTCGCCTCCCCTAGTTAAATACATACTACATAAATAATTTTTAACTTTTAAGTACCATGGATCAATATATTCAATAAGTGATTTTCCTTTTAAGTTCTTCCCGTCTCCATTCCCCTTTCCCTCACTGGGTTAGATCATCACCAACATTTGATCACTGCTTTTCTTTTTTTTTCTTTTTCCAAGGAGGTTAGAATGAACTGAGTTCATCATCCTGGCTAATTTGAGAAGCAAGGTGGCAGGCATAGATATACGGGATTGTTACTCGTGATACTCACTGATGAATTTCTTTTTGCACGCCGTGAAACTCATGGCACGAGCAGGTAGCAGACTTTTAAGATAAAAAAATGGAGTGCATTTTTGAAAATTTTGAATTAAACGGTAGAAAGTGGTTAAATTTGCAAGGAACCGCTAAGTAGGTAGTTTTAAGGAATTTTTTAACAAGGATAAAATAATAATTTATTTTATCCTTGGCTACGGTTACCAGACGTCACACTTTTCATGGACATGTCCTGTTTCTAAAGATGCCTGGGGCGGTCAGTAGGGCTATTGATTCCTGTCCGGAACCATCTGGACCATAAATAATATTCAGAATAATATTCTCATTTATTCAAGTAAACTGGATTCCATACAATCTACATATCTCGTACATTTCCATCAATGTTACCGCCTGACATTGTTGTGGACTTTCTTCGGCAATGGTGCCACCCATAAGTCAATGTTATTATTTCCGATCGGTTATTTTCCAACCAATCAGAGCTCTGATAAAGTTACATGAGTTTTACAACAGAGAACGACGGCATTTTCCCGGATTGGTCCGGCATTTTAGTTTTCAATGTTCTGCCGTTGGATTCATGCATCTCGTAACCGTACTCTTTGCGTATTTTTCTTCTACTACTTACGTTCCTTCACTCACCGTCCATCTCTTCTCTTCCTTTCTTGGCACTTATCATCTGGATCCGGAATAGGTCCTGCAAGACGTGTCGCTGGTGGTGGAATCGAACCCGGGCTCTGCACTCTTCGAGGCCACGGTCCGCCTGACTTCCGCCGGCAGTCACGAAACAGGCGTGGGGAACACGAGCTACTGGATGAATGTGGTCGGGACGATCAGTCGTATCAACAGATACGGCAACCAGAGCGTGTGCGTGGACGAGTTCCACATGAAACTGTACTGTTACTGTGGCTCCTGAGACTTATCGGGGAAGATGGGAGGACAAAGGACCCACGATTCCCGATATTCCAGGCCTGGAGGCGTGCGGTCTCCATCGCCTTCATCTTTTTTTGTTACACACGAGTGTTTTGTGGTGAACAGTGAGTGTGCATTTTTTTCCAAGCGGTCGGAATAAATATGTTTGTTGATACTTTTTTTAATTTAAGATGTTATTTTATTTTGCAGTCTCAAGAGTCCGTAATTGGACAGTAGTTTATGAAAACTAAATAATGTGATCCTCACATACAATAAAATTCATGCTAAAATGAAATGTTAAAACATCGTTGATTTTATATATCATAAAAATATAATTTTTTTTCCAAATAATGATATCGTGCATAAAGAGGACTCATTGGTGAGTCTAATTCTGCAGCGTAACCTGGTGGAATAACCTTAAAATCAATCATCATACGTCAATCAGTTCTTAAATATCGTAACTCTTAAACCCATTATAATTCATTACATGCTATTTTTGCTTGACTAATATCATAACATAAATACCGTCCTATTAAAAGGCATAATTATTGGTAAAAACGAATAGGAGTTGAAGGATACTGGTCTGAAAAAAAATTTGAGCTACCATAAACTTTGATATAAATGAAAATTTTTAATCATTCAAAAATAAACTGAGAGTCAAGGTTGAAACTTCCAAATTTTGTAAGTGACAGCAGAAAAAATCCCATTCTATTTTAATGAAGCCATGCTTGTAATATACACAATTTGGCACTACATCAAGTTACTACTTTGCCTAAAGCAGAGACTTTACTAGATTTCATCATGCGTGATGACGCTTCAGCTGGCTGAGTGGAGCACATTCAACGCGCTTAAACAAATTGTGCGGCTACATCGCGAAATGTGCGCAAGTTCAAACAGTATGAGGTGACTCTTTCTTTTACAGAGTCGTCGTAGGAGCGACCTGAAGACCCTCCTTAGAGGGGGTCAGGGAGAGTTAATTGAAACGCAATCACCAAAAAAAAACAACGTGGGGCGCTAAGATATTAAAGTGATGCGGATATTATGATACTGCAGATAAAATCGATGTTTGCGAGGGCATTGGAAAAAAGGGACTTATTGGATGAGTTTTAATTAATTCAGGCCAAAAAACTTTTGAACGAGAACTGCAGCTAAATTTGAAGGACACCACATATTCAGGGACACTCATATTTCGAAATTTTGGGCAAAACTCTTACGTCATGTGTAGCAATTCTAAGATTGGTTTACTGCATCCCTCTGTGCTTCGCTATTCAGATTCAGATCTTTCACTTCGATGAAATTATTCTAACTAGCATCCCTCTCGGTTTACTCATGTATTTGACCCTCGGTCTTCATAGTAGTCTTTTTCCGGCTATTTTCCCCTCCAGCGTGCTATTTACAAATTTATTAATTCTCAAAAATGTGCTTTATCTATCGTGTTCTTTTTTTCTATATGCTGCTCCCTAGAGCCTTTATTTCCGTAGCTCATCCTAGTAAATACCCGTTTCTTCACGTTTCCGTCCATTTTTTCTACAGCATGTCACCAATATTATCACCAGTAATTATCCCTAAAAGTGATTTCACTCTGCTCTTCACTCCTTTCTCCCATTCCATAACCCCTTTATACGTTCATTAGTTCCTTCTTTTAGATCCTTCGCTTCTTGAATCATACATTTCATACAAGGCCTTCATTTATCCTCAATGACTGTCTTCATCAGACCATAAAGTCTCAACATGCGGCCGATTAGACTGTCTCGCTTTCCTTTCATAAATTTTAAACCAGTCTTCTCTTTTCTCTCACACTTATAACGAAATCTTCGTTTGTCATCTGATCTATTCATTTCATCTTCATCGCTCTTTTCGAACAACATATTTCCGACTCAAATGCTTCCAGTGCAATTACCATAAATTCATCATCATTCTTCCCTTAATAGTAGGAAAAAAACCTGAGTCATTTATAGGATTGTATCGTCTACGACTTCCGTTGAACCCCCGTCATTCCTGAATCTCCAGGACAAATTAATTTCGATTTCTATTTACATTAACCTTCATGACACAGCACCTGTTCAATTCTCGTAAAAAAATTGGTGAACTATAATTTGGTTTGGTTATGGAATGATTTTCGGCTCCTCATCCCCTCCTGTTTATTCATCCCCAGCCATAAATTCGCTTCGGGGGGACTAAGTCTAGCGTAGCGTAACATGAAATAAATCAGTCTTGTCCGTTCAGTTCCGGCATGTTAAAAATCTCTTCCTTAAATATTCAGTGGTAGGTATTTACTTTCACAGTGTCCATTCCTATCTCTTCTCACTGGTAAATTTCACTGCTTACCTTGTTATCAAGCAGTTAATTTGACCGGCCCCAGAACAGCAGTTCAACGGATACATACTTATCAGATTGAAAAGAACAATTATTAACCATACTCATGCCTGAATCTAGTGATCTAATCTAGACACTTAACACTTATATTGTACGCTGTGTAATCTGGATTATCATGTCCAGTTAAAATCAGAACGACAAAATTATTGGGGAAAATTTCCTTGGGGGGCTGAAGCCCACCCTGGCTACGTCCCAGTCCCCTGCCTTCAGTTTAGCTTCGAAATGCGGGACATTCATTACACCACGCGATAGAAATCCTGCGTGTAATTCATTTGCATCTGGAAAGCACGAAGTCCTAGGCCGCGATGGCTGTTCTTTTTCTCCAAAACGATAAATACAGCTGATTTTGACTCCTTCGCAGACTTAATTAGCGAAATAGGCCTTTACTCGTAGCAGAGAACAAATGAGGGGGGCGCTGGGAGAGAATAATAAGAAAAAAGACTGTGCCATCGCTTGCTCATGCAATATGTAGCTTATACTCCAATGTCGCTAAAAGGTAAATTTTAAGGAGAGAAGATGAACTGAATACGGTAGGGCTCTATTAAGCAGGATGTAACTTGGAGACCGAGAAACATATAATGTCACTCCGGAAAACAAAGAGATCAGAACAAAAATGTTGAAGTAGTTTGGATTTTAGATGCTCCCACGGAAGGTGATATAGTTCCGTCTGGCTGCGATATTGATTGGACAAACACAGCATCCATACTCTGGCCTGAATTCGAACTTCCGACCTTAGATTGCTAGGCCAGCACGTTAACGACCTGGCGACTATAGCTGGGTAGAATAAAACATGGAAGAGGCAAGGCAAAACAAGAGTTACCACTAAGGGGAAATAAACTCACTCAGGATTGTGAAAACCGAAACCCATACTTGCCTCCATCAGACACACACAAAGAATACAGATTTTTATCAAATGATAAACTGTGCTCGCACATGCCCTCCCTCTCACTCGGGTTTGTTAGATTAGTGACCCCAGCGACTCTCACACGCGCACACACTTGCGGAGTTTACGAGGATTTACTCGTACTTCAGGGACCATTCAATCACGCAAAGGTAAATAAAAATATAAACAAAACATAATGAACCAGCACGATCCTCGTTCTGGTTCACGTTCTTCCTCGTACAATTATTAGGGATATGAATAACGGTAAATATATCCAATATAGGTGTAGCAATGGATAACTTTGCTGGCTGATTGTTGGTATAAGGACTTAAATCTAACCCAATTAACAGCAAGTTTTTGCATATTTGCTTTGATATTTTTATCTTTTTTTAAATGGTGAAGTTTAGTACAGTAAGTAAATACTGATCCTTTTTTATGCTTGATATGTAGTTCATGTTTGGTGAGAATTCACCCCCTGCCACACACCTTTATGGTGGCTTATGTATGGTGGAATTGCAGGGACTACCAACCATGGAATAAAAAAGACTACTACTGTGGATAACAATCTAAAGAGGGCCCGCTCCGTACGAGATAATGTCCACCCTCACCTATTTCATCAACATCTACGAGCATCCTTGAATAGCAGGGAGTATGCTACTATATTACAGCTTAGCATGGATGATAACAGCAGCAGAGAAATCAAGGCTGGAAGCATTCGAATGATGCGCTACCGAAGAATGATGAAGATTAAATTGATCCAACGAGTGGCAAACGAAGTCTCAAGAAGAGTGTGAGAAGAGAGAAGTCTGCTGAAATCTCTAAAAAGAAGGCAGGACAACTAAATCAGCCATATCTTAGGACACCTGGCCTGATGAAGACAATCGTTGAGGGAAAGTGAACGGGAAGAATGGAAAAGGTCGGCCTCGTATGAGATACATGGAACAGGTCGTAAAGGACGTGAAAGAGAGGAACTACGTTAATATGAAGAGGCTGGCCGATAGAAGAATCGAGTGGAGGGCTGCGTCAAACCATTCTTAGGACTGCTAACCAAGATGATAATAAAATTCAATTGTTTAAACGCGACCCCTAGCAGTTAAAACAATTGAAGAAGCACATGCAGATTATTGCTCCCGGCAAAACACAACGCCTTTGATAACCATGTTTCGCACTTAGAAAAATCACCATTATTCATTTACTTTCATTTTACCCTTTTTTTAAATACACTCAGTCGACCTTTTGAAAATATTTCCTTCCAGTAATTTTATTTTGTGCGGCTATTCATTGAATACACCTTCCAATTTTCTAGACCGTGTTTTGTCAAAGTTCTCATACACAGTTTGTGTGCGGACTCTCAATCTCTATCTTTAATTACTGGATTACCTTCCCCTGTTTAATGTCAAAATTATTTTCCGAAGATGACCAAGGGAATGAGGGATTAGTATTCTCAAAGGCAAAGTTTGCTGGAGGGAAGGGTCATTGACCTAAAGCAGCGTTTACACGTTGCAGTTGACTGCTATGACAGTCGCGAGATGCGCGATATATCTATATCGCAACTTCTATGATGCATCTGCATTAACGTCTATGCAGCTTTAAGCGCCTATTTAGGCGTTTTCATCCATACTTATCCATACTAATATATAAAAATGTAATTGTGTCTGTCTGTCGTCTGTCTGTTGCTCAATCACGCAAAAACTACTAGACGTATTGAGCTGAAATTTGGTATGTAGATAGGAAATGTGTCTGGGAGAACATAAGCTATGTTAAAACACCCTCAGAGTCCCCAAAAGTCCCTGAATGGGTCCATAGATGGATCCTGGTTGTCCCTGGCATTGAGCTTGGTGCAGTGGTCTCATTTTTTGTTTATTTAAAGTACTTCCATTCAAGACAGAGGGCTGGAATTTTTTTTATCGGATGTCTGAATAAATGAAGTTTCTAATTCTTTCAATCGATTTTCTACTACGCTTAGTATTTGTCTAAAAAATATATTTTTAGCTGAAAAATCTCACATTTTTCTCTGAAATCAACAATGGCATATTTCCTTGACAACCAGAGATCAGTGTGAATGTCCTTTGATTTTCAAAGGACATTCAAGCCTCTAGCATTTAGATATCACGTTTTTCTGCAGGCCAATGATAACAAGTAGAAATAATTCTATATAAGAGGGGCCCAGAGTCCCAAGGGTATCATGTTTGATGCTTCTTAAGGTTTGAAAAAGAAGTTAAAAAAGAGAAACGAATGACGGTCACCGCCTCGTGGCGTTTCTCGGGTAATGTTAAGAGCCGTAAAAAAAGTTTCTTCCCAGTACGAGAGACGGGCCACATAGAATATGTATAGAGGTACTTTTTGCTCTTGCTGCATGACCGTTTGGTTGGTGCATCTAAACGTGATTTGAGTCGGCAGATTAGGGTTGCTCAGTTGCTACAATAAACACCGCGTTGTTTATTATCGTTTAATACTTCGATGTATTACTCGTAGTGGAAGCGTCTTCCTCTAATTACGTTTGAGAACTGTTCTTTAGACATATTTTTATATTAATGGTATTTTCTTAACACTTGATGAATTAAATTGCTTTAGAGGAGGATAACTAAAAGGCTTAAGGAGGGCAAAGTATAAAAAAAATAGATTGATGATCCTGGAAGAAGGAATTGATACAATAGCATGTGATATGTTGGAATACAAGAAACCAAAATTCAATTCCATTTGGGAGAGCTATTTGCAACTTACTATAATAACTCTGCTACTGCCTTCTGTATAAGTGGTCCATGACGGTTTAACAGATAGGATGATATTAAATGGCCTAGATCACATGTCAGCAATGTATTTCAAGCTATTATATCTCATCAGTAATGGTGTTTTAAACATTATGTAAACAGTAATTTGCTTTGTGGAAGGAGCGCTAGGAGGTCATCAGTCAATTAAAGCAAAATGATTTTATTAGTTGGCTTGTTGAAAATATTCTGGTAGAATGCAAGTCGAGGTTTGTTTTTAAATCAAGGTGTTAATGGACTGACAAATTTGAAAACATTGTCAGCATGAATATAAAAAAAGTGACATGCCATTATAGGATAAGACAAATTTGTGAAGCAGAGTCAAACTGAAATTTCATGTAGAGTAACAAAGCTACAAATGTAATGTTGTTACATTAACAACACACTGATATGTGCTTAATGTGAAAACAAATCTGCAGCTAGCCATTATTCACATTTGAAGCTTCATTATGATGTTGCCAAGAATGTTATTGCCATACTACAAAATGAAATACATAACATTGCTGTTTCAATAATTGGACATACGGGTGTATGCCGCGTCGTATATCGGATTTTGCCCCGACGTTTCGTGACCGACTGCTGGTCACTTTTTCAAGGGAATGATGGTAGTGTTTGGCGCTGCTGGCTTTTTATTCATTTCAAGTGGGAGAGGATGTATGTCCTAGGATATATGTGTAGGACCCGTATGTCCAATTATTTATCATCATGAGCCGCGAAAGCTTCAATGCAGAAATTGCTGTTTCAAGTTATAAAACTTGTCATCTACTTCTTAGTATTGCCAATGATATTCAAAGTTAAACAGTGTCATCATACACCGTTGTATATGCTTTGCTAGAAACATGAAATTGTGACAGCAAAATCACTTAGCAGAGGAAAAAATACATTTGTCATGGAGCTGGAGATAATTTATTAAAAATAGGCAACAGCTATAAAAATAGTTTTCAGGTAAATGTGAGCTTAACAGTCACGAACTTCAAAATATTTTTTTCACTCCAAAAAATCGCCGTTTTTCGATTAAATTTTCGAAACACAACCTGCTAATATGGCAATTTTCGCTCGCTATAAAATAATTTGTAAAAGTTAAAAACTCACAATTTTGCAGCATTTCAAACCCATGAGGTGAGTGTTCGCAGTGCCGCCATATTGGAAATTCCCCGCGTCGGCAATAGGTGGCGAGGCGATTGCTGAGTGGAGTTTCTGCAGTAGAGAGACGTTGTCCCCCCCCCCCCCCGATGATCGTCGAAAGCCACGCCACAAACCACACTTTTGGGTATGACCGTCGAAACCCACGCCACAAACGTAAAATCAACTCGTCAACAACCGAAAGAACATGCACGGCAAGCCATGGCGTCCGTACGGTTCAGAGGCATCAGAGCGACAATG
This sequence comes from Platycnemis pennipes, assembly GCA_933228895.1. Classification (NCBI taxonomy): domain Eukaryota; kingdom Metazoa; phylum Arthropoda; class Insecta; order Odonata; family Platycnemididae; genus Platycnemis; species Platycnemis pennipes. The sequence goes on from OW121850.1 coordinate 111,537,679, forward strand.
ACTCGATCAACAAATCAACAATAACACATGAAACGTGGACATGTTCCTCGAGAAACAATCGAACAATGACACATAGCAATATCGCGCCAGAATGCAGTTGTCGGCAAACGATAACACATTCCTATATCGCGCCAGAACGCAGGTGTCGGCATCGTATAGGAAAGAGGTGAAATACGGCGAAATCCCTCTAGCGGTGGGCTCGGGAAGAACCCAAGATGGCGTAGAAAAACATCCATTTTGAGGTGAAAAACGATGATTTTCGTACTGTCATATCTGAGGAAATAATGGTATTGGAGCAGTGAAAGTGATATGAACATAAATCTTCATCCTTCCTCTACAATACACAGTTGGAATAAAATCGGTAGTGTACACCGTTCGAGCAGAATAAATGTTTGAAGTTCGTGACTGTTAAGCTCTCATCTACCTAGTTTTCATCCTATAAGATTGTGATAGTTAACCATAGGCGGATTTAGGGGGGGGGGGGCACGGGGGCACGTGCCCCCCCCCAGAAGCTTAAAAAATAGACAAGATTTTTAATACGGTCCCGTTATAATTACGTTCGTTTAGTTTTGTGTATTATGGAGCCTCAATCATTTGAGCCTTGAGCCCAAGTCAAGAAGACAGATTTGCCGGTCATTGGTCATTCGCTAGTCAGCGCTCGAAAAAAAAACATCGCCCGAGTGGGAAGGGGGCTCGTGAGGGGACCGCGAGCTTTGTAGTGCACTTCAAAACACCCGGGCTTCGTCTGCTTGCCGCTACAAAATTAGCTCGTGAGAATATCTGTGGCGGCAGAATGCGAGGTAAGACCGCCCATCAGTCGGACGCCTCATTCGCTGATTTCTACCGCTGGTGCTCTGCCGCCGTGCTAAGCACCCTTTGAATAGATCGCTACATTGTCGCAACTACTATAGTAGTGCTGTGTGTTCCTTTTCTCTGGGATTTTATCTGGGACGAAGACCGCGAAATTGACGATGAGGAGGACGAAAACAATGTTTTTAGGGACGCAGTATATAAGGACGGCGACGTCAATGTATTAAAATTAAATTACGATAGAAGAATGAGCGTAGGCGCGCGTGTGAGTGCGTAACGAGTGATATTATTTATAAATGAGTGACAAAGATAGAAAAAGACAAAATAAATTAAGCGCGTATTTCTATACAAAAACAAAAAACGGACGATGCAGTTACAGAGACTGGTAAAGGGATTGAATGAGATGGTTCTCATGTGCATCCATCCTCACTTGCGGCAACTACGTCAATGTCAACACATGGAACACATCCATCGGCAGCGTCAGCCACCGCTAGTTACAAGCTGCAGGAACGTGACATAGGTAGGTATCGCGACGCCCTTGTTGGAAAGATTATGATATTTTGTTGGTAATACTTATTTTGAGCTGTCGTTAGATTTGTCTTGCCCACAAGAGTGTATAATAACCAGACAACTAGACAAATAATGATAACATTGATTGGAGAAGTGAGCCAGCTCAACGAATACATTCCTGAGGGAAGAAATGCAAGTTCATCTGCCAAAGGAAAAACAAAATATACTTAATTTAAAAAATGTGTGAGACGAGTTGGGTGGAAAGACATGAAGCTGTTTTGAATTTTTGGACGTCTTGCCATGTCTTCCTGGAATTTTACAAAAAATGGCTGAAGAAGGGGTTAGAAGTGCTACACCTGCATTTTCGCTGCTCCAAGCTATCGGAATTTCTTGTAAGCTTGGCAATCCTCGCTGATATTTTAGGAATCACGCTGCCTTTATCTCGATCATTACAAGCCATTGAAATTGATATACTTTCTGCAGTTCAGCTTATCAATACGACCACAGCCAGTCTGCAGAGGCAACGTGAAACTAGCATGGATGTATTAAAAAAACATTTCAATATGGCTGAAGCCCTTGCAAATGAAATGGGTACAGAAATCACGGTCCGCAGAATTACCGGCCGTCAAACAAATAGGTCGAATATTCAGACTGAGTCTATTGAAGAGTATTACCACCTTACAATATACCCAGCTGGCACAATGTAAGTCATGGAGGTAAGTTTGGAGGCAGAAATAGGTAAGCAGCTTAAAATGTAAGTCGCTAACCTATTTTCATCCTATTTCTTATACACGTATGGCATGACCTCTTGCGGGCGAAACAGGCACTTAAGTATAATTTAGGAACGGATGGATGGTACCTTCCGTTTCCTTTACGCGCTCCTTGTACTTCGAGGAATTATAAACCGTAGATACATGTCTATTTTCGGGTATTCCGAATGACTTATTTTTTGGCAATAAAGAATATACATTGATCCCATCTTTCTCTTAACCTATTCCCATTGGATTTACGATTGGAATTCAAATTCCATTACATTATTATAGAGTTATACCATCGACGTCCTTTTAAGTGATTATTTTTTGTGCCATTAGCGTTCATTTATACATGAAATATTTATTCTTTCTCATGTGTCATTTCAATACTTTTCTTCAAGGTCATTTCTTAAGGCCGCTTTACACGATACAATTTTTTGTACAATTTCTTGTGCAAACTCTTGCATGAGGAAATTGTACCGTGTAAAGCGGCAAATTGTACGAAAACTTGTGAGATTCTCGGAATGACTGAACGGGAAATAGAACGTGTTCTAATTCCATTCAGACAAACATACAATTTCGTTCAGTCTATACAAGAGTTTGTACAAGAAATTGTGCAAAAAATTGTATCGTGTAAAGCGGCCTTTAAACTTGTCATTTAAATTTTGCCATTTTTCCCTTCTTTACCCCGTTCCGCCATTTTGCGTGACGTAGGTATGCACGTGAGGTTATCTCTTCCTCCATTCGGAACGACTCCTTCTTCGGAGGTAACGGAACCACGGAAACCACGAGAATAGCGAAAACCACGAGACTATGTTTGTGGAATAATCACTGAAACCTTCCTTGGCAGACATTTTATTAACCATGAAGTACAACATCCAAAGACTAATACAACACATTAATATAATAATTGCATAGCATGCAATAGCATATCCTTTTCATATCAACAGCAAAAGACATGCTTATAATCTCTCAAAATGATTCTCAAAATAATCTCAGTTAAAATACCACAGTACATTGAAATCAGTTGATATACTTTCCTTCAGCAACCGAGCATTGGGTGGATGAGGATTGTCAAACTAGTACGGATTGTTTACCAACCACAAATCACATCCTCATCTGAAAATGAAAACATGAGAAAGGTAAACATAACATACTTCAGACATGATCACAGAGTACGTCAACAAGATCATTAATCACATACCTGTCAATAATCTCTCAAGAAGATTCTCAAAATAATCTCAGGTAAAATATCGCAGGGCATTGAAATCAGTTGACATTCTTTCCTTAAGCAACCGAGCATTGAGTAGACGGCGATTGTCAAACGAGTATGGATTGATTACAAACCGCAAATGACATCTTCACCTGAAAACATGAGAAGGGTAAACATAACATAATTCAGACATGACCACAAAGAACTTAGAGAAGCGTGAATATCACCAGAGCACCATAGAGGTATTATCCATTTTCGCATTTCCATATCCGTAATAACACCTATTCATAACGCAAATTGTACGAAGGAAGGGCATTTTGTCTCAGTTCGGCAATCAATTTATCTAATTTTATGTGATTATGCTCCAGTCTACCATAGATAGTTGGACGCCAAATATTTATAACGTCATAAGTAAAAATATTTTCTAGGAATTTAATTAAGTGACAAAGTCAAAAACTCAACTTCAGGTCAGATAAAAATTCCCAATCCATGAAATAAAGTAATACAATTACACAAACATTACCGCGAAAAGTTTCGTTTATAATTAGCACTGCTTCATCCTGTTCTATGGCTTGCAAGGCAGTGGGAGCTTCATCAAATTTTAATTGTTGTCGCAGCGCTTTAGTCCATATCTAGTATTTTTTAGAATGTGAAATAAGTGATACATCCATGGTCCATAAATCCTAAGTTTGGTGACGGTACCATCCGACAAAATGTGGCGATTCGATAAAACCCTACTATACACCATTACTGCTTCAATAAAAATCCACTATGCTTTCCCAATTAAATGTCCACTTGACTACTTATTTACGGAGTTTACTCCCGCTAAGACGTCTTTGATGACGGTAAAACCAAGGTATTTATCAGATGCTGGGCATGTTCTACTATTGAAAAAAAAATTAGAGGGTTTCCGACGAAAAATTAATTTCTTCAAATTTTCAATTCGCGCTTGAGACTGAAAGCATCCGTGTGGGCTGCTGTCTTTGGCGCTTCATAATAATCGCAATTACATTTTCCAAACACAAAGCATTATCAGTAAAAGGTTAGATATAGTCCCGGTGACATTAAATATGCAAAACGTGCTGATCAACCTTCACTACATATCTTCGAAGAAATCTCTAATTTACCTCAATTAATAAGTAACTTCAACCCAATTTCGGATTCTTTCAGTTCCAACGAAACAACACACAGAAATATCTCTTAGCACGTCAGCAATAACAAGTCCCTACCTCACATTTTCTACCGCTACGTGGACGAGAAAGCGGAAATATTAAACGTTTTCGTACTATTCTGAGCCACAAATGAGCACTATTGTTATGATATTGCACTTGATAACAAAACAAATAGAGTACTACAAATGCAGAGCATTAACAACAAAATGTGTACTTACAGTGGCTTTGAACAATCACTTGATCTTCACATCCAGCTTGGCATTTCTTCCCTCGTTTTACTATATCCCGTCTTGCATCCTTGCACGAAACACTGCTCTTGGTAGTGATGGCTGATGTGCTTAGAAAACGTTCAACGCCAGAAACGAAAATGCACAAATGCCTGCAGAGAGTTCCGTGGTCTGGAGATTTTTTTACCACTAAAGTACTCACTCCCTAGGAATGATATTGACCCTCCAATAGTCTCACACACAATTCTTAACATTAAAGAATAAATGATGTAATCGATATCTCTGAGGGTGGCTTTTCAGCTGAAAAATTAGAAGATAAGTGGCTTGCCGTCACAAAACTCCCTACTGCCGCCAAGTATTTTCACAGAAAAGTACGCGGCACTTGGAACGCTAGCGACATCACCAGGGAAAAGTTAACAAGCGGAAGTTCCGGAATCAACGCAATACATGCAGCGCCTTAGGCCGATTACAGTCCTTATACATGTTCGTGCTAGGAACACTGACTGGTTTCATTTCGATTTTTGTAACCTATTCTTTATCTGCCCTGTTGACTTGTAACTTTACTTTTAGTACGTAAGTCCTTTCTTTATGCAAATTAAAGGTTAGTATCGCATTTGGTGTTTGTATGCAGCCAGTCGACAGTCCTGCACATTCTACATTACTTGCTAGTAAGAATGCTACATTATTGGTTATCGTTCTTGGTAAGATCTTCCTCGCGGGCTAAGAGAAGGGTAGTGTAAGGGAATGCATTTAAATATTAATATGTTTTGTAAATTTGTTTTGCCCTTAGGGGTGTTGTACCCAGAGCATAAATAAAACTTATTCCTATTCCATAATATGCGGGGACCCTGGGGGCGGGGGTTGGGGGGGGGGGGTGGGGGAAGGAAGCGACGTAGTATCGTATATTGCCAACAGATGGCACCACAGGCACACTTCGCGCTGGTTTACAGCAGTGATAGTACAGCATTCTGCCACGCGCTGCGCTACTGTATGTCAGTAGCTTACCTAGTATGAGGATATATGACGACGTTTCTTACCCCAGTCTTACCTGGGTCTGAGCAACTACTTACGCAAGCGTCTTACTTCATGGTAAGCTCCTTTCCTATTTATTAGGTAAGTATGTCGTAAGAAACGGGCAAGCAGCATACTTTGTGCCAGCTGGGTATATATATTCAGTTTCTAGATTATTTGTTAAAGGAAATATCATCCAGTTCTCTAACGCTCAGCTGCAAAAAATCGGACGGTTTCAAAAGCTGCTGTCACATAACTTCAGTAACGAAGATACTGAGGATGTTTTGCAAGGTGCTGAAGAATAAAGAGGACCTTCCTTGTTTTTAGCTTTGAAGGGAGAGCTAAAAATTTGGCAAGAGATGAGAGAAAATATTATGCCAAAGTCTCCAGCAGATGCCTACAAAACAGCAACGGCGCTGCCAAATATTAGAACTCTCTGTCAATTGTTGTGCACATTTCCTGTGACTACTTGCACTGCCGAGCGATCTTTCTCCACCTTACGCCGATTAAAAACATATCTTCGCAGCAGAATGACAGAAGATCGTTTGAATGGACTGGCTTTAATGCATATCCATCAAGACATTGCGTCAAAAATGAACGTTAATGAAGTACTGGACATCTTCAGCAGGAAACATAAAAGAAAACTGTCGTTATTATATATGTAACTTAATAATATTTTCATATTAATAACCTTTATATTAAAATAAAGATTATAATTCGTACAGTAATTGTTGTATGTTGTTTTTTAATCTCAAATATGAGAAGACCATTTGCCCGTCAGACCCTTGTGCCCCCCCAGAAAAAAATCCTGGATCCGCCCTTGTAGTTAACTGTATGCAAATTTCTACACTCAATCTAACTATAGTATGCTTATTGAAAATTAAGCATTATTTGATTTGAAACATTTCCTTTAGAGATTGTTGGAGCTGTTATCTCTTATGTTGAATAATGAAATTGCAAACTATGTGAGCAAGCATATGTATACTATGTATATGAAGTTCCATATAAATACCAATCAATACAGTTGGGCAATGTTAGGGATAAAAGCAAAATGAGACTGGAAATAAGTAAATCCTATTCATGGCACTCTCGTTTTGGAATATGTTGTGCAAAAACGTGGCTCACTAGCTCTCAGTTTCGCCTCGTCGGTTCTCCCCCTACTCAGTCCCGGGTGGAATGGGAAGGCTCGCAGCGTGTAAAGCCGGTGTCCCACGGTAAATTTTTTCGTGAATTTATTCATGAATATCGTTTCATGAAACCTGTTTCATCAACGTCTATGACCCCTATGTCACACGAGCGGGATAAATTCATGAAATTGGCGCTGTCGACAGACGGACAAAAGAAGAAATTCTTCGGGCTGCCCTCTGTCGTATACGATCGGTACCAAATGAGCAAAACAGAGATGAGTTTTCGCGCCCAGTATAGGTACGTGCTGTAGGTAATTTCTCAACTGAGTGACAAAAATTTGATACATTCACTTCGATTTCACCGCAGAGCATTTGTTATGGAAGACGACCAGATGGCTGCGGCGATACTGCTAGTCGCTGCTTGCGGAGCAGCGATAATACGACGCAGGAGAATGCGCAATCGCCGTTATTGGGTTAGACCGTGGCTTATGAGGCGAGAAGATAATAGAGGATCCTTAAGCTTATTGCACAATGAGCTACGACTGGAGGATACGAATAGCTTTCAGAACTATCTGAGGATGACTGAAGAAAGTTTTGAAAAGCTCTTAGGCTTGGTGTCGGGAGATATTTCCCATGTAGATACGAACATGCGACTCGCTATTTCTTCTAGACAGAGGTGAGCATTGGTGAAATACTATCTTTTACTTCGTTAGTGCCATAGATCTGAAAATCAGCATTATAGATCAGTGGGTAATACATGATCTAATATTAATAATTCTGTACTTGTACCAGGTTGGCTGTCACGCTGCGGTTTTTAGCGACAGGGGAGACGTTCAAGAGCTTAAGTTTCTCCATGAGAATTGCTCACAACACGATTTCGAAGATTGTTGCTGAGGTGTTGGAAGCAATTGTGAGAAATCTACAGGCAATGTACCTTAAGGTAAAAGGCATTACTCTATACTCGACCGTAAAACTGAAAGTTTAGGTGCTCTTGGTCATATCTTGGCATCGCACATAGCATGCAAGCTGTATTCCTGCCTGGATACATCCAACTTCATTGCAGCTGGAATCCGACTTAAATGAACGGCTTGATTCCAGCTGGATCTTGAAATTTTAGACTCAATTCCAGCTGGATTTTCGTTGGCTTTTTAGGCTTGATTTTAGATGTGTTCGGCAAGCTTGATTCCCGCTCAATTTAGACACATAAATGGTTCACGGAATTGAAGATGTTATTTCAGACTTAATTCCAGCCAAAAGCACAACGTTCTATTTCTGATGGCTTTTTTTCTTTAATCCAGCTTGATGCCAGCCAGAATCTAGCTTGCCTTGCTATGTGGATGTTCAGCACTGTGGGTATGTTGCAGATCTATATTCTTTCATGGCAAAAAACTGTGGCACGTCATCTCCAAGATTAAATCTGATTTTATTTTCTTAACGGAGCCTGTTCAAACAATGATGTAGTGCTCTTGAATTACCAGTTTCACAACATCATGTTGATATCTATTACCTACATGTAAAACTTAACCCTGTAAATGGAAGTATTAATGTAAAGTGTAAGTTAGTGAATTTTCCATGGCTCAACAGGAAATTATTTTAATATCAATTACAGGCTCCATGCACTGCCCAGGAATGGGAAGTAATAGCCCAAGGATTTTTAGAGCAGTGGAATTTCCCAAACTGCCTGGGAGCAATGGATGGAAAGCATATTACCTTTCGCCCACCTAAGGCTTCCGGGTCGTTCTTCAGGAATTATAAGGGCACCCTGCGGAAAATTTCCAGTTAAAACGAGATGAATCAAGTTGGACTTTATATCGGATCAACTTGCATTTACGAGTTCTGAACTCGTTACAACTGTTTCCAACTCGGTTACCCCGTGAACTTACACTACCCGCAGCTCAATGACACCTCCAACGAACTTCAATTAAGTGGATTCAACACGTTCCTTCTCGTACTCGTTTCATCTCGTCGGCGAGGTAACTTGTGTTAACTTGATTCAACTTGTTCCTTCTCGTACTCGTTTCATCTGCTTTCATCTCGTCGGCGAGGTTAGTCGGGTTAACTTGATTCAACTCGTTCCTTCTCGTACTCGTTTCATCTGCTTTCATCTCGTCGGCGAGGTAAGTGGTGTTAACTTGATTCAACTCGTGTATATGTAGATGTGGGATGGATCCTCGTTTCTCTGCTTTGTTCCCTGTCGGCGATTTGCGAAAGGGTGGCCGCAGCAATGAGCATTCACGAGCAAGGTTTGTACTCAAACTTCAATCACTTAACACGATCAATCAGTTGTATTTGGTTCATGATATTTTTCTCATGTCCGAGTTAAATTAGTTCTTAGGATTCAATTCTTTTTCCTCCGAAGTGTTGTGAAAAGCCTCACCACGTGTTCAGATTTCCAGTTCATACATTTTCACGCTAATTTCCTGAGTGCTTAGAGGTTTGAGAATATTCCTGCCATAAAAATCTTAACTAGACAGAAGATGAGTTGGAAAATGTAGTGACTTAAAGAATACTGTGTACCATTAGTTTTAATTCCTCATTTTTTTCTGTTACATGGGTATACCACCTACATCTACATAATACCCTGCAAGCCACCATAAAGATGTGTGACAGGTGGTGAACTCTCACCAAACATGCACCACATATCATGCATAAAAAAGGATTAGTACTTGCATAGGTACTGTTCAAAACCATGTGACTACATGTTACATATGACCCTTGGGTACTAAGTAGATAGTTTTCATATCAGGTACTTAAGTAAAGGTATGTCATCAAATGACTATACTTATTGACAATTAATACGTTAAATTGTGTCCTTAAGATGAAAAATGCACGACTGTATGCCATGACTTTCACATGAGCGAAAAAACATCTCGTGTGATATTAGAACAAAAGGAAAGTCATTTCCAAATGTATATCTAATTTCCTTCAAACATCCCACTTCTACTCGATAATCCTTTAATTAATAATTCCTTATAAAAATCGAAAAGAGAACTGCGTCAAATCAATCTTTATATAGTTTACCAATAGATTCAAATTTTCGTTTTTCCCGCGTAGCATATAAAGAACATAATAGCTAGCATATCATAAGGATAGGTAGGTGAAACATTATTACCGTATTGCATAGAGCATGAGTTTGCATTACTAACCCTCGCATGCAAGGGATATATAGATAAATATATTTACAGAAATGTCTTTCTAACCAGTAATCATTTCATTGCATTTTAGATACAGATTGTCTAGTTGCACGTGACTCTTTTATCTAACATTTTTGAATGAAACAGTACTACTGTACTCTCTTTTTAGTTGCATGCAAGCAGTGCAAGCTTGATGGACTTTACCCCCAGCCAAGTACCAACATGGTGAGTCACAGGGTAATGCAAAGAAGTTAAGAACGATTTGTTAAATGATAGATTTCCAACCAACGTTACTCTGGAAGACGATTAAGTTACTACCCTGCATTGTATCTAGGTATATTTCAGCTGTAGAATAAGTTAGAACAGTTTTAAAGAAGTTCGTATAATTCGCTGCAGTAAAATTTCTTAGGGATATGAAGAGATGTATGTAGTTATGGAGAGGTTAGCTGATAGAAAAATCGAATAGAGAACTGCGTCAAACCAATCTTTAGATAGTTCACCCATGACGATAACATTAAAAGATAAATATTCGTGTTGTAACCCTAATTCATTTCACGGCAGGAAACATTGACACTACGAGAGCAATGCTTTTGTGCATGACATTATATTTTATGGACCAATCGTGGATAACATTACCTACTTGCGCTGTCCTATAATAGTATTCTGCGAACACATAATGGATCTTTACGGAGAACTTGGCCGGTGAAATTGATTGCCCGCAAAATTTCAAAACCTCGTACTTTTCGAATAATAACAGAAAGTATATTCCTGATTATTTATTCATTGAAGTCAAACTGCTTCAAATATTTAACCCTATAAATAGGAGTTTACAGCTAAATAATTGCAAAATAATCCCTTCTAATATGGCCATCTAAAAATTCGTATTTGGCCTTGCTTAACCAGTATCAGATCATTCTCAATGATTCCATCTTTCCCCTTACTCGACACATATATGTATATTGGTAAAAAATTACCTTTCATCCAAAGAGTGAATACTTTTTTATCCTTTTTGTTTCTCGGTAGCTCCTCGAGGATAATTATTAATTCATTTGTTGCATGAAGAACGAGATAATAGTCAACTACCACAGTAGGGGGTCTTGGGGCTTTTTTCTTGCAAACAGACAATTCATTGGGGCGCTTTGTGGCTAATAGCCAGTTTCCGTGATATTGCTTTCTTTTGCTTGCTTCATTACCGTTTTTCTTTGTTTTAAAATATATATTCATTTGTCATTTTGCTCGTCGTACGATATTACGGATTCAAATCACCTAAAACCTGAAAAGATTACGCACCGATGACTCCAATATCAACAGGAAACAGCCCGTCTAAATTTTTCGTTTTCCAGCGTTTCCTTGTCACCCGTCAATTTATCTCAATACTTTTAGCCTGAAATAGTGATAATGGTAGCGTGGGGGTGGTTTGTCAATGTTTTCCCACCCGACTCTTCGCCCGATAATTTTCCTCCGCTTGAGCATGTCCTATCGTCAGAAGTAAAGCATAATTAATGTTCCCGTAAGTGGTTGGGCAACTATTCGACTCTCCTGCACACGTGCAATCGCGATTATTTCCCTATTGGACTGGAAACTTTTATTTGCATATTTTTCGTGGGCCCCTTCTTTTCAAGGCATTAAGATTTGTCTTGTCTTTGGAGATTCCTATAACATAAAAAGCTCATTTAGATTTTGGGATGGGAAGCCATCAAAAAATATTATTTTTTCGTGAATAGTTTATACGTATAGTCGTCTCTCAGTTGACTTAAGTCGCAATGGCATCGGGTTAGAATATGGAGTGCGCTTTGTGCCTCTCTGATAAATTGTCTGCCAGATATTGAAAGCATTTAATGGTAACGTATAGCTAGAAATATCAATTTTATTTTAATTGCATCTTGAATATGGAAAATTATGTCTAATAGACACTATCCCACCTTTCTCCGCTGGAAATTTTCGACAAACTTGAGGTTCATTGTGGAAGGGAATACGACAGTCTTAAATCGGAGTCTCATCATCCTTTGCTATAATGTTATAGTATCTATCCTCGTGGGCATTGGCTTCCTGAATTTTAATTCCACTTTATGACTTGTTCACAATAATTGCTATGCGAAAAAATTCACCTGGACCGGGAATCGAACCACGGAACTTTGGCTTTCCGACCAAAATTTCACCGTCGTTCACGTGGCAGGCTTAGAATATCCTACATTTATGATTTCTTTGGAGGATCATAATTGGGAATGGCTCCGATAAATCCTCGAAATAATCCATTTTTAATCAGGAATCCTAAGTATTGTGTTAGTCTGCGCATTTGCTCGGCAATCCAAAGATCTGTTGTTCGGATCCCTGTGAAGAAAATCTTTTTCCAACGGCAGCTTTCAACGAAGTGAACAATTGATTAAAGTTTTATGCGCGGGGATTTGGTGTTTGGGATGCGAGCGATAGCTTAACCCATTAGGGCTATTAGAAAGATTGATTGATATTTTGGAGGGATGACTCTAGATGGGTTATTTTTGTGTAGGCGTAACGAGCTCACGGTTCAACACCCATCCGATTGATGGAGTATTATAGAAAACTTCGTGACCCTCTAGCTTCAAACCTCGGTTCCCGGGAATGGAAAACAGTGCTCTAGCCGCTAAAGTGAGTGGCTAGGGGGATCGGTTTGGGGTAGTGGCTCGGGTACCGGGTCCCGTTCGGGCCCGGTTTTGAATCCTGGCAGTGGTGGATTTTTCATTGGTATACTGTGTCATACTTTCCTCTCCACCCTTTATCCATTCCTTAGAAACTCCTACCTTTACCAACTTACCTCTTTGGTACAAATGGCTTCACTTGTCGGTCACCTCCCCCAATCGATCCGGTGTATTAGTGGACATTATAACTAGTGCACATTCATTTAATTCCTAATCTAATCCTTGATTCCCTCTTTGCCTCCGCTCTCAGATGGTGACTTCCTTGGTGATTCACCGGAGGGACACCTCGCCAATCAACAAGCTCGATGGTGGCATCGCGACCAGGAGACGTCGTCTCCTCAAGATCCTCGTCTGGTTCATCGTCCTGTCTGTCCTTTGGCTGCTCTTCCTCATGATGAAGTCCGGCGACAGCTCTTACACGGAGACCATCGTGGGTCCCACACGACTACTCACCCTCGACGATGCGGAGCACCTGCAACAGCATTCGCAACACCCAACAGGTGAGACCAGGCGAAGCTGTGAACGGTGAGCTGTGAACAGTAAGCTGATGATGGTGGAATTTGTATTGAGAACAAGGAGTGGCGGACGTTTTTTCGGCACATTATAAACAAAACGTCTCGGATGAATTTAGATGCGTTCGATTCACAAATTGCGCTTTATTTCTTTCGTTCTTCACCTCCTTCCATCCTTGGTGCCATTTCAAACAAGTAACGCCAGTCGTGGGTTTCTATTCTGTATTTGAGTTTCTTTCTATGGATCGCAATAATGCTTCTTGTGCTACTTTGTGAATGTTTGCGATAAATTGGAGCGTTGGAGGTCCAGTCGCAATGTCCTCCACGTCAGCACGTTAGGCGTTGTTATTTTTTTTAGGTATTTGTATCATTTAGTTCACCATTTTTGCTGATTTTTTGCCTTTTCTTGCCTTTTCTCTCTCTTGTTCTATTGCCATAAATATCAGACTACATCTCAGACCGCTTCCTGTATGCCACAGCAAACTAAATGGCTCGGAGCTATCCTAATGGTGAACCGTGGAAAATTATGCAAGTTTTCTTTCACGTTGTTTCCTCATTGAAATCGAGCTCCTAATCCAATAAAGCTTCACTTATCCGTCATAATGAGAAAGTGTGTTTGAAAACCACTTGTCTCCCTCTCTATATCCCTATCCTCGAGTTTGGAGCCGGGATGGTAAAGTGGTCAGGGAACTGGCCTCACATCAGCATCGCCCGGGTTCGGATATCAGCAGTGGAAGATATATTTTATTGGTCATCCGGCCACTACTTCATTTTACTGGAGAATATTCGAGTGCAGTACTCCGTCTGTCGGGTGGGACTTTAAGTCGTGGTTCCCTTGTTACCTTTTAGGTAATGCCAAAGCCGGGTTTCTCTTCACCCATCCTCTTTTCCCTTCCTTTCCAATCCCTGTACCTTTCCTCCCGGTTTGAAGCGCCTGTTAGTGCGGGAACTGACTTGAAAAAACAGACTGTCTCAATCCTTATCAACAGGATCTGTAACTAACTTTCATACGTAGGTGCCATCATAGATACATGGTATGGTATGAATACACGGTATCAGTGATAGTGTCGAGTGCCTCAATTTATCAAGTTTCCTTGTCACTAAAGCTACCCAACCAAACACACTGTTCGATTAAACGATTGATCAGATGATGGGAGGTCTAACCAAGTTCAAAGCCCAAATTTTGTTTGAAATTCTCACATCAGGGTAGGAGGACTATGTCCTTTATCAGAACTTCTTGTGTTCTTTCTAGCGGATCCTCAAGAAATCACTCTCATCGGCTTTAGATTCAAAATGTTTCCTCCCAGATTTGAACCCGGACGCCTTTAGTTAGTAGCCCATCTCTTAAACTGATTGCCCCCCACGGCTTTTCTATTAACATGTGCCCGACATTTGTCGATCGCTGTAATTCGAAAATGGGTGAAACCTCTTTGAGAAAAGTATCTCTTTTAATATTACGTATATTCCATAGCAAATTGAAGGAAATGCATCATTTCTTATCTGTCACAGACATTAATCTGAACATTCCCTGACAATACATTTAATCTAACCTAGAAAACATTGTTCCAACAATTGAAATCTGGAGTAAGAATGAATATAGCTCAATTTAGATGCATTACATACATTTTATATAAAATACATACATTTTCATCTGTCCTTGGGCCATTTTACAAGTACCCTTCATGTTACGATAACTATGAATATCTATCTATGTCTAGCTATGCGAATTGTTCATGAACTGTTAGCAAAAATAAAATTCAGTCGGTGGCATGGATTTCATATCATTGTTTGGTGCCGGCTGAAATTTCGAAATTATAAAATAAAAATACTTTCCTTTAAACGTAGTAAAATCCAAAATAATATTTAGTGATTGATAGGATAATATCAATCAATTTGCTGTAATATTATATCCAGAGAGTCCCTCTGTCTGAAAGTTAAGAAGTCTAAAATTATATGATTATCTTTATCGCGTTACTTAATAATTTTTCGCTAGTGATTTTGGGTAAAAAATTCCTTTCCCTTCTCGGTGTAGCTGAGATGAATAATTTCAACTACCCGTAATGGACTTCATAACTTAATGTTTTATTTCAAGGTCCTGATCTGCACTGTATCAAGAAATGTGCGAGATGTGGAAAGGAAGATATTTGGAAAGGAATAAGAAAAAATAATGAATAGGAAACGGGACTAAGTTTAAAAACCCGTCATAGGCGTGTGTCATGGATTTCATATCCATGAAATCCATTATCCCGTAAACAGAAGTTATCACCTACATTCAATCTGCAAATAATATTATTTTGGAATAATCGATCGGTTACTCTGATCGAAACTCAAGAAATCCCACCACCAGTCAAAATTCATTTTCCATGTAACACTCGAACGGATATTCGTAGCTATAAGAATAATTCCAACCACCATAGGGAAACTATACTAAATATGTGTTCATATTTTAGATAAGGCGAGATGGCGATGAATAGGTAAAAATATCTTTCTACTAGTGAAGTAAGTAAAGTAGTGAAGTCATTATCCTCGGTGCACTGAACATCTCATCTTTCTCTATGCCCGCGCAAGGAATGCTTACGTGACCAACTGGTTCTGCTTGCGTGATTGAGTGGCGACTCTTACAAGTCACTAAAAGCGACGGTGGCGAAGTGTTAACTGAGCATTGCATGGACGAGCTGTGACTATTTTCATCAGATTCATGCAGTAAGAAAGAATATTCCGAGCCAATTTATAAGAGCGTAAACGTTAAAGGGATTGGAATTGGCTATAATTATGCCGAAACTTTTTTTATTCTTCTCAATCTTTTATTATTCATATTACAACTGCTAAAAGAATCACCCTAGAGGGCCAGAAAGTTAAAGAAAGGAGTCCCACATATATGCATTTATATTTTACCCTCGAGTCGCTGCAAGGGCATGTGGCAGGGGATGGTAGGTCACTACCCGTGAAGCTGACATTAAGGTTTTAATAGCTTTGCTAGTTAAGTAGAAGTATGTTATGCAATACGTTTGAAGGGATTATAATTTGTTTGCATTGCAGTCGTGTATTTTTCAAGGTGAAAACGAATTCTTGTATCGCTCGGCCCGAAAGATGATCTCCCCTGATGTGTCACTTCTGTCTATCCTGATAATGTAGTGAAGGGTTAAATATGTGTCTTCAGTACCAGATTAGAATGCGTGAGATTTGAATTTTTCAAGTAACTTAAATCTTAAGAATAAGCTTCTTCTAGTAGTTGTCGTAGTCTATTTGTAATTTTAGTAGTCTCCAGGGTTTCTCAAAAAAGCTCTTCCAACGACTGAGTGATATTTTCTGTTCGTTAATTGAATATGTAACAAAATGCACTTATTTTCGTTAAATGTTATTCAGATCCCGAGGAATAATCTTTATTCATCGGATTCCAAATACTAGGTGCGTATTCCGGGTTAGACCTTTAAGATGCGAGATAACATCTTTCTTTTACTTGAACGCTTCCTCGAAATTTGTTTGTTAAATCCCAGTCTCTTCAACGTCTCTTATTCAGAATTCATTTAATGAATCCGTCTCCTCAGCTTCGAGCCAGAAATATTTCTTATATATTCCTCCATTTGAAGTTATAGTGATGCCCATAATATAGCTTTACTTGCCACACTTATGTTGACTCCGTACCATTTTAATTTTGATGTTGTTCAAACTTTCTTCTGTCCGAGTGTCTCAATAGGACAAGGGTTCCCTAACTTTTTTGTAGTACGACCCCTCATTTTAAAATATAACCTTCCACGCCCCCCCCCCCCTTCATAGAAAATTTTGTGGCCAGTGAAAAAACAAGTATTGCATTGAAAACAATACATGTATTTTTACTATTGCAAAATACTACATTATAAAGTTTCAATTTAAAGAAATAGGTACTGTTAAGAGAAATACATCGACAAAAAGCTATATATTTATGCTGTAAAAGAGTTTTATACAAGTGAATATTTAAGTTTTATAAACATCAAGGTTGATTTTAAAAATCTAAAAAATAAAATTAGTTAAAGAAATGTATGGATTTTATTTTTTTTGAGATTTGTTTTTTAACTGGTCTCGCGCTCACGCCCCCCCTGATATGTCTTCATGCCCCACTGGGGGTGCGCGCCCCCCATTTTGGGAACCCCTGAAATAGATGATTAATGCATTTAAAGTCGGAAATGTAAGGAAATATTTTTTCGATTAATCTCAACCGCAGACTTACTAATATACATCCACACGTTGCTCATCGAGCTGCTGAAAAGCATGTGAAAAAACCTAAGATCAAAAAGACGTAGGAAAAAACGAGTGAAAATGGAAGAGCTGTTGTGGACGTCACATTATGTCTGTCAACTTTGAAAACCGGTTGGTCAGTGTTGCGGTCCTCTTTTTACGCAATTAGTGATTAAAATTGAGGTAAATATGCAAATGTGCTGTGCTTATCTGTTTGTTTCCGGCTTTATTCCCCCTATTCTGTTAAGTAGCTTTAAACTCTGTCGTATTTTCTGTGAAGTCTTATCTCCTCCATGCATTTACGTTTCCTATATCTCATTTCCAAGCCACTCCACTCTGAGGCTCAGGTAATGCCTGTAAGGTGAATGAAAATATCGGATTCTATCATTGTGTCTCACGTTTGCATATGCATCAACCTCCGCAAGCCACTGTAAAATTGTGTGGGGTGTGAATTCACACCAAACATGCATTACATGTCATGCTTGAAAAGGATTAGTAATAGGTAGCTATATTATAATCGTACGTGACAATTTAAAACAAAAAGATTTAAAGACTAACACAACCGTGTGCAAACATGCTGTTAGTTAGGTTAATTTAAAGTTATTTTACTTACATGCAACTACCTACACTATCCATTGTAAACACACTATTGAATATATTCAAAAATATTCATATCCCTAATTGTATGTACAAGGAAAGAAAGACATTTAAAATCTTTTGCTTTGGTAGTCAATTTTCCTAATTTTATGTTCATGGTCATGGCTGCCATAGTAAGTCGGAGTTTGTAAAATGCTTTTCACGACATCAGTTAAAATACTGTTTTGGAATGTACTTAAGAGAAGAAGTCTAGAATTAGGAGATTAGGCCTAGTCTGCCACCGATGAGGCTGGCTCCCAATCTTCATTTCAAATTTGTAGTTACTTATAAACTCAAAGAATAGAGCCTACTTTAAATATGGTTGAAGAATAATTATAAGGTATTAAAATACGATTTCCATGGTGTTCATTTTAAAATATTTCAATGCCCGTAATGCCTTGAAATCTCTGAAAAACTTGAATCATGGGACATGGTTATCAGTCTTCGGGGTTTTCGCGAGTATCAATCTTCTTCTGTGGAGGACTAGTGTGGTGCTGTGATGAAAAATCTGTGATGCCTTTTTTCACGCCGGGATACTCTGATCGATCGCTTCCCGAGATGAGGGTAATGCCATTGATTTTCATGACGACATCACCCTTTTATCCCAATTAGACCAAGAAAGAGCTTCGGTGCCAGACACTCTTTGGGAGCTCGAACGTCAAGGGAGTACGTCAGAAAACTGGAAAGAGAGAGAGAGAGAGAGTGGCCTAGCAAATTTGACATAATGGGGACAATAGCATGTTCTTGTTAAGAGTAACGTTGATAATTACAGGCTGCCGAAAATTTGTGAACGCCCATTTTGGTCACTCCTAGGATCGAAGACCCGTAGCGAAAGACCCCGTCTTAAATCGCCCCTTTCCTTCGAATAGGTCGGAATCAAAGCGGAGAGCCTTCATGAATGTCCCTTTTTTGGATCATGCGATGAAGGGAGTCGATGAGGGACGCTACACCCACGGCCCAAGCCATCGATGCTGACGTTCCCGCCCCCGAAATGAGTGGGCCACAAACTAAGCCCTTGAGGGAGTCTTGCGTGTCCGTCGTCAACAGGGCGTTCATCCCACCCTGCCGTTTCCCTGGCTTTGGCCTCATGTCATTAGTCTCCTCCCTTCCGGAAGGTTCCCCGCGCCACTCGAATGGGGTGTGTGAAAGATGAGATCAGTCAAATATTGACGGTCACTTCCAAGGAAATATCCCCAGGCCACGCCCTTATCATTCCGGCTAGCCATGGCTTCCTTAGTAGCTAATTTGAGTGACGATCATCACTGACGTGCGACGCAGCTGCGTAATTTTGTGCCTCCGATGGCAAATTTAAAGTCTGTGCGCTGCTATACAACGTGTCGTTACCATCATTCAGTGTCTTACCAGTAATAATAGATCTTTGGTACGAATTTTGTAAGTTTCTCCCTTCAATTTCCAAACCCGGTCCAGTGGCTGTGTTGTATCTTCCCGGAAAACAGTTTCTCTACTATGCGCTCCCAATTCTTTTGTGTATTCTTATGCCATCCAAAATCTCTATTTTTTCTCCTTTCCGTTGCACGACCAGTATGTCGGCGGCATAGTTATTATTGATAGGTATACAATTTTCTGGCGTCACTATAAAAATAATTAATATATTATTTACGTCCTTTAGCGACTATTTTAAAGTAGAGATCGAGCTATATGCCAGGCTGATGATTCTACTCACCTCATGCTAATTTGAAAGCTGATATTGACGTATTATTGGCTGTTGAGAATAAATATGGAGTCACTATTCCTAACACTGAATTGCACCCAATTCAATTTGTGGGAATATCGAGAATCCAGACAAGAGAGACGCCAACAAGCGGCGTACTTTGGAAGCTCTCAGTGAGGGATACCGAGTTGATGAAGGGTGATGAAATAGGTTGTGAATTCGTAGGTGTTGTACACTATTTCGATATATTATCAGTTTAATTAATTTTCACAATGACTGACAATTCGTAAGCATAATTAAATAATATATTAATAGTTTATTTACAAGTTTTCCAGCATGGTGTAGGTTTTTAGATATTTCAGTTGAATAAGTTAAGTATAGGTTAGATAATAAATTATTTCTTCATCCATAAAATATTTCACTGTCTCCGTTTGTCTGATAATCTTAGCAAATAAGTGTCTTATTATTAATTATTAGTTTTAGTTTCTAAATACCTTTCTTTTGGCGATAAAACATAATATTTGTTATCGCCTTATTATTTCAAACATAGGTGAATATTAGTAAGGGCGGCACGAAGACAATGTTACTGTGCTCCAAGCATTTTCTCCGCTATGACTATATACTGCCGGCAGTGGCGTAGCGAGGATGTTCTCCAGGGGGGGAGGGGGGGGGGGGGCAAAAATTAATGAAAGAACTTCGGCCGTCACATTGTGGAATTTTTCCATGATTGAAAATAAGAATGAACTTTGTAATTTTCCACACGTTTTTAATAACCAACCGGTTTCAACACTCACGTGTCATCATCAGGGACAAAAATTTTTTTGAGCAAGGAAAGGCCTTAAATAGTGCACTGGTGGGGTGGGGGTATATCTCTTTAGGAAGGGGAAGGAAATTTGAGGGAACGCTTAGGTATAAACAGGTTGGAGGTTATATACCTAAGCGTTCCCTCAAATTTCCTTCCCCTTCCTAAAGAGATATACCCCCACCCCACCAGTGTACTATTTAAGGCCTTTCCTTGCTCAAAAAAATTTTTGTCCCTGATGATGACACGTGAGTGCTGAAACCGGTTGGTTATTAAAAACGTGTGGAAAATTACAAAGTTCATTCTTATTTTCAATCGGGCAAAAATTAGTTAGCGTTTCACAACCGTTCCATAACACAAGTTTGTTTTTGCCCCTTCATGAAAAATGTTAAGATTTCTTAACATAATTTGTATTTATTATATTTCTCCCACTCGTTGAATGTCAAAGGGCACCTTCAGCTAAGTGACCTGTAATTTTTCATTTGACTAATGAGCCAGGGGGGGCAAGCGCCCCACCCTGCCCCACCGTGCCCATGACTGCCGGGTAAATAGATAATTTGACTTTATGTTAATTAATTTTCTTCATGCACGATACATATTTTAGCGATTGTAATCTTAATATAATGCAAAAGCGTGAAAAGAAATAACACTGGCGTTTTGCTATCCAACTTAAGACGCAACAGCAAAGATGCGTCACCTGAATGAAATTGCGTGGATTCCTTGAATTCACTCAGAGCTAATCACCAAGAGCAGAGATCATACTAATGATCATTTAGGATACAGCAAGATGAGAGTAGACTCCAACAGCCTAAGAAATTTACGGCTGCCCGCATAGCTAGCGTTTGAAAAGTTATAATAAGCAACATGAGCCATTTGGTACATTTTTCTTGGACGTTGATAATGTTGACGAGGATCAATCAACATTGCCGAATACTATGTAATTAAATCAATACAAATTACTTTATATGCAATATATAATAATATTAAATACAAACTACTATACATATGACCATGAATGCTTCAATCGAGAAATTTTGTAAATAAATAGGAGAATAGGATTTAGAATTGAATTTTACGGTATCAATAACGCAGGATTTTGTGGATTTCCTTTATGAAGAGGTGAGAGAGAACCAAAAAATTCCACAGAATAAATTTATTGTGAACTCAACAACATGATTCTGATGTGAGGCATCACATTGCATTCTGAATCAGATATTGTATAGAGTTGGGGGCTACGAAGGGAAGATTGACTGAATAGATGGGATTTTGGTAATTTTATGCATACATTTTCGGAAGTTTTGAGAGGATGCATTGAAGAGAGGCAGTGCATAGTATGTTTTGGGTTTCTTTCATGATGATGTTGGATTGACTACTTTTTATGCTGGCAACGATCTGAGTTTGATGACTCCAATAGCGTATCTCCTAACCCCAGCTTTTTTCTCTAAATAAGAACTACACTGTAAAAAGTTGATCTGATTTTCAGTGCGATCTGAATTTAAGCGCTGTCTGGTTGTAAGGCAGGAACACGGATTTAAGGTACGGAAGAGGCAGGAACATGGATGGTTGGTACAGGAGCAGTTGAGCAGGAAGCAGAGGAAGCAGGATTCTGGATGGTCTGATTTTCAGCCGTTCACCTGCCTTATTTTTAGACAAGATATTACTGCTCAAATTCAACATACCCTGTCTTAAAATTGTTTCATCTGAAATTCAGATCGCTTTTGTACCTTAAAATCAGATCTACTTTTTACAGTGTAATTTATTCCAACGGCATGCAACTTTGTCCCAATGAAGAGGTAGTCGAAGAAATGGAAGAGGACCAGCAAGTCCTTGAATGAGGTGGGATCGCAGATACAAATTGTACTCAAGGCAAAAGAGGTTTTGCTGTCTTTAGGAGCTACTGCTCCCTCTGTGGAAAAGTTGTCAAAATAGTACAAGCGACACCAGAATTGATCGAGAAGAGAAAAAAAGAGATTTAAGGTGGGTATCAGTGGAAGAAATTATTATTCGGACATTACTGACCGCCAGTAAACTCTTACAAAATTTACTGGGTTCGGCACATTTCTTAAACTGGCTTAGTTAATCAACATTTTTTCATTACGTGACCTGAGGATAATAGATCGTCATAAGTAACAAGCGAAAGATAATTAAGACGATGGCTAAATTAAAAAATTAATTGAATTGGTCGTTTTCCCCTCCAGCAGAGCTTTCTAGAAGCACTGCTACGTCACGTAAAAATATTGCTTCTTCCACCCTGCCCGTATTTCCCCAAATTCTGAAGGCCACCGTAGTATGGCCTTCTAAAGAAGAAATTCTGTGCAATATGCCGATATGTTTTGGAAATGTTATGAAGGACAAGTTAGTATGTACTTGGTTACACAGAGGTCAAAACAGGTAAATTCAAATGCCGAATAATGTCACTTTCACTGTATAAAGGTAGTCATACAGTGAAATATCTAGTTGGTGTAATACCAGGGGGATGAATCAGTTATATTAACAAATATGGAGGGTGGGTCTCTGACAGAAGAACTTTTGAGGAGATTAATAGCATTATTGGAGCCATTTATTGATGACAAGATGGTTGACAATTTTTTTAAATTCGGTATTTACGTGAGAAAAATGAAATAGAGGTCATCTATCCTCCATTTCTGAGTAAAAATTTCAGTTTTCAAAGGAACAGGCTAATCAAACTTCAGAGATAGCAAAAGCTAGGGTGCATGTTGCGAGGGTTATAGAATAACTACAAAAA
Organism: Platycnemis pennipes; assembly: GCA_933228895.1. Lineage (NCBI taxonomy): Eukaryota > Metazoa > Arthropoda > Insecta > Odonata > Platycnemididae > Platycnemis > Platycnemis pennipes. The sequence continues at coordinate 111,560,893 of OW121850.1, forward strand.
CTATCCTCACTGAGAATAATTTTATTAAATAAAAGGTTAAGTAGAAATACACTATTTTCATTTTTCTTCAACTTGTCTACCCTGTCTGTCATCCATCACTATAATTGTCATAAGTTTTCTTTTCTGGTGAGGATTCATATCCCTCAAACTTCCCCATTAACACTGAGCCTTATTATTCGTTCTCTACCATACTTAACTCCGTCAACTTAACGCCATACTTTGATAAAATTAAAAGAGCAGCAATATGAAAGCAGGGCTGGGAAACACTCCGTAACCATACGCATATTTTTTTACAACATTTGATAGTAATTCGTTACCATTAAATATTTTTTTTGCTATCTAACATTTTCACCACCATTGCTATTATCAAAGTTGACATACGGATTTTTTCTTAAGCTAGAACGAGAAAATCGGCCGAAGATTTTGAAAATATTGTAAGATGTAACGTATGTTTTCAGATAAAAACAACGATGCAGCCATCGCTAGTTGAAATAAAATTTTCTTACACTAACCCGAGCAAGGGACCAAGCCCTCATGAGGGATATAAGAAAATTCCTTTGGAAATCTTTACTCAGCTCAGAATAAGTAGGGGTGGGTTTACTTGACAAAAGTCACGTATCTTTTTCTCGTATTCGTAGATTGCTGCTACCTTTTTTTAAACTATTTTTAGCCCACATACACTTAAGATATGTACGTCGATGACAGCTTTTCAAGTTCGATTATGTAGTTGCTAGCAAAAAGATAGTCTCGATGATTTGCGAAAAACTTCAATCATTCGTTAAAAAAAAACTTTGTAGTCGTTTGTGAGCTAAGTACATAATCGATTAAATACATTTTCTCCGGCAATTATACCATACTTAGCAACATCAAATGTAATATTTGTAGTAAGATAGGCATATCAAATTACCCGTTTAGGCACTAAGGAGTAGCAGCAATATGTTTGCACCTACCCTATAAACCGGCTTTAAATGTGCCACTAAAATGTTTGACGAATATTTCCTACCCGATCTCTACCCTTCCCTTAATCAGTAATGGCTCTTTTGTTAGCTCACTCGTTTCCAACATGAGAGCTAGAAATTGACAACCACCATTTTCAAGATTCCGGGTTCCTACGGTCATTACAAGTCAAGCATTAAGAACATATTTACCTTCTGTTAAATAATGGCTTTTTACACCTTCTCTTAAATAGCGCCATATCTTCTGAAAGCATAATAATTTGCTTTGAGAGCCACGGTCCTCACTTTGCATTAATGCTCTGACTTCCACCACTGCCTGCCACACATACGAATTGATAGGAATACATTTATCCTCAAAGTAAGGAACCCTATCCTTGCTCTGAACATTTATCCCTCCCTGAGCGGCCATATTGGAAAATGACTTCAGCGCTCACAGTGCCGCATTCGGAGATTTGAGTCTCGAATATCTAGTTGGCGACTAGAACTAAGTAGATGACAACTGTTCTCAAGAGTTCAATTTTTGTAATGGTGGGCTATTTAGCCGGTGGATATCATTTATATACTACTAAAAAAATGATGAGACTGATGCAAGTGACACACATAAGTCTAGTATGCCTAACAAGGACCTAAACACAGGATACTTTCTAATAATAGTTGTTAAACAGTATGAAGAGTTCATAATTCATACTATTTGCATTTATTGCTAGTTGGTTGTAACATATATTTCGTTTCCCTAATTATTTTAATCTTTTTCGTTTTTGTCTGTTCCACTTTTATTCGTAGCTATCCTTGGCTAAGGGTAATATTTTATTTTAGACGTGTAGACTCGCGGCAGAGCTTAAAGCCACTGAGTGCGTCCACCGGGTTGCGGATGGTGGGTCGACCTCTAGATATAGAGGTTAGCTGCGAGATAAGCGAGTTTACTCGTCGAATAAGCAGTCGTGGACAAAAAGCGACGGCATTCCGAGGGCGTATTGGTCTATCCTTGGGTAAGGTAGGCCTTAAATGATACAGAACCTGTGAAGATGCCGTGACTTGGCGACGGGAGGCCGCCAATAATTACGCTTCTCATCACCCGGGGGAGAGGGCAGTAGCTCTTCTTCACATGACTGAAGGTGGAGACCACAGTAGTCGGTACAGCGACACTCATTTCACTACAGGCGTGGTAGCATTTACTTTAACGGATGTGGTACTGCGATGTGGAAGGCAAGGGGAAATCACCACATTACTCTCTCGAGGAGTCGCAGCTACTCCACTCTTTCCTTTATTATCAAGACGTAATGGCACCCTCTCGAGTAAAATATTCCGGAGGTAAAATAGTCCCCCATTCGGATCTCCGGGCGGGGACTACCCGAGAGAGTACATCAGTCAAATGTGATTCACATTTTAGGGTAGGAACATGGAACGTGAGATCGCTTCGGACCTGTGGAAGACTGGAGAACCTGAATGTAGAAATGCAAAGAATGTCCCTCGACGTATTAGGAATCAGCGAAATGAAGTAGCCCAAAGAAGGAGACTTTTGGAGTGGAAACTACAGGATTATACATACGGGATCATTGAATGGTAATTCTGGAGTGGGAATCATACTCAGAAAGAACGCCGGAATGCGTGTGAAGGGCTTCCTGCAGTACGATGAAAGGATATTAATAGTGAAGATCTAAACCAAACCTGTAGATACCGAAGTGGCGCAGGTTTACATGCCTACGACGGACTATGAAGATGAAGAAGTGGAAGACGTCTACGAAGATATCACGGAAGTTATAAAACAGGTAAGAGGAGAAGAAAACCTAATTATTTTAGGAGACTGGAACGCCATCGTCGGCTAAGGTCAAGATGGAAGAACAACTGGAAAATACGGATTGGGAATCCGAAAAATAAAGAGGAGAAAGACTGATGGAGTTCTTCACGTAACATAGGTTAGTGGTCGCCAAAACATTGTTTAAAAATCACAACCGTAGAAGATACACGTGGAAAATACCAGGAGACAGAAGAAGATGCCAAATAGACTACATTTTAGTGAAGCAAAGATTTAGAAACCAAGTGAAGGACTGCAAAAGCTACCCTGGGGCATCGACAGTGACCATAATTTAGTGATTCTGAAATGCCATCTAAAATTCAAGAGAATGAAGAAGACTGTGAAGAACATATGAAAAGCAGAAAACCTGAAGGAGGCTCATCATCAGCATGGATTTCAAAAAGCAGTGGAAAACAACATAGGAATGAGAAATCAGTGGAAGAGCGTTGGGAAAACATTAAATGTGGACTACAGGAAGCCGCAAAAGAAGAAAAGTTGTCAAGAAGAAGCCTTGGATCACGGAGGAAGTCTTAGACTTGATTAAAGAAAGAAGAAAGTACAAGAATGGGAAAACTGAAGAAGGGCAGCTTTGCTAAAAAAGAATAAGGAACGAAATATGTCGCAAAGCAAGGAAAGCTAGGGAAATGTGGATGAGGAATCTATGCGAAGATGTACAAAGCAACCTTGCACTTGGAAAGGTGGAAGCTGCATATAGGATAGTGAGGAACCACTTCAAGGAACGCAGCGAAAGATGCAATGCCATAAGGGACAAGAATGAGGAAATGTTGATTGAAAACGAGGACAAGGTGAAGAGAAGGAAAGAATATCTGGAAAAGCTATACAATGGAAAAAATCTCAGCACAAAAGCTATTGAAGAGGAAAGCGAAGTGGAAAAGGATGATATGTGAGCATCAATATTAATATCGGAATTCGACGCTGCAGTAAGGGACCTTCGGATGATAAAGGCTTCTGGTATTAATGATGTCCCTGCAGAACGAATTAAAAATGCAGGAGAGAAGACACTAACTCATCTTTATAAAACCATCTTCAATATTTACTCAACAGGAGAAATACCATGACACTTAAAGAAAAACATCATAATTCCTATTCCCAAGAAGAAGAGAGCGGAGAAATGCGAAAATTTTACGACTATAAGCCTGACACATACATCGAAGATACTGACCAGGATCAGCTACAGAAGAATAGAACGAAAAGCAGAGGAGTTCCTGAATGAAGATCAATTCGGATATAGGAAAAGGAAAGGTACAAGGTAAGCAATATTGGCCCTTAGAATGCTCATAGAAAAGAGGATGGAAAAGAACAAGCCGACGTTGATTGCATTTGTGGATTTAGAGAAGGCTTTTGACAACGTGGATTGGGATTCAATGCTTGGAATTCTGAAGGGAATTGGAGTGTCATACAATGTCCGAAGAATTATCCAGAGTCTATATAAAACCAAGTAGTTGTGATTAAATCTGGACCCAGCTGTGAAGAGGCAAGAATAAGGAAAGGAGTGAGACAAGGCTGCGCACTGTCTCCCGTAATTTTCAATGTTTACATCGAGAGAGCCATCAATGAAGTCAAGGAGAAGTGTTCTGGAGTTAACATCCACGGAGAAACAATCAGTATTCTACGATTCGCTGATGACATAGCTCTCATAGCAGAGACAGAGAAGGAGCTGAATAAGATGCTAACAACCATGGAAAGGACTATGGCCAGATATCAGCGGAAGATAACTAATAAGAAGACTATGATATTGGTGAGCAGAGAGAGAGAGAGGAGGCGAAAACCAATGTCAAACTAGGAAAACAAAAACTTAAAGAGGTGAAAGAGTTCTGTTATCTAGGAAGCCGAGTAACCAACGATGGACGAAGCAAGAAATAAATAGTTATTAGAATAGCCCAGGCAAAGAGGGAATTCTACCAAAAGAAGAATCCACTTACAGCAGGAAATACAAGCGTAGAAGTAAGGAAACAGTTTATCCGAACATACATCTGGAGCATGTTTCTTTACGGCAGTGAGGCATAGACGATGACAGCAGCGGAGAAGAAGAGGGTGGAAGCATTCGAAATGTGGTGCTACAGAAGAATGTTGAATATTAAATTGATCGACCGAGTAAGTAACGAGGAAGTCTTAAGAAGACTAGGAGAAAAGAGAAGTCTGCTAAAAACTCTAATAAGAAGGGACAACTTAATCGGCCATATCTTGAAGCATGATGGCCTGATGAAGACTATCGTCGAGGGAAAAGTGAACGGGAAGATTGGTAAAGGCAGGCTTCGTATGAGATACATGGAACAGGTTGTAAAGGATGTAAAATAGAAGAATTAAGTCACAATGAAAAGATTGGCCGATAGAAGAATCGAGTGGAGGGCTGCGTCAAAACAATCCTAGGATTGTTGACCAATGATAATGATGATGATGTAACGTGTAAAATTTTAATTCACTACAAAATCTCTGTTATTTTAGATGTAGTATTCATATCAGTGATACTTTCTTTTGAGAGAAACAAATTATCAATTATTAAACAGTTTTGCACTTCTCCTATTTGTTTCGTAAGTTTTCAATGAGATTGACGACCCTAAATGAGCAAGGATCAAGAGGCTTACGTTTGTTCATGTCACAAGTAAACATATAATCTTTACTGGTTGTTTTACGTTACAGGGTTACCATGGGGTGATGTGATAAATATGTTTAATTGTGTTAATGTCCGTGAACACTATCGTGAAAACTTCAAAGCTGATTCTTAAGCAACCATTAAAACCTGTTGTAAAATATCCATATTCTCGAATGATAGAACTGTTTCCTTCTGTTTTACATTCACTCATCGCAAGAAAAATCAATCTGTCCCGTGCTTTTAATATGCAGAAGAAATATGAAATAGCTGTACCATAGGCATTCCTCTTGAAAGAGGTTGTGCAAAATAATGCGACCGTGCCCCGCTAGTATTTCCCCACTCGTTAACTGCGCGCCCTCACACTGAACTTCTCCATCATAAAACCAGGAATAGTGCAGTAGAGATTTTGCAAACCTGTGCCCAGAATATTGGCCACGATCTTTTAGCACTTTTAATTCTCAATTTGCGTATTATTTTGGAGATTCGAACAATTTTTTCCACAATAACACAAATTATATTTTTCTCAATTTACAAATCCTTTGGAATCCATAAATAAAACATAATTTTTCGATAGCATTAGTGGTTACAAGTCTGTCACACAATTGCAGGCGTTTTCGCCGGGAAGAAAGATATAATGATGGATTTGGGAGAAAAAAGGAGAAGGAGGGAGGGAAACCCAGCGTTGGAATTAGCTTGGTCTTAACTAAAAGCACCAAGGGGTCCGCGGATTAACGTTCTATCCGACAGGACGGACTAGGTTCCGAACATTGAAATCGTTCCATATGGTATCCAAGTAAGGATTCCAATGAGATTTATACCGGAATTAGAACCCAGTCCCCTTGTATGGCTGACCAGTACGCCTGCTACCCTCGTGAAACATCCCATTTGCCGATAAGATGCGTAATTTCCCCATTTATTTTTTATTCAGGTAAATAATAAGTTCCACTTTGTCAATAAACACTAAGAATAATAGTTAAATAGTTTTTCACTCTTCAAGTCACTTGGATCTTCACTTCTTAGATTTAATTGCGAATGGAACTTCAGTTCACACTTAGATTTATCTCCCTCTAATCTAAAAACTAGTTTGTTTAAAATTCCTTTGATACTTACTTATTTGAAAAGCATTATCTATTAAAATATTTTAAACTCACAGTCCATTCCCACGTTAATTTATAAGATAATTTTATTTGGAGAAAGTGTGCTGCTATCTATCTCATCAATGTCTCAAAATCCTAACTACTTGTACTTTTCAACTCCAAAATATGCGTCTATTGCATTAATTACAGCAAAATATACTTTAGTTGTTGATATCAGCTTACTCTAAAGCCTCCGTAGTGTCATCTATGGATTTTAAGAGCGATACATTACCTAAATGAGGACATAAAGGGTCTTAGTTTGGATTACCTGAAACTAAACCCAAAACCCAGATAAAGAAATTTACAGATAGACTATCTCACGGAAGTGAAAAGTATAGGTATTCATAAAAGGTCCTGAGAGACTAAGAAACTTGTGAAGATTTCTGAATCGAAAGTTATTAACGTCATGAGTATAGAATGATGTTGGTTCTCTATCGTTAGAAAAAATTTCCCCACTTCCTTGATTTTAAGAATTAAAACATTTTTTCTACCGCGTATGTTGATGCAGAGCTGTATTGCACACTCGTAAACAAAAGTGACAAAAATCATTAAATGTCAGAGAATATAAATGTTAGAATTGGTTACCTTTCCAATTATTTAAATTTGTCGACAAATTTTTGTAACACCTGAAAAAATTTTCGCAAGAACAAAAAAAAATTATTTTTGTGGTACATGTAACATTTTTTTAGTTGGTGAATAAATTGTGTCCAATTGAATACCACGAGAGAATTTAATATCTTAGTCCAATGCTCTTTGCCGCTATCTGCTTATGCTCGTAAAGTTTTATTGTAACATTGGTATCAATGTTTTATGTCATGGGTTTTACGAGCGCCAACGACTGAGATTACATTACGCCGCGCCTTCACGCCTAAGATCATTCTATGAAAAACACTGCATTGGTCAGTATTCGAAGCCGCGACCTTTAGGAATTACCAGGTGAGCGCATTAGCATATGGCGATTACAGTTATTTTCATATGCAAGTGGTGCAACGTTTGTGCTGGCATAAATATTGTCAAAATTTCTAAAAATAAGCAAGTGATTCGTTTGATAACGTTTCGTCTTTCTTCAGTTCCAGCCACGAAACAAGTCACTAAAGAGGCCAAGAAAGAAGTCCAAGCCGATTCCTCGTCGCAAGCGGATTCTTCCAGGGGTTTCCTCGTGTTCACCTCCGGCTGCAAAATCCCAGACCTGCGGCCAATGGATCCAGCCGTGACGAAGTTCGTCAAACTGTACGCCCTTGGTGAGTGGTCATCCCATTTCTTCCGGACTTTCCTCTCTCTCTCTCTCTTTGCCTAATTTCTGGGGAATTGTTCGGTAAGGATTCCACATTTCTAAGCGTAGACGTTGACGAAATGTTGACTTAGCAATCTCGACGGTTCCCGAATGAATTATTCAAAAGCTTGGCAATTGTCGTGACATATACATCACTACATCTGTACTTCCAGTGCTCTTAAATTATCGTGTCCTTCCCAAATAATATCCCTTGACTATATTTTGATTATTATTATTAAGGTATACAATGATCTCCGAAAATCCCTGTCAGATACATGAAAAACAATAACTCTCTTGTAACTTGAGACACGGTATTTCTAGAGCTAACAGCTTGTATTTTTTTCCGTTTTTAGATATTTCCTTCAAATTCTAACGCAAAATTCACTTTTTTCACAGCCTTTCATTGCTCTTTCTGTATCAGTAACACATTCGTCCAAGAATGACTATTACAAAATAAATACGCCAAACCGTTTTTGCTTTTTAACTCTCTAATGGCAAAATTTGTTCCTCATTGAAATTAATATTATCAAGTAAAAGCTTTGCATACTTTATTCTCAATTATCTTTAAAATATATTAAATAAAACACGGTACAAATGAATATTAATCCTAAAGGTGTATGATTGAAGTCCTTATAGTCTCGTCGAGAACGAACCGTTGCTAGTCAATCCAACCTCGTCAGCCCCTTGTTTCCGATGCAGTTTTCCAATCGCAGTCCGAGGATCGATCGAGGGAACTTTTCTGATTGCTCTGAATCATTGAAGCGTCTCGGGAGTAGTTGGACCCTTGGGGAGTGGGGGGAAGGTCAGAGCTCAAACATTATTCCGAGGAGCACAACAATGATTGTTGAATAACATCAGTTGCGAGGCTGTTTTTCTTGTAATTTAGAGTCTGAAAATTGAAATGGATTTTTTTGTTCTCATTCAAGCTATAAAAGTTTTCTAAACTCTGTTAATAGAGATTCTGTTACAATCAAGCTAATCATGTTGTGCCTCTGATCCTTTCAATTTGGACTCGCTCAAAATATTTTCAAACCATGCTATGGGCTTTCCGAGATGAGCTGAAAATTTTACCTTCTCCCAAATGGTGAACTGCATTCTAGGGTAGGAAATAACGGATATTATCTTTCTTATTTTCTAAGACACCATTTTTTAATGTTTAAGAAGCTAGTAGAAGAGCATAATTTAATGAAAAACTGGAATCGAAAGCTTAGACTAATTCCTATTTTTCATTCCGATCGTTCCGAATTTTTACCTATAGGGGGTGAAGAACTGTTATTCGATCATGAGGAATGAATAATTCCTACAGCATTCCTGTATACTAACTCTAACTTAATTCGGACATCATTTCCTACACGATTTCTCAAGTTCATATTAAACATAGAAATTTTTCTAATATCTATCGTATAATGAACTTAGAATAAAGCATTCTATGGCCTATGAATAAAAAATACCCCACAGTGTTGTTTCTGTTTAAGGATTAGTCTTGAGTTGAAGTTAGGTTAGACGGTGTAATATAACCTCAGCTGTTACAGTTTCTTTTAAGAAAGAATAGTTGTAAAATTGGGTTTCAACGCAATTAAACAACTCTGCTATGATAAATTCCGACTACAATAGTTCCACGACTCGTGGTAGCTTAGTGGGTAGAGTGCTAGGCTTTCTGGGCTAGAATCTTTCTGGACACCCCCACCTACAAATCTTCGCGATTCTATTTTCTGTGTGACAGAACTTCGTAGGAAATCGCAGGTGGTCCATGGAAAGGAATTGCTCCACCTACCCTGAATGTGTGAATTTTACGTGCTAATAACTTAGTACGGGGTGAGCTCTACGTTCACATATCAAAAAACAACCTTCGACTTGAATACTTAGTATTAGTTTCAAGGCAATCAGTCACTAATAACTACTGAGACTGATTGCTGATTTAGAATATCGGCTCTGAGTATAATTATGTTTCATAAGGGAAAAATAAATGTAAAAGCATTGAATAGAGGGGATAAGAAATGATTAGTTAATCTCCTGACGCAGAGTATAGCATTCCATGGTGCCGAAACGTAGATCTAAGAAACAGAATATAAAGGGCAGGTTTCGAGAAGCTAGCGATATGAAATTCACTTCTACCCTGCTACATGAGAGCACTTTCCAATATTTGTGAGTACCTACTTCATTCTCTTTCCAATTCGGCTTAAACTGATCCAAAACTATTGATTATTATTCCTAATTTTCCTCTTTTCAATTCCAGAGCAGCCCAAGAATCAGGATGAACAAGAGGACAGCGAAAAGATAGCCCCGAACTGCACGCGTGATTTTGGTCCAGTTCTTGTCGAGTCCAATTTGACCTCCCTGTATGTGATACCCTCGGCCTTGCCACACTACAATATCACGAACACGAGTGACCTCAGCTGCTGCTTTCGACCCTTCCACAGATTGATGGCCAACCCGGAAAAATACGACTCTTCGGCCGACGGCAAGTTCGAGTGAGTGAATTGATTCGTGCTGTTCTCAATTACGTATTATTACAGTCCTTGACAAGTTATCTTGTTTTTTTTATCTAATACGATTATAAATCATGGTGAATCAAGGACAAATGAAGAAGATTAAAAATTGGTGGACCGAGAGGCTCCTAAGAAAATGATTTAGTCCTTGGAATATTCAAACTACGCTCAGCAACATCACTTAGGATGGAGGTGAGGATTCTTTTCAATGTAGGAATTTCTCTGTCCTATTTATTTTCGGAGTTCTAGCTGAGAAAAAAGCTCCACATTACACTTTCATTATCTCCGTCCGCCACATATTTTACAGTCATGAATTTCATCCGTAGACCGAGAGACCCGAAGAAAATCCCCATTTAATTTAAGGCATAACTGCCCAAAAACATTATTGCAACTGAAGTTCGAGTGGTTTAAGTTTTATTTTAAGGATTAAAATTGATTTTGGTATTTTTAATCTACCTGATGCGAGTAAAACTTCCGTCTTTCCTCATTGCCCACTCATTATTAATTCTTAAATTACATTTAATTCTTCCCACATCAGAGCATTCCTAGAATACCTTGCCTCACAAGTACTATCTCTGGGCTATAACACGTACTATCATCAGGTTTACCTCATGTTTGTATTGGCTGCTGGGATTACTGCAGCCTTACTTTGACATTGCCTCCTCAGCAATCCCTTTTCCCTATTCTGTTACTCATATCCATAAACCATTCATTTCTCCATGTGAAAATTCTTGTAACTTATTCAGCCTCCGTTCATTTTCAGTCGAATCAGTAGTGAAGTCACTTAACAATATATTTGTTTAGTTTTCGGTAATGTAATACTGGATTTTAGCCCACAACTAGATGTAAACATTCAGAAGAACGAGTGAACTTATTGTTACTTCCGGCGTTTATACTTTCTTCGTGTAACACTATAGCTGTAGGTATGCATATCATGAAGCGCGTACTGTAGGTTGGGCATCGCTGCATTAGAGGAAATTCTGACCGCCCTACGTTTCCAGGTACAACGCGACATGCTACCCGTTCGGCGATGACGGCAGCGTGTCCGTGGGTGAAGAGGAATTCGTCCGGGTCGAGTGTCGTGCCTTCTCGGACGACCCGAAGGTGCCTCCGTTCTACAAGGACTTCCATTCGTTCGTGTCGCTATCGACGGCGCGGCGAAGAGCCGACGAGCAGCTGAAGAACTGGACCAAGACGGAGCCGACGCCGCCGCCGCCAAGGGATGACAAGTGGAGCGTGCTCATCCTGGGTGTCGACGCCGTCTCCCGGCTCAACTTCCTCCGACAGATGACGAAGACCAAAGCGGAGCTGGAGAGGATGGGAGCCGTCGAGTTCCTCGGGTACAACAAAGTGAGTGGTACTCGGCCCGCTAAGGAATGCCTTTAGTAACTTATTTACTCCGAGTGGGAAGCTCCTACTAATATGTGCACAAGGCAATGTGATTTGCTAACATTCTTTGGCATGAGAGGACTAAAAATAGTAAAACTCGTTGTAAAAAGGGGTGTTAGGAATGTGACTCTCGCGAGTGGCTCAAAAGACAATCCAGTGGGAAGTGTTTTTCAATCTAATTGATGTAATTCAAATTAATGTAAAACGAGAAACAATTGTGAATGAGCTCAAGATTTTTCATATAACAGAAATTTTTTCAAAAGCAAAAAAACTCATTAGGTCTTGAATAACCATTCATTTATCCCTGTTAAAAGTCTTAATGAAGGACATAAGACAAAAGCTTGTACAGCATGAGACATTTCAAATGTATTCTCAAGCATGCGTTAGCTACATCTATGCATAGTTTCGTGTTTTCTTCCGCGTCAGTGGCTAGTGGACAACAGTTCCCTGACAACTGACGCGGAAGAGAACCCAAAACAATGCAGAGATCAATCCATCTCCGCGGAAACCTTCGTTCTTAAAATGCATTAGCTGCTTAGCAAAGTAATAGATATAGGCCGGGAAAACATGCTATGTATCTAATTTTTCACAGCATGGTGAAAATTTCACATGGGAACAATATATAATATCTGATAAACTTGAGGAGGTAATTCATTTCATAATTAAAGTGGTCCTGTTTTTACACTTATTACCAGCTGGAACCGCGGTACAATCGTTTGCAACGTGCATAGCAGTGGAATTATCTTCCGATCATTTTCAATGCTAAATACTCCACGCGATTTACAGCTGCCATCAAAACATTTTCAATAATGCTTGCAAACTTAATTACATAAATAAAACTTCCTAAGGAGTGCTTCCACTAATGAGGTGAGCGAGGCTCTGTCCTCGGTAGTTTTCCGGCAAGGACGCAGGATTTAGTGTCAAGTGATATGAGGTGAAATTAGACTGCTTCTTTTATTGAAATAGAGGAGATAAATTCTGTAATTTTAGATAACGGTGACACTGCTTCGATCGTCTTATACCTACCTTCATGGAAAAACCGTCGGGGTGGGCATCAGGAGTTATGATGACCTGTTAAGGCTGAAACCAGTGGAGTCTATCTAAATTAATTTTGGAATCAACTAAGTACTTGCTTTTTGACGATGCATAAACTCCACCATGTAAACTTGCCGACCATTGATTTTAATTAGAGATAATTGGGAATGAAGGCCATTAATGAGAGTGTTTTTCTGTGTAAGTAAGGAAGAGGAATAGAAAAGGTATTTTGAATGGTGTAACGACAGGAGGAAATATCCTGATCTGAAGTTAGAAAGAGCAGAGGGAAGGAACCGCTTGGAACTTACTCGGTAAGAAGGTGGCACTTCATCAAAATGGATCCTAACCCGTTGGAGGCCATAAATCTCACTAATCCGGCTATCATGAGCATAACTCTTTTACGTAAGTCTCTTCCTTCGGCCTAGGTTAAAAATGTAATCAATCATTCTGTTACCGTGAACTTAACCTTGATCGTCAAAAAAAATAAGTAGATAAAGATACTGTGAGCAGCCGCGAATTCTCGAAAAAGAAACTAGGTATTGTGGAGAATCACGCAAACTTCGACTCGATTATTGATTTTAGCTGGTTTAAATACATCTTCTACTCAGTAGCAGAATTTTCAATGAGAAATATCAATCACTTCTACCCGAACTGAATTTGATGATCTTTTCCCTTCTGGAATATTCCATGAGAATCTGCGACCGTCAGCTGGAAACTCCGTTCCAATATTATGCGTCTGGTGCAAAAATCATAAATGTATTAAATTATTAGAGAACTTTAAGCCCCGATTTCCTCCTTAGATAGAATATAGTATAGAATAATTCTTAATTGATTATTTGAAATTAATATTCCATAAATTTCTACTCTGCTGCTTTTATCAAAGAAATGATGATCTTCATAGATAACTTATAAAATTCATAGTTCATCCAATAGTATTACTTTCCTACCCACAGGATATTGAATCACTTAACTTGAAAATAGATCACGTTTTTTTAACTCGTAGTGATCATTTACAAATATCATCATCATCGGTCAACAATCCTAGGATTGGTTTGACGCAGCCCTCCACTCCAATCTTTTATCGGCCAACCTCTACACATCAACGTAATTTTTCTGTTTTACATCCTCCACAATTTACTCTATATAACTCACACGGAGCCTGCCTTTTACATTCTTCCCGTTCACTTTTTCGTCGACTATTTTCTTCATTAGGCCATCGTGTCTTAAGATATGACAGATTAAGTTGTCCCGTCTTCTTTTTAGGGTTTTCAGTATACATCTCTTTTCACCCATTCTTCTTAAGACTTCTTTGTTCGTCACTCGGTTGATCCATTTTATCATCATCATATTTCAACAGCACCAGACTCAAATGCTTGAAGCCTTGACTTCTCTGCTGACGTTATTGTCCATGCTACGCTTCCATGTAGTAATTCCTATTGAATACAAGCATTTTTCCGAACTCTATGGTTTAGAACCTTGATATTAGACTAGTTTACTGTAGATAAGTAATTCTTTGCTTAATAAAATTTGTAATCACTTATACTTGACATTTCCTTTGCCGAGAATTGAAATCTAGTTATCCTAGGGGGAACTTGAGCATATTATATCATTATCCTAAGGCTAGTCATGCCAGAGGGAGAACGGTGATTATCTACTATCGACTCTTATAGAGCAATGTGATATGGAACAGTAGCGTCACTTTATGTTTTTTTTTAAAACTATATCGTTCTAATTCGTTCTAATCAGAAATTTACATTGAATGGTATATGTCTGCGAAAAAATACGCCGACAGTGACTAACGGCCTCTTTCCTTTCAACCTGAAAGTAAGAAAGAAACAAATAAATCAAAACTGTAATCTGAAGAGGAAATTTGTTTTTAGACCTGCGGGTATGGAGAATATTGAAATGACTCTCTATTACGAGATTACTTCATTCGTTTGAAGTTGAAATGAAAACAGTACTATATCTACATTCTGAAAATATTTCTTGCCAAAAATAAGAGATTGACGTGTATTTTCATTTTTAGCGATTAAGATCCATTGTATCTCCAGCTTTTACAAAAAATCTATAATATCCTTCCATTCATCACCTTTCATCCAATTTGGATCATATGTACTATACTTAAAGATTTGAAGAAAAATATAGTGTCGAATCATATATAATTATATATAAGGCGAAAAAACACCACCGTCGTCTTCAATGTTTTATGTATGTTCACTATCTCTTTCTTTCACCTTCTGTTTGAATTTATATTTGTGTATTTGCGCCTATGGCGTTGTGTATGAATGGTTATTTGTGTGTGTATATATATATATATATATATATATATATATATATATATATATATATATATATATATATATATATATATATATATAATGGCCGTTACATTACTCTTCCTATTTGAGCTTCACTCACTCTTTCACAGATTCTGATTCGTTCGATCTAATTCGAGGGCCACGAATCACTGAATTTCCAGATAAAGTTGACCATAGTAAGAAAACGTATAGGCCTTAACCAAATGGCTGAATATAAGGTACCTACATGGTTTTCCTTCGCTCTTTTCTGAAAGTTTTTGTTTTCTTGCAATTTTGACTTGTTTCACATTCAATCGAATTGCGGTGTCCCGCTGTAGAAACAGGAGTTAGGCAACGTTACCTCTGCATTTATTCTCCAAGTACCAACTATGGCTATGACAATGTTTTTTTTTGTCAAGTTTTTCTTTTGTCAATTTGAGCTGTGATGTGCTCTTTCCATGTTTTATTATCACTTCAATGAAAGAAAACACGAAAGAGTATTTGGCCACATCTTGATATATTAGGTGATGTAATAAGGTTAAGCGTCAATTACAATTTTTGTGACCGCATTTTTTTATAATGACAACGATATTGTGTTGTGAATGATTTATAATTTGTTCTTTAACGAAAATACCACCACAGGCATTGTTTTACATGGAATCCCAAAAGCTATTTTTCACGAACTGAGGTAACTGGGTTACTGATAAAGTACAAATTATAATTATTAAAGTCCGCAACGATGTAATGTTGTCACCACTATTTGGTCACCTCTATCACTGTTCTATTATCCACGCATTGTCTACAACCTACTTGTCTCGAAATATATTCACCAGCCATTGATACCTGAATGTCTATTATTTGCATTTACCCAGGTAGCGGACAACACTTTCCCTAACATAGTGCCCTTGATGACCGGTCGCAGCGAGGAGGAGCTAAAGACACTGTGCTGGCCGGAACCGCGAAAGAAACTCGACGACTGCCCTTGGCTGTGGTACAACTTCACCAGGGAGGGCTACCTCACTCTACACGGCGAGGACTGTTCCTGGATGTCCATCTTCAACTACGTTAAGACCGGGTTCCTCAGGCAGCCGGTCCACTTCTACCTCCGACCCTTCGCCAAGGTTGCCGAGGACGAGAACGGGCACCTGAAGCGGATGAACGCCAAGGTGTGCGTCGGGCCCCGGCTCACCGTCCAGCTCGTCCTGGGCTACACTGAGAAGCTGGTGAAGACCCTGTCTCTCGCACCCAAACCGCAGCCCATCTTCGGCCTCACGTGGGTCACCAGCCTTACCCACGACTACCTCAACTCCGCCGGCTACCTCGACGAGCCCCAGGCCAGGCTCCTGAGGCAGATCTCGGAATCGGGAATCCTCGAGAAGACCGTCTTGTTCTTCATCAGCGACCACGGCATCCGGTGGGGCGGCATACGAGGGACTTACCAGGGGAAGCTGGAGGAGAGGCTACCCTTCGTGTATATCGTCCTACCCCCTGCGCTGAAGGAGAGGTATCCCTCGGCGGTCGCCAACCTGAGGCGCAACGCCAGGAAGAGACTGACAACTCCCTACGATCTCCACGCCACGCTGGAGGACCTTCTGAGGCCGAATAACACAATGACCCCGGATGCGGTGGCCAAAAGGTCTAAGGAACTGCCCACGTCCCTACCGAAGGGGAACGTGACAGGGATCCTGCCGAGGGGCATCAGCCTGTTCCTGCCGATCCCCGAGTGGAGGACGTGCGAGGCTGCCGGCGTGTCGGCCAACTGGTGCGGGTGCCACGCCGGCGAGAAGCCCTTGGAGACGGACGACCCGTTGGCCACCTTTTCGGCCTCCATTGTGGTGGACAAGGTGAACGAGTTCCTGAGCCCGTACCCTCAGTGCGCCAAGAGGACGGTGGTCGGCGTCAAGAGCGCCGTCCTGAGCACGCCTCCCAACACGCTACTGCCCGATTCGGGAAAGAAGGTGATTATTTCAACGTTCATATTGGTTGTGAAATAAATAAGAGACCGATGTTAGTAGTTTTTGTAGTCGTTTGAGTGAGGTAACCCTAACACAGCTAACATAATTTGTGCCATTTAGGGTAGGTTGGTACTTGATTAGGGGTAGGAGTTATTCATGGAACGTAGTATGGGTGCTTTCGATTTGCGGCTACAGCCGGCGATAGACGGCGATCGCCACGCCGCGGCGCTTTCGATTTAGCTGGATCGCCGTCTAACGCCGGCTGCCGGTGACGCTCAGGGGGCCTATTAGCTAAGCAAACGGAAAACGGAATCGGGGGTTGAAAAACGGAAACACGTCACTCTCACGGAAAGATCGCCAAAGTCGCGATTAGCTAGGCACTTTCTCGGGAAGATAGTCCTCGATTCCGTGGTCCAAGTTCCCGTCTACCCTATGGGTCTCGGGAAGTGGAGTTTCCGTGTCGGAATTTGGGAAGTGTCTCACCTCCTCTACTATATTCCTGTTAAATGAGCATATTTTCTCTCTGGCGTGTTTAAAATAGTGGTGGGGTTATTTGCAATTGTGGCAGATAGGTCTGATGTGAGTTTGAATTACCTATCTTGTGTTTTTATATTAACTGTAAATTATGTGTAATTGCAATGGGCCGTTCTTCAAAACATTGCTATTAATTTAATTAGTTCGGCCTTCAGTGACGACGTGTGTTTTTCCAGCAAGCATCGATGTTGACTTGTGCTGTTACATAGTTAGAAACGCAAAGTGAATTGTTTGTTATAGTTAATTTGCCATTGTTTTGAGTACCTACCTACTTGGAGTAAAGTCGTCTGCTTTGATGAATGTTTATATTTTATGTGCTCAAAATACCACCCGCTCTAAAAAGACCAGAGTTTAAGCAAATGTTATGTTAATTCCTTATTCAGATAACAGGGAAGAAAGAGTGGTGAAAATGGCATAGAGAAGAATGTAAAGAATCCACATACGAATGCTCGTATACACAGTCATTAATTCGTTGTTTATGTTCAAGAAAGAGATTTCGGATGTGTGCAGTGAATTTAATGATAGGGAAATATTCTTATTAATGTTTGGAAGCTATTCATTCGAGGGTTTTATTACTAATACACTACTATTATTATAAAAGCCTGCTGTGAACTCACAAGGGGAGTGTCCGAGTTTCGGGTCTAGGATGTTGACGAAATTTGCCTGGCAGGTAGTCCTTGATTAATTAGTTACAAATCACCCTCCATATAGGGTTATATATCCAATAACTTCATCAAAAAACGAGTTTGAAATATTTTATTGCCAATATAACGCTTAAAATGACATAGTTACGTTAAGTGTAGTTTGGGTCAGTGGTTAAGTACTAACTTCACAATGTCAACGCCCATGGTGCGAGACTCCCTGTTACCAATTTTTTTTTTCTTCGCAGTTTCGTTGTACGACTGTCCTAGGCTTTACATATTTTTAACCTGTTTACCCGGGATGCATTTTAACTATTTTACGTACTAATTACGTAATTTGGTGGTCTCGGAAATACGTCCGCACGTCCTGTCGTTTTTTTGTTTACGAAATTAACGGAAGAGCATGAAGTGTGATCGTGATATACGTGAAATAAAATGACATTATTCCACAGCCCAATACAGTTTAACTTACTCCGGTGTTTATTACGAAAAGTATTGATCTGTTTGCAAGAGGTGGCCGGACGATTTGGTCCAAAAGTGAAACTTGAAGTTGAAGAGGTTGTTAATCGATTTCAAAACGTTTTTGTGACTTGTTCAAAGTCGGGGAAGGGAATGGGCAACACGCATGAACTGTATTTGGACCAAGTGCTGATATGTAAAAAACGATACGTTTCTGCTATATATTGATTCTTGGGCAGCGCAAACGAATCTGCCTCTATATGATGAAAAATTTATTGACGATTTCAATCAACCAACATGTACACTTAAAGTTATACCACCAAAGTGCACGCCCAACGCCACAAGAAATTGTTTCACTTGAAGAATGGAAATTGGAGTTTTTTTATCCGAGGGTTATGTACAGGATTACAAGATAAAGGCCAAATTGATTCGTCAGATTTTAAATTATCATATTCAAATCAGCCGTAATGACTGAAGAGAGACCTACGCAGCAAAGGAGGATAAGCTTCTGCTTTTTTGCGTGGAGGATAATGAGAAATTATGGGTTATGTACTTCCCCGGCATACAATGAATTTAGTTGTTTCTCGGGATTCCAAGGTGGTCGGCGGAGCGGCAGCTGGAAAACGCCTAACCCGGGATGAATTCATACATTTTACGTGTGCGTTTAGTAAAAACTCTACTATTTCGTGGAACCTCGTGGAAGTTTTTAATAGGAAAATAAAAAAATACCGCATTGTAATTCAAAAGTTAAAGAAATCTTTCTAATGATGAGTTAAGGAAAATTCTTTGTGAAATTGTGTAGGTTACTAACATATTGCAAGTAAACTCTACTAGTTCAGGCACCACTTCGAAGATTGTAATGAGAAAAGTAAAAAGTGATCGTGATGTTATTGAAAAGGACAATCGTACTATTCCACAAAATAATTACATGGTATCACGGGCGTCATCTTCTAACGACATCATGAACTGCACGTTAGATAACTTAATAGATATTGAATAAATTCATTGACTTACCTCCTTCGCGCTCCATATTTTGCATATGATGCAGACGATGAAACAAATGCTTCATGAATTTCTCTCATTGGCTTAGAGGTGATGCGTCATTGAATCTATGACGTTGCCCGGCAGGACGATGGTGATGACTACGTGGTAACCCTGCCGATTTTCGTAGCTCCGGTCGTGAACAAGGAACGACCGTGGATTCCGTGGACCAGGTTTCGAAAAGCCTAGCTAATAGCATTCAGTCTGTTTCCGTGACGGTTTGTCCGTGTCGATCGACTCGGAAACGGGGGTTTCCGAGTCGATCGACACGGAAACACGAAAGTTAGCAAATAGGCCTCCTGCTCTGAGGAGAGCTGGACAGATGAGAAGCTATTGGCCCAATATGACGTCACGTCAACCAATGTAACAACAAAGTGTCAACAATATTTTTTTGTAAACACGCAGACACAGGAAAGGTATTCTACGGCATTTATCAATCAGAACCCCAAAAATACTGTTATGGCATTCCACAAACATACGAAAATAATTGATAAAGTTAATCACAGTACCTTTTACCGAGCAAAATTGGTGAATTGGTTGGCTGATTCGAACTTTACCGGACGATTCCCCTCGTTGCTTCTTTCTTATTCACCCTCCAATTCACTAAACTGACTGCGCAAGGGCGAAAAACCGGTGCCAGCTGTTTCATTTCATTTGCATCCTAGCGAACGACTGCTCCTGCGTTCGATAATCAGCTATCGCCGTGCCTAAATGAAAAGCACCCTGTGTCGTAGAAACCTGGCGTCGACATTTTCCTGCTCTTAATGATAGGTGCATATTAGTCAAACGGTTTAACGTCCTATCCGATGGCCTGAGTACTAAACTCTCAATGTTCTTCGCAAGCTACTCAAGCTAGGTCCGGTATGCAAATGTACAAAATCTCTGCCACTGACTCTACTCGATCCCAGGCTTTGGATGAGAGGTCTGTACTCTATCCGTCATGTTAAGCTAAATCCATTTGGTGTTGTTACGGAGACTCAACGTCGTCACTAGCGCTTTGATGCACGAATGAGATAAGTCGAGACAGTCCGTGGTCATTCTCTCGGTGGGGTGAGGTTGGAAATAGGAATTGACTTAGAGTGACGCTCCGCGAATGATGGGTGAGGATGGTTACATCACGTAATGGGGTTCATCATTCGCATACGTGACTGTCTTTGAGAAGGTTATGTAAAGAGGGAGGTGTTCAACCCAGTGGTATGGATCACCATAAGAAAAAAAGAAACGCGGCTGCACTTATCTTTTAACTGACCTTGATATAGATCTTCTTACTTAGTTTATTAGACATGAGATTCACTGAATAATTTACTGAGGCTAGGAGTTGCAAAGATTTTTTCCCAAAAATGTTATTAATTCTCGAGATTTTTTAAATGTTTCAATTAGAATGCCATGGGTGGGTGGAAAGTTATTTTCTGAAGGCGAGAAGATGTATTGGCATTGCGTTAATTTAGTTACTTCCTATAGAAATTGTTATGGCGAAAAGGGTTAAAAATATATGAATATCTATCCAAGGGTCCAAGAAGGTCCGAACTAGTGCAGCTGAACTTGAGTGTAAGTTGAAGGCTGAAAAAAAATACGAATCTTATCGCTGGTGACTCGGTTGGATTGCTCGTGTAACGATTTGTCGTATCTATTGATATACAAGCATTTAATAAATCAATCTAAAAGAAACCAAGGGGGTGCATAGTAGCGATTTTATTTCCTCGGAACGGAGGGCTCCGGCTTCAAACTCTAGTCCCAATGTCAACTAGTGTTGACTTTGGGATTCTCACCATACCATCCTTAATATGTGGGTGGTAGGTTTTCTGACTGTCAGGATGTCTTGGTAAACTGTCAGCATCGCACTATAAATACATATAAATATTTCTTGAACTGTTGCTTTCCTCACGATAGTCTGCTGGACTGGACACATTCTTGTTAATGGTTTTGCAATTATTTTGAATTAACAATTTTTTCCATGAAACATAACTGGGTGCAGGCAGTATGACCAAAAATTTTCTTTATTCATAAGATCCTGCACTTTTTTCCAGTTTTAATGAGTACATTATACCTGCATGTGTGCTAGTTATGACGTGTTTTACTTCTAATTTTCTGTGGGGAGAAAGACACTTTAAATCTATCCACATCAAGTCTATACTCCAATCGTGTTCTTCTGATCAAACTGAGTTCTAATACGACGGTGTTTTTAACCCATTTCTAACGAATCCGGAAAATAGATATGACTCAAATTTACGTCAAAGACCGAACAAATTATAATTATCTCTGATAACTATCCTTATTTATCAATTAGATTTGAATCTTAACCAAATATCACAACGATTATCCATATATCTTTTTCATCCTGTCCATAGACGTTTAGTTCCTTAAACAAATCTTCATATTAATGATTCCTCATACTAATAGCGTATGAATGGGGCCCGACGAGGGAAAGGTGGTAAATTTTTCTTCCTACTTGCTCATCTAATTCACCTAGAACCCTTATCAAGAACCCAAACCGACATTTTGTAAGTCCATTTATTCTTTGTATAGGTTTCCCCGTTGGTGTATGTACTGTGATGATGACACTAAGGTCTCTTATTGTTGAGACATTCGATATAATAGTGGCAAATTTTCCTTCCTACTTGCTCATCCAATTCACCTAGAACCCTTATCAAGAACCCAAACCGACTTTTTGCAAGTCCATTTATTCTTTGTATAGGTTTCCCCGTTGGTGTATGTACTGTGATGATGGCACTAAGGTACATACAAATCTATACAAAGTACATATTGGTACATATACATACTGGTTTGGTACATATTGTTGAGACATTCGATATTTCACGTTATTTTATGCGTTAAGTATTTTAATCATAAGTATATTATGTCAGAGTTAACTATGCGTTACATGATAGGAATTGGTCTCATTTTTTTAAGCACGTATTGGATGAACCCCCCGGGGTGATAACTCATATAATCATGAGGACTTTCGAGGACGACTAAAAATATTGGACCAACGTGAACGAGTTATCCTTGGGAATGTTAAAGTTCTCCTCTTCATTTTTCATTGAGCATAATAAATTGGTGAAAGTATTGATTATCTATGGTAGTTGTGGTTAAAATAGATACATCTTTGTCTATTCCAGAAATAATTGGTTTACCTCAAGCCACCACATTCAGACGATTCAGACTACGAAGTGCCCTAATTTTACTCCCTTCTTCCTCTATTCACCTTAAATTCTTCTTTTTTTGGCTCTATAAATAGCTTGATTTGTTCGCTTCCCCAAGCTTTTAAGTGATACTATAATACTGGATATTATAAAAGTTTCTCACCAGGTAGTACATAGTATGACTCCAATAATTCTTTAACCACTTCATAAAGTGCCTATATTGCGCACTGCCCAGGAAAAACCTTAAGGAGTAACTTGCTGAAATGTACAATATCAAAATGTCCTATCATCCACATGAACCAATCCCGGTGAATTTGAATGACTTTTCTCGGTAGGAATCTTGCTATTATCCCAGGCAGCAGTTTGGACTTAATGTCTTTAAAGAGTATGCCAATTACGTGTAAAATATTTCCATGCTTTTTGTGACGATTAAATTTATTGCAAAAAGAGTGCTTTATGTTGTCTTGGATGTAAGAAACAGATACATCATTTGGTCAAAGAAATAATGGCATAGATTCTAATGCAAAATGATTCATTCACGGCCAAATTAACGATAGAAATATTGTACGTTGCACTATGGATCGCCATTGAATAAAATCCAGTCTGCGCTCTGAAAACAAGAGGAAAATTAAAGAATTAACTCAAACTGACATTTTTCACTCATAAATTTACGATTTCCATTGAGTCAGTAGAATTAAATGTATCCAACATCTTCTAATGTAAGAGCAACGAAATGTCCCACATCAGGATAATGTTCTGGAGCTTAGTCGAAGTTCTTTATACGCCATTGTTAAACGGCACAGATTTCATTGAAATGCTGCAGTATCATTCTGATTCAGTTCTGCTCCAGCTGCACCGAAGCACATTTCTCGCCGTTTTAAAATGCAAATTTTTATTGATTTATTGACGGAGTTTCGACGTAAATGAAATGAATGGTTACCTTGATTCGGGAAGGCTTTTCTACCGCGACCCTCTCACGTTCGCCTCGACCAGGGAGGTTTTCATCGTTTCCAAATTCATGTGATATTTATTTACACTCTCCGTTGACGGTGTTCATTTTCTCAGGGTTTTTTTTGAAAACTTGCTTCTCGTGCCACAAAACACAGTAGTCACACTAGATGTAACTTTTGCGCTTTTCACTTTTTTGTGTCAAACACCTGAATACCGATCGTTGAAATATTTAGTGTTCCACGCCCAGTATCTTGGAAATGAAAATTCACTTTGTGCGTTCCACATAAAGGTTTTATTGGTTTCGACAATATATGTCATTATCAAGGTGTAGAAATAACAATGTCTGTTCCTTAAATACCCTCAAATTAGGAGGAAGGAGGGGGGGAAGTGGTATGGGGGGGGGGGGAACTATGGTAGGTGAGGAATCCCTGTTTTCACTGTTGGGGAGTGGGTCTAGTGGAAGGGGTGTGGGGAAAAGGAATGCGAACTCCCAAACAAGGCCAGCAATGACATCAATGCAAGGACAGTAGTCAAATACATGGTACAAAACCGTTACAAATTTAAAAGTGGTGAATGACCATCAAATAGAACATCATTTACTATGGTGACATTAGACTTCTTCCTGGCTTTTGCTATCTCATATTGTCTATATATAAATAAATCTAATTTTTTACCCTTGTTCTCAACATGTATAATTTCAGAATCGAAATTACTGGAGTGATTACATTCAAGCAGATGTTTTGCGTATTGAAGATCTGTCACCAGTTGCAAAGCATTTTGAAGGCTCACTACATCTGATAGAAAACTTTCTCCCCGTTTTGCCAATGTACCTAGCGTTACATGAATTGCAATTTAATGCGTACGCATGGCTTTTGTCCCTATTTGTAAAAGTATCCTTCACGTTAAATAAAATTTTTCCAATGGTCACGGGGTTATAAAAAGACGGCATGGCTTTAATTGCCCTGTGCGTCAAATTGCCTAAAAAAGGTATTTTGCTCCACCGTGTACTTTTATCATTACCAATAGGAGATAATTTAGTCGTTGACTTAATAGCTTTTTGTTTAAGTTTTTTGTCTAAAATATTAAAAATAATACCCTTATCATAACCATTTCCATAACCTTTCCGCGATTTCTAGAATAGTAGGTATTTAGTTCTTTTTGATAAAACTCTTTACTCATAGGTAAACTGACCAAACGGAAGGTCATGGCATGGAAGGCTGTTAGCTTATGAGCACGGTAGTGAGAAGAGTCGTGTGGAATTATTACATCAGTGAAAGTAGGTTTTCTGTAAATGGATAAAACATGATTATTCTCTAAAAGAGCAATTGTTAAATCTAAATAATTTATACTATCACCACAAATTTCCCCGTAAAGTGAATTGATTCGTATAGGCTATTCGTGTAGAATCACCTAAGTATCATCATAAGATAATCACGCATCCATGCCCCAGGCTGGATTTGAACACGCGACCTATGGATTGTCAGGCCGGCGTCTGACCGATCTGCCTCCGCGGCCGGTGAATTCGTTTTCCTCCCTCACCGTTCACTGTCACAACCCGAACTTAGCACAACTTTGAATGCAGGAAAGCACATTCCTTCTCAGTACCTACTGGTCTTCCGCAATAGTCGTATTTTTTATTCCATGGTTCGTATTCCCTGCAAGTAAATCTACTGGGAATGTAATAGCGAGCGTTGCAGCCATATCGGCTTATACACCTAAAGATGGAGAGGTCGTATCCTCCATGGCATGTTAGTCCTAATATAAAGTTTGGTTTGAAGGTTGGAAATGATCTCAACAGTTGGAACTCCATAAAACACCTCTTTTTCTATTGAATTTGCGAGCTTCTCATATTTTTCTTTCCTTTTGATTTTTTCTTGCAATTGAAGGGTCACGGGAGTAGAATTCTCTTTAACCCGTTCGCGTTTTCGGGACTGAGACTCTCTGCAGTCACCATTCCGAGAAAACTAGTGGTAGAGGGTCACATCTACATCTACATAATACCCAGGAGGCCACCATAAAGGAGTGTGGAAAGGGGTGAATTCTCACCAAACATGCACTACATATCATGCATTAAAAATGATTAGTATTTATATACTGTACTAAAATTCACCATTTAAAAATAGATAAAAATATCAAGGCAAACATGCAAAAACTTGCTGTTAGTTGGGTTAGATTTAGGTCCTTATACCAACATTCAGCCACCAAAGGTATCCATTGCTACACTCGTATTGGATATATTTACCGTTATTCATATCCCTAATTGTACGAGGAATAACGTGTACCAGAACGAGGATCGTGCTGGTTCATTATGTTTTGTTTACATTTGCGTGATTGAATGGTCCCTGAAGTAGGAGTAAATCCTCGTAAACTCCGCAAGCGTGTGCACGAGTGAGAGTCGCTGGGGTCACAAATCTAACAAACCCGAGTGAGAGGGAGGGCATGTGCGAGCACAGTTTATCATTTGATAAAAATCTGTACTCTTTGTGTGTGTCTGATGGAGGAAGGTATGGGTTTCGGTTTTCACAATCCTGAGTGAGTTTATTTCCCCTTAGTGGTAACTCTTATTTTTCCTTGTCTCTTCCATGTTTTATTCTACCCAGCTATAGTCGTTAGGTCGTGAACGTGCTGGCTTAGCAATCTAAGGTCGGAAGTTCGAATTCAGGCCAGAGTATGGATCCTGTGTTTGTCTAATCAATATCTAAGCTAGACGGCACTATATCACCCTCCGTGGGAGCATCTACAATCCAAGACTACTTCAAAATTTTTGTTCTGATCTCTTTATTTTCCGGAGTGACATCATATGTTTCTCATTTACACCTTTCCACATTCCGCTTTTTTCCGCAATAATAACTTTATCTTCGTTTTCCAGAAGGATTTTGTGGAAGCAAATCGAGGCGAGCACATTGCATTGCGCTAACCTCGATTTTGTTCCATCGTCATCATTATTGGTTCGATGCAGCTCTCCGCTTGTTTCTTCTATCGGCTAACGTCTTCATACTGAAATACTCTTAATTCTAGGGGGATGGGGATAGTGTGGTGCCTAGAGCAATGGCATCATATCACGAATCTCCGAACTCAAATCCCAGCATTGGTAGATTTTTTTCACTCTTATATCAGAACCTTGAGTGCTGAGTGGACACACTTAGGAGTCTTAAGCTCAGTATTACTTTCGTCGAATAGGACGTCAAACCGTTGTCCTCTTGGTCCTTCATTTAAGGGTCGGATAATGCCGATGACGTATTTTGCTTTACCTAAGTCTGGTCGAAATATTTGAAATAAAAGATACAAATTAATATTCCAAATTTATTTAAAAACCATAATACAAAATATCTCGCGGCTGAGCTTAAAGCCACCGAGTGCGTCCACCGGGTTGCGGATGGTGGATCGACCTCTAGATATAGGGTAAAGGGGGGTGAATCGGGCCACAAAAAGTAAAATCGTCGATTTCCTCGTTTGTGTAAACAGTTACATTCTGAAAGCATTATCAGCAAAGGACTTGATGTTTTTCCAGTTTAAAACGCAATTTTCAGCGTGGTTGCTCTGAATAGAACGGTCCTGGAGCAATTTCTTCAAGAGACTGCATGGTCCTATTCGCCCGACGACTTGGAGGGCGAATCGGACCAGATTAGAGGCTGAATCGGACCAGTAAAATAACGTTATAAATTTTAGTTTTCTTAAGTTTTATTCCATAAAATTTTGAAATTTTGCATCATTGCTTTTAACAATGTAGTGCAGTCTGGAGATATTTCGACGACACCTTCTTAGAGTCAAACATAACTTTACAAATAGACATACATCACCAAATCTGAACATATAGAACAAAATAGAACAAATTTACCAAAACAATTAAGCACATTTACCACAAGTAAATTTATCTCGCCCCTTAGCACCTACACACAGCTCATGGTACCAACAATTACACTTCATGCACTTAATCCAGTCTCTAAACTTTGACGAATTCGCACAATTATAAGACTTGGAGCAGAAGCCACAAAGCGTATCATCAGCTGAGTTTTCCCCATTCTCAGTATTGCCGTCCCTATCTGAAGATGATTCATATAAGTTTCTGCAAGTTCCCTTCGCGTTCCTAATATTTTGTTTCTTCAGTCGTTGCTTTGTTTCTTCTATTACAGCTGGAGAAGTAAGTATTTGAGCAATTTGCTTTCTTGACCTTTTCACATTGACTTTCATTCTTTTTTCTGGTGTAGGTAGTAAATTATGTAAAGACCTACCCAAAGTATTTGACGATTCCTCAGATGTTGATGTCGAGGATTGGCTTTCTTCATAGGGACTGGCAGTTAATTTTTGATCGGAAGATGAATTTGTCGAAAAAGGAGTTGATGCTTCTTCTGGGGCGTGTGAGCTTCCGAGATTAGAAGGATGAAGATCTAACTCCGTCAGGATACCCGGATTCAGAGGGAATATTCCTGTTGATCGGACTCCATTTTCAGCGTTGCCGATTGTTGCGGCTTTGCTCCATGCATTTCGAAAAAGCCGACCAAAATTAAATTTAGTCATCTTTCTATCCCCCTTACAAACTGTCATATACGCATTTGTTTCAATATCGTAGTATGTCTTTAATGGTTTATAAAAAGACCTGTCCAGAGGTTGCAACCTTTGTGTAGTGTGGCTGGGCAGTGATAAGAGAGTGATCTCATTCCTTTCACAGAACAGTAGAACAGGAAGAGTCTTGTGTGATGCGTGGTCATCGAGGACTAAAATGCATCGGCCAGGAATCCTGTTTGCTTGAAAGTGCTTTAGCCACTCCAAAAAAAGATCCTCATTTATCCACCCTGAATCGGACATAAAAATTTTAGATCCCAACGGAAATCCATCCTCCCATTCCGTATGGAACTTTTTCCCCTTAAAAATTACAAAAGGTGGTATGTAATGTCCACTTGCATTGCAGCACGCAACAACTGTCACCAATTCCCCCTTTTCCACTGACGTCTGTTTTATGACTACCTTAGATCCTGTTCTTGCAACATTCTTTTGGGTTTGGCGATTATTTAATACACATCCCGTTTCGTCAACGTTGTATATAAGGTGGGGCCTATCCATAACTCCAGCCTCAGCCATCGAAATAGTTAACTTTGAAAAAAAATCGTCTACATCTTCCTTATTTAAACCCTCAGCTCGAGCCACTGACAAACCTTCGGGTTTTCGAAGACTTAAAGGATGTCTAGATATAAAATTCAAGAACCAATCCTTGCCTGCTCGTTTTTTTAACGCACAGAAATTGTTTTTTATGTTGTTTTCAATGGAAAATTCATATGCCACCTTCATGACATCATCTCTTGTCAATCCGAACCCAATTTCACATAACCTAAGAATTCTTCTAATTAATGCTTCCTCTTCTTCCACTGAGAAGACATTTTGCCCCCCTCTTGTCTTCAATTTTTCCGTATCCGCTACTATTCTACGATAGAGGCAAGTACGGGGAACATTGAAAAGTTCGGCAGAATGCCTCATGCTTCTTCCCTCTCTGAAAGCTTTCAGCGCCATTCTCATATCCTCCTCTGTCCATGTCTGTTCCGTTTTTCGCCGGTACTTCCCCATCTTAATCCAAAAGGAAAAACATTAACGGTAAGCGAAAATTATCACTTTTATAAATACGTTTTAAATGAAATTTTGTTAATGTTACGCTATCAAAAGGAGGTTGTAAGGCGTTCCACAACTAATTCTGTTGCCATATATAATATTTAATACTCTGGCAATCCCTCTATCACGTACATTATATCACCTCCTTTTCTTTCAGATTGGAAAATATAGACCACTGAGTAATGTAGAATGTATAGGTATGGAACTCAATGTGAATTAATAACAATAAATTTCCATCACGAAATGCGTATGTTTTATGATATTGTTTCAGCGAATAATTGGTTAATATATATGGAACAGTACACAACATATGTTACATCAAACGAAGGTAGCTTACCTCTCGCTCAGCCTGTAAATCGTGCTCGTCGCCGTAATAATTCACCTCTATGACGGGGAAAATCTCTTTCCTCCTCCTCGTTATACGTAGTAAATATCTATAACGTGATATAGAATAGCATTAAAATAGGTTTATTCCATTAAACTTCTTATAATACTTAAATAAAAGAGCATGGCCTAAAAAGAAATTTTTAGCCACTTTCGCTCAAACATTCTTATAAACATTTGATGTTTTTAATGTAAAACATTAAGTGTAAGTAAGCAATTTATCAATATTAGTTGTATATCTACTTACTTTTCAGTAGCAGAAGGAATTTTTCCAAGTGTCAGTTGAGTATAACTGGTTCAATGCTTCACCCTCGACCAGCGGCTTGGAACTGAACTCCTGCGCGTGCTGGTCCTTTTCACCCGACTAAGTAATATGATTTTATATCATGTTTGGTAACTCCGATATTCATACAAGGCTCAAAAAAGTAACCTAATGTGGCAGCTATGGTATTAGATTTCCTTTCAGGAAAGAAAAACTTGAAATCTGAGTAAGCGCTACAATGTCACCTTACTTTGAACCTATACGAGGTTTTCTAAATACCCAATTTCACACCTCTCTCGTATGGTAGGCTTCCATTCGACAGAGTATCATTTGCTTAAATTCAGTCGTCGAGTTCTCGTTTTCACTCTACTAGAAGGACAATATTACAAAGAAGCAATTCCTAAAACGTAGTCAGTCTCAAGTGATACCGTTTCGGGTCTGAGCGCACTTTTTGAAAAGCGTTCCTATTCACCCGCTGGTCCGATTCACCCCCCTTTACCCTAGAGGTTAGCTGCGAGATAAGCGAGTTACCTCGTCGAATAAGCAGTCGTGGACAAAAAGCGACGGCAATCCGAGGGCTATTGGTCTATCCCTGGGTAAGATAGGCCTCTAAATAATACAGAACCTGTGAAGATGCCGTGACTTGGCAACGGGAGGCCGCCAATAATTACGCTTCTCATCACCCGGAGGAGAGGGCAGTAGCTCTTCTTCACATGAGTGAAGGTGGAGACCACAGTGGTCGGTACAGCGACACTCATTTCACTACAGGCGTGGTAGCATTTACTTTAACGGATGTGGTACTGCGATGTGGAAGGCAAGGGGAAATCACCACATTACTCTCTCGAGGAGTCGCAGCTACTCCACTCTTTCCTTTATTATCAAGACGTAATGGCACCCTCTCGAGTAAAATATTCCGGAGGTAAAATAGTCCCCCATTCGGATCTCCGGGCGGGGACTACCCGAGAGAGTACATCAGTCAAATGTGATTCACATTTTAGGGTAGGAACATGGAACGTGAGATCGCTTCGGACCTGTGGAAGACTGGAGAACCTGAATGTAGAAATGCAAAGAATGTCCCTCGACGTATTAGGAATCAGCGAAATGAAGAGGCCGGAAGAAGGAGACTTTTGGAGTGGAAGCTACAGGATTATACATACAGGATCATTAAATGGTAATGCTGGAGTAGGGATCATACTCAGAAAGAGCGCCGGAATGCGTGTGAAGAGCTTCCTGCAGTACAATGAAAGGATAATAATGGTGAAGATCCAGACCAAACCTGTAGATACCGTGGTGGTGCAGGTTTACATGCCTACGACGGACTATGAAGATGAAGAAGTGGAAGACGTCTACGAAGATATCACGGAAGTTATAAAACAGGTAAGAGGAGAAGAAAACTTAATTATTTTAGGAGACTGGAACGCTATCGTCGGCGAAGGTCAAGTTGGAAGAATAACTGGAAAATACGGACTGGGAAACCGAAACGAAAGAGGAGAAAGGCTGCTGGAGTTCTGCACTCAACATAAGTTAGTGGTTGCCAACACATTGTTTAAAAATCACAACCGAAGAAGATACACATGGAAAATGCCAGGAGACAGAAGAAGATGCCAAATAGACTACATTTTAGTGAATCAGAGATTTAGAAACTAAGTGAAGGACTGCAAAAGCTACCCTGGGGCAGACATCGACAGTAACCATAATTTAGTGATGATGAAATGCCATCTAAAATTCAAGAAATTGAAGAAAACAAAGAAGAATATATGGCAAGTACAGTACAGTACAGTAGGGTGGGCCGAAAAAAGGTTTTTTACCGGATCAAATTTTCCCTGTGCGGGAAAGTTGTGTACTGATATCAGGATCTTGCATGCAAATTTTTTTCGAAATCGGATAATATTAACCACTGCCGCCCGAGCTCCAAAGTTTAAAATTTTGCGAAAATTCAGGCGGAAATGGAAAACAAACGGTTATGGAGAATAATCTGTTGCGAATACTGGAATATTGATTAATATCTAGGTTAGATACATATGTTTTGATTACAACACCAAAATGTGAAGTTTATTTGACGACATTTATGGCTTACACGATGCCTGAGAATAAACAGCTAATTTAGATCGTAGGCAACCCGCACAACAACAAAAATTTTTACACCCTCCAAGCATCACTTCAAATAGATCACTTTTGGGAGCCGTATTTGGGATAACTTAATAATTTTTCGAATTCAGTTCCTTTATAAATGTCTCATACTTCATTTGGGTATAGATAATACATTAAACAGACAGTAAAGTTAACTTTTTTTAACTAATCTCAATTATGATGAAGAATTTTATGCATGTTGAGCTATTACCACAAAAAACAGTTAATCAAGGTAGGATTAAGGCACAGCCTGATCACCAAGTATTTATTTAAGTAGCTCTCTGCTATTTTCGTGGAGAAACTACCCAGAACTCACCATGAGGAGGTGGCTACTATCGAGTTCCACCCGTCCCCTCCCAAACCACCCTTCAATGGGGCACGTTTGTAGGTATCTGGCTATCACCGGTTCTTATTATACCTTATGCTGTGCTTTATTTTCAAATTTTGGTTGAAGTTTTCGGCCTTTTATGCATGATAATGCCCATCCATGCCTGCTTCCTGGACTGAACACGGATTTGACGCCACCGTGATCATTTGTACCATCCTTTCAACTGCTTGTGTGTGGCATGCAAATTTCAACAAAGCCCCTTCCTTCAGAATATCTCCGAAATCTTTGCTTATGATATCAGCTATTAAAGGTGGTTGATTTACCGCTACTGTTTTCCAGTCAACTAAATGGACGTAATCTTGTGCATCAAAATTCATTGTTGGAAGTTCGAATTTCCTAAATTCCTTCTTCTGATTTTAATATTTTTTCGACGGCCATTTCACGGATCGGTCTTCTCTTTTCGGCTAGCATTGCAAGCAAAATATTCTCTAGGTGAGCAAAAAGAGCGTTTCCCTGAATGATTGAGTAAAGGCGTAATTTGATGTCTCGATTCATATATTTCATGAAATGTATCATGTTCATGATATTCTTCGGGCCTTCCGTGCATTTTGGTGTTAATTTTATTGCGAACCACATAGGAGTTTATACTTTCATCAAAAAGTTGCCAATGTCATCTGTTATTTTGAAGGAGTTTCGGTTGAAACATATAATCGAGGAATTCGAATTGCTGTAGTGGTCCACCTAGAATGAACCATTTTCCCCGGACTTCTCGCTGAAAGACTCTCCAGGCATTCTCCACTTGAAAAAGCACGTGGTCTCCTTGAGAAACCATCCCTATGTCATCTAGAAGCGCGGGTGCGAGTGCTGCAGCAGCTCGTTTCGGTATACAGAATCTTTCACAGGCAGACGCAAATCTAGACAAATTTAATTGATTTACACCCACCTTTTTTCCAAAAAATCATCAGCATCACTTGCGTCGCGTAATTCTTCATCTGCAGACGTTTCATCACTGGAGTCTTTCCAAATGACAGGAACTTCTTGTTCAGGTAGCGTGGAACATTCTAATAATCTTTTTATTTCTAACCTATTTCATTTCCTCTTCCTCTCGTTAGTTTCATGGACATTAATGGCACTGATATTTAGTTTTCTATCACTTCTCTGGTCCTGAAGGAATACACGTTCTAAAAATGACACTTTGGTGGTATTATCACTAACACAATAAGTTCCACTAGAGAATTTACATGCCGCAACATCAAACAGCTGACACGGGTGACGATGAAAGTCTTGTTTCAGATCAACGAGAGTCTTCTTGTTGACAGATCGAAGATTATTGCGGTATTTTCCATGGTATTGAATAATTCGTCTCACAATTTGCTTATGTCCGACAACTGGTATAGAGGATCTATTCCAGATGTCTTCAATGGCATAAGCCACCGTCTCCGCGATTCCCGGCACAGATGTATCGGTATTTCCACTTTCTTCTTGAATGTACCGAGAGTACAAATACATTTTCATCATCTCCTCATAAGTAGGCAAAACATTACCGGCGAATTTTTCGGGTGCACCAAATATCAGGCACTCCTATCCACACCTTTTAAGCTTTTTCTGTATTTCCGCCATTGCTTTAAATCTTCTTGCAACCGAAACCACAGTACGCTGTACAATGTAGTTATTCACTCACAGCAATGAATACCAACTGACTGACTACCTCAAGCTTATGAAGTGAAATACGCATCTTGCCCGACAACGGATGGGAATCCCCAAGGAAAATAAAATATTGCAACGAATGTGGTGAGTTAATGAGTAACGATAGTAACAGCATGAGATGAGGGAGTTAAAACATCAGTTACGAGGGTTTACAATGGAATGTCTTATATGAGAATTCTATGCCATTTTATCACCGAAGTATTCACGATCAACTCATCGCTGTGGCCAGATAAGGATAACCTTCGTCCTCCGTCTCATTCATACTTTCCTTAGCTCTACCACTGGCCGTCTTTATCATACCTGACTCACGTCGAACTAGCTGTACCTATTATCGCTTAGGGACTAGTTAACTCCCGGTTTTCCGGGTACAGGATACGTAGTGCCAACAAATGAACTAGTTATGTCTAAGGAATCAACACAGAGATATTAGAATCTTTAGCATTCAGAGTCATAAATATGGTCTTAAAGCCATCGTAATTTGAAACTTAGATGGAAGCCAGAAGGCAAAATTACCTCATTCACTTCAGGGGATTAACTTCAAAAAATTCAAATCTATGATCCACTAATGCTTTTATTATGACAGCAGTAAAGCACAAATTACTTTCCATCAAATTTGCTACCTGTTATGCAGAGACATTTGTGTAGGAAGTAGTTCTTCATATTAACAGCTTTTCTGGCCCAAAAGGTCATTTAAGCCAGTGACGATTGGTTT
The DNA here is from genome assembly GCA_933228895.1 of Platycnemis pennipes. Taxonomy (NCBI): domain Eukaryota; kingdom Metazoa; phylum Arthropoda; class Insecta; order Odonata; family Platycnemididae; genus Platycnemis; species Platycnemis pennipes. Next base: position 111,595,725 of record OW121850.1, read on the forward strand.
CATCATTATAAAAAAATCTCCTTTCCACCTGATGTATATGTATTGCTTAAATTGAGTTTCTCAAACACTAAATTAATCTTAACTTTAACATTCATTATTGATTGACCATTAAAGTCGCACAGTGAAATCCACCTCATGGGGCAAGGTTACAATAACTGATAACCATATCAACCTTGAATAATTACAGAAGATTTTGTCCAAGGCGATGCATAACATAAGATGGAAATTGGAGCCTAGTTTGCCACCTCTGTTTCACTCAATGTCTGACTTCAATTCAAGTCTATAAATAAACAAAACAGAGGCTGGATGAATGCTCGACATTTCATTTTTACACTACAGATACCTGTTCATGGAATAATCTTTGAATCTTGGTTTTAAAAGAGATGTGATAAAGTGTACTTCAAAAGCATTTAGCAATTGTATTTTGTATTTTAGAACGAGAATATACTAAAAAATTTGTATTTTAAGTGCAAAACATTTCATTTGAAATACAAAACACAGGATACAATTGTACTTCAAACTGGTATTTTAAAAACTTTATATTGGAAATACTGCCCAGCCCCGGCTCTCCCCTTCCTGCCCTACCTGGAAAATTATTCTTTTTTTCAAACTTTCCATCAATCCTAAATGGATTCTCTCAGCTCTCGGTCACCTCCCCTAGTTAAATACATACTACAGAAATAATTTTAAACTTTTAAGTACCATGGATCAATATATTCAATAAGTGATTTACCATTTCAGTTCTTCCCGTAGCCATTCACCTTTCCCTCACTGGGTTAGATCATCACCATCATTAGATCACTGCTGCTCTTTTTTTTTAATTTTTCCAAGGAGGTTAGAATGAACTGAATTCATCATCCTGGCTAATTTGAGAAGCAAGGTGGCAGGCAATGATATACGGGATTGTTACTCGTGATACTCACAGTTGAATTTCTTTCTGCAAGCCGTGAAACTCATGGCAATAGCAGGTAGCAGACTCTTAAGATAAAAAAAATGGAGTGCATTTTTGCAAATTTTGAAATAAACGGTAGAAAGAGGGCAAACTTGCAAGGAACCGCTAAAAATGTAGTTTTAAGGAATAGAATCCACTTCCAGTGGAATAAAATGGATATATACCTCCCTCAAATAGCTTTTGGAACAGCAGGGGGTTGTGTTTGAAACCGTCGGGATTATCTCGAATAGGTAACCAAGGAGTCACATGGTACAAACACGAATGGTCCTCAAATTTGGCGTGTTGAAACCGCTGATTACGACCTCATTCATTGTTTACACTTGTATTTTATCTCATCTGGGGGATCTATATTCGAGACAGATGAGAAAAACCCTGGTGAAAACAATTGACGATATTATAACGAGCGATTCAGACACAGTAAATTTGCAAACCATTCGTGTTTGTACCACGTGACTTCTAGGTTACCTATTCGACATAATCCCGCAGTGTTAAAACACACACCCCCAGCTGCGCAATTCAGACACGATTTCATTGTTATTGTTGTGAATGTTTAAATACACATGCAGTCTCCAGAGTGTTTTGCTGTCTCGCAATGTTTTGTGCCGAGGTAGTGGAGCATAATCTTTTGGACGTATGTCAATCATGATTGGAATCATCATTATTTCTCTTTCTTGGTGCATTTGAACGATTATTTTGTTGCCGAGAAAGTACTTTATAATTGATTTTTATTTTATCCCTGACTACGATTACCAGACGTCCGACTTTTCCCGGGCATGTCCTGTTTTTTTAGATGCCTGGGGCGTCCGGTAGGGCTATTGATTCCTGTCCGGAGCCATCTGGACAATCAAAATATACCCATTATACATTCAAATAAACTGGATTTCGTACAATCTATACATCTCGTACATTTCCATGAAAGTTACCACTTGACATTGTTGTTGACTTTCTTCGGTAATGGTGCCACCCATAGGTCAATGTCATTTTTTCCGATCGGTTATTTTCCAACCAATCAGAGCTCTGATAAAGTTACATGAGTTTTACAACAGAGACCGACGGCATTTTCCCGGATTGGTCCTGCATTTTAGTTTTCAATGATCTGCCGTTGGATTTCATGCATCTCGTAACCGTACTCTTTGCGTATTTTTTCTTCTACTACTTACGTTCCTTCACTCACCGTCCATCTCTTCTCTTCCTTTCTTGACACTTGTCATCTGGATCCGGAATAGGTCTTGCAAGACATGTCGCTGGTGGTGGAATCGAATCCGGGCTCTGCACTCTTCGAGGCCACGGTCCGACTGACTTCCGCCGGCAGTCACGAAACCGGCGTGGGGAACACGAGCTACTGGATGAATGTGGTCGGGACGATCAGTCGCATCAACAGATACGGCAACCAGAGCGTGTGCGTGGACGAGTTCCACATGAAACTGTACTGTTACTGTGGCTCCTGAGACTTATCGAGGAAGATGGGAGGACAAAGGACCCACGATTCCCGACATCCCAGGCCTGGAGGCGTGCGGTCTCCATCGCCTTCATCTTTTTTTGTTACACACGAATGTTTTGTGGTGAACAGTGTTTCTGCATTTTTTTCCAAGCGGTCGGAATAAATATGTTTGTTGATACTTTTTTTAATTTAAGATGTTAATATATTTTGCAGTCTCAAGAGTTCGTAATTGGACAGTAGTTTATGAAAACTAAAAAAAGTGATCCTCACGTACATTAAAATTCATGCTAAAATGAAATGTTAAAACATCGTTGATTTTATATATCATAAAAATATAAGTTTTTTCCAAATAATGATATCGTGCATAAAGGGGACTCATTGGTGAGTCTAATTCTGCAGCGTAACCTGGTGGAATAACCTTAAAATCAATCATCATACGTCAATCAGTTCTTAAATATCGTAACTCTTAAACCCATTATAATTCATTACATGCTATTTTTGCTTGACTAATATCATAACATAAATACCGTCCTATTAAAAGGTATAATTATTGGTAAAAACGAATAGGAGTTGAAGGATACTGGTCTGAAAAAAAATTTGAGCTACCATAAACTTTGATATAAATGAAAATTTTTAATCATTCAAAAATAAACTGAGAGTCAAGGTTTAAACTTCCAAATTTTGTAAGTGACAGCAGAAAAAATCCCATTCTATTTTAATGAAGCCATGCTTGTAATATACACAATTTGGCACTACATCAAGTTACTACTTTGCCTAAAGCAGAGACTTTACTAGATTTCATCATGCGTGATGACGCTTCAGCTGGCTGAGTGGAGCACATTCAACGCGCTTAAACAAATTGTGCGGCTACATCGCGAAATGTGCGCAAGTTCAAACAGTATGAGGTGACTCTTTCTTTTACAGAGTCGTCGTAGGAGCGACCTGAAGACCCTCCTTAGAGGGGGTCAGGGAGAGTTAATTGAAACGCAATCACCAAAAAAAAAAAAACGTGGGGCGCTAAGATATTAAAGTGATGCGGATATTATGATACTGCAGATAAAATCGATGTTTGCGAGGGCATTGGAAAAAAGGGACTTATTGGATGAGTTTTAATTAATTCAGGCCAAAAAACTTTTGAACGAGAACTGCAGCTAAATTTGAAGGACACCACATATTCAGGGACACTCATATTTCGAAATTTTGGGCAAAACTCTTACGTCATGTGTAGCAATTCTAAGATTGGTTTACTGCATCCCTCTGTGCTTCGCTATTCAGATTCAGATCTTTCACTTCGATGAAATTATTCTAACTAGCATCCCTCTCGGTTTACTCATGTATTTGACCCTCGGTCTTCATAGTAGTCTTTTTCCGGCTATTTTCCCCTCCAGCGTGCTATTTACAAATTTATTAATTCTCAAAAATGTGCTTTATCTATCGTGTTCTTTTTTTCTATATGCTGCTCCATAGAGCCTTTTCTTCCGTAGCTCATCTGAGTACTTACTTGTTTCTTCACGTTTCCGTCCATTTTTTCTACAGCATGTCACCATCATTATCACAAGTAATTATCCCTAAAAGTTAGATATTCCAGGCCTGGAGGCGTGCGGTCTCCATCGCCTTCATCTTTTTTGTTACACACGAGTGTTTTGTGGTGAACAGTGAGTGTGCATTTTTTTCCAAGCGGTCGGAATAAATATGTTTGTTGATACTTTTTTTAATTTAAGATGTTATTTTATTTTGCAGTCTCAAGAGTCCGTAATTGGACAGTAGTTTATGAAAACTAAATAATGTGATCCTCACATACAATAAAATTCATGCTAAAATGAAATGTTAAAACATCGTTGATTTTATATATCATAAAAATATAATTTTTTTCCAAATAATGATATCGTGCATAAAGGGGACTCATTGGTGAGTCTAATTCCGTAACGTAACCTGGAGCAATAACCCAAAAATCAATCATCATACGTCAATCAGTTCCTAAATATCGTAACTCTTAAACCCATTATAATTCATTACATGTAATTTTTGCTTGACTAATATCATAACATAAATCCGTCCTATTAAAAGGTAGAATTATTCGTAAAAACGAATAGGAGTTGAAGGATACTGGTCTGAAAAAAAATTTGAGCTACCATAAACTTTGATATAAATGAAAAGTTTTAATCATTCAATAATAAACTGAGAGTCAAGGTTGAAACTTCCAAATTTTGTAAGTGACAGCAGAAAAAATCCCATTCTATTTTAATGAAGTCATGCTTGCAATATACACAATTTGGCACTACATCAAGATACTACTTTGCCTAAAGCAGAGACTTAACTAGCTTTCATCATGCGTGATGACGCTTCAGCTGGCTGAGTGGAGGACATTAAACGCGTTTAAACGAATTGTGCAGCTAAATCGCGAAATGTGCGCAAGTTCAAACAGTATGAGGTGCCTCTGTCTTTCACAGAGTCGTCGTAGGAGCGACCTGAAGACCCTCCTTAGAGGGGGTCAGAGAGAGTTAATTGAAACGCAATCACCAAAAAAAAACAACGTGGGGCGCTAAGATATTAAAGTGATGCGGATATTATGATACTGCAGATAAAATCGATGTTTGCGAGGGCATTGGAAAAAAGTGACTTATTGGATGTGTTGTAATTAATTCAGGCCAAAGAACTTTTGAACGAGAACTGCAGCTAAATTTGAAGGACACCACATATTCAGGGACACTCCTATTTCTAAATTTTGGGCAAAACTGTTCCGTCATGTGTACCAATTCTAAGATTGGTTTACTGCAACCCACCGTGCTTCGCTATTCAGATTCAGATCTTTCCCTTCGATGAAATTATTCTAACTAGCATCCCTCTTCGTTTGTCTCACGTATTGACCCTCGGTCTTCACAGTAGTCTTTTTCAGGCTATTTTCCTCTCCAGCGTGCAATTTACAAATTTATTAATTCTCAAAAATGTGCTTTATCTATCGTGTTCTTTTTTTCTATATGCTGCTCCATAGAGCCTTTTCTTCCGTAGCTCATCTGAGTACTTACTTGTTTCTTCACGTTTCCGTCAATTTTTTCTACAGCATGTCACCATCATTATCACAAGTAATTATCCCTAAAAGTGATTTCACTCAGCTCTTCACTCCTTTCTCCCATTCCATAACCCCTTTATACGTTCATTAGTTCCTTCTTTTAGATCCTTCGCTTCTTGAATCATACATTTCATACAAGGCCTTCATTTAACATTCTCTTTATCCTCAATGACTGTCTTCATCAGACCATAAAGTCACAACATGCGGCCGATTAACTGTCTCGCTTTCCTTTCATAAATTTTAAACCAGTCTTCTCTTTTCTCTCACTCTTATAACGAAATCTTCGTCTGTCATCTGATCTATTCATTTCATCTTCATCGCTCTTTTCGAACAACATATTTCCGACTCAAGTGCTTCCAGTGCAATTACCATAAATTCATCATCATTCTTCCCTTTATAGTAGGGAAAAAAACTCGAGTTATTTATAGGATTGTATCGTCTACGACTTCCGTTGAACCCACGACATTCCTAAATCTCCAGGACAAATGAATTTCGATTTCTATTTACTTTAACCTTCATGACACAGCACCTGTTCAATTCTCGTAAAAAAATTGGTGAACAATAATTTGGTTTGGTTATGGAATGATTTTCGGCTCCTCATCCCCTCCCGTTTATTCATCCCCAGCCAGGCACGTAGCCAGAAGTTTGCTTCGGGGGTACTAAGTCTAGCGTAGCGTAACTTGAAATAAATCAGTCTTGTCCGTTCAGTTCCGGCATGTTAAAAATCTCTTCCTTAAAAATTCAATGCTAGGTATTAACTTTCACAGTGTCCATTCCTATTTCTTCTCACTGGTAAATTTCACTGCTTACCTTGTTATCAAGCAGTAAATTTGACCGGCCCCAGAAGAGCAGTTCAACGGATATATAATTATCAGATTGAAAAGAACAATTATTAACCATACACATGCCTGAATCTAGTGATCTTATCTAGGCAATCTAGACACTTACCACTTATATTGTACACATGTAATCTGGATTATCATGTCCAGTTAAAATCAGAACGTCAAAATTATTGGGGAAAATTTTCGTGGGGTGCTGAAGCCCAACCTGGCTACGTCCCAGTCCCCTGACTGCAGTTTAGCTTCGAAATGCGGGACATCCATTACACCACGCGATAGAAATCCTGCGTGTAATTCATTTGCATCTGGAAAGCACGAAGTCCTAGGCCGCGATGGCTGTTCTTTTTCTCCAAAACGATAAATACAGCTGATTTTGACTCCTTCGCAGACTTAATTAGCGAAATAGGCCTTTACTCGTAGCAGAGAACAAATGAGGGGGACGCTGGGAGAGAACAATAAGAAAAAAGACTGTGTCATCACTTACTCATGCAATATGTAGCTTATACTCCAATGTCGCTAAAAGGTAAACTTTAAGGAGAGAAGATGAATTGAATGCGGTAGGGCTCTATGGAGTAGGATGTAACTTGGAGATCGAGAAACATATAATGTCACTCCGGAAAATAAAGAGATCAGAACAAAAATGTTGAAGTAGTCTTGGATTTTAGATGCTCCCACGGAAGGTGATATCGTGCCGTCTAGCTACGATATTGATTGGACAAACACAGCATCCATACTCTGGGCTGAATTCGAACTTCCGACCCTAGATTCCTAGGCCAGCACGTTAATGACCTGACGACTATAGCTGGGTAGAATAAAACATGGAAGAGACAAGGAAAAATAAGTAATATCTATATTTCTATATTCCCCGCTTTCTATATTGGCCAATGCACCACACCCTTCAATATTCGCATGAATAATCACCGCGCTTCTTGCAATCCCTCCTCTCCGCACTTCTCTCTCCCTGTCCCCAAACATGTCTCTGAACATGATTCTTCGTTTAACTCCTGTTTCAAAGTTCAATTCTTTCCTCTCTCCCTCCTACAGATCCACCCGTTAAATTGCACACAATTGAATTAACATGCATCTAAAAGATAGATGCATGTAAATATCCTGGAATCAATGCGATGCATAAACCCTCCCCCACCCTTCCCCCCACCCTCTCCCCCATCCTCTCCCCTACCCTCACGAGCACCCTCTCCCCCAAGCCATCCTTTTCCCTCTCTCCTTCCAACCGTCCGTCTCCTCACTTGTATTCCTCTTCTTGTTGAGAAAGGTGGCTGTGACCAGCCCCCTGAAGCTTAATGCTATCGCCCTATAGCGAAAGCGTACCATTCGTGTACGGTTTCAGTGTTTCGCCACCAGTTGTCACTACTGCCTAGCGATGCTAGAATTTTTCTGGATGCATTGCTTGCATGTGAAAACATCGGTTAGTAATGAATTGTTTAATTATTTAGTGGCCAGTTAGCGTAATTTAGTTTGTGGCTATTTCAGCAAGAAAACATTTCCAACTCTTGCGCTATTGTCACTGTGAGTTCTTTGTCAAAGAAAACTAGGACAATGCCTAAAGAAGTGTGGTGTACTGTTGTCACATTCATCTTCAGCCTCGTTATATTAAGAATTAAAACCATATTTTTTCGTGACATTTCACGTATATATAACCATAAGTAACGATTCATAGTATTTCTATTATAATGTAACTGATCTATATTGCGACACGCTAATGTTTCATGATAAAATTAAAAAAAACTGTAGTTAGTACAAAGCCCATATTTTTACGAAATTTTGCCCGTGCTGTGCACAATACTCAAAAATGATTTGCTTGGTAATATATGCACTGTTTTCACAGTTACAACAGTTTGAATAAAATATGTTAAAATGTCGGAATATGGACCCCATGGCCCGAATTCCGACACAGATATGCTTCTAATTCCGACAGTGTGTGCTTCGTAAGTTGAAGAGCTAAAAAGCAAAAAGTGAGTAGGAAACTGTAATGAAATGGGTTTTATTTACGCAAAAGAAAGCAATAATTTCATAATAAAACGTTCATGACAATACTTGAAAATATTTTACTAGTCATAGCATTAACCCTTAAAGGACCAACCTTTTTCCGGTTCCACCGTGGACCAAGGGAGGGTCAATAATTGTCCACTTGAGTTTTTTTCGTTTTTACTAATCATGAAACAGAATATATCTTCAGTAATTACTTTCTTAGATTGGTAAAACATTCTCACAGTGATTTATGTTGCTAAAAATTATAAAATCGCGATAAAAATATTGAAATTTTTAATTCTTTATAAACTCGTCAAAGACGAAGTTATGATAAAACTTCTTCTCAATGGTTGCGGGTTCAACACTTTAATTTGGAAAATAAGTTTAGAAATCACCTTAGTTATACTTATACGTCAACAAGAAGACATTATTTGCATACATTAGTCGATATTCTGCAACCATACTCTAGAACAATAATTTTATTATTATATAAAATAAACCTAAAATTTTTCTCTCCATTTTCACTTACATGATTTACAAGTACATGATCCATCAAAATACTTCTCCTGATTTAAAATAATAGCAAAATATCTTTTTCTAAGTATTTATTAGCATATCATTCCAATAAATTTATAAAATTATTAACATTAGCAAGCAGTCGTGAAAGATCGACTTCAATCTTCTAATGAGTCAACATTATTGCAAGTATTGCATACATTAGTTTTTATGCTATGTTTACCGCAAACATACCTATTACAATTAGCGCATATAATTGTAGTTTTTGATAATTTGTTTGATGTCTCTCCTTTTGATGTGGCTGCGTTCCTGCACGCGTGGCACCTTCCTTTGCCATTTACTTTCACAGCAACATCTGACATTTTCGGCGGTTGTATTTTTCTACCCAAAACCCCTTCCATCGCCTTTAAAATTTAGTTCTGTAAACCTATTGTGTTTTCCAACCGATGCTCTTTTGTGGCCGCACGAGTTCAAGGCCGAGTTCCTGTAAATATAGACGTCACCAATTGCTTCTTTTGATATTCCACTGGGGAAAATTTTGGGTGAAATGAGCGAATCCATTTAGGGCAGCAATGTCAATTAGAGTAAAGAAAACAGGCATCGGCCACCTTCTTGTAGATCTTTTAGTTGAATACTTACGTACCATCTGATCAATAGCATCAACTCCTCCTTTGGTGTTGTTGTAGAACAAATTTACATCAGATTTCTTTTTACAACTATTACTGACATTTCTATCGGCGTGCTGAGTGGAAAGAAAAATGAGATTTTTCTAAGTCTTCTCTCTGGTGATGTATGATATCAAAGTCACCGGTGGACTTCCAGAGCTGGGGTCTGTAAATACAAACAAACTTGAAAAAATCTCCCGATCAGCTATTGCTTTCAGTTCTTCAGGAATATGTTTTCTATTACTCTGCATAGTTCCCACCAGAGTTAATCCAAAATCTTCATAAAGTTCTTCTGCTAGCTCCACAGACGTATAGTATCTGTCCATAAACATATTTCACCCGGAATTCTTGATTGGGACCACCAGGCGTTTCACAATTTCTTTGGGACCTGTGCTTGTAGATGGTTCGTTATTTTCTCCGGCATAAACTTCCATATTCAGCACATATCTCTCGTCGCAGTCTGTAAGCATCCTTATAAGAATGCCATACTTCCCTGGTTTTTCTTTCATGAATACTTTGAATGTTCACCTTCCCCTAAACAATGATAACATTTCATCAACCACCATGTTAGGTCCAGGAATATAATATTTGGGGAATATCGCTTTGACCACATGGAATATTGAACGAATAGTGTAATGAATTTGAACGAACAAATTTATCTTTTTCTCTCCGTATTTTCATAGTAGACTTATCATCAAACCTAACTATAGTCAATAGTTCCCTAAATCGGTTTCGACTCAATGCTTCCGCCTTCCGAATTTTTGTGACCACAAATCATGCAAATCTAACTTGCTATCATCGTTGGCACCGATCAATATCCACACTCCAACGAAGGATTTTAGTTCTACCATATCCGTTTTAGACTTCCGAGCTCGTTCTGCTTCTACATTTGTTTGCTGTAAAATCATGTCAAGAATTTCAGGAGTGAAAAATTTTTCAAAAGTCTCGCGGATATCCTTTACCTTACCAGCCGGTAGTAATCCCGCAATATATTCTGAGTGGTTCGCTTTGTCACACGAGGAGGATCACTTACGTATTTCCTTCCTGTTTTTGCAATGTACTCGGTATTGTCACTACTGCCTTTTTCCCTACAAAAATCACTTCCTTCATCTGCTTCACTTTCATCTTTCGAACTGATTTCACTAACATGGTCTTCAGTTTCACGCACTTCTTCATTACTGTTTCCTTCTGTGTCGCTTGTAATTTCCAATTCTCGTTCAACGTCACTCTCAGTCAAATAGTCATTCATCATTGGCAATTGAAGACACAATAATAATTAAAATAATGATATAAAATAGGTGTCACTATATATTGGTCACTATATATAGATATATATTCATAGAATATCACTGTGTATTTCACTATTTCCAAACCTTCCAGTATCCGTAAAATTTTCAGTACAGCAAAGATGATTATCAAATACACCAACTGGAATATAAATACAATGGGCTAAAATGTTTATGATATTGCCACAACGCTTGAATAGTTTTTTAATGTCGTTAAAGTTCTGTGAAGGTAAAGCGGAAATATGCCTCAAAGTATGAGGTTCTTAAAGTTATAAAAGGATACTCTTTATCAAAGTAATGTTATGACACTATCACGCATGTTGAAGACAAAACTCAAGCTTATGTTTTTATTAGGTACTACACTTGTAATTGGCGTTAAAAGGGTTTAAATTAAATTGCAATAGCGCGTGTCAACTTTTCCTTAAAGGTTCGAATTTAAATAATTGAAATTTACTGGTTAAAAATGCTTATTTTACTTGAATATTCTGATGATGTGATATTAAGTAAAAATACTAAAATGTCCTTCCGTTGGTATTATCTCCTGTTAACAACACTTTGCCTCTCTGTTAGACTTACTTTGATTTTTAAGGATTCCGCAAACCCCTATGCACCTATAATGTTACAAAAAATTGGCGCGCCTCCTATGACCTAATCATACGTAACAATATGAAACTTAGAGAGAATAATAAACAAACTTAGCAATGTTCAAACGCTTCTCTGCATTGTGACGAAAGAAGCTGAGATAATTTCAAATCCACCATAATGTTTTGCTCCAAAAATGCAAATATAGATGCGAGATTTGTGCACTTGTCAATCACGTTTTCCACCCACTTGCAACGTAAAATTAATTTTTTTCGCGGTGGATAGAAATTGAAAAATTAGTACGAGTAGATAAGGTGTACTTTGCTTGGGTTTCAAAATTTTGGGAACCATATTTTCATTCCTGCAACTCTTTAAATTAGATTATTTCAGTGCAACGCTCAAAAGCTAGCATCGCCAGATGCTAGCGACAACTTGCGGCGGAAGAAGGAAACCGTACACTAAGGGTACGAATTTCTTTGTTGACATTCCTATCCTATATAGTAATCCGTGGCTGTGACCACCGAAATATTCGACTATACGTGTGAGTGTTCTTTTCCTGTGTCTCTATGTTTTATTTTCACACCTGTGAATTGTTTATTTTCCACGATTGTGGCTTCTCCCAAGACATATATATCAAACAGTAGGTGAAAGAAAGAGATAGTGAACATACATAAAACATTGAACACAACGGTGGTGTGGAGATGAAATGATGGTCGAAAACACATGGAAAAAATTTTACCTTGACCGGGAATCGAACCACGGACCTTTCGCTTGCCGGGCGACTGCATAGACCACCGTGCTACCAAGATTACTCTAATTTCCAGTGAATTCGACGGGGGTTTATAGCACCAAGTGCCCCCCAGATGAGCCCATAGAAGCGGCCAAGAGATGGCGCGAGGGCATGGTTCCACCCACCAACGGAGAGAATACACAGAAGAGGAAATGATAGAAGTTCCACTCACACAGACAGTAGGAAAGATATAGAACATATGTTTGAGGCACACAACCTCTAAGAAGAAAACAACCAATCCGGTCATACTCACAAATCACCATTCATACACAACTTGCGCCTATGGCGTTGTGTATGAATGGTGATTTGTGTGTGTATATATATATATACACACACAAAAAAAAAAATATATATATATATATATATATATATATATGTATAATAGTCACTAGTTGCGACGACATAAAAAACACAGAAAACACAAGTAAGGGACACTCACAAACGAATAAAACAGGAGCTTTCGAACAGCGTTGCTGTCTTTATCAACCAGAAAGGAATACTTTCTGGTTTCTGGTTGAGAAAGACAGCAACGCTGTTCGAAAGCTCCTGTTTTATTCGTTTGTGAGTGTCCCTTACTTGTGTTTTCTGTGTTTTTTATGTCGTCGCAACTAGTGACTATTATACATGTGTTACACGTCACGTGCTTCCTGAAATTGCTATATATATATATATATATATATATATATATATATATATCGCTACTGCTATGATTAACGTCTGCATTAACGTCTATGCAGCTTTAAGCGGCTATTTAGGCGTTGTCATAGCAAATAAAAAGTGTATTATTTCAATAGTGATTGTCGTTTAAATTTTCATTAAATTCTTCAAGCAATAGATTTCATTGACGATTGTCTTTTGTTCCCATTCTTTAACGAGTATAATGTACCCTTTTGGGCGGGATATTCTTGTTATTATATCCAGAAACCGTCGTGTATTGCTTTACGCTGGCGATTGTTGCGATTGTGTTGCATACATTTCCGCTTGAAAGTAGACTGGCTCAACGTTGCTAATAGTTTGAACGTGGATCGATAGTGTTCGACATGTGTTCAGTATCGACCTGAACTAGCATCGCAGTTGCTGTTTACACATTCGAGTGGGGCTTAATAGTTGTTAGCAGTTGACTGTCATAGCAGTCAACTGCTACGTGTAAACGCACCAAGCGAAGAATTTGTAGCCCACCTATGAGTCGAGCTTATTGATTGTTCCGAGCGTTCACCTACCTTTTGTCTTCATCTTATTGTTAGTATGAAGCTTCGGAAAATAACCTTTGAAAATATACGTTTAGCCCGGAGTTAACAGCTATCCCTTCGAGCCCTGCATAGCTTAATCGACTGTTTTTGCAGTCGTTGTGCAGGATCGACTGCGATCGCTAGAATCGATTGTACTAATGGGAATGACATCGATGTACGACTTCAGGTAGAGCGTTGTATTGAAAGGAACGTTTTAATCAGAATATCGTTCAAGCGTTTCTTGTGGGACGAAACAGTATAAGGTCTTTGGACCGGAAACAACAACCGGCGAGTATTGCAATTCCTCGCGAAATAAGGAGATTGACTCACGTAGGATTTCCACCGTCGAAAAATCCTAAGCATTCAATCGCGAATCATCCTTTAGCTTTACCAAGCCTTCCTTCATCCTTTAGCCCAAGCTTTACCATAGTACGAAATCTGTGAGCAGTGCATTTCCATTGTTTTAAATTCCTTCTGCATATGGGAATTGCAAAACTCCGATCCGGATGGGGAAGGGGGAAGTGGGCAGGTAGGGCACTGAGGTTTGCGCTTTCGCTAAGCCACTCACAAAAGTCCTTTCTGCTCCCGTCTGAAAAGAATGTTGGAAGTTAGAGTGACATCCAGCGCCTAGCTTTATCCCGGATTGGAGCCCAGCAGAGAGATTTTTGAGAACCTTCCGTAAGCGGAGGGACGTCGGACACGATGGCACATTCTCGGTAAAGGTGCCTGCGGCAGCTGTTCTGCATTTTGCTAGCGGTGAAACAGGTGACTTTACGAATCGTACCTAATGCCGCTATCGAAAAAATAGTATCATAATTTAAGTTGCTCATTTACTCATTTTATCGGAATTTTTCCTCAATTTAGGCTGGTGAAACATATTTTAATACGTTTAAGTTTTCAAATTTATATTCATAACAGTAAACCTAGGCGAAATTTTCACACATATAACCTTTAACCGAAATAACTTTCGTATTAAATTTTGTTGGTTTGTTGAAACGAATCACTCACTCAGTGATTCAACCCGAAGGTTGGTCTTTGATAGGTGAGAGAAGAGCTCACCCCGTACTAAGCCAATGGCGTGTGAAATTTACACATTCAGGGCAGGGGGGCCTGTTCTTTTCCCTGGGCCACCTGCGATTTCCTACGAAGTTCTGAAATGCAGAAAATCGAATCGCGAGGATTTTTAGATGGGGGTGTCCAGAAAGGCTCATGCCCGGGATTTGAACCCGGGACCCTCCTCCATCAGTAGCTCAGTGCTCTACCCACTACGCCACCACGAACCCCTTGAAATGAAATATAAACGTGTATATACATCCCTCTGCGGGTAGGGGGATTGAGAATACTCCCGTAGTATCCCTGCTTGTCGTAAGAGGCGACTAAAAGGGCGGGGAGAATACCCCGAAAACAAACCCACAGTGCAGCCAGGGTTGTGTCCAGACAGGTCGTCGAATCCACTGTCTGTGAGTGACCATACCTACTGGTCTTAGATTCACCCACGTGTGGACCGTGCGTGGAGACCCGTAAGGAGGAGAAGGGAATCCTGGAGGGTGAGTTTCGTGGCTCCGAGCCGGGTGTGAGATGCTCGGCATGGACCGCGGGGCAATATCCCTCTTTGGCCCCGGATTCTCTGTAAACGGGCGGCCGGGAGGTAGCCACTCCCGGTCAATCGGCTTCAGTCACATTTGCGTTCTGGTGGCGAGTGCAGAGATGTCGGGGGTCTACCTAGGGCGGTTGGAAGTGTACTGGTTGGTGGGCCAGTGCATTGGAGACCTAACCCGAAGTAGACAACCGCACCGGATCCCGCTATACCCCTTGTGCTAGCCCTGGCAACCGCACCGGCTTGCGATGCGGCGTCCCAGATGTTCGGCTCCGTGGTGGGTGGGGAGGCTAAGGGATGAAGTGATACTAGGTATGGGCGAGAACTCTCAACCACCACCTAAAAGATCCCGCCCTGACTTGGGCTGGGGAGATGTTGGAGAATGTAAGAAATTTCTTGTAATGAAATGTTTGAACGCGGATAAGAATCTTACGAAGGTCTCCCCGTTCCTCATTAAGAAATCGTTGTCCTCTTATGCTCCTGGAGTACTACGATTAGCTAAGAAGCTCCGAGATGGAACTTTATTAATAGAAACATGTACCGACAAACAAGGAGAAAAGCTACTTACCATGACCATGTTGGGTATTATCCAGGTTAAGGTAG
Source organism: Platycnemis pennipes (assembly GCA_933228895.1). Classification (NCBI taxonomy): domain Eukaryota; kingdom Metazoa; phylum Arthropoda; class Insecta; order Odonata; family Platycnemididae; genus Platycnemis; species Platycnemis pennipes. Next base: position 111,611,284 of record OW121850.1, read on the forward strand.
ACTTACATCGTACTCTCAATACTTGCAAGGGTGAATTTTCGCATTTTGATCTTCTATTCGTAGAAGAAGAAGAAATTACAATAGAAATGGCCTCCCAGAGTGTTATTGATTGCCGACGGCTAAAAACAAAACGTACGGCGAAACGACCAACACTACGTCGTTAGTACTAACTTTTTCAAGTGAGAAGCCAGAAAAAGTGAAAGTAGGCTATGAGTCTGTCACAGTGAGGCCATTTACACCTAACCCTATGTGGTGCTATACCTACCAGAGATTTGGGCATATAGCTCCGAGATGCAAAGGTGAAACCACATGCCCTATCTTGAGAAGAAAAAACACGAAAACGACTGCGAATCAGAACCAAAATGTATGAATTGCAGTGAAGACCACCCGGTCTATTCTCGGAATTGTCCTAAGCTGAAAGTTGAAAAAAAAATCATGGAAATCAAGGTGACTGATAAAATATAATATTTCAAGGCTAGGAAAAAGTATCGTACTATGTGTCCTACGTTCTCAAGGTCATTTGCAAAGGTAACGAAAGCCGAACCCCAAAAGGTAGCCATCTCCACCCAAACGGAAATGGTCCTAGTAAAGGCGTTGAACCAGGAAGAGAAAAAGCAGACTATCCCAATACAAAATGGAGGAAGAGATAAACCCACTAAACTGCCCCAGAAATCGGAGGGGGGCAGTAACAATACCTCCAAAACAAAGTAATCTGGCAAGTGCGCGGGAACAGTCTAAACATACAGTCTTCCTACTCCCATAAGAGCAATGGGAAACCCTTAGCTGGCTGGTGAGCCTACTTTCTGTTTTACCAAACGTTGCCAAATTTATGAATGTGCCAGTTGAGTATGTGGCAACGCTGTGAAGAGGGATTTTCAAAATACCTTACTAGGGCAGATCATAATATTTTTCAAATGACCGATTTTCAAATCAAATTTATCCGGAAGAAAATCAAAACGAGTTAAACTCAGGTTATTTACATATGAATATACTAGGACAGTAAACCAAGGGGAATATAAACTCTGAAATAAAATTGCATGTTCATTCCCGCGATTACATTTTTATTAAAACACTGCCATTTACAATACTTGTAGCAAGGGCAAAAAATACATTTGCATTTTTACATTATGGGTCAACATACTTTTTGAAAAATAGTTAAGCATATAACACGAACCATATTACGTTTAAAGTACATCAATTTAAAATAAAAATCACAGTATTATGTACACTCCTAATGAGCAACGTCAATTACGATCGCTTCAATCTGCATACTTCTAATAATAAGAGCTGTTCTCCTTGAAGTTTGTCTCCTCTCCCAATGCCATAAATTGCCTGCAAAGAAGAATACACTCGTTAAAATCATGAATAGAGCAGGAAAAAGTTACAGTTCATTGTAAAGGCCGTTTTACACGGTGCAATTATTTGTGCAAACGATTGTATGAAACTAAACGAAATTTTGTTTGTCTGAATGGAATTAGAACAGGTTCTATTTTCCGTTCAGTCATTCAGACCTTCGCAAAAGCGTTCACACAAGTTGCCGCTTTGCACGGTACCATTTTCCTCAAACAAGCGTTTTAACAAGAAATTGTAAAATAAAGTACCGTGTAAAACGGCCTTTAACATATGAGAGTCAACTTAGCGTTTAATGGAACAGACTAAAGTGGGGAGACTAAAATACTATCGTGGCGAACGTGTATATTTCTAAACATTTTACACAGAATTCGTAAGCAATGGATATCACCAATAACCTTCTGATAGATCCTTCTTCACAAATAGTGCTTCATTGCCTCCGTATCTCCAACACAAACATCACAATGGGATTCATTTTCTGGAAAATAGAAATTCATTCTCCACCCTTTTCATACTGTCGTCGGATACCTGTATTAAAGATATACACTTCATATCAATGTATGAAATATTTCGATCAACCAAAATAAGAAAATTCAATACAGAATGGCATTAACCCTAGGATCGGTGCAACTTGTTCCGTGATCGGCTGACTACGAGCAATGCATTCAAATAATACGTACTTTGAGCAAGAACTCGTAAAAATTCTGAAAGCACATTCACATATTCCAGCCAAATTAACTTTCATTATCATAAGCAGATAAATAACTATAGTATTGAGTGTTTTGTCCTTTGGCTCTAAAAGAACTTCCTTACAGATTCAAAATGTGATCTTGAGTTTACTTAATGCAAACTACCAATTTTAAAGAGGCAACAATTAGCATGCTTCACTCAAAACAAACTCGTAGTTATGTTCACTAAAACAATTGAAGTACTAGAAGCATTTGAGGGACAAATTTAAAATATAAAATATTTAATTGTAATCGCAACAAATATCTACCAGATGAATCAATATACCTACCAGATGGCTCAGAGCACAGGAAATTTGGTATCATCGAAGATCATTGAGAACAACTTAGAGTGAGTTGTCGAAACTCCAGTATAGAAGCAAACCATTTGCTACTGTTGGCATTAAGAAAAATAAGAATAAAATAAATGAATATATAAAACTCTGAAAATAATATAAAAAGGAAAACCGCGTAAAATTCTCACAATTTTGCTGCGTAAATCATTAATATTTTGGGAACGATCTTTGAACGCACAGACTTGCGTACGCCATCATGGTATCAGCCGTAGAGATCGTGACGTGTATCAGTCAACTTGCATTTTAATCATTTTTTTCCACAATATAAACATATATTTAACTGGTCAAAAAAATTAAATACATTTATATCAATGGAAAATAGTGTCGGAGTTTCTCGAAATTTCTCTGCTTAATATTCATTTTACTCTCGTAGAATGGAGATGACGGGTTTCCAAAATAGTGCCGAAGTGAGAAGACTGTATGTTTAGACTGTGGCGCGGGAAGCTCCCCGAGAGACCATAACGGTAGACGGGGAGGGAATGGAAGCGATGACAGTCTATTTGAGACTGAAGTAAACCTCGCCAGACAGAAGGGAAGAAGAACAAAAATTAAATGCTGAGCTCGTCTTCATATTTAAATATCCCTAACGGCATATTTATACAGTGGAACTGCAATGGCTTCTACTCCCATATAGAGGAAATTAAGCTTTTAGTCATTAATATTAATCCAGACTGCCTGTTTATACAATAAACTCATTTTAAAGCCGTTGACAACGTAAATTTGAAAGGTTATGAAGTGGAAAGAAAAGATGACCTTAGCGGTGAAAGAGCTCATGGTGGGGTTGCTGTGTTCACTCGAGAGGCACTATACATTTCTCCGGTGAACCTGCAGACACCGTTTTAAGCGGCAGCAGCCAAAATTGCTGCCCCGGAGTTAATTACTTTCTGTAATCTATATCTTCCAGAGTGGAAAATCGTCAATAGAGAGAACCTTGAGGATTTAATTAGTCAACTTCCACGACCCTTCGTCTGATTGGGTGACTTTAACGCGCACAACACCCTATGGGGAGATGACATGCGTGATTTTAATGGAAGAGGCTGACTTTTAGAAGATCTTCCGAATCTTCCTTCCACTATTAATATCATGTTTAACGCAGGAGACTTTTCTAGCTTTATTAGTTTTCACAGGCTAATACATATTCACTAGAACTGAGGGGCCCTGAAATACAATGGTAAGTTCAAGAGACGAATTCTCCTATGCCTCGCAAAGTTAACTATATACCTGTTACGTCAGCAAGAAGGCAGTGCATTCCGCCATTTCTTAGCTTTCTCAAATGGTCATAAAATCAACATTTAATCGATAATGCATTAAGCTGGTCGGTATTTAGGTGAAGAAGGTCCTAAACAGGTGTTTTTACCAGATATGAGCAATATATATTTAATAGTTTCAATGTTATTAAGGAATGAAATATTTGATAGTACTTTTTGTTTATAATGGATTCAGCTGACATTCGGTATGAAGATGTAGAGGATCCTAAAGAGTCTTTTAACAAAATATGGACCAGATGTAATTAATAGTTTCAATGTTATTAAGGAATGAAATATTTGATAGTACTATTTTTATCAATGGATTCAGCTGAAATTCGTGTTTATATTTAGGTGTAGAAGGTGTTAAGAAGTCTGTTTGTATAATATTAGCTAGTTAGATTACGTAGTTTATGATTTAATGTCATTTCGTGCTGTTTTTAACATAAAAATATGACTTTTTTGTTTACTAAAGGATTTTTTTTAAATTTGGTACATAGGTATAGGAGTATGTGAAACGAAAAAAACTGAAAGGTTTGACCTGTTCCTGTTGTTAGTTTCCGAGTTATGTTATGTTTGTTATTCTAGAAATGATATAGCCGAAAGTCCACAGTGGGCTAACGGATCCTACTTACCCCTAAGGTCACCGTTCAGTTAGGAGTAGGATCTGGAATCAGTCCAGAGCAGTGAGATCTGATAGCAGTTCAATCAACATTCTGAGAGGAGTTCCACAGCATCCGGGATCCGTTCAGTATGTAAGGAGGGTATTCTGAGCTCTGTTGACTGCTTACTTGGAGGTAAACCGATGTCTCGCTTCGATTCAATACGCTTTTATACAGTCTAAGAAGATGGGTAGGGAGGGGAGTATATTGCGATGAGATTTGTTATATAAATCGTATTACCATTGTTAGGCTAGCTTGGATTCCATGTACACCTATCGCTTGAGATGTATAGCGTGTGGTTGGACTCGGCTGCTGTGATTCTTGCTTCAGATACCTAAGGTTGGGCAGAGCAACACATATGAGTTATAAGTCAAAAAAAACTTTGATTCCTAAACGTTTAGGATCTTTTGAAACAAAATGTATGAAATTTGTACGACTCTTGACATTATAATACCAATTACGAATAAAGGAAATAGCACTCACTTTAGCTGTTTCTGGTGTAATGATCTGTTGAGATCCAATGGACCAAAGTTCAGGATGTGATCCTTAGCTGCTTCTGATGTAATGATCTGGTGAGGATCTATGGACCGATGTTCAGGATGTGATGCTTTCAATACTAAATGTAACGCTATTTATTCAAATCACCGCGCGACCAGCGTGCAGCGTCTAAGCTTGGTGAGAGTGTAGGAAATTTATTTCTTTTTTTTTTGACAGAAAACATATGAGAGTAATTACCTTAGTTGGAGGCATATCCAACAGCGTGTTGTGAGACGGAGGTGATTAGGAAATTTATTTGTTTTTTCTTTATACAGAGAACATAGGAGAGTGATCACCGTAGTTGAAGGTATATTCAGCGACGTGTTGTGAAGCAGAGGAGATTATACAGCGTACGAACGCAGTGGGGGAGTGATATCGCTTGCGCGAAGGCAGAGGAGATAATAGGAAGCGGTCTGGGCCTGTATTCTGTATCTCCAAACCGATCGGTACGGGAGACCTTCCGTCGGTTTGGATGGCAAACCGACGAAGAGGGAACATCGGTGAGATTCTGTACGCAACCGATCGGTGCGGTGGCGACCTCCAGTCGGTGCGAAACAGGGAATCCTACCGACACGTAATTGCAGTCGGTACGCTCGGGTTTCAGTCGGTTTGGCTTGTTTACCGCTATACCTATACTTGAAGGCGAGGTTATTGTAGATAATTATCATTTTTTCTTGGATATATTTGCGATATAAAATGTTGAAAATATATTAAAATAGTTACACGAAGTTTACTTGACAACATAATCATTCTGTAATTAACGTGAGTGGAGGTGAACTAGGTCTGAATTCTGTATTTTGTCGGTTCCATACCGATCGGTTTACCTTTTCACTCAACCGACCGGAACAGATTCCGTACCGACTGACCCTCCCGCACCGACAAAACCATCTCGATAGATTCTGTATGACTGTCGGTGGCAAACCCAGTCGGTTTGCTTCCCCCTCCCATGAAAAAGAAGGAGAGAGAGCAGATTTCCGAGTGTTCCCGAAGGTCGACGTCACGTGATACGTATCTGCCAACCGGAGGCAGAGGAGAGGAAACAAATGAAGACTGAAATACGGCGAGCAACTTCTACCGCCAAAAGATATCGCAGCGTAAACAATGGAACGCAGCGGTACGTAATGAATGTTTGTATCAATATTTACTTGCTGAAAGCTCTGATTTAATAAGCGTAATAATTTTTGATTGCATATTTACTTGAAATATGGATTCATAAAGTGCTCTGTGAAAATATTGCGAAGGAAAGTATGATACTTACTCCAAATTGAGTGGAATATGTCTTAGAAATAAATGTTGTGTGAGGGATAACTATATGATATATCCATTGCTTTTATATTACGGAACGGAGTTACCGCGAGTGTTAATTCTTGTTTTAATCGATGGCATTAATTATTGTTTTAAGTATTTCATCACGGTTACGTAGAGTTGTTAATAGCCCATAGTGTCACTTTGCCGTTGTAATATCCATTGAGAATAAACCTAAAGTTGTAAAATCGGTAGCGAATGGGCTGGAGGTGGGGGTATATCCGGCGACTCGTCGTGTCGACGCGTGGGGGAATATCCGGGCGGAGACTTGATTTCGCTCACTGTTTATCTTGTCATGAAGCAGTTAATTTGACCGGCCCCAGAACAGAAGTTCAAATCATGCATACATATCAGATTACTACAAATACATACATATCAGATTGGTAGATTAAATTGTGGGTCGGTAAAATAATTATCGGGGAAAATTTTAGCTGAAAAAGAGCACCAAGAGAGAAATAGACTGGGAGAAATAATTTCAGTGATAGTAGTGAATTGCCGTAATTTAACAAATAAAGTAGGCGAATTTCACCACCTCATAAAAAGTACTGATGCTGATATAATCGTACGCACAGAAAGATGGCTTTCGAAGGACATATCAGATTATGAAGTATTCCCGAAGTGTTTTACCACATACAGAAAGGAAAGAGTAAGCAGAAACGGAGGAGTATTATTTATTACTGTGAAGGACCCGTATGTCAGTAGAAGAAAACTTATTTCAGAGCGAAATGTACAAAGTACAAAGAGGAATTACAAGTGTTTTTAAGTCGTTTTTCTTTTGTCAATTCGAGCTGTGAAGTGCTCTTTCCATGTTTTATTGTCATTTCAATGATAGAAAAGATGAAAGAAATATTTGGCTACATCTTGATATATTTTGTGAGGCTAAGTGTCAATTACAATTGTTGTGACCGTAATTTATATAACTACAACGGTATTGTGATTTGACTGATTTAAATTTTTTTTTTAACAAAAATAACACCACAGGCATTGTTTTACATGGAATCCCAAATGCTAATTTACACGAACTGAGGTTACAGGGTTACTCCTTAAGTCCATATTAGAATTATTAAAGTTCGCAACGATGTTTGGTTGTCAATCACACGCACCAATATTTGGTGATTTCTATTATTATTTGCTACACGCATTGTTTACAACCTACTTGTCTCGAAATATATTCACGAGCCGTTGATACCTGAATGTCCATTATTTGTATTTACCCAGGTAGCGGACAACACTTTCCCTAACATAGTACCCCTGATGACCGGTCGCAGCGAGGAGGAGCTAAAGACACTGTGCTGGCCGGAACGGCGAACGAAACTCGACGACTGCCCTTGGCTGTGGTACAACTTCACCAGGGAGGGCTACCTCACTCTACACGGTGAGGACTGTTCCTCGATGTCCATCTTCAACTACGTCGAGGCCTCGACCATGTCCCTCGTATGCCACCCCACTAGATGCCGTGCTCGCTGATGAAGAACAAGACGGTCTTCTCGAGGATTCCCGATACCGAGATCTGCCTCAGGAGCTTGGCCTGGCGCTAGTCGAGGTAGCCGGCGGAGTTGAGGTAGTCGTGGGTAAGGCTGGAGACCCACGTGAGGCCGAAGGTGGCCTGCGGATTGGGTGCGAGAGAGAGGGTCTTCACCAGCTTCTCCGTGTAGCCCTGGACGAGCTGGACGGTGAGCAGGGGCCCGACGCACACCTTGGCGTTCATCCGCTTCAGGTGCCCGTTCTCGTCCTCGGCCACCTTGATGAAGGGTCGGAGGTAGAAGTGGACCGGCTGCCTGAGGAACCCGGTCCTGACGTAGCTGAAGTAGACATCGAGGAACAGTCCTCGCCGTGTAGAGTGAGGTAGCCCTCCCTGGTGAAGTTGTACCACAGCCAAGGGCAGTCGTCGAGTTTCGTTCGCCGTTCCGGCCAGCACAGTGTCTTTAGCTCCTTCTCGCTGCGACCGGTCACCAGGGGTACTATGTTAGGGAAAGTGTTGTCCGCTACCTGGGTAAATACAAATAATGGACATTCAGGTATCAACGGCTCGTGAATATATTTCGAGACAAGTAGGTTGTAAACAATGCGTGTAGCAAATAATAATAGAAATCACCAAATATTGGTGCGTGTGATTGACAACCAAACATCGTTGCGAACTTTAATAATTCTAATATGGACTTAAGGAGTAACCCTGTAACCTCAGTTCGTGTAAATTAGCATTTGGGATTCCATGTAAAACAATGCCTATGGTGTTATTTTTGTTAAAAAAAATAAATTTTAAATCAGTCAAATCACAATACCGTTGTAGTTATAAAACTTACGGTCTCAATTGTAATTGTGTGTAATTGTAATTGTATGCCACTTAGCCTTCTTATACTAACAAATAATAATAGAAATCACCAAATATTGGTGCGTGTGATTGACAACCAAACATCGTTGCGAACTTTAATAATTCTAATATGGACTTAAGGAGTAACCCTGTAACCTCAGTTCGTGTAAATTAGCATTTGGGATTCCATGTAAAACAATGCCTATGGTGTTATTGTTGTTAAAAAAAATAAATTTTAAATCAGTCAAATCACAATACCGTTGTAGTTATAAAACTTACGGTCTCAATTGTAATTGTGTGTAATTGTAATTGTATGCCACTTAGCCTTCTTACATCAAATAATATATCAAGATGTGGCCAAATACTTCTTTCATCTTAACTTTCATTGAAGTGACAATAAAACATGGAAAGAGCACATCACAACTCGAATTGACAAAAGAAAAACTTGACTTAAAAATACTTTTCATAGCCATAGTTGGTTCTTGGAGAATAAATGGAGAAGTAACGTTGCCAAATTCCTGTTTCTACTGCGGGAAACCGCAATTCGTTTGAATATGAAACAAGTCAAAATTGCAAGAAAAAAACTTTCAGAAAAGAACGAAGCAAAACCGTATAGGTACCTTACAGTCAGCCATTTGGTTAGGGCCTATATGTTTTCTTACTATGGTCATCTTTATCTTGAAATTCACTGATTCGTGGCCCTCGAATTAGATCGAACGAATCAGAATCTGTGTAAGAGTGAGTGAGGCTCAAATAGGAAGAGTAGGTTAACGGCCATTACATATATATATATGATTCGACATAATATTTTTCTTCAAATCTTTAAGCAAAATTCATATGATCCAAATTGGTTGAACGGTGATGGATGGAAGGATATTATAGATTTTCTGTAAAAGCAGGAGATACAATGGATCTTAATCGTTCAAGAATGAAATTACACGTCAATCTCTAATTTGTGAAAAGAAATATTTTCAGAATGTAGATATGATACTGTTTTCATTTCTTCTTCAAACCAGCGAAGCAATCTCGTAATAGAGAATCATTTCAATATTCTCCATACTTGCAGGCATAAAAAGAGATTTCCACTTCAGATTACAGTTTAGATTTCTTTGTATTTCTTTCTTACTTTCAGGTTGAAAGTAAAGAGGGTGTTAGTCACAGTCGGCGTATTTTTTTCCCAGACATAGACCTTTCAATGTAAATTTCTGATTACAACGAATTAGAACCATGTAGTATAAAAAAAACATAAATAGACGCTCCTGTTACATGTCACATTAATCTATAGGTGTCGATAGTAGATCATCACCGTTCTCCCTCTGGCATGACTAGCCGTAGGATAATGATATAATATATCAGGATTTGAATGAAATATCTAAGAACGGAAAAAATTACAAGCTGTTAGCTTTTGAAGTACCGTGTCTAGTGATACAAGAGTTATTGTTTTTCATGTACCTGACAGGGATCTTCGGAGATCAATTGTATATCTTAATAATACTCCAGGGAAAGGACACCATGCTAGGGATGCCACATCGACTAAAATACATCGAGTGGTCAATGTTTCGATGTTTATAAAAGTACTCATCACTCACTCATTATTCATTGACAAAAAACATCGATGTTTCGATGTATCGAGTTTTTATGCCTTCATATCCGAGGTTAGGTATTATCATAGAGGTATTATGTATTAGGTATTATGCATCAGAAATTTTGCATCTTCTTAAAACTTGCAATTTTGAAAATTATTCGGAAATCGGACCTTATTTAGTAAAATATTGATAAATAATACGCAAATATTTTTCCACTGAATTTATTTTTAAGCATAGAAAACATATCACTGTTTTATAATTAAATAAAGATGAACAAACATATTACAAACATTTAGTAAAATATTGATAAATAATACGCAAATATTTTTCTATTGAATTTATTTTTAAGCATAGAAAACATATCACTGTTTCATAATGAAATAGAGATAAATAAACATAATAAAACAAAAAATAAATAACACAATAAAGTGGGTGTTCCTGTTCCCTAAAAATATTCTAAACTTGCTAGTATAAAAAAATCAAATTGAAAAACAGTGGGTTTAAAACGTTTAAACCTCTCAGTATCAGTAAGGAACACTCTTTGCTTAATATGCAGCGACCCCAACCTACTCCTGTTATCTTGTACCACCAAGTTGAGAGCTGATACAATCCTCTCAGTAGGAACTGATGTAGGCATGGCGGATCATGTTCTTGGAAGGCAACACTGGGATGAAAACATGAACGATTTTATACCTTCACTTGTTTCCCTACACGCGAACGATAGATGGCGTAATTAGAGAAGGTTCGTTCGTACTCTTAAAAGGCTTTTGATAATCAGAAAAATGAATTATTGGTCAACCAAAAACATTTATTATACCGCTCGTTTCCTAAAACATCGCTGCGATGTTGAGCGTTTTGAAAACATCGAGTCGATGTTCCATCGATTGTCTTACCACTCGATGTTTTCGATGTATCGGCAAAAAACATCGAGTCGTCCGATACATCGATGTCGATGTGACATCCCTACACCATGCTCTAAGAGTACCAAAAGTATAGATGTAGTGATGTAGAGGTCACGACAATTGCCAATGTTTTTGAATCATTCATTCGGGAACCGTCGAGATTGCTAAGTCAACATTTCGTCAACGTCTACGCTTAGAAATGTGGAATCCTTACCGAACAATTCCCCAGAAATTAGGCAAAGAGAGAGAGAGAGAGAGAGGAAAGTCCGGAAGAAATGGGATGACCACTCACCAAGGTCGTACAGTTTGATGAACTTCGTCACGGCAGGATCCATTGGACGCAGGTATGGGATTTTACAGCCGGAAGTGAACACGAGGAAACCCGTGGAAGACTCCGCTTGCGACGAGGAATAGGCTTCGACTTCTTTTTTAGCCTCTTTAGTGACTTGTTTCGTGGCTGGAAATGAAGAAGGACGAAACGTTATCAAACGAATCGCTTGCTTATTTTTTTAAAGAAATTTTGATCATATTTATGCCAGCACAAACGTTGCTCCACTTGCATATGGAAATAACTGTAATCGCCATATGATAATGCGCTCACCTGATAATTCCTAAAGGTCACGGCTTCGAATACTGACCAAGGTATAAATGCTGTGTGTTTCCTAGAATTATGATCTTAGGCGTGAAGGCGCGGCGCGGCGTAATGTAATCTCAGTCGTTGGCGCTCGTAAAACCCAAGAATACTGCTACCATGACATAAAACATCGATACCGATGTTACAATAAAACTTTACGAACATAAGCAGATAGCGGAAAAGTGCATTAAACTAAGATATTAAATTCTCTCGTGGTACTCAATTGGCAACAATTTATTCACCATCTAAAAAAATGTTACATGCACCACAAAAATAAATTTTTTTGTTGTTCTTTCAAATATTTTTCAGGTGTTACAAAAATTTGTCGATAAATTTAAATAATTGGAAAGGTAAGCTATTCTAATATATTTATATTCTCCATTGAAGATCCAAGTGGGCATCCAAGTGGGCAATCCATATGGGCATCTAAGTTAAAATACCAGAGAATATTCGTTCCAATACGTATTTAGGGTCACCCCCATCATCTATTCATTTTCATTCTAAATAAACCACATAGTTTGCCAGAAATACTCTTGACAAAACATATGAATGGGAATGGGGAACCGGTACACCTTTCTGTTTCTCTTTCCCAGAGGCACAAAAATAATAAGAAAGCCGAGACACGTATCTCTTTATTTTTCTTTTAGTTTTACTTAAAAAATAATTCAGCTCAGTTCGTGACTCCTATTACAAGACCTCTCCTTGTTAGTTGATAAGTTTTAGTAAAATACTAATTTTAGCCCTTTCCTCCACCATACCCCCTCCCATTTTATATATTTACTGCAAGTCCAAGGAATTTGTATGTTTTTACTTGATTTTGTCGACTGTTCGATTAAACCAGTCGTTTTGTGAATATAATCTTGTAGAATAGCTACAATTTTTTACATGGTATCACTAGTTATAGCCTTCTTTATTGAAGACTATTAGTTTACTTTTGTTCATGTAATGCGTTCCTGGGAACGTTACCCAATTGATGACATAAATCTTATCGATATTTTTATAATTTTTCAGCAGGTCTTATTTTTACTGTCGAATCATTCCTCATATGATAATGATCCTACATTCTTAATCTTATCAATCAAATATCGGAATTTCAGGAATGTGTTATTCAGTTAGTCCTTGAATTTGCCTATGAATGGAAAGGCTTTCAATGCAGTACTTCAAAGAACGGAGTACAGCCTTAAGTCGCTGAAGCTGTTAGTATTTCGTGTGAAAGTAGGATTTGTAGGTAACAAAAATCGTCCAGTTTTTGCTAATGTTGGTCATTTGTTCATCATTAACACTAGTTATGGAAAAGACAACAGAGGTAAGGCAAAATGTTCTTTGTATATTCATCTAAAGAGTATGTAAGTTCAAAGAGGGTCTAAGTAATTAGCATAATAAAATACAATAGTAATACTCCACACTTAATTTTTAATAATAACCGACACGGGTTTCGGCAACTCAGTGCAATTTTCTATAAATGGCACTGAGTTGCCTAGAAGACTGATAGATCTAGAAAATGGCACTGAGTTGCCGAAACCCGGGTCGGTTATTATTAAAAATTAAGTGTGGAGTATAACTATTGTATTTCATTATGATTATCTTCAATTTTTTCACTTTGAATAACTTCCTCAAAGTGAGGCCTGAAATGACTTCTTGTAACTAATTAGCTTTAAAGTTCAGTAAGCATGTAGATGTAAAGTTGACTTGGTACGAAAAAAAAAATTAACGGAACGGAGATAAACGTGGATAAACGATCCAGTTGTTGATATGATGAAATTACAAAGGATTTTCATTCGTCCGCTGTAGGGGTCGGCAGTGTTTTTATGCGGAAGAGTCAAATCAATCTTTAACAATTACTTTAGAATTATTCGAAAACCATTAATTTATTTTTTACATATGTGTAAATTTAAATTATTAGGAGCAAATTTATAAATTATATCTTTGCTCGAATAAGAAAAATATTCTCAAAAGTTGCTCTCACTGGATTTAATCACTGTGAGGCCTAAAGAGTCTCCAGATGAGATGAGAGATGTCCAGTTTTCAGCAAGTTGTTTTTAATTTAAGGCACAATTCCTTATTACATTCATTAAATTAAACTATCATTGATTTATTTACGATTCCATTAACGGTTTCGTAAATAAAATCATGATAGTTTGATTTTCATTTTAAATTTCCCTTAAGAACCACATATTTCTACGTATCCAAAAACGCGCATGTATCTCGCGAGCCGCAATCTGTCGAACCCCCTGCTCTATTACATTGACGCGTACTGCAGAAGTTAACTTCCATAATGTGAACAATACCTGCACTGGTACTTTGGTTATAATTTTTTCTTGTCTTCTGATGAAAAACTTGAGCTTAGATGCCAAGAAAAGTTAGCTTTTACACTTAAAGTTACACTTTTATTTGGGACGACCATGGTTTCGCAGCAAGGCTACATCATCAGGTGAACATTTAGCGAAAATGTTTCCGTTATATATAGCAAAAAAATATAAGAAAGTGTACTGATGTGAATATAGAAATTGTTTCTGTAAGGAGCCATACGGAGAATGAAAATTTGAGTAGAGGCAATCCATGAAAACCTATTCTAACCGGAAGGAAACTAATAAATAAAGAGAAAAAAAACATTAAGACGTCACCTGGTGTCTGGAAGATGTTTTCACCGTACTTGTTGGACTGCGAAAGTGATATAAAAAGAAATGTGAATTAATTTTGTTTCGCATTGATTTATAGTTAAACCAAATCCTTTTACATGAATTCGTGCGCATCTTTTCTCATTCGCATGTTTGCTCCATCTTGCGTCTGACGTTGACTTAAGATAATGTCGGGATCTCATTCAGGCGAGGATCAAGGTTGTAATCAGCCGCGCGTGCGTAAGAGGTTATACTGGTTATGAAATTTCAAACGTCCGGACATGTCGCATCAGTCATAAGATTTGATGGCCGAAGTAGGTACTTCTTTTTCCAGCTGTATTTCCTTTGCCTCTAATAATGCCCCCCCCCCCCCCCCAATTAATCGGAGGCGCAGTCAGTAGAGGTTGTGTATGTGAACCGTAGTCATGCATTAATGTTAGGGAGGCGTTCCTTCGAGCATGCCCCCATGCAATTCTCACTTGGCACTTTCTGAATACCAGAACTCAGCAAGGAGATTCAAGCTCAGGGGAAGTTCATGGACCGTCATGAATGAGAAAATTTCAACCATCATTGTCCTCACAGTTGTTTGAAGCGCTTTCCCTCAAGGAACAAAGTTCGGGTAGATCATTGGGATTCCAACCCTCACCAAAATCACTGATTACTACCTCATTCATTGTTTACACTTGTATTTTATTTCATCTGGAGGCTCCTTCGTTAAGGCAGATGAGAAAAACTCAAATGGAAAGAATTAATGAGGTTGTAATCATCGGTTTTAACACACCAAATTTGCGAAATATTCCTGTGTTTACTACTTGACTCCTTGGTTACCTATTAGAGATAATCCCGAAGGTTTCAAACATACTCCCCAGGGTGGGGTTTGGATTGGAGCGGTGAGTAAAGTAATGGCTTCCTATTCCAAATTTCTGGTTTAGAATTTCGGAAAAATCAGAAAAATTTTAATGGCTTATCATTGTCAAATGTGGCAAGTGGCAAATCAATTGTGCCATCTGGAGAGCAACTCGAGTGCAGTCGGATGGGACGTGTAACGTTGTGCCATACCCTAATTAGAAGGGTAATTGCATTTGTTTTCTTTAATGTTCGAATCTTTGTTTTTATTTGCTGTTTTGGTGATAGTTTCGTTTCTTTTAGATGTGAATAATGGTTTTTCGATGTTTTGAAGGGAATTTTTGATGGTTATGGTTTTTCGACACCCGGTTTCTGGTTTTTTTTTGATCTACCCGAACTTTGTTCCTTGAGGGAAAGCGCTTCGAGACAACTGTGAGGACAATGATGGGTGAAATTTCCTCATTCATGACGGTCCATGAACTTTCCCTTAGCCTGAATCTCCTCACTGAATTCTGGTATTCAGAAAGTGTCAAGTGACAATGGTTTTTCGATGTTTTGAAGGGAATTTTTTTCTAAAATGTCGAATGTTTGTTTTTTAGAAAAGGTTGTTAAGAGATTGTTAATAGAGGAGTGATGGAGCAATTGATTCGTGAGAGGCTGTAGACAGACGATCGGAGATGTATGAATATTCTCTAATAAATACGGTATATAACCTTGGAAAATATATAAATTATTTAAAACAAAAGGTTACAAATCACAGACATCAAGTCATGTTCCCTTGAGTGTATTTCCTTAAGGGCAGGCTAATATTTATTTTATTTTATTTATTTTTGTCCTATTTTAATCTGCGAATTTCATGACTCAATTCTTATGACGATGATTAACGGCGAGTTCTTTTCCTGAGATCTGATACCAATCAAATTACTCAGCTAAAGGTTCAATGAACATATCATAGAGGTCTCTTTCGGATTTTCATCGGCAGAAAAGGTGTTGTGAAAACTCCACCCCTAGCGTGCCATTTTTTTTGTTTTTGATTATCTCTACGCAAACTCCACCTTTGTCATCGGCGATTATGTTATCGCAGATCGCGGCACCTCATTTAACCTTCGAGTCAATATTGAAAAGATATGATACCGTTGTGGGTAAAAACAAATTGGCGAAAAGATAAATTCTCACTTATAAGAGAGGTCTGGTATGGATGAAGTGTGAAACCTAGGAAGCCAATGCTCTGTATGAATTTAAGGATGTGCGACGCTGGCCTGCAGTTAACAGGGTTTTTATTGAGATTCTACATCTATATAATACCCTGAAAGCAACCAAAAGGATGTGTGTCAGGGGGTGAACCATCACCAGGTATTCATTTTAAATTAAAAGCAAATTTAAGTTCACACATAATATCATGAGGGAATGTAAAAATGCTAGTCCTTGTTTGCACCGTCTACAAGCAACTGAGATAGCTAAATTGTCAGCCTCAACGAATTAATGTCATCATCATCATCAAGGGTCAATAATCCTAGGATTGGTTTGACGCATTCCACTCTCCACTCGATTCTTCTATCGGCCAACCTCTTTATATTAACGTAGTTACTCTCTTTCACGTCCTATAGGACCTGTTCTACGTATGTCATACGAGGCCTGCCTTCAGGAATTTCCATAAACATATTAATGAATTTATTTTTTTTAGGGCGTGCATTAGTAACGTTAAAACCTGAACCTGTTTAAAACAGCACTAAAGACTACTCTTCTACATCAAAGCCTACAATACCTATTATAATCTCCCCCTGGTATCTTCGCTATATCTCTCTTATATCTCCCCCTGGTATCCATTACTGTCCATAATTATACACGGAAAAAAATTATTATTATACCTCTGCTATGCAATTTATATCTTTAATTTCATAATCAATATCTACTTTGACATCGTGCGCTGCTGTTTTCGTATATTTGAACAACTTAAGGGAACCTGTTCACTATAAGAACGGATGGAGATTTTTCTGTTTTTGACATACGATCCTATAATGTTTCCCAACCTAATTACTCTGATAATTTTGAAAGTTTAAAGCATTGCACAATGAGGGGCCTTTGTACATGCCATCTTTACACCGCTAGGAAACGTTTGGTCTTTCTTTGAATAAACCACGTATGCAATTCAAAACTTCATGCACTAAGTCTTCTACCCCACCTTGACTCCTGGAGAGAGTTCCCTTAAGTAGGGATGTGTGAATGCGTTCATGAGGAAGCCACCCCAAAATGCCACTTAAAATTTGTGAAGCACACTCTTTTTCCTCTTGCTCTAGTTTTCCTGGTAGAAGTCTTAATTAATTCCTGAAGTGGGTCATGGTCGGCTTGTGACCTATCCATCAGAGTTATCCCAACCCTCCAACTCCTTCCCTTACTCAGACCCTGGACCCTTGTTGACGATGAGACTATGGGGGATTCCCCAGCGGGTGGCCATTCCGAAAGGAGTAATTATTGGTGTGGTCTATCGGAAAAAAACACGGGACTCAGCCTTCCGCTATCCGGTCTCTCAGTAGGGTTGTCTTCGGAGGTGAAGGGTTGTTTAGCCTGGAAAACGTCCAATTGCCTCCAACCTCCCTTCCCACGCGTCAGAAGCCGTGAGATGACGCGAAGACACACTATGGGCCGCGTCTGGGTGAAGTGTCTGTTCCAGGGACGAGAAGCCGGAAGCAGTTTGACTCGACCATCTACGCTTCTCTTCCCTCTCTCCTTTGTTCAGACGTCAAGTGATTAATACTCTAGATTCTGTTTCCCTTTGACCCCTGAGGGTTTGATAAGTTACTAGGCGAGGCGAAATAATGTTATTAAATTTCATTTAGCTCAGTGTTTGATCAATGCCAATGCTTTTTTCGATCAGGTCGCCGTCCAAGGATCTTGTATTTTTTTCTGTTGCTTAAGATACTTGTGAAGTATTCTCGGGCTTGAGTTAACTCATCAAAATGCCTGGCAGTAGCCGTTCGCCAAATCTGGTGGGGATCCCAAGAACACTACATGAATCACCATTGTCAAACTAAACTGCACTACGTACTATGATGCATGAAATCAGTGTCAGAAAAATTTCGAAGTCTCCAACTCGCTAATAATTGTTAAATTATGGTTAAGACTTTTTACGGAAGCTAATACCATTCCCCACTTGAGCGCTCTTGAATTTTATACTCAAAGTATGTACTTATGATGCTTTAAATCAATCTGAAACAAGTTTTGATGCTTTATAAGTGAATACCACTCCCGCAAACCTGGGTAATGGATATCACTTTCCATGATTCACGAGGTTCCACTGGATAAATATTGCAGTATATTTCATAATAATGTACATTTTCTATTCAAGTCCCACTATTCAACATGAACAAATCTTGTCCTCAACATTCAACTATATTTTTACCCCCTGCTACATACTCGAATTGGTTAGTAGGGCGCTCAGTAGCTGTAGGTACTACATCCTCAATGACGAAAATAGTTATTAATATGTTCATTTCCTATAAAGGTGTTAGCAACGGCCAGAAGGCGGGGAGTTCAGTTAAGAACCAGTTGCGGGGTACAGTCAAGTTCAGTTAAGAGGTTCAAATGAACTCGAGGACTGTTAGGTTAAACAGTAGTTATACTGTTAGGACGGTGAAGCGTTTATCCTCGGCTCCGAATATCTGGCTTCTTTTTGTGTTTATAGGGTTGTATTTCATCTCTTTTTTGATACAAACTCTTCTGGTTTATCTAAGTTTTATGACCTCTCGGTTTTGCAGGTCCATGCTAATTTTCCCGGTCCCGGTCAAGGCGAATGATTTTATTCTCTGTGGAATATCTAGCTATCGTGCAATTCAGCGGGTAACTCCGCTAAAGTTTTCGTGGCTAGCTCGCGAGCTTTGAATCATGCTAATTTTGGTCAGGTCCCAATCAATTTAACAAATTGTTAGTAACAACAGTTTATAGGAGTCTTCTGAACTAGGAGTTTTTTCATACGATGAAAAATTCCCTTATACATTGCTTACGATTGTCTCCACAATTTGCAATAATGTTGGGGATTTATTTTCCTAAATTATCTCAACATTTGCTTACCGTATGGGACGTGCAAATGAATTTACTTGAAAAATCACGTCATACCAGTAATCTCCTCACCTGTAAACCGGAATGGTCTCGGTAAAGAGGTAGAGGTATTGGTTATTGGTTTTCGATCTCCAGGGAGTTGTGATAAGATTCGATGTATCCATGGAAACTCAATGATTATCTTAATTTCTGACGCAGAGCACATCGATGTATTTCATAATGTGAATGCTTTAGGTATACATTGCCCACCTTTGATGATACACAAATAGACTTCTTGTATTAACCGATAGTTTTCTGACCGTAGTAGTTCAAGTGGGCTTGAGTAATATGTAAAAACTTCAGTCGCAAATCTGCATTGGATTGAAAACATGCACAGTAAGAGTTCACATGCAAGTTTCGGAGGCCACTGACAACGCTTTCTACATTATTTCTAGTTTTGTATAGTCCAGGAGAAGAGGGCAGTCTACCAAAATAAAGTATAGGAAATAAAAAATTGAATTTAAGAAACGCTCTATTGAAACATCTCCATCTTCAGCGTTCTCCATTATTGTAGTGAGGCAAAGATAATAATAGCCGCAGATAATTCAAGAAAGTAGGTATGCATTAATGCGGCCTAGGATGAGAATGGTGACGATAAAATGGATCTATTTAGTAGCAAGCAAAGAAGTCCTAAGAGTGAAAGATCCTGAGAAATCCTAAGATTAAAGTTTAAGTGTGATGAAGACTTTAAAGAGAAGATAGGACGATCTAATTCACCATATCTTGAGAGGTCTGATAAAACATTCGTTAAGGGAAAGTTGAATGGGAAGAGCAGCAATTGAATGTCTTGCATGAGGAATTAGATTGTTATAATTTATTTGCACTGGGACATCGTCCCTTAAGTACAACAATCATTACAAAAAACAATATGATGTCAAGGTTCCTACAGATTCCAATCTTTAACAAAAATAAAATAAGCAGTGGTAGCATCAATACAATAATTTACAACTGTATTTATATTGATCACAAAAACATATAAATGGATACATAAGAATTCAAGTGATACACATTTATTGAAAAGATAAGGAAGCTGTTTAACATTTCATGAAATCTGTTTTTTAAATGGTTCAGAGACTGCAATTGCTTTAAGTCATCAGGTAGCGAGTTCCAAGTTTTGCTGCGGTAACTTGAAATGGATTATGTAATGTTGCAGTGCGGTGTCCTGGGTAGTAAATATATTGGGATGAGGGTCTTGTAACAATTGTTAGTTCATTGTGTTGAGAGTATATTGTGTGAGTGGGAAGAGGTTTAGGAGGTATTCAGGTTGCTTATTATGGAAAAGGGAGTACATGAATGTGGCCCGTATGTTTGTGCTTTCGACGTGAATTTGTTGAAAGCCAATCACGTTGCCGAAGATACAGGGAGATATGTCCATCACGCCGTAGACTGAATATAAATCTTATATAATAACGATGAAGTAGTTAGTGAAGTAAAAGAAAAGAATAATTTTAATTTGAAGAGGCTAGCTAAAAGAATTTAAAGAGAGCTACGACAAACCAATCTAGGGTTGCAGACTAGTGATTATCATTTATCCAAATGTAGAATAAAAAACTATAAATTAAAATCGAGGCAGGGTTGTTAGTCTCAGACAATAAATGTTGGCGAGTCTTGCTAACTATGATTTATACCTTGTTTTTGGAGTAAATTTGGAAAATAATATTCCTATGATACAATTGGTGCTTATGTTACGGAAGAGTAATTGGTTCTTCCGCATTTTGATGATAATGATATTTTAAAATAACACTATAATTCAACCAATATCCTGCTCGGATACCCAAAGAGACACATTATATTTATCTCTCGAGAATCTGTAACCCAGTTTATGATGGAAGACGCAGTTCTTAAAATTTATAGATAGCGATTTCATTTTCATAGCGTGTTTCATGTTGGAAAGCGTCTTTCCAACGTGAAACACGATATCCTCATCTGGCCATCGAAGATACTCTTTTTTATAGCCGTTATTAATATATAATGACGTTCACATCATTGTAATGCGTTAAGAATCACATTTTGGACGGTATCAGTCACCCAGTTCACCTAGTTCCTCAATGCATGGAGGAAAGAGTGAAATCTTATACCAGATTTTCAGGCACTCGAAATAAGATAAAATTGAGATTAGGTTTCTTCACGGATGTGGAAAAACATATTACAATACTTGAAGAAACTGAACTCCGTTGGACAAAATTCACGAATGGTCGATTGGGAGTTAAGGTAGGGAAGAGGTCATAATTTGTCAATACTTCATCTTTCGTGCATCTCGAGTGTTGGTACTGAGCAAATGATCATTTAGTTGATGTAAACTTGGTACGGTACCGTGACTCGAGTGAGCATTTATGTCACCATGAAGCTGAACACAAATGTCTTTCATTGCTGCACCTGTTATGGAGTAATTGAAGAAATGCAAGCATTCTCTTTTTGTGTTAGTAGTTGTAGTAATAGCATATTTTGGCTTTAGGTGCTATCACTACTATGGTTCTTTCACAACGTCTGACAAACTAACCTTAAACGTAGGAAAACACAATACCCATACTTGATATGGGATTGGAACCCGTGATATTTAAGTGGCCAGGTAAGTGAAGTAAGATTTCACGCTTTCCCGGCATTGATGAACTCTTCTCGGGCTCTACACCGAGAAGTTCAGTTTCTTCAAGTATTGTAATATGTTTTTCCACATCCGTGAAGAAACCTGATCTCAATTTTATCTTATTTCGAGTGCCTGAAAATCTGGTATAAGATTTCTCTCTTTCCTCCATGCATTGAGGTGACATTTGCCTTGAGGATGGGTAACGAGTCGCTACCCGAAACGTCGGCAGCATTACATTCAATCACTCGGTGTAGAGCCCGAGAAGAGTTCATCAATGGCCAGGTAAGTGTATTACCGACCAGTCTACCGCGGCAGGCTCATTTAATTATCTCTCGTGGAATATTATTTCCAATAACCGTGGTTTATAGAATAATGTTGGTTTTTTCGGAGGCGTTCCTAGCTGTTTCTCCTCTCCCCCGGAAAGCAGAATGCATTCAGCATTACTAGGTTTTTTTGCGTCTGCACAATACCCACATACCTTGCAATAGTGTGTGGCAAGTGATGGCAAGAATGAACCGACACAAGGTATTCATTAATGCCAAGGGATCGAACATTTTGTTAGGCATTACAATGCGATTTGAATTTTGCCTGTAAAATTCTAAAATTAACCGAATTCGCATAGGAAATACGGTATCTTTGCATGTAAACAGCTACTAATGAATATCCTCCTCGTCGGACGGCTATATACAGTTATTTGAAGTTATTTTAAAATAAAAATATGGAAAAAATTTAATGGTATACATTTACTCTCATACCTGCAATACTACTTTCCCGTGGTACTTTGCATCTCTTATTGATATGAGATTCCCTCAAGAGTAAAAATGAATAAACACATTTGGTTTCATTGTCGATCAGTGTATATTGTATCAATTTCATGCAGAAATTATTACTCTTTGGGCGAGACGGTATTATACCTCCCTGCCACACACCTTTATGGTGGATTTTTCGTCGTGACTGCCGTTATTTTCAAAAATTGCCATGGGCTAGGGCTTCTGCCTCCTTTTTGATTGCGTCAGAGCAATCCATATCACTCAACCTCTCTCGGTGATGTAGGGAGTGAAGTTTTTATCTCCCTCTCACCGCCCTTCCTCGGTCTTTTTGACGGCATGCGAAGGTTGATTGGCTTCGGACCTTATCCTATCCCCATCCCTTCCATTCCTATCCTTATACCTTTCCTCCCGGTCTGAAGCGCCTATTAGTGCGGAAACAGACTTGAAAACACCCATGACATAATCCTCGATCTCCTTCTGCGCGGGCTATTGATAAAGTGCCCGGCTTCGAGTGATCCTATTGGGAAGATATTTCATTCTTGGTGATCCCGCGAGAGCATCTGTCCTCTCCGATTAGGTGCCGCGTTCCCCGTCAGAGGCTTTTCTGGATTCTCTTTGGTTTTGGAAGTGGTCGTGCGAGTGCCTTAAAACCACAGGGAGTGGCTCTGGAGAACGCCCGACTTCGAGAAGCTGCCAGCAGTTACATCTTCCCTTGTGTCCAAATTCGGAATATATTTGGTCTTCCTTCATTGTTCAGGTAAAATTTCACTGTAAACAAGATACCTCTTCAATGTTTTTTTACACACATTTCCCTGAGATCAGACGATAAATTATATCAGACATCTTATAAATTTCCTCGACATATGAACAGCTTCTACTTTCTATTCCGTTAAGTGCCGACTACTTTCATTTACTTTACTTTTACAATACTCGACAAGGTTTCAGACTTAACGTTTTCCTTTCTTTAAAAATGACTTAATCATACCATACCACATCCCTAAGTACGAATATTTTTATGATTAACTCATGGTTGGCTGAGTTGGGCTCTACAGTACCGGAGATCGACCAATTACTGAATTTAAATCTCTAAAAAAACAAAAAGTGGAATTTTTCCAGTAGTGGAATAAGGAGCCGTATTTATCGCACAAGTGGTTTTGGACAAGAATGGATTAAAATATCTCTTGGTTGCATTAGCAAAAGCTACGCTCGTAAAAGAAAGCGATATACCCTTACCACCCTTACTAAATAAGAGTAACGTATATGGCAGGGGGGCCATTTTAAATCTTGTCGTTTAATTTTAAACGACGATAGGTTCAGCTAACGGCTTTAAGCGATAAAACTACAAGGATCTGCAAATTTAATCCTTACAGTTAATCCATCAATAACACACTTCGTGATTATGATTACAATTGCTGATCATAGAATTCTTGGACTGAATATGGACTCATTTCTACATTCGCGCGTGTCGTCGCTTTGTGTGGCACATAATCAGTGCGGCCTAGCTCCCCAAAGTCCAACCCGCGCGGAAGTCACGATATTAAGAGCGGCGATATAAATGACGGACAAGTGATCTTTGCCATGCACTTGCTCGCTGTTATCTTAAGGAGAAGAAAAATAATAAATTGAGATATAGTCAATGTAGCCGTTGGATCTTAAACGTTTTAGGCCTTGTTCGGCGTCTTGTGTGACTCCCATCACGATTGGGTCTTTAGGTTATGCCTCTTTCAGACTTTTTACAATCATATAAGACACAGTAGTCAAATAGGAAGAATTGGGTTTTGAGAGGGAAGGAAGCAGGGGTAATGCTGCAAAGGGGAGAGCGTAAAAGTGATTACATTTGCATCGGGAAGATTTATATTGGAAAAGGGCAAAACGACGAAATCAGTGTGGAAATACGTAGTTCTAGCGAGAGAGTACGCATATTCATAGTGAAATCACTAATCTCAAATAAAAACTGAGATACATATTGAAAGAGAATTAAAAAAAAACAATGAAAATTCGGACTAAGGTTTTTCGGAAACGTGGATGTTTAAGAAATAAGATGATATTCGAACAGGGGTAGTGATGATGTAAGTTTGAAGATAAGGTTGCGATAGAAGAGAAGATTAAGTGAGTGACGGAAGGGGAATGAATTTTACAGTTTAGTATTTTTCAGAGTATTACAGAAAACAATCGCTTGATTTATAGATTATCACTGATAACTTTGAATGTCACGATGTATTTAGTATATCACCGAAAAAAATACCTAATATTCCGATGCATTTAAAACAAATGATCATGTTCCAATGTAATTTATGTTCTGACTATTATGTGATATAGAGTCCAAAGAGATAATCTCCATCTTTTGTGTTAATCTATTACGACATGTTCAGACGCTTGGTTTACGCTTTTTTTACTGATGAATAGCAAGGAAACAAAACTTTGTAATATCACATAAAAATAGGCTTTAGGCTTTAATTTCATTGGTTATTCATCATGCATCAATTCCATCGAGTTACGCCGGAAACCTTAAATTATATCCTTTTTTAAGCTTTAATGCGTTACATATCTTTCGCTCGGGATGGTTTATCGATGATTTGGAGATCTAAGCATACTTAGAGCCTCTCAAAGATTTTCTAAGTTAATCTGCAGCTTAGGTCAATAGTCCTTCAGCTCAATCAGTTGCCTCTCTAGGGAGAAGATAAATTCGGCTGATAAATTTTAATTATAAATAAATAAAATACGTCGATAAATTCGCTTCAGGCCAACTTGGTGGGGCGAGAAAGAAAGCTTTATTCCAAATCCAATACCTTAATTACATGGCGAATAAGTACAACCAATAGGATCTGAGGTTTCCGCGGTGTTTCTCAACACTGGTAATCGCTTTCGGGCGTTCCTCCGCGTCGTATTGTGTCAGGGTGACGACAGTTTCTCCAGCCATCCTGCTGGCGTCTTCAGGTCAGAAGTCTGACTTGAGACTGAGAAGACAGTCTTCTGACCTGAAGACGCCAGCAGGATGGCTGGAGAAACTGCCGTCACCCTGACACAATACGACGCGGAGAAACGCCCGAAAGCCGTTACCAGTGAAGTACAACCAATACCTTGCCGAATGTTATTCATTCGCAGTATAAAGTGCGATATCGTTTAGATTTCTAGAAAATAAATCGAAAATTAATTTTTTTTCCATTCACATTCAATATACAGGCAAGTGGGTTGTCACGAATTGAAATCCCGTGCAACAAGTGATTCTGCTCTTCAGCTTAATGCGTCCACGAAAGTAGTACATATATTAAAATACATTTGAAGCAACAGATACCCAACCGTCGGCCGTGGCAGTCAGGTCAGTAACGTTGTGACCTGGCAACCCAAAAGTCGCCAGTTCCAGTCTCGTTCAGGGAAATATGCTGTTGTTTATCCTAGGATTAAATTGTATATGTTAGACGGTACGGTGTAACTCCAGCTGCTGGAAGACATAAAACCCAAGACCACCACTACTACTACGGATTCAATAGCCATATTTCATTTCAGTGGACAAAGATGGTTGAGAATAAATGGCTGAGACATACTTAACAGAGTCGAGCACTGTTGTTTCTTGCTGATGATTAGGGTAGTAGCTGAGCTGCTGCAAGGAGAGTCATTCGAAATTTAAGATCATCATTAAGTGGTAGTTTGAAAACACATATATGTAGGTATAGGAGGTAGGGGGGTGAGATTTGGAGGGGATGTAGGGGGGTGAGATTTGGAGGGGCGGGAGGGGGCCTTCTGGAGCCCCCCTGATACTTAGACCTCTTTAGATCCTTTGTGCCAACCTACATTTAACGTGTCCGCCACTCGCAGACCGGGGACCAGAGCACCGTGGTAGTGGTACGGGGGAAGGTCTCCCATCCAACCTATGTCCGGGCCCAACATTGCTTGACTTTGGTGATCTCACGGGAACTGGTGTGTCAACGTGGCTAGGTCCTTGCCCTAGGGTTGGGAGATACTCGGCGTCAGTCTTAGCCAACTCTCAGTCAAAAGCGCAAATGAGTCCACGGCTTAACGCCCTATTCGGATGGTGAATTGAACTTGAAGTACTCTCCACAAGACACTCGGGGAGTTATCGGGATTCCGTTGAGAAAACCGTTATCACATCTGGGACTCAACCCGCGCTTTAGGGATGGGGAGTCAAGTACTCCTCACCAACCCGATCCCAGGAACCTACCGTAATAATCAGGTTACTGAGTCGGCCTAGCAACCCAGAGGTCTTCTTTGAATCCCGCCTTGAGTGTGCCGTTTTTTCCCTGGGATTAAGTCAAGGTTCCTAGTGCTAAAAGTGGATTATTATCCAGAGAAGTCCACATCTCGCTGACTCGGTGAAAATGGTACTCAAGATAAATAAACATTGCCCAAACCAGTGAATCGGTTTGTTTTTATTTCTTAGTATCTAAGGCAATCCGAGGCACTTTTGCCTGAATCGTTAGTTCTTAAAATATAGCCTTGAGCTTTAAAGTTGAATATTATTAAACAACATTCAATAAATAGTTAAGAAGGATTGAAGGCTACGTTCATGATTTTGATCTTTAAGTCAGTACTCTTTCAAAGGAAATCGTCCAGTTGCTTCGGGTGATTTGCGAATCCCGATATGCATTGCAGAACAACTTATAGCGCATAAGTGGAGTCCACGTTGACATGCCGTGCTCTCATGAGACGGTATCGGGCAGTATCGAGATCTTAGCTACGCTTGGGATTCCATTAGCTTTATTGGCGTTTATTTATACCTCCCCACGCGAGAGCAAGCACAGAATCGGCCGGCCGTTGCGTTCAGCTATTGAAAATCAATAGCGAGTCCACAAGTTACAGCGACGGGATCTGAACCGACTGCCTTGAGTTGTTCAAATATCGGGTCCAGTAAACACTGGAAGCATTTCGAGGAAAGTATGCGCATACTCGCGAAACCTGAGAATATGGATCTAAGACATATCTCTGTATGTTTTGTTAGTTTCATATGCTGTATATAATATGCATAATTGTACATTATGTACAGTTTGTACAATTAACAGCACACGCACATCCATGCCCTAGAGAATAAAGCCACCCAGGCGGGATTCAAACCCGTGACCTAAGGCTTAGCAGGTGAGGGAAGGATGGAGAGTAAACCGCCATTTTCATTCATCTGCTCTTGAATAAAGGTGCCAAGGAGTCCACGGTTTAATTGCCCATCCGACAGACAGAGTTCGGAACTTGACGTACTCTTCACACATACCTAACTCAAGATGGGAACCGGTACACGGACGAAATGTCTCTGCCTCGGCCATAATTCCAACCGGAACTTTGGGTTGAAAGGCCAAAACTCTAGCTACCACAGCAGCCTGATCGTTCATTCAAAACGGGAGTATTGATAAAATAATTTTCACTGTAATATAACTGAAGTGGCGTCTGACTGGGGTTCGAATCGCATCAGAGATATTGGCTATTTCCCAATTTGCTTATCACTGAATTTTTTTGTGCACTCACTCACAAAGAAACTTGTTTTTTTTATTTTGTATCATCCGACGACGCGAAAGGCACTCCACCCAATCTAAGGCTTAAAAGCTCGTCGAATCAGCCTAAAACCCAACCTTGTGGAAAAGTTATCGCTTGTCCAAAGTTTCAAATTTTCCGTCCGTACCATAGACTTGCGGAGATAAAGATTGCTGACCATATTGCCGTTGGCTACTTTTCTGTAACCGTAAGGGAAAGTTGTCTATCCGGAGTTCCTATGTATGTAGTTAATATTAAGCGTAATATGCACTATGCATTGAATTAGAGATCAATTCGTAATCTCCTTAGATCGCATTCTAACATTCGTACGAAAATCTTGACAAACTGAGACGTACAACACAATGGAGGGAGCTGGAGAGGGAAAAAAGTAAAATTTGTGTTTTTTCTGATTGGATATTATATCTTTTCTCGATCATGGACGATAATAATGCATACTTTTACAATTATCGTTATCATGGTGTGAGATTGGCTGGACGTCTTGGTAGCTCAACTAGCAGAGCACCTGGCCGGAAATCAGGGGGTCCGGATTCGAGTCCCGGTCCAGGCGAATGATTTTTTTCTCTGTGGAATATATTTCTACGTCACTAGAGCGCTACCCTGTCAACACGAAGGTTGCGGGTTCGGATTACACCTCGGACATGGATTTTAGGTTTCTCTACGTTTCTTAGAAATTTTTTGTTATTTTATTATTTTTCTGAAATATCGACTTGATATATTTTTTGATAATCCTATTTGGTATATCGATATTATTTTATTTGTGTTGCTTGGATATAAATTAAGTTAGACGGTGTAATTCAACATCAGAAGTCGGAGCCTTAAAAACAACTACGATAAAATATATCCTCGGAAGTTAAACTTTGAAACTATAGATTTAGTTGGTGGGAAATCCACTTGACAAATGTTGAAAATGTTCCATCGCAGAGAAGCAATTGGATATGGGTTATCTCCAGTCCCGGCAGGAGTAAGCCATTAAGATGTTTAGAAATATATGAGGAATTCGCGTCAACTTTAGATATCGAGAAATCTGCGACAGCGTGATGATAAATTTCAGCACCAGATAAAGTCTTTATTATCAGCCCTTGCAAATTAGGTCAACAAGCAGCAAGTGTGAGCCGAAGTTACGACATACCAGGTGAGAACAAAGGAACGATCTACGAAAAATGTGCAGTGCAGTAGTACAGTGTGGATTCAACGAGCAACTAAGAAATAACACAACATCGTTGGTTGTTAGAGTATGACTTATTTAATCCTGTAGTCAGTTTTAAAAAATATCGCTTTCTTTCAATCAGACTAAGTATTAATGGCTCCAATTTTTGAGACTATCATAAAATGTCTTCTTTAATCTCAAAATTTGCTTTAATAGAAATACAATTTCTCCTTACAAAACCTGGAAATTTTTACCAGCATGTCATGCACTCGTTGAAAGGTGGATCCTAATATGAGAGATGACATAAATTGTCAAAATCTGCGAACAAGTTTTAAGGAACTCAATGGAGTAATATGAAGATCTTAATGTTATTAAGATGTTGATTACACCATGTTATCACGACGAATTCTGATTAAACGTTTTGCATGAATTTTATGTAGAAACGATGTGCTTCATAAACTAAAGCCGGTATATTTGTATTTGAGATTTAATGGAACGTGAGGCTGTTTGGTACGCTGTATTTGACGGAAAAGTTCAGTTTTCTCGTCTTCACTAAATTCTCTTGGAAGTTTCTGTACTTCTCAATGTATTTTTGGAGCGGAAATGAAAAATTACTCAAATTTACTCTTCAAACGGCAGCCCAAGTATTACAACTTCTTCCGGCAGAAAATTTCGGCACAAAATCTTTACATCCGCTGACGATTTGGTAGATTTACCGTCACTACAGATTTCACATGCTAATGCATGCACTACTGCAGATGAGAAATTGTCGGAAGTATCTTTTCACTTTTTCACAATTCCCGCACAAACCACAGCATTAGAAAGGAGTGAGAATAACTTAGTTAGCTTAACTGATCCGAACTGGATCTGAAACTTGTTAGCTTATATTTACAAAAAACGGTCACAGAACAAATAGTAAACAACATATCTGACACCATTCAGCATACAATTGAACTTTATATGCTGTAATTTATTATAAAAAGAGCTTGAATGCCGTATAACTAGTTCAGTGATGATTGATACCTTTGCACAATTTGTCAGGCAACCACGAGGCGGCTCGCTAGTTACAAATAGGTTGACGCAATATGCTAACGCTGATGGAATGTAATTTTTCACCTCGCATCTGAGTTGACGCTAGTATTAATATGGCTTAGGTGGTATCTGAACACACAACCTTTGGGATGTCATACTTCGTGACCACTGAAAGCGAAGTAAGTAAGGGACTTAACGTTGCGTTCGTATTCATAGAGAAAACTACTTTAGACTTTTCCACATTTCTCTTGTACATAAAAGCACGTACAAGCAGTTAAAAAACGAATATGGGATAACAAAATTGTCTAAAAGTACAAAGTAGTTTTATTTATAACTAATTATGTTTTTTTGCGATTGTCGTAAGCATTAAAAGGACCAATGAGAGTTTTGTGTCAGTGTGGTGTAAGTAGTTGATGAGGTGAGTTAAAAAGCACTGGAATTTTCTCTTCCTGACAAGTCCCGAGAGGCACGTTTGAGCACGGTGTGTTCAGTACGTGCAAACAGTAGTACGATTTTCCAGCACACTACTCAACGATGTGTGATGAAGTGTTTGTAATGGTTCGCGCCGCAGCACAGGAAGTCGAAGCCAACGCTCGCCTGTTTTCGACAGACCGATCCGAAGACAGTAAGGCAAAAGAAGCGACAGAAACTTTTAGCGGAGTCACCTGCTGAGTGGGGAGAGATTCTTACTTATGTGCACCGCTCAGCGAGTGACACAGCTTGGGTTGCCTACCGTCGCCTCATTTCCCGCAGTGCATTTGACTCTGCATTCGCCTTAAATTGGTTTCGTACCTTTCTCCGCCACCGCGGGTAGTAGACATCGCTTAACTACGGGAAATTGAATTATTATTACATTGGATACATAAAGAATTATTGCATCGATTGAAGTGTTAGGAATTAAGATTGAAGTATACGCAGGTATATGTATGTGTATCTGGTAAATTACAGTTTTTTTATCCTTTAGTACGCTATGGGAGACCGTGATAAGATGTGAGATATATAACCGATGAGGGTTGGCTTTCATGAACTCCTTCCGTTTCCTATTTCCACTTCCAGGCGTATCTTTCTCTATCCTTGAATTTCGTGATAGATTTTTACTTTTATATTAACGGAAATGAAGGAAAAAATCGAAAGAGTATCTTAGAGATGTCTGATATAGGTAGTATAATAAAGATTCTAGAGGATTAATGATTTAATGAATGGACGTTTAGGGTTAAAGCGGAAGGTTTAGTGTTATTTACAGTTTCATATCCATCCAAGCCAATATTTGAACACTTACGCTTATTTGAATGTTTAAACTATTGACTAATGGATTAAACACTCTTCATGGATAACTTAGCGTCACATGAAATATTTGGAAATCAAATATTTCAGACGGTTGCTACGTAACGAGTGACAAATCAAGAAGTCCTAAGAAGAGTGGGAGAAAAGAGAAGTCTGCTGAAAACTATAAAAAGACGGGACAATCTAATCGGTCATATCTTAAGACACGATGGCCTGATGAAGGCAATCGTCGAAGGAAAAGTGAAGGGGAAGAATGGAAAAGGCAGGCCTCGTATGAGTTACATGGAGCAGGTCGTAAAGGACGTGAAAGAGAGGAACTACGTTGGTATGAAGAGGTTGGCCGATAGAAGAATCGAGTGGAGGACTGCGTCAAACCAATACTAGGATTGTTGACCTTTGATGATGATGCTACGTAACATGATTGAAAAGTTCGCGAATTTTTGAAAATTCGTTCATAACTTTGGCAATTGTGAAATAAACTCTTTTTAAATCTTATTTGGCAGCATTCTATCTATTTTTGAAATATGGGTATAAGAGAATAGAGAATGCAGTAAATAATCATTAATTGATGGCACAGCAATGCTAAAAAATTTCCAACTATTCGCACCCCACAGAAGTGCGCAGACAAGCAGCAAGACTTATACTTCGTCATAACTCCGATTGATGGCCCGCATGATTGGAATCGTTACGGGGGAAACCTAGCTTTGATGCGCTAGCGAAAACGGGCGGGTTGGTCATTGGAGAATGCCATGAAACAGTTCTGATGGCACGAACTTGGTTGGCTAAAAAGGTCATTTTTTCCGCGTACCATAAGAGAGCGTAATAGGCAGCATAGCAAAGGGATAGGTAGGTGAAAAATTGGTATAGTAATCTGTAGTTCATGATGCAGGTATTAACAACCAATCCCTTTATTATTATGTTTATACTAACCATCTAGCTGCATATGACATCATTATCTAGCATGTTTCCATGTAGTATGTAAGTAGTTGCATGCCAATAAAGCATGTTTGGTGATATTCACCCCCTGCCACACCCTCGAGATGGCTCGCAGGGTATTACGTAGATGTAGGTGAATATGAAAAGAGCGAAACCCTTCTCTTATACAATGTCCCAATTTTGAATTGCAAACCTAAGTTTCGCTCGCAAACAATGTTTTGTCGTTGTTCCGTATTGTTTCACAACTTATCTCCATTTTAATTTCGCTACCCGACGGCTGATTGGGCTTGGTGGAGTGCTGACGGGACTTCACGGCCGTGCTGTGCAGTGGCATTTTTTAGGCTTCCAATCGCTACCAATTAACAAGAATTTAAATTTCATGGGCAAATTGGATTGAGATGTGTACGGATTTGTGCGGAGGAATGTTTCCGCGCTGTTATGTTGAGCTATGGGTGAGTCATTTTTGTAATACTAGCTAAATGTTTTAGAGTGCTTCAATCTGCCCTTTTCTTCGAAATAAGGATAAATAAGTCGGCATGGAGAGACAAAGTCCTCTCTTTATTAAGCCCTGTACGTACTCTGCAATTTTCTAATCAGTCATTACCAAAATTTTCCGGGCATGTCCCGGTACGTGGCGACATAATCACTTTTTTATTTGTATTTTGGCGATTCAAAAATTTCCGCTTCAGTTCTCTATAAGTGTGTGATTTCATATGCGGTTTCAAGTCTATTCCTGCTCTTAAAGATGTTTCATACCAGGAGGAAAGATACAAGGATGGGTATAATAGGGTCAGGAGTAAGGGGGAAGTGAAACCCAGCGCCGGCAATAGCTCTTAACGATAGGCGTCAAAGGAGTCCACGGTCAAACATCCTATTCCATGGGCAGAGTGTTGAATTCGAAGTACTCTTCACATAGCACTCGATAAGAGGCCGATTAACCCAATTAAATATATCTGCCACTGCCGAGATTCGAACCCGGGTCTTCGAGGCCAGTACTTTAACCACTACACCAACCCGACCACCCCTAGTGTTTGGCAACATTCGCGAGTCTATTAAATTAAAAGCCATGTAAAGTATCGTAACTGCATTTAGGAACAGGGCCTTTTGTGCCCATAGTTGTTTACAGACTTCGTATTTGTCCTAATCATGGCAGAATAATGTTTGACGTGTTCGAATCACAGCGGTCATGTCGCACCATCTATCATCGCTATTCATTCTAAGACGAGTACGACATACATGCCCGATGCGGGATTCGAACCCGCGACCTCTAAGTTGTCTGGTCAGAACATTGCTGCCCTGGCTACAGGTACTGTCTCCGTATATCACTCCAACATCCCTCACTTCTCCTTCCAGCCTCATCGAAAGACTTCTCTTCCTTGTCTGAGGCGGATTTCGGTTCGGGGTTTACTCGGACCATCGACACTTAATGATGCAGAAACTACCTCTATTTTGTGTTGATGCCCAATCATAATAATAATATATAAATTTATTGCTCGAGAACATTTGTCTTAAGGAACGTGTATACCATTCAAACATTCAATACAATGTGGTATTTCAATGGAAAAAAACTTTATCGAGCCAAATACAGAAAGAGCAACAAAAATAAACAATTAGATAAATATGTTATTCCAAAAGATATAAAATTAATATTTAGCTGAGATATTAACTGAGGTATGACACAATCAATTAAAATAACAACATATAAATTAAAATAGAACAAAATAACGAAAGATTGCCTTAGAAGTAAATAGAAATTATTGAGAAACGGAAGTAACAAAAAAGGGGAGATATCCACCAATTGAAAATTACAAATACGAAAGTACAAAGAGAGAATTAGAAGGGTATCCCCCAATCTAAAACGTGTGATGCCTTATTTTTTTGGTGGTCAGGAAAGAAGTTTCCGGGAGCCTTTATAGTCCTCGATTAAAATGGTCAAATGACCAATTTGAATCCGATATGACCAGCGACGCACAAATCCCAGGCTTCGAGTTTATCAAACGCAGAAAAAGATGGGATGGGGCTGAGTCCGTAAGGCTGTGGAGGGTTGGGAGGGGGGGGGGAACTGTCGAGTCGACGCAAGGCTTGTAGGACTGAGGGCGAGGCACAGTCCGGCAAGATACGAGAAATCGCTGACGCCCGTGACTTCACTTTGTCCGTAGCATACACATAGGTTCAAATCCCAACTTTGCAGGTAGAATTTGTACATCGATCTGACTCGTTGTAGGGGTTTTAGGACGTAAGCAGTAGAGGCCAGACTATAAATGAGACTCTGAATATGGCCCTAAAACTGGACTACAACTGGACATAGATTCCCACGCCCCCAACAAAACGCACTACACATTTTAGCACGTGGGGGTTGACTTCGACTTTGCTCTGAGGACGAGTATTCGTGAAGAGGATGAAGAGTTCCCGTTCATCTGCGTCTACGTAACACCCTGCAAGGCCACCGCGAGGGTGTATTGCAGGGGGTGGAGATCAACAAACAAGCACAACTTGCATGCATCAAAGAGACACAACTTTACAACTTCATCGAAACATTTTTTACGTAAGAGTGACGAGCAGCTACATCGTTAGTATCCGCATAGTAATGAACTTATTACTGGTTTGAAAGGCATTTCTCTAAATATACATATTTATTTGTATTTCCTCAACTTGCAAACTTTTTGTTCTAATCGGCCACTCTTCCTCCTGACCACTCCACAGGAAGGCAACGGGTGACGCGGGAGAAGCGTCGCGGCGCCGCGCGCAGCGTCCGTGACGACGTGGCCGCAGCCGGCACAGCTACCGTACAGGCCTGGTGGCGCAGCAGCGCGCGGGATTCCCCGGTGGCGGCGGCGGGGGGGCGGCGGCGGCGGCGTAGGTGTAGGCGGAGCGGCCTCGGGTGCGGGCGGGGAGCGGCCGGCTGCTCTCCTTGACGTCCGCCGGGGTCCTCCCATGTGGAGCGGTCGCCGTCAGAGTCGCGCGGCGCGGGAGAAAGAGACAGCGAGGGACGCCCACAGACGCCCCTCCCCAGAGGAAGGTCTTCTCCGCTCCACACGAGCGAAGCGGGTGTAGGATTAATGGGGCGTCCCCTCCACCCCCGATGGACGCCCGGAGTTTGACCCTCCGGTCAGACAGATCCGGACGGCGCTGCTGACCAGCGGAGGCGGGACTCAGGCAGTGAAAGGTGAGCCTCGTCCACTCGTCCGAACGAGAATCTCCGCCCCCCAGCTTCATGCTTCGCATTTGTTATTTTATTTGCTTCGCGTAGTCATATCGGAACTCGGCAATTAAATGAAATCGGCCCTGGCTTAGATTCAATCCTTATCTGAGTCGAGTTCCACTCGGCCAGCTTAGCGTCGCATCTGGAATTCACTGTCCCTTTTGATTTGCGCTCATGCTGGGTTGTTGTCGAACGAAAAATCCTCGGAGTGCGAGGTGGCCCAGGGAAAGGAACTGCCCCTCCTACCCTGAATGTGTGCAATTCACACACCTGTGGTTTATTCCGGGGTGGTTTAGCTCTAGCCTCACCTTTCAAAACCAACCTTCGGGTTGAATCACTGAGTGAGGGGGTTGTTTTGGTTCGGTATCCTTGACTTTTTCCATAGTTCAAAGTGTTAGGAACCATGGGAAGGACTATAACATCACCCCAAAAAAAGATAATGCCTAGTTGTAGCCACTTGTTTTGTTTTCGTGATGATTAATAAAAGTTTTGTGAGTTTGGAAACGGTGTAATAAATTAGCTTTCTCGAATTGTTCCCCAAATGGATACAATGTAATGGAGGATAGCGGCAATTGGAATAGCTACGAGTTCAATTTTAGTAAGAAAGAAACCTTAGCACTGGGGAATATGAATTGATTGATTGATCATTGACCTAAGTAAAGTGTAAAAGAATGCAGTATTCCTTAAGCCATCAGTTTAATTTACATCTAATAAATGTCAATGTAAATAAAGTTATTCCATTTCCTTCGTTTCTCTCGGAGCGTCTTGAAGTTTGATTATTTAATTAAATTCCCTTCCCTATGATTCCGATCTCGCGGCTGAGCTTAAAGCCACCGAGTGCGTCCACTGGGTTGCGGATGGTGGGTCGACCTCTAGATATAGAGGTTAGCTGCGAGATAAGCGAGTTTACTCGTCGAATAAGCAGTCGTGGACAAAAAGCGACGGCATTCCGAGGGCGTATTGGTCTATCCTTGGGTAAGGTAGGCCTTAAATGATACAGAACCTGTGAAGATGCCGTGACTTGGCGATGGAGGCCGTCAACAATTACGCTTCCCATCACCCGGAGAAGAGGGCAGCAGCTCTTCTTCACATAAGTGAGGATGGAGACTACAGTGGTCGGTACAGCGACACTCATTTCACTACAGGCGTGGTAACATTTACTTTAACGGCTGTGGTACTGCGATGTGGAAGGCAAGGGGAAATCACCACATTACTCTCCCGAGGAGTCGCAGCTAATCCACTCTTTCCTTTATTATCAAGACGTAATGGCACCCTCTCGAGTAAAATATTCCGGAGGTAAAATAGTCCCCCATTCGGATCTCCGGGCGGGGACTACCCGAGAGAGTACATCAGTCAAATGTGATTCACATTTTAGGGTAGGAACGTGGAACGTGCGATCACTTCGGAGCTGCGGGAGACTGAAGAACCTGAAGGTGGAAATGCGGAGAATGGACCTCGATGTATTAGGAATCAGTGAAATGAGATGGCCCGAAGAAGGAGACTTTTAGAGTGGATGTTACAGAATTTTTAACACCGGATCACTGAATGGTAACGCTGGAGTAGGCATAATGCTTAGGAAGAGTGCGGGACTGCGTGTGAAGAGCTTCCTGCAATACAGTGAAAGGATTATAGTGGTTAAAATTGAAACTAAGCCTACAGATACCATTGTGGTGCAAGTTTACATGCCTACGTCGGACTACAAAGATGAAGAAGTGGAAGACGTCTACGAAGATATC
Organism: Platycnemis pennipes; assembly: GCA_933228895.1. Taxonomy (NCBI): domain Eukaryota; kingdom Metazoa; phylum Arthropoda; class Insecta; order Odonata; family Platycnemididae; genus Platycnemis; species Platycnemis pennipes. The sequence continues at coordinate 111,648,645 of OW121850.1, forward strand.
ACTGAAGTAATAAAACAGGAAAGAGGAGAAGATAACCTAATTATTTTAGGAGACTTGAACTCTGTCGTCGGCGAAGGATAAGATGGAAGAATAACTGGAAAATATGAATTGGGAAACCGAAACGAAAGAGGAGAAAGACTGCTGGAGTTCGGCACACAACATAAGTTAGTGGTTACTAACACATTGTTTACAAATCACAACCGAAGAAAATACACGTGGAAGATGCCAGGAGACAGAGGAAGATTTCAAACAGACTACATTTTAGTGAAGCAGAGGTTCAGGAATCAGGTGAAGGACTACCTGGGCAAAAGCTACCCGGGTGCAGACATCGACAGCGACCATAATTTAGTGATGATGAAATGCCATCTAAAATTCAAGAGATTGAAGAAAATAGTAAAGAACATTTGGCAAGTAGAAAAACTAAAGGAGACTCAACATCAGCTGGAATTTCAGAAAGCAGTAAATAACAACATAGGAGAGGACCTGACTGAGAAACCAGTAGAAGAGCGTTGGGAAAACATTAAATGTGGACTACAGAAAGCCGCAAAAGAAGTTCTTGGAAGAAGAAAGGTTGTTAAGATGAAACCATGGATCACGGAAGAAGTCTTAGTGCTGATTGAAGAAAGACGAAAGTACAAGAATGCGAAAACTGGAGAAGGGCTGCTTTAATACAAAAGAATAAGGAACGAAATAAGTCGCAAAGGAAGAAAATCTAGAGAGATGTGATTGAAAAATCTATGCGAAGATGTACAAAGCAACCTTGCACTTGGAAAGGTGGAAGCTACATATAGGATAATGAGGAACCACTTCAAGGAACGGAGCGCAAGATGCAATGCTATAAGGGATAAGAATGGAGAACTTTTGATTGAAAATGAAGACAAAGTGAAGAGATGGAAAGAATATCTCGAAGATTAATACAACGGGAACGATCTCAGCACGGAAGTGATTGAAGAGGAAAGCGAAGTCGAGAAGGATGATATGGGAGCATCAATATTGAGATCGGAATTCGACGCAGCAGTAAGGGACCTTCGGACGAATAAGGCTTCTGGTATTAATGATGTTCCTGCAGAACTAATTAAAAATTCAGGAGAGAAGACATTAACTTATCTTTACAAAACCATATGCGACATGTACTCAACAGGAGAAATTCCAAAGTACTTCGAGAAAAACATCATCATTCCTAATCCCAGGAAGAAGAGAGCTGAGAAATGCGAATATTTTAGGACTATAAGCCTGACGACACATGCATCGAAGATACTGACAGGGATCATCTACAGAAGAATAGAACGAACAGCAGAGGAGTTCCTGGATGAAGATCAATTCGGATTCAGGAAAAGTAAGGGTACAAGAGAAGCAATATTGGCCCTTAGGCTGCTTATAGAGAAGAGAATGGAAAAGAACAAGCCGACGTTCATTGCATTTGTGGATCTAGAGAAGGCTTTTGACAACGTGGATTGGAATTTAATGCTTGATATTCTGAAAGGAATTGGAGTTTCCTACAATGATCGAAGAATTATCCACAGTTTGTATAAAAACCAAGTAGCTGTGATTAAATCTGGACCCAGCTGTGAAGAAGCAAGAATAAGGAAAGGAGTGAGACAAGGCTGTGCACTGTCACCCATAATTTTTAATGTTTACATTGAGAGAGCCATCAATGAAGTCAAGGAGAAGTGTTCTGGAGTGAACATCAACGGAGAAACAATCAGCATGCTACGATTCGCTGATGACATAGCTCTGGTAGCAGAGACAGAGAAGGAGCTGAATAAAATGCTAACAACCATGGAAAGGACAATGGCCAGACATCAGCTGAAGATCAATAAGAAGAAGACTAAGATATTGGTGTGCAGCAAGAGAGAAGAGGCCAAAACCAACGTTAAACTAGGAAAACAGAAACTGGAAGAGGTGAAAGAGTTCTGTTACCTGGGAAGCAGAGTAACCAACGATGGACGAAGCAAGAAAGAATTATTGAGTAGAATAGCCCAGGCAAAGAGGCCATTCTATCAAAAGAAGAATCTACTAAAAGCTGGAAATACAAGCGTAGAAGTAAGGAAGCAATTCATCAAAACGTATATCTTGAGCATTTTCCTTTACGGCAGTGAGGCATGGACGATGACAGCAGCGGAGAAGAAAAGGGTGGAAGCATTCGAAATATGGTGCTATCGAAGAATGCTGAAGACAAAATGGATCGACCGATTGACAAATGAAGAAGTCCTAAGAAGAGTGGGAGAAAAGAGAAGTCTGCTGAAAACTATAAAAAGAAGACGGGACAACCTAATCGGCCATATCTTAAGACATGATGGCCTGATGAAGACAATCGTCGAGGGAAGAGTGAACGGGAAGATTGGAAGAGGCAGGCCTCGTATGAGTTACATGGAGCAGGTCGTAAAGGGCGTGAAAGAGAGGAACTACGTTGGTATGAAGAGGTTGGCCGATAGAAGAATCGAGTGGAGGGCTGCGTCAAACCAATCCTAGGATTGTTGACCCTTGATGATGATGATGATTCCGATACTTGTGCTTCACTCCAGCTCTTGCAACAAACTTCACGGATAATGAGGAAGTTTAGATACTCCCATCACTTCTTTTAAAAGTAATGGTGCAATTTTTTTGCCCTTGTTTCTTCTATTCTCGTGGTTTTGTCGTACTGAGTGTCGATCAACGAGTGTTTTATAAGATAGATAATTTATTCTGTGTAGATCTCAAACTTTTTAGATGCAATTCCTATGTACTGAATTATTCCATAATACAACCTGATGTAGCTTCTGATGTAGAATAGCCGATGAAACCTGGTAGAATAAAAATATGTTTAATTGTGTAAGTTTCAAAGGTTATTTCCTTACTGCATTATGAAATTTCTTAAAATTACGCCGGAAACTGCTTTGCTTCTACTTCAAATTGCTCGCTCAAAAGATTTATACCATATTTATAATAGAGTATAATGAATATTTTGTGTTTAAAAATATTATCGGTTGTTGTTATTTTGAAGAGGGGTAGGAATACAACGACTTATAGAGAGAAACAGTGTAGGGATGAATCCAAGGGATGAATTAAATGTGGAGTAGAGCCACTGCATCAACACGAGATAAATCATTCAATCAATCGCAAATAGGCCTTCAATATCCATTTTCCTTTTAGGCAACAAAGTCTAGCGTTCTAAATTATCGAAAAAAAATCAATTTGCGCGATGTATTCTCTGCAATAAATCATTAAGCTATAACACCTACTCAAATTCCCCCATCCTCGTCTTTCTCCAGAAACTTCCAAGTTGATTTTCCTGGATAATTTCCTGGCTGAATGTTTTCAGCCAAGCGCCTTTTAAATTTCCTTCCTTCGGATTGGTGATATATCACTTATTACTCGTCACGTCTCTTTGCTCACACTGCAGAAAGTGTCTCCGAACGACGATCGTCCGCGTCTCATCAAATTTCCTCGTAAACTGACTTCAGTGAAGGCACTGCTCTTGAAAAACTGGCTGAAAATTTACAGGCTAGTCGGGAAACTATTTACCTGCAAGGAAAATCTTCGTGGTCTTCCTAGCGTTTAGGAACCGTGTTTCGGAAAAGTTCGCAAACTGTTGTCAGCGCTCTTTTTCGAAGTGCGTTGCTCCTTGTTTATCCAGCTTCCGGCCCGATGTTTCACTTGATGGAATAGCAGGATCGAATGATTTTTACATACGATTGCTCCTACGATATGGGTCTTCGCTACCATTTCCTCTAAGGAAACATGTGAGCGCCCACATGGATGTGCCAAATTTACGTTGTACGCTATACCACAAGCGTCGAAAAATGCGGACTTTAGCGTAATTTTAATGGGTCATATCATCGTAGCATCATAATTAATTAGAATCCATCAGTACGGAAATGAAGCTTAATGAGCTGTTCTTTGTATTCAAGTGCTGAATATATAATATTTATGCGTAAATGTGGTAGTTTTGACAGTGAAGCGATGAAACCCTATACCTACCTTCGTTAATCTTGAAGAATACCAAGTAGTCATAATCGTCTATTCTTTAAATGATGCAAGTGCCCCTAAGGATATAAACGATGGTGTCTCACAGGCAGGCAGGTTGAGACATCCATTCCGGCGATTTCTGTCAAAACCTTTACGTTTTTCTATAAGAAATTACATTATTATCACAATCAATATCCATAAAATCAAATTGTACGGAAAAAATCCCAGGAAACATTCCCCCTGTGTCAGGTATTCGCCATGTGTTCACCATTTAACGTGGACTCGAAGTGGACTACACTTTGCTCTCAAGTGAGGATCGGTATAGTGATGAAGAATCTCTGCGGTTGTCGAAATTCAAGCCTGGTACCTTAGGATGGCAGGCCAATGCTCAAACCATCTCACCAGCCTGGTTCCCGATCCCGAAGAAAATAGTCTGTCATAGGGTACCTATGTGGCTTTATTACTCATATATATTCACCGAAGTGAGATAATGGCCTAATCAAGACAATAGCCGAGGGACAAATAAATGGGAAGAATGATAACTGGATGACCTCGTATGAGATTTATAGAACGTGTTGTTAAGGATATGCAAGAGAAGATATGCATAAATATGAAGAGGTTAACCGATAGGATATGCATAAATATGAAGAGGTTAACCGATAGGATAATCGAATGGAGAGCTTGGTGAAACCGAGCTAAGGATTGTGATTGATGGTAATGATTCACCAAACAGACCACCTCACTCCTTAACCAAAGGAATTAAAATATAACTAATTGGTAATGAGAATTTGTAATGCCCTTCCCTTTTTATCCTAAGATCCCTGATAGGATACCCATCCAAGTATCTGCAACGCCTGGAGCAAGACTAATGTTTAATTTTTAGACCATGTCATAGTACGTGATGGGATATTTTTTCTTGAAGTAAAGAAATTATCGTGCTAGAAACATGTTCACTCCTAGAGCGAATTCTTCAACTAACCGGGGTAACCTGTTCATAAAATTTCACCCTGATAATACATAAATCGAAGATTCAGATCCCGTCTTGGGCATGGACAAGATTTATGTCTATGGGTCCAGATGTTTTATAGATCTTTTGATAAATGCGATTTTAGGTGTACGAATTGTACGAAAACAAATGCAAGGAAACTTCCACCTGTGTCAGGTATTCGCCATGTGTTCACCGTTTAACGTCCCGTCCGACATTCGAACTACTGAACTCGAAAAGGACCACTTTGCTCTCAAGTGAGGATCGGTATAGGGATGAAGAACCTCTGCGGTTGTCGAAATTCAAGGCTGAGACATTAGGATGGGAGGCCAATGGTCAAACCATCTCATCAACCTGGTTCCCGATCCCGAAGGAAATAGTCTGTCATAGGGTACCTCTATGGCTTTATTACTCATATATATTCACCGAAGTGAGATAATGGCCTGATCAAGACAATAGCCGAGGGACAAATAAATGGGAAGAATGATAACTGGATGACCTCGTATGAGATTTATAGAAAGTGTTGTCAAGGATATGCAAGAGAATATATGCATAAATATGAAGAGGTTAACCGATAGGATAATCGAATGGAGAGCTTGGTGAAACCGAGCTAAGGATTGTGATTGATGGTAATGATTCACCAAACAGACCACCTCACTCCTTAACCAAAGGAATTATAAAATAATATAATTATAAAATAAAATAATGGTAATGAGAATTGGTAATGCCCTCCCCGTTTTATCCTAAGATCCCTGATAGGATACCCATCCAAGTATCTGCAACACCTGAAGCAAAACTAATATTTAATTTTCAGATCATGTCATAGAACGTGATGGGATATTTTTTCTTGAAGTAAATAAATTATCATTCTAGAAACATGTTCACTCCTAGAGCGAATTCTTCAACTAACCACTGTAACCAGTTCATAAAATTTCACCCTGATAATACATAAATCGAAGATTCAGATCCCGTCTCGGGCATGGGCAAGATTTGTCTTAGGGTCTAGATTTTTTTACGGATCATGTGATAAATGTAATTTTAGGAGTACCGGAAGATCTATTCATCCCGCTACGAACTTGATGCTATTCAATTCTTCTCTAATTGAAACCGAAGTCTTTTTGAATGAAGTCCAGTACATTGAGTGAGTTCGAGTTTCATTTCCCGGTAAAGCGCCTACTCTAAAAATGTCGCTCTTTGAAGCCTCTCCTCATACTCAAGCCACAAATACTCTCGCGGTTAATTTGGTAGTTCTTATTTCATTTATCTGCGATCGTGTCATCCAAGGACTCACGATCCTTTGCAGAATAAAACTTTGTATTATCTCAACATTACTTCATCTCCGCATTCTAATGACTCAAAGGATAGTCCTATTGTCCGAGCACTCGTAGTTTTGAGAGATGCCACTGTGGCCCTCAATGCCAAAACTTGCCGATCGATTGAACAGGAGTAAAATGAAGTCCATAGTTGCCGTTCGTATTCTGCAATTGCAAATGAGATCATATCGTTCAAATTGGGGAGATACGACAATTTGGGAAATATGACAACGTTGTTGCCCCTTTTCTTTCTAGTGGAAAAGAAAGACTGATAAGTCACGGGGTTGAATAGCTGAATTCTAGTTATGGATTCTAGGGGCCGTAAACACAACCTCGTATGTAGTGAAGCTTCTACTCCTTATGATGTAAATCTACACTACATGGTATTCAGAAGCTCTATGGAGTGGCCGTCTCACTGCTGTTGTAGTAACAGCTGGCCTAAATGGGAAGGGTACCCCTACCCACCCTAAAATCTCCACTACATAGAATGTCAACATGTACGACGGCGCATAATGGTCGACGCTTCGCAAATATAAAGTCTGTTTTCATGCGATATATGGTAATTAAGCGTCATTGTTACGGTTTGTAATATCAAGCAACATAGCAAGAGTACTCTGATATCAACTTGTGTGCGATCAATGAAACTGTTTGGCAGGAATATCTTGATTACGGATTCTGGGTAATGAACCAAAATTTGTAGGTTGGACATATGAAAGAGATGAACGAAATTTGTACGTTGGCTATCCTGAAGTAAACAAACACATAAGAATACACTTCGACAAGAGTATTATTTCAAGATGCAGTGGCTGGATGATAATTTTAACGAGTTCATGCAATACGCGTTAGATAATCTGCGTGAGAATATACCAAGGAGAATGGTAGTGGATAGGGAAAATCCAATGGAAATATATTCGTAGGGTGAATTTCTCAGTAGATACCGCTTTTCTATAGATACCGTGACCGATGTACTTGTGCCACTAATACCCGATGAAAACGTTGGAAGAGCAGTTTCCGTGCCACCTATTTTGAGGCTGTTTACATGCCTCACAAGGGGAGTGGCCGAGTTTCGGGTCTAGGATTTTGACGAAACATGCCAGGCAGGTAGCCCTTGATTAGTTATTTACGAATCACCTCCCATATAGGGTTATATATCCAGTAACTTCGTCAAAAAACGAGTTTGAAATATGTTATTGCAAATATAAAGCTAATAATTAGTTATTACATATCAGTGCAGTTTGGGTTAGAGGTTAGGTGCTCGCTTCGCAGTGTCGACGCCCATGGTTCGTAACTCTCCTCCATTTTTTTTCGTCGCAGTTTCGTTGTACGACTGTCCCTGGTTTTACATATTTTTAATCTGTTTACCCGGGATGCATTTTAACTGTTTCACGTACTAATTACGTAATTTGCTAAAATTGCGTAATTATTACGTAAAATAGTTAATTACGTTATTTACCTAAATCACGTAAGTAATTAGCACGTGGCGGAAATACGTCCGCACGCCCTGTCGTTTTTTGTGTATGAAATTAACGGAAGAGCATGAAGTGTGATCGTGATTTTTAATTTCCGTATCTCTGGCCACGCAGTCCCGACGCACGTACAATATTTGTTCTACTTTGCCTGGTGCCGTGATTTTCCAGCGCTGTGCTTTTTTGGAAAAACTAATCGCAAGAGAAAAAAGAACTTAAGCTCTGCAATCATATAATTGTAAGTATCTATCGAAATGTTCGGGTGATCGGGTGAAATGTTCTAGTGGGAGAGAGTTTCGAACCAGGGACGTCGCTTGGAAACTGATAAAATACCAGCGGTAACAAATAATTTTGAAGAATTAATGTTTTGCACATTTTCAGGAGCATGTTAGAATGCATATGATTAAATATCATAGTAATGTGGAGTGTATGTACATAAGAGTATGGATTGTTAATAAAAAGCAATGTTATTGAATATTATAACTGTGTGAAAAATTTCTTTGGATGGTTATTGACCACTTTTTTAATATCTGGGTTAATTTATGGAGGTTTGGTCGTCTTTTTTTAATAAATTCAACTTCCTTTTCTTGCCAACGTTTCGCCTTTTAATTAAGGCTTCATCAGGGCTACAGTACAATGTAAGGAATACAGTTGGTAAAATTATAATATTACAAAGATAAAGGAGTTTTCAAATATAAATTTAGTACCTCAAGGATTAACTTTTTTACTGTGACAATGGTAACTCAATAACAAACTTCCTCCTAGTAACAAAATCAACATAAAAATCAACATAAAAAAAATACCAAAATGGAAATCCAAGATAAAATTTTGTTTGAAAAATATAATGAGTGAAATAAAATTATTTAAAATGAATAGTATAAAACATGAATTTAACAATTAATTGTATCGTAACTTCTTATAATTTTACCAACTGTATTCCTTACATTGTACTGTAGCCCTGATGAAGCCTTAATTAAAAGGCGAAACGTTGGCAAGAAAAGGAAGTTGAATTTCTTAAAAAAAGACGACCAAACCTCCATAAATTAACCCAGATGTGTGAAAAATGTGCCATCCTTATTTTTATTGCACATATTTTGTACTGAGAATAGCTATTTTACGAATAAGAGGCTGATATTCTAATAATATTTAAATTATTGATCATGTATATCAGAATAATATAATAATATTAATACAATCCCATGGAGACCATGGGATTGATGTTCAAAACTCCCTCTATTTTACCTACACCTTGTTTCGTATATAACCGTAACCAGGATTACGTAAATGTCGCTGCTTACACTTGAGTCGAGTTGGCAACATAGCGACCATCAACACTCCGGAAGAAGGAGTGGAAGTAGTGGTGCTGAATGCCAATTTGCAGGAGAAGGAGCACTAATCTTCATGGAGTGAAGCTGCGACTAGGCGATGTAGTGGAGACATCTGAATGCGGCCCTAGGAATTCATTACCTCCTCTCCCGCATTTTATATTCCAGTCCTTGGCCGCTCGAAGCCCTAGATGAAAAGCAAGGGAACGCCTCTTTTTCTTTCTCTCGCTGTAGTGGCTCGTTGAGAGTGACCAACGGCTAAGGTCATTTATGCCAATTAGGATGGTTGGGAACATGGTTATGGGTTTAGAAACCTTCCAGGGAACGGATGAATAGTGGAGAGAAACCAGGTGTTGGCATTAGCCTGCTCTTATCAAAAGGTGACGAGGAATCCACGGTTTAAAGTTCCATCCAATGTACGAAGTCCTGAGCTTCAATTACTATCTACAAAGCGCTCAAGTATAGACCGGTACACCTATGAAAAATCTATGCCACTTTGCAGATTCAAATCCGAGCCTTCAGAATTTGAGGACAGTTCTCCATCCGCCACATCGACCCCATCCATTTATTCTCCCCGGACCGTAGCAACAAAAGGGGTTTATTACAAATATTTCAAATTGCATATTCAAATTGCCCCCCCCCCCCCGTGCATCAATTTTGTGATGTCCATTCATACTTACCAACTTCTTCTCCATAGTTAAACCTACTCATTGAATTTTCATCCGTTGGAAAAATCATCCTTCTTTCCTCGTCTCAAGCGTAAACTTACTAACCTCGGTTTTTCTTCTCGCGAATAAACTTTTCAAAGTATTGGGCCAGTGTGTTATAGATTGTATTTTGTGATACGTTCATATGATACCTTACATCCGCAGTAAGAATGTCCTCCTTTTCCTTGTTTCACATCTATTTCCCTTCTTTTGCTATCCTTGATCTTCGAATTTTGATGAACCCGTCCTCTTTGATAAGACGTCAAGGTACCCCGCCATAAAAACCTTAACTAGACAGAAGATGAGTTGGAAAACGTAGTGACTCAAAGAATATTTTGACTGTATACGGAATTACCATTATTTATAATGGCATATGAGGTACTTGAGTAGAGGTATGTCATCAAATGACTATATTGACAAGAAAACGTTAAATTGTGTCATTAAGATGAAAAATTCACGACCGTATGCCATGACTTTAAGCGATACAATATCTCGGGTGATATTAGAACATATGAAACATTCCAAAGAAGTATTCGCACAACAACGTTAAAAATTGATATTTTTCTGGATTAGAAGCAAGAATATCGGTTTACCGGTTTTTCATGTCGATGCTTCTTTAGATTATGACTGACAGATGACGTCACTGACCACTCAATGATTAAGAGCGATATTATGTGCAATTTATCGCCAGAGTTAGTTAGTACTTTGGTGAAGGTGACCGAAAACTGAGGCTAACTTCGCCAGAGTGGATAGGTAGGGAACACGGTAAAGGTTTTCAAGGTACGCGTGAAGGGCAGAGAACAAACTTGATCCGTCGGCATAAGCCATCTCCTAGGAAAAGACGGTCAGGAGTTTACGTTTTTCGTTCCATCCAACGTACAGAATACTGAACCTAAAATTGCTCTCCATAAGGGACTCAAGTAGGAACCGTTATGCCAATAAAATATTTCGCTTAGAATAAAAATTCACAAGTCAAAAAATATGTAGAATATTTCCAAAAATATTGGTAGAATACTTATGATGGTAATGTGCATATTCTTTCTAAGGGCGAGCTCAAGGAAAAGTTTGATATAAAGGTAATGACTGAGTGCTCGATTCGAACAACGAGGCTGTACTCTTCAGGCCTTAAGTCATTTCAAACGCCGTGGTAAAAGTAACGCACGACAAAACAGAGATAAAAATAGATGTCGATGGAGAAAGGTCTGAGAAAACAATTGCATAGTTAAAAGATATGACCGATGAAGTTTTCCTTTCTTGTCTGTAATGTTTTCAGGGGACTTTTTTCCCCCATCCTTCTTAAGAGGACCCCTTCCACAATTTTTCAGGAACTTCTGCGACCCGTTCTCACTGAGTCAATTTTGCTTACATCAACTTGAACTTTTCGGTTAAATCAAGGAATATGGATAGACCCTTTCCCACCCTTTTTCCGCTGGGAATTATCGGCAAACTTGAGGTTCATTGTGGAAGAGAATACAACAGTCTTTACATCGGAGTCTCATCATTCTTTGCTATAATGTTATAGTATCTATCCTCGTGGGCATTGGCTTCCTGAATGTTAATTCTACTTTATGACTTGTTCACATTAATTGCTATGCAAAAAAATTCACTTGCACCGGGAATCGAACCACGGAACTTTGGCTTTCCGACCAAAATTTCACCGTCGTTCACGCGGCAGGCTTAGAATATCCTACATTTATGATTTCTTTGGAGGATCATAATTGGGAATGGCTCCGATAAATCCTCGAAATAATCCATTTTTAATCAGGAATCCTAAGTATTGTGTTAGTCTGCGCATTTGCTCGGCAATCCAAAGATCTTTTGTTCGGATCCCTGTGAAGAAAACCTTTTTTCCTACGGCAGCTTTCAACGAAGTGAACAATTGATTAAAGTTTTGTGCGCGGGGATTTGGTGTTTGAGATGCGACCCAAAAGCTTAACCCATTTGTGCTATTAGAAAGATTGATTGATATTTTGGAGGGATGACTCTAGATTGGTTATTTTTGGGTACGCGTAACGAGCTCACGGTTCAACACCCATCCGATTGATGGAGTATTAGAGATAACTTCGTGACCCTCTAGATTCAAACCCCGATTCTCGGGAATGGGAACCAGTGCTCTAGCCACTAAACCGATTGGCTAGGGGGATCGGTTTGGGGTGGTGGCTCGGATACCGGCCTCCCGTTCGGGCCCGTGTTTGATTCCTGGCAGTGGTGGATTTTTCATAGGTATACTGTTTCCTACTTTAGTGCCTTGTGGAGAGCATTTGAGCTCAGTACTCGATCCGTCGGATGGAATTCTAAGACATGGTCTCCTTGGCGCTTTTGTTAAGTGCAGGGGGTTCCTCTCCACCTTTCATCCATTCCTTAGAAACTCCTATCTTTACCAACTTACCTACCTACCCTCTTTGGTACAAATGGCTTCACTTGTCGGTCACCACCCCCAATCGATCGGATGTATTAGTGGTGACTATCACTTGTGCAGTTTCATTTAATTCCTAATCTAATGCTTGATTCCCTCTTTGCCTCCGCTCTCAGATGGTGACTTCCTTGGTGATTCACCGGAGGGACACCTCGCCAATCGCCAAGCTCGATGGTGGCATCGCGACCGGGAGACGTCGTCTCCTCAAGATCCTCCTCTGGTTCATCGTCCTGTCTGTCGTTTGGCTGCTCTTCCTCATGATGAAGTCCGGTGACAGCTCTTACACGGAGACCATCGTGGGTCCCACCCGACAACTCACCCTCGACGATGCGGAGCATCAGAAACATCATTCGCAGCACCCAACAGGTGAGACCAGGCGAAACTGTGAACGGTGAGCTGTAAACAGTAAGCTGATGATGGTGGAATTTGTATTGACAACAAGGAGTGGCGGACGTTTTTTCGGCACATTATAAACAAAGCGTCACGGATGATTTTAGATGCGTTCAATTCACAAATTGCGCTTTTTTTCTTTCGTTCTTCACCTCCTTCTATCCTTGGTGCCAATTCAAATAAGTAACGCCAGTCGTGGGTTTCTATTTTGCGTTTGAGTTTCTTTCTGTGGATCACAGTAATGCTTCTTGTGCTACTTTGTGAATGTTTGCGAAAAATTGGAGCGTTGGAGGTCCAGTCGCAATGTCTTCCACGTCAGCACGTTAAGCGTTATTATTTTTTTTAGGTATTTGTATCATTAAGTACACCTTTTTTGCTGATTTTTTGCCTTTTCTTGCCTTTTCTCTCTCTTGTTCTATAGCCATAAATATCAGAGTACATCTCAGACCGCTTCCTGTAATGCCACCGCAAACCAAATGGCTCGGAGCTATCCTAATGGTGAACCGTGGAAAATTACGCAAGTTTTCTTTCACGTTGTTTCCTCATTGAAATCGAGCTCCTAATCCAATAAAGCTTCACTATTCCCACAGAATGTGATATTGGGTTTGAAAACCACTAGTCTCCCTCTCTATATCCCTATCCTCGAGTTTTGGGCCGGGATGGTAAAGTGGTCAGAGAACTGGCCTCACGTCAGCATCGCCCAAGTTCGGATATCAGCAGTGGAAGATATATTTTATTGGTCATCCGGCCACTACTTGCTTTTACTGGAGAATATTCGAGTGCAGTACTCCGTCTGTCGGATGGGACGTTAAGTCGTGGTTCCCTTGGCACCTTATGGGTAATGCCAAAGCCGGGTTTCTCTTCACCCTTCCTCTTTTCCCTTCCTTTCCAATCCCTGTACCTTTCCTCCCGGTTTGAAGTGCCTATTAGTGCGGGAACTGACTTGAAAAAACAGACTGTCTCAATCCTTATCAACAGGGTCTGTAACTAACCTTCATTTGTAGGTGCTATCATAGATACATGGTATGGTATGAATACACGGTATCAGTGATAGTGTCGAGTGCCTTAATTTATCAAGTTTCCTTGTCACTAAAGCTACCCAACCAAACACACTGTTCGATTAAACCATTGATCAGATGATGGGAGGTCTAACCAAGTTCAAAGCCCAAATTTTGTTTGAAATTCTCACATCAGGGTAGGAGGACTATGTCCTTTCTCAGAACTACTTGTGTTCTTTCCAGCGGATCCTCAAGAAATCACTCTCCTCGGCTTTGGATTCAAATTGTTTTCTCCCAGATTTGAACCCGGACGCCTTTAGTTAGTAGCCCATCTCTTAAACTGATTGTCCCCCACGGCTTTACTATTAACATGTGCCAGACATTTTTCGATCGCTGTAATTCGAAAATGGTTGAAACCTCTTTGAGAAAAGTATCTCTTTTAATATTACGGTCCATAGCAAATTGAAGGAAATGCATCATTTCTTATCTATCACAGACATTAATCTGAACATTCTCTGACAATACATTTAATCTATCGTAGAAAACATTGTTCCAACAATTGAAATCTGGAGTAAGAATGAATATAGCTTAATTTAGATGCATTACATACAATTTATATAAAATACATACATTTTCATCTGTCCTTGGGCCATTTTACAAGTACCCTTCATGTTACGATAACTATGAATATCTTGGCTATGCGAATTGTTCATGAACTATCAACAAAAATATAATTCAGTCGGTGGCATGGATTTCATATCATTGTTTGGTGCCGGCTGAAAATTCAAAATTATAAAATAAAAATATTTTCCTTAAAACGTAGTAAAATCCAAAATAACATTTAGTTATTGATAGGATAATATCAATCAATTTGCTGTAATATTATGTCCAGAGAGTCCCTCTCTCTGAAAGTTAAGAAGTCTAAAATTAAATGATTATCTTTATCGCGTTACTTAATAATTTTTCGCTTGTGATTTTGGGTAAAAAAATATAACGGAGTCCTTTCCCTTCTCGGAGTAGCTGAGATGATTAATTTTAACTACCAGTAATTGACTTCATAATTTAATGTTTTATTTCAAGGTCCTGATCTGCACTGTATCAAGAAATGTGCGAGATGTGGAAAGGAATAAGAAAAAATAATGAATAGGAAACGGGACTAAGTTTAAAGGCCCGTCATAAGCGTGTGTGGCGTGAACAGAAGTTATACCTACATTCAATCTGCAAATAATATTATTTTGGAATAATCGATCGGTTACTCTTATCGAAACTCAAGAAATCCCGCCACCAGTCAAAATTTATTTTCCATGTAACACTCGAACGGATATTCGTAGCTATAAGAATAATTCGAACCACCATAGGGAAACTATACTACATATGTGTTAATATTTTGGATAAGGCGAGATGGCGATAAATAGGTAAGAATATCTTTCTAGAAGTGAAGTAAGTAAAGTAGTGAAGTCATTATCCTCGGTGCACTGAATATCACATCTTTCTCTATGCCCGCGCAAGGAATGCTAACGTGATCGACAGGTTCTGCTTGCGTGATTGAGTGGCGACGCTTACAAGTCACTAAAAGCGACGGTGGTGAAGTGTTAACTGAGCATTGCATGGACGCGCTGTGATTATTTTCATCAGATTCATGCATTAAGAAAGAATATTCCGACTCATTCTATAAGATGAACTTTGGCTATGAGAGAGCGTAAACGTTAAAGGGATTGGAATTGGATATAATTATGCCGAAACTTCTTTTATTCTTCTTAATCTTTTATTATTCATTTTACAAATGCTAAAAGAATCACCCTAGAGAGCCAGAAAGTTAAAGAAAAGAGTCCCACATATATGCATCTATATTTTACCCTCGAGTCTCTGCAACCCTATAAATTCCGGATGTATATAATGTATAAATTCCGGATCAGTCTCCTGTCTCTCCAGTCTACTCCTATCTTCCGTAATATTTCCATTAATTTGTCCCACCTCACTCTGTCGAACGCCTTTTCGAAATCAACAAAGCACGCGAATACGTCCTGATTGTATTCTAGATTTCTTTCCACTAGTATTCTCATCACTGCAATCGCATCCCGAGTGGCCCTCCCCTTCCGAAATCCAAACGGATCATCGCCTAGGAATTCGTTTGCTCTGTTTTCCATTCTTATATTGATGATTCTGAGCACTACCTTTGCCGCATGAGAAATCAAACTTATCATTCTATAGTCTTCACATTCCTTTGTCACCCTCTTTTTCGGTATAGGTATCAGCATGGTTTTTACAAAATCCTCCGGCCAAGCCCCCTCCTCGTATATTCTGCGAACAAGTTCATTAAATCTGTCCCTTCCGCCTTTTCCTAGGTATTTCAGAAGCTCAGCTGGGATGTTATCTAGACCCACCGCTTTACCTGCCTTCATTTCTCGCAGTGCCTTCTCTATCTCACTATCCAGTATTCCGGGGCCCACGTCATCCTGATCTACGTCCTTTTCCTCTTCTATGTCCAAGTTTCTAGGCCTATTTTCGCTATCATACAGTTCTTCAACATATCCCTTCCAACGACGCTGGATCTCCTCTGGCTCCATTGCTAAATTTCCCCTTCTGTCTTTGATGCATGGGAGCGTTTTCCATTTCTTGATTCCCGATAGCATTCTAACCTTTGAGTACAGACTGCCTATTTCTCCTTCTTTCTGGAGTCTCTCCAGCTCCTCGCATTGCCGGCTCCACCACTTTTCTCTTGCTCTCTTTGTTTCTCTCCTAAGCCTGTTGTTAATCTCCTTATAACGCCTTTTGCCTAGCTCTGTATGTACATTTTTCCACTTCCTTCTTTCCTCGATCCTATCCATCATTTCTGCTGTTACTCATGATTTCTTGATCCTCCTAGAGTCTACTGTTCCTATTGTTTTCTCAGCTGCTTCTTTTTTACCCGTCTTTATCATTTCCCATCCTTCATCTATTGTTCCTCTTCCCTCCTCTTTCCTCATGCATCTATCCACAATCTCCTGGTATTCTCTCCTCTTCCCTGCAATCAGTGCTCCTACATCCCACTTTTTTATTTTCCTTCCTACTTTCAACCTTTTTAGTCTCATCTCACATTTCATCACCACCAAGTTATGGTCCGAGTCGGCATCTGCACCTGAGAAACTATGCGAGTTCTTTACGCTGTTCCTGAATCTTTGCCTAATCATGATGTAGTCTAGTTGGTACCTTCCAGTATCCCCCGGCATTTTCCACGTGTACCTACGCCTAGGGTGGTGTTTAAACCATGTGTTAGTAATCACTAAATTATTCCTCCTACAGAACTCCACTGCTTTCTCGCCCCGGTCATTCCTTACACCCAGACCATACTCTCCTACTTCACTTCCGTCCCTCCCTTCCCCTACTACAGCGTTCCAATCTCCCATAATTACTAGGTTCTTCCTGCCCTTTACTTTCCCGATTAATTCTTCCAACTGGTCATATACTTCGTCCACTTCCTCTTCTCTATGCCCCCCTGTCGACATGTAAACCTGTACTACGACTATATTTTCCGGTATCGCTTTGATTTCTATCGCTAGTATTCTATCGCTTACCTGTTCCACATTCAACACCCTTTTTCCTAATGTTGCGTTCAATACAACTGCTACTCCCCGCTGGCTCTCTTCCCCTCCACTGTATATAACCCTGTACTTTTCACTCCAGAAGTCCCCCTGGTCTCTCCATCTTACTTCGCTTAGTCCCAACAAATCGATCTTTCCCCTCTCCATTTCACGCTTAATGTTCTCTAGTTTTCCTGCCCTTAACATAGTCCTAACGTTCCATGTCCCGATCCTTAGCATTGTTGCTCTCTTCTCTGGTTTATTCTTCGCCGCCGCTGCTGCTGTCTTTCTTTTCGTACAAGGATTTCGTGAGATGACGACCGCAGAGTCCTTGCTTACCCTGCTGCCGGGCACGACACCCGTTCCAATAATTTGGTCCCGGGCCCCGTAGTTGCCAGGATTCAATTCTCTATTGTTCAAGTCCATTGTGATCTTGGGAGAGTTTAATTGAGGTGGTTTCCCGTTGCCTGCCTCAATAGTGTTTTTAACGTGACACCATCACTTGATAGGCCGCCCCACTGGGGTCAGACGCCTTCTCACAGCCGCCTCACTGAGGAACAGACGCTGCGAGTACGGTACGTGGACTACCTTTCGTCAGGCTCATACCCTTCGACCTGTCTGGCATGGGTGACCCTACCAGGAGCAATATTAGTTACTCCCGCCAGTGTAGCTCTAGGGGTCACGGGAACACGCAAGCCCCAATCCCACCACGACAACGCGTAGTCCATGGGAGGGGACTGAATATATACTGACCATTAATTAGAATAATATGCAAAGTAGGCAACATATGTGTCATCTAGTGCCGAGGTAGTATCACAGTGACTCAGGGTGGTGCCGGCAAAAAAAAAGTGAAAAAAAGAAATTGCTACTAAAACTTACTACCTACCCTGACTGATGTAAAAATTAGCCAAGCCAATGTTAAGATGGAAGTTATTACTTTATAGAATTTATTATGCATACCACCGGGGTGAGTGGCAGGGAGTGAAGATCACCAAGTATGTACCATTGACATTTTACTAGGCTATTTCACTGCAGGAAACAAAATGTTGAACAAGGGGAAAGGATTCAGGCTAACATTACAGTCAGGGTGGTGTATTACAGAGGTACAGGTGTTGTACAGTCGGGTAAAATTCCTGACTATGATCAATTGCCCACATACCCTACATTGCCGCAAGTGACATCAGCTCTCGGTCACACTCACCCAATCCACTACTACTAGTAATGCGGTTGGCTGGTTATACTGCACTACAACATATGATGGGTTTTAGGCATAAAATTGTGGAAAATGCGAACATCAGCATTGACACACTGACCCAGCTTTCATCAACTCCGTGCCATTTTTTAAGTCACTCGTGCTTTAAGAATGGCACTAGGTTGCTGAAACTTGTGTAGGTGTTGAATTAAAAGTGTGGTTTTAGAATAATATGCATATTCTGGTTTTACACCTAGTGTTTGTTTTAAATATGAATATACTCCTTAATAATATGCTCCTTATCACCCATTTATAAATGGGTGTTACATCGGCTGTTTTCCAATCCTTCGGTACCTACGACGTGTTCAGTCAGGGGTTTATTAAATATTATTTTCAGGTAGGGAGAAATTTCAGAAGCTATATCTCTATATACGCGGGAGGGAATTTGATCAGGGCCTGGGGATTTGTTGGGGATTATTCCTTCAAGTAAATTTTCAATACCATTACAGGAAATTTCAATTGGTGGCATTAGCCGTTGAAAGAGGTCAGGTAAGAAGACAGTTGATTTCCGTAAAAAACTGTTAAAACTGTGGGTTAAAAACTGTTTGGAAGAAGAGGTTTAGTTAATTAACTTTGTCAATAGTGTTTGTGACCATTTCTCTCCACAGTTGTCATCCTTGACAAATCTTTTTATGTCAATGAGACCCTCAGGAATTTAAGTGATACCCTTTCGTACCAAATCCTTCAATCTGAACCCAAGCCATCCTATAGTAAACAAATCAAGGCTTTCCTTAAATCTTCCGGTCCTAGTGAAAACCTCAGCGCCTAAGACAGACATTCTTTCCCCTCCTAATCCCCGAACTCCTCACCTCTACCTCCTCCCAAAAATCCACAATACTGGCCGCCCTTGTAGATCTATTATTTCTAGTTATAATTCCCCCACCGAACGTACTTCTGCATTTGTTGATTTTCACCTCCAACCTTTAGTTTCCTCCCTTCCTTCCTTCATAAAAGATACTTACCACTTTCTAGATATTCTAAATAACACACCTCTTCCTTTAAATCAATCCATCATCTTTGCTACCATAGATGTCACCTCCTTATACACTTCTATACTCCACGTTGAAGAATCCCTGAGATATTTCCTATCCCATAGTGCCACTCCCCATAACCCCTACACTGACTTCCTCATTTCTTTATCTAAATTGGTTCTTACTAAAAACTGTTTCAAATTCCAAGACAAATTCTATTTGCAGTTAAAGGGAACGGCTATGGGTACGAAAATGGCACCCTCATATGCCAACTTATTCATGGGTTACCTTGAATAAGTTTTCCTCAACTCACAAGCTCTCAAACCACTTCTCTGGCTCCGTTTTATTGATGACATTTTTTTCATCTGGACACATGGTCATGATTCTCTTAACTCCTTCCTTCTCGCACTCAACTCCTCCCATTCTGTTTCCTTCACTCACTTTGTTTCAGATTCCTCCATAACCTTTTTAGATTTAAATATTAATTTATCCGACGGGAAAATCACCACATCTGTGCACATTAAACCACAAACACACAGCAATACCTACATTTTAATAGTTGTCACCCTCCTCATATTAAAAGATCTATACCGTACTCTCTGTCCATTCGTGACCACCGAATTTGTAACTCTTCTGGCACACGTTCTCATTTCCTGTCCCAACTACGCACCGTCCTTCTCCACCGCGATTATCCTTCGCACCTCCTTGACAAAAGGATTTTACCAGCCACTGCTGACTTCACACCCCGCCCAAAAGACAATGCAAGCACCTTTAACCTGACTACTACCTATTTCCCTGGCATCCACCGATTAAAGTCATTTCTCTCTGAACTCTACCCCATTCTTGGTAATAGCAAAATTACCAAAAGCCTTTTTTCCAAACCCCCCTCCATAACATATCGTAGACCACCCACCCTAAAGATGCTTTTCAATCGGACACGCACACTTGAACCACCTTCTCCTTCGCCGTTACCCCCTGGCACTTACCCTTGTAATCGTCCTCGCTGTAAATCTTGTCCACTTCTCATTAATGATTCCCAATTCTCCAGCCCCAACACACCTTTCACCTACCCTATTCGCTCCTACACCACTTGCACCTCAAATAACATAATTTATAAACTCACCTGTACTGATTGTTCCGCTTTTTACGTTGGTCTTTCTGCCAATCCCCTAGCTATTTTCATTAATAATCACCTTTGCACTACTAATAACCTCAATTTGAATCTCCCGGTGCCCATTCATGCTTGACTGTTGTTTCCGTTGTAAGTTTGACTGTTGTTTCCGCATTACGATATTTGCCTCAATTCCGCCTCATTCACCTGAAATCAATCTCCGTACTCTTGAGCTCGCACACATCCATTTGTTACATTGTAAACGCCCATCCGGTCTCAACCTAAACCTCTAAGGCCCATTTCGCGAGTGTGCGTCTGGTCCACTCTTCGCGCCCCGCGCGCGAAGCGCGGATCGTCCGTGTCCATGTGAGGCGGGCGCATCCTTTTCGCATTCCAATGTAGCCCTAATAGTTCCCCTCCCTAACCCTCCCCATCGCCTTACTTCCTATCAGTCCCAACGGCCGCACTTCGATCTAATCTTCTGAGGAAGGAGGTCCATGCCTCCGAAAATTTAACAAGTATGTTTACTTTTGTGTGTTTTCTTTTTGTGTCGCCTCATGTGTCTGCTCTGTGAATTTTTTATGGTTACGTCCTATTGGATTTTTCACGCACGTCTTCAATATTTATTCTTTTTTCAATTAAATCGAGTAACAATCGCGTTTATTTATTAGGAATAAGTTACCGAACATCGGCAACAACAACAACTTAGCAACATACCAAATTGCTCATTGTAACAGTTTCCAGGAGAAAATGTCTAACTATGGGTTTTTGGATTGCTGTTCAATACGCTGACCACTAACCTACTCAGAATTCCCGATCGGGATGTCATTATTTTGGTAGACCTTGATGGCGGATTAAGGTAGGTTCATCATTCTTCCTAAAATTGCATTCTTGAGATCGAATTGTAAATTTAATATTGGTCAGTACCTACTTTAGACTGTATTAACAAAGGTTCGTTGTGCGATTCTAGTCCCAAGAGATCACTTTCTTCCGATAATTTTCAAAGTAAGCAATTTTCATGCACATCGGCAGTAGTAACAATCCAAATCATTTTATGAATAATATGAATGCGTGTATGATTTACAGTTGCTCTGCAATATTTACGTAATCTCTAAAACGTGTACGCCCAAAACGCATCGTCAGCACCGTTTCTGTGCATTATTTTCTAATCTGCGCATAATATCAACAAAATTTACTTTTCCTTTTAATTAGTCAATTATGATTAGAAGAGATTATTTATACAAAAACTACTTAATTTCAAGAAGTGATATTTGCATTTTTCCAATTATTCCCCAAAAGTGTCATAATGCTATGGCATACCTAATGATGCATCAATTTCCTTTCCACCTCTATTCTTCATTTTCCCATCTGAATATCCAAGGCTAGTCCACAAAGTAAGTAAGTAAGTCGGAGGGATATGATTATCTACGAATTAATTTATTTAACTTTGTCGTTTTTCAAAGCACTCAATGTACATGCCTTGCTGAGTTTACATCCAAACTACCGTCGATCCTATGAACTCTGACATGTTAGGAAATAGATTGAAAGGTTATTTTTTTCGTATTTCTTGGTATACAAAGCTGAGATACATAATTGGAGTGTTTTCGCGTTGTCTTGTCCAAAATAAGTGCCATTAATGTAGAATTATATTTTAAAATTATGAATCTTACGTCCTCAATGAGTAATTCTGATAAATGTGGCATTTTTGGTACCATTCCCCCCCTCTCCCCTCGTCGGATATTACTCCTCGCCGGGCTATTTACCCTCCGGACTTAGCCGAAGGACTTAGCTACGCCTGTCGTGCAAGTATTTGTTGACCTTGAGGTGAATTGGCCCTCGAGCATTACTCCTTGGTAGTGGGTGAGAGTACTACTCTGTCTTAGACATTATTAGTGTAGAATTCACAATCATAATGAGTCTGTTTATAATTTCCAAAAGTCATTTTCCAATTTGCTAATATTTTGCATAAGTGTCCTGTGATTATTAGTGAACACCAAGGCACCCTTTAGCTACTTTATTCTGGTTGTGAGAGATGGGGTTATATAACTGTGTGGGAGTTTTGTATTTTTGCTCCAGTTACTGCTTCTCAATTCAGCAGTTAATCCTGTGGATCCCCAGGTGGAAATGACTTGTGTGTTCATTGACCATTTGTCAATTTTTTTTGTTTTTCCCCAACCTGAAGTTAATTTTTGGTGGACAGTTTTCACCTAGTGGATGTGGCATTTTTTGGTACCCCCTCTCTCCCCTCGTTGGACGTTACCCCTCGGCGGACTATTTACCCTCCGGACTTAGCCGAAGGACTTGCACGACAGGCGTAGCTAACGACAGGCGGAGCCAACGACTCCAACAATGCCTACGATCCAAAATGCATCGATTTTGTCTGCATCCTTTCGTCCGCTCCTTTCGACCGCTCCTTACGGCCCGTCCTTTACCTCACCAGTCCGATCTTCATTTATATAGCCCCTCGAATGCGGATGAAGACCAGAAGCTTAGCCATCGTACAAGCCGTCATTTGGTGTGCTCCCGCCGGACACAGAAAAAAGTTCCCGATCCCCCAACGATAAACTTCCACCTCGCCCACTTTACCCATACCACTTTCTTTCCCCTCATAGTCTACCTATCGACTGTTCCCACGTTAACCCATTCCACTTTGACCTTGCCGAAAACACCCCCTCCTTATGCCAGAAAATACCTCCCCTCTCACGCCCTCTGTTCGAGCTGAGACGCCAAGCTGTTCACTTGATGGGTATGTGCGTCGGTCTCGAGTTAGTTTTGTGAGACTTCGTCGTTTTCGAGGGTCTCCGATTGGCCATGGTCTATTGTTCGAAGCTGTTAGGGTTTCCCTAAATGGGAAGAATATTTCATTTGTTGGTTTGTACTTGCGTTGTCTATTTGTTGAAATACATTGTTGGTATTAGTTAATTTCGTATACTTTTGTTTTTTGTTCTACTTGACCTCATCTATCTCACCCGAGCTTGGAAAGAATTTTGTCCCCTGGACGAGCGTGTCTCGTGAATTCATCATTTAATTCGGGAAACGCTGCATAAAGCAGCGGACCTGTAGAGCATAGGAGAGGGAAGACGGCTAAAATAAACTGTTTAAATTTTTACATACCGTCTTGTTCATTCTTTCATTATCTTTGGATTACTACAGATGTACTTCTATTGTTTGGAAAAGTACTCAGCGTAAAACACTAACGATGACGAGACAATGTTTTACGTTATGTTAAAATACTTAAATTCTGGGATAAAACAATAAAAAGCCACAAAAACACTTCCTCGCCAGCTTTAATTCACTTTCCTTGACATGATTTATTTATACATACGTATTTACAAAAATACGTAATTCATCACACAATATCATTTTTGATTATTGATTTTAAAATATAATTCATGCAATTGTAATTCAAGTTTGGTCTGTATTCACCCCTAGTCACACACCTCTATGCTGGCTTTTATATATATATATATATATATATTCCCTGTCTGCCCTTCAGTTACCTACAGACGCCCAGCCAACCTTAGTAGTATTTTCAATAGTACTAATCCTCTTCTCAAAGACTCCCACAGCATTAAAGCCACCCCGACTCCATGCAATCGCGCGAGATGCAAGACATGCCCTATTTTCACCGCACCACCCACATCTCTCTCTCATCTTCTTAACTCTCTCCCTCACTTTCCATCTTCCTCCTGTATTTCCAGTAATGTTATTTACCACCTTCAATGTAGTCTCTGCCCCGCTTTCTATATTGGCCAATGCACCACACCCCTTAATATTCGCATGAATAATCACCGCGCTTCTTGCAATCCCTCCTCTCCGCACTTCTCTCTCCCTGTCCCCAAACATGTCTCTGAACATGATTCTTCGTTCAACTCGTGTTTCAAAGTTTCAATTCTTTCCTCTCTCCCTCCTACAGATCCACCCGTTAAATTGCACACTATTGAGCTAACATGCATCTATCTTTTAGATGCATGTAAATATCCTGGAATCAATGCGATGCATTAACCCTCCCCCACCCTTCCCCCCACCCTCTCCCCCATCCTCTCCCCTACCCTCACGAGCACCCTCTCCCCCAAGCCATCCTTTTCCCTCTCTCCTTCCAACCGTCCGTTTGATTGCCAAACTGACCGATTCGAAATGTCCCCTTTTCCTCGTTGCCTGTTGCTATAAGGAGCAAAGTCCTTATACCAACATGCAACTGCATAAGCTAAGACTTTAAGCTAACCCAACTAACAGTATTATATTTCATGCTTGCACTTAATACAATAGCAATGATATATTCATACTGCCGTAAACACTCCATCAGTCCGGCAAAGGGCTGGGTCGCACAGTTTTTTTGAGCCATCCATGTTGGGTCTTAAATTAGGAAGAAATAAGTTACCGTAGAGGCACTCACCTGAGATAAGTAGCTCTCTTTGATTTCATCATCATGCGCAAGAACATTGAAAAGTCCAAAATAAAATGCTCTCCTCGCATAATCATCCAATTTTTTACCGTCATCTCCCGTAATTTGGCAAAATTTGTTCTCTGGATCATATAATCGTTCGTCCTTGAAGTTCATTTCTGGCCAACCAGGAAACTTGAAGTCCTCGACATCTTCAAGTACCTGGAGGCATAAGAAATTATTGAGAAAAAAATCAGTTACTAACGGCTTTGTCGTTTGCCAATAATAGTTTCATGTCATGTACACTATTCCCTTAATTTTGACCCTAATACAATAGTCTTCTATAATATAAAGAGATGAGCCCAAAAAACAATAGAAGGGACAACTTAATCGGCCATATCTTGAGACACGATGGCCTGATGAAGACTATTGCCGAGGGGAAAGTGAACCTGAAGATTGGAAAAGGCAGGCATCGTATGAGATACATGGAATAGGTTGTGAAGGATGTAAAAGAGAAGAATTACGTCACATTGTAAAGGTTGGCCGATTGAAGAATCGAGTGGAAAGCTGCGTCAAACCTATTCTAGGATTGTTGACCATTCCCAGAATTCACACAAACACTCGCAGGAAAGGCGCTCTATGCAGTCATAATAAATACAAAACAAAACAGACAGGCGACGAAAACATAGAAACACGCAAAAGAGACACAACAGTTTGAACGTTTCCGCAGACATGCTGCTTATTTCAACGGAAGAGGGTTGAGGGTTGACTGCCGTTGGCTTCTGGCCGAGTCATCTTCGAGAGTGAAAGAGTGAGGGGGGGTGGAAAGAATGGGTACAGGAGTGGAGCGGAAGACAGTGGCAGAGGTAAGCAAGTGGTGGCCTCTATTGAGAAACGTTCAAACCTGGCTTTTGATACGATCTTTCCACCCAGATACGCGCCAGCGCACGAGATCTCATCTCAATGCTTATGGCATTTTCGGAAAGAACTTCCACTATGGCAAGGGAAAAACAATTGTCGAAAGTCTGATTGCGGTGGGCAGTATGTTTAGGGATAGGTTCATGGAAGGGAGGAATTTTGGTGGAATGCCGGTGGTTGTTCATCCTGATAACTAGTGGTGCAGTGCACTCTCAGGGGAGGGGAAGAAATTGCAGGAAACATGGTAAACTACGTTGGTGGAAGTGCAGGAGGGTGTAGATGAGGATTTGTTGAGGACTGGGGAGGAGGCTGAGCAGAGTAGAAAGCAGAATTCGCATCTCGGGCGTTTGCAAGGTGAAAAGAAACTGGAAGGAAGGAGAGCATGTTGAAGGGTGGATCGGGTGGATCTAAGAATATTGCTAAGATTTGGTGCTTTTTTGCATGTTATGGAAGGGCAGGGGGGAAGGAGACGTGATATGTATGGTTGGTGTTCATGATGGGGTAAAGATAACTCAGGATACTTTTTATTCTGTGCGAGCCGGGAAAATATGTGGTGATGAAATTCAATCTCTCTGGGAATGAGGGTGGAATTAAGGATGTCAAGAAAGTGGTAGGAGTCTTTAATGAAGGACGGAAGGGAGGTAACTAGATAGAAGAATGATGTCTGAGGTGGTGAGACCCTCAGTGGGGCCGAACTCTTTAAGGAAGGTGAGAATATCATTTTGGAATTGGGGATTGGGGTCATGTGTAAGGGGAAAGTAGAAAGTAGTATCATTTAGTTGCCTTAAACCTTCAGAAACATAGGCTTGTTTGTCAAGAACGACTACGGTAGGGCCTTTGTTTGCTGAAGTGATGATTATGCCTTCATTAGCTGAGAGGTTTTATAGGAAAAGAGATTCAAGACGGTTGAGATTTTTGGGTGGAGTGAGTGATTGAAGGAAATTTTTATCGCTTAGTTTGGTAAGAAAGAGTGAAACGCACGCAACTTTGAAACGCACTGTTAACTCTGTCATATGTGTGGTTTCTATTCGTCTTTCAATTCCTCTTGAGTGTTCGTTGTCCTCTTCTCATGGTGAGAGAAAAACAGCCATCGCGTGCAATCTCTCGGCCGCTACTTCCGGGCATGTGTTTGCATAAACCCCCCGCCCGAATCATGTAGATTACGTTTGGCTGGATGGTGTAATTGGCAGCACGCCGAACCGGATATTTGGAGGTCAGTGGTTCGAGTCCCGGTTCAGTCGAACATTTTTCCATTGTGATTCGGCTCTATTCCATCTTCTCCACCAATTTTGATTCTCCTTTGCCCGTTGACTCGCCGCAGTCCTTACGCCTTCGAGCAATGGAACCCTTACCTTTGCCTCGACACCTCGACTCCTTCGGACTTTCCCGGGTGGGAAATGGTTTTGAGAAAAAGGGATATCGCAACCTTTGTCGCGTGTTTGAGAAGGGCGCCACCTCAAAACCGCAGCATCGGACCAGCTCAGCCGGCAAAGCAAGGACGATCCAAATTGTTCGAGGGTTGGGGGGACTTTAAGCCAGGGTGGACGGTAAAACAGGGAGGGCCGTATGACGTGAGCGCGGGAGAAATTACGCGACGCGTAAGAATGAACCTCTGCCTTTTTCTTACAATTAACACAAGCAACATTTATTCAATGAAATGAGCATGAAAATGAACACGAAGGAAGCACTCTACAGCTAAATAACACATGTCTTACTAACTAATGAGGGATGAAGAGGTGAATGAATGGCGAGACATAAATGGAACGAAATTAACAACAATAAAATAATCACCCTGTAACACTTTGACCAAATAAATGACCAAACATGAAAAAAATAAAATAAAATAAACTACTAAATGAAGAGAATTACAAGCTCCTCGTCCTTTTATGAATACTAATGATGAGGACGGGAGTGATACAGAAATATGGTCCCGTAGGACTATGATTATCCACTCTTAGGATCAGTTTGACTCTTCTCTTGACCTGAAGGGACTTTAACTCTGTTTGGATATCTCGTACACCACTTATTCTGGCGCACACGGGTTTCACAGTGGGGAAGCGTGAATAAGAGGGTTGAAACCACTTAGGATTGGGGAAATACGGGTGTGGCGATACTTATGTATAAGCTGGTGTGGAGCTTGACGGCGAAATCCAGCGCGGAGAGACTGCACCGTTGAGTTTTCGGTATGGTGGCGTGGAGAACTGAATTCAACAATTCCTGTTGTGAACATGCACCTTCCGACTGAAAGGAACTCGTCCAACCTTTGGTTCCGGGAATGCGGCGGCCCGCTAGCTTTTGCGGTCTGTCGCCCTTATCTACCCGAAACCGCACCTCCTCTTTGGGGTGCCGGGATCGAGGTCCGCTGCGTCTCGTTCCTCTTCTGGGGCAGAACGCAGGAAAAACCGCTAGGGAACGACTTTGTCAATTCCTCGCGGAAGTCGTGGTGATCTCCGTCTCCAATTAACGCCTCTCTCTCTCTCCGTCCACACTCTCGCCTGGCTTCACCAGCACACCCTGAGCTTCTGTGCTCGACTCCCAATCACCAACTGAACTCTCATATTCCTCCCGACTCCACAGTCGGCGTCAGAGGACACTTAACAAGAAACATAGATACACGAAAAAAGGAGACACTCACAAAGTAAACTGGGAGACGTTTCGACGCTCATGGCGCCATTGATCGAGAATGGCGCCATGAGCGTCGGTTTTGGTGGTGAGGACACCACCAAAATTCCTCCCTTCCACGAACCTATCCCGAAACATACTGCCCACCATAATCAAACTTTTGACAACTGTTTTTCCCACGCCATAGTGGAAGTACTTTCCGAAAATGCCACTAGCATTGAGGTGAGGTCTCGTGAATTGGCGCGTATCTGGCTCGAAAGATCATATCAAAAGCCAGGCTTGAACATCTCCCACTAGAGGCCACCACTTCCTTACCTCCTCCACTGTCTCCCGCCCCACTCCTGTACCCATTCTTACCACCACCCCCCCCCCACTCTTTCACTCACGAAGAGGACTCAGCCAGCAGTCAACGGCAGTCAACCCTCTTCCGTTGAAAAAGGCGGCATGACCGCGGAAACGTCCAAACTTTTGTGAGTGTCTCTTTTGCGTGTTTCTATGTTTTCGTCGTCTGTTTTATTATATATATATATATATATAACAGTCACTGGAAAATGCAATCAATGCTAATACATACATATATATATATATTGTGACGGGACACGTGGCTGGACTGTTCGACCTCTTCTCAGCCGGGGTTTGTCTCCGTACGGATCCTGCGGTCGGGCTAATTCCCCCCCCCCCCCTTTCCCGTTCCCTCCGTCAGCCACGAATGAGAACGCGCCAACGCCACTCCGGAGAAAGGAAAGGAAAGCTTCGCTCCTAATGAGAAGCGACAAGGGGTGCCACTCAAAACCGGGGTCAAGCTGATCAGCAAGCAGAGATCAACGAGAAAAATATCTTAGGGTGAGGCCTTCGCGGAACTGCAGCATTACCCTCCGAGATCGGCGGTGATCGGACCTGAAATCGAATGGACGCGGGTCACCGCGTTCGGGAGTAAAGGACGACTCGCGCTCACAGAAAAAACACCGATTTATTACTAGACACATAGGAAAATTACACTCCTACACTATAATGAGGGATGAATGAGTTGGTGATACGTGAAACATTAATGAAATATACCCAAATGATAGCTAACCTAACTAAGAACTAATGAATGATACAAAAATGAACAGTGAAACCCTTTGAAAAATGAAATGAAATGACATGAAACCCTTTATACAATATTTACAAGCTCCTCGTCCTTTCGTTTGAAATATGGTTGAGGACCACTAGGACGGGAGGAGAGTGATACAAATTCAGTCTGCTTGGGACTGATTTTCAAATGACGTGCGCCCCTCTTAGAAAATGTGAGTTCACTTGCGCAGGACGGTGGAGTTGACTCAGGAGTTGGTAGCGACGGCTTTCGCCCCGATTCACTGGGCGTCGAAGACGGGGTCGGAGTTCGCTCGACCGTTGGCCGATCGGCTCGGGGGGTTTGATTGGAAAGTACTTATGCCTTGTAAGGTGTCTGGAGCATGCCCGGAGACGCGTGGGTTTCCCGGCCCTGGGGTGAGAAATCGTTGGCGCCGGTCCTCGGCCCAACCTTCTACGTCCGCCTTAGAGCCAACAGGGAAATTGTCGCCTGGCTGCGGTGTCGTCCGCTTGCACGAGATGTGTCCTCTCAAGCGATGACTCTTTCGCAGGTCCGCCTCTCCAGCTCCACGCCTTATGGCTGCTTTCAATCTGTCCTCCTCGCTTCTCCGCTCTCTGCGTCCGCTTGCGTCGCGTCGCTCTCCTTCCTTCGAGTCGTCCCTCTTTCCGTCTGCCGTCTTTCACTCTGGAGTCTCAGGTCTGAGGTCTGGGTCTGGGGCGAGCTCACTGGGGAACCCCTTTTTATATCGTCGGTCAATGCGACCGGCACTACAACTAACATTCAAAAATAATGGAGGATCGAAAAAATGGTGGGCGGTAATTTGAATCACGCGCGAGCCGTCTCTCTCTCCGTCTGTCGCGCGCATCCACACGATCGCGCGAAGACGCCGTGATCACGCTCAAACGAGCAGATCGGCACAATATATATCGCCACCTACATGATTGCATACATCTATGCATATATGGTTAAAAAGCTTAAGTTACCTTATCAATCAAGCCCTTATGTATGGAGAATTCTAAATTATAATCTTCTATCAGATGCGTAATATCATCTATGACATTATTTAAGGCATCAGGAGGAGATGAGCTGGACAGGCGTAACACGACGTCCATAAACTTCTGGCGAGCTCGCTCCGTTTTACTTTCATATTCCCTTGTCATGTGGGCAATCTGAAAGCATATAGGAAAAAAATGTATCATTATAAATGCATTTAACACTGCCAAAGAAGAATCCCGGAGTTACAGTGCAAATATCCCGACTAGATCTAATTGCGGTATTTTACAAGGAAGTTTTGCTTCGTTCTTAAAAAGTATAGTCCAGCTACTAGGCTCTTCATGTCAAATAATTTCTTCTCCGCCACGTCTTTTGCCTCTTGGTTCTTATATCCCATACGAGTAATGATTAAGGCCATCGACTTGGAAATGGTGATCTACCAGGTAATGCTCCTATCTTCTACGAGAATGTCATACAAGAGCTTCGAAGAAATTTGTGACCGTATTTTTCTGTCAAACGCTTTTACTGTCAAACTGAAAATGATAATTTTTTTATCGTTTTATGTCGCTTTATCGTTTTCCATTCGTTTGAGAGTATAATCGTTTTTAAATGCATTAGAGAGTTAAAATTAATGGAAAACGATTAAGTTGAAAACGATAAAAATTTTATCGTTTTCCGTTTGACAGTAAAATCGTTTGACTGCTAGAAAAATACGGTCACAATTCTTTTTACTGCGATGCTTGACTTTCCAGTAGAAGGTAGGAACATCACCTGGTAGGTCTCCCTTTCCAAGTCGATGCCATTCGTCATTAATTCTTTCTTGATTCTTTCATCATTGGTTACATTGCATCCGGAAAACTAAACTATTCCAATTCTCCAGGTTTCTACTTAGTTTTATATTGACTTTCAATATGATATGCCAGACAATACACCTTATTTACCCGCGTAGGCCGCGCACCTTTTTTACGAAACTCCGGTGGAAAACAGGTGCCTTCACACGAATTTTCAGGATTGCCTTGTAAGTCGCACACCTTTATTCTACAAATTCCTATTGTTTGTATCGCACATTTTTCCCTAAATCTCATTTCTTTTTTTTTGTCCTATTCCAATTCTTTGAATTTTTAGTAAGGAATATATTTTCAGGTTACGACGAAAATATGGTAGACTCAGGGACGAAAAATAGATTTTTTAATGAAAGGATTTTTTTTTCATTGCGAGCCTGCATAAACATAGGGTTGCGCGGGATACACGTGGGTACGGCTAACGGCTTTCGTGTGGTCAATCCCGGATCTCTTTATTTCTAATCGAGTTCATTATCAGGCAAGTTTTAATAGCGTACTACTTTCCTTTCATCTTAGCGTACTACTTACCTTTCAGAAATTTCGGGCAGTTGAAAGAGCTATATGTTTTGACGGACTGCCGTAAATACACCACTGTCACAGAGCTGTGGCATTTGTGCGCTCTACGTCACCGTTCACCTGGTTAATGCAGGCAATAAAGACTAAGTGCTTAGTTTTAACAGTTTATAGATTGCAGATTAGCTGCGAAAAACATTTAATGAGTTACCCATTACTGTGAACAATCGCGAGGTTTATACGTAGAAAAAAATCATCTATCTAGACCGGGAATGTTTACCCGGATTCTTCAAGGAGCCAGATCGCAACCTTGACATTGTATACGAATTCTCATCATTTCTTCATTTCAATTTACAATAGTGTTTCACGCCAATAGAGCGGGGTGCAGAACATGACTCAGGTCATTCATATAACCAACGTTGGCACCAACCTCATGGGAGAGTAGGTCATCCAAGTCCTCCATTTGGTCGCCCAAGTTCTCGTATGCGTCATCGAAAAATCCTGTGCAGTCCTTCGACAACTTCATTTTCGGAAAGGTCATGAAAGCAGCTCCATCTCTCCATTTTTCATAGATCAGGCCTCCTAAAACGACAGGAATAATTGTAAACAACGGTCATGTATGTAATTCATTTCTGTGCGCCAGACGGGAATGAAATAAGGGTTCGTTCACATGTTATGTAACACTAAATGTGATCGATAAGTTTTGCCTCACTGTTACGATGCAAAATCGATGGATGACGTCCAGTCTTCAGTTACCAGTTACAATGGCATTAAAAGTACATGATGAAATCATTCTCGTTCCAACTAGTATTGTCGGTACTCACAAATAATAGTTACTACATAAATAATAGTATCGATAAATACTTGGGGCATTTATAAATTACAGGGCAGGGAAAGGGCATGAGACACTTTAGTTGCTTGTTTTCATGTTATTAGTGCATGCTTGTCGATCTTCACCCCCTGCCACACACCCTCGCGGTGGCTTGCAGGGTATCGTGTAGATAGATGTAGATGTAGATAAAGTATGCCCGTCTAATGGTACACAAAAATAAGAGTATCCTATGCAAGCACTAATTTTTAGAAGGGTGGTTTCCTCAGGAATATTGCAGAGCGTTGTAGGGAGAAAGGGGTGAATGAAGTAAGTGTAACATCAGTGTCCCCAAGGGTTACGGTTTGCAGTATCCCCGTGGTTCTTTGAATGTTGAGGATGAAATGTTTTTTGCCTTTTGACCAGTAAAGGTGTGCTTACACTTGGCAGTTCACTTTATGTCTGTCGTGTGATGCTCGGTATATAGTCATCGCCGCTGCTACGTCGCGTGTATACGAATTTCTATAACTTACGGAGCGTTGCCGTAACAAAGAAGAAAAGAGTATCGGAACACTGTCATAGTATTCCACTGCAAATCCCGACTCGTACGTTTGAACACCTTCCGCGGTTCGACTTAGAACTACTGTATACCACTCCACGAAGTTAACTTTCTACCCTTTAAAGTACGATGTAGGCTTAATGATCTCTACGGAAAGTTTGATTTCGGGAATATGAAAACATAGAGACAAGAAAATGGTGCTTCATTACTAGAGATTCGATGTAGCGGGGTAGTTCGCGCTCACACCATAAAGGCTGTAAAGGAGAGATATTCACTATGAGATCAACATATTTGCAGCAAAAGCCACATGCGTGTCAATCATTCGTCAAAGCAGAGGTCGTTACGACACATGAAAAGTTGAAATTTGATTTGGTAATCACTCATGACGCCAAACTGTTTTTCTTTGCCACCGCAACGCCTAGCTAGTCGCAGTGAGCGGCATATAATTTGGGTGAAGACATGACGTAGCAGTGGCGATGGCGATATATCGCGCATCTGCCATAGCAGTTGACGTGTAAACGTGTTTTAATAAATGACAACCGTTTTGCGAATTCGGAGAAGCGTGGGAGAAAACAGAAATCTGATGAAAACTGATGAGATTTCGGTACAGTCCTAATGCACAAACCTTGTGGCATGATGGTATCATTAAACTGGCTTTTAGAGTAAAGCGTCTAACATGACACTGTAAACTAACCTATCCCGGCTGCATTAAGTGAAATTTCTCTATCATGGTAAGAAAATAGGACAAACTATGTAAATTTCACAAATCTAATACTGAAACGACCTAGTTTTAGATTCTTGGAGATGCAGAAAAACGTAGGTTGTTTCAAGAATTCAGTTATGGAATTCATATATGTGGTTTGTTTCTCCCTCCATCCGTGAACTTATAAGATGAAAGGATGCCCCAATGAGGCTAGACATCTTTTTACATCACCTCACTAAGGTGCAAAGCTGCAAACATGGACGTGGTCTGCCATTCGCCAATGGAATCGAAAACAGTACTACTCTTTCAAAACTTCCCACTTCTGTGATATGAATTTCCATCCTTTTTGTCTTAGAAAACCGAAATCGTTCGAAAATAATATATTTTAGTTTCCTAAGGGGCATTAATATTCTTCATAATATGAATATGTACTTAATGCAACACGATACATGTAAATTGTCGAGGAAAAATAATAATAATAATAAATATTATGTCCTTATTATCTACTCTCAAGAGAGTTGTTAGTCCCGTTTCTATAGCTCTTAAATGAGTATGTATTAATTTCTCAACTTACCGTTCACGTAAGTGAAGAGTAATACGGAGGCGTTCCACAATAGCACCTTCGTCCACATCGTCTCTGACCCAACTCAATTGGATAACTATTGTGTCGCGGAACATGAGCTTTTATAATATGAGAGAGATAAGATAAGTGACAACATGAATGATTAATAATAAATATCATCGCTGATTGTTGCAGCAATGGCTCATTTTTCCTTATTTGATAAAATTCTTATTAATTTTATCGTTGTTTGGTATTGATCTTTGCACTGGTTTTTATTGTTTCTCAACAATCAGGGAATAATGTTCTCCTCAGAAATCTGATCTGATTCACGAAACATCTCCTCCTTGCCTTCGACGTGATGTAATCGAACCTTGTGCAAATATCTAAGCAAGATTCAAGGAAGATTGGGTAGGAATGCGATTGATGACGGTAGTATTATCCGCCGCCGTTCCCTTGGTCCTGAAAATTCTGAAATTTCCTTCCCACACATCCCCAAATGACGCAAAGACCTATGCTGTCGGACAATACATGTCTTACGCCCTCATGACTACCTATAGTGCGAACTGCTCACAGGGTGTTGGTTGAAAAGGGAAATGATCAACATGAGGAGCATTTACAACATTACAACTACATCTACATAATACCCTGCAAGCCGCCATAAAGGTGAGTGGCAGGGTGTGAATTTTCACCAAACATACGCTACATATCATGCATAAAAAAGGATTAGTAATATTATACTATTTAGTAATTGCCAATTTAAATCAGAGAAAAATAGCAAAGCAAGCATGCAATATGATGCTGTTAGCCGGGTTAACATTAAGTACTCATACCAGCTTGCAACTATCTATGCTATCCATTGATACACTCGTATTTATGATATTGGATATTTTTACAACTATTCATATCCCTAATTGTACGAAGAAAAAAGGATATTTTGAATCTGTCTACCAGTCTACCATAGTAAGTGGGGGTTCGCAAAATATTTTTGATGCCATCAGTCAAAATATTATCTTGGAATTTATTTAAGAGGTGAAGTCTAAATTTCAACCTTCGATCTGACAATCATTCCCATTTTAATTCATTAAATATATTGGTTACGCTAATATAGTTATCGTACCGTTCCTTAACAAATCTTACCGATCTTCGCTGAACACACGTTTAAGTTCATTATTTAGGCCTTTTACGTGTGGATCCCATTTACTCGCAGCGTATTCCAAATGAGGTCTAACAAGGGAAAATGAGCGATTTCTCGTACATTATCGTCGCATTTACTCAGTACTCTTTTCATAAATCTCAGATTACGATTAGCTTAACCCATTATTTCATGTATGTGTTTTCCCCAGGAAAGATCATGTGTCAGTCTTATTCCAAGAAAAATTTTACCTTACCGTGCACTAGTGCCTCTATGGAGAAAAATGAGATCGTTATCCTCGTCGGTGGAAAATCTTGGCCCCTTAATATTTCGCCAATGAATGCGGAATGCATTCTTTTATCCTTCCTACAGGCCAAGGATATCCGTTGTGTAAACACGCTGGACTGTTGACTGGATGTTCGCGCATTGCGGACGCGCATTAAGAGTCGTTTCAAGTAAGGCCGTGTTCGAAGCGGGACATCTCCCAAAGGCCCAACTAAGCCCTTCGGGGAGGTGCTTCCATAGGGGTCTAGGTCATTTAGTCGTCGCACAGAGGTCCTTAAACCCAAAAATGTGTCCAAAACAGGAAAAAAATTATTATAAGTTACTTTTACCACTTTCAGATGTTGTGGTGTATCTAGCATGATGAATGACCGTTATAAAATATCAAATTTTCATGTCTGATTTGAGTATTTTTTTCAAAGTGGAGCGTCGCCTGCGTCGGATTCGCAGCTAGTGACGCACGGGATAAAGGGATTGTTTCAAACAAGCGCATCTTTTAAAATAACATCCCAATATTAGATTATATTTTGCAGAAAGAAATCTTTCCCGGAAGGTTAGTAAAATTAAAAGTGTTACTCAAAACTAGAATTTATTATTGGTGGGAATGTTAAATCAAAAATACAGTTACTTGTAACTTTATTGAATGCGCATTATAATGTCGAAACTAAAGAAGCCTCAAGAATAAAGGGTTCCAAGGAGGGACCTTTTCATTACTCTCTGTTTGTTCATTAGATATTTATTTATATTACAGCAAAAAAACAGCTGCTCCTAGATGCTCTATCGGCTTCTGAGATAGTGTTTTGTCGTATGATGTCAGAAGACATTAAAAATCGCAAATTTACTCTTCCAGTATCAACCTCAATTACTTAATTATTGACTTTAGTCTCTGTCCAATCATTACTTTTAAGTGATTTTTACACAATTGTAAGTTATGTAACAGTTTTCGGTCTATAAATTGACATTTTTTCAATTACTCAATGCATAATGATAACATTTACGAGCAGAAACCCAAAAAAAGGGTAATTTACTCTTTAAGGCAATGTGGAAATAGAAACCTGGGTTTGGTTTCGGACGGGGAGGGCAAGGCATTCTTAACAAGACTAGGAGTTTAGTGGAAAAATGATACAATTATATGAAAGATCATCTAGAATTTCCGACGAGGTGAACGCGTCACATTGTGTGCAGATGATCATTAAATGAGCCTGCATTGTAGCGAGGCAAGCATGACGTAGATGAACCTGGACCCTCGGCTGCGATCAAGCGGAGAAGAAGATTTTAAAATTATCGCGAAAAACAAGAGAAAAAGGTCCTCAGCTTCCCCGAAAATAGGGGTCCTGACCTGTACAATGGACAAAAAATAAGTACTTTTTTCTCATTTTCGGTTTTTCTTGAGCAGTAAACTACGTTTTGAACTATTAAATCATATTTCAACTGCCTTATAACATTATTGATCCTATGTAAAAACTTTTTTGTATTGTATATTATAAAATTTTCCCCTTTAAATTTGACTGAAAAAACGCCCTGTTTCGAAGGTTTTATAATGGAGTGTACTTCCACCCTCTTTGTCATCTAATGCCTTTTAAGTTAGAGGTAGGGTGCTGGGGACTTTCAGATATTGAAATAGAGGAACAATGAGATGGGAGGGTGAGTTTCGAAGAAAATGAACCTTGGGGAGACGGGAGAGCGAATATAAACCACGTGACCGTGGCCGTGGTGACGTGACCGTGGTGGTTAAGCGGGGTTGCATAACTTGGAGCATACAGCTTCGCGATGCCGAGGCGCATGTTTCAGGGTGCGCTGGCCCCCCTGTTCGTCCTATGTCAAAATGTTAGAATACCTCTTTTGTTGCTTATATTGTCTACTTCCCGATTATCTGATTAGTTTTTCCCAAAATCAAAACTAAACGATTTAAAAACTAAAAAAGCGATTTTTTGATTGTTATTTTCAAAATTTGGGGGGGTTGCGGGGGGAATTGTTGGTGGAAAGTTAAAAATTCGGATTCAGCGACCCAAAAAGCATAGTATAAATCAATTTTCAGAACTACCTCTAATTTTTCCAATCCAAATCCCCTAATGCCTGGACTAGCATCTCTAGGCTCTATTCTCCAACAATTCAGTTAAATTCAGCAACTTTCTCACGGAAATAACTCAGACTTTTGAGAGACTTTTTTCAAAAATATTGGTGACTTTTGTTGCAAAATTGAAGACTTTTTTTCCGCGCTCTACTCATATGAGCTCTGAGTACGAAGGCTCTTTCTAGCGGGCGTTGCTAGGCTGCGTTTGGTGACGGCGCGGCGGAGGGGGTTGTGACTCACTTAATACGACTCTCATAACCCGTAGCTCGATCTGCAGAGGCGCTCTTTTGAGCTGACTCGCTCACACCTTGCCCATCACTGCCTCCTAGGACTTGTTCACTCCAGATCGTGAAAATCACACGCTCAGCACCCCAGCGTCCTACCCAAGCCCTCTCAGCGCAGTCACCTCACGCCATCCTTCGTCTTCTCCTTGCATCAGCGGGCACCGAGGTCGGTGCGAAAGGAAGGCTTTGAAACCCGGTCAAGATCGCTTCCCCCCCTTTTCCACTGTCCTTTCTCCTCTCTCCCCCCCCCCCCCTCCTTTGACTTTCATAACTTTCCTCTCCGTTGTCACGTGCCGCTTTGAGCGCCGCTGCACAGTGGGCGGAAATCGAAAAAAGCTGGCCAAAACCCTTGTAGGCGTCAATTTTCCTAATTAAGAGCTAATTTTTGTTGCTTCTAAAAGATTTTGGCTTGAGGAATCCAATTTTAGTGTTTATGAGAACCCATCTCCACCAGGAGAGGCTTTAAAAACAAAATGGCGGAGAGACAGATCAAGTGAGAAACGATGAAATTACCGGAAATTTACCCCAGGGATTTTTTATATCACTGAGATGTATTATGACGTTAATTACATTAGTCTTGTGATTGACAATACGTACTTGCGTATCAATAAATTAATTATACAATAAAAATCCGGCGAAGATCAGCTAATTTTTACTTAATATGGAGATGTTTCAATTACTTAAAATAATTGTTATCTGTAATTTTTATTTTGATATAAATATTAAAAATTATGCTAACATTAAAAGCACACTTATAATATGTACTTAAAAACCGAAATCCTCATCTGATTCAAAATCTTCCTCTGAAGACTCAGAATTGGTATCCGTCTCCTGAATCAGAAGAAGTTTGCGGACTTGGCTTGGTATTTTCTTCTTCACCCGGGTAGCAACTTCAGAAGTGCAGGAAATATATGGGTCGGAAGTCACAAGCAGTCTGTGAAAAAGGTCATGGTTTGTAGCTAACCTGGAGATTTTTCTAGAGTGATGCTCCCTAAATCTCCGGATGTCTTTGTTCCGTGCTTCCAAAGCCTCCTCGGAAAGCTGGCCAATTGGTAATTGCATCGTAAACGATTTCTGCTCCATAAATCAAAACTTTGTGAATGGTAGGTGGCATATAATACCATGCATATAATTTTACAAATAATTTTGCCGTAGAATAACAATAATTTTTGAAAGCAATAATATTTATTTTTAGCTCACTTGATATTGCTTTCAAAATGTTGGCGAATCGGTTAATGAGTTCCTTTTCAATTCCTGGAAAGAAAAGTTGCAGGAAATTTGATTACTTTGAGATAATCCAAAGACATCCTGCGTAATATTAGCATGAGTCATTGAAATAATCATTGTCGATCTTAATTGGGCGAAGCATCTTTATCTGTTCACTGATATACCTTTCTTCTTCTTGTGAAATATCTTTTGTTTCTCAACTCCATTGGATTCTAATTAGCCTACAAAATCTGGTCGATGACGGGTGAGGATTTGCCCAGACAGATTCACCTGTTTTAAAATAAAGAAGAATCATTTCAATTCACCCAAACTATTATGCATAGTATTATCTATATATAACTATTTCTGAATTTGTTTACCTGATGCTGTGTGCAACAAGTGAAGCGGTACAAGAGAGGTCGCGAACAAGCTTTCGTCTCTTGCATTAAGTTTCTCCCGCGTCTGCTTATACTGTGAATGGCCAGAACTACCGTCAAAACGCCATTTACATATGAGGGTGCATGAAGTGCTGGCACAGTTTTTCTCTAAACGCCTAAGAGAATACATAATCCTTCTGGCTGTGTGATCCAGAAGAGACTGCAAATTAACTTCACATTTTTCTTCAGAAATTGATATCCCTTCTGGGTAGGCCGCTCTTTTTGCCAATCTGATTCTGTCGTAACTTGGGTAGATGATGTGGCCATGCTTTCTCGCCGTCTCACGAATTAGGATGTACTGCATCTTTGTCAGATGGCCCATTACCATAAGGGAAATAGCCTCTTCATCCGATAGCTCAGTTTGACTTGTATCTTTCCTTCTCCATTTGGACAGCATTCTTTTAGCCCTAGTTGGTGTTGTTATTGTCACTTCTTTAATGATTTTTGCTACAGCATCATCTCCTGAGGCACGCAATTGCATTGAAGTTGCCACACACAATTCCTATTTCGAAGTGCTGCTTCTTAATTTTTCGGTTTTTCTACGTTTGGACCCTTCATTTGCTTTTACAAAAGATGTCAATGGTCTTCCACCAGGTGTTATTTCAGGTGTACCAGTTAGAAAATTATTGTAAATGAATGATCTAAATACTTATGATTCATTTATCAGTTTTTTCACCGTGAAATGGGTACTCACCTTCACCAGACGTGCTTGGAAGATATTCAAAAACAGCGGGTGGGAATTTGATTTCTTGTTCCAACCATTTCCTATGCCTCTTCTGAAATCTAATCTTATTTCGCCAACATTCTTCCCACTTCTGAAAATAGCTATGGAAAAAGTGTTTCTGTACTGAAATGGCGGCCAAATTTTGTGCACATTCGTCCTCACCCAAGTTAAATTTGTCATATAAAAAGTGCAACAATTTTTTTTCCACCTCCGCTGACTCTCCTCTTCTTTCCAAAAGAACATTATGCAGTTCTAGGCGGGTAACTTTTGTTATACTCATAGTCCTATTGAAATCTAAAGGATCCAATGCACTACCTTTCCACAACGAATGTCAAACATAGACTGGTGTGGTCCGCTCAGCCGTGAAATGGTGATCCGAGAAGGGGGCGATGCATGAGCCGAAAGGTTATGGGTTCGTGACCGCGCCCGCTGCCGTTTCGCAGGTTTCCCCGCTGCCCGGAGTCTTTTTCTAAGTCGATACTCACTATGTCGCCACCCCTACGACATTTTGCACGCAGGAACTAGTAGCCGCAAGAAACAAAATGCACAAAAGGACAATAACCCCGGCAAGTTTATTTAGTCTTTGTATGCCGCGGCCTGGGGTCCTACCTCTACGGACTTTCTACGAAAGGATGAAATCACACTAGCTGTGAATGGCCCATAAATATATTGAAGTGATATTTGTAAAATAAAAGGTGTACAATTAGTGTATTTTTAATCTGGAGTTCCTAAAGAAACATGGAAAATGTTAAGTTCCCTCGCTCCTCTGCGCGGCGGGCGGCGCGCGGGAGCCAAGGTCTGAGAGGACGTGTATCACTTTACATTATTTAACAAAACTAGAAAAGTCGCAAGTATGCGCAGGATTTTATTTTACCATCGTATAGCATAAAGTTCAGTCTCACTGCAGATGTTAATATCTCAGCGTGGATAAGCGGGGATGAATACTTTCATCTCTGATTTAGTTAAAATTTAAGTAAAAAACAGTGAATTTTTAAATATTTCATAATGGTCACCCGGAATATTTATTTTTTTGAGAATCATAGCTTAATACAATTAAATAGGTATACATAATCATTATATACACTCCAAAAGAATTATCTTTTACTTATATCCCCATACCAGTAAAGCAAACATTGAGATTTTTCGCTAAGAACGTAGATTTCAAGAAACGTTTTTTTCGTAACTTTTTAAAGGATCATATCCACTTTACGAACGCAATTTAATTTTAAAAAATTACTGTTTTGGGATATTTGGACATTGTAGAACAATAATACGGCACTTTTGGAACAATAGAAAAGAGTCGAAAATTAGGGTTTTGGCCAGCTTTTTTCGATTTCCGCCCAGTGTGCGCTGTGGCGAAAGGCGAACCGCCATCGAACCCAACCCTTCTTATCTTCTCTCTTTCTCCCTTATCTTATATCATGCGATCTTCTTGCCTCCCGCTATAGCATGAATTGCTTTTTGTGCAGATCCCAAGACTTTGAACCGGTTTGAATCGCTGATTCAACCGTTATATGCGTTTCCCCTGCCACACACCCTTGTGGTGGCTTGCAGGTATTAAGTAGATGTAGATGAGTCTCGGCTGTGATTCATCCACGTTGATGAGTTCACGTTTACGCTCGAGCGCATTGATATCTCGTCCGCCAGCGGAATACAACTTGAGCAACTAGCCGTCGCGACGGCGCGCCGTCCACTCCTGGAAGCCCTTTGTTCAATGAGCGTCCGATCCAGCTCGATGTCAAGTATCTTGTGGACCTCGCACCGGGCGACGTATCTCAAAATAATACCGTTGCCGTAATGAGGACGTCTTGGGAGGAGAATTGCTCGACAATAAATGCCTCACTTCAAGTCTCGAAAAGCTATGCTGAAGTAAGTTTCTCCGGTTACTCATGTTTACGAAAGCGTGAGTCGAGCGCATAGTGCATCCAACATTATTACTACCACCCTATCCGCGCGTATGTGGACCGCGTAAAATTTTGAACATATCACCAGCAGTATTTCATTTGGAGAACGCGATCGATAGCTGCGGACATACACGTTAGGTAGGCGAGAGACGGGGTAAAGGTGGGATTTAGGTGCTTCTATAACTGCTTCATCCTAGGAGGACGGCTATCGCGAAATTTAGCCGCCTGCTGGCCGTTTTGCACGATGATTGAAACTGCGCAAGTTGATGTCACAACCGTTTGAGCAGTCTTTCGCGCAAGTCCTAGACGCAGTAGGTACATTTCGAGGTTTGACTGATTCACAGCTTTATACAGTCCAATCTTTGGCGCTATATTTTTGGCGCAAAATATATCGTCAAGGTATCTTTCGCATGAAGGAGAGTGGTAATACCGTCAATATGGTATGTAATGACAAGATATCTCTAGAATTCATTAAATGGGCGCAAACAAAGAAACTAATAACTCCACTATAAAATGGTGCTCCACTGGTGTACATGAATGAGTTATGGTGACGGAAATGGGATCAGCACGTATGCTACAATGAAGAATATGGCTGAAGACAGAGACGGTTGGAGGTCGTGGCTGCGGCGACAAGGCTACATGCATTTAAATAAATATGTAATAACACCAGCGGTATTTTATTTGGCGATTGCGACCAGTAGTTGCGGACACAAATGATAGGTAGGCGAGAGATAGGGTAAAGGCAGGATATAGGTGCGCCTATAACTGCATCATCAACAGAGGACAGCTATCGTGAAATTTTGCTGGCTGCTAGTCGTTTTACTCGATGATGGAAACGGCGCAAGTTCATGTCACAACTGTTTGAGCAGTCGTTGGATTTATTTTCTTTAATGTATTCCTTTTCTTGTGACTTACATCCAGTGTTTGCAAGTTAGTAAATAATAATTAAAGTGAAAAATAATACTACATTTTACCACGTATCCTTATGGGAAAATGTTTAAGTACGTAAATTCAAACCGGGACTACCATTCGAATGAAAGAAGCCCTTATTCTTCGAGACATAATATTTAATGATTACCTACCCAGTTTAAGGTTTAAGTACCATATTTATAATTTTCAATTTTAACAACAATTAAACCATTAAAAATGGCGGATTTCCTTTTTTTCCCACCGTTTCTCGATCCTGGCTCCCTTGTTTATCGACGGATTCATATCAATTTCTCAAGTTAAGGTGTGGCATAGATGATCATTGCGCCCTCTCCACAGCACCATTTGTTCCTGTCCTTCTCCTCCTCGAAGAGTCGCGCACGGCAGAGTGGACACCTGTGAATGCCCTCGTCCCACAAACTGGTGATCTTCAACTTGAACGGATGGATGTGTTCAAGTTGGTCTCCTTTCCAATATCCCATGGGACCGAGTGTCTTGGCCTTGCGAGATGTAGCTGCAGGCAAGTGTCTGTATGTCAAATCCGTGTTACGCAGTCGATAAGACTGCGCGGCGTCTCTGTTGACGTCGGGTCGCTTGGTGGCGTAACGGCGTACGGCTTCCCTGTGAACATCCGGATGCTCGACAGCGTAGCGACGGACTGCTTCCCTGTGAACATCCGGATGCTCAGCTGCGTAACGCCGTACGGCTTTCCTGTTAACATCCCGGTTCTTGGAGGCATAGATCTTCTGGGCCTCAAGTACTTGATCTCCCCGCGAGCTTTGAAGAAGCTTCGGGCGACCGCGTTTAATTTTCTTAGGCCTACCCCTGATTTTACCGCGCACTACTGTCACATCCTCCAAAGGCGTGGGGACAACTACCGGTGTCATTGAAAACAACTTGGGATCGAGCGTGGCCACAGAGTAATTGACCAACTCCGGCGAGAGAGTGGGAGCAGGATTGAGTTGCTCCACTGGCAGCTCAAACAGAAGCTGGGTGATTGTGTACTGTCGCCCGATCCCATCCAAAGCCGCGTTACTAAGTAGCAATCGGGCAAGGGACAACTATCCGTCGCACCTAAATATACGGGCTAGGTTGACGTTGCCATTAAAACTAAATTCGCGGTGTTCATCGACGGCGTGTGAGTCGAAGAGGAAAAAACTGTCTACCCGACGCCAAAAAGCCACGGTGACATTTTGGCCAGTGAATAAAAATCCTACGTTCATATCGTCTGCGGACATAATCCCCTCCAAGTTGCCGGAGAGTGAGCGTACACTCTCCTCTACATCCGCACGAGAGGCTGGATAGAGGGCATCGTGCACGTGGGACAAGTACATGATGTTAACGGCTTGTCCCAAAATAAATAGACTCCGAGGCAACTCTTCGGGAAACAGGTACCGCGATTCACCAACGCAATTTTGTTCCCGCAAACCCCTATAAACGCGATCGCCGCACATCAGGATGGCATCGATGTTTGCCGTGGA
Organism: Platycnemis pennipes; assembly: GCA_933228895.1. Lineage (NCBI taxonomy): Eukaryota > Metazoa > Arthropoda > Insecta > Odonata > Platycnemididae > Platycnemis > Platycnemis pennipes. Next base: position 111,693,514 of record OW121850.1, read on the forward strand.
GAATACGCCACCAAGGAAATTCCAGCCGAGGGCACACGCAGCGTTCGCAACGCACTGAGCATTGCTGCTCCAGCCAAACAGATGTTCGTCGGCCTGGTTGAATGTGCCCGAGGCAACACAAGAGAAATGCCTAGTTGGAAAAGGCATGTTGTCGTAGAAGAAAGCGGGAGGAGTTTACTTACCGTATTCACGAGCTGTGGCGGCCCCTAGGGGACGTAAATGGGGGAAGGGGATCCTAACGAGGGGACCCTCTCGCTTCCCTTGGAAGTGCTAGGAGGTTCAAGCCCTCTTTCCAAGGTAGACGAAAGAGACGACCAGGGGGAAATACGCGACGTATTACACCTTTCGCGTGTGAGAAGGTGGGTCTGAGTTAGCCACCCCACGCGAAAGCCCACACTTCGCCGATGCACGCCTACCACAGCACCAGATTTCGCGCTCGCACTTGCCCAAGTACTCGGACAGTTGGGGCCTCCGAGATGAGACAGGCTATTAGCGACCGAAAATCACTGTAGCCTACCCTGGGCCATCGTACCACGGGAATGGCACTAGATAGGCAGAAGGAAAACCGTCATACGTCATCACGGCGAACCGGAAGAAGCACATGAAAGCGTCCCCCACCACGCACTCTCTCATTTCAAATGGCCAATCATGGATTGTTACGCTCGACCAATGGGAGTCCGAATAATTATTTTGACTTTAATTTCCTTAGCGGGTACAACTGGCATGTTCCTTCATGTCTTGAGGTTTCTGCTACTCAGAAGAGTGTCTCAGATTGATTGAGCATCAAGCGTGTCAAAGTTTGAAAGTGTGATATTGTGGAATAAAGTGAGTGTGGTTATCTGAAGTACGTGCGGTTCTTAAAATATCTATTGCTGTATATAGTCATACACGTAATAAGTATTAAGGCATTGTATTTTGTGGACTTGCAGCAATGAAAAAATCTGGTTTAGTGAAGTGTATCGTCCGTGGCTGCGAAGATAAAAGAAGTCGTAGAATGAGGTTAGTTTCCTATGAATTGCTAATTAACGTAGCGTCTAACTAATTTTGTCATAACTAAAATTACCGGCTGAATTCTTTCAAGGTATATGCCTTCGAATTGTATTATGCTTAGAAATGAGGTTCATATGTTTTGCTATATTACGGTTTCAAATTATGTGTTTTTTTTCTATATTCTTACCTCCTATCAACTATGAGTTAGCTACTAACCTTAACCTAAATATTATTAATAGGCTACCTCACCCTGTGAAGGACACTGGTCGATTTCTTAGGTGGTTATACTTGGCCAATTTTGACCCGGGCCCCTTAAATTATTTTGAAGTGTACTCCAGGAAACGCATGTGCGTTCAACAGTTTGAAAAGGACTCCTTTGTGTTGGACACACCAAAACTGAAGAGGAATGCTGTTCCTTCTCTGAATCTACCAGGTAGTTGTTTATTGGTTGCTTCGGAGTCGTGCATTGTATTCAAAATTAACAGACGATAATTTAATTCTCTCCTTTCCTAGATCCGTCAATGTTTCCCCAAATGAGACACTTATCGATAAGAACACCTGAGGGAATAACATTACCAATAGGAGGTAAGTGTGATTGCGTGTTATGATTGATTGATTAGGTGTTATTATTAGCATAATACGTGACTTTGATCAGTGTAACAATTAATATACTCCTTTCTCGCTGATTTTTCAGCACCTGATGAGTTGCCAGGCCCATCAGTGATAAGCACACCAATAAGTGGGGATTCACTGATAGGAGGTGAGCCTACCTACCAGTTAATGATTAAATGATCAGCTGTTAATATTGGCATAATACCTGCATTCAAGTATAACAATTAATATTCTCCTTTCTCGCTGGTTTTTCAGAACCTGATGGTAGCATTGAGGAGCCAGGCCCATCAGGGATACGCACATTATTCTTTCACATCCTTTGTCACCTGTTCCATATATCTCTTTCGAGGCCTTCCTTTGCCATTCTTCCCATCCATTTGTTCTTCATCGATTGAACCAGGTATATTGCATTATTGTAGAACACGGTTCGGTAAAGGGATCAAATTCAGTGCATAAAACTGATTAACTTTTCCATTGAAAAGGTGACCTAGCAATATATATATATATATATATATATATATATATATATCCACTACATTACAATACTATTGTGTTTATACTAGTTTGTTTCAAAGGCTAATGAGTATATAAATGTTTTTTTCTTAACTTATTGCTCAATATTGAGAACATTGATAAATTCAGGATCATGTATAACTGTGGTGCCATTTCCCTATTGGAAATTTCATTTAAGAGTTATAGAAATTCTTATAAGAATTTTAGAATTCTTATAAGACTTATAGAATTCTTATAAGACTTACAGAATTCTTATAAGACTTGTAGAATGTGTTATAAGACTTATAGAATTCTTATAAGAATTATAGAATTTCTTATAAGAAGCCTGTGAGCTCTTATAAGAAATTTCCACCTTTGTGAAGGTACACTAATATAATTCTGTAATAAGAAGCCTTATAGTCTATTATGAATTCCCATGAGAGGTTAGTGAAATTTCTTACGAGTAATTCAGATCTTATAACAATATTGTTATGAATGTGTAGGTCTTAGAACTCAAAATTATTTACCATCATACTTAACTTGATAATTGTAAGGTTTTTAAGCAGTTTTTATTTCTTATAAGAAATTTTCTTATAAGAAATTTCCAATAGGGTTGTGTACAGGTAGCCTCTAGAAACTGAAAATTTGGTACCTATATTCTGTGTACAGTTCAGAATCATGTACAACTGTTTTGTCATTGTGTACAAGTAGCCTCAAGAAACAGTGTGAAACTTTGGTACATTCTGTGTACAGTTCAGGATCATCTACAACTGTGGTGAATATTAGGTGATTTTTGTGTGCTAGTCTGGTACAGTACGCAGCTGTACCGCAAAAGTGTACACAAAAATTTTCGCCAGGGTGGTGAAAAATGGAATTAAAAACAATGTATAACACTAGTTGTGTATAGTTGTTATTTTTCTTGGGGAAATGAAAAGGAATTTAATGTTATGTCAGGCTTTTATTCAAAATGTCCTGCTTTTTTCCATCAAATGTTCTGCTTTATAAAAATTTGATCTGGCTACTGTAGCTCCTCTATTCTTTTTCCACTTATATTTATGCTGGTGAGAGGAGTGGTCTTTTAAAGGCTGTCCTTTATATACCTATCCATTATCTTGTCTAGTATCTTCAATGGAAAAGATGAGACTGATCACTTGGAAGGAGTCAGATTTAGTGTCATCTGTCTTCCCTTGTTGTGGTACAAAAACCACTTTAGTGATCCTACACGCTTAGGCAGTGTAGGAAATGCCACATCCTTTCCTGTACATTTATTGGGGCTGACACTCGTAATTGCACATTTAGTGACATTGTACGTAATGATGCTTCTACAAATCTATGAACATTATTTAGTATGATTTAATTATTTATATATAATGTATTATAACTCATTGTATGTTAAGTATAAGAAATTCATTATCAACATTTACAGCTGATTTTGATGTTGTCTAAGAAGTTGAAATTGTTTCTTAATTTGTGCATTCTACATTAAATTATTTTTCTGCTTACCAAATGACCACTGATGTATCTGTATCATTGTTCGCTCTAAACTTTATGTTTTATAGGATTTCCTTGTAATTACTGGTGTTCATATACAGACAACGCATTTTTTTCATGTGTATATGCTTGAACTAATAAAGTATCTTGTTTTAAGCATACGTGACTTTAATTTCGTAATCCTTGAAATCACGCAACCCGCAATGCGAGAAGAGAGGAATCGGTCGGAGGGGGGTGAGGGGAAGTAGGAGGGGGAATATCCATATTTGGAAGGAAGCTTGACGCACACAAACACGTACGGTGCTGCCATCGGTCGGGTTGATCGTCTGCTACGCTGTCTTCGCTTTATAGCGTTGAGTGTCACCACTGTGCATCGTACTGCCATCAAGTCATGGGTGTTTTCAAGTCTGTTTCCGCACTAATAGGCGCTTCAGACCGGGAAGAAAGGTATAAGGATAGGAATGGAAGGGATGGGGATAGGATAAGGTCCGAGCCCGGCTATCTTCCGAAAAACCTGACTATGGGTGTTTTCAAGTCTGTTTCCGCACTAATAGGCGCTTCAGACCGGGAGGAAAGGTATAAGGATAGGAATGGAAGGGATGGGGATAGGATAAGGTCCGAATCCAGGTTAAAAAAAAAAAAAAAAAAGGTTGGGAGAACATCCCCTTTTATACGTTTTGCCGCATAAGCAACTTTTGGTATTAATCACCGTCGCTCTTCTATTTAAAAAACTACGCACGAACCGAAACAGGGACTATACAATACATTAAAAATTATAGATCTTTAAAATGAAATGATTACTATAGTTATATTTTTTTAAAAAAAAGAGAAACAACGATTTTTCAACTCCTGTCGGAGCTTCGGTGCATTAACGCCATCTAACGGCCAACTGTGGAAATACCCTATAAATGACTCTTTGACGGGGGAAATACGAAACGTAGGAACAAATACTTTGCACCGTTAATAGCTAAAGAAATAAATTGTCTGATGTCATTTTAAATCAAAGGTTTTGACGCTTTATCTAAAATACCGCGCCAAGGACCAAACTGTCGATGAAATTTCGAATTTGAGGGGTCGTATCAAAAAGACTATTTCCGATATACAGAAAAATTCAGCGGCATCATGACATCATATCAAAACGACTATTTCCGATTAACAGAGAACATCAGGGGCAATTGATGACAGTCTATGCCGTGAAATGTGTTGGAATCCGTTTGGAACGTCATCCGCCATCATAATACATTCGACATTTGCACCAAGTGGCGAAGAAATTTCAAAAGTTATTCGAAGTAGAACGTCACATAACTCTCTGTGAAAGGAATGAAGTGCCTGGATCTACCGATAACATAAAAAACAATATCCTTTTATAGGTATGCTTGGGAAGTTTTAATTAGACAAAACATAGCCTTTACGGAAGGGTTCTCCTGTGGTGGACGATTTCGGGCGACCGCCATCTTGAATTTCTTGATGGTCAAGGGTGTGAAATGTATAGTGCTGAGCACTCGTAATAATAGATGTTGACTAAATCTCGCTATTACCGAAGCGACACGAACGATAATATGGAAATTTTGAAGAATCGAAGAAATGTCCAGCGTTTTCGACATTGACGTCTATTCGAAGTTGACGTCACGTAGCTCTGTGTTAAAGCAATGAAGTGCCTGGATCTACCGATCACGTAAAAACAATATCCTTTTTTAGGTATGCTTTGGAAGATTCAATTCGCAAAAATACAGCTTTGACAGAAGGGGTCTTGTGTACGACGAATTCGGGGGACCACCATCTCGATAACTCCGAAATCAAAAGCGAGAGCACGCGCGGTCCAGCGATGTGACTGGACTGCAGATCTCTGGCATATGATGTTGAAGTCCCAGGTGACGAAGAACTTGGCTCCGCTGAAAATCCTTCGGAGGATGCCCAAAAATTTCAAAGTCCCGACTGAACCTCGAAAAATCCACGAAAACACCGAAAAAAATTCAAAGTCCGATTACTGAACTTAGAAAAATTTTCGACAAAAATGCCGAAAAAATTTAAGTCCAGTTACTGCACTTAGAAAATTTCCCGATGTCGCCGTGAAAATTTCAAAGTCCAGACTCCGAACTTGGAATATTTTTCGCCGAAGCGAAAAAAAATCTAAAGTTACTGTACTTAGAAAGTTTTCGGACCCTCCGAGGCATCTTGGGGTCCGGCGTCGCATGACGACTCAGGTCCGCCGGCGCTTGCTGGCAGGCGGCTGGCCCTCTTGTGCTCCGGTTCTCATGGTGTTTTCAAGTCTGTTTCCGCACTAATAGGCGCTTCAGACCGGGAGGAAAGGTATAAGGATAGGGATGGAAGGGATGGGGGCTCTCATCTTCCCGCTGTGCTCCGGTTGCTTGGGAAACTCATCGCTTTTTATACATTTTGAAACATAAAGCAACTTTTCGTATTAATCATTGTCGCTCTTCTATTTAAAAAACTACGCACGAACCGAAACAGGGACTATACAATACATATTAAAATATTTAGATCTTTAAAATGCAATGATTACTATACTTTTATTTATGTAAAAAAAGAAAAACAACGATGATTCATCTCCTGTCGGAGCTTGAGTGCATTAACGCCATCTAACAGCCAAGAGTGGAAATACCCTGTAAATGACTTTCTGACGGGGGAAATACGCGACGTAGGAACAAATAGTTTGCACCGTTATTTGGAGATTTTCAACAGCTAAAGAAATAAATTGTTTGATTTCATTTAAAATCAACGGTTTTGACGCTTTGTGTACAATACTGCGCCAAGGACCAAACTGTCGATGAAATTTCGTTTTGAGGATCGTATCAAAAGGACTATTTCCGATACTCAGAGAAATTCAGCGGCATCATTACATTGTATCAAAACGACTATTTCCCATTAACAGAAATTCAGCGGCAATCTGATGACAGTCTATGCCATAGCTAAACTTGAGAAATGTGTTGGAATCCGTTGGTAAGGTCATCCGCCATCATAATACATTCGACATTTGCACCAAGTGGCGAAGAAATTTCAAACGTTATTCGAAGTTGACGTCACAAAACTCTCTGTGAAAGCCTTTACCGAAGGGTTCTCGCGTGGTGGACGAATTCGGGCGACCGCCATCTTGAATTTCTGGATGGGTAAGGGTGAAAAATTTACAGAACTGAGCGCTCGTAAGAATATACTTTGATTAAATCACGCTATTACCGAAACAACACGAACGATAATGTGGAAATGTTGAAGAATCGAAGAAATTTAAACGTTATTCGACTTTGACGTCACGTGGCTCCATCACTACGCGTCATAGAAACAAACACTTTGCACCGTTAGTTAGAGCATTTCAATACCTAAATACACGTATTTGTCAGAATTTTGATTAGATCAACGGTTCAGACGTTACAACTAAGAAACCGGGAAAAGGTCTCAAATTTCGATGAAATTTCGAATTCGAGGAATCGTATCGAATGTATCATTTCGACTGTCGTGAAACGGTTACCAGCATATCAATAAACACCTATACGACAGCTTAACTTGACAAAATTGATATGAATACGTCGTTAAACAAAGGAGCCAGGTTCGAGAAACGGCGGGAAAAAAACGGAAATTCGCCATTTTTAATTTTTTTATTGTTTTTTAAATTAAAATTTAGAGGTTTTCGGATGTTTTCCGCCGGTAATTTAGCTAAGCTATCTCATCGTTAAATTTCAAGTCTCTATCTCTTCTGGAAGTGGGTTAGAATTTGGCAATCCTCCGGCCAAGCCCCCTCCTCGTATATTCTACGAACAAGTTCATTAAATCTGTCCCTTCCCCCTTTTCCTAGGTTTTTCAGAAGCTCAGCTGGGATGTTATCTAGACCCACCGCTTTACCTGCCTTCATTTCTCGCAGTGCCTTCTCTATCTCACTATCCTGTATTCCGGGGCCCACGTCATCCTGATCTACGTCCTTTTCCTCTTCTATGTCCCAGTTTCTAGGTCTATTTTCGCCTTCATACAGTTCTTCAATATATTCCTTCCAACGACGCTGGATCTCCTCTGGCTCCATTGCTAAATTTCCCCTTCTGTCTTTGATGCACGGGAGCGTTTTCCATTTCTTGATTCCCGATAGCATTCTAACCTTTGAGTACAAACTGCGTATTTCTCATTATCTCTGGAGTGTCTCCATCTCCTCGCATTGCCGGCTCCACCGCTTTTCTCTTGCTCTCTTTGTTTCTCTCCTAAGCCTGTTGTTAATCTCCTTATAACGCCTTTTGCCTAGCTCTGTATGTACATTTTTCCACTTCCTTCTTTCCTCGATCCTATCCATCATTTCTGCTGTTACTCATGATTTCTTGATCCTCCTAGAGTCTACTGTTCCTATTGTTTTCTCAGCTGCTTCTTTTTTACCCGTCTTTATCATTTCCCATCCTTCATCTATTGTTCCTCTTCCCTCCTCTTCCCTCATGCATCTATCCACAATCTCCTGGTATTCTCTCCTCTTCCCTGCAATCAGTGCTCCTACATCCCACTTTTTTATTTTCCTTCCTACTTTCAACCTTTTTAGTCTCATCTCACATTTCATCACCACCAAGTTATGGTCGGAGTCGGCATCTGCACCTGAGAAACTATGCGAGTTCTTTGCACTGTTCCTGAATCTTTGCCTAATCATGATGTAGTCTAGTTGGTACCTTCCAGTATCCCCCGGCATTTTCCACGTGTACCTACGCCTAGGGTGGTGTTTAAACCATGTGTTAGTAATCACTAAATTATTCCTCCTACAGAACTCCACTGCTTTCTCGCCCCGGTCATTCCTTACACCCAGACCATACTCTCCTACTTCACTTCCGTCCCTCCCTTCCCCTACTACAGCGTTCCAATCTCCCATAATTACTAGGTTCTTCCTGCCCTTTACTTTCCCGATTAATTCTTCCAACTGGTCATATACTTCGTCCACTTCCTCTTCTCTCTGCCCCCCTGTCGGCATGTAAACCTGTACTACGACTATATTTTCCGGTATCGCTTTGATTTCTATAGCTAGTATTCTATCGCTTACCTGTTCCACATTCAACACCCTTTTTCCTAATGTTGCGTTCATTACAACTGCTACTCCCCGCTGGCTCTCTTCCCCTCCACTGTATATAACCCTGTACTTTTCACTCCAGAAGTCCCCCTGGTCTCTCCATCTTACTTCGCTTAGTCCCAACAAATCAATCTTTCCCCTCTCCATTTCACGCTTAATGTTCTCTAGTTTTCCTGCCCTTAACATAGTCCTAACGTTCCATGTCCCGATCCTTAGCATTGTTGCTCTCTTCTCTGGTTTATTCTTCGCCGCCGCTGCTGCTGTCTTTCTTTTCGTGCAAGGATTTCGTGAGATGACGACCGCAGAGTCCTTGCTTACCCTGCTGCCGGGCACGACACCCGTTCCAATAATTTGGTCCCGGGCCCCGTAGTTGCCAGGATTCAATTCTCTATTGTTCAAGTCCATTGTGATCTTGGGAGAGTTTAATTGAGGTGGTTTCCCGTTGCCTGCCTCACGGGAACACGCAAGCCCCAATCCCACCACGACAAGGCGTAGTCATGGGGAAGGAACTTTAAATAAGGTTGAAGAATGATTATAAGGTATTAAAATACGATTTCCATGGTGTTCATTTTAAAATATTTCAATTCCCGTAATACCTTAAAATCACTGAAAAACCTGAATCATGGGACATGGTTATCAGTCTTCGGGGTCTTCGCGAGTCTCAATCTTCTTCTGTGGAGGACTAGTGTGGTGCTGTGATGAAAAATCTGTATTGCCTTTTTTCACGCCGGGATACTGTGATCGATCGCTTCCCGAAATGAGGGTAATGCCATTGATTTTCATGACAACATCACCCTTTTATCCCAATTATCCCAAGAAAGGAGCTTCGGTGCCAGACACTGTTTGGAGCTCGAACGTCAAGGGAGTACGTCAGAACACAGGAGAGAGAGAGAGAAAGAGAGAGAAAGAGGGGAGAGAGAGAGAGAGAGAGAGAGAGAGAGAGAGAGAGAGAGAGAGAGAGAGAGAGAGAGAGTGGCCTAGCAAATTTGACATAATGGGGACAATAGCATGTTCTTGTTAAGAGTAAAGTCGATAATTACAAGCTGCCGAAAATTTGTGAACGCTCATTTTTGTCACTCCTAGGATCGAAGACCCGTAGCGAAAGACCCCGTCTTAAATCGCCCCTTTCCTTCGAATAGGTCGGAATCATAGCGGAGAGCCTTCCTGAATATCCCTTTTTATGGATCATGCGATGAATAGAATCGAAGAGGGACGCCACATCCACGGCCCAAGCCATCGATGCTGACGTTCCCACCCCCGAAATGAGTGGGCCACAAACTAATCCCTTGAGGCAGTCTTGCGTGTCCGTCGTCAACAGGGTGTTCGTCCCACCCTGCCGTTTCCCTGGCTTTGGCCTCCTGTCATTAGTCTCCGCCCTTCCAATAGGTTCCCCGCGCCACTCGGAAGGGGTGTGTGATAGATGAGATCAGTCAAATATTGACGGTCACTTCCAAGGAAAGATCCCCTCGCCCTTAACATTCCGGCTAGCCATGGCTCCCTTAGTAGCTCATTTGAGTGACGATGATCAGTGACGTGCGACGCAGCTGCGTAATTTTGTGCCTCCGATGGCCACACTTTAAAGTCTGTGCACTGCTATACAAAGTGTCGTTACCATCATTCAGTGTCCTACCAGTTATGATAGATCTTTGGTACCAATTTTGATAGTTTCTACCTTCAATTTCCAAACCCGGTCCAGTGGCTGTGTTGTATCTTCCCGGTAAACAGTATTTTTTCTACTCTACGCTCCCTATTCTTTTGTCTATTCTTATACTATCCAAAATCTCTATTTTTTCCATTTCCGTGGCACGACCAGTATGTCGTCGGCATAATTATTATTGATAGGTATTCAATTTTTTGGCGTCACAATAAAAATAATTAATATTTTATTTACGTACTTTAGCGACTGTTTTGAAGTAGAGATAGAGCCATATGCCAGGCTGATGATTCTGCTCACCCCATGCTAATTTGAAAGCTGATATTACAACCTGATATTGACGTATTATTGGCTGTTGGGAATAAGTAAGGAGTACCTGTTCCTAATTCTGAATTACACCCAATTAAATCTGTGGTAATATTATATATCTAGTTGGCGACTAGGACTAAGGGCCGTATTCACAACCTCGTATGGAGTGAAGCTTCTACTCCTTATGACGTAAATCAACACTACATGGTATTCAGAAGCTCTATGGAGTGGCGGTCTCACTGCGGTTGTAGTAACAGCTGGTCTAAAGTGGTAGGGTACCCATACCCACCCTAAAATCACCACTACATAGAATATCAACATGGCCGACGGCGTATAATGGTCGACGCTTCGCAAATATAAACGCTGTTTTCATGCGATATAAGGTTATTAAGCGTCATTGTTACGTTTTGTAATATCAAGCAACATAGCAAGAGTACACTGATATCAACTTGTGTGCGATCAATGAAACTGTTTGGCAGGAATATCTTGATTACGGATTTTGGGTAATGAACCAAAATTTGTAAATTTGAAAGGCAGTTTGGGTTAGGGGTTGGGTGCTTGCTTCACTGATTCACAGTGTCGACGCCCCTGGTTCGTAACTCTCCTCCTCCAAGTTTTTTTCGTCGCAGTTTCGTTGTACGACTGTCCCTGGTTTTACATATTTTTAATCTGTTTACCCGGGATGCATTTTAACTATTTCACGTACTAGCAAATTTTAGCAAATTACGTAATTATCACGTAAAATAGTTAATTTTTTTCGTCGCAGTTTCGTTGTACGACTGTCCCTGGTTTTACATATTTTTAATCTATTTACCCGGGATGCATTTTAACTATTTCACGTACTAGCAAATTTTAGCAAATTACGTAATTATCACGTAAAATAGTTAATTACGTTATGTACTTAAATCACGTAAGTAATTAGCACGTGGCGGAAATACGTCCGCACGCCCTGTCGTTTTTTGTGTACGAAATTAACAGAAGAGCATGAAGTGTGATCGTGATTTTTAATTTCCGTATCTCTGGCCACGCAGTCCCGACGCACGTACATTTGTTCTAATTTACCTGGTGCCGTGATTTTCCAGCGCTGTGCTTTTTTGGAAAAACTAATCGTAAGATAAAAAAGAACTTAAGCTCTGCAATCATATAATTGTAAGTATCTACCGAAATGTTCGGGTGATCGGGCGAAATGTTCTGGTGGGAGAGAGTTTCGAACCAGGGACGTCGCTTGGAAACTGATAAAATACCAGCGGTAACAAATAATTTTGAAGAATTAATGTTTTGCACATTTACAGGAGCATGTTAGAATGCATATGATTAAATATCATAGTAATGAGGAGTGTATGTACGTAAGAGTATGGATTGTTAATAAAAAGCAATGTTATTGAATATTATAACTGTGTGAAAAATGTGCCATCCTTATTTTTATTGCATATATTTTGTACTGAGAATAGCTATTTTACGAATAAGAGACTGATATTCTAATAATATTTAAATTATTGATCATGTATATCAGAATAATATTTATACAATCCCATGGAGACCATGGGATTGACGTTCAAAACTCCCTCTATTTTACACCTTGTTCCGTAAATAACCGTAACCAGGATTACGTAAATGTCGCTGCTTACACTTGAGTCGATTTGGCAACATAGCGACCATCAACACTCCGGAAGAAGGAGTGGAAGTAGTGGTGCTGAATGCCAATTTGCAGGAGAAGGAGCACTAATCTTCATGGAGTGAAGCTGCGACTAGGCGATGTAGTGGAAACATCTGAATGCGGCCCTAAAAGTAGATGACAACTGTTCTCAAGAGTTCAATTTTTGTAATGGTGGGCTATTTATCCGGTGGATATCATTTACATACTACTAAAAAATGATGAGACTGATGCAAGCAACACACATAAGTCTAGTATGCCTAACAAGAACATAATAATGGTTGTTAAACATTATAAAAAGTTCATAATTCAGGCTATTTGCATTTACTGCGAGTTGGTCGTTAATATACTTGGTTTCCCTAATTATGTCACTCTTTTTCGTTTTTGTCTGTTCCACTTTTATTCGTAGCTATCCTTGGCTAAGGATAATATTTTATTTTAGACATGTAAAATTTTAATACACTAAAAATCTCTTTTAATTTAGTTGTAGTATTCATATCGGTGATACTTTCTTTTAAGAGAAACAAATTAATAATTATTGAACAGTTTTTGCAGTTCTCCTATTTGTTTAATACGTTTTCAATCATATTGACGCCCCTAAATGAGCACGGATCAAGAGATTTACGTTTTTTTATGTCAAAAGTATACATATAATATTTACTGGTTGTTTTACGTTACAGGTTTACCATGGGGTGATGTGATATATATGTTTAATTGTGTAATGGCCGTGAAGACTATCGTGAAAACTTCAAAGCTGATTTTAAAGAAACCAGGAATAACCTGTTGTAAGATATCCATATTCTAGAATGATAGAACTGTTTCCTTCTGTTTTACATTCACTCATCGCAAGAGAACTCAATCTGGCCCGTGCTTTTAATTGGCAGAAGAAATATGAAATTGCTGTACCGTAGGCATTCACGTGGAAGAGGCGGAGCAAAATAATGCGACCGTGCCCGGCTATTGTTCCCCCACTCTTTAACCGCGCACCCTCACACTGAACTGCGCCATCATAAACCCAGGAATAGTGCGCTTGAGTTTTCGCAAACCTGTGCCCAGAATATTGGCCACGATCTTTTAGCGTTTTTTAATCTCAATATTCGTACTATCTTGGAGATTCGAACAATTTTTTCTCAATAGCTCTTACTTACTCTTACTCCTGTGGCCATTGAAAACCTAAATGCTCTTTGGCCTCGCCAACCACTCGCCCCCATGCCCTTCTGTCCTCTGCTGTGTCGAGTTGAGCTCCCATTTTTTCGAGGTCCTTCTTCACTTCGTCGCTCCAGCGCATTCTTGGTCTCCCTGGTGGTCTGGTGCCTTCCGGTTTTCCTTTCCATATCATTTTTAACATGGTGCTGTCACTTCTTCTGAGGACATGGCCTACCCATCTTAGTCGTCTGCTTCTGGCTATACCCACAATATCTGGTCCTTTGTATAGTTCCCTCAACTCTTTATTCTTCCTTAATCTCCATGTCTCTCCCTCTTTAATGGGACCGAATATTTGTCTCAACACTTTGTTTTCAAACCTTATCAGTTTTTTTGTGATCTTTTTGTTAGCGACCATATTTCGGAAACATACAGAAGTACTGGTTGGACAATTGTTTTATAGATACGATTTTTTGTGTTTCGTGATAGGAGTTTGCACTTCAAAAGTTTTACTAGCCTCCAGTAGATTCTCTCAGCTGTCGCAAGTCGGTTGAGAATTTCGGTCTCCTCTTTGTTGTTGCTTGTTATTGTTACCCCTAAGTACTAGTACCTAAGAACTGATTTGTTTTTTTGAAGTTATAATTGAGTATTTCTAAATAATCCTCTTCCTCTTCATATCTGCTTATTTTCATGTAGTTGGTTTTGCCTTCATTTACCTGTAGGCCCACTTTCTTGGCTTCCATTAAAAGTATTGTAGTTGGTTCTTTAAGCTCTTCTTTATTTTCGGCCACAATCACTACATCGTCTGCAAAGGTCAACAGATTATTTTTTTCTGGAAATCTGGCTCCTCCTGGACCATTTCTGGTTCTCTTTAGCGCCTCTTCCAATGCTATCTTAAAGAGGAGGGGTAACAAGCCATCTCCCTGTCTCACTCCTGTGCTTATTTCAAACGTTTTAGTATACTCTTTTGCAACCTTGACTTTTTCTTTAGACTCACTCACACACATTTTTGTCAATCTAATAACTTTTCAGAAAATACATATTTCTTCATTATTGTCCAAAGTTTTTCTCTATTTATCGAGTCATAGGCTTTGCTGAAGTCTATAAACATAAGGAATAGGTCATTATTATATTCCCAATATTTTGAGGCCAGCTCTTTCAGAATAAACATTTGGTCTGTTGTTGATCTCTCTTTCCTGAATCCCGCTTGGTGGTCTCCTATCATCTCCTCTGCTTGTTCCCTAATCCTGTTTAGCACCAGTTTAGAAAGTATTTTATATGTTGTATTGATTAATGATATGCCTCTGTAGTTTTTACAATCTAATTTATCTCCTTTCTTATGCAACGGTACAATAACTGCTTCACACCATTCTCTGGGCATTTTTTCAGTTCTCCACACTTTTATTATTAATCTCTATAGGAACGAGATTACTACCTCGCCTGCATTTGCTATTAACTCTATCGGTATTCCGTCCTCCCCTGGCGCTTTGCCATTTTTGAAGGTCTTCAATGTCGATTTTATTTCTTCTATTGTTGGTTCCATACATAAAACGTTTTCACCTGCTCTACAACTTAGCTCTTCTTCTTACACCACTTCATGTTCATTTCCCTCGATTTCATCCCCATTTAAAAGGTCAGAGAAGTATTCTTTCCAGACTCTCAAGACTCCAGGGCCCGTATTCTCGTTTGAAACGCAACCTCGGTTATCTCCCCAGCAACGAAACCGAGGTTGCGTTTCATTGATTTCCTCATTAGAATGTTTACAAAAAGTTAACGCCAGTCCCGAAAACCTATGGTATCCCTTGGATACCACTAGAGTTTCAGAAAGAGAATAAGGACCCTGCTGGTTCGCTCGTTATCGCCCCACTTTTGTCTTTCACTCCATTACATTACGTTTAAAACCTTTTTAAAAAAATCTCACTTTTCTGTAAAAATCCCTTGTGTTATTTATGCCGAGAAGATGTGCAAATTCCCCATTTATTTTTTACTCAGGTAAATAACATGTTCCACTTTGTCGATCGATAGTAAGAATAATAGTTTTTGACTCTCCAAGTCACTTGGATCGTCACTTCTTAGATTGATTTGTGAATGGAACTTCAGTTCAGACTTAGATTTTTCTCCCTCTAATGTAAAAAACTAGTTTTTTTTCAATTCTGTTTCCGCACTAATAGGCGTTTCAGACCGGGAGGAAAGGTATAAGGATAGGTATGGATGGGATTGGGGCGAGTAGTTTGTTTCTATGGGTGTTTTCAAGTCTGTTTCCGCACTAATAGGCGCTTCAGACCGGGAGGAAAGGTATAAGGATAGGGATGGAAGGGATCGTAGTTTGTTTAAAATTCCTTTGATACTTACTTATTTGAAAAGACATCTATTAAATTATTATAAATTCACCGTCCATTCCCACGTTAATTTATAAGATAATTTGATTTGGAGAAAGTTTACTGCTATCTATCTCATTAATGTCTCAAAATCCTAACTACTTGTACTTTTTAGTCTATTGCATCAATTAAGCTAAGTATATCTTAGTAGTTGGTATCTACTTACTCTAAAGCCTCCGTAGTGTCATCTATGGATTTTAAGAGCGATGCATTACCTAAATGGGGAGACATTCAGGTAATCCAAACTAAAAACATAGGGTTTTAGTTTGGATTACCTGAAACTAAACCCAATTGTTGTTTTACGTCATGGTAGCAGTATTCTTGGGTTTTACGAGCGCCAACGACTGAGATTACATTACGCCGCGCCGCGCCTTCACGCCTAAGATCATAATTCTATGAAAAACACTGCATTGGTCAGTATTCAAAGCCGCGAATTTTAGGAATTACCAGGTGAGTGCATTAGCATATGGCGATTGCAGTTATTTTCATATGCAAGTGGTGCAACGTTTGTGCTGGCATAAATATGGTCAAAATTTCTTTAAAAAAATAAACATGCGATTCGTTTGATGACGTTTCGTCCTTCTTCAGTTCCAGCCACGAAACAAGTCACTAAAGAGTCCAAGAAAGACGTCGAAGCCTATTCCTCGTCGCCAGTGGAGTCTTCCAGGGGTTTCCTCGTGTTCACCTCCGGCTGTAAAATCCCAGACCTGCGGCCAATGGATCCAGCCGTGATGAAGTTCGTCAAACTGTACGCCCTTGGTGAGTGGTCATCCCATTTCTTCCGGACTTTCCTCTCTCTCTCTCTTTGCCTAATTTCTGGGAAATTGTTCGGTAAGGATTCCACATTTCTAAGCGTAGACGTTGACGAAATGTTGTCTTAGCAATCTCGACGGTTCCCGAATGAATTATTGAAAAATATTGGCAATTGTCGTGACCTCTCCATCACTACATCTATACTTCCGGTGCTCTTAAATTATCGTGTCCTTCCCGAATAATATCCCTTGAGTATCTTTTGATTATTATTATTAAGGTAATTGATCTCCGAAAATCCCTGTCAGATACATGAAAAAAAAATAACTCTCTTGTAACTTGAGACACTGTATTTCAAAAGCTAACAGCTTGTATTTTTTCCGTTTTTAGATATTTCCTTCAAATGCTGACGCAAAATTCACTTT
The DNA here is from genome assembly GCA_933228895.1 of Platycnemis pennipes. Classification (NCBI taxonomy): domain Eukaryota; kingdom Metazoa; phylum Arthropoda; class Insecta; order Odonata; family Platycnemididae; genus Platycnemis; species Platycnemis pennipes. The sequence continues at coordinate 111,710,456 of OW121850.1, forward strand.
TTTCACAGCCTTTCATTGCTCTTTCTGTATCAGTAACACATTCGTCCAAGAATGACTATTACAAAATCAATATGCCAAATCGTTTTTGCTTTTTAGCTTTCTAATGGCAAAATTTGTTCCTCATTAAACTTAATATTACTGAGTAAAAGCTTTGCATACTTTATTCTCAATTATCTTTAAAAGACATCAATTGAAACTCGGTACAAATGAATGTTAATCCTAAAATGTGTATGATTGAAGTCCTTATAGTCTCGTCGAGAACGAACCGATTCTAGTCAATCCAACCTCGTCAGCCCCTTGTTTCCGATGCAGTTTTCCAATCGCAGTCCGAGGATCGATCGAGGGAACTTTTCTGATTGCTCTGAATCATTGAAGCGTCTCGGGAGTAGTTGGACCCTTGGGGAGTGGGGGGAAGGTCAGAGCTCAAACATTATTCCGAGGAGCACAACAATGATTGTTGAATAACATCAGTTGCGAGGCTGTTTTTCTTGTAATTTCGAGTCTCAAAATTGAAATGGATTATTTTTGTTCTCAATCAAGCTTCATTCAAGCTACAAAAGTCTGTTCATATAACTTCTAGTACAATGAAGCTAATCATGTTGTGCCTCCGATCCTTTCAATATGGACTCGCTCAAAATATTTTCAAGCCATGCTATGGGCTTTCCGAGATGGGCTGAAAATTTTACCTTCTCCCAATTGGTAAACTTCATCCTAGGGTAGGAAATACCGCATATTATCTTTCTTATTTTCTAAGACGCCATTTTTTAAGATTTAAGAAGCTAGTAGAAGAGCATAATTTAATGACAAACTGGAATCGAAAGCTTAGACTAATTTCTATTTTTCATTCCGACCGTTCCGATTTTTTACCTATAGGGGGTGAAGAACTGTTATTCGATCATGAGGAATGAATAATTCCTACAGCATTCCTGTATACTAGTAGTAATTCAGAGTTCAGGAGCCTTTGTCATGTGAATGTGATACTGAGCGATTAAAAAATACCATACATGAGCTAGACAAGCAATTTAGGCACTTATTTTGTAATTTAATTTCTAGTCCCCGTTTTCCCAATTCGGACATCATTTCCTACACGATTTCCCAAGTTCATATTAAACATAGAAATTTTTCTAATATCTATCGTATAATGAACTTAGAATATATCAAGCGATGGCCTATGAATAAGGAATATCCCACAGTGTTGTTTCTGTTTAGGGTGTAGTTAAGTAGGCCTTAAGGTGTAGTTAGGTTAGACGGTGTAATATAACCTGAGCTGTTACAGTTTCTTTTAAGAAAGAAGAGTTATAGAATTGAGTTTTAACCGAATTCTACAACTCTGCTATGATAAATTCCGACTGCATTAGTTCCACGGTTCGTGGTAGCTTAGTGGGTAGAGTGCTAGGCTTTCTGGGCTAGAATCTTTCTCGACACCCTCACCTAAAAATGCTCGCGATGCTATTTTCTGTGTGACAGAACTTCGTAGGAAATCGTCCAGGTGGTCCATGGAAAGGAATTGCCCCTTCCCTACCCTAAGTGTGTGAATTTTACGTGCCAATAGCTTAGTACGGGGTTAGCTCTGCCCTTACATATCAAAAAACAATCTTCGGCTTGAACACTTAGTATTAGTTTCAAGGCAATCAGTCACCAATAACTACTGAGACTGATTGCTGATTTAGAATATCGGCTCTGAGTATAATTATGTTTCATAAGGAAAACATAAAGGAAAAAAGAATTGGGTAGAGGGGATAAGAAAGGATTAGTTAATCTTCTGAAGCAGAGAATAGCATTCCATGGAGCCGAAACGTAGATCTAAGAAACAGAATATAAAGGGCAGGTTTCGAGAAGCTAGCGATGTGAAATTCACTTTACCCTGCTACATGAGAGCACTTTCAAGTATTTATGAGTACTAACTTCATTTTCATTCCAGTTCGGCTTATACTGGTCCAAAACTATTGATTATTATTCCTAATTTTCCTCTTTTCAATTCCAGAGCAGCCCAAGAATCAGGATGACCAAGAGGACAGCGAAAAGATAGCCCCGAACTGCACGCGTGATTTTGGTCCAGTTCTTGTCGAATCCAACTTGACCTCCCTGTATGTGATACCCTCGGCCTTGCCACACTACAACATCACGAACACGAGTGACCTCAACTGCTGCTTTCGACCCTTCCACAGATTGTTGGCCAACCCTGAAAAATACGACTCTTCGGCCGACAGAAAGATCGAGTGAGTGAATTGATTCGTGCTGTTGTCAATTACGTATTATTACAGTCCTTGACAAGTATTCTTGTTTGTTAATTAACACGATTATAAATCTTGGTGAATTAAAGACAAATGAAAAAGTTTAAAAATTGTTGGACCGAGAGGCTCCCAAGAAAATGATTTAGTCCTTGGAATATTCACACTACGCTCAGCAGCATCACTTAGGATGGAGGTGAGGATTCTTTTCAATGTAGGAATTTCTCTGTCCTATTTATTTTCGGAGTTCAAGCCCTTTCCACTGTGAAAAAATCTCCACATTACACTTTCATTAACTACGTCCGCCACATATTTAACACTCATGAATTTCATCGGCAGACCGAGAGACCCAAAGAAAAGGCATAATTGTTCAAAAACATTATTATAACTGAAGTTCGAGTGGTTTGAGTTTTATTTTAAGGATTATAATTGAATAAGGTATTTTTACTCGGCCTAATGCGAGTAAAACTTCAATCTTTCCTCATTGACCACTCATTATTCATTCTTAATTTAGATTTACTTCTTCCCAAATCACAGCATTCCTAGAATACTTTGCCTCACAAGCACTATCTCTGGGCTATCACAAGCACTATCATAAGGTTTACCTCATGTTTATATTGGTTGCTGGGATTACTGCAGCCTTATTTCAACGTTACCCCCTCAGCAATCCATTTTCCCTATTCTGTTCCTCTTATCCATGAACCATTCATTCCTTCATATGAAAATCCTCGTAACTGATTCAGCTTTTACCTGTTACTTCGGCCGCTTTAAACTTTCTTCCTGTAACCCTATAGATGTAGGTATGTATATCATGAAGCGCGTACTGGAGGTTGGGCATCGCTGTATTAGAGGAAATTCTGACCGCCCTACGTTTCCAGGTACAACGCGACATGCTACCCGTTCGGCGATGACGGCAGCGTGTCCGTGGGGGAAGAGGAATTCGTCCGGGTCGAGTGTCGTGCCTTCTCGGACGACCCGAAGGTGCCTCCGTTCTACAAGGACTTCCATTCGTTCGTGTCGCTATCGACGGCGAGGCGGAGAGCCGACGAGCAGCTGAAGAACTGGACCAAGACGGAGCCGACGCCGCCGCCGCCAAGGGATGACAAGTGGAATGTGCTCATCCTAGGTATCGACGCCGTCTCCCGGCTCAACTTCCTCCGGCAGATGACGAAGACCAAGGCGGAGCTGGAGAGGATGGGAGCCGTCGAGTTCCTCGGGTACAACAAAGTGAGTGGTACTCGGCCCGCTAAGGAATGCCTTTAGTAACTTATTTACTCCGAGTAGGAAGCTCCTACTAATACGTGCACAAGGCAATGTGATTTGCTAACATTCTTTGGCATGAGAAGACTAAAAATAGTAAAACTCGTGGTAAAAAGGCGAGTGACTTACAAGACAATCCAGTGGGAAGTGTTTTTCAATATAATTGATGTAATTCAAATTAATGTAAAACGAGAAACAATTGTGAATGAGCTCAACATTTTTCATATGACGGGAATTTTTTCAAAAGCAAAAAAACTCATTAGGTCTCGATGAATAACCATCCATTTATCCCTGTTAAAAGTCTTAACGATGGACATAAGACGCAAGCTTTTACGGCATGAGACATTTCAAATGTATTCTCAAGCATGTGTTAGCTATATATATGCATTGTTTCTTGTCTTCTTCCGCGTCATTTGGTTAGTGGACAACAGTTTCCTGACAACTGATGCGGTAGAAAACCCGAAATAATGCAGAGATCAAACCATCACCGCGGAAACCTTCGTTCTTAAAATGCGTAGCTAAATGCAATACCTGCTTAGCAAAATAAAAGATATAGTACTGGGAAACATGCTATATCTCTTATTTTTCACATTTTGGTGAAAATTTCAAATGGGAACAATATGTAATATCTAATAAACATGAGGAGGTATAGTTCATTTCATAATTTAAGTGGTCCTGTTTTCACACTTGTTACTAGCTGGAACCGTGGTACATTCGTTAGCAACGTGCATAGCAGTGAACCTAATCTTCCGATCATTTTCAGTGCCAAACCATCCATGCGATTTACAGCTGCCATCATCATGTTTTAAAAAATGCTTGCAAACTTAAGTACATAAATAAAAATGCCTCTGGAGTGCTTCCACGAATGAGGTGAGCGAGGCTCTGTCCTCAGTAGTTTTCCGGCAAGGACGCAGGATTTAGGGTCACGTGATATGAGGTGAAATTAGACTTCTTCTTTTATTGAAATAGAGGGGATAAAGTCCGTAATTTTAGATTACGGTGACACTGCTTCGATCGTGTTATATCTTCAGGGAAAAACCGGTGGGGTCGCAAAAGTAGAGCATTTAACGAATTATGGAGGAGTCAGAGATGGTGGATGGAACGGGTAATTAGAGATGGTAAAAATAAAAGAACTTGGTTGATTCCACGATTTATTTAGATAGACTCTACCGGTTTCAACCTTTACAGCAAATCAGGAGTGATGATGACCTGTAAATGTTGAAACCGGTAGAGTCTATCTAAATAAATCGTGGAATCAACCAAGTAATTTTAATTTGACTACGTCTAAATTTCACCAAGTAAACTTCCTGATTTTAATTAGAGATAATTGGGGATGAAGGCCATTATTGAGAGTTGTTTGCTGTGTAAGGAAGGAAGAGGAATATAAAATTTATTTTGAATAGTGTAGAAAGAGGAAGAAATATCCTGATCTTAACTTACTTTATGGCTCGAATTCGTTCTAATCAGAAATTTACATTGAAAGGTCTATGTCTGGGAAAAAATACGCCGAAAGTGACTAACAGCCTCTTTCCTTTCAACCTGGAAGTAAGAAAGAAACGCAAAGAAATCAAAACTGTAATCTGAAGATGAAATCTGTTTTTAAGTCTGCGGGTATGGAGAATATTGAAATTACTCTCTGTTACGAGATTGCTTCATTAGTTTGAGGTATAATTGAAAACAGTATCGCATCTACATTCTGAAAATATTTCTTGTCAAAAATTAGAGATTAACGTGTATTTTCATTCTTCATCGATTAAGATCCATTGTATCACCCGCGTTTACAGAAAATCTATAATATCATTCCAACCATCACCGTTCAACCAATTTGGATCATATGAATTTTGCTTAAAGATTTGAAGAAAAATATTGTGTCGAATCATATATATAATGGCCATTACCCTACTCTTCCTATTTGAACCTCACTCACTCTTACTCAGATTCTGATTTGTTCGATCTAATTCGAGGGCCACGAATCACTGAATTTCAAGATAAAGATGACCATCGTAAGAAAACATAGGCCCTAACCAAATGGCTGAATATAAGGTACCTACACGGTTTTCCTTCGTTCTTTTCTGAAAGTTTTGTTCCCTGTAATCTCGACTTGTTTCACGGTCAAACGAATTGCGGTTTCCCGCAGTAGAAACAGGAATTTGGCAACGTTACCTCTGTATTTATTAGTATCATAAGTAGTAGCATAAGTACCAACTATGGCTATGACAAGTGTTTTTAAGTCAAGTTTTCCTTTTGTCCATTCGAGCTGTGATGTGTTCTTTCCATGATTTATTGTCACTTCAATTATATAAAAGATGGAAGAAGTATTTGGCCACATCTTGGTATATTTTGTGATGTAAGAAGGCTAAGTGGCAATTACCGTAAGTGACCGTAATTTTTATAACAACAACGATATTGAATGATTTAAAATTTGTTCTTTAACAAAAATAATACCACAGGCAATGTTTTACATGGAATCCCAAAAGCTAATTTTCACGAACTGAGGTAACTGGGTTACTCATAAAGTACAAATTAGAATTATTGAAGTCCACAACGATGTAATGATGTCACCACTATTTGGTTAACTCTATCACTATTGTATTATCCAAGGATTGTCTACAACCTACTTGTCTCGAAATATATTCACCAGCCGTTGATACCTGAATGTCTATTATTTGCATTTACCCAGGTAGCGGACAACACTTTCCCTAACATAGTGTCGCTGATGACCGGTCGCAGCGAGGAGGAGCTGAAGACACTGTGCTGGCCGGAACGGCGAACGAAACTCGACGACTGCCCTTGGCTGTGGTACAACTTCACCAGAGAGGGCTACCTCACTCTACACGGCGAGGAATGTTCCTGGATGTCCATCTTCAACTACGTCAGGACCGGGTTCGTCAGGCAGCCGTCCCACTTCTACCTCCGACCCTTCATCAAGGTGGCCGAGGACGAGAACGGGCACCTGAAGCGGATGAACGCCAAGGTGTGCGTCGGGCCCCGGCTCACCGTCCAGCTCGTCCAGGGCTACACGGAGAAGCTGGTGAAGACCCTGTCTCTCGCACCCAAACCGCAGCCCATCTTCGGCCTCACGTGGATCTCCAGCCTTACCCACGACTTCCTCAACTCCGCCGGCTACCTCGACGAGCCCCAGGCCAAGCTACTGAGGCAGATCTCGGAATCGGGAATCTTCGAGAAGACCGTCTTGTTCTTCATCAGCGACCACGGCATCCGGTGGGGCGGCATACGAGGGACTTACCAGGGGAAGCTGGAGGAGAGGCTGCCCTTCGTGTACGTCGTCCTACCCCCTGCGCTGAAGGAGAGGTATCCCTCGGCGGTTGCCAACCTGAGGCGCAACGCCAGGAAGAGACTGACCACTACCTTCGATCTCCACGCCACGCTGGAGGACCTTGTGAGGCCGAATAACACGATGACCCCGGATGCGGTGGCCAAAAGATCTAAGGAACTGCCCACGTCCCTACCGAAGGGGAACATGACAGGGATCCTGCCGAGGGGCATCAGCCTGTTCCTGCCGATCCCCGAGTGGAGGACGTGCGAGGCTGCCGGCGTTGCGGCCAACTGGTGCGGGTGCCACGCCGGCGAGAAGCCCTTGGAGACGGACGACCCGTTGGCCACCTCTTCGGCATCCATTGTGGTGGACAAGGTGAACGAGATCCTGAGCCCGTACCCTCAGTGCGCCAAGAGGACGGTAGTCGGCGTCAAGAGCGCCGCACTGAGCACGCCTCCCAACACGCTACTGCCCGATTCGGGAAAGAAGGTGATTATTTCAGCGTTCATATTGGTTGTGAAATGAATTGGAGACCGATGTTAGTAGTTTTTGTAGTCGTTTGAGGGAGGCAACCCCACAGCTAACATAATTTGTGTCATTTAGGGTAGCTTTGTTCTTGATTAGGGGTAGGTGTTATTCATGGAACGTAGTAGGGTGCTTTAGATTTGCGGCTACAGCCGGCCGCGGTTCTTTCGATTTAGCTGGATCGCCGTCTATCGCCGGCTGCCGGTGACTCTCTGCTCTGAGGAGAGCCGAACAGATGAAAAGCTATTGGCGTAATATGACGTCACGTCAACCAATGTAACAACAAAGTATCAATATTTTTTTTGTAAACACGCAGACAAAGTAAAGGTATTCTACGGCATTTATCAATCAGAACCCCAAAAATACTGTTATGGCATTCCACAAACATACGAAAATAATTGATAAAGTTAATCACAGTACCTTTTACCGAGCAAAATTTGTGAATTGGTTGGCTGATTCGAACTTTACCGGACGATTCCCCTCGTTGCTTCTTTCTTATTTACCCTCCAATTCACTGAACTGACTGCGCAAGGGCGATAAGCCGGTGCCAGCTGTTTCATTTCATTTTCATCCTAGCGATCGACTGCTCCTGCGTTCGATAATCGGCTATCGCCGTGCCTAAATGAAAAGCACCCTGTGTCGTAGAAATCTGGCGTCGACATTTTCCTGCTCTTAATGATAGGTGCCAAGCGTGCCAAGTAGTCAAACGGTTAATACGTCCTATCCGATGGCCTGAGTACTAAACTATCAATGTTCTTTGCAAGTTACTCAAGCTGGGTTTCAGTTAGAATGCCATGGGTGGGTGGCAAGTTATTTTGCTGAAGGCGAGAAGATGTATTTGCATTGCGTTAATTCAGTTACTTCCTATAAAAATTGTTATGATGAAGAGGGTGAAAAATATATGAATAGCTTGTCTCAAATTTTGATCCAAGGGTCCAAGAAGGTCTGAATTAGTGCAGCTGAACTTAAGAGTAATTTAAAGGCTGAAAAAAATACGAATCTTATCGGTGGTGACTCTGTTGGATTGCTCATGTAATGATTTGTCGTGTCTTTTGATATGCAAGCAGTTAAGAAATCAATCTGAAAGAAACCAAGGCGGTGTAAGGTAGCGATTGTATTTCCTCGGAACGGAGGGCTCCGGCTTCTAACTCTAGTCCCAATGTCAACTATTATTGACATTGGGATTCTCACAATACCATCCTTAATATGTGGGTGGTAGGTTTTGTGACTGTCAGGATGGCTTGGTAAACTGTCAGCATGGCACTATAAATGCATATAAATCTTTCTTGAATTGTTGATTTTCTCACGATAGTCTGCTGGACTGGGCACATATTCTTGTTAATGGTTTAGCAATTCGTTTGAATTAACAATTTTTTCCATGAAACATAACTGGGTTCAGACAGTATGACTAAAAATTATCTTTATTCAAAAGAAACTGCACTTTTTTCCAGTTTTAGTGCATACATAATACCTGCATGTGTGCTTGTTATGACGTATTTTACCTCCAATTTTCCGTGGGGAGAAAGACACTTCGAATCTATCCACATGAAGTATATACTCCAATCTGGTTCTTCTGATCAAACTGAGTTGTAATACGACGGTGTTTTTAACCGATGAGGGAAGTGTGGCAAATTTTCCTTCCTACTTTCTCATCCAATTCACCTAGAACCCTTTCCAAGAGCCCAAACCGACATTTTGCAAGTCCATTTATTCCTTGTATAGGTTTTCCCTTTGATTTATGCACTGTGATGATGACACTAAGGTCTCTTATTGTTTCAAAATTCGATATTTCACGTTTTATGCGGCAAGTATTGAATTATAAGAATATTATGTCAGGGTTAACTATGCGATACATGAAAGGAATTGGTCTCATTTTTCTAAGCACGTATTGGATGAACCCCCCGGGGTGATAACTCATATAATTGAGGACATTCGAGGATGACTGAAAATATTGGACCAACGTGAACGAGTTATCCCTGGGAATGCTAAAGTTCTCCTCTTCATTTTTATTTTAGCAAAATAATCGCCTCTATTTGTTCCCGGTAAACTATCTCATGAAAGCCGAAATAAATATAAAATCAGACAGGAGAAACACAAGTTATAAAATGTTTCCTCTGTCCAACTCTAAATTGGTGAAAGTATTGATTATCTATGGTAGTTGTGGTTAAAATAGATACATGCTTGTCTATTCCAGAAATGATTGGTTTACCTCAAGCCACCACATTCAGACGATTCAGACTACGAAGTGCCCTAATTTTACTCCCTTCTTCCTCTATTCACCTTAAATTCTTCTTTTTTTTGGCTCTATAAATAGCTTGATTTGTTCGCTTCCCCAAGCTTTTAAGTGATACTATAATACCGGATATTATAAAAGTTTGTCACCAGGTAGTACATAGTATGACTCCAATAATTCTTTAACCACTTCATAAAGTGCCTATATTGCGCACTGCCCAGGAAAAACCTTAAAGAGTAACTCGCTGAAATGTTCATTATCAAAATGTCCTATCATCCACATGAACCAATCCCGGTGAATTTGAATGACTTTTCTCGGTAGGAATCTTGCTATTATCCCAGGCAGCAGTTTGGACTTAATGTCTTTAAAGAGTATGCCAATTACGTGTAAAATATTTCCATGCTTTTTGTGACGATTAAATTTATTGCAAAAAGAGTGCTTTATGTTGTCATGGATGTAAGAAACAGATACATCATTTGGTCAAAGAAATAATGGCATAGATTCTAATGCAAAATGATTCATTCACGGCCAAATTAACGATAGAAATATTGTACGTTGCACTATGGATCGCCATTGAATAAAATCCAGTCTGCGCTCTGAAAACAAGAGGAAAATTAAAGAATTAACTCAAACTGACATTTTTCACTCATAAATATACGATTTCCATTGAGTCAGTAGAATTAAAAAGTATCCAACATCTTCTAATGTAAGAGCAACGAAATGTCCCACATCAGGATAATGTTCTGGAGCTTAGTCGAAGTTCTTTATACGCCATTGTTAAACGGCACAGATTTCATTGAAATGCTGCAGTATCATTCTGATTCAGTTCTGCTCCAGCTGCACCGAAGCACATTTCTCGCCGTTTTAAAATGCAAATTTTTATTGATTTATTGACGGAGTTTCGACGTAAATGAAATGAATGGTTACCTTGAATCGGGAAGGCTTTTCTACCTCGATCCTCTCACGTTCGCCTCGACCAGAGGTGGTTTTCATCGTTTCCAATTTCATGTGATATACTTTTCACTCTCCGTTGACTGTATTCATTTGTCCAGGGTTTTTTGAAAACTTGCTTCTCGCGCCACGAAACACAGTAGTCACACTAGATGTTACTTTTGCGCTTTTTACTTTTTTGCGTCAAACACCTGAATACCGATTGTTCAAATATTTAGTGTTCCACACCCAGTATCTTGGCTCGAATACCATTGCTGGATGATTTCTCTATGTTATTCGGACACATTCCATGGATTAGTAAGGTATATTTTCAGGAGCAGGATTAAATGCGTCAGTTTGAACATTACCCTATGTGAAATCACTTTGTGACTCCAGCTGTATTGGACTTTATTAAGACAAATGCCTGTAGATTTTATCGCTTAAAATTAAAATTTACGTCAAAATTAGATACTTGAATTACAAAGGTAGATCCCGTAACAATTATGGCAACTCAACCATTCCTATTATATTTGCGACGCAGCCATCGTATCCAAAAATATTTCCAGATTTTTCCGCGTCAAAATCGTAAAAAAATACAATTTTTTTCTTCAGTGCCAGGAACATATTCAAGAGTGCACTGCTACAATTCTCACCTGCGTTTTTACAATGAGGTGTAATATGCAGAGCTCTTCCCTTTAAGTATATTTCGAGCGTTTGCCGAAAGATGTTTGATCATCATCAAGGGTCAACAATCCTAGGATTGGTTTGACGCAGCCCTCCACTCGATTCTTCTATCGGCCAACCTCTTCATACCAACGTAGTTCCTCTCTTTCACGTCCTTTACGACCTGCTCCATGTAACTCATACGAGGCCTGCCTCTTCCATTTTTCCCGTTCACTTTTCCCTCGACGATTGTCTTCATCAGGCCATCGTGTCTTAAGATATGGCCGATTAGGTTGTCCCGTCTTCTTTTTATAGTTTTCAGTAGACTTCTCTTTTCTCCCACTCTTCTTAGGACTTCTTCATTTGTCACTCGGTCGATCCATTTTATCTACATCATTCGAGAATAGCACCATATTTCGAATGCTTCCACCCTTTTCTTCTCCGCTGCTGTCATCGTCCATGCCTCACTGCCATAAAGGAACATGCTCCAGATATACGTTTTAATGAATTGCTTCCTTACTTCTATGCTTGTATTTCCAGCTTTTAGTAGATTCTTCTTTTGATAGAATGGCCTCTTTGCCTGGGCTATTCTACTCACTATTTCTTTCTTGCTTCGTCCATCGTTGGTTACTCTGATTCCCAGGTAACAGAACTCTTTCACCTCTTCCAGTTTCTGTTTTCCTATTTTAACGTTGGTTTTGGCCTCTTCTCTTTTGCTGCACACCAATATCTTAGTCTTCTTCTTATTGATCTTCAGCTGATGTCTGGTCATTGTCCTTTCCATGGTTGTTAGCATCTTATTCAGCTCCTTCTCTGTCTCTGCTATGAGAGCTATGTCATCAGCGAATCGTAGCATGCTGATTGTTTCTCCGTTGATGTTCCCTCCAGAACACTTCTCCTTGACTTCATTGATGGCTTTCTCAATGTAAATATTAAAAATTACGGGAGACAGTGCACAGCCTTGTCTCACTCCTTTCTTTATTCTTGCTTCTTCACAGCTGGGTCCAGATTTAATCACAGCTACTTGGTTTTTATACAAACTGTGGATAATTCTTTGATCATTCTAGGAAACTCAAATTCCTTTCAGAATATCAAGCATTAAATTCCAATCCACGTTGTCGAAAGCCTTCTCTAAATCCACAAATGCAATGAAGGTCGGTTTGTTCTTCTCCATTCTCTTCTCTATAAGCAGCCTTAGGGCTAATATTGCTTCTCTTGTACCCTTACTTTTCCTGAATCCGAATTGATCTTCATCCAGGAACTCCTCTACTTTTCGTTCTATTCTTCTGTAGATGATCCTTGTCAATATCTTCGATGCATGTGTCGTCAGGCTTATAGTCCTAAAATTTTCGCATTTCTCTGCCCTCTTCTTTTTGGGAATAGGAATGATGATGTTTTTCTCGAAGTCCCTGGGTATTTCTCCTGTTAAGTACATGTCGCAGATGACATTATAAAGTTGGGCCAATGTCCTCTCTCCCGCATTCCTTATCAGTTCTGCGGGTATATCATCAATTCCAGAAGCCCTATTCATCCGAAGGTCCCTTACTGCTGTGTCGAATTCCGATCTCAATATTGATGCTCCCATATCATCCTTCTCGACTTCGCTTTCCTCTTCAATCACTTTCCTGCTGAGGTCGTTCCCGTTGTATAACTCTTCGAGATATTCTTTCCATCTCTTCACTTTGTCTTCATTTTCAATCAAAAGTTCTCATCGACAATATTTAAATGAAGAGACTGATGGACAGACGTTTTCAAGAATTTGTTTTTGCAGGAGTAGAATTAGGTTTTGAGCTTCTCCAGCTTCTGAAGTTAATTCGCACCGTCTAATCTAAGTTAGTCTAAAGTGGGATGAATGATAAAAAACTTTAGCGATCCACAGGTTTAAAGATATTTTAATACCATAATAGTTTAAAGATATTTTAATACTACAATAGCATTAAAATATATTTAAACCTGTGAAACGCTAAAGTTTTTTATCATTCATCCTACATTATGGAATTCCACAAAGTCTTGGCCTCTACAATCCACTTATTCCTAAGTGTCGCCATAAGATAATCATGCATCCATGCCCAAGGCGGGATTTGAACCCGCGACCTATGGATTGTCAGGCCGGCGTCTGACCGATCTGCCTCCGCGGCCGGTGAATTCGTTTTCCTCCCTCACCGTTCACTATCACATCACGAGCTTAGCACAACTTTGAATGCAGGAAAGCACATTCCTTCTCAGTACCTACTGTTCTGCCATTCTATTGTATTACTGCCCTTTTAATTTGCTTGCATTTTTACCTTTTCATTTATTATCCCTCTCCCATTTTTCGTAACCTAACGCCCGCTGCTATTCAAGGCTGCTCGTAGATGTTGATGAAATAGGTGAGGGTTGAGATTATCTCTTACGGAGCTTATCTTGCTTGAGATTATCTCTTATTATCTCCTTGGATTGTCATCCACAGTAATTATCTTGGTTATTCCATGGTTCGTATTGCAAGTCAATCTACTAGGAGTGTAATAGCGAGCGTTGTAGTCATGTCGGCTTACACAGCCAAATCGGTCGTATGCCCCATGGCATGTTAGTCCTAGTATAAAGCTTGGTTTGAAGGCTGGATATGATCTCAGCAGTTGGACCTCTATAAAACACCTCATTTTCTATTGAAATTTCGAGCTTCTCATATTTTTCTTTCCTTTAAATTTTTTTCTTGCAATTGAAGGGTATCGGGCGTAGAATTCTCTTCAACCCGTTCGCGTTTTCGGGACTGAGACTCGCTGTAGTCACCATTCCGAGAAAACTAGTGGTAGAGGATCGTGCTGGTTCATAATGTTTTGTTTTCATTTTTATTTACGTTAGTGTGATTGAATGGTCCCTGAAGTAGGAGTAAATCCTCGTAAACTCCGCAAGTGTGTGCGCGAGTGAGAGTCGCTGGGGCCACTGATCTTACAAACCTGAGAGAGAGGGAGTGCGTGTGAAAGAACAGTTTATAATTTGATAAAAATCTGTACTCCTTGTGTGTGTCTGATCGAGGCAGGTATGGGTTTCGGTTTTCACAATCCTGAGTGAGTTTATTTCCCCTTAGTCGTAACTCTTATTTTGCCCTGTCTTTTCCATGTTTTATTCTACCCAGCTATGATCGTCAGGTCGTTAACGTGCTGGCCTAGGAATCTAAGGTCGGAAGTTCGAATTCAGCCCAGAGTATGGATGCTGTGTTTGTCCAATCAGTATCGCAGCCAGACGGCATTATATCACCTTCCGTGGGAGCATCTAAAATCCAAGACTACTTCAACATTTTTGTTCTGATCTCTTTATTTTCCGAAGTGACATTATATGTTTCTTATTTACATTCCACCTTCCGCTTTTTTCCACAATACTTAATATCTTTGTTTCCCAGATGGGATTTGTGGAAACAAATCGAGGTGAGCAAATTGCATTGTGCTAACCTCGATTTTGTTCCATCGTCATCATTATTGGTTTGATGCAGCTCTCCACTTGTTACTTCTATCGGCTAACCTCTTCATACTGAAATACTCTTACTTCTAGGGGGATGGGGTTAGTGTGGTGGCTGGAGTACTGGCATCCTATCACAAATCTCCGAGTTCAAATCCCACAAGTGGCAGCGGTTTTTTATCTGTTATATCAGACCCCTGAGTGCTGGGTGGAGACACTTATTGGGTGTCCAGTGAGTACTGGGTGGAGAGACTTAAGCTCAGTACTACGTCCGTCGAATGGGACGTCAAATCATTGACCTCTTGGTCCTTCATTTAAGGATAGGATAATGCCGATGACGTATTTTGCTTCTCCTACGTCTGGTCAAAACACTGGTCGAAATATTTGAAATAAAAGATACAAAATAATATTCCAAATGTATTTAAAATCCATAATACAAAATATTTCTATGAGAGTATTTGAAATACAAAGTAGCATTGGAAATACCTTTTAAAATACAAAATCATTATTAAAGAAAACAGAGTGTTTTTTTTAATTTAAATTTTCTTACATATTCAAGGACATGTGGATACTTATAAACGTAACATGAGAAAAAAAGAAGTAAGGAAACCTAATTTTCTTACACTCTTAATATTAAAGCTTATTAACTATCGCTCTCTCCGAATAAATTATTTCACTTGTGGAAGGCAAATTTCTCAAAAGGTGTCAGATAGACATCACCTCACAGTAGGATGGATAAAGCCATCAATTGAAAATAGTCTCTCCACTAGGGAATATTCATACAGGCTTGTGTTAAATCTGATAAACATTTTCTTAATATTAAAATAGTTTTGCGATCTTCACAGAGATCTGGTTTGTCATTAAAATAGTAGAATACCTCCAATTTAATTTGTTACTGAGCCTTTTTTCACTAGTAGGCTAGGCCTCCTCGAAAGCACAAAAAATTCATCATCCTCTCCAAGGTACACGTAGCGCCATCAAATGAACTAGTTATGTCTAAGGAATCAACACAGATATATTAGATTCGTTAGCATTCAGAGTCATAAATATGGTCTTGAAGTCGTCGGCTCTCCCCTTCCTGCCCTATCTGGAAAATTACTCTTTCTTCCAAACTGTCCATCAAGCCTAAATGGATTCTCTCAGCTCTCGGTCGCCTCCCCTAGTTAAATACATACTACAGAAATAATTTTAAACTTTTAAGTACCATGGATCAATATATTCAATAAGTGATTTACCTTTTCAGTTCTTCCCGTAGCCATTCACCTTTCCCTCACTGGGTTAGATCATCACCATCATTTGATCACTGCTGTTCTTTTTTTTTAATTTTTCCAAGGAGGTGAGAATGAATTGAAGTCACCATCCTGGCTAATTTGAGAAGCAAGGTCGGCCGTCTGGGAGGGCATAGATATACGGGATTGTTACTCGTGATACTCACAGTTGAATTTCCTTTTGCACGCCGTGAAACTCATGGCACTAGCAGGTATCAGACTCTTAAGATAAAAAAAATGGTGGTGCATTTTTGAAAATTTTGAAATAAACGGTAGAAAGAGGGCAAACTTGCAAGGAACCGCTAAAAATGTAGTTTTAAGGAATAGAATCAACTTCCAGTGGAATAAAATGGATATATACCTCCCTCAAATAGCTTTTGGAACAGCAGGGGGTTGTGTTTGAAACCGTCGGGATTATCTCGAATAGGAAACCAAGGAGTCACGTGGTACAAACACGAATGGTCCTCAAATTGGGCGTGTTGAAACCGCTGATTACGACCTCATTCATTGTTTACACTTGTATTTTATCTCATCTGGGGGATCCATAGTCGAGACAGATGAGAAAAATCCTGGTGAAAACAATTGATGATATTATAACGAGCGATTCAGACACAGTAAATTTGCAAACCATTCGTGTTTGTACCACGTGACTTCTAGGTTACCTATTCGACATAATCCCGCAGTTTTCAAGCACGTACCCCCAGCTGCGCAATTCGGACACGGTTTCATTGTTATAGTCTGTGCGGCCTTAGATGGCTGTGACGCCATCGAAATTGATGACGACACATCGATTTTCCCCCAATGAGAGAAGCTAAAAATCACACACATTGCCAAGTTTTTTGCAAACTTACGAGGTACAAAACAATTTACTGTCGCTACAGCGAATTACCCTGCGGGAACTTCAAGTCGTTTGAAAGGGAATTATTTTCCATGGCAGTGTAATGTATTATTAATGGTTTACAGGACAAGATTTTAACGGCAACGGTAGACAATAATGTAATTGTCTCACGTCTTGAAGGGATTCTTACCAAATACTCAACTACGTACTCTTATCACAACAACCTCTCCCTGACTATTCCCTCTTGCTATATGAATAAAGCCACTGTCTCTCCTTACAAATGGTTATGCAGGTGCAGAAGCGACATCAAGCTTACTGAGAAAAGCAAGCAGATCAAAGCTATTATCCCACGAGACTGCCTATGACAAGTTTAAGTATTGGCATTGAAAAACTGGCTGGAAGTTAACACTGAAAAACACACTGATACCATGGGTTCAAACTTTGATCCCTATGAATCTGATACCTTGCCCAAGGCATTAAAATATACTGAAATAAATGTGTTAAACCAAACGATAAATCTTGGTGCACCTACATCCATCTCTTTAGTTTCCCTTAGTCTATGCATCTTGTAATGATTCCCTCACTAACCAAGCTGATTCTACATTTTAAATTAATTTGCTCAGAAATTCTACGCTGAACTAAAGCCAAGTTCTACTTTGTATTAACACAGTTATTCCTCAGAAAATCACGTTCACACTCAAGGCATTCTATTCATCATGGGCATCAACCACATAGAAACTACTCATTTCTTAAGATACGGCTTTAAAATTTACTTATGACACTGACTATCATTTTATTTAGAAAAATAAATGCAATACCACAAAATCACCAATACATTTACGTCATTACAACAATGAAAATTTGATTGACACGGTAAATGTTTTTCCAACAGCACTTATCTCACGGAAAACACCATGGTTTATGCTTTTTCTCTTATAATGCAGTGCACGAAGACTTATTACACTATCTTTGTAACTTTGACTGCATCAGCTGCACAGATATACCTACCTGTCGTCACGCCGAGCACAAATTCGTAGGACACCGAAACAAATTTTACAGTTCTTCATGCTAAATTCCAACAAATCCACTTCCTACCATTTTTCCTACATTAAATCAACATCTGAAACCTTTATTACACATTATTTGTTATTTTCGAGACCTTAGTCAGAGGAAAATAGAAAAATATGAGAGCACGTCACGAGCTCATGCGTCTGCTTTACACATTGACATAGAAACATTCTAATTTTAACATCACTAACCACTCCAATTAAACAGCTGTGGTATTAAATATGACTCTAACACACAAATTATTGCTCATAAATGCTGAACTCCGCAGAAAACTTCGAGAAAAACAAAGTACACACCACACGAGAGCAGAGCTCACATTTAGCAATTTTTGTACGAATTTCGCCATCAGTGACACTGCCGAGGTTACTAAGTACCTTGGTATAACTCACTCAAACCTAATAACTTAAATGCATGACACATTTTTGTTTGATTCACTGAAATTGGACTTTTTAGTAAGGCATGCTGACTCCGGTGTCCCATGAGAGATCACTTCCACAACTCGTGGTGAATACGCTTTAATAAATAAGACATTGAGGACGCCTTGAATTTCTGACAAAGAATTATCGGGAAACTAACGGAAAATAACTTCACTTTCAAAAAAATATGCTGGTAGAATATTTAATTAAAGAAAAACTTTGATTATACACCGGAAAACGTTAGTCAATTGTTCATCAAAATTTGCGAAAGAAAACGAAGTAGAGAGCATCCAAAACAATCTGGCAACTCAGCGTGACGTCACTGCCAAGATATAAAATACAGACTATAGTCATGTTTAAATACACATGCAGTCTCCAGAAGATGCAATAGATAACGCAGTGTTTTGTGCCGAGGTGGTGGAGCCTAACCTTTTGGACGTATCTCAATCATGATTGGAATCATCATTATTTCTCTTTCTTGGTGTATTTGAACGATTATTTTGTTGTCGAGAAAATACTTTATAAATGATTTTAATTTTATCCTTGACTACGATTACCAGACGTCCGACTTTTCCCGGGAATGTCCTGTTTTTTAAGATGCCTGGGGCGTCCGGTAGGGCTATTGATTCCTGTCCGGAGCCATCTGGACAATCAAAATATACCCATTATACATTCAAATAAACTGGATTTCGTACAATTTATACATCTCGTACATTTCCATGAAAGTTACCGCTTGACATTGTTGTTGACTTTCTTCGGTAATGGTGCCACCCATAGGTCAATGTCATTTTTTCCGATCGGTTATTTTCCAACCAATCAGAGCTCTGATAAAGTTACATGAGTTTTACAACAGAGACCGACGGCATTTTCCCGGATTGGTCCTGCATTTTAGTTTTCAATGATCTGCCGTTGGATTTCATGCATCTCGTAACCGTAATATTTGCGTATTTTTTCTTCTACTAATTATTTCCTTCACTCACCGTCCATCTCGTCTCTTCCTTCCTTGACACTTGTCATCTGGATCCGGAATAGGTCTTGCAAGACATGTCGCTGGTGGTGGAATCGAACCCAGGCTCTGCACTCTTCGAGGCCACGGTCCGCCTGACTTCCGCCGGCAGTCACGAAACAGGCGTGGGGAACACGAGCTACTGGATGAATGTGGTCGGGACGATCGGTCGTATCGACAGATACGGCAACCAGAGCGTGTGCGTGGACGAGACTCACCTGAAACTGTATTGTTACTGTGGCTCCTGAGACTTATCGGGGAAGATGGGAGGGCAAAGGACCCACGATTCCCGACATCCCAGGCCTGGAGGCGTGCGGCCTCCATCGCCTTCATCTTTTTTTGTTACCGTCGAGTGTCTTGTGGTGAACGGAGTGTGTGCATTTTTTTCCAAGAGGTCGGAATAAATGTGTTTGTTGATACTTTTTTAAATTTAAGATGTTAGTTTATTTTGCAGTCTCAAGAGTTCGTAATTGGACAGTAGTTTATGAAAACTAAATAATTTGATCCTCACGTACAATAAAATTCATGCTAAAATGAAATGTTAAAACATCGTTGATTTTATATATCATAAAAATATAAATTTTTTCCAAATAATGATATCGTGCATAAAGAGGACTCATTGGTGAGTCTAATTCTGCAGCGTAACCTGGTGCAATAACCCAAAAATCAATCATCATACGTCCATCAGTTCTTAAATATCGTAACTCTTAAACCCATTATAATTCATTACATGCAATTTTTGCTTGAATAATATCATAACATAAATACCGTCCTATTAAAAGTCATAATTATTTTCATGGTAACGAATAAAATAATAAAACTTTTAGTCAAAGAAGCTCTTTTCCAAGCTCTCTGTGAAATATCGAGTCGCTAGCCTAAATATCTATTTTAATAACCAGTGTCTGAAGTTGGGGGTGACACCGATTTCACCCCCCCCCCCCCTTCTTATTCACCTAACCCCCCCCCCTTCCCCTTTTTAACCGTCATTTACCAAATCCCCACTCATCCCCCTCCTTTCTGCTTCCTTTTCCTCCTCCCCCTCTCCCCCCCCCCCCCCCCCCAACGACCTGGTGTATATATAAGGCTGTTACTCAGACACAAATTTACCTTGAGAATGACAAAATTTGTTGAAACCTAGGTCGGATATATAAAAAGTGTTGAATTGACTAAAAGTTTTATTATTTTATTCGTTACCATGAATATTACAAATTTCCACAAAGTGACGCCTTCAGTGTTATCTGTCATAATTATTGGTAAAAACGAATAGGAGTTGAAGGATACTGGTCTGAAAAAAAATATGAGCTACAATAAACTTTGATACAAATGAAAGGTTTTAATCATTCAAAAAGAAGTTGAGAGTCAAGGTTGAAACTTCCAAATTTTGTAAGTGACAGCAGAAAAAATCCCATTCTATTTTAATGAAGTCATCCTTGTAATTTACACAATTTGGAACTATTTCAAGTTACTAATATGTATAAAGCACAGACTTGACTAGCTTTCATCATGCGTGATGATGCTTCAGCTGGCTGAGTGGAGCACATTCAACGCGTTTAAACAAATTGTGCGGCTACATCGCGAAATGTGCCCAAGTTTTAACAGTATGAGGTGCCTCTGTCATTTACAGAGTCGTCGTAGGAGCGACCTGAAGACCCTCCTTAGAGGGGGTCAGGGAGAGTTAATTGAAACGCAATCACCAAAAGAAAACAACGTGGGGCGCTAAGATATTAAAGTGATGCGGATACTTATGATACTGCAGATAAAATCGATGTTTGCGAGGGGATTGGAAAAAAGTGACTTATTGGATGAGTTTTAATTAATTCAGGCCAAAAAACTTTTGAACGAGATCTGCAGCAAAATTTGAAGAACACTACATATTCAGAGACATTCGTATTTCGAAATTTGGGCAAAACTGTTCCGTCATGTGTACCAATTCTAAGATTGGTTTACTGCAACCCACCGTGCTTCGCTATTCAGAGTTAGATCTTTCACTTCGATGAAATTATTCTAACCAGCATCCCTCTTCGTTTTCTCATGTATTTGACCCTCGGTCTTCCTAGTGGTCTTTTTCCGGCGATTTTCCCCTCTAGCGTGCTATTTACAAATCTATTTATTCTCAAAATATGCTTTATCCATCGTGTTCTTTTTTTTGTATATGCTGCTCCATAGATCCCTTTTTCCGTAGCTCATCTGAGTACTTACTCGTTTTTTGATGTTTCCGTCCATTTTGTCTACAGCATGTCACCATCAATATCACAAGTAATTATCCCTAAAAGTGATTTCACTCAGCTCTTCACTCCTTTCTCCCATTGCATAACCCCTTTATACGTTCATTAGTTAGATCCTTCGCTTCTTGAATCACACATTTCATACAAGGCCTTTATTTGACATTCACGTTATCCTCAGTGACTGTCTTCATCAGACCATCAAGTCTCAACATGAGGCCGATTACACCGTCTCACTTTCCTTTCGTAAATTTTAAACCAGTCTTCTCTTTTCTCTCACTCTTATAACCAAATCTTCGTCTATCATCTGATCTATCCATTTCATCTTTATCGCTCTTTTCGAACAACATATTTCCAACTCAAATGCCTCCAGTGCAATTACCATAAATTCATCATCATTCTTCCCTTAATAGTAGGAAAAAAACCTGAGTCATTTATAGGATTGTATTGTCTACGACTTCCGTTGAACCCACGTCATTCCTGAATCTCCAGGACAAATTAATTTCGATTTCTATTTACATTAACCTTCATGACACAGCACCTGTTCAATTCTCGTAAAAAAATTTGTGAACTATAATTTGGTTTGGTTATGGAATGATTTTCGGCTCCTCATCCCCTCCCGTTTATTCATCCCCAGCCAGGCACGTAGCCAGAAGTTTGCTTCGGGGGTACTAAGTCTAGCGTAGCGTAACTTCGAAATAAATCAGTCTTGTCCGTTCAGTTCCGGCATGTTAAAAATCTCTTCCTTAAATATTCAATGCTAGGTATTTACTTTCACAGTGTCCATTCCTATCTCTTCTCACTGGTAAATTTCACTGCTTACCTTGTTATCAAGCAGTTAATTTGACCGGCCCCAGAACAGCAGTTCAACGGATACATACTTATCAGATTGAAAAGAACAATACCATAGATGCCTGAACCATACACATGCCTGAATCTAGTGATCTTATCTAAGCAATCTAGACACTTAACACTTATATTGTACGCAGTGTAATCTGGATTATCATGTCCAGTTAAAATCAGAACGACAAAATTATTGGGGAAAATTTCCGTGGGGGGCTGAAGCCCACCCTGGCTACGTCCCAGTCCCCTGCCTTCAGTTTAGCTTCGAAATGCGGGACATTCATCACACCACGCGATAGAAATCCTGCGTGTAATTCATTTGCATCTGGGAAACACGAAGTCCTTGGCCGCGATGGCTGTTCTTTTACTCCAAAACGATAAGTACAGCTGATATTGACTCCTTCGCAGACTTATTTAGCGAAATAGGCCTTTGCTCTTAGCAGAGAACAAATGAGGGGGGCGATGGGTGAGAATAATAAGAAAAAAGACTGTGCCATCGCTTGCTCATGCAATATGTAGCTTATACTCCAATGTCGCTAAAAGGTAAACTTTAAGGAGAGAAGATGAACTGAATATGGTAGGGCTCTATGGAGCAGGATGTTACTTGGAGACCGAGAAACTTATAATGTCACTCCGGAAAATAAAGAGATCAGAACAAAAATTTTGAAGTAGTCTTAGATTTTAGATGCTCCCACGGAAGTCGATATAGTGCCGTCTGGCTGCGATATTGATTGGACAAACACAGCATCCATACTCTGGCCTGAATTCGAACTTCCGACCTTAGATTGCTAGGCCAGCACGTTAACGACCTGACGACTATAGCTGGGTAGAATAAAACATGGAAGAGACAAGGCAAAATAAGAGTTACCACTAAGGGGAAATAAACTCACTCAGGATTGTGAAAACGGAAACTCATACCTGCCTCCATCAGACATGCACAAAGAGTACAGATTATTATCAAATGATAAACTGTGCTCGCACACGCCCTCCCTCTCACTCGGGTTTGTTAGATTAGTGACCCCAGCGACTCTCACACGCGCACACACTTGCGGAGTCTACGATGATTTACTCCTACTTTAGGGACCATTCAATCTCGCAAAGGTAAATAAAAATATAAACAAAACATAATGAACCAGCACGATCCTCGTTCTGGTTCACGTTCTTCCTCGTACAATTATTAGGGATATGAATAACGGTAAATATATCCAATACGAGTGTAGCAATGGATAACTTTAGTGGCTGCATGTTGGTATAAGGACTTAAATCTAACCCAACTAACAGCAAGTTTTTGCATGCTTGCTTTGATATTTTTATCTATTTTTAAATGGTGAACTTTAGTACAGTATATAAATACTAATCCTTTTTTATGCTTGATATGTAGTTCATGTTTGGTGAGAATTCACCCCCTGCCACACACCTTTATGGTGGCTTATGTATGGTTGAATTGCAGGGACTACGAACCATGGAATAAAAAGACTACTACTGTGGATGACAATCTAAAGAGGGCCCGCTCCGTACGAGATAATGTCCACCCTCACCTATTTCATCAACATCTACGAGCATCCTTGAATAGCAGGGAGTATGCTACTATATTACAGCTTAGCATGGATGATAACAGCAGCAGAGAAATCAAGGCTGGAAGCATTCGAATGATGTGCTACCGAAGAATGATGAAGATTAAATTGATCCAACGAGTGGCAAACGAAGTCTTAAGAAGAGTGGGACAAGAGAGAAGTCTGCTGAAAACTCTAAAAAGAAGACAGGTCAACTAAATCAACCATATCTTAAGACACCTGGCCTGATGAAGACAATCGTCGTGGGAAAGTGAACGGGAAGAATGGAAAAGGTCGGCCTCGTATGAGATACATGGAACAGGTCGTAAAGGACGTGAAAGAGAGGAACTACGTTAATATGAAGAGGTTGGCCGATAAAAGAATCGAGTGGAGGGCTGCGTCAAACTATTCTTAGGACTGCTAACCAATGATAATAATAAAATTCAATGTTTCAAATTGTTGAAACGCGACCCCTAGCAGTTAAAATAATTGAAGAAGCACATGCAGATTATTGCTCCCTGGCAAAACACAACGCCTTTGATAACCATGTTTCGCACTTAGAAAAATCACCATTATTAATTTACTTTCATTTTACCCTTTTTTTAAATACACTCAGTCGACCTTTTGAAAATATTTCCTTCCAGTAATTTTATTTTGTACGGCTATTCATTGAATACACCTTCCAATTTTCTAGACCGTGTTTAGTCAATGTTCTCATACACAGTTTGTGTTGGACTCTCAATCTCTATCTTTAATTACTGGATTACCTTCCCCTGTTTAATGTCATAATTATTTTCCGAAGATGACCAAGGGAATGAGGGATTAGTATTCTCAAAGGCAAAGTTTGCTGGAGGGAAGGGTCATTGACCTAAAGCAGCGTTTACACGTAGCAGTTGACTGCTTGACTGCTATGAGATGCGCGATATATCTATATCGCAACTTCTATGATGCATCTGCATTAACGTCTATGCAGCTTTAAGCGCCTATTTAGGCATTTTCATCCATACTTATCCATACTAATATATAAAAATGTAATTGTGTCTGTCTGTCTGACGTCCGTCTGTTGCTCAATCACGCAAAAACTACTAGACGGATTGAGCTGAAATTTGGTATGTAGATAGGAAATGTGTCTGGGCAGAACATAGGCTATGTTAAAACACCCTCAGGGTCCCCAAAAGTCCCTGAATGGGTCCATAGATGGATCCTGGTTGTCCCTGGCATTGAGCTTGGTGCAGTGGTCTCATTTTTTGTTTATTTAAAGTACTTCCATTCAAGACAGAGGGTTGGAATTTTTTTTTCGGATGGCTGAATAAATGAAGTTTCTAATTCTTTCAATCGATTTTCTACTACGCTTAGTATTTTTCTTAAAAATATATTTTTAGCTGAAAAATCTCACATTTTTCTCTGAAATCAACAATAGCATATTTCCTTGACAACCAGAGATCAGTGTGAATGTCCTTTGATTTTCAAAGGACATTCAAGCCTCTAGAATTTAAATATCACGTTTTTCTGCAGGCCCATGATAACACGTAGAAATAATTCTATATAAAAGGGGCCCAGAGTCCCAAGGGTATCATGTTTGATGCTTCTTAAGGTTTGAAAAAGAAGATAAAAAAGAGAAACGAATGACGGTCACCGCCTCGTGGCGTTTCTCGGGTAATGTTAAGAGCCGTAAAAAAAGTTCCTTCCCAGTACGAGAGACGGGCCACATAGAATATGAATAGAGGTACTTTTTGCTCTTGCTGCATGACCGTTTGGTTGGTGCACCTAAACGTAATTTGAGTCGGCAGATTAGGGTTGCTCAGTTGCTACAATAAACACCGCGTTGTTTATTATCGTTTAATACTTCGATGTATTACTCGTAGTGGAAGCGTCTTCCTCTAATTACGTTTGAGAACTGTTATTTAGATATATTTTTATATTAATGGTATTTTCTTAACACTTGATGAATTAAATTGCTTTAGAGGAGGATAACTAAAAGGCTTAAGGAGGGCAAAGTATAAAAAAAATAGATTGATGATCCTGGAAGAAGGAATTGATACAATAGCATGTGATATGTTGGAATACAAGAAACCAAAATTCAATTCCATTTGGGAGAGCTATTTGCAACTTACTATAATAACTCTGCCACTGCCTTCTGTATGGGGCCTGCCTTCAAGTGACATGCCATTATAGGATAAGACAAATTTGTGAAGCAGAGTCAAACTGAAATTTCATGTAGAGTAACAAAGCTACAAATGTAATGTTGTTACATTAACAACACACTGATATGTGCTTAATGTGAAAACAAATCTGCAGCTAGCCATTATTCACATTTGAAGCTTCATTATGATGTTGCCAAGAATGTTATTGCCATACTACAAAATGAAATACATAACATTGCTGTTTCAATAACTGGACATACGGGTGTATGCCGCGTCGTATATCGGATTTTGCCCCGACGTTTCGTGACCGACTGCTGGTCACTTTTTCAAGGGAATGATGGTAGTGTTTGGCGCTGCTGGCTTTTTATTCATTTCAAGTGGGAGAGGATGTATGTCCTAGGATATATGTGTAGGACCCGTATGTCCAATTATTTATCATCATGAGCCGCGAAAGCTTCAATGCAGAAATTGCTGTTTCAAGTTATAAAACTTGTCATCTACTTCTTAGTATTGGCAATGATATTCAAAGTTATACAGTGTCATCATACACCTTTGTATATGCTTTGCTAGAAACATGAAATTGTGACAGCAAAATCACTTAGCAGAGGAAAAAATACATTTGTCATGGAGCTGGAGATAATTTATGAAATAGGCAACAGCTATAAAAATAGTTTTCAGGTAAATGTGAGCTTAACAGTCATGAACTTCAAAATATTTTTTTCACTCCAAAAAATCGCCGTTTTTCGATTAAATTTTCGAAACACAACCTGCTAATATGGCAATTTTCGCTCGCTATAAAATAATTTGTAAAAGTTAAAAACTCACAATTTTGCAGCATTACAAACCCATGAGGTGAGTGTTCGCAGTGCCGCCATATTGGAAATTCCCCGCGTCGGCAATAGATGGCGAGGCGATTGTTTGGAGCACGGGGGTTCAGCAGGGGCGGGGCGACCTTTGACTGCGTTTGCTGCGCCACCTCAATATGTGACCCGGTACTACTTTTTTATTTTTTACATTTTTTACGTTTTCGGCGCGGGCGTACGGATTTAAAAACACCAGTCATAACGGTCATCACCTGGCGCGCATCGTGTTCATCGCGGACGTGGACGCCGTTATCGTTGTGATCATTGTGATTGAAGCGACGCTGTTGTGTTTGCAATAGATTGTTTACCTTTAGAGGATTTGTTTGACAACTATTTAGACATTGACTGGTGAGTTTATTCACTCCTTTATTATTAGATACTATTATTTTAGAGCAGTTGTTCTAAACGTAGTTAACGCAGTCCGTGAAAGTTAGTGAATGCACGGCCTACTTCTGTACACAAATAGGAGGCTATTTTTGAAATAATTTTGCTTCAATCTGAATAGGTATTCATATGTTAATTATTTAACAAGTATTTAGTTTAGTGCAATCTTATGACAGTGGGTATTGCTTACTCTTTCCGGATTTTTTCCAACCTCGACCTGGAGGACCTTATTGTTGCAATTCTTATTTGGCAATGAAAATTAGAGTTGGCATGACGCACACATCTGTTTAATAATGTCCGTATTTCACAACTATGTATAGGTAGATGTGAGCTTAAGGGTCACGAACTTCGAATATTTATCATGCATCCAACTCACCCTTGTTGCGATTAAATTGTTTCAACCGAAAGTGCCGGAACTGCTCTCTAGTATTCACAAAACATTGGTAGTCTTATATAGGTGGACTCGCACATTAATAAACTCCTGTACTGGGTAACATCGGTCATTTATGTCTATGGAAAATACGGAATCCTCCACTGTCTCCTTTCCCCTGATGCGAGACTTGTGGCAGAGATGACAGTCACTCTCATTCACAGCATTTTTCACTATGTAGTGCCTTACGTACAGCATGGAGATCCCCAATCTTCAAGTCATGCCACATTAAGTTTCTAGTGCATGATTCCATGGCTTGTGTGGTAGTGTCAGTGCTACAACCTGGCTGATTCACTGAGATCGATCCTCCTTGAAAGAATGACTCTAGATTAGTCAGTAGTTCACAATAATCATTCATGCAGTTGCCTTTGCTGTCATTGGAGAGCAAGCCATTCATCACCAAAGTCTTGAAAGTCTGAATGAATTGCCTGCTGTTAGGAGTGTGGTTTGATCCACAGTTCTGCCGGACGACATTAAATAAATTTTCCAAAGGGCCCTGATTTAATTTTTTCCATTGAGATGCCAAAACCCCTTTATCCCTCAACTCTCCCCGAAGCATTTAAATGCTTTTATGGTAGCTAGCCAACCGTTTTTTTTAGGGTGAATTCACTTCCTTTGCTTCTTCTAAAATCTTCCATGACTTAACTTTGAGATAAATGCCATTCTCCAATGTCTTTGTGCTCATTCTTATGTGTTTTTGCACTCGTCATTGTGTTATGCTTTATTACCAATTTCGTTATTTTGTCAGTAACGGTGGACATGTATTAATCCATCTATGTTTTAGTGACAATGTAGGTACATACCTACTGTTCTGAATATTGTGTACTTTTTCTTGTTAATATTTTTAACCCTTAGAGAGAAATTATTTTCTGTTAATTTGGTGATTCTGTTTTTGATTTCAGTCAATTTTGTTAAGTTAAATATTCTGTCCAAGTCCCTGTTGTATGATAGATTGTAAGTTGTATGCACTCTTTTCTTTTTTTATTCATTTTCAAAAGTTGAATAATATTGTTTCCTGACCTGGGCTTGGGCTACTGCATTCTGCAAGTGTCTATTCCCTGTTTCCAATTATTTTTCCTTTAACCCTGTTTATGTCACTGATGTGCCTAAATGTATGTGTGCATTAATGTTGTGAATGAAATAATTTTATGTTCTTTGTGTGCCTCTGCTGCTTACTGCTAATTAAGAGCTTTACTTTGCTTGAACTTTCTTCTCTGCAGATCATGATCCTATTATTGAGAACAATATTTTGTCTTGATTGTAAACCTGTGTGTGAGATCCTAATTTGTGTCTGTTGTTTTCAAGTAGTGTACTAATGCTACTGAAGTCACTCATGTGACTTTATTCTGTGCTCTCATAGATTCTATGGTGATTGTATATGTGCATCTGCTCATTAATGGCTTGGTTTTGGCTTTTGTTGCCGTATAATCATCCATAACTTCAGTACTACATTTATTATTTAATGAGAGTTATGTATTAAAATCTTGGACATTACATCATAGTACTTTGGGCTGAAACGAGAAGTTTTATAATGTACTTGATTTTTACACTGTTTCAAACCAGTGTTTATTGATATTATAAAATGTGGGGTGTTCTTTCAGTACTTATGACCCCAACTTGGGCTTGTTGCCTATTCTGATGTGGGAGAATCACTGCTTGACAAACCCACTCCACTGATTACCATGTGATCATTCACTGAAGCTGTAAAGTGTTGGGACTTTCAAAGCTGTGTACCACTTAAACCTATTCTCCTAATAACATTTATAACATTTCCATTGTGCGGTGGACCTTTATACCTGTATGTGTGCATCTGTGCTGGAGTGTACAAAGTTACAGGGCCTTCAATGCCTATATCATCAATACTGTGGAAGTTTTTCCTGGATTAATAGCCATTTACCCATTTTTGTGTAAATCTATTGGCCTGATGGTTTTAATGACATATTCATTAAGCTTTGGAATACATATTTGCGTGTGCATCAATGTTGGTATTTGTATTTATGAGAGATCCCAATCAACACATAGGATTCCTATATGACCTCATAAAGAGGTCTTAGGTGTATTTGTAATTTGTAGGAGTCTTACGAGACACTCCTAAAGACCTCACGAAGAGATACTTATGACGTCAGATGCAACACTATAGGAGTCTTTTACGAGGTCCTTTAAGAGCCTCCTAATGAGCTCCTACATGAATTCTCATATGACCTGTACAAGACTTCCCCACGATTGTGGTGCCACCTAGTGTGTAATGGCAGAACTACGATACGAGCTACTATGAATGAGTGGTGCCACCTAGTGGGTTGTGAACGAACTACGAACGAGTATGCCACCTATTGGGTTATGGTAGAACTATGAACTAGTGGTGTCACCTAGTTTGCAATCCTAGAATTACGAATGATCCGATTCAAATATTAGGTCCAGTAATTTTACAAAAGTCTACAAATATTTGAAACATAACTGAAAAAAAACCTGTGATTGAAAATTATAGACATTAGAACATTTTTTGAGAATCTGATTTCACTAGCAAATTCCACAAACTGCATAGTGGTTGAGCTGTAGCTGAAAGTGCACATACCATTAGATTATTCAAATTCTAATAGGAAGAGGATCAAGGTGATGGGAATTACTTCAGTAAGAACAGTTCATAAGATCAAAACATCCATATAATAGAGACCTAGCTCTTACTTAAATACAGCGTTTATGAAACAATAATACATAAATTATTCCTTTCCACTAGTATTCTCATCACTGCAATCGCATCCCGAGTGGCCCTCCCCTTCCGAAATCCAAACTGATCCTCGCCTAGGAATTCGTTTGCTCTCTTTTCCATTCTCCTATTGATGATTCTAAGCACTACCTTTGACGCATGAGAAATTAAACTTATCGTTCTATAGTCTTCACATTCTTTTGTCACTCTCTTTTTCGGTATAGGTATCAGCACGGTTTTTACAAAATCCTTCGGCCAAGCCCCCTCCTCGTATATTCTACAAACAAGTTCATAAAATCTGTCCCTTCCCCCTCTTCCTAGGTTTTTGTAATACATAAGAAAAATGGAAATGAGCTTATGGTGCGCGTGTTAAAGACAGTGATCGCCAGCATTAAACAAGATGGACTAAATTCCAGAAAATGTTGCCTAACTTTTGATGATGATCCCGTAATCCCGGGATTGAAAAATCTCTCTGGGATTGCAAAATTTACCGGGAGGCTAGGTTGGGAGGCCGCGGTCCCTCCCTTCCCCGTGTATGGGCGCTCATGTATACAAAACTAATGACACAACACTAGAATGTGTAGCTTGCTACTGATAATCTGTAACTTTGACTGTAGAATAAACGATTATTTACAGTCCCCTAACAAGTAAACAATAGACTTTAGTCGGGGGAATTGGGTTTCTTTTCGTTCAGGTTACATGTCGCTGAGTGGTGAATGTTCGCGGCAAAGGGAGGGGAGATGAGTGTCGACACAGTGCCCGCGCTTCTCACTCTATCGTCCTCATCACCCCAAAACCCTAGATGACCACAACAACAAAACTAACATCATACTTCTCTATTGCACACTGACACACACTCTACCTTCATTTGTTTTTTCACTTTTAAACAACAAAATTTTGTATTATTTTGGCATTTAAATTTATTCATACTTTAAATTTTTGTTTACAATTAATTTATTTTGACCCGGGCCCCCTGATGGTCCGGGCCCCTGGGCATTTGCCCCCTTTGCCCCCCCCTGTCGCCGGCCCTGGTGTGAGGTCTAAGGTTTGCCTTTTTTCATCTACATCTACATCTACATAATACCCTGCAAGCCACCACAAGGGTGTGTGGCAGGGGGTGATTGCTCACCAAACATGCACTACATATCATGCATAAAAAAGGAATAGTATTAATATAGTAGTCAGAACTACACTATTTAAAAAAGATAGAAATTGCAAAGCAAACATGCAAAAACATTCTGTTAGTAGGGTTAGCTTTAAGTACTCATACCAACATGCAGCTACCAATGCTATTCATTGCTACTCTCCGATAGGACATATTTACCGTTATTCGCATCTCTAATTGTGCGAGGGAAAAAGGACATTTTGAATTGGTCAGTTCGGCAATCAATCCCAGTGGAAACGGGAGCGACGAGGAAGTGTTGCGGGAGCGTCCGAGGGAGTGTTCTGGAAGTAGCGGTCGAGTGCTGCGGGAGTATTCAGGAGGTGTCGCGGTAGTGTCCGGGGAGCAGATTATGGCCCACTGGGAGCGTTTTCGGGAGCGTTTCGGAAGTGATAGGGGAGCGTCGACGCTGGTCCGCGGTGGAGCGGTCGGCCAGCTGCCTGGGAACGTCGACGCGCTCCAGAGAGCGCCGAGAGGCATGCACGAGCCGTTCACGAAATGGTTGACTAGAGCAGGCAATTGTACAGCGGAGCCGTGCCCATGTAGCGTAACAAATCAGCTATCACAAATAAGGCTAATATCACAAAAAATTAACTCAACTTGCATGGGTGCACCTAGCACCAAAATTGCAAAATAAAATGATCACGTTGATTTATGTTTACTCAAGCCATATTTCTCGTTCACACACGTACAATTCAAAGCTACAACCTAGCCCTAAGATACCTATCCGCCAGCATTAATCGACCTGTCAATCTCAGTCTTTCGTTAACGACTGTTTCTCGCTTTTCCTTAAGGAACTGGAGGTTAGGAGGCCCTATATATACAGCTGCTGACTGGCATTAAGTCGTTAGTGATAATTAATTTACTAAAATATTGACACTGGGGTATTTTGCGCTCTGAAATCAATTCCTCAATAACCATTTTGTGGTTAAAAATAAGAATGACCGTTATGAATATACATATTTGATATTCTTTATACTCCAGGAGAGATAAATGAAAGTTTCCTCAACAATGTGGCAATCGTCGGACGAGCCACGGGATCCTATAAGGAACCGGGGAGGTGTCGGAGAGCGTTTGGTTCGCTCCAAAGACAGTGTTCGGGGAGTGTCCCGGGAGCGATCAAAGAGCGTTTCAACCCGGGAGTGGCGCGGGAGCGTTCGGTTCGCTCCAACGACAGTGTCTGGGGAGTGTCCCGGGAGCAATCAGAGAGCGTTTCAACCCGGGAGTGGCGAGGGAGCGTCCGGTGTCGACTGCCGCGGAGTGCTCGGGGAGTGTCCCGGGAGCGTCCCGGGAGCGTCCCGGGGACGTCCACATACTGCTGAACGCTCCCAGTATACTCCCGCAACACTTCCAGAACACTCCGCCGGACGCTCCCGTTTCGACTGGGATTTCTCTAACTTTATGATTATGGTCCAGTCTGCCATAGTAAGTTGGGGTTCGTAAAATATTTTTAACATCATCACTGAAAATATTGCCTTGGAATTTGTTTAAGAGATTAAATCTAAATTTCAACCTGCGATCTGACAATGATTCCCATTTCAATTCATTTAATAGACTGGTTACGCTAATATAATTATCGTATCGTCCCTTTACAAATCTTGCCGATCTTCGCTGCACACGTTCAAGTTCATTACTTAGACCGATTTCGTAGGGATCCCATACACTGGCAGCATATTCCAAATGAGGTCTAACAAGGGAAAAGTAGCTGATTTCTCGTACATGATCGTCACATTTACCCAATACTCTTTTAATGAAACCCAGTTTGCGATTCGCTTGACCCATTATTTCACGAATGTGTTTACCCCAGGAAAGATCATTTGTCAGTCTTATTCCAAGATATTTAATGGATTCCACGTTTGTTAATTCATTATTACTTATTTTGTAAGTGGTAGGAGGAGAGCTAATCTTTTTCCAAAAATTCATTACAAGACATTTCTTAAAGTTTAATTCTAACTGCCATGTATCACACCAAGTTTCAATTGCTTGTAGGTCAATATTTAAATATTCTTTATCGTTTGGGCATAGAATTTCCCTGTAAACTTTAAATTTCCCTGTACACATTTAAAAACTGCAAGGAGTATGTCTTATTATTGTTAATGATTATTTTATTATCGTGGCACCATAACTGCAAGGAATACAAATCGTATTTTAATTTCCGCTGGGCCACCTCAAAACATCTATTTGTGGATAGTAATGCAATGTCGTCTGCATACATAAAAATCTTGCAGTTTTTAATACGTTGAACAATATCATTTATATATATTATAAACAGAATTGGTCCAAATATTGAACCCTGGGGAACTCCAGATTGGATAGTTCTCATTACACTGAAGTGATCGAGAATTTTTACAGTTAATTTTCTATTGGTGAGGTAGGATGTTATCCAGTTCATCGGCGGTCCGCGTATACCAGCCCGTTCCAACTTGTTCAACAGTATGTGAATATCGATAGTATCGAAGGCTTTTCGGAAGTCGATAAAGACTGCGAGAACGGAGTAGTTTTTGTTTAGTTTAGAGCGAACGTTCTCGCTGAAGTCTTCAAGTAACATTTTAGTACTTTTGTGGTGTTGATATCCGTATTGGTTTGGTGTGATTATGTTGTATTTCTTGAGAAAGTTAATTAGTTGATCTGCTACGTAGCGTTCTATGATCTTATCTAAAGATGGAAGAATGGAGATTGGACGATAACAGTTAGTGTCGCTCTTTTTTCCTTCCTTATATATGGGTCTGACATTAGCTACTTTAAGATTTGATTGCATCGTGCCATGTTCAACATTTAGATTAATCCAGTGAGCAATTACAGTAGCTTGAGAGGATAGATCTTTGATTCGAATGTTATCATGACCTGGAATTTTATTTTTCATATTTCTTACAATGTTAAACACATCAGTAGGAGTTGCTGGACTCAAAGAAAAAGTATTGGAATTCCGGTGTGGCTCATTATTAAGAAGAAAATGAGAACAGTTTGGTAATATTTTTTCAATATTTTTGGTGAATTGATTAGCGAATGCTTCGCAGATATCATCGACGGTTGCTTGTTTGCATGTTAGTAGTGCATGCTTGGTGATCTTCACCCCCTGCCACACACTCTCGCGGTGGCTTGCAGGGTATCGTGTATATGTAGATGTGGGATGGATCCTCGTTTCTCTGCTTTTTTCCCTGTCGGCGATTTGCGAAAGAGTTGCCGCAGCAATGAGCATTCACAAGCAAGGTTTGTACTCAAATTTTAATCACTTAACACGATCAATCAGTTGTATTTGGTTCATGATATTTTTCTCATGTCCGTGTTAAATTAATTCTTAGGATTCAATTCTTTTTCCTCCGAAGTGTTGTGAAAAGCCTCACCACGTGTTCAGATTTCCAGTTCATACATTTTCACGCTAATTTCCTGAGTGCTTAGAGGTTTGAGAATATTCCTGCCATAAAAAGCTTAACTAGACAGAAGATGAGTTGGAAAACGTAGTGACTTAAAGAATATTTCGACTGTATACTGTATTACCATTAGTTTTAATTCCTCATTTTTTTCTGTCACATGGGTATACCATCTACATCTACATAATACCCTGAAAGCCACCATAAAGATGTGTGACAGGTGGTGAACTCTCACCAAACATGCACCACATATCATGCATTAAAAAAAATTAGTACTTGCATAGGTACTGTTCAAAACCATGTGACTACATGTTACATATGACTCTTGGGTACTAAGTAGATAGTTTTCATATCAGGTACTTAAGTAAAGGTATGTCATCAAATGACTATACTTATTGACAATTAATACGTTAAATTGTGTCCTTAAGATGAAAAATGCACGACTGTATGCCATGACTTTCACATGAGCGAAACAACATCTCGTGTGATATTAGAACAAAAGGAAAGTTATTTCCAAATGTATATTTAATTTCCTTCAAACATCTCACTTCTACTCGATAATCCTTTAATTAATAATTCTTTATAAAAATCGAAAAGAGAACTGCGTCAAAGCAATCTTTATATGGTTTACCAATAGATTCAAATTTTCGTTTTTCCCGCGTAGCATATAAAGAACATAATAGCTAGCATATCGTAAGGATAGGTATGTGAAACATTATTACTGTATTGCATAGAGCATGAGTTTGCATTACTAACCCTCGCATGCAAGGGATATATAGATAAAGAATTTACAGAAATGTCTTTCTAACCAGTAATCATTTCATTGCATTTTATATACAGATTGTCTAGTTGCACGTGACTCTTTTATTTAACATTTTTGAATGAAACAGTACTACTGTACTCTCTTGTTAGCTGCATGCAAGTAGTGCAAGCTTCATGGACTTTACCCCCAGCCAAGTACCACATGGTGGATCACAGGGTAATACAAAGAAGTTAAGAACGATTTGTTAAATGATAGATTTCCAACCACGTTACTTTTAAAGTCGATTGAGGTACTACCCTGCAATGTATCTTGCTGTATTTCAGCTGTAGAATAAGTCAGTACAGTTTTAAAGAAGTTCGTATAATTCGCTGCAGTAAAATTTCGTAGGGATATGAAGAGATGTATGTAGTTATGGAGAGGTTAGCTGATAGAAAAATCGAATAGAGAACTGCGTCAAACCAATCTTTAGATAGTTCACCCATGACGATAACATTAAAAGATAAATGTAACCCTAATTCGTGTTGTAACCCTAATTAATTTCACGGCAGGATACATTGACACTACGAGAGCAATGCTTTTGTGCATGACATTATATTTTATGGACCAATGGTGGATAACATTACCTACTTGCGCTGTCCTACAATAGTATTCTGCGAACACATAATGGATCTTTACGGAGAACTTGGGCGGTGAAATTGATTGCCCGCAAAATTTCAAAACCTCGTACTTTTAGAATAATAACAGAAAGTATATTCCTGATTATTTATTCATTGAAGTCAAACTGCTTCAAATATTTAACCCTATAAATATGAGTTTATAAATAAATAATTGCAAAATAATCCCTTCTAATATGGCCATCTAAAAATTCGTATTTGGCCTTGCTTAACCAATATTAGATCATTCTCAATGATTCCATCTTTCCCCTTACTCGACACATATATGTATATTGGTAAAAAATTACCTTTCATCCAAACAGTGAATACATTTTTATCCTTTTTGTTTCTCGGTAGCTCCCCGAGGATAATTATTAATTCATTTGTTGCATGA
Source organism: Platycnemis pennipes (assembly GCA_933228895.1). Lineage (NCBI taxonomy): Eukaryota > Metazoa > Arthropoda > Insecta > Odonata > Platycnemididae > Platycnemis > Platycnemis pennipes. Next base: position 111,747,092 of record OW121850.1, read on the forward strand.
AGAACGAGATAATAGTCAACTACCACAGTAGGGGGTCTTGGGGCTTTTTTCTTGCAAACAGACAATTCTGCTTGGGGCGCTTTAAGGCTAATAGCCAGTTTCCGTGATATTACTTTCTTTTGCTTGCTTCATTGCCGTTTTTCTTTGTTTTAAAATATATATTCATTTGTCATTTTGCTCGTCGAAGGATATTACGGATTCAAATCGCCTAAAACCTGAAAAGATTATGCACCGATGACTCCAATATCAACAGGAAACAGCCCGTCTAAATTTTTCGTTTTCCAGCGTTTCCTTGTACCCCGTCAATTTATCTCAATACTTTTTGCCTGCAATAGTGATAATGGTAGCGTGGGGGTGGTTTGTCAATCTTTTCCCACCCGACTCTTCGCCCGATAATTTTCCTCCGCTTGAGCATGTCCTATCGTCAGAAGTAAAGCACAATAAATGTTCCCGTAAGTGGTTGGGCAACTATTCGACTCTCCTGCACACGTGCAATCGCGATTATTTCCCTAGTGGACTGGAAACTTTTATTTGCATATTTTTCGCGGGCCCCTGCTTTTCAAGGCATTAAGATTTGTCTTGTCTTTGGAGATTCCTATAACATAAAAAGCTCATTTAGATTTTGGGATGGGAAGCCATCAAAAAATATTATTTTTTCGTGAATAGTTTATACGTATAGTCGTCTCTCAGTTGACTTAAGTCGCAATGGCATCGGGTTAGAATATGGTGTGCGCTTTGTGCCTCTCTGATAACTTGTCTGCGGGGTGTTGAAGGAATTTAATGGTAACGTATAGCTAGAAATATCAATTTTATTTTAATTGCATCTTGAATATGGAAAATTATGTCTAATAGACACTATCCCACCCTTTCTCCGCTGGAAATTTTCGACAAACTTGAGGTTCATTGTGGAAGAGAATACAACAGTCTTACATAGGAGTCTCATCATCCTTTGCTATAATGTTATAGTATCTATCCTCGTGGGCATTGGCTTCCTGAATTTTAATTCCACTTTATGACTTGTTCACATTAATTGCTATGCGAAAAAATTCACCTGGACCGGGTATCGAACCACGGAACTTTGGCTTTCCGACCAAAATTTCACCGCCGTTCACGCGGCAGGCTTAGAATATCCTACATTTATGACTTCTTTGCAGGATCATAATTGGGAATGGCTCCGATAAATCCTCGAAATAATCAATTTTTAATCTGGAATCCTAAGTATTGTGTTAGTCTGCGCATTTGCTCGGTAGTCCAAAGATCTGTTGTTCGGATCCCTGTGAAGAAAATCTTTTTCCAACGGCAGCTTTCAACGAAGTGAACAATTGATTAAAGTTTTATGCGCGGGGATTTGGTGTTTGGGATGCGAGCGATAGCTTAACCCATTAGGGCTATTAGAAAGATTGATTGATATTTTGGAGGGATGACTCTAGATGGGTTATTTTTGTGTAGGCGTAACGAGCTCACGGTTCTACACCCATGCGATTGATGGAGTATTATAGAAAACTTCGTGACCCTCTAGCTTCAAACCTCGGTTCCCGGGAATGGAAAACAGTGCTCTAGCCGCTAAAGTGAGTGGCTAGGGGGATCGGTTTGGGGTGGTGGCTCGGGTACCGGGTCCCGTTCATAGGTCCCGGTTTTGAATCCTGGCAGTGGTGGATTTTTCATTGGTATACTGTGTCATACTTTCCTCTCCACCCTTTATCCATTCCTTAGAAACTCCTACCTTGACCAAATTACCTCTTTGGTACAAATGGCTTCACTTGTCGGTCACCTCCCCCAATCGATCCGATGTATTGGTGGACACTATCACTTGTGCACATTCATTTAATTCCTAATCTAATCCTTGATTCCCTCTTTGCCTCCGCTCTCAGATGGTGACTTCCTTGGTGATTCACCGGAGGGTCACCTCGCCAATCGCCAAGCTCCATGGTGGCATCGCGACCGGGAGACGTCGTCTCCTCAAGATCTTCGTCTGGTTCATCGTCCTGTCTGTCGTTTGGCTACTCTTCCTCATGATGAAGTCCGGCCACAGCTCTTACACGGAGACCATCGTGGGTCCCACCCGACTACTCACCCTCGACGATGCGGAGCACAAGCAACAGCATTCGCAGCACCAGCAACAGCATTCGCAACACCCAACAGGTAAGACCAGGCGAAGCTGTGAACGGTGAGCTGTGAACAGTAAGCTGATGATGGTGGAATTTGTATTGAGAACAAGGAGTGGCGGACGTTTTTTCGGCACATTATAAACAAAGCGTCACGGATGAATTTAGATGCGTTCGATTCATAAATTGCGCTTTTTTTCTTTCGTTCTTCACCTCCTTCCATCCTTGGTGCCAATTCAAACAAGTAACGCCAGTCGTGGGTTTCTATTCTGCATTTGAGTTTCTTTCTATGGATCGCAATAATGCTTCTTGTGCTACCTTGTGAATGTTTGCGATAAATTGGAGCGTTGGAGGTCCAGTCGCGATGTCTTCCACGTCAGCACGTTAAGCGTTGTTTTTTTTTAGGTATTTGTATCATTTAGTACACCATTTTTGCTGATTTTTTGCCTTTTCTTGCCATTTCTTTCTCTTGCACTATTGCCATATATATCAGAGCTACATCTCAGAGCGCTTCCTGTAATGCCACCGCAAACCAAATGGCTCGGAGCTATCCTAATGGTGAACCGTGGAAAATTACGCAAGTTTTCTTTCACGTTGTTTCCTCATTGAAATCGAGCTCCTAATCCAATAAAGCTTCACTTATCCCACAGAATGAGAAAGTGTGTTTGAAAACCACTTGTCTCCCTCTCTATATCCCTATCCTCGAGTTTGGGGCCGGGATGGTAAAGTGGTCAGGGAACTGGCCCTACATCAGCATCGCCCGGGTTCGGATATCAGCAGTGGAAGATATATTTTATTGGTCATCCGGCCACTACTTCATTTTACTGGAGAATATTCGAGTACAGTACTCCGTCTGTCGGGTGGGACTTTAAGTCGTGGTTCCCTTGTTACCTTTTAGGTAATGCCAAAGCCGGGTTTTTCTTCACCATTCCTCTTTTCCCTTCCTTTCCAATCCCTGTACCATTCCTCCCGGTTTGAAGCGCCTGTTAGTGCGGGAACTGACTTGTAAAAACAGACTGTCTCAATCCTCATCAACAGGATCTGTAACTAACTTTCATTCGTAGGTGCTATCATAGATGCATGGTATGGTATGAATACACGGTATCAGTGATAGTGTCGAGTGCTTCAATTTATCAAGTTTCCTTGTCACTAAAGCTACCCAACCAAACACACTGTTCGATTAAACGATTGATCAGATGATAGGAGGTCTAACCAAGTTCAAAGCCCAAATTTTGTTTGAAATTCTCACATCAGGGTAGGAGGACTATGTCCTTTATCAGAACTTCTTGTGTTCTTTCCAGCGGATCCTCAAGAAATCACTCTCCTCGGCTTTGGATTCAAATTGTTTTCTCCCAGATTTGAACCCGGACGCCTTTAGTTAGTAGCCCATCTCTTAAACTGATTGCCCCCCACGGCTTTACTATTAACATGTGCCAGACATTTGTCGATCGCTGTAATTCAAAAATGGGTGAAACCTCTCTGAGAAAAGTATCTCTTTTAATATTACGTATAGTCCATAGCAAATTGAAGGAAATGCATCATTTCTTATCTGTCACAGATATTTATCTGAACATTCCCTGACAATACATTTAATCTATCGTAGAAAACATTGTTCCAACAATTGAAATCTGGAGTAAGAATGAATATAGCTTAATTTAGATGCATTACATACAATTTATATAAAATACATACATTTTCATCTGTCCTTGGGCCATTTTACAAGTACCCTTCATGTTACGATAACTATGAATATCTTGGCTATGCGAATTGTTCATGAACTATCAACAAAAATATAATTCAGTCGGTGGCATGGATTTCATATCATTGTTTGGTGCCGGCTGAAATTTCAAAATTATAAAATAAAAATATTTTCCTTTAAACGTAGTAAAATCCAAAATAATATTTAGTTATTGATAGGATAATATCAATCAATTTGCTGTAATATTATATCCAGAGAGTCCCTCTCTCTGAAAGTTAAGAAGTCTAAAATTATATGATTATCTTTATCGCGTTACTTAATAATTTTTCGCTAGTGATTTTGGGTAAAAAAATATAACGGAGTCCTTTCCCTTCTCGGAGTAGCAGAGATGATTAATTTTAACTACCCGTAATGGACTTCTTAACTTAATGTTTTATTTCAAGGTCCTGATCTGCACTGTATTAACAAATGTGCGAGAAATAGAAAGGAAGATATTGGAAAGGAAAAAGAAAAAATAATGAAATGGAAACGGGACTAAGTTTAAAAACCCGTCATAGGCGTGTGGCATGGATTTCATATCCATGAAATCCATTATCCCGTGAACAGAAGTTATCACCTACATTCAATCTGAAAATAATATTATTTTGGAATAATCGATCGGTTACTCTTATCGAAACTCAAGAAATCCCACCACCAGTCAAAATTCATTTTCCATGTAACACTCGAACGGATATTCGTAGCTATAAGAATAATTCCAACCACCATAGGGAAACTATACTAAATATGTATTCATATTTTAGATAAGGCGAGATGGCGATGAATAGGTAAAAATATCTTTCTACTAGTGAAGTAAGTAAAGTAGTGAAGTCATTATCCTCGGTGCACTGAACATCTCATCTTTCTCTATGCCCGCGCAAGGAATGCTTACGTGACCAACTGGTTCTGCTTGCGTGATTGAGTGGCGACTCTTACAAGTCACTAAAAGCGACGGTGGCGAAGTGTTAACTGAGCATTGCATGGACGAGCTGTGACTATTTTCATCAGATTCATGCAGTAAGAAAGAATATTCCGAGCCAATTTATAAGAGCGTAAACGTTAAAGGGATTGGAATTGGCTATAATTATGCCGAAACTTTTTTTATTCTTCTCAATTTTTTATTATTCATATTACAAATGCTAAAAGAACCACCCTAGAGAGCCAGAAAGTTAAAGAAAAGAGTCCCACATATATGCATTTATATTTTACCCTCGAGTCGCTGCAAGGGCATGTGGCAGGGGATGGTAGGTCACTACCCGTGAAGCTGACATTAAGGTTTTAATAGCTTTGCTAGTTAAGTAGAAGTATGTTATGCAATACGTTTGAAGGGATTATAATTTGTTTGCATTGCATTCGTGTATTTTTCAAGGTGAAAACGAATTCTTGTATCGCTCGGCCCGAAAGATGATCTCCCCTGATGTGTCACTTCTGTCTCTCCTGATAATGTAGTGAAGGGTTAAATATGTGTCTTCAGTACCAGATTAGAATGCGTGAGATTTGAATTTTTCAAGTAACTTAAATCTTAAGAATAAGCTTCTTCTAGTAGTTGTCGTAGTCTACTTGTAATTTTAGTAGTCTCCAGGGTTTCGCAAAAAAGCTCTTCCAACGACTGAGTGATATTTTCTGTTCGTTAATTGAATATGTAACAAATTGCACTTATTTTCACTAAATGTTATTCAGATCCAGAGGAATAATCTTTATTCATCTGATTCCAAATACTAGGTGCGTATTCCAGGTTAGACCATTAAGATGCGAGATAACATCTTTCTTTTACTTGAACGCTTCCTCGAAATTTGTTTGTTAAATCCCAGTCTCTTCAACGTCTCTTATTCAGAATTCATTTAATGAATCCGTCTCCTCAGCTTCGAGCCAGAAATATTTCTTATATATTCCTCCATTTGAAGTTATAGTGATGCCCATATATATAGCTTTACTTGCCACACTTATGTTGACTCCGTCAACATTATAATTTTGATGTTGTTTAAACTTTTTTCTGTCCGTGTATCCACGTGTTTTTTTTATTTCAAGCTCGCAGTTTTGACACCAATAATAGATTCATCGAAGATCGGAGGTGAGAGTATTATAGCCAGCGTATTAGTGTTGTCATTGAATACATTTATTTTGGAGAATGAGGGATGAAAGATGTCTTCATTCTTCAAGGACGCTCGGATCGTGTGGTAGGAAATTGTCTCAATAGAACAAGGGTTCCCTAACTTTTTTGTAGTACGACCCCTCCTGTTAAAATGTAACCTTCCACGCGCCCCCCCCCCCTTCATAGAAAATTTTGTGGGCATGTGAAAAAACAAGTATTGCATTGAAAACAATACATGTATTTTTACTATTGCAAAATACTACATTATAAAGTTTCAATTTAAAGAAATACTGTTAAGAGAAATACATCGACAAAAAGCTATATATTTATGCTGTAAAACAGTTTTATACAAGTGAATATTTAAGTTTTATAAACATCAAGGTTGATTTTAAAAATCTACAACATAAAATTAGTTAAAGAAATGTATGGATTTTATTTACTTGGAGATTTGTTTTTTAACAGGTTTCGCGCTCACGTCCCCCCCTGATATGCCTTCATGCCCCACTGGGGGTGCGCGCCCCCCAGTTTGGGAACCCCTGAAATAGATGATTAATGCATTTAAAGTCGGAAATGTAAGGAAATATTTTTTCGATTAATCTCAACCGCAGACTTACTAATATACATCCACAAGTTGCTCATCGAGCTGCTGAAAAGCATGTGAATAAACCTAAGATGAAAAAGACGTAGGGAAAAACGAGTGAAAATGGAAGAGCTGTTGTGGACGTCACATTAAGTCTGCCAACTTTGAAAACCTGTTGGTCAGTGATGCGGTCCTCTTTTTACGCAATTAGTGATTTAAATTGAGGTAAATATGCAAATGTGCTGTGCTTATCTGTTTGTTTCCGGCTTTATTCCCCCTATTCTGTTAAGTAGCTTTAAACTCTGTCGTATTTTCTGTGAAGTCTTATCTCCTCCATGCATTTACGTTTCCTATATCTCATTTCCAAGCCACTCCACTCTGAGGCTCAGGTAATGCCTGTAAGGTGAATGAAAATGTCGGATTCTATCATTGTGTCTCACGTTTGCATATGCATCAACCTCCGCAAGCCACTGTAAAATTGTGTGGGGTGTGAATTCACACCAAACATGCATTACATGTCATGCTTGAAAAGGATTAGTAATAGGTAGCTATATTATAATCGTACGTGACAATTTAAAACAAAAAGATTTAAAGACTAACGCAACCGTGTGCAAACATGCTGTTAGTTAGGTTAATTTAAAGTTATTTTACTTACATGCAACTACCTACACTATCCATTGTATACACACTATTGAATATATTCAAAAATATTCATATCCCTAATTGTATGTACAAGGAAAGAAAGACATTTAAAATCTTTTGGTTTGGTAGTCAATTTTCCTAATTTTATGTTCATGGTCATGGCTGCCATAGTAAGTCGGAGTTTGTAAAATGCTTTACACGACATCCGTTAAAATACTGTTTTGGAATGTACTTAAGAGAAGAAGTCTAGAATTAGGAGATTAGGCCTAGTCTACCACCGATGAGGCTGGCTCCCAATCTTCATTTCAAATTGGTAGTTACTTATAAACTCAAAAAATAGAGCCTACTTTAAATATGGTTGAAGAATAATTATAAGGTATTAAAATACGATTTCCATGGTGTTCATTTTAAAATATTTCAATGCCCGTAATGCCTTGAAATCTCTGAAAAACCTGAATCATGGGACATGGTTATCAGTCTTCGGGGTTTTCGCGAATCTCAATCTTCTTCTGTGGAGGACTAGTGTGGTGCTGTAATGAAAAATCTGTGATGCCTTTTTTCACGCCGGGATACTCTGATCGATCGCTTCCCGAGATGAGGGTAATGCCATTGATTTTCGTGACGACATCACCCTTTTACCCCAATTAGACCAAGAAAGGAGCTTCGGTGCCAGACACTGTTTGGAGCTCGAACGTCAAGGGAGTACGTCAGAACACTGGAAAGAGAGAGAGAGAGTGGCCTAGCAAATTTGACATAATGGGGACAATAGCATGTTCTTGTTAAAAGTAAAGTCGATAATTACAGGCTGCCGAAAATTTGTGAACGCCCATTTTGGTCGCTCCTAGGATCGAAGACCCGTAGCGAAAGACCCCGTCTTAAATCGCCCCTTTCCTTCGAATAGGTCGGAATCATAGCGGAGAGCCTTCCTGAATATCCCTTTTTTGGATCATGCGATGAATAGAATCGAAGAGGGACGCCACATCCACGGCCCAAGCCATCGATGCTGACGTTCCCACCCCCGAAATGAGTGGGCCACAAACTAATCCCTTGAGGCAGTCTTGCGTGTCCGTCGTCAACAGGGTGTTCGTCCCACCCTGCCGTTTCCCTGGCTTTGGCCTCCTGTCATTAGTCTCCGCCCTTCCAATAGGTTCCCCGCGCCACTCGGAAGGGGTGTGTGATAGATGAGATCAGTCAAATATTGACGGTCACTTCCAAGGAAAGATCCCCTCGCCCTTATCATTCCGGCTAGCCATGGCTCCCTTAGTAGCTCATTTGAGTGACGATGATCAGTGACGTGCGACGCAGCTGCGTAATTTTGTGCCTCCGATGGCCACTTTAAAGTCTGGGCACTGCTATACAAAGTGTCGTTACCATCATTCAGTGTCCTACCAGTTATGATAGATCTTTGGTACCAATTTTGATAGTTTCTCCCTTCAATTTCCAAACCCGGTCCAGTGGCTGTGTTGTATCTTCCCGGAAAACAGTATTTTTTCTACTCTACGCTCCCTATTCTTTTGTCTATTCTTATACTATCCAAAATCTCTATTTTTTCCATTTCCGTTGCACGACCAGTATGTCGTCGGCATAAGTATTATTGATAGGTATTCAATTTTTTGGCGTCACAATAAAAATAATTAATATTTTATTTACGTACTTTAGCGACTGTTTTGAAGTAGAGATAGAGCCATATGCCAGGCTGATGATTCTGCTCACCCCATGCTAATTTGAAAGCTGATATTACAACCTGATATTGACGTATTATTGGCTGTTGGGAATAAGTAAGGAGTACCTGTTCCTAATTCTGAATTACACCCAATTAAATATGTGGTAATATTATATATCTAGTTGGCGACAAGGACTAAGTAGATGACAACTGTTTTCAAGAGTTCAATTTTTGTAATGATGGGCTATTTATCCGGTGGATATCATTTACATACTACTAAAAAAATGATGAGACTGATGCAAGCAACACACACAAGTCTAGTATGCCTAACAAGAACATAATAATGGTTGTTAAGCATTATAAAAAGTTCATAATTCAGGCTATTTGCATTAATTGCGAGTTGGTTGTTAATGTAGGTACTTGGTTTCCCTAATTATGTCACTCTTTTTCGTTTTTGTCTGTTCCACTTTTATTCTTAGATATCCTTGGCTAAGGATAATATTTTATTTTAGGCTTGTAAATTCTTAATTCACTAAAAATCTCTTTTATTTTAGATGTAGTATTCATATCGGTGATACTTTCTTTTAAGAGAAACAAATTAATAATTATTGAACAGTTTTTGCAGTTCTCCTATTTGTTTAATACGTTTTCAATCATATTGACGCCCCTAAAATGAGCACGAATCAAGAGATTTACGTTTGTTTATGTCAAAAGTATACATATAATCTTTACTGGTTGTTTTACGTTACAGGTTTACCATGGGGTGATGCGATATATATGTTTAATTGTGTAATGGCCGTGAAGACTATCGTGAAAACTTCAAAGCTGATTTTAAACCAGGAAAAAACCTGTTGTAAGATATCCATATTCTCGAATGATAGAACTGTTTCCTTCTGTTTTACATTTACTCATCGCAAGAGAACTCAATCTGGCCCGTGCTTTTAATTGGAAGAAGAAATATGAAATTGCTGTACCGTAGGCATTCACGTGGAAGAGGCGGAGCAAAATAATGCGACCGTGCCCGGCTATTGTTCCCCCACTCTTTAACCGCGCACGCTCACACTGAACTGCGCCATCATAAACCCAGGAATAGTGCGCTTGAATTTTTGCTAACCTTTGCCCAGAATATTGGCCACGATCTTTTAGCGTTTTTTTATCTCAATATTCGTACTATCTTGGAGATTCGAACAATTTTTTCTCAATAGCTCTTACTTACTCTTACTCCTGTGGCCATTGAAAACCTAAATGGTCTTTGGCCTCGCCAACCACTCGCCTCCATGCCCTTCTGTCCTCTGCTGTGTCGAGTTGAGCTCCCATTTTTTCGAGGTCTTTCTTCACTTCGTCGCTCCAGCGCATTCTTGGTCTCCCTGGTGGTCTGGTGCCTTCCGGTTTTCCTTTCCATATCATTTTTAACATGGTGCTGTCACTTCTTCTGAGGACATGGCCTACCAGAAATATAGTCTTGGTAGCCATCTTGGTAGCCAGCAGTAGCATCTTAACGTTGCCTACCTGGGCTCGTAGTTTAGTTCTAAATTGTGTTGTCCTTGCCCTCAATTTCATAGTTTAGTAGTGTATTAAGTAGTGAGTGTTTAGTAGTAAGTGCTTCTGCGCCTGCTTTAAATATTATTACGGTAGTGTGAGTGCTTGTGTGGGTGCTTGGTGTTGGGGGTGCTTGGTCCCTCCGTGGTGCTCCCGGCTGGTCTTTGGTGTGTGGCTTACGCTGTGTCCGAGTTTGTTCGCTGATAGTGCTAAGTAGACCTATTTCATTTTATTTTTTTTTCTCCTTTCTTTTAACTACTTCTCAGAAAATATTACTCTTAAGTTATAATATTGTCGCCTCCTTTATATACTGTGCCTCATTCAGTCTAATGTAATCGTGTTGAGTATACTATATTTAAAAGCATTTACATATTTATATTTTATCATCACCGTAGTACTCGCGGCGTTGTTTAAGTTTTCTCATTTCATACGACAGTTCCTTTTATATTATCCTCCTTAGTTATCGGCTCAGCTTTTCGTAGTATTCAGTATTTAATCTTCTATAGTGTGTACTTAAGCTAAAGAAATACATTAATATAGTTAATTATACTTGTTTCTGATGGAAAAATTGCAAAAAAATTAACGGTTGTCGCAGTAATTTACATTGTATAGTTTATTTCTCTTGCATCTACATTGAGTAAATTTACTTATATATTCCTTCCATAGAGCTTTTTTTCTTTACTTGTCGTTACTTGTTCTTTACATCTATAATAATTTGTCTCTTTTATTGTCCTTCTTATTATTCTATAGTATCTGTCTAAGTAGTTTTATGTAGCGTTTTTTTCATTATTTAATTTTCTTTATTTATCGAGTAGAATATATTTATAGTTCGTTATTTGTTGGTTACATTTATATAAGTAGTTTTTTAGCTGTTTTTTACTATTAAGTAGTTTAACCTTTTAAGTATTTACGTAAGTTAAACGTAATATATTAATATCTTAACAGTAGGTAGTGAAACTCTAATCTAAGTGGTAGATATTATTACTTGCATATTAACCTAACCACACTTCTCTCTACTAGAGACTAACTTTCCGTTGGTTTGTCAGTTAGCTTCTTCCTTCAACTATAAATTACTCACGTCAACCACACTCCATTCCCCCTTCTTGCACTCGCTCATCTTGCCAAGGTCAGCCATAACTGAGACCCCCCCCGTGAAACAATCTCCTAGCCAACTCCCCGTCGAGCACCTTCCCTACGAAAACCACTCACCCGTGTAAGAGCCTTACCTAAGCACTTATCCTTGCCCCTGTTGTTGTTTTTAAGGTAGTTGAGTGCCTACGTGGTGGTAGTTATTGATTTTTAAATTTTATTGCTTAGGGTTTTAGAGTTCCATTTTAGGTATTTCTTAGTGTGCATTGAATTTTGTAAAGAATCTAAGTTTTTTCTTTTCCTTGTATTAATATATCTGAAGTTAATTATTATAATCGATCTTTACTGCTTCAAACGTAGTTCATCCATATCTTATTGGTTTCAAATTATATATAGTCTTTTCATTGCTTAGTTTTCGGGGAAAAGCGTGATTAGAATCGGTCTTCTGTCGCGACGCTCGATAATTCAGGCGAATGCGCGGCTCTAAGGGCCCGTATCGCCGAGTTGGAGAGAATCGTGTCGGAGCTCCGGTCGAAGGTTGAAGGAAGGGTGTCTGTCTCTGAGAGTGCTGGAGTTTCGGGTGGGCTCATTAGTGAGGATCCAACCGTCACTGCACCGCTCAGTGAAGAGGCAGCGCCAGCCCCAAAGCCCGATGAGTGGAGGGTAGTTACTCTTAGTAGCGGAGGTGTAAGGCTGCGGCGTGGAACGGAGTGTGTAGAGGCAACTCCTCTCCCCGTCTCAAATAGGTTTCAGGCACTTCCTATGGATGTCGCCGAGATTCCTGCAGCCGGCCCCGTCGCTACTCCGAGAGCTCTACCGAGGAGAAGCCGTCAGAGTGGTAAGGGGGGGATGCTAGTGATAGAGAGTAGTAACGTTCGGCGTGTGATGGCTCCTTTGCGGAGAAGGGCAGACCGCGAGGGTGTTAGCCAGGGCTTAACGTCTTGGTGCATCCCCAGTGGCGGTATTCCTCAGGTGACGAAGGCGATGGGAGCGGCGGTTGCGGGCACGAAGTGCTCTAGGCTGCAGGTCGTGGCCCACGTAGGCGTCAACGATACCACCGACCGCAGACCCGATGAGATTATGCATTCCTTCAAGGAATTGAACTCTGAGGTGAAGCGGGTAAGTGAAGTCGCGGGCGTTGAACTGGCGCTATCGATTTGTAGTCTGGTCCCGAGGATCGATCGTGGGCCTCTGATTTGGCGTCGAGTGGTAGACATAAATCAGACGCTACGCCGTTTCTGTAAGGACATTGGAGCCTCCTTCGTTGACCTTCAGCCGTCGCTTCGGTCGTGTAGACACCCTTTAAACCGCTCTGGAGTTCATTACACTCCGGACGCCGCCAAACGCGTGGCGAATAGGATATTAGATCATTGCAGGCCTTTTTTAGGGTAGATGGTAGGGTAGAGAGTAGGTCATGTAGTGAGGTAAATAACTTCTCGTTGCCAGTCACTTTATCGGCTAACATTCATGAAAGCAGAATTGAACCTCAAAATACTTCAGACATGACCACAGCTCTCCCTTGTAGCCTTAATAATAGTCGAGGAGAAAATATTTCCGTTGCGGTAGTTAATTGCCGAAGTCTTAAAAACAAGATACCTGAGTTCCATCACCTTATACATACTACTGATGCAGATGTAATTATAGGAACTGAAAGTTGGCTGACTGATGACACTCCTGACTCAGAAATATTCCCCAAATCTTTTAAAATATATAGAAAAGATAGACATAACAGAGTGGTGTTTTCATTCCAGTCAAGAACTCAATCATTAGCAAAGCAGTAATATTTCCCGACAACCCCTTAGAATGTGTTTGGTGTTCATTAACATGCCCTAAATCCAAATCAATATCTGTCTGCGCATTCTATAGACCCCCAAACACTGATGTTGAGTCATTATTAGAACTGGGAAATCAGATAAATTCTATAAAGTCCCATAACAGCGAGCGTAATATAATAATAGGTGGAGATTTCAATGCACCATCAATAGACTGGAGAACATACTGCTTCAAAGCTGGAGGAAGGGACAAGGACATCTGTGAGACTCTATTAGATGTGTTCTCCAATAACTCCCTGACACAATTAGCTACAGCACCTAATAGAGGGGATAACACTCTTGATTTACTGGCAACCAACATCCCACAACATGTGGCAATGATTGACACGGTTGATGGAATCAGTGACCACAGAGTTATAACTGCAAAATTTTCACTATCTTTAGATAAAAATTTTAAACAAAAAAGAAAGATTTACATTTTTAAAAGAGCAGACTTTGGTAACTTCAAAATTTATTTAAGAGATTCCTTATCGGATTTCAAAAAGTCTTCCATAAACGTATGTACCAACGATTCATGGAAGTCGTTCATTAATATCATGCGCTCTGGGATCAATAGATATATCCCTAGTAAATTAAAAAAAGAAAGCACGGAACCTAGGTGGTACAATGCCAAAGTGAGAAAATCCCTGAGACGGCAGCGAAAATGTCATGCTAAAATGAAAAGAATTAGTAAATATATGCCCACTGATGAGCGTAATGTAATAATTGAAAATTATAAAATTTCAAAATCCACTGCAAAGACAGCCATTAGTAATGCATTCGCAGAATTCAAAAGAAAAACACTTGGGGATCAATTGAAGGAAAATCCAAAAGTCTCTTGGTCCTACGTAAGGGAAGTGCAAGGCCATAAGTCTGCCGTCCATTCACTTAAAAATGATAAGGGGAAATTGGCCACAAACACTCTTTACAAAGTTAACTTGCTAAATTCCTTCTTCCAAACCGTTTTTAACCCATCTTCCGGCGATTCAACTGTCGTCTTACCTGACCTCTATCAGCGACTGATGCAACCAATAGAAATTTCCTGTAATGGTATTGAAAAGTTACTTAAAGATATAAGCCCCAACAAATCTCCTTGCCCTGATCAAATTTCCTCCCGCGTACATAGAGAGTTAGCCTCCGAAATTTCCCCCTACCTTGAAATAGTATTTAATAAATCCCTGACCGAACACATCGTACCAATGGACTGGAAAGCAGCCGATGTAACACCCATTTTTAAAAGTGGTGATAGGGAGCAGCCATCAAATTACAGACCTATATCCCTCACCTCCATTTCATGCAAGGTCCTAGAACATATAATTGTCAGTTCAGTCATGGGACATCTAGATAGCCAGAATTTATTGTCCAATGTTCAGCATGGCTTCCGAAAGAGCAGATCGTGTGAAACTCAACTTGCTCTCTTTTCCCACGATATTTTAGTTTCTGGCGAAAATAATATTCCAGTGGATGCTATATTTCTCGACTTCAAGAAAGCTTTTGACAAGGTGTCTCATAGCAAACTAATTTTGAAATTAAAATCTTATGGGTTAGACAGTAACATTATATCATGGATTAATGATTTTCTGCATGATCGGGTGCAAAGGGTTGTTTTGGACGGTGTTACCTCTCCGGCAATTAAAGTCACTTCGGGTGTCCCACAAGGTAGTGTGATAGGTCCACTCCTATTCCTTTTGTACATAAATGATATCCATAAGGTGGTAAAAAGTAAGCTTCGTCTATTTACCCATAACGCAGTAGTATACAGGGAAATTCTATGCCCAAACGATAAGGAATATTTAAATATTGACCTACAAGCAATTGAAACTTCGTGTGATACATGGCAGTTAGAACTAAACTTTAAAAAATGTCTTCTAATGAATTTTTGGAAAAAGAATTGCTCTCCTCCTAGCACTTACAAAATAAGTAATAATGAATTAACAAACGTGGAATCCATTAAATATCTTGGAATAAGACTGACAAATGATCTTTCCTGGGGTAAGCACATTCGTGAAATAATGGGTCAAGCGAATCGTAAACTGGAATTCGTCAAAAGAGTACTGGGTAAATGTGACCATCATGTACGAGAAATCAGCTACTTTTCCCTTGTAAGACCTCATTTGGAATATGCTGCCAGTGTATGGGATCCCTACGAAATCGGTCTAAATAACGAACTCGAACGTGTGCAGCGAAGATCGGCAAGATTTGTCAAGGGCCGGTATGATAACCTTATTAGCGTAACCAGTCTATTAAATGAATTAAATTGGGAATCATTGTCAGATCGCAGGTTGAAATTTAGACTTAATCTCTTAAATAAATTCCAAGACCATATCTTCAGTGATGATGTTAAAAATATTTTGCGAACCCCAACTTACTATGGTAGACTGGACCATAATCACAAAATTAGAGAAATAGATTGCCGAACTGACAGATTTAAAATGTCCTTTTTTCCTCGTACTATTAGGGATATGAATAACGGTAAATGTATCCAGTACGAGTGTAGCAATAGATAACATTGGTAGCTGCATGTTGGTATAAGGACTTAAAGCTAACCCAACTAACAGCATGTTTTTGTATGTATGCTTTGCTATTTTAATTTTTAATTACAAATGTTATGCATGATATGTAATGCATGTTTGGTAAGAGTTCAACCCTTGCCACACACCTTTATGGTGGCTTGCAGGGTATTATGTAGATGTAGATGTACCCATCTTAGTCGTCTGCTTCTGGCAATACCCACAATATCTGGTCCTTTGTATAGTTCCCTCAACTCTTTATTCTTCCTTAATCTCCATGTCTCTCCCTCTTTAATGGGACCGAATATTCGTCTCAACATTTTGTTTTCAAACCTTATCAGTTTTTTTTGTGATCTTTTTGTTAGCGACCATATTTCGGAAACATACAGTAGTACTGGTTGGACAATTGTTTTATAGATACGATTTTTTGTGTTTCGTGATAGGAGTTTGCTCTTCAAAAGTTTTACTAGGCTCCAGTAGGTTCTCTCAGCTGTCGCAAGTCGGGTGAGAATTTCGGTCTCCTCTTTGTTGTTGATTGTTATTGTTACCCCTAAGTACTTGAACTGATTTGTTTTTTTTTTGGACTTATAATTGAGTATTTCTGAATAATACTCTTCGTCTTCATATCTGCTTATTTTCATGTAGTTGGTTTTGCCTTCATTTACTTGTAGGCCCACTTTCTTGGCTTCCATTAAAAGCATTGTAGTTAGTTCTTTAAGCTCTTCTTTATTTTCGGCCACAATCACTACATCGTCTGCAAACGTCAACAGATTAATTTTTTCTGGAATCCTGGCTCCTCCTGGACCATTTCTGGTTCTCTTTAGCGCCTCTTCCAATGCTATGCTAAAGAGGAGGGGTGACAAGCCATCTCCCTGTCTCACTCCTGTGCTTATGTCAAACGTGTCAGTGTACTCTTTTCCAACCTTGACTTTTCCTTTAGACTCACTCACACACATTTTTGTCAATCTAATAACTTTTTCAGGAAATCCACATTTCTTCATTATTGTCCAAAGTTTTTCTCTATTTATCGAGTCATAGGCTTTGATGAAGTCTATAAACATAAGGAATAGGTCATTATTATATTCCCAATATTTTGAGGCCAACTCTTTCAGAATAAACATTTGGTCTGTTGTTGATCTCTCTTTCCTGAATCCCGCTTGGTGGTCTCCTATCATCTCCTCTGCTTGTTCCCTAATCCTGTTTAGCACCAGTTTAGAAAGTATTTTATATGTTGTATTGATTAATGATATGCCTCTGTAGTTTTTACAATCTAATTTATCTCCTTTCTTATGCAACGGTACGATAACTGCTTCACACCATTCTCTGGGCATTTTTTCAGTTCTCCACACTTTTATTATTAATCTGTATAGGAACGAGATTACTTCCTCGCCTGCATTTGCTATTAACTCTATCGGTATTCCGTCCTCCCCTGGCGCTTTGCCATTTTTGAAGGTCTTCAATGTCGATTTTATTTCTTCTATTGTTGGTTCCATACATAAAACGTTTTCACCTGCTCTACAACTTAGCTCTTCTTGTTGTACCACTTCATTTTCATTTCCCTCGATTTCATCCCCATTTAAAAGGTCAGAGAAGGATTCTTTCCAGACTCTCAAGACTCCTGTTGGTTCGCTCGTTATCGCCCCACTTTTATCTTTCACTGCATTACATTACGTTTAAAACCTTTCTGAAAAAACCTCACTTTTCTGTAAAAATCCCTTGTGTTATTTTGTGTGCAATCTTCCTAGTGATGGAAAAATCGATTTCGATTAAAATCGAAATTCGATTTTTAATAGTCAAAGATCGAGGAAGTCGAGATCGATCCATGATCTTCGAATTTCGATCCAAACTCGATTTTTCAACTTCGATCGTGACCATTTCCTTTGATCTCAGCAGCGCCTAGTAGTCAATAGAGGCCCTCGATGAACTGCCACTGAGATCACTTCTTGTTAGAAGTAGATGCCAGTAGAAGTCAGGCAATACCTAAACAGGCCACCCCGATAGGAAAGTCAACCCCAATTGAAAGTCTGGGAGGAGATAAAGGGTGAATACCCCAACACGTACAGTTTCGCGATCAGAGTGCTGAGTATGATAACGTCATCCGTCCCAGGTGAAAGACTTTTCTCTAAGGCCGGTAAAATTGGAAAGGCACGCCCTAGATCATCAAGAAAGCATCTCAATCAGTTGATCTTTCTTAAAAATTTTAGTGAAGCCGAATGGTTCCAAGCGGTGATCCACATTGGAGTAAATTGTAAGTTTTTACGACTAATAATTCAAGAATGTTTTCGAAGTACATTTTTTGGGATTTCTTATATCATTCAAATATGTATTATGAGCGTTTTTCAAATGAATAATAAACATGTTTTTGTACCGAGTGCATTTTTTTTTAAAACGAACCGTAGATTTTTCGATTAATCGATCTTTTGGTTCAAATTTCGATTTTTGATGAAAAGTCGAGCTTTTCATTTCGATTAAAAATCGATTGCTCGAAAAATCGATTTTGATCGACATTTTTCCATCACTAAGTCTTCCTCTGCCCTTGAAAGTGTATTGTTTTTGTACTTTCTTTTTTCTGCCCTGAGTGCCTTGTTCACTTCTCTGTTGACCTGTCTATATCTTTCCTTGGTAGCTTGTGTTTTTTCAGCAAGTGCTTTAATTTTATCCTCTTTTCTCTCTTCTACTAACTTCATCCACATCTCTTCTACTTCTTCCTGTCTTACTGTCAAGTCCTCTTCCTCTTTCTCTTCTGCTAAAACTGAGAACTTATTTCTAAGTTCAATTTTATATTCATTAATCTTGCTTTTCTCAAAAGTTATTCTGTCTTCGTCTTTATTTTTGTTTCTTTTCTCTATTCTTAGTCTTATTTTCATCAACACTAAGTAATGATCTGTACCGCATTCTGCTCCTCTAAGGCTTCTTACTTGAGTCACGGAGCTTACATGTCTATTGTCTATCAGGATGTGGTCGATCTGGTTTGTGGTCAGGACCGTCTGATCTGACCGTCAGGAGATGTCCACGTCTGTTTATATATGTTTTTCCTTGGAAACTTCGTACTTACAACGAACAAATTTGTTGAGCAGGCAAAGCTGAGCAGCTTAATGCCATTGTCGTTAGATTCTTCGTGCAGGCTCTCTCTTCCTGCTACCTTGCTCCAAATATCTTCTTTGCCTACTTTGGCATTAGCGTCACCTACCAATAAAAGTGTGTCCTCAATAGCACAAATTATATTTTTTCTCAATTTACAATTCCTTTGCAATCTATAAATAAAACATAATTTTTCGATAGCATTAGCGGTTCCAAGTCTGTCCCGCAATTGTAGGCGTTTTATCCGGGAAGAAAGACATAATGATGGATTTGGGAGAAAAAAGGAGGAGAAGGGAGGGAAACCAGGCGTTGGAATTAGCTTGGTCTTAACTAAAAGCGCCAAGGGGTCCACGGATTAACGTCCTATCCAACGGACGGACTAGGTGCCGAACATTGAAATCTTTCCATAGGGTATCCAAGTAAGGATTTCAATGAGATTTCTCCCCGAATTAGAACCCAGTCCCCTTGTATGGATGACCAGTACGCCTGCTACCCGCCCGTTTCATCCCATTTGCCGATAAGATGAGCAAATTCCCCATTTATTTTTTATTCAGGTAAATAACATGTTCCACTTTGTCGATCGACAGTAAGAATAATAGTTTTTGACTCTCCAAGTCACTTGGATCTTCACTTCTTAGATTGATTTGCGAATGGAACTTCAGTTCAGACTTAGACTTTTCTCCCTCTAATTTAAAAACTAGTTTGTTTTCTTGGGTGTTTTCAAGTCTGTTTCCGCACTAATAGGCGCTTCAGACCGGGAGGGGAGGTATAAGGATAGGAATGGAAGGGATGGGCCGCCGAATCCTAGTTTGTTTAAAATTCCTTTGATACTTACTTATTTGAAAAGATATCTATTAAATTATTATAAATTCACAGTCCATTCCCACGTTAATGTATAAGATAATTTGATTTGGAGAAAGTTTACTGCTATCTATCTCATTAATGTCTCAAAATCCTAACTACTTGTACTTTTTAGTATATTGCAGTAATTACAGCAAAATATATTTTAGTAGTTGGTATCTACTTACTCTAAAGCCTCCGTAGATCTATGGATTTTAAGAGCGATGCATTACCTAAATGGGACATTTAGTTTGGATTACCTGAAACTAAACACAAAACCCAGATAAAAATAGTTACATATTGACTATCTCACCGAAATGAAAAGTGTACTCGTAAAACGTCCTGGGAGAGTAAGAAATTTGTGAAGATTAAGTAAAAGTTGTTAACCTCATGAGTATTGCATAATATTGGTTCTCTATCATGGGAAAAATTTTCCTCACTTCCTTGTTTATAAGAAGTAAAACATTTGTTCTACCGCGTATGTTGATGCAGAGCTGTTTTGCACACTCGTAAACAAATGTGACAAGAAACATAAAATGTCAGAGAATATAAATGTTAGAATAGCTTACCTTTCCAATTATTTAAATTTTTCGACAAATTTTTGTAAAACCTGAAAACATTTTCGCAAGCACAACAAAAAAATTTATTTTTGTGGTGCATGTAACATTTTTTTAGTTGGTGAATAAATTGTGGCCAATTGAATACCACGAGAGAATTTAATATCTTAGTTTAATGCTCTTTGCCGTTACCTGCTTATGCTCGTAAAGTTTTATTGTAACATCGGTATAGATGTTTTACGTCATGGTAGCAGTATTCTTGGGTTTTACGAGCGCCAACGACTGAGATTACATTACGCCGCGCCGCGCCTTCACGCCTAAGATCATAATTCTATGAAAAACACTGCATTGGTCAGTATTCGAAGCCGCGACCTTTAGGAATTACCAGGTGAGCGCATTAGCATATGGCGATTACAGTTATTTTCATATGCATGTGGTGCAACGTTTGTGCTGGCATCAATATGGTCAAAATTTCTTTTAAAAAAATAAGCAAGCGATTCGTTTGATGACGCTTCGTCCTTCTTCAGTTCCAGCCACGAAACAAGTCACTAAAGAGGCCAAGAAAGAAGTCGAAGCCTATTCCTCGTCGCCAGTGGAGTCTTCCAGGGGTTTCCTCGTGTTCACCTCCGGCTGTAAAATCCCAGACCTGCGGCCAATGGATCCAGCCGTGACGAAGTTCGTCAAACTGTACGCCCTTGGTGAGTGGTCATCCCATTTCTTCCGGACTTTCCTCTCTCTCTCTTTGCCTAATTTCTGGGGAATTGTTCGGTAAGGATTCCACATTTCTAAGCGTAGACGTTGACGAAATGTTGACTCAGCAATCTCGACGGTTCCCGAATGAATGATTCAAAAACATTGGCAATTGTCGTGACCTCTACATCACTGCATCTATACTTCCGGTGCTCTTAAAGTATCGTGTCCTTCCCGAATAATATCCCTTGAGTATCTCTTGATTATTATTATTATTAACGTAATTGATCTCCGAAAATCCCTGTCAGATACATGAAAAACAATAACTCTCTTGTAACTTGAGACACGGTATTTCTAAAGCTAACAGCTGGTATTTTTTCCGTTTTTAGATATCTCCTTCAAACCAAGGTTTATTAAAAACTTTTACAATACCACAGATTTCAAGGAGACACGACCCGGGTTTCAGCGAATGATCGCCATCATCAGGTGAAAAAATTAGCAGAGCAGGAATTTTTTCAGGAGAAAAAATTAGCAGGAATTCCTCGATATGCGTCCGGCATACAATGTCTCAACTGGTAGGAATTCCCATGGTGTGTCCCGTGTGTCCAATACAATCAAAACTATTCAGAAACAATTGAAAGCCGAAAATCTAGCGGTTCAGAAAGCGGACAAGGGTAATTGCGTGGTGATTTTAGACCGAGAAGACTACAGTAGGAAATGTTTTGATTTTATTAACCATAATAATATGGCCATCATTCCCAAAGACCCGACCAGTAAATTTCAGCAGTCGATCAAATTTGCTCTTCGTTCCACGAAAGAACTTTTTTCACATAGAGAAACCCTCCATTTATCCCCCACTAATCCATTGTGCCCGCGCCTTTACGGACTCATTAAAATACATAAGCCGGGCCATCCGATTCGACCTGTGGTTTCGAGCATTGGAGCCCCTTCCTATAAAGTAGCCCAAGCCCTATGTCGCAAATTTACGCATTTAACAGCCTTTAAGCCTAAGTTTGGTATAAAGAATTCCCTAGAACTTGTCAACAGAATCAAAGACACCACCGTCCCCAAAAACGCCAAACATGTGTCGTTTGACATTGCAAATCTTTTTACCAACGTACCCGTACCTGAAACCATTGGCATAACGACAGAACTGCTGAAGAAGGCGGAGGTGCAACCCAAGGTGATTCAAGAATTTTCAACCCTATTGACAATTTTTCTGGCCCAAAATAATTTTTCTTTCAATAATACTTGTTATACTCCTACAGACGGCCTAGCAATGGGCTCGCCGGTCTCTCCTTTGGTGGCAGAAATTTTTATGGACTGGTTTGAGCATAATATTTTTAAATCCGGGAACAGTCTTCTGAATAATATTATATACTGGCACCGTTATGTCGATGACATTCTTGTTCTTTGGAAGGGTACAGACCGACAGCTGGATAAATTTACCGCGTTCTTGAATGACTTCCACCGAAACATTTCCTTTTCCTGCGAAAAGGAGCAAAATCGCACATTGAATTACCTCGACTTAACCATTTCTATTATAGACGATCGGCATGAATTTTCTATTTATCGCAAACCTACCTATACAGATTATGTCATCCCAGCTGATTCAAGGCATTGCTACCAACATAAACTCAGTGCATTTCACTCACTCATCGACCGCCTCTTTAATGTTCCCCTCTCCAAAGATAATTTTAATAAAGAAGTTTCAATTCTTAAACAGATCGCAAGGGCAAATGGGTACACAAATACCTTAATAGACAAGCTAATATCCAATAAAGAAAAGAAGTTGGCATATAATTCCATTTATTCCTCCAAGAATCCGTCTAAGCACTCCAGGGTGTTTTGCTCAATCAGATACTTGGGTGACATTTCCAAAAGAGTGATAAAAAATTTCCCCAAAGATGACTATTACATTTCCTTTAAACCTGTGACAAATTTAAAAACGCTATTGGTGAAGTGCAAGGATCAAGTGGACCATAAGAAGAGAAGTGGGGTTTATTGCTTAAAATGTGGTGATTGTGACCTCTACATAGGTCAAACATCAAGAAACTTTACCTGTAGAACTAAAGAACATTTTAATGCTTTTAAATGTAAAAATGAAAACAAAAGCAATTTTGCTAAACACCTTTTAACTTTTGACCACAGCAGTGATTTTAATGTTAATGTGTTACATTTCTCTAATAATAGACGTGAGTTAGACTCTCTAGAGCAACTGGAAATTTTAAAAAGATTATATGACTCAGAGGTCACAGTGCTAAACGAATATTTGTACCCTGCCTCCTCCCCGATCCTTGACTCAGTCACTACCCAGGCCCCAACAACTCACCCAAGGTCGCACATGACCTCGACATGACTTCCACAACCTTTGGCCCGATTTCCCTCACTCCCACACCACTTCTCCATCACCGGCAACGCAACCCCCCTCCCTCCCTCCCAGTAAACCTCCCCTTCCGTCCTCCTCCTTCCCCCACCCCCAATGACCGTGGCTTGCTTTATATATTGGAGTGCTCTGCTAATTTTTTCACCTGATGATGGCGATCATTCGCTGAAACCCGGGTCGTGTCTCCTTGAAATCTGTGGTATTGTAAAAGTTTTTAATAAACCTTGGTGTAATGGAATACCACAAAGTTACTTCACAACGTATTTTATTCATTTCCTTCAAATTCTGACGCAAAATTCACTTTTTTCGCAGCCTTTCATTGCTCTTTCTGTATCAGTAACACATTCGTCCAAGAATGGCAATTACAAAATCAATATGCCAAATCGTTTTTGCTTTTTAGTTTTCTAATGGCAAAATTTGTTCCTCATTAAACTTAATATTACTGAGTAAAAGCTTTGCATACTTTATTCTCAATTATCTTTAAAAGACATCAATTGAAACTCGGTACAAATGAATGTTAATCCTAAAAGGTGTATGATTGAAGTCCTTATAGTCTCGTCGAGAACGAACCGATTCTAGTCAATCCAACCTCGTCAGCCCCTTGTTTCCGATGCAGTTTTCCAATCGCAGTCCGAGGATCGATCGAGGGAACTTTTCTGATTGCTCTGAATCATTGAAGCGTCTCGGGAGTAGTTGGACCCTTGGGGAGTGGGGGGAAGGTCAGAGCTCAAACATTATTCCGAGGAGCACAACAATGATTGTTGAATAACATCAGTTGCGAGGCTGTTTTTCTTGTAATTTCGAGTCTCAAAATTGAAATGGATTATTTTTGTTCTCAATCAAGCTTCATTCAAGCTACAAAAGTCTGTTCATATAACTTCTAGTACAATGAAGCTAATCATGTTGTGCCTCCGATCCTTTCAATATGGACTCGCTCAAAATATTTTCAAGCCATGCTATGGGCTTTCCGAGATGGGCTGAAAATTTTACCTTCTCCCAATTGGTAAACTTCATCCTAGGATAGGAAATACCGCATATTATCTTTCTTATTTTCTAAGACGCCATTTTTTAAGATTTAAGAAGCTAGTAGAAGAGCATAATTTAATGACAAACTGGAATCGAAAGCTTAGACTAATTTCTATTTTTCATTCCGACCGTTCCGATTTTTTACCTATAGGGGGTGAAGAACTGTTACTCCATCATGAGGAATGAATAATTCCTACAGCATTCCTGTATACTAGTAGTAATTCAGAGTTCAGGAGCCTTTGTAATGTGAATGTGATACTGAGCGATTAAAAAATACCACACATGAGCTAGACAAGCAATTTAGGCACTTATTTTGTAATTTAATTTCTATTCCCCGTTTTCCCATTTCGGACATCATTTCCTACACGATTTCCCAAGTTCATATTAAACATAGAAATTTTTCTAATATCTATCGTATAATGAACTTAGAATATATCAAGCGATGGCCTATGAATAAGGAATATCCCACAGTGTTGTTTCTGTTTAGGGTGTAGCTAAGTAGGCCTTAAGGTGTAGTTAGGTTAGACGGTGTAATATAACCTGAGCTGTTACAGTTTCTTTTAAGAAAGAAGAGTTATAGAATTGAGTTTTAACCGAATTCTACAACTCTGCTATGATAAATTCCGACTGCATTAGTTTCACGGTTCGTGGTAGCTTAGTGGGTAGAGTGCTAGGCTAGAATCTTTCTCGACACCCCCACCTAAAAATGCTCGCGATGCTATTTTCTGTGTGACAGAACTTCGTAGGAAATCGTCCAGGTGGTCCATGGAAAGGATTTGCCCCTTCCCAACCCTAAGTGTGTGAATTTTACGTGCCAATAGCTTAGTACGGGGTTAGCTCTGCCCTTACATATCAAAAAACAATCTTCGGCTTGAACACTTAGTATTAGTTTCAAGGCAATCAGTCACTAATAACTACTGAGACTGATTGCTGAATTAGAATATCGGCTCTGAGTATAATTATGTAACATAAGGGAAAAATAAAGGAAAAAAGAATTGGGTAGAGGGGATAAGAAAGGATTAGTTAATCTTCTGAAGCAGAGAATAGCATTCCATGGAGCCGAAACGTAGATCTAAGAAACAGAATATAAAGGGCAGGTTTCGAGAAGCTAGCGATGTGAAATTCACTTTACCCTGCTACATGAGAGCACTTTCAAGTATTTATGAGTACTAACTTCATTTTCATTCCAGTTCGGCTTATACTGGTCCAAAGCTATTGATTATTATTCCTAATTTTCCTCTTTTCAATTCCAGAGCAGCCCAAGAATCAGGATGACCAAGAGGACAGCGAAAAGATAGCCCCGAACTGCACGCGTGATTTTGGTCCAGTTCTTGTCGAATCCAACTTGACCTCCCTGTATGTGATACCCTCGGCCTTGTCACACTACAACATCACGAACACGAGTGACCTCAACTGCTGCTTTCGACCCTTCCACAGATTGTTGGCCAACCCTGAAAACTACGACTCTTCGGCCGACGGCAAGTTCGAGTGAGTGAATTGATTCGTGCTGTTCTCAATTACGTATTATTACAGTCCTTGACAAGTATTCTTGTTTTTTATCTAACACGATTATAAATCTTGGTGAATCAAAGACAAATGAAGAAGTTTAAAAATTGTTGGACCGAGAGGCTCCTAAGAAAATGATTTAGTCCTTGGAATATTCACACTACGCTCAGCAGCATCACTTAGTATGCAGGTGAGGATTATTTTCAATGTAGGAATTTCTCTGTCCTATTTATTTTCGGAGTTCAAGCCCTTTCCACTGTGAAAAAATCTGGTCTTACGTGCCAATAGCTTAGTACGGGGTTACCTCACAAGTACAAGACATTACACTTTCATTAACTACGTCCGCCACATATTTAACACTCATGAATTTCATCGGCAGACCGAGAGACCCAAAGAAAAGGCATAATTGCTCAAAAACATTATTGTAACCGAAGTTCGAGTGGTTTGAGATTTATTTTATGGATTAAAATTGAATAAGGTATTTTTACACGGCCTAATGCGAGTAAAACTTCCGTCTTTCCTCATTGACCACTCATTATTCATTCTTAATTTAGATTTGATTCTTCCCAAATCACAGCATTCCTAGAATACTTTGCCTCACAAGTACTATCTCAGGGCTATCACAAGCACTATCATAAGGTTTACCTCATGTTTGTATTGGTTGCTGGGATTACTGCAGCCATATTTCAACGTTACCCCCTCAGCAATCCATTTTCCCTATTCTGTTCCTCTTATCCATGAACCATTCATTCCTTCATATGAAAATCCTCGTAACTGATTCAGCTTTTTACTGTTACTTCCGCCATTTTAAACTTTCTTCGTGTAACCCTATAGATGTAGGTATGCATATCATGAAGCGCGTACTGTAGGTTGGGCATCGCTGCATTAGAGGAAATTCTGACCGCCCTACGTTTCCAGGTACAACGCGACATGCTACCCGTTCGGCGATGACTGCAGCGTGTCCGTGGGTGAAGAGGAATTCGTCCGGGTCGAGTGTCGTGCCTTCTCGGACGACCCGAAGGTGCCTCCGTTCTACAAGGACTTCCATTCGTTCGTGTCGCTATCGACGGCGAGGCGGAGAGCCGACGAGCAGCTGAAGAACTGGACCAAGACGGAGCCGACGCCGCCGCCGCCAAGGGATGACAAGTGGAATGTGCTCATCCTGGGTATCGACGCAGTCTCCCGGCTCAACTTCCTCCGACAGATGACGAAGACCAAGGTGGAGCTGGAGAGAATGGGAGCCGTCGAGTTCCTGGGGTACAACAAAGTGAGTGGTACTCGGCCCGTTAAGTAATGCCTTTAGTAACTTATTTACTGCGAGTAGGAAGCTCCTACTAATATGTGCACAAGGCAATGTGATTTGCTCACATTCTTTGACATAAGAGGACTAAAAATAGTAAAAGAACTCGTGGTAAAAAGTGGTGTTAGAAATCTGACTCTCGCGAGTGACTCACAAGACAATCCAGTGGGAGGTGTTTTTCAATCTAATTGATGTAATTCAAATTAATGTAAAATGAGAAACAATTGTGAATGAGCTAAACATTTTTCATATAACGGGAATGTTTTCAAAAGCAAAAAAAATCATTAGGTCTCGATGAATAACCATTCATTTATCCCTGTTAAAAGTCTTAATGATGGACATAAGACAAAAGCTTGTACAGCATGAGACAAATGTATTCTCAAGCATGCGTTAGCTATATCTATGCATTGTTTCTTGTTTTTTTCCGCGTCAGTGGCTAGTGGACAACAGTTTCCTGACAACTCATACGGTAGAAAACCCGAAATAATGCTGAGATCAAACCATCACCGCGGAAACCTTCGTTCTTAAAATACGTAGCTAAATGCAATACCTGCTTAGCAAAATAAAAGATATAGTACTGGGAAACATGCTATATCTCTTATTTTTCACATTGGTGAAAATTTCAAATGGGAACAATATGTAATATCTAATAAACCTGAGGAGGTAGTTCTTGTCATAATTTAAGTGGTTCTGTTTTTACACTTGTTATCAGCTGGAACCGCGGTACATTCGTTAGTAACGTGCATAGCAGTGAACCTAATCTTCCGATCATTTTCAGTGCTAAACACTCCATGCGATTTACAGCTACCATCATCACGTTTTAAAAAATGCTTGCAAACTTAAGTACATAAATAAAAATGCCTCTGGAGTACTTCCACGAATGAGGAGAGCGAGGCTCTGTCCTCAGTAGTTTTCTGGCAAGGACGCAAGATTTAGTGTCACGTGATATGAGGTGAAATTAAACTTCTTCTTTTATTGAAATAGAAGGGATAAATTCCGTAATTTTAGATAACGGTGTCACAGCTTCGATCGTTATATATCTTCAGGGAAAAACCGGTGGGGTCGCAAAAGTAGAGCATTTAACGAATTATGGAGGAGTCAGAGATAGGCCTGGGCGATATATCGATATATCGACAAATATCGCGATATTTTAATATATCGTGAATCCGATAATGAGTTTTTAAAATTGGTGATATATCGTTGCTCGATAAATATCGTCTTATCGTGTCCAGATATTTTATCGGGGCGCGATAATTTATCGGGGCACGATAAGATATCGGGGCACGATAATATATCGGGGCACGATAAATATCATGATATCGCGTCCCGATAAAATATCACGATATATTATCACGATAAATATCACGATAAAAGATCGTGATATCGGAAAAAGACAGCCGTTTAGTTGGCCTTCGCTTAAGCTGGAGCAAGTACGTTTGAAAACTTACTGTTCTGCTATCTGCTAATGCAAATTCTCAGCAGTTCTCTCTCACTCTCTCTTTCAATTCCAGTGGTCTGATAGTTTATAGGTGACATCATGTTCAAATTTTGAAAGGAACTGAAAACAACTGTTTGCTAATTAGTGTATGTGTTGTCCGCTGATCTAAATATATCGTAACAAACTCAGCAAGCAAACTATTCTACTTGCTAGAATAATGTGATCTTACTTTAGATGATTACCAAAAGTAACTTTCAGTATCATGCATTGTTCTGATTACTTTACACGTAGTACCTAACTGTGTATTATAATCTTTGGTACCTAATGCTCAAATATATTGTATGCCTAAATATATTATTGTCCATTTGATCTACATCGCCAATGCTGACGTCACCACCCACTTTCAGCTGCCGGTCATTAAGACGATTCATTCATCCTCTGTTTCATTTCCATCTTCCGGAGGATTTCTGAAAATATTAATTTCATTCCTTACGTCTTTTATTCCAAATCTTATTTCTCCGGAAGGATTTCGGTACTAGTCAGCAGTTTGAGACTAAATTAGGTAAATACATTAGTTTCATCAGCCCACGAAAAAAAGTTCTTTCTCTTTAGGAAATAACATATACATTTCGTCTGCGTACCTATGGCTGCCTGCAGGTCTGAATTGCCGTGGGCGACCGCCCGCAGATAGTGTGCAGTCGAAATGACCAATGTGAGATGTGATGATGATCTGCACCCAATGTGAGTCTGGCTCGCCATCGATATTGTGCCTGTGTGCGGCTGGCCTGCGTTTAGTTTGCGGGCGCATGTCTGCGGCACGGCCGACTTTTGCATGAGCTGCGATCGAAATGAATATGCTGTGCGTCTTTCTGTCGTTTAAAATTCGCCTGCACAACCAATGTGGCTAGTCTGATCACCAACCTGTTCCGGTCAGGCTGCTACGAAGCAAGTCGCACACAGTTGGTTCGGGCCATACGGGACAGACATCACGTACCAGTTCTGTTTGCGTGGTATTCCGTAAATACCGTTGATCAACCGTGAAACTTCACCGAGGCTCGGTGGAAGGGTAATTTCTGTTAAATTAATTGGACTGATTATTTTTTTCCCGAAAAATTGTTTACTGCATATTTAGGCTTTACTACGTGTAAAGCATTCAGAACAATGCATGTTACTGAAAGTTACTTTTGGTAATCATCTAAAGTAAGATCACATCATTCTAGCAAGCCGAATAGTTTGTTTGCTGAGTTTGTTTCGATATATTTTAATCAGCGGACAATTCATACACTAATTTACAAACAGTTATTTTCAGTTACTTCCAAAATTTGCACATAACGTCACCTATAAACCACCAGACCACTGGAATTGAAAGAGGGAGTGAGAGAGAAATGTTGAGAATTTGAATTATTAGAAAGCAGAATAGTAAGTTTTCAAACGTACTTGCTCCAGCTTAAGCGAAGGCCAACTCAACGGCTGTCTTTTTCCGATATCACGATCTTTTATCGTGATAATATATCGTGATATTTTATCGTGCCCCGATATATTATCGTGCCCCGATAAAATATCGGGGCGATAATTTATCGATATTTATCGATATTCTAACATTATCGTATCCCGATATTGAATTATCAATATCGCCCAGGCCTACTCAGAGATGGTGGATGGAACGGGTAATTACAGATGGTAAAAATAAAAGTACTTGGTTGATTCCACGATTTATTTAGATAGACTCTACCGGTTTCAACATTTACAGCAAATCAGGAGTGATGATGACCTGTAAATGTTGAAACCGTTAGAGTCTATCTTAATAAATTGTGGAATCAACCAAGTACTTTTATTTTGACTACGTCTAAATTTCACCAAGTAAACTTGCTGATTTTAATTAGAGATAATTGAGGATAAAGGCCATTATCGAGAGTTGTTTGCTGTGTAAGCAAGGAAGAGGAATGTAAAAGGTATTTTGAATAGTGTAGTGAGAGGAGGAAATATCTTGATCTGAAGTTAGAAAGAGCAGAGTGAAGGAACCGCTTGGAACTTACACGGTAAGAAGGTGACACTTGATCAAAATGGATCCTAACCAGTTGGAGGCCATAAATCTCACTAATCCGGCTATCATGAGTCTTCCGGCTATCATAACTCTTTTACGATAGTCTCTTCCTTCGGCCTAGGTTGAAAATGTAATCAATCATTCTGCTACCGTGAACTTAACCTTGATCGTCAAAAAAAAAGTAGATAAAGATACTGTGAGCAGCCGCGAATTCTCGAAAATGAAACTAGGTATTGTGGAGAGTCACGCAAACTTCGACTCAGTTATTGATTTTAGCTGGTTTAAAATACGTCTACTACTCAGTAGCAGAATTTTCAATGAGAAAAATTAATCACTTCTACCCGGACTGAATTTAAATGATATTTTTCCTTCTGGAATATTCCATGAAAATCTGAGACTGTCAGCTGGAAACTCTGTTCCAATTTTATACGAATGGTGCAAAAATGATAGATGTATTAAATTATTAGAGAACTTTAAGCACCGATTTCCTCGTTAGATAGTATATAGTATAGAATAATTTGTATTTGATTATTTGAAATGATTATTCCGGAAATTTCTACTCTGCTGCTTTTATAAAAGTAATATTGATCCTCGTAGATTACTTATAAAATTCATAGTCCATCCAATAGTAATAATTTCCTACCCACAGGATATAAAATCACTTAACCTGACAATAGATCACGTTTTTTTATTCATAGTGATCAATTACAATTATCATCATCATCGGTCAACAATTCTAGGATTGGTTTGACGCAGCCCTCCACTCCAATCTTTTATCGGCCAACCTCTTCACATCAACGTAATGTTTATGTTTTACATCCTTCACAACTTGCTCTATATAACTCATACGGGGCTACCTTTTCTATTCTTCCCGTTCTCTTTTTCATCGAGGATTGTCTTCATTAGGCCATCGTGTCTTAAGCTATGACAGATAAAGTTTTCCCGTCTTCTTTTTAGGGTTTTCAGTAGACATCTCTTTTCTCCCGCTCTTCTTTAGACTTCTTCGTTTGGCACTCGGTCGATCCATTTCATCATTATCATATTTAGGTAGTACCACACTTCAAAATTCTTCAAGCCTTGACTTCTCTGCTTCTGCTATTGACCATACTACGCTGCTATATAGTAATTCCTATTAAATACAAGCATTTTTCCGGACTCTATGGAGTAGAACCTTGATATTAGACTACTATGCCGTAGATAAGTAATTATTTGCTTAATAAAATTTGTACTCACTTATACTTGACATTTCCTTTGCCGAGAATTGAAATCTAGTTAGCTTAAGGAGAACTTGAGCACATTATATCATTATCCTACGGCTATTCATGCCAGAGGGAGAACGTTGATCATCTACTACCTAATCCTATATAGCAATGTGACATGGAACAGTAGCTTCACTGTATGATTTTTTATACTTTATGGCTCGAATTCGTTCTAATCAGAAATTTACATTGAAAGGTCTATGTCTGGGAAAAAATACGCCGAAAGTGACTAACAGCCTCTTTCCTTTCAACCTGGAAGTAAGAAAGAAACGCAAAGAAATCAAAACTGTAATCTGAAGAGGAAATCTGTTTTTAGGTCTGCGGGTATGGAGAATATTGAATTTACTCTCTGTTACGAGATTGCTTCATTAGTTTGAAGTATAATTGAAAACAGTTTCGCATCTACATTCTGAAAATAGTTCTTGTCAAAAATTAGAGATTAACGTGTATTTTCATTCTTCATCGATTAAGATCCATTGTATCTCCCACGTTTACAGAAAATCTATAATATCCTTCCATCCATCACCGTTCAACCAATTTGGATCACATGAATTTTGCTTAAAGATTTGAAGAAAAATATTGTGTCGAATCATATAGATAATGGCCATTACCCTACTCTTCCTATTTGAACCTCACTCACTCTTACTCAGATTCTGATTTGTTCGATCTAATTCGAGGGCCACGAATCACTGAATTTCAAGATAAAGATGACCATCGTAAGAAAACATAGGCCCTAACCAAATGGCTGAATATAAGGTACCTACACGGTTTTCCTTCGTTCTTTTCTGAAAGTTTTGTTCCCTGTAATCTCGACTTGTTTCACGGTCAAACGAATCGCGGTTTCCCGCAGTAGAAACAGGAATTTGGCAACGTTACCTCTGTATTTATTAGTATCATAAGTAGTAGCATAAGTACCAACTATGGCTATGACAAGTGTTTTTAAGTCAAGTTTTCCTTTTGTCCATTCGAGCTGTGATGTGTTCTTTCCATGATTTATTGTCACTTCAATTATATAAAAGATGGAAGAAGTATTTGGCCACATCTTGATATATTTTGTGATGTAAGAAGGCTAAGTGGCAATTACCGTAAGTGACCGTAATTTTTATAACAACAACGATATTGTGAATTGAATGATTTAAAATTTGTTCTTTAACAAAAATAATATCACAGGCAATGTTTTACATGGAATCCCAAAAGCTAATTTTCACGAACTGAGGTAACTGGGTTACTCATAAAGTACAAATTAGAATTATTAAAGTCCACAACGATGTAATGATGTCACCACTATTTGGTTAACTCTATGACTATTGTATTATCCAAGCCTTGTCTACAACCTACTTGTCTCGAAATATATTCACCAGCCATTGATACCTGAATGTCTATTATTTGCATTTACCCAGGTAGCGGACAACACTTTCCCTAACATAGTGCCGCTCATGACCGGTCGCACCGAGGAAGAGCTGAAGACACTGTGCTGGCCGGAACGGCGAACGAAACTCGACGACTGCCCTTGGCTGTGGTACAACTTCACCAGAGAGGGCTACCTCACTCTACACGGCGAGGAATGTTCCTGGATGTCCATCTTCAACTACGTCAGGACCGGGTTCGTCAGGCAGCCGTCCCACTTCTACCTCCGACCCTTCATCAAGGTGGCCGAGGACGAGAACGGGCACCTGAAGCGGATGAACGCCAAGGTGTGCGTCGGGCCCCGGCTCACCGTCCAGCTCGTCCAGGGCTACACGGAGAAGCTGGTGAAGACCCTGTCTCTCGCACCCAAACCGCAGCCCATCTTCGGCCTCACGTGGATCTCCAGCCTTACCCACGACTTCCTCAACTCCGCCGGCTACCTCGACGAGCCCCAGGCCAAGCTACTGAGGCAGATCTCGGAATCGGGAATCTTCGAGAAGACCGTCTTGTTCTTCATCAGCGACCACGGCATCCGGTGGGGCGGCATACGAGGGACTTACCAGGGGAAGCTGGAGGAGAGGCTGCCCTTCGTGTACGTCGTCCTACCCCCTGCGCTGAAGGAGAGGTATCCCTCGGCGGTTGCCAACCTGAGGCGCAACGCCAGGAAGAGACTGACCACTACCTTCGATCTCCACGCCACGCTGGAGGACCTTCTGAGGCCGAATAACACGATGACCCCGGATGCGGTGGCCAAAAGATCTAAGGAACTGCCCACGTCCCTACCGAAGGGGAACGTGACAGGGATCCTGCCGAGG
The DNA here is from genome assembly GCA_933228895.1 of Platycnemis pennipes. Classification (NCBI taxonomy): domain Eukaryota; kingdom Metazoa; phylum Arthropoda; class Insecta; order Odonata; family Platycnemididae; genus Platycnemis; species Platycnemis pennipes. The sequence goes on from OW121850.1 coordinate 111,781,207, forward strand.
GGCATCAGCATGTTCCTGCCGATCCCCGAGTGGAGGACGTGCGAGGCTGCCGGCGTTGCGGCCAACTGGTGCGGGTGCCACGCCGGCGAGAAGCCCTTGAAGACGGACGACCCGTTGGCCACCTCTTCGGCCTCCATTGTGGTGGACAAGGTGAACGAGATCCTGAGCCCGTACCCTCAGTGCGCCAAGAGGACGGTGGTCGGCGTCAAGAGCGCCGCCCTGAGCACGCCTCCCAACACGCTACTGCCCGATTCGGGAAAGAAGGTGATTATTTCAGCGTTCATATTGGTTGTGAAATGAATTGGGGACCGATAATAGTATTTTTGTAGTCGTTTGAGGGAGGCAACCCCACAGCTAACATAATTTGTGCCATTTAGGGAAGCTTTGTTCTTGATTAGGGGTAGGAGTTATTCATGGAACGTAGTAGGGTGCTTTCGATTTGCGGCTACAGCCGGCCGCGGTGCTTTCGATTTAGCTGGATCGCCGTCTATCGCCGGCTGCCGGTGACTCTCTGCTCTGAGGAGAGCCGGACAGATGAAAAGCTATTGGCGTAATATGACGTCACGTCAACCAATGTAGCAACAAAGTATCAATATTTTTTTTGTAAACACGCAGACAAAGTAAAGGTAATCTACGGCATTTATCAATCAGAACCCCAAAAATACTGTTATGGCATTCCACTAACATACGAAAATAACTGATAAAGTTAATCACAGTACCTTTTACCGAGCAAAATTGGTGAATTGGTTGGCTGATTCGAACTTTACCGGACGATTCCCCTCGTTGCTTCTTTCTTATTTACCCTCCAATTCACTGAACTGACTGCGCAAGGGCGATAAGCCGGTGTCAGCTGTTTCATTTCATTTTCATCCTAGCGATCGACTGCTCCTGCGTTCGATAATCGGCTATCGCCGTGCCTAAATGAAAAGCACCCTGTGTCGTAGAAATCTGGCGTCGACATTTTCCTGCTCTTAATGATAGGTGCCAAGTAGTCAAACGGTTTAACGTCCTATCCGATGGCCTGAGTACTAAACTCTCAATGTTCTTTGCAAGTTACTCAAGCTGGGTTTCAGTTAGAATGCCATGGGTGGGTGGCAAGTTATTTTGCTGAAGGCGAGAAGATGTATTTGCATTGCGTTAATTCAGTTACTTCCTATAAAAATTGTTATGATGAAGAGGGTGAAAAATATATGAATAGCTTGTCTCAAATTTTGATCCAAGGGTCCAAGAAGGTCTGAATTAGTGCAGCTGAACTTAAGAGTAATTTAAAGGCTAAAAAAATACGAATCTTATCGGTGGTGACTCTGTTGGATTGCTCATGTAATGATTTGTCGTGTCTTTTGATATGCAAGCATTTAAGAAATCAATCTGAAAGAAACCAAGGCGGTGTAAGGTAGCGATTGTATTTCCTCGGAACGGAGGGCTCCGGCTTCAAACTCTAGTCCCAATGTCAACAATAGTTGACATTGGGATTCTCACAATACCATCCTTAATATGTGGGTGGTAGGTTTTGTGACTGTCAGGATGGCTTGGTAAACTGCCAGCATGGCACTATAAATGCATATAAATCTTTCTTGAATTGTTGATTTTCTCACGATAGTCTGCTGGATTGGGCACATATTCTTGTTAATGGTTTAGCAATTCGTTTGAATTAACAATTTTTTCCATGAAACATAACTGAGTTCAGACAGTATGACTAAAAAGTTTCTTTATTCAAAAGAAACTGCACTTTTTTCCAGTTTTAGTGCATACATAATACCTGCATGTGTGCTTGTTATGACGTATTTTACCTCCAATTTTCCGTGGGGAGAATGACACTTCGAATTTATCCACATGAAGTATATACTCCAATCTGGTTCTTCTGATCAAACTGAGTTTTAATACGACGGTGTTTTTAACCGATGAGGGAAGTGTGGCAAATTTTCCTTCCTACTTTCTCATCCAATTCACCTAGAACCCTTTCCAAGAGCCCAAACCGACATTTTGCAAGTCCATTTATTCCTTGTATAGGTTTTCCCTTTGATTTATGCACTGTGATGATGACACTAAGTTCTCTTATTATTTCAAAATTCGATATTTCACGTTTTATGCGGCAAGTATTGAATCATAAGAATATTATGTCAGGGTTAACTATGCGATACATGAAAGGAATTGGTCTCATTTTTCTAAGCACGTATTGGATGAACCCCTTGGGGTGATAACTCATATAATCATGAGGACTTTCGAGGATGACTGAAAATATTGGACCAACGTGAACGAGTTATCCCTGGGAATGCTAAAGTTCTCCTCTTCATTTTTATTTTAGCAAAATAATCGCCTCTATTTGTTCCCGGTAAACTATCTCATGAAAGCCGAAATAAATATAAAATCAGACAGGAGAAACACAAGTTATAAAATGTTTCCTCTGTCCAACTCTAAATTGGTGAAAGTATTGATTATCTATGGTAGTTGTGGTTAAAATAGATACATGCTTGTCTATTCCAGAAATGATTGGTTTACCTCAAGCCACCACATTCAGACGATTCAGACTACGAAGTGCCCTAATTTTACTCCCTTCTTCCTCTATTCACCTTAAATTCTTCTTTTTTTTGGCTCTATAAATAGCTTGATTTGTTCGCTTCCCCAAGCTTTTAAGTGATACTATAATACCGGATATTATAAAAGTTTGTCACCAGGTAGTACATAGTATGACTCCAATAATTCTTTAACCACTTCATAAAGTGCCTATATTGCGCACTGCCCAGGAAAAACCTTAAAGAGTAACTCGCTGAAATGTTCATTATCAAAATGTCCTATCATCCACATGAACCAATCCCGGTGAATTTGAATGACTTTTCTCGGTAGGAATCTTGCTATTATCCCAGGCAGCAGTTTGGACTTAATGTCTTTAAAGAGTATGCCAATAACCTGTAAATATTTTCCATGCTTTTTGTGACGATTAAATGTATTGCATAAAGAGTGCTTTATGTTGGCATGGATGTAAGAAACAGATACATCATTTGGTTAAAGAATTAATGGCATAAATTCTAATGCAAAATGACTCATTGACGACCGGGTTAGCGATAGAAATATTTTTACGCTGCACTATGGATCGCCATTGGAGAAAATCCAGTCAGCGCTCTAGAAACAAGAGGAATATTAAAGAAGTAACTCAAACCTACATTTTTCACTCATAAAGTTACGATTTCCAATGAGTCAATAAAATTAAAAAGTATCCAACATCTTCTAATGTAAGAGCAACGAAATGTCCCACTTCAGGGTAATTTTCTGGAGCTTAGTCGAAGTTCTTTATTTTTCATTGAAATGCTGCAGTATCATTCTGATTCAGTTCTGCTCCAGCTGCACCGAAGCACATTTCTCGCCGTTTTAAAATGCAAATTTTTATTGATTTATTGACGGAGTTTCGACGTAAATGAAATGAATGGTTACCTTGAATCGGGAAGACTTTTCTACCTCGATCCTCTCACGTTCGCCTCGACCAGAGGTGGTTTTCATCGTTTCCAATTTCATGTGATATACTTTTCACTCTCCGTTGACTGTATTCATTTGTCCAGGGTTTTTTGAAAACTTGCTTCTCGCGCCACGAAACACAGTAGTCACACTAGATGTTACTTTTGCGCTTTTTACTTTTTTGTGTCAAACACCTGAATACCGATTGTTCAAATATTTAGTGTTCCACACCCAGTATCTTGGCTCGAATACCATTGCTGGATGATTTTTCTATGTTATTCGGACACATGCCATGTATTAATAAGGTATATTTTCAGGAGCAGGATTAAATGCGTCAGTTTGAATATTACCCTATGTGAAATCACTTTGTGACTCCAGCTGTATTGGACTTTATTAAGACAAATGCCTGTAGATTTTATCGCTTAAAATTAAAATTTACGTCAAAATTAGATACTTGAATTACAAAGGTAGATTTACAATCCCGTAAAATTATGGCAACTCAACCATTCCTATTATATTTGCGACGCAGCCATCGTATCCAAAAATATTTCCAGATTTTTCCGCGTCAAAATCGTAAAAAAATACAATTTTTTTACTTCAGTGCCAGGAACGTATTCAAGAGTTCACTGCTACAGTTCTCACCTGCGATTTTACAATGAGGTGTAATATGCAGAGCTCTTCCCTTTCAAGTATATGTCGATCGTTTGCCGAAAGATGTTTGATATTGACAATATTTAAATAAAGAGACTGATGGACAAACGTTTTCAAGAATTTGTTTTGCAGGAGTAGAATTAGGTTTTGAGGTTCTCCAGCTGCTGAAGTTAATTCGCACCGTCTAATCTAAGTTAGTCCAAAGCGGGATGAATGATAAAAAACTTTAGCGATCCACAGGTTTAAAGATATTTTAATACCATAATAGTTTAAAGATATTTTAATTCTACAATAGTATTAAAATATCTTTAAACCTGTGAAACGCTAAAGTTTTTTATCATTCATCCTACATTATGGAATTCCACAAAGTCTTGGCCTCTACAATCCACTTATTCCTAAGTTTCGCCATAAGATAATCACGCATCCATGCCCAAGGCGGGATTTGAACCCACGACCTATGGATTGTCAGGCCGGCGTCTGACCCATCTGCCTCCGCGGCCGATGAATTCGTTTTCCTCCCTCACCGTTCACTATGACATCACGAACTTAGCACAACGTTGAATGCAGGAAAGCACATGCCTTCTCAGTACCTACTGTTCTGTCATTCCATTGTATTACTGCCCTTTTAATTTTCTTGCATTTTTACCTTTTCATTTATTATCCCTCTCCCATTTTTCGTAACCTAACGCCCCCTGCTATTCAAGGCTGCTCGTAGATGTTGATGAAATAGGTGAGGGTTGAGATAATCTCTTACGGAGCTTATTTTACTTGAGATTATCTCTTATTATCTCTTTAGATTGTCATCCACAGTAGCTATCTTTGTTATTCCATGGTTTGTATTGCAAGTGAATCTACTGGGAGTGTAATAGCGAGCGTTGTAGTCGTGTCGGCTTACACACCCAAATCGGACGTATGCCCCATGGCCTAGGTTTATATACTAGGACTAACCATGGCCCCATGGCCATGGTTAGTCCTAGTATAAAGCTTGGTTCGAAGGCTGGATATGATCTCAGCAGTTGGACCTCTATAAAACACCTCATTTTCTATTGAAATTTCGAGCTTCTCATATTTTTCTTTCCTTTAAATTTTTCTCTCGCAATTGAAGGGTACCGGGAGTAGAATTCTCTTCAACCCGTTCGCGTTTTCGGGACTGAGACTCGCTGTAGTCACCATTCCGAGAAAACTAGTGGTAGAGGATCGTGCTGGTTCATAATGTTTTGTTTTAATTTTTATTTACGTTAGTGTGATTGAATGGTCCCTGAAGTAGGAGTAAATCCTCGTAAACTCCGCAAGTGTGTGCGCGAGTGAGAGTCGCTGGGGCCACTGATCTTACAAACCTGAGAGAGAGGGAGTGCGTGTGAAAGAACAGTTTATAATTTGATAAAAATCTGTACTCCTTGTGTGTGTCTGATCGAGGCAGGTATGGGTTTCGGTTTTCACAATCCTGAGTGAGTTTATTTCCCCATGGTCGTAACTCTTATTTTGCCTTGTCTCTTCCATGTTTTATTCCACCCAGCTATGGTCGTCAGGTCGTTAACGTGCTGGCCTAGCAATCTAAGGTCGGAAGTTCGAATTCAGCCCGGGTATGGATGCTGTGTTTGTCCAATTAATATCGTAGCCAGACGGTACGATATCACCTTCCGTGGGAGCATCTAAAATCCAAGACTACTTCAACATTTTTGTTCTAATCTCTTTATTTTCCGGAGTGACATTATATGTTTCTTATTTACATTCCACCTTCCGCTTTTTTCCACAATACTTAATATCTTTGTTTCCCAGATGGGATTTGTGGAAACAAATCGAGGTGAGCAAATTTCATTGTGCTAACCTCGATTTTGTTCCATCGTCATCATTATTGGTTTGATGCAGCTCTCCACTTGTTTCTTCTATCGGCTAACGTCTTCATACTGAAATACTCTTACTTCTAGGGGGATGGGGTTAGTGTGGTGGCTAGAGTACTGGCATCCTATCACAAATCTCCGAGTTCAAATCCCACAAGTGGCAGTGGTTTTTTTAACTGTTATATCAGACCCCTGAGTGCTGGGTGGAGACACTTATTGGGTGTCCAGTGAGTACTGGGTGGAGAGACTTAAGCTCAGTACTACGTCCGTCGAATGGGACGTCTAATCATTGACCTCTTGGTCCTTCATTTAAGGATTGGATAATGACGAAGACGTATTTTGCTTCACCTAAGTCTGGTCAAAACACTGGTCGAAATATTTGAAATAAAAATACAAAATAATATTCCAAATGTATTTAAAATCCATAATACAAAATATTTCTATGAGAGTATTTGAAATGCAAAGTAGCATTGGAAATACCTTTTAAAATACAAAATCATTATTAAACAAAACAGAGTGTTTTTTTATTCAAATTTTCTTACATATTCAAGGACATGTGGATACTTATAAACGTAACATGAGAAAATTAAAAGTAAGAAAACCTAATTTTCTTACACTCTTAATATTAAAGCTTATTAAGTATCGCTCTCTCCGAATAAATTATTTCACTTGTGGAAGACAAGTTTCTCAAAAGGTGTCAGATAGACATCACCTCATAGTAGGTAGGATAAAGCCATCAATTGAAAATAGTCTCTCCACTAGGGAATATTCATACAGGCTTGTGTTAAATCTGATAAACATGTTCTTAATATTAAAATAGTTTTGCGATCTTCACAGAGATCTGGTTTGTCATTAAAATAGTAGAATACCTCCAATTTAATTTGTTACTGTGCCTTTTTTCACTAGTAGGCTAGGCCTACTCGAAAGCACAAAAAATTCATCATCCTCTCCAAGGTACACGTAGTGCCATCAAATGAACTAGTTATGTCTAAGGAATCAACACAGATATATTAGATTCGTTAGCATTCAGAGTCATAAATATGGTCTTGAAGTCGTCGGCTCTCCCCTTCCTGCCCTACCTGGAAAATTACTCTTTCTTCCAAACTGTCCATCAAGCCTAAATAGATTCTCTCAGTTCTCGGTCGCCTCACCTAGCTAAATACTTACTACTGAATTAATTATAGACTTTAAAGTACCATGGATCAATATATTCAATATGTGATTTTCCTTTTCAGTTCTTCCCGTAGCCATTCACCTTTCCCTCACTGGGTTAGGTCATCACCATCATTAGATCACTGCTGTTCTTTTCTTTTAATTTTTCCAAGGAGGTGAGAATGAATTGAAGTCACCATCCTGGCTAATTTAAGAAGCAAGGTCGGCCGTCTGGGAGGGCATAGATATACGGGATTGTTACTCGTGATACTCACAGTTTAATTTCTTTTTGCACGCCGTGAAACTCATGGCACTAGCAGGTAGCAGACTCTTAAGATAAAAAAAATGGAGTGAATTTTTGAAAATTTTGAAATAAACGGTAGAAAGAGGGCAAACTTGCAAGGAACCGCTAAAAATGTAGTTTTAAGGAATTGAATCAACTTCCAGTGGAATAAAATGGATAAATACCTCCCTCAAATAGCTTTTGGAACAGCAGGGGGTTGTGTTTGAAACCGTCGAGATTATCTCGAATAGGAAACCAAGGAGTCACGTGGTACAAACACGAATGGTCCTCGAATTTGGCGTGTTGAAACCGCTGATTACAACCTCATTCATTGTTTACACTTTTATTTTATATCATCCGGGGGATCTATAGTCGAGACAGATGAGAAAAACCCTGGTGAAAACAATTGATGATATTTTAACGAGCGATTCAGACACAGTAAATTTGCAAACCATTCGTGTTTGTACCACGTGACTTCTAGCTTACCTATTCGACATAATAACGCAGTTTTCAAGCACGCACCCCCAGCTGCGCAATTCGGACACGATTTTATTGTTATTCATGTTTAAATACACATGCAGTCTCCAGAAGAGGCAATAGTTAACGCAGTGTTTTGTGCCGAGGTGGTGGAGCCTAATCTTTTGGACGTATGTCAATCATGATTGGAATCATCATTATTTCTCTTTCTTGGTGTATTTGAACGATTATTTTGTTGTCGAGAAAATACTTTATAAATGATTTTTATTTTATCCTTGACTACGGTTACCAGACGCTCGACTTTTCCCGGGCATGTCCTGTTTTTTAAGATGCCTGGGGCGTCCGGTAGGGCTATTTATTCCTGTCCGGAGCCATCTGGACAATCAAAATATTCCCATTATATATTCAAATAAACTGGATTTCGTACAATCTATACATCTCGTACATTTCCATGAAAGTTACCGCTTGACATTGTTGATGACTTTCTTCGGTAATGGTGCCACCCATAGGTCAATGTCATTTTTTCCGATCGGTTATTTTCCAACCAATCAGAGCTCTGATAAAGTTACATGAGTTTTACTACAGAGACCGACGGCATTTTCCCGGATTGGTCCTGCATTTTAGTTTTCAATGATCTGCCGTTGGATTTCATGCATCTCGTAACCGTAATATTTGCGTATTTTTTCTTCTACTAATTACTTTCCTTCACTCACCGTCCATCTCGTCCCTTCCTTGGCACTTGTCATCTGGATCCGGAATAGGTCCTGCAAGACATGTCGCTGGTGGTGGAATCGAACCCAGGCTCTGCACTCTTCGAGGCCACGGTCCGCCTGACTTCCGCCGCCAATAACGAAACCGGCGTGGGGAACACGAGCTACTGGATGAATGTGGTCGGGACGATCGGTCGTATCGACAGATACGGCAACCAGAGCGTGTGCGTGGACGAGACTCACCTGAAACTGTACTGTTACTGTGGCTCCTGAGACTTATCGGGGAAGATGGGAGGGCAAAGGACCCACGATTCCCGACATCCCAGGCCTGGAGGCATGCGGCCTCCATCGCCTTCATCTTTTTTTGTTACCGTCGAGTGTCTTGTGGTGAACGGAGTGTGTGCATTTTTTTCCAAGAGGTCGGAATAAATGTGTTTGTTGATACTTTTTTTAATTTAAGATGTTAGTTTATTTTGCAGTCTCAAGAGTCCGTAATTGGACAGTGGTTTATGAAAACTAAATAATGTGATCCTCACGTACAATAAAATTCATGCTAAAATGAAATGTTAAAACATCGTTGATTTTATATATCATAAAAATATAAATTTTTTCCAAATAATGATATCGTGCATAAAGAGGACTCATTGGTGAGTCTAATTCTGCAGCGTAACCTGGTGCAATAACCCGAAAATCAATCATCATACGTCCATCAGTTCTTAAATATCGTAACTCTTGAACCCATTATAATTCATTACATGTAATTTTTGCTTGACTAATATCATAACATAAATACCGTCCTATTAAAAGGCATAATTATTTGTAAAAATGAATAGGAGTTGAAGGATACTGGTCTGAAAAAAAATTTGAGCTACCATAAACTGTGATATAAATGAAAGGTTTTAATCAATCACAAAGAAATTGAGAGTCAATGTTGAAACTTCCAAATTTTATAAGTGACAGCAGAAAAAATCCTATTCTATTTTAATGAAGTCATCCTTGTAATTTACACAATTTGGAACTATTTCAAGTTACTACTATGTCTAAAGCACAGACTTTACTAGATTTCATCATGCGTGATGATGCTTCAGCTGGCTGAGTGAAGCACATTCAACGCGTTTAAACAAATTGTGCGGCTACATCGCCAAATGTGCGCAAGTATTAACAGTATGAGGTGCCTCTGTCTTTTACAGAGTCGTCGTAGGAGCGACCTGAAGACCCTCCTTAGAGGGGGTCAGGGAGAGTTAATTGAAACGCAATCACCAAAAAAAACAACGTGGGGCGCTAAGATATTAAAATGATGCGGATACTTTTGATACTGCAGATAAAATTGATGTTTGCGAGGGCATTGGAAAAAAGTGACTTATTGGATGTGTCGTAATTAATTCAGGCCAAAGAACTTTTGAACGAGATCTGCAGCTAAATTTGAAGAACACTACATATTCCGAGACATTCGTATTTCGAAATTTTGGGCAAAACTGTTCCGTCATGTATATCAATTCTAAGATTGGTTTACTGCAGCCCTCCGCGCTTCGCTATTCAGAGTCTGATCTTTCACTTCGATGAAATTATTCTAACCAGAATCCCTCTCGGTTTGTATCATGTATTTGACCCTCGGTCTTCCTAGTGGTCTTTTTCCGGCGATTTTCCCCTCTAGCGTGCTATTTACAAATCTATTAATTCTCAAAATATGCTTTATCCATCGTGTTCTTTTTTTTGCATATGCTGCTCCATAGATCCCTTATTTTCGTAGCTCATCTGAGTACTTACTCGTTTTTTCACGTTTCCGTCCATTTTGTCTACAGCATGTCACCATCATTATCACAAGTATTTATCCCTAAAAGTGATTTCACTCAGCTCTTCACTCCTTTCTCCCATTGCATAACCCCTTTATACGTTCATTAGTTTCTTCTTTTAGATCCTTCGCTTCTTGAATCATACATTTCATACAAGGCCTTCATTTGGCATTCTCTTTATCCTCAATGACTGTCTTCATCAGGCAATAAAGTCTCAACATGTGGCCGATTAGACTGTCTCGCTTTCCTTTCATAAATTTTAAACCAGTCTTCTCTTTTCTCTCACACTTATAACGAAATCTTCGTCTGTCATTCATTTCATCTTCATCGCTCTTTTCCAACACCATATTTCCAACTCAAATTCTTCCAGTGCAATTAACATAAATTCATCATAATTTTTCCCTTAATAGGACGCAAAATACTAGAGTCATTTATGGGCTTGTATCGTCTACGACTTCGTTAAACCCACGTCATTCCTGAATCTCCAGGACAAATTAATTACGATTTCTATTTACTTCAACCTTCATGACACAGCACCTGTTCAATTATCGTAAAAAAAATTGGTGAACTATAATTTGGTTTGGTTATGGAATGATTTTCGGCTCCTCATCCCCTCCCATTTATTCATCCCCAGCCAGGCACGTAGCCAGAAGCTTGCTTCGGGGGTACTTAGTCTAGCGTAGCGTAACTTTGAAATAAATCAGTCTTGTCCGTTCAGTTCCGGCATGTTAAAAATCTCTTCCTTAAGTATTCAGTGCTAGGTATTTACTTTCAGTGTCCATTCCTATCTCTTCTCACTGGTAAATTTCACTGCTTACCTTGTGATCAAGCAGTTAATTTGACCGGCCCCAGAACAGCAGTTCAACGGATACATACTTATCAGATTGAAAAGAACAATTATTAACCATACACATGCTTGAATCTAGTGATCTTATCTAGGCAATCTAGACACTTAACACTTATATTGTACGCAGTTTAATCTGGATTATCATGTCTAGTTAAAATCAGAACGACAAAATTATTGGGGAAAATTTCCGTGGGGGATTGAAGCCCACCCTGGCTACGTCCCTGTCCCCAGCCTTCAGTTTAACTTCGAAATGCGGAAAATCCATCACACCACGTGATAGAAATCCTGTGGGTAATTCATTTGCATTTGGGAAGCACGAATTCCTTCGCCGCGATGGCTTTTCTTTTTCTCCAAAATAAAAAATACAGCCAATTTTGACTCCTTCGCAGTCTTATTTAGCGAAATAGGCCTTTACTCGTAGCAGAGAACTAATAAGGGGGACGGTGGGAGAGAACAATAAGAAAAAATACTATGTCAGGGCTTGCTCATGCAATATGCAGAATATACTCCAATATCGCCAAAAGGTAAACTTTAAGGAGAGAGGATGAAACTCCACTGGCGGATTTTAAGACGCGGTTGTGGAGAAAGTTGCAGAGGGTAAGTTGGATAGAATATAAAAAAGAGTGAGAAGTAATGAAAATGGTAGGGGAAGACAGGAAGTTGATTATGGAAATTAGACGGAGGCAAGGTGAACGTACAGAACGGATAATTAGGAGCGAAGATGTTTGGAAGAACGCGGTTGCGGAGAGAGTGTCGGGAAGAGGGCAGAAAAGCGGAGACAGTTTGAATGGAATTATGGAAGGTACGGCTACGTGTTTTGGGTCTCCTGCAAATCAACTTGAGGGGGTGTGGTAGAGGGTACTAATTTCATGAATTGGAATGCATGAAAATTTTGCGGCGTAATAAGAGAAATTCAGTAGTTATGAGCGTGTGGCAATATAAAAACTTAGTAATTACAAAGAAATATAATTTTCATTAACGGGTCAGGAATTTACTTTAATTTCCAAAGCATGTTTATTTTTTTCATTTTGCGCGTTTAGGTACCGTAAACATGGGTTTGGCCAGCACTAGGAGGTGCTGTGATACCTCTTTTAACAAATGATCCTAATTACGAAATTATCGTCAAGAGATTTTTTTCGGCAGCCTGCTAACGAATATGGATTCAACTAACGAATGTTTACTGCGGACAGTTAGAGACGGTTATAGATAAGCACAATAATGCATGGAGAAACGATATTGTACATTTTGATCTTGAAGAGTACCTAGTCTGTAGTGGTTTTTTTTAACATGTTCATATTTTAATATTACTGACTATGCATGATTTAGAAATATAGACTTATTAATAAATGTATTTATGGAAATTCCTGGCTAATCACTAATTATTACAATACTTTATATGCACTAAAAATTTAGTTACACATGTCTCGTGAATCCATATATAATGTGCCCATAAAGTAGTGGCATTTTTACCCCTCAGTAACTTATAGGTACGGTAAAACAGTCATAGGTATCCATTTAAGTACTTTTCGATAATTAATGCACGAACCAAAATTTTTGCACTTCTGCATGACAGTAGATAAGTGTAAATTTAGTTTTACTTGCTTTAAAAGGCAAACCTAGTGATGATTCACACCCTGTCACACAATCCCTTGCGGTTACTTGCAGGTTATTGTACATATAGATGAAGTTGAAATGTTTTATTGGCTGAGTACTCTGGCATAAAGGTTTAGCATTTAAAATTTGGAGAAGAGTATTAATGACATCTTGCACATATTTTTAGCTGAATAGAATTAGGTAAGTTTGAAAAATATTTTCAGCATAATAGCGTAAAGATATTCAGTCAGTTTTCATCTTGATTTTCAACTCCAGTCAAGTTGGTTCCAGTTCATCTCAGTTTTCAGCGAGTTTCTGGCCATTTTCAGCATGTTTTCTTCTGCTGTTGCACTGTGCTTTTCCCTTTTTTGTTCTAGCCGGCTGCAGTCACCATATCGGTAACGTGCTGGACTGACAACTGAAAGGTTGCGGGCGTGAATCCCATCCTGGGCAAGGATGGTGTGTTCTTCTTATGATTAACGTCGAAGGTAAGGTGGAAAGGTATAAACTTCGGTTCATCTGAAACCCAAAATTAATACTTTCTATTTTACAATCTTTACTTAAATTTAAACTGTAAGCAGTGCTAATTAAACTATTTGCTATAGAAACCTACTAGAAATCAAGCTTCTGATAATGAATATTTCGGCTAACCAACGTGATTTTAGAACGAATTAAGTCCGTTCGCCACTGTTAACATCTTGCGGAGCCAAAAAAATATTGTGTGAAAGATCTGCTGCTCATGGGAAGTATTTCTCTTCCATCTAGATCTCACAGAATGCTGATAGTAGAAATGCGTCACCTTCCTCCATCACTATTTACGTGGTTTAATCACGCTCTTTGGATGCACTGCGGGAAAATCAAGGAAGCGATCGCTCTTCAAGTTTCACAGAGTTCCGCGGAATTCTGCCGCATAGGCCGGAGGTCGCGGATGCCGTCGCGTCACAGCGAAGTGGCCACGCAACGACGGCGGCAGCTGACTCGTTGCATTTGACCGGCTCGCGCATCACGTGGCCCAACGCCAGACGTCGCGTGGCGACCGGAAAGGGAGGAATGGCACGAGAGGCCTCGCTCGGGCCTTCGTCGTCGCCGGATCTCGTGCCGGTGGGCAAATGCACGCCATCGCCCTCCTGGAACGACAGATGGAGCGATCGCTTTAATGAATGCGCCTACCTCCATTTCCACGCGAAATGTCGACCTATGCAGTTCCGGAGGTGAGTAGGCAAACATGTTAGAGGCCATTCACATAGTAATAGGTACGTCCAGAAAGTAAGTTTTGTTTGTGATTTTCGTCACGGCTGCGCTATTATAGTATACGGCTGCGCTCTTCTTGTATACGGCTGCGCGGCTTTGCGCATTCGTGTCAGTTTCTCGGATTCATTCAAAATAGATTTACATATACTTGAGGCAACCGAATACTGTTTTCGGTTTGTGATGAATACATACTGTGCTACTGTTCACATCAGCAAATTAGGGTCCATACGTCCAGTAAGTTCCGTTTGTGATTTTCGCAGCGGCTGCGCTATTTTCGGGGTTTTGCGCATGCGCGCCTGTTCCTTGGATTCATTCAAAATAGATTTCCTCCTATTTGAGACAGCCAAATAGTGATATCGCATAGTGTTTAGTGCTCGCCGTGTTCAAACAAACTTTTAAAATCCCGCTGCAGCCCAAATCAATGTATTGTTGTCAACCAGGACAATGACCATCCGCTCAGTAACTCCTGAATGACTTTGGCTTGCCTGAGACGATGTCGATCATTCCAATTACAGCCCATGCCTTGCGCCTATTTTAGTGGTTTTCATCCCCTTTCACAACAAAATTTGCATCTTCCTGACCAGGGGTTCCACGAAGATGACAACGGGAAAGACGCTGCCACGACATGTTTTTCTCTGCGGGTGGAATCCTTCAATAAAGACAGGATACGGAAAATGGTTCCTCACTTTGAAATATGGCTAAATAACCGTAAACTGCGTAGAAATATAGTTTGAAGTGTGTGCACATTATGATGATGAATAAATAAAATATTATTTATCTACTTTTCCGTACGGGACTTAATTTCTAAATGCGCACCTAATAAGGCGCAATTCAAAACGGAGGGGGTGAAACCGTTAAGTAGGGAGAAAGAGGCAATATAAATGCACATATTCTTCGTTGTTGCTGCTTAGGTCAATTGAGTCCTTTAGGATAGGTGGGTGATTGGATGAGAAGAGGGAGGAATTTTTCAGGAGACGGATGAAGGATAGACACAAACCCGGCGTTAGCCTTCTCTTGGCGAAAGGTGCCAAGGAATCCAACGTTTAGCGTCCCACCCGACTGACGGAGTACTGCACGCGAAGTTCTCTCCGAACATCACTTAATTAGGGACCGGTATACCAATGAAAAGTCTCTGCCTCAGGACTGGGATTCGAGCCCGAACCTTGTCAATGGGAAGCCAGTGCTCTGGACCCAACACCAACCGGATCCCCCTCATTGTTCGTACAAAATCAAATTGATGCCAATAATCAATCAGTCATCTTGACCGGGACTCGAAACCAGACCCCTTGATTTCTGGCCAGGTGGTCTACCAGTTGGGCTACCACTGGGGAAATTATGTACTGTGTACATACTTCACATAGTGAAAGAGGACATCTTGGTAGCTCAATTGGGTTCGAGTCCCGGTCATGGCGACTGATTTTTTCCCTGTGGAATTCCTGCTATTGTTCAATTTCAGCGGGGATGACGTTGAAGTTTTAGCGACTAGTTCGCGAGCTTTGCATTTGATGCCACTAACAATAACTATTGAGTTATTTATGGTGAATTTTGAGAAATAAGTAAGTTTGTTTATAAAGTATGACTGTTTTATCATCAAGGGGACCGGTACTCAAGTCACGTAATTTGAGTGATCTTGTAGAATACTGCGCACTGTTCTAAAGTGGTTCCCTAAGTTGTCACTTAGCCATACCCTCCAACCCCAATATTCGAACCCACCTAAGCCTCTCTAGTTCCCCACTGAAATAGGCAATTCTTATTTTTTTAATTTGAACTCCTATTCACATTAAAGCAGCCTAAAAATATACCTTTTAATTGTTCTAAACAATCTTCAAATCAACATGGCATCCATAAAAAGGGAATAATTGTTTTAAATCTCCTATTACGTGGTGAAATCAGATTTACCTTAAGTGAGGCGAGTGCCTTATATTGTTTTCTTTGGGTATAACCTTCAACAAACCTAGTGATAGTCTTAGGCTTTAGACGAACACAATTTCCATGCCCGCGAACTTTGGGTTGGCTTGCTAGCACGTCACCGACCTTGATACCGTGGCCGCAATATTAGGATATAATTGATTACTCGGTCTTAACTTATAAAGAGGCTAACAGATACCGGCAAAAGTTGACGTTCAAGGCTAAAAAAGGGTACTTCTTTAGATAAAAACATAAACCCTGTTTAAGTTTCATCCGCAATTCATTTGTAAGGCTGACAACTATCTCGAAGTCACAAACTCCTTTTTAAGATATAAATGCATATTTTTCATCAGGTCAGTACGTTTTTTCAATGTCTCTCGTGCATACGAATGGAAGTTTTTTACGGAGCCGGAGTGCAAGGGTGTAGGAAATGGGTGATCCGAGCAGGACAATTACATTCAGTCAAATTCTTAAAAAATTGATAATATTTTAACAGATGATTGCCTTAAAATTTTCAAGAGGCGTAAAAATACATTTTTTCATCCATTTTAATGACAATGTCAAATTTTTGGAAGATGAAAATCAAGCATTTTTATAAATGTTGATTCCATTCAATAACATTCACTAATATTTTGTCCATAATATCCATCTGGGGCTGAATTTCCTCCTTGCTTTATGGCTTTTTGCCATTGCAATGGATTGCAAACAATCCATTATTCAATCCACAAAACTGATTTAAAATTGTGCATTGATATTGTGCAACAGCACACCGTCAATATGTTTTCAGTATCAATCCGTGGACTCCAACTTCGCAGGTGATTTTCTAAAAAAAAAGTAAAATATCCCTTAGACCTTCAGTATACTCATATTTTTTGTGAAAACTTTGATTTTTGAATCATTCCATTTTTCTCCAGACACGATGGCCTGATGAAGACAATCGTCGAGGGAAAAGTGAACGGGAAGAATGGCAAAGAAAGGCAAAGAAAGGCCTCGTAAAAGATATATAGATCAGGTTGTGAAGGACGTGAAAGAGAGGAATTATTTTAATATTAAGAGGTTGGCCGATAGAAGAATCAAGTGGAGGGCTGCGTGAAACCAATCCCAGGATAGTTGACCGACAATGATGATCCATTTTTCTTTTCGGTAGTAGGAAAGAAACTAATGATGAATGACGACCAATTCAATTGCCGCACCTTTGCCGTATCTCGTTTCGATCTACTGATCGTCCTTCTCGCTCTTGGTCACGCTATTTCCTCGGGAAAGAAACGACGATGTGGCGCCTGCTTCTATTTTCACCTCCCCTCCCTCGGAACAGAAACGCATTAAATGGATACCATGCAAGGAATCGAGCGTGATTACCTCGCCCTCCATATCTCCTGGTCTCGCTAACTTGAGTGGATGGAAAAATATATGACACAACACAACCAGGTTTCGACCTTTCTTCCGTTCCTATAACTACCCGCTATGCACGCGGCAATCACAAAGATTCAGACCAATTCTGTCGAAGTTTTTTCCACCTTTATTTTTGCGTCATTTGAGCCATCTATGATTGGTGGGTATTTTAAGTGAGGTACGAATTAACGGTATGGAGGAAATTTTGAGAGAAATCCGGCATCAGCATTAGCCCTCTCGTGTAGGAGTACGTTTTTTGACCCATCAGACGGATGGTCAGTGGGAACCGATTTTCTTCTGAAATAACCCTCCAACTCCAATATTCGAACCCGGACCCTTGGGATGAAAAGCCTCTAACCCCCACGCCAACGCAGTCTCTCTTTTTCCATGTTTTAGGGAAAAAAGTCACAATGCATTTATCAGAGTGCCAAATTTCAATTTTCCCCTCCGAATATTCCATTCCGAAGGACCTCACGTCATCTTCAGGCAATCAAGTTTACAACAGAACAAATAAAAAAAATTAGGGAAACTTCACGTTCTAATTATCTAACCATCATGCCCCCTTAGTCTGCCGGAGAGGTCTCTCCGGCAGACGAAGGTGACATGGCCGCCGAAACTTTCCTGTTTTCTTTTTGTCGATATTTTTTAATGTTTTATTGTGTAGTTCTAGTTTTATTTAATTAATGATTAATCGAGCTGTCTACATAGGTTGAGGAAAGAAATTATGCAAGGGTTGGTCGTTTATGTTGCGCAGCAGAGAAGTTGAATCTATCCTGCCTGGGAGAAAATTAATTAAACTTAAAATGCTTTTTGCTGTTTTTTATTCTTGAGGAAAAAAATAATCTCAAAGAACGGTCGACTGAGTTATGAATATGTGATCATGCGCTACATATATATATCCACGGGTCATTTAATTAGCATGCATATCCATAGACCACCACGCAACCCTGAATGCTCACAGGTATTTTAGGTTCTCATTTTAAAGTAGATAAAACAGTCATGAAAGTATTTAGCTACCTCAAAAATGTAGAAAACCGCGCACAAGGTTAAATATGCGCACGTTTAGGAGCTTTTTAAGACGAACTACCCTCACTGGCGACCGTTAATAAGAGAAATTTATAAGCTAAATAATTTTTTTAAACATTTTCGATCTGTGAATACACCAAATACATTATCATAATCATGCATATGAAAATAGGTAACCTAAACAAATAATTATTACTACATCAGATGTATACTTGATCCAGAAATTAAATTTTTGGCCGTGATTTTCAAATTATCTGGTCGGCAAGGAGGACTTAGTTTCTAATGGTAAAGAAATACATACACTACATATATGATTATTATAATTATGAATCAATTACCTTCAATCATTATCTCTCATTAAGACAGTGAAAAATAAATTAACGATAAAAACAGTTATTCTCTTGATTCTATATGGACATCGTGAGTTAAAATTCCAGAGAATATTCGTTCCACTACGTATGCAGAGTCAACCCCATTTACTATTCATTCTCAGTCTAAATAAACCACATAGTTTTCCGTAAATACTCTTGACAAAGCATATGAATGGGATTGGGGCACCGGTACACCTTTCTTTCTCTCTTTCTTAGCGGCGCCAAGATAATTTGCATGAATAATGAATATCACCTTTAAATGTGATAATTTAAATATTTCGCAGACTCAGTACGTCTACTCACGTACTAGCAAATGGATTATGTGGGCGTTTCTTCGGAACCGAAATCGCTATTTAGTACACGAAATTGTTAGATGTAAAGAAAAATGATTTTAGTGAAAAATTAATCTCCCAACCAGATCCGTTCACTCATTAATCAAAAATTAAAATGAGCAAAAGTTGACACCCACCGAACGAGCTGCGTAAGGATTACTACATCATCTACCTCCCGTTTTAGACTGTGTTGAGAAAGAACGGAAAGGAGCGGAGGTGGGGAGGAGAGGTCTGCCTGAAGAGATCCTGTCGCAACCATTTCCATTGGCAGAGTCATCCGTGTGTCCAACATTGTATTAATCGAAGGAGCTCCGCGGTCTCAGTTGTGATTGGACAAAGTGGATGACGTACGAGTCCTTTGCACACCCACTTTTCCGAAAAGGGTAAAAACATCAATTTCTCGCCGTTTATAACTGGAGAACTAACACACGGATCGAATAACGGAAAAATACGAGTCTTTTTATGGTACAAATTCTGTCAGATTCGGCAGTAAAAACTACATTAAATTACCCCATTAGCTTCACATGATAATACATAATTAATTAAAAGACGTGATCCTGATAGAAGTTCCAAAGAAAGAGTCATGATTTAGAATAATTGTGACAACCGAAATTCCTATAAATTTAGTTTTAAGTTGCCATGTCTTGCGCTTTCCCTCGATATGCAATTGAATTGAGAAGAGAAGCTTATACAGCACATGTTTTTAATTACTACTTGTGGTAAATCTGCCCCACAAATTCACTTTATTTTTAATTATTAGAAGTTTAACCCAGCCGAAATCGTAGGGACATACGGGCATGTTCCTTTTTATAATCACATGCTTCTCGTAATCACACTGTGAGTCATTGAATGTATGTACTTTCATGAGTAAAATTTTGAAAAATATGAATCAAATCTCTTTCTAAAAGTAATAGCTTTCCTCTAATACACTATATCGTCAATAAGAGAGTGGAAAAGAAAGAATTACTTAATACTCTGCACGGAAAAAATGAGACATAAAACCTTTACATGCTGGAAACTCAACAGGGACTCAAAAAAGGCTTTTACTTTGGGAGGACCGTAATGTAATCAAGTACATATAAATTTACATGCTTGTTTTAAACTCCACACTTGACCCCACAAAAATTTTGTCTCTTATTTCTTGAGTGAGTATCAGGGTGGAGCACTAACTTAAAATGTCAAAGTGGCAGTTCTCTTCCCTGTATTTGCCAATACTGTCCAATTCTTGAAATGTTTACCATGCAAAATATGAAGATCAGGGGAGGTAATTCGCCTTTCTCCGCGCTTCCAAATTGAAGCTTCGACAAAGTAAAGCTTGAGAGTGGAAAACTCCATGGCGGCTTAAGAGTTGCTCACCTAGTAACCCTTTAGGCCGTCAGTGAATGTACCTACTTTCATGAGTAAAATTTTGAAAAATATGAACCACTTCTCTTTCTGAAAGTAATAACTTTCCTCTAATAGGCTATCTGCTTAAGCGTTGCTAACCTAGTAACCCTTTAGGCCGCAATAATTACGCTGAAAGATATCATTTCTAAACCAACAGGGGTCGGAACGTCAGCGAACTCATTAAAGCAATTTTCCCGAAGCATAGCTATGGTCGGCCATTTAAGAATGGGGTTTAAGAAAAATCAATGTCCACATGTAAAATAAAAAGCACTTGAACCGCGACGGCCCCTTCATAACGCTTCTACACGGATTTCCACTCGGTCGTTATCAGCGCTTTGTCCTCTAACGGTCTAAAGGTCATTAGAGGACTCAAAAAATTATCATCCACCCGAACTTTTTCGTGAACTCTCCCGGTTTGTCACACAGCGGCATTTTAAAAGTAATCGCTTGTGCCACGAATCCACCGTAACACTTATATTTTAATGGGAGACAAAATTACCATGTATATCTCGTTTGGGGCCACATCAAATCGTTCCAATCTGACAAATATTTAGTTGAAATGCTGACTTTTTTCCCCATGCGTTCGATTACTGAGGTGAAGCGATGAGATATACGGCACAATTTATAACCAAACGAAAGAAAATTGGTCGTCAACTCCTGGTAATGAATATTTTCAAAAATTCCTTCCTTTCTTTTTTTGTGGTCTCTCCCGTTTATGAATATGTATCCGATTCCATTGCTGATGCTAATTATTCCGCATTTTAATGAACGGAGAATGAGTGCGAATGAGAAATATATGAAACACTTTATTTCAAACATAAAACTGAAGCAGAATGATTAGAAGTAGGTATGTCGGTCAATTGAAGTTGTGTGATTTTTATTCTAGGTGAAGAAAGATAGTTGTTTTCCGTTGCACGTCGTTCCCATTAGTAATCACTAAACACAGTGAATTGCAAAAAATACCACGAAATAAAACCCCATCCCTCTTCTTAATTGATAGGTTTAGTAAAAACACTAATTATAGCCTTCTCCTCCCCCATATCCCCCTATTTTAGATATTGACTGTATAAATCCAAGTAATTTGTATGTTTTTACTTGATGTTGTTAACTGTTCGACAAAAACGGTCGTTTTGTGAATAAAATCCTGTGGAATATCTACAAATGTTTTTACATGGTATCACTAATTATAGTCTTCTTTATTAAAGACTATTAGTTTATTTTTGTTCATCTAATGCGTTCCTTGGAACGTTACATATGACATAAGTCTTTCCAATATTTTTATCATTTTTCAACAGATCTTAATTTTTACTCCCGAATCATTCCTCAAATGATGATGGTCCAACATTTTTAATCTCATCAGTCAAGTATCGGAATTTCAAGAATGAGTTATTTAGTTGGTCCTTGAATTTGCCTATGGATAGAAAGGCTTTCAATGTAGCACTTCAAAGAACGGAGTGCGACCTTAAGTCGCTGAAGCTGATAGTATTTCGGGTGAAAGTAGGATGTGTAGGTACCAAAAATTGTCGTGAAAAACTAGTCTTCTGATAATTTAAGTTCATTGCTTATGTTGATCATTTTTATTTCTGCAATCAATCTTGATGATTTCAGCACCGTTGTAAGAGAATTAAGGACTTATTCGCAACCTGTGCGACGTTTAATTGAACGACGAAAAGAAGAATAGCATGTTCAAAACGCTATAATATCTATTGCGATTGGTGTGTATTATTCGCTTAGTGACACCGAGATCAATCGATTAAGCACTAGCCGAGCAAAGCCAAAATCACCTTGAGGGAGTGCACAAGGTGGCAAGGCGGCCGCATTTAAAACATGGGAATTTTTAATTGTTATTTAAGGCACGCGCGTGTCAGTCAGTTCACCTCTCTCACCATCGAGTTAAATCCATCACTAGTTAAGCAGAAAGAATTCCATCTTGTCTAGTCAAAATTACGATTTTTCATAGTCAGCCTTGCGGATAAAATACTTTTTACTTCTGTACCCTGTAACCCTTTCAAGACAAATCCGCATGCTGATTTTCACTCCGATAGCGCTTTTTCCGGCAAAAACTAAGTTTTAAATAAATCTTCTAAACTCTGACCACAGCATTAAGAAAAAGTTGTCCTAGCAATTAAAATAGTGTAAGGTATTTAGAACTAGGGGAGAGATGTTGGCGAGTGTCAAGGTAACGACTTCAGGAATAGGCGAGAGAACGTCTGATTTAGACCGCTGCATTGTTGGTGCCTAAAATCGGAGAAAATTATGAAAATAGAGTCGAGGTATTTGACACCTGGAAGTTGCGTAGGGAAAGGGGACGAATACAAAGACGAAGAAGTGTTTTTTTCAATAGAGTGAGAAATGAATTTCTTGGGAGAAAATTGGAAAAGTTACAGTAATATATTGGAGCGGGCGAATGAAGATGATGTTATTTTATAGGCCGTGGCAAATGGGAGTAGGTAAGATAATGCTTAGGAGTATTGCATGCTTGGTGATCTTCACCCCCTGCCACACACCCTGGCGGTGGCTTGCAGGGTATCGCGTAGATGTAGAAGTAGATTGATTTATCGCTCGAAGGAGGGAATACGGTAATGGAATTTTTTAATGCGGTAAAGGTAGATTGCGGGTTGCGCGGAGCCAGGACACCATAAATTATCCGATTTTAGTGAAACATGTTCCATGCCTATCCAAACAACCTTATTTTTATGTTAAAATTTAATAAAATAATATACAAGTGGCTTCAAGGTACGCTTATATTTTAACAACATGGTCACGAGCCTTATTTATTAAGCACTAATGCTCCAACTTGGCACTAGCTCAACAATTTCAGATTGAAATTCGTGTAGGGCTGGTTGGTCTTCCTCGTTTTGTATGGTGGAGGGACGGCGCCACCACTTTTGTTCTCCTCAGTCGTACCACCCTCATGGAATGTCGGGAACTGAACTGGCGAGGTCAAATTCGAACCCTGCTTGATGTCCGTCTTGTACGAGTAAGGATACGGAACGCACTTGACCACGACGTTTCCCCCAGGGCCATCAGAGTCCCGGACGTGGCCGCTCCCAGAGTGCTGATATGGACTGGACTTCAGATATTCGTACCAGCAGACGGCCCCGAAGTTCTTGTCCTCCGGAGTTTTCTTCATGGCTTCGGCGTAGTTCTCGTACTTCGGGACGATGTGATACAGGATTGTCGGGTAGTGCCCGTGACGGTAGATGAGTGGGTTCTTTTCGGGCAGCTTGAAATTCTGTAACGGGTGCTTAGCGGCTTCGCGGACCTCTTCCATTGACGGCAACTGGATGCGATGGACCGGTGAATGAGCCTGGTGGTGGTGGGCCGGGGCTTGATAAATCACGGCCCCTAAATCCCCGCTGCTCGTAACTCCGGGGCTGTAAGGGTAATCTCCAGGGCCCGGCCGCCCCTGGGATTCGCGAGCGTGCTCGTGTGGTGGGGGGTAGAACTCACCCTCTGGACGGACTTGATGCACGGCAGTGACTTCACCTGGATTCCCTAACTGTGATAAAGTAGTTGTAGTAATAGTTACTCGGGAGAGGTAAACAACAGTGGAAGTAGTAGTTATTCGGGCGAGAGGCAACCGACAGCTTAGGTCTTTTCCGCCATAACGGGTATGTCAGTAATTGGGCAGAATTGGAAAGGAATATTTCAGGGAACGGTGGAAGAGGAGAGAGAAAACCGGCGTCGGCTTTAGTCTGCTCTCCACAAAAGGTGCCATGGGGACCATCATCCAACGTCCCATCCGACGGACGGAAACCTGCACTTAACGTGCTCTCTACGCAGTACTCAAGTATGGACCGATATAGGTACTAATGAAAAATCTCTCCTACCGTCAGGGCTCGAACTTAGACCTTTGCTATAGGAGGTCAATATTTTAATACCACACCAACCCACCCCTTGGGGTGAAAAACAGTTACGCTGTTTTGCTTCATTTAGGATTGGTGGGTAATTGGGCAAGAACTTTTTAAGAGGAAAGAATAAGAGTAGATAGAAAGCCAGTACCGGAATTCGCCTGCTCTTAACGAAAGGCGCCGAGCAGTACGCTGGTTTAAACCATCATTGGAGGAAGGTGTACCACTAACAAAGTCCATCACAGCTTTCCGGTGCACACCAGTAAAATAGCTAATAAACTACCTTGTCCGAAATTCGACGCCGGGACCTGGAGATGGGAGACCGATACTATAGCCACCTTACTTACTCGATACCCATTGTTTACTCGGTAGTTAGGCTATCATTATATAGAGACAACCGTCACCTGAGATATTATTATCATTAAGGCAAAGTGGTTAAATGGAAATAACCAAGACTTTTCTCGGGAGCAGTGGAACAAGGTGTCCACGGTTCAATGTCCCATTCAACGAAAGGAATGCCAAGAATACTGATCGGCATTCCATAAAGAGATATGTCACTAGGTTCAAACAAGAACCCTCGGGATGGAAAGTAGTCTAGCCACCACACCTCACCTATCCACAACTGTGATAGACAGAACCGATAGTAATCACTATTTAACATCACTTACTCTGTTGCACCTTCCACATTTCCTAATGTGTTTCCTATTTCTATTAGTTAGATGTTCTTTGATGGATATTACTAGCAGCTGTAGTCATTTGAATCATTAAGGATAGGTGGCTAATTGGGTAGTGCTAGGAAGTTTTCAAATATGGTAGAGCAAAACCCGTCGCCGGAATTGGCGTAGTCTTAACGAAGAATTTCAAGGGTATTCATATTGCACAAACCTTTTACGGTTTTTTATGTTGCCTATTGTGATATTTAAGGTTTCGAAGGAGGGAAGATAACTGTATGAAGAGCTATCGCTATCTTCACCGGGTCAGGAACTTGAAGTTTGCCGACGTTTCGATGTCCGACTCGGCCATCGTCTCCAGGGCTAAATATGTCGAACGAGAATTTTGTCCTGCTTCTATACTCTCACTCAGGAGGTCAAGTGACCCCTGATTCGTCCTCGTCAATGATTCAATTGGTAGTGTGTGCTGATTGGCTGTCGCGCGAGTGGCGGCTCCGCCTGGTCTCCTGAATATTTTTATTTTCGTAAAAAACTAGGTACTCATCTCGCTAGGTGAGTAAATTTTGATAGAAATGGCTCTATAACCGCAATAGTTCTAGTCACCTCATGCTCATATAGCCTTTGTAAAAAAGCTCGCAGTCAAGATATCAAGAATTTATATGCAATGTACAAAATACTGGGGTAGTTACCTGCGCAATGGAGAGTATCAAACGAATGTTTAGTGCCAAGTTCCTCGTCAATGCCGACGTCGGTACCATTTTCGATTTTGGCTCCTCCCGACGCCCAGATCTGGATTGAGACTCATGTGCGAAAGACTTCCACCGTTCTTATAAGCTGTAAGACGGCAATTGTTTTCTCTGGGCGAACGGTGTAAGGACATGAACAGTTCCACCTCCCTCCCAAGGTTACATGATGTCACATGCTCTCAATCAAAACAACTAAGTCAAAAATGGTGCAATGCTACGATATGTTTCAGTTATTTTCATCACGGAGGAACACGGAAGTTGTTTTGTTGTATTTAAATAAACTATTAATAGCGATGTAGCCATTTGTTTTATGCCATCGTTGAAATCGGAAATGCCCCGCTGTATGGGAGATAAATTTAATATGTGACATTCCCAAAATATGACATCAGAATCAGGATTAGGACTAATTTTATATACCTCTGCTACACACTATCGCGGTGGCTTGCAGGGTATCGCGTAGATGTAGATTTCTAGCCTTGTAGAGTTTAAAATTAATTCAAAGAGAGATTTAATTCCTTTCCGGAGAGCTCAGTCTATCGTTAAATCCAACAGACAATGCTGTAATTTTCAAAACTGTTTTTAAGGTCTAGTTTAACGTATATTTCAGGTCATTCATTTTTTTGTAAATGTAGAATAAAACATATTGACAACTATGAAAACAATTTTTGAGGTGTTTCCCCGCATATTTTAACCTAGGAATGGTTGTTCTTCTTGCTTGTAAGGGATGCCTGTCATCTCGTCACTCACTCACGTTATCGTAAGCGTGTACGAAAGATGTACAGTTTATGATATTACGTATTGCAATAGGTACAGTTTATGATATTACGTATTGCAATAATGAAAAAGC
The DNA here is from genome assembly GCA_933228895.1 of Platycnemis pennipes. Lineage (NCBI taxonomy): Eukaryota > Metazoa > Arthropoda > Insecta > Odonata > Platycnemididae > Platycnemis > Platycnemis pennipes. Next base: position 111,807,788 of record OW121850.1, read on the forward strand.
GTGGTTTTGGCCTCATAAAATCGTCAAAAAAATCATTTATCACCATTAATATATGGAGAAGAATACCTCATGGAAATCACGGTAGAGTTAGCTAATTTCGACCTGTAACGTAACTTTCAACCACTCCTTTCTCCCCAAAACAAATTATAAACTATACTCCATCATTCAGGTACCTCCGGTTCATAAAGCAAATGGCTTCGCTATCAGAAGCTCCCCCCCTAAATACCAATACCCCTTCAAAGGAAATTACAGCAATGTTGATGGTGGCCAAACAGATTGTGTTCTTTTTGGTCAATCTTTTCAATTCTAGTTATCAGTTTGCCAGTGCTCATTTTCTTCGTCGTGTCCACATTCCCTTGTCATGACTCCTGGTTTGCTGGGATCTCTCAGTCTGCGAGTCATAAAAACTGGATCCCGAGAGCCCGGGTTCAAATCCAGGCATTGGCAGAGATTTTTCATATGATGCACCAGTCTTCACTTGGGTGCTGTGTGGAGAGTAGTCTGAATTCAGTGCTCCATCTGTCGGATGGGACGTTAAATCATTGACCCCATGGTGCCGTTTTGTTAAGAACAGGTAAATGCCGACACTGAGTTTTTCTCCATTATTTCCCTGTTCTTTGAAAAATTCCTACCTCAGCCCTATTTCTCCTCCCTAAACGCCACAAATGACTTGAACTCTCGGCCTTTAAATATTAATTACCATGAAAAAAGATATTTGCTTGTGTATATGTATTTCCTTCTCTCTCTACATTCGTGGCCACCGCATTGGCAACAACCCGGACCACCTACAAGAATTACTTTCAACCCTATAAAAGTATCTTCACGACCGTGGATACCCATCATCCTTTTAAACAAAAAAATCTTTAAAACTCACTATAAGCCTAAATGTCCTCCACTTAATCGCCACAATATGCCTTCCATCTGTACTACCTCCTTCCGAGGCGCACATTCCCTCAAAGTTCTGTTTAAAGAACTCTTTCCCATCCTTCCAAAAGCACCACCACCTTCCCTGTCCCCCCTTCTGTCACCTATAGACGCCCAGCTAAACTAGGCAGCATTTTTAAAACCCCTCAGCCTCTCCTCAGATCCTCTCACACCATCAAAGACCCCCACTCCTTGTGATCGCGCGAGGTGCAAAACATGCCCCATCTTCACTAAACCACCCACATCTCTCTCTCACCTTCTCAACTTTCCGTCTTCCACTCGTATCTCCCGTAACGTCATTGCCACCTGAAGTGTAATTTCTGCCCCACTTTTTACATTGGCCAGAGAACTCGAATGAATACCCACCATGCGTCCTGCAACCTTTCTTCTTTGCACTCTTTTCTCCCTATCCCTACACATGTCTCAGAACGTGATTCTTCTTTTAAAATATCAAAATTTCTAATCTTTCCTCTCTCCCTCCCATAGATGCACCCGTTGAACTTCACACGTTAGAGCATTCCTGTATATGGCTCCTGGAAGATTTTAATTTCCCGGCCTCAATGTGATACACTAGGCCACCCCTACCCTCTCTCCCGCTCCACTCCCCTCCCCCTCCCCTCGTCCAACCGTCTCTTGCCTTTAGTGATGGGTGAAAAGTAACCGAAATCAGTTTCGGTACACACATATACGGATGGTTGTACCGAATCTTCACCACAATTCAATCGATTCATCTATGGCAAAACAATTAAGCAGTATCTTTTTTCTCACCGGGTCAAATTGCAGATCGGAGATGAACAGCTGTATCACCTCAAGGAATTTATTCACGGGCGAAAGGAGAAAATAATTATTTTTTTAAGAATCCGTAATCAAATAATTTTGTGCGTCTTTGATTCATGCAATCTAAAGAAAATTTAAACAATAATAATTCTTCTCTTCAATTTCAAGAAAATTCGCAGCTCTGACAAGGAGTGTTTGAGTACATATAACAACTGAACAGAAACAGGAGCAAATATTTTTAATGAAAAATGATCCGAAGCAGATGCTTCTGAAAATAAAAAAAAAACTTATTTCTCCGAAAACACAATAAGAACACAAATGATGACAGTAAAAAATGCAAATTAGAAAGAAGTACAAAACATTGCTGCTTTTCACAACGTACATTACACCGAAACATTCATTAGACAAAATTTGCCCACAATGCTGAGAACAACATGGCGTTCACGAACTCCAAAACCAGGCCTTTATTTCAACCCGGAAGTGACCATAAAGTTAATAAAGTTCATCTTACATGAGTAACTGAAAAGAATGACTTCAATTTGGGCGATGATTCCCAATGGTCTCCGATGTTGGCTTCAACGCCACCTTCAATGCATCGTAATAAATAGGACAGGCTACCATTCTGTCATCCCTGGATTTATGTGGCGACCATTTTATTGTTCTTCTATGGAGTAATTTTTATAACGTTCCCATTTTTCTTTTCATTCTAACAGCTTCAGTCCGTATCTCATGTAGGGGGAGTACTTCCGCGTCTGGGTCGCCGGAGTGGTTCCAATGACTCTCGTCGTCTGGTTCGTCTCCATTTGTTGGAATTGAACAGGTGCAGTCGAATCGGGCCCGTTGCTGGGTCTCGCCTCATTTGTCTCGTCCTCATTCTGTGAGGATCCCCAGTCCTGGGAGGGAGGAGGCCCGTCAAATCTCGCAGGCCGTCCTCCGTAAACGCTGTCTTTGGAGGGCGGTGGGTCCATCTGAACACGAAGGCCCGGGTAGAACGGATATCGGTCGCGATCATCTTCACCCCAGGGTTTTGGAGCCGGGGAGTAAGCGGTCTTCAAAGGGATCCCTGACCCCCTGAGACCTACCCTCCCTCCGCCTCCCCTGTCCCTTCCGGGAACCTCGCAGTGCCGCGAGTAGCCGTCGACGATCATCCTGGGCGGATAGAGGATGGGTGGATGGAAGTACTCTGGGAAATTGGGAAGACCCATATGAGGAGAGAACGGGTCACTCCTGATCTCCCTTGTTACTGGAATCTGCTGCTCGTACGGAACCGGCTCGTAGTTGCCGTATCCCCCGGCATAGGCGCCTCGATCCGCCGCCTTTCCCACTACGCACATGTACATCCAATTCCGCGACCTTGATTGGCTGGAGGTGGAGGCCCCGCGCACGCTGCTGTATTCACCGTAAGAGGATCTTCCTTCCGGAATGGGCCAACTGTTGCACTGGAAGTCGTAGCGATCGTCCGTCTGAGGCTGGTAGTCCACGCCGGCTCCTTCGTCTCCGTACCCGAAGAAGGGCCTCTGTGCCTCGGCCGTCAGCGCCATCTGAGGGCGAACAGGAGTAATAACATTCATGTTCCAGCAATCAAAGGTAGGTTTTCAAGGTAGTATCGTAGGCCTGAACCTTAGAAAAGGTTTTGTTTTCATCGTATTTAATATTCAAATTACCAATTCATGGTTTTTGTCATCACTCACATAGGTTCCAGCAAACTTGTATCATTCTGTTCAAAACTGAGAATGGCATACAGTTGCTATATCCTAGGTCAATTATTAATGATGTCACTATTCTTAAAATCGAGCTCATAATGAAGCAAGTTGCTAAAGCATTTGCAGTTGATGAAGCACTGATAAAATCCATGTTATTGGTTGCGACTTCGTAAAAATCCTTCACGATAAGAGATAAGAATAAAACCTCTGCCTTTCACAAAATATAACTTGACTTGTGTTTGTTAAACAAAGTTTGGTGAGCCAAAAGATGGCACTTCGTGCGGAAACCGGCCGCAAATAAAGCTGTATTTTGTGTGACAACATTTCTGGGTTTTCTTCTTATTCCTCACCGCTACTAAAAATAATATTTCATCGTATCCACTAATCATATAGCTGAACGTCCCAGACCAATAAAAAACTAACGCTTTCATCTTATTAAGTAGTATTTTTATCTATTAGTAGTAGTATCTAGGGGTCGTGGTAGCCTAGTGGGTAGAGTGCTGAGCTGCTGATCGAATGGTCCCGGGTTCTTGTACTTAATTTGACGTAAAGAGGAAGAGACCCTCTTGGGACAAGAATTGTGCTTAATATCAAATAGCATAATTTTATCCCTCTAAAAATGTAAAATTGTGCTTCAATTATATTTACAGATTGTAAACTAGTCAAATGTGAAAATATTTACGCTCTAACCCATAGTGACCAAGTACACAGTTGGCGTACAGATGTTGAATTAAAACTTAATTAGGCACTCCCATTGTTAATCATTTCTAGGCGAACAAAATACTATTTTGTAATTGTATTTCATCCACATCATACGCCAGGAAAACACCAAATCCTTCACTATTTTGTAATTTTTAAGGATTCAATCAAACAATCTACTAAAAATTATCCTGACCATATTTCAAATTTTCCCTACTTTTAAGCTCAGGATAACGAACGGATAAAACACGCTTTTGCCTTCTCTCTTCTAGAAGTGGCTTGAAAAAAAACAAAATATTCTTCTTCCTCCTAACATATACTCCAGTATGCCTTATTTGAGTGATTTAGGAAGTAAAAAATAGGTGGATTGAATGTTTGTGAAGCATTGAACAAGATTAAAAGGATTAGGGGAGAAGACTAAAAACCGGATTCATGAGTGTTCGCAATATTATATATTAGATATTAGGACCCTTATTTGATTCCAAGCCATGTTTATATCCGATAATCGAAGAAAAGAATAATCAATTCATTTCTTCGATTATCGGATTCGTTAATTGTCTACGTTTTGTAATTATTTTCCATCTGGTTTCACGTGAATGTATTATTTAACATATTTCCATTTAGTAGCATTGAAGCCCCTAGTTGCATGTCGATTATGCCTATTTGGTGATATTCACCCCCCTGCTACACACCCTCGCAGTTGTCACAGGATATTGTGTGGATGTAGATGCATTATTCATCCTAGTATTTTTAGTACTTAATATTTAGTACTTTTAAATATGCTTACTACGTGATTATCTTAAAATGCATTACGATTCCATTCATATTGTAATTCAGTCAAATTAGAGTAATCTGCATTCGTTCAAGATTACATTTACGTAAAAAAGCAAGAAAATAATCACTTGATTATTTGACAGGCCATTTCTGAAAAAATTCTCTAAGTTTTAATTTCATATCACTTGATAGAAAAAATAGATGAATAATTAGCCAGTAAAATAAAATCTACCCAAACAAGTCGCCTGGTCCAGATAAAATTCCTATCCAAATGCATTATATTGTTACATCAGAGAGAGGCAAGTGGCGTACAGACTGGGGTGGGCTAGGGTTCAAACCCCAACCAAAAAACATTCCCGTAATTTACTACATTTTGGACTAGCGATTAGAATTTTGTTTATTGGGATGAAAAATATAGTTAACTTGTCTTCACGAAAAGATAATGTTCATTTCATTATGATTTTAGCGAATAATATATAATCTAAATATCATTTTATGATGATGCACATTAATATTAATGAAACCCTCCCACAGAAGGAAATCCTGCGTACGCCACTGAGAGAGGCCCTATTTGAAAATATTATTCAATAATTCAGTTGGGTTTGGGTGCCTGATCGGTGATCAGGCACCCAAATAGCCAGGAATTTATGACTAATTATCAGTAATAATGGGGTCGTTTACCATATTTATTATTGCCAAATTTGATACAGATTGTAAAATAAAAAGATCCGTATTTTTCCGTTTTTTGATCTGTCAATTAGTTCTCGAGTTATAAGCGGCGAATAACCGATGTTTTTAACGCTTTTGGAAAAGTGGGCGTGCATGCGACCTCTTACGTTATCCACTTCGTGCAATCACAACTGAGCCCTACTAAAGTTACTTCGCCTTATTTCAATGGGGGACACACAGCCAATTCCGCCAATGGGAGCGGTTGTGACAGGAACTGTGCGAGCAGACCTTCCGACCCACACCCCTCACTCCCTTCCCTTTCCCTCAAGGACGGGAGGTGGATGACGTAATAAGTCTCAAAGCATCATTTTTCGTTTCCATCTAACGATTTCGAGTACAAAATTGCTGTTTCGGCTCCAAGTAAACGCCCCCATTCCGGGGGGGGGGGGGTGGGGAGGGGGATAAATCCTGAAAGGTAGTAGTTTTAGATTTCAGCTTTAGCTGCTCCAACTAGCCGTTGTGTTTTGCTCTGAAGAGCCAACTTATAAGGAAAATAGTAAACGAGAGCCTATCCTGAATAGGTATCACGATAGCCAAATACCTTTCGTCGGGGAAAAATCCGATAAATTTGAAGATGAACTATCATAAACGTCAAATTCCTAAGATCTTAAGCCTCGAACTAACGCACAGCATCTATACCGTGGATGGGATTCTTAGCCACGCTGTTTGGGTTTCCAGTTACCGATCTGGCTACCTTAAGAAGTGTAACTTGCTTACATGTTCCCTATTCATACAAGATGTTTAAGTCGTCAGTAAGGTAATGAGATAATGATTCAGTCAATGCGATATTCTTAGATATTAAAAAGCAACCGATAAAGCTTCTTGTGGGGTATTATTCTTTAAGTTAACCTATTAGGGATTTCATAGTAACATTATATATTGGATTAAACTAATTCTACTTGCTCACCAGCATTATTGATAATAATGTCATAACGTATCAACACAGTCAAAGTCCTTTAGGTAACAGGTAAGCGTAATTAGTTCCACCAGTATTCCTTGTTTATTGTTTTCAATATCCGTATTATATTATGCATAAATATATGACTTATTGTCAACATTGTGGCTTCATACCAGGTAATATCAGACCACGAATGTAGGGAATCACTGATGAGAGATATGCATGCAAATCAAGCATGGTGCTTAAATCGCAGTCAGGCATGAGCGTGAAAAACGTAATAAGGTATATTTTGGAATACAGTGGCTCATAAGAGCCATCTTATGGCACCAATGTAAGTAACATCGTAAAAGTGTAACCCGATAAATACTCAAGGGTGTCGATAACTAAATATGTACTTATTGTGGGGATAACATACGATAAATATGCAGACGAGCAATTACAAATTTCAAATGTCGTAAAAATAATAAAATGATGTTTTAAATATAGCAGTATTATAAATCACGGGGAAATTGCATTCAAAATGTCTGAGGCACAGCGCTGAACAGACGGATTTATGGAATTAACTGCGGGAAAGTGTTCTAGAGTAACGAAGTAAAATAAAGATGTTATTTCGTGCTTGCGAGGTATCACCTGGAGCATGATGCATCAAGTTATTGGGATCCATTTAATTAATATTTAATTTGGGAGCTGAATATGACGCAGAGGAAAGTGTTTGAAGTTATCTCTCGGCTGTTGGAAGATCTGGGTTAGGAAACCCTAGACACTAGAAGGTTATTATTCATAATTCAAGTTACTTGCAAATTCAAATCCCACAAATTCAAATCTGGTGTAGCAGATATTTTTCCAACCCTCACTATATCCGCAGGACAGACAGAATCGACAAATAATGCGAGATTGACTTTCGGACCATACGCTACAAGAACTCGTTTTTCCCTTGAAAAATACTTGACTACATTGCAATCAAAGTATAATCCATTCAAACATATTACATGCAGTGGGAAATATCCACAATCTTTGCGAATTTCACTGTAAAAAATTTTTATTCATGACCCGGGTTTCGACATTTTATGTCACCTTCAGGTGAATATGACATAAACTGTCGAAACCCAATTCGTGAATAAAAATATTTGTAGTGAAATTCGGAAATAAACATTACACATGCTCGAATATTGATTTATAAAGTTTTTTTCAGCCCAGGGCAACTTCATGGCTGCTGACCTTTCATCCCCTGACACACAACCTTTGCGGCGGCTCGCAGAGTAAAATGTAGATGAAGCTAGCTTAAAGCGAATGCAGCTAGAGTTTGTTAAGAAGTGCTGTGATAGTTTTAGCAAAATATTAAAATTTTTGAAAGAAATAATTTGGGAATCTATATTAGATCATAACTGAAACATTCCAGATCTCATGAAGGAATTTTTGAGGTGTTGCTTTGCATTGTCTCTAGGTGCCAAACGTAATTTTGGCATGTAACTCAAAATATACATGAATTAGTTCAAGTTTGGCACCTGCACAGGGTGTGTTTCACACAAATTGAATCATATTTTGAAATGAGACGCTATATCACATGTGAAGCGTTTTTTTTGTAATCTCTGAAGAATGTTAAATACCAAGTCGAAACTACAGCGATGGAGAAGTGCTGATATTGTAAACAAAATAATTAGGCCTTAAGTACAGCTCTTGAAAAAGCTTATGGCAAATGGATCCACGGAAGGCTACGTCATGGAGGGGGTTAACATGGTGGAGCAAGTTAAGTTCGGAGGGGAGGGTGACGGCGGGAGAGGAAAAGGAGGGGAAATGAGTATGCATGGTGGCCTAAAGAGCGGAAGTACCGAAGTAATAGCAACCGTTCAAGTTTTGCCGAAACGTTATATTCGGGGCATGCTTCATGAGATGAACGTGTGTCACTACTCAAGAGTCGAGTTTCATCTCCCGCTACAACTATGTGGTCACAGGCAGGAAGGGTTACATTCCAATGCTGGTAGCTAAGCGATGCGACGGTTGACATAGGCGGCACAGAGCAAACAATCGCATATATTATTCCTGCTGTGTACACCTCTTTTCCTCAACGAATACAATGCCTATAGCGATGAATTGAGTGTCAGTACATAGGATTTTTAACCAACTTCTGACATCGCATTTTGTAATAAAGCCATTTGGTATTTGTTTATGATTTAGGTTAAAAGAAATATCTTTTAGAGCAATGGAACAAGAACATCCACATGGAAACTTCGTAGATAAACAACGAAGAGGAAAGGATTATTGTCGGTAGGAGACAGTTATGTTGGTTTTATCATACAAGTAAGTAATTGATAAGATATTGTGAATTGTAAATACGCTCACATTAATAAAATGTCTTCGCTATTTTGTGTATACCTACATGTTTCCATTCCATTTCAACAACCCAGCAAAAGTTAATGCTAAAGCTATTTTGGTTAAATGTAATGTGTGTGAAAATTTCGCACAGGTTTACTGGTATGAATTTAAATTCGCACACTTAAACATATTAAATAAGTTTCACCTGCCTAACTTGAGGATAGATATTGTGAAAATGAGCGAATGAGCAACTTAGACTGTGAGACTTTTTGTCGATAGCGACATTAGGTACGATTCGTAAAGTCACCTGTTTCACAGCTAGCAATATGCAGAACAGCTGCCGCAGGCACCTTTCTCGAGAATGTGCCATCGTGTCCGACGTCCCTCCGCTCACGGTTTGTCCTCAAAAATGTCTCTGCTGGGCTCCGATCCGGGATAAAGCTAGGCGCTGGATGTCACTCTAACTTCCAACATCCTCTTCAGCCGGGAGCAGAAAGGACTTTGGTGAGTGGCTTAGCGAAAGCGCAAACCTCAGCGCCCGACGTGCCCACTTCCCCCTTCCCCATCCGGATCGGAGTTTTGCAATTCCCATATGCAGAAGGAATTTAAAACAATGGAAATGCACTGCTCACAGATTTCGTACAATGGTAAAGCTTAGGATGATTCGCGATTAAATGCTTAGGATTTTTCGTCGGTGGAAATCCTACGTGAGTCAATCACCTTATTTCGCGAGGAATTTCAATACTCGCCTTATTGTTTCCGGTCCAAAGACCTTATACTGTTTCGTCCCACAATAAACGCTTGAACGATATTCTGATTCAAACGTTCATTTCGATACATCGCTCTACCTGAAATCGCACATAGATGTCATTCCCATTAGTACAATCGATTCTAGCGATTGCAGTCGATCCTGCACTACGACTGCAAATACAGTCGATTAAGCTATGCAGGGCTCGAATGGATAGCTGTTAACTCCGGGCTAAACATATGTTTTCAAGTATTATTTTCCAAAACTTCATACTAACAATAAGATGAAGACAAAAAGATACGTCCACGCCCACAACAATCAATAAGGGGTGCTTTCCATTCAAGCGACTCATGCGTCGTCTTGAGTTAACTCGCGGAAACTCAAGTCGACTTGTGTCTTCGCGAATGGAAAGCAAGTTTCAGTGCGCAGAAGCTGATGCGCTAAGGACTTTCACGGGGACTCGTGATTGGTGCGTTTTTGTGGGAAGGAAATTGAATCCACAGATGTTTCCTTCTTGTTACAGCAAGATCGTTACCAATAAACAAAAAAATGAGTTGTAGGATGATTAATTAAGAAAATACTTAACTTAAACATTTGTTCTGATTTATCGGTTATTTTCAATATGCCTCTTGCAGACGTATTGCGATTTAGAGCTTGCGCCGTCCTTCTTTCTTTTTTCAGTAACTCACCATTACCGGTGTGTCACCGTGTGTCGACTCGCGTTTGACACAACAGCGACACACACTGATTGGAAAGCACTACACGCGACACAAGTTGACTTGTGTCGACTTGCGTCGATGATTGGAAAGCACCCAAGCTCGACTCATAAGTGGGCTACTAACTCATCGCTTGATGCGTTTACACGTAGCATAACAGTCATAGCAGTCAACTGCTAACAACTATTAAGCCCCACTCGCATGTGTAAATAGCAACTGCGATGCTAGTTCAGGTCGATACTGAACACATGTCGAACACTATCGATCCACGTTCGAACTATTAGCAAAGTTGAAGCCCGTCTACTTTCAAGCGGAAATGTATCCAACACAATCTCAACAATCGCCAACGTAAAGCAATACACGACGGTTTTTGGATATAATAACAAGAATATCCCTCCCAAAAGGGGACATTCTACTCGTTGAAGAATGGGAACAAAAGATAATCGTCAATTGAATTTATTGCTTGAAGAATTTAATGAAAATTTAAGCGACAATCACTATTGAAATAAAACGCTTTATATTTGCTATGACAACGCCTAAATAGCGGCTTAAAGCTGCATAGAAGTTAATGCAGATGCATCATAGCAGTAGCGACTTAGACATATGGCGCATCTCGCGACTGTCATAGCAGTCAACTGCTACGTGTAAACGCTGCTTTAGGTCAATGACCCTTCCCTCCAACAAACTTTGCCTTTGAGAATACTGATCCCTCATTCCCTTGGTCATCTTCGGAAAATAATTATGACATTAAACAGGGGAAGGTAATCCAGTAATTAAAGAGAGAGATTGAGAGTCCACACACTAACTGTTCATGAGAAATTTGACTAAATACGGTCTAGAAAATTGGAAGGTGTATTCAATGCATAGCCGCACCAAATGAAATTACGGAAAGGAAATATTTTCAAATGGTCAACTGAGTGTATTTTAAAAAAGGGTAAAATGAAAGTAAATGAATACTGGTGATTTTTCTAAGTGCGAAACATGGTTATCAAAGGCGTTGTGTTTTGCCGGAGAGCAATAACTCTCATGTGCTTCTTCAATTATTTTAAATGCTAGGGGTCGCGTTTAAACAATCTGAACAATTGAATTTTTTTATCATCATTGGTGAACAATCCTAAGAATGGTTTGATGCAGCCCTCCACTCTCTTCTTCTATCGGCCAGCCTCTTCATATTAACGTAGTTTCTGTCTTTCACGTCCTTTACGACCTGTTCCATGTATCTCATACGAGGCCTGCCTTTTCCATTCTTCCCGTTCACTTTCCCTCTACGATTGTCTTCATCAGGCCAGGTGTCTTAAGATATAGCTGATTTAGTTGTCCTGTCTTCTTTTTAGTATTTTCAGCAGACTTCTCTTTTCTCCCACTTTTCTTGAGACTTCGTTTATCACTCGTTCGATCCATTTTATCTTCATCATTCTTCGGTAGCACATCATTCGAATGCTTCCAGTCTTGACTTGTCTGCTGCTGTTGTCATCCATGCTATGCTGTCATAGAGTAGCATGCTCCATATGTATGCTCTAATGAACTGTTTCCTCACTTCCACGTTTGTATTTCCTGCTGTGAGACGAATCTTCTTTTGGTAAAATGCTCTTTTTGTCTGGGCTATTCTACTGGCAGTTTCTCTTTTACTGCATATATCGCTCGTTACTTGGCTATCCAGATAACAATACTCTTTCACCTCTTTAATTTTTCCTATTTTAATGTTGATGCTGACTTTTCTCCTACTGCATACCAATACCTTAGTTTTCTTTTTATTTATCTCCAGATGATATCTGGCCATTGTCCTTTCCATATTTCCTAGGGTATTCTTTAATCTCTTTCTGTTTCTGCCAATACTTCTACGCCATCGGTGAATCCCAGCGTGCTGATTTTTTCATTCGGATAGTCACTCTTGGAGACTTTTCTTTGACTTATTGGATGGCTTTCTTGATGTAGAAATTGAACAAAACGGGATACAATGCACAGCCTAGTCTCATTCCTTTCTTTATGCTTGCTTCTCTACTGCTGTGTCCTGATTTGATTATGGACACCTGGTTTTTATACAAGGTGTGGAAAACTATTCGGTCATTGTATGGTACTCCAATTTCTTTCAGAATCATCAGCATCAAGTTCTAATCCCTGTCATTTTCATTTCATATCCTTTATGGGAATGCTGTAGTTAATACTATAGCTATGATAATTCCTGATTTATTGAGCTAGTATCCCTTCTAACGAGAGCGTGGTAGCCTAGTGGGTAGAGCGCTTGGCTACACATCGAAGGGTCCCGGGTACAAATCCAGGTGAAGCCTTTGGACGCCTCCGAATGAAAAATCCTCGGAGTGCGAGATGGCTCAGGGAAAGGAACTGGACCCCTACCCTGAATGTGTGAAATTCACACGCCTGTGGCTTAGTCCGAGGTGAGCTCTACCCTCGCCTATCAAAACCAACCTTCGGGAATCACAGAGTGAGTGATCCCTTACAACAGTATAATGAGACAAGCATTTTTCTTTAAGTTTTGAATGCCCTGTTTTCCGCGACATAAAAGGAACATAATAGCGATTGCTTTTCGTGATGTAACCCACCATCTTTACTTAATACCGTCTGTACCGCAGTGCGCTTGAAGCTCTTTTTCGACGCTTATACGTTCAATCCTTTTATGTTGCGTCAGTAGTGATTCTAGGTGTCCTCCAATCCCCACGCCTCGCGAGAGCACTTACATAAGGACTGTAAAGAAGAAAATTGTGATTGGGCCAGCACATTTCTGTCTTTGATCGTATCTTAAAATAACAATATTTCTCAGCGTCCAATCAGAAGATACCCATCATATTTTTGATATTACGCTCCGCGCTTAGCGTCGTTCTGGAACGACGACAGGGTACTATCCGGTGACGGTTGCTGCTCCTGAACGGTAGCGCAGAAATATTTATTTACGGCGCACCGAGCTCCAGTGCACGAATTTTATCAGTTTTTCACCACTATCCTTGGATGGGTTCTATAGTTTCCAAGAAAGTATAAAGGCTTCCTGTCTTGGGTTTTGGTTTCTCCAAAGGTCAGGTTACTTATATTGTACCTTCTAACCTAAGGCATTAATATCAGGACAAACACATAATCCATGCCCTAAGCGAGACTTGAACCTGCGACCTTTGAATTGCCAGTCTATCACGGTACCGACCCAGCTACCATGGTTGGCTCCGAGAATCTTCTTTGTTTTAGGATCCAATAGTTATTTTTTTTAAATTTTCTATTTGAGATATTTTCGCATTTTTAATAATTTGTCTCTTTCGTTGTTTTAAATAATATGCATTTTAGCAGTTGAATTACGTTTTCATCCCCTAAGGGCGTATCGTACTGATATGCCTTCTTTCAATCCTAAAATAAATACAACATCCACGCCCGATCCACGATATATTTGGGACGCGTACAGACCGTACTACCTCATTCGGCATATTTTATTGTCCCGTTCTTAATTTGTGAATATTTTTACTATAGTAATGGTGTTAAACAAATTTTCGTGATATAAAAGTATTCAGTCCTCGACCTCATGACATCACTGCCAACCATCTTACATCTTACCTTGCGTCATTTACCCAAACTATCTTCGAATTTAAGAGCGGGACTGTAGAAAGACGCTCCTCGACCTCCTAGTGCTGCAAATAGGAAGAGAGTGATTTCTTCCAGTGGTGAATTAACCGAGGAGGAATAAGGAGGTGGAGAAGGAGGTGTGTAAAAGTGAATTTTTTAGTGGCCCGGCATAGAAGGAGCGGATGAGGAAGATTTTGTGGCCACCTCAGAAGATGGGATCAGGGCAGTTACCCCAGCACATGCATCTTCCAACTCTCTCGCTCTGACGCGGACGAAGAGATATGACTATTAATGGAGGTCTCATAGTAAGGATAATACCCAACACGATTTTCCTTCTCCCTGACCACAGGAATAATGGTTTTGGACTCAGTGGTGCAGAGTAGGCGTGATAACTTTATGGACCCTTAGTCAGATCCAATTTTGGGGCTTCCTTGCCTTGCTTTTTTTCTACCAGAGGCGTGTAATAAATGTATCTGTTGATTTTTAGTATATTTTCCATTTGAGCAATACATTCCCTTGAATGAGAGATCTGTTCTGCATAGCATGCCACTTCATCCTTGCCAAAAATCATCATCATTTAGTACACTACTCAGTGTTTATCTCGCATTAGATTTCATTCTTAAAGTAGACTATATTTCTGTGTCCTATGAATTCAAATACGATATATCCTTTGCTGAGGATAAAATATGGTACGGCATGCTCACTACGGGGTCCCTTTCTGTAAGGGCCCCACACCTCGTTTGAACTTCATACTCACGCCTGAAAAGTGGAGGAACCATAATGTTTTAAAATTATTTTGGGAAACCAAAGAATGATAGACTGAAGAATCATAAGGTAGACAAACTACAATGTAGAAGAATGGCTTCATGAAAATAAGGCACCGAAGGCAAGATTTACTAAATGGAAACTGCTGATTTGTGAAGATTTTCTGTCTTTCTTGTTAAATACTGTTACACGTGAGTTCAATCCAAGTGCTCAGAATCTTCTAAATACTGCAGCACGGAATACATTTGTCAATATTCCTTGCTTTCGGTGCTGCATTCGCCTCCGTTACTACTCGAGAAACCCCGTGTCTGGTGAATTTAAACCTACATTTACGAACAGTATTCACAAAATAAGAACTCTGATGGACATTTTTCACTCGATGATGGACAGTTTAGTCACGCAGTAACAAAGATTGTGCCTTGACAAAGATTCTATGTTTCTCTGGGGGAGTCCCCGTATCATCTAAATTTTTATGGAACTATAAACACCGTTGCGGCATAGAAGAGCGTCATTATCATCAGTCAGCAATCCTAATATTGGTTAAACAATGCTCTGTACTTAATTCTCTAACGGTTAATCTCTTCATATTCGTATAATTCTTACCTTTCAAATCCTTAAAAACACTCTCCATACAGTATCTATTCGTGGCCTCCTCTTTCGAGTCTTCCCACTCACAGTTCGTCCTCTATTGGCCATCATTTTTCAACATATGGCACTTAAATTGTCCCGTTTTATTTCCAAATTTTTCAGCAGACACATCTTTTCCACCACTCTTCTTAGATAACAGCATATGCCGAAAAAAACTGCATTTGATCTATGGTTCCATGTGTATACTGGTGTTTCCAGCCTCGATTTACTCGAAAATGTACCTACTCCATAAATGGTAGCTTAGATCCCGGCCATTTATTGTTTGTGAATAATTTTTAGAATAGTTTTGACTCGGCCTACCAATAACTTAAGTATCAAAAATGCTGCATAAGGAGTCTTGTAATCACGCGGAGATAAAACGCCTTCCACATCCTACTCCATAAGGTGAAAATATGAAATTAAAGGAGGAGGCCCGTACATTGTGGAAATTCTTTGTAGAAAACAAAGTGACAATGCTTTGCGTTATGAAGTGTAATAATAAAAAGGGTGTGCAGATATTCAGCTCCGGATATCGGAGTGATAAAGTTCATATTCATCGCCTGAGATGTGGTGAAAGCATTTTTAAACCGGAGGTCTTAGTAAAGTACGATGCCTCTCTCTAATTTTGATCAGATTAAACTGATATAATGGTTCTACTATCGAAAGTGAGGCCCTGAAGTGGAACAGAAGAATAAAAATTCACATACTTTTCCTCCTGTGAAACAAAAGCTACTTCTTCTATTTATATTCCAGCGCTCTAATCTCCTCGTCTCAAAATAAAATCTTTATTTCGTCTCTTCTTTTCAGATTCTTTCCTGCTTTCCACTCCATCGCCAGTAAAATACTCCAGAGATCTAGTATTGTTGAGGAATTTACCCGAAAAATACAGACTTAAAGGTAAGTGATAGAAATTTTAACTGCAGGGATACCGGCAGTGTGCAAAAAAAGAGGGTTCGAAGTACTTCGAAAACAACCGTTTAAATTTTAAAATACCCCACGATAGCGAGACATATAACCGTTTATACAAAACCTATATGTGTATTATATGATATTTATTCAACCTTGTTATGAACTTTCCAGTAGATATGTGCGAATACTACCCGCAAATTCTAAATGCCTCGAACATTAAATAGTATTTAATATTAGATATTTCGAATAGTTGTGTTACAAGAATTCAATATTCGTCAGCTCTAATAATTATGCTATTAATTACGCTATATCCGGCGTGCTGATGAACTACATCATAATAATTCAAATCTGGGCAGAACGTGGTGTATTAACACTTTCTGCTCACTTATTAGGGTTTATAAAAGATATCGTATTCAACAGTCCATCATTGGTAGTAAAATAATTTTATTACATATTTGACATTTTAAAACCAGGATTACATTTTTTACATTTAATCAACTTGTTGGTTTTGACTTCCATAGGCTGCAAATAAATTATCAGATAAAATTTATAATATCAATTGCAATTATAGTATTGGAGGTATTATAAATACGAGATATTCGAGTCATGATTTAATATTCGAATTCGATATTTGAACTCGAATTTTGAATTCGAGAAATCTGCTATTCGACCCATCCTTACATTTTACTGATTAACTTAAAATAGAATTATCTTCAAACATTAGTATTGTGGAATGGGATATTGGGCTTCTTTTTCGGCGTACTTTTGATTGTAGCACATGTTGTTAACGTTCTGTTGCTCCTGTGTCTCCAATCGTATCTCTTTTTATTTTTCAGTAGAGAAATATTGAATTATGCAAGAAAGTTGGTGTGGTACTTATTCAAAATGATTCAAAAGCACGGCATTCAAAAGGATATATGTATTAAATGTACGGCTTAAAGGGAAGTGTTTGGAATTCCATAAAATAGCGATCGTAACTTTTTCCTAAAATAATCAATCCGTCGCCCGAGTCAGCCGGCGGCCGACGCTGTTGAGAAACGTCCAAAGTTTATATCATTTGAAGTAACGTAAACTTCTTTCAAATTTTAAAAATATAGATGTCAAACATCCACTTTTAGTACATAGTACGTGAGAATTAAAAATAAGTAACCTCGTTACTGATAAATTGTGACAATTATTCTCTCATTTTGTCAGCGTTAGATTAGGATCATGCATATCGGTAGAAAGTGGCATTCACGGACATAATTCCCGTTGAGTGCTCATAGCACTGCGTGATGTAAAAAATATATGCATTAGTGTGACAGTACTTCATCAAGAGTAGTTAAAGAAATTTAGATTTTTATTGGTCCCTACTTGAGTCTTTTGTGGAGATCATTTCGAGTGCTGTACTCTGTCCGTGGAATTGGACGATAAGTCGTGGTCCCCTCAGGGCCTTTCGTCGGCTGACGCCGACATCGGGTTTCTCTGCACCCTTCCTCCGTTCCCTGAAAACTTCTACTCCAAAACAGTTATCTTCTTATCCTTATTTGAGCAAATGACATTAGTTGTCGGTCGCTTCCGTCGAGGTATCTACTACTCAGATGCATGGCATAAATAAAAAAAATAAAAAGGTGATAATTTTCAATGCACATTTGTCATTTGCAAACAATTTTGTGCATGCATAATAGAAAAAAAATTATCAGCAACCAGGAAGGGAAATAGAGGGGAGTTGAAGGGAGTTATGTCGCACATAGGTGAATCGTATGAATAGAATTGCTGAGGTAGGGAAAATTGTGGCAGTGCGGTGTTTTATTGAGCTAGAAGGAGATTATGAGTCAAAGGTCATTTAGCCTCTAGCAAATACTAATCAGAATAAACAGAAAGGTGGAAAAGTTGTCCAAGATATTTTGATATCGAAGCACAGGGTTCAACCTATTGTCGGCTTAGTTGGAGAGGGTGTTGGAAATATATGGTCGATATTTAGACAAAACTTTCCTTTCTGCCATCTAACCCTTCGTCAAATACATGATCACTAAATTATGCGAGTGTTTGATAAGAGAGAAAAAAGATAAATGGAAAACAATACCTATTAACAATGAAAACAATTTTAAGTAAAAAGAATAAATTTCTAGAGAATTCCATTACTTAAACTGTTCCTGACAAAATAATGTCACACTCATACATAAATTTTTTATATCACTCAGTGCTATGACCATTCTGTGTTAAAAGCATTTAAATTTGTGGGATAATGGTGCTTAAATCCATTTTACACTCTGCAGAAAAACACCCAACCAAAAAGGGGGATGTGTCAAAACCTGCGAAAAGTTACAAATAAAGCCGATAATGTTTAACTATAGAGGATAAGGATAAGAAATGGAGCCTAAGTGGAGAAATTTTAGCAGTCTTTGTGAATTAGTGAGTTATTGTTAGTAATGTACACAACGACTATACTAGAGGTATTTGGTCATCTTTACATGTGGTTTTTACCGTACAATTTGACAGCATGCGTTAGCCGGAAAAATTGATAAACACGGCTTCGTGGTATTGATAAACTTTTTCATTGCATTTCCGCGTAACATGGCATCGAGAAGAACACTACATTACCACACTTTCAATTCCCAGCGCCGGCATGGATCTGAAGACTCGGGCTGCTTCGGCGGTGGCCGCTGCCTCATATCGCTGGGTTTTGAATGGCACAGGTGCGCGAATTCCACGGTGGCGCTGCGTACGGACGTTGCTAAATGTTCTGACCGATGACATGTGGAAACCTGACATTGTTGCGTCAGCATTTTTCCATCCGTGTCGTCCGTGTCATTCGAGTTCATGAATTTCCGTCCTTGAGAGAGGGAGCCCAACTATTCTCGCCACAAAGCATGTTATGCTTCTTCGGAGTTTTAGCGGAAGAAGATCGAGTGGAAGAAAAGCATTCCCACCCTCTTCCCCCCCTCCCCACCCCCAGAAAAATCATTCCTTAGTCTCATTTGACGACGAGCGTTTGGTAAGTTGAATAAAAAACGTTTTTTACTCATAGCTGATTTTACAATGGCAAATCATGTGTAATTGATTTGCATATTGGTTTTCAACAGCAACCGAGTCTTCAAGGCCGATCTGGACAGAAATATCAAACGTGGAAGATTTTTAATTCCAATTCAGGATTGACTTTAGTATTTGTGTTAGCATTTTAAGTCTAATTTATGTGATGCGATGTATTCCCAGTATTTGCAGAAATTGGAAACTACTTCTAATGCCACTATTGACCTGCAAAGGTTTTATCGTACCGTTGCTGAAAGAGTGTGCATACCTAATAGTAGGCCTATACCACCTAGTTGTAATTAATGTTAACGTGTGAGCCACCGTACAGGTGTGTGTGGTGTATAAGACACTATTTGTGAAAATGAAATATAGGCGAATACAAACTTGGGAATAACCGGATAAATGGGCATATAATCCTTTATAAAACAATTTATCTTTATTCGCATTTTTGCCGTGGAAGAAATAGTCTTTCTATCCTACTGTTGATCTCTCTCAATTTGGCTGTTTGCATCTGCCCAGCTGACTTAGTGAAATAGGCAGATGTTAATGTTATTTTCAAAGTAATGCGATGTGAATTTATCGAGCAAACTTCGAAAAGTCGCGTAACCTTGGAATCCGGATTCGAATCCTGGTAATGGCGAATTTTTTTTCCGGGCGGAAATATTCTAATGCATGCCTACCAACGATAGATACATTTTTTGCATTGGGTGTTGTGCTATTTGTTTAACGATATTGTTTTTAAACCTAAAATCCAAAAGTGCATTGAACTAAATTTTGGTAGTTCAATTTGAACGACACGCTTCACTATTTTGCATATTACCCATTAAAGCCGTAACCAGCAATTTTATAAATATTAGTTCAATTAGAGCTAATGTCATGGTAAACAAGTTCCAAAGAAAAGCATTTTTGTTGTCATACTTCTATTAATATCCTTTGTGAAGAAAAATATCATTTTAATCCCGAGAAAAACATTTTAAAATGCATTATAACACTTAAACTATTGAACTCTGCGGTTGGTTGTCAAATAAATATTGAATGAATACAAAAGAGCTAAAAAATATATTTTCTTTTTCCCATATCTGTCGCGGTTCAAGCGAGTATTTTTAGTTCCTGGAAATAATATTAACGCATGGAATAATTTGAATTTTAATAATTGGCGTGTGTTTTCATCAGGAAGCCTTTTAAAATTCTATTTTTCTGAACATATACCAAATGAATGCCTTTCAACATTACATAGTGCAAAAAAAATAGTCTTAAATCACTCAGTTATTGTTGCCTCCACCATAATTTCAAAAAAATAAGAAATTTGGTTGCCTAATGGATTAACTATTATATACTTAGTAATAATATTCAAATACCTTCCCTTTGCCCTTAGATTGTCATTTGCGTTTAAATGTTTCCCTTCCTGATGATGGTGTGAAATATTTGATTATTAAGTGCATATTAAAAAAATACATATATTATGGCTTTTATCAGTAGTTTTGTCATAATAATGAATTAAATGATTTTGCCATCGTTTTAAGGTGGTGAAATTTATGCAAGCTGCATGGAATAGGGTTATTATTGCCATGTACGCTACAAGGCTTACTACAGTGTCTTGGGGAGTCGAATTGAGTACAATAGCTGCACTAAGTGTTATGTCTCAGTGAAGTTCAGGAAATGGTTGTTACTTGACAATCAACAATAACAAATCTAGTTGCAATTAAATATTTAATATCCACAATCATTCCAGATTACATAATTTAAGTCGGACAAGGAACAGTGAAACAACCATGGGAAACGAAATATTCACAATGCGTGGAAACGATGGAAATCCGTAAGGTTATGATGTCCTCTCTTCGATTGGTTCATGCCACTGAAGTCGTCCGCCTTGTGATACCTTTCACCTTCAATCCCCTCCAACCTTACTTTATTTACCATCCACACGCTTCATACTCCGCGACGCTACCATTCCAGCCCCATGGGTGCCATCAGGTTCCGAATTGTATCCTGCTTTTTGATGACGTGCTCGCCGGCTCCCAGCGTGACGTCATGGACGTTTCCCATGTCGTCTCATATACAACTCCCACTCACTCCTTCCCGAAAAGGCTGTGAACGAACCGCTTGCAGGACAGGCCGCCGTGTTGGGGCGGACAATCGCTCGTCTCCTTGGGTTTGAGTAGACCTCCCAAGGGCCACTTCCCCAAACCCCAGGATCCTAAGGGTTTTGGCTTCCCCAAAGTCGGCAGCAACGACTTGAGGCTAGGCTTGGGACGGTGGGCATAGCTGAGAATGGGGAAGATTTTCTTGGTTGCGTGGGAGTCCTTGTCCTTGACTGCCGACTTGTCGCACGATTTGCAGATTCCAGTGCACGAATGTTTGTCGTGGACTTCCTCTTCCTCATCGCAATCGTCCTCTTCTTCGTCCGTCTCGTCGCAGGGCTCGTCACCGGGTTCGTCACAGGGTTCGTCACAGGGCTCTTCCCATGGCTCGTCGCCGGGCTCGTCGCAGGGCTCGTCGCCGGGTTCCTCCTCTACCTCTTCGCAGCCGGGATCGTCTTCTTCCTCCTCCGCGCAGTCGTCGAACGATTCCTGTTCCGGTTCGCAATCCTCTGGGACGTGGATATCCTCCGAGCAGGGTGGCGGGATCACGGGATGGACGCGAGGGTGGTGGTCGCAATCATCATCGTCAGGGTAAGGCTCCGGAATGGGCGACTCGCACTGAGTCTCGACTGCATCGACCTCGGCGTGGACAGGGAACGGGTAGTGCGGTCCTTTCTCAATCTCCTCGTGGCAGGGTTCGGGGTGGCGAGGCTTCACGAAAAATTTTGGGTGATGAAAGGGTGGTCTGGAGACGGGTTCCTCGCGAGGTGCATCGTCGGAATGTGGCTCGCTGTGCGGATTGAACTCTTGGTGCACTCCGTAAGGGAATCTAGGATAATTATGGGGGGTAGGATAATAATGTGGGTAGTGGGTCGTACCTGGGTAATGTCCATAGTCCGGGATATCATGGGGGAGGAGGGGATGGTGAATAGGCTTCTCCACGACTGGTTCCTCGCATGGCTCGTCCTTGAAATGGTGCTTCTCCTTGATAGATTCGATAATGATTTTCTTAGGATGATGAATTTCGTCTTGGTGATGAATAAAGGGATGAATATTTTCGGTACAGGGTTTGGAATGCGAGGGATATTCGGGGTAGTGAGGTTGGTAAATGGGTTTTGCTGGCACATTTTCCTCCCATGGCTCGTCATGAGGGTGAGTCTTCTCATATATCACTTCGATTTTCTTGTGGAAAGTCTTTTTCGCTGAATGATGAGGTACGTGCGTGTTTCCGGTAGAGGGTTCGCAGTCCGAGGGCTCTTTCGGGAAGTGAGGGTGGTGATTATTTTTGTCGTGGTCTGAGTCTTCGCAATCCACGTCGTCTTTGGAATCATATTTCTTAT
Source organism: Platycnemis pennipes (assembly GCA_933228895.1). Lineage (NCBI taxonomy): Eukaryota > Metazoa > Arthropoda > Insecta > Odonata > Platycnemididae > Platycnemis > Platycnemis pennipes. The sequence goes on from OW121850.1 coordinate 111,830,364, forward strand.
TGAATAGGTCGGAGATGGATTTCTTCGGTAAATTGTTTTCCGTAGCATGGTAAGTGACTTGATGCGCACCAGTGCAGGGTGTGGTGTCCGAGCAATCCTCTGGAACGTGATGATCACAACTGGGTTCATCAGGGATAGGCTCCTCACAAGGTGTTTCCTTTGAATGTAGCTTCTTCTTGATCAACTTGAGGAGATTCTTAGATAGTGGTTTTTCAACTGGGTCGCACGGGGCGATGGGGCTTTCGGAGCAGGGTTTGCAATCCGAGGTCCCATCCGGACAGTGAGGAATGGACTTATCTGGAATGGAATCGTCGCAAGTGGTATCCTTGGAGTCCAGTTTTTTCTTAATCAGCTGGGAAAGTTTATTCTTGAGGAATCCCTTCTCCACGTGGTGGTAGGATTCGTGGGTCGTTCCCGAGCAGAGTTTGCAATCCGTGTTCTCCTTGCAATCGTGATGGCTGCAACTAGGTTTGTCATGAACGGGCTCCTCGCAAGGCTCATCTTTGGAATCGAGTTTCTTTTCGATCAACTTGGAGAGGAACTTAGTGGGAAAACTCTTTTCGACGGGATGATGAGCTATCAGGGCCTTCCCGATGCAAGGTTTGTTGTCCAATGTCTCCTTCGGTTCATCTAGGACCGATCCATCGTAGGTGGTGTCTTTGAGATTGAGCTTCTTTTTGATGAACTCGACGATAATTTTCTTTGGAGAATTCTTGTGGATGGGATGATGTGAAGTGTGGGTCGTTCCAGCACAAGGTTTTGTATCCGAGGAATCCTCTGGACAGTGGGGATAGGAACTGGGTTCGTCAGGTGTAGGTTTCTCGCAAGGCACGTCATCAGGATAAGGTTTCTCGTGGTTGATTACGTCATCGTCCGTACCTTCGAACGGGTAGTGATTTTGCTTCGAGTGATTAGGCGTGTAGTATGTTTCAGTGTACGATCCGAAGTCCGGTACATGGCTTTGGTACGGAGAATTATGGATGGGTGTGTAGGATGAAGTTTTCTCGTCATCCACATCATCGGGACAAGGCGTCTTGTCAACTGTCACTTCAGAGGCTGTTTTTACGGGGTACTCCGAGTAATTCGGTCCGTGGTAAGTGTAGGAGAAGTGGGTGGGACTGTGGAAGGTTTCGTACCCCGAGGTGTGCTTGGGAAAATTAGGGTGATAGTTGGGTGTCACGGATTCCTTGCAAGGTTCGTCATCGGAGCAAGGTTTCTTTTTGATGATGTACTCAGAGGGTGTTTTCTTTGAGTAATCCGACCAGTGATATTTGAAGGAGGGATTGTATGGTCCGTAATTAATTCCCCCTGCGTGTTTCCCGGGGCTGGGATGGGGAAAGGTGTGGGGCATGCTAGGGATAGTGTATCCCAAAGGTCCGTAAAAAGCGTAGTACCTCTCCCATAACTCCTTCAAGTCGATGGCGCCTCCCGTGTCATCCGCCGGCCCGTATGGATTTTTGATTTTCGGATGCTTCGACTCCGAAAATGCTTTGTACTGGTGCGAATCGTAGGAATCCGAGTGTCCCACTACTGGATAATGGGCACCATGCTCATTATCAAGGAACTCGTAGCCCGTGGTATACTCAGATGAGGGAGGGTGGGAAGTGATCTTCTCGTAGTGGAACTGCTGTCGGGAAGGCAGTTCGTGAAGGGTGCTGTAAGATGTCTTTTGCGTCCCGGAGTAGCCGTGTTCAAATTTATGGTCCTCAATGTGGTGACCTTTAATGCTGGAGCTGCTGCTTTTTTTGATCGGTAACTTGCCGAGGGCAACCTAATGAGCAAGAAAATAATTTTTTAACAACTTATGAAATAACAGTGAATCTTACTGTCACAAATCATGAATGAAAATAAGGAAGCATGGAGCAAGGTGGAGGAAAGAAGATTCTCAGTCATGAATACTGCGCGATTGTTCGTATTGGATTATAAAACAGCAAAAAACAGAGTTACTGCAGTAAATTTTGTATTATTTTCACGGATTCTTTATAGCATAAATTTTAAACTACCGCTACCTCAAATAAAAAGACCATTATGTATAACGTGGAAGACCAAATTACGCGAAATAGTCGAGTTAATTGGTGCGCGCAGTGAAAAACATATTTTCATCATTTTATGAACGTTGATTATGAGTCACTTCATACTTAAAATCGAGAAATGCCTCAAATAAAAATATATTCAGTATACTCACGTACGTACTAATGAGTGTCATTGCCTTTCACGCTGCCAAAAATTTTTGAAATGTGCATCTTTCGAATAGTAGGAAAGAGATTAATTTTCTTTATTCAGAAAATAATACAGAATGATTATCAATACGAATCCTTATGAGTGAAGAAAGTGAAATGTATTCAGCTTCCAGTTCAGCTTTAGCAAATGTATAAAATTATAACCATTTCAATTGAAGTCTTAGTAAACCAATAAAATGCAACTTTGTGAGACAGCAAATTAACTCATTTGGTTTCCCCCGTTTTGCTCAAGATTTATTTCCGTTATATAAAGAGTTGCGCTAATCTCAGAATGAGTTTAAGGAATTAGTTACATTAGGTAGTACAACATCACCTCAGCTCAACGCTAATCTAACAACTAAACCTAAAATTATTGCAAATACAATGGAGCATCTTAATTCTAATTCGTTTGAATCTATGACTAGAAGAGAGAATATGAGGGAAATTTTCATTCTAAGCATGCAATACTATGAGTGGGCCTCTGTTAGAACACAAATACTTTAATGCGTGACACTTCGAATAAAACTTGAATAAACATGAAAACATTGTTTATACGATATCATTATTGTTGTATTAATTATATTCCCACGAATTCACTAAATTTTTAGGCCCTCTCCGTTGTATTTTGTTTGAAATCGTATATGGATGATCGACTGCTGAGATTCAATTAGAGATAATTGCAACCATTGTAGAGAGAAAAAAGTCACCTCGAAATGCGCTGAGTGTTCAAATTAAGTGAGAATGCCAATGGGTAGGTCAAGTTAAGCTTTTTTACTCGTCTTCTCCTTGAAGTCTCTCCGAATCACTTAAGAGACTCCAAAGAAAAACCAATTGTCTTTAAAAAAAAGGTCGTTTCCAGTTTGACACCTGTTATTGTAAAAGCTGACAAAGACAATATGTATTTATTCTCCCGGCGGACCTATAGGAGAAGAAGGTAACTAGACAAGTGAATCTGAGCCGTCCGTGCCGAAGTGAGACTTGGCGCGTCAGACAATTGAGAACTGCTGCTCTCATCAGGGCATCGCAGTTCATCATGGATGAAAAACAAAAGTAGTGAGTAGTTCGTATGCATTGTAAATATTTCCACGATTATATTTGAGCCAAAAATATAGTTCATCATATTCCCGAGTCGTCCGGAATTTTAAAAGTTACTATCTTCATTGCCAAGGTTGGTTGTGATTGATCACCTGAAATGATCGCCTGAATTTTCACCTGAATGTAACGGCAAATTTCACGGCGTAGGAAAGTCAAACGCTGAGGGCATGGAAGTCGTTTTAGCACTTCAACGTGGTAATACAGTCCCAATATTTTCAGATCATTTATCTACAGCTACATAATACCTAGCAAGCCATCACAAGGATGTGTAACAGGGGATGAGCCATCACCAGTCATTCATATAAATCAAGAGGCCAAATTTGTTTTATATACGTCATAATGAAAACGCAAATATCCCTTCCAGAATTTCAAATTCTTATAACGTTAGTATTGTATTATAGCAGTAGTATTTTTAATTTGGTGCTCAATTTTGCATTCAACAAAAAATATTAACATTGGAAAGTTAGTCGCTGGGAATAAGAGCTCTTACTTTTCGTCAAAAGTGAGCTAATTCCGACGAAACCTTGCAGTAAAGATCAATCACAATGAAAATAAAAAACGTACTATCCACTATTTTTATTTAAGAGATCACAACGAATTGCTACGCTGTCAAAACTCTTAACCTTCGCGCAATAAATCTTGGATGGAGGCTCTGACTTAGATGGTTTATAGCGTGGGATGCAACTATGTGAAACTCGGTACTGTACACTCTATTCAGGTCATTGGTCATTTATGAAGCGCAGGAAATTTATTCGACCACATAATAGCCTCCTTGATTTCTTCTTCTTAATCCTTAAATGTCATTAGTTCACTCAGGAATCTTAAATTTCTCAACAATGTGTAACAAAAATTATTCTAACGGATAGGTGTAACATGATAAAATGTTATTTCATGGATCAAACAATTCCATACTAGCTTATATGACTAAAATATTGAGTACTTAATGTTTGCTTATTTTTTCACCAAAAGCAACCACAAACAATAATATCTAGTTGATGACACGCAGCTGGAAATTAGCATGTGCTGTGGCTTAATATAACCTGCTTATAATTATTAATAATATGCTGATAGTGATACAATTGTGACGCGCTAAAGTGAATTCCTTCCAATCTCGAAGCATGGAAATGAAACTAAGAAAGGTCTGGTTAGGAGTTCGTGAAATTATAATAGCATGCGGCAAAATTTGAGAAATAGTTGGGGAATGTCTCAATGTAGATTGGATATCAGGTGTTAAACTACGATACAAGTTGTTAAATGTGTTGTTTTAATCATAATAAGAGATAAGATTTGAATAGCATTAAAGAACTGGCATGAAAGAGAAGAGTCTGGAGTGGGAGGTACCTTGGGAGTTACAAATGAATGTGAAGGTATATAGTGTGAATAAAGAAACGAGGAATAACATTGGCTAAGAATTCTGTACGGATTAAGGATACATGAATGAGAGAGAAGTAAGACAGGAGAGCAAGCATAGTGCCATATCACAGAAATTGAATCATTAGATCAGTTTTCCATATCTAAAGAGAAACACCATTGTTCTTGACAATGCCTACCTCGATAGGCTTGGTTTTTATCATGCATTGCCAGCACAATTTACAAAGGTCAAAATCCATGAACTGAATATTTCAGTTGCGAGATAGACTACAAGAATAAAGTTTTTAGGAACTCCAAGTAATGATGTTAAATGGCAATGCCTTACCTAACTAATACTAATTTTAAGACAAATAGCATCCATACCAAGGCCAGAATTGCAACTCTGAATCACTAGTTCGCTTAACCAACATTGTTACCAGGACCGCCTGTTTTAGTAGAAGATTTTTTTAAATCCTCCTTTTTAAATACTTGGTGGAATCTTATTCATCTATCCATGAAACCTATATCTCTTTTATTGATAATGTTAATTGCCTTGTGCTTCAGAGATTGGTTCACGAATTAATGATTCGTTATTAAATTTCAACACAACCAAAACATTCATGGTTTCCATCGAAAATTTACCCAAGTTATTCACTGGGAAAAAATATGACATTAAAGTTGAATATAAGCCCACGATTACATTTCATTGATTTCTTTCCCATGCCTTAAAAATGAATCGACATTTCTAATGAATTAACCCACAGTAACTGCAGCAATATACTGATGAAATAATAATAGCTATTTAATGAATGTCCATTTTGTAAATGTCCACCATTAGAAAAAGCATATAGTTTTATATGTTTTAGTATTATAAGTTTTTTTCTAGTAACTAAGGTACTAAAAAAATGTATACTCCAACGTTAAACTCATTCCCATCCTTCAAACCCATGTAATTTCAAGTTAGATAACGTTTCGAGTTTCGACCGCTAAATATAGAAAACAAATTGCTATGGATTTCTAGTATTTCGATCCATCCTTATTGTCAAGTAATGCTTTTCACCTGCGTCAGTGCGGTAATGAGGAGGATAAGCGCCCAGCTTCTTCCAGGAGACCACGATCCCATTGTCTGGACGTCGTTGGAGTAACCGGACGCCCAAGGATTTCTCAGCTTTCTCCCTCGGTCCAATCTCTCGCCCCGTGCTTATATGCCGGCGTCAGGGACCTTCTCCAGAGACAGCCGGAGGGCGTGAGGGGCGGCCAAAGTCACCGTCCCAAGGTTAGCTTCTCGTTCATTGTCTCGGAGGAGGGCGAATGTTTCCCGCGAGCGCACGTCTCCGAACTCATTTGTTTGTCAACAACACGAGAAATCCGGAAACGTTGCCCGCGACATGACTCCCGTCGATGACCGATAATGCTTACGCCGCCGATCAAAGAGTTACGCGCGTGTGCAGCAATCAATCGAAATGCGTCAATGACTTCGATATAATCAAAAAATGTTTTTTTTAAAGCAAAGGATAGGAAAACTTTGGCTACCTTGGCGATTTTTTTTTGCGTTGGCATGCAACAAGGCAGTACCCGAGCTCCGTAGAGTAGCGGCAGGCCCCGGAGTTTCGGAATTCGGAGTAGGCACATCTCAAATTAGTTAGTAGTAGTAGTCTTCGGTTTTGAGGTGCTTCAACGGCTAAGGTTATTTCGCACCGTCTAGCCTAAGGTCTTAATCCCAAGAAAAACACAACACCCATGCCCTGGACGGGATTCGAACACAAGACCATTGGGTTGCCAGACAAACGTGTTTCCAACCCGTCTACTCATTCCAGTTATGCAGACTCAATGAGAGGTGGGCTCTCAGAATAGTATCCAACTTTCCAGCACAATCCTCACATTAAAAGTACTTTAGGAGATTCAATTGATTTATGTAAAAGCTTCATTATGACCACCATCACTTACTGTACCACAATCTTTAACTCTTCACGTCAGCAAAGACGTAAATCTTCTTAATTTCATTTACAAATAGTATCATTCCCCCTTTTATTCCAGTTATCAATACATACTTTAATCACCTGCTCCACCCGAACGGAATACCTATTGATTTGTTCAGCCTGAGTGGCCCTTTTAGAATTTCACAAAGCTTTTCCCAGCTCACCCTCTCCACCAACTCTACTTGATTTTCAAAGGTATAGTATTAAGGTTTTATTTTCGTCATTGGCTCGTTGGCTAGGCTAATCAAGGATTACTGAAAACGTCTTTTAAATGGAACGTTAGCATAGTAATCATGTTGTGATGGACGAGATGACGGTAATATCGAATTTTCCAGAGGTCGACATATCGTCGTCTATCGCAAGTCAGCTGGGTCCATAAGAGGACGCAAATAGGGAATATCGTTACAATTCTGGAAGATAGCCATGCGTTAAGGGAACTGGTTATTCGGTTCGGCATTAGAAAAAAAGAATTTAATATCCTGAAAGTACTGGCGCTTATGCCGTTGTAGGTCTTGTCGCGATCGAGTTTGTAGCCTCTAAGAGGAGAGTTGGGTTGGTCATAGGTTAGAGAGAGGTGTAGTGGTTAGAGTACTGGCCTCTCACCGGGAGGTCCCGGATTCGATTCCCGGTAAGTTTTTTTCATTGGTCATCTGGCCCCTACTGGAGTGTCTTGTGGAGAGCATTTGAGTACAGCACTCCGTCCGTCGAATGGGACGTTAAGTCGTGGTCTACTTGGTATATTTTCGTTAAGAGCAGGATAATGCTAAAGCTGGGTTTCTCTCCACCCTTCCTCCTTTCCTTTCCATTTCCACCTTGTATCTTTTCTCCCGGTGTGAAGCGCCTATTAGTGCGGAAACTGACTTGAAAACACAGATGATAGTTGTTAGAGTACATACTTATCACCCATAGGACCTGGGTTCGAATCCCGGCAGGGAAAGATATTTTTCATTGGGAAAATGGCTCCTACTTAAGTGCTTTGTGGAGAGCATTCGAGTTCAGAACTTCGTCCGTCGGATGAGACGGAGAACAATGGTCCCTTTTCGTTAAGAGACGCTAATTCCGACGTCGGCACCCTTCCTCGAGTTGTCCTTTGATTCCTGTCCTTGTATCTTTCCTCCAGGTTTAACACGCCTATAAGTGCGGGTACAGTCTTGATAGTCACAGATAGCCTGAAGGATAACAAAAGGTATTACATAGAGGATGCTTTAAGGTGTAATACTATGAGGTAAAAACGCAACTCCAACATCGTTACTCAACTCCAACATTGTTACGCACGTTGTGCATAACTCGGGGAAAATGAGTGCAGAGCCATTGTCTTCAGTTTAGTCGCCGACTCTTTGAAAACACACGTCATCAGGGCTTGGAGACAATAGATCAAACGTAGTTGATGTGATATTTTAGAGAGATTGAGTGGGGAAATGGACGCAAGAACGAATGGCGACTGGCGTCGAAAAAACAAATAAAACCTACGACCTAAATTCACCCATTTGAAGCTTTCATTAATGCTAAGGAATACAGTGTGTTAAGTGCGTGTCTTATGATTAAAAAATTAGTCGGCTTTATTTAGAGTAGAGGTGCTACTGCTTCTGTGACTGTTACCTTGATAGCTGTATTTTCCTGGGGAGGTGGCCTATAACTGAGGTAATTTGGGATAGGTGTGTAGTTGGGTAATGGTAGATATTTTTTTAGAGAATGATGAAGATTAAATGGATCGACCGAGTAAGTAACGAGAAATTCCTAAGAAGAGTGGGAGAAAAGAGAAGTCTGCTGACAACTCTAAAAAGAAGGGACAACTTAATCGGCCATATCTTGAGGCACGAAGGCCTGTTGAGGGAAAAGTGAACGGAAAGATTGGAAAAGGCAGGCCTCGTATGAGGTACATGGAACGGGTTGTGAACGATGTAAAAGAGAAGAGTTACGTCACAATGAAAAGGTTGGCCGATAGAAGAATCGAGTGGAAAGCTGCGTGAAACCAATCCTAGGATTGTTGACCAATGATGGTGATGATTATTTTCAGGGGACGGAGTAAGGGTAGAGATAAACACTGCGTTGATATCATCCTGCTCTTAAAAAAAGGCGCTGAGGGAACCACGGCTTAACATCCCATTCGTCGGACGGAGTACTGGACTCAAAGTGCTTTGCACAACGTGGTTAAGTAGGGAACGGTATACCAATGAAAAATCTCTGCCAGTCCTAGGATCTGAACCAGGTCCCTTAGAACAGGAGGCTATTACTCTAAACACCACACCAACCCGAACCAAAGTTACCTTGAAAGGGGAAAGGCGTAGCATCTCAAAATGTTGAGTTCCCCTAAATCTTTTCTGCCGGAAATAAAAGTGAAATATAAGAAAAGCAGGTAAATATGCTATTCCATCTTCGGAGCTTGATAAACTATTACTGTTCTCATTGCAAGATATATTGCATTTAATGTAACATCCTCTTGACACAAAGACTAGATTATTTCCTTGGGCAATTTTCGCAAAAATTTTTGTTTCTGAAGCAAAAATTAGAGCGGATTAAACATTATGGTGATCCCATGGCATAAATTTGAACTGGTTCGTCAAATATGGGTGAAAAGTTTCGCTGCATTTATCTCGTTTTGGGTACTTCGTTGAGTTACGTATTTATACTATGTCACCTAATGATGTGACTGGATGAAACTTTGTTCGCGTAAATGGAAATTTATGAACTAAATCCGTTATGAAATTTTAAATATATTTATCCGACTTTATTCATGAAAATATAAAGGGTTACACTCATTTTTCTTATTTTATTGTTAAGTTTTTGCAAGTTTCCATCTTTTGTCTAGGAACTTCCCCAGTTGTAAAAGATGGAAGTAACTGTCCAGGGTGTGTGAAAAGGAATACTCAAAACTATGCACGAGGTATAACCTGGCGCAGACAGTAGTAGGACCTTGAAATACAAAAATTGAGGGAAGACTTGCTTGTTCTCGATCAGGAAATTGCTGAGGTGCATCTTCAATCGTCTCATATCTGGATAGCGTCGGGCCATTCTTTGCTAGAAGCGTAAGTTAATAGTGAAGAAGGTCTTAGCGGTGACGAACGACAGGTGGGACCATCTGCGCCATTAATTTTAACGAAACTGTAAACTTTCTGGTAAAATCTTCATGAAATCGATATTGGTTAAAGCTGGTTCGTAAATACTAATACCTCATGTCACCTGGACTGAAAATATATGATGACTGCGTTTGAGGTACTGGACTTCAAAAAATACCGAAGAGTATTAATAATGAGAGACTAATATTAAGCATTCAAAATAATTTTCCTATTATTAGAAATATATATTGATCACACGTTAGCAAAAATATACATAAATATAGTTTTAGGAGCATTCGAGTTCCCTGCTCAGTCCGTCGGATGAGGCGTAAAGCCGTGGTCCCTTAGGCGCCAATCGTTAACAGCAAGCTAATGCCAATGCTGAGTTTTTCTCCACCCTTCCTCCTTACACTTCCATTTCCATCCTTTTACCTTCCCTCCCGGTCTGAAGGGCCTCTAAGTGTGGGTACAGGCTTGAAAACACATAGGGTAAGAAGCAAATTTACGTCATGAATTTGATCATGAATATTAAGTTCCTTTCTAATGGTTAAATTGATAGCGGCTATCAATGTAATAATCTGTTCTTTAATGTAAAACTTTCAAATTTGTAATCTTCCTGGATAGGTACATGGCAAGTCCTCACTCGACATCACTGAACGACTGCGTTTCAAGAAGACTTGAATACGGTTCTCCAATTTTCTTCTCTTTTTTTTAATACTATAGAGGGTGTGAGCCAGAGAAAACGTAAGGTAAAATTGTTAATGCTTCAGCGAAAAATATTATTGTGGGACAGGTCCTATAAATAAATTGGTAGTTGGACGTGAGTGTGTCTTTTAGGACATGGAGGAGGATTGAAGAGAATTGTCGCTCGTGGCTTATGTTCGAATCCGCCGAATAACGAAGAAAAGCCCATGGGAGTCAATGGTTATATGTCCCCACAATTGGATGGATTCCTGCAACATAGGCAATTTTTAGATGGAATTCGAGAAGGAATTAACATTACATAGATACAATTACCTCCCGCATCCAGGTATTAAATCCAGGCTTTCGGAATGTGAAGCTAATTCTCTTGCCTCCGCACATACCAGGGACCCGGTCATGTATCTTCATAATGCGTGCGCTCGCATAATTGGTATCTTTTAATTCATCTTGGGATGATGCAAATTTTTATCGCCATTCCAAAAATTTAGCCCGTTGCTTCAAGTCTCTAATTTGTTATGGTAATACGATTAGTTACTCCGGTTTCTATGGTCAGGTAACTTCACTAGGAGTTTGCGTCGCAGATAACGATAGGGACAACACGGAAGAAGGATCCACGATCTGGCACTATGTACTCCGCCAATCCATCTTAAAGCGCATCGGAGTGCATCATAAAATGCTTCTAGTGATGGTTTTCGTTCCGCATCGTGCCGTGAACGTGTGCAGATTTTATCAGAATAACAAGATTAGAGAGATAGATTTTCGTACCGATAGATTAAAAATGCCATTTTTCCCGCGTACCATAAGAGCAAAATAGGCAGCATAGCAAGGAGATTGGTAAGTGAAATATTGCTAGAGTAGTCTGTAGTGCATTATGCATGTATTAACAACCAACCCCTTTATTACTGTGTAGATACTAACCATCTAGCTGCATGTGACCCTATTATCTAGCATGTTTCCATGTAGTAGCCTAGTTGCTTGTCATAGTGCGTGTTTGGTGACCTTCACCCTCTGCCACACACCCTCATGATGGCTCGCAGGGTATTACGTAGATGTAGATGTGCAGGTAAATGCAAGAGTGGAGAAATGATTCTCTTAGGCCAAAGTCTTCTTACCTATTCAAAATAAATATATTCGGAAATAATTCCGCAGAAGCCACTAAATTTCTCCCTCGATCATTTAAAGGAAATCAGTAAGTATCCAAGTCAACACAGAGACATTTCACGCAATGAAGAGAATGGTCTCATTTCGCAATGATTCAGTTAAAACTAACTGAATCTGTGGCACGTGCCTCGTGAATGCATATTTACATGTTTCCATAAAGTAGTAGCATAATACCTTTCAGTTGCATGTAAGTCATTAACCATTTTTGTGTTTCTGGTGATAGTTCACCCCCAGCCACACACCCTTGATTTAGTTTGCAGGACTTTATGTAGATGTACTCTAGTGAGTCTATAATCAAGTTACCTCTCTCATCGTTAATACTACGTTGACAAAGTCTTGAGAAGTAAGTGATAATTAAACTTGTGAACTTCAATACTAACTTTGTTTTCATACCTTTCGTTGGCTTTACAAATATTCGTGTGTTCCCGAATTACATGTCTACCGCGAGGTGTTGACCACACAGACGTTGGTGTATTAAGAATCCCTGGTATAATATGGATTAAATGAATACTCATGCCCGATTTCTATCCGGTCTTCCAACCCTCTTCGTATTTTCATATGGCGAGGTGGTGTCAGAAGAAATAGTAAATCGGATTCCTCGATGTGAGATCCATGAGAAAAGTGAGTAATGCTATAACTGATGCCGTGGTTGACCTTTTTCAGGCACAATAAAGAATCCAACCATACGAGGAAACCAGAACTGAATTAAAATATGGAAATTCGCACCTATTCGCCAATAGACACACATACTAGTAAATCGTTTCCACTCCATTTGAAACACTCGTACAATAGCCTCTCATGTGCTACCCTAGAATTCACTGAGTAGATAAGTGTTGGGAACAAGTGGTCTGGTGTGTCACTGCCTCTATACATTTAAAGCATACATTATTATAAACTATCTAAACAGAATACTCTGTCTTTAAGGCACGCTAGTTTATGCTTAAGCCCGAGAGTGTGTGTAAAACTATCAAAGAACGCGTTTACATAATTTACGTGCATAAAATGCCCTAATAATTTGGAATATGCATTGTAGCCCAAAGGTAGTTGTCTCTAATTCCGTTTACTAGGGTGTTTTCCCACCTACGGATTGAATATGTATATTTTTTTAATATGTACCTACTTCAAGCGCAATTCGAGTCAGCGTGTTTCCACTAATGAAAAACATGGTGGGATGGATAATAAATATTTTCATGTGAAAAGCAATTTTCCACTTCGATGATAGTGCACATATTGACGACTAGTTTCGACAGCTACGTCATGCTTTTAATTTATCCATCCCATAATGGAACATTTCACCATATCGACCGTTACACGTTGTTTTACTTTTAAATACACATTGAATGGATTTGAAAAAATGGACATAGCTAAAATCGTAAGATAACTCATTTTGTTCATGTTCAAATTATTCCGTTATAAGTATTATTAATTTCTTCCCGCTATTAAAGAAATGTGCTTGGAGGCCCGGAGTCCAACTTCACATGTGTGGGACATCATCCACATAGTTATTAATTAGGCACCAAAAGATTTATTTCAAAAATATTAACTTCAATGGATTGAAACCCAGGCCCTCAGAGATGGTAAACTAGTACTCCGGACCCGATCCCTAATCACCAAGTCATTGATGAGGAGAGTGAAGTTCAGCATGGTGCGTGTGAGCCTTACCTGACAACATTCGCTCCATTCGCAAGATAACTGATGCTCGTCCAAACAGATTCGTCTTGATTTGAGCAGATCCTTTCAGATGCATTGGCCACGGTTTTATGCGAGGTGGATATATTGCCCCGAGACTTCAGCTGGGTGGAGGGTTACTTGATCCTTCTCCCATTACTCCCGGACACGGTGATATCTGAGCGGTACAAATTTAAGAGATGTTTACAAAGCAGGAGATAATGGATGGAGCCGGAAAATAGTACCTTGTGATGTCACTTCTTTTGTCTGTTACCTTGGTGTAGCACGACGATTGATAATGTAGTTTGTCTCGGTGTACTCCCGCTTGAAAAAGAGACGATTATCCATTGTCTGTATCCATTTAGCTCTTAAAACCGTGCCTCCCACCCCCCACCCTCTACCCCCTTCCACCATGCCCCCCACTTCCACCCCACCCACGTCTCCCCTTCTCTCCCTCCCCTCTCCAAAAAACCCCAACCGCTTCGGCGCCAATTCATTCGCGACCCAGACACTTTCCATGCAAGACGCTGCGAGTGCTGGACGGAACTGCTAGACAAGATTACTTCGAGAGAGGAGATGAGCATCGAAGGCAGGTAAAGAATTAAGGGCCGGCCGCGGTGATCAGATCGGTAACGCACCGGCATGGAAACTCAGATTTCGAGGGTTCGAATCTCAACTCGGTCATGAATGTTGTTCTCGTCTTGGGATGAATTTTAGCAATAAGTTAGGTTAGATTGTTACGATACATCGTAAGCAGTTGGAGCGCCTTAAACAGTTCAAGGTTGCGAACTAGCGGCCAAAAACCTACTTGGAAACGTACAGGGAAGGACACCTTTGTGTTCTAACTGGATAGGCATCCCCGAAAACCGGGGGATGCTGTTTCGATTCCCAATTGGTAGATTTTTCTCTCTGTGGAAATTTTTCTAATGTTATATCGCACCTTAAAACCTTATTAATAGCCACCGTGGTAACCAGGTCAGTTATGTGCCGACCTGGCAACCCAAAGGTCGTGGGTTCGATTTCTTTCCATAGCATTTGTCATTCATCTTATAATTAAAAACTTATGTTAGATAATGAGCTAACACCTTAGGCATTGGAGCACCTTAAAAACCTAAGTCTACTAATATTACATTAACTAACTAACATTACATTAACTAAACTACTAAGAAATAAGATTGATATAAATAATACCTTAAGGTCCGGTTTTATAATATTTAGTCCATTGTTTTTTTGACCGAAAAGCAACAAACATTATGCACTTTTGATACCTGCAAAATTATAATTATAAAACCAAGGATATGCAATTTTGCAGGTCATTCTAATGACAAACAACATTGATACTGACGTTAGCTTTTATGTGCTTTCTGTGGCCAGAAGACTTTACAGCCACAAAAGTAACTTTGTGTCTACCTACATGAGCTGATGACCAACGTACTAATGAATCCTTATAGAATGTGGCCTAAATGCGTTTTCCCTGAAAATTTTAGGGGAATCTCAAGACAGGTTGAGTGATTGACCACTTCTACATCTTTGGTTTTCAAGTCTGTACCCTCATTGGTCTGCTTTGCATTCAGTCACTCTTCCTTCTTTCCTAGAGCGATCTATATACCATAATCGACCCCATGTCAAGTTTCTTCCCCTATTTTCAATCCCACTGTTCCCTATCAGGTAAATAGGTCTTGAAACGGATTGGTTGAACCTTGCTGCCATTCCATCGCAGCCAATCTCAAGGATTGGGCTTGACTTCATGAGCTCAGTTCAAACTTGCCTATGACCAGAAGAACTTCCTTTGTCATCCCACTACCCCAACCATTTAAGACAATAAGCCATTGTCCTTGCCTGAACATCAGCCTTCACATAAAGTGGGTCGATATTCAGAATAGTTTCTGTCGCCAAAGATGGGGTTGTTCTTCATTCCCCATTCATTGTAAGCGGTTATGCTTGTTCCTCTCAGCTTTTTGCCATGTTCTTTTCTACTAAACTATAGAGCAGTGATAAAACCAGGTTTAACAACTGCCTTACTTATAGCAAGTTAATGGCTTTTGGCTGAAGTCCCCATGTTTTACGAATAGCCTAAGTATCCATAGAGAGGTACAGGCTTTTCTTGTTTATGCCTCAAGATACTCTCTCAAGTTGAGTTTGGAGTCCAAGATGCATCTGGTGAAAATAAATGTGCAGAAAACTGTGCAAAAAGTGTGCGCACAGTTCTATTCACACTTTTTGTGCGCTCTTTTCACATTTTTGGCACACTTCTCCACCGAACGCTTTCTGCACACTTCTTGCACACTGCTGATTCACACTTCTTGCACGCTCTTTTCACACTTTTGGCACACTTCTCCACCAAACGCTTTCTGCACACTGCTGATTCACACTTCTTGCACGCTCTTTTCACACTTTTGGCACACTTGTTCACTGAACGGTATCAGCACACTTCTTGCACACTGATGATTCACACTTCTTACATGCTCTTTTCACAATTTTAGCTCACTTTTTCAATGAATTCTTTCTGTACATTTTTACCATTTTTTTAATGTATGCATGTATTGCATATGTGCATGCACACCTCTTTTATTTTCACCCATATTTTTTATGTATTTTAATATCTCCCCTTCAACAATTAACCTATGAAATATTTTCTTGGCCAGAGACATTTAATTGGCCATGTTTCATTTTATATTCTGCAGAGGTACATTAAAAAATTTTGATTATTTTTAAATAAAGGAGTTTGGTGATACTATGTGGAATAGCATGAGCTCTGAGGGTTTCATAATAAAGCCGGCCCCAGTGGCGGTGGGGTAAATCCCTCACCTGTCGATCGCAGGGTTGCGGGTTCTAGTCCCACCCGGGGAGGTTTTTGACTGTCCGGGGCATGGGTGTTCATGAGTGTGTAATCAGTTAATGATAAGAGAGGACTACACAGTCCTAAATTCGCAGATCAATAAAGAAAAGCTTAATTTAATTTAATAAAAATTCCACGCTATTGGTAAAAACATAAGTGTTACATAGAGAGTTGCATTATTTACCCGGGAAACGGAAACTAATGTTTCCCTGGTATCAATCTAAAATGAATTGAATTCTCAAGTTAAATAACATTTATTTTTTTATGCAAAAGTTAATCATTTTTAAAATTTGTCACATGGTTGAAAGCATGCACTTATTACTGTAGCAGCCAGTTTAGATAGCACACCTGTGATGAGTTCTACTTATACCTGGGCCTACCAATTATTTTAGAATGCAAGTCTTACAGGAAATTAACAATGCCTGAGTAAACTCTCGCAATAGCAGATATCTGACTGACTGTGTCTTTTGTGCCCATTCCATGGATATACTCTTTGTTTTAGAGGGAGGAGGGTTAGGAAAGTGAGAATAGAAGAGGGTACCCTATCATAAATTTCCTATAGGTCTGCTAGAAAATTCTTATGGGACCTATAGGAGCCCTGTAAGTCTTATAGGAGCCCTATAAGACCTGTGAGAGCTCCTATTAGATTCATATAAGAGGATCTAATATAGCTGCTATGGGACTCTTGATGGCTCTCATAGAAAGTTTATAAAGACACAGCATATTTTTCTCAAAGTACTCCAACCTCGGCGATAGAGTTAAAATGATAGATCTAAGGTTTCTTTAGCAATATCTGAAATACTTTTCAGGCATACGCCAAGTATTTCTCTTGGTTTCCCTTACTTAAAATAAAGAAGAAGAATAAAATATCCCAAAAGCCATAAGCTTAAGCAGCAGAGGAATACAAAGGGGGAGAGGGGGAAGGAAGGAGTATATTCAAAGTAAGAGAGCTCTCAATCACTCATACAAAATCAAAGCATACAGAGAATTTTAAATGGAAGTAAATGACACACTCGTACACTCTCTCATATTGTTACAAACAATCATCACGCTTAAAATTAAGGGAATCAAGGTAACAATAAAAATGAATAGTGACTCACACAATCACTCACTCACTCAGGTTTGTATACTAAATACGGTCAATTTCGTGAGTCCATTCACACACACAAGCAGGGTTTACGTAGATTCCTCCAACACTATAAGTGACCCATCATGCACACAGAGTCGTATCAATGTGGTTGGGGGCCTAGGGTGCTATTCGATATGGGGACTTTTTGGAATTTATAACATTGACTTAGTCTACGCAAGTATAATAGGAAGTTGCTTTTTTCTTTTATTTCTGCATACCCAGAACTATGTATTTTTTAATGGATTACATAATGTATATTAGCATTCACAGAATAGTAAGTTAAATGTATCCTAATTAGGACTAATTAGGTGAGTTAACACTCTTTAAATACCTTTGATGTAAGTACCAATACCGGCTTATTGCCGGAAGAAATTTACTTAAGCATGCTATGTAGCATGTGCTATGCATATGCTATTTGTAATATTACATCGGCAATGGTATTTAATAGGTATGAAATGAAAAGTTGTTATTTCAAGCATTATTTTATTTACATTAGAAATCAAACCCAAAAGTTAAAGATTTAAATATACCAGTAGTAAGATTAAATTTTTTTCTTGCTAGCTTTTATCCCTGCAAACTGATTTATAAAATATATATAATATTACATCATTAAAATTTTACTCACTTTGCAACAGCATTCTCATTCAGTAATAATGCTAGGCGTGTCTGGTGGGATTAGCTCATTGGTGAGTGAAGATGGCATTTAATTAAGTTCAGAAAAACTTCTTTCACATGAAGAGACAGACACTCATACAGTCAAGAATAGTTTTAAGGCTTCACAAATATTTAGTTACAATTCTTGAATATCCAATTCGATAATGAAGTGCAGCATATTCAAAGTGGACCATGACACTACATCATCTTTAGAAATCCCTGAAGCCTATAGATGTCTTTGAAGCCTCATCATTTCTTGCAACATTTCTTCCTTCTCAAAATCATCAAATGATTTTGTTAGTTGCTAAACTGGAAAGGGGAGTTGGTCATTACTTGCTTTTACAAGATTTATCAATGAACAACAGCAAACTGTTTGTAAACATTTTCCATTGAGGTTGATCTAGTTTTTAGCTGTACAAGAAACTTATCAATGCACTCAAGCATAGAACTCTTCACTTCCTGCTGTGGAGTCACACCTGCGTCTTTGGCCTTTTCTCCTGGCATCATTTTTATAACACGCGTCTCCTGCTTTCAATATCCAATAGTCCATTTTAGTTCAAGTTGTAGCCGCATATTCTAAAGAATTGTTGACCAGTTCTTCCTGAAATTCTTTTAGAAAGATAGTCAAGCTTCTCAGCATTAACACATATTTAAAGCTGCTCCCTTCAATCTGCAAATATTTCTGGGAAAGATTTACCTCAAGTACAATGAAGTGGACGGGAAGAATGGCAAAGGAAGGCTTCGTGTGAGATATATGGAACAAGTGATGGAGGATATAAATGAGAAAAAATACGTAAATATGAAGAGATTAGCCAATAGAAAAACTCAATGGAGAACTGCATCAAACCAATCTGAGGATTGATGACAAATGATGATGACCACAAGTGTAGGAAACCAAAAAATTGAAGTTAAAAATGTTTGTCGTTAACACCTCCGCTGTTCCTCTTGTTGTATTTGTATTTTCCATTTTCAGAAAAGACACATACATCGATCAAGTAATTCATGCTAAATCCAGGCATCATTTTGTACAAAGGCATCAGCGTTCAACTCCATGCTCCACCATCTGCTCACTATCCCCATGTCCAAAGATAATTTTCAAAACGAGTTCAAAATTATAAAACAAATACCATTAAGTAGTGGATATCAAGCACAGCTCATCAAAATATTATACTGAAAAAAAGTGGAAAAGACTGCTGTCCAAACCATTTATAGAACCTCCTCTCAGTGTGACAGTGTTGATGAGTGGAGGAAATTTCTATACGATATTACATTAAACGAGAAGTGTGTTAGTTAAGCTTGCACCAGACTTTTGCAACCAAAGTATTAATTTCTACGAAGGAAATAATTTTTTTGAATCAGCTAAGAAATCGATAAAATTCATCTAAATTGCACCCACAAGCCATTGAAAGGGTGTTTGGCGGAGGGAGACTACGACAATTAAACAATCCTATTTTTCGTTACTTTATGATGGGTTTTACTGCTACATCATTCCAACATGCCAAGAAAACTTGGTGGCTTCACATCTAATAAAGTCAGGCAAAGCATTTTGTCATTTTTCTCTTCAGGCAAGGCTTTTTGTCATTGTAAGCTCAGTATTAGGTGAACAATGAAGAGAGAATCTATATGGCTGTATGCAATAAAAATGAAGAATAAAAAATCCCCAAAGCTGTAATCTTAAGTGGCAGAGGAATACAAAGGGAAAGAGGGGGAAGGAAGGAGTATATACAGAGTAAAGGAGCTCTCAATCACTCATACAAAATCAAAGCATACAAAGAAATTTAAATGGAAGCAAATGACACACTCACTCACATTGTTACAAACGATCGTCACACTCAAAATTAAGGTAATTAATTTAAAAATAAAAATGAACAGTGACTCACACAATCAATATCTCACTTAAGTTTTTTGTACTAAATACAGTCAGCTTTGTGAGTCCAAACACACACACAAGCAGGGTTTACATGGATTTCTCCAATGCTAGAGGGGAAGCTAGAAGGAGGGGGTAGTATGTTATGATTGGTTGGGTGATCAGGATCCTTTCCTCACCTAATCCCCCCACAACTCTATTATCTGTCTCCTTATGGAACTCCTCATCCACTATGAAATATTCCAACTTCTCTCGAAAATATGATGTCATCAACTCAACCGATCTAGCAGTTCGACTATCCCGACTAGTGTTTCCTCCCAAGTTCACACTTGTCTCCTTCGACATGGCCAACCTAATTCCCAATGTCCCCACTAAAAAGCCCGTCCAGCTATCCGAAGACGTCCTCTTACGGAAACGTGTCCCTTCCCTGATAGTGCTCGATATGTGCTCTGCCCTTGGAACATGTGTCTCGCAAAACTAAGTTAAATTCCAGGAATGAATATATAAACAACGCGAAGGTTTGGCTATGGGTTAAACCCTATCCCCACTACTTGCGGACATCTACATGGACAATTTCGAGAATGAACTGTTTACATCTGGCAACACTTTGGTGAAAAATATCTGTTCTTGGCATCACTATGTGGATGAAATTTTGTATGTGTGGTCAGGATCCACAAAGCAGCTTGACAATTTCCTGCACCTCTTAAATTCTTTGGGCAATTCCATAAAAATTACTATGGAAAAATAAAATAAAGGATCACTTAATTTTCTGGATTTGAAAGTTTCTAAGGAATTCGATAAATTTGTATTTTCCATTTTCAGAAGAGAGACATACACCGATCAAGTAATTCATGCTAAATCCAAGCATCATTTTGCACAAAAGGCATCAGCGTTCGACTCTATCCTCCACCCTCTGCTAACTATCCCCATGTCCAAAGATAATTTTCAAAACGAGTTCAAAATTATAAAACAAATAGCATTAACCCATTTATGCCGAAGGTTTGAAAAATGCGAATTTTGCCCTGATTTTTACATATTATAGATAAAAATACGTATGAAAACAATATCCGAAAGAAAAAACAATGTATCTCTTGCCAATTATTAATTACGAGGTGTTCCAAAAATGGAACACTAGGCAAATCCACTACCATGACGTACTCTATGATAACAACCAAATCATTTGATTCAGACATTTATTAACTCACTATTAAGAGTGATATCCAGGTGAACACTTAATATGCAAGGATACATTGCATTTTTTACATTGAAAAGTGGTATTTTTGTGACATTGGACACAGCGCGTTTGCTTTCCTTGCTTTACATGATGATTCATGCCATCATGACGTGAGTCAAGATTACGCTTCATAGATGGTCTCCCTTTCCTACCAGGCTCAGCAGTATTGCCATATGTCTCTACATAGTGACAGGCCACACGGCGACGAAATTCAAGAAGATCCATTGGCTTTACATTGTTTATTTTATGCAATTGCCAAGCATTTTGTAAAGCCATCTCAAAGCAGAATAACAGAGGGCTCGAGTACCATTTCATTCCACGGATTGATGCTCGATACTTGTCAATATTTTCATCAGCTCAGTCCACTCCTCCCATATACTGATTATAGACCTGATTGGTATTGAGTGTTCGGATTTTTTCCTTGATAAGTTTGAAACCAGCAAATGTAGCCTAGACGCGTTGCACCACACCAGAATTTATACCCAAACCAAATAGGCTTACCCAGAATGAACTGTTTGCACCCGTGACGACCGAAATAGGGAATCATGGCCTCATCAAAGCTGAAGTATATTTCATTTGGTACAAATTTTATACATCTGTCATTCAGTTGCTCTATGAGAGGTCGCAGCTTGGAAAACTTGTCCATGTGGTTCAAGTTAGAATTTTCAGCAACATGCAAATTTGAAAATATTGTTTCAAATTGGTCACGTCTCATTGCACCACTAACTAGAGAATTATGCGAATCTGGTCTTTGCTCCCAAAACATATGCCGTCTTGGAAGAGAGACGTGACCACTCAGGAAAATTATTCCCAAAAAACACCGACACTCACCGACAGTCAGTTCAAGGTTTGCGCCCTTACTTGCAGCATATAAATTGGAATATTTGACAATCATATCAATCACTTCAATATCCAGAAAGAGTTCTAAATATTCTGTAGGGGTTTTCATTTTCGTGATTTGTTCTTTTGAAACTCTACCTCCTACTGGCTGGGCAGTCAGATCGGCTTTATTCCATTTGCACACAACTTTGGTTACCTTTTTTCTTTGAGCAAGAAGAGGTTGAGGTTGAGGCGAAGCAGATGCACCGTCATTTTCAGTAGTATCACCATCCGGTATCAGCAAAAGGTCAGCATGGTCAAAGTTCTCATCAGAAGAATCATGAATGAGATGAGCAGGAGCGAGCAGCAATGAACCGGGAAGATTATTAATTGTTCCACCATCTTCATCCCCGGAGTCCTCGTCAGACACAGATTCTGTCGCGTTATCAGGGGGTTCAATGATGATATCACGTACTTCTATGTAATCTTCTGTCTCTAATGGATCAGTTATTTCATGCACTGTTAAATATCTCGACATCCTGGTACTTTTAGCTAAAGGCGCGGTCACCCTTCACTTTCTAACGGACGCAACATCCACTTCACGAGATCGCACTCAACATACTAGGTACTACTGTAAAAACCCAAATGCCCCTGGCGTCACCCACGCTATCGCCCAAGGGCCAAGAGAAAGGGTCACTACACTCTTGGCCGACAGTGGCACCGAGGATTTCAATGCCTTAAAGAAAAGGCTAAAAGTCCCTTTGTTAGACACGGAGAGGGAAAGGAATAAGCATTACCCGGGGACATTCCTCTAGTTGCCGATACGGCAGGAGTGGGGGGGCAGCGTGCCGCTCTGTGCAGGACAAGTGCGTAGCCTGAACACTTACAATAAACTTTCTGCTAAAAAGAAAAGGAGAAGAATATTGGGTGCAAGAAGCCGCCCTTCGCTCATTGATAAGTGTTCATGACGTCAATATGACGCAGGGGGCTTGGTCCCGAATGGAAGACTGCACAGGGTGACTTTCATATGTTTTCATCTCTCTGTTCACAAGCGATCAGTTGGTTATCGATGTATTTATTCTTTCACTGAAATGGAAAATGATTATAGCCAAGACATAGCATCGTTTCCCTCAGTCAAATAACATCTAATTGCTTACTTGATTTAAAATTAAAGTGAATATTTCAGTGCGCCTGAATGCACGCATAATAGTAGTGGATTTGCCTAGTGTTCCAAAAATGGAACACTGTTAAATAAAAGCTTATAACTAAAACAAAATACATTGTTTCACAAGGGGCCAAAATATCCTTTTCTATCTCGTATCCAATCAACCTAGTGATGGCTAAATTTATCCATTTCAAGCTCATTGTCCAATATTCAATCACACAAGTCCTAAACCAGCTTCACCTCACAAATACTTACATTCACACATCTAAAACATTAAATTTTTGGCAGATAGAATGTATTCAAAAATTGATTATGTCACAAATATTCTGCAGTTGGGTCACTCCTCTTTCCATCATGGAAAACTAATATTTGCAGAAATTTTCAAAATGATATTGATATCATATTCATTGCTAAGATTTCTGCTAAAAAGAAAAGGAGAAGAATATTCATTTGATATTGAATATTGAATACAATATTTGATATTGAATACAATGAATGAAAGAATATTCATTCATTCACTTGCTGATCACTAAGCTCAAAAATTTAGAACCATGGAGAGCTTAATAGGAGATATAATATTCCAAATTAATAAATCTCCTTATCTTAAACTACTCCTTATCCTTACTTGCCATGCTGGTTGGGCAAGTATCAAAGGAGATAGCATCATCAATTTCACGAAAACAATACCACAGTCAGTTTTTTACAAGCCCATTGGTCCCAAAGGAAAGCAATAGAAAGGAGAATGAGGTGTGAGTGATTACAAGTTTAAAAAAAATAGATTGACCATAGATTTACACATGGTTTCACGTAACTCTATATAATTATATGACATCATTGGATTACTATCAAGAAACACTTAATTATAAAAAAATTAACAAGTATTATAGGTACATGCAATTATAGGTACAAGGAAAATTCACACTTTTTATACATTCTTTAAGACAAAACAAGAAGAAAAAATGGACACAATACAGAAAGGAAGATTAAATATAAGTTTCTGCTCCTGATGGATTTCTATGACTCCCATATTAACAGTTTCACAAGTGTATGATTCTAAGCAATTGTGATTGTATTACTTCTGGTCAGCATTTAACCTCATGAAATAGAATAGCACAAATATAGAAAGAAGCAAGTTATACAGTCAAGCCCACTCATATCAAACCCGTTTATAATGAAGTCCTGTTTATAACAAAGTAAATGCTTTTCCCTGTCAAAGAGAGGCTGGGTAAAACTGGTCCACATATAATGAAGTTTGGTTATTACAAATTGGATGTCATGGATATCAGCAATTCAGTTTGGTAAAAGTTTTTGACAGTGACAATTTTTGGGTCATTTTGAATAACCCTTTGCACTTTTCAAGCCCATTAATTCTACAGAAACTCAATTTGAATCAGCTAATGCACTTATGTCTGATTGTCTGGTAAAATTGAAATTTTCATTCCATGAAAATGTCATCTCTTAAATATACAAGGAGTGTAGTTACCTACATCAGGATAGAAAGAATTTTACTATGAAGTCATATACTCAGCAGTAAATTTGGTAGATACTTGATGTGAAAGTAATTTTGAGAGATTGATTAAAAAGGGAAAATTTTGAGTAGTCTTTGCACTAGTCAATTTCTCACCCTGAAAATACAATGGGATCATTTACCATATTTTTTTTATTGCTGAATCTGATAGAGTTTGTAAAATAAAAAGACCCGTATGTTTCCGTTTTTTGATCCGACAATTATTTCCCAAGTTATAAGCGGCGAAAAACTGATGTATTTAACCCTTTCGGAAATGTGGGCGTGGTGCAACCTCTGACGTATATCGACTTCGTCGAATCAGAACTGAGCCCGCGAAGCTACTTTGCCTTATCGCAATGGGGGGGACACAGCTGACTCGGCCAATGGGAATGATTGCGACAGCATCTGTGCGAGCAGACCTTCCGAGAATCCCCCTCCACTCCCTTCCTCTCCCCTGAAAGCAGTCAAGGACGGGAAGAAAATGACGTCAATGTTATCACAGCAGCATTTTCGGTGGGCGTCACCTTTTGCTTATTTTAATTTTTGATTTATGAGTGAATGGTTGTAGTTAGAAGATTAATTTTTCCACTAAAATCCTTTTTTCGTTTCCATCTAACAATTTCATGTACAAAATTGCGATTTCGGTTCGGAGTAAATGCCCCCATTCTCCCTTTCTGCAGCTTTTGAAAGATACTTCAAGTTTTTAGGAAATATTCATTAAAGGCTATATGAGACAGCAAGAAGATATGACAATGATAAACAAATGAATATATTGGTGTGCTTTCAGGAGTTTTATCAATATATATATCTCATCATGGTTGCCATCCCTGTAGCCAGACTGCTATCATCTTATTTTGATCCCATTAGCTCTTTAGAGAAGCTGCTGTCACCCATTGCAATGCATTTAGCCCCTCAGCAAGACTTGCATTATCTCATTGGGACACAGTTAGCCCTTAAGGACTACTATCAGCTCATTGTGAACCAGTTGACTCAGTAGTCAGACTGCTGTCATCTCATCACAAACCAGTCAGCTCTTTAGCAATACTGCCATCTTCTAAAGGGTAACAAGTTGGCTGCAGACCAATCGCCAGTTTCTTACCAAGACTGACATCTCTTCAACCTCAGCCAATGTACTAACTCTTCAAATGGTTTTGTCATATCTTTTGCTTTCATCCTGTTGTAGTAATGAAATTTAGTTTTTTGGCCGCTACACTTCTTATTCATTATTTACTTCACTAGAACACCTATACAAATATGTGAACGACCTTCTTTTATTATCGCACGTATCAGAATACAGTAGAGTTGAGCAACTGGGTGTTTTTCATCCTTGTGGTTATCATTATGATTGCATACTTTCACAAGTAAGCCCAACAAAAAAATTGAAATACAAGACCCTCTAAGTGTCATAGCTTGAAGAGAAGAAAATATGTCCAATGAAATGTTTAACTCTATCTATCTTGTGTATTGCCACCTTTGCACTGATATCAGTCATTCTTTCCTTTCGTCCAACCCATCATTAATTACTCCCTCTTCTAAGAAATTGATTTGGAAAACAGATGAGGCCACCATAATTAAGTGATTAAACAAGTGATTATCATTATGTACTATATAATGCAATTCTACTTTTACGTCTGTGAAGTTTCTTGGCAATTCATTGTCATCTACAGCATCAACAGGATCAGACATCACTATGGTGTCACTGGAATCATCATAGATGTCGACATGATGCTCCTCGGTCACCATTTCACTCTACCTGAAGGTGGAAAAAAGCGAAACTGATTAAAAGATTGCAAACTAACTGCAAATACCTTGGCGGAGTCACCTGTTGGAATGCACAATAGCAGAATGTCCAAAAGGAAAAAGTTCTGGTCGAGCTATAATTTTTTCCCTTTGGAAATTCTGCTATTAGCCAACACTGAGATGTATGTAGTATCTAGTAAATTAAAAAGTAAGTCACAAAGTTATTTATTGATCTTTGAATTTCATTGAAATAATTCAGTAATGCTAATTTATTTTGCAACAGATTATTGTATACCAATTGCACTGAAGAAGCTTATGATACACATGTTCTTTGTGCTATTGTCATGGCTTATTCCAATCAAGCCAGTAGCATTATGGGTTATGAAAACTGTCTTCTCCCTTCAACCAGATGGATCATGAGTTGATACTCTAATAGTGGTACAAGAAGACCAGGAACTCAGTGTACAAGTCCATTAGTTTCTTTTATTTTTTCCAGTTTTGAATGCAGATTATGGTTGTCTCTTCTACAACATGGCATGCAATGATCCCAGTAAATCCGTTGGATATGGAGAAGGAAGACATGATGGCTTCCTCCTCCGTATCCAAGGCATGGCTAATGTGTAGCCCCATCTAGTTTTCGTACAAGTGTCAACGTTATTCAACTATTAAATATAACTTGCTCCTTTCTATCTTTGTGCTATTCTTTTTCATGAGAATTTTTACCAAACTGAATTGCTGATATCCATGACATCTGTAAGTTCATTTTCTTGAAGTGCTTCTTTCCCAATTTGAAGATTCAAAGAATTAATGTGTAACCCCATCAAGTTTTTGTGGAAGTGTCAATGTTATTAACAATTCTTATTAGATACAGTCAAGCCCATTTATAAAGAAGTTGAGAGGGGAGAATATCTATTTTGTAATAACCAAACTTCATTATGTGTGGACCAGTTGTTCCCAGCCTCTCTTTGATGGGGAATAGCCTTTACTTCGTTATAACGTGTTTGATATGAGTGGGCTTGACTGTATAACTTGCTTCTTTCTATATTTGTGCTATTCTATTTCATGAGGTTTAATGCTGACCAGAAGTAATACAATCACAATTGCTTAGAATCATACACTTGTGAAACTGTTAAGATGGGAGTCATAGAAATCCATCAGGAGCAGAAACTTATATTTAATCTTCCTTTACGTATTGTGTCCATTTTTTCTTCTTGTTTTGTTTTAAAGAATGTATAAAAAGTGTGAATTTTCCTTGTACCTATAATACTTGTTAATTTTTTTATTCATAAAGTGTTTCTTGATAGTAATCCAATGATGTCATGTAATTATATAGAGTTACGTGAAACCTGTGTAAATATATGGTCAATTACTATAAAAACCTTGTAAATTTTAGCATTGGAGCGAAATTCCCATTCCGCAACCCTTACCATCTCCCTTGCTCAACCAAGCAGAGTATATAAATGATGTAGGCATTCTGTATATTCACATGATGATGTCCTCTTGTTGATGAAATCAGACATGTGTTGTATTGTCAGCGGGCATAAGAGGTGATGTTTAAACAGAAGGCACAATGTGAGATGGAAATGGCTTTATCTCAAGACATTACTGCATCTAGAAAGTATAAATGCAATCATCATACAAGATTGGCAATGCTCACCTGCCAACCTTATAGTTTGGCATGGCTACCTTAATATTCCATACCAGTTTTTTGAATTATCAGTAACTCTCAGAAAAAATCCAACAATCTATTTTTTTTTTTTAACTTGTAATACCTCACACCTCCATCTCCTCTGTATTGCTTTCCTTTGGGACCAATGGGCTTGTAAAAAACTGACTGTGGTATTGTTTTCGTGAAATTGATGATGCTATCTCCTTTGATACTTGCCCAACCAGCATGGCAAGTAAGGATAAGGAGTAGTTTAAGATAAGGAGATTTATTAATTTGGAATATTATATCTCCTATTAAGCTCTCCATGGTTCTGAATTTTTGAGCTTAGTGATCAGCAAGTGCTGGCTTAGCAATGAATATGATATCAATATCATTTTGAAAATTTCTGCAAATATTAGTTTTCCATGATGGAAAGAGGAGTGACCCAACTGCAGAATATTTGTGACATAATCAATTTTTGAATACATTCTATCTGCCAAAAATTTAATGTTTTAGATGTGTGAATGTAAGTATTTGTGAGGTGAAGCTGGTTTAGGATTTGTGTGATTGAATATTGGACAATGAGCTTGAAATGGATAAATTTAGCCATCACTAGGTTGATTGGATACGAGATAGAAAAGGATATTTTGGCCCCTTGCAAGTCTAATGTAATGAGATGGCCAAGGATAATATGAAGGAAATTTGTTTTTTAATAGTTGAGAGAAATCCAGCATTTGCATTAGCATGATATGTACCAAGGGGTCTGGGGTCCAACGTACATTTGACTGATAGAGTTAAGAAATGAATGTGCTCTCCATGCAGCACTCAAATCAGACAGGTATACCAGTGAAGATTGCTGTCACTGTCAGGATTCATACCCACTCACCTACTGTCAGGAACATACCAAAGGATATGTTTGGCCCCTTGCAAGTCTAATGTAATGATGTGGCCAAGAATAATAAGAAAGGAATTTAAAAAAAAGTAGTTTAGAGAAACCCAGCATTAGCATTAGCATGCTCTTAATGATAGGTGAAAAGGGGTCTATGTTCCAAAGTCCATTTGACTGATAGAGTTAAGAAATTAATGTGCTCTCCATGTAGCACTCAAATCAGACAGGTATACCAGTGAAGATTTTTGTCACTTCCAGGATTCAAACCCAAACCCTAGGATGGTTGGTGAGTACTAAAGCACACCCACCTGATCCCCAAACACGGCCAATGGGGTCGTTTACCATATTTATTTTATTGTCGAATCTGATAGAGTTTGTAAAATAAAAAGACCCGTATTTTTCCGTTTTTTGATCCGTCAATTATTTCTCAAGTTATAAGCAGCGAAAAACTGATGTCTTTAACCCTTTCGGAAATGTGGGCGAGGTGCAACCTCTGACGTATATCAACTTCGTCCAATCACAACTGAGCCCGCGAAGCTACTTTGCCTTATCGCAATAGGGGGACACAGCTGGCTGGGCCAATGGGAGCGATTACAACAGCATCTGTGCAAGCAGACCCTCCGAGAACCCCCCTCCACTCCCTTCGCTTCCAAGAAAAGCAGTCAAGGACGGGAGGAAAATGACGTCAATGTTATCACAGCAGCATTTTCGGTGGGCGTCACATTTTGCTTATTTTAATTTTTGATTTATGAGTGAATGGTTGTAGTTAGAAGATTAATTTTTCCACTAAAATCCTTTTTTCGTTTTCATCTAACGGTTTCGTGTACAAAATTGCGATTTCGGTTCAGAGTAAACGCCACCATTGGACTGTGATAAGATGAAGGCAGCCTTGCTTAGGAGCTGACTAGACTGAAAAGAGATGACAGCATTCAACGACTGAGGCAACATGATGTGATGACAGTCTTGTTAACAGCTACTGGACTGCTATTAGATGACAGCAATCTTAGCCTACAATCTACAAAATATACCCCACTGCTTTATGGCAGTAAAATGTATTAGTATGTAGTATCTATGCAGAGAAGGGAAATATTCCAGTACCATTAGGTAATAATAATAATAATAATAAAAGGTCTTTATTGGGGCGAGATTGAGACAAAACTGTCCCTTCTGCCATCTAATCCCTCGTCAATATAAATATATAAATAAAATAGTGGTCAATACCTTAAACAATTACAATATGAGGTTAAAAAATCAGTAAAGAATACAATTATAGGAATTAAAGAATGATAAATTAATACAAAAGAAACATACATACACAATATATCAATATTACATATCTAATAGTGTGTGAAAGAATTTACAATGTGGGAAAAACGTGAGGATTATTATGCTTACATCCTTTACGCAAAAACCCACTGCAGGAAAACACCCACACAAGAAGGGGGGTGTGAAAAACCTGCGAAATCCTACTGGCAGTAAAGCTAGTGTTTAAGAATAACTCAAATATAATAGCATGTACATAGGAAAATTAGTAGATAATAATAAAATTCAAGAAAAGAAAAATTACAAAATGTGTGGAAAAAAGAAAAAAAAACGGGTACCTATATACTGTAGTAGTTATGCCCCATCCAATTGATGCGTGAGTATCTAGGCTGTATTCTGCATGAATGTACCTTTTTCTCCATTGAATGTACTTTGTTTCATGCTATAGTATATTATTTCATTGCAATTTGTGCTTTTAGAACTATTCACTCACAAGACTACACACATGATAAACGATAGTATAAACTTTGTTTATCCAGAATTATTTATCTTGCACTAAAACAACCATGGTTTTGACGATTAATGTCATCATCAGGTACAAATTACAAAAATGTTGTCACTTATATACAGTTGAGGTAGTGTGGGGGAGAGGTTTACTACTCATATAGGTCTGAGGGGAGTGGGTGGAATTTGGGGAATATGAGAGGGGTGTGGTGAAATTAGAGCCTTCCCTGCAAATACCAGTGGGTGGTGGGAAATGATTCAGTGGTCGAAGATAGTGGAACACAAAGTTATGGAGGTGGGGGGCTAATGGTGCAGAGAGAGGTGAGGAGGGGGAGTGGGAGACATACAAAAAGGTCATTTACTATGTTGTGATCAGCTTGCACACATTTTAGAATTTCCATTTACTCTAGATCTTCTAGCCAGGGGCCTTTCCTCTCATAATGTAATAAGTCTGGGGAAAAATCACTTTCATGACCGTTGTCCAAAAGATACTTGGCAAAGTTTTAGTTTAAACTTTGGTGCTTGAAACATGCAATGTATTCTTTCACTTCTCCAGGAACTTCCTTCCTGTTTGGCAGATATAAATCGCTGAGCTCTCAAACTTAAGTTGGTACACACCATTCCAACCTCGGAATAAAGTCTTTGGATTTGGAAAATAGATTTTTCAGGTTACAATTATTGTAAGAGGCAGGTCTGATGCTAAGTTTAGGGAAAACTTTGGTTGCTTGGAGGGAAAAATTACCCAAGTAAAGAAATTTCCTCCACTTATCAACAACACTGTCACACTGAGAGGAGGTTCTATAAATGGTTTGGACACCAGTCTTTTCAGTATAATATTTCGATGAGCTGTGCTTGGTTTCCACTACTTAATGCTATTTGTTTTATAATTTTGAACTCGTTTTGAAAATTATCTTAGGACATGGGGATAGTTAGCAGACGGTGGAGGATAGAGTCGAACGCTGATGCCTTTTGTGCAAAATGATGCTTGGATTTAGCATGAATTACTTGATCGGTGTATGTCTCTCTTCTGAAAATGGAAAATACAAATTTATCGAATTCCTTAGAAACTTTCAAATCCAGAAAATTAAGTGATCCTTTATTTTATTTTTCCATAGTAATTTTTATGGAATTGCCCAAAGAATTTAAGAGGTGCAGGAAATTGTCAAGCTGCTTTGTGGATCCTGACCACACATACAAAATTTCATCCACATAGTGATGCCAAGAACAGATATTTTTCACCAAAGTGTTGCCAGATGTAAACAGTTCAGTCTCGAAATTGTCCATGTAGATGTCCGCAAGTAGTGGGGATAGGGTTTAACCCATAGCCAAACCTTCGCGTTGTTTATATATTCATTCCTGGAATTTAACTTAGTTTTGCGAGACACATGTTCCAAGGGCAGAGCACATATCGAGCACTATCAGGGAAGGGACACGTTTCCGTAAGAGGACGTCTTCGGATAGCTGGACGGGCTTTTTAGTGGGGACATTGGGAATTAGGTTGGCCATGTCGAAGGAGACAAGTGTGAACTTGGGAGGAAACACTAGTCGGGATAGTCGAACTGCTAGATCGGTTGAGTTGATGACACCATATTTTCGAGAGAAGTTGGAATATTTCATAGTGGATGAGGAGTTCCGTAAGGAGGCAGATAATAGAGTTGTGGGGGGATTAGGTGAGGAAAGGATCCTGATCACCCAACCAATCATAACATACTACCCCCTCCTTCTATCTTCCCCTCTTGACTCTGCGTATTTCCTATTCCTCTCCCGGATTGACATTCTCCTCTGACGAGGCCTGCTTCTCAGACAAATAACCCAGTGTCAGTTTTTGACATTGGGCATCCTTTCCCCATCCTTACTCCTTTCCCTGTGTCACTTTCATCCTTACCCCTTTCCCTGTGTTGGGTCACTGTCGAAGGGGGTACCATGTAAACCCTGATTGTGTGTGAATGAGAATCACAAGGGTGACTGTGTATTGCATTCAAACCCATGTGAATGAGTGCTTGAAAATCATTATCAATTTTCTTTTATTTACTTTTGTTATTTACTTTTCCTCTTTTATTCTATTCAATTTCCGATACCCAATTTTTTTTTATCTTGCGTGCATGATGGGTCACTAGCATTGGAGAAATCCATGTAAACCCTGCTTGTGTGTGTGTTTGGACTCACAAAGCTGACTGTATTTAGTACAAAAAACCTAAGTGAGAGATTGATTGTGTGAGTCACTGTTCATTTTTATTTTTAAATTAATTACCTTAATTTTGAGTGTGACGATCGTTTGTAACAATGTGAGTGAGTGTGTCATTTGCTTCCATTTAAATTTCTTTGTATGCTTTGATTTTGTATGAGTGATTGAGAGCTCCTTTACTCAGTATATACTCCTTCCTTCCCCCTCTTTCCCTTTGTATTCCTCTGCCACTTAAGATTACAGCTTTGGGGATTTTTTATTCTTCATTTTTATTGCATACAGCCATATAGAATTTCTCTTCATTGTTCACCTAATAATTAGCTTACAATGACAAAAAGCCTTGCCTGAAGAGAAAAATGACAAAATGCTTTGCCTGACTTTTATTAGATGTGAAGCCACCAAGTTTTCTTGGCATATTGGAATGATGTAGCAGTAAAACCCATCATAAAGTTACGAAAAATAGGATTGTTTACTTGTCGTAGTCTCCCTCCGTCAAACACCCTCTCAATGGCTTGTGGGTGCAATTTAGATGAATTTTATCGATTTCTTAGCTGATTCAAAAAAAAATTATTTCCTTCGTAGAAACTAATAATTCGGTTGCAAAAGTCTGGTGCATGCTTAACTAACACACTTCTCGTTTAATGTAATATCGTATAGAAATGCATGTGAGCAGTGCATATTTGTTTATTATTCATCCTCTATCATGCACCTTCAAGGTGGCTTTTAGGGTACTAACACAGTAGAAGACGTCTACACAAGCAGTTCAGTACTCCAAAAATTTGGTAGTTCATAGTTTTTTCCAGGGAAGGAGAATGTGTCGACCCGAGGCCTGAGGTTCGTTTCCCGGCAGTGGCTGATTTTTTAGTGGCAATCTGGTCCCTACTTGAGTGCCTAATGGAGGACATTTCAAGTTCATTACTACGTCCGTCGGATGGGACGTTAAGCCGTGGTCCCCTTGGCGCCAGCCGTTAAGAGTGGGCTAATGCCGACACAGGGTTTCTCTCCACCCTTCCTCCGTTCCCTGGTAACTCATACCATTACCCAATTACCCACCTATCCTAAATGGCGCAAATGACCTCAGCTGTCGGTCACCTCCCCTGAATAACCAACCAACCAGAAATATTCGTTAAAAGTATAGGGTTGTTATAACATGGGCGTTGGAACTATTTTCACTGAGGGGGCCAACCTTGAAAAGGGCCCAGCTCCCAAGAAAAGAGCCCACATTCTTTTGCGCATAGAAGGGGGTAGAGACTGGAACTTCGCTAAAAGAGCGTATGAATGTGTGAGAATATGCGTCAGAAGGGAATACGCTAGCTAGAAACAAATGAAATTTAATATTTATTAATGAAGACTACTTATTCCTCAAGGGCCAGGGGAAAATTCTGGGGGGGGGGGCTTCGGCCCCTCCTGCCCCCCACTTCCGACACGGCTGTGTTATGAAGATAGGCGTCATATGGGTTGAGTACTGTAGGATACAGGCAATCACTCGTTTTGATAAATAGTTTTCTACCGGCTTGGGTAGGTTTTGATGAAGAGTCGCCATTATTCCTCACATTCTATTCATCTATCTGCTGCATCTGTATTCCATTTCTCTCTTCTCGCTCAACTAATATTTCGACTCTCTCTTCATCCCTTCTTTATTTCACTCCCAACCACGTTCAGCACCTTTTCATTCGCCCACCTTTTCGTCCATCGCACCTTCTCCATTCCTCTCCCCTCACATCTCAACCAGAATTTCAAAAGCTTCCAATCTCTTCTCGCCATCCTTCCCTAGTATTTGTATGAAGCCACGGTCCATATCAGGCTCTTCACCAACCTTTCCTTTTTAACTTCTTCATCCCAGCTCGAGGCTTTCGCCATAGTTGTTGGTAAACGCCTGCTGAGCCAAATAAATTATTCTCCTTATATCACGTCTACTACGTCCACCTTCGTCCAATATGCTACCAAAGTAGCAAAACAGCTAGCAAAGTAGCAAAGTTCTATCCGCTGCCCCCATTCTCTAACAAAAGTATTGTCTCCTTTTCTCTCGAGAATCTCATAATGATTGTTTTATTGTGCCTTTGCTCCAAATTTATCGCAATGCATCTGAAAATTTCAAAATCTATGTTCAACACCACCTTGTAGACTGTGCGTAATGATGACGCTTTTTTTTAAATCTGGCAAGCCATTACGTAATCTAATTGATATATCTCAGTGTCCACTGTTATTTTTTATGCGTATCTATGTCTCTGGTGGAGGTTAATATTGGTGTTTGTCATGAAGATCCCATTCCTTTTGCAAAAATGCACTGATTTTTCGCCGTATGCACTCCTCCTTCCCGGCCCGTACGCCCCTTAGTCATTTCCCATCCCCACCTACACCAACCACCGCATTTTTATTCCTACTACGTGTTTTCTTTTGGTAATTTCACCTATTATTATTTTATTTAGCTGCTTTTCATACATGTCATCTCCGCCTTCCTACATCCCGTCACTCGTGGTCACGTAAACCTGTATCTTCACTACTTCGGTATGATCTGTCATGATCTCGAATAGTAATATCCTACCACTCACCTGGTCAATGTTCACGACCCTTCTGTCCAACTTTTTGTTCATCACAATAACTATGCATATCTAATGTCTCCCCCACCCTATAAATCTCTGTATTCTTCTCTAAAATATCTCCTCTGTCTTTCCATCTCGCCCCACGTAGGCATATCACGTCTAGCTCTCTCCTAATCATCTTCTGTTTGATGATTCCTCAAACTCTCTCGCTCAAACCATCACCCTAACAATCCACATTCCAATAGAAATTACATCCGCCCCCCCTTCCCAAGTTTCTTTTCCAGATAATTCGTGGCTGTCTTGCAAGGATTTCGCATGATGACGACCGCAGAGGCTTTACTTGCCCTTCTGCCGGGCCCCGTACTCGCCCCAGTGATTCCCGCAGTCAGTTGCCGGGATTTTAATATTTCCTGTCTTTCCATCATTTTTGCTTAGGATAAAAATTGGGGTGGGTTCCCGTTACCTCACCTAATAGTCTGTTAATCGTGAGATCATCACCGTAAAGGTGTCTTATCCCGCTGGGGCAAGACTCCTCTTGCGGCCTCCTCACAGAAGAGTAGACGCTGAGAGTACGGAACGTAGGCTACCTTTCGTCCGTCTGGCTCACACACTTTGATCTCTAAGGCATGGGTAGCCCATCAAGGAACAATTTTCATTGTTTTGAGTGAACTCTCCACGCGCCTCCATCGATTCAAGTCGATGTTTCCATGAACGACTCGCTTATAATCTTCAAGGCAAAGTCATCGTGTCTCGAAATGTCGACTGATATGGAGGCCCAAATCCCGGCTGGAGTCCAGCAAACAATTTGCTCATAAGATACGCTGGGAAAGTACAATAACTTTCTTCGATGGCCATTGCTCCCATCTGTTCTGCTCTTGTAGTCACAGGAATATAGTACAAGAAGTTGTCCATGTAGGAACACGCAATCATTCCACTACGACAAGTCGTAGTCCGTGAGCGTGGGTATTCAATGAAATGTATAAAATATTATATTAAGATTAAATTGACCAATTTGTTTTAAATGTGCCCTATGTAAGTACTAGGCTTACACTATCACGGTAATCTTTTAGTATGCTTATCGCTAACATCTTCCCTCATGTGCAATGGAATCTATATATCCCGATACTATGCATTACATTCTATTCAGCGGTGTCGGAAGTTGGGGGCAGGAGGGGACCAGGCCCTCCCCCCCCGCCCCCCCAAGATTTTGCCCCGGGCACTTCTCACACCTTAATATGCTCTTTAATCGAAATTCTAGTATCTAACCCCTTCTATCCGCAAACAATGCGGGCCCTTTTCTTAGGAGCCGGGCCCTTTTCAAGGCCCCCCCCCCCCCCCCCCAGTGAAATAAGTTCCGACGCCCCTGATTCTATTAGGAGGTATTTAGGATTTCGGTGTCCTATTTTCAAGGAACTACAAAAAAAAGTTTATTTTATTCGATTGGGAAAATATTTTTCCCCATCTTCGTTCATTCTGGTTTTTCCGTTGACCTCCTCCCTTCACTTGTCTTCAAGCTGTTCCAAACTGCTTTTTTCAACCCTAACTCTCAAAACGCTTTCTCAATCTCATGGTCGTTTCAATATACTTAATCTTCCGTCCCCATGTCCTTCTCAGACTAACGACTTTAAGACTTAGTGTTTCGTTTGAGAGATTCTAAGCAAGGATAGAAATGGCTTTGCCTAATTAGACGCTTGTAATTGTAGTACTTATTCAGGATAGGCGGCCAACGGCTTAAATCATTTCCAACATGAGAGAGTAATTGGGCTGAGGTAGGGATTTTTCACAGAGTGGAAGGTGTGTGGAGAGAAAACCGGCTTTGACACCAGGAAGACTAATGAGCACCAAGAGATCCACCGTTTAACGTCCCATTTGACGGACAGAATACTGAACTTGAAATTAAACTTCACAGAGCACTCAAGTACGGACTGATAGATCGAGAAAAAAACTCTTTGCCATTGCCGGGATTGAAATTCCACCCTTCGAACGGAAAGCCAGTACTCGAGCTACGGACCAAACCGATCCCCCTCTCATTATATCGTCTCAAAGAAACGATATTATTTATTTATCCTAAATTAATAGTCAAAGTGCCCAGATCAATACATCATTTGTACTATAACTACGCTATAATCGTGGAATAATAATGCAATATACCTACTCATGTAAGAACACTGCAAATAGCATAGTATTAAAATATCACAATAAAAATATTATGCTTTGAAGGCAGAGGGAAATTAACCGAGTTTATTTAATAGCTATGCGTGAATATTATGGCAGTATACGAGAAGTAGGCAGATTTAAAGGCCTGCAAATGCACTTCGGACTACTTTGACTGAGCCCACCCCTTTTGTGGAAGGCGCGAAGGTGTCTTTTAATTTTCAATTTTAAGCTGAACGCTTGCCGGATCTGATGCCCTCTGACTTCGCGAAGCGTGGATAGCAAAGCCCAAGCCCACCTCTCCCCTCCGCTTGCAACGATTTATATGGGAGGGGGGCGGTTAGCAGTTCTTCGTGTCTTCTAAATCCGAAGTCACACTTCCTTGCGCCGACTCCGTTTTATTTTTCCCTCGAATTTTTCTACCCCTCGTTCCATTCTCATTCCTCTCACTTCCCCTCAACCCTCCCGCTCTCCCTCTTCCCTCCCGCTCCCCCTCATCTCTCCCGCTCCCCCTTATCACTCTCCGTCTCTCATCCCCCCATGAGGACGTCATTTCATCCCCCGGTTGTCGTCACGACCGCATTCCTCGCTGCCTTTCCTCACTCTCGCTCGTGACTTCGTCGGAGGCGGACGTTCTACGTCTAGGATGGATCCTCGTATCTCTGCTTTGTTCCCGGTCGGCGATTTGCGAAAGCGTGGCCGCAGCAATGAACATTCACGAGCAAGGTTTGTACTCAAACTTCAATCACTTAAAACGATCAATCAGTTGTATTTCGTTCATGATATTTTTCTCAGGTCCGTGTTAAGTTAGTTCCTGGGATTCAATTCTTTTTTTTTCTTCGGAGTTCTGTCAAAAGCCTCACCACGTGTTCAGATTTCCAGTTCATTCATTTCACGCTAATTTTCTGAGTGGTTAGAGGTTTGAGAATATTCCCTATTGTTCGTACGTGTTGGAAATTTATAGGAATCACAGTTATCGCGTAGATTTTCCCGAGTTTGTTCCTGAACGGTATGGCTAGATTTTTCCGCTAATACTTAATTCTCTGGTTTGTCACTCATGTATGCTACCATTATATTTTTCCTTGTTTACAAAATAATTGTGCTGAACTGGTTGGTATTTGGGCTTATTGTTAATTATCTCAAGATTTTCCATAAAAAGCTCGTCTGTCAACTCCCCTAGTCAAATCGGAACAGTTTTCACTGCATCGGACCATATGAAATGCGGTCAGTGCTGCGAAACCAACGCCATTTGATGCAAGAGAAAATAGAGGCTAGAAATACTATATTCGTTAAACTAGGAAAAACTACTGAATGCTCGAAGACTTGGAACGCTCTCATTTCCCATCCATAGTGTTATAATCTCACAACTGCCACTAGCTCGCAATTTTTCTCTAGGCCAATTACATACATCGGGCTGATTCGTTCAAAGCATGCTAATTATTTGTCAGAATGAGCAGATTGTAGGAAGAGGTTCCGAGGGATATCTACGGTGCTCGTGCCCGAACACCTGTTAAAAATGTAATGTGCTAATGCCTGAAACCGCGGAAATATTTTTCTTCCTTGTAAATCACCGGATTTTCATTACACTTCGTGGGTGTTTATTACAAAGGATTCTAAATGTACCGTAATTAATTGAAGGAACAACGTTAAACTTCATCTACATTATATATTAAATCTAAAAAATTTTAGTGGAGCTTGAAATAGTTATCCGTGGTTTCCCAATCCTCTTATTCTAACTTGAAATCTATTTCGGGAATTGCATTTTTGTGTAGAAGTTAATAAATATGCACATTTAAATTTATCCTGTGGTAATATTTATATTTTCTGGACTCGCACTGAGTCCAGTTGTTTTTCAGGCCCACTACTGATCGTGTAACATCCGAGCAACTTTGGACCTTGAAACTCTCTTCCCTGCAAAAACTATCGTTGGAACGCTTTGCTGTAGCCATTTCGCTGGAATTTTCTTCGCCGGGATTCCGTCGCTGGAAACGTCCGTTGATGCGAAACACAGCGTTGGAACGTCCACATCGATGTAACATCTGGAACATCGATGGAACATCTGGAACATCGATGGAATATCTCAGCTGGAAGAAAACCTCGTTGGAACGTCTGTTGCAGAGTTAATTTCTCGGTAACTTCCGTCGCTGTTAAACCCTTCGCTGGAGCGTCCATCGTTGGAACACCCATCGTCGGAACACCCATCGTTGGAACACCCTTCGTCGGAGCTTCTTTGCTGAGACACTCTTCGCTGGAGAACCCATCGTTGGAATGCACGTTAGCTGGATCACAGAGTATGGATCCAGTACATCGGGAGTCTTATTCACCAGGAAGCGTATCTCCTAGATTGTGGGATTCCAGGAAACATTTGGATGAGAAACCATCACGGTTCTGTGAGGGTATGTTTCGCGAAATTCAATTCGCGCTTTTTGTTTCTAATATTTATATTAAGGGGGAAGGTTAATTTGATTCACTGTAATCCTTGCCTTAAATACACCCAATTAGGTGCTCAGTTTTAAGCAGCTCTCGAAGTAAATCGAAAAGAACTAATAAGTTTCTTGTGTTATTAAATGAATTTATTTGAGTTCGATCTCATTGGATTAAACATATGTCACTTGCAGGAGCAGAAGGTGGTTAGGATAAAAATACGGGGCCCATTTTAGGAACTATACAAACTAGTGTCATTTGGTGTGCTTAATGATTAGAGATTAATAGACTGCATATATATCTAAATAATTTAATGGGAAGCAGCACAAGCATATGGATTTCATTGGTCTAGTCATACAGTGATTTCACGC
The DNA here is from genome assembly GCA_933228895.1 of Platycnemis pennipes. Lineage (NCBI taxonomy): Eukaryota > Metazoa > Arthropoda > Insecta > Odonata > Platycnemididae > Platycnemis > Platycnemis pennipes. The sequence continues at coordinate 111,870,529 of OW121850.1, forward strand.
AAGCATCCGCGCCAACTCATTAAAATATTTGAAATGCAATTAGATGTGCATCCAAGATAGTTAAATTCCTTACTTGTCTATGATTTGGATTTTTTAGGAGAAATATTAAAAAAATTAAGTTGTTGATAGTTCTTAAATATTACCTTGTAGAATTTTTGCTTTTATTAGAGCCGCTGTGGGAGCCAATCAAAGCTTAACGGAATTTAAGCTTATTCCTTCATTGTTTTCAAACTCTTTTAAGTAACATCTGCGTTCTTGTAAAATTCTTAAATTCTGTTTTTATTTACTAAGTAGTGTCATTAGTAACTTACAGCATGTTGATGATCCAGCCTCTAACGCTTATCCTTGGTTACTTAAGTGGTAATCTGATGGAATAGTTAAACATATTTCCTTTCATTATAACTCCCTACGTAGTGCTTTTGTGAATCTGTTGGACTGACTCTGTGAATAGGTAACTGAAATGTACTGTTTTTTGTCTTAGTGCACTTCCCGGAGTGTTGTGTAATATTCAAACTAGTATGGAACTAAAATGTAGAAACCTTTTTCCAAATAATGCCAAAGAGGTTACTTATATTAAAATAATTAAAATAATGCCCATTTAAGAACTTGAGATTTTACCTTCCTGGATTAAATAATCATGCTGTGGTGTTTGCTAAATTTTTCATTGTTTGTACTTAATAGAATATTTTTTCACAGGTGCAAGTTTCAAGTGTGTTGAAAGTTTCCAAATAAACCATGTGTACGCTGTATATTAGGCCAAGGATGCATAGATTGTTCAGGTTCTAATCAGGAGCAAGGTCATGAATCCTATTTCGTGTTGTCACCATCATTATTTCAATTTTTTATTGCACAACTCTCTAGAAGTACGCTGCTCATAGCACGTCTCCCAACAACTACATATCAATTTCGGAAACTATAATCACATGACGAAATTTGAAGACAGTCGAATTAGCCTTCCCTACTACTGAGCGAAATTGAAATAAGGTGGGTTGTGCGTAACGAAGATCTGTGACTAAACCCCGGATTGGTATTTCTTCATCATAATTTTGATTAACAATTTACTTTTATTGGCCCATTGTCTAAATCTAAGTTGTCAATTTCTCGTTCAAGTGAAATATTACTATTGATATTCTCACCAGTATTCTCAAATACGAAACTTTAAAACTGTTGTTTAATTTTGGCGTCGAGATTTGTCAATTTTTTCCTATGTGTGATTACCCTAAGGCCTGCATCAAATATTGAAATGTAAACTTGGATTAAAATCGCCTTAAGATCCCAGCTTGAGCAATTATTTATTTCCAGTTATAGATCTTTTATGAAACTCGTGCAACCCCGAAACTAGAGCATAATTTCTTTATGCTTTAGACCAGAATACCCATTTTCTAAAATTCCCTCGCCCCCTCAGCTTCTAGTTCATTACTAATTACACCATGCGTTTTAACTAAAAATAAATTTTTAGTTTAAACCATTTAAATTACATCAAAGGAAACCTTCCTGATGAAACTATTTTTAAATGTACTTACAATATAATATTTTTGTGTTATGTAATGTAATATTATTAATTTCTTGCAATTCATTGTGCCCCTTGACATTTGATCCCGTCCCCCCTGATGGGAGGGGAACCTCTGATTTATCCCTGCGCGGTAGGAGAATCTCTTCTAGAACTTGGAGCATCATATGATATTATTGAATTTTAGATAGTGAAATCTTGCTCGAAAGATGAGACGACCAATTTTTAATTCATTCCCTTAAGGGATCGTTTGGGATCTATTTTTTAGGGGTGAAACTTCGTTTGCCACCTGCTTTCAAATTTCCACTATATATCACATGGAGGGCAACGGGATTTAACGCTCTATATAGAGCCTATTGTTCTGTGATCTATGCATTGCCTTAAGCGAAAAAATTAAGGGAAAGTCTCGGAGATGTATCAATGCAATGCGTGCGTATAAAAATGTCACCTACATTTAATTTTAATGGAATGCATGGCAGATTCTTTGATACTGGACTTCATTTATAGCCATACTCCTCGTTTTTTCTCGTCTTTCATGGGTAGGATTAGATAGACTTGCTCCTTGTTTGACACGATCGTGCATCCTGTTAATGTAATACTCTTTGTTTTTAGTTTGTGATGCTAAATACTCCATTTCTTTACTGAATACATGTAGTGGTAGGTATAATAGTAATGCATGTATTTATACGCAATAGTATATATTCCTGTACCTTTCTTGTTGTTGTGGTTGTACTGGAGATACTTCTGCTAATGGAATTCTAGATATCAATAACATTCCTATAAGTATAAAATTCATGAGCTGAATTATTAATCAGCTCTTATTCGCAGCCCCATAGTTTCGTTAATTCATCTTGAAGCCTAATTTGGCATTTCTCCTTCATATCCCTATATATCCACTAGCACATTTCGTGGATCACGACAAGAATCACGCCTATTCTTGGGGTTAAGATAAATTTTACGCAGTCAAGCAATACTAACATCATTGCCTTGGATATATGAATTGAATTAACATAGTTAAGTGTTTCAATCACCTATCGATATTAATTTTTTAACAAAGTATGGTAGACATTGTTTTCATCATTGTATTTTGTCTCCGGAAAAATACTTCTGGTGTACTACCGAATCCTTTAATTAGAGTATTATTGTAAGGTCGTTGCATTGGGGCAAATCAATATTGACAAATATTTTCAACGATGTTTATTGCTCCATATTGGGTAAATTTCAAAGAATGCTACTGTAAATATATTACGTCGTAAGTCAATGAATGACTCTGTTATTCCGTTATTGCGAAAAAATAGCTTGTGGCATTAGAAGCACTACTGCTTAACCAAGCATGTAAATAACATGACCATTATAGTCATCTTTTATTCCAAAAATTGTTTTATTAATTGGTTATGCTATGTTATTAGTAATTTAAGATGTCACGAATGGCCTTCCTTAGTTGGGTAACCGTACACCTAGTGTTGGGTAATGTAAATTGATGTAGAAAAATGCATTTACGGCAGAGATGTAGATAAACTTCCTCCGAATCAGTCATTGATAATTGCGAACATTGACTGAACTTGAGTAAAAATAGCATAAAATGACTCGTAGTAGAATAACTTGAGAAAATTGCGAATGAGAAACAGCATAAAGGCAATCTCTATTAACAGCAGAAGGTTAAATATCCAGGATATTATTGAATTTTAAAATCAATCTAAAATCAATCCGTCAAAATACCTTACACAATCGAGCTTTGAATTATATAGGTAGCTAAAAAGAATTTAGTTTCTCACCATAGGAATTTCATTTCACCATTTCGAACTACTTTGAATCCGAAACTAAATTTAGCTAAAAAAATTTGTTAATCTCAAGATGAGTTAGTCACCGAAGCCAAACTTACGTTCGAAAACTCTTTCATGATATATAGCCCAAACTGTTTGGAAACAAATCAAAACGTTACGAAAATCAATTGTGCTACTTCGTCTACGGTATCCATGTAAATGAAATGCTCTCTCAATAGAAGCGTTTTAGGCTAGGCAGGCCCAAGAATGGGGAAGATCTTGAATCGTTGACTGGATTTTAGAACGTTCAATCGTTATACACCGTGAGATATTAACCCCCTTAATGTTACAGGAGAATCTGTATTAGTGTTAATTTAAAAAATTGAGAGATTAGTATTGGCATATATGCTGGCATAGGAGCGCTCACTGGTGAATGCTTCTTTAGTAAATAGCCCCAAGTACGTGAAACACTGGATACTTTAGTAAGAGTACAATTAAATCAGACTAAATTGATATGAGAAAAACACGGTACTTTTCGGTCTTCCATCATTATTGGACTGCCGAGGAAAAATGCATTAGCCTCTTAGGTGCCATTTTTACTTAGTCAATACGGTGCTATTGAAGTGATGTGCAGTGAAGCGAAACTGATGGCAGAATAGCAATTATCAACATCAAAATAGATCATGAATACCAATTTTGTGAATTTTGACTGCGGAGGACGTCGCAAGTTCACTGTTTGTCCAGAAAATATTGAACTTTTTGTGTATTTTTCTCTTACTAATGCAATTAATTTTTTTACAGCATGGAATTGACTGGATTTTCTCCAGAATTGACGGACGAAGTCTCAGAAGGAAGACACGAATGATGAAGATAACCAGAGTGGAACTCATTACTTCTTCACCTCTGCGTAAGAGTAAGTGCCTTTATCGTGAAGATATTTTGGTGATGAAAAATTTGCGGAAGTATTTGTTGTTCATTTACTGTTGTTCATATTTGTCCTTCACCTTGGTAACCAATGTAATTGCTAGTATTTATTGATTTAAGTGCAGGATATTTGAAAATTTTAACGATGAGGTGGAATGATATTCTGGTTGCCAGTTGTACAAAGAGTGAATTTCCAGGTGTCTTTATACATGAGTATAGGGTGGTAATTGTAGATAATATTTGAGAGCGATGATTGATCTCTTAGTTGAATAGCAGCCAATATCAAATGCCCATTTCCAGTTAGCATTTTTCTCTTCTATTGGCATCAAATAGTTGGCGTTACATATTCATAGCAATGGTTCTGTGATTTTAAATCTTTCAGAGATAAGATTTAAGATTTTTTCTTGTGTTCCTGGTGACCTGGGTTAAAATTTTCAACGATTTATAAATCTTTATCATAATTAAACTCGGGCATGAGGTTCTTAATTATCACTCTTATAACATGCTAATGTTTCTTATGCCCTGAGATTTGGCTGATTTCATAAATACGATTGTGGCCACTCTGAATTCTAGTCATGTGTAGTGTGAGCTGTCCTCTCCTCATTATGAGTCATGGCTTGGTACTCTGTACTTCGTTGGCCTAATATCTCAGATGGTTGATGATTGTAATCTATATAGAGAACTCGTTGACTTGTATCAGAGCTGTACATTATTGGTCTTCCATAGCTTTTCCATTCTCACGTTATCGGGGTCTGCTCGCGATATCAGTATGAATTGTTCATTTACTGCAAGTGTCATTACTGGATTTGGTCTAGATCTGTCAGTCAGTTTCCCGTCCCCTATGGTTAGCGCTACGCTGTGAGTTTTCCAATGCTTGCCGACTCCCTGAATGTAGCTTTCAATCAAGTAAAAACTATTTGAAGAGATGGATGACTAGCATCAGATCCCCAATCAATTATCCGATCAAATGCCTACTTGTTCTTAACCCCATGATCTCAGCGTATTAGCTGAACTGGAATGGACATATTAATGCCATGCTTTAAATTTCTATCGGACATTGTTCTCATCCTTATTATCCGATAGTGATTCCTAACCTAATTCATATAAGTATAAACTGGACACACTGTTAACTATGAAGACATTTTTATAAACCTACCTGTTTTCTGCTGCAAACCTATTCACTAATCAAATATATTTCATCTGAGCCTCATTGACTATATATGTATTCGACCCGAGGACTGAGGGCGAGTGAAAATCAACGCAGCTTTATTCTTCTCGCAATATTTTCCAATAGTGTTAAGAAATCCTACCCTTCTGTCCACTTCTCCCCATATTAGGTGAAATATTTTCCTAGCGATAGATCTTTCGCAATCGTAATCCTCCCGTATTTCACACATTCGACTAGTAATGTATGATCCGATGCTTTAGCAATATCGTTCACGAGTACTCATCCTTTTTACAAACATGCACCGTTACACAAGATTTCTTTGTTGCATTCTAACTACTGATTACCGCATTATTCTTGAACAGCATTCTCTTATCCGTCATCCCCTATTCAATTCATGGGAAATTTCTCCATACAATAGCCAATAGGCCATTCTATCGCGATCACTCGTAAATTTTATTTTTTTACTTTTGTTTTTCCGTATTCATAACTTCAAGGTGAATAGATATGAGGAGTTTTATCAAATGCCTTTTTGTTTCTAAAAAGTTGCATCAATCGAAGATAAACTCCACAAACTCAAATTAGTAAAATATTTTTTGACGAATGAAGCTAATTTCCTCGCGTTGTCTTTCCATCCATCTGGAGGGTTTATAAATAATTTTGACCCGTCTAACTGTCCATTAAAGAACTAGATGTTACAAGTTCACTTAGATGGGATTGATCTTAGAGAAATATTGCTGTACTAGCAGTAGTTTTTCCCGTTACCACTCTTAAATTGAATCTTTCTTTCGATCCTAACATTTAACTGTAGCCTTCCTATCTTCCTCATTAATGGCTTTATAATTTACTTTCTGCGACTTCTTTCCGATGTTTTTTGTTTAACTTTATTTTAAACCTTGGTCTTCTTCAACGGGATTTTTCTTCTAATTTGGCTTCCGTTACGAAACAGTGGTCCATTGGGTCTAGTTCTTCAATCACACAATGCCCTTATAAACCTTTTCTACCTCGGCTCGTCTGGGCCCATCTTAATTTAATAATTTATCCATCCATTTACTTTTCACCATATAGTGCGCCTAGACCAGGTTTCTTGGATTGTTTTCAGGACATCTTTTCTGATTTTTTTGATTCCATGCCTCTGATCCGTAGGGCTCTCCTCTATGAGGGTTTTTATGTACAGCTGCATTCTTATAGCATCGTTATTGCCCACAGTAGTTATCTCTTCATACAGAAAGATTTCTTACATTAAGGTATTCTGAGCTCAATTTGACTTCTTTCTTCCGTTTCGAGTGATATTGGTTGTCCAAATGTAGTCGAAAGATTCCTCTCGTTCGCGCTTATTTCCTTCAAGGGTGTCGCTTGCATTCGACGTTCTTTTCCCCCATCCTGGCACTTGTATTTATTCCTATTAATGTTCATTTTGTATTCTTTAAGCATTTGCCCCATCGTATCCAGTCTTTCTTAACCCTTTCAGTACCGACTCCAGAGTTTTTGACGGAAATTTATGAAATGTGTCCAAGATGACTGTTGGTGTCCATAGACTCTCCTGTATTTTTTTGAAAATTTTTGTAACAACCATCTTAAAGTTATTGTTTGTCCTTGATCATGGACAAAGTTTCTTGAGGGATAGAATATCTACCTGTTCTGAACTCTGATGATATGTATACGTAGGGAGTTCACTGGTATTCACTAGTGTGGTTATCATTTGTTTTCGTATAATCAGTCAATTCACATAGTTGCAAGAATAACAATGAAAAAAAATTAAATATAAACAATGGAATTGAGGATAAGCGCATTGGTATAATAATTTGACGGTAAAATGAAAATAAGTTTTGGCATATAATATTACACGCATCTTTTTATTTCAAGCTATTTATTTTGGCATAACATATAATTATATGACATTGAAATAGCAATTGAACGTCATATATAAATATTATCAGTAGGAATAAACATATAATAGTTTGAACGTCATATATAAATATTATCAGTAGGAATAAACATATAATAGTTTAAAATGAAACACGAAAATGGATAAGGAATGGGTACACATAAAAATGCTTCAGTTGCACTGGATAGGTTTATTTCAAATGAAACCCACGGAAGCAATTTCTATCTTTACTAAGGCAAAGGTAAATTTGGCATTTTTCACATCTAAAATGTGATTTCCCTTTGCAGCTACCGTTTTTGCATCTCCCTGCTTCTTTTTTCCCACAATGGATAGGAAGATGATCTATGGTGTCATGACTGATGTCTTTGCTGGGCCGGTATTCGCATTTTCGTTTTGGGGTTTCTTCATTTTCATTCTTTCCTTCTGATCGACGGCCCCGTTTTCTACTAGGCAGTGGCTTACTAGCCATGCAAAGAGCCTCAGCCACCCTCACCCTGAAGTGCAATAAATCCAGTACTTGCTTCCGTGGCACTCCACACTTGATAGCATCTGCACGGTATTCGAGCCAGCTGTTCACAATTGCTAAGTCCACTGCATGGAATATAAGGCGCAGAGTCCACTTTTTTGATCTTATGAAAATTCTGTATATGCCAATCAGAAAATCCATTTTGTCTACCCCACCCATGGATGAATTATACAATTTTATTACTTCTGGCCTTGGTACTTGCACGTACTCTTTTTTGATGCCATCCCAGCGCCTTGCCATGTCTTGATTTCCAACACCTATAAAATTGGATGCTATATTTACGACTCTATTATCCAGCCATTTCACGAAGGCAACGTCATTAGTATTGCTAGTCACTTCTTCCATGTAACCTCTATCCTTTTTTAGAATTTCTTTATCAGGTGTTGTTGGAGGTTTTGAAAATCTATTTACTCGAGCTGTTCCAGCAGCCAGGATATTCTTATGTTTCAAAGCTTGAAGCATGTTGAAATTAGTGAAATAATTATCAAAATACAGTTGGTGATTTTGATTACCAGTCTTATAAATTCTTTCACTCAAATGAAGAACTACCGCCCCTCCCAATCCAAAAGTTTTTTGTAGGTTTTCCACTATTTCCGTTGTTTTCCCTTGGTAAATAACAAAGTCATAGCATAAACCACTTTCTCCACAAAGCATAAAAATTTTTACTCCCCACTTATAAGGCTTCCCTTTTATGTACTGTTTGACTGACAGTGTACCCTTGAATGGAACCATTTGTTCATCTACACAGAGTTTTTGTTCCAGGTCTAGTTCCTTGCACCTCTTGTGAACTGCTTGAAAAATAGGACGGACTTTGAACAAACGGTCCTTTGATGACTTATCGTGCTCTAAATTATTTACTAGATGGAGATGATTCCGAAGTTTGAAAAATCTATTTTTCGTCATTGAATTGAAAAAATTAAGTCCCAATGCTTTATCCCAGTACAAATGCACTCGGGGAAATTGTAATGCACCCATCATTATATGGAGACCGACCAAAACTTTTAGTTCCTGACCATTAGTAATGTCAAAATTTGTGGTGCCCTGCTGTAATGCATAAATGTTAGTGAACTCTGCCATTTCCTCAAACAGCTGAGTTGGTACGTAACGATAAAAATACTTCACGGGACTCATAGTGTCCTCCAAATCATCATCATTCCCAGGAAGAGGCATCCAATTTGTGTCGACAACTGCTAATGGCCTTCGCCGCCACTTGATGCTCTTGCGGTCTGTAAGATTCATCGTTGCAAAGGCATGATCATCCATCGTGGGTTCATTTTCAGTCCTGTCTTCTTCATTTTCATAGTCGTTCTCAAATTCTTCCATCACTGTAAAGGGAACAAATAATATTATATGATACCAAATAAGGACCTCCTGAGTGATCCTTATGCAGTTTAAATGATTTAAATAGTTTTTTTTTGGGAACTCGTGTATATAGAATGATCAAATCCAAGAATTACATATTCTTTGAAGGCCACGGTATTAGGAGTGCTACCGATCTGCTTCCTTGTTACACTGCATGAAAATTATGAATTATAATAGTGAAAGCCCTAGAATATAATAAGCTTATCACTGACATAAAGAAGTAAATAAGAATAATGGAAAAGTATTTTCAAAATGCATTTCCTTCCATATGAGGATCTTGTAAATATTAAAGCCACATTAGGAAATATTTGAGCAAGGCCATGGAACAGACTACTTTCTTTCAAAGATAAATATTTTTATTTGGCAATAATGTTATCATATATTTAAACTTATAAGTTAGAATTCTGAGTTAAATTGTAGATTATTTTAATCTTGTCTAATTCCATTATTTAATCTCGCTTCTCCACTGCTGGACCCAAATTTTATCACAGGCACACATGATTTTTATACGTACTGAGCTCATTGGATATTGAACGTAACGTGTATACATAATGAACTCCTTGGATATTTAACTACTCTCCATTTTTATTTTAAATTCCAGGCATTTTATTTACATCAAGTCAATTTTTTCTCAAAATCCGCACATACACTAAACGCGGTCTTAATTTTCTCCATTTGTAACCTATTGGCCGAAGTTACTTTCCCAACCTTGATTCTACTATTATATTTGACCTATTTAACCTTGATTCTACTATCATTTTTACGTTACACTCGTCAATAAACCCACTCGGGTGGGTTTAGATGTGTCCTGTGGACGATTTTCATACATTCTTTTCTTCTCTATTCTTTGTGAGAAGAGGGATAGTGAAACTTGGGGATAGTACTTGTGTAATAAGTATTTGAGTACGTTTCAGTCAGCTTAGTCCGTATATATTTGTTCCCTGCTAATGTTTCGAGTATTTATTTTTTTACCCCTTGAATTTCGTAGAATGAAGTTGGAGGGTATGCAGTTACATGGTTAGGCCCTGTGGTACGTCCAGTGAATTCACTTCCCTGAATTTTATAGTGACGAACAAATGATTGCCAATATAAATAATTTTTTAGTCCAAATATTTGTTCCCTATGCATTGATTCTTGAGGCCACTGCAGAGGTGCATAGTTTTAAGCATCACAAGGCATGTATCTTCATTGAATAAACACTCCACTCGTTAGTAAAAGCAATGCTCTTAAAACTGTGAACACCACTACATTCACTACTAAAACAAGGAACGTCAATGCAATACAATAAAACTTCTAATTTCAAATATAAGCATGAAGGCTAGATAACTACATTAATTTCATACAAGTGTTTGAGGGTGCACCCTAAATATGCAAGGAAAGGTTAAAACATTACTTTGGTTTTACATTTAGAATGCCACTCTGATCAATAAAGTCTCAAATGTACGACCGCCAATCATGCATGAGAACGGATACAAATTGCTCCTATGGCAATTCAATGCATGTAAATTTAATTATCATTCGTTTCTAATGTAGTCTGATTTTTTTTCCTTTCTTTATTGAAGCCCTTGTGTGAAGTTATCCGCGTTTTTCGAGGCCAATGGCTCGACTTTTCCGATTATGACAGGATATACGAATGTTATTGAAGAGAATAGCCGAATCTTCTATCGTACATCTGTATTATTACCATCTCTTTTCAATCATAGCATGGATAAACTCATGCGGTCATACAGCCTTCCCTATTTATCGCTTACGCAGTTACTTCCTGGTACATCTTTCCTAAATCTCACTTCATTTGCCATATGTACTTTGGTCTTTCCATCGAGGTATTTACTTATACTTCTTGATCTATCCATTATGTTGCAGTGTGACCAATCCACCTATGTAGTTCTCTGTCGCACCCTGCCTGGGCTCTTGTCACCATATTCACCGGCGGGACAAACTTCTAACGGGTTTTTGCCTTTTTTGGCATCAAGCATTACTTTCTCCTTACTCTTCCTCATTTTCTTCAATTGTACCTTATTCTTTTTAACAAGTAGTTTCGGCGTGCTGTATACTTCGACCAGGACATATTCTTCTTTTTCGTTTTTCCGTTTATTATCGCTAATCTCCTATCCTCATCGGTATCTCTTAATTTCATAATTTACCAGACTACTTCACTCAAAGCATTCTTCGCCAAAGCCGCATTTCAAAATTTTCCAGGTGCTTTACATCTTTATCTTTACCCAGCCGGCACAAGGAGGTACAGATCCCTAAATCACCAGATAGTATCTGTTGAAATCGGGATAGCCAATGGGGGCCAAGGATCTCGTATCCCGGCGTTAAGGATACGTTGGGGATCGAGCGTGAGGTGAAACGGGATCTACGGTGGATAGATGTCCGCCACAAAGGAGATATGTGGTGGCGGTGGTGGAGTTACACATAATTTCTACATAAGACCGATTCCTCCGATTGGCCGACACTCTCCCCCCGAACCAATGAGAGCCCTCCGTACAGACGTATATCGTAAGAGCGCCACTGTTGGCAGGAAGTGGAACTACGTCGCAATAGGGCGCGAACAGCGCCATACATCAGCGATAATGAGAACTTTTTCAATTGCTGACAAACCTCTCTTATATGTAACGAGAGAACGTTTTTATAGTAACTAATTCCAGCTATTAATACCACGTTACGATCGCTTCAAATCCTCACTTATTCAATATATCTAATTATCAACATATGTTCAGTAATGCACCACACATTAACAATCAGCAACAGCATTCTTCGTCAAGACTGCACTGAAAATAACAGCAATGAAGGACAACAAGCTCTTGCTTCAGGAAATATATTTATTCATCCAGAACAAAAATCTGATGGGCAGAGAAAACTGCAAAATTCAAGTTATGATTAAATACGTTGTAAATATTAATGACATAATTCGCAGCACATAACGACAAAATGACGAGCACATGGTAACCAATTGTAATTTTTGAAATATGAATTTCATAAATATCACAGGTTGTCTTACTTTGATTTACTTACCTTGAATTAAAAGGTCAAAGTCCAGGTACAATTAAAGAATTCACCGCATCTACTTAAAAATTGCAAAATTATGTTCAAGGTATGGCGGTCCAACTTAAAACTTTCGATGGTATCAATCCAAAAATTAGGATCCAAGAAGTTAGGTGTCGAACCCGGTAGAGCAATAGTCAACAGGAGCGCAGGGTTCGAAACAAGGAGAATATTCCGAATCTGTTCGAGGGTCAAAAGTAAATCCATATTTGCAAAAAGAGGCAATGTTTACTCAACAGGTTCACGCACACAGTAGTTAGTCAACTTTCTCGGAAAACAGAATGCTCGCGCACGACTGCAGTAGTCAGCGGCGCCTCGGCATGTCTATTTTGAAAAACAGTATTGGGCAGCAGGCGTATGCATACAATTACACAAATAATCTCTATTATAATTATTTTTGCATTGTTACCTAGTAAAAGATACTTTTACGCCACATTAATATTCAAAAAACTCTATGTCGTATAACAGAATGGCGGAAACGATGGGAGAATTAGAGGTATATATCATATGAGATACACCATCCTTCGTAGATCCTTTCCCACCACAGATACGCGTATCCCTTGTGCCGACTGGGTAAGTACGCATGTTTTACTGCTGTAAAACGCCGCACTTCCAGCGAAACGTTGAGATATATTGAAAGTCTATATATTTAAAATTCAGTATATGTGAAGCTCTTCTGAAATTCTTATTGCTGACAAAAGTCCCTTCATTATGTCAAAACTTCTCTTATCCGTAAACATTGTATTTGATTTCTTCAGTACATCCTCCATTCCAAGTTGTTAACCTTCCCTAATTCCGAAAAGATTTCACCTGCACTTCTTTTTTCCATCAATAAATATGTTCATTTTTGTTGCACTACTACTTATATGCAATATTTTCACAACGTTTTTCCCCCTATCAACCTTAATCTTACAATTGCATCTCGTGTTTCTTTACACGTTACAACTTTGAGCTGGCTCTCTCCCATTTTCTCTTGATTTCCTTGATATCTAACTATTTGTAGCCTGTCCTGTGACAGCTTATGTAAAATGACCGATGAAATTATTGTCCAATAATTTTCATTTTCTTCTACATTGTATTTCTGTGGTAAGAGAAATAAAATTATTCATGAGTGAATCATCCGCCCAAGTGCGTAAATTGCAGAATGTAAAAAATGATTCCGAATTGTTGGACTTTATATTATATACCAGTCCAATCTAATGTTGATTTGTGAATTGTGACATTTATTCTGTCTATACCTATCTTGATTCGTTTGTTTTACTATGTTGTCCTTGGCGGGGACCTCTCTGAACATTCATTTACTTTGTTTGCTTTATATATTGTCCTTCTCGATTTTTCTGCTGGTGACGTTGCTGAGGTTGTCAATTTTGGATATTTTTTTTATTAAACAACAGGTGTCAATTAATAACCCTGTAGGTTCATCCATCATTTGCTGTCCTTTTCTTTTGATATGGTTAGTCTGAATTATTTTACTACGTTGGAGTCACTGTGGAATAGGATTTGTCTGACATGTCCTTCCTTTGTTGTCTAAGGTTTCTCTATATGACGCAGGAATTTTTTACGTTCCACTGTTTTTGGTGCCCACTGACGTTGAGTCCGAGGTCTTGAACGGCATTGTTTTCATAAACTGATGTGCCCGAAAAGTTTTGAATTGATCATTCCCTTGAGGCCAGATTCCTGTGCATAAGAATTTCTTTCTGTAGGATACCCTATTGTTCGATAATTATGGTTGTTAGCAATATTAAGTGTACTGTTTAAAAATCGTCTTTGAGGAAGATCCATTCTTTCCAAGCCTACTTTTTATGCTAACTCGCAGTATGCATGGCGAATCTGAGAATTTAAGTTATTCATATCAAATTTTAAATCTTAACTTTTGTTAACGTCCTTTTTGTTGCTGTTCCGAGTCGCTATTCAGGTATATTATAGATGCACAATTTTCTCAGATTCCTGGAAATTTCAGTAATCATAATGCCCTTGAGGTATAAATGTACATCTTGTTTTGAAAACTGTTATACTCAGTCTTAACATTCGCAGGTATTACTTAATTCAATGCTACATCTGGAAATATTGAAATGTGAAGGAAGTCACAGTAAGAGATTTGTTTTAAGAGTTTACTAATAATTTTCTTTTTCATATCTCAAATCTTAAGCAACTTAACTTCTTTACTAGCGAAAGAGAGTTATTGTTTTGAATATTCTTTTGTAAGGAAAGGCATATAGTAACACAATTCATTTTTGTGAGCTCCTGTATTTGGCAAATACTGTGTGACCGTTATTCTGTTCAATAAAACTTGATAAATATATTTTTGATTTTTATTCATATTGAATATGTGCCGCCTATGAATCCCTTTTGCTGTTATTTGGGGAGGTACTGGTTTTGAAGCTCTTCCACTATTCTCCCCATTCCCACTCTCATGGGAAATATTCGATTAGCTCTTTTACGTATTGCACTTCAGGCCTCAGAGATAGCTCTCGACGAAGTGAAGAAGAGATTTAGCCAATTTATCTCTGCTAGAAGGAAGCTCCTCTGCGAAGGAATGTTTGTTATTTGAGAAGTGTCATAATGACAAATGAGTTGCAAAATCCTGCGCGAGTAATTCTGTACCCCTTGTTGAATTTTCCATAGTAAGTTCCAAGTGGCAAAAGTTTACTTTGAATTATAAATGTGCAAATACTCTTCAACGGCTACTTAAATAATGCATCATATTTTACTCGGTATGCCTTGTATTAAAATGACTAAGTTATCAGAATATTGATGTAGAGAAAGATTTGGATAAAATAATTATATCCAATTCATTATTATCCAAGTCTATGGGTTTCATGATTTTCAATTAATCGTCCGAAATTTTTTAAAATCATAACCGTTATCAGGGTGGAAACATTTGACAACTTAAGTGAAATGATTCGTACTGTAATAACTTATCAATAAATCGTGACACCTGTGGTGTTGTGTGAACTAATTCAAAAGCTTCAGATTGAGTTTATTTTTAACCAGCTAATTTTTCTATATTGTAGTCTACGCTGGAAGGTTAACTTTTCAAAATATTAAACTTTTTGCTCAGACTTTTTTTGGAATTGCAATTTGAATAGTCGCGTAGTTAGTGTTAAGTAATATTTTCACGTCGCATTCGGGTTAAATTTTGAAATCTCACAGGCATTATGCTTAGTTCCTTACCAGAGTTTAAAATCAGCCGAGGTTACATATTAGCAATTTGATGAATATACATTATTATTCTTTTAAATCAATCTCATTAAATAAATTGTTAAAAAATGTTTGAAAGGACCATTATTGCGTAAATGAGTAATCATCACGGTTTATTTTAATATGAAAGGCTCGAAAATCGTCAAATCGTTAATGAACAAATAGATTTTATTTCCGATTTAAAATTTATCAATTTCATTTCGATACTTAAACTTATTAACTTGAACAACTTTACGTAACGTCGGTACGTGATGTTGCTAATGTTTTTCGTCTTGAAATTAATGCAGTCACTGGCTGCCAACTGTTGGGTGGTAGAACATTTCCGTAACTAACAGTAAGCACAATATCTATAGATAAGGATGCTTAGAATTCTTACAATTTCATCTACTCTAGGGATTAAATTTATTGTTACTGTCGCCAAGTCGCGTACCAAGTAGAGACGTAACGAAAGTTGAAACACTTAATACGAGATTTCTAATTCAAAGGTAGTGCTAAATACTCGACAGATACTTTCTGAGTTAGTCAACTGACGGGTACAGTATTACATGCGAATATAATTCATCTAATCATTATTTATAATTATTACGCTCCTCAGGCTAGATTCATGGCTGCATCACAAACCAGAACTTCATTTTCAATTAAAATTATAAATAGACCAGATCAGGGTTCATGTTGACATTGAAGAATAATCAAAGTTAAATAGTTTATTTATGCGGTAGTGGACTTGAATGTTTTGTAACTCGAATGTGGAAATGACTAGTTTATTTAGGAAACACTCAAGTTTTCTTAATAAATTCCCTTGGCAATATTGACTCTTTCTCATTTTTTTAGATATGCACCCACATTTGCCGTACACCTGAATGAAGATGCCGAATGGTCAAGCTACCTCAATGGATGGTGCGGTTTCTTCTTACAACTGTAGCCGGGGTTGCAAGGATTGTTTGCAGAACATCGCAATTAATGGATCGCCTATCTTCAACCTTCAAGACACTGGACTTTGTGAACTGCGGGATTATCTCAAGAATTCCAGCAGATTTTGATTCCTCAAGAGAACTTTGTTGCATTACTCGCCAATTCTTTCATGTACTGCATGCAGCCATGCCAATAAATTGTTGGTCAGCATGGCTGTGTGCATTTAACATGACTGTTTATTTTTTTAATGATTTGCTTACAGAATAATATAACTCATGGACTTGTACTTTGCTTTTCTGCTCCAATAAATAGTTGTCAACCGCCAATGAATTGTTTATACTCTGGACTTAGCATATTTCCTTTGTTTACCTTTTGGACTTAGTCACATTTTCATTGTTTACACTTTGGACTTAGAATAATTCCGACTACTTCTCATTCGACATTGAGAAATATAAGCAAAATTGAGAAAAATGGCTCATCGGAGCCAATTTCAGGCACTTTTTCGCCAATTTTTGAGCAAAAAAAAGCATGAAAAACTATTATAAGTCCAACTCAAAAAAAATTAGTCTCTGTTCAGCGCCGAGACTTTGATTAACAAAATCTGGGTAGGGTCCATAAAAAAATTTATTGATTGCCAGAGAGTACAGCATAGAACTTGGAGGACTGCACTCCTTCGAATGCGGAGGACATTGGGAGCCGTCCATGTCCAGAGTCAAGTCCTGATGCCCAGCATCACACATGGTGCTGCCGAGCATCGAGACAAACACTCCAAGACACGGGCGACTCCCAACACTCTCCACATTCGAAGGAATGCAGTCCTCGACGAGCAATCTCAGTAGAAAGGTAACGATGACAGATGGAATAGGCAACCAATTAGGCTGCTGGCAAGGCATCTTAGCATTCTGCAGATGTTTTCTTGACCAAAATGGACCTCCGGACAGGACTCCCATGTCATTCCACAGCTGCTACATAAAGATCATCTGAAAATATGACAAAAGTCTGACAAGGAAAATCATATTAAGACGGTTTTTTGACTATGGTTTACGAGAATTAAATCCTTGGTGGTAGGCGGACTAACACTAGCCGATTTCTGGTTCAACAAAGTTTGATGATGGAAATGGACCAAGAGAATTAACGAGATAGTATTTTAACAGGCAAGTGGAGACAAAGGAGAAAAGTTAATTAAACATTGGCTGAGATTGGCCTGGAATGGCACAAAGATGGGATTTAAGCTGTGATAAAAGAATATTTTTGCTTTCAAAATAGTGCAGACATATAGCCAAAGAATATGACTGACCTGTTATTAACAACTAGAAAGAAATTTTGGAACCAATAACTTATTTTCAGAAGATGGATGAGCTTCTGGACATGAAGAAAGAAAGTACGCTACAAAAGTGAAAAAGAGATCGTTGGGAAAATATGTCAGAGAAAACACTGTTTTCTCTGACTCAACATCATTCAGTTTTCAGTCTATTTATGATTATCATATGAATTTTATTTACACCAAGAAACAGCGTAATTAATTAGGTGTGCTGAGTTACTGGGCAGTGATTGTACATCGAAATGAGGAGGCCACGGAAGAAGAAGCAGCCTTGTAAGCGTATGTTTAATTTCAAGTGGAAGAGCCAAGGTGGTATGCATTAATAATGCACAAGTTCACACACTCGGGCAAACAGTCTATATGAATCACACTTTAGAAGATGTCACTTTTTCATTATGCACATAGCAATTGGAAATATGATCAGTTAAATAAGAACGTTGAAGAAAACTAAAGGAACAATTTGCATGGTTCGAGCTAAACAATATCTGTAGCTTATGGCTGGTTTAAAATGCCTTTGAGAATGTGGTTTGTCCTTTTTCAGCACTCAACCGAGTGTTAAAGATGAAAAAATTGTCCGTGAATGTAAAAGGAAATGTTCGAGCTGAAATCAGTTTTTAAACAATAATAGATTTATTCTAATGTTTGGAAAAATGGTGACTTCACGGACAGAATGAATCCATTACGTCAAAAGAGAGGTTTAACATAATAAAGTCAGAATGTATGGCGAAGATATCAGCCGATGATACATAATTAGGTAATATCCAAATTGAATGTGTTTAAGAATTGAGCCCTAACGAAGCATGTTCGTGTGTACAGCAAAGGAGGAAAGTCACAAGGTACTTTTTTAACCTCTTAGCAGGAATATGAAACCTACGCCTCAAACCTAGAAATTTGATTGATGGCCGGAAAATCTAAAATACTCTCAAAGAAACAGGGTATCTGTAAGAAGAAACTCCTGGCAGATCAAAAGTGTTATACTTAATGAAATTAGATGAGAATTTCTCAATGAAAAATGAAGATATTTTCAAGTGTAACAGCAAATACCACCCAGAACAAGTAGGTATTAGAGTAGGTACTGATGCCTCAGGTCGTATTGGTAAAAGGGTAATGATGAGAAATGACATGAAGTTGAAAATATTTGAAATTATAGTTTGCATTATCAAGGAAAATACAATGCAAAGTTTGGCTGCAAGATGTGATACATCACATAAACCATGAAGTAGCAGAAGTGATTCCATTTTATGTGATAAAGATAAAGAAACATATTCATTCACACACTGCTACGTCAGGCCATAATTATAGCCGAGTAGAAATATGCACTTCTTTCGACTGTGTTTTAGAAGAGAAAACAAAGCAATACGATCACAAAAACATTCACAGAGAGCTATTTGTCGAAGAATTACAAAACTTTATTATCTCAATGGAATGCACATATGGACAAAAATATTTATATATATTGTTTTGTGCTTAAAGACACCTGTCCTGACCGCCGTACCACCAGGATAAGTCCTGTCGAAATCATGCGACAGGAATGCTAAACCAAGTCAACATTATTTCACAAAATATAAAAAAACTTTTGTTTTCACTCGACAGTAGAATAAAACCAAAATATATCTTCAATGGTCATAAAGCGTTAACAGATTGATAACAACTTATAAACTAAATATTGATAAACACGTAATAAGTGACAATTGAATTAATGAAGAGGTGAGAAAATTTGACTAAAAATAGTAATGTTGAAAAATATAATAATTTCACCAGCATTTCACTCATTTATCTACTTTCTTTAATTATCAAGTCCCACGGATATGCCTTTTATGGATTGAAAATGCCAATTAAAACGTGTTTATGGAAATTAAACCTCCTAAAATAATAACCAGAGAAACGTTTTAAAAAGCTAATAGTCTGTTAGAAAATGTGATATTACTGCTAAGATGATTATTACAATCGGTTGAAAAATCTTTTGGCTAGAAATATTTTTAAAAGCCAAGGAACAGATATAAGAAAACAAAGCGACAAAAACATAATTTTTATCATTCTACAGGTAAATGGGATATACAACTAACCGTTCTAAGTCGTTGGAATTTCTATAACCAAACTTCAAGGATTAAGTGAATTAATGAACAGCTTTGAGAAACAGTGCCTTGTTCGGCTGAAATTTGTCTGATTTCAGGCGAAATACATATTATTAGTGCAAAGAATATGCAGTGCAAGGAAATGATAAAATATTTCTTGGTTGAAACTGTGTAGTTGTGAAGCCACATGCTGTGTTGAAGCTGTGTTCAAGCCACATTTAAAAATTAGAAACTGCCTGAGGAGTGTGAAACAACCCTTAAAATATGAAGTTGCGTAACATGCAGCCTCGGGACACGCGATTGACCTAAAAAAAACAAAGATAATCGCGAAAGTGAAAAGCTTCAAGCCCCGGCTGATCCGCGAAGCTTTAAATAAGAAAATGCCAGCAAAATTAAAATAGGGACTGTGGCCTCCAAATCAGTCACACGTGGGACCCTGCTTTGTACCTTAATAAAAATGATATGACTACTCCTTCTCCCCTTCACATTCTTTTCCCACAGTGAAACCCCTATATAAACTCCACCAACTCGACAGATACCTCATTCCCTTTTATAAAGTGACCAGCAACGGCCACGAAACGTCAGGTATCACATCTGGTAATAGTACGCGGGGTACACCCAAAGAACAAATATATACATGGTAAAATATTGAGAAAACAGAGAAACTTTGAAAAGTCGACATATCGCATGTTAAGATGGGGAATCACCAGGGGTTATTGAAGGAAATGTGATTCCAGCAAATAATAAAAAGTGTGAAAAGTACTTGAAGAACCAAAGGAAAAACAAGCAAATGGTTACTGAAGACGTTGAGGAAATTTCTGGCAAAGAAAACTGGTGGGTCAACATATTTATAGTATAGACATGGGATACGAATTGTAATAGTCCTGCACACAACATTCATTGAAATAGAAAATTATCGAAAAAGAATAAGTAATTAATTCAGTATTCGGACTTTTTCAATGATTTAATAAGGAACGAATACTGTCAAAGAAAAAGATTTAATCATTTCTCAACTGTTAAAAGAGGCTAGAAAAACTATGGAAAAACATTCAAATATCAGATCTAGTGCTTTCCCGGCGAATAGTATGCAGAAATGTTTCTCGGGCTTGACACCGGTTAATAGGCTCCATTATTGCCAACGTTTCAAAAAGCGAGTCGCTTTTTGAAACGTTGGCAGTAATGGAGCCTATTAACCGGTGTCAAACCCGAGAAACATTTCTGCTTTCAAATATCAGCATTATAGATCACGGAGATAACATAATAATTTGAATGTCAGGGAATTAAAAGATGGGTTAACTTTTTCAGAAGGATTCTACCAGGGTTGCTTTGGTAAATTCAATGAAAATGATGCCGATATACAACTAGTTGAAAGATATGCACCTCGGTGGAAATGCATGTAAAGCTTGGAGAAAGTATGGAGAATCTGGGTGGGTTATGAGTGATTATTAAAGAGTTAAGACCGAGTTTCCTGTTATTTCCAGCTATCAGCCTGTTGTGAAAGCGTATTGATATCTAGGAATTCGAAAAACCAGTGGTGGTTGAGGCACGAAGAACAAAGAATATAGCAGCCCAGGCGAAGAGGGTATTCTGCCAAAAGAAGGATCTTCTCTCAGCTGGGAATACAAGCTTGGAGTAAGGATACACTTCATTAGAACTTTCATCTGGGGCATGCCTCTTTCCGGTGAAGATACATGGAGGATAACAGACAAAAAAGTCAAGACTAGAAGTACTCAAAATGTGGTGTTACAGAATAATGAAAACAATAATACGAACAGACTGAATAACAAATGAAGCTATCCCAAGAAGAGCTGTATAAAAAGGAAGTATGATAAATACTTTAAGTTGAAGATGGGACGACATGTTCGGCCTTACCTTGAGACATGGTGATCTGATGAAGACATTCGTCGAGAGATAATTTAACGGGAAGAATGCGAAAGATGGCCTCGTGTGACATATATGGACCGATTGTTGAAGTATGTGAAAGACGTATGTGTGATGTATGAGAAGAATTGCCAAATGAAGTGTTTAGCCGATAGAAGACGCGAATTTAGAGCTGCTGCAAACCAATCTTAATGTTAATGACTGGTAATGGTGAAGTATTTCCGTGAGATACATGATGATTATGGTATGGGAGGGCCTGTACGTAAGGAAAAGTTTGGCTTGAAGTTCACGGGGTGAGTAGCATTTGCGGTTGCACACACCAGTCAGCAAAGGGAGTTAATGTTGATCTGCTAACGGTATAAGCGTAATTAAACTGATCCAATGAGGTAATTTAGAACTAGAAAAAATTGGCGAAAAAAACTTGGGGATCTATGTTATAGCAGGTGAAGTATCTGTAATTTAATTCAATTTGTTAGCATATTGAATGACAACAGGTTTAATAGAGAGAACATTAGAAAAAGAATTTCCCTAACAAAGGTATCCATTTTGAAGAGAAGGAAATTTATGACACACCTGAGGCATAGACTTGGAGAAAAAATAGTAAAGGCATTAAATCCTGGAAAAACATCGACTTAGGAGAGGCAGGAGTAGTTATTACTCATGGGTAAGAGACTTTTTGAGGTCTGGATTTGGATAAGGATGAAAGGAAGCTGGGCCCATAGAAACGGGTGCAAGAATTTTCAGTTTTTTAATTGCTAAGGTTATCTCGACGGTAAGGACGAGATAATAAATGATCTGACAGAGAACTGACTTTAAATCTGAAAATAAAGCTGTGATAATGGTGATATAACTTGATAAGTGTTAACGAAATTGTATTAATTACAATCCCATTGGAATTTAAGGGGTCGAAAATAAAATAGCTATCACGGGTACTATTTATATGTATAATTGAATATAACAGGAAATTAATTTACATATTCTCAAGTTACAATATAAGACGAATTGACATTAATTTCAATGCTAGACAACATTTTCAACTTCAAACTGATGTTTCCCTGTATAATCCTTTTCTTAGACCAATTAGGATGATTGCCAAGATAAAAAACTGGCTTCATATCACACTATCCGGAAAAAATGAAAACATGGTAGATACCTACTAAGAATATTAAATGGCCATGGATCTCAGAATACGTCGTGAGGAAGATAACTAGGAACTAGGGTGAGGAATCAATAGGGCAAGGGGAGGATAGCTGAAAAGACAGTGCGAAAACATCGATAAAACACCGAAAGAGGGAGTATTGGTTACATGTTATATCATGGTGAAAATGCTTTCTAGTTGTAAGGAAGGGAAAACAGAAATGCAAGGCAGGAGAATTATTAATTGAAACGAGTAGGACATGGAATAGCTGGAGAAAAAATGTTGATGAGCTTTCGATCATGATAATCTTTACACAAAGGCTCTAATATGAGGAAATTAGAATGCAATGCAAACAACGGTAGTCCCTGGACCATTAAAAAATAGACTATGGGATAAAGCACAGCGTAATATGAAATAACGTAGTCGGTAGATTTAAAGATGCAACAGAAAAAAGCAAAAAAAAGATTTGACAGATTCATTAACAAGATCCATAAAAGAGAAGTCTGGTACCAGGAATTTGTAAAAAAAAGTTTGGATCCACACAAGAGAGAAGAAGATAAAAGAGGAAATTGTATGTTTGCGAGGACTCAAAGACAAGTTAATTTCTTGCATGACCAAGGCGTTCTAATTAATACTTGAATGACAGCAAGTGGACGAATGACTTTTTAGATAATAATCGCTTCGAATTGAGGAATGTGAGAGCGATCCTGGATGCTACTGCGATACTGAAAACATTTCTGATAAGGGATCTGGACTACATTCAAGATTACTTATATTCGCATGTTTATCTATTCATTGGGTGTACTTCAGTAAAAGTAGATGAGATATATAAGCTATTACAACAATTTTTGTGGTTTGACAATCTAAATTAACTTTGTATCTTCACTGCAAACTTGATTAATAATTATATTTGGGAAGACATACGCTAAGTCTTTGATTCTGTATTTTAAAAATAGCTTTAAAATATAAATAAAGCCTGTATAATGCCCTATAATTAGAGTCCTGCATAATACTGATTAGAAAATAGCTAGCCGCTTTGAAGTGTGATTGAAGTTCTTGGAGTCGTCCTTAAGAATGTCCCTCAGCTCTGAATTAATGACGCTTTTCTTCCGTATATCTTCATATATTCAGCAGGCAATCAGAAGATCTTTCACGGGTATAATATGCACTCATCACAAACCAGGGCTTCATTCTCCACAGTGACAAGAGAGGAATGGATAATGTATTCCCTTTTCTTAGTCGAATGATGATAACCTCTTTTCTTCTATTACCCCAGCTGGAAAACTCTCATACAGAGGTATCTTTCTGGGTCGACGTCATCTAATGGTACTGACCCTCTCAACACACCGTTGATCTTTGAGAAATTTCCGTAATACTGCCTTTAAACTTCGAAAAGTACACCATCTACATCACCCTTAGGTTTACTTAGGACTTCTTTGGCGGCTTGGTCAGCTATTTCATTATATTTTAAGCATATGTGTTCAGGTACCCACGCACTACAAACGTCGTACATTCCACTTTTATCATGTACTGTCATTATGCCTAGATAGTGGATACCTTATTCGAGGGAGAAATGATGGGGCTGGAAGTAAAGTAGACCTGCCAATTATCACCCGTTCTTTTCAGCATATACGTCGGTGACATGGTACTACATGAGAATTGGACGGACGTAGGAAGCGTTTGGATTGAAATCCTACTCTTGACCTATGGAACACCTCTAATCTAATTGGCGAGACTAAGTCTTAGGGCCGCATTCAGATGTCTCCACTACATCGCCTAGTCGCAGCTTCACTCCATGAAGATTAGTGCTCCTTCTCCTGCAAATTGGCATTCAGCACCACTACTTCCACTCCTTCTTCCGGAGTGTTGATGGTCGCTATGTTGCCAACTCGACTCAAGTGTAAGCAGCGACATTTACGTAATCCTGGTTACGGTTATATACGGAACTAGGTATAAAATAGAGGGAGTTTTGAACATCAATCCCATGGTCTCCATTGGATTGTATAAATATTATTATATTATTCTGATATACATGATCAATAATTTAAATATTTTTAGAATATCAGTCTCTTATTCGTAAAATAGCTATTCTCACAGTCAGTACAAAATATATGCAATAAAAATAAGGATGGCACATTTTTCACACAGTTATAATATTGAATAACATTGGTTTTTATTAACAATCCATACTCTTACGTACATACACTCCACATTACTATGATATTTAATCATATGCATTCTAACATGCTCCTGAAAATGTGCAAAACATTAATTCTTCAAAATTATTTGTTACCGCTGGTATTTTATCAGTTTCCAAGCGATGTCCCTGGTTCGAAACTCTCTCCCACCAGAACGTTTCGCCCGATCACCCGAACATTTCGGTAGATACTTACAATTATATGATTGCAGAGCTTAAGTTCTTTTTTCTCTTGCGATTAGTTTTTCCAAAAAAGCACAGTGCTGGAAAATCACGGCACCAGGCAAATTAGAACAAATGTTGTACGTGCGTCGGGACTGCGCGGCCAGAGATACGGAAATTAAAAATCACGATCACACTTCATGCTCTTCCGTTAATTTCGTACACAAAAAACTACAGGGCGTGCGGACGTATTTCCGCCACGTGCTAATTACTTACGTGATTTAGGTAAATAACGTAATTAACTATTTTACGTAATAATTACGCAATTTTAGCAAATTACGTAATTAGTACGTGAAATAGTTAAAATGCATCCCGGGTAAACAGATTAAAAATATGTAAAACCAGGGACAGTCGTACAACGAAACTGCGACGAAAAAAAATTGGAGGAGGAGAGTTACGAACCAGGGGCGTCGACACTGTGAAGCAAGCACCTAACCCCTAACCCAAACTGCCATACATATGTGATAACTACAAATTTTGATTCATACCCAGAATCCGTAATCAAGATATTCCTGCCAAACAGTTTCATTGATCGCACACAAGTTGATATCAGTGTACTCTTGCTATGTTGCTTGATATTACAAAACGTATCAATGACGCTTAATAACCTTATATCGCATGAAAACAGCGTTTATATTTGCGAAGCGTCGACCATTATACGCCGTCGGCCATGTTGATATTCGATGTAGTGGTGATTTTAGGGTGGGTATGGGTACCCTACCACTTTAGGCCGGCTGTTACTACAACCGCAGTGAGACCGCCACTCCATAGAGCTTCTGAATACCATGTAGTGTTGACTTACGTCATAAGGAGTGGAAGCTTCACTCCATTGGAGGTTGTGAATACGGCCCTTAATGTCATGATTGATATGTGGAAGGAAAATGCCGGAACATTTCTAAACTTCAGCAGGTTAACGGTCGACACGAATGCTAAATTCCACTGAACGTATTACGTCATTAGCATTGCTGATTTTGGTACCTATTATGATTGAAGTTCACCCGCATGTATTCTTAGTTGACTGTTGCAATTATATTGAAATGAAGATACGCACAATCAAAAGTACCTTATTCAGGATTATTAGCTGAACTTTAAAAACAGATCAATGAAGCGAGTGGAAGTGGAATAATTATAAGGATGAGAGTGGTAGATAACACGATCCACATTGGCTTGCTTCATTTGCAACTTTCGGTATCAGTAGGCTTTGAACATAGGTGGGACAACAGCTAAGAATGCATAGCATTGTATGACCGTAGTCCTTAACCCTACAACAACACAATACGCATGCGTTAATTTGGATTCCACCCCTCGATCCAGGCCGGCGACCTACGGAGCTGACGACCACGGCCAGCCCCCTTTTCAGGAATCGTATAGAAAGCGCTGCCAGTGTAAGAGACGACCGTGAGGTACATTTCATACCGAAAAAGTGATAGCGCTGCGAATGAGAAATTCAAGGAGGAAAAAAGATTCCAGTGGCTCAACTGAAGATGTTAGATCACCAGCGTACTACGCTAGATTAGACCAGATAAATAAGATTAGAGAGATAGATTGCCGTACTGATAGATTCAAAATGTCATTTTTCCCGCGTACTCTAAGAAAACACAATAGGAAGCATTGCAAAGGGCGGATAGGTAGGTGAAATATTCTAGAGTAGTCTGTAGTGCATTATGGATGCATTAATACCCAATTCCTTAATTACTATGTAGATACTAACCGTCTAGTTGAATGAGACCCTATTATGTAGCATGTTTCCATGTAGTAGCTTGTTTGCACGTCAATAGTGCATACATGGTGATTTTCACCCCCTGCCACACACCCTCGCGGTGGCTTGCAGGGTATCGCGTAGATAGATAGATAGAATGTTACTTTAAAATGAAATCTAATCATTATCAAACGGGAGGGTGGAGCTTAGCATGAACCTATTGATTTGATTCTCGGTTAAATATAGCATTATGTTGTTGAACTCCAAAAAGATAATCGGAAATTAATTTAAGAAATGGTATTTTTAAATAACAGTCTAACCAATAACGATAAGGGACCAGAATATGTCTTCAAAAACACCAGACAGGGTAGCTTTCAGAAGGGAGCCCTTATTTAGGCGAGAACACGAATCAACTTTTTATGCATAATAATAAACACCAATATAACCATATCTCGGAAAAAGAATTAATAGACCCAATCATCCCTAGATCAGAACTTGTGAGAACGACAATAAATTCTCCTAATAGGATAATCCATGCAACGCGGGTTAACGGGTTGGAGACAGACATGGGGTACTCCATGTTGCTCCTCAATGAGTGACCATCGTAAGTGATGGTGGCACGTGAATAACAAAATTAGAAAATGGAACGTCGAACCACCTCAATTATACTTCTCTCGATCAATGTAAGAGAAACTTCACGGGCGACAATAACAGACGAATTGAGTGTGAAATATTACAGAGGCGGAAAATGGTTGGGTTTACTATTCGTTACGAGTACAAACGGAGTACTTAAATGGAGATGAGATTCTTGGATTAAGAACATTTTGGACCTTGGAATGGGAGGGCAACTCATGATAGTATCGCGTCAATGAGGACCATGAGGGCCATAAGCACCAAGAAAAGGGAAGAATTCATGCCAGAAGTCCTTGTAAATATTTCCAGGAATGATCAGCCAAGAGGCATGTTAGAGTTCGGCATGTGATGGGGTATGGAGAAGATGATTAGAATATATGAAAAATTGGACAATAAAATCCGATAAAGGATGAAAAGAGAACAAGGGGTAGTAAAGAGCACAAATGAAGCCATTTTTGGGATGGAATAGAGTTACAGGAGAATATTAGAAGCAGGACACGTAGGTTGATGGTGCCGTTACCAATGGAAGGAAACAGAACGACGACTTTGTGTGATGATGGCCAATGGAGGAAAATAGGAATCGGACAAGAATTTCAGAAATGACTAAAGGCTGCTTTACAAGATACAATTTTTTGTACAATTTCTTGTACAAACGCTTGTATCAACTGATCGAAATTGTATGTTTGTCTGAATGGAATTAGAACAGGTTCTATTTCCCGTTCAGTCATTCAGACAATCGCACAAGCGTTCGTACAATTTGCCGCTTTACACGGTACAATTTCTTCGTACAAGAGTTAGTACAAGAAATTGTACAAAAAATTGTATCGTGTAAAGCGGCCTTGAGAGAGATAAAATATTTAACGATCTCAATTGAGAAAAGAAGTAAAGAAATAAACACTTTTAATTGGTGAATGATAAGAGTCTCCGTGAAAACCTACCCCGAATGGTACCTAATACACCAATGATGATAAAAAATTGGGACATTAGTATTTCTTCCAACGCCTACTGCATATTTCTTGCAGCTTCCTCTTACACTCCTAATATGCTGCTCGTCCTTCATTATCTCTCTAATAGTATTCTCATCTTTTCAGTCCCGTCTCCAAATCGCTGACATAATTCTCATAGCAGAGACAGAGAGGGATCTGAATAGGTTACTCATAACCATAGAAGGGACAATGGCCACATATCGGCTAAAGTTCAATAAGAAGAAAACTAAGATAATGGCAGGCAGTGATCGAGTGGAAGAGATAGTGCAGCAAGAAAGAAAAGGCCAAAACCAAAGTCAAACTAGGAAAACAAACTGGAAGAGGTGAAAGACTTCTGTTACCTAGGAAGCCGAGCAACCAACGATGGACGAAGCAAGACAGCAATAGTCAGTAGAATAGCTCAGGCAAAGAGGGTATTCTATCAAAAGAGGAGTCTACTTACATCTGGAAATACAAGCAGCTTAGATGTAAGGAAACAATTCATCAGGACGTACGTCTGGAGCATATTTCTTTACGGCAAGTGAGGCATGGGCGACAACAGCAGCGGAGAAGAAAAGGGTGGAAGCATTTTAAATGTGGTGCTACAGAAGAATGTGCCAACACATTATTTAAAAACCACAACCGAAGAAGATACACGCGGAAAATGCCTGGGGAGAGAAGAAGATTTCAAATTGACTACATTTTAATGAAGCATAGATTTAGGAACCAGGTGAAGGACTGCAAATGCTACCCTGGGGCAGACGTCGACAGAGACCATAATTTAGTGATGATGAAATGCCATCTAAAACTCAAGAAATTGAAGAAGACAGTGAAGAACACATGGCAAGTAGGAAAACTGAAGGAGGCTCAACATCAGCAGGCATTTCAAAAAGCAGTGGAAAACAATATAGGAAAGGACCTGACTGATAAATCAGTGGAAGAGCGTTGGGAAAACATTAAATGTAGACAATATGAAGCCACAAAGGAAGCTCTTGGGAGAAGAAAAGTTGCCTAGAAGAAGCCATGGATCACGGAAGAAGTCGGAAGAAAAGTTACAGGAGAATATTAGGAGCAGGATAAGTAGGTTGATGGTGCCGTTAACAATGGAAGGTAACAGAACTACGACATGGTGTGACAATGGAAAACGGAAGACAATAGGAATCAGAAAATAATTTCAGAAATGACTAAAAGAGATCAAATGTGTAACGATCTCAAAAGAGAAAAGAAGTAAATAAATAAACGATTAGACCTGATTGAAGAAAGAAAAAAGTACAAGAATGAGAAAAATGAAGAAGGGCAGCTTGGGTACAAAATAAAAAGGAACGAAATAAATCGCAAAGCCAGGAAAGCTAGAGAAATGTTGATGAAGAACCACTGCGAAGATGTACAAAATAACCTTGCACTTGGAAGTGGAAGCTACCTATAGGATAGCGACGAACCACTTCAAAGAGCGCAAGATGCAATGCCATATGGGACAAGAATGGAGAATTTTGATTAAAAAAGAGGAGGACAAAGTGAAGAGATGGAAAGAATAACTGGAAGATTTGTACAACGGAAACAATCTCAGCACAAAAGCTATCGAAGAGGAAAGGGAATTCGAAGTGGATGATATGGGAGCATCAATATTAAGATCGGAATTTACGCAGCAGTAAAGGATCTTGGCATGAATAAGGCTTCTGGATTTGATGATATTCCTGCAGAACTATTTAAAAATGCGGGAGAGAAGACATTAACCCATCTCTACAAAACCATCTGCCACATGTACTCAACAGGAGAAATGCCCAGGGACTTCGAGAAAAACATCATAATTCGTATTCCCAAAAAGAAGAGAGATGAGAAATGAGAAGATTTTAGGACCATAAACCTGACGACACATGCATCGAAGATTGACAAGGGTCATCTAAAGAAGAAAACGAAAAGCTGAGGAGTTCCAGGATGAAGATCAATTTGGATTCAGAAAAAACAAGGGTACAAGAGAAGCAGTATTGGCCCTTAGGCTGCTAATAGAAAAGAGAATGAAGAAGGAAAAACCGACGTTGATTGCATTTGTGGATTTAGAGAAGGCTTTTGACAACGTGGATTGGGATTCGATGCTTGTATTTCTGAAAGGAATTGGAGTGTCCTACAATGACCGAAGAATTATCCACAATTTGTATAAAAAACAAGTAGCTGTGATTAAACCTGGACCCAGCTGTGAAGAAGCAAGAATACGTAAAGGGGTGAGACAAGGCGGTGCACTGTCTCCCGTAATTTTGATTGTTTACATCGAGAGAGCCATCGATGAAATTAAAGAGAAGTCTTTTGGAGTGACTATCCACGGAGAAAAAATAAGCATGATGAGATTCGCTGATGACATGGCTCTACTAGCAGAGACAGAGGGGATCTGAAGAAGATTCTAGTAACCATGGAAAGGAAAATGGCCAGATATCATTTGAAGATCAATAAGAAGAAAACTAAGATATTGGTGTGCAGCAAGAGAGAAGATACCAAAACCAACATTAACTAGGGAAATAAAAACTGGAGGAGTTGAAAGAGTCCTGTTGCTTTGGAAGCCGAGTAACTAACGATGGACGAAGCAAAGAGGGCATTCTATCAAAAGAAGAATCTAATTACAGCTGGAAATACAAGCGTAGAAGTAAGGAAAAAATTCATCAGAACGTACATCTGGAGCGTGTTTCTTTATGGTAGTGAGTCATGGACAATGCCAGCGGTGGAAAAGAGAAGGGTGGAAGCATTCGAAATGTGGTGCAACAGAAGAATGATAAAGATTAAATGGGTAGACCGAGTAAGTAACGAGGAAGTCCTAAGAAGAGTGGGAGAAAAGAGAAGTCTGCTGACAACTCTAAAAAGAAGACGGGACAACTTAATTGGCCATATCTTGAGACATGATGGCCTGACGAAGACTATCGTCGAGGGAAAAGTGAACGGAAAGATTGGAAAAGGCAGGCCTCGTATGAGATACATGGTTGAGATACACAGGTTGTGAAGGATGTAAAAGAGAAGAATTACGTCACAATGAAAAGGTTGGCCGATAGAATAATCGAGAGGAAAGTAGCGTCAAACCAATCCTAGGGTTATTGACCCATGATGATGATGAGTCTCCAAATCATCCATTATTATTCCTTCTATGGTGGGGTCTTCAAAATCTTCTATCACCAAGATCCTCAATTTCTTCATTCGGTTCCATTTAAATGAAAGAAAAGACAATGGTCTGGCTCTTTCAAATGTCCTAAACCTATGACCTTTCCCCAAAACTTCATTTTCAGCACCACGCTTCTTCGAATTAATAGCGACTTCTTAGTGCTTCTTCACACTTCATCTTTGTTCTTTCCTTGTACATACATTTTCTTCAACTTTCTTCATAACTTCATCACAAGGCATCTTATCATCATCTCTCCCATTTGTTTGCAAACACGACTTAGGAAAATATTCATTTCGCCTCGAGTCGAATTCAGTGTTATTGTATATGCTGAATATACGTCTCAATATCATTCCCATCTCTATAGTCACTCAAATTGTGGCGTTTTTCAAAGTATTTCGACATCTCGGTACCAATTGAGCGTCTTATCTCGTGTAAAGCAACGATTTAAATGAATTTACGAAGGAAAATATCATTTATCTCAACTAAATTTCTTCTCTGAAAACATAGTGAGAGAATAATTCGCGCGGAGGTCAACTTAGCCGAGCCTATGATATAATTCTTGTTAAATTATGCTTACGTCTAGAATCAAGTTCGTTTCAATATTATGAAATGGTCCACGTATGCCGTGCATATTGCTGCGACGACTCCCTAAGATGATTTAAAATCTAGATGCCTTGAAGTACGTTACGGGAAATCTGCTATCAACAGCGAGTTAAAATGGTAAGAAAATAAACCCAAATGCGAAATTTTACTGCAATATTGTGCGGAATCTGATCTCATGAGTAAAATAAGAAGAATAACGTGCAGTTTTCCACTACTAAAAGAAACTTAATGTGACTTAAGTTTTGATAGCCTTACATTATAATAAAGTATAAAGGGTGTTTACAAGCACAAGGTTATATACAGAACTTCTTAGGGGGTGGGGAAGGCTTAGAGGGTTTTAGGATACAGGTAGAGGGGTTATATCGTAAATGCGGAGAGGTATTGAAGGCGCTGGTGGATTGATACAGTGCTTGATAAGAGTCGTTAAAATAGTAATTGCAAGCAGGAAAATAGCAAGTCAATATTTTTTTATTTGTGGAAAATTGCATGATATTCATTTTCTTTTTGTTAAACGAAAACCAGTTTCACTTATCTGAACGAAGATGACAAGGATGTCTGCAAATGATTTTTCTCTGCGTTACGCTGACACCTTCTTCAGCCCTGTTAACCTTGTAAGTCCTGTTCACTCCCGGAGACGTCCCCACCTCCTATCTTCGTATCCGCCTGTAATGTGAATAAAAAAGGAATTGTCAATAACTTGACAAGAAAGCCCAATATTCCAATCAAGCTATGACATAATATAACCGAAGAAATTTTTCTTAAAGCCATATCCACGTCGATGCAATCTAAGCTTTTGATTCTAAGTGTGCCGTATGTTCTTGTGCTAAACGTGAGGATATATTTAATTACGCACCTGTTACAATGTGAGTCAAATAAATACTAGTTAACCTTTCGCTTCATTGATGCAATTCCACCAACAATGGATCATAATAATGCACATTACTGTTTTCATCATCTTTTAAGAGTATTTTTCTGAGTGATGAGACATTATTTGCTAAATGGAGCCAAAGTAGATAAATCATATTTAGCTGGAAATATCCGAAATCGCTTCTATGTAAATGTTGTTCTTATGAAGTCCATAAAGGAGTTAGTAGGAGCAATGAAGTTGCCATCATTTTGGGGTGGGAGTACACGCCGGGGTAAGTGGGGTATGGGTAGATGATGGTAAGATAACTAGGTAAGGAGTAAGGGCAGGGAAAAACTAGTCATCGACCTGAAGGTTTTTGTCCAGGCATTGAAAGGAAATTTCCTGAAGATCATCCGCAGTCAATAGTGAATGCCTTACAAATAACGTATCGACCGTCTTCCCCTATCCCCTATAGATTAACGAAAGTAAAGAACAGAGATTGCGTGTGCATTGGTTAATGTACGTAAAGCGTTCACCAAAGAAATGATTCAAATTCTGAGTAGTGGTCTTGTGTATTAGGTAATCCATAGGCTAAGATTATATCACACCGTCTAATCCAAGATCTTAATCCTAGAATAAGCACAACATAAATTCCCTGGGCGAGAATCGAACCCGCAGTCTTTGGATTGCCTGGCCAGCGTGCGGTACCTATCTCGCTACCACGTATGGCATCACATCTTGATTTTATTAAAATTTTGTAGTAAATCAGTGTCCTAATGCGACACAATAATAACCCAGGATGTATAAAGACTAAGTAGTTGCGATTAAAAATCGAACCAAACACAAGAGAAAGAAGATTGAGTAACGTGGATGAGCCCTATCCCAATAAAATGTTTTCTACGCCGAGATTGCGATTACCGAAGCTAAAGTGACGGCATGAGAGGCGAGTGTCCACGAGAAAAAATTGGAATTTTATGTATCGCGTACAACAATCCTATGATAGAAAGGAAAAAAACTCTGAATATGATGAAAATTAACTCAAAACGTTTGTATTCTCGATGACATCGTTGTCATAGAAGAGACAAAAAAATCTTAGAATTAGGCAAGTTACCTAAAATAAAGAACAATATCTCATTTTATGAATTCAAAACATATTTTATGAAAACAACCAAGGTCAATTTTAGAAAAAGGTCTGGTTTTGACGTAGATAATAATCCTGGTTTAGAACAGCTGAAGTTATTGGCGAATAATACTATTTGAGAAGAAGTACCAACTATGAAAGAAGTAAAAAGGAAGAACCCAATTGAATACTTTATTCGAAGAAGGAATTCAACCAAAAAGCAAATAAAAACTTACAACTGCGACAAACACAAAAATGGTTCTATGGAAACACAATCGGAAAGTATGTAGGGAGAATTCCCCTTAAACGAAAATAGTTGATTAGTGTAAATAGAACAACAAGAACCATTTTCAATAGGATGTCATAAAAAATTAATATTAATTAGAAATCCCCAGAAAATAACAAAGAGGGCTTCCTGTCAATTAGAGAAAAAATTCCTAAATCCACCAAAAGAAATGGTTGATGGCCTTATCAGACGTTTTTTTAGCAATGATCATCCTATTATGACAGTGAACGAGGGTAAGGGGGCGTCCATTATTTACATGAGGCGATTTTTCGACCCCCTTTGGTGAGATGTCGTGAGTTTTGGCTCGACCCCCACCCCCCATCCCTAATCTCACGTGACCTTTTTCAAAATACGTATTTTCAAAAATTTCAAAATTTCAAATATTTCAAAATACGCGTTGGATTTGTTTTTGAAAAATTATAATTTTCTACATCATTTTTATTTAAGACTAGTTAAGACAAGTATTTAAGACTACTTGTAAGAACGTAGACTAGAATCACAGTGAGAAAATCTTGCGTTTGGCTGGCCGAAGGCGGCTGAACAATCGAGGGGCTACTGTGCTACTTTATGGCGTTCGCATAACCGCGATAAATATCATTAGCCATATTTTAGTGATGAATCATGTTTTACATAATTTAACCCAGTTTTCTCGCAATTTTACAGTTTCTTGCGGAAAAAATTACGTGATATTTACCGAGACCCCCTCTCTCCCCCACGTGAGATTGGGTAGGATCCGGCTCGACCGCCTCTCCCCCCTAAACTCCTCACGTAATTAATGGACGCCCCCTAAAGTGCATAGAAAGAATATGGAAGGAAGACGTCGGATGAAAAACATGGAACAAATAGCGAAGGAATAATGAGAGAGAAAGTTGAGCTATGTTTTGAGTGCATACTCCATTACTATAATGCCAGGCCTGGTAACAACATTCACGACCTTTATCGTGCGAAAAATCATACATATCCGTAGATATATGAAACTTCGTAAGACACAATATGTATGAGCAAATCTGTTTACGGATAAATTACTCCGTTGTTGTTGGGCGAGTCGCCCGACAGTTGTCAATTTGGCCATTAAGGATAAGCGAGTGTTTTTGGGAAACGATATGATGTTTCACCCTACTCCTACACCAACTAGTGTGAGAAGAAAGGGTAGAAAGAAACCCGGTACGAATTATGCAAAGAGATCAAGGCCTATACTTCCCATCCGACGTTCGAAATACCCGCGACTTGGCTAGTCAACGCGCCGCGGTACTTTGACCAGCCAAGTTTGATTACTTTACCAGCGATAAAGTATTCAAATGATTCGCCTCTGACCGGCATCTGTACTTTTCTTTTACAGAGAGTACTTGGAATATCAAAATAAAAATTCAAATAAAAATAATTGCATTTTATTCCGGAACTTGATAAGACGCAGACGAAGAATGAACGCGGTTTTCAGAAATAATAATTTTAGTAACGGGTAAAAACCCTTTTACAAGATACAATTTTACATGGAACAACTAATAAAGGATGTGAAACAGAAGAAGTACGTAAATATGAAGAGATTGGCCGATAGAAGAACTCGGTGGAGAGCTGCGTCAAACCAATCTGAGGATTAATGACTAATGATGATGATGAAAATATAATTTGGGGTAGGTATATATTTTCAATGAAACGAAAGAGGAGAAAGACTGCTAGAGTTCTTTACACAACATAAGTTACTGGTCGCCAAAGCATTGGTTAAAAATGACAACCGAACCGAAGAAGATACAACTGGAAAATACCAGGAGAACGGAGAAGATTTCAAATAGACTGCATTTTAGTAAAGCAGAGATTTAGTAACAAAGTGAAGGACTGCAAAAGCTACCCTCGGGCAGACATCGACAATGACCATAATTTAGTGATGGTGAAATGCCATCTAAAATTCAAGAAATTGAAGAAATCAAAGAAGAATATATGGCAAGTAGAAAAACTGAAGGAGGCTCAACATCAACATCAGCTGGCCCTTCAGAAAGCCGTGGGAAACAACATAGGAGAGGACCTGAATGAGAAATCAGTGGAAAAGCGTTGGTAAAATATAAAATGTGGACCACAAAAGCCGCAAAAAACGTTCTTGGAAGAAGAAAAGTTGCCAAGAAGAAGCCATGGATCACGGAGGAAGTAGGACATGATTGAAGAAAGAAGAAAGTACAAGAATGCGAAAACTGAAGAAGGGCAGCTTTACTACAAAATAATAAGGAACGAAATAGGTCGCAAAGCCAGAAAAGCTATAGAGATGTGGATGAAAAATCTATGCGAAGATGAACAAAACAACCTTGCACTTGGAAAGGTCGAAGCTGCCTATAGGATAGTGACGAACCACTTCAAGGATGCAATACCATAAGGGACAAGAATGGAGAAATTTTGATTCAAAATGAAGACAAAGTGAAGAGATAGAAAGAGTATCTCGAAGAGTTATACAACGGAAAAAATATCAGCACAAAAGCTTTCGAAGAGGAAAGCGAAGTGGAAAAGGAGGATTTGGGAGCATCAATATTAAGATCGGAATTCGACACTGCAGTAAGGGACCTTTGAATGAATAAGGCTTCTGGTATTGATGATGTTCCTAGAGAACTAATTAAAAATGCAGGAGAGAAGACATTAACGCATCTTTACAAAACCGTCTGCCACATGTACTCAACAGGAGAAATACCAAGGCACTTCGAGAAAAACATAATCCCTATTCCCAAGAACAAGAGAGTTGAGACATTAACAAGATATTGACAAGGGTCATCTGCAGAACAATAGAAATAAAAGAGAGGAGTTCCTGGATGAAGATCAATTCGGATTCAGGAAAAGTAAGGGTACAAGAGAAGCAATTTTGGCCCTTATACTGCTCATTGAGAAGAGAATGGAGAAGAACAAGCCGACATTCATTGCATTTGTGGATTTAGAGAAGGCTTTTGACAACGTGGATTGGGAGTCGATGCTTTTAATTTTAAAAGGAATTGGAGTGTCCTACAATGACCGAAGAATTATCCACAATTTGTATAAAAACAAGTAGCTGTGATTAAACCTGGACCCAGCTGTGAAGAAGCAAGAATAAGGAAAGGAGTGAGACAAGGCGGTGCACTGTCTCCCGTAATTTTGATTGTTTACATCGAGAGAGCCATCGATGAAATCAAAGAGAAGTCTGCTGGAGTCACCATCCACGGAGAAAAAATAAGCATGCTGCGATTCGCTGATGACATAGCACTCGTAGCAGAGACAGAGAAAGATCTGAACAAGATTCTAGTAACCATGGAATGGACAATGGACAGATACCAGCTGAAGATAAATAAGAAGAAAACTATGATAATGGTGTGCAGCAAGATAGAAGAGGTCAAAACCAATATCATACTAGAAAAACAAAAACTTGATGAGGGGAAAGAGTTCTGTTACCTAGGAAGCAGAATAACCAACGATGGACGCAGCAAGAAAGAAATAGTTAGTAGAATAGCCCAGGCAAAGAAGGCATTCTATCAAAGTCTTGCATTTTTGCCAGTCTTGCTCCTCTCTTTTTCATCCTTCACAACATGCTCCATATACCTCATATACGAGGCCTGCCTTTTCCATTCTTTTCGTACACTTTTCCCTCGACGATTCTCTGCATATTCCAGTTTTATTCGGAAAAATTATCACCTGGCAGAGCATTTTACGTGTTAAGATACGCCACAAATTTCGTCAAGATGTGTGTCTGCTGTTCAGTTCAGGCATCGATAGCAATAAAAAGGCTAAAAAGAAGGCTATAAAATAACGAATTTGCTATATTTCGATGAGGACACAGCAAACTGTCGTAATAAAAATGTACACATAGGTACTCATCAGAATTCTTAATTTCATGAAATTAATATTTTTTCTAATACTTCAAATAGGGAATTTCAATGATTACCAAAATATACTTTACTTAAGAACCATTACGAATCATTGAAGTTGCGGATGCGATTCAACTGGTTTATTCTGAAAAATAACCAATGCTGGAATTCACTTCCCTTAGCCGCAGTGATTGTGGAAGGGAATGGGGAAGGGAGATGACATTTCTGCGAGGGACCCCTATGAGACCCGCGCATTTTCTGCCTACATCCCCTAACTGTCATCCTTGGCTGGGCTGCATGGCCAACAGACTTCAATCACTAAATTGAGAATGTGTGGGAGTCAATGGCGCAAGAAAGAACAGCTGACTACGCTGCATAATCTGGAGCATAGGAGCAACATCATACGCATAGACGCAGAATATCTGCCTCTATGCCCCTGTTGATTGAGATATATCCCTGTATCCCCGTTGCCCGTGAATACTGCAAGATATTGGCACACGACAATCCCGTTCTTCATAATTTAGAGTGAGCATAGAGCTACGCTCATTCATCGTTGGGATGCATCCTACACAAATGTTTCCGGGTCCTGAAAATATATGTTTAAATTTTCCGTGATCGTCGTTACAGTATAGTGAAATTCTAACGTATCTACCAACTTTCACTGAAGTATTGAATTACCCGCGACCGAAGTGAACGGTAGACAGAGCCAGATCTCACTGTCAGATAAATAATCTGTAGCATAATGACATAATGAGACTTGAACATTGACATTATGACATGATGAGACGGTGTTGTTTCATATGGCTACTCGATTGACAAGCACGTAATTACTTTTCGATATCACTTTCCTTGTGTTAACGAAGTGAGTCGCACTCGCTTCCTGTAGAAACAGATCCCGACTTCCTCGTAAACGGACTTTATAAGAATTTCGGCGAAGTTTGAAGGTCACAGTCAGATTGCATCCGCCGTATGGCCCAAATGTCCCCATCACCGCTGTCTTAAATACTTATATCTCCCTGCTGACCTCTGTGCCGTACAGCATGGATTCGAATCGTCTCTGCGTGGTGGTGAGCTGGGCCGGACAAACGCAAGGAGTCGCTCGGGCACGAAAGCATTGGAATGTGCCCCACTCGATTGGAAGGCGAAAAAGTGTGGATCACGAACTCGAGAATGGTCGAGCAGGAAGGATCGGGAAAAGAGGAAGGTGTGTGGAAGAGAGATAAGAAATCCGGTGTTACCCTGGAGGTGACTGGAGAGAGAGGTTTTCGCGGTAAGGCCATATTTCAAAAAGAAAACTTATTCCCTATGCATATGCATTTCGTGTCTGACTTCCATTGACTCAATGTGGAGACTTTTTACTAATGGGTCAACTTGGTTGATACGAAACACTAAGCATAACCACTCATTTTTAATCACAGAGGCCAGTGATACTCAAAATTCAAGGTTTAATGAACACGATGACACACCCTTCGAGAAAAAGTTTTTCCAAAATTCTTAGAATATAAATTGTATTCTCGGATAATAAATAAGGGAAATGTATTACAGTAGATGATATAAAAGCATAAATTGGGTCCACTAATAAATAAGTATTTCCAACTCGGGTTTTAATTGCTCCGCAGCTATTATCTATGGGCAGAAAAATAATCGCGAGCTAGTATAGAGTCAAAAATCATTGATATCAGGAGGCAATATAACCTTATAAAGAAGATTCCTGCCACTTAAAGGAGATTTCCCGAAGAGGGCACACCTGGTCCCTACATAATCGGGGTAGGAACTCACGCCACCCAATATGTAAGAGGGGAAACATTCTCTCTATGACACCCGCTTAGAAGATTAGAATATACTAATCATTTCTCTTCAATGCTTAAATTCAGAGTTAGAGACATTAGGTGTCAGACTAGAGGCTGCTATTTTTAACGTAAAAAAATACTATTACGAACCGGAATGCAAGGGTTTGCGCAAGATATAATCAGAAGGCCAGGAAATGTTGAGTTCAAAAATGAATCGGCGAAAATAAAAAAAGGAAGGCTTCGGTCAACGTCAGGTTAGTCGTGAAAAGGCTCGCTGAATGACAGTGAAAATAATATTGGAACGGAGAATAATTCGAATTACTCAACGAAAGAGGGAGAATAAAATCCTGAAGGGACACCAAGTATTTTTATGGCCCGCCTCAGGGGGGGTTATAATAACCGGCAATGTCAAGACCACGCAGCGGCAGAACGATCCAAAAATAAATTAATACTCAGATGGGCTTAATTGAGTTACATACGTTTCAAATATGAAAACTAAGATACTCCAGACGCCAAAAAGGAAAATATTAACCACATCTGGAAAATAAAAGTACCGCATATATCTTAAAGTCACACTAGACACAAAAAAATACGTCCCATCCTCAAAGCAAAGGTAAAAATGACATCGTCGCGCCTGAATTAAATAGTGAGCATATCAGTTATCAGTTCATTTAAATCATTCTCATGAAATTACTGCGGTGCGGTGAATCCATAAAATACAATCCTCTTGAATGGAGTCATAAATCATAACTCTTTACATGTACAAACTTTTCTTCTCGTAGGAGTGATTATCATGACAGGCGAACGAGAGCAACAATGACTTGCTTCGCATAAGGCCCGACTCCCAGCCTTTTAAGTCTCGTTTCCCAATTCACACCCTCAGGAAAACCCGGTCCCACCAACAAAGGTACAAAGATAAGTTCAATTTTTAAAACGTTTCGTACGTACGGTAATACCCATGTTTCAGATGTACGAATTTACGATGTCATCGCTGAAGATGTGGGTGGAGAACATATTTAGCCAGCTCGAGTCCAACGTCCTAACAGTCGAGAAACACCGATATAAGATATTAGTCAAGGTTTAGATGAATATAATTATCTAATAACGGAGGAGGGGTGGTGAGAAATT
The DNA here is from genome assembly GCA_933228895.1 of Platycnemis pennipes. Classification (NCBI taxonomy): domain Eukaryota; kingdom Metazoa; phylum Arthropoda; class Insecta; order Odonata; family Platycnemididae; genus Platycnemis; species Platycnemis pennipes. The sequence continues at coordinate 111,911,687 of OW121850.1, forward strand.
CTATGTTGCCATGAACCGACTGTTAACGCAACTCAGGCGGATCCAGGATTTTACGTCCCATCTGACGGACGCAGAACTGAGGGATGAGGGTTCACGAAGACACGAAGTGACACGAAGTTCAAGTAGGGGTTAAAAATACCGAGAGGAAGTGTTAGCTAATGGAGTCTTGATTAATGGCGTTACTATCGACATTGTGGACATCTCAGATCTTTTTTCTGCCAATGCTAAGTGAAGGTAACGCTACATCCATTGCCCTCTCATCTACCGCAGCATGGCTTAGCTTCAAATCACCTTCCTCAAGAATTATAGAAAAGAACCTCACTCACCCAAATCATATGGAACCGCAGGAAGAATCTTAGAGTAATCCACCATTCGTAGTCAACCATCCACTGATGACAGCACTTAACACAAGCTGGGACTACCTGAGAATGCCAAAAAGAAATTATGAGTGAAAACTCATGCATAAGATGAAATACAATAATGTCCTCTCTAAAATGCACAACATTTCGATGCCCTTATACCTAACTTAAATCATTACCCATGCCACGTACGAATTATTAATGAGATCGATACATTTGTACCACGGCTAATAAATAAGGGAATGACATTAGCTCCCCAACTCTGTGTTTATATCACACATCATGGGGCGGATTATTTGCACAGGTCTACCTTCACCAGCCATCCGGTTAAATACAACTAACTTTTGATGTAATACATGAAATTTCAACCCTAGTATCTTAATTAGGAAAATAATGATTTTCATGCGACTATTGCCTAAAGGAAAATATATTACTACCACTAGTTAAAGAGCTATAACTTAGAAAGTCCTTACCTTTTAAACCGTGCGTCTGCTTCCACATAACAATCTCCATACGACTGAGTGTTTCATTGAAAACTCCACTGGTGGCGCCAGGTACGTGTCCGGGTGGGGGGGGCTGGGGAGGGGGGGAGAAGAGCTTCTTTCGGTGAGGTGGCGTCGAAGCTGAATCATAAAATGCCCCTCGCGACAATTCGAATTGGCGTTAATAGAACCGAAACCTTGAATTACACTCCAAAACCAGGGGACCTCGGTACTATAGTTCAAGCTTGATCTTCGTTTACTGTTCACAACCGACTGGGGAAGTACTTTCACTCTAAATGCTAGTGACTCAAAGCCATAATAAAAGATTTGTCAAGCATACAAAACGAAAAATTCTTTCATGCGTAATAGGTAATTAGACTATGTTCAAACCAACATTATTTAATGGGATATGATAGTTAGAACATTCTGGCGAGGAAGTATTCTCTAGAGGTAATTGGCCGATGCTATCAAATAATAATGACTTGATCATTTTTTAGTACCAATAGCCATTTTTTAGTATCAATTATTCCATCCGAGCTACCCGTTCTTCTCACTCTTCCCCGCTTAGCCAATATCCTTCCGTCAATCACGTCTTTCAAAACACCATCCCCTTTTATTACCTTTGTCATCCACACTTTCTGCCTTCTAATTTCATCTAACCTCCACTAAACTTTTTAAATCAGTAGAGGAGGGTTATATCTACATCATATGAAAAAATTAGCAAAATCGAAGACATGGATACGTCGTCAAAAATCGATTTGAAATTTAAAAAATTTTATAAGCAATATAAAATTGTTTATAATCAAAATATAATCCCTTATTATAATTTTTTTCTTTCAAGAACTATGAAACAGTGATGTATTGACTGTGGCCGAAAATAAAGAGGAGTTTAAAGAATAACTACAATACTTTTGATTGAAGCCAAGAAAGTGGGCCTACAAGTAAACGAAAGCAAAACCAACTACATGAAAAAGCAGACATGAAGAAGAACACTTAGAAACACTCAATTATAAGTTCAAAAAAACAAATTAGTTTATGTACCTAGTGGTAACAATAAAAAATAACAGCAAAGAGGAGACCGAAATTCTCACCCGATTTGCAGAAGCTGAAAGAACCTATTGGAGGCTAGTAAAAGTTTTTAAAAGCAAGCTCCTATCACGAAACAAAAAATTCATATTTATAAAACAATTGTACAACCAGTTCTACTGTATGATTCGAAAATATGGTCGTTTACAAAAAGATTACAGAAAAAACTCAAAGTATGAAAATAAAGTGTTGAGACGAATATTCGGCCCCGTTAAAGAGGGAGAAACATGAAGAATAAGGAAACACAAAGAGTTGAGGGAACTGCACAAAGAACCAGATATTGTGGGTATAGTCAGAAGCAGAAGACTTGGACTAGGCTAGGCCATGCCCAAAGAAGAAGTGACAAAAATGATAAAAAAAGATATGGGAAGGAAAACCTGAAGGCACCAGACCATTAGGGAGACCAAGAATGCTCTGTAGCGGCGATGTGAAGAAGGACCTGAGAAAAATGGGAGCTCAACTAGATATAGCAGAAGACAGAAGGGCTTGGAAGTGTGTGGTTGGCGAGGCCAAAGACCATTTAGGTTTCCCATGACCACAGGAATAAGTAAGAGTAAGAACTTTGAAGTAAGTCCTTTTACACATCTATAGCTTTAATAGTCTTGGAGTTATACCGTCAAACGTGAAGTCACTTTTGAAAAATTCCAATTTTACTTCGTTGCGATTTCTCGTAAACGGTTGTATGCGTGACAAAACGGCTTTGGGGTTTTCATTTTCTTTTCAAATAATGAATGACCTCTGGAAAATAATGTAGGAAGAGAGGAAAATTAACGTCGAAGTTGTGAAAATGGTAGCGAAGGAGCGGATTGAAACTATGAAAAAGTAAACTAGGTTATGAAGCGTATGATACAGAGAAATGTGAGACTATTTGGTAACAAAAATGGAAGAGAAAACGCTTCCTGCATTGTAAGAATAAATACAAGAAGAAAACTGAAATGAGAAAAAAGTAATTTGAAGAAACTTTTGTATAAATGTGGTATGATAATAAAACTTTGAGTAGGTATTACATGTCCATACAAATATAGGTTAACTGGTTGGTCCTATAAAATGATAGTGAGGAACTTACATTACATCAGCAGAATTTGCAAATCTGTAATACTTCAATTTATCAGTAGCATTTTCCAACACCCCCCCTATTACATAAACACCCCCCAATTAACCCTCTATTTTATGTAAATAATAAAACTAACATGCTTCATGGTTAACTTATTTATTTATTGACGTTATTGTTTATTCATTAATTGATATGTGTGTTGTCATTATTCTTTTATCAAGGAAAAAAATTAAGTGTTCATCTTCAAACGAAACGGAAGGCTAGACCCCTTTCCCTCTCCCTATAGATAGGACATGACATTTTCGCGAAACGTTTTTTGCGACAGGATTCACGAAATAAGCGACTTTAGGGTTTAAACGCGAAATTAACCGTGTCTGCTTTGAAACGCGATTTTATTAACGAAATTTGAGATATTTTGCTAATGCCGAATTTTTGTAGCATGAAATATTTCCTTTAGTGATGGCCGGATCGGATCTTTCATTTTTCTCGATTCCGGATTCGGATCCAAAGACACGGAGTAAAATCGGATCCGGATCGTAGATTTTAAATTTTCGCGGCTTAGCGATCGAAGTGCCCCGTGAATGGAATGTAGGTGCAGTAGATATTGACAAGAAGAGGATGTGTAACTAAGGTCACATAATTAGATGAAAACGTCCCCGTGCAACTAAAAGCAAAATAAAGATATATGACTTTTTTCCCCCGTTTCCCGGTATCGCAGGGAAAAAAATACGTATGATGTCATGCGGGTAGCCTACATTCGCCGGGATCAGGCGGACAACGAGAGCTAGTGTACTGTGCGAAGTTCGATCCCAATCGCAGTTTAATTTCTTCTTTCAGTCACTGCATCGAAAATGTTATCATATTCAATTTCAAACCGTTACATATGAATACTCACTTTATTATACTTTGTTGTTTAAATTAGATTTACAAATGTACCACTCATAAATTAAGGATGGTCGGGTCGGATCCAAAGAACCACGGGTCTTTCATTTCATTCGCTACTGAAATCATATCCAGGGACATTAAAAATTCAGATCCGGATCGGAGATTTTAACATCTCGCGGCCTCGTGATCGATGCGACCCGCGAATGGAATGTACTACGTATGGTAGATACCAACAAGGAGAGGTTAAGTAACTCGGGTCACGAAATGAGAAGATTTTTTTCCGTGCCACAAACGAGGAAAACAAAATAAAAAAATACTCGTCTTGACATTTTTCTCCATAGGCCCGGATGTGCGAGAAAAAAAAATTAAGCCGTTTGTCATGCGGGTCGCCTACATTCGCCAGATTCCCGTGAACCTATGAGAGCGTAGTTGTTAAAAATGAGGGCTAGTGTACTGCCAGTCGCGAGTTCGATCCTTAACACTACCTAAGAATACAGCCGTGCTGTATTCATAGGATAATGCTAGTAGGCAGTTAAAAAAAGTAGATTATCAGAAAATTCATGCCAAATTATAAGTAAAAAAATAATTAAATTAGGCGAAAGGAAATGATTGGAAGAAAATTATATTACAGAATTAAATCGTGGAATCATTACTTTACAGTGTTTTTTTGAGTGACGCATTTGTAACTCTAGTTGAAGCGATAGAAGTACAAAAAAGTCAGTATCCACACACAAAGGTTGGAAATGAAGGATGATAAAGTTTTTATTCAATGGTTGAAAGAAAAATTTTAAACAGCGTAAGAATCGAACTTCATTACCTGCAGTCCACTACTCCACTCTGTTATTGTTATTACCATTATCTCATTAATTTGCCTTTAACTTAATTTTGCCTACTGTGTTTTTTATGTTGCGTAGGGTAGCCATAACTTCTGTATTGGATCTCAAATGTATGTACTATTAACTGTTTGTTCACATTGGTATGAAGTCTTTATTAATAATATTTTTTAAAAACCCTTCCTTTAAGACTCCTTTTTCCCAACATTAAACACAGCTTTCACCTTTTTAAAACGATTTTATTTACCGTATTTGTCATTTTAAACACCGCTTTTGATGATTTTTATTCACCATTTTTCGGTGTCCCTACCTATAGATAATACGTCGTCACACTTGGTCCGAACCCTTTTCCCCTTTTGCGATATGTAATTCATGGACAACAACTTTAGTCGCGTTAATTGTATATTATTATTAGTCCTTGCCATATTATTAAGCTCTAATTATGTTCTTAATCCTACATGATTATTTTACTTTATTGTAGATTTGTCTACTCAGGTGTATTGAAGTTATTGAATTTTTCGTAATAATAAATTATAAGACACTTAATCCCATAATATAATTATTCCTATTCTTACATCGGTTTAGATATATTCACCATCCCAAGGGTTCACTAGAGCCCCCTCATTGTTGAGGCAGTTGTAATTTAGTTAACCAGATTCTTGTACAGTACGACATTCTCAATAGGTACTCTACGCGACGACTATATGCACGTCCAGGGTTTATCCTCGCTTGTTTACCATTCAACGGGATTTATTAAACATTGGGTGGCACGTGAAAAAACAATCTTATTCACTTCAATTCAATATTATCTGCTGAAAGTTCCTGTTTATTTAAGGAGAGAATCGTTTTCTTATTGAAAAATGACATGCAATTCTGATTACTCGTGACAATAGAAGTCACCCCCAAGTCAATAGAAATATTTTTTTCTGTCGATAAGTTTCCATCGCTAAACAGTGAAACATAAGCAAAACAGATTTTTAAAAAAATTGAAGCACACTCACGTTTTCGGCGACCAATTCACTTATAAATAGGAGGCTGCTTGACGACTACCGCACTTAAAATCCGGAAAGTGAACCACGCTAAGAGGAAAAATAAACCAACTCCGGTAAGATCCTAACTGCATACTACCTATATTGTTAATCCTGATAGAATCCCATTGAACGAGCCTGTACAATCGAACTGTTCCTTTCTTAAAGACATAGTTATCACTACATCTCACTGAAAATACATCAATGGGTTTAATTTCTTTCAGTACACACATTGAATAGCAATGAAGCTACTGAGCAGCGTGTTTCTTATTCTGGGAGTCCTCGCAGTGACGTCAACCTTCATCAAAAACAGATCATGTAAGTACCACGCCGTGAAGTAATTTGCAAAATATCCATTGAAGTATCTTATAATGTATTATTTGCATCAATATCGAGGGCTAATTTTTAACTGTGGTATTATAAGTGCACTCATCATCATCATCATTGGTCAACAATCTTAGGATTGGTTTGACGCAGCTTTCTTTCCGTTCTTAGCACTTCCTCGTTACTTACTCGGTTGATCCATTAAATCTTCAACATTCTTCTGTAGCATCACATTTCAAATGCTTTTACCCTTTTCTTCTCCGCTGCTGTCATTGTCCATGCCTCACTGCTGTAAAGAAACATGCTCCAGATGTATGTTCTGATGAATTGTTTCCTTACTTCTACACTTGTATTTCCAGCTGTAAGAAGATTCTTCTTTTGATAGAATGCCCTCTTTGCCTGGGCTATTCTACTATTTCTTTACCCATCTCCTATAATTAAAATACCTTGTATATTAGATAATCATATGCGAAGACAGTAGAACAATGAGTTTGATTTCTCATGCGACAAAGGTCATGCTCAGAGTCATCAACAGAGTGATGGAAAAGAGTACAAACGAATTTATAGGCGTGGATCAGTCTGGATTTCGGAAGCGAAGGGCCCCTGAGGAGAGATTGCGGTAATGAGAATACTAGTGTAATTAAATTTAGAATGTAAGTAGGATGTATTCGAATGCTTTGTTGATTTCAGAAAGGCGTTCGACAGAGTGAGGTGGCAAAAGAAAATGGGAATATTGCAGAAGATAGGAGTAGACTGGAGAGACAGGAGACAGATCTGGAATTTATGCATGGCACAGAAGACGCAAGTGAGAGTAGTTGATTGAGAATCGGATTGGGCCACAATATGGAGGAGATTTAGGCTGAGCTGTCCGTTATCACAGGTACTTTTTAACATATACTCGGAGAAAATAGTGAGAGAGGACTGGGATGAGCTCGAGGCTGGAGTAAAGGTCGGGGGAAAATTGATTAAATCAGTCTAAGATTCCCGGATGGCCAAGCTCTAGTCAACCAGGCAGCCCACGGTCTTAATAATAATAATAATAATAATTCGTGTTCGAGTTAATAATAATAAAAGTTCGTGATCGAGTTTTCGGCACCAGCCGAAATGAACATGGCAGCGAAGGAGATTGAAAAAAGGACTAAATATCAAGATCTGCTGTGCGAACTCCGGCAAATGTACGCGGGCTACTCTGTGAAACTGGTAGTCCCCATCGTGGGCATGCTTGGCGGTGTCAAGAGCTCACTGGTCGAAAATCTCAAGTGCATCCCTGCGTGCAGGGCGCGAGCGGATGCACTTGCAAGTGCAATGCAGAAGGCTGTCCTTCTCGGGTCTCTCCGCCTGCTTCGTGCGCATGACCCTAATGCCGGGTAGCCACCTATCCATCGGTGGCGGACGTGGCTACCCCTAGGCACGACCCCTCTCGAGTCCCCGGCAATTATGACGGCAACGAAACCTGATGCTAGCCGGAGACTCGGAGGTGGATGTTACAAAAGTAATAATAATAATAATAATAATAAAAGGTCTTTATTGGGGTGAGATTGAGACAAAACTGTCCCTTCTGCCATCTAACCCCTCGTCAATATAAATATATAAAAAAATAGTGGTCAATACCTAAAACAATTACAATCTGAGGTTAAAAAAAATCAGTAAAGAATACACTTATAGGAATTAAAGAATAATAAATTAATACAAGAGAAATACATATACACAATATATCAATATTAAATATCTAATAGTGTGTGAAAGAATTTACAATGTGGGGAAAACGTGAGGATTATTATGCTTGCATCCTTTACACAAAAACCCACTGCAGGAAAACACCCACACAAGAAGGGAGGTGTGAAAAACCTGCGAAATCCTACTCACAGTAAAGCGAGTGTTTAAGAATAACTCAAATATAATAGCATGTACATAGGAAAATTAGTAGATAATAATAAAATTCAAGAAAAGAAAAATTACAAAATGTGTTGAAAAAAGAAAAAAAACTGAAAGAAAAAAAATAGTTAAAAGGAAATTAAGGAAAAATTAGCAAACAAAAACAAACATCAACATTGTGTTAAATGTGTGCCGTTTATCTTGCCATCCATGTTCTAATCTATCATATGCATTGAGAGAGTGCCCGTGACTTGTGATGCTGATGTGCCCGTCTGCTGAACTTTCAGTGTTTTATGTAGCGCCCTTTTAAAAGATGGAAATGATGGAGAGTTTCTTAAGGATAAGGGATGTTTATTACATTCACAACATGCAGTGACAATGAATGATTTATTGAAGATAGTAGTCCAGTGGAGAGGTATTACCAGCTTATGATTTCCTCGCGTATTGGATTCATGGACATTTTTCAGCTCCTTGAACTCTTCAAAGAGGTAAGGAGGTGTTTTACAGTTCAGAATTTGATAAAGAAGAGAGAGGGTGTGAAGTTGTCGTCTGTAACTAAGTTTTAACCAAGATAGTTCATTTATGTATTGGGTGATGTGATCTGATACCTGTAGATTGAAAATGAACTTGATGCATGCATTCAGAGAACATTGAAGTTTAAGTGACAGTTCTTGTGATAGATCTTGATAAACTGTATCGGCGTAGTCAAAGTATGGTAAAATTAACACGGGAACCAGCTGTGCCTTAAGAGATGTGGGGATCACATGTTTCAATCTGAGAAGGGGAAATAATGATTTATTGACGTTTTTAGAGATATTATTTACATGGTACGACCATGATAGGTTTTCATCTACTAATATTCCCAAATTTCTAACTACCTTGCAATAAGGAATTGGATCACCATTTATTCTTAAGGGCGGAAGCTCATATTTTTTAATTGATGCAAGAATTCTTGGATATCCAATTATGATGGCTTGTGATTTGTCAGGATTAATTGTTAAGAAGTTGGCTTTGCTCCAATTATTAATTTCTACAAGATCATTATTGATGTTTTTCAAATTATTACGTAAGTTGTCAACAGTTGAGTTTAGATATATTTGAAAATCGTCAGCGTAAAGATGGTGTTTGCAGTTTCTGAGTAATAATGGATAGTCATTAATATAAAGAGAGAATAAAAGAGGTCCGAGGATAGAGCCTTGAGGTAGTCCTCGAGATACATCGGCCCACAAGGAGCAAGAGTCATTTGAGATAACTTTCTGTTTCCGGTGGGATAGGTATGAACTAATCCAATTCACTACAGAGGAAGAAAAGCCCATACCCCTCATTTTTGCACTAAGGATATCTCTATCTATTGAGCAAATTCAGCAAATGTTGGATGTGTTGCAGGGACTGTGAAATATATGGAATGAAGATAAACCAGAATAAAACGAAAATAATGCAATTTTAAGGAAAAAAAAGGCCAATTAAGCTAAAAAACTAGGATGACAAAAGCTAGAGCAGGTAGGGCAATTTAGCTGTCTAGGTAGTGTGTTGGAGGAAAAAGGGTATAGCAGAATTGAAGTTAGAAGGAGAATCGCATTGGCAAAAGAAACTTTTACTCGTAGGCGTGAACTAATGACAGAGGCATTGAGTAGGGAAGTAAAGAAATGACTAATGAAAAGTTTAACATGGATCGTGGCACTTATCTGGTGCGGAAACATGGGTTCGCGAAAAGAAGATGAAAATAGATTTCGGAATTTATTTATAATTATGATTTATTTAGGCTTTTGAGATGTGGGTGTGGAGAAAGCAAAGTGGGTCGAAGAGAGGACGAACGATAAAGTGCTAGAATTGGTAAAAGAGGAATGAAATTTGATAGATGAAATTCGGAGAAGACAGAAAGAGTGGATGGAGAAGGTAATTAAGGGCGATGGTGTTTTGAAGGATGTGATTGAGGGAGGAATGTCAGGTAAGTGGGGAAGAGGGAGGAGAAGAATGGGTAGCTTGGATAGAATGATGGGAGGCAGGAGGTATGAGGGGCTGAAGAGGGTCATTGTGTTTAATGTAGGGGTGCGGGAGAATTGAATGTCGATTTTGACCCAGCTTCACTGGTATAAAACCAATAATAATAAGAATAAATTATATTATGATGTTCAGATGTGAAAAAACAAAGACGATTATTTTTATTCTAGGAAATATATACCTATATACTAGATGGTTTTCACTGAATTTTTGCATTTGATTCCATATTTTACCAATTTTTCATGCAACAAATTGTACATTAGCATGTATGTAGTATCTCGTTCAACTTCCTTAGCTAAATCTCACAATATATCTATCATAATGTGATTGTGAAAATAATTCTAAAGCTTGAACCGGATGGAACATTATTTTTAAAAAGCTAATGACCTAGAAAATGGATCAGGTGCAACACCCAATTGACTATTGTCTCTGTATGCAATTACAATATTATTCCGTCGTTTTGTTTCAGTCGTGAGTGCGGAATTAGGGTGTCCTTACGACAAGTCCACTTGCTACAACCGCTGCGCAACCCTGGGCTATGGTGGAGGAAAATGTGGTGGATTCTTCAATAGCAAGTGTCTATGTTTAAACAGGAAGGCAGTTATACCCTGAGACTGACTCTGTACCAGATCTACAACGACGCATTGTTTAGCAACGTACAAAATATACTAATTCTCACTGTGAAAATTCGTAGCAATGCTATTAATCAATTCAAATGCAGAAGAAAGTACCATTTTTTACAAATATGAAGGATGTTTTAACTATCTGTGTTACTTCAGATGTACTTTCCTCTTGACATCATGGGTTAAATAATATTTTACACCTTCAAAGCTGTAATCTATTGTTATTCCACAACCTAACAACCTCTCTTCATGTTAGCTTAAATACCTATACTCTTTATTGTTCTTCCTCGATTACCAGTTGTACTATTTGTCATATCCTACAGCAATAAATCCAATCCAATCCAATAACTCCAATCACCACTTACACTTCCGGCTCCTAATTTCCCCAAGGATCCTTCTGACGCATGATCAACTCTTCTTATTTTTCCCTTTTTTTCACCGATCACACTTTTACCAGTCTCTTCCTCACCAATATATCTCAGAGGGTCACAATCTCTCCCCGCCTTCACTCCCTATCGTTTAGTTCTCGGCTCCTTTAAAATCCGTACCGTATATAAGGCACTTCTTTAAATCTCTACTCACCAATCTCATAAGAAATTCTCCTCTGTAAATAAACGCTCTCTTAATGAAAGCAAAACTTATCCTAACCCCATAAGTACTACGCCCACCTTCATTCAAATTCTTTACATGATCTACCCGTTAAGGTAGGAATGGATGAACATAAAACGCTCACTTGAATCCCTAACTTCAAAATGATGCAATTCTAATAAACCTTCTAATGATAAGATTCTAAAATATGTATTTCATATTCTTGATAAATATTTACCAATAATTATTTATAACAATTAAGCGATGTTATAATATCAATGTCATAACATCGCTTGAAAAAAAGTTATGAGACCGGCGAATCGGCGTCTTTGTAAGCGAAGGCCACTTTCAAGAGGCCGGCTAATCGCCGTCTTTGTAAACCAATCAGTTAATAACACAATTATTTCTCCCCATTATCCCACACAAACTGCCAGTTCTTCTCCAGCTTCTACTTTGCCTCCCCAGCAGGGCCATATTTACCATATTGCGTACCTGGCGGCCGCCGGGGGCCACGCGAAAGAGGAATTGTGAATATAGTAGTAAAAGACTAAAACATTTGGGGCCTCATTCTAGATTCCGCCAGGAGCCTCAGCGGTCATAAATACGTCACTGCTCCCCAGCGTTTTACACTTTACCACGCATTCAGAACACCATCTTCCCTGGTCATGTGTTCCATCTAATTGCTCTTTGTCTATCCCTAACTCCCTCGACCAACCTCCTATCCTCATCTACTATCTGTAGCACTCCCTCATTCAATAGCAAGTAATTAAAAAATTCTTCTTCATACGAAAAATTCAAATGGAGAGACTATGTAGTACCGTTTGCATCGAAGACCTTTTTAACTATCTAGTTGTATCACAACTCATAAGGACTCCAGAAGGCCCCCACCCACCCCTCCAATTTACATTTTAACTCCATCAAAAATCAAAAAAATGACACAACCATATATGAATACAACAACTTAGATTTGCAACAATTTAGTAAGATTGAGTATTTGGAGGAAAATGCATAAAATGTTTATGAAAAACATTCTGCCACCTTCAACAACTAGCTGACTATCCATGAGTATGGATAATGACATTCCAAAATTCTAAATAACTATGCTATGCCATTAGCTGAGTAACATTGATTCAGTGAACAATCAAAGGGTAATGAAGAGTAGTGTTCTAAGACAGAAGACAGCATAATGTTGGTGCCACTGTAATTTAAGAGAGCTTAAAATGAATCAAATGAACATCGGAAAATTGTGTACGCCCTTACCCACGAGAAGTTGGAGAAAAAATGCCATCAAGAGTGGCTGATGAATAAAAATGTAAATATTGATGAAGACAATTTAATACAGACCTTATAAATTAAGTCAACAAAGTGCAGGAAAAATTCCAAAATCTTAGGGTTAGTGAACTAGCAAAAGTGCATAGATGCATGGTACTACTTTGACTCCCACTGTATCATTGTGAGCTAAACCCTATTGAAAGCAAAGCATTACTTTGGGATGAAGAATTCACCTTTTAAGAAGGATGAAGTTGAAAGATTCATATCATAAAGATTCAACACTTGTCTCCTCACCATACTAAAAAAATATATTCTCCAAATTAAGAAAGAGGAAATGTGGAGGGCAGACAATGGCAGGGTGTTATTGAAGATTTAATTGTTCATCTGACATCCTCCTCATCACCTCCATTTATCCCCTTCATCAGAAAGACTTGCGATAATTCACCACAGCCAAGCACATTAGGTTGTATGGAGGGAGTTGAAAGTCTTTCCGATTCTTGAAAGGAGTGAAGCAATTAAATTGCACATTTTAAAATTTGATTCCTTCACACGGGAAAGGAAACCCATTTTCTCTTCATTATGAAGTTAATAAGATGGTATAGCTCAAACAAGTAATTGTAATTCAGTTTGCCACTTTGAACTCCATATTTTATTTTTAAATGATTGTGCTTCATTGGGTTCTCTGGGTCTTTTCAATTTATATCTCCCACACTTAGAACTTCACCTTCACTTAGAAATCCTTATTAGATTCTTTATCACTCCGCAGGAACGCAGCTGAGAAGCTCTCTTTTAGGATATTTTTTCGATCACTGGGTTGGAGCGAAAGGCGAGAAAAGTACACTATTTTCAAGAAATAAATATATATGGGCAAATGAATGTTTTTTACCGTTGATCATGCATGTGCCCAGAACATCATTTAGAATGAATTGAGACAAAGCGATCGTATCCACCAAGGAAACTCGTATTTTCTCTGATTTTCTCGGCTTTTGGCGACAGAATAAGGGAAGAGCAATGCTTATGTACGAATAGGATACCTTTCCTCGATGACTACATTGAAATGCTCAATGAGGCGGGTAAATGAAACCTGATTCTTTCGATGGTAACTATTGTCAGTCGGAATAATTAAGCCATGGAGTAAGGTTGGGTAATCAGTCTAAAATATGTAGGGAGAAAAAAAGCTTCCATGTATGATTTGCATGACTGAATTTATCGCTCGAACGCCATAGCTCTTTTCCGATGCCTGTCAAAACACTTTTGAGTGCATGCGCGCTGTTTACGATTTCTGCACTAGGAATACCCCTAATGGATTTATTTGGGGAAAATGGTTAGCAAAAACTGCCAGGGATTATGAGATGAAATTGCTGATAGTAGCAATTAGTTTTTCACGGGCGAGTGCATCCATAATTGACTAATTTACATTTTTATGACTCGTTGTTGGTAACTCTGAACTTGCGGCAACAAAGCCAAATGTATTTTTAGTCATATTGGTGCCATATTTTATGTACTACTTAGCCCATGATTCAAAGACCTCATTAGTATTTTAGCATTGAAAAATCTATTACTGTCCAAGCAATTCACATTTCAAGCATAATGTGCATGCATGATTAATTAGTAGCCTTACTCTGGCAAGGAGCATCCGAAAATCGCTGCTATGATCCATCATTATTCGTAAAAACAAGTAAATTTTTCACGTCGGGAACGAGGCCAGAGGTTCGTCATTTCAAAACTTCATTATTTCGTAAGATCGAGTACCATTACATGCATTTAGATACCCTTTTGGTCGGGACCGAAGATTTTGCTTCGTAAAAACAAAATACAGTAGAAGCCCGGTATAGTGAGTACGGCTTATTGCGAGAATCACGTTATAGCGAGTGATTGTCTTTGTACCGCCAAAAGGCCTATGTTTTACATGTAAAATAAAGCGGATATAGCGAGGCCAAAAAGTTCCTTCCACGTTATACACTCGGTATTACGACAGATATCTCTCGAGGGCGATGCACCGCCTAGCAAAAATAAATTATTGTGTTTTGTATTATCTGCTAATTAAGCTAAAAATACAAGATGTGTGCCATATCTACAACACCTAAAGCCAATTATGTCCAAACATTACTGATTTACGGCCTTCAGTACGTTCTGCGCGCTCCCATTTTACGTTCTTTTTTTGTTAGGCCCAGTCATCAGTGGGAGTGGGCAGACGACGAGCAAGATAAGAGTAGGAGAGGGAGTTAGGTCTAGGTATGGGCGATATTGATAATTCAATATTGGGATACGATAATTTTAGCATATCATAAGGTGGCGATAACGATAACTCAGCGTGACGATAAACATCGTCTTATCGTGCCCCGATATGTAACCGGTGCACGATAAGATATCGGGGCACGATAAGATGTCGGGGCACGATAAGATATCGGGGCACGATAAGATGTCGGGGTGCGATAACTATCACGATAAAAATCACGATATATATCGTGACCATGATAAATATCGCGATAAAATATTATGATATCGCGCCCCGATAAAATATCACTATATATTATCACTATATATTATCACGATAAATATAGCGATAAAAGATCGTGATTATGCGCTCGTTCAAACATAGCGTGTTCGCGCCCGATGAATTATCGTGATATTGCTCCAGTTAATCGTGTCGGAAAAAGACCGCCGTAAGTTGGCCTTCGCTTAAGCTTGAAAAATATCTTCGACCCCCGAAACATGCCGTATTTCAGTGAACCTTCAGGCCAATTTTCCCAACTGATGGACGTACTGGTTAACATTCGAAAACTCGACAAAGCTGATAATATCGTCATGACATATTCGCAAAATTATCCAAAAACTTCCACAGTATACCTAATATTTTAATTCCGACTAGTTACGCTGTCTTTACAGCTTTCTTCGGCGATCGAAAAATAGAACTGGAAGAAAAACACAAACTACGGGAATTAATATTTTATGTAATGGAAAATGTCCTGTTTCTTTCATGAAATATGTTGATATTCTACCAGTTTGTGCCTGAAATGACTTTTTTGCTGTTTACCTTCGTCAAATACCACGGAAACAAAAGAAAAACTGTAAATACGAACGAATATGAGAATTAGGTGGGTTTTTTCAACACCATCGGATATAACGAGTGCTCGATTTAGCGAGCGATTTCCGAGGGATTATGAGCACTCGTTATACTGGGATTCCACTGTATTGTCATTTCGAGGATCATAATTTTGAGTTTCTACTGTAGTATCCACACATCTCTAGTCAACAGTTTATATGACCATATCAGCCACATGTTTGGAAGAGTAACATAACACATGCTACCTCAGGAAGTACAGTATTCAATTTCTTCAAAAACACTTTTAGAAACAATTTTTTGAATTCAAAAACCAAAAGACCACATTTTCATCCAATTCAGTCTCTGACATGGTTTTTCACCATGTATTCAGAAGCCACTTTCTAGTGGAAAATTAAGCACAAGAGAATGCAAAAAATGGTTTTAAACATGCAACACGATAACCACAACAATAACAAAAAAATTCCTTCATACCTTTCCTTTATTCACTAATTTCAAAGTCTGTACATGAGAAATCTGACATAAAAAGGATGTGAAAAAAATTAAGGGACAGTAAAAATAGTATAATAGCAAGTTCTGACTTCTGTAACATATAAAAACTTTGTTCACAGTTTCTAATGATGAAACAACTGGAATACTTCTTTAGAAAACACATTCACTCACTGAGGGAACAGTTTATTGGCCAGTTCACCCATAAAGGGAATCCTAATGGGCTTCCTTGGACTGTTCCATAGTGTCACTTTCCATCACGAAACTACTCAGAAAACATACACCATTCAGGAGTGCACTCACAGAAATGTTCTTTGTTTCAAGTCCCACCCACGAAAAGCAAACCATGAGCGTGTGACTGATTCAGAGACCATCAGACAAAAAGGCCTCTGCGTGAGAGATGCAAATAAGTCTTACTACATCCAACGGGCACCACGCATCATCCCAGGAGGGGGAGGTCCTCTCATCCCAGGAACTGGCGGTGGCATAGGTCCACCTCTTCCCATGGCCATTTGGGGAGGAAGTCCTGCAAATCCAGCAGATAAAAGATTTAATGAACATGTTAAATATGGCATTTTCCAGCCACGCATGTTTGTTCACAGAGGAGGTACCTGATAGATCAGCAGCTACTGTCGAAATAATAATTATGGATACCAGAGTTTGCAGTCTGATGGCTAAACAACGGATCGGATGACAAGTTTGTAACTTATGAATTTTCTAAATGGTGCAAGTAGTAACTTTTTCGAAAAGCATGGTATAAAAATGGTACTTCATTATTCTCAATGTCATAAAAAATAAAAGAATGTAAATAATTTTGTTGCTTAAATGCATAAGCGTAGAATTAAATGAGGAAATATTTTTTGTGCCCATGTATTTTTTTATGCATGCCCATTAATTGATTAGCTATCATGCTGTAAACTCCGGTATCCATAATTTTTATTCCAACAATAAGTCAAAATGCCAACAAAATAGTTTTGTGGTAAAATATAAAAGAGAAAACATTCCAAGACAGACTCACCATGTTTCTTTGTGTTAATAGTGATGGAAATGACAAGCATCTGCAGATTGTGATTGGGAAATCACCAAAACCAATGTGTTCCAAGAACATTAAAAAATTGCCAACTAAATACCATGTGAATGGTAAAGCATGGATGATGAAATTTTTTTTGTTTATTCCTTCATTCATTAGATTAGGGGAGAAAAACAGGAAAATTATTCTCTTCACAGACAATTGTGCAGTGCATCCCAAAGATACATCTTCTTAGAAATGTTAAAGTGGTACGTTTTCTAGCAAACTGTAAAAATACACACCAGCCACTTCACTTAAGAATCGTACATAGTTTAAAACCATGCTATAGAAAGTACCTTGTGCAAACATCCATTTTCCTTATAGATTCAAGAATGGCAATAAAGAAAAAATACAGGTTTTCGAAGCACTGCACTATACAAAGACAGCATGGAAACATGTGAGCAGACAAACTATTCAGAATTGCCTCCATAAAGTTGGGTGCAAATACCACATGGTGAGATGAGATGGAAAATTGTTATGATTGATGATTTTAGCCAAGGCTGGGAAGAACTGTATAGAGCCTTGAAATACAATTTCCATACTACCCCTCTGTGGATCACCATGTGGCACTGAAACGGTTGAAGAATTGAGCAAAGTCTTTGTATCTACTGGGAATTCAGAGGAAGAAGACAAAAATGAACAAGAATTGGTCACATGCTTTGCCGAGACTTACAAAGTTTTACAAAAAGTGAGTATTTTTTTCGAGCACAAAGCATAAGCAACCAGGCTTGTGAAAACATTGTCTCAAAAAGTTTCAATTAGGATAAAATTCTGCCAAGAAGCAGATGACACGACTTCTGTGATAACAATAATTTTTTAAAAGTATAATGTTTGATGTATTCTTGATTGAAGTAATACCAGGTTATCATTTCCTGTGCATAATTCATTTACATTATATACTCTCATTTGTGACTGCCAATATCAGAATTTTATGAACTAGCTGCCCAAAGTATTTTCATAAAATTAAGAATTTTCCAGCTTTGATGGAAAATTCTTGCACAATTTCCATTTACTATACAAAGTTCCTGAAAAATCCCCACATTTTTCGCTTGCTAGACCTCCTGTTAATTGTTTCTGGGATTATTCACTCTCCTGTATTCACCAGTTTTTTGTCCATCCCCTAGAAAAACGGTAGATCAAGGTTCCACTATAAACCTATGCAATTAAGTGTTGCTGTACTATGAATATATAATGTAAGACGAATTAATTCATATGAATGCATTTCACAAGATATCAAAGCATAAATAAATAATAATAACTACAGAAATATTATCGCAGGAATAATAATTGCTTCTAGTAAAAATAACAATCTATGGCCACAGTACCTAATATCAAGTAACTAATATAACATACTTGAACAAAAATAAATGAATGCTGAAATCATTCAGCAGTTTCACAATTATCAATAAGTGGTGAATTCAAGGTTGATTTATGAATTACGTTATATGACATGACATATATATGGGGTGAGTGCAAATGACAAGCTTTAAGAAGGAAGTAGACTTATTTATGAAAAACATTTTAAGCCTATTGTCATACACCATGGCATACTATAACTGAGACACAAGGAGAAAGTTCCGTGTATTTGAGGCAAATGTTCGCAAAAATAAATCTGCAAATGGAAAAATAGGGCAAGTTACATCTACCTGAAAGTCATCCAGTGATTTGATATCAGGCTCATTCCAATACGCAGAACACAAAGTATTAAAGTAGGTGCATAGCATTACTCATTGTAATACTCGGGACAAATTTAATGACATGCCTGTTTCAAGACAACTTGAATCTGAAAGCTCATAAGTTACTACAGGACATCACACATCAATTAATGAATATAAAGGCAGCTAAGACTGGTTTTCGTGCCTGATGCCATGATATCATTTTACTCTATGGTGATACACTGACAACCTAAGGACAATAAGTCAACTGCATACCCATCATTCCTGGTGGAGGGCCCATCATCCCAGGAGGAGGACCACCAACTGGAGGCATGCGTGGTGGTGGCGGCTGCTGAGGCCGGATCTGAGGTGGTGCAGACACCTGAGGCCCAGCCCTTCCACCAGGGGTCATCACCTGCTGCGATGGACCTCCAACACCTCTGACTGGTCCTTGCAGGCCTGTTACACAAAAAAGACCAATCGTCAACAAAACAAACATTCAACCATATAACTTCTGATGCACTATCTACATATATGTTACAATAGGGTGTTTCTGGTTTCTCCTAGAAAGATATTACACAATGTCATGAACCCCTGCTGGGTACAGCATTAGTACATGGATCCAGACCATTTGAGCAGCCAGACACTAAGAAACACATGACCTTTGATTGTAGTTAGCAAACATTACCTTCTTCAGCCATTCATTCATACTACAAGTGTTCGTGAGTTATAATTCTCATCACATGGAATGCACATTCTTAACCCATACGCCTTACAATTACCCACAAATTGCTGAGCCATAAGCAAGTTAATAAAGAAGATGAGAAAATACAATACTTTGGAGAGCCATCTACATTTCACTCTGCAAGCTGCCATTATGGATGGCAGTGGGTGGTAGGTCACCAGTCATGAAGTTGAGTTTTGCAGGAATACAACTTAATTAATAATTAAGTAATGTGTGTAATGTAACCTAAGACGGAGTTCGAATGGACACGGACCTATTTATACAATCAAGTATGCAACACGATTTAAAAGGACAGATATTCAACACACAAATTCAAATCATAGAATATACTCTCCCATCCATGCAACAACATATAGCTACAAATCAATACATGTTCCGATGGCGGAAACCAAGCAAAATATCTTCAATACCTCCAAAACTATCCACGTCACTTTATCAACCCAAATACCATATGCTCCGCCACAGCACCGATCGGTCCATACAGTTCCACACTTCGCCTTCCCACTCCTGCCAGTCAATGCACTTCTCACTTGGTACTCCCACCTCCAAAACTTCCTCCTTCCCCCAGTAAAACAGCCAAAATTCAAACACCAATCTCCGCCTCACTCGTGCGACGTGCCGCTCTCGCTCCTCTTCCTCGACTCTTCCTTGTTGATTCTTCCCCTAGCGACCGCGAGCTACTATGGCGGCCTTGCGTTATGTTACATTTGCCCCGTCGGAAGAAATTTAGAAAACATTGAGAAATTCTCTTTCGAAACCTCTAAAGTGATCTATGGAAGGTGGCCCCGACACCTCTAATTTTGACTTAAGCTAAATTTCATAGATAAATCAAACCTCCTTATGGTACGTGACTGTGCATCTTACAAACATGTATACACTAATAACATCAAATAAATATATATATACACTGATAACATCAGATAATAAGCAACGTAAATCCTTACTTTCTAATTTTTACAAACACCAAATAAACACTTCCATTTTATCATCATCATCATCACATATCATTACTTTCACAAATTTCAGTGGTCACCAAGGTAACCTTTGTCCTGCTCTATTCATTCATGTCCACTGTACAGCTGATCATTTGACATACCTCACTTTTATCACCACAGTTCACCAATCTCCTTCATTTCACCTCAACCTCAGTTACATGTTCATACACCCATACAAGCCTCAGAGGTAAGCCAGGACAATGTATACATTCTAAGACATGTCTCAATCCTTACAACATCAACTCCTATCCGTGCCAAAATGAACTCCTTATCTTAAAACATATCTCGAAAGGCATTTCTAATTACCTTGTAACTATTTCTTCCGCTACATATTCGCTGCCTAAGTCCTGCCCCTCTTACTATCTTCTTTCTCTTTCTATATTCTTTCTTTCTCTATCGTCTTTCCCCTTCCTATATCGTGACGTATGCACGCGAATAGCTAGTATTCAAAATGCATTGGGTGTTGTGTGGTGTGTTCGATTGAACTCCCCGCGATACGGCTTTAGATTAGATACATGGAAAACACCTCGGTCTGCTCCAGTCTCCGGATGTCGCAACATAAATGAAAATTTTCCCCGTGTGTCTTTTATCTCATATGGTCCTTCATACAATGGTAAGAAACCCTGGTAGATTTTATTTTCTTTGTGTGATACTGGGCAAGTACGGACCAACACTCTGTCCCCTACTTTTAAGTTTATTATCCCTCTTCGTTGTTTTCTTTCATTCCTCATTCTTCTTTTTTCTCCTTTTGCTGTGATACGGTCTCGGATCGAATCAATAAGATTTTGGATGTCCTCTTCTTCCCGCATGTTCACCGAGGCCAACCACTTATCCCATACGCGCTCAGGCTTCCTCCTGAAGTGTGCCTCTGTAGGCGTTACTTCTATCGTATCGTTAATAGAATCGTTCATGCATGTTTCTACTGCCGGTAACCATTTTACCCAGCGATTATGTGTGCGATGACAGAAAATCCTCAACAATGTTTTTACTGTTCGATGGTAACGTTCCACCTGATTTCCTTGTGGGTGGCGAATGCTGCAGAATACTGGTTTAATCTCGTTCTCTTCCAATTTTCTCACCCAATTCCGACTAGTGAACTGTGTTCCCCTGTCGCTCAATATTCTTTTATATGCTCCCAGGCACACTCGAAAATATTTCCTTCCTCTCCTTTACTATTTCCGCTAATAATCTTCTTTCTTCCCCGGACAATTCCGGTATTTGTTCAATGCTGCTCTCTATTTCCTCCTTCGAAATGCTCGCTTTCTCTCGCTTTGTATGGTTCTCCTTCATCCTTATTTCTTCAATGTGCATCACCAGCTGTTGTGAATATATTTTTGGATCTTTGAATGGACATACTACCTTCTCCTTCCCGTTCCGTAAAATTACTTCATGATCATTGTAATCAACTAAAACCTCTAACATGTCTAGAGTATCTGTTCCCAAAATCATTGTTTTGATTAAACCGGGGACTACGGTACAATTTAATTCCACGTGGATGCTCCCTATTTTTATTGATGGGAATATCTGTTTCTTTATTCTGCCACTCCTTCGGCCAATCGCTCCCATTACCTGAATCCCTCTGACTGGTAGTTCCATCACTTCCTTAAAATAAATTTTGTTTTCTTCGTAAAATTCTTCATTAATACACGTAATTTCTGACCCTGTATCAACTAGTGCTCTGATTTTCTTGCCGCCTATCTCCACTTCTATTTCAGGACATCTTATTTTCGTATCTTCCACGTCCACTTTTTCCTCCTCCAATAATTCTTGGGGTGACAGTAAAATGCTTGCTATTACCTTTTCTTCTCTTAATTCTTCCTTTCTCTCCTTCCCCTC
Organism: Platycnemis pennipes; assembly: GCA_933228895.1. NCBI lineage: Eukaryota > Metazoa > Arthropoda > Insecta > Odonata > Platycnemididae > Platycnemis > Platycnemis pennipes. The sequence continues at coordinate 111,933,950 of OW121850.1, forward strand.
TCTCACATTCGTCCCTGTCCTTTTGGTCTTCGATGTGTTGGGACTCATCCAACATCGCGACCTTATTAGTTTTCCTGTCGTCTTTCTTCGCTCACCTCACTCCTTTCTCTCTCGACGACTATAGTATTAACTCGATCAGCTGGTCCACGGCGGTCATCTCGTTCTATCATTTGTTCATTCCTCATTTCGCGTCCCCTTCCACGCTCTTCCTTCCATTGTTGCCCTCGTCTCTCCGGTAGACGGTTCGGCATATTATATCCTCTTCTATCGTCAGGTGATCCGCGGAAGCTCGTCTCGCCTCGACGTTCCCGTTGATACTGCCAGCGTCTTTGAGGTTCCGATCTCATCTCCTGCGGTTGCTCGTATACTATGTTATCATATCTTCCCAATAACGTCAAAAATTGTGGTAATAACGTTATGTGCTGCGCAATGATGGCTGCATTGACCTCTGGCCCGAAATGATGCTCCAGTCTGTATATGATTTCGTCGTCTTCCATCGCGGGTTGCAATTCCTTTGCCGCACTAATTCGCTTGGTCGCGTACTCCACTCTACTTGCAGATCCCCTCGTATTATACTGGCCAGAATCGAGCATTCTTCTCACCTCCATCTGCTGTTGTCTACCCCAGTATTGTGCCAAGAATACCCGCTTGAAATTATCTAAGTCTGTGTGTAGATGCGCTGTGGCGGTCATCCATTCGCCAGCTTGTCCTATCATGCCTTGTCTGATGATCTTCAGCATATCTTCTCCCGTTAGTTGGTAGATTCCCATGTACTCCTCTAGTTCGCGGATATAACGCATCGGCCTTGCTCCTCGCCTCCCATCAAATTGTGGTATTCTCATGCTGACTGCCGGGACCTGTGACACGTTCACTCCTCTGGTTCCCTGCACCTTGATCTTCTCCGCTTCCTTTTGTGCAACCATTTGCCTTTGTTTTTCCCATCTCTCCCCTTCTGTAGTATACGCCATTGCTGATAGTTGTTCTATTTTCTCATCGTTATCCTTGAACCTTTCAACCATCATATCAAATATTCCCCTTGATTCATCCTTCATGATTTCAAACCTTCTCGTCGTCCCTTCCTTTAATTGTTCTATTTCTGTACGAACCTCATAATTTTCCTTTCTATTCTCTTCTCGCAGTTCCCTCACTTCCGTGCGAATCTGACTCTGCCCCTCTTCTACTCTTGCTATGTAAGCGTAGACATTTTCGTTCCATTCGGCTTTCGCTTCCTTTATTCTCTCCTCAAAATGAGCTGCTAGCCTTTTTTCTATTCTCTCTCCCAATTGTTCGGATTGTTCGACGAACATGGCTCTTAGCTCCTCTCTTCTTTTCTCTTCTCGCTCCATCCTTTCCTTCTTTCTCTCCTCTTCCCTCACTCTTTCTTTTTCTTCTAACCATGCAATAATGTTAGATCCGACTGCGGGAAACTCCATTATTTTAAATTGATGAGTATCGATATTTATTCCCTTCTCCTCAAATGCCGATCGTAATCTGTTAATTAATTCTTTCTTAATCCCCACGGTATCTAAACCCAGTTGTTTTAATTCCTCGACAATTTCTGTCTTCTTTAATTCACCCAAATATTTAACAACCGTGGCCATTTTGCCCAAAACGAACGCCTCGACGAGAGAATTTACTTTAAATGTTGTGAATGCAATTTTTTGTTGACTGGACGCGCACGAAACTAAGCGTCCTTATTGACAAATTTTCCCGATATTGTTGACTCGCCTAATGGTTGCTAAATTCCCGTATTAAAACGCTTCCATATATTCCGCTTTCTCAGGTCTTCCGCGTGGTATATACTACTAACGTTTCCCTTATTAATTTTCCTCGCAAACGTTAATTTAATAAATCGTGCCCCACGTTGGGCGCCAAAATGTAACCTAAGACGGAGTTCGAATGGACACGGACCTATTTATACAATCAAGTATGCAACACGATTTAAAAGGACAGATATTCAACACACAAATTCAAATCATAGAATATACTCTCCCATCCATGCAACAACATATAGCTACAAATCAATACATGTTCCGATGGCGGAAACCAAGCAAAATATCTTCAATACCTCCAAAACTATCCACGTCACTTTATCAACCCAAATACCATATGCTCCGCCACAGCACCGATCGGTCCATACAGTTCCACACTTCGCCTTCCCACTCCTGCCAGTCAATGCACTTCTCACTTGGTACTCCCACCTCCAAAACTTCCTCCTTCCCCCAGTAAAACAGCCAAAATTCAAACACCAATCTCCGCCTCACTCGTGCGACGTGCCGCTCTCGCTCCTCTTCCTCGACTCTTCCTTGTTGATTCTTCCCCTAGCGACCGCGAGCTACTATGGCGGCCTTGCGTTATGTTACAGTAATATGTTTGAGAGAATTGCACTTAGCATTGTAATAGATTATTTTGCATGAGAAAAACTGATTCTTGTATCATGTAATCATCTTGTAATGGTCAAACAGTTGATTTCTCCTGATTTGCTACTTTAGCCTGTCCTGCAGATGAAGCGTGGGGGTAGAAATATGTCTGCTGTGTCCAATTCAAATACATATGATTTGAATTTTTGAAGTAATTTCAATTTAGTGATAAAGCTAGTCTCCAAGGTTCCCCAACCAGGCCATTCCAATAGCTAAGCAACACTTACTGTGCCATCATAGGAGTTTGTTACAAAACACAAGCCTTTATCTGGTATCTAGTTTAGTTCCTGAATTATATCTTCATTCACTGTGTCCCAAATAGACAAGTACAAAGGGGGATGCTGAGCAGATGAATTTGCACAATGTAAAACAAAGTTTTAACACAAAATTAGCCTAAGGGAAACAAAAATAATACAACCTAAGTTTTCCATGTACAGCAGGAATTTCCTTCACAGAAATTCAATGAAAAAGGAGGTACGTATTGAATAAATATGTTCAATCAATTTGTGGAACAATCGGAGGTGAACCATATTTTGTGACGTGCATTGCGTTCCGTTCTACAATACATTCTCGTAACTATTATTATACCTTCTTATGGTAATTGCCCATAATTTCTGTTCATTTGCCATCAATAAGCATATATATTCAAGATCGCAGCATATTAAACCGTGTTTACACAATGCATATCCCGCACGAGTAGATGCGTGAACACAGTCACCATCAAAATTAGCATTGTGTAAATATGCAAAATTGCACAAATACTTGAATGCGTGGCCATAAAATAAAATTTGGAACATTTGGTCATCCACGTAATTGCGCGATTACATGCATCATGTAAACAAGACTCATACTCATTGTGAGGAATACGACCATGCAGATTGGCAAAATTTGCTCCACTTTTTTTCAACTTCCGAGACACGTCAAGATAATTGAATCATACTTGCACAGCAACAGCTCCTCGGAGTCAGATTCCTTCACCCGAAACTTAGTAACCCAGGCACACATCTATTCTGCAGCAATTAGTGATCACCTCCCCTAGAACTCCGAGCTCCCATATCTTTGTTTTTACTCACCCCGCTGTTGATGTAAACAAGGTCACCGACCATAAATACGCAGTGATTCAGGAGACTCAAAGAAATGCGACACTGTCATCTGCGTAGTTCGATAGCCTATTGCACGAAACCTGTGAGTATGAGCAAAATGTAGCAATTTTGTGAACTTCAACGCTTCCGCTGGCTGCATGTTCGAACAAAAACGGTAGTAGGAAGGGGAGGGGGACGGATAGTAAGAGTAGGAGAGGGGGTTGTTGCGGGATGATAGACGAATAGTCAGCCGATACCGGCCATATGGCGGTATGCGTTCTCACCAAATTTAAATACCCGGCTGTTCCTCAGCTGTTCTTCTAGGTAGGCCGGCCTACATAGGAAAAATACTATTACTTAGTTATAAAAGCATTTTAAAAATCCTGTTCATGATTTAGCCTACTTTACTGTAAGTACATTGTCAGTAGGCTTACTGGTAGGCTATGTAATATATAAGGTTTACAAACTTTCGTGGAGTCAGGTTCCTTCATTGTTTTTATTCTTCCCGCTGCCGATGTAAACAAGGTCACTATTATATCAAGGAAAACTATTTTAAATAGAATAATTTTGAATTAATATAACTTAAAAACAGCTACTGCTTCTTATTTATAAATAAAAAACTGCTTTAAACCTATGTAATTTTTGGAAATTTGTTTTAACTTCCTGAAATATACTCATTTTCAAGCAATATGGAATGTTTCGGCTGAGGTAAGTCGCACGAGAGCTGACTGTATGTACGGCAAGGATAGTAGATGGTCCTGTATTTATATTTGTGATGAGGTAAGAGAAAGAGACATAAATTGAAAACCAGATTAGTTATTACAGGAATTATTATACTTATGTCTGTGTGCCTAACCAGTTGGGCTATTTGAAGAGTTGCAGACCACTGGGCCACGTTCTATCGGAAACACATGAGCTTTCGATGAGGGGTAATTGGGGAGTCATTGAGGAGTGGAATGGGCGAGGGAGGTCTCCCCGTAGGAACGTGGAAAGGGGAGGGGAGATAACAGCAGCATTGTAGAGAAAGAGGCGAGTAAGGGCGTAGTTATTCTTTCTTTTAGAGGGGGAAGGTTATTGAATAATAGGCATTTTGGTATGGAAAATAAAAAAAAGAAACGTCGTGTCTCACAAAAGACGCGAAAAAGAGTGGGATCAAGTTCTTTTACGTGTTTTTATTCTCTAAATTGCTCACATAAGACATATTTAACATGTGATCCTGCTTTGGTGACTAATTATTCCAGTTTAATAGTTTTAGCCTGCAAACGGCACACATTTGAAAATGAGAGACATTCTGCAAAGGACTGATAAAGGGCAAACCCGGTTTTACATTTTCTTCAAGTACGAAGAGGTAATTACTGGATGAACGGCGACAAGGCGTGGATTCAAATATTACCTGGCATACTCGAGGATGGTACTGTATTTTTGCAACGAAGAACGGGTGTGCCAACAGAATACAGATCGTGTCCAGCTTCTATGAAGGCATCATCAATGCATTGTCATCTGAGATTGCCATTGTGACCTCAGGGCATTGCCACTGCCACGTTTTTACTCGTGGTAACTAACTCACCCCACCTAACTTCCATCGTTTTTTATCGATATCTAATATATATCGGTCACGAACATAAGATATTTACCAGTATTTCAATGGGAATTCAATTCCAACAATGAATTTTATTTCGTAAATCTAAATGTGCTCTTTCAAGCAAAATTGCTGCATAAAACTGCCAATTGATATTGACTTAAATTATTGCACTCCAAGTATAATATCAACTAGATACTCAGAAAAATTATGGAGCACTTTAAAAATACGTAATCCACAGGCATTAATTTAGGCATTCCTTTATTTTCAGAACATAACTAAAGTAAGCGATGAGGTGTAGAGCAGAATGGACGAGAAAAACAATAATTTCAATTAGAAATACGCAGATTGAAAATCACGTGGTGATAGCCACGATATTTGATGGTAAATAATAACAACTGTTTATCATCACTATAGGAAAGGTGAATAAAGCAAGATTAAGAAATTTACACGACTTGCACCATAAAGCACACGGAACACTTGGGTGTCTCTGCGATGACACAACCTGCATATCACCTCCATACAACGAAACCCTCTACAGCGAAGTCATTATTTTTTCGGTCCCAACAAATTCGTTGTATGGAGGTTTTACTGTATCACAGCTATTAGTTGATACATTACCATAAATTAATGAGACCTAACCTAAAAAAGTGCCCTATATGTTCATCTCCAAATCTTCCTGGAAAGAAAACTGAGATTGTTACCTGTTCGTAATATCAATATTGTTTTTAATTTGACTGTTTACTCTACTTTGTGGCCCAAATATACCAGCCTTAACCTCACCCTAATATTATAATGGCATTCATCAACGACATAAAGAAACTTGTGAGGTGACATAGTACACTCAATAATAATTTCCACTTTCCATCAAAATAAGTTCTAAAATCCCAATTTCAAAAGTTACTTGAAAAGAATAAATAACAATGACCACTGACAATAGAGTAAAATGCTTGCTACATAAGTTTAAATTTTCCAATTCCATAAGGACCACTCATTACAACCTATGCACACTGCCTCTAAAGGAAACAGCCAAGTTACATCATGCATCTATCTCATCTATGCATCCCTTCAGTAAATGTCAGAATGATATTTTTACTGATAAATTGAAACACATTTCAATAATTACTACTAATTACGGTAGACTGGACCATAAACATAAAATTAGGAGAATTAATTACCAAACCAACATATTTGAGATGCCTTTCTTTTATCGAGTACTATTGGGAATCTGAAGAGCTGTGATTATATTCAACAATATATAAGTACACAAGTTATCAAGGAGTAGCCTAGAGTGTTGCATGTCAATATAATGAATTTTAGCTAACCCAGCTAACACTATTGGTATCCCTTATAAGGATTGGTATCCCGCATAAATGCATTCCTGCTACGCTTAATATCTTTCTTTAATTTGTAATAGTTCTACTTATATGTAGGTATCTGCTGATCCTCTATGAACATGATAGGTATGGTGAAATTTCACCCCCTGCTACACCCCTTTATAGTGGCTTGTAAGGTAGATAAGTGCCATGTTCGCAAAATAATTGAAGAGATTTCACATGAAGTGTCTGCATCAAATACATGTGCATTATATGAATCCATTATGCAAGACTTAATTTCTATGAAGAGTATGCAAAACAAACCAGCAGGAACTCCAGCTGCTCCAGCAGGCACTCCTCTGCCAGCAGCTCGGCCCATTCCAGGCCCAGGTGCAGCTCCAGGGATGGGGACCCTGGGAAGGCCTTCCTCAGGTGGAGGGGGACCCTCAACAGTCAGGGACACTATGTTCTCACCACGCATCAAGAGGAACCCCAAAGTTCTCTTCTCATCACGATCTGGTTGTTTTGAAGTCTTGGCCTTAATCTTTCGGAACTCTTCACAATCACCAAGGATCAAATTCATGTGCTTGTCGAATGCTGCAAGGATAACAAATTTTCTATTAATACTCAAATAGTTTTTGCGCACCACAAAGTTCCCTAGCATGGGGATTTGGGAAATCAAAGTTGCCAATTACTAAACATTCAACACAATAATTATTAAGTGTTCACCATTTACTCCATGATAATACTGATACAAAAAATGTTTACATCTTCTAACAATAACAATTCCCTGGTGTTGCATTAAAATAGTAACAGTCGTAAGGCGTTTATAACGCTGCCGATGACTCAAAGCAGTTACTTCTTTAAAAAACACATATATGCTTCACGGTGGTTTACATTTTCAAATTGCCCGCAAGATCAAAATACAAACATCCACAACATTACATTAAAAAACAAAGCAGTTACACAACCTTGAATGCGTCTAAAAGCCTAAAGGGAGTCTATAAAATGAACACCACCAGCAAAACAAAACCGCATTCGCAAAGGAAGTGTACATATACGACGATGTCAACAGCAACATCAGAGCAAATACCAGAATGTTTCAAAGACAGACAATTTACCAGAAGAATGTTTCAAAGTACAAGTGAGTTACCACCAGAAATAATGAGTATTAATTCATAGAGACTGCAATCTAGGATTTCGCAAGCTTGGTACAAGCAAGTTCTGATATATTTTCACTTTACCTTTGAATGTTCCGATAAATGTCCGGGAATCTTGGAGTATCACCCGTACACGATAGTTTATATGCTGAAGCATTTTATTATTCTTCCCGATAGTCTGAAATAATGAAATAAACACATAGAGGCATCAGTTTCACGATTTTAATACAAAATGAAGAAAATTAAATAGGCTCTCTCATAAAGGCTCTCACATCGATATTTTGAGAAATCAACAAAAATGAATGTAACAATAGCTAAAAGACAAATTTATAAGATAATACTTACCATCTTGAGGCCGATGCAGAGAGATTAAAGTCAAACAAAATATCTGAACTTCTAGTCCCAAACTCACTCGAGGAAGCGGCAAACAAAACCACATCGAAAATTTGACCGGCAGTAAAACAGTTGAATTATGAAACAAATTGCCTATATGTGGAGGGAAAATTGAAACATGCATGAATTCATGAAAGCTTATTTGCATTTAAATATTAGTCCTTAACACTCTAATTTTGCTGTTAAAAAAAGAATAATCACCTGTTAAATAATTGGTTCTATATGTGAGTCGTTGATTGAACTAAGATAATTTAATTGTACCATTTCTTTTAGTGAAAGAAGGAAAATTCAAGGTAAAAAATGTTATTTTTTTGAGGTGAACAAGAGTCTACTGTGATGAATCATTATTGGTCCTTCTGGGCCTACTCAAATCATGTAAAATTTGGCTGCAGGCCAACTTCAAATTTCGTTGGTACCTTTGCAGCTGAATGAAAATTCCAAAGCATGAGTATAAATTGTCCAGAGATAAATGAATATTGATTATGATGTTTGTTGGCCTCTGGATGTCATTGTTGGTGCGATATCTTCAAAGGAGACACATGGTGAGGTAGGCTTATATGCAATGAGACCAGTAGCAAGAAAAAGGTAACTGCAACTAGGGTCAGTCACAGTTCAGGGGTTCACAAGAAGTGGATCAAATTTCAGTTTGTTGGTATTTGTCAAATAAATTAACCAGATGCCTCCCCAAAGATAAATTGCATTTTACAACCCCAAAACCCAGGGTGAGATCTTCTGCCTGACTAATGATAAATGTGACCCTTCCTCCAACCTGGCATCCTTAAAGTGAGGTGCTGGTCATTTGATCAATGCTACATCAGTCAGACGAGATGGAATTTCACCACTGGTATGAATTTGAGCAAAAGAGGAGTTGGATAAACAATGCTATTATTCTCTCCTGGTTAAACACCTATTATAATAGAGACTCTATAGAGACAATGGGTTAAGAGTGGGTTAGCCCACTCTTGTGGCTTTGTTGCGGATATTCTCCATCTGAAGAACATGTGCAATACTGGACATTTTAGAACAACTAGAAATTTTTCAATTGAAGGCTGATGTTGTGTTAAAGGAACAAGTTTTTGTTAATCATTCTCCACTCGTTACTATCCCCTTCCCCCAGAATAAACCTGTATGCCTTCCTTACTTGGTTTCCCTCCTTCGTGAACCTTCTTGAAATTGCCTATCTCCCTCTCTTCTACCAGCCATTGTGTGCTGCTTACCATCCCCTCCTTTACCATCTACTATTTTGGCCTCACAAATCCTTTACTAGTTCACCTCCCTCTTCCAAGTGCTTTTCCATCATAAGTGTGGGATGTGATATGGGCTTTCCCATCATCTCACATTCTGTGTGCTTGGCAAACTTTGTCATGTACCTGAAGATGATTCTGTGGGTTGAAAGGCATAGTGCAATATTCAATATGGAAAAGTATTAGTGTAATTTGATTCCTTTCCATCCAGTGGGTATGGGTTCTTCAGGTAGGGTAAAACTTCAGGCACTGGCAGAGATTAAATCTGTCCCTACTTGAGTACCTTATGGAAGTTACTCCAAGTTCATCTCTCTGTCAAGTGGTTGGTGGTAATTGTAGCTATGGACCCATGCACCTTTCAAGTAGGTTAACTGATGTTTTATTTCTCTCCACCCTTCTTCTGTTTCCTGAAAAATCTCTACTTCTACCCAAATAACTGGCGATCCTAAAACGACACTATGTACTTTAACACTCAAAGTACAGACCTTGGGACTCTGGAGACCCGAGATATACAAAATTTATCCGCGAAAAAAATTTCATTTTTAATTTTAAGTAAAATTAAGAAATTCATTTCCGGAATATAAAAATATTTACATTATTACATAGCATATACTTACTTGGTTAGTAAATAAATTGTTGCAAGAAATTGGTGTTAAAAGTCTGGGTCATATGGGACCCAGGTCCATCTCGGTGTGTAGCCAGTGAGCTCTGTACTCGGAGTGCTAATGTTGTTAATGTCACCCTTACAGAATACCCACCTGCTTTCCCCATCCTTACTATAGATCTTTTACTCATTTCCTACTCAATATATTCTGCACACCATACTTTATCTTTGACAATGGATACCAATGTTAAGGCTATTTTTTATTGTATCTTTTGAATCTTTTATTTGAATCTCCAAGAAAAATATTTTACATTATCAAGGCAGCTGCCTGAGAAACCTAGTTTTCACATCTCGATAGAAAAGGCCATTTGTTCGGGTTTTTTTCCTTCAGAGTTAACACGTTCAACCTGACGGACGCAAATGCGCATCCAAGGTGCATTGCCAAGACACCGAAGGACGCGCATTCGCGTCTGTTAATGACCTCTATGATGAACTCACTGAAGACCTCTCTGAAGACTTCTCTGAAGGATGCGAACTCATGTCTTTAATAAATTATCGAGTTTTGTTAATCAAAAATTTTTTTAACTAATTTTATAATTGCATTTAATTGACTGGCCAAGTTAATGTGGAGGAAAAAACTTTCCGTTTTTCATGATTGCACACTAGAAATATTCCGGGTTGAATGTGTTAATACATCCACTGTGGGTGGCCTCTTTAAGAGGCCATTCTCGTGTCTTACAAATGATGGATGGCCTGAAGTTAGGTTGGTTTAGTGATTAAAGTACCCTCTCACCCAGAGTGCCCATATTCAAATCCCGGCAGTGGAAGATATTTTTCTCATCGCTATTAAGTTGGCCCATACTTGAGTGCTTTGTGGAGATCATTCTAGTTCTGTACTCATCCATTGCCTTTTATGTTATGCCATGGACCTCTTTTATTAAAACTTTCGCTACAAATGCCGTTTTTAAATGACACAGAATCTTCACCCATGTGAATGAAATTATTCTATGCAAGAGCACAAGTCCTAAAACATTGCTGGGGCCAGGTAAGCAGAAAAGGTCCAAGGTGTCATTAAGGACACCACCGCATGGGTCTGAGGACTCTTCCTCGGCTTACAGGTGGACATTATCTCGACCCCTATTCATATGGCCAGACTCACCCTCCGCATTTGTTCATGGTCACCTGTTTATTTACACACTGTAGTAACGAAAAAAATATTTGTTCAATTCTCAGGAAAGTTAGTTCCAGAACTTTACTTCTTTTGTTTTTTTTTGTGAGTCCATAAATGTATATGGTGCTCTTTCGTTACTATCAACAGAGTTATTCCATCAAAGAGACTTCATTGAATTGGGAGAATTTTTCATTCCATACAAGGATATGTTTTTTTTCGTAGTTTTATAAGAGAGAACTGTGCTGGTAATATACTGCAAAATATTGCTTCACTTTTAAGATTGTCACGATAACTTGAGAAATCAATTTTATCCATATGATTGGATTTATAGATTTATATGCACATAATCATTTCCTAGTGTGAAACAACACCAATAATTTACCATTTTAACGATTGATATATCTATTGTGCTGGATATCTTAATATTGACAGAAGAATTTTATTTAAAAGCTATTAACGATATATGTAACAAAAGGGACAGATTCCTGTATTAACCTTCACTTAGACAGTTACTAATATTTTCAAGAAAAATTATTGAATTAAAATAATTGACCTCAGACACAGGAAAGGGACGATGATAATCTCTGCATAGTGGTAGAGGAAAGGGTCTGAAACCTCACTGGGTCTGGCCCAAAAGCAGAGAAAAGACCTGTTTGATACCTAGCTAAATGAGACCTCCGTACAAGGAGCGGAAAAAATTCTAAAGGAATCTGTGGCAAGGGAAGCTTTTCTCTGAGTAGGACACTGGCACGAAAGGTTTAAGAGCAGGCTAATGCCAATGCTGGGTTTCTCAACCTTTCCTCCTCATTACCTACCATTCCATTCCTTTCCTTGTACCTATCATCCCAGTCTGAAGTGCCTACAAAAGCAGGTACAGCATTGAAAACACATATGAGACAGCTGTCTATTAAGAGGCCACCTAGATGGGTGTCCACAATGTGTAAGGTAAAACAATGCTTACTCGGAACCGAAATCGCAATTTCGTACACGAAATCGTTCGATGGAAACAAAAAAAGAATTTTAGTGAAAAAATTAATCTTCTAACCACAACCATTCACTCATAAATCAAAAATTAAAATAAGCAAAAGGTGACGCCCACCAAAAAAGCTGCTGTGATAACATTGACGTCATTTTCCTCCCGTCCTTGACTGCTTTTCTTGGAAGGGAAGGGAGTGGAGGGGGGTTCTCAGAAGGTCTGCTTGCACAGATGCTGTCGCAACTCTCCTATTGGCAGAGTCAACTGTGTCCCCCCCATTGCGATAAGGCAAAGTAGCTTCACGGGCTCAATTGTGAATGGACGAAGTCGAATACGTCAGAGGTTGCACTTTTCCGAAATGGCTTAAAACATCAGTTTTTCACCGTTTATAACTCAAGAAATAATTGACGAATCAAAAAATGGAAAAATACGGGTCTTTTTATTTAACAGACTCTATCAGATTTGGCAATAAAAAAAATATGGTAATATATGGTAAATGACCCCATTTCCCATCACCAGATAGCAGCCACATCAAATATTGTTACGTTGAACCCAATATCATATTCTGCTCATATTCTATTCTGTTTTCAATATTATAATATAATATAAATTAAATAACAGTATCATACAATTTATTGCTTCCTTTTTTCAAATTCATACAGCACCACACTTGTAGAAATCTATTTGGAGTAACTACATAATACTTACCCTCCACTTCTTTTGATATGTTGGTTGGTCATTCAGGGGAGATGACTGACAGCTGAGGTCATTTGTGCCATTTAGGATAGGTGGGTAATTGGGTAATGGTAGGAGTTTTCAGGAAACGGAGGAAGGGTGGAGAGAAACACAGCTTCGGCATTAGCCTACTCTTAACGAAAGTCGCCTAGGGGGACCACAGCTTAACTACTCATCTGATGCAGGGACTACTAAACTTGAAAGTGCCCTCCACTAGGCACTGTGGATCAAGTAGGGACCAGTTTTCCACTGAAAAATCCACCACTGCTGGGAATCGAACCCAGGCCCTCGGGATGGGAGGCCTGTACTCTAGACACCACACCAAACCGATCCCCCTTTTGATATGTTATTCATTGCTTCCACTTCACAGTAACATCTTCAGGCTATGCAAAAATTATTTTTTCATACCTCATACAGTCTAAGGATTGAGGTGGATGAGGTAGAGGAAGAGATTAGGGGAGGAATTGGTTAAGGAGAGATAAATGTGGTGTTGGGTGGTTGAAGGATCTGGTGGAGAGGGCAGCATATGAATTGTGGTCCATGGAGGGAGAGGGGGATGGCAGGAATGCATGGGAGTCATCATTTTTGGAGAGTAGGGGAAATTGATCGGAGACAAGTGAATGTTGGTGAATTATTATCTTTTCTCCATATGCAGGAAGGTAAAAATTTCCAATTGCTTTAGAACATCCAACTGTACCCCTTTCTTCCCACAGTGAATCAGTTTGAGTCAGAAACTCGAAGCATGGCCTTATCTAAGGAAATGGGTGGCAAATTGTCTTTCAAAATCTCCATGGATGATGTCTTGTAAGCATTCAACATTTTATATACAATTTCCTGTATGCCTGTATATGAAGCCCTGCAGTCACAAAATCAAGGTGATATACTCCAATCAGGTATCCAACCTATAGGTTCATACTGTAAGGTCTTGGACTGTAGGCCTAGAATAGTTGTCTTTGGTTTTAGGTGCTCCAATGGCTTTCACAGTGTCTAATTCTGAGATAAATACAGTATCCATGCCCTGGGCAGGATTCAAACCCATAACCTTTGGGTTGCCAGTGCGTTATGAACCTGGCAGCTATGAATAGCGTTTAGGTCCAGAGCTTTTGACCTACACTCCATTTTGGTATTTTGACTCATTTTAATCTCTAATTAATAATAATAATCATTTCTTAATATATTGAAACATGTGCAAAAACATTTGACTTGATGGCTTAAGTTAACCTCCTGCGTGAATTCCACTTCTGTGTCTTCCTATGCACCCGTCAGAAATCCCTTTGAGCATACATTAAAAAGTACAAGTCAAGTAAAACCTGGCATCACTTACCTGACCAACATTTGCCATTTGATTTTGAACCCCTTACACAGCCCCTAATCCTTACTCTCTGAGTAAGTTAGGCATTTATAATTAGATGTAAGTCCTTCCAATGCATTCCTAGTATCAGTATTACATTCAGAAACTTGGTAACCATAATCATCTCCGTCTGCCTTCTTGAAGTTCAAAAGGGAAAAAAAGACATCTTGGCCATATTCAATAATTCCTTATTTAGTGTACTCATTCCAAGGAGGTTAGAATGTACTGGAGAGCATCACAGCTGAATTCAGAAGCCAGTGGCCATCTTAGTAGGACATACTGACATATGGGCTTGCCACTCGCAATAATTGACTGGATGAAGTTCTTTTTGCTCCTGCGGTAAAACATTGAGTAGTAAGATGAATAACGGAATGCATTTCTGATTTTTTTCAAAGAAACAAAGGAAAGTGTGTAAACAAACAAACAAACACCAAGTATTAAGTTTTAAAAGGTTAAATTTGAATCAGTTTTAGTGATAAAATTAACTCTCAGGGAAATGAAGCACATACCTCCCCTAAATAGCCTAAGGAAGATTGATTTACTAGGCAGGGATGATATTTGCAAATACCATGGTACCATTTCATTGTTATTCATGTTTAATACACAAGCAGTCTCCATAACATGCTTCTTCGTGGAGGCTTCTGTGGCATGATGGGTTTGAAATTCCTTTTCTTCTGGGGTCCCTTCTGCATCTGTCCATGTTGTGGGGACAAGAGCTTCATAAACACTGCAGCCAGCATCTTCAGGTCCAAATTGTGACAGTTCAGGTTCCCCCCAGACGTCAGCTACTCAATGTTAGCTAAACATTTGTCCCCAAAATATGGATATATGTAGAAGAAACCATGGAAGAATATTCCATAACATACTGTATAAAACGGAGTGTTTTGTTCATGGTAGGTTTGGCCTAATCCATCCCGAGCATCCAGTGGCGTCATGTGCGTAAAATATTTGGGTGTTCACGCAGACCTGACAATAGATAAAAAAATCCATTGTGTAAATTGTTCCTCAGTCAGTATGTATGTTATTGGGAGCCCATATAGCACCTGCATTGTGTTGTCAATGTTGTAGAATATACCGATAGGGATACACATACGAAGTTAACACATGAAATTTTAAAAACTACCCACATAATATCGATGTAAAAAGTGGCATTAGTATATTATCATACATTCTCAGTACCTACTAAAGTAAACTACAACACTCACTCAATCTTATTGGAACTCGCCCACTCCTCATTTATAGAGCCTGTCAACGCCACAGACTAAGTAAGACATGCTGCTATCTTTGGTATTTGAGAAGAACTCTGCAACTATTAGAGACGGCATTAGAAGAGTGCCGGTGGTACCGCGATCACACTCTAGTTGTGCTCATATTCACCCTGTTAACACCCTTGAAGCTCTAGTTATGCAAAACGCCCAACTTAGTAGTACACAACAAGATTATGCTCAGCGGGCTTGGCGCGTGATACAGATGGAAACAAAAAGTGAATCGGCACGAACAAATACGTTCTCAACTTATAAAAATCGTGTTTTCATCACAAAATAATGCGTATATTTCAATTGTCTGGGATTACCGGGCAGTTCACGTGCTCGTGTGATCCTTAGCCCCTGCTAGCGTCCCATTTCAGGCTTCATTGCCACCCAAAGCTAGCATATATGATTACTGATTGAAAAAAAATTGGCTCATGAAATGCAAAGCCAGCAGTATCCCCAATCTTAAAAATTCAAAGTGTAACAATAAAAAGAGAGATGGGTAGAATAGCACATTTCTATAATTCAAATATTAAATAATGACTCGAATACATACATATTTCAAAATTTGAATACCTCGAATACTAGAATTGCAATTGATATGCTATACATTATTCTGCAAAAAAATATAGTTGCCTGTTGAAGTTAAAAGCTACAAGGTGATTAAATTTAAAAAAAATAATTCTGGTTTAAAAATGTGTAAAAAATATTTTTTCTACGAATTTTAGACTGTTGACTACATTAACTTCCAGAAGCCTTAATAAGCGAACAGAAATTGTTAGTACTCCATGTCTGTCTGTTTTCTGTTCTGTCCAGTTTTGAATTAATATGATGTAGATATCAACATGCCAACTATAGCGTAATTAGCATAATTATTCCAGATCTTGAATATCGAATACTTTCTAGTATTTGAGCTATTCAAGTATTCGCAAGTATTTTGAGGTAGTATTCACACATCACTAAATAAAACACTAAAAAGAGGGTAGGCAATAAAGTAGCATTGCTGGGTCATCCCATTTTAGAAATACATGTTAAACTTAAATCGAAGCAGAGATAACCCATGGCTGTCCCTCTTAAAGAAAAGATTTGAAAATCTAGGTTTCATCATCAGTCAACACTTAGAAGAATGCAGCTTTCCACTCTATTCCTCTATCAGATAACCACTTCATTTATCATGATTCTTTTCTTTCACACCCTTCACTATTTGCTCCATATATCTCATCCAATACCTTCCTTTTCCATTCCTCCTATTCACTTTTCCCTTAACGATTGACTTCATTAGGCCACCATGTTTCAAGATATGGCCAATTACCTTGTCCTATCTTTTTTTTCAAACTTATATCAGACTTATCTTTTCTCACACTCTTCTTAGGACTTCTTTGTTTGTCACTCGGTCAATCTATTTTTTCTTCATCATTTTTCTGTAGCACCATAATTGAAATACTTCTGGCCTTGACTTCTCCGTTGCTGTCTTTGTCCATGATTCACCACCATAAAGAAGTGTGCTCTAGATGTTTGTCTTAATGAACTGTTTCCTAACTTCCACTCTTGTATTAGCAGCTGTAAGTAGAATCTTCTTTAAGTAAAATTCCCTTTCTGTCTGGGCTGTTCTACTGACAATTTATTTTTTGTTTGTCCATTGCTGGTTACTCCAGTTCCCAGATAACAATACTCTTTCACTTCAAGTTTTTGTTCTTCTCGTTTAATGTCATCAATGAAATCAAAGAGAAGTCTTCTGGAGTGAATATCCACAGAGAAAAAATTAGCATGCTGCGATTTGCTGATGACACAGTACTCATAGCAGAGACAGAGAAGGATCTGAGTAAGATTCTTATAAACACGAAAAGGACAATGGCCAGAATGTACCTGAAGATCAATAAGAAGAAGACTAAGACATTGGAGTGCAGCAAGAGAGAAGAGGCCGAAAGCAATGTTAAACTAGGAAAACAAAAACTTGAAGAGGTGAAAGAGTTCTGTTTCCTGGGAAGCCGAGTAACCAACGATGGACGAAGCAAGAAAGAAATAGTCAGTAGAATAGCCCAGGCAAAGAGGGCTTCTATCAAAAGAAGAATCTACTCACAGCTGGAAATACAAGCTTAGAAGTAAGGAAGCAATTCATCAGAACGTACATCTGGAGTATGTTTCTTTATGGCAGTGAGACATGGAAAATGACAGCAGAGGAGAGAAAAGGGTGGAAGCATTCAAAGTATGGTGCTACCAAAAAATGAAGAAAAATAAATGGATCGACTGAGTGACAAACCAAGAAATCTTAGGAAGAGTGGGAGGAAAAGAGATGTCTACTGAAAACTCTAAAAAGAAGAGTATGAAATATATGGAATAGGTTGTCAAGGATGTAAAAGAGAGGAATTACGTTAATATGAAGACTGAGTGACAAACAAAGAAATCTTAGGAAGAGTGGGAGAAAAGAGAAGTCTGCTGAAAACTCAAAAAGAAGAGTATGAAATATATGGAATAGGTTGTGAAGGATGTAAAAGAGAGGAATTACGTTAATATGAAGAGGTTGGCCGATAGAAGAATCAAGTAGAGAGCTGCATCAAACCAATCCTAGAATTGTTGACTGATGACATGAGTTTAACATTAGTCTTGGCTTCTCTTCTCCCACTGCATATCAGTGCCTTAGTTTTCTTTTTATTGATAGCCCTTTCCATTTTTCCTAGTCGTCTTTAAATTTCTTTCTGCTTCTGCCAAGACTGCTATGTCATTGGCAAATCATAGAATGCTGGTTTTCTCCCCATGGATATTCACTCCTGAAGTCTTTTCTTTGACTACTTGCATGGCTTTCTCAATATAGACACTGAATAGTACAGAAGACACAACACGACCTTGTCCCACTCCTTTCTTTACTCTTGCTTCTCTACAGCCGGGTCCTGATTTTATCACAGCCACCTTGTATTTATATAAACTGTGGATAATTCTTTGGTCATTGTATGACACCCCAATATCCTTAAGAAACCTCAGTATTGAATTCCAATCCACGTCGTCAAAAGCCTTAGCCAAATCCACATACAAAATGAATGGACGAGAATCCACTCTCTTCTCTATACGTACCCTGAAAGCCAAAACCACTTCTCTTGCACCTTTGCTTTTTCTGAATCAAAAAATTGTTTTCATCCAGACACTCCTCTGCTTTTTATTATATTCTTTTGTAGATGATCCTTGTCAAATTCTTTGAAACATGTGTCATTTTATTTATGGTCCAAAAATTTTTAGTTTCAGGCCTCTCCTTTTGGGATTATGTTATTCCTAAAGTATGCGAGTATCTCTCCATGAGTCACAGATGGTTTTCTACAGCATGTTTAATGTTTTCTCTCCTATTTTTTTTAATATAGCTTGACAGAAACATCATCAATTCCAGAAGCCTGCAAGTCCCTTACTGTTAAGTCAACTTCTGATCTCAAGATTAAATCACCCATATCATTCTTTTTGACTTATATTCCTTCTTCAATTATCTTTGCATTGAGTGTGAGTCCACGTCATAACTGCTCCAAATATTCCTTCCACCTCTTCACTTATCTTCTAGCTCAAGTAAAATTTCTCCATTCTTGTCACTAATGTGCCCCTTACATTACATCTTGCCCCATTCCTTGAAGTGGTTCCACACTGTCCTATATATAACCACCACCTTCCCATGCGTGAGGCTTCTTTATATCTTCACAAAGATCCTTCATCCACATTTCTCTTGCTTTAGAATCTAGATTCAATACATAAAAATCTAAGATCAAATTTCAAATAAATCCAGATAAATCTAGATTGAATATGTCATCTAGAGGACATAGGAGTAAGTTTGGTCTATATTAGATCCAGTGTTTTCACATATGCTATGTAAACAGAATTCTTTTGTTTAATCTAGATTAAATCTTTTTCTGATTTGTAGGGTAATATCTTTGTGCTCATACTGTCCCAAAAATGCAACGTCTTAAATGGCCAGCATTAGCGAATGGAGCATAAACATTAGTTTTATTCGAGAAGGACAAAGAAATAGTCAGAAATTTTGAAAGGAAAATCATAAAGAATATCTATGGCCCAGTTAGAGAAGGAGAGATATGGAGAATCAGAGTGAAATAGGAAATTAATGTAGGGATGTATATAGTTAGGTTCTCAGAGTCAGGTAGGGTATGGTTGGGTCAAGTAGAAAGGATGGAAGAGGAAATAATACGCAAATTACTAATCGATAGCAAGATGGAAGGGAGCAGGAGGAGAGGTAGACCACAGAAAAGATGGCGTCAGGATGTGGAAGATGAACTGAGGGCAATGAAAGTTACGAGATGGAGGGAGAAAATAAGACAAACATCTAAAATGAATGTATATAATATGTAGAGGAAGCCAAGTCCTACACTGGGTTGTATAGTAGTTGAAGATAATGATCACTTACAAAATTTGGTCCTTCCACCATAAGGCTAGAAGTAGACAAATTCATCTGGATGTAGAGACTTTAAGTTTGTTGGGTGTGCCTTAACTTTCATAAGCAACATTCAATCACACACCTGTTCATGGAGTAAAAACCATATGTGCCCATGCAGAAGTCTCATCATCCATCTAAGGAACCCTTTACGCCAACCTAAAGCAACTCTCTACTTACTCTCACCCCCTCCATCATAAATCGATATATACGTCATTGCTCCAACAGCTGCCCTTATCCTTCCATCTAACGTTACATAAATATATCGTGGCTAGCCTATCTTCCTTTCTCTTCTCAATATCTTCAAGTTTTCTTGCCAAAATAATAGTCCTGGTGGGTCAGATACTATTCTGATGCTATCCTCTATCTTGGCGCTCTCTTGCTGCCTTGCCTGGGGTTTGCACACTGATGACTTCGGAGACCTTGACTCCCCAGCTGGGCAGATCTGGGACTGAGACCCATATTGTCCAGGACTCACTATCTTGCTTAGGCAGTCCATATTTGTGCTTATACCTGAGATAGTATCCCATTTCCTCCCTCAGGAGTGTTTTTAAAGCAATACTCACTTGCTTGATTACCTCATTAGCGTCAGACACGGTCAAGCAGCAACTTCATTGTAAAGTAGGCATACTGAGAGAAAAATATTTGCTACTTACCCAAACTTTTTATATAATGCCTGAATAGTAATAATGTTATTTAAACCATCTTCAAGGGGTATTAATAGAAGAAATATTAACTTTTGAATATGGTGTTAACAACAAATATATTGAAACCAGTCAGGTATTAAATAAAACACGTTGAAAAGAACCTACCTAGTATTTTAACACAGTATGGCTAAGAATGTCTTATTTTATTATGAAAAACAGACACTGATGTACAACTTTTCATTTAGCTTCAACCTATCTGGAAAGTTTACCTTAAACAATGAGAAATTTTCAATGCTCCAACAAGTCTATTATTTTTAGGGGTTCTTTGAAACATGTAAGCCTTTCCCAACCTGTCAGGGAAATCATGCTCTAAAGGCAGGGAGGAAAACAGTATGAGTAGGAAAATAAAAAGGCAGAAATATATTGTTTCCCTGAGACTTTTTGTGCATTATGACCATATTACATGTACCTATGTTTTAATTAGATTCGCTGAATGTAATATTCTGCTTTAAGGAATTTAAGAGGATGTCATTGTCATTATTTACAGAAATTTAACTTGCTAGTTGATAAAAATAGCTATATTTTGATGACAAAGGAGGAAATCATTAATTAAATGCAAAATGTGACTGTTCTGTTTCAGTGATTTAGACCATTAGAAATATTTTTGGCTCATCCCTACGGAAAAAACAGTTGATGAGAATAATGTCAAATGACCTGTTTTCACCTCAGTCCACCTTGAATTTTCAACTCGTATTACATCAGTTATGGCTCATTTACCCTGTATTTACCTTGCAACACGAAACTTGGTTCACGTTGTCCAACATAGTGCTTTTCATGGCATAACATATGTTATGTGATGAAATCAATAGTGTATATAATGCAATCCTTTGGATAATGCTTGCCAGGTAATATAAATTAATAACTTAAGCTTCTCCTTAATAAAATATGTATTACATAGTTTTATTTTTTGATCAACTTTGCAAAAAATATTGGATAGGATGTACACATAGCCAGGAGAAAAAAATTAATAAGAATTCCTGCTAAGCCATTCTCATTATCTGGGTCATGAAATATTAATTAACACCATGACCTAATGCGCTTCCTTACATACCTTGTGAAATTCTGAATGCATTAGTAAATGTACAGCATGTTGCATACTTACATTGACACAATGAAACCTTTTTCTGATGGAACCATTCTGGTCAGGTTTCATAGAAAGAGGTTAAATTATTCACTACCTTAGCAGTACACGACATCAATGAGAAGTGCAAGCTATAGCTTGAGAATATTGCATCTATAGATGAGAAAATTTAAGACTCAATTTCAATCTGGTGATCAATATTCTTCTGTGAAGTACTTCACGTGTCTCCTTTCACTATATGTAGGTGCCTCCCTGGTTGCGGCAGTAATGTACTGAAGTAGTATAGTTCCAAAATAGCAAATATAATTCCAAAAACCATCTCATATCTGACATGTTTTCTGCATCAGCATGGTTGCTTTCCCCAATAATATCCATCATTGATCCATTTTTAATGTAATGTGTAATTAACTGGATTCATGTCCAACAATTAAAGGTACATAATGAAATCTCTCCTAAATCATGAAATTATACAGTTTAAGTGGTAAAAACCTAATTGTAGTAGCAGCAGTCATCCAGGTGAGGTGACCAGTACTTAGCTGGGGTATTTGGATCATTAAACTCTTTGGTGGGGAATATTTTTTCTTTTCAACTCCCTCAGTGGGGAACACATTGTATTTTAACGTAGAATATGCAGATAAATCCACAATCCTCACCACATGATGCTAAGGTCTGGGGATATATCAGCTCTCTGCATGTGAGGGGTAATGGATGGGTTGGTAGCATGTATTTAGGATATAAAGGCAACAGAGAGGGAAGTCTGCACAAAGATGGATGGATTGAGCAACCATAATCCCATGACTTACAGCTTCATAGGTGGAAGCAAAGAATACAGCTCCTGGTTGAACCATCCATGAGTAGGAGCCTGACCAAAGGGAGTCCACACAGTATATCAGCTTCAAAAAAGGGTTTCTGACCCCGGTGGAGTGGCCCATTAAGTGCTGTGTTTCATTTTATAAAGATTATTGAGGAAAGAGGAAACATCTCAATTTCCCTAAGATGGGCTAGGACCAAACATTAATGTATTAATTTTTAATAACCAATATTCAAGTCTGATTAAGGACAGGAGAGCCTGCCTCAACAGAGAGTGTGATTTGCATAACAAGGAAGGGGGGTCAGATACTTTCCCTAAGCCATCATCAGTTTCCAAGAAAGATGTTGTAGAACCCATAAAAATCACATCATTTGGGTGAACATTGATCATAATGTCTTTAATGAGGTGGGATTGAGACCTAACTGTTCCCTCTGCAATCCTACTCCTTTATCTGTACGTTTAGGCTTGTATCATTATAAACTTCTCCAAATTCAAACTTTGGATCCCCAGTCAAAACCTCAGTACCCACGCCACTCACTGGCTATTATGCCTTCTCCTACGTAGCAGAGACTTGTACAAGTCAACAAATTAAATTAAGGGCAATATTTATACCATCCAGAAATTCTGGATTTAAATCAAAGGTTTCAAGAGTCACACTAAGAATGAAAACACAAGAAAATCTTTCACAGTGTATTTTATTTACATAATAGATGACTCTTAAATTTTTCCGTGAATGCTTCAAATAAGAGATCGAGACTGAACATTTCATACCAAGGAATACAAATCTTTTACATTTTTATATTCAATCCAAGATTTACAAAAAAGAATTTATACTGAAACAAGAGCTTCAGACTTTTTTTCATAACTATATAGTTTTAATTTCAAGGTACAATACTTATTACACAACATAAATAAGAAAGTGTATCCAATTATTCTATGTGATGCACAATCACTCTCTATTAGAGCAACTGAGGGCATGTTAGCCCAATACTAGGAATTTAATCAGTCAAAAGGCAAGGGCTGCCAAGCAAGGGTAACCGATGCCCAACTAATGAATGTGTGCTTGACTCATTACTGTGCATGGTCAACATTGAATCTAGGGTAAAACTTCAGTCCACAATTATCAGTCTTAGGGCTGCTCTGCACTCATATTCCCTCCCTGAAAACCCTTACTTGAATCCTCTTTTCATTTTAGACTTTTTTCCTCATTTCCCTCTCAGTTTGTACTTTATGAATAATAAAACATATTTTGTCACCACTTCATGTCATGAACTAAGTCATTGGTTAAAAAATCAACCGAGGTGAATTTGGGTTCTCAAACAAAACATGAGAGAAATGGGTGTCTATGAGGAGAGAATTTAAGCATATTTCCCGCAGTAGGAAATCCCATCAGCACATTTTTGTCTCATCATTCATTTTACTGACATTATTTTCCCCAATCTCTGCCCAAAGTTATTAGGCCTCACGTGAAATGATATTTCCAGGAACACTAGATTCCAATACTTTTTTCATGAGCACATAAGCCTTAAATCACCTCAAGCATTAGTCTTACATTAAAAATCTATTAAAAGCAGAGAGTGCAGGGAAATGGGGGAAGCACACCCTACTTTGGGCAAAGATTAATAACAGGTCAGAAAGGTTCACAAGGTCAGGTTGAGAAAACGACAGTCATGAATGCATGAGAAGAGTGCAGCTTATTTTTGACAAATGGTCCAAATAGACAATGGATGGCTTCATTTAGCAATATAAGAGGACATGTAATGAAGCAGAATATGCAACATTTGGGAAGAGCATTCTATTCTGAAAATATCCCATATCTAACAAGAAGCTCCCCAGTTAGTCATGTCTTCTTGAAACAAGGTGATAAACTATTAAATGTCTTTGAGCCAGTCTCATTTAAGATGTCTTATGAATTTACTTCATACTTATACTGTTTCCTGAATCGTCCTAACTTTGAGTATAAACTGTATAGTTAACAGTTATTAGAAAAGGAACTAATTCCCACATATTGTTCTGGGAAGATATGACATATAACAAACTGCAAAACACACATACATAGTAAACACATGGCCATAAAATCTCACTACACGATATAAAATATGAGCATCTATGTGAACTACATGAAAACGATACAATGGCAGTAACTGTTGCTTTAACTCATAATGCACAAATACATTTATATTCGCAATACCAATTACAATTTCCATTCACTCTCTCATACTTGTAGATAATATTGCAAGATACTCTTTCATTTGTGATACTTTTGTATCTAGGTATTTGCTTTAAGCTATCTCAATAGGTAAAGATCCGTATTTACTCTTGTTAGGTCTGATATCACTGCGAGCCTGTACAAATTCATATAATTTCTCATTTCATATACTCTCATATAGCAAACACACTGAAATAACAAAAAATAGGTAAGTTATTAAATTTATGCCCAGGCTTAGCTCTGCAGTCATGTTGAGAAAATATAATGCTTAGAGTCACAATTAGAGTTCTGACTAAAGAAAATTTCCATTCTATGAGGTCACAATATTTCTCTACATAGAGGATAATATTAAGTTGACTTCAATAATTGATGCTCAAACACTTAACCTTAAATATAATTAAATAAAAAAGTATGCATTTTAAAAATAACAACAGTTTTTTCTATGAATTACTCTATGATTTAGGAAAACTATTCCAAATGATTAGTCGCCATGAGGAAATTAAATATACGATTGAATAACTACTTATGCCATGGCTGAATGATAAAAATTGGCGTGTTTACTAATGTTTGAAATCAAAATATATAAGTAGGTACATTAGAAATGAATTTTTAAGTCTTTTAGACTGCAAAGATGTTTCTTCACAATTAACAATTATTGGCACGTTTCATACACCATTGAAAAATATAAAATTTAAATATTAAAAATAATTTTCACTGGCTTCAACATGCACATACAATATTATACTGGTAATGCATACATTTCCTTCCCCTAAAATTACCAGTTAAATGACTAAACAAATATCACTAAACAATAAAAGTAAATAAGATCTCATCAATTGAACAGAGCAGGCTGGTGAACATGGTTCAAGAGTTATTTACAATGCAGTGAAAGAGAGAGTTGTGGACTTTAGAGGCTCCACATGCCTTCTGTTGACATTATTAAAAGAATCACACTGGCAATTATGACTGTGTAGAAATTTAGGAATCAAAAATCAAAAATATTTTTGATGAAAAACACAGTTCAAGTCTTTATAGAGGAACAATCATTCATACAGTCACGCACAAACACAAAGAGGTATTTCTGAGGTTCTCAGATCCACTCCTTAAGCCATGATGGCATGCTCATCTCCACATATGCAAAGTCACCTGAGTGGTAATTAAAGAGGTATGTATATCCATCAACATAGTTTTGGAAACTCAGCACAACAATGGACACATATTCAGTTCCTGAGATTATACCAGACAAAGTCAGAAAGTATTTCTTACAAATGGGAATGGAATCCTACGTAAAGAGGATCACCATTATCCCTGTCAATCAAGGCCATGAATCAACCACACATGAAAAACTCTTCCTGTTGATTCATACTGGTTGAACATGACCACTTGCTTGCACAGTCAAGCACACTCATTCATGCAGACGAGAGTGATTTCTCTGCATACTGAATGACAGAGCTCACTCTAGACTGCTGCATCGTCTCAGAGTTTTGCGCTGCCGCAAGATGCATGGCAGCCACACTCGTTTCTTCCATCGACTGCAGAATGAGTTTAGACCTTTTTCTTGGAGGTAGGATAAGAACTTCCCTCATCGAGGTGGAGTACCCTGAATGAGAAGCGACCATGTCAGGCTCAGATGAACCTGATGACACACCTGATGTTGCTGGGGAGACAGGGTTGCTGCTGGGGGGAGTCAGCAAAGGTGCTGCCTCTCCCCGCCTCCTCTTTCCAGCACCAGGGGGAGTTGTAGGAGCCACAGGTGGCATGATTCCTGAGGAGTATCCATCGGCGGAACTTGGGAGTGAGGGCAGGACGTATGGTGGGGAATAATGTCTGAGGATTGGGTGAGGTTGGTGGAGGTGGTGACTGTGACTTGGTTCCGGTGAGCAAGATGATGTGGAGGGCGTTCTCACACGCACCATCTCCACACCAGGCTGCAATTGTCCAAGGGCCTCGGGATAGAGATAGATGGGGGGTTCAGTCACAGTCAGCACAGTCTGTCCTGGGGTGGATGGCACAACAATACTATCACCTTCCTCATCATCCTCTTCCTCATCCTCAACAACCACTCCATGCTCCTCAACTATGAGAACCCCTTCCTCCCTCATTACCGGAGATGAGGGCACTACTTGTCCCTGACTTTGCTCATCTCTCGACTGATTCTCACAAACCATGTTCTTCCTGTCCTCTTCCTCCTCATCTTCCACCGAGAGTCCGACAGCAGCAAGGAGTAGTGGGCTCAGACCTACGTGTTGGGGTCGACTGACCTGGGTAGCGACGGGAGACTGGGGGCCTTGGCTCTGGATGTAACTGATGGAGGGTGATGACATGGACTGGAATATTGTCGTCCCATCAGACATGCCTTCGCTGTTCGGGTAAATGTAAATGAACTCTCGCTCCTGGGGCTGTACTTGCTGATGCTGGTAAGATGATGCAGGTGGGGATGGCGAGGAATGACTCTGGGCCTGAGACATCTGGTGAGGGCTAGATGGATGCGTTTGAAGTTGATGGATCGATATCGAGCCATTGCTGCTGATCTGCTGGCGATTGGAGTACGGGGATTGCATCCTCTGCAAGTTCTGCCCATCATTTGCGCCATCCGAGACCATCAGACCCAGTCGGCGGCACATTTCGGAGTCGTCGCTGCCCACGGATGGACAGTTCCTGTTCTCCTTGTCGCTCGATGAAGACGGGGTGGTGACGGAACTGACGGAGGATGCCGAGGAGGATGTGGCCTCGTAGTCTCCGGAGGTGATGGGGTGTGGTTGATGGTGGAGTTGCTGCAGGGGCTGCTGGTGGGGTTGCTGGGGGTGGGAGAGCTGCTGGTTCTGCTGATGGAGCTGATGCTGCGAGCTCTGCTGCTGTTGCCCATGCCTCTGGGACTGAGCACTGCCGAGAAACGGCTCTGGGTTGAGCCTCGGCGACTGGGGAACCTGGGGGGGAGGGGAGTAGGCGGGGGTCTGCGGGGATGGCGAGTGCGGGGGCGGGGAAGGGGTGTGCGCTGGGTGGGCCTGCATGGCGCCGCCCCCGGAGGGCGAGGGAACGGAGGCCGCCGAAGACGCCGCACCGCCCGAGTGGCTCTTGATGTGGCTCTCCATCGTCTTCTTCGAGTTGAACGTCTCGTGGCAGATGGTGCACTTGTACACCTTCTCCCCGAAGTGGGCCACCTGGTGCAGCTTCAGCACGTGGTTGTACCCGAAGGCCTTGCCACAGATCTCGCAGGAGTAAGGCTTTTCGCCGGTGTGAGTCCTGGTGTGGACCTTGAGCTGCTTGGAGCACGTGAAACCCTTCCCGCACGATTTGCACACGTACGGCTTCTCGCCGGTGTGCGTACGCATGTGGATGACCAGCTGCCCGGACTGTATGAACGTCTTGTTGCAGACTGTGCAGCGGTGCGGCCGCTCTCCGGTGTGTATGCGGGCGTGCCGGTGGAGCTTGCCGCTGTGCTCGAAGGCCCGTGCGCACACGTCGCACTTGTAGGGGCGCTCCTTGGTGTGTATCCTTCGGTGGACGCTGAGGTTCTCCTTGACCGAGAAGGCCTTGGAGCAGAACTCGCACTGGTACGGCTTTTCTCCAGTGTGGGTGCGGAAGTGGCGGGTCAGCCGCGCCGGCACCGCGAAGGTCTTGCCGCACATGGTGCAGGGGTATGGGTCCTGCTGTTGTTGGGTGCCGGCGACCCCCTGGGAGTTCTGCTGCGGCGCCGTGGTCTGCCCACCGGAGGCCCTCTGCTGCGCTTGCTGCTGCTGAGAGGGAAGATCCTTGCCCTCCTTAGCGTGGGCCCTGAGGTGGCTCTGGTGCGCCGTCTTTGAGGCGGATACCTTCCCGCAGAGGGGACACTGGAAGGACGCCTTGGTGGTCGTCGTGGGTGTCGTAGTGCTCGAGGCCGGCACCTCCGCCGCCACGGTGGGGGACGGAGCGGCGGGGGCCTGGGTCCTTTCCGCCACAGCGGCCGCGGGGGCCTGAGGCCCTCCGCCCTCCCCGCCCGGGAAGTACTGGAAGACGGAGAAGTCCGGGCTGCAGACGACGCTCTTGACGGCGAAGGGCTTGTCTCCGCCGGTGCTGGACGAGACCTGGTTGGCTGGAGACGCGGGGGGTCTCGGGGAGGCAGGCCGGAGGTGTGACACTGGAGTACCGCCGAGAGTGGTGGTTGCTGGGAGGAGGGTGACGCCCAAAGCGCCGTCCTCGTCCTCCTTATGCGGGGACATATCGCTACTGTTGAAGTAGCCGACCATCTCGGACACGCGAGCCCACAGCCGCTCTGGAATTAGGGGAAGACAAAGAAATAAAAATAGATTTTTAGTAAATTTCGCAGCCATTATGATCAACATCAATATGTTATATATAACCAATATAATATCATATCGCACTCAAGATCTCGAACATGGCATTGAAATCTCTCATCACATTAACCTCCTGAAAATCTTGATCCTGAGATCTTCTCGTGTCAAGAAGGGCATTTAAAGGGAAAAAATGTTTTTTCTTCTGTAAACATTTCCACGTATAGTAGTAATTGTCGAGTTAATACAGGCAGACGACATACACACTAAAAATCAACTGAATATTTATTTCCGTCTAAGAGTACACCAATCCTTAGGTTCATTCTGTAGATCGTATTTTTCATTTTAATCCAATCATATTCCCCAAAATAATCCATCTCAGTGTAGGGTTAAGAATGTTTAAACAAATCCTTGCAGAATTTTAGTTATAGAAGAGAGAATGACGAACTTTCCGAGTAAGACCTGAATATTGAAATTAACTTAAAAGCAACTACTGAATGAAGTGAATTTTCGAGTCTTACGGATTACTTTCATTCGTTCCCAAGATGGTATTTTGAAAGATCGAAAAGAATATGAAATTAAAAATAAGTTTGGCTCCTATGGAAGGAGAATATACGCTTGTCATAGTTGAATAAGTAAGAGCTTCGATTAAATGAAGAACCAAGCATAAACTCTTTCTGCAACTTTCAAGTAGGAAAAATATAATGCTCATTTTCATGAAAAATCAAAACGAGTCTTAATTAATTCAAGACTTCTGAGAAAAAATGCAAAAATATCAATATTTTTTAACTCGAACATACAGTGAGTCCACTGCGTAAAGTATCAGCATAATTTACGAGTAAGACAAAATCCCACGTCACGCTTCAAATAAATGCAATTGCGTTGCACTCGAAGTCACTTAAATCATTTCTAGGGCATAAACTTCGTCAATATCTCCTTCGACCGATACACAAGACGGCAGTGTAATGCAAGATTCCATTCTCCGACGAAAACCGCAGAAAAGAATAAAAGTCGGATAAAAATGTCATACTCCGTCCCATCACGATTGGCCGACGGGACTGGTTACACCTCCCCGGCGCAATCCAATCGGCTTCGTTTTCTAAATCCCGGGTGCAGCGCTATACGTCCTTCCCACTCGGTGCAACAAGCGAGTGCGCTACTTGCTGAGGAAATCGGAGGAGGGGGCACCGAGGGAGATACGGGGGCGGGCTGCAGGGTATTAAAAGCGGAGAGGGGGGGGACATCTAAAAGAGGGAGGAGGTGATGGGGGCGTCGTCAGCGCGGGCCCCACCCACCCACAGGCGACGTAACGCGCGGACAGAATCGTCGTACGCGGGCCGTGGTGCAGGAGGGTGAGGAAGGGGTGCAGGCTGATTGAGGCGGGGAGGTTGATGAGCGGAAGAGAAGGAGGGGGGGTTGGCAGCAAAAGGGGAATGGGAAGGTGGGAGAAGAGGGGTGTTCTCCGGAAGGAATGAAGGAGGAGGAGCACAAAAGGGTCTTGCCAACACTGGGGCGTCACACTCGCCGCTCTGGGACGCGGTAGACGTGAGTGAGAGGAAACCACTCACGAGGATAAACAACGAGCCGAAAGAGTACTGTAACCAAGGCGTTATTTTTTAAGTTTAGAAAAGAATGAACAGCCTCAGTTAAAAAAATAATCACAGCTACAGTTAGGGGGAAATGAAATTTCATTTTTCTGCACAAACAATTATACCGATCCAACAAAAATAATGTAAACGTTTCTAAATCATCTAAAAACTTATTTACTCAATTATTTACAAAATTCTACTTTCTCGGGGCATAAAATGTTGTAAACTTATCTAAGTCTAGTTTTAAGATTAACCTACGACGCCTGGAGCAAGAGGACGGTGACTTGCCGTGGAGACATTAAAAACTCCCATTCGACGCAATGAAAGAATGTCACCTTTTCGATGGAACCGAAGAAAAGGTAAGGCAGTCAATATTTTCCCTAATTTTTGGGATAGTTCAAGATTCAGCCATACTCCAAACGTATTTTCGAAAACATATGGAAAAGAGTACGAATTGAAAAATTAAATATTCATCGATTTCCAACAAAATAAATTAAATGCACTAAAATAACAGCACACGACTGTGGTGAATAAATAGTAATTTCTAGTACAGCACTGGAATATTTAGAACAAATAATTTTTCCACAAAAAGGTGAGGAGAAGAGTGACAGACCAAGTTCAAGAGACCCAGGAAATGAACACGCATAGAGCGTAGCCACTACCATTTTGTGTGGCATGATTATCCAAAGATTTACTAAGTATAAATAGGGAGAGTCCTTAAATCCATGATTAAGCGTTTGTAAAACATCTCTTTTCTTTTTCACGAAGAATCAACCGGTAGGTATCCTCCAACATGCCACATACGTGGTTGTACCAACCCCTACACTAAACGTCGGTGCAAATACCCATTTAATGTGACTTGGAAGGTATCTTAATCTTTGATAGAACGACTATGGTAGTGAGAGGTAATAAGTGAATTGTAATAAATTTGTTGTGAGCCCGCAAAATCAAGTAAAGAATACAAACTACGTGACGATGTTGCAAATGGTGCACCAAAAGCTACAGGCTAAATATATGATAAACAAATCAAACTTTAAGTTTCGTAAGTACATGAGAATGGATTAGCATTCATGAAATAAAGGGCAATAACTTCAATTGACGTAAATGAAAAAACTTTACCATTAAATGAAAAACATTTCATGACGTAATTACCAATACGACTTCTCACTCCTCACATTAACGGCATGCACACACATTTCAAACAGATTATGGGATATCTTCCGATCCTTCAGTGAAAGAAAGGTGTGATGCACCTATGTGTATGCCGGCTGGCGGTAACTAAAATTTTGACGTAAAGGCCACTTTACACGATACAATTTTTTGTACAATTTCTTGCAGAAACGCTTGTATGAGGAAATTGTACCGTGTAAAGCGGCAAATTGTGTGAACGCCTGTGCAAATTTCTGAATGGCTGTACGGAAAATAGAACCTGTTCTAATTCCATTCAGACGAACATACAATTTCGTTCAGTTTATACAAGCGTTGGCACAAAAATTGTATCGTGTGAAGCGGCCTTAAAGCATTCAGAAAAGTATTCCTTACTACACACCACTTTCCAATTAACAACAATCTAGGAGTTGTACTCTTCCAGAAAAAGGGAAATATCCGACAAATTTCGAGCAATTTGATTGGATTCTAGGCATAAAGGCTAACGATTGTCCAAAACATAAAACCTCCCACTTCAACGTCAGTTTCCACTACCGAACTCAAGGAAAAATACCACATTGCATTACTTCCGGCAGTTATTTTTTCATCGAAGATAGAATTTTCCGTCGACTCGAAAATGAAACAAATAAGGTGAAGCTTTCGGGGCTTCACCGCACACGAGAATCTACGTTCAAAGAGACTAGATCTAGATGCAAACACAACCAGTTCCTCTAATTGGGAGATAACGTCTTTTGCTGCAAAGCAGATCACCTAAAAACATCGCTACCTGCGGCTCCTCCAACGGCTTATACCAGACAAAGATGAGAGGTGGGCAATCTTGCACCGCATAACAGCCAAATGAAAATAAAATATCTACCCAGAGAGGTAAAAGACGATAGTTCACGAGACCGAAGGGTATCAATTATCCACGTTCGAAGGTCCCAATTACAGCGTGCGTCCCCGAGAAAAGGGTCGCCGATTCCCGACATCTCCGCTAAGATACGACGAAGTGCTCAACATCCCCTTAGGACAACTCGGCAGGGGCGTAGATGACTCAAATGGAACATACATCTTCCATCCCCTCGCTAAAGCCACTGCATAAGGGAAGGGAGGGGGCAAAGATGCATGGAGCGAACGGGCCTTGCGAACAAGAATATCTTCCAGTCGGGCACCGGAAATTCCAGCCAAGGGCTCCCATGGCCATCCACCGCCCTTCTCTCCTCCTTCGCCGCCCACCAACTGCACCGACACGATAAATCCCCGACGCGGTCGAGATGCAACTCTCGCTCGCGGAGCGACGCCGATTGACTCGAGAGCGAGTGATTCGGGAAGATCTTAGAGAGGAAGTTACCGGTCCCGAGAATCAAAGCCATTATATCGTCTGCCGACCGTGACTCGAATAATATCACTTTCTGAAGCTCTTACGTTGACGTCGATTGAAAGATATTTTTTATGGTCTCTTAATTGTCTTGAGGGCACTGAGAAGGCAATAAATTCGATCGATGAACTTCGGTTCACACACCTTACGGAAGAAGTCCACGCATGGGAACGATGTCCGGTAGATTCACCAGTATTTACTAATTAGCAGTCAATACTAAAGCGGTGAATTGAAAATGCATGCAAATTCCTTCAAAAATTACATTTAATGATACGGGAAGTTGAGTCATGCCATAAAACAAATACCATGGTGAATACAATAATTGTTGAATTAAGATCACTTTGAAAAGAAGGCGAACAGGCATTCATTGGCATTCCTATGTGTAAACTACTACTCCACGGGTATGACATAATCCAAACGATCACGGAGGATCCTCATTACTAGTGTACGGCTCTAGCTCTAGTATTACATTCCCAAAATGCGAATGCTAACACTTGATAAGGATCGACTTGATGAGCCACGTTAATCGTAAGGCAGCCCTGAATAAAATTCCATCTTTCATCCCAAGCAAACAAAATAAACACCCTACACTGAGCCCGTCCTTCCCAATCTCACTCACAACTACGCGCCAAAACAAAAATCTCCTCCTTAACGCCTCCCTCTGATTGCAGCATCCTTACCGTCAACAGACTCCGGCTTGCAATTCAACCACAACTTCTTCATCCAGTCCGGAGAGTGGACAGCCGGACTCCAAAGATTACCGGAGGCCACCGTCGCCGGCGGCCTTTGCTGCCTCCGGGAGTTCCTCATCTCCGGAGGAGGATAACAAAACCACTACCCTTTCCCCACGGCTGAGATCCCTCACGAAAGTCCTAAGAGCGTTCGTAAAGTCCTCCCGGAGAAGAACGACAACGCCGGCGGAAAGTGCCGGGGTGACGAGCCGCCGAAAAAACACGAAACTCTGGGCGAGCGCGACGAGGACTCCCCCCGCGCTGACCCAGTTTCAAGACAGTCACGAGCGCTCTCCCGAGCTCGGATCAACACGCACTCCTCTCGATCCCTCGACACAGTGGTGCGCCGACGACACCACGCTTCGGATCCACCGAATGCACTTCCGAGAACCAGGAGGGGGAGGGCAGCGAGAGAGAAGAGAGGGGAGATTCCGGACGGCGCATGCCCCGCGATGGGGCGAAGACTCACGATACTAGCACGTCAAGGGACGAATGGTTCGCGGGCACTTCGTGGACCTCTTGCCGCCATTCGGGCGACGACTGAAGAAATGTGAGCGTATTCCACCACTGCGAGCCGCTGACAAGAAAGGGATATCCCTCCCCCCAACCTTCCTGAATGCCTCCCCTCCTCTCCCTCTCTCTCCCCCCCCTTCCTCCTCCCTGCACATCCGAAACCACCCGCCCCACCCCCCTCAGCGCCCTCCCCCCGCCTTCCTCCACACAACCTACTCTCCTCGTACTACTTCCCCTACCGCCACCTCACCTCGCCCTCCCCTCAACAAATCCCACCGACCTCCCTCCCCACAAAACTCAACACCCTCCCCCCGTCCCCTCTCGCCCGAATCTGACTAAACTCCACCGAAACACAAGGGTGAAGGACCCCCAGAAAAAAAACCATCATTTTACCCCACCTCCCCGAAAAAAAATATATATTCCCCTCTTTCGCTCAACATTCGACACCAATGTGTGGGGGGAAATACGGGGGAATAAGGGGGGGGGGGGGGGGGTAGAGAGTCTTCAGGTCCTCACACCACTATACCCTTCTTAGATAAAACCACCCTCACCCCACATAAAAAAATCGTCCCTCCCCCAACCCACTGTCTTTCCCCATATCAATCCCCCCTCTCCTCCTCTCCACCAATTTCTCCCCCCATCTTTCTTCCATTCTTAACGTCCCCCTCCGCGCTGCACCTTGATGCATCGCGCCCCCTCGCCCCGCCCCTCCACGCTCGAGTTCCCCCCTCCTACGACGCCCACACCACCGCCTGCACGCGCAACCGAAAAGCACGCCTCCCACCCACCCACCTCTCCCTCCCTCTTCCCATCACCCCCTTTAATGCTTCCCACACACGCCCCCTTCTCCCTCTCTCTCTCTCTCTCACATTTCCTCCCCTCCACGATCCACCAACCCTGTCTCGCACGGGTCATTCGTGTCTCCTTGCTGGTATAAACAAGTCCTCCGGTTGTGCAAGGACTGCCGGTGACTGGGCTTGGAATTGTCCTCGGCGGGAATCGCGTCGGGACTTACGTGTGCAAGGGCGTTTGGGTCCCTCATTTGATTCGGGTGCGGGAATCATCACACGAAGGATTATGGAGATTTCATTTCGTCTCGACCTTCGTGATCCGTCACCGCGGCAAAGATCTATTTACACCACGTACCCATCAACTCGCCAATCGTTACTAGAAATTCCGATAGTGTTCATCAGGGTCTCACGACGTAAACGTCTTAGCGATCGTTAACGGATCTTCATCACATGCGCGCTCGCGTTATCGTTATTATTTAATTACGCATCGGAGATTGAAAACATGATCGCCATTCTCGAATGTTTTTTTCTGGCGAATCACTATTTTTTGTTGATTGTATGAGTTTTTGGCGCGGCTACTCTGAGCATTGAGCTTCAGGAAAATTTTGCGTAATTGATAACGATGGCGATGAAGGGAAAAAATTATCCACGCTCACGCCGTCTGTCCCCCAGATAACTACTAGTAAAATACAGTGGATCCCAGGATTTTACGGAACAAATAACACCCTAGGTAACAGTCACAGTGGATAAATGGAGTCATATTTTTTCCATCAATCAATTTCCTTAGAAAGCGGAATCCGTAACAACGGCTCCATGAAAAAAGGACGTGATTACCGGGAAAAAAATGCATTGGCTTTCGGAGACGCAACGAGGCAGGCTGGTGCGGACACGCATCCCAAATACCGACCGTGCATATTCATTGCATTCGTGAATTAACTTCCTCAACACTCCCAATCTATTTCTTTCACGCACTCAAACAGAATCAGTCACCGCATCTCCCCGTTGTACACACACTACAACAAGCCTCCCCTGTCTCGGAATTTTTTCCCACCGTTCCCATGGCGACCCACTTGCATTCAATCCCACCGCCCCACACCCCCTTCTTCACTTTCCCGTACCCCCATCCCCACTACTCCCTCCCTCCATTCACTCACGACTCATCTTACTCACCCTCTCCATTTCTTTATTTCCCTACGCGGCTTGGCTTTCTTCCTTCCTTCCCATTCTCCGGAACCAGTTACCGTCCATCTCACCCCTTCCCCACGTCGGGGAGAAATAGGGAAGGTGGTGGTGGAGTGGGAAGGGTGGGGGGGGGGACCAGATTTTTCCCTTTCCCCCAAATGCAACTACACCCCTCCTCCCTTCCCCCGCGGCCCCCCGCACGCACACTAACTCACGCAGGCATTGGTGTCGGGGCAGACCTCCACGTGCCGCTCTCCCCACCCCTTGGTGCATTCCCCTTCCCCTCCACCGCCCCCCCCCCTAACACTCGACACTCCCCACGAAATTTGGAGGGGCGCAATGGCCAAGGAGGAACCAAAGCGTTGGGTGACGAGTTCCTTTCTCCCACCATGCCTCCTCCCACGCCGAATGTCCCTTTACACATCCCCACCACGAGGTAAACCAAGAAGTGCATTGTTGAGGCTGAAACCGATTTAAATACGATGGGGCTCATGTTGCGGGGAAAAAATCTCTCTTAATTTTTTTTTCGTTTCCGAATGAGAATGTGAATGTAAAATATATAACTCATAAACAACAATGGATGTAAGTGGATGCGACTCATACAATGGTATAAGCTGAGGAGAATGTCACAGCGCAACGTTTCCCTCGCACTAAAGAGGGCATGTTCAGGTGCCAAGTGAGGAGGCTCGTGGTCTCTCGAGGGAAGGGTTGTGCCATAATATTCATGTACCTTAAGCTGGCCAAGTCACCTCCGCGGCAAAACTTAACTTCGAAAACAAGACCATCAAATGGGGAATGTGACCCGAATACGTGGCTTAATACTAGTCAAACATAATCACCTCCGACTAAATGAAATGAAAATGTATCCAAAATGGCAGTTTCCTAAGATCAAACAAACGGTACAAATCGTTTCACAATATCACGACATTAGGGATAACGGCTGTAACACTTAGAATACGCATGGCAAATTACATAAAATTTAAATATCAACCAAGGATAATGGCACTAAAAGCTAACGGAAAGAGAGATAATTCGAATACGCCGACTGATATGTAGAGAGAGGTTGGCTGGAATAGAGGTCAGACTTCCCTGGATCCATCCCAGCCAATTCACCGCTATAAGGTCATTATTCTCTTTTCCACATTCGAACAACCACTCCAGCGTCTTCATCATCATCATTATCGATATTTCAATCCTAGGATTGGTTTACTACAGTCCTCCATTCTGCCCTATTCAGTGTTAATTCCCTCACGCCCTGGTATGTTTTCTGTTTCACGTCCTTTATTTGCCCTATATATTTGTCCCTTGGTCTTCCTCGCGGGACCTTCCCTTCAATCTTCCTTTCTATTACATGTATAACTAATTCATTGTGCCTCAAGGTACGTCCAATCCATCTGGTTCTTCTTTGCTGTAGAGTTTTCCATATTGTCCTTTCTTCATCTGCTCTTCTGTACACCTCTTCGTTCCTCACTTTATCTATTTAATCTTCAACAATCTCCTCCAGCACCATGTCTCGAAGGCTTCAATTCTTCGTTGGTCTGTTTTCCCGATGTTCCATGTCTCTGATCCATGGAGTGTAACGTTTCATACGAATGTTTTGATGAAGTGCTTCCTTGTTTGCAACCGTAGCTTCTTTTAGCATAGTCGTTGTATCTTCTTCATAAACGCCTCGTTAGCTTGTGCTATTCCTCGCTTGATGTCCGTCGAGCTTCTTCCATCCCAAGTTATAGTGCCGAGGTAGGTGAAGTTCTCCAATTGCTGCCATTTAATTCCTCGAATTGTGATGTTTGCCCTAAACTTCTCTCTTCCACACACTAGGATTTTAGTTTTCTTCTTGTTGATGCTCATATTATATTCTTGAAGTACTTGGGTCATTGTGGTCAGGGATGCAGGGATGCAGGGTCTTCTCGACTTTCTGCAACAACTGCGATGTCATCAGCAAACCTTAGCATGTTTATTTCTTCACCATTCACCTTGATGCCCTTGATACTAATTTCCTCTGCGTCCTTTACTGCTTCTTCCAGGTATATGTATATTGAATAACGCTGGGGATAGGTTGCATCCTTGTCTGACTCTTTTGTTAATTTTGGCTTCTATCTTCCTTCCGTCTTTCATTCGCATTGTGGTGACCTAGTTCTTGTAGAGGCTACAGATTATTCTTCTATCCTTGTAGTCTATTCCAAATGATTCCAGTATCTTGAACATCTTGTTCTAATCGACGTTGTCAAAGGCCTTTTCCGAGACCACGAATGCCACATTAGACTATTGCTTATTTTTCATTATTTCGAAATCAAGTTTTCGTGGTTCGTGATTGAAGTGTAAGGGGTGCGTCTTGCAACCCCATAATTTCATCCCCTTTCTCTTTGTTACCTTCGCCTCTATACGAACCACTTCCACGGTTGGGGGTGACACCGCCCAGAAAGAAGGTCGGTAAGTAGGGGAGGCGATGAGATGGAAGAAAAAAAGCTCCGAGTGGAGCCAAAGGGCAGGGGTTTAAAGTGACAACCTGAGTCTCCCCTCAAACCCTTACCGGATACGCCTATGTTAACCCTGCCTGACGACTAGATGAGAGCCCTCTGGGATTTTTCTACCGGTCAAGCCTTGGGGTGCCTTTATCCGAGACTCTACCCTTGTGTCAATCAGCAGGGAAATCCATTGTGAAACCAAACGAACACAGAGTAGGTTGCTTTGGATCGTACAGAGCCAAGGGAACTCCAAAAGCCTCATCCGTACGACAAAGCACGGGATAGGAAACGCACGATGGTAAAAACGCGCGCACAAATATTTCGATTCAGTGACCTTGAGGTTCGAGTCTTCGAGTTATGAGCAATGATGTAATTAATTACATGATTAGGGTGTTCCATACGAGGGGTCGTTTTGGTTAGTGCTGGTCGAAAGAAGGTTAAGACACGGTGGGAGTTCCTCAAGTAAGCGTTACAGGTTCAATTTCATTCCTTGTGCACAATAATCACCTCAAAGTTAGCAATACTCAATGCCTACATACATATGACAAAGCAGTCTGCTAAGAAATACGCAGTCACGAAAGCATGCATTTTGAAAGATAATCGACCAAATATTGCTGAAATAGTTGAAAATTGGAATTAATAAATGGGAAGAAATATTTTTTATGAAATAATATTTCGGAAAAACAGGCACTCACTCAACATGATTACATAAAAAATTGTCGAAATCAAACAAACCTGTTACATAATAATAAAATATAATTTTATACAGCTCTAGTAACTTAGATCGTGCATGGTGAACCATGCACATACCTTGAAGCGGCTAGCAGAGTACACAGCATATAAGGATGGCACGTCGGTGAATTGACGAGATATCCGCGAAAATTACCCATGTTGGAATGGAGTTGGAACAATGGATGGAATGATCAATTTCAACAGAGGTTATTGCTTGTACAGTCGAAATTATATAAAATATATTATAATCGAACCAACAGAAAAACAAGTAATAACGTAATCTGAAAGTGTCTCACTTCCAGCCACTGAAGTTGCAGCAAATAATTTAACGCTTCCAGATGTCCCTCATCTCAGGCATTCACGGCTTCTCATTCATTCCCGGCACGATTCCTCGCCGACATCGCCTTCCGATGTCCTGACCCTTACACCCCTGGCCGTACCCCGAAACCCTGACTCACAGCCACTCTCGGAATTCCAGCTTGACGTCGCGGTGAGTGACGTCGTCACACCAACTCCGCGAACTCGAGATCGGGCCGACTGACTCTTTACTATTACGCTAGTCGCCGCGGAGTCGGCTTTTTCTTTTCGCCCTTTTTCATTTACTGGAAGGAAGACGCATCGTACGTTCCTCGACCAATGGCGGGGCAGCTTGTGTCACACCATGAACGGGATTACTTTTCCTCGAAGCATACCCCCGTCGCCCCATCCCCATTCGGAAAGCGGAAATGCATGCGGAAAACTTCCGCCCGCTTCGGATTAGGGAGGGGGATGAGTCTGCGGGTGAATAGGGAACTAACTAGCTGCAGCGCGGAGCGAACTCAAAATCGAGAAAGAGGGAAAAAGAACGGAATGAGAACTGTGAGGGATGAGAAAAAAACGTACTCGGAAGGGGAGGCACGACGACTTACCCGGTTGTGGTAAAGCACGACCATGGATGAATTACGTAGAGTCAATTCATTGAACTACTATTTTTTCATCCCGTGGGAGGCAAAACGTTAAGGTTAAAAATAGATAAGGAATGTGATACGCAAAAGCATATAAAACTAACACCTTCCTCCCAACTACAACGTATTACAACGATATTAATAAGGCTTCAATTTCAGCTAAGCAAGCTATTCTCGTAAAAAATTAATATCGACGACAGTCCAGTAATTGTGACAGCCATCCACGAATTTTCGGATTATATTGACTATTACGCATGCAGCATATTGCAAGTTAGAGCCTTCGTTTACACGACTGAAATATCTGCAATACCTTTAGACTAACCGTGAAGTGAATCATAGCATTAAACGAAGAGCCAATCTGGAACATGAGATTTGACCAAAAAGACGAAACTTTGGACAGATAAGTACATCGTGCGATAAGGGTCATGTGTGAAAGTATTCCTTCTTAGGGAAAAATTAATCCTAGTTCTGTCCTAAGAATCATTCGAACCGGCGCTTCGGGAAAAGACATCCTGTAAATCAATTAAAAACAGACAAAAAGAGATAATGCTCAGGGTTCTACACAAATTCTAAAAGGGTTGGTTCATAGCTGGTTCAGACTGCTTTCATCGCCCAAAGATGATACTCGAAACCCACCGTCCACAAAACCTTTTTTCTTCAGAAAATCGGAAAGTGACTACGAACATGCTAAGAAATTGTTCAATACAATTACTTAATCATCGACTTCTTTGGCTCGCCGCACTTCTCTAAACTCTCCTTGTCGTTAAAAGAGACATTCGACTGCGTTCCCTACTTCCCAAATATTCGACTTTCTATCACTACCTTCCGCATCCCATTACCCCGATATGTCGCTGTATATGTTTATAGCAATATATATATTTCTGTCTTCTTCGAACTTCTTGCCACAACTTCCTCTCTTCCTGCTAAACGTTTCGTGCGTTTCCCTTTCCTTTCATCTGCGTCAAAATCATTATCTCAACTATACTACATGACCACACCCTTAAATCCTCTAACCAACGTATATACTCATCCACAGAACAATCACATAGACGATACAAGAAGGCAATATGACACAACAATAGAATAACTTTTGAAAATGAAAATGTCAAAAATATTTCCTGGATGAAAGCATTATAATATGATTCCCGCCCTATATAACGAAATGGTAACCAATCGACATACTGCTTTGGTGATTGAGGCTTCTCAAACATCCCACAGTCAATAAGGAAGTTCTTTCTGCAGGAAATAATCACGAACACCATAACGCCAGCAACTCGCCATCTCGACCGTGAGGGTATTACGCAGAATCGGGAGATGTGGAGAGGTAAAGAGATAAAAAAAAGCCGGAGGGAAGATAAACGAGGAGGGCTGTATAATTTCGGGACGTAACCGTGACATCACACTAGCTGGGCCTCCTCCACCAACCAAGCGATAAGGTTGAAGCTGAGGAGGAGGGGGAGGAGATGCAATGAGAAGAGATGGGAGAATGGGGCAGGGGACGGAGTTGGGAACCGAGTCGGGGCAGATTATAAACTTCCCACCTCGATGACCCGGGTTCGAATCCGAACAGTGGCAGAGATTTGACAGAGGAATCTCAAGCGTAACTTGAGTAGAGAGTGTAGAGCCAGCATTCAAGCACTTTCTCCGTTGGATAGTGCTTTCAACTGAAGACTTACTGACACCTTTCGGTAAGATTATACTAATACCAACCAACGCCGGGTTTCTCTCCATCCTTCCTCCGCACCCAATATAATCGCTACCTCCACCCTGGTTACCCACCTATCCACGTTGACGCATATGACCTTAGCTGTCGGCTGTCTCCCCTAGTAACTAATGGTACCGGGAAGAAGTTTTTCCAGGGGGTGGAAAACTTGGTCCTTTCCCTCTCTTTCGCTTTGGGCGTAACATTTGGTTTCACACGCGACCGGACCCACCCGCGGCAGAAAAAAGGGTGGGGAGAGGAGAGAGAAAGAAGCAGAAAACCCGCTGCCCACAATACTGGTTTTATCCCAGCCTCTGGAGCCGGGCGAAAAAGTTTCCGGATTTGAATGCACCGAAGACTGGGTCAAGGCGATGAGGACTCGTACGCACGTGTGGACTGATCTCTTCTGTCCGGTCGACCCTCCGCCCCCGGAGAGGACCGCATCGCCTCAGCAGGGACAGATCAGGAGGGAAGTGTGGGAGCGTACGGGAAAGGTAAGAGAGATGCGGACTAAAGAACTCGGCTCAACTCCTTTCATTCCGCTTTTTTTTACAGGAGTTAGCAACAAACCACCCAAGACCCTCCCTCCGTCAGAGAACGGAGCACCTTGTGATGCAAGCGTTAAATGCCCCAAAGTAAAGTTCAAGGGGACAGATGCTGGATGGGAATGTAAATCAGGTCCACTTCGGAAGGGTGGGTCGTAAAATGCTTTGAATGTAAACCCAGTCCGTCATAATAAAAGGTCTCATGGGACGGAGTCGAAGGAGGGATCAGACATGGAAAAAATTCGATGTCGTTACTTTTAATTGTTATGGTTTCCTACCACGGCATCTATAATGTCATATCTCACCAATAGATTAACAATGGTTCCGCGGACGTACAGCGCAAATTACACACAATGTGACGGAAAAAAGAAACCAGAATATCTGTATACCACGCCCTCTTAAGTTTCATTTGAGATTTAAGCGTTCCTCCACACTAATTATAACACATAATGGTTCAGGTTTCACGTAAATAATACTCCAAATACATCGTTCAAATCACAACATACAAAATGGCTATTAATAACGGGCTCAAGTCACACAAAATTCGTCACACGCAATGACCAGGGGTGACTGCTAAAATGCGACAATTGCGCGACATGCAAAAATTCCCCTTCGAACCCAATATATGAATTGACGACCATTTCTCCCAATGAAGAATGCAATAACATGGCAAGCAGGCCGTTTAAGTCACTCCCACCCCCATTCGCCATGCGGAGATTTGTGATGTGGATACCCCAAGGAGCGCGCCGTGTTTGTTTACTTCACGAAGTCCGGGCGGATCACGAGAATGGGGTGAGAGGCCGACCGATTTTGGAGAATACTTAAAAGGGTCAATCCTCAAAGAACCCCCTACCGAATCAAGTTCCCTCATCACTTCCCCGAGAGTTCTCAGGGAGGAGGAGGGGGTGGGAACGGCCTTCCCACGTCACCAACCAGGAAGACCAACCAACCTTCGAGGACGGAGGAGGAGCCTCCGCTTCCGCCAGAGGCTGACGTCCCGCGCCGACGGGTCCGCGAAACACTCCCCCGCGATCCCTCCGTCTGCTGCCGCCTCCGGGATGGGGAGGCGGCACGGGGTTGCTGGCGCCCGCCCTGCGCCAGGGGTGGGGAAAAGCGGGGGAGGAGATCTAGGTCCATCTCGGCACAGATAGGCGATAAGGGTGGATGGGGAGAGGGGTTCGCTAATGCTTGACGAGTCCTTCGGAATTGGCGCAGGCTTTGGATGCAGTCGTCTCAGTGCAGGGCGGTGCAGGGCCAGGAGCGGTGCACACAGCGTCACTCAGGTGAGCCACTCGATCAACAAACGGAAACAATCAAATTCACCCGCGAAACAACTGGGAGGACTCCCGAAATGTTCGCGAATATCCTTCGTGGGCGAAGACGAGGTTGTCGGAACACGAAGAGGGGAGAAGCTATCGAGGTATCTTTTTTCACCTCCTTGGAACTCTCTCCCTCCCAATGTTTACGAGCGAGTAGTTTTTTTTCCTTAACGATCGCGACGTATGACAACAAACATGGCCGCCAGCCCACTTTAGTCTAGGAACGAGAGGGGTGGGGGAGCGCTAGCGGCGACACCTCCCCCGTCGCCGGGAACGCTGGAGCTCAGACGCGGTCGGAGGACACCTCTCTGGCATCCTCGCCCCATCAAGCGCGGTGCAACGGGAACGCGAGGTACTGGGTGCAACGCAGGGGTCCCAACTGAAGAGCCCACACGCCTGGCCTGGCCAAAAAGGGGAAGGAGAGAGGGGAGTGGAGGGGGAGGGGGCAGGACGTTTGTTTACATGCGCGTAGGGAAACAGAGAAAGTGAGAGTGACTGCGGCGGCGCCGTGCGGCTGGTCGCGGAACTACGTGAGCCCGTGGAACGCGTTCGAAAATCGTCCCTTGGCGCGCTCGAAGGAGAGGAGCGAAGAGAGGGGAAGGGTTTGGTGCATCCCTCCCCTGCACCCTCGTACACCATATCTTATCGCCCAGACCCTTTCCCCGTTCCGAAATAGTGCGGACCCCCACCTCCTAACGGCACCGCGGAAGCGACACGCCGCCGCGACTCTTCGGGTTGCAACGCGCGAAAGTTCCC
Source organism: Platycnemis pennipes (assembly GCA_933228895.1). NCBI lineage: Eukaryota > Metazoa > Arthropoda > Insecta > Odonata > Platycnemididae > Platycnemis > Platycnemis pennipes. Next base: position 111,978,523 of record OW121850.1, read on the forward strand.
GAAGACTGCCGAAGGTATCCTTGATCCAGGAAAGGAGGACCTACTACTCAATGCTCCGCCCTTCTCGATTTTCTCGTCTTCCACTCATCATACACCGCAATGGATACCTTACACACCTTTCACTATCACCTACTCGAGGACCTACATTCCTAGCCCACGATTCGCAACGTCACCGCAAAAGGAGTATCTGCTCCACAGTTGAGGGGGCAAGGCTGAGGGGTGGGTCGATCCACAACCTCTCCTTCCCTTCGCCCTGAGGTCGTGCATTCGATCCCTGCTCAGGGTAACCACCCAACGCGGTTTATATGCAACGTTCCTCCGATCAGACATATGAATTTTGGCCGAATAACATCACAAGAAAACAAAAATACACATATTTCCCGTCATGGACATAAAATTTGATATAGTTCGCGAGAAGAGAACGCAAAAGATGCTCAACCTGGAAACATTCTCTTCCTCAAGCATGTTCGTTGAGCAAAGTTGAGTACATTAAAATGACAAGCAACGATAAAGGGTGAGATTTAGCGCAGATATGGCAAATCCGAATCCAAGTTTAGCTAGATGTTGCTTTAATTGCAGGTTCACGTATTCACTTGGACGTAAAGGACTAAACTGGAACTTGAAAACCATCGAAATGCAATGCAAATCGGAGTACAATTTTGGCGCCATCTACATGGAAGGTTAGGAGGGGAATTAATGGGTAACTGGAGCGAGAAGATGCGATTGCAAACACTCTCCGACAACTTGGGACGTGATCACGCAAAATCAATAACATCGGCCTCATCACGGGAATAGGAGAATTCTAGACGTCCTGCGCATACGAGATATGTGGGCCATTCTCTTTTTCATCGAGTGCCGTTCGCAACGAAACGACAACGTCACTCATTCTCCGTTCATCATAGCACAACGACTAGCTAGTCATCCTTTCACCGAAATGATGCTCTGTTAACGCCAATGTTTTATAGCCTCACCGAAAATGCTTTCTCACGGATCGATTGACGACTCCTCACGCGTAAACGGGTGCGCGGCTACGCAGGGAGTACGCATGAAACGTATCACCAATGCACCATAAGGTTCGTACGGAAAAGCTAGAGGCAAAAAGTATGGAACATAAGCTTAAGTTGAACGGAAAAGACAAATTTCTTGAGTAAAACGTAATAATAGATTTTGCTTTTCGAACATGGACTCCTGGGCAACTGACACAATAAAAGAAGCCAAGTAAACCTATTCTATTTGGTCAAGAATGAGCCTTATCGTAGTTCTACCATAATGTTTAGACCGTTCTCCATCGTAATTAAACATGTGGCATTTCCTCACCTCACATTCATGAAGAAATTACTAACTTTCGTGTATTTGTAGCGTTTACATACGAGCGGAGTGATTAAAAAATAACCGAAATCACACCCTTGAATTTTCAGTTAACATAAACAAACAAACAATAACTTACACACATGAAAATATTTACAAATGCATACAACAGGATGGATGTTAGAATACGTCAAAATTATCACGCACGTCAATTTTCACTCTCCATCATTTCGGACCTCTGATTGGAACATCAGGAGACAGAACCGATGGAAGTCCATCGCATGTAACATCGCATCTCAATACAGCAGCATTTTAACGATAAAACTTGAACTCCTATCTGCCCAAAAATTTAGCTCACAGACTAGGATTAGGAAATCACACCCGCCGAGATACCAACGAGTATCTGGATTATCTTTCATGGTTTTAGTCACCGACCCATTAGTCACGGAATAAGATATTTTGAAACTGGCAAAAAAAACGCTTGATCTTATCGCCTATCGTAGTAGATAAAACGTTATGATTACACACACTCTACGTACTTGACCAATAGATGCGGATAGGAAGTGGAGACGGCAGAGGAAACTAGGGCAATAACTCGCCAGTTATATCCGTGAAGTATGAACAACTATCAGACTTGGATCGGCAACACTTTAATCGCTTGGGTGTATAACAGAATCGAGCGTGGACGTTTTCCATTATTTCAATTGAGAAAAAAAAACTTGAAAATTTTTGTTGTCGAAACTAAATTGCGAGTAAGTGGGATGGTTAAGGGTGAGATTCGGTCGTTCTTGTAATTATTTCCCAATAGGAGTGTGGTGACTACAGTTAAAAATTTGGGCTACAGTGAATCATTGTAAGATCTGAAGAAGTAGTAAATCTTGTTGCGAATAAAAAAATGCAGTCGAAATCCAACAATAATTCATGGAATAAAATACTTATTAATAATACAATATTATCAACAATATTAACTCTCACATTCACCTTAGATTAGTCTTCAATTGAAAATCTAGATCATGTTAACATTTACATAATTCTTAGGCAGGAACAGGGTGACGGCATCCAGACACCCACTTAGTATCGTAAACTAAGACAGTTATTTATCAATGGCTACACATTGAAACTCAACAGTCGAATAGCTTACACATCAATCTAATAAATTAAGACTCGGGAATTAAGAGTTCATTACAAAACAACCTTAAAAAATATATAAATATTGGGAGATTATAAAAGCGTCAACAAGACAAAATGTAGGACTACTTCTTTTACTAATATGCGATTCTTATTTATTGTTAAATCCTCGGAAGAGCTGACTCCGCCACTTAACCGTATAACCAACCAATGGATCATGGAGACCGAATTGGCCCTTCCCAAACGCAAGCACCGACTATAACACTCCCTCTCGGACAAGAGTCTTTGTTGATATAGAGTCGAACGACCTGATTCAAAACGACACAAGGATGCCGATGAATTAACCAGGGGAGCCAGCGGATTGCCAGCTTTTCCAAGATCTCCCAGGAGCACTGCTTGTTTCAGAATAAACGGAACCATGTGGATGCAAAAAAATAAGGCAGAAAATGTCTCCCGGGCTTTTCGGCGATAGGAGGTCTCCTACTTATGTCCACAACTGTCCGGGAGGCCGCGAAATGCGAGTAACGACGTCACTTCCGCCCGGCCCCGCCCACGACCCACCCTACCTCCATTCCCTCCCCTAAGCTATTCTCCCGCTCCTACCCCTAGACGCCTCGCTCCTCGCCTGCACCAACGTGTTTGCTAATAACAATGACGTTTCGGAATAATTAAATAAAACATTGCGGGATATTAAAAACGGCATAACAAAACTAGCAATATATTCACTGACGTATCAACACTAAGACTGGATTTTAACAATACACTGAAATTTGAACCGAAAATAGAGTTTCCGTTTCATACGTTCACCTACTTTGCAGCAGGTGCATTAGCATCAAAAATATCATTTCAAACACGTATTATTTTTCATTGCGGCTTTAACTTAACCTAAGGATCGATTAACTCACAACTAAACTCCAAACCACAACGTAAATAATTTATATTTCATGTATCTAAGGACCGATCAACAATAATAGAATCGAAACAACGCATTTTAAAATATTTTTTCACGGCTTTTTGACCAACATGCCATCTGAACGAGTCCAACCTCGGGCAATTATCTTACAAATATGTAGACAGACTGTTAGATCCCAGAGCAGCCACGGGAGGCAGGTCTATTGAAATCAAATCGGGTGCCCTTAAGCTTTACAGGTCACGAGCGATTTCCGATTATCAAAAATACATATTTAATTCAAAGAATAATTCATCAACTTGAGCGGCGTCACACGGCGGCGGTGGCAGCACGAATGAAGGGACTTCACCAACAAGGAAAACCATTTGCTCGCCTTGGATTTGAATCCGGAGATACTAGGATATCGCGTCGAATGTTCCAATTGCGCCAGTTAAGGTACCGAGGTACAAAACTATTTTTTCCTTTTTTAATCTTTAGTTGCGTTGCAAATGAAGGAGCGACGAAAGAGTGTAGGTAGATAGGTAAGAAAAAATATCTAATGGTTAAAGAGAAAGGGTTGGAGGAAATTAGGAGGATCTGCATGGAGAAAGCAATAAGAGGCGACGGGGTGAGAAAGTTTGTTTTGGAAGATAGAAATACTGAAAGGGGAAGCAAAAGAATGAACAGCTATGATAGAATTTAAGGTAAGTTATGGAGAGCCAAAATGAAGAGAGAAATACGCACGGCAACAATCGTTTACTAGGGCCAAATTCATATGTGCAATACGCTCGGCAGAATGCCAATTATAATAGGAATAAAAATTGTAATTTTAACGCGATTCACCAGGTAATTCTATAGCTAACACACAACTAACAATATCACCAAATGCTACCCATAAAGACACTCTAAGGAAGAACAATGGACTCTATGGGGAATTCAAAATCCCAACTACAATCTACTTCTAGTGCTTACGTCTAAAATCTCAACTTTGAGTCAGATTGGTGTGCAGGTTCGCCCTGCAAGGTTGGTATTGCCACGCTCTATACAGCTTCGAGCCATATCGAGGAGAATATGTTTGCCCTTTTGAACCCGTATTAGAAATTTTATGACGCAGGCATTAGAAGTGAGACTGTGGTTGAGATTCCGAATATGGCCCTAAGTGACGTCGACTCTCACGAAGTTTTCTTGGAGCGTAAACTCGGCCATCTAGATACGTCAGAGAAGGACCGATTTGAAGTCCCCCATCCCACAAAATGGTCGGCGGATCGAACGCACGAACATATCCTTCGCGTGAATACGCAAGAGGAGAGTAATTGGTCCATAAGCGCTGCATTTGTCTCGATCGGCATCCTCAAATAAAGATTATCGAAAAAAAATGAGCTCACGCCGACTCCTCCCAAACTACCGCTCGAAAGCTACGGGTACCCCCTTCCCCCTCCCCGCCCCATTAAAAAAAATGAATAAATAAAAAAATTAGTCCCCTCCTCCTCCTCTTCATCCTACCCCCACCCCCTTCCCCATCTACTATTCCCGAGGCCCCCTCCCCTCCTCCCTCTCGCCCGGACCCCACACCCCCCCCGCCGACTTGTGAAAGGTCAGTTCTCTCCCCCTTCCCCATTTCCCGCCCACCATCTTCCCAACCCCCACCCCTCTTTCCCTCTCCTCTCCACACCTCAATCTCCTCCTACCGGGTCCTTCCAAAATTTTCACTCACACCACCGCAGGCACTTCCTCCGACATCATCGAGAACGATAAATGGGGAATACCGCCGACAAGAAATTGTCGTCCACGCCCACAAACCAGGAAAATATTACATGCAAGTTCCATAGATTGGCGAAAAATTCTCTGGGAGCCACCACCCCCCCTCTCCACTCCCCCCTATCATTTTTATCGCTTACATTCGAAGGGCAATGGAGAAACATAACCCGTATTTTTTTCCTCCGGATCAGAAAATAACGGCGAGGAGATAATTTGAGTTTGGAAATGGATGCATTCAATGAGAGGGCTGAACAATTTTTCTCGACACCTTTCTCGAGCTTTAAAATCCTAGCCATGCAACTGATTACGCTAAATCACGAATTACAGGAGGAGTAATCCATTATTGGGATACTGCGACACTAGTTGGAACGATTCACTTCATCAGAGTGCGTGAAATTCAAACGAGACCATACGGCATGCTTGCAAGGACACTAATTTCGTTGTTGACGCTTTAATAAGAAACTTTCGAAGCTACGACATTTCCAATTTCACACACTCCCCCCATTAATCTCAAGACACTTAAACAACTATTTAAAAGTACCAAGCTAATACTCTGAAAGTAAATCGAACATCGGAATCCAATCGTAGTTACCAATTACGTACAAGGAAAGGCTGAGAATTTGTTGCGCGAAGTTTACTATGAATCCTTAGAAAATATAATAGCGATATAGTGAACTTCCTGAAATTAAATCACCTTTTTTCACCGCGGACCTTTCACCACGCAACGAATTCACTCGCCAATGTAATGGATAATCCATTCTACACTGAGCATGTAAGAGTTCAAACACAACAAATTCACCATCTCCTCCTAAGGCCTCCTGAGACTGATAGGATGCAAATCTCCTTACGATACTTAAATCAGCTCGATATCTCCATCACGTCAACACATTTCTCTTTGACATTCTTCGTTAATGTCCCAATTAATCTCGCCCGCGACCTTCCTCTGCAGTTTTTCGTAGTACTTTTTGTCTCGTCGATTGCTTCATCGTGCCTGTAAACGTCTCCGATGAGAACGTCCTGTTTTTTTTAACGATTTTCAATAATTTTATTCTATGATTGTGAAATCTTATTCGAGGAAAAAACAATTTCGTTTGAAGCTGAAAAAATAGGTAGTGCATTTGAACCCAGTAAATATTTTGGGATGGAGGTGGTTACAGCAATGAGTCAGCAAAAACTTTGAAAGGACCACCGAATTCAAACCCCATCCCAAGGTCGCAGGTAAAATTATTTGAATCCAAACACGACCCTGCAAACAATGGACCTTGAAATGATTGATGTTTTTTTGCAAAGTTAACTTATTTTAGTGGGAAACGCGTCCGACGAGCTATTTCTCCCAAGTGTATCCACGAGCATACAGGTGAACGCAAGCAAGGTTTACAATGGGAGATAATTATTGAGTCCTCGATGCCATTCCGAACTCCTGACTTGTCAGCTTACTTAAGGCCACTATCCTTGAGACATTACTGCACGTGCCTCTCGAATTCAAGCTTGTTGGAGGCTTTCGTTTTTTTTAGAGAAAGCCACGCCTAATCTACGAAAGACCGCTACCTTGAGAGGCTGGCATCCAATCATGAACGGCGCTATCTTACCAGCGCTCTACCTTCGCTGACATTTGTTTGATCAATACAGCTTTGCCCGCGATAACGCGCGCCTACGTGTCTTATGACTCCGCATGACGCCTTGCCAGGCTCCCACGTGTCAAGGAAATTTGATAAAATTCGCAACATCTATTCTTCTAACAAAAGAGGGATGTCGAGGATGCGCGGAAAAGATTATAGTCAAAGAGATAATACGATCGTAAACAGAACTGTGCTCTATATCATTTTCAGCCAATTCTGCTCGTTTGAAAAAAAATTCTGGCCATGCAACCGATTATAGCTAAGTCACGAGTAACAGGAGGGGCACTCAATTCCAGGGTGCGCGAGAAAATAAAAACTCCTTCAGCTACCTCCTTGAAACTCATGATCGACCTTCAGTACAGAGAAAAGGTCGCCAATAGTTCATTTTTTTATGCAAAAGACAAAGTGATGAATTTTCACACGCAGCCGAACCCGAAAACCATTATTAATGAGAGTACTTAAAGCGACCCATTTGAAACTCTGATCGCCGATACTGAAAAACTTTAGGCAGTTCAATGAATCGCTCAAATTGAAGCAGTGTCGTATCTTGCATAGATGGATGTGTGGAAATGGGGCTGCGCAGGAAATCGGGTTGTGCAACTCACTGCTTTGAGTACAACTGCCTTAATTGTTTTAATATCGATGATCCATCCATTGAATTTCTGCAGTATGATGCCGCTTCAAAGTGCGAAAATGTAAAACTGCGAGTAAAATAAATCAAAATATTTGTATACACATCCGTTAATTTCAGACCATGATTGAATTAAATTATATTCCGATTATTTAATTAAGCTGAATTAAAAACGACACCAATATCAACATCGGTTTTTTTAAATCAACACCGATTAAATAATTAATTATTATAAAATTTCAAATCGATGAGTGAAATAGCCGCGCATCGTTATTGTTAAAATCGATACCTTCAGGCTATTACACAACTGAGAACTAAATTAACTAGAACACTCGTATGGAAAAAAAACTCCTGACCGCGCCCTGGTAGCACGGATAGACAGTCTCGCTGACCCCATGGCCCGAATGAGAGTCACAGCCGCACCCACACTTACCTACCTTTCCCCTCAGCCACCCACACCCACTCTCTCCAGCCCTCCCGCACCCCGCACCCGTCAAAACCCCCCCTTTATTGGTCGCCGCGCCCAGCGGAATAGGTGGAGCGAAAGGGGAAAACGGCGGGGAAAAGGAAAGATCTGGCAACAACACAACAGCTCCCGGAAAAACAAGCAGCTACGCATCCACAAGCGGCGGGGAGGCAGGCGTGATAACTCCCCCCGCAACCCCCTACTTATGAGACCCGTCAACGACACCCGAAAAGTGCTCCTTACTCGGGCGTATGAAAAGGTTGTGGGGAGGACGAAATAAAAGAATTACGACATCCGCAGCTGCGCGTGCGGGAGAGACGTGGGCAACGAATGGGGATGTGGCCGAGTTCGGCAAATCGCGACACAAGCGGAGGCGACGAGGGTGAGGATTGGGTCGCGATAATCGAATGAACGACAATTATCGAGGTCCGGAGGCTACGCTTTCCGCTAAGTAAGCACCGCGAGATGCGTGACGAGGAAAAGTGTGAACACGGGAAATAATTGGCACGCAATACTGTGGGCTCCACTCCGCACAGGGAATGGAAGAATGCGAGGTTTTTCTGCTCACCGAAAAGCTTCCTTCATGAGACTGAATAGTTCCTCTCATTTACCTTGTATACCTTTCTCTCGCTCACTTCCCAGTGACCTAAATTATGACCTGGTAAGGTCTTAGTTCGTCCTACTTGCTTAATTCCTTATTATTGCAAAAAGCCAGGCGACACAACACCCCCTGCCTTACGCTAGGTCACAGGAAATGACGTAAAAGCACGTAATTCCGGAATGATATGAGGCAAATAATCTTGCACTTGTATAGAGGTGCGAGATGATTCTCATCACTTATTCACGGTTCACAGCTTTTATTCAATGATGGAGTACTACTATGGGGATTTAGGTGTGGGTAAAGTGCAATAGTACCTTAAAATTCCTTAGAAACAGGTAAACTACAAGTTTGCGTCCGTTGTTATATCACCCTAGCGATATACACACCTTTGCGTGGGCTGCTGGAGATCATAGAAATCACATCCTCACGCCAGAATGCAGAAAATAGTGTTTACGATTAGTGATCACAGGAAGGTATGTTCCTTAAACGGCCGTAGGAGGGTACTTACATACCAAATATTCGACAGTGTACGATCAATTTTTACATAACGTCTGAAGCCAGCTATAAATTAAGACTAATTTAATTATTTAAAATGTAAATTGTAAAAATTTGGTAACTTTCATTTCTAAATTATGATTTTTAATACTTTCCAAACACTTTCGTTGCATACAGACAACTATAGGTGCTCGAATGTGCACACACAACATCGCACAAAATAGGTACATGTCCTGAATTAACACTTTTTAGGCCATGTAAGCTACCCCATAATGAAAGAAACTCACTATTCCAAAGCTTCCAACCAGTTTAGTGGATACTATGAACACCCAACAGTTAAAGCCGGCGCAGATGCTTCGTTCTATCCAGTGACGTGACGGGCACAACACTCCTTGGGTTGAGCCGACATGATTTTAATGATAGCCCTGGCTGGGAATCGGGACATGGGGTCACTACGGCCGCGGCAATCTTTCTCGAGGCGAAAGCCTCATCGTTTTCATCAAAATTTCATCACGGAGGTGACGCCACAATATATTTCATCCTAGTTACAGCAAGGCTGTTCTTCCCTGCAGAGAACTTGCCAGTTGATGCCGATGATGAAAGTCTATGAGATCAGACCTACACCATATAATACAGTCTTAAATGGTCTACTTAACTCTTACACAATCCCTTGTGCCATTAGTTAGCACAAAACGAACGAAAATCAAAAAAGAAACGATGAGAATATTGATTACGACAAATCAAGCACCAAGAGTCCTGAAAATATTGCAAAACATATATAGTGAGTTTTTTTGTGCCATATAGTCACAAAATGGGTAGATCCTCCACAGTTTTCGTGCCTAAATATGTTTATGACACATTAAATAATTATCTTTATTTAACCAAACACATGTATTGTCATATAGCATCTTCATTTGAATATCCACTATATAAGTCAGCAATTGCATCAAAATCAAAATTACATGAAAAAGGGTTTATTTCAGCCAATTTAACAAAATTTAACGCACGCCCTCATGTTTAAAGGCTGAATAAAGACGTCACGCGATAGAGCGCCACTGGTCGCCAACTAAAACACCCGTCACAATGAATACGCGCAACATATCGCGGAAAGGTGCGCGCGTCCAAAGCATGACAGAATCAAACAGTCCACACACTTTGGCAGAACTAAAGTTGATAGAGAGAAAGGGAAGCTATAAATTAAAAACGAAACGATTGTGATCAAAGGCGACAGACACGATCACAAAATTTAAACCTTTGAAGAAAGGTTTTATAATTACTCACGGGGCGTCGCGTGGTAGCGTTCGGACCGAAATCGCTTGGCCGGATCGACGGGGATCGAGATGGGAAATAACACTACACTGCTGTGGTGAAGAGGACACGGTGCCTGAAGAGACGCGAGCCGTGAAGTGAGAGGAGACCTCCGCCACTGCCGTCCATTTTCCGCGGAAAACGACAAAAGGACAAAATGGATAGACAAGAGTTGTCGGTGGAGAAAGGAGGGAGGGGGGGGGGGCGAAGGGTTGAGGAGGAGGCGCGGCGGGGGCTCGAAGCCGGGGGGGGCAAGAAGCGGAGCCGGCGCGTTCGCTCGGAGGCGGGAGAGGTCGGGAGAGGGGCGGTCGCGAAGCGCTGCGAGTGGTGCAGAATGCAATATCGCCCCGCCCACGTCAAAGGGTGAGGAAGGGGAGGTGGACGCCAGGGGGGTAGGAGTGGGTGGCGCTTCAAAGTACATACTCTTTGCGATCCCCCTCCCCCACTTCTTTCCACTTGCTCAGCCTCCCCTCATCGTCCTACTCCCCTGACGATCCAGCACTCTCAACCAATGGCGGAGAATAGCAAGTGCAAAATGGCATTGCAAATAGAGGCCAGCAGGTACATATAAGGGTCGGAATAAGTATTGTCACAATTTATCTGAATTCTAGAATTAGTTTGATTCATTAGAAGCAATTTATTTTTCTTAAGAGCTCGTTTCTTTGAGTTCACAACTTTTAAAACCACTTTCCTTGCTTGGTCAAGTCGTACTTTTATGGTGCGGAGGTAAAATTAGGGTAAGTCTAGCCAAAGTGAAGAAAACTAGTCGAGGGCATAGGTCTGAATCCAACCCATCGCTCCACTACACCATTTCCTGTCATTTAATACACTCATGAGTACCAACTTCCATCTTTTTCTCGTCTCTCCTCTCTTATTATTGGATAATGTACACCACCTACTTCTCCAGTTATTCCTGTTCATCGTGCATCACACAATTGCCTCTGGTAAGCTTCATACCTCAACATACATGCACCGCATTATCCTATCATATTAGAGGGTAAACAGGCAATCTTGCCTTTTGCGATGTTTCCATTAAAAGATATGTTGGTGGAGTTGAAAGGGCTTTTTTCCTTCTCTTACATCGATTTTAAAATTAATTCTGGGCGACAGATACGAATTTCAATGCTCGTACCAAACGGTCTCCACGTAACGTGGCATATGAGTGAACATCACATAATGACAGGGTACTAATCGATATACCCAGGGGGTGAACTTGTCGACTCACTTATTATTCTCAGTTGCACTGAATCGTATGAAATGGCATCTTGAATATGATTCGTTGAGGACGCCATTCAAAATGGTGTCGAGTGCATTCAAAGAGCACCATGGGAAAACGCAAAATGGAGTCACGATAAATCATCGCGAGCCGTGTTGAAAATATAGAAGGGGAAATATAATGCATGTGAAAACTCTAACATAACAGGCAACGGATGAAGTTGGATAAAATATGCCGAAAGAATTAAGAGCCTTTAAGAAATTCGAGCAAAAATTTATATTGAACTACTCAGCAGGAATAAACTTTCTATATCTGTTTTATCGAGAAAGTCTAGGAATTAGCTGCTTATATATCACTCACTGTACATGAGTATTCTACTGCGTCTCGTCAAAAAGTGTGCACATCTTCATATTCTTCAATTCTGGTTGTTCCAAAGCACAGGGAAATCAAAAACACACTGTGATATAGTCACCAAGCGAGCCAGTTCAACGAGATACAATAGAATCAATGATTTGCTTTACATCTTCACAATCACATGAAACCTGATTTTACTTCGCGACATTTTTTTGCGCAAAGAATTGCCCAGATATCGAATAGCTTTCCATCAATAATAATTCAAACGCCGAAGATACGATTGCACTGCATTCCAATCCTTAAACGCTACGTCGTTCGACGTCAGATGTAATCAACATGCTCCAAAATGCTTTTGAAATTCCATGTAAACGAAACAGGCCTCTTATCAGTCAATGAACTCGAGAAAAACCTCCACAGTTTCGGCGAACTAAGAACAGTAAAGCGAAAAGATAACCGCCACAGACGTTCGGAAGTACAAGATTCGCAAGAAACAGATTCATTGAAATTGTTACGGAATTCATTGCATCGGCAAGAAAGGTAGAAGAAGTGAAAGAAATACAAAAAAAGCGGGTGTTTCAGAAACAAAAGAATTTTTCGATTTAATAGAATGTTGACAGTTCAAAACCGATTCTAAATATTATTTTGGTTTAAGGTTAATTAAAACGACGCGACCACCGTGGAAATCGTCACGAGAATATTTTTCATGGTACTAAAGGACAAGGAGCGTGGATTTAAACAGGTACGTGAGCCGCAAACGCACTTAAAGTACGAAATTAACGTGTGGAGAGCCCTACAAAGAACCGACGCCATTTCTAAAGCGGAACGCTAAGGAGAATAGCAGGAAAAGCAAGACCATAGCGGCGACTCTCGAATGCGCACAGCCTTACTTCCCCTCTGTGCGGCGTAGAAAACAGAGGGAATAGTCATGCTAGGATATGCTAGCTCCCTCGCTTCCTTTCCCCATACGCCCATGCATCCACACACGCACACGAACGCACACCAAACCATTCAAAGCCGATGCGGCACCCCCACAGAGTTCACTGACCCCGTAGTCTTTCCCCCCTCCCTCACAACCCTCCCCTTTCCGTCCCCCTTCCCCCGTCCCTCCTCACCCCCGAATTCCCACCGGTGTCCACGACCTCGGGGGCTTCCGCCCCGTTCGGAGGCCCAGGACACTGGTTTCTCCCTCCCGGATGATGGGCGAGGGGGCAGCGGGGCGAGGAAGGGAGCGTAGTGAAAAACCCCAGTCCTTCGCCTCCACGTGGAGCCCAAGATCCTCTCTCTATCTGTCTTTCTCTCTCCCCTCTCGCTCCTCCCCTCCCTCGGCAATCGCCCGACCTCGTGCAACCGGCCCCGCGGTGGGGATGGCAATTACATCACTGCGTCGGAGGGGGTGGGGGAGGACGCAGAGGGTTAGTCCGGAGTGGGGTGAGGGGGAGGGAAGAATGAGGGAGGGTATATGAGTGCGTGGGGGGGGAGGGGCTGGCCCGACCGTGGCGCCGCGAGGCGGTCGGCGTCGGCGGCTCACCCCGGAGATGGGAAGGGGTTGAAGGAAGCGGGAATAGGGATGTGGTGAGAGAGAGGGAAAAGCGAAAATTTCGGGTCCTGGGACAAGGAAGAAATACTTTTCCATGGTCTACCCTCGCTGGCTGGCTGGCTCCCTCTCTCCCACTCTCCTCCGTGAGGCCGCCATAGTAAATGCGAATCCCTCCGATCTCATTCTCCCGATTCACCTCGTCCACCGTCTCCCACCTTCGTCGCATCCCTCTCTCCTTCACCTCCCCATTTCGCTCGCTTCGGGTTATACACGATTTTGTCTGTGACGCGGAACGATTTTAGTCACGGACGAATTACGCTGCTGCGTAAGTCAAGACTTCCTCAATACATCTTTTTTCAATTTGAGAGACCTGGAGCAACAAATAAGTCCTTAAAGACGGCGAAGATCCTGGTCCTGAAGATCGCGATTTAACACAATAATCACCCTCGCTACGGCACTGGGTATGGCGTAAACCATCAAATGCTACTTAACCCGATTAGGATAAGAAAAGGTTTTTTTTATTCTCTTAAGCGAGTTCATGAATGCCCTAAGGAACGTAAAGCGAATGAGGGAGCCGTATACAAACAAAAGATAAAGGGAACCCGAATTCTTTATTTGAACAAGGTAGAACAAGCAAACGCGAAAAACCACCGATCATGTCGATATGCCGTGGGATGTTTTTTTATGAGTCAGAAATCCGTTGTATTTTCTCCACTGACGCCCACCACTTAAATGGCTGATTAAATTCGACAACGCTATATTTTTTCGAGGGAAGACAGACTCAAGAGCTCGCGCAACATAAAGACGGTTGACGCGTCGTCGGCCGGAGAGGATACGTGCCAAAGGTCGGAAATCGAACGGGTGGGGGAGGGAGGGGAGATACAGACACCGCAGAAAATTTGTCAGCCAGTACTGATCGCGCTTATAATCGACGGTCAATTTTTTGCCCCGCAAACTTGAGCGCATTATCTCCGTTCCACCAAGAGTGCCGTACATCTCGTGTAAGCCTCGCCTATAACCGACCAAGTTCGAGAATAGCTAGAAACCAAAATTGGAAAACGATATGTACACGGAAATTTCAACTAATTGGGAACATTTTGAAACTAATCTCGACGAAAAAAAATTTAGCCTCCTAAGATGTTTCTCCTAGGATGCCGTGATTCTTTTAGCGGAGGAGTCTGAACGCGAAGAGTTACAGAAGCAGGTGGGCCACCACAATTTCCACTGCATTGCATTAAGTGTGACCAAGAGTTTAAAAGTCGGGGAAAATAGAAAACTGACATTAATATGAGACTTGAGGTTTACGGATGAGAAAATTGGAAAAAAAAGTCCTCGATTATGAAACTCCCAACTTTCTCCGGAGAAATGCGACGGGAGAGAAAATGAAAACCTCTGATGTTCCCCAGCCCCCACACACTTCAAAAGCGAAAATTGGGAGACGAGAGACGGTCGTGGGGAATACCTCTCCCTCGCACCGTCGATCGTTTCCGCGCAATTCACTCGCGCGAGAAGCACACACCCAAACAACATAGCGGTGGACTTCGGTTCGACTTCGTCACGGCCGGGATACGAAGGGAAGACGCCAAACTTTCCATTCCACGAGACCGATTTCGAGCTAGTCGCGGCCTCAAAGCGAGCGGGGAAAAGCGGCCGACTTCACGTGCGCGATCATTTTTTTTCCGGGGTCGGCACACTTAGCGGACGATGGCTACCACCGCGATGCAGGACTACGCGTGCAGGGTAGGAGGAGGAAGAGCTCGGCGGAGAAGGGTGCTCGAGTGCTTTGGGGAGGAGAGAGAGAGGAAAAATACGTGAGGAGGAGTAGGGAGGGAGAGGAGAGGAGAGCTGGGAAGTGTCGACATTACTGTCCGCCATCTTCCCTCGCAAAAATCCTAGATCGCCGGGCTGACGCGGAGGGGATTAACCAATCCGCAGACTCCCGCTAACGTCAACCCGGGCGAAAACTCGAAAAGAAAAATCGAATC
Organism: Platycnemis pennipes; assembly: GCA_933228895.1. Classification (NCBI taxonomy): domain Eukaryota; kingdom Metazoa; phylum Arthropoda; class Insecta; order Odonata; family Platycnemididae; genus Platycnemis; species Platycnemis pennipes. Next base: position 111,993,818 of record OW121850.1, read on the forward strand.
AGGGCAGAAACTATTTTGCTACTTACCCTTCGTGACAGGACGAATAACGGGGGGAGGGTTTCATTTACGATTCGCAGCACCTGAAATTTTTTCCCCCAAAATTACGAAACCTGATTCCCAGCACGAATTTCTCGAATTAAATCCCGAAGAATGCGGAATCTGAGGACGAAAATGTGCGGAAATTTACCGCCGTTGATACTCGTCGGCCGCGAAAAACTTGTCTACTTTGTAATCACGTCTCATGCTTAGCCGCCGGGAGATAATAAGCGAATATGCAAGGATTAAGGAACAATGAGAGAGGAAAAGCAAAGAAGGACATTATTTTCGGAGGGGTCGGCTCACTGGGCGTCCATCCCTGCTCCTCTGGGCGTCAAACCCATTCCTCTCCGCGAAATCCCCGGCGGAAAATGGCGGACCAGCGAGCCATTCGCCGAAACCATATTCGCGCGACCCCTTGATGGGTACCCGAGGGTGGCAAACGCTGCGCCCAGCGCGGACTGGGAACAGACCATACAGTCGTCTCCGATAGCAATAAAATCTAGCTCCAAATGAATGAGAAAAAATAATACTCATACCGCCAACCAAATTCCCGAAATGGCACCCTTCATTCATTCCCACATTTCGTCACACGACAATAAAATACGAATTTCCGACAACAACCTGAATGAAACGCCCTACTCAAGTCTTCCAACTAAACAAAGCACAAACACTCTCATGCTCCTTCCTAAAATGGACAACTTCCCTGAAGTAATGGGAAATTATTTTCTCTCTCAAAACAACTAATTTTCGACGGTAAATTTGGAAAGGGTTTCATGTCAAAGATTAGACGACTCGTACAACTGTGGGCCGGAAAAAAATCGTATTAATCGGGTGGCAGTGCCCGGATTTTGCTCTGTGAAGCGATTCGCTCGCGATCTTCTGTCCTTAATCGAAAAAAAAACTTCGCTTATCCGGCCGCAAATGTTTTTACTCCCGTGCGCAAATCAGTGAGCGAATCGAGAAAGAGAAGAAGCATCCCACCGGCCTTCTCCACTACTCGACAAGAAATCGCGGACCAAAAACAGAGGCGTAATTCCCAAAACCCAAGGCTTAGACTTCGTGCCTTATGACTCCCAAAACTTATATTATTCCCAAGACCTTGGGCGGACAGCATGAATTGCCACGCAGCTCGTGGAGCTTAGGCACCGAACACACTTCTCGCACAAGGCTAGGAAAATTATATAGAATGAGGAGCGGGTGGGGGGAAAGTGGTAGTGGAGGTCACAAGCTTGAGAGGCATCATCGCGATTCACGCGTGAGGGGAGATGATATCGCGCGGACGGAACCTCTCCCTGAAAGAGCGGTGGATGGCGCATGGTGTGTCGGCAGCGACGGCGGCGCTTTCAACTGACCTAAGCCACTGCGTTGCTCCTTTCCCCTTTGCTTTATGCAATCCGCGCAGGATTTTGTTGCTGACTATGAGCGTCTTCGGATGGCATCCTCTCTCGTGCGTGCCGGGGTAGGGAGGAGGTGATATCTCTCGAGAGGACGCCATGAGGGAGGTTCGTCGTCCAGGGTCACTTGCGTTCGCAAGATCAGCAGCAGCGAGCATAGGGGGAAAGGAGGGGGTTGGTTGGTCGGACGCCTTGCAACCCTTTCGCGACGAGTCCAGCGGGGGCAGGCAGGCTGTGTACGCGGCGCTCCTCCTGCCTTGCCCTGCGTAACCAGGGTGAGGGGGGTGCGTCGCGATGAGGGGGGTCAAGGGGCGGGGAGAGGGGGGTCGGAAGGGGTGAGGCGAACGGGCAAAAGGTTGGGGTAGGCGCGTATCCATGATTTTACCGAGGGGGGGGGGGTCCAACACACGGGAGGGACCGAATTGGCCCCGTAATCATTTTCGCGAAACATGAAGAGGCGACGAAACTTAACCGGGTACACGCGCAAGGTTGGCAGAGAAATCACGGGTGGAAACACGTCCAGTAGAAACGTCACTTATGGTACTCACGTATTTTTTGCAGGTTGAAAAATATATCGTGGTCAGCATTTAAAAAAAATCGTACACGGTAGGGTGATGACTTTTCGTAACACACCGACAGACAATGAACGACACTCCTCGGAGTGCCTTACGCCTTTCTGCATGTACTCACCGTCAACAAATTGCTGGTGGTTGCTCTGCTCAGCGGGAGTAATTAACTCTTTTCAACACTCCCTCCTGACGTCGACTCCTGGGATCTTCATCGCTCTTCCTCCACTGTGAGACGCTGAGTCCTCAACACCATGGCGACGCCGAGACAAAGAAGGGGGGAGCACTTCTTGAAGGGGTAGGAGAAGATCCGTGGGCCGCCTGCGCGAAATTTTTCACCGAGTCGCGAAACGGCACATCGCCCCGGTATCGTCAACACACACCCCGAAACAAAAAGACCCCCATCAACTCAGGCCGGTCCGCCGAGAAATCCTCATCGGCCGGGGGAAGGACATGAGACTAATGATATAAAAAAAAACCTACGACACAAGCAAGGAACGACAACTCATTTCAACAATTTTAAGGGAAGAAATGAAACTGATATTTTTGTCGTTTTCGGCTGGGAGACTACATATGGTCTTCAAACTTTTTTCCGACCTGGATAAATATTTACCTCTGATCGGAAATGCACTTTAGAGAGTAGTACTTTTTATTGCCGACCCCGTTGAGTTCACTAAGAAAAACGACCACCGCCGAAAAACGCACTGCACACCCCGGCTTCCAAGTCCGACGCGTTCAAACTGAATCCGCGAGTGCGAAAATTGATGACTCGGGCTCCGTTTCTGTTGGGGAGGTTACCGCAGGCAACTCCAGTCCATTTACTCCTCTCGCCACGGGGAGCAAATTTAACCCGCGCGAGGGATGAAAAAGGGAGAACGAAGTCCACAACCTCCGCGGGCACACAGCACAAAACACACACCAGTCTGCGCCACCTCGCGAAACAGAACAGCGATCAGATTCGCAAAGAGTCGAGCGATAATTGAGGAATTTTTCCCGTCAACGCACCGAAAAAAACAATGAATTGTCGTAAGAAAATAAACCACCCTGGTGCTTCTCCACTCTTCTTTCTCCGGGTACGAAAAACCCTGGGCCTCCTCAACCCGACACTGCGTGACAGCTATGTGTACGTTCCGAGCAGGTTTGGGCTATGGCCCGCCTTCTGCCCGCTTCTCCCCTTCCCCCACCTCTCCCCACCGTTTCTCCCCCCTTCCCCGAACTTCCCCTACCGACCCCATCCCATCGCTCTCCCCCCCTCGCCTCCTTCTCCCCTAACACACGCACTCCCCACGAACCCTCCCTCTCTCCAGATCCCCGACCCCACCCCACATAACACTCCCCCACACACACAACACACATATTCAGGCGTCTCAGAGAGCTTCACTATAACCCCTACCCCCACCTCGATCCCCACCACAGGACACCCACACCCTTGCCTCCGTTCTCACCCCATCCACTAAGGATATCCCTCTCCCACCCCACTCACCTCAATTCCCTCCCTCTGCTCCCACCAACAGATTCCCCTCCCTTCCACCTCCCCCCACTCCAAGTAAATTCCCTCCCCTCCTACCCTAATGTTATCCCTCACACCACCTCCCTCTTTCCTTCCTGCCTACCCCAAAAGTCTTCACTTGTCTGTGTTAGAGTTTTTTTTCGGCGTCCTTGAAATAAGGTGGGTGGGGTACGATAAAAAAGATTTTTTTGTGCGATTCACCCCTCCCTCCGCCTCCTCCTCTCATCTTCGGAAGTCGGAGGCGGGGTATCGAGAGTTGGGGACGAACTGCTGCTCTGACGACGCCCACATAGATGACCGGTATTATTCCGTCTGTTCCACTGCGTGTGCGGGCGATCTGTGTAATGCGCGGGAATATCGCACCGAGGAGTATAGAGGGTAACTCGCGACTTTTAAGTACCCTTGGTTTCAATCCGTAGTGTTGCGCACACTGTTTCCATTGTAAATACTCACACAAACGTCACACTATTTCTCCGCGATTTCGTGACTCGTTTACTCACAACTAGAACTTTGGGATTACGAAGAAGGCAATCATGGCATCAAGGTTCTCAACCGATCTCTCTAGCTGGAAGAAAGGCTTTTGATGTCGTCACTCCACCGCTCTCTCGACTTGGGTGAGAACGTAGCGGCCTCTCCGCTAGATCACATAGGAGCCCTACTTCCCTCCAAGTCTTTTGCGGGCGACCCAAGTTGGTTCCCCTCAGGTTTCCTCATGCTAAATTTCAGACTCTCAATAGCCCCCTCCATTTCCTCCTCCCCGTTCCTCATCGTTTGGAGGGAATGTGGTGTCGGAAGGGGTACCGCATTAGGATAGATCGGGGAAAAGAGGCATATCCTTCGGAGAAGGTAGCGTGCCGTAGAGGGGAGAGAAAACACAAAAGGTCCCTTAAAAACCGTTCAGCGCCCAGAGAGAACGGGGGCCCCTCTGGCGCCTACCTGCCCCAAGGGGTATCCTCAACCTGAGACAACACGCTCTGTGGTCTCCCGTAACACAAAACGACGTGGGAGTGGACGACAACGCTAAAGGTGGCAATTGACAAACAAATCACGCATCAGATCTCCTCTCTCAGTAAACGCAACAACATTGGCGGAAGCGGCTTCGGGCAACCAAGGGGCCCTCTCATCGACATCTTGAAGAATTCTGGAGTTCATTTCGAGCACCTTCGGAGCGGTTGACGATGTACAGTCGAGAAAGGAGGCTGAAAATCTCTCAGCATGTATTCAAATACTTGTAATTAGGCCTTGGACAGCTGCTCCCGATTAATTTCAATCCGTGGGATATTCCCACCATTCCCGAGTAATCGGATGCCATTCCATCACAAATATTCTTTTCACGACTTTACTTCCCCCTGGAGCACTTCGTACATTCTCCCTGATTTTATTCTGCTCGAAATTAGTCAATTTTTTCCTCTCCTGCGTTTGACTTGATTTTTCTATTCATTAACCTCCCCATCATTCCATTTCCTCGAAAAGTAGAAGCAAACGTTTATTTGTTATCACCATTATTCCATTCTTCTTTGTTCGTATTTCTCTCGATTTCCCTCTCTTCATCCTTCTTCAGGTGCTCATCTCAATAGCAACGGAAAAAAGGAAGGGAAACAGAAGGCTTTGTAGGTCGGATCCAGTTAACAAAAGAACCTCCTAGGAAAACACCCACAGAAATATAAAAAGTGTCCATCTATTAATGGTAAATGCAATGGAAATATCGCGGTTTCCCAACGATATTTTACTCCAGAGGGGCATAGCTTTCACAATGTACACCCACACATTCATTTCCGGCCGTGAATGGGATCCAAGTACTGAGTTCGTTTCATAAGGAAAAACTAAAATTTTGACTTTAAAGTACGTTCACATTCTCTATTAATTACGTCTTCTATTATGGGCCGATCAATAAACACCTCTCCTCTTCGGCTGACCTATATACATCTATCAAACTTTCATTAAACGTTTTGATGTGAAGTAAAGTCACAATAGCACCTGAACCATGCTTAGAAGTGAGGGTGGGAAGCAATTCACTGCTGGGTCATCTTACCGCGTTTATTTTTCTTTCTCCTCTATATAACTTTCAAAGGATGCTTGTAAATTTATAAAAATATCGTTTGAACTAAGTTAACTAGAATTAAAGAAAGGTGGACGTGGGTTGCAGGAGGAGACGCAATAAGCGCGAGAGTAGGAGATAGCGCGCAGTTGCTACCTGGTAACGCTGTTTACCCCACTCCCCTTTCCATCCCTTTGGAACTGCAACCCCCAAGCACACATGAAATCCAGCTCCTACCCCAACCCTGCCCTCCCTTCTCCGTCCGAAAAAAAATAATCACCCTTACCATTTACACATATATGTACACTCATCCATTTATTCCCAACCCCCCGTCTCCAACCCTCCGTATACCTTCTCACCCCAGAGCCCCGCGCGGACATACAGAACCCCCCCTCCCCCGCTCACACGCTCTCGGACTGAAGCGAGCGGAGTCGAAGTTTTCGGTGATGCCAGTAGCGGGGACTGAGGGGATGGGGGAAGGAGGGGAGGGCGACGGAGGGGAAGCTGCATCCTCACGATCCCTGAACGAGCGCCCGCGCAAGGAAGGGGACTGAGTTGCCAGTAAGGAATCGCTCTCCCCACAGCCGTAGTCTTCCTTCACGATAACCCTGAGGAATTCCTCCTCTCCAAACATATCTTCACAACCCGTCTCCCCTCCTCACCAATGACCTCTCCGATATATTTTCGCCAGCATCGCGGCCAAATTTTCGGGAAAACGTTTCTGGCCTTTTATATTTATTCCCAGAACTAAAAATGTCCAGTCGTCCTATTCTCGAGACAAAAATAACGAATCTGGTAGTCAGGAGAAAAAGATTCGGAATGGCCATGGGGTATTTATTTTGGATTCTCCACTCCCAGGTCACCTAATGTCCTTGAAAACAGCACCATAAGATGCTTCTTACTCCCGAAGTAACACATCAACAGCCGTTTCTCACCACCCATTCGAGCGATTGGAGGTGCCCGGGGATATATTCATTCCGTGTTACGTACTACTACGGTAAAAATAAATACTTAACACCAACTTGATACAATAAAGCGCTCAGGGAAACACAACAGAAAGGCCTCGAATCCTGAAAAGTCCAAGGATACACTTCACTATCAAAACCAATGATAATCCTCACCAAAATTAAACTTCGATCTGGGTCATTTTAGGAACTTTGAATGAGATGAAATTGATTATTAACGAAGAAAATAGACCATTCGCGAAAGCAATAGTCCAAAATTTCAATGGAAAGTTTATCATGTCGCCGGAATTCATGCCAAAGAATATATACGAAGAGGTATTTCAACACGAGTATTAATTTCAGATAATTATAAATAAATTTTTCTGATGAATGAACTGGTAAAATAAATGCCGAGGACAGCTTGAGTGAAAACGAATATGATTACATAACATGATGTGTACAAAAATGAAGAACTACCCACATCAATTGACTTCACCTCATGCTTCTAATTCGACACGATTTACAGCTTAGGACAGTTATTCAAAGTGAAACACAATCAGAATAAGACGTCATAAGCAAATGCGAGAAAATTCTTCGGCCACAAACAATTTCTACGGCAATGACACAAATATTGCATTTAACATTGATCACAATGAACACTTATACAGCTTCCATGCACTGAAAAAAGAGCTTGAATGGCTGTAAAGCTCAATCGTAATGTGACATACGCAGAGAAAAAATGGTGACTTCAATACGTGCATGCAAAATGTGCAATCGTACAGTATTCCAAGGTGATCATTCGCCTTTCTTCCAATGTACGATCCGTCGGTTGTTCCAAAATATGTCGGATCAACGATGGACTAGAGAGAATGGTAAGACGAACTCCGACGAAGAAAAGTGTTAACGGGGTGCGTCACGGCGAAGGCCGAGCAATGAAAAGATAAGACTTAGGTCCCCAGGTGAAAATATGATCAGCATACGTTTTTTACGCTGAAAATGCGAATTAATTGATATAATTCTACTAACTTACATAAATGATCACAAAAATGGAAAAAAATGACGAAAATCGCGGACATTGTGCTACTTTGGCGGGAGAAAGGTCCGTAGATGCTCACCATCATCATCGGTCAACAATCCTAGGATTGGTTTGACGCAGCCCTCCACTCGATTCTTCTATCGGCCAACCTCTTCATATTGACGTAGCTCCACTCTTTTACATCCTTCACACCTTGCTCCATATACCTCAAACGAGGCCTGCCCTTTCCATTCTTCCCGTTCACTTTTCTCTCAACGAATGTCTTCATCAGGCAATCGTGTCTCAAGATGTGGCCCATTAAGTTGTCCCGTCTCCTTTTTAATGTTTTCAGTAGATATCTCTTCTCTCCCACTCTTCATAACACTTCTTCGTTTGTCACTCGATCGATCCATTTTATCTTCAACATTCTTAGGTAGCACCACATTTCAAATGCTTCGGGCCTGGACTTCTCTGCTGCTGTTATCGCCCATGCTTCGCTGCCATATATTAGAATGCTCCAGATGTATGTTCTAATGAAAAGTTTCCTCACTTTCACGCTTGTAATTGCAGCTGTAAGCAGAATCTTCTTATGGTAAAATGCCATTTTTGCTTAGGGCTATCTACTGGTAATTCCTCTTTTACTTCGTCTATCGCTGGTTACTCGGCTTTCAAGGTAGCAGAACTCTCCTACCTCCTCGATTTTTTGTTTTCCTAGTTTAACATTGGTCCTGGCTTCCTTTCTCCTACTGCATACCAATACCTTAGTTATCTTTTTAATGATCTTCAGATGATATCTGGTCATTGTTCTTTCCATATTTCCTAGTGTCTTCTTTAAATATCCTTCTGTTTCTGCCATGACTGCTATGGCATCGTATCATCGATGACACGGCAGTCATGGCGAATCGTAGCATGCTGATTTTTTCCCCGTGTATATTCACTCCCGGAGACTTTGCTTCGACTTCTTGGATGGCTTTCTCGATGTAGACATTGAATAATACGGGAGACAGTGCACATCCTTGCCTCACTCCTTTCTTTATGCTTGCTTCTGTACTCTAGGGTCAATCAATACATTACGGCAATGTAGCAATAATTTTTAAGAACCCCGCAACTATTTCGTTAATTTACCCCATATACCAAAACGCTTGCTTGGTACCTGTGTATGAAAATTACTGAAACCAAATCATGTCAAATATCAACGTGGGATGTTCTAAGCTTAATATATTCAACTGAATACATTTTTCAAGCCTCCACTTTAAATTTAACTTAAACTGACTGGTCAGATATGCCAAAGAAAAAACAATAACGGAAAATAATGTACCTACAGAAGAAGGTTCCTCCGGCAGCCATCAAATTTGTTGGGATACACTTCATAAGAGCAGCATGACTTATGCTGCCAATTTCTGAGCTACTAGTATGTGAAAATACTAGTACTGCAGGAAGTAAAAAAAATCATGGTTAAAACTACGGGATTGACGAATTTAAAATTTACGGATCGATTAAATTAACTGAATACTAAATGAGCGAAAATGGAAACGAACATCGCATGGGTCGACTTTATCGAAACCTGAGACGTTTCAACCAGCAAAATATTGCAAATATTTATTTTAAATACATTTAAAATAGGTCTTTCTGCTTGATATTCCCAAGCTGACTCATTCTGCGAGAAAAGATATTTTCCTAAACTACGCATAATGTCACCATAAAATCTTGAAGGGGTACATTTATTTTAGGAATACTGCGATACCATTTATTAAGAGAATCATGCTCGGTCAACGCTCTCATCAGAGTAGCCCGGGTGAAAGAATACAAATTAAACTTTCCATGAAGGAAAAGGATTGGTATTTTAAATTGGATGAGATGAACTCTGGCGTATAGGACTAAACTGAATAGGGACAGAATTGGGGAGTGAGAAGAAGAATAGAGCGATAGATGGAATCTCACCCAGTACCGATAAAATCCTAACTAATATAGCTCCACTATTGCAACATAATTCCAAATCAAGCTGTAATTATTTTCATCTTGAGGATTCGTTTTCGATGCCTCCATTTTCAATCGCTTTGGATGAGTCATGATGCCTTCAGATGGTAGCACACCGAATGGCGCGAGAAATTTCTACGAACACTGTCAATTTCTACCTTTTAACCGTTCACGTACGTTTAAATCCGTCTCCTAGATACGCTCTCGTATCGCAAAACCTAGAATCACCAATCAGAGACCGTGCAGAACCGCTGCAGGACCCGCCCCTTCTTCCAGAAATAGAAGAAGAGTAAGGCGAAGCGATCCAGATGCTGAACGACTGGGCACCACGAGTCTGCCACCATTGCTTTCGCCCAAGAGGAAACTCAACTGCAACATGCACGGCCAATCGCTGCGCTCGCGAAAGTACCCTGGGAAAGCGGACCGCCCAGCGTCTAGGCCACCTCGCCATCTCCCTCCCTCTCCGCTCCAATGGAGGGGAGAGGATTCGTGTCTTGCGACCTGAGGAGATGACGGAAACAGTTTGTCAACTGCAATGAGGTCGCGAAATTTTACTAAAGGACATAAGCTGCTTCACACGAAAGCCCGAGAATCAATCCCCTGACAGGCTCAAGAAGGTTATACACATATAACAGCGAAATATAAATGGCCATATGGATTCTTCTAAATATATTTTTTTCTTTTGAACTTGCTTGACATAACGACAGTGAGCAATCGCTGACCTGATTTCTTATTTCTCTGGAGGTCGCCAAAAAAAATGAAAAAAACTATACATATTGCAACTGGTATTGCAAGTAAGCGTGATTATATATAAATATAGAGAAACGTTCAGACATGATTCCTTGGACATCTACATCTAGACGATACCCTGCAGGCCACCGCGAGGGTGTGTGGCAGAGGGTGAAGATCACCAAGCACTACCGTCAGGCAAACAAGCAACTATAGGGACTCATGTAAGTAGATTGTTAGTATCTATAGTATTTAAGGGATTAATACATGCAACATGCACTACAGACTACTCTAAAATATTTCCCCTACTATCCCTTTGCTATGCTGCCTATTCTGTTCTCTTATAGTACGGGGGAAAAACGCCATTTTGAATCTATCAGTACGACAATCTATTTCTCTAATATTATTTGTCTGGTCGAATCTAGCATAATACGGTGGTATTTTAATGTGTTCCTAACATCTTCAGTAAAGTTATCCGATTTAAATTTCTCTAATAGATTTAATCTGTACTTTTAAGCAGATTGAGTCCATAAATTCGACAGAAAATGCCGATCTGTAAGAGAGTTAAAACATAAAATAAGACAAAGCTCTATAAAGAAGAAGTAGTTGAAAAAAGAGCCACAAAAATGCCCAAGAATGTAGTTTTATTTTCTACAATTCGCCAATTCCACGAAATGAAACCAGGGGCCACCTTTTGAGGCCAGTTCACACCGGTAATGTGTCAGAGCAAATACACCCAAGAAAAGATGCGAGAGCAAATGCTCCCAATTTTCAGAAAAGGGACCGTTTTGTGAGTCAATGCAATCGCTCAACTGTCCGCATTCGCACGAATCATTTTCAACGCTCCACATATTTTTTTGTTTTTGAGTTTTTAACATGAATTACTGAAATCAAAGTGCTATCAGGCATCCAAAAAACGACAAACAATTCCCAGAGCACATGGCTTCTCAAGGGGTGGAGATCAAATGGGAAAAGGAACAATTTGAGTAGGCAAGAGAGGAAACCACACATGCCTCGGTATTAGAAGAAAGAAGTGGCATACACACGCCCTAAGACGAATACGTTTAGGAATTAGAAGAGTCATAGGAAAAAAATGAGTAAGATTCAAGGCTATAAACACAAAAAATACAAAATTGACACATGATTTCAGAAAGATTGTAAGGGAACAAGAGAGACATCATCATTAGTCAATATTCCTAGGATTTTACGCAGCTCCCCACTCAATCAGATACTATCTCTTCATATTCACAAAATTCTTCCCTATCACAATTTTCACTACTTGAAACATCAGCTACATAATACACAGCGAGCCACCGCAGAGGTGAATGGCAGGGATTGACTCATCACCAGGCATGCACTACCGTCTTAGACAAAATCCTACGAGTATTGTTAGTAACTATATCACACAGGTTGTACTGCTCAGTATCATCATGGCTAAAGGCAATAGATGCAACTAATTCCATAATAGATGATAAAAGAAGTAATGATCAGTGCAGTTGACAAATGTTAGTACTGTTATTTGGATGATGTACACGTGATTTCTTCCGAAAGGTGGCAGCATTGGATCATGAGTGCCGCTCAGCGATTACCATTGCATTGAAATGGCTAAAAACGGGAGAGAAAACACTCCCTCCATCTTGAAATAGAACGTGACGGGATAGGAGAACGGCGTTTCCGTGAAAGCTACTAAAAGTGGGCGGCGCTAGTCGCGAAAACCATTGTTAGCACAACCGCCCAGGGTCTCCTCCACTGAGGCCTGCGAATATGCTGTTCCCCCCTATTCCCTCTGTCGAAGAGGGAACCTTCCTACCTGCCTGCCAGCCAACCAACATCCTTCCCTCCCCTCGCCTACGAGAGGCCTTCAAAGTCTTCGGCGGCGGCAGCCCGTCCATCGCTATTCGCATTGTCATTATGATAGGTTAGTGTCACGTATCTCGTCCGCCCGCCAGAGAATGTTGCTAGTCCATGGCCACATAGACCATGGGACTGCCGCGAGAGAGATAGGTTGGGGTAGGCGGGCTGCGTTGAACGAGCGAACGCTTTCGACGCCCCCAAAGACGCGGGGGGTGGGGGAGGGAGGGCGTCGAAGGGTAGAGAGAGAGGGGGAGGAAGTCGGTCTCTTCCCCTGAAGCGCACGGTCCGAGGTTTTCGGCAAGGTCGGGTCCGGAGAGCTCCGAAAAGGAGGAGGTGGAGGGGCGAGATACGGGGAAGGGTGGAGCTGTTATTCCTTCCCCCAACCTCCCTCGGATCCCGACGGAAAAGTTTCCCCTCCTCCGCCGCCCTTGCTGCCGCGAACGCACTCCTTCCCCCGCCATATGAAAGGCAACCACCGACCTACAATTTCGGCAGAGGGGAGTGAGGGGAAGGGAGAGATAAAGTGGAGAGGGTTGAGCTTTGAGAGAGGGGAAGGGGGGGAAAACGCCGCGCGTGGATGGTGGCCCTACATAGTGGAAAGTGAGGGGAGGGATGGCGAGGGGGTGGGGAATGTAGGGGAAGGACTCGAGGGCACCGACTCCCGTCGAAAAGCGGCACGTGGAGGCGAAGGACAGTGGTTTTTCACTCGGAGGCCGCTTCGCCCGGTAGCCGAGAGGCCGGCTGGCGGGCAGCTTGTTCCACATTTTCCGCCTACGGACCCGACGTCTCCTTTCACTCTCTCAGCTCTTCTCTCTCTCTCCCTCTCTCTCTCTCTCTCCTTTTCCCTCATTCTTCCTCTCCCACCGACTCTTCGTCTCTCTCTCTCTCCCGTATCCTCTTTTAATCTTCCACACAACCCATCCCTTCTATTCTTCTGCACAAAGTTTATTTGTGTGCGTCGTTGGAGGAGTGGAAAACTTAATTGTCGAGCTTGTGTTTACGATTATATTCTTAACCGCGGATCCGTTTTGGTGCGCACCAGAAATACCCGATTGGTATCGATTGTTCCGGATTGTCGTGGCGGTGCTGCGACAGACCCAGACATAACAGAGCCAGCTCGCACCCCGACGCTATTCAGCCCTCCACACTCTCTGAAGAAGGCGGGGCACCAGATATAATGTGCCCGGAGCGAATTCTTGGGTACAAGCGGACCCAGCAGGATTCTCGTCCCTTCTTCGAGCTCAGACAAAACAGTGCGCCATTATGCTTCCTCCCTCTTCCCCTCTCGCTTTGACCTTGCCTCGGAGGAATAAATAGTTTATCACGTCCCATCCTGTCCTCCCGTTTCTAATTTCCGAGACCTCCTCCCGATTCTTTCCTGCATTTATTCCACCCACCAATTCCGCGAAACGAGAATTCGTTTGAATTTCTCAGCCCTTTGTCGATACTCTTCGACTTTCGTGGCACCTTTTGATTCCCACATGCTAAGTTGGGGAATAATTGAGATTTTAAGAGGGATCGACGAATGAAACAGGAGGAGCATCAACTTGGTCGATCACCCAGGAGCTTCTTGGATGAGGTGCGAGTGCGAGCGGACTAAATCTATCCCTCTCGAAGGCATTCTACGAAAAGAAAACAAAGCGAAACGAACCTGGGCCGTGTTGGATGCACGAAATTTTCCTGCTTGAACCTCCCTGACCCCACACCCTTGAATTCACCGAAGGATTCAAGGATTTGTTTTTTCAGATGCCTCTCCAGTATCTTTCCCTCACCACCTGGACCATCTTTTTCTTCTCTTCTTTGTCGACAGCGAGAGAGACTCATTTGGGAGTCGCCACTCGCCATTCGTCCGCGGCTCTGTTCAAGGTTGGGCCTCAGTGCGCCGAAGATGAGAAACAAAAAGGGCGTTGTGTATGGAGATGGGGGGAGTGGACAAAAAGACCACTCATTGGTTTGATATGAGACTCTAGCTTGGGAAGACCATCGGCTAGGGGATCTGGAAAACGCAGAGGGTTCAGGGTAAACATTTCGCGGGACAGTCGAGCATAGGATGGGAGCGAACGTCTCTCAAGTATTCGGAGGGGTCTGGCAGAAGAAACGGAAGATCTAAAGCGGGAGGGAGGTGGGAGCGTTTTTCGGGAACTGCTTGCGAGGGGACAGACACTCTACGCTTGCTGTTTTAGGGGGAGGGGGGTAAGTTTGAGGAGACTTCTTAGAGAGAGAGAGAGAGAGAGGGAAAGTGGTGTGGGTGAGTAGTGGAAAGGGATGGTGCAAGTGGGAAGGGGTTGTTGGAGGGGAAGGATGAAGTGGGAGGGTTCGTCGCAGCAGGATGAGCGCCTCTGCCTCCACACTCTCCCTCCTCCACATCCCACCCACCCTTATAAATCCCCTTTGCCATACCTCCTCCCCCTCCATCCCCCACTCCACCGAAACCCCCAAAATTTCCCTCCCCAGTCTCCCGCGCTGCAGTTTCCTCTCTCTCTCTCTCTCTCTCCCTCTCTCCTAGGGGCCAAAGACCTCACGACCTTGCTTTTACCTCTATCGGCGACAGCTTCATTTTCGTCTTGCGCGGTTTTTTCAACTATCGTAAACAAGCTTTAAATAGAGAGGGGGTAGGGGGGAAGATAAGTCAGTGCACGTGCGGAGGCTCACGCACAAGCCGAAGACCGAACGATCCTAAAAATCATGAAGAATTGATAAATTTCTCCTCCCTCAAGTCTTTCTCCGGAGAAGATACCGCCGCCCTTCCCTTTGACCACGGTCGGCGCCTACTGAACGAAGCGATCGCGGTCGACTGAGGCGAAGTCAAGAACAGTCACGTTCCTCTTCACCACCATCCTTCATTTCCACAGATTTCAAATTAAGAATAACTCGCGGAAACAAGTTTTGGAATTTAGATGCGATCATTCCTCATATTACTTGATTAAGGGTTCCGGCTAATTAATTCGGGTACTTAATTGCAAGGGATTATCGGAAATGTAATGACGTATTTCTGCAGTTCCTCATTCTCCTCACCACCCAACCATCAACTCAAAATTGACAGCTGAATATATAAATATAAACATTTTCGGTATTCATAACTTGGATGCATAATGCGTTATTTCTAGTCGATACACGATATACTGTAAATATGAAAGCTGATTTTTAATCCCGAATTTCCTGCGGTCACCCTTGTGAATGATCATACGGTTCTGGCTCTAAGAGTTAATTGCGCTTCCTTTTTTTCACGCAAAAAATATTCGATTCGCGCTTTATTAATGTGACCCGCAATCTTCCAATATGGCTGATCATCTGAGCCAGCAGAGCCAAACGCTAAAGATCACATTTGACTTCATGTATCTAAGGGAAGGAAAAAAAACCTCTCCAGAGCACCTCAAGAGCAACATCCCCTTGGTAATTAGTTTCCTACGTAACTCCTTAAGCTCCTTTCCCATCGAGGAAGGAATAAAGCGGCCATCGTGGTTGAGTGCGCGATGGTCTTTAACCAGGTAATGGCAGGAAACTCGGCTACGGGCGTACGCAATTCGAATCGATAGTTTCATTCTCGACCCCTCGTTTGGCGATTGATCTCAGGCAGCGTGCCCGCTCGCTGTGTACTGGCGACTTCGACGGCCGAGGTGCGGCTCGGTGCATTTTTCAAGGCGAGATCTGTCGACGATTGGGTCGCCAACTCCGCCATGGAGATTATGAATGCAGAGTAAAGCATACGTGGATGTGGCTTCCTGCGACAGTAGCTTTATAAAAAGGGAATCGAAACTGGAATCACAATCTAGAAGAGGCAAGATTCATATATTCCTTCTTAGAATCCTATCGAAAAATGGTCTAATTTGTTGGAGTAGGATCTTGCCCCAGAATCATGTTCATTGTTCATTGATTCATGAATTATTAATGTCTTAATTGTTGTCCAAAATTTTAGTGTCCTTGATTATAAATTCACCTTGGTCATCTGTTTAGATTTATTTTAACGTTTAAATGGTTACTTGAAATGACGATGAACGACGTGATTTAAAATGTGGTGTGAGAGTATAAAATAAAAAAATTAAGTCAAAATATAAAATCCAGCCATGAGATATAGGTTATGTATATATCTTTTTTTTGGTTTTTAATAAAGTTGATAGACCGTAGCGTGGATATTCGCCATCGAGGTCCGGTGTACATTAGGTGCGTATGTAAGCTATTCGTGGGTCCGAGGAAGGGTGGAGGAAAAATTTTCGTCATCATCATTCTACTTCATTGGAATGTTTCTCAGGAATCCACAGTCGTCCTATTCGACAGTTAGAGCACAGCACTCAAGTGCTATTTTACACATCACTCAAGTACCAAACGAGATTCCATTTTCATATCTATTGTTCTGACCGAATTGAAACCAGAACCCTCGGAACAAGTGGCCAGTACTTCGGTCACTGCACCAACCTTATCTCTAAAACACATCCTTGGCGGAGACGCCCGCTGAAATACACATCAAAAGAATTTCCATACAGAAAATTGCACCTTAATCGAGACAGCAGTTTGCTAGAGTACCTGGCCGCATTCCGGGTTCGTGCTCCGGTCACGGTGAATTTTTTCACTGTGGAAATTCTTCCAGGGTCTCTCAGTCGGAAGCTCAGCTTTTTCCACGGAGCTAATCCACTGTCAATACGCATATGAAAACCTGTATTGTTGACAGCAATATTTATTCTGACAACTTACCCTTCCCTAAGTCTTTCGGGTTTTCATAGGACAGCAATATCTCATTTATTACAATGCCCTTTCACTACTTAGACGTATCCGCTAGGTTTGAAGGCAACTCGCGAGCTCAAGGAGTCGCTCTCAACACTCTGGCGGGAAAGGTAAGGTCACCTTCTAACTCCATACGGAGGACCAACCTCCAAAATGATAAATCTTCAAGCTCACGTCTTCGAGTGGGACCCGAGTATGCTGTCCGTGTAAAAATAATTCGGGCGTCAGAGAAGAAGAATTGAGTCACAATGGACTACGCCTCTTGGGTCTGCCAAGGCTATGTACACCCTCCCAGAAAGAGCTACGGGACGCAACCGCATCGAAATGACTGACAATGAGTTCACGTTCTATCAGGCATGACAGGGTGTAAATCAATTGTCAGGGACGGATGAATTCATTAACTTCGATGCCACAGGTTTAATTTTATCTTGATAACTTCATCGGTATTTAGAGCATGCGGGTAGATGATGTTGATGTAGTGCATGATTGGCTATGATTACCCCCTGCCATTCACCCGGCCTCGGTGGCGACAGAGTCTTTACCTGGTATTCCTGGGGTCACGGGTTCGAGACCCACCAGAGTTCACTTTTCATCAACTAGGGTATGGCTGCGCGTATAGTGTATTAGTTGTTTGGTCAAGTGTCCAATGTAAATGACTAATTGTGCTGTTTTCATGTCTAGGAAAAATAAATACAAAGAGCTGGCTCGCAGGATGATCTGTAGACGTAGTTTGGGTATTCATTAAAATTGCCTCATGTACATGTGAAACGTTAATTTTTCAAAAGTATACTTGGCTGACATAGCTTGTTTACAATGCCGATCAAAATGACATCTGGAAGTATTTCATCTACATCTACGTTATACCCTGCGAGCCACCGCGAGGGTGTGAAGATCACCAGACGTGCACTATTAACATGCAACTAGGATATTTAATGGACACATGCTACATAAAAGGGTCACAAGCAGCTAGATGGTTAGTATCTACATCATAAGAAAGGGATTATTGGTGGTTATTACACTCATCATATACTACATACTACTATAACAATATTTCACCCACCTATCCCCTTTCTACGCAGCGTATTCCTGCCTATATCAGTGAATCGATAATCCACACAATTGATTTATTTACTTAGTCATCATCATCATGAGTCAACAATCCAAAGATTGGTTTGACGTAGCTCTCCACTCGATTCTCGTATGGGCTAACCTCTTCATACTTACATAATTCTTCTTTTTCATATACTTGAACCCAACAAAATAATAAAAATCATTGATTGAAGAGCACAGCACCAGGGCTACGTGAGAAGTTTTTCAATTTAGAACCATTCATACGTTCATTTCAGAATGACGTCTCATCATTATTTTTTTTGCATTGACTTCGAAATAATTTTGTGCATCTCATAACAATGACCACATCGATGCATATTCCTTTTTGAACAAACTGTGATTGCGTAAAGCCGTAAAGAAGGAATGGAACAATTCAGTTTTCAGGAGATCCAAATGCATAGGTTTTTGGATACACAATTGTAATAGGATCCAATTGTATATCCGTACCGTATCACCTTGAAGACTAAAAATTAATGAATCGCCCAGGCGAGACTCGAACCATGGCCATCAGGTTGCGAACTGATGCTACCATGGTCGTCCAGATAGGAATGAATATGTTAATACTCATTTGAAGGCTCCACCTTAAAGAGCATATTCAGACTCGGTCTATCTACTGACACGTTTCCTCTTTGGTAAGGAATGAACTTATTTCTCTGCTCTCCCGGCTTTTGTTGCCCGTTGCCCCCACAACAATAGTCGACGCTATCACCCTCCCGATCAAGTTTAGGCGACTCGGCATCATATCACTACTCAACAACATTCTTAGAGACCATAGTCGATGATTAGATAGTGAGGCAAGAGTTGGGCTCTTTTATCTTTTCCTCTCGCCAAAACAATTTTATTGGTAAAAAAAATCATTTCGGGTTTCCGCCGGCGAGGAGGAAGGAAAATTAAAAGCGTGGCACCGGACCTTGATTCAGTTTAGGTCAGATTATTCGTGGTCATGGTGATTTAGGGGGAGTTACAGCCGAGGAGGACGGGGAAGGCTTTGGCGAAGCTGGACTCGACTGAGGGGGGAGCGTCCCTACCAACGCAATATCGTGGGAGTTCGTCAGCGGTCACCCGAGCGACACCATTGGCTGCGAGTCGACCCCGGTCATCGCGAAACTCCTGAACCCTCTTCCTCGCCCTCCTGTGGGTAGGACTCCACGTGCCGCCGGATTGCTTGGAACTCGTTATGGCTGGAGGAGACTTTTTTCTTGCTTTTTTTTCTCTCCTGTTTAGATCGTTTTAGATTGATATTAACACAGGTATTTTTTTTCTTTTTAATCTTTTTTTTGTCCCGATCCGACGTGGCCTCGAAAGCACGTGTCTCCCTGGCGGGGTCATGAGAAACGGACTCGGGGGTGAGTGAGAAGAGGGGAGGGAACTGAATACCTCCCGAAAGACAGTCACTCACTTTGTCTCCTATCCCAGGACTGCATGCAGCCTATACTCTTTTCCATATGCCCGCGACCGAAGTCGCAGGACCCCACCCTTCCCCTCCTCCCCCGAACGGACGCCGATAGCGAGACACAAAAATGTCGAGATCATTCACCTCGGGGGAGGGGGCGAGGGGAGACTATTTTTTTCCTGACGTTTTGTATTTCCTGCCCGCGCGTGTTATCGCCTTGGAATGGCACTCCGCCCGACCTCCTCCTCCTCCTCTTCGCGGCCCCCTCCCCCACAGACCAAAAGCCCGAATTCTGGCGGGAGATGGAGGAGGGGAGGGTGTGTCTTAAAGGACCCTCCTTCTCCTCCTCTCCCAAAAGAGAGGGCCGAAAAAAAATCTCCCACACTCTCTAACTTTGGCTCCTTCCCCTCTCTCTCCCATATCTGGAAAGTGAGAAAGGGGAGAGACTTGCACATTCAACCCTCACCCCAGATTCCCTCTCTCCCTCCCCTTTAAAACAAAAAATATGACTCCCCCATCTTCGCCTCCCATATAAAACTCAGCTCCCCAAACACTTCCTCCCTCCCCTTGCCGTCGAGAGAGAGAGAGAGAGGCGCCCGCCCCCCTCCTTGCCCTTTGGAGCTCCCCCCTCTAAACCATCCGCAGCCTTTCTCTCCCTGTATATTTCCCCGGCGAGCCAACGTCTACCCTCTTCTTCCACCCTCCCCCCGCAGCTCACCGGTTTTGTGGACAATGACCCACTGGGAACGCAGTTGTTGCACGTGGAGCACTGTGAAAAACCCGTGTCCTACGCCTCGCGGAGGCCAAGAGCCCCTCTCTTCCTCCCCTCCGTGACTCTCCCTCCCCTCCGTGACTCGCCCTCCCCTCTCTTGCACCGGACCCTCTTCCCCCCCACTTTCCCATACCTCCTCCCACTCCTCCCCCTCTCTCTCAACACCCCCCCCTCCCTGATAAATTCTCACCCCCTTCAATTCTAAGGCCTCACGCAGGGTGCGTTTCATCTTGGGGATATCCGAGGGTTAGTTGCGATCGCCGCCGTGGTGAGGCGCAATGAGGGGGATCTCCCCCCACCCCTCCTCCTTCGCTTTATTTTTATTTTCGAGGGAGGGAGAGACAGAGGGGGTGAGCTCTCTCTCGACTCTTCCCAAGTGAAAACGAAAGTGAGGGGTGTGTAGTCCCTTTTCCTTTCCCTTCCCTGACGCGCAGGGCACAAAAAGGGTTTCTCCGAGGGAGCGCGCGCGGATAAATGTAGGCATAGGACGCCGAGGTGGGATGCGGGGGATACGGGTTGACGGACAGAGTTGTTCGACCCCCAGCCGACCGGTCAGGGATTGAGCGGGTGGCTTTCTGTATCCACGTCTACATACTACCCTACGATTCTCTGTAAGGGCGTGTGGCAGGAGATGTTTAGTTTACCAACCATGAAAATAAATACGTACAGTAAACCCTACATTACGCGGTTCCACAAGACGCGATTTCGTTAAGACGCGATCATATAAATGTACCCAATTTCACAAGACGCGATCTTTATTTTCGGTGAGACGTTGTTTCATATATCTCGATCGGAGCAAATCTGGGAATCACGCTCCATCATGGTTCTATACATTGGTTCAAAGATTAGGAGTAATGTTCAAAGTAGTACACCTGTCGAATCAGACCATATTGCGAATAAAGAACGGCATAATTCATGACATTTACTGCGTATTCATCATTTCATTACGATACATGTAACTTTCTGCCCATTACTAGGTTTTGGTGACTTCATCGTCATTGCATGTCTTCGAGGTTACCATGTATATGTTCTCCAAGCGTTGGTTCCCTTTTCTTTCAAGGTTCGCGATTAGGAATGAGCGATAAAATAAAGTGTTGCCCAAGTAAGATGACTGAAGCTGCAACTATTTCGGTCACCCAACTGTATCAAATAGTTATTGCAAACAAAAGATTAGCTTCGAGATATCTTCGCAGCCTCGAAACGATGCTACCACATTAGTCCTCGAGACAATCTTCAAGAGCACGAAGGCACGGTGGAGGAATGACGTCCGTACGGGCCTGGGCTGGGAGGAAAATTAAAATTTTAGACAAACTGAAATCAGGCCAAAAAAACCTCATCCTTAGGGAGAAAACACGGGATAAACGAGTCAACATACGTACTGTACGAACAAATGAAGGAAAAATAAGAGCTGACTTCAGTGCAGGAACTTCTGGTGGCGAGAAAATAAAACGAATTTCCAAAATAAATGTAAAATTGTGTACGCTGGAAAAATGTTTGTGACGATGGATGTTTGTGAAAAATGCTTTATGAAAAATGTCTGCGACCTAAATCAAATAATGGTGACGCTGAGTTCAGCAGTAATGCGTGTTAAGGCAATGATTTAACACAACACCTTATCTGCGCAAAATCCGGAGTCTTCTACCAGAGCAACTTTTAATGAGAGTTTTGAATAGTTTAAGGAGATTATAAAACGGTTCAATACCCATAACATGATGTTTGGGGAAGATGGGGAAACTGCATCTGCTAATCATCAAACAGCCCAAAATGTTATTCCAGAGTTTTCTGCCATGATTGAAGAAAGGTGTTATCTGCCTTAACCAACTTTCAACGCCAATGAGACAGCCATGTTCTGGAAAAATATGACGAAGATGACCTATATTTCAAAGTAGAAACGATGAGCACCAGAATTTAAGGCCACTAAGCATGGCCTTACACATTATTTTAATCTTTCAGATGGCTGAAATTGTAGGTCGATACATGTTAGTGCTGAAAATTCTTGAGTTTTAAAGGGAAAAACCTAAGTGATCCTCCTTGTGCATTGGAAATCAAATCAAAAGGCGTAGGTGAACGCAGCTTTGTGTACAGAGTGGTTCAAATTTTGCTTTTGTTTTCGAGATCTAAAAAAGAACTGTTTGTTGACAGCCAAATCATCGTGAATTTCATTTTTATTTTAGCCAAGATGATCTATGATGATAGAAACGGCTGTTTGTTCTACATTCCGAGGTCCCATAAAATAAAAAAATAAGAATAAAAATGACTTTGTATATTCCACACTTTTATTGACAAGACCGACCGCGGTTTCGACGTCTATAGCGTCATTGTCAAGGCAACCAACATATAGTGTGCAACAAATGCCGAAGGAATGGCCTTAAATACAAAACAGCAGGGGGGTGGGGTAACAAATTGAGGCTCGGAGTGGGAGGGGGGGGTGGATCGCTTGCGGTTGACTTGGGCAAGGAATTCATTTGGTAGGAAAATGGAGGGGTGGCCTGTAGGTGTAAACGTTTTCTCTTAGTTGAAGGTTAGTGGAGGGGGGGGGGGGAGGTGCGGAGGGGTTGGGGACTGGTGTGGTTTGGGAAATGTTATGAAGGGTGATGCTTTAAACTCTGCCATGTCATTTAAAATGGTAACATTATGAGATTTAGAGTGTTTTACAATTTCATATCGTTCTAAAAAATCCAGTTTAAAACTTTTGTCACACACATGTAAAACATTAAAATTAAAATCTGCACTATGTCCGGTGTCTGTCAAATGTTTGGCAAAGGTGGATTTTTCATCTCTGTTCCTTGCACTCCTCTTGTGTTCATTCACACGAGTGGAAAACTTCCGTCCAGTCTGTCCTATATATACACCATTACAGTCCGAACACTTTAACATATAGACACCACTCTTTATCGAAGGTTCAAGTATATCTTTAGAATTGAACAATAACTTGTCTAACGTGGAGGGGTTATAATAGCAGACTCTGTAGTTATTCCGAGGCAGTCTTTTAACGATATTGTTCGTCATGTTCCCTAGGAATGGAAGTTTGCACCACTGTTTGGGTTTCTCAGGCGGTATCTTAGTTAGGTTTGTTATGGAATTAATGGCCTTGTGATATAATTTTTTGTGGAGTAGCTTATGTACTACGTTGATGTTATATCCATTTCTTATTGCAATGCATTGGATGGTTTTTAATTCCTTATTGAAACAATCGTCACTCAAGGGGATAGAAACAAGTCTATGCAGCATGGCATGGAGGGCCGACAGTTTGTGGGAATGGTGGTGGTGAGAATCGTTGCAAATGATTACGTCGGAGAAAGTGTTTTTGCGGTAAATAGAGAATTGGTGCCTTTTCTGAGCTATGGAGATGGTTAGATCCAGGTAGTTCAAGTGGTCTGTACCAATCTCCATCGTGAAAATGATTGAGCCATGGAGGGAATTTAAAAATGTCAGAAAGGTGTTTAACTGTCTCAGACTACCAGTCCAAAGGCAGATGATGTCGTCCACGTATCTGTAATAGTAAAAAACGTTTTTTAAAAGGATATTATTTGATTTAAAGAGTTTTTCTTCTAACTTGTCCATGAAAAATTCCGCCAGTAACGGTGAGAGGGGGGAACCCATGGATAGACCGTGCCGTTGTCTGTAAAAATTACCATTAAATAAGAAGTAGTTTTGTTCGATGCACATGGTTAAAAGTTCCTTAAAGTCATTAACAACACCACCGCTACAATCTGCTCTTCTTAACCAGTCTATGGCTATGTCAATCGCCTCCTGCCCCGGAACTGATGTGAAGAGATTTTTGACGTCGAAAGACACCAACTTTCCATTCGATGGGGGGGTAACACTGGAAAGAATGGACGCAAGTTCCGTTGAGTTCTTGATACTGTATTTGGGCTTAAAACACGTGAACTGTCTGAGGAGGGTATTTAACTTGGAGGAGATCTGGTGAGAGGGAGCAGTAACATGTGATACTACAGGCCGTATAGGGACATCTGGTTTATGCGTTTTGGGAAGGCCGTACATCCTAGGGGGTAAGGGATTCATTTTTATCAACGGCCATTTTTCCTTCGGGGAGAATAATGAGTTGCATTTGTCAATGGTCGACTTTAGGGTCGTTTGGAAAATATTTGTTGGGTCTTTGTTTAAAATTTCAAAATTGTTGTCGGAAATGAAATCCACGCACTTTTTCACATAGTCTGCTTTGTCTAATACAACTATACTATTGCCTTTATCTGCCTTAGTAATAATCAACTCTTGTTGAGTGGCAATATTCCTAATCTCTTGGATTTGGCGTTGGAACAGGTTACCTATTGGATCCCAATTTCTTAAAGAATAATTGGTAATACATTCTGCTATCAATTGCTTTTTTCCCAGTGACTCCCTATATAACGCAACTTCACAGTCCGCCAAAAGATTAAGGACAACGTTTTTATTTAAGGGTAACTTTGGAGCGAATTTGTATCCTTTGTTTAAAAGAGCACTGTCAATCTTGGAGAATTTATATGATGACAAATTAACCAGACGTGGAGAAAACATAGGGTCATTCAAGTCAGTAGGCAGTTGAGCGGGTGGGGGAAGTTGTCGTGCACATAGGTTGCGTAGTTTCTTCCGGAGCACTGTAAGTTTCTTGAAGGCAACACAACTCACCAAATGCTTGACACTGTCTTGGTATGCAATCCACTCACACCAGCTCAAGTTGTTGGCTAGATACAGATGAAGGAAGTAGAGATAGTGCGAAAGGGCATCTCTCCTTCCAAACCAGCACTTTAGCTCTTGTCGAATCCAAATCTTCTTCGCGGTGGATACAGCCACCCCTGCGGCTTTGGAGGAACACTTGGTGGAGATGTTCAAGTGTTCCTCCAAAGCCGCAGGGGTGGCTGTATCCACCGCGAAGAAGATTTGGATTCGACAAGAGCTAAAGTGCTGGTTTGGAAGGAGAGATGCCCTTTCGCACTATCTCTACTTCCTTCATCTGTATCTAGCCAACAACTTGAGCTGGTGTGAGTGGATTGCATACCAAGACAGTGTCAAGCATTTGGTGAGTTGTGTTGCCTTCAAGAAACTTACAGTGCTCCGGAAGAAACTACGCAACCTATGTGCACGACAACTTCCCCCACCCGCTCAACTGCCTACTGACTTGAATGACCCTATGTTTTCTCCACGTCTGGTTAATTTGTCATCATATAAATTCTCCAAGATTGACAGTGCTCTTTTAAACAAAGGATACAAATTCGCTCCAAAGTTACCCTTAAATAAAAACGTTGTCCTTAATCTTTTGGCGGACTGTGAAGTTGCGTTATATAGGGAGTCACTGGGAAAAAAGCAATTGATAGCAGAATGTATTACCAATTATTCTTTAAGAAATTGGGATCCAATAGGTAACCTGTTCCAACGCCAAATCCAAGAGATTAGGAATATTGCCACTCAACAAGAGTTGATTATTACTAAGGCAGATAAAGGCAATAGTATAGTTGTATTAGACAAAGCAGACTATGTGAAAAAGTGCGTGGATTTCATTTCCGACAACAATTTTGAAATTTTAAACAAAGACCCAACAAATATTTTCCAAACGACCCTAAAGTCGACCATTGACAAATGCAACTCATTATTCTCCCCGAAGGAAAAATGGCCGTTGATAAAAATGAATCCCTTACCCCCTAGGATGTACGGCCTTCCCAAAACGCATAAACCAGATGTCCCTATACGGCCTGTAGTATCACATGTTACTGCTCCCTCTCACCAGATCTCCTCCAAGTTAAATACCCTCCTCAGACAGTTCACGTGTTTTAAGCCCAAATACAGTATCAAGAACTCAACGGAACTTGCGTCCATTCTTTCCAGTGTTACCCCCCCATCGAATGGAAAGTTGGTGTCTTTCGACGTCAAAAATCTCTTCACATCAGTTCCGGGGCAGGAGGCGATTGACATAGCCATAGACTGGTTAAGAAGAGCAGATTGTAGCGGTGGTGTTGTTAATGACTTTAAGGAACTTTTAACCATGTGCATCGAACAAAACTACTTCTTATTTAATGGTAATTTTTACAGACAACGGCACGGTCTATCCATGGGTTCCCCCCTCTCACCGTTACTGGCGGAATTTTTCATGGACAAGTTAGAAGAAAAACTCTTTAAATCAAATAATATCCTTTTAAAAAACGTTTTTTACTATTACAGATACGTGGACGACATCATCTGCCTTTGGACTGGTAGTCTGAGACAGTTAAACACCTTTCTGACATTTTTAAATTCCCTCCATGGCTCAATCATTTTCACGATGGAGATTGGTACAGACCACTTGAACTACCTGGATCTAACCATCTCCATAGCTCAGAAAAGGCACCAATTCTCTATTTACCGCAAAAACACTTTCTCCGACGTAATCATTTGCAACGATTCTCACCACCACCATTCCCACAAACTGTCGGCCCTCCATGCCATGCTGCATAGACTTGTTTCTATCCCCTTGAGTGACGATTGTTTCAATAAGGAATTAAAAACCATCCAATGCATTGCAATAAGAAATGGATATAACATCAACGTAGTACATAAGCTACTCCACAAAAAATTATATCACAAGGCCATTAATTCCATAACAAACCTAACTAAGATACCGCCTGAGAAACCCAAACAGTGGTGCAAACTTCCATTCCTAGGGAACATGACGAACAATATCGTTAAAAGACTGCCTCGGAATAACTACAGAGTCTGCTATTATAACCCCTCCACGTTAGACAAGTTATTGTTCAATTCTAAAGATATACTTGAACCTTCGATAAAGAGTGGTGTCTATATGTTAAAGTGTTCGGACTGTAATGGTGTATATATAGGACAGACTGGACGGAAGTTTTCCACTCGTGTGAATGAACACAAGAGGAGTGCAAGGAACAGAGATGAAAAATCCACCTTTGCCAAACATTTGACAGACACCGGACATAGTGCAGATTTTAATTTTAATGTTTTACATGTGTGTGACAAAAGTTTTAAACTGGATTTTTTAGAACGATATGAAATTGTAAAACACTCTAAATCTCATAATGTTACCATTTTAAATGACATGGCAGAGTTTAAAGCATCACCCTTCATAACATTTCCCAAACCACACCAGTCCCCAACCCCTCCGCACCTCCCCCCCCCCCCTCCACTAACCTTCAACTAAGAGAAAACGTTTACACCTACAGGCCACCCCTCCATTTTCCTACCAAATGAATTCCTTGCCCAAGTCAACCGCAAGCGATCCACCCCCCCCTCCCACTCCGAGCCTCAATTTGTTACCCCACCCCCCTGCTGTTTTGTATTTAAGGCCATTCCTTCGGCATTTGTTGCACACTATATGTTGGTTGCCTTGACAATGACGCTATAGACGTCGAAACCGCGGTCGGTCTTGTCAATAAAAGTGTGGAATATACAAAGTCATTTTTATTCTTATTTTTTATGATGATTCAATTCCACAAAGTTACGCCTGAAGGTATTTCTTCCCATAAAATAGGCGACAAAAATTTCGCGCTGAAATTTATTTAAAAATATTTTGTTGCAACCAATTCACTTAATCTTGCGTGTCCCATATATTGTTAATGTGACCTAAAATACTAAAATGATCAATGGAATAGCATGTTTATTATTTGAAAAAGGCAATTTTATCATACTGGACACATTTCCCAAAAATATGAAAAATCTCTTTTAACCGTTGTACAAACACGAAATTATTTCCCGAAATGCATAGTATAGAAATAACACCTTCGGCCTGAATCACAAGTTAGGTGCTAAGACTAAGTAATGAAACTCGGTATTGCCATACGTTGAGCGTTGAATCTCGGTATTTCCTGTTAACTCTTTGTTTCACATAGCGCGATTTTACAAGACGCGACGATTTCAAGGAACCTAACCTCGCGCTATGTGAGGGTCTTCTGTATTATTTATGGGTAGATGCATCTTTATTCTTCTCATAATATGAAGATCAACAGAAAGAAATAGGAATCCATGATTTGCGGAAGGGAAAAATGGAAGGTAATCCATGCGCCACTTGTAAAAAGTTAGAGCAAGTGGAATCGTTCACCTCCGACGAAATCAACATCCATTCATAGGATAGTGTCCAACCCACGACTTTTGGGTTTTCATATCGACGCATTTTCAATCTTGTGAATTAAGGCTATCGTTCTTCATTTGACTAATGATGTAATTCCACAAACGCACTCTTTGACCGTCTTGAGCTGAAGGATTATTTCATTTCTTCTGTCAAGCTGAAAACCATAAACCGCTAGTGTGTCCAAAAAATCTCCATGTGCTTAAACATGTGTCATCATTATTATTTTTCAGCTCTAATTATGATTAACTACAAATCTCCATTCTTCCTTATTCAACGTTTGTTTACTCAGCTACGCCTTGGTGGCTCATTCCTAAATCCTTTTTTACTTGGCATGTATCGTTTAACACATGATCTTCCTCGTGGAGTCATTTAATTTCTACTTTCCCCTCTTCTATTTCTGACCCGATTGTGTTCCTTACAAATCCATTGTATCAAGGTGCGTCCCATATAGTGATGAAATATATATCGCAAACTGTGAAGAAGTCTCAGATATGTGAAAGTAACAGTCACAACCTGTGACTCCGTTCCGGCGAAACCTGT
Source organism: Platycnemis pennipes (assembly GCA_933228895.1). NCBI lineage: Eukaryota > Metazoa > Arthropoda > Insecta > Odonata > Platycnemididae > Platycnemis > Platycnemis pennipes. Next base: position 112,022,483 of record OW121850.1, read on the forward strand.
TAATTGTGATCAGGAGTGATCTGTGATCCATGGCGTTGCTGCTGACAACTGCCACACATTCCGCAATGCGATTGATATAAAGCCCACAGTGAGCACTGATTAGACAGTGATCATATTGTGACTGTTTCAAATGCCAACGTTCACAATGGCAAAAAAAGAGGAAAACCAGTTCAAATTTTTAAATTATTTTATTTCAAGTTATCGCTCAAGGAGATGAATTGTCACTTTTCTAAGTCATATGCATATTTTTTTTGCAGGAACATCTTCATAATTTTATGATAAAAATTGTTTACGTTATTGATGTGATTACTTCCTCGAAGTGTCTTCATAAGTTTTAGAAGATGTCTATTAAAAATAAATATATATGTCTGAGAAATACGAAAATTATTCTCCTTACATTGTAACATGAAATGGAATAATTAAAACATTCTCTGGTTTTCCTCCCTTTTTTCCATTGTGAACGTTGGTAGTTGAAGCTATCACAATATAATAACAGACTAATCAGTGCTTATAGTGTGCGTTGGAACGTTTTCGTAACGAAGAATGACCTGTCCCCTAAAATGCAATCGCAATCACATTTTACACATATCATATAATATCACACATATCATATACATACGTATAATCACAGTTATTTTAACGTAGCAGTCACATGTAAGGAGATGACAGGAAAGTCACAGTTTAATGCCATCACTAGTCCTATCCACCTGCTTCTTCTTTGTCTTACTGAGATCCACACAGATATTCCTTCCTCGCATCTACTGTGTACTTCCTTTATTTTCATGTACCACTCTGTATCCTATTATAAAACTAGTTCTCAGAAGCCCTGATGATGAAGAGCGAGTCGCGCTTTGAAACGTTGGCAGTAATGGAGCCTATTAACCGGTGTCAAGCCCGAGAAACCTTTCTGCATAGTTCTCCTAGGATTTACTTTTTTTCTGATCAGCTTTTCCGATTACTCTGACCCATAAAAGAGTAAGACTACACACGAAGGTATACACATACTGCTCCCCTCTATTTAACTGCATTCTTTTCGCACATCAATGGTTTCATTGTCATGAATATTTTCTTAGAATGAGTTCTTCCGCGTTTACCACTTACCGCAGCGGTTCTACCATGCTCCTTCCCTCCTGTATATAAGGTGAAATATCGTTAGTGTAGTCTGTAGTGCATGAAGCATGATTTAAACTATCTGACCCATGCATGCTAGGGAATTGTTTATTTAAATAAATGCCTGTATAATCAGTACTATGGAGATACTAACCATTTACTTGCACGTGGCTCTTATATTTAGTATGTTTCCATAAAGTAGTAGCATCGCATCTCTTAGTTGCATATAAAATTGTTAATTGGAGGGTGGGCGGGGCCTTCTGGGGCCCCCATGGCACTTTTTTAGATCCATTGTGCCAACCCACATTTAACCGGCCCGCCACTCGCAGACGGGACACGAGCACCGCGGTAGAGATATCGAGGAGGGCCACCCATCTTCTGTCCGGGACCAAAGTTGCTTGACTTCGGTGATCTCACGGGAACCGGTGGGTCCTCTTGGCTAGGCTCTAGCCCTAGTTGCATGTAAGTAGAGCATGTATGGAGACTTTTCACCCCCTACCGCAAACCCTGACAGTGGCTTACACGGCATTACAAAGATTTCACGGCTAAACGATGGTTTCCGATTTAATCAGCGTCAACCAATGATAATTCGCAAGTGAATTCCCTCTCCAGTTAAATAATTCGAGAGGCCAAGGGCTATCGAATCTCCGGGCGTAGTTAGCCCGAGAAAGGACATCCGTTACGGGTGACTGGATTTGGACATGAAGCGAAAGATCACTTTGGAATTGCGGAAAGTCTGGAAAAACTGGATATTGGAATGAGTTAAATGGGCCTCCACTTTGTGGGGATCAGTGAATTCAAATGGACCAAAGAAAGAGAGACGAAGAAGAAGGAACAGAAAAGTATCGAATCAATGAGCAGCAATAGGAAGCACTCTTTACTATTAAGTTCCTGAAGCACAACGGGCTGCGGTGGTGATATTGCCAAAGCCCACATGACACCAGTGCGTTGTAGATTCATATCCTCAAAACGGACAATGAAGGTGAAGAGGTCAGTTATATCTATCATGATATCATTGGAGTAATAAAAGGATAGGAGGAAGAGAAGGTTTAATTCTTGTAGGGATATCGGAGAGAAAGAAAACACAGACTGAAGGAATTCGGGCATAAATCAGTGGTGGCAAATGCACTATAAAAATCACAACGGAGAATGATAGCATAGGACTATTTCTCAATCATTAAAGGAGGGTTACCGTACTGAGTCCCAGCGTGTTGGAAAACGAAGGACTGTAGAAGCGATATAACAAAGGGTTTTGGACTAGATATTATAAAACAGTAAATATATATGAACGTTGAAGAGCTTCGGGTCGAAATGAAAACCGAGTGAATTTTTTCCCCTCCATTTAAAATCATAAATCAATTAAGGAGTAAACGACTAAGAATGCATTCTAATGCTTAGGGTAGGTACATACAACGAGTAATAAAAGATTAAACACCTGAAAAATTATTTCAAAGGTTACGGTCATTGAACAGTTCCATCAAGTTTTACTTGTACCTTACCATTTCACAGTACGACACACTGAGAGATACGCAGAGGATATTTCATCGTGTAAATCAAGAAGTTGCTTGGAAAACTTTTCAAACGATTGAACGATTGTTTGGAGTATATCCTGCACTCTTCCCAAGCATTCATCCATTGGTGTGTTAGTTGGCAGCGAGATTTAAATTTGAAGAAATAAGTGATAATGAACTTTTAAAAAGAAAAGCTTTCCCCGGAGTGATTATTACATCAAAGAAATACTGTTATTGCATCAAATAAAAGATAATATCGAACGTAGAATCTATTAAATATAAGACTTAGGCGTCACCATCACTGAAGGCATGTCATGGGGGAAAAACATCAGGGAAATAACTAGTGTAGCAAACCGTAGCTTAGGATTCGTAAAAAGGGTTCTGGCAAATGCAATGAGAGAGTACGAGAAAGAAGCTATTTTACACTTGTCAGGCCTCATTTAGAATATGCCGATAGTATATGAGACCTGTACGAGGAAGGCATGATAAAGGAATTAGAGCGTGTGCAAAAGAGATCCGCTAGATTTGTTAAAGGCCGGTATGATAATTGTATAAGTGTTACGAGTATAATAGAAGAACTAAGATGGGAATTACTATCAGAACTCAGATTAAAATTTAGGTTAAACCTTTTAAGTAAATTCGAAACCGATTTGTTCACAGATGACATTAGATATATATTAAGAACCCCTGCGTATTATGCTAGGTTTCATAGATTTAACAAGATTAGAGAGATACATTGTCGTACAGATAAATTTAAAATGTCATTTTTCCAGCGTAACATAGAGAGCACAATAGGCAGCGTACGAAAAGGATAGGTAGGTGAAATATTGTTAAAGTAGTCTGTAGTGCATGATGCATGTAATAACAACCGATAATCTCCTTCTTATTATGTAAATATTAACCATCTAGCTGCTTGTGAACCTATTATCCAGCATGTCTCCATTAAATATTCTAGTTCTCTGTCAATAGTGCATGTTTGGTGATCTTCACCCCCTGCCACACACCCTCGTGGTGGCTCGCGGTATTACGTAGATGTAGATGTAGATCCATATAATGTCCGAAATGGGTTCCTTGACGTCGCGAAAGACAAGAGAAAGTTAACGCAACTGACTCCGCAGGTCTAACTTACATTATCAATTCGCCTCCTACATTAGTTCCGATGTTCATCCTTTCCACAATCCATATATCATGAGAATAAATAAAGTTTTTGTCACACTCCTCGTCCTGACGCTAAGCAGTCTGATTCGCTATCTGCATCCCTTATCCTCGCCGACTGGTTTAGGTGGATGGAAACAAAAGTACTTGTTCAATCCATTTAATAAAAATAAAATTTCTTATAGACTTAGATTTCGTTGCTGTGGCGTATTATCTGGTGACATTTCGTCGCTTGTTGGGGCACGTATGGAGGGCGGGAAGAATTGAAAAGTTGTTAGGGCTGAGTAGAGGTGAGAGGGAGAGGAGTGTTTTGTTGACTTTACGACTTCACTGTTGATAATTTCGTATTACGGTCACTCAAATTCCGACTTTTATTGTCGGGATTTGGAAAAAGAAATTATTAAGTTCCTACAATTAACGTGACTTTCTCTCGATAATAGTTTCACATGATAAAGCGAGGATTATGATGTTCAAACGTCAAACAAATTAGGATTACCTACCGATACTTTCCTCCTACAGCATGTGCTGTGGGAGAGACGATTTCTGGTTGATGCACACGAATACTTTACACTCTGATTACTTTATTTGAGTTACTTTCGCCACAAAAATTTCACGTTATTTCCAAATAAACTGTCTTTTATTAAATCACTACGCAGACAAATTCAATTATATATTTATTTCGATCATTTGTAAAGCTAACAATACGCATCGAGAGATAATCATTTTCCCAAATTGGTATCATTAGATTCCATGCCAATCTGATTAAATAGTAAATATGTATACATAAAGTAATTCAAAATAAGTATACATATGAAAATCCAATGGTGAGACTGATTTTTACAAATTGATTACAGGAATTTCTGCAAATGGGATGGAATTGTGATTTAAAAGAACTACCAGATAACCGTATCAGAGCATTAATAGCGGATTAGCTTAGCGGAATTCAGATACAATGAAATTTATAAACTCGATAATATCCCCCACTTTTATGTAATAACCTCCACCGATTCGATGCCATCCGTTTATCTTCAATTGAGAATCCTCTTGGAAAATATATGTGAAGTCCGTAGAAACGGAAATATTTCTGTGCCTCTGAAGCTTCTGTCACCGCCATTAATTTGCATTTAAACACTTGGGGCTTATTTTTCCGAACACCTCAGGAGCTCCGCGGGCATGGGCCCGATTTATAAAACAGAAGAATGACGATGAAAAAACAGAGCATTACGAGCGTTTACCAGAAAAGTGAATGAGGTGAAAAAAAGAAAACGATTTAACATCGTACTCCTTACCTTTTTCAAGCCAACTGGGAGCAGGGCCATGTTGTTATTTGACGTTTTCGATCCTTTTCAATATAGGACGTCAAAAACAAACATTTTTCCATGGTGGATGGAGGACGCCATGGTGAGGGATGTTATGATCATCTGCAAAATGACAGAAAAGTTATATTACCCAGTACTCTCTACGTTGCGGGGCATATAGTAACTCTTTGGAGGAAAACCCTTTCACCAGTGTACGTTCCATTCTCACCCCTCGAATCAGTGAACGAGTTCCCTGAAAAAGTACTTTCAATTTTGAGAAGGAAGGATGGAAACGGAGGAGAGAAACCCGGCGTCCGCATTAGCCCGTTCTTGACGAAAGGCACTAAGACACTCAAATAAATTACATTATACTGATGTCTAGTTGTTGAATTTTTCCATTCAGACAGTAGTGAGGAGCTAACTCAGAGGTTTCCGAACATTTTAAAAACCCTATCTAGTGGATTCCCAATAAGCAATGCGACTTTTAACGAATAATACTCTTTTACTACTGCCCTTTATGCGGACTTGGGCCCATGTGATCTCATGCAATACAATTATCGGGGGAGAACCTAAAATTCAAGTGTAATGATATTCGCATGCTTGGGTAGCAACATACAAGGAAAATTTCAACGATATTAATGCTCAAATATATTTTTTGAAAGCTGCTTGAAACTTACAATCCAATGATATCATCAGCGAAATTACTAAGTAAGGAGAACGGGAAAGTATCCAAATAAGATAGTAATCTCCTATTGATGGATGAGCAAACAGAAAAACATGGAGACAAGGTAGAGGGTGATTAGATGAGGACAACTTTTAACTTCACTTATTTATATACTTATTCATTGAAAACTCATAAATATAATGCTTTAATTTCCAATATAATTAATTTAATGACTTAATCTCCATGGATATTTTGATTAAATTCCCATACTTAGATACATTAATAAAAATCTTCTATATTTTGTCTATATCGTGATTAGATGCATCGAAGAAAGAGTAGTTCACAGGAATAAATCGATTCTGAAAACTTAATTATAATAGTTTAAAAAAATAAACATGACCTCTTACATAAAGACATAAATTATAGTTGACCAACCTCTTTATTTTTGAAGGAGGTGATGTTACTGTTTCCACAATTTTGTTCCAGAAACACCCCTGATTGATCTACATGAAAACTAATATTGAATTCGGCTTTAGGAGATAAAAATTATTTAGAATGAAAAAAATCATGGTTCTGGTTTATACGATAACAAATACATAAATTTTGGCCATTTTTTTTATTTCCTCCCACTGTGCGGAGCTACCATACACGACGCAAAAATATGTAACACTACTTCAGTGAGAGCCACAAATTAGACCCACAGTGGGATTTCACGACCTTAGATAACACACATTTTGCGCTGATCAAAAATTCATATCGTCAATAAGATATGTGCTTGGTTTACCGTCAGCACATCGTATAATCGCAGGGGGGATACCTTGGCCAAAAGTTACGTGCCATTCAAAAATTGGAAAACACGTTTTTAAATATTTTACTGCTTCATCCAGAGTTAGATCTTAGAAAACTCTGATTTCCCTAAGGGTCCGTAATATATGGTATACGAACACGTAAAGAGCTCGAAAGATAATTACATTTATAGCGATGAGGTCGTAAAAAACGCGTTCCAAATAAAAAACTCAAATATACTCAGCAGACCAATTCATAGTTACTCTTTCTAACTTACAATTAGACACAATTTATTTGCGGAAAGTGATATGATACACGGTTCTCATTTTTGAGTTTGAAATGGAGAAGTGGTAATTTAATAAGCCTAGAGAAACAATCACCATCATTACCTCTGGTATAAATCCTAAGTTTGGCACAGCTCTCATCTCACCTCTCTCCATCTACATACCATATTAAACCCCTTCACAACAACAAATATTATCTATTTTATATCATTCAGCATCTGATACATTCCTTCTACTATGTTTTCTCCAGATCATTTTCCCTCTACGACAGGCACTTAGCCAGGAGGGTGGGTGGGGGGGGGGGGGGGGCTTCAGCCCCCTCCCCCAATTTTTTCCAATGATATTGTTGTTGTGATTTTAACTGGGCATGATAATCAGGATAACAATACGTATAATTCCTGTTTTTAAGTGTCTGGAAACGTGATCACTAGTTTGATGCTTGTGTGTGGTTAATAATTGTTCTTTTCAATGTTATAATCATGTATGCGCTGAACTTTTGTTCTGCAGCCGGTGAAATTATCTTCTTCATGAAAAGAGAAGCTGTGAAATTTACCAGTAAGAAGAGATAGGAATGGGCACTGTGGAAGTAAATACCAAGCACTGAAAATTAAGCGAATAGATTTATAACATATCGGCACCATACGGGCAATGCTGATTTGTTTCAAGTTACGCTACCCTAGAATTAGCCTCCCCCATCCCCCGAAGCAAATTTCTGGCTACGTGTCTGCTCAACGTCTGTATTCATGTGATTCAAATTGTGTTCGATGTGATTTGACCGTTTTTGTTTCAGAATTATAAAAGGTGTTTCCCGGACTCGTCTTAAAACCTCTTCGTTCCATAGCTAGGTATTACTTTTACTCAACGAGATATTTATCAACTATGAATATTATCTGAAGTTTTTGCTCCATCGGCACTACGTTGGAGGAAAATGGGATTATCTCCAGCGACATTCGAGGGAAAATTGTATAAGGTAATGAGGCGTCCGCTCCTGATAGGGATTGAATGAGAGGGATAATCAGCGAGATAAACATATGATCTCTTTCCTTTTTTTGTTATATCATAGTCTAATGGTAAAAAGCTCTATTTTCGCGTACAGTTTTCCTCGAAGTGTTTGATGCCCAAGCTTCAGATACGCTAATCCACCTCCTATACCTCATATGAATTTTAGTGTCAATTCCAGATAAGAGATAAACGTCAATTTAGGTATCTCTTGTTGAATAGTATCAATAAAAATATTAACACTTTTATAAGTCATTACACAAATTTAACAACCCTCTATATACATATTCTACCTCCCCACCTCCTTACTTTAAGTATGCTGCGTGCATGGAATATGGAAGGACATTATCATGATTGGCATTCCATTGGATCGAGTATTCTCATTTTATGCGCCATGGACACTAAGCTTCGAATGCGATTATGATACATTTTTATAATTATTTTTCCTTCATCAAAGATATGTGCCTATCGTAATTCGGCCAATGAGATCATAGGAGCTTGAGATGGATGGACTCAGAAAAGGAAGGAAGAGTAACATCCGAGAGGCACAACAGCCACGCCCTCAGTTCTCATGAGGAATGAAAAGTTAACTTCCGCAAACTACAAGATATACTGGGGCCATGTGCAGACCACACCCTGATGGCGTCGATCTAGAAGAAAACACATTCCTTCCGACTCAATGGGGGGCATTTATGGATCGGGGAAACCTTCCGGATCTTGTCGTCCCCTAAACTCCTTGAAATAACAAAAGATTCAAGCCTCCGCGATGTCGCCAGCGACTAAAGGGCCAGATGCCTAGGGGCCTTGAGAGATTATGGCGCAGCCAGTTTCGGTTATCTAATGTCGCACCCATTCATTCCTCGAGCTCTGCGTTCTGCAACCCGGGGGCCATGCCGGAGCAGAGCAGCCGACTGAGTCAAGGGGCGTGGGACCGCATGACTGAACTAGTCTCATCACTCCTGCTGCCATTGGAGCGGGTGGGGGAATAAAAGAAATCAACAGTGTCCAGAGATGACGATACCGATATGTACTGTAGAGTTGCCTCGGGGCTTATTAATTGCGACATAACTGATGCAGGGAAATAAAAGCCTGAAGAGATGAAAGAGTATTGCTGTAAGGGGAGCAGAATGACTGGCGGTGGGCGAAGCAAGAAGAAAAAAGTTAGTGGAGTAACTCGAGGTGAAGACGGCATGCTACCGAAAAGAAGTTTGTTTAGTTCATTGAGATTGGTGCCTTACAACTGAGGTCATTTGTGTTGTGCCATTTAGGATAGTTGGGTATTTTGGTAGAGGTAAGATTTTTCAGGGAACGGAGGAATGGTGGAGAGAAACCCGGCGCCGCATTAGCCTACTCTTAACGAAAGGCGCCATCTGATGGACGGAGTATTACACTCGAAGTGCTCTACACATGGCAATCAAAGGGACCGGTAGACCCACAGCCGTGATTTCTACTAAAAAAAGAATCTTCTTAAGACAGCAAACACAAGCTTCGCCGTTAGGCTCTCCCTCGTTTACCAGTGACACTACATGATCCATACGGTGATACTACCGTAATTATTTTATGGCCAATTTATTTCTGGAAATAATCTATCCTTTATCATCAGGACCCCTCAATGTGCCAGTATAGCCTTCGGCGAACATTGGTTTTGGGATTTTCTGCAGAGAAATTCACATTGAAGGTATACATCATAGGTTATCAATCTTAGATCAATTGCGAAATCCATACTTCAGTCGAGATTCGAGCCATAACCTTTAGACTGTCAGACCTTGCCACGGGAACTGGGTACCACCACCTCAGAGGTGGGATATGGCTATACATACATGAGAAGGTTAAATAAAAAAATACATTAGCAACATTATTAAAATGATTCAAATTTTTTTGCTGAGCATTAGTTTTGGGCTGCATCAGGAAAGGTATTTTTAATTGAAGTGGTAGACAGCAGCAAAGCTTCTGCTCATAAGCATAAGAAGTCTCTAAAGCACATCCGCTTGCTTCTTGCTAATCCGGGGAAGGCGACCGACAGTTCAGGTCATTAAGGACAGTTGAGTAATTGAATGGATAGAAATATTTGAGGGAGCGGAGACAGAGCGGAGAGAAACCCGGCGTTGGCTTTAGCCTACTATAAATGAAGGGTTACAAGGGCTTCATAGTTTAAACTATCATCCGATGGACGGAGTGCTGTACTTAAATTGCTCTCTTCGGATCTCTCTTCAAGTAGTGATCGAAATTTATTATTATTATTGGATTTTTGGTACTACAACGGTTAAGGTCATTTGCACTACTTATACAAAATAGATGAAAAATTGGATAAAAGTGGGAATTTTTCAAGGAAAAGAGGAAGAATGGAGCGAAACCCGGTGTCGGAATTAGCCTGCTCCTAATGAAAAGCGCCTCCTCGGTTGTGCGTCCCATCTGACGGACCCTCTACACACAGCTTTAAAGTAGGGGTCGATTTATCAATAAAAACTCTACCTCACCAGGGAATCGAACCCGGGTATTCGGGCTGAAAATCCAGTACTGTAGCCACCAAAACAACCCGATTCCTCTGATAAAGATGATCATGAAATTAGTAGGCGTCTCGGAAAATATCTTCCAATGGATTCCACACAATCAATATCAAATTAAGGCACTAATAAATTTCAGAATAAACAAAACTGAGATGCTAGTATGAGGAAGAGAGGAAACGAAAGAATATGGTTGTTTCTCTTTCACCATCTACTTGGTAAACGAAAGGAAGGATCTGAGGGATCCTCGGGTCCCGTGTAACCAAGTTTGGCAAACTTTAGTCTACTTTAATAGCTTAATTACAATTTTGGGTTTTGATGCCTTCTTGGATCTTGAGTTTGTGATTTAAAGATTGGTCATCGTCTATCAAAGATTGATTAGTCTATAAATAGTAAGTAGGCATCCTTGGGAGCAAAAAATACTTAAGCAGAGGAATTCACACCGAGGTATTTTAACATCACCAGAAGTGAAAAACCTTGGCTCAACTCTACAATTTGCATCTGATAATACACCTCAACCGGTTTTCCAGTTTTCGCCCCTTAATTGAATTGACCTAAAATAAATCATTACGTCGAAACCGGTCGAGGTACTAAATTAGGCACACGACGAGTGGAATGTCAAAAGAGATTAATATTTCCAAACCCTTACGCGGGTGGTGCTTGGCATACTTTCTCGAAGTTAACAAAAAAGAACTACATTTGGGAAAGTCTTCAGAATTTTATCACGCTCGAGATGAAAGCATCTTTTGACTTTCCTCGCGTTAATTTGAATCGGCCCAATATCTGCGCCCGAGAGGATATGTCAACCCCGATCATTTCAATTTTACCAAGGCCTGAAATAAAACGGAAATGATGTCTGTTTCTTATATGGAATTTATGAATATGTACTTCAGGTTACGTATAGTGTAAACTAACGATTAGGAAATCAAGATATCAATCGTATGGATTCATATATCCGAGTCACCTACAGCTTACTCTGCCGGTTAATTACCCAGAACAGCTTTTATTTTGTTTTTATGTCTCATATCGTCGAGTATTCATGTTATTGATTTTAAAACGTTTCAGAGACTGAATGATTGCCGTAGGGAAGAAAAGCTGGCATGCATTACGAACAAAAGACATAACATATACCCGTCTAACGGAATCAATGATTCGAAATTCACACTATTTCATTTTTTATTTCTGCTTGAAATAGGTCGGAAGCGGTAGAATGTTTACTTCGTGACGGTAAATGGATTCATCGGGACGAGATTTCAGAAAAGAAGTCCTGTCACTGATAAGAATATTAAGAATTCATGTATATAACTGCACATGTTTCGGAGTATTTTGTATTCACACTGTCCGCTGTAGCTTGCTCCTTCGAAATATTTAAGACATTTAACAAAGTGAACTACCAGACGTAGCCAATATTAAATATTTAGGCTTCACTATCACAGAAGGCAAGTCATGGGTGAAGCATATGAGGAAAATATCACGTGTAGCAAACCATAGACTGGTATTCGAAAAAAAAAGAGTTATAGGAAAGAGATGGGAAAGAAAAAGAAAGATGCTACTCTTACCTTGTCAGGCCTCATTTAGAACATGCCACTAGAATTGTATGGGATTCGTTCGAGCAATTATTCATCGAAGAATTAGAGCATGAACAAAGGAGATGGAAGGCATCAGTTAAAGGTCGTTATTATACTTGTATTAGTATAGCAAGCATACTATACAAAGGATGAGAATCGCTATGAGAAAGTATTTTAAAAGTTATCTGAATCTTTAGAGAAAATATATCGGTGATCTGTTTGTTTACGACATAAGTATTATATATTAAGAACACCCGCGTATTATGATAATAAGACACGCTACAATTGATCATCAGAACAGTATTAGAGAGTCTGTCGTAGGATGAGATGTTATATGTCTATCTTCCCATGAACAATAAGAGAATAGTACTCAACGCAGTAATTGGATAGGTAGATGGAGTAGTCTCTGGCACATCTTGAAGTTATTATTAACAAAACTTACTCATGTCAAATGCGACCTTGGCTACGTATTGGGAACTATGAATTGAGGTATTTTCAAATATTCCTAACCAGTCAATAATTATTATTCACATTAATTGCCATGAGAAAAAATTCACCTGGACCGGGAATCGAAACCACGGACCTTTGGCTTGCCGGACCACTGCGCAAACCACTACGCTACCCAGGATCCTTAATTCTCATGGCAATTTTCCCGGTCCAGGTGAATTTTTTCTCATAGCAATTAATGTGAATTTCACCGCCGTTCACGCGGCAGGGTTGAAATATCCTACAATAATTATTATATTCCTCCGTAGATACCAATCATTTAGTTGCACCTGCTTGGTGTGTACCCAACCTACACGATTCTGTATTGAGGTAGTATTTAATATCTTAATAACATTAAATTAATGTATTTTGGCGACACACCGTGGAATGATAAGTCAAACATAATGAAAACACACCTTGTACATTTAAATTATACTTTTTCTGAACCCAATTGATTTCGACAACTAAAGCCTCCTTTTCAAGGATTAAAAAAAAATTTGTATCCTTGGAAATGACGCAAAACTCGTTGACATCGATGAAGTTTAGTAAAAGTACTATGGGACTGTACAAGGTTGTTTTCATTATGTTTCTCTCGGCTACATTTTCGTATGCGTGTTTGGCGATATTTCACCCCCTGCCACACATCCTCGAGAAAGCTTGCTGAGAACTCCCAAGAAGTAGATGCTGGCGGTGCTCATCAAGCATTATAAGGTCGGGGACACATGTGACGGCGTCCGTCGTTGACGTAGGTCAGAGCGGAAGTTGGAGAGTAAGCACTCCTTCGTTTAATCGGCGTCCACTTACCCTGACGGTGTCGTTGTGCGAGAAACGAGCTCTCCGGTTGCATTGAGGCACACTCCCACTCTCGTAGAGAAAGATTACGGGGAATGACGAACCCCTCCCCCACCCCATCGCTATGGGATGCGCAGTCAACGTGCTACAGCGCCGACACACTTTCGTCCACGTGCGCCCTTTTCTTTCCTCAGGAGCGCATTGCACGGGGAGCTAAACTGCGCAGTTTGAGGCAGCGTCAAATCACGGGAAAAAAACGTTGGAATTGAGTGGAGGTCATTTCCCGCGTCGTCATTCATGCACGTAAACACGCACGTTTACTATACAACTCGTTGCCTTAACGCGATGCAGTGTTCACTTTGCATCTCTCCATGCACCTGACTCCGCAACTCCTCGTTTAAATATGAATTTATGCCGTGAGAAAATATTCGTAAGCCTGATAATAAGCCGTAAGCTTGCAACCATATTACTAGCGTTACTATCCAATACAACGCTCCTCATACAGCGTGGAATATTGCTGGTATTGGGCCCAAAAATCCGTTTTGAAAATTTTATAACGCCGTTATGACAATCACGTATTGGCTCCTACAAGATTCACGCCCCTTAATACCCCGATCATTTCTATCACGAAACGCTTCCGTCTCATCATCAGCAAACCCTCGGTTCCTCCTGATTATTCATGCTCTTCATGACAGAGGCTGACATGACAGAGGAGGACAATAGCCGCGCCAAAAAAGGCAACATTGGATGCTTTTAGAACGCGGTTTTGCAGAATATAATTATGAAAAGCAAATGGAAAGAGAATAGAATAAGTTCAGAAGATATTTCAAAAAAGGGAGGATGAAAGAAGAAAGCCCATGAAAATTTAGAAAACAAAGACGCGGGAACCAGTTCGGAGTCCATGAAAGAGACCGTGTCATGATGAATAATGCCGTCGAAAAACTGAGTGGCGGCTTTTAGTGAAAGGCCAAGTGCGAGACGAATAGAGGAAGAAGTGATGAGCAAAAACATGTTTTTATTCGATATTTCTATTAAATTTGGTTTTTATCAATAAAGTTTTTCTTCAAGCTGGTCAAATTTAAAATACATTTGCTTTGTCGTCAAAAGAGCACTCCTATAATTTAAGTAGCTTTGAGAGTTCTATAAACTGCAAAATGACATAAGGTTCGTTTTCAAGTAATATTATTGGTGTTGGGTTTCGACAATAAAGTTTATATCCAATTCAAATAAGGAATCAAGCGGAAAGAACTTAGTTGTTGTTCACAGTGAATTTCAATATGTTACACGATCAGCTGTCATAATCAAAATCTCATGATTTTTATTCCAAACATTCCAGTGAAAAATTACCTTAACTAATCCCTCAACCGTGACCACTTAACATTTACATGCATCTTCGCAAAAGTTTTCTAGTTTACTAAAAAGTCTTGATTTTGAATGTGTATTCAAATTTATGAACCAAATTACTTTTGAAGATAATTTTAGAAACTTTTTTACATAGTTTCTTCACCGAAAATCTTTCTTGCGTTTCTTTCGCTTGAAAAAAATCGTTTTAAACGTTCGTATTTTTAAGTCCCCTATCAAGTAATGCATAAAAGAATGCTCATGATGCTTGAGGGGAGAAATAAATTTTCATGGTGAGATTGACTAAGAGAGAAAACGAGCGGAGAGCTCCATCAAATCCATTTTAAGACTGGTGAAAAATGATGAAGATCACGCCACCCCAACCCTTCATTCTTCTGTCATTTTCACTTTAGTTATGCTCATCTTTTAGTTATTCTCATCCCTTCACTCACTTTTTCAACCCGAAGTTTGGTTTTATAGGTAAGGGTCGACAACAAATAAACAACTGAAATTTTTCTTCCCTAGCCTTATGATATTCTATCATACAAATTTATTTTATGAAAAATTCTTTCTTGTGTTGGCAAATATTTTTCGGCAAATAAGTAAAGCTCAATGATCACTTTCTAACATTTCGAGAGGAGCAACAGGCATCCGTACGAGAATAGCTGCCATGAAGTACATAAGACATAACCAATATTACCGTTGGAGAATAGCTGCCATGGAGTCCATTCGTAAGACAACCAATATTAGTTGGTTGGAGTCTGCATTGTACTGCAGAGCTTTCATGTGAGATAAGCAATTGGAGCCTCTTCTGGCATTAAGGTATTATTCTGCAAAATTAAGGTATGAACACCAATTAATGTCAACGTTTATCACTCTGCAGTATCGATGAAGAAGGTGGATATTATTTGCTTCAATCACTCCCCCGCATCTAAAACTTCAATCAGTTGTGGCTGGCTGCCACTTTTAGAGGGTGGTAACCGACAATTTAGGTAATTCACACCCCTAAGATTGGTAAACGGCGAATCAAGATTCGATGTAAGAGGATGGTGAAAGTGTGTGTAACTGCAGCTTGCTTCAAGTTCAGCACTCCGTCCATCGAATTAGACGTTCAACACTTGATCATCTGCAGTATATTTTTCCTCATGGCACAAACATAGGGTCAGATATTCTCTATTCTATTCGGCAATAATCTCTGCCACTGCCAGAATAATTACGGGGGCCCTCGGGATAGGATGGCACAACTGGAACCTTCACATAAATCCATTGCCCTTTAAAAGACTCCTTGTAATCCAGAGAATCGGTTCCTCATTGCTAAATCACGTGATAATGGCCAAATACATATAAAGTTGTATGAGCTCAGTCTCGAAAGGTATTGGCGAATTAAGCAGTCACTGACAGTGAGACCGAGGCGGATACGGAATGACTTGGGCATCTCTTGTTTCTGACCACCACATTTGGGAAAGGTTCTCTATTATTTTATGGAGATGTAAGCAGGCTTCATTAAAAATATGTTAATTCGACTTCTCTCGGAGTAAGCTAGGTATTTAGTATAATTGGGTTGTTGATGATTGTGACAATATTTTTCATCAAGGGAGGGGCGGAAAATTGCTGCCCGGGGCGGCATCGATTCCAGTTGTGCCGCCAATTCTCATATCAGGTAAAAAAAAGGCGGCTGTGCGATCTGAACGAACGAGATTAAAATATTGTCTATAAACCAGGCGTTCAATATAGGATACACATTTCTTTGTGGGTACCGGAAATCGCTCCCCTACGCTTATGCGTAAGGGAATAGAGCAACTTACCCCATGGCAAGTCACACGACAGTAAAAAACAGAACTATCTTGTTACAAGTGTAAAGAAAGTGAATAGGGAGCCTCATAATTATTTGTAATGGTATCTCCTCAGTTAGAATATATGACGAGAATAATTTATTCATTTATTTTCACTCCCTTGGCCTGGATACCATTAAAAAAAATACGAATTGACTCTTACAGTTGATTGCCTCTTTTTACGAAACTTGAGTATTTAATCTATTTAAAATACAGCTAAAAAAACTGGTTCGAATAACTCTATCCAGACTCCATGAATGGGCCAACGGTGTTCAAGTATGTGTCACGAAAAGCGAAATTTTTCGCGTCACGATAGCTTTTGCAGAGGTACCAATTAGCAATCAAAAATCGTACTGTAATACACGAAATTATAAAACACGATGCCATGGGCATCTGGGCTGACAACCTTCCAGAACTTGAGAAGCTGGCCTTCAAAAAAAATCAACGAACTTCAATCTACGAGGGCAACCTGCTATTAAATGATTGAAGTACATCACTAAGCCATCGATACCTATATACCTCTCTTTTTTTGGTATGGTACTGCTTAATTCCGAAGCTACCAACTAAAAACTAAAAATTATACCAAAGATTTACAGCGTCAAACAGTGGGTTAGGAGGCTGATTTAGGGGACAAAAGTCGTTTTACGAATTTATTGAAGATATCCCAAAAGTTGCGTTAACGTAAAACAAAGTATCCCGAGTGACATCTCTGATAAGAAATTAGACAGTTGGAAAGTGAATTTCGTAGACATAGACGCGTCAATTAACTCAAATGCTGTTTACACTAAAACATCCGTGACAGACATTACGACATGCGTCTTAGACCTTAAAAATTGGGTGTTACTTTCATTGTGGTGTAATTATGTGTTTAAAAAAAATAAATTATTCATGATATCCTTCTTTTTTTCGGCTTCCGTACTAGTCTTTTCTTACTTCCCTACTCAATGCCCCTGTCATTAGTTCATGCCTATGAGTAAAAGCTTCTTTTGCCAATGTGATTATCTTTCTCACTTCAATGCTGCTATACCCTTTTTCCTCCAATGCAGGTACTACCTAGATAGCTAAATTGTTCCACCTGCTCCAACTTCTGGCCTTCTACTTTTAAATTTAACCTAGTCCTTTTTTATTTCGTATTTTGGCCACTATTTTTCCCGTCACAGCATTGCAAGAGATAAAAAGGATATTTGTTTCCCTCCAAGTCCCAATATATCCACCCGACGACAATTTATTTTACGATTTGGTCCTCAAGTTATAAGGTCAGTACCTACGGCTACCCGGCACGTTCTCCTTCGAGATCGACTTGTGTCAGATCGACAGTAACACATCTCGCTCAGTTGTCCCCCTTGAAGTTGTAAATGCATTCTGGGACCTTTCAATAACCGGACTGATGATGACGAAAAATACTTCTTGGGAGTTTAGGTCGTTTTACACGATGCTTGGCACTGTGCACTCGGTTGCCTGGAGAGATACGGAGGGAAAATTGCATCGTGTGAAGCAAGGAATCGCAAACGCTAAACTATGGAATATATGGACGGCCTCTGTCCAATTTCTCAACCATGCAATATCCAGGATTGGACTCCGCCGTTTCAAGTAGTGTAATTCATTCATTGCTTCGCGTAATACGGTCATTAAAAAAGCTATTGCGCGCGTTTGATCCGAGGCAGGTGCCGACCAGGAGCGAAGGGGAGTCAAATAGGTTGCGAAATCGACCACGCCCCTTCTCCAGCCTCTGTAGTAGTAAGCCGGGATTCCGCAGCCAGCGATGGAGAGCGTCTGAGGGGAAGAAAGGGAAGAAACAGCCCCGCCGCGATGAATACGGACGGATCAGCAGCCATTGCAGCCACGCGCCAGTCGGTCGGCAGGAGCGCAATTTCACACCTCTTATTCACTTCTTGAATCCCGATTCCGGAGCACCCCTAAACATTCCCTCTCGACCGGGCTTCCCCCCTTCCCTCTCCCCTCCTACGTCACGCCGCTCTCCCCGCCCCCTTTTCCCACCCACAACGGCCTCCCTCCCACACCATCTCGCTCTGCGCACTGCTCTCTTCCTTCCTTCGTTCGTCTTGCGTCGCGAAAATGCACTCCTGCACGTGGTTCGCCGATTCGCCGCCGCGGCGTCACCGACAAGGTTCGCAGATTCACGGAGTCGTGGTTTCCTCTATGTGCTATGGGATTAGATGGGATGGAGAGGGGGAAAAGGGAGGAGTGATCCGTGCCGAAGCAGTCACTTATTTCGCAGAAAGCGTCGCCAGGCGTCGGGGCTGCCGAGGCGGAGCGACGCGAATCCAACGCCGTTAATACCAACGAGTTCGTACCGAGTTTCGCCGCCGGGAATGGCAGCGCCGATTTTTAGATCGCGACACGTTTCACTTCTAAATTTATTTCGCGCGAATGAACGACTTTACGATACGCTAAAACCAATTTGCACATAACATTTTGCGATATAATACGCAATTACTTGCCTCGTACCTGAGATCGTTCAATTAAGTATCGATCGAGGAAGTGAGGACCAACTGTGTGCAATATGACTCCACGCAAGCTGATTATCCGGCTCATTTAGAATAAAGCTAACCAAAATGCATCACATAAATACTATCCTACTTCATCACACGTCACGAATAAGAAGGAATGTGGTATAACAATAACATACACATTAAATCCCAATCTCAAGTTCTCATGAGTGAAAGGAGCTTCGATAGAGGCAAATTCATTCGACACTACGTTTTAAAAAGTTAGATGGAACGGAATCTCCAACTTTATATAATATGTAATGGAATCGTGAATTTTGTGAAAAAAGGTGGGTCCTAGGAAAAGGATGGGAGGAGGAGGAAAAGGAATTGCGAATTATGCGATACAACTCTGCATTTCTTCTAACTGTATTGTGATAGGAGGGTGCAAAGACGTCAGTCTCCTAATATGAAACTTTTAATGAGTTCTAATAAAGAAACGTGCTTGAAGGCCTTGTAAGGTTCGTGAAAAGACCATATATTCCACTCACTGGTCGTTTGCAGAGAACCATGTAGATATAAATACTCTCAAAAGTATGCTAGTCATGCGAACCCTTTTTAACGAGGAATATGAACCTTTAACCATGTGGTAGATATCGAATGAAACTTACTGATTCAATTGATCCTCCTTGAAATAATTTTATGGATTCTCTTCTTGGGTGCACGCTGCAACTAACTCGCGAGTTTCCATTTCTGTTCATGACCTTCCTCACTTTTCCATCCTTCACTCTCCATATCTGCGAAGTGGCCGCCCATGAAATGTCACTGCCTCAACCATCTTTAGGACGTAGGAAATCCATGGACGTTTACGTCTCCATTGATTCAATTAGTGCACCTTTATGTCTCCATTAAGACAAGTTTAAGTTTTTTTCAAGTCAAGTTTACCTTATCTTTCAGAAACGTGCTCAGTGGTAAACTTTGACAAGTGGCATCCTGTTCCAAATTTATGTGGCAGTTCTTGAGGAGCGAAAAAACCGTCTCAGTGACCACAACTCCACAACCTTTGTTGCTTTAGGGTCTCTCTCTTGAAAAGCAGAGTTGAAAGTAAACCTTCACAACAACATAGTGTGATGGATCAATAACTACTTATCGAATCTATTTACTCATAATTTCATTTATGATATTTTCTATCCCATACGTAATCATAAGAATCAAAGGCATAATTGTTGCTTGACTGTACTGAATGAAGTTTTTGTTTTTTTGAAAGAAAGAAGATACTTTTCAAGCTTCAAAAATGTATAATTTAATGGGAATGGGGCTCGAATGCCACGCATCATTGTTACATGGCTGTGTCGCGCAGCGGTGATGCTGTTGTAGGAGTCTGGCAATCAGTCTTCAATATTACTCCAATCATTTAAGCGGAAGTTCACCAAATATAATTGTTTCAGGCTACTGCTGGGATGGCATTGCATGCGACGAAATAGAGTGAAAGCCATCGGTTATGTAGCCTCTATCTCAATTTCATTTTTGTGAATTTAAATATTTTTACCCCGTGAAGGTCTTTGGCTGGGGTATAAACGTCTTCGGTCCACTATTGAGATGGATCGCGAAGAAACTAAAGATTTAACAATTAATTCTTAGGTAAGTCAGTCAGGATAATGCTCCTTTTAAAATCATTTTCCACAGGTGTCTCAGTATTTTGAATGTCATCTAGCGAAATAAACGCAGCTCTATCTGAGATGTCCTGAAGTATATTTCACATGAAACACACTACTTAATATGAAATAAATATAGGGTGAAAAATCATGCCTTAAAAATGAGAAAAAACTTTCTAAATTTAGGTTAAAATACATTAAGAAAAAGAATTATTTTAGAGAGCTGGTAGATTAAGGAGCTAAATTGGCAGAAGTAGGAATTTTTCGGGGAAAGAGGGGAGGGTGAAGACACATTCGGCGTCGGTAATAACTTACTCATAATTAAAGGTACTAATGAGTCCACATCTAACCTCCCATCTTTCGGACAGAGTACTAGATGTGACGTGCTACAGGGCATTCAAAGGAGATCGGTATACCATTGAGATATCTGCATCATCGTCATACTTCGAACCCAGGCCCTTAGGGTGAGAAGCCAATACCCTACCCGCCATACCAACTTGACCTCGCCCCCAAATAGTCGAAGTTAAGTCGCAAATCAGCAAATTAGTAAATGATGAAGTACATGCATTCATTATCGTTGCATAATTAAGTCATTTAAAGAGGCAATGCATTCCAATAATCGACGATAAAATCTCAAGATGAAGTTCTAGGCAAATTTTGAACTGAAGGATAGCAAAGGATGCCATTACATGTTGTGACCATCGCAGATCCCAGATGCCTTCCCAATGCAGGAGAAGAGATTTATTTATGTGCTTAGAAGTTTGATAGCCAACCGAAATGATGCCTAATTCTCTAGCCAGAATGTCTTGCTTTGTTTCCATCTTCAGCCATATCGATTATGATCCACTCCTTCAAATGAACGAGCCGTGACAGTACAAAGAAATTATGAGAGGGAAAAATGGGTAAGATAAAGAAAATTGAGAGACTACATAAGAGGCTATCTTTGACGTAGGGCTTACGTCCATTTATATCTACACAATACCCTGCTTTCCACCGAAAGGGTGCGTGGCAGGGGGTGAACTACTACTACGATAAATAAAACTTTTCAAGTACGATTTTCAATATGCTTAACAGGCTTCGAAACCTTGGTAGGACCCTAATTTGATACCATCATTTATACTATGATTCCATAGTCATAGGGTTGTAGTTTCACCAAGGAGCACAAAATGGCGTTTGAAAAAAAAAACATTTTCAAAGAAAAAGTAAGCTTTATTTAATCGAGGTGGATAAGGAACTTAGTAACGAGTGCTTTGCCCCTTGTTGAACGCAACACACCAAACAAATTTTAAACGTTGTTTGACCTGCAACATTGATTTTATCCCCAATCGTATTTTCTCATTTTCGAACCAGGCCTCTGTTTTCGAACGGTCCAACTTCTGAAGTCCTATTTCGCTGACTAACATTATCTAAACCTTACATGAACATGACATCCATGAGCCGTGTGAGTTTCGAACCTGCAACCTCAAGTTTTCCCTGTCAACAACGCACAGTCCCTAGATACCATATTCTTTTTTCCTTGTCCTGGTTTACATTTACCACTTAATTAGAGTGATATAATCGTAGTAATGGGAAGACATAATGAACTATAGCACCAGGCACCCAAATCAATAACACATTTTGCAGTATTTTCTAATTGATAATATTGGCAAAATTTATTCGAGTAAGAGCCGATATCATAACTCCAATGTTTTCAGTGACCGCAACAGTAAAGAGCGTGCGAGTATTCTTGTAAAAAATTATCACGGAATTATTTTACGTGAAACATTCAGTAGAAAAATGCAATGAGAGCAGACCGATGCCAATGCTGTGAAATTAGTAAGAAAACCTTTGAAATTTGCCAAAAGTATTTAAGATCCATCGGTGAAAAACATAACAGGAAATGGGTGAAAGGTACGAAGGCTATGACCTATATTGGAGAAAAATACCAACGAGAAGAAAGTACATGCACATGCTAGTATTCAAAACTAGGTCACTTGTTCTGTCAGTCGCTAACACATCAAAGACGTTGAAGGTATTTTAGCGAAGTACATTTCCCCTAGGGTGGCATCGAAACTGAGCACACCATCAAGCACAATTACTAAATTGTCAGATTAGGTCGGCGAGATAAAAAAAATGTCTCACAAAGGATTCGAAAATGGACGTTTTACGTGACGGTATGAGAAAGTGTTGTAAAACCATAAAGACAAATATTTTTAACTAAACAGAAATCACACTATCACGAATGCAACTCCTGACTGACGTAGTAAAGGAGTCGTTAGAGGGCTTGGCTCTGGAAGAAGTCGCGGAAAAAGTCTACGATGACAGGGCCATCTTATCACAGAGTATATGGTTTTCTGAGAACCTACAAAGATATAAAACGTTTTCGGAAAGCGGCATCGGGACGTAATTTACCTTGTGTGATAAATTTCATGCGCTTCTGGTTTTTCTTTGTGTCGATCCAAAACCCCGTTTGGATCGAATAGGGCTTAGGGAAAAAAACGGACGTTCGGCTAAAGACTGGGGTAAAAATTTTACTTTACGTCATGCCCAAGGTTAGCACAATGTTGTTTACTTAACTCGTCCTTTTTTAAAAAAGGTGTCAAGGGATTCCTGTGTCAGTCATCATTCAACGGACGGAGCGCTAAACTCGCAGTGGAGGTGACCAACAGCTTTGGTCATATTGGCCAAGGGGAATAGGTGAATAATTGAGCGGAATTTTCCAGAGTAAGGAGAAAGGATGGAGAGAAACCGGGCGTCCCCATTAGCCTGCTCTAAAAGAAGTGCGCTTCAGGGCCCGCAGTTTAACGTCCTATCCGACGGACGAAGAACTGCACTATAAAACTTCATATCTCAGAATACTCAAGTAGTTTTCTAATCCAACTGAAAATATCCTACTCCAAATGGATTTGAAGCCAGGCCCATTAGATGGAAAGCCAGTACTCTACCTACTGCACCAGACCAATCCACACTGAACTTGCAGGGGAAACACTTTTCATAAGGAAATCAAGTACGAACCGGAATTCCGCTGAAAACGTCTCCGCCACTACCGGCAATCGTCAACATCGAGATGGGAAGCAAGTGTGTATCAACTTCAGGTTTATATTGAGACACTTGTTTGCGTAGATTTCTCGAGTCTCGCGAGCGAGATGCGCGATGCAAGTAAGTTTGTGAAGGCGCCGAGATATCTCGTCCTCAAGACGGCGCCGCGGCGCCGTTGAGCTGACTTGCTTCCCGCTTGCGCTAGCGCGTTTGAGTTTCGCTATCTGAGGTTCAACTTCGCACCTCGCGACTCCATCCCCGACAGGGGTGGCAGGATCAAACTGCGTGTTCCTTTCGTCATACTCCGGACTGAAAAAGATGAAATATAATTTTTGTACCAAGTTGATCCTAATGGTGCGTGAGATAACTATAGATATTATTTCTATCGTCGTGTCTTTTAGAGGTGAAGGTAATCATCCCTTTTAAAATGCGTTGCAGAGAACATGATGGAGTAATGTTTCGGGCATGGAAAAAAAACAATAAGTGCATGCGTTAGGGAGAGAAAAACGCCAAATTCAAAAATCTTCAAAAACGTCTGTCACGCTCCGAATTTTTGCCGGGCGCGGTATCCAGGTCGGTAACACGCCATGCTGGTAACTTAAAGGTCGCGGGTTCTAATCCATCCCAAAGCATGGATGTTGTGTGTTTGCCTTAGGATTGAGATCTTATGTTAGACGGTGAGATATAACCTCAGCCGTTGGAGCACCTACAAAGTGAAATCTATGACATACTACTCCTAATTTCCACCCTAGGACGCCGTCCGTCACCAAGATCTAACGGACTCGGACCAAGTGCGCTGGGTGCATTGTAATATTAGCTAATGGCCTTTTTATGTCTAATCTCATTTTTTTATTTTGTAGCATAGATGTGGATTAGTGATTCGCAATAAATGACTCATTTTCGTTTATAATGTGGCGACAACGAGGAAGCAAAACGAATCAGGAGCGCTGTATTGAAACGCACTTCAGCTATTACAATAATTTCTGACTCATGTCAGTGATATCAAAGCGTCTTATACGAGAAACCAGTTTGTGCTGAAGGTTTTCTTGCTTAAATATGTGCAAATACACTTAAAGCCACACCTAAAAACACGCTTCACAGTCTGCAAAGCAGGAATTACCGCCTGCTAGGTATACAATTATTTCTTGTCTTATTTGCGATCCAGAACCTAATCGAGGCCATGGAATTAACCGGCGTGAATTTGAAATTGGATTTAAAAGTTCGATCTGGAGAAAGGCGTTTTGTGGTTCCAAAAACATGATATTTGGTGGCGTTTAAGGAACGATCTTGTAAAAAATGAAGAAAACAAGGTTATGGTAAGAAAGAGAGAATTAATATAAAGGAGAAGAGGTTTTTCCTTGGGAAACTAAGACTTATGGAAAATACGGAAGGGAAGAGCAGGAATACTCTCAGGTTTTTCATACTATGATGATGGAGACTGAGGGTCTGTAAAGTGTATACTTTAAAGTGTACTAGGGCTAAAGTATCAAATATCCCATAAGGAAATAAGTGACCACAGGCAAAACGTTGGGTCTAGATTAGGGGTTTTCAGAAACATCTTTTAGTGGTAACAAGTGCAACTACCCAAAATTACTCCTGGCCGTACTTCCACACTGTAAAAAGTTGATCTGATTTTCAGTGCGATCTGAATTTAAGCGCTGTCTGATTTTAAGGTAGTCGTCTGAATTTAAGACTCATGATACGTGAAAATTAGACACACCTCCGTCTCATTTTAAGACCATAACCACTGCATGTTGAAAATAAGATGGTTGTGATCTGAAATTCAGATCACCCGGGCTGAAAATAAGCACGCCTTGGTTGGCTCCGCAATTGGAGCTAACCTGCCAATAGCAGAGACTGATGGGCTAAGCGTAACCAGGGATCAGGATGTCAACAAGAATTACGAAGTGTAAAGAAGTAAAATTCGAAGTCTAGTCAAATTTCATTGTAAGTAGGTTAAATAAGTTTCGTGCGATGAATTAATGGTGTGAGAATGTGGCAATGATATTTAGTTTATTTGCAGAAGGGAGGCAGGTGTATCTGAGTGACGTATCCTGAGAGTAAACTTCCTTATTCTGTCTACGCGGCAGGGTTGTAAGAACTAAAAAATAGTCGCCCTCATCAAGTGACAGTTCCTGCTTCGGTTTGAAGATACTGGCACACATCTTTGGCATGGAAGACTTTGTATGGATTACTTTGTTTCCAATAAAAGTACACATTTTCATATTATCTTTGAAGTTATTGTCCATGTGTTCCCATTTCAGTCATGGAATCTTTTTCAATGGAAATTCTATGACTTACGTTTGCTCAATTGAAGAAGTTAGTCAGTGAAACAGTATCATCGAATAAATATATGAAACGTTAGGGTTTTGGTTTGTGTTCGTGTGAAGTGTTTAAATGTCTAGATATTATAATTAGACATCGCATAAAAGTAGGCTTTGATTTCAATAGCAACCCGCATTGTTACGTGATACTTATTTTCAGGTAGGCCTAGGCTGAATTTAAGACAGCCCTGGTCTTAAATTCAGCATGGGACTATCTTAAAATAAGTCCCACCTGGTGTGATTTTCAGTCCAGCACCTGCCTTAAAATAAGACATTCCCTCAGAGTAGGCTTGAATTTCAGTAGCAACCCGCATTATTACCAGACCAGGGCTGTCTTAAATTCAGCGGAGGCCTATCTGAAAATAAGTCCACCTTGTCTGATTTTCAGTCGTTCACCTGCCTTATTTTTAGACAAGATATTACTGCTGAAATTCAACATACACTGTCTTAAAATTGTTGCATCTGAAATTCAGATAGCTTTTGTACCTTAAAATCAGATCTACTTTTTACAGTGCAGGTGCTGAGGTTCTATGATTAAATATTGAGTAAATATTAAAGGACTGTTAATTCAATTGGTTCAGTTGAACCACTCCTCTCAAGGCCAGGCAAAAAAAATGTGTCAATTTTTTTTCGGATTAGAAGAAAGGTTTTGGACTGAAGTAGTGGCAGCAGTAAAATTTGTCGATGTCCGAATTTGCGAACAGCTGGTCTAGAGAGTCCTCTCAGTCTATTCTAATTTACATATAAACCCTAGGATACTGATAACTAACACGTTTACTACCAGAAGAGAACTTATAATGAGTTGCCCTAGACTCAAATCCTTACCCGATCTAGATCATGGTGCAGTGAAAATTTAGGAATCCGGTTGGTGTGATCATTTGAGGTCTGGCTTCCCATCCTGAAGGTTCAGTTTCGAATTCCGGGAATGGCAGAACATTTCCAGCTTAATGACGTCCCAACTTACGTGCTGAATGGAGGGCACTTTCATTCGGTGCTACGACCGTCGGATGGGACGTTGAACTGTGGACCCCTTGGAGGTGACTAATCAATTTTTCCCCCTCAAATTCGATCACGTCTACGAGGAAATGACGCTTTGAAACTCTGTCTCTCTTCCATAATACATCTATGATTTCATCTTCTTGATCTAACCTCTCGCACTAAGATCGCGTTGTTAGTAAACTTAGCGCCTCCAGAAAACTAATACGCCCTAAATATATCCATTCATCTTTTATTTTGCATATCATTTCAGTTCAAGATCACCTTCCCTAAATCAAACCTAGAAAAAATAATAGGACAAAGATGAACTTCAGAAGCTTTTCCAGGGGATGTACCCTGACAGGATGTGAATTTGTATCAGTAATACCAACATCATCATCATCATTGGTCAACAATCCTAGGATTGGTTTGACGCAGCTTTCCACTCAATTCTTCTATCGGCCAACCTTTTCATTGTGACGTAATTCTTCTCTTTTACATTCTTCACTACCTGTTCCCTGTATCTCATACGAGGCCTGCCTTTTCCAATTTTCCCGTCTTCTTCTTATGGTATTCAGAAGACTTCTCTTTTCTCCCACTCTTCTTAGGACTTCCTCGTTACTTACTCGGTCGATCCATTTAATCTTCATCATTCTTCTGTATCACCACATTTCAAATGCTTCCACCCTTCTCTTTTCCGCCACTGTCATTGTCCATGACTCGTTTCCATAAAGAAACACGCTCCGGATGTACGTTCTGATGAGTTGTTTCCTTACTTCTACGCATGTATTTTCAGCGGTAAATTGATTCTTCTTTTGATATAATGCCCTCTTTGCCTGGGTTATTCTTTCTTGCTTCGTCCATCGTTGGTTACTCTGCTTCCCAGGTAACAGAACTCTTTCACCTCTTCCAGTTTCTGTTTTCCTAGTTTAACGTTGGTTTTGACCTCTTCTCTCTTGCTGCACACCAATATATTAGTTTTCTTATTTATCTTAAGCTGATATCTGGCGTTTGTCCTTTCCCTGGTTACTAGAATCTTGTTCATTCCCTCTCTGTCTCTGCTACGAGTTTTATGTTATTAGCGAATCGCAGCATGCTTATTTTTTCTCCATGGATAGTCTCTCCAGAAGACTTCTCCTTGATTTCATTGATGGCTCTCTCGATGTAAGCATTAAAAATTACGGGAGACAGTGCACAGCGTTGTCTCATTCCTTACCTTATTCTTGCTTCTTCACAGCTGGGTTCAGATTTAATCACAGCTACCTGGTTTTATACAGACTGTGGATAATTCTTCTGTCATTGCAGAACACTCCAATTCCCTTTAGAATTCCAAGCATCGACTCCCAATCCACGTTGTCAAAAGCCTTCTCTAAATCCACAAACTCAATGAACGTCGGCTTGTTCTTCTCTATTCTCTTCTCTATGAGCAGCCTATGGGCCAATATTGCTTCTCTTGTACCCTTACTTTTCCTGAATCCGAATTGATCTTCATCCAGGAACTCCTCTGCTTTTCGTTCTACTCTTCTGTAGATGATCCTGGTCAATATCTTCGATGCATGTGTCGTCAGGCTTGTAGTCCTAAAATTTTCGCATTTCTCCGCTATTTTCTTCTTGGGAATAGGAATGATGATGTTTTTCTCGAAGTCCCTGATTATTTCTACTGTTGAGTACATGTTGCAGATGGTTTAGTAAATACGAGTTAGTGTCTTCTCTCCTGCATTTTTAATTAGTTCTGCAGGACAATCATCAATATCAGAAACCTTATGCATCCGAAGTTCCCTTGCTGCAGCGTCGAATTCTGATCTTAATATTGATGCTCCGGAATTATCCTTTTCCACTTCGCTTTCCTCTTCGATAGCATTTTTGCTGAGATTGTTTCCGTTGTATAACTCTTCCAGATATTGTTTCCACCTCTTCCTTTGTCTTCATTTTTAATCAAAATGCTCCATTCTCGTCCCTTATGGCATTGCATCATGGGCTCCGTTCCTTGAAGTGGTTTCTCACTATCCTATAGGCAGCTTCCACCTTTCCAAGTGCAAGGTTGTTTTGTACATCTTCGCATAGATTCTTCATTCACATCTCTCTAGCTTTCCTGGCATTGCGGCTTATTTCGTTCCTTATTCTTTTGTAGCAAAGCTGCACTTCTTCAGTTCTGTATCTTCTTCTTTCTTCAATCGAGTCTAAGACTTCTTCCGTGATCCATGGCTTCTTCTAAACAACTTTTTTTTCCAAGAACTTCTTTTGCGGCTTTCTGTAGTCCATATTTAATGTTTTCCCAACGGTTTTCCACTGATTTCTCATTCAGGTGCTCTCCTATGTTGTTTCTAACTGCTTTGTGAAATGTCAGCTGATGTTGAGCCTCCTTCAGTTTTTCTACTTGCCATATATTCTTCTTTGATTTCTTCAATTTCTTAAATTTTAGATGGCATTTCATCATCACTAAATTATGGTCACTGTCGATGTCTGCCCCAGGGTAGCTTTTGGAGTCCTTCACTTGGTTTCTAAATCTCTGCTTCGCTAAAATGTAGTCTATTTTATACCTTCTTTTGTTCCCTGGCATTTTCCACGTTTATATTCTTTGGTTGTGATTTTTAAACAATGTGTTGGCGACCACTAACTTAAGTTGTGTGCAGAACTCCAGGAGTGTTTCTCTTCTATCGTTTCGGTTTCCTAATCCGTATTTTCCAGTTATTCTTCCATACCATAGAGTAATTCCATAGAGTAAGTAAAATACTATACTTACTCTATGGTATTACTTAAAAATGAGTATATATACTATTGGTGAAATGGCTGGGTAGTGATTGTCCGAATTATCAAATTCGAATTTTAGTTTTAAGGAGTCCGCGTACTACAAAATACGTACGCACGATTGTCTCGGCTTAAACAACAACTTACAGTATTTCATTGACTACTATTTCATGGTTGCACTTTATTGATCATCTCTTGGTTTTCGTTGACTGCTTTACGATTTAAATAAAAAAATACGGGAGAAACAACCTACCCTAATTCCTTTCTTTGCTCTTCGATCCCATTAGCTGGATCCATATTTAATCACAGATACTTAATAGAAAGTGAAATTGAAATAATGGATGATAGGAATGCCGAAACCCCGAGCCGCCGCACCCCGCTCGCCCTTGGAGAGCAATATTTAGGCATAGTCACGGTCGGCGGCCCCTCCCCCATCCACCCCCGACCTCGCATGGCCTGGTCTCAGTCCCCGAGCGTGCCCCCATGATCTCCTAACCCATTCCGCCTCCCTTTCACTTCCGCCATTCCGCCAGACGCAGACGACACCCACCCCCCTCCCTCCCCTTCTCCCCCCCGACCTCCCCTGCCGCGACTATGGCAGGAAGGGGGCGTGCCGCCCGATGCCAGAACCCTTCCTTCCTCCTCCCCCCTCCTATCCCTCCTTCCTCCACTGTTTGTGGACTCCGGCAATGTTTGTCGCGCGTCTGCAGACGCTTTTCTCGCGAATCTAGGTTGCGCAACAATTTGCCAACTCACCGGGATGCCCTTCGACTTCATCCCAGAGTGGATTCCGTTGGAGGGTTTCCTGACTCGCTCGTCACGTCCACAGGAGACGAGAGGTTCTATTTTGGAGCATGTTTCGCTATTTTCGTGACCTCTATGCCCAGTTTCATCCTTAGGGTAAAATAAATGGCACGCAGACATCGGCGACCAGCCCTCGTCCGACGATTTTTTTATTTTTACCGCACCGCCAAACTTGGCGCCTCTGAGGTCTTCTTAATTTGTCTCTGCCAAGGGGATTTTTGATATTTTAGTACCTATGATCGGGTTTGACCTATTTAATTCCCAGAGAGATTCAGGAATGTGCACTGGTTCACAGAATTTGGAAACTGGCATAATTCACCATTTAGAATCTCTGTTCTGTTTACATCGTCTGGTCCAACCACAACTTCCTTGACTCGGGCGATTTTTCGAGTTTCCAGACGTACTCGTTACCAACCTCTCAACCGGGGTTGGCCCGATTCGTAGCGTGGGGAATTAGATATCGAGGGGAAGTACCCTGACAGATTATGAATTTGTATCTGTATTACCATATATTAGAACATACATCTGGAGCATTCTACTACATGGCAGCGAATCATGGAAAATAACAGCAGTGTAGGCTGGAAGCATTTGAAATGTGGTGATACCGAAGAATGATGAAGATAAAATGGATCGATCGAGTGACAAACGAAGGAGTCTTAAGAAGAGTGGGACAGAAGAGATGTCTACTGAAAACCTTAAAAAGAAGACGGGACAACTTAATAGGTCACATCTTAAGACACGATGGCCTGATGAAGACAATCGTCGAGGGAAAAGTGAACGGGAAGAATGGAAAAGGCAGGCCTCGTATGAGGTATATGGAGCAAGGTGTGAAGGATGTAAAAGAGAGGAGCTACACCAATATGAAGAGGTTGGCCGATAGAAGAATCGAGTGGAGGGCTGCGTCAAACCAATCCTAGGATTGTTGACCATTGATGATGATTACCATAGAGTAAGTATATACTTACTCTAAGGTATATAATTATACTTACTCCACAGTATTACTTAAATATGAGCATATATTCCATCGGTGAAATGGCTAGGGAGTGATTTGCCGATCTGTCAAATACGAATATGAGTTGTATGGAGATCGCGCACTACAAAATGCGTACGATTAATCTGGCATCAACAATAATTTTCAGTTTTCCATTAATTAATATTTCATGGTTCCACTCCATTGGTCATTTTCCACAAGCAAGGGTTGGATTTATGAAAAGTTACTGGATCATAATAGGTCAGATTCTAAGATTTTTATGCTTCTTAGCTTTTGTTGCTCTAATTTTACTACTTAGCTCTCAAAACTTTCGTCTATTCGGACCACTGCAACAAAATTTTCAGAATAAATTTAAACTCATGAAAGGAATAGTTCTCAAGTCTAAATTCCAACATTACCCTTCTTTTACAAGCGAAATATAAATTAAAGAAATGCAATTCCCTTAAGTCAAAATATTTCAGAATATACTAAATCTGGATTCAGCCACATATTTTTTTAATATTTTACATATTTTCCTCAAGAGGCACATGAAAAGTCTAGAAACGAAATAATCAAATAGCAAGGCATGCATATCAGTCTACTACTCCCTCTCATTTGAAATAGTATGGATCATGTTCCTGGGGACGGACTGCAATGGAATCGGCAGAGACTCAATCAGAAAAGGAGTAATAACTGCAGTTGTCGACACGTACAAAAAATCTAAACCTACTCACTAACAGGAATGCTGGAAGTAAAATATAATCGTGTAATAAATTTACTCGTAAAAGATAAAATTACTAGCTAGATACCACTTAAAGCTCAATAAAAATGCAAAGGTAATGTATGCAATGGAGGAGTTGGGGCTAAGGATATTGGTAAACTTGGGATATGAGACTTGGGAAACGTTATTTTTAAGGAAGACTAGTGCAAGGAACCATTTCTTGAAATGCCGATGAATTTTTTACATTATCCATTAAAATATACTTTTGCACATCCCTTTAAAATGACGCTTAATCGTTGAATTTGATAAGGATTAAAAATAAGTATGAGAACTTGCACCAAATTCCTTCCTGCAATCAAATATAATTAAAGTTACATTTATCGGATCCCATTGATAGAAATGTTTATGAATTATGCCATACTATATTGAATAAAATAATGCATTATTTGTGGTTGAAAAATTCGTTAATACGACAGGAAACACACGAAAAATCAAGGCCTAGCCAATTTGACGATAGTGTGGATAACCGATCTGAATTTTGAAGTCAACAAAAGTGATTCCATATCATTGCGTCTACTTTATCAAATATATACAGTGAATCTGAAAGTGACTTATAAAGAAACAGATGTGTTGAAAATGAGTTAACGATATTCATCCCTTGTGACTTACTGTCAAATTCTCCAATAAGGCCCACAAGAAGAGTCGTTATTGCAGTAGCAGACTTGGATTTTTCTGTTTTCCAACGGCTGACGTTATATTACACCATCTAATTTAAGGGGGGATGACACTGCAGAACCCTAAAAAATGTGTCAAAGTTCAGGTGTTGATTGTGATAAAAATTTGCTTATCTAAATCCTAAGATGAGTACAATATCCATGCCCTGGGCGGGACTCGAACCCGCGACTCTTGGGACCAGAACGGCACGTAACCGACTTCAGCTTCTGGGGCCAAACAACAACTACGACAGCTAGCCAACTGCGGATAGTAATTGTCAATCGTTGTGAGTATGGGAAGTGACCAACAAATGTGATCAGTTCTGCCGTTAAGGATAAATGGGAAATTCGGCAGAAGTAGTACGGGAAATTTCTAGAGAGCGTAGAAAGTAGAGAGTGAAAACTGCGGTAGGCATTGGCTTATTTTGAGGTAATGCGACAAGAGGTACACTGTTTAACACCTAGTCCGACGGACTTAGTTCTGAACTTGAAGTGTCTTCCGCATAAAACTCAAGTTGCGACTGGCAGGCCATTGAAAAATCTGTATGATTTCCGAGAATTAATCTGCGCCCTTACGATGGGAAACAAGTTCTGTGGCCGACGTGGTAGCCAGGTCAGTAATATAATGAAATGGCAACCCATAAGTTGCGGGTTTGAATCACGCTAAGAGCATTTTAGGATTGGGATCATGGGTAAGATGAAGCGATATAAGAATCCAAGAATGCATGATCCAATAACTTCCCGAACATAGACATCGTGTTCACGGCATATGGTGGTGAAAAATGTCCGAAAAACTCTTTTAACGCGTACGTTAATCGCCTGTGCTTGGGGGGAAAGAAGGGAAGTTGATTGTTTATTTTCACGGGGGAGTGCCTGAACGCGTGGCGCATAAAAATAACCAGCGGCAGATCGACCGGCTAGGGATTCATTTCACCATAGCTCGAATCCGAAATTCTGATTGTATGATGTAAGTATTTATTGGCCATTATAATATCTTTATCTATAGGTATAGTAACTACCCTGCAATTTACCTAGAGCGTGAGTGGCAGGGGGTGACTTACCACCAAACAAGCTCTAAAGTTTATTTATATTACGTACTTAAAGAGAGATTTATGTGAATAATACATTGTCAATGAAATAAATCGAATAAAATAGTGTTATATGACTGGAACAAATACGGCTTAACTTCGTGAAGTAATACACAGTCAATAATATTTTAAAGCAGGTCCCATTTAATTCGTTCATTATGTTTTAATGAATGCATGCCAAAATTTTACATACCTACTTATTAACGAACGGAAACTCATCTTCACTGGAACATATCCCTTTGGAAATATGTTAATGCTGTGAAAGATGGAAGAAATCAGTACTCACCAAATACGAAAACCAGTAGGTGCGCGAAATCTGCACGTAACGGTCGTGAGGCAAGTTAATTCTTTGCCCTGCTCCATGTGCATGCTCTAGTGCATGCTAGGTGATCTTCACCCCCTGTCACACACCATCGCGGTGGCTTGCAGGGTATCGTGTAGATGATGCAGATGTAGATGTGATTTCCTAAGAAAATCTGATTTCCAGAAAAATGGTCCACTAGAATCCACTGTTCGTGTCCTAATTATCAGCTAAATTCGATCCAGGACCCTCCGGTTCGTATCTCAACGTTCTACAAACTGGGCTACCACGTTGCTGGACAAATTAGCGATGCAAAATTAATGGTGCCTTTCAGGGGCTCATGGGCTGGAAAACAGATTCAGGTTGAAGGTGGCAAATGAAATCCATGGTCATGAATATTTGAAAACTCTCAATTGTTAATAAATTTATTACCGAATATTTCATTGCATTGGATCATTTAAAGTGAGATTCTTCTAAATAAGTAAGAGGGTTTTTCCAATAGGTGTTGTCCCAATTAGTTTCTTTGGACCGTAACATTGTAAAGTTAAACTTTACATGGAAATAAAATTCATTAACGAGAGTAATTTGGACTGAATGAGTTAACGGATGGAAAATTGCAGTTGTGCATTAACCTTAAAGCATGTGCTTTCCCCTTGATAAATTATCCACGATGTGCCATATTTCTCATCAATTCAAACAAAGTTTCGGGAAAACAGACTCGGGGAAATCGCTAGCTAACATCTCAATGAAATGGCACTCGGTCTTCTTCACGGTAACTATCGTCAGCACTCTCGTAAAATTTCCCCCTTGACTCGAGCACCGTTCTTCCTCCCTCTAATCTCTCCTCGGAAAAGGCATCCCGCTGCCTTGGGAAAATAAGCCTCTCCCATGAACGAATTCATTCGATTTCTTAAAATAAGCTGAGATTTAAAGTACAAACGATGCACATTAATCCGACCGCTAAATGCACTCACATTAACAGTTTTTTTAATCAGCGAAATGTAATGTGAATACATCACAAACACAATAATGACGAAAAAGCTACAGGTATTTAAGCATACTTGCTACTACACCATATAATTCATTCACACCCTGACGCTCCAACGCTTTACCAATATTATAAATAGACTAAGATGATCACTTTTGCTTCAGGATAGGGATACCGTGTCCAGATGCCATATTATATTAGGGACCTCCATAGAAAGAAATACTATCTATCTGTAGTTTTTCAGTTCTATATCTGCACTTATAGGCGTATTCTAACTGGGAGGAAAGGTATAAACACGAAAATCAAATGGTAAGGATGGAGAGAAACCCGGCGTCGGTATTAGCATAAGGTGCGAAGAGGACCATGGCATAACGTCCCATCCGACGGACGGAGTACTGAACTCGAATGCTCTCCACACTCTGTGCCTCGATCAATGAAACATATCTTCCACCGCCGGGATTCGAATTTGAACCGTGGGAAACTGAAGGTGAAGTTGAGTTGAATAGAAACGACCATGAAAACTCTCTTGAAGCCATCCTTTCACGTGCTTCATTTACCGAATCCACTTTAAATATAGCAAACATTTCCCGAAAGGCTTTATCAAAGGCTGCCATTGCTTTTCTCGGGATCGAGTTATCAGCGTAAGATTCTCTGCCTGGATATCATCCACTGATACGTGGTTTCTCGGAGGGGAAAGTGGTTTTGGGTAACGGAAGCTTGAACTGGAGGGGTCCAAGTGGGGAGTATTGAAGTTCTGTGAAGGCAACGGGAAGGTGAAGGAAGGGGATGCTTGGGATTTCCGTGCGGCGATTGTGGCCATATTGAGGCACCAGTGTTGGAAAATTAACCCTATTCTCGCGTCGTGTTGAAATCATTAAAGAAACAGGGATATAGCAATTGCAGTTGGAAAGGAGAGTGGGAACATGAATATGCCGAAGTGAACCGTACTCTTCTTTCGTAAATACGCCTGTGATGAAAGGTCTCACCATAAACGTTTTGCAAAATCTGGAAGGTACGCTGGAAGGAATAATCCCGAACAAAACGTAGAATCATATGAGTGAGTCCTCAGTTACATGCCGAACTTAATCGAACTCGAAGCACACCCCCTCCCCCCACATGATCTTGTTTGTCATCAACATATGTGGCAACACAAAAAATTGTAATATACAATATAACAGTACAATAATTCATGGCATTAAAGATACCCTTTCATAGTCTCTAATAATTCATTAGCATGCGCCCGATACATGCTTAGCTAACACTTTTTTTAATACGCAGGAACATGACTTTCGGTGGCATTTACCTAGTGAAGTTTGATGATCATGGGGTAACTATACTGATTTACGTAAAAATAAAATACTTTGCATATTCCACACAATTTTAATCCACTGACCCGGGTTTTGCCTACTCCGTAGACATTTTCAGGGCCACTTTTACAAAGTTTTTCATTTTTACGTAAATATGCAGTTCCACCAAGTGACGCCTGGAACTGCGGAGTTTAACTATAGAGATAACTGGTTCCTGGTTTTCTTAGGTAGGTTGGGTACTGTACGAAAATGATTTTGCCTTAGGTGTATATAGATTTTATTTATGCTCTTCAGTGGTGACTTCAACCACGGTTCATGTTTACTCTCACTTTTTACGACTCCACCAAGTGACTGACGTGGATAAAATATATGAAAAGCCATAAAATATATAGGTTTTGGGACAATAGCAAGGTTACGTTTGCACCACAAATGAAAAAAAGAAGATTTGATTGAAAAAATAATTAGAAGAAATAACTTCGGAAAGCCGAGCCTAACTGTTATTAACATTTTTCACCAAATATTTGCAGGGCTAAGTACACAGCCACGTGAGAATCGTCATCAATAAACAATAACAGTGCGTTGGGACTGAGGTAGCCTAAGCAGTAGCAGCAACAATAGTAGTTAATAAGAGGACGCTGGTCCTGATTTCAGGTTATTCCGTATAACGGATAGATAAGTTGTTGGATTAGTTCCCTCAGGCGCAGTGAGATCTACATTTGCAGTTCAAGGTGGCCTACATTTCAAGAGGGATATATTTTTTTTTAAATATAGGTCGAGGACTTTTCAAATTTAAAAATCGAGATTGCTGATCAATGACTAACAAATTAACTTTTTACCAAAACTCGTTTTTGTGACTCGATGAGGAAAAAACAGCCGCTCTAATAAAACTTTATGATTACCAATAGATGAAGCTAATAGCGTGGATTGAGAAGAAAGTAAGTTTGTTATTCCTGCAGATTTATGGGAGTTAATAGAACGATATTTTTGCATTTGCCACAGCTACATGATTAACGAAACAATCCATTATCTCGACCTCGATAAAATAATTTTGTACCCGATCTACACTTAAGAAAATATATTTCTGTAGCCTGCATAAATGAGGTACTGTTATGAATATTTTAAAAATCAAAATGGCCACCCTCGAAAAATTTGTCATTTATGTCGTTTCTGGCAGCCGTTTTGTAAGTCGTATCAAAGCTATACTAAACTGCCGATATTAAGAGATGCCAATCGTTCTGTCGGGGTTACAAATCGTTCAGTTGGGGAAACAATTCATTAGTGGAATGAAGGTTGCCTTTAGCTGTCTCAGCAAAACCACTGTTGCTAGTCGAACTGGTCCAGTCACTACTGCAGTTAGAGCATTTTGCAAATCCAGCGAATCAAGTTCAACAACAAGCGCCATTCACTCTAGTACAAATGCATCAGGGCCGTGAGTGCACTAAAAACGAGTACTGCTGTGGTACATCTACATCTACGTAATACCCTGCGAGCCGCCACGAGGGTGTGTGGCAGGAGATGAAGATTCAGCACAGGTAGCTTCAGCAGTGACCTTCCTTCTTGATGGTCTGAGGTTTAATCCCAGTAGTCTCAAAAATTATCTTTGATATACCGGTCCCTGATTGTGTGTTGTGTGGAGAGCAAATCAAGTTTAGTACTCCGTCCGTCAGAAGGGATGGTAAACAGTGTACCCCTGGGAGTATTTTGTTTACAGCATGTCCGACGCAGGTATGTAGGTACCGACGTGAAGCCGGTTTTCTCTACACCCTTCGACCACATCCAAAAAGCCCTCCCTCCTAACCAATTATCGACCTACATCTACATAATACCCTACAAGCTTCCGAAAGGTCGTGGCAGGGAGTCAATAGGAGAGAATACTTACTACCATTCAGGCAAGCAAAACAGTACCACCCCGTTTACACACGTCTTACGTGAAACCACGAGTTACAATGCTACCAACCCGAGTAAAATATTATGCATTCAGTATCTTGACATGTACAATATTATCTATAAATGACAATAAATTTCTTATTAATGCAAAGTAATGTAATAATAATGATTAGTTAGTAATTTATAAAAATAAATGAAAAATAAATTATTAAGCCATTTTTACTTCTTCGATGGCTTCATTTTCAGTATAGACGACGAACCCAGCTGTGGCAGATTAGGCTGGGTAATCTTGACAATAATTTTTCTTCGATTAATTACCTTCTCCTGGCGTCTGCGCGCCAATTTCAAGTGCACGGCGTCTAGTCCTCGCTGGGAAGTGCCGGAGCAAGGGCGCAGCACCCTGCATCAGACTCGGGGTGTAAATAACTCTCTCATTATTGCGGGGCTGTTTGGGGGAGAGGGGGATATTTGTTTTCGCGGCGCCCGTTATCGCCCGACGAGACGACGGTTTCCGGGAGACGGTATCGCGCATCCGCGGGCAGGATGCCGGCTGCCGCGCCCGGCAGACAGGACGGCCCTCCCCGGAATTCCAAGGAGGGGAAAGAAGGGTATTCAGGGCAAGAGGATCCTGGGATGGTAAGGGTAATTTATGAAGAAATGGTTTTTGGCTTAACCTTGTGGAAAATATCCATCATAGATAAAATGAAAACTCACTTGGTAAATTCCACATATTAGATGGTCCATATTGGCTAATTTACTTAGAGATTCCTATTTTTAGAAGCCTGCCTTACTCGTAACACGCAAAGTCGAATAATTTCATTCATTTTCACCATGTGCGTAGGTGAAAGGAGTCAGTGAAAGGGACTTTCAAGTAAGTGTCGAGAAGAAAACATAAGAACATCTGAAGCAAAATTGAAATAGAAACGTAACTTGGTTGTTCCACATAAAAAATATTCATCACACGACCGGGGTTTCGTCTACGATCGGCATCTTCAAACGATCTTCAGATCCTTGACGAAACCCAAGTCGTGCAGTAAATAATTTTTATGTGGAACAACCAAGTTACGTTTCTATTTCAATTATGAAGCAGTTCCACAAAGCTATGTTGGATACAGTTAACTATGTATATCTGAAGAAAATATTAATTGAAGCTTTGTTATGGAGCCAGACATTGAATGTTCGCGAAACTCGGAATTGTTAGAAAAGAGGACTAAGGTAAGGTTAGATGCTTCTGTGAGTTGTGTAGAGAGAAAGACAAGCGAAGAAGAGTAAAGCTTGGCGGGCTACGAGATGAAAATTTTAGGGTAAATTCGAAAGAGGCCTAGAAATCGGTTGGCATAAGTACTCAAAGGCAAATACTTCTAAGAG
Source organism: Platycnemis pennipes (assembly GCA_933228895.1). Lineage (NCBI taxonomy): Eukaryota > Metazoa > Arthropoda > Insecta > Odonata > Platycnemididae > Platycnemis > Platycnemis pennipes. The sequence continues at coordinate 112,062,127 of OW121850.1, forward strand.
CGGCGAGTGAAGTTTGAGGGAAAGGAAAAAGAAGGGTTAGAGGAAAGGAGGGAGGAAATGAATTCGGACTCTGGACGTTATGAGAGAATGGAGGAGATACTAGAGGAGTTAAACCTTAGTAGTGTAAGGTGATAGAAACAGTGATGGAATAAGGAAGGAGTGGATCGGACACGTTATTTTGCTTCTAATTATTTCTCTAAGTAAACATTAAAATGGGATGAAAACAGTGTAATTATCATTAGTCATCAATCCTCAGATTGGTTTGACGCAGCTCTCCACTGAGTTCTTCTATCGGCTAATCTCTTCATATTTACATATTTCTTCTCTTTCACATCCTTCATCACTCGTTCCATATATCTCACACGGGGCCTTCCTTTGCCATTCTCCCCATCCACTTGTCCTTCAACGATTGTCTTCATCAGGCCATCGTGTCTTAAGATATGGCCGATTAAGTTATCCCGTCTTCTTAGAGTTGTCAGGAGGCTTCTCTTTTCTCCCACTCTTCTTAATACTTCTTCATTTGTCACTCGGTCTATCCATTTAATCTTCATCATTCTTCTGTAGCACCACATTTAGAATGCTTCCACCCATTTCTCCTCCGCTTCTGTCATTGTCCATGCCTCACTTCCGTAAAGAAACATGCTTCAGATGTACGTCCTGATGAATTTCTTCCTTACTTCTACGCTTGTATTTCCAGAAAACCGTGCGACACATGAAAATTCGATATTTAGCTATAAATGCCGCGGCAATCGGCTCTCGGGTGGAGAAAAATTATAACTAATAATTACGCTCACCTCCATCTAATCTATAAAACACTCTCAGAATCAATAAAAGTTTTCTACAGACAGCACCTTGAGAGACTCATTTACACATGATATTTCATATGCACGTGAGGCAACTACCCCTAACTGGAGAACGGAAGAGTCGAGTATGTAATTATAAGTCGCTCGGAGCATTCCAGAAAAAGTTTTAATACCATCGAAACTTTGATTTCAGATAGCTCATAGACACACTGTTTCACCCAATTGGTCGGTCTAGTTGGCGGGGATGAGGCTAATCAAACCGAATGGGCGAGCGGGACACAAACATTAGGTAGGTTGATTTACTTTCCCAGGGACACCTGTAGTTTCCCAGAGAGATACAGCTCATCGGTTTTGGAGGGCATGTCGCAAAAGGCCTCTCCCGTACTGGGACCGTGACAACCTTTCTCTCCACCGTACTATTCCGCCGTCAGAGAACACACAGTTGGTCACACAAATAAAGGAATTTTAAACCGACACCTATCTCAAGTGCGACTCCTTTTTTTCTATGAATCTCCATATCCTGCGGCTCCATATCGTAGGTTCTGTGGAGCACACACAGTACCTAACGTCAGCGATGTTACTTTTCACTAGTTAGCCCCCACCGTGATTATGCAGCCAGTGAATGGGATCCGAATGAATGACAGTTTGATTAAAGAGCTAGACAGTGTACATGATAGAGCAGTTAGGTTTGCTAATAGGTGTTACGATAGTTTTAGTAGTGTTTCAGAATTAATAGAAGAATTATAATGGGAATCATTATAAGATCGTATATTAAATACCGATTAAATCTCCTGAAGAAATTTTAAAAGGATAGGGTCACTAAAGAAGTTATACATATATCAGGAACCCCCGCGTATTATGCTAGATTCTAACAGATAAACACGATTTGAGAAATAGATTGTCCTAGTTTTTTTCAAAATGTTTTTTTACCCGTAATGTTAGAGAACACAATAGGCAGCATGGAAAAGGGATAGGTAGGTGAAATATTGTAGAATAGTCTTTAGTGCACGATGCATATATTAACTTCCGATAATCCCTATAATACTATGTACATACTAACCTTCTAATAAACAAACCAAATTCAGGTGTGATGCGGTGGAAACCTTGACAATGATGTAGTAGTAGCATCGAAACTAGTCGAAATAAATTTTTACTTGAGTAACTTTTACTTTAATATTAACCCTAACCATCTAGTTGCGTGTGATCATATTATCTAACATGTTTCCATGTAGTAGCCTAGTTGCATATTTAGTGATCTTCACCCGCTGCACACATCCTCGCGAAGGCTTGCAGGGTATTGCGTAGATGTAGGTTATGTAGATGTTACGTTCGTGAACCAGAGAGGACAGTCAGGGTCGAAGCAAAGCCGAGAGCGGCCCAATGCTGAAGTTGGCGACCGCGAAGTCTTGAGGACGTCGGGTGGGGAGCGAGCGATACGAGAGGGAAGAGGAGATAATGCTCCGACTCTTATGAGTTGCCGAGGTCAGGGGCAAGTGGGTGGGTGTGGGGAGGCGAGAGTGATAGAGGGAGAGAGGGAAAGGGGGAGGGAGAGGCAGAGGAGGGGAAGAGCCCTCTCCTCCCCACCCACTCCACGCCGCGCTAGACGGCCGCGATGACGCAAAATCTACCATGACGCACGCTCCGACCGCTTTTCCACGCTACTAGACCTGGCCTCCATTATTGACAATATTTACGAATCCGTCCGGACTTCGAATCGTAGACTTATCTCGTGATTCACAGTTAGCCGTTGTTTTGATCTCACCGTTAAAACGATTGTCATAGACTGATGTCGTAACTAATGCACGGTCTGATTTGAAGCGGACTCGCAAATGCACTAATATATGGGTCAAAATCTACTAAGTATTCAAATAAAAACTTGGATTCCCGAGTTTATAGCTTGATAGCTAGTCAACAGATAGGCCAACATAAAAAATGGTCATATAAAATTTGCTCATTTATTTCTACGTTTACGGATATAGACAACAGATTTATTCAACCATAAGTTTTATTTTTTATGGCACTGAGAGTAAACAAAGTACCGGTTTTGTTACGAATTTCAGCAGAGCCACCACTATGGAGATTCATAACTTAAAAGCATGCCACCAATCAAAGCCATACTTCAACCCAAGTTAGTTATTAATATATTTTCTAATATATTTCGAAGTTTGAGTTAAATCTGTAAACAAAACAAACTGGTTATCGAATAACTAAATGCACTTTTTTTTGACTGAAAAGTAGCAGGAAAGTGGAATTTTCCTCTTTGTGGAGTGTAGAAGATAAAATACTCAGTGATACGATTTTCTTAGTTAAGGTAAAAATCGGTGATTTTTATATTGAGAGTTATTTGAAAAGCTTTATCGTTAACTCCGTGCATGTGACTACGCAGTCGGCTTTACGGTCATCGGGGCGCACTGTTGCCACGTTGAATTAAATGAGATAATTTTTTATGTACTTTTATGTAAGCCTATCCGTTGATTAGTTATCCGGCTGCAAACTCGGGTATCCATTATTTTCATTCCGCCAGTAGGCACAGTTAATAGTTACACAGTTAGGCTGTCTTAATATTAAACTGGTACTAATACTGCGATATAACCTCAGCATTTTGGGCACCATGAACATTACCGTACCTCCACAGAGTAATCTTCAAGCTATCTCGAGGGTGTATGATAGAAGGTGAATTTTTTACCATGCATGCAAAAAATTCATTCACTTCAAATATATTCTTCTACGCATAATAGCATTATAAACATTAATGTAGATACACAGTGCATGTTAACCCCCTGCCATACATTGGGTGGCTTGTAGATTATTGAGCACATGGAGATAGACTTAAATGAAAAAAGCTGGTGTTAACTAGACATGTATCAGAAACATGCAAATAAACGATTCAAAAATATTAGGTAAAATAGTTTTGATTATTAGGTTAACCATTTGTTTGAGTTCACCATTATGTTAAGTACAATGGGCTTGCAAGGGTGCAGGTAGAGGTTAGAGATGTGCAGATATCTACATCTGCAAACCACTACAAGAGTGTGTGGCAAGGGGTTAACCATCGCCAAACATGCATTTAAAATCAGAGAGAACTAAATCTACAATTACTATGATGCAGGCATGCATAAAAATACTAGTTCGTGCTTGCACTACTTACATGCAACTGTGAGGTATACTGCAACTGCAGTTTTTTCCTAAAAAAAAACATTTTCCACAAAGCAGTAGCGTATGAATGCATATATGCAATCATGAGGTGGCACGACACATATTAGCTATGAACGACACAAAAGTATTAGTAGATACACAAAAAGTAATGTAATAGTTAATGATTAGTTATCCAAAAATACATCACTAAATAACTTATATTTCCGACAGATACATGAGTTAGTAATGAAAAAAATCAGTACATACTACCATAGAGTAAATGCATAAGCTTACTCAATGATATTACTCTTCTCCGTGGGAATCTACATTTCATAAGCTAACATTCCCATTATATTCTAAGAACTGCCCTAATCTCTTTCCTAACCAACTTAGAACTGTCCTGTTCCTAATCTAAAATAATTCCCATATTACCAATGAAGAGCTACCATAAGTAAGGATGTTTGGCGCGCAAATAAATTCACCAAAAGTGACATATGGTAAGGCTGCCAATCGGAGAACGAATACGCAACGAATATTTGGCGAGTTTACCAAAACAGGACTTAAAACGACAATCATAGAACGTATAATTTAAATGTACGCTGTTAGTCAATGCTGGTAGTTACAAATGAAATGATGGAATGGATATTTGGGACTTACTCCTGAGATTTAATCCGATCAGAATTTCTTTACTTCTAAAATATATTCTACTCCACCTCCCAATGAAATGGATAGTCCAATATATTGTTCGCAGTGATTGATACGTAATTAAAAGCGACACCGACCCATACCAACTGACTTGTAGAAAACATTGTAAGAGTCCCCGTAAAATGGTAATTTTGGAGACATTTCTAATGTTTGTGCGGGGGGAGTTCCAGAAATGTATAGCGGTAAGAGTGAAAGATTTTTAGATGGTGGTGGTCCGGTGAGAGGGATAATAAAAAATTAAGTTTTGGATCCTTTTATTTGGGCGAGAGTTCGGGGATGGCCGAATAGCAAAGTAATCGAGTAAATAACCCGGTCTTTTGGTTGCTATTATAGTTGCATATACAGTTGTTACATTGTTATTTATTTACAGAGGAATCGAAAAAATACTGCCCAATGCTTTCCATAGTGGTGGTAGTCTTTACTATCACCAATCAAAATGATAGCAGAATTTCCACGGAGGAAAAACGCGACAAGTACGAATGTATACATGTGTCTCCGGGTTCATTCCTCTCGGTCTCTCAATCCAGTGGATTTCCCACATTGCTGCCGGAGCAAACAGGCGGAGAACCGGCTAGGCTAGACGCGATTTCGCAAGGCGAATGTTTACTGTCGCGGTCGTGACCGAAGGAGGAAATCATCTAATCCCAAGGACTCGGATAGCACGCGTCTGGTATGACCGCACTTTCCCCACGCGTAACTATCCTTTGATAGGAAGAATGGGAAAGTTATCCTCCACATCGCATTCACAAAAGAGAACTGCATGAATCACACATTCAGTACATCGTCACAAAGCAATGGCAGCACGCTAAAGTTCTCGGAAAATATAAAAATAATGATTTCAATTGGAAGATCACATTGATATACAAATTGAAGGATTTCGAATTTGCCTCGAATGGTTTTTCCAACGTGGAAATTCTGTAATCATTTTGATTGGTGATCGTAGAGATCACCACTACTATGGAAAGCACTGAATGTATTCCTTCGATTCCTCTGTAACTAAATTCCTTCAAGCCTCCACAAAAGTACGAGTGGGAGTGACACCACATAAGACGTACACTTCTGTGACGCTCAGAGTCACATCTTTAGTAATCATATCATAATATAGTAAACATGAATATATTAGCCGGTAGAAGTGGAGAGCTGAGAAATAGCAAACATTCGTGGAGATTTCTCAACAGTTTTGACGTGAGGACGCCTTGTAGTCGTGACAGCGTCACAATGTGACAAACATATTAGAATTCAGTACCATGCAAACGTGAGAAGCTGGAAAAATCATGCTGGAATAAAATTTATTCGAAACGCAGAAAAAACAAAGTAAAGTAAACACTGACAGACGTTCATCATCAACTATGTGGATGCAGGTGACTCGAAAATCAGGGAAATCAGGCACAAATGCTGATATTTATCTTTTCGTGGAACAATGAAGGACACCCTCAAAGTTTAAAAGACTCACTGTGGGCAATTCGTTGTAAGTGCTTCAGAAAATTGTTAACATGACCATAAGGCATACTTACATTCATTTTGGGGCAAGTTTTGTTTTATTTTCTAGGGTTTCCTTCGAATCCGTCGGTCCATAGAACTTCTGATACACCATGGATGTTTATCGTTTTCCTGTGAGATTGCTAATTTGACTGAAGTATTTTAAAATACAAATGTACTATAGTCATCTTTGAGAAAAAATAGGCGCTACCTAGTTTTCCTACCCGGAAAAAAATCGATAAAAATTCCATCAGTGCATATACGTACATACATGCACGTCAGCTCAATCAACTAAATCAATGAAATAGGGACTCAACCTGATATCTCTATATGGGAGGCTGATATTGCAGACACTCCACCAATCAGATAATGGCACCTTTCTCCTCATTTGAACATTTTTTTAATAAAGAAATCCGTAGTATCTTCACGCATAACATGATCAAAATTATATCGGGGAGAAGCAAATATCTACTCGGTGTGAGGATGAGTTCCTTCAGTGTTCATAATTATTAATACGTATTAAATAAATTTCCTAATGTTCAAAGTCCATCATGAAATAGGTACATATTTTAATAAATATTACGCTAATTTCTGGTATATTTCCGCCGATTTCGGTAGTATTTTGGTGGAAAAGGGGTATTACAGCAAGAGAATTGAGTTGAGAGCCATTTACTTGTAGATCTACAAGACTAGAGTCCTTTTACTCCCCCTGCCATATACTCTTGAGGTGGATTGCAGGGTATTATGTCTGATATTATGTAGACAAATATAGTACGTTTGGAGACTATTCACGTACTGCCACACACCCCCGAGGTGGCTTATAGGGCACATCGCAGGTGAGAGAGAAGTAATTTATGTGGGCAGGATTTCACGCTCCCCAACTAGGAAACCCAACGGGAAGGACAAAGAGTTATGAAATCAATGACGACCTTCATGATACTTCGGTTGAGGTTTCTTGCTTCTCATTTCTAGATTTGCATACAGCGGGGGCGGGTATGACCTTCATCATTGGAGTTCTCAAGTGAATGTGAATCGTGAAATATCGACGCTTAGAACACTTCAGACAAGTTAAATCCGGGAGTTGATCTTGATCTTCACACACACGAGGTAACCAACCAAATTTACGTAGAGTGCGTGTGGTCCAGGTTGGGAAATCATCACCAAACATGAATAAGTAGATGCAAATATAAGATATGTTGCTACGACTAAAAAGAATAAATGTATTAGTTAGCTATGCAAAGGGGCTGTCCCACTGGTACATCTAAATCTACGCGATACCCTGCAAGCCACCGCGAGGGTGTGTGGCAGGGGGTGAAGATCACCAAGCATGCACTACTAACATGCAAACTAGCAACTATATTGTCTCATGCAACTTGATTGTTAGTGTCTACAGTATTTAAGGGGTAAGACATGCATCATGCACTACAGACTACTCTAAAATATTTCCCCTACCTATCCCTTTGCTATGCTGCCTATTGTGTTCTCTTATAGTACGGGGGAGAAATGACATTTTGAATCTATCAGTACGACAATCTATCTCTCTAATCTTATTTATCTGGCCGAATCTAGCATAATACACTGGAGTTTTTAGTAGGTAGGTAGTAGGTGCTATTCCAGACAGACGACCAACAGCGACAGTCATCTTTACCATTTACGATAGGAGGGCAATCTAGGCAGTGCTAGGAACTTTCCGAGAATGGAGAAAGAGAGTACCAGGCATCGGCAGAACACCAAGGTTAACAAAATACATCAAGGAGTCCAAGGCTTAACGTCCTGCTCGACGGACGGAGTACTGAACTTGAAGTTCCGTCTACGCCACAGTAAATCAAGTACGAAAAATCGTATACCACTGCCTACATTCGAACCAGTCCCTTGGGATGGGAAATCAGCACTCTATTCATCAACACAAACCTGATCCCCATCTTGTAACGAAATGGTTAGAAATGGCAGAAATTGCAGACGGAATAGGAAAGGTTCCTAAGGATGGTTCAAAGGTGTTCGAAACGAGATAGAGTAAGGAATAAGGGCCTACGATCTTCACCAAAGGTCAAAAAAATCATAACAATAGCTCATCGCTACAAGGCTTCCTGGAAATAACATAACTCAGCAAATGCCGTTAAGCAGAATACCCTGGAGTCTAATGCAATATGCCCCGCGAGGAAAAGGAGTGTAAGAGGACCAAAGCTTAAATGGAGAAACAGAATAGGCGGACTAGCCTAAAACTGTCAAAGTAGACGCCGAGTTGAAAGAAATATAACTTTTATTAATTGATTTGAGGATTTGATCGACTTCACTACAGTTCTTTTACGTCTAGAATTCAAGTATCCATTATCATGCATTATCAGAGTAGAGAACTTATTATAGATGCTATACAAAGTTAAGCTACTAACATTATACTTACCTATCCCGTAATTATACGCCTAATATATAATTATCCGCCAGAAGAAGGACATTCTAAGATCTTCAAAATCATTCGTCATATTAGGGAATTCTCGAAATATTTTAATGCCATCGGAGGACAGATCGGAGTCAAACTAACTTAAAGCTTTAGTCTAAATTTAAATCAGAAGTACAATAGAGATTCCTTTCAATTGTCTAGTAAGTCTCTAACTAAGGTACGATGTGGTAACGACTTGTCAACAAGCGATCAGAATACACCTAACGTGTATGCAGCGAACGAAACAAATTGCGATCATCTACACCACGAATCGTTCAAGGTCACCCGATTGCAACCAACATTTTATCTTTCCATTTGAGGACCTCAAAAATTGCCGCGATAATAAAACAAAAAACCAGAAGAATGAGCAAAAAGGTAGCGATTATCACCATCCAGTTATCGCAACAGCGCGCATCGCTCGGCGGTTGTTATATAATCCACCCGATGCCTGACCTACAATCGACCCTCGAAAAATAAAAATTTACAATTCAGGGGGAATTTATCATTCCGTTCCGCCTTCGAGAATGAGCGTGGCTCCGCTGCCCTGCGTCACCTGCCGCCTAATCGATGACAGCTAAGTTGCGCAAACCTGTTGTCCGCCGAGTGAATTAGCACCAAGCACCTCTGCCATTTCCTCCCGCTCTCGTTCGAGGGGGAAGAGGGGGGAGGGATTGGAAGGGACAGGGTGGAACAAACAACACTGCGACGCACTACAAACGGATCGAAACGGTTTGGGGAGGGGGCTTCGGTGGTGATGAGACCGACCCCAGTGAAATGCTTCGAAAGTCACGACTAAGTCGGAGGAACTACTGACGGTATTGATCCCTCGCGACCACGCTCTCACACCCCCCGTCCTCAACCACTACGCCGACAGGATGAAAGTGTCACTCAGGAGTTACAGACGGACCCAGTTAGAGCGAGGTGAAGGCGAGATGACAAGAGGCCGCTCAAAGCATAGGCTGTGTCCCCATTCGTCAATTGGGTGCCTACGTGCCCCCTTCGAAGCCATCTTGCTAAGTATCCGAATTCGCCTGGCATCAATTTGTCGCCGTCCTTATGTTAATTTATTGATGCTATTAGCTAAGGGAGCTACGGAGCCATCTGCGAAGTCATGTTGGAATTCACACCAAAAATATTCCCAGTAATAAGCTGAATATGGGGGTCATGATGGCGGTAAAGTGGGTAGAGCGCTGGGCTACGAACCGGAGGGTATGCCTAGCCGAATAATAAAAAATATATTATATTGTATATTCGAATGGATTGGTTACACGTAACCGTGCATGTACATCTACATAATACCCTGCAAGCCACCATAAATGTGTGTGGCAGGGGAAATCGGGAAAAATGGAAGTACTGGGTGAGGCAACATAACTTCCTTTTTTATATGGACATAGCCATATTAAAAAGGCAGTTATGTTGCCGCACCCTGTATAATGAATATGTTTTCACTTTTAAATTTTATCATGTTCCTTAGTGCATGTGGGTAGACGATAGTGATATAGGGCAGGATTGGTGTTAATTCACTGTACATGCCTGCCACATACCTTAGGGTATGGTGATGAAGGGTAATAGGTGGATGTAGATGTCCCGGGTTCAAACCCGGATGAAGCCTCTCTGGACAGGATTGGACTGTCAGAACTTAGTGAGAAACCGCGAGTGGCCCTAGAAAAGGAACTGTCCCCTTTATCTTATGTGTAAAATTTACACGCCAACGGATTAGTAATGAGTGAGCTATACTCTCAGCTATCAAACCAACCTTCGGATTGAACACCGAAGGAGTGAGTGAAACTAAATGTAATTATTTAGCCATTAGTCAAATTTAAAAAAATAAACCTACACGTTATACCCTTTTGGCTCTGGTGACTACTCACCCCCTGCCACACACACTCTAGTTGACTTGCAGGGTGGTCAGTAAATATAAATATTATCCTGAAAGCCACCACAAGCGCCAGTGTACGGGGATGTTCTTACACTAGGTATGAACTACCGTCGCGCATACAACCAATCCGATCAGCAACCATCAAAATTTAACTATTAATCGGAGCAGCTTCGCCTGAAAAACCGCTTCCAATTTTGAATTATTGAAATTCGGGAGAGACACTAAAAATATATCTTTCAGAAATATTTATAGCCACTCGGGGAACATGTGGGGAATTGTTGCGAACAGTTTGAAGACAAGTGCGGTTTAGAGTCTAACAGAGTTTCTCATGTTTAGCAATATTCTCATCTTGCTTACAAAATAGGCCTAAAATTGGGATACGCCAGAAAATCGGGCCAGAAAAATCCACAAAACATCGTTGTTTTTCACCTTGAAGCTGCGCTTCATTTTTTATCAACCTTTGGGTTACCATGGTAGTTTGTTGCCTGCCCGACATCCACGGTCGAAGCGGTTAGCGATCCGGGACAGAACATGTGACCCGCAACATACTCTCCCCTTCTGAGCTCTTTTATTCCACTCCAACGTGAATTGGAACAATCATTAATGGGCGGGAAGTGACCTCAGAATGTGGAGCAAATTATTGGCCTGGCCGGTAGAGGGGCCAATATTGGGGTGAGGATTTTGTGGTGGCTGAAGCGATCACAAGTCGCTCGCGAGGACCTACCTCAAACAAAAATAAAGAGCGCGGCCTTGAAACCTTGTCGGACCGCGATTGCGACAGAGCCACTTGAGCCAACTTACCGTTGAGCGTTGGATCCTCGCTTTTTTTTAGCCATTCCATGCTTCTTGAAATGTGTCACCTGAAACAACGGGATTTTTCTCGCTACTAACATGGCAGAAAAAGAATGATAATTTTCCAATTTCTATGATAAAAGTCCTATAATTTCACGAACACAATTTTTTTCGGTAAACCGGTTTTCGAGACCTGGCTGACATTATCCTTTCAACTTTTTGGTAGCATGGACGTTGGAAATATGAGACAATATCTAAATATGTCATTCATTTGTGTCATCAGTTTATATTGGGGAAAAATAGCTTCAGCTGACGGTCGCCTACCCCAAATTACTAAAACTTCTACTAGAAAGTAAGGCATTTGTGAACATGGTTGTGAACCATTAAATTCCTATTATAATTCCATTTTCCGCAATGGCAAAATATTCTAAACTTACAATTTATGACAGTAGGTATAATAACTTTCTCCAACCGATGCCGTTAATCCGCATTGTTCACTATTCACTTAAACCTGTGGAAAACAGGACACAAATTCTGACGGGATTCGAACTTGCACTCTCCTGGGGGCCACACCGCTGCGTCACCAACCAGGGTACCATGGTCGACATGATTTATTTCAAAGCTCTCACTGGTTTCGATCACTCCAACAATTGAAATTTTCCCGGCGTAGTATCGAAGTAAAATTATCTCAGGCTGTCGCACGGATTAGATTCAGGGCTAACGCCCGGAGTGCCTCAACGCTCTGAATATGATGAACGAGTTGACTATCAAAACGTGGGCCCTGAAGGACCTAACCTGGCGGAGAACTAGAGAGAACTTCACTCAGAGAGCACTAGATATGCTTGACTTTCTTTCCGGTGTCAGATTTTTCTTGGACATAAAGTCCAGACGTTTTCCACAAAATTAGGTGAAAAAAAACGTGAAATATCGTTAAAAATGTCCACTCTCTGCACTCCGAACTAAAACTAAACCTTTTAACGATTTGGCTGCTCATATAAATGGCAGTCAGGGAAGAATAAAATCAAGTAATCTCTCACTGAACTGAAACACCGTTAAAAAGGGAGAGTCGGCCGCGGTAGCCAGGTCAGTAACGCGTTTGTTGCGGGTTCGAATCCTTCCCATGGCATGGGCATGGCGTTTGCCCTTGGATCGATCGCACTTAAACAGTGGTTTAAACTTAAACGATCAACGTTATTAAACGTTACACACTTAAACGATCGCTGAGGTTATATCGCATTTAAACTGTGCGATATAAGCTCAGCCTTTGGAGCACCAAAAAAACCCAAGACTGCCACTTCGAAAGAGATTTTTTCCCATCCGGATGCAATCAATCGACACCGTTCTGGCTGCTTCACAGTACATCTACATCTACATCTACATAATACCCTGCAAGCCACCACAAGGGTGTGTGGCAGGGGGTGATTGCTCACCAAACATTCACTACATATCATGCATAAAAAAGGAATAGTATTAATATAGTAGTGAGAACTACACTATTTAAAAAAGATAGAAATTGCAAAGAAAACATGCAAAAACATTCTGTTAGTAGGGTTAGCTTTAAGTACTCATACCAACATGCAGCTACCAATGCTATTCATTGCTACTCTCCGATAGGACATATTTACCGTTATTCGTATCTCTTATTGTGCGAGGGAAAAAGGACATTTTGAATCGGTCAGTTCGGCAATCAATTTCTCTAACTTTATGAGTACATTAGATAGTAATAATGATTTCGTCGGGATGGTAAAATCGTGCCTTTCAGTTGCATGATAGTAGTGTATGCACAGGGTAGTATTTCTTGCATGTCTCCATGGTAGCAAGTGTGATCTTATTCTCTCCGATCAATAATACATGCCTGGTGATGTTTCACCCCCTGACATACAACCTTACGGTCGCTTGCAGGGTATTATGCATATGTAGATGCAGATAATACGTATCCTTCCCCTCTAACGTGGACGGACTGAAGATGCTAGTATTAGTACAGAAGCGTGTTTGTCCAATATTTTACGAGAGGGCGACGGGGGATATCTTGCCAATCCACTTTCTTTTTTAACAAGTTGCACTCGGTCATCGAGGAGGCTAAATTCGGCTCGTGGCTCGTTCTTTTTTGGATACGCGCGAAGAAATAAAAAAATGACGTTACTCAGAACTGCAATTCCGGAAACGCTTGCGTGTTTATAATTACATCGAGTCAAACCGTTCCACTCCCCCCTTTCAACTCTCTGGCCCTAAAATTCCTCATGCGAGCTCGTGACCCAAAATTAGGACCGCGTTGCCCTCTCTCCCCCGCGAGCCCAGTCATATCCCCTCCCTATGACGTCACGATCGGCACAAGAACCTGGTTTCAGGGGAGACGCCATATCCTGGGGACAGTCGGAGTAGAGAGACCCCTAACCTATTTTCTCTGCAGTCTCCAAACCCTTTCCAAAGCTTTCTCCATCAACACCCCTGAATTAAATACCTACATATCAGAATGAAATTAGATACAATTTATACATGATTCCATCTGGCAGGCAAAGGTAAACGTATGGTCTACCTCTTTCAAAGAAACTCTTGGAGGTAACCATTTCTTCTTGTTTACTTGCGGCCGTAAATTATGGCTTTCCAGATCCTTTGCCCGCGGTAGCAAGATCGGTAAAGGGACAGCTAGGCAGCCCAATCCAAGGATTGCGAGACCGAATCCCGCCTCAGATGGATGTTACGTATGCCATAGGAATGACTAGCGTTCGTTGGTGCAATGTAACCGCAGCAATTGGGGGCACTTAACTAAACTTGAGTTCCTAAGGTGACTGGGTTATTGGAATAATCAGTATGAGAATTAGGTCAATCACCTATGTTGCTCTAGGAAAACCTTTATTGAAATATCAACTAACTGATAATTCATAAAAGGCAGACTTAGAACTCTCTATTACATGAATTGGTTGAACCAGGCACCAAATATCCTGTGGAAATTTGAGGCGTATACGGAAGGTGTTAAAAATGCATTGATACTCTAGCGCACCATAGTCAGCATACCGGCGTCTATATCGTACATATACAATTAGAAAAAAATATAATGTGGTTTAGCATTGCATATTTTTGTCTCGTACAGCATAAGACAAATATTAATTATTAATCAAAGTTACCGAGGACATAACCGTTTCTTACTATTAGTGGAGTATTATTTAGGCTCTTATTTTATCGGCCCGAACGATACAAAAAAGTACAACTATTAAGTGTAACTATTTCCGGCATTCCTTACGTGGTTTTCATCTTATAGACCCAAAAAATTATGCACGTGTTGAATAGTACCTGCAATGTGATAGTTCAAAGATTAATACTATTGCAAGCAGATGTTTTGTAACTATGGGAAATATTAAGGTAAGGAAAAAACGGATAATATTGTTACCAGCAATAGGATTAATAGCAGGACGAGTGGATGTCTGGGCTGTAATTACAGCCTGCCACACATCCTAGCAATGGCTATCAGGGAATTATGTAGATGAAGGTAATAAACTTATGTGCTCATTGTAGTATTACACCCCGCAAAACATCCTCTAGGAAGTTTTCAGCATTATTTCCGTAGGTATTCACAGTAGTTGATGAAACGCATACGATCAATTCCGCTCCCTCACCCTCCCCATTCTGATCCCTCTTCACATGGCCTTTTCACACACAAATCGATCCGACCTCTTTAAAAAAAACCCTTTTCTATGCTCGGCTCCTTCCCCCATCACTATCCCTTTCCATTTCGATCCCTAGATTTCTATCTCCCCTTTTTCCGCCGCTCGCGACCGTAACCTACGCAACAGTCCACAAATAGCGTCTGGTTTTTGCGCCGGCGCGCGCGACCCGACGCCATACCGACCGACTCCAGGAAATCTCAATAGCTCCTCTCCTCTGCACACCTCTGCACGAAAACAAAACACACGCACTCACGCGAACATGACCCACACACAAACAAGAAAGACGCAAAAGAGCACGCATACGTGAATCGGCGAACCATCGATACTCTTTCTCATGGTCGCCGTCGGAAAAGACTCATCTAGCAAGCAAAAAGGATGGGCGTGGTCGCCGATCACGGAATCGAAAATGTCTGACGCGGCGGTTGAGGCTTGATAACGCGTTCCGAGAAGGGAATGGTCAGGGATGGTTTTAGAATGACGAATGCGAGAACAGAAACCCGCCTCCGATTCCCACCGCCGATAGCAGCATGGAGGTCATTCAAAATTCACGTAAATGGCACGGTCTTGGGAAGAGAAACTTGTTTTCTACTCTCAAGCACCCGTGCTGATAATGATAATTCTACCTCTAAGTAGAACCATGCAAAAAAACTGCAAGGCCCTTTGGCAGCATACCTGACGTTCGACACTGTCCTATTGTAACTATTTTACCAGATTTATTTTAAATTAAATGAATTCATCAAATAAACAAAGCGGCTTCCTAGGAAAACCCTGTTTTAAATTTTAAACTACCATTATACGGTACAGACAATATGGACGGAGCAAACTAGAAACCACAGATGGACTTTTTTCTCGGTGATACCGCTATAATGATGTTTGATTTTTTTCTAATGGTATTTCTCACAGTAAATTTTCATGATGCAGAATTGCATTCTAAGCAACCGAGAGAGGCTAGTACGTTGCTAAAGTTTCAGGCCTGACTTGTCGTTCAGTTCGTCATTATAATTAGAAAGTTAAGTTAATTCACAAATTTAGCCAAAGCCTGTTCAATTTCACTTTAATAAATGAAGGAATTTAACTTATTCCCCAAAAGGCTCGCGATTTTGATTTTCATCGGCGAAAAGAGATTCCGTCTCAGCACATTTCCTTAATTATTTCTAGAAATTAGGCCGGAAATATAATCCATGCTAAGCTAAAGATGATTCAACCGGTAGACATAAAATTGTAATTGAAGAATCGTGTGATTGGGGAACGTGATTATAAACATCGGGGAAGGAATATGATGGACATCTTGTCTTAGCAACAACTGCATCAATTTATTGCCGATATTAAGTCGTTAAAAAACCATTTCACAATCCGTTTCACAAACTAATGGCTACATAAATTAAATTTAAAAAATCATTATTTTTCTAAAATCTGGAAGCTTTTGGGACACATCAGATGAGACCTTAATAAATATTGACTCATCTCTTAGAAAGATTAAAAAATACATTAAAAATAATGTGTTATGACATTAATATTCCATCTCGAAGGTCATTTAATTATTTTCGAACCCAGCGAATCCATCGCAACCTCTCCGGAGGCATAGGGGAAAACGAATTCCCTTTTACATTGGCATCTATCATCTAGACAGTACATTATATAAGGGAGAGGTAAAGACCAAAGAAAACATTCGTTGATCCATGCTTCATGATAAAGGTGAGACGAATGAACAGCGCTGCGCATTGAATTTATCGGATGACTCGGGAGTAGGAGACGCACTCACTTCTCCAGAGGTCCTACGAGCCTTCATATCTTTTTTCCTCGGAATTACAAGATAAAATCACACATTACGCATACATGCTTACAGTTTCAAGGTTAGGTGTTGACACAGTTTCGCAATCAAACATTTGCACACACAGAGCTTTCGTGTCGCGGTAAGGCTCAAATTTCAACACATATAAATTTCCTTCTATTTCTTTTTCCTTAGCAGAATTCTAGGCTTCCTCTTCAACAAAATGGAATGATTTCTGAGACCATTAATGTACATAAGAAGGTAATATTTCTCTGATTTCTATAGTTTGTGACTGCTCGAGGCTGCCTTCATAAATATATTACGAGAGTGTCGATTTTAGAGGCTGTGTTGAATTTGAAGCCACTGACTTTACTTCATCTAAGTGATACCCTACGAGCCTTCGCGAGGGTGTCTGGTAAGGGTAATAGCTGTGATTTTAGTTGAGTTAAGGATATAACTGGAAACGTGATTATTAGCAATATGATTGTTTTCTTTTCAATTACGCATGTCTGATGTGAAGTCACCCCTTGCTACACATCCTTGTAGTGGCTTGAAGGGTTCCGTGTAGATATTGGTGGTACATGGAAGCATTGAAAGGAGAGTTTGCATTAACTAATAGGAACTATTTTAGCGTTTTTAAAAAAGCTAGTCCCGTAAAATCAGTGAGATGAAGTTTAAGTCACTGTGCGCAATTTATAGTGAGCGTTCTTACACTTTATCAAGGGTAATATTTTTTTAAAAGTTTTAATGGAGACCAAAGCACTGAAAACTTTGTATTGATGATTTCGTATTTGATATTTAGTGTAAAACATTTATTGAGTAATGAATACAGATATTTTTAGCAATGCTGAAAATTTTGATTTGCTCCAGTCGGACGAAAGTAGGCTACTGAGAGAAACAAATCCCGAAAATGAAATCATTGAATTCATGATTTGCACAACTAAGACCTTGCTAATCGTTAAGGTCATACGTCTGCAGTCCCCATGACTTATCCAGCGTGAACAATCGGGGTCAAGAGGATGGGTGTGGCGTTTTCACAACCGAAGGCGAAATATTCTGACGATGGTCCGTAACAAAGGAATTGAAACCCGAAAGTAAAATTTCGAAATTAATTCTTGAGGGAAGAAAATAAAAAGTGAATGTATCCCAGACTGCATCTCCAAAGAGTCGGATCGCGGAAGTTTGGGATACTGCCGCTCAAGCGCTGGCGATTTCACTCTCGTTTTTAAAGCGGATGGGTTCACCTGAGCAAATATCGATCACATGCACTACGGGTCTCCCGTCACTTTCCGTTTCTCCTTAAAGCGGATGCATGGGATTCAGCAACTGCGTTGTACAATTTGGCGCCGCTGGGAAGAGGAAAACGCTGCCAAGCAGTTTTACAAACGGTGAAAGCGGAGGAAAGTTCATGACTTTAGTATTATTTCTTGGAGGAAAATTCTGATTCGTGTGGGCTTCATATCGCGTTCCTTGAAACGTTCTTTATTACACTTCATCCTGACTTAATGAATTGGGAATGTTCTTTGGCACTATAACCAGAGAAAATAATGTATTTTTTGTTAATCAGTGCTTATTACTGACGGTAGTTTTAGCCACTCATAGAAAGGGAGCTTTCTAGAGTTGATTTCCCGTCTGAATTCAAGTAAAAATAAATGAGTCCGCGACGTAGAGGACCTCCTCGGTAAGCATGGGCAATATCCGCCTCTCTCTTAAGGGCAAAATCCAGTCTCTGGTTCCTTTCTCTCACTTTCTGTGGAGAATATTGATTACGCATTCACTCTTAAAAATGTCGGAAAAATTCGTCCCATTGACCTAGTTAGTAATAACCTCCATACATAAAATGAGATGAACACGGAATTTGAAAAAAATTCTTTATAATATGTATTCTCTGTAATCTCTCTCTCCCTACATTTGAACGAACAGGGACATATAAATGTAACCTAGATTTATGTCATGCAGAAAGAGACAGAGAAAAACATTATTACATCGGAAAGCATTCTAGGAAAGCAAGTCTAGATTAAGTGTTGATAATCTTTGGCCCTATTCGAGAGTTCATGGCTAATTAATTGTTCAAGGGCTAAATCTGAAAGGTGAATCTTCGATAAATATTTTCTTCAGTTCCGAAGAACATTCATATAAATGTACCTTTATGAGGAGAATATTTCTATTATAGATGAGGTGAGTTCCGGGCCGAAAGAAGATACCTTGGTAAAAAATCTGAGAGATTGGCACAAAAAATCCACCTTCAAACTAATAATACCAATGGCCAATGAAGAAATGATCGGAAATGTTCGCTGAGCAGACACCACACGTAAATTTCTTTCTCGTAATTTTCACACGTAAATTTAAACTTATATTGTTTTTTCGTCGACGGCTCCATCCAGAATAGAATGGGAGTTCGAATGGGAATCAGAACCCAGAACGATATAGAGTCATTTCTATCGCACAGGGCGACATAATTGACTAAGAGAACGCAATAAAATAACGCATTACTTAATCTCTATGGATGAATCCTATGCAAATACTGTGAAAAGCAATATGGAATCTATTCTTGATTCAGCGGAGACAGGGGAATAAGTTGATTACAAGGGATAGCCAACTGCAGGGGCCACTCTAGGGTGTGTGGCAGAGGGTTAGTTATTACCAAACATGCAATAAGTATATGCACTCAAGTTTACTTAAACTACGTATCTAAGGAGAGATTTCTATGAATATCAGTGTGGGACACACACTAAAAATTCTAGTTTTCATCCAACATGCAAAGAAACATTTGAGAAGTACTGCAGACATGCATTACACATATTAGTATTTCCTCAAGATGAATCATCGTAAATTTCTAAAATAAAAAAAATCCAACATCCTTATCACATCTCTATTCGTTTCATTATTTCGTATTCATCGAATATGTACCATTTCATTTTAATGTTAAGGTAAATTTATTTTATGAATGCATCATTGTGTGAAAAGTCTTAAAGTGTTTATGGTCACAAATCGTTTGAGGGAAGACCAAATATTTAATATATATGTATGGTGCAGTATATTTATTTCTATCTAGTAAAGGATGCTTCGGATTTTCCATCGTCTCCTTCTACATCCGTATCGAAATATTTACTACAGGTAAAACCATAAACCGAATATATATCCAAAATAGTGTCACACCATGTCCCAGAGTTCGCCTTTGATCACGGAGGGGTCTACTGACCTACAGCAACGGCGAATCTCGCATTGAGCATGGCCACCCCGAGAGGAATGGTTCTCAGTGACATCACGGAGTGAGTTTTAGTGTTTTAATGCATTGCAATTGGCACTAATTTAGTGAATTTAAAGCAAAAAACTTCTAAGAACCAATCATTAAAAAAATATTTTCCGGCGAAAGTCGAAATGACTTGGGGTCCATATTAGAACGAACACAACGTGAGAAAACATGAGAATTACGGGGTCGTTACGCAATGATTAAATCTGAATTATTGAATCCTAGAATTTATGGGACTGTGATGTCACGTCTTGAAAATTGTCAACCTTAGAAGAACACTTCACTTTGAAGAATTCCTTCCAGGATTATGGTCCTGGTGAATGGAAGTATAAGTTGACAATCTTTCTAATTTTTTATTTGTGCATCACCCTAACTACAAAAAACATGTTTAACATATGTATTAACTCTATGCATTCCACATTCTACATAATTTTCACACGAGTAGAGCCTTCTATAGGAAATTAAATTGGAATCACAAATGATGAAGACCACAAAGAAAATATGGATGGAATAAGCAGTGAAGGATTTAAAAATTAAGAACCATTACAGACAATAGAAGGGCAGAGTACATATCTGCGTCAATCAATACATGGAATATTGACCAATGATAAAAATTAAACTTCCGTGATTCGGATTTCTCTTCCTCTACGGTAAATTTTACGCATGAATGTAATTTAAACAATGCAATTTTTATAGAGATAAATAACTCTGTGCCGAGCATTTTTTTTAGCACTAAGGTAGCTTGAAGTTCACAGCTTTGTCTACTTTGATAGATTAAGATTTTAATACGATGCTACGGAATTTTTCTTTTTTCCCTTAAAATTCAAGCTGGTAAATAAATGACAATAACCAAGATATAGCACTTATGATCTTTCAAAAGGTAATAGCATATATATGCTTTTGTATATAAGCATTTTACCGACAGCAGCCGAATAGGCGAAGTAAGGCTTCAACCTTGAATCGAAGAGAGTGTTATCTTAGTCATTTCTTGGAGTTTTCGTTATCGCATTTTTATTATTTTTCGTTCCGATATATTTAGAAGTGCAATCATCACACTCTCAATATTCTTTTGAGTGAAATTGTTTCCTTTAAGAGGCACTGCCTTACCTAACATCACTGATAAACGACGATGCGTAAACAAAATTGTATGAAGAGCTTGCTTGGCATTTTAACACTCGGAAGATTTGAGGGAAGCATCTCAAACATTTAATTTATATGAGGCATATAGGAAAAATGATTTCGTTAGGCTAATCGCTCATATTATACGGAAATTTTAGCTTGACTAATGCCCCGAATAATCAGGATAATCTTAGTACTCTCTCCAAGGAGAGTTCCCATTATCGCAGATTTTAATAGAATACTAACCATAATTCCCTTCTTTCATTTCTTTCGAACGCCTGATAGTTCATATACTGCTTTTCTCTACTGTTGGATATGAGTTCTTTCTCATTGTATCCCATATAAAAGCCTATAATCTCCTCCACATTCCTCCAAAATTTCCCAATATTCTCCTTCCTATCACGACCTTAATAGTCTAATGGTCCATGATCACGTATTTCATCCACCTACTCTGCATCGGAATAGTCACCACAATTTTCCTACCTCCCCGAGCACGTACAACATTTCATCATCACTTCTTTCGGTCCATCGTACTTCCTCCGTTCTCCTTTATACCCTAAATTTAAATTTATCCAATGTTTTTTTTTCATTTATTTCCCAAGGTTTCAGACCTCGGGACCAAATAACGCCATATTTCACATTAAATACTTGCCTGACCTTTACTTGTATAATTTGTTCGAGATTTAGACAAGTTTAGTTCTCCTGTTGGTGAACGAGTCCTTCTAAAGACTACTGTGCAACATCCACCTCTGTCCAAAGTACAACACAATATACTAAATGTTTCCGCCTTTTCTGTCCTACACCGTCCTAGATTTTAATTAAGAATTTTCCAGGGAATATTTTCATTATTTTCGGTCTATCACGATAAATTTTCATTCTAGAAGTGTCACAGTGAATTAGCAAAATGTTAATACCGCCCCATATCAAATAGACCAACTATCACTTATTGTTAGTCATCCTCAAATCTGACGGTTTCAATCAAATCTCCTCCTGCTTCACTTATAAAAACTCGTGAGTAATTTATACAAGGGTATAATACTTGAGAGGTGTGCTTGTTACCACGAGGTATCACAAAAATTTGGTATTTTTTACTGTTAATCAGGTTACCTGTTTAAAGACCCTCTACCATGTAGATTTGGAGAGACATATTCGGGACTCACACTGAGTGCAAGCAAAAATATATTGCAAATACGCACAAATAACAATTCAAAATATGAGGATGTTGTGCGTGAAACTAATAACAGATAACAATGCTAAAATCTGGCAGTATAACTATTAAGGAAGGCGAAGTACGCTAAATTTTTAACATTGCCGTGAAATGGATATAACTCAGATTATATTGAGAAATTTAGCTTAGTATTCAATAGATTTTTGATACATTTTTTTGAAATAAGGAATGCTAATGCACAGAGGGTGGACATTAAAGGAAGAATTGGCCCGAAAAATATGAGGATGTTGCGCGGGAAACTGATAACAGATAGTAATGCTAAAATCTGGCAGCATAACTAATATTAAGCTTCCTTCGTCCACCTTTACATTTTTTTCCGCAGAAAAACTGAAATGCGATTGAGTGGGACAGTTAACTGCGTCGCCCAATGACACACATTTCGTCGAAGTGTGTGTGTGGTGCATTAGAGAGGGAGGGCGAAAAAGAGAGAGAGAGTGTCTGTATGCATTACGGCGGGGACGGAGAATTCGCGACAGCCGGTCTCTCTTCCACTCCTCCTATCGCCCCCATTATCTCCCTTCTCTCCCATCCCTCCCCCTCATCGACCCCGCCAACCCCCTCCCCTCCCTTCTACACAGCCGCCCACATTGACGCATCACCCGGCAGCTAAATAGGATTGGCCTTTCAAACCGACTCCGACTGACTCCAGGGTTACCACCTCACCACGTTTGACCCACAACGAGTTTCGACGCTCACAGCTCAAGAATTTCTCTCCATCGTCAAGTCTAACCTGTCTAAAAACTATAGTTAGTTCATGAAGCAACCAAATTAAACGTGCTGGAGCAAGACCAAATCATTAGACGTTATACATCTACAGAATACCATGCCAGCTACCTGAAGGGTGTGTAGTATGGAGTGAATGTTCACCAAATGCGCACAGATACGGCACAATGCCCGGAAAATATGAGGGTTTTTTGCGGGAGACTAATGACGAATAGCAATGTTAAAATCTTGCACCATATTTAAGATTTTGATTCCTTTGTACGGCGGTACTACATCAGTACTACATAAAGTTCTACAATATCAGAGAGATGAATCAGTTATGCAAAGAAATTAACTAAACGGGTAGCGCCTGCGAAGGAATATCATGTATGCCAACGGGTTAAGCATTTGTTTTAAGTTATGCAATGACCCATCTCAGATGGCATAAAAGAACAGTGCTAACATTAGTTGATACACCAGAGTGTTGGTACAGCATAAAGTACACTCTGGTATTACACTTATTAACGGTGTTAATAATGTTAAATTAATAATGTTTAAGTCATTCATGTTTAACAATGTTAAAGATTTTAAAATAAGCCTAAAAAAATGACTATAGTCCACGACTTCATGAGTCCGACGTTGGGATGGCATGTGTGAGGTAAAAAGCGACAATAATTAATATCTCATAGTGGATTAATTGTATCCAAATCATAGCCACAGCCTCTGCCTCAGCCAATTTCTGCCGTGAGCATAGTTGCGGACTGGTGACAGAAAAGTTGGAAAGCGCGAATATCGTCTCTGAGGAGGCAAAAAATGCACTCTACACACCACGAGATGCATCTACCATTTGTATTTACAAAATAGTAACTGGGCAAAGAAAAAAAAGTCAGTCAAGTTAACATTAATGGTATCGGTTGTTTGATATCTTCCGAAACAATCCAGATAAATCAACAAACAAATCCATCATGTTGAATAACACCCACCGAGTTTAAACCAAAGTAGGTTCCTGGAAGACACAGTGCCAAAAGGATCCCCAACCCTTAACTCGCACCTGTTGATGCCTTTCTTCTCACGCAACGCTCAATTTTCCCACTTAATCTATCTCTATACTACATGGCTCATTTCACGAACCAGTCAACGAAAATAAATCTACTATTTGACTTCATTAGTGGCCTTTTATCGTGGTTTCATTAAGGATAAATACAAGTAGAGCTTTTGAATTCAATCAGCCATAGTTTCCCATTAAGAGATAAAGGACCTGACTTTCAGTCATTTACTAGATCAGATAATTTCTACCCAGAATACAACACGTCGTGGGGAGAAAGATTAATCCCAGAGTATAAATCAGCTGTTGCGA
This sequence comes from Platycnemis pennipes, assembly GCA_933228895.1. Taxonomy (NCBI): domain Eukaryota; kingdom Metazoa; phylum Arthropoda; class Insecta; order Odonata; family Platycnemididae; genus Platycnemis; species Platycnemis pennipes. The sequence continues at coordinate 112,086,452 of OW121850.1, forward strand.
AACACGGCTGGAACGCAGCTTACGGTTTTGATAGTGACGCTCCGGCTCTGGCGAAATATAGAAAAAAATCACCGCTGGAGAAAAAAAAAAGAAGAGACAGAACTCTCGGGCGGAAATGACCGCGGTAATTCCACTCGCTTAAAATTTACTCGCAGGAGACAAAAATAAAAACGTTGTCGTAGGGAGGCAAGCGTTTCGAAATCCTCACCGACGCCGCCATAAGGGCCCCCTCAAATACCCAACCCGAGGCACTTCGGTTTGTCCACTTTTTTTCAGATTTTCGCAAGGTCACGGAGACAGTCGCGGTCGACAAGCCGAAGGTGAGAATGCGCGCAATAAAAAGGATGGAGGAAGAGTCGTTCATAGTGAAGGGATTGCGAGGGGAGAGGGCAGCGGAGGCGTTGGCGGGAGTCGACCGCGGGTCTATCCTTGAAACCCGTCAAGGAAACGCGAAATCGCCTGAGGATGTGGCCACCCGCTCCGCAGCGAGTCTTGGGATTGGTCTGGGGCGTCTGGGTCAAGCGAAGAATCAACTGTCGACAGGAACGATTCGAATTAAAAAAAAAGATATGTTATATGGCAGCGTAGAGTGGACAATAATAGCAGCAGAGAAGTCCAGGCTGGAAGCATTTGAAATGTGGTGCTACCGAAATATGATGATGATAAAATGAATCGATCGCGTGACAAACGAAGAAGTTTTAAAATGAGTGGGAGAGAAAACATGTCTACTGAAAACCTTAAAAAGAAGACGGGACTACTTAATAGGCCACATCTTAAGACACGATGGCCTGATGAAGACAATCGTTGAGGGAAAAGTGAATGGGAAGAATTGAACCTCGTATGAGGTACCTATATGGAGCAAGTTGTGGAGGATGTAAAAGAGAGGAGTTACGTCAATATGAAGAGGTTGGCCGATAGATGAATCGAGTGGAGGGCTGCGTCAAACCAATCCTAGGATAGTTGACCGATGATGATGACGACTCTTCTTCTTGCGGAAAAAGGCATATACTCTTCCATTCATAATAGTTTTAAATAAGACAGCATAATCGACGAAATATCTTATTCAGCTCGTTAATTTTGGTAGATAAAAACTCATTAAAAAAACTTATGGACTACGCACTATTTTATTAGAGACAAGTTAAAAATGAAGAACCGCTGAGATAACAAACCCCGCTGAGATACCGATGAGAATCCAAACCCTTGATAATATATGGGGTGGGAAATTTAAGTAATTCAGTTACTCAAGGATCAAATGTTAACTATGTAGAAGAAACAGGAACAAGAATATTTTTGGTCGAATTCAGAAACAGACGCACGGCTAAAATCAATATTCTCGCTCATAATGAAAATGTGGACATACCAATGTAAATGACATCAAATAGAGCATCTCACGTTAAACTTGAAGTAAGTTCTGCAAGCATAAAGTTATGCATACATAGTTGCATATCACTTTGGAACTTTCTCATATTGAACTACACGATGACAAATATTCTTCGCTATCTCTTAACGTGAAATGCAAGTCATATTCGTCCCTGGAGTAGAATCACCCCATGTAAAACAGTGTTGCTATGGCTAAAAGAGTGCTACTAAGTCTTGCCTCCAGTATACGAAGTCACCTACATTTCGTAACTGAGTGAGTTATCACACGGAAATCAAATCGTCCTTCGGTTCGAAGACTACGGTTTTCTCATTCCTTTCTAATGGTACAGAAAGCGATGAAACTGGCAATGAGAAGTGATATGAGTTTACGGCATTATGAGCTTATTCAGAAAGAGGAGCAATCATTTTCCGATTGATCAAAGACATCATCAGAGTAAATGAATATGGGAATATTTAAGAAATTAAGATATGTTCGTGAAAATGTCTCCAGACAGTGCCGCATGATCCTGGAAGAAACGGAGACGGTTGCCTCTCGAAGCTCGAGGAGAAAATGCAAGATTACAATCTTTAGAAAGTTGCACAGCGCCGAGTCCACTTCTGATGCCCTTAAATTTAATTAGCAAGACCTCAAAGCTGCTTAGGCAGATTAAATCAAATAAACCCTCAACCCTCGAAACGATAAATTTTAAATCCTCATTCTTCCTTGGCACAATTGGTGGTAGCAGTAAAAAAATCAAGGTCACATGTCCCAGCAATTTGGATAGAAAGACCTGGCTATTATCTGTCATTCCTTCCTTTCTAAAACCACAGATTCCCAGTATTAGCACAATTATATCTGTCGATTCGAAGAGGAAACTATCACATGAAGGAAAACCTTTCCGAGCATGAAATTTGACCATCGGTTGTGCTAACTGGGGATTAAGCTTATGCACTCGACTACCTTGATTTTTATCGATCTTGATCGAACTTCTGTTCAATCACCTTCAGTCCATGTTTCATTTAGATCTGAAGTATGAGAGTTCCCCAAATTAGTGAAAGTTTCATGGCACGGAAAAGAGATCGCTCTCTGCATTGTTTTCATTCCTTAATTTTTAACACTGGGCAAACATGTGTTCTACCCATCACTAGGGGAATTGTTTACCTGTCCGCTGTGATTCTCAATTACTACACAGCAGAGCTGAAACAGAGATAACATTAAGGTCATGGATTTTTTGTGATGAAAGCATGACTAAATGAAATACAAATAGGTATGCATAATGCATGTTTGCAGCACTTCCCAAATGTTTCGTTGAATGTTGTACGAAAAGAATAATTTGTAGTGTGTGTCCTGCATGATATTTACATAAGTCTCTCTTTAGATAGGTAGTAAACTTAAGTTCATGTACATCGACAACTCAACCCCTGCCACACACCCTCGAGGTGGATAGTTAGCAGGTATAGATATATATTACTCTTCGTAAAACAATTGGGAAGAAATGGACTGAAGGTTTCCTTTCCTCCAACTACGGGGATCCAATTTTCATACAATTTTATTGGAACCAAGGGGCACACCCTTACATCAAGAGCTTTCAGAGTCTATCGCATAAGTTGTTTTTTTTTTCTCTTTCAGAGTCCATCGCATAAGTTTTTTTTCCCTTTCAGCATTGATTACAAACCTTGATATAGTCGGCGGCTGCCTGCGCAACATTCTGATTCCTAGTATTGACCTCCGAGAATTCGCTTCACCGGGCTAATCATACGAGTAACTTCCTTGAAGAAACACGAGGTAATCTTTGTTGAAAAACGTCGCTCGAAACTGCAGCGTAAAAATAGAAGTACTGAGTTTCCAGGAAGAATTACTAAAGATTTCAAAACGAGGAAAAGTGAACAACGTGCAAACTGTTCACACCTTTTTTTGCGAGTTCCTCTGAAGTACTTCTGACCGAAAGGGAAGGTTTTCGGTCTTGTATCCAAGCCAATTTTTGGTGCATTTCTTTCAAAGTCCATGGGTCGTATTCACAAACGTGAATATGGCGACTATGGGTACGGTACCCTTTAAAGCTAGAGCAATGCCTTGTACGTGGGTTGTCCGTAAAATAAGGTTCCCAAGGCGCTGTAGTGGCGACGAACGCTTTCGCGCGGGATCTGGTAACACGGTCGGGTAGCTTAGTTCTTCCACTCCAAATCCCTAGCCTTAGAGCTGTCTTCGACGCTCTGTCTTCCATTGGCAGCCGTTCGACTTGGAGCTACCACTCGCTTCTCCCGCCAGGTGTGAATTGCGTTCTGTGATTCGTTTTTTTGTGTGCAAAAAAAATTGCAACGATGGACATTCATTCCCAGATGTTTGAAGTCTACGGAGAAAAGTGTATGAGCTGTACAACACGTACGAAAAAGGCGCAAAGAGTTCAAAGACGGGCGTACAGACGTCCATGATGAGCAGCGTTCCGGATGGCCATCTGTTTCTGACGAAACGATTGCAAAAGTGGAAGAAGCAATGCTTAAAGATCGAAGGGTAACTGTTTGAGAGCTCTGAAAATTGATCCCTGAGGTCGGTAGAACCAGTATTGACACGATTTTGACAGATCGTTTAGGGTATTCTAAGGTTTGAGCAAGGAGGATCCCAAGAATGCCTACGGAAAATCACAAACGGTCCTCTAGTCCGCACACCACCCTTGTGACAACCAATCTTCTCAACCAATTTGGATTGGATACCGTCATACACCCACCATACAGCCCGGACATAGACCCAAGTGAATACCATCTCTTCCCTGAATCAAAGAAACACCTGGGTGGGACGCATCTCAGGACCGGAGATGAGCCGAAAGAAGCGGTTTTAAGCAACCTTCGCGGGGCGGCGGGAAAGTTCTACGACTCGGGCATCAAGAAAATGATACACCGCTTGCAAAAATGCATCGATATCAATGGCAATTTTGTAGAAAAATAGGGAAAAACCTAAACTTTCCAAAAATGTACGATTTATTGCAAATAAATATGTTTTTCAATGAGAAAAAACAATGGGAACCTTATTTTACGGACAACCCTAGTATTTATGTGAAGCTGTAATGATGTTTTTCTCCAGCCTCCTCTTATGCAGGGTTTACACCTAAAGATACTGGTAACTATTTAACCTGTACGTTTGAATCCTCCTAATGTTTAGAGCAATACCCGCTGCATTGAATTATAACAGGAAGTTCCAGTGTGGAATGAAGGCAAAATGGAATGAATCCATTATGACTTTATTTTAATCTCAGGAATAGTGTCTACGTTTCTACGTGTTCTAAATCATTTGATAAAATAAGAGATAAAATACAACTAAGTCGCCTTACTTGCGGCGCGGTTAAGACCTCGCCTACTAGTCCTGATCGCGGTTTCGAATTCCTCACGGGTGGATTCGACACTACCCGGGGCATTGATGTGTGTTACATCTTCATTCATAATCTTATTCACACTTGCGTCAAAGACCAATAAAAGTTTTTCTTGAGGATTTGACAGTTATATAAATGAATAAAAGCAACCGGATGTTCATATGTGAACATTCGTTTTCACAGGAGTGGGCACAGACCCTAGGCTGTGATAGTAAGCGAGTGAAAAAAAGCATTTAGAACCCTTGGATTGATTCATTCTCATATCAAACAGGACGGGGAAAATAAATTTATTCATGGTGCGCGGTAAGTATCAATAGTGTTCGCAGACGATCAACAAAGATCGAGAGAAGCATTTTCAAGAAGGGACTTCGCATTCTAAAGACCGCTACCAACGAATACGAACAGAAAAAAATGATATTGACATCGTTCAAGGCTAATACAACCCTCCCTCCCATATCACCACAAGTGACGAGATATTTTTATAAGTGAGGCTATGGACATTTAAGAGTTCAAGGTATTTAATTAAATATAGTGTGAATTCAACACGTGCAACAGGAAGGTTAACTTTTATTGTACTCATAAATTCCAACGGGGGAGGAGGAGGGGAAGTTGTTCACCTCGTTTACCCCTACACTTGAATACTCCCTTTCCCCTCCTCCTATATGTCAACGTGGTGGCACGCTGCGACTGGGTTCGCGACTGTAAACGGGCGAAAATGCGATCGCCTAATCAAGATCAATCATTGGCTTCATGGGCAGGATCCTTACACTTGCGCCGCCATTGCCGACAATTCCTATTCTGTTGGAGAAAGGGCGGAAGGCAGAAGAAATGGAGTATGGACTAAGCTAAGGTTCTCAAGTTAATACACAAGTAGTACATACATGGTTACCTATGAGGTCTAACGGACGGTGTGTGCCTCCCGTAGTAGCCAGGTTGGTAACGTAGGTACTGTCCTGGCGCTCCACGGGTCGTGGGTGAAATACTGCCTAAGGCAAAGATATTGTGATCGTGTCAGGTAAAAGAATTCAAGTTAAATGGTGCGATATAAGTCGTTGGAGCACCTGAAACCAAAGTCCACTACTACACGAGGGTGTGTGACAGGGAGTGAATGATCATTCGGTGCATGCATCTGAACGTTATGCTACTGAAAACATTGAGGTTATTTACTTATGCTGCGGGTATGTGCAACTAAATTATTAGAAACTTCGAAGAAATTTAATTGTAATTGGGGATGTTGCATTGTTTGCATTCACAATGATCTTTATAACAGTAGAAGTACAATGCTTCAATGGTCGGGTAATATGTGTTACTAAAGTTAAGAACTTAAATAATATGTTCTACAAGGTAATCTACATTTCACCTACCTATTCAATTATCATGACGAATGTTAAGATCTCCAATGGAGTCGTTTACCATATTTTTGACTGTCAAATCTGATAGAGTTTGTTAAATAGAAAGACACTTATTTTTCTGTTTTTCGATCTGTCACATAGTTGAGTTATAAGCGGCGAAATACTGATGTTTTAACCCTTTCGGTAGAGTATAGGCGTGAGAAAGATTCGTACGTCATTCCTTCGTCCATCATAACTGAGGCTGCGCAGCTCCTTCGCCCAATCACAATGAGTGATACACGGCTGATTCCTCCAATGGAAATGGTCTTAAGACTCCATTCGAGGTATTTCGAAAGGCATTACATATTCGACTACATCATAATTTGTGGTAGTAATTTTCAGTACACTTTTATTCACGCCACAATCTACACGAAAAGTACCTTGTGAATTTCGTTGTTCAGTTATTTTATGTTATTTACAGGAGCTGTGTACGCGGACCTACTTTCCCACCTTCATTATATCTTCAGTTTTTCCGCCAGAAGAGTCAAGGAGGGGAGATGGATGACATAGAAGTCTTTTGGGCAGCTCGTTTGGTGGACGACGCTTTTTGCGTATTTTAATTTTTAATTTATGAGTGAACGACTCTGGTTATAAGCTTTATTAGTTCATTTTTCGTTTCCATCTAACAATTTCGTGAATAAAATAGCGATTTCGGTTTCGAGTAAACGTCCTCATTGTTCGCCGGGTGAAAGACATTTTACACCCATTATTCAATGTTTCAAATAATATTTCCCTGATCTAATCAAAGGAAATGTATAACATGCCAATGTTTTCAAAATATTTCAGACGCCCTGAGAAAACCACTCAAGAGTCCACTCAAAATATTCCGTCAATATTTTTACCAATAGTCTGATGTCTTTATGATTAGATACGACTTGATGCCTTTCACGAAGATCGCTCGCCTTCTTTGTGTCCGTTCTAACGCAACACCCTCCATACGAATCAAATCCAGACCTTGGTTATGCATTCAGATCTACACTGGCGGCTTACTGTGAGCGAGGGAAAGTAAAATCTCTCTCTTGCTTTCTCGTCGCATTTTCCGAAAAATACTTTCTACGAATCGCAATGGACGGTTCGCTCGACCACTCATTTCCCGATGTTACTGCAACGTGGTCTCTCTTTTCCTCTCCTGTTCTATCTTATTTTATCTTTTGCGCCCGACTGCGTCCGAGAAAGAGAGAGAGGGAAATGGGACTGGGATGAGTGCGTCTTATTCTGGGAGACGTAAAGTGGGTGAGTAGGGCAGGGGTGACCTTGGACGAGGAAGGACGGCGCGCGCGAAATTCCAGCCACAACAGAAGGCTGCTGCACTTGCATTGAGTCGCACACTGTCTCGGGGGCAGCTGGGGTACGGAAGAGGACGAAAGATCGCGGAACGTGAGTGAGAGGCAGACGGGCAAATGGGTCCGTCGTTCTTGACCACCTACAACGTTTCCCGCCTTGCATCCAGGAAGACGGGGGCCCGAAATGTGGATTGAAACGGGAGGGAGGAAAAAAAAGAACTGTTCACGGGTCTGGGTCAAAAATTTACCGTTCCACTCCAGATGCGTTGGGGCGGTGACGTCACGCCGCGAAAATAAGTCGGTGCGCTCTCGATGAATTTTTTGATTGTGAGGTGGGAATGAACATGTTAACGCCTTTATTTTCGCGCGAGAGTGAAATTCTCGACTCTTTTGATAGTATTCCAGTAATTTCCAGATTTGCTTTCATCTCGAAAAAAACATCAGAAGGATAAACTTTGAACCTGCAAAAGTTCTCGCTCCAACTAATTCAATGAATTCATGTGAAAGACAAATTGAAAAACACTCGAAATGACCAATAGCAGCAGAATTAAGCGACGTGCCGATTTCTCTTTATTTCTGTCCTAAAAAAATTGAAAATATACAGTATCTCCCCTAAAAAAAAATGACTTTTCTTTAGAATACTCCTAATATCGAGATGAAATTGAATAGCATAAAACAGTTAGAGTAAGCAAACAATTGGATGATTTTTTCCTATGCCTTATACGTGATCCTATCAGAGGTATCATTCACGTGGATTTTCGAAATAATAACTCTTGCCAAATATCCATGCGGAAGCTCGCACGTTAGTAGAATATACGTACATGTTGATGAGTATTCAATAGCGAGCGCATGCAAAATAATTTTCCTGAACTCAAACTCCTGTCATTCTACTCTAAGGTGTGCAATACGGCTTAGCACGAATGCGTAAAACGTTTTATTTAGACAGGGCACGACTGGCGTGAAATTCCCACCGTCACATCATTATGAAGACTATCCTAAATGCACACCAAGGGTTACATTTTTAACGCATTTTCCCTTCAGATCTTTTACTTTTAATATAACTACTTGTTTCAGGATTGATTATGTAGCGTTTATCCATCATGGGGAGAATTAATAAACTTCTTCAATTCCACTGTTGAATTTTACTCGTAAATCGACCCGGATTTCAATACACAGTACATATAATCTTCAGGTCTGGATTGTACCAATAAAATCCAACAGTGGAATTAACTTTGTTTATTCATTTTCTCCTTTTACTTTTAGTTCACCAATTCATAAATCTAATTCAGCCGTGATAGGACAAAAATGAAAAAAACAGAAGTGGAATCGATTTAACATAAAGATGTATATTATTGACCACTATATTTTTATAGTGGTTATAAAAAATTTTATTTATTAAAAAACAAAAATTTTATATTATTTTAGTTGTTTATAAAAAATTGTCACCAAAAGCCCTGATGATGCCGCAATAAAGAGGCGAAACGTCGGCTAAATTGGTGTTTTCTCATATATCGACCAAACTACTCCAGAAACCAAGTCTACATAATCGATTTAACCACTTTTTAAATCCGTGGTCACGCAAATCGCATCTCTGACTCTCCGCAATCGAATCCAATAGTAGGAATGATTCCACAGCCACGAAGGTTGACTCCTTGTAGGGATATCGATGTTTCCACTTCGGAACCAGCGGATAGGCGAGGGCAGTACGGCCAAGCAAATAGCCCGCTTTGGCAACAATCGCGTTTGGCCTCGTCCCAAATTGAGTCGGAAAAAACCGATCTCATCGTGATCCGTTGGAAATAATCCGGTGCAGAGAACACTATTCGCACTGTGATCGTGGACGAGCTCTGCGAGCCGGCCCGGTCCCAGACATAAAAAAAACTGTTACCACCTCCCCGCACCACACTCCCTCTCGACGCGACCGGAAAGGATGGGAAAAATGTCGGGCCCGGGTGTGAGTTCTGTATTTAACCCCACGCAAGTGACGTATCCACCGTGGAAGCTAGAAGATCAGGGGGTGAGGAGAGATTCGGCTCTCCTCCCAAGCAAAGATATTTCAGACCAGCCAGCTTTCCTATGAAACATTACATATATGCCTACACGCTACTACTACTATCTAAGGACCGGATAGGCAGGGGATAAATAGTAAGAACTTGTAAGTCAGTATGGTGGGTTTCACATCAATCCTTTGTCCTCCTTTCCTCGTACAATTAAGGGATATGAATAACTGTTAACAGTCTAGTATAACAGTCAACAGTAACAATACAAGTGAATCAGTGGATAGCATGGGTAGTTTCACGTTGATATTAGGACTTTAAGCTAACCTTGAGGCTTTGGTAGCTCAAGCGGCCGAGCTCTCGGCCAGAAATCAGGGGGTTCTGGGTTCGTGTCCCGTTCAAGGCAAATTATTTTTTTTCCTGGGGTAGGTGCGTGAAATAATGAGTCAAGCTAATCATAAACTGGGATTCATCAAAAGAGTATTGGGTAAATGTGACGATCATGTACGATAAATCAGCTATTTTTCCCTTGTTAGACCTCATTTGGAATATGCTGCCAGTATATGGGATCCCTACGATATCGGCCTAAATAATGAAATTGAACGTGTGCAGCGAAGATCGGCAAGATTTGTAAAGGGACGGTACGATAATTATATAATTATATATGTAAAGTCTATTACATGAATTAAAATGGGAATCATCGTCAGATCGCCGGTTGAAATTTAGACTTAATCTCTTAAATAATTCCAAAACAATATTTTCAGTGATGATGTTAAAAATATTTTGCGAACCCCAACTTACTATGGTAGACTGGACCATAATTACAAAATTAGAGTAATTGATTGCCGGACTGACAGATTCAAAATGTCCTTTTTTCCTCGTACAATTAGGGATATGAATAGCGGTAAATATGTCCAATACGAGTGAATCAATCCATAGCATAGGTGGCTGCATGTTGGTATGAAGACGTAAAGCTAACCCAAGTAACAGCATGTTTTTGCATGGTTGCTTTGCAACTTCTATCTTTTTTAAATAGTGAAGTTCTGACTAGTATATTAATACTAGTCCTTTTTTATGCACTATATGTAGTGTATCTGTGGTGAGAAATCACCCCCTGCCACACACATTTATGGTGGCTTGCGGGGTATTACGTAGATGTAACCCCACTAACATCATGTTTTTGTATGCCTGCTTTGCTATTTTTATCTTTTTTAAATGGTGACGTTTAACCTAGTGTATAATTAAGTACTAATCCTTTTTATGCATGATATATAATGCATATTTGGTGTCTATTCACCCCCTGCCACATCACCTTTATGGTGGCTTGCAGGGTATTGTATGGATGTAGATGTACTACTATCTTAAGTAAGGCAGTCTTGAGACAGCAAGTGAGGCAAACTAGTGTTGGGGTTCAGTTTGGCTCCTCGCCATCGCCGAAGAAGGTCAGGGCTGACTGTGTTTACCACTTTCACTCGTAAAGATAACGATGCTTCGTACATGTAAGGCATTTTGGGAGTTAAATCCTCTGTCCAGGTTGATACAATCAGAACACTCCATCGCATGAGACGTTTCTTAGGAAGGTAGTACCAAAAAATGGCAATTAGAGGGAAAAAAGCTATTATCAACTTTAGATAATTATCCACTTGAATGACTCATAAAGAACCGATTTAATATTTCCAAGTAGAGAAATTTCAACATAAGCTGAATGATTAAATAAAAATATATCCATGTTAGTTGACTGATCATTGCAACAAACATTACAGATACCTACACTGTAAAAAGTAGATCTGATTTTAAGGTACAAAAGCGATCTGAATTTCAGATGCAACAATTTTAAGACAGGGTATGTTGAATTTCAGCAGTAATATCTTGTCTAAAAATAAGGCAGGTGACCGACTGAAAATCAGACCATCCAGAATCCTGCTCCCTCTGCTTCCTGCTTAACTGCTCCTGTACCAACCATCCATGTTCCTGCCTCTTCCGTACCTTAAATCCGTGTTCCTGCCTTACAACCAGACAGCGCTTAAATTCAGATCGCACTGAAAATCAGATCAACTTTTTACAGTGTATATAATATGATATAGGAGTCATGCACTAAATGCTCACCATAAATTGATAGTTAAGAAGCACGGGGTCGTTATTACCATTCAAGCGATAACGAGAAGTCCTAAAAATGTTCTTTAACACTCAAAAAATTTTAATGTTATTCGTAAATAATTTCTCTAAACCACGACTAATGATGTTTAGGTACGAAAGGTTCTCAGTCCTTGATTTAGTATAGGTCCTTTCATGGCACGTTCGACGCCACCAGAGATGAAGCCGTCGTATCTCACAGTATTCAAACCTCAAGGTGAAACTTAGAATTATTCTATTCATGACCTTCGACGGTAATGATTAGGCAACATGTGGCCTGCGAGTCAATTTTGAAACAAAAATATTGCATTCATAACTGGCTGACTTCATCTCGTCGACAGCATTGCCACGGCTGGAATCCACATGCTTTACAAGGACTTGACTCTCTGGAAATGAATAACGCTCAGAATTGGCATCGAAAATTTTCTACAATTTAACACAAGTTTATTGGTATCAATAAATTTCAGAAACTTCAGCAGAAATGTTTCGAGGCCACCAATCGTTTAAATCGAGAGTTTCTGAAGGATTCGTGAGGAATCGATAAAAAAAAATTGGCCAATTACATTTTTTTTAATCATGACCAATGGACACGGCTAGAAATCCTTGCTGCGCATCTCCGAATTCATACGTTGTCATCCACCGGTGGCTCCGGACGGCGCGTCCTTGCATTAGCAGCCATACTCAGACGTCGCGAGCGTAATGCGTCGATAACCATGACCTCACTTCCTCCGGGTGGCGTAGGGCGCGGCGAGCAGCAAGTTGCTAGTCGGTTAGAATTCGATCGCAATTGGCCAGCGAGATGAGAGAGGGAGAGAGAGTTCTCGGCGGAGTGAAGCGCAGTATATAGAACACTCGTTCCTCTCTTCATGTCTGCGCTGGGACGAAAGTGAAACTCCCCCGCAGTGAAAGTGGGTGAAGGGAATATCGATCGAGACGGGAGAAGTTCGCAGTAGGGGGGGGCACCTTTCTTTAGAGTCTGCTCAACGCGCGGGATGAGGAATGAATGAGGGGCGGGCATGTGCATATCTTATACGTCTGCATAAAACCCTACAAGACATCGTATGAGTGTGTGGCAGGGGGTGTCTCAGCACCAGGCATCCATTACCGTCACGCGCAATTCATTCTGCAGGTGATGGAATAACCTGTTTCACTGATAACTTATATTCACCTAGGTGATAAAGCAGATCCACATGTAATGCAGCAACTGATTTCAAATTCCTAACATTAACTATCATGGGGCTAACACTGCACACATTTTTGTAGTTACATTCCAAAATGCGTGTAAATGTCTTGCATTATCGCGCCTGAAAGTTCGACATTAACGTTCAAGCGCAAACATTCATAATTAGCCTAAAACTATATTATTCATAAAAAACTACAATTTTCTGGTAACATCGATAACGTGTAATATTGTCCATTGTTCTACGTAGACAAATGTTATTCCAAACTCCTCTGTGTTATTACCTATCTAATTTGATATTGATGATCCGTAGTAACATATAGTTCCAAATGTATATTTTTGTACCCACAGAAAGGTAATCAGCCTTCAAGTTTTGCAAAAAAATATCAGCCAATACTTCATCCTCCGATGCTACAGCGATTCCAATTACATTTCTTCTATTTCTAAAGACATAATGATAAACGTATGAAGGGACTTTTTTACGTGACATCCTTCTTCATATCCAATCTTCGTTGGAGCCGTATTAGGTTACTGCCCTGGAAAATTGGGTAAAGAAGATAAAAGGAGAAGCATAAAATAGAAGTTGAGTATAACAAAATGTTTATGCAAAAAAATACGCGAGGGAAAAATGAAAAAAAAATTAATAAGGGATTCGCAGTTTTCGCAGATCGGTATCTCTTTCAGCAGGTGTACTACCCTCAGAGGCCATGGGCATTGCTGGTACACAACTGAATTTTGGATTGTGTAAGAGTGCCATTATATACGTAAGCATCACTTCAGGCGAAATATCAACCTCAACATAAATTTCTCTGTTGAGAAATGGAAATCGAGAGTGTTGGCCGAAATAATGCTATTAGAGGAAAACCTTGGATTGGAGCCAAGAGAATCGCAAAAAATAAGTAGGTCACGCCAAACGCCGGCGGGGAAAGAAACAATCGACACTGGGCAGAAGCCGCTCGAGAAGTTCTACGACTCCGAGTTCATTTTTCGTCAAACGAGCCGAAACTCGTCTACCACGCTTTCTCTAGGCCGCCCAGCAAGCTGGAATTCGCCGGATTTCATGACTCAGGTGGTAGGAAAGGGATGCGTGGTCATGAACGCGAACCAATGGCAGCACCGAGGCTCGTTGAAAGGAAGGAAACCAAGAAGCATTCCTGCAATGCCACCCGCGCCGCGTCGCACGAAAATGGCGAAGGGGTAGATTATGGCGAGAGAGAAACTGGAGACAGAATTATCTCAGGCGATAGATTCGGACGTTTATGGAGGAGATAGGAGTGTGTGTTTATTTTCGGAGAACGGGCGAAGAAGAGGGAGAGTGAGAAAGAGGCTAGAGGGAAGGGGAGAGAAAGTGAAAACTGAAATTATTTACGGCGTCAAGCAGGGCGGGAAGTGGTAGGGAAGGAAGAGCTCAGGCGATACGCAGTATGTCGAGTTGGAGAGGTTAGGGTCGAGACTGCTTTGTTGCGCAACCGCTCAGAAATCTTTGGAACGTCCGGCCTCTGTCGATTGGTGCTCCCTCTGCTGGTGGCTCTGTTCCTCCCGCCGCAACCTCTCCTCTCACCTCAAGGCTCCCTCACCCCCGAATTCTGCAAGCCGTCGTTACACAATCGACCTTATCGTGCGCGAGCCTGCCCTACCCCACCTCCTCTCTGGGAGAACGAAAAAACGAGAGAGAAGAGAAATAATGATGTATAACGGTTTTCGGGCGGAGGAAACGCTTTATCCCATAAAACAGGAACGCAATTTGTAAACGGCGGCTTCCCCGCAAGTAAGCAAAATATTCTCCCTTCAATTTCGCGTATGGACGGAAGGAACGTAAAAGAATGATTGTATCGAGCGTTTTCTAGATTCAGATTTGTGCGGTCTAGCTTTAGCACGAAGTTTCATGCGACGTTTTTAACGTTCAGCCCGTATTGACTCTCGGAACGTAAGTATGAATTGGGAAATGAACACCTTGGTAAGTCGCTGAGAGGATAAGTGAAGAACTAATCCGAGGAATTCTTAGTAAGTTGAACATTTTACCACTCAACCTGTTTACTTACGCCTTAAAGATACGAGCTAATCCGTACTTGTCTTCTATCACTACATGATTGTAACGCTATGAGTAGTTTGTAATACGATATGGACAAAATATGTGAGTGTGACACCTACACCTAATTTTTGGATTTTTTACAATTTGGATTATATTCTGTTAACTATTTATACTAAAGAATTCCGGGTCCAGCCCAGTTATTTGGTCTCTAATTTACTTTAGGGTCAAAGCTGTTTAAATTAGAAAATAAGTCAAGTAATATCATGGATTCACCACAGTTCCACACCACACCATAGTTAAATCATTCATTGAAGAACAAATCAATAACGTCCAGCTTTCACAATAATGTGATATTTAAACGGAGGAAAAAAACAAAGTGAAGGGGGAAAGGAAAGGGCTCGTGATTTCTTTGTTGAATACTATGATTTGCATAAGCCAAATGATAAATAGTTTCTTCATGGAGAGCTATTAAGTTGAGAAAGGGAAAGTTTTATTTCGTAGCCAACACTCTTCGTATTTTTTTTTGACAATTTTGTCAATGGAAATGGAAAATAAAGATCCGTCCAGAGGGTTCAACGGAATTGTTTTTGTAAGTGAATCCATTTCAGTTAATAATATTACTACAATGTGAATACGTCCAGTGAAATGAAACAAAATAGCATTTAATTGATTTGGTATTCGTTTGGATGTACATCGGTGGAAGTTACGTGAGGCGAACGCATTTTGACGAGGAAGTGACGAAGGCACGGGGACTACGCAGATTTCAGTTTTTCACTCTCGAGTATCGATTGCGCGAGTGCGCGACGCCATTGCCGACGGTCTAAAGGTCACATGCACTGCGTAGGTGCGCCGCGGAAAATATTCAAGGGCTCTAGGGCAAGACCCATCTCCATGGCACAGTCACCAACCAGCGTTCAATTGTTTTGAGAACTTTCAGACACTTTTAATGGTAGAATCTAACCTCATTTAAAAGTTATTTCTTTTGGAATCCATCGTAATAAAAAATGACTGTTAACGAAGGAATTTATTTTTCAATCTTCCAACGTGATAAAATGTGAACCTTAGTGAAAGTAGAGAAGTGATAGTGAAAACCTTAGTGAAGTGATATCATTCATACCTTTGCAATTCCGTGAATATTTTATCAGCCTCTGGTAACCACACAACAAAATAAAAATTGAAACTAAAAAAATGTTTACCGCAGTTAATTTTAACTATTGGCCAGATTATTTTGGTTCATTCTTATGAGAAACGACAAATCATTATCTGTAGAATCTCTGAGAGAAAAACACGCACCTCCCGCCAAGGAAAACTGGGCCAGCTGGAAGAGGACAACAATGGGAGGAGCAGCCTACTCTGACGAGGAAGGAGAGAAGCCACAAGGAGCTGCTCCCCAAAAACCACGCCGATTGCGTTTTCTGATCGCAAGAAAATGTGTGCATGACTTGGATCGCTTCACGTCAAGAATAAAGGACGTAGACACGCTCACTCCTTAATTTAAATTCATGATTCATCCATGTAAAAGGAAAAACTAGAATCATTATTTGAAAGTCGATGTACACCTACGGAGTTCCGTTCATGGGCACGCAGCGTTGGGTGAGTACCTACTCACAAGATGTGCTCTACATCACATGCTATACAAGGTTTGAATGCTATTAATTTTCATCCACATAGTTCCTTGCAATCCACGGAAAGGGTATATAGCTGGAGGTGACCGTACTGGGTATGCACTGCTGTCAAATAAACAGTATAATTGTTAGGAACAATATGACAGGTTTAAAAGTTAAAATCAACTAAATTCGCCAAGGGGATATAATGGTTGCACTCGTAATACAGCTTCTTATATTACACTATCATCAATTGAGACGGATTAATTGAAATTGTTCAGTGACCTTATTGAAATATATTTAGTAACATTTGAAACATATGATGAAAGGTCGAAAACAATTACGCCTCCATTTTATAAATTAGGGGTCAAATACTTTTAAGCAAAATACACGCATGAAGTGAGGAAAACTGCTACTTTATATGCACGGAAAGAGTCATTTCAAGCGACTTAATTTCAAAATAATTCATCGAATAATGATTATCCATAAAATGGAGCTAAATATAAAGTATAATATGATAGGATGGAATCCATAGAAGATTTTACAATATTCAGAAAGTATGACCGAATTTACTAAAGATGTTTTGATCGTATTTTAATCTATGAACCGTAAGCGATCAAAACAGTTCAAGGAAAACGGGAGTATAGGCTCTCGTTGGAGGATCACTCATTTGTAAATGGATAATAGTTGCGACGTCAATTATTTCGCACAATTTTCTTTTATGAGGCTTCTTAATCGAAACCATCCAAGTAAAAATATTATAGAGCTTAATCTATTATTAAATGAAGCACGAATAGTTGTATACCAAACAAAAACTATTATTAACGTCTCCATTGATTTTACATTCGCTTCACGAAATTTTACAGGATCTCCAACTAAATGGATTTGCCAACATGCTTGAGATCGTCCACTGCATTTATACTGATTGAGCGCCTGCCATTTTCAAAGATTTCGCGTTTCTATGCCAATATTGTGATAGGAATAACGTGCAGTAAAAGGGTGCGTGAGAAGGAGAGCAACTGGAGAGGATATGAAGATCAAGGTCAGCGCTGTCGACATACTCCCCGAGATAAGACAACTGGCGTGTTCCGTTTGGGAAGTGTCTCCGCTATCTTTAAACACCGAAATCGCGGAGTGAGGGACGAAGGGGAGTAGTTCCATCCTGTCCTCCGCTTTCCTTCTCTTCCTCTCCAAGTTTGGCAGCGCCGGATCGAAATCCGCATCATGAGTTCGGAGCCACTACGGGCTCGTAAGGATCGAATGGGGAATAAAGTGCTGGGCACACCTAGATATTCACTGATTACATGGGCGGGTGGAGCTGCGTGAGTAACCGGATCTTTGTTCCTCGGCTCAAAAAATACCACACCGATGCCAGCTGTGCTGAACAGCGGTCTGTGAGTCCAACAGCGGAGAAAGCATGGAAAGAATGATGAGGATTTTGAATGGATGCACCCTTGCGGTGGCTCTTAGCTCATTATAAGTAGATGTAATAACACATCCACTTAGGGAGTATACTTTGTCGGACGTGTGACCAATTGCCAAGCAATTTTCCTAAAGAATTTTGATTCATATCATATTTTTTCGCAGCAAACTATCGACTTCTTTCGCGCACAACTTTCCACTCATCGGCGAGCATCATATTTTTTGGACATTTTTGAATCGGCACTTTGTTATCCGAGTATGACGATTGTGTTAAAGTTTCTGTCATCATGACAGAAAGCGACTGACATAGGTCTTTTTTAACAATAGCTGGATTAATGTATATGGTTGGGAGTCAGGGAGCGGAGGCAGGAAACCAGTCATTAGCCTCCTGAAAACGACAGGAGCCAAAAGATCCACTTTTTAACGCACCTTTCGACGAAAGGAGTGAAATTGAATTTGAAGCACTCAACACATGGCACTGAAGTTATGACCAGGTGTTCAGCGAAAAACCTCTACCACTATAAGGGTTCCAACACATGCTCAAGGAATGTGAGTACAGTGCTCCAGCCATCAAGCCCGCTTGATCCCTTCTTGACACTATGCGTGTATTCTTCAATGTTTTTCCCATTCAATTTGTACTCTCCATCGAGGATACGAAAAAGTATAAGCTTGAATTCGTGATACGTGCTTCATGCTATTGGAATCATGAAGCGTGGAGCTTGCCGGCAAAGCCTCGGCTATGTTGGTTGACCTTGTCTCACATCCTTCCCGAAATGACACATCGCTGACCATACGATCAGTTCTCGGGTGCATGGGTTACGAGGAGAAATTGGCTATCTGATTGGGAAATGAAAGCAAAAGGGAGTAGTAATTGCAAGATCAATGCATGTCTTCATCATTGAAACTTAATTTAAAGGGCAAATAATGAAAAATATTTCAAATGGACCTTTTTAATGTTTCATTCATTTGTATTCTAGACGAAAAATAGGTCTCCCAGCAGTCTATCCACAGTTTGACTCAATGATATTTTAGCTAAATTAAAACCCATTACCTACAATAACGTTTTTTATCGGAATACTCTGAAGTCCGGTGTAAAAAAATGTAGCACTCAGCACACCGTGACTTACGCTTTTAAAAAGGCCTTCCTGTGCCGGTCAAATACGGAAATAACCTCGTGTCCTATCCACAGCTATTGCGGAAGTACCGGGCAACTTTTTCTTTATCCGATTGAATAGAGACTTATCGGTTGCATTATGCTAGGTTAGTTTTTCGTTAGATCCCAACGGGCGGGTAAAGAACGGAAGCATAATGGAAAGCTCTGTGGGAACTAGGAGCTAGTTTTCGATATATTTAACGAATTCGCGTTGTTATAAGGCCCGGGTGAGATAGTCCAGCTATCTCGCTGTTGAATCCTCCGTTGGCGAGCAACGTTTTTTTTCTTTGAATCCACCCTCGGCCAATCGCGGGGCTCGCATGCGGAGAGTGCATCGGGGGGAAAAAAACGAGTCGAGGGAGGAGAACAAAGCGCGGTCGCGATGTTCTGGTCCTTCGGATCGGGGCGAGAGAAAGAAGTCGGATTGAGGGGAGGGGCAGATTCAAACGCGCTTATTTCATTTACCTGTTTACGCTCCGGCTCCGTGCACCACACGGCCGGGGAAGCTTGGCCACTTAGAATAAAAAGCGATTTAAAAAATGTTCCCACCCTTGCCGCTGGACGACGCACCCCCCACGCGCGACTGGTTCCGTGGATAACGCGAGAAAAAAGGAGCCCAGCGATCAGGTTTGCACGTCGCGAATGCATTCCCAGGGACCGTTATGCCCGCGAGACGGGCCGTTCCGCATTCTACAAAGCCCAAGAAATTTACCAACGATCTATGCACATAACTGAATCTACGTGGTACTAAGCAAGCTGAGTCAAGGGCGGCAGGGTGTAAATCCACAGCAAGCGAGTATTAGCGTTTATTTGGTCCTCAGGTCCTGATGAAATTCCAGCTCGTGTGTATAAAGAATAAGCTCTCGAAATGGCTCCGTATCTAAAAGTAATATTTAACAAATCCCTCGAAGAAAGGTGTTACGATAGGTTGAGTAGTGTATCAGAATTAATACAAGAATTAGGGTGGGAATCATTATCAGAGCGTAGGTTAAAGTTCAGATTAAATCTATTAGAGAAATTTCAATCGGATAGCTTTACTGAAGATGTTAGGCTCATATTAAAAACACCAGCGTATTATGCTAGATTCGACCAGATAAATAAGATTAGAGAGATAGATTGTCGTACAGATAGATTCAAATTGGCATTTTTCCCCCGTACTATTAGAGAACAGAATAGGCAGCATAGGAAAGGGATAGGTAGGGGAAATATTCTAGAGTATTATGCAGTGCATGATGCATGTCTTACCCCTTAAATACTTTAGACACTAACAATCAAGTTGCATGAGACAATATAGTTGCTAGTTTGCATGTTAGTAGTGCATGCCTGGTGATCTTCACCCCCTGCCACACACCCTCGCGGTACTTGCAGGGTATCGTATAGATGTAGATGTAGATGAGAAGAATACGCGGTTCCCAAAGACTGGAATATAGCGAACGTGACCCCAATTTTTTAAAGTGGCGATAGGGAAAGGCCATGTAATTATAGACCAGTATCATTAACGTCACTATCATGTACAATTATAGAGTATATAATAGTTACATCAATAATGAGACACCTCGATAGCCAGGATTTATTGATAACAAACCAGCATGGGTTCAGAAAGGGACGGTCTTGCGAAACTCAATTAGGTCCTTTTGTTCATGATATTCTAGTTCCCGGAGAAAGAAACGTACAAGTAGACACAGCCATTCTTGACTTTAGAAAGCGTTTGACAAGGTTCCCCACTGTAAACTACTCGCGAAGTTACATCATACGGGATAGACAGTAATATAGGAGGCTGGATAGGAGACTTCTTACATGAACGCGTTCAAAGGATGGAAATAGATGGTGTCATCTCAGGCGAAGTGAAAGTTACATTGTGTGTTCCCCAGGGAAGCGTGATGGGCCCAATTTTATTTCTCCTCCACGTAAATGACTTGAATACAGTAGTTAAAAATAGCAAGCTCCGTATTTTTGCCGGTGACGCAGTAGTGTATACGGAAATTAGAAATGAAGGGGACAGTCAACCTTTAGCTAAGGATTTAGATGCGATGGATGAGTGGTGTGATAGTTGGCAGCTAGGATCAAATTCGAAGAAATGCGCGATAATGAACTTTTGGAAAAGAATACCTTTCCCCGGAATAATTATTTCATCAAAGGAAAGCAAATATCTAACATAGAATCTATTAAATACTTAGGCGTCACCATCACTGTAGACATGACGTGGGGGAAACACATCAGGGAAATAACTAGTGCAGCAAACCGTAGATTAGGATTCGTAAAAAGGGTTCTAGGCAAATGCGATGAGAAAGTTCGAGAAAGAAGCTACTTCACACTTGCCAGGCCTCATTTAGAATATGCCGCAGGCATATGGGATCCGTACGAGGCAGGTATGATAAAAGAATTAGAGCGTGTGCAAAGGAGATCCACTAGATTTGTCGGCCGTTATGATTATTGTATTAGTGTTAGGAGTTGTAATGGAAGAACTAGAATGGAAATTACTATCAGAACGCAGGTTAGAATTTAGGTTAAACCGTTTAATCAAATTAAAAACCGATTTGTTCACAGATGACGTTAGATATATATTAAGAATCCCTGCGTATTATGTGCTAGGTTTGATCAGATTAACAAGATTAGAGAGATAGATTGTCGTACCGATAGATTTAAAATGTCATTTTTCCCGCGTACCATAAGAGAGAATAATAGGCAGCGTAGCAAAGGGGTAGGAGAAATATAGTCAGAGTAGTCTGTAGTGCATGATGCATGTAATAACAACCAATAATCCCTATCTAATTTTGTGGATATTAATCATCTAGCTGCATGTGACCCTATTATATATCATGTCACCATTAAATTTCCTAGTTGCATGTCAATAGTGCATGTTTGATGATCTTCACCCACTACCACACACCCTCGTGGTGGCTCGCAGGGTATTATGTAGATGTAGATCGTTAAGCAGACAATCAAGTTTTGAAAGTAGCTGTATTCCCGACTGTAGTGCTGAGTTAAATAAATTCACTTTTAAATAAAGTAGCTCCATAAACAATACTTCCAATTTAAATGTATTATTCCACTCGTGCGAAACATACTGCGCAAACACTGAGAAAATATATTTTCAATGGTTATTAATATGTCTTTAGTATTGTATGTATTTTTGCAAGTATATAATTCGTGTTTAGTAATTATTCAGTCCGTAATACACCCTCGAGGTGGCTAGTATGATAAGAGTAAAAGTAAGATAACGTTTCGATACATCAAGTATCATGAAAAAAGGAGAGGTGTATGTAGTACGCACACACATACATACAATTTTGGGGGTATCTAATTTTTTAAAAATAACATCCGTGGGCCCGGTCCACTACTTTGGTACTTGGTATCCAGCCAAACTCAACACAACCATAAGTTTCTCCTCTCTATTATTATGGATATCCTCTTTCTCACTTGCCCATTAAACGAGGGAATGCACTGATGTTAGATCACGAAAATACATGGGCCATTCCATGTCAATCTACCAGATGATTGCCCTTTGGGTCACCGATTTTGACCAAATTTTGCATAACGGCTCCATTTGATAAGAAAATGAAAACCCCAAAGTCGTTTAGCAAAAAACGCAACCGTTTCCGAAATATTGCACCGTTGACAAATTCGAATTTTGCAAAAGTTACTACATATTTTACGGTATATCTCAGAGAATATTTGAGCTAAAGACGTGCTTAGGGCGAACTTTAAAGGCCTTGAATTGGAAAAATATAATAAGGGATTATATTGTGAAATATAAACAATTTTATAAAGTTTATAATAATTTTAAAGTTTCTTATCGATTTTTGTCTACGTACCTGTGCCTTCGATTTTGCTCTTTTTTATATGCAGTAGAAACAACTCTCCTCTAAAAATAATAAAAGTTTGTCCGAGGTACTATTTCATTTAAGAAAGGAAAATATATTTGAGTGAAGGCGTGACGCCTGCCGGTCACCACGGCGCCCGCCTACCGGCCTAAGTTATGGTACTCTGGTGTCTTCAGATCTCAGTAACTTTCTCATTCATCTTCTTCTCACCAATTTTTAACCGTATACCAACTCTTTGCCCGTGCAAAAGCGTCAAGAAAGCGCGTCAAAGTCATTTTGCAAGATGCTTGTCAATGTGCATTCAGGTGCATGAAGAGATGCGAAGAGAAAATTGCATCATGTAAAGCAACGAATTGCAAGGAAAATTTCCGTAACGCCTGGACGACTCTGCCGAAAATAACTCTTAATGTATTTCCACGCATTCGTCCATGTATTTTTTCCACGATTTGACGCTGTTTTGACTTGCGCAATATATTGCATTGTGCAAAATGGACTTGGCGAATACGACTTTGGCGGATGGGGTTCATCTCTATCGCGTTGGCAACGTGTTTGCCGGCCGGAAAGAATTGAGCAACTGTGTGGGATGGGTCCCTCTTCTCCATTTTTTTCGGACTTTTTTTTTCGGCGCGTATTGTGAGGGGGTGACGGGAGGAGGATGATAGAAGACGAGAGAGGGGAGGGTAATTTTGCCAGTTGGCCCCACTGACCCAGTTGTGCGAGGTCCGCGTGACGTCACCGGACGGAGCCCTTTGTCGGGGAGAGATAATGGCGAAGCGATTCGGGGAGGGGAGTTGTGGGCGGTTTCGCGAAGACGGCGTAGGGTGGGAGGGGATTGCAAGGAATGGGAGGAGGAAGAGTAGTTGCGGGGGAAGGGGGTCCGTGCACGTTCGCGCAATGATTCGCCGCGTCTCCCGCAGCGGCAGCACCTTGCAAATGACGCTGCGAGCGGAGCACTTTAACATAGTTCTAGGGGCGCCCAAATAAAGCGTCACTGCAGTGACTCTCGGTAGATTTTGGCGCCGCAGCGGGTCGTTCGAACGGCAAAGATGCGTCTGGCAGTGCTTTTGCTCGAGTCGAAATAAAATCAGACATATCAAAGCCAGGTTTCAGCAACATCTACAACCGCACAATGAGTATACTTTTAAGGTTCCAGCGACTTATAATCGATTGCTTAATATTATTTTCGATAATTTCCGTCGTGTTCGTATTTTTTGACACCAGTTTCACTCCTCATCTTGGGGGTATCGGTGGAAAAGATATTATTTGTAATTTAATGAGTAACTGCCGTCGAAACCTATGAACGCGACGGAAATTCCCGGAAATAATATTACGCCAGTATATCTGGAAGGTTTAATCCAGATATCTCGAAGGAACAAACTTTTGCACGCACAAATAACGCCCCGATTACCAACCGGGACAAGTACAAATCTTATAGATTCATAATGGCTAGTTACCCATTGTCTCTATTTATTTATGTCCTGACTCTATTTTCAATTTCTGTATTCCTTCTTCTAACCAGTTCTACATTCAAATTTTTTCCTTCCTTCTATTCCCAATCTTTACCACAATTTCTGCTCATAACGATGGTTTCAGAATACTTTTATTATCAACCATTGCCAATGTTCTCTCCGCTGCTCTTCCTATCCTGTCTTCGTTTCTTCCCGTGCAACCTCTTCTCTTCCTTCTTTCGTAACTTGATTTAAAGATCTGTTGCTTATATTCTGGTACTTTCTCAATTTTACGACAGTTAAATCTCCTTTGTCCCATTTTCTCTACCTTCCTTCCACTTCGTAATCTTGTAAACCTCACATCACATTTCATCACTACAAATAAGTTGGTCAGAGTATGCATCTGTATCCGAGAAGCTGTGAGAATTGTTCCCTCTGTTCTTAGAGTTTTATTAACATTGTAATCTAATACATATAACCTCTTGTCGAACCACCATTTCCATTCTACTACATACTTATTTCCCTCTTCTGAGTATTATTCTTAATCGTAGCTGTCACCTCTTGCACAAGGATTACGCGCGATGACTATCGACGCGGCTTTTCTTCCCCGCTGTGATATCCTCCTCAGGACACTGGGTCCCGAAGTTACTAAGGTCCATTATTCTCTTTTCCGGGTTTGTCATAATTATCTGGGAAAATTTAGATCATGGTGATCTGTTGCATGCATAAATTGTTTTTTTTAACGGAACACCCGTCACTTGGCAAGCCGCCCAACTAGGATCGGGCGCCTACAATTGACTCACTGAAACGCTGCTCGAAATTAGGATAAATCTTTGGAATCCTATAGCCTACGAGACAAAATCCCTCAGCTCAGCGAAGATCTAACATCAGTGTCTGCCGTATTAATAGTTCCCCCGGAATTAAGTTGAAGGACGAATCCCTTTTCTACCGAAAGCCTTGATTTTCCCTTGGTAGTTGCTGTCGCTAGCATTAGATGCCAATGCTCCCAATCATTTCGACATCCTATGGGAATAGGTTTTCTTCTTGGATCTTTCTTAAGTCATGATATACTGACATAAAACACAGAGCAAGTCCGTTCGTTCACAAACCTAACAGCTCCTTTTGTATTGCCAGCTACATTTACAGATGGCATGTGACACATTGAACAAATTTTCTGGGACGTTCGCAAAAAAATAAATAGTTTCCGAAGTTAAGAATGAACTAAAGGCACTTCATTTGCTTCATTCAATTTTCTTCTACCAGCTTCCCTCTTTTCCCACCATATCTGATGCATCTTCGTGTATCCCCTTTACTGCCAATGTTAGGTTATATTCAATTGGGAATCATTTAACGCTACGCTCAACGTGTGATCGATCAGCAGATTTTTCTTTAAGTTTATCTCAAAACCGTTGCGTCTATCTTTTCCCCATATTTTTTGTTTTAGCTAATGTCCATTTTACTAGTACTATCCTCCACCCAATAATGCCAATTACTCGTCCATTTGCATCCTATATAATACCAAGTGAGTCATTATACTGTTTCACCCCTCAATGCTCTTCTAGTTTAATAAAAAACCTAGATTATTTTCCTGTAGAAAAAATCTGATAACTTCAGCATTCTCACGTGAATAACCAAAATCTCATACCATTGAGCTAGGACGGACTCCGACTTGTATATAATCTCAAATATCTCTTTCAAGAATCCTACGTGACGTAAGGAGCATAACATTTTTTCCCAATATTTCGCGGCTTTAGGTTCCGAATGTGTAACGTTCCTTTCTCAACGTGAAAAGAACCAACACCGATTTCTCCAAACCAGTTGCTCAAGTCCATGCGTTCTCCAGAAGAGTGTAAGAGGTGTTTCGTGGTTGAGTTTCAATTTAATGCCAACTGAAAGGTGCTTCAGATGGAGAGGAGATTACATGGAATTGAGAGGGAAAGGCGGAACGTAACTCGTCGTCGGCTCTATTCAACTTCAAGCAAAAGTTGCCTGTAGGTCAAACATTATTTACGGGCCAAGACCGACGCACGGGGTACTGAACTTGAAATTATCACCACGGTGTCCGAGTAGGAACCGAAAATCCACTGAAATATTTCTGTTACACTCGGCATTCGATTCCATTGCATGGTACCCATTACATCGCCACAGTACCATCTTGGTCCCTACATAGTATTTAAGAATGAGATTGGTAGGAGGGATCTTAAATAGCGCGTTTTAGATGGTGTTAGTTCCGATGATGTTAAAGTCATGTCGGAGTGTCCCCGATCAGGCATTAAGTAATCAGACGGAATGTTAAAATTTAAGCGGAAAATTGTAAGTAAATTTGAAACTGGGTTGTTCAACAACGTAAGAAATATTTTAGAACACTCAATTCAATCACGAAATCAAGAACAAGAATTTGGCGGTTGTATTTCCTTTCATCCCGCGAACGACAGGAGATCATAGCAATTTCAATGATAACCGGGTAGATTCTAGTTTCCGAAAAAGAGTTTAACCATGCTAAGACATTTTAAGTGGACTCTCAGAATGCTTAGCATAATAAATATCCTAGCAAATACAAAAAATACTTAGCCATTAATTAAAATATACTTCTCCGTATTTTATAAACATTTGTCAATATGTTCCTGGTGCAAATCACTCGGCAAATGTTTACTACGTTGAAGCACAAATTGATCGGGTTGGTGAGTTGGCTAGAGTACTGGGCTCCCATCCTGAGAGTCCGGGTTCAATCCCGGCAGCGACGGAATTTTCTGTGGTACACCGGTCCCTACTTGAGTGGCTAGTGGAGGGCATTTCAGGTTCAGTACTCCGTCCGTCAGATGGAACGTTAATCCGTGGTCCCCTTGGCGCCTTTCATTACGAGTAGGCTAATGCCGACGCCGGGTTTCTCTCCACCCTTCCTCTGTTTCCTGAAATGGCCCTATCATTTCCCAATTACCCACCTAATCTAAATGGCGCAAATGACCTCAGCTGTCGGTCGCCTCCCCTTAATAACTAACTAACTAACTAACTTGAGTTCTTGTCTCCCAACCCGAAGGCCCTGGTTCGGATTCCGGCAGTGACGGAGAGAGTTTAATAGTTATACCGGCTCCTACCTGAGTGCTTTGTGGAGAGCACAAAAGCCTAGCACTCCAAATGACACTTGAAAAGCCCCTTGGCTCCTTTCGTTCACAGTAGCCTTCTGTCTACGCTGGGTTTCTCTCCACTTCTACTTTGTTCTCAGAAAAAAATCCTACTTCTGCCTGATTTTCCGGCTAAATCGTTAAAGTAAATGATACCATACCTGTAAATGAGTGCCACATTTACCGACAACTGTGGTCTCCACATTTACTCATATGACAAAGAGCTACAGCCCTCTCCTCCGGGTGATTTAATGCATAATTTTCGGTCGTCTTCACAGGTGTTCATATCATTTCAGTAGCCTACCTTACCAAAAAATAGACACATATCACCTCGGAATACCGTAGATTTTTGTCCACGGCTGCTTATTCGACGAGTATACTAGCTTCTGTTTACCTATAGGTTCGTATATTCTGTAAACCTATATGTCGACGTACCACCGGACCCTGTGAACGAACTCGGTGGCTTTGAGCTATGCCCCGAGTGAATCCGCAGATCATTCACTTTTCTTCAGAGGTAATGATAACAACTTCATCAATCATCATTCTTGTTTCCAGGTAAATATTACCGCTTTTAATTAATTCCCTGAGATATCGTTCACGTCAGAGATACTCCCCTTGCCTTAACCAATCGGAATCTCTAGATCTACGCTTGAATCAGCTTTCTTCATGGGTGTTTTGAAGTCTGTTCCGCACTATTAGGCGCTTCAGTCCGGACGGGTGGTAACAAGGATGCGAATGGAAGGGATCATTCATCAACTCTGGATTAGAAATGGAAGGGTAAGTCTTTCTCCCGCTGATAAAGTGGCAACTCTTATAGTTACCCTGTAAATAAAGCAAAGTCGCAATTTCAACCGTCGATAATTGGGGTGAATACTCCAAAAGCTCGTCATTCTTTCATACAGGATATAATATCTTCGGGAATTGTCATTTCGCTCTTTTCCCCCAGATTTTCATTTGCTCCATTTCCGACCTCTTCCCCGCGCGCGAAATGCGACTTGTGCGAATGCCACCTGCGCGGCCGGATGGGGAACTACTTCTGCGCCGCGAAACTCCCTCGTTCACGACTTCTCCTCTCCCTGCACCTCCTGCACCCCCTCGATGGTCCCTCCCATTTCCCTTCTTCCCACCCATTCATAAATTCTGCATCTGGCGTACTACTGAGAGTACGCGCTCCGTACATACGTGACAATGCCCCCATCCCCAACCACTCCCTCTCATTCTCTCTCTATATATATCTCTCTCTCTCTTCCAGTGTTTCGAAGTGCTCATCGGTGGCCTCGATCCCATCCATTTTCGCGGAAGCAGAACGGGAGCCGTTGGACGGGATAGACTGCAGCTCTGAGCGAAATTGGCACGCGCGCCTCGAGAGTTTGGCTGTCTCAGGACCTATCCGTATGCTAGTCACCGTCGCATAGGAAAAATACTTTAATGCCAGAATCATACAATACTTGATTTTGCACAAATTAGTTATCAAGTTAGTAGATACTAACCATATAGTTGCACGTGACTTATATCTAACATATTGCCATGAAGTAACAACACTGTGGCTCGTAGTTGCATGTAAGTAGTTCATATTTGGTGATCTTCACCGCCTACCAAACACCCTCTCGGTGGCTCGCAGGGTATTACGTAATGAAGAAATGCATATCGATACTATACTTTCTCGAGAGCGTGAGTTCCGGTGTGAATCATTATCAAACATGCGGTAAAAGATATGTTAATGAACACAACGGAAAACTAACGTTAGTTAGACATACACCAGGCACGTGCAACTGACTGATTACTTACTACGAAGGAAAATATATTTTCAAAGTATTAGATAATTGTTTATTTCACTATATTACTAAGGCATGCGAGAGTGCTGTTGACGAAGTTGAGTTCATGAGTTATTTTTCCAGAGGTTCTGGGAGTTGAGTGTGTAAAGTGTAATATATGTAGCGTGGCAGCGTCGGAAAGATGAACTTCAAGGAAAGAAGATGAAAATGGTAGAGCTTTTGAAATGTGGGTGTTGAGGAGAATGAAGAAAGTAAGGGAGGAGTAAAGGAAGTTTTTTGAGGAAATAGCAGAAGTCGGAAAACCTGGATGGAGCAGGAAATAAAGGGCGAGAGTGTTTCGAAGGACATGATACAGGGAATAATGATGGGTGGGAGGGGTAGAAGAAGGAAAAGAACGGGTAAGACGCTAATTATTAATGGGAGTACGGAGGTATGCGGACTGAAGATGGACATCGTGTGAAATGAACGGGCCCTGGCAAGAATTTAATGTCGACTTTGACCTATCTTCACCTATGTGAATTATACTGATTCCACCGGCTGGAATCTGAGAATATGGAGTGTTTAAATTAAAAAAAAATATCCCTTATTAGCAATACTGATGCTCGATATTACGCAATTCCCAATTTTTTATACCGTCATTATAAGAAACAGAACAACCGTTGAATCATTCAGGTACCACCCAAATGCTTCCTGTACCTTTTACATCTACACCTACGCGATACCCTGCAAGCCACTGCGAGGGTGTGTGGCAGGGCATGAAGATCACCAAGCATGCACTATAAACATGCAAACATGCTACTATAGGGTCTCAGGCAGCTAGATTGTTAGCACCTACATAGTAATTAAGGGATTGGTTGTTAATATATACATCATGCACTACAGACTTCTCTAAAATATTTATGTTATAGAACTAAAGAAAAGGAGGGCAGCATATAAGAATGTAAAATTCCGATCAGGGGCAAGGGCTTACAGATTGGGTTTCACTTCATAGTCTCTCGTACTTATCCTCTCGTTACTTACAGCATCATAAAATATTTCCTTACCGTAGGTTAAGTATGAAACAACGCAGCCTAGAAAATTTGTAGACAATAGAGTTCTTGAGGACCGAAGTGGATGATGAATCTGCAAGAATTAATTCTAGCACCGGACGTCTGCATAGTTCATTTTTTCACGATTTAAAAGACAGTGGTCAAATGGGCCTCGTATTCGTAAAATGTATGTCATGAGAACGGGAAAGGAGAATACTTCTTTTGCTCAATTTTATTGCTTCATGTGTGCCTGCTTGACTGATGACAGTGTTGTATCATTTTTCGCAGTGAAGGTATAATCCGAGGCAAAAAATAATTTCAAGAGAAATCACGCATTGAAAACAGGAGACTATGAAGTGAAAACCAATCTCTAAGCCCTTGCCCCACATTGAAATTTTACATTCATATATGCTGGCCGCCTTTTTTTTAGGCCTATAACATGAAGCACGGCTTTTCTCCAACTCCAGCCACCAAGTTATTAATTAAAAACATGGCGAGAGCGCCGAATTAAGAAGGGAAAAAACGTCCATAAACCTTTCATCCAGGGCACATTTTTCCAGGGAAAATTTCTCTCAAAATCGGAACAAGAATGGGACAGGCTAGATATGTATCGTTACCTTACCTCCGCATATGCCAACGATATTGGTCAAGGGACACACTTTCTGAACTTTCATTTTTGTTTCTACAATTGGTTTTGGTAAGAGTTTCATTATTTTAGTTTTTCGCCGGGATAAATATGTAAAATGCTTATTCTCGCCGGTTTCCCGTTGAAGAGTAACACGATAAATATTTTTCGAGCCATGTTTGCATTAAATGATCATGTAAATCCGACCTTCCGTGGAAGTTTGCGATTCGCTGGATGAATGTTGGGAAATGCAGAGTGCCCTGATCTGCGTTGAAACAAGACAAACCAGTAGCAGTTCTTAAGTTCTGTGCCTTGGACTTTATCCTCCGAAGATATTAAAAATATATAAAAACTTCCGCGCTCTATGGTAGATAAGATTAAAAATACATAATCAGAGAGATAGATGTTAATATAGGCACAAAAATATTTTTCTGCGTACAATTAGGGACAATATTATATTTGATCAAAGATGGGTAGTGTAGAGATACCTTTGGTTGCCTACGTGGGAATACATTTAAACAATTTCAATTATCACATGATTGTAAGAAATGCAATATGTGCAATAATTGTATATGTGCAGTGTCCGTCCTAGGGTGTGATAATTTTCCATTACAAGTAGTTTTGCATGAGAAAATATACATTGTCTATTTTATGAATCCACTTTATATTAAACGGTCAGGATTGTTTTCCCAAATTTTATTATAGAATTTTAGATTAATAGTAGAACACGTAACTAACATAAGTTTTGAATGCTTGTCATTAATTGCATGCATTAATGTTGTGCCGTTTTTCCATTGTCTAATTACTCTATCTATTACGCATTAGTTCATATAAACCACTTTCATTAAAAGAGATTTAAAAACTAGTACTAGTCTCCCAATTATAGGGCTCGAATTCAGTAGATATCGGATTTTTTATCAATATGGCGCCATCTTTTGACTGAATTCTGGAGGGCTTATCAAGTAAAATGCTCCGTACTTCGGAAGTGACGTTAAACTGAGGACTCATAGAGCTCTTTCTCCCAAGGTCTCTCCTAAGCATGTTAAAACACATTAAAAACATACCATAAAGCAAAATTTCAGAGATAAAATCAAAGAAATAGAGAAATATAGGGCATTGAAATAGAATGGTTTATATTTAAGTTTTTTTTCGCGTTTATTACGGGATTATTATTGGCAAAATCAAAGTTTCGGGATAGTTTCGCTAGTAACGAGTGTTCATTTTTCATGCATGTCTACATGGGGCTTTAAGATCTATATCTACATCTACGTAATACCTTGAAAACCACCGAAAGATTGAATGGCAGGAGGTCAGCCATCTCCATGCATGCATTATAAATCGCAGAAAATCATAAGTGCATAATTTTTAATTGTTTCCTTGCAGGTTTAGCATTTAAAAATATTCATTTGGGTACGAACTTTGATTTGAAGATAAAATGGATCGACAGTGTGACAAACGAAAAAGTCTTAAGAAGAGTGGAAGAAAATATTAGTATGCTGAACACTTAAAGGAAGACGGGACAGCTTAATCGAACATATCTTAAGACACGATGGCCTGGGGAAGACAATCGCCGACGGAAAATTGAACGGGAGAAACGGCAAAGGAAGGCCTCCTATGAGATACATGGAACAGGTCGTGAAGGGTGTGAAAGAGATGAATTATGCTAATATGAAGAGGTTGGCCGACAGAAGAATCGAGTGGAGGGATGCGTCAAACCAATCCTAGGATTGTTGACCCATGATGATGATGACGAACTGTACAGTGAGTATCCCGTATGGCGACAGTTTAAAATTGGCTGCTATATTACGTGTGAAGCTGCCTTTTTTCCGATGTGAACGAGATGAATTTCAGATGACTGAAATAAAAAAAAACTGTGAGGCAGCAATAGGATATCATAAAAAGTCAAAGAATGCCAGCTGTGGCTTTACCTCCTGCTTACAATGCATTTTACATAATTGATAGGGGAAAACTAATTCTATTAATATTATTAATCCCTGGCCCCAGTGGCGGTGAATCACAGTCCTCCCCTGCTAATCCTGGTGTCGCGGGTTCGAGTCCCACCTGGGTGGGTTTTTCTCCGCCCAGGGCTAGGTTGCATGTCAAACTCTCAAGCCCCTGAGAAAACTGATGACAGACCAATGCCTTTTGGGGTCGCAGGGGTGTACGGACCAACCAACTTGTCCGATAGCAAATGCAAAATATTTATGTTGATGGTTATGGTAGTAAGTGTAAACTTATTCTATCTGATTTATAATGCATGCCGGTGATGTTTCCGCCTCTGCCACTCACCCTCTCGGTGGATTACAGGGTATTGTGTGGATGTAGATTTAGATGTAAATGAATATGAAATGCAGCCACTCCAACTGCCCCTAAGAGATCAAGTGAAATTAACCCCGCACGATCACGCCTCCCACGCGAGGGAAATTTACTCGAGCACAAAAGATTTTGACGGTAGTAGGTGGCAACTAAACCATGGTAAAACAATCCAAAATAATAGCCAGCATAAACCTGGTCGTTCTCTGAAGCTTTCCTCTTTGCGCACGAATGCATCGCGTATATGATATTGAATACCCCTGCTTCTCAATCTCAGTGCTGCTCTAAAGTTACGACTAGCTTACTCTTGTCAGAAATCCGAATTTTATGTAGCTCCCGAACTTCATGGCTCGTTCATGGTCACTTTTGAGGGTCTCTGAATCTCGGAAGGCCGTGAATGAAGCACGGGTAAACTGGAAACCGGCATCCATGTCGCCCACATGTTTCACAAACGAGACCTTAACTTTCACGGGTCACTTATCATTTAACATCTACACGTCCGATGACCAACGTCGACCGAAGAAACAGGTCTTGCTTATGCTCCGGGTGTGTCAACCGGTAAACATTGATTCATCAAGATTTTTGTTCCCTTTTTTGCAACAAGTATACACTATCAGATAAGTTGTGAGGAATTAATCATACGCGTATGAAAGGAGCAGCAGAAAATAAATTGATCACCAGCGTAATGAGGGGGGACAAGGGCTGCCGTCGCTAACGTTCCGACGGGAAACAAATAATGATGGTAGCTTGCTGGATTGGGATTCATTGAGAAAAATTTAAAGGAGACGTTAATCGTCCTCCAGGTTGAACCAGATACCATGCATTTTAATTGAACAAAAATACATTTTCCGGGAGTAATGGACCAGGCAGCATGTCGAAATGTCTAGAACTGCATACTATCCAGCCAGATCGGACGCAACAGATTCTGCTCGGGCGCTAATAATGACGAAGACTTTGGAAAAGCCAGGAGACAAAATGGCTAAGTTTGGTATAAAGATTACAAACTAGTCGATAGTGCTACAGTGATCATTCAATACTGCCGTCAATACTACGTTGAAAATGTCTTAATATTTACGAAGCAAAAATTAGAACAAAAATAAATGGAAATGGATAGATCATGATATGCAAGTAAACCATATTTCCTCTTTTACTAATATGTTCATAACGTTAAAGTTACATTAGGTACTATTAGAGTACCCTTAAAAACTTCTTTTTGCTCCTCTGTCCAATGCATCAAATGATGCGGAATATTTTGTAGCCGCTCTATACCTACTTTACGTACTTAAAATAATATTTTTTTATGTTTCACGATCATCACTAATTATTCACTACGCCAAAATTAAGTTTCCTCGAGCCCGAAGCGTTAAATTAATCTCTTATATGCATTCCTGGTTAAATAATTTTAAACTTTTCTTGTAGTAATGCAATTCAGTGAACTTAATCTTTTCCTTCCTTTTCAGCTCCTTCCGGACAGTCATCATCTCATCTTACTCAACATTTCGTCTTCTCGATATATATTCCACTTATTTCGTCCCTGGAAGAAAAATATTATTATAATCGTCAGTTTTCAAACATAAGATTTTTTTTTTTCAACAGCTTTTCACTCGATTTTTCTCTCGGCCATTGTCTTCATATTAAATTAGTACTCATTCCTCAATAGATTCCTCACAACTTGTTCCATGCATATCTTTCTAGGTCTTCATTTACTGAGCCAAATCAACAGGTTAATTTAAAGCTTTATTTAAATCTATCTTATGAAGCATCCATGACATATTTTTCTCAAAAAGGATGTTTCTCATATTCTTAACGCGTTCCGTTCAGGAAGAGTTGGTATGTACAGTCGTCATTGATGTCCTAGCTGTCATTTTCCATTAATATTTTGCAGTGGTATCGGATGAAAAAATCACGACACCGTAATCTAGGACATGCACAAACCGAAGATCCGTGACCGGTCCCTTTTCGAGGAAAACCGCAAACATGTCCCTTCGCGAGGGTTTGTGAGTGGGGTGGGAGGCCTGGAAGAGGGAGTGCCGACGTAGCCAGTTGGTCCTACCTCGTTTGGCGATACTATTAAGGTTGAGACAGTCAGTAAGAACGCCCTCAGTAGGTACACATTTCTATTCATTTTCACCTACAATCCTCACCCTTTCACTATTCAACCCGCATACCCGGGATCTGTTATCGGCAGAATCAAATCGTAAATTATTAATTGCGTTTCTTTATCTTTCAATAAGCCAATTCAAGACATTTTGAATGAAGTCAAGACATCTTTCAACAAGTAAATTCAACCTAATTATGTGGCATTTACATGATATCGCATTAGTATCTTTTCGATCTCCAAACATTGATGCCTAAAGTTGGCCGACAATCGACACAATGGACTGGAAGACAGAAGGTGACTCAGAAGGCCCGAGGCCCGATGACAATCGTGGACCCCCTCTCCGCACTCAGCGAAAATCTACGCCTGGAAGACCGCTGGACTCTGGACCTCATTCGCCTAAGAGAAGAAGACCTTAAACGTTGCATTAACCATTAATATTTTTTGTAAGGCGGCTCGCGTGGGGTTTCACCAGTTTCCTTCACGCTCCAGGCTAACGTCGAGTCATAAGCCATCCCGAAGGAAAAGAGTTCCAGCGATTTTGTTTTAATGTGTCAATTCTGCTATCTGCTCCTTTCACATCTGCCACCTCAAATCCATATTAATCACAAGGCCCAAGGAGGCAAATTTTCCTAAAACGGGGATACCCATTGCAACTTGTAATTTTTCCACAGCTGTAATTTCCTATATTTGTTTTGTTCTTGTTCAATTCGGTTAATTAAGCACCTTTTTGCCTTGACTTGACGTCTTTGGCGTCCGACAAATGAGGAGTTTATTACCTGTGCTGCACTGAAATAATTAATAGCACGGCAACTGGGAAAAGAGATATGAGTAGTAAGGATTGGAAACTTCGCCCCTCGTTAGAAGGTCGCACAACTCCCCATCCCATTCGACGGGTCCCTGTGCATGTGAAATTTGCCGAAATGAGATGGTCGGTAGGTAGGTGATTGATGCTTTCAACGAGGCAGAACTTACATCGATGCCGATACCCATGGAGGCCCACCAGAATACACTTGAAAGCGTTGACTTGGAGCAGTGAAGGGAGGACGTTAGGACAAGAGGCCGTAATAAACTACACAGCGTTGAACCGGTAGCGTCAAAATGGGCCACTTCCGTCAGTAGCAGTCGTAGAGAGATCATTATCACACGGTTTGAAATAAGGACGTTGTTTATTGACCCACTCTTCCCTTCTTTTCACTTGAGAAAAAACACAACCTGGGTGTCACCATTTCATGGTCTTCAACATCAATGTCATCGTAAGTCAACAATCCTAAGATTGGTTTGACGTTGATTTCCCCTCGATTTTCCTATCAGCAAGCCTCATCATATCATATAATTCTTCTCTATCATGTCCCTCATTGTTTGCTACATATATGCAAGGCTATTCTTTGCTATTCTTTAGCTTCTGTTTTTCCTCAACTATTGCCTTCATTGAGCCATCATATTTTAAAATTTGACCAAATAGATCGTATCGTCTTATTTTTTTTAAAGGTATTGGACTTTGGAGGCATTGGAATGCCCTGACGAAATTTGGCAAAGTATTTAAGGGACATGCCTTTGCTGTTGAACACTAGAGGTAACCAAGGACTCCTCTATCGCGAGAACCCTAACAAAAGGAGACAGACCTTTCTAATGTAATGTGACTTTTATTATTAATCTCTGAATAAATTAATTAATTGAATTCAGTTGTTTACATAAAATTTAGAACATATATATGCTTCTGATTAACTAAACGCAGTCTGTACAAAATGTTCTAGGACTGATAAAAAAAATATTATGAACATTTGAAATTTATTCCATTGGTTCCCCTTTGAAGTACTCTTCTCGCTGTACACATTTTCCCGGCGTCTTTTTCGCTTCAAAGCCCAGTCTTTAAACGCTGTTTCCGTAATCTAAAAAAAGCAAATTACGTTTCATTTCGATGGTCTGAAAATGCCTATCATTCAGCATACATTTATGTTTTAAAAACAATAAAAAGTCGGCAGGGTGAATCTAGGGTGACAAGGGAAAACAGAAGTCGATTCTTTCACTCAAAACTCACGAAATTTGTTGGCCATGAGGGAACGTACTGCCGTGAAGAAACGATGGTTGCTCCCGCAAGAGTTTCGACCTTTTCCTTCAGATTTTTTCACCGAGACCTTTCCGAACTCCAGCAATTAATTCTGATTTGCTGTTTGACAGGTATGTCACACTCCTTCACCACTTCCCTGGCTATTAATTGTCGATTGCCACGCAAGAGAAATCCCTGATACACATGATTTTTATTAGGTGATTTTGAACGTTCTCCACTTGTGGATCATCTGCAAAAAATCCTGACCACTTTTGAAACACTAATACCACTCAAAATACCTTCCCCGAGTCATTTATTCTTCCCCAATTGCCATTATCACATTTTAGAAGTTTTCGTATTCGTTGTTTCTAAGTTAAAACAGAATTTTGTAAAGAAACGCTGTTAAGCGAGACTGTTAATGATGACAATTCACCGTAGATGAAAAAAACACTTACTTAATTACTACTCTAGATTGAACGCAAAAATGGATATCAACAAATAAAGGACGTGACCTAACTAGCGAGGTTTTAATCTTTAAATTGGAGCAAAGTGGATCTCTAAGGAGCCACGGTCTTACAACTGTCCTGGAACGTTTTACCTCATATCATCGGCAGAGGAGGTTTAAAATGACCCAGCTGCCGAAGCATTTAACTGGACCAATACTAAATACCTACTAGGCAATTGATGGGTCTCGCTTCCTCTAAAACCGTAGGCATATCAAGATACGCAGCCTAGTGGTGTTCTTGTCAGAGAATGGAAAGGAAAATGGTTAGAAGACCACCATAAACATGAATTTCAAGTAGTGAATTCATTACATCTTCTTAAAATCTCTACTAACTTGAAAATCTATTTATTGAAGCGGAATGTTGTTATAAGTGGATTGTTTATATGTCAAACACGTACCTGGAAATGTCGAGTAAAACAGAAGAGATTGTTAAGTAATCAAAATTTATTTGGTCACCTTCAAAATAGGCTCCATAACCTTGTGCCAACTCGACGTCGAGTTGATGCGGTGGCTAGGGTACTGGACTCTCATCAGGATGACATGGGCTCGAATCATGACCGTGGCATATGTTTTTCGTCGGTAAATCGGTCCCTACTTGGTAATGAGTGGAGAGTACATCGAGTTCAGCAATCCATCCGTTGGCTGAGACGTTAGACTGGAGTCCCTTGGCGCCTATCGTTAAGATCAGGCTTATACCGACGCCGAGTTTACCTCTACCTTTCCTCCTTACCCTTCCATTCCCATTCCGAACCATGGCTCCCGGTCTGACGCGCTTTTAAGTGCGAGGATGGACTTTGGAACGCAGATGAATTATTTCAACGAAGAATAAACTCATCGAAACACCTTTCACAGACACTCTTTTGTATGGCCTTCAGTTCTTTTTGCGCATTTTATTTTATGTTACGAAATGAACTCAAAACGTCTGCCTTGAAGTGGTCATTTGGGTTTGGGGAGCGAAAAAAATCACTGAGGGCCATCTCTGGCCCCATGTGACATTTTTGACGTATCTTTTCGAATGTAGGATCCTAATCTGCCTATCCAAGCATGACCTTAGTAGCCTGTTTTCTTCAAAAAGAGCACCACAAACAGATTACGCTTTCTAAATGAAGTATTCAGTGACGTATTTCATGTTCAGCATATAAATATATAAAACGGTGCAAAAGGATTTTTCAGGTATGTCCATATCCGGAGCCATTTATTTTAAACTTGAGTGATGATTTCCGACCACCGTCCTCATTACTTGGTGGATATATTCGCTGGTCGAATATGCTGGGGGTCGACCCGAACGAGGCAAGACCAACCACTTTTCGGTCTTCTTTGAATGCTTTGACCCACTCTTGAGTTCGTGTTTTTGATGAAACTGATTTACTGTGAAGTTTTTCATGGCATCGCTTCGATAAAGGGGGATTTAATCCTTCCGGGTTCACACCACGTTTATTGCCATCCATTGGTAGCAAGCGAAGCGAGAACCCGGAAGAATTAAATTATCCTTCAGCTAACTTCCCACAGGCTTTCTCCAACATTTTCATTGACTCATTGAATAGAATGTTCAACAGCCCTCTCTCCAGGTTTATCGACAATGGAGTATCCAATCTTTATTGATTAGCCATCGCCCTCTAAGAGGGATATATGAAAAAATGTGATATGGCCTTAGTAAACTTATCCGAATACACTTCTTTGAATACATTATTGATCTATCTAAGTAATGAAGGCGTATCAAAATTCAATCCATCTCTATTTCAAATTCAATGACATACATTTGGATTTAAAATTTCAAATTTAGATAGTGTATGATGCTGACTAGCCGAAAAAATCAATTAAATTTCAATGGAATTCTGGCTGGAACATTTAAATGTTTGCATATTTAAAATATAAAAAAATAATAATAAAATTATGTTATTAAATACCAGAAAAGAAACTCCCTTCCATGGACATATTAGAGAATTGACCGGTTTATTTCAATTTTATGATGCATAAATTATTGAACCAAACATGAATTTCCAATGGAGTCGTTTACCATATTTTTTATTGCTGAATCTGACAGAGTTTGTAAAATAAAAAGACCGATATTTTTCCGTTTTTTGATCCGACAATTATTTCTCGAGTTATAAGCGACGAAAAACTGATGTTTTTAACCCTTTCGGAAAAGTGGGCGTGGTGCAACCTCTGACGTATATCGACTTCGTCCAATCACAACTGAACCCGCGAAGCTACTTTGCCTTATCGCAATGGGGGGATACAGCTGACTCTACCAATAGGAGCAGTTGAGACAGCATTTGTGCGAGCAGACCTTCCGAGAACCCCCCTCCACTCCCTTCCCTAAAAGCAGTCAAGGACGGGAGGAAAATGACGTCAATGATATCAAAGCAGCTTTTTCGGTCACCTTTTGCTTATTTTAATTGTTGATTTATGAGTGAATGGTTGTGGTTAGAAGATTAATTTTTTCACTAAAATTCTTTTTTCGTTTCCATCCAACGATTTCGTGTGCAAAATTTCGATTTATGTTCCGAGTAAACACCCCCATTATTGGAACATATCTTCCGTAGTTTCCAGTAATTTATATGTACATTCCTGGTGAATGCCTGACGAACATCAGATTTTTTACTACGCATAGACATATTTTTAGTGCATTTCGTTATGATACACTCCTTGCTAAAGCCTCGAGCCTTTACTCTGTGGGAGTAAAATTGATGCCATTTTATCTCATAAGTCAAATTAAAAATAAACGAGATATCATAACCTGTATATACTTTCGGGTAGAAGATTAGGATTATTGGGAAAATAAATAAGCATCGTAATTATGAATATTCATAAATTTACCATGTTTGTTACACATATTTTGACTGTTTCTTAGGCACTTAATAATAAGATAAACTGAAAGGCACGCGAGTATTTCATGGAAACTAATTGAAGTAGGTGCCATTTAGCATATGATTAATGTTTACTAAGGGAAGCAAAAATGTTAACCAGTTAAATTGAATTTCCTGCCTTTCTCTGCGGAAGCAAGAAATACTTGAGAATATTTTCGTACCTCAAGGTACACGTAACTCTCATGTTTCGCGTGAACGAACAACTTTCTCTACTTGCCTAAGCTCAACAATGTCATTAATTTTAATTGATATTAAGGTGGAAGAGAGAGGATCTTTATACCTGATACGCTAAAACCTTCAGTGACTTCCATGAAAAGAGTATCAAGCCCTTCTCATTCTCATACAAAATTAAACCATAATATTCACCTTCATCACGTTCCTGATTTTTTGATCGTATGAATTTCCATTGATAAGGTATTGAAAGTCATGACATGTAAAAAAGTATTCAGGATGTTTCAGCAAAATTTCTATGCTCTCTCTCTTTCTGGAGACTGCGCGGATGGGTTAATTGAGCTTAATTCAATCTGCTATAGCTAGTTTTCTATTGATTACAGTAGATTTGGATGGAATATTCCCACTGTACTTTGCCCTTCCTTTACAGATTTAATCTTTATATCCTTAAATTTGGATATTTCCTCAGTATTTCACCCCATCTATAATTATCTTCCTTTTCCTCTCTCTTCCCCGGTTTCTCAGCAGTCTACCTTCAATAACGGCCTCCATATTTCCCTTGCCCCTAATCACTTGTTCCTTTTACTTCCGCCAGCGACTTTCTTTCCCCACCCTCAACACTGCTCAATTCTTCATTACTGCAGTCCACTGTAGTACCTTCACTATCCACACCCTTGCCTCAAAAGTCTCCAATTTCTGGTCATATCTTTCCAAATTCCAACAGTCACTTTTATACTATGCCACGTAACATCAAACGGCCAAATCGGCTAAACATTTGCCAAAATTTTGCTCAAGGTTTTGGCCATAGGCTTCCTTCCCTTGGTAAATCAATTTGAAAGGAACTAATCAGGAAAGCGGGCTGTCGTTTTAACGGCGTGCCTGTTTTCTGTCATTAATCACGCACGCGCGCGATTCGTACTTCTGTTAAGGTCAAGGGGTGGCTCTATTAAAATAAGCCGCAAGGAAAATTGAGGAAGATGTGGAATTAACGATTTCCAGTCAACGTTTTGAAAAACAGGATATTTCTTTGGCAAGGTTTTCAGAATGTAGTATGATCAACCAAAATCCGAACAAGTTTTTCTTCCTTTGTAATTATTGTTTCGTGAGGGGAGGTGATCGACAGTTGAGGTTATTTGCACCATAGGTGAGAAACTGGATGGAGATAGGGAATTTCCAGGGAAAGGAAAGGGTGGGAAAGAAACTTGGCGTTAGTATCACTCTACTCGTAACGAAAGGCTACAATGGGTCCACAGCGCAACGTTTTATTTGCGGGAAGGGAAACTGAACTAGAAATTGCTTTCCGCACAGCACTTAATCAGGAAGAACCTAGCAAATGATTATCTCTATCTCGCCAACATACATACCTGATCCTTCCCTTTATTATTGATTTTCCGTTAGTGGGATCACACAAATGGTTGTTGATGGTTTCAGGCGTAACTTTATGGAATTTGTTTGTATTCGTCATGAATGCTAGGATAAACTTTGTAAAAACCTGATGATGACGTTTACCGTTGAAACCATTGTAGTAGTAGTGTAATATAAATAATTCTGGAGTTAAAAAGTTAATACAGTCATTCATAATGAATAGATAATACTATTTATAGATCTGATCTTGTACCTATTTTGAACGTTTCTGAAGGACTCATTTCTCAATAGGGTCCCAAGTTGCAACTGACCTCGAATGATGTTGGATAAGATCAGTGACGAGGCAGTCTGGTAGCCCAACAGGCTAACATCAAAATCTACATATTACCCTACAACCAGCGATGGGTTTCAGCCTGATCACATTGGATCTGCAGAACAAATGCTTACCTAACATTTTGTCGAATATGACGAACAGGTTTTTAAAATGGCACCCACTTAATATTTTTATTACTTTTTTAAAACTCTTTCCGAAATCTTAATTAGCTTGATTATCTCTTTCATTGTTCTTATTTGAGAGTACACAGGAAATACCAATTACAGCATTTATCTTTCAGTAAATCGGTTTTATATCAAGCATTTATTAAACGGACATTATGGCAGAGAACAGATCGTTTATTTATTGATATCCCACCGTTACCTACAACCCATCACAAAATTCCGTGACGCTGGGTGACTCTTCTATAGGCCTAGGCCTCAGCCGAGCTCACATACGAACAGCTTATAATGGCATACTGTCATCATGTGGGACGAACACTATATTAATATTGCGCATAAAATTTTGTGGCTACATTCTAAACGAACTAGGATCCGTCAAACACAGAGACAGGTTATAGTTATAAGTTACAATTTAATTGTCTCACGGTAAGATTCAATTATATCTATTATTTTAACTTGTCGAACGGGGTAAAAATGGTGATTAAATCTAGTTGTCTCACTCTTACTTGATGTTTCTGATCTAACTTATCGCGCAGTACGATTTAATTCTTATCCTACATCGGACATGAAAATTATGCTATCCCTGGGGTCTAGGCTTGATACAATATATATCTTCAGTTGGAAGTGAATAAACTGATTCGAAATTATAGAATAAAGAGCTTCGAAAGTGATGTACTTCTCCCGTCTTCCACTACTTGGCTCGGAAGTGTTTCCGTCCATTTGCTCACAGGGTCCACTTCACATTACTAATTGCGTTAATATTGCTTAAGGGACTGAATCCTCAACGCCCTCGATACGTCCATCACGGAATTCAGCCTAAAATGGATCGCTTGATAAGCAAAACACGTATAGAATAGGTTTCCAAGGGAATTGATACGAAGCCAAAACTTTGAATTGGCATCAGTTCGCGGGGATATCGGGGGATCGAGATACTATTTCCTCTTTTAATTCACTGCAGACGAGGATAAACAATCTTAAGAAGCATAATCCGTGTTGGAAAACACCGGAGGAAGAAATAATTAAGTGTTGATACAAGTGGAGCTAGCCGGTGTATTAATTCAATATGTTTACTATAAAATTTCCATATTAGCATATTGAAAATTCAATATTTAATATCCG
The DNA here is from genome assembly GCA_933228895.1 of Platycnemis pennipes. Lineage (NCBI taxonomy): Eukaryota > Metazoa > Arthropoda > Insecta > Odonata > Platycnemididae > Platycnemis > Platycnemis pennipes. The sequence continues at coordinate 112,130,179 of OW121850.1, forward strand.
AAACTGGATTCTGATTACATACCTATGAGTATTAATGTATAAATTCTGAATGCTTACCATCAATATTGAAAACTGAAATTCCTCCGATAGATATAATCAACGAGATAAGAAGAGCTCAGATTAACTCTTTCGCACATGATCATAGGACCCTTTTGCCATCGAATTATCATTTTCGCATTGGTGGTATTTGTTGCATTAGCTTTCGTTACTTTCCGAGGAAATGGCATATGCATAAAACTTCTGTTCAGTCAATTAGGGCTTTGTTCATGACCTTGTCTGTTGTATTAGTACTTATGGTCATGGGCCATCTATTTTTCTCACCACTTTTGTACCCATAAAATATCAAAATTCATTTTCACAGCAGATATTCGCGACATGTATTACCTTGCTAATATACTATTGAACGAAAGAAAATTACTAAAAAGAACATGAAAAACCAACATTTCAAATAATATTGAAATATTAATGCTCAATATATATTGATGCCAACTCACACATAGTCAATACTGATTTTGGTATATCAACCAATAAATCGGGGTATTTTTTATTTATTTGAAATACCGCCTAACTCTTCTAGCTCGAGTCCAAGCTTGAAGCGAGCGAATTTGTTCACCGGATTGCCAATGTTAGGGGAAGGTTAGTAAGAGAATATGGATTCTTCACCCGCGACACTGGAAAGGCTCCGCTTATTGTTAGACTACTCAAAGGTAATGGAATAAGAACGAACGACAAGGTTTGAATCGCATTGCCGGATTGCCAATGTTAGGGGAAGGTTAGTAAGAGAATATGGATTCTTCACCCGCGACACTGGAAAGGCTCCGCTTATTGTTAGACTACTCAAAGGTAATGGAATAAGAACGAACGACAAGGTTTGAATCGCAATACCATTCAGGAATTTTGATTCCGTCGAAGAAAAATTGATCGTCATTTTCTTCGTCAATGCCAGCACATTAATATGCGTATCATGGCATATTAATAAATAATTTCATATCTACTCGTTGATAACTTTTTGCAGCAGTAAAAGTGACACATATTTAAAATGATTTCAAACCACCTAACGTCATTTTCTCGAGAAAAGGTCACAGATCTCAGAGAATATAGTCAGATAAGTGAGAATTAGTATTTCAATTTCTTGCTGTCTGATTAAGCTTCGTCAGCACTAATTATGATAATTTCTCTTCCGGTTGTTATAACCATAGACAAAAATCGTGTTACCAGTAGCTTATAATGATAATAATATAAATGATATACATTATCTACCTTATTTATTAGAATATGTTTTGCTATTTTTACTAAGGGTAGGTCAAATCAAGCACACACTTTGCCAACCTATCGTAAATCAATTATTATTATCACTTCACATATCATATCAAAATATCAATTAACTATCATTATCACAGATCGACGATTTCATATTTGGACAGATGATCGAGGACTTTCCGAATGGCAATATTTTGCCCGAATGACATGCATCAGCTAATTCAGAAAGAAACGGGATACAGCATGTTCACCTGCAATGGCTCATTCCATCTGCGTATGAAATACACGACCGCTTTTGGTGGGGGTGAGTGTTGATGTAAATTTGCGAGCGGTCCCGAAAAATGTAAGGTTGGTGAGTGCGAAGAGATGCCTCGAAGCTCCGCTCCTCCCCGAGGCAGCTGTCTTCCTGCATCACGTCCCAGTCCTACCCTTCTCCCGTTTCCCCTCCTCCCACTTGGCACTTTCCCCTCTCGAAAGCCACCCTCCCCGCCCCTATTCGCCTCTTCCCCCACCCCACTTCTCCCTCAATTCGCGATTCTGGTCCCACACGTGCCGACCTGTTACGGAATGCGAAAACGGTCGGGGGAAGGCCCAATTCGCCACCTGCTCGCTTTTTTTTTAATTTTGTTATTATTTCGACTCACTCTCGCTCGCCCCACGGGTGTTCCCTCCCCTCGCGTGAAATCCAGAAGGTCGTCGGCGGAAAAAGTTGCCGCGCCATAAACGTTGCGGGTCAGACGGCGGCAAAGATTTGCCCAGGACCTCCTTCGGTCCCCATTCCCGCGAGGACGGCTAAGCTTCCCGTTTCGCTGCGAAGGTTTTTTTTTACCTTTCCTTTTCTTCCTCTCCTGCGTGTGATCCGGACCGAAGGATGGCTGTCGCGTAAAAAGGTAACCGAATCACAAGCGGACCGCGTACCACTTAGCGACATTCTGAACGCTCTGACCAGAAATAAGTGGGGTGATATCGGAGACAGCGAAGATGCCGACGCCAGAGATGGGATCGTAACAACCACACCCTCACCCTCTCAATTTCGCTAAAAGGGCTCCGCCCAGATTTTATTTTGGCATTTTGAATTATCCCTATACTTTATCCAGAGTATTTTACGCACGACCAGTTCGTGAACTTTGAATCAGAGTATTTTATATTTTGTTTAGACAAAATCATGTCCACTGTCAATATTACGCACTTAATATTTATTATACACTAGTTTTCGACCGGTTCGGTGAGGTATTCATAGTCTCACTGATTTTTACTGCACTTACGCACGCCTCTTCCACATTCTATGCAGTTCCTCTGATCAGTATATTCCCTACCTCTGTTCCCACTATCCAAATCAGTTATTCCTTTCCTCCGTCTTCCTCACCTCTCCAGATGTCTACCTTCGACATCGGTCCTCAATGTCCCATTTACCCAAGTTACTCGTTTCATCCACCATGCCTTCCTCCTAATTTCCACCAAAACATTTCTTTTTTCCGTCGTCATTCTAAAAACTGCGGGCCACGGCAGTCAGGTGGGTAAAAAGTAACGGTTTGACAGCACAAAGGTTACGGGTTCAAATCACACCTTGTGGCATATTCATTCTGTTTGTCATAGGATTGAGCTTAGTGAGGCGGTGCGATGCAACCTTGCGGTTGGTGCAGTAAACAATCTAATGCCCACTCTATAGTAAACCCTAAACTTCATCGTACTTCTCTACATCCATCGTACTCAATTTAGTATCGTTCACTCCCAATTCTCAAAATCCCTCAATATATTCTCCTTATCTCTTTCAAATGCCCAGCTATTGGATCCATATGACGCCCCGACACATAAAAACCTTTAAACTTTTCGTCAAAGCATGTTGTTGCTAATGTATACTGCTGCTAAAATCATAATTTGTCTGTTATTTCAGGCAACGAAAAGGAAAAGAAAAACAACATAATATAATACTCCGTATTGCAAGAAGTAGTATAATTTTTCCAGCAGGTATGGTAAAAAAAATGCTTTTTAATAATTTAAAGAAAAAAGCGCCTACGCAATCGTTATATCGCTGAGTGAGCGAAATGGACAACGTCAAGGTATTAATGGCAACCGATGATTTATGCCCACCTGGAGCAGGGAGATCAAAGTCACATAGGCAGTGATTCTCGTGTGAACGTTGCGACTTCGATCGTTAAAATTAGCGTCCACCACACTATTACGCAACAAAGCAGTTATTCGGTTCTCGAAAAAAAAACTTCACTATTTTTACGTACGAGATTACTTAAGACTCAAAAAGAAAATAAAAATTCATTTTACGAGAGGATTCTTGAAATGTATTCAGAAGTTGCGAAAGTTCCTCTTGAAATCTCTTGCGGGAATTTACGACGGATTCCATTTTGCGAAGGTATAAAAATTTGTTAAACACTCCATCAACCAAGGTAGTAAGGTTCTGAAGATGAAATTATAAGAATAGATAAATGAATTGAAAAAATGTAGTCACTTTTCCACAGCTTTATTAAACAGACTAAGCGTTTCAACTCACGGAGCCATCATCAGGTGCAAGACCAAGTGTTTACTAGTAGAAGAAAAAATATTTATGCGAAGAAGAGGTTTTAGTTTTCGAGAACAATAAGGGATACAGTTATATGTGCGATAAAAGTTGCCGAGTAGGTATTTAATTGAGATGGGTGGTTACAATGAACATATATTGCATTCCTGCCCTTGAATAATGACTGTCAACAAATAAGTGCAACTGCTGAAAGACCGTAGATTTTGCTGGCGAATACTGATGAAGAAGTTTCTTCAGGTTTCCAGTTGGGTAATGGTTGATAGAGAAAATACAGAGAGAGAGTGACTGTGGACAGAAATATGAATCAATCGAACACAAGGGAAGGGTGAAAATGAACCATGTAATTGAGCAAAATTTAAGGCACATTCATTAGAGACAATTCTTATAAGTTAATGTGACTGGAAAGAACTTGATAATAAAACCTCCACAGCAGAAATACGTGATATATAGATAGTTCATCTACCAACTACGTAATAGATAATTCATCTACCTGCAAGCCACCTATAGGGCGTGTACCAAGGAGTAAATAATCATCAACTATGCACTACGAACGTGCAGCTAGGGGGTACACCATTACTAATTGTAAGTGTTCGTTTTGCATCTTAAAGGTGCAACAACTAAATGATTGTAAATTTCGTAACAGTGTTTTCAAGTAAGTAAATTGTTAGTCTAGTCGTGTTAAGAACATACTCTAGACTCATTGCACTCTGCTCTACCTATTCCGTTATTACTATGGCTATTATGACCTTTCATTGTTCGCGAATAAAGAATGACATTCTAAATCAATCCGTTTGAGTGTCTTTTCTTCAAATCTTGTTCTTCTGATCGAATCTAGGGTACAATTCGTGGAGTTTTTAATACATTTCTAAATTTGTCAACGAACATTTCAGTGGCAAACATACTCACTAATGAATATTTAAGAATATGTATTAATTAAATATTCCGAGTAATGATACATCCTCGGTGGGAGAAAGGCATTTTAATGTGTCCTTACACGACAAGCCGCGCAAGCAACTCTAATTCCGAGTGATTCTTTGTTTTTTGCTGTCAAGAAGTGAGCGACAAATGTGTGCTCTTACGAAATTATAACTACTTTCCTTCCTGTCCTTTTTCCAGCGTGAAAATCACTGTAAACGGGTATTTATATGCCAAAAGAAAGTGCTAGTATTGCATGATGGAAGCGGAAAATGTAACTAAACGAGAACTAAATCACACTTCATAATGGATATAATCACTCAAAGTTATGAGAGCTTTCAGCATTCTTGTGGTATCTACAAATCTCTCCCTCAAGCTATTAAGGATTTTATGCGTCTATCTTAAATGGATAATGAGTATGCCAACCTTTCGATCCCTAAATGTATTCGGATACATCTTTAAAGACACAACCAGTTTGGAAAGTCGAGCGGTGAGTAGCGTCAACCCAATTCTAGGATTGATTACTTTTCACTACGGTGAAATGTAAATCATCGCATTCGGTCGATACACACATGGAAAAACAGGCCGTGATATTTGAGAAACCTATTTTTTAGCGTAATCAAAACCGACAGATTTGAGAAAACTAATAACAACTCTGGGTAAGGACATTACTATTTCATTCTGATAGATTTCTCTCGAGCTTAACCACAAGTTAAAAACAGCTTCAAATGAAATGTATACCAAGCGCGAAGAAAATCATTAGATTGCATCATCATCACAACTCAACAATCCTTAGATTTCACTTTAATTTGCATGCGAAAAAAATCACCTGGACGAACCACGGACCTTTGCTTTCCGATCCACTGCGCAGACCACTACGCTATCCAGGATCCGTAATTCATACGGCGATTTGACCGAGGTACAACGTACTAGATTTTGTACCCTTGCGGTCCATCAAGGATGACAACGCAAGGGAGCAAGGGCTTCAAAGAAGTTACGACCAATGGTGAACCATATTCCAACGCTAAAGCCGCGCCAGGCGGTAAATGTAGAATATTTCATCCACTTATCGAGGCGTATTTACTCTCCATATCTCAGGTAAACAGTATTAGAGGTTTGGCCATATTTTCATTCCATAGGGAGGAACCAAACATATTTATCTCATTATAATCTATAGATATATATAGGACGACTGATACAACATGCTGTACAACTCGTGCGTTCAACAGGCTGCGAAATCTTAATAATGGACGTAAATTCATTTTTTCCATCTTGCTCTTACTTTAGTATACAATTTTAGCAGAACATATATTAGAGGATAGCTAACAAAAGTAGAATATGCACTGTCTTAAAACATAATTAGAACACATTTATTCAAGTTGAGAAAGCCTGTTTCATGATTACCAAAATCTACGAAATTTGGACGTTCTGTTGAAACGGAGAGATGAAAATTTGTGGAAAGTTAGGAATTCACATCAAGCCCATAAAATTTAAATTGATTTGAACTGGGTGCAATTACCCACGATATATCCCTAGCTATGCCTCGTCGATTTCGAGAACATAAAATTACCATAAACAGCTGATTGGGTCGTATCTTCTCCGCACGTTTCTCAGGTTGTGGAGTAAAAAGTTTTCCCACTGAAATGACTTCAATGAAATCCCAACAATGCCAAGAAACCAACGAAAGAATATCCTTCCCAATCTTTAATGATGGGGAAATATTGCTAACCTAATAGCCTAGCCAATATATTATTGAAATTCGAGGCAACACATTAAGGAAGCCTATTATTAACAAGTATAAAAATTCGCGCTTCCACAATATAGGTTTACCAGGAACCAGTTTGTCCAGTTCATCATAAGAGTGAACCACATAATGCTACAATGTATGAAAAACCGGTCCAGATCCTGGTTTAGAGGGAAAGTAAAGTATTTACATATTATGATAGCCTAATGGCTGAAAAAATTAAGATAAAAATACTACAACCTATATAGATTAATTATTACCGACGTTCTACAGTTCGAAGCAGGTTTACAGCGTAAAACATATTTAAATGATCCTATGCAACCGATTCACCTATCTTTTACATTATGCTCCTCACAGGCCTACAGAATAGTATTAGCTAGAAAACTGTTCTTGAGACACTGCCTTTGCAACGATAGACTGGCAATGCACATCGGTCTAATACAATGAAAAATAAATCGAAAACAATCGCGAAATATATGGCAACCCATTCTTCAGAGGGGCAATCCCAAGGTTAACCACTTGCCGGGAGACTTCCGAACCAAAACAAAGGGAATGCGAATCACCGCAAGGTTCGGAAGAAGAAGCGTGTGGGAAATGACTGTCGCTGCAAAAACACCAGCGTATTATACTAGATTCGACCAGACGAATAAGATTAGAGAGATAGATTGTTGTACTAATAGATTCTAAATGGCATTTTCCCCGTACTATAAGAAAACAGAATAGGCAGCATAGCAAAGGAATAGTAGGGGAAATATTTTAGAGTAGTCTGTAGTGCATGATGCATGTATTAATCCCTTAAATACTATTTATACTAACAATCTAAGTTGCATGAGGCCCTATAGTTGCTTGTTTGCATGTCAATAGTGCAAGCTTGGTGATCTTCACCCTCTGCCACACACCCTCGCAGTGGCTTGCAGGGTATCGTGTAGATGTAGATAATTAGCGGGGGCTCTTAATGTATTTCTAACGTCATCTGCAAACGTATCATCTTCGACTGTACGATACTTTTTCTAAATTCGAACCGCGTTCTAATAATAATTCACACCCTAGTTGTTCTATGAAACTCGTAACAGTAATACAATTATCATATCGTCCTTTAAAAAATGTTCCTGATCTCCTTTGCACACGCTTTAATTTCTTTATCACATCTTCCTCGAATGGATCTCATATACTATCGGCATATTCTAAATGAAGTCTGAGAAGTGACAAGGAGCATTTTGATTAGGTTACCTTTTTGTAGAACCCCTTGTATGAATCCTAATCTACGGTTTCTACACATGATATTTCACCGGTTATTGCACCTGATTCGTTTACCCTATGACGTCTTCCGTAATGGTGACGCCTAAATAATCAATGAATTCTACGTTATACAATTTATTGTTTAGATAAAATAAGTATTTTAATAAGAACTCATGTATTCATTCAGAACATATTGCTTTATTAATTCATATTGATTTTCTGAAAGTAACACATGCGTCCTAAAAAGGCGACATTTTGCAATAAAACGCCTTTTCAGACAGCGCACCGTGGCGTTAAATTAAATTCAAGCCGATAAATGAAGGGACTTCTGATATTTATTTCAACACAAACATCGTAGTTATATTATAGTTGAAAATTTACCACATTAGAGAGCTAGTAACTAGAAACGTTAGGGCTGGCATGTTTCACGAATAACTACAAAATGCATTCCTTTCACTCTATATCTATCCACGTGGGTGACCCAGGAGTGGAAGCAAAGATGAAGGTTAAAGGACAACTATACTTTTAAATATAATTACTTTGATTGCTCTGCCTAGCACTCGCAGACAATTATGACAGCCTTGACTTGCAATACATTGCCAGCTACCAAATGACCCAAATGAGGATAGTTAGACCATACTGGAAATAAACTTAGACCATAATATTCACAATTAAGCATATTAATGCACTCATTTTCCTGGTCCTCGCCTGTGTTTCCGTCTTTAGCATTCAGCCTCATATGTATTCTCTTCTATATAATACTATGATTAGTTCTGATACTATCCTATGCTAAGCTGTGCTGTGCTATGTTATGTTATTTGTATTGGAAATCTCCAGTCCTTCTTCCTTCCTCATGTCCTCCTATTTTTGATGGTCGATGCTTCAAATTTGCCAGCCGATACCTAATCAAGGTGAACTCGTTTTAAGGAATTAAGGAATCAGGTCTTTAAATGTGGATATCGATCGCATACAATGCATAAGACCTTCATACCCCTTCAAGGTATATACTTTCTAGAAAGTCTACTTGGTGGTTGCAAGTGCAGAAAATCATTCACCTTGACCGGGACTCGAATCAGGAACCCCATGGCTCCAACCATTTAGTTTAAAAAATTACAAGGGCTCCTTCCCCGACAACTTCACCTTGGCAGGACACCGTTGTTGCTTAATTGGTTAAAGGAACTGGCCAGTAATAAGCACATTACAGCTGGTAACTCAGATAAGGTTTTACGCGGCTAGTTCGCAATCCTTGAATATGTTGAAAATAATTAAGCTCCTCGAATGCTCCATTAGTTATAGGACCCTTAAATACTTAATTTAAATTTATTTAAATTCAGGGCTACTGAAATATTATTTCGCATTAAAGGGACACTGATTCGCCCATGATTGCGCCGGTTAGTCCCTTTCTCTCAATCCGTCCAGCTACATCTATCTACACCTACGTAATACCCTGCGAACCACCGTGAGGGCGTGTGGCAGGGGGTGAAGATCACTCAATATGCACTGCTTACATGCAACTAACAGCTGAAATGCTACTACTACATGGTAACATGTTACATATAAGAATCATGTGCAACTAGATGGTTAATATCTACGTATTAATGAAGTGATTCTAGTTGGGAAGGTATTTATCTAAATATATTTATCCCCATTTTCCTAGCACACATGAGTTAGTAAAGTTAATCATGCACAATGCACTACAGACTACCCTAACAATATTTCACCTAAATATCCCTTTGATATGCTACCTATTATATTCTATAAGCGTACGACTTATCTATTATTACTTTTTACTATCCATACCCGTATGATTTATCAATATGCTGTGAGTTTCGTCCCTTCATAATTCTCTCCATATGACAAAACCAACAAATCTAATTTCACAATCGCACCTGATTTTTATTTCAAAATGTGTTTCCTGTTACATGTTTAACAATAACAAATTTGCTCTCATTCTGGGTAATTACTAAGTAAACTGGTCGTCATCAATCCAATTTTTATAGGCATCTCAGACCGGAAGGAGAGGCATAAAAATGGAATTGGAGGCGTAAGGAAAGATGAAGGATGGAGAGAGAAACTCGGTGTTGGAAGTGGCCTGATCTGAAAGGCGCCAAGAGGTCCACAGTTGTGCGTCCCTTCCGACGTACGGATCACTGAACTTGGAAATATCTCCACAAGGCATCCAAGCAAGGATTCCAAATTAATATCTGCTGGAATTCGAACCCGGTGCCTAAGGGTAGGAAAATGAGTTCTGCCCACTCACCATACTTACTTTCAACGTCAGTAGTTTCAAGTTCATCCCGTACTTAAAGGCACCTCATAACCTCTTCTACACGCCACTGCGGCGCCTCGTTAGGGTGGAATGCAGATATAAATGACAGAAGGTGAGGATCAAGGTGGAACTGGAAGGCAAAGGAGGAGGGATGAAGAGGAACTCAGGGTCGGAATTACCCTGTTTTTAATGTAAGGCTCCTAGGGTTTCGTGTATTTTTTTGTTCCATTCAGCGGACGGAGTGCTGCACTAGTAATAATTTCCAAACTGCATCCAAGGAGGATTCCGATGAAACATGTGGCAGATTTCGTCCGAAGTCCTGATTCAGCCGGAAGCCAGTACTCTTATAAACCCCTTCTTCATCTTCTCCCTGGCCTCTTCTTGCATTTACCATATACTCTACCAGTATATAACGCTTAACACACATCGCGTCCATTTATTTATCATTGAATCATAATTTGAATATTCGTGATCCAGCCTCCGGTAGTGAGGTTGGCAGATAGCATTTTTTCACGCATTAATGGAAACGGGCCTATTAATAATATTCACGGGAGATTCTGCATTTATAAGGGATTCAGAATGTGATTCCAAGGGTTCGTCTTACCTGGAAGGAGTTTCGTGTTTGCCGCGGCGCCACGAGCAAGCGTCGCATAGTTCGCCCTCGCCCGAGCGAGGGGGTTAGCGCATCAAGCGGGTCACGTGATCTCTGGAGGTTGTAGTGGAGGGGGAAGATGAGGCGGTGCATGCGTATGACGCGAAGATCGCACTCCAAAGGGTTCGCCCGAGACGGAGCAGCGTCCGTCGGTCGCCCTGGCACAGGGAACTGGCGCCGCGTGCCTACACATTCCGAGGGCCCTACGGACGAAACGTTACGAAACTGGATGCTCTTCAAGTCGATGAAGATCACGACTCCCACCTTTCGAGAAATGTAAATAAATTTGATGGTTTGTAAATAATTTCACTTATTAAAATTCCACAGAAAGTTTTATTTATTTTATACAGTCATTATCTACAACCCTGCCGCACACCCTCGTGGTGGCTCGCAGGGTATTACGTGGATGTAGATGTATCAAGGACCTTGATAATGACTGTGAAATAGACGAAACCCTGGGTCGGAAGAAATAAAATTCTGTGGAATATTAATAAGTGAAATTTTTCCCAAACTATCACGATGTGGTTCCTCCAAGTTAAGCCTAAAAAAAATTGACGTAAAGAAATTTGTTGAAAAAAATGCGAATCTCCTCAGAGAATGAAACAGCGCATCTTGATGACCTCATGAAGAAAAAGTTTATGCTTTCAGGCCTTACGATTTTAAACCCTTTACAATAGTGAGAAATGCAAAACTCAACATCCTCTTGCCGACAGTCATGTGGAAAATAAATTTCAATTTCTCCGAGTCAGCATACACTCATTATTAATGACGTGTTAAGACTAAGTTTCGGCGGGCTTCAACTTTCCATAGCAATCTAATATAAGCCCAATCGTCACTTTCAATAGTCCATATGCATCCGCGGTCCTCTTCGTCTTCTATCTTCGAATTCTCCCCAGCAACCTTTCTTTCCTCCTATCATTCCCTGACGATCAAATTTCCGTTTTATTTCTTCGTACATAATTTTTTCATCATCCGTCTGAATAAAATTCAAATGATATTCAAGCGGAAAAACTATTTTCATTATTATGATTTTTTTTAAATTGAGGTTATTATTACAACACATAGAGGTATTTTTTGTGTAAGTTACCAAGCGTTTTCTACTTCCACGCTTCCTCGTGTGAACGTTCAACTGACAGTTCCTCTGGCCGTTTTACACGAGATATAATACTACGCAGTTAGTGGCAGTGTCAAATTTTACGTAACGTAAGGATAAAATCACAAAAGTAGTTAAGGTGCTGTTTTCCTTGAGGTAGCTAGTGCGTTTAGAAAAGATTCCATAAAATTCGTTCCTAAACGCGATGCATTTCCATCGTACATCTCTACATATATCAGACTGCGCAGTAGCAACCCTTGCGTAAAACGTCATGTAAAAATATTCCCAGTCAGTATCCCAGAATCCAATCAACGGCTGTAGGGGTAGGCGGCTTTGTGTAAAGGAAAAGTTACATGCCCAAAAGCCTCTCACAATAGTTAATTTTTAATATTTTTTATGGAGATACTAAGAAAATTTGTTTTTATTTTCGTATCAAAACGTTGTTTCCATCATCAAACACCTTTGTGTGCATACTTACGTGAATTAATTGCGTTTAAGTTGTAAATCATCGTATAAGTGACTAAAAATTCCAATAATATATCCCCAACCAACCCCTAGCAACATTGCCGAACTGAATGTCAACAAAACATTTACATATTGTGTTAACATTTGCTTACCGGAGAGAATGGTTTAAGGGGCAGCAGTATCATCGAAATGTGGCTATTTTTTTCAAATAAAACGTCAATATAAAAATATTCTAATTTACTATTTTGACGCGCATTTCACGGAAGAGTCAGGGGGACAATCTTGGGTCCCGATCGATTTATTCCTCCGCTTTCGGCAATCGGTCGCTCCGCGCGCACTCGAAACGTTTCGGCAACGCGGTTCGAGCCCATAAAGAGTTCCTCGACTCTCCTCCGTCCTTGAACTGCGGAGTTTCCGTGGTGAGAGTTCGAGGGAGCCCTGCCCAAATTAATCCCTGCTAGAGATGCGCCCTCGACAACGTGTGCACGAACAGAGGAGGATGATTGTGATTCGTCCGCGGACCAAACCACCGATCTCTCTCTCTCTATCTCCCTCCCATCCACGAGGCGAAACACTCACGAGTGCACCCTCTCCATGCAAGTCGGCCGACTCACGGACGTTCACATCGCGTGAAACGCCAGCCATAGTGGGTCTGTCTGCTTGCCGAGGCGAAGGTAGCATCAGCGACGACGGCTAGATCCAACATGAGACTGAATGTACGCCATTTCTTTTGTTTTTCGATGGAAAAATTTCGATTTTCGAAAGTGTGCTGCGAAGATCGGCATGATTTGTAAAGGGACGGTACTATTCCTATACTATCGGTAAATAGCGGTAAATATATCCAATACGAGTATATAAATGGATAGCATATGTAATTGCATGTTGGTATAAGGAAGTTAAGGTTCGAGCTCGAACTCGAGGAACTCTTTTTGGGCCCAACTAACAGCATGTTTTTGCATGCTTGCTTTGCTATTTTTATCTTTTTAAAATTGTGGAGTTTTAACTAGAATATTAATACTAATCCTTTTTAAGCATGATATGCAATCCATGCTTTGTGTCAGTTCACCCCTTGCCACACACCTTTATGGTAACTTGCAGGGTATTATGTAGATGTACGATTAAAACGAAAGAAGTGGTAAACTGGGTAGGGAAGGAGAGGAGGAGATTAGGAGACAGTGAGATTTTAAATGACGTGAAAAATGGAGAATCTATGTAAAGGTTGGAAGATTGGTAAATGTAAGTAGGAGATGATCATGCTGCTAATATGGAATCCCCCCTGCCACTCACCCTCGCATTTGCTCGTAGGGCATTACGTAGGTGTAGACAAATGATGAGATATATACATACATACATACATAAGATGAGAGATAAACAGTAGAGTATTAAAATGCCATTTTCTCATCGTACAGTAAGGGACAAAATATTTTAGATCGAAGCTACCAGGGGGAGGTGAATAGGGTGGTTAATGTAATTTTTTGCAAGCCTGCGTAAGATTGTGATAGGATTTCATAATGTCCGGTTAGCAATAACCATCAGTTGTCACACATCACAGCTGTCGCGGTGGCTCGAAGTGTAATACGTAGATGTAGATATAAATCAGTTCAGGTAGATGTTAAGTTACTTCGGCCGGTGATGAAACCTCTGGTTACATAAATTACACCAGGCAAACAATTAGTTGACATAAACGTTAACTGTATTAGAGCATAATCTCGTATATGTTCGAAACTTCGAAAATATTTAACCAGACACTCGGCTCACTCTACATCATATTATTGTTTTGTGTGACTGGCGAGACATGACAAACGTTTTTATATATGCGTTGTTCGTCCTATGGGGTGAATGTTTTTCACTAGCTGCTGCAATACATGTAAAAATACCTTTATTTTCTAGAATGTGAATTTCATTTATTTCAGAAGTTTAGATTAGCAAAGGGAACCGCAGTGTACTTAATAACCGAAGGCAAAGTGCCTCCTGCACATGCGGTTGAAGAAAACATTCATTATCAGAGTGGTTGATTTGAAAGAGGTCCTTAACCTGAAGCTGATTGCAAGCAGCTGCCGGCTAAATCGAGTCTCCTGAAAACATTCTTTCTATAATAATTTCAGCATGACATAAAAAAATTTAAATGACAATCCAAGCAATGGAAATACAGTTCGTAATAGCCTAATTTTCATAATCTCCACAATGTGAAAAATTCACATACAATAGGGGAATAGTTCATCTATATATGTATGTGCTATATTACCCTGCAAGCGTTCAAGTATATATAGGTATGCACTATATCAAAATACTATCCTGCAAGTAATCTCAATGGTGTATGGCAGGGTGTGACTCCACACCGGGGATTCATCACCATCACATAAAAATCCTAATTAAACAGTTATAATGCTACAGATTTTACTGTCCAAGTTATTGGGGATAACAAAACAAATACGCATCTAATAAGACTCATTATTTCCTTCCTTTGGCCATCAAGGGAATTTCACAAAGTCCTGGTACCTACACTCAAAATATTCAAATAGGCGAAAGAAGAGATTTCTTGGTAAAAATTAATCCGTAAACATTATGAAAGGCTCCGGATACTCGCCAGAGGAATTCGGTCACCGACTTCTGGACACCTCCCTGATATCGAATGGATCACTATACGGAAGCAGACATCAAGCGTGCAATGGTACATACATTTCCACGTGATTAAAAATACTCGACAAACAGGGGTGAAGATGACTCGAAATCATTGGTCGGCGCTCTTCACGCATGGCTGATCATAAACAACGAGTAACGCGCTAAGTCAGTAGCCCACTTAACCCAAAACAATTCAACGAGCTCACGCTTTGACATACGATTACAGATAGAGACGTTTACGAAAAACGCCAAAGGAACTAGCGAGACAGGAAATAATTATGCGGGATGAGATGAGGCACCGAATGACCCTTCCAAATCTATGAGGTCGCGTCTAAGGGACGCTACGCTACGATTTCCATAGGGGTATTATACCAATACGCATAATTGGAGATTTGCGCGGACATATACATAAGAAACCTATCTTAAACACTAATATTTCCTAATATAGGCGATTTCGGGTACCACTCGAGTCAAACGCATGCACAGAAACGTGTGTAGAAAGCAGCAGGATAGAAAATATTTTGGCTTGTTGTTCTAATGTCCACCACTTCACCCCCGTAGGTGAATCATTATTATTATCTTCATTTATGGGAGTGAATAATGATATCAATAACCTCTGTAATCATGGTGAGCAATTCGTTTCATGCAATCACAGCCGTAGGGATCTACATCTACTAACTACCCTGCAAGCCACCTCGAGGGTGTGTGGCAGAGGGTGAGTTATCAACAAACATGAACAACGTACATACATTCACCAATGTTTATTCATACTACGTACTTAATGGGATCTCCATGAATATCATGCTGGACACACTTTATCAGTTCTACGTTTCATCCAACATGCTATGAAACATTTAATAAGTACTACACATATGCATTATACACGTAAGTATTTCATGCAGACATGCTTAAAGGCTAAAATGAAAAAATAATCAAAGAAAAAAATCCAAGTCCTTAATTTGTTCTCTGTAAGTTTCATAAATCCGTATTAAAATAATACGTGCAATCTCATTGTCATATTGTGCTAAATTAAGTTTATGAAAGCAACATGGTGAGAGAAGTCTTGAAGTCGTTATGGTACGAATTGTCTGAGGAAATATCGAATATTATAATTTTTGGTGGAGTGTATCTATCTTATCCCTGTGGCTCTACTAACATAGTGTGGCGCTCTTATAATTAACTAGGTGTCGGAGCTGTACTCGACTGCACTGTACTTCTGAAAAAGCCCTAGTCTTCCTTTCTGTCATCGTGTTTGAAGGTTAATAATATTTACATTGCACCAAGAACAAATGCTTGCAAGAGGCGAGCATTTATATCCACTTGACTGAAAAATTGTGAAAAAATATAAATCATACTTAATCCTAGTTGAACGAAACTTAATTCTAAAGTCTTGATGGAGAGAAACGAGGTCTAACCCAATCCCTCCTTCAACCCACAGAAACGCATCAGTAGCAGCAATGAATACGCTATGCTTAGATTAAATAAGTCTAAAAGTTTTCAGGAACAACTTGAACAAAATTAAGGGCTAAAAAATGGACCAAATGTTTTGTAGTACGTTGGAATTTGGATGGGATTCATAAAGAAGAGTACGAATGGTGAAGATAAATCCGGAGTCGGCGTTAGACTACTCTTTACGGAAGCAGTCTAGGGGTAAGATTGCCATCAGTGGGAACGTAGAGATTTTAAAGTGCTTCCCATATGGTACCAAAGTAGGAATAGAGATTAAATACTCTGAAAATCTCAGCCAAATCCGAGATTCGTACCCAGGCCTTCAGGATGGGAAGCAAAAACTGCCCCTCACGATGTTAATTTTTGGCTCTGTTTTTCAATAGGCGATAGCATATTTCATTAAGAAGTTCATTAATATGCCAACATCTAAACAAGTTCAAGTAATTATCAAACATATACATGAATTGGATATCGTAGTTTGATGTATTTGAGTACTAGCTACAATTATCTGTGAAGTGTTCAAGACTTTTGAACAAACGCCATGATTTAGTACGTGAAATTAAATTTACTCAAATATACTCATCGAGATCAGGGAAATATACTCATCGAGATCAGAAAAAATAAGTCAATTCATAATTAATATGTTAGTTAAAATAGTTAAATATTCCTTCTAATATGCAATATAAAATTTTCAAACGCACGAGTAGCACAGGGGAAGAAAAAGTGTCAGAGGTGAATTATCATTTCAAAAATGAAAAAAAAGTGGAATTCTGGTCACGCTTGCAGAAATTCGACAAAAGATGGTGTGTATAATCACGAAATGGAAAATGAATCAACCAATCAGGATATAGAGCTTTAAGATACAAAAATAAAATGTCAAAATCACGATAAACGCTTTCGGGAAACCTGTTACCTATATTTTAACAGAAAAAATAAGACGGACACCATAGCGGGACTTAGAAATTTTCGGCGTCGATTGCTTGATATGCACTCTTATCATCAAATGATAAATCACATTAGTATCATCCATGGTTGTAGGGCGAACAGCAAAAGCTCGGTGATAAAATTGTAGTTGATAAGCAAAAGGGATACAACGAAATCGATACCGGAACATATATTTCGTCTCACCCCAGGGAAAAGAAATCATACCGCCGCACTAGAGCATGGCCAAGCGTAAAGTACCTACACTCTAGTATCTTCTAGAATAGTTTTCTCTGCAATTGACAACGACATACCTGAGTGAGGGTAGGCAAACTGTCAAGTGGACATGACCTCTCTTAAATGCGTCGAACTTGAACACTCCACACAACGAATGTGTAAAAACGCCATCAGAAGAAATTCCACGCAACCTGCTGATTTACTGCATTTCAAAGAGGGCATTGATCCAATGAGGAAGACTTCTTTGACGGGAATTTTCACACGGCGTCACATATTTCGACTCCGTGAGCATTCCATTGCTCACAAAAGAGGCTTTAGCTGCTTATTTACCGACGTCTACGCCTCCAAATCCACCGCTAGAGCAGTGACAGGTGATGACTCTATAGAAGCTCTACTATTTACATCTACTTCCACACAATACGCTGAAGCCACCGCAAGCGTGTGTGGCAGGAGGTGATTCAATAACACGCAACAGGTTTCATTGCCAATTTAAAGTTATAAAATCAATTGAATTCACTTAAACATAATGTATCCTCACAATCAATACTACTACTATTGAAAAGCCATCGCCCTCTGATGGACGCCGAACGCGTAAAAATATCCGATATTTCTTGAAAGCCATTCAAAACAACGAAAATTTGTATATTTAGTGTGGTACAGGCATGCAAAAATTCACATAACCTATCCTACCTTTTCCTCTGATAGGTTTGATCTAATCTAGGTACTATCCGTAATTTTACGTGGAAAAAAATGAATTTTTGAATCCCTCCGACTTACCATTTCGCTTATTTTATTTTTATGATCAAACCATAGTAACCCTGAGTTGATACATTTTCAACATCTTCAGAGTACGTGCTCGCTTTAAATGTCTACAGAGCATTCAATTGGCATTGCAATCAACGCTACGATAATGTTCCCTAACCAGTTCTAATAATGGATGCACTAATAAACCTATCGTAACACCATTCAACAAACCTAGTTTCTCTTCGGTGTACGCTTTCCAATTTCGTGATTAAGCGTACTTCATCCGGGTCCCAAATACTCACGGCATATTCGAGGCGGAGGTTATTGATGGTTACATGCCAATCATGCGAGGAAATTCATTAAACAATGGCATTCATGTATTGAATGTCTGCAGTTTTGTACAAGCGTATAGGGGTAGTTACTTCACCAATACCTACTAATTATTTTGAACGGACGCCTTCGATGAAGACTGCATCCGGGCACCACCTGTTTCTATAGCGACTCCCCAAATAACCTGTTACATTCTACTTCCTTAGAGAGGAACTGAGGGAATCTAGAGCCCATTATAAGCCCGATCCGCGATAATTCTGAGCCATTATAGCTCCATGGCCTCTCACAGGAAATAACTCTCTGGAATGCGATAGTCCGCTTCCAGGAACAGGATAGCGCCAATGTAAATCATCGCCGCGCTACCCTTCGAAGGAATCATTTGAGGAACGATTAAAACTAGTTTAGATCATAATTAGTGAGATTCGCCATTTGTGCCGAAATTGAAATTTCATTTTCAGGAGGACCTTAGAATTTCATTGTCTGGCAAGATAACGATCCCACATTGAACAGTTTTCATTTTTTGTTGCCACGTAGCCGTTTACTATTCCTTACAGTCTTAGACGTTCTAATTAGATGTAATCCAGTGTTTTGAGCTCAGGAAACTTGAATATTTGACGTATTAATTGTGAGAGACTGCCGCAAACATCGTCAATTTTAACAATGAATCAATAGTTAGATGTAGGTCTACCAGAACGAACACTTGTTTCGTTCAAATATTCGAGATTCGTTCAAAGCAAATTGAAGTTAGTCCGAGTAAGTCATATTCCAGGATACTTAAATTATTGTGCGATATTTTAGCATACTGGAAAACGTAACTCTATTTCTCCGAAACGGAGTATTTGCACACGTGATAGACAGGAATTCCATGAAGTACCGCATGTGAACATTACTGGATGAAGCAGGAAGGATTGGAATAGAACATGGTAAGAGGGAATTAAACCGGAAGAAGAATAAATTACAGCTGGAAATAAGAGCTGGGAAGTAAGCAAACACTTAACTAGAATTTACACCTGCATTCAGGAGTAGATGCAATGCAAGGCATGCTCCTTTACGACAGTGAGGCAGGGACGATTACAGTAGCAGTAAAGTCAAACGGCGACGCCGGAAATAAGGGGCAGGGGGGTCATTCGGCCCCCCCAGAATTTGCCCCGGGCCCTTGAGAAATGAGTCTTCATAAATAAAAATTAAATTATACTTGTTTCCAGCTTGCCCTTTCCCTTCGGACGCATATTCTACCACCTTCATATGCACTTTTAGCGGAATTCTAGTCTCTACCATCTCCTATCCGGAAAAAAATGCGGGCCCTTTTCATAGGAGCCGGGCCCTTTTCAGGTTGGCCCCTCCCAGCGAAAATAGTTCCGACGCCCCTGAAGTCAAAGACGGAAAGCATGGTGCTAGAGGAAAATGATGAAGATAAAATGGATAGAACGACTGGTGAGCGAAGAAGTTCTTAGAGGAATGAAGGAAAAATTGAGCCTGGTGAAAAAAAGAAAAAACTAAATCGACCAATTCTTGAGACATACTGAAGACAATCGTCAGGAGAGTATTGAATTGTAAAAACAGTAAAGGAAGCCTCGTTACAGTAAACAAGTCAAGGATGCAAAAGAGAAGAAACATGTCAGGGTGAAGATGGTAGCCGTTAGGAGACTCGAGTTGACAGCTAAGTTAAACCATCTTAGGAATAATTATAAGAATATGACCTCCTTCCTTCGTAGCAACGAGGGGATTCTCGCTAGAGTAGACGATGATGTGCTCCCCCGAAGGCCTCACTGATGAGATGAACTCGACACCTTGTGGCGACCTGGCTGGCCGCGTATCACTATATTCGCACGGTTAGCTCAGGTTCAGACGGGACTTGAGGGACTCCGCCGCATCTCGGCCGTCGGAGTGGGAGGGGACCAGGCGTCGAGGAGGAGGATCTCACGAAATCGGGAAGAATGGTGGCGGGGCGCGGCTGGTTGGGGAGTCCCGAGAACCATCCCAACTTCTCAGCCGCCAACCGAAGGGCCCGCAACCCCCCTCCGCCTCCCCGGAGCTCCTGTGTAGCGGTCCCCTCACGTGCGGAGGGCAACAACCCGCGAGCAAAGGCGGAGGAGGGAAGACGAAGGAAGCGAGACGAGGAGGGAAGGCGAAGTCGGAAAGAGAGAGAGAGAGATGCGGGTTGGGGGGGCGGGGGGGACTACCGCTGGATTCCCTAGTGCGGCCAGTCGAAGCTATCATCCATCCCTCCCCTCTCGCAATCCTCGGAGAGCTCATCGGATGGTTGTGGTTCGTGGATGGGGGGACACCGTACGAGAATCCAAACGAGAGGGACGACGGAGGATTTTTGGAAGCCTTGCGATGTGGGTAGACAGAAGACAAGATTGCGCAAGCACGCGGAGAATTCATTAGCGACGTATGGTATTTTGGAAACCTAGCTTTATCAAACCAACTCTATCATTGGAAGTTTGCTTAAGAAATCTTAGGATTTATAATGTTTTTTCACCATTTTTTAGTTTTTTTCTTGTAATTGTAGATTTTCTCTTCAGGGATGGTGCGGTGCTGTTAGGGTTTTTTTCGGACTGGCATTTTCTTTCTTATTTTCTTCACCATGGCGTATTTTTGCTAGCGTTTTTTCATGAATTTCAACTTTTTCTTGGTTTAATTCGGTTCAGTCTATTGAAATTACTATCTTCTTTGTCGGCAATATTTCCTAATGGCATAACATATATTCCCACACACTGCTGCAACTAAGGTTTGATTCTTTGTGCAGGTTCGTTGTGGCGAGGAAATGGGATCCTCCCTCCACGAAGAAGCGTGGACCTAGCTCTAGAGCTGGGCTCAGCGGGAAAGGGAACTGTGGGGAGGTGGGGGAGAAGGAGAAAGAGAGGGTGTGAGGTCAGGGGGAGTGCGGGAAGGGAGAGTCGCAACGGCCAGGGTGTGAGAGATGGGGTTCCTTCAGGGGGTAGTGAGGGTGGGGCATGGGAGTGAGTAAAGGGAGGGGGAGGACACGGAAGGAGGCGGAACGAGGGAGAGGGTGGGGTAGGGTTGATGAACGGGAGGAGGAGGGGGCGCGGGGCGGGGGCGGGAAGTCAGCGCGTGTACGCATGTGGCCGGCGAGGGCTGCGTGTGGCGGGTCGGCGTGTGTCGGGCATGTGGCGCGGCGTGCGTAAAGAGACGGACGGACGCTCCGGGGACGACTGACTCGCCTGCTGAGGGAAACGCGAGGAAGGGGTGCCGCGCGGGGAGCGAGCAGGGGGGACGCGGGCGAAGAAAGCCGGCGACGTCGGACGAATGGGTGGTGCAAATTGGGAGAGGGCCTCGGAATTAAATCGGCCACACATTTATACTACCGTGGCCGAGGGGAGGGGCAACGTCTTTCACGAATCCTCGCAATGCAGACAGGTCCATTCCTCCTGGAACGGAAAAGGGCCGAAAAAAAACTCCTACTACTTGATATATTAGACCATTAAATTATTCCTTGAATAAAGATTTGTAATCAGGCCTCTACAAAAATATATGGAATTCGTAAATGGAAATCCGAATTAAATAACCCATTAGGTACTGTAAGCATTTAATGCAATAATAAGCACTCGGTAAGGCAGAAGTTTGGGCTACCGTGCAGTGGTCCCAGATTCGATTCCGCAAATTGGGAATAGGATTCGTCCACTTAAAACACCAAGATAATTGATTTTCTGGACACCGGACCTGGGAGAATTAAGTCGGCGCAGGGAAAGAAACTGACCTCCCTAACCTAATGCGTGAATTTCACACGCAGTAGTCGCAGGCTTAGTAGTCGGTGAGCTTTAGCCCCACAAACCAGGCCGACCTTCGGTCTGTGCTGTAGTTTGGTGTCAATTCTATACACTTGGTTACCACGGATGAGTGAGAAAAATGGCCGTAAGAGGTGTAGAATGAACATTCCAGTACGTACCATTCAAAATAATTCAACTAACCACGCCAAAAATGCGAGGAAAAATTGCAAGTTAGTCAACCTTTCGAGCGGAAAAAATTGCAAAAGGTTGAATTCATCAGAGGAAGAAACCTCGTGAATCTTATGAGAGTGAACAATGTAATTTACTCACTGGAAAACTGTCAAACCAGATTGCTTCCAAAGCAGCTTTTGTTGGTTTAGATACTAGAAAACAGTCGAGGATGATGGGTATTAATTACATGTTTGTAACTGTACTTCAGATTCCTTGAATTAAATATCAATCAAATAAACCTGATGATATCGGAATTAAAATTGAAATGCATTCATTCATTCATCGCAGATAATAGGCATGTATATTTAAAGTACTCTCTGCCTACGGTAAAGTAACATATGAAAAAGATTCATCAATTAAAATGCTGTTAGTATTATTTCTACAGAAGTGGATTTCGCGATTTCATACAAGAATTTTCCTTAATGGAGGAGGAATAAATATGAGGAAATTTTGCTTTACATTAGTAAACCAATATCTCTTCTCGTATAATAATACACTTGCTGTTTTCCTTGCTGCTAATATATATTGTATGAACTGACAGAGATTGCATTTACAATAATGTGTGCACAGGCGACGCTAAATTCCGAGCACGAATGCAGAATCACGCATGACACAGGCGTAATATGGCGACATTGAGGGTTAAAAGCTAGAGATGGTCGTGCCTAGGAAACGTTCGTTCGTATCGTATCGTTCACTGTAACGATAGGAAAAATAAATTCTTAGACTACGACGACGCATTCTGAACTCTATTCGTACTACGTGAAATAAATCAAGGGATTCCCGAATTCGCAAATATCAATCCAGCATAGCATTGAACCATGGTAGCCTCGTGAGTTGCACATTATGAGATATTTTCCATTTATGATTATACTACAAGCTTAATCCTAGCAAAGTATGCATGTTAACAGTAACATTTTACGTAATAGTCTGCTCCAACCCTTAACCCTGAACCCGTGTCAGACACGAGCAGCCGCTACTAAATGCCTAAATTGCTTTACCCAAGTGTAGCACGGGCAAGTTAAATTATGCAAGTATTATAAATGCTTAATTTTCTTGTTCATAAACATATCTTGTTCATATACATTTTAGAAATAAAAAAATGACATTCTCTGAGAGAAAAAAATCAAAAATCCATCAAGGCAAGTGGTTAAAGTGTTTGTCAAGCTTTGAAATCTCTTTTGAATTCTCTCACTGAGGTTTTTCATTCACATTTTAACTTCAAAAAGCATGAAAGCGTGATAGTGCCACATCCATTATTATCAGAAATGTGTGAGGTTGACGTATCGATCACTGCCATACGCACGTATTGATTGTTCAATATTATGTATGCAAAGCTTACCACTTTTAAATTTCTAATATTCTGGTGGATGCCCACCGTCATTTTTCATTCAAAAGATCGGGTACATATTTCTCGGGAATCTTCCCTCGATTCCCCCTCCTATCATCAAGCATGAGTGAGTGTTGCCAGGCCGTCAATTCTTTCCCAGGACTTGCGGCACTGGGTTCATGAATCCATGGCACTTTTTAAAGACTGATTATTCGATTAATACATCGTATTTCTTTTAATCTATCCCTAAAATCCAGAGATAGTAATAATTTAAACATTGTTGATCTACATTTTGAAGTAACACTGTTATCATGTTAGCACCATGTTAGCATGGAGTGATTGAGAACTGATTGATAGTCCCGCTCTCGAGGAGACTTATTTCCACAATTTTCCTTTTACTGAGACCCACGCGGATTCAATACTGACTTGACCCAGTATCTTTCCCCAAAAATAATAAAAAATCCTTAATTGATGAAAAATGACAAATATCCTTTAAATGCAAAAATCTTGGATTTAAGTATTTAGTAAGCAAAGTCGTAGGTGGGGCAGGAGGTCACCACTACACGATTAGTAAACCACTACTAGTAGACATTGATCATGCAACTTAAATGTCGCGGGTTCAAATTCCGCATGTGGCACGACTGTTTTTTTTTGTATTTAATATATTTTAGATAATTTAAGACGTTGGATCACCTGTAAACCGAGCTATACAACTATCGCTACTGCGAGAAATTCATAAAACCACATGCTATGAAAGGGTTAAAAACTTCGGAGTAGAAAAAAATTGTATTGATGCGTTACGCGTTAATATATATGGGAGGAAAATCAAAAAGTTTCTTCGGGAATATCACAATGAGGCTACATGCAATGTTTCCACGCCTATCTATTCAGTTATAATGTTACATATTCCGCTCCTTGGAGAGCGCAGAAATGTATTTGTATGGGCTCATTAAGTAATTTGGCATTGCGTACCTAATCACGTTTCTTTAGAAATTAGCTCGAATTACCTTTATGCGCCGAAAAATAAGTTCGATCGCTTCCATCATACTTATGACGCGCAAAATTCAATAAGGTTCGAATCGCTTCTAGATCGACTATGACTCGGGTGTACTTCTCTCTTCTTACATGACAGTGCATCACAAATGGATGTGGATAACCTGTAGTAAGTACACCATGCACAGACATGAGTTCTGTAGCCGAAGATTTTATTTAAAACTTTATTTCCATAAAGAACTCCTCAAGTTCCATTGCAACTGGGTGAAAGTATCACGAAATGTCCTCATCGCTGCTGCCATCGATACTGCAAGTCTCCACCAGACCGTCCGAATATCCATCAAAAATCCTTTTGCATTTGACTCACACCAATCGGCCGAATCCTCGACGACGATGGAACGGTTCCATCTTAAAAGTCGACGTCGATGCATCTGGACGGGGCGGCGCGTGTATGCGATCGGAGGGCGAGTGAGTGAGGGATGAGGGTGACGGTGGAATGCGGCGCAGTTACATTCAACAAGGGGAGAGGAGGAGGGGAAAGGAAGAGGCGTGGCCGAGGGAGGGTGCAGCAAGCAGAATTGGTAGTCTCCCCTCGCTTCTCAAATCATTCCTCTCTCCCTCTGCACCTTCTTCTTCCTCCCCCTTGTCCACTCCATTCCACAGCACCACCCCACCCATCTTCCTTACGTCTCCTTCCTACCCTTCCTTCGCCTCCGCATGCATCATCATCCCCTTCCTGCCCCACGGTACCCTCCACGCATTGGCCAATTCAGAGTCTCAGAAAAATTGGAAACGAAGCCTTTTGGATCCCGTGAGCCCAAACGTCTTCTACGAGTCTGCTCTGGGATATCTACGTACCATCGAGCAATAGCGATGAAGATAAAACATACATCTAGAAGATTATTTCATATTTTGAATAACATTTCAAGAAATACTCCAATGTGTAACCATTACTTTTCGTAGTATTTTCTAAACTCACAGATCTTAAATTACTGGTATGATCTCATTTTTGACAATTCAAATCTTACCATTACTCTGAGCAGGTTTAATTACTCCTGATTCTTTATTGTACCTACGCCCAAACTGGCCCACAATGACTTAGAACTTTAATATTATTTATATGACTGTACAAGTCCTTTGATTTTATTATTACATGACAATACTTGTTAATAGAGCGATTACATTATGGTAACAGTTAATACTGTCAGGTAAGTAAAAAAATTCTCTAGAAAGGCAAGTAAACTGAAGTTATTTTGATTCAAATTGCCAAAAAAATTAAATTTTAGAGACATCCTGTGCATATTTAGCATAACTAAAATCTTTCCAATGTTCCTTAAAAGCCTCAATTAGAATATTTTCTAGTGGTACCTACATCCAGGTGTGTGCATCTTTGCTAGTTTGCCTACAAAAATTAAACTTACAAAAAAATCGTCAAGCCGGAATGCTGGAGTATCCTAAATAATTGTATAATATAGATGCATTTGGGACGCATATGAGAATTGAGTTAGAATGCAGAAATATCCACAGATAATTGAAATAGGTGACAATGTGCTGATAACAGAGATTTGTTTTTAAATAGTAAGACTTCTGGCGAAGATGGAACACCAAATGTAATATTGGATTGTGGTCGGACTACTTGTAACCAGTATGAGAGAAACATTTCATATGAACCGATGTGTTTGTTTTACCGAGAGTGAGGCAATAAATGACCCAAGGTAAAAAGGAAAGGAAAAAATATATAATGGAGGACACAGAAAACCCAAAGACTTGATAGCCATTCTTCCGGTTGATTTGTTCCGAAAATTCTGATTCCATAAAAAAATTATGGTTCAAGGAACGGAGGGAAAAGATGAACGACGATAGTGGCCACCCTAACGGATTTTTGCGACGCAGTTGTTGGCGGTGAGGCATCTCCCAGAATGGAGCGCGATGGCTGTGCAGACCATACACATCATACAGAATTTATAGCTCAGTATATTGTACAACATCCAAAATCTCTCTCTGCGCAACCTGATATCTTCCGAGAAGGAGGCAATGGGGAAATACTGAAAATCACTAGACCCTCACCTTCCAAGGTTATATTCCCACAAAAGACAACGCCCTAACGAAAGTGAAGGCAAGTACTGCCGCTTCAAATGGCTGTGAGAAATGAGCAGACAAATTTATTTCTGGCTTCAGCAAAAGGAGGGATTCTCACTCATCATAACCAGAGTCCTATGCTATGTATGGGATCATTGAAGTGGTACGATGCAATGGACCTCAACACCTATTAGTTCTACCACTGTACTAGTAAATCAACGGGACCCCATGCTAGCTGCTGTAAGGGCGTAGAAAATAGGACTTTCAAAGCTCCTGTCAACATTTTCTCAGCGAATAAATGAGTCAGTAACGAGGGAGAAACATCTGAGAATAAATAAATTGGCTGAATTTCATAGGAAGCCTACACTTTTCCTTGTAGCGATCGTAGTGTCGTCTTAAACACCAATAATATACGAGTCAAGTTCTATTTACTATTTTGAAGCTGGGGATTTTATTTGTGTGATGATAGAAGACTGGCCTTTGATCCCGACGACATGGATACGTATCCCAGCAATGGCGGATGTTTCTCGTTGGCTTCCTGATACTTCTTGAGTACCGCGTGGTGAGCACGTTTTGAATACGAGTATGAAATCCATTTAACCAGAATGAAACAAGAAAAGTTACTCTTAATGCTCATCTTACTTTCAAATCTACCCCAGATGGTCATTAATACGATTTTTAATGATTTATTTTCAATGACTGCATTGACTTTTTTTTGCAATTTTTGCCCCTGTCACTCTCTCTCTCTCTGCCGGCATTAATGGCCGCGGGTAAACCCTTCGCTCGCCCAACGCTCTATCCCATGAACTAAAACACTTACTGCTTATCGTATGGATTTCGCAATCCATCCACACAGGTAAACTGTTAATGATGGCTATGAAATAATGACAATAATAAGCAAAAAATGAAAGCGACATGTTTAACTTCCCTTAATGGTTGATTTTCTCCAGGCTTGCGTACTTGGAAATTGTTCCAGTAGGTACCTATATTATTTTGCGAGGAAAAGAATGTTATGATAATCCTTTCCACTCCATCAAATTTTTGAATCTGATAGTTTTGACCTAAGAATGATAACGTTTGGCATAAGGTAGGGAAGGTTTGGTCAGGAGAGATGAGGCCAAAGGTGTGGACCCCTGGGGAGAAGAGTGTCTGCGTTTTACGGGATCGCATGCCGGGGGCGCCACTCATAACGGCCCATTCGCTCAGCCAAGGGCCAATGCATCCGATTACTGCGTCGTGTGAACGTGACCTGCACGAGTCCCGGGTCGCCTAGCTTCCCCAATGCTCATCTGCTTTTTCCTTTCCCGGTCTCCCTCCCCGTCGTACTGACTCCACCACATGTGACCAACCGTGGGATAAAATGCCCATGCAGGAGGACAAAAAAAGCACCCTACCAGCCATCTGGTTGACTCTAATGCCTTTAGAAAGATTACTTTCGAGGTAGGTTGAAAAAAAATGGAGAATGAGTATCTTTCGCCAAATGGGCCGTACTAACCGACGTAATTCAGGACAATAATAAGTGGTTTATCAGTTGACTCTGGGGGTATCAACAGACTACTCAGCTAATTAGGGGATTACGGAGCTAATAATAACGGGGTTTACCGGTTAAAAAAGAAATATGATTTAGAAAATTAAAATAATTAATTACTTAAAGAGTGAGGGAAACAAGAGGCTAAAGTGGAGGTTCGTCGAAGGTTCTCATCATAACATTTGAAATATTTTCTTATGCGGTACAATATCCCATTTTACTGGGGCTTTATTAAACTACCCGGTGGAGTAGCTCGAATTTAAAGTGGACTCGGACTACAGGTGTTCTGTTAGCAATAACTATGAATTTAACTGTTCCCGCAACATGATGGTCTGCAATTGTCTCCCTGCAATTCATTCCCACGTATACTGCACCCGACTGTCACAACTAGCTTTGTAAATCCCGCAATCCTTATTCGATGAAAACATATTCCTATGCATTACAAATTGATTTCTTCTTAATCTAAATTAATTTGTTCTTGTATTACTGAGTTTTGAATTTAAAATATGATATTCACTGTGCCATAACGTGATGATTCATGTAATTCGACCTAATACCCTGAAAGCCTTCGCAAGTGGCAGGGGGTGACATAAAATCCAGGCATGCATTTTAAATCAAGGTGTCAAATCCAATGTTAGCCACTAGAATACAATACGTTTAGTCCAAAAGATCTAAACTGTAATGTTTTCCTCGAAAACGAAATATTCTCACGTGCAAACGCGTTAGTGAAAGCGGTCGCCGTCTAGGTCTGAAATATTGCATAAACAAATATACACATATTTTGTAAATTATGCAAAAGAGAATCAAGTCGATAGAGATAATGATTTCATAATGACAGAGTATACAATCAGAACTTTTTTCCCCCTGCCAAACACCCCCGAGGTGGCTCGCAGGGTAGTCAGCAGATATAGATAACTACTTCCCCCCTATTATAGTATAACATATTTAATGGTGATGGCATTAGAAACAATATCTTTGGTCAGTAGAGGTGATAATTATTGCTACATGATATTAGAGACAAGTTCAAACAGGAAGAGCGAGGCATGATATGATGAAATTATGGCATATATATTCTCCTTACGTCAAGCGCTAGCCGGGATGCAATGTCACGTAAAAAATAATAATGGTAAATCTTCTACCACCACTTCCTTGTCCCAAATTATTCCTACTTCACGGTAAGGTCACAAAATTACATCTACACCTAGTTAATATCCTGTGAGCCACCTAAGACAACTAAGAGCTACAATGCTACTACTACTGGTAAACATGTTAGATATGAGAGTCACGTACAACTAGACGTAGATAATCTACATAACAAGTAGTTACTGGCTAGGAAGGCATTTATCTAAATATATTTAACTCTATTTTCCTAGTATGCATGGGTTAGTAATTTTGAACATGCATCAAGCACTAAATACTACTCTAAGAATATCTCACCTGCCTAACCCTTAGATATGCAGCCTATTAAGTTCTCTTATGGTACGCGGGAAAAATGACAATATAAATCTATCGGTACGACAATTTTATCTATAATCTTATTTATCTGGTCAAATCTAGCATCATAAACAAGGGTTATTAATAATTAAATAATATCTTCGGTGAACCTATCATTTTAAGTTTCTGCGTGGGAAATTAATTGGTATTTTAACCTACGATTTGATTATGTTTCCCAACCTAATTCTTCTATTAAATTTGATATATTGCTAAACCTATCTAAACACATTTTAACAAACCTAGCTGCTCAACGCTGCACACTTTCTAGTTCTGTGATCAAGCATAATTAATTCGGATTCCAAACACTGGCTACATATTCTAGGTTGAGCCCAACTAATGCAAATTAACATCGCACTTTTGAATTTAACGCGGTAAGGTAACAAAATTGAATTTTAAAATGTTAAATCAATGTCAGAAATTAAATTTAATTATAAAACGCTTAAATATTATAACTTAATATAAATTCTCAGTTTCGTCCAAATTCCGTTTATTAGGACCTTGTATGAATTTGTCGTCGAGGGAAATCGTCTCAATCGTTGAGGGAAATCATATCAATCGTCGAGGGAAAAGTGAACGGGAAGAATGGAAAAGGCAGGCCTCGTATGAGATATATGGAGCAAGTTGTGACGGATGTAAAGGAGAGGAGCTACGTCAATATGAAGAGGTTGGCCGATAGAACTATCGAGTGGAGGGCTGCGTCAAACCAATCCTAGGATTGTCGACCCATGATGATGTATGAATTTGACGAGAATTTGGGAAATAACAAGCCCTTGGTCATATATATTTCCGCCGCTTACAAACAAACCGAACGATTTAAACACTTCCCGATCTGAACAGGAATTCCCTCTGTGTACGTACAACACAAGAGGGCAAGTTGCACTCCGGAAATGGGAGTCCGGGGCTTGCCCAACCTCGCCGATATTGTAATTCGTGTTTCGTGTTTGCCCGCCGTAAGAGGCGGAGGCACCGCCCATTAAGTAATTATGCAGACCGACCCCCGAAAAGGCACAATGAATGCTTGGGATGGTAATGCGTTTCCGAGCTCTTTTGATGGCCAGGTGCCGTGCATCTCTCTCTCCATCCCCATGCACTGCCTCCCCTGCCGACCACCACCTGGCTCGCCTCCGCTCTCCACCTCCGAACGGAGGAGAGGGACAATGAAAAATGTTACGCAATGCCATTTGCATCCTACACAAAGCGCCGGCTCATGCGCACACGTGTCGCCCGTGGGACCATTCCTGGCTGGACATTTACTTTCCTCACACTTAACTCCCGGACAGGAAAGGAAATCTCGGAGTCGACTCGTAAAAATAATTCTCTTCGGCCGAATGATCAGAAAGGGCTAAAAATTTGATTCATTCGGTTTACCATCAGATTGATTGCGAGTTAATGTTTGATCACATCTATATCAGGCCACATCAAAAAAATTCACGGCAAGCCACTTTGAGGATGCTTGACGGGATGTGAATCATCGCCAAAGATGGAGCAATAAAATAAAAATACTCGGGCTAACTGGTTCGGTCACAAAGATAAAATAAGAGATAGATGGTAGGTAAGACTAAATAGAAGCAAAAATTCAATTTTTTAAAGGAACGTTATGGACTGCAATAGATTATATCGAAGCAACCATAGGGAAAACAGAATAGATAATGTAGATAAGTGCCTGTTTTTGTACTCCCGCATGTGACTAAATACATATAATTTCATTTTTGCGTAACAGCTAAATACTCATTGTCAGTGCTGCCTTTTAGACCTCAGGCAAACATACAACACTCGTTACGAAGGCTAAAATATTTGGTTCTGCAGAGGTCTTAGAGACCGTGCTGCATGCATGTACATTTATGTAATACCCTGCGAACCACCGCGAGGGTGTGTGGTAGGGGGTGAACATCGCCACACACGCACCACTAAGCAATACATGTCTTACGGCTTCTTAGACCTCAGGCTAACTAGCAACACTCGTTACTGTGGCCAAAATATTTGGTTCTGAGGGCTGTTATTAGTATACTATTCACTAGTTCCATGATACTTAGCATTTGAGCATTATGAAAACTTGCATTTTTACTGCAGCAATCCGCGTTTATTGAAATATTCACAACAGCTGGCTTTTGAAATACTAGGAATACACTAGAATTATTTCTCGTGGGAATAAAAAGATATTTAAAATCTATTTGTACCGCAGTTTATTACTCTTGCGTAGCTTCTAAGAGCGAATATGCCGGAGTTTACGAAATCTGGCTAACCTTCTGCGGATAAAATGAATTCATTCATTTTATCCGCATTCAATGTACACGTTCTCCTTGTGAATGCGGAAGATGAAGAGTTTTCAGGTTTACCACCGGGTGGTGGCGTTGATAGGCACGACGTTTCGACGGCTAAGTGTGACATCATCTTCAGGGCGAAGGAGGCTCGGTCATTCACCCTGAGGACAAAGGCACACTCAACCCTCAAAATGTCGATGCCTATCAACGCATCCACCCGGTGGGAAACGCGAGAACGCTTCAGATAAAAGCCAAAACTGTAGCCTGCAATGTGATAATGATTATCATTTGAGTTCTATAAATAGACGTGAGACATTGACACGAGCATAATTATAATATTCCACAAATCTGTAGAGCAGCCGCAAGCCACGATAATAAAATCCCATTTAAATGGAGAAAGTATCCGATGACGGACACTAAAAGTTCCAAACGAATAAACTTTTGGGGGTAATGGATAAAAATACTCTCCGGGATATACCTGCATCAGCTTTGTAAGATGCCCGTTTTCTTTTCTGACTCGAGATTATTCCTCGCAATAGTTCTCCTGAAAAGCTTTGTTCGACACGATCTAGTTCCCCTGGACATCATCCGCAACGAGAGAGGTATTTAAACGTAATCGTAAATCCATTTCCGTCTCAATGAAAGTGAAGCGTCAATTTTCTAAAAGGGACGCAGAGCGGGTATTTCGGGGATGCGCTGATTTAGAATATCAAACGAGCATCTATACACTCCCGCTTGCACACACACTATTTCTAGGGGGATGTAGAAAGGGAAGAGGCGTTCAATCGCCTTTGAGTTTGCTCCAGCTGGCGGGCGCCGCGGGGCGCTGGAAGAAACCCAAGCGAAGCTGCAGGGAGGCTGAGAGCAGACGTCCTCCTCGCCGACGCAAGCACTCCTGCGGGCATAGATCTGACCAGTGACTGGCGAAGTGAAATGGGTTTAAAAGAAGGCAAGTTCATGTATATGGCATCCACTACTGACTTCCCTGGATCAGTGATGTACAGTTCTTAAAGAACTTGACGCTGCATAAATTTTTAATGTTAATTTTTATAGAAATTGTGTCAGGTTTGTAGTAGGTTTAAGGTGCTCCAACTGTTTTGGTTATATCGCACTATCTAATCTTAAATTATACTTAATGAGATTAACAGCACCCATGCCCAAGGTGGGATCCGAACCCACGACTATTGAGTTGTAAGATTGTCATGTTATGAGCATTGCTACAACGGTCAGCATGTTACTTATCTTGCTTTGCACAGACCATGGACAATTCTGCACCCCATGGATCTAGTTAACCAAACGTGTCTAAAGATTTCCACGGTCAACAACACCTATGATTAAGCCCCTCCGTTGCACAGACGAGAATCGCAACAGGGTATTCATCTACAAAATACCCTGAAAGTCACCATAAAGGTGTGTGGCAGGGGAAATTCTCACCAAACATGCACTATATATCATGCATAAAAAAGGATTAGTATTAATATATTAGTCTAAACTGCACTATTTAAAAAGATAAAAATAGCAAACTAAGCATGCAAAAACGTGCTGTTAATTGGGTTACCTTCAAGTCCCTATACCAACATGCAACTACCTATACTATGGATTGATTTACTCCTATTGGACATAGTTACCACTATTCATATCCCTAATTGTACGAGGAAAAAAGGACATTTTGAATCTGTCAGTTCGGCAATCAATTTCTCTAATTTTGTGATTATGGTCCAGTCTGCCAAAGTAATTCGGGGTTCGCTAAATATTTTTAACGTCATCACTGAAAATATGGTCCTGGAATTTGTTTAAGAGATTAAGTCTAAATTTCAACCTGCGATCTCACAATGATTCCCATTTTAATTCATTTAATAGACTGGTTACGCTAATATAGTTATCGTCCGTCCCTTTACAAATCTTGCCGATATTCTTCTTGACAATTCTTTTTCCAAACATTTATTATTACACATTTTTTTAAATTTAAAACAGGAGTGGACCTATCACACTACCTTGTGGGACACCTGAAGTGACTTCAATTTCCGGGGTGGTAACACAGTCCAAAACAACCCTTTGCACCCGATCATACACAAAATCATTTATCCATGATATAATATTACTGTTAACTCATAAGATTTTAATTTCAAAATTAGTTTTCTATGAGACATCTAGTCAAAAGCTTTCTTGAAATCGAGAAATATTGCATCCAGTGGAATATTATTTTCGCCAGAAACTAAAATATCGTGGTAAAAGTGAGCAAGTCGAGTTTCACATGATCTACTCTTCCGGAAACCACGCTGAACATTGGAAAATAAATTCTGGCTATCTAGATGTCTCATGACTGAACTGACAATTATATGTTCCAGCACTTTGCATGAAATGGATGTGAGGGATATAGGTCGGTAGTTAGATGGCTGCTCCTTATCATCCCCTTTTAAAAATGAGTGTTACATCGGCTGCTTTCCAATCCTTCGGTACGATATTCTGCCTATGTAAATGTAGGAAAATTTGATTTCAGATAGAGAGGCCTGTAAATATAATGGAAGTGTAATCTACATCTACTCAGCGCTAAATCTTTGGGGCACAACAATGGCTTTTTTTGACCTCTGTCGCCTCACTTTGACTGAACATAATATAACAAGGGTCGGCCGGCATTCCACTACTAACTGCCACGAGAACCTGCAGTCTCTACCTGCGTTTGACGTTGATATGAGGCATAAAGGCTTCATTTAACTTGGCCCAAGTATCATCAAAGGGAAAAGAAAGTCGGCCGCTAAGGGGTGGAGGGAAACCAAGTGTCATCTCCAGGAGGAGGAAAACGGAGCTCAGACCAGGAACTTTGTCTAGCGGGGGAGGGCTAAGTGTGCTGCGACGGTGGCACTTGGCGCGCAAGTTTTGTCGCTCCGAGGACGAGAATCCTCCCGGGGGTCCTTAAACGTCCAAATTAGGATCTCACGCCTGTGATGAGGCGTAGTGCGAGGAATTTGGAGGGGGGAGCGAGAGAGGGTTACGCGTGTGGGTGGGACGAAAGGTGAGGATGAGATTGCCCGGGAACGTTGGGGACGGAGCAGGAGGTCGACGGACCGAGAGAGAGGTAGAAGCGTGTCAGAGCAACAGCACGCCACCGCATCAGGCGGAGGATTCTGGAACGAACGTATCACTGATTGTTAGGAATATCAATGACGTCAAGTGGAAAACATGGGTAAGCATAACGGTATATCATTTAGCCCAATATATCATTCATCGCAGTTGGGTATATAGCTAAATATCTACTTTACAGATATTTACATCTGCATACTATCCTGCAAGCTATTACAATGATGGGTCGCAGGGAGTGAACCATCTCCAGGCAGGCAACCATCACCAATCATTAAAATAATGCTACTCCTTTTATACACTAGCCCAGTAGCCTAGTTGCATGTCAGTAGTGCATGTTTGGTGATCTTCACCCTCTGCCACACGCCCTCGCGGTGGCTCGCAGGGTATTACGTAGGCCTAGAAAATCATTGTTGTTAGTAACTATGGAAAAATATTATTCCTTATTATTATTGCAGGGTATCGCGTAGAGGTAGAAGTACACTACTTACGTGAAACCTATATGTATAACGCAACCACAACCAGGAATAAATTAAAGCATCCAGTTGCATGAAATTAAATAACACTAAATTGTTACTTAGCACAAATAATAGCTTTCGATTACGTAGTCATTTTGATCAATAAATTATACTTATCTTGCCTAGTTTACCAGTATATAGACCTTACGATTCCTGATGAATGCAACGAAAACTGTCGGAAAGCGAGAGGTTTGAACCTTTGTCACTTCCTTCGATTCAAAATACGCACCCAGATAATTGAGTGACACTTCGCCTAGATGCAAGCGGTGCCAGAAACCATGGCATAAACCACATTTATCATATCGAAAACGAGTCGCGTATATCCTTTTGTCGCCCTGACAAAAAAAAGGTAATACCCTGCCCGTCAATTTCACTCTTACTTGCCGTAATATTTTTTCGTGTTCATCAAAACACCATTTAAAAGGCACATGAGAAGAGGGAATGAGACGAGCGGCTTTGCGCCATAGGGGAGGATGCTATTGCTCAACCCATCCACCACCCTACCAATCAAGCAGCTTCGGAAGTGGCGTGAAACAAAAGAATTCGATAGAAGAGAAGAATCGAAGAGCGAACGAACAGTAAGCATTGCCTCCTTCCCACCTACGCTCTACAGTGAAGCCACAACTTTAGGGGTCTGAGGGAGGAGGATGAGGGATTGGACGGTAAAGGCAGCGACGAGAGGGAGCGGAGGGAAGAAGGAACGCGCAAGGGTTTCCCTCGGAGAGAGATGTAGGTCATTGAAAAGAGCCGGGGCGGAGGCCGGAGCTGGCGGTGGGGCGGCTGTGTTTATGGTCGCCCAGGGGAGGGGAAGAAGTAACGCATCACGGAGGTGGGGGGTGGATAGTGGAATGGAATAACCATTACCAGGGATGCAGGGAATGGAGTGGGGATGGGGGTAGGGGCTTAGCTGCTAGGGTATGGGATAAGGGGGAGCGAGAATGGCTGAAAGGGAAGCAGGGGTGGATGTGTATTTTTTTTCTTTGGACCTGGGGAAGAGGGGAAGGCGGAGAAGCCCGGGTGGGGCAGGCGTCACCGCTGCCGGGTTCAACGAACTCTGTATCCCCCCTACCCATCCCCTTTCCCTGCCGCAGCCAATGGGGAAGGGTCGCGGCGGAGTCAACACCCGAGACGTGGAAACAAGGAGGAAGGGGAGTTGGAGGGGTGCCGGGGGAAGGTTTTCCTGCCGCCCCTTCTCTCTCCCGGAAAGTCCCACCCCACTCGTGCCTCGATAAACCCAGGGCCTCCCACCCCCCGTGTGACTCCTTTTATTCTTGCTTTATTTTCATTCCCCTTCCGTCCATTCGCTCGCTTCCCAACCCCTGGGGCGATTCCCACACCACACTGCCCCACACCCTCGGTCACCACTTGCACCCAACCCCTCCCTCCTCGCACCCACACACCCTGGCCATCGTTTTACTCCTCGAAATAATAATGCACTTATGGACTTCCGCTGGAGTGTTTATTATACATTTTCCGGCTACGTCAGTGGCTGCAAATCATGAATACTCAGAGAAAGACCGTTGTAGAAAACCAAATCCAGAGCCATACAAATCAGAAGTAACTGAGCTAATAGAAACAATAAAATTAGTTTACAGATACTACACTAACACTATATCAACAATATACGCTACAAGGCTTCGTGAGGCTTCGTGGGAGGAGCTGGTATATCACCAGCTTTTTATAAATGTATTAAATGGGGTTATACGCCAAGGTAATGACCCTTATTACATATTTCATTTGGTCACGAAGTTAAAAAATGCTTCTCTACGCATGAGCGCGAGTGAAATTAATTTCGGGATGAGTTCCTCCTGCGAAGTCACGCCCGAATGGATCAAGTTTACAATTTTCATCCCACCACACTACTACGCAGCGTATTCCTACCAATTCCCAACCCCCCCTTATTCCTTCCCTCAGCCTCTCCATCGAAGAAGAGCCTTCACCCCCGCAGGGCCACGACCCATCCCACTGGGCCCTGGATGCTCCACGTGGCAAGTGAGTCCGGGGGATGAGGGCTGGAAGTGTGTGGGAGGGGAGGGCCAGGGTGGGGGGATAGGAGGGGAACGAGAGAGAGAGTGAGGTGGGAACTCTGCAGGGGTTGTGGAAGGGGTGCAATGGAAAAAAGCTGTGGATAAGGGGGGAAAGGATATCCGTAGTAAGGGGGTGGGGGGCAAAATTTTCGTGGGTGCCTCGGTACAAATCGAACCAAGTGGGGTTTTCGGTGGGGAGAGGGGATAAACGCTAAGGGGATTGAGGCCATGAAGGGGGGAAGGACAGGGAGAGAGAGAGAGTGAGAGGTTGAGAGTTCGTTTTTGGGTTCAGGGGTGAATGTGCCGAAGGTGAGGACGGAGAGGGAGGGAAGGACTGACGAGGGTGAAAGTGAAGTGTGGGGTAGTAGTAGGAAGGGGCGATTCCTGCCCTCGTGGACTCCCGTAGCACGCCAAGCTGAGGTCGGGGAATGACTGGACGACGAGGGGATTGCCACGGAGAGCAATGCAGTCGAGGAGGAGGGTTCGTGCACGCAGTCAAGGAATACGGCGGCCCATTGTCAGCCATTGGGCAAAAAACATTCAGATTGTCGCTTGTCAAATTTAGTGTCGCTTCCCTGGACCTCGATTATTTTCAACTGCCTCCCCGAAGACTGACCTTAGAAACAAAGATATGCGTCATTGACGCATTCATTCACCATTCATGTTGCCTTACATATTTTCTCCGAATAAGATTCAGAGACAAATCGTAGCTTAATGGATTTTTTCAGTTTTATGTTTTCCAAACTGTCTTATACTTTGAATAGAAAAAAAAATGAAAAAAATATAGTACTTTCATTTAAATAGTGCATTACTGTAAACGTTGATTCACGTAAGTTTATATTACATTTATGAGACATCTAAAAATTAATATAATTCCATTTACATTTGGAATTAAATTTTGAATATACGAAGCTGTATTGAATGTTGAACTACTTTTATTTCCGAATTTAGGTCCATTTATTAAACAGTACAATCCGTAGTATACATTCTAACGATAATTTATTCGTGTGGTCAGCACATTTAGAGCAGCCAGCAGTGAAGTAACCTACACCAAACTGTGCACGTAAGGGTAAAGGTATTATTCCTCCCAGCAATTTAGTTACTTGAATCTTTGAACACTCATTACCTGGTTCGGAATCACCAAATCTGGTTGGAGTTGGCCACTTATCGAAGAAACCTAATAAACGCGAATAAATTTTGCCGAATGTACTGCTCCTACGATTCCATAATTAAAATATTAAGAAAATTCACAGTTCTTTTATTATATTCCCTAACTAAATATTCTTATTTGAATGGATCTAATTTTCTCACGATTCCGACAGTATAAACTCCACCCTTCACCACAGTCACAGCGCCTACTGAGGAAGCCGATGTCCGAGGGCGAAACAAATAACGCAAATCAAACACGCCGCTGGGTTGGCCGTGCACGAGCGATCCCTTGACCCCTCTCAGGGCAGGGACCCATCCGAGAGCGGAATCACGGTTGGGGAATCGGGGAGGGGGGGAGAGAAGG
Organism: Platycnemis pennipes; assembly: GCA_933228895.1. Taxonomy (NCBI): domain Eukaryota; kingdom Metazoa; phylum Arthropoda; class Insecta; order Odonata; family Platycnemididae; genus Platycnemis; species Platycnemis pennipes. The sequence continues at coordinate 112,169,435 of OW121850.1, forward strand.
GTTCGGGGGGAGGGAGTCTAACGATAACTACCCTCCCTTCTCTCATTCCATCCATCCCTCTTATTCAACCCCAAAGGTTCAGATCTCGATATAAAAAAAGAGAAGGGAAGACAATGGTAACAGCATATGATAATCATAGGCTCGCGAAACTTAAATAACAATAATTACTTCCAATAACTTCCTCCCCACTCATTTTCTTTGGTGTCGTCCGCATTAGGGGAGCCCCCTTCCTCTGAGGGAGATGGGAATTTTTTTGCGAGGGGATGATCGATGCTCGGCAGATTTGGGGGTTAATAATGGTGGAGCACGGTTCAATACACCAAAACGGGCCTTAATTTCCCAGCCTGTCGGACCACGGAGATTCGATTCCTTGATTTCCACATGTGATGACTCCCTACGATCGCTTCTCCTTGAGTTTCTCCCGATAAAAGGTTGTCACATTCACTTCTTTCATGCATACATTTTACGTATTCAAACGTTTCAACAATCTTTCTGTTCACATAACTTCCTTGCATCGGCATGAATCCTTGAAATCATTTGTGGTGGGCCGTTTTCCAATGAGACAAGTTCATTCCTAGTGGAAGGAGTTATATAGTGATTTGAAAGTATATTTTACATAGAAAAACGCAGAATAAATGAACAAAATTGGTACGATAATATTTTCACTCCAAAAAATGAAATTTCTAAGAATAACCTTGTAAACACATTTATTTACAAGCACCCCAATTAAGATGATGGAGAAATTAAGACCTTTATGAGGGGCTTCAGGGTATTATGTAGAAATAAGATCCGTCCACCAAATATTGTGATAGTTGAACGGTCCACATGGTGGGGTACCTAAACAGTTCTGTCCACGTTCTAGGGAATAATCCCTCGTTCAATACCTATAATGTTAACTCGGAAGAAAATATGATCTGGTTTTTATTACGATATTTTTAATTTTCTGGTAAATTTGCGAATCGCTAGTGGATATTCAGCTATCCTCGTAAAGTAACGCTTTGACAGACAATTATCCAGGAATAATTCTAATGGAGTATGAATCGTCCAAACTGAATTTTCACTAAGGTATCCATAGTCGACATTTTCGTAAAACATGATTATCTTTACCGCAACTCTTTACCTATTTACCGATTACCTTTACGATTCGTTGTTTTACTCAGGCAGATAAAATATCCACCTTGAAAAAAAGAAAAAAACTATTGAAGTTCACATCTTCCATGTTTGCCACTTTCACAAAGGTAATTAATAGACAAATTTAATCCCTTTTCAAAACATTTACACGGAGGACGTAGAGTTCCTCCCGTTACATATTAGCATACAGCACGGCATAGAGTAAGTATATTGTACTCACTCTATGATATTAGAAATATTTTGACCTGAATTTCGATAATTAAAGTCGTGGAACAGGCCTGATAAAAATCGTATGCAAACGAAAACAATACCTTAATACTCTAATAGGGTCAGCCTCGTGTGCATGGGGTTTAGATCCACCAACTCTACGTCATTACCATGACTAGTTTTCAAAAAATCATTTGAGCCCCTGAGACAATGGAAGGACCGCCTCCAGCCGGGCAGTTTTTTGGGAGACCGTCGCGGTGGGCGTGTGAAGAAAATTTTAGAGGGATGAAGGTGCGCATGCGCGCATCTGCCCAGGAGGAGGGGGGGAAGGGGTTTAACCTGATTTTTTTGGAAGCGTTCCGCGGGGAAGCATCCCTTTCTCCGCCCCGAGGCTACTGACCGACCAGCCGTGACGTAACTTTCCCCGCCGCCAAAGAGGGCGAGAGGAGTAAAAGAGGGTTGTGCGGCCGCGGTTGACACACTGGGGCGACGAACCGACCCCCAGAATCCCCCCGTGCTTCCGAGGGGACCGAGGAGATTATATGACCTTCTCCACTCCTCCCAGCAGAAGACCCGCTCATTACCCGACCTTTCGGTCACCTTTTCTTCCCACCTCTCTGCTGGAACGGGCATTCCTGACCCCCTCAGCAATATGCATCAAACGGGCTTGATTTTTCCCTTCGTCATCACTTTTAGTTTCTGTAGACAGCAATGGCGTGAGCGTCGGGACATTACGATCTGGGCGTAGCAAAAAAATGCGACAAAGAACTTTTGATGGCTAACCTCTCCATCAAGAATAGAACGGAATCAAATGAAACGAGTGAAAACCGATTACACAGATAAAAGACATGTATAAATTAATAAAAATTCACGATCACATAAATAAATGCTCAACGACCAAAGTTTCTATTCATTTCATTTTTTCCTGAAACATATTTTATAGAGAATGGCATGGTTTCGTCGAATACGCTGCGCAATCATGTAGAAAGAGATAATTCCACCTATCTTCTTATTTCGCCTATGATATTTTTTTTAGAATAGTTGTTAGTCATAGGCATAACACAGTTTATTAGATTTATGTATTGTTTTCTACGTTTTCTTATTTACCAGAGATGATTCTGTACTCATGTTAATAATGAAGTGCTTAATGCAGTACATGTAAATGTTAAGTTCGTAATGTGTGTAGGTGCATGAAAAAGAATCTTAAAATCATAAATATATTTCATTGGTTCTGTGTATTATTTCGATGTAATCTAATGAAAATAAAACTATAAAGTGATTGCAACTCTAATTTCATAATTGACATATTTATTTTTTAATTCGCAGCTGACATGCATCATAGTTATAGCCCGGGCACATAATACTTGCAATGCTTGAATACCCCCGTTTTATCTCCAGAATAGAGGAAACAAAAATATTTACCATGGAGTTTACGAAATATCGATTGTGAGGTATTGTCGATAAAGTATTGTTATTATAGCAGGCCATCCTGCTCAAGGGTGTATGGGTGAATCGACACCAGGCGTGCTCTACTGCCACGCACACAATTTTTCGATGTAGTAGTAGCAATGCAGCTATCATTTTCATGTAAGTAGTGCATGTTTTATGATATTCACCCCCTGCCACACACCCTCGTGGTGGCTCGCAGGGAATTACATAGGCGTAGACAATCAATCATGTTTTTGGTAACTATAAATAATATTCCTGCATCAGAGCTCTCTCCAAACTGTTATCAAAACTAACACCACTTCTCTTTGAAAGAACAGTGAGAATAATTCTATGTAATAACTTGGAAGATAATTTAAGTTCTTTGATTTACTTCTGTTCAGTATAGTACATCAAATAATTAACTAACTCGTTGAAATTCCTAAAAAGGAGTTTGTATCCACCGTGAAGAATAATTTGATCACATGTAATCATATCCATTCAGCTTTATCTTTTGAGAACCCTTGTTTCCAAAAGTATACTTCCGATATTCCAATTCCATTAAAACGGAAGATGACAGAGAGAGAAGGCAGAGAATAAGCGCCTAAAACACTTGCAAGGGCATGCTCCTTTTTTGTTCCTCTTTTAAAAAAAACAGAATCGTTAAATTTTTAGTAGTGCGCATAAATGAAAAAGGTCATGGTAAGTAGATGCATTTACTTTGAATTCAACGAAAAGTTTTCACTGATCACGAATCATATATTTTAATTTACAGTATTCATAGCTTCCTCCAATAGAATCCAAAATTCTTTTCATCTTTTATTATTCTGTATCCAATCAAAATTAATTTCGTAAAAAATAACCCAGTTAAACGCAACCAGAAAATGCATAAGTATCACCGTAGTTTTATTGCTCATGTGGAAAATCGAAACAACAAATTTTGAGTTAGTCTTCAAGCACACATACAATACTTCAAGGGATTGAGCTGGTGCGTGTGTGTAATACAGTAAATACAGTCAACGTTTGGGTAAAACAGCACCCATTAATCGAAGCAATGCTATTTCCAAAAAACAGCAGAGGCTATTGGACCGCTGAAGTAATTCGAATTTTGCACCTATTAGTAAACATTTAAGATTTTCAATTCTCAATATTCTAACATTACATAAATATTAAGATTGAATTGATGAATTCCTGCTTTCAAATTTTGTATTCCTTCTTCGTCAACACAATTCTGTTTAGCATAATCCTTCTCTAGGACGCGGCCTATTATTTGGAAATAAGGGGAGAACGAAATGACAAACGTCAAAGGATTAGTCGTAGCTTTTTCTACCAAATTCTATCAGAGAAGATGCTAAAAAATTAGTAGAAAAATTATTCCTATTGCATGAGTATTTATTATTTGATTTGCATTTCGTTTGTCTTTTTCCTTACGCCCATACACGATTATTACGTTTATTGATGCGATAAGATGCAGCATCAATCCTGTTCTTCTTCTGTTCGGCTATTTTCCCTTTCTTCCCCGCTCTGCGTTTCCACAGGTCATTCACACAACCTTTCTCTTCGCGGGTCATTTCCCCGCGTAGGTTTCATTACATGGGCCAAACCCGTCTTTTCCTGCACCTTCCCTTTGGTTCTGATGGATCAAACATCAACCCAACGTGTTTCATGCATGTCCTGACTTCTACTCAGGGTTATTAAGGTTGCATCACTTACGTGGGCATAAATGGTGATACTGAATTCATGGAGTTCTTAATGGAAGGTCTCCAGACTGTCTGGCCTAATTATCCACCAACCCGTGAAAGAAGCAGATGGCTTCCTTCACTAACAAGCGCCTTCCCAACGTAAGGAAATGAGCATCTAGGCATGCTACGACTGAGAAACGGAAGCCGTATAAAACAATGGGGATCCTACTCATCTACCATGTGTGATTATGATAAAATATGGAAATCTTTGGATTACTGTTGGAAATACAATTACATTGCTTTTCTACGTCTTATATTTGCCATTTAGTGACATCAAGACGAAGTTATTAAATAACTCCAATGGCAATGATAGTTTTTCCATGCCAATCAATTATGTAACAATTCTTTTTCATTGGTTACAATAAACTATCAATACACAACTGACCCAATTATTGGCACAATGCACAATATTATCTTATTTAAATGATACAATCCATAAAAGAACCCTGCTAATTGATTCTTATAAGTTAAGAATACATTCATAGACCAAAGATAAGTTATCCTATTGTGAGAGAGCGTTCAATTTTTCATTATTTATTATAAATTTTTTAAAGAATTTTGATAAGTCTAATAAGTCTAGAATGTTGTTTCCCCTGGTCGGTTCTGTTACTAGCTGTTGTAAATTATGTGACGTAAAGGTGTTCAACAGTAATTCGCAGAGTTCCTTAAACTTACCTCCTGTTATAAAACTACACGTATTCCAGTCTATCGAAGCGAGATTGAAGTCTCCGCCTACTATTATTCCTCTATCATTGTTCCGAGAAAGTAATATACCTATCTCTGACTCTAGTTCCATTAAAGGATTGACGTCTGCATCCGGTGGCCTGTAATATGCACCTACAATTATCTCTTTTGCGTTTCTACTTTTACTTATAACGGAACACCAAATACTTTCTACATTTCGCTCTGAAATAAGTTTTGCGTAATCATCATCAAAATCATATTTGTATGAAGTAAAACATCATATTTTTATGAAGCAAAAAATCGTATTTGTATGAAGTAAAAATCATATTTGTATGAAGTAAAAATCATATTTGTATGAAGTAAAAAATCATATTTGTATGAAAAAAATGGATTAAAATTGGACGCTTAACACTTTTACATGGAAGGGAGCGAACATTTTTCACGTTTCACGTAATTTTTCCTTGCGAGCAAGTTTCACAAAATCGGATATTCGAATAGATAGTGATTTCAGGGATGGATGAGCGTGAATTTCCATGCGCGAGTGACAGGCTCCACTTGGAGGGCGTCGGGAGCAGGGGTGGTGGTCTCGGTGCAAAGGCGTCTGTCGTCCTTTCGGGGGAATATCCCCTCTCCCACTCCCTCCAGACCGGGAAACGCCACGCGCCGATGCAGCGCACTCACTTTCTTCCCCGCTCCGAGGGTAGTGAACCCGTCGGGAGGCGTGGTTCTGGGGCGTGGGACAACCTTGCGGAGATGCTTCTTCCAGGTGATCGGGGAGAGAGGAGACGATTACTGAGTTGGGCAATCACAAAATATCCTCGCGGGCCTTCAAGGTCCCCCCAACTTCCCCGCCCGGGAAAGCGAGCGGGCGAACCGGAAAAAAAACCCTCGTAAGGCGAAGAGGAGAATCATCGCTGCGATACTTGAAAAGTGGTTGCGTCCCCACCCCGTCTCCCCCCCAAACCCTTCTACTCGCTTCGTGAGGTCCGCGGCGGCAGCGTTTACCCTAACACGCCTCCGGTGGAGAAGTGGGGGGTGGGGGGGCGGCTTTTGCGGTGGGAGTGGGGTAAAAAGGCACGGACGGGTGGGGACTAACCCCCACACGGTGTTCTTCGCTGTGTAACCGACGGGACAGCGGCGGTTCCCACGAGGGGAAGGCTGGTGAGTGTTCGGACGTGGGGTTTTCAGGAGGTAGGTGAAAGTCCACCGAATATTTTTTTTCCCCGGGCCCACCTCCCGACGCAAACACACGTACGTACATACATATCTCTGGCACCGCACCATTTTACAGCTGAGTTTTGTTTTGCTCCTCAAGAGGGGGTCCCCACATCACTCACCATTCCGAGCGGGTAAATAAATACTCAGCGACGGGACCCTTACCCCTTTTCACTAGCGCTCAAAAAGGCTTTTTAAATATGGAATCGTTTTATGGGAATGGAGTGGAGCGAGAAATTGTATTCAATGTCCCACGCCGCGCTCGTGGTTGGAGGATGGCCTTATGGCGCGAAACTCGAAGATGAGATGTTAATACAAGTTTCTTCTCTTCTCCCATTTAAACAATTGAAGGCATAACCCGAAATTGTGGAATATAGGATCCATATTTTCCAACTGCATCCGTTGAGTATATGAAATAACCTTGGAATGAACGAATTCCCAGTTGTTGTATCCCAGACTTCGATTGTTCTCATTTCCATCATCCCGGACTCGGGAGAAATAACGTAGTTTTTTAACATACGAATATCACACCGCAATGTCATAAATATTCGGGAATATATCTTTCGGAAAAAAGATGGCTACAATAAGGGAGAGATCAATATAAAAAAAATTACCAGGCTCAACGATTTGGGGGCACCACAAAGAATTTCATTGACCTGACGAAAAGTCTTCACGAAGTATGTCCAATTACGAATATGCCATTTAAAATTGTTCGGTCGGCGTTCGAGATACATTTGGTATCCACAACTTTTTACAGGAGGAAACAAACTATAGAACACTCACTTTTTGCATTTGTGTTTCACCTGGGTTGAATGCAGAAATTCCAATTTTCCATATTCGAAACCACTGCGAATTTTTCAGCGACGCAATGAGCTGAGGAATCACTGAACTTCCTCTGGTCCAACAGGTGGTCTTCGTCTTGGTCGCTTCACTCATCCTTGATACTGTCAGGTAGGACAACAGAAAATTTTTTGGTAAGATGGAATTGGAACACTCCGTGAAATTTATGGTCACACGCGTATTCTTCATTAAAATCAATCAATAAATAATAATACAATCATCCAAAAACAAGATTTCTGCAGTTGAATGAAGGGATTTTGTTCACGACGAAAGAAATAATAATTCCTTTGGCCTGTTACCGTAGGAATGTTCTCATGTGCTCAATTTTGCTTTGGTAGGAATACAAAAACGCAATGCACTAAATTAACAGATGATATATCATAAAATTGACAAAAATACATTAGAAACACATTTATTTGCTATAATTAAGCATAATAATCTAACATATATATATGGTAGAATAATTAAAAGGATTAACACGATTTTCCCTCGAAGATTTTTTACTCAAATTCAACGTACGTGACCTAATGCTAAAAATAAATTCCATACCGTATTACTGGAAAATGTACTTGAGTTACCCCACAATTACGAGCCTAATTGGATGACAGAGAGCATCCTGCGAGAGAAAATAGTTTCATGATAATAACATGATAGGTCCACGTCCAAAAATATTCAGGGCCCAATGAAAAGGGCAATATATAACTATCGACGGACTGAAAAATTGCCTGCAATTCGAAGACAGATCCAACGTATTTTATGCGCCCGTTGTTCGTATCGTTTATCGACGGCCAAAATTCTTCACCGTTGGCGGTATTCGAACGAGGGTCTTTGGATAATGCAACAAATGCCAACGATTTTGAGTGCCTGGTTGAACCGGACGAGGACTTAATCAGGAATAAAATTAAATGGAACCCGGAACACTCTCACAAAAGAGAATAATTGAACCACTGGCATACCCCCGTAGCCTCCCTACTCTCCCCGTATTTTCCAAGCCAAAGAGTATTCCCCGATTTCCAAACAGAATCCCACTTCTTTCACCAGAGCGGGACGGGTTTCACTGTAGGGGTTACCCGGAGGGGGTCCTCGGATGGTGACCGAGGAGACGAAAGTGGGAAGGAGAGCAGGGACAAATGAGGGACTGACTTACGTACACCCTGGGGTCGTTAGGGGTATGTATGTCCATGCCGATGTAGAGAAATCTAACCCTGTTGGGCAAATGTGGCAGTTAAGGCGCTGTAGTCAACGAAACTATTCCGGTCAAAGTCACGGTGAGAAATTTCCCTTAGGAATAGTTCGGTGAGAAAATATAGTACAATTTTTCCTGCCACTGTCGCACTTTACCGTACTACAACACTCTCCTTCATTAAACTATTCGAGACAGCCAAAATTTCGAAAGTGCGAGAAACATTTCTCTTTTTCCTTTGCTTCCTCTCTATTATGACTTGCCGGTTACTCATGCATTTAATGGGAAGTGTTATTTTATTACTAGCCATGAAAAATTAGAATAATAACTCTCTATCAATGTATATGCTGTTTACTCACACATTTTTCATTTTCATTTGTTTCTACATAAATTATTTTTATGTATGGTCTGACAGTAAAATTCTGATTAGAAAATCATTCCCAAGCAATTGGAGATGATTTTATTTCTATATCATTTAACGTAGCGTGAAGAACTTTGCTATCTTTTCCAACATCAACCCCTCTAAAATGTACTTCAATAAAATTCATTTGCGTACATTTCAACTCAAATGCACAGGAAGTTGCATTTGTAAAGTTCTCGCCGTGTATTTTTTTCTAAGAGAAGTTTGGCTACGAAAGTGATATGGAATTTCCGTTTCTCCCTGCTTCTTTCGTAAATGAGTGATACCTGCTGAGAACAGAAGCTCTTCCCGCATCATTCATAGAAGTTTGTATTTGTGGTTCTCACTCTAGCGTGGCCTTGAGACGGCTCGTGGGGTAACTGTGCAGATGTAGATAGGTCGCAAATTCCTAGATATCAGAGAACTCGTCGTCTTCGCAACGGGAAACTGCCTCACGGGAAAATATATAAAGTGGAGAAGCCGCGGCCGCAACACTGACAATGAAAACGGCGTTCCATCCCGGCGTTCCCTACCGCTCGGTCCAAGCCCACTCCTTCCCTTCGATAGTCTTTTCTTCCAATCAACCGCTCCCCCTGCCCCTGCACCCCTTCCACGCGCTCACTTCCTTCCCCCCTCCCGCCCCTCCTCCTCTTCCTCCGCGTCAGCCAGGGCCACGCGCTTTGCTCGATGCACTCTCCCTTCCCCACGAACCACTTCCATGCACGGTGACCTTGGAGGGGAGGGGGAAAGGGTCCCTCCTCCCCTTCCCCTCCCTCTCCCGCACTCAGGGTCTTTCTCCCTGAGAGAGAGAGAGCATCAACATATCCCCATCCCACGGACTCTGGGCACACGTGCAGCGTGTCCTCTTCTCCTCACCAGCTCCCTCCCCTCCTCTCCCCGAGTGCTCCCAACGTTCTCTCCTTCCTTCACTCTCCTCCCTATCCTCCGATTTCGTGAGTAAAGGCGAACGAAGTCTTGGGCAGCTTCCTTATTCTTCTGCTCGTAGGGCCACCCTGACGCGCGGAGTATTCGACCGATTTGGCTGGGGCGTAAATGAGGAACGGTGGGAGTCGTAGGGTGGCCTCGGCGGAACGCTCCTTGGAGAGGAAAATTTATTCAACAACTTATACATCTACAGATTACTTACTAGGGTTCAAGGTACTAGGGTTAAAAATATTTTGCGAACCGCAACTTACTATGGTAGGCTGGGTTATAATCACAAAATTAGATAAATTGATTGCCGAACTGACAGATTCAAAATATCATTCTTTCCTCGTACAATTAGGGATATGATTAGCGGTAAATACATACATCTACATAATACCCTGCAAGCCACCATAAAGGTGTGTGTGACGGAGTGCGATATATGCAGAACGGTCTAACCCAGGGGTCCCCATTCTTTCTGGTTCCCGTTCCCTCTTGGCCTTTAGTAAATTATGAGGTGCCACCTATTAATTCTTACTTCATCATGCAGATTAAAGCTGAAAGAAAATAAAGGCGTAGTTTTAAGAAGCACTACCAACGTAGAATGGCCCTTATATTTTTAGTTACATATATTTTTGGAAGTTATTAAAGCGTAATATATATTAATTATTCCACTATGTACTCGTGTCGGCGGGATAAATCTCTTGCTGGCCAAACTCAGGATCGTGAGTTCCAGTCTCAGGCGGGGAGGATTTTCACTTTTTTCAGGGGTATGGATGTTTGTTAGCTCTTTCAGTTAATTGACTGAGAGAATTTCATAGTCCTAAATTCGGTGAACAAATAAAGATATGTTTAATTTTAATCTAATTTTACTTCCAGTGTGGGAAAGCTTCCCGTACTCCCTAAAGGGAGAACACTTAAATTAAAATTAAAGGGCGACCGGGTGTCCCAGGTTAGGAACCCCTAGTCTAACAATAAGCGAATCCCAGATAGGAATGAGAAAGAAAAGAACATGTGAATCGGCGGCAGGGCAGCCTGTCTTCGGCGGGGCAAGCTATAACCATTCAGACATTTGAACCACTTATATGTTCATGGCTTTCCCCCTCCTCCGTTTCTCCGCGGGATATATTGGTGACCCTCGCAAGCGCCAGAGAGAGCAATAAAATCTCCGACGGAGGGCAGTGAGGGCACCCTAAGCGTGGGAGGAGAGGTGGGAAGTGTCATGGCCCCGATCATTCTCTTCGCCCACCCGCCGAGCACCAATAAGATGATGGGATTACGCGGAGATATTCCCACTAATGTCATATATTAGCCATGTTTGACTGAATGATTACTGACTTGGATTTATCAAGGCCTCCAGGAATCTGTACAACCGTCAGAGTCCGACCATTTGGATCTTTGTGCTCCCACGATTTTAAACGCTGACAGACTTGAAGAAGTTAATCACTCTCCACTCTCATCCGAGAGAATGCTCAGAAACATAGCTAAGGGTACAATACCCTGTAAGCCACAAAGGTGTGTGGCAGGGGATGAATTCACACTTGATCATCAAACATGCACTCCGCATACTTACTAGTAAATGAAATACTTCTACTTTATAGGAACGTGCGAGATATGCATTTACAAGACAAGTGCAAATAAATGATTGGTATCAACGCAGTAATATAATAATCATTATTTGCCTGTACTTTCCTCGAAACATATTAATTCATAAATGAAATATTAACTTTGTTTCCTTCCACAGATTTATTTCCTTGGTACGACATGTTTCGACACATCGGTGTCATCAAAGTTAATATTTCATTTACGAAATTCAACTTCCACCTAGTTGAGCCTCATACTATGGAACGTATATTAATTCATATTTCACATTGGGTATGCAACTGCAGTTGATGTGAGTTAGTAGTGTTAAGAACATATTTCCATACAGTAGGTACAGTATATAGTTTATACTTACTTCATGTTATTTCAGATACACTGCAGACTACTCTATCTACCTATCCTAACTACCTCTTCCTATCATTCTCTGTTTTACCTAACTATCCTGCTAATTTTTTGTTCTCAAATCGCTTGAACTCACCAAATATATTTTCTAAATTGTAAGCTTTACCGCAATTATAACGTCTGATATCAATCTCAATCCGGATTATTCCATCAATGTATTGACACCAATGCCATAATCATAACGGTCTTCAAATTATTCACATCTTCTCGGTGGACGCTAGAATTCCAATTTAAAATCCACCAATCATGTATCTCATATATATTAGCTATTGATGGAGAGATAAAGATGAACAAACATACTACTATGGTTGCTGGAAAATTCTGGCTGAGACACCTGTCGGTATCATTACTCTCTTGATAAAAGGACCCCTAGGATTATTCATCGTCCAGTCTGAAGGATACTTTTATAAAGCTGAATTTACCTTTATTCGACATTAAAAATGGAACGGTATGAGCACCACTAATAAAATCCGCCACTCAGCACTCTAACAAGGTGCTGAGTGTACCCACATTATTATTCGCTGCATATCTTGCAGTGTAATAATTCTCTCCAGTTTATATACCGTTGTGGCCACTCTAAATAGCTGGTCATCTAAAAGTTTACACGCTTCTTATCAACATGACGTGAAGATAAATTTCGAAACACCAGTTTTCAAGCTTGACCAGCATGGCATCCCCTAGGTTAAACTCGTTATAAAGCATTGTGTAAGTTGCGTCACATATCCTTTAATCGAATTATACGCAACGTTTCTCATAAAAAGTCTTCGAGGAATCGAGTGGCGGGGCCAATGTCCTTCGCACACTGGCCTTTGAGTTCCCACACCACGAGTCCCCTGTCTTCATTCCAGAGATGGTTTTTTTCCACGGAAGACGAGAGATAGAGACGCAAGCGTTTGTATGTACCCCGTGACCACAAACTCTGCGGGCTCGAAAACCAAATTCTATCCTACCATCGCCTTCCCATTCTCCGCTCAACTTTTTCGCGGTTATGGGTGGCATACGCACTATAGTGAGAACAGAAACTTCGCGCTTCCAAGAGATTTCTTTGGTCACATTCCGGAGGAGGGATTCGAATTAAGGAGGTCTTTGAACCTCTTGAGTCTTTTTAATCATTTTATTAGCCAAGGTGAATGCAGGCATCTGCGATGCGATGGTTTCTATTTAACTTTTGCGTTCGTTTTCGTGTTTGATTTATTTAGTCATCGCTTTAGAGCTTGCTCATAAGTTCAAGGCCTATAATAGTTCACACCGATATTGGCTTAGTATTTGCTGGAAGACTATTGACCCATGAAAGGGGTAGAAGAGGCAGAACTTGAAGTAATTGAGACGTGGTGCTACATAAAATTAAGATCGAAATTTAATAGAAAAACTAGTTAAACTATAGTAATTATCTGGTTAAAAGACTGCGGAAAACAACGTCGTAAGGAATGAGGCGTAGAGGTAATAATGTGAGATCATTATGGCAATAGTAGCGACTATTCCCAAAAACTGAATGGACAATATCTTGGTAAATATAGCAATAAACTAATCGTAAAAACTGGAATAAAACCTATAAAATCAGGGCTCAAATCGAGGCTATCTGCAGAGTAGAATGAGTTATACCTATCTCTATTTTCCGGGCAGTCAGGAAAACAATCTCTACCGAGAAGGGTATTACAATGCCTCATAAGTCATTTAGAAGGTGGTGTTCTAACTTTATTCATTCACCAGAACATCATTACATTGAAAACTCTTTCCCACAATAAAATAAAAACTAGGCAGAATTTTTCCACGGAATAAGAGACGGCAACCAAGTCGTAAAGGTGGTGGCACTTCTACGACAGCAACCATAAATGCCATTTTTATGATTGTTGTCGTATAAATGTATTGTCGATGGTCTTACTTAGCTACATATCCTCTCTTTTCAATAAATTAGACATTATTTTATTCACAGTGGCGTAGTGCGAGTCCGCCAACGAGGTCAGCTGAATCGTTTCTCAAATTGTGAGAAATGGGGGAAAAGGCCATGGTCTCAGGTTCGGATTTAGGTTCATTCTCCGATAACGTTTTGTTTTTGTGTAGCTCAAAGATATTGTAGTGAGCTCACAGGCAATATAAGAGGCAAACACGACAAATCTATAGCTCATCCGACGACATGTTTTTCTCCTGCTTCTCAGGGCACATAGGAATAGCATGGGCAGGGATGTCCGGCTGGCACAGCTAGCTCCATTGTATCAGAATCTAGCCCTAGTAACCGTCAAATGTTTCTCAAGTTTTTTTCGTCTTGGAGGAAAGCCTTTTAAAATCGAGGGAGAGCGAAGGTCATCGATGGGCCAGGTGCCCTGAGAAGACACTCCAGGTGAGACTCGAGTGGACTCTGGGAAAGAGGGGGGCGGGGAATAGTTTGGAAGGGGGAAAGATGCTTGATATGGGGCGGGTAGTGGCCGAGAGGGTTACTGTCCGAGGGAAGAGTTAGGACGACGAGGGTTTTTTTGGGCTTATTAAGGGTTGTGCAAGGGATTCAGGGGGTTGCTTGTCCATGCAGCTTGTGGTTTAGAATGAATTTCATCCACCCCGGGATGGCTAAAGGGTTTCACGGGGAGCGCTGGCCTCTTGACTGCCGGATGGGGAGGCAATGCGCACATTGACCCTTATCAAAATGCATGCTCCTCAGACTGAAAAGCCGCCAACAAATATTATGGAGGTGAAACCATACATTAGTTGTTGATGTATGATAGCACAAGTAAAAAACTGAGGTCATGTTAGCCGAAAGGCTTCCCTTTCGACCACAGCTTTGGGAAGTTTTTTTGTTCACGATGATACTCTAGAAGTAGCGAGTGGTTTATTGCCCAATAACAATAAAACAATTAGACCATAAAGAAATGTTGAAATTGCAATAATCAATTGTGGAAGTATAAGAAGATATCCAATGGAAAATCTGCATGTGAATACTTCAACCTACATTAAATGTTACCGAAAAAAATTATTCTAAAAGATGGTGGAAATATTCACTGCGTTCGATGTGATCAAATGTGTTTGATAGGAAGTCACAAATATTTCTAACTACGACACGTATTTTCAACACAAAAATACACGACTAAATCAATATAATATATTAAATCCTCACACGATGCGGTCAATTGACTCATAATTTAATAAGATTAAAATATACATGCTTTCATAACTTTTGCCTGACTCTTCTGGATATGGGTTGCTTTAAGGGTCTGGATATGGGTCGTTCCCCCGGAAGTGAGAACCTTGCCCCGACTTCAACCGGTGGCTAACGAGGAGGGGAACACCTGTCATTACGATTCATATTACCTGGGGTTCCGTCTCTCCTTTCCAGTAATGACGTAGATTTCTATCTAGGAAAGATACCCAAACAAAAACAATAACTTACGAGAAACGGTGATATAAATACGAGTCCTAATGTAATGGAGAACGAAATGCCATTAAAGACAGGTTATTCCCATTCGGCTCTTGATTTACACTGATCCTGAAACTAGTGAATTATTCTTTTTTCTAGAATTAGTAGCTATTCATTTCTTTAGGTTTCGTCTAACTGCTATTTATATTACCAAGCTTGAATTGTATCCTGATCCCTACCGGGTGATTCACTATTTTCGCTTTTGTAAATTTCCCTGTACACTCCCATGTCATGAGTAAAAAGTACATGGGTACTACTCTCTACCAATATTATTTACGCATAAAATAAATAAAAGGGGACCTATTATCTTCCTTGTGGAACATCCGATTTGACTTTGGCTGCGTAAATAGAATATAAATTTACCTCTTGATTGAAATGCATGCCTTGTGAACATTCACCCATAGACACATACCCTCGTGGTGGCTTACAGGATATTAAGTGGATGCAGATGAATGTTCTCGATATGATACCATCGATAATGATCCTCTGCTCGCACTCATTCGGGAATTTGTTAATAAAAAATACAACGTTTTTATTGATTCTAAAACATTCTGAATTCAAGAATAAATTATTAGGAGTAAATTCATATAGTATTATTTTGCTGCCTTAGAATTACGAATCGATTCATTTCAATTTTAACCGAAGGATAAATTTTCATATAGGTACGGACAAAGTTAATCATACAAAGCAGTGCAAATAATAAACCTTCCCGAAATCCATGTTGGCTGTTACCACGTAACTCCAGGCTATCAAAATGAACCATAATTGAGCTGACAACTACATGTTCAAATACCTTACATGACATTGCTGTGAGAGAAATAGGCCTATAAGTAACAGCAATCTTCCCTGTCACCGTGTTGAAATATAGGTTTACTGTCAGCCACTTTCCAACATCAGGATACTGTGTGATAAGGTGTTTTATGGAATATTATTTGTAAATAAAGATGCACAAAATAACCTCGTCTAAGAAAGGTGGAAGTTGTCTACAGGATGGAACGAAATCTCTTCGAGGAAGGGAGTGCGAGATGTAGTGACGTAAGAGATTAGAATGGAGCACTTTTAATTAAAAATGAAGATAAAGGGAAGAGGTGGAAGGAATATTCGGCTATACAAAGGAACCAATTTCAGTGTGAGGTACTCGAAAACGAAAGGAAGTCAAAACGTATGATTTGGGAGACTCGGAATAGAGATCAGAATTCGACATAGTAGAAATTGCATTTCTGCAATAGTAACTAACACGAACGAGACTATATTTAGATGTATCGAACCTACTATTGGTTATTCGCCCCATGTCACACACCCTCGAGGTTGCTGGCAAGATAAGATGTATATGTAGGTATAGATGAATACCCTTCAAGTCAGTGCTAGGGAATGGCCAAGGATGACTCTTTACGCACAAATTGCCATCAAATACACAAATATATTAATAACTCTAATGCTGGCTGTATTCTGAATTAAAATAAAATAATGTAGGAAAACAATGTATTATTATTAAATGCTTACATATATAGCTTCTATTTTCATTACAACATTAAGTTCATTATGGATACGCACTCTAAAAACGTATTACGGCGGATAATGATTTTAGTACCTATATCATTTGGTTCAATAGCACATGCTTGGTGATTTCACCCCTGCCACACACACTCGCGGTGTCATGCAGGGTATCGTGTAGATAGATAGATAGTATACAGCATAGTACTAAGTGTAACTTAATGAAATTTATTCATGGTAGGATTGTTGGAAGAAGATAACGTTGCAACTCCACAAAGAGTTCAACTAATCATGACCGGCAACATCTTCAGAGGTTGATATGTTTCTGAAGATGCTGCTTTGCAACGAAACCTGGTCGTGATTAATACAACTCCTAATTGAATTGATGCGAAGGTATTCTCGCCGTATGGACACTCTTCCGTTGGATTCCTCCGCGTAGGTTGTTAACTCTTGAAACAGTTTCTTAGATTTAAAATATCATTTTTCCCGCGTACCACAAGAGAACATGATAGGCACCCTAGCAAAGGGATATGTTGATGAAATTTTATTAGAGTAGTCTTTAATTCCTAATGCATGTTTTAGCATTACTAAACCATGCATTCTAGGGAAATACCGAGAGATAAATTTAGATAAATGCCTTTATAACTAATAACCCCTTCATTTCTATGTAGATACCAACCATCTATTTGCACGTGACTCTTATTCTAACACGTTTCCATAGAGTAGTAGCATTCACGCTCAGTAGTTCATGTTTGGTGATCTTAGGTGTAGTTGCGTAATATAGCATAGGTGTTGATGTTTTTCTGCATAACAGCTGCGTTTTTCTTTGAGCAGGGAAAATAGCAATTTAATTCTTTCCTTCTCGCAATATTTCTTTTTGAATTGGATTTATAATTTAACCTACCATTTTACGGTAGAGGTTTTTAAATATGTACGTTTTCAACGCTTTTGAGACAGACGCTCAGTGTTAAATTATTCTTTCTAGGAATAGCGTGTTTCTCAACCTACGAACTACATCATGACTCCCCATGAAATCTTTCGATTACACCACCTCAGAGTGGCGTGGTGGAGATGCTGGAAAGGGTAGTGGGATTGTAAAAAGACGCGGAGGTTCTTTCTTTGGAGGAGAGGAATAGAGAGATGCATAATAGGACAGGTTGGGCAGCTGGGGGTCGGCATACGTGAAATCCGAACATTTCTCTTCGTCTCCCCACGGCCATCCCATCCCCGGGAAGGTTATTCTGGGATCGTGAGTGAGAAAACGTATTCCCTCTGACCTTCCGTTCCGATTTTTTCCATCGCCCCCTCCGTATTTTCGCCGCCAAGGGCAAATGCCCGCCCGGTCGCGCCTGGGTTCTCGCCTTAAAAATGGAGAGAAACAGGTCCTAACCTCCTCCTCTGATTACTCACTCCCCCTCCTCTCTCGAGAGGGGTCAATTGTTTTGGGTGCCAAAGCGGCCACTTCTTATCGGGAGTCATTCTCACATATATTACGTCAAATCGTGCGTAGTTCATGGAATTGGTGTGATTAAATCCCCTATTTCTTCTTCGTTATGTAGCTAAAGTGTAGATTTAAATGAGCAAAAAATACAGATCAAGGAATCTTGCGTCATCTACATCTACGTAATACTCTGCGAGTCACCACGAGGGTGTGTGGCAGGGGTGTGGGTGATTACCACGAATTATATTCACGTCTCTCATGTCCCTAAGTCGTGCATAGAAAACATATAATACATCTACATCTACTTAATACCCGGCAGCCACCACGAGGGTGTGTGGCAGGGGGTGAAGATTAGGGATGGGCAAAAAATACCGGTATTCGGTAGTACCGAGTACTATTTTTTTTTTACTCCGGTAGTACCGGCCAGTATTTAAAATCGGTACTACCGAAGGTACCGGTACTTCGACAGCCCTGCCATCTTATGTATTGTCAGTAAACTAACTACTAAAACAATTGAGTGTTGATAATAGTTCAAAGCGAAGTTGATGTTAATGAACAGCACTAATAACAACAACGGCATAAACAACAAATTAACAGTATTCGTGAAGAATTGACTTTACGATTATGATTTTTCTGTATGAATATAATATTCCATGCCCACTTTGAAGTATCATTTAGAAGTAAAAACATTCGAATTAAATATAACTTGCTCAGTAATTTTAGGTGAATTGGAGCCAAAATTCTAGTTGTACAATAGTGACAATTGATGCGTGTTTTAACTTGATCCCAAGGTATGAAGAATACAATATACGTCCTAATGAAGAATAGAATATGAATGAATGAATTATTGTTTTATCGTCGTGTCCTTATTGAATTGGCTAATTTGATGAAGGCCGGTATATTGTTGCCATTGCTTTATTATTTCACATCGTGTTTCATAAATAGTAGTTTCCTCGCAAGTCGAAATGACTATGTTTGTCCATAGTTTAAAATGATAACTTTGCACCGAAGTGACATAATATATTTATTATCAATTGTTTTTTATTTCTTATTTATTCTAGTAACAAAAACTGGTGTGCTTGAATCGTTCGAGATTGATTCCGGTACGGAATAATCTCGAACACAATGTAAAAACATACGAGTGAGACCTTAGTTACGTACCGGAATTAATCCCAAGCGATTCAAGCACACCCCCCAGGCCCTCCAAAACCTTCCTCTATTCCCCACCCGTGTCATTCAATATTATAATATATATAATAACTATAATTTAATTTATTAAATATGTGCACTACAGTTATTCAGAAGTCTCTCTTGGCAATGCGATAAAATTAATTAAGATATGACTTAGGAACGCCGTGGGCATGTATGTACATACATACTATGACTGCGTTGGAAGTGCAAAAAAGAGAATTTTTATCAAAAATAATGGGGATCCCCATATGCCTACTGCAGCCTACTGGTTGTTTTTCCCTTTCTCACGGAACATTTCAAAGGTCCTATCACCCGACATGTCGGACGAAATGTTTATAGGACAATTGAGATCTGAAGATTCTGTGATTAAATCCTTCATGATTGAGATTCCTATAGCGTGAAATGGTTCCCTGGCATATGGCGATGGAAGAAAAGAGTAAACAACATTGTTTGCCCCTTCGTAACCAATCGTTACATTTTATTCGTATCTCAAAGGGTCTTCCGCGGTGGTCATGGGCGGATCCAGGGGGGGCTTTCAATTGGAGGCCCCCCCCTGGAAGCTTAAGCTGAATTGTGCATGTGCAGAATTTTCTGTATATTGTTTTTAATTGGCAACGACCGACTATTAATACTGAACATGACGATTAGCAAACAAGTAAAATGGCGATACATAAAACAATGATTACAATAATACATATCGATAGTCTGTCTTTTCATTGGAGGGGCGGGGGTAAAGGGGACAAGACTGGTGACCGCCCCCCCAACCTGGTGGTGGATGTTCCTCAGAGTAAGGCCCACCCTTACTCTGATTGAGAGAGATGTTCACCCATTCTCTTCTCCACCACCGTTCCGCTGGAGTAAAGGAGTACGTGTAAGTTTTTAAAAAACATGCTTTTATGTTAATTAAGGTAATTCGACATTTTACTATGTAGAAACGGTTGGGAACTGAAGAGGAATACACCCACCAGTATCAAATTACGGAATAATTTCCAAACGCCTTCCGTCCTCAAATCGGGCAAATAATATTTGCCGCAGGAAAAAGGCGTCCGTTGCGAGAGGGGCGGCGATCCTTCTAAGGCCCTACCTCGAAAATCAATGTTATTGGACCGTACAAATGCATTTATTTCTCTAAACTAAACGGAAATGCGACCATGACTACAACATTGAAATTTATTCGATGGCAGTATTTTAGGCATAACTAACACCGATCCTTGTAATGTAAAATCGTACCGTCAAATTTCTTTACAAGAGACGAGTGTAAAGATATTTTTACACACGTATATACAACAAAAATTAAAATGAGTTAAGTTTTCTCGGGCACCAGGTGAATGCTTTTTGTACAGCCAAAGACTGTCAGACTGACACCGACAAGTCTTAATGAATAAGAAAACTTATTCTTCATTAAGATCATGGTAGAAGACGTCCTGATGGCGGTGTCAGAGTTTGACAAAGAAAACGCTGGCTGTAGGAAAAGCACTCACCTGGAAGAGCTCCCGAGAGAACTTCACACATATAATACGCCAGGAAAACACCAAAAATCAAAATGTATCTACCGAAATCGTTTGTATGACTTTGTCTTTACCAACGACATCGCTATCCACCTTCTCACTATTAGATAATCGAGCCTCCGATACATTTTTCCAATGAATTTCCGTAAAAAATGCCTGTGGATGAGTTTTTCAGTGTATTCTTTCTGTCTGGCATTCTAAATTGCCGAAATACCGGATAATTAGGGTAAGACGAACGTTAATTTTCAAATTATTAACATATTTATTCAATCACGAAAGTACCGGTATACCGGTATTTTTTCGCCGGTACTACCGGGGGAGTACTATTATTGCTTTTTAATACTCATCACAAAAATACCGGTACTTTTTTAAGTACCGCCCATGCCTAGTGAAGATCACCAAACATGCACTATTGACATGCAACTAGGATATTCATTGGAGACATGCTAGATAATAGGGTCACATGAAGCAAGATGGTTAATATCCACGAAATAAGAAAGGGATTATTGGTTGTTATTACATGCATCATGCACTACAGACTACTCTGACTATATTTCACCTACCTATCCCTTTGCTACGCTGCCTATTGTTTTCTCTTATGGTACGCGCGAAAATGACATGTTAAATCTATCGGTACGACAATGTATCTCTCTAATCTAGTTAATCTGAAAAAACCTAGCATAATACGCAGGGGTTCTTAATTTATATCTAACATCATCTGTGAACAAATCGGTTTCGAATTTACTTAAAAGGTTTAACCTAAATTTTAACCTGAGTTCTGATAGTAATTCCCATCTTAGTTCTTCTATTAAACTCGTAACACTAATACAATTATCATAACGGCCTTTAACAAATAGGGCAGACCTCCTTTGCACACACTGTAATTCTTTTATCATACCTTCCTCGTACGGATCCCATACTCCAGCGGCATATTCTAAATGAAGCCTAACAAGTGTAAAATAGCTTTATTGTCGTACTCTCTCATCGCATTTGCCTAGAACCCTTTTTACGAATCTTAATCTACGGTTTGCTACACTAGTTATTTCCATGAACCATAAGGTATTTAGGTGTAACAATCACTAAAGATTTATCATGGGGAAGACACATATGGGAAATATGCGGCCGAGCGACTAGAGAGCTAGGATTTATAAAAAGAGTAGGTACTTGGGAAATGTTATGTGATGAGAAGACAAAAGAAAGATGTTACTTTCCACTAGTTAGGCCCCACCTTGAGTATGCAGCCAGTGTATGGGATCCGAATGAATTACGTTTTATCAGAGAACTAGACAGTGTGCAGCGTAGAGCAGCTAGGCTCGTTAAAAGGTGTTACGATAGGTTGAGTAGTGTTTCAGAATTAATACAAGAATCAGGGTGGGACTCATTATCAGAGCGTAGGTTAAGGTACAGATTAAATCTATTAGAGAAAATTCAATCGGATAACTTTACCGAAGATGTTAGGCACATATTAAAAACACCAGCATATGATGCTAGATTCGACCGGCTAAATAAGATTAGAAAGATAGATTGTCGTACTGATAGATTCGAAATGGAATTTTCCCCCGTACTATAAGAGAACAGAATAGGCAGCATAGCAAAGGGATAGGTAGGGGAAATATTTTTGAGTAGTCCGTAGTGCATGATGCATGTATTTATCCTTTAAATACTATTGATACTAACAATCTAGTTGCATGAGACCTTATAGTTGCTTGTTTGCATGTTTATAGTGCATGCTTGGTGATCATCACCCCCTGCCACACACCCACGCGATGGCTTGCAGGGTATCGTGTAGATGTATCTACATATTATCTTGCGAGCTACTTTAAAGGTGTGTGGCAGGGGATGAATCATCACCAATCATGCACGACATCAACATCCTTACCTACATGCACTAATGAAAATAATTTAACTTCATAATGATAACATATTAGTTATACATGCATCAGCCACGTGCAATATATTAATTAGAATATAATATGTAATATTTTTCTTATTACTCGGTTAGGCAATTTTTCAATGTAATACTTTCCATCTCAATATATTCCGTCATCTAGCCAGTAAAAAGAGCTTCAAATTTATTTAATAGAATCAGTCTAATTTTTAACCTACGCTTTAGTAAATGTGGGTTTTCTCAATATGTGGGTGTTCAATCTATCTACACTTACTGACTACCCTGTAAGCAACCCCGAGGGAGAGTGGCAGCGGGTGAGCTGTCACGAGTAATGCACTACGTACAGGCACTTAACGTTAAATGCTCGATATGTGCGTATTCTCAATATATTTTCCAACGTCATCGGGAAACAAATCAGTTTCATTTGTATTTAAAGGTTCCGTCTAAATTTCAAACTGGGGAATGATAGCGAGTGATTCCCATCGGAATTTTTCTAGTAAGCTTTACACTATCACTATTATATTAACGACCTTTCACTCTAAAATATATCGCCAATATCTATATTATATAGAGTGAAATGGAGATGCAGATGGTTTTGTGGGAATCCTCCCAACTATCTACGGTGAAGTTCCGGCAAACTCACTGACGGAACTAAGCTGATTTGCACCTTGGCCCACACGAGGAAGAGTATAAGGCAAACGAAGCCTTCTTCGCTCATGATCTTATCCGTATTCATCCAAATATTGACAGATTTGGAGATAAGCCTGTCAGGCACATCGTGTGAGAGGGTGCCACCGGATTTACCCCGTCGGCCTCTACGACCTGAAGCGAAGTGACGCTAGCCCTGATCAGGGAGATGGGAAAGGAGTCTGCGACCTCCGAGTGTGGCGACCCCGAAGGCACCAGAAAAGGGATCATGGCTACCCGGCAACAATCAGCACTGCCGGAAATTCGATTGCAGCGAAGGTGAAGGTCTTCCAGTCTTTGTTCCCGCACTAGGCGGGGTTTATTCGACTCAGAACCTCATTTTAAGCAAATCGTCATTGACCGTTGTCATTTTACCACGAAAAACGTTTTCATTTGTAATATTTACAAGTGCCAACATTGCATTAAGTTTTTTGTCGTACAACATTTGAATTATCGTGCGGATCTCATCTTCGAGAGGAGTTTACAAAAAGAATAAAATGATATAAATTATTTCCGAGCATGATGCCCATTAAATCGCGACTGTTATCTCTCCATCGAATGTTAATTCGTGCAACCCGTGCTGGTTTCTATCGACTACATTAATTTCATTACAATTTTAGATCATGTGATTAGCCATATGGATATTTATGGGGGAATTTTATATGCCAAAACCGCTAGAATGAGGCCCATAAGATCTTAAAAGCCTTCGGAGAATGCTATTCAACGTTACGGTAACCGACTCCGGAAATGCTTCGGTAATTTTGACAACCAGCAAGTGGCACAAATTTCCAAGAAAAATATTCACCCCGCGGCTCTTTTAACGTCAGCGACGATGCTCACAAAAGAATCCACGAACATAAATTTTCGACCCAGGAAGCCGTGAGGGGTCAAACATTTTTTCCAAAGCCCCGAACTCACGGAGAACCACAAAATATAAACAGAAAACCTAGGCAAATATGCGACGATCGCATATATATATATATTTTTTTTTTAGATGCGTAGGTCCTCGATGAACCAAGGGCCAACCTAACGGCACACCGTTTTGGATTCTCCGCCTTTTTCCCATCGCCACCACACGGAGGCGTCGGTTGCGATAGAAATGCACGGGAGGTGTCGGGGTGAGAGGAGGATGCTGGGAAGGTGGGCGGGGAGCTGCCGCGAAGAAGGATGAATGCGGGAGAGGGAAAGAACGAGAGGTTTCCTAATGCATCCTCGTCGAGCGCCACGAACCCCTCGGCGGTTTCAAGCACGGAGCACGGCCCCTCGAAACTGGGATTAGAAAAGAGAACACAGCGCATGGGAAAAGGAGAACTTCGTATATTCCACATTAATATTTTATTCCGATCCGGGTTCCGACTTTCCTGCAGTCGTCATCAATGTACAAAGTCTTAAGTTCTTCTTTTTCCATGCATAGTTCTCAATTCTACAAAGTTACGCCCGGTTACGCCTGAGACTGTTGAGTTTATTCCTGATGTTAGTGTAGCAACGAGGCCGGAAGATTTCCAGCAAGTTCCGGATGGCGAGTTTAAATGTATTCTTAAACAATAGCTGCCTATAACTGGGTGTAACTCCTCGTTATTGCCAATAACTTTCCCCCACCCATTGAACCTCGAACCTAAACTATGACGCACGTCTCTGACGTAAATGAAGCCTATGTTCCACCTCTCCTCCCTGTGGTGTTATTAAGGCCGCTTTACACGATACAATTTTTTGCACAATTTCTTGTACAAACTCTTGTATAGACTTAACGAAATTGTATGTTTGTCTGAATGGAATTAGAACACGTTCTATTTCCCGTTCAGTCATTCAGACAATCGCACAAGTTTTCGTACAATTTGCCGCTTTACACGGTACAATTTCCTCATGCAAGAGTTTGTACAAGAAATTGTACAAAAAATTGATTCGTGTACAGCGGCCTTTATATATAAACTCGTGCAATCATGTATTTGTGCCTTGATAGATACTTTTCATACTCAATTACACAAGGTTACGCTTGAGAGCGAAGTGCTAGGCGCACCTTTGGAATTTCTTCATGGTAGGCGTTTAGGAAGAAGATATAATGTAGCAATTCCACTAGGAGTTATATTAATCACGACGATGTTCCGATATAGAGCAAAATCGGTGTTGATGATGTTGCTGCAGCGAAACCTGGTCGTGATTAATAACACTCCATGGGGAATTTCAACGTAACGTCTTCTTCCTACAATCCTATTAGAATAGAGGAAGATAAGAGTAAGGAAGGTGTTAATGCAGATTATTTGGTATGTATCTTTCTGTTAAAGGTATTATTTAAAACATTAGAGTAAACGAGCAACCCACACTACACGTATGATGTAACTTCAAATCTTACGCGCTAAGGAGAATGAAAATTAGGGTACAACCATTAATATAAAAATCATAACTCAGTAGTTTCCAATCATTTTCTCACAATTAACTTTTATAATGCAAAATATTTTATTTCCTGCCAGTCACTATTAAGCTACCTGAAAGGGCACTCTGGAGATACTGATGTAACTATGGAAAATCATTTCAATGGGAAACGTATGCGTCGTTCCCCTAGGTCATTTGATTTTTTTAAATCATTTCCTATTTTAGGTGTCTCATTCTTCAGGATTGATAAGGTTACTCTACTGTACACGTAGAAGGTGCAGGATTAGTAATTGTGATGCTCAGAAATGGATCGCAACATAAAAAACTGCAAAAATACTCATGAGAATTTTCTTACCACGAAGATAGGGAATAACTGAATAAAGATACGCAATTATAGGCCCTCGTAATCAATAAAAGTTCATTCCTTAGTAGTTTTCAATCATTAAGTAGCAAATTCAGAGTGCTAAATTATTAAGTACATTTTAATTTCATGGCGTCTTATTTTTCCGTGCGTGCACCTATCAATGTGTTGAAAATGCAGTGGTGATTCACTTTCTGCAACAATTTCAATATGACTAGCATGGTATAGTGTGAATAAGATGTAGCTGTATTAGTAGTAGTTATTTGAGGCAGACGAAGGACAATTAAGGTCATTTACGCCTTAGTGGGTTAGTTATTGGGTTAGAGGTAGTATTTTTCAAGTAAAGGAGGGAGGTTGGAGAGAAACCCAGCGTGTGTAGTAGTCTACTCTAGATAGACGCCAAGGGGTCTACGACTTAACGTCCCATTCGCCGGACGGTGTACTGATCTAGAAGTGCTGAAATGAAGAACTGCAGTGCTCTCCACAATGCATTCCAGAGGGGACTGGTACACTAATGAAAAGTTTCTGTCACTACGGGACTCGAACCAGGGAGCTCGGCATGGGAAGCCATAACTCTAGCCACTACAAATTCCTACCCGATCCCCCAATGGTGTAGATCAAAGATTTTAGGTAATCACTAGTTGCTGAGCCTTAAGTGGAACGTAACGTGCTGCATAACTGGTGATGTCACCATCAGTGACTCACCCGTCACGCAAATCATAGGCAACTATGTAAAGGATACGGTTTCCACGCGACACTAAAGGGATGAAATAAATTTCGTGGTGACCGAGTGGGTAAAGGCAACGGTTATGATGACTTTTTTTTTACGACATACGAGAGTTCGAATCCCAGTATCGTCGAATTTTTATGACAAATGATCTTTCTAGGGGTGATACTAATCGTAGACTGGAATTTATCAAAAGAGTACCGGGCAAATGTGACGATCATGTACGAGAAACTATCTAATTTCCACTCATATGGACTTAGACCTAATTTGGAATACGCCTCCAGTACATGGGATCCTTACGAAATAGGCTTAAATAACGAACTGGAGCATGTAGCAAATATCGTCAATATTTGTAAAGGGACGCTTTGATAACTAAATTACCATAACTAGTCTATTAGATGGACTAAAATGGGAATCATTATCAGAGCGTAGGATGAAATTTAGCCTTAATTTCTTAACTAAATTCCAATACAATATTGTCACTGCTGATATCAAAAACATTTTTCGAACTCCAACTTACTATGGTAGACTGGACCACGATCCTAAATTTAGAGAAATTGATTGCCGAACCGTCAGATTTAAAACGTCTCTCTTCACTCGTACAATTGGGGATATGAATAGCTGTTAATATAGGTATTCAATAGTTTATGAACAATTGTATCAATGATAAGCTTAGGTAGTTACATGCTGGTGTAATGACTTTAAGATAACCCAACTAACAGCATGTTTGTGCATGCCTGCCTCGCTATTTTAATCTTTTTAAATTGTTGAGTTTACACTAGAATATAGTTACTAATCCCTTTTAAACATGAAATTTAATGTATATATGTAGTGAATTCACCCTCTGTCGCGCACTTAGGTTGGCTTGCAGGGTATTATCTGCATCTACATAATACCCTGAAAGCCACCATAAAGGTGGAAGGGGGTGAATTCTCACCAAACATGTACTACATATCATGCATAAAAAAGGATTAGTATTAATATACTAGTCTAAACTTCACTATTTAATAAGATAAAAATATCAAAGTAAGCATGGAAAAACATGCTGTTGGTTGGGGTAACTTCAAGTCCTTATAGCATCATGCAGTTATCTATGCTATACCATGATTCACTCGTATTGAACATATTTACCGCTATTCATATCCCTAATCGTACGAGGAAAAAAGGAAATTTTGAATCTGTTAGTTCGGCAATCAATTTCTCTAATTTTGTGATTATGGTCCAGTCTACCAAAGTAATTTGGGGTTCGCTAAATATTTTTAACGTCATCACTGAAAATATTATCTTGGAATTTATTGAAGAGATTAAGTCTACATATCAATCTGCGATCTGAAAATGATTCCCATTTTAATTCATTTAATAGACTGGTCACACTAATATAGTTATCGTACTGTCCCTTTACAAATCTTGCCGATGATTATGTAGATGTAAATGAGATATTAGCGAACTTATTTACCATAAACATTTGCCTAAGGTTTTCCAGCATTACTAACGTCAGCTGTACCGCTCGCGTGTGCCATCGTCGATCCAGCGTTCGCGAGGTTTTTCGGCGCTTCTCTTGCCTGATACCACGCATCCGTGCTGTATTTGCGTGCGAGATGACCAAGAGGAATGTAAGCGTGCGTACGAGAGTCGTCCCTCACGCTCTCCTGCGTGTGGGTCAGGGCTGCTTCGCCCACATGTGGGCTCTCTAACCAATCGTCCGTCCGTCCGACACGTGCAGTCACTGTTAGACGGGGCGCGGGCGAAGCGAGGATGGGCCGTGCCCAAGGATATTTCTTCCCATTACGGCCGCCTCATCCTCCCCGTCCCTTCCCTGGACCTGCAAACCCCTCCCCTTTTCCCACTTCCAATCTTTGCCTCCGTCCTTTTACAACTTCCTCTTCCTTATGGAGAAAGTAATTTCGATACGCACCGGCAAAGCTCGGCGTATTCATTTGCTCCGTATCAAGGGCACCGTCTTCATCTCCAACAGTGCCCAAGAACCTTCGAAACCGAACGAGGATGGTTGAAGGGACACTAGCAACCAGCTCGAGATACATGATAAAACTAAGTGTCTAAGACATCGAGAGAGAGAACCAGAAGGGGAGCACCATTTGAGGACCATTAAGTAGGGAGAGGATTCGAAATATATTTTTACGGTGAGAAAATGACGCGAGAGGAAATACCAACCGGCTGATCATCATGATCATCAAAGTAATCATAATCATTTAGAGTAGGTAGCCATGAGATTAAGTGAAAAATATGGAATGGGAAACGGAAATGAAAAAGGAGAAATACTTAATACGGGAATTAATCTCTCAACACAAGTTAATGGTTGCCATCACAGTGCTTATAAATCGAAACCGAACGAGATACACGAGGAAACTTCCAGGAGACAGGAGATGATTTCAAATAATCTACATTTTAATAAAGTAGACATTTAGGAACCATGTGAAGCACTACAAAAGCTAACCTGGAGGAGATATTGACAGTGACCATAATTTTGTGATGAGAAGCAAGAGAAATACTCAGAGACTTCGAAAAGAACATCATCATTTCCATCTGAAATAGAAGAGAGCATAGAACCGTGAAAAGTTTTAGGACCATAAGCCTGACGAAACATTCATTGAAGATATTGACAAGGATCATCTACAGGAGAACTAAACGAAAAGCAGAGAAGTTCCTTTATGATGACCAATTTGAATTCAGGAAAAGCAAGGCTATGAGGGAAGCAATATTGGCCCTTAGGTCAACTTAGATTACTCATAGAGAAAAGAATGAAGAACAAAACGAGGTTCATTTTTTGGATTTGGAAGAGGATTTTGACGATGTGGATTTGAATTCAATGCTTGGAATACTGAAAGTAATTGGAGTTTACGACAATGACCGAAGAATTATCCGCAGTTTGTACAACAACCAAGTAGCTGTGATAAAGTCTGGATCCAGCTGTGAAGAAGCAACAATAAAAAAAGGAGTGAGACAAGGTTGTGCACTGTCTCCCGTAATTTTTAATGTTTACTTCGAAAATGCCATCAATGAAATCAAAAAGAAGTCTGCTCGAGTGAATATCCACGGAGAAAACATTAGCATATTGCAATTCGCCGATGACATATCACTCATGGCAGACACAGAGATGGATTTGAAGAAGGTTCTAGTAATCACGGAAAGGACAATGGCCGAGCGGAGTTACCATCGATGGACAAAGCAAGCAAGAAATAGTAGAATAGACCAGGCAAAGAGGAAATTCTAACAAAAGAACCTGGGAATACAAGCGTAGAAGTAAGTCAGCAATTCATCAGAACTTATACCTGGCACATGTTCTTTATGGCAGTGAGGCATGGACGATGACAGCAGCAGAGAAGACAGGAGTGGAAGCATTCAAATTATGATTCTACAGAAGAATGGTGAAGATTAAATGGATCTATCGTGTCATTGGCGAGACATTATGACCTATTGATGATAATCTTTGAAGGTCAAGCGAACGGGAAGAACTGCAAAGAACGCCTCGTATTGGATATATAGATAAAATGGAGAAGATGTAAAAGTTAAGATAAACATAAATATGTAGATATACGAAGAAAGGTAGAGTAAACAACAACATTAAATTTAGAGAGGCAAAGCTTACCACCCAAGAAAAGCGATACTTCCTGAATAGTACGGGAAACAACTGAGGTCTTAAAAAACAAAAACAATTTCAACGGGGAGGATAGTAACGCTCACGCAAGCACAAGGAAGCTCGTTTTGCGTGGTAGGAAGAAAGACATCACGACATCCAATCGCAGAAGACCTGACTCCAACGAATGAGCTATATAAGACGGCCAAATGACTGCATCGACTCTTCACCGACCTGAAGAAGCCAACTGCAACACCAGCGAAACTGTTGTCCGAGGAAACATGGACCAATGCGGAGTAAAAGCCGTAAGATCAGCATCTTCATTTCAATCAACACGCGGAAGCCAACAAGAATGATCTCAGAATTGTTGACTGATGATAACGACCCAAGATATGCAATCTTTTGGGTCACAGTGGATAGGTGGATAGAGGTGGTGGCACGGAATTTCTCAAGGAACTTAGGAGGGGTGGAGTGAAACCTGGTGTTGGCAGAGCTTGGGAAAAATTCCGAGGGATTTACCGTTTAACGTCACATCGGTTGGAATAATATCTAACACAGCCGGAACTCGAATTAGAGCCCACAAGCCGGATGCCTATAAAATACGTCATTATCTAAGCTCAGAAAAAAATAAGGCTCGGTTTTATAATGTCTAGTTAACGTTAACCGTCATTTTAATCAGGCGTAAATTTCCATTGGCTATTAGCAAAAATTCTGCAGTAAGGACAGTAGGTAAATGTTGGCATGAACTTTGAATAAAGAAATGCGTAGCTTTTTTTATACCTCAGTTTTTTTATAACTCATAATTATTTTACTAGGTATAGTGAAAAGCTTCGGTACATGTCATTACGCCAAATCAGCAATAAATGGCCAGAGATCTTCTCTGGTGTTAAATGCTTCCCTTCTATGTAAAATACGGCATTGGAAGAAATTGTCAACGTAGTTGTGCAAAGGATAATGTTTTATTCCTATTAGCATTCTGAGAGTCAGGAAAAAGCAGTTATCCCAGAATGTTACTATTCTATAAACTCCTAATAACAAGTCTCACGCAGAATGAGCACTTTTATAAACTGAAATACTGCAGAAGTGAGCATTCCATAGCCCAGTCAGTTTCATCACAAAAGTTATACAATAATTGAGCACTAGATTCCCACCTTTGGTATAATTTATAAGAAGTCATTTCAGGCGTTACTTTGTGTTTATGACATTATGAAGTTTATGACATTCATAATAAAATACAATAGTAATATTCCACACTACATTTTTAATAATAACCGAACCGAGCCACTATCTAGAAAATGGCACTAACAATGAGTTCCCGAAACCCGAGTCGGTTATTATTAAAAATTAAGTGTGGAGTAATACTATTGTATTTTATTATGAATGTTTGTTATAACTCATTGTTATCTGTGAATGGCAGGCATGGAAATCCCATTATGCATCTTTACGGTGTTTATCTGCTCATAAGGATGTTGTGGGAAGATGTAGGTGTTCAATCCTACGGGCAGGTACGATTAGATGAGGATACCTGAACTTATTATTACTTATTAGGCATATGGGGGATTGGAAATTAAAAGAGAAAAAAGGTTTTCTAGGCGGTGAATCGAACCATGGACCTTTGGCTTTCTCGTACAGTCCACTATGCTATCCAGATTTTAAACCGTAAAATCGCACTCATTCACTACTATGGTTCTTCAAGGATGACACCGGCGGCAGAATTGTCGATCAAAGAAAGAAAATGCCTTTCAGCGGCGGGTTGTCCTATCGTGCTTAATACTATCTATCTTCGTAGGCATAGGCTTAGCTTCTTTGTGATGGACCGTTAGAGCCGATGGAGCCAATAGATCATATAATATACTCAAAAATAACCTCTGTGATATTAAGACCTGCGCCGCTTGGTAACCTGCACAATAGGCAGATAGGCCAATGGTCCGTGATTCAAATTTCCGGCAACCAAAACCTTTTTGGGCAGGCAATTTCCCAAGCACTCGTTTTCCATTCA
This sequence comes from Platycnemis pennipes, assembly GCA_933228895.1. Taxonomy (NCBI): domain Eukaryota; kingdom Metazoa; phylum Arthropoda; class Insecta; order Odonata; family Platycnemididae; genus Platycnemis; species Platycnemis pennipes. The sequence goes on from OW121850.1 coordinate 112,201,857, forward strand.
GAGTGGCAGAGAAAATACCTTACCATAGTTAAGGAGTCAACTAAATATTTTTTCAAAGGTGCATTCCAAACTCACTCAAATTTCTTTCTTATTATTTGGCTGCACCAGTGAAGAGAAATTTCCATTCAAAGACCAATACACTTAGTATTAACATCCCACCCGTATCCCACCTCTTTTGGAACTCCTCCAAGAGCACCATAGCCGCCAACTCCCGAGTTCATGTGGGCGTCACTGGTCTTTCCCCTCGCTCCCATTCTTATCCACTATCTCTGCTTCCACTTGCCCCAATCTGGGCTCCTCTCCCATCATTCTCTAGCCCACTCCATGCCATGTTATAGAAGATAAAGAATACGAACTCTCTTCCCGTCTGCCCCTCGGCTGAACTGATACAGCCCTACCACCCGCTTCTCCTCCTTTCTCCTCCCCCCCCCACGTTTGACACGAGGCAGCGGGCCCTTCAAATTCTTAATGATATGCACAAGCCGTCATTCCAGTGACGCCAGGAGCATCCCTTCGTCAAGCTAGCCACACTAAAATCTTTTTGACTGCATAGTTTTCAGCTCCCCGCGACCACATTGGACGGTATCCTTTAATCCGGGGGCGAAAACTCTCGAGTTATACGAAAATATCTGTCTTCAGGTAAGACGATGAATGAAAGCAATTTTTCCTGGAACAGTTAGAAGGAAAAGAATAAATATACATTTAACCCAGACTAAAAACTTAGTCATAGGTAGACGGCGGGCCCTTACTTTTCAGCACATTTTTAAAAATAGGGCTCAGTATCCTATTCCTTATTTCGCCATGAGTAATATGTACCTCCCTTTGGCTGTCATTGTGGATTAACCTTTTGTATCGTCATTATGAGAAGATTTTCATCATAACACAATATGCCCAAATCTACATATACAAATTACCCTTCGAGTCACCTCCGAGTTGTGTGGCAGGGGGTGAATCACCATCAACTTCACCAACATCATCTACCTACACGCACTAAGGAAAATAATTAAAATTCATAATAGCATATTAGCTATGCATGCACTGGTTACGTATAACCAATTCCTTAGAATCTACGATGTAATTTATTTCTAATTATTCGTCTAGGCGTTTCCTGCCATGCAATTATTTCCATTCCATTTAAGCTTGCAAGGATGCAGTTATTATGGTTAGTAGAACTAGGATCCTGCACCTCAAACTACGCAATGTACTTACATTACACCTTCCTAACCACTTACTGAGAGAAGGAAACATATGAAATAGACCAATATAAAAATATTACGAAAATATTAGGTTAGAGTAAAATGTGGAGGTTAACATAGTTTATCCTGATACGTCCTGTCTAAGGGAAGAAAGTGGGAATAAATTGCAGGCGGTTAAGTTACAAATTTGAAAATGGACAAGGTAAACTAGGTAGGAGCTGAGGACACAAGAGAGCTAACTTATACGGTGAAAATGATGGATTAAATATGAAACGAAGAGCCAAAGTGAAGGATCTTAAGAAAACTAATCATTTTATGAAGGATGCGACAGAAAGAATAAGAAAATGAATGTGAATGGTAGAGGAAAAAAACGAATTGGATTTTGAGCAATGTGAGGTTAAGGTATAGGAAATGAGAGATTTCATTGAAACTTGATGATCATGTGAAGTTTCCATGAAAGGAAGGCCAACTGGATGGCCCTACTAAGGAGGGATAGGGTACGGGAAAGGACTGTCCCATCAATGGTGGAGAACCGGAAATGAAATCCTTCAGTCGGCCTCGGCACTCAAAAATGGCGTCGCAGACTACATTTTATTGCTTTTGGTTTTAGGCCCACCCTGTTTCTTTTATCCTTCAACAATGGAGCATCAATTTATAACTGCCACAGAATAAAAGCAAACTGGATTATTCAATCAAAATATGTGACCTCTCTCGATGATGCTATCACATAACATGGTCGTGACGCAAATTTACTATATTTTAACTAATTAATTTCACTATGTTTCAACAAAAATTTTTCTTTGAATGGCGGTGGAAAAAAATGAAAAAGACCCAAAAATGAAATTTTCAGAGCGAAATAGACGTAGCTGAAATCTCATGAATGTGGGATGTGGGAGTGATGAGCCTAGGGGTGTATGGATTGAAATAGATGAATGCAATCGTAAATTAATCGCCCAATCTTCATTCAAAACAATAGAAATAGCAATCGGTAAATAAAATAGATTCACGCAATATTTTCCAGTGATAATCTCATGTGGGAATGGATGGCTTACGTAACTGCATTCTACGAGTAGAAACCCCTCATGGCTGCGTATTGAAGATGTAATATACAATAATAATTAAATTTATCTCTTCTGTATCTACATAATACCCTGCAAGCCATCATAAAGGTGTGTGGCAGGGGGTGAATGCACACTAAACATGCATTACATATCATGCATAAAAAGGATCGGTGATTATATTCTACTCTAAACTTCACAATCAAAAAAATATAAAAATAGCAAAGCAAACATGCAAAAACATGATGTTAGTTTATTTACTTTAAGTCCTTATGACTACTACACTACAACTACTACACAACAACTACCTACCCTATCCATTAATACACTTGTATTTATACCATTGGATATATTTTGAATTGAATATACTATTTAATGTGTTTACAGCTATTCATATCCCTTATTGTACGAGGAGAGAAGAACATTTCAAATCCGTATGTTCTGCGATCAATCTCTCTAATTTTATGATTATGGTCCAGTCTACCAAAGCAAGTTGAAGTTCGCAATATATTTTTAACGTAATCAGAGTAAACATTATTTTGGAATAAATTTGGGAAACTAAGTCTCAATTTCAACCTACGCTCTGATAATGACTCCAATTTTATTCATCTACTAGACTAATTACGCAAATGTAGTTATCATACCGTCCCTTTACAAATATTGCCGATCGTCCCTGCACACGTTCAAGCTCAAAATTTAAGCCTATTTCTTATAGATCCCATTTACTGGAAGAAAAAGTTGACCTATAGTGGGATCGAACCCACAACCTTTGAGCTATTAGCACGACGCTCTAATCAGTTGAGCTAATGGGCCAGCTAATATGAAGAGACCTTTAACATTTTATAATGAAGGGACCTTTTCGGCGGATTCCGAGAACAAAATCTTGACATGGTTTATCTATATCTTTTTACCTTTTGGTTTATCTATATCTTTTTAGATCCACGGTTTTTCTATATTACCACATTATTATACCGCGTATTACCGCAAGCCACCTAGACGGTATGTAGCTGGGGGTAAGAATGGTATTGCATACTGAATGCACCACTTACATGACCCAAAGTGTATATCACCTACATAATGGCGGATTAGTACGAATATCATGAAGAACATGTGATACAAATTCCTCTTTTCATCCAGCAAGCAAGGAAACAGCTAAAACATGTGTTATGTAGTTTAGAATAAGCAAAGAAAGAACAGATAGTCGCATAAATGTTGCATACACCAAGTTGCCTTGAAGCAGTAACCGAAAATCCACCAACATCCGCGGCTAATAATAGGACGGAAGTCTATTAACTGAACAAGTCAATTGAATTGGCCGCTTACATTACCACATTATTGGCTGTTTAAATGTTTTTCGGAGAAAAAAATGGCTGCACATAGTATATCCTCTGCTACAATGACTGTTGTCTGTGCTTTCTAGCTAATGGGGGCGTTTACTCGGAACCGAAATTGCAATTTGGAAACGAAATCGTAAGATGGAAAGAAAAAATGAATTTTAGTGAAAAAAATAATCTTATAACCACAACCATTCACTAATAAATCAAAAATTAAAATAAGCAAAAGGTGATGCCCACCGAAAAAGCTGCTTTGATATTATTGACGTCATTTTCCTCCCGGCCTTGACTGCTTTTAGGGGAAGGGAAGGGAGAGGAAATTCTTTTCGCACAGATCTTGTCGTAACCGCTCCTGTTGGCAGAGTCAGCAGTGTGTCCGCTACTGCGATAAGGCGAAGTAGCTTCGTGGGTTCAGTTGTGATTGGACGAAGTCGATGTCGTAAGAGGTTACACCACGCCCACTTTTCCGAAAGGGTTAAAAGCATCACTTTTTCGCTGCTTATAACTTGAGAAATAATTGAAGGATCAAAAAACGGAAAAATACGGGTCTTTTTATTTTACAAACTCTATCAGATTCGGCAATAAAATACATGGTAAACGACCCCATTCTAATATGTCTGATTTGATATTGCAATATAAATATGTGCAATGCAAGCTCTTAGTACTTCTCAAATGTTTCTTTGCATTTTCGATAAAAAATAGAATTTTTAGCGTGTGCCTATCATGATATTGATTTAAATCTCTCCTTAGGTTGGTATACCTATATCTATCTATCTATATTTACTGACTGCCATGCAAGCAACCTATAGGATGATGAAAGTTCTGGTGCTTTCCCGGCGTATCTGCTGCGTGAAGGATCCCTGAAGCCTTTCAGAAGCCCTGAAGACGATTGCCGAGTCGGGAATCGAAACGTCGGCGGACATGGACGAATTAACCCGGTGGAGGACCCGAGAAACCTTCACGCAACCTATAGGATGTGTGGCAGGGGGAGACCAATACGCAATAAACACATTTGGTGTGTAGAAAACGATCACCACAATTTTGCCTGGAATTTAACGTCCAACTTGCACCCATATCTTCTCCCTTACTCTTCATCACTCTCGACCATCCCTCCATACTAAACCCTTCATCCCTAATCTGTCATCTTAGGAACCCGTATTCTATCTTCACCCCTTCTCCTGATGGACCCCTTAAGTCTCCACTTCTCGCCCCAACAACTCTTAAACATGCCTTCCCCAAAACTCGCCCTCAACTCCGCCTAATCCGTCCACCCTCACCGTATTTCGCCCCCCCCCCCATCTCTCTCTCTCCCTAAACGCCCTCTTGACCCCTCCCCCCGGCACCACAATTTCGCCCACTTCTTCCGTCATTAGGTACTCTCTATCCCGCATCCCCAACCCCATCTCCATCGCACACTTCATCATTTTTTTAACTTAATTCCTCGATACGGCTCTCCTATGCTTTCCATCACTCTCCTCTCCTAATCTCGCTCTTCGTTCTCTCCGCTTTTCTTTGTCGATAATCGGAGAATATATTTATGGCCATGCATGCCGAAGAGGACGCTAAAAATAGCACTATGGCAAGAACCCCTCTATGCATCTCCTCTCACATCACCATGATCGATTTCTCTAAATTCGACTGGCGTGCGAGTTACTGTTATTAACGGTGGAGTGGTTTGACCAGCGAAGAAGGACGCAATTTTTTCATGTCATCGTTAACTGTCATCGTAATTCCAGCACCCCGCCCCTCCACCAGTTGAGCATGCTCATTGAGCGCCACACGAGTAAATTTGAACCGGTTCTGTTTTTAATAGCGTTAACGATATTTCGGACATTCTTCCACATTACGATACTTTGTACCACGAAAATTAGATGAGAGAGAATGCCTACGGATAGATTTTAAAATTCTTTCCTCCCGCAAGCAATAAGAAATAATAATAGTTGTAATAACGGATACATAAACCCATTTCGATGCTGTATCCGGAAATTCACGAGGAGGCAGGCACGTAGCCAGAAATTTGCTTCGGGGGGGGAGTGGGGGGGGCTAAGTCTTGCGAAAATTGAAACAAATCAGCCTTGCCCATTCGGTGCCGACATGTTGCAAATCTCTTGCCTTAATTTTCAGTGCTTGATATTTACTTTTACAGTGCCCTTCCTTATCTCTTCTCACTGGTAAAGTTCACTGCTAAAATGAGAACAACAAAATTATCGGGAAAAAATTTAGGGGGGGGGGGGGCTGAAGCGCCAGAAGCCCCCCCCCCCTCCTGGCTACGTGCCTGCATCGAAGGTGTGTGGCAGGGGGTAAATAATCACCAAGTACGCAAAAAGTTATCCCAGTAGTAAGTGTAATAACACTATATGTAAAGAGAAGCCTGTAAGTTATGCACGCCCCATAAACTAAACACACGTACAAGCTAACTCAGGATATACAAGATTTCCATTGTTTACGTTATGGAAATAGGGACTTGTTTGAATGATCTTTAAACTCACTACAGTCTACTCAACCTACATTACACCTACACGTAATGCAGGTAACCTCGTTTGTGGTTTATATGACTAAATGAATATATAGGAAATGGAAACAAATGCTTAGCATATTAGTAAAAGAATTATAGGAAGATAAATCTACTACTCAGAAATTCACGAACACTGGAATTTAATGACGTATGCATTACATTTTGAAAAAATCCCTTTTTAGGTTCCAGCTACTACGCGCGCATCTCTGAGGACGTTTGCATTCAAATGGTAGATCAGTCAGCCCAATATTTATAGACAACCTATGGATTTACTGGTAGGAAAAGGGGCAGAAGAATACATGACTCCAGAAAAACACTAAATTATAAGGCAAGCTCCAAATATTCTACTCGACAATTATAATTATACTTGGCAATATTGTAGACAACATTTTGCATTATCAACTACAAGAGCCATGTGCGTATTTCTAGTCAAATGTTTTCGTCAAATTTTTTTCAAACTGCAGGATATTATGCATGCATGTGCATAGGAATGACTCCAAATGAAAAAAAAACATCCTTAAGAGTTAAAATTGAAAATCCAGCGCGTCAATTCTGGTTCTTTCGTCGCTAAGAGCTAGCGACCGCTAACTTTAGCGGTTGCTACGAATGAGCGCGATTCTGGGTTATGGTTGAATTAGCGACTGCTAAGGCTCGGGAAAGTTCGGAAGCTTAGCGATGAATTCAAACATTGTTTCACGTCATTCAGCATCATTCAATGAGAAGAGAAAAAAGACACTGACGAAATTCTACGCCCCTAATACCGCGGGAATTTTGAAATAAACAACCGTATGAGATTAGCAGCTCTAAAAATAGCTGTGGTGAGTAATTTTTAAAAAATGTTTCTAATCATATTACTAACTCACAAGGGCGTTTGAAGTTAAGCGTTTTTAAATTTTGACTATTTCAATATGCAATCCAGGAAATGTTATGATGGATATAAACCCAAAAGATAATAACAAAGTCGAAATGCTTAAACCTTTTATAGGACTACATGGGAACGTTCATGACCTACACGTTTCTAGAAGTATTTAGGGAAAAACTATATGTTGTTAACTCTCCCTCCTAACAGTTATGAAGTATGAAGTAGGTATCTGATGTACGCTACCCATCATTAGGTAATACAAATAATGTATGCTGTTAGGACAATCGTCTTTAGTCCTTTGATATTGAATTCGATATTTTATATCATAATATTGTAAACGTCTACTTACGACTCATTTAACAAACTTTTGCTGCATAGTACCACCATCTCAATGCATTGTGTGTCCGTAGATTGGTCCGTCAACATCAAAATAGTATTACCACTAATTATTACTTGAACTATCATAATAACCTCACTACGGTCTTCCGGCAATGTTTCGAAATTGCTGCGCTCAAGATAAGGTTATGAGATATTTTTGAAGGTAATAGTGAGTGATGATTTCCTTACATATATCTATGCACTCAACAGTTAAACAAATTTTCATTACGCAGTTCAAGATTTGCGAGTGATGAAAAAAGTTTGGTGAAAATATCAACAAATAACAAACACTAGATTCTATGAAAAAGACAACAAATGGAAGGAAATTTAAAATGAACTCACCGTATACGTTTTTTTGGAGTGTTAAATGTCCTAAGAATGATTTTGCAGCTACTTATTAACTTCACTGGTATGTTAGAGTGGATTTACAATCAGCGATACGTAAATTAGCGTTTGCTATGAGTTAGCTGCGAATTAGCTACTGCTAATACGAACGAGAATATAAATTTGATGTTTATCAGTTGCTATCGGGTCTTAGCGACCGCTAGCCTAGCGTGGAGTTAGCGAAAATGGAACCGGAATCGACAAAGACAAATAACAGCTTTCTTATCCTGAATACAGTTCACGTGTCCGAATAACTGGTAAAAGGTTTATAATAGACCTAAGGAAAGAGGTTAATTATTTTACATTCAATAAATTCAATGTGTTTTTACGTCTAATTGGGTGCACCTCATCCTTTTATGAATTCGCGGAATAATATTTACAAATATTGTGATATATTTCCAAATGTGTCAACTATGCTCAGAATTTATTTCTAAATGACTTTTCCATTTCAGGCACGGCTACGGGGGCAAACTCGACGAAAATAGCCCCCGATACAAAAAAAACTTATGAAGCCTTCCTCTGGTTCGAACGCCCCTTTCTCAACACGAGCAACGGCAACAAACAAATGAGTTGCGAGTGGCGCAACAAACAATTGAACGTCGACTATTGACCTCTCGCATCACTTCATAACCCTCCACTCCCTTCCCGGCCTTTGTTTACTTCACACCCCTTTCAAACTCCTATCAGTCCCTCAAACTTTCCAGTTCTTCCCCTTACATACGACCCTTACATTACAATGGAAACACTACCCTATCTCTCTTGCGTTTCCCATACTACCGCAATGTCCATATTTTGATACTTTTTAAATCCTTGTGAAGCATTACTAGATATCAATTCCATTATTTAACCATTGGTAGAAAGCTATATATTTATGACCGATATATGCCACAAGAATGGTAAAGTACGTTCTTAAACTTATTCATATATCAATCAATTCACCTATTTCTCATTAAGCTATTCCCCTGCAATCTCCACGCTTTTTATTTCGTCCTCTAAATATTACTTACGTCAGAATCAAGCGCAGATCAACTGAACTGAGGATCAAGGGTAGATCTACTACACTAAAACGGTCACTCTCTCTTTCTTCACCCGATTTGGTGTGGAATTCGTTTCCGTTTGGAAGATTAAGCATTCTATCGTATCGAGTTAAAAGCTTAAAATGGAGTATGTACTCATGAATCATATCTACACATTAGGGTCAAAATTATGTCTTAAAAATATAGCAAGGCGGTGAAAAGTCAAAAGTCGCCTTTTAACTGAGTATCTCAATGAAGTGGAGACGTTGGCAATAGCAAAGCGATACTTGAGGATAAATGACGAAAAATCTATAGCCTGGAAACTGAGGATCGGCAATACAATAAATGAGCTGTGAGCGAATACCATGAAACTAGCGAACGCTTCAGTCAGTGCGGAGCATAAAGGTCATCAGATCCCTGAAAGAGGGGTCACGTGATCCACCACACAAACTAACTTACTACCTCCGCATCTCTTCCCCTCTTCTTTCTCCGTCGTCGACCTCACCTCCTGCCACCCCCGCCCTCTCGCCCACCGTCCGTCGTTACGCTCCAATTCTTCCTCCCTTCCCCTCCACACATCTCGTTTTTCCTCCTCCTCCCTTGACTCACGCGACCGCCCCCCGACGCCAAATTTCCTCCCTTCCACGCATTGACCTACTCCCTAAACTCACAGGCGGCCGAGGTAACGTGATCCGACACTGCGGAGAGTGGAAAACACTTCCACTCTTACTTAGCGTCCGCGAGCGATAAAAAACGCTAAATGACTAAAATGACCGGCTCCTCAAACAGGGGCACGATTGGAGTACACACGACTCGTTGACGAATCGATTCGTGTCACTGTTCTCAACTCTACCGACGACATTTGTCAAATCATTTCGTTTAATTCCTATCCCATTCCTTTTTTGCTTGAACATTATGGTAATCTCTCCTCCTCGTTATGAAAAAAAAATTTCTCACCACTATCTTTTTCTTACTTAGTTATTTCGAATACACGACACTTTATGGGTCACGTTCCGTATTTTCTCCACCCCGTAGGGCGTTTTGTTTTCGTAGAGTCCCTTCACCTTCGGCCTTGCCTCGTTCTCTCCATCTACGAGAAGGGAATTCTCATTCATTGATGTATCTCATATTGGTGGTAAAATCAAGCAACTGAGCATTCATAAAAATTATATTTCTTCGTAGACTCAAATCAGTCGATTGCACTGGCACTCCTTATCCACAAAACCTGTTCACCAGTTTTTCTTATTAAGTAGTAATTAGGGAGTTTGTAACGTTGCCATGAAAAAAACTAATGAAACTGCCATATGGATGAGTAGGTACTTCTTCCCACGAACAAATAGATACCATAATATGCGTCATAATAGCCAATTATATACGGGCAAGGTGGATAGTTTATCTGTATGCCATTTGAAAAAGTTTTCAGTCACTAATTTATGCTGAATGCTATCTAGAATGCCTAAAAAATTTCAGTGAATTCCAACAAATGAATAAAACTTGTTCCTGGGTGACTTGTGGTACTCCATTATACGAAATTTAATAATGCAAATATTATATTCCATTATGGCTTGTAAACGTTATGTTGGCATTAATGTTGTGTAAATTGGGTAACTTTGTGGTACTCCATTATATGAAATTTAATAATGCAAATATTCTATTCCATTATGGCTTGTAAACGTTTTGTTGGCATTAATGTTGTGTAAATTCTAATAAATGCCTAGCCCAGGAATAATTAGTATGAGTCTGGTGCATGCTAAATGAACACGTTTCTCCTATTGCGTAACAACATACCTAATCTGTAAACGGAAACCATTCTCCTTATAAAATAAGAAACCCGCGCAGGTTTATTTCATTGAGTCTTATCAAAAACCTATACCACTTCACCTTCTATCTAGCTACTGTTACGAAATGGAGGTGATGGAGGTGAACTATAACCGAGTTCATTCACACTAGACAAGATTATTACACATTGACGTTTTTAAAGAGTTTAAAGGAGTTGAAGATGGTATGGCAAGAAACCAGGAGTATAAGCATGACTGATAATAAGTATGACTGATAACAATAAATGAACGTTTTCCCGAATAGAGTGCATCTGATATAAATAGCGAGGATGCCAATGATAAGCGATAAGCACTTCTAATCAGGGTCCTGATTTTCATCTTCATCCTTTCACTCACGTTTTATGCTTAATCTACGTCTACATGTTTGATTGAAGGCGTCTCTTTAACATACCCACTGTCACACTTGAGTGATACGGTGCATATTATGTCATATTCCAATGTACTTGTACTGAATAATGACAAAATTAAGTTAATTGAAAATCATCATCAAGTACTCTACCAATATTAGTAGGCTTGGTAGTGAACATACAAATTCCCTGCCTGCTACACTCTTAACATCGACATCGGCATTAAATGTGCAAGAATTGGTAGGTTTTATGCTTATGGTTGGTAGGTTTTATGCTTATGGTTAATCCCTGCCTCGTTTTCTCCACCCACGTATCCGTTGAACACGCCGTTTACGTGTTTACCTCTGCCCATTAAACCACGGCTTTTGAAACATTCGTATGACGTAATAGAGGCCGACAATCATAAAAGAGCATTTATATATCTTCGAGAAATGAGAGTCCTTAAGGTATGCATCAGCATGACCTCTGCTCATGGTTTTCCACATTGAACGCCCACGCCACATCCCTTGAGAGAGCTCATGTTACCTTTTCCACAGAAATATTTCCATTAGGATTCGAATTCTTGCTGGCACCAAACAGGCTTCTTCACTGTTCTCCCTCTTTCCAACCCCCTTTTCCCACTCCAATCCAACCCACATACCCTCCGCAGCTTCCGGCACAGGGTCCGTTTCTCCTCCCCCCACATATCCTCCCCTACTTCCTGCATTACCTTTTTTCTCACATCTTTTCACTTTCACGGAAAATTTATCCCTTTCATTTCTTACTCCCATAAAAAATACATGCTGACTATAATTGGTTGGTTGGTTATTTAGGGGAGGCGACCGACAACTGAGGTCATTTGCGGCATATAGGATATGTGGGTAATTGGGTAATGGTAGGAGTTTTTAGGGAACGGAGGAAGGGTGGAGAGAAACCCGGCGTCGGCATTAGCCTACTCTTAACGAAAGGCGCCAAGGGGACCACGGCTTAACGTCTCATCCGACGGACGGAGTACTGTACTTGAAATGCCCTCCACTAGGCACTCAAGTGGGGACCGGTTTTCCACTGAAAAATTCGCCACTGCCGGGAATCGAACCCGGGCCCTCGGGATGGGAGACCAACTCGAGCCACCACACCAACCCGATCCCCTGCTGACTATAAGCGAGCAAACTCTTGAAGATAGACAATTCCCGCCAGGCAGCGGAAAAGGTGTAAGAATTTTCCATGTGATTTATTACCGATCGCCGCTTCAACCTTAGAGTTTAATTAGATCAAGTGGAAAATGGAGCATGTTGAAAATGTGGTATTTCTGATAGTAGGACATAACAGTGGTCGTCTAAGTCTGATCGCCTAGGACTACAGACATAGATATGTTTAGTGCAACACAGTCCAAATTGACTTTATAGCAGGAGACTAAGTTTTTTAGGTGATCTAACGGCTATATCACGCCGTCGAATGTAAAACCTTAATCGTAAGACGAGCCATGAAATCGCCATTCATAGCTGTAATCGAGAGGCCTACACAAGAAGTATCGAAGGAATGATACAAGTTGACGTCATCGGCTTATTTGGAAAAAGTAATGAAAAGTGTTAGACCCATCGTCGAACAGTTATATACCTATACGGAGCAACTTCTCCCTTCTCGAGAGATTTCTCTCGTTCTGGTTATTTTAATTTCGCTCCTACGCTTGGTATCCCCTGACCCTTACCGCAGCGTTCGAGTGAAAATGAATAACACGTCATTTCTTGTCGATGCACACTTAAGTGAATAAATGCAATCATGCACATATAATCATGCGGAACGGATTCCCCAGAAACGTTGTGTGGGACTTCCGTTAAAAGTTTTCTTCCTCACAGAAATTGTTGCTGGGAACGTCGTTAACTCCACGCCATAATTTACATTTTGGCTGTCCTGCTGAAGAACTGTGCTAGTTTATTTTCTACTCCCTTGGTCCTCCCTCCTCTGTCCACGGTTTTTTTTAAGTGCTACTCCCTATTTCAATCCCCCAGGCGGTAGCCGTAATTCCATATCCCCCTCACCCCTTCCTCTTCCCTGCCTTCTCACTGTTCCATCGAGGAATTCCTCCAGCGTCTCGGTATAAATTTCAAGGGTTGATCCTTAATTGCACTCTGCTCTACGGAATTCATTACATGCTAAAATTACGAAAATTTCTTTGAGCTCCAACGAGGAGCGGAATACGGAACGATAGCGAAGTTATTATTTCGACGGACCTTATAATAATTTCTTTGATGCTAGTTCGCGAGTCTTCCAGGGTTCTCTTACGGAAGTTCATCGAACCACGAGTGATCTAAGATTGGATTTTCCTTATCCTCGATGGAAAAAGACAGGAAGAAATACAAGAGCGTCCAAACTTTTGAATGGGTGCACTTTTGCTAAATATTTAATTGGATATATTTCTAGTTCCTTATCCTCCAAGAGAAAACTCCGGCGAAGCCAAGAGAGAGATTTAAATAAACATGCTTATATTTAGGTACATCTTGAAAATAACTATTGGATTACATTTTCCCGATTACAAAGCATTGATTTATGCCTACGATTTCCTTCAGAATTCAGCATATGAATAATGAATATCAATATCGTATTCATATTATTTCACATCACACAAATCACATTTCTCCAACCTTCAATGGACTATTTATCGTAATAATAATTACAAATTAATTGCGTCCATCAACTCAAGGTTTGCCAGTTTAATAAAGCATTCTTTCACCATAAATATCGTAGGATTTTCAACTACAAATTTAAAATTCTATGAGAATAGTTTATCCAAGCGTTGCGTACTGAGATGAGTGAAAGTTGAAACCCACAATGCAATACTCAACTTTTATCGAGACGAAAGAAGACGTGCTATGATCCAAATTTGGCGATTGCAAAAAACATTATCGAGGTCTCTCCAAGAATCCTTCCATTGCACAACTCGCTGGTGGTACTCAATTTGGGAATGAATTGAGCCAAAACCTATACGAGAAAGTGGTAGACTCAAAATAAGATTCTGACGATGTAAGCATTTAGAATAGGAGGTTGATGTCTAGGACTAGGACTAGGAAGAAAGACCGTTCGAAAAAGAAGAGTGCTGCAAAGCGAGGTTTTAGTAGGCGACTGTAAAAATAAAATAAGGAAAATACCTACCATTCAGATGACAAGAAAACTCTTAGTAGTTCAAATCTCCCTGACCATATTTGTATCTATTAATTAGTGTGACATTTGAAAACTTAACTGCAGATCCACCAACGCTATTTTGATAACGTACCCGCTCAAAATCGCGCTGTGGCGATCGATTTCCCGTGCGTCGTATCCCGTGGAAGGATTCCATCAGCGATTCCGGCTTTGATCAGACCATTTCTTTGACGAAAAGTTGCCTGGGATTTTGGTCCTAGCAACAAGATCTTCGCCGCCAGCTGTCCGGCACTGTAATCTTAGATTAGGTACATCGCCATCGGCTGAGTCACATCCGAAGACAAGCTAACAGTTCCAATGCAGTCTTCCTCCTTTAGTTATTCAAATTCGTGAAAAATTTCTATCCACTCCTCGATGTGTGCTGCAAACGAGGATGAAACTGCGACAGGACTCAGGCCGCCAGTAAAACTTCTTTCGCAAAGATTTTCCACTTAATGAAATTCATTATTCTAGCGTGGCCGAAGTGCAAACCGTTCTGTTTGCATTTCTTCACTATCTCTCCTCCACTATGCTGCCTTCCAAGCTGTTGTCCTGTCTAATTTGTCTGCCTTGGCGTGTACCGATGGCGAACGATCAATCAATTCCCCTTCTCGGATTCCCTTTTTCCCTTTCCTCCTCTTGTCTTTCTTACGTCCCTTCCTTTCCCATCCCTCGCGTCACCCTCCCTGTTCTCTTCTTTCACATGAATCTGCTATCCATTCGAAAGGAATAGGTTTCTCATTACGCTGCTCCATCTTTTTTATTCAATTATGTACGCCGTCAACTTTTCCTTGATCCCATGGCAGAAAGGATAAACCGCTTCTTCATTCTGCCGCAAGAAGCTGAAGGCAGATTTACGCGGGGCAACGAACTGCGTAGTTAGAAGCAGCATAATTCGTGGAAGAAAGCGCGAAACAGGGGCTCTTTTCCTCGCAATGTTTATAAATTGTGGAAGTTTCCCATACATTACGTTGCTTTGCATTATTCACCTCTCACTGCTCATCTCACTATGCATCAGACTGCGTAGTTACGAATCTCGTGCAACACGTCCTTAACGCGAGCACGTGACAAAACGATTCAGTTTAGTGCCGCGAGATGATGCCATCAACCTTAACAATCTCCTCACTCGATTGAACGATTCTTTCATCTCGTCCTACATTAGTGTTATTCCTCCGCCGCAATAAGTTTTCACTGCGAGAATATCATTTTCTACTTCGTAACTTTTTCTACGACGGATTTTATTGCTCAGGATGTGGACGTCATCACGAGGCTTTGTAGGTGTGAGGTGTAGAGAATATCCGTGTTAAGAGTATTTGGTGGAGACGCTAACGACTCCTTTTTCTACTACTGTCTCCTGTGGCCCCTCGGCTTTTTCTCCTTGTCTCTCTCTCCATCTACGAGCTGCTTCCTCGCTGACACCGCACACAGCGTTTCTTCCACAAGGCATGGCGACTGCCCCGAGACACTTTCGATTCTTACTCAGGCCTTCAAAAAATATCTACCAAATCCAAATCACATTCCAGTACTTTCAATCATAAATTATAGTGGTCATATAAGATCAAAACACCTGACACATGTTCATTTTATCAATTTCAGCTCTTTCGTGACGAATTTCAACATCTGTTTGTACAAACCGTACTCACAATTACACTCCTTGTACACGCAATCGTCTCCATTCCTTTTACATCTTCCTCCTTCCTCATGTGCTCAGAAATATTGCCACCGGATTGATAAGCTGGTTCTTCAACACCTTTTCCCTAATTATCTACGCAGTCTACTCATCTACAAGCAATCTACCGCATTATAAGCAAGCATTATACACCCGGCCAATGCTATATTGCATATGTTATACCTCTACTAAAAGAAGCTATAGCATAATCAGTCGCGGCTTCCGACCGTAATAATGATATTGCATTCGACGCATTTCTATCAAGAGGCTAAAGATTTCCTCCGATCGGTACATAGTTCACTTCGAGGAGAATGATAGCGAAACTTTTTCTCGTAGAGACGTAAACATTTCTGATCAATCTTTCCCAACAATTTCTCCTCTCTCCCATTCCCCTTTACTATAGTAGACAATATACGGCTCGCGAGCCACTTATGGCTCTTTGGGTACGTAATTTCGGCTTAGAGATGAATTGAAAATTGAAATAAAACCATTGTAGTTTCATTTGAATAGCATACATTTTGGAATTTGTTAAGGAAACTAACATAGTTTCAATTACTGAAAACATATTTGAGGGATATTTTTAAATGTCAATAGAGATAATTAATACTATATCTTGTTAAAATATCACCGTAAATTTCCATTGCTTTTAAAAACATATAATGCCGTAGAAAAATTTCAAGTCATTGTAAAGGCTTGGCTCTTTCGTCTCAAAAGTTCGCCGACCCCCTGTTCTATACCAACAACATCCTCATCTCGTCGTCTCTCTAGATCTTTCGCCCTCGCTCCATCCACACTGTTCGCGTCCAACACTGCTGCAGTTCCCTCCCCGCAAGCCCCCTCTCCCATCCGATCCTCCCCCTCTATATTGATCCCGACCTAGCAGGGGTCGTTGCCCCCGACACCCCTCCTCTCGGGAACGCCACGTGGAGAGGCACACCACACGCATCGCTGTGTCGTATGCACTCGCTCTCCCGGGCGGAGGAGAGTGCGCTTCCAACACCCACCGACTTCCCCTCCGTCCCTCTCACCTCCTCTCCCCGTCGTGACGTCACCGTCCTCCACCCCTCCCGGAGACCATGGACTATCACCACTTGGGCTTCCCTCCCCTCTCCAGCATCTCCCCTTCCCCCTCTCCACCATCCCCGCGCATGAAGCCGCTTACGCTCTTTCAGCTCCTCCCTCGTATTCTCCCTCCCTACATCTCTCTTCCTCTCCCTGTTTTCATTCTCTCTCTCCTCTCTTTCTTCCTCACTCTCCTCCCTCTCTATTCACCTCCACTACGACTCCAAAAATCTCGCCATATCCATCCTACGATTCCAATGGCTCACCCGGGTTCTTAAGACATTTTTTGGGGTCACTTTATTGCTTTTCACCATCGCGTTTCTGTTTTGATCGTTGTTGCCAATCGTTTGCCAAGATCCCTAAATTGCCAACTGAACGTAAATCCCGAGCGGGTTTGTGTTAATCACGATGAGGATGGATAGAACGCCATGCAGTGTTCAAGTTTCCAAGTTCACAACCGAAAGTTGGGCGCAGAAATATCCCTATCTATTCTTTCCCTTCGCGGTTTTTAAACTGCGTCGCTTCTGGTTCAATCAATCCTATGTACTGTTTGCCAAAGACTGATTTGGGAGAGGTTGCACGAAGAAAATTACTGATTTCAAAACACTGGTGGGAGGTGGAATTTTCGTAAGCTTGAAACAGCAGAGAAGCTCAAGCTGTAAGATATATCATCATTTCATACGCGCACAGGTTTCGTTGCGAACAAAATGGATATTCATCGATGCAGCCACAAAAATAATGAACAACGATGGAAATGGATTAGAGAAGGGATAGCGTTTAAGGAGGTATATTTTAACAAGCGTGACTACGCACTGATTTATAAATAATACTGAAACCTATAATGTCATAGAAATCAGCCCGATATTGGCATGCTTGCTAAACATTTTCTCTGCCTTATGTTCCTATGTAACGTACAATTATAAGAATCGTCGAAAAGAAAGATATTTAACAACCATGAATACTAATGTCGTCAATGAGTCTCAAAAGTTCCTTATAGTCTCAGCGAAGTTCCTTTTCTTCTAATTTTTCAGGTATACTTATGTAATATGTTTTATTGTACGCATCGTACAGATCAACCATAGCATACAACTCAGCTTGAATCTGATATTTAAAATTAAAAGTTTATTAAGGTCCCATAAGTGCTTCGGTAAAATCCTCTATTCTCAGCCTTTCGTCAATATCTAAATTCAACGCCTTCAACAAGCACCCTATATATTCCAGCCTTACCATCAATCCGGTATCGGGTCCGATTTCGTCACTCAGCACAATTCTGCTCCGTTTCCTTCGCACCCATAATTACCTCTCCTGATTCGCCTCCCAGCCCCTAATTCACTCCTCTTGACCCTTCTGACCATCAACCAGTCCTTCATTTAACTCAGCGCCACCGCCTCCACGACCCCCCTCTCTCTTACGCAATCCTATCTCGTTCTTTTTCTCTCTCTCTGTCTCCAACTGTTTTTACCTCCTTTCTTCCACTACAAGCTCTCCTATCCTTCTTTCACGTCCAGTCCTGCGGGAGGAGGTGGAGGCCCATGGGATCAAGGCGAACAAAGGGGCCGGTCGGGTCCCCTTGGGCCAGGCTGTGTGAGACCTATCCGAACCAAGAGAGGAAACGATATTGTGTCCCTCCTCATGAGAGGTCGGTTGAGAAACTCTCTCCGGCTCCCTTCCCCCCTCGCTCGTCCACCGTCGGAGGGTCGAATGCTCGGAATGCACAGACCAGATGCATCTGCTTGGATACAGCGTGGAGAAAAGCTACTGAGATCAGGACGATCACAATTCTTGAGCATGTGCAATCTCACGGAGCGAGGTTATCTTTGTTCGTGGTATGCGTTTCCCCCAAGAGTGAGTGGTTTCACAATCAAAGGATACATACTAGAGCCGCGGTACTATCCTGAAGCAAAATAAAAATGGTTGACTCCAGAACAGTACTAACCAACCTAATGCAGGCCTCAACAATCGACGGGTTAATTGATATCATGCGTCCAAAAACAGGGAAAGGAAAATATTAAAAATATTGGAGGATGCACTGAGTTATTCAGCGCATAAAATTAGTTTTTCCGAAGTAATAGACAAACTATCATTTCAGTATAGTCGGCTACCTTCATTTTCAGCTGTTGAATCTGAATTTATATAAATTTACAACAGTAGATACGCTACTTACACTACTACAATTCATCAGGCACTCGGACGTTATGCATGCATTGAAAAGGCAGATTCAATTGGACCATTCAGAGGATTCCTCGAAAAGCTACAAATTCTAATGACCTTCAATTACACGGCATATGGCTAATTTCATTTGAACTTAGCTAGGAGAGTTCACCACATTTTGTTTTTCACTCGAAATAGCATGAATTTCACTAATTTCTTGCCTCCAATCAAGGTGATGTCTTCCATTGTGAGATGCGTTATTTTTGGCCCGGCACTTTGGATGATTTCTCCGTCTATTTCCGGACAGTGGGTGGATATATTTATTCGAATATAAAATCCACAATCACCCCGACATTCCCCAGCTGACTTTCTCCTCCACTGTCAGCGTCCGTCAGCCCCACTCCCTCTTGTCTTACCCCAATTTCTCCCTTCCCACCCTTCTTCCAACTACCACTTTCCCTTTCGCCCTGGCGTCCATTTCCACGCGAGGGTGGACCGTGCCCATCCACGAGCGGACTCTGCGACCTCCCCATCCCATCTCAGCCACCCCCTCCACCACCCCTTAAACTGGGAGCCTGTTTTTAGAAATCGCGAGTGGGGAGAATTACACGCGCGCGCACCCACGCGTATAAATCATTTTATCGTTGCCGGCCCTCGCGGCATTCATCTATTTCCGAGCCTGCTCACTGGAGAGGATGGGCAGTTCCGAGTTTCAGGGGTAGTAGGTCCGAGGCTGAAGCCCGGGCTAGGTAAATCCGGAGAGAGCTCGAACATCACTCCCAATGGGGAAGGGAAATGCTAATTATAATTTATAAGGGTTTTAATCTGTCTATGAGCCCGAGAGATATTGTAGGGTACGTCAGTAGAATTATAATAATTTAATTAGTGGCATTAACTAACTAGAAGACTTCGGTTGGGAATTGTGATCAGACCATAGGATATAGTTTAGTGTGAATAGTTTACATACAATTTATGCCACTGTTTTCCGATGCCATTTGAAATATATTAGGATTCCCCTCATATTGCACTCCATTTACAAAAAAATAGCATTGAGAAGCTGACGTAATGATTAATTTAAAATGGCATTCTTCCTGCAATAAAAATAAGAGATAATAATAGGCATAGTAGTAAGAGCCATAATAAACGATTTTTTAAATAAACTTTGGCTCGTCAAATAATAGTTGGTGTAATGTAAGTACCCTAGCTTTCAGTATATCTTCAATAGTTTTTATCAATACAAGCACGGTTGTTTGCACTCTTGCATGTATAATTTAATAAATGTCGCAATTAAATTAAACGAATGCTTGATGCACTGATATAAATTATATCTCTTCGAAGTTTCTAATCAATCAATATCATATTCCTAGCACTTTCATCGAGGTGGCTTACAGAGTAATCTGTAGATGTACAATCTTCCCAGAAAATAAATCATTAGATTATTTACCGAAAAAATAAATAGAAGTCTTATATGCCTTAATATGCAAATAAGAAACATCTGGAAAGAAACTCTCTACGGCTCCACTTCCGTCCTTATCAAGGTAGGGAAAGTAAACCAGAGTATTTGATTGTGGTACGCCTGGGACAATCTCCCGAAGTAATTTTTCCTCCATTTACTATCCTACATCCATATTTTGCTTCTGATAATACGTTCCTGAAACCTTTACGCGCACCAGTGTAACTTCTCAGGTTTACAGAGATAATCAAACATGTCTACTGCGGCGGAAATCCTTCATGTATTCCACGAGTCATAACCGACCAGAGTTGTCAAAGATTTCCAACTTTCTCACACATCTCTCAGCCACGCGATCCCCTCAACCAGCTCAGCCATCTCTCAGCAACGAAAAGATGAATGATATATCCATTCATTTGCAAGGAAAAGTGATATACATTCTTAAAGCTGTAGCAAATCGAAGACTATCAACAATACAATTTCATTAAAATTTCTTTTGAGAAATGTACATGAGACGTAGGTACATGAATCGTACGTTGAGACGTACATGAATCAATGATATTAGGTAATTTAGTGCCAAATTTTTATCAAAATGTTTACAAAAACATGATATACAAAAATATAATCGTAATTCACATTGATAACTTCAATTTTTCAATCTACATTCATCGATATGGTTTTGATGATCTCTAGCGCACATTAAATAATTTGCATCAATAAACAACCGAATCTACAAGGATTGATTATTTTAATAATGGCAATGAAAGTAAGTATTACAATTTAAGATATTTAACTGGAAACTTTACCATTATGCTCGCCCATTATGGCAACCATCCAGGGGGAAGATAACCAAGATAACTTATCGTTTGCTAGTTATTCTCCCAAAACAGGCAAGGAGATTGATTGAATGGACGCCATCAGAATCGGAAGATAACTTTTGATTCCGCCAATTTCCCATCCATTTTTCAGCCACAAAACAAAATATCCAGTTATGTACGGAGGGGTGCCGCGCACATTGCCACTGATTCTTTCTCTAACTGCCCTGAAACAAAGAGTCCAAAGTCAATGCTATTACGAAGTTTCAAAGCTCCAGCAACAGTTCACCGCAATGGGTAAATTGGAAAGGAAATCGCTGTCGTAGTCAGACCAAATCAGTCTGCTAGCCATTCCAGATACTCAATGTCCGGACGCCTATCCATAATTCACTTGTGGACATGAAATGGAGACGCAGCGTTATAAATGAAAAAAATGATCCCCCATTAGATCCGCACGTAGATATGATGCTTTGCTCCACTGCGGTTTACTCAACGCCCGTACTCAATATGTACCACATATTCCGTGGCCTTATGGGATTTAATACCCCTTACCAATCAAGATGGATTCAGTCTCATCCACGCACAGCAGCACACCCTTGGTCGTCGTTAAGGGGCACCGCCCCCTCCCAACCACGTCCTCATCCCCCTAATCCTCCCTGCATCGCTCCCATCTCCGTCCGCCCTTTTCTTCCTCCCTTTCATCTTGCTTCGTCCTCCTGCTACAGCAGCCCCATTCATTTCTTCTCCCTTCGCTTTGTATCTGCGACGATCCCTCACACCCCCGCTCCATCTCGAGTCCCCGCACAACCCACCCCACAGTCCCGTCAGTTTTTCCTCCTCCCCGCCCCGAACCCCCATCCAGAAACGCCTCCCTTCTTACGCCGCCCCGGCTTCATGTCTTGCCGCACGTGCTCTGTGGAGCTGCTAGGGATGGGGAAACACCTCAAGGGCGCCAAGGAGTCCCCATACCCCCTCCCCCCCATCCAAGATGCCCCGGCGAGTGCACCACGAGCTAAGTTTGCCCCTCCACCCCCCTCATTCGTCCAAGACGCTGCTCCAAGCCGTGAGAATTGAAGGAGAAAGGAATAGGTTTCGGGAGCTGTGGAGAGCATGCTGGGAGAAGGAGAGATATTCTCATGAACCACATTTGATCGCAGAACTACGAAAAAATCCCAATCAAGTACCAAAAATAAATTGGATAATTTCAGGCAAGATTCCGTGTAAACACTCACTATTAATTTTATAAATAAAAACCTTTAGAGCTGAAGGAAGGTAAAGCCCAGATGGAATGTAGATAAACCCATGGAAGCCAGTTATTTCCTATACTGGTGGTAAACATGTTTAATCTATGACCTAATGCACCATGTATCAAGAATTGTCATGTTCCATTAGTCATCAAGAGTATCAAAAAATCTCAATGACCGAAAATTATACACCCTTAGATGACGAGTAGAGCGATGAAAGTTATCTATCATGGGAAATAATAGCAATGACCAAGTTTGGAGATATTATTTTGCGTCTCGGCGAATTCCTTCTATTTCCAAAGATAAGGAATGTATTTGACATGTTGTTGGTCGAATGGTGTGAATTTACCGTGTAAGAGCAAACACAAAAGTTGAACTTTTCTCACCGAATTTCAATACGGCATCATTAAATGATACTCTTGTTACTTCAATGGCTGACAAAATCATATTATGACCAAACTCGGCAAATAAAAAGATGCCTAAAAATTCGTACTTTATGCTGGACTTCCGAAACCTTCGCTAAAATTCAAAACTTCCGTTTTGCGAACTATTATACTGGCACCAAATCATTCTCATGGATTAAAGTTTTATTCGTGTTCTAGCCATGTCACAACTTATTCTAAGCGGGCACAAGAGTAATTATTAAATGTTGATAGTTAATACAAAAAGTGAAAATACTGGGAAACTTTTTCTAAAAAGTTTTTCTAGCTTAAATAATTACCCCTTCATTACAGTATTTGTATATGAATACTAACAAATACAGAAAGGTGCTAGACTTTAGTTATCTTTACACCATAAGATATTGTAGGCTATAAAACTCATTCTTGAGCGAAAAATACGGTGGAATCAAATGCGAAGGCAAATGTTCCTCAGTTTGCAGAGCAAGCTGAAATAAGTTGATTTCGCTGACCAACTATTCCGCCTTCAATACCAATGAAACCCGGGTTTCACGACATCGGGTTATGCAGGTAGAGCAAGTCAAAAACTTTCGTGCCCTTGATTACTCTCTGCACCGCGTCCATTGAAATGGGACGAGGCTGGCACTGTCAAAGTCTCTTATTCAGTCGATGAAAAACATAAAGCCCATGGCTAGAGCGGGATTCGACGCTCGCCCTTCTGGTTGGAATACTCCCATTCTTCTACTTGAATAGGAGGTTCGGGGTTGTGTTATTGACGACGACATTTTACTTTGCTTCGACAGTCGAAGTCATTTCGCAGCGTATTGTTGCTCGAATCGCATTTACCACGGACGTCATTCGTACCACCGTTCTCCGTATCAACGGAACCCAAACCCCAATGCCCCCACGTTACTCCGGCCGTATGTGCATAAAAGTAGAACTTGCAGGTTGCACTGTATTTACCACATGCTACCGGCATGGCGACATTGTTCCCCTTCTATTGCTGTTGGTCATGACTTCGAACGAGTACGGGATACAAGAAAATTCGAGAAGATCCTGTTTTAGTGTGAGCGAAATACTGTTGCGCAAAAACTCGTTCCAAGGCAACTTTTATTCAACAGAACTCGAACAACATATTGGTCACATAAGCTCCATAACTAAATCAAGAAGTAGCTTTTCCAATATAGTAAAATTAGCCAGAATTATGTAGATATAATTGTTTACAAAATCCTCAAAGTGAATAGCGAGAGTGAAGTTTCCTCAAAATGTTTCCACCACGAAGCTGAGTGCCAGGCTTCATAAACCTGTAGGAATTAAAACTATAAATCACATACATGTAATATGTGAGACATAACTTCCTGAAAATTCGCCTGTTTCCGTGTTTAAATTCAAATTGAACTTTTTAAACCCATTTCAATTAATCTCATCATTAAAGTACTGCATTTCATCCGGATTTAAATGTATGAATCACTTAAAAAAAGGACGTGGATTTTAGGTGTTTCAACTACTGATGTTTTAACGCTCGGTCAACTCTAAACTTCACAGACACAACATCTATGCCCGAGTCGGGATTCGAACTTGCAAACTCTGAGTTACCGAGCCGTTACATAGCCTACCTAGCTGCAGCGGCCAGAAAAAGAATGAATCAAAATTGTCCTGTGATAGATGACTATTTTAGACGTTCCTGGCGACAGACTTGCCATAAAATATTATGAGGTGTGGCCACATCAGAAAACCATCCATCCATAGTTCACAGCTAATTATACTCGCGGGTATATGCATAGCGAAGACAGTTCAATGAATACCCATGGCATTTGTCTATTGTGCTTCAGGCAATGCGCTGAGTGGAAACCCTGAGAGTCCAGGTTTTCTTTTGTCTTTCAGAAGAGAACCGACTTCCTCTTCTTTATACGGACCCCATTTAACCTCTCCGCTCTGTATAGTGTTCTCGATGTCGGTGCGTTTAGGATTTCTCGCTCTACCACGGGCTTTTTGTCCCAAGCCCTCGCATCCGTTCCTAGCACTCACGGCCACAACATATGTTCCAGTTTTTTATAACCTCAGGCGTAGTACGTATGCATGGTGGGGTAGAAGTCCAGAAGGTACAGTCGGTTTAAAACTTCCCACGACATCTTTCAATTTTCATCCATCGTCTTTCTTTATCGTTACATAAATTCTCTTCCAAGCCCCTCGCTCGGATTTCTTTATCTACTCCCTCTCACTAGCTTCACTTTGGTCTTCCTCTTCCCTTGGGGTGTCAATTTAAAAATGTACTTAGGGAATCTATCCTCGGTCATACTCTGCTCATACCCGAATCAGCTTACCTGCTCTGCCATTACGTCCTCTGTTAAGCTATGGTTGATTCCCATAATTCAGCGTATTCTTTAATTCGTGACTCTCTCAATTCTTGATTTTCCACCATCCCGCCTCCAAAAGTCCATTTCTGTATCTCTAAATGTCTTTGTAGTTCATTCCCTTAATACTTCGCTATTATGCCTTTGACGACGGCGTTGTATATTTTTAATTTATTTGCCTTCGAAAGAGGATACAAATACCCCTGCCACACACCTTTATGGTAGCACGCAGGGTATTGTGTATATGTAGATATTATTCGATCCCACAGGATGCTATTTAGTACTCTTATAGCTCTTCTTTCCTGAGTATTTCGGCCTGAGATAACTTGATCTAAGGTTTTTTCAACAGTATTTTTTACTCCTAGGTATTGTAACTGCCAAATCGCCCATTCGGTATCGACCAAAGAGTCCCGGAACTAAATCCAAGGGAGACCTTAGTAAATTCTCGCGGCGCAATTTTCTGACATTCAAATATTCGTGGAATAATACTACCCACTGCATTTTGCACGTCCTCATCTTAGTAAAAATTGACTCTACCATGTAGATGCCTGCTGACTTTATCTTGCACTATCTACTACTACTACTAATCTATTGTCTTTTTCTGCCTGCTCCTTAAAAAAATCTAATATATTTTCAACTAATCTACATGCCCATTATAGACTGAGTTAATCGTGTACGTCTCCATTAATATCGGGCACCTTCATAATTTGACAGCTTATCAGTCCATAAAATTGGTGTGTATGTATAAATACTAAAATTAAAATCATTGTCATAAGTATTCCACCAAGATTGGCAGATTTTAGACAGTTTCTACCTACTGCTGCAAGTAAGCCTTACTTCAAAATCAGTTCTCGGAGGGATTCCCATGGAACCCCTCATCAAAAATTCACGGTGGCATACAAAATTACTGGAATGGTTATAGTGCCATACAGAATCGTGGTTCTGTATGCCACTTGAAATAAGAAAGAAGTCATTTTTTTTACAAACATTGCATACATACCAGTCACAAACATATACGGGTATACCAATGTATGAGTGAAGTATGCATATTTCTGTACTCACTATGCATATATGTGACAACATGAACACTAAGTGCAAATGACAGAGCTATCAACTTAGGATTTTAGTCGAAGACTAAGATGGGATGCGTGACAATGGGACGGACGGGCTTGCCTTTTTCGCCATTTTCATTGTTTCGCACCTCCTGACCACCATTGCCAAAAATTGGATGGCTTGGAGTGAGTGAAAAGAGGACTATTCAATGTCGTTCACTTTTGGATTTTTTAGTTGGACCAAATGAACGAGAAGACATAAATAACTGCGCCTACTTAAAAAAAAAAACTTTGACAGGTTGAGTGCGCGACACAATTTATTGGCGATCAGATCATGTGTCGGACTTGCGCATTAAAAACATACACATGTTTTTCCGTCGCTGAATCCAGTAAAAAAGCAGTATTAAGAAGCGGTTTTATGTGAGATGAAAAGACCGCAAAAACAGACATGAATTGATATTCCATGCTGTACATACGTTAAAGGATGAATACAAGGTGATACAACTCAAGAGAGTGTCTTTCTTTACCTTCCGACAGATATCTTGATAAATGATAATGATAAGTATGAAGGTCAAAATATAGTAATATGCAATATGCTTGGCAAAACGGCAATTGGCTAGCTGCGTGTAAGAGAATCTCTAATAATTATAATACTTAGATTGATTATATAATTTATTCATTCCCAGGAACTGGTAAACAATTGAGCAAAAATTTAGCAAAACCAATATGCAATGAATTATCAATCGCTGATGCTGATATGCTATAAAGGCCGCCTATACACGATACAATTTCTTACACAAACGCTTGTATAAGGAAATTGTAACGTTTAAAGCGGCATATTGTGTGAACGCTTGTTCGAATATCTGAATGACTGAACGGAAAATAGAACCTGTTCTAATTCCATTCAGACAAACATACAATTTCGTTTAGTCTCATACATTCGTTTGTACAAAACATTGTATCGTGTAAAGCGGAGAAAATTTACCCATCAACCTTAGGATCCACCTCTTCTCATAACGTTGTAAATGTTCCATTTAAATTCTCTCTCGCAACTACCTCTCGCCTTTGATTTTTTAGAGGTATTACCGTAAATTTGCATATAATTCGCGTACTTTTTTGCTTCCACATAGCTCAAATCCACCAGAAGCACGATTTCGGGTTTAAAGATACTGACAACCGTAATTATTATTTCCTCACGTATATTACGATCCAAGGATTTTGCGGCCCAAATTTCACCAAAAAAATCATCATACGTGAGACAACTCGAGGCTTTTCTGGCCAGAACTATAGCTTCACGTTCATTTTTTCAAAGGAGCGAGTCAGAAGCATTATATTATATTGATATAAATTTAAAATATGCCGCTAGTATATGGGATCCGTACGAGGAAGGTATGATAAAGGAATTAGAGAGTTTGCAAAGGAGATCAGCTAGATTGCTAAAGGCCGTTATGATAATTGTATTAACGTTACGAGATTAATAGAAGAACTACGATGGGAATTGCTTTCAGGACGTGGGTTAAAATTTATGTTAAACGTTTTAAGTAAATTCGAAACTGATTTGTCCACAGATGACCTTAGATATATATTAAGAACCCCTGCGTATTATGCTAGGTTTGATCAGATTAACAAAATTAGGGAGATAGATTGCCGTACAGATATATTTAAAATGTCATTTTTCCCGCGATCCATAAGAGAGCACAATAGGCAGCATAGCAAAGGAATAGATAGGAGAAATATTGTTAGAGTAGTCTGTACTACATGATGCATGTATTAACAACCAATCCCTTTATTACTTTCTAGATACTAGATATCTAGCTGCATGTTACCCTGTTATCAGCTTGTGTCCATGTAGTAGTCTAGTTGCCTGTCAATAGTGCATGTTTGGTGATCTTCACCCCATGCCACACAGCCGCGAGGTGGCTCTCAGGGTATTACGTAGATGTAGATGCATTGAGTTAAACGCGTTAAAGTGCACCATTGTACTTGGTTACACGAACCCTGAAACACGTGATTACAGGGGAAGAATAACAGATCGTGGAATCGACACCGGCTACCTTCCGTGAATTGAAGGAATTATTTAGGCATAAATACAGGTACGGTTAGATAATATTACGGGCAGTACATGTAGAGATGTACGGAAAAGGACGATACTCCAAAATGTAACGAGCGTGAAATTAGATTCAATTTAGTTCAATCGTAGCACATCATAAATAATGGTCAGTCACCGAGGTTTCTTATTCCTTGGATGATGCCAATTGAGTCAGAAACCGAAGGTTCTATTCCTTTCTGTTGATTGTAAAGGAAGCTCCATGAATGGCGAACACTCAGCTGCTTCTCTGACGTCACCAGTAGCGTTCACGTCATGGCCCTTCCGTATCTCGTCGATACTCCTCCCTCCCACTCACTTCTCTCCCTCTCCCACTCCACTCGACCTCACTACTCGACGGAGGCACACGCCCTTCACGTATACATACAGATTCCACTTCCTTTTTGACTCCCAACTAAGTGGGTCTTCGCTTGATGACCCAATACACGCCGAATTTTTGGGCCATCATCACCTGATTATCACTTACTAGGCTTCATTCTATTTACTGCACCACTCTTATCCTAAATTTGATTTATAAAAATGTTGAGAATGGAGATAAGTTAACATACGAAATGAAGATGGAAGTCACATTTGGAGCACTATATGGTGGAGAAAAAGGGGGAATTATGATACGATGAACGGGGGATAGTGATGCATTAGGGAATGGGGAGGTCGATAGAAATAAAAGAGTTGGTTCTCGGGCACAAGTTGGGGAGGTTGGGAAAGAATTATAATCATGAAGTTGTAATTAGTTGGATAGGAGAGATGGAAGATACCCTGCAACTAAGTTTAGTAATATAATGCTGACTCTTAAGGAAATTGCTGCTGACTGATCGATGAATCGCCTTACTCTGAAATTACGGGAACTGCTAATTCAGCAAGCTGCCAAGGACAATGTTCAGGTACGTGCGTATTCCTCTTATCCCCTCTTTTTCTCCCTAGATCGCTTCACCCATCCGCTACAGCTTTTATTTCCACTTCCCGCCTTCCACAGACCTCCTCCCACGCGATCCTCGCCCGCACACTCTCTTCCCCTCTTCTCCCTCGATTTCCCCCATCTCCTGTACCCCTTCCCCTCTCGGGCGGCCCCGGGTCCCCTCCCCTACGACGCCTGCCGCGAGTGCATTCTGCTCCGAGGGCGTTGACCCCACAACGTTTGGCTTCTGCGAGAAGGGATCCCCGAAAATCGACCCCTACGTTCTCTCCCTCTCCTCTCTCTCCCCCCGTACGACCCACCCCACTGTGTGTACCCTCCTGCCTCTTGCTCCCTCT
The DNA here is from genome assembly GCA_933228895.1 of Platycnemis pennipes. Taxonomy (NCBI): domain Eukaryota; kingdom Metazoa; phylum Arthropoda; class Insecta; order Odonata; family Platycnemididae; genus Platycnemis; species Platycnemis pennipes. Next base: position 112,231,494 of record OW121850.1, read on the forward strand.
CTCTCTCCTTCCCTCCATGGCCTACCCTCTCCCCCTCCTCCGTGGCTCTTGGGGGGTCGGAAAGGTTGCGCGCGGCGTTGTGCCGATGGTCGGAGATGCATCGATGCCGCCGCCACCGCCTCACCCCGAATGGCGGAGGGTCGGGGCAGGACGGGGGGGAGAGGGGGAAAGAGGGTTGCTTGCGAGGCATCGACCCCTGGATTTTCGGGGGTCCTGAGGCGATGGGGGGAGGGGACCGGGGAGGCCCTGCCCCGGCCCGAGACGCTGGGCACGCCAACCAAGTTCCAGGCACCCTACGTTCCCACTGCTCGAAAAAACACGTGCGATACCTATCCCGGAATCGGTTGCCTCAAGTCCGGAGGTCGCATGGTTCTCCGCCACACTCTACCTCTTCTCCAGAACGTAAGTGGCATATCATTCCGGTTCATTCCCGTTTGTTCTATGACGGGCGTCAAAATTTGTGTCGCCACTTCCGAAATTACTCCCCGTGAAGCATTTGTGGATTTTCGAACCAGCATGAGTAAAATGATGGTTTGAAATTAGAAGCTGTATCGCGGATGGGGCCGTTTTTCTCCATGGATCAATCTTTTGCCTAAATTGTATCACTGGTGATACAGTTTATAAAAATAGGAACGCGTGCGTGGTTACACGAGAGCGATTCACCACTCCCAAAGACGTTTCGGTAGATTTCAATTAACAATGAAGTTTTAAAAGTAGCTTGATGTAACACCTAAGGTGAAATTTACATCATACAAATCAACGAGTGGCATATGAACAAGAATTACTAAATAAATGTGTGGGTAATAATTATATATGGAAGAGATCTGATTCCTGAGAAGTAGAGTACAATGAATTTCAGTGGGCTCCGTTGACCTGACCAGAACCCTTCGACATCAGTCGGTTAATAAGTAAATATATATGTCCAATTTGTCTCAACCATCCGAGCGAAGGCGGTCTCCACCACAATATAATTCCTTGCCCTCGATTCCGAAACAAATTAACCAGACTCGCGAGGGAAGGCGTTCATTAGCCGTGCGTCAACCCTGATACCATTTAGCTAGATATTTCAACGATGAGATCGGCGATCAAGGAGAAATTCGTCAATAATAGTTTTATTCGAACTCGATACGCATCGATCAAAAAGTCAAGGAATCAATCTCTCAAATGTTGTTGGAGCATGTCAGAAGCGATGGAGAAAAGAAAACCCAAATTCGATATCATGATATATAGCTCTTTTAAAAAGCAAGGCTTATCGTGAAAAGATACGCTTCATACTATTTATATGCTATTAATCAACATTTCAACGTCAAAGCTTCTACCAAGTACTGCGTGCTCCCAATCACATATTTTATAAAATCTTCATCATGGAATGCGATCATTATTGCCACTTCCATCACGGTACTCATTTTTTGAATAGGAAAATGTTAGGAAATATTGCGAAGGACCTGTGGTTCTCCCAACAGTCAATGTCACCATACCAGAGCCAACGCCCATGGTTCCTAAGACAACATTTCCCGTCAACCTTTGAGTCTTGTACAACCAACCATGGTTCCAAAACCCCACTCCTTGCCGTGTCTATGAGATCCATGGCATAATTGTCTCCGATTTCCATCGACCCAGCATGCTGCGAGTGCACAATATGCTTGCTCGGACGTGACACTAGGAAGGACCCTTGTGTCCCCGTATCGCCGATTCCTTCGCGCACGCTCGATATCAAATCGTAATGAAAAGGCCGATGCCCTGAAAATGGAGCAACGCGCAGCCATACGCACGAGAGCGGGGGTGGGTGGACTCGGGGGGAAGTGGAGGCGTCTCCGACCCCTCCCCCCACCCTATTTCCCCTTTGTTCCCACGCACTCTTCTCCCGCGGGCAGCATGCCCCTATTTCAGATACGACGCGGGATAACGCTCTTTATAACCTTGCGCTTCGTGTCCTCCTTATCGCCTGCCCGACATTAACAAATGCAGTGAGCTCGGCACTTGGCAGGGGTTTATTGTTACGTGCGGAGCTCCATGAAAAACGAGTGAGACAAAAACGAAAGTGATTTTCTGAAATTTCATGGATTTCACCGGTGGCGCCATCCTTGGGAACGGCGGGGGTCATCCCAGGCAGGTCATTTCGGCGTTATAAATGAACATTTCTGAACCAAGGTACTAATGGCTGATGTGTCAATGGTAGGGTGATGGTGCAAACATTACGCACGATGGAATACGTTAGGTAAAACTTAGGTATTATTATTCATTATCCACTAATTTAGTGTACTACGCATTTACTTCATGGTACCAACACCGAGAGAACCAAAGAAAAGGGTATACTGCGTGCATTACCGTAAGGAGCTCACAGTAGGATCTTTTCCAGAGCGCTTAAAAGAGGGAATACGTCAGTATGCAGATCCATTGGAAGGAAATATGGACCGGAAAGCATAACTGTTAAAAAAAACTAAATAATTTTTAATGAAATAAACTTCCAAATGAAGCGACACTTCCCGTACTATTTATAACTGGCATGAATGTTATTATATGAGAGTATATAAAAATAATTACTGTCCACTGGTTATACCGGATATCCGCTGAAATTGTACAACAGGGAAAAAATCATTCGCCTTAACCGGGACCGGAAAGCAGGGGGTCCAATTTCCAGTCCCAGTCAAGGCGAATGATTTTTTCTCTTCGGAATATCTGCTATAAAAATAATCTTTTAGGAAATGTAATCAATGCGGCACTCTATTGCCTATTTTTGTAAAAAAACAGTAACAAACCTGCAATATAAAAGAGTTTGAATTCTTAGTTTTCCATTCTCTATTGTTATAAAAATCAAGCATTATTGTTTCCTTATTCGTTGGCCAATTTTCTAAGTGAGCTCTTATGCCAAATTCACCCATCACGGTAAGGAGCGTATTTTTTCCCCACCCGCTTCTGGTTTGCAAGAAGTATTTGGTAGGTATAAACACTCATGTGACGTGAGTTTCAGCTTTAAAATGTCTCCCACATAGACGAGAAGATGTTGTATCAGAAAAACATGAGATAACACAAAAAATAATTACATAACCAGTGTAATATTTTCCATAGAAAATAAGTCAAGCTCTTATGCCAAATTCACCCATCACGGTAAGGAGCGTATTTTTTCCCCACCCGCTTCTGGTTTTCAAGAAGTATTTGGTAGGTATAAACACTCATGTGACGTGAGTTTCAGCTTTAAAATGTCTCCCACATAGATGAGAAGATGTTGTATCAGAAAAACATGAGATAACACAAAAAATAGTTACATAACCAGTGTAATATTTTCCATAGAAAATAAATAATACACATTTCAGCAAATGCTTTCAGTATGCTCACCAGTTCGGACATAATTTTTAAAATCTGTTCTCATTTCTTCCGTAAGGTGTATGATTATATATGCCACATTTGTGGCACATGCATCAGGCTACTTTCTCAGAAAGACAAATAGGTGTCACATCTTTCACACTTTTGCACTACAGGTTTTTCGAATGGATACATATCTCTACTTGGATTAAGATGCAGTCAATTTGAGGGAAGGGCTTGGTATTGAGAAATAAAATTTTTTGCTCTAATCATAGAAAAAAGACAATTTTTCTTTGACTAGAGCAGGATAAAAAGCAGCAGGGGTTAGTCTAATAATGTAATTATAATGTGATATCTCCTCCTAACAAAAAAGGTGAGTTCAACCCAAAGATTGGTCTCGTCAGTGAGGGTAGAGCTCACCAAATACTGCGTCTGAAATTCACAAACAAGGGTAAAGAGGCCATTTATTTCCTCAGTTGCCTACGATTTCCCAGACACAGCTTGGATTTGGTAGGACACCATAGTTCCATCACAGATTTGAACCCATGGTCAGCTGTCCAACGCTCTACCCACTGAGCTAACACGCTCTCTATGATTTATAGCAGTACAAAAACATATGTACTGCATACATTTGTAGCTAGGAGCTACAGCCAGCAAGTTAAATGCGTTGATCTGATGCGTGCATTTTGATGAGCAAACTAAGCATTAGCTGTAAACTTAACATCCCCTCCACCAGTATATCTTACAAATAGACCCTGTGATGCCCAAGGTTTTGGACTGGAACTTCTCGAAAAATAGCCCAGGAGCCTATATATGTACCTAAATATTTTATAGCGATTTCATGGAGTTAACTGTCCTTTCCCCGAGAACAATGGCCCAAGAAAAGCTGCAATTTATAAATCCTTTCTCGGCTAAGTATTTTACTGCATTTTTTCCTGAGGATAATTAAAGGATACTGAGGATTTGACAAATTATACGACCTTTCTAGAAGTTTCCCGCCCAGTATTTCATATAGTTATTTTTTTTCGTTGCCGTTAGTTGGCCGATACTAAATCACCAGCTTGCCCCATGCTCCCTAATCTGATACCCCTCTTCCTCTTCTTGGCGCTTAGCTCTTTCTCTGTCGGACGCCCCTCCTCTCAGCATAAATCGTATCCCTCTACTGCTTCTATTCTTCCCAATCGCCTTTGTTTTCCTTCCGCCCTCTGTTCGTTTGCATTCGTCGCGAGGCTTTTCCGCTATTTTACTGGTCGTGTGCTTTACCTCAATATACGCGCGAGGAGATTTTGGAATGCCTCACACTTACGGGGATAGAATGAGTCCTTGATGAAATCAAATTCCTCATTTGTTCACACCCTGGGTATTTCATCACTTTGTACTCATAAAACGGTTCATTGAAGCAAGGGCTCACGAGCACCAATCTATATTGCACTGAGAGGACTACTGCGTCTCTATTAACAATATAATAGTGTTCTGAATGGGTTACTGCGTTCTTCTTCTTCGACTGGTAAAGTTAAGGAACTTGTCTTGTGGTGGTTATTCCGGGGAGAGGGGAAGAGGAAGGAAATAATATAAATTTTATAATTATGTGTATGAGTTTGAGCATTAAAAATATATATCTATATATCTATCTATCTAAACCGAGTCCAAGGCTATTTGCTCCATTTATGATACGTTGGTTAATGGGGATGAAATGTGTATAAAACCTTAAGATAACGGAGCAAGAGTTGAGAGAAACTTGACGTCAAAATTAACCTGCTCTTAACGGGTGCTTCCAAGGGGTCCACGGTTTAAAGTCCCTTTCGACGGACGCAGTGCTAAACTTAAAATGTCCTCCACACAGTCCTCAAGTATGCACCAGTAAGTCAGGAAAATACCTCTGTCACCACGAAAATTCAAACCAAATTCCTCGGAATGGGAGGCAAGTACTTTAGCCACCATACCAACCCGACTCCTAAGGCGTCCCCATGAAAGAACTCCCAAGCACCGACTGCGTATACGCTTTTAGAGGAACTGAATGAACGCCAGAATGCACTGATTTTAATCCCCAATGGAAAACCTTGAGATACTGGCTTCATAACTTCCATAGTCTGTTACATTCTCACATTTTTCAACTATGCTACAGTCCCTTTCTTACAAATCTCTTTCGAAACTGTAGTTCCACAGAGGACCAAAACAATATTTAGACACTCCTACGTTTCCATGCTCGCCATTAAGAAAGAGGCGACCAGTGTAAGGATATATGTAAGGCCAATATTAGTACCTAACAACTGCTTTCAAAATTAAAGAAATATTTTAATGGTATAATTTACTACGCTAGGAAAAAGAGTGGGCGAATGACTGAATGATTGAGTACGACGTACAACGAGAAAATTACCAACGAATGAGATCAAGGCGGAACTACAGATGGAAATAAGTAGTCAGGAGTCGAAGTGCGTGGGAATTATTATGACCTGATTATGGCGGAAGCTAAAAACGAACGTAAATATGAATTAATTGGTATAATAACAAGGTTTCATAGCTTACACCACTTAGTAGGTTTTTTTATATTTGTGCAAAACAGAAGACGAGAGACATAAAGGGTTTAATTTGTGCTCGGAGGCATTGGCTTTGGAGAAAATGAACCCAGCCACGCCGTCTGCAGGGAAAGCGAAGAGAGAAGAAAGATGAACTTCAGCAAGGATCGTAACTCCGGTAGTTGAGAGGACGTCGCGCGCCACCTTCTTCATAACCCTCAACCTCGCCAGTCCCTCCGAATTCCCTCTCCAGATCCCACAAGGATCCTTCTTCTTCTCCCCTGCAACTGTTATTCGCCTGGGCATCCCCATTCAACTCCATCTCCTGCGTACCACCTCGCTCCATCCCCTTCTTCTGTCGTCTTTTTTGTAGATCTCCCCTGATTTCCCATCCCCCTTTCTCCTTCCCTCTACTCCATTCTTGATTCCCATCGTTCTGCCACAATCTTCCTTCCTTATCACCCTACCATCTTCCCCATGCTCTTGCTGCTGCTGCGAGGGTCCACTTGCAGCGTCTTCGAGTTCTCTCTCCGGCTGCCACGTGGGTCCCAAACCCTCTTTCTCTCCCTTCCCCACCACCACCGCAACAGCCATACCGAACAAACCTCTCCCCCAAATCCCCGCCCCAATCAAGCCTCGAAGCGCTATCGTTTTCGGAGAGAAGACACAAAAGGCATCCCCCTCCCGCCCCGCTTCCCTTCCGACTTCGCGGCTCTTCTTGGCTCGCTTCGTTTCCGCCCGTTTTTATTAAAAGCTCATGCAACACCCGGTGTCGGGATTCCCTCGGCCAGCCTCTCCCCTAATTGGGGAACCCTTTCCTTTCATCTCCTCCCCCACTGCCCTCACTTTCACAGTCCGCAGTGCTTCCGTCCCACAGTCCGCTCAAGTTTCCCCACTTCTCCCCCAATAGCAAGCACTTTTTAACGGGGTGAGCACCAGGGTGCGAATGGGAAAATTCCCTCCCCTCTCCGGATGTTAATAAGAATGGAGTATTTTCCGATTCGATTGAGGAATTTGTAGGCTAACTGGACCGCGATATACTCATTTCCTTCAACACTCTAGCGGAAACACTTTAGCGGAGAAACCCGTTGATATTCGCAATAGCAGAATTTCAAGAGAGAAAAAATCATTCACCTTGTCCGAGATATAGAAATCCGAAGAAAAGAAGGACGCCTTGATAGTTAATTGATATAAACACCTAATCAGAAGGTTCCGGGTCCCGATGAAGGTAAATGATTTTTTTTCTCTGTGGGAATTCTGAGACTCTTTTCGGTATGAAGAAAATTTATTACAAATCTTTTCTTTTCAAAATAAAATGCCTATATGGCAATATTTATCTCTTTTGATTGTCCTGATAAATTAGTTTGAAGGCTCTTTGGATTAAATTCTATTTTATACAAAGATACTGAAGTTGAAATTCGTTACTGAAATAAAAACTCTTTAATTGACAGATAATTTTCTCTTTTGCCCAAAACTTATATTCCTCTTCCTGTAAGCCAAATTATTCTTTGCGCCGAATCTTACATCATCTCTGATTTTTAGAGAAGTCCATACATTCATATTCTCTTCATCCTATTTAGAATATATATAGGACTTGGCGTAAACAATCTTGCAAGTTTAGATGTTATGCTTGTTGCTAGAGGAGGCGATCGACAGCTAAGGGTTGTGGATAAATCTTAATATTTCGCCATTAAAAATAGATTGGTATTTAGCAAGGGGTATACATATAAGGAGTGGAGGAAGTTTGCAGAGAACCCGACGTGGAATTAAGATACATACTGTTGAAGAAAGGCGTCAATGGGCTCCAAAATTAGATATTCCATTCAACGGATGTTGCACTAAACTTAAAGTTCCCTCCAAACAGCAGTTAATCAGGTTCTGAGAAACCAATTTCTGCAATATACGATGATACCATTAAAATATCTCGACATGGTTTTTCACGTCCCTCAGACACATTCTTGAGCAATACTTGAATTTTTGCAAATTATTGAGGTGGACGTAAGAGGGGAAAAACCTTGTACACACATTGGCCATGATCATTGAGCGGAAAGGGAGTGAAAAGTTCCTTTCACTCTAACCCTTCCATATTTATAATTTGGATAATTTAATTTAAAGTTATAATGACTCGCCATTAAAGTTATATCGCACCTAAATTAATAATAATGTAGAAGAAATTCGGATTTAAACTGGCGATGATTGAGTATGTAGGTGCTTTTGTGACCGAACTGCTTCTCCTGCCTCTCTGTTGCAATCTTTTAATTAGATGATATCGCCGGTGAACTTGTGTTATTTACTCGCGTTACAAACAATTATTCTAGTTCTCACTTTGTATCACTGATATTCTAAATGAACTCATTAGTCATAGAGACGGTATTCAACAAAAGTGTGACGTGGGCTTGTCGCATTTCTACGTACATGGCTGCTATTTGAAGGGCATACGTCCGATTTAAGCGTGAACGACAACTTTTTCTACGATCATCCTGTATCCACTGGTCTGGTTTTTTCCTGATCTTTTATGTTTCCCGAAGTCTCTGCAAAGTGGTACTTTGAAGTAGAAGATGAAAAACACTTAATAGCAACGTCAAGGTTAGCTGTGATGACCACGGTTCTCTCATAAGTTGACCTCTAAAGCAACATATTAAAAACCTTTTGATTAATTCATGAGGAATTCCGACCGATTTCGGTGACCACTTATTCAATGATTAGCACGAAGGCTGAATTGACGGTTAAGCGTAAGCATTACCACATGGTACGAAATCCAAAAGACACGTACAACTTCAGTACTCACAGTAAGAGATTCAGATCCTATCTCAATGCCACTAGCGATATTCTTCAAGATTATGACATTACGGCTTCAAGCACGATTAAAGTATACCTTTACTCCGCAGGTACGTGGTTAAGGAGCGAGGAAATATGTTTACGAAGAGAAATTTACACTAGGTAATATCCCAGCATAATCTATCCAACAAACACGCAGATTTAACTTGATTCCAGGAGCATTTACACACAAAATATATCAGCACCATAGAATTGATGTATGTATCCCGCAGATGTTCTGAGGAGAATAAATGGATAATCTCATATGCTGATGAAGAAAGAGTATTTGGATCACATCAAATGCATTCGCAGTATTTTACTTTTTAAGAATCTTCACACAAATCGCATATTTTTCTTTCTGCACAATAATGATGCCAACGTCGCCGAGGACGAATTGGTCGGACTTCATCGGACGAATATTTTATGCTTGTTTCACGAAAGAGGGAAGTGAAGAGTTCAGTCAGAAAAAAATCTCTTTTACTCAAATTTCACTCAGCAATTCTTTAGTTCACATCAAGCACGTAGTCATTACGCTAATACTTGTAGTCAGTCCTCTTACACCACATCTAATTCCCCAAAGTTTCTTTTGTCAAAATTTTTGAGAGATTGTGAATCACTGATTTGTTATTATGCTCATTAAATTCTGCTTAAAAGTAGATTCCGCTTCAATAATCATGCCGTGCAAATTTTTATATTGGTTGCATACCAAACTAATATGATAGCCAATACACTAGAAAAGCTTCAAAATTCGATAAGAAGCCCATCGGAAAAATTTGGTGACTGTAAACATGCTCTCTGAACTGGCTTCCCAAGCCTCTCAAGGGAAGAAGACTTACCCAATGAGAATGCTTAGGTCATTCTTTGTTGTTCAGTACGTATTCAGAACAATATCGTTATTCTTTCTATTTCCTGAAGAATGGCTAACATTTTTACAGTCGATCGGCATGGGCATCTGTGGTTTTTTTCAATCAAATTTAATAAATAATTTTTATGCCTACATTTCACATAACGTCCTGTAAAAAAATTAATTTCTTCTCTACACGGAATAAAATCGACGATAGAAAGATGAAAATATGGTTTTAAAGTTTACTTCTCGAAGGAATTTACTGGTTCAAGGGTGAATTCCAGTTTAGAATACTGTCAATATCCCCAGAAAAATATTTTGATTAAGTTTGGACAGAAAAGTTTTCAAAGAACTATTACAACCATCACAACAATTATGCTATTAAAAATTATTAATAGAAAAAAATCGTGTTCTGTGGATGAGGGTTAAGGCACAAACTCTACACATGTGACTATGTGTTCACATAATAATTCATTATTGGTCAATACTTTATGCATAGATAGATGGTGTGAATAATATGAATTTGATCGGTAGGATATGGCGACATCTCCCAAGCTCTCTGCGTTCAATTCCATTTCGGATCAGTTTTTTCGGATTTGGTTATTCATCCTACTTCTACGTACTGTTTATTGTATGTACATACATCTACATCTACTGAGTACCTTGCAAGCCAGCTAGAGGGTGTTACATATGGGCTGTATATCAACCGAACATACATTACTATTGTATTGACGGTAGAAAATTTTAACAAGGAAAACTACGGCACCATATATTTTTAATTGTAACCTCGAGGTTTAATAGGGCTGTGACTGGAATTTATAACCCATAAAATGTGCTTATGCCTCGCCGGTATTTTTATCGTTAGTCTGCCGTGAACAAAGACCTTATGAAATTATGAAGTAGGTCACTGGAGTGCTGGAGCATTACCTTGGGGATTTATCGCAAGTCACAACTGCATTCCTTGCCGAAAGGTTGGCACGAGTTCCAAATTCGCGTCCACAAAGTATAAATGTGTGGATAATGCCATGATCACATGCATTGTAACTTTAAAGTAAGCCGAGTAAGAAACCAAAAAAAGGCAAGAGAACCAGAATGTCTCGTTATAAGAGGGAGTGAGAAATACTCCCGAATTTCAAGTTCAACCAGCCAAAACATAAACTACTTCATTGATGTTCTACAGAAATTTTGAGGATAAACAATATTTCCATTTACTCCTAGCTCACACTTACTTCCCTGTTTCCATAACTCGTTTATGGAGTAATCACGAAACTTTTAGGTTACTACATCACACATTGCAAATGTTGGCTTATTTACCAGTGTGGCAGTATTCGAGCCCATGGTAAACTGAACACACATTTAGTCATGGTCTTCATTAAGAATTATTAGGTTTCAACAGACTTTCCTCGTCACTCTTCCGAGGTGGGCTTTTTTCACCCTCAGTTTACGTTTTCATCATTTTTTGAGGAATGTACGGTCGCCTTTCCAGGAAAATCCTATAATCAATCCTCCGAGAATAAAGCTCTGAGAAGAGGACTCCATACTGAGGCGTTCACGCATTCTAGCGAAAGAAAGCTAAAGTAAATGCCAACTTTAACCTACACCGTGGTGAAACCTAATACATGATCAGTGACGTATTTATGACCCCTGAGGCCCCGGAGGAATATAGAATGAGGCCCCCAATGTTATAGTCTTTTACAACTATATTTACAATATCTCTCTCGTGAGGCCCCCAGCGTTCGCGAGGCCCCCGGTGGCCGCCTGTTAAGGCCGTTGTACACGGTACAATTTCTTGTACAAGAACTTGTACAATGCGCAAATTTTATCGTGTACGAGGTGTTCGGACAATTTCTTGTACAAGAAATTAGATCATGCTCTATATTATTGGATGAAACGGTCCAAGATCCACTCCGTAGCTTCTGCGCATGACATGTGACGGTAGTGATGAGTTTTCCATTAGTATTCGTAAGGTTGGTGTTCTGTTTGCGATCACTTTTATTCCTATAAGCATCGCAAAGCTTCCATTTTTGTTGTACATATCGTGATATTCTTTGTTGCTCCCATATTATGATATTCTTTGTTGCTTCTATATTGTAATATTCGTCTGTCCCGTCGGAAGTGTTCTATTTCTCAAAAGATGAGTTGGACACACTGGGAAACATTTAACCTCAATGAAATTAAGATGACGTTATTGAACCAAAAATAAATATATGCAACAAGAGAACACGTGATGTTTGGACGATAAATGATGGGTTTCATGAGCCGATGAAAGAGTGCAAGTAACCAATCGTAAAATTTCATTTTATTAATGCTAGGATTAATGGTAGCAAATCATTGTAACCCAGTAACTATGGCAGTATTTTCAAAATACTATCGTCATCGGGTATCGGGATTCAGCTGTTGGACAGAAAACGATATCTGCGCATGTTATTGGCGCACAAATTGCATGAAAATCTTTTATCGTGTACGACCGTGAACCAACTTCTAGTACAATATCTTGGTCCAATCTCGCCGTTCAATTTATGGTACAAGATCTTGTACAAGAAATTGTACCGTGTACAACGGCCTTTACGCCATATGGTAAATACGGCCCTGTACATGATGGTAGATACATAAATATTACGCGACGTTGTTGCCATGGTAACCGTTTATTTTCGGTGCAACATCCGCTGTTTTTATACTTAAAATTGGCATTTGCTAATAGATAACCACCCGCGCAAAACCTTAAAACGATAACTAAGATTATTATTATTTCACAAGATGCTTGGACTGGACTCTGAAAGCAAATAAAAGGATATAAATCGGTAGTTTAAATGATATTCTCTTGTTATACTTGAAATTTTCCCTAATTTCACATATTTCCCCGAAAATTCAGGAGTTCTGAGACTTATTTAGAATTCCCTGAGTTTCGGGTCCTGCCGCGCCCCTGCTGTACCCCCGCCCATAAAATGCCTGCGAGCGAAAAATGAAGGACTTCCCGCTCTAAAACAGGCCTTTCACCCTTCGGTTATACGCGGCGCTGCTTCGCGCGGCAGTTTCTCCGAAAATGTGACACGCGCCGATTTCGACCTTGGGTCGGAGGACCTCGGGCTGGCAGCGCCTCGAAGGTTTTCTCCCGGAACGTAATGAAGAATTACGCCTGGTCGGACGTTAAAAAAAAGGAGAAAATTATGATACGATCGACGGGAACGTGGGCCAAAGGCAACACTGTTTCTCGTCTGGCGGACGTTTTCCGTGAAAATCAAGTTGCCTCTCATATCTGATGTTACACTGTAATTATCCGTACGATCTCTCCATCCATATCTCGGCTTTCCCAATTTTCACCTCCATTTCATCCTATCACCCTACGCTTCCGCCAAAGTACTGTCGATGCTTCCCACGCGATCCCATTTTCAAAAAAAAAACCGCCGCGAATAGGTGGATTCTGAGGACGAGTCACAGACCTATCGAGGGGCAAGGCCATTTGCGGCGCAATTAGCCATTTTCAGGGATAAGAGACCGGTTTCAGGCGTTTAAGTTTCCGCGGAACATGAAAGCAATTCTTTTTCGGGTTGAATGCACTTTCCACCTTAAATCGAGGTAGAAACAGCTGCAAGGCTCGATGTTAAACGGAAAAGATTGGGGCGCGGCTCGAGAGACGTCGCTTACATAGAAGTGCACTGACCACGGTGTTCATCCATTCGCAGTTTCCACGTAAGTTGCGAACGAGTTACACGACATTTATCAATAGGTAATAATATGTAGCAGAACATGTTAGCTTAGAAGCAAATTCATTACATATTAAGAAATAAGGTAAACTTATGCTGCAATTCCACACTAAATATATATTGAACGACCAAGGTTTTGCTGCTATACATACATACATGATAAACATTGTGTCTGACGATGCTGCAAAACAAGGGTCGTTCAATATAAATTTAGTATAGAATTGCAGCGTGAGTTTACCTTATTTACTAACATGGGAATTTCCACAAGTAAGGCAAGAACAGCTCCTATCAACAGATCAAATGGATATCCCACACAGGATTCTCCAACGTCCTAAATGACTTTACATCCTATCTTTTCACAAATTTTATAAAAAAATCGAAGGATGTTATTCGAGGCAGATACTTCGACATGTTACGCTATTATGACGAACCCCAAATCGTTACTTAATATTATAAATGAGGCCTCATTAATGCAAAAATATGTCGTACTCCAACGTTTTCAAATAATTTACCTCCACACTTGGTTTAATGGAGTATTTCGTTCATACCATACTCATCTCAATATTTCTTATCCGACACCCATTGCCCTCTTATGCCTAGGCCTCATGAATAATCGAGGGTTAAAATGACTCGCGTGAACTTTTTAAGCAAAGGATTCAAAATTCTTGAACCACAGCAATACAGAAGCTATTATGCCAGAAGCTTGACGACACCGGATTATTCCAGTTCCAAAAAGTCGATTAAACAAAGCCGTTACGTCGATATTTCGTCATACGAGTAATTGTGCTGGACTATCTCAAATCTGGAAAGTACTCGTTCCAACGGACACCTCGGTTTCGAAGTCGTAAAATCGGTGTGCGTACGTCTTCTCGCCTCGTCCCTCAAGCTTCCCCACCGCGATTCCCACACGTGCCGTCTTTAGATCCATTCCTCTCTCTCTCCCTTCCTCCCCCGGCTGCGGGAATGGGAAGCAGGAGGAGTGCTGACACTCCAAAGAGGAGGTTAGGAAGAAAAGAGGATGGAAACCGGCGTGCATTCCTGTGGTCAAGATCGGCGCCTCCCTCTCCACTCAGACCGTTCCCCACTTTGGATACGCGACTAAGCTATCCATCCCACGGAGGGAATCGCCCAATTCAAGGTCCGCGCTCGTCCATTCGTGAAATCCTATCCCTCCCTCCTCAACGAGGAACAAATTCACGATCATTTCCGAGCGTCACTCTTTCTTCATCAACGGAAACATCCTATATAGTGAAATAAAAGCCGAGTACTCTTGGTCGACATCATTCCATCGTCGGAAGCCGCTCATGCTGCCTTGGTATGAATTAAGTTCTGATCTTTCTTTTGCCTCTCTCGCTCTCTCCGATTAAGGACACATTACGCACTCCACCACCCCTTTGTAATGCTTGTATTATTAATTAAAATCTGTGAAACTTATAAAGGTTTACCTACTCATTCTGACCATTATCAAAATGATTTCCAATGAAAAATAATTGATACTTGCAATCCGTTTCTTAATCGAATGACTCTTCAAAGCATATAAACTACTTCGTAAAATTAATAAGGCGTTTCTCCTTGATCACGTCCCAATATTTGGAAACAAATCAGAGGAAAACGATTTTCATCCTTAACACAGAAAGAAATCATGTTATCATGTTTCGCTTCCACTCCATATCGCCTGAATCTTCAGAATTTGATTTGGATCCTTGTTGAAAAATGAAAATAAAGGATTTAAAACAATATATAATTACTATTTCAAGCATTTAAAAAAAAATTAAAAACTTAAGCCTCTCTCGCTCTCTCCGATTAAGGACACATTACGCACTCCACCACCCATTTGTAATGCTTGTCTTATTATTTAAAATCTGTGAAACTTATAACGGTTTACTCATTCTGACTATTCTCATGCTTAGGGCGAGAACCCCTCTGTGAGTGTCTCTCCCCATGCCAAGCAACTTCGAAGGAGGAAGAGAATAGGCGCGCGGTTACGCCATAACACTTACTGGACGCGACTGGATTGACCCAATGGAGAACCGGAGAAGATTTTTTAAATCCTATGTAGTATTCTCCACGAAGTTACGATCACGACACCACAATTCAGGCACAGAGACTAATGCATGGTCAGCGGATCAGGAAATGAGCAACGCGAAAACGGTGGCTTTTCTCTACGATAAGTGCTAATAGTTTTGGGGTTCAGGTGCTTCAGCGGCTGAGGTTATGCCGCACCATCTGACCTATGAATTTAATACAAGGACGAATACGACGTGCATGCCCTGGGAGGGATTCAAACCCGTGTACTTGGGTTGCCAGGCCTTTGAGACTTGGCTAACACGGCTTCCTAATAATTGCGATTATCGCCTCAAGAGTTGAAAACAAAGTCACCGAATACTTGTAATGGCACGCATGTTGGATGAAAAGTGATATTTGTTGGGTCCATCCCGCGAATTTTTCACAATAATCTCTCATTCAGTAGTATAGTGGACATTAGTACATGTTCGTAGTGCATGCTTAGTGATAACTCACCCCATACCACAACCCTCGAGTTGGGTTGCAGGGTAGGCAGTATAAGAGGCTTCAAAATCATTTCCAATGAAAAATAATTGATACTTGCAATCCGTTTCTTAATCGAATGACTCCTCAAATCATGTAAGCTACTTACATGCTTTGCATGTAAAAGTAATAAGGCGTTTCTCCTTGATCACGTCCCGATATATGGAAACAAATCGAAGGAAAACGATTGTCATCCTTGTTGAAAAATGTAAATAAAGGATGTAAAAGAATATATAATAGCTATTTCAAGCATTTGAAAAAAATGAAAAACTTAAGCCGTAGAGAATGTCAACTCGCAACCCGGGCATTTATTGCATACCAATTACTTGTCAATTAATTTAAAATTTCAACAAAAACCAACTACAATGAAATTTCCGCACCTCGTTTATTACTACAGCAATAAAGCATATCTTTTCAAGCAGGAAATACGGACAGTGGCAATATTGTTTCAGTCCGCAATAGCCAGGTTGGTAATACACTGACTCGGCAGTGCAATGGTATCCATTTCGAATCCCGCCACGCGCATGGATGTCGCGTTGGTTTCGGAGTTGGGAGACTCAATACTACAGTGGTAGTTGTAGAAACCAGTCTCTACATTTTTCCTTGGTGTCTTGCTCACGAACCCCATTATTTTTTTCGGAGTTATGGTCCCTAAATGAATGTCATTTCAGGCCACAAAATAAAAACAAAGGAGAAAAAGTTCACATTTCCAAGCTAAGCTCATGAGAACGGAGACACCCCATTTTATTTCCCATTCGTCTTTTTCTATCAATAAACATGAGTGCCATTTGAAAAGCGATTGAAAACACTACGAAGGGAAACATAGGAAACGTTTTTAGGCATATTCGAAGGTACAAACTGAAGATTGTGACGAAATGCAATGCCATAGAGGAAGCAAGGCGGTGAATGTGATAAGGCTGAGGAGGAATTACTGGAAACAAGAGGAAGACGTTACTCATAAGGGCATGCGAAGGACGTCCAAGAAGCAGGACAGCATGGAGATATCTGTGACAAAACAAAGATTAGGACTGACAGGATGAGCTTCGTGATGAGCCCAGAGGTATCGCAGGCAAAAATAAAAATATGTTCAAAGGCAAAGGGAGAGCGGTTTAAAATTCCCCCAGGACGGAACGGTTCACAGGTCTCTAAACCAAAAAATCCTACAGGTACGAGCATGACCCAAAACTCTGGGTCCTGGTTGGAAGAAGCTGATGGGGGAGGTAGCCGTACCCCAGAACTTACTTCTCTTCTTGAGGGCAGGGAGAATGAGGGAAATGAAGGCGCAGGGCTAGCGATGAAAAAGAAAGTAACCTCGACTTTTCATAATATGACTCTCCCGCACGTGGGGTTCTATTACGCAATAACGAGCCGCGAGGGAGGCGAAGCTGTTGAACCCGATGCTTGGTCGAGTGATATTTTAGGGATAGCAGGATGGGAGGGGAATGAGTAAGCGGAATGTGAGGCCTGCAGTTGGATCGAAGACCTAAGCTAAGGAGTTTTAACGAGCGACAATCGTGCTTAGAAAGCATTGCTTTGATGGGGAGGTGCTTGACGCACCAAAAGGACGCAGCCGGTGAAGTTTCGTATTTGGCAGTAATTTTCTGGAACTGCATTCATGCAGCTGATGTCTGAATCCCCAGATTAGTACCTACTTAATAAAAGGCCACTTTGGATCCGTCATGGATAGGAATCAATCCGAGACTCCAGCAGGACCAGCGTTCTATGGTTTGCGATGTATGGCAGTATAGTGGCAGTAGCTGACAGGTTTCAAGTGCTCCAACGGCTAATGCAGTAAAGAAGAATGCCAGAGTTTAACTGGTACAAAAATCTGGGCTTTCACGACAAAATATTTGATTAAAGCAATATAATTGTAAAAATACTGAAATCATTCAGGTAACTGTTAAAAAATCAAATTGTATAAATAGAAAACAATCGCTTAAAATTTACAGTCAGCCTACAATTTGCATTACACAATATTTTTAAACAACATTTGAAGGCTTTATATACTTTTCCACAGAAGGGAACCGCAAATAACCAGCACCGGTCCCAGACCAGAATTATTTGATATTGTTTTCGCGATTTCTGTATCAAATGCCTTTCGGGCAAATAGAAGGGGGAGAGAACAAATACGAAGCCGTTTTTAGTATAACCCAAACACTACGATCAAAGTGCAAGCGAAGGGTGTAGAATGGCACTTCCCCTCGGGCACAAACATCGGGTGACGGGTGGTGCGATGGCTTTGAAAAGGAAACTTAAGAAACATAACGAATTTCCCGTGTTTTCCCAGAAAACTTGGTGGTTGATGCAAGGAAAAGAAAAGAGGAAATTCAAAAATAATCAAAATCTAGAGGGAAAACAATACACCGCAGAAACAATAGTCAAATATAATAAAAACCTCAAGGCTGGGATGGCAAATCTAAAGACCGAAATACATGGATTCTGAAACGTTTACGACTCATTATTTGCACATAAACTGAACTAGAGCCCTGTTTTTTTCTAGTTTTGTCAATGGATTAAACATGTTTCTCCAAGGTCACAGCTTCAATGCTGTTTGTACGATACAAGTGTGGATCCCAATTTTTATTAAGATATATTTCCAACAAAAGAAGATGATGGAAAGATAAAAAAATACCTAAGTGGCTTAGCCGGAATTAATGATGGAAATTCCGGTATGAACGTGATAAGAATATGTCATGATATACTGAGAGGTTTAAATATTCGAGTTTCGAAACGCGCAACTACATTCATGACACTAACCACATTGAGCAAACCGAAAGTCAAAGCTCCTGAAATATAACGGTCAGCACTGGATGTACGAAGATTGAACCACGTTTTTCTTATATAATTTGACACTAATTTTCACACTATTGGTAACAGAAACAGCGGAAGGATTAAAGAAGACTTTCTAATGCAATTTTTTAACCTGCAAGAAATTATTACTCATAATTACACTTATTCCCTGCTCCATCTCGGTTATCGTCTCGTTGCTTTGTTCAAATCAACCATTTTGCACGCTCAAATCATTTCCTCTATATCCTTCAAAGAAGCCTCGTAAATACTTAATTGTTTCCCATTTTGAAGAGGGTAATAGACGACGATAACGATCAGGCAGCCGTCGAAATTGACTGAATGATGAGGAGGAATTATTCGGTACATCCCTCCCCTCTTGGATGCGCCACATCTGTTCATCAACGCGACGAAGACCGAAATCAGTTCGGGACTTGAGAAGTGCCGGAGAAGGGAAATGAAACAAGAGGGCGAGAGAGAGAGAGAGGAGGGGTGGGTGAGAGAATGGGGAGGGGAGGGAGCGCGAGGAGAGTACGAGAAGGAAAGTGAGAGTAAGCTGGGTTGGAATCCGGTCTCCCTCTGCGCCTCTATCGCCTCTATAACCTTGCCCATCCGACGGAAAGGAGAGCTGCCGCGGGAGGGGTCGGCCCTCTCACGCGTCTGGCGGCGACTGCCTTTGCTCTCCCAAAAGCCCGAAGCCTCCCCTCATCTCACTACTCGCCCCCCCCCTCCAAACAAAACGACACACCCTCACTTCGCCACTGCTTCGCCCACCCATCAGGAGAGCGGAGGAGCGGCGAGGAAGGTGCAGTGGGGGAGGCCCCGTATGTGTGTGTGTGGGGGGAATAACTCCCCACGCAATCCCACCGCCCACCCTACCCCACACCCTTTTCGTAAACGCCCCTCTCTCTCTCTACGCGTCCTTCCGGGGGGAGGGTAAGAGAGGTGGGAGGGGGGGAGGAGTGTTCCCGCGCCACTCCGACCGGTGAGTTTGCCCCATCCCACCTTCCCCTATTCCTCGCTTGCCTTTGGCCGACACGTGGAGCGCTCCCCATCCCACCCTCACGGCGGAGAGTGGGCGACCTACTCCACGAAGCCCTCCCGCCCTCCCGCGGGTTGGCGGGAATGGGGGGGGGGACTTTACCCCCTCCTCTCCCGCCCCGAGAGAGCCTTGCACGTGGACTTGGCTCCCCCGCCCCGCCCCGCCTTGCCCCTCGGAGCCCCCTCGCCGACCGACGAGGCAATGAACCCGAGAGTGGCGGGGAGACGGCGGCGGCGTCGGCGGCCTCTGCTGTGTTGAGACTGGGACTGCCTTCGCGCGCGTGTAGGACGCTTTGGTTGCTGTGAGAGGGGAAGGAGAGAATTCTCAATCTCCTCCCCCGGAGGAAGAGCGAGGAGAAGGAAGGAAGGAAGGAAGGAGTCTTCAGCGAAGGTGGAGAAGTAGGAAGATCTGAGGGAGGGATCCGAGGGAGCTTATAGACAAAAATAGCTCGGAGAAAGGGGAAGGTGGATATAAAAAGAGGAGAGTATCGAAGTGAGGGAGAAGGGGGATACAAAGAGAGAGAGAGGGTAGGGAAAAAGGAATATTCGCGCTCGTGTTTGCGTCAGAGAAACATTTTTCCGCGCGTCGGCACGAATTAAACGCTCAGTTCTCTCTCTCTCCACATCCGCTGACAGGCGAGTTTTAATTTTTCACCCGCGGAGGATAGGTATCCTCCCGATGCGAAAAATTCGCATGAATGGGGAATTATGAATGGAAGTGGGCAAGAAATTAACTGGCTCATCGCCGCGGCGTACCCGCGGGCGACGGAGGTTCTTGAAAGTGCCGCGCCGCGACCAATTCCAAAGCAACTGAGATATTTCCCCGTCACTCTCTCGTGTTCAGAATCGCCTCCTTCTCTTTCTAAAAAAAAAATTGAATTGTCTTCTTTTCTCAGGAAGACTCCGTCTTTGTTACATCAGCGCCACTACAAGTCTTTAGTTCGAGATTAGCTAGAGTTACCGAGAGTAAATGTTTTTAAAACTTCCTTAATATTTGTTGTGTGTTGCGCACTTGTTAATGCGGTGATACATAATTGTTAAATGGCTATTGGCACGTGAAATTCAACCGATTCGAAGTTGTATCAATTAAATAGCCAGAAAATTCAAATGATTCAATGTAGTATCTGGTATTACCTTATACATCTAGTTCTCACAGTCTCTCATCTTTGAATTCCCTCATACAGATTATAAACAGCGATCAGGTTTTCTCACTAATGCCAGCAACAATTTCGTAGGCTCGATTGGTACCATGACGGCAATGAATCATTAACTAATCCAATGTGATAAGGCAGATAATTTTTCGTCCTATTCTCATCTATAATGAATTATTTAAACTCCTCAGAAGACTCGCGCATCTTCCTCAAAGATTCAAAGGCTCGTGACAAAATGGCGGCGAGAACGCGTTTTTCATCCGTTGTCTCGATCATCGAGAAGCTGACGACCAGTAGAAGAAACATAGTCGTCACAAGAGAGGATATCCTTCTTCACCAATGCTAAGATTGGCTTGTGCAGTTCTCTGCTTGATTCTCCTGTCAGTTAACCTCTTCATACTGACATAATTCTTTACTTCAACGCCCTTCAATTGAGCATTAGAATTCCGATATCATAGGAAATGGCCCTCAACGCTAAATGCATTAACTGAATCATCGAAGCAAAAGTAGTTTGCGGTTGATGGTATTTTCTCTGAATGAAAATTGCCATCACTAATATTCACGATTGATGACACCTTATCAGTGGAGTTTAAACCCATAGGCATGCTATGCACTATGCTATGCTAGGCACTGCTTTATATGATAATTGGGATAGTTTGATGTTAAATACTTTTGTTTTTTGAACATACTAATTTCATTTGAAAAATATATAAAAATTTTCGTTCCTTCCGAAGGGAATAGATATATTTCTCTTGATTTTAAAGCAACAATTTTGTCAACTTAACTTTCACATTCTGTCAATGTAGTCACTGGATAGAACCTTCATCCACGATGCTTCAGCTACTTCGTCAATTCTTTAAAGTTTTAACTTCTCGTACCTTTTTCTAGACCCTATAAATGCGTTTATTTATACCTACAGAAGAAGGTGGCAATAGTATGATACTGACTTTACAATATCCATATCCTTCAATTGCCAAGCAACAATGCCTGCCTTTCCTGTATCCTATAAAAGCTTTTAATTATACCTGTAAGAGTAATGTACCCTTGAATGCGTAGGAATAATAGTTATGAATAGAATAATGTCAATGAGAAAAGGATCGGGGCGACGGGAAGAAATTTCAAAACAAGAACAATTGCCATCAAACCTTTGTCTCTAATGAGGAAATTATCAAGATAAATTACCGATATTTCACTTTCTTACTTGACTGTCAACAGAATATTCTCTCTCCTCCAGACTTTGCGCTCACAGTTGATACTCTTCGCGAGGTCCCACCATTGCCAAGCCACAAGACGCTAAATTACTTCTTTGACAACTGAAAGAGTTGAAACGAAGCGAGGGGCATTTTATGAGCTAATATTTTCCCTCGCGGATCGAGCCGCCTGGATTTTAAAGTTCATGGTCCCAACGGCATATCAAGGACAAGAATGAACTTTTCCTCTTCAAATTGACGCCAGTACGGTTGAGTTCCAGTGCTCCCGATTTTAGAAAGTGATAATCTTATACTGGTAATGTAAAAGAAAGGATAAAGGCAAACATGAGGGTTTCACTCGATATTAAAAGTAACTAAGCGACAATAAATGTTATTTCGCCACGATAACAAGCTTATTAATACAACGCATGAGCAAAATTGCAAATATTTTTAGAAATGACCAAGAATTGGTGACTTTCGAGGTCATTATGGGCCATTAGTTCCTTTTGTTAATCTCATCGGAAGATGGATATCATTATACCATCTTCCGATGGTGTCTCTGATGGTTTGGTCCTAAGAGAGCCAGACCCCTCCACGTCTTTAAGCAACTGAACTCTTATCGTCAACGTCTTGCAATATGGTTAACAGTTGCATCTACGTCTATGGAGTACCCTTCAAGTCTCCAATTGGAAGCGTGTCAGGAGTGACTCATCAGCTAATGTATGCTACGCTTGCACACTAACAGAAACTTCAAAATTAAATTAAAAATTAAACTTGCCTTTAATTCATCTACAAATTTACGTCTTCAAGTCCACTCTTACAATTAACGGATTGGACGTCACAAACATCCATGCCCTGGAAAGTGAAAATCCTGCCCGAGCGACAAGCGAGGGATTTACCCCGCCATCACAGATAAAACAAGAGATAGAATGTAATTATTTATGCACACTTTTACTAGAAAGGGCTTTAAAATGTTCAAATTCTGCGGAACTGTTCAACTGCTGTTCGGCATAAGAACATTCCGCATTTCAGGAAATCCTCTAAAATTTTTGTAAGTGAATATTATGAGTAGTATTAGGGCTCTATCCTGGATTGATTTCAAACTTCGATTCTTACAGGTAAACAAACTCCTCCCACTTCCTAAAAGAATGCTGATTCAGGTTTTTTTATTACCATCCTTACCAACGCACACCTACCATTCCAAAATAAAACTCTAATATCAACAACTACTAGTGTATTCAGACGAGTTACAAAACCAAATGACACACGAAACAGTTAAATCGTAAGCCAGAAGGCGAGGGGAGAGAGAATTTGATAAGGGAGATGGCGATGAAAAAAGAAAGGAGCTCTGATGCAAAGGGTGCCGAGAACGTGGGCTAAACGGAACTGAGGAGGCGCGAGTGAATAAGAAGCGAAGCAGAAGAGAAATAGTGAGAAGAGTTAGAGAATTATATTTATTACTCTGGGAGTCTTGCTGCTATTATGCCGCGAGAGGGAGGATCTTGAAGGAGGGATAGGAGGAGACATTGCGTAGATAAAGGGAGGGAAAGAATGAATACGGCAAATAATGAGGAGAGGGGCGATTCTTTGCCGAGAGCAGAACGACGGGATTCTTCGAGGGTAATTGAGAGAGGGGCGGGGGAAGAGGGTTGCGAAGGGACATAGTACATGAAAACGGATGAAGGGGGCGTGGGGATTCATTAGTTCGTTTTCATAGGGGAGCCCAACGACGTGACCTAAGCGTTCAGGGAACCCATTTACCGTAATGAAATTTGATAACTTCCTAAAATTACATTAATGACGTAGGTTTTTTTCAGAGCCTTATGTTGACACCAAATACTGCAACGCGCACAGCAGATGCATAATCACTCACAGGCCAAAATATCAAACCGGATTCCAAACGGTTTCGAATCCACCGGATAGTATATCACCATCTTATAATTCAGTAGATGGAGACGTGAAGAATAAGATCACATATTCACAAGAATTGACGATATAAATTATGTAATAATAATTTAACCCTCAATTAGAATAATTTCTTCGCGCACAATTATTTTGAACTATGAAAATTCTAATTTCCCGACGTAGTCGAGAGGGTAAAGATTTCTCTTATCATAATTTGTAAAAGAGAGTAGAAAACTTTGGTTCTCAAGTGTTCCAACAACTTGGGAAATATCGCACTAGCCTAAACTTAAATATAAATACAAACATGACATCCATTCCCCAAGCGGGAATATGAACAGGGAACTTTGGGTTGCCAGGCTGGCGCGTTGCTGACTTGACCACAACAGCTGGCTTGAATTCAGTTGAATGCTCACGAAAAGTATATAATGGATGAAATAATACATTTTCTGATCCCCAGTTTTTTCTGGGTATTCGTAGAAAAATTCTTAGGAGAAGGAAACTCTTCTCCTAGTTAAATTCACTAGTTTGACGCGTGATGAAATTTTATATCAATCATCAGAAACTATTACTCGAGTGAATCTTATTTGGATACATTATAGATAGTGATATAATACATTTTTCAAATTCTATTAAGTAATTCAACCCCTAATGGTTTATGGATTGCTATATCAATAAAAATAACTCTTTGGACGAAATGGTGTTCATATATTAAACCAAAAATGCAGGTACTCTTAAATCTCTCATTAATTACGACAACAATCATCCATCGTTCAGATACGTGAAAGTTAAAAATACCCTCATTTTATAAGGACATCGGCACTCACCTCTACTACGAGTGGTCAAAATCTTTTGCAAAATAATTTGGTAATGGATAATTGTTAAGAAGTAGGAATGTAGAGTACAACAGTAATAAAAATATTTAAAAAAGCGGAAAAACTATAACAAATACATAGGTAAGGGTGATCTTTTTTTAAGTTGAAAGTGGACTCACAGGCTTTGCGATCCATCAGATAGCTTCGTCAAATTCAGGAGGTGACGACAGAAATAGATGCGTTCAAAATGAGGGAATGTAACGCTATTAATAGAAAAATTTTTTTCAGAAACATTTCTGCTAACTTTAACTAAAGGGGGAGAGATGGGGGAGGCAGAGAAGTTCATCTTTGCTCCATTCTTTCATTAAATGGTCAGAATCCAACAACACGTTTTACATTTTCATTTCACACGGAGTAAGTGGACCAGCTCGCAAAGCCGAAAAGGGTGTTCTGACAGAACGCACCCAATCTTTCGTCCTCTCCCTCTCGTGTGGACCCCAAGGGACATGATTCCATATTTATGCGATCGAGGGTCACATTATTTTCGGCACCCCCCTCATTTCTGGAACTCGTAGCGCCCTCCGTATTCCGCCTCACTGCAAACATGGCTGGGGATTCGAGTAGGGGAATGAGGACGAGGAGGAGCAAGCATGAGGGGAGAAGAAGATTCGGGAGTGAAATAAGAGACGGGGAAGAAGGCAGAGGGATGGCGATGGAGAGAGAGGAAGCAGAAACGGGAATGCAGCCAGGAAGTTTGGACGCGCCGCTTGGAATTAATACACGCAAATTCCCACAAATAATGCAAGGATCAACGAGCGGTCACAAGAACAAAAAGTGAATGTAAATGACCAGGAGGTGTTTTGATTTTAGCTGAAAACATTTGTTCTTTTAAGGTAAGGGTTAGCAACTATTGCAGGGTATCTTTCGCTTTCACCACCCGGCACAGGGCTCACCACTCTTCTCCCTTTTTCTCTACCAAGTGCAAAATATTCACTGATTTCCTTCTAGACTTTTCAAGGGCTTTCTGCGTAATATCGAAGTTTTAAACCGCAAACAGTTACGGACATAACCGAATTTTTTCAGGCATAATCTAACACAAAAAAACGAGAACAAATTGAGAAACCCGACGCGATAATCTACTGGAACTATATATTTAATTTTAGATTACATTTCTCCGACATTTCCACGCAAAGTCAAAGAAAAATGGACCACAGTACAAGAAAATGCTAAATCTGCTCCCGACATTCTGCGGAAGTAAAAGCCTTAAGGCTTTGTTTGTTTGTTTGAGAATAAAAAACAATTGTTTTTTATTCTCAAGAGGCTCCTCAATCACAGGAGAACTGGAGATTACGGAATTATTTGCTTGGTTTTAATGCAATTCAAAAGAAAACAATCTTAAGCAAACAATGACGACAAAAAATTATTATTTAGTGAGATTCTCTGGGCGACGTAATTCAATTTACAATAATATTTTGAGCCGAGTGTGGTAGCCAGGTCGGTATCACACCGATCTGGCAACGCAAAAGTCCTGAGTTCAAACCCTACGCAGGGTATGGGTGTTGTATCTGCCTTAAGATCAACATCTTAGGTAAGACGGTAAGTTACAATCTTAGCCGTTGGAGTACGTAGAAACCCAAGCCCTCAAATATTAATATTTTGAAGCTTAGCTACCTCTACAGTAAGACAAAATTATAATCAAACCTGATCACGCAGTAATTATTCTCGTAAGTATCCCAAAACTTATCAAACTTCAGATGCAGGCAAAATGAAATCTAAAGCTCTCTTCTCCTACCAACTGATCACTTCCTTCGTAACTTCTGCACCGTTTACTATCTCGACATATATTTACGATTGTCAAGTTCATTCAGAACAGCAGTCTATGGAGCATTTGCAACATCGTAAAATAATTTAGGCCACTGTCGCAGCAAAAATAGTAAAAAACGACTACTTCACAAAAGATCGCAGAATTTAATGTTTACGGTGCTCGTTTCATTGAAAAAAACTTGTTCCGGCACATTCACTATTTCCTGCCGCGTTCTCATATTATCTACATCTCGCGTTCACTTCCGTCTCCCAGGGATGCGAAAAAGGACAAGTTTAAATGAAGGTGGGGAGAACGGGAACAAAACATTACCGCCATCCGTGATAGTTATTGCGTTTCACTTACAATTTAAGCTATAATTTGAACAATCAATGCTGAATCTGTGAACCAGATCGAAAAAAGTGACTCTGTGACACAGATGTAGTGTAGCGTTGTGTTTGCGCTGATAATAAAAAGGATGCAATAAAGGCTGTCGTTTTAAAAGTGAACATTTTAGTCAGGCTTAGTGGTCTTCCTCAAGCTCATAAACTAGCATTGCATATTTTAATTTCCAATTTAAGTTGACATAAAAATTATGCTGTTGGAAAAATTAAAATAGAAATACATTTTAGGTTTACTGTTCTCTCAAGAGAGGTTACCTTAATGTATGCACGTGTTGCATATTCAGCAATTATTTACTAAGAGTGACCGCTTAAATTTAAGTATATTCTTTTTTTATAGGCTTGCTCAACAAAGCTTGCAATCTTGGACACATCAAGGAAGCAGATGGAAAATCCCATGGGAATGAATATTTCCGAAGAGAAGAGTGGGGTTTTAGTGTCTTGAACGAGCGGATTACTTAATCCAACGATCTATACGGAGTGGGTCGATCGAAAGTAATGCCTCTGGACGTACATGTACATCGGCGCGAAGCACTCAAGCAGAAAGGGCGTGAGCCTTTAAAATTTCCACTTTCCTTTCGGACGATCCAGTGGACCAGCAGGAAATACCGGTGAGCGGTAAGGTAGTAGAGGAGACTGAGGCAGGTGGGATGGTGCAGCAAGAAGGTGACCCGGTTCGTGCAGCACGTGCCAAGAGCAAGGACGCTGCGCCGAGCTAAAGCCACGCATCTGTCCGACCATGGCTGTGTGACACATGACGATGTCACGGCGTAACGTCGATGCGTGGCTCGTGTCGACCTCGGGCCCGTTTCTCGGAGCTGCACCTACATTTTAAGGCCTCCTTGCACGAACACTTCATGCTGGGTTCGTACTTGGAAAAATGATGGCATTGAGACCATTAAAAATATCCTGATTCCTAGGCCAAGCCGTATTCGGATGTACCCATATTCGCTCAAGCATTTACTACGAGAGAACTCAAGAGCATCACAAAATTTCGTAACAGACTTGGGGGATCTCAAGGAGACTCGGTGATACCAAAAAATGTTCAAATATGAAAAAACAATCGAGAATAGGTATCGATATTTAGACTTTACCGCAGACTTTATGATGAGAACCATGTCCTCACATTACGTGATCGCTTAAATTAAAGATTTTAAATAAGAAAGAAAGTTTTTCGAACGGAGAGCTTCACGAATTAGAGAAATAATGATCACCTTTCAACTTTAACATTAAAATAGTTACATAACTATGATATTCACTGATGAACCACGCGGGTTACATTTATAGAATCCGTGAAAATACATTGGTCAGTGGTGGACCAGCATGCTGACTATTACTACCTGATTAGGATCCAGGACAACTCCATGTCTTATGACTTTTCCCTAATCAGGAAATTCTACACATAACTACTTAGTCGGTAGATTAACTTGTCACGTCACAACGGTGGCGGTAAGAGGGCCCAGCCCATTTATCCTTCCCAAGCCTCTGGACGGAAGGGTCGTAAGGTATTTTAAATCGTTCACGGTCTCAACAAGGACTGGCCCAAGGTGAGAACGGTGAAATGAACGCATGCTAACTTGTTCCCCATTACAATACACGTGCGGTCATCTCGGGATCGCGGAAGACATGAACGAAATCAGAGCGTGGAAAGGCTGAGGCCCGGGACTTCCAGTAAATTTCGTGCGTTGTGGAGGCCTTTGAAGCAAAATAGGACGACGAGCGCATCGATACTCAATGAAGAACGTAAGCGCATTCTTTCGTCCGAGAACAACGTACAACGCGTGAAAAAGGCACATAGATGTAAAAGGCATGCTGCGAAATATCGTGTGATGTGGATGAAGTAATGAATGGTATAATGAGCAAGAGATTTAGCTCCACGAGCTAAAAGTGGAATTGTCCCCATGGCCTTCATCTGTGAGAAACTATTGGAGGGAGGAAGTTATAATTAGATGAACTATACTGAGGATAGGTTACCGTGGTAAAAAATTAGTGTTCAACGCGTGAGTTGGGTTTTGATAGGTTAGGGCACACGTCACCCTTTAATAAACCATTGGCGTGTGAAATTCACACATTCAGGGTAGGGGAGTCAGTTCCTTTCCCTTGGCGACCTGCGATTTCCTACGAAGTTCTGACGCGCAGAAAATCTGTGTGCGAGGCTTTTACGTGGGGCTATTCTGAAAGGCTTCTACCCACAAGGCCACCACGACCCCCAAAAGCGTGTCACTGCGGTGTAACTTACAAAATACTATGTATAAATGAAGAATTCAACCTGTGTGAGAAGCCTGCAAATCTTAATAAATTGCGCTATTTAACAGAAAATGATGAACCGTTGATTGCTTGCAAAGAAAACCCAACTTTCCGGAAAGTATTTAATATTTCAAAATTAAATTTAAGCCTTATCTTATTAAAACACACTGGACTGTATGAATCCTCAGCCTTATCTTCTTTAAATACATTGGACTGTATGAAGAAAATTAAGGAGAAAGAGTAATATTCAACATACTACACTCGAAATTTATCGGAAGTCCCGGGCCTCATTCGTTCCGCGCTTTGATCTCGTTCATGTCCTCCGTGATCCCGAGATGGCCGAACGTTTATAACAGTGGGAGGAAAGTGGGAATGCGTCCCCTTTACCGCTCTCACCTTAGGCCGGTCCATGTTGTATCTGTGAAGGATTTACCACGCCGTACGGGAAGACCATCCCGAGGCTTGGGATGGATAAGGGACTAGGCTCTCTTACAACCACCGGCGTGACGTGACAAGTTAAAGACAAATAATTTTGTACGATTTCTAGAAAAATATGGGTGCGTGGTACATCAATGAATACTGGAGTTTAGCAACAACAGCAAAAAGTACACATTTTACAATGTGTACTTTTTGCTGATATCGGAAGAAATTTCAAAGGTGAGCATCATTTTTATAATTCATAAAGCTCTCTGTTCAACACACTCTCTTTCTTATTTTGTCTTCTTTCTCTGATGCGAACAAGCGAGATCAAGATTTTTATGATTAAGTTTAAGGTAAAGTGTAAATATTGATATTCGAGATAGGTTTTAGTCATAGATCATTTTCCAGTATCACCCAGCCTCTTGAGCTCCAACCAGATTGTCGAGATGGATAATGTGCAGCAGAGAGCAGGTAGGTACATAAAAATAATTAGCAGTACCTCCAAATGTTACAAAGAATGAGGTTTGGAATCACTTTTTGACTGTGGGCTTTAAAATATTCTATAATACGAAAAGAGAAGCCATAAACTGTCTCGCGAGAGTGCAACGTTCGATTATTACGAGAACCAAACGTTTCACGTGTGTACATCTTGGTAAATCATTAAATGACATCAACCTGCATAGCAAAGGCTTCTTTTTAATTACCCGATAGTTCTGGGTTCGAATAAAAACACTTTTTTATTTTACAAAAAAAGAAAACACGGTAAAATCAATTTTTCAGCATGCATCATTTTTCTTTACGAAAATTTAATTATTATTTGTTATCCTACAAACGCCGGACATTAACATTAAGAAAGAAAATACCATCAACAATCTATATCATTTCATTAAATATAGTTTTATGTTTCAAATCATGAAATATTCCGCAAAATTTACCGAAATTCAGTCAAATATTGTGGTATGGAGAAACCTTGACGTAGAAGATCAAATTTATTTTGAAGTTGACTCTCGTAGGAATTCATGGGAATGATAGGACTATGCAAAGAGGTTAGAAGATACCGAAGGCGGCTTCGCAGCTAATCTCTGGAGGTAGGTTGGCCATTTTCGGTAGGCAAAGGACATACAGAAGAAGTAATCACGTATGTCATTTATACGCTAGCCACTACAATAATTTCGGCCAAGTTACCATCGTTGATTAGTTGTAGCAGTATTTACTCGAGGAAGGCGACTGACAGTTGCGGTCATTTGCGCCATCTGGGATAGGCGTCATCTAGGAGTGCCGGGCTACTGATAGCCTATCAATAGTTGATCCATAACGCTTTACGCATAGAAACCACTTGCATTAACAGAGAAAGATTCTCTGACTCGAGATATTTCAGGATTATAGGGAAGATTTCTGGGGTAATTTTGGCAGCGAATAATGTAAGGCAGTCAGTCGAAATTATAGCGCTGATTAGCGCAAATAAGTCTCTGACAGCTATGATGATTCAACTATGGAGATAAAATATAGCCCTCCACATCTAATCGGAACTTGCAAAACAGGTTTCGAAAGCGGATTAAGGTCAACTGCTAAGATTCACTGTTTCACGAATAATAGTGGCATGAAATAACACATGCTTGGTTTACAAATGAACCACTATATGAACATATGTATGACTATCGGCTGTCAAATATTTAAAAAAAATGATGGCGGTAAAATTAAGTTGTTTTCCTTCAATGTCACACGAGAGCGAATCAATACAAATGCGGGTCGACCATCAGCCAGCCAGTTTTCAAGGCAGCAGCTCGCTTCCTTCACCTTCACGGGAGTCGCTTTTGCGAACTGTGACAGCGCGCCGTGAATTCACGCAGCCCGCGTTACTCAAAAGCCCTCGCCGATGCATTTTCCGTGATCGCAGGGGCTTACATTTTGCACGTGCCAATTCTGTGACAGATTTTCGCAGGTCACCTGCGCTGATGTTAACTTTGCGATAATGCTGTTGCAATATTTTAATTAGGTCTGGTGGCATTGGAGAATGTTGAGAGCACTTAAAAATTTGTTGAAATGATAATGCATCTAACATTCGTTCGCGGAAAAATATCTTGTGTGATTTACACGCATAGGCGACACTAAAAGTTAAATCAACTTTCGTTATCCCCTTTAATTTTAAGGTAATCGCCTCCACAATAACCAACAGCTGTATTATATTTCATTTGAGACAAGGAATCACACATATAATGTTCTGAATATATTTTTCGAAAAAATGTGGGACCTAAATTTTGAATTAGTAAAGCACTAAAAGATCGTTTAATGTAGTTACAATAGGAAATAACAATAAATCAATACGACACTCAGATTAGATGTAAAAATTATTAGTCTATTAATGATTGTTTTCCGTCGAACTTTCGAAAAAATTCAAAAAAGGCACGTCTCCATGTTACCATATGAACCTTCGATAGCTTCATTTACTTGTGTCAATATATACTTCCATGAATTAACTATGATAGCTTTATTTTCATTTTCAATTTCACTTCAAATTCATATGTCCCCTCCTGAATCTAGCTTGCGAGCAATAGTTTGCCAACGTCTGGACTAGTTTATTAAGTTCATCCATTTATCAAATTATTTTGAAGTCTTGTCTAGTAATGACGACACTGTGGAGTCCTAACAAACGAAAAAAAATAAATATGGCTGCTCGTTTTTCAAATTAGTTTTGCAAGAGTTAATTTCCTTGAATAAAAATTGAAATGAAACACGAACATTCAGCAACGCGAAGTGGCTATTTGGCCAATCGATTAGCAGTACCATAATGATGTCATTAATTCACCCCCGAGAATGGAGTGAACAAAGTTGAAGCCCCCTGGAAAAGGGCAGGCCATCAAATGTCTAAATTTTTACATGTCATATGAGTTAGTTTACGAGTCAATAAATATAGTTCATAATTCAAAGATTGCGAACTAGCCGCGAATGCCTTATCGGCGTCACCTGCTGAAATGCACAATAATAATAATAATAATAATAATTACAATAAAAAAATAAGGGGTCAAAAACGAACCACCTCGTGACGTCCTTGGAAACGTCTTCGGCCGGCTAATGGTGGCCATCTGCTTGTGGTGTTAACCTCCCCACTCGCGAAAATCCTGGGTTCCTAAGAATTCCAGTAACGCCACCCATAACCGGCCCTCCTCGGATGAGGAGGGCCGGTTATGGCCTATTAGAGTTGGGTGTGGCAAATCTACGCCATCAAAAAAGGGAGCTCGCATGGAGTGGACGAAGACCCTGAGGGGAGACCTTCTAGCTTGCCATGCTGCCAGTGAGCCAAATCGCAGGGGATACATGGCGAGGATGCACTCTTTGTGGTGTGAGATGCATCCTGAATATAACCATCGGTTGCAGAAGAATCTGCGCGTCTACACCAATCACCTGCGCAAGAAAATGACACCCCAACCGCAAGGTCAGATGCCGGGGCTTCCGCCGATTTTTCGGCGAAGGGAGACGAGCCGAAGGCCGATTCTGATCTACTCAAGCTGTTGGAAAGCACTATAAACTACGATGAGACGACTACCAGGCAGAGAAATATTCATCATAAAATTTCTCTGCGGGACCAACGGCTGTCCCAGTTGAATGGCATCGTAGATATGATCCTGACGGAAACGACCAGCCTCTGGGAAATAGACTCTCTTCCGACCCCCACTACATGTTGTCCAAACACCACCAACTGTACCGGAGGTGGAACATTTCTGGAAGGATATCTACGAGACCACGAAGCCATTCAACGAAGGTACTCCAGCCATTGCCAACTTTAAAGAGTTCTGTGACCGCCACCTAGAAGATATGGATCGTACCATCTCAGTGACGGAAAGTGATGTGAAGAAGGACTTCTCTGGCAAGAAGAACTTCACTGCTCCAGGAATGGACGCAGTGAATAACTTCTGGTGGAAAAAGTTCCCTTCCACCCATAAACCTCGCCAGAATCTTCACATCCTTCCTATCAGGGACGGAGCCAATTCAGTCCTGGCTGACTGAGGGGCGAACGGTTTTAATACCGAAAAAGGGAGACTTGTCCGATCCGAAGAATTACCGCCCTATAACCTGTCTCAACACTAAATAAAAGGCGCTCGCTTCCATCCTGAACGACCTTATCCTCCGCTACGTCCAACCGGTGTGGGAGGAAGTGTATGTGGTGAGGGGTTCGAAGAAAGGCTACGCGGGATGCAAGGACAACCTGCTTATTGATAGGTGTGTGAGCCAAGATGCTTGTTAATACAGGCGTAACCTGTCAATGTGCTGGGTGGACTAAAAGAAGGCTTTTGATACCACCTATCATGAGCTGATTATAGCCATGCTGAGATACATGAAAGTCCACTCAGAGGTTGTGTCCTTCATCGAAAGCCTGTTACCACTGTGGAAGACGCGCTTTGCCATACCATCTGGCAAGAAGACCGTTTACACAGATTTGGTCAAATACCGTCGTGGCGTTTACCAAGGTGATAACTTTAGTCACCTCTTGTTCTGCTTATCTCTCCTCCCACTGTCTGTTCAGTTGAGACGAGGTAAGGGGTATATGTGCGGTGTCCCGTCGAAAAGGGAGCATAAGGTCACCCATCTTTTTTACATGGATGACCTGAAGCTTTATCCTTCAAGTGCAAAAAACCTGCACTTGGCGTTGGAAACCGTACGCAGATAGAGTGAGAATATAGGGATGGAATTCGGATTGGACGAGTGCGCGACCATCCATCTGGAGAAAGGAAAGATTTCGGAAGATCAGGAAGACGTGCAGCTCGTTAACGGAAACGCTATTCGTCATCTTGATGATGACGAAGCATAGGAATATCTCGGCGTCCCCCAGCGCCGGATGCAGGAGGTGAGAGCAGTGAAGGAAAGGCTTAGAGCCAAATACAGGCAGACTCTCAGACGAATCTGAAGCTCTGACATGTCAGGCAAGAACAAGGTTCTTGCGACCAACACCTTCGCAGTTCCAACACTGCTCTACACATCTGGTTGCATCAAATGGAATGTCAACGAGCAGCAAAACCTCGACAGGGTAACGAGGAAGATGATGACCATGTATCGTAGTCTTCATCCGAAGTCTTCCGTCACCAGATTGTATCTCCCGAGAAAGCTATGTGGTAGAGGGCTGATAAGCCTGGAGTGCCTTCATAACAGAGTAGTCCTCAATATGGCATGCCGCGTGTTCCACAGCACAGACCCCCTTATGCTGCTCGTAAAGAAACACGAGAGTTTCGGCAAAGGGGCTTCCTATTCCAGGCAGCGAAAAGGGCAGCAGACGGCCTCGGTTTGGACTTCCAGCGGAGAAGCATGAGACAAATCAATCTTATCGCTGAAGGTGGACATGTTAAAGCTCGAAATAAAGAATGCGGAGCAAAAGACCCTGCTCCGCAAGCATACCTAGAAGCCCATGCATAGAATTATTAATCGAAACTTGGAAACGCACGGGCTATCGAAGGAGCTCACGTTCGCCTTCCTGCGCTCCGCAGGTTTGAAGTCCGAAACCAAGGGATTCGTGTTCGTATGCCAAGATGGTGTCATCAACACCCTCGTTTACTGTCGCCTCATCTTTGGGGCAAACGTGACGGACACGAGATGCAGAGCGTGCCGAAGATACCGGTCATCCACTCTCCGGCTGTAGCTTTTATGTGAATAACGCATACATAAACCGGCAAAACTCAGCTCTGAGGGTGTTGTATTACCACCTAAGACACTATTACGGCATAGATGCGAATTCGGTGCTTCCTTACGCCCCTGAAGACATCGAGTCTGTCGTGGAGAACGATAAGTGTAAGATTTGGTGGAATTATTCCTTCCCCACCACCAGGCAGTTGGAGGCGACGAAGCCTCATATCGTTCTCCTCGACAATCTCTCGCATGCCATGTTCGTGATCGAGTTTTTGGCACCGGCCGAAACGGACATGGCAGTGAAGGAGATAGAAAAAAGGACGAAGTATCAAGATCTGCTGTGTGAACTCCGGCAAATGTACGCGAGCTACTCTGTGAAACTGGTAGTCCTCATCATGGGCGTGCTTGGTGGTGTCAAGAGCTCACTGGTTGAGAATCTCAAGTGCATCCCAGCGTGCACGGCGCGAGCGGATGCACTTGCAAGTGCAATGCAGAAGGCTGTCCTCCTCGGATCCCTTCGCCTGCTTCGTGCGCATGACCCTAATGCTGGGTAGCCACCTATCCGACGGTGGCGGACGTGGGTACCCTTAGGCGCGACCCCTCTCGAGTCTCCAGCAATTACGACGGCAACGAAACCTGATGCTAGCCGGAGACTCGGAGATGGAAGTTACTTAACTGTACATAATAATAAGAAAAGGTCTTTATTGGGGCGAGATTGAGACAAAACTGTCGATATTGCCATCCAACCCCTCGTCAAAATAAATATATAAATCATATAATGGTCCATACTATACCAAACAATTACAATCTGAGGTTAACAAAAATTATTAAAGAATATACTTCTAGGAATTAAACAATGATAATTAAATACAAAATAAATACAAACACAAAATATATCAATATTACACAAAAAATGGTGTGTGAAAGAATTTACAATGTGGGAAAAACGTGAGGATTATTATGCTTTCATTCTTTACGCAAAAACCCACTGCAGGAAAACACCCACGCAAGAGGGGGGTGGCGTGAAAAACCTGCGAAATCCTACTGATATTAAAGCTTGTGTATAAGAATAACTCAAATACAATAGTCTGTCCATAGGAAAATTAGCAGATAAAATATAAAATTAAAGAAAAGTGAGATTACAAAAGGTTAAGAGAAAAAAAATTAAAAGGGAATTAAGGAAAAATTACTAAACAAACATGATGCAACAACATGGTGTTAAAAGTGCGCCGTTCATCTTGCCATCCGTGTTCTAATCTATCATATCTGGGTTAATTTATGGAGGTTTGGTCGTCTTTTTTTAAAAAATTCAACTTCCTTTTCTTGCCAACGTTTCGCCTTTTAATTAAGGCTTCATCAGGGCTACAGTACAATGTAAGGAATACAGTTGGTAAAATTATAATATTATAAAGATAAAGTAGTTTTTAAATATAAATTTAGTACCTCAAGGATTAACTTTTTTACTGTGACAATGGTAACTCAATAACAAACTGCCTCCTAGTAACAAAATCAACATAAAAATCAACATAAAAAAAACACCAAAATGGAAATCCTAGATAAAATTTTGTTTGAAAAATATAATGAGTGAAATAAAATTATTTAAAATGAATAGTATAAACCATGAATTTAACAATTAATTGTATCGTAACTTCAATTTTCGAATTTATATTACATATCTTACGAATATAAAAGACATATTCGTATTGAAATTCTGGAGAACACTATATATAACATAGAAAAAACTTTAGTTATAGAAAATTAAATTATGATAGATTTTGCTTAATTTGTGTATATCCGATCTATGGTTACAAACTGAAGGAGTTTTAATGATGTGGACCATTTCTTTGAATAGTCTCTTCTGAAGGTTGGATTCAAAATCTATTGGTTTAGCTTCCTTAAAGTTGAAATTGTGATTATTTTCTAGAGCATGGTTAGCCAAAGCACAGGTCCCAGAATTTGTTTTAATTGAAGATTTATGATTGTTAATTCTATTTTTAAGATACTGTGAAGTTTGTCCTATGTACATTTTGTCACATTCAAGGCAAGAAATGGAATAAATAATGTTGCTTTGTAATTCATTGGGGGTTTTGTTCTTTAATTTTGAGTAAACTGTCCTGTTTAGTGTTTTTTGAGCTTTAAATGTTATTTTGAAATTAACATTTTTAAAAATTTTGGATAGTTGTTCAGATAATCCCTGAACGTAGACAATACTCCTATAGTTTTTGGTGGTTGTTTGTAGTTCTGTGTTTAATGTGTTGTCTTGGGCCGATATTGGTTGGGTCGTTGTAGTGTTTGATAGTTGTTGATTTAATGGCGGTGGATTTTGAGCTGTCATATTATTTGTGGGTCGATTGCTACTACTTTTTTATGTTGATTTTTATGTTGATTTTGTTACTAGGAGGCAGTTTGTTATTGAGTTACCATTGTCACAGTAAAAAAGTTAATCCTTGAGGTACTAAATTTATATTTAAAAACTACTTTATCTTTATAATATTATAATTTTACCAACTGTATTCCTTACATTGTACTGTAGCCCTGATGAAGCCTTAATTAAAAGGCGAAACGTTGGCAAGAAAAGGAAGTTGAATTTTTTAAAAAAAGACGACCAAACCTCCATAAATTAACCCAGACATTAAAAAAGTGGTCAATAACCATCCAAAGAAGTTAATCTATCATATGCATTGAGAGATTGCCCGTGACGTGTGATGCTCAGGTGTCCATCTGTTGAACTTTGAGAAGCGTTTTATATAGCGACCTTTTAAAAGATGGAAGTGATGGAGAGTTTCTTAGGGATAAGGGAAGTTTATTTCATTCACGACATGCAGT
The DNA here is from genome assembly GCA_933228895.1 of Platycnemis pennipes. Lineage (NCBI taxonomy): Eukaryota > Metazoa > Arthropoda > Insecta > Odonata > Platycnemididae > Platycnemis > Platycnemis pennipes. The sequence continues at coordinate 112,269,422 of OW121850.1, forward strand.
GACAATGAATGATTTATTCATTGTCAAGAGATGAATTACCACAAGAAAATAATCCACCTCGACTGGGATTCGAACCCGACCCCCTGATTTCCAGTAAGGTGCTCTACCAGTTCGCAGCGGCTGGTTTGCAATCCTTGAATTCGTTCAAGTAAGCACCTTAGTGTTTCAAGTCGGCCTTAACTCTGGGGACGGTGGCGCTGCGAGCACAACTGGGACTGTTTGCGACATTGCATGTACGGCAGGCCGATAAAATCTTGTCCTTTAAGGCCCATACAATTCCACATGGGAGCAGGAAGCCAGGGTATCTCAACTGGTAGAGTACCTGGCTGGGAAATCGGGTTCGAGTCCTGGTCTAGGTGGATTTTTTTCCATGTGGAAATTCTACCAGTATAGCTCACCACATTGCTAAGGTGTTCTGGATATTATAAAACGTTTTGTATTAAAACAGAGTTAAAATTGATAAAATACTGCTGATTTAAAAACCGACCAGATGAATAAAATAAACATAATATTAGGGAAATTGATTGCCAAACGGACATATTTAAGATGCATTTTTTTCTTCGAACTACTAAGGATAGCCATAATTACATTCAATAATACACGCACAAGTTTATCAATAGGTAGCTCATGATAGTTGCATGTCAATAGAAAAATGTTACCTAACTCAACTAAGAGTGAGTTTATGCATGCTTGCTCTACTCTTCAAATCTTCTTTAGTACATGCTATAATACGCATAAAATGTAGCTACTTATCCTCTTGAAGTATGCTTGGTAGTGCATGTACGGTTAAGATTCATCCCTGCCACTCACCTTTTTGGTGGCTTACATGGTATTACGTAGATGAGGTGCAGTTGAAAGTGGCACATGAAGGGTAGCTGAAAATTCGCGATACTGATGTAGAAGCAGAACTCTGCAATAAATATGAACCAGAGTAGAAAGCAAGATCACACATCTCCGAGCCTTGAAAATACAAGAAGACTTGAACACAACAACGATAAGCACCGCTAGCTATAAAATCTGAGCGCATCGAAGCTTGAACCCATAAAATCTCAAGTTCTAAGGAGAGCATTCAATCGATACTCGTCAACAAGACGCAAAATTGCCGGTGTGCACATAGAGGCATTGATGATAGGACAATATCGAATATATCCGCCGTACTAAAATGAGCCCTGGAAGATTTTTACAACTCTACCGAGGGAAAATAAAACTGGTTCGTGAATTGGAATGAAATTTGGTAAATTTTCAGTGATGTTTATGCAATAATTCAAGACTTACCTGAGCGTTGGCACTTTCAGCCTCGATATCGTTACATTCGCCTTCAATACTGTTGTCTTTGGCAGATGCCAGTGAGTGGATTCGGAGAGCGAAAGTTGGAAGGCAGATGTGACGAATAAGGGGAAGATTACGTAAGTAAGTCTTGCAGAAATCCAGAAGCAACTCGGAAGCTTCTTGGGGCGAGAAGACCTCGTAACTGAACGGTGGTTCCTGTAATTATTATAGTCTTTGGTGAGCAGAATGCAGGATGACTCGATATTTGTCCTTATTACTTAGTAACCCAAAACAATTCCTTTGAAATAGATTTTTCATTTAAGTCACCAACCACTACGTTTTTTTCATCATAAGAACGGAAAATCATAAAAAAACACTAGATCACATGTGCAAAATGAGATATCCAGATAATTGAACGTATTTTGACTTCATGGTACCTTGGCTTTCATAAAAAAACATACCATTGCAATGACAGATTAGGTATAGCATGATAATTTGTAACTTGTTCTGTAACTAGCTTATTAAATGTTCAAAATCTATGGAAACGATTGGTATCTTTCCTTATACCTCAACGGCGAAGAGATTTTAAACACGCATTCGACGACTTTTATTGATAAAACGCAGCCAAATTAGAAATTTATTTTACATTTCGAATAAGAAGCTGCTATTTTGTGAACTTCAAAGAGTAAAGAGTGTGAACCAAGTAAGGTAAGTTCTTTGACATTGAACGAGCTTATCAACTGCCGAACCATAAGTTGTGGGCACACAAAATTCTGATAAATGGGTAAATTCTTTTCTTTAGGATGCTGGCTTCATATAAAGTCTTTACTCCCTGGATTTAATGATAAAGGTACAAAAGAATGATAAAAATTTGATTGGATTTGAAAAAGATCCTCGAGTCTGGCACCAAACTATATTTACCAGGTTACAACACTGGTTCGACTGCACATTTTTCTTAAGTTAACGACATATTATTAACCTCTAACACCATACTAAATGCTATTATAACGACAAAATTATATATCCAATTTACGAACATAAGGAGAAACAAAAACAGCCTTCTTACCTCATCTGTGTGGCACAAAATTAGCTCCCGGAAAAAAGCATACGTTTCCATCGGTCTTCTCATTAAAGAGGCCACAAAATATTCGTGAGTGCGGTAAGTAATCATGATGGCACAATACAACTTGTGATCGTCGTAATCTTTCCTCCTGTAAAAGACACAAAAATAAAAGAGCATTGAGAGAATTAAATGCCGAAAATTGTGCCAATTAAATATCTATATTCGCTTGCTTCCCCTTAAATCAAAGAAGCCTATTTTTGTAATGCCCCCTCCTTGGGTCACTTTGCACTGCTATTCCTAGCGTTACTTGTAGCGCGCACTTCACCAAAAAAGGATGTCGTACAAAGTGATTCCAAGACCTCGTTGACAACATCACGTTTGTTTCCCCACACGTTGTCGCCAGTTCCGAGATAAACCAGAAAATCAAACTTACAGCTTCCAAACGTTCTCCAGAACAACGCCGAAGCCTCTAATCTCTCTAAAATGACATTCGCCTATTTATAAGAGGTTTATAGGCAATTTATAATGAACATGGCCCACAACGCTCTCATAAAACAAGCTATCGAAATAACTTCATATTTGTAGACAGTTACTACGAGGAAAAATCAAAGTCTCAGAGAATACACTATTTCACGCGGGTCTAAAAGAAAAGAAAAAAAAATTATTAATTATAAACCAGTTTAAAAGTGTCGTTGATACCTAACAAAATTTGCAAGAGGAGTCGCAAAGTTTGACACAATGCCATATTTTATCATTTATGCACAGAATCATGAACTACGGTTATACAAAATATAAGTCGGAGGAGCTAGATGGTTAGAGATAATGGACGAATTGAAAGATTTCTGACTAGTAGCCGAGGGGAATTTGAGATGTAATCTTGCATAAATACAATTCAAGACATTCAAAAGGGTTCAAGTCTGACGCAAAATGAAAAACTCCAAAAACCCAGAAAAATTGTGATATTTAAATTGAGCTTAACTCCTGGAGGTGGAATAGACTTGTGAAGTACGATTTTCTTGCATAAAAGCAGGTGCTGTACTCAAATAATCAAACTGTTTCAGAGGAACGGAATTTTGGTAGATTATACCAGTACAAATTAATGCTAGGAACGCTTGCAGAGCGTCAGTTTTAATGGAGAGTTCGTTTTAGAAAACCAAAATTGATTGTTTTCGATTTAATCGATCAATTCTTTACGTGGAGTATGATGTTAAATTCTGTCGAATAATACCATAGAGTAAGTACAATATAAGTAAGTACAATATAAGTAAGTACAATAGTTTTACCGGTAGTTTTTTCTTCCTGGTTGAATATCTTTAGTATTCGCTGGATGCCCGGGATGCAAAGAAGGCAGGTGAGAATAGCTAAGGACCGCTTTAACGTTCTCTAGCCTCCAGAAATACCCTAACTGATCGAGTACTTTCTTACCTAAAAATAACCCCAGATTCTCAAAATCTGACACAACATCCGCTTGCGAAGTATCTTTTCGGGCAACGAATAGAATTTTGCAATAGTTACTATACTTTCTCAGAAGGTCAATTGTATGTCCAGTATATAGGTTTAAAACTGAAAATGATGTTGTTAATGTTGTACATGCATGGGAGTGGGCATCCTACGATTGCTTCCGAAAGATATTCAACCGTGAAAAAAGCTGCTACAGTCGAGGCTCTAACTTATGCCACTGCCGCCGAAGATTAAAGAATATTACTTGAAGCTAGGTCTTAACCACCAAGGCAACGGCGGTTGCAAAGAGTGGACATGTATGCAAAGAATTTATACGGAACAAAATTATATAGAACCAATTCTCTCGTGAACCCTAAGAAGGGAGACCGTGGGAGAAAAAACAGTGACACTTTTACTGCGTTTGATTTTCAGTTTTAGGATGGAAATGTTTCTTTAACTTTCTCAGCATCTTTTTCGTGATGTCTCCTTGTTAGTGAAGAAGCTCTTAGGTAAGAGCAATGCGAAGGAGAGTGCAATAACCATCCATCAAAACCTTACTGAATGGGTTGCAAATTATCAAACAGGCAATCGGAAGGGCTGAATTCATACCATTAAGGCTTAACTGTATTGTTATTTATTAAAAAAATATGCATGAATTAATGTAATGCTAACAAGGATGGTAAGTACTAAGCGTGTTTGACAAAAAAGGTTAATTCCATGGGTAAGAATATTTTTTTGGGGAATCGGGTTTGTGTGGTGGCTAGAGTACGGGCCGCCCATCCTGAGAGCCAGGGTTTGAATCCTAGTAGAGGTAGGATTTTTCAATTGGCCAACTGGTTTCCACTTGAGTGCTGTGTGGAGAGCACTTTAAGTTTAGTACTCCGTCCGTCGGAAGAGACGTTAAAACGTGGACCCCTAGGCTCATTTATTTAAGAGCAGGATAATATCGACGCAGGGCTAATCTCCACCCTTCTTACGATTCCTGAAACATTCTCACCTCTCCCCAATTACCATCCTATCCCAATGGCTTAAATGGCCTTAGCTGTCGGTTACATCCGCCAAATAACTGCTGCTACTATTACATTTTTGACGTGATGTAGTTCTCTTTCATTTCCAGTTCCACGAGAAATCAGTGTGTGAGCACATTTTCTCCTACTAATATGCTGTCTTTGTGCTAATGAAAGAAGGAGTGCATTATGGCCTTAAGTACTCACTTGCAGAGCTTGATAACATCATTAAGACGTTCCATAAGTACGACATCGGAATTATATTTCACATATTCCTTGAAAAGGCCGAGACGCTCTCCTGAAAGAAAAAAATCTTTTTAAACGGCTTTTATAGTTTAAATCGTTTTAAGGACCTCTACTGGCCATTGCATAAAGCATACCAATCACTGATTTCAGATCCTCCCGAGTACCTAACTCTCTCACTCTAGCAGCGAATTCTAAATCTTCTGGATTGCATAAACAAGGTTTAGGCTTATGTATTTCATCACCAATCATAGGATGACCAACAGAAACTGCGTACTCCTCCGCTAACAGGTCTATTTCAGATGGAATGGCGCTATAATCTTCATCTTCAGACGCATAAAACTTTAGCATGTCATCCAAAATATTCGGTTCACTGGCCTGTGGTGACTAATATGAACCAAATAGGAAAATTGTAACAGTATATACACATTCGTATTCAGTTTACAGAGTGTAAAATATTATTAGAATAATGGTCCACAAACAAAATACTAAGGTTAATAATTCAAATTTCAGGTGAAATGACGCAAAGGATTGTAATGGAATTTAATTTTGCATCCTTCACTTCGGACTACAGTTTAATTTATTTGCATGTGTTTAAGTTAGTAGTATCTACAAGGAGACGCATACTAGCCCTTCAAGCTATTAAAAAGTACTTTATTCATTCTAGGTTAGGACAGTTTTATTGCAAATGTTTCAAATACGAGCAAATTTTACTCACAATTTTATCATCATCAGACAATATTTCCTCCTTCATTTCCATCAAAATTGCACTCCAAAAGAAGACTTCCGTAAAATATTTTAGAGCCAAATGAATACCTAAGGATATTCAGTCATTTATCTAAAGGTTTGGTTTGGTCATTTTCTTTGGTTTGAATGGATTCTTGTCTCTTAGGTTCTTCTTTGGTCTAAATAGATTTTAAAGAACTATATTCTAAGAGTAGCAGATAAAGGCATATCACGGAGAAGTATAGTTATAAATAATCAATAAACCTCGTAAAAAATTAATTGATTGTTGCGAACTGTTTACGTGGCTTTTAAGCGAAAAAAAATATAAGATGAGCAATGCATCATAATTTTAAGGGCATTCTATTTATAAATGTCTCTATCTCGATTTCACAACGGAATTCCGCATCTTATGAAACTTTCCACAAATCACCCATGAACTTAGGTCCATTAGAGGGAAAGCACAGAATCACAGCGACGAAAAACTATTTTTTCACAATAAACCACAGCAATAAGCCATTGTAGTGAAAGCAAAATCGAGGTTCGTACCGACAGTTATGATAAAAAACAAATAAAACGAAAAAACCAACCACTCATTGTTTTCGTGCTAATAGCAGATATATAAAACCAGTATGTACATTCGTTTAATATGTTGGTCAATTTGAGTGGCACTGCAAAAGCAATTTTACGGTACTCCTCGGATTAAGATCAGGGCCTCGATCATGGATCTTCATAAGGCATGCGTTAGCGTTATCGTTATTTTTTTTATTTAACTTGTGTTAGAGAGAACGTAATCCCCGTTCATTTTCCGCACAGCACTTCAAATCGCTTATCACAATCAGTGGAGCGAATTTTATAGACGGTTGTTGTTAACCCTGCGCAACTCTAAGGGTAAGCGTTAACGATAAAGATTACGATAACGCGAAAGATGCATCCGTGATTCCACACTTGGTGTGGAATCACGGATCTATCTTTCGCGTTATCGCAATCTTTCTCGTTAACGCTTACCTCTAGAGTAGCGCATGGTTAACAACAACCGTCTATAAAATTCGCTCCACTGATCGTGATAAGCGATTTGAAGTGCTGTGCAAAAAATGAAGAATGGAGATCATTTTCTCTCTGATATAAGTTAAATCAAAAAATAACGATCACGCTAGCGCACGCGTTATGAAGATCCATGATCGAGGCCCTGGTGTCATTAAAGTCAATTCATTAGAATAAGCATATATTCATCGGCATATCTTACAGCCTGACCAGCGTACACTTGACAGTCTGTGTATGTAATCAGGGAAATAAGAATTTGAAAACGACTCAAAAAAATAACGTAATATGGAATGTCATTTGTATCGACTTACCCAATCAACAACATCTAACCTTTAAAAGTACAAAAAATAGATACAGTTCTCGACACAAAAAGAACCTCGATTGCAATACAGGCTCGATACAAAATTCAATACTTTCATGAAATCATTGATAGAATGGTCAAGTAATATATTTATGTACATTGTATTCAAGGCCCGTATTCGGAAATCGTATCACCGGTGATGATACATCACCTATCACCGCTATTCCGATCCTGCAACGTGACAAAATGATGTTCTTCGCTTCAAACAAAGTGATATCACGTCAGCTCCTCAACAGCCGCCATTATTTCATCACCCCATATATGTATTAAGGTTCCGAGATTATGAATGCGAGAAACAAACACCGTGTCGTAATTAAGGACGTTAATGTAGTGACTCTTGACGAAATTACAATGGAAACAATGGCACGTTAATAATAATTAAAATGACACAGTTAATGCCATATAACTCTCAATTCACATATTTTGGCGTAAGATAAGACGTGTGCCAGCATATCCAAAATTTTGCATTGCATCCAAAATTTCATGTACAAAAAAGAAGGCGTATACAAGCATTGAAATAAATGATTATAACATTGCTAAAACAATGGCGGAGCAGGAAATATATAATATCTTTAATTTACCGATAAAAGTCAAAATTGTTTAATGAATAATAATAAGATTATATGGACACCAAAATAATTATTGCCGTCAACGACATAGAACCAATTAATTTCATGTATCTCGTTTTCGACGAGTGATTATGTTAGTTTAATTGATTATAAATAATTTCCCACATAGCAAAGCGAGGTTGCTGCAACCCTGCAGAAAGCTTGTCATTGCAAGATAGCAAGCTTGCATCGGCAAGATTAGCAGCATGGTACATGCACGTCTGCTGCAAGTTTGAACTAGAGAGGATTTTCACTTGGCTTCATGGTGTGCTGAAGGTTTGCTACAAGTGAGTAACGTTAACAACTACGTATAATAAATTAAGTTCATATCGTATGTATTCAGGAATAATAATAAAGCTGACAAGATACATTTCTTTAGCCTAAACCGAAAATCGAGTTATTTTTGCAGTACACCTGAAGGAGATCGTTTATCAAGGATTAGGATATAATTTTTAACAATCCAGATAGCGTGTTTTGATGTCCTGCTCTTTGGGCATCCAACATACTCCTATCAACCAACTAATGTTCAGGAAAGACGACTACAAATGTATGTTCATATCCAGTGTAGATGGCACGTAGAACTTGTAAATGTCATAAATCTATTGACTCGAGCAATGCTCCCTCACTCCTTCCTTTTCCCATCCTTCGCCGAGGTACCAGGGCAGACGCGGAAGGAAAGACCCTATCCGTTGTAGTAGTTTAGGTTTAAGGGTGCACCGACGACAACATGATTATTTCACTCTAAACGATATTGTGTACATGTTTGTATAGGCATTGTTTGGCTTTACAGATTTTAGTACCGACCTATATGGAGAAGAGAAAACCAGTTTTGTGGAATTGTATTGTTAGTTTTTCTCTTCTCCATTATGGAAAAATTCCACCACGTTACCCCGGAAACAGTTTCTTCCGACCTATTTGATTTATAAAAATATTAAGGAGTCCCGCTTCCATTAGTGAACTGAAAAGATTTTTTCTATCTTCATCGCACAAGTAAGCAGAAAGTTCCCCGTGAATTTAAAACTTCTGTCACATGGAGAGGTATTTTTGGTACTCCATCAACAGGTGTGACTGACACTGACAATGAGTGCAGAATCGCATTCTTAGCATTGGGCGTAGTCTTAACGAGGGCGACAGAGGCAGGTTCCAATCCAAGTATATCCCCTCAGTACACCCACAGTCACTGTCCCATGTACTAACTCTGGTTTGCCTTCGATGTGTACTAGGGAAATGATACGGACTGATTCCACTCGGACACGGATACGGCTGCAGACGAATGAAAAACAAAAGCATAGCAGTAAGCGTTGGTTGGCGGTAAAGCAAGACGTACAGGCATGAAGATATGCATTTTGGGCGTACAGGTTAGCAATTACAAATTTGGACGTACAGGTTAGCAGAGGAAACGATAAAAGTAGTCATAGGAGATTGGCCGCACCAGTGAAAACACTCCTAATGCGAAAGTAAGTACTGGCCTGTTTAGTCAGGCACAGAACAAACATGTATTTTTTGATACTCAGCGTAGCACATTGTTCCCTTTCCATTTATATTAAAGAATATTTCTAATATTTTACTCGTAAATGAATCTGGGTTGAGACATAAAACTGCCATAGAGTTAGTAAAAACAGCAATAATTCTTTTTACAGGGAGGCGAAAGTAAAACCTCCGAAACAAGATCTTCTTCCCAATTATCAAGAGATGGTAGCGTGAATGCTATCATTCTGCGTTTCTTTGCTCTCTTAACCTTGCTTTATGCACTTCACCAATGCATAATACTGCGGGCCATTGAAGAAATAAATATCATTTTCAGTCCCAAATGCCGATGTGTCAAATAAGTATATGTTTGTAAGTACGCTATATACTGTAGACTTGCAGCAGACTTGTTGTTCTCACTTACAACAGAATTGCTCTGCACTTTTACAACGGACTTGCCCGGCACACTTTGATCAGACTTGGTCTGCAAACTTGCTGCAATTGCACAAAGCGGAAACTAGAAAGTTTGATACAAACTTGCTGAAAACTTGCAAACTTGCTTTGCAAGGTTACTGTGCTACATGGGACACTTCACGCAAGCTAAGTGCAATATGCACCGAACGTGACAATAATGGCAAACTTGCAACAGGCTTGCATCTAGATTGCCAATATTGGAAAGCCGTACGCTAACCTCAAGCAGTTGCAACCTAGTATGCTATGTGGGTTAATTGAACGAAACATGTTTCGGTTGCTTATATTCAAGCGTACGCTTGTTTTTGGGCATATCGTTTTCTATCGTCTTGTACTGTTTTATATATCTTTATTGGCTATTCCAGGATCATTCGAATATGCATATTCATGGGCTAATCTCAAACTGTAATTACTCTACCGCGTAGTTTTCCTCATCACCGGGTGAACTTAAGTTCACCCGGTGAATTCACCCCCTCACAGATTGGGAAACAATGAGGGCGGGTGAAGTGTTTTGGTGATGAATACCCAAGTTACGTAGCTAATACGGCCCCAGACCTCGCTTTAATTTATTTGCCACCTTTTAAGAATGGCCGCATCGGAAATTTAATATAATTATAATGAGTTAATAACAATTCCTTGAGGAAGAAATTGACGTTTTTATGTTTTTAATGTCCTCCGGAGGACAGTAAAAACATAAAAACATGACACGACGGCCGTAACTCCCCTCATTCCTTGGTGGATACGATTAAGAACAGCACATTTTGGACTTTTGCTATAATTGTTGTTGCGCTGAACTACTCGGTGCAACTATTTTCTGGAAGGATTGTTGACAATGATTTGTTAATCAAGCGGTTATAACCGCTTGTTTATGCTTATAAGTCCAATAATGATTCAAGCAGGGCATGCCCTACACCCAGATTAAAAATTTTGGTTCAGGACTAACTCAACCGTCTCGTAAAACGTTTTAAACATAAGCTGATCAGCGACTTGAGTCGTTTAACAACAAATGTAGAGGAAGTATTTCAAGTGAGGGCATCAGACAGAGGAAGTATTACATGGAGTCTCACTCAAATAATATAGAAATTAACGAAATACGGCATCCTAACACTATTTAGTGTTATACTATAGTATACACAACTCTATATCGTTATATAACGATACTTTTGCCAAAGAAATATTTTCCTAATTAATATACCTACTAGTCATGACTGCGGGTAAGGGATCATGGTCTAATTTTTTTAACATATGACTATAGAGATGCAAATTATCTATACCATTACGTATAGGAAGGTGTGGAAAAAAATTTTGCTCACCAAATTCATCTACGAACAGGACCACTGAAATCTGATGAATTCAACCGATATGCTGTCTCCATGAACCGCTCTGCGCCTTCTTTCGAATTATTTCGTCACTCATTTGTCGAGAAAGATTTGAAGACCCCGGATTTCGTAGAATTCAAAGAGTGTGTTGAGAGTTTACGCTCACGCGCTTGGAAAAGAAAGAACTTTAGAAAACTTTTCATTATTTAATGAAGTTTTGCATGTAATTCTTTTTGTTTATACTTGTGAAAATGAAGTCTCCTTCCTTCAGTTGGTACACGAGGGTAAGCATAAACCCGGAATTTTTTTAATCCGTATTTTGACTTGCCCGGCCAGCTATCGCGTTACTTCCAGAAAAGGGAGAATGTCAAAATTTAAATTGTCTCTGTTCCCTCCCTTTATAATTTTTATGCCGCCACCTCAGCAAAACTCAATTACACACATGCTCACGTAAAAACTAGGAACTTAACACAGAAATGGAAAAAAATAACTTATCATACTACAATGTGAACACTTACATAGACACCACAGAAACCTCTATTGGCCAAGCAATTCGTATCATGAACATGACTATCAACGATACTAGACAGATCACTATAGGTACTAACACAAGAAGCCAAAAGAAATAAGACATATACACCCGCCCTGCACACATTAAACAATTTATAAACAAAAGAAACCGAGCTAGAAGAGAATTTGTACCCACCAACTCAAAAAAATCATTTACAAGAAATCTCCACCCACACGAATAAAGGCTGGTAAAGCAAGCTCAAAGCTTTAAACCCATGATGACTCGGTATTGACTCACCGACGCCGTTAGTAATATACTACCTACTCTCCCACTAAAATTGGACAACCAAACATTCACAGAAACATTGAAAATTTCCAGATCCTAGCTGGCATGGTCCTCTCCCCTACTTTTTGTGACATTTACACTGATGACATTCCTTTCACACCACAAACAAACACATAACTATTTGCAAATGACACCACATTCTTCTCCTCCCACAGATGGCTTTGTGTGGCACGTCATCAATGCAGCTTCAATTATCTGAATACGCTAACTGGGCATCCCATTGGAAGATAGCAATTAATCCCTTAAAATACGCAAAGTAATCTTCTTCAAACAACCCGAAAAAAATCACTAAGACAAATCTGACTCCCTCAATTATGGTAAATGGCCAAAATATTCCTACCAAAAAAGCAAAAACAAAAATTCCTTGGCATACATCTAGATAAGCACCTATCTTTCCACCAAAATTTAAAACCCCCATATTCCAAATTTTATGCTGCCGTATCCGGACTTTTCCCCCTAATTAATGCCAAAAGCTCATTATCACTTCAGTTAAATCAGCTATATATATATATCTCACAATTATCCGCCCAGTGGTATTTTATGGCTCAGAGATCTGAGCAGCAGCTCTAAATAAAACTCAAATCCAATCTCTCCAAATACTACAAAACAAAAATCAGCATCACAGCGGCCACATGGTTCCATATACCAATACATAACTCCAAAATAAACTCAGAATTGACTACCTGACTCAACATATGGCGAAAATGCATTGCCTTAAAAATTCCATAGACCATCATCCAAATACCCTCATCAACTTCCTCTGGAAACCCATAGCACATTCATCAGTTCATCCACCTCAAATCATTCTCGACTCAATTGCAAAATTCAACCTTACACCAGGATAAATAAAAATAAATCATTCCATAACCCACCTTGACCATAGCCTCACCAACATTCCCCTCTCAACAATGACTCAAGACATCAATCCATAGTTTCTCAATGCAACAATAACGTTCCTGCCGAGGTTCCTCCAAATCCGCAACAGATTCTCCCAGTTCCGGACTATCAGACCAACCAAAATTAAATTCACAGTTGAATTCCTTCAACTCCATTGATAGTAGTGGAAAGAAAAAAGTACTAATAATAACAAAATAATTAATGTAATAAATCAATAAACCATGTATACATAAAAAGTAACCACAAAACCCCTCCTCTAATTTTCACACACACAATTAAACAACACTTAAAAAACACCACTTGCAAATACACAACACATAGAAGACACTTCATTGAATTACCCTTCAATGCATCACTGCCTTAAAAGCTTCCCTGTAGGGGGAAAATACTGCAGGAGGGTGCAAAAATATGCAAGCAAAAGCCATTGTAGAAGAATAGAGACAAGATTGAAAGATGAGTTACTTAATTGAACATGATGTAACTTACTAAGTGAGAACTTGAAAACACAACAAAGGTAATTTTTCAGTTTAAATTAAAATAATTAGGCATATTGGAATTAAACCTTTGAGGATTCACTCCAACCACAGACCGGAACCAGAAACCACAGGATTATAATTATGATCCTGTAGTTCCTAGTCTATATTTATATTAATATCAACATTTTACACGTAGATAAATTATTTTATAATAAATATTGTTCTGTCAATTTTGATGGCATCATTATATTTGTCAGACTTGTTTTTATATTTCTTAAAATGCCACAAAACATAATTGCAGTTTGGGCTTATAGTGACTGTAAAAGCATTCCTCAATTTTTATTCAGATAGTAATTTAAAAACTGAGTGTGCCTCTTGCTGAATATTACAGCAAGATTTCTTCTCAAAAATGTCCATCTCTACATGGTGACAGACAAAAGTTCTTTTTTTCAAGCCAGTTATGGTAACAGAACGACATGCACATGAAAACATTTATGCGTCAAGTTTTTGCAGCTGAATTAGGTGCCACATCTCCTAACTAGAATAATTCATAAAAATTATCAATTTGCCAAATAAAGGATTACAAAAACACTTAGATATACATAAACCCTTCAAAGTATCTAACAGTTTCTTTGAAGAATGGCTCTCCACTCTTTCTCTTCCATTCTTTATGCATAATGATAAAAAAAACGAAAGCTCTGGATTATTATAAAACTTTATATCCATAACAAACAAAAAAGCAATGACAGATGCTTAAAAATGAGTAAGATTACTATTACCTACATAGGTATAAAGGAAATATCAGAAGCTATTTAACAGTTCATTTAACAAAATTAATGAAAAGTACATAATATCTATTTCCATACAATGTTTTTGAAATCAGTGCACACAATTTAGGATCTAGCATGAATAACTGATTATTCTAACAAATACAATAACTATGAGCAAAGTTTATGGAGCAGCAAGAATGTAATATCAGCATAAAATTTAATGGATACAATTGGAACCGGTTAAACAAATATCAGATTCAATGATAAGGGCTTAGATTGACAGAATCAACTATATTCTACCAGTGAGAGAAAAAAATAATTCAATAGGGAAAAATAATTTGATAGAATAGTAAATAAGTAATTGACAGCTTTTTGCACTCTAATATGAGTAGATACCAACCTCAGGTCTAAACGGACTGAGAAAATTTCTGCCATAAATAACAAAACAACAAATATAAAAGTATGTAACTTTTTCAAGAGATTCCACATCCACAATTTAAGTGAAATGTAATCAAGTAGCCTTACCTAAAAGTTAAAAGTCAAAGACAACTTACTCCGACAATCCCAGGGGTAAATATAATAAATAATGATAAGCTACTGCTATACCATCAGTATGAGGAATGATAACCATTAGAATGTATTTATAAATTTCTTAAATCATCGAGTGACATTCAACTATAAATAATATGCTGGAGAATACAAATATATCCTTAATCACTGATTAAACCAGGGATAAAAGTGTTGTACACGCCATTCCTTCTGAAGGTAAAAAGATATTGAAAAATATGCCCTTGGCCAAGCAGGAAACAAGTATGAATAGAATTAAAATACCTCTAACACCCTAATGAGGTTGAAAGTCACTGGTGTAAACTCAATATTGGTAATAAGCAAATGCATGGGTCATGATGGATTATTTTTAAAAAATGTACAAATAACACTTATGAATCAACGTCATAATCATACATTAACAATTTCTTAAGTTGTTTTCACTCATAATCAGGTGTGAAAGTTACATAAATAAATATACATAAATACATTAATTATAGCATACAGAAATTTGGTGACATAAATATAATCTCACAGTAGAAGTCACAGAACCAAAAAATTAAAAACATTCTCCATTTCAACTATCTTTGGAACCGGGCTTCATGTATTTTCATTGCTCTCCAGCATCTCCATAGAG
Source organism: Platycnemis pennipes (assembly GCA_933228895.1). NCBI lineage: Eukaryota > Metazoa > Arthropoda > Insecta > Odonata > Platycnemididae > Platycnemis > Platycnemis pennipes. The sequence goes on from OW121850.1 coordinate 112,284,619, forward strand.
ATGGGCTCTCACACTAGGAACAGCAAAATTTTCTGTCCACTGTGACAGGAGGAACAGAATTGTTAAAGGTTTCCTTCCCGTGCCAGCATAATGTTTGGCAACATATCACTCAGGAGTGAAAAATTTACACGACTGAGGCTAGGAGGCAACTGAAATTCTTGGAGGCCACTTCCACTCACTCATCTCAACCAGCTACTCCCCAAGTAGTAGGCTGGGGAGCACCCTCCCCCCTTTGACACCAGAGCAACGAACATATTTGAAACAGAAATCTGAATTCAAACAAAAAAATGATAACAAGGATTAAATGCAAAAATCAATATGACTAATTTCAATGATCTATCAAATTCCACTCACAAGATTCTTAAAAAAATATACATTGCATTAAAAATATAGTGAAAAAATCTAAAATGGTTGAGATGCTAATGAGAGGACTGAATTAAAACATGTGATGCACAGCTTAAGCTATCTCTTACACGACCGATTGTTATATTCGAATGCAGTAAATCATACTTGTATAGATGATATTCTCAAAAAAACTAACATCAAAATAAAGTGGCTGATTCTGTAAAAGACAGCTTTTCAACAATTTTTAAAAGGAATATAGAAAAGATATATTTGTTATATAAAAATCTCAACTCTTTTACCTAGTCATTATCTTAATCTATTACATCCACTCATCAATTAATATAGACTGTACCAATTTTGTTGGCATAATAAATGCATTTGAAGAAATGCTTATAAAAATAGGAAATTAATTGAAAAGCAAAAATAAAATTACCTTCCCTGTCAGCAAATGTGCATCTGAAGGAATCAGACAATTTATGGCAAGAAAAGGAAAACGCACAGTCACTGCTAGGCAGCTTGATGCTGTAAATGGCTGACATTCTTGAAATACTTACATCCGTTTCTGATACAAAACACGTAGCAGAATGAGCAAATAACTGCATTAGATCAGGAATGGAAGAATGATTAAATGCAACTTGATCAGGGGTACCACAATTCCTTAGGTCAACAATGGGTGAATTAAACATATGAATTTGGCATTCAACTCCTAAGCTTGTCAAAAATTACAGTTTTGAGGAAAAACTAATAATATTCATACAAAATATACTAGTATCAAATATAAACTTTTGCATTTAAATCTAATTTTTTGTACCGCATACTGAATACGAATAGTAGCGAATGTCTAAAAACACTCAACCAAACATATGGTACCTCTGATAAAAAGTATGCTGTGTATGGTAATTGCATTAGTAAACCTCAGTAAGACCATCAGCAATGGTAAAGACGAAAGTAAATTAATTGTAGTGATGACATATGAGTGGTCTAAATTATACAAAAAACAAAATGCTCTAAATGCAACAAAGACAGGAATGAATAGGCTACAAAAATTTCAAAGTCTTAGTCAGATGCCAGTTTTTTCTGGGTAAAGGTTTAAGAACAATTGGCTTCAAGACCAATGCATTCCATTAAGACACATCCACAACATGCATATTTGAAAAAAAATAATTTCAAAAAAATTATAATACCACGATTAGTAACACATTTTTCATGCAAAAATTGAAAATGAGACTAATTAAGTGAATGCTACCGGCAGATTTGTTGAGCAACTTCATGAGTATATATGGTGTTAACCTCACAGCAATTTTAGTTCACATCATAAAATCTCTTTCTCCTACTGTATCAGTTTTAAACAGTAACTGAAGTGAGGATACCTACCATCCATTGATAAAAATAGAATTCCAATCAATTATGTGCAGCTTACTGGACATCAAAACTATTGCACACCCTACCCTGCTATCTGACTAAGGCATAACATTAAAAATTCCTGCCTTCAGAACCTTCTTATGCATGTACAACTAACATTTTTTTCCGATTACGTACACATATTTGTTCAAACGTATATCTTCAGGAAAGCTTATAACCCATGTATACATAAATATACTTATTTATCTGATACTATGTATTGCATTGTGCACTTTCTTGATGAAGAGGCATTCATTTAAAATATACAATCTATCGGGATGGGCAGATGGAGCCACCAGAGACGGACATGGATGTCGATGAGGTTGAACGGAATGATGAAGATGGAGCAGCTGCCAGATTACTCAACGATGAAAACTGGCTTAATCCAGACAACAGGCTACTGCGTGATCCCCTGAAAAATAAACATACATGCTGCCATAGAATCATTCAGAGATAGTATTTTCTTTTCAATCATGGACAAATATTCAGATTGAGCTTGAAAGAACAATGACAAAGAGCATACGGGATTGACTGGGTACATTAGCCAGAGTACTAATCTCCCATCATGATGTTCCAAGTACTAAACCTGGAAATGGCAGAGGTTTCAGAGGAATGCCAGGCCTTACTTGGATGTCATGTGGAGAGCATTTTGAGCAAAGCACTTAATTCAATGAATGGGATATATTTCTGTGGACCTTTAGGTGCCCAATGTTGAGAGCATGATAATGCAGATTCCAGGGATCTCACCATCCATCTCCAATCCCCTTCAATCACTTATTAAGGCCCCTCCTCCCAGTCTAAGGCACCTTTGAAGAGTTTATCAGATTTGAAATTCCAGCGATGAACAAAGTAAGGCAAGATTTTTCCACAAAATAAAATTATGCATGAATATTGAATGATTTATTACATAACAAATATCAGGCATTATGAGTCTGCTAATTCCAATCCACTTTGTCTCACAATGATATTTTTTTGGCTAGGCAAGATAACATGATACTTACAATACAAGTATCCCTCACTTAACACTATTCACAACAGCAAGATTGGTCCTCAAAGATTTTGTTCTTAGCACAACCAAATTTCCCAATTTCACATGATTTAATGCCCTTAATACTCTCTCAAATATAATTCAGCAAGTTATAAAATAAGATAATAATTAGATGAAAGATCTGAAATCATCTACATTAAGGACATTGAAAAATTCACTGACCCTTAAAAATCAAACCAACCTTCAAGTTGATCAATAAGTGAATGAGAGTCAAGGTCAAACTACGCTGAAAAAAGACATTGATGCCTGATCACATCAAACTTTTTCACCATCACGATGATCAAATATCACCTATTGAACTATGTAATGTCTTAAACTAGAGTTGGCGTTCCGAACACCCGTAGTTTGGAATCCACTCTTGGCAATCAGTCGAAGGTCGTCACGCGGTTGAATCTGTTTTCGAAAATACGTTCAGTAAGATAAATTGGTTACTCACAAAATAAAAGAAATACTGCTTTTTTGGAAATATCACGCTATCAACTGCATAAACATGACACTTTTTATTCATTTTAATAACAATTAAAATAAAAAAGTGGTTTGGTTGCCTGTTTATTTTGTCATTTTGCCAGTTCACTTTGCAAACAATACGCAGGTTACGTACGTTGGAAAAATGAGAGAACATTTTGAACTCCGAAATGGCACAAGTCAACACCTCGAGAGCTCTATTCATTTGTGCCCAACTTTTGGCTATTGAATTTTCATCCAGTCTTTTTTTCAGAAGTTCAGAGCATCAAGGCAACGAGTTTTACCACCAGAAGAAATATAATGGGCCAGGGAAAAACCAAGAGAGTGAAATGTCAAACTGCATGCAAGGCCATTGCCTACACATGTGCCAGAAACATATTTTTCGCCAATCTTAGTCGGCTAGTTTTTTTTATAGCAACCAGAAATACCACGAGTCTGGAGTTTTGAAAGTGGGGTGAGAATCTGGGTGACTCTCGCTTGCCTCTGTTTATTGACCATACCCGTGATTGTGCCGGCCCCAGTGATGTCAAAGCCCATTTGTGCCCACCATCCTCTCCCGGGCGGTCGGCTGACACAATGGCACACGGCTGACAAAATAACCTGAGAGGACGGAGCTTGTGGGAAATACTAAAGCACAGAGGGAAGAAAATCCTGCACGTACCAAGAGCAAGAAGTAGCATAAAAGGGTTCATGTAAGAAGTCTGAGCGGTCAACATCCGGTAAGTGAGCGGTTCTTCGCCCACCCAATACGACACCCTTCTCCTACTCTGTGAGGGATGAGATGAAAGTCTGTCCTTCTCCCTCGCAAGCAGCTGGGCGGGGGTGGTTCGGATTTTTTGCTCTTTTTTTTCGTCTGTAGTTCATTTTTTCCCCTTTTGTTGTCAAGTAAGCATGTCAAAAGGCAAAGGCTTTGGTTCAAAGGATCCTTTTTCTACCTCTTTCTTCCACACGATCGAAAAATTTGGCTACGACTACAAATTAGGTAAGTTATAATCTCCAGGGAGTTAATTAGTTTGCAATAAAAATATTCTTCATTTACCTATTCCTAGTTTTTCTCTTTTTCATACTTGTGCAATAGTTTTGTCACTGGGAACAGTCGGAACGAGAAATTTCCTGTGAACTGCAGTACGCTGATTTATCGCTTGCTCTAGCACAATTATTCGTTTCAACAGAGTTCTTTACATTGCTCACCAATGACAACAATATCATACACAGGTAAGTGTTTTGAATCCTAGGAATGCATATTGACCATATATTCTTGAATTTGTGATATAAATCTACATTTTATATTTTCTTATAATTCACAGGAATGCTATTTTTGAACATGCACGACAACAGTGTGGATTATTTCATCACTTATGAAAATATTTTTATACTATTAGTATACCACAGTAAATGGTGTTAGGAAAAGTGTGGAAAAAAGTGAAATGTGAGGAGGAGCATAAATAAAATCCCCACGTTTGTACCCAATAGTTAGGAGACATTTAACATCAGTTTTGAATGAATATTATGTTGGACAGTCAACTAAAAGCTCCACAAGTTCAAATGTAACTGACAAATGAAGATTCTGGATTATAATAAGACAAATACCGGTCAGACAAGATTTTCATGATTCTAATGAAGTAATTGTATTCGAAGAATTGTAAGTTACTTGCATGCCCTATCAGTAGAGGTCCGTGAAAGTGGTTTTATTTTTTGCTAAAATTCGTTTCAAAACTATGTGATTTCGGTGTTATAGAAAATCTTGGCGGTGTTATTATAATGTTACAATTTTTGCGCATTTCTAGGCATTTTATTATTTTTGGTACACATTTTGTGAATGCTTATACTTTTATTAAGCATTTTACATAACAAGAAAGGCAGTGAAAGAAGCATGCATAACTAAACACAATCAGAAACAAAGAAACTTGAACTGGGGGTGTGTCGAAATGATTTTTTTTTGCATTGAAGCTCAGTGGAGCGCCGAATATCCGACGATCAACCGCTAATAAGTAGCACCCCCTCTCCTCCTATCTTTTCTGTTACTTCCCCCCTTGCCTCAACTGCTAGCGCTTCCGTTCCCAGCCAGCGGCCATGTTTAAGTCTACAAAATTGTTACATTAAGCCCACACTAAAGGTTTTCCTGCTCAAGTTATACAATTACACTGTCTACTGCGTCGCGGTGAGTCACCGGAATTACTGCTCGGCATTGACGCGTGCCAGGCGCGTGAGCTAATATTTCCGCTCTTCCGCGGCCGTGTTCAGCACATTATTGATTCAGAATATCTAATTCTTCAGGGGAGAAACTGCGTCATTCTAGATATTTCTGAGAATTTCAGGATTGATAAATGTGAATCGAAGAGAGAGGCGGTGATTAATTTAACGGCAAATTCCGGCGGAGACATCACTACAGTGCGCGATATTACGCGAATGCGATATGCGCGAGACAAAACAAGCCAATTGACCTTTGAATCGTAATGAGATAGAGCGAATGAACATCATCAGCGTTAAACAATGAAGGCTTAGGTTTTAATCGATTATGACTCTTTACATGTGATTTTTTCGCTAATTCACGTAAAATTCGCGAAAAAGGCGAAATTTCGTTTTATTTTCCGATTTCACGATATTTCGCGATATCGCGTCTCGCGAATTTCACAGATCTCTACCTATCAGTCAACACTGCCAAGAAATCCAACATTTCTGAAGTAAACAAAAATGGAAGCGCAGGACCATAGTATAAAATAGAGGCATGGTTCTCTCAGATACTTTTTATCCAGCATAATTTTTAAAAACGGAATGCAACAACTATTAATTAAAAAGTATAATATTACCTGTAATCGGCTGATGCTAGGGTTTCCACATAGTACTTAATATGAACATTTGAGTAATTTTCCTTCGCATTAGAATACCCATCTATATTGTCAGGCAACTGGCTATCAGAGAGAAGGGCTGAAGATTCACTGGTACCACTATTATTTCCACCTGGAAAACACATCAATGATGAATTGATTAATAAAATGTGAAACTTTAAGAGGCATTATATAAAAATAGATAACACTATTTGGCAACCAAGCAAAGGGAGAATGGGTTATCTCTCCATTAATATTTTGCCAAAGCTATAAAAAATTAAATGTCCAAATAAGCAGTTTAAGTTCACCCCAAAATTCACTGCATGAAATGGCAATCATACGAATCTCCCTGCACATTACAACATCTTCATTAAAGTTAACGATTCACATTTGTACAACATTACAGATCCTAAAATAGGATACTACAGCATACTTCTGATAACTGCTCTCCAGAGAAATTTCTCTTCTCAAACACTGGCAAGGTGTCTGGGATGGTGTTTTTCTGGGGCTTTGAAATAAAACTTTTTGCCACAATAACTAGAAAGGTTTTCCTATTTATTTTCCTATTCTTCCTTAAGTCATATAAGTACTAATATTCAAATAACCACACCACCTATATTTCAGCTATAGTTGAATCGTGCTGTTTTTTCAATAACACTTTTTTCCTTTTCACTTGGCACAGCTTGGTGCAGTGAAATGTGCTCACCAATACCACATCGTTCTTACAAAGTGTACCACTGTACCACATTACAAGTGTACCACATTAGAACCCAACCCTTTGTTTTCTCTGAAAAGCTGCAATATTCAATTTTTGCTGTTCTCAGATACTGGGGAAACACTTTCCTATTTAGTTTCCCCCTGCATAGATTTTTTGCATACAAAGCTTGTTATCTAAGACATGGCTAGTGCATCAAATGTAGCATTTAAGTCTCTGGTCACAAATGTCTCCTGCTGTGCTAAATATGTTTCTCATTTTTGACGAGAAACTCTCATGTTTTGTAATCTTTTATAATTTTTAATCCATACAGAAAACAGCAACACTAGTACATATTTCCAAAAAAGAAGTAAATTTATAGTAGAAAAAATCAACTCCCCATCATCTGTGTGGATAATATTTTCTTGGATCAAGATTTGCGGATTAAATAGCTAAATGTTATTACTTGTTCACATAGAGGACGCACTAGGTGGATACACAATAGTTCGCACAAGAGGACACTTAACAAGAAACATAGATACACGAAAAAAGGAGACACTCACAAAGTAAACTGGGAGACGTTTCGACGCTCATGGCGCCATTCTCGATCCGGAGAAAGTGATGTTCTCCACGTAGAGTGAGGGGGTGGAAGGGGAAAAAAAGGTGGGGGAAGAGGGGTTGGTGGAGGGGAGGAAAAGGTGACCAATGGGGGCTCTCAATGTTGAAGATTGAGACCTGGATACTCCCATGCCTTGGAAACGAAAATGTTGGCGGATTCTCTGGTTCTCACCTCTATACTACCGGCAGATTCAGGGAGGACTTCAATAATATTAAGGGAAAAACAATGGTCAAAAGGGTGACCGTGGGAAGCGGTGTGCTTCGGGATGGGATCGAGGAAGGGGGGAGACTTGGTGGAGTGACGATGGCCATTCATACGGATCGACAGTGGGGTGGTGGTCTCACCAATATAAAATGATGGACAAAAATTACAGGAGAGGCGATAGATGGTGTTGATGGAGGTGCAGGTCGCCATAGTGGAAGACCGATTGATGGGACGTGTGGGACAGAGAAGTGGGCAACATTTGCACCTTGAGCGGCGGCAAGGCGATCCTTCTCAACGTGAGCCAAAGCCACTCCCTTCCAGCCACCCGGTTGAGACTTTCATTAAACTCTTCCTCAACAAAATCTCTGATTCTTCATTCCTTCAATCCATTAAACCTCCAAAAAATCTCACGCACCATGAATTACTCGCTCTTAAAAAACTTTCCACCAATCAGGATATCGTTATCACTAGAGCAGATAAGGGCTCTAAACTATTAAATGTTATTACTTCTAATATAAAGTTTATTTTCCTTATCATATACTCTATATATACAATATATATACAAATCCTCTCCTTGTCAGTATCTACCAGTACCTATCTACCGTGTCTATATTCCATTCGTGGGGCGCATCGATTATTAAGCCGCGAAATTTAAAAATATTCCATTCGGATACGAATTTATGCTGTCTTCGGATCTGATTTCGGTAGCGAATAAAATGAAAGATCCGTGGGTCTTAGGATCTGATCCGACCATCACTAATTTTTGAGTGATACATTCGTAAATCTATTTTAAACAATAAAAGTATAAGAAATTGAGTATTCAGATGTAAGGGTTTGAAATTTAATGATAAAATTTTCGATGAAATAACAGAAAGAAAATATTAACTGAGAATGGGATCGAACTTCCTTTAGTACACTAGCCCTCGATGTCCGCCTGATCCCGGTGAATGTAGGCTGCCCGTGTGACATTCTACATATTTTTTTTCTCGCGATGCTGGGGTAATGGGGAAAAAAGTCAAATTTCTTTATTTTGCTTCTAGTTGCATGGAAAATTTTTCATCTAATTAGTCAATATCTACCACACCTACATTCCATTCACGGGTCAAGAGCTAAGCTATGAAAATTAAAAATCTATGATCTGGATATGATTTTACTCTGTCTTTGAATCTGAATGAGTAAAATGATAGTTCCGCGGATCTTTGGACCTGACGGATCCAATCCGACCATCCCTAGTATCGACGGTATCGGTATCGACTTTAGGCGATCGATTCTCGATACCAATACCAATCCTCAAGAATCAGTGGTATTGCGAATCGACACATCCCTACTTAAAACCCTTTAGAAAGCAATGAGCCATATTGTTTTCCTGTTTCTCTGGAACAATTGAAATCTCATCTCAGAATCCCTCTGTAAGAAGTTGTAATGAAGCCCAATGAAGACCAAGTTAGCCATAAGAAAAATTGAACAGAGTCAAAACAATCTAAGGATTCATAACCACTGATGATGATACTGATAATTATCACTATACCATAGAGTAAGTATAATTATTATTATACTTTCTCTATGATTATACTTACCTCTTCATTAACCATTATTTCTCAGCAAACCCTCATACAATAATACTGAGTGTACATTATAAAATTAAAGTATATTAAGCTGATAAGTAAATGGCTAGAATGTGGTGCTACAAAATAATGATAAAAAGGATCAACTAAGTGACAAATGAAGAAGTCCTAAGAAGAGTGGGAGAAAAGAGAAACCTGCTGAAAACTTTGAAACGAAGACAGGAAAGCTTAATGATGACCAGATGAAGAAAATCGTCAAGGGACAAGTGAATATGAAGAATGGGAAAAGAATGTCACACAAGAAATAAATGGGGCAACGTTATGAAGGAAGTGAAATAGCAGAATGAGAGCACTTACTTAGCACCAAAATCCCTATTTTATTCACGAAATCATTAGATGGGAATGAAAAATATATTGTATGCCAAATATTTTTACATACAATCATGGTAATGCACAGTGAAAAAATTAATTTTATAAACAGAACCATTCACTCATAAATTAAAAACTGAAGTATGTAAAAGGTGATGCCCAATGAATGAGATGCACTAAAGATTTTTATGTCATCCATCCTATTTTGGCTGGCGAACCGGAAGAGAAGAGGAGGAAGGGAGGTCTGCCTATACAGCTCCTGAGGCATCTTGTAAATTGGCAGATGGTTAATTGACAATCAGCAGTGTATCCTCCATTGTGATTGGGCAAAGAAGCTGCACAGTCTCAGTTGGTATTAGATGAAGAAATGACATACGAGACTTTCGCATGCCCACTCGAACCCGAAAAGGTTGAATATATCAGTTTCGCCACTATTTCCAGCTCATAACTCACGTAATATATGATGGATCAAAGAATGGAAAATTAGTCTTTTTATTCAAAAAACTCTATCAGATTCGGCTATTAAAATACAGTGGAACTGCAGCAGTACAAATATGGCCTATTGCGAGAAACAAATGCGATATGTTATTCCAAATGGCTTCGGCGAAATGTCACGAAGATCGAGAATATACTGATCATAAAAATTAAGACCAACCAAGGGAAAGCGTAAAGGCTAGTAATAAAGGCGATACAATTTTGATTTATCAGTTATGGTTTAAATTTTTTGCGAATTACTAATCAAAATTATGGAATGAACATTAGAAAATGGAATGAGCATTAGAAAAGAGTAGCTTGGTCAATATTCGGCAATTCGAGGCTTTTTGCAATTTTGGATCTAATGGTTAGTTGGTAAATTAAGTAGGGATATGAATTACTGCAAAAACTTTCCCCTTCTTTTGGGATTTGTGCTCAGACTATCCGGATGGAAATACTTCCGCCACTACACCAACCCGATTCCTAGAAAATTGTTGACAATAGGTTTCATGGCGATTATTTACACCAACCTCGGTAACAGATACTTCACTATAATGAGGGTTTTCCTGGGCATCCTGAGGTCTCATTTTAAAGAGGTTGCACTGTAATATGGTAAACGACCCCTTTATGTTAATATGAAGAGATTATTAGCTGATAAAAGAATTCCGAGAGCTGTGTCAAACTAACATTAGGATTGTTGACTTATGGTGATAACCAAAATTTTACATATTTTTTGAATTATACATATTCAAAGTTAGTTTCTATTTTGTTATACTATCATGGTGATTATCTTTCTACCCATTTAATTACCTTTGACACGAGGCTTCTCCACTCCAGTGGATTCCTTCCAGCATAATATGTATTCCCATCTTCCCTCAGCCCTTGTCACATGAGAGCCTTGAACAGATTCCCCTTCCTTACATATCTGCCGAAATTCTTCTTCTGTAAAAGTAATTTTCAACCATATTAATGTTTGTTAATAGTACAGGATGTCTGAAAACAAATTATAAATATCTATACTGATTCTTACTCAAGGAACAAATAAGATGGATAAATATGCAACAAACCTGATTGTACACTGCATTCCCAAGATTCTCCATCTTTGGGAAGTTTTTTATGCCGTTTAACCAAAAAAATGATGTCCCGGTGCATTACATCAAAATCCCATGTCAGAACAGTGCCAGATTCTTCAGACATAACAACTATCTCATGTGCCTGCATCATACAAAAGTATTCTTTAAAATGTGGTATTACAATGGGATGCATTCACATATTTAAATAACTATCAACTACATTTTTAAAAAGACAATCCACAATATCATCATCGTGAAGAAGACATGGAGGAAAGATTGAAGTGATGAAATGGATATGTCACAGAGAGATGGAGAGATAAGTGGTTTACATATAAACATAATTATACATAAAACCTGCAGAGAATGCAAGGACTATACTATATGGAATTTAGTGCTAAGGCAGAATGGCAAAGTTCAAGTGAAAAGACAGATTAACTATCCATAGGTTCTCAGAAGAGGGAGAGAAAAAAGGAATGAGATGAATTCTGAAAAAAAGATAAAATTATCAGGTAGAAGAGTGGGTGGTTTCAGAAAGAAAATTTTTTGTAAAAATGTAAATTGGATAACATGCAAAGGAAAGTTATGAGTGAAATATAATGAGCAAGTACTCACAGATGTATAAGAATATTTAAAAAAATACATTAGGGTTAACTAATATAAAGAAACTATTGGAGAGACGTATCCAAGAAATTTCAACACTGATGACAAGTGATGAATGCTTCATTGGATACCATGTCACATTAATGCTAAAACCCACCAATCAAATACATAAATCTGACATCATCTTACCTCTCCTTCAGACAACTGGACAGAATTGTACATCCCATCTTCCTCAGATGTACCACTACCTATTCGCCCTCTCCTACCTTCTTCAGATTCATCTTGCAGCCACTTTGGTACTGAACCACCTTCAGGTACTTTTGTCTGTTCAAGGGAAGACAGAACAATGGATATAACATACATGGTTGCTCTCACAAATACTTATGACATTATGTACAATGCTTGAGTGAAACCAAAGCTGAGAAATGTTTTCAGGATGGGTTTGTGTGTGCTAGTGTCATAACTGAGTTAATTAGCAAGTAATATGAACAAAGTTAGTTATTTCAGAGTGAAAAAAAAATTTTAATTTAAAAGAAATTGTCTTACAGATAACACTAAAAAGGATTCCCAAAACTACAATGAAAAGAAATCAGCTCATACATATGCTTGCCACTTCAGGTACTTTGCAAAATTATCTTAGTGAAAAAATATAATTTGGATTTTTAAATCAAATATTTGAGTACCTCGCTACCCAGACCAACCTTCTCATTGAACACTACTATACTTTTCACTTAACTAAGTGTAAGGCCGGGATTACGATGAACGTTTTCTGACGTGACGGAAACGGACGGTGGCGTTGTTGAAGTTAGGAGAATGGGAATGCAATGAAGCTAAGCACGATGGACGGACGTTGACGTGCCGCCGACGTACGTTGATCAAAGCTTGTCAAGGTCTAGCTTTCCCGTCACGTTGGTTTCCGTCAACCAATCACGAATGACTTCAAAATCAAGTGGGGGGAGGATGGTTAATGTTCTGATGAGGGTGACACTTTTCAAAAATTTTTTTCGACCGCTGAAAATCGTCTTTATTCGATGAAATTTTCACAGCACAACCTGCTATGTTCACACTTCACTCACGCTTGAAAAGTTTTGGAAAATGGTAAAAACTTACGGGTTTACACCAATTGGAACCCAAGAGGTGACTGTTCGCTTCGCCGCCATATTGGAAAACGGCAGTGTTTTCTATCTACCATCAATCGTGATACACCACCAACAATTGAGCCGCTATGTTGCCGTTCACCTCCACCGTCCGTTTCCGTCACGTCAGAAAACGTTCATCGTAATCCCGGCCTAAGTGGGCTATGAATACTGAGTCTCAGCTGAATCCACAATTCACAACATGGAGATTCTCACCATTGTCATAGGAAATGTATAAAATCAGCTGACATTACAAGAAAGAAATGCACTATGGTCTATTAACCCTTTTGGTGCCAGTCCTTATAACCAGGTCTGTGTAAAAAATGCCAGGGTTCTTTTAATAGTGAGGTAAGTTTTCAGTTACATATTTATATAAATCTTTATATGAATACTCTAAAGTTAAATGTCTCTATTTATACTCGCTTATGATATAGGGCATGTAACAAATCCAATTGTTTTCCTATCATTGAAATATAGCATAAATATTTTTAGCATAAGGGAAAAATGGAAATAAGTACATATTTCAACATGTGGCTATTTATGCTTTTCACAATACCAATGATGAACTTCGTGGAGAATACACCAATAAACCTTAAGCTTACACTTCCGAGCCGAGAAGTGATGCTCTTCTCAATCGTGGTAGTAATTCTTAATGAGCACTGATGCACTACTGTTGTACATTTTCCTGATTTTAGAAATTAATATAGGTTTTTGCCCCCACCCCCCTCCCTCCCTCTAAAAACCTTAAGGCTAAGTAATTTTCTTAAATCTTATGAAACTAAAGTGTTTTGAGAATTGATGATACCTTTGGGAATATAACTCAATTTTTTCTGGATTTTTCATGGCTTCTTTGATAAAACTGAAATTTTTTATAACAAGTTAGTAATAAATAAGACAGATACATTTTTTTCCTCTGGAGGCACAAGTGCCCACGGAGACCTCCAAAATGGGAAAACTGCAGTTTCACCTACTCTTTAAATGGCAGTAAAATCAAAATGAGTTGAGATAGAGAAGAAAAACTTTGCATGTGCAAATCTACATGAAAAGATAAATTGTGCCATGTTTCATCAAAATTTTAGTAGGTGGGTGTTAAAACTTCATTGTTGTGGATGAATTGACATCGATTGTGACCTACTGTGTTTTAATTTCACCAAAAAAGAACAGTTTTTAAAGTAATTTTAAACGATAAGAGTTTCTAAAGCTGTGTTCAAGATTTTACATGAGTTTGAAGCTCACATGACTATAATAATTACCAATTTAAAAAAAACAATGCTTCAGTACCAATACACACCAATTAAGTGGCTGAAAAAAAGCCACCTTCTTTTACTATTTTTAAAACTATACTACAGAGTGGAAAGTGGAATATTACATACACGGCAATGACCTCCAAGGAAGTCAGGAACATATTTTTCAGGAATGTAGTCAACAAGTCCACCAACAGCCTGGTAGTCATTCCCACCATATATTAAAAATTTGGCACGTGTGGCCTCATCTGTGAAATATGGTAAGGTCTCAGTGCCAGTAAAACAGGATGTGTGGCATACCACCAAGATATATCATTGCAAAACTCAATGTACAGACTATTACACATTAGCTCCACTTTACATATTGTTAATTGTGATGATTTATTGACAGCCCAAAAAAATTAAAGTATCACACAACACACTTTGGTGCATTTTAGCAGCAGAAAGCAGAACAGATAAACATTGTGCAGCTAACAATTTGTATCTTGTAAACAAAAAAAGACTTCTATCACTAGCAAAAAATGTAATTAGAAAATGTTTTGATACCTCACAGAATCTTCACTGTATGACTAAAATATTTGGTGATGTGATAAAGATCATATAAAATATTCACATCCTACAGCAATGAACATTTGATGAATGCATGTTACTTAGATAAGCAAACTAAATATCAAAATATACTCACGAATGAAGGTTCCCACAACAGTCCAAATTATTGGGAACACACGAGGAGCTCGTACAAAAAGTAATCTTCCGAGAGTTTCTGGGTAGTTACTTTCGACTACCTCAATTATACGAAGAAGTGCCTGTGAGAGAAATATGAATTTTTAAACAGAAGTAAGAGCCATATTGGTATTCTAATAAATATATACCTTCACCTTGTATGGACAATGAAAGACTTACAGATGAAATTCATCATTCATTAGGAATCATTAACTTATGCATATTACCACAATGTGGATCAACAAATAGTTCTTCAGATAAATACATCTACATGCAAATATGATTTGGCTGCAAACCTCACAAACTTACATCAACATTTGTCAGTTGCTTTTAAGGATTAAATTTCATTACTATCCTGAGAGCACACTAAAAATTGTATATGTCTACATTTGGTCAATTTAACGTCTACAGATAACTTCACTGTTTGAAGTTTGCTGTAGACCAAGAATAGACCTAATGTAGACATGATAATAAATTCCTAATGACGGATGCGGTCGACCAAATTCGAAACCAAAAATTACCAACCAAAATAAATGTAACATAATATGCTTTCAATAGTTCACTATGAGACCCATATAAATATTTATAAAAAACAGAAAATTCTGGTACATCAGCAAATATTATTTCGTCGTTATCAGTCCATTACTTTGCTTAAACAATACCATCTGGTAGAAATTCCTCGTGTGGCCAAGTTGGCTGCACACGCATCGGAAGTTTTCTTTTGTTAGAATTCGTGCCCGCGCATGGAAACACAAGAAACACACGTAAACATGTGCCGAATTTTATTGGAGTGTAGTTGAATTTTATCATTTGACTGTTTTTGTAACACACTCTAGTTACATAATTTACAGTTGTCCAATGCATTCTTGTAATCTAAAGAATAATTTGGTTCTGGTTCATCCACTAGGTACTTGTGTACTGAGGCTGTGTCGTACTGGTAAGTGCACTTTGAAATTCAAGGCTATGGAAATACGTCTGCTAAGAAATCCATTTTTCTTTCTGTAGCATCTGCATTTTATTGTCTTTACAGATTTCCTCAACCGTAGAATACTTGTTTTCTGAAGTTACCTGAAACATTACGAAGTTGTTAAAAAATATGTCGATGAAGGAAGGATCCTTGAAGTTTCAACGTGTGTTACTTTACTGCTAGTAGATATGGTACTTTAGTGGGGTATCTGGACCTATTTCATTTAATTTATTCCAAGTGAGGTTCCGTTTTGTTTGGTTTGCAATATATTGCCCAGTGAATAATCGTGTTGGGCAACAAATTAATAATGTGATATCAGTGAACTCTTTCTTTTTTTTTAAAAATCTTGGTCATGTTTAGACAGTCTTCGAAAAGGCTAAGGAAGTGCCATTGATTGTGTGTTGAGGTGCTGTTGTGTAAATTTTGTACAATTCATTTACACTGGACTTCTCGTAAATAAAGGTATTTATTATTATATTTTTGTTATATGTTGATAGTTTCTGGCATAATTACTGTAGAAGCAGCTGGATTTGGTGTTTTTCAGGCATTTTTGAAGTTATTTATCGAAATAATCACATAAATTGTATTAGTGCATGGAATAGTACTGTACTACTATAAATTTCAACTACGCAACATAATTATCAGTTTACCTGATGATGATGTGTTGTAGAAATTAACGTAACGTAGTTATTATATTAAATATTAAACTACGCAGTTAGTAGGTATATTAATATTCTGTATGGAAAACCAAAATTTACTGTCTTGTTACATTTTTGTGTTGATTATCGCACTACTATGAAAACTATTTTACGTTTAAATTTAGTATGCTTGAAACCTACATTAATGGTTACCAGTAGACCACGAATGGCGGACATTTGCACCTTATTTCAACCACATGTAGGCGTAATGTGAACCAAAATAAGACGTTTACATATGGTATGAAGCAAACTTTATGGATTGCTGTGTACCAGATGTAGACGTTAAAATTAGGTCTACATTAGGTTTGCTGCAAACTTTGCGTGGTTACCAGTAGACCACGAATGGAGGACATTTGCACCTTTTTTCGACCACATGTAGGCGTAATGTAAACCAAAATAAGACATCTAATTCTGGAATTCAGCAAACCTCATGGCTAGCTGAATACTAGATGTAGATGTTGAAATTAGGTTTACATCAGGTCCACTGCAAAATTTATGCTCTCAAGGTAACTTCATCATTTGACCATAAAGACCTATCCAGCATCAGCAGTGACATTAGTCATTTAAAACCCACGGCAAAACCATGATTCAAGCCATGATGTTCAAGCATCATGTCATAACTGACCTAGCAGAAATTTGTTGTACATATCTCCAACTCAAAATCAAGAACACCAGGGAAAATAATTGAACGTTATCAACTCCATATTTTTAATTACCAAAGTTAAAAAAAATACTCTCCACTAATAGAGCATTTGATAAAGCAATCAAACCCAAGATGAAAATTCAAACTTTAATGGATGTATTTACCCTGACTCCTGGCCGCCAAAGATGTCTCATGTTGAGCCCATCTAGGTCAACCAATAGTGCCCAAGTAGAAACAGGCCGGCCAAGAGATAAAGTGGCTTTCTCTGTGAGACGCAACCCTTCTTCACATATATGAAGAGTCTGTGGAAGAAACAAATGTTAACAACAAGTATAGTAACAAATATTTCACTGGCAAAATTAACATGATCACAAAAAAAGCATCTTAGCAATTCCAAAAACAACAACTAGCTGAAATTTGCTATTGACAAAGAGGACCTTAAGAAGTGGATCTTATAAGAAGCAATGAGACCCAATAAGGGGGAACCAAGGCATATTAAGTACAACAGCCTGATGACTAGGAGTGAGCTGATAACCTTATTTTTCCAATTACTGATATTTTGATCCAATAATCCGACATACTCAATTGTTTTCCATTTCTCGGAACTGCATCAGATGATTGCTTTTTCAATGAATCCTCAAGTTTGCTGTAGTGTATGACCGAGAATATTTTACAACATGAAACATGTATACTACAAGATTTTAGAAGAAAAGTTTACAAGATGCCTTACTGGGGTCATTTTGCTTCTAAACAATATACTACCACATGTCCAAAATTTGAAATTACCACTCACGTAAGTTACTCACATGGTTTTGAAACCACAAAATACAGCAGGTGCCTCAAGTGGTTAGGAGTACTTTTTTGTGTTATCAGGATTTAGTGCCAACAAATGGATTCTTTCATATAGTCACAAACAACATAATCAGTAAGCTTGGTGACATAAAATATTCAATTCAAAAATGAACAACTTCAGTAAAAACCTCTCTTTTACAAATTTGCGAGGAACAAGAGAAAAAAGTGCAAATCACAGGAAAGTGTAAATTAAAGGTATGCATAATTTCATGAAAGTTATGCCTGAAAGAATATCTTCAAACTTCTTGATTTTGCCAACCCAATGTATTGTTTTCATTGAAAAACAAGTTAACAAAATGCATATATGTATATGTATTTGTAACAAAAACTTTTCATAATACCAAAATCTGTAACCTAAAATGAAGGGGGACACAGGGAGATACCAACTGCATTATGGTTGGGCAAAGATTTAGAAAAGACGTGAAAAACTGTACATTCTAAAAAATCAAGCGAATATCAGGAATTGATAACAAATTTTTAGGGAAGATGCAAAAGGATAAACAGTTGGGGAAAAATGAGAAAAAAAGGTGCAGAAGACTCTAGAGAGGTCAAGAGCTATTGGTAAATGACAGAAATGAAGGAGGAAATTGAGGAATGATGGAAATAGAAAGACAGCTTGGCAAAAGAAAATGTAAGGAAATATGCAAAAGACCCTGGAGATATACGAAGAGAGTGGAGAAAAGTGGTAGAAAGGTCAATGTGAGGAGATTAAAAGGCTTCAGAGAGAAGGGGAAATATGCACCTGGTAATCAAAGGCTAGAATGTAATCCAGCCTCAAAAAATGAAAAACCATACCGTGCATGAGAGGTAAATCAGGAGAGCTACTGATGGAACTACAAGAGATTCAGCATAGGAGGAAGTATGCACATAATACATGGAAGAAGTGCATGGCACTAATGATAGTCAAAGGAAATGGCTATGGGAAAGCCTGAAGTGAAAACTCAACCTCCTCCGAAAAGTAGATGAAAATCCACATAGGAAGAAAGTTTGCAGAAATAGGTTGGTTGGTTATTTAGGGGAGGCGACCAAAAGCTGAGGTCATTTGCGCCATTTAGGATAGGCGGATAATTGGGTAATGGTAGGAGTTTTCAGGGAACGGAGGAAGGGTGGTGAGAAACCTGGCGTCGGCATTAGCCTACTCTTAATGAAAGATGCCAAGGGGACCATGGCTTTACGTCCCATCCAACGGACGGAGTACTGAACTTGAAATGCCCTCCACTAGGCACTCAAGTGGGGATTGGTTTTTCACTGAAAAATCCACCACTGCCGGGAATCAAACCCGGGCCCTCGGGATGGGAGGCCAGTACTCTAGCCACCACACCAACCCGATCCCGATAATTTAAATAGTAGTTTATCACCGACTTCTGAGAAACATTTTTTTCTAGGCGTTACCAGGTTAATGAAGACTGTTAGAGATGAGCTGGCAAATTCGAAAAACACAGGCATTATAATATATAGGGATGTGCGAGTACTCGAAAATTCGAGTCGAGTCGAGTAGTTGGTACTCGACTCGAGCACTCGAGTATATTTACGAAAGTCGACTCGAGTCGAGTAGTTTTTGTCGACGGAGCCGCCAAGGCCAATAGGTTCAAAAATCTGCCGACAGGAAGCGCTATCATCAAAATCGAGTAAATCTCTGGTTACACGGTAGATAACACGTACGAACATGTACTTACGTACATTCATTTACATTTGCGTGAATGGTTTCATGTACGTTTACGTGAACGGACTCAATTGGGGGGGCGGGGGGGGACGATATTCGAGCTCAAAGCACCTAATGTCCGTTGTAAAATTCCATCCCCTGAGTTTGAAGGCTTAGATCACAAAAATGAGTAGTTCAATTTTAAAATAAAGTATATCGAACTAAATCTTGTTTATTTATACGTTTAATAACGTCAAAAATATAGTTTTAGTTGGTTATATTAATTAATTTTTCGACTGAGACAGATAAAAACGCCGGATATTATTTAAGTACCGGGAAGCAAGTTTGACGCCCACTTGAAGATACACATGAAAAGCCACTTGCTTTTCTTCGCATAAGATATGGAACATATATTTATCTTAGACTAAACAAAGTTTAAAATAGATTACTCAGTTACTAATTACGTAACGAATAATATTTAAAAATTCGCTATCTCAGCAAGCGGAAGTCGGAAATTTAGTTCGTTTTGATGGTATTCTTCGTGTTTGAAAACTAAGAACGTGTAAAATGACTTAACAAATTGGGAGAATTAGATATGCTTTCAACGTGTATATATTTATTTCGGAAAGCGAGCTCCACGCGACAGGACTTTTGGCCTGGAGAGATAAGCTGCTTGAGGTTGTCAAGTTGTAAGCTACCGTAGGTACCGCGCGCACCAAACACCACGCGAGAAAATTTCTCTAGTTATCACAGGAAAAATATCCTTGCCTATGCTTGAATAAAAGTTTATAAGTTGCAGTATTCACCAAAATAAAATCAGCGATAAGAGAGATAGCTTTTGTCCCCACATTTCTCGGCTTCTCGTCGAAAAAAAAACAAATTGCATTTTAAATTATCATCAACTCCGTCTCCAAAATCTTTGTTTGAGGAGGCATAATGACGGTATGCTTCCAAAGATACTGTCAGTTCTTAAACTGACACTGACTTGCATTCTTATAGGCGATTCTTTTTTCCGCTATTGTCGAGTCCTCATGACTCATTCACAGCGATAGGCGATCTGCTTGCAGCAGATGATTCCACGCGCGCGCTACCTTTCCAGGCATGCTCTGGACATTAGAGCGTGCTTTTATAGCCGAAAATAAATATATATCGATATCAAATAATCAACGAATTCTACTGAGATTTCATAAGTGGATGCATATTAATGACTCGAGAGCAAGAGAAAGGTCCAAACGGTGATTTCCGGAACGGAAAGCGTGCGGGACGGAAAATAACGCAGTCTGACAAATTCATCAATAACAAAAATATTGATGAACGTAATAGTATGATACTTCGTATAACTATTAACAAAGCCCTTAGCTACAATATGTGAAAAGGAAGTTTGATATCTCGATCTGTGTTGTTCTTACGATGCCCCAAATTTGATTGGAATTTGATGGATCCATCCGGTATCAAAAAAAAAATTCGCTAAAAATCCGTTCTTGAACACGTACTTCAATAAAAAAAATAGTAAAAATATTTTAATACCACCAGTAAACAAGCTTTAATTTGATATACTTTATTTTAGAATCGCTTTAGCCATCTTGGAGATATTGGTCTTCAAACTCACGGGTGAAAGAAATTTTGTGACGGATGGTAGGCATCCTATTATAAGGGTCATATTATGTCTAAGTACACTCTAGGTACCGTACTGCAAGCTAATTTACACATTTTTGAGTAATCCTAGGAATGAAGGTAATTTTCTTATTTCGAGAGCTACCGGGAAATTTCCATTATGTCTTTTGGCCTGCGCTACGTGCCATATTAATTTGAATGTTTATAACTATGCATTAGGTAGGTAGACCTGCCATTTCATAGTCAGATTGCTGGCTAACTTTAATTGTGATGACTTAAGTAAGAACTGGATCTCTTCACTCATGTACAATAATGTACAAACTCGACTCGACTCGACTGGATACTCGCGAGTACTTAACAACTTGACTCGAGGTCAAAAAGTGCTACTCGCACATCCCTAATAATATACATTATATAATATATAATATACAATAATATACAACATAATAATATACAACAAGGCAATATACATTATAACAAATCTCGGCTCAGTGAAAGAAGACAACCCTGTGTATTCTAAATTTTCAATGTAATCCTTGTGGATACCCACAAATAACATGGACATTGAGAGGTCATTATCTCAGTATTCCATCGTAGACAGCGAATGTTGACATCGATTGAAACCAGCAAATACTGTGATTTTAACAATGCTTGCATTCAAGTAACTTAGGTGTACTTAGGCTCTACATATAATAGTAACCTAAAGTAAATGCACTTTTATGCACTGTTAATGTAAAGAAATACCAAGACAAGTAAGAAAAGCAGAAAAATATATCATTTGTTTAGTTGAGCTGTCACTTAGTGTACAATCAAAATGAGCTATTACTCTGTCCTTTAAGATTTTAATTTATAACTACTTATAGTTAAGAACAAGACCAAGTGCGATTTTCATATCTTACGAACTATTTTCAGTGCTATTGGAAGGCACAGTAAAAATATTGTATTTTTTTGTTTTTTACCATCTTATTTGTGCCGGAAAAAGCAAAAATAAACATAAAACTATATTACACTGATTTTGAGGTTCCTAATACTAATTTTACATTTTTATAAAACTATTTTCCTGGACCTCTAATGATATGCTGATAACCGAATATCAGCCAGTATTTATATTGGAATTCATTATCGGCTCAGCCCTACTGATGACTGATTTTTTTGGGGGTGAACTTGAGGACAATTTTCATAATTAATTTATTAAAAAATGAAGAACACTACTGGAAAAGAAATTTAAAACAGAAAGCTGAAAAAGTAGCTGTAGCATGAAGCAATGATACTTACAAGGTTTAGTAACCCACTTTCTCCAATGGCTCGTATAAGTCCTTTCACATCCATTTGACCCAGACGAAGCAAATATAGTGGACGGCCCTCTGGTTAACATGAAACAGGACAGAAATCATAGAATTAGAGAAAAAATATCACATATAATGAAAGTACAACAAATTGATAACAATATGCAGGATAGTAAAGCATGGAATTGTCACAAGATACAATGGATTTCTTGTTATTCGGATATGATACAGTGGAAGCTCAGTATAACGAGTGCTCACAATGGCTGGGAAATCACTCGCTATAACGGGTGCTCATTATATTCCAAGATGCTATATTGAGCCTCTCATTTCCCAGTTCTCTAATTTCCATTTTTCATTTGTTACCATGCTATTAGAAACAGGCAGAAGAGCCGTTTCCGTGTACAATTGCTTATTCATCGATCATTTTGTTAATTAAATCTTCCAAAACTATAATTTATGCTTTGCTGAAGTCTTTGAGTTTTAAAAGGTACGTTCATTGGTTAGGAATGTTGTAATGATTCGCCGAAATACAGCATTTTTCAGAGATCGAAAATATTTCTTGCGTAATTACCTATTCCTAGCCATTTCTAATACTCAAATTCAGTTATCTCTCGAAAATTAGATGCAACAAGTATTTATTTACACAAGCAAATACCTCTGTCGGTACGCTGAACATCGTGTATTGTACTAGTGCTGCCATCTGGGTGGATCTAGAGCGAATGGAGTTAACTCCCGTGAAATACCATTGTCGAGAATTATCGTTACATTCACCTAAAATTGTATGTATCCGTAAATTCAGGAATGATTAAAAAAATAAAAACTTGTTGAATGGCATAAATTTTAATTCTTCGTATAACATTGGCCCTGGCATTATTTACGAAAACGGAAAAATATGCACAAATTAACAAATGTATCAGAAAACATAAGTATAGCCATGATTTCTGCTAACGGGAAAAAATAATCGAAACCAGGACATATAAATCGTAAGATTATAAGGAAATAAATAATTGTCAACAGAAAAATTTGACGACTTTGTCACGAAAATAAAAAGCATAACAAAACAAACATCATACCTTTAGTATCATACATACATGTTACATGCTTCACATTAACAGCACAGTACTTTCAATTTCTATTCCCGGCTGAAAAATGATTCAAGCATCGTCTGCTTCAGTCAAGGGGCAGGAAAGAGCGGACGGGTGGAGGGGGGGGGGGAACTAGCAGGCGGGCGGAGTGACAGGAATGAGCGGGTGGAGGCGGGAGGGTGAGGACAGGCGGGCTGAACTCCACCCCTTTACCACACCACCGCTCTTCGCTGTCATGTAATTGGCTAGATGCTTTTCTGCTTGCCCATTTTCCGCCCATTCCGCTCCTATGTAAACTTGGCTTAACAAAATAATAACTGAAAAGTGCGTTCCCAAGGTACGCCAGGGCGGGCCGTAAATTGTTAGTGCCTGGACTCGATTGGACTTAAATAATGTAAAGATGGCACAAATTTTTTATTCTAAGTTGTTGTTCACTAATAATGCCACTAAAGATAAATACCATGCATTAATTTGCACTTTGCAGTGCATCACCCTCAAGAAATATCGCTCGCAATACGAAGCGTATACTGTGGCAGGAGCTTCTTGGCCTCGCTATATCTGTTTTCTTTTACATGTAAATCATGGGCCTTTTGATGGAACATCGCCAATCACTCGTTATTGCGAGATTCTCGCTATATGTTGTACTCACTATAACGGGCTTCTACTGTATTTTTAAGAATATCTATGAAGGGTGTTATAATATAGCTTGAGGCATGACAAAATGATATTATTTTATTCAACCATAAATGTAGGGAGCTAAAATAATACTTTTGCTGAATTAACAGAATTCTTTTCTATTAGAACTCATACAAACCAAT
This sequence comes from Platycnemis pennipes, assembly GCA_933228895.1. Classification (NCBI taxonomy): domain Eukaryota; kingdom Metazoa; phylum Arthropoda; class Insecta; order Odonata; family Platycnemididae; genus Platycnemis; species Platycnemis pennipes. The sequence goes on from OW121850.1 coordinate 112,309,012, forward strand.
AAGAATTGCCTTAATTGATAAATTTACAAATTAAAGACAACCCAAACGTGTACAAAAAAACTTGAATTTGGTGCAACAAAGGCATTGGATTTATATGTGTCAATAAAAGTTGTGTGATGCTGTCTTATTAAAAGTAATAAGCACATTTCTATTACAGGGATTTCATGACTAAATAAATGCAATATTTGCATAGAAAATCATAGCAAAAAGCAAGTTAAAGCCAACCAAGGAGGATCCACTGCATTCAAGTTTCCTTTAAATTATTGCTCATGTAACTATTTTATTGTATTGCTGTGGATATAATATTTACCAATCAAGGCCTCCTCTGAATATTTCAGAGAAAAATCAGTTCAAAATTGAAACAATCAGTTATCATAGAATGTTGATGAGGGAAATAACATGAACAAAGAAATTTAATTTGATCTTTTTTTCCATCTCTTACTACATACTACTCTAACCTAAACAAAATTACCAAAACAATTTGCATCAAATCTCAAATTACTCAAAAAGGAAATAAAGAAGATGGAAGTTAACTACATGGACAATACTAAATGTTCTTTTCATTTACAAGTATTTTAGTTAATATTTGAAAAATATTTTTTTAAAGGAGTCGAGCATTTTACCACGATATCCTAAAGATCTATCACACAAAGAAGATAGGTGCATTAGTTACAGTGCGTTATACAGTGTATTATGGTGTACTGCAAGATAGGTACAAATCATACAAAAAATGAAATAAGTACAAATGGCTGTTTAAAACAAAGGGAGGTAGACCATTCTTCATCCTTAGGCATTGTATGGCATTTTTAGTTTTTTGGTAATAGAATATCTCTACAGAATATCTCAAGGAAATAATATTGCTATTATGTATTCCCAAAGAAGAAGAATTATTGGCAGTTTTCCACTTGTTACAGATTATTGTAAGGCCAGTTTTTGATGCTTGTCATCAATCTCAAAGTGCAAATTGTTTTGGTCTTAATGATTCATAAACATATTGTGATGGGAATGGGAGACGAGGAGACAAGGGGAAGAATTAGGGGAAAGAAGAGTGGGGATAGGGGAAAGGGAGGATTTATAGGTTGGGATGGAATATCCCTGATAGGGATTAAAGGCTTATCCTTCCCCTCTTCTCTTCACCTCCCACTACCAACAGAATACATATGTATATAAATCATGTTAAGACCACAACTTTTCATACTTGAATATAATGTAATGTTAAGCTGGTCATGCAATAAACCTTAAAAATGTGGAAAACTGGAAATATTTTCTTCTTCTTTTGTGATGTTCAATTTCCACCTAATTGATCTGGAAACAATAGTGTTTTGTTAGCATTGTTAACAATTTACGGATGGCGAACTAGTAACAGAGAATTATTTTCAGAGAATATCCTAGGGAAATAATATTATTACTATTCCCAGAGAAGAATTTGCAGCTTTCCACTTGCTATGGGTTATAGCAGAGCCAATTGCAATTGTTAATAATATTTCCACCATTGGATTATTACTTTTCACTGCTGCCAAAATATAATGATAGAAGCACTAGTTTGAGAGGAAAATACCATACGTCAACATGAGAGTAATAACTGGATCTAAAGTGACACCAGTTAGGATATTTAAATGCCTAGCAATTAAACGAACACCAAGAAATGGGTCACCGAAGCCATAAAGACTGAATTTAACAATAAAAATGCATGTTTAGCCCCAACCTCTCCTTCCTATATGAAATGCCAACCATGTGAACATGTTTATAAAACATGTTCATATATAGGTTAATAAAACCATTCAAAATCAATCACAAAATAAAACTACATTTTTAATTCCACACTCTGAGAGTTTAAACTCTTTTTCATCATCAGAAAACCTGATATGTGCTTTAATACTAGGGACTAGTAAATTAACTCACAGCTTGGTTTAATAGGCTTAAGAGGAGTGCATAGTAAAGAATAATTTTCAACAATGCTCCACTAGAGATGCCTTCTATAACAAAACTTGTGTGTCACTGTGAAGATGCAAACAAAGAAAACACAATACTTTGCTGATTCATGCCATAAAGTGCCAAGGCCTCAAGTTTTCAAATTTAATCCTTACCATTCTCTTCCCTGGTATTCCAAATCATATCCATCTATCCACCAGCTGTTAAAATTTACGGTGGAGTTGGACATAATCTTCCTCACAAAAAAGTGGGTGAGAAAGTTCTGATGACACTATGTCTTGAAGTGGAAATGTAGGATTAATGTGTCACTATACATTATCAGCCACCAGATGAACCTACACATGATAAACTGCTATGCTTCCTCTTTGAGGATGTCTTTCAAAAAAGTCAAGAATTTTGATTTCACAAGTCTTGCAGTACTACCTGTATTACAGCATGACAACTGAGATCACAGCCTAACCATTTTACTCTTTATGAGTCTGTCAAGAATCTACACATTCATGATAAATATGATGAAAGGTTTATATACAATATGTTACAAAAAGATCCTATGACAGAACTAACCTTTGTCTGAATGATGCCAGCCACCTGGGAAGAATTCCTTGACGGCTTTCGGCTCTATATATGTATTTAAAATGGCATCTGCATTCATTTTTTTTCGCCAAACAAGAGATGCTGAAACCATTTCCAAAGCTCTTTCTACATTAAAATCTCTGGCACGTAAAAATCTCAACAGTACTGCATCACTAGGCACCTACAAAAATATTCAAGAAACCATCAAAGCACAAAATGTACAAAAGCAGTATAATGGTTAAAGAAAATCTAAAAGTTATCTGCATAATCATGTTTTCATCAAGTATTTTAGGGTTATATTTAAAAGCTACTACGGCAAAACCATTCTGTACCACAAAAACACAGTTTCACACCTTGAATGACCAATAAAGCCCATTAAAAATCATAGTAGACAGTAGGAATTCCCTCAATTTCATCGAAAAACACTGACTGGTACGTGGCAATAACAGAAGTTCTTGACAATTAATAGAGGAAGTTGTAAGAAATTTCTACCATACTGGGATGTTTAGGAATAATCAGGTGCTACTTAAGAGGAAATTTCTGCTATGCATGCTCTACACCTTCCTTCGTCCACACCCCTCACCCAACTACCTTCTACTGGGCTTCTTCTCCTCTACATCTATGAAAGAATGCAAACTCCTAAATCCCATTTTAATAATGACAGACAGTGCCAAAACTGTGTCAATTAAAAATGAATAGTCTGAAATTTTAATTTCATTTCCATTTCCTGTCAAATGAAATAAGTATTTTGATTTTTCATGACTTAAACACATTTCCTGTAATTTTCCATGACATCCAGCTCAACATTTATTTTTCCTTGATACGTCTACCCTGAGAGCACACTAAAAATTGTAGATGTCTAAATTTGGTCTATTTAGCATCATCGGATAACTTCACTGACTGAAGTTTGCTGTAGACCAAGAATAGACTTGATGAAGACACGATAATAAAGTAAAATATTTACGTTTCTGTCCCAAGTAATCACTTTCATGACAATGTAAGAACATATATTTATTTAAATATGTTCTTAAATTTAAAATAATAATGTAGTAATATTTTTGCTATGTTAAAATACTGGAATATGCTTTTAGTTTCTTGTTTTTGTTGGTGAACCATCGAAATGGAAAAATAGATCGAAAAATATTATGAGCGTTGCATTGGTGGATGTGACCTAGTATTTAGTTACTTTACATTGTAGATGTATTTACATTGTAATTATAGATATTAAATAGTGAAAGTGAATGTGCTTTATTGTTAAACACCAAAGAAATGTGTTGAGTGGTTAATATTTCTTTTAACCTTTACATCAGACCGACAGAATCGTAAAATTTCGCAGGCCAGAAAAAACTTGATGAGAACGGGTATGCAATAATATGTAATATCAGTCTTGAACGTAAATAAAATGAATGAATTTTTAAGGAAATAGCCAGGAATTTCAAAATTACTTCGTCTTATCAACAAATGATTCATCCACACATTCAACAACCACACTTTTCCTTGGCTGACCTTTTTTGAACTTGGCAAGTTTTTACCCCTAGATTTTTTACCTGTAGGTGCTTCTACGTGGGATGATGCTATTGCAGAAATGCATCTGACCATGCAATGCTTCCAGCAGCATTGACTGAATTTTCTTCCGGATTTAAATGAGGGACTTCATTAACAACTCGACCTTTCTCTAATGGAAAAATTCCTATGCCCCTAAACCTTGCACGAACTTTGCTAGACAAGGAAGATTCAGTTTATTCATGGCAAATTTAAATAATCTGGGGAACTTACTTTTAGGAAGAACCCCACAATTTTTACGCTTTTCTGGTCAGGACATTTTTGCCATGCGATCTTAAGTGGTCTAAAAAAGCACGATCAAGAGGCTGGCTTAATGGGTCGCATTAGGAGGAAACATCACAAAATGCATTCCCATTTCTTTACATAACCTAATCACTTCTTTTGAGAGGTGACTCTAAAGACTGTCTCCTATCAAAAGTTTTGGCCCCTGCCTGTTTTTGAAAAATGGTAAGAATGTTGTTGCAAACCAGTCTTCAGGAAGCAGTCAAAGGATGCAATGTCAAACCATCCACTAGTGGACAGAAACATCAGCTGATGTTTCTCTTGAACCTTGCTCCCTCAACGCCTCCTCCTACCCAAATAGGATACAAGTGCACAGCTTTGTATACTGTGTATGGTGAAAGCAATTCCCCGCTTGCTGATGATGCGATCATCACAGAGCCACTCGATTTGCTGGTGTTCTTATCGACTGATGGGAGTTTCTCTCCGCTCTTCACAATCTCTCCAGATTTTCCGAGATTGTCACTGAAATTTTTCACGGCATAATTAACTACATTCTTTGGAGGAACACCTTCCAAAACCATTTCTAAATTTTGAATATATTTTTCTAGAACCTCTTTGGTCACTGCTGCATGGACCCTTTTCATATTTTCTCCCAAAAGTGCTGCGAGTTCTCATCGTCTCGGCATGAAACCCCACACCTATTCCATTCCCGGGCAGTTATCTTTAAATGTTTTTTGAGGTCATCCCACCCTGTTCAAGAACTCATACGAGTAACATGAGGTCAGAGAATCCGCATTAAGAACCCATTTAGTTAGCTGATCTTCTTTGATGGATGGAACAGTTTGTCTTGCAGATTTTGTTTTTGTGGGCTTTTTCTTCAGTTTATCATGGGCCATTATTTTTGGTACTCCAAACTCCTTGCATGCAACCTGAACTGTCATGCTTCCACATTTCACAACCTTTTTATTTGCTGCTCATCGTGCCCACGCCGGCCGCCAATTGCACCCTCGCGCACTTTCTCGCCTTTCCGCCCGCCACACTACGTAAAATCGAATAATACGTTCTAATAGATGAAATATTCATGGCATTTAAATGTAAATTTTCATATGTTATAAGAAATGATATAGCTTTAAAATGAAATTAATTTCATAAAATTTAGAAGCATTTACCAAAAGACACAGTAGTTTCTTTTCGCCTGTACGAAATTTCACCCAACTGTTGCACCACAAACTAATCGGATTGACTACAACGAGAAACATGAGATTCACTGCTTTTATACGAAATATGCTACATTGTATCATTGTTTTTCTTGAAGACATAATTAAATTATATAACAGTGTGAGCTTCGGGAGAAAACCATACGTAAGTACCCGCCAGCGCAATTGTCCGAACTCGCCCCGAATGTCCAAACTTGCCCCAACTTACGGTACTTGTGTACTGACGCTGTATCATACTGGTATGTGCAATCTTTGAAATTCAAGGCTATGGAAATATGCCTGCTGATAAAACTATTTTTCTTTCTGTAGCCTCTGTGTTTTGTCTGAAGACACAGTTTTTCTCAACCATAGAATAGTTGTTTTCCGAATTTCCAAAGTTATGCTGTAACGTTACGAAGTTATTATATAATATGTCATTGAACAAAGGATCCTTTAAGTTTCAACATGCGTTACCTTACTGCAAGCAGATATGGTATTATAGTGGGGTATTTGGACCTTTTTCATTTTATTTATGCCAAGCGGGGTTTGTTTGGTTTGCAATATATTGCTGAGTGAATAATCGTGTTAGGCAAAAAAATATTGTGACATCAGTGAACTTTTTCTTTTCATTTAATATTTTGGTGACCCATGGACAGTGTCTTTAAAAATGCTGAGGAGGCGCCATTGATTGTGTTTTGAGGTGCTGTTGTGTAAACTTTGTATAATTCATTTGCATTGGGCTTCTGGTAAATAAAGGTAATTATTATTATATTTTTGTTATATGTTGATGGTTTCTGGTGTAATTCCTATAGAAGCAGTTAGATTTGATGCTTTCTAGGCATTTTTGTCGAAGCTGTTTTTACAAATGAAACACATAACTTGTTTTTGTACACAGAATAGTAACTGTACTACCAAAGTTTCGACTACATAGCATAATTATCAGTTTACCTGATGATGACATGTCATAGAAACACAGTTAGTATATTAAATATTCTGCATGGAAAACCAAAGTTAACTGCCTTGTTACATTTTTGCATTGATTATCGCTACTACTATGAAAAATATTTTATGTTTAAATCTAATATGCTGCAAACCTACATTATGTTTACCAGTAGACCATAAATGGGGGACATTTGGACCTTATGTAGACCATATGAAAACATAATGTAGACCAAAATAAGACGTTTACATCAGGTATGAAGAAAATCTTATGGTTTGCTGTGTACCAGATGTAGACGTTGAAACTAGGTTTACATTAGATATGCTGCAAACTTTGCATGTTACCAGTAGACCATGGATGGTGGACATTTGCACCTTATTTCAACCCCATGTAGATGGTATGTAAACCAAAATAAGATATCTACATCTGGAACCATAAGGTTTGCTGAATACCAGATGTAGATGTTAAAATTATGTTTACATTAGGTCTACTGCAAACTTTGTGCTCTCAGGGTACCATTATATTTTTAAAGATGCTGCATCAATAAGGCACACCGTTTTAAGTACATACCTTTTCATGACATAAATGAACAACAGATGCCCTCAACTGAACAAGTCTTGACTCCTGAAGTGGAGTAAGGTTGCCCAGACACCTTTTGATGTAGTCAGACTCTAAGCCCAAGCATGATGTATGACCATGATTATTCAAAGGAGAGGCAGTGCAACTTCTTGAAACCACAATACAAGTTTCCTCATAATCTTTAGACAATTCTGGAAAAAAGTATTAATTAAATAGACTGCGTTACATGCATCAAACAATAATTAAATATAAAGAAACAAACTACATTTGCCCAAAGCTCTTAAATGCTTGAGAAGGGAATAGCATACCATTATAATTTCATTTAAACCACAAATGAAAATACTCACCACTATCCAAAAATTTAGAGGTTGGAGAATTGCATGGAGAAGAATGAGTGGGTGATGTTACAACTGCTGAAGATATAGTAGTCTCCTCATATTCGAATACAGTAACCACATCATCCCTTCATAGAGAACAAAAAAAATTAGGCAATAAGAATAACCCATAAAAACAATAGTTCTTCATATTTTTGACAATGGAAATACATATTAAGTACGAATATGAGCTAATCAGTTCAAGGTATGATCAGGTTAAGAACACCATCAAAAGAACTCCCTAAAAATTATAATTCACACCATTTCAGATCCCTAAATGGAATAAATTAAATAATTATCTCATAAGACTGACCTAGCAGATGGAGATAATTCACTGAGTGATTGTTCCTCCTTCTCACTAGAACACACTTCAGACCAAGCTGGTACAGACGTAATACCCTCTTTCTTCAACTCAGCTATGAAATACTCAATAATCTCTTTTCCTTTGGATATATTTTGGGAATACTGTTTCATGGCTAACTTCTCAATAGTGCTTTCAAAACCAAAAAAAGACTTTACATCAAGCACTGCAGATTGCTCAAAGCATGTCCAATCCGGATTTTCAGGGTGCACCTGCAAATAGGAAATCAGACTTTGAAGATAGAGAAATACATATATATTTATACACTTGACATAAAATCATTTCAAACAAAATGATTTTATGTTTTCTGAATAAGAAAAAAGAGATTGAAAAGGAGGGGGATGGGGTTGGTGTGGTGACTACAGTTCTAGCTTCCCACCCCAAGGCCATATGTTCAAATCCTGGGAGTAAAGGCCATTTTACATGGTCAATGAAACTGTGCAAGTTGATGTTGCTTCTGTTAGATTCTGTGAAAGTCCGTAACATAGAAAATTGTGAGGATGCTTGCTTGACAGCTTTACACGGTGCAACCGTTGGTACATTATGTCAGTGACAATATACCATTCAGTAGTGGTAATACCGTCAGTATATCGCATAACATCAAGATCTGTTAAGTAGCAATTAATTAGATGTGAAAGATGCGATAAATTACCACCACTTTAAAATTTGTTTTAAGCCATAGTCTAAACATAATAGTGGAGACCCTAGTCCCATATACTTAGCTCAAAATTTGAACCATGAACAAACAGCTGTGGGCCAAGGTAACTAGTTCTTCCTTTACGAACGAAATTTAAGCTTCCATGTGATTAATTGCCCAGCTCATCATTATTGCACTTTATTCTCTACCTAAGGAGTTAAGTGCAAACAAAAACACTCAACTCAATCATCAACAACCCATTTAATTGCTAGAATTCCCGTGGCAGTTCGCTGCCGCTACATCTGCACCATCTAGTGAGAGAAATAAACTTCAAACTTGCACGAGTGCATGTATCAGATTAGAACATGTTCTAATTTGCTTGCAAGCATTTGTGCAATGGTGCTGCCTGTCCTCGCAACTTGTCGCTTTACACGGCTCAATATTTCTTGTGCAAGTGTTCTCACAACAGCCCGCAAAATATCAATGACCGTGTAAAATGGCCTTAACAGACATTTTTCATTGGTGTACTGGTCTCCAATTGTGTTCTACTTGGATAGCACTTCTAGTTCAATATTCTGTCCATCAGATGGGACGTTAAACCATGGACCCCTCAGTGCCTTTCATTAAAAATAGGCTGATGCCAATGCTGGGGTTCATCCCACCCTTGCTGTGTTCTCTGAAACTTATACCCAATATCTAACCTAAATAGCAAAAATAACCTTATTTGTTGACCACCGCTCGTGAACAACTTAAAAAAATAATGCATCTGAATATAAAAATCCTGAGATGGCAAGGTATGTACATATTGTTTCTCCCGTATGATATGAAATTTTCTCCCATAATGTCTTGGGAATCTCAGCAAATAAGACCTAATTATGAGAAGCTTGACACAATTACTAAGTTCTAAATTTCAGAAAACAAGAGCTATCATGACAGAATCAACTTTAACTCTGATACTGATAACATTTTGCCCAATCATTTGTTATGTGTATGAACAAGATCATACATACCACTCTGATGAAGGAACTGAAGTACGCTTGGAGAGAATTTTCATGGTAAGAATCTGTCCATAAGCACAATAGAAAAAAATTATAAAGGATGCTATGAGCACTATCATCTCCATCTCCAATCTATCTGTCATAAGCAGCAGTTGCATGGCGGGTATGCCTTCTACCCCTGAACCAGCGATGCAACCATTGTTATGGTCTAAGACCACGAGGTGGGACTTGAATCCAGAAAATGTGGGATTCTTGCCCTTGGAGTCAAAAATCAATGGCTCGCAAGAAGCTGCATTTTTGGTATAAAATACAGAAAGGTATTTTACCTTCGATATTGGTGTCTCTCTTGATGCTCGGCCACGGATATTAACCCATTGGGGTAAAGTGCCGGCGATTCACCGGTCACCTTATAAAAGTATTTATTATTGCTTCTATGATGGTACTCAATGTTCTAATGCTATCCTTTTCTTTTCTGATGATACGTACCACAAATATTTTTAATTGAGTGAAAATAAGTTTTGAAATATTTAATGCATAATTAATTTTAATTTCCTAAAAAAATTAATTATTTTCCAAATGAAAATGTTCGGAAAATTAAATGGGGTTTCTAAGGGCAGAAACTCCATGGAAAATTAGGAGGCAAATGGGTTAACAGAACATTTCGGAAGCTTGGCCTGCACAGATAGAAAATTGGAGAGTTACTTAAAGATTGTCGCTTGAAGTACAGTTGAGCCTCTTTAATCCGGCACAGTCAGGACCAAAGTGATGCCAGATTAGGGATTTTGCCGGACTACAGGTCATGCATGGTAACTGGTCTATTTTTGACATCATGTTTTCATTGAAAGGAGTCAATTATTTATGACAAAATATATTCATTTGCCATTAACTGAATAAATTATTAACAGAGTCACTAAGAATAATCAGAAAGAAATGGTATCTTAATTCACAAAGTTACTGCTTAAAAGTATCGATGTTGTGCAGAGTGAAAATAACGTAAGCTAAGCATCATGTTTATCATATTTCTGAACATTTAAAAGTGTAATATTACCACTGGAAAAGGGTATATAAAATATGATATTTCTTATGCTGTGCTCCGCGCAACATATTTCTGCCGCGCTTGATTTGTTACCAGCTGATTCAGTGCGATATCAATGCATGGGTATCGTCTATACAGCCGCCCATCACTACGTTGTGGGCGACAGGACTGGATGATTCTTTAAAGACCATCATTAATAGTAATCTTCCTTCGACGATTTCAGACTCCTCATCTTCATCCCCACTCGGATTTATTGTTATTAAATACCATTTCAATGATTTCATCATCAGTGAAATGTTGTGTGGTGAGATTATAGTGGCCGCTAACTCCATTCCTCTAAATTGACATATTCCATTTCCTTTATTTCAAGGTTATGGATGCTGTTTGCAAAATCCATCATCATATTTTAATCCTCAGATGCATGATTTTTTTAAAAATCCGCACTTATTTCATCTACATCTATCCTTAAAGCAGGCCACAATTTAAACCATGCATGTTTTAGAACTGACTGTGAAATACTATTCCAGGCACACGAAATTTTTCTCATCACATCTTTTAGATTGAACACGTATATTTCTGAAATAGTTTATCCTGCTCCATTAGCATTTGGCCAGAAATACTAACTAAGCCCTTCACTTTGACGCAATCGAAACCACGTTATCTACATCAGCACTTAATCTTCTTTCATGTTTTTCTCTCTGCCATTCATTTCTGTGTGTCACTTTAACCGTAAAATTCTGAAGATTTTATTTTTCGCTTCTTAACGTGTTATATTGTTGAAGATCCCATGCAATATGTTTCAGACAAATGCTTTACTGATGCAACAGCATCAAGCTTTTTTCACAACTTGCACTTTTTCCACGATTGTTAACGTTGTGTGCTGATGCCTCACTCCTCTGCTGTTGTCACAACTGTATAGATTAGACATAATTAGGGAGAAACATAAGCAGATAACATAAATTTTATCAAATTATGTCTAGTGGTCAATCAAAAATGTGCGTACCATTGAAAGTGGCCGATCTGTAAATTAGTCGTAATCTGTCTCGGCGATGTCTTCCAATTTATATGTTTACTTCAAGTTGCAGAATAATTACAGTGTACAAGAAGTACCAGAAGGTAATATGTTTAAATTATTCTTATTCTCGGAATGGGAAAATTAACGTTAAGAATGGGATAATAGCTCGGCAGGTTATGAAGCAATGTTTCGGCATTTTCCAGAAAGCACCGGGTACTTAGTTATGGCAAATTGCGGAATTATGGGTGTTCCCGGAGTAGGGATTCCCCGATTAAGGGAGCTCAACTGTATTGATGGAATAGCTTGAAGGGCAAACTAGGGTCCGAAGGGCCGTGCAGTGGAAATTATGAAGAGGCGAGGCATACAGAGAAGATCACAAAAGACTTGACAGTCAGTGCCTACAAGTCTACACTTGCGTGTTACTCGCTCTGCCAACTGGCAGAGTAATGTGGTGAACACTGACTCTGACTCAACTGACTAAGTTTCACTTATGCATTTTGAATGGGTTTATCAGTATGGCCCTCTATGCCCCCTTCCGCCTTGCATGAAGTGTATGCGGACACTTCCTAAATTTAACATGGAAAATACTGAATATAGATGGGAAATGCAAAAACAGCACTTTCTAGCAGTGGACACCACTAGAACGCTTTTGGAAAATGTCTTTCTTGTAAAAGTCACCAGGCTTCCATTCGAATATAACCGCATCCACTCCCATATGCGTGAGTACTACATATCCAGGAATCTGTTATCATACTTCAACAAGCCATGCAATTACAAATCTCATTCTCTCATCTAATATTGAAAATTGTATTCAATTTATATGATATACAAAATTAAAAATATGTAAATATGAAGAGATTAGCTGATAAAAGAACACTGTGGAGAGCTGCATCAAACCAATCTGAGAAATTAATGACTAATGATGATGTTGATACAAAATTAAATATTTAATTGAAAAAGAGGCATTTACAAAGTTTTATAAGATAATAGTTTGTGAGAGGGAAGAGGTATAATTAACATTATAGAAATAAATACGTACAAAATAGTGGCACTTTTCCAAAACATGGACACGAGAAGAGAAAGATTCATTCCATGCTTCAATATTTAGGGCTCGTTTCCGGCGGTCAAGAACATTTTTTTGGATGAAGTACACGAAGTCCACCCCTATCATCTGTTTGGACATGAAAAAGTTCAAAAGAAAAAAATCACAATTTATTACTGTATTACCTCCCAGAGAAACAAACATATTTGTGCATGCATATAATATTTCTTCATTTTATTTACAGTGAATTTCACTGATAAACAAACTACATTTGAACACGATTTTGACGAAAATAAATCTTCATCTTTTGAAGATTTACATGGTATAGAATTTTACTGGTTAAATGGTATTTTGTACAATATTGTCTAAGAAGAGATTAGCTGATGGAAGAATTCAGAGGAGAGCTGCATCAAACCAATCTCAGGATTGCTGACTAATGATGATGTTAATGACTTGTATAAGAAAGTTATTTGTCCACTAAGTCTACTGAGGGTACACAGATTTCCCTCAGTGAACACCTGTCCTCCCTATTGAAATTTTCTTGGTTCTTTATTATCTCTCTTGCTTCTCCAATGATTCTCAGAAAATATTGGCTATCCTTTGAATTTACTTTCATATTTTCCAAGGCAATGTTGTGGCCAGGTTCTGACCATGCATACTCTGCAATGGCCAGGAATCAAAATTGTTTCTTCTTTAGTGCTCTCTCATTTTCTACAATTCAGCACTTAATTGCTCTGCCTGTTTGTTCCACATAAACTTTTCCAAAGGAGCACTTCACCTTATAAAGTCCTTAGTTCAGTTGTTGGGGTAGGGGGTCCTTTGGCTTAGAAAGTATGTCTCCTGACCTTTTGACTGCCGAGAATCTCATTGTCATATTGTTCTTCTGAAAAATCCTTGAAATTTTCTCTGACGTTCCCGCAACATAAGGAACAGTGGTATATAATGAGGGTTTGCCGTGTTCCCTTTTCTAGTCTATTTCTTTCTCATACCTTTTTATAGCATTCTGTCATTTCATCCTGAGCAACTACATATTTAGTTACTTTGACTTTTTTTGCATTGATGTATGCATTATAGGGAAATACTTCCAAACCTCAATTACTGCAGCAGCCAACTCATAGAATACAGTAACGTGACACAATAGTAAGCTCTCTCAGAGAAAACCTTTAACCTGTTCTAATTCATAAGGATTGAGAATTTTTAAATAATTTAAAATCAAAACCATCTAGAGTTTTGAATAATTAAGCATAAATATGGCTATTTGCTTCACAACAATCTGCCCTAGAGAAAAAAATTAAACATCTCAGTCAATGAATATAAGTTGAAATGACATTCTATTACCAACGCAACTGGTCACAATATGTGCATGGAACACATGAGAAGAGACCTAGCTACCTAATGATAAGTCAGCCTATTTGAAAGATTTCCGTATGAAAAGACATCCTCTTCCTTGAGATGCTAATAAAAATAAACAACCTTGAAAGGAAAAAAATGATATAAAGTTCTCGAATTATACGATATGGAAATGTGAAGATTTCAGAGTCCTGAATATTTAATTCCCATCATAGTCCATCCTGAGAGTCATGAAGGCTAAAACCTAAAGGTAAAATTTGAGAAATGTATGGGACAAGTTATGAGAAAAGTGTAAGATGGGATACTTTCTTATTAGTTTCTCACACATCCCCCAGTGACTCAGTGAGAATGTTGGGGATCGTGGGGTTCTTGCCCTTGGAATTGAAATAGTTCATTACGAAAATACAGGGAAAACTTATAAATAACACACTGGGAGTCAATTGCTATCAGTTCTTTTTATTTCTTTATCTAGTCAACCACACACAAAGGGAAAATCAAGAAGTTACGTTGCAGGGATTGATTGTCGGTATTGAGAGTGAGAGAAAATACTTATCACCCTAACACAGGGGCATTAGACAATAGAATACGAGGGCTATTACATTGACTTAACAAGACTGCTAGTCAGAGTCTGGCAGTCAATGGGGCAATCAACTGGGTAGTGTCGTGATCTAGCAGAGTCCACAAGAATTCACTTTACACTGCCTTAAATCGGCTAGAATAACTCATGAATGGAAGAAGTAACAGGCAACCAACGAACGGACTCCTCTCCTAGAAATGACTAGTGCTTTTATACAATACTTAATTTTGTCAAAACAACATCTCTGTGAATCAGAGTGCTCTCAGAACTTTCAGCGAGCAGGTGGATGTCCCCTCCGGGGAAAATCCTGAGCTATTGAAAATCCTGAAGGACAGACAAATAACATTGTTTTTTGTGAGAATTGGAAATTTTAGAACTAAAAAGGAAACCGGCAGGGAAGGCAATTGCCTCCTTCCATATTTCATCTCTCTCCTCCTTTGCAAGTTCCAGCTCACAACAAGAAATCCCTAAGAAATTCATGAGAGAATTCAATTGACATTCTTTTAATGCAAGGTGATATAAATGAATATTTTCTTGAATGAGTAGCAATTGCTAAGAATCTATGGACGATGCTTCTAAATATGGTTTGAGGAAAATGTTCAATACAGTTAACGCGTCTCATAATTTACATAATTATTGGTATTTTGTAAATGGACATTTATATCCTTGTGTGGGTACATACGTCATGTAAACAAGGCTTAACTTACAATGTTCATACTTTCTGCACTGTTGAACTTAAATTTTGCATCATGATGGGTTTCACCACATTATTTTTGGCGCAAGAGAAAATTTATGACAAAGATAATCAATTGAATTACAGCAAATATGTTGTCTTATACCAAAAATAACTTGGAGAATCCTGTCATTTTGCAAAATTTAACAAGTTTAATGTACTTATTGAAGATTTGAAAGGAATATGTGAGGTTCTTGATTTACTACTGCCACCAGTTTGCCTCATAAAGTCTCAAACTTTTCCCACAAAACAGGTTTCTCATTCATTTCTGAGGGACTTTCCACAAAAATCTAAAATGAAAATCCACCAGGGTTGCATTGACATCATGATTTATAGAAACTTTAGGCTACCTACTTCAAGTAATTTAACAACAACACAATACTACCTACAAGATAAAAAGGCTATTCTTCCTAGGGCAAGGCAGTTGTTTTTTTATTTCAGGGCTATTTCATGCATATCACATTCTGAAGAATGCAGGAGTGTCTAGATCCACCATCTTGCATTCGAGGTTCTCACAGCTAGACAAGATTTATATGCCAACGATTGTGGTAAATTCATTATGTACTTAAATATCTCACAAGGAGAACAATACATTTCACACACTTGTTATCGATAAACGTTAGAAAGGTGGCCAAGTTGATCGATATACACATGGACCAGTGACAGGGTGATGTGACGCAATATATAGTTTAGCAACTGTCTGGCGTTTGATTTCTCTAAACAGAAAGTAATATAGGGTCCCAAAAAAAGCGGAAGTAACGGTTGACTGCAATGTTACTTGAAAAGTGCAATTCATACACCGTAGGGTATAATTCAAGCTGTCCTCTCCCTTAACCATGTAACTTAAACCAATTAAAATGTGTGGATTAGAGGTACACCATTGATAAAAAACAAAGCTCAATAAGATAACGGCATAACTGAACACTATGAAGTACTACACGCACAAAAATAAATGACATTAATACCTTTTTCAACAAATATGGGGCTTCAACGTTCAGCTTACAACGACGTTCAGTAACAGTTTCTGCTCCATCGGGAGTGGTAGTGTCTGAGAGAATTTCGCATCCCACAAACACTGGAATGAGTGGACATGTTGGAAACCGCCGTACATAAGCCTGAAATATACGGAAGAATGTAAATTATTTCCAGCTCCATACTAGAGAGACTTTTTCATATTTCAAAACAATCTTCGATGACAATGAACAAATAGAATAAAAGCTAGGATAAAACATGAGTAATAAACTACTGCAATGCACATTAACAAATAGGATCAAGGTTATAGCGTTCTCCTTGAGAGAAACCTTGAAACGGCAATGGATAATACCAGGAAATGACAACACATACATTAAGTTGTCTGTCCAAAATTAAGGTTTGAGGCTAAATTTAAAAAAATAGCCGCATGCTACGCTTCTCCTGAGGTCTGACGGTAAACAATAGTAGAAAATGCCAGAAATCCATCACGAAAGAAACAAGGAATTTCCTCCAAAAACTCAAGAAAAACTATTATATCATAGAATACTTACAGCCATCACCAACTCAAAGGGGTATTTGTACACCCTAACAGGGGATTGATATTCCTGAACCATGTTTATGTTTACTTTCGTCAGCTGGTGATATTCCTGCTAGCGGACATTACGGCGATTACTGCCACTTTTTGACTAACATGGCGTATCAGCGAAACATTAAGCAACCCGCAAAATTCAAGTGCCAGGGAAGTAGGCGGAAACGGGCAAATAGCTGTTCCCCTCATATTAGTCATCTCATAAGAACGAATGCATGGAAAAGACGAGAAAGGGGGATTTACAATTGTAAGGGAGAAAGTATGCGAGGATGTATCAAGTAGAGCTCATAGCATCTTTTTCTTCATCCTTCACAGAAAAAATATATATATTTAGCCATTAGAACAGGAAGTCCTTTAAAAATATACCGTGAAAATATAGATAAAGTGGTAAAACTGCAAAGTGTATAAAACCAGGAATTAGTTTGATAGTTGTGAATTAGGCTAATATCTGGAGTCCAGCCAGGGGTATTTCGACAGCGATAAATATTTAAACGAATGGTTTTTGCAGAATGCGATTACGGCCGGAAAATAGTTTCCAATTATGGCATCAATACTATCATCGTTTCGGCAGTTGTTCGACCAAAAATCCCAATAATAAGAACTATTGTCGTCAGAAATCAACGTTGGGCACCGATCGTGACGGCCTTGTTGTAAATAATGCCTAAAATTACGTTCATCATTAAACTTTAGAGATATTCACAGCCAACACCAATATCATACGCGTCATAATTCGCATGAGTTCTCCGGATGTCCCCTTTACCCTAGATTATTTGTGAGCGCCTTGGAAATGAATTGAAATGATTTCCCAGGATTCCCTTTCTTCCCTAGGCGCGCAACAAAATTGAGCGTCCAGTGGCGCTCTCTACTGGAATTGCGACGCACATGTAGTTTATTCCGCTTTTTCTTATTCGCGCCAAGTTTCGTGCGTAGGGTATTGATGGATTTGCCTATGTGTTGATTGGGTGTTATTGTTTGATCTTCTCCTTGCTGAAGATTTTTGTTTTGAGCTTATATATTTGATGTTTATTTGGTAAATCTAGAGTTCAGGTGACGTGTGTTTACTCTCCGAAGAACTAGTCGCCTGATTGCCCAAGATGCGGTTCTGTACCTAACTTAGGAAAGGAATCGAACGGCTATGAGTGTGAAAAGATCTAGAAGTGATTCGGAAGATACATCTGGCTCTACACATTCTGAGAATAGTGGTGATGATGATTTGAAAGATAAACGAGATAAAAGACGTCTGAAAGGGTCTCTTGCCCGTGAAACGAAAAGAGTTAAAGCTTACTCAAGTTCTTGTGGATCCGATATTGATTCCGATTCTCAAATCCGAAATGACAATAGGAAACTAAAACAAGAAGATGTTGAAAAATTACTTTACGAAAGTGACGAAAACGACAAAGCACCTACTACATCTTCCAAAGCTAAAAGTGTTGAAAATGTCGGTGGTGATGCCGGGTGTGACGCTTCTAAGAAGTCGCTGAATGTATCACCTGAAAAATCTGACCCCCTCGAACTCAGTACAAAGGATACCAATGGAGACGTGATCCACACGAAGAAAGAATTATCCTCGAGTTCTGACTCTGAAGGCGATAGCCTACCTCTCAGTAACATAAAAGTGAAATCATCAGAAACAAGTGAAGAGAAAAAGAAACTCCCGGAGAAAGTAAAAGTTAAAAGTCCCCCAGAATCATCATCAGCGAGCGATTCGGATGACGATGTACCTTTGTTGAGGAAATCCAAAAATCAAGTAAGTCCACCCACCAAAGAGAAACCCCGTACAGCTGTAAGAGTCAAGAAAGAGAGGCAGTCAGACTCTGATTGTTCCAGTGAGAGTGCCTTGAGTGATGGTGAAGATAGGATTATACATGAAAGGACGAAATCTGGGGCATTGAGTAAGAATAGGAAAGGTGTAACCTCGGAGGAAAAGGGAAGAAATGCAAGTTTCTCTCGAAAGGTGAGTCTAAGCGAATTAAAATACGAATTAGTTTTAAACTTAGGGCCTATTTCACACACTTTTGGTACATTACGGGGAAGGCCCCCCGAACACCTCTTCGGCTGTGTGGTAATCCCCCCAGACCTCCCGGTTTGCTTCCCTCCCCCCCGGTCCAAACCTAGATCCGCCACTGCCTCCAATCAAAGGAAAGTCTTATCAGTTACGTTCTCCAAGGCTTTGGGGGGGAGGGAGGGCGGATCCCACCGGATCCACTCCTGAAAAGGATAAGGTGGAAATACTATTGGAAATTATGGATTATGAAAATCGTAATAGGAGGTAGGTATTACAATTGTGTAACCAGCTTGCTCTAATACTAGTTAATACATAATTTAAAATCAACTTCTGCCGCTTGGAATGTAAAATGTCACTCTAGTGAAGTTGAGATTTAGCTTCCAAGTCATAGATGCCAATAGCTATCAAGGAGCCCATGTTGATCTTGACTACCTACAACCTTGTGATCTTGATTGACTGTAGTGTTTCGCTGGTCTGAGTAGGTTTTGATAGAGTGGCTCTATTCTTCCTATCATGGTCCTTACCTAATTGATTTTACCCCATCTTATGCTATTTCTATATTCAGATCAGCATTTTTCTGACCTGTCTTCGTGCTATCTACAGCATATTTCCTTGTCTTCCATGCTCATCAGCATTATACCTTCAACAACAAACTTCAGTAACCCATTGACTTTATTTACCTTTTAAGTCTACTGACTCTTCCTTAGGATTTCGAATAACAAACTTTGTTTCCCAACCTTGCCCACGATTCTATTCTTTCCATCACACCTTTTCATTCTCCTCCATATAGACACTTCTAAAGGTTCCAATCATTTCCCATAATTTTTCACCAGAGTCCAGGTCTTAAAATGTATTAAAACGCATGCTCCCTGACAGGTTCTTTATGAACCCTATAGCAGACTCGTCGTGGCACATTAAATCATTTGACTAAGCAAATGATTTCATCCTTTCATGTAGGTATAATCCTATCTTCACCATCACGCAAGGCACTCTTATTGGAACAATCCGAGTCTAATATTCCTGAAGTCTTTCGAATAGACCTTTTGCCTTTTTTTTATGTGATCAGTAGTGGGAGTTTAGGGACATAACAAAGTATTATTCCTTCTCTGTATCATCATAAAGCCCAAAGCAATGCTCAAATATTATGCAGGGAAAAAATTCAGCATGTAAGCACCAGTGGCATATGCTGGATTTCCTTCCTGGGGGGAGTGTAATTAATATTTATGTGCATCATCATGACATGATATTTAGATTATTATTCACCAAAACAATAACTAAATTAACTTTCTCTTTTTGTGAAGACAATTTTACAATATTTTTTTCAGCCCAAAAAGCAAAATTCTAAAAGCTATTACAAAATATAGTAAATTACAGGAATGTTTTTGGGGTAAGTTTGAACTGTAAACCCCCCCAGTCAGTGCTCCTCTGGTAAGCACTGCAGGAGAATCTTCCTGAAAACTTACTTTCTCACTGATGAACACACACCTGAAAAACAGAGCAAACATTATCTCTACCAGTTGACACTGGAATAAACCTACTTATTTAGTTACCAACGTGAAAACTTGCAAGATGATAAGCAAATAGGTATCTCGTAAAGTGTGTCCTGTTTGGGCATGCAAATTCATATCAATGACATCAAAATGCGAGAAGTTTGATAACTTTTTGAAAAAGTAATCATCTACCAAAAGTGTATATAAAGGAGGACACAAAACCTTGAGTAGTGCAGTATTAGTCTAATATGCAAATGAAGTTTCTGGCATTTTGAAAAATAAAAAATATGATTAAATGATGCTGACTGGCTTAGTAATGCTTGAATGCTTGGTCGTCAGCATACCTAATCTGTATAAACTTTCCTTCTACCACTCTTGTTCATACATCAAGTTGCTTGCATGATTTCTTGACCATTTTCTCTAGTGTAGGTATGTAATAAAGTATAGGGGCAATGGGCAACCCTGCCTTACTTTCCAACGTATCTTTGCCTGTCCATATTCCCCATCTACTATCCTTGCTTGTGTCATATGTTCCATGCTTAGGTTTCCTAAGAGATGCCTATGTCACTGATCTACACAGAGATTTTGTTGTGTTTTCTTTATCTTTTCGTCCATCAAATGCCTCTTCAAAGTCGGCAAAACAAAATACCTACTGCTGATTGTTTTCTGTATTCCTTTACACTGATTCTCACCAATGTTTTGACATCACAAGGTACCTACTCTTCCTTTCTCTCATTTCTTAATCTAAACTGTTCCTCATCTAAGAACTCATTTGTCTTCTCCATCATCCTGTTTATCATTCTGATAACAATCTTTGAGTAGTCTGTGCCATCCAACTAATCATATTATTCCTTATAAGTAGCATGTACCTATGTGCTTTCCACTTTTGTGGGATTGGGATCAATGCAGTGTTTATGAAGTCCTCTTACCGCACTCCTACCTCATATCCTAAAAATCAGATTATAAAATAACTATCTTCTGCTGTTCCCTAGACCCAATAACATTCCATTGGGATGTCATTTAATCCTATTACTTTCATTTTCTGAAATCCTTACTCAGTCTCATAATCTACGAGGTGCATTCAAGTTATGACACCTCCGATTTTTTTCTCGAAAACTAATCACACGCGAAATGCAAACTGCGAAACTTATGTCACTTCTCGGCGTAATTTCCCTGCAGTTGTACACATTTACATGTGTTCATTACATGTTCATTATGTTGGCTGTAGTACTTTAAAACTTGCTAATGAATAGTTCTCAAACTCTTGTACAATCAATTTTTGCCATTCAGCCATTGACTGACCCTTCACAAAATGTTGTATTTACGATAGAGTTAGTTGCAACTTTTCTGGCAAATCAAAGAAAGTCTGGGCTATGTAAAATTAGTGATCACGAGATTTCGTCAATGAAAGGTTGATCAAGAAATGGTTCGTTGCAAACGGCCTTCAAACCGAATACTAAGTTCGTAATACTACTTGACCTACATTTTCTTTGTCATTGTCAAATTGATTTTCTATTCCAAAATGTTTAGTCCTATTGTCAGGTGAAATTTAAGAAACTGAATAAAATTTGGAAACATGCTTGGCTTGATGAAAAATTGAAGAATGCATAGCAAAGGCTGGTCAGTGCTCATATAAAGGGGATTTGTATGAATATTAGATTAGGGCTTAGTGGAGAAGAAAGAGTAAAATTTAAATGCTGTACTGGAAAATGCAGCAAAATAAGGTTATAGGTAGAAAAAAGCCACTAAGTAGCCATGGTACACTGAAAAAGATGTAATGCTGATTGAAGAGAGAAAATTACTGGGAAAACTACTGTGAATGTGATAAAAAGCATAAAAGAATCTACGAAACATGAGAATCTTACCATCACCAGAAGTGACAAATGGAATAGCTTAGTTATTTTAAATCACGAAGACTATGCTATAAAGTGCCATAATTTCATTTCTGATAACGACTGAAATATTAATGAGAGATCCCACCAGTGTACCAAAAGCAACTGAAAGGACATCTTAATAACTGTCACTTCCTCATGTGCGGAAAAGAAAAGTTCCCCCTCATTAACATGAATCCCTAAGCAGACCGTAGAATCTAGGTGGTGAGCCGCCTAGATTCTTCGGTCTGCTCAAAATTCATAAAGCTGGTAATCCAATTAGGCCTGTTGTATCCCATATTATGGCACTGACACATAAGCTAACCTACAAGTTAAATACGCTCTATCGCAACTTCTCAACTTACTCTTCTAGATTTGGAATCAAAAATTCCATTGAGCTGTCATGGATGCTGGAGCTCATCATACTTCCCCCTAATTCAAAATTGGTATCCTTTGATGTATCTAATTTGTTTACTTCTGTGCCAGTTGACGAAGCTATTAAAGAAGCAGAAAAATTCTTAGACGCTTTAGACGCTGCCATCGAACTTTTAAACCTAATGCGATTATGTACCAGCCAAAATTGTTTTTCGTTTGAGCCCCAAATATACTGCCAGAAAGAAGCCCTGCACCAGGGAAGTAATTGCATCAAGAGCGGAGTGTGAAAACAATGAGGGCAAATCTGTTACCAAATAATGAGTGATACTAGTCATAAAGTAGAAATGAAGTTTTAATGCGAAGAAGTGGATATCAACTATGGACATTAAATGGTGGAGCCTATAAACAGAACATAGAGAAACCACTTTAAGCAAAGTGTTAAAGATTTTTATATTATTGGGCCTAGATAGGTGAAAATTAAATTGATTGAAATAAAATAATGGGATTGAGGGAATAGGTATTTTGAACAACTCTGTAAGCCAGAGTAATGGAATGTTGAAATCATGTTTAACTATACATATTTTGACTTGAGATACTTGAGTCAAAATTCTATATATGTAGTATTTGAGAACCTGTGTACATGTAAGCTCATGGAATCAATTGTGTTTCAAGTGAGTTAGTTTTGAATGCTGGAAAGAAAACAACTGCAACTTTGCTGAAGAATGTGTCAAGAGAAAAATGCTGATGGCACAATATCAAAGGAACATATTCACCCTCACTCTCAAATCCCTACACCTAGCCTGATGACTACAGCGGACACTACTCACCATTCAGTAAATTTTATCTTCTCAGTTGTACTTGAGAAAAATGGAAGATTTATGTTTTTTCGGCTCCTTAATTAGTAATATGTAGTATTTAGAATCATAAATAGAAAAGACGATACAGAGGTATTTGACTCACTTGTAACCAAGTTTGAGATGATTTATTTGAAGGTTATTTTTAGGCTGTTAATCCACATTTTCTAAGTGTATAGATGTTTAACCCTTTTACTGCCAGTGGTTGTGCGAAAACTGCCAAGGGCCGATATATCGGCCCACCTACATTACATCATCATGTCTTTGTAATGGTTACAATTTCTTCAAATCAGAGACAGCATGAATAATTTTT
Organism: Platycnemis pennipes; assembly: GCA_933228895.1. Taxonomy (NCBI): domain Eukaryota; kingdom Metazoa; phylum Arthropoda; class Insecta; order Odonata; family Platycnemididae; genus Platycnemis; species Platycnemis pennipes. The sequence continues at coordinate 112,332,609 of OW121850.1, forward strand.
TCATCCTCTTGAAAAGTGAAATATATGATCAAAATTGAGAAAAATAAAAATTCATATATTAAAATTAAGTGCTTCAAATGTATCTTAATGAGCTTGCCCATTGGCTGGGCTTAATGGGCTTGGCAATTTTCGCACAGTCTACTTTATAATCATGTTGATGCACATTTGATTGAAAAAAAATATTCTGAGGTCTGAATAAGCAAAAGACTAATTCAAACTGGAGCGAAATTCAATCTTCATTTGACTCTCTGCTATTCTTTTTTTCAGGATGTCAAAAGTGAAAAAGGCCCTGGTGAAGGGAGAAAGAGTGTGGATAAGAGCAAGAAAGCAAAAGGAAAGAAGCAGGACTCCTCTTCAGAATTTGATGATGAATTTGAAGACAGTTATGCTGAGAGTGATGATAATTCTGTTGGTGTAAAGAAAAAGTCGAAAGGATCAAAAGTACATAATTTTATTTAGATTTGAAATACAGTTGTGCATTGGATATAGTGTAGTTTGTTGAACAGTTTTATTTTTAAAGGATTAAAAGTCGAAAAGAAGAGGGCAAATGGAAATCACTTGTGAAAATCTTGTGAATCTTGTGAAAATCCAATTATAAAATGGCACGTAATTAAATCTCATATAACTCAGTTATTCTTATTTTCAGGATGTCAAAGGTGGAAAAAGCCCTGGTAATGTGAAGAAGAGTGTAGAGAAGAGCAAGAAAGCTACAGGGAAGAAGCATGAGGACTCCTCTTCAGAATCTGATGATGAATCTGAAGGCAGTCATGCTGATAGTGATGAGATTTCTGTTGGTGTAAAGAAAAAGTTAAAAGGATCAAAAGTACATAATTTTATATAGATTTGAAATAACATTGTGCATTGGATGTGGTGTAGTTTGTTGATTACTATTATTTTTAGAGGATTAAAAGTTGAAAAGAAGACGAGTGGAAATCATTGTTGTTAAAATTCAATTACAAAATGGCATGTGATGAATCTCGTATAACTCAGTTATTCTTTTTTTCAGGATGTCAAAGGTGGAAAAAGCTCTGGTAATGTGAAGAAGAGTATGAATAAGAGCAAGAATGCAAAGGGAAAGGATGCCAATGACTCATCATCAGGATTTGACTATGAATCTGAAGATGACAGTGATAGCACAAAGAAAAAGTCAAAAGAATTAAAAGTAATTGTCCATTTTTTTGTATTTGGAAGACTGTTGTGGATGTATGTATTGCAGTTTGTTAATTACTTTACTTTTTAAAGGATGCGAAGTCTGAAAGGAAGGTAGTTAGTGGAAATCAAGATGCAAGCAAAAAATTAGAGAAAAAAGTTAAAGCAAGCTCAGCAGAGAGTGATGATGAATCAGAGAAAAGCAGTAGTGATGAAGATTTTATGAGCAGTCCTAACAAAAGCAAGAAAAAGGTTGGTAGTTCCAAAGTTTAAGCAGCAGTTTTGAAATTTTAATATGTATTACTTTTAATTTTGAGTTTTGCTTGTAGAAATAATATTCATTTTTTCATAGCAAAGAGAATGAATGGTGTTTGTCCAAATTAAAAGTACAAATAAGTATTACATTTCCTGAAGGGATTATTGTCACCTTCATCAGAATGATTGTTCTTTTTTAAATGATTTTAGTTCATGATAACAAAGGGAGTGTGATAAAATAGAATAGAAATGTCTGGTAGCGGAATCTGAAGTCTTTAAAATCCTCCAATAGGACTTAAGTTAATCTGGCCAATGGGTGGCAAGGCCTTTGTTTATTATGATTTTATAATAATATGTATTATGTATTTATCTATGCATTTATTTTAATTTGATTTGGTCCTATAGACATGTAATATGCCAAGAAAAACAAGGATTTGATTGCTTCTGAAAAGAATTTGGAATTACATAACCGAGTAACTTTCTTGAAAGCCATACTGGTGTTATATAAATGCCTGCTTATATTAATTTTGGTTGTATAAATGCCTGCTTATATTAATTTTGGTCATCAGAAGCCATAAGAAGCTTAAGTGACATCTCATGTTTGCTAGACCAGAGATGTTTTTAAAGGAGAGATTATTGTGGATTGATAATTCCATGGGAATGAATTGAATGCAGAACCATCAAAAAACTTATAATTATTGACTGGAAATCCATGATAGTGAATGACTTCACTATCAAAAGTTTTAAGGTTTCTTTTCATATGCATGGATTACATTTGTGTTTTCTAGGGTAAGGGATCCCAGAAGTCCCCAGTCAATGTAGGTAAAACAGCTGAAAAGGGTCGGAAAAGTGCAATCAAGAAAAGTGAAAACTCATCTGAAAGTGGCTCTGAATCTAAGAAATCATCCAGCGAAGATGAAATGGATATCAGTTCCGATGACAAGAAATCCAGAAAATCCAAAAGTAAAATGGTAAGTGTCTTGATGAAATCCTTTGTTCAAGCAATTACATTCGACAGAAAGAACCACAATCCTCTGAAATGGATGATGTTGCTTCTTGAAACACATCAATAGAAACTTTAATTGAAAAATTATTCTTATGGTTTTCTATTGTAATAATTATAACTTTTGACTCTACCATGTTATTTGAATGCTCAATCAGCAGGATTATTTCCTGGAAAGGAATTGGGCACTCTTTAATTCCAAATCCAGGTCAATAAATTCATTTTTTATTAAATTTTACTTGTATGTTGGATATTTTATTGATGCTAGCAATGAAAAGAAATTGTACTGAAGTAGGAAAGCCTACTTCTGTACTCTAGTAGACTGTGGTATACGTCTGTGCTGTAGCCTGTACTGAAGGAGGATTCCTGAAGTCATTACTAATGTACTAAAGTAGGTTGGTGTATTGTTTCTGGGAATCTGTTCTGTCGTCTTTTCTTTTGCATGTTGCATGAAAGGACCTATATTTTTGCGTTGATTTTCTGTTAATGTTGCAATGAAATATCTTACGATTAGAGATGAGTCGATACCAACATTTATTGATTCTTGATACTAGTGATGGACGGATCCAGGTTTTTATCGGATCCGGAACCGGATCATTGTCTGGGTTTCGGATCTTTATCTCAGTTTCGGATCCTTAGTTTCAGATACTCGATTCTGAATTTCAGTCATTTTGTAATCCTAGATTTATAATAAATATATAAATACAGCAACAATAGAATTACCAAAAAACAAGTAAATTTATTGTAGAAAAAATCAACTTCCTATTATCTATGTGGACAATATTTTCCTGGATCAAGATTTACGGATGCAATAACTATATCTTATTACTTCAAATATAAAGATCACCTTCCTTATCATATACTCATCAAGCAATAAATTTTTGAAACCTGTACAATATTCTTTAGAGTGCAGTTAAAAGAAACGTTATAAGTTTATTTTCATTAATAAAGGAATTATTTTCTAATTATTAATCAAATCCATAAATGCCTTCCAATTCTTTTTTAGAATCACAAAAAAATCTTATTGCGGCCTAGAGATCCCATTTATGGAATATTCGGGGATTCCATTTTTAAGACGAAAAATTTATCAGAATATTTCAAGCTGCTAAACTAGTAATTTTGCAACGTCTTATTAATAATAACCTTTAAAAAGAAATTTGAGAATTTTCTACTCCAAGGGAGAGGTTGTGTAGCTCTGATCTTGAAATAAGATTAGCCTTTTTTCATGCTACTAGAAGCAAAATTTAAAAAAGTCTCGGATTTTTTCCAGTGGCCCGGGTTTGCAAGAAAAAAGTAGAATGACATGTGGGAAGCATGTATTCTCCAAAAGCAGGTAAGCCGACAATAGCAGATTGGGGTAGTGGACTGCAGGTAATGAAGTTCGATTCTTATCGCTGTTTAAAATTTTTCTTTCGGCCGTTGAATCAAAAACTTTATCATCCTTCATTCCCAACCTTTGTGTGGATACTGACTTTTTTGTACTTCTATCGTTTAAACTAGATTTACAAATGCGTCACTCAAAAATGCATGGTAAAGTTAATGTAATGGTTCCACGATTTAATTCTGCAGTAAAAAATGTTTCCAATCATTTCACTAATGCCAAATTTTATTATTTTTTTGACTTATAAATTGACATGAAATTTCTGATAATCTACTGTTTTTAACTGCGTACTCGCATTACCCTAGGAATACAGCATGGTCTGTATTCCCAGGCAGTGTTAAGGATCGAACTCGCGACCGGCAGTACACTAGCCCTCATTTTTAACAAATACGCTATCATAGGTTCACGGGAATCTGGTGAATGTAGGCGACCCGCGTGCAATCCGGCTTTATTTTTTTATCGCGCATCCACGAGAAAAAAGTCACGACGAGTATTTTGTTTTTGTGGCATGGAAGAAATCTTCTTCTCATTTCTTGACCAAGTTACACAACTTCTCCTTGTCAGTTTCTACTATTAGTAGAACAGTACATTCCATTCACGGGGTGCATCGATCACTAAGCCACGAAATTTTAAAATCTCCGATCTGGTTTTAAATTATACTGTCTTCGGATATAATTTCATTAGTAATGAATTGAAAGACCCGTGGATCCGACCCGACCATCTTTAATTTATTAATGGTACATTTGTAATTTTAATTTAATTTACGCACTAAAAGTATAATGAAGTGAATATTCAGATGTAATGGTTTGAAATTGAAGGTGATAACATTTTCGATACAATGACTGAAAGAAAAAATTAAACTGCGATAGGGATTGAACTTCGCACAGTAAACTAGCTCTCGTTGTCCGCCTGATCCCTGCGAATGTAGGCTACCCGCGTGACACCCTACGTATTTTTTCTCATGATACAGGAGTAATGGGGAATAAAGTCATATTTCTTTATTTTGCTTCTAGTTGCACAGGAACATTTTCATCTAATTTCGTGACCTGAGTTGCACATCCTCTTCTTATCAATATCTACCGCACCTACTTTCCATTCACAGGGCGCTTGGGTTGGTAAGCCGCGAAAATTTAAAATCTACGATCCGGATCCAATGTTACTCCGTGTTTTTAGATCCGAATCCGGAACCGAGTAAAATGAAAGATCCGTGGATCTTTGGATCCGACGGATCCGATCTGGCCATCACTACTCGATACTGATTCCTGGAAAATCAATTCTCGATACCGATACCATCAACCTACACATATATACATTTTTTTACCTAGTTTTCCTATACATTATTTTTAAATGTTCCAAGAAATCTATAAATACAATTTTACAAAACAAAAATTTGAATATACTATTTACTTTGAGAAAAAACTTCTGACATTCCACTATGAGAACATCATTAAAATAAAACTGTTTGATGACACAAAAGTTTTGTATTTTTTTACATGAGCATGATTAATAACAAATGCCATGTTTAATAACAAAACAAGTTTGGTATCAGATAAAAAAACATCATAATAGATTCAAAATAATATGACTGTCATGTCTTAAGTTGATTTTTAATATGGTTAATAATTAGTTATAAGAGTAATAAAAACACTAGCCTAAATTATAATTCAAACTTTCAAAATTAAGAAATAAGAATAAAAGGTCATGGCACAAACTCTTCAGCCTACTTTAGGTTTTTGATCAAAAAACCAACGTTTTTAGCCTCTCTGGATGAAGGCAATTTCGTTTTTGGTCACAAGTGTTTCCTGCTGTGCTAAATATGTTTCTCATTTTTGATGAGAAACTATCATGTTTTGTATTCATTTAGGATTTTTAATGTTTTTAGAAAAATAGCAACAATTGTATTTCCAAAAAACAAGTAAATTTATGTATTGTAGAAAAATCAACTCCCCATCATCTGTGTGGATAATATTTTCCTGGATCAAGATTTATGGATGCAATAGCTATATGTTATTATTTCTTATATAAAGTTCACTGTCCTTATCAATTACTCATCAAACAATACATTTTTTAAACCTATACAATAAGGTGGTCCAAAATCGCAAGAAAAAAATAAAAGTTAAAAATGTTCATCTCCACATTGCTGCCCTTGTTCCACTAGGTAAACTGAAATACCATGCCAAAATTTGGATCAATAAGATGATGTTTAGGGGTCCCTATGATTTGAACGTTTTGAAGAAATAAGCATTTTTTTAGTAATCGCTTCTAAAGTTTGCCATTTACAGGTTCCTGTTAGAAAATTACTGGACTATTCCAAGGTACTATAAATAGACAAGAAGTTTTACTTAGTTATATCATTTCTCAATAGATAATAGCACGTTCCAGTGTTTATTGAGAAAATATTTCCATAGAACAACACTAGAAAGCAGTAGCAGTAGAGAACCTTTAGTATTACCTTGGTATTGTCATCAAACTGACAGGCGGCCATTCTCTGCCAGCTGTCAGTGTCATTGTCATACTTTGTAAATCTATATTCTAATACAACACAAGGTATATATAATTAATAATACCTAGATTTTAGAATGAATCACACAATATAAAGGTAGAGTAATAAATATTTAAATTGACTAATGGAGTAGGTACCTACCAGACCTACCTAACTTTTGACACGCATGTTTGCTAAGGTTAATATGGTAGATCTTATATCTACCATATTAAATCTCTTGGTTGCAGGCAGATGTGGCTGAATGGAAAGCCTACTGGGTCTCTGCCCAAATCTAGACTTTCAAAACGAAACATGTTACAACGACTTGTTTTCGAAAACCAAACCAAACCAAAATTTGGGCTTAAAAAAAGGAATAAGAGCCATTGTTGAGGATGCACTGAAAATTTAGGGTATGGCAAGAATTCCTACTCAAAGAATAAATGTGATTGAAAGAAAACTTAATAAATTGTACTCCAACAAAATGTGCGGGCTCTAGTATTTGACACAACAGCTGCCAATACAGGTCTGAAGAGTGGAGCATGTACTATTCTCGAGGAGAGATTAGGAACTAGTCTCGTGTGGATTCCATGCAGGCACCATGTACTTTAAATCATGTTGTCTTCTTTTTTACCACAGCATTTGGAGTTAGTGGGGGTCCAGATGTCGCAATATTTAAGCATTTCCAGAAACAATGGCTTCGTATCGACAAGCTAATATATTCTCAAGGCAGTGATGATCTGTATGATTCCAATGAAATCCAAATATTAAGAGGAGAAATGATGGGATATTATGCTGCTATTTTAGAAGACCCAATTAAGTCAAAGTAGCCTAGATATGATTACCTCGAGCTTTTAAAGTTGTGTTATACCTTTCTTAGTGGTCAAAGACCTAATTGATCCAAAGAGAAATTCCGAGCACCAGGTGGTTTGCACAACGCATGTTGGATGGCAAAGGCTATTTGTTCCCTTAAAATTTACTTATTTAGAGATCAGTTCACCCTTACAGCTGGAGAAAAAAAAGGAATCACTGAAGTAAGCTTGTATGTAGCTCTCATCTACGGTCGACATTGGAATGAGGCCCCCAAAGCTGAGAAAGCTGTCATGAATGACGCGATTATTTTCAAATAAATTGAAGCTTATCCCAACTGCAATGTTAAGAAGGCTGCTTTGGTAGCTTTTCACTGCCATCTGTGGTTCTTTTCAGAGCATTTGGTTGGACTTCCCCTCTTTGATTCCCGTGTCTGTGACTCTACCAAAGTTAAAATGGTTACCAACCTACAGCGCCCACCAAAAGCCAAGGCTCTTAAGAGAGTTGACAGTAAAACATTTCAACATGACACTCCTCTGGAAACATTTGTGACACAGTGAACTGCAGAACTCTTTGACATTCTCCATAAAGATGGGAATGAAAAGGCTACTTCATTTCTTTGTAAAGAACCGAAGTTGTGGGATTCGGATCCCGATTACATACAACTCGAACAGGCTGTTCACAAGATGAAAGTAGTTAATGGCTGTACTGAAAGGGGCGTTGCCCTGATACAAACATTCAATATGTTTATAACTAAGAATGAAGGCCAGTTTCAGTATCTTCTTCGGATTGTTAAATCACACCGAACTTCAACTTGTAAGAAGTAATCAACAAGTAATCAACTTGTAAGAAGGCATTACTCATGGCTGACGATGATGATGGTAAAGGGGCTTAGTGAAAAAAACATATTATAATCTTGTATTGAACATACCTTTTACCTTTTCAGAGACTTATTTATGGTCACAGTAAATGCATCATGATGATTTAACATTATTTATGTATTCAGTTGTCACCATTAAATTTTTTTCATTCAAAAACTATTGTTTTAGTTAAAAATCCGCATTCATCCAAAAAGTGCTCCATCATAGGGACCTCTAAATATTAACCAATTTGCCTGAATTTTTTTTCATAGCTTTCTAACATCAATTGAAACAGGGGCAAACATGTGGAGCGGGTGTTAAAAAAAAATTTTTTTTTTGGACCACTCTACTATACAACTATTCTTTATAGTGTAGTTAAAAGAAACATTTTAAGTTCATTATCAGTAATAATTGAATTATTTGGATCCAACCCGACCATCACTAATTTTGAGTGATACATTCGTATATCTATTTTAAACAAAAGTACTTAGAAGAAAGTGAGTATTCAGATGTAAGGTTTTAAATTGAATGATAAAATTTTCGATGCAATAACTCAAAGAAAATATTAATCTGAGATAGGGATCAAACTTCCTTTATACTCTTGCTCTCAATGTCCGCCTGATCCCGGCGAATGTAGGCTGCCCACATGACATTCTACATATTTTTTTTCTTGCGATGCAGGGTGATGGGGAAAAAAGTCACATTTCTTTATTTTTCTTCTAGTTGCACAGAAATATTTACATCTAATTTCGTGACCTGAGTGCTACAACCTCTCCTAGTCAATATCTATCGCACCTACATTCCATTCACGGGTTGCTTTGACCACTAAGCGGTGAAAATTTAAAATCTACTGATCCGATTTTAATGGGTGTCATTGAATCTGAAGCTGGATCTGAGTAAAATGATAGTTCCACGGATCCTTGGACCCGACAGATCCGATCCGACCATCCCTAGTATCAATGGTATCAGTATCGACTTTAGGCGATCGATTCTCGATATCGATACTAACCCTCAAGAATCAAAGGTATTGAGAATCGACACATCCCTACTAACAATAAAATTGCACTTCATGTTATGTAGTTGAGTCCTTACACTGTCATTAACGATTTTTGGAAGCAGTAGCATAATGTACAGTAGAAGCCCGGTATAATGAGTACGGCCTATTGCGAGAATCACGTTATAGCGAGCGATTGTCTTTGTACCGCCAAAAGGCTTATGTTTTACATGTAAAATAAAGCGGATATAGCGAGGCCATAAAGTTCCTTCCACGGTATACGCTCGGTATTACGACATATCTCTCGAGAGCGATGCACCGCCTAGCAAAAATAAACTATTGTGATTTGTATTATCTGCTAATTAAACTAAAAATACAAGATCTGTGCCATATCTACAACACCTAAAGACAGTTATGTCCAAACATTAGCGATTTACGGCCTTCAGTTCGCTCTGCGCGCTCCCATTTTACGATCTTCTTTTGTTAGGCCCAGTCATCAGTGGGAGGGGAGTGGGCGGATGACGAGCAAGATGAGAGTAGGAGAGGGAGTTAGGTCTAAGCATGGGCGATATTGATAATTCAATATCGGGATACGATAATTTTAGCATATCGTAAGGTGGCGATAACGATAACTCATATCGTGACGATAAATATCATCTTATCGTGCCCCGTTATTTTATCGGGGCACAATGAGATATCGGGGCTCGATAAATATTGCTATAACGATCACAATAAATATCGTGATCATGATAAATATTGCGATAAAATATCATGATATCGCGTCCCGATAAAATATCATGATATCGTGCCCCGATAAAATATCACGATATATTATCACGATAAATATCGCGATAAAAGAACGTGATATTGAGCTTGTTCAAATATAGCATAATCGCACCCGATGAATTATCGTGATATTGCGCCGGTTAATCGTGTCGGAAAAAGACAGCCGTTGTGTTGGCCTTCACTTAAGCTGGAGCAAGTACGTTTGAAAACTTACTATTCTGCTATCTGCTAATTCAAATTCTCAGCAGTTCTCTCGCACTCTCTCTTTCAATTTCAGATGTCTGATAGTTGACGTACTTGCGTGGACAGATAGGTGACGTACTTGCTCCAGCTTAAGCGAAGGCCAACCCAACGGCTGTCTTTTTCCAACACGATTATATTTTTGTTTGCTGTGATAAATTTTGCATATTTTTGTTATTTTTAAAATATAACCAAGCCTTATGCTGTGATAATAATTAAAATTCATCCCATTCACCATGTTTTTGTTTTCTTTTGTGATTCCTAATTTCACAGGTTATAATCATTATTCAAATCGTGCCGGTATTTTTCCAAGAAACATACCTTCACCATGTTTTTGTTTTCTTTTGTGATTCCTAATTTCACAGGTTATAATCATTAATCAAATCGTGCGGGTATTTTTTCAAGAAACATACCTGCATTCGTTCTATATCCTGGAGATGACAGTACTTGCACGAAACATGATGTGCTGCCCAATAGACTGAGGTATTTGCTGGGGTAAATAAATACTCAATGACACTAATTTGCGGGAGATAATTGAATTTGAATCATAGAAACTACTAGGAATATGTGACTATGCGAGAAATATCTTCGACCACCGAAACATCCACCGAATCCAGGGTGAGTGATGCCGTTAGGAAATTTGGGCAGGTTGTGTTGGTGGAGGTAATGATAATGACGGCCGGGGAGTTTGGGTTAATGGTGTGTGGGAAGGGTCTGGTTGTGGAGAAGGAAGGTCCCAGTTGCATGCGTATCTTTATCTGTCTTGCTGAGCTGAACTTGAAGGGAGGAGAAGAAAAGTGGGGAGGGGTAGGGAATGGCTTCCCGGGACGTCTGTGACGTTGTTTCCTCATCTTTTGGGCAACCCTGGGGGCCGTGTACAGGTGGTTGATTGGAACTTCTTTGGGTGTTGAGTCGAATGGGGAGGGCCAGGGATGCAGTGTCCTTCATTTACAGGAGGGTCTTTGACCCCTCCTCTCGTACTCTGACACCTCCTGACCATTTAACCATCCCTTATGTAGGCCGATGGACCCCCTGAAGCTCGGTGCTGTCAGGCACTTAATGGATGCCTCGTCCACTTCCAGGACAAACGTTGTACCATGGGGGGTGTCGCATCTTTCTAAGGGCCTCCATAAGGCTATTTTCAGCCCTGGATTGACCCTCTCCAGTCTTGAATAAAACGGAGTCTGCTAAACAGACAGAGCCCCGCATGTTTTGGTAAGGCTAAATAAAACCTGAGGTCGTCCAGCATCTGGAGCCTCTGTTAGCAACTTCATACCTTCTGCCCCACAGACACCCTTAGCACAGAGATGAACCATGGTGATGGTAGCTTTTTATCGACCGGCCAGATCTAGAATGTTATCTTCTGTGGAAACCCGGGGCACCTCATGGAGGATGTGGCTCTTCACCTTGCATGCTGGTCTTGATGGTAATTGGACATGTGCTGCCCAGTGTCCCATCCTGGTGTCACTTACTCCTTAACCCCCAATTAATGATAAATGTGCAATGAGAGTAAGTGAAGCTCACATGGAGCAGCAACCATCAGTGTTTACGAACTTTCTCTGATTTTGAATCGTGACTAGTGTTTAGTTTTGATGTGTTATTTATGGTGAAAAGACAACAGGAATTCCCTTTTGCTGGAATTCCATTTGTTGAAACTGTTGTTTTTCCACCATAAATTACATGGTGAAACCAATAAACAGAGTCATATCTCTGCCACCCTCTCACTGTGCATATGATTTAGTTCTTCAGTCTGCCAAATATAGGGCTGTATAGTTGTGCAACAGTGTATGGTGTGATATTCAAGGTATTTCAACTTTGTTTTTTAGCATAATTACTCAAGATCTTGAATATTGAACACTTTCTAGTACAGTAAGTCCTTGACTTACACGGATCTGAGCTACATAGATCCAGAGTTATGCAGATGTTCAGTTGGGCCGGTGTTAAGGTCCGCACAAACCACGGGAGCAAAATTCGCACGGGACAAAATCTCTCGGCGGGATACCAATACGCGCAAACCGACGCGAATCCCACCCGGCGGAACGTGGACCTGCCACGAATATAATTCAGGTCACTGCATGCCGCATTTCACTCATCCCGCGACTAGTCTAGCACAAAATTTCAACAGAGGAGTTCATTGTGGCAGTTAAGAAGTATCCGTTACTCAATCCGAAAATCAATTAAAATGATTAGGTCAAATACTTGTGAACATTAATTGCGAATAGTATTTTTTTAAATTACAAAGTATTGCTTGCTAATATTCCGTTCTTGGTATTCGTCTTCTGCCAATGCGATTATGAAGAGCTTCATCTTTGTCAGATGTCACTTCCATAGTCTTAACGCTGAAGCGGAAGTACTGACGTCCACACGCGTCCTGAAGTCCTGCGAATGTATCGCTTTGGACTGAGTTACATTAACCCTCTTGGCGAATTTCGCTCCTGGTTCTGCGCCAGTGTGTTCAGACCTTACGTTTGCGTTTTCTCCGAATTTCTGTTGCCTTGACAGATACATCAGTGATGACCTGGACTCATTGTCAAGCGCACAAGAGTTGATGCCAAAGTATGGTCGTTCTGAATGCTCACTCTAGTTAAGGTCATTACATAGTTTGATACCTAGGTGATGATTTGATCATGGTGAAAAAGTCTAATGTGATTACCTTTTTCCTTTTCGTCATCTTCGCTGAAGCCTTCCTTGGCCTCTTGCAACCAAGCTGAATTTTTAACCTTGTTTTTACTTTTAAGTCTATAAGTCTGTGGACTTCACATACAATAACGCTTCCCTGATGGACATTATATACATAAATAAATGTATGTCAAACATTAACAAACATGTAACTGCAATTGATACACATTTGCACCAGCAGGTGAGAGAAAACACACTGGACTTACAAACAGACAGCGCCATAAGCAGTGTCGCGTCTTGCAGTCCTCGGTATATTATGGGTGTTTTCAAGTCTGTTTCCGCACTAATGGACACTTCACACCGGGAGGAAAGGTATAAGGATAGTAATGGAAGGTATTGGGGACGTCTACTATTCCATTCCATATTCCTCTACTATTACATTGGCTATTTATTCTGTACGCCATAAACAAGACATGCAGCGATTTGAAATCCATCGCTGGTCGAAAGCCTGGCCGATCCATAAGAATCTGTGTGTTTGACCATTTACTATCCTTCGCGATTACAGAAACCCGAAGAAAACGTAATCCTGTCACCGGCCTTACATGGCATCAACGTCTTTTTTCAGTGTAATTTGACCATCCCGCGTAAGTCGACGTGTAATTAACTGTCTACTCCATAGGTGACCACTGTTGTCCATCACAAGAAAAAAGAACATATTTTGAGTAATTATACTTACTTCACATTTAAATATCCAATGAAATAAAGATTGGATTTATGTTACTCTCGGAATTGTCGTATTATGGTAACTTAGCGGCCTCTCAAAATATGGCGTTTTCTGTAATAGTCGCTGATTGTAGCTAACCGTGGTGAAGGCGGCACCGCTATTGATTCGAACATGGATCGGTAAGTTGTTGCATTTTGACTTTTATGGATTTCGACCTACGCGGAAATGTTTGGAACGAATTAACCGCGTAAGTCGAGGACTTACTGTGGTATTAAGAGTATTCGCGGGTAGCAAAGCTCTATTTTTTAGGCATAGGAAACACATTCTGCTATGTGTTCACTTTATAAATAGTCCTGCTCAACAAATAATATAAAAAAGATGCTGACTGTACCAGGAAAAAAGGTTGCTTACCAGTATTCTTCACAGGGTGGGTAGTAAATAGTCCTCATGCAACTGCAATTTTAGGTAGAAATTGTAAAAGAAGTGTCAGAGTCTAGAGGTAGGAAAACATGGCAATTTCAGGCTCATGCTAATCATTGTCCCTGATTAAAAATGTCATTTGAATTCAATACTATTCCAAATGGACTATTATCTTCCCCTTTGCTTACTCTTGTTTTTTGGGGAAAATAAAGCATTAAAACGGAACACAATTGAATAATAATAATAAAAGGTCTTTATTGGGGCGAGATTGAGACAAAACTGTCCCTTCTGCCATCTAACCCCTCATCAATATAAATATACATATAAATAAAATAGTGGTCAATACCTAAAATAATTACAATCTGAGGTTTAAAAAAAAATCAGTAAAGAATACACTTATAGGAATTAAAGAATGATAAATTAATACAAAATAAACATATATACTCAATATATCAATATTACATATCTAATAGCGTGTGAAAGAATTTACAATGTGGGAAAAACGTGAGGATTATTATGCTTACATCCTTTACGCAAAAACCCACTGCAGGTAAACACCCACACAAGAAGGGGGGGCGTGAAAAACCTGCGAAATCCTACTGACAGTAAAGCTAGTGTTCAAGAATAACTAAAATATAATGGCATGTACATAGAAAAATTAGTAGATAATAAAATTCAAGAAAAGAAAAGAATGTCATATAACTCAGTTATTCTCTTTTTCAGGCTGTCAAAGGTGGAAAAAGCTCTGGTAATGTGAAAAAGAGTGTGGATAAGAGCAAGAAAGCAAAGGGAAAGAAGCATGAGGACTCCTCTTCAGAATCTGATAGTGAATCTGAAAATGACAGCGATGTTGACAGGGATGGAACAAAGAAAAAGTCGAAAGAATCAAAAGTAATTGTCCTGTTTTTTTTTTTAATTTGAAAAACTATTGTGGAGAATACGTAGTGCAGTTTGTTAATTATTTTTCTTTTTAAAGAATGCAAAGTCAGAAGGGAAGACAGTTGGTGGAATTCGAGGTTCAAGCAAAAAATCTGAGAAAAAGTTTAAAGGAAGCTCAGCAGAGAGTGACGTTGAATCGGAGAAAAGCAGTAGTGACGAAGCTTTAATGAGTAGTCCTAACAAAAGCAAGAAAAAGGTTGGTAGTTCCAAAGTTTTAGCAGAATATATTCAATGTTATTAGCCATCTCTTGGTGGAAGTGATTCATTATGAATGAATGAGCAGTTTGATTTAGCAGCAACGTTCGAAATTCTCAAATTGCTTTCAATTTTGAGTTTGGCTTGTAAACATAATTGTTATATTTGAATTGCAAAAGGAAATGATTGATGTTTGTCCTAGTAATAAGTATAAGTGTGAGTTATTATTCTTTCTGAAGGAATAAATTCATCTTAGAATTGTGTTGTGAATGTGTAAAACAGGTTATCATCCCTAGAGAGCAAATTATCACACAGGACTCCACCCATCCAATAACCTATGTTAATTAATGGAGAGTCAATTTGGATGAGTTCATTGTCATAGGATCTGTAGTTCATTTTCGTTTATCTAAGTTTTATATATTTTAGAGCAAGGGATCCATGAAGTCATCGGTCAGTTCAGACAAAACTCTTGAAAATGTTAGAAAAAGTGTAGTCAAGAAGAGTAAAAGATCATCAGAAAGTGGCTGTGAGTCTGAGAAATCTTCCAATGAAGATGAAATGGATTTTAGTTCAGATGATAAGTCCAGAAAATCTAAGAGTAAAACGGTAAGTTTTTAATAAAATTAATTGTGAAATCATATTCAATGTTCTACCATTGGTACCATAAAAGTTAAGTCTTACCTACAATGTTTTCAAATTTTAATTTTTTTTGTAAACATATGATTTTTGGCTACTCATTCGCAAAATAAATTTGTGGTATAGTTAGGCATGTTAACTGATAGGTTTGTTTTTTTTTAGGGCAACAAACCCAAGAATATTCCAACTGCTTCTGACAAAAATGTGAAGAAGGAGAAACAGTCAGATAAAAGGAGCCAAAAGAACTCATCTGGAGATGATATTGAATTTGAAAAGAATGGCAGTGAAAAGAGCACGGATGTTAGCTCTGATGATGAAGTAATTAAGTCCAAGACTAAAATGGTTAGTGAAACCAGTGGAATTCTGAATATATAGCCTGATTGAAAATTTAGAAGATATATTTTACATAGTTCATTATAAACTTTTTACATCTCATTCATTCAAGACTTAAAGTTAAAATGGAGCTCCATGTTTGATGAGAGAAAGACTAGATTGGGACAACCTATTTTGACTTGAATTCAAATCCTTTAATTATTTGTTGCATTCGTATTTGCTATTGGTGTCAAAATGATGTGCCACTACACTTTAAAAATTTATATCTGGATACGCGTTCTTGCTAATACTATGTAATATACATTATTTTAACTGTAATTTTATTTCCCTCATAGGTATTATTTTTAGTCAATTACAAATTTAAAAATGTAGGCACGCCAATGAAATTATTAACTCCGCACACCCAAAAATTAGCAATTTTCTCAACTAAATGAACTTTGCAACTCATTTTAGGGAAAACTACTATATCTACAGAATTCAACTTTTATCAAAAGTTGCAAGAATAAATGTAGATACATATAAGTGCAAAAACTTATAAAACATACAGTAAGACCTCATTATATCGAAGTGGAAGGGACCAATTTTTTGGTCATTTTGATAAATAGAGGTTCGTTATAAAGAGGTTTCAGCAAAATGAACACCTATATTCTGCCTTATGGAACGTTTTGGCAACAATACGTACTGGTGTCTCTCTAATTACTATATTTGTATATTTAAATAAATGCTGTTATAATTTTACATAGTTTTAATGTTTATAATAATAAAACAAGGGAACTAAAACTTAAGAACTCTTCACTGAAAACATTTTAATTTCTGTTTCTTTCATTTTTTTCAAATTCTTTTGAAATGATATTTTCCACCTTATTTAATGATAATAGATTCTCACTGTTGCAGTGTACCATATAAATAAAATACAAACTAAAGCATCCTGCATCTCTTTTTCGATTGTCACTGACATTCACTCCTCACCATCACCCACTTCTTTCATATTAAGATACATGTATATTGGTGACTCCCCTCCAATTTCTTCCTCCACTTATCCCACCATCATCCCCTCAATTTGAGGTGCATGTGAGAAAGGCATTGTGAACATTTATTAAGTCATCAGACTATGATTGAACATTAATTATTTTATTTATTTCATGCCAGTGTGTTGGCTCATCCTCATACATAATGTCTTCCTTGCTGCTGTCCCGCATAAATCCAGCCTTCTTAAACAGTTCTCAATAACCTGAAACTTTAAATAAGTGCATGAAAGACAGCCTGTGCATGGCATGCATTATATTCCACAAACACAGTTCTTATACCATTTTTCTCATTAACTGTTTGCAACATGCACACCACCCAGTAATTTCTCTTCACATTGGAAATATTCCTTTATCAAGGTGTTGCAATGTACTCGTGGTATTTGGAGACAGACTCTCTATTATGATGTATGGTAACACAATCTCCTCAATTTTATGTGCTGTACATTGAGGTGGGCTGAGCTTAAAGCCACCGAGTGTGTCCACCGGGTTGCGGATGGTGGGTCGACCCCTAGATATAAAGGTTAGCTGCGAGATAAGCGAGTTAACTCATCAAATAAGCAGTTGTAGACAAAAAGCGGTGTTACTCCGAGGTGGTATTGATCTATCATTGGGTAGGATAGCCCTTTAAATGATAAGGAACCTGTGAAGATGCTGTGACTTGGCGATGGGAGGCCGTCAACAATTGTGCTTCCTAGCAGGAGGAGAGGGCAGCAGCTCTTCTTCACATGAGTGAGGGTGGAGACCACAGTGGTCGATACAGCGACACTCATTGCACTGTAGGCGTGGTAACATTTACTTTAACGGCTGTAGTACTGCGATGTGGAAGGCAAGGGGAAACCACCACATTATTATCCCGAGGAGTCGCAGCTACTCCACTCCTTTCTTTCTTATCGTGACGCATATACATGATGGAACCCTCTCGAGTAAAATATTCCAGAGGTAAAATAGTCCCCCATTTGGATCTCTGGGTGGGGACTACCTGAGAGAGTGCATCAGTCAATTGTGATAATCATTTTAGGGTAGGAACATGGGACGTACGATCACTTCAGATCTGCTGGAGATTGGAGAACCTTAAGGTGGAAATGCGAAGAATGGGCCTTGACATATTAGGAATCAGTGAAATGAGATGGCCCAAAGAAGGAGACTGTTGGAGTGGAAGTTATAGAAGTATCCACACTGGATCAAAAACTGGTAATGCTGGAGTTGGCATAATGCTCAGGAAGAGTGCAGGACTGCGTGTGAAGAGCTTCCTGCAGTACAGTGAGAGGATTATAATGGTGAAGATTGAGACCAAGCCTACAGATACCATTGTGGTACAAGTTTACATGCCTACGTCGGACTACGAAGATGAAGAAGTGGAAGACGTCTATGAGGATATCACAGAAGTAATAAAGCATGTAAAAGGAGAAGAAAACTTAATTATTTTAGGAGATTGGAACACTGTCATTGGCAAAGGTAAAGATGGAAGAATAGCAGGAAAATATGGCTTGGGAAATCGAATGAGAGAGGAGAAAGGCTTATAGAATTCAAGAAAGCACAACACAAGTTGGTGGTGGCAAACACAGTGTTTAAAAATCACCAATAAAGAAGATACACATGGAAAATGCCTGGAGACAGAAGAAGATTTCAAATTGACTACATTTTAGTGAAGCAGAGGTTCAGAAACCAGGTGAAGGAAGAACTGCAAAAGTTACCCGGGTGCAGATATCGACAGTGACCACAACTTAGTGATGATGAAATGCCACTTAAAACTCAAGAAATTGAAGAACCAATGAAGAACGTATGGCAAGTAGAGAAACTAAGGGAACCTCAACAACGGCTGGCCTTCCAGAAGGCAGTGGAAAACAAAATAGCAGAGGATTTGACTGTGAAATCAGTGGAAAAGAGATAGGAGAACATCAAAATCGAGCTACAGGAAGCAGCAAAAGAAGCACTGGGGAGAAGAAAAGTTGTCAAGAAGAAGCCAGAAGAAGTGTTAAAATTGATTGAGGAGAGAAGAAAATATGAAAATGTGGAAACTGAAGAAGGGCAACTTCGCTACAAAATAATCAGAAATGAAATAAACCGTAAAGTGAGAAAAGCAAGGGAAATGTGGATGAAAGATCTATGCGAAGATGTACAAAGCAACCTCGCAAAAGGAAATGTGGAAGTCAGTGCCGAAGCTAAGGTATTCGAAGTGGGTATTCTAGCTCATCGGCCCCTTAATTTGCCGCTTCAGAGACTCAAATATTCCAGTTGACTAAAATCAGTCGACTTAACACGTTGTGTACCGGGCATTTTAAATGGATTATAACCCCCTGTTCCGGTGGGTTTTTAAAATCTATTTTTTTTTAAACATGCATTGCATACGAAGAGAACGCTAGATGCTTGTTCACTTCTTTACCTCTCGCCCCACTGTTAATTTGAAATAAATTTCCCGGCACCCAACCATGCACAGAGGTCAGCACTTGAGGGGCTAAGTAATTTGCCTTACCGCCTTACTGTTTTCCGTTGATCATATAGATTCGGCGGGTTTTCCTTTGGACAAAGGTGTCGATGACGCGTTCCTTGAAACTTTCGTCTCTCGAATGGTTGTTCAGTAAAGCCTTTTCAACCGCCAGGGTGCTTAAATTGCTTAGGCTGGAGTCCGTCATGGAGTTTCTTAAAAATGTGTTCACTCATGTCTTCAACGTATTCATACTTCTTTCGGACAATACAGTTGATACAGCAAATGTCTGAATCAGTCGTATGATTCCCACAGAGTCTTGATATACCTACTTTATCCAGGCCATTGTCCAGAATATTTAAGTAACAAATGTGCAGGAAAGTGTTTTACTCTCGTTGGAATAGACATTAATGAGTTCATTTTTTAGCTGTTCACTATTAAATAATGAGTGCATTTTATTGGGCTACTCAATTTTGCTGAGGGAAATGATGTATTTTATGCAGGAAACTGTTTTTCATCTAGTAATTCTGCAAAATAGAAGTTATTGAAGTCTTCAAAATTAGTTTCCATGTAGGCAACGAAGGTGTCAATTATTTCAAAAGCTAGCCTTCTGAATTAGTGAAACGTGTCTAGTTCACCCTGGTTGTTGTTGTTCAGTCCTTTAGCCGTAGTTTGACTTGTTATTTTCCAAGCACTAAACGAAGAAAAAATTCACATGCAGCGAAACTGTTTCATACAGAATCAGTCTCTCTTAATTTCCCTCCGTCTCGCCATCTCTTGATCATTCGCTGAGACTCGGAAGGGCGCGAGAACTAGGCGCGAGTGTCTAGGCTCTCAGCATGCAAGAATCACGCAGTTTCAAGTGCAAGCGTCCGGCGGCGAATAAGCATACGCGCATGCGCCATCCGGCCATTTGAAGTCTACCAGCAGCCAGACTCCCAAGTCTCCAAAACATCCAAACCACTTCAACGCAATGTAATGTGCAGAAATATAGGCTATATTTATTTTTCCTATGCTTTCTCGGCAACATAAAATGCATGACAGAGCTGAAAAAATAGTATATGTTTTACTGTAATCATTTTGGGTATTCTCAGGCTCCCAGACTACCCTTCAGCTTCGCCACCGGTGGAAGTTGCCTAAAGGGATGGAGAGAAATCACTTCAAGGAATGGTCTGCAAGATGTAACAGCTGTAACAGATGTAAGATCAGGGACAAGAATGGAAAACTCTTAATTGAACATGAGGATAAAGTGAAGTGATCGAAGGAATACTTGGAAGAGTTGTACAATGGAAGCTATTTTAGAGCAGAAGTAATTGAAGAGGAAAATGAAGTTGATAAAGATGATTTGGGAGCACCAATCGTAAGGTCAGAATTTGATGCAGCTGTAAGGGATTTGAGGATAAATAAGGCTTCGGGAAAGATGATATTCCTGCTGAAAAAATGCTGGAGAGAAGACATTTACTCAGCTGTACAAAACCATATGCAATATGTACTGAACAAGAGAGATACCCACGGACTTTGAGAAGAACATCATCATTGTCCCTATTGCCAAAAAGAAGAGACCTGAGAACTGTGAACATTATAGGACCATGAGCCTGATGACACATGCCTCGAAGATATTGACGAGAATCATCTATAGAAGAATAGATTGAAAAGCGGAGGAGTTCCTGGATGAAGACCAATTCGGGTTCAGAAGAAACAAGGGCACAAGAGAAGCGATTTTGGCCCTCAGACTACTCATAGAGAATAGAATAGAGAAGAATCTACTGGCGTTTGTTGCATTTGTAGATTTGAAGAAGGCATTTGACAACTTGGATTGGAATCGGATGCTAAAGATTCTGAGAGAAATTGGAGTATTATACAATGACCAAAGAGTTATCAACAGCATGTATAAAAACCAGGTGGCCATAATCAAATCAGGACCTTGCAGTACAGAAGCAAATATAAAGAAAGGAGTGAGGCAAGGATGTGCACTGTCTCCCCTATTATTCAATGTCTACATCGAGAAAGCCATCCAAGAAGTCAAAGAAAAGTCTGCGGGAGTGACTCTAAGGTTTAGATGCTGCACTAAGAGAGAATACAATTCGCCGATGGCATAGCAGTCATGGCAGAAACAGAAGGAGATTTTAAGAAGACACTAGGAAATATGGAAAGAACAATGACCAGATATCATCTGAGTATCAATTTAAAAAAACTAAGGTATTGGTATGCAGTGGAAGTAAGGAAGCCAGGACCTATGTTAAATGAGGAAAACAAAATATCGAGGAGGTTGAAGAGTTCTGCTACCAGGGAAGCTGAGTAACCAGTGATGGACGAAGTAAAAGAGAAATCGCCAGTAGAATTGCCCAAGCAAAAAGGGTATTTTACCATAAGAAGATTCTGCTTACAGCTGCAAATACATACAAGCATGGAAGTGAGGAAACATTTCATTAGAACATACATCTGGAGCATTCTACTATGTATATGGCAGCGAAGCATGGATAATAACAGCAGCAGAGAAGTCCAGGCTGGAAGCATTTGAAATGTGGTGCTACCGGAGATTGATGAAGATAAAATGGATCGATCTAGTGAAAAATGAAGAAGTTTTAAGAAAAGTGGGAGAGAAGAGATGTCTACTGAAAACCTTAAAAAGAAGACGGGACAACTTAATGGGCCACATCTTGAGACACAATGGCCTGATGAAGGCAATCCTCGAGGGAAAAGTGAACGGGAAGAATGGAAAAGGCAGGCCTCGTATGAGGTATATGGAGCAAGTTGTGAGGGATGTAAAAGAGAGGAGAGCTACATCAATATGAAGAGGTTGGCCGATAGAAAAGTCGAGTGGAGGGCTGCGTCAAACCAATCCTAGGATTGTTGACCGAAGATGATGACACTGATCAATAAAGAGGACTATTTTCTGGTTGCTCATTTCCATCTGTGAGCATTTTTAAGGCCTCTTGACTTTATACATTTCTCAATAACAAGTGGCTCCAACCTCTCAATGCCATCAAAATTGACTCAGAAAAGCACTGAATTTTTCTTTGTTTTTCCCCCTCCATGGCATGATTGGCTTCTAAATGGCAGAGTTCTGTCAGCAAGCAAGTTAGAAAAAACTCCTGCCTCATCAGCATTAAAATTTCTCATGGTTTATACTCCACTAAAATCATCTGCAAAGATTTTTCTTCACTCTTCTACCACTCTATCACTTAACAGTAGCTTCTTCCGCACACATCTTCAATGTTTTGAGGTTACACCGCACGTTTAACTAATGTAGCCATCCATTTGATTCTTGAAAATTTTCAATTCCTATGTTTACTGCTACTTCTCTCGCCATTGCTGTAGAATAGGTCCGGATATAGGAATATTTTAATTTATAACCCTCAATGTGTTGCTTCTTCAGTTTATAAATTTTTATTTGAAAATGGATATACGGTGGATGGTGGTATTCTAAACGTCTAAGCAAATCTATTTTTGCTTCCCCTCATCAATGGCTTGGAAAATTGCTCATTTATTTTGTTGCTACTAGCTGCCTCTTTTTTTAAGATTTGTCATGTCCACCGTGGACCTAAAATTTATGATGTAATTTACGTTTGTGTGCATTTTTACTGACAAATATTTAAAAATTGATAGAAAATTATTTAATTAAACATTGATAGAAAATTATCAAATTAAAAATAGCTAAGAACATTCATAATATATGAGGCCATCAAATAAATAAATGGTAATTTCAACACAGAAGTAAGGCCTATTTCTCTGACGGATGTCTTCAACTACAAAAATGTGACTAATAACCAATAATGTTGCACATGGGGGGATGGCAATAATTGTTTATGAGTGGTGGAGTTAAAATTCACGGTGAAGATACTCTGCAGAAACAGACGACTGCTGCGAAGCGCAAGCATGGAAATAAATGCAATGTAATTTTCTAAGGATGTGGTCGCAACAATATCGAGATGTTATGGAGAACTGACAATTAAATGAAGTCAGAATAGGCTAAATTCACCTTAAAAATCACTTGAACCCTAAAGTATAACAAATCTTCGGATTCAGGTATAATAGTTGCGTCAGATGGTAATCTTGTACGTGGGTATGAGGAGTTCATATGAGAGGTTTACGTCAGTTTGCAAGTTCTATTTAGACCAGAGGTTAGTTTTACTATCATTTTCGTAAATATATAGCAGAATACGCTGAATATTTTACTCCTTGGAGGTAGGTGGCTCGTCATGGGGGTGTATTCTCAGTACGAAGTGTGGAGGTTTGTCGAAAATATAGAGGTACAATAGGTTTCTCCATATAATTGCATTCAAATTTTGGTAGGACCTAGCAGTCATTACGAAAAATGAAGGTTTATGATATGAAGAGGTTCACTAGGTAGAGGTTTAACTGAATTTTGTGATTAATTAATGTTTGATTTTTCCGTGGTACCTAATCTGTAAAAATATTATTATTTGAGCACATCCATAAATCAATTAATGCTGTTTTACAAACTGTGTGGTGCCGGATGCCTGCCTCATTAACCCTTATGCTGCTCCAAACATGTAATTATTCAATATCAAACATGGGAGAAAGCTCTTGTGCATTTGACTGTGACCTGCTTCCAGCCCCTTCTTATTTTCATGACCCATCTTCCGAGAGAAGTGATTGTCCATTATCACTCTTCATCCAAACCAATCCCTCCCGTACTCATTAGGGGTCACAAGCCTTTTCCATTGGGTGTTCAACATCAAACAAAATACATCAATGGGTAAGGATCTATGTGGGTGAAACTCTACAGAATATGTGAAAACAAACAGAAAGTTGCAAGGAAAATTCTGATAATTATTCCTCGGTTCCCAGTTCTCAATACTTGGTGCCAACAATGGACTTTTAATTTCTGAATTGATGGAAAGTTTCAACAAACAACTACAAGACCTGAATGATAATAATGCCACTTTTGAGGTGAATAAATCATAAAGCTCATAAATAAAAATTATGTTCTTATTCAATCATAATGTCATAAGCCAAGTGTGATAAAAATCTGCTTACAGAGAACTTGATCCACCTATGTATCATTTTACATCAGACATCTATTGGTATGTTCACCAGGTTTTGCTCTAAAAAATTAACAATTCCTTGCTGTGCTGAATAGGTTTTCAGTGAAAATAGTCGTAGATAAAATACACAGATATTTTGTTGTAAACTCCTTAAGCCATTTGAAGAGGTTCATAGACCAGTGGTGGCCTACATCTTTGGAACACCTAGGATTTATTGTTGCCTCACCAAGATACTTGTTTGGCTCTTCGGCACGGCTCATTCATTCAAGGTTCTGGGATACAAGAAGGTCTTCTTCCAAAATACTCTCCTGGTATATATTCCACAGGCACTCAACATTATTCATTACAGGCAATACCTTCATTCACTTCATCACTTACATCCTCAGTTTGACAATCTTATAAGCACAAATGATCCATCTCCTTGACCAGCAACTGTCAAAACAGAATGAAAAACTTTTAATTGGTTAACATAGAAAGACTTAAGTGTACAGTATTGATCTATAATCTAAAGGGTGCATTTTTTCTTATTTTGTAGGACCATGGAGAGAAAAATTCATCCAATGTGAGTTCCAAAAACTCAAGTAAGAAGCCAGTGAAGAAAGAGCCCTCTTCATCATCAGATAGTAAGCAGGATGAGAGTGATAGTGATGATAGTGCAAAGGAAGAAAAAAGCACCACTGAAAGTAAAAGTAAGAAGTCAGAGGAATTGAAAAATAAAAAGGTAACTTTTTGTGATTGCAATCACAATTGGAAAACAGACCATGGTCTGTTTTCCTTTGGTTATATGATTATCCCTCTTTATTGTCATTTGTAAGCTTAACTTTTATATATTACTGTTTAAGGATGAAAAATCCAAAAAGTTTAATAACTCTAGTAGAGATCCCAAGAAAATATCTAAAAGCTCAAACAAAAAGAGAAAGTCAAGTTCAGATAAAGATGAAAAAATGAATCAAGAGGACAGTGATGAAGATGGAAATAGCAGTTCTGATGAGAAAGAAAAAAAATCCGAGGAAAAAACTAGAGTGGTAAGTCTTTAAATCTTTGATTGATTAATTTTTCCATTCATTTTTCTATTTTAATAGCCAAAAGAATAGAATTTGAATGGCCAAAAAATACCATTAAGATAGAAATTAAAAATTGTGTTTTTGTACTCGTCATTGTGACACTATATTTCGTGATGTATATACATGTAATTATTTGGAATATATAATGTTCACTCTTGAAACTTAAGTCACTTAGAATTATTGTATTGTCATCAGTTTCAAATATGTCGCAGCAGCAAGTAAATAGCAGTATGATGGACTATTAACAGCAGCAACTTAGAAAACCAGGAAAATGGTCATTCTATATTTAGTAGATATCCAGGTCATGTTAAGTGAAATCCACAGATTTTAGTGGACATCCACAAACTTTAGTGGACATCCACAAACTTTAGTGGACATCCACAAACTCTAGTGGACATCCACAAACTTAAGTGGACATCCACAAACTTAAGTGGACATCCACTATATTCTATGTGAATATCCACAGTAATTAATAATCCACTAAAATTGTAGTGGATTTTTACCCATGGGAAATACATAGGTCAATTATCATGACTCACAGAAGCAAGTTTGAAGGAGACTACCAATATTTTTCAAAACAGTTGCTGTAGGATTCAGTTTTGTAGTGTTAATTTTCAGTTAAGGTAGCTGTGGCAATAATCCTAGAAAAAAAGGTACATCTTTGAGCTATGAAGCAGTCCCTAAGGATGAAGGTGATTTACCTCTGAAACAAGCAATGACTACATTTTGAATAGACATAGTGCCCAAAAAATGAATTGTAATTGGTTCAATTAGAAAAACTTAATTCACAATGGTGATTGTAATTCATAACTTAAATATTTTATATTAATAAACTTTATTCTTCCTTCCCCTCCATAGCAATCAAATGCTGCACAATGCAATCTTGATAGATTCAAAATACCAAAACTCACTAGAAAACTTAATTATCATGAAAGATACAACTACATATATTCTAGAGATGGGTTCTCGAATCCACCTAACCCCCCGAATCCACGGAATCTTACTGGATTCGAGGATTCGAAATTTTTGGCTGGATTCGATCGAATCCAGTTTGAATTCCAAAGAGCAATTTTATTTTATCAAACCTTTTTTAAAGCTTTCTTAAGAATATTACTGTAACCTTCATTGCCATAACCATATAATTCATCGTTTTCACTGTCTCTCTTAAACACATCAATTTTTACTGCATCAAAGTGTAAGATGCAATTTTCATCATAAAAATATGATTTAGATGTAGATAAATGCATGAGGAATTTCGCTCGTGAACTTGTAGGCGGAGATAGCTCTCCATTTGCCGTAAGATGGCAGGCACAATGCAGTCGTTAGTGTTAATACGGGGTTTACCAACATACGTATTTACTCGTGTAAGCCGAGCCCTCGTGTATCCCGCGCACCCCTATTTTCGGGCAGGTTCGTATGGAAAAAATTATTTCTATCGAAAAAAAAAAATTTTTTCCCTTGAGTCTGCATCATTTTGTCATAACATGAATGCACATTCTTTAATAGAAATGCTGTGCCTAAATTACGTGTTTGTCTTTCTCATTAATTGATTGAATTACGTGTTATTATCGTCACGATCGTCATCAATGCATGGCCTCTTTTACTGTGCATCTGTTTCTTGTAGCATCTCACAGTAATCACAGTTTCATACGATCACATCATCCAGCTATAAAAACGGCATTTGTTCAAAAGAACATCCAACTGAAATAATTACAAAAATATATACAATTTCAACCCGTGATTACTCTATTATTACGGAAATCGTTGGCATATCAACAAAAAAAAGCCAAACGCCATCCGTACCTGATAGTGGTGATCTCGTCTGCTCTCTGCGTAGTGCCTGTGGACTGGGACGATTTAACAACACCGAAAAGTCTTGGGAACACACGGAAAAAACTAAGCTCAATGTAATAACAATTATAATTCTTATAAAACTAAAGAAAAACACATTACCGGAAATATAATCATAAATCACTAATGAATATTCATATCATAACAGTTCTCATTCTTAGTTTTCGTCACTGCTAGATTCAGATGCACCATATTTCCTTCATGGAGCTCGATTTCCTATTTTTTCAGCATCATTTATTATATGTAGCTTTATACTCACAGGAAACTATCGAAATTTCACATCAGAATTCATTTTAGGGTGATAATAGCAAATTGTTTTAAAATGCTAAATGATCGATTCGAACGCGTTTAGTACTCTCACGCTTGGAGCGGATAGCACGGATAGGTAGAAGGTATATTCTCTGAGCATACGACTATTGCCACCACGTAACAAATTTTTTGTTGTGTCTTTGCAATGTAGGTTTAATGTGTACGCAAAAGGAGCTATCTATTAGTACATAAAAATGTTGCTACAGATACGTGATACCGAAACAAACTCCGCTTATGATTTTGAAAAAACATAAAACTCCTTGCGGCAGCTTACAGTATACAGTATATTTAACTACATATCAGTGCTACAATGTGTTGTCTTACTTACGATCTATACACGATAAATCTATTGCTTTAACAAATGGTGTTTCTGATCTTGCGTTTCTTCCAGTACCGTTGTACGCTCAGACTTTGTTAAACGCGGATTTTTATTTTTAATTACATACTTCAAAATTTCAGAATACTTTACAATGTACGATTTAGTACTTAACCATGCTGCGAAGACTAGTATACCACTACTACTAGACAGAATGCAAAACTTAGGAGAGAAAACAAGAGGAATCTGAGGAAAAATGGTTCGCGGCTAACACGAAATCTGGAGGATTCGTATAAGCCGCGCACCCCCATTTTTTCTCCGGCGTTTCAGGAAAAAAGGTGTGCGGCTTACACGCGAAAAT
This sequence comes from Platycnemis pennipes, assembly GCA_933228895.1. NCBI lineage: Eukaryota > Metazoa > Arthropoda > Insecta > Odonata > Platycnemididae > Platycnemis > Platycnemis pennipes. Next base: position 112,360,798 of record OW121850.1, read on the forward strand.
ACGGTCGATATTTTAAAATAATATAGAATTTTTTTTACTGCAAAAGAAGGTCAAACGTAAATAATGTATACTACCTTAAAGAAAAAAATATTTTTTTTAAATGTAGTCTTCAACTACTGAGTGATCATGTGAAATTTCTTTTGTTCTATGTGTAAATTGGAACAAAATGAAAAATGCATAATTTTGTCGGAAACACATTAGTGTATCCTGAATGAGTTAATTTGTTTTGGTTTTTCAGCAATAAATATATGGTCAGATACGATTTAGATTTTTTTGTAGTGTTATGTAGTTTATTAAACTGCAGATATAACAAACACTTGCTGCACATGCATTCACTTTTGCTTTGCATGATAACTATTTGAAAAGGAAACATGCCTGTCATCACAATGTTCATAAACGGAAAGGTAGATTCGGGATTCGATTCAAATCTTAGTTGGATTCGATTTGGGATTCGGATTCGAGGAAAAAGTGGATTCGACCCACCTCTAATATATTCCACAATGAAATTGGAGATACCGAAAAGATTCCGAAACGAAATAGGAAAGCAGAATCTTTTGAAACGACGGAAATGGTACACGTAAATTTATGTAAACGCATGTCACACAGATGGTCTAACTGAGCTGTAAGCCAATGGTGAAAATTAGTCCTGCTAGAGATGCAGTCATTATCAGTCAGTACTGGTTCTCTACTAACTTCAAAGACTTAAATGCTTAGCAATGAAGTATCTCTGTGTTCCTCCTGCTACTGTTTTTAGTGAGAGGCTGTTTAATACAGCTGGCAATATATGTGACAAAAAAAGAAAATGCTGGTGTTTTTTAACAAAAATTTGTAATGAGTGCCACTTTTCCCATATTATTCAAGTATGCGTTTATTAATTTGTGCAATAATTAATAGTTAAGCAAAAGATATATTTATTGGAGTTTAGTCCATTAATATTATGAGGTGTTTTTATTTTTGTGTACAGGAGAAGTTATCTAATGGCAACGAGTACAGAACCAAAAGTGCTTGAGTTCTATAAATATTTTCACATAAAGGGTAAAAATGGATTAAAATTACATAAACACAAAAATATAATGAATTATTCTTTTTCAAGCAGTGTCTCTCTGAAAGTGATCATTGATTATCTTATCTTACCATTGAGCAATTCAAAGTAAGTGGTAAATTAAGAACGGGAACCGAGAACCGAAGTGAAGAACCGAACCGGAACCGAAAAAAAGTGGAACCGACCCATCCCTACTAATAATGATTTGGCAACACAGCAAACATATTCACAAAGTACACTTCATGGAAGTCTAAGAGAGACTGAATTTCCGAGAAGTTAGGTCATGCTTACTACATCCTAAGTAGTTCAACCCTAGAAAGTCACATGATGAGTGGCTCTTAACTTACCACCACAAAGTCTAGGCCTGCCTATCAGCCCGTAAGGTATTTGAAATGGATAATATGTAGTAGTACCATGAAAAACAATATTAACTCCATTCTTGGTGTCACATTAAGAAGATAAAAAAGTTTTTAGTCTATAAATTTCATGAGCAAGTACAAATACAATTGTTTTGCTTTTATGAGAAAAATAGTAGTAGCCACAACTATGCTCTTAACAAATGAGGGAAAACTATTATTCATATTACTTCAATATTATCACAGAGTATTTTGATTATCATTTAATTATTTTATCAAATATCTTGCTGAATATTTGAGTAAATTGCCTTGCTAATTACTCAAATCATGCTGTTATATTATTACTCTTGTTTACTTGTCATTTCAGCCTCCAGGAGAGAAAAAGATTGCTAGAATGAAGAAATTCTTATTATTGGCAGGCATAAGGATAAATAACTACAACAGTTTTTGGATAGGGTGCAGAACTGTCACTGATAAAGTGAAGAAGATGCAAAATCTCTTGGAGGAAAAGGGACTAAGTGGTAATAATTATATTTTTTATGAAAGAAGCTAAGATAGGAATAGTTCTCTTAAAGCAATTAATAATTATTCTTCTATAAATATCTCTGCAGTAGATATGTGTACGGCTCTAACTTTATTGTTGGGTCAGATTCCTAGCTTACTGGCTGTTGTCTTCAACTAACTGACCATTAATTTATGCTTAATGTCAGTTTGCCCATGCTGTGCCAAAACCTTGAGCCCAGTCATATTTTTGGCATTATTGACATTATCATCCATTTTTTTTTATGAATATAAGAAACTATTTTGGGTGAAACTCATAAAAATTCATATTGTTGAGCTGGAACTTGGTCGCTTTATTACAGATGGGTCCATTTTTTTATTGAACATTCCCTGATACATATTGGCTTTGTCATCTGCTGTTATAGTGCATACCATTGCCTTTGTTTAGTTTTCATTGGCCTTCCTATGTTCTCTCTGCAATGTCTTTTATATGTTAACTACAGTAAAACCCCTCTATTGCACTTTTGTGGGGAACCAGAGAAAAAAGTGTAAATTGTAAGAAAGTTTAAATTGAGGGCATGCATAATTTTATGAAAGTTATGCCTGAAAGAATAACTCCATGCTTCTTGATTTTGCCTTCCCAATTATTGTCTCCATTTAATGACAATTTAAAAAAATTGAAATATAGTTCCTAAAAAACATCTTTAATGGTGCCAAAATCTCTCTCTTGAAGTGCAGGGGGACACGGGGATTGCATGTGGTTGAGCAAAGATTGGGAACAATGGGAAAAAATTGCTCAGTTGTAAATCGGAGGGAGTATCAGGAATTAGTTTACAGGTTTAGAAGGGAAGATGAAGAAGAGCAAGCAGTTGAGAAAGGATTGGGGGAGGAGGGGATTGTTGCAGTAGACACTAGAGTGGTCAAGACACATTGGGTAATGGCACAAATTATGGAGGGATTTAAGGGATGATGGAAATAGAAAGATTTAAACACAGCAAGGCGAAATAAAATTTAAGCAAGTAAACAATAGACTGAGGAGGGATATGAAGAGAGTGAGTGAAAAGTGGCTAGAAGTTCAATGTAAATAGGCTGAGAGGCTCCAGATAGAGGGAGGAATAGGTGCCCTATACTCAAAGGTTAGTAGGTTATTCAACATCAAGAAGTGGAAACGGATACTTACATTGGTGTTAAGTTAGGAGAGCTGCTGATAGAACTTACAAGAGATTCAGTAAAGGGTGAGGAATAGCTGAAAGAACTACATGGCACTAACGATAGGCAATGTAACTTGGTAATTGAAGAGGAGAATGACGTAGATAAGGATGAGCTGGGACCAGGAGTCTTGATCCAGTCTTGATAGTAAGTTAGGGTTATTATTGTGAGAAAAGAAGGTGTGGAGACTAATGATATCCTATCAAAGCTACTTAAGAATCGAGGTAGAGAAGAATGAGATGATTTTACAGGTTTGTTCGTAGGATGTATGAGGACGAAGTTTGGCTGGAGGATTTTTTAAAATCTGTATTAATACCTAACCAAAAAAGAAAAACAAGGATGCAAATGCTGAAATTCATACACTTCACAAATAAATGAAAAATTTCATCTCCAATGCGATTTCATCAGCCAATCCGCGAATTATGCAACCTGCGCAACAATCGCGACAAAAACTACGTACGTGTCGTGACATCTCTCGTGGTATTACAATTGCACAGATGAGCGAGGTCACGATAGCTGGTGGTATATCTGGGCAAATTTAATTTCTCTTTCATAGTCATAACTTACTGCATGAGTTTTTACTTTGTCTTTCACGGAGCGTTGAGCCCATCCACTGGTTATGCAACCGGGATGACAGTCATGGCAAAATCGTCTCGTAAAACATAAATGGTGAACCTTTCAAAAATTTGTAAGCATCGATAAATGGTAGACGTTACATTGTGGAGTTATGGAAATTATTAGGACTTGAAGAAATAGTCATTAATGGCGGGAAAGAATGAATTGCAAGGACTTAAAAAGTGAGGTTTTGCTGTAGTAAAAAAATGTCTATTTCTACCTCTACAATGATTGATACTTCATTGGCAAATTGCAACTTATTAATTGTTTTTTCATAGATATTCTCTCCAACTGCCTTCTCTTGACTTCATTAATTGTTGTTTTGATGTAGACTTTACAAGTCATAGGGGACAATCAAAATCCATGTTATAATTTGCTCCTTTGTTTATACTCCTTCCTTCATTCCTGGGTCTAGATTCAATCATAACCTCCTGATTTTTATGTTGACAATAAGTAGTATTTCCTGTGTCAGACCTTATAAACTTTGGGAGTTCATGTATTTCTTGCTGGACATGTCTTTTTTAGTTTCATTTTATTTAGGCTTCAATCTCAGTCCTCCATTTCACTACCAGTGCATGATGCACACACATTCTTAAAATTAAAATGTAGCTGGTGAGTTTTTCTTGGTGATGTGTATTATATTTCAATTACAAATGTGATAACACTGCCAGGAGTTTCACAGAATTGGTTTGCAAAATTATGTGATAAAATATCATTATTTAAAATATGTGTTTTTATTAAGTGGCATGTGAATGTTTTTTAAAAGTATATTAATGATGCATGATAATTTTTACATTGTTTATAGGTCGGCCAACTGTTGAAAAATGCAAAAAACTTAAAGTGAAGCTTGAAACTCAGCGGGAAATAGCCGAATTAGACCTTGGCAACATTATTGGTGGTGAGTACACAAGAATACCTTGTACTGTTTTATTTTGCCTACTACTTTTTGTTTATTCTTTCTAAAATACCGTATATGTGAAACGTGCTGTGTTAAATGTTGTTCTATAGTTATTTTTTTCTTCTTGAAAGTATTTTATCAGAAAAATTAATTCAATGTAGAAAACATTGATTGGATAGAAATTAAGGGGCAATATACAGTAGAGTGCTGATTATCCGACGTTTGATTAACCGACCATCAGATTATCCATCTATGTTCCTCAACAAGTCCCCCACTCCCTCCCCTACACTCTCTTTCCTACCCTCCCCTCCCGCTTCTGTTCCTCTCGTAGACAGTGGCCGACCACATTCAAGTTACAAAAATTGCTACCTTTTGCCCATAGAAAAGGTTTTCCTGTAGTATGGAATCCAATTACGCACATGACAACATTGTATTACGATGAGTCTCCTGAATAACTGTTCACTTCTTTCTCTTGTGGGCAAGCGAGTTTATATCGCTACTGTGGCCATTTTATATTTGATAAGCTTCCGTCGGAAATATAATTGATTCGGAAATCTAATCCTTTGCTAAATAGCAGGGCATGGAACAAAAGTGAACAAACCTTCATCCTAAAAATCTCTTGTAAATTTGTCTCATCTTGTAAATTTGTGCATCTCAAAATTTTTTTCTCGTTCCGTAAAATTTTACGACCCAAAATTCTCATCACGTTCCATCCCAGCAAAACCTTCGTCTCTGGGATGATGTTTACGTCTTGTCCCAAATCGTTCCAAGCCCTGCTAAATAGGAAGTGCATCTTATTATACATTTCTGAGAAGTTAAATTATGATGCCACACACGCTGCGATGCTTTAACAAATTGAGCAGTTCTGCAGCCTTGACTTTTTTACTTTGAGAGTGGGCTGAATAATCACTAAGGTACTCTTATTGCCACCGAAGAAACCTATGCTTATGTCAGCTGCAGAGTGGGGTGGAGGCATTGGACTTGGACCACTCACACAAACAGTAATCGTGCGTCAACTACCTTGATATGAGACTAGAGAGTTAAAAAAAACATGATGCAAACTTTTTCAATCCGCATAGCCTCAGATTTCTGGCGATGAGCATAATGTTGTGATCATGACTCACTTACTGCTAGGCATATATCATAAGTAGGTATATAAAAAAGGGATGCATTGCATGTCTGAGATTAAGGTTCACCACTTCAATATTCCACAAACTGATAAAGTATATTCAATGTATGTAATTGACAAACATCATTATAATATTAAAAGTTATTGAAATGTTTTGGAGAAATAAATTTAATGAAGTATTGGCCGATTACCGCAAATGTACGATAACTAGGGACACTGAAAAATGGTAAATAAAAATCATCAAAAGCGGTGTTTTAAAATGACAAATACGGTAAATAAAATCGTTTTAAAAAGGTAAAAGCTGTGTTTAATGTTGGGAAAAAGGAGTCTTAAAGGAAGGGTTTTTTTTAAATATTATTAATAAAGACTTCATACCAATGTGAACAAACAGTTAATAGTACATACATTTGAGATCCAATACAGAAGTTATGGCTACCCTACGCAACATAAAAAACACAGTAGGCAAAATTAAGTTATAGGCAAATTAATGAGATAACGGTAATAACAATAACAGAGTGGAGTAGTGGACTGCAGGTAATGAAGTTCGATTCTTACGCTGTTAAAATTTTTCTTTCAACCATTGAATAAAAAACTTTATCATCCTTCATTTCCAACATTTGTGTGTGGATACTGACTTTTTTGTACTTCTATCGCTTCAACTAGATTTACAAATGCATCACTCAAAAATACACTGTAAAGTTCCCGTAATGATTCCACGATTTAATTCTGTAATATAATTTTTTTCCAATTTCCAAACCTTTCGCCAAATTTAATTATTTTTTTTACTTGGCATGAAATTTCTGATAATCTCCTTTTTTTAACTGCGCACAAGCATTGCCGTAGGAATACAGCACGGCTGTATTCTTAGGTAGTGTTAAGGATCGAACTCGCGACTGGCAGTACTCTAGCCCTCATTTTTAACAACTATGCTCCCATAGGTTCACGGGAATATGGTGAATGTAGGCGACCCGCATGACATTCGGCTTAATTTTTTTCTCGCACATCTGGGCCTATGGAGAAAAATGTCAAGACGAGTATTTTTTATTTTGTTTTCCTCGTTTGTGGCACGGAAAAAATCTTCTTTCTCATTTCGTGACCCGAGTTACTTAACCCTTCCTTGTTGGTATCTACCATACGTACATTCCATTCGCGGGGCGCATCGATCACGAGGCCGCGAGATGTTAAAATCTCCGATCCGGATCTGAATTTTTACTGTCCCTGGATATGATTTCAGTAGCGAATGAAATGAAAGACCCGTGGATCCTTGGATCCGACCCGACCATCCTTAATTTATAGGTGGTACATTTGTAAATCTAATTTAAACAACAAAGTATAATATAGTGAGTATTCAGATGTAATGGTTTGAAATTGAATATGATAACATTTTCGATGCAGTGACTGAAAGAAAAAATTAAACTGCGATTAGGATCGAACTTCGCACAGTACACTAGCTCTCGTTGTACTCCTGATCCCGGCGAATTTAGGTTACCCGCGTGACATCCTACGTATTTTTTTCCCCGCGATACCGGGGTAATGGGGGAAAAAAGTCATATTTCTTTATTTTGCTTCTAGTTGCACGGGAACATTTTCATCTAATTACGTGACCTTAGTTACACATCCTCTTATTGTCAATATCTACCGTACCTACATTCCATTCACGGGGCACTTCGATCGCTAAGTCGCGAAAATTTAAAATCTACGATCCAGATCCGATTTTACTCCTTGTCTTTGGATCGGAATCCAGAACCGAGAAAAATGAAAGATCCGATCCGGCCATCACTAAAGAAAATATTTCATGCTACAAAAATTCAGCATTTGCAAAATATCTCAAATTTTGTTTTAAAAAATCGCGTTTCAAAGAAAACACGGTTAATTTCGTGATTAAACCCTAAAGTCGCTTATTTCGTGAATCCTGTCGCAAAAAAACGTTTCGCGAAAATGTCATGTCCCTAACGATAACTATGAGTCCTTCAATGGAGTAGACGTAAAAGACATGGAGAAAACATGGAACTGAAACCAAGGAAACCAACTACTAGGAAAATGATCATGAACTGATTATCCATCAATTTTGATTATCTGATTGGGCTTCCCCCTCCAATATCATGGATAATCAGCACTCTACTGTACTTGGGAGGAGAATAGCAGGACTAGGCTACCCACAAACCTATCAGTGATAGTATAAATACATAATTTATCAAACCTTAGGGGGTGTTCAAAATCCATGGGCTTCTTCACATGTGGGCATTAGGCATAAACAATTCACAATGCATTACTGAAAGGGAAATATATCTTCAAGAAAGACTTTGACACTATAAATAACTACCAAGAAGCAAAGTTTTCAATCCCTTTTTAAATAGCTACTGCAGATATGGGGACAGAGCAATTTTGTAATCTTGGTGTAAACTGTGGATGTTGAGTAGTAAGGGCCTTTTATGTGTGAGCTGTAGGAATAATGAATGCTAGGAATATAGTATTTGGAGTGATTTTTATGGCAATGAAAGTGAGAATTAGTGAAAGAGGGATAAGGATGTTTGTTTACAAACTGTATGGTGGAATACTTACGATGATGATAGTATATGGTATTTCTGACTAGCTTCTTGATTTATTTTATCTATTCTACATTTTTCCAAAATAGTCCTTGTCATTACATTTTTGAAATTTTGGTTCCCTAGAGGGTAGAGCATTAGTACTTATATTGCCCAGAGGTTTTGGTTTGGTTCCTGGAGAGGCCTGTGGACACATTCAATGAAACACCAGCAGAATGATTTTCTGGGCACCTGGTCTTTTTGATATCACTCAGGCAGTGCAGTTAAAGGTTCTTAGTCCCAAACTTTGATGTATGAATTTCACATACCATTGAACTTAGTTTATGGTGAGCACCAACAAACCTACCTGTGGGTAGAACAGTATGAATGGTGATAGTTTCTTTTTGTAGTGGAATAGATCCACTTAGAATGGATATAGATTTGTGCAATGCCAATCTCTGGTTATAATTAGCTATATGTGTGAATTTCACTTTCATTAATTTTCTTTTTTCAAATCTGTTTGTGTTGGCATTTATTAATCACACATTTTGATGTTTCAGGTGAAACGCGGTCCAGAAGAGGAGCAAGTCTGCGCAATCAAGAGCCTATTAAGGTGAAGAAAGAAGCTGATGATGCTGTAATGGAGTTTAAAAAGAGATTTTCCAGAATCAAAGATATCGTTAGTAGTGAATCAGATTAACTGTCTTTGTCATTGTTCCTTACTCTGCATTTAGAAATTACCGAGTCATATCGTGAGATGTGATGGTATAATGTGAAAGTGTATTTTTTTAACAAATTTCATGGCTATAATTTTTTATTTTGAGATAATAGTTTCTGTAATGTTTGACCTGATAGAGGTGTCAAATATGCCCGGGAGCAAAGTACAAATTTTTAAAGATTAGTAATGGATATTTATAATTTTTGTATAAAAGTATTCATTGTAAGAACAAAATACGTGAGAATAAATAGTTTTTATTCATTTACTGTATGTTCTCTTGTCATTTTTCGTATTTAAGGAGATAGTTAAAAATTGTATGATAGTTTAACTGCCAACCCTTTTCAGGTGGACTGCAATCACTCTGGAGCCCATTTTTCATGAAGTTTGAAGTTCTTTATTTTTAATTTTTTGCAGGCTCAATTTAAAATGAATTGTTCTTTTTTTTTAATTAATGATGATACATTCTGGGTTTGGGAAAATGGTAGAATTATTGTGCTATCATTCTCTGAGTCCGAGACCTATGGTGGGCACCATTATTACAAGTATCTAAAAGTTAAAAAAAAGTCAGCCAATAGATTGAACCATGGCAGTTTTTACTGAGCCCTAGAGGGATAGATCAGCCTAGTGGCAGTAAATTTAAAGACAAGTAAGATTAAATTGTATGTACATATTTCTGTTGGTAAAAGAAGAAATTTTGCCCATTTCAATTATCATATTAGTTAGTCACTGTTGCATTCACCCTATACCATCCTTCATAACTGACTAGGTCATTTAATGTGGAGCATATCAGTTGATGATCAGATCAGTTCAGCATATTATCTGACAACCTTTACATGAGGAAAGGAACAGGAAAGTCAATGTAAAGCTTCTTTTCCCGAAAGTCATAAAGACCGTCGTATGGTGCTGTAAGGACAGCAGGCAGATTTCACAAGACCACTAGAAGTTATTCTTCTGGTCCATTGCTGCCAACTCTGGACACATCAGCTCTGGTCTAAGGGACAAGAATATCAATCAAGTTTCAGAATGTTTGTTCACTAATGTTCATTATGGCCCCTTCCAGCCACAAGGCACCAACCTACCTGATAGTTAATTTCCTCACACATGAAGAGTTTTGTTCCATTGTTTATTGTTGCTGAGACTCGTGTTTTCATTTCCTCCAAATCAACTCTAAGGAGGGTGGTACAAAAATATTTCTTTCAAGGTATCCCACGAGAACTCACAGAGAGCCATTTCTCAACATCCCTTTCTGTGAGGTCATGGGAATGTGGTTGCCAATGATGAAGTGCAAAATCAGTGGCCCCCTACGGCCTATGCCCCATAGAGGGATCAGCTCTTACAAAAAGTCCACGCTGCATCTCCCAGTATGTGCTCTATTGCATGTTGCCGAGTTAACATGCCCATTTAAGGTAAGGGTGGTCAAGCCCAAAATAAGTAACTCAATCCCGGTGAGTACGTTTGGTAGAGCGACCTTATGGCCCCCAGGTTGAGGCATGACTTGGACAGGTGATCAGAGGAGAGGTAGGAAGGTGGCTCTACCAACTGGATTTATTTTGAACCACAAAAATTACACCCTACCAGCTACATAAGTTCTCAGTTGAGAATATACTCTTTGTGGTAGATAGTAGGTCAATCACTATTGAACAGCAGATGAGGTTATAGGCTTTCGAAATCACTCAAAGACTATTGAATAAACTATTTTTAAAGGTGATAGCAATAGCTGTGATTGATAATCCTAGGGTTTGAGAAATTTATGAAATAAGTTCGCAAACAATGGATGGATGAATTGCTTTTAGTTAGCAGTCATATAGGTACCTAGCATTTTGGAAATAGATAATGTAAGATTTTTATTCATAAAAACTATTAATTTATGAATTAGGCATAAGAGAAGTCATAATTTGCATGGCTTACATTATTATCATTTGTGTGTGGTATACCATATCCTTCATATTGTATATTTTCGCAAGAAGTTTTGAAATTCTTGCAAAGAAAATATACAAAAATGTATAGGTATCTGATTAGTACCTATCACATTAATTTAAATGGAGACAGCAGTCAATTAAGGTACATGCTTGCATTGAAAAAAAAATTCGTTCATGCCATGTCTCCAGCGTTTCACGATTCTAAATACAAATATTTTTATCATAGAAAGAGAATCATTAAAATACAAAAGTGGGAGGGGTTACCGCCCACTTTTAGTGGAGTAGTTATGAATGTGCTCACGATGGGCACTCTTGGCAGCACTTACGCAAGGCTAGAGATGATGACAGGTTCGAGGGGAAAGCCAAAAATGTTGTGAAAGACGAGTAACGACTGGAGGATTATTGACCACTAGTGGATTGACATATGTAATATACTGTTATGCGTTTTCACTGTCATTTAAGGGTTATATCGTGGGCTGCGAATGCTACTTCTCCAGTGCGGTTAATTTTAACTGTTTATTGACATTTTCGCCATCAGTTGTTGCGTTTCACTAGTGAGTAAACATTTGGTATACTCGTTCAAAGGTCTGGAAAGGGGGTAGATGACCCTGGCTTCTCGATAAATTTAATCTGTTACCCAAATCTGACTCATCTTCGCGTGCTGGTGGTGTATAGAAAGTCGCCAAGGGGATAATTACCTATTCTTCATGCCGTTCCAATTGGATTTCTATTCTGAAATGGAAGAATGTGATCAGGATGTATCGGTGGTGGATGTTTATGATATAGCATCTGAAATTGGAAAAGAATTCGAAAAAATTATCGATACCCACGGAACCGAAGCCGTCACCAGCCTCATGCCAAAAGTAATCAACGCGCTTGAGCATTTGGAACGATTAGCGACGAAGAATGACAGAGAAAATACCACAGTGCAAGAATTACGTGCAAGAATATCGCACTTGGAACACGACAAGATTGAGAAAGCCGAAGGGAGATTAAGGTTTGAAAAGGTGGGCGGTGCCATTAATGTAATGTAGCCGTAGCAATATGCTTGTCATTGTTTTAGAAAATGAGCGATGTTTATTATATGGACGTTGGAAGATAAAAGGAATACTGTGTTATAAAGGCGTTCAAACTTCTGTGTTTAAGGCCATGTTTACTATAAATCATTCTCATTTAATTATTGTGGCAATTGATCTTTGTTCCATAAATGTGCATGTTTTGAAAATTTGCCTTCCTGTTACATTGAATACGAGCTTTTATCACTCGGTAAGGATTAAGAGGCATTTATGCCTTAGTACTGCTAATCTTGGAATTCCAGGCTCGTAAACGCCTTAACATTTGATTCCTACTCTCTTGGGATCTTTTTAGATTTTTCATGCCTTTTAATTTTGCATCACACTTGGACTAACGTATCTGAATTAGAGAATTATTTCTATAGTTTGTATCGTTTTCGTTTGTGGAAGATTAAACATCATGCAACCTTTAAGATGTGGAAGAGACATTACCTAAGTGTCACTCTTGTAGCTAGTACTTACCTACTTCTTCCGTCATTGAAATGTGCTGTGGAGTTAACTGACAGCGCTGTTTTTTGTTTGAGGATATTTGTAAGAATTGCGAATCTTCATTTGATTTAGACTTGAGTTTCATTATTGTCAATAAACAAAGTTATCTCTGTTTTCACGCAGGAGCTGGAGCAAATAGAAGAACACTGGAGGCAAGAATCGAGGGATCTCCTGGCTATGGTATCACGTCTTCAAGATGAAAATCGACGCCTATCATCTATCTTATCAGAAAAGAATGGAATGGCAGGTGATGGCTCTGGTCCAGGTGTGTATTTCTCTTGTTATTCATTTTTTCCTCTTTGAATGTTCCATTTGCTGACCTTATCATTGTGATCGAAGGGAAATTGAGTATACTGAAAGTGAGGAAGGTCTAGAATGGGATATTTGCATGGGATGAAAATATATCAGCAATGTTTCAAGGTACAAAACTAACTTTTATGATGGCATTGAATGATATGGTTAAAGGTAAGCACAGAAATAAGGTTATCATGCTCATCCAAAACTATCTGTCCAGCAGAGTACTTGTAGTGAAGACTCAACATGAAGGTTTCATGTTAGTATATAGTTAGTATAGTACAGCATGTGGTCATATGTGTATGCTTGAAGATTTTCTGTTTGCGTATGATGAAAAACTACTGCATTACACATTTAAAGCACAAAATATAGTTAAAAACAACAGGTATCTTGATCAAGATGTAAATATTGGAGAAAGTCTCACCTTTAAGGTTATACTACATTAACAGTTTAACAACACAACAATTTAGAATCTCTCTCCTTTGGAGGTAGAGAGAGGGGAGTCGTGGTGGCCTAGTGGGTGGAGAACTGTGCTACTGTCTGAAGGGTCCCGGGCTGAAATCCAGGGCAGAAGCCTTTCTGGACATCCCCACCTAAAATGAAGGTTTCCATGGTGTTGTTTTGATGCTCTCTGCATGGTTCTGAGTTGTCATCAGGCCAACTAACGCAGAAGGAAACTCAGAACCATGCAGAGAGCTTCATCTCCACCTAAAATCCTCGCGATTCGATTTTCCATGTGTCTTAGTAGAAAAATGCAGGTGGCCCAGGGGAAGAAACTGCACCCCCCACCCTGAATGTGTGAATTTCACATGCCAATGGCTAAGTATGGGGTGAGCTCTACCCTCACCTATCAAACACAAACCTTCGGGTTGAACAATAATTTTTTTTACCTTTGGGAATGTTTGATGAATCAGGTGGTGAATATGTTGTTGGTGAAGGCTATTAAGGTTCTCCACTGGGTCAAACACTACATTTCTGCCAATGTTTCAATGTACAAGTCGTCCATCTTCCTCACGGCTGATATTGTGACATGAACTCGACCGGTATACTCTCTTAGCAATGCCTGGAAACCGGAAAAAAACCTGGAAACCTGCGAGGCCTCTGGGAGGAGAGAAGAAAGCGGGAAGCAGTGCACCAGTCAGAGGGTACTTGACCCCTGATGCCAGTGTATATATACCGGTCGAGTTAGTGTACCAATATCAGCCCTGAGGACAATGGATGACTTGTGCATCAAAACGTTGGCAAAAATGCAGTGTTTGACCCGGTGGAGAACTCCAATAGCCTTCACTGACAATGTACGCTGGGAAAGCATCAGATCTTTCTGGTGAATATGTTGCTTTGCAAGGAAACAATGGTTGTATGCAATAAAATACCTTGAAGACAGTGCAGTGTTTTAATTTCACTTTTCATTCCTTTGATGAAAGATTTCCTTATAGTCCTCAGAATGTTAACTCTATCTCTGGTTGTTTGTGGAAAGAGTAATTCCTCGCCAGGGACATGCACATGCATCAGTTACCCACCAAATAAATCCTTCATGTAGATTCAAGGGACAGCATTATGGATCACTCACAACTGATTATATTATAAATTTCCTTTGTGGCTGTTTACAGGAATCTCTCTGCTCTAACTTAATATTTTAGTGGGTGGTTCCTTGCTGGAGATTGATGGGAACTCTGTGAGCTTCCACAGGATACCACTGTATAATGAGCTTGTTTGAGGTTGTCCCTGGTGCAGTAATAAAGTCCTGTAAAAAGACATCTAGAGAGTGAATGCTCATTCAGTGAATACTCAGTTTTCCTTAAAATGACCCATTAAATGAGAATTGAGGATAAATCGGGGCTATGGGGATCTATGAAGTGGGTATTCTTGGGGGAAGAATCCTTTCTCCATGCAACCAAACACAAGCTTGGCTTTATAATGTCTCATTAAATATTTATGAACAGCCAAAATTATTACAAAGAATTGTTCTGCCACGAATATCAATGTCAACTAATCATCTGTCTCATGCACTTACTTTGACCAGAGATTTAACCAATGGCCACGTGTTTCCATCTTTCCATCCGCATTATATGATGGTCAATGCTAACTAGATATTATAAAACCAGGCCACACTGTTTCAGAGAGTTTTTGATTGTGCTTGATTGTAAATGTTGTATGAACTTACAAGGTGGATTTTTCTAGTACGAGATACTTTTTCTCATGTTTGAATGATAAATTTTTACACTTAGTGAATTTTTTGTTTTCATTGCACCTTGAGGTCATAGGGTTCCACCTTTTAAGCAGTGATGTTGTTGTATTGCTTATTTTTGTAATTGTTCTATATTTTATCAATATTAAGGTGGTGGGGATAGTAATGAAGGTGGGGGTACATCCAGTGATTGGGATGTGTTATGCCGCCTTCGCCAGACAGTGGAGAGGCAAAGAGAAGCCATACGTGCAAGAGATAATGAAATACTGGCCAAAAATTCCGAACTTGAAGCAGTAAGCTCAGATTTTATTGTTGATTGTCAAATAATGGCATCAGGCATTAAAGTCACTGTAAATAGTTCATGTTCTGTGCAACTATGTTCATGCTTTTTTAAATTGCTTACAGATTCAGGAACAAGTTGAGAGGTTGAGCATGGTTGGTAGAGAACTAAGGCGTAAACATCATGGAGCACAGGCACAAGTAAGGGGTCTTGTGGATGAACGAGCTGACTTTTTGGCACAGCTACAAGATCAACAGAGGGAAATAGGAAGGCTTCGGCAACGTCTGGGGATAGCCCAGAAAGAAAACGAAGACCTTTCAGAATCGTTGGTGAGTTTGTATCTAATTCAGCATTTGAAATGCTGGCACTGAAAAACTTCTAGCTCTTAGTCAGTTTTTCCAAATTGACCATAGTGAAGAGTTGTAAACTCTAGAAATCTTTATAGGTAATAATGTAAAAGTTTTAATTTTTATGCAAGAGTAAGTGATTGAGAATAGTTACAATATTTTGCTTTTCATTTTTTTATCTTAATTTCCCTAAAACTATGAAATTTGTTATGAAATATGAATGAAATGTCTCACTGTTTTGCTGGAGAAATTGAACAGTCTCTTTCTATCTTCTCCCTATGTACCATATCTGTTGTTCCTTGGGTGGCAAAGAGTGAGATATGATGAATGTGCTGTGGACCACAATCTCAAGCAAGTCTTAAATACAAGTACGACTTGTATTTAAGACTTGCTTGAGATTATTTGTTTTCTTCGCTGTGGTGGTTATGGAATAATGGTATACCTTCACATATTTCAAGTCTTTACTTATGTGGTTCAGTAAATTTCACATATACTTGTGCATAGTTGACCTAGTTTCATTGTTAGATCTCTTCGTTTGGAAGTTAAATGTGATTCAGTACAGTTTTTTATCACCTGTTTTTATTATTTTTAAATTAACCCCTCAAGCATGGAGGACGTTTAATTAAATCCCATCCCAGTGGCCGGAGGAGATTTAAGTGACTTCACCTTTTTGTCATTGTATCATTTAATAATTTATAACTTTCAAGACATGATACCGATCTTTTTGAAAATTTTTGTGAACTTTTGTAAAATTCAATATACGCTAAATTTTTAACTGAATTGGATCAACATTTATCGTTTTTTCCTCGTTCTCCCTATGCAATGAATACATTTTAAGTTTTTAAAGTGTTACATTTTTTCATTTATTTTTAATCGATCTTTAATGTACACACTATGCATTTTATTGATAGTGACATACTTAAGTTTCGTAGAAAATTGTATGAACTTCATAATTGTACGGTTACTTTCGATATGATTACCTGTATCAATAGCATAAAAATTCGTAACATCGTTTATTTCTTCGGCTCTGAAAGATTATGTCCTATTCATTTCATACAGAAATCTACGTTTTGTGGTGTAAAATATTAGTAAGGAATTATATTTATATGATGTTACCTTAGTAATTCTGCTTCGTCGAGGACTCCATTGATCTTCCTCATTGTTGTTGAAATGAAATTTACAAATTATCTCGAATCGGTCTCTTGAAATTACATCCCCAAAACCTTAAGTCGATATAACTCTCTTTGTGGAAAAGTAAGCTCAATGAGTTGGCTTCTGAACAATTCCCATGAGCATGAATAGTCCTAAGGTTAAGTATAATTCTGCTCTCACAGGTTTCCAAGCAGTTATTCTTGACTTTCACGAAAAGAGGAGCTCACTAGATGAAATCTGTTACTCAGCATAATGATTCGTTTCTAAAACAATTACACGAAATATTTCCTCATCAAAAAAATAACAGAAAAAATCCACTGGATTGGACAAAGTTTTGGCTATGCCTTGAGGTCTGAAACCACCAACAAATGTTTCTCTGTTACCTAAATATTTCTCATACCCTCCCATACCAAGGTTTCAGCTTCATCGTAAATTGGCTGGAGTGTATCCATTTCAGAGCGATCATTGATGTAATTTTCTTCGTCACTTTCTGAAATTACACTGTCGTCAGAATCTTTTGCAAATAATACTTATGTTATTTCGTCATCACTTGGAAATGGTAGTCTTTTTCTACTTGTGGAAGCCATTATAGGAGTACGTATTTATAAAAACTGCTTGCTGGAAGTGCACAAGAGGAAAATAATATCGCACGGTACGAAAGGGCACTACACATCATGGAACTGTTGTTTTCAGTCTGTTGTTTGAAACCTAGTTGTTCAGTCCACTGGTTCCAGTGGACTGAACAACTTGGTTTCGAAACTTCTTCGAGGAATGAGTAAAGATTTCGAGGGGGCCCAGTTTATGCTGACTATTTATAGAGACCCTTATCTTCAATGATTATGGACTGTGAATGAAGGAGCAAAGAAATGCAGAGCAAAGCACATGGCCCCTTCGCCTGGGATGAAGATGAAGAAAACATTCATTGGGCTCGAGGTGATGATGCACAAGGGAAAGACATGGAGAGAAGGCAGAGAACTCATGAGGAAGATATTGTATGTCATGCACGAAAGTAGATGACCCTTCTTGATGCCTCACCACTATAATAGGCATATGGTTTCAAGATGGTTAGGAAGGAGGAAAGTAAGGACTAGAAAGATCAAATTCATTTACTCTTGGGTTTGGAAGGAAATTTAATTTCAAAATAAAAAAAAATTAAAGGGCTAAAAATGTTGTGTATATTATTATGCGAAGAATAAACATATCAACGCAATATACAGTAAAAAATTGGACTAAATATGCAATTTCAGACAGAGAAAAAATATTATTTCCAGCAGTTCAGGAAGCGTACTGGATACACATGATGGCAACATATGGTAGGCTAAACATGCGTTCTGGGTATGCAGGATGGCATTGAGTGATTATAATAAACTTGAACTGTAAAATGTAAGGTTTCAGACAGTGTTAAGGTGCATTTGAATTAAAGGTATTCCAGAATTTTATTTTAGGTGGCTAATGATATATGTTTTGCTGGATAAAAAATTGGCATACTTATTAGTAGAGATGCATCTCAGTAGCATGAATGAAAGACTTCAAAGCGGTAGAAGTTTACACTTAACACAAATTTTTTAGTCAATGTGGGCAATTTGGTTGAAATGTGTTGGTCAAAATACATTCTTTCTGATTTGGCCATTTGATGAGATGGTCAAACCTTCTGAAAGTCTTGAGTTGTCAAGTTGTTTCCTAACTTTCATAAATATCTTAATGCCATTGGAGTAAATAAAATATATTGCATGCTTATTATCATGGAAGTTAATTACAGTAAAACCTCTACCTAGTGAACCTCTTCATATCATAAACCTCCGTTTTTCATAATGACTGCGAGGTCCCACCAAAATTTGTATGCAATTATATGGAGAAACCTATCGTACCTCTATATTTTCGAAAAACCTCCACACTTCGTAATGAGAATACACCCTCATGACGAGCCAGCTACCTCCAAGGAGTAAAATATTCAGCATACATATTTAGCTAATATTTTAGCGAAAATGATAGTAAAACTAACCTCTGGTCTAAATAGAACTTGCAAACAGACGTAAACCTCTCAGATGAACTCTTCATACCCACGTACAAGATTACCATCTGATGCAACTATTATACCTGAATCCGAAGATTTGTTATATTTTAGGCTTCAAGTGATTTTTAAGGTGAATTTAGCCTATTCTGACTTCATTTAATTGTCAGTTCTCCATAAAATCTCGATATTGTTGCTACCAGATCCTTAGAAAATTACATTGCATTTATTTCCATGCTTGCGCTTCGCAGCAGTCGTCTGTTTCTGCAGAGTATCTTCACCGTGAATTTTAACTCCACCACTCATAAACAATTATTCCCGTCCCCCCATGTGCAACATTATTGGTTATTAGTAGAGATCCGTGAAATTCGCGAGACGCGATATCGCAAAATATCGCGAAATCGGGAAATAAAATGAAATTTCGCGATTTTTACGTGAATTAGCGAAAAAATCACATGTAAAGAGTCATAATCGATTAAGTCTAAGCCTTCATTGTTTAACGCTGATGACGTTCATTCGCTCTATCTCATTACGATTCAAAGGTCAATTGGCTTGTTTTGTCTCGCGCATATCGCATTCGCGTAATATCGCGCACTGTAGTGATGTCTCCGCCGGAATTTGCCGTTAAATTAATCACCGCCTCTCTCTTCGATTCACATTTATCAATCCTGAAATTCTCGGAAATATCTAGAATGATGCGCTTTCTCTCCTGAAGAATTAGATATTCTGAACCAATAATGTGCTGAACATGGCCGCGGAAGATCAGAAATATAAGCTCACGTGCGCACGCGTCAATGCCGAGCAGTAATTCCGGTGACTCACCGCGACGCAGTAGACAGCGTAATTGGATAACTTGTTGCAGGAAAACCTTTAGTGTGGGCCTAATGTAACAATTTTGTAGACTTAAACACGGCCGCTGGCCGGGAACGGAAGCGCTAGCAGTTGAGGCAAGGGGGGAAGTAACAGAAAAGATAGGAGGAGAGGGGGTGCTACTTATTGGCGGTTGAAAAAAAATCATTTCGACACACCCCCAGATCAAGTTTCCTTGTTTCCGATTGTGTTGAGTTATGCGTGCTTCTTTCACTGCCTTTCTTGTTATGTAAAATGCTTAATAAAAGTATAAGCAATCACAAAATGTGTACCAAAAATAATAAAACGCCTAGAAATGCGCAAAAATTGTAACATTATAATAACACCGCCAAGATTTTCTATAACACCGAAATCATATAGTTTTAAAACGAATTCTAGCAAAAAATAAAACCACTTTCACGGACCTCTAGTTATTAGTCACATTTTTGCAGTTGAAGACATCAGTCAGAGAAATAGGTCTTACTTCTGAGTTGAAATTACCATTTATTTATTTGATGGCTTTATATATTATGAATGTTCTTAGCTATTTTTAATTTGATAATTTTCTATCAATATTTAATTAAATAATTTTCTATCAATTTTTAAATATTTGTCAGTAAAAATGCACACAAACGTAAATTACATCATAAATTTTAGGTCGACGGTGGTCATGACAAATCTTTAAAAAAAAAGAGGCAGCTAGAAACAACAAAATAAACGAGCAATTTTCCAAGCCATTGATGAGGGGAAGCAAAAATAGATTTGCTTAGATGTTTAGAATACCACCATCCACCGTATATCCATTTTTAAATAAAAGTTTAGAAACTGAAGAAGCAACACATTGAGGGTTATAAATTAAAATATTCCCACATCCGGATCTATTCTACAGCAAAGGTGAGAGAAGTAGCAGTAAACATGGGAATTGAAAATTTTCAAGAATCAAATGGATGGCTACAAAAGTTTACAGTGTTGTGTAATCTCAAAACATTGAAGATGTGTGTGGAAGAAGCTAGTGTAAGTGATACAGTGGTAGAAGAGTAAAGAAAAATCTTTGCAGACAATTTTAGTGGAGTATAAACCATGAGACATTTTAATGCTGATGAGGCAGGAGTTTTTTCCAACTTACTTGCTGTCAGAACTCTGCCATTTAGAAGCCAATCATGCCATGGAGGGGGAAAAACAAAGAAAAATTCAGTGCTTTTCTGAGTCAATTTTGATGGCATTGAGTAGTTGGAGCCACTTGTTATTGAGAAATGTATAAAGTCAAGAGGCCTTAAAAATGCTCACAGATGGAAATGAGCAACCAGAAAATAGTCCTCTTTATTGATCAGTGTATAGCACATAAAATTGAGGGGATTGTATTACCATACATCATAATAGAGTATTTTTCTCCAGATACCACCAGTACATTGCAACTCCTTGATAAAGGAATATCTGCAATGTGAATAGAAATTACTGGGTGATGTGCACGTTGCAAACAGTTAAGGAGAAAAATGGTATAAGAACTGTGTTTGTGGAATATCATGCATGCCATGCACAGGCTGTCTTTCATGCACTTATTTAAAGTTGCAGGTTACTGAGAACTGTTTTAAGAAGGCTGGATTTATGGGGGACAGAAGCAAGGAAGACATTATGTATGAGGATGAGCCAACATACTGGCATGAAATAAATAAAATAATTAATGTTCAATCATAGTTTGATGACTAAATAAAAGTTCGCAATGCCTTTCTCACATGCACCCCAAATTGAGGGGATGATGGTGGGATAAGTGGAGGAAGAAATTGGAGGGGAGTCACCAATCTTATCTTAATATCAATATCTTAATATGTAAGAAGTGGGTGATGGTGAGGAGTGAATGTCAGTGACAATCGAAAAAGAGATGCAGGATGCTTTAGTTCATATTTTTGTATGGTACACTGCAACAGTGAGAATCTATTATCATTAAATAAGGTGGAAAATATCATTTCAAAAGAATTTGAAAAAAATGAAAGAAACAGAAATTAAAATTTTTTCAGTGAAGAGTTCTTAAGTAAGTTTTAGTTCCCTTGTTTTTATTATTGTAAGCATTAACACTGTAAAATCATCACTGCATTTATTTTAATATGCAAATATAGTAATTAAAGAGACAGCAGCCCATATCATTGCCAAAACGTTCCATAAGGTGGAATATGGGTGTTCATGTTGCTGAAACCTCTTTATAACAAACCTATGACCATGAAATTGGTCTAAATGACCAAAAAATTGATCCCTTCCATTTCGATATAAAGTGGTTTTTCTGTATTAGTAAAATAGTCTGATGACAGAGAAAATTGAGAGAAGCTTTATACAGGTGCAACGCATTTTAAATTCCACTGTAAAAATCTTTATATTTTATTGTGCTCATATTACAACCAGATGTATAGCGTATTTGCACATGTAAGGGGCTAATATTTCAGATTAATATTTGCATTCTTTTTGCATTTTATTGTTTTAAAGCTTATTACCTATGCACCTAAGATTGTATAAAATTCTTTGCCTTTGTTCATTTATGTTTTTAGGACCAACAGCCTTCGTTTGGGGAGAGGTATCACCCAGATGACCCTGAAAGGCCAAGGTTTACCACAGCGGAGCTTAAGGAAATTCTGCATGAGCGTAATGAGTTGAAGGCTCGAGTGAGTGACCTGGAAGATGAATTGGAAACATATCGTCCTAAGCCAAAGCCTGAGTAAGTAGCATCGTTGTGACATGATCCTCTTTCAATTCTTGATTTAAAAATATTCATCATTGTTTTCATTCTGACAATTTTTTTCTCGCTTACCTGCAGAGAGGAGACATCAGAAGATAAGCAAGAAGATAAAGCAGATGAAGATGCTCCAGTTCAGGGACCTTTACCATTTGAGCCAGATGATGCCCCATGGAAGAAATCAGATTCAGGCATTCGTAAATTGTGAGTTTTAAGTATTAATATAATGACTCTTTCTTAATATATACAATTGAGAAAACCTATTTTGTGCATTTCTAATTAGGGCTAATGGGACAAATAGCAGATTTCTTAAATTTGAGTATTAACGATAACTCAAATATTGAAATACCTCGAATACTAGAATTGCAATTATTAAATGTTATTATGATAGTATATTTGTTGTCTGTTGAAGTAAAAACCTACAACTTGATAAATTAAAAACATAATTCTGGTTTTTAATTTCAAATATACTTACATATATTAACATATTTTTACTACCAATTATGGGCTGTTGAATATATTAACTTTTATATGTGGTAATAAGCAAGCGGAAAGTTTTAATACGCCTTTAAGTTTTGTCCTGTTTTGAATTAACCACAAGCTAGTGTCAAGGTTCAAGTACAGTCCTGGTCAAAGAACTCGCAACACTCATGGGTGCTGTTCGAAGCAACTTCCACCGGAATTTTTAAAGTCTGTCTCCTTCGACGATCTGGCAACCCCTGAGGCGTGCTAAGGAGGAGGGAAGGAAGCCCCAGGTGGAAGGGGAAGGAACGAGTACGTTTTCGGGTTGTGGATTCAAATTCCAGGGTTGACTGCGATACCCACTCTCCCATTTCGTCCGTTCGCTTCATCCACTGCAATTGTGCTTTTGAATGCTCTCAGCAGGTCAGTGTGGGTCTGTTTTTATTAGTCGACAAGGATTCAACATGCTTAGAGCATGCGATGATTTTTCTGGACAGTGGGAATGAAATGCATAAGTTTTCATCTTCCTAGCTTCAGATACGTTCTTTATATCATATGCTGGGTCACAAGCCTGCTTCATTTGATTATTCCGGAATATGTCATTTGTATTTGTATTATTACGAGCGGATGGCACAACCCTAAAACTTGAACCGACAATCCATGATGTTTTCGGTCTTTTCTCAACTTGCTCCTCATATCTGTACATCCACGACAAATTTTGTATAAATGGTACGCCTTCATCAGTAAGGAATTGACTAATAGTCTCTAATAGAAATTAAATGACTAATATGCAATAACTCATTGAAGTGTTGACGGCAACAATATCATAGAAATTATTATATTTGAGTTCGTACATACACACCGAGCTTGAATCGGATAATAGGTACTCCTTAAATTTCCAATAAGTCTGCCTATAATTATCTGAGTGATAATAATTTCCAATTGGTATTTTCACAGGCCAACTCTTTGGGTGCACACCTGTTGGCCGGTGAAAACATATGACAATTTGCATGGCCACTAGTAAAACCACTAATAGACCACAAGAACATCTCACTTGTGTGTGATTTGCAGTATGAAAGCTAGTGAAAGTAATTGATCCACATATTTTTATTGAAGAGTTCACTAATAATACAAATGATATATTCTGGAATAATCAAATGAAGCAGGCTGGTGACTCAGCATATGATGTCGTCGGGACATTAGGGGTAGAAATAACATACTGGTTGGCCTTAGGGGAGCTTTATTGCTCATGCTCATTTGATATACAGAAATATCGGCACTTACATTAAACACGGCGGCGTCGGGTCGAAGGGGAAGGAAGCTGGTGGCAGTCTTGCGGTTCTCGCCGACTGGGCCGGGTGTGGAGGGTGCAGGGTGTATGGCAGTCGCGGTCTTGCCGACTAGGCCGGGGGCGGAGGGTGCAGGGTGTCTGGAAGTCGCACTCTTGCCGGTTAGGCCGGGGACGGAGGGTGCAGGGTGTATGGCAGTCGCGCTCTTGCCGACTAAGCCAGGGGCGGAGGGTGCAGGGTGTAGGGCAGTCGCGCTCTTGCCGACTAAGCCAGGGGCGGAGGGTGCAGGGTGTAGGGCAGTCGCGCTCTCGCCGACTAGGCCGGGGCGGAGGGTGCAGGATGTATGGCAGTCTTGCTTTCGCCGACTAGCCGAGGAGCGGGGAAGCGAGTTCGGGAAGGGCAGTCTTGCGGTTGCCGACTAGCCGAGGAGCGGGGAAGGCTTGTCGTGCTCGAGGCCGACAGAGCCGGGGTGCAGGGTAAGGATGAACTCTCTGGGTCTTTCCGTCTTCTCCTTATATACCCGATTTTTAGGTGCAGGGGGTGGCGAAATGGGGTGCATGGGTGGAAAAATGGGGGTGCAGCGGATGGAAATGGGTGAGCAGGGGGTGGTGAGAGTGGGTGGCAGGGAGTGGTGGAGGGGCAGAGGGTGGTGAAAGGGTGGCGACCTTCCCGGGTGTCAAAGGAGGATGGACGGCGTTGAGACACTGACCCGTGGTCCAGAATAACCCATCCTGGCCGGTCGCTTCACTCCTTTGTCTCAATGCCTCCCCGTCACCCAAGGAAAGTGGCCACTCCAACCTCGGAGTCCCGAAAGGGTTGGAGAGGGGTGGTGGCTCCCTAGGATGTCCAAGGGCGTGTGAACCTTACCGATGGCCGGCCCACGTGCGGCCAGGGGCGGCGCAGTCCGTCACACCGTTCACACGCTCTCTGGACGCTCCCGAAATATCCATACCACATCAATATAAAGAATTGACGTATGGTCTAGATAAGAAAACCCTCAATAACTTTCAGGAACGAGGTTGCCATGGGAAAAAACAAAGGAAGGTTGTTGATTTTTGGAATCGGACTGTTGGAAAAGAAAGAAAAAGGCTGTATTCGATTTTGTCTGTATTTCTCCCAAAGAAAAATAAAGCAAGAAACATTGTAAGTAGTGGTCTGTGAATTGACTCAACCGCTGCTGTACGACAGAATGCATCCGAAGCTTGGAAGATAAAAACTTATGCATTTCATTCCCACTGTCCAGAAAGACCATCGCATGCTCTAAGCATGTTAAATCCTCATCGACTAATAAAACAGACCCACACTGACTTGCTGGAAGCATTCAAAAGCACAATTGCAGTGGACGAAGCGAGCGGACGAAACGAGAGAGTGGGTATCGCAGTCAACCCTGGAATTTGAACCCACAACCCGAAAACGTACTTGTTCCTTCCCCTTCCACCTGGGGCTTCCTTCCCTCCTCCTTAGCACACCTCAGGGGTTGCCAGATTGTCGTAGGAGATGGGCTTTCAAAAATTTGCGTGGAAGTTGCTTTGAACAGCACCTGAGAGTTTTTTGGCCAGGACTGCACATGGGAAATTTATGGAAAAGCTGAAACTTAGTAATATTTACATCAAGTGTGACAATGAATTGTGACATTGTTATGACAATGTAAACATTTTGCTCATAATTGATACACAATTCGGTAAGGTACGTGGAGACTAGTGATGGGGTGAATCCAAAATTTGATCGAGACCAAATCACGAATCCGAATCCTGTTTTTTTTATCGAATCCAGATTTCGAATCCGAATCTCGAATCCTAATCCAATTCCTAAACCTCCACAATTTCATTAAATTCGAATCTTCCTTTTATCTGTAAATTGTTATATACCTAATGCTTCGTTTCTCGCGAATTCTCTAATTTAATCCAATTAAAGCTGAATCTTATTTCTTGAAGTAAATAATAAATGAATAATGGTCATATAGTCCCCACTCACTGAAATTAAAGACATCTTCGAGGGCAAATATAAAGAATGGGTAATTTCAAAAGTAAATCAAAGTTTAATTTTTCTTAAATAAAATTGACAATTCAATGAAAACATTAACAAGTTTTTATTTAGAAAATGCAGCATTTTCTCTCGGTCAGGATCTAATTGATTTCTTTTATTTATCAACCAAATTTCTAGCAGTACTGAAGGTTCTTTCTGAAAATACTGTTGCTGGAAGAATGCAGAGGAACTTTTTTGTTAGAATTTTCAAATTGGGGATTTTCAAAGAAGTCATACGTGGAAAAGAATTATTAGTTTACAATATGCTGAATAAACATTTCCTAACATGGTATTTACAATTTAAATTCTAAAAATGAGCAATTACAGTAAATCCTTGACTTACGCGGATCTGAGTTGCATGGATCTGGAGTTCCGTGGATGTTCAGTTAGGCCGGTGACATGCTTGCATTTCTCCGTGTTTCTGTTTCTGTGACAGATTCAACCACGTGACAACCCGCGACTCATTACCAAGCATGCAAGAGTTGATGCCGTACTACAGGGTGTTCGGAATGCCAACTCTAGTTTAAGACATTATATATTTCGATAGGTGATATTTGATCATCATGATGGTGAAAAAGTCTGATGTGATCACACATCAACGTCTTTTTTCAGTGTAGTTTGACCTTCCCACATAAGTCGATGCGTAGTTAATAGCGCAGTTATTGATCAAATAGTCTTTTCAATAGCGTAGTTATTGATCAACTCCATAGATGACACCTGTTGTCCATTCCAGCAAAAAAAGAATTTTTGGGTAATTATACTTATTTTAGATTTAAATATCCAGTGAAAGAAAGAGGCTTTTGGCAGTGAAAGGAAGAGGCTTTACAACAGGCTTTGTCGTATTAAGTTATCTTTATGGCTTCTCAAAAGATGGCATTTTTTTTAATCTTCGCCGATTGCTGCCAGTCATGGTAAAAGCGGCACTGCTAATGGTTCAAAAATGGATAGGTAAGTTGTGGTGTTTCGACTCACACAGATTTCTACTTACACGGAAATTTTTGGGACGAATTAACCGCGTAAGTCAAGGACTTACGGTGTATCTTTTCCAACAAAAAATTGTTAATGACCGCAATAGTCTCATTTGCAGATACCTCTAGTTTCTAACATTAATCTTATCTTTGCCCACACTGTCAGCTAAATTGCAACATCGAAAATTGTCAAAATTTTGGCAACTGTGCATCGTTACCTGTCAAAGACCTTCATTATTAGTAGTTTTCCGCCACTAGTTCATAGAATCCGCACGATTGGTATTCAAGTCTTTAACTCATTGATTGGATTGAATCTTGAATCAATGGATTCGATAGGAATCAACCGAATCTTCAAATCCCTGCCCCAACCCTAGTCGAGACCCCTGAGTTTGGGAAGGTATCTCTTCCAAAAGAGAAAATCAATTTTTACAGTCAGGTAATACTGGTAATTATTATAACTCCACTTTCCTATACTACTCTTAATGCTGAAAAACTTGTGGCTGCAATGGCCTCTTTGATTTTTGTTCAGTCACTGTTATAGGGTTGTAGTTTCATGATTTTAAAATTTTCAAATAAATAAAAATTCATTATTGGCTTAATTTGTTGAAATCTCATTCTCATATTATGGAATCTGACAGAATAACAAGCGTACAGTTCGTAGTCATCGGATTTTAAGTCATGAAAACGCTTTCATTCCAAACAAAATGTAGTAAAAGTTTATCTAAAGTGACAAAAAAATTTAATTTACATAAGTAAATGTAAAAATAAACATTCTATATGACACATTAAACTGCATTAAAATTGGTTTCCTCTTTTGGAAGATACATTAATCAAACTCAGGGATATCGCCAAATTCTTGATGATGTCTCGATGAAAAATTGCAACAATTGCTCGCAGAGTATAGGCATGAGTTCTCAGTAACTCTTATGTAAAATTCATTAGCTATTTGCAAAAGTATGATTTCTAAGAAAAGACACAATGTGTGACCCCTTATAAATTAAGGTTGAATATGTAACAGAGTAAAAGCAAACTCATATCGAGTGGCAGCCATCAACGAACAAAATTTCTTTGATTTTGAATCGTGACTAGTGGTGATTAGGTTTGGTCTGTTATTTATGGTGAAAAGTCATCAGTTCCGCTGGCATTCCGTTAGTTGAAACTGTTGTCTTTTTACCTTAAATTACACAGAGAAACCCTTCAACAGACTCGTAACTCCTCTGTCCTCTTGTGGCGTATATGATGTTGTTAATCAACCCGCCAAATATACAGCTGAGTAGGCACCCATTGGCATGTGGAACAATATTCGAGGTATACAAACTTTTTCTTTTAGAATAATTATACTAGATCTTGGATATTGAACATTTATAGTATTCGAACATTCACGGATAGTATTTGCACATCTCTACTTAAAAGTCATCATTAAAAGCTTGGAGGTTGAAATCTTTAACTTATTTTAAGATCAGTTATCACTGGCCAAATTTTAAAATTTCCTGAAAATTTTGTCTATGTTGTTTTTTCTTTGGAATGAGCAAGTTTAATGCTTATGCAGCCTCTCTCTACCATTATTAAATAATAACCCATGCTTTTTCAAATTGCATTTTGTGTTCACATAACCTTACAATTTTTATTTTTAAATATTTCATTTATTCTTCATTTATGATCCATTTTTATAGTAATATTTTTATTTGATTCCACTTTCTTTGGCTTTCTGAATACATTAGATACAGCTTTGGTCAGAATATTACATTAAAATGCACAATCTGTTTGAGAATCATCTTTAAATATTTACCTCAGTAGCATGCCTAGTCCATATTAGCTCACGTCCTCTCAAGATCTTAGTTCACTCAAAGTAATTAATGTAAGAAAGATGATATGTATGTAGTTGCACATTATGAATGTTCATAAGTGTGGAAATAATGAAGAAGGTTTCGACCATCAATGCTCATTGTCACTCTGAAATAAGAATTTTCAGGAAATTCCATCTGTGAATTTCACATAACCATTCAATTTTCACCAAACCATTTTCACCATGCTTCGTGCATGAAGCTGTAAAAGTTTTTCATTTTGTTGATAAAAGTGAGAGAGAAAATTCAGTTTGAACGCCAACATCTCTATATCAGTATCATTTTCTATGTATCTCCCTTTCTTTGGTATTTGATCTGCTGATCAGATACCTGCACTACCACTGAACCTGTTATGATTAAGTTCTTAGAATGTAGATAATTCTTATACTTATTGGATGGTGATGAAGTTTTAGCTTTATAATTAGGTATACTTGTTAACAAATGCATACTGTGTCTATGAGAAATGTATGTTAGTGGAATTTGTATAGGTGGATTATGAACAAGGCGTAGAGTACAAGAGTACATTATACTAAGAATCTATTGAGACTAATATTTTTGTGGTTAAATTAGAAGTTAATTATTGTTATCTTTTGATCTTCCTTTTTTTTAAATATTATGCATAACCAGAGGCATTGGAAGTGGGGAGCAGGGGGGGCATTCGGCCCCCCCCCCACCAGAATTTGCCCCGGGCCCTTGAGAAATGAGTCGTCATTAATAAAAATTAAATTTCACTTGTTTCCAGTTTGCCTTTTCCCTTATGACGCATATTCTAACACCTTCATTTGCACTTTTAGTGTAATTCTAGTATTTACCCCCTCCTATTCGCAAATAAATGCGGGCCCTTTTCATAGCAGCCGGGCCCTTTTCTTAAGAGCCTGGAGAGCTTTTCAAGGTTGGCCTCTCCCAGCGAAAATAGTTCCGGCGCCCCTGTGCATAACAATTATTAACATTATATTTGTTGGGTTTTAATTGGAAATTTTCACAGCTTTAGATAAATACAGTAAAAGCCCTAGTTGCTATGCTAAGCCCCAATAATGTGATATAACTTTGGTCCTGACCATGTTAATAGCAGAAGAACATAAGGACCCTTTAGAAAATGAGCCTCATATTTAGGAAACCTATCATTGGGGAAATAAAAATAGCCACATTGTTCACCTGTAAAACTTTTTAATGCAAACTTAATGAAAGATATGAAAATATAAATGGAAAGTAATGGTTTCTCAAGTGATGATCTATGCTTATTTACATTTAATTTGAAATAGGAATAATCCCGGTAGGTGATTATTAACTGTAGATTGCCATAATGTGGTGAACCATAGCTGACCTCTATATTACTGAATGTTAACAAAAATAATCGCACTTTTGTATTGTAATATATGGTATTCATCTCAGTCAACATCTCGGTAATGTGCAGGAGTTAATGTTGATTGCAGTATTAATATAACATTCATAGTACAGAACAACAGTGGGCAAGCTGTTAAAATCAATCCTGATAAATTACTGAAAAACTTTGTGCAGCAATTGAAAAATTTCATGTTCAGTTAGATTATTTGTACAAAATAAATAATTTGGAGAGGTGGGCGGGGGCCTTCTGAAGCCACCCTGGCACTTTGATCTCTTTAAATCCATTGTGCCAATCCACATTTAACCTACCCTTTACTCGCAGATAGGGTCAAGAGCATCATGGTAGAGGTATGGAGGAGAGTCACCCAACCTCTGTCCGGGCCTAACATCGCTAACGTTGGTTATCTCATGGGAACCAGTGTGCTAACATAGTTAGGCCCTTGCCCAATTATTTGTACAAATTGAAGGATTCATATTTCATTGAGAACAAAACAAGATACATGAAATCAATAGGTTCTATTTCGTTGTCAACAATTTTGTATTTTGGTGTCCATATAATAAATATTATTAGTATTCATATAAAAAATTGTGACTTCTCAGAAAATTACGGGTGTGTTACTGCTTTGCTATTGTTTTATATATGTTGTAAGCATTTATAACTAGGGTTAAATTCACCTTCCATTTTGTCCCTGTAATTTTGGATGTTATGCAAAATATTTGATAAGCATGTCTAGTCACCAAGTTTATATTAATATAAGATGTAAAAAAAGTACACACCTTATTCAATTGCATAAAATACATGTATAAATGCAGTAATTTAATTTAAATTATCGATAAGTAGCAGTTTTTGTTAGAAAAATCTATGCATTTGTTCAATTTAACTTCATGAAAAAAAACCTTAGTCCCCTCTAATTATTTTGTAATTTTGTGAAACAGTATAAGTAAGTACATTTTTCATAAATGATACCTTTTAAAAGGAATTCAACAGTGCTGGTAAATATTTACAATGTATTTTTCGTAGTAAATGGGTAAGGCCATGCTGATTTACTGGTTCCCTTCAGATCACCAAAGTTAAGAAACGTGTGGCCCGGACAGAGGTTGGATGGGTTACCCCCCTCCAACCTCTACCGTGGTGCTCTTGTCCCATCTGTGAGTGGCGGACAGGTTAAATGTGGGTTGTCACAATGGATCTAAAGAGGTCTAAGGGCCACGGGGGCTCCAGAAAGCCCCCGCCCACCCCTACATTTTTTTCTGTAGTAAATGAATTTAAGAAGTAGTCATTAAATTTTCAGTTTTCATCTTACCTCCTCAGAATATTCACTTTTCATGCCTAACCACCTTAGAAATGGTTCTTTTGATGTGAAGTATGACTCTTATGAAAATATTTTGAATAATTTTAATGAAACACTAACTTATCCATTTCAGTTAGAAGAGTTGTTGATATTATTTATTATTAAATTACCACTTGAGTGTGACAAAATAAAAACAAAAGTTTTCATTATGCATGCAGTTCAAGTTCTCCTTATATTCCTCTTGTTTTGAGCAAATGTTTTGGGTTGTATGTTTTATATTCATCAATAATCCAATTGCACTTAGAGATTTATGTTGATCTGCTTTGTGTTGTACTAGCATAAAATTATAGTTCATATTAGATTGTTTTAAAACACCAAGTAGGTGAATTAGGATATATGTGCAAAACACTCAAAAACCCTTCACTGAGCACCTGAGAGTATATTTATTCTGAGAATGAAAATTATTTTGCATCTTTTAATTCATTTTCCTACAGCTCAATTTTGAGAATGTGTGGGGAAAAGCAACTGATTCTTTGAGTTGCAAGGGAGTATTGTATATTCATTTTGATGGCTAAGAAAACACTTCATTATTTTGAGTGCCTCAATTAGAAGAGAAGTAAGCCGAGAAGAAAATAATCAATAAAACAGTAATGGGTTTAATTGTACTTGTTTTCACCCTTTCATATTTTAGTAAAAGTAAGTTCCTCTAGCTTAACCTCATAGAATTGCTCTTTGTGATAAAAAGAACCTGGGTCACTCTGTAAATTCCACTAGTTTTTTTACAACCTGGGTTAACACCTGTTGATGACATGTAAATGTTGGAACCCTGGTTGTCAAAAAGATTCCAGTGGAATTTACAAAGTTAAATTTTTGTCAACTGTTGTTTATTGATTCACCACAAAACTATTCATTGTATATCATTGTAGCATTCCGAATTTCAATGTTGATCAACGTATCAGGATTGCAATCTCAAAAATTTCACTGTGGAAAATTTGTACTTACTGCACTGTTAAAATACTGGTGATTCTAAAACTTAATATAGGAAATCTATCTCATTTTTCTACAGCATATTTGATTCTCTTCTCTATTCATAGTTCAACCGCCATTTCGTGCTAGGACTCCTAGCAGGAGATGTGCTTACCCTGTATACATAATTTTGTTTCAATCACAAGCTTAATTGGATTAGACTTCCTTTTCCACCTCTAGTGTTGATTTCTCATGTTCTTGTAGCTCATATTTCTGACATCTTTTTTTAATTCAACTTGAATTATCCCCCTGAATATCAATATGGATGGATCTATTTCCTGTGTTTTCCCATGTTCCAAGGGCATGATTGAACATTAAATTTCCATATTTCTCAATCAATAACACAAATTCTAATCCATATGGAGGCTTTCACTGCACTGGTATATTGAAGATGCTTGTCTTCTGGGTGCGCTGCCGCATTTGTTCTTTTGTACAGACGAGTTTCTTGTCTGTGCGTCTTCTTCTGTATCTTCAGGTCAGTGAAGTGACTCACTGATTAGTGAATTGACTTCACTGACCTGAAAATGCCTGCTGCAATGCAGGTGAAACTGTTGTTGTACTTATGAACAAACACCACAGTACACTTATAAGACAAACATCTTAAGCACAAACCACAGAGAGCTTAAATGGTGCTTTGCAGAATTGTTTCCAAAAAGTGCTCATATTTTTCATGGGTAATTCAAATCTGATGACAAGTCACATTTTATTTTATTTATGAAAGATATTAAAATGGAATTTTCAGAGTAATATAACATTATGAAAAAAACTAGTGTATATCTGTCTTTCAATTATTGGCATGACTAGTGACAAGAGAATGATGCAGCTCATATAAGTATCTTTTGGGTCCAGAGGTGTACCGTGAAATCATTGTAATATCACAGTATTTCCCATTAATGTGGAAATGGTATAATTTGGAATTAATCTATCTACTTCTGTGGCTACTTCTACTTTTGCATATGCTTTTAAGGAATTCCTCTCTCTGCATTGCCTAGCTCAACTGCTGGTTCATGCATGTGCATTAACTATTCAGCTATAGAAGTTATGAATAAGTTGGAGGTTGCCTGTGATATATTAGGTGTGTGTTTCAAAAATCTTTCAAAAAACATAATAATACTGTGAATAGTTAGAGGAATGGAACCAAAGAGTTTATTCCAGATGTTAAATGGTGAGAATGAATGTGGTTGCCTAAAGGTTTTTAACTTTAATGAAAATTTTTCAAATATTTTATCAGTGAAGATGAAATATATGGATAGGTATAACTGAGTTGTTCTGTCGCAGTTTAGGGAGCACTGATTAATGGAGATATAGTATTATGAAGTTGTTTTAATTTGCTTCCTGAGCATATACTTCAGAAAACACAATGCTTATTAACAAGGATACAGTTGGTCGAAACGTTGAACAATACAAAAGCATTATTAACCTCTTTATGAGTCAATGATAAGTCAGAAGTGAAAGTAGAATGATATTTTAACAAAGAGCTTTTTGTGTTCTCCTCCATGCTTTTCAAAATTGGAATACATAGCAGAAATGAAAGATGTGATGGGATAGGTTGGGGTTGCACATGATATATTAGGTGTGTGTACTATCTCTTAAATGGAGGAAATTGAGAAATTTGTAAAATGTGTGGAGGAACTATTTGTAATTGTAAGTCACTGAGATTTGGTCAGATGGTGAAGCATAAGTTATTTCTGTCATCATGTTTATGCCATGTTTTTGGGGCAGTCCAAATATGAGGTCAGCACCACGGGAATCACTTGTCTTGGGCTATATGTGCCTTTGCTCAGTGACAATTTCCATTAGCAGAGGCATATGTAGCTTAGATATAAGACTGTTGATGAAGGGCCTAATCTGTCAATGGAAGGTTATCTACAAGGTAACTTGCACACTTGTCATAAATCCATAAAGGCCTTTAGATTCTATTACAAAAATGGTATTGAATCCAGGAATTGCTTGAACAATATTTATGCCAGTTCTATTTTCTGTAAAAATACTTCAACTAATATTAATGGGCCCGAACTGTAGTTTTCCTTCTGGATACTTGATAATATTTTGTGCTGACATATATAATGTGATTGAAATGGGCCCAGTCATGACAAAACTCTCAGTACCCTTATTGGTAATACCTGGAAGGGTACTGAAAGTTTTGTCTATTGCAGGGTTGTATATGACATCTGAAAAACATAAGTATTGCCTCATAGTAGCACTTCTATTTTATAGATGTATTTTAATACTAGAATCACTCATCTGTGTAACACAAATCTCAACTTATGGTAATATGTACTCATACTGCACTGATGCAACATGAAACTGTGTATATTTTTTATTTCTTCACTGAAAGAGTTCTTAAATGGAATGGGATTTAATGGTCTATGGTAATCTTTACATTTTATTAAAGCTGTGGTCTCAAGGTGAGACCAGCTTCATTTCAGGTTCTTGCTTAAGTCTTTTTTGCATTTATTTTATTATTTCAAGTGTGCTGTCTTAAAATTTTGATGTTATGTTTTCTATTATTCTTGAACTTAGTATTTTTTATAAGTTTATTTTGTGGAAGTGATAATGTATAGTGTCCACCTTTGATAAAACAGTAATTATTCTTGTCTTTCTTTCATCTTGCTTGCTCTATTGTTTTTGGTTGGGTTACATAATTAATTTATTGAAGATGTTTTATAATGTATATATAAACATGCTTTTTTGTCATTTGGGGAATGTCACTGATATGCGTGCTTATTTGTATGTAAGTCAAAGGTTGAAAGAAATGCAACTGTAATTAGTAGTGGTGTTATGGGTTGCAATTATTGGGATATTTTGTGTTAGATTTTTTAATTTTTCCCCCATTCCCTCTCTCACTTTTTTCACAGATTTTCTTATCTAACAACACTGTCACAAACCTTGCTCAGTTCTTCAGAGCAGAATGCCAACTAAGGTTTGAAATATGTAATTGTGCATGCCTTTTGTGGGCTCTTTGGTATCAGTGTGGCTTCATCATCTGTTCTCATGTGCCTGCTGATACATAATTCACATACCCTCATAAATTTCTGAAATAAAAAGATGCTTGTAGTTTATTAACCAATTCAAATTCTTTTAGGTGCTGCAGATTTTTGACAATCTTCTACGTACCCTATATAATTAATTCTACTAGTGGGTGTTTTATTATCATGGCTTATTTTCAGTGATAACTGTTGTAACAAATAGAAGAGAAATTGATTTTCTATATTTCTTCTTTGGAGATGCAAATGCTATTTTTTATATGAATAGTTGATACCAATTGTATATTTTTATTGGTAATAGATTTTTCTCCTGTCGAGAAGGTGGAATGTTAGACAATAATCAGGAAGAGATTTGGCAATTGAGATTCTTTTCTTCATTATCTTCTCTGTAAATTCTAAATTGAGTATACAATTCTAAATCTCCTATAATTTCATAAAGCATAAGGTTTTCTAAGATGCTAACTTTACAAAATGTGTGATGATGGGCAAGTTTTTCTTGGTGCCCAGGAAATATTTAGTTCGGCATTTCTTATGAAGTTGTGAATTAAATGGAAATTTATGAATGCTATTGCTATCTCCCTACCTGTCAGGGAAGGGTTTAAATTTGAGGCATACCAATGATGAGTGCAGCAAGGATATATGATTTGTATGTGGTGTGAAAATGGGCTGAAATTTGTGTCCTTTTAAGTACTGAAGTTTTCTTTGGTTAATCGCTTTATTTTTATCAGCATAGAAAACTTCAAGCATCTTTTGCCAAACCCTTGTACAAATGCACCAGTTAGATTCTCTGAATGCCTTAACCTGCTTTGGTTATTTAGTGTTTAGGATTCTTACAATTTTTAAATAGCTAATTTTCCCAATGCATGGGAGATTGTTTTGTTCTAGTTTAAATTAATTTCTATGTAAATGATTAAATAGTCCATTTTTTGGCATTCTAGACTCACATATTTATGCTTACTACAACAGAGCATGGTTTTACATGTTCTTCCTAATGTCTCATATCCTTAGCTTCTTGTAGATTCCACTCAAACCCCAAGTTTATTCAGTGATTAATATAATATTTATAATAATAAGGGTGCCTCTTTAAGGTGCCAGACTAACCCTTTGTGTGAAGTAATTTTTCTTTTTTTTCTGTATCATGTACAGTTATGGGCAAAAAAAACATACCACTTCACAACAGTGAAAAGTAGTTCTTCCAAATCAACTGTTTCTGATGAGCTGGCAATACAGCCTTTATAAGCCATCCTTTTGCTTTCTGCAAGGATGACAAATGACTGTATGTCCTTTCCCCATGTCTCTATTCTGAAACCCAATGGCACTTGGGATTGGCAGGCGAGGGAATATGGTCACACCTCGAATTGCCTGCCACAACCTTCACATGTTCCATTTTCCCAAAACCCAGAGCAATATGTACTTTGTTTTCCTAGTCCTCCCATCATCCTGCAGCTTACTTCCTCCCAAAGCTGGGGGTGACTAAACTTGAACGAACAACTCCCTTATCAGTATGACCACAAGCCTTTGAATTGTCGAAGAGTAGGATCCCAGTTCATGAGCATGGCACACTAAGCATATGCATCTACTTAAATTCTACTGGAAATTGTAAAGATGTATGACCCTGAAGTTAAACTTATCAATGAGTATTTGTGTCCAGCCTCCCCATGCTGAATGCAGATACTTCTCTTTCCCAAACCCCTATCAAAAATGTTCTGTCATCATGCACCCTACTGTGCTGTGGTTTAACTCACTATCCTTGAAGACTGATGACACCTATTTTTCCTCCCTCCCAACCTCAGATTTTTGGCTGGTATAAATAGAGGGTATATTTTTCACCTGATGTTGACAATAATTTGATGAAACCTGGGTCGTGTGTTTGATTCTCTGAGGTATTTTGTAAAATTTTAGCTGGTGCTGCATCTACTTTAACAATTAACTCCTTCATTGGTAAAATTTAGGAAAATATAAAAATAGAGAGATACTTTTGAGAAGTAATGACACAGCTATATTAGTAAATAGGGTGTAAAATTGATATGTATAATTTTTACCTCTACTATTTCTTGGCATAATGTTACAGTGCTAGAAATGTCGAGTATCATTATCCCTATGGTCGATCATCATTATTTTAAGATTATTCAAGCATCCAGTTTGTCTCTTTTCTTCTTTAAAACAAACTTTTGCCTTTTCTCTTGTCTCCCTCAACTGAGGACGTATATCTGTGAAGGACTGGGGAGAGGCAATCTCTCCTTGCACCCTCCTTCCATAGGATGCTACCCAAGGTTCCCACCACCCCATCTGGGAGTTCTCTCTCCTCCAACATCACACCCTCCTCACCCAATACACTTCCTTTCCTCTGAAACCTCCCTCTTTCTCTGGAAACCAAATCACAGACCTTTGGATGTGGCATTGCATAATGGTCACTGGCAAGATAGTTACTGAGAATAGTGCTGCCAGGTGGTATGGTTTTTTTTGTTCGGGACTGTACATATACCTTAAGTTTTACTACTGTTATGATGTTAATGCAAAGCATTGTGTTCTACTTTCTAACAGATGGCATAAAAAGTTTTCCATTGTAAATAATGCTTGTAAATGTCATAACCCCATGCTTGAATACCTGGTGATCTAGGGGTAGGCTATGCTATGAATAGGTTTTGCTGTGTTATTTTTTCCTATTTAAAAGTCAACTTTACTCATAAAAGAGCCAATACCACTGTGAGCATCGCCTTTATAATATCTGGAAGTTTCTCTGTTAGAACTAAATTGCCACATTTTTATGATGAAGGTGGTTAGGGAATGAGCTCAGGATGAGGAACAGAAGAGGGAGAGTAGGAAGTAAGGGAAAGAGCTGCTAAGGCTATTTCATTTGAGTCTCAGATAAAAAAACTATCACAGTCATAGTACAAAAAATTGTTTCAAGTATGGGGATGAGAATACTAATGCTGTACTTTATGCTATAACACATGCATGCCTATCATAATGATCATTTGTTTATATGGTTTGTACTAAACAGTTGTGTGCTTGTTTAGGAAGCATACAGATATTGTCAAATAGTGCCTCTGTTGGTAAAATAAACTGCAAAGGTCCTGCATTGATGATTCATTCCCAAGGAAGGTTTATATTGGCACTCTTTAAGTAAAGAATGAATAGGGAATTAGGTAGCTTCTGATATTTTTCTTGTAGTATTTCTTCCGTAATATAGTTTTATAGGTAAATACAACAGCTCTAGTTTGATTTGTGTTAGATTTAAGTAATTTATTGTAGACTTATCCATTATTGATTAAGGTATTTGACTTTTTATGACTAAGTATTTTAACATTTCAATCTGTAGGGAGTTGAATAAGATGTGTTAATGAAGACTCTGAACTCATTTCTAGGTCTAGGTGATTTTTTTATGGTCAGCCTAGAGTGTAAAATAGCAAAGAAAAAATGAGCTAATATTTATGCCTTGGGCTTTATCAGTATAATGTGTAGCATTAAAATAACTTCTGAGGAAGTCATAAATAAATTCACGAGGAAAATACTTATGAAGTGGTCATTTTCATAGCAGCTACATTCTTTCTGAAGGCATGGCAATGGAAATTATTTTTTACGTCATGAAGGCTAAAATAATTTTGTTGCTCAAGTCTTTTTTAAGATC
Organism: Platycnemis pennipes; assembly: GCA_933228895.1. Classification (NCBI taxonomy): domain Eukaryota; kingdom Metazoa; phylum Arthropoda; class Insecta; order Odonata; family Platycnemididae; genus Platycnemis; species Platycnemis pennipes. The sequence goes on from OW121850.1 coordinate 112,399,983, forward strand.
CTTGAGGTTTTAAAGTGTGACATAGTTCAAATTAAGGACATTTTTGTTTTGAGAACTTCCTACTTTTGAATTGGAATTGTAATGGGCAGATGTGCTCTTCCTCTTTAGCAGTTGTGTTCATGTTGCATTCACTTGCTACTTGCTTCTTTACTGCCCTGTCACAGGCACCACCCCCTGCTAGCCAAAGCTTTAGTGAATCAGTACCTTGGAAAATGAGGTAACAACTGTCCTCACTGCATCGAAGTCCTAAGTGTTGCTATTTGTGGTGGTGTTATCTTGATATATCATCTACTGGTGTTGAAAATAGTTCATGTTTGCCCCTGATATTGACATTTTTATTTGCTTAATATTTTCAGTGTATAAATTTGCTTTTTTGTATAAACTCTTTCTTTTTACATAAGGGCTGGTCACAACAATCTCACAGCCACATGTTCATTAGCCCTCTTAGTGCTGAGTATATCAGCTATTGTTTAGACTGAAAAAAGTGCTAAAATGTTTATTTTGCGATAGTTATGAATATTTTGGTTTCAGTTGAGGCTTAACAAAATAGTGAAGATAGTTAATCTGTTTTTTGCAAAATTTAAAAAAAATCACATGGATACCTGTAGAGTTTATTCCAGAGATTATCTTTCAGAAGTATTACAGGTCTCTTAAAAACCCTATAGCACTTGTCATTGGTATGACCTATGCCTTGTTGGATTTAAGAGAGTTTATGAAAGATATTTTAAGGACCACAAAACCTTTCTGCATTTCCTGAGACGTGTTGAACTGTTCCTTTCTTTATAGTCAATAAATGGTAAAGGATGCATTTTTGGGATTAAATCCCTGGTATTGAATTTATTTGCCCAAGTTTTCATCATCTCCATCACATACCACATCTAGAGTACAATTTTGAGATAAGGACCAAATTATATAACTTCTATACAGCTACAACAGAAAATCCCATTTTTTATTATAAACCTTCTGCCACAGTTATGGTACTTATGTATTGTGAGAGAAAGGACTTGTTTTTATGACTGTGTTCTCTTAATATGATGTACTTAAAATTTTTTTGCTGAGTCTCTTATGTGCCAAAAATTCAATCTTTGTGTTGAATTTTTCTGAAGCAAAAGCAAGTATCATATAGCAATCACCATCATTCATAATTTCAGTTAGCCAAGGAAAGTCACATGGCTTCTAGGATTCAGGGATAGATTTAGTTATTTCCTTGTCCACAGGTGTCGGCAATGTATCTCTTCAAATTTAAAGTACCTATAATTGAAAATATGCACGCATGCATTGACTTGTTACCGAAAGCCAGCTGCTGTGTTATTTAAGATACATTTTTCTGGAGTTTCCATAAAATGTTTTGGTTAGTGATTCCTTAGTCATTAAATGTTTATGTTTAGTTAAAATTTATGTTTCTGTCATTATTTTGTCATTTCTCTAGCATTCCTTGTGATAGTTATTTTTGGAAAGAATAGGTGAAATGATTTAGATTTTCATTACATACAAACAACGTGAAATAAGTGAGCCAGTGATGATAGTCACATAAACTTTTACTGTAGCTAAAGAATGCGTAGCATTAAAATTTTTGTGAGTTTTCAATCAATGTTTTCTCTCCTCTGGTGGCCTTTTTCATACTTAAAGAACATCAGTGTAGTTGTATTTCAACTTTCACATCATTATTTGTTGTCTCGAGTATTATTCTTCATCTCAAAGGCAATATATTAAATGTAGGAAGTAGTGCCATTTGAAACATACCAATCTCTTTATGACATAATTTTTTGAACTCGGTCTTCACCATATGATTGTGGTTGTTTTCTATATTCATAAGTTAAAAGGAGAATTTAAGTTAGATTTGGTTGCCCTTAGGTTCATTGGTATTTATTTAGATGCATAAATTTCAAGTTGCTGGTATGGTTTTTGAAAGATTTTTCAGATGTGTATTCCCGTGGTACGATTTTCAATTTTATTGTTTGAACCTGTGATATCTCCAGGCACATAATTTAGGTAACTTTTGACATTGATTTGTGAATACCTGAAAGTTTTTCATCCATAGTCAAATTTATAATTACTTCTAACTTGCAGCCAATTTTAGTTCTTTTTGAATCTTCATATCATCTGAATCCACTGAGTTACTCATTATTTCTTTTCTACTAGTGCTCTTTTATTCTTTTAATGCATATTTCATTTTGCAGATGCTCATTTGAATCTTAACAGGAATGTTATCACCCAAAAACTGTATGATAATGTGATTGAAGATTTTTGATTGTATCTTTTTACTCCAGCTTATAAGTTCCTAATCTCTCATTAGTTTTATTTCTTTCATTGTGCATCATCAAAATTTTCAAATGGTATTATTAGAACCCCAGTTCCATGTTACCTGTAAGTGATAGCATAACAAAGTTCCAAGACTACATATCTATATGTGGCGGTATTTGGTATCAGTGACTATCTATACACGTAGGAAAGTGATGTCATGTGAAATATGACAGGTTAACTAGTTTACAGCTTTTGTTGTTGAAAATGAATGTCATCTGTCATATCCCACATAGCACAGCTTCCAACGTATACATTTAGTAACTGGATACTATCCAATGATGAAGAAGATACGGAGCCCTGCTGCCGTGCTTCGGCAATGGATACCATCCACTACTGGACAGTATGCGAATGAGATATCAAGGCGTGCAATGTCCGTTACGAAGGAGATACGATGAGATACGAGGCATAGGACACCGGTCATACCACATCGACATACGACATACCACATCGGTCCTAAGATCTCACAATCGATAGTCCTCGATTCTCACAATCGATAATTCTGGAATCTCACGGTCGATATTCATCGAATCCCACAATCGATTATTCTCTATAAATCTCCCACTACCAAGGTTACCTACTTAAGTTGACTAAAATGAAAAATAAAACTTTTGGTGACGAAACAGTATATTTCCATGCCATGATTTGTAGTATATCTTAAGTGCATATGTAGGAGGCAGATTTGGTGAATGTGGTGAACAATATGTTGCCTTATTATTCCTGTAGCTGCATGTTCTTTGCATAAATACATATTTTTTCAATTCCATAATAATTTAAGCCGCAAGGAAATAGAAATAAGGATACTTATGAGTGACATATTAAGTCACTCTTAGAAATGTCAGCATTCTTGAAAATGAAATATTATTCATTTTTAACTAAAAACTTATCCTTTCTTGAAAGTTGACGTTCTTTGTCATTAATAATTTTTTTTAATGTCCTCTTATGATTTTGCATTTCCTTAGATAGTCGCATCTTAGAGCCCCAGTCTATATTGCCTCCATTTTAGTTTTAGGAATCATTGTTATTTTGCTCTTCCTATGGAATTAAGCATATGCTGAGACTGTTGATATATGAACTTTGCTAACTAACATCCTTTATTCTGTATACATATTGCATATACATTTACAAGCATCCAAATTACTAGTTTTGACTGATTTTGAATTTGATTTGAATGATTTTACTTTTTAATAACATTTCCAGGAATTTTTAAATTAGCAGTAACATTTTTACGATGGATAATACAATTTTCACTCAAATATTTAAGATGGTTTTCAATGCTTACAACATTTAAATGATTAAAAGGCTTGTTAAACTCATTAGGACAAAGACAAAGATGCCATTGGCTTTCACTTTAACTGCACATAATAATAATAATAATAATAATAATGCATTTATTTGTCCAGAGATTTGTGGTATAGACATATACAAATATAGGACACGTCAAAACAAGAAAATCACACTCAAAAATTCATTTACAGAATAAAACATTTCAGTTTTCAGAAAAGTTAATAACTTTTTTTTGAACACAGGTATCTTTGCTTCATGTTTAATTTCCTTTGGTAAACTATTAAAAAGCCTTAATCCCATTGACTTGGGCCCAAGAGCAGCATTTTGTGTTCTAACAAATGATTGATGCAGATCTTTACAAGCTCTCGTGTAGTGAAAATGGCAATTGTCATTTGTCACGTATTCAGATATGTTATTACTAACATACATAATTGCAATATAAATATATATGCATGGAATTGGTAAGATTGACAGTTTTTTAAAAAGAGGCTTACAGGGTGCATCACAACGAGCGTTGCTAATAAGCCGAACAGCCCTTTTTTGTATTTTGAAAATAGAATCGGCATGGGCAGAGGAACCCCAAAACAAAATACTAAATATAACAATAGAATAAAATTCACTGTAATAAATAGATAATAGTACCTTGAAATTTACAGAATTTCTTATATTTCTAATGAGAAAGCATATGGAGCTTAGCTTACCACGTATTTTGCAAATGTGCTCTTCCCAAGATATAGATTTATTGAGAACAACTCCAAGGAAATTAGTGCTAGACTTTTGAGGGACAAATTTACCATCTATGGCAACTGATATATCAGCAGGCAATTTGTTTTTGTTACAGAAATAAATGAAACTAGACTTATCAATATTAAGTTTAAGAAAATTGTGTTGGCACCAGTCACTCAGAGTCTGGGCAACACTTACAGCTCTGTGAGTCAAATTATTCACTGATGACGCTGATATTATAACATTTGTATCATCAGCATAGAGTATTGGGTCAGCTCCAGGTACAGAATTTAATGATTCAGGTAAATCATTAATATAAATCAAAAATAACAGAGGGCCCAGAACAGAGCCCTGTGGTACACCTAGTGTTACTTCTTTACCAGGAGATATATATGTTGTACCATTTTTACATAGTATAACATGTTGATGCCGTGCACTTAGATAGGATTCAATCCATTTGTAGGGGACGCCTCTTACACCATATCGTCTAAGTTTCCACAGGAGAAGCTGGTGATTTACCAAGTCAAAGGCTTTAGAAAAGTCAAAATATAAACCCATGGTTTCAATTCTATTATCCAAATTTGAGAGAATTTTATCCACCATATGGTAGGTAGCCATTATGGTAGATCTGGATTTCCTAAACCCGTGTTGAAATCGAGAAGTAAATTGTAGGATTCAAGGTACATTGACAGCCGGTTATAAAAGACCTTTTCAAAGATTTTCCCTAGCTGATTCAGCAGAGAGATAGGTCGATAAGAATTCATATCATATTTGTTACCTTTCCCTTTGTAGAGGGGTACAATTTTAGCAATCTTAGGGGGGTCTGGGAAAACTCCAAATCTTAAAGAATTATTAATTAGGAATAATAAATGATCTATAATTACATGTAAAGAATTTTTTATGACAATGCCAGGGATGCTATCTACACCTGAGCTAATTTTAGTGAGAGATTTATTAGTGATATTGGCCAGCTCTATGTCAGTACAGGGATACAAATATAATGAGTGGCATGAGTTAGGAATTTGATAATAATTGTCTGAGGGGATTGAGTTTACAGGCACTTGCTGTGAGAGGAAAAATTCATTAAAATCAGATGCCATCTTTAAGTAGTCAGATTTGGCATTACCATTTGAATCATGTATTTGGATATCATGTAGAGGGTTTATGCAAGGCTTAGATTCCTTAATGATTTCCATATTTCTTTGGATTTGTTGTCAGCATTTAAAATTCTATTATTGTTAAATGATTTTTTTGCAGACCTTAAAGTGTTACGATCTATTTTCTTTAACGCTAGGTATTCCAATCTATCAGAAGGTTCATGTTTGTTTTTATACAGTAGAGCTGCATCTTTCATATTCCTTGATAGCCTCCGAATTTCATCAGTAACCCATGGGTTTTTACAGCTTACAGGTAGTGGCAAGTTTTTAGTATTTTTTAGAACTAGAGGAAAACAGATATCAAAATAATATTGATAAGTAGAATAAAAATAATCAAAGCTGTTATCAAAAGATTCAAAACTATATAGGACAGACCAGTCATGACAATACAACATGTCACAGAAGACTGCGAGATTTTGATTGGTGAAATACCTTTTATAGTGTTTATTACAGTTATGAGTAGAGGAAACTGAAATTGTGGAAAGAAGAGGGTAATGATCAGATATATGTGAAGTGACAACTTTGGTTTCAACATTAACCAGATCAATATTAGTCAAAATATTGTCCAAGACAGTTTGAGAGTGTTTACTCACTCTGGTTGGCTCACTGTTGAGGGCATAAATGCCAAAAGAGGTTATTAGATCAAAAAAATCACGTTTTGCTTTGGAATCTTCAAGGAAGTTGATGTTAAAATCACCTGTTATGATTAAGTGTGGCGATTTAATGGATTTATAAATGAGTTCCAACAGCTTTAAGAATTTATCAAGGAATACATTGAAATTACTCGAGGGAGAACGGTAAATAGACAATACATAGACAGGGTGTCCACTGACCGGGAAAACCTGGAAAATCGGGAATTATTCGTGAATTTTCAATGCAGGGAATTGTTCGTGGATTATTCGTGATTTTCTGGTCTGAGTCGGGAATTTTAAAAATTTTTAATTCAAGACAAAAAATCCTTATTTTATAAATAGGATAAATAACGATGACTTTAAGATATGGATTTTCCGTTGGTATGAATGAATAAATAAACGACGGAAAAGTAGTTAGGCTCAATGTATCGTCAGCGCTGTGTGGATCGGAGACGTTCCACTGTTCGGCTGTCGAACGGATGCCTTCAGCGTCACGTCAAGTGCCCTTCGTTCTCATTCATTGCACATCGGACTAAGGCCATGATACGCAAACATATGCCTAGCGTGTAGTGATGGCCGGATCAGATCCAAAGATCCACGGATCTTTCATTTTACTCGGTGCCGGAACGGATCCAACGACACGGTATAAAATCGGGTCCGGATCGTAGATTTTAAATATTCGCGGCTTAGCGATCGAAGTGCCCCGTGAATGGAATGTAGGTGCGGTAGATATTGACAAGAAGAGGATGTGTAGCTCAGGTCACGAAATTAGATGAAAATGTTCCCGTGCCACTAGAAGTAAAATAAATAAATATGACCCCGGTATCGTGGGAAAAATTACGTAGGATGTCACGCGGGTAGCCTACATTTGCCGGGATCAGGCGGACAACGAGAGCTAGTTTACTGTGCGAAGTTCGATCCGTATCGCAGTTTAATTTTTCTTTCAGTCATTGCATCGAAAATGCTATCATCTTCAATTTCAAACCATTACATCTGAATACTCACTTTATAATACTTTTGTTGTTTAAATTAGATTTACAAATGTAGGTACCATTAATAAATTTAGGATGGTCGGGTTGGATCCTCGAGTCTTTCATTTCATTCGCTACTGAAATCATATCTGAAGACTGTAAAAATTCAGATCCGGATCGGTGTTTTTAAATTTCTCGGCTTAGTGATCGATGCGCCCCGCGAATGGAATGTACGTTTGGTAAATACTGACAAGGAGAGATTGTGTAACTTGGTCACGAAATGAGAAGATTTTTTCCGTGCCACAAAAAAAAATAAAAAAAATACTCTTAGTGACTTTTTTCTCCATAGGCCCGGATGCGCGAGAAAAAAAAATAAAGCCGAATGTCACGCGGGTCGCCTACTTTCGCCAGATTCCCGTGAACCAATGATAGCGTAGTTGTTAAAAATGAGGACTAGTGTCCTGCAGGTCGCGAGTTCAATCCTTAACACTGCCTAGGAATACAGGCTATGCTGTATTCCTAGGGCAATGCAAGTAGGCAATTAAAAAAAGTAGATTATCAGAAATTTTATGTGAATTTATAATTAAAAAAATAGCAAAATTTGGCGTTAGTGAAAGGATTGGAAACATTTTTTATTACAGAATTAAATCGTGTAGTCATTACGTTAACTTTACAATGTATTTTTGAGTGACGCATTTGTAAATGTAGGTAGTTTAAACGATAGAAGTACAAAAAAGTCAGTATCCACACAAAAAGGTTGGAAATAATGGATGATTTTTTTTATTCAATGGCTGAAAGAAAAATTTTAAACAGCGATAAGAATTGAACTTATTACCTGCAGTCCACTACCCCACTCTGCTATTGTCGGCTTACCTGATTTAGGAGAATACATTCTCTCCACATGTCATTCTACTTTTTTCTTGCAAACCCAGGCCAATGGAGAGAAAATCCGACACAACCTCTTCTTAGGAGTAGAACATTCTCAAATTTCATTTCAAAGGTTATTGTTAAAAGGACATTGCAAAATTACTAGTTTAGCAGCTTTAAATATTCTATAATAATTTTTTCGTCTTACAATTGGAATCCCCGGATATTCCATAAATGGAATCTCTTGGCCGCATTAAATTTTCTTTCGTTTCTAAAGGCCGCTTTACACGATACAATTTTTCGTACAATTTCTTGTACAAACTCTTGCATGAGGAAATTGTACCGTGTAAAGCGGCAAATTGTACGAAAACTTGTGCGATTGTCTGAATGACTGAACGGGAAATACAACGTGTTCTAATTCCATTCAGACAAACATACAATTTCGTTCAGTCTATACAAGAATTTGTACAAGAAATTGTGCAAAAAATTGTATCGTGTAAAGCGGCCTTAAGAAAGAATTTGAAAGCATTCAAGGATTTGATTAATAATTGGAAAATAATTCCTTTATTAATGAAAATGAACTTATAATGTTTCTTTTAACTGCACATCTGATGTGATCGGATACTTTACTGTAAGTACAATGTAAGTTGGCTTTCTAGTAGGCTTTGCAATATATTTTTTACAAACTTTTCTATAATTTTTTTAGAAATCTAATTGCTGATGTTTGTTAGATATATTCAGGATGCGCTTACTTGAATTAGGATTTTTATTACATTAATTTTTGTTAGAGAAAGATGGTGTAGGATACCAAAGACTGTTAAGATTTCACTTTTTTCTATATAGTATACCGGTACAAAAATGTTACATTCTGATTCTGAGTGAACAGAAAATTGAGGCTTTGAGACTTAAAATAGAAAAGCATGGCAAAAAATATTAACGTAGAAAATCATCATTCCAAGAACAGTGGTTGAATGCTGAAGACTTTAGCCAGTGGGTTTTTTAAGTTCCTCTTTTAGAAGAATTTGTAATTTCTCATGGAAATGCTAATTTAGAAAGAGGGTGTTCAATCAAAAAGTAGTTTATCTTTCCCACCCAACAAAGAGTCTCTTACTACCAATAAAACTACGTATTTAATTACTTTATCAATTATTTCTTATTTAATTACTTTATCTATATTATGCTACGGGTTGAACTACAAAAAATCCATATTCTACATAGAACTTGAAAAACATCACTTTTGACTCGTACAAGAACCGCGATATATTAGCCTGGAAATTTTTATAAATTTAGCCTTGAAAACCTTGAATTATGCTTGAATTTTATATTTTAACTTTAGTGGACACCCTGATAGAAGATATCATTATCTACACTGAAGCTGGAAACAACAGATTCAAAGGTTAGCTCTTCATTAAGATATTTGTACGTAAAATTAATTGGGACGAGATTAATACACTTGGAGAGAAGAACCAAAACCCCACCATTTGCATACCATATGCACGTGCAAACCATTATGTGTTGCTATTGAGTAGCAGCTTGAAAATTTGTTTTGTCTTTTTGATTAAATGTTCATTTCTCTTGGTATTTTGGAAATTGGACCTTATTTCCCAAAGATTTTAAACCATCAGGCCATCGCATGACATAAATGTAAATTTTGGATTGGAATGATTTTAGTGATCGTTTTGGACACTTAATACAGCATCGACTTTATAGTATACTGTTAAACTATAGTTCTATGAGTTTATAATTTATAGACATTTGCTGATTCTCTTATAGTGAATTTTCAGAAGATCAACTTACCAGGCATTTTACTTGTTAGGCTTTTGTGTGTAGGAATTATGGACTGAATTTGTCATTGAGAAGCCATCAATATTATTTCATGTATTCATATAGTGTTCGTAAAATGAGGAAGACATTAAAATCAATGTGGAATTCTACCAATGCCCATAGTAGAGGTACTGTAGGTAAAGAAACAGTTTGATTGACTTTTGAGTTTTCTTTTTAATCTCATCCCTCTTTTCACACTATATGCTGCCGGTGATTGCTGCAGTAAGAGAGGACAGTTTGTTCAGGTTGTGTTGCCTAACCCCTGTTATGGAGTGGCTAATCTTAGCATGTTGGTCAATGCATGTGTGATATTTTTAGAGGAGGTTCTGCGGCCCTTACATTGCTTACTGGTGGTATGGGGTGCACAACGCACCCTGGTGTCCACCCATTGTGTGCTCCCCCCTTGCATGGCACTCTTTATCTCACCCACCTGTCTTTCGCTCTGTCTATCTCTCTCTTTCTCTCTCACTTGCCTCTCCACACCCTCCCTCTCTCCCTTCTCCTCTCTCCAAAACTTCCCCCCCTGCTTTCCCTCTTTGTGTCGCAGTTTTCGCAAGCTGCTGGGCGAGAATGGCGTCACATTCTTGGGTGGAGGCAGCAGCCCTAAGAGAAGTCTCTCCTCACTCTCCAAGTTGGCCCTCTCCGGGAGCAGTGGCCCACCAGAGGAGAATATGGTGTAATTGTGACCATAAATGGATCTCACTCACGGCAACCACTTCAGCACAGCATTCCGTCAGCGCTTCTCCGCTCTTCACCTTCTTCATAGACAGCATCGGGAATGTGGACCTGATGATGTGACATGCCCCATTACCGGTACCGGTTTTAAATAGGCCCCCTGGTTCATTCTGCATCACCTCTCTCTCTCTCTCTCTCATCTCTGTTGCCATGGTGATTGTTGTTGTAAAATTACTAGCCCTTTGTTTTCTCTATCACATTGCCTTAATTCTGTGTGTTATAACCATGGCACCATGAACATGAGAAATTTGTAGTACATGTCAATTTCCTCAAAAGTTAAGAATTTGGTAGCTCAATTATTCAGTTTAATGTGATAGTCAATGGCCAATGTCATAGTTATCTGTGGCCTTTTATGTGAATTTGAAAACTTATTCTAATAATTAAAAAAAGACCATTTTTAATGATGTATTGAGAGTTCTTGTAGGGGCAGAATGAGTTATTATTGTGCTAATTAATAGCTCTCTAATCTTTCATTGTGCTTGTCATCATTGGCCTAGCTGTTGGTCTTCCACCTCTGTAATCAATGTCTCAGGATAAGTTTAGAGAGGTACTCTTGTCATTATTTTATTGCTAATGGCTTGATATCATTTTATCCCAGGAAGAGTAAGATTTTCTTTTCTATATATGTAAGTATATAGACATTTCAAATAGCTCAGGTTGAAATGAAAATTATCAGTGATTTGTTCGTTGGAGTTATTTCAAGTAGTATTGAGTAAATTTTTACATTATTGTAAGAATTAGCTGCCCAGAAAGTAGCTTTTAAAAATAATCTTTTAACCTGAGTGTTCATAAATACTTGAATGTATATATATTTAGTTATCAGTTGTATTTAATTAGTTCTTCAGAGCAAGCAAAATGTGCCAAATATGTAATCCTTGTGTGCTTTATTTTGCTTCAAATTATATATATATATTAATTTGTGAATATGTACTTTAAAGCATATGTATCATTTTTTAGAATCCTATATTTTATTTTTTAGCCTTAATTTTAATCCTCCTGTTCCATTATTTATATGTTTGTGGAATGTGGATAATGTTGAGATTTGTTGGTAGCTATGCCTCCAATTGTTTTAATACTTTTGTAAAGTGAGGAGTGGAAAATCTGTGATAGCCTCTGTACTTTTAATCGAAATACATTGCTTTATGCCTATGTTAATTGATTATCTTATCTTTTTAATTCACACTCCTTAGTGACTGCATGACCAATAATGACATCATAGGCCACCCTTAGAATTTGTTTATTCATACTTTGCATAATCCATAATTATTCATAATAATTCAACTGTCCATATTTAACTGTGTGAATTGATGTTTTTAACCTTATAATGCAATTTCTCTTGCATTGATCAGTGATTGAATATATTCTGATGTGTTATGAAAATGCATCAGCATAAATACAGTCAAGTCCGTTTATAACGAAGTTGAGGGAGCTGAATACTTACTTCGTAATAACCGAACTTCGTTATATGTGGACTAGTTTTTCCCAGCCTCTCTTTGATGGGGAATAGCCTTCACTTCGTTATAACCGGGACTTTGTTATAAATGGGTTTGATATAAGTGGGCTTGACTGTATGTACTTAAATTTTAGGGTTCTCATTCATGTAGGAACTACCAAATACTTGGCCATTTTTACATTTTGGAATATTATTTTATGAATTTCAATGATTTTTATCTTATGGTAAACATTTTTATGTGTTGTTAATTATGTTAAAGAGTAATGATGCTTTTGCAATTCTAGTGATTGAAGTATTATTTCCCTTCCAGTTCTTCAATTTTCTACTTATATTTTTACATTTTCAGTTATGAGCACCTCTTAAAAGATTTTGCTATGAAGACAAAGAGTGGTTTCAAACATTTAGTCTGAATATTGATCGTCTATCATTGGTAGTACCATTTTTTAAAAATCAGTTTCTGTTGAGTTTAAAAAATATAGTTTTAAGATCCTATGCATGTGATTGGAGTCAAAACAAAATGCCGAGTAATCTATTATACCTTCGAACGAATTTCACCCCTGCTGATAAATATTTTTACTGTACACATTCTATTTTTAACATGCTGTTTTCTAAGTATATTGATAATATCATGCTTTTTTATGTAGAGTAAGGAAGTGTTTACTATCTATAATATTGTCCATGATATCATTAATGCGCATCTTGAAAATAACAAACCTGATACAGTACTTTCTATTACCATTAGTATGCTAGTAAATTAGTGTTTGTAAATAATTAATTTTGTTGAATTTTTGTTGTTACAAACTATCTATTGCGTATAGTTAAAGCAAATGGAGGTAGGGTGCATGTTGAGGGAAGGAACGAAGTTGTTAGTGGCAGTAGATACCTACCTAACAGTTTATTGAATCATTTTTGAAGTCCATCCAATCCTGCCTTTAACTGGTAGTATACCAATGATGGTGATGTCAGGTGAATCATAATTGTATACTATTGGACTGTGATTGTACTTAAACTCATAAAAGAGTGACCCCCAAATATTAAACCATTAACTACTTGAGTTACATTAGAAAATATGTTCTAACATTAAAACTGATTCTTAAGCCTAAACTTTGAAGCCTTTGAAAATCTAAACTTAGGTATATATGTATTCTGTACTACTTTCATTTGATGTTGGAATGAATAATATATAAAATGCTTCAACATTTTAAGCCTTGATTTTGTCTTGGCATATGCCCATTACCGTCATTTCAAGATGTTTTAGGCATGATGGTGTTGCAACTTGTTTGGGTATATGAATCTGTATAATTATTCTGTCTAGACAAAATCATTGGTTACAATGTGAATGTCATTTTAAGGTGGAACACATTGCCCAATGCCATGCCGTACATACGTGAAATGCTTAACCCTTTCGCTACGAACGCCGTTTATAAACGCCGCTGATTTTTCACTCCTGTGAACGAAGGCCGTTTATAAACGCCGCAGATTTTTCTACGCAAGAGAACGAAGGGCGTCTTAAAACGTCGCTAGGGCCAGGTAGGCAGAAAAGGTCCAAGGTGTCATAAAGGACCCTTCCTCGCGGCTCTGAAGACCCTTCCTCGGCTTAGAGGCGGGGATTATCTCGACCCTTCTTCGCAGCGCGAGCCTCACACTCGGCAGTTGTTCGCGGTCACTTGTTTGTTTATGCAGTGGGAAAACCAAAATAATATTTGTTTCTAAATCGCATTATTTAGTTCCAGAAGTTAATTCCTTATGTTTTTTTGAATCTCTAGAAATTTTAAACGGAACTCTAACGTTATTATTAACAGAGTTCACCTGTCAATGAGATTCAAACCGATTTGGGAGAATTTTTCATTGCAGTGAGGAACTAAGACGTATGTTATTTTATGATTTGACGATAAGGTAGTACCGATATTTTTCTCTCCGTTTTACTTGTTTATGAACATATATTGGAGAACAACTGTAATGGTAATACCACGCAACATACCGCGAAATCTAATACATCTACATTATAGGTTTAAAATCCCGCTGAAGGGTGTGGTTTACGTTAATTCATTAGCAGTCAATAAACTTTACTTTCTTGTAACTGAATCTTTTTGGTGTAACTGCCATTCAGCTATAAAAAGTATCTTTCAAGCTGAAAAGCATTCAAATTTGTTCTGTGTAATGCGGCTAAGAGTGATCATTATGTTGTAATCATTTATGTTAAAACTAGAAGAAAATCGCATGCGCGCGTGATGGAATATTTGGAGGTACAATAAATAATTGCTAGGCAGAAAAATCTATCTCGCGCTACCATTGCGAATATATTTACATAAAAATGTTTCCTGATGAAGGTATAGCACCAAACAAAGTGCTTTTATATAAAACACGGGTATGGTTGGATTATGCGCGGACGTCTTCTATTGCGAAACAACAGAAATAATTATTATTGTAACCATTGATATTATGTCTATTGTGCTAAATATCTTAATATTAACATTAGAATGTCGTTTAAAATCTCTAAATGGTATTTATAACAACAGGAATTTATTTGTGTATTAACCCCCACTTAAAGTCTTACTATTATTTATTTAACAAAAATCACTGCATTAAAAATAGTTGACCGCGGGCACAGTCCGAGGTGGGTTCTCATTTGGAAAAGGGCGAAGATAATCTCTGGTCAGTGGCCGAGGAAAGGGTCGGGAACCCCGCTGGGCCCGGTCCCAAAGCGGGGGAAAGAAATACCTGCCCGATGCCTTGCTTCAAGAGAGCTCCGTACACGGAGTGGAAAAATATTCTAGAGGAACCCGTGAGAAGGAAAGCATTTTCCTGCGTAGGACTCCGGCGCGAAAGGGTTAATGAACTTATGACTTAATGAACATGTAAGAATTGGACTACATAGTGGGGTTGAATTCCCCTAATTCTATCATGGGACAGGTCCCTGTACACAGAACAATATCCATGTGTTCTGTGTACAGGGCTATTACTTCATTGCAATGTATGATCTTCTTCAATCAGTATTATGAATGCAGTTCACAAGCACACCCAAAATTTCCCTGCCATGAATTTGTTTAAGGTACTATGAATCAGTAGCATGCTCCTGTGAGGGGTTCTCATTTATTAATTTTTGAATAGGTGAGCTTAAAATTTTTAATATTTTCCAAATCTCCATAATCTCATCCTTTATTCAAATGTATCTAATGATTACTCATGTGTGCTCAAGTAGTACAATATATGTAATGCCATTTCAATTTCAAGTAAATTGACTTACATTTGTCGCCAGTATATAGACCTTTTCATCATTATTACTTTCATCTTATCAGATATTTTGAAAACATTGAACTTTGAATCATGGCATGAATGGTCTGATGCTAGTTCTTGGGCTGGGCACTGTGTACATTACATATTTCCATTTGGCACTCATGCTATATAGAATGAGTGCAAAATGTAAAATGTGGCGCTTATAATGAAATGATCATTAAACGTTTTTCAGCAAATTTACAGGGTATTTATGTAAAATTTAGTTGTTTAACATGTTTATTTGCTATTTAATGTGTGATATTCTGTGAATAAGTGGGGTAAATTTTGTTAAGGCCATTGTACACGGTACAATTTCTTGTACAAGATCTTGTACCATAAATTGAACGGCTAGATTTTACCAAGAATTTTTACAAGAAGTAGGTTGACAGTAGTACACAATCAAAGATTTTCATTCGATTTGTGTGCTAATAACATGCGCAGATATTGTTTTCTGTCGAAAAGCTGAATTGCAATATCCGTCAACGATAGTATTTTGAAAATACTACCGTAGTTACTGGGTTAAAATGATTTGCTACCATTAATAAAATGAAATTATACGATTGGTTACTTTCACTCCTTCATTGGCTCATGAAACCCATCATTTATCCTCCAAATATCATGTTTGTGCTTGTTGCATATACGTATTTATTTTTGGTTCAATAACGTTATCTTAATTTCATTGAGGTTTAATGTTTGTCAGTGTGTCCAACTCGTCTTTTGAGAAATAGAACACTTCCAACGTGACCGACAAATTTCACAATATGGAAGCAACAAAGAATATCATAATATGGAAGCGACAAAGAATATCACAATATGTACAACAAAAATAGAAGTTTTGCCATGCTAATAGGAATAAAAGTGATCGCAAACACAGAACACCAACCTTATGAATACAAAACGAATGCATCACTACTGTCACATGTCATGCGCAGAAACTACAGAGTGGATCTTTTACGGTTTCATCCAATAATATAGAGCATGATCTAATTTCTTGTACAAGAAATTGTAGGAATACCTCATACACAATACAATTTGCACATTGTACAAGAAATTGTACTGTGTAGAGTTAAATAGATAACACATTGTGGGGTATGTTCTTAGGTAAGTAAGTATTGTTTCAGAAAAAGGAGTGATAAATGGGTAAGCATTTCTTCCAATACGTATTCATTCATACATTGTCTGTATTTTAATAAACTTTCAAATTTGTTAATTGACCTAATTGAGATTAACTATTTAAAGATGTCTGCTTATTAGGCTTCTTCCTCATTAGGCTTAGACATTTCTGGGTTCTTTTTGAATAATATTATCATCATTACATCATCACATTGCTCCATATGTTTTTTTGGTTTGGAGTTAGTTAGGTTGGTAGATTGTGTTATCTTAACACAAATTTTTTATACGGGAAATATTTGTGATCCATCTCTGGATCAGCATTTTTTAGTTTTTATATTATTAAAGAAATATTTATTATTTCCCTCATTTTGAAATATTGCTGGAGATGTAAAGTTTTTAAAATTGATGGTTGTATGTTTTTTGAGACAGGTTTATAGCCTCAATTGCTTTTGTACAGCTATGCTCTTATGTAATTGCATAGTTCCTTTGTAAGTGTGCTAATTTTTTTTATGAACTGCATGTAGGTTGACTGTTCATTTTTGCCTTGCTTATTGGGTCTCAACATTATTTTACAGCGGAAGAAATCAGTCATATTCATCATTAATCAGCAATTTCACTCATCTTTCATCTCTTCATATTTATGTATTTATTCTCATCAAAAATCAGAATGTATTAAAATTGGAGAATCTGGAAAATGTGTTTTCAGGTTTAATTGTCCCAGAAAGTCATTTTACGGTGTAGAATTGTGCCCTCAAGTAATCCGTTCTACAAGTCAACTGATTTGATGCTCTTTGATTGGCATTTGCAACTTCAGAATTCACTATTTATATACAGTTGTTTGCCTTAAAACTATTTATGTGGTTCTAATTAAAATGTCCTGGCTTCTTGGCAGTCTTGTCCTGACAGGAGAAATTGTCTGTAGAATTGCGACAAGTAAAATCCTGACAAATAAATAAAATAAAATCCTGACAATAAAAGAGAAATTGTCTGTAGAATTGCCCAGGCGAAAAGGGCATTATACAAAAAGAAGATTCTACTTAAAGCTGCAAACACAAGAGTGGAAGTGAGGAAAAATTTTATAAGAATATGCATGAGCATTTTACTATATGGCAGCGAAGCATGGACGGTAACATGAGCAGAGAAGTCAAGGCTGGAAGCATTTGAAATGTGGTGCTGCTGAAGAATGATGGAGATAAAATGGATTGACTGACTGACAAATGAAGAAGAGAAGGAGAAAAAATATGTCGACTGAAAACCCTAAAAAGAAGATGGGACAACTTAATCGGTCATATCTTAAGACACGGTTGCTTAATGAAGTCAATCGTCCAGGGAAAAGTGAATGGAAAGATTGGAAAAGGCAGGCCTCGTATGAGACGTATAGAACAGGTTGTGAAGGATGTAAAAGAGAGGAGTTACGTCAATATGAAGAGGCTGGTCGATAGAAGAATGGAGTAGAGGGCTGCGGGAAACCAATTGTAGGATTGTTGACCGATGATGAAGAAGTAAAATGTTCCATCAGGGCTGGCTTAGAACAAAATGTTTACCTAGGCAAGAGAGTATTCTCTCCCATCACCACCCCACTAGTTGTCAAACCCTCTTTTAACACATTCATCAGTTAAACTTAGTAGTAAAAAAAAGTGGCATATAACGTGTTGGGCATGAATTAAGTTGTCAATCCCAGAATAAAAAAAAGCTTTTTCCATTCCCACAACACCCTTTGCTTCATGGTCACCTGGGTAGCCATCCGAGCCTTAAGTCAAGCATGTGATCCATTGCCTGAACTTAATGTCAAAGCATTAGAAAAATATCATGTTAATGGGCATTGCCCACGTATCAGAAATATTTCTCTGAGACATCTCAAATATCACATGTGACTCAGAGACATTGAAGACTTCAGAGATGTATCTGAGATCTCTCTGAGAAATCACACAAATAATGGTCTGAGATGTCACATGAGTGCCTCTGAGCGTCTCATAGACATTGTGAGATGTATCTCAAACATGGACTCTGAATTAATGAAAATAATGCTGCATTAGCCACATAAAAAACTTGCATTGTAATAAATAATTAGGAGAACAAGGTACTTTATTTGGCCATTCAAAAACAATGATTGGTTCCACTAAATTTTATATTATCTTGTCAAGTTTTGATGCATCAGGCATAAGGGCTGAAGATTTTTTCCTTATAGGTATACAATCTGATCACTTGAGGTCCATCAATTGTGTTGAAGGGCACATGATAGCTGATTGAGGTGAGTACACATACTCTGTAATTACACAGTCTAATTACGTACAATATCGAGGCCTTAAAACTGAGCATTATGCTACCGTGAATGTAATTAAGTTGTGAAAAATAAAATGACTTCTCGAAAAATTATATTTGAGGTTTCTCCAATGTTACCAGATTTAAATAGCATAGATACCTAAAAAGCTACTGCAAGGAGAGTACTTGTGGTAATAAAATGTAGTCATGTGAAGAGCTCATGGAGAAAGCAATGGTATTTGATAAGAAACCATAGCTAGCTCAAATTAGACTGTTTTGATCTACTGATATTCATAAAATGTCTGTTGCTGAGAAGTTTATTTAAATAACCCTCGGAGCACAGACAAAATTGTGAATAAACCTCAACAAAAAACATTTTGTGTGGGAGAAAAATAATATTTTATTTAATCGGTCTTCAAACTTAAATCAGAAATTTGACGCGTCATGTGAAATAATATGCCTAATGGTTTTAATCAAAGATTATATGTCTTAACGTTTAATGCATGTCTTATTTTTTGAAGTCCCCATATTACAAACGGTATTTCCCGCCTGTAATTTCCATTGGTTATTTTTTAGCATCTCGATTGTTTCGATATTCATAACAAGTAAGCAACGAAAACTAAAATTTGGCTAGTGCAAACCATTTATGTAGAGGTGTTATTTTGTGTTCATCTTGTTGTAATACAGAATTATGATATCTGACTCGTGTAATCTGAGGATAGGAATGTAAGAGAGAGAAATTATTGTTGTATTTTTGAGTTTTTCGCTAAATTTATCCATTTACACGATGTCAAAACGGAAACTTGAGGAAGAGCTAGAAAATGATTGGGCTGATACAAAAGTCGCGAAAACTGATATAAAATTGAACTCACTCGACTCCGATGAAGAGGATGATGGCAACGAAAGAAACTATGATATTCTTCCGGAAGATGAAATTGAAGGTACAGTTATTGGTAGTTGATGTTATTTATGAACGCGCTGAAAGAGGAACTCGCGTGCCACCTTGTATTCTTTTATTTCTCAGGACAAGAAGATGCAACAGCAGATTTTGATGGTAATGTGCGGATCACACCATTCAATATGAAGGAAGAAATGGAAGAAGGTCATTTTGATACTGATGGGAATTACCATTGGAAAAAGGAGGGAAAACTGATCAGAGACAACTGGCTTGATAATATTGATTGGGTGAAGGTAGGGGTGTGGTCTTTGGTTTAATACTGATCTGTGATTTTTCATCACCAGTGAAGAACCATTTTAACTTAAAAGACAGTAATAACAATATCTTTGGAATCACATTTCAGGTTAAGCAGTCAAGTAAACAAAATGAAGCTTCACGGGAATCTGATGGTGATGACAGCAGCAGCGTACCGTTTGACCATATATCGGTGTACAAAAAAATGATAGAATTAATGAACCCAGGAGAAACAGTTGCGCAGTCGTTGAGAAGGCATGGTAAGAATATGATCTCGTGTATTCATTTGGGTATATTATCACTACCAATTTAGTACTGTTAACTATGGAATGTGATAGAGATGTGACGAAGTGAACAGCCAATTTTCAATTAAAAATGGAAGTTTTAATCTGGAGTATTTTGGTCGTTTCCATGTGTCATAAATATTTTTATAAACTGTTAGAAAACATTAAGTGGCTTGTTGATTATTAATGTAATTATTAACCATTTCGCATTTATTACTTAAGTATTAGCCTAATTTTGCCAGTAGTTATGCCCTTGTAAAAATGAACTCCTCCGTGGTGGATAGACAGAGGGTAAAGGAAGGGTATTACCCTCCATGGTGGGTAGTTACCCTCCGTCAACCCATGCTCAATTCTGTGGAGGGTAAGGGAAGGGTAGCACTACCCTAGCTGGGAACTCCATCGCTTACCCTCCCGCTACCCTCCATGGAGGGTAAGGGAAGGGTAGGGTTACCCTTCCACTACCCTCGCTGGGAACTCCTTCGCATACCATCCATCTACTCTCTATGGAGGGTCAGGGAAGGGTAGCTCTACCCTTTCCTGAATGCGCACGGCCTACACGCTGCTTACCCACCGTGAAGGGTAAAGGGAGGGTAGGCGTACCCCCCTCTACACTCCCTGGTGGTCTCATGGCTACCCACCTCCTACCTCCGCCCTACCCACTGTGGAGGGTAAGGGAGGTGTAGCGCTACCCTTCCTCTACCCTTGCCTGAATGTGCATGGTCTACACGCTGCTTACCCACCGTGAAGGGTAAAGGGAGGGTAGTACCCTCCATGGTGGGTAGTTACCCTGCGTCAACCCATGCTCTACACTCCGTGGAGGATAAGGTAAGGGTAGCACTACCCTTCCACTATCCTTGCTGGGAACTCCTTTGCTTACTATCCATCTACCTTCAATCCTTCAATGGAGGGTAAGGGAAGGGTAGCGCTACCCTTCCTTTATCCTTGTCTGGACACGCACAGCCTACACGCCACTTACCCACAGTGAAGGGTAAAGGAAGGGTAGGCGTACCAGCCATCTACACTCCCTGGTGTTTTCATGGCTACCCACTGCTTACCTCCGCCCTACCCACTGTGGAGTGTAAGGGAGGTGTAGCGCTACCCTCGCTCTACCCTTGCTAGAATGCACACGGCTTACTTGTAGTGATCAATTTCCCTTAGGAGAAAAACCACCCATGCCATATTGAAGAGTCAAGGTGTGTTCATAGAAAAGTTAGTGTTTTGCTAAAACTTAATTAAAAATTGACTTGATGCCCATGAGGTGTTTATAGAAAAAAATAGCGTGCACTGGTTGCTATTTATTCGCTTCTTAGAACTAATTGCGAATTCTCAGCTTTAAGCATATTGTTGTTTTTACTGTTGGAAAGATGCATGTTTGGAAATCTCATGTCATATATGCAGGAAAACTGCCTTCAAGTCTGGAGGAAAATGGAGTAGACGTGTATTGCATATTTTTCATCCCGTGATGTTTTCTTTCCATGATGCATGGCAATTATTAACAAAGTGCTGAAAGAAACGAATATGACATTGCGCTCTTAAGTTAATTTCAAACTTATTCAAAATCGACCCATCCTTTTTCTCTGCGAATTTTTCCGTAACTTAAGTGTGTTTCACGCTGTTTCCATGAACTGAACTGAACATGAACAAACATTGCTGGTATGGGATTTCGAATCCACTGCTAGAACAGGGTGGCGTTCATCAGGGAAAACCTGGAATTGTCAGGGAATTTTGGAAATCTGGAAAAGTCAGGGAATAGTCAGGGAATTCTCGTAACAGTCGGGGAGAAACTGGGATAGGAAATTCTTGTTATTTTTCTACCATTACGTTTACGGCCTTTTACCATCTTTCCCGCCTTTTATTTCACCAAAACATTTCACCGAGAGGTAATTATAGCATACTAGCTTGTAGTAAGTACGTGCTTACAGTTCTATGAATATGAGACGATGATTATTAAAACGGTAATACAAGTACGATCACACGTGTAAACAAAATTTTACGTGAGATCATCTTCGATTTCCATACCCCCCCTTCCCGAGACCATAAGAAGAGTTCACTCCTCCCCACCTTTCACGCTCAATGTAATTATTGAATGGCCCCCTTAGCTCCCTCTTGAAGCAATTTAGTCAAGTCACAAACCACCTCAAATATGGCATTCCTAAATATGATGTGCCATTGCTAATTACCTCCTGTTTTCGCTCGGAGTGGCGCGGTTGCATTTTGTTTGTTTATACAAATATTTTTATGTTTTTGGTTCCCTCTTACAATCGAAGGGTTATGACCACTTTAATCAAGTTGTTATTCAATTTTAAAACTCGTGCCATCCGATTTTGATCAAATCCAAGAACTTGGCTTTGGTTTGTATTTTTCGCGTAGCTTAGTGATACCTGTGCCGGAGTCCGCCAGTAAATTAGCCATTAACTTTCCATTCGATGCCTTTTCAGTAATCTTCAACTTCCCAGAACTACCACGACACGCTACCTCTTCCTTGAAGAATTAGACATTTTCAATTTGTAATTTTACTGAAGGAAACATACACGGCCATGGAAATACGATACACAGTTGCAAAAAATGTATTAAAAGTGTGTACAGTTTGTGTGAGGGCTTAACTTGTGAAGGTTTAATATATATTTTTTCATTAGGGTGGAGGTTCCATATATTTTTTCAGTCTTATAGCTTTTAATGTATTAATTTCAGCTTTTAAAATTTTCTGAGTTTTGATGAAAATTTAATTCAGCAGAAATAAAATATTCCGATAATAGGAGACCTTTTGGTGATCAGTCAGGGAAATTGGTAAAGCCATCAGGGAAAAGTCAGTGAATTTGAAAATTGATTATCAGTAGCCACCCTGTAGTATCACGCTAACATTAATTTCACGCTGACTTTTACAATAAATCCGCCTTAACTTGCTGGAAGATCAGATCTAGGCTGAAAAGTTCATGAATACAGGATAATTATGTCAGTGGTATTGACGCGTTCCTGTAGTGCCTGGG
Organism: Platycnemis pennipes; assembly: GCA_933228895.1. Classification (NCBI taxonomy): domain Eukaryota; kingdom Metazoa; phylum Arthropoda; class Insecta; order Odonata; family Platycnemididae; genus Platycnemis; species Platycnemis pennipes. The sequence goes on from OW121850.1 coordinate 112,423,050, forward strand.
ATCACGTGGCTCATCTGACGATTACGTAATAATAACGATGAGGAGGCTGATTTACTTTCAAAACAGTTCCATGCCAAACATTGGCAGGCAGTCATCCTACCAACTGTAGCTGTAATGATGGTCGTCTTGTCGATCTTTACAGATCCAAGGACCTAATAATGCTATTGTCTCTCGGACTGAAGATTTAAGATAAGCGTGAGAGTAACAAAAGAACAACGGAAAGCACGGGCTATCAGGAAATTCGTAAGTGCCCATAAATGATTGGCTTATTATTGAGGAAAATCTTATTTTTCTCCTCTGGAGTTGAAAGACTATCAATTATGTAAATTCATAACGGTCATGCTTATTTTTACCCACAAAATGGTAAAAGTGTTAATCACGCAAAATAACCCAGTGTCAATATTTTTTAAAAGTGAATTGTCATGAACAAATTAATGGCAGCCAGCAGGGCTATATATATCGCCTCCCAACTTTCAATTGTCGGCGGAAAAGTGCTCCTCAGTCATTGTTTAAAATTGTAGGTCGTTAGATCGATTGAAGTGTGGCGGTTACAATTGAGGTAGGTATGTGTGACTACAGGAATATTGTAATTGGACGTATCATATGTGTAATAAAGATTGCATGACTTAATTTCGAGTTCCTCTACTTATGTTTATTTTCTTATTCAATTATTGGTTCTAGGTTCACCCAAGCAAGTAGTGATTTTTTGATAGCCATTTTTTTTTGCCACATTGGTACAGCTACTCTGTACAATTCCATGCTCCAGTCAACGTTTTTGTGTATGGCTCGTGAGTGCTTACATCTGCTATGTGAAAACTTCTTTCCACCCTAATTTGTACGCTTCGTGTCTCATTCTCTTCCCCTACCCTTCCACTACCCTTCCCATGCCCACTGCGGGCGAGCGTGCTACCCTTCCACTACCCACACCCTACATCTCCTCTACCCTCGGAATGTTCTAAACTACCCTTCCTCTACCACCGCTCGAGGGTAAGGCATGGGTACTGCTACCTGCTGCCTACCGCCCGTCGTGTTGCTTTCCTACCCTCCGCCTATCCTTTATTTTTGCCAGGGTGATACCTAAGATCCTTAAGGTGGTATGGTTTTTTTATTGTACAGAATTTATTTTTGTTCTGTTTTCGTCTTGGGGCTGATCTTACAGCCACCATGTGCATCCACATGGTTTGGATAATGGGTCAATCTCTAGATATTGAGGTTAAATGTGAAATAAGCAAGCTCACTCATTGATTGTGTTTGTTGCGGACTAAAGTAGTGGCATTTGGAGGTGGTATTGGTCTTCCCTTGGGTAAGGTAGGCCTTGCAAATTGTACAGAAACCTGTGAAGATGCTGTGATATAGCAATGGGTGGCCATTTACTATTATGCACCTCATCACCCAGAGGAGAGGGCAGCTGCTCTTTTTCGCATGAAAGAAGGTGGAGACCACAGTAGTCAGTACAGTGACACGCACTTCATTACAGGTGTGGTAACAGTTGCATCAGTGGCTGTTGCACTGTGACATGGGAGGTAAGGGGAAACCCCTGCCTCATAATCCTTTGGAGTTGTAACGAATCTGCTCATTCCTTATATTCAAGAATTGATTTCACTCTCTTCAGTAAAATATTCTGGAGTTAAAAATAGTCCATTTGACTCTCTGGGTGGAGACTACCCAAGAGAGTACATCAGTTGATTATAATGAGCAAATAGTGGTGGAACACGAAATGGGATATCACTCAAGACGTGTAGAGTATTAGGAGATTGGAACGCGAATCATTGATAGGATCATTGATGAAGGCGAATATGGAAAATTAATGGAGATATGGATTGGTAAAGCCCAAATTGAGAAGAGAAATACTCATGGAATGTGTTTGGTGATACATATTGTTTAAAACCACAACCATACTGAAATATGTCATCAAAATTTAGAGAAATACATGATTCATGTATTAAAATGAAGTTCTTCAAATAAATCTAAAATTCACAATCTTACAAATTTCACGGAAATGTGCTTGGCAGTTTTTGCACGGTCTACCTTTAAGGGGCTGGCAGTAAAAGGGTTAAGGCTGTTTTATATGGTCATTGCAATGGCCTTGGCTGTTGCAAGCATAATTGTGCAAGGAAAGTTTCACTGTGTAAAGCGACGACATGCAAGGAAAATTAGTGTTAATTTGTGAATGCATGTTTCCAAATAGAACATGTTCTAATTTGGTATAAAGATACTTGTATTCTTTGGAGGTTTTAAAATTATGGGACATAATGGGCTAATGAAAACAATCATCAATGTAACAGTGCATGGTAAGAATGGTGAAGGAAGACCTTATATGAGGCATATGATGCAAGTAGTAAAGCATCTGAAAGAGGAAATTAATATGAAGTTGAAGATATACAGTATTGGAGTGAGTATAAGATACATAATAAGCTGATAGGATAATTTAGTTGCATCAAGCCAGACCTTAGCATTGTTGTCCTATGATGATGATGTAAGATGCCATATGTTGCTGTAATGCATAGCAAGCGTGTTGAAACTGTAAGAAGAAAATGGTTTGGCATAAAAAATTGCCTTTAGGACTGGAATGCTGGGTAACTTGTTGTCCTGTGCATTGGACCGGTAAGCCAAAGGTCCATGGTTCGACTCCTGGTCCAGGAAACCTTTTTTCTCTGGCAATTATGATCATGATGCTTGTGTAATTAATTTCCCCAGGTTTGTAGGAAGTATTTATCTTCTATTTTTTCAGAAACCCCTAGGTTGGGGGTGGCGAACCTATGGCACGCGTGACCAAAGTGGCATGTGGAGCTGGGAAGGTGCTCAATCGATACCTCTATATCACTTGATGGGTTGGTGCGCGAGTCGAGCGAGTATACTCTTATTTTATAAACTTTGGCACTCAATCGCCAAAAGGTTCGCCACTCCTGCCCTAGGTCATAAATTATTAACATAAGTATATAAATAGTTGATAATTAAATACTTAACGCAGTGTTTCTACGACTTTAAATTTCGTCCATTAGCTTGTTGAGCTCAGTTTTGGGTCCTTAGATGGTGTGGATGCCATCAGTGGTAGGCACTTCTTTATTTTGGTCATCAAGTGTGTGGCCATTAATGGAGACATAATGTCAATTAAGCATATAGAGTCATATAGACATATAATCAATATATATATCTGGAAAAATATAAATCCATTCTGAATTTTAGGAGGGCAGGGTAAAAGTGGGTCCGCATCTCAAAGGTGGTGTAAGCGTGGAAGTCGTAGTGGTGGTTCAGCCAACTCTTCCAGTGAATCTAGTGATGGCACAGGGAGAGAAAATGTAATAAAGCTTACAGAGTTGGCTGATGAACTTCTCACAGAGACTGGAAACATGGATGTGTACCAAGAAAGTTTTGAGTTTATTAAGGCCAAGGTGAGTGCTGGAATTAAATTGTCATATCCATGTTTGAGTATTGTTAACTTGAATAAGTATTTTTTAAATCGGCAATAAAATTGTACTTATTAATTGTATAGTATACCTAGTGTTTTTGCTTGTGACAATTTTATCATTTACTGTCAATCTTTTGTACTGATATTTGATCACTAAAATGTCATCAACTGTAGATCTGTTAGTCCTGGCATGTATTTATCATATTTACTCATGTAAGCCATGCCCTTGTGATTTCCACGTGTTATGTTTAAATAATAATGTTTGTGTTTTTAGGTAATGGGCTTTTGCTACCTTTTTAATAATGCCCATCTCCTCAATTCCAAAAATAATAACTATCACTTAAATACCAATTACTAGTAAACAAAAGCAACTGTATCAAATTAATTAATTAATATAAAAATGATACATTACTCTGTGCACCCCCATTTTTGAGAAGGCTCATGACACAAAAAAATATTTTAGTAAAAACATTAATTTTTTTGCCCTTAAACTTTCCACTTTTCGTTCTTAACCTGGAAGCACATTCCTTAATAAAAATTTATTGTATAGGATTATGTTAAAAAACAAGCAGTAAGGAATTGGGGAACAAATGTATGATGCAATCAATAAGAATTTGAAGAAAAGGGTGCATGGCTTGCAAGAAAATCCAGAGATTCGTGAAAACTGTGCACCCCTTCTTCCTCAGTGTGGTTTTGGGGAAAAAGAGTGCTTGGCTTATACGAATAAATATGGTACTGCATCTATTTTATGCCATGTAGAAGGACCTTGTGTGTACCTGCAACACACCCTTGCAGTGGCTTGCTGGTATTGTCTGCAGTTCTGTATTTTTGTCCTGCTTAGACGCAAAATTTCATGACTGTGAAGTCTTGGCAGTGCTATCTTTTTATTAACTAATGCCCTTCAAGGTTACATGTAACTCTAAGGACTCCAAGTAGACCTTTAAGGTTCAAAACTACCCCTTTTTTATTGCCAGTGAGCCAATCTGTCTGCACTCAGTGATTACTGCTAGATATTTTCCATAATGGGTGGATTATGCCTCAAATAATTGTGTAATATCATTGTCATTTTCCTGAACCCTAAATGTATTGTCATCATGGGTATGATATTCCTTCACTCTGGTTTGTTTGAATGGCCAAAAATCTTATTGCGGGTACATTGTATTATTTTAAAGATTTTATTGTTCTTAACTTTTTCTTTTTTTCAGCTCTATAAATGTCATCCTTTCGTGATTTATAAGCACTTAAACCTTTTCCCTCATGTTATCTGATAGTCCTATTGGTTGTACTACTCTGAGCTTTTATCACTCTGACTCTCACAGACCACTCATTACAACTCTTCCACCACATTGAGGGAAAGGAGAAAAGGTGATTAGCAGTTAAAATTATTTTTGGGTGGTAATAAAAATAATACCAAGTGTATCTTGATAATGTCAATTACAAAAAAAAGCGAGAGAAATAACACCATTTTGCTCCAAGCAATTCTAGGAATACAGGCAGCTATCACATCAATAATTATGTAGCTTACCATTTGTATGTTTAGAAAATACCTTATTAACCTTCTGTATTATAGTAAACTCTTGATAATACGAAGTCAGCGGGACTGGAAAACTGGCACTTCGTAATTTCCAATTTTGTAATTTTGAACATTTTAAAAAAGTTATGAAAAAATTTTATCTTTGTTTTCTTTAACTTTTGTTCTCTTCGTTCGTGAATGCATTCTTAAAAGATGCCATGTCTTAAAAGATCGCAAAATAAGTACCTACTATGTCAATGCTTTTAAGTCTGCGATCATAGTGTTGGCAACATTTCGTCCCAGTATCGAAAATGTATAGAAAACAAAATTTGAACATTTTGTAAAGAATTTTATTTTTGGAATAGTCAGTAGAGATGGGAATCTAGTATGGATGCTAAAAATAGACATTTGCATCAAACATCTATGCTGTTATGATGGCAGCTGGCCCAACCGTGCTTTAGTTGTCTTCTAATGCCCAATCATATCTATAAAACATGGAACTAATCCCATTTCCAGAAAAAATATCATCCACAGGTTATTACTTGTAGTGTCTTCCATCTATTGTCAATGGAATAAATGATCTTGGGAGGTAATATTGTTTCTTTTCTACTACTAAGACCTTGATGACAAATGGGGCATGATTCGACATAATTTCCACATTGTCTCCTCTAGGATTATATGACGGCAAGAAGTTTGGGTTTACGGTGCATCGGGTGTTGTGGAGAGGAAAGATCCCAGTTGTGGGTGTATCTTTATCTGTCTTGTTGAGCTTGAAGGGGGTGGGGAATAGTGTCATGGAATGTCTGTGACCTTCCTTCCTCTTCTTCTGGGCAACCCTGGGGGGCACGTGCAGGTGGTTATGGGTGGATCTTCTAGGGATATCGGGAGGGAAGTGAAGGGGATGGTCTAGAGGTGTCAGAGTGTAAGAGGAGGGGTCAAAGCACTTCCTGATACCAAAGGATGCCGCATCCCTGACCCTCCCCATACCACTCAACACCCAGAGCGGTTCCAATCAGCCACCGCCACGCGCCTCCTAGGGTTAGACAGAGAAGAAGGAACCTCATAGACATTCTAATATGCCATCCACCCAACCTCTCCCCTCATTCAAGCTCGGCAAGAGAGATAAAGATACTAGAGGCCTGCATACGGGCGCAAAATAAGGGCGAGGGTCGCCGGCCTGTGTGTGAGAAATAGAGAGAGAGGCTTAACCCGAAGACATTAGGCGGACTTTTCCAAAGTATCACGAATGTGACCTAACGGAGTACTTGCCGAAAGTAGGCAGTCACCCATCGGCTAGGCAGGCGACCGCCCTAATATCATCACTGCTACGTATCTTTCACAAGGGTCTTTGCCGTTTGCAATATTTTTCGCTCACTCTTATACCACCCCTCCCCTCAGTTTGGGCGAGCAACCCAGGCACCCACCTAGGACCCGGGCACCTGCCTAGTATGTGGACATCCAGGGCTAACGGGCATGGTCGAGCATCTACGTCACACGAGCAGAGGCAAACGTGGGTGAGGATGCCTGGCATGGGCGGGCGAGGGTCTCCCGGATTTGGCACCCATTTGCAGGCCTCTTAAAAGATACACCCGCAACTGGAACCTCTCCACAACCGGACCCTTTTCCCCCCATTCACCGTAAACCCAAACTCTCAGGCCATCATAATCCTTACCCCCACCAACACAACCCACCCAAATTTCCTAACGGCATCAGCCACCCTCAATCCATGCTACTATATTTTGGGGCAGACAGCACTTTCACGGAGAGCTGAGCTAGGATTGTTCGCCTTAAAGGATGAGGTAGGGTTCACGGAGAATTTGAACTACCATAATTCCTGGTGCACGGCAGGGAACATGGTAATTGCCGTCACACGTAAGCTTTAATTAAAAGAGAACCGTGGACATTATGAAAATGCTGGTAACAGGTAAAATATCCAGGATAAACAATGGCATTAAATGCGATTTCCACATTACTAAAGGTCTAAATGATATGCGGAGTTACATGCGGAAAATGATGGGGAGATACTGGCATGTGTGGGAGGTGAATGCACTACTATTCACGCATTTCATTTTTGATGCACCACTATTGGCAACACTGATTTGTTAGATGTCTACGCAGTCAAAAATAGTTTTGTTGAAGCAGTTTTTCGACGAAGTTCATAAAAATGAATTCCATTTGTTCCTGGGGACCGGGCCCGAAGTTCGTAATTTCGAAAATTCGTATTTTTGAAACTTTGTATTTTCGAATATTGCCATGTTATTACTATGGATTTTCATCAAGACTGGCCATTTTGCTTCATGTTATCAGAACTTCGTATTATCGTGCTTCGTATTATCGAGAGTTCACTGTATATGTTTCCAGTAAAACTTAAGGGAACACTATCCAGATTAATCCTTTTTCATGTTTCATATTGATATTCTGGTGGTTTCATGTGCATGTGCATTTCACGTCAAGGTATTGTTTCTTTTGATAAATAAGCATTTCTAATTATTTTGTTTTAGATTAATCGGAGTGAGGTAAAACCTGCCGTGGCTGCAGACCCTCTTGATATGTATGCTGATGATTTTGATGAAAAGGAAAAGGCTCGTTTGGCAGGCTCAGGAGAAAAAGCTTCTGCAGCTAGCAATGATGACAACTCTGCTGAAGAGGATAAGCCAGGTATGTTGAGTGCAGCTGTATGCTACGACTTATGTGAATAATTATGAATGGGTTTAATATGCTGTATTATGTATTTTCCTCTGTTCACTTTCTGCTCTCAGTTTGTCAAAATATTTATTTGTTTGCCATTCATGTACATGCATTGCTTGCTGGAATGGCCATCAATTCCTGAAATTCTATCTGACAGTGAAGCACCAGATTTTTTTTCCCCTTCATATATCTGAGAGCATGGAAGCTTTGGTTCTCTCAATAACATGACTCACTGGCCAAATGTGTGTTTCCACTTCCTTGCTCAGGAAATTCATCACCAGCTGAAGTTGTCACCCCCATGGGTATGATTAATATCATAATTGGTCTATGGCTTTCTAGATTTTCAGTTCTGCCCAACTGGCCTAGAATTTAAAAATTTTCACCCCTTTTAAGCATAGCCTGACAGCAGGGTGCCCAGCGGTCAGGGAAAATTTGGAAATCAGAGAAAAGTCAGGGAATTTGGAAAAGGGGAAAAGGTCAGGAAAAAGTCAGGGAAAATGGACCAGGAATTTGAGTGACTCAACCAGTCCATCTGGCCAACAGAGAATAAACAAAGATACCTCTTAAAAGGATGAGAAACTCATGAAAATGTTCACTACTTTGGATCGATACTCCGCGTGGGCTATGGTTGTCATTAAAATTTACTAAAATCAACTTAGCATGGATAATCAATCTCTAAAACTTCCGCAGATCATTATTCCTTCTAGAATATTACATCCCTCTCGAACATTCTAGGTGTTCACAGCCAACCACCCTACCCTGCATCTGACATCAATATGTCACAGGGATGGCAGCATTAGGGGGTATTGATCAGGACTGGTTATACATGAGTAAGGCCGAGTCAAGAGAAGAACAAGTACTTTAGAAATAACTCATAATTATTACATTACTTGCAATTTCTGGCCTGACTGAACCCTGGCTCAGGTTGGAATTTGTTTTCGATAGGTAGGGTTTGTTTTCGAGGTTTTCTTACGTGGGTTTTCTTAAATTTGTGAATCCGGGAGTAATATCCAGCCCCCTACCTGCAAGTGAGAGACTCCCCCCTGACCCACGGCATCATATCTAAAATACCTGTCTTGAGGTAGTGGGTTGAGGCGGGTTTGGAGATTAAGCATATTTGGGGCAGTGGGTAGGGGTATTATATGTGTGTCCTTAGCCTTACAGAGCATTTGACCCCCTTATGGAATGGACCTTCCTTGATTTGAGTTGATTTGAGTAAAGACTTGATTTGATCGGGCTCCACAATATTGCGCTGTCCCGTGCATCTAAATGGGCCCTTATTGCTCTGATACTGTGGCCCCAGCGAGCATCCCCTCTCCCACATTACTTCCGTTTCGAGCTTCGGTGAAATACCCTGTTGGGCCAGCAGCCTGCACTGGGTTGGCCATGAGGTGGTGCAGCGTGGCTTGCCGGTAGCTTGAGCCTCGAGCTTAACTAAACTGCTGTACACCCTGGACAGGATTTTTCATCAAATTGTTTACCTTTTTAGGGCCGGTTTTATAATGTCTGGTTAAACTTCTAGTTAGTTAACGTGGACGTTAAGTTGAGGTGAAGTTTAACCTGAGGATGGGTTTTATAAAGATAAACAGACCTCTGGTTAGTTGACTAGAACCCTAGAGACGGATTTGTGTACTTAGGACAATTCTCATACCGTGAATACGTCAGAACTGGCCATAACAAATGAAAAACGATAAAAAAATTGCCTCGATGAAAGCATTTTCAAGTTGTAAACTTACGACACAAAATTTAATTATCACCAATTCTGTTGCCTCCCATGAAAAGCTACATGAATATAGAATCTTTATCATGATTTTAATCTCCTACAATAGCTGATCCTCTCACCAATAGGAATGATTTATTTTAAGAAATATAGGTATCTGTTCACTCTAGGGAGTTATAAGAGCCTAATTCTCCATATATCATGTCAATCTATTGGTTTTGTATGGTCATTGTGTATGACATGAATCAAGTAAATAGGGGTATTAGAAAGAGGGAAGTAAAGTATAAAAATCTGTATAGATGAATCCTCATTACAAATAGATTAACTCACAACAAATAAATTGTTAATAATCAAGGTTTAATTACTACTCATTCGAGAAAAATTCATCCACAGATTAGTGTGCCTTCATCATCATCATCATCATCATCATTGGTCAACAATCCTAGGATTGGTTTGACGCAGCTTTCCACTCGATTCTTTTATCGGCCAACCTTTTCATTGTGACGTAATTCTTCTCTTTTACATTCTTCACAACCTGTTCCATGTATCTCATACGAGGCCTGCCTTTTCCAATCTTCCCGTTCACTTTTCCCTCGACGATAGTCTTCATCAGGCCATCGTGTTTCAAGATATGACCGATTAAGTTTTCCCTTCTTCTTTTTAGAGTTGTCAGCAGACTTCTCTTTTCTCCTACTCTTCTTAGCACTTCCTCGTTACTCACTCGGTCGATCCATTTAATCTTCAGCATTCTTCTGTAACACCACATTTCAAATGCTTCTACCCTTTTCTTCTCCGCTGCTGTCATCGTCCATGATTCACTGCCGTAAAGAAAAATGCTCCAGATGTATGTTCTGATGAACTGTTTCCTTACTTCTATGCTTGTATTTCCTGCTGTAAGTAGATTCTTCTTTTGAAAGAATGCCCTCTTTGCCTGGGCTATTCTACTCACTATTTCTTTCTTGCTTCGTCCATCGTTGGTTACTCTTCTTCCCAGGTAACAGAACTCTTTCACCTCTTCCAGTTTCTGTTTTCCTAGTTTAACGTTGGTTTTGGCCTCTTCTCTTTTGCTGCACACCAATATCTTAGTCTTCTTCTTATTGATCTTCAGCTGATATCTGGCCATAGTCCTTTCCATGGTTGTTAGCATCTTATTCAGCTCCTTCTCTGTCTCTGCTATGAGAGCTATGTCATCAGCGAATCGTAGCATACTGATCGTTTCTCCGTGGATTTTCACTCCAGAACACTTCTCCTTGACTTCATTTATGGCTCTCTCGATGTAAACATTAAAAATTACGGGAGACAGTGCGCAGCCTTGTCTCACTCCTTTCCTTTTTCTTGCCTCTTCACAGCTGGGTCCAGATTTAATCACAGCAACTTGGTTTTTGTACAGACTGTGTATAATTCTCCGGTCATTGTAGGACACTCCAATTCCCTTCAGAATTCCAAGCATTGAATCCCAATCCACGTTGTCAAAGGCCTTCTCTAAATCCACAAATGCAATGAACGTCGGTTTGTTCTTCTCCATTCTCTTCTCTATAAGTAGCCTAAGGGCCAATATTGCTTCCCTTGTACCCTTACTTTTCCTGAATCCGAATTGATCTTCATCCAGGAACTCCTCTGCTTTTCGTTCTATTCTTCTGTAGATGATCCTGGTCAGTATCTTCGATGCATGTGTCGTCAGGCTTATAGTCCTAAAATTTTCGCATTTCTCCACTCTCTTCTTCTTGGGAATAGGAATGATGATGTTTTTCTCGAAGTCCCTTGGAATTTCCCCCGTTGAATACATGTCGCAGATGGTTTTGTAGAGATGAATTAATGTCTTCTCTCCTGCATTTTTTATTAGTTCTGCAGGGACATCATCAATACCTGAGGCCTTATTCATCCGAAGATCCCTTACTGCAGCGTCGAATTCCGATCTTAGTATTGATGCCCCCATATCATCTATTTCCACTTCGCTTTCCTCTTCAATAGCTTTTGTGCTGAGATTTTTTCCATTGTATAGCTCTTCCAGATATTCTTTCCATCTCTTCACTTTGTCCTCGTTTTCAATCAGAATTCCTCCATTCTTGTCCCTTATGGCATTGCATCTTGCGCTTCGTTCCTTGAAGTGGTTCCTCACTATGCTGTAGGCCGCTTCCACCTTTCCAAGTGCAAGGTTGCTTTGTACATCTTCGCAAAGATTTTTCAACCACAGCTCTCTAGCTTTCCTTGCTTTGCGACTTATTTCGTTCCTTATTCTTTTGTAGCAGAGCTGCCCTTCTTCAGTTTTCGCATTCTTGTACTTTCTTCTTTCTTCAATCAATTCTAAGACTTCCTCCGTGATCCATGGCTTCTTCTTGGCAACTTTTCTTCTTCCAAGAACTTCTTTTGTGGCTTCCTGTAGTCCACATTTAATGTTTTCCCAACGCTCTTCCACTGATTTCTCATTCAGGTTCTCTCCTATGTTGTTTCCCACCGCTTTTTGAAATGCCAGCTGATGTTGAGCCTCCTTTAGTTTTTCTACTTGCCATATATTCTTCTTTGTTTTCTTCAATTTCTTGAATTTTAGATGGCATTTCATAATCACTAAATTATGGTCACTGTCGATGTCTGCCTCAGGGTAGCTTTTGCAGTCCTTCACTTGGTTTCTAAATCTCTGCTTCACTAAAATGTAGTCTATTTGGCATCTTCTTCTGTCTCCTGGCATTTTCCATGTGTATCTTCTGCGGTTGTGATTTTTAAACAATGTGTTGGCAACCACTAACTTATGTTGAGTGCAGAACTCCAGCAGCCTTTCTCCTCTTTCGTTTCGGTTTCCCAATCCGTATTTTCCAGTTATTCTTCCATCTTGACCTTCGCCGACGATAGCGTTCCAGTGTCCTAAAATAATTAGGTTTTCTTCTCCTCTTACCTGTTTTATAACTTCCGTGATATCTTCGTAGACGTCTTCCACTTCTTCATCTTCATAGTCAGTCGTAGGCATGTAAATCTGCACCACCACGGTATCTACAGGTTTGGTTTCGATCTTCACCATTATTATCCTTTCATTGTACTGCAGGAAGCTCTTCACACGCATTCCGGCGCTCTTTCTGAGCATGATCCCTACTTCAGCATTACCATTTAATGATCCTGTATGTATAATCCTGTAGCTTCCACTCCAAAAGTCTCCTTCTTCGGGCCACCTCATTTCGCTGATTCCTAATACGTCGAGGTCCATTCTTCGCATTTCTACCTTCAGGTTCTCCAGTCTTCCACAGGTCCGAAGTGATCGCACGTTCCACGTTCCTACCCTAAAATGAGTATCACACTTGACTGATGTACTCTCTCGGGTAGTCCCCGCCCGGAGATCCGAATGGGGGACTATTTTACCTCCGGAATATTTTACTCGAGAGGGTGCCATCACGTCTTGATAATAAAGGAAAGAGTGGAGTAGCTGCGACTCCTCGGGATATTAATGTGGTGGTTTCCCCTTGCCTTCCACATCGCAGTACTACAGCCGTTAAAGTAAATGTTACCACGCCTGTAGTGAAATGAGTGTCGCTGTACCGACCACTGTGGTCTCCACCTTCACTCATGTGAAGAATAGCTGCTGCCCTCTCCTCCGGGTGATGAGAAGCGTAATTATTGGCGGCCTCCCGTCGCCAAGTCACGGCATCTTCACAGGTTCTGTATTATTTAGAGGCCTATCTTACCCAGGGATAGACCAATACCCCCTCGGAATGCCGTCGCTTTTTGTCCACGACTGCTTATTCGACGAGTAAACTCGCTTATCTCGCAGCTAACCTCTATATCTAGAGGTCGACCCACCATCCGCAACCCGGTGGACGCACTCGGTGGCTTTAAGCTCAGCCGCGAGTAGTGTGCCTTATTTAATAATATTTGGACCTTTGACTTTAAAGCACTTGTGGAGGCTATTACATTGGTATAATGAAGCTGATATTGCTCATCATTGCGATTGAAACACCATTTACCTTCTAGGTACAAAAAAGTGAGTTTAAAAATGCATTTTGGCAGCTTTCTTGTGTTGTGACACTCATTTTTTACCATGAGTGTTTGGCTTCTTTTACTAAAATTGACAAAACATGAAATGTAAACACTGTTAGTACCTTTGTGCCACGATGAAGATTATAATCTATAAATAGGTCTAATCTACCAATCATAGTTTGCCAGGGATATGAAAATAAACACCTAATATTGCACTTTTACCAGGAAAATATTTTTCTAGAAAGTCCTGATTTCCCCCAAAGATCAAGGAATATGAGAGAATGGAATGCATTATGCCACAATAAAAATTTAAGAAATTCAGTTGATACATTTGGTGTCAACTGTCTAATTATAAAGTAAATTGAGGGAATTTTCTGACATAGTAAAATGACGTGATCACTTGTCAGAGTTTCCATGAAATATAGTTAAGATAATATATTATCATGGAAATTTGTCACAAGGAGGTATTCCTTAGCTTCAGTAGTTGGCTGGTATTATGACTTCCAAATATGAAGTGTCTGAGCTATTTATATTACTTTTAAGTTTATTGTTTTCACACAGTTTAGGCATTTCATTTATAGAAGTTTGCTTATGTGACCAAGTTATAATCACGATAAATAAAAAATGTAAAATATCAGTGCTGACAAACCAAATAGATGATTGCCTCTTAATCAAATTACCTCACTTATGAGACATCATGGAAATATTGTGAAGAGCAACACTTATGTTTGACTGGAATAAAATATGGCACTAGACCATAAGTATAATTGATAGGTATCAGCTTGATTGGTGTTAATACACAGTAACATGAATGAAGACTTCAGTGGAACTTGACCATCTTGCTTTGACATGACCCGTACACATTGAAGAAATGCAGCAGATTCAAGCAAAATAGCCTATTCAAGCAAAATAGCTATCTCAACCCTCTCTTTCCTTGACTCCTGAGAGGTGAATCAGACATAATTGGCAATTCTTTAAATCTAACAATAAGATAGATTATCTTCTTCTTTAAGGAAATACTTTTAATGAGAATCTCACTTAATTCCTTGCATTGTCTTAAAATGTTCCGATTAATTAGTTGAAAGTAGAACTTGGCAGTAGTGTTTATGCCTAATATATGCTCATTCAATAACTTCTAACTGTAATTTACGTACATACCTTTAATTAAAGGCAGGTAAAGGTTTTTGTTCAAATATGCCTAAAAACATCATTAGGAATTATATTCCATGCCCTACATACATGACATGTTTTCTAAATTCCTGACTGCAAAAGAATAGATGTACTATTCCACTGTATAGTAAATATTCACCCTACTATCAATACAAGGTTGTCTTTGTAAAACACATTAGATCATTCATTAGCCTTAATCATTCATAATCCTTGGAGGGAGAAATGCATCTATTTCTCAAAGAGCTTATTGTAGGTTAAAATATGAAAGGTTCAGATAATGATCTATCACAAATTTATTCCACATTATATACTCTCTGTCTATGCTTATTCATAGCTAAATAAACTTTTATCAAGGCAATAGAAAAGTATGGTAATAACACTAGAGATAAACTTGAGAAACAAATCCTGGGGGGCTTGCTATAATGCATGAAAAATGTAAACAAAATGTCATGCCATATATACTCATTTTTAATCACAATGAATTTATCAAATTCATGAGTTTCAATACATAATAACTCATTGAAAATACATCTAACTATATAGTGGTATCACTCTGTGATAAAAATTAGTTAAATATTCAAACACACTAAAATTTCACAGCACCTAGAGCAATTGAAACACAGGACTCTACAGAACAACATACGAAATTAACCTCGGCATCAAAAGTAAATGCCATTACAATCTAAAAAATCATCACATCGGTCCTTGTTATTATTTAGAATCACAAAGCGTTGTAATTACCTATATTCTATCTTATGTGGAAGTGAATATAGTAGTCTTCCACCATCAAATTCATGAGTTTCAATACATAACAAATCAATGGAAACACATATAACGATATACTTAGTTGACACACATACTTCCTGGGTTAAAATTTAGGTACTCATTCGAACACAATAACATTTCACTTCACCTAGTACAATTGAATCACTGGGTTAAAATAGAACAACATGCAAAACTAACATCTACGTCTGAAGTAAATGTCATTCTAATCCAAATAACGTTCACATAGGTCGTAAACTTGCTATTACTTTACATCACAAAACGTTTTAATTATATTCTATCTCATGTTGAAGTGATCATAGTTATCTAACAGGACTCATTGTAAGGTTTGACACAATATAATCATTAATTAATTGTTCCTAGGTTTTAAAAAGTTTTTACGTGACTTGTTGATGGCGTTATATAAACGCTTATGGTATAACTTGAGTAGTAGCACAGGAAAATTGAACGAGTGAATGAAAAATGAAAAACGAACTATCGCTGATATTTGTATAAACAAAGGAATTCTCAACTAAATCCTAACCCACTCACTTCCTTGTGTGGGACAAATAATGTTTAGAATAGCTCTCATTGCTTGCACGAACTAGTATTCTTCGGCATAAACGCCCATTTAATCTTCTATACTTCCGTTATCACCTGTATTCCGAATACTTCACTCAAAACTCATTATCTTCCGTTATATTACATCACCTAATACCTGTATACCACAACAGAAAGAAAATCACAACCCAACAACGTCAACACAAGAGCACAAAATGAGGCAGCAGTGGATGTATCCCAAACGTTGCCTAACTTCACACTTTCAAGGGGTAAATCCCGCTCAACTCCGGACGCCTAGAATATGATCAAACATTTTAACGTAAATTAGAGGGTACATAACGTAAACACTGGATCTTAGCGTAACTACAGTCTATCTTAAATCACCTTGAAAGCTCAGAAACCTGCTGGTTTAAAATCTAATTCCATCGATGGTAATCACCAATAACGTATTTACGTTTTTACCGTTGGCTTTTGAAGGACGAAACCTTCCAAAACACTCTGCATCACTCAAAATTACCAAAACTACTTCGAATTAGAATTGCAATGCCGTATTTCTTTAATTCTTCGTCTTCAAAATCTTCATCCGTAGCAAGAGTCCCGTCAGTATCTTCTAGTTAACCCATGGAAATCCGTCGTTAAGATAACTAGCACTTTGACCTCCAGATTAGACTTAACGACCGATTGTAAAACTGAATTTTCGGCTTAAGCGTCGGTTAACTCTAACGTCCAGTTTAACTAGACATTATAAAACCGGCCCTTAGTGTGTTAGAATCCAGGTCCATGTTTTGAATGCCAAATATGCTAAAAATTCTCATATGATGATTAGCTGAAGAGAACTGATTGTCTTGTTTTTTTTTTTACTTTTTAATCTTGATTGTATAGGACTTGAAGCATGCTCTTTAGTCTATGTGTTCTGTTACTACAGTGAAACCTCCCTCTAATGAAATAATGAAACCTCCATGCAACAAAATTTTATGAAAACCTCCCTGTTACGAAGCCATAGCCCAGGTCCCGAGACCCTCCCATTCACAATGCATTCAAAACAACCTCCCGCAACGAACCTCCATTCTTTCGAAACCACCATAGAACGAAGTCCATCTAACGAAGTCCTCTATTTAACTAATTTTTGCATAAAAATTAAATTTCTCTGCATTTATAGGTTTTCATTATTGATATTGAAATAATGTTTGATGTTTCTGATGATTTTTTCCCTTTGTAAATCCCATCAGTAGATGACAAATAGCTCCTATTTGCATAACTACATCACAGTCCAAAAAAAAATGCCTCACTACCATTGGAAATCCCTAACAACGACCATGCCCCCTACCAGCCAGCACGCAGTTGCTACAATGTTGCCACGTTTACTGCAGAAAAGACAGAAACATGACAACTTAGCTGAGGTGGGATTTTTGGGTGGCTAGCAGAGATGGCTGTTCCTTGGACTAACTATGTGTACCAATTACGTCTCAAAGCCTGTGTCTTTCCACACCACAACCGTCCAGTGAATGAAACCCGATACAGAAATGTAATCCGATATGTTCTTCATGAGTGAACATTGAGCGCAGTCAGGATTGCGAATAATCATAGTGGCGACCATGGCTGAAGTGTTTTTTTTTTTTCAAGAAAGGGAAGCAGCATATTTCATGCAACAAGATTTGCCATCCCACCCAGATCATGGGCCTCTGTGGCTGTCAATCTCTGCAGTTAAGCTGGTGCATTTTTACCTAACGGCACGCAACAGAACATTCCGATCATATAAAAGCTACTCCATCCTCATCCTTCCAAAAATGTTGTAAAAACTGCCAGTCATATACAATAAATAGATACGTGCAGAGGGGACGCATTGCTCATCTGAGTAAAAATGCCCTAGTGAATGTTCCACAGAATGATGTGGCATATTCAGTATGCATTAATAATAGGCATCATTAATAGGTGGTGTAGAGTTTAGGGTAATTGAATGGAATAAATGATTGACCAATAAATGAAATTGTAGGAAAAAAACGTTAATTTCAGTAAAGTAGGCAGAGTGCAGGGTGAGACTGTGGCCCTGAAACCAGGGGAAAATCTACTATGAAATTAAAGACAATTGGACTATCTATGACTTTAAGTTATCCAATCAGGCTTCACCATCAATTACTGTGGGTAATCCACAGTATATATATTAAGAAAGAGAATTTTTGCCCTCTTAAACTTGATTACTAAATAAATGAGGGTTGCATCTTACAGAAACAAGAATTCTAGACTTCTGAGACTACGAAAGTCATCATTTTTCCAGTCTCTGCGAATTCATTATTGGGAGGTTTCACACTATCTCCACTGGGTCTTTTCAAATGTTACATATTACATCCGAGGTTCTGGCCTAATATGTTTTCTGTGTGGCATCTAATCTGTAGTGTTGACAAGAAAGTTCTTAAAATTGTCAGTTTTGGTTAAAATTTTACAAAGTTATACTATTTTTATGCATTGAATTTAATAATCAAGAATTCCAGTTAAGGTGGCTGTTTGTCATGTAAAAATGTAAATGCTGTGCATGGGTCTCCATTTTATGATGACACTTTTCAGACTGAACAAGTTTGTTGATTTGGGTTTATGTCCAAGTCTCACAAGGACATTTGGAATAGTCCTGTTATTGGATAATGGTTTTATAATTTGTATCTATGCTTAATTAACTTGTAATACTAAGCTTTTTGTTTGTTTATCTTGATGCTTTTAGTTGAGCTGGCCTGGGAATTTAAATGGAAGAAAGATACTGATGAAGTTCATGGCCCACACACCACTGAGCAGATGCAGAAGTGGGTTGCTAGTGGACACTTTAAACGTGATTCAAGCAGTGGAGAGATCTGGGTCCGCAAATGTGGGCAAGATGGCCCATTTTATTCCTCCAGCCGTGTAGATTTTGAACTGTACCTTTGAAGTGATAGACTCAGTGGAAGGTGTATATGTGTCACATATTGTGTTTCTTCTTCATTGGCCTTTGCAGTTTAATGTGAAAAGTAACTTTTTAGGCCTTTCTTATGAAGACATTTAATTAATTTGGCCTCTTAAACTGTGAGAATGACTGTGTGATTATGTATGTAATTGATTTTTTTTGTTAAATGTTTGTCTATAAGTCTCTTGCTTTTATTAATAATTTGTATTTTTTTCATGGTAACTTCTTTAGGTCACTGAAGAAAATTTAAAGTAAAACTGGTTCAATTTAGATTCCCAATGAAAGTTTTTTGAGTTTATGTCAAATGAAATTGATAAGCAGAAGAGTATGTTGCTTGAATAAGTTATTCTGATGAAGCTATGATTACCTATTTGTTTTCACATGCTTATTTTATAACTATGCTGAATACATATTTGGGAAAAATCAAGGTTGTATTGGGGAATGACAAAGCATTATACATCTTATGCTCTAGAGAAGAAGATGTAGTAGGTGAGTTTTTATTATTTACCTTATCATTGAAGTCACTGGATCAGCTACAAGTGTGCCTGCTTCCAATCATTTAGACATTGTCAATGAATTTATTGCAATTTAAGTGAGCTGTTGCAAATTCAGAATGTTATTACCTGCAGAATCAGTACCTATTTTAAGAAGATTATGATGGATGGACTGCTTTGCCTGAAGGTACAACATGGACTTCCCTGGGAAATAGCATTTTTCTTGTGTAAAGTTGTGAGGTTAAAGTTACATGAAGAAAGGTGCAGAAGAAAATGTATGTTAAGATGATTATGCCGGAAATAAAAGTAAAGGTATGGGGGTGTTACTCATCAGGATATTATCTAGGTAATAAGACTGACAGTTTGATTGTACAACTTTCCAGTTAGCAGATTATCAGATCTTTTTTTTAACCAATGCATAGTTTGATCTTGGTATTATATTTAATGTGGTGAACCAGTTGTTGGAAATATTAAGTTGCCTGATGTTTAATATTGCTGCATAACATTCCTGCTCTGGCTGGTGTATATGTAAACTCAAGTACCTGAACTTGCTAACAGTTATAAAATGATTTTTATAATTTAACAATGTCAGATACATTTTTAAAATGTATAAGTTGTATCTTAAACAAATGGAGTTGTCCATTTAGGATTATGCGAACAGATTTTCTTAACCTTTTAACTGGCGAGTGCTGTTTTCAAAAAGTGTATGTGGGGGTAACCCATGCTTACAGATATGTACAGGAATTTGCCTAAATGTGTCCTCCATACAAAGACCATCAGCCATTTGATGGCTAAAAAGCATCTTTGAGGTGTTAATCATAGAAACTTAATTTGAGATATCTTGTCATTCCCAAATGTAAATGTGCAAAAATGTGAATGATGAGATGTATTGTCATTCCCAAAGCATATGCCTATTCATCACTACCACCAGCCAAGTGATTAATAATTCAGAGAAATTTCGAGGCTTCTGATCTGGCTGAAAGATTTTGGTTTAGAATTTCTTCATCAGTGAGGTATCAGTGCAGTGCAAAGGAACTAAAGGAATTTATTTGACATTGTGGAAATGTCATAGCTCTTGGAGATCATTAAGTGCTAAGGTGTTTGTCTAGATAAAGTTTTGCTAAACTTAAATTTATTCTATTTTCTTTCTTGTGATGTCTTGGATTTCATGATAATCTCAGCTTAACACGACATCCCAAGGACTATGAAAGTTAACTTCTAAGAAACTTCCTTGGAATTCTATTCTGCACTTAAATAGAGTCACTTCAGGAATTAATATGTTGTTTCTAAAATTACTCTTGAATCTGTACACTAAGTACATCCATGCACATATATATATTAAATAAATCCATAAAGACACGTTTAGGAATTATATATCTGTAGATTTTTGTAGCTTACAAGTGAATGGTTAATCAGTATTCACTTGTGACCTGAAACAACTGGCATAAACTAATACATAATGTAAACCAACTAGTGAAAGAACTAATGAAGATAAATCCTTTTTTTAGTTGCATGAGGTGCCTACAAATTATTCATGTTCCCTGTCACTGTGTTCAGCCAAGATCACCTCACTAGGTTCATCTATTAAAAATTGGTTCAAATATCTCTTCAATTACATTCAATACTGATAATTTAATTTTATGTACAGAATTTGTGTTGAGAGTACCTCATTTTTCCTTGGGTTGTATTTGTGTAATTAAAATATACGAATATTTATAACTATTTTTCTTTAATGAGAGTTGTGAAATATGTAAATTGTGGAGCTTAGGGAGTAACCAGTAGCAATTACATAATTAATGATCTCTACCTAGTAACCCAAAGGACTTTCTTCTTTTACTTACCTAATGAACTTCATTTTACTTGCCCCCTTTGCAACATATTATGTTTACGAAACTTATTTATGGTTCACTTAATGTTAAGCGCCATATTTCCTAGTAGTCATAGTGCCTCCAAAGTTACACTAGAATTGTTTTGGAAACAATTGCACTATTGTTGGTATTAGTTATCGGGGTAGGTGACTGATAGCTATGGCAATTAATTGTGTGATTGGTGGGCAGTTGGATATTGGTGGGAATTTTTCTAGGAATGAAAGAAAGGTGGAGAGAAACCTAGCATTGGTATTAGCCAGCCTTTAATGAAAGGTGCCCTAGGGGTCTACAGTTTAACATCCCATCTGATTAATGGACTACTGAACTTGGAAGTGTACAGCACTATTGGGGACTGGTATACAATTAAAAATCTCTATCACAGCTGGGATTTGACCCTTTATTAATGGAATGGGAAACCAGTCACCACACCAGCTCAGTGGCAATGGTTACACTATTTCCCATCCTGTGAAAAATCCAGTTCAAAGACAATAGCATGTAAATGCTGGTGAACTGAGAAATATTCCCAACACTTTATAGTGCTCACCAGCCAACAATCAGTTGGCCCCCATGTGCAAAATGCTACAGGTGGTTAGATCGGCCAGTGGTATTTTCTTGTACCACAAAATATTTTTTCCTAAAATAAAATGTGAAAATCAAAATTGTACCTCTTATCCTGTAGGTAAGGTTAAGAATAAAAAAATGGCTTTGGAAATTAAATACATATTATATTCTCTATACCTGAATCTCTACCCAAAAATTTATGGATTCATAATTTTTGCACAAACCAGGTAGTAAAGGTTGGCAATGAAAGAGTTGAGAGAATCTGTTTTTGACGGAGAGAAGAATTTCGATTCTATAGTAGTCATTAGAATATGAAGGAGGATGTATTAGGTAACAGTCATGATCATATTGAGCCTCATGGATTCCAAAAATATATTAGACTGCTGAGGATACATCAATTGGGAGTACCTACTGCTGTGTGAGAGTACATATGAGGGATCAGGTTTGATGTTAAGAGAGTAGTAACTAAAGATTCATTGTTTGCTTTCAACATTAATTGTTGCTTATGGGAAATTGTAAGAGGTATTGGAAAATTGTAATAGTATCTGAGTAGTTTGGAGAAAGATATGTGATTCAGATAGCCTGTCGGGCATGGGATTGTTTTCATTACTGAATATTTTGGAATGGAACACGGCCGATGAAATAAAATAATGATGAATAAATGAAACATTTAAGTGACTATAACAAATGGTCATACTAAAATGATATATGTATTGGTAACTGCTTAGTGAGGTTATGCATTCTTAACACTTCAACCATTTGTCTGCCAATGTAAAATTGTCTGTCTTGGTACCATGTGTATACAGTCAAGCCCGTTTATAACGAAGTTGAGGGAGCCGAATATTTACTTCGTAATAACCAAACTTCGTTATATGTGCACCAGTTTTTCCCAGCCTCTCTTTGACGGGGAATAGCCTTTACTTTGCTATAACCAGGACTTTGTTATAAACAAGTTTGATATAAGTGGGCTTGACTGTATACGTATTGATTTGTCTTTCACATCACCTGACAAATGTGGACTCAGACCAATGCATACATTTTATCCCTTGGACTTAGGTCTATTAGTTATATTTTTATCATTTTTGAACCTGGAGACTTTGTCAATGTAAAAACTTGTTTTTGGTGCCTACATTTCACTAATTTTTATTAGCATCCTCAGGCTTCAGAAACTGTTTGAAAGTGATATATAACAGAACAGAAACATTAGAATATAATATTTTTTCTATTTTCTTCTGTTATCACTTATGTTCCTTTCAAACAGCTTCTGCCTTGAGGATGCTAGTATATATAAGTTCAATGTACGTAGTGAAATTTTTTGTTTTTCAGTGTTAAATACTAGGTACTTGGAAATGATTAGGCATTGTTTTAGCTTGTTATTCATTATTGGGAACCCACATGATGAGAAAGACTTTTTATAGCTTCTGTGAACAAAAATTATTATTAGTTTTCTATAGATGAAGGTAGGTCTAAATTGACATTTAACTCTTCCCATGGCCCCTTAATTTCACATGATGTCCCTCCTCAGCCCCATACTCCCATCATTCAATCCAAATTACTCATTCTTCTCCTCCCTCATATGACACATTCGCCCCGCTTATGACACAAACTTCTTCCCTCAAACAGGTACATATTTCAAAACACTGTCGCCCTTATTATTACATATCTTCTCTATCCACAACTTCTGTCTTCTCCCAATCCCCTCATTCAAATTTATTTCTCTGCTACCAACTCCAGTTCTTCATTATTATTCTCCTTTTGACTCACCTTACTTTCACCATACCCACATCTCAAAAGCCCCGAGTCTACACTCGTCTTCTCTCCTTAAAGCCCATGTATCTGTACCAGACTCTAACTAGACTACTTCCCTACTCAATGGCCCTGTCATTTGTTCACCCCTACGAGTAAAAGCTTCTTTTGCCAATATGATTCTCCTGATTTCAATGCTGCTACACCCTTTCTCCTCCAACATACTACAGTAAAAACCCCCCCTTTTACAATTTTTTTGGGGAATAGAAAACATGTAAATTTAGGATATGCATATTTTATTAAAGTTATGCATGAAAGAATAGCTCCATGCTTCTTGACTTTGCCTACCCGAAATCTTGTCTTCATTGAATGACAAGTTTACAGAATTGAAATACAAAAACTCTTAAATAATGCCAAAACCTCTCATTTAGGGAGAAACCAACTAGAATACATGTTGGACCAAGATTTAGGAACAGCATGAAAAATGTGTACAGTTGTAAATCGTATGTAATATCAGGAATTAGTGAACATAGATTTGAGGAGAGATGCAGAAGGGCCACAGTTGGGGAAGGATGGGGAAAATTTGGTCCGATAGTCACTGGAGGGGTCAAGAAACATTGGGTAATGGCAGAAATGACACCATAAATGCAACTAGGATGACAATTGCAACAAAATTGACACATATCATACTCACAGGGCATTACAATGTCAGAGGTGAGCAATGTCACGATAAAAGGTGGTGCAGAGCAAATTATATTTACCTTTCATAGTAGTAACTTGTGTTGAGTCTCGGAGCTGGACAGGGCTTCACAGTGTGTTGAGTCCTGCGACTTATGCAACCGGGATGACAATCATGGAAAAATTGTCTCGTAAAATATAAATGGCAGACCATTCTAAATTTTGCTGGCATAAATAGGGGGAAGGAGTTACATCACAGAGATGTGGAAGTCATTGGGAGTTAAAGAAAAAGTTGTTAATGGTGGGAAAACTTAAATTGTGGAGACGTAAAAGCTGATCTAGCTTCTGTCCTCCTGCTTGTAAATTTAAACTGCCCCATTTTGATTCTTGAAAATCTCATTACTTTCATTTTCTTATCTTATTTATATATCTTCATCCTGTATCTTTCGTACTGTCTTCATAATGCATCTTGTATTTTTTGTAAGTCCTGGCTGACTGGCTGCCTAGCACTTGGTCAACCATAAGCCTAACTGATTTTATCAATTTTTCCCCAACCTATTTGTCTGCCTGATGCTCATCCCAAACCTATCTCACCATTTCCTCTGAGTATATGTTAAAAAGTTCCAGTTATAACAGACAGCCCTGTATAACTCCCCCTCCATAATGTCACCCAATCCAATTCTCCATCAGCTACTCTCACTTGCTCCTTTTTTGACATGCATAAATTCTGGATCTGTCTCCTCTCTCTCCAGTCTACTTCTTTCTTTGGCAATATTGGCATTAACTTTTCCCACCTCATTCTGTCTAATGTCTTTGAAATCAATGGAGCATGTGCATACATCCTGATTATATTCTAGATTCCTTTCCACTAGTAGCCTCATCTCTGCGGTTGCATCCCGAATGGCCTTCCACTTATGAAATCCAAACTGATCCAGGCCTCAAAAATTCATTAGTGCTTTTTTCCATCCTTCTGTTGATGATTCTAAGCATGATCTTTGCCGCATGAGAAATCAAACTAATGTTCTATAGTCTTTGTATTCTTTTGCCACCCTATATTACAGTGTAGGTATCAGTATGATTTTTGTCAAATGCCTCCTGCCTAACCCCCTCCTAGTATATTATATGAACAAGCCCATAAAATCTCTCCCTTCCACATCCTAGGTTCTTCAGAAGCTCAGCTGGAATGTTTTCTATCCTCACAGCTTTAGCTGCCTTCAATTCCCATCATACTTTATCTATCTAACATTCTCTAGTATTCCTGCTCCCAGCTCTTCCTGATCTACGTTATTATCTCCTTCATGTTCAAGATCCTAGGCCTATTTTTGCTATCGTACAGTTCCTCGACATATTCCTTCCACAGATGCTGGATTTCCTATGCTTCCATTGCTAAATTTCCCCTGCTGTGTTTGATGCACGGGACCATTTTCCATTTCCTGATGCCCGAATACATTCTATCATTTGAATACATACTGCCTATATCTCCTTCTCTTTGGAGCCTCTCCATTTTCTCACATTGCTGACTTCACCACTTCTCTCTTGCTCTCTTTGTTACTTTCCTAAGTGTATTGTTTATTTCCTCATAATGCCTTCTTCCTAGTTCTGTGTCAACATTTTTTCCATTTCCTTCTTTCCACAATTTCTTCCATCATTTCTGCTGTTACCCATGGTTTCTTGATACCCTAGTGTCTACTGTTACCTTTGTTTTCTCAGTTGCTCTTCTAATTCCTGTCTTTATTAAATCCTACCCTTCATCTACTATTTCTATTTCCTCCTCTTCCTTGATGCATCTGTCAACCAACTTGTGATTTTCCCTCTTGATCCCTTTTTGATATTCCTTCTTCTTCATTCCGATCAGTGCTCCTATGTCCCAAGTTTTTTACCTTTGTATTGTGAATCTTTTTAACCTCACTTCAAATTTCATCAAAACTAAGTTATAGGCAGAGTCTGTATCTACACCTGGGAAATTAAGTGAGTTCTTCACACTTCCTGAATCTTTACCTAACTATGATGTAATCTAGTTGGTATCTTCCCATATCCCCCAGTATTTTCCATATTTACCTACACCTAGGGTGGCGTTTAAACCATGTGTTTGAAATTACTATATTATTCCTCCTACAGACCTCCACTGCTTTCTTGCCACGATCATTCCTTGTATTCAGCCCATACTCCCCTACTTCTCTTCTGTCCCTCTTCTCCGACTACAGCATTCCAGTCTCCCATAACTATTAGATTATTCCTACCCTTAACTTTCCCAATTACTTCTTCTTCCAGCTGATCACATACTTTTTACTTCCTCTTCTCTATGTCCTCCAAACAGCATGTAAACTTGTACTACAGCTTCGTTCATTGGCACAGCTTTGATTTTGATTACCAATATTCTGCTGTTCACCTTTTCCACATTTAATACCCATTTCCCCAATTTTGCATTCAATACTAATATGACTCCTCACTGACTACCTTTCCCTCTGTTGTACATCACTCAATTGGCCATTTTACACAGTATTTTTTTGTACAATTCCTTGTATAAATGCTTGTATGAAGAAAATTGTACCATGTAAAGTGGCAAATTGTGTGACCACTTGTGTGAATGTCTGAATGGAAAATAGAACCTGTTCTAATTCCATTCAGACAAACATACAATTTTGTTCCGTCTCATACATTTGTTTGTACAAAAAATTGCACCGCATAAAATGTCCTTATGACTTTCACTTCAGAACTCCCCCTGGTCCTTCCATCTCACTTCGCTTAATCCCAACAAATCAATATTTCCCCTCACCAGATAAGGTGAACTATAATGAGAATGGTATATTTACATTAACCATTGTGCTCTCATGGCAGTTATGCTTTTTCCACCAAGAAAACTCATACTTAAATATTGAAAAGATTATCTCTGTTTAAAATTTTTTTTGCTAGCCTAACATTTGACCTAGAAGTTATAAATTATAATACATATACTTTATTTATCATAACAAATTATGAAAACCAATTGGAATTGCATTGAATGAAAGTGGGAGTTGGCCAGATGTATTGTTATATTTTTGGAATAACCAGGGAGCTTTTCGCCTTGTAACCCTGTGATGTATCATAATTTGCTATGATGTATCATAACTTAAAGATCTATGGGGTAGAATAATGGGTGAAGGTAAAGATTAAATTCATACAAAACAATAGGAATGAACCAGGTACATATATGTATATGCTTCATTTGGGGTTAATAAAAAATGTCAACATTACTTGGTGGGTTCATGGGTGTAATGGGGGTGTTTCTGGTCAGGTCAATATTACCACGTTCTAAGGCTTTTGATCGAAGGAAAGACTAACTGAATAAATGGCCCATTGGCATGTGAAATTCAAACATCATTGTAGGTGGCAGTTTCCACTCAGTGGTGTCTGATATCTACTCAGAAAACCACTTTAATTGGGTCATACTGGCTGCATTGTTAGAAGCCTCTTCCATGTAGAAACCATGGAATTCTGGTTATTACGTCATTACTCTAATGAGTTACCACAACTGAAGGAAACCATAGTTGGTACTAAAATTTGTACCATCAAATTGTATTTTTTCTTGTAGTTGCTGTGAAAGTTGAAACTTTGCTGGAGGAAAAAGATTTCCATGATTAGGATTAAACTATGGACTTTTAGCTTTTCAGGCTAATGCCTAGGTCTCTATACTACTCAGGATTCCATCAGGTATCTGGAAAGCCAAAAGTGCTTGTAACAGTTCCTGGTCCAGGAAATCTTTTTTCTCGGTTAATTTTTAGGTTGGCAAGGAAAATATCTCACTCCCTTGAGGTTGTGCTATTTCTTTATCACCATCATGCTTATCTTTCCCCTAAAAAATGAACAAATTTTATTTACCAATGCATGAGCTTTCTTTCATTCACCTGATTTTGCTGAAAATTAAAATTTACCTGCTAAGTATTCATTTTCATCAATTTATTTTATAGGAGAGAAATTCCTGATGCATTATGTAAGGCATTTATATAAATTATGTGTTGATCCACCTGCATTTAAGCAATGAAAAGTTATGTATATCAGACAAAATGAGATGCCTGAACAAGAAATAACAATATCTGGAGATGGTTTATCATCTGAAGAATGCTTCTTGATGTTTGCTGGTAAGGAGTTGTATTTAGAACTTTTATAATCATTGTATTAATAATTATTGCCATAAATGAGATGAAGCATTTTTTTGAAAGGTTTATTTTTCTGATGTAATACACTTAACACGAACTGGTCTCAACCATTGTGTTTAGGGTTGGGAGGAATTACAGTAAAAACAATTTGACACCATCATCTTGATGGAATGCTATATGTAACCATTAGTCTTTTTTATGTATTCTGTTAAAATGGACAACAATGACATAGATCAGTTAAAGTCATTTTCAATCCAAAATTTAGTTACTCCGCATAACAATGAACTTGAGTAACAGCACCAGGATATCTGATGAATTTTGTGGAGGATGGACAAAAGCTTAATTTGCTGCCCTAAATGTAGTCTGTAAACTGAATTTCAAACCCAACGAGTTATGTTACTCTTTTCTGGATCTGAAACCATAATTCTTAATCCTCTTTAAACCCTCGATGAACTTTCATAATCATCCTTGTCAGTTGGCACTTTTATTGTATTTAGTGTTCAAACTAACCTTATTTTTTCAAATCTCGGTGGTATGGGTCCTACCCGTAAAACATGGGGATTAGATATGAGAATTCAGCAAAAACCTGTGTACACTGTACAGAAACTTAGTACTCTCTGAACATTAACACTGGTTTGTAAAGAAAATTGTTGGATGCTATTGAACTTGTGTGTGTTTGGTAATGGCCAAAAATTTCAAATTCCACCAAGTCTTATTATTGTTTTAGTTGTTACTGTTTTTCTACTGGACTTTATCAGGAGAAAATAACAAAATATTAATTAAAATATTATTGAAATATGTTGTATTTTTTCATTTGCATTGTGTTTAAGGAATTAACTTCAGGAAACATAATTTCTGCACACATTGACAAAATCTGGTCTTATTGGCACAGTTATATGGCATCACTTAATTGCTATTGTTGTCAATTAGTACCTTGTGCAAGTTAGTCAAGAGCCGATGTCAAAGAGTCTCTCCTACCTTGGGTACAGCCGAAATTACTGTTTTTGATGTGGGAAGGGTAAAAAATATTTTCTGCCTTTTTATTGCCTTCCTGTTTCTATGAATAGTTGGTTCTCATTGAGATATATCATTGTAATGTGACACATTTTGTGCAGTTTACAAAATATGGCAAGGATCATTATGCAGCTCAGTTAATTATTTTTTTCTAGCAAAGTTTGATTGGATGTTGGTGGCAAAAGTAGAAGTTGAAGGTGGAAGAAAAAAGTTCAAGGCAAATGTTTTGGCAAAATGAGTGGCAAACTATTTTAATTTATCCGAAAAATTTTTTCTAATCCTGAGACACTTGGAGGATTTTAAATCCATGGCCGACAAGGTTATAATGGTGAGTGTTTTCATAATGTTGTATTAAAATTTCAGCCCTTGATTTTTCCAGATCTGGCTTTTTAATCCCATATAGATAGAATAAATGGCAAGATATGCCTAAATAAAAGTTGAACTAAGTTAAAGTTACAGCTAGGAGGGAAGGATCCAGCCATTGGGGAACATACATAATGTGACATTTTTATTTTCCAGGAGTGATGAGAAAATTTGAACAATTTAATCATTTCTTGGGCCCTTCTTATTTTCCTTGGCCCGAAGTATATGTTCCTGTTTGAAAATTCCAGTAAAAGTAAATGTCTATTCCATACTGTTGTGAATGCAGATTTATAAAATTTTTTAGCTAGGTACTTTACAACTTTGTGATCATCTTGTAGACCCTTCTCAGCGTACAGCTGTAGGAAATGTTTAAGTTTTTTCTTATCATAATTAAATATCCTTTTCATCATAAATTATTTTGTGACATACTTTTCTCCCAGTGAAAAAGAGATACCTTATACATGAACCATACTAGTATAGGGTGTGTTATCAATCTTATTTTTTCACTTTATTGTTTAAAAAGTGAATTTAACTTTTTGAGTCTTTAACGAATCAAAGAGTGGAGGAATCCATTTCTTATTTGAAATTACATTTGTAAAAATATTGCCCATCTCACTTAGAATTTGCTTAGCGAAAATTTTTTCGTGGGGTTAAAAAGTGTGCCTTTTTGGCATTCACCAAGTGCTTTTCACTGGGCCAGCCCTCATGACATATAGAACATTGTTTCAAATACTGGCAGGAAAGAGCCTTTAGGAATTGAATTAGATTTTTAGCATGAGCAGTGTACATTAATGGAATGAACAGATTTTATAAGGTGTCCCTTAAAATGTTCAAATGAATATACTGCATGGAAAATGATATCATACAAATCTTAAATCAGGAGCTATGGAATTTCCAAAGTCAGTAGCGTGTATGTACTTCTGATAAACCTCGCATTCTGTCATTTTTATCTCATTTAGGCCAAATTTTACTCTGTTTCTAGATTGAAATAATTCACTATTGCATTTATGGCGGGGTTACTATGACCTGCTCAACAAGGAGGAAAATCTGAACCGTTTGATTAGAGTAAGCTGTTAAACGCAGATCTGATAGCTATAGTAATGCCCACCTGTGTGCTTTTTTATATAACCTCTTGTGGTTTTGAAAACCACTTGGTTACAGATATACCTTTAGTTTGAGCTAGGTCTCCAACTAATGGAATGCCTTCTTTGTCAAATAAATGCCTGTATTTTGTACAGAACTTTATCCTCAGCAGGAATTTGGAAACCTTAGGAAATTTCATCACTTGGAATATTAATGTCTTGATGTAAAAAATTACTAGTTTTTCACTGTTATTAGGATAACTAAACGTTTTGCTTCACCAATATGTGTGTGATATGAGTAAAAACATGTATCTTTTCACTTATGCAAAAAGTATTATCTTCCTTCGAGTTTCCATAGGAATATATTTTACACCTCTGCTGGAGGGGTCTGCTTCTGTTGTTCATTTTAAGAATGCAGGACACTCGCATTGGTCCACTGCAACACCTCATGCATTTTAGAACAAACTTGTTCTAACTTTGAGGTCCAAACTCTAGATCAGAATGTGATAATTATTTCGTATTCACCAGTCTTGAAATAAATAAACACTAAAAAAATAAGAGGAATTCGTCAAAAATCACCATACTTGGAAACCGACTTACAAAAGTCGCTTCAGCTTGACTATCATTTTTGCACGATCATCCGAATCGATTTATTCTTATATCTCAGTGAGTGAGTGGATCAAACACTGGCAGCGCACAAGCATATTCACTGAAGCGAACTCGCCGTTCCCTAGATTGTCCAAAATTTTCTCACTTTCTTCCGGTTCGTCAGTGACACGTGCCTCGTATTTTTGACTCAGAACAGTCCTGTAATACGTTCACCCCACCACTTCGAGATAAAACGCGGGGAAGCGAACGAACCCCTCACACGAACACGTCCTCGACACCTCCCCCGCCTCCGGGGGACGTTCCCTCGCGCTCCCCGGGCGACGACGCGGGATTCGCCGCCGACCCGCTCCCGGTCTCCGATGCGTCCATCCGCGGCTCCGGCATCCTGTTGGGCCTCGCCGGCTCGTCCTCGAACGTCACCATCTTCTCCCTGGGCCGCGGGCAGTGCGGCTCTGGGCCGTTGCCTCCTCCTCCTCCCCGCACGACCGGCCCCGCGAGAGACGTTCTCGACGAGGCGCTGGCCGCCAGGTCGAACTCGCTCGTGCTACGCGGGACGAAGTACTCGAGGGCCTCTGGGGTCGATGGCCGTCTGCCCAGCAGCCCGCGGGCCATGAGCTGGTCCGGGCACCCGTCCGTCGTCGCCGCCGTCTTCCTCCGCGGTAGGCTGTGGTGGTGGGAGGCGGGGGGGACGCGGAAGATGAGGTGGGGCGGGGGCGGGTCCCGCCGCAGGAGGGCCGAGGGCGGTGGGGCTGGCGGGGCGGGTGGAAGGGTCCTCCCCTGCTCCGCCCGCACCCCGCCGTCACGCCTTCGTCAGGACAAGGAGCCCTCCGCCGTCGACTCCTCGCCGTCCTCATCGCCCTCCTCCTCGTCCTCCTCGTCCCCGGCCAGCGATCCCGCGTCCAAGTCCCGCGGCAGCAGGCGCAGGAGTCTCCCGAACCTCCTGGCCGCCTCGCCCGCCTCCTCCTGCACAAGGTTGAAGCACATGGCGACGAGGGCCATGCCCGCCAGAATGTACGCGGAGGAGGCCATGACGGAGATCTCGCGGGAGGAGCCGCCGCCGTTGGGGGCAAGGGCGGGGGGTGGGCCGGGCGTGGGCCGCGCCCCTGCGGACGCGGGAGCCTTGGTCTCGCCACCGCCCCCCGGGGGAGGGGCGGCGGTCGTTGCGGCCGGGCCTCCGGCCGGTGGCTCCTGCGCCACCCCCTGTCGGTCGGCGGCGGCGGGTAGGCGGGCGTGGACGCGAGACGCCCCCGGGGCCAGGTCCCCGAAGCCGATGGTCCCGAGGGAGGAGAAGCAGAAGAAGGACCCCTCGAGGAAGGTCCAGCCCTCGAGCTTCCGGAAGAGCAGTGCCCCGCCGCAGACGTAGGCGGTGACGAGGAGGAGGCAGAGGGTGGCCGGGACGCGGACGGGCGGGGGCGAGCGCGCGCGGCGGGGGGGCGGAGGTGGCGGGGGCGGCGGGGACGGGGAGAGGCCCCCGTCGCCCCTCCGGGCCAGCCGCTTGCGGGGGAGGGACAGGCCGCCGTCGAGCACCGCGGCCGCCTCGCGCATCTTGAGGACGCCATCCGGAACCTGTGAATTGGAATCAGTGGCGAGGTCTTAACATTTCTCCCAACCTAGTTACGGTTCTTATCTTTTCGCGAGTTCTATTCTATTAAAGAAAGCTATTAATCATCTTATTGCTCAGGGTGGTCAAATTGAATTTTCTTGGATTGCAATTTTACTCAATAGTTTTCTCGAAAGGTGGCGTTCATTTGTTCTCGATAAAGTTGTAATGGCTTGGCCATCATGGGAAGATATAAAAAAGAATTTTATTTTTTTGATAACCGAGAAAAGCTATTAAGCATAGGAATGTGTTTATTCACCTCCGCTTGAAAGGGATAAAATAGTTGAAAATATCGGTAACCATATAATCTCTGTCATATCTAATAACTATGATGTATGTTGAGACGTACTAGCCGCTCAGCCTAATTAGTATTGTATTGTTGATAATGTGAAAGGAGGGTGTTCCAATGCTTTTCGTCTATTTTGACACCAATGGTTATTTTTGATATTTTGACACAATGTCGAACGCTCCTTATTCTTCCCAGGTCAATAAAAAAAGAATAACTGATATATTAATTTTAACACTTGAATAGAAAACAGTCTGAACCGTTTCTTTGATAGGAATGTCCTTCGGAGTATCTACCTTATTCTTCGCGCGTTTTTTTCTTCGAAGTAGCCGGAGCACCATACTTTAAAATTGAATTCAGCTTTTAATTGCGAACCCTTATATTTTGATGGTCATTTTCAAGAACCGTAAACAGATGACACAACTGCACTTAAGGCTCATCAGCGTGCAGCGTTGGAGGTTTAATTACCGTGAAATTCTCCTAATTGGTCATTATACTACATTAAAGTGTGATCATTCTTTGCTCCCTTTCTCCATCCTCTTCGGTTCACTCCAAGGAAGCCTCATTTCTGCCGGCAAATGTCTCCGAGAGATGCTGTATTTCCGAACACATATCGTTCCCTCCCGTACGTTGTGACCAATCTCTTTCTCATCTCTGTCGTCAAGGGTCCGTTCCTTAGTTCTCCTTAAACGTAAAAAACGGTGGTAAGTCATTTTTTATTTTCTTTCCTAGCATCTCTACGGCACTTGCCGACTTAGTTCTCTGTTCTCTTCTTTTCTTTCTCGTAATTCAGCCTTTTTCCGAGCTGTGCGTCTCGACTTCCTGCGAGGTTACGTAATAGAGAGCGTCAAATAAAAACTTGGAAAGTAAATGGAAAACTTATGGGATTCTATAACATGTATTTACTCCGGAAATTTCTGTTCTTTCGAACTTCACAGGATTGGTCGAATATTCATTTCACTTTATTTATCCTGAATCCAGACTCGAAGGAAATATAGCTTACATTCAATATTCAGAAATATAACTCACATCAATTAATCAATCTCGGTTATTTTCAGAATTCTCACGTTTTTCCGCTTATTTAAATTATCGTTCACAGGATTTCTCGGTGATGATCTGTTGATCTCGTTATTTTTGGGGTTCTCCCCGTGATCTTTTACCTAAAGTGCCTCTTAAGGGAGGTATATGAAAAACATTTATGCGCGAAGTAGAGGTCCATTAAAAAGTTCTAAAAAACCTCTGCCTCAATTCATCTTCCCGCAAGCATTTCTCTTCGTTTCTCGCCGTTATCGTTGGCTTAAATTGGTGCTTTTGGGAGGCGTATGAAAAATTTAATGCGTATGGGAGGCGTCCATTAAAAAGTTCGGGAACCTCTGACCTAATTCATCTTCCCGACAACATTTCTTTTACTTCATTGCTTACTGCCAAGAAGATAAGACTGTGGAGCTGATAGCTGCTTTTCCTCTGGTCGCAGGCCCTGCTGTGCTGGACATGACTCATGTGCTCGTAGTGAGAAAGCCGTCATGAATAGGGTATGGATATGTTAACTTAAATGGAAATAGTATTTAGTCCTGCGGCATAAGAAGTAGTTTTTTTCCACCCCAAACGTTACTTTTTGGCTTGACGTAAACGTAGCTGTCTGTCATAGAAGGCCGTTAGGAACATTAGTATTTGCTGTTTTGGTTCATTGGGAAATTGAAAGTCAGCTTGAATAAGTTGCGTTCAAATCTGTAAAAATAAAACGTCGATATTACAATGCTTTTGACCAGAAACGGATGAAGGGTCGTCAGCGCCGTTATGCAGAACTGTATTTGGCTTCTCCTCCCTAAAAAAGATAA
Organism: Platycnemis pennipes; assembly: GCA_933228895.1. Lineage (NCBI taxonomy): Eukaryota > Metazoa > Arthropoda > Insecta > Odonata > Platycnemididae > Platycnemis > Platycnemis pennipes. The sequence continues at coordinate 112,458,040 of OW121850.1, forward strand.
GTTTCAAGGAGTGATTGTTATTGCCAAAATAAATCGAAACATAACAGATACATTCTTAATACTGCACCATTTTCGCGATCCTCTTATATTGTCACCCTCGTGTATTTCTGACCGCCTTACGCTGGACCTGCCAGTGAAGAATCTATATATTTTCTGTACCTAGTTACTAAGTTAAATTTTATAAATGCTTTATATATCCTTATGCTATCTCACGACGCATAATAACGCTGAGGTCGGCTGAGGATTTAAGACCTAGGACTGTCATTGCATGGTATCCTGGAAGCCATGCTCGAAAATCTTTGTTTTTGGAACTAGTCCCTTACCGCGGGTGGAGATTGCCTGAATGGGAATGGTACCCTGTCTGGAAGGGCGATCCTAACATATTGGCATGGGGTATGCATCACCAGTAGCCAACCTTCTTCGGGAAGCTCTATTTCGCGCAACAACCACGCCCTAGACTGTGCTCCACCCCTAGATATGGGGCGTGATCGTGGATTCTTTGTTCGCGTTGTTGCTATCGCTATCAATAATGTAACCTCTTCTAGAAGCGCTCTTCCCTCAATGGCCGTCCTATTGACGCGCTCTATCGATGGAAATTAGTGCCTTGAAGCACCAGGAAAATTTTAAACAACGGTGGTCGCATCTCTCTGCTACGCTTAATTGAAAACTAAAGAAAGTGCGATTACCCGCGTTATGAAGGACCTTGGTTTAACCCCTGGTTAAGTGGAGGGGGCAGGCCGGGGTAGCCGGTAGCGCGCCGGCCTGGAAAGTCAGGTGTAGCGGGTTCGAATCCCGCCTCGGGGATGGGTGCTGTCTTTGTCTTAGGATTAAGAGCTTAGCCTAGAGGGAGCGATGTAGCACTAACCATCGAAGCTCCTAAATACCAAAGTCTACTAATACTCAGGTAGACGCGGTTGCGTAATCCTCTCCAACCTGTTCACATTTTCCATTCATATACCTTTCGCATTATTGTACCTAATAGACACATAAGACACACAAGGGAAATATGCGGCCGAGCGAAGAGAAAGCTAGGATTTATAAAAAGAGTACTTGGGAAATGTGATGAGAAGACAAAAGAGCGATGCTACTTTTCACTAGTTAGGCCCCACCTTGAGTATGCAGCCAGTGTATGGGATCCTAATGAATTAGGTTTGATGAGAGAACTAGACAGTGTGCAGCGTAGAGCAGCTAGGTTCGTCAAAAGGTGTTACGATAGGTTGAGTAGTGTATCAGAATTAATACAAGAATTAGGGTGGGAATCATTATCAGAGCGTAGGTTAAAGTCCAGATTAAATCTATTGGAGAAATTTCAATCGGATAGCTTTACTGAAGATGTTAGGCACATATTAAAAACACCAGCGTATTATGCTAGATTCGACCAGATAAATAAGATTAGAGAGATAGATTGTCGTACAGATAGATTCAAAATGGCATTTTTCCCCCGTACTATAAGAGAACAGAATAGACAGCATAGGAAAGGGATAGGTAGAGGAAATATTTTAGAGTATTCTGTAGTGCATGATGCATGTATTAATCCCTTAAATACTATAGATACTAACAATCTAGTTGCATGAGACCCTTTAGTTGCTTGCTTGCATGTTAGTAGTGTATGCTTGGTGATCTTCACCCCCTGCCACACACCCTCGCGGTGGCTTGCAGGGTATCGTGTAGATGTAGATGTAGATGTAGAATAGCATTTACATAGGAGTATGAAGTTATCAGTCATCCCGGGAGAATATGATGAAATATAACAGTGAAGTAATTTATCATGTAATATTTCAAAATTTAAGAGAAAAGTGTTCTAAATGTTAGAAACTAAAAGAGTGAAAAAATAAAGTAAGAAATGGTGAACCCTGAATGCAGGGAAAAGCGGAGGAAGATAATACATAGTTCAATAGTTTCAATCGGCTATTCATTAAGCTATTCTTAGTATATTGGAGGAAACATTTTTGTTGAATACTTCTTGCTAGCTCTGTAATTTTCAACATCTGTAGTCAGTGATCCTTTGGTATGCTAATTTAAATATGCTGGCTGAAGACAGTAGGGTATGGTTCTTGAGAAATGTGCGTCCGTGAGAAAAATAAAAGGAAATCTAGTGCGAAGCGTGCCATGAAAAAATTGGGTTTAATTTGGTTTTAACCATGGACAAGTGTATACGGAATGCGATTCGTTATTGCAATGGTGTTGAGAGAATGTATGAGCATCGAATCACTAAACAGATGAAAGATTCTTGTAGAACTATGAATTTGCTTTGTAATCGGGAGTCATGGGTAACGGACAGTAATGGCGAACAGTGCGCTTCAGTAAACTTTCGCGCTTTGGATTTCGGTGGCAGCAACACGCAGGAATGTTTCCGCCGCTGTGGCCTGGTAGGTTAATGCGCAGATCACTCGCTACCCAGGCTCAATTCCCGATCTACGAGACCTCATTCTCCTGGCATTCATCAAACAGACATTCAACGAGAAAAGAGCGAATGGTGTCAGAGTATGAGGCCGATCAACAATTCCACGAGTTGAATGTGGTGGAAGAAATTCGCAAATGAATTACGAGAAGTCTCGAAAAGGAGAGTATTAATTATGGGCATTATATGAATGTAGCAGATGCCGAAAAAACTGTTCAGGGATTGGGTAATGCGGAGAAAAGAAATAAACCAGTCTCCTTGAATAAAATATAATTATGATTAAGAATGTTTTAAACTTTGAAACTCCTTTCCTGAAAGAAAAAGTATGACGAGTATGCAAGTTCTTTTTCACCGATGAAGTCACGACTTTCCGCATGCTAACACTGATATAGAAACGATCATGGCATTTTCCAAATCGAATCATCGTCGGGAATTGCTGCTTGATGAATTAATAAAATATTTTAGGACGTCGTTGAGCCATCACGGATTCTATCGGGAGATTAGCGCGAATTCAGGGAGTAGGCATTTTGATCGGAGTGTTTTAGCGGTCAAGTGTAGTGGGGCTCCTCAAAATTGAGTACGCGGTAAGAGCGGATTTGAAAACCTAGGGCAGTGCGTGACTGGAGTGTCTTCTTCTATTACCCAGTCTTTCATAAACTTAAGCTTATTTTCCCTTGAGAGCTCTCTCTCTTTTGAAAACAGGCTTAGTTTATTCTCAATGCCATCGTTACGGGTTTTGCAGTTCGTACTGTCCTATTATTACAATAATCTGCTCCGTGCATCGGAGAGGGAAGCAAGTTTTTTTTGTTAGAACTCCCGCTAAGAAATTCTGTGAAAAAACTGCGAGACACGCTTATTCCTTAGTTGTTTTCTAAGAGTTGAAGAATTCTTCATTCTCGTTTCTTCCCCTTGTTCTTTTCCTCTTTCTTAATTTTATATTTTTTCTCTCATTCTATTATTCCTGGACCTAACGTGCGTCACACCCTATTTCTATCCCGGAACTTAATTATTTATTTAATACAATATATTTTATGCATCTTGTAGTCCTTTCACTTTTTCTCTACTTTATTATCATTCATATTGCACCTTTCTTTTTCTAATTCTGGCCATTTTCGGCCTCTTCTCTTGAGTTACTTTTTTTCTCATTTTTTTCCGGACCTTATTTCTCGGACAACATACCATTTTCTTCGTATCTTTGCATATTTTCTATCCCGCAGGAACAATTTCACCTACACATTTCCGAGGCCCTTCCGTTTTTGACCTTTGTCTGTATAACTCTCTTTAGATGACGAAAATATTAAAGTATTAGCACATTCTGCTTCATAAATGCGATTCCCGCTTTCCATTTCCTCCTTTCACCACTTTTAATTATATTCCCTGTAATTCATGGCTCTCGTATTTTCTAGAAATTTGCCGCTTCTTATAGTTTCATCTGTAGTTTTATTATCTCTATCAACTTTTGTGCACACTCTTTTAACGTAATCTTATTAGAATTTAAACTGATATTTAATGAGTTTTACATTATTACTCGGAATGATATCAACCTTCTAGAAAAGGATTTTCGTTTTTTTCTGTCATTCACATCTGATTTTAAATTGTTTCTTACTGCAAAATATATTCTTCCACCAGTTTACTCCGCTTGAACATACAAATTATTTTTCCTATCTGTGTCAGTAACTGACATAGTCATAAGTATTGAAAATTATATTTTTGGGCTTAAATTTATTTTCACCGTTACTGCTCCATCGCATGCCCTATTTCCATCGCACCATTACAATTTTATGTTTAATATACGGATATACTTATATTGTCTGGTGAAGTATTTTCGAAAAGGGAAGATTACGTAGGTACGCTCTTCTGCTGATAATGTTCGTATCAATTACCCGTTGTTCTGATATACTTTTTGTAACCAGAAGAGTTGACAACCCTGTGACGTTATTTAGATAGTATACTTCCACATATAAGGCAATAGAAATGAACTCCGTTACCAATTGATTCGAAATTCATTTTTTTCTCACACAGTTCATGATTTCTCGCTTCAATATTTCTTCAAAGAAAGAATTTACCTTCATAATACAATTGCGCACACTTCAGATGGACACAACTTAGGCCAGTACCCTACCAACCCCTGCCGCATGCTGTATGGGTGATTTTCAGGATACTATGTAGATGCGTAAAACAGGGCCTAAGAATCTTCCTTCTCTATGGTGAATCATTCCCTACGTATCGTTCCATTAGAACCGTGTCTCTTCCTTAAAATAAAAATGTATCTGCACCATATTTAAAAAGAAGTTTCCTTCATCTCCTGTCTTCATCCCTCATGTAGCCTTCCATTTCCATGTTTTATAAGCTGATGAATCTAGTGATCATCCGTGTTTTTTTATTCTTTTTATCATAGTAGTAGTGGCAAGTCTTTCCTCTACTGCTGCTGGAACGTCTCTTCAGTTTCTTGAGTCCTGTGAGGCACTATTTCATTTCTTGGTTTATTTGTTCGTCGTAATTCTACGAGAAGGTAATTGAAGTGGTTTCCATTTGCCTTCCTAAATGTGCCATAACGTGCCACCATTACTTAAATGGCTGTGTAACGTAAAGATATTCACTAGATTTAAACTTATGAACAACCTGCTTAGACTTCCTTTCACTTATTTCCTGTCCTATTTGGAAATGGCACTTTGTCTGTAGCTATTGTCATTACTGTTTCCGGTATAATTCCGGGAATTAAATTCTCAGAAATGGGCCAAAAGGACAAATTAGAAGATGTTCATGTATCTGGTGTTTGTCGGTAATTGTGTGATTCCACTGCCAGCTGAGATAATTGTGTTGAAGAAAAATATTCCCCTCTTTCTCTTTCCCTCCATCACGTTTTCATGCGTTAATTTTCTTTTTCGACCAAAGATCAAGAGGAAATTATTTTTTCAATGTGAAATGACCGCTTGCGGGATTTGGGATGTAAATGCGGGTTTTGGGAGGACACCGTAAACATTCCAAATGGATGTTTCCCAAATGGAAGTGGTCCTCGCGGTGTAAAAGGTAAGGTGGCATTTTTCCCTGAACAATGGCCATCCAATATTTTTTGTAAGAAGGCTGTATCAGCGAATCTCTCGGAGAACGTAACTCTGGTTTAAGAATGAAGGCTGGAACTTATGAACGATACTGATTATTTATTCTAGGGTACGTGGTTAGGCGTGGATGTTAAGAAGGACTGTTTAGGGTGTATTCTAGAACACGCTGGTTTTACCCCTTGGAATATATGGGTGTCCAAACTCTGAAAATAATTGTGCTGCAATTATTCATAAAAGTTGCCCTCTTAAAGAGGCCCTGCTTTTTTTCTGATCCATCCTTCTCAACATGCAGATATTGTGTATAAACTTTTATTTCTTGCCGGCCGTGGTACCTGGAACGGTAATCCGCTGGCCTGGCCACACAAAGGTCGCGCGAATCCCGTCGAGGGAGGAAGTGTTTGAAGCCGTCGGGATTATCTCGAATAGGTAACCAAGGAGTCACGTGGTACAAACACGAATGGTTTGCGTATTTGGTGTGTTGGAATCGTTCATTTTGCTTGTTCAGTTTTACTCATCCGCCTCGAGCACAGAGCTCTCGCGTAAGAAAAAGTGAAAACAATGAGTGACATTTTTATGAGCGATTCTAACACACCACATTTTGCGAAGCATTCGTGTTTGTACTACGTAAATCATTGATTTTAAGATAATTCCGACGATTTCAACCCCCCCTCCACCCCCAGGACATGGATGTATGGATGTTTTGTTTGTCCTAGGATTAAGATCGAACAAAATTTTATTCCGCGGCCGTCGTAGTGGCGGCGTCGAAATGCCTCTCCTCTTCCGTGAGGGGCATTTCCCACTCACCTTGGTTGACTTGGGGTAGTGGTTGGATGGCGAGGATCTCCTTAGTGAGGAATGACGGAGGAAGCGAGACGGACAGACGCGGCCGTAGAAGCGTCGAAAGGCGCCGGCCAGCGCCTCCCCAACGGCTGAGAGGTACAGCAGGACGAGCGGGATGCCGACAAGGGCGTAGGCCATGGCTGCAACCTTGCCCCACGCCGTCCGAGGGGCCATGCCCCCGCATCCTGCGCCACCAATGGAAAATTACGTTAGCAGTTGAGCTTCTTAGACTGCAAGAGTACTTAAGGAGGCTCCACCGAATTATGAAGTACATAGATGTAATTTTTGTGAAAATTTAAGGACACACAATTTTTTGGCCATTCTATCGATTGGCAATAAAATGAGGCTTTTCCATCATATATTTGAAGAAAAAAGACGTTGAAAATCAGCTATTTTATACGTGGTTATACGGCAGAGCATGGCTCTTGCAGTAAAATTTGCAGATTAATAATGTTAAAAGATGTCGTTTTGACGAAAAACTAATATAAGTGCGCAATTTCATGTAGAATTTAGCATTGTAAAAAATGTGCTCTCCTTATCACACTTGTTGATTCATATTAATAAATGCTTGCTCGAAAAAAGCAGAAAAGCCTTAGTTACATGAAAGTGGCGCAATGTTGTATGTTGTTATCATTGGCAACGGTATTTGTGACGGAACGTGCTGACAAGCCTGTTTACTAACTTAATTAAGGAATATACCTTACCAAGGTCCTTCTTACATTTTTATGTAATTTAAATATTTCATTGTTATTGACATGGTGTAATTAATACCAATGCTTCCAAATGGTAGCAGCGTCATTGTTGCCAAGGAGTTTTAAAAAATATCAATATTAATAAAATTCAAAATAAAGAGTTGTATTTGCAAGGGAATAGTTTAAAACTAAGTAAGAAAATATTTAACCTATTTTAGAATACGTATTAGCGGCATTGAGCATGTATTATCACTTTATAAATTAAATGTGGCAACAACACGTCAGATATATTTCGAAGTCAAATAGAGTTAAAAAGGCTTGAAAAAAATAGAATGAAACTACAACGCGCTATATAGGGTGCTTTCCAATCATCGACGCAAGTCGACACAAGTCAACTTGTGTCGCGTGTAGTGCTTTCCAATCAGTGTGTGTCGCCAGTGTGTCAAACGCGAGTCGACACACGTTGACACACCGGTGATGGTGAGTTACTGAAAAAAGAAAGAAGGACGGCGCAAGCTCTAAATCGCAATACGTCTGCAAGAGGCATATTGAAAATAACCGATAAATCAGAACAAATGTTTAAGTTAAGTATTTTCTTAATTAATCGTCCTACAACTCATTTTTTTGTTCATTGGTAACAAATCTTGCTATATCAAGAAGGAAACATCTGTGGATTCAATTTCCTTCCCACAAAAACGCACCAATCACGAGTCCCCGTGAAAGTCCTTAGCGCATCAACTACTGCGCATCTGAAACTTGCTTTCCATTCGCGAAGACACAAGTCGACTTGAGTTTCCGCGAGTTAACTCAAGACGACGCATGAGTCGCTTGAATGGAAAGCACCCATAATAGCGTACTCATACAATTATTGTGTATGCGTTATCACCCTATAGATGTATTTTCATGTAGGTGTTTTTCTGGATCGGTATTTATTCATTAAATAACATAGCTATTTTACGGGATTTTGAATCGCGGAGTCACGGTGGAACCTCTTTAAGTCGCATGCGTTGCTCTTTAATGGTCTCACGCACACGAAGGAAAGGAAATTTCCTTTCACGTGGCTGCAAGTTCAAATGAAAGGTGTTTGAAATCACTCTTAAAATCGATGGGAAAAATAAAATTAATCATAAAGTGGAATGTATAATAGCTAATTACTATTTACATTTCTGGAAACATTTTCGGGAACAACGCAATGGAGCGTCTACTAACCCTTCCTAGCACAAGCAGGAAACGTTAAAAAATCTACTGAGAATAATAAATTATATTAGGCGTCACTTAATGAAAATACTGAATGATTATGATCAAAAGAATAAACCAAGAATATATTTTTATTATAAATAAACCTCTGTATATATTAAAGACCGACCATGGTTTCGAATTATAATGACCATTGATAATGGCGCTAATATGTTAAACCTACATGGTTAGACCATGGTCGGTCTTTGCTAAATACAGCGTGAAAATAGTACCTGGTTTATTTTCTTAGCCATGAAAGGCTTATGAGGGCCTGATCAATTTAATTGGAGATGCACGTACTCCAATTTCAGTTTTAGGCTGCCATTGTTCAGATGAGTAGCTTGAAAAATACTTCAAGAAAGCCATTGAAAGTGTCGTGTCGAATCCGTCCAGCACTGTATTATTTACTATTGTTCAGGAAACTGCACTCACGAAATGAAAGGATTTAAGGTTTGTTACTTAATGAATCTCTGGCCTCTGGCCGAAGGATTAGGACTCGAATTATAGATCAACTAATAATTTCCTTGAGGGGCACATTGTTTTACTCTCCATTTTGATATTCAAGATTTTATGTTGTAGAATTTCCTACCCCTTACATAGTTAATAATAATAATAGTATGACTAGCATCCGCCGCTCGGTTGAAAAGTAGGTGCTTTCATAGGGATGCCTAGATGCCTAACGTAAGAATAAAGCAGATACAGTCATCAAGTTTTGGAGAGGATTCCTGGGAACTTACCAAGATGAGGGAGGATTTTATTGGGGACATGTGAAGTTAAGAGGCTTAGCTCGAGTGTGAGTGGATGAGAGGAAGGGAGGTCGGCTTAATTCGGCCAAAATAAGTGACTTCGTTTTTGGACGGTGCCATACCAAATGGTAAATTCGAGATATGCAAATGCAGTACGTGGTGCTTGTGCTTCCAGGCGACCAGATGTAGGGTTGAAATCTGGCACTTTAAGGAAAGCAGGCGGTCGCTTTGCTCTCAAAAGTGTAAAGTCGATCCATTTATCATTGGTAGTTAATTTGGGATTAGTTCAATTTGTAGTATCATGGCCAAGTGCGCAACTTTTATGGATATGATTCGAACGAGACCATTAAATCTTTGGTCTGCTGAATGAAACCACCATCTATAGTGAAATCGTTAAATTTTCGTGATGATGACATTTAACTTCGAGCTGCAGTAGGTATGGAGTTGGTACTAACTTCAGTAATGTGGTCATAACTCTGGTAGCCTCAATGGTTATAATTTATGCGAGTCGCTATTTTGTTTAAATTAGGTGCTTGAGTCCACTTCACATTATAATTAATGCCTTATTTTATGCATTAAGAAATTCTCTTCATAATAATTATGAAGTGCTCTTGTCCTTCGTATTTTTCCTGCGGGTAGCTGTGATAAGCATTGTGAATAAGGCTTACTGAACATAATTTCTTTACCTTGAAAATTTAAATTACAATTTATATATTTATTGCTGTTGTTTTTCCATGACGAAGGGCGGAATTAATGAAGTTGGCTGGTGAACAATTCGAGAAGATTGATGTATATTTTATCACTTGTTTGAAGTTTTGAAGTAGGGGGTCGAACCGCGGTCTAATTAAACGGAGTAGAGCAGTGAATGCCTAAAGTGCCGAGTTAGTGTCTATGCTTTTAATTTTTACCCGAAAAATGAATCCTAGGATTGGAATGAATTTTAAAGAGCCACAGAATTGCAGTCCATTGAAGGATTAGATCGATATCTCTATCTTCGTGGACATCCATTCTTGTGGTTTTCGGCCTTGGAATGGAGCCAGAATTAGTGAGCTCTGTGCCGTCTTCAACACCAGCAACAGGTGATTGCTGACAGTTGACATGGTGTGCACCTACTTCCCACGTGCACACAACATGTCCACTGTCAGTGAGCATCTGTTGTAGGGATGCGACGTTCATGGTCGTCGCACCCAGATTCAACGGGCTACAGTTTAGGTCGCCGAGACGGCTCTCGGTAAATGTCGAGGCGCTGAAAAAGTGCTTGGTAGCAAAATGCAGACGCAAGAATTTTCAAGTATTTGTTGAAGTCATATCATGACTTGTTTTATCGATTCATCGGTATAAAAAGGTTTTCATGTCACCGGTCGATCAAATATTCGTTATTTGTCATTTATCTAAAATGAGTATGTAATTAACTGAAGCCAGTGCTGAATCAGTTTTTGATGGATTTTATTTCTTCATTATGGATATTTCCCGTTGATTACTTTTTAATAACCGAGTGAGCAACGAATTTCCAAATATCGGATCCACATTGCAATCAGTTGTTGACATATTGTAAGTGAGGCTGATTCCGTTATTCCCAGTTGACTTCAATCTGTAGGCAATGTTGGTAGAAGTTTGAATTCGTTATCGAAATTAATGCGTAATGGTTGCCGTGAAAAGGCAAAAAAATGCTGGGTTGCCCAGACTTTTTGATTTTTGAGTTACGCCATTGTAGGGATGCTTGCCGTTGGTAAGGTATGGTACAAATCTCCATTTCTCTGCTCAATAATGCCATCTTAAAACAGTACTTTCCCATTTATTTGCACAATGGCAGGTGTTCGGCCGGTAATAATTTTTTTCCAAAAGTGAAAATAACGTCCCTGGTGACTAACATGCATTTTGTTTCGAGGAGTACCTACTCTCCAGTACGGTGAAAGATGAACTACGAGCCTTTTAGCCGTGACGGGTTTCATTCTTTCCTTTTGCCGTGCTTCGAACGTATTTTTCTCTCATCCACATCACGTCGTTTCACTTTCAGCGCTTCATAATTTTTTTCCATACCACGGGATTGTCTGGGATTACCCACCGATCGTCGTGATGAGCGTGAGGGAATAGAGGAACGAAGATGCGAAAGACCACCGATGATTGCCATCGTCCTCCCCCGCATCCACGCGGCCGTATCCTCCGCGCCTCAGTGCTCGAACCAAGGTCTCCTGGAAGAAGAAACAGACATGTAAGTACGATTTTCATTCAAGCATTAAAACAATTTGAGGTGAATACAAATATTCTAAGAATAGAATCATCATGGGTGTTTTAAAGTCTGTTTCCGCACAAATAGGCGCTTCAGACCGGGAGGAAAGGTATAAGGATAGGAGTGGAAGGGATGGGGGACCTTGCTCTCCTCTAAGAATAGAATCATCATGAGTGTTTTCAAGTCTGTTTCCGCACTAACAGGCACTTCAGACAAAGAATAGAGTAATAAAAATGGATAGGTACCTCATAACAGGACGAAAATAAATCAGGTAGTGAAGATAGAATCAAGCTAGATCACAAGAGAAAAAAATTGGCTCAGCTCAGTTTGGCTATGCGTACCATATAAACGAACAGTATTTCTTTCATAAGAATGCCTGTTGTTCCATTTACTCTTTCCCATCTCCTGGTATTTGTCATTTCTTTTTGAGGTGGGTGGATAAGTCCCTGCGTGCCGCCATCTCTTGGTCGCCGTATTTGGGTAAAAAGGTGATATAAATCCCCGCCGATTTCCGAGAAATTTGACTATGTCTCAGTGTTGTAATGATTAGCACGCCGACCCTTATATATGAAGGTCCGTGATTTCAAACCCGGCTGAGTCTAACTTTTTTCTGTTGTGACCTGACTTGATTCCATCTTCATCACCAGCATTATGTTCGTCCTGTTATGTGTCCTTTATATATCTATTCTCCTGTTATGTGGCCTGTAATGTATCCATTCTCCCTATCCTAATGAGGTTGGAATGAGGAAAAAGGAATTTTTTCATTCTTTCAACATTTCATAATTTACCGGTAACTGTGAATGAGGTTCATCTCGTCTTTTTCACGCTCTCCCTGAATGGAAAATGTCTCTTGCAGCTTTTTTGCTTATGGACTAAATAATGCTTGACCATCCTAAATCGAACTCAGGGTTTCCCAACTTTTTAGTCTTGAGTCCTAATTTCCATCCTCAGGGAAACCCCGTCCTCCACGAGTGGTGGAGTTTGTTCATCTGCACTCTTTACTTCCTTCTGCCTTTGTTCATCAATGATGTCAAATAACAAGAGAGAGGTGTGAAATTTCGAATTTTTAAGGCTCTCTCTTTACGATTTACTCTCGTATTAATTATTAATACCATGAGTGATAGTATATTTTGGCTGGAGGCATTTTTTTTCGCTGATGTTCCGTCGGAACATCTTCGGCGCTATTGATTTCGGCTGTTGCTATCCGAAACCACCGTCCTCTCCCTTTGATTACGGTTGGTAGCTATTCGTAACTCCGGCGCCTACCCGAAGGTCGCGTCACATCGGTTCCCATCAAATTAATCACGTTGGACATCCTTGGATCCATATGATGGTTGAAATTTGTTCGATTTTCTAGCAGAATAATGCGCTTCTCTTAACTGGTACGGAGACCCGCATTCCCGGGTCTCTATACGAGGTAAAAGAATCGCAGTGGTATTCAAAGAACATACTTTTTGGAATAGAATGGAGAATAAGACATCGAAACTTGTGGATTCATTGGAATTCAACTTCTCTATCTGTTTCGAAGTTGTGCATTGAGGGAAATCATGCTGATGCAGTGGGTAGAGTGTTGAATTCTCATTTTGAATGCGTGAGTTCGAATTCTTGCGATTGCTTGGATGTTTCAGTGTAACGTCGGTACGTCCTTGCGTCCTGTGTCGAGAGCATTTCAAGTTTAGTCCTTCCTAGGCCCCTTCCGTCGAGAGTAGACTAATGTCGACGTCGGGTGTGACTCCAATTAGACCTCATTCCATACATACCGCGCCTAAACCCCATCAGTTACCTACCCTTAGTGGTGCAAATGACCTCAGCTGTCGGTCGCTTCTCACTTATTACGACAGTAATGCATTCAGTGTCAAGAGCAGGTAATGGTATGAGAGGAGCCGTTGATTCTGTCAACGTAGGCTCACCTGATGTGACATCACGAAGCATTTAACTCTTCCCTATTGAGCTCACGTGGTGCGTTAAGTTTTGCCGAATTTGCTTCGACATTAATATATTGCTTTGAATTCATTTATTGATGACAAATAGTGTAATCCAAGGTGAAATGCATAATGACCAAGGCGAGCTTACGCGATAGCGTTCTGGTCTCATCGGCAGGCAAAATGCGTTTGAGTGACTTAATTTCCATTTATAGAAATGATATTGCCTCAGTTTTCATACCCAAGAGGAGAATTATAGTAATTCTCCTTTCTGTGTTATGTTTACTTCGGAGAGATATCTCTCTCAAATACAGCTCAGCCAGATGGGCTTTCCTAGTTGAAGCTCACCTTGCTCTAACCTCATGTCAAATGCATATGGTATTTTTACGGAAGACGAGTCAGTGATATGGATATCAACCTGCCATTTTCCACGAAGTCCTCGAGCTCAAGAGAAAACTCGCTTATAGTTTTTTAGTCGGTAATTTTTTTCCACTCCTATTTTCGGGAAATGTACAGCTTCGTTTTCAGGTATAGTGACTTTTTGAAAATATAATTGGTGCATCAATCTCGGAAGATTCATGGATTGAGTCATCGCTAATGTTTTCTGAGGAATATATCACGCATGCATATATACATCATGCGAATTTTTTGTACGTGCTTATAGAATTATGTAATCATTCTTAAAGTTCAGGAAAATCTGCCTTGTATCAGGTTCAAAATAAAGCTGTTCTGAAGAGTAATATACGTTATTCCTTGAGTGAAATTGGTTAAAAAATGCAATTTTTTGTGTTTTTATGAAAGAAAAGTGAAACCAATGTTTTATTCAGAGCTATTTAAAGCAGATCGGATCATCATAATTGTATTTTTTTTCGATAGTTATTTTGATACGCTGACCTTTCGTGCTACTGTTAAATGTCAGTTTTTTGTGGTGCTTTTGCCTATTTGGTGTTGTAGATATTTCCAATGGTTACGGGTATATGAGCACTAATTGTGGATTTCATGGCACATGAGAAAAATAAGATTTTTACCTTGGAACTATCTTTTTCTTGGGGTTATCCATGCATGTATATTATAAAACATGTGATGCATGAACTATTAATTCTTAGGTTGACTTAATATTTGCAAAAAGGATTGAAAAACATTTAATCCTGTTACTTTGCACTTTATTTACTCAAAAAATATCAACCTTCATACAATATGACCTCTGACAATGAGATAACAATCTCTTATTTATGTCTTATTTTTGATCACTATGACGATCTCAAAAAGAAAAAACAATAGAAAAACAAAATGGAAATGCACTAACTAACAAATGAATTTATAAAAAGGAAATACATAAAAAGAAAGGAATTACATAAAAGTGATTGCCGGTTATCAATTTCACATGCATCATTGCAAAAAATATTTTTTGAGCCTTGCCCTTAGTTTTTAGAAAAGATAAAAAATACAAAGTTATAATAGTTAAAAACCTTGACCTAAATTGGAAATTTCTGGTAATTTTGTTGGAAATATTCCGAGAAAGAATGGTGTTTAAGTAACTTTGGTGTTTTAGCCACAGCGGTCAACAAAAATGCAAATGACATTCATAACTGTTGTGAAAATGGAATATTTATGTGTCAATCATTACAGATCCCTCGACTAAAATCCGCTTAGGGCATTTTTGATTATATTACTCGGCTATAGCGCTTAGGTAGTCAGAAACTTCAGTAAATAACTTTTCATAGTGTTTCGAGTTGTCTGGTAAGACTTTAATCCTAAATCTTATCTATCTAATACTATTGCTTTTTTGTTTATTTTCTGAGCCTCTATATCCAAGAATTTAAGTTTTGCGGAGGCTGTATAGTGATGCAAAAAAAATTAGGGCTAAATGTTTTCGGGAAGGACATTGTGTTCAAGTTAGTGGCGTTCAAGTTTATGACGCAGAAGTGACTACGCGCTCAGACAATGGTGCACAATTCTTTATTATTCAGTATTTACGTATTTGCCATCCGTCATCAATTGCCATTGAATTTGGGAATTTATGCGACCACAGCAGTACTCAATGATGACGACTCACCATTAACCGCGTTCGTAGAAGAAGACTCTCAGGTCTTCAATACATTTTTATAATATTTAAAATTGGTTCAGAAGAGTAGTTGGTATTCCAATCTTCACATTTTTACCTCATTATTCAAAGTTTGATGGAGCCAAAGCTGAGGTTTGGGGGTTTAGCATTAATTATTCTTTGAAATTATTACGGCAGTCATTGATCTGAAAGACATGTGTTTTTAGTTTCTGCCTCTCCGCGCGTTGTCGAAGTCACGTTTTCAGTTAATTCCCTCTTTGAAAAAACATGACTATATTCACGAAACGTCTAGTGTTCGATTCGGCAAATAAAGGATTCACCTTACATTGAGAAGAATTCTGGTTTTGGCGTATGTTTTAGTTTAAAAATTCCTGCTATGACAGCTATATCACCGAGTGAATTCTAGAATTAAAACACGGAACCTATCTTTCGCTCTGCTCACTGTTGCGCTATGTCATCAGATTTCTAAGGGATGTTCTGCGAGATAAAGTGCGCAGTTTGCAATGGTATGAATTCGTGCAAACATATGTGAAATAATAAATGAAGAGAATGAATGCCAGCAGATTTACACGCTGCACGTAAGCGAGACACTCTCCGTGCAAATAAATCGGAGAATTACCAAGTAATGGACATGTGTTATTTGTCTTTGCAGAGAGGCCTCATGCGCAACGTTGTTTTCATTGGAAGTCTGGATCGACAGAAAGTGGTGGGTGTACGTGAAGGAATGGTTATTACTGCTGCTGTAGCATTCTTAGTCATTATTAGGAGTGCTTCACGCTTCATAAGGAAATAAGTGATCGGTCGAGTCCCATTTGAATGCGAGAATGGGTTCGAAAGAGAGAGATATATATTGGTGTTTTGAATGTTGTAAAATAAGTCTTCCAATAAATACGATACGTGCGCATCAATGACAACGGCCCTGTCGCATATTCAGAAACGGCGGATAACAGTTAAAATATGCCATCCTGTGAGTTATGGGCGATAACACGAGCGAAAATCTTCATTTCATCAACATCCATATTTTACCCTGAGGTAGGGGATGGTAGATGACCAGCCATGATGGTGAGTTGGCTGAATAAAACTGCTAATTTATAATAAAGTGGTATTTGATGTGGTTGAAATAAATATACTTCGTTAGCGTTGTAGTTATGTGTTGTGTGTTGAAAAACGAATTCTTGTTTCGCTCGTTGCGACGGTTGAATTTTCTTTAATTTGTCACTTCAGTCTGTCCTGTTAATGTAGTGAGGTGGTAGAAATATATATACGGTGTCAGATTAGGATTCAGATGACTTTTTCAAGTAATTTCAAATTTGCGAATAGCCCTCCAGTCCTTAGGGTTTCCAAACCAAGCTTTTCTAAGAGCCGAGTGATACTTTCTGTACGTTTATCGGAAATTGTCACAAAACACGCTGCTTTCCTTTTTGTCTAAATCATTTTCCGAATTAAATATTTATTCATTGAATCCCAAATGCTGGATTCATACTACTACAAGCGAAAAATTACATCTTTCAATTACATTTCCATTTGAATACTTTCCCACATTTTGTTCGATAAGTCCCGGTATCTTCAGCGTTGAGCCACAAACATTTCGAAAATGATTTCCTCACGATGGATCTGAAGTAAATCGTGGGGGTTGTATGTATAATTTAATGGAAATGATGCAGTGGCTATTTTATATGCATCCATTTATGCATTTTGGCAATTTTAATGCAATGAAAATTCAGTAACTCAACTCTTCAGTGCAGTTTTTACTTCGAATCTCTCCGTACATTAGACTGTTCTGTGATACAGGGTGCGGCAACATAACTTCATTTTTTATATGGTTATATCCAAATAAAAAAGGAAGTTATGGATATATCCATATAAAAAAGGAAGTTATGTTGCCGCTCTCTGTAGTAGATTAAAATGGCCTAGTAGTGTAAAGTACGAACCAGAATATTTTCTGGAACCGGAATTGTTTCGGAATATTTTCGGGCTGCATGACAAGCAAGGGTTTGCGTCCCCCATAATTCAACCTTTGATCTGTGTAGGTAGGTACATTAGTATTCCTCCTCGTGACGTTCATCTTCTGAACTATTGTTGTCATTTCTGAGGATATTCTTGAAGTTCATTTCGTCTGGAAAAACGGACGCGATTTTAATTAGAGATTGAGAGATCCCCTCGAGGTCTGCGGCACTGAGGTACAGGCAGCGCGATCAGACTGTAGTCATGCTCCATTCGCAGGATCGATGCCTCTCGACAATCGGCGTTTTGATTTTCTTCTCCATATACATCAAGCTAATGCTATTGGCAATCGAACCAATTTCATCCAGACCCGTAATATTCTCGTATTCAGTTGAATCGGTTTTCATTTCCGGAGAAGATGATAGAATTCACTACTTCTATTTCCATGGACTTTTTTTTTATTAAATCCTCATTTCGCATGTTTTCATGTATTTTTTCTTGCGCTGTGAATGATTTTTTTTCTCCTAGAACATGCAATTTACAATGTGCGTAAGAACAGGATTTTGGGAATTGAACGTCTGAGCGGTTTGTGGTAGAAGGAAATAATATACTACAGCTTATACTTTCGAACGCGATAGAAAACTTTACTCACGTACTCAATTACCATGACAAGCGGACAGTGTGTGCGGTATGAATAAAAACCTAGAGATCCAGGTTATTATGAGTGTTTGCGAATGAAGCCTGAGAAATCTAGTTTTGTTAACATTATTGGCTTTAATTTTGATAATTGAAGGAAATAATATACTACAGCTTATACTTTCGAACGCGATAGAAAACTTTACTCACGTACTCAATTACCATGACAAGCGGACAGTGTGTACGGTATGAATAAAAACCTAGAGATCCAGGTTATTATGAGTGTTTGCGAATGAAGCCTGAGAAATCTAGTTTTGTTAACATTATTGGCTTTAATTTTGATCCGTATACAGTATATGTAAAACGAATTTTAACATTACCAACAAAATGGTTGGTATTAGTTATATAATTGATAAAGGGTATGATGTTGCATTATTTAACTGAGAAAATAAGGGATTTGTTATTACTCTGCTGAACTCTGTTATCAAGGCAATTATACTAAATGAAAATATTTTCAACGTTATATTTCGTACATTTACATCAAATCAGGGTACTCAGTGGCTATGAGTGAACGATTTAATTCTACTTTGAATGGGACTACAAAAATCAATGCATATCCTCTAAATAGCAAATAATGATCTGGGATGTGCTGTAAATCCTTATAAAAAGCGTTAGCATTGGCTTTTTAGGCCACGAAAAAGGAGATTAATTATTATTATGTGTGTTGTACCAGTTTAGGTAAGTTTAGATGGATTAGGATCTCTCTCCGTGACTCATATCTCTCATACGATGTTCATTTATAGTTCTGCGTGCTTCATACCTCTCATTATTCTAGCCAAACTACTCGCTTTTCTCCTCCCTCTACCTCTCTTACCCAACATCCTTCCCTCAATCACGCCCTTCAAAACACCCTCGCTCCATTTCACCAGCTTCATCCACTTACTCTGTTTTTTCGTAATTTCCTCAATCAACTTCCTTTCCTCTCTTTCCAACCCCAGTACTTCCTCGTTCGTCTTTCTTTCCATCCACCTCACCTTGTCCTTTCGTCTCCTCACCCACATCTCAAATGCCGATCAGTTTTCATCCTTTTTCCTGAAAAACCCTGTGTCGGAATTTACAATGCCGTGCTCCACATTATCCTTTTCAGCATTCTATTTTTTATGTTTATGCTCAACGACCTTGTCATTGGTCATGTTCTAAGGGTAAAGATCTATTTCGTCAACGTGATTCTCCTTTGATATTCGCTGCTTCTACACCCCTTTTTCTCTAACATACTACCCCGGCAGCTGAAATGCTCCATCTGCTTTAGCTTGTGACTTCTTGCTTTTATATTTAATATCGCCCTCTGAATGTTTTGAAAATCTCATTACTTTATTTTTATTGTGGTATTATTGGTTAATTAAAATTTTTGATGCATATTCAAGCGTTTAAATCGAAGTACTGTTTTCGTCAGCATTTATCTATATGAAGGCAATGGATCGTCAATGATGCATATCATTCTTTATTATTATTTTGCTAGATAGGTACCATGCCTTAACCATATCAGAAAAATTAGCCAATTTACCTCTGCCATTATCTGATTGCCGCAAATGATTATGTAAAATCGAACTGGGATTGTTTTTAGAACGGTATCAATGGTCTCCTGTCCGTGTACCCAAATGCTACCGGGCTGTCGAAACTATCACTACATTCAATAGCACAGTGTAAATATCGAATATGTATAAATTAGTTGCCAACAGGCATGGAAAATATGTATGAAATGAGCTTGGGTGTGGTAAGTTGTTGCTTTCGGGAATTGTTTCCGAAAAAAATTGTCTTCATATCCATTTTTCATTAAACATTTCTCTAACTTTATGGAATTCTCGTTCTGATCGGTCTGTATTTCTGGTTGTATCTCAAACTTATTTTTCACTTCGAATTTTGTCATTGTCGGTGAGGCTTTAGGTCTCTCCATGCGAAGCTCTACTGCATGTACTCAGTCACAGTTGAGAGGAGAGTTTCCGCCCTTGGTTTCTCAGGGAGGTCTCTCACGCGGAAAACCAGAGCGCGTGGATGTAGCTGAACGTGGTCGAATAATCATCTCTTGGCTTTGAATTTAGACCTCTCTGGCCAACGCCGTTCTCTTTGTGCACTTGGCCACCCATCTAACAATGATGTGGTAAGGTTTACGAGTGGGGCAACGGTTTCTAGCATCTTGAATTCATTTTGACGTCAATCATAACCCAAGTTTGTCAGGATCTGATTGTAAGTGAAACGTATATTTTAATGTAATTTAAAAACATTTGTTTGATATAAAAGAGATAAAAGGGCTGATAAAGTTTCAAGTGATGTCGAAGTGATGATATTGCCGGGCTAAAAACGTTTTCGCTTATTAGTGGGAGAGAGCCGCTCTGATGCATGATTCGATTGTTGACAGGTATTGAAGCGCAAGGAAATCGATTGAAAACTCGGCAGTGGAAGAGAATAGTTTCATTTGTATCTCCGAATTGTCTTCAAATAACACAGGGAGCGTAAACACAGCCCTTTGTTTTTTCTCGAATACAAATGTATTCCAATGTCTGTCATCATATGTCAATTTCATGTAAATCTACTTGTTGCCTCGAGAGGTAGGTACAATGCTGCGCTGCCTCTTGTCTGTTGAGGCAGGCGACCGATATAGACGTTGGCAGAGGCGATAAACCAAACCACAGTGTTCAACCCTATGGTCGGTCTGATTGGTGAGAGCGGAGCTCACCAAGGGTTAGCCCAACGGCGTGTGAAATTCACACATCGTGGTAGGGGGGCTAGCTCCTTTCCCTCTACCGCCTGTGGTTTCCTTGTAAGATCTGGTGCCCAGGAAATCACTCAGCTTGGCTTTAGCTGAACGTGTCTAAAGAGTCCTCTCCCAGCTTTGAACGTGGGATCTCCAGTAATGACTCTGCTCTAAGCCCTCGGCTACCGTACTGAAAGGAGGTAATAGGGCAATGAAGTTCTGAGGCATTAAAATATTGATTTGTGCCGTGGAAGTTGTGCCTATGTCAAGTTTTCTTATCGAAATCTCACCCTGAAACAGTGGCATATAGTTTCTGTCTCCAAATCTAGGTACAGATTGGGAAGGCATTTTTTTTGGTGTACCATCCCGATTGAGGAAAGGATGGATATAATAACTTGTAATTAAGAAGAGCCTTCTATCGTCACCTTCTCGTACGGGGAAATGGAGATCTTTTCATTAAATTTTTACCTTCAAGGCTTCCAAAAGTTCCCCATTGAACTCATTTATTCTTCTTTTACTCAGTGTGAGATTAAATAAAGTTTTAATATTAATCTAATTGGTTCCAGATCTGTGAAAACTATTATCTGCATAAGCTATTTTTGAAAGAATTTAGTAAACCTTATATTAAATAAACAGAAATCAACTTAATGGAAAACTTCATAATGTGACAAGAAATTCACCAGTCAAACGCAAAGGACTAGTTCTTTTTACCATTACCTTCATTTCTACCAGAGAGGTATGGTACTCCAAGGGTAACCCAGGTTGAGTTAAACTGCCAATATCCTGAGGTAGATTCTTAGATTTAATGCCCGGACACAATGGTATTCGGCCCAGCGTTCTATTGTTAAAATTAAGACTTATGTTAGACAACAACATATTATTAATGAACTATGGGAGTCAATGCAGAGATTGGTGTGTGTAGTGTTAGGTATAGCATTTCTAATGTGAACATCCTCATATGTAGTGTGATTACCTCTCACCGTTCCTTGCGTGTAGATCAACGGCAAAGTTTTGCCTTAATGCCATTCATTTTCTATTCCAAATTTTTCAGATTTTGATTTAAATTTGGCGTTAAAACAGTAGTTGTCTCTCCGGAGCTGGTTTTAATTGTTTTCCATGGATACCGGCATGTTTAGAGCCCTAACACTGTCGAAATCCTCACCTTTTCAATATTCAACCTCTCAAATTTCAAGGCAGGACGACCGTTTTCCCAATTTTTTCACATTTTTCTTTCACATGAATTTGTTTTATTGTATTTTACATTCTATTATCTGACAGAATTTGTATATTTGTACGCCATACAATCCGTAATTTTAATAAACGATATTCGTACTTATTGAGTTAACTCAGGTAACACATGCCACAAGAACTTCGCTCTAAGACGTAAATTTTTCCATAGCTAATATCGTAGCATTAAGCCACCAGCCAAGATAAAGAACTTTATGAATATTCAGTAAAACTAACAATAGCAAAATTTTGGGCATAGTCCTTTAACCCTCGTGTAGACCTTTACTAACGTTCAATAACTTAACCAGGACAAGAATACGGCGGCTTAAACTCACATGAAAGCGCACGTTTCGAATACACTCTTATGTTATCGTCGGTCATTAAGCTACGAATGGGACATTGGAACGGACCCCAGTTCCTTTGTCATGTGCTATCTGAGTTTTCTCAGAAATTTGCATGAGTTTGGACGGCAGTGGGGACAAGCGTGACCCCCTTTTATTCCCGGGAACGGAGGCCAGGAATTTGCTCTACACTCAAGATTACTTAGCAAAGAAGAGTCAATATGTCGGTTGATGTGTTATACTTTGATGTTAGTATCCTGGCGTAGTGTAGAATTTTAACTCAATTTGTCTTATGTTATCAATGCGTTCATGATATTGGCCTGGTCTACTGCTCCTCCGGCTTATGCTATTATTATTATTTGGTACTCCATCAGAAAAGGCTAGTTTTAATGGAATACATCAACTCTGTTTTATTTCACCTTCCCTACTTCTCATGAACGCCTCCTTCCCCATGCTGTTTCTCTTTGATGATTCTTATATTTTATATATCTTTTCATACCATATAAGATACTAATTCGATGTTTATTTCCTCGCTTTCGTAGCATTCCCCTTTTTCTAACGACTTTAATGATGCCCTAATGACTTGTTCGCATGGTCAAGTAAAATTGGTTCGCATGCTCAAGTATTCAAGATGAGGGATTCAGAGACAATTGCATCGTACTAAGTACACTTACAGTAGAGTGTAAATTTTATTAAATAGCAGCTAGCACTTTAGGTAATTGAAACTCGATTCAGTCCCACCAAAATATCAAGCAATCTTTTCGTACTTCCACAACGACATTTTCATGTTCGGATTGTTTTTAGATTCATGCTGTCATCTTTGAAATCGTTTGCTGGCAATACTACAATTTGGTGGCGTTCAATTGGGATTGAACCGTGACACCGCGTCCCTCCTGGGTCTGCGCCTTCAAGGAGACTTACCTGGAAGTGCAGTACTTCCCGGGAGGCCAGCCGGGTCCAGTTCTCCTTGTAGAGGATGTTGAGGTCCTCCGTGATGGACCAGAGCCGCTCCACGGTGCGACTCCTAATGTCGCCGACGAGGCCCCCACCGCCGCCCCCCGACCGGCCGCTGCCGTCGTTCCCCTTCCCGCCGCCTCCTCCCCCGATGGAGCCGCCCTCGAGGGCGGAGAAGGCCACGGCCCCCAGCAGCGCGTAGGCGACGACGAGGGCGCAGACGCCGAGGGCCCCCGCGGCCGACGCCGCCCGCCGACAGAGGGCCTGGGGGTTCCGGCGCTCGCCCCTGGGTGGGGACGGCGGTGGCGGCGGGGTGCGGCAACCGAGGAGGCAGGCGCCGCGGCGCCTAGCGCGGCCACCCGCGTCCATGCGGCGGGCGAACGCGACGCAGCCCCCGCTTCTCCCCCAGGATTCGCATCACGACGGGGGTGGCGGAGGCGTCACTGCTGGCCCAAGCGATGGCCACGGGAAGAGAAGGAGAGAAATCGATTTCATTAGGACTGCCGCATATTACCTTCCAGCTTGCTTAGGGGCGTAATTGGAGGTTTTCGGCTTAAGCCAATCAGTAATCCTCTCCCTGACGTTCGAAATTAGGCCCTCCCCACTGGAAGTCTTTGCCTGCATGCCGTCCAATATAACCTTAATAAATTCAAAGCAATGGAAAGTTGTAGCGTTGTATAGTTGTTAAAGTTATTTATTATTACCATTTACATTTGATTAATTATTACATTAATTATCTCTATTCATGTCTATATGCTACATTTCTCAAGTTTTTTCATCTAAACGATTTATTTTAAGATTTTGGTGATATTCATGTCCGTTTGTGTTCAAATCCACAACATGTGGGTTACGTGGCCTCAGCACCTTAATTCCGACTATTAAGGTTACACTGAGATGGGCCATTGCATTTATACTGGTATGTTTGCTCTTGAGGATGAAGAATTTCCAAGGAGCAGGCAGATAGGTACGTTCTAAAATTACATTTGGTCGTGTTCGAATGATGGAACTGTGCTTATCAACTCACAGAATTATTATTTGGTCACATGTTTACCATCGCGTTTGATAAATATCAAGTTATTAATTCTCAGAATCTGTATTTTCCTCGTAACATCAGAACGCTTGGTTATAAGGAAAGCAGGCATGGAATTCGCGCGGCATTTGCTTTGTTCCCTGAGTTATGTTTAGAGAGTTTTACTCACCGCAATGATTTGAACGAAAAGCATCTTATCTGTTATGGAAGACGGCGTAAGAGACTCTTAGGGGAGAGCATCTCTCTTGCCTCCAACAATAACCAACTACTTGAATAATAAACAGAGTCAAATTCCCATTCCATTTCATTGTTTATGTTGTTATTGGTATTATGTGGTTATTGGTATTCCCAAATAAAGGAAGGCTTTGGTGGAATATTATCACTCTCTTATATCCCCTCCTACCTCTTTTATAACCTCTTTCTATTTCATTGTTCAATGATGCGCACAATTTTTATCTCTTCGTTCCATTTGATAATTTAGACTCCCCAACTTGATTACTTAACATTCTCCCTTATATTCATTAAACATGGTTTCATAATTCCAATTGCTTTTAATACCTCCATCGCCATATACTCTTCGTCTGCCTCCAATTAATATATATCATTACCATTGTGTTTTAATATTTATTTCACATTTAATGCGTATTATTTGAACCAGTTAATCACCATACAGATCGTGAACCGAAACTCAGTGAGTCCATCGTCGATCGTAATAAAAAACCTCGTAACCACTATTCACAGTTCACCGTGTAATATATGCAAGGGCCTTCTTATCTTGTTGAGGGAAAAACGTGATATCGAGAGAGTTTGCAATAGCTTAACTCGGGGTAGCGACGTTTAGTATGTATTTAATGGTCTTAGGTGTTATTTTTTTCTACTTTTACCGGATAAAACGTTTTTTTTTGTGTTCGAACGCTCTTGAACGATCAACGAGGAAAATACCGTAGTGTGTGACCACGGTGTTGGGAGGATCCCTGCATTAAATCCCTGGCGTTGAGTTGGAAAACCAATCCTGTCGACGGGATTGTATGGTCTGGTTAAGATTGCCAGGCGAGGGATATTAACGAATTGATTAACCCGTGCGCGCCGACGCTACCAATTTTAAAGCCCCCGTTTCGCAGGGCGCCTCGGGAAAATGAGACTCCCCCTATACGGAAAATTTATGGCCTCGCTGCGGACAGAGAGTGAAATATTTCCGAATTAAGAATTTCTGTCATGGTTGCCGCTGGCCGTTTTGCATTTTACCAATGCAAATAACTCTTGCGAAGAGAGCAAGAGATGATTTCGGTGACGATATGCTTTAACGGACTGGAATCCGAAAATGTTGTGCAATTGTGGGACAGGGATTCCAGAACTGTCGCTCGCCTTAACCGTGTAACTCTTTTACCAGCAATTCTCTCGAGGCAATATGAAAATATGTTGTCCTTAGATGTAAGCATTGTAGAAATAGAAACCTTGATTTATAACATTGCCGAATCGTGGGCTGGGAGAAGGTCTTTGAAAACTTTAAGTGGCATGAGGTGTTAGAATCATGAAAAATCTTAAAATTGACGGCAGAAAGGTGAATGAATGTTTTCTCTGTGAAAATCTTGCTAACTGAGCAGTAAATACTTCCACAAGATGCAGAGACGCAGAGACCCTTTGAACGAAAGGGGTAAGTAAGAATGCAGCTTCTTACCAACGATTTTAATGTGTATTTTGGAACGGCAATTAAAGAATTAGATTTTTGTAAAAAATTAAGCCAGCCTCAGTTAATGCTATGGACTAAATCAGCATGACCATTTTTTTGCGGAAGATATCGTAGGCTCTAATGAAGACCATGTTTATGATTTTGAAAATACAACGAACTTTGTGATACTCTGCAGGAGTTAGTTAATAATTAAAGATTTTTGGGAAAGCTATCAGGACAGCAAAAACCATGGAATTCACCAGAGAGAAACTGAAAGATGACTAGGAGGTCCACGAAGAGAGAAATGTACGTGAAATAGTTTTCCTATATCGGAAATATTATCTCATGGGATTGAAGTATTGAAGCGAATTTTTGAAGAAACTCATAAAAGAAAAAAATCGTTCATGATTGAGAGGAACTTCAATGCTCAAAACAAATGTCGTTCTTGGTAGCAAAGTTAATAAAGTCCCCGCCACGGGACGTTATTAACTTGACTACCAAAGGTCACGGGTTCAAACTCCACCTCAGAAATGAATGTTGATGTAGGACATGAAAGATTTGAATAGAGGGTTTGATAGAACCTTAGCCGCTGGTACACCTAAAATCTAAATTTGTGCGACTCAGTTAATCAAGAAAAAACTTGAATGTGCTGCTACAACTGAAAGAAACAGCGTTTGAAGAGTATTGACTAGTATGTACTTGAGACGTATGTAAAGAATTTGAACAGAAAGTGGCTCTATGAACCAGACATGGACCATGGATGTCAACTAGAGAGAACACGAATCCTTGAACACTTCGTGATTGAGGCTGGTGTTGAGGGTTAAAGGAATAGATCAAATGAGAAGAGGGCTGCTCTGATATGAATTTCATATGATTTGTAAGAGTGAGATGGAAAAATTGGGCTTACCCTTGTGTGTAGTTGAGTTGCCGGGGAAAAGAAGGAGATAAAAAGAAAGGCCCCATTATGCCTTGGAAAATTCCAGAGATTAGTGCTTTGGCCAATAAAAGATAGTGTGCAAGAAAGGAGAAATGCCAGAAAATAATACAGTTAGAAATTCTATGAATGAAATGAAGGCATGCTAAAAAAATAGACATGCGTTTAAAACACCGGTGATAATGGCGAAATGTTCCGATTTGTAAAATAAATAGCTCGGAGAAGGGTCAATCAATCAGTATGCGAAATAGTGGAATTTCCACAGAGAAAAAATCATTCTCCTTTATCATTAACATGTTAATGTTTTTTCCCTTGTGAAAATTTTGCTACTGTGTTAATCTATTAAGGATTTTCTGGGCTGGTTCGCATTCCTTGAGTTAAGATCGTGCGAAATATGAAATTTGTTCTTAAATGTAGGAATTATTATTTTTTCATTTTCGTTTAATTTTGATGTCTATAATGATAGGTTTATTTATGGTATCATTATTTAGATATACTCTTTTCGAGAATTCAGTACTTCAATCTAATAATTCACTGACAATTTCGCCCGCATTACATCATATCGTTACTTTTTGGCAACCGGGTAATAATTTTAGTGATGTCACTTCATGTCCCCTGGTAGCAACTACCGTTTTTACTTACTTTCGACCGGTATGCATGATTTCTCACTCTTGGGTGATTTAAATATTCGGATTTAATCGTTGGTTCTTTAAATACCCACTTCGTGCCACTTGGATCAATATATCATCGTTACTCATAAATATTTATTTTATTATCAATATATGATTTTAATTTTGACATTTTACCGGCACCTAAATCAACTCGGTAATATTAGCGGAAACCATTTGGGTATTTACTTTACTTCAATATGTGAATGCATTTCATTTCGGAGGATCGGCACTGTGTTGCATAATGAGCCGGTGTTTAATGAGGCAAATCTCGACGAATTCATTTGAATGCAGCGCGTTTTTCCTCCATAGTCACGCGTGCGTATGAAAAGACAATTTGGACGCTGAGCTCGCAAAATTTGGATGCGCATATTAATCGCTAAATTCCGGCGTGTGCGAGCGTGTTGCGGATTGATCTCGCTGCGGGGGAGCGGGGTGAATGGGCGTAGAGGCAAAGCATACAAATAAACAATTCCGTAGGAAAACGTTGCATAATTTGTGTCACTTGCCTCTCATTATGTGGCGCTGAGTATTCTCTTTCTTCCGCTCATTGCGACGATGACGGATTCCTTTGCTTCAGCCTCCTTCCCACCGCCGGGGTTCCTAGTGAGAGCCCCCACTCCGTGAAAGTCTTTCGCTGGCAAAAAAAACCCAGACTGCGTCTGAGGACTGTGGCCCAGGTGGATATCTGATGCTTTTCTTCGGTTCTTGTTTCCGCTCGATCTGAAATGAAGATATGTATGTGAGATGGGATCATTCGAGAGAGATTCGAAGCTACACATACACAGTCTACAAAAACTGGAATCAAAATAGATATGAATGAGCCAAAAAATTTCAATTTCTTTAAAATTATGCTTTGAAACTGTTGAAATAAGTTTCTTGGGTCATTAATTTTCGTCGGGTTACTTCTTTTCCACACAATTGTGAAACAAAGTTTTGAGAAATATGTGTCCAACTCTGCATAATGATTGCTGTTTGTGTATCTCATTTACAAGTTTGTAAACGTGAACTTAAGTTTGCACCATAAACTATACCACAACGTCATTCACAGTCACT
This sequence comes from Platycnemis pennipes, assembly GCA_933228895.1. NCBI lineage: Eukaryota > Metazoa > Arthropoda > Insecta > Odonata > Platycnemididae > Platycnemis > Platycnemis pennipes. The sequence goes on from OW121850.1 coordinate 112,486,445, forward strand.
TGTTTTCCTCAACATTCATCAAATAGAAGAGCATAAAACTGCATTATGGGCATGAGAGATGCCAACTCCGTATCCTACTCATAACCTTTCGGTAATGGTTCAAACTGGGATCTTTGTCTCTTAGATACGCGTCAAATTTAATATTTGTACATTAAATTGGAGCGTGGCGCTGTGAGGCTCATAGGAATGAAATTTGGAGCGAGATAAAAATGAAAGATTGGAAACTGAATTAACGGGATACAGGCGTATAGAAAATTAGATGGCAGAGAGGATGGCCCACGGAAAAGTTCGAGGCGTAGTGGGGATGGAAAAGAAGTTTTTGGAGAAAATTTGAACAGGAGTGGAAATATGGATTTGAGCATAAGTAAATTGTCTGCGCAAAACTGTTAAAATGTGCAGCATAAAAAATGCTATAATAACGGTGAAATGTATTCAGTGACAAAGATGCATGCATAGTTATTGTTTTACCATTATAATTACCCTTATGTGGTTATGCGAAGACAAAATAATTACGAGATATTTTTTTCCATTTTTTCACTTGGGCTCTTTTGTGTGACTGGAGGTTTATCTTCTTTTATTTCGACAAGAAAATTCTATTATATGATTAAAATAGTTAAGAACACCTCAGAAAAACCTGAAACTTAACACTTTAATTGACGTAAACGTTATTAAACTTGTAAAAGGTTTGGCTGGTATTTTGAACCCCCATTCATTGAATGGATACAAAAGGAATAGAATGACGCAGTTTGAAGACATTCACTAATATTTGACATAAATGGTTCCGCAGATATTGGTGGAAATGCTGTGAGAGTTAAGAAAAAAGATAACACGGCTGAAGAAAATTTCATCAACTTTCCCTTATCGCCAGTCACCTGGTGTGGAATCACGGATGCATCTTTCGCGTTTCGCGCAATCTTTATCGTTGACGTTTACCCCCTAGAGTAGCGTAGGGTTAACAATAACCGTCATTAAGCGATCTGAAGTGCTGTGCGAAAAATGAAGAACGGAGATCACGTTCTCTCTGACATAATTTAAATCAAAAAATAACGATAACGCTAGCGCACACCTTATGAAGATCCTTGATCGAGGCCCTGATTATCATTCCCTCTCTAAAATGTATTATTTTCAATGATAGCTCTTTGAAATCTTTGTTATTCATTGGCTTTGGGGACACTTTTAGGCTCAATTTAGACGCTTTTCGTGTGTGGACTGTGAAGTGGGGAAATCGAGGTGTGTACGTAGATCCAGAATCGATTTTGTTGGTATAACGGTATGGGTATGCAACTTTAACGAAGCTATGGGACTCGTGTGTTTACTCATGATATCAAGAGAATTAATAACTCACAACTCTATGTTTGCAGATTAGACCTCTCGGCTATGAGAAAGTCCGGGGTCTTAAATTAAAGTAGTTTCCAGCCATAACCCACGTTTCCGGGAGACGATCGTGACGAATAAGTGGTCAGAGGCAGACAATCCGAAATTTGGGTTCCTTCCTTCGGAAAATGCCTTTGCAAATTCGCCGAAATATTATAATTTCTGTTTTCCGAATGATATTTTTACTTCTTCAGCACTAGTTAAATTGAAAAACATGATTCGGCCATATTGGAAATTAGTTAGTAGATAGCAGTGTTAGAAACATTTGTGAAAGTAAATGTGGCAGAGAAAAACAAAAAAGATACCTACATTTTCTATTCGTTCTTATTGTGAAATTGTGGTACCCGTTGGATATTTTTCAAGGGGATTATGAATTTGTTCGTCCTAAACCAGCCTGCGGGTTTTTAGTGCAGAAGTAGAATGAATCACTTCTTAAAACAAGTCATATGGATTGGCAACACGTGAGGAAATACCTTCGTTATAATGGAGCTGATTTCAAATCTGAGTCGTGTGATGAACATGATAATATTATTTAACTGCATGTATTCGGGTAATTATTGAAAATATCAATCTACGCTGTTCATACATTAGCTAATGTCTGAATAAATACTGTAAATTATTCAACTATTTACTCTTTGAATCGATTTACTGGGATAATTGCAAAATCCTCACGCCTACTTTAAGGGAAAAAACTCAATTTTTTCTCAGTCCAAATACGGACGTGCACTAAGTCCGCGCTGGTGATTCACGATAATCCTCCCAAATCCGCCTTTATGACTGGATTCTTGTGTTGAAGGCACCGCCAGCTGGTAGCGGGCCAGTAAAATATTTGTGATTGAATTAGAAAATTGAAAGAGAGACCCTTTGTGAAAAAACTGTTAGATTTCAACAGTTGGCCCAATTTACCGTTGAATATTTACACAGTAACTATTGGATATAACTGTTGGCCCAAATTGCTGTTGAAATTTTCAACAGTTTTTTTGCATAGGGGATGCAGTGTGACGATTGAAATTAAGATTTCTTCTATTTAAGTTCCATCATGTGCCACGGGAATAACTAGGTTATCTCCACAAACATTAATCATCTATACATATATGTGTGCATGTGTTCCATGGGTAGGTAGTTTTAACATCGTGTTTTTTCTTTCATATGCGCGGCTTACTTAGCTTGTGATTGCGGAACCAATTCTTGTATACAGATATCCGTAGTCCTCAAAATGGAATTCAGCCATCCCCAATTGATTTCTTTACTTTCCAAGCCTTGTTTTCTCGGGACTAAGCTTAGATGTACCGAGTACGTCCACGTGTTGCGGATAGTGGGTCGACCACTAGAAGAGATTCTACCTGTGAAATTTGCAATTTAACTCGTTGAGGAAGCAAGTCGTTTGCTGTAAACGACCGCGTTTTTAGTCGCGACACTGAAGATAGTCTATCAAATGATAAAAACAATGCATAAAGAGGCCGTGTATTGGTGGTGGTTTGCCACTAACCAAAATATGTATTCCGTCACTCAGAAGAAAGGACTGTAGCTACTCCTCAAATGAGTAAAGTGGCGACCACAGTGTGTACCTACTGTGTCACTCATTTCACAGGAACGCTAAAAATTACTTTGATAATTCTATACTATGATAAGGAAGGCAAAAGAAAACCTCCACATTACTATGCCAAGTAGCACCAGCTAATAGACTTTTTTTTCTCGAATATTATTGAAACACGTGGTGGAATTCTCTCTATAAAAATTGCTCCGGGGTCAAATAGTCTTCCATTAAAATTTTTTGAGGAAGTAATTGGCAAAGGGGGACCTTGATTAAGGCATATGAAGGAAGTTTTAATAAATTTATTTACATACAGTTTTAAGATAATGATAGAGAGGAGAAGAAAAAGGGAAGAGCTATGTGAATATGATGAAATTAGTCAGAAAAATCGAGTGTGGAGCTGTGCCAAAACAAACTAGGATTGATGACCACTGATTACGTCATTATGTTGGTCTTGTGTCGAAATTTTTATCGGATATATCTCAACTTCAGTTGCAGAATACCATATTACAATTGTTAGTTTTATCATAAAGTTTGAAATAGCATCATTGTGCCCATGCTTCGTGCAACTTTGTTCTTTGTTAAATGTGACCCTATAAAATAACATGTTTCCATGTAGTAGCCCAGTTTCATGTCAGTAGTGCATGTTAGGTGATCTTCACCCTCTACTACTCACCCTCGTGGTTGCTTGAGGCTATTGCGTTAATGCAGACGTAAATACTTCCATAACAGGAGGCTAAAATGTATTGGAGGGGGCATTAAAATGTTATCGTATGGGTGACAATGATAAAAAGGGAGTGCTTGGGAAGGATTTGATCCCACCTACTCCTTTGTTAAAGCATAAATAAGAATAGAATCGCATCCAAATTTCATCGCAGCGGCGTCATTTAATCTTCTGAAGGCCATGTAATCCCCTGGGAGATGATTTTATTACCAAAACTGGTTCGAATTTAGCTTAGATATTTGGCGCTTGTTTGCGTGATTGTGTCCTTTCCTGTATTTGCGTGTTTGTGCACTTCCCTGTGTTTACGTGTTTGTGCACTTTCCTGCCTTTTTGACAATTGAAAAAATATGTATTCCATTATTCATATTACTACTCTTAAGTTTTACTGCGTGCGAAAACAACTTCATCCGTACCAGTAAAGTGAGCAGTAAGCCCATATGCAGTGCCTGCCAAGATGGCAGATGGCTTCTCAAATAAACTGCGATTCCTCCTCCAGTACATTCTAACCCCCTCAGGAGAGGAAAAGATACTGTGGCTAGTGCAAGCGTCTGAAGTGAGACTGTAGAATTGAAATCTGACGCTGTGCTATAGGTAATGTCCCAATACACCTGTAAAAGAACATTAACACTAAACTGAAGATGAAGCGGGCGCACACAGTCCTACTATACTCCCACAAACATTTTTACAAGAAATATTTGCGGAAGGCTTGGACGTGAGGCTGAAGAGTTGCTTTACGAAGACCCATTTGGCTCAAATATAAACAGAAGCCCGGAGTAAGCCATTCTTCTTCCGAGCGTTCCCTTGAAGATGAGAATGCAAACAGAACAGTTGACTTTCTTTGTCTTCGTTGAATTGGAGGAAAGGTTTGGAACACCGAATGGACGAGAATGCTGGACTTCCTTATTGGAAACGGATTTGACCATCGACGAAAGGAGAGTAACCTCCTTGCCTATTTGAAGAATAGATTGCGGTCAAGAAATGAATATTACTTGCTATAAAAAAATTAAAAAAATGGAAAATATTTTGTTGGCGTATAATATGCAGCATTTTTAAAGGAAATACACCTATTGAATAGAAATAAAACACAAAGCTCTTAGTTTCATGAAAAAACATAAGGGAGCCTCAGTGTACCGATGGCATGCCATTTCTAACAAACATCTGTTGGTGGAAAGGATGGGGCAGGATAGGCGTTAAGGTATATGCTAATAAAATTTAAACAACCGCTCGTAGGAGATTTTAGAGGGTGTAGCTAAAAAGGAATAAAAGCAGTGAAACCTGGAACGAGTAAATGACTTTGTATTAGCTCGAAAGTGTAAAGAACTGTCAGAGTAGAAACGCGAAGGACACATTAAGCAGAATGGCCCATTCATATAAGGAATTCCACGGAAAGTGAATACAAACCTGAAACAAAGTGAGAGAACACTTTATCAAAACAAATATTCGCGTAGTTTAATGTGTCCAATCCAACTTTGCGGAACTGCTTCATTTTAGAGCTGAAACGTAACTTAGATTTTTTACATTAAAATTTAATACACGACCTGGGTTTTGTCGAGGATCGTTCTGAACGTGTCGATCCTCGACGAAGTCCATGTGTATTAAATTTTAATGTGAAAAAATTTCAGTTACGTTTTATTTCTGCTAATATTTGTGGCATATGACGTGGCTAAGTGTGTGGGGAGGGATTTTCCTGAAATGTTTTTCTTCCTAGCTCAATTTTAGCACCCATGAATCCATGAATATGTTACTAGCAATTCTAGGCAAGACATGCAGTAGAAACATTGGGTTTTCAGACCGAACTCATTGATTGTTTTGCAATTGATTCTTCTCGTCGTACTCCGCAGCTCAATAAATTTAGAATGGTTGGCAAAAATACCTACATTACACCGTGGGAACTAGGTTCAACCAGTGTTGGTCGCAAATACTATTACGCAGTTGGCACTTAATCTTTATAAAAGTTTCACCTCTATTATTACTCTTTAAAACGTTTAGAATCAGAATAAAATAAAGTATAAACTTTATGGGCTAGTCTGTTGAAAGGGTGACTGCACGGGGCTTCCCAGCTCAAGCATATTTTCCCTGGTGGTGAGGCATGAGCAATCACTACTCCAGAAATGAGGATAAAAGAAGTAACCAAAACGTCGTTTTTCATGACAATGAACGCATCGATCGATGGAGAAATCCCGCGAATGATGGTGGAGAAAGAAAGCCTTTTGTAAACCCTGCAAGAAAAAGTTCACAATCTCGTCTGACATACTGCAAAGCCTAACTGTGTACTGAAGACTGTAACCTAAGGATGACCGGATGGGAAGAACTACGTGGAAACTACAGGTATAGGATGAATTACGCAACGCTTGGCAAATGCAGAAATTTCGGGAGGGGTGAAGCGGCAATTCATGAATGGGATGGAATGTGAGACGATCATCAAATAGATAACTGCAGATGAAGATGACCCAGGGAACCGGAAGGGTGGACAGAAATTCATGCGTATCAAAAACTCGCCCGCATGCCCGGAGGAGTGGGTAAGGGAGGTTGGGTTGAGGGCGAATTCTAAATGCGCCTCCCGCGAGAGAAAACGCCAGAACGACCGCCTCATGCCTCGCAGCATGAATTTTGAAATAGCTCGGGACGTCTCGAGCGCAGCGCGGCGTCTATCGGATTTTCTCGGCCCGATAAACGTGTAGACGGAGACTAATGTTCTCGAACCGCAGTTCCAGACTGCACGTCTCATGGCTAGCTCCTTCACACACAGACTCTCACCCCCTTCCAACTCCCCCTCCCAACAACACTCCCACCTCCCAACCACACCTTTAAAACCTTCCGTTCTAAAGCCTTCTTCCATTCTCGCCACATCCCCTCCCTTCGTTCTACACCCTCCTTTCTCCGACTCGAGCTCAGGGTAGCCAACTGTCCCTCGTCAAACGGGATATCCTCCGTTTTGCTCCACGGTCCCCCGGGAGCAGGTGCGACTCGTAGTGTAGGACCGCTGAGCTGGGGAATGCCCAAATAAAAAAAAAAGAATGAGTTAAATGGACGTTCTTGCTGTGTTTGATGCCGTATCATTCGGTTCACCACTTCTCTTGCCCGGTATTCAACAACTGGGTCGCGCTAATGGGCTGCAACGGCTGCAGCCCAGGAGCCCATGTATATTTCATTACCTCTTCCTCTCCATTCTTCCCTCTCCGTCGGAAAGTACAAATCGGTGGATGCAATAGTACTAGCCTTCGTCTCAAATTCTGTACCATTCTACTCTAAAAGGATCAGTGCATGCTCGGAAAGCCCCGCTCTCTTGTGTTTTCTGAACACTTATTTAACAAATATTTCAATAAATTATTGTGAATATCACCCGTTCTTTCGATCGCAGGGAAATTTACAAAAAATAATATCGTTTCCGTCGAATATGTTCTTCGTGTGGATGCACATCCAATCGTTGTAAGTGAATATTTCCTGAGATGTATTCGGCGATCACTCTACCACCTTTTTGGATGCGCATTCGTGGGTGTTGTAATACTATCAATTCGATCATTTTCTTGAAAATTCGGGACCAAACTGATGAAATACTGTGTGCAGAATGTCTCTGTTTAATTTTTATTACTGTTTCGTGTCTCAAAACAGAAATTGAGAAAATCATTAACTATCGTTGGAGATTGTAAAATAATACAAATAAAATAGTTTGGTAAGAATTATTACCGACGCAATTGTTCTGCCCCCGAGTGTTTTCGGAGGATTGATTTTGTTGACTAGAAATTTGGCCTCTTATTCCGAATTCCCAGGTTCAAATTCCGTTTGCGGCAAATATTTTTCAGTGGTCCATTCTTGAGTGTCGTGTGGAGGACTCCTCGAGTTCAGTATTCCGACCGTCGGATCGGACGTTAATCCGTTTGCCCTTTGGTGTCTTTCATTGTGAGCATGCTACTTCCAGCACCGGGTTTCACTCCACCCTTCCTCCGTTCCCTGAAATATTCACATCTCTACCTGATTACCCACCTAATGGCGCATATGAACTTAGCTGTCGGTTGCTTACTCCCGCCGGGTGGATGAGGAGCTTCCCCAGCTCCTTTACTCCTGACCGGCTCACGTGGACCCTTCAGGAACCGGTGGGTAGTAGTCTCCTTCGAATAACCACTACTTCCGAGTATTTTCACCACGAGAGCTACGTTTATGTGGAAAGAATATGCGCAACGTCATGTTTTTCCGGTCCTGAGTCAGGGAGTTAGCTTCGCGGTCACGATTTCTCCTCTCTCGCAATTTCGCTCACCCGCTGCCTAGTTAAAGGAACCTATTTCGTCGATAGTGTGATCCCAGCAATCCGTGGATCGGTAGAGAACCCAGGTGAGGCGAAGTCATGTGAAAGAGCAGGGAGTCCTTGTTCTCGTTTGAATTAGACTTCTCTTATCAGTTGGCAGAAGCCATTGCGGGAAGCGCTCGGCTGCGGAGTCGGGTTTGCGTCACCGAGGGTGGGCGAGCTTAGGAGTTGAGGTCGGGATAAGGGAGAGGGATGGAGGTGGGAGAAAATTGGCATCGGGGTAAAAGTCTTTATGACCTTCAGACGGATCTTCCTCTCCACCGATGTTTCGATTGCTGACTCGCTCATCAAATTCAGTGCTTCAAGATGCCATTGCTTCATTTCGTTCGTGCCTCCTAATGGCAAATATATTGTAAATAAGTATGTATATGGTCGTGATAATTAACAATGTCTTACTCCGTAGGACCCCGAAACAGATTTACTCATCTCTGGGTTTGGGCAATAACTGTCTAGAACAATCTAAATGGTGTAAACTGGAAGGATCTCCTCAAATGAAGTCGGATTATTAATGTGATTTTAATATTTCAAGAGGTTGCGGGTGAATTCGATGGAGCTCATTCACACGCTGGAGCTCGGAGATGAGGTTATTTTTCAAGGTCATGGACATTATACTGCTATTTTTTTGCGGCGCCACCCGCACCTCTTCTTAGTCACCTCACATTATTTTAACATGCGGAATTGCTCTGGATCTGCAGAAGTGGTAGAGGACTGATACCGAGGCTTCGCCGATGGCCACGACAGTTATGTCTATTTCCAGGTGACTTTGGTGTCGAGGAGCTGCTATGATGTTGTCGGAAAGATGAGTTTTGCTGTTGGGAATTCCGTTAACCTTCTTCCTCTGTGAGTTATGTTTAAGCAGAAAATTCCTGATGTTTACGTCCATTTCTCGCGGCGCACCGCGTTTTCAAATCAAGTAAAGGCTTGGTCTTTGGAAGACACGTGTTGAAAGGATGTTTCAAATATAACTGAGGACTTCAAAGTGGCAAGGGAATGAATTTCGGGTTTGACGTCTTATAAGATTAATTTTCCAGCGATACGTGCGCCAAAAATATGCCCGTGAGTCCACCGTTCAGCTCTTTTCTGAAGGGAATACGCTAATATGAAGGAAATTATTCCATGCAAAACAATTCGGTCACCATACAAGGATTTGAATGCAGGGGATCAGTTTATGATACCTCGGCAGAAGAAACGTTCTAACTTCGCCTGGGATGGACGGTTTTATTAGTTATAATTTGTATCATAGGTATATTCAAGCGTTTGGCTTGAAATTCACCATTTGTTTAAACCGCCACGGGCAGAATTAATTGGTTCGAACCTTTAGGTAGCCTTACATTTTGGGAACTGTGATTAAACCAAGGAGAATATGGAAGGGCTGAAGGAAAATAAAATTTCAAGAGTTTTATGAGAAAGAGATAAAGATAAGTATATTAGGTATCTAATAAATGCATCCCATTTCTCATGAGGTAGTCCCAAGGTGGCATCCAAGTCTTAAGTCATCGAAGTTAAACGTTTTCAGTGAATTTATACGCTTTTCTGAGTGTGTTTTATGTCCGAGATTGGTAGCATGAAGTTGTTCATCCTGCGAGTAGCGGTCGTGCTGAATGCGAGTTGTACTCGGGGAAATTTTCATTTCCCTAAATACGTAGAGTTCTCTTTGAATGGGAGTAGAGTGTTAAGAAGCTAATTAAATCTTTAATTGCTTAGTTTGAGAGCAATATTTTTTACGTATTCAATTTCCGTTATTTTGACGTTTTGGTGGCTGTTTCAGGACTCGTGCGAGTTACTTTACCCCCGGAAAAGTAGGTACTTTATTCAATTTCCAGTGAGGAAGAATTCCACTTGAATAGGTAACTGGCTATGTTCGCGGAACGTTAGGCATTAAGCCAAGATAGCTCGTAAAAAAACACACCATTTTACCATGAAAAATGAAGTCTTGGAACTAAATGTTGGGAGATGGAATAGAAACAAATTAAAGTGGGTGTGTGTGAGGCCTGTTCAATTAATTTTTTTCTTGTTGTATATTTCCGTTGAAATCCGGTACCCCAGATTAATTAATTAATTCATTAAGTCTCCGAAAACAAGGCGAAGGGCTTTTGTATCGGTTGGAGCAATAATTAAATAGAAATATAGGTGAAATTTAATGCGTAGATCTAGAACAGGAAACTCACATTGAAAATAGTTTGTAATTATGGACGCCGTAGGGTGGAGAACTAAATTTGTAGATAGCTAAGGAAGGAGTTGAGAACAGTGGGATAGAACACGTTCTGGGTGGGGTATTTTGTGGTTTTGGAAGTTGAATACGGAAGGGATTCCGTAGAACAGGGAAAGCTGTGATATGAAATATCAGGATTCTGGGACGTGTAGCACTCTGATATTTGCATATGAGCGGAGGAGAATGAAAAAAAAGTCGAAAAATGCCACAATTATGCATCCCATTTGCCATCCATATGTCATTATTATTTTCTTTTCCGAGTGTGGTCTCAAGCATTGGCTGAAATCCTTCATTCCATGACGTGGATTTTATCACTGGCCCTAGCGCAAAATTCACTGAATGAAAATGCAAAATCATAATTTTCTTAATAAGTTTGCCTAAAGATACGTTTTCTATGGATACTAGAATTCACAGTGAAAACTGCTAATCATATCTTTGTCTACCAATTCACAATTAAATTATATTCATTGAAATTAATGATCCAAACGACGTGAGCCGAAATATGAGGAGTGCCAACAATAATTTTAATGAAATTTATGTAATCACCATACGCTTTAATATACTACCCGGTCTTAGTGGCATGCAAATTTATCTGTGCTCAGCTAAAATAATTTTTGCAGACCGGCAAATTAGTTTGAATTTCCATATTCCCATAGAACTCTTCCATCTATTCTTCCATCTTTTCTTTTTGCGCGCCTTTTGCTGTGGGGACGTAATGAAGCGGAGAATAATAACTTGCTATGGCAAGCTGGATGAATCCTGTGAAGGAAAAGGAGTGGCGTAAAATTATCTCCCGCATCGAAGGTCGAAGTGACTCTCTGCATGGCCAAGGGATATTGACTCACCGTGCCATAGTCACAGCCAGAGTCACGGTGGATCTAATCGTATATAACTGCTCCCATTTTGAAATTGGAAACTTGAAAATAACAAAAAAAAAGAAAATTGATCTCATTGCGCCTTCGCCTCACATGGTTTAGTTCGTAGCGATCTTTCTTGGTCTCACGGCTTCAAAAATTAAGCTCTTCTCCTTTATTCGTCCGCTTAGCTTTTCCCAGAAGGTCCTTTTTAGGGCAAGGGGTGGATAAGACATGGCTCGCCTTGATTCGCAACTTTTATTTTTCGGAGAATTTTGAGCATCCAATTAAGATAGGGAATAATATGGGTAAATTTGTCCCAATGGCCGCGAACTTGTTACGGAATTCATTATAGCCCTGTTGAGGAATCTCATAATTGAATCGCTTCTACATCAAGCGTTTGCCGCGGCAGTTTGTCTTGCGATAATTTCCCTGACTCTGTTACATGCTTCATTTAGAGTTGTGTAGATCATATTTCCTCGTGGGATAGCACCGAGTGTGTATTTTGACCTCCATTACGCTGCTCATTTTGGCGTTAACTTCCTCTTGAAGTACTTGAAGACCGAGTGAATCTTGAATGGAAGTTATCCCGTGAAAGCATACTTCGCGTCAATAATATCATTTTGACCACTAAGAAATCAAGCAGACTGGGGTTTAGTTCTTAACTTGGTCGGACGAGTTTTCATTGCAAGGACCCGCAGAAGTCCAATGGTCATGGCGAAGGAGAAGTTGGCAGCCTTCTTTGAGAAGTTGGTAGCCTTGCTTCGGATTTTCTCTCTCCTCTCTGTACCCTCTTAACCCTGTGCTCTTCTCCATCATCCTTGTGTACCTGCTTCTTCCACCCCTACACCCTGCCCTTCCGCTATTTCTCCCCGCTCAATTCTTAGGCCTTGAAGGCCGAGCATATATATAATTAATGGACGGTGGGAGAAACTGTGGAAATCCATACTTAAGCAGGGGAAGAAACAACTTTCTAAGTTACGACCGGCTCCGCCGATTTTATGTCATCTACACCTGGGGGATGACGTAAAACTTGAAATCTTCGAAACCGGTCATAATTTTGAGGGACAATAAAACTGTCGAAATTTACGAATGAGATTCAAACCCTGCTCCCTCATGCCGTGCCCTCCCATTGGAACGCCTTGGGTGACGGGGTATTCTCGGACCCCTGAGTTTGGTACACCCTTTGGGTCAGCTTACGGATTATCCTCTATTCTTTCCCTTACCCCCTTCCCCACTCATGGACGAGACTATTATAGCTAATGAGGAAAGATGGTCTGGTCTCGACAATTATAAGTGATGGTGAAGCTGTCAGTTTCAAGTCGTCAATCTTGGCTATCCCCTGAGTGGAGAGGAGTGTGGGTTAGGATGACGAATTTTATGACGTATAATCATTGCAATAGGCATCATGCATTTAAGACTGTGTGTGATGGGTGTAACAGTTTTTCTAAATGATCGATTTCACTCACAAACTCCATTCTTTTTCTTCGAGCCTTTTTATTCTTCACTTCTGCTCAATTCCTTCGTCCCTTTATTTCATTTTAAATTCCAATCCTTTTCCTGCCTCATTCCTTGTCGAATATCCTGTCTTTTTCTAGTGGCCTTCGGTATCCCATAACATTTCACTGTACCTTCAGACCAACTATTCTGCCTTCTCGTTATCATCTCGAAAAACTCCTTTTCGTTCTTACTGTAACTGGTTCTTCTTTTGTCTCTATTTCTGTCCATCTTACTGTATCCTTCCTCGAGACCTTCATTTCAAAGGTCTAAAACCCATGGAAAGAAAAGGACACCCTTTCAAAAAAGATATTTGCTTCTCTTTCGGTAGAAAAACACTGAATGGGGAACGTAACAAAAAACGAATTCAGGACAGTGAGTGTGACGCTGTGTGTTCTCCGCATTTCCATTTATAGGAGGCTTTATTGAGGGATCATGCCATTTACACCCCCCTGTATACACCCCCAAATAGTGCGCAACCGAAGCAATAAGATTCAGCTCGTCTTTTGGGGAATAACATCAGTTCAAAGCTCTGATAAAGGAATGTTACTCATTTTCCTCGATGCACCAATTTACAGATGTAACTGGAATTCAAGCAAATATTTACCAGCAATTTTTCTATTTTCTCATTTTATTTGATTAATTTTCAGCTTTAATCGAAAAATAAAATTGAAATTCCCCTACTCATTTGGGCATTTTGTTCCGAAATACAGCTTACGGAAAATAGGAGACAATACATCAATTGATGTAAAAATTGGTAGTATGAATCATTGATTGATTATTTTTACTGCTCATAATATTTTATTACCAACAGTTTCATTTTCATGCAATTCTTAGTTGACGTCGTTTACTAACACTGTGTGAAAAGGTGACCATCAAGTGACTTGCTAGATAATTCTTCACTACAGCTGATTTTTAGTCCTTTATTTCATTTAAATCTTCTCAGAATCAAAATTAATGTGCCCTTTTTGTTGTAAATGTATGAAAAACATAAAATCATATATAAAATATATTATGATTCAGTTTTATTGCGCAATAAAATATTTAAAGAATATAACAAAGTAGAAAAGAAGTTGCCATGAAAACTGAACAAATTTAGCTTTGAAAAAGTAATCCCGGATATTTTTCCTCTTTATAAATATCAGTATTTTGTACATGTAAATCAATTACATTTTTTGTGATACCTATTATTATTAACTTGTCTCCAATTGGCGGAGGAGGTTAATTTACTTCATTGGAATGCAGTCGTTGATAGTTCGGATCGCCCTTTTGCGTAGAGAATAAAATGTAACGCTATCACCTCTCAAAGCTAACTTCACCTGGTTTAAAAGAAATTTATACTTTACAGTGGGTATACAACTTATGGAATTACAATTTGGTACTACTGCACAGAGAATGTATAACTCTTCAAATATTGACCCAGATTTAAAGTTAATTGCAAAGGAATTGTCGTTTGGCGAATGTGCCTGCCTGTGCGATTGCAAACGAAGATTTCACCCTTCTTTCTCAGCGTGCAATTATAAAGGGAATGTAATACATTTCCGAGATTAAACTCTATATTGAAAAATGATTCCTGGCAAAATCAGCTTACGAACTAATGGTACTGTAAATAATATGTGTTGCCTTGCCAAATTTCGAAGTCTTCCCTTTTTCAGCGACCCACAAAGATTTTAGTCCTGAATCCACTATTGCTTGTTTTCCTGTTGCTCTCATTATATTGACTTCTCTAATGTGATCAAATACATTAAATTTATATGAGTTATAAACATTTTGCTTAAAAATTATTTTAAAATAATTTTTAAACCAAAACCGTCAATGTGTTTTAATTAAGGGGTTAAGGTCCTCTGTTATCGGCAAACTAATGTATCTACAACTGGTATGCTAACCTCAGCTCATTGAATGGGAGACCCTTGTTATTTTAACTAACATGTAGCTGTCTACACTTTCAGGACGCGTATGATGTAGCCAATTTTAAGACTTTGCTGAATTAAATACAGCAATAGACAATCGTTAAAATGCCATTTTATGGAGATTATGGAATCATAATAATATATGATGGTATTTTTGTATTTTAAGAACTAAATTATGATAGTATCAGTAATCAATGCGTAATTATGGAAATAATGATTGTAATAATGATAAATATAATAATAGGATGCTATTAAATTTACTGACCTATTATCTTTGCACTCAACGCTGGTTTCGATAATTTGATTGATGATTTTTTTCGCTTGACCGATGCATTGGTTATTGTAAATTTTATATCATAGCCCTGTATATGAGGATTAATTCAGCTGTTGAAATTTGTGTCTGCAAAATGTGAACATCTTATTCGAAGTCTTATTACTCTGGTTCTCACACGATTACATAAATCTCATTCATGTTTTGCTTTCATACGTTCAACCTGAATGGCAGTCCTTTGGTTCAAGAGTTGTGTGGTAATATCATTAATATAATATTAATTAATATAACTGATCTGGGTTCACTCCGCTTCCGTTAAAACCATTGTGTTTTCTAATGGTCATGAGGTTTTTGGCAATTTCCTTTGAACACGTTTTTTAACACTTTTCTGGGCGATATATTCTCCTCTATGAATTATATAAATTCTCAATGAATTCGATTACTCGTCTCCGTTTTTACATCGGAAAAACTATGTCAGTTCATTTTTGTGGAAAATGATGTGGCATTCCCTCTTAAACACTCTATTCTATTTTCGACTCCACACGTCCGGTTTTTCGTAATTTTTGAATAATGTAGCCATGTGAAATTCTATGGGCTGTGTTCATTGCGTCTCTGTCTCCATTTTCATTTATTTTTACTCGAATGGATGCATTCTTACGCATCATCGTGCTTTCCGTTCATTCTACCCACGGCCAAATGTAATTCTCGAGAAGAGTCCAAAAATGGCTTCTTGGCGTGAAGAAACACAATTCTCCGCCCACGCATTCCATCTTATCTTCACTCGCTCATTCAACCATTGGAGCGTTATATTTTTCGCTCCTCTCCCGCCTCAATTTTCTCCGTCCCCCCCTTTTCTCGTCCTTATTCGTCATTCCCTTCACCCGGTCCATCTTCCCTACATACATTTCTGCAATGCCCCCCACCATCCCCCCCACCCAGCTTCCCAACCTTCGTTATTTAATCATGGAACTGCGTAACATATTGACTGCCTCGACGAAAAACGTTGGTAACTCAATTTTTTTCCTGCAGACTTTGAATAAATGCGCACTATTTTTTTTCCACTCCTCCTCTTCACAATTTTACGTTTTCTTCCTCCCCGGGAAGCCCGTCGTATTTCAGCTTACAGCCGCCGCGGCGGGCCCGTGATATTATCCTTTCTTTCTTTTTTTCCGCCTCCCTTTTTAGTAGTGCCTCGTAAAACTAAATGCATCCATTCCGAGTTGAATGCGGAATAAGGAAAATAAAACGCTCGAGGCGTTTCTCCTTTTTCTGTTCGGAATCGATGATTGAGTTGCTCCTCCCTATTTTCTTCTTTTTTTTCCTTTCCGGGTCGTTCAATACGTCCACGTGTACTCTGGGTATCTCATGCTTATCGGCATTCTTGGCTCTCGCTGAGAGGCATGCGCGAGCGAATTGCTTCAGAGTCTCAATTTAGGACAATATGCGAGGGCCGCGGAGGCCTTTTCTACCTTCCTCTTTTATTTCCTCCCTCTCTCTCGCTTTCCCGTCTCTCCCTGAGTTTTTTTTCCTCTCCACAGCGCGCCCAGTTGCTTCCGTATTTCGTCACTGTTCCCGCCCGTTCAGTTTATTAATTCGGCCTTTCGGAGCCCGCTTCGTCTCTTCCCGTAATCTTCCGCAATATCCCCATCCCTCGCGCGTCTCATTTTCTTTGCTTCGCCGGCGGATTGTCTGTACGTATTGTTTGCCGTCTCTCTCTTTCTATCTGTTATCGCATTCATTATCCATGGCTCATGTGGTTACCGTGCCTTGTGTAGACGTTTTTTCCGTTAGTTAAATGATACCCCAGTCGTTGCATGACCCAGAAACATCATGGAAATGATTGAAAAGAATACGGGCAATGAACATTTCTGAGCCAATATATGCATGATGATTGATGGGTACTATGTATTTTATTTTATGCTCCTCTATGAAATTTAAACGTTTAATGGAAGAGTTTTAATATCCTGTAGTTAAAAAAGAATGTAAAATATTTGTGATTGGAGACCAAATGGTTGCATAGCTATAACGCAAAGAAGTTAGATATTTATTGACGCAGATTATCGCGATAAAAGTGGACAAAATGCAGGTTCATGTCCTAATCTGAGTTCTGAGTGTTACTTTTTATTTTTATGCGAGAATATGTCGGAGGATTATCGTAAAACCTGAAATAACTGCAAATTTATTTTCAAAGTAAACGTCAGAGTACCTCCTGTCAGCGCTAATAGTTTTTTGCGTCACTCCCAGCTAAGCCTTAATGAAATTGAAATTGCGTGCTCAGGTGGCTTAGTCTCTCTATTTGAAGCTTGTGATTTCATAGATAAATCTAGTGATTGCTCCAATAATCGCAGACTGGGCGTTCATAGGCTTCGCTAGGCTCATCTTCCAGCATCCTACTTCTGTATTGTGTAACCTCTGTTCTCTTGACTCCTCTTTCGCATCTCCCTGGGATACCCTGAACAATTCAAGTTAATTAATCACCTTCGCACACAATCCCACTGGACGGAGTTTTCTTTCAGCCTTCCAAGCTGAAAATATTAATAAATACTGCCAAATCAACTGCGATTCCTTCTATGAACTTGTTACTTTCATCTGGGCTAGCAAAGATATGTAAACATTAGAGTACTGTTTTGAGCGAAGTTGAAAAAAATGAAGGAAAAACCTGGGTTAGTATTAGTAAATGTAAGTATTCTCGAGAAAGAAGGAATTAGGTAAATATCCCTAGACCCTAAAGAGGCCTAGGCAGAGCGATTAAGAAAAGTTTGACGGGAGCGTTGACGTGTGGTTTGGCTTGTTCTAGCTCAGAAACATGGACACTGCGGTTGGAGGGGTTGGTTGGAAAGCAGAGGCATCAGAGGTGAGGGCCCGGGAGGGGGTATGAAAGAATCAACTCAGATGGATGTAGAATGGAAAATTCCTCGAGTTCGTACGAGGAAGGACGGGAGGCCGTCTGTTTGGCGAAATAACGAGACAGCGTGGAGGCTGAGAGTCGACATCAAAGAAAAATTAAAGCGTCTCGCCTTGAAATTTCTAATTTACTCCTCAATCCAATTCGTGTGATCTCTCGAACACCAGTGCATTCGCGGAATTCAAACGATTCGGGTCGCCCTTTCCTCCCTCCTCTCCCCCAATCTTTGATTATGAGCAACACGTTCTCAAAAGTGAAGGATGAAAAGGTGTCTCAGCCGACGGCAATGCGAGAGACAGGACCGTAGTGGGTACGAAACCCCATTAAAATTTCGTGGGCCATTTCTAAGTTCGGTCTCGGCTCTATTAAAGGTGTCCCGACCAACTCTGAGCGACTTTCCTTTATCGAGTCGGCCGAGGAGAAGAAATTTCTCCCGTCTCCTCCTTTTCCTGCCTTCCTCCTCTCTTCCAGGCTTCCCTCGCTTCGGTCTTGTTTTTTCATCATCCGCGGCAATTTGCTCGCGTTTCCTGCCATATCCTGCGAATCGCGTGCGATCGCTGGAGAGCTCCTGTCGTCCGGGAGCTGCGTCGTCAGGTGGCGTGCGGCTCTAAGAGGGCTCCCTCAGTTGCCTGAGGTCTTGAAAGGATGTTGGATCGTGAAATGAACGTTTTCTTGTTCATTTTTCTCACCTTTATGGCATTCGTGTGGAAAAAATGCCCTCTACCTATTTATTCGAACATTTTTCGCACCTTTTCCCATCTCGAGTCTCAATAGAAACTACATATGCTTTGGTAAGTTCTATGTGCGTACTCTAATCACTACCACAGATACCTACTATTCACGCGGAGGAAGTTTTGTTCAACTAAGGACGAGCTCTTTTTTTCCAGTGAGTGGACGAATAAACACTATTTACTGATAATGGAATAGGCAAATAATAGAATGATTGCTCTGTGTGAAAAATTGAGAATTTTCTCATTAGTTAAATAAACCAGGGGGTGATATATAGTTTGAAAGCTGGAATATGTATTTTCAATCCACTATTTACAAAGAATATGTATTTTCAATCCACTATTTACAAAGACTAACCCCATATAGGTATATGCATGATGTTAACTACTGTTGCCACTGTTGAATATTACCACCCGAGCTACGGTAATATTACTACCAGAGGTGTATTTTTTTATAATCCCTCTTATAGTTTTACGATGAGTGCATTCCATTCAAATCTGTGACTTTTTCTGCCATTGCAAAAATATCTTGGCAACAGCCACTTATAAGGGTGTTCTATAGCATTTAATCGAGGCATCTGCATCAGCGATTTGATATCGAGGTATGTAGTTTCCTTACTGACGGGAATGAAATACACGTTCCCCTTCAAGACAAGCCATTGTTTTTATATTAAATACATGTGCCGTATGTAAACAGTAATGACACGGAAATCAAATGAGGGTACCGGTACGCCTCAATTTTTGAGTGATTAGGAAATATGTCCCTATGTTTGTTAAAGTATTTACCTATTGATTGCTTTATATTATTTCCATTTTAGCTTCAGAGTTATGGTAGCTAATTATCGTACTCCCTCCCTAATCAGTTCTACAAATATCATATAATATCCTCTTTAGATTTCAGTTTCTTTTTCCACTCTATCTCCTCCACATCCTCTTTCTACTGCCATTCCCACATCGTATTATATATGAGAGCTCCCATGCATATTGTACATTCACCGTTGAAGTTAGAACCAAGACATTGACACTAATTTTTGTAGTAGTCGATTATGGTTTACATTGACTTAAGATATGATAAAATCTCAAATTAATCTTAAGTCAGAGCTGTATTCGTGTCCTGGAAGGAATTCAAACTAGCAAATTTTGCTTATTCAGACCGGTGAGTTACTGTACGGAATATCGCAGTTTAATTTCTTTGACAAGCACTTGTTTCCGATTAAGTGCGTTGGATCATACTGGAGAGACAGCCTGTCCTACCCGCTGAGATAAAGAAATCAATAAGGTGTTTGTATATTCGTTGACTTATCTATATATTTACTTTTTTGCTGCTTTTTTTACGCTTGCTGAACAGGAGTAGTTGCGATATTTGAGTGTTATCGGTGAAGAGGAGTGATTTATTTAGGGCTGGACTCACACAATTATCATCCGACCGTCTTGGTTCCCGCACAGCAATATCAGCCGTTAGTCCGTCCTTAACCTCTTATCCATTCGCTGCTCTCGCCTTCTTTTTATTTCCGATGCCCGTCTGCTTCCTTTCACGACCTCCGTCACTCCGTCTCGCTCTCTTCTCCTTTTCATTCCCCTCTCTTTCCCTCCCTTACTGTCTCGCTAACTCCACTCGGCTTAAAGGGCGACTGCGCGAGCTTCCATTCTAATATATTAAGCGCAGTCCATACCGTGGCGTCGGGTGATAATTTTTCGAGCTCGGCTCAAGACTCCAGTAATTTCATTTGTGGGAAGATCTCCAGCACCATTGATTATTGATCGGATGCTCGCGATCGTATCTTATGATGGTCACGGCTAGGGAGAGCAAAACAATAGTTCCAATATTGTCCCCCAAATGTTATTGGACACACAATAAAAATGACCAGAGGGAGGTTTATTTGCAAATGTAACTATTTCATACAAACTCGCAGGTACATATCTTTTGAAATTTAATCTCTATGCTGAATAAAAATTACCGAAGTCCAACATTAGCTTGTCTTTTTGAAATAAAATCAGAGATGTATACCAAAAAAGTTGAGCGAGGAATCATAAATCCTTGCCATATACTCCTTACTGCCAACAGGAAATTAATTCCAATCTCGTAATATTTTACTAAATGAAGCCTTTGTTTAGCTACATGTATAGCTACAATACATCGGTATTATTTACAAGATGACCACCAATCTTACCTCTGAGCGTCATTGTGAATTGCATTTACGCGTATCTTACGCATTGAGCGAGAAATGATATTTTCCTGAGTATTTCCAACCTGTCTCCTCTCTCGTTCCCACGTTGAATCGGTGTCCCCGTCTCGCCAATCCTATCTTCTCTCTAGGCTCTTCTTCATCTTCCATTTTTTATTCCTCTAGCTCTGTCTTTATCCCGCACTGTTTCCCCATTTTATTGCTTTCCTCCCCGCCGTCCCCCGATCCCCTCTTCTCTCCTCTCCTTCATCCACCCCACCTCCTGTTCCTCATCCCCTCCTCGTCGTCACCTGAATGCCGCAATTCTTACGATGGCACCTGAGCCTTAGCAAAAGAAAGGAGAGCTCTATAAAATTAATTATTCTCCGGCGAATATAAATTTTAGGCGCAGTCAAACACGAATGACTGAAATTAGAGTAAATGCGAAATTTTCCTAAGGATCACTGTTAGCCTAAAGTTGTTACTGTTGTCTCACCGATCACTTCGGAAGCGGCGAATCAGTAGAAAAATTACTTTTCTCTGTTGTAACGATCCTTGAGAAAATTAATAAGGTATCCATCGATACTTGAGATGATATTTTATAGAAAAATAGATTTTTTAGACATACATTCATACATATTCTTGTCTCCAATGTTTGCTCGTTTTATTTAAATTCTTTAACAACTTCTGACGGGAGCTAAATGTTAAAACAAAATGTTTAGCTAAAGGAACTTGTCAAAACAATCTCTATCCGAATAATTCTGCAGAGACGAGTGAAATATTTAATGATTCCAATAAATTCAGGAATGCGTAAAGGTACCTAAATACTGTTCTTGAGCAAGGAAAATGGCTGAGTTACGTATGTAATCATTATTTCTCCAGGGTAGAAATTTCTGCCGTCTTTCTACTTGGAAAATTTTTCTGAAAATGATGCTTTATTCTTTTTTGACGTGAACTGGGATCTGACTTCTCAGAGTGATTTATTATGGCAGCTGTCGCTTCGGGGATGCTGAATTTTGATTGATGCGCCATAAAAAGCAAACTTATGTCGCTGCATAAAGAGAACAACCCAAGCACATCTCTGAACGCAGTATTTTGTACCACTTATTCTCGCCTCAAGTAAGATGTTAATTTGTGAAAAATACTGGAACATTCCCATTTATCGTAATCCTTTATTTAAAACATTTAAAATATATGTTATACACGATTTCAAAACTCAAGCTCTGTCGCATTAACTAAGAGCATTCAGAATATCTTGAATGAATCATATGTTTTTGTTACTATCGGGCCAACTTTTATCTCGCTTTGCGTTAAACATCAATTCAGGTAGACGATAAGTTACTGCAGGGGTTACCGATACTTGCAGTCACAGAAATTACAAGATATCCAGGTTGACTGTTGCATGACATGCTAGGTACCTGTAAGGGAGAGTTCTATTGTAATTTTCAAGCTTAGGAAATATTTTAGCAAACATAAAATTTTACAATAGATGTGCGTAATTTTAGCCGATCTTATTAATATTTTATGCATGCATAATATATGCGTTGCATATTCTATCATATACGTGGATATTAATATTTATAGGGAAAGTAAGAACCAAGTTATTTATAGTTTTAAAGCAATGAACAAGAGTATTCCCCATCAGCAAACTTTGATTTGCCCCGGTTGAATCTCATTAATTATCACATTACTCTAATAGCAAGTCTGAATTTATAATTCTGGGGTTTTCCCTAACATATCTTGATGCATAGCAGTTTCAGTCTACGGATTTTGTTTCCTCAATTCTAATTGGATATTACTACGAACGAAACATAATAGAACATGTCACGCTTCTATCGCTAATTGCTTTGTCACAGCGGTTAAAGCAAATCCTGTTGCGAATTTCCGCCTTTAGCGGTTGAAGTTATTGAAACACCAGGAAGATTTATTCTTTTCAGCAAAATGTCTATTTGGGAAAAGGGAGTATGTACCAAATTATCAATTCCCTGAAGGCCAGGAAAAGAAACTCATGACATTCTAGGAACGGGAAACGTTGCCTCATGACCCCCCCTGTGCTGAGCTGAGTCACTACGCAAGAGGTAGAACGAATTTAGCTACAAACCGCTTTCGGGAAACTTAAGTTTTAATTTTAAAGAACCTTGATTCACCTACAGGTTTCTTAAATTGTGTGCAGAGAAAAGTTCCATATTTTAACGGGGACGTCTTTTACGAGATTTGAGCTTAGAGTAATATCACAGATACGGTCGGAAAATAACTGGAGGAAATTCTGTCTATGCATGGGGCACTAAATAGAAAACGAACCGACTTCCTCATAAATCAGGAGCTAGAAAATGTAATTTTAATGAAAAAATTTGAACCATATATCTCCCATCTGTTGAGATGCCCAGCAAATATTTTTGGGAGCTCTCTTTCTGAAAGCATGCGGTCTGCCTATTAGATGCAATTTCCTTTTCACCAAGTTGAAATACGGGAATATTCTTCGGAATTTTTGTCTAATTATATCAATCAAAAATTAATCAATTAATACGTATATGACTTTTGAACATTAAGAACAATTTTTTATGTTTAACACCCACGAAAGTTATTTATGCCATCGTGTGTAATATAAAAATATATTTCACTTGCGCAAAGTATTTCAAGAATGAAGCCATTAACAGTACTGCCAATAACTTCTTAAAGAAATACTGTTTCCAATTCCTGGCCTTTATTTGCTTAGGAAGCATAAAGATAATTAAAATCTTAGGAGATGAAAAGGATGCGAATGTGGGATTAGGTTTATGTAGACAGCCAAAATCATTTTTTTTAGCAGTTATCGAAGATCGGTGATAAATGAGTATATTCGGCTCCGTTAGTGAAAGGTCATCTAAATTCCCACTCTGGTGCAATAAAAACATTTATTCACAACTTTATTAAAAATTGTTTTGCTTTTTAATAGAAAATATTTTTATTTTCATTTTTGAACTTGATTGGGTGCGAAGTTTCGATCGACGAAGATACGTCATCAGAATCAACCGTTACGTCAATTGCATCAAAGGCATTAAGCCTGTTTGAAAAAGAGCAAGTGATGTAATTTTTTGGGAAATGAAATTAACGTCTGTGTTGTGCATTGCATAAAAACAGAAAAAAATACTTATTCACTCATTTCTATCACCATTTTTACCTGGAAAATTATAGGCCGAAATTTCAGTTGCTAGTGAATAATTTCAATCCCTAGTTTCTCTTTTCACTAATTTAAACGTAGCTTATGGACGTATTTATAACTTTCGTCGGGGCCCTCATCAAATTGTTGCGAAAATATTAGTCCGTTAATATTTCTCATAATACTGGAAACGTCAATTTCTGAGACTATACATTCATGCTTTCTTGATTTCCTACATACCTTTAATTTCTAAAAATTACATAATCAAGTTCAAATGTTCCAAACACTTCCAGTCATCCATTTTTTACTTATCAGACGCCCTCACGTATAGTGTAGTCGTGAAAGGAATAGAGCAATTGGGTTATCTATTCACTTGTCCCGATTTCTCTATTTTGTCACTGAAATGCATGCATGAGTCTCAGAAGTATTTGAATTATAATTCATTAATTCACATACCGTTTCATACCCATCCACTCGTCGCTTCTTTATATCCTCTCAATCTTGTATTTCTCTTCTTCGTAATTCTCTCCCTTTAGATAGTGTTTTTTTCATTTGTTGCTTAGGCAACCTTCTAAATGTAACAGGAATTTTGCTTTTCCTCTCAACCCATAAGAGGAAGCCCAAAGTTAAGTTATTTTTGGGATCGGCCATAAATTTTGTCCAAATAAATTGTACGTGGAAAAATACTAACCGTTTTTCATGATGCATGATTTCAGTATCGGACACCCGAAGCCAAACCTTTGTCAATAAATTTGACTCCGCCTCCGCTCTTTCTACCAACTCAACGGGAATCTTTTCCTCGTTTACCCGCTGCATTTTTTATTTTCCATTTACGGATGGAAACAAAAACGATTTCGCTGAAAAGGGAGCCGCGTGATCATAATGGCAATTTATGTCAATGTAATTAATAACAATGGGTTTAAAGGTACAAGGTGGCGACCGGTAGTTGCTGGGACAATCGCTCCGACTGGGAAAAAGTAATGGGACTGCTCCATTTGCCTGTGAGATTTTTTCCTGGAAAATTTTCAAAATTTATTTCACTTTTTGAAGTCACAAAAGGTACAGAGGTGCGGCAAACGATGCGAGTGGCGGCTTGTGCTTGCTGGATCAGCCGCTACACATTTCACAGTAAGCCGTGAGGGTGTGTGTTTGTGTGGGTTGACGGGGGGTAGGGTTATTTAAAACAAAACGTGGGGAATTTTCCGCATGGCGGAGGAGTCATCAATCAAAATGATACCGGCGCTTAGAACCGAACGAACGGATATTTGGCGCGTCACCGGTCCGTGCGACCACTTTTAATTCCACTGCAGACGCATTAAGACTGGACTAGCGAACTGGATAACATCCTGACGTCATCCCATGTGTACCTTGCGTCGGAAACTGACTTCAATGCACACCATACTTGTGAATAATAGGGTATGAAATAACAAGCTTTTATCTTGTTACCAGCGTCGGGAGAAAAAACGCTATGAGGATCCGGAGGAGGAGTCGCGCAATTTTGCACGGCGCTCATGACTGCCTCCCTGGAGCTAATGACGCGGCCAGTGGCATCGTCGCCCTCGTTTTTTTCTCTCTTCACTTTGGACAAACAAGAACGTATCTTGACGAACGTTCGTTTCGTGCCATTTTTTCCGCCATTAATTTTCTTCGATCCACTTTAACGAGTTGTTCGCGATGTGTTTTTCGTTCTCGGCTCTGTCCGTCTCTTCCTTCGCTTTTGGGCGTCTGAATTGCTCTAATTATTTCGATTTTCGAAACAATGGGGATACTTTTTTTGTTGCTTGATTTTTACATTGCCAACTCTGCATTTTTGAGATCGTTCGCGGCTCCCTTTTTACAAAAGGGAGGGTGGGGGGGGGGGGGGGGGGGGGGGGGGGGGGGGGGGGGGGGGGGGGGGGGGGGGGGGGGGGGGGGTAGTTCGCTTTAAGAGGAATCCACCCACGGGCCCTCTCGAGCGCGTTCCCATTTTTTTCGACGATAATGTGAGAATTTCACACCTTTACTGCTTCGCCCGTTGACCAGAGGTCGGGTGGAAGACGCACGACATCATCGTCTCGGAAAAAAATTGCCCCACTCGAGCGGAAACAATTTCCTCTCCCGCGCGTTATTTCTTCGGTTCTTAACGTTTCCCTAAAGACGGCTGGAATGAGGGTAGGGCGTATATATATGTATTTAAGACAAATGGACAGTTTCTCTCCTCGGATTGATGGCCGGTGTGTGCCGTATATGAGAGGAACGCACTTTCAGCCCGACCTTTTCCATTCTCTCACATCCGCGCCCTTCATATTTTTCCCACCCTTCATCCTCCTTCCTCGTCTCAACGGCTTTGTAAATTCTCTCCCGCACCCTCTCCCATCGCCTCTCGCTCCCATTCCCACGCATTCGTCCTCCCCATAAACGGCCCTCTCCGCCTTCATCCCTCTTATTCCCGATTGCCCGGACCCACCCTCCTTGCTTCCACCCCTGCGTTTTAAAAACCTCCCTCTCACGCCTTCTCGTTTTCCACTCCCACACACGTTTCACCCGCTCGCTTTCCTCCTCCTCTCCGTCAACCCCTTTTCAACCTCTCCTCCCGCCAATCCACACATTCCCTTTAATCTCCCCCGTTCGTTCCCTCTCTCTCCCCTCGCTCTCTCTTCCCGAACCTTCGCCCCCACTTCTCTTCTCTCCTTGCTTCAACACTCCCTCCCCCTCGCCAACTCCTACCTACGCGTACTACCACCACCTCCACACCACCACATCTCTTTCTCCCTCCCTCTCCGCCTCTCTCTCTCTCTCCCCGTATCGACCCGGGGCGGGCGGGCCGTTGGCCACCCACTCCCCGGGTCTATATAGGCGCAAAGAGTACGGCAGGAGGTCCGGGAGGGAAAGTGCGGAAGGGCAGGGGGTGGTGTGTATGCTCGCTTTAGGAGGGGGTGGGAAGGAGTCCGTTTGTGTGTGTTAGTGTGTTGTGTGTGTGGCTATGTGACGAGAGGAGGAGGGGTGATTTTAAAATTTTTTCGGGGCGGGGGTGTACTAGGATAAGGAGGGTGGGGATTGGACCCGAGTGGGGCGCCGGCCCCTTTACTCCATTACCACACTCATCCATTCATCCTGTTTTCAATCCTTCCTCTCTCCGTCCTCTCTTTCTCTCACCTCTATCTCTCCCTCTCTCTCTCTCCTTTACCCTCACTTCCCTTCGCCACTCCCCGGCCATCAATCAAGCCCGCCTGCTCTGAAAGCCTATGCTTCCGCCTAATTCCTCCACCCTCCTTCACCTCCTCCGCCCAAGCCTACAACGCATATTTCCCTCCTCATCTTCCGGGGAGGAGCGGGTGAAGCGGCCCGAAGGGGTGGGAGCGGTCTCAAATTCGCCCGAATGGAAGGTCTTTTGTTTGTCTTTCCCTCCGGTCTCTCCTCCTCCGTTTAGCCACTCCCCATAACTCCTTCCCCTTCCTTCCTTACCCAATGCCTTCCGTTCTCTTTTTAAAGCTCCGTAATGCGTCTAATACCTGCCCTAGGATGAATAAATATAATGGGGCATCTTTTAGCGTCTTCCCCTTTCTGCTATCTCCTTTTGAGAGATTCTTGGTCGTCTTCTTTCAGCCGAACAACTCCTTTTCTTCCGTTTGCCGCGGAGGTCGGCTTGTTCTAATCTCTGTCGATATTAACGCCCGAAGGCAGTTTTAAATGAGCAATTTTTGGGATGACTTTTTCATCCCTGAGCTTTAGAGCTAATGCGCTTCCCGAGGGAAGTGTTTAAAATTAAGGCCTCTCTTTCCTCGAACCAGCAAGCTTCTTCCGTGTCGTTTGGTAAGAGTTTCACGCATTAATTCTTTTGTCATCTCTGTTTATAATTAAACCTTTACTTCGGATATCACTCGAGAATTTTGGGCAAAGAATGATACCCCTCAGTTTCTGCGGTATATTTGCTCAATAGGTGGTAAAAGTCAGGAAAGTCAGAAATGTTCTCTCATATTCTTTGGTATCTCTTGAGACCCTCGCGTCAATTGAATGTGTCCCTTCCAACTCGTGTGAGTGGTGGTGTTTCTAGAAAGAGAATTCACTTGCAAAAGTTAAAATTACACCTTTTTATTTTTACAAAGGTCTAAAGGAAAGAAGAATTGGGAGGCAAAAAGATCTAATGGTAGTCTTGAATAGGGTACTTCTTATCTGAGAATTAGATCTCAAAAAAGTGGGAAGTTCCTCAGAGAGCGAGATGATGGCATTGATAAAATTTTCCTACCCCGCGTACTCGAGACGTTTCTCCCGGCTTGTATTCATCTACTCTCTCTAAATCACTGGGATAGGATGGTATTCATCGCAATAATAACCTGATAAGAATTCTTTTTCCTCATGAGTTCAGTTGTAATTATTTTTGCCACACTTGCGGAAAGTGTCCTGGGTCGTAAAGAGTGCGTGACATAATAGTAAGAGGTAGGAAAATATAATTTAGAAATCTATCGTCAACAACTTTTTAAATTTATTATTTCAATAAACTCTCACTACTGATGGTCGAACGCGTAAATAAAGAAACAAGACAGCTCTGGATCGAATATAGACTCTAAAACAAATTTTACTTTAGCGATTGTCATGTTGAACAATTTTTGGCCATCATAGTCCTTATCATGGGTCATTAGTCTTAGCATATTGGTTTGTAGCACCTCTCCAGGCCACTCTTATTTTCATTTATCTTTCTGTCAAATTTTGAATTTTTTTCATCTGTGTCGTTCAGTTTAGTTAAATAATTATTCATATTTTACATTGAAAATATTCAAAGATTGATTTCTCTCCGGTCCTTTTATAATATTTATGAAGTACTAACTATTCATTTATTTAAAGTAGTCGTGTCAACAAATTTCTGTGCCCTGACATTTCTTCGTATTTTTTTCTTTTCCAAAATGATCTTTCCTGTTGGCCTAAGAGCTCTCTTTGCGTATTGCCCGCGTTAGTAGCACGAACTACCCATTATTATCTCAGCAACATAGGTATAAAAGCATTTCTCTCGCTTTCGATAATTCTTTCCTTGTAACTTTTGCCGTCCAAATAGGTGTCTAATCCTAGTAAGATAGACGCGATATAACCACTTTTATTTACCTCTGCTATCATTCAATCTAGTCATTCCAGGTTGGAATTCCGTGTGAATAGTTAGCCGAGCTTTTTATGAACCCGAGCTCTTAAGCATTCATTATTTATTATTTGGAATGATTTTTGCGTCTTCAGTTTCATCATCCTCGTTTTAAGAAAATGAAAGAGCGAAGCATTAAAAATACTTATATGTATACTACTTATATATGTGTGTATGTATATATATATATTTAAAAATATACATGCCTACATATGTATCACACTCCTCTGATATAATATGTGGAGGCTTGATTAAATGGCGGCGATGCAGTGCTTCTTCGATTGATCCATTAAAGCAAGCGGAAAGTCGGCTCTCCAATCCTCAGTGATGTATGTCTGTGAACACGGGTTGACCCGAACCCTAATTTAGCTCGGTGTGGATGATGTGACGAGAACATCTCCTCCGTCTGTCGGAAGAGGCGTTAATTAGCGTGGTCCGTGGAAACCTTCCGTAAAGAATGTACTCACTCATTGGCCCGCCTAATACCACCGTCGTGCTTCTCTCATCCCTTCCGCTACAGCGGACGCGTTTTGAGGTTGATTAAATCTTGACGATACGAATTACGGGTGTTTTATTCGTTCTTTATAGTGCCCCGAGATTAAGTAGTTCAGAAAGTAATAAAACACTTGAAGTTTTTATTTTTTCAAGCAGAAGACATCAATCGTCGGCAGAGCCATTACAAAATAGGTTAATAACGATTTTAATTACCCTAGGGCTAAAATTATTTTTTCGTTTCACTGTTCCTGCCTAATATTTACTCTGAAATTATGGAATAATATAGTACTATTACTAAATCTGTAACCAGTGAAGTGTATTTATAACTTCGGGCAAATTTTCAAAAGGAGTTCTATTGAATAATCAATTTAGTTAGGTAGCAAAGAAAATCAAAACATCTTGCCTGTGAAGAAATGATGTTTGTTAAGTTAAATATTCACTGAGCGTAACACTTTATTCGAGTGATTGAAGTTTTGATATGTTCGTACTTTGTAGGGAATTTTAATGTGTGCATTATGAAGGGGACAAACCAGCTTATTCCGAATCACTTAATGTCGCAAAATTATGAATGTCAATAGTAAAAATGAAATTTGGTTAAACAATTGATATTCCATTTAAAATGCATTCAGAATTACACAAAGAAGCTCTGATTAACTTTAAGATTGCTTTTCCTTATTTATCTAAGCTTTAGTCATAAAATGTTTTCCATATTACTCAGTTATTCCAAATACTTTCCGAGGTCATAAAAGGTTCATAAGAAAAAAATTTCCAGTGAATTTTGAGCCTTCTGAGTGAGCGCATTTCCATCAATTTAGTTTTTTGGGGGATGCGTCTTATAAAACTTGAAACACATATACACAACCTATAAAAATTTTGATGTGGAAAATGAAAATCATCCCGAAATGAATATTTTTACGCATTAGCACAGTGCTTTCATTAGTGAAAAAAGTTCATAGAGAGAAAACGTTAGTGACGATTAAGGGTAAAGAGAAAGAGAGAAATAAGTTACGATTAAGGGGAAAAGAAGAGTAAGCGGAGGAGATAATGGAAATAAATAGGGATTTTTAACAGCATTTTAAAAGAAAATCCCATAGAGAGAAAAAAGTTCAAAATCAAAGATATGCGTCGCACAACTGTCTTTAAATACGTTCTTTGAAACTACTTGTCCAATCGTTTCACCCGAAATTCTTCCTACTATCCGTCCTGATATCCGCTTCTGTTGCTGTGCCGAAATGTGAAACAAGGCGCCCCAGTTCGGGCGCTTTGTATCCGGAGTGTTATGCAACACCCACTTCGTATCCGCAGGGAAGGAGGAATTTTACCCCATGAGCCAGTTGTGCAAGGAAGAAACTTAAGGGTTTGAGGTTTTGGAAAAAAACTGTTCTCCCGTACGCCATATTTGAGACGGCTGGTCCAATGTCGAAACGCAGTAATGATAATTTTTTGCTTCCCGCATGCTCCCGTGACGTGGATGAAACTGCTGCTGGTTTAGCATCAGGAAAACCAGAATAAGATTTGCTTTGACGCAATTAACGTTTTGGGGAATAAGGTATATAGTTCCAAGGGTACAAGCGAATACGCGAAAAATGATTTGGTGAGGAATTCGATATGGATTGCTGCATTTTATGCTGGTCTATTAGGGAGGACCAAGCAAGTTGGTGTTTCCAGATGTGAATTTAGAAATAAGGAAGAAGGTAATGTTGGGTGGATAGATAGATAGATGTATTTATTAGGGCGAGATTGAGACTTACCTGATAAGTCTCTTCTTCCATCTAATCCATAGGTGGAAAGAAGAACGAAGAATTATACATGGTGGATGAATAAAGGAAGTTGGTGGGAGAAATTCGAAGAAGGAAAGATTTGTGAACTGAGGGACTGCTGACATGCAGTCGAACCCTAGAAGTTACGATTAAGGGGAAAAGAAGAGTAAGCGGACTATATAATGGAAATAAATAAGGATTTTTAACAGAATTTTAAAAGAAAGAGGTATTAGGAATTTTCAAGGAGTGTAGTAATAGAACAATAGTAATCAGTAGTAATAGAACATTTCCGAGGTTGTAGGAATTTAAAAGGGGAATTTTGCCAGTTAACTTTGAACCTTTACAGTAGGTGTATTTCCATCAATTTAGCTTGTTGAGGGATACGTCAGATAAAACTTGATACACATATTTGATCCTAAGGTACTCCAGGAGTCCAGTAAGAAATCCATAAATTATTAAGGCAACGAGTATTGCCGCATCTACTGTGTTAGGCGGCGTGAGCGTTACCCTACTCAACATGGAATATAGGCTTTATCCAAAATAAGATTGGTTGATTTGTGCGAAAGGGAGTATTTTCTGCAATAAAATCAATTCATTAAACTATGGGGAAAGTAAATTATTTACACGTGAAAAAAAATAGGAAGAAAATGCCAAATGTAGAGAACTTAATGACTTTGGAGTTGGTATCCAACACGAAAGATTAGTTAGATAAAAAGAATTAGTTACAATGGATCATTATGGTAGTCTAACGCGTGACCTCTGGTGTTGATTTGGGGTAAGTGCTGCGTATGCAATATCCAGTTCATTAGTTGAACGTTTCTAACATGCAAGGGAAGGAAATAATGTACCCATTACCTCTCTTGAATCCTATTATAAAAGTTTATCCCAGAGGGGAGGCACAAAATGTGGAACAAGGCCTCAATGAATCCGTTATTGATCAAAACTTTGTTGCAACAACTTCCTTCTTCCTGTATTAATTATTATTCATGTTTTTTTCGTTATTATAGCCCGTGCTTTTAATTACGAAGTGCGACGTAATTTTCCAACGCACGCTGTGGTGCGGCTGGCGAGTAAAGTTGGATATCCATTTAAACCAATTAGAAATGTCACTAACTTGCTTATTAAAAGCCTCAACTGTGGAAGTCATTTCGTTTCTTATTCATATTTTAGCAGGAGATCATACGGATAGCACCAATTCCCGCTCTTAAGGACTTAATTTTCGAGCAGACCGGTAGTAAAATTTGGGAAAGCCAGGCAAATCCATTCGTTGAGAGTCCAGAAAAACCAAAGGCCCGAACAAGTCCATCATTTTGATACGAACTTCCTATGTAAGAGTTATTTTACCAATGATCGATCCTCGATAATTTCTATCAAAATTGTATACGTAATTTAGTAAATTTGATTGTTTTAATTCAAGCTCCTAAATTCCATGCTAATTTATAATTTTCAATGCATTTGTTTGGAATTGGAAGTAAATTATTTATATTTATCAGTTAAAAATTAATCAAATATAGCATATTTTAATGCCAAAGTCATTAATTTTAAAATAAATTTATGAATTTATATGCTCTTTTTAAGTACGGGTGCCTGCTTAAAAAATAAGTGTATTAAACCTGAGGATTTGAAACTTCCATTTCTAAATTAAAACTTATGTTTCGTTCAACGGAAGGTATGCACACGTGACTCCCTTACACTAGGAGCAATATATATTTTTTTCCGTTATAAATATAACGTTGGGCACGTTAATTAATTGCGTTAGTTAATTAGATTAGTTAACCCCATGGTAAATTGGTTACACTAGTAAAGTTGAATTTTTCTATGGCCAAAAATTTCATTTTTCTGTGATACATATTTGATTTATCAATTGTTACCGTGAATATTATCATTTGTAATGTAGGCAAATATACGACCCCGGGTGATGAAAACGTATTTTTCCTAAGATTATTGATTCTGCCGTGAATTCATTGGTCATGGTTTTATATTCATAATAAAATAGTGATATCCGTTCGTGATTCCTTCGTAATTCACAGTGATAGAAGAGAAACCGTCATAATGTGATCTTTTGTGAATTTGATAATGACTTATTCTTATTTGGCGATAATGGCTTATTCTTATTTTAATAATAAGAAATGATGATGCACATGAAAACATAATGTGAAATTATTATGGAAATTCCGAATAAACGTGGGCAAATGACGTTGATAATTGACGTTAGTGCTTTGTAAGACTTCCAGTGAAAGAAATTGGCTGTTACGAGACCTCTTTATAAGAGACGGGGTAAAATTGGGAGAATGGTGAAGCATCTGAGGGAAAAAGAATTTTTTCCAATCGCCGCAAATCTTGGTCAACGACCTTCCTGAAACATTTTTACATTTGGAGCAGGGTGTAAAAGTGCCAAGTTTCGCCGCACTCTGTCGGAGTTCTCGTAAAATTTCACGAGTCTCCTCGCCCCTCGATAGAGAAATACTCCAACCGTGATCCTTGACGTTCGCGCGGCTGGGAATGTGTTCGAGTGACGGAGGGGTATGCACCTCACGCAATTTATTCCTATTTTTTTCATCTCTTCCGAAATACTTCTGCAGCGCGCGCGCGCGTCTTTTCCTAAAAAAATCTTCCGTTCTCGATGGAACCTAGTAAAAATTAATGAGGTCGCGGCTTTTTGAATTTGAAACCCTCCACTATTTCAGGAGGATAATAAACGATGGATGACGCTGAGCGTCTTCTCAAAGATGGCATTTTCGGTAAGTTTTATACAAGTTCCACCGCGAATGTAAATGGGAAATATGTAAAAAACAGGCAGATTTTACGTCGCTGATACCTATAAATTCAATACTAACTTTACTGAATTGGGGCAGTGGTAAAAACTAGGATAAAGCAAGATTTAAAACGCTTTTCTCTTCGCTGCTCAGGAGTGCACGGTTCGTTGACTAAGGTTTTTTTATTTGTGACTTGAGAAGCTACGATGCTTCCGTATTTTTCCCCTGCATTCGAAGTGAGCTATATTGTACGATGTGCATGCAGTTATCCTTTGTTTAAAACTTTCCAAGTGTAGACCAGATTTCGTTTGCCCCCTAGTTTATGTTTTTATTCGGTGCAGCTCGGAAAAATTTAACCCTGCCGGAAAATTACTTGGCCACGTTTGGATGAATGCAAAAAAAGTTGTAATTTATTCTAAAGTAAGTGCAAAAGTATCCCATATCTTGGGACACTCCACTTGAGTACCTTAAGTGGACTCGATTGTGAGGCGGTGTTGGCGTGAGGGTGAGGAACAGCGGGCGGGGAACATCGGGGGGGGGGGGGGGTGTTGTGTGTGTGTGAGGTGCGGGACGGCTTGGCTTCGTAGCGCGGATGGCGAGGATTAATGCCGGACGATATGGAGGCCGCCGACGTCGGAATCCAAAGCGAGTGCACGAACGGCACTCCGTCGGCCGTCCCGAAATCTCTGCCGATATCAATTTGGCATCTCAAAGCACCTGATTTACGGCGAAGTGGTGGGGAGCGACAGGGCTCGGACGGGGTGGGGCCTTTTCCTTTTGCGGTGATGGAGAGGCCCATTTGTGGACCTTCTTCCCTCCCTCTTCCACTTACTCCACCCTTTAAACTTCACCCGTTTCTCTCTCGTCTTCCCGACCTCCAGTCTTCTTCACCCGAGCTCTCCCCCCTTCTCGCCCATCTCCACTGTCTCCTTCGTTCTTTCCCCTCTGGGACGTGCGATATTCTGGTTACCATATCGACCCTCGATGCAAAAAAATCATCGAGGTGGCAAGAGTCAGTCCGTGGCGATGGTTCTCGGTCGCATGGTGGCATATCGATTGTCTCTCATGTTGTTAAACCCATCTTTTCAACTCCGCCGTAACAAAAAAGTCGTAATGTAGTCCAATGTATAATAATTTGACTGCACTTCTGATAAATTAATTGCGTTCTTTTCCATGAAAATCTTATCGACTGGTCGAATTTATTTCCTCAAATTTGTATTTCGCGGTAAAGCTAAGTAGTCGGAAATCAATCCAATGACTAATTTATTTTCTTGTTTCTGCTGTTCCCAAGTTGCCTGCTTCTCCACGAGCTATAAGGCAACAAAAATATTTTTCACCCCATGACGTGGTTTGCACAAAAAATTAACTGGCTTTTTCTAATCCTGTATGGGATTCTTAAAAATATCACGTGATGTTTTAGTTCCGATTGGTGTTGGCAATCAGTAACTAACCATATGGTATCGACAGCCAATATCTAAATTATTATCCCTGAAGTTATGTTGGCGAAGTCGCCCAATCGTCGATTTTTATCAGCCATATTCCTATCCACACTTATTATCAACATTAGATGTTTCCTTCTTTTATGTTTTTTTCCAATTCACCTAGTCGGTAAGAAAAAATACCGATTGCGTTGATATATCGTAGTATCGCACGACTCTACTATCTCCCTCCTCCCTTTCCACGTCTTGAAATCACTCCACCCTTCCACTAAGGAGAAAGAACGCTCCGGCCGCATAAGAGGGTAAGGGACGCGCCGCTGAATTTTTTAAAACCGGCTTCCGTGTGTACTCCGCATATATGCCTGAATGGCTCGCCATACGTTCTCAAAAGTCTTTGGTTGGAGGGAGTTGTGAGTGGGGATGGGGTAGAGTAGGGGGAAGGTCGGGGGAAGGAAGTGAGATTTTTGGATGAGGGTATGGGGTAGCCTTTTACTCAACTTCTCGACTTGGCAACGCCGGCGCCACCGCGCTCAGCGCCACTCTGCAGTCTCATCACTGTCCAATCCTGGGGTCGTCAGGACGTAAGCGTTCGCGGCGATGCTCTGAACTATTATTTTTAAGGCTGCCCTGCCCCGAGTTTAAAGCTCTAATTCTCGCGATTTATTCCCCTTACTCGCTTTTGAATACGAAAAGAAATTGCGAAAAAACTCCAATTCCACGTAAACCTGGGGTATTTTCCTCACGTATTTTCCTGCATTTCAGTTGGAGTAGAACACGATATATGTATTAAGGGTTCAAATCGTGGCGCGCCTCCGGAAACAAAGGGGAATTTAATGCAAGATGTTCTGGTAAAAATTGCAGGCGCATTACGCAATGCTGTCCTCAGCATTTGGATGTGGGCGGATTTTAGCAAGCAAAATTTGGAATGTGATACCTCAAATGCTTAAGATAGTCATTTATTGTACTTTTCTGGGTTGTAGGTGTACAGTATGTATTTTCGGTACTCTTCCCCAAGGAAGGACGGAATACAAACGTGCTGAATATTTTACCGTAAAATTTGAGTTATACCTACTGCTTGGTGCACATTGCAGGAAAAAATAATTTTGTGAAATTAAATGATATAGTCACTTGTTTCAAAAATATATTTGGAAACGAAAAGCGTAAACCGTCAAGCTTACGAATGATTAATTTTCAAATTGATGTCCTGGAGGAAGTGTAGTTTTGTGCAGTGACTTCAGCTACG
The DNA here is from genome assembly GCA_933228895.1 of Platycnemis pennipes. Taxonomy (NCBI): domain Eukaryota; kingdom Metazoa; phylum Arthropoda; class Insecta; order Odonata; family Platycnemididae; genus Platycnemis; species Platycnemis pennipes. Next base: position 112,522,861 of record OW121850.1, read on the forward strand.
AACTAGTAAAGCATCATATCAAGAGGGGACATAATTTTATGTACGCAATAATTTAGTTTCTGAAATCGACGAAGATAAAATTTAGCAAAATCGAACTTAATTGATCGAGAATTAAGTCATTATAGTCAATGCAATAGCAATAATGGAGATATGGCATTAAAGATGAAATGCACTTGGCGTGCGAGTGAAATGCCAAATTGGTTTGTTAATCAGGCTATAATTCATTTTCTTCATGAAGGGATAGGATGTGACTTGCGGCAAGAATTAAATCCCATGAATCTAGAAAAAAGTACTACATATATAATAAGGCGAACTATTATTGGGATTGGAAACACGTTAGAATCTCGTGCTGACAGGTTGCATAAGTGTCAGGATGAAAGCAATGACACCTGCCAATTTCTAGACAACGTGATGTGCTGGGTATTATTATCGCATAGAAATTCCTTGTGGTCAAGCCTTTTATCTCTTTAATTGATTGAGTAGACTTTTTATTTTCAATCGGATGCTCTGCTTTGATGGAAGCTCTCAATATATTTCAGCGGAGATTTTCGCGTTTTTATTAGGTTTTTGCAAACTGAGGCCGAAACTTCAGTTTCTTTCTTAGATGTCTAATTGAAAAAAGTATATTAAGATAACAAAGGTATCTTTTGAAATGAACGTCAAGAACTTTTCGAAAGATGAATAAGCTCTTTAATAGTAGCTTCTTTTTCTTTACTGCAGGATTAGTTACCTTGATGAAAAATTTACCTGAATTCTTTATAGCGTTAAATTTCTCAGTATTTGAATAGGATATCCAAATTATTGCTCTGTACCTGTACAGTATTTTAACCTTTTATAAATTAGGCTTATTGTGTTTCTGTACTCCTGATCGCACACGTTTTGGTTGTATTATTATTACTTGTGTATAAAACTTACTTTAGATATAAAAACAACACTAAGCTGCAGTGAATTTAATATGCAACTCAAATGTTGGTATCATTGGCAGAGCTCTTTACCTCTATAGTTCTAAGCCCAATGGAGGGGAGTGAAATTGACAGTGCAGTAAGTGGGGGGCTGATTATTTCTATGCACTACTCGTCCTTTGCCAGAAAGATCTGGCACCAAGAAAATCGCATGGACAGGATTACACTGGACCAAACCAATGAGACTTCTCTCCTATCTCTACTTAGGACCCCCCCGGTCGTTGGTCCAAGTCATCACCCTCTGGGCCACAAAAGCCCTGTTCACTCCTAATGCCTAATTAGTATTATTTTGGTTGCAATGTCAATATTTTTATTATATATTTCAAATTTCATGTCCACATGACGAAGTTTCGAACTTTTGAAATTTGATAGGTTACAGTGACCTAAATTCAAAACTTTGATAAAAGATAGAGCGTTATTTTCAACAGGAAAGGGGAACAAATCTTGTTAACAAGATTTGTTCCCATGTCAGTTGTCACGCGGAACGATGGGTTAGGCGATCTGGTATCTGTCTCTCGTCGACCCGTCACAACGTTCCGTAATAAAAAATCGGGTTTTGACCTATTTCTCCAAATTTTCAGTAGAATGGAACAGCTCAAAAAATTATGCTAGACGTGGTAATCCTTCTATATCATCGGGGTGAATTCTCTAGATACATTTAAGGAAACAATTTCTCAATTTTTTTCAATTACCTTACATTGACGATCTTTCCTCCGCGTATATCGCATATTAAATGACCCCGCTGATAATTTATGCCAATTAGTTAGGGTAAAAATGGCTGGGTTTTCGTTTGCTTCTAAGATAGGTGTTCCTATGTACAAAATGGATTACAGATTTTTACTTGGGATTGACTATGGATTTATTTTTAAACAAGCTCAAAACTATCAGGTATTGTATACATTTATCATTAGGAATCCGTAATTCAGGATTATTAAATTGTTCTATTAGATTGGCACTCGTCGATTATTTCTAAAATCACTTCGCTTCGTACAGCGCTCTACCAGAATGGAACCCGTGGAAATAGACATAATTCGGAGAACTGCATTAGCTAAAGTTTGCGTTAAGGAACGGGAGAGATCTTGTGACCAGAGCCATAGTCAAATATGTATAGAAAAGCTTAGTTAATTGCTTAAAATTTGAGGTTGCCTAATATGGGTCTTAACCTTGGACACTGGGGTGAAAGGATAAAAAATTGGTGACTTTTGACATATGGATTTTGAGGAGAATGAAGAAAGTGTAGTGGACCAAAAGAGAGACGAATGAGAAAGTTCTTAACTTTGTGAGAGAATAAACGCAAAGAAAGGAAAGAAGTTAGTGAGGGAAATTAGGGGGAGGTAGAAAAGGTGGATGGAATTGGGAATTACGGACATAGGAAGTCTAAAGTTGATTTTATGACAGTGTTTACCCATATATTTTTGCCCATGTCCCCATTTCAGCATATTTATTTAAATCATTCTCCATATACGGGATTGTTATAATGTTGAAACAACGCCTGAAAATCTCAACAGACGAGGTATCACCCCTTAAAACCTTTAATTCCCACCATGGAGAATATTTCCCCTGTTAAGAACCCATGTGTAGGAGAATTGTAGTAAGAGAAGTAACAAATTGTAGAACAACATCATCAAAACTGTCTCTAACCTGTAAAATGGCAATTAATTATTATTTATAATGATGATAAAGTCAGCAATTTTGCTTCTGTGATGCCGTTATAATGTAAGTAGTTTGGTGTCAGATGTCATGCGATGGAACTCATTCAGTCATATTCATTTTGTGTTGAAATTTTTGCTTCCTTTGCTATCGCACTTTACATTATTTCCATTAATTAATGGATAAAAATAAATAGCGAAATCAAACTGTGTGGATTGAATAAAGGTGAAATAACGCTTGAAGTTAATTACTGGTCTAATTATATTTCTTTCGACATATTTGAACATTCATCGTAGTCTTCATTAATCTTAGTGATTGATTATGTGTTCGTCGTTTGTTCATCAGTTAATAGGAAAAGTAAAAATACTCCAAAATCTCGATTTTCTATCTCACTACACACTGCATCGCCTTCGTTTGTAACCGTTCACTCCTCGATAAATGCTCAAGCCGTTGAATAACGTCACTATTCATCAGAAGCGAAGGGAAATAAATTACTTCTATCGACTCGTGCAAGTTTAGTTTAATGAACCACCTTTAAAAACCCACCCCACCCCTGTTGTTCCTCCTCTTCGGAGATATGGGTTCCTCTCGGAGGTAACCTATTGCAGGGATTGGAGGGGGTCGTGGCAGGGGAGGTATTTGGGGTTACGGTAGGAGAAAGAGGGGAGGTAAAGGATTTCGGAGTAAGGTGGGGGAGGGGCTGAGATGGGGAGGAAGAGATTTTGGAGCGGGACGGGCAGGGGGTTTAAGGGCGGAGGGGGAAGAGATCGAGGTCGTAGGGAAAAAGGGCTTTTATCGCGGTCGGCGGGAGCGCGAAGTGTGGGTGAATCATAGCCGGGGAAGCTCATTGCGGCCGAAGGATACGGGACGGGTGAGGGGAGCAGGGAGTAGGGGGAGGGTCGAAGGGGGGAGGAACTCCGCTGTACCTGCGAGACGTAGATTGGATGCAGGTAAGGGGCGGAAAAATAAAATAAATATACCCAAAGATTTTTGGCGCCGGAAGACGGTTGAAATGTGGGGAGTTGGGACTCCAACGCGGGAGGGGGTTGCATGGTTGGTGTGAGGTTGGGCTCTGAGGAAAAAGGGAGGAAGAGGTGTAGGGTAATTGGCTCCTAAGACGAAGTTTCGGGTAACAAAAAAGACGTGCTTTGCGGAAAGGCGGGGTGGTTTTTTTTCTGCTGGAACTAGATTAAAAATGTTTCGTCCCCGTCCGTCTAGGTTAGACCGAGGTGCGGAGATTCTGGAAAGTTCCAGGTCATTTGCATGCGTGTGGGAAGCCGATACTGTGTGAAGTTAAAAAGTAACGCTTCCAATTTGTATCCATGCCCTGTGGAAGGACGTGTGTATGTGTGAAAGGGACGGCGAGGCGTAGGTCTGTAAAAGTTTACTTCAGCAAATAGCACCCGTAAGTTGTTCTTTCAGTTCCGATTTTGTACATCACCATGGATATTTTCCGCGTGTTGCCACGCAAAGTTCTTGTAAAAAAAACCTGAAATCTGGTAAATCGCAATCCAAGATTTTCATCCTGAAATGATTCAGGGTATTTTTGTACAGTTTGGATGAGAATGAATACTTTGGAATGGGAGAATATAGTGGGTGGATTATAGATCGTTAAATTTGTTTGACTTGATTGTAGACAAAATGGCATGATGATGGCGTTACATCGGTTGACCAGTGGCTGATTTCACGCGGATTCATAAATTGCCGATCATCGGGCGTCATTCTGGCGTTCGTTTTGAGGGCGGAATCTAGTTCACGCCTCTTATGTATAAACTTCCTGGGTTCCTTGCATTAAAATAAGCTACCCGTATCCTTTTTGAGAAAGAGCATATTTGTGAATGTAACAACACAATCATCATCACCATCAGCCGTGTTTTTTTCCCTTGCTATATTTATTTTATTTGCAACTATCAACGTTGACTCACGGCCGATCGCTGCAGCTGGGAGCCCATCAATACTATTAAGGCGGGAGCATCCACTTGCCCCCGCGACGTGATGGCAGGAAGCATTACATAAGCGGATGATTATATTTTTAGATTATTGATTGACAGGGTGTTTATAACCTACATAAGACTTGTCAACCAAGATCGGGGCCTTGATGTAGCAGATTCTGAAGTTCGCGATGACATTGGAGGGTTTAAATAAAAACGTGTACGCAAACTTCGTGGGATATTTATGACCCTAAGATCCCTGCCCCCTCCCCACGAAACTGAAAACGATGATCCGGCGTAATTCTCGATCCGTTACGTTCGCGGAGGGGAATTTGAGGGAAGAGGTTGTAGAGGGGATCGTGGAGAAACAAGGCCGTGAGTGCTGATCGTGCAATATTTATCGAATGTCCTCGGCGGAGATGAGCGGTCTGCTTGGTAGGGTGGGAGGGCGGGGGGTGGGGGGGGCAATCGTTCTGGGGGGCAGGTGGCCTGAGGTCTCCATTGGTCTCCCCCCCCATCCCTGTGCGACTCTCGTTATGCCGGGAATCTCCGGCCGAGTGGGATATGAAAAAAAATGGGAGACCTGAGTCCGGGGATAACGACTGCGGCCGCAGAGGTCCGGATCAAGCTGCGGGGATTTTAAGTCGCCGACCCGGCGTTTCGTTGGGTGTCCTATCCCCTGTCCGCTTCGTCGTTCGTTTGGGATTGTGACGCCGCCGCGGCGTCAATCAATTTTCGATCCGACGGGGGAAAAATTGAAAGATTTGTGGCAAGGATTGCGCCGGAACCGGCCTGAACACAGTTTTCACTGCGTAAGGGGAAAGTCATGCCTCCTCAGTTCCGAAAATCCTTTAATCGGTGTACATCCCTTCCCTTTTGCCGCTTCTGTCATGTTTTAGGTTTATGTCACTCTACCCCGTTTTTATAGAACCGTTATGATAGTTTTTAGATGGAAATCGATCTTGAAATCAAAGAAACTATTTAAACTACCTTATTTCCTTGATATGAGGCATGGAAATCGAATAGAAAAAGATGTTATAGAAATTGAAGTTTAGGGAACCTTTCTCCCATATGTTGCGTCGGCAAGAGAGCATCAATTAATTAGATCGAGCTTACAGCAGAAACGACGGATTAAAATGTAATAATAATATTCATGACGAGGCTGATGTGAGGCGCTTATGCTAGGAAATTCAATGAAGATAGAGGAAAGACCTTTTTTAATGTGGACGTGAAGCAGGATAGAAAAGGTAAGATTGGAATACTGAAAGAGGATAACAGAAGGAGTTATAAGAAATGTTGAGGAGAACAGAATATTTCTAGAGAAATACTTGCATAACGTTAAGTACATGGATAAAGAGAGCTATAGTAACCAACAGGAAATGAATGCCAACACTGAAGAGGGAATGTCGATTAAGAGTGGATGAGATCGGATTAGAATTGGAATTTTAGATCAAACACTGTTTTTTGGAGAGTGTGTTTAGCTGGATAATTGAAATGCGCTCGGAAATAGAGAAATTGATGATTTAGGACGATTTTATACCCATTCAAACCTAGTATTTTGTGCAGCCGAATTTTGATGCTGAATTCAGAAAATATCAATTCATGTGAGGTTTGTGAGAGAGGCTGCCAGCAGGCAATACGCCTCGAGTAGAGAAGGCACACCTGGTGTAATCCTATGCCTACCTCGGAATCTGCATAGCGTGGAATTAAGTCATGAATAGCTCGAAGTTAGGAGGCGTTCGCAATGACGAGACATCCTCTGTGCTCAAAGATACGATTTCAGACAAAGAGGCAGTACGTGGAGTGTGCTACTTAATAAATCAAGAGACATTAAACACTGGAAAAGCGGACCAAGGAAGACTATGAGCCTTCGAAACTTGGTGCTGGGGCGGGAGCAGATCAAATAAGCGGATGATAAGAGAAGCGAGGAAGTGTATACACATGGGAAAAGGTCTTACCGAGAGAGAGAGATCTTTATAGAAAAGAAGCGGATGCGTTGGGCCAAGGCTGACTCACAAATGGATTCACTCCTCATCAAAGTGGATGAAATGGCTCAGTGCGAATGGATTTGGTTCACTGAACAACTCAGCATTAAAAGAGAGATATCAGAAAAGAGATCTATTTTGGCTGTGTCATTTCGAGAGTTGGCGTGGGATGTGGAAGAATGAAGGGCTGCAGATGGGCCCATTTTTGGATTAATTGAGGGAGAAGCATTTTTTCATCAGCCACCATTCAAAACCTCGAAGGTTCGCGCAAAGTGGATATAGCTAGAATAATTTGAGTCTTCCCCATTCAGTATTCTGATCATCACGTCATATTCAAGATCAGAGACTGTGAAGAACCTGACGGATTAATTTTCCGCTTAGATCGGGCGAGATTCATGTTTTTTACTTCCAGGAATGGGTTCTGGAAGGTTTGGGGGTAAGGTACGCCACAGCGAGCGCTTTGTCGCAAAGGGGGAAGTCCTCCTTCCTTCCCCGTCGCGAGGTGACGTTACCGTCGTATTCCGCCCCCAACACTGAAACGAAATGCGCGTGACTCCTCTCTCGCACCCCCTCGGGAAGGAACCCTTACTCCCACCGAGTCCCTTTTCCCCCCTGTCGCCCATTATTTCTGCTCCTGAAAGGGTGGGACTCTAATCCACTTTCCGTGGGCAACCGGCAGAGGGTGCACGGAAGCCGTTTGCTTGCCGTAGGAAAAGAGAAAAAGAAAGAAATGGGGAAGGGGAACGAGTGAAAATTCGGTCGAGAATGGTGGGAGAAGGTGGGGGGCGTGTTCCTTGTCTCCAGACTTAATATGTGACCGGGGTTTTCATGGTATAAAAAGGCTCGAAACCTAAGAATGGGTATGTTTAAATCTCCCATACCTGATCCGAAAAGGAGTATGTTTTCTGTGATTAAAATATATAATCAAATATGTTGGTGCAATGAAAACTTATATAATAGAGGAGCTTCTATTCTGATATCCGAATCTCATTAGGAAGCAACTGAGTGACAGCCCAACGGTGTGCATTTTGTTTCTCATATTCTTTGGTCGGAAACTCTTTAAGAGTCGGAGAGGGCTTAGATATCACTATCGCAGGAATTACGCTCAGTCCTATTAGCCAGGCGGGTTCAGTACATGAGATGTCTATAATTGTAACATCTTTCCCAGCGAATTCAAATTAAATATATCCGTTCAGCATTTCAATTCCAATTTTTGCATAAATTCGAACGATGAATGAAATTGAAAGGTGTAAGGTTGGCCTGGAATGAATAAAAGCTGCTTCAACCTCGTTCCTCTCTCTATTTTCTCGGAGTTTCAACGTAAATTAAATATGAAGATATAAACTAGATGATCTGTTTTCGTAAAGTCGCGGAGTTATTCAGCGGCAGGCGCTTTTGTATTCTGACAATCTTGTCAGGCCGTCGAGGATATCGGGGAGAAAATGCAAAAATATCGACGGAGCCCCGAAAACTCCTTGACTGTTACTCTCTTGGATCGTTCATCTTAATCACTCCTCAGGTGACAAGTCTCTCTCCCGCTCGCCGTTAAGATGGGCTTGAATCATTCCTCTTAACGGGTGCGTCAAAGCTCAATAGAATGCGAGTAGCGGAAGGCTGAGCGTTTTTATTTTATTTTCACACGGTGGCCATTACGCTGAGCGCGGAAAACAGTCTTTATACCTGGGACGCGCTAGTCAGAGCTCTTTGAATTTCCGCACTGGAACGAGATTATAAATCAAATCGAGAGAAAACCTCTGCGAACATCCTTCTTTTTAATTTTTCCCTCGCCTCTGATTTTCCCTCGGGCATAAAAAGACCCCAACCAGAAAGGGGTAAGGGGGAAGGAAGAGTACCGACTCCCGAAAATTTCCCATTCCCTTGGACAGGAGCCGTCCGAAACTGTTCACGTATTAATCGAAGTGGGAGTTCCTAATTCTCCTCCTGTGAACGTTCCCCCCAGCGGTCGGGTACCCTCATCTGGACGACGGCTCCGATTAATTTGTTCACGCCCGGGCGCGAGTCTATGGAAGCGTCAAGCATTGCATTATCAGCGCGCTAATTCCTTTAAGCATTCCCTTTCGATTCTTTTTTTCCTTTTTTTTAATTTCATTTCGGGGACGCACTCAACCACTCACCCGTTGCTCGCAGTCGTAAAACGACTCGTCTGTTTTCATATTTCACGCAATTTTGCGGACCTTATGTGTAGCCTGTGCTTCGTTTGTTCACTGCAAAAGCCGGAATTTGTGTGACTCTGAAAATTAGAACACCAGGATATCCTTGCGACTGTAGTTGGGGAGGGGGAAGCCTGTCATTGAGTGGCGTTAGTAAACATATATCCCGCATGAATTTTGGGATATATTTCCCTGTTAGTTTAATCATCACTATGCTTAATTTCTGGGAAGTATTCAAAATAGTCGACGAGAATGGGAAGTTGATTAGGAAATCTAGAAGTGAATGGAGGACATTTTGAGAGTTAACGGAGTACTGGATGGAATGATGGTGGGGGAAAGCATGGAAGACGGGGAGAAAGAATGAATGAGAAAGAATAGTTACCTATTCTGAATAGCAAGAAGGCAGGCAGAATAAATGGAGATTTAATGTAGGAACGTGGATTGAATAGAAAGGAACTTACACGAGTGGCGAGCTGTGGTGTGAAATAGCAGACACGGACTGTGCACAAATTTATCAGTCGAATTTTGTAGAATTACGTAAAGGAACTTTTGGCAAAAGTTTATGGCAAAAGAGTCAAACCTGTCCTCTATCATAGTTTAAAAATTATTCGAGAGCTAATCAATATGTTTACAAGTAAGAATGGCTTAGAATAAAGACCAACAAAGGAATAAGCGCCTATAAAATAGGTAGACCACATGAAACTAAGATAATATTATTTTTCTTTACCGTTTTTATATCAGAGCCACACGTACGAACGTAAAAAGCGGCGTGTGACTGGCGATCCGTAGTTTGCCGACCCCTACTGTAAAGCTATAGCGCTTTGATTGTTTCGGTCAGACCCTCACAAAGTTTTATATCCGAATAAAAAAGTTGTATCTGGCTCACTGACACTGATGTTAGTATTTTCAGATCATCCCTTCCGCATCTGCTAGCTGATGTTGGGGAGGTCGTCTTTTGAGCCCGCATCTGCACGCGATGAGAGGGAACCTAATATTGCGGGCCTGCTCCGACGCTCCGCGGGTCCATGAAGCGAGTTGATTTAAACCCACCTTGCGCCGTCGAGAGCTCTGCAACGGAAGTGATAAGGCGACTAGTATTCGAGTGGTTGGAACCCTAGTCGGTTAAGCATTTCCCAAAATTAAACGCTTCCCGCCACAAGAGAGAGCAAAAAAATAAAGTTTCCGGACCCTTTCCCGAATCCTCGTGCTCGTGTTGAAAAATTTAGGCAGTCTTAATTTGCATGATTAGGGGAGGGATAGGGAAAAAGGGTTTTTGTGGATTATATTTGGGCGCATCAAAGAGAATGCCCCGATTTTCCTGTCGTCCGTTTCCACTTCAGGATTGAATATTCATAATCTCCCACTTCGCCGTCCTCGAAAATTATGCACTTGGCCAGATGTAACGTGTTATTTCTTATTTTCGACAGCGCGGCGATCCCACCCTCCTTTCCGACCACACACTGCTATCTCTAAACTCTCTAACCCCCTCTCCGCTACCCCAACCCCCATTCCACGCATCCGCAAGGACGTTGTTTGTTTGTTTTTGCTAATTTTGACCGTTGTTCGTACGATTTTTCACCTGAAATAGTCTCGCGCCGTGCGCGGGGGCGAAAAAGGTTATTTTAATTCTCATATTTTTTTCATTCCTCCCCCCCCCCCCCCTCCTCCCCCCTTCCCCGAGTTGAGTGTAATTTTTTCCTTCCCTTCCTTTCTTCCCCGGGCGAATAAACGGGAGAGACTCGGGAGAGTGAGTCTCACTCACTCTCTCTCTCGCGAGTTTCCTTCCTTTTCCATTGTGGATTTCCACGAGCGCTCGCCGCCGCCCGCGCGGAAACACCGAGGACCTTCAGGCTGGCTAAACATTTTGAAAATTTCAAAAACCATATCGAGATGAAAAACCACTCCCTCTCCCCTTGGTTTGAGGTAAAAAAATGGAAGAGAGAAGAGGGGGAAGGAGGGTGGGAGAGGAAAGAGAAAGGACGCGGATGAGAGGGAGGGTGAAGTTAGAGAGAGGAAAAAAAATGGAAAGAGAGGAAACAAAACGCGAGAACCCGACGGACACGGTCAAAATTTTTCCCCCGCCCTCTCGCAAGTAGCCGGACGTGGGAAGCTGTGGCGATGGGAGGGAGGTGGGAGGAAGCAAGATTTTCCCATCCCTCCGGCCGGCCCACATGACTCGGGACGGGGGAGGGAGCGAGAAAGTGCGAGTTGAGAAAGAGACGGGAAGGGGGGGGGAGTGAGTGCCTTGCAGGGTAAGAGGAGAAAAATACATTTTACGCAAACAAGACCCTGCTTTTCCAGAGGAAGGTGTGCATAGGAGAGCGCGGTTTCGGTGGGAAGTTTAGGGGCTGTAGCCGGCCCAAAGAGAGGGCGAGGCGCAGGAAGGGATTGAGACGAGTGCAGTAAACAGGACCGAGGGTGGGAAGCAAAAAAAAAGCCGCTCTTGGAGGCTCTTTTGCTTGATAGATTGGTCGGGAAAACGGGCGTAGGGAGCGAAGGGATGGCGGTGGCTGTGGTGTTGGTAATGGTCCGGGGAGAGATAGAGAGGGAGAGAGGGTGGAGGAGGGAGATGGAAAGGGTTATTTTTTTCGACAGGGGGTAGCTGGTTCCTACCACCACCCCGTTTCCGCTCGTGGGACGGCGGGAAGGGGTTCCATAGTGGAGGGGTTTTACGCGTGTGGATGGACGGGAATGCAGATTGGCGGGGTAGGTTTCGCTCACAAGGGAAAGGAGAGAGAGAGAGAAGCGGGCGTGTTCGACGGGGACAGGGAGAGGGATGGGAATAAAGAGTGTGTGCCGTAAAGAGTGGAGTCATGTCTACTTCCTAGGAACCGCCGAGGCTCCACGGGGTGGAACCGAGCATTTCCTCCTCGGATGGCGATCGATAGGCCGCCTGCTCTCCGTGTTCCCTCTCGTTCCTCCTCCATCTCTTCCATCCCTTTCACCCTCCTGTTCTCTCTCTCTCTATCTCTCGCTCCCCCTTTTTTTTGCCTCCCCTTCTCCACTCCCACCTCTCCGCTCCTTACTGCCGCCCAAAACGTTCATCACTCGCCGGCTCGCGGTTCCCCTTTCCTATCTCTCTCTTTCTCTTTCATTCACACTTCAACCTCTTTTCTCCATCTCTCTCCTTCCGTGAATGTCGTCGTTTCGCGATCCCGAGTTTGTCGTCGTACCCGCATATTTCTCTCTGTCTGCCTCACTCTCTCCCTCTTTCTTTTTTTTCTCTCTCTCCCTCCCTCTCGCCGCTCTCCGTCGTTTAAATTTTTTCCTCTTTCTCACGCGGCGTCAATCGCGTCCACTTTTCGTGCTTTGTTGTCCCGGCTTGCCTTTTATTCCTTTGGATTTTTGTACCGCCGTAGTATTGGTCGGGATAAGGCCCGAGCGGCGCAGGAACTGAAAGCTGCGGAAAAGAAAAATGAGAAAACGAAGCGGGCGCGATGTTTTTCTTTTTTGGGCGTATTTTTGAGGACCTGGGAAATGTGAGCTCGCACATACGTCGACGGTGTGTGTGTGTGTGTGTGTCTGTGTGTGTGCATGCACGGGGAAACGGAAGCGCGATCGTTCATATGTGCACGGGAGGATGGTTAAGTGACGAAAAGGAAGTTGAATCGTATGCAGGAAATTCTGAAGCTGGGGAGATTAAAAACGGGGTTCGGAGAAACGTTTTAGGGAGCATGGGAAATTATTTTATTTTAAATTTTCCTTCTTTTATTTTTTGGACAAGCGAGTGGAGATCGCCGTGAAAGAAAACATTTTCACTTCCCCGTGATTAGAATCCTCATCTTCCAGTTGCCAGATTTCGGTTCGTTGTTAGGTCTATATCGGGGTTAGATTTTTAATTCAGCCTCGTTAAAACTTCCAAGTATTCTAGCGTGTGTTATTGACAGCTTATCAATAGATACTCAAATACTTCCCAGCTCAACGTTGGCTTGTTGCCGTTAGTAATAACAAATCATTTTTCGGCATCAAATTTGAAAATTTTACACTGCGTTTTCATTGCATGGACTACTGATTTACCTTAGCCTTATTGTCGTGGGACCTAATAAAGGAGTAAGCAGTTTTGGACAAGTCAAACTTTATTGCCGAGATGAGCTAATCTTTCAACCAGGTGGACACCTTAGGAGAGGGTTGATCGGGGGGAGGTCTTTGATTGCAGAGCGGAAGAGCGAGCGGCGGCCAGGGTCTGGGAGGGTGAATGAAACCGTCGGAATTATCTCGAATAGGTAACTATGGAGTCACGTGGTACAAACATGAATGGTTTTCAAATTCAGTGTGTTGGATTCTCTCATTGCAATCTCTTTCATACTTTTCACTTGATTTTTTCTCATCCGAGGGCTCAATGCTGGAGACGGAAAGAAAATATCAAGTGAAAATATGAAGTGAGAGTATAATGAGCGATTCAAATATTGCACCGAATTTGCAAACGAAGTGTTTGAACAATGTGACCAGGAAAGCACCTCATTATATATTGGCGTCCTCGTTTGCCCATACACTGAGGCCCACCCATTTTTAATCTTCCCGCGACTACAGACTACGGCCTCGCCGAGGGGGAGAATCCCTTCTCTTCGCCTTGCTGTCCCACAGGGCGCGTGTCCTGCCAAGGAGCGTGCGAGCATCCCTATATGACCGAATCTTTATGCGACTCCCAAATGGGAAATTGTTTATCGATTCGTTCTTATTCATATGATAACATATTCTGATAACATCCGGTCACATTTGTTACTTCCGAAATCATCTCACCTCAAGAAGAGATGAAATTTTAATGTTTGTCCTACATTGTGAACCTCTCGGTTTTCTATATTCGACATCAACATTGTTCTAACAGGTTCTGGTGAAAGAATGACTGAATTCCGATTTATTCCTTCTTCTGTTTGTCGTATTATTATGTGCAAATATGATGCGCCTGCGTGCGTTATTATTATTTTATTATGCCACCAAAAATGTGGAATACGAGATCGCAGTCATCTAATTTTTCTTAGCACTTCAAACGCTATTCATATGCTATGAGGAGATTTGTGGGTCGTGATTGGGAATTGGGTTTATTGTGAAGTGAAGTCGGCGGAGGGGTACACTTGCCGTTTATTTACTCTTTGGTGCCTTTGATTGAATGGGGGAATATCGGCTTGGATTCAATGCGAAGGAATAACGACACGATAAAAGCGGATGGTAAACCATGAAAACGACCATTAACTTGTAGCAGTGTTAGTCATGTTATGGAACCAGTGGTTTTAAACCGCGGTACTGCGGCGTATTCGAGTGCCGTGATGTTACCCCAGGGATACCGTGAAATAATGCGACAAGTAGCGCCATAGCAGTGATAACGTACCTACACCTTTAAGCATTTAATCCTTTTATCGAGATTGTCATTTGCCAACTCCCTGGGCAATGCAATTCTTTCCGCCGATTCGCGCTGAGGGACATTTACGACTTCATAATTCTTCCACAGTATTGTTTAAAAATTGACCAATATGGTTCTTTAATTTACTCAGTGCTACTATAAAGAAGCAAAATATTAAGTTGCCAAGAGGGTTGTGTCAAGATGAGAAAAAGTATAAAATTTTATTATTATACATATAAAAATTTGAATTGTTTAATTTCAAAGAACACCAATGATTTAATTTTCAAAATTCCAAAAGTCAACATGGTTTCCTTTGACTTGGTTACCATTACTGCGTTATCGGTTACTAAAGCCCTGAGTGTGTTCGCTTAATTGGGGTTAAGAGGAAAACAAATAGTTTCCTGTCAATTTTGCTAAGGAAGAGGGCGGAAAATATTATATCTAATAACTAGTTATCAAAGTGGGAATGGTTTTGTATCGCTGATCATCATACTTCAATCTGAAAGTGGGTGTGGCGGGTTAGAGATCAAATCAAACGTGGTAAGTCCCTTTCTGCGTGTAATTCACTAGTTAAGGTTCAGCGGGACTTTCACCCGAAATTCCGTGAGATAGGTGAGAGTAGAGATCACCTGGTGGGAACTAAGCCTCATGGCGTGAGAAAATGGCCCCGTTGAGTAGGGGGCAGCTCCTTCCCTTGTACCACCTGCGGTTTCCCAGAAAGTTCTGACTTCCACTAAGTCACAAGGCTTACTGAGACTCGTGCTGGGGACGTGCCGTCATTGTCGACTCCACTGGCCAGTAGCCCACCGTCTTTCCATCCTTTTTCTCATTGGAGCATAGAATTGAGTCAGATGAAGGCATTATTGGATAATATGGCAAATGAAATATTACGGGGTGGTGAATTCTATCTAACTTAACATCTCTATCATTGAGGAGTTGGTCAGACCTTTTACGAGATGCTTGCTTTATAAACAAATCGTCATCTTGGTTTCTCTTCACTAAAAAATTTATTTAACCGTAGTGACTCATGCTAGGTGTGTTGTTCACGTTGTGAATTTTTTCATATAAATTAGCCTAAACTCTGGATGCTTACCCAGAGGTTAGGCTCGTTGATGAAAGCGAAAAAATTACTTGGCGCTACGCCCTGTGGAATTCAAACCTCAAGATAGGGTGGCTAATACCTTCCCCTTTACCGAAGGCCTTTTTTTTCAGAAAAATTAGTTGTCTAGTTAATCACATAACTTGAGTTTAATAGGCCGAACCGGAAGAGTTCGCTCCCAGATTCGAACCTGGAGCCTCAATGCAGGGACAATATGCTCCTCTCACGAGGCTTCTCAAAGTTAGTTTTTTTAATTTTATCTTTCTTATCTTACGGAAAGGAAAATAAAGCTACCGAAAAGTTAGTTTGCAGGATCAACTTTTCGATGTTTGATGCCATCCACAGACCTGACTTTAGGTGCCATGTTGTCGGAGGGTTGAATGAAGGTCATGTCTCCTAGTGTCAAAACTTTACCGTGGATGTAAATTGACGAATTGAAGGAATTAGAAAGAAATTTATTTACGTCGTCATTTCAGCCCAAAGCTTCCACGCTCGCGGTGTGATCTAAATTTCGCAATGTCTAGATTAAAGCTTTGCATTCGGAACAGAAGAGTTGAAATTTGAATCTAATTATTTTGGAGAGATGACAGCGACCGATGTGCCATTGTCCTAAAATCTGGTAACCCTCTTCGTCCATGGAAGAGTGGGACACGGGAAACTAACCGATTTCAGGCTCGTGGTCGCTCTCCCTTTTTTTCCACACTTCGGAATTCTTTCGCCTTCCTTTTACTCTTGCCGATCTTGTTTCCGAGGATTCAACAATGGCCTCCGACTCCCGTCCCGATATTCTCCGACGAAGTCATTCCCCTAGGTCCTTCCCTCTCCGCGGCCCTCCCCTCTCGCCTCCCCCCTCGCCCCGTTTTTCTTCCTCCTGCACTCCCCAGCACCCCTCCTCAGCCCCTCCAAATGGAAATCTTTATCGGCTACCTCCTCGCATTAATCCCTCCTTTTACACCGCACAGGCGCTCGTTCGCCAAAGTTCCCCTTTGTTTTGCTATCCCATTATTCATTATGACGAAGTCGGCTCAAGGGTGGAGGAGAAGAGGGAATCCGCCGAGAGGATCTCAATTCCGCCCGAGAAAATTCGTTCCTGTTCTATTTTTCTCCCTCCCTCTCTGTCTCTTTTTCTCTCCCTCCCCAAACCCTTCTTCCGAAACTCATCCTCTCAATTTCTCTTCCATCTCCCTTATCCCCTCTGAGACCCGCCCACCGATTCTCATCCTTCCTCTCATTTCCCTCCTCCCCTCCCGCTTCTTCTTCCTCGGTCCCCTTGCGCTCTCACGAACTTTTACGCCGACCCCATCTCTCTCTTACCTTTCGGAGACATTAACGCACAATTACCCTGATTGGTTGTTTATTTGAAACCCGAGTCTTTTTGAAACTAATTGTAAGGTGACTGCAATTGATAGGATGTTTGGTTTGCAAGGAGACTCTGCTCCCCCTTATCCTCCGTTTTTCGTCGGAGTCACATTTTTCCTTCCCTCCTCTCCTCACAGATGCTTGGTGGGCGAAGGTGGGCATCAATTCTGCCTTCCATTCGGATCCCCTGTATTTGCCTGGAATGCACCAAGTGCTGTCGGCACTAGGGAAAGTCGATAAAAGGCCAATGAATCCTATGGTAATGGAAGCAAGCGCTTTAAAACTGGAGCGAGCTTTTCGCTTTAAATGTTGAACTTTAAGGGTACACAATGATATGCCTCCTCTTGAGTGAGGGCAACCGATCTCTCAAGTGCTTCCTCTCAATGGTGATCTCCGGATACCAGTCTGCTTTCGTGCGATTTGGTTTATTTTCAATTCTGTCGGTTGGCTCGTCGAGTAACTGGATCGGATACCCTATTTCCTTAATCGGAACGAATGATTTCCGGATTGTGACATCTGCAGATTTATTCCAGGATCCGCTTGTTTTCCTGTTCGTGCTATCGGATCCATGGAAAATACATACCTACTGTATTCATTGCCTCAAATTGCCTATCTAACAACAGGCCATTTTATTACTCTACTTGTTCGATAAATGTATTTACTCTTTATTATCCTGATACCTTCTCATATTATCGTTTATTGCAATGTATGAAATAATTAACGATGAAATTTAGGTCTAGTGGTTTTATACTGTCTAAATATAATTTCCTCTAAATATTTCCCATTCTGAACTTAACATGTAGGCACATTCAGTGTGTTGAGATAAGGAACACTAAGTAATTGTGTGAGATGAGGATGCTTCGCAGTCTGAGTGTAAACAGATTCATCCAGTTAAATAATTGATATTTAATAATAATGCATGTATGCGTGTTTTTCTATTCTTCTGACAAGCTCAATTGTTTCCTTAATTTAAAATGCGTGCATCAACGCTCGAATGCACCCACAGGCTTTTTCAGGCATGAAAATTAAATGAGATTTGGGACGAAAACCAATTTCATAAATTAATTATTTAGCCCAATATGTTTCGTTGATCCTGTAGTTGGTAGTTATATCGACTCCGGAGTTCTAGAGACGAAAAAAATCCCTTGACCTTTGCATAGTCATAGTTGATTACCAGCCTTCAGGCATTGGCTTCTTTTCCGCTAAGTTTAGATGCTTGAGACGTCACAACAATTTAATGGAAATTAAGCTTCTCTCTTAAACGCATGATATTTTCGATTCTACTTATTTTGTGGATTCATGTTACTCTAAAAATTGTAGTTTCTCACATTTGGTAAATTGGGTGTGCTTACTTTTACTCATCTCTGTATTCAAGTTTTTAAATTTATTTTTGTCGTTAACTTCCACAATTCCTGATGTGTAGAAATCTATTTTGGTAACTAAATCTTTAAATTACCAAGGCATTGAAAGTGAATTATAATAGAAGTGATGTTATAATTTTATGCCTTTTACTTTTCACTAGTGTACCTAAACTCCAAGTAGATTCAGATTTGTTCTTTTTAATCCTTTTTGTGAAATATATTTTGAAGGTATTGAAACTTATTGATAAAACTGTTTCGTGTTTTTTTTAAATCTTTGAAACTTATTTGCAACTTAACTCAGTTATGGTCTACTACTATTACAAATTTTTTTCCCCCTACAATGCCTTCAATCTTGCCAACGTCTTTGAACTCATCCTTTGCTTGTATCTTAGCACATAGCTTCATAGAATTGTGGTAATCGTTACTTGTGGTATTGATTACATATTTCTGGTCCTTGAGCCTTCAAGCTTATCTTGGCTTAAGATTCTCTACCTAGCTTCCTAACGCACTATTCTCTTCTATCAACCTTTCAATTCTTACATACTACCTTTTGACTTACTTTCTTCACTCACTTTATACTATACGTACACTATAAGTCCCGAATTAATGAATGTATATTTCCAAAAGCACTACTCGAGTGAGTCATAACTATTGAACACAGCTGTATTTTATATTCGCCTTTGTATTCACTTATAACGATAATTTCAGAGGGTATTCTTATGTATCGATCCTACTAACCAATATTGAAGTCCATTCGTATCTACGCACGTCTACGAGTGCGCGCGTTACGAACGTTTGATCGGGCTCCTTTCGTATCTCCTTCGTTTAATGCTATGATGTAGATCCTGGTAATAGGCGCATGGAACTAATGAGTATCATTCACCACTCTGAGCGCAGATTGCCTTTCAATGCCTAGATATTGTCCTATGATGTTACGGCAATAACTAAATAATAGGCGTTAAACTCCTTCTTGACCTTTATCCCAACGATAAATATTGATGAAAGTCGTCATCACTGTGGTATATTTAATGAGCGGTCGGGTAGGCCATTTTATGTTGGGTTTATTTCATTTAGGGATGAAGATAAAAGCGACCCCTCACTTCTCTGGTTCTAAGAGTTTCAAATATGATTTTTTTCCCCTGATGATTCAAGTTTCAGATGACCTTGTAAGAAAAATACTGTTTATAACAATGCTGATTTGTTCCTGAAAAAACAATCGGAAAACAGATATAATCCGTTTTTACGAACATATAGATGCCGTGGTTGAGTAAGCAGACATTGGACGTTAACATGTGGGTGAGGAGAAAACGCTTTTATTTGGAGCGAATCGAAATAATAACCCCAAGTTCGCGAGCATTCCTCTCAAGAATAGATGGACCTCACTGCATCGTCGCGACCAGTGGCGCGAAATGAAAATGCAAAAGCACGCGAAGACATGAATCGCAGCACTAACGCGCGAGGCAATTGATATTAGTGCGCGTTGGACCGAAAATGGCCGCCATTCTTTCCTTCCTAGCGCACCCCTTCCCATTGGATCGGGTTGCATCTGTCATCGCGACGTGTTTACACCGTGCACCACGTGCCAAAATATCTCCTCACCTTGCCAAGCTCGGAGCGCACGCCAGGAATCCGCTCTCTCCCATCCAGCATCCCGTAATAAAGTTCATTTATCTCCTTCACGCCCTCGTCCGCCATCCCTTTGGCTCCCTGCAACCTCCCTCTCGTCTTCTCCGATATCTCATTCACTTCCCTCGCTCCCCTTCCCTCCCCTCACCGCATCCGCGAGATACGATTAGCCTCCTCCTCTCCCCCCAACTCCCCACCGCATTTCGCCCATATGTTTCCGCGAATGATTTCCCCGTGAATCCCTATCCGCCAACTCCCATCCCAATTACAATTCTCGCGCCGAGCTGCAAGTCGAGATGGGCGGGGCCGAAGTATGATTAAATTTTAAAACTCAACCCCGTTATTTTTGCCGCACTCCCTTCCCCCATCCCGTAATTCGTTTGCTCGGGATCGAGCCCCTAATTTACCAATTATTCGATCGCGCGAGTTTTGTTTAAAACCCAACACTTCCCCTTGCAGCTCTTCCCCCCAACCAATTACCATCTTTCCATCATCTTCTATCCACCTCCCTCTCCCACACTCAGGTCCGGTTATCAACGAGGGATTCCATCTCTCTCTCTCTCTATAAACTATCTCTCTCGAAGCGGTCTTCGTGTCAAAATGGATGTTTGTGACGCATTTGTGACGTCGGTGCCAAGGGAGATGGGGAGTTTCGGGACCTACCGCGGGGGGTGCTGGGAACACGAGCTGGGAACGTGAGCTTAAATTCTCGGTGGCTCCGTGAAGGAGTCTACACGCCTCTGAACCCTAATGGTTAAAATTTTGTGGGCGGGATTTAATTGACCCGGGACTAGGAAAATGAACTCCACTCGGAATTTCGGTAAAACTTTGGTTAACAACGCTGCTTCGGCCGGAAATTCCGCCCAGTCACTGTAACTTCTTCAAAGAAGAAAGTGAAATGTGTTTGACTTCATTAACTCGCAATGTAAAAGACGTAACGATAAGAGTAAGTTTTCCTTTGAATAATAATGTAGTAATGAGACCAGTTTGAGATTTTTTAATTGGTGAGTCTACTGATCAGTTGAGTCCAATAGATCATTTGCAAAAGATGAGGACTTGCAATTGTTGGCTTCGTAGAATATAAGTATGCTAATTTGCGCTGAGAGTGCTGAACAAATATCAAAACAATTAATTTTTTGCCATATATTGAGGTAAAGTTATTGGCATTTTTGCTATCGAAGTCATTCACATCAATGTGAATGCATTACAATAAAATTGTAGGATATAATAGGTATATTCTTCGGGATTTAGGATATTTGAACTCTTAAAAAATCAAAATTCATCGGACTTTCTATGGAATTTTAACGTCCGTCAAGAAGTTGATGATCTCACTTTTATTCTCTGTGAAGCTTGAAACGAGATCAGCTGTGTACGGTAGCCTGAAGAGTATGCCTGAGTTGTATTGCTTTCGACTGATGTGATGTTGAGTTGCAGATCCAATAACGGATTCCGTCAAGAGCAGGCTAAGGTCGACGCTGGGGTCCTCTCTACCCTCGCTACACTCTCGGAATTCATGCTTGCCTCTAAATTTACTCGCCTCTCCATAACGCCGCTGATGATCAACGCTTAGATCGTATTCACTTTTGGCTGCATATAATCAAACGAACAACATTTTTTTGAGAAATATCAATGTATCCAAAACTTGACTGCTAGAATTAGGTGTTATAGTAATAGGAGGGCCTAAGTAATTCAGCATCATGCTATTTTACTAGCATTTAGTCACTTTTTGAGTTCCTCGACGGGCGTTTCTGAGCGTGGTGAACCTTTCAGGGAGTCCATAGCCTCCTGTTACTCATATTTACGGGCGAGGTATCGCGAAACTTCGAAAACGCCATTGTGCCTATCACTCCATGTCAGAGCAGTGACGGCGTCTGTTTTGAGAATTCAACAATTCACCTCGGGGGACGCGTATTTCAATCCGCAAGCCTGGGAGCGTCTCTCATTTGGCTGATTTGTTTTCAGCGCCGTATTTACCTGCCAGTGTTAAAGTTGTCTCTTAATTAGCTGGCCCAGAATAACCTTTCGGCCGTGCGCTATGCCTTTTTTGTCATTTGTAGGCCAGCTAAATTCAGTAGATATGGAGCCATGCGTTGCAAGGTAGATGGAGACTGTCTGAAATGATTCCTCATCCACTCACGCTTGATTCGAAGCGAAAACTTGGCACGCCGGGTGTTTCACGTCAATGGGAAAAGTCAAAAGAAACTAATTGCTTCATCGAATGTGTCACTGCCAATTCCCTGTTCGAGAAACACGAGAACGATCAGTTCATTTCAGTATCTCCGAAATTTTGATGCCCTCTCTTTCACTTTCACTCCCTTGTTCTTGTCCCCCTCACTCTCTCTCCTCCTCATTTTTGAAACCACATGATAGAAGAAGGTATCTTCGTATCGGAGGCGTGTTTGTTCATTAAAATTCACAGGGCGCAGCTGGTCCAATATTTGCTGGTTTGATACGAAACAGCTGATCACATAATAATGAAACCGGTTGAGATTCGAGGAAATGAAATAACCTGAAGTGTTTTAAAAAGTTGATGAAACGAAGGTCTGTAGAGCCGTCACGATTATCTCATTTCAGCTCCATTTATGTAAATGATAGTCACTCTTGCAACACTTTCAATTGTCCTTTCCGTTTTTTATTTTCACTTTTGGAATGTAGAGGTATTTAAAAATTCTCTGACTCGCCGAAACCAATATGAGTCTTGAGACATCGTCATTTTTATGAAATGAAACTCCAGTTTCACTGGGGTCTTCAAAACATCCAACAGGATCAGCGAAAAAGAAATCATCACAGTGCTCTCTTTTGAGGAAACTGATTTCATTGATTTCGGCAATAGTTTCAAATTTATTTGCCCTCCAGCTTTTCATTTCTCTATCTAGAGTCCATAAAGTTGATAGAGAGTTTATTTAGTAGTTACAGAATAGGAAATTCTTAATCCTCAAGTATTTCTCTCCGAATATTTCATGAGGAAGAGACGTTGAGGACATAGTCTAGGAGAGAAACCCTTTATCTTACGTACCATTGATTTATTTTCTTCATTGAAGATGCTATTATTTTGTAAAAATAGAGCAAAGGGTTTCAATAGATAGGTATTGTTCATTATCAATGCGATACATCAAATTCCCTTCAGGGTCCTGAATGACTTTTTATATTATTTCTTTTTTACATGGAAAATAAAATGTATATCTTCTTGCAAATGCTTCATGACGTGCAGTTGAGTCTCCGCTCACAGACGCTCAGACGAATGAATACACGTTGGCTTCAATTCACGTCGTAACATCCCGAACAGTTTTTAAATTTTAAATGGAATTAACGTACGCTAGGTCTTTCGTGTGAAACATTCTGCAACAATCTATTGAATTTCCAAACTTCTTCACCTCGCTTATCTGTGAACCAACAGGTATATTCACTGTTCCTGTTGGCTTTAGCCCTCACTTAAACATTTACTATTTCGGTTTTGAAAGTGAGACGGCGTTACTATCAAATAATAATCATACTTTCGTCGTGGATCCTCCCTTTCGTAATGCCTACTCCCTTATATTTCTTCTCCCGTCATCACAATATACAATTTTCTCAATATTTTATCACATATTTTACCTGTCAATTACTAAGCATTTTTATTTGAACCTTTCGTGCCCTTTCTCGTTGTCTTTTCGTTGGTTAGCGTTTTTCTTTTACGGGAACGCCTGATTTACTTCGCTTTATCTCAGTTAGGTGGAATATTTCATTGCCAATTGACTGCTTTATTTATCGGGGAATGATTTTCCGTCGATTCAGCCCGTAGTAACTTCATCATTGTCAACTCAGTGACGGATTGATCGCGGAGGAAGGCTCCAGGTGGTTCTGATATTTTGGAACCTATTCGTTTCATCAGTTCCTGTCGCTGGGTGCCACTGCCTTTCAGTCACTCACCGTCGTTCGTCCTCTATCCTTTCACGTCTCTCATTTCTTTTACGCTCCGATCGCTTCCCAGGACTTTCTCCACTTCCGATGTCAACGATTTCTGAGGTTGTGTAATACCAATATCCCACGCTTCATATTTTTATGTTTTCTGTTATTCTAGGGGGGCGAGGAAAAGAAATGCCTCGAGGAGAAACCCGCCTTCATATTTTCAACTTTTGAAACAAAAACCCATGTAATAATATTTGGCCTAAAATTCAGTTCTTTCTACTTTCGTCTATTAGGTTTGAAAAGCATTGATTTCTCCATTAGATTTCCAAGGAATTTAAACATTTATTCATCTTTCTTCTTATATATTTATATGAGCAGGATAGCTTTTGGTATCATGTCTTTAATATTGAGACAGCAAGATGTGAAATACCTTCCATTTTGATTTGCAATTTTTTGGAAAAAAAGCTATTTTGTTTATATTTTGAGTGATACAGATTTTTCACCCACCAACACTGTGAAGTACCTTACTATAATGTATTTGTATTTCATGACTCTTAGTAGCGTAAGATGTGATAACTTCACTGAAGTGCTTAGATTTTATGGATCATTTTCGTATCTATATAACCTGAATGCCCCTATAAGAAATTGATTGTTCGCGGCTACCCATTAATTAAGATTGGGGTAATTAATTGCTTTGGTTAATTTGCGAATCTTGTAGTCGAGTTTAAACTAAATGCGGGACGTTACTTAATGTGCATCAAGTTATCAGAGATGGGAGTCACTTAGTCTACTTCAACAATTTGTCTACGTGAGATTGGCGCCAGATTTCATCCATAATGGTAAACAAATTTTCCAGCACTATGCTATTGCTATGCTATGTATTGAAATTTCGGCATTTATCGCTAGTCATATGGTATAGTGAAAAATGAGTCCAGATGGGCATTTAATGTGGGACTTACTTTCAGCGCAACATTGCTATCGATAAAATCCTACGTCCTGTAACACTCTCACGCTTTTCAAAATGTTATGGTATTGGTCGCGGAAATGGGACTGGATAAAGAATGTTGTTGGATTGATCCTCCTGCCCCTGAGAGCATGATCTCCTATCACCCCTTGCATCCCGAGAGATATTTTCCCAAGGGGCGGAGCGTGGGTCAAGAAGGGGGATACTGGTGACAGAGCTCGTCCTCGTGAAGTCAGCTTGTCATGAAGCGGAGATGTTTTGAGAACTTCCTCTCGGAAGGGCTGGCTGTCTGTGATCCCCCGCGGCGACTGGTGGGAGGATGTGTCTGTCCCCGCGTGGAGTGACACAGGCGAGATTACGGTGTGTTTGCCCTGACTGTTGTTCCTCAATCCTCATCAACAAAGCCCTCTTCTTTCGGACTTCCTTACTCTCAGGACGGTTTCGATGAATGTTATTGTTGAGTATGTACTACGCAACTTTTTACGAGAAATCTGATAACTCATAGGGAGTGCGTCTATTGACTATTTTTCTATTAATTTATTTCGAATTCTAACGATTAAAGATAAGTTTGGATAGGTACGAAAGTAACTCAACATGCTCCAACTCACTGTCAAACATTTTTGTGCATAAATTTTGTCAGTTGGTTAGTAAATTCGTTATTCAGGGGAGGCGACCGACAGATGAGGTCATATGCGCCGTTTAGGATCGGTGGGTAATTGGGTAATGGTAGGAACATTTCAGGCAATGGAGGAAGAGTGAAGAGAAACCCCGTGTCGGCATTAGCCTCTTCTTAACGACAGGCTTCAAGTGGATCACGACTTAACGTCCCATCCGACGGACGGGGTACTGAACCTAAAATGTCCTCCGCTACGTATTCAAAGAGGGATCTTTGTGACACTGAAATAATCTACAGCTTCCGGAAATCAAACCCGGGCCTTTGGGATGGGTGGCCAGTACTCTAGCCACCACACCGATCCTCTTTTCAGCTGGTATTTCCTCTTTACATTCCTCTCAAAACTTCTATTCTATCCCTTCCTCTCCTGCGTTTACCGGATACATTATCTTCTTGAAGTAGTGTAGTATGCGTGGGTTTTAGGTGCTCCGACAGACATGCGTTTACTATGGGAACCAATAGCTGTTTTATGCCGCGTCTTCAAGCCTCAGCTCATAATTTTGAGACAAAATATGCCCGAGATGAGATTCAATCAATGCCCGAGATAGAGACCGTTAGATTAACCGGCCGGTGCATTGCCAAAATCATTGCTGCATCCAGCTCCAATCTTAAAGCTAATAGTGCTGTCTTCAAGTGTAGGAGCATAGAATAAAAAATAACGTATTCTATTGTATTTTTGTGCATTTACAAGCAATGCGTTCTGCCTCTGTAAAATCGTTCCGGGTAATAATACTTAGAAAACAAAAAACAAACCTTTTAGAGAGAGCTTTTTTCGGTAAAGAAACAAATTAACGCGCACGAGGCATTTATATACCTTCTAAAGAAACTCAGACTCTTCTGTTTCAATGGCTGTCTTCAACCACAAAAAATAAGAATAACATCAAACCACTAATAATTACGCTCCCTCAGCATTTATGTCGAGTAGCATGATGTTTGTGACGTGTGCGAAGGATAATATTTCAAGAATATAAGCACGAACAGAAGCCAAGAGAACAGGTGACGCGGTTTGTGGGCGCTCGACTCCCGAACTATAAAATTAATTGTCACATCATGATTAGAAAGGCCCCCGAAGAGAGGGAGACTCTTCATTATGTCCCATGCGCACCCGCGAATAAGTTTACAGTGTGTTGGTCGTCCATTGATAGTCAGTGATTGCTTTCCTTTATTAGATACAGCGGTTGAATGCGCTGTTATCCTGCCCTCTATTGTGGTTAGAATCAATACGGCAAGTGGTGTGACGGTGATCAGATTGCGTTGAGAGACGTGCTGGATATTTTAAGGGCTGATCTTTAAGTATGTGGTAGCACGATAAACATACAATTCTTCATTTCCCCGCATTCATCGCGGGATCCCAACGAGCTTTTATCTTGAGAGTGTAGATATTAATTTTGATGTACATGTGGAGAAAATATACTGGGTATTGTAAGTCAGGGTAGATTTTAATTAATTACGCTAGTATATTTTTTCCAGAATAATACTTAATAGTATATAATAAGAATTGCCAAAAATATCAGAAATCCCGTATTATACGTAGAAATGTGTTCACCTGTGTATTTATTATATTAATACATTTTCTCTGGGTGGTGGAAGAGTAAAGGGTGGAATTTATTTGGATTGAATAGAGATTAATAGCAGTTTGAACATGCTTAGGAAGTAATGTTTGGAAATTGCCTTTTGGAAGTGTAAGAGTGCATCTAATTTTTAGTTCCAGACTCAGGCTCTAAACATTGTCCTTAAAAAGATGCCAATATATGCAGTGGCTTTAAAATTTTGTCCCTCTCATCTAAGATGGGACTTGCTATTAAAAGAAATGGTTGGCGAGTTTACATTGTGGAAGTTATTTTTCATTATAAAAAAAGAAAAAACTTAGTTCTTTTCCACAAAAGTATTTAAAACAAAAAAAATTTATAAGGGACTTGCTATGTAATAAATTATGGATTTTGATTGGAGAGTTCTAATTTCAATAAATTTATTTCATGAACTTAATTTTTACGTAAAACATACAAATATTCGCCTTTACGCACCGAAGCAAACATTTTTAATATGCTGTATCTGCAGTAAATCAAGTGTGTAAGTTCAACAATCATTGAGGCTTCTTGAATGGGAGACGGAGTTTTTTTATTTTTTTGGAAAGCAGACAAGTTATTTATTGCTTAGCTCCCTAGGTTCCATTCCTAGTTTTCATGCACATTTAGTTCAGGCAGAGACACAAGGCCGATAGGTATTCTTTGATTATATTTTACATTTTGCCAATAATAATCCGCGTTTTTGGATATAATGAGATAATGTCAGCTGCATTACCAGCATACCGTTAATATTACTAGTAAATATTACCGACTAATGCATACTTGGGAAATATAAATTAATATATTCAAAGAAAATAACTAATTAATAATCACTTTATTTTGTAATATACTAGCTATATAGTATACACTAGCCTTTAATTTGCATGTAACTCGTGAATGCATGTTTCAATTCAAGTTTACATGTTTCCATTAAGTAGTAGCATTGCACCTTTTAGGTGGGTGTAAGTAAGTAGTGCAAGTATAGTGATCGTTCACACCCTACCACATGCTCTCGCGGTGGCTCGCAGGGGATTATGTAAATGTAGAAGCTGGGCGAAATACTACTCGTATTTTATGCGTCAGAAAAATGTTATAGAACCGAAAATTGAATAATAATACGCCTTAACTTGTACAAAATAGAATTAACGTTCAGAATTATCCTTGGGAGTCAATGTGGAGATTGTTTGAATACTATCGCAGTGAATACTGGTGTTGATGCTGGTATATTCCGTAGGCCAATTAGGATATAATAGGACACAATTTAACCAAGAACAAGCCAAATTGATGACCAATGATAATTATATCGATTATTTTGCTTGCTATGTTTCATAGGTTTTACTATTTCATACTAATGCTTGATTACACAATACGCACGTTTGAGTGCTACAACAGATGTATAATTGCGGATAAGTATGTTATAGTTGGAACGAGGACTAATTTTTGGGCAAGGGTTTTGTGCAAATTCGTATTTTGTCGTATTTCCACCATGAAATTCGGAGGATATGTGCGCTTGCTCATCTTAATGCGCGTTTCTTGCTTCGCGTGAACAGGCCTTTTAATGGCGTCAAAGAAAATTTATTTAGCTACCAAAGGAAGGTATCCGTGAGGCATCCGGAAAGGAATTTTCCCCAACTTTTTCCCCTTTCCTGTCGTCCGAGGGCGAGGTTCTCTTCGTGGAAATCCGAGGAACAAGCGCCGCCTGAGTAGTGAGGAACATTTTGCATTCGGCTCTGAGCATTCTGCGTGTACCCTGGCTATTGTAGGCCCCAAGGCTTGGCCCCAATGGGCGGTTGGACGCCGTGGTTGAAAACTCCTGCGCTTTTGGGGACGGCAGTGGAGGAGGGGGGATGAAAGGACGTGGATGGGGTAGAAGTTGGACGGAAAGGGTGTCCGACGGATGCCGACGCTCTCTCTTAGCCGTCTCCCTCCCTTACCCAGACCCGAGTGCGTCAGTGCCCACTTGAATGTTTGCGGAGAACGCTTCAGGGGTGCTACGCGGGCGGCCGTCGGGAGAGGGACGTGTGTCACCCTTAAGGAGAGTCCTCCGACGAGGGTTTCCCATTTCTTCCTCATCCCCTCCCCTCATCTCTCTTCTCGCTCCGGGCCTTCATCCTCCGCATCCCCACCTCCTTTAGAAGTTCGCAGCGGGCCCGGGCTGCTGGGAAGTCTAATCACACGCCCGCCGAATGTTAATGGCGCCCGAGTGGCTACGGGTGGGACCGCTCGGCGCTAGTTTTTGCTCCGCCTGCGTTCCGATTGACGGGCGCGTGCTGGGCTGGAGGTGATGAGGGCGGAAGCATTATGCCCTTGCGGTTATCGCTAATATGTCGGGGCAGCGGCGTTTCGGCGAATCCCGTTTACGCTTACGCTTGCATTTACCAAAATTGAAAGTGGTCTGTGAGCGCGGTGTGCTCTCTCGCCGGTCCCGTGTTAAGGGATTGATTCTCGGCCTGAATAAGCCTTTCGGTCAAACTGTCAGCGTCAGGTTAAACGCAAATGAACGGATGCTTCCTGGGGATCATCCGTTTTAATAGTTTAATAAAGTGAATAGCGTCTATGGTGTGATTCTTCATCCACTTGGTTCCCAATGTAAAAACGTAACTCCAAAGCAAGTTTGTGAGATAATTTAAACTAAACGCTCCAACTTTGATCAAGTTTTATAAACCTTTAAATCTTTATTCAGTCTCGTGAAAAGTGCATCGTCAAGTACAAATATTTTTTCAACAAATGAGCCCCATTAGACCTGAATATGTATTTGGTCTAACTGTCAATATCAGGTTATGTGTATATGAATGGTGGCTTCCTAGAATAAGCCGGTGATAATAGGCAGATAAAGTGAAGTGAATGACGTTTCCGGCGTGGACAATCATACAGTTAGTTCTTCGTGCAAAATATAGCTCAAAAATAATCTCAAAGTTTATCGGGTGATTTCAATTTAAAGCTTCAGCTTAAACTGAAGTTTTCCAAACCATTAAATGACATACCTTTCAGATTAAATATCATGGAATTTACATCTTGACATAAACATATTATCAATAACGACTCCAATATTTTTACGGAAATATTGTTTTTGTCGTACATAATTTAAATTTATTTTACATCCAAGTTAGAACTCTTGCCAAGAAGGCTTTTCATACCATTCCTGAAGAAAACTGCAGTCCATTGTCACCAACAGAATTCGGGTCGGTGAAAACTTCGAAACGGAGAAACTACTCATTTAAAATCAGAGAATAATACAAGCTTCAACTTTGTCATGAGTTGGAATCACATGTTATAAATAATGGATTCAATTCATCATTTATGGTCACCTTTGAGGAACGTATAACGACTAGCAAGCCCTAGTGAGCGCGAGGAACATAATCTCTGCAAGAACAAGAGGGTACTGGACCATGAATCACAACTCTTTTGCTAATATTTAGGAACTAATGAAAATTGATCTTGAACGTTTTATGGCTACGATTTTAACAGTTTTTTAAAGAATTTTATCGCCTAAACACAGTGGAACAAATTTATTCGGTAGAAGTAGTCACTGAAAATTCACATCAAGGTTTTTTCCACCCTCGTAGAATTCTTCCAAGTAATGCCTCTCATCCAAGTAGCGATAACTCAATTTAAAATATTTATTTTTGTGTGTACACATGCGAATAATAATATGATATATACATCATGTCACCACCAACTTCTTGAATTTTTCATTGTTTAATTAGCAGGTTGATTCAGGCATCGAGCTTATCTTCCTCGCCACTGTAGAAACAAACCAATCTAAACATTCCTTCACCCCTCCTCCGAGTTGCCCCGTTATTCATGCTGAATTTATTTCACTAATGATCATATTGTACATTTACAGTTATTGAAGTGCTCTTTTCCTAATGCGTCTACCTTTTTGCGTTCGTTATTGAGCTCATACATTTTTGTCGTGACGGCGCTAAAGTGTTGATGGGACTCATGATCCGAATTTCGCCCGAATCAAGAGCAACTTTTCTCTCTGCCCCCAACTCATTTCTTTCCCACCATGCCCCGTGCTCCCAATCCCATGGGCTCTAATGAGCTTAACTGTCGACTCCCCTCCAAACAATGAGATACAATGCGAACAATTTTTGCGTTCTCTCCCTCCTCGCTCTCTCTCAAATCCCTACCTCCCATTACCCTTCCTATCTCTCCATCTACACACCCACTAACCTCCCACTCTATCTCCCGTTAGCCCCCTCCGTATCTCTCTCTCTCCCTCCTCTCACTCTCTCCCTCTGAACTGCTGTTTACACAATCTGCCAAGCGCCCCTCAGGTTGTTTGCCGGGTGGAATGCAAATGCAGATGTACCTTTCCCCCGTTTCGTAACTCCTTCCCATTCCAGCCTCCTCCACTTCTCTTTTATTTCCTCTCTCTCACTCCTATTTCTCTTCTTACCTCATTTCCAAGCTCCGGACTCGGTTGGTTCCCTATCTCCTCCTCTTTCCCCTCATCAACCCTTTAACCGAGTTAATTTCTATCTCTCCCCCGCCTGCCTTAACTCTTTCTGCCTTTCTTCTTCTGTCTCCCCAAGCCGGTTAAAAATCCTCTTCTCCTCACTTTCTCTTTGTATTCCACCCTCTCTCTCTCCTTCCCTTCTCCCTTAACTATTAAGCTCGCGTCTCAACTTCAGCTCTTTCCTCCATTTATCGCGATTTTTCTTATCTTAGCACTCTTGACGGGCTACGCAGGTTTCTCTCGCATAACTTCCTTTTTTGGGTATTTTACCTGGGAGGTTTTATTTTTTCACGCAGGAAATTTACATAAAATCGCCCAATTCATTTCCCACAATTTAGGTAAAGGAACTCTGTACGCCCTCTTCCTTTTGTTTGCTATTACTTTTTTATCTTTTCCCTTTTGTTTACATAACTTATTGTATTTCAAGCTAATAGAGGGGGATTATTTTTTTGTTACGTGAAGGTGAATTTCTGACTGTCGAGAAGTCAAGTACCACTCTGTTTTAGGGAATATGCTTACATTTTCTGAATACGGGTCCATAATAATCCTTCAAGACTTTCTTGTCATCCCTCTGATTATGCTCTACTAAAATGTTCGTTGATCTTTTAAAAAAATTCAACTAACAATATGACGATTTTCCACCTGCGCCTTTGTGTGTAAATTACTAAAACTGTGATTTTTATAATTCCTGCATAACTCATATATATGGGGAAATCTCACCCAATTTTTGCCGAAGCGATTATTCCTTTCGTATCTTTGACCTCGGTGTGATCGTAAATCCTGTCATCTTTTCCTCGGCTTACGACGGTCTCGTACATTGACATGAGGATTTATCCCAAGAGAAATAGTAAATATGATTATGCATAGCGAAGTGTTATGTCAGGAGGACTTTTCATGGAATTTAACATTAAAATGGAAATGAAGTGCAATATTTTTGTAGGTAAATGACAACATGTTTCATGGCTTATATCTTTAATTTCTTTAATGAAGAAATTACCTGTAAGAAATCGTTAAAATATCTCTACCTATATACTTTTAACCATTCAACTTCGGTCGGTTATATCTTTATGGTTGTAGTTCTAAAATACCAATAATATGTTATGCGAAACATACGGGGATGAAAATGATCGGAGAGAGCATTTATTTCTTATGAGAAATGAGTTAGCTCGTATAATATACCCGGCTAATGCTTTTCTAGTGATTGTAAATTACACGAGGCTGCAAGCGTTTCCGTACACATGGAGACCAAATTTGCCTCACTTTTCATGCCACTGGGAAATATCGAAATGACTGGCTTCAGTTCTCAGTAGTTTGTCGCTTGCAATATTAGCTTATTTCATAAAATGTAATAGATCGTCTCAAAATAATTTTTCTTTTGTTGGACTTCATTGGAGAGAGCTTTTCTATACCCGAAGTAGGATTGTGCTGAATGAGCTGTACATATTTACTTTAATGTTATACATTTTTGAAATTTGATACCCTCATATGGTAAAAAAAAGCCTGTGAATTCTGCTTTGTGATAGAATTATTTCGACTTGAAAATGTATTGGAATATCATAACCGCAGATTGACTAAGAGACCCAAATGAATGTGGAGTGCTCTCTTAAAAAATGATTGCATTTCAAGTGAAAGCCATTTTCTTCAAATTTACTGATCCCCGCAGTGTTTGCATAAAACTGTTTTTGTTTGCTTTATTCGGCAGAATAACCGTTGCCCCATCAGCGGAAACGGAGTGTGAAATTTGTCAATATTTTTAATATGGCGTGAAAAGAAATTAACTCTGCGCCATTTTGTCATTGATACAGCATTATGTTTACTCCTGAGTTTGAAAATGCATATATTAATGAGGAATTTAATTTCATATAACTGGCCTTGTATTCATCCAAATAAGGATGAATACGAGTCCAGTTACAAGAATTGGTATTTGGTAATTTAACAAAATTTTTTTTAGGTTTCTTAATTTGTGATTTCTATTTAAGTGTATCATAATATAATTATGGAGTTTTTTTTTTAACTTCCCTGTTGGAACCTATTTTTTGTAAAACCTATACTGCGGTCATTATTTGTCCTCCGCACATTATATTTAGAAAACTGGAGAAATTACGAGCTTTTTGCACAATTTTCTCAGTTTCCCTCATATTTAGTTGCTACTCGTTGATTTTATTTATGAACAAATTATTTATGGTTGCTTTGGCTATCACCATCAAGGGTCAACAATCCTCGGATTGGTTTGACGCAGCCCTCCACTCGATTCTTCTATCGGCTAACCTCTTCATACCAACGTAGTTCCTCTCTTTCACGTCCTTTACGACCTGCTCCATGTAACTCATACGAGGCCTGCCTCTTCCATTTTTCCTGTTCTCTTTTCCCTCGGTTTTGGCTTTGTTGATGCGAAAAAGTTAGATTCGACTTGAAGGTGCTGTATAAATTCTCTATTTAATAAGTGATCGCTCATCGCTAGCGTTATATTAACGAGACTTTATCTAAATAAAATTGAATTATTTCGGATTCGCCCATCCCATCTCTGATTTCATTGAATTCGTTTGATAGATGGGTATGCAAGTACGAAAATAGTGATTAAAACGAGAAATACTACAGTGAATTTATAAATAATCCTCTTTTTCCGTCCAGACATAAATATTATCGTATTATACATATTCTTGGAGTGGTTTTTGTCAAGAAAATGCTCCCAAATCTGGACTTAGTAAATGTAATAGACTTATTTTAAAAATATATTTAAAGGCGCTGTTTTGAGTTGCTACCAAAATAAACCATATACATATTCTAGCCAACGTATCTCTCTCAGAACGGATTCACAAAAATACATACCCAAAGGAACGTGTTCTGTGAAAAGCTACGGGGGAGAGAGGTCCGTTATATGATATTAAATGATGATAGCTATATTTTCGTGATGTTAAATCATTCTACTAGTGGAAAGCATGACTCCTCAGTTAATGAGGGAGAAATGGAAAAGGCCTACATTTGAGTTAAAACTTGAATGTGTCGAGATTAATTAAAAATATGAAAAACGTGGATTTTTTTGCTATTCAAATTAAATCTCGAATGTTTACTAATTAATTTTAACAATGACGTTGAATTTGATTTACGCCCACATTTATTTATTCTCTCCTCGGTGGCCAATGTGATAACTGGAAAAATGTCGGGCTCTTAGATGTCGGTACTGTTTTCGTGTATTAACAATAGTAAGGAAATGAGATGAGAATTTTTGAAGGAAGAGGCTTTTAGTTCAAAATTGAATGTTTTTGTTATTTAACTTATTCATTACTTACGGAAAATAAGTGTCGAAAGATTTTTAATTTGTTTATGAACTATATCTATTCCTTCAGTCGTTTAATGTATTGCTAGGAGTGGTTATGTAGCTAACGTAAATGAATTCACTTAGTAAAATTCCACATACTTTTATTAAAACCGACCTAGGTTTCGACTTATACAGTCATTATCAAGGTGACAATGGCACATCACGAGCCCCTTATGTACTGAATAGAGTGAGGGGGGGAGGGGTGGTTAGGGGATAGGGAGGGAGTTAACGTGCGGGAAGTGTATGATTAGTCTAAGGTGGGAGTGGGGAAGCGGGGAAATTTGAGCGAGCAATGTTAGGAGTTGTATTACGGGAGGGGGAGGGGGGAATAGGTAAGTTGAGGAGAGGAGATTGAGGAGGGAGCATATCATTCAGCACACATACATTAGCTTTTTTGGAATAAAAAAAAATCTCCAGGTGTTCCAGATAGCTTGTGGCCCTAACACTGCGATTGAAGGACTTTTGGGATGAAGTCACTTCGGTTGTCTTCTTGTATTTAGTGCTTGGCGAACTGGGATCTTACATTACCATTCATTAAACAGCGCTGATGTTCTTTTACCCGAGTACGGATAGCACTTCCTGTTTGCCCAACATAAGCGGCTTTACAGTTGGTACTTTTACAAGTAAGTAAGTAAGTATACACCACTTTTATCTAGCACATCGTATTTATCTCTCGAATTAGATAGTAAGTTACTCAAGCAGTTAGGGTTGTAAAATGAAACCTTAAATTTGTGTCTCGGTATTTTGATTGGTTATTTGATATGACAATTTGCCAATAAACGGAAATTTGCACCATCTGTTAACAATGTCTTGCTGAGGTATGGATAAACTGGTAACTAAGCGCAGAGCCATTTTCGATTGTTGCCGTAAAACTTTTTCAACTATCTTGCTGTTGTAACCATTAGTCTCTGCAATGCGTTTGATCTGATTTAATTCTCTGTTGAAATTATTGTTAGACATAGGGATTGATAGTGCTCTGAATACATAGAATTAAAGGCTGACAATTTGTGGGCGTCATGATGGCAAGAATCATACGGGATACATACGTCTGATTAAGTCGATTTTCTAAAAATTGAGAAATCATGTACACCTTCTGTTATGTTAATAGTTAAGTCCAGAAAATTTGTAACTTTGCCACCAACCTCTATTGTAAATTTATTGGATTTATGTAAACTATTTAAAAAACAAGTAAAATGTTCAAGTTGTCGAAGACGTAAAACATCATCAACATAACGAAACCAATATATTACATCACTTAAAAGAGGGTGATTGGAAGTAAAATGATTAGTTTCCAAATTACACAAAAATATCTTCTAAAAGTGCTGATAACGGTGATTTCATAGATAGGCCATGGGTTTATTTATAAATTGAATTGTTAAAAATGAAATAAATTTGGGAGATAGAAATAGTGCCAGCCTAGTTGCCACTAAAGCGGATAAGGGTGGCAGCATTGTGATTGTATCAAAACCCGACTATGATCAAAAGGTTCAATCATTTTTAATTGACAACTCTTTTGAAATTTTACCTAAGGATCCTACCCCTAGCTTTCAAAAGGAACTGAAAGGAACACTATCCCGGTGCTCATACTTATTCCCCTCTTCACGACATTGGCAATTAGTCCATATGAATCGCCTCCCACCTCGTCTTTATGGACTTCCTAAAACGCACAAAGCTAATGTACCCATTCGCCCCATAGTGTCACATTGTTCGGCTCCTGCTCATTAGCTTGCCTTTAAATTAAATACCATATTAAGAGAGCTTTTAATGTTACATCCTAAAATTACCATCAAGAACTCTATTGATCTTCCTAGGAAACTGGCAGATGTAAAGATACATCTGATTTCCAAACTTATTTCATTTGATGTTAGCAACTTGTTCGCTTCAGTTCCTGCAATAGAAGCTGTGTCTCTAACCTTTGAATCGCTCAAAAATGCATTCGTTTAGTCCAGGATAACTTCTGAATTGGGATTTTTATTACAGTTGTGTGTCTCCCAAAATTATTTCATTTTTAACAATTCAATTTATAAATAAACCCATGGCCTATCTATGAAATCACCGTTATCAGCACTTTTAGAAGATATTTTTGTGTAATTTGGAAACTAATCATTTTACTTCCAATCACTCTCTTTTAAGCAATGTAATTTATTGGTTTCGTTATGTTGATGATGTTTTAAGTCTTCGACAACTTGAACATTTTACTTGTTTTTTAAATAGTTTACATAAATCCAATAAATTTACAATAGAGGTTGGTGGCAAAGTTACAAATTTTCTGGACTTAACTATTAACATAACAGAAGGTGTACATGATTTCTCAATTTTTAGAAAATCGACTTAATCAGAAGTATGTATCCCGTATGATTCTTGCCATCATCACGCCCACAAATTGTCAGCCTTTAATTCTATGGTATTTTAATAAGTCTGTGGAATTTTACTAAGTGAATTCATTCACGTTATGAATATGTGGTTCCACGACGTCAAGCCTAGCAATTTGTTATATATGTAGTCATGTAGTTTAACTACCCCACTTATCGTTACCCACTTCTTACATCGTACCCCATACTGCCCTAATATTTGTCGTAATCTCTCATTTGTCTATTCACTTGAAAAACTCATAATTCATAGCTGCACTACTTGACTTTAAATTTTCGAAGTGATTATCAAGTTTTAAGCGTGAAATCGCCAACCTTTGATTTTATCTTGAAAGTACAAAAACACTCACGATGTTTAATTATAAATTCTTATAGCGTTGAAATTCTCCTGTTATGAAATGTCCCATTTTGTAGAAACGGTGTATGATGAATGGCCATACCATTGGTATCAAGTTATGCTAACGTGGAAGGATTTATAGCCACATGATTTGATACATCAGGCCCAAAGTTTTTGGAACGACATTTGTAAGCCTCTTCCTCGGTGTGTGCCGTATCGAAGTTCCCTGGTCATCGATTTAAGTGAATATTTTTTTCAGCTTCCTCCACCATTTCTTTATTTCTCCGGTGTCACGGTCGGCGTTATTTTTTCCAGTTCGACCCTTTATCGTGTTCACTTCTTTTTCCTCGTCCCGAACGCGAAAATTTCCGCGATGGATTTGAGGAGGGGAGGCAGTTTCGGCCTTATGGGGATGGGCAGCTTTGGAGGGAGACGCAATGGCTCGTTTAATCCGGTATAACCCAAGGCGTCTGTCCTCCCCTCACCCCCTACGCTCATCCGTGGAGAGTGAGAAAGGGAAAGAGAGGGAACTTCTCTTGCTGTTGCTCTTTCCGTCCCAGGACTGGCCTTTCATTTGCGTGTGCCCGGCAACAAACATGTCCAGAGGCCCAGGTTGATACGTCCAGCCCTTGCTTCGGCCCTTTCCTTAGAACTGCTTGGAGTGGGCGTTGAGGACTGACGGTGGAATCTCTCTCATAGGTGCAAGGCAAACCGAGAGGCTAGAAATAGGGCAGGGACGCCGAACGCACGGGAATAGAAAGGGAAAATATTCATTCTGCGACCCCGCAGCGGTACGGCTGTACATTTCAGCCATCTCGAATTTCGCTCTTTTCCTGTCTTTTTTTATGACGTTGATATTTATTTTTAAATTCCGTCGCGGTTTAATCATTACGGGACGGGTTGGACGGAGGGTGGTTTGCTTATTCATTAAAATTATACGGGCAGCTGTTTTGCTTTATGGCGCCTTATCATCAGACCCCAGGATTAAATTCCGGCGGGCGTCCGGGACGTTCCCTCGCGGCTGTAAATTACTTATGAGCACTGCATGAATGGGATTGAAATTTTAGGCGCGACTTTTTCCATTCGTTCCAGGAACGCTTTTGGCTACCTGACTAGGAATAGAGAGAAACTAGGAAGATCCGAAGAAGTGATCTTTCCGTGAGTCCACTCTCAAATTTTTTTCGTTATACCTTTCCATTACAGTGTTTTTTTTTTTAAAGTCGGATAAAACTCCCGAAGAACGGCCCGAATGTACGTAAATACTGTTACCTTTATGTTTTACCTTGTTCGCGTCTTCCCCATCCACATTTTCTGAGTACCGTTAAAACTACCTCCAGCTGTGTTGCGGGGAGTGACTTATCACCAAACAT
Source organism: Platycnemis pennipes (assembly GCA_933228895.1). Lineage (NCBI taxonomy): Eukaryota > Metazoa > Arthropoda > Insecta > Odonata > Platycnemididae > Platycnemis > Platycnemis pennipes. The sequence continues at coordinate 112,561,293 of OW121850.1, forward strand.
GCACTACGTACGTGCTCTGATGGTCAATACTTCTCAGTACTCATCTTAGCTGAATAGAAGACGGATTGAAAAAACCCGAAAATTAGTCGAAGTAAGAGTGTTACGCTCCTCTTTTAGTATGTTCCTATCGTCTCCATATCTATCTCCAAGATATGTATTGTACCGCCGAGCGGTCATCTTCATCCACTCACCCATACATCACAGGAGAGGCGGAGATGACAGCACAAAAAGAATACACACAAAAACAAACATACTTCAATTTTATGGGGCATGTAGCCTCCTCCCTCAGAAGAGTAGAATGGAGTCAGTCTTTCTTTTATACGCAGTCATTCCTTCCACAGTGAAAATTGACAATATTCTGAGCGAAAATCGCCGGCCTCGAGCTTAAAGTAATCCGGAAGGATTCACCTCTCTTTGTTCCAAACGTTCGCTAACAACACGTGCTTAAGAGATAAGACGTGTAACATACGACATTTTGCAGATTCAACGGAGTGGCCCAGGAGCATTTAATGTTTGATTATTTTCTTCGCTGAATAAGGGTGGACTGCTGTTCATCTCACCATATTCTCATATGCTTCCCAGGTTGAAAATTTCAACAGAAACATGTCTTAATATATTTAAATGTATTAATATAAGTACATTTAATTTGGATTGCTTTCCTGCTGGAAAGTCTAAAAACCATACTACGCCAGGCTTGTGGCGATATGTACCGAAAAATTCATGAGCACACAATTGTTGAACCCGGATTGTCGGATTTTACGGTGAGCCGTTTTATCTATTTGGTGAAAAAGGCGATGTGAATGAACTTGGGGGAAGTAAATTGGTGAGCATTTTTTGGGAGGGATGACAATGAAATGACGAAATTTAATGAAAAATATCTCTCACAATTCGACGCTCACCTATCTTCGGGACCGTTCTGCGTTGATGGAATCAATTATTTCTTGCCTTTGAGACCTATAACTAAATTATATATAAGTTATGCATTGAATGCGAGCTTTTATGATCCAATAGTTTGGTATTACCTTAGAATTAATCGCTTTTTTCACAAATGGACTGAGCCATTAAAAGCAAATCGTTCCATTTCGTACTTGTTCGTTGGAGTGTTGAAAGCTTATTTTATTTACTTTCAATTAAATACATTCATCGGTGAATTGATCTTGTAAATTATTAAAGTTGCGTGCGAGAGTCTATTGGATATCCCGTGAATGCAATATTCCGTTGACTTTCCAGATCGAAAGTAACTAGGTTCGGCAACTTAGGATGAATTAGGGTTCATCCTTTTTTTCTTGCTACTGCAAATAAAATTAAACTGGGGCTTTGTAAAAGCAGCAAGGTCCACTGAAATTGTCCTTGTGATAACCATTTCAAATTTCCTCCATTTATGTGGAAACGCTATACCGTTTCCGGGTATTATTCGCACTATCATCCTGTTTCTATTTCAGCTCCTTCTTAAACTTAGGCTGCAAGTAGCATTTTTAAACTTGGAAAGTTTAAAGGTCCCGAGGCTGGTCTTCGTTGTTGTCACTAGAATTTTCATACTTCTATTTAACATAAGCTAAAAATATATGAGAGGGATCACTAAGGGAGTAGACGTCTTCTTTGGTTTAAAAATAACAACTTGACAGTGTGTTTCTACTCCCCTGAGGAAGAGTAACTCATTTTCCTCGTGTTTCATTTTGGAGTGCCAATTGAAGAAATGAGGTAGGCAAGGTGCCGAGCCAAAAGGAAGAGAATATTACTCGCCGGATCTGCGTGGGAGTCTCACGGTTGCAACGTTATTGGGAACGAAACTGGAAAATTTCCCTCCACTTCCCGATCCCTCTCCTTCTGCCTCCACCTCTCTTCCGCTCTTGACAGAGTTCCACTAGAGCCTTCTTCATCTGCATGCAGCGCACGCACTCACATTATCACTTTCCAGGTTAAGGATTTTAATTTCGCGAGAGGATTCGAAATTCCGGGAACGGATTTTGAATTTTTCATAGATTACCCATTGAGAATTTCTGTGCGCCGGGGGAAAAAAGGAGTGTTCTTCATCCTTTTCTCTCGACCCCCCCCCCTTCCGTCCCCCAAACATACACACACATTTCCCCGCTTCTTCAGGCCCTACTCCCTTCCTTCCCCCATGTATCCCAACCTTTCTCCACCCCGTCCGTCTCCTCGCTCGCTTTAACTGTGACTTCATTGTGCTCTTGTTTGTACGCTCCCTCGAGAACTTCGAGAGCTCAAGCGACGCCTATCCACATGCGTTTGAATTTTGCAAATGCGACGGGTACACGAGTATTAACTCAGCTTTTTTTTTAATACCCTACCTGCTGGAGAGGCGTGCCGTTCTACCTAGAGAGCTCTGAAAGTAAGCCAACTATTTTTACAGTTTTCGTCCGGAAGCACTTATTATGGAATTAATCATGCCGCCATGAACTTCAAAGACAATTGTTTCTGTTTTGCACGTTGCCTTAGAATTATTCCACAGGCCATCCTCCCGCCTTTCCCATTCTCCGAATGCTAAAGAAAATCTACCTCTGTGAAATATATCTACGTTGTATCAGCGCGTGACGTCCCTCGGTTTTGCTTTTTTACCTGCACTACACAGGTATCTTTTTTCGAATTCATATCATAATGTTCAATTATGTTAGCGTCCTGGCGTGGAAATGAATTACTTTTCCATTTTAAAAATTTTATTGTTGCTCTAAGAACTCATCAACAGCAACGACGCAGCAACCCACTCACTATGGTAGGGATTCATTTCAACACCGAGATTCGTCTACCATATCCATTTCTTATTCAAAATCCACTTAGGTTTATTACCCTTTTGCAGATAATTCGAAAAAATAATTGTAATAAACTTTCAATGCAGTTTACCGCTTTAGAAACAGTTATTTTTATTTTTGTGTCAGACAAATAAGCAGTGGATTAAAATAGAGGTGAATTAAATATCCTGCAAGGGCATATTCATGAATATCTCATTTTATACTTTTCTGTGTTGCAATTAGATTGATGTTTAGTAGCCTCTCATAATTCATTCAAAACTAAGGAATGAGTCGATAATGTTTTACCATCATTGCACAGTTATGCTACGACAGCGGAGACTAAAAAATATCAAATGATGGCAGTGGAGAAGTTTATGTCAAAATTTTAAAATTATGTTTTTGTCTCCAATCAACCTTGACATATTAGAAAATCACGCTTATTCCTTAGACTGCTTGGATATATATTGTATTATCTCGAGGAAATTCTAGGTTCATGTCTTATTGGAAATGGCGGATGTGAAATTTTTGAATGTTTTAAAGCTACCACTGAACCCACACATGTTTAACGAAGGCAGTTAAGTATTCTCTATTCAAGGTCATATCCAAGTTTTGACATTTCAATGGATGCGTTGTAAATAATTGGTAAATTCATTCCTTGAAAAATACTCTTCACTTACTTCCCACCTGGGGAAGATTAGGCAAAAACTCGGTGATTCAACTCTTTTTAATTTTTTTTTACCAATTCGATATCTAGGAAGTAGACTCCATAATAATTGTCTATCGCCATGTTTCAATTCACATTTTCTCTGAATCAATATCATTCTCACGATTACTCTCAATTTTTGCCGCAAAAACCTTTTATCAGGCACCAGGGCTCGATCACGGAATTTCTCAATGCACACACTCTCATTATCGTTATTTTTTTAAATGACTCTTAGAATAAGGGAAATGCGATCAACACGCTTAATATCAACTCTTATGCTTTAAGTCACTTTTATCAATTGACAGTGAAATTGACTGGAGCAGTAACTTTGAGCAATGCAATTCTATAGCGGTTTTCGTCATTGTTATCGATGGTGAAAGCGCGAAAGAGTCAGTAATTGAACTGCAGTAAGTCTCCAAATTCCACCAAAATTAAAGCATTTATTTACTGAACTAATTTACACTCTATATTATAAAAGGTTTAAGAACCATATGCTCATCATCATGAACTATGTGCTTATCATTAAAAAGAACACTAAGTTCAATTAGAAAGGTAGTGAGGTCATCAAGTACAAACCTCAGAGCTGTGATAATTACTTAGCGAGTTGTGGTATAATTCTTTCCCATGTGTTATTACTGTTTTTCAGAAGACGTTAATACCCAGGATATCTCAGCTTGTTTTTAGCTGGACGTAGAGTGAGCCGAGTCTTCTCCTGGTACCTCCGACTTGCGACCAAATAGTCTAACCGCTGGAAAACTACGGTGCCATAGTATTGCATTGACTGAAGAAGAAATTATAACACTATTAATAATGCACAGGAATAGATCAAGAGGATTGCGCGGCCATCTCTTGAAAAGAAAAGCTTTGATTTCAGTTCAGTCGGCGATACATTTATCAAAGCAGTGCACGGCTATATGGCATGTTCATGAGAGTCGAACATTTTTGCGTCGTAAATATACTGGTAACATTTTTCCCCTCATGGTTTCCTCGGATGCCAACCCCTTTGGTCAAGAACGTCCCCACGTCACCGCTCGGATTGATGTGTCCGTCCGTGACGCGGAATGACCACAGGAACCAATGACCAATGCATAATACCGAGTCCAGGCCGCGGAAGCACTTTGAAAGCGCTTTCGATCTCGCTTCCGGCGAATATATTTGACGCGCTGCTCATTAATACGTTCATTTTAATCCCTTCCGCCCGACTTTTTCCCACCGCGGTAATGGAAACGTCCACAGTTTCCTCTCGGTTGGTATTTATTCTATATTAATCGAATCATCTATGGATTTCCGTCGCCGTTGAACCGTCGAACAGGTTGTCGAGATTGCGCGCGAAGAACTGCATTGAACTCCCTCCCCTTTCAATTTCCTCTCCTCGAATTCGTATTTTCTCCCCTCCTTAGCTAGTATGGGGCATAGGGGAGGGGGGGGGGGGGGGCAGAATAGAGTACCATCGGATTGAGAGTCGACCCAGCTACGTATTCGTCAAGGTGAAGCCCCGCGAAGATTCCGGAAACCGTAATCCAAACAAAAACTTTCCGTGCGCTGCAATCGCGAGCTCTCCCGCCGGGCGGGAGCGACGTTTCACCCTCGATTGTCAAACACCCGTTTTCGGTCTCCCGCACACAAAAGGGTCGCGGTGGAGTTTTTCAAGGAACTCCGCAGCTCTGAAGGATCATAATTCACTAAATGAGCACGCAGCTCGGGTAAATGGGGCCAAATTTGGAAGTTATTTCCCGATGTGCCAACTTCCCTCTCTCGCCTCCACTGTGGCGAACGAGGTACGGTTTCCTCTCTCTCCCACTGTATATATATCTCTCTCTTCCTCACGCCTCTCCGCTCCACTATTTCCCTCTCTCAGTTCCCTCGCACCATCTGCTGATAGCACGTAACAGAGTGGGAAAATCCACACCCCCTCTCCTGCGCCTCCCTCCCTCGCCGTCAACGGACCCAGTTGGGAATGTAAAGAAAACATCTGCGGGTTTCCAGGGTGTGAGGAAGAAGGGATGCCGGGGGAGAAGTGGGGGTAAGTGGCGGTGGTCGTGGCTGTCTGTGTGCTGGGAGGTATGGGGTGGTGGTGTGGTGGGGGGGTGCAGGACGGCGAAATTGAAGGCAGGAAGGAAGGAAGGAAAGAGAGGGGCGTGAGGAGGGATCGGGGGAGGATGGGAATGAGGCGGTAGTGGACTAGGTGGGAAGGGAAAGAGACCCTCAGGGGCAGGGGAGATAATGGAAGATTGGAAGTTGAAGGAGGAGGAGATGTTTCCTCTCCTAACCCTTTTTTTCCCCTTCAAGTTCTCCACTCAGCACATACATACAGACTCACACTCCCACATACACATACAGAAAAAAAATGGGAGTGCCTTTCGGGTCACGGAGGTCATGTCCGGTCGTCTGCCTGACCGCTCATGGCCCAGTGTGTCGAGAGGGAGGATTCCCGAAGCCATTCTCGCGGGTTTTGGGGTAACTCCTCGCGATTTAAACCGAGCGCGTTCATTTTTAAAGGCAAATTCTCGTCGTAATCTCCTGCATTTTTTACTGAGTTTCAAGTCGGATATCCCGGAATTAATGTAAGAATGGTCTCAAATATAGCTTTCAAAATGCACGAGAAAGGTTGAGGTGACATCACTAGAACGTCACTGTTAATAGGGAGATGTGAGACTTGATGAAATGTACCCCTACTTTAATTATAGCTCTAGTGCACCTTTTCCAAAAATTTTTGACCGACGCTCCCCTTAACCGTGAAATTTCCATGCATAACTCTCGACTGATATGTAAAAAACAGGTTAAAAAGTGGTGAAAGCTATGAATAATTTAGCAATGCCTAAAAAATGCATTAGTATATATTGTTGAAATGCATTACAAGAAGCCATTTCGTGGAATTGATGGTAGTGAAACAAAACATCAGTTTATTCATTTGAAAACATCACTCAAAAGACAGCATTGTGCAGTACATATATGGCTATTCTGAATATTATATTCATCTTGTCATAAAATAATTTAGAAAATTAGACTGCTCAGTATTTGGTTGCATACTTTTATCGCTATCAGTTTTGGACTGCAAATGATGGGAGGCTTAGCCTTGAGGTTTCGAGCCCTGCTTCTGGTACCTAAATTTTTTATTGCAGTAAATTTTTACAAATTTGGTCAATTATAATTTATTTTCCCGGTACTCTAAAGTTACGATGAACGTTCAATATTAGTTATGTCTATAGTAGTAAATGTATTCCCTGCTACCTTTAATGTGAACCTTTGGTTCAAAGTTCACAATAAATGCTCTGCGGAGGTACTACTTTTGAAACATATGCCCTCAGTTATGAAGCAAGAAAATTAGCTGTCGAGATATCATTACACTAAAATGAGAAAAAAGGTAACATTATTTTTGTAGCACAATGGCTTTCCACAATTTCCTTAAGAAAGTTACATTCCAATATCGCTTCGAGTTTAGATAATCGTGAAAAATAGGGTAATTACACTATGGATAATACCTACTATTGATAAAGTATTTTCATATCAATGTATTTTGTATTTGTATGCATTGTATTATTTCCTCTCTGCGCAATTTGTACTTGATAACATGTTGTAAGCGTAGAAGTTATATTCGTTTTATGTTGTGAAACAGAAATGTATTCATTTCTGTTCTACAACATGAACATTGACTACAAATGTAGTCAATCATACATAATCCTGATCAATCTCTCCAAACTACAAGTTATTTTTGCCATAAAGGACTACTCCATGTTTTATACGCTCAAGTAAATATCATCTGATGGAAATTTTGGAAATGCTGCAGATCTCGCATTCCCTGCTCTTTTCTTTTTTAAAGTATAATCCCATGCGGAAACGTTAATCCAATGATTTGCATGAGTGCGGAAAACTGATTTACCATAATCCCTTAAGCATCAAAATGAAGAAACCCCGTTTTTTAGACATGTTTAGCGGAAATGACCCAAATCGATGATTTTATCTGGCAATATAAATATTCTCTCGGAGATACAAGTGGTAGATTGGAGCGATATATTTAGATTTCACCACAAAAGTGTTGAGTAACTGAGCATTATTATTATCATCTTGAGGTAGTCAGTGATGGGCAAAATATCCATAGGTTAGGTGTGTAAAAATATTGAGAGCTTTTTTTTAGTTAAACATAGAGTCGACCTAATGTCTGTTTTCTTTTTAAATTGAGTGCAATTCAACCTTAACGCTTTTAGATGTGATTCGTCGTTCTTTGATTTAGTTTAACTCATATATGTATTAGAGAGTGGAGGAAAAAAGTTTTCAAATATACATACGTTTGTATGCAAGCTAATCCCATTACATATATCACTGTTTTCTTCTAACGGATCACGTTTTTGGGCCATTAGTCAGGTGAAAAAGTAGCTCACCCTAGATGTTTAGCTGTCGAAATATGGGTCGAATTAATGGAATAATTCACGGTGCTACGAACGAAGAAGGCTCATCTTTCGTTCCCCATCGCTACTGAGGGAGCCACAAAGCATACACGAGCGAGTAAAAGCAGGGCACCGCAGAGTAAAACCTAGACTCCGCCCTTCCCCGAATCTTAGACGTGCCCGGGGCGGATTAAGGCGGCTTTGTCTGATGCTCTGAGCCACATCCTCCCCTGCCTGATCCTTTCCCTTTGCGTGCTTCGGGCGCTCCGCTCACGGTCTTCGATGCCTCCCGCGACTTTCCTGAACCTTCCCACTGGCGTAAGGTGTGGTCTGCGGTGCGAGAAGATTGGCGGAATCCAGGGGCGGGTTGTGCGTCTTTGAGGATGTTGGGGAGCTGCGGATGTGGAAAAGGGAGTAGGGGGAGAAGACTCGATTCCGGTCGAAGGAATGGGCGGTGATCGAGCCATTATTCGTTTCCGCTGGCTTAACTTTCTGGTAATGTTCGTAAACTCATTGAATGCTCCCGGTTTTCATCCTCCAGTAAACCTCCGTTCGTCACGTGCCAAAAATTCTCAAATTGAGCTGGAGTCCCGAAGAAAATTCGACTGAAGAGTGTGGAATTTTATCAACTTAGGAGGAAAAGGTTTTTGTTCCATGCTAAATTTTTCTTGCGTTTACAGTCGTGTCATTTCCTTTAAGGTATTGATTATTTACAATTCTTCGCTTGGAAGTAGGATTTAACCAGTAAGTTTAAGAACTGTAATCATTTCATGATAATTCAGTCGAAACGTTTTGTCAGATTCACTTAACTTGGCCGATGATTACTGTTTATTTAAAATTGATGCATCAATTTTTAATAATTATCAATGAAAATGAAACAATTCCCCGCCCCTCTATCCCAAAACCTAACCATCGCATGATTCTCTTCTATAGATTTCCATACTTCGTGTCTCTCATCATTCAGTCGATACTATCTGATCTTCTCTTACCTTTTCCACGTTAACCCAACATTCTCCCCTCTATTACACCCTTTTAAGCCTCGAACCTTATTATTCCCTACATATGGCTCCTTCTAATTTCTTCAATCCACTTTCTCTCTCCTCACCCTCATTTCCAGCACTTTCTTGTTCACCTTCCATTCAACTCACCTTTCCATCCTTCTCCACTCACACCTCTTAAAAGATGCAAGTCTATTTTCATCTTCTTTCCTTAAAACTTCACGTATCGGCATCGCACGGAGCTGCGCTCAAAATTATACCCTTCACCTACTTTTTTTATCACCCAGACACGTGCCCTGTCATTAGCTCTGTTCTCCGAAAAAAACGACTGTTTCCTCAGGGCGATCATACGACCCAAAAAGTTAAATTGTTTAACCTGTTGATGGTTCTGCCCAACCTCTTCTGTTATCCGAGATAAAATCTAAATTAAGTCATTATGTCAGGAGTCAAAGTCAGTTGTTAAAAGCCAACGCATAGTAACCATTATTTTTATGAGTATCCGCCCATTTGTAATCTGTGAGGTCTTTCACCTTTTCACGCTGATTACCGCAGAAGCGGAGTGATATTTAATGTCGTAGTTTTTTTCTCCGCGGCCATTGGTAGCTTCGTCCTCGAGCCGAAATACTCTGTCAAAGGTGCATCATCCAGGATGGACTGCCGCTCAATTTTCATCTTACCTCCCCCTAGTTCATTTCCGTGTCGCTGTTCATGTGGCGGGGCAACGGAAGAGGTCGGAATCGGGTTGGTGTGATAACTAGTGCTGTGGCTTCCCTTCCAAAGGGCCCGAGATCCCATCCCGCCGTTAGAGAGATTTTTCACTGCTAAATCGGTCCTTACTAAAATACTGTGTGTGGGGCAATTCATTTTTTGTGCTCTGTATTTTGTAGAACCCTTGAAACCTTTAGTTAATAACGAATTTAATTCTTCCTCCGTTCCCCTCACTGATTATTTGGGGGAGGCGACCTACGGCTATATCAGTTCTATTCTTAATACGTGCGCAATGAGGCGTTGATAGGAATTTCCTTTCGCTCTTCACGTAGCACTCAAGAGGCGACAAATGAAAACTCGGTGTCACAGCCGTGATGAGGACGCAGGTAGTTAGGAACAAAAAAGAGTAGTCTACCCTGATGACGACAACGGAGTCGTTCATCGTCTTCAGGGCAATGAAGACGTTGCCTCGCTCATCGAAACGTGGGCGGAGATGGAGAGCCTAACCCGGATGAAAACCCGAGAAGAATTCAAGCATGGATAGAATCAGAACTTTCTTTAGTCTAGCTTCCTTATCAACTCGATCCCTTCCTCGGTTCCAAGTTAAATATCCTACTCCGCCCACTAGCAGGCCTATTCTACATGGTTGTCGGTCACCTCCTGTAAATGATTAAGGGAACAAGGTCCCGAGGCAGCTAGCTCGCGTGTTCGAGTGTGCCGTTCATATCTCTCTCTATCTCTATCTGCCGGCTGTCCTCTCTCTCCCTCTCTGGTCCAGTGTCTCCATAAAGAGGGGTTCCACGTAGTCTCGTCCGTCATTCGTCGGGCATACGCGTCTCACTGGCTCGGGAAGAGCGGCGACTGGTATGGGGGCCGGGCGCGCCGGCCCGGCCGTGTATTCGGGCGTACGGGAATGAAAGAAAAAGCTCCACCTACGCTGTGTAAGTTCTATAAGTACATGTGAAGAATCATGCAGGTATACGAACTTGTAACTGTATCTTCGTCGATGATTTCGATGACGACTTTCCCGGTCGATGATAAAATTTTCCTCGTCCCTGGAGGAAACTGATTAGAAGCGGCGGAAATTTCGGTTTGCCGAGGCTTTGACTCCGCAAACTCACTTTTTACTCCTCAAATTCAACGTCAGTACATTTCATATTTGGAACACTAAAAAAATTACTATCCGACAGTTGTGGACATATCTGACGTAGTGACAAACCAAAAGTTGCGGGTTTGACTCCAGTTTCGAGTATTTATTTACAAAGTGTTCGTCTTCGAATTATAACCCACGGTCATGAGGTGAAATATATGATTAGCCGTGGGAGGCAATAATTTCGATGTATACGAGAGTGCTAGCCAACGGGTATATTATGTTTCGCTGGAAACAATATTTTCATGCCCACAAAAGTGGAGTATCCACCTCCGTAAAGAGTTTGTGTACGCGAACTCGCATCCACTCAGTTTGAAATGATTTTGAGGGAGGGTAGGAGCGTAAACCAGAGAAAGGGCGCGAGCGATCGGAGGATTCCGGATACTGGGGTGTTCCCGAAAAATGAAGGGAGAGGAATAAAAATCTAAAGAAGCGTCGACGTGGGAACAGGAAATTATCACCGTTTTCCACGCGCGCCGGAGCAAGGGTTGGGGAGTGAGTGAGTGAGAGAGAGAAAGAGAGCTGTTGGGTAGAGTCAAGGGGAAGGGTTGAGCCGGAGGGGTTTGAAGCGGCGGAGTTGTGGGTTGGTGTGGTACGGAGGGGGAGCTGAAGAGCTCTTCGGAATCGAAACCGTCCCTCACCGGCGTGGAGTGGGAAGAGGTGCGTATCCTCCTACTCTCTCATTCCCTTTCCCCAAACCCCTTTTCCCTCTCTCCTTCTTACCCTCCTACCCCCTCACACATGTACCCGCTCTTTAGGGGGTGAGGTGGGGCGGGAGAGGAAAAAAGAGGGAGGTTAGGAGAAGGAGGCCCCCAAGAACAGCATCAATTCTCATGGGGATCGATCAGGAATTCAGCAAAATTCAATTCAGCTTCGCTGGGGGAGGAATTCAGGGTCAGGAGGACCCACTCCTGCGCTTAAACAAGTCCACATACATGCGCTGGCATGTAGGCACACCGTGTTATATTCCTTCTCTCATCATAACTTACAGTATACTTTTCTCACCATCCCTTTTCAGGATAGGGTCAGTCGAGAGACCATGAAATGTTGAGGGCATGGTCAATTGGACCTTCTCCACTCTGCCCTATTCCTGAGTGCATTTGTTACTTGCATGTCTTCATACTTGCTCGATAGTTTCTACGACTCTCTGGTGTAGTTTGATGCAATATATTCCACGCGATCTAAACTCATCAACGCGCTCATTCGTATTTAAGCATACGGCTCTAAACTTTATGTCATACGCTATGTAACCGGAATACTCGGTAATCGCTGAACTAACGAAAGAATTATCCGAGATTTAACCTAAATAAACATAGTAAAATCGTACCTCTGTGTACCTAATATTGAGACTATGCTCCTCCCCGCTTTTTTGAGATTCTCTCGATGCGTTTCTCTGCCTATTCCTTCCGTGGACATCAACTCTATCATATATTTGCTAATTCTTTTCATCTCATTCTTATCCTCAGAGTGACCTAACAACCAAAAAATACCTCTATTATATAATAGCTTTATCTAAGCACAAACGTAAGATTTATTCTCTTGTCACTTGTCAAGTTTTCAGAATCCTTCCTTGCACTCGTCTGCAGTCGTTACAATCTCTCCCTAGCTCATTCTTGGTTCCTGTTCATGAGATTCTCTCCGAGGCCGTTCCTCCTAACAAGCTCTGAAAAACGTCTTGCTTGCACAACAAGCCACACACATTCAGTGCAAGTTGGATGGAGGGGGAGGGGGACGGAGAAAGAGAGAGAGATAGAAAGAAAGAAAATATCGACATGAATGCGCTGCAACCCTCATCCAGAGGAAAAGAGGGTGATGTGGCCAGAGAGAATGGAGATGAGGAGTGCGGGAGGGCGCGGGGGTACGGCTGGAAAAAGTGTGCCGATTATATCATGGCGATGCCTCTTTGTTTTCAACCCGGATCTGCCCCCGTGTTTATTGTGTGAGCGTGGGGGGAGGGAGGGAGGGGGGAGGGGCTCCAGGCCCCCCATCCACTCCTTCCTCCCCATTCCCCCTTCCCCCGTACCTCTCCACGCCCCTTCTGGCACGGAAGACGGAGTAAGGGGCGGAGGGTGTGGAAATGGGACGAGAGGTTATGGTGTCAAATTGCAGCCGGACTCCACTGAAGTGCGTGCGCGTGTGCCCTATCGAGGGAGTTTGAGTGTTCTGGGTGAGCACTCAACATTCCGACGGCCCAGTTCTCCTTTTCTTCTCCTCCGATTATTATCCCTTCAGAAGGGGTTTATCCTCTTTTTTTCCCTCTCGCTTTTCCACTCCCCAGGTCGGAAGAAAGGTTAAAGGGTTCGTCCTGGAATCGCGTCGGAAGTGGACAAAAAAATGAATTGGTAATCCCTTTGCGAGGGATTTTTCTCCAAGAAGAAATCATCCTGATGGCCCGAAGAAAACTCAGGGTTGATCCTACTTTAATCCCCAGGTTACCTACCTTTCATTCGTCAAACGATAGGAGTAGAGAGGATGAACGTGAGATTACGCAAAAAAGACAGAAAATCTTGAAAAACGTGAATTTTTGGCTCAGTCTGTCGAGACGGGTGGCTTTAACCCCTCCTTATATTTCTCAGCAACCCTCTGGATATATTATAAATAGAAAGACTTTAGATTATAAATAGGGTAAGAATTATGCAGATGTGACTTATTCACGAAGGGAATTACCCTCGAGGTTCCGAATAAACCACCCGAGGCGCGGGCGACCGAATTGATCCCCCCGATTATTTTCCTGCTGCGCCTCCCGCAAAAGCGATGGGATAATGTCCAGCAGGGAAATCGACGTAAAATGTCACAATACCCTTTTAATATATAAATACCCTTTCGGGAGGGATTTTGGGTTTCTGGGTCTCGGGCACTCACCTCCCGGCCGAGAAGATCCCCGTTTAATCCTCCGGCTATCCCCCGGCTTATCTTCCGTTCAGGATCTTCCTGTTTTTTCCGTAAACCCTCCCGCGGCTTGCCGCGCCCGGTGGGTTAACTGGGGATGGGGAACGTTGGAGGGGGTTAAAAAAAAGGTGTTTTCCGTGTGGTAAGGGTGGTGAGTAAGGGGTAGGCCCACCACGCACTACAATCCCATTGTCCCCTGTCACAGCGGTGTCCTGTGCGCCGATCTTCTTTGCGGGACAAGGCAAGGGAGGCAGTGGTGTCAGGCACACCAACGGATGACGGAGAGGGAGGGTTACCGTCGGTGGTGACTGGTCCTCCGCGAAGGCGTGCACATGCAACCCCGGCGTCGCTGCTACTGCTTCGCCGTCGTGTAAGGCGTCTTGGGCGCCGCCGCCGCGTCCGTCACTGCGCGCTCCGCACGCTCCCGTCGGACGAACTAGAGACGCCCCGGACACTGTCGACGCCACAACGCGCGCCCGGGAGTCTGCGTCGTGGAGAGTATCGGCCACCCCGAGGTTCCCCTTCCCTCCCCCGTCAAACCCCTTTCCCCCCTTCTCTCACTCCGAATCCCACTCCCACTCACCGGTCTCTCTGACCCACGCCCTTCCTCCGCACCCTGGCCCAAACACGACCCCTCCTTACCCCTATTCCTCCCCCCATTTCCCTCCCCTCTCCGCATGCTGCCACACGTTCGACGGCGCCTGCTCCGTTCGCTCTCTCTACCTTCCCCCTCGTAGCTCGACTCTCTCCTCTCTCCTGCCCTCACCCCGCCCTCCTTTGGCTTTTCCTTGCTACGCCCCCCGACCCCTCCCCCTAACCCCCCGCACCCTTACCGTGTGCTCCCCTTTTGCTCATCGCGTACCCGCTCGATGCGGGGAAGGTGGTTGGGATGGGAGGGGGCGTGAGGAGTTGGTTTTCTAGGAGGGTGGGTGAGTGGAGTTTTGTGTGTGGAGGATGGCGTGTCGTGTGGGAGGGTTGTGTGGGCGGTTTTCGGGAGAGATGGAGCAGTAAAGGGGAGGAAGTGGATCGGGGAGAGTGGGTGTGGGGGGGGATGCGGCGAAAATTCGATTTTACGATTCCCCGATATTAAGTTTGCTTCGATTTTGCGATACCCGATATTACGCTTGTCCCAGCGTTAGGATTTTACCCCTCCCATCTCTATCCTCTCCTCGGACTCTCCACACCAACCACTTAGAGAATGGGTTCCCGAAAGAAATTCTCCGTGGAGGAGGGAGAACAGTTCGGGTCCCTTTTCCTGTAAGGCTTTTCCTACCTGTCGTCTAGATTTTTTCTTTGAGTCTAGTGAGCGTGAAATACGAGACTTCCGTAGTGATTCATAGTTAATGTCAAGGGCTAGAGGATACAAGAACCACTGGGGGGGTAGGGGGAGGGAATGGTGACAGAAAAAGGCACGCGGTTGAAATTCGATTTTGCTATTCTTCGATATTAAGTTTGCTTCGATTTTGCGATACCCGATATTTCGTTTATTCCTGTTTTTCGATTTTCTGCCTCGTCGGTGTGCACTTACACGATGGCCTCCTAAAAGGAATCCCCAGCTGGGAGTCTTATTTCCTATAGGTAACCTGCCAGCTCAACTTTCGAGTCGTCTATGGTACACCCGCTGGTTATCGCGAAATTCCCATTGTACAATCCTTTTCCATGCATATATTCGTCCTTCCGAGTTGTGACGTTACATTTTAAATATTTCATCAGCGTGAAACATGTTACAATGATCTGTATTTATGCTGAATTTAAAATGTTTTTCTAGGGGATCCCGTTAATATATACAAATATAAGAAAACACAGAACTTTATACATAACCCTGTGTTGCAATGAGGCCGTTAAAATCGATATTCTATCAAAATATTTATATCTACCAGTAATCAAATCAATTCCTCAGTAAAAGCTATATCATGAAATTGCATAGCATTCAATTGCACGAAAGACCTGCGGAATGTATGTACACGGAACATTAATCATGTAATGTTGGCAATTTACCATTGATTACCCGAAGAGTTCTCAGAAAGAATAACAACTCATTCGTCTTTTTTTAGTCAGTGACTTACCGTCGAATTGTCATTATCCTTAAATCCATCTGTTGCAAAATTGGAAATGGATTCGGAATGGCGAAATTTGTTTTGACACTACTAAATTGGGAACAAAAACTGTTGCGTGACGGGTTCTTTTTCATGAAATTGTCACTCGCACCAATTCTGATGAAGGCGACGTGCATTTTGAAGCGACGGATTCACGCCACAGCGACAGGATTAAGCGCGCCGCGTGTGTAGGGTGACGCTGGAAAACGGAGAGTACCGAGGCTTCTTCGCCCCTCGTGGCAGGATATATGATTTTCCCGAGTGAGGAATAAGGTTGTTTCGTCTATTTTTTCGCAAGCTTTTTTTTTTACCTCCGCCTCTACCTCTCCGTTCGGGGTTCCTCGCAGAAAACTTGAGTCATCTTCAAGTATTCATCCATATTTACACTGTATTCATCCAACGCTTCAAAACTGAAGTTTCCTTCAAAACTGAAGTTTCCCCTGGGGGGGGGCGCGGAGCATGTGAAGGTTGCAAGAGGTTTTCTTTTGGGAGTGAGGGGTCCGGAAAAAAATGGATTGTTAGGACGCATGAAGGCGCGAAGAAGGAGGAGGATAGCGAAGGAGAGAAAGGTAAAAGTTGGTCGTGGGGGAGGGACCGAACGCTCGCCTCACCCCACTGGCTCTCGGAAAAATCTGAACAACAAAAAAAAAATGTGTGGGAGCAAGTTTCTTTCCAATTTCACGGTTTCTTTTACGCCACGGCGTCGAGTGCGGGGGAGTCCTGTGAAAAAAGGGGGTAGCTGGAAGGAAAAAAATTAGGGCGGGGGGGAAGAATCATGCAAGAGGGGTAGAAGGGCCGCGAAGGGTGGGTGTCACTGAGTGGGGTAGCATGTCGTGGGAACGATTCTCCGTGCCCCGGGATGATTAGCCGCGATACTTAGCGGGTGAGAGTTCGAAGTGTGCCATGCCGCGTTCCTCGTGACTCCAAATCATTTTTCGATTGATATTGATTCGGAGTCACGTGCAGATGTCACAGACGTGAGCAGATGAATGCTGCACATGAGGACCCGGGACAGTATTTACTACCGGGGCATGGGGTCTTTAAATTTAATCGTCTCTCGGTTCTGAATTTTAAAGTTATGCTTAAAGTTGCGAATCTCAGCAATTCATCTCATGCGTTGGGAATTGTTTGAAACTCAAATCTAAAAAAAATGCTTCCATTCTAAATTGTCTTGACTTGTTCTTCAAGACACTTGTTTTATCTGGAAACTGCCGTTTTATAATGAAAATTACTGTTGGCTTCAGAAGCCATTGTTAGTAATAATATTGACCCTGGAAAAATGTAGGTTACCTCTCAACCTGAGAATTAAATGGCTCAACACCCAGGTCAAACACCACCTAACATCTTCTTCGCAAGTGTAAGGAATACTTCAATCTCGTCTTAATTAAGACTTCATTTACTCTGCTACAATTTTTCTGCTCTTATCTGGAAGTTATATCAATGATTGCTTTTAAAATGGTTAATTAATGGGAAATGGTAAAAATGGTGAAGTATGTAACCGTAGAGGTCACCCTATAATTTCCTACGAGAATATGTGGGTTTCGTGTCCTGCCATAGCTAAGTATTTCACGTTAAATTTAAAGTTATGTATGATAGTATTTTAGAAAATGGCGTAAAGAAAAACCTTATACGTGATATATTTAATCGTCACGTGATATATGTTAGAATTTCACATTCATGAGTCCATTGCTTAGATAGGCCTACGTTGATCACACAGCTTGCGGTTGTGACTGGATATGCACGCCTGAAGGAGAGGCAAATGCAAAACTTAACAAATTTAGACCTCATTTTTTAAAGGTTTTTCCTTAGAAACATTCATTGCGTCTGATGGAGTAACATACGTTTAAAATATTCACAGGCATATTTTAGAAGCATTTTTAGTATGAATGGACGTAAAATGAATTTAAAACCTTCAATATTGCCTTTCCTTTTACCTTGGTTCGTATGACTAGAATGTCTTTGAAAATCTTTTTATTTATGAGCTGAAAGATCATACTTCTGGCAAATAAATATTAATTCTAACGTGTAACCGGTACCTATAATACGTTTTATGCTCTTAGTTTATGAAATATGCCATAATTCCATTATGCTCTTAGTTTATGAAAATCAGAATTTCCTTAGAATATCAGAATTTTCACACTCCAACGTCATTATTAAAAAATTGTTTTGAAATAATTTCGAAGGAAGCCGTTTTTAAAGTCTGGAATAATTCACACTTTTGCTTTGATTTGTGATATACCACTTCCTTTTTCTCAGGGAACATGGAGTATAAGCTGCGCGTGGTATTTGTACCGATGGGACGTGTTCCTTTCACGTTTCTAGGTCCACAGGCCCCGAAGTCTGAAGTGAATTTTTTGCTGCTTGGAAAGTCGTTCGTAGCTTGCATTTTAACCGTACCACTTTCGACCAGTTACATTTCATGTCAAAAATTTTCAGGCATAATAATCAATTAGTTCTAATATTGCATTTATTCTCCCAGTGTTGATGGTAGTATTTTTGTTTGACTAAGCCTGTACTAGTGATGTATGTAGTTGAAGGCGGGAGCTCAAAACACTCGCTGCTTGGGTATTCAAATCCTCTGCAATTGCTCCTTTGGTCACGAAAAGAGTTGAATGTGGCAGCATTTAATAAATAAGAGGAACCTAACTCATGCGGTAGTATG
Organism: Platycnemis pennipes; assembly: GCA_933228895.1. Lineage (NCBI taxonomy): Eukaryota > Metazoa > Arthropoda > Insecta > Odonata > Platycnemididae > Platycnemis > Platycnemis pennipes. The sequence continues at coordinate 112,579,631 of OW121850.1, forward strand.
TAGGAATTACCGCGCCCGTGGTCAATCTCTCTGAAATAATCATTCCACCGGGCTAGGGGGATGCGCGATTCAGCAGCAAAAGTGTGACGAATCTGTTGACGTGACTTATATATGAAGTTTGAAATAAAACTCACGGGAAATCTGTCGATAGCGATGCTATACTAGGAATCACGAAGTGAAAACCCTTATTCAAGTGCAAGTTCAAGTAAGCAATTCATGAGAGGAATGGGCGGATCATTCCATTTGGTAGTGAAGAGGTCGGTACGTCTTGGTGGCTCCTTTACTCGGTTCTATCCCTTCTCTTTTTTCTTATTGGGTCCAACCTCTTACATTATTAAGCTTTCCTTTCTCGTCTTGCTGATGTCCTCACAGCAGCTGCCGCATCCTCGTCGGCTTAGGACGCTAGTAGTGTTATTTGTGCATGAGAGAAATGTGGTCACATGCTGACCTATAGATCTATTCATGGGATCCCGCCTGAGGTCAGGATAGGCCATTTGCATCTTGTCGATTGAGTTTTCTCTGAAAAAGTGCCCTTTATTCCTAAGTACCTATTGTATTTACTGGAGCTTTCGCTGCTTTGTCTCTGCAATAGAATCAGTAAATTGTTCGATTAACTATAACTAAGGAGCGGGAATGAAAATCATGGCTGTAAAAGTTAATCTCACGTACTTTTATTTTGGTTTGCTGACCTACGTTGTCAGCAACGTGTACAGATTGCTCTTTCTGGCGTATATTGGTGCATCGAGACTCGGAGGCCTGATCGTTATGTCAGTGCGTTGGTTTCCAAATTTAAAAGTATTCCCACTACTTCGTGTACGGACATTTTATTTTTCTCTTTAACAATAGAAGTTAACGTGACATAAGGTTGGTGTCATGAAGGAATCATATCGCTTTGCCAATCTTCAGTAGCCAATCCCGTCAAACATCCTGCTGAAGCCGAATAATTCGGAAAAAAAGAAAACTCCTCGAACTGCCGTTCGGAGTGTCCATTAATGCTGCCAAACGTTTTCGTACGGTTTTTCAGCGATATATCTCCGACTTTTGCGAGAGCTTCGTGGTGAAAACGCCCTGGTTCAGTCATCCCTCGGGACGTCCGATGGTAATCTGAGGCTTATCGGGATCCCAATCGGGAACACATGCCACGAGTGCCGTCTGTCAAGCAAAGAAATGAAAAAGAGAGAATGGAGCCAATGTTTAACGTCGCTCTTGTGTGGCGAAAAGGCGACAGATCGGTGGTGGAGCCGCCCTCTATTGAAAATAAAATGAAAATAATAAAAGAGAAAATTAATGGATTGAAGATTCCCAGGTAGAGACCAGGCTTCGAGACCCGCTCGCCCTCCGTTGAGGATTACTTTCCGCTGCGGTTTATACCCAATTTCCTCCCGTGTGCGTGTTCGTCGGATGGGGTTCAGTGCCTGGCGGGGGAGATACCGTGAAACTCGTTCACCCGGGCCGAGGATATGGAAGGAAAAAAGAGAAGAGTGTGTGTAGGAGGCTTCCTCCCAACCCGCAATTGAAATTGATTCGCGGGGTGGGGCCCCGGATCCAGAGATTTGATTTGAGATTTTTTCGCCGGAGAAAGAGAGAGAGAGAGCCCTTGTGGCGGACGTAAGGGGAAACCTTTCTGAAGGGCCCCCGGGGGGTGCCACTTTCCTTCCCCCGCCGCTAAACCCTTCGCCTTCTCAGTTGCCCCGGGTCGACGACCGCCCCCAGGGTGCTCCCTCCAGGACCCATGCGCCACGGACTTGAGTTGACGAATGCATTCTTGTAGGGCTCAAATGTCACCCGATGGGATTCTCGGAAGGTTTGGAATACCTGAGAAGTCCCTCACTACTTCAGATTCCGTTTCAGCTGCTCTCAGCGCTTATTGGAAAACATCGTGTGGGTACTTACTGCGGCAAGGTCAACTTCTCCGGATTACAAACATTATTTTCTGAACTGAGAAAAATGGGTAGAGGTACATAAAAAATTATAAAGTTATTCAAAAGAGTACATGTACTTAACCTACAAGCAATTGTTGAACTTTCCGTGCAGTTGAAGTCAACTTTGGTTTTAAAAATGTATTGTATCGTCAAGAAATCGCCATGATAGGTTTAAGCACAGTACCAAAAGATGATCAGCTTATCTTAATACTTCTCGCGAAGTTATTAATTTGAATTTTATTCCAATTTTTTCCCCCAACTTCGTTTTCACTTTTCACCCCACTTCCTGGCTAGTGGCGAAACACTCCCTACTATACGTCATTGCGGTGTATAACGCGTAATATGTAAATTTAGATATTTTACTCGCGGCTGAGCTTAAAGCCACCGAGTGCGTCCACCGGGTTGCGGATTGTGGGTCAACCTCTAGATATAGAGGTTAGCTGCGAGATAAGCGAGTTTACTCGTCGAATAAGCTGTCGTGGACAAAAAGCGACGGCATTCCGAGGGGGTATTTGGTCTATACCTGGGTAGGGTAGGCCAATAGATAATACAGAACCTGTGAAGATGCCGTGACTTGGCGACGGAGGCCGCCAACAATTACGCTTCCCATCACCCTGAGGAGAGGGCAGCAGCTCTTCTTCACATGAGTGAAGGTGGAGACCACAGTGGTCGGTACATCGACACTCATTTCACTAGATGCGTGGTAACATTTACTTTAACGGCTGTAGTACTGCAATGTGGAAGTCAAGGGGAAACCACCACATTATTATCCCGAGTAGTCGCAGCTACTCCACTTTCTCAGCTCTTTTTTTCTTATCAAGACGTGATGGAACCCTCTCGAGTAAAATATTTCGGAGGTAAAATAGTCCCATTCGAATCTCCGGGCGGGGATTACCCGAGAGAGTACATCAGTCAAGTGTGATAGTCATTTTAGGGTAGGAACGTGGAACGTGCGATCACTTCGGACCTGCGGAAGACTGGAGAACCTGAAGGTGGAAATGCGGAGAATGGACCTCGATGTATTAGGAATCAGTGAAATGAGATAGCCCGAAGAAGGAGACTTTTGGAGTGGAAGTTACAGAATTATTCACAACGGATCACAGAATGGTAACGCTGGAGTAGGCATAATGCTGAGGAAGAGTGTGGACTGCTTCTGGACTGCGGAACTGCGTGTGACCAGCTTCGTGCAGTACAGAGAAAATATTATAATGGTTAAAATTGAAACTAAGCGTACAGATACCATTTGGTGCAAGTTTACATGCCTACGTCGGACTACGAAGATAATCACCGAAGTAATAAAAAAGGTAAGAGGAGAAGAGAACCTAATTATTTTAGGAGACGGATGGAAGAGTAACTGGAAAATATGGATTGGGAAACCGAAACGACAGAGGAGAAAGACTGCTGGAATCTGCACACAACATAACTTAGTGGTTAATAACACATTGTTTAAAAATCACAACCGAAGAAGATTCATGTGTAGGATGCCAGGAGATTGAGAAATATTTCAAATGGACGAAATGTAGTGAAGTAGAGGTTCAGGAATCAGGTGAAGGATTGCAAAAGCTTACCGGGTACAGACATCGGCAGCGACCATTATTCAGTAATGATGAAATGCCATCTAAAATCCAAGAAGTTGAAGAAAACAGTAAAGAACATTTGGCAAGTAGAAAAACTGAAGGAGACTCAACATCAGCTGACTTTTCTTAAAGCAGTAGGAAACTACAAAGGAGAAGACCTGACTGAAAAACTAGTTGAAGAGCGTTGGTAAAACATTAAATGTGGACTACAGGAAGCCGCAAAAGAAGTTATTGGAAAAAGATAAGTTGTTAAGAAGAAGCCATGGATCACGGAAGAAGTCTTAGTGCTGATTGAAGAAAGAAGAAAGTACAAGAATGCGAAAACTGAAGAAGGGCAGATTTGGTACAAAAGAATAAGGAACTAATTAAGTCGCAAAGCCAGGAAAGCTAGAGAAATGTGCATGAAGAATGGAGAATTTTTGATTGAAAATGAAGACAAAGTGAAGAGAAGGAAAGAATGTCTGGAGGAATTATACAAGAAAAACAATCTCAACACGAAAGTGATTGAAGAGGAAAGCGAAGTCGAAAAGGATGATATTGGAGCATCTCACATTAAGATCGGAATTCGACGCAGTAGTAATGGGGTCTCTTTTTACATTTCATTTGAAAAATTACTCAGCACTCAAAAATAGATCTTCCCGAAAAGAGGACATATGAAATGACAAAAAATATCTGATTGTTGATTGCTACAATTGATATAAGCCCACTTTAGGGATGTTAAGAAAGTACTGGTCAACAGGCGATGAGTTAAAAGTTTTGGATTCCGTGGGGCTATTGCGGAACGTCCAGTAATATGACATTCAATTTCTATTCAGTAACTGTATTTTTTTCGAGTGAATTGTCGTTTCTATTTGTCTAGATTTTATCTGTTAGAATTATTTTGACACTTTGGCCTAAATCGAAGGCCTTCAACCAACATATGTTAACATACAAGTAAAGTATTGACGCTACACTATTTGTGGCCGTTTTGATTAAATTAAGAACTTAACGTTTTCCGAGATATTTTTTTAGTGTTTATGTTTGCGTGAATCAGCGAAAAAATGTGCAATTACCAACGAGCAATTAGGTAATTTAGAAAATACTAATGACTCCAAAGTCGATGCAACCCTTAAAACCAATATTTTAGAAAGAATTGTAGAATATTCTACCTCACTCACTCACTCAGTGATTCAACACGAAGGTTGGTTTGGATAGGTGATGGTAGAGCTCACTCAGGACTAAGTCACAGGCGTGTGAATTTCACATATTCAGGGTAGGGGGGCCAGTTCCTTTCTCGGGGCCATCTCGCACTCCGAGAATTATTCGTTCGGGGGCGTCCAAAGGCTTCACCCGGATTTGAAACCCGGACCCTTCGATCAGTAGCCAAGCGCTCTACCCTCTAGGCCACCACGCTACCCTTATATTCTACCATATGCTATGATTTAATATTCATTATTCCTAGAACAGAAGAAGAACTTCAACAAGTGGAGAACTTCACCTACCTCGGCAGCACTAGAACTTGGGATGGAAGAAGCTCGCCGGACATCAAGCGAAAAATAGCACAAGCTAAAGGGACGATTATGAAGAAGAGACAACTACTATGCTCAAAGAGCCTACGGCTGCAACAAGGAAGCACTCATCAAAACATTTGTATGGAGGGTGGCATTCTATGGATCAGAGGCATGGAACATCGGGAAAGCAGACCAACGAAGAATTGAAGCCTTCGAAACTTGGTGCTGGAGGAGATTGTTGTAGATAAAATGGACAGATAAAGTGAGGAACGAAGAGGTGTACAGAAGAGCAGATGAAGAAAGGACAATATGGAAAACTCTACAGCAAAGAAGAACCAGATGGATTGGACGTACCTTGAGACACAATGAGTTAGTTATATACATATAATAGAAAGGAAGATTGAAGGGAAGGCCTCGTGAGGAAGATCAAGGCACAAATTTATAGGGAAAATAAAGGAAGTGAAACAGAAAACATACCAGGGCTTGAGGGAATTAACACTGAATAGGGAAGAATGGAGAGCTGCAGTAAAACAATCCTAGGATTGAAATACTATGATGATGATTCCTATAACGTGTATTCATATTGCTGCTTTTCAAAAAAACTTCAGGGAAGCAATACGATTATCATAAGTTTTTTTTACTTCTCCAATTCTGGGAACAGTTTCATTGTCACTTATCTAGGTCTGTAAAATATGGTGAAAGCCACGGCGAGGATCAGTCAGAGGCTTAATATTCCACACCTTTAAGCAGCGTTTACACGTAGCAGTTAACTGCTATGACAGTCGCGAGATGCGCGATATATCTACATCGCTACTCCTATGATGCGTCTGCGTTAACTTCTATGCAGCTTAAAGCCGCTATTTAGGCGTTGTCATAACAAACAAAAAAGAGTTTTATTTCAATAGTGATTGATGTTTAAATTTTCATGATATTCTTCAAGCAATAAATTCCATTGACGATTATCTTTTGTTCCCATTATTTTAAAGAGCATAATCTTTCCTTCGGGGGAGGGATATCCTTGTTATTATATCCAAATTCCGCCATGTATTGCTTTACGTTGACGATTGTTGCGATTGTGTTGGATACATTTCCGCTGGAAAGTAGACGGGCTTCAACTTTGCTAATAGCTCGAACGTGGATCGATAGTGTTCGACATGTGTCCAGTATCGACCTGAACTCGCATCGCAGTTGCTATTTACACATGCGAGTGGGGCTTAATAGTTGTTAGCAGTTGACAGTCATAGCAGTCAACTGCTACGAGTAAACGCGCCTTTATACTCAACCATCTCTCTCAAAATCCTGTTGCTAGGCGCTATATTACTGCTTTCACTGTTAAGGTAGAACCAGCGCTTCGAAGCACTACTTTCATAAGACGAATATAGCATGCCGGAACAACATAAAATTGCTCAAAATGTTGTTAATAATAATTAAAAACGATTTTCAACTATTCAGCATGGCTATACGAAACATGACTTCTCTTCCAACTGAAGTAATTTGGTGATATGAAGAAAGGCTTTTATATTGACGCCATGTGTCAGAGGCACTTCAAAAACTTTATCAGGAGCAATAATAAAATTTCATAATAATAAATTAAGGTACGAAATAAAATAACAGACCTAAAGATCGCTTTTGATCTTTTCATAGAAACTTAATTATAACAAGTTTATTAGACATATTTGCTGACGGCGAAATGGACAACACCGTAAAGAACGTGTAAATATTGACATAGAAACCAATTTTTCACACCAGTTGGACACCAACGTTCGCCTGCGCTACATCATTGAGATTCGTTGCCTTCTGCTATTAGTTTTCAAGCATTTCTCTTCAGTTTTACAATACGGTATTTTGTGTTGTAGTTACAAATTACACTTGCTCTATTACATTAAAGTGCGATAATTTTTATAACTGAGCTCTCTTGGGCAGTGCAATTGGCCTTTTTGAATCGCCAATTCAATTTGAGGGCTAGAGTTATGGCTTCATAAGTTCGTTTTAAAGGCAACTTTATGTCTTAATATAGTAAGACTAATTGTTTGTAAAATATAAGGGACAGAATACTGATGAAAGTATTTTTCAAATCAACTCTTTGAGTGCATTTATTGATGGATGTCAAATCGTAGAAGTAAATGTTTTGGCTAAGCTGATTATTTGTACAGCGTGTAATTCAGTGTTAACGTTAATTGATATAACAGAAGAAATTCTCATCGGACTGGAATGTAATTGGGGTATAAAATGTAGAGTGAACGGCGTTGTAAATACTGTATTGACATCGGAATCTCAAGCCAGCCTGAAGAGGAATAAGCAGTATTTCGATATTAATTTGAAAGCTACAATTTCTTACTGGCAGCTTTAAAATTATTACCACCTTAGTCTTATATTATTTTAGCCAAGAAATGAAAAAAATAGGTACTATTAATGAAAAGAGGAAAGAATTATCTACACATCCTATTGCTGTTTACAGCATGGTGGGTGGAACGTTACCGTTTACATGGATAAAGTCAAGGCTGTAGTGAGTGGGAGGGGAGGGGGTTGTGAACTCCCTCCAAATTTTCATTTAGAGGGTAAATGTAAAAAGTTGAAGAAGGAAGTAGCATAGAGGTGAGATTATTTGTTGTGTATGACAGATAATAAAAAGGCAGTGAAGATTAATTACTATTTTGGTACTGTAAAAAACATTGTTTTTCTATAGGACATAGTCTTTAGATCCCAATCAGTAAATCCCTCCTCAATTTCTGTCCTGGCTACGGGCTTGGTAAAAAGTATACTGATACTACTAGTTCGGGCTTCATGGGTATATACAATATTGTTCATATTTGATAAGTCTTTATATAGTTTGACCCGTATCAGAAAATTTTAAGGGTTATGAACTATCAGCTAAGTTAACTGCCAATAATCTGCCATGATGATTGGGATCTTGCGAAACAGATATACGGCTAAGCAACTCTCTTTTGGATGAACTAGAATTAAGATTTCATCAGAACTCAGAACTTCATTTTCATCAGTTTTCCCTTGAGAAACTATTTTATTCTCTTGGAGAATGCTTGTATAGTTGATCAGTGAGTAAGTTTGGGAAATTGTATTACCAAACATATTAGTGCTATTAACAGCATGCATCGAGTCTAGTTTCAAATTCCTACGACCATATTATTGACTTATATTCTCACTTTTACTTTTTGGATGAGAAATATATTATGCGGGTGATAATAAATACGCATTCAAAACAAAGTATTATTTAGTGCTAGGTGAAAACGATGGCTTTATACCACGAAATATACATAAAAATATTGGAAATATTCTTTTAAAGAACTAATAGACCATCGTGAGTAGCAATAAAGAAGCGGCTTTATCGTGTAAACAGTGTTATACCAATTATTTTCAGGGATCTATGATATTCCGTGTATGACGACTGCTAAGTGTAAAATATTTTAGCCCACTCAGATATTCTTCAAGTAACCAGTACTAACAGGGAGTACAGTACAACTGGTACTAATCAAAGACACACTTCATAGCATAAATCGTCTGCAATCGTGACGTAAGAAGTAAATGACGGAGGTACTGGGCCAGTTTGTTTTCATGACTCCCCTAACATCGTTGCCAGACTTCTGTCGCTATGGTGGCTAAGGACCGGAAGTTAGACTTTTCATCGTTTTTCAATCATAAATATTAGCCTTAAATGGCTGATGAGGCAACCTGAAAAAAATACATATTATTCGTTTACTATTCAACCACAATATTCTAGTTTTTGAAATGGTGTTTTCAGGGGAAATTTTGAGAAATAAAATTTTTAAGGGAGGGACGTCACCATTCTTCCATAAGAGCAATGTAATTTGAGGCTGAAAATGACGATTTTCAAATCCTGTAATAAGCGTAAATTGGCCGATGACCCCCAAATATTTTTTCATGGCTTGACGAAGGAATGATTTCTCTACAATATATCAAAATATCAAGGCATGTTTTCGAAGGAACTTGTAGTAGAGGTTCTACCTTAAGTTAAAATATTTCTCCGAGGAAACAATGCAGATTACTGATCTGTGCAGCTTCTACTATCTAACTATCGTCATGTGGGGCAGGTACTGCGCAAGATGTTTTCAAATAATTGTGGTTACACGCTGTACATGAGTTTTAAAACATCTTCGTTTTAATGTCTATGCCTGTCATTCTATTTTCCTATTTACTTGCAGAAAATTTTCTAATCCATCTTTTGGGTGAAAAACCGGTGCTGGAAATTATGTCGTGGTTTGAATACTTGACCCTGCGCCTGGGTTTGTGATTATTTTTTTAGTCCTATGGTTCATACAGATCACTGCTCCTTAGATCCAAAATAATGACTACGCTGTGTTTGCTTGCTACAGCGTTGCTCAAGGCGTTGCTGAGTATAAACTGGCGACATTTTCAGTGGGCCTCCTGGCCCTATGCCCAACGTCATTGGCTAAACTTTTTCAAACGGGCTAATATTTAACGGCGACCAATTAACGTTCCTCAGTTCCATTGTGCGTGGGAGGGAAGGGAGCTGCGTGGTTTAAGCTGGCTGAACACAATTGAGCCGTTTCTAGTGTCGCACGTGATGGCTTAGGACTTTTTACTCCACCCGCGCGTGCTCTGACGCGAGCGAGCGAGCCGAAGCGAACTTCGTTCCAATGGTTCGCGATGGAAAAGAGAGAAGTTGATCTCTGCATGAATTAACTTTTGATTGATTATCCCTCGGAAATACCCCTTAGCTCTTCTTGGACCGAAAGGAAATTGCTAGGTTGTTGTGGTACGCATGGTGATGCATAATAATTGCACATACGTACATTGTTCCATGTCGAATTTCCAGTTTGAGTGTGCCTCAGGCGGAGGTTTTTATCGTCCGGAAAATTAGTCATGCGTGACATTTCTTTTGACATCCCTATTTAGACCTACGAACAACGACTAATATTTTATTTATGAAACCCATCTAAATAAATAATCCAAATAATCTATCAAACAGGCGGTAGTCAAAGCGAGTGACATGATGACACGCGCCGCTCGTGAATTCGTGATGCTCTATGGTGCAATGGCGTTGAACTGAAGACCTTTATGGCATTTGAACAGAAGATAATGTCATTAATCTTTAAGCGTGAGGTAGTCAAGTGTTTGTGTGGTCATGACCTGGCACTGTTTTGAATCATTTATGTTGCCAAACATAAATTTGTCCGATTTCATATTTGAAGCCAGTGGTACTTGCTTTGGACGACGGCCCCAACGTCCTTTGGTGATTTGTTTAAACGTTGTGATCCAAATTCATTTCCCTTTTTGAGTAAATTATTCAAAGACTCTTATTATGTTTCCCTCTGGTATTTACTTCTGTGGAATGCCATTGCCTCCACCATTCAAGGGTGATTCTTATGCTTTTACGCAATTCATAATTGAACTTGCGTGTGTTCTTATTTAACCGTGGTTGCAATTGATTTCTTCTTCCATTATTCCACAAGTTACGTAATTATTCAAAGCATGCACATTGAGTGTCAAATTAATGCTGTTCATTTCTCCACGAAAGCTAACATCTGGCGTTCCAATGGGTATGATTCGAAACGAGCCACGAATTTAAAATTTCAACGTATGCTGAGTGTTGCTCGAATTAATTATAAATCTGTTAATTGAAGCGTTTTCACCGCTCTGTTACTTAAAAACAATCTTCTCCCACCAGCTTACGAAAATAAATGATTTCCATGCAATGGTTATCTATGAATTCCGACGACCAGCAAATGAGGTTTGAGAAAATGGTTGCATACGTTCCAGGAAGCGTACAATCTTTTTCTGCTCCTGCTCATTTATTCGATACCTTTCCACTCAAGTTTTTAAGGAACTCCTTTTCCATAGACTGGATTTCAATGTGAAGTAAATTTTGCATAAACTAGAAATAGTTTAAAGGTTTGGAATCTAGTATGGATCATAGATAGTGTGGAACCTTCACGTCCGAGGCGGGTGGAAAGATCACCTTTTAGAATCACACATCTATCTCCTCACTAGTGAGAACTGATGAATTTCTTGCCAACAGGAATCGTAGTATATGGTGAGCTGTTCTTTTCTATCCAAGAGCACTAAACGGTATGACTAGAATTATTGGCACAATCTTTTTCTATGCAATGCTCACTTTCTCTCTTTACCTCTCTCCCGCAAATGCTTCGCCGTGAATTAGCAGTCCTTTCTTAAGCCTCTGAATGCCATGTTGTCTATTCTCCTGTTCTAGCTTCCCTAGTGGATCCGCAAGACAGGTGAAAAGATCAAATATGAAAACGCTGTCTGTTAAAAAGAATGTTACCTCCGTCCATCTAGCAATGCCTTGAGAGTTTACGTTCGCTTTATTGGAATATCGGATATTTAATAAACGAAATTTTATTAGTCCCATTGATTCCCCTTCTTTCATCATTGGAAAAGGCATCCTAAGTAGTAAAATTTTACCGCTTCCGATATAATAATAATTTTTCTGCCTGTAGTCTTATTACCGCTGAAGCAAATTAGCAAAGGATTTATTTGAGGTGGTGGGTAGGGTACTGGCCTCCCATTCCGAAGGCCTGAGTTCGATTTCGGGAAGTGGTATAAAATTTATGAGTGAAAATTATTCCGTGCTTAAAAGCTGTGTAGTTCACCTAAAGTTCAGTACTCCAAATTATCAAATGGGACATTCAGCTGTGAATTATTGGTATTGTGGATTCGGAGGTTGGTGCAGATGTGCAATCGAGCCTAAAATCTACATGAAGTACCCTAATTATCATCACGGTACTTTATATCTAATCTTTGTCTTTCTGTTGCTGTCCCTTTGATGTACGCGAAAGTAATAGCATTTTATACCACTATAAAAGTATCCAGTTCTCTAGTTTCGGGATCTAGTTTACTTTAATTCCATGGTACTATCAATTTTCCGTTCGTATCGTTTAATTTTCTGTAATAGATTGAGTCTGTGTCACCATAGCTAAAACTTCTTCACCGTCTCTTCTTTTTGTGCATTCCATTTATTTCGTATTGAAAATATTTTTTTCTCGCGAAAGAGATCGTATCATCTAGAGACTCTTAAGAGGATTCAGTCGGAATTGGAATGTCCTTCCTAGAGTCTCCGCTTCCTCTTAATGCGCCTCTTTTTACTCACTGGCATCGGGTAATGTGGCATTGCCCGTGCGTATAACGCGGAGCAACAATACAAACGGGTACGTGCTCTCGGAAATCCCGTTACGTGACACGCTACACCAACCTCCTTTAATAATAGCAGTTGCGGGCGCACCCAGCGACAAAATGTGGCAGCGAGGAGCTAATACATCCCTCTCGGGTCACATTGCCTCAAAAGGGGGAAGGGGAGGGCGGGGAGGAGGCATAAGGACGGTGGAAGGGTTGGCAAGGGTGGGAAAAGATTGAATGGGAAGGGTGCTAAGGGATTAGGAGGGGTGGAAGGAGGCTGAATGGAGGTGGAGTGGAGCCGAGACTGTCGGGGGAGGCTGAGGTTGGATGTTGGTGTGGTGGGTGGGGGTTAGGCGGCAGGCAGGGAGAATCAAGGGGAGGCAGGTTGTTGAAGAATGCGAGTGGGGGAGGGGTGGAGAATATCGGAGCCAAAGAGTTGAGTGTGAATGGGGCGGGGTTGGGGGAGGAGTCTGAGGAGGGAGGGGTCAAGTGGGAGGTGATCCAAGGCCTATATTGCAATAAGCAAACACCGAACCGCTGGCTAAGCAAGGCTCTGACAGATTAGGGGCATAAATTAACAGGGGTGACGCTCGGTGATTGATTCGATTCTTTATTGCGAGGCTACGCCGCGATGAGTTGCCAATATCCCTTCCGACCCGAAGTAATTCCTTATGGCCGTTTTTTTAGGATCAAAAACCATGTCATCGCCTGCCGAAAGAGATGGAAATTCATTTCTCGTGGCGCAAAAAAAATTCTTCTATTTTTTTGTGTTGCCGTTTCCGATTCCGGTGGAATCAATTTGGCGTTTAATCTATAAACCTCTTGTTTCATATACATACCCGCAGTTTCGGGCACTGCTGATAATGAGGTGAAAAATCACTTGTCTCCGACAAAATCCTGCGTAGTCATGCATCATGATGAGGTTGTTTTGCGCATGAAATGGGAACTCTGTTACTAAATTTCTTAAATGCATTTGAGATCGAAGCATTATCATTCCTCCCATCTCTCTAAAGATGATCTTCTGAGTTCTATCACGTTAAAAAAAAATAAACCGGCAGCCAGGACTCCTTTCTTCTCTATGTTCCTCAAAGCGAACGAGGTTGCGAGACGACACTCCCCCTGAATTACGAAACAGTACGTGCTGGAAGGTATATTTGAATTCGATGATGGAGTGCATGTTTATCGATCGATTCAGATGATGGATTCCCAGATATTTCTTTGGTAGCATCGTAGCATGAATATAAAGTGGCTTTCATCCTTGTTAGTTACGTCGATATTGAGGCAAGTAACCAACAGCTGTGGTCATTTACAGTCGGATCGTATACTGGAAATGGTAGAGCTTTATAGAGAGGAGGTGGAGATAAACCCGGCATCGACACTTGTCTACTAGTAACGAAAGACACCAAAGGGCCGACGGTGTTAAGCCCCATCCGACAAATGGATTACTGAACTAGTAACTGCTCCCAACTTGGTTCTCAAGTAGGGATCGGGATTCTACAGAAAAAATTTGATTTCGAATCCAGGCCATCGGAATGAGAAGCCAGTACTCTGGCCACCACGTCAACCCGATTCCCTTTCTTTTATGTGCCAGGGATTAATCACTCACGCATTTCACCCTACAGCCGTGACCGTATCCTCCAGTAAGGTGCCTAAATGTTGCCTTCATTGGAAGAAAGCCATTTTGATGTGTGTCCAAATTCATTTGACATCAGATTATCCTTCTAACTTTGTCATCTCAATCTTTGTCAATCAAAAAGATGAAATTAGCTTCCATATTATAAAAAATCCATAAAACAGTAGAAATATTGAGTAATATGTATCAATAACATTATATCACCATTAAATATAAATCCCATTATTAGGTATCAGGTATTCATGCATTTTATTCCACTAACAGTCAAATCTATTTCTAAAATCTGGTTAGAATTCAACCTATTTCAACTACACATTTGGTGTTTTTTTCGTTTGCGCACCTATAACTCATTACGTGATAGATTTTTGATGTTCGTTCTATTACTTATCTTTCTAGTCTTAGTTTTTCCGCATTCATAAACAACATGATATGTGAGAAAATTCCGTGAGTGTGAATATTGGGTAACCCAATGTTTGAACACCTTAATCCACGTATCGACCGTCAATATGACTCCTTTACTTTCTAACCTCCTTGGTCGTCAAGGAAGTAAGGATGCACTGGAAGAGGCCTGGCAACTAGTTTGAGAAGCCAGCGGCCATCTACGTTAGACTGGCATATGGTCTTGCTAACTGTGATACTCTTACGGATGAAGTTTTTCACATGATAAAACTTGTAATGTAGTAGTATTAATAATGGAATACATTTTTAAAATTTGTCAAATAAAAAACAGAGTAAAGCGACCTAATACGCAACCAAGCACCAAATATGTTGTTTAAATAGGTTAAATTTGAACCAGTTTTGGTAATAAAATTAACATATAGGGGAATCTAATGCATTAATACCTCCTTAGAAAGGTTAATGGATGCCGTTGTGACGAAATTTGGTACGATTTCATTGTAATTAATATTTTAATGTACAGTCTCCATAAGAGGCCACGTAAAACGCATTGTTTCGTACGGAGTAGGTGAGTCCTTATACTTCCCAAGCACCCCCATTCTGGCTTCATTGTCACACAAAGACTTGCATGCTACTTTAGTATAACCTCGTTGTTGGTCACTGCCGGTGGTTTGTTTTACAGCCATTGAGGAGGTGCCTTCGATGGTTAATTGAAGATGGTTTATCCCTAACGCCTGATCTATTCGTTCCCAGCCTAAATTTGATGTGAATTTATTATAAACAGTGCAATGTGAGTACCTCTCACGTTGAGATGGCATTATGGTATATTTTGAAAGGAGCGAGCATCGTGCCTACCTCGATCCGTGTCAGAACAATAAATCATCCTACCTTCACTTAAAGCCCGGTGTCATAGGCACACACACACACATCCTTCCTCCGATCCTCTGCCAGTGTTCGGCTGCACTCTCGCAATCTTACCTTGATTTGGTTCGCAAAAGCATTCCTCAACCCAGACCTCAGACCCCTGCCCTCCTCTAATTCTCTTCTCCGCCCCTGAGTCCCAAGGAAGACCCACATTAAACAAGCCCCTGTCAACCTCTGCCCCTTCCTCATTCATCGCATTCCCCTCAGCAACCCTTTGAGGTGCACGTGGTCCGTCTTGTTACATCGCGAGAGGTTCTCTCCCTAGAGAAGCTCTATTCGACTGAAGAAACCTTTGGTTGTGATTTATGTTTTTGCACCTCATAAACGTGGGCTGCACCGAACGAGGCGACCTCTAAGACACCAGGGATCTTTAAGTTAGTGGCTTTGGAACGCAGGGGTCAGCAAAACGGTGTCGAATTTTGAAGTAGTCTGCACGATTCCATCGAAAATATGAATTTCCTGTCTAATTAATTTTAAGGTGTTGCTCATTTCTGCGCCGCAAACTTAGCTCAATACAAAAATATTCAGTGGGCCTGAAAAACAAAAGACATGCATTCAGTGGTCTTCTAGTGATTAACTTTATAAGTTTTATTATTCATATCTGAATTATCTCTGGTTTTTATCAATATATAACTCTCCCGGAAGCGTTCTCGGGATTCTCAAAGGGAGGTTGGTGTTGATTTGCTCCTCGGGTCGATTTTTATGATAAGTGGTTTTGGTGGTAATAATTGGAGCCTTACCTTCTCTTTTGATTGTAACCCTCCTCGTTTTTTTTAGAGCATTAGCTGACAAATCCTACTTTTTAATATTTAAGAATCCTGTTAAGAGTAGGCTTAATTTAGAGGTTGATATTGTATAAAAAGTTCGGCCATTGTTTCTAAGCTAGCCCTTGGATACTTTGCCCTTTCCTGAGTGTGTTATACCTGACTTTAAAAAGCGTGAAACCGCTAATTAATAAGAAACGTGTGGTTGTCAATTTACGGCTTCGTGCTGTGCAAAAATGAGTACAGACACAGATATAAAAAGTGTAGATGTCGGCGTATGACTTAATATTCTGCAAAAATGAAGACAAACAGGGGTATTAAACGCTCACCTTCGTACCTTTTCCCGGTTACAGTTTCATACGCGTCATAACTCTTAACCATCGGAGTGAGTTCCATTTGTATTGGACCATATGCGCATCAGTAAACTACCTTTAGAAGCTTCCGTTTCCGTCAAATCAATCTCTTTAGTGTTTGGGTGACAGTGGTAATTTCTGTCGGCAAGTTTGCGAATTAATTGCTTGTGTTGCAAGAGTGACGACAATTTGCGTCCTTTATTTTTCCCTGTTCAACATATGCGTTTATCTCTGCGTAATGGAGTTGAAATGACCCATGTCGCTCGGAATTTGCTCAGAAAAGGAGTTTTGCTCTGACACATTTTAGTGCTGTCATGGTCTACTGAGCCCTTGGGGTGATGAGCCTTACATCAAAGAAATTTTTTTGAAAGCATGTAAAATGCAAATTAAAAATAATATACCATATTACATAATTGTATTTAATATTTTGGCTTAGATTTACACCTGTCAATAGATGGCCACGGCACTGGATTTTAGACAAAAAGAGAAGAACCGAATACAAGCTACAAAAAATTTTTTTTGATAAGGAAAGAATCGTTGAATTGGATCAATGTGTCGAAGAAATGAGACTGTCTAAGGCATACTACGAAACAGCCAAAGGCCAGTTTAATAAAAAGTTATCAATAAATTTAGAATGCACTTCCGAATGGTAGGGAGTCAGATATCGTTACTTGCATTGCACTGGAAACTGTGTTAAAAGTCACTCTAAATAATATAAAGAGTGTTGGGCCAGATTCGCAAATTGGTACGACTTTAGGAATGAAATGATATGCAAGCAATACATCATTGATTACGGAAGACAGCTGGTATCATCTGGGCAGGATTTTAAATTACTTTCATTAGTTTCCATACTGAAAAAGCTAATCGAGATTAATTAAATTGATATGAAGATGAGAATCATCTCGCTAGGTCAGACGGCGATCAGTGGGTTCCACCGTAATTCAGCCAGGGAGAGGACAATGAATGTATACGGGAACAGAACTGATGCATTATTTCCACAAAATGTTTGCCTCTTCTCTTAGTGAGTAATGAAGGGCATGTATTTGGTGATAAAAACCTTTACCCAGTCGGTAGCGTTAGTCTGCTGTTAAAGTTAGTTAGAGGTATCGGGTTTGAAACCTGGAGAGTTCTTTTAAGATATCTAGTGAAGCCCACGCGTTGTTTGCACCAGATGTTCAGGAAACCGCAGGCAGAACAAGCAATGGATCTCGCCCTCCCTCACTTCCCTGGTGTGTGAATTTAACTCGCGGTTGGACTTAGTATTTTGGTAAGCTCTACCCTCACCAACCGAAGAAACCCACAGGTTGAATATGTTGTACTTAATCTTTTGATAATTTGGCACTATGCCCTATTGGGTTAATTAAATTATTTTTTGTGCGTGTTATTTAGTGGTGGCTATCATGAGAATCATTTAAACCTTATATTTTATGAAATGTTTCCTTCCTTCCTGCGTGATGAGGTAAACCTTGGGTTCCTTCTTTATTTTCTCTCCCTGATTTACTTTAATGTGCTCCAAAAAAGGCTTCCATAATTTTTTAGGATTCATTTATTTATTTGTTTTTTTTCAGCCATGTAGATTTTCACTTCATTTTTTATCAAAAGCCCGCAATAATCAATGAAAAAACTATGCTCACCTGCACGTACGTGCTCATGCATTACATTTTCCGGATTGTATTCACCCTCCTTCCATATGACCGCAAGCTAGATGTGTTTGCACTTCGATAGCTTATTCCCTCATACAATACAATGGGAGCCCATAGCAAACTATCAAGTGCGGACTAGCGCTACAGAGAGCGTCGTATTTTCTAGTTAATATATAACTAATCTAGTTAACTAATATTTGTTTTAATGTCGCGTTTTGGATGATTCGTCTATTTGAGCTACAATAATCTCTATGCTTCAATTCGATATATAGGCTTTTGTGAACACCCTTATGCCCGAGGAGAACCTCAATCGAGTTGCTTTCGTCCTTCGCCAATTGCGCTCCGCAAAATCCCATTGCCTACCTTGGTGTTATTTCATTATAAGATAAAAAATATAGTGTTTCATTTTAATGTGTGCCCGTATATTCTTCTCTCGTTTTTCCCTCAAAAAATCTCAAAATATCCCAGCGAATATTGTTTATGATTTCATTTCCAAGATTAGTTACAGAAATATGTTTTTTGTGATATTCTGTCGTAATACTCGCTGCCGGTTTAAATACAAACCGATGAAATCCTACAAACAATGAAAATTTCTGCAGGGAATTGCAGTTTTATATCTGTTTTTCATGTGTTAATTTATATTTTTAACCACAAACAGCGTAGAGGTTTAAATAGTTGAGGTTGTTTTTGGGTGATAATAATGAACGGATATGATCATTAATCCTGCACTGATCCTTTATAATCGCCCTTTCATTTACAATCTACGTACTACTTATTTTAATTTTTAATTCAAAGCAAAGGGCCTTTGCACGAAGATTTTGTTTGAATTATTAGTCCTACCTTTTTATATTGTCCTACGTTTGAGCATTGATCTAGAAAAATAAATGAAAACCAAATTATTAGTATTTAGTATTGCTAAATATTTAGTGTTTAGTTAGTAATGTTTAGTTTAGAGAGAGGAGGCCAAAACCAAGGTTATACTAGGAAAACAGAAACTGGAAGAGGTGAAAGAGTTCTGTTACCTGGGAAACCGAGTAACCATCGTCCATCGCGGACGAAGCAAGAAAGAAATAGTCAGTAAAATAGCCCAGGCAAAGAGGACATTCTATCAAAAGAAGAAGCTACTTACAGCTGGAAATACAAGCTTGGAAGTAAGTAAGCAGTTCATCAGAACGTATATCTGGAGAATGTTTCTTTACGGCAGTGAGGCATGGGCAATGACAGCAGCGGCGAAGAAAAGGGTGGAGGCATTCGAAATATGGTGCTACCGAAGAATGATGAGGATAAAATGGATCGACCGAGTGACAAATGAAGAAGTCTTAAGAAGAGTGGGAGAAAAGAGAAGTCTGCTGAAAACTATAAAAAGAAAGGACAACTTAATCGGCCATATCTTAAGACACGATGGCCTGATGAAGACAATCATCGAAGGAAAAGTGAACGGGAAGAATGGAAAATGCAGGCCTTGTATAAGTTATGTAGAACAAGTCGTAAAGGACGTGAAAGAGAGGAACTACGTTAATATGAAGAGGCTGGCCAATAGAAGAATCGAGTGTATGGCTGCGTCAAACCAATCCTAGGAGTTTTGACCCATGATGATGATGACGAAATATTTAGTTTAATAGTACTTGAGTTTTGTTGTCGAAATACTTGGTATAATGTCTAATAACGCTCTTAATTAACTTAAACGGTGTTTATCCCTGGCGTTTGTTAACTGTGATCTGAAGTTTTTTTAAGTTCGTGATAATGAATTGACAAGTCATCGATTTCACGATCCAGCTTGCTAAACACTTTACTTAATAAACTCAGTTTTCCACGCGCATGATTTCTCCCTTTGTCTTCTCATTCGGATGCCACGATCGCTTTTCCTCCGTATGCCACCCTTAAGCGTATCCATTTCCCATGTGTAAATTTGCAATTAAAACACTTACCAGTCGGTAAATCCCGTCTGGAGGAAAAAATGAAACACTCGCGCTTAAGCTTTGAGAGCACCTCCTCCCCTCGCTCCTCCGCTCGCCGCAGGCTTGACAGTAATTTGGTTTGATCGGAAGAAGCAAAGGCCTCATCATAAAATTGGGATCCTCTTCTGCGGCTTCCAATTTCCTGGTCTGCCTCCATCTAGCATCGGAAAAGTGATTACGCGGAACCCCAGAGGAAGCAAAGGAGGGCGGCGTCTAATCCTTCAGTTTGGAATAAATATATTAAGCTCCGCTCGCTTGCCGTTGTGTCATTTAAAAAAAATCTCTCCGCCCTCCAGGCGGCTTGTCGCTTCGGGGTGGGATTATTTTGTGATGGGCCCACTCAAGCGTCATCCCCGCCCACCCTCCTACCCCTTTCTGTTGATTTTGAGCGTCGTCGTCACGCTGGGACATCTCCGTCGGGAAAGTGTTTGGTCTTTTACCTTGTGTGCACGTATAGTTTGGTGCAATCCGCTTCCACCGGACCGTAAACGGGTGATTTATGGGGAGAAATGGTGCTTGTGATTGGTGGATTCCATCGCGCCGCTGTTTCTAGGAATCGAATCTAACACAATGCCCCAATCAAGGGGACTGTGGAACCACAGCCGCCGCCGCGCCCCGCAAATGTGTTTCGCGTCGGAATGCAAACAACGGACGGCTTCCCATGCGCGCGGCATGTATTATGGGGATGGCGGGATGTACTGCCACCTACTCTCGACCCCTCCCCGCGAGTTAATGGACCTTCTTTCGTTCGCCGAACGGGATAAAATCCGACTGGCGTCTAATTGAAACTTGTTAGCGTCCACTGGGGTAGATATTCTCCCGGATATTCTCCATGCGTTATCACGTTCACATCCCTCCGCTCTATCCTATTCCCCTACCGTCAATCACTACCCTCATCCCCCATCGCCATCACATTGCATCACCTCCGCGGTAATCTGGAGGTCAACACGCGGCGCTTTGGGTGAAGAATTTTACCGATGGCGTGCGCGCTCGACAGTTTCGATTTATAAGTGGAGATTTTATTGAGAGTGTGGGTAAAGGAGTCAAAGTTGCATTCTCAATCGAATGGTTATATTTTAAATGTTTCTTTGTGGTTTTGGGATCCTAAGACGGTGAAGTGCATGGCGGAAAACAAAATTAGACAGGTAATAAGCATACCTATATCTTTCTTTACATTGGCGTACAAGGTTGCAAGTTAAATTCCATTCAGTTTCCTCAAAGCCGTTGGGGTTTAATATAACTTAACTTGTTTACTTCATGTTTTCATCAGTGTTTTCTCAATATTCATCACCTCGGAGTAAATTTGACAGCTAAATTTCTTTTACTTTCTTACCACCTTTGTCATTCACATTGTATTCGTGGTTAAATGGCTGCCGAGAACATTATGAATGAAGAAAACCTCAGTAGCGTTTTTATTATGCAGTGCTTCTCGCTTAGAACTAAATGAAGTTACCGACCTATTTGAACATATATCTTTTACCGACAACAATTTTCATGTTTCACGCTTGTACTGCTTTTCGGTAATACTAATAAAAATTAAATTACTTGCTAGATTTTTATATGATCAAGCCAGCAAAAGAATCGGTGAAAGCTGCCCGGGTGAAAAAGTTGTGTATCCAAGATTGTGAGAGAATAAGGTATATTGTGTAGCATAACGAATTTTAGCAGAACAAGCTTAAAATGGAAAATTTCACTGAAAAATCGGCGAATTTTTGCTAGATAAATAAAACAATTTTTACTGTCTTCGTAAGTAAATTTTACTTTCAGTTGTCGAAAAATAAAATTATTTACTATGTTTTGTGCTTTTAAACGGTTTAAAAGTGTGTAAAAAGTAATTCTTACGTATTCCAGAGCTTGCTTTTGTGAGACCACGTAGTGAGCAGTCGAGCGTTATCGAGATTTCGTGCTGGTGTTGAGTGGTGTTGTGATTGAGTCTTTTTTTGGTCTTCATCGTTTACTTCGTTAACCATGATTTAGTGCTTGCATAGTGAATTCAGTGGTTAATAAGTGCTGTGTTCCAAAATAGAATCTTTTAAAGTTTCCCTGAGAGGAGTACTTAAAGATAAAATGGCTTTCTTCAATCCCCAGGGAGGAGTACACAATTACCGAGAGCTCTCGGGTAGGTGAATTCATTTTATAAGCAATGTGTAGTTTGTTTAACTTGTGTTTTCCGAGTAGAGTAGTTGACTGAGTGATAAGACGAGGGTAGATTTAAAAGAGTGTGCAGGGACTCATTTATTTTTTTGGGTCGCGGAACTTCAAATGGATATGACTGGCAATCAATGCGTATTAAGGTGTAATTTGGAGCTACTCTTTTGAAGAATTATTGAAGAAAGAGGGCAAATTCAAGTGTCCTTCGGTCATAACTATCAAAGAACAGGAAGCTGGCAACATGAGTCTCGTAGGAGTTTCAGTGGCAATTAGAGTATGAAATATGTCGGTCACCATGCCTATGTCATTCTTTTTTACGTTTTCATAATCAGCTTCTCTGAGTTTCATGCAAGCGATATTAATTATTGCTTAAGTTGCATCATGAATTCAGTTTCAGTCTTTCAGATATGGAAACGCTTTGAAAAGATCTGATCCATCCGTAGAATCTTGCCCCGCCGTACGTAAGGCTGAAAGGCCTCCTGCTGATGACGTCACTCCCAAGCGCTCCGGCCTGTATCTAGGTGGCGTTGACAGAGTGCACCTTCCAAAACAGTTCGTGGTCCTTGATTGGAGTCATCGTTCATTGAGGGCCGCGCAAAAAATAGCCTTTATCACCCATGACACATCAAAATTATTGCCGTCTCAGTATCCTGTTGTATTTTATTTTATGCTGAATTTCTAACTTATGTAGCGAGTGTTTCTAGCGTAGCCATTAGCCCTATCAAGTCTTCTGTCGATTAACATCGTCATTTTAATCCAGTTCTTCATTTTTGCGGATTTAACTTAATTAGCCTTGCAATTTATTCTACATTTTCCTTTACCATGTTTACCATTAAAATTTTACATCATCAGATCATCATGGTTCAGGAAATCATCTCGGGTTTTCCACCGGGTCAGGTTGTCCATGGCCGACGTTTCGGTGCTCGACTCGACCCGGTGGAAAACCCGAGAAGACTTTCTGCAGTTAGCTCGCCGGGAAAACCTTCGATCTTATGGCTCTTATCCAATCAGGTTGCCCCGACTGGTTTTCAGAATATTCAATGGATCTCTCTTTTCTTCCACACTTCTTAGAGCTTCTTAATTAGTTTTTCGGCCCATTCATTGCATCTTCTCCATTCACGAGTGACAGATGGGCTCGCATATTTTTTTTCAGAATGGCAGTAGGGAGCGGATTCCCATTATTCGACGGTTCTTTATTTTATGGTTTAATCCTATTTGCAACTTAGGCAGAGTCAATCCAAAATCAGATAGGACTGCTCAATTCCTCTCATCGATTGTGGATAAATGTGGAGGGTTAGAATTTTATGATACGATGGAAAGATTATGTAAATACTAGCGTCTATATCACGCACGCTCACTTTTTGAGAAATCTGCTCAGTAGTGAAAAGTTTAACGTGCCATAGGACAGGGTTTACTCGGAAGTGTCGTTGTCATGAAACCCCGGGCGGAGAAATGAATGCCGCTGGATGACCTCGCACCATTACAGGCTTCGAATCAAGTCCGGTGACGTGGCAAGTCGTTGCATTATCCACCGGGGGCAAGTACGGGGGAGGAGACGAGGGACAAAAGTTTTTGTCCATTCACTCTCCCCTA
This sequence comes from Platycnemis pennipes, assembly GCA_933228895.1. NCBI lineage: Eukaryota > Metazoa > Arthropoda > Insecta > Odonata > Platycnemididae > Platycnemis > Platycnemis pennipes. The sequence goes on from OW121850.1 coordinate 112,603,166, forward strand.
TATAGCCATTAGTCTCGTTTCGTGACTGATCGAAATGGCTTGTTCACACATCACCAGTCATATCCGATTTGACGCCGAATGCAAACACAGCGGTGCATCAAGTATACATGCCAGGAGCGTATTGAGGTGAAGGTGTTTACTGGTGGCGCATGTGTTTTATAATGGACTTCTGTGGCAGGGAGTACGATTTTTGCGCTCGTAAATTAGCGGGTATGACATCTTGCTGTGGCCGAGTGGTTGAGTTCACCGCGATGACCGCTGTGGATGCACAGATATTCCGCGGAGGTGAAAAAGGATGGATCTCTCAGACTAACAGCGTTTCCTTATTCATATGCAAAATATGCATCAGGCTAAGTTTGAAAGCGATGAAAATTCATTAACCAGGCCTGGAATTGATGTTTCTCAGGGATAGGTGTGAGTGTGGTCGTCATAGAGTTAACTTTACGTCCTCTGAAAGCACCCAAAGCATGTCGAAATATCGAAGCCCTAACTCGACTAGCCAGAGCACATGACAGCGAAATTGGCAGACTTGTTTACATCCTTACATGCTGTTCCCGATGACATTGCTATGTCACATGCATGCATCTCAACTTAGATGCGGCTGCTGTTGATGCACCTCAATTAGTTTAGAATTTGATACATATCCCCAAGTCATAAATAACTTTTATGTCCAATTACGAAAAAAGGGACATGCTAAGAGGACACGAACAGTATCAAAATTGTAATACTGCACCCCATCAAGGAATCTGTAGATATTTCAGTGAAAGTGGGTGTTGGTAAATCATCCAATATGTTTAATTGATTTTGGGTCCGCTATGCTATCTTTATATATTTAGCCATCGGCTATTGTACCCTCATAATTTATCGGATATTCCCGCCGAAATATCTTTTTTATGCTTGATAAATCATCGAAATTTTGACTATCACTCTCTTACTCATTGTTCAATCCGAAGATTGGTTTCATAAATGAGGGTAGAGCCCACTCCTTGCTATGCTATTGGCGTGTGAACTTCACTTATTCAGTGTAGAGGGGCCAGTTACTCGTCCTGGGTCACCTACAGTTTCCCATGAAGTCAGGAAATCGCACTGTGAGGATTTTAGGCAGGGGTGTTCAGATAGATTTTAACCATATTTCAACCCGAGATCCTCCTATTTGTATCCCAGCGCTCCACCCACCAGGGTCATCACCACCCAATTTCAGTTATAACACGTTTTATTCAACAATTGTGTGACTTGAAGAATCATTCCAGAGCGATGCATATATATTGATTCCATGAATGAGAGCTTTCACTAGTCGGAGTATAATCGTTATCTTTAAACTGAACATATAATGGAAACAGATTTTTTACCTTAAACACTTAGATGTGAAAAAATCAATGTTCTTTTCTTCTGCAGTCTCCATTAATTCTTGCATTCTGCTTCACTCTTGAAGATTTTCAGTCCCAGGCTATTTTATTTTCACAATTATTAATTTTGAATGAAAACTAATTATGGTGAAATGTAACTGGCTTGAATTGTTACTCCATTTTACAAATGTTGCTTATTGATCAGGGTAACCGAGGTAAAGACTTCAAGAAACTAAGATGGCCAAAACTATCATTGGTAAATCTTTTTGTTTGGGGATAGTTATCATGTCTCTTGATGGCCAAAGTTTCTATGGCACGAAAATATTTGACATTCGTGCTAACTCCTTCATTTCTTGCTCTCAATATTATTTTGAAAATAATGATTGGCAACCTATCAATAGGTTTCTTTATCTATGGGATGAAGTCTCGGAACAAATACATTGGTAAAATGCTTTCGACGTGGCGGCCTTCTTAAGCGAATCCTTTAAATGGACAGATCTGGCATCCATTCTGCCATCGAGAGGCGTTAATTATTGCAGCACCCGAAAACAAAACATGCCACCCGTGGTGCGCTATTGTAATCTCTTTCCATTAATTTTCGAATAAATTCGTCTGAGTTATGCCTTTAGAATGCGCCGCCCCCTTTAGTTTCTGGCATTAATTTTGTCCCGTGGAAACAAATCCTCGTTAGATAAGAGTTTTATGGACTCGTTTCGCTGAGATATGGCAGGCGCAAGGCCAGTGGGGAGGGGGTCCGAGCTGTATACCCCCTCACCAAATCCTACCGCTCAGAACACGATCCCACGTAACGTTCTCAGCGAACGCCGCGCGGTCCCCTTCTCCCCCACTCCCTCTCACATCTCTTCTATTCCACTTCCCTCGATCCCACGGCGTAATGAAATCCCGGCTGCGCGCTTGACAACAACCTCTCTCTCTCTCCTCCCCAAACCTCCGCGGAATGCATTCTGCAGCTCCTCGGCTTAGCAACCATGAAATTTGCCGGTCCGCCGAAAATTGTCTTCGGGTCGAGGGGTGTTGTGGAGAGAAGGGGGATGGGAGGGCGAAAGGGTAACTCACCCCTTCCTACCGTGAGGAGCGTCTCTTACACCCTTCCTCTCTCTCTCTCGCCAAACATGTTCGTCCGAGGGAAGTGCGCTCCCCGGAGAACGGTGAATTAAGGCGCACAATTGCAGGCGCCCGGGACCTCCGTCAACAGGGAAACTTCGCCATGTGCGCGGATGTGATGAAAGGATCAGAGATACCGGGCGCGCGCTCCCGGGCATAGCCCGACGTGTAAACGCAGCCCTCCCCCCCTCCCCTCCCCAGCTTCCTCCAGGGGTAGCCAGGCAATCTGGCACGTGTCCCCCCCAAGGGACCAGCTCAGCCTCCTAAATCTGGCGAATCAGAGCAGGCGGCGGCAATCGTGGTTTTTAAGATGCTCCGTCGGTTAGCAGTAATTTAAGGTGCTCCGACGGGATAGGAATTATTGCCCCTCGCGTAGCGGCGATTTATCATCCCCGGCCAAGGAGGAGTGCGAACCCGAGTCTGTTTACCGGCCGGCAAGTTAACATCTGGACAAGTTACACCGGACGCTTGGGTCAGAGACAAGACTATCAGGAGACTTCCGTGCTCGCATCGTAATTTCGAGCTGGCCTTATGCACCACTTCTTTCGCCACGCTCATTCAGAATGATATTACTCCACGCCATACATTCCCAATACAATCCTGCTTCATATTTTCTTTCCACATCCCTGATTCCCTGAATATATTTCTATGAACCTGTAGAGAACCGTAACACAATAAATCTATGATAAAAAATTCAAAATAATGAGACTTCAGGAAAATAATTTTTTTGGCGTGTCATTACATTACCATTTAACATAATAATAGTCGTCAAAATAAGTAAATGACTAATGTAACGTTATCAATTCAAGAACCTATGTATCACCGGTCAAATATTATTATGTAATTAGCACTGTATGGATTAAAACTCACTATTTGTGCTTAGTGTTCCACCTTTCTGTTCTCATTCATCAGTGTCCCCTCCGAAATTCCGTTTTCTTCCACAATCAAGGAATAACGCTTGGAAATCGTCAGTTATGTAAAAATGTCAACTTTGTTCCCGGACCGCTGGCTTGTACGATGTACACTGCAGGAGATATATAGAGAGAGGAATTAGAACAGGTGTTGATCACAATGATTAAAGTATGATTTATGATTTTGTCAATAATTTACTGATTCTGGAGTGTGAACTGCATAATAAGGCGTCTCCAAGAGCCCTGTCCTGATTCTGAATCTTGCTGTCAATTCCAAATACACCATCTGCCCTTAATATTTGAATGAAACATCACAATGGGAGGGGCTTACGCCAAATGTCACGAGAGCTCAAAGCGTGATTAATTGATGCTCGTGAGTGTTGAATTATCGGATAAGTCATTGGAACATAATTTCAATTGAAACGTAGATTCCTCAAAAGTTTGTTGCTTGACACCTAGTCCGAAAAGGTCGTCCCTGTTGTAGGTAATCTGGATATGTCAGGAAATTTAAGGAATAAAAATAGTGTATTTGCATCTATTTTTAAATTATCTTCGAATTTGAAAAGGGATTGATTTTAATTTTTCAGAGACAAAGTGATAATTTGGTATCTTACGGATTCCAGTTCCCACATTTCAGGTCCTGAGCACCTCACGTCTATTAGGTAGAAGAAGGGACTTTTAGAGTCTTAATCTCGCCCTAATGAAGACGTTTATCAATATATTTATAGCACTATCACATAATCTATCAATATACTTCACCAAGCATTTAGAGCAAATAGTTGTAAGTGCTTAGTGAGAGAAATAGAGTTTTCATCGTGTAACGGCGTTTTTTATTTTCATATTAGTAGTATTGTTATGTTTTAAAGTGGTGATTTGTACACTATATTGCAATTTATAACCTTATTAAGTATTTATTATGATTTTGAGAGAAACACAATGGCCATGTCTGAAGCGGATTCGAATCCGCGACCCTTAGTGTGCACACCCGACCTGACTACCTCGGTCGACTCATCGTTTTTTATTTTTAGTTTTAAAAGTCCTGTCTTAGTTATATATATTTTTCACATTATAATGTATTACTGCACGGTGCATAAGATATTTTTATTCCTGCGCTTTTTAACGGTAATGTGAGTTTACTTCACTGCCATTTGCAAAATTTGTAAGAATCGAGCGTTATTTAGATTATTCACTTACGCCTAAATACAAATATCAAATTCTCATTCAACGAAGCTGATCAACTGTCTTTATTTATATCCTACGGAGTAGTAGTGCACAGAAAAGTATAAGGAAGGAGTTGGGGAAGTGAGAAGTTCCACCTCTTCGTGAAATTTCTCTCGGAAAAACTGCGGATGACAGCTGTATTCAAGATTTTTTTCTAATTTCAAATAGACGTTAATGAGATTCAGCTTGTGGATTTCCACAAAGACACTGAGTTTTTGAACTCCACGCCGTAAAATCCTCGCATAACCCTTTTTAATGCGCTGGATGCCTGGCGCCTTGCTCCCTCAGCATCCCACCAGATGACCAGTTACGTCGTTCTGGGGTGTGCGAAAAGGTAAATTTAACTCTTATCCCCTCCTTTGGCGCTGAAAGGCATTGCAGTCTGGAAGTTAGCTTCCCGTCGCAGTACAAGGCTTCATAATATTTTATACTTTGAACCTGGCAGATGAATTATCGAGTTGATGACTCAATTTACGCAATTTTCCACATCTCAGGATACTTTTGATATTCTCCCAGCTGGAATATTCCCTCATATTATTATATTTACTCAGGTAAAAGGAAGTCACTACCTTATTGCATTTTAAAACAACAAAAATACATTTTTGATTGATTTTTGTGACCATAATTTATTTTCTATCGTATTTGATAGGCAAATAAAATTTATTTATCAATCAGTTTTCATAGTAGTTTTTAAACGGAAAACCGGTAAAGCGGAAAAGCTTGAATTTCTTATAGCCATATTGTGTCGAATGGAGACGCCATAATTCCAAGTATTTCAGAGCTAAAATTTTGATTTTTCTTTGCGGAAATTTCTCTAACACACGATACCGTGGTATAGATTTTAGTGTAAAACTTACCTCTAATGTTTTTACCATTAAAACTTTAGTTTTAAAACCTACATTTGCATGTTTACTGGTTAATCTTTTGATCCTGGTATTATTTTTCGTTTAGAATATAATTCCCATGGAAATATCACCAGGGACCGTTGTTCCTAGTCACGTGCACAGGTGTTTGGGAAATCTTGTGTGTATAAACTTCCTCAGAAATTCGTCTTGAATTTGAATGGCTTGACGATGAAACATCTACTAGGGTACATAACCCTGCAAGCTGTTGCTTGCGCGTACTGCAGGGATTGTTTTGGAGGGCCTACAAAGTTTATTTTCTGAGAGTCGTTGGCATCCTAAGCATATCCGTACTGCATGAGTATCCAGCATCTTTCCTGCTCTTCTCAGTTTCTACCCCGCCTTTATGTAATCGTAAATGTTAATTTTAAACCGCTTGACAGAATTTTAGTGACACTGAATTTAAAAAGCAAGGGAGTATAGTATATGGTCGTTTGAGCAGAATTCTGGTTAGCTTAATGAAGAACTTTTCGTATTTTTACTTTGATTCCCATACTTTTCAGACAGCACATGTGTCAACACTATTATAAAAGCATACCTCTGACTTATTTCATGACTCTTTTATCTCCTTACCTGGGAAATTTTCACATGATTATCAGCAAAAATTATTTATGCGATGAAAATAATAAGTTTTCGATGATCTAGAATTCTGAAAATATCATTACATCCCTCGTATCAATCAATATTTGAATTTTACCGTATGTGTTTTAGTTGAATCTTCCATGGTAGGAGAATAATAATGTTTGACTGCAATATGCATATCGTGATGATGAACGATACCTTTAAGATATCAAATCTTTTACAATTACTAGAGAATACATTTAGGAATATTGCGATTATGTAGGAATTATGATTAGTTCAACATAATAATTACCCCTAATTTACGAAATATTGGACGCTCACGCATGGTACACATCCCGTCGTATTTACAATCTGTATATCCCAGGGTCCGTCGAATGTTTGTTAAACTTAAATCAATGCCTAGTAGGTAGCTTTAAACTGTGTTCAATGAAACATCTTGAAAAGATTTTTTACTCATGTGTATGGCATTGTAAATTTGATTTTTTTTCCATTCTTCATTGTTGATTCATGATGAATGAATCATCCTGAAATAAGAAATAAAAATTAGACTTTTTTATTATTTATATTTTTATAGTTTTAATATTCGACGGTTGCATAGTTAAATCTTCGTTGGTCCTTGTTCTCAGTGAGATATATACACAATTGGCTTTGATGACGTCTCAGTGATGACGAGAACTCTTTTTTCTCATACCTCGTCCTTTCTCTGATCCGCTTGCGTATTGCGCATGCGGGTCGAAAAAAATGAATAAAAAAAGAAAACAAAAACACACTCGTCACCAGTAAAAAGAGGTCGTTCATTCACTTCAAAACGAAAACGTCAAACACACGCTGAAAAAACAAACAAGCGCACATCGTCCCCAAAAACGGACCGCGCGCTCTTTGCCCCTTTTCCCAGTTTCGTTCGGAGGACGCCTGCATTATTATTATCTTTTTATATTTTACCATTTAACGGTGACGGCGGCACTCCTGGAGTCGCCCTTTGTTTTTACCCGTGAGCACTTGTTCATTGTGAGTGGGTCACTTTGGCGCGTCAAGGGGCCGCGGATTCCATTGCATTTTGATCGATGGTGATTCGAGTGGAATGGTGTCCATTGTTGTCATGTTTCCGCCGTGAATGCGATCCGCTCCCGGTTCCGAACACCGGGGCGTAAGAGAGGGAGAGAGAGAGAGTTACGTGCTGACCTACGTTGATTTATCTTGGCGGATATTCATGTAGATAAAGTGAACAACATACCCGGCTAAACCACTCGAAACCCGTTACTAGAATAGCTCTTGAATCGAGGCCCATCTTTCGGCAGGATCTAGGTTTTCTTTTTTCGATGGCGTTGCTTCTTGCTCGGCGTTTCACGCGGAACGAAACACGAGGTTAACAGGAATAGTCTGCAAAACTTGGGTAGTTCCTCTGGGAGCAGCCGGATAGCTGCCGGGGCGAGCTTGGACGAAATTCCTTTGCCACCACAGTACTTTGCTGGTAAATATCATGAGCATTGTTGATTCTGTTGTGACGAAGGTGAACTGCTAGACCTCCATGTTACTCGAAGGATATGCCTGGCGTAAAACGCAATGCCCGAAGGATTCGAAATCGCATTGGGTTGAATAAAGAGTCATCGAATGCATCACAAGATCCGGCTCAGAGTAAGGGCACACAATCCTGTCCACGTCGGGCTGTGTCCGTCGTACGTTTTTGCCAGCCCGAAATTTTCTTTTGGGTTCTTTCTTTTTCCCATGTAGGAGTTTGTTTCCGTCCCTTTTCAACAGTCTTTAGACGGAATTCGTGTAGCGTCCGAGCGTCATTCGTCGAATTCGAGTTCCATCCGCTCGTGTAGGAGGAAGGAACGCGGAGTTATGGGGTTATTTGGAGGAGAGGGGCGGTTTAATGGAACCAATTTCCAAAAATACTTTTTTCGTGAGAGAACGCCCGAAAGAGCCGGTGACCAAAGCGGGTAACAACGAAACAGGATTCATTCCCATGATCTAATCCTGCGTGTAGTGAGATCGAAAGAGTGACAGTTGGTAGATAGAGTTTAGATTGAATGTTATATTGAACCCCAATTCTCTTTCATGAATTCATGAAAAATGCGAAGACTGGAGGAGTTCTGTCATGAGTAGAGGATTTGGCTGGTGACTGAGGGGTCAAGGGTTAGCATTCGATTCGGTCCCAACTGATGTTTCCCGAAGTTTTTGGAAATCAAGCTTTGCAGGGAAAGAAAAAAAAATGTTGTATCTTTTTTCTTAACCTCAGTATTCAGTAATATTAATTTATCGTGGGATTTAACGAAGGATTCAAACAAATCCCGTGTAATATTGAGACAAAGAGATTTTTAACCGTTTTTAAGATGTATATTTCCAATCTTAGCGTAGGTTAATTTTGTATAGTATTATGGGAAGCCTCGATTTCATCTCACGGGCGTCGAATTTTCATTTCTGTCAATGATGTTTATTGTGGTATGAATGCGATGCGAATTATAACTCTTGCACATTCCCCAGTACCTGCAGACTTGGGTGATCTTGATGAATGTGAACTCAGTTCTAGCGTTGATATTTTGCGTGGGAATTTTCGTTGAGAGATCATAATAGTATATATTTACAAATTACCGAACATTATCCCATTTATGAAGGACTATGTACCTTGAATTACGCTTTCGTTATTACTAAAAATGTATGCCCCATTCCATGACTAATTTCTTGAAATTATACCCCAATAGTTGTTTGTACGTTGTGTCCCTTTTTTGCGGGGCATTATATTACATATGTGGTCACAGAAATTGTTATTTATGTATGATAATGACAAGCTGATGGATAAAAATTAATGTTTGTCGATTGCTGGTGAGCTTCTCAGTCGAAGTGGCCTGCGGGGTACTCTTACATCAGATTCGCTTTCAATAGGTTATTTTCATTAGACTTCAACATGCCTATTGGCCAAAATCTGGCCATCTCCTACTGTTAGTTCACAAGAAAAATTAGTCAGTATAGTTCCATTGTATAATAAGGCAGTGGAACAGCATATCCACAGGTGTTATTGTGCCGCTAAACATTTTCACCAACAAAAAAAAACTTTACTTTGATATTTGGACCAATTTGCTCTTATTTGTACGATGGCATGTTGATCTCTTCCTCTACAAATTGAAGAACTTCGCCGAGTGACAAAAAACAGCACTTAACCACAGTGCAGGGGAATGAAATGTAGAATGAAAGATGAATCCTCGGAGATCTGTAACATATCCGCACTTTGTATCCGTTCACATTAATTTGGGAATAAGTGAGGAACGTTGAATATGTGAGTGGATGTAATTTTCTTTAAGAGAACCGTCATTCGCGAACCGTGGGCCGGAATAATGAAATAAATAATCGGGATTTTTATTATAAGTTGAGGGGAGTTATCATAAATTATGTGGAGCTCGACGGAGGACAGCACCCGCTACTTTCGCCGTCCATAAATTACGACGTCCCCCAGCGCCTCAGATTTGCATCCCCTTCCGCCTCGAGGAGAACTCGCTCGCACTTTCCCTCGCCCTTTGGTCACCCCCGCTCTTTCGGGCCCGCCGTCACGAGGCCTCTCCGCCAGAGACCCGTCTCTTCGCTCCACCCCACGCGTCCCTCCTCATCACCTCATCGAGACGCTCCTTTCCTCCAGGGGTATGTCCCCTTCCGCGGAACCCCCCGCCCCTCCCCCAGCCCCCACACCCCCTCGTCCGTCGCCCCCTCCCTCCCCCCTCCTCCGCCCGCCTCCGCACAGGCATCTCCCCATCGCCTTGGCCGCCCGCACCAGCCCCCTCATCTTGTGCACCACCTCCTCCTGCATGAGGCTGAAGCACATGGCGATTAGGGCCATGCCCAGCATGAGGTAGGCCGAGCAGAAGATGAAGCTGAGCTCGACGCCGTCCCCTTCGGCCGTGATCTTGTCCCCAGGGACGATGTCCCCGAAACCTATGGTCGAGAGGGAGATGAAGCAGAAGTAGGAGCCGTCGAGGAAGTCCCAGTCCTCCCACTCGGCGAAGAGCAGGGCTCCGCCGCAGACGTAGCCCACCATGATGGCCAGGCACAGGGAGACAGGGACGGTGACGGACTCGGTGGTGGCGGCCGCGGTGCCGCCCCCCGACCGAGTGCTGCCCCCGCCGCCCCCGCTGCTCACGACGCCGCTGCCGACCACCGCCACGCCGGCCCTCGCGCCGTCCACGCCCTCCAGGCCATCCGTGTCCTCGCTGTCGTCGTCGCTGCTGCTGCTGCTGTCATCTGTGCTGTCCTCGTCGCTGTCTTCGTCCTCCGTCTCGCCCATGTCTGCGTGGCGTTGCGTTCGTTGGATTGCGAAATGAAAGATTAAATGCGTATTAGAGGCGTCCATGCTTATAATAATTCACATAAAAATGGTCAAGTACTGCCTTCATCTTTCATCACCCCTTTAAACTTTCGTCCGTCGAGGGCACTGATGCGTACGGTAGGTCTCAGAAGGGAGGCGTGGGAGTAGTACATACATATTAAAAGTGAAGACGGACTTGGTGTTTTCCCTGTGCATGATTTTAATGTAGCGTTCTCGGGTCTCCATCCGGTTGAGGGGTCTATTCTCGCCAATGTTTAGAGATCCGACTCGTTCCTCGGGATCAGGGTCGGGTCAATGCGCAGCTAAAGCAACTCCATCGCCCCAGATGAACTCCGTGACCCAAATGAAGACCTGCCAATGCTACATGCCTATTAATACGTGCACCATTTGATCAAGTTGTTCCGCAACGTGTACCACAACAATCATCCTACGGTAAAGTTTTCATCCGTTCCCTGAGAGGAAGTCGGCCTTTAGACTGCTAGGCTGGCGCGTTATTGACATGGTGACCAAGTTTGAAAGTAGGCGGTAGCTTATAGATATAATTTACTCGAAAAAAATAGTTCTCTAGCCAGTTAGCCATGTTACAATCTTTGTTGAACATGGAGGCCAGCATCAGAATGAGAGGTTCGGAATGAAAATGACCATAAAATGTTCTACAATGATGGGGATGACAGGCTAGCTAGACAGAATGAGAGGTTAGGAATGAAAATGACCATAAAATGTTCTACAATGATGGGAATGACAGGCTAGCAAAGAAAGGTAGAGAATTTTATATCGAGCTATTAGAACCTAAGCGCCTAGAACTGTCCAGCTCTTTGAATGAAAATACGTCCAATAGCAGGAACAGAATAAGAAGAATTGTAATAGTAGAAGAGTCGTTTACGAAGAGAACGATGCGGATGACGGGAACACGAGTAGGAAAGAAGAGAACAATATCAAAGAATAGTGCAGCGCGTAGTAACGCGTTGTAGTAACATGATGATAGTAGTATGATGATAGTAGTATGATTGCATTAATTTGTGATAGAAGGAAGAGGAATGGCGAGTGATATGAGATTTTTGAGCTTTGGACGTGGAGATGTATGACGGAGGCAAGCTGTGTAAAGAGGATGACCAATGAAGAGGTAGTAGTTAAGATGGGGAAAGATGGAAGGCTGCTGTTAGAAATTTGAAAGAAGCAAAATATGTGGATGGTGGAAATATTGAAAGACGATGTCCTATTCAGGGCTGCAAAAAGCGCGAAGGTGAGTTAGATATATAGGTATACCTTATGGTGGGAGATAAAGCACATGAGAAGATGAAGTAGGCAATTTTTTTATTTTGGTGTCAGAGGATGAAAGAAAAATTGGTGAATTGGGGAGATTGGGTTATTTCAAGGAGAAGCCTTTATTGTCAGAGCACCCTGAAACGTTGACCAGAATAACATGCAACAGGAATGATTAGTTCATCTCAAAAATTCCGTGTTATTTGCGGAATGTTCGCCGCAGACAATTACACTTTAACGTTTACGTCACAAACTCTTCGAAGATCTGACTCTTTTACTAGCTTTTTATAGCACCGTAACTTAATTCCGCGTACATTTTCTCTTATACTGAACCAGTAAATATATTACAAGTCGTAGAGGTGAATTAGGTTAACTGAAGTTCATTAGACATCATTCATTTTACCTTGGAAAAATAGTTGAACATTATTCGTGTTTCATTTTCTTGGGAGTGGGGGTATAAATCATTAATACGTTCGGCTACTATTTCCGATACATTCAAGGAGATGGAGCTAAATTTTGCTAATCACTGAGATAGACGACGTAGATAAGTGCTACCTATCAGGGTTGAACGCACCTCGCAATAATCCCTACGGTGCCGGAAATCACGGATATATGGGATGGGGGTCATCTCCCTTCCCTTTGATGGCAATGGCTTCCTATGTGAACCTGATAGGCCTTTGGAATGACTCGGCGTGGTCCTAGGAAATTTGCTGCAGCTGAACCTGCAGGTCACTGCTATTAATCTTGGTTTCCCAGCACCTGCTGAATTTCCTCAACACATGAGCGAGGAATGAATTATATTCTCCATTTAAATGATCACAAGAAAATTTTTATGTGGTTGTAGCTAGATTTTATATGAAGAAATGAGAAGGGAAACTTCTGTAACGAAAGTATTAAATCGATCTGGGAAACTCTAAGCGCTGTACCTCGGGATTAAAACGTGAAACGAGGCAGTATTAATGAATGCTTTCATTATGCCTATCAACTTTTCACGGAGTATGTACATGTTTATCATGGAAAACACTGCCTCTGTAACATCACCAGAGCTCTGGTGTAACATCGAGACAGAATTTTTAGTATGCCATCCAGCCGTGGGAGCTACATAATGACCTCCCTAATATTGATCATGATTATGACAAGGAAAGCGACAGAGTGACAAAGGGAAAATATTCACTCTATGGAGTTAGATAATCATTCCAAACTTGAGGTTTACTTTTTGATACCTTTATTTAATGTTCATTCGCTTCATATATATGCTTAATTGTGGTATGCCGTAGAAAATTGTGGACGTATATTTGAAATCAAGCGGTACATGATGTGGTGTTTATGAATTATGTCAACATGAAGAGGTAAACACAAAATAGAATGGAGGAGAGAGGTGCGCCAAACTAATCTCTGGTTTAACAATCTGGCTTGACATAAGTCTAACAAACAAAAAAACAATTATCTTGTTAAGGTTAAAACAAAAATTGGTACTGCAGTTTGTAACAATTTTTTCTAAGTTTCGATGGATAGTGATTATAATGGTATTTAACGAAGATCTTCGGTAAATGTTTGCTAGAGTCGTTAGAGAAATGATATAGTTATAATTCTGTGGTTTTGTGGATATTTTACGATCCTGGCCGAATACTGAAAATTACCTCGTTTTTCCGTTGATTGTTTCGCTTGAACTTTTAAGACGACGCGAAGTCGCAGTCGTAAACGGGAGGGACTAGTGAATCCGACCGGGTGATGCTTACGTCATTTTCATCGTGGTAATTCTGAACTTTATCATAATAACGTTTAATCATAGATCGCAGACGAACACGCCTCTTCCCCCCTAATTACCAACCTTAAACTTTTAGTCACCATTTCGTTTCGCTCCTTTTCAAATACTCAAAACTTGGTTTTGCGATTCATAAAAAGCAGAGGTCTTTAAGTAAAATCTTCGAATCCACATGGAAATACTCATTTTCTGTGAATCATTCTGGATTTATGACGTCAATAAAGCTTTTACCATCACAAGTTTGAAGGAGAATCTTGCAGTAAATATGTACTGTCTTGAATATTCTCTCTTGGCATCTCAGGGGTCTTGGGGAAATATTGTGAATCACATCATCTCGCGAACATATCGGATTAAAAAAATAAAAAGGCTTTTTAGTCCTTCAGTCCTCTGTCCTGTCACAATATGGAAAATAATTTCCAGCGCTGTTTGTCCCGATTTTTCCAGGATTCATTTAGTATGAATAATAGCTAGTTAATAAATTAGCAGCTAAGACTTTGATACATGTTTTTACTGAAAAACATTTTTTGTAAACGTGGCCTGAAAAACATGAAACCCAAGAATTTGGCTACTGGCATCACTGAGAGGTAATTATCCACCAGTACCGGAAGACGCCTATAACTGCGTTAACCTGAAGCAACCGTGACTATAAGGAGTATCAATGAAACCTCAGAAAACATATAAACTCTATAAAACTCTGGTTAATGTTAGGGAACTCAACGATTATCCCTCGTGAAATATGTATATCTGTGTGCAAGACCCTGCCATTCAATGGAACGCATGGTGTGGAGGGACTTAAAGTCAATATGTGCAGATGCTTAACATCTTGTTTATGTAAATGGTGGGAAAATTGATATTACTGATGAAGGAACTCTCAAAAGCTTTAATATCATTCACCAATTGTTTTGAGGGAAATGCGGAGGAGTTAATTTCAGAGTGATATGAGAGGAAATTCATCCTGCTTCGGGGATCAAATAATGCAATTGTTCATTATAAATCCCTCTCAAAGTCATGAAAAATGTTCCGCAAAGAGCCACGTCAAGAATAAATAAAAGTGTAATTTATTATCAGGCATTTTTCCGGTAAGGAAGTTCCGAAACCTTAGCAAAGCAATTTTGCCCCTTTCAGTTAATTCGTCAAATATAATGTTTATTTTCTGGCACGGATGGGCCCCACTCGCACTAAAAGATTATATGGATTCCTTGAAGTGGCGCAGGAAAGTGGCACTCAGCTTTCTAGGATCATATTCTGAGAAAGAGCTGAGGTACATAAGCATCACCAAAAAAGTGGAAACATAGATGGAAATGGTCCAATATTGTTTCGCAAGAGAAGAAACACGAGGGCTGGGACTGATGTATGCGCAGTTTAGCCTTTACGCGGCCCTTATTTAACTCAATTAGGGTAGATCACTATTCAAGCTCAAGGTTGGGTTGAATCAACAAAGAGACTTCCCTGAGGGTAACCACGCCGACGTGTACGTGAGAAGAGCTTTGGGATACCGATCGAGGGAAGGAGGGGAGCGGGTTCAAATTCGAGAGAATCCTCTTAGGACACTTCCAGCTTAACTAAAGATGTGTAATCTTCTGGGCAACAGTATTTTCTGGGAAACCACAGGTGACACACGAAATGAAACAGTTTCACATATGTTGATGAGTGAATATCACTCAATGTTGTTCAAATCCTCCTTGCGCTTTCCTCTCCACAATCAGACTTAATTACGGACACTGAAGACGGTAGTATTGTGCAGACTAAATATTGACGAGAGAAAGAGTGAAGGGGAAGAGGAAGATACATAAAGAAGTGAATAATGGGGATGGTCAAAAAGCTCGATCGAGAGTGTTGATGATGGGGTCGAAGGGCAGAAAAAAGACGGAGAAGAGTTCGAAATACGGTTGGCTCCATCTTACCCTAATGTTCGTGGTAGTTTTTGGCGGGAAACCAACATCTGGGGCCATGAACACAATTTTGTGAGTTGTTGGGTACGGGTAGAGAATTTTCAAGGACCTGAAGTAGGATAAGGGAATCCCAGCGTAGACACTAGCTTACTCTCAATGAAAGGCGTCGAAAGGTCTACAATCTTACGTCTTATTTCACAGGAAAAGCACTGAACATCAAGTGGTAACCCTACAAAACTATTTAATGACCGTTGTAGCCCTATAAATATAAGACATCTCCGGCTTTTGAACCGGGGCCATCAGAATAGAAAACTAGTACTCTGGCAATCAAATAAACTCTATCCCTTCAGTGTTCGTTCTAACTTGAGTTTGTCCCGGACGATGTAATTAACCAATCATTCCCGTTTACCAAAGCGTCCAAACCCCTGTCAGACACCTGGTACCTACTATTTTCATCCAGTCTAAGTGGGGAGGTTTGATAGGAGCAACGGGCTTGATATTGTTCGATATTCTGAGTGTTAAATTTGATGACTTGAAGTTGGTTGATACATATGTTGAGGAAAGTTTACAAAATAGGCATTTTTGGATGGAATAGGCGTATTGAGCTTATGAAGGGTTCGGGTAAATGCTATGTAGGAGTGCAGACACCTAGCTTTTTAGATGCCGGGTGTCCGACTATTGTGTGTGATTATGTTTATCGTGACGCGTCAGATGCATTAGCAATTTCTTGTTATTTGCAAATGTTTCTGTGATTGAGCATTTCCGTCCCATATGCTGGCGAGTGGGGGCTGATTATATTTCTTTCGCCGCCTCCTATCCCAATCGAAAAACTTAAATTATTCCCTATTATATGAAAATGGGGAAGAATAGAAAGGCCTTTTGCCAAAACTGATAATGTTTGAAAAAATTACGTGGAAATTATGGAGATCCAAGGACACTTACTTTAGCATTTTCTTTTGGCAGTGAAAAAATAGCAATTTATATTCCACTTGTAACATTTATTGACGGTAATACTAGTTCTAGCGCTTCTGCGCCATGATCAGGTACCTGCAGAAGCGCGGAAACTAGTAGTACCGTCAATAATTTTTACGAGTGGAATTTGCATTGTTATTTTTTCTGTCACTATGGATTTTCACATAGTTAAGCCTGAATCCTTCGAGCATTTTCTTTTGTCGTTACTCGTGTCGGTAATTTTCTCGGCACCAGAACTTTATGGAAAAACACTTTTGACCGAGGTGAGGGAAGGAATTCTGATTCATGCCGGTGGATGGGTTGGAAGGCGCGGATTTTCAGTTTTCGGATAGTGCATTACCGTCCAGTCTACTGCGAATATATCGTATTATCATTGGTCAAAATTAAATTGCATGCGCTTGGGGGATACTTATAAAACGGCAGCCACTGACATATTAATGATCTAAAACAACCCGATATTACAATAATTTCTCTTGAATGCGTTACCGCTGGATACCTCAGGGGGTAAATCGTTGGGCTGATGTCCGGCGGTCCCGGGTTTTATTACGGGAGAGGCATCTTAGTACCTTTTCATCTTAACTCAACCTGAGTGATTTTCTGGGCACTATACCAGATCTTTCTGGGAAACCGCAGCTGACACAGAGAAAGCAGCTGGCTCCGCTGCCTCCATGTACGGATTTCGCGTACCGTTGGGCGCAATGAGGTTTGAAGGAATTGAATGGGACGTAAGCATAGTATCATTCGGGTGGCAATGAAGCTAGAATGGAGGACTTGAAGTGTTAGACCACACTTACTCGACTCAGAACTTTGCATTTTCTATGGCCTCATATGGAGATTGCATGGGTATAAAAATAAACATAACAACGGGATTGCACCTTAAGCTCATTGCAGTGATAGTAAATCTTCCTAATAAGTACTATTTCAGAAAAGCATTCAATTTGCACCCTAAGCTTATTGCAGTGATAGTAAATCTTCCTAATAGGTACTATTTCAGAAAAGCATTAAATACATTTTTTTCCTCTGAGAGTTAATTTTATCTCAAACAGTTGGTATAAAAATAAACTACTTGAAGTAGGTACATATTAGCACGCGTTATCGTTTTTGCGCTCTTATTTTTATTTGAGTGAATTCCATTATTAATCCACCATTTTTAAATTATATGCGTGCAAAAATAACTTCATCTACGAGTGAATGCCGTAAGGGCGAGTATACCGCTTGTCTGTGCCGACTGCAGTGGCCGACCTTGCTTCATAAATCAGCTTTCTTCCGTTAGATTTGTTCTAAACTGCTAGTTGGACCTTAAGCATTACCCTCACCGACCTAAGGGTTTGAAGACTGGTTTACCATCGTCAACACCAGTGAATTTCGCCACGAAAAAAATGACTCTCACTCGCGATATCGCGTCGGAAATGAACCCCCTCACCTCCGTCCATCATGTCCTCCTCGGGCGGCCAGGAATCCGCGCTCGGCCACACCCCTCCGCCTCCGACGGCCATCGCCGTGCCGCCCCTGGCCGCAGCCACCTCGCGGCTCCAAACGCTGGCCCTGCGCCGGAGAGACGTTCGGCTGGGTCGGCGCCGCTTGGAGTGGTGGTGATGCTTTCGACGGTGCGACCGGGAGGACGCCTTGACCCCAGGGGACGAACCGCCGGAGCTGTTGCACCACCGGCAGAGGCACAGCTGGGCGTAGGTCCACTTGAAGCTCTTGGCGAGGATGTCGCCGATATTGGAGAGGTAGAGGAGGAAGAGGGGCATGCCGGCGATGGCGTACAGGATGGTCACGAGCTTCCCCCACTCCGTCTGCGGTGCTACGTTGCCGTAGCCTGAGGCATTGGAATAGAGGAAGAGATTGAGTGGACTGTCTTGAATCCCCAGCAGCTAGTTGTTGCGTCACCTTAGCAAACCGAAATTTTTTCTCCCCCAACGAAAATGGCTGTTATTGTTATCGGAGGGAAGCGACCGACGGCTAAGGTAAATTTTACAATTAGCTATAGGTTAGGATAGAGGTAGGAATATTCAGGGAACCGAATAAGGGTAAAGAGAAACCCGGCGTCAGAATTAGCCTTCTCATAACGAAAGGCGAGACGGTTAAAGTAATATCTGGTGTTTTCACGGCGCATGAGCTAATCTAATTGTGTCTTTTCGGTTCTTCTACCAGTCTATTCTGGCCGATGCTTCAATTCTCGACTCGAAAATCATCCAATGGCATAAGGCGTCTTGCTTTACGTCTCCTCATCCTGCCCTAAGGATGTTTCTTGAGCCGAGAATCGAAACGTCGCTTAAATGGAACCCCTGACCCGGTGGAGGACCTGAGAAAATTTTGTTGGAGACTGGTAGTCCACGCTTTAACTTCCAATGCGACGTATGGAATGTTGAACTTGAGTCACTCTCTACACATCACTAAGGCAGTAGGGATTCGAACCCTAATCATCAGGATGTGATGGCCAGTGCTCCAGCCTGGGCATCAACCGGATCCTCCAGGGTGATGCTTTTCAATCCCGATACGGGTGCGCATTTTGATGGATGAAGGCTTTCAAACGCCATTTATTGTTATACATTAAACGCATGTGTAAATTTTTCCGTATTTCCTAGCAACGCTCCGTCATAGTGTCCGTATATGTCCTATGAGGGTTACAGTTTTGCCATCCACTAAAACAGAAGTGTTATTCATTATTTTCTTCAGTATGGAACGAACTCATGTTTTCACAAATGATATTTTCAATATTATTGAATGAAATTCTCAGTAATATGACACTGTTTTTCAATCGCATAAAATCTTTCTATTGAGATAAACTCCGCTCGCATTTATCCATGAATTTCTTTGTATAGCCCTTTCCTCTATATTCCCGAAAATGTTTGGTGATTCATGTCTCACCATGTATATTATACGAATGTAAGCCTGAGTACTGAACCAAAAACATAATTTTCGATTCTTAAACAAAACCTCACTCGAAAGAACCTCGTGAGACGGTACCTATGTGAACCTATTCTGTTGACCAAAGGTCTTTGATAAGAATTTATGCACATCAAAGCTTCACACAATAAAGTGGTGTGATGTATTTTGCTTCTAATAGTTGTGAAATTGCAATAGCTAACGAGAACAGTGTGAATTTTAAAGCGAAAAATAATAATTTCTAGTTTGTTTTGACTTCGTAATTGTGGATTTTTGTGACGCTGTGGCTGTGGTGATCTACGTCTCGTGACAAATATTGGCTGCATGACCAGAGGTTGTGTAAATATCGTTGATTGTAAACGACTTCTTGAGAGGGAGCTGGATTATCATTGCAAACTGCACGCTAGCGAGCATTATTTTTTTGTATTGCACTTGTGTCTGAATTACTTTTCCTTAGAGTTTTAATTTGTTTCAGACATAAAAAACAATGCCATGTGAACAGTTAATTTGCTGACAATTTATCTATCCATATGATGACTGCGCATATATTAAAATACCAATCCAATAAATTGATTCCTTTCAGATATAAGTTCTTTAATTAAATCATAGCAATGAGTACATACATCAGAAAACTACTTTTCCAAAAGAGCTGGTGGAATATTTTATTGAATTGTGACATTTTTAGAGGGAGTTATGAAGGGACGTCAAATTAGAAACTTGACAGAATTGGCTAGTTTGGTTTTTCTTATTAAAGGGAATTTATCCGGCGATAAATGTAATTTCTTTGACAGGATACGAGTCAAAGATATGAAGTTACCTAAAGAGGATAAGGGACAAAAGAATTAGCTCAGATCGCGAAAATTCCTAAAATAAAATGGAGCTCACAAACGGGGCAGCCGCAAACATTTCTTTCTCGTTCCGAAGGTTTCGAAAAAGAAAAATGCCGTAATCTTTTTTACGATGCCATAATGGATATGGATAAACGCAACTCGTACAGTTTTACGAGTTTGTGTGTCAAGCCGAATAAAAATTCATGTATGTTTGCCTTGCTAACACTTATAGTTTTGCGAATGCTCTAGCCTTTGATTTGAGTCGCGGTCACATTTTTCATGTTCTGACCCCAATGTAGTGAGAATTTCATCATTCTGTGCTGGCGCCATCGTTAACTGAGCAGCAGCGTAAAGAAATGAAAAACAATTTCTCCTGAAATCATATCTTGTTTTCATCGATCGAAGCCCTGAAATAAATCGAAATATTATGGCACATTGATCGACCACGTAAAAAATTGCTCCATACACGTGACATTGTGAGCTTAAAAAAGAAATATATGCAATCTATTAGATGGATTTTTTGAGTCAAGAGTCAAAATACGTTGGAAGGGTAGGAAAACGCATAGCTAAAACATTTACGGGGAAATAAGTGCTTTCAGGGAGACGTAAAGAGGTCAATGATATTTTTTTTCAAATTAAAGATCTTAGAGAATGTGTAATAAATCGGAGTTAACATTTTTTATCAGTCTTACCGTTACCTTTTCAGCCCGCCATTCATATACGCCTTAAAATGATATGATTATTAAACTTAAAAACTTAATCTGTTATCTCAAGTTAAATGTGTTATATCTGGTCAGGTTAAAGCTTCCTGTTGGTATTGTTGGAATATCACAAACGATATACTCTAATGAAATTAGACTGACCAAATCTTCACCAAAAATATTAGTAAAAACCAACCATGTGGACGAGAGAGGAAATAGGGCTCTTAGTAAGTAAGCTATATGGTAAAAAGTTCGCGATTTCGATATAGGACGATGCTACGAGTTGACGAAGTGGGAGGATGTCTAAGATCCGTTATCATAAAATAAGACCATATGGAGGTGTCTTAGAAGGATAAAGCGGCCTTACATGTAACCGTTACCTGGAGAGAGTGTTTTGGTGTGGATACTCACAACTAACGTTCACATTCCGAGGGAAAGGGAATGCCATCACATGTATGCACACAATTACGCACACGCCTTGTCACCTTGAAGTAGGTGGCTTAAAAGTTGTACGTAAGGAATTGAAAATGCACCAACATGCAAATTTTATCACTGCAGCTTGATCCGTTCATATGAATTAATATTGAATGAAGATCATCTCCGCGAAAGGGATTTTTCTGAGCCCATAATTATTAATATTATGCTATCCAAATCGTTTTCCCATAATCCGGAATTTGAATCTTTATTTCGATCCTTTGACGAGTGGAGAATTTTCATCATCGAGTAAACCTAAATCATGAAAGATTAATTCACAATTAAAATATTCTCCATATCCTTTTTAAGAAATTACGTTCTAAAATTCAATGTGAAGATTCTATATTTACGTTTTTACAGGTACGCTATTTATAATTTTAATTGAATTTCATTACTTAGTTTCCGTACTATTTCTCGATTCAGCTTCGCTAAATAATTTATTCGTTGCATGATATTTTTGTACAATATGAGCCCATTTAAGTACTGGTTATGGACATACGCATTGCGTTGTGAAATTGCTCCAGTCATGAATCCCAATGATTCCTGACGCGTTTCTTTAAAAGCGGGAACGAAATCATCTCAAATGATAATGTGGTGAGAGAAATTAATTTGTCTTGCTTGTAAATCTATCTATCTTTTAAAGGGTATTTTTTTTATCACCGTAAGATCTACTAGAAAATAAACAACTTCTTACATGAATTGGATAAACCAGAGAATTACTTAAGCTTTCCACTGAGAATAATATAATTATTGTAAATTTTATCAAGGACTTCCCAAAGTCTCGGCCTCAGCAATCCACTTCAAATTCTTACATGATTTTTGTTCTAACTATAAAGTTTTTAGATACCTGAAAGCCAAGTAAAAGTAATAATTAAATACTTCATCTATGGTCATGCATTGGTTATTATCATAGCTTTTTTCCTGTTGTTCATTCAGTTGTGTTATGAATTTTACTACAGTATATTATGATACAAGATTAAAATTACCAAAAAGGCAGATGCGGGGTTGTCGGGTGATACCCCCGCCTCATGCCTCGAGAATGAAACGATTGTGCCTGAGGAATTACTGACGGACGAAATTGATCTCATGGAATAAAGATCTTTTGTGTGTGACGTGGATTCACTTTTGGTCGTTTCGAGAGATCATTTCCTTACCGATTGTTGTGATGACGGTGAGGGAGTAGAGGAAGGCCCCCGAGAAGGACCACTGGTTGGGCCGGGTCATGTTCTTGGTCAGTTCGGCCGTGAGGCCACCCTCGTCGTCGATGGGGACCGGGGGCGGGGAGGCGTCGAGGCCGTTCTCGAGGGCCGCGTCCACGACGGCCCTTTGCAGGGCGGCCACCTCGGCGGCCGCCAGGGCCCGCCACTCCGCCTCCGTGAACACGAGGGCGGTGGTGGCGTCCCAGAGGCGGCGGACGACGCGGCCGCGGGCGATGACGACGGCTGCGGCGCCCGTCCCCCCGCTCCCCCCTGCCCCTTTCTCGATTGCCTGGAAGAGGAAGGCTCCCGCGATCGCGTATCCTATCACCAGTCCCACGATCCCCACGTTGCTGAACATGAAGGCGACGAACTGCCGGAGGCAGTCCTTGACGCGGCGCCACCCCTCGGCGGCTCCGCGACGCCGCCGTGACCGCGGCCTCTCCATCGCCGTGGAGACGCTTCGGGTCCTCCCAGGGCATCACCGTCGTCCGCTGGGGAGGGCTGGTGCCGGCCGGTGCGGTGGGGGCGGTCGTGGGCGTCACGAGAGGAGGGGGGAGGGGCCCGTGGGAGAGGCGGGCGCCGGCAGCCGGCGGTCCACGGCCGCGCGGTCTCCATTCTCTCCGGGTGCGGCGGCGTCACGTGACGGGGGCGATCCGCAAGGGCGGGGGGAGCGGGCCGCCGCCGCCCTTGGCCACATCCCAAGGTGGGCGGCGCGGGATGCCTGCGAAGAGAGAAAGGCGCTCGTGTTAGGAAACTGAGCAGGAGATTTCCTCCAAATGGATACCCATTCGCATGCATTACCATCCTTCCTCGCCAAATATTCCTCACCCCATTACAAGAAAAGTATGGTAGTTATAAGACCTGATGATATTTTATACCTCATTTGACACCTTATCATGGGGTTTTGTAAAGCCTGCTCAACGTTAACTATCATCTTTGTAGGTGTTTAGTTAATGTGCCAGTAGCCGAGACTTAATGGCCTGAAAAGGGCATCATATTGATAGTTAGTTAACTTGAACTTTGGCAGGTGAACATATCCAACATCGTCTTTTATCTTCGGTTATATTTAACCGGCTATCAGAAAAAACGGCCCTTATCAGCCGAGCCTATATTACAGCAAAAGGCACGATGCCTTTATTTAAATCGCTTAAGGACAAGTCTATATAGTTTTCTTTATATATACTTTCTTGAGGTGTTATTCAAATATTTCTTCATCATCATTCGTTGAAATATGAGTTTTTTCACATTGCGAACAAGAGTAATACCACTATAAACGGTTGCTTCCTAAGATGAAAATGATTGTGTCTTAAAGTTTAACGAATTTTTTTCCTGTTCATTGCAAGCATCCAGCCACGATAATCTAATAAAAATCCTATTGCGCAGGGTGTGGTGAAATCTGCCCTACGTTGCAATGTTTTATGCTATACTTAGCTCAAGTCATCTATTCAATTATTGTATTTCGGTTAATATATAGAAAGACCCACACCAAAGACCTCTGATCGTAACTAAAAGTTTATTTCATTTTACGGATGGTGCCTGCAACAATTATATGAATGGTGTACTAAAAATTAAAACGAAAACTTTAACCTTGTGATTTATTCGTTTTTTTTTAATTTCGATACGACCCGGGTTTCGATGTTCAACGTCACCCTCAGGTACCTGACAATGACGTTGAACACCTTGAAGGACCTGGAGATGACATTGAACGTCGAAACCGGGATCCTTTCAAAATATTTAAAAAAAAAATTCTGTGGAGTTGCAAAGTCAATGTTTTCATTTCAATTATAAATCGATTCCACAGTGATGCCGTATACAGCCAATTAATTTTATACGTTTACATAATGAAAATTCTGGTCAGTTTTCACAAATTTTATTGATTGGTAGTATTTTAGTTGGGTGAGGAGAACAAACCATATTAAAAAAAGAATGTCAAGATGTAGGATGCGTAATTCAACCATATTAAAATATAGAAAATATTGATGAAATATTATTTCTAATTTTAGCAGTTAGTTGGTAAACTATCCTAATTCAGAATACCCTTCAATAAGGGAGATATAATGTATAAAATAATTTCTCTCCATTTAACTTAAATTTTCCTTAACGAAAAACATTCCCCTTAATATTAGTATATATTATTAAGATTGGTTAACCGCAGCCATCCATTCTCCTCTATTCCTTGCCAGCTCTTTTACTTCCCTGTAATACTTCTTATCACCATCCCCATTTTGGTTGCTTCCCTTGATACCGGGCGTATTTTCGAGATCACGCAACCTCAGCTTCATTGTGTTGCTAAGATTCCGGTTTCGGTGAATTGTCTAACAGTTAGTGTGGCTCTTTGAATCAAAACAAGCAACAGATATGCATACCCCTCTCCTTTGTCATATGTAGAGTAATTTAACGTTGTAGGCATGTGATATTTAGTGTATTATCAAGTCATTTATTCCTTCACAACCTTTTAAAGATTACATTATATATATATAATATATGATTTATGAGAG
Organism: Platycnemis pennipes; assembly: GCA_933228895.1. NCBI lineage: Eukaryota > Metazoa > Arthropoda > Insecta > Odonata > Platycnemididae > Platycnemis > Platycnemis pennipes. The sequence goes on from OW121850.1 coordinate 112,628,057, forward strand.
CTCAATCTTAGATCACGGCACAATTTTAAGTTAATGATTAATAAAGCTATAAAGGCTATTGTAATTGTTTTTTTTTTCACGGCTAGCTCAAAAATTTAATTCCTTGATTGCTTAAAATAGCTTATTTTTTTGGTATTTTCCACAATACAGTTATCTATTCTTTCTTTGGTTTCCTTTTTCTCGTATAATTTATTCTCTGACAGCAGGCTCAATTTTCGTAGTTTTGAGTCCTTATGATTTAAATGTTATATCCCTATCGTAATGCGTCTGTAAAATGCTAGTATTGGAATTTGGTTTGCTTACAAATACCTTTATGCATAAAATGCTAGCAATAAAAGCAGCATGTATTATTGTTACTAGATGTGACTTATTTCATTTGATATTATTTTAGGAAGGCAACAAACTGCAATGGTCATTTTTGCCACTTAAGATGGGGATTAGAATAGAAAAACGGGAATAGGTAGGACTTCTTCAGGAAGCGAAGGAGGGAAAGAAATGAAAGAGTAGAGAGAAGCCCGACGTCGGTATTAGCCTACTTTCAACTAATTAGCGCCAAGGGTTCCGCGGTTTAACTTCCCATCTGACGGACGGAGTACTTTATTCTAAGTGCTCTTCACTTGGCACACAAGTAAGGTCTGGTATGCTGAATACAAATCTCTGCCAATGCCAGGATCCAGGGCTCTCAGGATGAAAGGCCAGTACTCTAGCCACCCCAGACATCTGATCCCCATGTCATTAACATTAACTTTAGCTCATATGAGTTAGACACTTTAATGTATTAGCTATTTAATTTATGTGATTGCCTTACGTACTTTACCTTTACTTTAAAATCCTGTTTTAGTTATTATTTTGAATACATCCTAGAATTGGAATGATAAATTACTTGCCGTCCTGTACTTCAGAATAACTGTGAATATCCGTCTAATGAGTGCTCTTTTAATACCTAAAGTTGATCATTAAATATACAGTATTAGCTATGCTGAATTTAGAACACTTGCTCAAAAAACAAAATCAGCTTACCTCTGGAAGTCATTCGCTGACGCAGGTACTTGCAAGTCTTTAGTTTTAGTTAACAGATTCTTGCAAGACGAACTTGCGATAAAGCGCGTAAAGGAATAAGGAACAAAAACACCTAGTATTTCTCAAGAAAAATACCAGGCTCAACTTAGTGGAGTGGTGTTGAGTCAGCTCGTTTGTCCTCTCCATTGTCGCGAAGATTAACGAGTCCAATGCCAGGACCTGGCGCGTAGTGCGCGACAAAAACAAAATTTCAAGTCTACTGTGTTGAATCATCATGGCTAAGATCCGCTATTTTCTAGGAAACTCAACCTTAGTTTCCCTCTCCCCTAATGCCCACTTCACTCTAAAGAGACTTGCTCGAGGACGTTTATCTTCGGAGGGAGAAATCCTCATAGTGGTGGAATGTGGTTTACGTCAGTGAAGGGAGCACCTAAAACTGCCAAATCCCGCACTTTCGTCAGACCTAGGTACGGCATAGCATTCTTCAATATTTTTCTCCCGCATAACTCACGTGTATATTGCTGCAGACGGCAACAAGTGTAACTTAAACTGAATGGTATTTTATCCTAAGAATATTCTCTGGAGCAGCCGCTTTTGTTTCCCGTTTTTCTATGGCAATAATATACCTGCTTTCAAGCCTAAATTGATTTAATTGAGACGTTATCATGCATTCAATGGCATCTACATTCAAAGAATACGTAATAAGCTACTTTCAAGGTGTGTGGCAGGGGTAAATTTTTACTAACCATGCAATACGGTACATTGTTTTGCGTAAAATATCATATTTTACTGCTAAATTGTAGCAAGTTTTCTATAAATATTGCTAATGCATTATTTTGGGTATCAAATGGCATCCAAGAATTGAATTCATAGTGGTTACGCGAAGGGACATTATACATCCGAATCAGCTTAGTTAAGAGCTTTTCACCGAAATTTTATTCCTTAAGCTTCCTGTATAAGCGCCTATCACATTTAATGCGATATATTGGCGTGCACGGAATGGAAATCATTAAAATATATTCACCCGGGAGTTAATCTCTGTAATTTTATTTGTAATACGCACAATCGACCGTAATAGAATGGACTTATTGAAATATGTATGTCTTCGTAAAACAGATTGGCTCTCAAATTATTCTTCATTCATGGTTCAATGTTGAAAGCGGCTGCATCGTGATTTCCTTCTAGGGCCTCTAGTTGGTAGTTAGGGATATGGCACGAAAAATATTATCGTGACATCCTTTCAATAAAATGACATTATCTTTTCATTCGATATTAGCTGCTTACGTTTGTGCAAACAATATAAGCCAACCTCGTTCAGTTCGCGTTGTTAGTTGAGGGTACAAATTACACGAGAGTATGCCCATCGTTTCCTTCCTCATTATAATATTCAAGTGCGACTCTCTTAATGAATCGTAATACATAACCTACATAGGTTACCTCTTATTTTCTGAATATGCTTCCTCCTACCAAAGGTATTGAATGATTAAAGTACTTAATGAATCCATTTTACAATTACTGTTTCCAATTAGTGGGTAGTTTACGTAGGGGATATAATTTTTTCCGAAAAATGCCCCGTATTTATACAAATCGTTCTTAGGTGAAATTAGGAGTACAAGATTTCTGTTGTGTTACATCTCATTTAGGTATTGTATCACAGTTGCGAAGCTTGCTTTTAATCTCTGTATTTTAGGGGTTAGGTAAAGGAAGAGGCTATTTAGTCTTAATCATGCCCCAAATAGACATTGTTTAATTTTATTATTCATGTAGCTCCTCTATATGAGGAAGAAGGTTGGGCCTAATACTCTTCCTTTAGGGGCACCCATTTTGGCTTAAACTGTAATTTGCACAGACAGAGGTATGTCTAAAACTTTGATGTTTAACCACGAGCGTTACACGAAAGCATTTATGGAAGAAGTCACGTTAAAGGCTAAACCTCCAAAAGTTTAACGTGCCATCGGTGGTATTGTCTCTTTTTTGTCACTTCTGGGGTATTTCTTGAGCGATGAAATCTCTTGAGGCCTTTCCCGACACGTCGTCCAGCACATTCGAAGACAAAGAAAATTAAATGATTCCACGGGTGATTCTGCGAAGCAAGTCGGAAAACAAAAGAATAAAACGTCCATGAATAACCGCTTTCTTCTGCGGGGCGCAATGAATTAAATTCACCGGCGTCCAAAACAAGAGCTTCGGGTCGAGGGAACCGGCCGCAAGGCCGTATCTCCTTGGCTCTAAATAAGTTAGCATTGTTTTTACGGTGACTGGCTTCGAGGGGTTGTTCCCGAACCAATCCCGCTAATGGTACTGGCAGGGGCCTTCTCATAATCATCTATACGAGCGACGGGGACGCAGGCGGGTTGGTCACGTACGGTGCCCGGCAGCACCTAAGAGGAGGCGGCCCAGTTCTTTCCCCTCTCCAACCCGCTCCTTTCTTTTCTTTCTCCTGGTCCTCCACCGACTTGAAGGGGGTCTTAATACGAGGGCGGGTGTATGTGTGCGCGCTGCGATGTTCGAACTTATCGCGGTAGTGTGAGGAGAACTACGGGAGAGAGGAAATTCGACAGAGGAACACAGCTTGAAGAAGACGGCGAGAGGAGGACGAAAGAATACGGTGGGAGGGGTTGAAAGTTTTGAAATCGAGTGCCGAAGTAGTGAAAAAAAAGTTGTTATGCGAGCAGCGTTTGGGGTGGTAGTAAGTTCAACTTCCGAGTGAGTGTTTTGGTGATTAAATCGTCTCGGCTGAAGGCTCCTCACGTGTAGGACACATTTTAAGATGAAATTTGTATATTTCGTGCGAGTTGTTTCAGTATAAGACTACACTTAAGGGAAAATACGTATTCCTTTAGGTACTTAAAGGAAACGTGGATTGCTAAACCGTGTTCTAGCATCGCAAATGAAATAAGGTACGGTATGCCATCAAAGCCGAGTCGCGAATATGTCGATAAAGACAATTTTGCTCTAAGATTAAAGTCTTCAGAAGGTTAGAGACCTCTCGCATGTTTTTAACTAATAATTGTTCTTGAAAATGACGGATATTAGTTGGGTATTATCCATTGTCTAAAATTGGGTTACGAAAGCTATAAGAAGACTCGCGTGAATTTATTTATGCGATTGACTAGCCAATGAAAGTTGAAATTAGTAAGGATTTCTTTCACAAATACATTAAGGCTATTTATTCAATATTATCATTTATAAATATGATAGTAATAAATCTTAATTATAAAATGTTATCAATTTTATAGAGTAATTTTTTAATGTTTCAATTTGAAGGTGCCTACTCACGCGCGGTAAATAAATACTCTTTACTCGCTGGGTTATTCTCGCCAGGCATATAAAAATTAAATCAATGTCATTTTGATGACACAGAAGTTTTAATTAGGTAACACACATTTGTAACATTCATATATTTTTCATCGATCTTACGGTAACTTTAAAAGTAATAAACTTTCATTCACTAGTATTCGAAGTGCTTGTATAGCTATTTAAAATAATGATCCTACTTATGTGACGTGTATTATTTATAACTGGTACAAGTATAATGATAAGCTTTTTAAATTTAGCAGCTTCTAAATTGAAAAAATAATGAAATAACCTTTCTATTTATTTACTGGGTCATAGTGCTAACATAGTAGGTTATGATTTCCTATCCATGCATGAAGTTATGACCTTAGGTGCGATATAAAAATAAATCAAGCTGTTGTATGTTAAAATTCTTTAAAAGTGTCGCATACACTCTCTATCGTCGAAATATTTATCACGAACCATCATTGTTGTGTTATGCGGAATATATTTCAGATGTTTAAATAATCATATTGGATTGCCTATGATAACTTAAGTATCTTTCCAGCATCGTGCTATTCAATGCATTTGTATCGTAATCGTCTTACATATTTTACTTTTTAATCTTAATATTTTTATCTTAAACTTCTTACTATTTTAGCTTATTATTCCATGAAATTGGAGATTAACGCCATTCCCTTTTCGAACCTTTCGAAGTCACCTAGTTTTATACATTTATTCTTCATGTAAAATCATGGGATGATATTCTTACTATATCATGCCTATAAAATGTTAATGCCACCTATATAATCCGTAAAGTTTTAACGGAACAAATGCAGCGTCATTGTTGTAGCGATGGACCAATGTACAATGGGACTTATCGGATTTGATGCTTAAATTGTCATAATAGTATTGTTTTATGAATGAGCATCCGTAATATGCTGCAAAATGTATTCCATAACCGCTTATCCGCATTATGCATTTAAGGGGTTTAGGTATTCATTGATCCAGTTCAATGTTTTTGCATATTAGGTGAAGGATTTTTTTTCAGTTAAATCGGGCTAATGTTGACGTCGAATGAATTTTCGATTTAATTTGTGAACGGAAAATTTTGACGGCGCATTATTAAGGAATTGCCAGCTCTCGGGAATCGTTTAAACGAAAGTATTCTTGCGCACGATTTACTGAGGAAATATTTATCAAGAACCATCATTATTGTGTTTTGTGTAATATATTTCAGATGTTTCTCCTCGTAATTACCATGAAGATGGCTCAATACTGCTCTAAGCACTTGGGCTAACATCTATCTCTTAAGATAGGCGAATGGGATTCTTATATTTTTTTAAAATCATTTACTGATGCGCATCCAACAATTACACCTAACTTGAATGTTTAACAGTTTAAATATCGATGGCAGGGAATCACATGGGGAGGTTTTCATTAAAATTAGCCACTAGAATCTCCAGAAGATTTCATTTTCGCCAAAATGATGAACGTGATTTGCATAAAAGAATATTTCTTTATTTCAGTTAAATGGTTCATAAATGTGTTACGCATCAGTTATAGAAATGAATCCATGTAAACAACGCAGAAAATTTGGAGAAATCTCGAATAATCACTTGATTATACGCTAAAAAGTACGTTTTTAATTACCATTAAGAAAATATATGGAATGATAAGGCATGGGTAGTGGGAATCACTCTATTTACCGAACCAAAAACGTACATCCAGGGAAACACTTTTTTGAATGTTGTATCTATAATGTAAAGATATTTGATAGTGGAAATGACTGGGATTGTTTCGCAAATGACTAGAAATTATTTCCATAATAAAATCAAATTTTCTAGACGGAGACAGAAATTTAATGAAATAATGTCCAGGACTACTAAAATTATATCTATGCTAAAAATGATCCAGTGTCCCAAAAATTGTTGTAATTGTGTGTGCTTGGTTATCTGTATTGTTAAGAATTGCAAAACTCTTTAGAAGAGGTTATTTTACTCATAGTGAGCCGTATGGGTGAGTAATAATAATTTTATTTGGATACACTGAAATTACCTTTAAGCAACGTTGGCTGAGATTCAACTGACGTTTGAAACACACAAGGACGAGAAGTATAATAAATTATCTCTCCCTCTCATCTGTAAAAGGCATTGCGTGAAACGCTGCTACTGCAGGGGAATTCAAAGTCGCTGGTCCAACACCTTAGGTGGATAGGTTGGTAGATCTGATCATGCCTCCAATCGTAGTCACACGAAGTTCATTATAAACTTTGTAAGTAAGTACCTGTCGGGTTTCTAAAGGCGAAGCAAGTTGCGAATTTGCGTCCATATCACAGCTTTATGGAAACGCGCTGGGGAACTTAATCAGGAGAACTTTGTCTTGCGGGAGAGTTAAGAAATTTGAGGTGGTAATTATTTTCTGAAAGCGAATTGAATCGGGCGTCTGTCTCACTCACTCGTTGCCTAACGTATGCCCAGTGTCCCTTCATTTTCTCCGCTATATTATTAGTAGCCAGAAGAAATGAAATTTCAGGAAAACAGTTTTAAAAATACTTCCTGAAAGTGTCGCTCGTTTTCTCAGTATATTCTTCGCTTTAATGTCTTGAGTGTTTAACTACAGACGTTCCACATCCAGCTCACAGCGTCTAATAAATCAGTATTTACGAAGCCTCCTTTGAATCCGATAATTCCATAAATGTGGGAATTAGAGTCGCAGCTCCTTACGAGGCAGTCTTCAAATTCATAATGCAAAACAATGAAAAAGTTAAATTATTGGTAATGTTGCTGGTTACAATTTCGCACTTAGAAATTTTACAAGTTCACGTTATCCTAAAATTTTACTTTCCGGGCTGACACACCGGGCTAAAATCCTTCTACTTTAATTGTACCGACGCCTTCGTCGGTATGCGAGAAGTCTTGATTTATATAGGGAGACGGAATCTTGAATTATTCCAAAATCCGATTTCCTGCGTTCAAAAAATTAAGTTTTGTATTGCGGAACGAACAGTTGAAAAAGTTGGAAGCTCAAGTTTTAATTGGACTAAAAGGACTTTCGAATTTTTAATCTCCTTGACGGAATTTTTGTTTTTGTCATGTTTGCAATCTTTTCGTCTTTCATTATGGAGACTAGCCAAATTTCTTTTGAGAGGACAGTACTTACTAAGAACTAATCATAAAGCCGTAATTGCTTTGGCCGCTAGATAAATAGCGCTCGGGGTCTCCCGGCGAAAAGGGCTTGTCTTTCAACTGCTTGTCCAACTTGAGAAAGGGGACGAATTAAAATATAAATTGCATGGCGTAAGTAAGGAAGAAAAAATATAATATCGTTGAGAATTGATTATATCATTAGAATTGTGCTTTAAGTTATTCCAACTGTTTAAGTTATATAACGGTGTCTATATTAACTTATTACTATGACAAAATAGCATCCATAATCTGTACGGGAATCGAACCCATGGAATTTGGGTTGCTGAGTTTTAATTAATATCTAAATATTGTGAAAGTCTTTCCATTTTACCGTCGATACACTGGTGAGAAATCACTTCAAGGTGTAACAGCATCCGGGACAAGAATGGAGAACGCTTAATTGAACTTGAGGATAAAGTGAAGAGATGGAAGGAATACTTGGAAGAGTTGTACAATGGAAGCTATCTTAGAGCGGAAGTAATCGAGGAGGAAAATGAAGTCGATAAAGATGATTTGGGAGCCCCAATCTTAAGGTCAGAATTTGATGCAGCTGTAAGGGATCTGAGGATAAATAAGGCTTCGGGAATAGATGGTATTCCTGCCGAACTAATAAAAAACGCCATAGAGAAGACATTTACTCAGCTGTACAAAAACATATGCGATAGGTACTCTACAGGGGAGATACCCACGGACTTTGAGAAGAACATCATCATCCCTATTGCCAAAAAGAAGAGAACTGAGAACTGTGAACATTTTAAAACCATAAGCCTGACGACATATGCCTCGAAGATACTGGCGAGAATCATCTATAGAAGAATAGATTGAAAAGCAGAGGAGTTCCTGGATGAGGACCAATTCGGGTTCAGAAGAAACAAGGGCACTAGAGAAGCAATTTGGCCCTCAGGCTACTTATAGAGAAGAGAATAGTGAAGAATCTACCGACTTTTGTTGCATTTGTAGATTTGGAGAGGGTATTTGACAGCGTGGATGGTGCTAAAAATTCTGAAAGAAATTGGAGTATCAAACAATGACCGAATACTTATCCACAACTTGTATAAAAACCAGGTGGCCATAATCAAATCAGGACCCAGTATTACAGAAGCAAGCATAAAGAAAGGAGTGACACAAGGCTGTTTACTGTCGCCCGTATTATTCAATGTCTACATCGAGGAAACCATCCAAGATGTCAAAGAAAAATCTCCGGGAGTGAATACCCAAGGGGAGAAAATCAGCATTTTACAATTTGCCGATGACATAGCAGTCATGGCAGAAACAGAAAGAGATTTAAAGAAGACACTAGGAAATATGGAAAGAACAATGGTCAGATATCATCTGAATATCAATAAAAAGAAAACTAAGGTATTGGAATTCAGTAGAAGAAAGGAAGCCAGGACCAATTTTAAACTAGGAAAACAAAAAATCGAGGAAGTGAAAGAGTTCTGTTACCTGGGAAGCCGAGTAACCAGCGATGGACGAAGTAAAAGAGAAATTGTCAGTAGAATTGCCCAAGCAAAAGGGGAATTTTACCAGAAGAAGATTCTGCTTACAGGTGCGAATACAAGCGTGGAAATTAGAAAACATTTCATTAGAACATACCTCTGGAGCATTGTACTATATGGCAGCGAAGCATGGGCAATAACAGCAGCAGAGATGTCCTGGGTGGAATCATTTGTAATGTGGTGCTACCGAAGAATGATGAAGATAAAATGGATTGATCGAGTGACAAACGAAGAAGTTATAAGAAGATTGGGAGAAAAGTGGTGTCTACTGAAAACCTTAAAAAGAAGACGGAACAAGTAATAGGCCACATATTAAGACGCGATGGACTGCTGAAGACAATCGTCGAGGGAAAAGTGAACGGGAAGAATGGAAAAGACAGACCTCGTATGAGGTATATGGAGCAAGTTATGAAGGATGAAAAAGAGAGCTACGTCAATATGAAGAGGTTTGCAGATAGAAGAATCAAGTGGAGAGCTGCGTCAAACCAATACTAGGATTGCTGACCCATGATGATGATGATGATGACGCTGGTTATAATTCGTTGGTCAGGTGAGTCGGGAGGGAGCGAGAGAATGGGAATAAAATCACATTTATTTCACAAAATGAACGGCACAACATTGAGAAAATAGTATTAATTTCATAAAGAGGGATGAAGTAGTTTATGTGAGGAATGTGTCATTACTTTGACCGGATATATGGAGATAGGACATTTTTATTTTCGCAATGGAAGAAAGGACAGGAGACAAAGTAGATGATTTGATTGAAAAATGAAGTAGTGTTGGGTGGAAAAGGAAAGTGGCAATGGAACACTGCCGGAAGGAAGGAAGGAAAATTTAATTGGATGTGTCTTTTGAGGAAAGACTTTGTTAAAGGTGGATTTGAGAGGATCGCTTCCAGGGGAAGAAAGAGAGAAAAAGAGAGATAGTTAACAATGATTGGGAGAGTAGAAGATATTACGCTGGAAGGACGGACGGAAAACTAAATGTACATGAAGGATATCATGGACCGGGTAAATTGAAATCCAATCATAATCGATTTGAAATCATAACAGCTGAAGTATTTGCAGTTTTTCTTCAGTAAAATACTTCGTCAATTTTTTCCAAGATTTACAGCCGATTCATGCAAATGAAGTCTTTCATTAGACATTACTTATCAAGTTGATGATTATTCTAAAATAGTTAGCGAGTAGAGTAAAAGGTATTTCTGAGGTGAATCCGAGATAATAAATGTCATTCGCCAGTTTAAATTAAATGTGTCAGTAACATGTGAATAATGTTTTTTTAGGTGGAAGCAATGGGAAAAGAACATAATGCCGAAAAATATTTCATCCTGGGAATATATTGCCTTAAGATTTGCTTATGAAGGGCATGACTTTGTTTTTTAATTATCAAGACCAACTGCCCTACTCAATTCAATTTCATTTGATCCGTGTCTTCCTTAAGGAATAATACTGCTCAAATCATTGAATTAAAAAAAATATATTGTGATTTTATCCCCGAAAAATGTTGCTATAAATAGTTGAGATTTATGTTGAAAGTGAAAGTAGACCTTTATGAGAAATTGTCCAATAAAATTTACTTATTGTGCTGCCTCAATAATTCCAGATGCTGTTCATCAAATTGAAACTGGCTTTAAAGATCGGGATAGTATAAAAGTCGTATAGACTTCATAGGCCTTTGTACTCTTTTATCTTCTATGCACGCACAACGTAGTCTTGAAAACTCATTAATGGCTGAAAACATCTTGGATGGTGAAAATAAGGGTAAACAAGGAAGCAAAACTTTAACTGCTTGAGGGGCCTGTAAAATTTAACACAGAATAGTAAAGTTTCGTTAACTATTTAAATAGTGTACGCTATTGGATCATCAGGCGGGAAAAGTATCGGGAATCTGTAAACTTTACCCAAGATTGGGGTCAAGTGGGAATTTTAGGGCCGTTTGTTCCCTAATTCTTCAGTTTTTCCTTGTCCAGGTTTTCAATATATAGCATGTGGATTATTTCATCTTATTCCTGCACATTCCTTAAGCGAGATATAAGAAATAACAATGGACATCAATGAACTAAGAGAAGTGTGACCAAGATTTGGAGAAAATTGATATTGAATAATATCCCACTCTAAAATTTTTACCGCGTTACAATAGAATATATGATGGATGAGCGCTAAGGTGGGGGAAAATACCCAAGGAAATTTATCCTGTTATGAAAATTGTTCTGTTAAGTACAAGTGATTATTAAATCACAGATTCATCCCTGAAAATATTTTCTTGTTTGGAATGGTTAGAATGCCCGTTTATCATTCTTCCCCTTTGTGACAAAATCACTCAGTCTTAATTAAGTATGAAAATTCTGGTGAGAATAAAAGCCCGAAAGCCAATTAATTGAGGAAAAAGAACTTAATTTAGTATAACTTTAATTACAGTTGCGCACGGTTTTGTAATTACTATTGATAGAGGCGCTAGAATCCCACTTAAAGCCATGTATACTCCAAAATATGTAGAAAACCAATAATTTCTCTCCATTGTCTCGCACCTTAAAATTTCATATGGCATATGGGTTTATTTTTCTAATTTTTGGTTTATCGAGGGCAGGTAAAGGGTTATCATTTTTCTTCAATTGTGTGTGAACATTTTCCAACATATTTGAGTTTCAATATTTGTTTAAAAATCACTACCATGTTATTCCTCTTCATTTTGTAGATTTTGACGAATTACAGTGCTATCATTTAAAATGATAGCATTGAATTTTTTCAACCCGTGGTAACTTTAATGATAGCATACAGGGAAGCTACTCGTATTTTAATAAAATTTAAATGATTCGTTTTGTGTGTGACCAGGAGCGTTAACCAGCCATGGGGAGGGGGGTGGGTGAGTGGGACTTTTATTAATAACCATGCATGTTTTCGGATTGTTGATGAAATTGAATACTCTGTTGCTTTTAGGCAGGGCATTGCATTTGATTATTTATACCCTTTTGCCTGTGTTAATTGCTTTCATCAAAAAGCATGATCTACTAATGATCATTACGGGAATTTTGCGGTCGGTGAATTGAATTTTAAGCAATTCTGAAGAAAAAAAGGCAATGTCTATTTGTATAACGCGCATGAAAGAGACTGAAATGTAAAATGCTGGGGTAAATTTGGCGAGAACCAAGCGTATTACCTCCCCGCTGTAGGAATAACAATAATTTTGCAGTATTAACTTTAATATTGGCATTTTGCAGCCAACTTAGGGGTCCGTGCAATCCGTCTGGGCAATAGTCTCATGAGATAACCAGGTATTGAGTTCAGATCCCGCTCTTGGGAACAAATGTCTGTTATGTCTGTTGCTATGTTATATCATAATTGTTTTTTCATTGGTCCCTTTTACAATGCAATGACATCACATCGATTGGAGGCACTTTTAAATACCAATTAACGCAATGCACGGCCATAACCGGGCCCGAATGATTTTACGGTTTCTGCCGAGGGCCCTTGCGGCCAATTTGATACGCTTTTCCGGAAATTCTGCCCGACTGCAAAAGAGTTGAATTTCCGTAAAGGGGGGGATGATTTGGGAGGATATTAAAGTAAAATAGGTCGGTTGTTCCCTTTAAACTGCGTGTTGATCAGAGTCATTATTTTCATCCTTCCCTTCCCGTCGGTGGTTTCGCGGAATACGTTTTGTTTGATCCCGTTTCGACCTTCTCATGGAGGAGAAAGAAAGGGGGCGAGTCGATGAACCTTTCGATGACCTCTTAAGGTATTGTCTACACAGCAAACGCGTATAGGTGGCTCCATTTGTTTGCAAAATATTTTGTCAAAAATCGCTAGCATGGCTAGAAAAGAAAAAAACTAGCAGATGATACACTCCGAAATCTGAATTCTTGTAATATCCGTTCTCGAAGTGAAACTCATTCGGAGGCAATCAAGCGAACGATACTGAAACCGAGACTGCCCAGTTGGATGAAATTTTTATCAACATGAAGTTAGTCTTTCAGTGGGTGATCGGCACTGGATTCGCTTCCAGGTTTCAATGGCATTTACTAAAGTTTTATTTTCTTTGCAAGCTCCTCTTCGAACGGAGGTGTGGAAGACACCTTGGATTTCACAGCAGCGGTAGCTTTGCCTCTGATTGTGAGACTGATTTCTGGGACGCGCGAGACATGCCGGGTAAAAATTGCCTTTCTCGCTAAAAATCCCTAAATCCACAGAAGAGTCGCTTTTAATTTTATCATCGAAACATCATTGTACTAGTAAAGTATGGAATTTCACTCCAATAAGTCAATGTTTACTCTCAATTGGTATATTTCTTGATTTAATATTTTTTACTATAATAAGCAATTAGCCCTGATGCTCTCTGTGCTTAGAGTGCTCAATTATGAATAAGATTCCCAGATTGAAGTTCATATTTGTAATTTCTCTAGATATTTAAACTTCATTTACATCTACATATATGTAATACCCTGCGAGCCACCGCCAGGGTGTGTGGCAGAGGAGACCCTTAAGAGAAAGTTAAAATCAAAAGGATTAGAATAGCCTATTTTCCTGTGTGCGTAGATTCTACTCGCTTTAAACCAATAAAGTTCTATTCTCAATTATCAATTCAAGCATTGGTTTGTGATTTTGGGAACGAAAATTTTGAACCCTTGTCATTCGTTACAGAATACCCCAACTCTGCTTTGCCTTTTCCAAGTACCTACTTCCATTCTCTGTTCATCTATTCAGAGCGCTGCACTTCCTGAATATCTTCCTATGAGAAGAGCACTTCCTATTATTTATTTTTCGTAGCGTTTTATCTTCTGGACCTTCATAATTCAATCTTATTCCATTATCTGCTCCATCCACTAAATATTCCTCGTTTTAATTCCTCGAGAAGATTTATTTTCCTAACTTGCTCAATATGTAACAACTTGCACTCAGTTGATACCTTCTGGCCCTCCTCATCTCCCCCGTCAAACTCATATTTTCCCTTAAAAAGTTTCAGTAAGATCATTGTTAGTGCTCCGCACCCATACACAAAAATGAAAAGTAAAAATGGCAATACAGTTTTTCCTCCTAAATTCGTTACGCCCCTCTAGAAAAAATATAAACTTTTCAACCTGCACAGCCGTTGCATAACTTGGTATCTGATGCTGTTACTTCCTTAAGAGATGTTATGAAGCCTGCCGCAATATTATCATGCGAGATATTTAATTCAATGGGACATCAGTCCCGGAAATAAATCTAGGGAAGAAATTTTAGTAGCAATTGGAATAATATTCTAATCCTTAAGTCATAGGTAAGACAATTTACATTCCCAAATCACGGAGACAAGAGATACTCGAGATGTTTTAAAGGACTTACGACTGTTAGCTACGATAATTTACGGCATTATGGGTTGTTGGATGTTAGGGCTGCAGTGGTACTTATTGTGAGAAGAGGAAAGTGGAGAGAAACCTGGCGTCGGCACTGGCCAACACGATACGACAAGCGCTAAGGGGTCAACGCTCTACGATTTTCGGAGTTCTGAACTTGAAGTGCTCTCAAATATGAATCGCTAAAAGTTTGACATGTAACTACCATGTTTCGAATCCTGGCTTACCGGATGGAAAACTGTCGACACCTCATCGACTCTATCCATTCAGAGTATAAAGAAAAATCTTGAAATAGTATGATCTACATAGTTTTTTAAAACCACCAACCAAGGTTTCCACGGGTCACCGTTATTATCACAGTTACCTTGATAATTTATTACCTTTATCATGACGGTGACCCGTTGAAATCGTGGTCGGTGGTTTTAATAAACTGTAGGGATCGTACTATTTCAAGATTTTTCTTTATACAATGAAGAATTTCCACTTGAAACAATTTGCTCTACCCATTCATTTATGTGCTCTTTATTTTAAAATAAATATCTGTGCTATGAGAATGAAAGTGTGCGCTTTTTAGACCTTCTTAACCTTGAAGAATTTCTCCAATATTACACCCGTGCGATTTGGCTTCGAAGGTCACACCCCATACATGGATGGCATCAATGAAGAACGCCGTCGGGGCGGAGCGGCACTCTTTGGTGCCGGGACGGGTGCAGGACGACTCCCGGTCACCCCGCTCGCGGTCGGACTCGGAACCCTCCTCGCTTTGTCGGGAAGGCTTTGGCGGGAAGTGCTGCGCGGTGGGGCGCGCGGAGTTGCGCGTGCAAGACCACTTAGCCCCACGGCGAGTGACAGCGAACGCTCCACCCTCCCTCCTTTCCTCATTTCGGATGGCCCCGTTGTGAAATCGATTCTTCACACCTCTCCTCTCCGCTCTCTCTCCGTCTTTCGTGCGGAAACAGGCGCACGCTAAAATTTCAGCATCTGCCCCCGGAAAAAAAGGGGTCGTGTACTGGCATGAGGGTGGGCGGAAAGAGCCACCCGCCCTCCCTCACGCTATTTCCTCCCGCGCCCGCACTCTCGGGGCGAAAAATCTCTGCCGCTCCCCTTTCCCGTCCGCACACACTAACACACACTTCCCTCTCGTTCCCGGTGCGTGGAAAAATTCCGACTGTGAGGGGTGGTTTGGTAAAGAGGTGATGGGAGGGGGACGAAAATCGATCAGGGTTGGGGTGGGAGAGAGAGTTGAGGTGGGTGGGAGGTCGGGGTGGACGGGTTTGACGGTGGTGGAGGCGAAAGGAAATTTTTCGAGTGGAATTTCATTTTATTTTAATTCAAGAGAGAGAGAAAAAGAGGGTGAGGAGGGGGAGGCAGGGAGAGGGGGGGGGGGAGGGGGGGAGGGGGGGTAAAAACCCTTCGCTGCTTCGATGGATGTGAACCACGGCGGCGGTAGAGGGAAGCGAGATGGCACGAGCGCGAGAGAGTTTTTGAGAGTTTGTTTTGTTTTGTTTGTTTGTTTTTTCCATATCCCTCCTCCACTTCCTCCGTCGTATTTCGCGAAAATATGCATTTATTTCGTTGAAATCCGCGCGGAGATATGCGGTGGGCCGACACGAACTCCACGCCGTTGTCAAAATAAGCTAAGTGGAGCTTATAATTGCTGGAAAACTGCGGTTTTTTGGCCTACTTAA
Organism: Platycnemis pennipes; assembly: GCA_933228895.1. Taxonomy (NCBI): domain Eukaryota; kingdom Metazoa; phylum Arthropoda; class Insecta; order Odonata; family Platycnemididae; genus Platycnemis; species Platycnemis pennipes. The sequence continues at coordinate 112,644,060 of OW121850.1, forward strand.
GAGCAATTCGAGAGTCTAGTCCCCGTGCCGTCCCAGCATTTGGCGCTACTCACCTTCGCGGAAATATTACTGACGTCACTCATACTCTCTGATTTTACTAATGGAGGAGAATCATTGTGGACGTCCTGTACGTATTATTAAAAATAGCATAACCCATGGGCATTGGCGGTGTAAACGAGCCTTTGAATGGACCCCACTTCCCAGGACCAGGGTTGATATGTAAATTTGACACTTCGGGGAGTATTGGAATAAAAATATTGAGAACTTGTAAACGGTAAACGCACTGAAGTGAATAGGAAAACAATTTTTTTCCGCCGTACACTTTTCGTTAGAGGATTGCATTACCCGAAAAATGCTTATTTTCTGACATTTCGTCATAAAAAATCAGCGGTATTCTCCTATAATCCATTTAATTTTTCCAACTTTCTGTGCCTTTATTGTAACAGTATTGAAACATAATAATATTAAAATAGAAACCTGTGCTAACGTCAAAATTCTGCAAATGCCTGCACATGCATTTTTTTTGACTGCCTCTTTTCTGTTACTTACTCAGTTTTGTTCTAGTCAAATGTTGTTTGTAAGTGTTTCTATTTATAGTACTCAATGCAAAGGCATTGGTGCTGTTTGTGGTGTCCAATAAATAAATGAAATAATAAATGGCAAAATATAAGCGAAAGAGACAATTAGTTTTGTACCTTCATTTTATATTTCATTTATAAACGAATGCAAAATTAGGTACTCTAACTGTAATTTTTAAGGATAGAATTACATAATAATGAAGCCTTAACTTCATGTAAGCTTTTATTCATTGATAGTAACTGTTGCGAAATTATAATATGAAATAACACGGACGAGAGATATAGTTTTTATATAATTAGCTTCTTAAGTCTTCTAACTGATGAGGATAAATCGCGCATTCTGATGTCACTTAATACCAAGACATATATGCATTGCATTATTATATATTATATTATACATTATATTATACATTATATTATACATATATGTGTATATTAAACGTGCATTATATTATATATTAATGCAATACAGCATCGACGCCTAAGCCTGGATTCGGGACCGGTGCTTTCCCCATCAGTCAGTTAGCACTTGAGAAGGGCTAGCTTACTCGACTACTTACCCGTGTATTGAACGGAAAAGTAAACCTGTTACGGATATTAAATGGCAGGTGAAAACTTAATGAAAATATTTTATTGACTTCTGTTTTTCATTACTTATTCTTCAATATTGCCATCGAAGCTGAATTCAAATAGTTTTACGGACATTTTTTAAAAGCACACAACCTGTTACAGACATGGAACAGGGCTAGCATGGAGTAATATCTGCTGTCCCAAGTCCTATTCAGTTGCTGATTTTATTGAAGCGACTCTCTTTTTTACCCCATTAATTAACTGAATATCACAAGCGTTAACTTTATAAGACCCAAAAGATAGAGGAAGTGATGAATTTTATCTGTAAATTGGTTTAGAATATTATTTCTAGTTTGTATGGTAAAATAAGTATCAATGTTTCTCTGTGAACACACTCATTTTCATCTCTTTCACCACTCTTTTCATGTTGTTGATGTCTATCTGGTGTTCTTATGTTCTTATATTGAAATACCAATGCCAGTTCAAGATATTATTATTGGAAGTTGTGTGTTTAATTGGACTTAAACTTTGTCCCTGACAGATGAAATTCCTTCTCGGAGTGGGAAACTTGCTGGCATGACGAGAGAGGTTGCCGCGGCGCAGTTGACCCGAGTGAACTTTCCTGACTCACTCGAAAGTTTTCAAACAAGCTGTCTATTGGGTGAGTAGACCTAATTTAAAAGAATACAGCACAATTAATGATATAGGTCCATGAAACGTCAAATTTGGGATACTAAAGCTTACATAGCTCGTTGAGTAAATTACTTAGTATTTCCTTCATTTTAAAATTACTTGTGCGTTTACTGCACATGCGTGAAAATATGAATTTGAACTTTGACAAGTTTGTGTAAATATTTTGATATATTTTATTAAATCAAAGTTCATAGCTGGTATAAGGAATTCGGGAAAGTTTACGATGACAATTTCGGAAATGATGTGGTGGTCTTTAACATTCGGCTCCTAACTAATCAAGAGTGACCTTTAGTTTTAATTTTGTATCTTTAAATCGATGTTGATAATAGTTGTTTGAAATAAACAAATTGATTACGCTTGCATATTAACGTTTTTATGGAGGCTTAAACATCCTCCATTAATGCATATTCACTTCGATGATTCACTTGATTTATAGGACCAGTGGTGCACCCATTTTAATCCTATACATTGCATTACATTCAAGTAATTGAACTGTGAAATCGTTCCTGCTGAAAGCCGTATTTGTCCATGCTTTCAAAAGTATTTCACAGTCGCTTACCCAAAAATTTGTTTTATGAGCCGTCTAGCAGCGTGACTTTATTCTCGCTGAAATTTATTTGCATTCCTATGTATGCTTTTAGAAACACAGGCTGTTACTATTTATTTTATCGTTTGTAGCGAACGGTTTAGGCGTATCGACCATGGGCATTGTATTTCTTTTGTGGTGTTCTCGATGTTGTTGCGTTTTAATTGCCCATTTCGCATGGAGAAAATTACATGTCAATTAACGACTCAATTTACAGGTCCTTTCGTTTCTTCTCATAGAGTTTAACGTGGTAGTATATGCGTTTTAACGCACTTCATGGTTGTCCCAAATCCTAGAGTGTAATTTACAAAAATTTGCTTAATGATTAGGAATATTTTTAAGGGACTTGTTGTTTAATTGATTTGTAGTGTTGCGAAATGGGTGATAGTAAATTTACTGAACCTATAAATCCAACTTTCGTGTTAGAAACTGCGGTTGGGGAGAAGAAATAGAGTGAATCGTATGTAACTTTAATGAATTATATAGCGTAGGTCTTTTTTAAGTTAATTTTTTTACAGAAATTTGTAGGATCTCACTGTTGTGACAAATAAATGCTGCTTAGGAGAGACATATTGTTGCCTCATATTTTTTTCAAAGAATAATATGTCTTGGATTTATATTCTCTTAGGAAAGCTGTAATTTTTCCTGCTTTTTTAGAACGTGGATATTTTACTCCGGAAACAAACACTATAGTCCTTTTTTCTCATAAAGGTAAAACAGATAGTTTATATAAAATAGATAGTATATCAATAAAACAGATTAAACACCTTGGAAACGTGTTCAGGTTGTATGTGTAAATGTTTTTCACTGACCTAGTGTTTCGTAGTATTAATCAGGATTTATTTAGGGTCTATTATAGCGTGATAAGATTCCACAAATGAACTGGTGTTTTAAAATGCTGGAACTAGGTTGTCACTCATGGTAATGTTATTAATATTCCTCATCCCTCATGGTTTCCTAACCTTTAGGGCCACGGTACGTTTCTCTGACGGCGGGGAACGAAATATTTTTCATCTCATAGGCCTCTCGTAAAATCAGCGGTGGCACTACAATGCCTAAATTTTAATAGCAATGGATTTTGTAGTACTAGTTGTATTCAAATGATTATTCTACCCTATGTATAATATATTGATTTCCACTTGCGTTAAAGTGGTCTTCAATGTACGTGCCACTTTTTTTTACAATCGCGACTTATTATGCCATCAAAAAGCTCTCTCTGGCCAGTTAACAGAACAAATAGGTTCATTCTATCATCAATGAGAAAGCCAGTGTTTGCATGTATTTTTTTAAACTTGTAATATTGTAAAGCAATAATCACAAATGATATTAAGATTATTAGAATTTTTAGATATATACATGAATATTTATGGGTCATTCCACGTCAATTCGACCAGAAAATCGGCAAAAATGACCCTTAGGGTAACCGATTTTGACCAAAATTGGCACGGCTCCATTTGATAGGAAAATGAACACCTCATAGTCGTTTTGCAAAAAACACAACCGTTTCCGAAATATTGCAACGTTGAAAAATTCGAATTTTGCAAAAGTTACTACACATTTTACGGTATATCTCAGAGACTATACGAGGCATGTACGTGATTATGGGTTTATTTTAAAGGCCTTGAATTGAAAAAATATAAAAAGGGATTATATGTTGAAACATAAACAATTTTATAAAGTTTATAACAATTTTAAAGTTTCAAATCGATTTTTTACGATGTACATATGTCCTCGATTTTGATCATTTTTATGTTGTAGTCACAACCCTCCTCTACAAATTAAAAAAGTTTGTCAGAGGTAATATTTCATTTAAGAAAGAAAAATATTTTAGAGTGAAAACGTAGGTAACGTTGCCAATGATAACACTGTAGCGCCACTTTCATGTAACTAAGATTTTTCTGCTTTTTTTCGAACAAAGATTTGTTAACATCAATTAACAAGTGAGGTAAGGCCAACAATTTTTTACAATGCTAAATTCTACATAAAATTGCGCTTCTTATATTAGTTTTTCGGCAAAACGACATTTCTCTTTACATTATAAATCTGCAAATGTTACTGCAAGAGCCATGTTCTGCCGTTTAACCACGCATAAAATAACTGATTTTCAACGTCTTTTTTCTTCAAATATTTGATGGAAAGGCCTAATTGTTTTGTTGTCAATCGAAAGAAGGGCCAAAAATTGTGTCCTGAAATTTTCACAAAAATGACATCTACTTCATAATTCGGTGGAGCCTCCTTAAACGGTTCGTCATAGAGGGATGCGTAAACGGAATCGTGCTTTTCCCAAGGATATAGGAAGGTCCTGAAGGCATTGTAGGCTATCGTGAAGCAAGGTCAGCCATATTTTTCCGCACAAAGATACGTTCTGACTGCTAGCGCTACTCACGGATTTAGAAGTTTTACATTCGTTTACAATTAGGGGTATTAAAGTGAATACTTCATCGGTGTTCAAATTTTATAATTTTTTAAAATTTCTTTACGGGTTTGTGCATTTGAACCATGGAGTTAGCTTGAGATTTGATATTGCTTAACAATAACCAGGGAATAAAATTTAAATCCCAAAGGAGCATAATGTCTCATTACGTATCCGTGGTATGTTCATTGATGACATTGCAATGATGCTAAAAAAGGCCGTCCAAAAGTGAGTCTGTAAACAGCAGTGTTCGTTTCATGAAGATATTGAAGGATAATATAAAAGGTCTCGCAGCTAATTCTTAAGTCTCTATCGGCCATTTCATTCGGAAAAATCACACAAGCTTACTTTTCGCGCTACTCCCAGATCAAATAGGTTTGCATTCGGCAAAACTAAAAGTATTTAAGTGAAAGTTTCTGCGGGGTTCAGACTTTATTGATTTATACCATATTCCGAAGTGAACCGCTTTCAAAATTGTTGTCTTTTGAGACATAAGAAAGTGACAAAAAACTTAGGGTGGCAGGATGAAAAAATAAGGGTGGCAGGGTGAAAAAAATTGTAATATAGTTATAGGTCAAATATACAGTAGAAGGTGTGAATATACGCAACCAAGCGACAAGTACCTAGTTTAAGTAGGCTAAATCTGTACTTGGTAATAAGAATAGAATTTACTCTAAGATATTGAAAGGTAGGAACTAAAAGAGGTCCTTCTAACCTCCTTTGTATCTTCTGGCCTGAAAGTTTCTAAATAATATTCTTATTTTTGTAAAGGCCCAGGTGAGTCCAGGCAGTAATTATGTTTGCATTGGTTTAAATTATATTTATGGTTCCGATAGTGACTTGGAGCCATATCTAGCTCCATAACACAAGTTTGTTAAAATTTCTTAATCCTTAATCCTCTTAAGGTATCCTTAATCCTCTTAAACCGTGGTGAAAAATCTGCGGTATGTAACTTTGGTAGTGTTGGCTGCATTTTAAGTGGACAATCGGTATAATCGGTAGTTAAAAAAAGCACCACCATGACTGAAATACTTGTTGCACACATAATTATTATCATTTCCTAATCCCAGGCATGAATTATAATTAGGTCGTTTTAACTGAACTGTGATCCTATGTACAATTGCCCTGATTGTGATTAAGCCCGAATAGTGGTTAAGTAGTGACGCAGCCAAATATATCTCTGGTTGTGAACTTTTCCCTGACATGATTACGTACACAACTGCCGCTCTTAAAAGTAAAAACATCAAGTAAGTACCAACGCATTTTTTTCCCACCGTCAATCGTAGCCCAATTGTATTTCCGTCATTGAACCTGTTTTTTAAGTCTACATTTCTCATTCAATTTCATGCTCAAAAGATCTTTCGCAAATGATCCTTACCCCAGTTAAATTAATGGACGGCAAATGACTATTATTTAATTTGAAAAGTTCTTCACAACACTATAGGTTTAAGTTTGTAGTTGGTCCAATAAGCTCTTGGTGGGTTTCTCCACGTCAACCTATTTCCACTGCCCATATCGAAGATCCTCGTGGACTCTTGAGGTTTCTCTGTTCTAGAAACTATGCGACTTCAACGAGGATATATTGGCTCGGTTCGCTGCATCGAGGGGTTATCGATGGCTGAGGTAAACCATTCTTTTCAGGGACACGATCACGAATCTTTCCTGAACTCTATCGCCATCTATTACGCGAAAATCTCACGTAGCGCATAGTCCATAGTCACGGTTCTGAACCATTCGCAGTTTGATGAAAAAATAAGAAAATAAAGTACAAACAGAGAAAAATGACGTAGGTACATGACGCAAGGGCGTTACAAAAAAAGCGATAACATGGGAGGGTGTGATGTGACAATCTGGTATGCGTAGAAGCTGAGAGACATTTCCGGGATTTAACGGTTTTAGCGGAAAACATAATGGGACATGCATGCCTTACAGTCTCATGTTCACCTGCAGTTATTATGCCATCTTATATTTTTAGGTACTACTGTCTTAATTTTGAGCCAGATTTCATCCGCTTCTGCTCTTTATAGTCTTCTTCTTGTACTTAGAGCTATCGGTATTCGGTAAACCTGGTGAATCAAAACGTTTTGTGAATTAAGATAACCGTGGCTACACGTGCGCGTAGACGCCTATTCACGTTCTGAACTCAAAATCTTTAAACAATAACGAAATCTTCTACCCATTTAGGCTGCCGTGCGTCGGATAAACACTTTGCGTTAAGATAATTTTATTTCATCCAGTAAGTTAATGTAATTTAAGTAAGTAAGTTAATGTAAGTAAAAATGTAATTTTTTAGATCAAGTTTGCGTTTGTATAGTCTTAATCACATCTAACTTATTCAAAACTTTATTATACATAACCAAACGGCCGAGATATCTATCAGCTCAAGCGAAGACTTTTTAGTTTCTAGGTATTTCTCGTCATAAGTGGATAATCCAATACATCACTAGCTGTTAGTTAAAAACGCCTCTTATGTTCAAGTAATGTAAATCACCTTACTGTTTAAATGATGTTTCATCGTCTATCTCGATTTGAGTAATTACTCCGGCATGATAATACCTATCAATCACCATAGCATTTTCAAATCCAGTCAAATTTATTATTTTCATACAGTATAATTTATTTAATTTTGATGCATAGTACCGATTTAAAGATATTTCAGCAGTGAGCCATTCCTTTCTTTCATATGTTTGATAGAGACATTTTTCTTGAAACATTTAAATCTAGTTTCAGTTTTGCCATTTGGATGTGGATGGAGCGCAGAATTGTTTTCTTTTGACGGATTATTTCTTGAAACACTGTGTTTCCAACCGGGTCACTAATTTTTAAGATCACCCCTGCTTTCTATTCTACTCTGCATTCGCATGAGTCCCCGCCCGTAAAGATTCATTCTTGTACCTGATGTGGCTGCACTGCTTTGAGGCGCCTTCCAACGTGAATGCTCCTGATTGAACCGCAATCATTCCACGAAAGTTAACGTGGCTGAGCGAAATGATTGCGATTGACTCTATTTCACCCTACGCCCAGTGGAATAAATCACGGGAATTTTGCCCGTGAGTGTCCGTATTATGTGTGCGTCTGTGGCGCAGCTTTTGCTCGACCGAGTGATTTGCGGAAAAAAAAGATAAATAAAATGTCCGTTCCGTCGGACGATTCCATCTTCCGTGGACGGATCTCCGGGGACCGAAACACTTCTGCTCGAGATGAGATGCGCCCGCCGTCGATGCTGGTCGGAATCACCCGCATCGATTAAATCCCTCGATTTATTCGGCCGCACGGATTTTCTCCTTGGATTTCCGGGAGATTTACCTTCAAGAATGCCCGCGCCTCTCCGCTTGACTCCACTTCTGAGGACGTGGGGAGACGAGCACCACTGGCTCAGACTAAAGTCTTACGACATTGAGGGGGAAAAATGGGCGAAGGAGGAGGAGGAGGATGAGGAGGGTAGGATGGGGCGGAGGAAGATACGGAGACAAGAGAGAGAGAGGAAGAGGGAAGGGTGAGGGGTTCGCCAGCATCTGGGCCAATGGAGCTTAACGACCTTTCTGAGCGACGGCTCGCCGACTATGTGAATCTCGCGACGGAAACAGTCTCCGGGCTCAAAAGAAAATCCTCTCTTTCTTTTTATCCCTCGGAAATAAAAGGAGTAAAGCGTTTCGGCGTCTTAAATTGCTCCTTGCCCGAACTAGAGAGGGATTTAAAAAAGTAAATAATTAACCCCAGGAGGGAGTTAAAGGGGGCTCCAAAGATATATACTCGACCGAAGGTGAGTCTGTTAACCTTTAGCGGCTGAGTAAATATCAGGCGTAATAAACTTCGATCCCAGCACGAAATTGAGTAAAGCTTTTTAAGAGTTTATTTTGATCAAAGATCGAAAGTTCGTAGCGTTTATTTTGGACGCGCCTCCATTGGAAGATTCCGGGCTACGCTGAGGGATTCATTGAAGGTATGCGGGCTCAGTGCCGCGTTTCCGCATTCTGAATATCGTCGCTCGGGTGCATGCTGCTTCATCCTGATTGAGCCCTTGCGTAAACTAGGAGACCTGAATAGATTAAGATACATTCACCATTATTAAAATCTATTTTATGTTAGTATAAATTAGCCAAGTAACCTAATCCGAAGGAACTTCGCGTTATGTGGAATATGTATTTTTGTGACAAAAACATTAGACTAATTTGATTCATTATAATAAATGACGGCAAGAAAGCGTATTGGTTCTAATTTTAATTTTAAATGCGTGGTGAGAAATATCCATGTGATTCCTACCGATTTGTTTAGGGATATCGAGTTGCCGTCGTCACAGACTAGTATTCTACACTTATTTCAAACCAATTTAAACATCTAACGCTAACAACAGAAGTAAGTATGCCTTAATGATAAATAATAAATAAATAAAATTTTTTGTATAATATTTGACCAAGTTAATTGTCTAACCTTAATGAGCAAAAATAATCAAGTTACTGTGATTTTACCAGCAAACCTAACAATGTAAATGAGAAAATGTGCCGCACAAGTGAAAAAAAGAAGGCCTTTACAAAATTTGGTATAATGATACCCGATAATTACTCTCAGTAACTATCTGACGAGTTACAAAATATTAAGGAAAATAACTCACATTTTTTTAGTAGCATTAGAATAAAAGGTACCTTTTCACAGTATGTACGCACATACTTATCAGAGGAATGTTTTAAGAGTTTTTCCTGTTATATTTCTCTCAATTTATTCATTGTGTAAGTGGTATTTATTCAGGAAAGGAGATTTAAATTTAAATCACAACGATAATTTTAGAGAGCCATTTCACGTAAGAATGTATTCAATCCCTCAGAATTAGAGAATTCAAATAAGAGATATTTCAGTTCTAGGAGCAAGTTGATAGTATTTGCCTGTACCGAACACGGGGAAAGGATAAAAATAAAGAGTTTTAGACAATGAAATGTATTGTGAATTGAAGCAATTGAAAGAGTCGGGATCATTACTTTTTCTCTGACCAAGCATTCCTTATAGCACGCCAGAATAATGGATAAATTCGTGAATATATTTACCTATTCGTTGCGTAAAATGCTAAAGTTGGAAAGGGAGAGATCCATCCCTACAATACTGTATTTTATTTTAAAGTATTCCTTTTCACCTCAATTGATAAAACGTTAGTGTAACTTAGCGATTGCGTCATGTATCACCGATACTACGTCTCTCAAAAATACGAAACAGTGGTGGAAATTTGTATGGGTCACCAGTGAAAACTTAATATTTATTGAAAAAATAAGAACAATGTTTCAATTACAATTGAAAATGATAATTGAAATATTACAATTGAAAGTGATAAATCATGGCTGTTCTTCCAACGCAGTCAAGAAAACACCAGTAAATTATTCTTTATATAGCTTTCCGCTTGAAAAAATGTGCCTTCTGCTAACATAATGACGTCCTTTTCTTATGGCTTATCCATGAGTCATGTCGTTACCACACCTGTTGCATTATAACCGTCCATTCATCTGAGAATAATTTTTCCAGCATGAAATTCTCACGTAATCCTATTATTAATGTTATACTTATTTAAATGATATATTTTAATCAGATCACTTTCAAATGATTTTAGAAATACTCCGAACTTTACCTTCGGTTGGGCAGGATTGTAGTTTGATTTGACGTAGTGATGCCACAGTGGTTACGCATTTGATTTTGATGATCACATTAGAATTGCATAATTGTTGTTGTTTTCGGATTAATGAGCATAGCGCGTGGGATGACGCCTGTGGTTCACTCCAGTGGCGGATCTATGGGGGGGGCTAAGGGGGCTATAGCCCCCCCCATTGGGTCGAAACATACACTAGATAAAATCGAAATTTTTGGAGGTTACCACTTTGTACAAAAGTATTTAGTTATATTTTATAAGTATTTAGTTGTTATATTTAGTTACAATGGAAAAAGCTCTACGTTTCAAAAGTCTATGGAAACTGCTCCTAGAATTTCAACCAAACATGTTGGTCTAATTATCGATAGAAAAAAAGCAAACATAGTTGAGCAAAATGGAAAACGATTGTAACCCATAATAAAAAGAATACTATTTTGTGCCCAGAACAACCTCCCCATGAGGGGCCATCAAGATGATGGTAATTTGAGCAGTGAAGAAGACCAAGAAATGGCTCTTCAAGGAAAACAGAGGGTTTTCAAAGTCTCTTGTCATTTAGAATAGATACAGGCGACGAAGACTTAAAATGGCATCTTTCGACATGCAGACGCAATAACACACTTATTAGCAAAACCATCCAAAATGATGTGATAGAATGCATTGGTGATTTTTTTACGTTAGAAAATTGTTGAAGTTGTAAAAAAAGCCAAATATTTATTCATAATATGTGACGAGACTACCGATTTTATTAGGAAGGAGCAACTTACATTCTGTGTACGATACATTGATATGAACAAATCCATAGTAAAGGAGGAATTTATTGGCTTCATTGAGCTCAAATCAACAACGAGCTTGGTTATAAAATCAACGATAGACGAAGAGATGTCAAAACTTGGCTTGTCATATGATTACCTGTGTGGTAAAAGGTACGACGGAGGATCAAATATGGCGGGACAATTACACGGCATGCAAGCCCGAATATCGCAGCAACAGCTACTCACAATTAACACTCCTTGCTTCAGTCACTCCTTGAACTTGTGCATCACAAAATGTTGCGAAATCCCAGCAATAAGAAATGTTATGGGAACGGTTGGAAAGGTTTCTGTCTTCCTATCGGCCTCCACTCATCGAGTAAATGTTGTTATCGATGTTCTCAAAAAAATGAATTTCTCCGAATCAAAGAAACAGAGACTGAAGGCACTTTACTCTACACGATGGGTCAAGAGTCATGACAGCATCACCTTTAAAGAGTTAATTGGTCCTGTTGTCACAGTGCTGGAAGATTTGATTAACAACAAAACGCCAGAAGTGTCGTCTGAAGCGTACATGTTATCCTGCGCCATAAAAAAAAGGGAATGTGTTGTTGGCCTTGAAGTTGCAGCCTACTGCCTTGGTTTAACTTTAAGGCTAAGTCAACGGTTGCAAAGCCCCAAGCAGGATATCTTGTTTGCTTTAGTTAGCGTAACTGACATTTTGGAGAACTTGACAAATATTCGGCCCGAAGCCGAACTTGAGTTCAAAAGTCTGTACGAAAACTCCCTTCAAGTTGCAGATGACCAGGGGTTTGAAATATCAACACCGAGAACATGCATACGTCAAAGAAACAGAATCAACGCGCCCGCAGAAAATCCTGAAGAATAATTCAGGAGATCAGTCTTCCTGCCTCTTTTGGATCATTTTATTTCAGAGATAGATGCAAGATTCAGCATAGGTTTCTGTGGAGTCCTTCCTCTTGAAGGCCTCATCCCCTCCAACCTATCAAGATTCACGGACAAGGAAATTCTAGCTGCTGCTGAAAAACATCAAACCTATACTGAAGAGATTAGAAGTACCACCTTGATGGTGGGAGAAATCAAGATGTGGAGAAACAAATGGAGAACATATGCAATCCACCTGAAACAGTATTTGATACAATCAAATAATTGGACATTTCTTTTTTCCCAATGATCAGTATTCTCCTTCAAGTTTTGGGAAAGATCCCTGTTACAACTGCAACAGCGGAACGTTCATTTTCAACGCTAAGAAAATAATTATAATCATGTATTATAACGTTTCTAAATCAGTCATGTTGTCAAACACTTTTTTGTTTGTTGTTTCAAAGATCTTTTCTGTTGTACTACTTTTTAATAATGTATGTAAAATATTTTTGCACTTTTTCTAATTACATATTTATAACATGAAAAATGGGTTTTATGTTTGGTTTTAGGTTGAAGACTTATTTGATAAGTACTATGGGAGATATACGGTTAAATGGACTGGCACTCGCAAACGTGTCAAAAGAAAGGGAGATACCGGTAGACGAAATAATCAGTATATTTAGCAAGGCTAAGAATAGACAGATGAGTGTAGAGAACTGGAAAAATTATTCATAACGCAGCTTCCACAACAACTAGGCGAAGAATGTCATTATTGCTTTTTAAATTAAACCGCTGTATTCAATCGGAAGTAATTTTTTTTGCCATTTTATAGAACCCATTATAAATTCCCCCTTTTATTGTTAAGTATCTCTAGTTCAAAGATCAACAAGCAGTCAAATTTAAATTAATTATAATTACATTTTGAATGTTTTTTCCTATTTTAACTTCCTGACAGTTGTTTAACGTAAAAACTTAGTAATAAAAACAAATGAACTTATCTAATCATAAAATTGACTTATCTATATTTGCGTTCCTTATCATTAAGTCATACCTTACAAACTAGATAAAGCATCATCATAAGTTTTTATTATTAATATTACCGGTATTTCAATATAGGCCCATAATGACCACCATAAACCTTTTACTAATAAAACGACCTAGTGCATGTGCATAGTAGTGTCTTTTTTTATCAAAGAAATAGCCTAAAAACGCCGTTTTTGAATCTTGAAACTCCCAAATTTCCAGAATCCGCGAACTCCCCTTCGGCCGGGGGGAATTACCCAGACCCCCGGTCAGCCCCCCCCTTGGTCAAAACCTAGATCCGCCACTGGTTCACTCTATCATTTGATGACCAGCTCCTATTCACCGATTTTGCGCGAGTGGACAATCATAGAAAAGCGAAATGGGTCAATAGTTTACTCCCGGCATTATATAGTCTGATTTATCTATTTCATGGCATGAGAGCTGTTATGGATATGACCTTGCTTCATTAACGCTCGATTAGCTGACATAGTAGGTAATGTGCTATAACCCTAAATGCTGGAAATCGCCGCATTAACTTCACGTGAGCGTCAATTAATGGTTAGCGCCAACCAAGCATTTGGGAAATCTTGAAGCTCCAATTTCCTTCTTGATGGCGATAACAGCATCTTGAGCAACATCACTTCCAAATAATCCGTAGATTAGCCTTCCCAGACCTCTTTCCCTATCAGACAGAGAATAAGTTACTCCCCACACCCCGTTGATTACCCCAGTAAGTAGGTAAGACTCAGAAATCAGTCACTGCTATTGTTAGGATAGGCGTCCAACAGCTAAGGCCATTTGCACCATCAAGAATAGGTGGATGATTGAGTAGAAAAAGGAATTTTCTTGGAACAGAAAAAGATTGGGGAGGAACCCGGCATCGGCTACTCTTTACGGAAGACGCCACGGGATCCACGCTTTAACGTCCCATCCAATGCATTGAGTACTAAACTTGAAATGCTCCCATTTAAAGGGAGGGGTGGGGCTGGTGTATCAATGAAGCTTTCTACCACTGCCAGCATTAGAACCTAGTCCGTTGAGATAGAAAGCCAGTACTCAAGCCACCGTACGAATCGGTACCGAAATCAATTATGAATCTAAATTCAGTGACGGTTTACAGTTATTACATAAAGGTTATGCCATTAACCTACTCGTATTTAATAATCTTCTCCAGGATTAGGATTAATATAAAGCCATGACAAATATCAAAACAAGCACAAATCCTAAAAGCATTACGGTCATTTTCATTCCAGTCAACCATACTAATTCCATGTTCAACTACGGTCGTCTACGTATATTTGTACTTGGCCTCTCATTCAATTTTCTGACTGTAAAAAAACCCTGAATATTGGACGCGTTTCATTTCTTCCCCTTTTCCGACCAAAGCCCTCTCTCTCCGCTCGTAAGCGGCGTTGATATCATTTTTATTTGCGGAGGATTCCGTCATTTGAACTTTGAGCTCAGGAACGTGTGCCTGTATTCCTGGATGGGAACTCCGATCGGTCGAACGGAGATTCCCCCTTCCCTTTTCGCGCACCTTGATCAGCTATCTATCTCGTCCGACTCGAATTCGAGCTCCGGCGACGGGATCGATTAATTGTATCCACCCAGCTATCCCATCCCGCCCTCTCCCACTCCCCAAAGCACCCACCTTCCTTCCTCTGGGGCCGCGATAAAAGAAAATGGGTCATGGTTTCATTTTTTTCCTTCAGGGATAAGGGATAATGGGGACCCCGTGATTTGGCCGCATGATCGTCGCCGCGAAAGAAAGAGTCGGGAGGCGTCGGATTGCTTCCACCCGCGTTGGATGCGAAGGTGGATTGAGGGCGGGCCGTCCCCGGAAAAGAGAAAAATGACGCAGTGGAAGGCGAGAGCACGTTTTGGCGTCGGCGAGACGGTCTTGGACGGAGGAACGCCGTCGCAGACAGCTCGCCAATCCAATTAACATCGACGTTTTTTCTTTCCCGCGCTGCAGCGCCGAGTGGAGGCAAATCGCTCCAAAGAGTTTGTTTGGGAAGTGAGAATGGAATTAGGGGGGCGGGGGGTGGTAATCGTGAGAGGAGACCCCGAGATATATTTATTTATAAGGGGACATTTCTGAAGGGATAATAAGGGGGACCAAAATAAATAACGAAAGGACGAGACGGCGTGTGGGTGCAGGGGGTAGGGAGGAGGAAATGTGTGCCGGGACGGATGAGTGAGATGCTTGTCATTTTTCACATTTCTATTCATATTGTGTTTCGCCCGGCCCATTTTTCATCCCTTTTACGGGCCACCTGTTGGTGTGAAGGGGTGGCAGGGGTTTTTGAGAGGAGGCAGAAAGGGGGGAAGATGGCGGAGGAGGACCCTGGTCTCCGCGCGATCCCTAAGGGTGTGTGTGTGTGTGTGCTTTATGACGGCAGATAACGGATCTCTCCAGGATACGTCTCTCATTCCCGGGGGTCTTCCCTTCCATTAATGTAGGGTGCCCGTTGCGGAGGGGTACATGGGTAAGGAACACGGGGGGTGGGTTTGTATGGGGGGGAATGGGAGGAGAGGAAGGAAAGAGATGGGGGCGGACCAAAAATTTTCTCATCACTTGATTTTTCCCTCCCCCGCTCCCTCCACGCCTTTCCCCTCCTCGCCTTCCCTCCCACCACGCTTTTCCCGTAATTTGTAGGTCGTTTACGCGAGGAATTTAAAAGGCGAAACTGATGCCTCTCATTAGCGAAAAAGATTTAATCATTTTTCTACCTTCCATCCCGGCGTCTCTCTCCCCACACCCACACCCAACCCGTTTGTCCCCCCCCCCCCCACCCCCTCCGTTCCTCTGACGGGGATGGATGATGACCAAAAGCAACGAGAATATCCCGGAAAAATTGTTTCCGGCAGCCGTGGCCAAAATGAAGGATTTCTTGTCCTTAGCGTTTCAGGAGGCGGCTGCAGGAAAGACAATGTGTGGTAGAAATAGAGCGAAGGGGTTTTTTTTTTAATTTTTCTCACAATATTCAGGTCTCATTTTACCTGGATGCAGGTAGGCGTGAACATAAATGCGGGGAAACTTGAAAAGCAAATTTAGTGAGCTCGGATGTTGTGCCAACGGATTTCATTCAACAGTTTTGTGATAGTAAGGTTTATGCATCTTTTTTATTCCTTTTTTTTTAGAAAATGCAGACATTTTTAAGCTGAAAGTTGTTAAGTTGAGGATATTGACAACACTTACGCTGTATCTTATCCTGTTACATTCAATTCATTCAGTTCCAGTTATACTCGCTATATATTATTCTCTAAGGAGCGTATTTTTATGGATTTTATATTTTTATGGACCACATATCTCCTGGTAAATTCAGTGCTCAACTCTTTCCATAGACAATTTATTCCGTTGCAATGAACATTTTTATAGATATGTGATAATGACGATGGTTATATCTTTCTAGGAATGGTGATATTGAATTTAAGACAATGTCGCTAAGGTTCGTTAATAGAGAGAGGAGAATGAATCGTCCCCATGAGTTGTGCGTCCAGCGCACCACCAGAAATTGCAAGCAAAGTCCGCAAATTAATCCATCCACCAATTCCGTAGGGCCCTGTCAAACCCCGCGAGCGACGTAGATTGCTTTGCAACTAACAAGAGACAGAGAATTTCGCAACGACCCGGCCTATGGTGGAAATACCGGCTTTGCTGTTCTTGCCCTCTAAATATTTCACTTCGAAAGCGTGCTGGTGGCCAATTTGGAATGCTTTTTCGGCAATCGGCAAACATGAAGTATTGCTTCGCAGGGCAAGTGTGCGCGAGTGAAGTAGAAGGGAAGTCAGTGGATTAGGGCGCAAGCGAAGTGCTTTCAGTCGACCGGCTTGTACGTTAAAATGTGTTCATTTCGTTGATGAGGAGAAATGGTGAGTGCCCCACACTCATTTTCCGTCCTCGTCGGCAAAACCCAGGCTCATTTGATCCTCCATTTCGCGGTGGATGTGGCATTTAACGAGGTTCGGTGATGACTTCAGCAGAGCGTTCTCCGTACCGACCACCAGAGAGGCAGGCCGTTGATCAAAGAGGGGTCCGCTGCTTGTTCTGAATTCGCGAGACGAGAGTGGGACAGGAAGAGAACACTCTATGCACCCCATCGACTCCACTGATTTGCCTTATTTCCAGAATTCCATAGGACGGAATTCATGGCGTAGGCTATTCCATTTATAGAACGTCGGTTATGTCCTTTTCTCGCGTAGCAATTTGAGGGAATTAGAAGTCGCGTGCCCTCTTGTGGAGTAAAAATTTCTCTTTTGCGCGGAACGTATAAATACGCAACCGATTCACAGCTTTACGCAGGTTACGTCCATGGGAATTGGAGCGAACTCTACTTTCCGTGAATCAATAATCAAAGAGAATTGATCCCAACCTTTTAATGACTGTTCGTAAACTCCCTTTTGACTGAGGAGTTGCATTGGGGACACTGAACGAAATTTTCCCTCTATGGAATGTTAGTAATGACTGCATTTTAATCCTCATCTTGGACCCATAAAAGTGGCGTAAAAACTGCTTCATCAGAACGCTCATCAATTCCTACATAAATGCTACTTGAATAATATCTTGCGAACGATTTAAGTTAATCCCGTGGCCCGCAAGTAATATTTTGTGTGTCACCTTAACCACTTTATTTTGTATCAGGAGAGTTTAATATTTCCAAAGACGTTATCATTATTTAATTTACACCCTTAAAATCTATTATTTTTTTCTGTATAATCGCAGGGCAATAAAAGCAATAGCATTGTCCGATCAGTATGCGAGCATAGTTTTACACAAGTAGTTTCAAATTTTGTTGACCAAAGGTTGATTTTTAAAATGAGATGATAAAAGTAGGTAATATTTTTAGCCAGTTTTTCATATTAGCTTAAATCGGATGGCTGGGGATTTTTAGCGTAATTTAACATTTGCCACTGCATTCAGATCTCAAAAATTGTGGAAGGTCTCACTTTGGTTTTCTTTCGATAATAAATTAGTCTTTAATACTTTATCACTCTTGTAGTAACAAGCCTGATGTTATGCTGGTGCTCGAGGGAAATTTTTTCCCATATAAAGGGAGCCAGATAATTACGCGAATGCCTTTAGCTCTTATTTAGATGTATGCCCTAAGACAGTGGGCACTGCCAGTACGAGTATATTTAGGTTTTAGATGCTCTAACTACTAATATCATGTTACACTGTACAGCCTAGTTTTCTAATCCCAAAAATATCAAAGATCCATCCATAGGGGAATGGAACTCACGACACACGCTTTCCGAGCTGGCGCTTTATCTATCTAGTTACTGTGGCCGGTTGGGTATTTCCACGGACGTTAAATCTGAATAACCTGGATTCATTAGAACTGGATGACGAGCGTATTGCTCCACAGAGTGAATGTAGCACGAAAAGAAAAGAATTATAATTCCTATAATTATTCTAACTTTCCATCGTTTTGTGAAGAAAGAGGGAATTATGCCAAATAATAATAGCCTATAAACCATGGAAAGATGTAAAAAATGTTTTCCTTGGTAACCTTGTTTCTACACCTCCGTACGTGACATTGTGGAAGTTCATCGTAGATAAACAAACAAAAACTTTGTACCTTTCCACCAATTAATTATTGGTGGTATTTATTGGTGGAAAATTACAAAGGTTTCATTTGTTTTGGAGGTAACCTTTCTATGGTCTATTGGTATTATAGCGAACAAAAATGAAAACCACGGGATTCGAAATGTGGTGCAGTAGAAAATGATGTGGATAAAAATAACTTGTACCTTAGTCTGTTGCTCCGAAATCAGTGGAAGACAATATAGCAATGACCTTGATAATGATTGCGTAAGTCGAAACCTGAATCGGAAGTAATAAAAAATCTGTCGAATTTTACCTAGTAAAATCATTTCTACTATCAGTGGAAGACAAGTTCATGCAAAGCATTGAAATAAAGACGAGAATGACTTTGTTGGTATATTCTTTAGATGTTTACAAGGGGTTAGTGTATAAAAAGTTAGGAATAAAAATATGCTAGTGATAGATAAGAAATGGAGCTTTTGATTGAGAGCAGGAATGCTGTGACAAATCAGTTCTATGGATTGAAGTTCTGGTTTCGGTTAGAAAGGAATGCTTCCCGTGGTGCAAAGAACCACGACAAATGAAAAGATGATCATACGCGTAACTGCGTAAAAATTTATTCTGAGTTGCTCTAAAAATCATTCTAATTTCCAGAGCGCTTGAAGAATATGCTAGCTAATTTTTACGATAGTTGCTCTGGAAAATTTAGCGTGAGGTGGCTCTGGATTCCTCGACAATAACGCCATTTATGAAGTCCGAATAGCCCAGACCTTTTTACTTTACACTCCAACGCACTCAAATGGAAATATGCAAATAATACGTTTGCATCCATTGTTACTTCGCTGGCACGACGTGTGACGTACGGGGCGCGCGACGTGAAATTAAACTCCATGGAAGCGAACTGAGTCCTGAACAAGGTCCCCAAAATTTACGAAAGCGGTATCATCATTTTTTCGTCCCTCAGAGGTGACTTAAGTAAGCACATGGGGAATATAAGCGTTCCTGGCGGAGGGTTGCCGGAGGGAGGTTTTAGCGGCCCTTATGTAGTTTCGGTAGAGGTTAGGTCGGAGATCTGCGGGCAAAAGGGAGGTCGGGCACGCAGGGAAGACCCTTTCGCTCATTCTCTTCCCTTTTCCTAGCCCTCTCCACCTCCATTTGCGCCAGAAACGTGACCATCGTACACGGAGCTAGCCCGGGTGCGATTCGCGTAATAATTCCGTCCGGAGCCATACGCGGGCTCAAAGCGAACTTGATAACGCCAATCAACTAATGGCGCACCCGATTCGAATGGGACGATTCCCTTCGGCCGAAGCCGCCGCCGCATCCATCCCGACGGCGCTCGGAGGAAGGAGGGAGGCCTTATTCCCTCCCGAAAGGGAATCGAATTCGATGGAATAATAAAATAAAAAAGGCAAGGGGAGATGGAGAGAAACAGGCGACGACCGCCGAGGGAGGATAAAGGGTTTTTGCGAGAAGGAATCCCTTTCGAAAAAAAGGACTCGGGAGGCGCCGAGAAGGGCGGCCAAAGGGTGGCGCGGCTTGTGGAGGCTTGGAGTGGGGACTGCGAGCACAATAGGAGGGGGTATCAAAAGCACCGTAAAAATATCGTGCGTGTCCGTGCGGACCAGTGCACTCGACTTGAACTCTCCCTTTATCTCCTTCCTCTCACTCTATTCCGTGCTCTCTATCTCTCAGTACCTCTCTCTCTGCTCCAGTTTCCCTTACTCGACTCCTCTTTCCCTGCACTCCTGAATCTTTCCGTCTCTATTTCTCTCCACATCTCCCACCGTCCTCTTCCTCTCACCAAAATCCCCATTCCATTTTCTACCGCCACCTCCGTATCTCTTCCCCTTACTCTTGCACTCCTCCACCGTTTACATCCCCTCTCCATCTTTCCACCGTCACTGGTCCTCTTATCTCTCGTTCCTTTCTCTTTTATTTCCTCTCGCTCCCCTACCACCTCCTCTCTCTCTCTCTCTCACTCGCCCTCTATCTCCACCCTTCTCCCTGTCCATTTTCTCTCCAGCTCCCCCCTCTATCTCTCTCCTCACATCTGTCACTTCTTTATTACCATCTCGCTTGCTCCCCTTATCTCCTTCCTTCCCTCTTTCCCTCTTATCTCTCTATTCATCCACGTCTCACTCCCCTTCTCTCCCTATCTCCCTGCCTTCTTTCAAGCTTTTACCAACTGTCCCAACCTTTCCCACTACTTCCTCCATCCTCTCTCATACTCTTCATGTCCTTCCCTTTTTTTTCTTTCCTCAATCCCGCTTCTATTTCCTTCTTTCCATCCTATGCTGTCTCAGATCTCCCCATCTCTCTCTCTCTCTCTCTCTTAAACTTCCCGCTTCGGAACAATGCGCCCTTTCCGCCTGGTCCATGCTCGCACACACTACTTTCCTCCCTCCACCCGACCCAGTGGTTTCCATTTCTCCACTCCACCTCACTCCAAAAGCCTCGTGGACGGCTCCCTTCCTCCTCCTCGCAGCGCATTCCCCGAGCTCCCTCCACCACCACGGAGAGCTTCCCAACCTAGCGCTCCTCCTCCTCCTCCCACTTTTCCCCGATTCCCCTCTCCTCTTCCCACCACTCTCCTTCGTATCCAACTTGGCAATCTCCGCAATATCTCCCTCCCTCCCTTTCTACCCGGCCGCTCTCCCTCTTCTCGTGGCAGGGCGGGTGAAATAGTCGCCGACGGCGGGAGGAACGGGAATCATACGGGTTGCGAGCGGAGACAGAGGTGGGCAGGCACTTCGGGACCGAGTGGACGCGTGGAATGCCCAAACCCCCCTCGATATAATCGCTACGTCGCCCGACGCGGGTCGTCACGCCCGAGCGAAGGGGTTTGTTCTGCACAGGGTGGGGGGAAGGAGGGAGGCGGTCTGGGACAGGAGAGGAGATATTAAGAGTGAAATCCGCGTGTTGCCCTTCTCCGCTGTTCGATGCAAACGATCCGTCTGTGATGTCGCGGCGTTTGTCTTCCACATCGTGTGGGAAGCGGGCAGGGGTTGGGGTGTTGGAGAGAGGGAAGGCATGACAAGGCAGCTTATTCGGAATAAACACGCCCGAAACGTCCGGATCGGTGTTCCGCGGTCAGGTTCTCCGTCGGAATGTCCGCGGGATTGTTGGTCCCTCGAACGCAAGTGCGCAGGGCGGTGGTAAAAATGAAAATGGGTTGCTCATTCAGTTTTTCAGATCGCCCTCCCTTTTTGGCTAAAATGTGCCCGGAACAAGGCGCTGACTGGTCGAATGGCAGAACGCGAAAAAGTGTTTTGTGACACATGTACGTATGCTTGGGAAAAAAATGCCTGTGCCTGTTCCAGAATGCAACAGAACCCTGTACTCCTTTGGTGTTGTCCTTACTGTTTGCAGCACCTGTTTTTATCAACTATTTTATTTTTAATCAGCAGCTTTTTTAAACTTATCTTACGCGTGTCACGCATGGATATGAGCATGATTCTCGGGGAGCTGTATCCGGGTCTCAAAAACTGAAATGAAAATATTTAGTTTTCGGAGAAGTCTACCTGCAATCATTTTCTGTTTTAGTGGTGGCTTGTATATTGCTTTAGCAAAACTTTGATCACTCATGAATTATATGAGTTCCCTTTCAAATGGGTAACAATGTTCCTGGATTGATTTTCATTCACTTTCCAGGATGAAATCTTAACCGAATTTCCTTTCCGCCATTTACCTCACTCCCTCATCAATATTTATTTTAACTCGGCCTTCTTCACCTTTCTCTTATTTTTTCTTGATGGATTTTACCCCTCTTTCCCGGCTAACGCAACATTATGATGTGGAAAAGCTTGTCGCTAGAAATTTTGCACAAATTTATAAAAGATTTTTTGTAATTTCAGCAAAAATATACGCAATTTTTCCCCGATATTTTCTTAAATTTACTGTTTCAGTTACTACACCATTAGGTGTGCACGCATTCGTACATTCATAAGTGGGCGTTTAAATTATAACGAAAAAAACGATATGTAGGAGGAATATGTCAACGTTTTGTTGTGCGTTAAATCAAGCGGCGATAGCTTAATATTCATACGGAAAGTTGGCCTGCAGCGATATTAGTAAAGCATGCAAAGCTAAAGTAAGATTTTCTCGGAAATAACTTGAGCCAGACATCCCCAAAGTCATTAATATGTATAGGATGAATCGCTTAACCTTTTTTGAAGCATATTTTAACCAAACCTTTATTTTATTATGAGAAAGACTTATCCTTCGAACATTTTTCTATCGGACTAATGCTTTAATTAACCTCGCTGAAATTTCAGACTCCTACCCCCAGTTGGGTTCGCACGTAATAGGAGTGAGAAATTGCCTGCGATTTCGTGGTTTAGTTTAGTACTCCCCGGGACTAAACGAGACGAAAAGCACCAGCAATACCGCCCGCTTACATGGGTGCTATAAGTAGTTTTCAACCACGAAGCGTTAGACTCATAAATGTCCATTTATTATTTACCCCGCGGATATTTTATGACCCGCAGACCCAAACTTTTGGCAAGCCCAGACATTCCGCCGGACACCGCTCAACTATTAAACTACGAAGGTTTTCCCCGGATGAAATTGCAGGAGGCGGTTTGCAGGACGAGCCGTTTTAAAGTACAGCTCACGTTCAACGCCGCTGCGCCTCGGAAAAAGGAGGGGTGGCATCCGGACTTCGATGAGCCCCTCCTGTAACAAAGGCTATCTCACGAGGACGGTCGGACCCAAGCTACCCGGCCCGCGGATCTCCCCCCTCCCCCACGTCCTCCGCGACCCCCTTTAAAACCCCTCCTTGCCCGGATCAAAGTGGTTGCGGCACCTGTTCGGAGAGGAGCGGGTGACCTTTTAAAACTTTATGGAACTCCAGAGGTCAGGGGCGACTGGGCGAATAAAAGAGCGGGCAGGGGATCTGCGTCCGACCGTCCCGGGACGCGTCCAATTTGCGTCGGGTGCCGAAAGAGTTGGGTGAGCGGGCGCAAACTGGGAAATCGCTCCCGAAAGCGGGCGTGGGCTGGAGGGGGGGGGGACGATTCAAGTGCGGATTGAACTTTATCCTCTCGTTCGACCCAATCCTCCCCTTTTCCCATTACTGCGCTACCAACGTACTGTGGAGCGACTTCCTCTTATTCGCTTTAACCGTCGGACGCTTGATCCCGTCTCGGCTGCTTCAGTGAGGGGCTGATGCAAATTATCGTGTGGCCCGAGTGTCCATGAGTCGGGCCAAAATTTTATAACGACTTCAATGTTTCAATTTATTTTATGCACCCTGCGATAAGGAATTTTATTTAATTTTAGGATTACGAACTAGACGTAAAAAAAACCTTTACGGATTAAATCGCCGATATGCACAATTGAGATATTTCCGCAAGGAGAAAGTCATCAAGAAGAAAGAGGAATTAAATTTTTCTCCCTGCTTTTTTAGTCGTTTTCGATATATTTGATAAACGAAACAGTGCATAATATATTTATGTGTGAATGATAATTGTATATCTTAGCTATACCACTTACAGAGTAAAGTACCTCGAACATACGTTGTTGCAAAATCTCTATTTTACAAAGCTAAGAAACTCGTGTAATAGAGAAGTTGCGATAATTTTTATATCCTAAATGATGTTATGCAAGTTTTGGGACAAACGATAATGCCTATCTGACCAGGACCCCTATCTCTATTGCCGTATATCCAACAATTGCTCCATCTGGTGGTGAGGTAATATTCTGGAGCGCACAAAATATTATCCTCATCGCGATGATTGCAATCTGTTGTCAGCATCGAGAGGTATTTAAGTTCACTCGGGCAATATCCCATTGGATTTTTGTGAAAAGCGTCTCTCATTCATGCAAATAAAATGAAATGAAAAGCAAATTTTATATTTTCCAAAAATGGCCATTGTATTACAATTAAAATCTTTTTGCTCTCGGGGAATTATTAGCGTTCTTAGCTTATTTTTTAATCTTTTTTCATGCCTACAGTTTCTGTTGCATTCCAATAGAGTCGTTTTTTTCCATAGAATTCATACTTACATAATTAATAGAGTTGAATAATTTTACTGGTCTGACATGGATACTGAATAATCAGCCCGAGAAGAAATGATGACATTTTAATTGTCATCTCATGGCCGAAATGAGACATTACTTTTCTCAGGTAGTTCTCCTCATTTTCTCACGAAAGTTAAGAGGGGTATGATTCATGGAATATGGGTAATTCCATTTCATATTTAATATGAGGTACACATAAAAGGTCGTATGGTCGTCCATACTCCACAGTAAAATTCGCCAATCCCTTGAAATAACCGCAAATGCTGTTCTTGATGTTAGTATAAAAGGTGGTGAGGTGGTTAGCATAAATTTTTGTTGGTGGTTTGTGCTCAACTAAGCTGGATTAGATGGAGTGACCCGACTCCTTTTCGATAACGATCCTTCTCAACTTATATTCCTTCTAGAGAGCAGTATATTTCCTTCCTCTCTTTATGATATCCAAATGACACCCCTACTCCTTTTTCTAATCCATGCAACGCCACGCTCCGAATCAATCTCCCAACCAAGCTTTTCTTTACGTATTAGCTCAAAATTCTCGTTAGAAGCCATCTTCCACTGGTAAATGCCACTTAATCGGAAGCAATCTTTCTTGCATTATATTAGTACTACACTCCTCTTTGTCTAAAATAGCATTTAATCTGAAAAAACTGCCCTTTTTATTCCGACTGATTCTCTCTCATTTTCAGCTCCTACTTTTGCCTTGACTTTCTCAATTTTAGTTTCTTATAATTTATCAACATCTTAAGGCTCTTTCTTTTCATTTGTGAAGCATCTAATGGCGATTGAAATATTTTGTATGTCCCGACTTACGAGCGCTTTGACATCGGTGAACCTGTTTTGATTGTCAGTCTCTTTTATGCTTATATTAAACTCCTGCACACGTCCTATTAATAATTTTCTCTGAGTATAAATTCAAAGGCGCAGCGACAGCATCTCTTCTACTCAAATTTTCCATCGAATATCATTACCTGCGCTTGTATGCTAATTTAGAATCGGAAGCTACTCCCTCATTTCTACTTCTACATTTATCAGTGTCTTCTTGCTTTTCTCAGTTTTTTCTATCAAATACCTTATCAAAGTCAACAAGAATGCTTAGATATTGCATTTTCATAGTTATGCCATTTCGCTGATGTTTTTATTCGTGGAATGGCAGTATGAGAAGCCCCAATCTTTCTAAACCAAAACTGATCTTTCGCTAAAACGTCGTTTTCCCTCTTCCCCAGATTTATGATCATTTTTCTTGGGGCCATACACGTTGCGCATAATTAAGAAAATCGTCTTGTATTGTTTGTTATTACACAAATCTTAATTGCTAACGTATCAAGTGCACAAATTTCATTCCTAATTATTAAATAGGCTTTTTTCATATCCTCTCTTTAATAACATTTACTGGGAAGGGCGTTTGTCAGCTTTCCTAATTTTGGTGGGAAAAATATTATTCTTGCCTACAGCTATACATTCATGTTAGATCCTGCTTATTGTATAGGCTTTTGGCAAGTTTGGTGCCTCCCCTTCGAGCGCAGTCGAAATTTTCCCCTTCGTCTTTCTCGCAGATTACCAAAAAATAGTATATAAGAATTAAGAGGCTTGAGTACGGGAACTTGGATATTCGGATTACTCGCCAGAGTATTTCTTGCAATCTGGAATATATGGGAGTTTTATTCTGCAAAGAAAGCAAAGAGTCTAACCGGCCACTGGGGCCTCGATAAAAATCAAAAATTTAGTGGAAGGGAACTCACTCTAGCATTCCATTCTGGATTGTACTCCTGGCGATTGCCATAATTTCACTACGCAATGGTATAGACCTACCATGAAATCCTCTCTTGATGCGATCTTTAACAATGACCACATTAAATCTGCAAGGAAAACAGGAAGGATATGTAGTATTGAGATTGATTGAAGGATCTTATTTTTTTAACAGTTTTTTGGCAGCTGCGCTATCGTGTGGCGGTTTTTCATCTTGTTCCCTTAAAGGGTTCATATATCTAGGTTTAACCTTTAAATACGACTCCATGTGTATGGCATTTTCCAATTTGTGCGTATTATCACATTTAGCTATTCCAGCCCTGTGGTCGCTTTCCGATTTCATTCAGTTAACGGTTCATTTTTAATCGCGACAGTGTATCAACCTACGGTTTCACGCATGCACTGTGATCCCACTGCAGGTTTATTTGGTTAATGCGGAAACGATTTACAGGTTATATCGCCACTAACTAACCAGCGCAGTCAATACATTTCAAAACCATGTTATCGGTTCGTGAATTCATCCTCGAGAATTTTCATCTCCAACACTCAAATCCACTTTGTTGTACGTTATTAATCATAGTCGCATGTCTGATTTGAAGCTTGCGATGCTCGTAGGTATTCGAGTTGAACTCGCTGAACAGCCATTCCGTAGAAACTGTGGATCACCGTTTAGAGCCTGAAATTTAGTTTCCCTCTGGAAATAAAAATTCTTTATAACGCCTTTGGCACGGTAAACTGTAGATACGTATCACAACTGTTCGTAACTGAGTCGATTTCTTCCTTTATTGCTCGGAAATATTTTTGAGTGCA
The DNA here is from genome assembly GCA_933228895.1 of Platycnemis pennipes. Taxonomy (NCBI): domain Eukaryota; kingdom Metazoa; phylum Arthropoda; class Insecta; order Odonata; family Platycnemididae; genus Platycnemis; species Platycnemis pennipes. Next base: position 112,671,314 of record OW121850.1, read on the forward strand.
GTTCATTCTCACACAACGGTTACCAGTGACATGAGGATTTGGCCGCTGAGTTGCCTGTGGGTTGGCCACGGTTAGAGATCAGAAAATCTAACCTAGTTGAGAGGCTGCGATTTGTAAGATAGATTAAGGGCCCATGCTCATAGTGAGAGTCAAACATTTGGGTTTCCAGACTTCTCACCCTCGCTAAATCCACTCACCCGATTACTGTGGATTTTGCACACATTTTATTCTTAAATCTACCTTGTGTAGTTTATTAGGCGTTACAAGCGCAAATAGAATGGCTCTGAACAACGCTGAACGCTGAACAACTTCGACGATAACATTTTATATCACAACGCCTAACATATGATCTTAATACAGGGATTAACACAAAAACTATGCCCTGGGCGAGATCCCTTGACATTTGGGTAGCTAGGCCAGCGTGTTACCAATATGGCTACTATGGCATTTATTCATTGTGATGGAGAATTAAGTTATTGGCAGTAGGGATATTTATTTTACGTCTGTCATGCTTTAATTAGTGTAATTGTTTCCGGGAAAATCTTTTGAATCCAAAAATCTCTAATTAATGCTATTCACTTTTATGATCATGTCACCAATTTAAAATGCCGAAAATGGCTATGAATAAGTTATTTGATCTCAGAAATGAACAAATACGCCCTCCGTACCTTAAAAATTAGTGTCGACAGCTGAATAATTTCTCACAAATCATAATATGACGTGCTTTAAAAGGTCATATGTCCTTATGGCAATTCGATTTCCTAATAGCCAATCCTTTGCTTAAACATATGGTGTGCTCTTGCGCTCTGTTTTTGATATGCTACAACTAATTAAATAGCGCTTATTTCCCTTTGTTTATTTTTACTTCTTTCAGAATGATTTTTAATATAGCACCTTTTTGAAATGTAACCTCTATTTTATCCATAGACTAAACAAGATCTATATTTGGTAGTTTGAACTCAGATTCACTAATCATGATTCACTACTTCTGGCTTAACTCTTTCTTATCGGATAAAACTCACGTACCCATTTTTTCTTATAGTATTATTTTTGTTTCAATTTTCCCGACCGTCACGCTCACTAAGCAATGTAATAGTATTCAGAGTTTAATGTACCTCTGTAAATAAGTGCTATCATGAAAAATATACGGCTTTAGTGTGAACCATTCGCATCCAGTCATTTGCATTTTTATCGCTGAAAGTTTTGAATGACGGCGAAAACGACGAACTTCGAACATTATCTGCGCGCGTTTACGGTTGTGGTAACCCATTCGCCCCTTTCATGTTCGCCCTTGCACAGAGGAGCCGGGACGCAGCGTTTGTACAGGGATCAATAATCAATATAGGTACCTATATGTGAAGTCTCTTTGAAGTCAAAGAACTATATTATGTGGGAGACACTTTGACATTGCCGGAAAGAATCCTTCTTCGTCCTCCCCGCGAAGGAAACGTTGCGGTGAAATGTAAAGAAAGATCTGTTTCATCATTTTCTCGGCCGGCACAAATATTAGTACTCGGGAGAGTCGAGTCCTTGCAAGTCGACTAACGTGAAATGCCTGCCAGGGTATGTTGGGACTCCATCCGGGGGAAGAAGAGAAGAAAAGGTCGCGGGCAAGAACGGCAGATAGAAAAATCCCAAAGGAAAGCAGCCGTGAGCAAGGAGCCGTCGCCGGGGCTCTGCTAATACTGCCTCCACAAAAAAAGCGCCAGAGGTTTCTCGTTATCTACATCCCTTATCTGATTCCGTATTCTCCTCGAGAAGAAACGATCCCGGAGTCCTGGTATTCGGGGGCTTTGTTGTTCGTGCCCAATAAAGGGGCGCGCGGCCGGCTTCGGTTACCGTCGGTGCTTGGTGTTTTCTAGGATTTTCCCGGCCTCTGTTTGCGTGTAGTGAGAACGCGAAGGATACTACGCTGGATTCCCGCTAGTACTGCCGAGTCATTCGACCCCTGGGGGAGCGCGTTTCTGGTCTAATTCAAGATTCAGGGGAGCTACTCGAAAGGACTCGGAATTCTCGATCCAGGACTATAACGAGGTTGTGACATTCGATTCTTTTTGGACTCCAAGTTTTTAACCGCCATAATTGTGAATTATAAAGGACGTGGCGTTAAAATGTCGTAATCCTTCAGATTTGCCACTGTTAGACAAGATCTAGCGTTAAGTGGTAGAACAGCATTTCACCTTTGAAATAAAAAAATGCACGAGTTTTACTATCTAGTTATTTTTAATGTACACTTGTGCACAATACGTGTTTCAACAACTAAAACGTCATCATCAGGTCTACAGGTAGACCTGATGTTCAGCTTTAGACGTTTGAACACGTGTTGTGTAACACTGTCTTTTAATTAAATCTTTGCCAATGTGGACTCCTTCGCGAATGAGGCTTCTCGTTATATAGATCATAAAATTACCCCACAAGTGTTACCAAATTCGTGATCATAAGGTCGGCCGCGGAAACTACGTATGTTGGTGAAGAGCTGGTCACTGGTTCAAATCCCGCTCAGGGTATGGACGTCATGTACTTTGTCGAATTATAAGTGTTATATGTACTATAGCTTGTTAGTTTTGATTACATTGTACGGAAACTCTACCTCTTATCAATCGGCAACATTAGGTTGCTATTACGTGGATGCACTCTATGAGATTAGTGCATATTAATGTAAGAATTATGTGTATGGAATTTTCAGGAATATTTTAATTGAAACGCAGGTTGTTTTTCAACACAGGTTAAAGAGTGGGTAGCGTTTGTTGATCATTGTCACGTATGATCAACATATAACAAATGTTCTGAGAAATAGCAGGAATGAAATTGCATTAATTTCTAGCCTTATATAATATATGGAAACATGATGATATAACTATTTATGTATCCGAATTTGGGTATTCTGCATAAGTTAAGGAATTGGTTCAAGGAAAGTCACTTTTTTGGAAAAAAGAGATGAATATAGTCATGGAAATGATGTTTAAACTGAAAATCAATCTACCTCCATGACATTGAGAACTGAAATGGAGTCGAGTTGAGAAAGGAAATTTCCATCGTGTTTTTAATATCTCCGATGATGCACATGCGTATACAATTGGCCCACTCTACATGACATTGAATTTTAATGTCACCGGCAGTTAAATAGATAACGCAGAATTCTGTTGGTGCATTTTTGAAACCTATTCTTGTTTTTGCAACTTCATTTAAATGTATTTCATGCTCATACGATTCAATAGCTTCTCTTACCTAGTCTATATATGGATGGCGATCAGTTTCCTTATGACGGCTTTGGTGTGCCCAAGGATGATTTTCTTGAGCGAGCCTCTAAACAACGCAACGAACTCTTTCTGAGCCGCATATTAGTCGGAGTGACTTTTGCTTTCCTGTAATTATGTGGTTTCTAACTTTTGATCACATATCTGGGCCGACAAACTATAAATTCATGCAATTTTCTAAACTTCATTTGCATTTCCTCGAACAATTAATAGAAGTTGATTTCTTTTGCGCGTGTGACGTTTAAAATTTTGTTGACTCATCCCCTAATTTAAATGTGGACCTTTTTCTTATTTACATTAGAGAGTAATGATTCAAATATGCTTCCACATTTGCAATATTTTCATCGTCAGTCAGCAATCCTGAGAGTACTTTGACGAAGCTCTCCACTGAATTCTACTATCAGCTTATCTCATCATATTAACATCTTTCTTCTCGAAATATTTCAGCAATTTCTTACGTAAATATACCGTAGTCAATCATTGTCACGAATGAGAAACATATGTAAACAAAGTTTGTGAAAAATAGGAGGACTGAAATGGCATTTACCACCATCCTTATTTAATATATTGAAACAGCTTTAAGGAAAGAGCTAGAGAAAATCGGAATAAAACTGCGACATTGGTGAGAAACACGAGAAAAATAAGTTTAAAGGGACCCATTATTCGATAAGAACCTTCGGTCCACCCTCAGAGTAAGCGGAGCCTAGAATTTTGGGAACGTATACCGAGTTTCAGTTACTCTTGCTCCTTCTATTACAGAATGCATTGTTCAAACTGTTCGGAAGTAGATTAGTACCCTAGATAAGTAGTTGTCATTCGAGTTTTTTAAATTACCTAATTTTTTCCTACGCTGGAGGATTTAATCTCCCATTGCACTTTGCTTGCCCTACATTATTTCTCTCGAAAGCTCTCTGTACCGCGTATCCTGCTTGATTGTGTTGGAAATCCCTACTTTTTCCGTTCCGTAGCACTCCAAGCATCTTCCTTACTATCAAAGCTAGAACAATCTCCTTACAGCTTAATGCATTTCTCATTCGATTTTTTGTCATTTTTTTTCTCCTTTATTATCCATGCACCAATTTCTCTTTTCAGCTATTCATTACACTTCTTTGCATGTCTTCCCCCTCCCCCCTCCATAGCTTATTTTCCTTATTTTCCCCCATATTCCCATCGCAAAAGCCTCCAATCTACGTGCATCATCCACTTTCATCAAAGACAAAGTTTGAGCGCTTCGCTCCGTTCCATCAGAATTGGATAAAATTAGAGAATTTCAATTTAAATTTGTCAATAGCTTTAAATTATCTTTTATCTCTCGCAGGCTGTGCGATCGACACAAAATCGCATTTAAGCCTCTTCTGAATATGTAGGGTGTTTGAGGTTTTATTTAATTTCCAAAGGCTAAAAAAAACTAAGGGATCGCTATCACTCCATATTTAAAGGCCGTTGCTCTTGAGTCACCTACCTCAAGGCTACTTATGACATATTTGATTTCTTAAATGTTAAAACTTAAAAGGTGATAGAGGATAAAATGTTTGGTAAGTGGTGTAGAGGCAGGAGAAGTATGCGGAACTAAAGATGGATATCATGTGAAACGGTAGGGATCGTAGGAAGTACTAATGTCATTCAAATCCTACCTAACCAACTGAACACTAGTAATAAAATAACAATTCCTTGAAGATATTCAAATTTTCCCTTTTTCCCAGCTTGGGAACGCTGTATTGGATTTACAGCACTGTCTTTGCGGACCGCATTCCGGAAACACCCACGTTAGTCACTAGGACATGCAAGCTATAATTAGCTCTTCCTTGTCACTCAGCAATGATATATTGAGCATTCGAATCGGAGAGCCAAATCCGGAACCAATTTCTCCCCCCCCCCCCCCCCACTCCGCCCACGCCATTCGTCTTTCCAAGTGGCACTCATGACTCAAAAAAATAAGAAAACGGCGGCGATCCCTCACGGTGAAATAGGAGCATGCCTTGCGTAGCCGCGTCGCTTACTCTCATCGCAGGGGGGGGGAGAAAAAAAACACTAATTGGAACAATGTTTGGCGAGCTCCGAGCCAAGAAAACCTGTGCCGCATAGAGGGAAGCAAATAGCGCATGGAAGTCTTAGCGTAAACAGGGTAAGTCTCTACGAACCCCGATACGGGGTTTCTCAACCGCTCTTGGGACAGAGATTCCCCCACGAAGTTTCGATATTTGCGTGGACGAGAGTGAACCGCACACAAGAACTCCCCGCAGTTGGTTTGTTTTGCAGAACAACGCAATGGCCGAATGGATGAATGCTCCGGGAGTGGAAATTTTGGCGAGCCCCATTATGCGGACAATGAGAACACGAAATGGCGAATTTTCTATCGTTTCCCTGCGTCAGTTTAGCGGAATGCGTTCCAGAAGGGCATTTTTATTTCATCAGAGGGTTATAGAAATAGTTTTAAGCAAAAAAAATGGTGTTGCATTCACAATGATTCATGAGGTTTACTGAAATGCCATGCCCTGCGTCGTTTTTATAGTTGATTTTTTTGTTTTTTACTTGTTAAATGCATCTATGTTTGAGTCAAAAGATTTTTGTGACGGTGAATTATCTTCCTAACTCAATGAAATGAGATTTATTGATCAATGTTCACTTGCTCAGATGATTTTTTTTTACTGAAACCCAGGATACAAAGAAGAAAATTATGGCTTGCATATGATTCTTTCATATTGATGAGTTCTCATTTTGCCTGTATCTTTCAACATGCACCGGAAAAGGATGTAGTCATTGTGAAATAGTAGTGTCTGTTGTACCCGTCATCGTGAAAATATTCGGTCGGAGAATCCAAACCCTGCACGATAGAATCCATCGTGTAGGGTTGGGTTAAGAAAATAATCTTCCAGAAGCAGTGTTATTGATTCCTCATAAATCGCTAATAGTCGAATCCATGGTATTGAAAAAACTATTTTTTGTATCTCATTGACTAATTTGGTAAGGTCGACATGATTTATAGTCATTTAAATGTCTATTTAATTGGGATTTGTAATGTCTGCGCTCCTTACGATGTTTCCATCAGTTCGAAAATGAGAATGATTATCACAATAATGGAAGGTTTTAATAGGGGATACAATGCGCATCCAGGGGGTTGTGTTCGATACCATCGGGATTATCTCTAACAGGTAATCGTGGAGTAACGAGGTGTAAACACGAATGGTTCGCAAATTTAGTGCCTGAATCGCTCTTTACAACATCATTAATAATTTTCACTTGGGTTTTTCTCATCTACTTCAACTAAAGAGTCCCCAGTTGAGGTATAACACAAGTGTAAACAAGGAATGACGTTGTAATTAGCGGTTTAAACGCACCAAATTTGCGAAGCACTCGTGTTTATACCACGTGACTTCTTGGTTACCTATTCGAGATAATCCCGACGTGACGGTTTCAAACACAGCCCCCTAAGGTCCACCTTTCCTATTTAGATTCATAAAATGTGCTTTGAGGGAAATAAGTATCCTAGATTGCAAATGAAACCGTACTTTCAGGTTCAGAAGGGTATTCAATCTCTCTAGCAATGGCAGAGCATGTATTAGAAAGTGATTAACTCTTTAAAAGGTTCAAGTCCATGAATCTGGACTCTGCTTCGTGTTTGACTGTAATTTTTGCCCTTTACCGGGGAGGAGGTGAATATGCTAATGTATTTTTTTCTCGATGTCCAAAATGGCTAATGAGATTTCATATACAATGTCGGCTGTCCTACCTCTGTTACTTTTATAACGATTTAAAACTGATGCTGGTAATTATAATCCAATAGGAAGAGACGGTTTAGGCACATTAGCCGCCTTAAGTGCGAAAATGTGACGATGAATTAAAAAAATAAAGTCGCCACCTCAGCCAACTCCATTGTTTAAAATTTTATGACATGAAAGGTCATCGACTTTTATTAAAGTGAAATGCTTGGTTTTTATTTTATTTGAGAAAACGCTAACATATATCTTCTCCTTAGATTCCTTAGTTAACCAATTTAAACTGTTACAATAATGGGAAGTTATGGAATTCTGCCCTTAAAAATGACAAAATAAGCAAAACTGTAGTGATCATATTTTATCCATGCTGTTTGCAGTCAGTGCAAACAAAATTGGTAAGAAGGTTTGTGCATTGTATATTTCTTTAATGATATGAGGGGAGATACAGGTATATACTGAAAAACGCAGGCGCTATCAAAGCCCAAATGCCACAAGCTACAATTTTACGGTGTTAAGTTTAAAAAAGGTGGTAGGTATAGTCATTTTCGGAGGCCCCAGGAGTATATTGCTCGGCATATTAAATTCATATTAAATTCGGAAGTTCATTCGACCCTTCAAACTGTAATTTAAAAAGCACTGCAGGTCAATTCTGTAAATGTCATAGGCCTCATAACTATTGTTCTTATACGGACCGTCATGCTTATGACGGCCGGCGAAAAAGAGCGATTCTGTAGATGTCATAGGCTTCATAACTTCGTCAACGTCGTCATAGCGTATGATGGTCGAAATTCTGCGTCATAGCTCGGTCATAGCCGTCATAAGGTCTCAAAATAGTAGCGTTTTTGTTGAAAGCGGTATCTTGTGGTTTTGTTTTGTAAAAAGGATAGAGATCAAGATGACAGGTAAAAGCAGAGCAATATTGTAATTAAAATTGTAAATCTGTAGTGCTGTAACACGCATATTCTCCTTACATGTTTATTATCGATAGAATGGAAGAGCTCTACTTCCATGCTATTTGGAGAGCAATCGAAGGCAAAGACAAGAACGACGAAAATTTTGTCTTATTCGCCGGCAGTTGAGGGATACACACAATCCTTTTGAAATAAGCGAAGAAGATTTTAGAACTCTCTTCCGCATTTCAAAAGGACTGGCTCGCGATCTCACTTGCGCTCAGCCCTAATCTAATAAAACTTAGGCAGACTGGTTTTCCAGTCCATTTGCAGGTTGGTTACATGATTTTAACATGTTACATGATTTTAACATTCCAGTATTTGAAAACTCGAACGCTCCGCGCATATGAGTGCATGCAACTTTTACTTGTATGCGATGATTTCAGATTCTCACGGCAATAAGATTCGTGCACAATTGTCCGTTGCCTGAACGTGGAACTGCATTGAGCAATTGTTGGGCATAATGAAAAGTACGTGGCGATATATGTCACTTAGGCAGGGTACTGCACTATAAACCAGAAGTTGCAGCAAAAATAATAATTTCCTGTGCCGTGCTGCACAATTGATGTTGATGCACCGCCTCAACGTGCAGGAAGGGAATATCCCACAGGTAGAATTAGTGTAGGAGGTGGTTGATGTACCTTATACTATAGGTGGAAATTTCAGGGATGCTGTAATAAGCCAATTCTTCACATAAAAGGCATTCATTTTTTCATGGATATTCTTAAAATTTTTACTGTAACACCACTGTAAGGTCTAAATTTTCCCTTACGATTGCTTGTGATTTATCTCCTCCAACAATCCTCTAGGTCATGCAACAATGACTGTAGTCCTATGGCTGAATGACGTAATGAAGCTTGACTAAGATAAATCTGACTTCATGAGCTGCCCACTTTTAATCCTACTTCAAGTTCTATTCATGCACCCGTAATCATTTCCTCTGCTATGCGCAGACATGTAGTCTACCGTTAGTTTCAGCTACCAGTCGGTAACAAGGCCACCGCGCGCCTTCTTTCAGAAAGTACGATGAAATTATGAAATACAAGCCATATGAGCCGCTAAAAGAACTTATACATGATATAGTCGTATTTCTAACACTTCGCATTCACGAAATCATTATGTTTTAGTGGACTATTTGAGATTCTATCCGTACCTATTGTTGAACGTCAGTACTACTTATACACTACGTTCGATTTGTCGTCATAAACTAAAACCCATTCGTTCTTAAGTTGCTGTTCAGCCACATTAATACGGATCCATGAATGAAAATAACATCAGTACATGACATGCAATAATTACTTTCGAAAGATTTGACTTTTACACTCTCTTGAACAAACTCCATTTTCACTATTTGTTTACAAATTTGCTTCAAGTCACAGCTGATATAATGTGTCGAAGGCTCCCATTGGCTTTTCTCATTTTCTTAGGACTACCAACGTACGAAATTCTAGATTTTCATGGCGATGCGCAACTGTTCACTCGTCATCCGTCATAAGCCTTATGACGGTAGCTTATGGAATGACTCGAATGTCATAGCCGTCATAAGTTGCCCGTCAAAGGTATCACCCTCATGACGCCTATGACATTTACAGAATTGACCCGCTGGTCTCTATGGTATGGACATGTATCATCGAACACTTAAGCATACGGAATGACTATTGACTATGATAAAATAACTTCTATTGAATTACGCATTTCGGGAAATATGGAAAAGCGCACATATGGAGGAAGTGTGTCATAATCTGAATTTTATGCTCAAAATAGTGCATAAAATAGAACTTACAATCCTGAATATACACTTCAGCTCCTTTTTATATTGACTCTGGAATTCTTTCTTTTTCGATCTCTTAGGCTTTCAGTTCATCACGCACTTAAGTCTCATCATATATGAGTGATTTTAAGGACCCAAACTGGTGGAGGCCCGTTTTATTTAGATGCTGGAAGCTTGGAGGCTAGAGAATCGGTCTATCTCCACTCATCTAACCAACCAGTATGACTCAGGAATATTGAGAAATCCTCGCAGAAAATTAGAAATAGAGGTCCCGACGTGAATTCAGTGCTTTCAGTCCATATTTTTATGATCATCAGTAGAGCATTGCTTGAAATTCGCCCAGCATCATTCTTCAATGAAGCCCACAAACATCGGTGGGAGTTTATTTTATAAATAATTCCCAAGTTTTTTCCAGAGGGAATTTACAAATCGATGATGCTCCGTTCCTTTGTGATTGGATCATGCCCACACCATTTTGGCCGAGATTTTTTTTGGCACTCTTGGTTATTGTAAACATATTCCCAAATCATCAAAGCTGGACAAGGTCCCAAACAGGGAAATTTAAATGAAGTGGTGGTGCGTAGTTTCTTAATGTATACTCTGTTGTGAAACAGGGAACTGCAAGCATTAAATTCACGCTTATTTCGATCATGCTCCAAACAATTGAAGAATGTCGCTAGGGATGAAATGATCTGGATCAATCTTTCACCACCTCACTTCAACTGCAGTATGTCTTCAACGGTGAGCCATGTGTAGGGACGTGTAATTGATTGGGTATTAAAGTGGCAACCGGGGAAAAACGAGAATGATGTAAGTTCGTTAAACAGTTGATTAAAGACGAGAACGTAATGAATTAGATGAGTTTAAATACTTTAATGTTTATGGAGTCATGAGACATGTCTACATGAGGAGTATTTATATAGCCTGTGAGACAAACAAGCCGTATTTAGGTCACCTACGAAAGAAATTGGCATCCTTGCCGAGTGCTAATACGACTCTTTCTAAGAAAGGTTTATTATTCTCGAGGAGCTAGTGCTCATTTCATTACCCTCCGGCTAAAGACAGATAAGCGTGTGGTTCATTTAAATTTGTTCTTACATTTTGAGAAAAACTAGTTTCATTTAATTTATAGCTTCAGTATTATATTTTCTATAGTATTTTGTTCGTATGGCATGTGATGTTTAGTGTTCAGTCATGTGTTGTAGTTTACACCATTGTAAGTTTACGACTCCCAAATCTTTACCGAGTTGAATTAGCACCTTTGACTCTGAAAGCAACGGGATTATGCTTCGCATTACGCAGAAATTTAGTTTCGGTGCCATGAAGTTACGAATCCATGCTTCATAATGTGACGTAAAACTCCGTGAGTTTAAAAAAAATGGCATCACAGTGAAAAACACGTCTATGAAAATATGTAATTTCCTGGTGATAGTACGAAACAGCTTATCGCCTCTCTTGTAAAATTCAATGTTTTGCTCTCAGGAGGTGTTTTTTATTTCCCAGCCTCCAAAAGAAGTATTACCGAAGGCATAACGGCCTGGCGGCGGGTGGGATATTGATCCCAATTTTCAACCACTGCCGTTAACTATTATGGCGACGAAGTACTCGTCGCGAAATGAAAATGTGCCTCGAACGCCGAAAATGTTTGTCAAAGGACGTGAAATCCGCGTGCCGTTGCACTTTTGGATCCCCTCCCTCGACGACACAGTTATTGGTCGGGCGCACCGGGTTTTTAGTGAGCACGCCTGAGTCGGCGGAAGCGGCAGGCGGCAATGTGCCCGTCTCTGGCGGGATGCGGTGGACATCACGGTCGCGAAAAAGCGCAGTCTCCGCGGCTCATTTCGGGTTTACGAGGAACGGTTCTTCTTTTTATATACATGCGCACACGCCCGCCAATCCATTTTATCGTTCGGAGTCACCCGAGATGATACGAACACATGTTCGGTAGCAGATAAAAATGTGGCCCCTTTCCCCCCACCAAAGTAAACGGTGCCAAGATCCACAGCATATAAAAGACCCGGGAATCTCCGAAGGAGTAATTAAGTATCGATTTTCGAGCGAGCGGGTTATTGGAAAGGCCTGTGGGTGGCTGGGATGAGGGCGGTGGCTGGGTCGAACAGACACAAGCGGATCGCGGCGATGACGGAACATGGGCTAGACATCAAGGGAAGCGACGCGAATGAATGGTTTTGGTATAAATAACCGTTTCGGAAGAGAAATATTGTGATATAAAGCGCCGGAAATAACGAACAAGGTAGCGTCTGTGGCAGAGTGGATCAAGCCAGCCTCTCAGTGATGCGTGGCTCGTGACTTTAATTGAAAGAGATTGAACTCTTCCCTTTGGATCTCCAGAGAAGTTGTAAAGAAACGATACTAGAGGTATCTTTTACACAATTTGTGATAAATGATATCTATCTGAAATCCGTTGCTGTTACTAAATAAATTGTAGTTGAGATTGGCGCTTTCATTTGGCATGAGCTACCGCATCATGACAGAACAAAAAAATTCAAGGGCTGACTAACAATGGTCGTCATTAGAACAGCGTAAACCTAACTTACGCATTCAATTAAACTAGTATAATTCCTTATTGAGGCTTCTGCGGAGTGTATGGTTTGAGGATCCATTCGTTTCGGGATTTCTTCCGCGTGTGTCCATTCTGGGGTGACAACAGTTTCGCCAACGTTTCAGTTCTGAAGTGTTTCTGAGTAGATTTAAACTAGTAGAAGTACATTCACCCGTAAATATTAATAGAAGTAGAAATAGAAATCTAAACCTAATAGTTCGTCTTCTCGTTCGGAACTCCATATTTCCGTATTGTGAGCATCTACGTGTGGAAAAATTAGCTATTTCCCTCACTGCTCATATTTTTGTATGCCTTGGAGCGTTTAGTAAATAGTTTTTCCCGTTCTATTCAGGTATCGTTAGCGTAATGAAGTAGGGGAGTCGAGCGCAGCACAGTTCATTGCAGAGGGCCTTAGATTTTTATACGAAGGCTAAGTGATAGGAAATATATTTAATTGATAAGTGGACGCAACGAGATTTTAACATCGAAAACAGTAATATTAAGTATCGATGAGGTAAATATGGATTCTGAATTTCGAATAGATTTCTTGCACAATTTGTGTAATTCGTAGCCAATGGCTCCAACTGGCTCAAAATTCTAATCCCTCTAACAAACGCAAGCAAACATACAATTGCATGCCTGATGAAACAGACATTCCTTCTCGAGAAACGTCTAGAACTTCACTCGCTTTGTGTACAAGCACCACACAATAATTCAGGTTATTAGCGAGAACTTAAGCGAATAGAATTTGAAACGATTATCTGTCTGTTGTTGTTGTTGCTGTTGTTAATGATCGAAGCTTGACCCAAAAGAAAATCCTCTGATATGTATTTTTCATCACGGGAATAGAACACCCATGTCAGGCGTGGAACCCCTGCACCTCCGCTCCGCTAACTGCTCCTCTATGGAAGGAAACAATAAATACTCAAAGGAGATAAAAATATCGACTTGAGAGAAGTCCACCCCTCGCCCACCGTGTATCTCTGCCGATGGAAATATATCGGGGAACGAGAGTTTGGGGAGGGGAGTAGACTGGGGAGAGACGAAGGGGACGTTAAGTGGGGCAGGTGGCGGTTAAAGAGAGAGGGGTAATCCCCGCTAACTCGACGAGGGTAACAATCCACCCAGTAAATCGTCCGGGTCGGCGCTGGGGTTAAAAGCTTCATCGTGCGTGCGAAAGAGAAAAAGACTTGGAGCGGAGGCGGTGAAACATCTTCAGGACGACCGCCAGTGAGGAGCCAGAAAAAAAAGAAAAAAATTAAAAGGTCGTGAGCCTCCTTAGTCAAGGTGAGGCACTCTTCCCTTTTCATTTTCTCCCTCTCTCGTAAGATGTTCGCGACCGACTCATTGTCAGACAGAAATCGAGAAAGAGAGATAGGAAGCGAAAGCGGCCTATCGGGAAAGAAGAAGGGGACGGGGAAGGAAGAGAGAGGCATTTTCTCTTCGCCACGAGACCTCGAGAATCTCGCTGCCCGCAACCACCACCTGCTACATTTTTCAAACTCCCCGAAAATCAACACCTGACCTCTCCCACGCATCCCGTCCCTTCCCTTCCGCTTCCTCCTTCCTAACCTACTACTCTCCGTCTCCCTGTTCCCATAGGCATCCACTCCCCTCCCACCCTCTTCCACGAGGAATTGGGAGGAATCAAAAAAAGAGGACAACATCACAACCACCGAAACCAGTAGAGGCGCGCGCGCACCCACCAACTCACACGGACCCGCACTCACACGAGAACACATGCAAGCTCTCATCCAAGTTCTCTCTCTCTTTCTCTCTCTCTATTTCTCTCTCTCTCAACAACACCAGAATGGCTCGATCTCAGGGACATCCATCAAGAACGAACCTCTTGTTTTCTTTTTTTTCCTCCTCGGGGTTCCTTCCTGATGCGTTCTTTTTTCTCTTTGGGCCGTATCCCCGAGGTCACGTCCTGTCCCGTCTTCCACAAATCCACCCGCGATTTCCGGCTGTTCCCGTAGTCTGCGGACGCAACAAACCACTCCAACCTGCTGCCGCGGGTCTCTTTAGCAGCTCGCCTCCTTTTCTCCTGCCACTTCCACCGTCACCATGCTCCGTCGAGTTTTTTTCGCCTCGTGGGACACCCTTCTCCCGTTCGCGAGGGGATAAACCCATGGAAAAACCACCCTCCCCAACTTCCTCCACACAGTCACGCACACTGTGAGGCTACCGGATCCGATTGAATCGCGTGGAATCCGATGGATTCCGGAACGAATCGGAACTCCCTCTCACTGGATTCACGCCACCATCAAGTGTTATCCCTTCCACCGGTCGCTGGAGATGGCACCCTTCGGATAGTTCACTTTCCCCACTCCCCTTAGGGTCACGGACACGTGGAGCGGAGAGGCGAGTGTCGGGTTGCGACGATCCGTATCGAACCGTGCTCGATGGGACCGGGTCGAGTCGTCCTCAGCACGGCGATCGCGTCATCTCGGCGAGAATGTTTTGCTCCTCTTCCGGGCGGAATCAAAACAGGATCGAGGGCGTATTTACTCCCACTTCCCACGTTTCCACTCTGGCACACACAAGGGGGGGCAACGGAGCACAATCCACGTTGGAGCACGTTGGCTCGGGAGGGGAAAAAAGGGTCGAATCCATCCCACACGGCACCACCCACACCCAGAGGGATCGAGGGAGAGGACTCCCCTCCCCTCCTTCCCTAGCCCACCGAAAAATCCACCCCTCCACGTCACTCCCACTCTCTGGATCCGGAGGAAAACCCTCTCTTATAAATCTCGCGGCCCCCGGCGCCGCTCGCCGCGGGCGAGGTGCGGTCCGTCTCCTCGTGCTCCGCCGGCGAATGGGACGGCGATCTCTCAGAGGGGGGAAGAGAAGGAGTTTACGGGTGCAGGTTGTCGTCGGAGAATACGTGTGCCAGGTAAACCTCGAGAGGGAACCGCATCGGGGGGCGCGAGGGATGTGGGCGTGTAGTCCGTCGCCCCGTCGTCGCGGAGGTCCACGCGGCCCGGCGACCGCACGGGAGGGAGAACACTGCGAGAACGGCGTCGGGGTGTTCGCTCGCGTCTCCCTAGCCGCGGGGGCACTCACGATGGACGATGGATGGGAATGGGAGGAGGACTCGCTGGGGGAAAGGGGGGTGGGGGGTAGTTGTCCGGGAGGGAGAGAGATAGAAGAGCTTGTTTTGTGTGAGTAGAGAGAGAGAGAGATGGAAAGGGGGTCGAGACGCCGAACTGCCTCCTCATGCTCCTCATCCCTTTAGCCTCCTCTTGTCTCCTTCCCCTCCTCCCCCCTTTCCCTATTTCGTTTCCCTTCGGGAGACCCGGGAGCGGTTCTGAGTCCGCTTAGCAGTGCCGCTGTGCTCCCCAAAATAGATCCCCCCGGTATAAAGGCACCCCCAGGCCGTCGACACCCCTTCCCCCTTTCCCTTTCCCTCTCCTCCTCCTCTCGCGACCGAACCAACCTCCTCACGCACGCACGCACTGTCCCCCTTCCCTTTCTTTTTCTTCACCCTCTCCCCCCTTCCCGACCCCTTCTCGCGTCCTCTCCCCCTCACTTCTCTCCCGTATTCCTCCCAACGCGGGAGCTGAAGGACAGGACACTCACGCGCGCTCAACTCCTCCTCGGCGGAAAGAGGATTTCTTTCCTCCTTTTTGCGCGCCTACACGGGGCGAGAGGTCCGAGGATAGCGCGCGTGGCTCTCCACGAAGTCTGACCCGCCTCCCACGAGGGAGAACCTCATCTAGGGGCGGTGGAAACATTCGGTGCATCCCCCCCTCGGGTGCATTCCGGGTCTGACAAATGGGTTCTCTTTAGGGGCAAACGAACATTGGCACGAGGTATTTTGACCCAAGAGTATTTAGTTTCTTCTAGCAGGGTAAATGATAAAGACTGTATTACGTTTTGGCCAACGGTTAATTAAACGCTATTTTTGTTATTATCATCTTGTTTTAAAAGCGTTTTAATGATGTTTTGTGTGAGGAAAACTTTTTTTCATGTGTAGGGGTAGTTTACTTCCTCTAAATAATGCCTCCAACCTTTAAATTGAAACGCGTTTCCTAAACATGCTAGATTGATATTAGGCGAGATACTGAGAAAACTAGCTTTAAACAGCCATACATAACTGAAAGAACCTTTATGCATATTGTACCATTAGTCCTGCAAATGTTACCTTTTCCCAATACATAAAAACTCTGTTGGCTCAAATTAACGTTAACTATCATTACCAATATTTCCATAATATAATACTGCCGTCAACTCGCAAAATAGTTTGTATTCGGCATTTGTATTCATATCATCCGATAATAATTCGGTATAATGAGTGTACATTAAATTAACAGAGCGCATTGCTTAGCGAGTGAAATTTGTCTGCACTTTTTTTTTGCCTGATGTCGAGCATTTTTTCGTGCCATGATTCTTTGAAACCTCTTTACTGCTTGCAGACATTTTCTAAAGTCATTTCAGCGGACAAGCGTAAGGGTATCTGGGGGGACACGCTTCAATGCTTTGTGAAAATCACCCTGGTTGTGTATCTCTTGTTCATGAGAGGATGAGAAATTTTGGCCAGCGGCCGAAATATTTGACGCCGGAAAATGCCTCTAGGCAACAAACGCAAACCAAATGCTGTTCAGAATTTGTTCAGGTTTTGAAAGAGTTCATTGTTTTTCTTCAAGCTCCTTCCCACGTAAATGCATATAGTTGTTTTTTATAAGGAAGATTTGGTGACTAAAAAAATTATTCATATAAATATGTTCCATTTTGAAAATAATAAAAACGATAACTCGGTAGCCTTTCACCATTTATTACTATCCAGTACATAGGGATTAGGAGATTTGAATAACCGTCAAGTGCAGCATGCATACGAAGATATTTTTTTTCATGAACGTTCCATCTGTGGATGACGGTAAGGGTAAACCCGTCAAAATCGATGGTAGTAAATTGCTAAAGATTAAAAAGTCATAATTTTTGTTATTTTTATGTTTTCTTTCCTGCTCGGGATGCGAACATCGAGTCGCCAGATTTAGGTTAAACTGGTCAAGCCTCCGAGTTGTTTTTATTAGCGGGACATTTCTGAGAAATTTTTCATGCAAGCGTGACGTTTGTGCCGCCTGCAGAATGCCGAGAAATGTTAATCGTACGAGCTGTCAGCTGATACATTGCAGATTTTGCTCGTTTTGCAGTTCCAGCGTCCCGTTGTGAAGGTGTACGATGCGGAAAAAGTCCAATTTGCGGAGGGTGAGGAAATGATAAAGTTGCTTGCTTTTGGCAGGTAAACGTTTCGACAGGATTCTTGGCATGTGCTAATCAGAATCAATGCTGAATATTTGGTGAATTGCACCGCTAGGGACGTTGGTTTACAGGTGCGTGGGGTGAGAGCGATTAGCGGATAGAAAGATTTATAGGCTGGAATTGCAGAGAGATAACTTGTTAAGTCTTCCTGATGGTTATGAAAACTGGGGCGAATTATTTTTCACAACAAACCTTTTTCACTGTTGAATATGGAGTGTTTTATCTTCTACAATGCCAATTTTCCTCGAAAGTCCGCTGAATACTCCCCAAAATCGAACTCCGACGGTAAAATGTGTACAGTGAAACGACACATACCCCAACAGACGGAAGACGAACGACACTATATTGCATACCAAAATGAAGGCCCAAAAGTGAGAATGAGAGACTAATGATTTGTATCGGGCCAACGAAAGGAATTCCCAAGTCACTGGTGTCTCAAAAGTCTATATTTGAATTTTTAAGGGGGATAGAGCTGAGTGACAAGAGCTTGCATGACGCTGCCTATCCCTAGTCTAAATTCTCCCACCCAGCGATAGCAGTGGCACAAAAGTGCTAGACTTCGTCAAACCATTGCATAGAAATGTTTACTTTTGACAAATTCCTATATGAATCTATAATTGAGATTGATTGTTCGCAACATGTGTAAGATTAATAAACAACGCTTTTATTGCTCCTTTAGTGTGTTACTTGTGGAAAGTTGATTGTGGAGAAATAGAAGTAGTATTTAGCCTCTCCAATCGCTAAGGCTGCATGAATCGTGTAACCTAATTTACTCCTAAGATGAACACGGCATCCGTACCCGATTCTAGCCCATGAACTTGATTTACCATCTAGAAGACTAGTATTCAAATAAACGATAAACGCCTTCTACCCGTTTCTTCGCATTTGGAATTTCTCCCTAATCCTATTTCCCCCAGTTTCAATCCTGGCGATTTTCCAGTGATTAAGTTTGTAGATAATGACATGGATGAACTCTTGTAAATTTTAATGAGAAATATGAAAACAATAGTTTGTGAAAGACCGATAAATTTTTACAGGTTAATAATTGGTTTTACTCTTGAGGTTGATCTATTGATCTTGAACTATTCACCTTGCGGAACAGCTACTTGATTAAAACAAAACACAGTACACATTAAAATTCAACAAAACAGTCGAATTTCAGAAGTAAGATTTCACGCTTTCCCGGCGAATTGCATTGATGAACTCTTCTCGGGCTCTACACCGGGTGAGTGAATGTAATGTTGCCGACGTTTCGGGTAGCGACTCGTTACCCATCCTCAAGGCAAATGTCACGTAACTAGACCGTCCGTTGGTTTTATACGGACGCTGGCGGTGGGGGATTGGTCGAGCCCCGATTGTTGAGCTGGAGGACCGTTGACCGTTGAACTTTGGCCGTTGACCGTTGGCCTCGCTCTGTAAACCTGTATTCTCTTTAGGATTCTATTCCATGAGCTGCTGATGGTATAGCCCGAATCCCGATTTACGTTCCTCCTCTCCATTTTTATTTCTATCGCTTCCTTTGTCAAGCGATCCCAAAATTTGTCCGAGCGCCAGATAACCCTCGTATCGTCCCATTTAATGCGATGGTCTAGACTGAGGCTATGTTCAACTATCGCTGATTTCTCCGGCTGTCCGAGTCGAAAATGTCTTCGATGTTCCTTCAGTCGAGTGGAAATCGTTCGACCTGTCTCTCCCACATAGACTTCGCCACATTCACAAGGTATTTTATAGACCCCCGGAGTCATGAGGCCGACTGGGTCCTTCGCTCTCACGAGACGATCCCTTAAATTGGGCAATGGTCTGTGAATGGTGTCGATGTTAAACCTCTTCAAAACCCTCGAAATTTTTCCAGATATCGTAGAAACATATGGCAAAACGGCTCTGGCTGTCGGTTTGGTGTGTTCATTCTCTGTAACTGAAACCCTTGAAAAGTTAGAGGACCTCTTGAGAGCCAAGGAAATTTGCCGCTCACCATATCCATTCTGTCGGAAGGTTTTTCTGAGGTGGTCTAATTCCATAGGAAGATTTTCTTCGTCGGAAATAGCCTTTGCGCGATGTATTAGTGTGGAGAGGACCGCGCTGCGTTGAGAGGGGTGATGATGACTGAGGCCGTTCAGGTAGAGATCCGTATGCGTCGGTTTACGGTAAACGCTGTGTCCAAGTTTGCCATTTTCCTTCCGGTGGATAAGGACATCGAGAAAGGCTATCATATTGTTCTTCTCCGTTTCCATTGTAAATTGGATATTGGGATGCTGGTTGTTCATATGCTCCAAGAACGATGCAAGAGTGTCCGGTCCATGAGGCCATATGATGAACGTGTCATCCACGTATCTGTAAAAGCACTTGGGTCTTAACGGAGCAGTAGTAGGGGCTCTTTCCTCGAAATCCTGCATGTAAAAATTCGCAATGGCCGGTGACAAAGGGGATCCCATCGCAACTCCGTCGGCCATTTCATAGAATCCACCGTCATACTTGAAGAATGTGGACGTTAATGCATGGTGGAATAGCTTCAACGTTCCGCTGTCAAATTTTTCTTCCAGCAGCTTGAAGGTATCGGAGAGTGGAACACGGGTAAAAAGGGAAACAACGTCAAAACTAACCAAAATGTCTGTTGGTTCCACCCGAAGGTTAGTCAAAATACCCACGAATTCAGAAGAGTTCTTAATATGGTGTTCACAGACACCCACATAAGGTGACAAAATTCCTGTAAGGTATTTGGCTAGGCTGTAAGTAGGAGATCCGATGGCACTCACAATGGGTCGTAAAGGAACACCTTCCTTGTGTATTTTCGGAAGCCCGTAGAGTCTAGGAGGTGCTGGTGCCTGTGGGTAGATATTCTTAAACGTTTCTTCCCGGACGCCTGACTTTTTAATCAAAGAAACCGTCTTCCTCGCTATAGTCTCCGTGGGATCACAATTTAACTTCCGGTACGCTCGATCCTTAAGTATTTCACAGATCTTATGGTGGTAATCTGAAGATCTCAAAATGACAGTAGCGTTTCCCTTATCTGCGGGTAAAATTTTAATCGCCTTGTTGTCACGCAGGGCTCGAAGTGCGGACCTCTCTTCCCTTGAAATATTCGATTTTGGGACCACGGACTTCTTCAGAATCATGGAAACTTCGTCCCTTGCCTCCTCCGCCAAATCTCTTGGGAGCTTCCGAATCGCCTGTTCCACTCCACCAATAAATTCCACGTACGGAATGGATCTAGGTGTTGGCGTAAAATTCAGTCCCTTTGAAAGGACGGATAAGGTAGGTTGGTCAAACTTCTCACATGTCAGGTTGATCACTAACCGTTTGCGGTCCAAGGGAGCGACAGAAGATTTAGAAGAAGGGAGCCGTTCATACTTGCACTTCTGTCTTTCTGTTTCACTCCTCAAAAGGACTTCACCCATGGCTGAAGTAATGATGTCAATGTAATTCCAATCCACCGGTGAGAGTAAGTTTGCAAGGCGAAGATGGAGGGATAGCAAACTCCTGGCGTTGACATCAAGCAATCTTCTTTTGTCATGAATCCTCTCACGAATCAAAGCCATACTCGTCCGTCTTAGGATCCGGTTCACAGCTGGTGATTTCACAGATGACCTTACTCGAGCAAAGGTAGGGATAGTATCCTCGTCGCGACATCTTAAAAGAAAGGCAAGAGAGCTGAGGAGTCTTGCCTTCTCCTTTCGCAGTCTTTCTAACTTGCGTATACTGTGGTGTACTTCCTCCCCGTAGAGGTTTGTGAAGTAAGATTTCACGCTTTCCCGGCGAATTGCATTGATGAACTCTTCTCGGGCTCTACACCGGGTGAGTGAATGTAATGTTGCCGACGTTTCGGGTAGCGACTCGTTACCCATCCTCAAGGCAAATGTCACGTAACTAGACCGTCCGTTGGTTTTATACGGACGCTGGCGGTGGGGGATTGGTCGAGCCCCGATTGTTGAGCTGGAGGACCGTTGACCGTTGAACTTTGGCCGTTGACCGTTGGCCTCGCTCTGTAAACCTGTATTCTCTTTAGGATTAGGAGTCGAATTTCAGCTTTTTTTATTGTAATCTTACTTTATTCTGCATGTTATACTACCATTAGAGAGGAGATCACAAACGATTTTGTCGGTGTGAAACATCCTGTATCATGACAAGGACCATTATCATGCAGTACAATAACGAAATTGTTTCTTAATGATATTATTTATGCAAACTATACCACTTCTTACAACTGCTGCCTTCCGTATTTGTGGTTGATCAAATTCCGAGCAATATCTTTCCATTAACTGGAGTGAATTATACTCCTTATATTGTGAACCGCATTTCCCTTCACCACCTAAATATTCCTGGATATCATTTCAATGCTGTTATTTAAATTAGACTCTTGAAATTCAAGCTCCGCTAAGACTGCATATTTAGTGCTAATATTTCTTAATCCGATGAAGTATCTTCCTATACTATATTTAAAATATATACCTTTCAGTGGAGTAGAAAGTCAACCTCTGATTACGACTATTCACACCCCCAATGTTTTATGCATATTAGTGTATTCTTAAACTCATTTTGGAATTTCAATTTCTTTTCATTTCCTTAGAATTCCTTCTCAACTTCATTGTAAAGCATTCTGAGGGGCTTTACATATCTTTTATTAGTATCTTCATCAGTGGAAGAAATGAAAATTTCGGGATCATTTGAAGAGGAATGGGTTTACGCTTTGTCAGAAGCCAATCGTGTTCATCAACAATTACATAATACCCTGCAAGCCAATATAGAGGTGTGTGGCAGTTGTGTCAATTCACAATTGTCACCAAACATGCACTACATATCATGCATAAAAAGGAATTAGTACCTAATAATATACTAGTCCAAACTTAAATTTATAAAAAAAGATAAAAATAGCAAAGCAAGCATGCAGTAGGTATAATTCTGTTTTTTAGGTTAGCTTAAGGTCCTTATACCAACATGCAACTACCTATGCTATCCATTGTTACACTCGTATTGGATATATATTGGATATAACCGTTATTCACATCCCTGGTTGTACGAGGAAAAAGAACATCTTGAATCTATCAGTTCGGCAATCATTTCTCTAATTTTGTGATTATGGTCCAGTCTACCATATTTGGGTTAGTTGGGGTTCGCAAAATATTTTTAACGTCATCAAGGAAAATATTATCTTGGAATTTATTTAACAGATTAAGTCTAAATTTCACCCTACGGCTTGACAATGATTCCCATTTTAATTCATTTAGTAGACTGGTTACGCTAGTTATCATACCGTCCCTTTACAAATCTTGCCAATTTTCACTTCACACGTTCAAGTTCATTATTTAGGCCTATTTCGTATGGATCACATATACTGGCAGCGTATTCCAAACCAGGTCTTACAAGGGAAAAGTACTGATTTCTCGTACATGATCGTCACATTTACCCAATACTCTTTTCATAAATCCCAGTTTACGAGTAGCTTGACCCATTATTTCACGTATGTGTTTACCCCAGGAAAGATCTAGTGTCAGTCTCAGTGTTGGTGCCGGAGATAGATTACTGGTTTCTCATCTTGCTTTTGAAGTACAGGGGGTACAGGGTAGTTGAGATTTTTTCAGTGGTAGTGAAGATTTTTTCAGCTGGTCACAACTTTAGTACAATGAGCAAATCATGTCATATTCTCTCCATCAAATGGGACATTTAACTTACCCTGGTGCCTTTCGTTAAGTTGGCTAACCTCGACACAGGATTTCACTCAACCCAACCCACGTGGTACGATCAACTTCAGCTGTCGGTCTTCTCCCAGGAACAACCAACGAACCATGCAAAATGCCACATAATTATGAGGTAACTGTAGCGATATTGATTGAACATATACTTTGAGAAATTTTGATTCATTTTACGATAGGCAAAGCGCAGTCATCCCAAAGAAGTGGGATAGCAAAATTAAGAATTGAGATTAAATAAGCCATCTCATTAAGTTCGAAATTGGTAGAATTGACTGAAGTATTTTTTCCCCTTTTTACTAATATTCCGGGATAAAAAAAATATCGTGGCATCATTCTCTCATGAGGAACATAGTATGTATGTAAAGCGTGGATGTTCTCGCATGCTAGATCAATACGCCCGAGTGGGAATTCTTTGTACATACACCATTTTAGCATAATTATGTGCAACATGAAGCCTGAACCTATTACAATGACAAATAGCCTCCACGACCTCTGGCATTATTAAACGCGATATTTTATATACTATAAAATGTTTCTTTGGAATTTTTTTAGGAAAAAACATTGTGTGTAGAGAACCAGAAAATTGATAGCCAATAGAATTCATCCCAATATGCGCATATGAAGTGAGTTTTGAATATTATCCTGATTAACTGGAAAGTATACTCGTTTTATTTGATGAGGCAGGGAAGAATAATTTAAACACTGAAAACTAAAATGTTTAATTTCGGGTATTGTTCTTTTGGGAAGAGGAACCAAATGTTGATGAATTTACTATCCACCGGACTTTTTTGAATCACTGCCATTTGATTGGCATAAATGAATTAATTGCAACCGTTCATTAGCCATTGATATCATTAAAATCAATTTACTCCTTATATTTTTTATTCTTAGTTTGCGCCTTTCATCCACTAATTTTGTTACCAGACCGTCGATGATACGCGTTGATGTTACGTAATCATTGGCAACATCACAAAAACAACCGTTGATCATAATTTAACTGCCATCGATGGAAAGCATACTCAGGTTATTCTATTGACAACAACTTTTGAGCTACCTCTTCTCCCAGAATAAATGTTATCGAAATCTGCTGGATGCGCCGTTTCAGTACCACTGCCTGTTGGTTCAACGTAAGTTGTAATTCGCATGTTTCGAAGACTTTCTGGTTATTCAGGAACAATTTTTTTACCCTTCTTTTAATCTAAAATTATTTATTCAATTCAATAAAGCATTTATTTTTTAGTCAAAAAAAGCCCCTAATAAAAACTTTTTCCCTGAATTTACTGGTAGAAAATGTGCTACAATGCTTCACTCACTTCCAGTTTTTTATTGAGGAATTTTTCCTTATTTTTTTTAAATGTGTAACTGAACTATTAAAGATCACTGTAAATACATTTTCCATAGCAATGACTTTACAATATTCGTCCTAGGCCGTACAGCGGCAAATTTCTGTAGACGTTCTCCGTATATGCTTACATTTTTATCACAAAAAGAAGTGTTGTCAACTTTGAAATAATTTATGTGGTTCATTTTTGTATAAAATGTCAGGCTAGGAATGGAAATTATAAATTCGTTCATGCCGTATTAAACACAATTGTTCACAAATTTTACAAATTTATTCTAGTAGAATCGCAAAGCCAAAGAAAGCAGAAATTTGACTTTTCATTTTACTTATTTATGATTAAAATTATAATCTACCACAAAAAGCTGGCAAATAAAAACATACAGACTTAATATGTATATTTAATATAATTGTCATAATCTCTAATAGTGAATGTCTTTATAAATGACTAGCCGCAAATCGTTCAGTAATTCCCCAAGATATAACTTTCCTAGGAATTTACTTCACGGTAAACCAATCGCTACCAGTGTGGAGACTATCTGGCAAAAGGATAATTCAATCATTTATCTCCATTTTACACTTTTTTTACTTTTTGTATTAAATTTAAACTGACCATGGTTTGAGACAATTTCCATTTGCAGTGTGTTAGTTTTACCATTGACATATATTTGTTGAAGTGAAGAGATATGGTTTTAGGGACGAGAGTTTAAGCCATTTTTACTTTTACAATGTCATAGTTAACGAGATGTTTGCTTCCATTTGTATCTTTTCGTCTATTCAATTTATTTTAATCAATTTAAGTTTAATACCACTCTAAAGACGAATGTTATGGAAATTTCAGATTTTCACGATAGCATTATGCAATTTAATTATATTAGTGAAGCGTCCTCTATGGATTCCGAGTAGTCGAATTCTGATCCGGATGGAATTTCATCCGCTATGCTGCAAATTGTAAATACGAGCCGTATAAACGTCCCTCACGGTGGCTATCCTGGGTCGGAACTCGAAGCAGCAAAATTAGTTTAAGTTCCAGTGCGTCTAACCTAGAATCAATTATGACCTTCCAAAACTGGAGCCCACCTCGTAATTCTGTTGCGTTTTATTTTTCATGCGTTCGTACCCGTAAGATTTTGCATCTGAATTAAGGTTATAACCGAATAAATCCTGTAATTAAATATGATCAGCGGTTAAAAACTTCGGTTTGGGAAAAAAAATTCACTGGACTTTAAAAGGGTCATTCGACTAATTGGGAATAATTTTGGGAAACCATATGCTATTATATTTCATCAGTCCTCATTCACTTACCAATTTGCGGGGTAGGATAATTGTTTGCAAAAAATGGAATCTGCGTTTTGGAATATAAAAGAATTTTGTTAAACACGTTTCAAATAAAAATAATGTTCGAGTGCTTTTGACCCTGAAAGCTGTATTAGTCACGCTTCATATCGAATGCTTGAAAGCAGTAAATTTGTGTGAGCAACCTAATATCGATAGTGAAAAATAGTAATTTATGTGAACATTTATCAAGGTAGATGGGTGAAAAAGTTGACGTTAAATGAGTAGTAGTTATGGTGGGGAGGCAAGTCTGAGATGTCTGAGGTCATCTACGCTTTATAGGCTAGGTGAGTAATTCAGTAGGGGTTGTGATTTTTCACGGAAAGGAGCAAGCGGGGAGTGAAACCCGGCCCCGCCATTAGCCTACCATCAACAAAAGGCGCTAACGGGTCAAATTTTCAACGTCCTATGCATCCTAGAGTACACTCTAAATGCTCTCCGCAGAGCACTCAAGTGTGAATTGGTATCCCTAAGAAAAACCTCTGACATTGCCGGGATTCGAACCTGGACCCTAGAGATCAGGGTACAGTGCCCCAACCACCATCCATATTCTTCATTTGCATGTACATCTACGCGGTAAATTGCAAGCCACCGCGAGAGTGCGTGGCAGGGGGTAAAGATCACCAAATATGCACTATTGACATTCAACTGGGCTACTGCATGGAAACATGTTAGTATCTACATAGTAATAAAGGGAATGTTGTTAATACGTGATTCATGCACTACAGTCTACTCTACAATATTTCACCTACTTATAGGAGTTTTGAATGTATACCTAACATCTTCAGTAAAGCTATCCGATTTGAATGTCTGTTATAGATTTAAACTGCACTTTAAGCTACCATCTTATAATGATTCCCAACCTAATTCTTTTATTAATTCTGATGGAATACTAATCCTATCGTAACACCTTTTAACTAACCTAGCTGCTCGACGCTGCATACTGTCTAGCTCTCTGATCAAGCCTAATTCATTCGCATCCAATACACTGGCTACATATTTAAGGTGGGGCCTAACTAGTGACAAGTAACATCGCTCTTTTGTCTTCTTATCACATTTCCCAAGTAGGTACACTTTTTATAAATCCTAGCTTTCTCTTGCCTCGGCCGCATATTTTTCAGATGTCTTCCCCACGATAAATATTTCGTGATTGTTACACCTAAGTACTACCTTATGGTTTCAACACTTACGATTTTTGTGTTACTAATGCTATAGGCTCACTCTATCGAATTATTTCTCTCCCAAAAATTAATAGCTACGCACTTTCTAAGGTTTAATTGTAACTGCCCCATGATCGAACTGACAACTACGTGCTCAAATACCATACAAGAGATTGACGTGAGTGAAATGGGTCTGTAGTTACTAGGTTCTTCCCTGTCACCGCTTTTAACAATAGATGTAATGTTAGCTACTTTCCAATCCTTGGGTACTGTGAGGTTCTTTAATGTTTTATTCAATATTATTTCTAGACAGGGGGCTATTTCAAAATCTGATGTTTAATATACTCTGATACTCTGGAACAAATTTGATCGGGACCTCGTGATTTGTTTTTACTAAATAAATAAATACATAAAAAACTAAATAAATAAAAAAAAACTACTAAACTGGCGCTCTTTTCCGTGACATGAAATTGATATTTCGGGCATTTGTTCACTGAGAGTGTTCGGCGGTGGTTCGGCTGTGTTGTGTGACGATGAGTTGAATACGCTTTGGGAGAAGGTGTTTAAAGAATTGGCTTTTTCTACGATTATCCACGTTGAATGAACGGTTTGCATCTGGTAGTTCACTGTTCCAACAGAAAGAAATGTCGCTGTCAATTCCATCACATGACTTTTAAATTGTAACAAAGGTCAGTGCTTTGGCTCATTTCGTCATGTTGATGTAAAGGAAGATCGAACTAGTTTGATGAAATTCTCATAATGAAGCATTGGTTGAGATAAGACATCAAATATCTTGTAAATGCCTTCGAAGGAAATTGTTCAATGTATCGTCGCCTCATCTTCCGTCAATGTAGGTAAAATAAACGTCATTCCTTGGAGTTGAAAAATAACACTTCAAAAGGGAAAACGGTCATCACAGCCGAAGTCACTCGCATTCAACATGCTCTGAGAATCAGCACGCAAGCCATAAGATTCAAACTACAATACGGAATGGCTCTCAAGCATGCGATCCACGCTAGCTTTTGGCCAGGAAATCCTTTTCGTAATATCTGCTTTGGTATCTCACTGTGATTTCAGGAACTTTGCGTGATCGTGTAAGATTGGGGTGAATATCTTCTTGATGTGATCTTGTTCGTAATCCTTCGAAGATCAGGTTAAAATGTGCTATTTCCGAAGAAATGCATTTTTATGTTTGCTGGGAACACTTGCTGTTGGTCAGCATGCTACAATAATCCCGTATGCTACAATTCTCACTGCTTATTTCTACTAGGGAGAGGAATCAATCCTCCATTAAAATATTTCCAGTCCTGTTGCCTCGCAGGCGGTTATGACGGAGGCTAGGGTAACTGAATTTAAATCCTATTGCGTTTTCGTATTTTAAACTAGCATTAATATATTAATTGCATAAAATTTCCATTTAGTTGTTTGCTTCATCGCGGTGTTTATACTCCTTTTGGAAACGGTCGAGTTATCATGGGGATACCATTGTTATTTCAGTGAGAATATAATCTCTTTGAATCATATGTTGCGTACTGAAATCCGTCCCACTGGTGCTGCAGTAATACGCGACGTGAAACAGTGCTGCCAACGCAACGATTGCCATTTCCAAACGGTTTGCTTTCTTCTACTGTTTGTCGGATAAAAAAAGCAACTGTAATTGGGTGAATAGTTAGCGCCAAACACATGCAATCGAGAAACATAGTTATACCAAAAACTTATATGTTGTTTTCTAGTTTTCCTTGCCATTAAATTGCTATCACGTGTTACAAAATTTATGCAGTAAACGCGCAAAAATACCTTTTCTGCTTAGTTATCGCTCGTAATGGGTAGAATATTCAAAATACATCTACATCTACACAATACCCTACAATCCACCGCGAGGGTGTGTGGAAGGGTGTGACGATCACCAAGCATGCACTATTGACGTGCAAACAAGCAACTATAGGGTCTAATGCCACTAGATTGTTAGTATCTATAGTATTTAAGTTATTAATACATGCATCATGCAGTACAGACTACTCTAAAATATTTCCCCTACCTATCCCTTTGCTATGCTGCCTATTCTGTTCTCTTATAGTACGGGGGGAAAATGCCATTTGAATGTATTAGTACGACAATATATCTCTCTAATCTTATTTATCTGGTCGAATACCATAACATGATACGCTGGTGTTTTTAATATGTGCCTAACATCTTCAGTAAAGCTATCCGATTGAAATTGCTCTAATAGATTTAATCTGTACTTTAACCTACGCTCTGATATTGATTCCCACCCTAATTCTTGTATTAATTCTGAAACACTACTAACCCTATCGTAACACTTTTTAACAAACCTAGCTGCTCTACGCTGCACACTGTCTAGTTCTCTGAGCAAACCTAATTCATTCGGATCTCATACACTGGCTGCATACTCAAGGTGGGGCCTAATTAGTGAAAATTAACATCGCTCTTTTGTCTTCTCATCACATTTCCCAAGTACTCTTTTTATAAATCCTAGCTTTCTCTTCGCTCGGCCGCATATTTCCCAGATGTGTCTTCCCCATGATAAATCTTTAGTGATTGTTACACCTAAATACTACCTTATG
The DNA here is from genome assembly GCA_933228895.1 of Platycnemis pennipes. Lineage (NCBI taxonomy): Eukaryota > Metazoa > Arthropoda > Insecta > Odonata > Platycnemididae > Platycnemis > Platycnemis pennipes. Next base: position 112,700,942 of record OW121850.1, read on the forward strand.
GTTTCAACGCTTACGATTTTCGTGTTACTAATGCTATAGGATCACTCTATCGAATTATTCCTCCTCCAAAAATTAATAGCTACACACTTTTTAAGGTTAAGTTCTAACTGCCATTTGTCGCACCACTCTTTAATTGCATCTAAATCCTTGCTAAGCGATTTCCTGTGTTCTTCTTTGATATACCCCTATACATTACCGCATCTTCGACAAAAAGTCTAATCTTACTACTTACTATGGAACGCAAATCGTTTATGTATAATAGAAATAGAAGCGGATCTACTACGCTACCCTGGGGAACTCCCGATGTGACTTTGTGCCCGACATGATACCATCTATGACAACCCAAGAAGTGAATACTGGAGTTTTATAGAGGCTATGAGAATATTTTATTTTTGCTTCATTTGTTTTCGCTAAAACTATTCTTCTCTTCTTTTGTCTTCAAACAATAACCCTTAAGTGATGAAGACCAAGTAAATGAGAAAATCGATGGCTGTCGCCACTTCACGTTTTATTTATTTTCTCTACGCTCTTTTTCTCTTACTTGTCCGACAAATTAGCCACGAATAAGGAATAAGGTCTTTATTTCCGCACTACAACTACTCAACGGCCGTCGCGACGGTTGATATTGAGTAGGAAACGCCATATTCATGATGCCATCATTAATTTGTGGCAATGAAAATTGGTTCTGTATCTCTTGGATAGCGCACCATGATTTTTTTTGGCAATTTTAAGCTTGTAGGAGGTTATTAATCCTTTGCAATAAGAGCTTATCGAGTTCCAGAGAAAATAATGGGAGGGATAAGGCCTCCTGGATCGTGCCCCGAATGATTTCCAACGCACTCGATAGCCGTTCATATTGGCTGGAGTAAGACCTTACATTGGGTTGCTTTCTCGAGCTCCGTGATAGATTATAGGAACTGTCTTTGTGAACGATCCACTCTTTGAAGCCCGATGTCACCTCACGAGTGCCATCCTCAATGGACCGCAATGGCGAATGGGAACAGGATAGCGCGTCAATCTGAGCGCATCAAGTGGAAAACCAAAGATTCGCGGTTCCGCTCCCGATCTGGGGAAAACGTTTTTACCCCGGCAAGTTTAAGGTTGTGAGCAATGTTTGATGAAATTAACTCAGTTGATTTTTCCACAAATTTATTTTTCCTCCACTACCCAGGTTTCGACTGTACGTCATCTTAAGCGAGCACACCTGACGATGACTGAACAGTCGAAACCTGGGTAGTGGAGGAAAAATAAATTTGTGGAAAAATCAAGTGTGTTAATTTATATTATAATGAATCTTTTCCACCATGTCACGGCCGACAACACCAACTAAGGTTGATGAAATGTTAGTCTTTATTCCACCAGACCATTTATTCCGCAGGCATGAATGTTTTTTTTCCCTCCTCACCATCATCTCCGAGCGATTTGTTTTCACGCACGTCTGTAATACTGTAATACGTGGCTCTGCATCGCTCGTCGGGAATTCGCCTATCGATTGCACTCGATTCTAGGCCCGATGACCCATTTCCCCTCTTCGACCGTTTCGTCTCTCGCGTGAAGTGAGTTGATGCGGTGACGAAGTCATTTCTCTGCCGCCTTTACAGCGCACTCGGAATGATGTGCTCAAAGTTTCTCCGACGTGGCGAAGGAATGTGATCGCTGCATCCATTATTTTATGTTCTTGATCGCGGAGGCTGTACGCTCGAGGAAGATGCCGCGCAAACTATTGCCTGACGGCGCAACTTCCATTCCCTTCGTGCAATGTGAAATTGCGAATTTAGATTAGTGGGTGCATGCACAGAGCCGTGCGAGCTGCCTTTGGCACAGAGGACACTAATTATTGGATTGAAGGCAGATATTTGAGAGTCTCGTGTAATTTGAAGAGGAATTCCCAATCAGTCTGCGGGAGTACCTAGTCTGTTATTGCGCAGTGTTTTAATCATGAGGCTTTGTTCACGCTTTGCGTTCATTCCACTCTTCACTGGAAGAAATGGAAGTAATGTGCAGTTCTAGTTCCCTAATCCCCAACGATGTCATTAGTTGATTTCAGTTCATTTGACATTTGTGACTGAATGACGGTGGATAGTTTGGGCCGCATTCTTAATTCCGAGATGATTAAACATGGCATCATGTATTCGTTACTCGTTATTAAATCGATTTTTATCAGTTCTTAATACATCATAAATATATCCTTATAATTTTCAAGTTTTCCATCCATTCGTATCTGCATTCCACCATCCTGAATCAAGACGGTTTGTTTTGAAGGTCAAGGCGATGAACTGCATTGAGTTTCTATTAGTACGGAATCAATAAGAAAACTTTTTTCATTTACGTGAGTTTCTAATACTAAGTTTCCAATACAAGGGGTGGTTGACTAAGTTTCCAATACAATGGGTAGTTAATAAGCCGATTTGGACTCTTCGTCGAGATAAGCTAACTTGGTGGGTGTTCTTATTCGTGCACGAATTTATTTTTCGAATATAGTCATTTGTTTTTTTTCTGATAGAGAGGGTGGGACCTAAGGAGGTTAGGCTGTATTGGAGTCGTCATAGCGGATGATTTAAGAAGAAAGGTCGGCCATATTGGCGCGGTCATACGGCTTACATCTCACGATAATCACGGATGAAGTTGTTTTCGTACGAAGTAAAACTTAGAGAAGTAAGATCAATAAAGGAATGATTTTTCGCCGTTCGTAAATTAAACGCTGGAAAGCGCGAGAATGCGCAAACGAGCGCCTGATATGTAGTATAAATAGGTTAATAAAATTCGTGTAGAATGTTAGGAAAAGACTTAATTCCCGGTGGAATAAAATGCATCACCTACCTTATATGCCCCTGGAAATATTAAATAATGCCGTAGTGAAAACTTGGGTACGATTTCATTGTTATTTTTTAGTGCACTTGCAGTCTCTATAAGATGGAATAGAGAACCCAATTCCAAGTCTTAATATTCAACGAGGATTTATCAAGTAGAAAAGATAATAGCATAATTTATCTTAGAAAACTCAAATTTTTGCTTAATCCTTCCCAGTCACCCCCATTTCTGACTTCATTTTCACCCGTAGTCAATAACGCGTATGCTGCCTCTGCTGCCTTCTTAACCTCTTTGGTAGCAACAAATGTTTGTAGCCTACGTACCTATGTATGTGGTATCTAGTTGAAATTCATTCTGAAAATCGATGGAATTCTTCTGCTTTCTCTTTTTTTCTAAGGGAAAATCGTAGAGTTGGCGTGCATATTCTGAATAAAGCATCTTAAAACAATAAATATGGTAAAAAAACTTGAAAACCTAATGAGACTATTATATGCTGACATTGATACTCGTCTTCATTAATGCTACCTTCCATCTCTACAATGGTGGTCACTGAATAATTTAGGTGTCCTCAAATATAGTGGAACTTGGTTGATTCCTAATTCCTTTTAAATCCTTCCTCGGCTATGCATGCTTTCTTAAGTTTACCCGTAATTGTCACCTATTCAGAGTGGAAGGCTCTTCTTATATTTATTAATGTGCATAAATATGAGCCAATTGCCACTCAGATCATTGAAAACTGTCTTATCCGTATGGTTCTTACATAAATCATCTGCTTAAAAAATCCTTGGTCATTCGTTATTTTACACCTAAAACAGCCTGAATATGTAGCATGCTTTATATTTACATTTGATACGGTAATCTCAGTACTGTGGCGCTTCATCTATGCAGTAAATGAGTCATGGAAATTTGTAGCATAACTATGATAGACTTAAAATATTAAACATCTGTCAATCCCGTAGTTATATTGCTTTCTTGTTGGTTTTCACCGGAAACCTTAGGCTATAACAATAGGCAACAATCTTCTAAGTAGGTTTTTATTTCAATCAGGCATATGCTCAGTAATTTTTCTACTGTATTTTTACTATCATATAGCTGAATACATTTCATTTTTATTCATTTTTTTATGTTAAGATGAAATTTTTCATGCGTTGTAAATCACTTCTAGTAAATTGGCTTTTGTCTTTTCCGAGAGATGTGCTGCTGATGCTTTCAAGTGGGGATTATATGAGAGTGGGATTATGTAGGTACTCCATTAATCTATTACAGAAACCTCGTGACTCAGTTTCAGAAGAGCTAGGAAACTTTTAAAAAGCGCCGTGGGCAAATTTCTGTTGAGAGAAACAAAGCGGCTTACTTCAACTTCGGACGCAGAAAAGCTCAACTCCCTGTTTTGAGAACTTTGAAGTGTCGTAAGTACGTATATTCAAGGAACTTAAACCGTAGAGCTGTAAATGAGTGGTATCAGTAAGTTCCTATAAAAATAGTTTCCACTTCTACCCCTTATAATTTTCTAATCATAAAGGCCGTTTTACATGGTGAGTGATCATTTGAATAAAATCATGCGCATAAAGATCATGCGTCGTGTAATACGGAAATCTCCTCGCATGATTCCTTGAATGATCACGTGATACGAGAGCACGACGTCCGTCTTTGTTTTATGAACGGGCAGAAGAGGATTCAAACTATACAAGTGCAGGACGAAATGCAGTTATAATTGGTTTTCGGAGCTTTTCGTTCTTATACAATTAATTGGCGTACCCATGGAGTACATATAATCTTATGTAATTCTTATAGGTAATTTATATAGGCCTTTCACCTGGTGAGGTTCTTCAATTAATCACGTTTTGGGCGAAAGTTGAGTTGGAAATAATATATTATGTAGGTATTCTAAGATTTTGATAATTCTTGTGACAAGTAGGTATAGAGTAATAAAGCATTGGAACAGAACATGAAAATTATAACTGAAAAAAATACACTGAAGCATCTCCATCGGCGTTTTTCCATTGTCTCTCATGAGGATGTCACCTGTTGTTTGTATCACAGCTACCACGAACTGGGATAAATTAGAACAAATAGCACGCATCTAACCTTTAAATAGTACACTATCTATTCAGATAGATACTCCTACATACTTCATGCATAATTAAGCTTATTTTACCCTCATTAATTCTTGCTGAGTTATCAGGGAACGTTATAACCGTATACGGTCATGGATACTATTCGCCCGTCGCTAAAAAATCTTGGCGTGACCGCCAGCTGGAAACGAATTATAAATGTCAATATAATTGTAAACGTGCATATCAAAGGCTGATATAGGATCTCTTGTCACAGTAATTGCTTCTCTCATCGTCGTGTCCGATCTTTCATAATCATGTCTGGTGAGATTGAATATACTATGAAATTGCTCCAGCGTCTTTCTTAATAAATTACGATAGGCCTCACAGTCCTATAATAACAGTTCATTTTGAATTAGGCCTAGCATACCTTGACCTCTATTTTTCCTCTCTCCTTCTAGCTTTCTCCGGCAAAATTGTGGCCGCCACCATTGTAATGGGGACTGTAGCAGTAGATGCGAAAATTAAACCATATCGATCCATCATTTATAGCTCTACTTCACTTCAGATCAACTTAAACCTCAGTATCTAGAAAGCCTCGTTTAGTGAATATTATAATTACTAAATATACACCATACTTTATTTAATCTATCACGTATATCAGACGACGCAAACAAACCATTCGATACCTACAGCTGCGTTGGTCGGAAATCTCCCGTGAATCGAAATGTACTATTGATAGGTCTACCACTGCGCATCCTTTCTGCTCATAACATTCAAGGAATTAATTCAAATGATCATTCACCGTGTAAAACACCCTAAGCGGAGGCAATTTCAGGTCATCACTTAAATTCATTCGCGAATTCATTTGCATTTGAATTCACTGTGTAAAACGGCCTTAAGCATCGAAATGATAAAAATTTTATACAGGTTCGAAAATTATTAGGGTATAGAATCCACCTAAACAACGCGATATGTTTTCACCAATGACGGATAATATTATTAAGAAGCTTATTGGACATTCATTGCCGAATAAATTAGTAATATCACTGTCGGGAATATTCTCCTTTCATCCCACATTTTTGAATTAATCTCGGTTTTTAAATATTTCTTTTTGACAATAAAGTAACTTTCACATTCCATAAAAATACAAATCGTTAATAATCTTTAATTTCGAAACGAAAAACTAGCCATTTTTATACAGGTTTTAGTTTTAATAAATACATATATTCCGTAAATCACCTAATATCGGTCATTTCATGTGGCATTCAATGATAAGCTGATACGCTCCATGTGTTGTTGACGGATTTTTTATATTCAGAATAAGCTTCCGTAATACTCCAGTTTCTTTTCCCTGAGTACCTATATCTGGGGAGTAGAAAGATGAGCGTTTATAACTTAAACATTGAACCCCTTCGTTTGCGCTTTAATTGTTTCCTGTCATCAAAATGCAGAATGAGACACTCATGAAATAATAGATCCGTTATTCTCTTAACTGAATGAAACAGACAATTATATCTCTTAGGCGAACATAGGGTACATCACCACCAAGTTTTATCGACGAAATCAAGAGAATAAAACACTACTTTGTATGCTCAAATAATTAAGGAATAATGGAGCTCTAAAGGCTAGGGGGACAATAGTGAGATTTAGTTTGCATCTATTGAAATAGCTATCTCATCAATTCTTTTCAATGTTTTTTTATCCAAGATATTCTTAACGGCTCCTGCCTCTGCTCTCAGTGCTAACGCCCGTACGGTTGATTATTAATCGCAAATATTTTTAGACGCCAAAATAGAATTTCAGGCCTTTGACTCTCGTTCTTTTTCTGCTTTATTATGTGCTTTATTTAGAGTGTTGTGGTCTATATGTCGCGCGTATGCAGGCACGTATATTGAGTTCGTTTAAGCTAACCAACACCGCCGGTGCTCATTTTTGGTTCAAAATAAAACCTCAGGATATTGGCAAAGATCTCAGCCGCAAGAGGGGCCCAGCTGAGTTCAATATTTTTGTGCTGTTACCATGATTCTACTACGTTGCTCACTTCGGTTTGCTCCCTCGCCTAATTCGTTCCCCTCTTTGGGGTGGGGGGGATGAGGGAGTGCGGCTAGACTCTTACCCCGCCACCGGCCACGCTCGGCGTGACGTGAACAATTGCCGTGTCGCCAGGGCGGACTCGGCACTCGCTCCCACTTTGTAGTACACTCGTCCGTGAGAGAATGGACGGCCAGCGTCGAGGGAAATTCGGATGCGATGCTCGAAACGAAATCGTCCGTAAAAAAATCGATACTCATCGTGTACGCATTTCCGGTAGAACGTGAATCCTAATATTTTTAGTTGGTTGGTAAATTGTGAGAGCGATTGTATTCACGTAAGTCTATTTTATCCACAGCACCACCTGCGGTGGTTATGCTTTACTATCAACTTGAAATTTAAAACTTGGCCAAAATTGATATACGTGCCCTTCGAATATGCGAATTAGAATGATTTCCAAGGAGGCATAATCTGACTCTGATTATCTGACATCATAAAATGTATTAAAAATCCTTTAGATAATTACAGGGTTAGTTTTATATGTCTGGTGAACTTCAGTCGGCTGTTAATGTGAACTCTGATTTAATTTGGTGATTACCATTAGTATTAGTTTTTAAAGCTCATAATTTGCTGCCTAGATGATGGGAGTGTTTACAACGGTTTCCATGTCGTGGAAGCATTAAAATAGTGACCGTTCACATTATTATATCTTCATTTATATCATTCCCACCCAGATTCATGCACATTCATACTCATTGATATGTTCAGTCGTGAAAAAATTGGATGAATTCTTTCTATATGTATGCTTCTCGCGGTGAAAATTGAATTGCGACATGATTTTACTTTTGAAAAATGCTCGCGATTGTTAACAGGTTATAAAAACTTATATTTAGTTTACGTAAGAGAATTGGCGTTCCCCTGATGGAAATATTTTATGTTTGTACCTTCAATCACCTGAGAGAAACACACTTCGTTAATTTACACAGATTTATTTTCAACCAACCATGGTATCGGCACGTTATGTCAACATCAGGGTCATGATGAAGTGTGTTTATCTCTTTTGATGAAAGTTGACTGAATTTGACTTCATTCTCTACGTAGGACTCCAGCGAGGATCAGAGAGTTTAGAAAAGGACGTTATGTATATAAACGACCCATGAATACAGAAGTAATTATTACTTTCTTCCTTTCTTTGCCTGTTGTTGCAAACAATTCTTTCTACAAACTCTGATTAAACGGGACAACTGCATTGGTGCCAACAGGTAAAAAAACACGTAGGAAGAACGTAGTACAACGCCAGGCATGATTTGAATAATGACAGTGGTTTAAAATTTGTAACTTCGGTATGTATTTTCTTTGCCACCCATCCCGTAATAATGTGAGCCATTATTAATTTAGGTGAGTGAATCGGTGACAGCAATAAATTTGAGATGCACTCATTATTTTTGGCATTGTTTGATTAACTGATTTTATTTGCCCAGGAATAAATTATACGTGGCTTAAACGTGCATTTTGCGCTTCATAATTTTTGTGAACGGGTCATGAAATATTTTTTATCATATTTTTAAGAGTAATGGAAATTTTACGGTATTATTCATTTAATTGTATTTTATTAATTTCCCTTGTGATACTTGATGCCATTACATTTGTTTATATTTATTTAGTTATTGACATTTAAAAATTAGCCTATTTTTCAATCAGTAGATGGGTTTAATTCGTAATGGCTGCTTAAATATTAATTGGCCCTGAATAAGAGAGAGTTAATGGGAATATTTCACAAGAATCGTTTCATCGAATCGTTTAAATATACAAATTGAATGAATTATTTTTGTTGTTAACCGTTAGTCAGTCGTTTCCATCAGCAATAAATCAGTTGGTAGCGTTTTCAATATTCCTCCCCTTCAGCTTATGCGCATCCTATTGCACTTTTATATTGCTATTACCGCAGATATTCTTTTACCGCATTATCCCTTAATCTGTCAATTTTTAAGAAAGCTTTGGAGATAAAATCGGCTAGCTACGGAAATTAAAAATATCATCAGGGGTAGTATTTCTTTATTTTCACTGAAGAGATTTTCCGCATCGCAAAATTAAATCTGGGAAATCACATGGATTGGAACCCAGCAACGACAGTCAGGAAATACACTTGTAGGTTTGTTAACTCATAATTTGAGCCCACGATCAAATCCCTCATCTGGCTTGGATATTTGCGTGTGTTTGTTATTTATTTATTATTATAGTATATTAATTATAGTATATAAATTAATTGTGCCTGAAATGTGCTATACATTTACTTCTCTATAATATCAAGGATTTTGGTAAGGGCTCTAAAACTTCATCAGGGAGCTGGTTCCAATCATGAATACATGAATATTTAAATTAAAATTATTATATTTAAAAACGAGTATTTTGTCGCGTTAGTTTTTTGTTCCCTCAGTTTTATTTTATACTAGCTGAAGGTTCTCGTTGAAATTCAACGGTAGGGATAACAAATAAAAATGCACACGGAATTAAGTATTTTTGAAATTATCCATTGAAGAACGAAGCTGATCTTGTGCTCTGTAGCTAAGTTGCAGTTAACTGCATCTCTCTGGGACAAACTGTTTAAGCGTCATCGATTTTCAATCGGGAGGAAACAATGGCAATGACCTCAGCAACGATCGAAAAATAACCGGAAAATACAGTCAATTTCGACGTAAATCGCTCATTTCAGTGAAAGCTCGACTGAAGGAGAATAAAACCACTCCAAAAATAAAATAATTCAAAGCTTTTTCCGTTCCATTAAGAGAAAATGAAAGAAATCTACAATTAAAAAATAACAGTTAACCATTTTACCCAGTGGAAGAAAATTCTGCACTCTCATAACCTAAAAAACCTACTTTGAACAAATGTTAACACATCATTACCCCCGGGCATTGAAGCCGTAGAATTTCAGGATTGGTAACAGTTTTTCTGGGCCTTTCATGGTGCTACAAACACAATGCAGTTCCAGTCATCTCTTTGGGATGAATCGTTTACTAGATAGATGGAATATTGACGCACAGACGTACGGATGGATGTGCGAACAAGAAATATCATTCGGCAATTCTTATTATAGATGGTTGATCAGTTTTACCTATATGATTTGGTCTATTCGTGGCTCCTTTTAATTATTCCCAGCCCTTGTCTTCAGAGTCAGCCATGTATATAGCACAGAGACTGTATTTTTCCTTTCCGTTTCCAAAGTCTTAGCCATAAGAACTTGTAATGAGGTACAATATGGCCTCAGTTTTTGGAGCACTTTGAAATCTAATTCTACCTCAAATGGCCTCAATAATCAGCTGACGACACGGCCCACTCACCTATTAGCTAGCCATCATTGTGCTTTATGGATGTAATGTAGACTGTCTGAATTGATGCCTAATTGCTTCCAATCAGCATTTGGCGGTTGACGCTTGTGCCTGGGCCACGGCGTTAGGGGTGAGTGGGTTGCAGGGAGGGTGGCAAGCGGCCCTTGCTCAAGGGCCTTCTCAGTTTAGCCGGTTACGTAAGAGAGAATGATCTTCTGTTTGGAGGTTAGGCCCCTCGACCCAAACCGCCCTTCTCCTTTGCCCCCTCCCTTTAACCAATCCTCCCCTACGCACGGGGCCCGCAACGATACAGGGCCTGCTTAATGGGATGCCTCAGAAAATTCTCATTATCGCGTGGGGACGGGACGGCGACAGATTTTTGGCAGGGGCAGCGGAAGAAAGGTGGACGGAGCCGTAGGGGTTGGGGAGGAGGGAGAGTTTAAAGGGGAGGAGGAGATGAGGAAGGGGAGTGGTGTAAGAATAAGGAGGGGTGTGTGTGTGTGTGTGGAAGGAGGAGGAGTAGCGGGGGGAGGGAGGGGAAGTGGCTGTGGTGCCTTTCCAATGAGACCTCTAGCACGCCTTTGCCTTGGCGGCGTTCATTCTTTCCCTCAGCCTCCCTTTATGCCCGCCCCTTTTCCCAAAGGATTTCTCCTTTTTATTCTCACCCTCCTCTCTTTATGAACTCTCATGGACCGGCGATGCCCATAAGGCCGGCCGCCAAGCCATTTTTCATCGATCTCAAACGTAGAATAAAGAAAAGAGTTTGAAGAGAGAAGTTTCCGAAGCGCAAAAATTCGGGAGGAAAGAAACGCAGCCTCGGGAAAAATATCATCCGTCGGATTTCGTTTTTTTTTCATTTAATTAAAATTTTTGACGATTATTTTCGTGTCGGCCGGGTTGATCTGTATTTTCGTTTGCTCGCCGTCTTACCTCACTCACTCCACGTTCGATGCCTCCGAAGCTTGCCGATGTCCCCGAGGATGCTGGCCAAGTCATTTCTCATCGACCTCCATCGCCGAAGGAAATATTGGCGTCCAGAGTTGAGTGTGACGAGTAAAATATCTATGAATTTGAGAATTATGAGGATACTTTTTAAAGCGGACTTGTTATTTTTTTCGTTGTTTCCCTTTGACCTGAGCTGCTATTGTTGGATAAATTCTGCTGACCTCATTTCGTGGCACGTTGGATCCTTTGCGCTAGTGTCCTCAATATAAAGGTCCCGATCATTTGTATTTTTACGCAATTAGATTACCTACTACTGGGTCTCCCGAGACTAACCCTGTCCTTTTCGCCTATCGTTCGCAATCTAATTAATCCTAGAAGGCATCAGGTGTGTCCACCTCGGGCTCCGGCTCGGGCAGTTTCTTAAATTTCAAAGACGCCGACTCACCGAGAATCTCTTTCACTAAGTAAATAGGTGTCAAGCTCCAAATTGCTGGGCATTATTTAGCGAGTGCAATTTTAAACTGCTTTGGAACATGGCCAATAATTAGGCATTTTATACAAATTACATGCATTTCTTTAAAACACCTTTTATAATTTACAAATCGACATTCAAACAACATTGAATCGTGACCTTACACAATAAATATGAATGCCTCTATGGCGAGATATACGCTTCAAAAGACGCGGGGGTATGATAATTCCTGAGAAAGCCTAAACTTAGACAGGACATGGCCGAATCATTTCTTAGATGTTCTTCAAGAAGTGATACAGTATGGGTGTATCTTTTCAACTTTGGCAAAGAAGCGCGAGACGTTTATAAATGCCACATATTTGACAGAGAAGAATAACATCTTGCTTAAATCCCTCGGAAATTAGCATTGAGAAGTGTAACTGGCTGCCCGCCAGTTGGTAGAGTGCAGTTGGTAGATCGTGGTTCAAATCCCGTTCTTTTCAAATGATTTTCATTTCGCTGTAGATCCCTATCCCTATTTTCGTCTCGGAATAGTCTCGTCATTTAATGAAACTTGCCCTTCCTCAATATTTGGCGGAGATTCAAATTCTCTCTGTCATCATCGGGTCGTGATAATCTGCCGTGTTAACATAGAATTTCAAATATAATAATGAAAACCAAGCAAATAATTTTAAATTTGGGGATAAAATTTATCTTTCGACCTCCAACCAATTCCCACAGTATTATTTCCTGGCCAACGATGTCAAAATCCATTCCGCATCAATGAAAAAACACCAATTTATATAGCATTAAATTCAATAATAGAGGCAAATTTTAAAGAAATTATAATTGTTTAACTTCACGACTTTGAGACTTTCTGAACTGTACGTTTAGTGGTGTAACTATTGTATGATTTTCGAGATTTTTTGGTGATTTAGTAAAAAATTCAAAGCTCTTCGGCAGTTAGTGAATAGTGTTAATATATTTGCGGTTACATCCTTCCCACTGTATGATTCGTTCGTTTTTTTTTAATTTTCGGTTTCCGTGCACGTACCATGCAGCCGAGTATAAAGTCTGTACGAAAACCGCGATGAACGGCATACTTAAGATATTCAGAAGAGAGGAAAGAGAAGGGCAAATGAAATGAGCTGCTTGCATGTTTATATCTTCTCCCTGTGTCGGAATGACACACCTGCGGCTGCACGGTCCATATCGCTTGTTTTTATTACTACCATGTGTGTGCATCCTTTGAGGGATAGACACTTCTAACAGAAAAAAGAACAGTTGCCCAGAACGGTGCCAACGTTCCAGTTCCTTGACACAGCTTCCAAAGAGCTCCAATCCTAGGAAAAGATCCCGGAAGCAATTCAAGTAAACTTATCGTTACTTCGGAACTGTTAGTTTGAGGGGATAGTTTATCCATTGAATGTCTCCAATCTTCAGTCGTTCCGAACTTCCTGACCCACTATAAGTTTACGACGGGGTCGAACAGTTGTCCGCAGATTTTTTCGAGGGATAAAATAAATATGGGGAACGAAGAGTGCATTCTTGTAATCAGGCTGCGGAGAAAAGTATGCTTCAGCCCCTGAAGCTGTCGAAATAGGGTGACCTACTGAGCGAAAGTCTCTTCCTACTTTTTTGTGGGCAATTTTTGGATAAGTTTATTTTATTTAAATGACTGTGTTCGATATTTGCTTCACTTTCAATACTGCCTGGACAATTATCGATTGAATTTTGTCGTAAAATATGTAGAGGGCAGTGATTTAGCTGAAATAACATTGACTTCTTTGGAAAAGTTAATTTTTTCCCATGGGGATTACGAACACTTAAAAATATTTTTGATTATTATAAGAGACATTAAACATTTTATCTACATAGAACGTGAATACTGACTGGACTGTGGTTCATCAGCTTATTCTTAGATTTGGAACAATCTCAACAGGAAATACCTATATTTTCTACTATTAAGGGATAATTAAGAGGTGCGTTTTCATAGTAGTTTTTTTACGTTTCGTATCAGTGGAAAGATTGGTATTACGACTCGTAATTTTCCTGTTTGCTTATCCAAATTAGGTAGTACTTGTGTTTTACCTCATTTGTAGCACATTTAAGAGACTGTAATTTATGTGCCCTTCATGCCATATTCGGTCACCTTCCTCTTTTAAAGAAAAAAATTCTTTCTAAATTTCACATGTATTTCCATTTAAAGAAGAATTACTCCTAATCCATCACAAATCTCAGAAAATTGCCGGTAAGGTCAAATAGTCAAAACAGATTGCACTTTTATTGCAACTGCTGTAGGTACCTATACATGAGCTTAGTTTCACAACTTTACTGGAATTTTATGATTTATATTTTAAGTACTATAGTAGAAAAATAGTTTATCATACGTCATCCTTTCCATATTATTTGAAATGCGTTCGATTAAAGAGAAAATTTCATCGCATATATTTTTCATCGAAAATCTTGATGAATATTGGCAAATATTAAGGAAAACGTCGCATTGATTTTTTTTGCAAATAACATGTTATGGATTTCTCTCAGTGGCAAATGTCTGAAGTTGAAACTCTTTCAAATTAGTTGCGGGGAGGAGGTTGTTAAAATACAGTCATTTATCACATTTAGCATATACTTCAACAGTAATTTTCTCGCCGCTCGGACTTAAACTCACCAGGACTTAGAGACTGGAAATACGCGGATATTATTATGATGAATCTGCTATCACATGTGTGTGTTAAAAAAACCAATATTGGAATACTCATTCTTCGGAGAGCCACCATACTTCCAGCTACTACCCCGGACTACATTATCTTGCCAAGACGGTTGGTACATGAGACCCAAGAAAAAACTGCTCATATGGTGTTCGACTAATAAATTACCTTTTATCGTATTTGCGACTAATTAAATGAAGCCTTATGAAGGTAATGCTAAACATTTACCCAAAATATAAAACTTTGGGCTAACTTCTCCTTCTTCACTCTTTTGAGACTCTTGGAAATAGAAGGAATGGTGATTAAGATGGGGTCTCTACAATTTCGTCATAAATTTAATTCTCTTTCAATGAAAATCAGAAATTTTAGGAGAGCCAGATAGTGATTCTTGATACAATTTTACGATAATTTGCACCGCCATTTTTTCCTAGTCCTGTTGTAGTGGGTGAATAGAAACTTCATGAGCCTGCCAAATGTATGACGTCATTTTAGTAGATTGGAGCATCGTCTTTCTCGTGGATCATATAAGTTCGTTGAATTTCGATATGTTTTCCCTTCACCAGAGGTGCTGAGAGTTCATTTGTAAGCTCCACCCGCAACCTCCCTTCATCATCGTTTAAATGAGACGGTGGTATCAAGTCCGTGCTGTAGAGATGGGGAATGCGGAGTGCTCAAGGGTGGCCAAATCAATTCGGGTTCGCGCCAAAGTAAACAGCTGGGAGCGCGCCCATACCACTTGTGCAATGTTTACCCACAAACCCCATAATCTCTGCTTTGTTGCTTTTGTGATTTGCTCTGCTTTTCACACTTTTACCTTCGAGAGCATGGTAAAGTTTTGGGCTGCGTCACCGCTATGTGGACTCCTCCATCTCATAAATTTTACATTGCCTGCCAATCAGTTTACTGCGCCCGAGAACGATTGGATTCTCTGTCACCTCATGCGGAATATTATGCACGAGTGGGTGACCTCCTCTTTTTTGTCTCTTCTGATCGTTGTGTAATGAGAATGATGGGTGCATTGAGATTAGTCTTGCCATCCAGGCTGTGCTCCTCCAAATGATGTTTAATCGCCAAATCCACGTGGACCGACGTCACTTGGTATTCTAGTACCTTTCGACTAGCTCAAAATCACGTAAACTGTGTTTACTATAATTATGAAGTCCCAACGATAATTGCCTCTGTACTCCCTATGGGTATAAACAACGGTCATGATTAGCAAATCCATTTCCACCTCTGTTTCCATCGAGATTGATGTTCGAATAACCCTGCTCTATCATGCGATTATTAATGACCTACCTTCGAGAAACACCCGGATAAAGGCTATCTATAGGCAGATGTATATGATTGTCTACTCTATTCTACTTTTTTCTTCTCAATAATTCCTAGGCATATATTACTTACATCTCTAAAAACGTTTCCCTCGTACCTCCTGCAACACTTGTGTATTCCATGAGTCCGTCCAATATCATAATGTAATACTTTCGTAATATTCATCTCAGGGTGCTCCAGACTTTTTCCCACTTCTATTCACCGCCTCTCTCACCAAGCAATCACTTAAAATGTTATCTTCCGATACGCTCTTTTACGTTGCGACAGAAAAATAATCTATTCTCAGTCGTTCAATTCTTTTCTCATTATTTAGCTAGATTGCAAAAAATATTACCCAGCATTATGCACACGTCACACTTTATATTATGGTGTCAATGTCAAGGCTTGTGTTCGTAACGAGATGGAGCGCCAATGCGTCCACAATTGAAATCTAATTGGTACAATCTTTGGTCGCCACACGTTTTGAAAAACAGGAATTAATCATGGTTTCAGAGATCCCGAAGTACAGCTGTGCTATAACTTTACTTGCTGATTATACTTTTCAAATCATATGCCACACACATACGCCTCCGTTTGATGTAAATTATCAGTTGAAATATGTTTTCCCGAAACTTTGGCTAACCCCCATCCACTCACTGCCACATACGCTAACGGTAGTATGCAAAGTGGTCTGAAATTGCAGATTGAGATTGAGGGAGGTTTTATTTTTTACTATTACGAGGTAAAACTGCCTAACATATATTCTGAAGCCACGATTATTGTGTAAATATTAGTATTCGACCTCATTGTCTATCAGCTACCGATATGTAACTCTAATAAGTTACATTAGGCCAATAAATAAATTAGCCATTTATCCATTATAAGGGGCTTTGTTAGTTATTTAATTAATATATTGAGTGATGAAGGCAAATGAAAACTGTATGCATATATATTTTTGATTCGGCATCTGTTGTCAGCTCGGTAATCTTCTGGCGACTCAAGGGTGGCAGGATCGAATTCCGCTCATGGAATGTTATATTTGTCAAAGGATTAAGATCTGAGATAGAACCATAGTCGCTTGACCACCTATAAAACCAAGTTTGCAACCACTCTATTTTTGAGGAATAAGTAGCTCTTTGGTTCGAAAGCTACCTCGAATCTCTAGCAATCATATGGGTATGGATGCAAAGTAATTAGTTTCTTCTCCAAAAGAATAGGCATGCATAAATGAAATTGCGTCTTCATATATCTGCAGTTCTTCGCCGCGAATGAAAGTGTGGTGGAGGGTATGATGTTATGCCCACAAGGAGAATTGAAGTTCCAATCGTCTTTTAGATTGCTTTTCGGGGTTATTTATGCTCTGCCTCAATTGCTTTGAAAGATGCTGCAATCGCATCATTATGGCTCATTTTCGGGGCATTGCATAGCAATCATCTAAGTCTATATCTTTATGCTTCAGGTCAATTTCCTTGGCCTTGTGATTTCTTTTTTCTCAGGATATTGAGTCCATATTTTCAGCTTTTAAAATTGTTTATTATATAAAACTAACGTTTTCGGTGATTTACGCATTTCAAAACAATGCGGTTACAAAGTTTTTTTTGAGATCAATCGACTGGAATTCAGTTGAAAATTAAGTTAATTTTCCTTACGTAAAATCGCTCAAACCTCTCGTTATTTATGGTTCATCTCTCTGATGACGGTGTTCGTCATCATTTTTATTCACTCTAACTTACTGCCTGCTGCCGTTAAAGAACTACTATTGTACTTTTATTTTCCGTTTATTTGTACTTTTAAGTATAGGTATTGCTCTTTTTCGTCTTATAATTACAAAATCCTATGAAGGGCAGCACACATCCATTATAAATTTAATGATTCATCATATATGCGTACAATCCCAAAAATCGACTGTAACAAACATAACCTTATCCCTGGTAACTTCGGATCAATTTACATCATCTGTTTATGTGTAGTGTGTGCAATTGTGTTATTTTATGTATCAGGGTGGCGTATCTTGGTTTTGTTTCGGTCGCGAATCGTGGGAGCAATTCTTTTTCATTTTGTGTATCATCTAATATCCCACCACTCTCCTATCCCTAATGGCGCCAATGAAATTTGGCATCGGTTGCCTCCCTAGCAGCTACAACATGCCCATGGCGAAATATGGCATTCTAATTATGTTATCCTTTTAATCGCCAAGGTCGCGAGTTAGGAATCTCCCATCAGTCTCGCTGTTTGTGCTGCCGGGGGATGGGAGTCTGCTTTGGTTCACGCTGCCACGTGATCCGGGCAGTTGACGAGGGCCTTAAAAACCAAATTATCGCCGTCGCCGCTGACCCGAACGACGCGGTCCCCCGTCCGGACGGCTCCGCGCGCCCGTGACACGGACCGAGGGATTGCTACAGTCGGCCGCGGCTGACCTCAAGGGCCTCGCTCCCCGAACCCACTCGCCCACTCGTCTTGCCTCGCTTTCGGTGGGAACGGGGTGAGCGGGGCAGAGTGTGTGTTCCGCGTGGGGCGGGGGGGGGTTGGTCTGCGGGGGGAGTGAGTGACGACGACAGCCCGCCGCGGTCAGTTGAGCCAAGAAAAATGTCACATGCACCGACGTGCACGACGGGGCGTTATTTTCAGGGGAGGCCGTTGGGGAGGCGGGTTGGTAAGGGAATGGTTCGGGGGGGAGGGTGGGGGGGAGCTGGGGACGTGGTGGTGGGGAGGGAAAAATTTATGTCCCGAGGACGGACGTGGAGGGGGAGGATGGAGGTAGGAACAAATCCTTCCGAGGGGCCATTAAGAAAATAGATCCTTGCTTTCCACTAGAGGATAACGAATCTTCACCTGCTAATAGGCTCGGAACAGAGTTCTTTTTCTCTCTCTCTCTCTTTTACTCCCCACCTCCTGTCTTTCTTACCCCCTCTCGCTCTCCCTCCCTCCGTTTCTCGGCTGGAGGACCTAAATTAAATTCCGAATGGAGGAGGAACTCCTCGTCGGAAAAGACCCCGGCCGACATCACCTCACGCCAAGTATTTCCGTAGTTCATTTCGGCACCACTCCCTCCCCCGCTGTCTCGCTCACCCCTTTGCCTCATTCTCCCCCTTCTCCCCCACCCACGCTCGCCTTTCCGTCACCCTTGCACCCCTCCTCCTCCGCCACCCCCCGTTCTTTTTACCCGAGGCGATACCCCTCAAAACCCCCCCCCTCCCAACTTTCCTGAAAACCCAATTTCAGCGCCAACAACAGGGCAGGGACCACATAGGTGTCTCTCTCTCCCCCCTCCCCCACTCCGACTCCCTTCCCCTTTTTCTTCCACCTCCTCTCCTCCACGAAGAAAGAAAAGGGGGGGAGGGAATGAGGGAAGGGTGATTCGGGTGGGAAGTGGGTGGGAAGGAGGGATTCGACAGCTTAAGAAGGTTGGCTCGGTTGGAGTCGGGGAGGGCGGCTGAGGAAGGTAGGATGGCGTCTGACGTGGTAAAGTGACGTCATTAAAGGGTACGTCATCCCCGTGGGGGGGAGGGGGCGGTCCTCCTCTCCCCCTCCCCACCTTTCTCTTCTCCCGGCTGACGGGATTCATGAGGCGTGCCTTGCCAAGCGGCGACGGAGAGAGAGGGGGTGCTCTAACGGGGAAGGAAGAGCGGAGGATGGAAAGCAGCGAGAAGAGAGAAAAATTGAGTGGATATAAGTTAAAAAACTTACCTCGCTTCCTCGCTGAGGGAAAAGAAAAAGAAATCTCAGGGTCGGGGAGGTTTGCGGGACAGGGCGGAAGGTGGTAGGAGTTGTCGGGACTTTCTACAATAAATCCGCCCCCTCAAATCTCTTTGCGTCTCATCTGCCTTCCTTCCTTCCTTAGACCTTCCGCTCCGCTGAGCCTGGTTCTAATCCTCAGAGGTTGCAAGTCGGTCGCGGGAGTTGTTTTTCCTCACCAAATGGAGGTGACGACGGAACCGGAAATCAGAGAATCCTCCCGGAATTTCAAAACTTTAAGAAACTCAGAAGTACCTTGCGGAATATCGTGAAAACCCACCGAAAATGAAAGAAGTACACCATGTGGGCGTAGGGAAATTTCTGTGGAGGGTGGGCCCCGTCCATCGCCATTGGGTTCGTTACCCAGTTGCTTCTTTGTTTAAGGTTTTACTTGTGTTGGCCATAGTTTTTACTGTTTTTTGTGGAGGCGGTCAACAGCTGAGACCATTTGCGTCGTTAATAGGGGCTAGGTAGTTGGATATCGTTTGAACCTCGGCATCGGAGGAAGGGGGGAAGGAAACCTGGTTCCGGGATACACTTTCTGGCAACGAAAGGCGCATTCCATCCGCCGGGTGGAATACAGTAGTCTTGCACTCCACACTAAACGTATATGTTAATTCACTGAAAACTCTCAGCAACTTCTGAGACTCGATCCCGTGTCCTCGGATTGAAATGCTAATTCTATACTACCACACCAACAGGTTTTTCTCACTATTAGATTTCATTGCTTATACAAGAGAAATCTAACGACTCCGTTGGCGAAGAAATATTGTGATAATCTATGGAAGACCGAAAGGAGAAAATTTTTTTGGGAAATCTCCATCGTGGTTGAAAAAATAAGGAAATGAGTAAAATATAATGTATAAGATTTTTTAAGGCTTAACTTGGTGGAACCACATTGATTGACCATGATAATGACTGTAATCGTTGACAGCCGGGGTCGGAAAAAATAAAACTTTCTGTGGAATATTATACGGTGGGGAAAATATTGTTTTAAATCACCTTTTATTAAATATCCTATTTCCTGCCCCATATCAACCGCCGTATCGGGGTAGATAATTCATCGGCCTAGTCTTGAGTCCGCATATTCGAGGCCCGCCTCGGGAATGGATGTCTTGTTTGTGCTTGGATTAATTTAGGTTGGACGGTACGATAAAATCAGCAGCTGGAGCACCTTAAAACTTAATTCCACCGCTAATACTGTCACCACCACGTTATGACTTTGAAAAATCTACAGTCCGCATTAGAGGGAGAAGGCAGAAAGTGCCGGGATGCCCTCGAGGGGGAGTCGGGGAAGGTGGGAAGGGATGCTGAAGGGTCTCTTCACCATTAATCCCCACTCTCTCTCCCTCTCCTCACCCCCCCCCCCCCTCCCCGTATTCTTTCTCTCCCCAGTCATTCCGCTCCGCTCGACCCGGTTCTAATCCCGCATGGGAGTGAGCCGGCCTCCGGAGTGTTTCCCCCACTCTGCGCTCCTCTTCCTCAACATCTCCTGGAGTCCCTCGCCGCCCCCGCATCCTTTCCGCATCTTCACGGAGGCGCGAGCGATGGGGTCGGCGTGGGTGGGGGTGGGCAAGGAAAGGGGGAGGGCTGGCCAGGCGAGCTGGCTCTCTCTCTCCCTTCCCGCTATGCCCCGCGCAGTTAATCTCGCCCGAGCCGAGGAAATCCGCGGGGAAATGTTGCGGTTCGGGTTGATTTATCAGTCATTCATCGTGGATGCGGATTTTGGCGTGGCGTCTGCAGGTGCGAGTGGTGGATTGGGCCGCGGGGGACTTCACCCGGGGAGGCATTTACCCTGCCCACCTCCTCTCCGTGATTCCGCACCCCTCCGTCCTTCCCCATTCCAAGCAACCCCCTCCAACCCTCAAGAGAGTAATGCGCCACGTGCTTTTAAAAGCAGCGTGGGATTCGAAAATGGGGCTCTTTATCCCCACATTAACCGTCGTCGTAGATTCATTTCCAGAAGATGATCGTCATAGGGAAAACTATTGGTCACTTTTTTCATAAAAACTGTATGCTTCGAGGAGCATTCCACCTTTCGCATACGAAGCGCAGTGTTTTGAATGTTTAATATTTAAAAATACGCTTATATTTTGCTTCAAACTGTTTTCATACACCCGGTGCTATGACTCTGGGTTCAATAACTTAGATTGTGGTAAAAATTATACCAAATAAATGCATAAACTACGCGTTTATGTTGGGGAGATGACCAATGAAACGGTTTGTTTGTGACTTTGAATAGTTTTTTGCGCTACCTGTTTTATTAATTATTTCGATGGGAATTGCTACCCGCTTGATATTTTGATGAATTTTTCGAAAGTTGGACACATTGGATGCGAGACTTAATCTTTCCAAACATTTTTGAGTCAAAATGTGTGCCAATATGAGTGATTGTTTTGTTTTATTAATGTAATAATCCCGGACAATTATGGCCAGTTTGCAAGCAATGGATATTTTTTTGCAAACTTACCAGCCGTCGTATAATTTTTATTCTGCTGAAAATTATGGAAAAAATGAAATGTGTCTTAGATTTTGACATTTCGTTATTTTAGTCTTGGTTTACGTACATATACAACAATATTCTCGATATTTTTCCTAGCTTTATTTTTGGCTGGGAACAACAAAGGTAGCGACATATTAAAGCGTTATTTATTTCCACGGTTTTTCCCTTCTGGTGATCAGAATACATGAATTTTCGTAATTCTGTTGCAATATTTTCTCTCACCATTTTTTCACTATATAATCAGTGCGATATTGAGTATATCACTGGCCATACAATACGACCACAATCATATTCAATTTATTTTTCATTATTCGATCAACACGCGATGTTTCGCGATCATGTTGAATGACGATCAAATCGAAAATATAAACAGCAATGTTTACATCATTAGCCAAAGGCATTAGAATCAATACTCATCACTGGGTAATATCCTCCCAGCAGACTCAGGAAACGGAACCATAATAGTCAATGGGGAGATGCCAACTTTGCTTTCCAATGATTTCCACAAAAACCGCGGGAAAGCATGCTTCATTTATTCCCAAAAATGTCTCATTTTTCTCATACATTTCGTTGGCTCTTACAGCATTTTCCGATGCTTTGACGAGCGAGTCGAAGGAAGCAACTCATCACGCGCAGTCGAGTGAAATCTAATAGAACTCTCGTGAGAAATAAATTGGTGACGGGTTCCAGTCACATGGGAGCAAACTTGTGGGAGCATAATGAAGTTTGCTCCGCCCGTTGTTATGGAATGTTAAAAATAGTCGAAAATATGAGAAAATCTAGTTAGATCGCGCATTCCATTATAATATATGCCAAAAATATATCTTCCTGATAACCTGAATACGATTTTCATCCTTGCCCCAACCCAGTCAAATGAGACGTATGAGACTCCTGGCGAGAGAGAGTGTACATTTAATTATTCGATGGAGAGTATAGCAGCATTGGTTGCTCTGCTGGAAACCTTTTGAAATTTATATGAAACTGGTGTATAATATTATTCCTCATACCAAGATTTAAATGATTAATGGTAATTGCTTCACCTTAGTGTCACTACTTAACATTAAAATGTTGCTTTAATAATGGGGGTCTTTACCATTTATTTTTATTTCCGAATCTGATAGAGTTTGTAAAATAAAAAGACCAGTATTTTTCCGTTTTTAGATCCGTCAATTATTTCTCGAGTTATAAGCGGCGAAAAACTGATGTTTTTAACCCTTTCGGAAAAGTGGGCGTGGTGCAATCTCGGACGTCATTGACCATTGACTTCGTCCAATCACAACTGAGCCAGCGAAGCTACTTCGCCTTATCGCAAAGGGGGCGACACAGCTGACTCTGCCAACAGGATCGATTGCGACAGGATCTGTGCGAGCAGACCTTCCGAGAACTCCCCTCCACTCCCTTCCCTTCCCCTAAAAACAGTCAAGGACGGGAGGAAAATGACGTCAATGTTATCAAAGCAGCTTTTTCGGTGGTCGTCACCTTTTGCTTATTTCAATTTTTGATTTATTAGCAAATGGTTGTGGTTAGAAGATTAATTTTTTCACTAAAATTCATTTTTCGTTTTCATCTAATAATTTCATGTGCAAAATTGCGATTTCGGTTCCGAGTAAACTCCCCGATTGCTTTAAATCCACCTTCTTTGGCATTATACCAAGATAAAGGTCATTATAACCAAGATTAGATAAAGTTCGGAAATATCATTTATTAAGACGGGGAAAATTACCTACCAAAACTTGAGGACATAAATGTTTATACTTTTGAATTAAAAAAATTAAATTCCGATCATCTTCTTGGTCAAGATGCTATACGAGCGAATGGAAATGTTGTTATAACATCTTTTTTAGACAAATCCTAGGGGGCTCTTTCTTTGACAGTTATTTATCTCAAGTATTTGAGCATAGCCCTTCTTTCTTCCATTAAATACTCTGTTTCAAAAATCTTTGAAAATAGCTCAGAAAAAAAGTTAGCTCACTATGCATGAATGAGTTCGTAAATCGAATATCAAAGTGCTGTCATTTTTGTTTGCAACGAAACCTTGCGGAACTCATTTTCTAAAAGACCCTCCTACCAGAAACGTATTGGATTCTATGAGTCTATTTTGCTGGTATCGATATCAAATTCCAAATCGTAGATGAACACCATCCCAATAATATATAATCATATGCATAAAAATGCTTGATTTTCTACATAAATAATGTGATAAGGAATAAATACACTCACGTGTTGTCCACGTTATGCAATCGCTTTCTCGGAGCATTTAACTAATATTCATATTAAATTTTTGTTTCCCGCATCAAAAGTTTTCAGAAATACCCGCCACCTCTGTAAATAGCGGGGAAGAGTGCTTTCGTTCTATTCTACTTAGTGAAAAAACTTAGATTTCAGCAGTTACTGTTGGATTTCAACAGGTGGCCTAATTTGCTGTTGAATATTTACACAGTAACTATGGCAAATAACTGTTGGCCCAAATTACTGTTGACATTTTTAACAGTTTTTTTGCATAGGGCATTCTTGAAAAAGACCTTAAAAAGAAGAGGTCCATTGAATTAATCCTCTTTCTTGACCAATGAGTATTCCCGCTTTTGTAAGGATAATATTTTGTGTACCTCCATGAACCGTGTTAAGTATAAAATAAGAAATCAATGGTGAAAACCGTGGCATTCAACTATTACGGGTTTCGTTCCTCTTTCCTTTGACGAACAAATGCTTTCCGTGCAATGAAATTGAAAACAATACATATATGTATCATCATTGTACATATTCTTGGTTGCATATTCAATGTACATATTCTTATCATTCTCTCACACGTATTGATATGTTGACACTAGATTCCAGGGAAAGAAGGCATATTCCTGAGGATAAAAGGCATATGGAAAATATGAATACCAAATAATTGGGAGAATCTTGAAAAATCTTATGAAAACTTATTTAAAGTAGAGACGTAGATGCAGAAATTTCATCATAGTAGAAAAGTAAAAACTCGAACATAATCATATGATTGACTACACTAATAATGCACCGGTATATATTAGCAAGCCATTAACGCACCGCTTTAATTACTTTTTAATAATTTAATATAATAATTAATGTTTTTTTAAACTATTGTATTGTATAGTTAGTGTTTGAATCCGATTTATTATGGTTTCGTTACTTACGTATAACCGAAAGTAAGCATCTGACAAATCTCGGTACCTCACACCGTTATCGCACTAAGGGAAAAAGTGCTTTGGAAATACGAAATAAGTACTAAACTTCCCCGTAGAGGCTTGTGTCACTTCATCTGAATACAGACTTAGACTTGCAAACGGTAACTTTATCCACTCACAAAACATTGACTTATGATTTCAAAGAGAATATTTAACCTCGTGAAATTCCTTTCAGTTACTTATTTTAACAATGATTATTAATTTTGGAATATTCTATTTACACCATTACTATCCGTTTTCACACCAAATATAACACTAATTATGACTCCTGGCTATAAGGATTGGCCTCGGATAATATTTCCCCTGACCTAATTTTCTGTACGTATGATCATATGTTCATTTTCAGCTAGACAGTATGATGCGACTGGGTTGGGTTACCTAGCATTGAATTTCCTCATATTTTTTTAATACGTTCAAGACCTAATCCCCTCAGGATATATGGTGACGCTTAATTCTGAAACTTTGCCGTTGCCAACAAAAATTGGTAAACAAGAGGAGACAAGAATGAGGTGGATTTCAAGTTACTTTGTGAAATGGTGTGTTTATGAGATTATCATATTTTTTCGGGATTATTATCTCACAGGACTGATAAATAGAGCTTGCCTAAAGATGAAAACATAATATCAAAGCTATTTTCGGCTTTATACGGAATATCACAAAAGAAATATGAAACATTTAACAAACACCGTCTAATAATACAGGTCAATAAATTATGGATTCGATTACTAATTAGCGTTATTTTAAAGAAAAAGTTTACCTTGCAGTCTCCCTGACAAATATGTTTGTTACGTACATTTTACTCATAGGAGATACATCATCAATAGTTCTAAAATTGGTTTTATGCGGCTATATTTCCGTTTATTCTGTTTAAAAACCCCTTTTACTAACAAAATTCATCCATTTTACATAATTATGTATCCCGTACTTGTTTTATATTCCAAGAGTCTCACGGTTGTTCCATTGTATTATTACTCACCTTCTAATTTGCATTTGGTATATTTTTACACCTGTTGAAAACTGCTAATAGTTCAACCCACCTTATAGTTCATATCTCATTGAAATAGCTATAATAATCAACGTTATCACTTCTGACTTTGAAATTAAATACACATGTAATATCTCATCTGTTGGCCCATGTTTTGAAATTAGAATGTGCTGTAATACTAGGCATTTTAAATACCAGAGTTTAAATGTGATAATTTTATAAAATTATTATTTCAGTTTGAGTCTGTTGCTCTCACATTTCTTTCTTACGTAGAATTTCTATGAGTTAGTCATATCGGTGACTCTGAATGAAAACTACTCCAAATTTTTGTCCTTAAAAGTTATTGCTACGGCTGCTCATGAAAATACTGTAATTCCGTATAGTTTGGGTTGTTTTTCCCCGCTAGTGATTTCATAGTTTAAGAAATGAATTAGCAATCTCCTTAAGTTTAGCAGCTTATGGCTTATCTTTGGTAAATGGAGTTCAAAATATCAACATAATGAATGCTCTGCTAAGCCTTCTCGCAAATGAAGTTAAATTAAATAGGGACCGGTATTTATAAAGTAAATAAATGCTAATGCGACGCTGACTCTGAATTCATTTTTACTTCGATTTCCCTCTTATTTAGACAATAGAGCTTGCTTTCCTATGTGCCGGATACAAGGAAGGAACCCTCTGAGGTTTGAAAAGGCGATTTCGTTCCCGGAAACGAATCGCCAACTGACTCTAATTGATCTGATTTGAGCGAGAGCCCAGGGCTAGCGTGTGGTGTGGAGGGGCGTGGGGAGAGAAGGGAACGAGACCCAAGTCCGTTAATGGCCCGCCGTAATCATAATGACCATTGGTTTCTGGGCTACCAACTTTCCACATCTCTGTGCCGAAGATAATGACGCAGGTGGTCCACGGTCGCGGCGCTAGGAATTTTCCCCATAAATCCCCGAAAATAAAAACCGAGCGGAAACGAAAGAAAGGTTGAGAGGAGCGGTGGGAGAAATGTAAAAACGCCAGTGAAAAAGACAAAGGGAGGGACATTTGTTAAAAGGGACCGAATGTACAAAAACTCTCTCAAGGCTGAAAAAGAATCAGTCTGTCTGCTCGCGGGGGACCGAACTCCCATCACCTCACCCCGCTTCTTCCCCTCCTCGCCCCCACTCCACCCGATTTGCTTTCGCATTGTCCCCCTCCCCCACACACAAAAAACCCTAAGTCCCCCTTGCCGTCCATTTCTTCTCTTCGTCGCATTGTTGCCAACCCACCCCGCTGTCTGTCGAGCGCCTTTCCGTAAAACAAAGGAATGTATCCGCGTTCTCGCGCGCCCTCCGTGCCTGCCTTGATCTTTTAATTTCAAATAACACCCGATGATGCATTTTTTCCCCTTTACCTGCATGCGCTTTTCGTGTATTGCTGAAAGTTGACATCAGTGAAACAGCCGCAACTGCTTGTGTGTTGCATGTCGCGTGACCCTCTTTTTGTTACTTATTATTTTTGTTATTATATGATCATACCTTACCATGTTTGAACTTTTGCATTCCACTGACACCTGAATAAAGTTTTGTTTCGTATTTCTGGTCTTTTGAAATTTAACATCTGTTAAAGAGATCGCATAGCGTAGTGGTGGATTTTAACGTAAACATACATTAGAGTAGGTCAGAATAGCTTATAATAGTAGCATTTACGCTTTCTTACTTCAAGACTATGACTTCGGGTCCTGCTTTTTCTTTTAATTTGAATTAGATTCTGATACCTCGGCCTCGTGAAATACGCCTTACTGCCGCGACCGACGAGGGCACAGCGGTATTCGGATGGCCTGGTTTTTTGACGCTGAAGACAAAATAATCGAGGGCGTCTAATTAATACTTTTCAGAAAAATATAAGTATGTAGGCTCCATATTTTAGTTCCAAAATATTTCAATCACCGGCATGACTTATAGAATAATAGGAAGCCATTTGAATTTCCCCAATATGCCGAAATGTATAAGGATTTTTGGATAATTCTCGAGTGTTAATCATTATCAGCATTAGATTTCTGCTCTCGGAAGTCTTTTCTAGCCTGAACGTCCCTGGGTAATTAATCATCACATTTGACTTATCATGAAGCACCGAACGTCACGAAATACCAACTGCAATAGATCACCTGTACCCGAGTGTAAATTCGAGGCCATGTCTCATGAGTTGTCAATATGATAAACCACCCCAACAGAGAAGAATGTGGATTATGGGGAAATATTGAATGCTAGATTAAAATATTTATTTATGTCAACAAAATTGTTTGAATATTAATATGAAGAGTTTTTAAATATCTTTAGTTTGCTTTCTTGGTCAACAAAGATTTTGAACACCAGCGGCACTAAGAAAACGCGATTCTCGACGGAGGAACCAGAAAGTTGAAAGAAAAAGAACTAAGAGCTATTCTAATTACATGCATTAGTAACAGACACATTTATTTTGGTAAATGGTGAGCATTTTACCTGCACTCGTGAATTTAAATAACTCCGGGAAATTATTCTCCACTGAAATAGTTTCATTCAAATTACAACACTTTCATTTAGACCAATAATTCTGCTGGTTATAAGCATTGAGGTAATTTCGAAAATGTTATAAAAATTTAATTGATTGATAAGTAAAAATTCATGCCATGTGCGAAAAAAATTCGTGCATCCGCGAAACGTGTCTTAATTGTTTTTTATATATCCGTATCGTCGGTGAAATTTACCCTCCGCGGTTGGCATGGCTGCGTTCTCGTCATCCTTCCTTCCCAACTCCCACCATCCTTCCCTAATTCCAATTTTCAACTTCCCCCTCTCAGTTCTCCTCTCCTTTTCCGTCACCCGCCCCTCCAGGCCTCTCAAGCCGTTGTTTTCCTTTGCTCGTCCCATTTTTATGGCCGGCTCCCAACACCTCTAAAATCCTCTTTCATCCTCCCTCCCACCTCTCTCCCCCTCTCGTACCCTTTCCCCGTCAATCCCCATCTTCTCCGCTCCCCAACCCCTCCCCCCTGCACCCCTGGTCCGCCGTCCCCCCCCCCCCCCCCCCCACCTACCTCCTCCTATTCTCCTTCCCCCAGAACCTTACCAATCTGCCTCCTGTCCCCTTCCTCTCCAAAACCTCTTTCCATACTCCCGAGTGACTACCCCCCCCCCCCCCCATCTTCCCACCCTCATTCCTTTTTATCCCTCCCACTTCTTACGTCTGCTTTGTTGCATTATTATTTTTATTTTCTCTTTGGAGAATTTCACGTTAAAACACTGAAGATGGAGAGGGAGGGAGTGAGATAGTGAGGGAGAGAGAAAGGAGGAAAAAAGGATCCGAGCGGGGAACCTTATGGCGTAGTATTTCGCCTTTTATCCGACGAGTCATTTCATCTAGGTCTGGCTCGCGCTGATTAACCAAAAGCCTTCGGTAGACGCGCTTCTGGAGGAAATTGCTTTTAAAAATGTCTCCTGGACTTGTGCGGCGCAAGGGTGAACTGTATTTCTTTTTTTTTGTCCGGGGGAAAAAATCAGTAACCTCGACGAGAAAAAAAAAGTTTTAATTTGATTCATTTTTTAAATTTTTTATTCAGTTGTAACAATCAGATAGCGAAATGAACTGGAACTTAATTTTGGATATGACTTGGTCGTGCGTAGTGGCCGAGGTTTAACTTTTATTATCGCGACGTGAATATATAAAGGTTCTCTTGGAGGTAAAAATGAATTTCCTTCTCTCAACTCTCTTCTCTTGAGGAGAATTTACATGGGTCTGGTCACCGCAAATCCCCATTCGTTCGCTTGCGTCCTTTCCATATCTTGCAGTGGCAAGTTGAGGCAAAAGGCTGTTTTTGGCTTAATATTCCGAATCCCGCTTCAAATCCAATCGAAGCGAACGCCTTGAGGCCCTTTATGGAAAAACAGTGCCCAATATTTTGGCGAAGAAGACTGAATTAACGAAATATCCCATGTTCGTGGAAAACCTAACGAATAAATGTAAACCTAACACGCAAAAGTCTTTTTTTACGCCAGACACCAAAAGCTATAAAATAACGGTAGTGAAGCAGTAGTTGATTATTTGGCAAAAGAGGGGTAATGACCAGTCAATCAGGGTATGTATATTACAGAGGGCATATAAAATATGTGAACTACACAGAAGTCACCAACGGCCTCCTAAGTGTCGCAGAAATAGCGAATAGAAACAGCGCCTCCGGCACTTCGCGCTCCGCATGAAAAACACATTTTCAGGTTGGTAGCGAGCAGGGAAAATTTTCTCCCATACAGTCCTTGTTGATACTTATATCCCGAAAGGTAAAAAAACAGTGTTTTTTGCCTTCATTTTCACATATGCGAAAGCAAACCTGTCCCACTCAAAGGATCACTGCTAAAAAAGTTGATATATACAGTGTTTTTGAGAAACCTTCTGCATGTGGGTTTAATTAAGTGAGTGAAAACTCTAATTTATACCGTGAACCCCTATATTTATGGACGCATTAATGAGGCCCTACAGTGCACCGCTAGATCAAATTTTTTATCTATCTGTGTAGTAATTTAAAAAATTGAGGTCATTTGGAACCCTCTTTCTCTTGCTGAGTAAGAGATCTATTCAAGCTCTCTTCATCCCTCCCTCTCTACCACCGTACCCGATCAGCAGACTTCGTAGGTCTACTCGCCCCCCATATTGAGTGGAGTTAATTCTTTGTTTTTTTGTCGATTGTACAAGTTAAATTGTCAAAGCAATGTTTGGCCTAGTTTCATAATGATTGGTTAAATATTTGCGAGGCAGGAAAACCGTTTGGATGTTTTGCTCTGCTTCCTATGTCAAATGTCTGACGCACATTTTTTACCGGAAGTATCGGCAATCGGCATATCAACCTACAATGTCCATATCAACTGATGGTTTACGTATACCGGGCATAGCGAACGTCAGGATTAGTGCACTATTTTGGCTCCTAAGGGAGTGCGGCAGTTATTAATTATCAAGGCGTATTACGTAATCGTACGGGAAATATAAAACCTGCATTAAAACGAAATTATGTGTTGAGTGCCGAGTTCGTGCCCTGCCTGCCCTGCCCTGCCAGGCCAAGACTTTATGGCTGGGGGTGGTGGGGACTCCACGCCATTGTCGATGAATAAACAGATTTCTTCCGATCATTTTTGCTATTGACAACTACCTTATCAAGGGAATACGATGACTTCACATGCAATGCAGCCTCCCACCTTAGGCTAACATAATTTGGGTTGACTGTGCATACATTTTATACAGGAACTTATCGTTAAATTTCAAGCATGCAAGAAGATCCGTCCATTCATCCCTATAAATCCCGGCAATAACCCAAGAAAATTTTTTACTTTTAATGCAAGAAGGTTTTTAGCACAATCACACTAACGCGCATCGCATTTACTTTCATTCAGACGGGCAAAAAGAGCATAGCACTTGAATCAAATGGCCACATTAAATATCCTAATATTCTCAACGCTAACTTGAAATTAATCCAGTATTTCCCATATTTGACGCGGAAATAGTAGCACTACAAACCTCTCCGTGTTACCATTTATCGCATTGTTTTTTAATTACCTAACTAAAGATAAAGCTTATGGTATTAATATATTCAGAAAAGGTATTTTCCTGAAATTTATACTGTCATATCAGTGTGTGCATCAACCTACGATAAGATATAAATAATGATAAAATCGGGGATTTGAAAAGGACCTGAGGTGGCAAGTCTTCAGGCTAATCCTATCAAAGTCCCCGATTAATTACCACCTGTACAGAATTTTTTTAAAACATGTTGAGGGTTCTTCCATTTACCTATTTATCCCATCTTTAGTTTGATAACACTCTTATTATGCGATTGGGTCTCATACATATGGCATTGTTATAATGTATATGACTATTTTAATATGTGTATGAAGGTATATGTATCTCTAGCCGGTAGAGATATGTGCACATATTCTTGGCATGAAAGATTGTGCCACAACCCAGCCAACGTATTGTCCTCTTCTCCCAGGTCTTTCTCTTTTGTGTTCCTTCGCCCGTGATGTAGCTGAGCACCCTGCTCACTAGCTAAAGCCGAAACTACACGATACTAAGAACACCTTCCAACGTTGAACGCTTGATGCTTTGTAGCCTCGTGTTGCACAACTCTCAAGCTTCCAGTATCAGGCGTCGAGCGTACGCGTTGGATTATGCTCCGGCCAGGTCCGGTTCTGGACCCAAGCGACACAAGCGATCGCTTGGGGCGCCGAGCTCAGAGGGGCGCCAAAGCGTGACAAAAGAATAAAAATACCCTGTAATATTTTGCAAATATACAATAAGTGAGTTAAATTTTTTTAACCATAATGTTTATGGCACTAACAGGAATACTATATGTGCGTTTCGCAAAAGAGCAAACACTCAGCGAGGAAGATTTATCTGTAGATCTGATTTATCTGTAGATTTATTCAATGTCACAGGCTCAACTTGGTATAAATTCGTAGTCATTAATAAAGAATACGTTGTAACATCCTACAAGATTTATCTACTATGCAACCGGTTTCATCGCATAGGCACCTAAGATATCGCCTATGCAATGAAATCGGTCGTTTAGAAGTTACAAAGTTATCTTTATTCTAGAAGTGAGCCCCCTCTACAGCTCGCGCGCCGCGGCGGGCGTCCTGCCCCCCTCTATAAATGTTACCAACAAAATCTACTGGCGTTGACTTATCACTCACTCAGTGATTCAACCCGAAGGTTGGTTTGGATAGGTGAGGGTAGAGCTCACCCCGAACTAAACCACAGGCATGTGAATTTCACACATTCAGGGAAGGGGGGGCAGTTCCTTTCCCTGGACCACTTCGCCCTCCGAGTATTTTGCGTTTTGGGGCGTCCAAAGGCTTCACCCAGATCTGAACCCGGGACCCTTCGATCAGCAGCTCAGCGCTCTACCCATTAGACCTCCACGCTCTCCCGACTTATCATTGTCAGAAAAAAAAACAAACGACGTAGTCTCTCATTTAATGTTGTGGAGAGCTCTTGTTCTGTGTACGTGTTACCTTACCAATTTACATTGGGTACATTTTTCGGGCGCGTTTGAGAAAATCAGTTTTTTATTGCTACCTTGTGATACACTAACGAAAATATGTCTCACAAAAAGAAATCATCCGCTGCGTTTTATCGAAAAAGAAGTGCGCAGGAAATTGAAGAAAATCAGAAGCGAGCTAAGGGGATGAGAACTTTTTTTACGCTGCCATCTACAAGCATCGAGCCATCTAACAGGGAAACACCGTGTTCAGGTGATGACAGTGCAACTACAACTGTCCCTTCAAGAGTCGAAGCTATACCATTGCATATAAGAACTTATTTTATGTGATTATTGCTAATTTGTTACCAAACTTATATTCTGGTTTGTATTTCTAAAATCAAACAAAATTTAACAGAATACTTTTTAATTTTACAATTGTAAAAACTTTTTATTGAAATCAGGAGATGAGTTTCCACAATATTTGCAAAACTCAATGGTATCATTACAAACGATCAGGATAACTATTTAATGCTTATGAGTAGGGATGATTAAATAATGTTTCTTTGTTTTTATCGTAAAAAAGAGTCCCCGATAGAAATAGAAACGGAATGCGGCAGTGTCAGTGACTTGATTGGGATGTCAGAATGTGCCGAATCAAATGATAATCCAGATGGATCCAATCATCTTGTTATGACAAAGCCACGGTAATTTTCAAAGCATACATACACGAATCAGTTGTATTTATTATTTTAAAACTTACGTTTTGTATTGTAATTGTAGGATGAACCACATGCCTATTGTTGACTTTTCAACTGATGATTGCGGAAAATGGCCTGATAAAATTACTGATGGCATGCGAAAAACAATTTTAGAAAGCGGCCCTTTTCAATAACTGATGCTGAATTTCCTGTCGATAATACTGGTAGTAGATTTACTCCGGCTAACTGTAAAAGAAAATTATCTAACGGAGAAGAAATCCACTGAAAGTGGCTGATTTATTGTTTCAAAAAATTCTATTATTTGTTCATCATCATCATTGGTCAACAATCCTAGGATTGGTTTGACGCAGCTTTCCACTGGATTCTTCTATCGGCCAACTTTTTCATTGTGGCGTAATTCTTCTCTTTTACATTCTTCACAATCTGTTCCATGTATCTCATACGAGGCCTGCCTTTTCCAATCTTCCCGTTCACTTTTCCCTCGATGATAGTCTTCATCAGGCCATCGTGTCTCAAGATATGGCCGATTAAGTTTTCCCTTCTTCTTTTTAGAGTTGTCAGCAGACTTCTCTTTTCTCCTACTCTTCTTAGCACTTCCTCGTTACTTACTCGGTCGATCCATTTAATCTTCAGCATTCTTCTGTTACTGTTGTAAATTTTTTAGTGCTGAAAGTATCTCACTTTCCGGCGCATCCGAATTTTCAGACTGGTGAAATTTCCCGGATTTCTGGCCCAACTTGAGATATCCCGTAGCCATTTAAAAGCATGCCAATCATGGCGAGAATCGGCGAGAATGCATCTGCATTTGCGCCTAGGTAAAACAGTTGATGATGCAAACCAAAGATTCATTCATGCGGAGGGTGAATATTGGTATGAAGTATTGAAAAGGTTGCTTTGTATAACGCAATTCCACGGAGCTCAGGGATTGGCATTTCGAGGAACAGATACACTATTTAAAAAGAATAATGGGAATTTCTTGAAATTAATTGAGCACATTGCCGAATATGATTTTGTCTTGAAAGAGCACTTGCGAAGAGCAAGTTCTCATGAAGCCAGTGTTCATTATCTTAGTAAAAAACATACAAAATTAATTCATTATCAACACGCATTCAAGATTATATTTTACATTAAATTAAAGAAGCGTCATACTACTAAGTTGTATTAGACTGTACCCAGATGTCAGTCGTACAGAACAGATGTCGATTGTCGTTCGTTTTGTTCAAGCAGAGTCTGGTGAAGAAATAGCTATTAAAGAAAATTTCCTTGGTTTTATTCCAGTTACAGACACTACTGATGAAGGTCTAGACTAAGGTCAGACTATCTCTTCAACGAGTTGAGAAGACGGCAGATTCAATTGAAAAATATGCGAGGACAGGGATATGATAATGGCTCCAATATGAAAGGAAAAAGATAGGAGTTCAAAAAGAATCAAAGACCTTGACCCTCGAGTTTTTTTCGTTCCATGTGGAAGTCATTCATTAAACCTTTTCGTGGACGATACAGCGCTGTCATGTCCTGTCGTTGTCAATTTCTTTAGCTCGGTGCAAGAGATATTCAAATTTTTTTCTGCATCTACCTATCGATGGGGTATTTTGAAAAAGCATGCATCTAATGTAATTTTAAAACCTCTCAGCGATACCCGATGGGAAAGCCAAATAAAGTAATTGGAGCCTCTTCGATACTTTATTGATTAAGTTTAAGATGCTGTTTATGAAGCCTGTGTAGATCATAAAATAGATGCTTTTGGAAGAAACAGTGCCATTGGTATCGCAGAAAAATTACAATAATTTAAATTTCTTTGTTGCATAGTGGTCTGGTACGAAACTTTATTCAAAATCAACAAGGTTAGCAAAGTTCTCCAAAAGATTACTGTAAATTTACAAAGTGCCATGAATTCAGATGAAAGTGTTGGCAGTTTTTTGAAGAAAATGAGATCTTAACAGGGGTTCAATATCGTGATAACGGATGAAAAAGAGATTGCCGAAAAACGTGGATATCATTCAGATTTTGAAAAAGAAAAGCACATCCGTTCCAGGCGAGTGAACAGGTAATTTACGTGTGAATCTGACGATGATCCTATTGAAGTAGTAAAACGCAAATGTAAGGTGGATTTGTTTTTACGCAATTGATACAGCTATCAACTCACTAAAAGAAAGATTTGAGCAAATGGACAATTATAATGAAAATTTTAGCTTTCTATTCGATATTCATGGTCTGCAGAAGTGGGATCGTGCAAAACTAAATGCTGCATGCATAACTCTTCAGGATGTTCTAAGTGATGGTGATGAATGCAACATCGACGGGAAAGAACTATGCGACGAACTTTTGATGTCAGCGCCCATTCTGCCCGCTGAATCTTCTTCACCAAGCTCATTATCTTATATTACAAAAACTAATTTTATTGACATTTTCCCAATACTTTTGTAAGTTTGCGAATCCTCTTGACCTTAACTTTATCTGTAGCTACTGGCGAAAGAAGCTTTTCGAAATTGAAGTTGATAAAGACATACCTTGGTTCAACACTTTCTCAATGACTGGGCTATCAACATTAGACATTGAAAGCGACACTTAGAAGAGAATTGACAAATATTCTAATTTGAAACATTTTGCGAATTTAAAGGCTAGAAAATTTTCAGTATAAATATTTTTACTCATCGGAACAATATTTAGTATATACACGATAAAAATGTTAAAAAATGTATAAGCTATTGTATTACTATGCTTCGTTTATAATTTATTAAAAATAGTAATTTAATCTTTTAACTCCCTATCTACTCTCTACTTTCCTATAAGTGTTTTAATTAGAATTAAAACGTATGTTTTCAATGTTTTAAATGCATCCAAATAAATAAAGTAGTTCTTTGTGCATTTGTTTCTATTCTATAATAATTTTGAAATAGGGCAGTAGCCCATTGAATAATCAAATAAAATTACAGTGGAATGTCTTCGCAATATTTAATTTAAATGAAGAAATAATCCATGTCCATAATGTGTAAGTAAGAGTTTATTATTTTGAGGCTCGAAAGTCCTATTAAGATCGTAGAAAACAACAAAAACACAATTCTTTGCGAGGGGAGCCAAAAAAACTGCTTGGGGCGCCAAACGCTATCCCGCTTGTGTGGAAAACTCCTCTCGGACCGGCCCTAGTTCCGGCCGTTGTCGGTCTTTTAGATCCTAGTCAAAAGACTTCAGGAGCATTCGAATTAACTCGTTCTTTTTTTGGGAGTAGAGCTACACGGCTGATCGAAGAGGGTGAGGTACACCGTGACATTTTGTACAATGTTTTGATAGGTACCTAAAGAATCATTATGTATAATAGCCTTTTCCTTTTAATGTTATTTACCAATAAATTCCATGATTATAGCCTAAATGATAGGTTTTATTGCATGTTATCGTCAACTGGTGCAGCCTGCTCTGAAAATGAGTTACATGCTTAATTGTGTTTAAAATAGCAAGATATTCCACGGAGAAAAAATAAATCATTCGCCTTGACCGGGACTCGAACCCGGACCCCCTGATTTCCGTCCAGGTCCTCTACCAGTTTAGTTTCCGGAAATCAGGGGGTCCGGGTTCGAGTCCCGGTCAAGGTGAATGATTTTTTTCTCTGTGATATCGTGCTATTGTGAAATTTCAGCGGGTAACGCCGTTAAAGTTTACGCGGTAAATTCAAGAACTTTGAATTTGTTTACAATATTTATCTACTACTCACCACATATAGAGATAACATCCAACACCTTCTTGAAACATCTCTTATGTTCATTTTATTTAATGAATAACTTGGAACAGGATAATACTAAAATTGTAGCAACAACAGCTGCAACTTCTGTATCCTCTTTCACTTACATTACTCGTTTCACAGAATGGCTCCCATACATTCGTACGAGCAGTATCGGATCAAGCATTCACCACATCGTGTAGTCAAAACATGGCTTCCATTAGCTGTCGATTCATTCGACTCAAACGTTCGGTCTAACGTTTCGATTCGGTGAATCGTGTTGCCCTGGCTTAAGCAATATTTACTTTAGCTGACCAATCGTATAAGCAACTTTTTATCACTGTCCGCAAATGGAACTATGTCTTGCATATTCGGTCTTCTGTTGATTAAAAGTTTCTACTTTTACTCTGCCTGCTCTCTGAATTTCATCGCATTTTAGTACATGCAGCTCTCTCACCCCATACTTCCGCAGACCTGTAATCTAATAGTGATTCACAAACTTATTCCTCTTACAATTCGGCTTTACTATTAAACCTGTCAAAAAATATTTTTACAAACCTAGCTGCTCTTCAAGTCACGGTATTAAACTTCAAAATGGTATTATTTGATCGGGATCTCATACATTGACCGCATATTCGATGAAATACCAAACTAGTGATAAGTACTACCTCTTATTCTTCTTTACATAGCATTCTCCGTGTGTTGTCTTGATATTCCCTAGTTTTCTCTTGAGTTCACCGGGTGTTTCCCGGATGTGATAACCCTTTGATAGATCTTACCGCCATCCCTAAGTATTTTACTGATTTGAAGCCAAATATTTTCGATTTTTTGGTGTCGTAATAACTCGTTAGTAAATTGTTTCCAAAAATTCACTGCAGAAAATTTTCCTCCACGTTCTTACCGTCATTTTTATCACCTATTTAAATTGGTGCAGAACCGTTGTTAGTGGTCCCTATCTACGACAAGACTAAACTCTCAGTTCATTGCCTTGTCGTCATTTATCAACATTCACCGATTACCACGATACCCTTATCTAATTTCATGTACATATATTATATCCCACCACTAAAATCTAAAAGGTGCTGTAAAATTAGCTGTATACTGTGTCGTAGAAAAGACAAATAATAATTAAATTATCAATCAAAAATAATGCACATAGTCATGAAGTATTCATCATAGGTTCACCACTATATAGTAAAACTTTGGAAAAAATGAATAGGGTGGAGCCGGGTCATGTGTAATATTCTCTCTACAACTTTAATATTAGGTCATCGGTTTTGTGCAGCTTTTTTCGGTAGTTCTTCCGGTACGTGATCATTTATTTGTCGGTCATATTTTGTCGCTGAATTGCTAATCGCTGAACATGATTTAATCTGTAGGTGGGACACTTATAAGGCGGTCAATCTAACCAGTTTAATTTTTCATGTCGCGCGAACTCCACGATGTTACATTCATACGAGTGATCATTAACGTTCCTTCACCTACACAAATTCTTACAATTTTACAAATTATTCTGACCGAAGTTATCTACTTGGCATATGTATTCCTATTTCTGAACCTTTTTTACCATTTACATGTAAACCTGATATAAAATGTAAGCTCAGTTAACGTATATTGCAATAAGTTAATGGGATGAAGTAATAATATATATTTAATTAACTAAAAACGTGATAATTAATTTACTTGAGAATAATAATGATGCGCATTCTTTGTTTATTATTATGAATTGTGTATTCCCCTGCTATATAATATATGCCTAAATTATCAGCAATGGGAATTTGGCTTGTTTGAAGATAGTAAGGAAGTATACAGAGCAAATTAAGGACCTCATATGGAACATGTATAGTGGGTTCACTAGAATTGGTAAAAGTGTCACGTACCTCAGCCGATATACAAAACATATATTTATTACCATGCTTTTCACGTAAAATAGAGTTTCCTAAAGTATACGTGATAATGAATGATAAAAAAGACCAATTACTACTTTCACACTATATTTAAAACATCGAGCAAGTTTTCGACAACTGAATGTTGTTCTCAAGTACACGTTGATGATGATGCTCCGTTGTCAAAACCTTACCTACATTAATATAGTCTGAAAATAGAATTTGGTCTTTTTTCATTAGTCATCATGCAAGTATCTAATTTTTACAAAATGATGCCTGGTATCATTAATTACATCGACTAAATTAATTTACTACAACCCAGTACCGGGGATCTTCTTAAATTAAATCAAGCACAAAAACTAAACAGATAATTTTAAGAACTTAAAGGAATCTGGTCTTTGTAAACGGGTCTGTGGGAAAAGACATGTGACCCTAAGAATACTTTTGGAGTACTATACTACTTAATACTGCTGAAGCCAGCGTAAAAAATTCCTGGTTTCCACATCATTGGTTCTGTTATTGAACAAAATAAATTAGCTTGCTACTGAATCATTGCAGTTCAGTTATTCAGTGACCGTATATAAATAGCATAAAGTTATCATAGCGTTCTTTTTCAGTAATTGCTTGACTATTTTTTGAGTCCTAGCGTTTCGAGTTTGCATGACTTAAATATATGTTGATCGTTGATATATCTAAGGATAGATATGCCAATTGAATTTTAGCGCATTTCAGAGTTTTCTTGACCGCAGCAAAAATTAGAATCCTGGTCGGCCTGAATTTCTGGATGTTCCTGTGTTACGCAGCGCTCAATTATGCCTGAAATAGCACGATACTCTGGGGTGAAATAATAACTTTAGAGATCGGAGT
Organism: Platycnemis pennipes; assembly: GCA_933228895.1. Lineage (NCBI taxonomy): Eukaryota > Metazoa > Arthropoda > Insecta > Odonata > Platycnemididae > Platycnemis > Platycnemis pennipes. The sequence goes on from OW121850.1 coordinate 112,741,171, forward strand.
GCGTATCCGAGTAATGCTAAGAGCAAGTTGCTATCGCAGGGGGAAATGACATTCACCGCCGTCATCAACACGGCGGTTGGTTTAATGGATGTGGGAGGCATGGTCGGGCTTGCCTTGCGCCTCGGAGCGTGAAATCACTCATTCCAGGGGGGGTTAGATGGTGAGGTCAGCTCCTTCCACTGCCCTACCTTTTGTTTGCCGAGATGAATCTACTGACCGTAAAATTTCGCAGCTTTGGTATTCAGATTAGCGAGCAAAGAAACGCTCTTTCTCCGGGATTTGAATATTTTCTCCCCTCTCATTTTAAGGCTATGTTGATTTATGCTTACGCTGGTGCTCGCGCTTCAAGAATGTGATGAAATATGTCCGCCGAGTGCAGAGGCCATAAGTGCGTGAACTTCACGCATTAGGGCACGGAGGAAGGCCAGCCTCTATTCTCGTCCGCTGGCGATTTCCCGGAATTTCCTCGTAGTTATTAAACCAAAGGCTCGGACCGAGCTGCGTGTATCCAGAGGCATAATCCGGATAGGGACCGGCAATCTTTGACCGTAACTTCTGAAGATCGCGGATGTGGTGTCACATGAAGGCCAAACAGTCTGAGCCTATTTGAATATAAAATTAGGAACGCATCGAATCCTCTCAGTGATGATGAGTCTGTCGACCAGTTTGTATTTGTTTGAAATTAGATACTAAATTTTCAACATTTTTTTTCTCCTAACGTAGTGAAAAAAATTAAACGGTTAGCCAAAGGACTTCATCAGACTTTATGAGTTATGATAATTGATATATTTTATCTTTTTTCGGACACTGTTTTTCCAGTAACACTGCCCCAGGGGATTACCGATGTCTTCTCTGTACGCCGTCACCGCGAAGCGTCCTGACGCCACATTTCACCCGTCTCCCGTGACGGCGGCAGCCGGCGTTGCGCCGGTGAGCTGCCAGTTAGGCTACTTCAACTTTAAAAGAGCCAACCAGCATGCTCGTGATGAGCCGAGAGAATCCCAGCTCAGCAGTCACCAAAGAGGGAGAGAACAGTGACAAAAAGCAATCGACGTAACATGCGTTGTGACAACAGGCAGTCTATTTGAATCAGCTGACTCGTCCGCATTTTTGCGTTGCCACTGAGTGAATTACTTTCCGAAACGTTTTCTGCGGCATTGGTTCCATCCAGTTTCCGGCATGAACAACTCTTGCATCTTACCGTCCGTGATTTATCCTTACCGCCCCTGCCTACACATAAAAGAAACAAGGATCGGTCAATTAGCGCCATGAAAAAATTCTCCTTTATCTTAGTTATTTATAAAGGATAGTCATTTTTGTGTTGGATTGATACCCGTGGCCTATAATCAGTCGCTTCTAAGACCAATTGAATTCATTTGAAGACTCGAGTGAACCTCTTTCACTGGAATCTAGATTTATTATTTTCGGGAGTCAGGATATTTGTGGTCTTCTAGTTAAAATTCAAGGCTTCTTCTATAAATGAAGATAACTACTTACAAGTATTTGTCGCTTTTTGTCAGAACGCTTCCTTTATCTTGAGACTTTATTAGTAATGTACTTTATTCCAGGTTTCGTTTTCTTCATTTCATCAATCACTTACCTATTTGTAATAACGCACCAAACCTTATTTGAGCGAATCCGTTGCATAAATCTTCTCATCTCTGTTTTAAATCTGTACACGGTCGGTCAAAACGGGAGAAAAGGTTCCAGGATGGGAATGAAAGCGTAAGGAAGAAGGATGGTGAGAAACCCACCGTCATCATTAGCCTAATATTGAATATATTAGTATATAGAAAGGCTCCAAGGGGACCATCCATCTCATCCGACAGATTGATTCTAAATTTTAAGTGCTTTCTACACAGCTCTCATGCAGGGGCCAGTTAACCATTGAAAATACTTATCGCTGTCGGGATTCGAACCTGGGCCCTCGAGGTGGGATGGCAGTACTCTATTTAACTCACTGACCTGAACCCTTATCAGTCTAGTACGATAGTATTAGGAAGTAGGTTTTGATGGACATGCTTCATTCAAAAGCAGTACAATATCATCATTTGCACGATGATTTCTTAATCTCCGCATGTTTCCTGCTTCTCATCGCTCCAAACAAATAACTCGTTCTCCTCTTTTCTTTTCCCAGCCTACCTAACATTTTCCCTTCAACCACGTCCTTCAAAACACCTTAAATAAAATCGTTTATATATTAGTTATCTGTTATCGGTCTCATCCTCTAACTCTAGTTTTCTAGTTTCTTCAATCATCTCCCTCTGCAACACTATAATTTTCAGCACTTCTTCGTTATCCCTCGTAATATTTGTAAGCCTCTCACACAATATTACGGAGTAGGTATATGACAAAAAAGGACAGCAATAACTGGCATCTCTGTACATATAACTACTTGCTCTATACCCAGTTATATTCTATATCCGCTACACTCATTTACTCATTCTCGGCAAGGTGTAAATGCAGCATCAGTCTTCTGTCGTCCTAAGTAATTCTATTGTTCACAATATTTTTACATTACTTACCTTACGATGTATATTTCATTCGTTTTTATGTCGATTGCATTTGGATGCTCACGCCTGTTTGGAGTCTGGGATGGCTTCAAGCTACTTTGTCGTTCTTCTCCAGTGTTATGAAGTATATAGAGAATCTTGTGTTTGAGGTACCTAATTTATAAAATAAACCTCAGTTTTACGTTTTATATTTTTGGATCACCAGTGAAAGCAAATTTGGCCATTGTCACTCCTGTTGTATGTGAAATGAAGTGATAATTGTTCATGGTATTCGCGTGGCTGTTCCAATTTTTAACTTCTCCTCATTTAGCGCGAATATTGTGATTTACAACCTTTATCTTTGTTTTTCGTATATTGTAATTTAACATGCTGTGTTTGTGAAGCAAGAATTACGCAGGCTACTGAGTAGTCTCAAACGCAATAAATGTCATTAGGTGCGTTGTGCCACACGCAGTAAGAATATTTTTGACCTGAAGAATTGGTATGCTATTGGGATTTTCATCAATTGGCGGAGATGTATTTGGAATAATGAAAGTGGCAGTTTACAAAATTTTTTCTAATTGTATTGCAGGTGTAACCGAACAATGAGCTAATTTTTCTGGTTCAATGATTGATTTACGAAAAAAATGGAAAATATCCGTTTTTGATGACCGTGTGCAATGTATTAGATTGAGTGATTCCGATACAAAAATATTTATTGTGATAGATCCCCGTCGTTATAATATACACGATTCAATTTTAAAAGCACATTGACTGATGTCCTAATTATAAAGTAATTTAAAATGTTATACCTAATAGCAAAAAAAATCATCAGTTAACTTTAATTATCGTAATATTCCTCTGTTATCATAATATTCCTCTCATAACTGTTCATCATGAACAGTTTCTAGTGAATAATTGTTCGCTTTCCTGCCATATAAAATTGTGTATTTTTTGTGTGAGTATTGAATTTTCTCATTTATTGTGAACGTAGGGAATTTAATTTTAGTGCTCATTTAACTGGTATTATATTATTAATTTATTGGTCTAAACATTTTACTTGAATTTTCTCATGGTGCGAGTTTTTAAATAGCTTTGGTGGATTATTATATTCCACATTTTACCTACTTTGTTTAAATATAATATAATTTATTACTTCCTTTTTTATACAGCGTTTTTTTACAACACACCTTTTTTTTACTGTCGGAATCCTTTGGGCTGTGCGCTTGGAGTAAGGGGATAGGGAACCGCTGGTGCATTTATGCCTGCATGCCCTTGAGAGGGGGTGGCTTGCCTCTAACCCCGCCGTCCCTGCTGGCAGTGGTGGGGGTTTGAGGTGTCGGACCGGGATTTTACCCCGGCACTAGAATCCGAGGCTAACCCCTAACATGGTGCCCCTACGCACCACCGCCGTGGGACGGTCCGTTCTCACTGCGGTCCCAGTGAAAATCAGGGTCGAAGTAGGTTAATATAATGACCCTGCAGTTCAATTTGAGTTCCTCTTTTGCAATTTTAACACAATTATCTTCCTACACCCAGCATCAACCTATGATGCTGGGAACGTTTAGTATTAGATATGAGATACAAGAACCCGATCACCTCATAAATGTTTGCTGTATAATGCTGTTAGTATGATACAAATTACTATCAAGATCTAGTAATCATAATAAGTCGAAAAAAAGTACCATAACATTATCTAAGATAACTAGCAAAATATTGATATCGGCATTGAACGGATTGAATATTATAGAATATGGCCTATAATGCAGAAATACGGCACAAGAGTCATAGTAAGAAAATAAAATCACTTGTGCTTCTACTGTCCATAATATATATTGACCACAATGTTTATTGACTTAGATATTGGTGTGCAGCAAGGGAGAGGAGGCCAAAACCAACGTTATACTAGGAAAACAGAAACTGGAAGAGGTGAAAGAGTTCTGTTACATGGGAAGCCTGAGTAAGCAACGATGGACGAAGCAAGAAAGAAATTGTGAGTAGAATAGCCCAGGCAAAGACGGCATTCTATCAAAAGAAGAATCTTCTTACAGCTGGAAATACAAGCTTGGAAGTAAGGAAGCAAATCATCAAAACGTATATGTGGAACATGTTTCTTTACGGCAGTGAGGCATGGACGATGACAGCAGCGGAGAAGAAAAGGGTGGAAGCATTCGAAATATGGTGCTACCGAATAATGATGAAGATAAAATGGATCGACCGAGTGACAAATGAAGAAGTCCTAAGAATAGTGGGAGAAAAGAGAACTCTGCTGAAAACTATAAAAAGAAGACTAGACAACTTAATCGGCCATATCTTAAGACACGATGGCATGATGAAGACATTCGTCAAAGGAAAAGTGAACGGGAAGAATGAAAAAGGCAGGCCTCGTATGAGTTACATAGAACAGGTCGTAAGGGACGTGAAAGAGAGGAACTACGTTAATATGACGAGGTTGGCCGATAGAAGAATCGAGTGGAGGGCTGCATCAAACCAATCCTAGGATTGTTGACCCTTGATGATGATGATGAATGTTTATTGCCACTTCGCGTCATTATAAAGTAAATTACCACTTGTTAATGTTTTAACGCAACATGATGCCTCCTAGTTAAAATATATTTGAGGTATGAACATGGTATTTTATTCCGTTCCTATTATGAATAACCCATTCCATGAGAGCACGCATGAATACGTTAATTCTCAGGCCATAAACTATTTCTAGACAGTTGCCTTCTTTGGACCTTCATAATATCCAAAGTTCGCCACGTCTCCTTTACTCCCATTCCACTCCTCATTCTCTCTTAGCATAGCAGTAAATTCCTTTTTGGCTCACTCCCTCTTTCTCCTCCCGCAAGTTCTGCCATCATCAAATTCTTCTCTAACCCCAAATAACGATCCGTATGTGTCTTAAAAACCACTGGAATGGAAACCATATAAATTCGTCAACTTCTGAGTAATGGAAACGTAAACATTATTTTCAAATAGGCTGTTCTGAGACTGATGAATGAAGAAACGATGAGAGCACAATGCTGACGTAGCGTCGGTATTGCTACTTTAGACTTGCGCACCTTTTTCCGGTTATTTATGGTACAAAACAAAAATCCACTTAATTCTTTTAAATCAGGATCTACAACCAAAATTGAATACCACTTGGTACTTGGTTCTTCACCCCCACGCGAGGCACGCAATTTCATAATAGCAGGGAGAGCGAAGAACAGCAGGATGTAGGAGTCGGGCGTGGTAGCCAGTTCGGAAACGCGCTGGTAACCCGAAGGTCACAGGTTCGAACCTCACCCAGGGTGTGGATGTTGTGTCTGCACTAAGATTATGATCTTAACTTAGATGGTACGATATAACCTCAGAGAACATTGAACACAAAGCCACTCCATGGATATGGGAATGGAAACGGCGCAGCTTAAAAAATTACACTTTTTTTGAGAGTGAGAAAAGAGAATAAGAAGAGTGAAAGAAAATAGAATTGTGATGAAAGAGAAGGCAGCAACGTAATCGACCATATCTTGAGATATGATCTGATGAAGACAGTCGTCGAGAGAAAAGGGGTTGGAAGAATGGAAAATGAATTGAATGAAATCTTATTAATGAATGGTTTTATGGTTTGGGAATGAGAAATAAAAATTTTTGACTTGAGAATTCCTGTGAAACATTGGAAGTTGTTAGTGCATTGAGATGAATAAAATGACCTAACACGAGACTGGAAAATTGGTGAAATGACATTTTTATTTTCACATGTTTATTTCAGTGAAGATTAGTAGACTTGAAAAAAATGTTACTAAAAATAATGAACTTTATGCTGAGCTTATAAGCGAGTATTCAAAATTTAGCCTGAAGAAGAAAGCATTATGTAAAATGATTCTTGTTGCCTGCGTGTAAATAATTCCTGATACTATATTACACTAAATTCTAATTATTAAGATATTTTGATTAAAAATTCGTTTGAGAGAGGATATAACTGCGCCAAGTTCTCAATAATCCGTCATGTGTCTTATAATTATTATTAGTTTTTTACCGGTGGAGGTAGGTCTAAATGGACATTAAATTCTCCCACACCCGTGTATTTCACACGATGACCCCTTTCAGCCTCTTACTTACTTCCTACCGCACATTATTCTATCTAAGCTATCCATTCTTCTCCTCCCTCTGCCCCACTTACCCAACACTCTTCCCTCAATCACGTCCTTCAGAACACCGTCGCTCTTAATTACCTTCTCCATCCACACGTTCTGCCTTCTCCTAATTTCATCTATCAAATTTCTTTCCTCTCCTACTAATTCTAGAACTTCATCGATCGTCCTCCCTTCAACCCACTTTATATCTCTATCCTTCTTCACACCCACATCTCAGAGGCCCTAAGTCTTTATTCATTTTCTTTCTGCTAATCTCACGTTTCCGCACCATATAGTGGCACGCTTCAAATTAAACTTTCCACTAGTCTCTTCTTTACTTCCCTACTCAACGGCCCTGTCATTAGTTCACGCCTTAAAGTAAAAGCTTCTTTTGCCAATGCGATACTCCTCGGTTCAATGCCGCTGTACCCTTTTTCCTGCAACACCCTAGATAGCTAAATTGCTCCACCTACTCTATTTTGTGACCTGCTACTTAAACTGCCCTTTTTTGATCCTGAAAATTGCATTACTTTTCTTCTGATTTATCTCATCCCGTATCTTTTCACTGTCCCTGCAACGCATGAAGCATTTTTTGAAGGACTTGGACTGGGTCTAGCTGACTAGCGCTTGGTCATCCGCAATCCTCACCGATTTTATCAATTTTTTCCCGACCTTTGCTCCAACCCAATCCTCTCTCCTGCTCATCCCATGCCTCTCTCACCATTGCCTCCGAGTATATGTTAAAAAGCACCGACGATAAGCAACAGCTCTGCCTAATATATTGTCCCAATCATTCCCCATCAATTACTCTGACTTGCGCCTTCTGTGCCATGTGTAAATTCCAGATCAGTCCCTTGTCTCTCCAGTCTACTCCTATCTTCCGCAATATTCCCATTAACTTTTCCCACCTCACTCTCTCGAACGCCTTTTAGAAATCAACAAAGTACGCGAATACATCCTGATTATATTCTAGATTCCTTTCCACTAGTTTTCTCATCACGGCAATCGCATCCCGAGTGGCCCTTTCCTTCCGAAATCCAAATTTATCCTCGCCTAGAAATTCATTTGCTCTCTTCTGCATTCTTCTGTTGATGATTCTAAGCACTTCTTTTGCCGTATGAGAAATCAAACTTAACGTTCTATAGTCTTCGCATTCTTTCGTCACCCTCTTTTACAGTATCAGCACGGTTTTTACAAAATCCTCCCGCCAAGCTCCCTTGTCATATATTCTTCTAATAATCCCATAATATCTCTCCCATCCCCCTCATCTTAGGTTCTTCAGAAGTTCAGCTGGGATATTGTCTATCCCCACAGCATAATCCGCCTTCATTTCTCGCAATGCTTTCTCTATCTCCAGTATTTCTGAGCCCACCTCATCCTTATCTACGCTCCTTTCCTCTTATATGCCCTGTTTTCTCTATCGTAAAGTTCTTCAAAATATTCCTTCCACCGACACTAGATCTCCTCTGGATGCATTGCTAAATTACCCCTTCTATCATTGATGCACGGGACCGTTTTCCATTTCTTGATGCCCAACAGCATTCTAACCTTTGAGTATGTGTCCTATATGAAACCTTAATATGTGTACTCATTACAAGTTTAAGTTCAAGCCCTGTCAAGTAAATTTTCCGGCGTTTACAATCGAAATAATATCTATTTTCCGTTCTACCCAATAATGGATACACGGATTCAAAACGTAAAAGCATGATGCAACAGTGGTTTTGGTCATTTTTCGCTCATAGAGGAACCTGGAACAGAAATAAAGAAGGGAAAGTACCTACTCTAAAGGAACTGAGGAGGTTATAACTTAAATATTCTCTTTTGTGCTAGAAGGGTGTAGTATTTCTATTAGAGATGCAGTGCAAATAAAGACAACTACTGCAGAGGCGTTAGGTCATGACCCATAGAATTTAATCGTAAGTAGAAATGTAGACAGGAATTTTGAAAAAAAAAGGACCGCTAATCGAAAATAGAATCATGAATTCCAATTTAGAGGGAGCTGTTGAGAACTAGGATGGGAAATTGCTTACAGATATTTTGAATAATAAAATGTAAAGAGGGTAGCGGTTTTCATTAGTTGTGGGGATAAAGAAAAGTTGATTGGTTCTATTCAGCTTGAAAATAGTATAAGAATTACAGAGGCAAAATTTGCACTTTCGGCAGATCGAACAGTGGAGAGCAGTTAGGAAAATTCAAGCAATGTGTATTTATACCACTGCAGTACCTACTGGTCACCAATGCTGGTGGTAATGCGGGAGGTCCCCCAGCCCTTCCATTCCTATCCTTATACCTTTCCTCTCGGTCTGAAGCGCCTATTAGTGCGGAAACAGACTTGAAAACACCCATGTAATGAAGGGTCACCACAGGTGACCGACGCAGACGAAATAAAAGCCACTTTTGAGGATGTGAAACTTACCTGACACGAAAATTGTCAAATACCTTAAATCTACAACTTTTCGCAAAAAAAGTTTGAGTAAACCTTCAAGGCCACACAATTTTCTATGAAATGAAGCATGAATTAGGCTTCTAGAATGAATAGTTTTTATTTTACGGAGGAAAAACTGATTTTTTGATAAAATCGTAGTTTTTCTAAACTTCAACCTCAATAAAGTACTGATTATCATGGTAAAGTTGAGCTAAAACATAGTCAATCTCATTTTATAGCTAATTGGCAACTTTAAGGAGTTTCCCTAGAAAAAAATCTAACATATATTTTTTGAGACCACCCTAGTGTACACCCAACACCATACACCCTTATTCGTCTCAATTTTCATTCCTAAGATTGCCCTACATTTTCTCTTTTTCCTGAATGCTGATTTTATTGATTCTCCAAGATATTTTTTATAGTTCCTGTTGATGCATTTTTTGCGTTTTAAATTAGACTTGAAGGATTATTACAGCCTTCCAGCGCTGTTTATTTTTGGTGTGGGAATAAAGAGGGTGGGACGTAATTATCTGACACAGTACCTACCTTTCCAAGAAGTAGCCCGTAGCAGTACTTAAAAAAGTCATTCCCATCCTTCGTGAAATCCCCAAATAAGCCTGCAAAGATTACTTTTATCTACAAAACCTATTCTCGTTGCCTTCTCCTTGACAAATTTCGTTCTTATCTAGGCTTACGTGGTTTATTTCTTTAGTATTAAGTTCGTTTGCGAGTTATACCTAGCTCGTACTCTCCTGAACTTGACTCAATAGTAACTACTATCAAATTTTAATTTTGTACCTCCTTTGAGTAAGGAATTCAGTTTTTTTACTTTATTTACTTATTATTCACTTTCTTTTTCAAACCTTTGACAAAAATATTTATCTTTAATGCGTTAGAGTTTTTTAAGCCATTAGATTACCGTCTCTAGCTTTGTTTTCTACGCAAATATCTTGCCTTTGCATTCCCTTTCGAAAGGTTTTCTTCCGTTTTAGTTGTTTTCAGCCTAAGCTATAATATGCAAGTAATCATTATATTGAATATTTTATATTAAAATTGGTATGTAAAATATGATGGAAATTCAATTTAATGGAATAACTTCATAGAATAACATTGTGATGTGATGAGTTTCAATGTTTTATTTCAAACGTGTCCACAAAAGTAACCTTTTCCTCGTTTGTAAGCAAATATGCTATCCTCTCAGCTTAAAAATAAAATAGTAATTTTTCACTGCTAAACCGGATTCAGGATGAATTTTTGTGATGTGTTCTCGAAAGAAGTAGTCGTTCTGAATGGAATAAAGATGCAATCAGGGTAAATCATAAAACTCCGGAAAACTGAACGTTTAATTATAATTAAAGGTGGATAATATACGACAAAAGATCATTCGTGCTATTAATAATCGCCATCTGATCATCCTTTTCGATGTGATGATGCACCGTGTCAAGCCTAAAAAAATAAAAAATATATATATTTTGACGTTACACACGCGACAATACCCGATTTTGACATCCAAAAAATCGGATCCGTCGAAGCTCTGACCTCGGTATTGTCGGGACTGCGAGCATAAAGGCATTTAGAGATAAAGTGGTTTTTAGTTCCATTGATAAATAAACTCGGTAAATTATTTTCATGATGAATTGTCGCCCTAGTAGAGCAAAAGCAAACGAAAGATGTCTGTATTGGGTAGATCAGTAACTCGCTGGCAAATATACTAATTCGGGTAAGAATATCGCCTCGAAATCGATTGCCGTGGCTGTGCTAGGATTAAGTTTAGAATTTCGTTAGGTTAGACGGTGCGGGATGACCTTAGTGGTTGTAGCAACTTATAACCAAGTGCTACTTCTAGAAAATAAAAGCCTCTACGCCGAGAACAAGGTTAGACCCTTTTATCTCTTTCCCGAAACGGAAAATATCATTTTCGGCTTGTGCGTCTCCTCCCACTCCCCCTTTGCACTCCTAGAGGTCGTGAAGGGGCTTGCAGTGTCACTTGCTGGGGACGTTCAACCGAGGCAGACGTGTTGATGATGCACCTGCGGAAAAGGAGCAACAATAAAGACATAAAAAAACGAAACTTTTTGAAACTAACACGAGAGAGAACCAGCTCTCGCGAGTAGTACGAGAGGGGGAAGTGGAAGAAAATGGGGGGAGGGAGAGAGAGAGAAAATGAGACACCGACCTTAACTTGACCCATTCGATCCCTGAGCCCTCCTCGGTCCCATTTGACCCTGCACTTCTTTTTTTTTCTTTCCGAGGGACGTGGTGAAGAGAGGAACAATACAAAAAAGAAAAGAGGATAAAAGGGTGGTTGAGGGAAAGAGAGAGATAGAGGGGTGAGAGACGGAGGGAGGGGTTGGAAAGAAAGAGAAGTCGTCGTGGGAGGTTTTACAATGGTGTGGCGGGGAGGTGTGTGGGAACCTTCTTCCCTTTTTTCACCCTCCACCCGGTGGGGGGGAGGGGGGGGGCGGCATTCCTTTTCCGCGTGAAGGGGAGACGGACAGAATTTTCGCTCCGCGGCGAAGGGGGCGCTGGGGGGAGGAGGAGGCGGCGAAAGGAGCGTCCGGTGGGTGTCGCAGGAGGGAGAAGGCAAAGGAAAACATGGATGGAAATAATTTCGTATACCTCCCCCTCATTCTCCTAAGCGCTCTGAGCACTTCATTTCTAATTAACACCATTAATGAGTGACACTCCGGCTCCCCCCTGAAGGGACCTGTCACAGAAAGGGTCAAAATCTTTATTCGGCGCGGTCCCGCCCAGAAATGTCCTCCTCTTATAAAGTAACAATTATCAAAGTGATCAATGGAGTCGCGCCCTGTCAAAGTTGGTGAGGTGTACAGTTCCTCATGGCCTTCTTAATTTTGCCTTTTATGCTTAAATCTCATTTCCCTCCAATTATCGCTCTAAGTCATCTTTGAAAGGAGGTGTCATGAATGTAAGAATAAGATACATTGGTAAATAGCATTTGCCGTCTGAGAGAATCTGATAAAGAAGTGTCCTCAGCCCTACATTCCACATAAAATGAAATCCAATTAATATTCTTGCAACAAATAATGATAGTTCTTTGCAATGACTGAATTTTTAAAGCACGCAAAGTACGAGAAATTGTCTCTCATTGGTATTGTTGGCTCTGCAGCAGTGTAATAACTAATGACCTGGGGATCGGGTTGGTGGGGTGGCTAGAGTACTGGCCTCCCATCCTGAGGGCTCGGGTTCGATTCCAGGAAGTGGCGGATTTTTCAGTGGAAAACCGGTCCCCACTTGAATGCCGACGCCGAGTTTCTCTCCACCCTTCCTTCGTTTCCTGAAAACTCCCACCATTACCCCATTAACCACCTATCCTAAATGGCGCAATCGACTTCAGCTGTCGGTCGCCTTCCCTGAATAACCAACCAACCAACTAATGAACTACCGACTGTTAGGGTTAATTCCCATTTTTTATAAACCTCTATAAGGGAAATTTCCCAAGAGGAGGGAGAACAAAAAATATAAATAAGGCCCTGGTTTTAAATTCGTGGTTCCTAATTTAGGCCTTAAGTGAGCAAATAATATTTACATTTAAGGTAATCCATCGAGAATATTTTCCGTGCAGAAACGTTCTGAGGGTTATTCCCGACAATAGAACCAATGCTGCGAAGGTATTATGGGTGAGAACAAATTTCTCGGGGGAGTAAACGAAATCAAATTCAATGAAATTCTTTTTGCCTGTAATAAAAGTACGTCGTAACAAACAGACATTGGAGAGCGAAACGAAGATTATCCCTGTATCTTTTTGGTGTATTCCGCCGAATATATCACATATCAATATATGTCAGAGTTCGACAAACATGAGTCGTGGACCTCTAAATAGGTCCATTTCGCCAAATTAGTTGCTTACCGAGGAGATGGCTTGAGCAGAAAAGAGCCAACCGATGATGCATCTCGCAATGGGGTGTAACAAACGAATCGCGGGCGCGAAGGAACGAGTCACGGAGACAACACGCTAAGCAAAAAGCACAAAGACGTGTCTCGTGGCAGAGCGGAAGGACGAGAGAGGAAAGGGGAGGGAGGGAGAAGGAGGGGGCATGGAGGAGAGGCGTGCGGACGGCGTAGTGGTCTCGAGGAGAGTATCGCGCTGGCTTGTGTTGGTGCGAAAGAGAGGCGGAGGAGTGGTTTTCGGCGGGGGGCGGAGAAGGGGTCAAAGGGAGCGGTGTGGAAGAGGGGGGAAGGGGTCAAATGGGTTTCCGGAGGAGTGAGAGGGGGGGGGAGGGAAGGGTTTTTCCGTCGCCGAGAGTTCACGTCGGACCCCGTCTCCCGAGGGCGTCGCGGCGTCGGCGGCGGAGGAGGCGTGGGGCGACGTATCGATCGACGTCCGCCCTCTCTCTCTCCCGCTCCCTCTCTCCCGCGCTCGCGAAAGAGGAGGAAGTGGAGACAGGGGAGCGGCGCAGACGAGTACGGTAGGCGCGGCTGCCGGGTACGGTGTGGTGCGGCAAAAGGGAGTAGCGGTCGACGAAGAAGACGGGCGGCATCAGGAAGGCAAAGAGATAAATAGATAGGGGAGATAAGGGTGAGAGGGGGGCGAAACTGAGGCTGTGGAGTATCCTCTTCCAACCAACCCCTTGTTACAATTATCAGGTGCTGCACTTGAGAACGCTTTTTGCGTTCCACTGCTGTTTTGATTTTATCGCACAGTCTAGCAGCCTTAGACAAATGTCATTCACTCCTGTGTTGTAATTCGAACCTGTGGTTTTTACATTACCAAGCAGGCGTGTGGTCTACTTGGCTTCGCGGTAGGTGGTTGTAATGACAGACTTCGATAATTATTCTAACGTTTTTGCATATTATTGAATTAAGAACCAATTTTCTTCCTCATGAATTAATGAGAGCATCATGGAAGGCCCATGGCCATTTTTGGCCCAAAACCAAAACCGTTGGGTCTACAAGCGAGCGCGTTACCTATCGTGCTGATGGAAATTTTGCCATGGTTGTTTATAATAAAAAAATTGAATAAGTATAAAAACTTGTATAGAGAGTGTCCGTATAATTTGGACATATTTTGAACGGAGTATATTTCAATGCAGGTGGACGCAAATATTTGTTTGTGTATATATGTGCGGCTATTGATAGGATGAAATACAAACATTTGAGCCATAATTGAGAGAGAGAGTGGGGTGGGGAGAATGAAGTACCTCCCTTCGAGCAATTTAACCCAGTTGCCCGAAATGGGCAGCGGGTGTAGTTTGAGAGGAGAGAGAGGGAGGGAGGAAGCTGTAGCGGGTGACAGGGAACGGGAGGGACTGTCAGCGTTTCATAAAGGTTGCGAAAGCAATTCTTCGGCGCAAGTGCCACTCGGGTGATGCAGTGGCTCATTCTTTGGGTGGGAGGGGTCGAGGGTTCCGGGAGTGATGGCCCTGCGGGAGGTCGTGACCTCCTCCCCCGACCAAACCCATTTCTCTCGACCCCTCCACCCAGTTCTATACACGGCCCTAAACTTGCTCCCTCCTCTCTTCCCCTTTCTCCGGCTTCACTTTCCCTTCCCCCATCTCTTCCGGAACAGCGTAACGTTGCCGCGTGGAGGGTCGTCGAAATATTACGGAGATTTAATCGAGTGGGATGAGACGTTTCGTCCGCATCGTAAAGGCATTAATTCACGTTCCCGTCTACCTGAACGGGTGCGAGTTTGCGAGGTAATTAGTTCCCTGGGACATAGTAAGGGTTAACATTTTGCGAATCCGACGTCGAGCCAGTTTTCTCAATATTTCAAACTCGAGTTGCACCGTAGATTGGTTGAAGTTTTTGCTGTCAGGATGCCACTATTGAGTTATTTTTACAATTTCCTTGTTGTATCTCTGTGATGGCAGATTAATGTACCACTTGTCAATTTCCTGATTAGCTTTATAACTTCATGTTATGCTCTCCAAAATTGGTTTCTTCGTTGAAGTATATGTCAGTTTAGCATAAAAAATACTTAAGCTATATGTCTCTCAAAATTTCTTAAAAGTAGTTCTGATATTCATGCTTTCATATTTAGTCTCGAGCACTTACAAGGATATTTTATCTGGAGATCCACTTTTTGCCTCTTTCATACCTCTGTATGCGTGCAATATCTTCTCGCTGTACTATATTGAGCATGAGAATTAATTTCTCTCAGTAATTCCTGGAAATGCGTAGTATATATACATTGTATAATCAGGCTTGTAAGTAAAAATATTTGCGAAAAAATGACATCAAATATGCTAAAGTGCTTAATCAAAAGACATAATTTTAATATATTTCTATTATTGGCTCACATGCCCTAACCAGCGTATGTCAAGCTCTACCGCATGAATCAAAGAGGAATTCTCGGGACATAAATGGGGAGTTCTAAGAAGTCCTAAGTTTAAGAATATGTTTTAGCGTTGTATACTTAACTACGATGAAATTTAATTTTAGCCGTAAGGATAATGCTCATTGAGTCATTAAGATTTTATCTCCTATTTTAGAGCGCATGTATTTACATTTCATTTCACGTCGAGATATCTCACCCTGAACGTCGCAAAATCAAAATCTCCTATAGGCAATACCGCATTAAAATGTTCTTCCTGTAGTTAATGAAACGGAAGAAAGTTTAACCATAGAATAATTTATGAATCAGCATTCAACTGCTAGTATTGACCCTAAAAACATGGAAATATACTAGTGTGAGATTACTTAAAATATTTTTCGTGAATTATGTTATGTGACCTATGGTGACTGTCAACTGATAACTACTACTTTTGTATCCTAAATACAAGGCAATGTGGAATAGTGAGACAGCACTTAATGCTCGTTCGTACTATTATTTTTTGTAATTTGAATGTTTATTTTCCATCAGTGGCGAGAACAATTCGTTATAAAATTTTCGGAATAGGTTTTGGCACCCTGGTTTGGTATACCCGGGACGCCTTTGTAAGGGCCCTGAAGTGAGACACTTTTGGAGCAGTGTTAAGAGAACAAAAGCGAAAATAATAGAAGACAAACAGAAAAGTGTGGGCGGCAAAGTGTGCCGTTAGTTCTTCTTTTGACTAATCCCACCTTTTCCCCATTATTACAGATCTTTCAATCACTAGAAAGTTGCATCATATACCAAGTAAACATGTCCAGTCATTCAGTAAAAATAATGTTTTTTTTTGAACTGATTTTTTATACGTTTCACGTAGTGTTATTTTCATGCGTTCATGATTTCCTACTTTCTTTTGATATTATCACTCGCTTGTACTTGAAAAACTGATGAAAATATGCAAAAAATTACTAAAGGTCTTGTCACATTTGCCAAAATTGATGGGTCTTTTTAAACGGTGGATACTATAACATCACGTTCATTCCTAGAAGTGAATAATATTTCGTCACTGGTTTTTTATTAACTGTTCTGCTTGAGTATTTATTGATCTTGCTTGCTTTCATTGCTAAAGCATATGAACTGTTCAGTACATAATATTGCTGAAACCATGAGTGTAAATATGGCTCGAATAAGAATTTAGTACTTAAATTTTTTAATTAAATGAGATTTTCATCTTCAAGAAATCTTATAATTGATTTGTTTAGTTTTTTATCAACGTACTACTATTTAGTGTTCTTAAGAATTCTCTCTGTAGAACCTCAAAGTTGTCGGATACCTACCAAAGTTTTAATTTTAAAGATCAAAGATACCGGTTCTTTCTCCGGTTGGTTGAACGGGCCAAGTTTATCTTTGAAGAACTTGTGTAGCGTCTTGTAACTTGCGCTTTGCGAGAATGAGGCACTTTTCTGATCTTTGCGAGTCTTAAATCCCTCCAAAGCAATAACTCACTTGACAGAGAATTTTTCGGGTGTAAACTAGAGTGAAACAATGCCATCTATGTGGATACCTGATCACCATGTTTATTCCTTGTTTTATTGTACCAATTTTACGCATTCTTTTACGTGCAATCAACTGTAGTGCAATGAGTAGATACCGTAACGGTAACCTCAACTCCGTTGGCTTAGGTTTATCTTGCCTGCTCATGGAAAATGTAGATATTTTTAGCTAGGAATTTTTGGAGAAATTTTAAACGTTAATTCTATCTTGATCTAGTACTTAATCGTAGAATTCTAAATTAGTCACAAATTTGAATAAGTTGCTTAATTACGCATCATGAACAATCTTTTTATATAAATTTCAAACATCATTATTTATGCCCAAAAACGTAACATCGTTTCGATCGTCATTACTTCTTTTTCATATATTTTAATTGAAATACAAGAGTACACGTTTTTTATTAGTATCGCTAATCTTCTGTTATGAGTTTGCTATGATTTCGGGAAAAATGGAGCCCTCTTTTTAGTCCTTGTGAAGCTTTCCGTATAATCCGTAATGCAGAATCTGTTTGCCGGTATTTCCGATATGGACGTTCACGGTTTTATTTAAATTGGGCAATAGTTATTCTAGATGATCGAACTAAAAGTAGGGCTTACTCTAAATCTTCATCCCATATTTTAATGACCACTTATTCTACATTTACACGTGAAAATCCATTGGCGGAATAGATATGGATAGGGCCATTAATAAAAACTGGCTGACAGCGGCATCGGTGAGCCTTAAATTTAAAATAGGATGCCTTGGCGAGGATTTATTGCTAAACGCCTCCTCTTTCCCTTTCCACTTAAATCCTGATATCTTTTCGTTTCTCTTCTATCGCCTTCCCTCACTTCCTCCCTCCCCTTCCTGAAATGAACTTATCTTCCATCGACGATACGTGCAGAAAGGGTGTGAAGAATGCTCTCTTTTTATCTCCTTTGGTTGAATGATCTTTTTCCGTTTCGCGGTATCACGCTCGAATATGAATTGCCTCTTCTAACTGTTGCGATCCCAGCCTAGTTAAGTGGTTGCGGGTGACCTATCTTCCCTTTCTCCTTGTCTCCGAAGCAATTATGCATATTTTCTGAGGAAATGTTTTTCCATAATCAAAGGAATACTTTTGAAAACTGTATACCTATTACTTTTCTCATAATTAGCGGATTTTATATAAATAGTGTATATAAAGTGTACCTATAGTGTATCATAAGTTCATCTCATAAAGAAATGCACACTTGCATAGTACTAATCACAGTTACGGAAATATGTATCATGCATTGGATTGCTATCTGTGTGGTTTGTTTCACGTCAACGTAAAAAAATGCCCCGAAAATAAATTTTATCGCAGTTTCACAATTTGCGGCTATATTGTTCTTTCCAGTGTTCTAGAAACGTAATCTGTATTGTTGATCGACTTTCTTCGACTTGATGCAAACCTCTCTATTTTGCATTTTCATTTCAATTTCATGACTAATTTATCAGTATTTATGGCCTGAATGTGATTCGTATTTCGTTTTTTATACTTTTCAAAATCCTTAATGCGCATGCAAAGCATAGAAAACGTGTTAATTTTTTTATTTGAACGATTGGACACGTAAGCTAATAACTTACTGCAGAATAAATTCACAAGCATGCATTCTCATATTTGGAAGATTTCGTTATTTCCATAAGTAGCAGAGTCATTATCTTTTATTGACTTTTCGCTTCAGCCGCAAGTACTTTTGTGATTCTGGAAACTAACATAAGTAATTTACATATTCTGATTTAAACAATCGTCAATAATAATATAGGGTGGTGTGATCCTTATTTTAGCCTAAATTACATTGCGTTCTATCTTATCTGTTATCCCAAATATTGTTCACAGGATATGTGACATTGCAAACCTCTCTATTTTACCATCTATCTCTCTAAAATTATCTTTTTGATCTAATATACCATATTAGGATAAAAATACAGTATTTACATTAACAAAAACACATCACTACATTTAGTTCAATGGCTGTCTTTCTTTTCGCTTATTATAATCATTTAGAATATCCTCAAGATCGTAGTTTAATGTGAATGAACATTAAAAGTCCAAGTGATTGAAGCATCTTGAATTAGAATGATTAAAGAGCTACATAATATTTTGGATAGAAATTTCGGGACGGAACTATAATTGAAAGTCTCTCATATGGAATAGATTTTAATAATTTAGTAAGCCAACAGATATTCTTCCACTTGTGGCCGTTTAAACTGGTATATGTGATGTTGGCATAGTTATTTGGGAAGGAATCAAAATTTAAATTAATTTGACAAAGAAATTGTACATGTTTTTGTCTTGATAAATTTATTTACTTCAATATTTTTGGTGAGTTGGGATTAATGTGCAGTCACGACATTAACAGGTCCTCAGTCATTAGTACCTACAGATAGTGTTGATTACATTCTCATTTATATAATTCTGATGCATTCATAGTCACGTGTAGAAAATGTTAGCCTTGATTTTTTAATCCTCGATTGTAGATCCCCACTCATTATAGTAATAATTTTGCCATTCATAAGAAATAAATCAAAAAATAGAATTTTTAAAAACCTTACGACTGCTATCATATTTTGTTGTATCTTAGGAAGAGCTCAATCTCTGGAGAGCTCACTTTTGATTGGTCATACGGAAATTTCACATATTTTCCCCTAAATTTCGAAAGCCAACTTGATGTGAATCATGAATGTTAAGGCCTTCTCTCGTTTCATTACTGTGAAGGTAACGCCACTGGGGATAGAATTTACATGCAATAAAGGTGTAATACTTGGCACTTAGAGTGTTTACCCAACTCGTGAATTATGTTCTCGAGAAGATATAAGGTCATAACTCTTGTGTCGTAGCTATATACTGTCTCAAGCACAAGCCAAGATAAGATAGAGTTCGCAAAGAAAAATGAACAGTTTTCTTTTAATTGGACCGAAACAAGCGATTCATAAATTCTTCCCACTAGATAAAGTTCATTAGGGATCTGACTTCTGTAGATGTTCGCAAACTCGCATTAAGTATTCCATAAACTTTTCCCCGTGGAAAGCTATTATTTTCATCTCACCGCTACACTACGGATAAGTCGCAACGTTTAATGTTCCTCAGCTCAGCGGTGATTTTATTTGTTTCATTGAATGCTCCCCTAGTGCGGTTATCGATATTATTCAATGAAGTCAAGTCTATACTTACCGAGGCGTGGATTTCGTTTCTATTAGGCTGAGGGCGGATGTGGCACTATGGCTGTATAATAAGTGAATGGGTTGGTTGCTGTGGGGTGGGGAGGGGGGGGCGAGAGGGAGTGGGAAACAGAAGGAAGGTGGAACGCGGTGCCTTCTAGCTGTCAGCATAGCTTGTGCAGCACTGTTTCAAACTTCTCCTCCGATTTTCATTTGCGCTAATTTCAACGTCATCCGCTAATCCCTCTCTCTTGAACGTAAAGGAGACTGGTGCGGAACTGGAGACTTATCACCGTTGCCACTACTGTTCTTCCGTTTCTTCGTCTCGCTTTATTTTGGAATCTTTCCCTGACATGCTATCGTGTCTGTGATCTGAAATGAAATACCTCTTTATAGGTTTCATCATAGATGGAATTACATGGTTTTTTTTTTCGACGATCGATCCCCTTCAGGCCTTTGGCCCTCGAAACTACTTCAACGAAATAAAGGTTAAGGGTCAGATCTATGGACGAAAGTCTTGACTTTGGTGCGCAAATACTCTACTTGTTCTCAAGCAATCACATCAAACTGAACTGTAGAAAAAATGGGGCCAAATTCTTCTGAGAATTCTTGTTAACTTCGTCAGGTTAGGGTTTCGGAGTGATGTATCTTTTCTCTGGGCATTGCGTGTAAAGAAATAGGTTATTAGTTATACGATGAATAAAGATCAGGGCTGCAAAAACCAATCGGAGTATAAACAAGCTGTTGCCCGCAAAGTGGACAGCGATCCAAGTTTAACATTTTATTTTAACGCTGGAAACTAAATAAAGCAAGATAGTATTATTGTGATAATTGTATTTGCCGCAGTCAATCACAAAGGTAGTCGTCAATTTATAGGGGAGAAAAATAGATAAAAATTAAATGGTCATTTATTTTGTGTCTCCGAATGTGAATTTTTTCCAGTTCATCTCAACATTCAATACCATATCTTCGTGAATAAAGTTCATAAATTATGGTATCGCTAGGTTTCGAGATATTGATTGACGGCGTCCTCTGGGCAGCCCAAGGTCAACCATAAGGCATAACTCCTTGCTCGAACGGGTGCAGGGGCGTCAGAACTATTTTCCCTGGAGGGGCCAACCTTGAAAAGGGCCCGGTTCTTAACAAAAAGCCCGGCTCCTATAAAAAGGGCCCGCATTTATTTTGCGGATAGGAGGGGGAAGAGACTAGAATTCCGCTAAAAGTGCATATGAAGGTGGTAGAATATGCGTCAGAAGGGAAAAGGCAAGCTGGAAACAAATGAAATTTAATTTTTATTAATGAAGACTCATTTCTCAAGGGCCCTCGGCAAATGCCCCCCCTGCCCCCCACTTCCGACGCAGCTGAACGGGTGAATGTGAGAGCATTGACTCTCTCGATGACTCGACGGTGAAAGCCCACAAGTGATGAACGATTTTGCTCTAGTTTCATCCATATTTACGGTATAGCTAGCGGTTTGTGCGTGCAGATGCTAGCTAAGGAATTATATCTGCGACGACTCCGGGTGATTTCACACCCTCCGCTATAACCTGCCAGCCAATGTTGTGATTTCGGACGAGCGGATTGTTTATGAATCGATGCGAATCAGAGGATTCATTACTCTCCGAGATGGAATCGATCGAGCTCCTGAGAGTTCCATTAACAGGACAGGCGCTTCGTCGATTACACGCCTAAAATTGAACGCGCGTCGCAAATCTCAATCAAATTCCGAAGGCGGATCACGCCGTTGCGCCGGCATCGGAAGGTTTATTACCCCGGCTTCCTCAATATTGGGCGTGGAACTTCGTTCGAGGGGTGCAGCTCTCGCCCCAGCGAAAAGTGGCGCGGCAGATTCCTCGAGCCAATCCCTGGTAATAACTCCATTTTATTGCGCATTCAAACTTCGGGATCAAGTGAAGGCGAAGGAATTGAACCAATCTCCTTCTCCTCCTTGAGGAGTGGATTTTCATTTAGTCCTCCGAAAAAACTAAGGAACTGGGTGGAATCGATGGAATCAAGTAGCTGCATTCAGCACGAGCAGTAAAGCTGAAATACGAATGCAACGAAAATCGTCCGTTCTCGCGAAGCGTAATGAAATCGTTGATCATAGAAAAGTAAATATTTATTCGAAATAGAATCAACATTTGAAATCAGTTTATCAGTCTACCTGAAATTGTTCAAACTATGGACAGAGATGCTTAAGAGATCTGTCTCTCGTTAAGTGCTATTTTTTACTTTCTGTTTACATATGTTGTTTGGTGAACATTACTGCTATCAATTCTGAATAAAGTTCAGCTTGTTATAGGCGAAGACCGTCTCTTTTAAGTTACCCATCAGAAATTCCGTTTTGAAATTCACACTTAATTGAAGCTTAATGCTGTTGATCTTGGATTCTTGCCTTATCATACTTCTTGAAATTGCTGATGCAGCATTAATGTTGTAGCATCACCGTAGAGACTTCTAATATAAATACCCAGACTAGTGCGCATAAACCCGCCTTCGCTTGCATTCAGCGGTTTCGCCATACGATTCACTTGTGGCTGAATTGGTGGTATTAAATGACACACAGCCAAGGGTGTTGGAAATGACAGTCAGTAAATGCCTAACAATTGAGCGCAGAACGTGAGAATTTTGTTATGAAAATATGAAAATTCCTTCCTCATTGCTATATTTTACTTAGGTGCCTGACAGAAAGAGTTAGATGAATGTTTTGAATTTGAGACTTGTTCATTCGTACTAAATAAATAATTCAGTTAGATACTTTTAAGTAACCGTGGTATTATATACGATCTCATCCATAATGTTTCTCTCATCAGTGCATGAGTAAATGTAAGGTTATGTTTATACGGTTGAGATAATCACAAAAGCGTGTGTTTAACTCTATCCATTTTGGCATGTTCCTGAATCCTCTCGTACTGCTATGTGGGGACGAAAATTTCTAGATTCATATAATTTTTAAGGAAATAATATTAATTCTGTGTTGCAAAGCTCAATAATTTGTGACGAAATGTTTAAAAAAATAAGCCCTCATATATGTATGAAATGTACAAATATAAAATTAGACCGTGAGTAAATGGATATGCATGTGTTCCACAAAATGTCCAGATTTTCTGGTCGAAATAAAGCCATATTTCGGGTGATGTACATCTTATTGAAGACAGTATATTACGTTGTTGCGATTTGAATT
Organism: Platycnemis pennipes; assembly: GCA_933228895.1. Classification (NCBI taxonomy): domain Eukaryota; kingdom Metazoa; phylum Arthropoda; class Insecta; order Odonata; family Platycnemididae; genus Platycnemis; species Platycnemis pennipes. The sequence goes on from OW121850.1 coordinate 112,764,383, forward strand.
CGCTTGATTGGGAACTTCATCATTTCATAAAATAAATAAGTTTATTTATTTAAGGGTACATCATAAATTTTTCAGATTCCCATTCAATATAGATTTAAATTCTGATTCAGAATTTCGATTTTGCGTGAAAATCGGTTTATCTTCTTTTGGGCAGTTGAATTTATATTTCAGTATTGGCTATTGGGCTGTATCTCAATTTCAGCGGTGAATATTGTTTATTATACGCTCTCGCAGAATCGATTTTCTTCCATCCCTATCAGTATGATTATCTTCTATTGCTCTTATGTTATTCTGCTTCACAAGGGCATTAATGATGGCGAAAATAATCACTACCCTATGTGCTAGAGTCAAAAGGCTAGTGGCTACATACACGAAATGACGTGTATGACTGCTTCAGAAACGTGTGTGATGCAGTAAAAAGCTAAGAATTTAGAATTTCACCTTCTCGTCATTTGGTCCCCATTGGTGCATTGAAATGACTATAACTGTACTATTATAACTCCATTATTCCAAAGTTCATTACAAAATATGCTCTTTTTAGGTAAAAGGCTGTATACGTCTCTTAGAAACATGCTTATTCTAACTATGAGCTGAAAAGAGTGAATCAATGATCGAAATTCTACGATTATCATTATAATATGTGCCATACTAAGAGTTAATGAATTATTATTTGTTTCATTATTATGACATACTTAACGTCGTTACTCGTCTAAAATCTTTTAAAACTACCCCTGTTAAGTGACTGCAAATCATCACAATGGTCTTTTATTATATATTTGAGGTGTACTCTAGAGTTAAAAACTATCAATAATCACCGCATGGAACATCTTTTTGTCAACTCGGTTCCAATAATTTCTTCATGACATGCCTGGTTCCATTAACTTCTTTAACTTCATGCATACTACTCAAGATCAGACTTAAAATATTGCTTAAAGGTTTGATTAATCGTGCACAATCTGGTATCCTTCGGTGACGTTGTAATTTCAAAGTTTCTTACCTTTTGCAAATATTAACTCAGTGCCTCAAATGAATTCATTCCAGTACAAGTCCGGGATATTACAATTTTGATTCATTTTTTGCCACATGTATAAGGAATAACCTCGCTATATAAAGTACTACGTGTCAGATTCTCGAATTTTTATTGATATCTGAAAAAAGCCCTAGAAATAATGTTAGGTGTAGTGTTTTATATGTATTATCACCACCACCTTACCACCTTAGAATAATGTAAAAGGGTAAATGAAAAAACGTCATTGTGAAAGGTAAACCACACTGTAGTTCATCCTACCGATATTCAAATTGGTCCTATATTTTACATTGAGGACAATCAGTTCCGATGGCTGAGCTTATTTTAATCGTAACCACGGGAATCCTAGGGCGATAAGTTTTCTGCATTATTGAGATCGGTTAAACTGTGAACCCAAAGTTTGCGAGTACGAATCCCGCCTCAGGATTTAGGTTCAATGATGCTAATTAGATACTAAGCTTAGGCTTAGTTACGTTTGCATAGGCTGCGTGATATAACCTATTCATTTGGGGCACCATGAAGTTTTATTCTGCTGCGTATTTATTTTTGGATATCAATGTTTAACTCACAAATTGACCACTATTTGCTATTTGACTTTTGTAATTCGCTGGGTTGTTAGCGGCCATGGTACCATGACCGTACCATGGGACGTTTTCTACCCAGAAAATGTACGCTCACACCATAAAGTTTGACGGGATATAAGATAAAATTTCGACTTGGGTTATAATGATTACTAAATGATGAGTAACAGGAGTGTGGGAAGTGCTTTGATTTAAAATGTGAGAATTTTAAGTTGTTCAAATCCGCTTCCACTGCAGTCGCGCCAGATTAAATAGTATGGCACCTTTATTCATTTTTATGGCCTTTGAAAAATGTATCGTTATATTTCTCTGAAAAGGTATTTCACTCAGGTCTTTTTAATTAGAGGCTTTCAGTGCGTATAAGGGCCTTCCGGCCACCTTCTTCAGGACTCCAGAGTTTTAAAGTCGTTCGATAAGAGTTGCGAAAACTTGGATAATAGAGTGCTTACGAGGCAAGGCCGAGCAGCCTCCTCTTCCAAAGAGTACCCATTTTCTTTGAAGCAAAACTTTTGACTCGCAAGAATACTTAAGGAAAACCCATGATAAACGCGAATGTGGAACAAACATTCTCTTGGCTTTTATGTGACTGCATTATTCATTGCATTATTTACACTTCTGCCATTAATTTCATTACAGCACTGTACTACTTGATTTCGCATTAAATAATGTTACACGTCATTACGTCAATAATTAAATTCTATCACTCAATAGGGAATGAGACGATCTTTTACTTTATTACATTATCCCAGTGGAATTAGAATTTTAAACTACATCGCTCGATATGCCAGGTTAAAATCCTTGAGATTTTAAGCTATGAAATACCCCAACCAAGTGGCTCGTTTTTTATACAACTTTACAGGATAGCGCTGGAGATATCGGCAAATGACGTCCCTGGGTTCCGTAAAAGTTTTATAAACACAAGTCTTAGGTTAAGGAATTTAAAGGCAAAGACTCTCCCTTTGCCTTTAAATGTTCTCCACTCTTTAATTTTCAGAATAATATATGCCAATTCTCTCTTCGACGTCATTACATTTCTACTGATAAGGAATGGAATATAGATGTACTTGTCATTCTGGTGATTAGGTAAAAGTATGCTTTTTCAGGTAATGGAGGAGTGAACCGAAACCCAGCGTCGGTATTTCCCTACTTATAACGGAATACGCCAAAGGGTCCACAGTTTAGCGTCCAATGCGACGGACGGAAGACTGAACATTAAGTGCTCTTTACATGGCTCCCAACAGGAACCGCGATACCAATAAATATATCTGCAGCTGGCAGAATACTCGCAAGATCCCTCGGAATGGGTAGCTAATATTTTGTTGCACCAACCAATCTCCCAAAGAAATTAAAATTATTTCTAAAACTAGTAGATTTGTGGCACCAACCAATCTCCCAAACAAATTAATATTAGTTCTAAAACTAGTAGGTGGCATAACTTTGACTGAATGTCAGGTAATACAATCAGACTCTTGCTTAAGTATCAAATTGGCTTTTTCTCTTAAAAAGTACATTTTTTACGCAAATAATATCTTTTTTATGCTTATGTATCTGTATCATCAAACAAAACTATGTCCCATAGATTTTTTCCTTACGCTTAAAATTAAACTGCATGGCATTTGTCCTAAGAGGAAAGCCCACTCTATTTTGGATCGTCATGTGATGGATAATGGTGGAGATTGTAAAAGAATTGATTGGCCAGGCTGAGAAATAAGCGTGCTTTGTTTGCTTTCTTCGATTCTATTTAGCGCTCTCTCAGAATAGTGCATTACAGGAAGCATACCCTCCGTTGATTCAATCGCACGAGAGACGTGATGCGTTTTAACACCGCAATGAAAAATGTTTGATTAATCTAGAGGTGCTTTTCACGAACTGGATTCAACTCCCTCTGGAGCAGTTTGAAAAATTAATGATTTGCTTCCATTACTTTCAACTGGCATTATCAAAACTGCTTAAGACTGAGGCACGTTTCATAATGATTCATGTTTCGTCTGAAACTTTAATTTTGAATCACGTAACATGCAATTGAAATGAGTGTAAACACGGTAATTTCGAATTATGGAGTCTCGAGCGTCGGTGCTTTAAGCTCCATTTATCTAAAAACTATAATATTTCAATTTTCGGAATCGCAATGAAGAGATTTTGTGATGCACTCAGAATAAACAACTACTAGTAGAGGAATAATTTGTGAAAAAAGCCGCAAGGAGTGTGTGACGTGCCTTGCCAGCGCATTGCTCCGGTAATCAACAATAATCCGTTCCGTTATCACGGATAAACCGGCGAATTACCATTTCGGGGTTAACTGCGTTAGGATTCATGCCTGAAAAGATGTGATGTTAATTATAAATTTTGTAATGATAAACTGTTTATAATATCCGGCTTCAAAAATGTATCTATAACTAAGTTTCACCTTCAATGCCGGAGACTTCTTCAATGTTAAAGGCAAGCAACATCTGGGTGTCTTTTACGCGATGGCCATGTCAGTAACGTGGTGGTCTTACAATCCAGTGGCTTTGGGTTCCAAACTTGCCTCGAAGATGGTTTTCGTGTCCCTCTGCGTAGGCACGATGGTGTGATGCAAGTTTTTCTGCTGGAGCGCCTTTGACCAAAGTCTTCTCTTGGGGGGCTGTGTTTGAAGGCGTCGGGATTATCCAGAATAGGTAAGCAAGGGGTCACGTGGTACAAACACGAACGGTTCACAAATTTGGTGAATTCGAATCATACTTTACCATCTCCCTACATTGTTTCACACGAGGTTTATGGCATCTGCGTCGAACATTGAGTCTTAGGGCGAGGAAAGCTCAAGAAAAAGCAACATTGTAATGAGCGATAAAAACACCAAATTTACGAACCATTCGTGTTGATGCCACGTGACTCCTTGGTTACCAATTAGATTAGATCGAATAAATTCAACAGATTCAGGCGAGATATCGTGGAAGTTCTTCATAATGTAAGAGAAACAATTGCACTTTTCCACAAATTGGTTTATTGCGTACAACGCGTTTCGGCTCAAGAGCTTCGGCCCGATCTTGTACCTTCCAAGATCTTGTACCTGATGATGGCTCTGTGAGCCGAAACGCGTTGTACGCAATAAACCAATTTGTGGAAAAGTGCAATTGTTTCTCTTACATTAGATTAGATCGAGATTATTCCGGCGGTTTCAAACACAGCCCCCCAGGGAATAAACTCTATTCATGCTTACATGGGAGGAGGCGAGAGAATCGCTGAGGATGAGGTGCTTTTGGATTATTCTAGATTTAATTCGCTTACATATTTCCGTGTCATTGGGAAAATATTTGCTGCATTTTCAGGTTGACTGCGAATGCTGGCTTATGATGGCTCGAGTTTTCGCTAGCTGTCCAGTCAGCGACTTCAGACCAAAGGCGCTTCAACACGCTCACATATTTTTGCTGGGTTGAACAAGGTAATTTTATCCTTAAACTATTTTGAGGTAGTCTATAATGAATCTCATGCTAACGATTTGTCCACCCTAGGATTACTTAAAGTTTATAGAAAAATCTATTAAAATTTAGTGCCCGGGGCGTGGCAAAGTATATCAATTTTTTTATAAGGCGATTGAGGCCCAAGTGTATTATTGGACGGTGTAGTTCAATATTCTTTCTTTGCAGACTATGGTTTTGAACGGATTCCAGAATTTTTCCAGGAGTTTAAATTGATGGTTTTAAACTATTTGCGACATATTTCTAAACATGGGATCGGGCAGGTAAGAGGAGAAAATTTTAAAACGTTAGCTATTGATAATAATGCATTTAAATAGTCGATATGTATAATGCAAGTTCATTGCGAATGGGGTAGTTTTTGTGAGGCGTCAACTGGATGCAATATATCAATTGTCCTCAGGTCTCCCAAGGGCGAACCATGCCTACCAAGAAAGCCTTGAACCCACGATCGTTAAATTACTGCGCAGACGTCTCCCCCATAAGATAACTTGGACGGCTCAACGTTGAGTTGCGCATTGAAATGTTCGCCATGCGTGTAAATGGCCCCGGAACTCCACCTTGGGAAGCTTCTTGTTCCGCCGCCGGCAGACGTGGAACTTTTCGCGGTGAGGGAAAAATAAATTTCGCCGTCGGACTATCTTCTCGTTACACCTACCCTTCCCTCGGCCAAGGGGGTGTTGAATCTGGGGGGTGGTAGTGAAGGGGCTTCGCTCCGAGTGAGGAGGAGGGGTTGAAGATTTGAAAGGTGCGCTGGCGGTGAACCGGGAGGGAAGGCTGCCGGCCAGGCGACGTGCATGCATGCGGTCGCTCTGTGCGGGCCCGCTCGTGTCTCTCCCCGAGTGGCGGGAGTTATCTCGCCCTGTTCGTGAGGAGCGCGAGCTGTGTTGGGGAAGGGGGGGTTGTTGTTTGCTTGCGCGGGGGGAGCAGAGTCGTGAAGGAGCGAGAGTGTCGGAATCGTGACGGCTGTGTCGGAGGAAACTGAGAGGTACGGGAGGAGTTTCTCGAAGATGTCCTGGGGAGGAATGAGAAAGGACGGAAATGAAAGGGAATTTTTTAGCGGGTAGGTAAGGTTTTGAGCACAAATCGTATCGGCCACGTTCAATTTTTTCGCCGATGAAATATCTCTAACGGGGGGTCCGAATCCAATTTTTCATCTTTTATTTCTTTCCGAGTTATTAAAAAACTAAAAAAGACGACGTGGTATATAATTTTTCCTTTGAATACGCATGCCAAGGATTAAATGCGGCCGAATTAAGCACTTTTTGCGAAAATGTCATTTGTGTCTGCCACATTGTTCACTTTGTGAACTCTCCACTCCCTGTATCCCAAAGGACGCGAGATCGAGTCCTTTTTTGGGTGTGGGACTTGAGTTTATCTTTGGGTTAATGCCTATTATTTAGTTAAGATGGACATTGCGATATAACTGCAGCAGTTGGAGCATGTTAAAAGCTAATGCTACGCATAAATTGCATCTGCCTTGTAAATAGTCCACTTCATAATTACATTTAAGCTAATGACAATTTCTTAAAAAGTTAAAGTCTTGAAAAATTTTAACGTAAAAAGTTGAAAGGCGTATTTATGATCGGGAGAAAGTCAGGTAGTGGGTGAACTTTGAAATCGTGACGATGTGGTTGGTTGGAGGCACGATAGGCCTCTCTAAGACATCTCTGAGGCAGGGAATGGAATGGAATATAAGCGAAAGGGAATTTCATTCCGTTGGTCGTGCGCACAAAGCGTGCGAATTCATTATGATATTTCACGTAGACCTAGGAACGTTTCTTCCCTAAGTGTGAAATGTACGTGAAACAGTTGTCTTGCAGTATTTAATTAAAATTTATGAAAAACGAGTGATGCACAAAATTGTTGCCTTAGCGAAGCACAATCTTTCTGAATTTGTTACATGATTATTAAAGAAAATAATTTATCTGATTATATCACGGATTTTTATGGAAATCGCCTAAATTTTAACCCCTAATGCAAAAAGTTAAGTAAAAACTAGTATTTATTAAGTTTCATTTCATTTAAAGGTGTGATTGTTTTAACAGGAAAGTCAGGGTGGTGGAGTATGTTGGAATCCAGATGGTGTAGTTGGATAACCAAGAAACACGAAAGGGCTTTCTCAGAGATGTCCCCGGGAGGAATGGGGACGGGGCAGCTATGAGAGGAGATTTTACGACCGCGGTATTTAGACGCGTGTACGAGCACTGCAAATATGGTTCGAAACTTTATGAGGTCAAAGACATGTTTCTTGCCTAAGTGTGGAGTATGGAATGCATTGGAGTGGGTAATCGTGGAGTTCAACAAATCTCAATTGAAAAGAGAGCAAATGGCGTCCCTTTGAGATCTCAACGCCTTTTTGTAGTTTTAGATGTAATGTATTGGCGTTTCACAAGCATTTATTGCCAATGCTGTTTTATATATCTATTTTAAAGGTGATTATTTATCGCATGCATATCAGAATGTGTTTTTAAGGTGTTGGAGGAGATCTGTGACCAAAGAGAACTAAATAATACGGTGAAACGGCAATTACATAGTTCAGAAGAAACATGAAAAAAGTTACAAATATACAGGCTTGAAATACATAGGACGGCATGGCTGTGAATTTAAGGGAATTTTATGAAAAATTTTAGTTTTTTCGTGGATAAAAATTTGGTGAACTATCTTGCTAACGTATTTTTTCCTCAATATGTGATGCGAGAGGTTATCCAAAGCGTACTGTGGAATAATTGAGTCATAATTTTCATTGAGGAGCAAAAGATTTTTATATGCATGAATCATGAAAAATTACGCAACTTCAGTTAGCGGAGTTATTGACGACATATCTTCCATTTTTTAAGGTTAACCAAACATGGGCACTGACTAAGATTTGCAAAAGATATGTAGAGAACGAGATTTTCAATCTCGTTTTCTACATTTTGGAAAAGCAAAAGCTTTAAGAAGTGGCAGAGTTTTTTCGTTGGAAGCGAAGTGACCTGCTCTGCTCCATGTGTTAGTGGATGATATTTATTGCTTCCCCTCATTGCACTTATCCCGATAATTTTTCTCCCGATACCCGTATTTCCAAATAAATCTCTCTTCGCTCTTGAAAATGAGTATTCAACTACCTTTCACAATATCTTACTTACTGATATTCATCTTTTCTCCTATAATATTTCCTCTTATCATGACCAGTATCATATCGTTTATTCTTTATTTACATCTAGAAATTACCCTGCAAACCACTGCATGAGTGTCGCATGGGATAAACCAACACTAAGTATGTATTAATGTCAAGGATTCAACCCTTCTATTAAAAACTACGTTGAGGGTTCTAATGGTTTTCTATAATTTTACAATTTGATTGAGTGACTGATTCAGCAACCAATCAACGCTCAGCCCAAACTACTGGTGATAAAAACGTGAAATTTTGCGGAAATACCCGTTTAAATTTTAAGGATTTAAATATTTAAAGATTTAAAACAGTTTTTTAATTGAGGAGGAGGAGAGAATGAAAAAAGTAAGCCAATTTTTGGAGTCATTTTTACACCTTAATTGCCTTAATCTATACATAATAATTTTGTAGGGTGTCAGTCAGTCATTCTGTATCCGTTTTGTTTTGTTCTCTCCCAAGTTGTGAGCTAAAAGAGTGAGGTTTGGTGCGTTGAGTGTGGTTCATCTGTCTGTATGATTTGATAGTAGTTTTGGATTTTTAGCCGTATGTGGTGAAGAAAAAAAATGCAAAAAACGTGGTTTTTGAGAGTGGGAGACAGCATATAATGCAAATGTGGTGTAGAAAAAGTAAATAACACATAGGATAATTAGAGTGGGACACATTTCTCTATTTATAAAATAGCCATTTTCTTCTCTCTATATACGAAATGCTTATGAAAAATTGGTGCATAAAAGTGTAAAAATAATGCAAAGACTACTTTGAGTAGTGAAGCAGTAACTGCCTGCATGAAGCACAAGCACTACTGCCATCTATTGGTAATGTGTCATCAGTAGTATCCAAACACTTTGTAAAACCTCATTTGACACTAGAACACAAATTTCACCTCAAGAGCACACCAGACAGAGGCCGTGTTCCAATCCACAAGGGCGTGCACTACGCTCTTGCACCCTTACGCTCTTTTTTGCACTTTCACCCTTTTCTGCATTTACTTACTCTAAGCCGACATTAGCGCCATGGACACTTTGTAGCAGTGGTGTTTACTGCAGAAAATTGACGAGCATGTATCGTGTGGTTTCGGAAGAGATTTCTCTGTAAGCACAATCGGGATGTCAAAGTAAACGACTTTTCTGTGCTGTTTCTGCATGTAATAATAAACCCTATTTTTGAGGCGTTGTTCATGGTGTTTGGTAATCTATTGGTATTCTTCGTATCCTTTAATGCGAAGTTGCAACGGTGTTAAGATTATGTCAACAAATGTTGGTTCGCAAAATAATAAACAGGCGCAATTCACAACGCATATTATTACTTAACAAGGCATTAATTGAAATATCCAAGAACAGCTTAACATGCTGTTTATTTCTCGTTAAACATATTTTATCAATGTAGGATCCAATGCGAATATATCAATACTGTCCAGTTATGTAATCCGGAGAAATTTACATAAATGATTGTATGCATGAAATTTGAATAATAACTAAGTAAATAAAGATTTACTTTGATTAAAAATTACGAGCATGATTAGTTGTACCCTATACTGCTATTGATAAAGTACAGAGCATTAGTATAAACAGTACGTACCTATGTAAGTAATATTGAATTTGATGCCTGGATATGGACTTTTTACATCAAATACTCTGTTGTCTCTTCTTTCGTATTGCCAATTACTAATCCATGGACATACAATTGTATGTATAGTTAATTTTCGATACTTGAGATGGTCCGGCATTCATTTACCAATGAGTAAGTACAACCTAATAATTATTTCAGCATGTAAAACACGTAAGTTCCACTTCGCTGCCGTAGTCCTCACACCATAGAAAGTGATAAATACTCTTTCATTTAGTGAGCACCATTTCTGCCGTACGTTAACGTCATTTTACACTAAAATACTTCTTAAATACATTACAAATTACTGTTCACAACTTCCTTCGCCTTAAGAAAGTTTATCTGCAACCATGTTGTTTACTTTCATTAGAACTATTCTATTTCGTTAAAATTTTACTCGTGTTCCCGAAATATATGAAGTTCTCATGGCATACAAACGTCAAATAATAATAGTTTGAATAATAGAAATCCGTTTCATCATCCATTCTTAACAATTTGTCTCCTAAATCTCGTCTGTTATTATCGTAGTGCGCAAAAGGGAGCATGGACGTACCCTTACGTGTACTAGGCCCTAGCGCTCTTCTTGATGCGCTCTGAAACGGATTGGAACCGCACTACGTGACGTCACATACGAAAGTTGACAATCGAAAAGAGCGGGTAAGAGTTTGAAGGGTGCATAATGACGAATTGGAACGCGGCCAGAGATTGCCTGCAAAGCAGGCCGCAGGTCTGCTAGTTGTTAATTTAATCCCGTAATAAAAGCATGTAATGCATATGTTTCCTCTTTTGGTTTTAGAAATAAGTTGCACTCTAGATATTGAATGGAAGTTTGTATCACTGCATGGAAAAAGGTATGTAAAATTTAATTAAATTTTTCATTCAATTTTCTGATAGAAAATGATTTTATTAAAAATTGCTATTTTATCTCCGAATACATAAATTTTTCTTCCTTGACGACAGTCAACATATCTCTGGCAACCAGGCATGAATATCCATTTATAGGTTTTAAATGGATATTTGCACCTGCAGCATTTAAAGTTTTGGGTAATTGATAAACTCAACGGTTTCAGGCTCAACTTTGTGAAAATTCATGGTCACTAAATGAATGCTAACTTTGTAAACATTACCAAATTTATTACGGTACTACCAATTTCGGTGTATAGGCGACATCCTCAGGTATAAAAATTCGTTTCAACTGCATTACTTATATATACCATGTGGGAGAGGGTGGGTGGGTGGGAGAGGGGAGTTTGAAGCGTGCGGGTGTATGGGGTGCCGTGGCGGTCGGGGGGAGGGGAAAAGGGGGTGAGTGTGTAGGAAAAGAAGCCAACGACGGGGTAATAGAAGGGGGGTCAAAACCGGAGGTTACGGATGCCCTTTGTGCAAGGATGGGAATTTCTAGCTGTGGGTAGTATCTCTCAAAGACATTGTCATCACAAAGTTGTCCATTTCCACAAAACTTCCTGGCCTCCAATGTCTCCAACGTGTCCATCTTTCGTCTCTTTTCCACCAGTTGAAGTATTTCTGGGACCATGTCGCTGTTGTGGTCTTCTTCCCAAAGATGTTATGCGAAATGAGACGGTTTTATTACCACTTCGGAAATGTCGTTCGTGTTCTTCAGCACGTAGTTTGAATGATCCCCGTTTGTCCTCCGTAGACCGCACTGCAATCACCACAGAGGAGTTCGTAAATGCCACTTTTCTCGGAGTTTTCCACCTTGTCTTTTGTTTTGTTTAAGAGGTTTCTCAAATTGCCTCTGTCGCAGTAAGCCACCCTGTATTGATTCTTTGGGAGTAAGTTGGCTATTTTATCTGAGATTCTCCCGTAAGACGGTGATTTACGCAAATGAAGATTTCGCCCTTGTTTTCAACAGATGCGTGTAAGAGACTTTGTGCTTGGATTTATATTTGTATATTAATTTGCTTGATTAGTGAATGCATTTTTTTAAATTATCTAAGAAGCAGAAGAAAGTTTGCTAACAAGGGCCAAATATATGGAAATGAAACGTCGCCTTTTACATTTCACGTACACACTTTATTAGTATCGACCGAATCGAACAAGGTTCCGACATGTAAATGACATTAACATATATGAATTTACAACGCGACGTTTCATTTCCAATCTCGTGGTTCCATAAAGATAAGCCTCAAACGTTAAACTGTGCCAATGTATGGTTTAAATAGGTAAAATTCAAATGATTTTTTGTAGTAAAATGAACTCCCCATGGGTATGAAAAACATTACTTACCATCCTTAAATAAACTTAGGAAGATTAACCGATACCACTGTGATGAAATTTGGGAACTATTTTATTGTTATTTATGTTTTGACATACATGGAGTGTTCATTCTAACATCCATGGGTGAGACCAGCCATGTTATTCCGCTGTGGGGTCTGGCCGGTGGGGAAAGTGTTAAAGAAGGAATTTGACGTGGAGGGGATTCGAATATTGAGATAGGCAATAGGAAAGACACGGAGGTGTCGGATCAAAAAACTATAGAATCTGTGAGATGGCTAGAGTCGTGGAGGCATCGAAGAATGTTAAGGAAAGACGGCTGCAGTGGTATGGGCACATGATGATAATGTGGAGAGCAATACCTTAATGAGGGTGTTCGATCTCCCAGAGGTGGAGGGTTAGAGGCAGGCCGAAGAGGAGTTACAAGTATTACGTGACTGAAAACTTGAGGGAGGAAATGCAGAGGGCGCAGACTGCGAGAAACATAAAAGAGTGGAGTTATTAAGAAGTAGTGAAAATCTGAAGAAGAAGATGGACACAGTTTTCATGTGTGCGTAAAGGAAGAAACATTCATATGACAAATAAAATGTCATAATTCCGAATTCAAAATTAATCATTATAGTTACTAATGCATAAGCCCCTAGGTTATTATATTGTAATTTCAACTATGCTCTACTTAGTAGCACTGGCCTTTTTATTTAGAATTATTTATCGACATCTGCATTAAAAATTTCTGTAGTAATGAATACGCTACCATATTTTATGGCTTTCATATTTTCTACTAGTTTATTATATGAACAAAAAGTTTATGTACCTAATGTTCTATAAAAAGACGACATGCATTACGGTTAAACGTGGAGCTGCTCAGTCATGCGAGTTTGTGCTTTCGTGCATTTGCAAACACAAATAATTTCTAGTGTTTGCGAGAGTTTATTTCCTACTATTTGCTCTGACAAAGAAACTCAATCAAATTTATTTTCAATGAATAATTATATCACATCTGGTTGTGCATTTCAGGAATTTTTTCCCTCTTGCTCGCTCTACATTATACAATTAGCTACGCTTTTGGTCCTTACTCTTTCATGGTGCCTTTTACTTTTTTAGAATCTACTGACGATATTCAAGGCTCAATTTTAACAGCTTATGTGCAGAAATTGCTGGAGATGCATAAACATGCTCTATATTGATTGCTTGCTCACAGAACAATAGGATTTTCAGGGGTCCTTGCATAACTCATGTACGGGAACATGAAGTGTGGAATGGTAAGATGGATCAGATTCGGTGGAATATTAAGAAAGAGCTAAATAGGGAAGGAGACAAACCTGCCACAATATGACAGAGAAACCAAGCATGCCACAATCAAGAGAAGGAAGAATAAAAAGAGAGCCAATTTCAACGAAAACCAATATTAGACTTTTTAGTTACCATGGGCTTTATGTGATGTCTTGAATGCTCTGACCTCCCATCTCAGGGATCCGGGTACGAAACTCGTCCAGATAGATATATATAAGTGTAATACCGTTCACAACTTTATCTTTTTGGGTGTTAAGTCCATAGAATATAATGATGACCTGAGGACCTCTTGAATCCTTTTGTTTACAGCAGGCGGCGTGGGATTCTGATGCCGGATTTCTCTCAACACTTCCTCTAATTCCAAAAGGTCAAAGTGCTTTCCTTCTTGTCTCGAAAGGACACTTGGCAGATTAAACAGGCTCCACCAAATTACCTAGCAAGTCACCGTTGAGCGTTTGGTGACTGGTGGTGATGAGATTTTAGCCATGCAAATTGAGGAGATAAGAGTCCTTACGCAGAGAACGAGGAAGCAAGCGGTGTTAGAATGTAGTTTAAGTCGGGTATGAGTGACATCAACAACTCCGAATAAAAGAAAACTAAGCGTAATTGTGCATGCCCTGATCTAAGAGTCGTTTCTAAGATGAAACTTAGATTTCCCTACTTGTCAGAAGGAAAAATTATGCTCTAGAATGGGGCTCAAAATTTAATGGCCGGTATGGATGGATATTAAATGAGAGTGGTAGCGCATTATAGATCGAATGAATTTTAAATTGTGCATTTCCGTTAGTACATATAGAACTTACTGGGTGATTTTGGATCCGTTTTAAGTAGTTGCAGTAATTCAGTGGAATGAGACCAACAGCTACGGTCGTTTGCGACATTTAGGCCTTGGTTTCAGTGATTAGGTAGAGGTAAAAATATTTCGGGGAACCGAGGAAGAGTGAAGAGAAACTTGGTGTCGGCATTTATCTACGTTTAATGAAAGGTACCGTAGGATGATAGGGAAAATAAGTGTTCTTGCTGCTTACTCTCACGGCCCAATATTGATGAAAGGCACTGTTACTTTCATATCACCTGTGAGCCTCAGCACGGAGATATTGATGGTGTTTAACCTATTAGATGTAAATACCGTAGTATAGAGTTGTATAGAGATATAGAGTACATCTACATAATACCCTGTGAGCCACCATAAAGGTGTGCGGCAGGGGGTGAACTCTCACTAAACATGCACTATATATCATGCATAAAAAAGGATTAGTATTTATATACTGTTCTGAACTTCGCTATTTGAAAAAAGATAAAAATAGCAAAGCAAACATGCAAAAACATGCTGTTACTTGCGATAACTCCAAGTCCTTATACCAACATGCAGCTATCAATGTTATCCATTGCTACACTCGTATTGGATATATTTACCGTTATTCATATCCCTAATTGTACGAGGAAAAAAGGACATTTTGAATCTGTCGGTTCTGCAATCAATTTCTCTAATTTTGTGATTATGGTCCAGTCTGCCATAGTAAGTTGGGGTTCGCAAAATATTTTTTAACATCATCACTGAAAATATGGTCTTGGAATTTGTTTAAGAGATTAAGTCTAAATTTCAACCTGCGATCTGACAATGATTCCAATTTAATTCATTTAATAGACTGGTTACGCTAATAAGGTTATCGTACCGTCCCTTAATAAATCTTGCAGATCTTCGCTGCACACATTAAGTTCATTATTTAGACCGATTACGAATGGATCCCATGCACTGGCAGCATAATCCAAATGAGGTAAGAGTATAGAGTATATAAAGTATAGAGATTTATAGAGTTTTGTCTGAAAAATGCTATTAAGTACAGATATGCCTCATTTTGCGTTAATTCTGGCGATTGGCTAAAACACCGTCCGCACCAAAAATATATTTCTAGCGATAGGCTGCTCATTTCGACGCGCGACGCCCAGAGACAACGCTGTAGCCCTCTATGGCCGAGTATTGCTACTATCCTCTTGGGGTGATTCAAACTGCCAGATTTCATACTCCAGAAGCGGTCCTGCGTGAATTGTGCTTTCATTAGCAAGTCATCCCATTTCTTCACCTCTGATCTTAGTGCAATGGGCGAAATGAAAAAAACGGGCTTGTGCAAATAATAATTTTGACCACTTGGTTCAGTCCAAATCATGCAATGATAGACTTTTCTAGTGCTAGAATCGTCATAGCAATGCAATAATTCTTTCTCCAGGCGATGTGCTATTAACATTCTTTCTGAAAACGCCATTTATACACTAAACTGCTTTCGTCGAAGGGAAAACCCCATTTGGAAAGGTGCACTAATTTGTTAGGCATCCATTTTCCCGCCAATAGCCGTCATCAATAGTAGGCAAATTGGGGGTAACGATTTTATGCCATCATGGGCGTTTGTGTTAAAAACCGTAGCAAGTTTTCTTCATGACTTATTAAAAGAAAAATATCAAATCCCCAAAATCCTTTAAAAACCCTTAAAATGGATAAATGGACCAGTTTACAAAGTATTAACACCGCCAGTTGCACTCTCCCAAATAGAAGAAAAATAACCACCTCTAGTGGTCGCTATTCATGGCTTACTTAATTCTCCGATGAATTTTTGTACCTTTGTTGGCTAATGCGACTTGGGTCTTTTCTTGTGCCGAATGGATTCGGATAGTTTCATTAAAATCTTATGTTGCACTCTTTACTTTTTTACAGAATAAATATGACGTGAATAATACGCGTAGAAGATATACCGTAACATGATTCACATAACTGAGCGCCAAAGTACATAAAAGTCTTCCCTCTCGTGTTGGTTGGTGGAAATAAAAATCCAATGATACCTACTCTTTGAATGAAATTTCTTTCTTTGCGTAATTTAAGTTCTCAGAAATGGGCACCAGTTTTATGAAAAAACTCAGTTGTTTTATATCTCTGTCTATCGCAGTTTTAATTCCTTCATCGACATCTTAGGTACCTTCAATATTTGTTTCACATTTTAGAATAGCCTCTGGAATGGAATGCCGAATTAAAAGGTGGCACTTCTGTGTTAATGAGTATAAAAATACTGTCTGATTTTTATAGACGGTCAATTTCTTTGTGTACAGCCTTATCGTTTCCCTCAAATATTCAAGCTGTTTTTAAAAGAACTCAGTATTTATTCTTGCAAATTCTGCGATTAGTACTTAAGTAGATGAATACCTACATTTGCCTACATCCTCAGCAACACTGTTTCCTTCAATTTTATAGTGCAATGCCAACATTGGCAAATCATTGAGCAGCCCTTGTCTGTAACTGTTAGTTCTTTCAGCTATTATATTATCATCATTGTTTTAACATTTATATTATCTCCCGTTTTAGCTATTCTTGTCCTCTCCTTCCTTCAGTGCCGTCTTCTTCTTACTTCAATGCTGTCTTATCCCTACTTCAAAAACTTTAGTTATGTTCCTTTCTTTACCATTAGAAATAAATATACCTAAGTATCATCAATGAGAACTACATCTTTTACTACCTCAGGGACTTCTTTCCTTGTTAAGACACAGAATCGGATTACGATTGATATATTTCTTCATTTTATGGACAAGTCTATGGTGAGTAATAAGTTTTGGTAATTTAGAGCAAATTTTATTTCATGAAGCAAATCACAAAATCACCCTTTCGCAATTGTGACCTGAGTGTCCTGAGAAAAGTGACCTGAGTCGTTTTCAAATCGTTTTTGTTATGGAAACCCACCACACAACATATTTGAAGAAATGCTTTGTATCTTTCAAAGGTAAAACTCTTTTTTGCTAAAATTAGTGCAGAGAGAGGTAATTTTTTGCGGGTCGGGAACACTATCTATTTTGGAGAAATAAATCAATACGAAGGAGATATTATCTGGGAAAGGGTTGCGTGCAAATGGGCTGGAAGATATTGTGAGTTGGCTTCCCTGAATACAGCTCTACAAATTTAGTTTATTTATCTGATATTGTATATACTGCTATCTCCAAGAGCAGTTTTTCGATCATTTATAAGTTACAACGTTTGTAATATGAATCTATCGTAGAATTATTTTGACTACGTGCTCTAACCAATTACCTATAAGTTTGAAAATTTCATAATATTAGGTGACCGGAAATTCAATATTTGGCGTGCAGTCTTTTTCTATTTGACCCTCCAGATATATGAACATTTGTCTTTACTTAAATATTCTTTTCAACAGCTCATTTGTTGTTTTAAAGAATTTTGGTTTGATGCAACGTGACTTACAAATAAGCGCTGCCACGTAGGACATAACTCTTTTTTTAAACATTTAGCTTGGACATTTTCTGATCCAATTAATTGTACTTAATTGCTGCTTGTAGTTTAAATTAAAGAGCTCCTTTGTTTGTTTATTAGGTTATTTACTTATATCAAGTGTTTAAGTGCAATTACTTTTAATATCGAGCTGAATTGTTGTTTTTTTAATTTTTTGGCGTTTCATGCAGTATAGTAACTCAAGTATGTGTCGTTCATTTCAGCAATGTTGGCACCACCCTTCTCAAAGTCGATTCTTTCCGTCCCATTGATTCTGTCGTCATTCGCATTTGGCAAGTCCCCATAATGACAAAGTGCCAAAATGATACAGTGTGATGCGCAGTTAGATGGATGAGCGACCGCAATATTACGAGGGGAGGTGAAGAATGACGTATGAGGGGGATTTTCAAAAAATCGGGCGAAATTTGGCGAGGGCTTTTACAAGTTCGCCAAAAGGTTAATTACATCGGGTACTTTTATCTGTCGGCGAATTCATCTACATCTTCATAATACCCCCATAAAGGTATGT
Organism: Platycnemis pennipes; assembly: GCA_933228895.1. Lineage (NCBI taxonomy): Eukaryota > Metazoa > Arthropoda > Insecta > Odonata > Platycnemididae > Platycnemis > Platycnemis pennipes. The sequence goes on from OW121850.1 coordinate 112,782,529, forward strand.
GGCAGGGGGTGAACTCACACCAAACATGCATTACATATCATTCATGGAATAGGATTAGTAATAATATTCTAAAATGTAAATTGGAGGGGTGGGCGGGGGCCTTCTGGAGTCCCCCTGGCACTTAGACCTCTTTAGATCCATTGTGCCAACCCACATTTAACCTGCCCGCCACTTGCAGACAGGGGACAAGAGCACATGATGTATGGAGTAGATGTATGGAGGGGAGTCTCCCATCCAACCTCCGTCATCGTTGCTTAACTTCGGTGATCTTACGGGAACCGGTGTGTCAACGTAGCTAGGCCCTTGCCCGTGATAACATTCTAGTCTATACTTCAATTAAAAAAAACGATAAATAGAGCAAAGCAAGCCTGCAATTAGTTGGGTTAGCTTAGAGTCCTTACTTACCAACATGCAACAACTTATACTATCCATTGATACACTCGTATGGATATATTTACCGCTATTCATATCCCTAATTGTACTAGGAAAAAATAGTGTTCTGCTATTAATATGTTAAAAATAGTGAAATCGAATTCTGCTTAGGCAAATGATAATTTTTACATAAGCTTCCCACGACAAGCGGTGATGAACTAAACATCCGGTAAAACATCTTCTCCATTTTTTCTGAAGGGAATAGCTCAGAACGCATTCGTTTTTCCATTTTCTGCATTTTTTTAAGTTTGCAAAGTAATTTTTTGTAATTTTTTTCCGTTTTCTTGTGATGAATACCACGTGTGGAAAATTTATGGATGTAGAATCACCACCACGTTAGTCTCATGAGGAGCTAATGAGTTTATTCAGTTGCGTCTACAGAGTTCCCAGCGAGCGCATTGAAACGCTCTAAGGGAGTGAATCATCTCCAAACAGGAACAAGGTGTATCACTTGGAGCTTATGTTGCTACGCAATAAGAAAAACTGGTTGTGACTAGGCATGTATGCCTCTCCCAGCTAAATTGTTGGCAATTTTTTACTTTCTAAGCAAAGGATAAGCTCCGATATGGAAAAGTAATTTATTCCAAAGGTTCGAACATCCAATCACGGGCATATTGAAGTTTCTATGGGATCCTGTTTCCTAATTAGGCTGCTGTGTGTTGAGCTTTTCATGTTCAGCTTATCCTCTGCCAGCCGGAACCTCTGGTCTACCGAACTCGTGGATTTCTTTGCAGATGGTAGAACTGTGATGATGACGGCCTCGTTCTATGGTTCCGAAAAATTCTAATTACTCGCTAAAAGATCTCATATCCCAGATGGCGCAAAGGGATCCCAGCTGTCATTTTCTTCCATAATGACGAGTTACCAAGTAGAGCAGATTATTAATCCCCCAAGTATTGACCACTTTTTATGCCTCCACAACATTGTGGGGAGGGGGGAATAAGCCCTCATTGTGGGATGGCAACGTAGGCAAGAGGCATTAACCACTTCGAGAACGGAGTGAGGAGGCGGGACAGGGAGGAGGAAATCGAAGTGGTGCGGAGGGGGAAAGGGAGAGGGAGAGATGGGAAAGAGACTCGACGCCGGCGACGTCCATCCCAAACGAATCTAGCGCCGGGAGGGCCGCTCTGTGTTTAACGATCTCCTCAACTCTCCCAAGTTTACCGATGATCTCAGCCGTCCCCTCTTGACGAATGCCCCATTGTTCTTTACGGACGTCGTCGGAAAGGAGGGTGAGCGGCAAAGCGTTTACCGAGGGAACGCCACGGGGGAAGGAGAAGGAGGGTTGGAGGTGGGGAATGGTCGAAAATCGAGGGAGACACGAGGCCCTGAGCGGAAAAGAATGGGCCCGGAGAAAGGGTCGTTTCTCATCGACTCGAGGAGCGGCGCTTGACATTAAGGGTGGACCTTGTCACCAAGAGGTCCTCCTCCTCTCGCCGTGTCCGAAAGTTTTTTTTATTCAATTAAGTCCTCCTGTGCTTCGTTCCCCCTTCGTAATTTGTCGCGCAGTGATCAAGAAAATTGCGTTGAAACTTCTCTCAACCCTAACCGATGGGATCGCGTGCTCGAAGGTTCCGCAACTTACGTCTTGTGGAGTATTAAAATGTAATAAGTGCCTCTAGCTGGTATATCAATACTAAACCATTGTTTATTCCTCTTGGAATAGCCTTGTACTTATGTGTTTTTCACTTAGCTTTTACTTTTCTTGAGTTGCTTACGCGTGCGCCATTCACGAGAACGGTGGTTACAATTGACCGATGAATCGTTTCGGAGGGAAGTGGATTGAGAGTAAAAAATAATACTTTATTCGAGTTGGGCCTACGGCAAAACCAGGCGTTCCTCATCAAAATTAAGAGGTTTTTCATTAAAACTTCTAAATCACCTGACACTGAAGCTTCCTTGAGCTGATAGCCTGAAATTAAACGTGTTCCCCAAGTTTTCCGCGTTCGCCGTTCAACGCCAAATCCTCACACCTTAATAGCCTACTCAATAAGGACAGATGATTGCGCTCGTTAATCAACAATGAATTACAACCTCCATTAAAAGCGATTGCGCACTTGGGACGCTACTCCCGAATCCGTTGGAGGATATTGTGTGAGGTGGGAAAGAGAAAACATATCCGGTAAAAATGCAGCTTTTTCAGGTTTTACTTGAGGTGAACGCTTCAAATGTAAATCCACAAGAAAAATGTGGTTTTCCTAACTTTTCCGGTTGTGGTATTCGGAGTGTGTAATTTTTGGGAGAGTATTCTTTACGGTTAAAACCTGATGTCGAATAATATTAGTATGGCAAATACTTTCACATCCCTACTGCTCGTGAAGAAATGAAAATATTTTTGAATTTGACGGGTAGTCCAAGCCAATTTTGCCCATATCTTACACCCCCCTTTTTCTTTTTTCATGATACCTAATGAAGATTTAAGAGGAAAAATTTGGACCGTTATAAGGTGAATTCCTCTGTCTAATTTCGAAACATTCAATTTACTCTCTCATCCCTGCGTACCATATGCAATGATAACGTGCTGGTCCGCCCTTGCTCAGGAAGCAGATTTAAATCTCGCACAAGGTAAAATATAAACAAGACGCTGAGTTGTTCCTTCTATTCAGTTTTAAGGTATAAATAAACGATTGGAAGGCAAAATCCTAGCGCTATCATGTGTTGCTAGCGTGAATATTTTGACAGCATTGGAATATGTTGTTATAGTGTGCTTATAACTAGGCATTGACTGTCCTAAGTTAACCCGGTTCACCAAGTGAAATAGAAATAGAAGGCAGAAGCATATAAATACTTCTTTTCCATAATATTATTCGTCTTCAACAGTTTCCGCTAATTAGGAAATATATATGGAAACATATGAGAGAGGAGACATATTCTTTGTTGAGACTAACTAAATTTTGACGGGCGGCTACCACTTTATGTTGCTAGATTTCGTCTTGAAGAGTAATTGTTGTGTTACTGAGTTACAATTAAGGGGTTTTCCAATCGCTGTGCCTGATAGCTGCGTAACGGATGACTCTGGCGCAGTCTCTTACTGAAGTCGTAATCAATGTATTCCTTTCCAAAAACATTGGTCGCTATTTGTAGCTTACTCTTTAATGTGTGTTCCTTTTCATGTAAACGTGGTGTTTTCAAAAACTTGCACTCTGTTACCAAAGCCGGTTTGCCTCTTTTGCAATATTTAAATCGCATATCCATGCAGTGGTGAAAATCACGTTCTTCTTTAACTGAATGTTACTGATCTAGAACCCATTCGTAATTCCACAATATGGAATCGCCGAGTTTGATAGAATCTCTCCCACCCGATAAATTTGAATTTTCTTGTCAATGCTAGATGATTTGATCGCAATTAATTTCTTATTTACTCACATCCTTACCGAGTAATATAAATAAAGCCTGCGGCGAAAATGTGAGTTCATCATATAATGAAATGCAAAGGAATATTTAGGATAGTTGAAAAACGTCGACACTCGTGAAGAAATCACAACCGTAATGGAAACTATTTTGGTTTTCATATTTTTAAGCCCAACCACTCAACACTCAGACACATTCCTCGCAGATAAATATTTTGCTTATATTAAGCTATAGAGCACCCAAAAATGCACTAGTGATTAACCGTGTGCATTTTGATTACATATTGATTATTCCTCCTTGAACACAATAACGGAAACAAACTATTCAAGGAAAATGAGCATTTGCCCTAATTTTCGCTCTGACGAGAGATGCTTACAAAAGTTTGCCGTAAAGTTCTGAGTGGACTATGCTAAGTTCCGAGCTTAAATCTTCGCGTAGGGCAAGCATAACATCAATCACAAATGGCAAACAAATTGCGTCACATCAACATGATACGAATTGTGTGAATTATTGCTCACTGCGCACTCCCCTTCGTCGTTTAAGTTGACGTGATGGGCTGTAATGGGGTTGGCATGTTAATGATAACATTAATAATGCACCTTCCAATGAACTTCGATAATGACGTGGGGAAAGGCTTACGTACTCCGATGGCTTAAAGATAGATGCCAGCTGTCATCCTGCAAAAAAGGATTATCAGGGTTATAGCTAAAAAGAAACGTTACGAACCTTCCTTTTTGCTATTTAAAAATTTAATCTTGCTCCCACTTAGGCATTTGTATAGTTATAAAGTGCTCAGACTCTTTTTCTTTGGAAGTGGTGCAAAGATAACAGTGTCAAATAGACTATGCTTGGGTAACCTACGTAGTATTTTGCAACCTTTGCCTAGGACCAAATTGTCCTTGTTCAGGTGAAGTTTTTTTATATTGGACCGAAAATGTATAACCTACTACCTTCTCTTTGCAAAAATGAATGAAATCTAACTTTTTTTATGTTTAGATATTGGCATTTTGCTGTCAAAATATAAAGACATATTTTGTTAAAAAATGTTGGTGTACTTTGTCCATGTTAAAAACAATGTATGGTCATTTATTTATTTATATATGTGATGGTAACCTCAATACAGATTTTCCTTCGAGATTACTTAAAGCTCTCTATATTTAAGATTGTATTCAATTTAAATTGTTTGAGAGTAATTAACTTTATCATTATATAAACCTGTACAGTCGTACCTGGTAGGATTACCAGCACTAGGATAGGCCAGAGAAGGTATTGGATGTTTCAGTAGAGTGGACATAATTCAGAGAGGATGCAAACTGACGATGTAGGTTCAGAGAAGAATGAGGGTAGTGAGATTGATAGAAAAGAATACAAAGGAATTAATGGTACGATTGGTAGAGAGAGGAACTTGGGGAGTTGATGTGGAAAATAAGGAGGTAGTGTTGGTGAATGGAGCAGGTGATAAAGAGCAAATTAATATTAAAGGCTGTGTTTGAAGGGAGAATATTTTCTACGTGAGAAAGAGAAGGGAAACAAAAAGGTTTTATGGCGGGATGGAGTGATAGGGCTCATACTGGTCTTCAGTAGTGCACCTAAAAAATAATAGGTGTAAATAAATGACTGACTAATCCAAGAGTATCACGTTGCTTTGTATAAACAAACAATTTAGTGTTATTTATAGCAATCGTTTCACATGTCTCGTAAATGCATGTCAACTATTTTCCTTAGGGTGGTAACATTGTGCCTCTCAGTTGCATGTTAGTAGTGTATGTACGAAATTGTACTTTTTGTATTTCTGCATGTTAGTAAGTGTAAACCTATGCTTGCTATCCGAGAAAGAGGAGAATGAAAAGGTTTTTTGGCGGGGTGAAGAGTGGTAGAGATCTTACGGGTCAAAAGAAAGGCGTCATAGGTGTATCCGGTTACCGGGGAACACTCACATTTCTTAATTCTTCTAATTACTCAACTGGTGATAACAGTTAACCGGTAGGGCACTTATAATATCACGTAGCTATAGTAATGGTTTTCTGCTTATAGGTTTCCGAAATAAATGCATTATAAATTTAAACCAGATGCCATGATATAAAGTACGTCGGAAATATCACTCTTTAGAATATTTCTTGATTTTTTAAAAATCATATGACATTTATAAGTAATTATAAGATCCCTAACGAAGGTAAGAGAATACAAGTATTTGGAATGCAGAGGAATGTAGTGCTTTTGGATAGTGATTCTTTCACATGAACGTGAATCATTAATATTACTTCATTTTTTTTAAATACTGAGAGCTTAAAATAATGGGACTTATGAAAAGTAGCATCTTCAGAGGTTTTTAATCAGTGAGGGTGTATTTTATGAAAAAGGGAAAGTAAAAAAATGAGTATTCGGAATATATTTCGTGAGTCAAGATCAGGGTTAAGCAGTTGTCCCTATCGCATTGGTTCACCCGCGGAATCCCTATTGCAATGTTTTACTCCGTGGGAGTGCTGATGCGCTAGTGGGGTAGTTACTAACTTAAATCAACAACCTCATTGATGGTAGCCTGCCAGAAACGAATATCAGAAAGAGCCATAAGCGAATATAATGTTTGACACTTATCAAATGCACTTGAATCGTGATGGAAATTGAAAGCGCTTTCAGAATGGGGAGATTCTTGGGGACAAATTTGCATTCATTCGTTCATGTCTGACAAGGTTATTATGGTGTGGTAAGTATTTTAATCAATTGTGGTTATTAACTGTTTTAAGTTTGAACTGGACATACCAAGATGAAAGATATTTTACTATGTTAATGTCTTCAGAGGAGGATAACGTTTTCCAATTCATTTGAGTTCGCCCCTCCTCCCTTTGAGCCCTTCGTTAAGAATTATTTAATGTCATACTTGTGTTTCCCCTACTACATTTCCTCCATTCACGGAGCCTTAACTCTCTGCTATTCGTAATCCACACATTACAACTGTCCTCGAACAGAGAGGATTTTTGTGCGTTGTAATCAGTAACTATGACGAATTGCATCTTTAATGAAGGTTAAATGTGCCTGTTGTTATTTTAATCTCTCCATTGAACTGCACATTTTATTGAAAAAATAAATAATACTGTACGAGAGAAACTCTCATTTTGTGAATTTTTACCCTTCGTAATGGGAATCACCGTACACCATGGAAGCGTTCATTAATGTATTTACGAAGCTTGGTGTTAATCCCCATGGGAAATTGAATTGTCGATACACTTCGCTTCATGGACCAGGGAGATGTGCGACGGAAACGCCAGTGATAGTAATGCACGCGGAATATCTGATCATGTGATGTAGCGGTCGACAACCTTTAGCCGGGTACCCATTTACGGTTTCCGTTCCAGGTATTGAAATAAATTAGCTCGCTGATTGCTGAGCTTTATTTCCTGGGATTTATTTAGAAATGCTGAATTTTTAATCGCTGTTGCCGAATCAAACACATTCTGAGTTTGACAGTTCGGTCTGCAAATTAAACCGACCCCTGCCGTGGAGTAATTTTGGAGCATGGTTTGATTCACCGATTTCTTGCTTTGACTAAAAAAAACGCAGGGCTCGGTGAATTGGATAGTCCGGATATTTTGTTCATCAAATCATTTCAATCAGCCCATGCATTATCCCATGGGAGCGGTAGTGGGCAGTAACGAGTGGTAGCAGTAAATTGGAATTTGATGGTTCAATGATAAAATCAAGTATGGACGTTGATTTGCTATGGTGCATATGGTGCAGATTCGCACTCAAATTGACTCTGGATATTTCTACCACGTAGAATAAATCAGTAACTTTTAGACTTACATCGCTCTCAACTGAAATAATTTCGTGCTCACATTGTAAAAATTGTAATCCGAGCGCTCTTTTGCAGTGTGCCTCCACATCTCTTGTCCCTGAGTGTGACGTAGATGGTGCTGGTTAATGTTGGCATGAAAAATAAACTCTAAATAACCAAGTAAGTCGAATTTATACATACTTCCAAGCTCCTGTTTTCTCCTTTTGCCAACCCTGTTCCTCACTCCATACGACACTGGTTCGCCAAGGTTTTATCCGTGCGTAATGGAGAAAATAAAAACTGGCGAGAAGTTAATGCTATTGCCTTCCCATCCCGAAGGTCCTAGTTTGAATCCCAGCAATTGAAGAAAATGTTCAGTGATAAATCGATCCCTACTTTCTGTATAGAGTGCACTAAGTGCTTCGTCCATCGGATGGGACGTTAAGCCTTGGTCTCCTTGGCGCCCTTCGTTAAAAGCAGGCGAATGCCGACGCCGGATTTCTCTCCACCCTTTCTTTGTTCCCTGAAAATTACCGCATCACTCACATATCTTAAATTGTGCAAATGGCTTTAGCTGTCGTTCTACCTGAATAACTACGAACTTTTTCCAGCGGGGTTGTCGTAGAGCTGAAGTTAATTTTCCAGTGCATGATAAGTACTTAGTATAAGTGATAAGTATTTAGTGTTTAAACTCGTAGTGTTGTAATGAAATTATAGATATTGCTATCTCAGTTTTGGCTGTAAATAGTTGTTGCGTGAAAATTCCCTAATTATAACTGCAGGCTACGTCAATCAATAATATTCCGTGCACATAATACGAATATTAGTAATATATCCAGCATTTTTGAACAGTCAAGTAACATAAGCTAATCCAACGAAAGGGGCATGGTCCAATAAAACCTAACAAAAATAAATTCATGGGATGTGCACCAATTAAATATTGTAAACGCCCCTTGGGTAGTAAAGGCTGGATGGCTAACACTTAATTGTAATTCTCCGTTCACTTGTGAACGCCGTTATCATGGTACAAAAGCATCTTATTTTTCGTTTAGAAGGGAGAACAGGATTATTAAAAAGCATCATTAGATTAATATTCACAGCTATTTTATCAAATATCTGGAAGCAGTTGTAACGAACTGTGAATACTTCATTGGTGATCATTAAGTCATCTATTCGGTGTAATAGATGTGTTGAGTTGGTTATGAAAGTACAGAAAAGAGAATTATGCAAACAATATTGACTATTCGAATTGCTGGATAAAATGCGAATTGTTGGCACCAAAATTCAATTAATAACGAATGATAATGTTGATGAATAGAGACCCACGGCCTTTGTCGGTAGAGTCCAGTAAAAAAATAATGAGATAGTAATAGGAGAGATACTTCATTGGTTTCTTGTAGATCCATATTTGCCTCCTGGGAGAGTTTTGGAATGAGAATAGGGTCTAAGTAATCCAGGAAATGATGGTATTATCAGTAGAATGAAAAATATTACAAATTTACATATCTATAAATATTAAATGCGATATTTTATGCAGCAAAGTAACTGTTATCTCAGATGCTCCATATTAATACCTTTATTTACGGGAGCTTCAAGTGATTCTGTGATATTTTCGATGAATACGAGGCATACATTTTAATGCCGTCTTTGATAATAATACATTCCATCATATTTAAATTTTATTTTACATAGGAGACGTGATAAAATCCTCTCGAGTAAAATATTCCGGAGGTAAAATAGTCCCCCATTCGGATCTCTGGGCGGGGACTACCCAAGAGAGTAGATCAGTTGCATGTGATAAACTTTTAGGGTAGGAACATGGAACGTGAGATCGCTTCGGACCTGTGGAAGACTGGAGAACCTGTCTGTAAAAATGCGAAGAATGGACCTCGACGTATTAGGAATCAGCGAAATGAAGTGGCCCGAAGAAGGAGACTTCTGGAGCAGAAGCTATAGGATTATACATACGGGATCACTAAATGGTGATGCTGGAGTAGGGATCATACTCAGAATAAGCGCCGGAATGCGTGTGAAGAGCTTCCTGCAGTACAATGAAAGGATAATAATGGTGAAGATCGAAACCAAACGTGTAGATACCGTAGTGGTGCAGGTTTACATACCTACGACGGACTGTGAAGATGATGGAGTGTGAGACGTCTACGAACATATCACGGAAGTTATAAAACAGGTAAGAGGAGAGGAAACCAAATTATTTCAGGAAGCTGGAACGCTGTCGTCGGCGAAGGTCAAGATGGAAGAATAACTGGAAAATACGGATTGAGAACCCTAAACGAAAGAGGAGAAAGACTGATGGAGTTCTGCACACAGCATAAGTTATTGGTCGCCAACGTATTGTTTAAAAATAACAACCGAAGAAGATACAATTAGAAAATACCAGGAGACAGAAATAGATGTCAAATAGACTACATTTTAGTGAAGCAGAGATTTAGAAACCAAGTGAAGGACTGTAAAAGCTACCCTGGGGCAGACATCGACAATGACCATAATTTAGTGATGATGAAATGCCATCTAAAGTTCAAGAAATTGAATAAAACAAAGAAAAATATATGGCAAGTAGAAAAACTAAAGGAGGCTCATCATCACCTGGCATTTCAAAAAACAGTGGGAAACAATATGACAGAATCTGACTGAGAAATCGGTGGAAGAGCGTTGGGAAAACATTAAATGTGGACTACAGGAAGCCGCAAAAGAATTTATTGGAAGAAGAAAAGTTGCCAATAAAAAGCCATGGATCACGGAGGAAGTCTTGAACTTGGTTTTTGAACTTGAACAACGAAGAACTTGATTGAAGAAAGAAGAAAGTACAAGAATACAAAAACTGAAGAAGGGCAGCTTTGCTATAAAAGAATAAGGAAAGAAATAAGTCGCAAAGCAAGGAAAGCTAGATAGATGTAGATGAAGAATATATGCGAAGATGTAAAAAGCAACCTTGCACTTGGAAAGGTGGAAGCTGCCTACAAGATAGTGAGGAACCACTTCAAGGAAGGGAGCGCAAGATGCAATGCCATAAGGGACAAGAATGGAGAAATTTTGATTGAAAACGAGGACAAAGTGAAGCGATGGAAAGAATACATGGAAGAGTTATGCAGCGGAAAAAATCTCAATACAAAAGCTATTGAAGAGGAAAGCGAAGTGGAAAAGGATGATATGGGAGAATCAATATTAAGATCGGAATTCGACGCTGCAGTAAGGGACATTCGGATGAATAAGGCTTCTGGAATTGATGATGTTCCAACAGCACTAATTAAAAATGCAGGAGAGAACACATTAACTCATATTTACAAAACCATCTGCGACCTGTACTCAACAGGAGAAATTCCAAGGGACTTCGAGAAAAGCATCATAATTCCTATTCCCAAGAAGAAGAGAGCGGAAAAATGCGAAGATACTGACCAGGATCATATACAGAAGATTAGAACGAAAAGCAGAGGAGTTCCTGGATGAAGATCAATTCAGATTCAGGAAAAGTAAGGGTACAAGGGAAGCAATATTGACCCTTAGACTGCTCATAGAGAAGAGAATGGAGAAGAACAAGCTGACGTTCGTTGTATTTGTGGATTTAGAGAAGGCTTTTGACAACGTGGATTGATATTCAATGCTTGAAATCTGAAGTGAATATAAGTGTCCTACAATGACCGAAGAATTACACACATTCTGTACAAAAACCAAGTAGCTGTGATTAAATATGGACCCAGTTGTGAAGAGGCAAGAATAAGGAAAGGAGTGAGACAAGGCTGTGCACTGTCTCCAGTAATTTTTAATGTTTACATCGAGAGAGCCATCAATGAAATCAAAGAGAAGTCTTCTGGAGTGACTATCCACGGAGAAAAAATAAGCATGCTGCGATTCCTTGATGACGTAGTACTCATAGCAGAGACAGAGAGGGATTTGAACAAGATTCTAGTAAGCATGGAAAGGATATCAGCTGAAGATAAATAAGAAGAAGACTAAGATATTGGTGTGCAGCAAGAAAGAAGAGGCCAAAACCAATGTCAGTCTAGGAAAACAAAAACTTGAAGAGGTGAAAGAGCTCTGTTACCTAGGAAGCCGAGTAACCAACGATGGACGAAGCAAGACAGAAATAGTTAGTAGAATAGCCCAGGTAAAGAGGGTAATCTATCAAAAGAATCTACTTACAGCTGGAAATACAAGCGTAGAAGCAAGGAAACGGTTTACTAGAACATAAATCTGGAGCATGTTTCTTTACGGCAGTGAGGCATGGACGATGAGAGCAGCGGAAAAGAAAAGGGTGAAAGCATTCGAAATGTGGTGCTACAGAAGAATGCTGAAGATTAAATGGATCGACCGAGTAAGTAACGAGGAAATCCTAAGAAGAGTAGGAGAAAAGAGAAGTCGGCTGAAAACTCTAAAAAGAAGAAGGAACAACTTAATTGGCCATATCTTGAGACATGATGGCCTGATGAAGACAATCGTCAAGGGAAAAGTGAACGGGAAGATTGGAAAAGACAGGCCTCGTATGAGATACGTGGAACAGGTTGTGAAGGATATAAAAGAGAAGAATTACGTCACAATGAAAAGGTTGGCTGATAGAAGAATTTAGTGGAGGGCTGCGTCAAACCAATCCTGACCAATGATGATGATTTTACATAGGCTCTTTAAAAATTATTTTTATAACAAAAATATATGCTTATTACGCAATATTAATAAAATGAATAAAAAGGATATCATATGTCTTTAGCACTCTGAGTGTGTATAAAACACTCTCTGAGAGTGCTAAAAGTTTATGAGATTCAGTTGAAATAAGTTTTATCTCTGAATGGGACAGTGCGAAGGGATTGGAAGCGTTGTTTTTATATGGTTTTATGGTCGCAATCACTCAATCAAAACTCAGCGTCGGCATTAGCATAATCAGAATGAAAGGCGCCCTGTGGTCCCTTGTTTTCCTTCCTACACTTCGGATGTGGTGCTGAATTCGGAGTGCTCTCCACACTTCGCTCAAGTAAGAAAGATTAAACAGCTGAAAATTATGTACTCCTGGGATTCAAACCCGGGAACTGATGATCGGTTGATAGTGCTCTGACCTTCTCCGACCGTTTTTATTGAATTGCTATTCAATAATTGCCTTGCGTAAGAGTTCCATACTATTCCCCTTATTCTTTACTACATATGAGAGTGGAATCTGGATCGTGGAAGTACATAAGGTTCAATTTTAAAGATTCTCGTAGAAAATGTAGTTTTTTCTCGCCAAATTTTACCACATCAGAATCGTAAGGGAGGAACAAGGACAAATGGCTTGCAGTTCTATATGTTCCTCATTATCTAAGATTCAACATGAGGAGTTTCCAAGGTCCTATTTGCCCTCAGTTTGGTTTTTTTATATATTTCAGCCGATTGTGAAGTTTTAAAGTCGCTCAAAGGTTTATCCGTCATATCACTTTCCCAGCGTGCGTGCGAAGCTAACCCAACTAATCTCCTGCCTAACATTTTCACTGCTTTGAAATCAAAGTTTTTTTTCAGCATTACCAACCTATTCCTTCCATAGAAAGAAATGAAGGCAAAGGAAGGTGAGTAGCCATGACTCGAAGAAATTCATAGACTACGGAAATTTAAAAAGTTTTTTTGTCGTATAAAAACCATGGAAGACGAGAGATTTCGTCAATGATACCGAGAATTTATATAAAGAGAAGTAATCAGAATCGCAAAAGCTATAATAACGAGGGTTAATATTTCTGTTACTGTCCTCGGTTCAAATTTAGGAGTATTATTTTCTCTATGAAACATGAATTCCTGGTTTTCCCCTGGACGCTTTCTGATTTATGCTACCTTTGGCATCAGCTACTTTTCTCTTATTAAACCTCATTTTGAATATGCTGCCAGTGTATGGGATCCCTACGAAATCGGTCTAAATAATAAACTTGAACGTGTGCAGCGAAGATCAGCAACATTTGTAAGGGACGGTACAAAAACCTTATTTGCGTAAACAGTCTATTAAATGAATTACAAAGGGGAATCATTGTCAGATCGCAGGTTGAAATTTAGACTTAATCTCTTAAACAAATTCCTAGACCATATTTTCAGTGATAATGTTAAGAATATTTTGCGAGCCCCAACTTACTATGGTAGACTGGACCATAATCACAAAATTATAGAAATTGATTGCCGAACTGACATATTCAAAAGGTCCTTTTTTCCTCGTACAATTAGGGATATGAATAACGGTAAATATATCCAATACGAGTGTAGCAATGGATAACATTGGTAGCTGCATGTTGGTATAAGGACTTGAAGCTAACCCAACTAACAGCATGTTTTTGCATGTTTGCTTTGCTATTTTTATCTTTTTTCAAATAGCGAAGTTCAGAACAGTATATAAATACTAATCCTTTTTTATGCATGATATATAGTGCATGTTTGGTGAGAATTCACCCCCTGCCACACATCTTTATGGTGGCTTGCAGGGTATTATGTAGATGTAGAGCTGTACCATTAGTAGTAATACAATGAGAATTATATTTTATATGAGATTGATGTCAAGCTAGAGGCTGTGATTCATGTTTTGGGGCTAGCAGTTTTAAAACAATTATGACACTAAATACGAAATAGTCGGGATATAATTTAGTACTCCGGAACAAGTTAAATAAATACCTGGAAGTCAGATTAACTACCAAACTCACTTGGGAGACACACATAAAAAACAATTTGCGGGTCCGCCTGAAAGAAATTTGTGTACATTAGACGGTGGGAATGTGCCGAGTAAAAGTTGAGGAGAGGTGTTACTTCCCATTATTTAGGACAAAAAAGGAATCATCGTCATTGGTCACCAATCCTCAGATTGGTTTGACGCAGCTCTCCACTGAATCCTTCTATCAGCTAATCTCTTCATATTTACGTATTTATTCTCTTTCACATCCTTCATCACTTTTTCCATATATCTCTCACGAGGCCTTCCTTTCCCATTCTTCCATTTCACTTGTCCCTCGACGATTGTCTTCATCAGGCCATGATGTCTCAAGATAGGGCCGATTAAGTTGTCCCTTTTTCTTTTTAGAGTTTTCAGCAGACTTCCCTTTTCTCCTGCTCTTCTTAGGATCCTCGTTACTTACTCGGTCGATCCATTTAATCTTCATTATTTTTCTGTATCACCACATTTCGAATGCTTCCACCCTTTTCTTTTCCGCTGCTGTCATCGTCCATGCCTCACTGTCATAGAGAAACACGCTCCAGATATATGTTCTAATAAACTGTTTCCTTCCTTCTACGCTTGTATTTCCAGCTGTCAGTAGATTCTTCTTTTGATATAATGCCCTTCTCGCCTGGGCTATTCTTCTGACTATTTCTTTCTTGCTTCGTCCGTCGTTGGTTACTCGGCTTCCAAGGTAACAGAACATCACCTCTTCCAGCTCAAAAAAGGAATATTCCTCCAATATTTGGAACCCGTGAAGAGGGATTAATAAAATCATTAAATAAATTTCAGAGTAGATCGGCTAGATTTGTGGATAATTGCTATGATAAGGGAGTAAGTGTAACTTCGTTACTTTAGACAATGGGATAGGAGAACCAAGCACGAATGCAGTTTGCCAGACATTTTTTTCTTTTACAGAAGTACACGGCAGACAATTTCAGCTCTGGCACCGAGTTAATTACAAGAGCCTCGTATTGGTAGATAGGACCACAAGGATAAGAGAAATATACTACAACGACAGATAGATTCAAATTTTCGTTCTTTCCTCGAACAATTTGTGACCATAGCAACATCAAGTCTTCTCACGCCATGAAATTCATAGTTTATTCATAAAATAAATTAACCCTAACATGAAAATGAAGTTGCACACAATGGATTAATATGAATTGATGAAACAAACAAACAGAGATGAAATGGTGGATTTTTTAAGGATTTAACCAGGTCTGCATAAAATACTAAAATGTATCATGCATGTTAGTAGTAATTCTCAAAATTTTCTTTGCATGATGGTTAATGTGTGGAAATTATAATGATGTATTCCGTATGATATTCATATCTCTCTTTAGATGCGTAGTATGAGCAAACGTTAGTGCATATCATTCTATAATAGTGTATGTTAGGCCACAATTCAACACCAGCCACAACCCTCGAGGTGGCTTGCAGGTTAGTCAGTATGTAGATGTACACAAGGAGATCCCATCCTCATCGGGGTCTAGGACATCCAACCGATGAAAACTTCGTACGACGAACCGCATATTCATTTCAGAATTTGCTTTGCTGAAGAATTTCAAGCTAAGTGGTTCAAGCCATCATTGTCTGTTGTCGCTGATTGAACCAATTTTTACCATTATTGCTGGCATTAAACGGTTTCCTTACGTTTAGTCATGCATGAAAAGGCAGCAGTACGTGATACGAGCGCTTTATGCTCTACATTGCACCCCATTTTCGCCTCCTCGTGCTCCACTTCCACCGTTGAGACTATTTATTTTACCTTCATTTTTCCCTTATACACATTGATTGAAGTCTACCATTAACAACTTCTTCAAACGTTACTATGCCTATTCCACGTACTGAGAGCTGATATAGCTTGTCGCAATAAAGTGTGGAAAGCACGCGTGTACTGGAAGTATTCTGAAAGTGATACGAAAGGCACACCATTCCTTCATGCTCATGCCTGAGCTACTTTACATATCTGCAACACCTATTGCATGTCTTCTTAGCTTACGTGGCAGCTTTATCACCTCCCCAACTATGTATTTTATTATGTATGCAACACATTTTTATTATTTGGCAGTAAATTTCCCGTGACTATGTGCCAATAAATTCAAGGTTTATAGCAGATACTGGGAAACGTATCTTAAGTTAGTATTTATATATTTTATAATATTTATAGCTCATTTGTACATTTTTACATGGCTGTTTACTACTTTCCAGGCATCATCCATAGCTTACTAACTCGCAATATATGTCTAATTAAAAAGTCGCCTTCCAAAATATTTCCTCCTCGTAAGCCATAGACCATTTTAGTGGAAATTTCCAGGTTCAAACTACCATTTTGTAATGACTATAATGGTTTTAACGGACTCTGAGCGATAACCAAGTAATTCAGCAACAGTAGCTAGGTAGATTCTATATTGTGAAAAATAAAAGTAAGAGGTATCATGTTTTATTGCTGTAACAACACTGATAGGGTCTGAGATAGCTCCAGTGCGTAATACTCCCTCTTTACCTTTATAACCATTCCTGTCACCTACCGCTAATAACGTCTCAATCCTCATATCTTTATGTTATCTTATATAGATAAATTCATACTCGGCATGCCGAAAGGCATATTTACGATATTATAATATTAACCAGTCTATTAAATGAACCAGAATGGGAATCATTGTCAGATTGTTGGTTGAAATTTAGACTCAATCTCTTAAATAAATTCCAAGATAATAGTTTCACTGATGACATTAAAAATATTTTGCGATCTCCAACTTACTGTGGTAGATTGATCCATTGTCACAAAAACGAGAAATTGATTGCCAAACTGACAGATACAAAATGTCCTTTTTTCCTCATACAATCTGAATAGTTGTAAATATAATCAATAACACAAATACGAGTCTATCAATGGATAGCATAGGTAGTTGAACGTTGGTATAAGGACTTTAAGCTAATCCAACTAACAGCATGTTTTAGCATGCTTGATTTGCAATTTTTGTCATTTTTAAATAGATAAGTTTAGATTAGCATATTATTACTAATCCTTTTTTATGCATGATATGTAAAGATTGTTTGGTGTGAATTCACCCCCTGCCACATACCTTTAAGGTGGCTTGCAGGGTATTATGTAGATTATGTAGACTTACCATCCCACACGCCAAACAGAATCATTTGTTTCCTCTCTCTCTCTCCCCCTCTTACTGATCATTCTTACCTACGTCGCAACCAGTTCGGTTTCCTTTGCCTTTTAGATATCCATCCTCTTTCCCTGCCTACTGCAAATGCTCCTATATACTCACTGCATGGTAATTTCTCTCTTCACTCATTACTTCTTGTTGCCGCTTCGTTCGTTGTCACTTCTTATCTTGCGTACTTTCGAATTATATAAATGTTTACTAATATTTTCTTCACGTATTTACTCTACAATCCGTATTCAACTAATTATCAATTGAATGAGCTATTCCCATGTATGTAAATGTTTCCACCTATTCTAAATTATTTCCGCCGTCTTTCATATTTAATCTGCATCTAAATCTATGTAGGTAGTACCCTTCAAGCCACCATGAAGTTGTGTGTTAGTGAATTAGTGAAAATAAAGGGATGAATCTTCACTATGCATCCACTATCAGTAGTAGTATCTTTGTAGCTCTTAATTTGCATGTCATTAGTGCATGTATGGTGATTTTAACCCTCTGCCACACCCCTTCGAGTTTGCTCGCATGGTATTGCGTGGGTATAGATGATTAAGAAAAATACACTCCTACTTTGAACATTTAATGGTTCTTGCAGATATACAGAATAGCCGAAAAATACAAAAATTTAGCTATTCTACCTGTAGAAAACGCATTACCTTTCATGACGTTTAATTCAATTACTTATAAATGTTTGAAACCTATGCAAGGTGTATGAAAATGTAATAGTTATTAATTAAGTGTATTGCTGCATTTACGACCTACTTAGTAAAGGTGGCAGATGACACAGCCTTTGTTCATCTCCCAAATTGCTTCTCTGCCATACATTTGAAATTTCATTTTGCTTAGTGACATTTCATCACCATTATTCGTTACCGGAATAGAATAATACCGCGCCGCATAAAATTTACGTAGTGCATGGTTTTAATTTGTATTCACGTTGGAGAATAGTACTAAAAAGTAACTTAACGCCATTACTTGTTAAATCCTTTCGAAAATTCATATCTATTATGGGTAATTGTTTTTCATGGATGTTTCTGCGTGTTTTTCTTAGGCAGACTTTTTATAGGCGTATTCTGACACCTCTCTTCAGTTCGTGAATAACCTCCATTCATATAACAGTTTTACGTTATAGCGGTGGAGCAGAACTCGTTTCATTTGTAGAAGTGTCTCTCCGGTCGTTGTCCGGGTACAGGTCACACTGCGCCTTTAAGCGGCCTCCCCGGAATATTTATCTCACGAGGGATATAAATACCAAGTATCCTTTACCATTATCCACAGAAAGTTTTCATCCTCGGTGATGCTTTGACCTCTATTGTCGATATAATAGTTTTATTACAGTTAAAGTTTTCCAATGTGACTGAATTAATTAAATGTAGATGATAATTGTTGGCTCATGTAAAGTATTCTCATGGCAGCTTATAGCAGAAGGATAATTAGAGTGGTTGTATATGATGGTTTGATTTGAAAAAAGAATACGAATAATATTTGGTGCCTTATTTTTGCAAAAAAATTATGCGTTCTTATTCTTAAGTACAGCAGATATCGAAGTGGCATTGCCTCACATAACGAGATTACAAATTTGCCTCGTCTCCAAAAAAGAAAATCATTGGGGAAAGAAATGTAAATGATCACTAAGAAATAAACCAGGAAAATAGCGAACCCTAATCACCTATTTTGATTGCTACTTTCCAAATTAACGCAGATAATTATAATATTATGGCATATTGCTGCATTTTCTTCTCGTTTACTTTGTAAATGTTTTTGTGTTCAATTTTCATTGATACTGTCAATCGTTACCGAAGTCACTGAGGACACTATCGTTAGTTTCAGAATTGAAATCACTCCCTTTCATGTGTGTGCGTAATAATCACCGGCACCTCAGTTTCAGCTAGAAATGGCGATCGATAGTGCCGACGTATCATGATATGAGAACTATCCAAAAACCCGCATCGCTGTTTTTATAGTCATAGGTATTTGGTATATTTACTGTAAGACTCATCAAATAGATTTCCCGCGCGATATTAATTTTCAACGCTTCGCGTGAATGTCACAGTTTTCCCGCATTAATTCGACCGTTATGATTTTTCTGCCGCAGCCGATGCCCAAATGGGTCAGCGCAATTTTGCAACACAACTCACCGCTGTCGATGCTTGAAATAAAATACATTGAAAACTTTAAAAAAGGAGAGAGAGAGGTTAATCCTTCCGCCGCCTATGAAAATGGCAGATTTACCACCGCAGCCACCGCTGGGCAGGTGGGTGGGTGAATCTCTAGATGGACCGTAAATGAATACCCTTTTTATGTTATGTGGAATTTTTTACGGTTATTTCAATGCGACGAGGCCCCTCAGCATCACCCTCGCGATGATGCCTTCGGATGGATGCGATCGCGAGAGGAGAGGGGGAGAGGATAAAGGGGGTTCCAGGGGAAAGGGAGAGAAAGTGGGAGGAGAGAGCGGGGGAGGGAGAGCACGGAAATTGGTGATGCAGCGAGGGATGGGAGGGGGGAGGGAAGAGAGAAGGAGGGAGGGGAGGTCGAAGGAGGCGAAAGAAACGGGGCATCGAATGTGTGCCGGTCGTTGACGGCTGGTCTCCGTGGCGGGGCGGGTCGTGGGAGGGCGGGTTGGGGACGAGAGGGAGAGTCCTGTAGTAAAGGAAGGGACGGAAGGGAGAGAGTACTCCCTGTAGCTCCCTCTCCGGGCAGTTTCGGGGCGAGGAAGGGGGGGTGTAGTTCGGGGGGAGGAGAGAAATAGCGGTGGATTCAGAGGGCGGGGCGGATAACGGGTAGAGAGGGAGAAAGAGAGAGAGAGAGAGAGGAGAGTCTAGCGCGGGGACTGCTGGATACTGCGGGACGGGAGAGAGGGGAGTAGTCTAGCCGATGCGCCTGTGGGAGGGAATGGTGGGGGGGGGTGTATGGTGTGGAGGGGGGTGTAGGGGTGGACGTACCCTCCCTCCCATCCCTCCCCCTTTTTCGTACGTCTCGGGCGGGCGGTGGTGGGAAGTGTGGTGGGTTCTGTGCTTCACTCACTCGCCGTGCGCTCTTCGATCGCCCGTGTGGAGTCACAGGCGTCGTCGGGGACGCCCAAGCCAGGCCCCGCGTGTGTTTCTCGGACCGATTTTGTTTTTCCCGACGACCGCCCGGACGCGCACTATCTTCCGTCTCATCTCGCATCACATCGCTCCTCCCTATGTCTTTCCCCCGCGACGGCACACACTCCCACGCTCCGCGTCGCCTTCCTCAAGAAGTCCATCCCCCCCTCTTCCGTCTCGCCGCCACCCTCGCAAGGCCCCTGTCTCCTTCTTGCGCGCGTGCGTACACCCTCCGATTTTGAGCGGCGGTCTCATGAATAAACATGCGTGTTAGCGTATGAAGTTGCGTGTGCTGGTCACGCGGCGGTTTCGGGCTCGTTTTCCGCGAAAAGTAACTCTCTCCGGCGGGGGAGGGATATAAAACAAACATCTCTCATCTCCCATCCCTCGCAAACGCCGCGTTTGGGTGTCGCTACTCTCTTTATAGCATAAATATTTTCGTCCTTGCCTCCCGCCCGCATCCCGCCGTGGAGTGAGCTGCTGTGTTTTTTTGTGTCGTGTTGCTGCTTTGCCGAGAGTGCTCCCAACGTCGTACCCTGATCCCTTCCCTCCCGTTCCACTCATCCAAGGTACCTCTCCCGTCTACATCTCCGGAAATCCGCCTTCACGCCCCGAAAAGGGTCGCTGCACTGATCCTGTCGACGCGCCTGGACCCCTTCCTCCCTCCCGACCTTCCCCTACCCCTCCACCCGTGGCCGACCGCGCCACCTTCCTTCTTTTCTCCCGCAATCACCCCCGCGACGCAAGGGGTCTCCCCCGCCGGACCCTCCGCATTCGGCCACGAAGACCTCCGCAGCCCGGATTCGTCGACACAAGACGCCGTCCTCGCAGGACCTCGGCCGGCTGGCTCATCATCTCCTCCTGGTGTCCCCCTCTCTCTGGGGGAGTCCTCTGCAGGCGAGCTGGACGCCTCGCCGTGCAGCGGCTGCGGCCGGCGACGCGGGAGGGCCGCCAAGGACCTTCCCCGGTCGCTAGCCCTGCTACAGAGCAGTCCTGAACCACCTGCGGACGTCGAGAGGTCAGTGGAAAGTTTTGTTTATTTCGCCGTCCGCCTCGTTCCCCTCCCCTCCCGCCACGATCCTTGCTGTGCCTGCGGCAGGATATAGGGGTTCTTTACGGCGCGGGTCCATTTTTACGTTCCCTTTGTTTGATGTGCTCGACTCAGAGGTCATAAACCCTGTATGGTTCTCGAGAAACTCGAGGATTAACCGAGTAATGGACCCCTTTGGGATTGAATGCTCGTCAAAAATTCACTCAGCTGTCGAATACGCTTTTAATGGTTGCCTCATAATGCTTAGGGCCTTGGCTCCTCAGCTTTTCGAGCGGAAACGGAGTCTAATTGCTGCCTGCCTTTGAATCTGAATGGCATTGCAAATATAGCTTCGTGAGGTGAAATTGGTCAACGACTCTTGCTTCCCTGCCGAGAACAAAGTGTTCGGATGCGGAAGACAGTAACGAACAGAATTTTGAGAGTCGCGTTAATGGCACTATCATATTAATCGTGCCTATCATTCTGGAACATTACTCTTATGATGTGAATGATAACGTTGTACGTCCCTCGTCATGCCCGGAATTAATTCTCATTTTGATGCCTCCTGTAATTAACTGATCCGATTCCCTCGATGTTAGGTCATTTGAGAAAAGCCTTCCTCTTCAACGACACTCCAGTATCCTAAATTTCTCTCTACATATGCTTTATTGAATTTCCCTCTCCCGCGCTATATATTCCCTGTATTTACTGTCAAAAAGCCAGCAGTTTCGTCATCTTATGTCCATTAATGTCACTTTTGTGCAAAAAACGTTCCACGTCTAACGATGATAGTAACCATTCATATTAAATCATACACAGGTATTGATAACAAATTTTAGTTCTGTATTACCATTGATGAGGGTCCTTAACTCATTGAAAAAGTTAAATAAGCTCATTATTAATGGAACTCGAGCTTTAGTGGAAAGAAACCCATCGTTCCTTTTAGAGGCCAGTCCTGTGATGCGAAAAGCAGTGTCATTGGCCTCGGCAGTTTTTTTTTGCGATGTGAGAAACAAGCCTGTAAGTATGCATTTCCATCATTTCTTTCGTGCCTTAGGAAACCAACGTCTTTCACTTTTACAGGATAATAATTCAGAAACTTTGCCATATTGCCCAAGATGGTGCAGGAGTGTGCACATCAATGTATTAGTAATGAATAGAACCGTGATACTGCGCGAATACTCATTTATTCTGACTTTAAAAATAATAGTCTTTGGATTCAGGAAGGATAAATAGGCTAAATAAAATTATTAAAAATAACTATTTGATGATGGATACAGATTGTAGTTGATGTAGCTGTTAAATGTATTATTTCAAAGATGTGAAAGACGGAATTTTATCCATAAAAATTTTAAACATAATCTGGTCTTCTATAAACGTCAAAAATTCACTCAGCTTCGCTGTAAACCATCACGAAATGCAATATCAGAGTATGCAGTAATAACAACTACATGTGAACGATTCGAAGTGTCATAATAAATTGCCTTCAGCACTGGCCGTGGTCGAAGTACGCCTCGGTTTTCATGTCTCTTTCTTTGAGATTTGACTATTCATCCGCAAAAATCGTGATCAGAGTCGAGAATCTTAATTGTGAGTAAGCTAGCCTTGTGTAGTGGCTCTCAGCAAACTTTCATTCAGCCTCAGTGCAAAAAGATTGCGTTCTGTAACGTTTCATGTTTAGGGAATGGCACGAAGTCTAAAAGTCTCAAAATTTCTTCCTTTCTGTTGCACTCATTTCCTGCGGCTACGGCAGGATAAGGGAGGGCATTGACCACAACTCCCAGCCGCGCTCGCGCTACTGGAGAGTGAAAATGTTGCCTGAATGAAGATGAAAACGTCTCTTAAGAAAGCAGAAATCTTTTTCTTTCGCCCGAAAGGAAATCTTAAAGCTCAAAATAATAATCTTGAGATCCTTGAGTATCATTATATATACATATTATTAGTCATGCATAATGAATCCGTTTGTCAAAGGAAGGAACGCTTGAATTTGTTTGGCTGAATTCATAATTTATTTTCTGTAGTATGGGTATTCGATTTGGTGTTTTGATGAGAAATTGATATTTGTTTTGGGTATCCATTTCGTAGAAGCCAATGTTTTCTTGTATTTAGCTACAGTGTTGAATTAAAAATTTTACTTTTTGTAATTTATCGAGCTCTAGTATTAATAATAGAGCTATCGAGAGCTATGAACTAATGCACATGCTGGTTTACATCTCTTTCCATCTCACCCTAAATACATAGAATAAGAGGTGTAAATGCCACTTGTTCCTTATGATCGTTCATACAGTTACTTCCTTAACTTTATACCTTATGATCGTTTATACTCAGTTACTGTTGTTATACGAGCATACATTGGATAATATAAGTTATTTGAGTGCAAGTTAGGGTTTTCTGAGATGAGTGGAAGGCGCAAGTGGTACTTATCACATCATCGTGGACTAATTTAATTAAACAAGCTCTTACGCTCATCTCCTCACTTACGTATAATCTTTTTTCTCCGCGTTTGCAGGTATAAAGTCAAAAAAAAACTATAGGTAGTTCATTATTGGAGAGGTACCTACTTTAATGGCGTGGGATTAATCGCTGAAACCGATCAATAGGAGGATGTAATGACCCAAGTCTGCACCAATTGTTTCGATGAATTTATTTTCTTGTATGCAGGGAGGACATGTCTTTTGGCAATAAATAAACCTAATTTGAATTAATTCATTTTTTGAATCATGCATGTTTTATCGTATTCTAGTTTTTGTAAGTGTGCGTTAACTTACCAAAGTGTGTAAATGCATCTTACGAAGGACCTCGTTGATTTTTTATTGTTATTTGTAAAAGAGCATGGACACCTAAGGTTATTTTAGTCAGGGTTAAAAAATGTGCATTTGAAATAATGTTTGAATCCCGTTAGCAATGAACAGCTTTGTCCTTAAAAAAATATCGTGGATATAAAAGCATACATCTACATAATACCCCGCAAGCCATCTTAAATTTGTGTGGCAGGAGGTGAATTCACTCAAAACAATCATTACATATCATCCATAAAAAAGGATTAGTAATAATATACTTATCTATACTTCTCTATTTAAAAAGGGCAAAAATAGCAAAGCATGCTGTCAGTTGGGTTAGGTTAAAGTCCTTATACCAATATGCAACTACCTATGCTATCCATTGATACACTCGTATGCATGCTATTGCATATATTTACAGCTATTCACATCCCTAATTGTAAGAGGAAAAAAGGACATTTTGAATATCTTAGTTCGGCAATCAATTTCTCGTTTTTGTGATTATGGTTCAGTCTACAATAGGTTCGCAAAATATTTTTAATGTCATCAGTGAAAATATTATCTTGGAATTTATTTAAGAGATTAAGTCTAAATTTCAACCTGCGATCTGATTCCCATTTTAATTCATTTAATAGACTAGCTACGCTAATAAGGTTTATGTACCGTCCCTTACAAATCTTGCCGATCTTCACTGCACACGTTCAAGTTCATTATTTAGGCCTGTTTCGTGTGGATCATATATTCTGGCAGCGTATTCTAAATGAGGAAATTTAACAAGGGAGAATATTATATAAGGGAAAATTGGTGTTTTAACTATGTAGTGGTAATATTCGAGTGGGATTTCCTACAATTTTGCTTAGCTACATTAATCCATCTCTCATTATTGTTTTAACACTCAAATATTAATTGTTACTGTAATTTGCCTGCTACTTAGGAGGAATTTACCCATTGTGTGTGTCCACATTCTTTGTGTGCAAAGGTTAGAAATGCTACTGGTTTGTTTCTTGGTGGTGAAATCTGTCTGCAATTCAACATGCTGTATAACGGATGCTCGTAATGCCCTTGGGCTCACTTCAGTTTAATATTGCGGCTGTATAACAGCAAAAAATTCTTATGGAATAATTTATTTGCTCAAACTGATGTCTATAAGTAAATAACCTTTTCACGCTTGGTGCTGAGTTTATTGTTTTAAGAGAAAGTGGTTGAATAAACTTTGAATGGCTTTGGCTTTGAATGTACTCTATTGTGCTGGTGCGTTTATTTCTCTGGCAGGAGGTTATATACCCCGTGAGGAAGATAAATAATATTCGAATAGTAATATTAATCGCAATGAGATATTCTGTCTTTGGAGAAACCGTCTTCCTTTTAAATTATAAATTATTTTCTTGTTTGTACAAAATTCACCGCTCACTTGTCACAAATAGAGACTTGAATATATGGATACTGCAACCAGTGGCTACCACCAACGAATATGCCATAGATCTGCAATGAGCTGAATAAAGTTGGAAAATTTCGTCGTTGAAATTTAGAATTACATCTACATCTACATAATACCCTGCAAGCCACCATAAAGGTGTGTGGCAGGGGGTGAACTCTCACCAAACATGCACTACAAAACATGCATAAAAAAGGATTAGTACTTGTATAGGTACTGTTCAAAACTACGCTATTTAAAAAAAATAAAAATAGCAAAGCATAAATGCAAAAACATGCTGTTAGTTGGGTTAGCTTTAAGTCCTTGTACCAACATGCAGCTACCAATGTTATCCATTGCTACACTCGTATTGGATATATTTACCGTTATTCATATCCCTAATAGTACGAGGAAAAAAGGACATTTTGAATCTGTAAGTTCGGCAATCAATTTCTCTAATTTTGTGATTATGGTCCAGTCTACCATAGTAATATTTTTAACATCATCACTGAAAATATGGCCTTGGAATTTATTTAAGAGATTAAGTCTAAATTTCAACCTGCGATCTGACAATGATTCCCAATTTAATTCATTTAATAGACTGGTTAAAAGTCAGCGCATTCGTCGTATTCTCAGTCCATAATTTCTTTGCATATTCCTTGATCGTACTACGCTCAATTGGTACCTATCCAAAGCATTCAATAAATGACGAGTAGTGTAATCTAGGGAATTTGTTCAGCATCATTCAGCCAAAACTAATGTTGTATTTATTATTAATTGTTTCAAGGAGAACCGTTTGGCTATACTTGCCATGTAGAAACAAGCGTTGGAAACAGAATTTGTGGCAAAAATGGGAGTCTTCTTCAAAGGGTGTCATTGATGTTCACGAAGACTCCAGAAAAGGGAGTGAAATCCGCGTAACTAAATAATTCGTTCCATCATGAGAGTTTTTGACGCAAGGAAACGCTTCATTTTCGAGTTTGTTTATAAGTGACCAATTCATGTTTGGTTTTCTTTGAGTTTTATCACCTGTAAACATCTCTTAATTAGATATGACCCCGGTGGTCTTTATTTGTTGTAATTTATTTAAGACGCCGCTGGCATGAAAGGCCTAGGGATAAGGCAAATTGTTGACCTTTGAAATGGGAAAAAAAGCTCCCGGTTTCAACGCTTGCGGATATTTACAGTACTGGGTATTATGGAAATTTTCGTTGGGCGTTTTTTTTCCATCGTCCATGGAGGGGAAAATTTGATATGGTGGACCGCCCAACACGTCGTATTGACACAAACGTGGAAATTCTTTCTCTGATTCAAGGTTTTGATGTTTAAGAGACAAAAAGCGTATTTTTTTTAAGCCGTAAGCCGCATTAATTTTCAGTGAATGAGCCCAGTAACGACGCAGCCATGCCTTCAACAATTCCATTAAAATTTTATTATATCCATTGATGAACTCGCCACCTATTTGTTTTTCATAGAAGTTTGATCATGCTACTATTCCTAGCTGCTACATACACTGTGATCGCTAATCGATCGTCAGCCAACTGATTGAATAAGTTAAAAAAATCTTATTGATTTTATGTGTTTTTTTCGAAGTTATGTTTTGCATTTGGATACGTTAAATTGATCCTTGTTGATTATTCGGCATGTATACATGGTTTCAAAGGCTTAGTGAACGCCATAAGGTATCTCAAATACTCTCCTGTCAAGAATATTTTCGATATTGTGTCGACACATACCTATACGCTAATGGATTCTGGTTTCAAAGTGCCCTACTCCACGATGCGTTGTTTTCTCCTCTCATTATTAGGCTTTCCATGGAGAATTACTTTTCCGCTGAGGCAGGCTATATGGAGCCGAGTCGTCTATTTCAATGCTCTTGACACAGCTTGATGCTCACGTCAGCTTTTCAGCACGTCGTAAATGGAATTCTCGTGAGACTTCTTTTCTCTGGCTCCTTGTATTCATGAGGACGAGGGAGGAAACGCAGCTGTGTCGAAGCGGTCCATTTCAAAAGAGCAGGACTGGTTCGATCGCACCGTTATCCCTAAAACCTCTCCGCAGAAAAAATCCGCATCATGCTTAAAATAGGATATTATCCTTCGATTTCCGTTTCCTTTCTTGGGTGTTTTGCATAGCAACCACATAAGAGATACCTTTCCGCCATCCGTATTCTGACTGATTTTTGCACCTTGAAAGCCTCTCCTTATCATCCACATCACTAATGCACGAGGAATTTAACAAAATTTTCACAAATGATACGGAGAGCGATGGTGAATCCGCCATTGGGGTATCAAAAGAAGATTATCGCGGATTTTGAACGTTTCGATGAATGGTTTTCATTAAAGCATAAGATAAACATAATTCTTTTACTAGCGAAGATTATGTCAGTTCGGAATTGATGCCCCCCCTTTTGACAATAATTTTGGTTTATAATAATAATAATAATGACTTCGCTTTAAATTTATTTTAAACTCCTTTCTATTTATTGATAACTGCACCAAATACGTTGTCAGTTCATATGAAAACTTATAATTGCGTTAACTTCTAATTACAGCATTCCGGCACCGGCTTCCGCTATGTGTTTTCTTTAAATAGGTTCTGAATGCCTAATCCCATCAGGAATATTGATATGAATATACCATCAATAACTTTGAAATGGCGCTGAATGAACCTATGAATCTACCAATGACATGAGGCTGTAATTTTTTTTCGGAGGTCGCATGAACTCTTACAGTAAATGTTCACTACAATACAAACAGAGCATTATTGAAACACTCCACACCTACAAAAAGCTCTTGAAATAAGTTTTGAGTTTCAGTTACACTTATTAATACCTTTTCCGAATGGCCAATTTTTTTGCATTCGTCAAGTGCGAATCTTCCCCATCTTCAAAAAGAAATTCGTTACAAGTGCTGGAGGGATATTCCTCTCCAGACTCTGTGGTGGCACTCCACGATCATTTAATTTTGATTAACCACTGTGGATAGCAAAGCGAGGAAAACTCCACTGACAATAATTCTGACACCGAGCACTTCGAAATGAAAGCCATTGGCGGGTTCTGCCTTTCTGTGAAGATGAATTGCTTGTTTTTCTCGCCATGTCCCAAAAGAATTTTTGTTTGTGGTTATTCCCCGGCTCATGATATATTCACCCATTGGGAGCGATTTTGCCTCGGGCCATTAGCCCAATTATCCACCGGAACGATTTTTCATATTTTTCTTTGTTTCCACTGGTTTTTCGTTGCGTTCGGAAAGTTTGGAGCAACATTTAAGTCTAAATTCGGAGGCGTGATTTATTCCTGAGTGTATCGATTTCACCGCGCAATCAGCAACAACATTTGTATTGTTCAGCGAGAGGACAAAAATGTGTTCGATGAGCCATCTTCTGCGGATGCTGTAAAATTCTGCGAATCGTGCGCGCGTGTGAGGGCGTTCTGATTTCTTGATGGATCGGTCATTTGAGGTTCAAGGGCTTATATAATCATTTCTTCTTTTGCAAATGCTTTAAAATTATGAGAAACTGACTACATTAAGGCATCTTCTTTGGCTTCATAACCCAAAAATTTCTGTTACAAACTCTTGGGATTGAACGTAATTTAATCCTTTTAATTACTAGAATTTCTTGTACTTTTTTGGCGTATTTAAAAAAATTACACTTCAATTTACGTTGTACTAAATGGAACAATGAAAACTTCATAAAACTACAATATTAACTTTAGCTCTTCAGACGTGTATAAAGGCTAATTAAAAAAGTTTATTCTAGCCGACTTTGCTTTTAGGCTTATATAACTTATATACCTATTGTAAAAGAGCTAATTACTCAATTTTTGGATAGTTGTAAGTGGAATCGGAAAGAATTTTATTAAATTGATAACATACATGCATGGTATAAAGGTACCTATATCAGGTCAAGATAAAATGATTATTTGAATCATTTTAACTTATATTCAGCCAAAGAGCCGTTAGATACTGAGACACCTCAAGCCCAAATAATATTATTCAAATTTGAATATGCGGCTTTGAAAATGACAAAGTTTAGCGGTATATTTCTTGATGAAGTGTGAATTCCATAAATTGTGGAGTTAAATCTTTAGTGGTACATTATTTAAATAAAAATCCCCGTCAATTATTTGCGTAATTGGTGTTTGACGCCAATATTTATCTGTTTTTGCTTCATTACGGGTGTTAAAAGTTAATTTTTAGAAAATGAACTCAAATTTAGGTGTGGAAAACCTAATTATTAGCTTGAAAAATTGGAAAATTACATTGATGTAAGTAAAGTATTAAATAAATTAGTCGTGAAAGTTAGTTCTATCTCTCTTGTGAGTGTTACGTCACAATGTCGCTAATTCGTACGGATAGCGGTACTATATTTTCCAACGCCCTCAAACTTTATTAGATATTCTCGTTCCCCATTCTAACACTCCATCCATGAACGGAGTGAGAACGATGAGTTACTCGCGTAATTAGCCATTCGTCACTCTTCATAATATGCTCTTCCATTTGAGCAACCACTCTAAATGGTAATTCAACGAGCGGCTTTTAATGCTGGCCTTTTATACTTTCAAATGATCTGGATTGTTCTTCAACTGCCACATTGTTTTGGGGAGGCATGCACCATGCGCGGAATTTGAGCCTCTTCATGCGACATCGTCCTTTTTACTGACTACTGTTCTTTGAGAGCATTAGCAATAGTGTATATCCCCTTTACCATTAGTGTTGCTGCTCTTCAAATTTTCTCGTCCTACACCCACATCAAAATATTCGGCATTAAGAGACAGATCCAGAACATCTTGTTTACAATCGTAGCGATGGTATTCGGACAAAATTTAAATGTTTTAAAAAATTTGCTTATAATTTCTCTCTCGAGTGTATTTCCTTTTCCGAAATGACTTGAATAATCTTACTGATGTTTTATCAGGTTTTAGGCCTTAAACAGATGCATATCCTTTTCACCGATTTTCAGACTGCAGTGATTATTAAACATTGCTAAATTAATATAATTATTGAATGTGAGAGATTGAATAGAGGATCCCTGACTCACGCGAAAATAAAAGTTCGGCAATGCTGCAGTATTTGTTTTGATCCTGCCCTCCATTGTGAAAACTCTTTGCAATTAGTGAATGGCATTTACATCGGTCGATGAGTTGTTGATTCTAAGCTTCATCGGGCTAATTTATAAGTAATCTAGCGTGAATTTGAAACTGAAAACAGACAACGGAATGGTGCGCATGGATGCTTATCTCCCTAGTTGTTCGGTCCGGCAGGATAGAACGTCCCTAGCAAATTAAGTCGGTCTGTTGCCGACCATCATCCTGGTAATTCCAATGTCCCTTGATTGCAAAATACGTGCGGCTCCCACAAATTACAAAGTACGTGACCTCACGCACCGTGTGCTTGGCATCACTTGTTCCCGCTTTCGCATCGGATTTTCTCCATCGGCGCGTGGTGGTTCAATCATAAATATTTTCCTTGAGGAAAAAAAGAGCCGTTTCAACATCATATTTTTGCTGAGTGGGGATGAATTTCCTTACCCCCACGGAAAGGGAACCATTCATTTTGGGATTAAAACGAAGAGCATCGTCATCAAAATAGCTCGGGCGCAGATAAAACTCCCGAAGTTGATAAATTCCTTCGCCCAACCTCCTTTCTTGCCATCCCTGCAGGGCGTCGGCGAGCACTTGGTTGCGGGCGTTGGTCTCGAAGCTGCGCCGCAGTACTCGCACAAAATCATTTTGATATATTATTCGCTCGACACATTCACGCTGTCATCCTAAATAATTTAGAATGACACTGGGCTCTGGCATATCATTCGTCAACACGTTTGCTAAAAATGTTTGAGGTTCATTAGGGAATGCTCCCAATAACCTGGTTGGTTATTTAGGGGAGGCGACCGACAGCTGAGGTCATTTGCGCCATATAGGACAGGTGGGTAATTGGGTACTGGTAGGACTTTTCAGGTAACGGAGGAAAGGTGGAGAGAAACCCGGGCGTCGGCATTAGCCTACTCTTAACGAAAGGCGCCAAGGGGACCACGGCTTAACGTCCCATCCGACGGACGGAGTACTGTACTTGAAATGCCCTCCACTAGGCACTCAAGTGGGGACCGGTTTTCCACTGAAAAATCCGCCACTGCCG
Source organism: Platycnemis pennipes (assembly GCA_933228895.1). NCBI lineage: Eukaryota > Metazoa > Arthropoda > Insecta > Odonata > Platycnemididae > Platycnemis > Platycnemis pennipes. The sequence goes on from OW121850.1 coordinate 112,814,383, forward strand.
GGAATCGAACCCGGGCCTTCGGGATGGGAGGCTCCCAATAACCTTAGGCACTTTTTGCACTCTCTGGATAACGTTAGCCGTGATCTCTTGTAAGAATTAGGTGACTGTCGCGACTGTGGGCACTTGTGGTTGCAAAAAGTGAATCAGGCAGACGGTTAGTTGGCGTAATGTTCACAGCGTAAGAGAGTAGGTACTCACGACAGGATTTTCTAGTCTCAATAATATTTTACAAGACGTGGGTAAAAAGGGGCATGAGATGCAAAGATTTCGACTTTTCTTTCTTGGATAATCTTAAGTTTGTAATGATAACCAGTTGCATTTAAATTCTTACGCACACATCAATCTCTCTAAATTTGTTCTGATTTTATGTTGTCTTCTGTTATCAAGAAGAAAAGCCACCCTCAAATTCATATCCTTCAAACCCAACTGCCTCTATGCAAGTTATGTTGCATTTTCAACGAGAAAGAATGCGTATTTTCTCTGGCGTCATAATTTTATTGATTTCATTATCTTTGATCGAACCTATAGGTCATCAGACAACTGAAAGCATGTTGTTACGAACTAATTTATCATCTCCAAGAGATATATTTTAAAATATATAGGTCGCATCTTATTCACTCCTATTTTTCAGGAAACCCTCACAAAGACTCATGGTTTACGAATCAACGTGTTTGTTTTTCTACTTGATTGAGCGGACTACAAAACGACGACCCTCGATTATTCAACCACAGATTTTTCCGATTCGGATGGCCCATCAGTCTCGACTGCACAGAATAGGTCGGCATTTCGTCCCAATCCGTATTTTATGCTCCAAGTGCAATTTTTATTTTCCTCTGGGTTGCCAAAGACCTGCGTTAGGGATAGGAACCGAGATTCATTTTGCGTCGAAATTTCAGTCATTGACGTGGCGTCGCGTCGTGCCCGCCTAGCGCGCGACAAGCTTTACAGACCCTCCTCTCGTATCGCTAACGAGTTAATTTTGAAGCTCTGAGCACCCTTCGTAACGTGCTCTACGAAAAATAGTGTCTATTCCATGATGCACATTGATGGCGCGACGCTTCAATCAAACTGTTGCGGGAACTGTGTCCCTTTCTCGACTTTGTCGGACGGGTTTGGGTTTTCTGCCAGGACTCGCGGCCACGGGGTGGCGTAGGCGATCCTCGCCGTAAAATGCCATTACGGCAAGTCCGTCTGCCGGGTCTCGCACGCCATGACGTCCGTAAACGAGCGAGTGAATTTCATTTGATTCGAAGGGAAAGGGTAGCTCCTCACACGTACATCTACATCTACATCTACATCTACACGATGTACATGTACATACCTGCCCGAGGATCGTAAAAATGAGGCAAGTGTGGTAAACTTAGCAAAAAAAAGCGCACGATAGGCGTTGGGGTCACGCCTTCTGAGGCGCGGTAAACATCAAATTATAATTCCTGGAAGACATTCCCCAAAAATGTATACGCATAAATAACAACTGAAACGTGAAGAACGAGCGAATAGATTCAGCCATAATTTTCAGAGTGGTAGGGTACTTGGAAGAAAAGCAATGTACTGTAAGAGTGGGCAGTATGGTAAAACATCCCCTGCCGCTATCGTGGCAGTTGCATCAAATTATCGCCATTTAGTTTTTGAATATTTTTTTTCAGTTCTAATCTTCATTTTACGTACTTTCTATTACTATCATACTTTATATCTATGCATATTAGGCATGTTTTTATTCAGTATGTTTTACAACATTCATAGCATCACACTCCATTAATGGTGAAGCGTAAGTCGGGTTCTTGTGGAATTTCGAGAGAAAATTAATGGGAAGATCAGTAAATTAGTAAATCATTTTGAGCATTAAAATTTTGGCAGAAAAGGCACTTAATGGGAAGGGAATATGATACTGACCTGAACAAGAAAATCACAGAAGTCTCTTTAATTGCCCCGTAATTTATTCGCGGCACTCATTTATGATGAGCATTATTTTACTCGAAATATTTTTTTAAAAACGTGTAAGCGTTGAATTGTCCTGTTGGCATTAACTTAATCACTAACTTGAGCGCCTTGATTATGATGTGATGATGATGTGACTGCATAGAGAAAGTAGATGGGGGTGATCAAGTTAAAGAAAAGATTATAATGCAGGATTTGAGGGGTTGTTTAATCTGATGTAGTTTTTGTGAAGGCTAATTGAACAACAAATTAGAAGTGGAATTTATCCAAGAAAAAACATATTCTTCACTAAAGAAGAAGGAAAATTGTTACCAGAGGATAGAAGATATAATTCAAATGGATTCATTCTCATTATAGATATTATATTCGTCATATCCTGAGAATCACTCGGAGTCCGTGTCATTGGGCACTATTTTCTTGTTTTTGTGAGAAAAATATGGCGAGGTCAAACTAAATCTTTCGAACGGTTAGCATTGCTTCTATTATATTCCGTATTCATACGAGGGAAAAAAGTACTTGACTCCGTCCATTCTGGTGTCTCTTTCTCTTATTTTTTCTGAGAGATAAATTCTCCCGATGCTTTGTGGAAGCTTTGGATTTTCATAGGAGACTCAGGTTCTTTATACCTTGCTATTTAATCAATCTTGCTCTCTTCGTTGCTCGAAATACATTCACCCTAGTCTCCCCAATTACACTGCTATACTCATTTCTTCCAATTCTGTTTTTTTTACAAATACAGGAACTCATCATTTGACTGTATTCGGTGAACCAATTTACGTTATTTCCAATAAATCCGAAAGGCTTGCAGTATGTTATAAATGAGGATATGCTGAATAACTTTTCCAAATAATGTCAAGCATTGAATAATTACGAGTGCAACCAATCTGCGCGAATGGACTTCACCCGTATCTGTACAAATTTTTTCAATCCCTCGAAAGAGTTATCCAGCAAATCCGCATTCATAACATGCTGCAAATATGTTTTACAAGTTTAGCCAATCTGAGTGGATCGGCTACCTTATTCAATGTTATTCAAGTATTGTTATGCGAAAGTGACCATTTACCACTACGTGATGCTTCATTTTGTTTGCACTGCCACGTAATTAAATTCCCATCACCGACTCCGAGAGAAGTCATCGAACGATACTGTGCGGGGAAGAATTTCCAGCTGTTGTCGTGCAGCGGTGGAGCTAGCGGCTCTCATCCCGTAGCAACAACTCGAGATCTCTCGAGGGGTTACGGGAAATCCGTTGCTTCTGACAACCGAAACTCCGCCGAAAATTCGTTCCGCTTCGCATAATCGATACGCTTAAAAAAATCAAGCAGCATCCCGAAATAAACGAAATCTCTTGTGCCTACCATTAAATTTTGGCCCGCCCTCAAGAGTATTTTGTTCCCTCAAGTCAGCGCTTTTCTTCTTCCGAGCTCATGGTTTCGAAGAGTTTTCCACGCGTAAACTTCTACCATGCTGCCGAAAAGACTGTTTTAACTTTTGTTTCCGTGGTTCCATGCTATTTATCATTCCATGTCATTCTCTCGAGTCTTTTCTTTTCGTATTTCAACAATTAAAAAAACTATTATAATTCGTGTCGTCGTATTTTAATGGCTTTATGCAATATGCCTTATAAGGCGTCATAATTCAAGCGCGGTTGCTTGTTTCCTCAGAGATACCTAGTCCTGAACGAGGAGGCACAATTTTTTCTATTCAAGTTTTTTCTCTCCACTATAATAATTTTCGAGAACATCTCATTTCGCTGCTCTTTTCTTCCCCATGTTAAATTTTTAGGGATATTCGTCAAGTATAATTTTTGGCGTTTTGATGTTTATCATCGGTGTCTAACTTTTCACCCACCCCTCACAATAGAGTTCTTTATGTAATATTATATACATGGTATTTATTTTCAGTAATACTTTGTGGTAAGCCATAAATTTTCTCAGTAGGAATTAAACAATCTAATCTAATCAACCATGTTGTTAGTTGAAAACCGGCATTGGTTTATTGTAGACCGTTTTTGTTCGCCCTTTGCTATTTCACATTATGGCACGTGAATTTAATGATACTGCCAAGAAATAATGTATGGAGTTTTATTAGTTTTCCGCGCGAATGTCAGTATGTCGTGAAATCATTGAGCTGAGCTATATAGTTTTCAGTGAAATAGTTATTCTGAAATACGTCGTTTTGGCGAATTGAATAAAGTTAGTATTCCAGAACGTATTTATCACTCGTTTTCAATGTCAACCCAACGGAATGGTAGTGAATCAAAAGGGTGTCGCTATCTTATAGCGTGTCGCTATGGTGTTGGGCTGCGATATGTCAGACGTCCTGTGGAACGGTGGAGGGATTTCTTTCTCTCAATATATGGCTTTTTACGGTGCTGAAACTGTGTCTATAATTTTTGTGTGAGCTTTTGTTGCGCGCTCATACGCCAAGGAACACTTTGCCTCCCAGTAAATTTGGGCTGCATCATATTCTTCTTCTGGTGGTTCTAAAATATCACGAACGGACGAACAGGCACATCATTATTCTCACAGAAACAGTAGAAGAAAAACTACGTGAGGTATAGTCGGATCTAAGCTGAATTCAAAGTTATGGCGTGCTATGAATGAAAACATGGTATTGGACGGGTTCAAACCTCCCGTTATGTAATGAGCAAGAGAAAATATTGCTAAAAATAAACTTAAATTTTCACCAAAGCCTGGGTTCCACAATAGAATATCACCATGCTCCTAATAAGAATGTATTTTTATTGAAAACTTGGCGGTTGAATACAAATTTAGCTCTGGAGTATTGCATAAAATTCATTCTTAATAGCATGTTCATATTTTACTCCATATTATGCAACATTCATTATTTATAATGAAGAGATAACTTAGTTCCTTGCTGTCGCTAGTTAATGCCAAAAGTAGTCAGTTTTTCATCCTAGAAGTCACCATGTGACTCTTGCTTATCTAGCAGAATGACCCACTTTTTTCTGCATTAATAAATCCATTGAACTCATAAACGGCTACATAACTCTGCTAATAAGGAAAAAATATTCTGTTGCCTTTTCTGATCAGGTTTTTACGTATTAAACTCCCCATGAGCCACCAAAATGGTTATGTGAGCCTTTAAAAAATGCAATGCAAAAATATCCAATTCCTCATGCATTTTTTTATCCTCAAGAAATCTGCCAGAACTTTTCATAAACCAAAAATATGTCACCCATAACTGGCATCGATTATTCATGCCGTTCGCATTTTTCTATCGAAGCTAAGCATTATGATTTTCCCTTGACAGAATATTTTGCGGCACATGGTTCTATTGATCGAATGATTTATTTTGTGTTTTTCCAAGAGGATATTAGCAAAATACACTGTGCGAATTTTTATTTTATAACACGTTGGGTACGCTTTAAAATGATGACGTTACTCTGGATTGTTCTTGTACAGCAATTGTCAATCAATATTTGTGGTAAAATATTAAGCTAGTGGAAAGATTTACGTTCAAGGTATTTTGAAGGAAATTGGTATAGAACCTTGCGATTCTCGAAGGAGAATTTCGTTAGCGAAATAGGCTTTTACTAGCGTGAGAGAGCCAATAACGGAAGCGTTGAGTTTGAACATGGGAAAAGAAAAGACTCGTATAGAACCTAATTCCAAGCGAAGCATAGTATAACGACGAAACTTGAACATGAGATAGATTGGAGAAAAATTGAACGGCGGATTTTGAGATAGGACAGTGGAGAAAGGTGAACTATATAAATTGGAAAACAAACAAGAGAGCTGGAAACAGTGGGGAGGTAGAGGGTGTTGATTGAATAAATTAGGTACAGAAAGAGAGGCTAGATCAGGGGAGAAGGTACCATGGTGTTTTGGAGGATGTTATGGAGAAGACAGTTTGAGTGCATTAAGAAGTGAGAGACATGGTATAGTGAAGTGCGCAGGAAGTACATGGAGCAAAAGTTGAACAATATGTTCGTGAATCTTCCTGCATGGGAACCGGAAAGTATCCCTGGTCCGTCTTACCCAGTAAAACACCTATGATAGCAGCTAAGTAAATAAAAATCCTGGATGTATTTGGTATTTGACTGTTTGTTTGGGCCATTTTATTGATCTCAACCGATTATTTGAGGTGAGTTAACCACCCAAAAGCTTTCTGTGCAGTAAATTGGAGGTAAGGGTGGTCACTTATACGACCGCGGTAGGCATATTGATATTATTGATAATATTTTATTGCTGCAGCAAGTTATAATAATACAAAAAATGATACAACAAGAATTTTGGAGCTTTAGGTGAACCCTAAGCCTTTTGCCTGTTGTTGGGTTCACCTTCAAATTACACATACAGCAATACTGGCTTACATGCTCATAAAACAAATGTCACCAATTGAACATAAAATAACACTGTTACAAGAAATTACTTATAGTATTATGGAACTTTATATATGGACAATACAATTACAGTTATAGGTTGCTTCAAGGCATTACAACAAAGGATAAATATCGGAAAGGCATAGGCCTACCTAAAGGTTGCGCGTTCAAATCCCTCATGAGTCATGGACGTTTTGTTTGCCTTTAGAATTGCTCCTAGATTAGACGGTGCGATGACACCGAAGCAGTTTAGAGAGCCTGAGAACCGAATTCTATTACGAGAGAGGTCGCGATCGCTGCATCTCCTGCCTTCGGCGACCGGAATCGAGTGGTAGCGACTGCCGAGTTCAGAGTCGCTCACGCTTTGAACTCGGGAGCCAAGGTTTAACGTCCGACGGAGCAAGTCGCTCCGTTGCGGCGCTCCGGACGGGCGGCGGCGGCGGTGCCGCGAGGCGAACTCAACCGCCGGTGAACTCTCGCCCGAGTCAGGTAACGGTGCGGCGGTGCGTTGGGGAGGTGTCCGAACGGTTGGTAGCCGAATAGCACCGCCGTCCAACGGACAGGAGATTAATCGGTCGTCAGCGGAGTCGACGCTGGATTGCACGCGTGCTCGGATCTCACGGGACCACTCGCGTGGGCAATTACTGGACGGACCTCTTATTCTTCCCACCGAGAAGATCTGATCGAACGCACTTATCGTGTTTGCAACTATGTGGGCATTTGCGGGAACTCACCTCCTTCTTTTTTTTGTCTTCCCGGATTGTCTGTTAGCGTCCGGTACCTTTCGCTCTCCCGACGCCGACGAGGTCATTTCCCACACAGCGAATTCCACTCCGGCTAAATCATCGCCGCATATCGCGATGTCAATGCCCTGGGTCTCCGAAAAATCCTGGGTCTCAACCCAGAGCTCGGTGGCTAACAGATCTTTTTGATTGTTCGTGTGGCAGATGGCTTCGATAAGAACAGCAATTTTATCCTAGAAGCGATTTCCTGCTCCAGAATGTTTAGTTTTGAATGCTCATCACCGGCCTAACTGGAGGCGGGGTGAAACCCTTGCCTTCCTATCCTAAAGTCGCTAGTTCGAATCCCGCCAGTCTATTTTTCTCTTCCCGGGGCATCGATGTGTGTGCTCTTCTGAATCTACCCTACCTGTACAGACCCCAATATAAAATTTCAAAAAAAAGCAAGTAAAATATAAAGAAAATAGGGCAAATAGGTCCCTATTAGTGGGTGTAATTGGTAAAAAGTTTACAATTAAAAGATTAACATTTAATTCGTCGTAGTATTTTTGCGTTATTGTAAGAAACACGATATAGGTCTACCGAAGTTATTTTTTTTTTACACCCCTGCGCACTTGAAATATAATTTAGGTCATCTTCTTTGAATCATAACCTTAGTTAGTTTCCATTTGCATATCTAAAGCGAGGATCAGAATGATACTTTGGTGGAATAACTGTAGCGTGTTGAAAGCGAGTTCCTCCTTGAGCACGCAGTTCTTCGTGACACGTCGCTGTTTACTCCTTTTCTCGCGTTCTAAACACACATGCATTTCTAAATTCAAGTATTATTATCCACCTCAGTATCACATGGCAGGATGAGTTAAGTCATCGGGCTGGAAATTTCGCATATGAGCTCAATGATAAGTTTCCTATCGTCTATTTCTCGGTCTCCCAAGGCTTTACGACCCACATCTCGGCGTGTGAGTGCTGCGAAAACTACCTTGGTAAGGGTTGACAATCGATACTAGAGTAATGCACAAAAGGATTCCTGAGAAAGGCTGTAGACACTCGTGAAAATAGCAAGAGAGGGAACCTAAGGCCTCGTACTCAAAATTCCCCGGCCTCGAAAATTGAGCCCTGGGCAAAGACCAAGGGTCGCTGATGCAATAATCGCTCCGCCGGTCACTCCCCAAAAGGATAGAAACGAGGGACGAGCCAAATACGACTCACAGAACCACATTGTCCTTGTGAAAGAAACCATCATATTAATTTCAGCGAAAATTGCTGTGGCTTTAGGCTTCTTCCCGTTCTCTTTTTTCCTCCCATTTCTAGGGCGAATCTATTGATATTTCTTTTATTTTTAATTTATGTTGCATTTATCGATAGCAAAAAATTTGCGAAAGAACTTTGCGACCACGCATCTCTGCGTGAGGGCGTAAGTGTCAGGACAATAAGAGCGCTCTGGTGGGATTGGTGTCCAATGACGTGTTCGCACTCAAGTCCGGGACAATGGCTCTTGGAGATAGCGTCATCCTGATCGGAAGGAAAGAAATGGAGCCTCAATCAATTCAACCCTCCTCCTCCCCGTGAGCCGTATCGCTGAGTGGGAAAAAGAAAGAGCCTTGCCCATCATCATCGCGCACCGTTTCGCGATTGCGGGAGAGTGGTGACCTCAACGGCGGTCGCTGACTTCCGGTAGATCCGGGTTCGCGTTCTTTTAACTTAAACGAATGCGTGCTACTTTGCGTAATACCTTGCTTCTACCACTTTGGTCCGGAGTGTGAGTGCAAGCTTATTTACGAAGAAAACTTAAAATTATGACCAAAGTCTCCGGCCCGAATGTCGGTTTGATCGATGGCGATGTAGCTCAGCATGTAATTAGTCCACTGGTGTGTGAAATTCACACGTCATGGTGGGTATGACGAACAGTTCATCTACCTGTGCCATTGGTGGCTTCTCAGAATCATCTGGTGCCCAGAAAATTCCAAGTTTTGTGTGTATCTGGGCGTGAACTAAGAGGTTTCATCCGGATTTGGCCTAGGATCGCAGTAGGCGTACGCTCTACCCACCTGCAAACATTGTCTTCGGGCAAGATTCTTAGATTAAGGATTTAAGTTCCTCGTTCCAGAAAGTTTATGTTGCACTGTCTGACCTAAAAATAATCCTGAGCTTAAGCTTGAGGGAGGATCCGAACCCGCGAATGTTCGGTAGCCAAACCTCATCTTGATGAGCTGGCAACCGCAGTCATTTTGTCAGTCAATTAACAAAACACCAGGAAAAGAAATTTCATCATTTACCCCTGATTAGTTTATTCCCGTGAAAAAATCGTAGTGTGAAACGGAAAACATATAGTACTTTTTTGAGATATTTATGAAGGCATAAAGGAATATTTTCTGGGGATACTCCGAACTCACTCATCCTTTATACTCATCCGCGTGCATTCAACACGTGTGGCAAATTTCATCTCGTGTATGTCTAATAAAATCCACTTCACTAACAAATTACTTTCCCGAGCACCTTCCGCAGGAGCTGCGATGATGAGGGCGCTGTGCTCACGAAAAGAAATCCCCAGAGTAAAAATGATTCTCCGAGTGTTTGGTGATTCTGATAAGTTGAGCAGGGAAAACTTATAATTCTTACTGTTCTTTCAGTCCACTAGGTGTTTTGAGGGAGAAATCTGGGCATGAAAGCCTCGCCTTTGAGACGTAATGCTGGCTTTTGAGGCATAGATCTGATGATCGGAGGTCGAAATTTACGTGACCAAAATATACTTGGTCATTGAGTGTTGAATTTTATACTTTTTAAGTATCTAAAAAATATTTTTTTTCTCCAGCCCCCAGTTCGTAGATTTATTACCAGCCAAAACAAGATATGTTAGAAGTCACAAGGAAGGTCACTCTTATTGTCCCTTGGTTATTTTATTTTTCCACTCATTTCGATGCCTTTATCCTGTGATCGTACGAGTCATTTTCACTCTTTAATATTATCACATCTTTCTCGACATCAGGCCAGAATCCGTTGATTCACCTGTTAAGCCAATGATTTAATTTGCCGTTGTGAAATCTTGGTTTTTCGATATGCTTGTCTTGTTTTTTAAAATTTTCTCTGGGCGCACACAAATGTACGAATTCCGTTATAGTATCATAAGTTCAATTATAGTTATCATTCACAGAAAGACTGAGGAGGTTTTTTTTGTTGGCCCTATACGGTCATATCAAGTAATTCAAAATGAACCCCGTATCTGAGTAAGTCATCATCGAGTATTTTCTTGCAACCTTTGTGGCATTTAATATCGCTCATCAAAACTGATGTCACTCCTACCGCCTCACCATTCCCTGATTAGAAAGAAGCAAGTTGAAGATTCGGTGACTTCATTTATATTGTACAGACAAGGTATTAACGTGGAGGGAAATGGTTTTATTAAACCATATTTTTACAATATCACAACTACCTTATTATCAACGGCCAATCTGACTCCCATGAATCATTCAAAATTAGTAGTGAGGAATGTCGCCCTTTCTTCTTTAAAAGCATCAAGATGTTAACCTAAGAAAGAGTATGATTATGTATTCGTTTCGCTGGGCCAAAACAATTTAAGTGCCCACCCTTCGTACGATTCAGTTGACGTGGTAATCCAATAGGGGAAGGAAAATAATCGTGCGAATGGGCTCAAATGTGAAGTAATCATAGGTACTAATATATAAAAATGAAGTAGTGTCTGTCTGCCCGCCAGTTCTATGTTCGTTACGCATCTCCTGTAAACTACTGAACCGACTGAGCTGAAATTTTGTAGGATTCTAGCGTATACACTAGAAGGTGCTATAGGCTACATAGAAAAAGGCTAAAGGCCCGGGTTCGATTTCTGGCGCCAATTATGTATTTAAATTGGTTTAAATTGACTTTTTCAATTTATGGTAGCGCAAGAGTTTTTTTCTTTCGCTCAGTAAAATAACTAAATATAAATAGATTTCTTTCATTTTTTCTGTATTTAATGGAAACATGTTTAAACTTTCTTGTTCTTCTAACCGATTTACTCTTTGTCCCCGAGGTTTTTGTGTAAAATACGTTGGCAATGTGTAACTTACGTTGAAAGTTAATGTTTTTTTTTCGGTTCTTTTCCGAGCTTTGATTAGGCCTTTGCCACTGTCGTCTCGGAAATGAAAACATCTGATGCTTTAACAATTCGTCAAAGAGGGATTCCGTAAAGGGCTTTGTTCTTTTTACGAGGATATAGGAAGGAACTGAAGGCATTGTAGGCTATTAGTGAAGCAAGGTCAGCCATATTTTTCCGCACAAAGATATGTGCTGACTGCTAGCGCTACTCACGGATTTAGAAGGTTTGCATTCAGTTAAAATAAGGAGTATTTAAATGAATGCTTAAGCGGTTTTCAAATTGTGATTTTTTAATTTTTTTACGGGTTTGTGCATTTGAACCGACCTGGGACATGAAGAGAAGAGATGGAACGCTTTCGAAATCGTCGTCGATGGAGATTTGAGATAGTTAAACAAAAACCAGGGAATAAAATTCAAATCTCAATGGAGGATAATGTTTCATTACGCATTCGTGGGATGTCCTTTGAAGCTTTGCAGTGATGCTAAAAAAGTTCGTCCAAAAGCGATGCCGTAAACAGCTTTGTTATTTTCGTAAAGATATTGAAGGTACTAAAAGAGGTTTCGCAGCTAATTTTTTAATCTAGATCGGCCATTTCGTCCGGAAAAATCATACGGGCATACTTTACGCTACTCCCGTATCAAATTGGTTTGCAATCGGTAAAACTAAAAGTATTTAAATGAAAGTTTATACGGGGTTCAAAAAGTGAATATTTTATAAATGCAAAACACGTGTTGTAAAGTTTTATTACATTATGTGAAGAAAATGCAATTCTTTTTATTTAACCAACATGTCACTTCCACAACCTGAAACCTAATTTTGTGAACTCTATTCAAACGTGAAAGATATCTCCAAGTTCCCTCGTATAAAATTTAGAAGATTCATTCTGGATATGGAAGCTTTTCCAATGATCGCTAGTGGATCGGGGAGAGAATTAGTCATCCCTTATCCGTTTAAAAGTTGAAATGATGATTTACCAAGTGCCCGATAAGCAAGCAATACGGAAGCACGGCCAAAATCTCGGCTCTACCTGAGGACTCCCGTCGGGAGCCCGAGGTAGGCTCCCGACGGGAGCTCCGGTGACTTCCTCATATTTCCCCCAAAGGGCGAGTCACCTATGTGGCTCGTGGACGGAGACTACCTTTGTTGCTGAGAGACCCTGCATGGCCGCGGTCATTTGCATCTTATTTATGCTCGCCGGGAAGGCAATGGCGGGCGTGGCGCTTGAGGGACAAAGATGGGGAAGAAAAATGGGTAGAGCACCGGAGTGAACCAAGATTACGGCCCACGTATGTCCCTTCCCACCTTAGTCCCCTGAGCTTGGGACTACTGCCAGTATGTGGGGAGTGCTTTGATTTCAGTTCATCCATTGGGTGGAACTCTTTGCGTCTCTTAAAGTAGGCTACGACCGACAGCGTTTTTCGTCTTCCTGAAACACTTTATATTTCCCTGATGGAGCAAACAGAGAAATTTGACTAATTATAGCAACCACCATTCCGATTTATTTATTTAAAACAATTATGTATTAGAATCTACCCTCGGTTCAGATTCTAACTTCAGTTCCTAAAAATTTAATCCAGCCAACTATTTTTTAACGCTTGTATTTTTAAGGTATCTAGTAATAGTCATGTTTTTTTTCTTTCGCTCCTTAATATTTTTAATCCTGAATGACTTATCAAATATTCACTCAAGAGTTTATTTTCTAAACAATCATCCTACACCTGCCCCTTCCTATATTTTATTCTTTCTGTTTCATTCACTAGTGATTTGTTTTCCTTCAGAACATGCCCTGTTAGGTTTTGTTTTCCCTGATAGTGCTCGAATAGGTTCTATACCTCAGAAAGCTCACGCTCATCGTTTGAAAGACTGTTTGTTTAATCACTCATTCATTCCACTCGCCTTAAATGGGATTTCAATATCCCAGAGAGTTGTTACCACACACACACATTGTGAGCCTGGGAGAACGGATCGATGATTAATGCTTTCAAATATAGGGACGTCATTGTACTGGGATTATTTGCTTTTTTTACGGGCAAATAACTTCGGAATCCAATTATTTATCACTATTCCAGACGACTGATAGTGATCTGAACTATTTTTAATAGTTCAAATACTCTTCGTATTTCGTTAAATTCGTATTTTACAGATTCAGATGAAAAGCACACAGTCTTCATTGACCCGTGAAAGGTAAACTGTGGCGGAAAATTTAAGCTTCAGAGGTTTCATTTGGAGGGAAATAAAACAAATAATGGAAACACTCGATGTCGTTTGAAGAAGTCGGTGATTTTTGTCCGCAGTATCTCCATCATGAGAGAGATGAGAAACAAAAATGCATTGTAAAATAAAGTATATAGAATTAAATTTAATCTTGAAAATAAAAATTGAGGGAATCAACCTCATTTTTTTAACTAGAAATTTTATATAGACTAGGTTTTTGCAAATAAACGGTATGAACTGAGATTATGTATAAATTTTTCGAGTCAATTTTGGCATATTGTGGTGGTGCTGTCAGTGATTTCGGCACTGCTTCTCTGTTCATAAACCTGGAAATCAAATTTAGCAATTTTAATTTTTGAAAATTTTAAGTATTTTCTTTTCTATATTATTATTTTTATTCTATTTTCCTAATTCTTTGTGCCTTATTTTTGGTGAACAATTTTTTCTCGACTTCTTAAAAAGCTTGCGTCATGCATTAAAGACAAGGTTTTCTGAGTATGCTTTTCTATTTTGTTAAAAACACCTATATTTTATTTTGTGATAAACATCCCCTAGCTATATATGACCAATGTATGTGTTTGCTTAACAACGGAAACTCAATCACCAAAAGCATAGGTGGAGAGCAAACCCACAAAGAAGGTAGTACCGTATTCTCTTTCTTTCATGGTATATATCCCAAGTATTCCTTACTCCTCAAATGTTTTAAAAAATTGAAAATCCTTGGGACTCTTCCGGAGATATCAGTCGTGAGCTTCTCCGTCTTGTTTCATGTTCTGCATCTCAATCTACTTCTTAGTCATCGATCGGCGAGTCAGTGTATCAACAACGTGAATTTATGGGTGGAAAAAATTCATCAGTTGATAGCTTGAAATAGTCGCGATCATTTCAATACTGATGGTTTTATTTGTCTAGTTTAATCAATGTTTGCATTTTCTTCAAGTAAAGACACAAGATAAGGGATATATTTCAAGCTTAATAACGTCTTTTCTTTGATAGTCTGTTACGCGTTTCTATTTATTTACATTAGGGTTGTATATTTACTCCTATTTTATTCGGCTCTTGTATCTTTACGAGGACCGATCTCTTCACTATTATCACCACGGTTCTTTAAAAACTTTCCTTTACGTAATTTACTTTTTATAAGAATTTATTTACCTGGCATTAAATTTCTGATAGGGGATTACCTTGGATATCGAGAGCGTAAAATGTTGAAATGTACTGCAAGCACCCATGTTTGCATATCCGGGTAGGAACTTGAGTTGATGCTCTGAATTAATAAGATATGTAATGATGCCTAAATTTACTATTTGATGTTTTCACTTCCTCGATTACAGGATACCTCTCGGGGATAGCAAAAATGTTAAGTTTATGAATATTTGTTCATGCAGCAATTACAACAATAACTCTCCCTCCCAATTATTTCATTTTCGATTTTTTTCTGTTATTTTTGGTGAAAAAAAGTTATTTCTTTCTTTATCAAAATAAAATTTACACTCTCTCCAGAAAATATTAAGGTGAAAAATAATGACTTGGACGAGCTTATAAATCAAAAATGCTGGGCGGTGAAAAATAACTCAAGTGGAATCCGAGCCAATTACCTCAGGATTATCTGGAAAAATCATTATCCCATCGTCAACGAACACAAAAAAGGTCTCTTGTATTCCATCCCATGAGTTTTATTTAATTCATTCATGAAGGTAGGTACTTTGCAAAGACCAACCAATATTTTCCAGGCTCTTAAAATAGCGATGAAAATTCATGCATACAATCACCTGAAACTTGAATTGAATTGACATCTTTTACGAATTGAATAAGGTATGAAAGTAGATCTTTCTAGTAGCACTCTAAATGATATGGATTCTATTATTTACTCCCTTTTATTCTCATACCTTACTCGCATCCCCTCGGGCGTCCATTAACGGTGGGATATGATATTGGGATATGATATTGCTTCCATGCTGTTAGTGATATGCCTAAGACTGAAGTGAGGAATTATTTTTTATGCCGAAGTATACACAAGGCCTAAGGAAACGATAGACAGAGGTAAAATGAAATGGTAACTTGGCTGAATATGCAGCTAATCTGAGACAAATTTAAATTCAGATATACCGTTGACTCAGCTGGCTACTCGGAAACTCTTCTGCGAGGATTCGTCTTATTTTCGAAAACGTGAGTTTGCGAATCCGTATTCACGTATTAGTGTGCACGTTAAGAAAACCGTGGCTCTCTTTCAAAGTCAAAAATATTCCTATGGGCCCTTACTTGGCATTCCATTCCAAATGTTATCATTTCTTGATTCCCAAAGTCAACACATGAAAGCGGGGTTGCACGATAGAAATGCCTTATCATATTTAATGCAATGCATGCACGTATAATTCATCAATGTAGAATCCATCTCCAACTAGGAATCAAGTCTGCCGTATTGAATTCATCATTTCTTTCCATCTTTCCTTCCGATGGTGTGTTTTATCCCTCGAGGGAAAATACCAACTCCTGGTAGGTGAATGACTTGATAACTGAGGTTCACTTCAAAGCCTTTTGCCGAAAGCTCTTTATTAGTTCACCGTTAAAAAAAACGGTGCCATTGCGATTAGTTTGACTGGAGACTAAAGTGTGTACTCTTTGTGACTGAATGTGGAAAAAGTTGTAACATAGGAAGTAGTCTTTTGAAATTCAAACATGCTTACGCTAATCTGTTCTTTGATCTGTTTTTCAATTTCTCTTAGCGATTAATATATTTTAAGGGTGCAGAAAAATTATATCTTTTAGAACTCGAACACTTATGAGAAAAAAATATTAATATTTGCTCATCTTTCTTCCTTTACGTATCAAGACGGAAATTCGGAAAAGAAATTTGCATAGCTCTGGCTAAAGAACTTTATTTACCTACCACCTTTTACCTTCATATATTCATTAAAAAATTAATTTTGCTTGGAAATATATTTATGATAAGGTAAGATTTGTCACATTAAGATTTTTTTAGAAATAATATGGACAGAGAACTTTACAAATAAGAACGAGAGAAATGGAAAATGAGTCATTTGATACCCAGCCCATCCTTGGCTGAGGTCATTTCGCACAGTGCGTAATAAACCTTGAAAAACCGCCATCGGGAATGACTTCATTTTTGGCCTTTGGTGGTTCGCGATACCGCGACCTTTGGGTTAACAACCCAGCATATCAGACTGACTGTTTCAATTCATTTACATTCATCATCCTCCGAACACGAATCAGCGATGCTTACAACAACTAACCATAAGAGTTGAAATAAATATATGTCGAAAACTAAAATATAATACACTGCAATTTACTACTATCACAGAAATACATCCAACCTACCTGTGACTCTCTGGTTACTTTTTATCTACTAATTTTTCCCCGATAATTTGCCTAACGCCCCACTACTTGACTTAATTTTTAGAGATTTTTATATGGCTTACTCAGTCCTATACCTACACCGTATGGTCAGACCGATTTTTTATTGTTTGCTCCCCCGGAGAATGACTTATTCTCTGGCCTACCACCTAAGCTAAACCCCTACGTGTATGCTCCAATATCTTACGCTCTACACTAAATGATGACTCGCCCGTGTATTGGACACCCAAGCGGTTCAGGATCACTTGACCGGCCTGAGGTCCGATAACTCGGCTCCCTCGCTCCCGGAGTCTCTGATTAATGCCTTCCACTCGGCACTAAACCATCGAACCCCGATCCGTCTTACGTACCAAGCTGCAAGTCGTCAGCCCTACATCCAAACCAGGCTCTCCGCGAAGGCGGCGGTACTTGGACCACAGGTTCCTCACGGAATCCAGTATCTCTTCAGGCCTCCGTTTAACGGTGTCAACAGTGCCGACGTGGGTGACGACATGCAGCCTGGAGCAGCTCTTGCCACTGACCGCTCCCTTCATTCCCTTCGTCACGTGGGGCGCCATACCTCCTAGTATACGCCAGGTGTTCTTCTCTACCGTTCCGTTCTTCTCCACCGTTCCGTTCCGAATCCATCCTGATGGTCCCTGGCACGCATGGGGGCCTCTACACGCCGGACATTCGAGCTACCCATCGCTAAAATTTCTTCCTTTCCCTCAGACTTTCAGTTGGCGAAGCCTCCCGAAATGGAGGGCTCGACGGAATGACCTCCGCCAGCACATCAAACGAATTACTAACGGGGATAGGCTCGACCTCCACCTTTGCCCTTGCGTGCGCCTTTTGTGCTGGGTAAGCCCGCGGCTCCGTTCGCGGACCACTTCCCATTCACCTGCGGGTGCGGCAGATGGGAGACTCCGCTCATGGAGCAGGGGCACGAGAAATATCCTCAACCGTCCATCTTAATCCAATTCAAGTGCGTACCCATGCCTAAACGCGTCCGGGGGAATGGTGAGCGTAGGACGCTCACCGATCCCCCGCGACCGCCCCAATATCTCCTTCAGCCGTGCCACAAGAGAGCGGAGGTCGTGCACCGTCCTCTCTAACTCCCCGACCCAGGCCCGGAAAGTTTTGATAATCGGGTTCGCCACGGAAAGTAAATATGCACAGCAGCTATGTAAAATTGAAAAAATCAGCCACAAAGTACATAGAAAAAATATGCAAACTAACGCAGAATATATTAATTTCAATGCTGAACCTATAACAACAAAAAAGAACCACTAATTAAACCTATAAGTTAATTAATGTAACTCTTATCAGCAAGAAATTATATGATTATAATAATTTTTAGGATCATAATATGATATTATGATCCTAAACTAATATCAACGGTTGTCAACTTTTGGCAGCAATACAATTATCTGTGCATAGACATTATGAGCACTAAGGAAGCAAGAATACCAAGTAGGGATATAGGTGACACCAAAATGTGATAAGGCAACGATAAGTTAATAAGGAAAAAACTAAAAGAGAATGCGTTGATTAGGCGCTATTTAATACTATGAGCATTCACCCTCAGCTGACAAAAACAGGAAACCAATTGCTACAGCACCTCAGCGGGGAAATCACACACACGCACAAAGCACAACGATACTACCGTAATGCTACAATAATATCTAAAACACCACTAAACACTTGAAGGATTTATAAATAATATATTCACTAGAGTAATTAACAACTTCTAATGTAGGAGGCCAGACCAACACAATCGAAGCCGGTTCACAGAGTACAACCCTAGAACGAAAGTACTCTCCAAGAGCCAGGTAGAGGCTTTATTATAAGCTCGCAGATAACTACAAAGTTTGGAAATTGACAAAACTTCGAATTTAGAAACCAACCACATCCCGTGTAGTGTAGTTTCCAAATTCTATTCTTTGGAGCATGTAAATATTCTTCTAGGAATGTGCTTATGTCATAGACAGTACGATGTAAAATAAGTGAAAGCACCATAAGCCGTCGCCTGGATAATAATAATAAATTAACTGCTGTTTAGTTTTGCTCTGCAAATACGCAGTACGCAAATAGGATGGATTGAGAGGGCTGTCTAAACTTAGGAGGTCAAACTAGTGGCATGCGATCGAAGAAACTCTTTGAGTCTAGACTATTAGTACTAGGAGCGTACGGGTGGCAACATCATGTTTGAAGAAAAGTACAGTTACGAAAAAAAATGTGACTTTAAGCCAAGTTAAAGGGCACAAAAACAAAGCCACCGTGGAAAATGATTTGGATTTGGCATTTGGATATTCTAGTCTTTGGACATTTTCAATTAAGCCAAATTAGAAGCTCTCATTATTTCATCTAAAGCCACCGTGCTTATCCTACAAATGAACGGTTAATGCATGTAGCACGTAATATAATACGAGAGTGATTTGAGCTACCGTATTATGATATGAATTTTTGTTTTATTTGCTCAGGAATGCCCGACAGATTTGAGAGAAGTTTTACAAAGCGTTCTTCATGCTATTTTAATCGGTCGGCAGATGCTTTTTAAGACTTTACAAATTTAAAAATTCACGTCTTGCGTCGCTCGTGTCCTGCTTTAATCTTCCAGATCTGCTTTTTCAACTTTTCCTCCTGCCACCGCTTCCCTAGGTGGGGCGGGGATTTGGAAAAAATTCCGCAAGGTTGACGGACTCCACAAAATAATTCATATATTTTCGTTGGCCGGCTGCGAATTCACGGGCTGTTGACATCGACGGCTCTCCCCGTTGTTAACCCGCGCGACGGAAGCAACTCCGTGACAACTGCCGGCATCGCGGGGCTGGCCCGACGTTCGTTGACTCCTTGTTTTCGCTTTTAACTCACCGGTCGATATCGATATTCTTTCGTCCGCATCCGCGTTTCTCCCGAATCAGCCCTCTCGCGTGCGGAAAGGCAAAGGGAACGGATAGGTCGAGGACTCCGGTCGTTTCCCTCGCGTCCTCTGACCTCCGAAAATGTGTGCGGATGGGGACCAGTCTAATTCCCTCTCTCTCCCCCCTCCTATCCTCCTCCCAAGGTGGAAAAAAACCCTCCCCTTTCATCCCCCATCCATTTCCCATTCCTCTGACATCATCATGCCCCTCCCTCCGAATCCCTTCCCCGCCCTCCCTATTTCATTTTATGTTACCGTAATCGTGGCGGGCGAACATTTTGGGCCCCTTAATGGCACGTATTGGTAAGCTTTTATATCCCTCTATTTTCAGGCAGTTTCCGCGGCCCAAAATGCGTACAGATGTCGATATTTCCCGTTCTTTAGTGGGGGTTTAAGTTCGATGGCTTTAATAGTTTGATGCCTTTAAAATTTTTTTTTAACATTAGCACTCTCGCGCCACTCTTTGTGGTGGCGAGGTGACGCCCTCCCCTTCCTATGTACATCTGCATCTACGGAGTGCCCTGCATACCATCTCGAGGGTTGTGGCAGGAGGTAATAATCACCGAACGTACCCTACGTACACCGTCTCCACAATTGATAGGTACATACATGCTATGACTACTTCACTGGAGAAAGGTATTAGCTGTGGTTTCACCAGGCACGTGCAACTAGATAATTACTATCTACGTAGGAATAAAGTAATTAATAACTGGTCAGGCATTTCTTAAAAGACATTAATTTTCTATTTCCAAAACATATAAGGGTGCATTTAACATGAGTTAACATATATTTGAGATGCTTTTTACACTGCTCTATTAACGTTTCACGTACCTATCCAGTTATCTATTATAATGCATATTATAATCTGTTATTATTCTCAGGAAGAAAGACATTTTAAACCTATCCACCCGATAGACTGTCTCCCTAATTTTGTTTTGCTGATGCTTCGAGTTTAGAGTAATAGGTGGGTATTCTTCATACATGTAAAACGTCTTTTATAAAATGACGAGCTTCAAAACAACTGCAAAGAGTCTGTTTAAATTTTAACCTGCGCGGTTAAAATTCCAGATGTTTTTGTTTTTTGCCAAGCCAGCGTAAAGGTGTTTAGTTCACGTAACTGCTATGTAAAAACTTATCGAAGCACGGGTTAGAAAGGGTACACCTGCGTGATATTAAAGAACAAATGAATGAAAACTTTCCGAAATCTCTTTTAAGTCCTTATGAGGTTAAGTGGCACTCCTATCAGTTACTTTTTCACAAATTGGTAGGCACAATACATTTATGGTTATATTTCTAAATACCCAAAAGGCTGCGCTAAGATTTTAATTCCATTTGCGATAAAAATACAAATGTTCTCCGATTCACCAGCAGATTCGTTAAGGGAGTATGAAAACTTGTTGATTTTCGGATTACAATTGACGCTGCTATTCCGTGGAGCGTACGTTAAAGGTAACTCCACGCCTAATTTCTGACGAAGCAAATACATTGCACTGCCCATTTCACTCATCTTACATGTATTGAATCAAAAAATATTCCAAATTACCTAAAATGGAAAAATACATGGATATAATATTATTCCTTACCGTGGCTGGCAAAACCTTTCAGTCGCTAAATGTGCGATAAAACAATTGTTTCTGGGACTGTTTTTTCTACTCATTGGTGGGAGAAGATGGATGAAAATTCGATTTCTCGTTTATTTGTGAACCTAAAAAAAATTCCATCAAGATCTTTGCTCTCCCGTTCTGATGGTTCATCGACTAATGACAGACTGCATTCCTGAATCAATACTCCGAATTTTTTTTCGCATTTAAATCTATTCGCTTCTCGGCCACTTCCTTGGCACCTTCCTCGGAGTAACAAAACGACGATCAAATTCTTATGGTTTCATCTCTCGGTGCCTTCCAATTTCAGTATAGTTACTTGTTGCTATGCATTCGGATTCTAGCGTTCTCAGATTCCTTATTTTTGAAAATTTTACATTAACTATGACTTTATTGCTCTAAATATCTTCATTTTAATTTTAACACTCTGCAACGGAACTGCGTAATTTATTTATTTCGTAAGCACTCGAAAATCACTTGGATGATTTCGAAACTGTGACCTGTCGAAACCTCAGCAAATTAATTTCTTTGGATGCAAAAATCAAGACTTCTTGAGATGTTACATCATACTAAATGTGTACGTCTTGGAGATGCGATTTTGAGTATGTCCTGATTAAAGCGATAGGTTTTACGGTATTCGTGAAATCGTGTTTTCCGCTGTACCCATCCCCTGAGCGGGACTAACGCCAACTATCTTGGCGAAAGTAGAGATTATCGTCTTTCCCCTTTAGGCGTAACCAAACGGTTTGCCGAGTATCTTTCAAGAATAATTTAGTGTTCCTATTGTTCATTTTCTTTGGTATCACTCTGACACATCACCGCCATTTCTGACCTTTGTAACCTATCATTCCGTGCTAATTCCGTCCCAAAAGCTCTTACGGTAGAAAGGATTCTTAGAAATAGAGGTCTATATGCATTAATTGGCGAAATTGCCAGCATCTTGGCGATGAGAAACGTGGGGTGGGATCATGGATCTTTATTTTGTCATATCACTACATCGGAATCTCCTTTACCATTACACTGCTAACCGTTCAAATAAATCCCTCCACCCACTTGAGGTTGGACACCTGAAGCACCATAAACAAGTATGAAGTGTGGTGATCAAGTTTTTCCTCCAAGAAGCGCAATTAAAAAGTAACGATATCATAAGCGCGCGTGGGTTATGAAGATCTGTGATCGGGTCCCTTGTCTCTTTTCCCCGAGAAGATAACCGTGAAATAAGTGAGGGAAAAAGAGAAGTAACCGATGCAAAATCCCGTGAGTAGAGTGAAAATAAGAAGACTTCGCGAGGACCTGGAGTCCCAGGAAGGCTGGATGGTGTTCGGATATTTTAATGAGGGGACAATGAAGCGCGGGTGTGACGAAGCGTTGGGTGCTAAGCATCGTGCCGGCAACGAGATTACGCGGCCAGGTGATTCAAAATGGAGTAAATGTGACGGCAAAGCGTCATGAGCACTCCTCCCCAATCTCTCTCTTCATCACCTTTCCTGCCTCCGTTCTTTCTTTTCCCTCTGCCTTCACTCCTCCCTCCGCCCGCTCGCTACTTCCTTGAGGCGGGGGTCAATGATATTTTGCACGCCTCAACCCGCGCGCTCCGCTATCTCCTAACGGAACGAGAGTCATGCCCCTCCCTCTCTCTCTCTCTCTCTCGCTCTCTCTCTCTTTCTCTCCTTTCCCTCTCCCCTCGACTCACTCCGTTCCCCTCCTCTGCCCACGACCCAATCGACGAGAGCGTGCGGATCCACCGGAATCCTGGAAGGGAAAATGATAGGTGTAGGGGAGGGGGTAGAGAAAATATACGATGCGATGTCTCTTCTCTCCGTTTCTCCTCTCCTTCCTTCCAATGCATTTTTTTCCCATTTCTACCGTCATCGTCGGGGAGGAAGGCCGAGCGGAAGGTCCAGTTGTTTTACACCGTGTTGTTCCTCCCTCCTTTCGAAAATCCCCCATCATTGAATCCCCTCCGAGCAAATATTGTCCATGGGACGTTTGGAAGATCCCCCCCTTCTCTCTCTTTCTCTCTTTGCCTCTACAAGGGGCCAAACAAGATTTACCCCAATCATGTGATGGACGTGCCCGAATTTTGGGATCTTGAGTATTTTCTGTGATAAAAATTATAAAAGGAAAAATATTCGCTCCAAACGGCGCTGAGATTTTTTTTTTCTAGTCGAAGGTTGGGGATTGCTAATTTTTTTTTTGGCTCGATCAAAACTTTCGTCCTTCCCGTAATGGCCGTTCGGAGCCAAGTCAAAAAAAAAAAAAGAATTATTTGGCGCGCGTAAAAATCATTCCTCATTCCTCTCTCTCTCTCCACTGTGTTTTTTTCATCCCTGATCCCGAGGCTGGAGATGGAGATATAAAAAAACAACGCTTAAATCCGCACCACACTCGCAACGGTATATAAATGGGATCATCTCTGTCGGCAGATGATTAGTTTGTGACGTCTGTTTCAAAACTTAAAGCGATTGGCCTGCCGCCTGAGGGTATCGACGAGGACACTTGTTAGCGATTTTTCACCCTCCCAGGATGTGATACGCTTGATGTTTATTCATGCTTATTCAAACGTGTAATCCAGTTGAAATTTTTCAGGCGCGTATTTTCCATCTAAAATACTTATCTTTGCTATAGCGAAATAAACTGTGGAAACGGTATTATCTCTCAAATTACGCGCACACAATAGAGCAATAAAAAATTCATGATGTTTCACTAAAATATTTTTTATGAAGTTCAAAAATTCATATAATAGTGGATTAAAATGCATTGTGATAATTTTAGTAACCATTTAAATCAAAAACAGTTGCTTAAAGTAGCTGTCGGAGATCAATACGAAAAAAATCATTTCATCTACTATTGGTTACTAATATTTTGTTACGCATTTGTTTCATGCCATTAGCCCAATATCTCTCTCACACTGGCCCCCTTGTTTCAGGTATGACAGTATATAATCCCGGGATAATACCATTTGAGTATTTCTTGCGGAGTGGTGTATCTTCGAGATAACTTAAGATTTCTTCCGTACGCGTTAAGTTCATTTAACTTATAAATTTTTGAAATGTATAAGAGTGCAAATGGTATAGTTTTTAATAATAATGTATTTAAAAACTTTTCATTTTGTTACTTCGCACCCAAATCTTTCCGAAAATGTTTTATTCCGTGCTCAAAATTGCCATTGTTTAATTCATTTATTAATCGGTTGGCAAAATCTGATGAAAACGTTATTCGCCGCAAATTTAATATCAGCCATCTCGACTAATAAATCAGGGGCAGAAGTGATGAACGTCAATGTTGAGTTACGTAAACGCAAAAAGTTATATTTCCAAAAAACTGCTAACTCAAATATGGCATTGAGGCATTAATACTGTCACGCCCGAGTTGATGAAATATGCGCATGCGAGTCAAAATGACAGCGCACAGCGTTTTGACCGGAACATTACCGGTTTCATAGGGTTCATTTCGGAGTCACGAAAGGCTAAGTGAAACAGATCGTGTATGCACGTCACGAAATCGATCTCCGGGATAGTTCTTTTCGATTCCCCGATGAAAGCTTAGGCCGCACGACCCTTCTGTATGTACGACCAACAGTTAAATGGGTTTCATGTGAAAATAAGCTATTTTAGCGAGGGTTTTAGTTTATGTGAAATGCCCGTGGGCTGTCGCAAATGAATCTAGGCTTTTCTTTTACATGCTGGATTTTTCTCAGCACACTTCTTTTTTTGACAAGGATGACTCTTTACCTTTTTTATCTGTCGGCAGATTATAACGGTTGTATTAAGATTCACGCGCTTAAACAGATAGTGTTAGAGAGATGTTACAAGTTTTACAATACCAATCACAGTGATATAATTGACACTTCTTTTTAATATTTACCAGACCTACGTTATGAACAGCCCATAAATTAATCTAAAGGCTAGTAGGAAAGTTCAGCTCAATTCTTGGAAGCAATTCGGAAGGAATCTTTTAAGGTTTCAAGAAATATATACCTTTCCGGTAAATTGAATTTTTAGGTGTTCATATGTTTGATCGATTACTCTTAAAGTTTTTCCAGGGACAGGTATATTCATTACCTACTTACCCTTGTTCAGAAAAAAACGTGAAATGCAGTAAGATAAGCTCTGAGCTGTGATCTGGTGCTATGGTTAACTTTACTGTTAAATTCTCACTTTTTTGGACATAATTTTTGTCTGACTCGGCCCCTTCTCTCCGTTTCCCGTTTTCTGTCTCAATCAAGCCACGTTTATGTCCTGCAATTCGTACCTGGATCAAGGACTAATTGCTTTCCGTACGTATCAAAGGAAGGATTAGTGTCTGTATTATTCCAAAAGCGTACAGAGAAGCGTTTCTGGACAATGGCAAATTCGGCACCTCCTTATCCACAGTATTTTTTTATGTTCACTTTAATTTCCCGGCGTGAGACGTGAGGTTTGGAGAATTGCTGCAACGTTATGTTCTCTGATGACATGAGTTAAGCATTAGTCTTCTGATATACATATGAGAATATCTTCAAATTTCTCTTCCCTCTCCAGCGGCTAGAAAAAAAAACTAGAGCTTCAATTCGTGTGATTTCATCCATAATTATAAAAATGTGTGATAGATATGAATCATAGGAAAAGTTTCAATGGTCTACTGTAGACAATCTTTAGTAAATACATTCCTTGATAATGGAATATGCACGACAAGCCTAACATTATCCACAATTTATTCATCGATGGGGGAGTAGGTATTTCGTGGAGAAAATCCATTTCTATACAACGATATTATAATCTTAATTTAAAAACCCAGTTTTCATGTGATCGTAATAATTAACGTTTAAAGTACACATTAAATGAGGAACCTGCCTCTTTTATTATTTTTTTTCCTCCTCGTCACATCTTGATATAGTCTTGTTCATCTATTTACTAGAGATCGAAAGAAGAAAAATTAGTGGCGTCCGGAGTGAGGTTTAATTTAAAATGGGAGAAGTTTGCTTCCGCTATGATACGAAGAGCAGGTGCCCACTTTCCATACGTTACATGAAACCGAGTTAGAGAACCCCATGTGGAACTTCTGAAGACTTTGCCTCAAAGGATAGTCAGTCTGAGGGAGCATGTTATGAGCGACGTGGGCCCGTGGCAGTAAGTCTCGCCTGGAACCTTCCGAATTTGTAACCGTCGGCACATCAAAAGAATATCGGCTGCGTCAGTTCACGTCAAAAGCCGTCGTACTTTCGTACTAAGCTCAAGGACTCGGTCGACTGTACCAGCAATCTAGTAAAACACAGTAGCTTTTGCTTGGTCGCAACCTTATTACTGCAATGAATTTTACCATTTCCGCCGCTCTTACTGGCAAGAAGTGGCTCTACTAAAGATGAGCGTCCCATCCCTTGCTCGGAAATTTATTTCGCCGCAGTATTATATGCGCGGATCTTGCTCAAACGCTCCCTTCACCGTCATATTTTTGCAAAAGGGGAAATTATCTTCCGCCCAAACAAAACTCGCCTTAATAAGTGCATATCACGATAAAAACCGGAACGAAACGGGACCCAAATTTATACATCTCAGCTCCAGGAAATTTCGGAAGATGATGAAATTACTCTTTCCAGCTTTGCTCAGAAAACGGAAACCTTCCTCCAAGTTTTGTGACCACGAGAAACTTTTCCTATCCTGTTACGTGTAGATGCTCAACATCAAGGCAAAGGGAAATGAATATGAAGGTATTATTTCTGCATTGACTAAATTAAATTGGAAACGTAATGGAATCAAGTTGTGGAAACAAATTGATGTAATTGTATTTTCAAAGACTGATTTTCGTAGACTACAACGAGTTGGTATTACGTTAATTCGATAGTTTTTTTCATTGATTCATTTAACTTAGTTTTACTTAGTCGCTCTTTTCGAGAATTCCATTTCTTTTGACAAGATTCGTATTTCAGACGTAAGCACGTGTAATTTGATTTTATTCAAGCGTTCCAGACCACCATTCCAAAACGGAAGTTTGTTATCGGAATTTTCTCTTGGGGCAGGCTTATTTGCGCATAATTTGTGTAATGTGCTCCGTTGTTCTCGATGCGATGTTGTTTTTCGCTCGATATCAACGTGGCCTCCCTCCAAGGGGGAGAGGAATGTTGGAGGAAAAAAAGACGTTCTTAACGCAGATCCAGCGGTTTTTTCTCTCCATGTCTTCCTTCCCTTCCAACCGCTCATCCCTCACATCGTGAATCCCTGAGTCATTCTCTCCCGGCCGTCAACAACACTCCGGGAATGGGGTTTGGGTGCAGGACTTGAGCATTCCGTGTTCCCTCCCTCTCACTCCCACAACCTGCCCCCCTCGTCCTGCGATTAGCGATGCAAAAGTGAAACGGCTCCTTTGCCTCGACTGTCTCTTTTTTTTATTCCATCCTCTCCCTCCCCTTTCCTCTCCGCTCAAGTCGGAGCGGCCTCCGGTCGCGTGACGCGCTAATAGACGGTAACATGCAGAACGGCTTCTGTTGTGCGCGAGCTAAGAAAGTGAGCTGCACTTGAACAAAAGTCGTGTGGCCGCGTCAGATTTATCCTCTCTCTGTCCCTATCTCTCTCCTTCGTGGGAGGAGGTTCAGGGGGCGCGTGTGGAGAGGGGGAGGGAGGGAGAATAGAGGGGAAGGAGATTGTGAGGAGGTGGGTAGCGGTGAAAGAGTGAAAGTTCGCCGTTCTCCCCGAGAAAGCTCTTTTGCGGGGATTTTTCGGTGTAATTGAATCCAAGAGCATGTCAACTTTCAGAGGGCTAGTGAGGTATGAAGCGCAGGCTCTTTCTGGGTTTTTATCTGCCGCGGAAATAATGACTCCCCCATTAGGGCACTCTTCGTTTGATGACGAGTTTCGAGGTTGTAATTGGCCCTCCGTTGCATAAAATTTTATTACTCCATCACTTTTCAGTCAAGAGTCAATGGCGGACTCCTGTCGGTGCTCGTATTGCCGTCGTTTTGCGGTCTTGGTGTCATTAGTGGTTGCAGCTGAGCGAATACCACTCGACGAGTCGCTGATACTCCTCCATTACCTGTGAAATCAAATCTTTCCACAAACAGATCAAGTTCGTTTGAAAGCATTCGTATTAATCATCATTATTTCATAAAATATAACGTGCTGTAGCCAAAGTGACCTCGCTGTCTGAACAATTGTCGTGAACGAAGAAATAGCTGGTGATTTATAGTTACTCACAGTTCTTATTCTATGTATATTTATCATTTTGGGAGTCGAATGAAGGGAAATATACTTTGAAGACATTGTAGGTTGCTTTGGGATGATTAGGGCTGTTAATAAGATTTTACTGTTTAATTACAATCGAAGAAGGCGAACATTCTGGCGCAAGAACTGAGTGACAAATATGACAAACCTGGAAGCAAGGAGTTCCTATTCTCACCAATCTTTGTGTCTTTTCGGTAAATTAATGTTATGATCGATCAATTTTAATCGATAGTTCATAACAAAAATGAAAACAAAATTGTTTAGCGCAATGAAATTACGAGAAAATAATGTCTTTTCAGGGCTCGGAGAACCCTCTTTTGGTAGTGTGAGTTTGCCTACTTTTTTTAAAGCCTCGGAAAGGTCTTGGCGCATCAGTCACGAATAATTTTTGTTTTTTCTTCTGCTAGAAAAGAGAGTTGTGGGAAACTCTCTTTCTCGTTTATAGAGGAGATAGAAGAAACCTGAAATACAGTAGAAGGGCATAAAAAATGATCGAGTGCAATAACCTTCATTGTGCACACATTCGTGGAAACATTCCAAGCAAAAAATTAGGAAAAAGAGATCGAACGGCTGAAATAAACTCATACTCCCCAAGTAGCGGAAAAATGTCGCCAACCCTGTTCGACTGGTAGCTAACAGGCTCGCAGGCCAACTCTGGATGTCCTGCATTCGATTGCCTGGACACGGATGTGCTGCTGTGTTGCGGAGGTATTTACCGGCCTGCACGGGGTGAGAAGCGGTCATATTCGTCCACCTAGCCATTGTTAACTACAAACTTCAATTTCATGAAAAATCATTGCAGTCATTTCTTTTACTTGGATGCGACAGTTATGAGTTGAATAATTACCATATTTATTGGTAAGGCATATATGATGCTCGAGAAACGTTTTGTAGTGGTAAAGTGGGTACTAAATGAAGAGAAACACAATCACTTTTTTAGCCGCAGAGATAAGCAATTCATTTAGTAATTACCTGTATAATTATATTGAAGTGCAGTCCCACGATTATTTTCATGTGGCTTCTAAATGCATGACGGCCAATGGCCATAGGCCATAGATTGTATTATTTTAGAAGACCATGCAGAAAACTGTTTGGGCTGAGTTTTCACTTATTTTATATAATTTTAAGAGATAGGATCATCAACTTCTCGCTATAATTTATTTATTAAAGGTAAAGGAAGCATTTTGGTAAATTCTAACTGTATAATGTTTTATTCCCCCTTATTTTTCTTAAAATTGGCATCTCTTCACGTAAATCAGGGTATAGACTTTTAATTAATACTGTGTTACCTTTAATGAACCGTTTGGGAACAAATTAAGCAGTGCTTAAGATCTTACGTCAAGTGCTAATGCTTGTATCTTTAATTGCTTTGGCCGTGATCTGTGCGTGGTTTTAATCATTTTCTTGGTTTTCTGCAATGTTTAGAGCAAATAATATCACAGCTCTTATTGTAGATGACTGTCAAAGCACCCCCGGCTGTACTATCTACATCTTTGTAGTATCCTATGAGCCAATTTGAGAGTATGTGATAATCACGCTTCTCTGAGGAACACTCGACTATATTTTAATTCAGTGAAGCTAATATCATCTAATTTGATGCTGTCTGAGCGCGTTCGTTTAAAAAGTTTCCTATTCAGCCATGTTATTTTCTACCTCATAGAATACTAACTTCACGAGTAACTTAAAGTAAAGCATCTTATCGAACGATTTTCTGAAGTTTAGAAACATTGCGTCTTCCTGAACATTACTACCTTCAACTGTGATACGTAACTAATCAAATATAGTTATCAAAGCAATCTCAGATCAGCTCTCAAGCCCCCGATCGATGGTTGGAGAGCTGCATCACCACGATCTTAGGATTGAAAACTAGTTATGATGAATTTCTGGAGAGTTATAAAGTGTTTTTTGGGAATATGTGTATAATATATCTTCTTCGCGTTAAAAAGTTTGTATGATATCTCTCAGTTCTAAAGTGAAACATCGAAAATTTCTTTTTACTGTTTTAATTGGCAACCAGTATTGCCACCAAATTCCTCAGGATTCATTTGTTAATTATAGGAAAATTTCTTTTACCACAATTTATTACATACTGTACGGATTCACTCTTGAGTTTCCACCAACCTTGTGGTGACGAATGTGCAAACATTTTCTTGCGTTCTTTTCCAACGAACGTGGCGATATGTGTTTGGTAAACCTATTTCCTTTCTCCGATATGTATAATCGTTTTTCCCGTCCATATTGTGTGCAGTGAAGTCTTTTCGCCATTTGGTTGAATGCATTTGGAGACGTCGCTGCGGGCGTTTTAACTTCACGTGCTCCTCAATTTCATCTTCTCTCGCTGCACCTAGTCAGCAGATTCATTCCGAGCCAGACGCGATCCCGCCGCAATATAGCGTAGGCTTGCCGTGGAAGGATTATTAGTGAAAATAATTTGCGAAACATCAGCCGTCCCTGCCTACGCTGGGTCCCCTCCCTCCTCTACCCCGCCACCCTGTCGACGTCCCCATTGTTCCTTGAGGATATGCAGGCGGCGCGGCGACGGAGGAGGATTCCGAACGAGGTTTTTGAGATGTCTTGCCTGCGGCTGGCTGCCTCGCCCGCTTGTGTGTGTTTGTGGCACGGCACGGGTAAACACGTGGGCTTTTGGCATCCATCGCTTTTCGTCTCGTTCTCCCGGCCGTGGGCAAACAATCCCCTGGGGGCGATTATCTTCTCTCTGTGTGTGTGCATCTCTCTCCTCCTCCACGCGGGCTCGCTGAAATTTACCCCAGATTTCCGACAGACATTTTACACATGAACTTGCGGGTTTTTAGTACCCACTTCACGTTTTTCTCATGTTTGGGTTTCCCGTTCTCTCGATTTGATACATTTGTTTATAGGTGCAGGCATCTAGCGAACTCAATCGCATTAAGTTATTCTTGTATATCAAAGTGAGTGTAAAATGAAGACATTATCGTCGACATACGTAAGTTGATGGTAATGGCTGAATGGCAGAATGTTTTTTATTAGCATAATCTTTCATCTTTATGTATTCAGTTCTAGTCCTACGTGCCATTCACAGGTCCAACAGTTAAAATAAGAATGATTGACTATTAGGTTATAGGATCCTGAATTTGTTTTCCTCACGCACACCCACGACCTCCACACAAAAAGGAGGAAGCAGTTAAAAATTCACTACATCTCCCTTCCAGTCCTTTTGATTTCCTATTTCTTTTTTCCAATTTCTCTGCCTTTTTAATGGTTTGTCAACGAGGTTACCAATAATTATGGAGATATCAATTATCTTTGTGCTTCAATGACTTTCCCTTCTGTCGCTCGTACTGAAAACGAACAAGCGCTTATGAATTGAGCCTAAATCGACCAAGAATAAATATTTAATTTTTGACATGTTATTCAGCTATTCCGATCGAATTTCACTAAAATTTTATTTCCTTGACATCGTTCCGTCGATCTGCAGGGCATAAATAATTCGGTTTTACTTTTGAGGGTACTCTGGATCATATATTTTCCGATTCCATTTGTATTTCCGTCTAATTTTTTTATGCTGTTCTATGCTACCATTACACGGCGTCACGGCATATAAATGCCATTAACACATGCAGGAGAGCTAATGGATATAAAATATCAATTTTTCATCAAAGAAACACTTAAATTGAAAAGTGGCCAATCCATATCAGACTCACTATTAAGCACATCTGCTATAGACAGCTATGTGTCTAGTACATTCAACAATGTCTGGCAAGATATGGTGGAACCTCATTCTGAGCTTTAAGTAAAAGAGCTTGGTAATATCCACAGAATTTATTCGGTTTTACAATGCTTTTATGTACCTGAAGATGACGCTTTGACGTTGATACAAGTTGTAAAACAATATATTCTGTTGATATTACAGTTGTTTTACTAGAGGTAGGTGTCAAGTCTTGCTGTCCAATCAATATATTCAGGCAAAATCAATTCTTCCCTCGTGATCAAGAATGCGATTGGAGAATAATGTTTTGTAACAAAAAAGTATTTTATTAGGTCACCCCTGAGTTTGGTTGATGTAGTCATGGTATAACAATGTGAAACTTATTAGACCGTGATATATTTTGAAGTCTTTGTGAATCAATGCATAAAGTCAACTCTATTAATGGCCTTTTGAATACGCACGTCATAAGCACAACACCTTTGACAAATAGTGATGCGGAAATTTGGCACATTTTCACCATCACAAGTTTCAGTATTACGAATTAATTTTACACACCGGCTCCGTCAAAGGATAATTTCATGTTTTCGCATCGTTTGTACAAAACACCATCCGTGCAGAATGAAATTGTAAAATAACCACATAAAATGTTGTGCTTCATGGTATCTTCCTAAACATTTTAAGTCGCCTAAACTGTCGAAAATAGTTTTGTATATTCTGCATTCCATGGGTTTTAAATGTAGTATATTCTGGAAAATTACCGAATGGAGCTGATGATATTGTTCATGATCATCTTGGAGTGCACGATTCCAGACTCGACTTCATTTATTTCTACTCGAATTCCACCTTGAGAGAAACTTTTCAAAATGATGTTAATATCTTTGGAAAGTGCCCTTTCAACGTGCACAATTGTCGAAAGTATTATTTATAGAATAGTCTTATGCGGAATCCCTCTTAATGTGAATAATTATGATGATGTAAAGGAAAAAACTTCCATCAATACATTTTCGGGCACATATATCTTTATAAAATCATCCTTTCAGATTCCGCCGCTCCGCGTTCGCACCGTTCAATGGTCGGGAAGATAAATTATTGTAAGGTGTCTACTCCTCTGGATTTTTTTCGCCGAATGAATTCGATTAATCTTTCCTTGATTTTAATTTGTTATTTTTCATCCTCTCTTCTCGAGCGTGGCCCCAGATCTAATCGCATTCCAAGAGAAAAGTGAAAAAAATAAGACTCCGGACTGAATGATGACGTTGGCCAAAAGTTCTGTGTTAAGCTTTAGCAATGAAGTTGCCTCGCAAATTGGTTAGCCAGATGCCTTCGATAATATTACTTATTTTATCTCACCACTCTCAGATTAGATGTTTAAACCTCGATGCAAATGAATGGAGAACGGCAAAAATTGATGAGGAGGCCAGTCCTATCATCCTTTGCGGTAATCTTCTCGGGTGAGATGAAATTTTGAGATATATACGGGTGATCTCCAGATGCGAATTTTCGCTGATGTATTTCTTGAATGCATTAATCTTTTTCAAGTTTCGATGGTAGTTTTTCTTGCAATTCATTGTTTGTTTCATATTTCATTCCGTCACTGATGCTGTGGTCATCATTTTTTATTTTCCATGATTTCTTACGCTCGGAAATAATAACAACGTCGTCTCCATTGATAAAGGAACTCTAAGCTGAGTTTATGTACATCCACGCAATACCCTGCAAGCCACCACGAGGGTGTGCAGCATGGGGTGAAGACACCAAACATGCACTATTGAGATGCTAATATGCTTCTACAAGGAAACATACTAGGTAATGGAGTCACATGTCGCTAGATAGTAAGTGTCTACAAAGTAATAAACGGATTATTGGTTATAATGGCATTTATCTACGTATATTCATCTGTATTTATCTATCATACATGCAGGGACGTATTCATGACCTCCTAGGCCCCCGGCGGACTCTAGAATGAAGCCTCCAATGTTATAGTCTTGAAACCTGGCAGCTTGACGTATACTTTTCCTTGAATATTAAGACAATACAAAATTAATGCAAATATCTATTACTATTAATACTCTGC
This sequence comes from Platycnemis pennipes, assembly GCA_933228895.1. Classification (NCBI taxonomy): domain Eukaryota; kingdom Metazoa; phylum Arthropoda; class Insecta; order Odonata; family Platycnemididae; genus Platycnemis; species Platycnemis pennipes. Next base: position 112,848,552 of record OW121850.1, read on the forward strand.
TAATAGGTGCCAGGTTACCTACAACTATATTTACATTTTCTCTCTCGCGAGGCCCCCGGCGGCCGCCTGGCACGCCGTATGGTAAATACGGCCCTGCATGCATGGGCTACTAATCATGGACTTGGGGCTACTATTACAATATTTTACCTATATATCCCTTTGCTATGCTTCCTATTATGTTCTCTAATGGTACGTGGGAAAAATGGCATTTTAAATATATCGGTAAGACTATTTATCTCTCTAATCTTTTTGTCTGATCAATTCTAGCATAATAATAATTTATCCATGACATTTTATTTAGCATTCCCCTCGATTATCACGTTAACTATTATTCATTCTTTAAATATTTGTGTTAATTATGGTGTAATAATACACAAGGCGGTGGTTACACATAGGTATTAATTACGTAGCTGTTAGCCAAAGTCGTTTTCTACCTATTTAACTTGCGTTTCATATCAGCTTCTTGTTCTGTTACCAGGAATGTTTAACCGTTAACGGTGGGATATTATCTCAGCAGTTTGATAACTTTAAAACTCATTCTATTACTATTACAAAATACTAGTTGCTATGTGCACGACCGACTGCAATGTCATTCGATGGTTGGTTGGTTATTTAGGGGAGGCGACCGACAGCTGAGGTCATTTGCGCCAATGGGTAATGGTAGGAGTTTTCAGGGAAGGGTGGAGAGAAACCCGGCGTTGGCATTAGCCTACTCTTAACGAGTGGCGCCAAGGGGACCACGGCTTAACGTCCCATCCGACGGACGGAGTACTGAACTTGAAATGCCCTCCACTAGGCACTCAAGTGGGGACCGGTTTTCCAGTGAAAAAATTCGCCACTGCCGGGAATCGAACCCGGGCCCTCGGGAGGCCAGGGTCCTTATTCTCTTTCTGAAACTCTCGTGGTATCCAAGGGATACCATAGGTTTTTCGGGACTCACGTTAACTTTTTGTAAACATTCTAATGAGGAAATCAATGAAACGCAACCTCGGTTTCGTTGCTGGGGAGATAACCGAGGTTGCGTTTCAAACGAGAATACGGGCCCAGTACTCTAGCCACCACAACAACCCGATCCCCAATATCATTTGATTGATTGTTAATGTGTAAATATATTGATTGATGTTAGGTGGAATTTCGACGAGTTATACAGCACTGGCGGTACCTACGCATCTCTGGGATTTAGATGAATATCCCGAGAAGTAGATCTTACCTTCATATGGAGCGACATTCTCGAATTACTGTTGCACAACATGACTAGGGTTTTCACCCGTAACCCTCGGTTGGGGGAGAGGACGAATTAGTCAACCAACCCAAAGAATCATCTCGAGTCCATAAGATTTGTCACGCGCAAAATGGCTTCCATCACTGCGACGAAGTTCATTTAGCGTCGCGGAGCGCGAGTCGAAATCCATTCATTCTCCCATCCCCTATGTTTGCCGTTTGGAAAACCGCGTCGGGATGCCTGCGGCCTGATTTTTATCTCTCGCATTCTTGAAATGGGTAATAATCCCGGGTAGGGGGAATCGCGGAATGCCGGTTTTTCCGTCTGAGGCAGCCGGTTATACCGACCTCCCCCCCTCCTCTCGGGGCGCTCGTCGCCTCCTCTTCCCATAGCCCCGCCACCCCGCATCTTCCGCCCCCGCCCCGACCGCCGATATCCACCCCCCCCCCCCCCCCCCGCCCCAACCTCCCTCCACCCAGCCCGACCAACCCCTCATACCTCGCTCATCCCGCAGTCACGAGGGGTCCCCCAACTCCCCGGTCTCTCCATCGATCCTCGGCGGACGTCACTTTCTCCCTCTCCTTCACTCCCTCTCCCCTCTCCCTCTCCTTCGCTCTCACCCGCCCCCGTGGCATCCTCACCTCCCCCCACAACCGTTCCCTTACCAACCCACCCTCCCGCTCCCGAGATCGGCTTTTCAACACGGGTGAGTTGGCGAACAAAAAGGAGGAGGAGTAGGAATGGGATTGGAGGGCGGACCGATTCGAATGCGGGCATTTTTGTGAGCGCTTGCAGCTTGAAATTCAAAACTGACAAAAATTCAATTAATGCCGCAGCTCAGAGAGTGCACGGCACACCCCGATTCGCTTGGGTAAAATATGAATTTGGGTTACGGGAGATGTTCAAGTGCGTGGTAAATGGGGAAAAAAGAAAATAAAGGACACCTTGACGTAACTCATTCTTCTGCTCTTTACCGGTTTTTGAAGCTCTGTTCGGGCCATAAACAAAGGGGCTATTGTGTTAGCTTTCAAGAACAAACATGTTGCTCTTTCGTTACCAGTTCCAAATTTTGAGTTAAACTACCCTCCTAACGGGAATATTTACTCTCGGAAACTCATCATTTTGGTCGTATTAATGCGATCTCGCTTATCACGTATTTAATTATATCGATAGATATTTAGGAATGGGTGCAATACTGGTTCAATTTGAACATGAGTCTTAGTTATGTTACTGTTAATTTAATTACGTAACAAGTTTCTATTACTGCCCCAGAACTTGGCGTTTCCAATCATTTCGAATAATTGTTCTCGGCTGATGAATTTGAATGGTCAGCCTTTAAATAGAATTGTCTCTGGTACTCCCAATACTTGATATTTGCAGCTCGAAAGCGGACTGATGAAGTCAGTCAAAGTGTAATTAATTAGTTACCTTTAAAAGCAAAACAAGGTAAAATTGGACTCGTTACAGTAGAGAAAAAAATTTTTATCGCTCGTGGAGTGATTTTTTGTTTTAGTATCAATTTCATAGTTAATTTTTGTTGTTTTCAAACTCCAAGCTAAGTGACCTCAGCCGTCGACGCACCTAATAAACATCCAAAACTACTACTTCAAACTCCAAGGTCATTATTAATGCTATTTAATCGAAATAAATAAACATTTAGACTAAGTTAGTAAAGGAACTTGTTCTGAAAGCACATTTTCGTTTGTCAACTTGTGTGAAAATAGATCTCAAGGAATAATTCTTTTACTCGATAAAGTCTTGGATTATTAGCAGATCTTATTATAAAGATTGTACATTTTATGCTTGTCCGAATGTATGCACTTTCCACTTCATCCCGGTGAAATATGGCTGATATATATGTTTTATGTAATATATTGGAGCCAATTTCGTAGAGCTTTGCTTCGTTCGTAAAATTTCAGCGAGAATAATACTAAATAATGGAAGCATTTTACATTTTAAAACTTCACTCGGAGGAAAGCTTTCGTCGTTATCCGAAGAGCTAAAATGATCCCTCTTTAATTAAACTAATCGGGTTTCTAATCGAATAAGGGATTACGGGAAATGGTGAGTGTGAAAATAACGTATAATGACTGTTGGATACGTAGTCACAGAAATTGATTGTCTGGCGATTAAAAATTAGGTGTTTTTTATTTGTATTGACAGGTCATGAGTGCAGTTGCTGAAAATTTTCCATTTCAGCGTAAAATGTTATAACTACCAAGAATATAAACCCAATATTTTGTCCTAAGTCTAAGCCCTCACCCTCGTTCTTCATACGAAATGAAAACCGTTTAATACCACTGGGTGGTATCCGTCCGTTTAAATTGTATCTCGCGATTCTTTTCATGAACCATAAAGCACCGAAATGGGTCTAGTATCTCATTTTCCACCGCGGATTTTTGCAAATTATCCTATTTTTGGGCAAATTACGTTCGTTCGAAAACTGTGTCGTATAAAAAGTTGCCCGTATAACCAAGACAAACCCTTGTTGGACTTTATCAGGCGACATTTTGCACACATTCTATTGGCTCTGCCGAAAGTTGTCGACTCTCAAAATCAGTATTAATTCCTGGGATTATTTCTTGGTGGTGGTGGGTATTTTAAAATCTTGATTTTGGCGATGATGTCAGCCGTCAATGCGTTCAAAAATCAATGCGTGTTTCAAACGGATGTGTTGATTGGAGCACCATTCCAACCGGAATTTTATCATCGGCCGGAGCAAAAATAAATTAGCTGCCACTATTTTAATTTTTGAGCGGAGGAATTTCGTAAAATGAGAATTTATAAATGGAACACCGTTATTTTCCACAAGGGTGCCTTTTAATTATTCCGGCAACATAATTACGTGTTATCAATATTAAATTAACTCTTTTTGATACGAAGGTCTCAATTCAATAGAAGACTTTGTTTGTTGAGGAGCCTAATTAAATTTAGGCTATACTCTGACATGTAAATTTTACCTTATCACTGACGTTCCGCAGTTTTATAGATGCAGGAAATACTTTGTTTGTCAGCTGCTGAAAGAAAAGGCGCCCAGCATTTTTAAGGCACTTGGTGTCCACCTGTGCTGTTATTAAGATTTGAATTGAGTTTTCGGGCAATGATAATTATTCCGAGTGACGATTATGTACATTTAAAGTACGTCATGTATGAGTTCACAGTAAATGAAGTTCAATTATAGCCCATGAAATGTACCGTGTAAACTAAGCGTCAGGAAATGCTTCTGCTCAAGGGTCGTGTCAGCGCGTACGTATGCATGAGCAGGCGGGCTGGGTGAAGTGCGGAGAGCAGTCGATTTTAGGTGTTTGCTGAAGTGCTTCACGCCTGCAGGGCCTGCATCTTCGCGGCCCGAAATCAAAGACATGACCGGACGTAGTTTACTCACTCTGCGTCCCGGAAATAGACACATAGCATGTGTGCGGACGTACCGTCAGCATGCTACGCTCAAGGAGAGATCTCTCAGGTTTGACACCCCATCCTATCCACGGATCCCCCAGTGCACTTAGCAGCGAGTCGCATCCACGCGGTAATCCCGAGCGGCGACCCGTAAACAAATCCCGCCTAACCCGGGAGACACACACACACACGATCGTTCCTCGAGAGGAGAGCGTCACGTCGACGAAAGGGGTGGCACCTCCGCCTTCGCGTGCACATCATGATTCGGGAGAAACGTGGGAGGGAGCAAGAGTTCGGGAGGTAGTCTTGTGGAGGGCAAACGGGCGTCGCTTACTTCAGCAGCCAATTTCCGACGGCGGTGTCGAGATGGTGATGGAAGCGAGCGATTAAAAGGACGGCGGCCTCCTTCCCTCGTGTACCTCAGAGGGTCGGCGGGGAGTGCTCCGCCCCGGAGGATGCCGGGCCGCGGGATGAGGTTCGGCCCTCCGACCCCGCCCTCGGAAGTGAGCGCCGTTCGACGTGAGGCGTGGCGGGAAGGGTCGGAGTCGCGCCGGCAGGATTGGATGCGGCGAAGCCTGCCGGGACGTGGGGAAAGTGGGGTCAGGAGGACACGGGGTCAGAGGAGAGAGGGCAGCGACGGCAATTTCTTCATCCCGTGTCGCACGAGCTGCGTATCGGAATTATGGAAGCCCGCCCTGTAGTGGTGTCGTTGGTACCCTGGCCCCCATCTCCCCACACCGCAAGGGATCGGGCCCGTATTCCACCCCGCTAAACCTTCCTCATGTGCGTGCGACAACGTTATTTACTCCCGCGCTCGTGTCTACGACGTTTTCTTGCTTCCGACCCCCTGTTCCCTCCCCCCGCTCCTCCCCTCGAGCCGCACTAACTCTCTCGGAGGCCCCCTTTCACCTCCTCGCGCCAGATCCGCCCCCGCACGCCCACACTCACTTACCAACCCCCTTCCCTCCCCCGCCCCCGTACTCGCGGTAAATGAAACGACGCGGCTTATCTCTCTTTTTCTCCCCCCCCCTCTCCTTCTCTCTCTCTCGCCCCCTCGCGTCAGGACCCGCCTCGGAAAGCCGATGCAAATTCGAGAGTCACTTTCCTTTTTTTTGTTTTGTTCTTTTCTCCCGGCTTTAGCGTGTTTTTTTTCTCTCTCTCTCTCCATCCCTGCCCCGCCCTTGGAGTTGGAGACCCGGGAAAGGGCGACCGTTGGGATGTGAGAGGAGGAGAGCTTCTCGTGCGTATTTATAAACAGAGAATATAAGTAAAGGGTAATGAAATTGGGAAAAGAAAAAAATGAAAGGGCACTCGGAAACATACATTTCGCTTCAGCAGCCTCGCCGCTTTCATCAGAAAAACGTTTCCTTTTCCACTGACTGTCGAAATAGAATTTTTGCGTTTGTGTCTCCCTTGTAGCAGAATTATGTTTTGTGTGTTTCGACTGCTGTGGTTATATCATGCCATTTGATCTAACTTAATCCTACGACGAGCTCAACACCAATGCCCGAGACGGGGATTGAACCTCTGACCACGGTTGGTTTATGTTTCTGTGTCTTATGGCGACGTGTTATCGCTGCTTATTTCCAGTTTCCCCCACGTTTCCTTGTTTTCCGATGTCATGTATCGTAATATACAGATATTCCTCGTTAACCAAGGGTTTTTATACCGCGGCCCTTGGTTACCCACGATCAACGGTATGGGCACTACTTTCCTCAACCGCGCTATTTCTCTTGCGTATGCGCGATTCTAATTCCTTTTTTTTTAACATTCACAAATTTTGCTAATGATTTTGTACACAGATTCGCGCGCGAGTTCTAAAATGTGTAAAGTCAAGGAATGAAATTTTCCTTGAAAAAATCATGTGACTTGACCGTAATCGAACCCGGATCAGTTGCCGATTGGTAACACCAATGAGCCATCTTCCTTCAAGGCGAATATTGATCCAATCGTGTGCATTTAGTTACAAAATTTCAAGACATGGCGGTTTTGCGGTTTTGTTTTGCGTGGATTTCAGCTACAGTACCCAAGATCACCACCTAATAGTGGCAAGGGATACTTCTGCAGTTATACAAATGTATATCATTTGAGAAAAAAATAATTATGTAAATATTAACTGAAGTTTAGTGGAACTTGACACCTAATCCCTGATTTGCCGTGTACTTCGAGGTTTACCATCCGCGGTTTGATCAACCGCGAGGTTTAAGGAACGTAGCCTCCGCCGTTGACGAGGGATACCTGTACTCTTATAAAACATTTCATCATGACCAATATACCAATAAATAAATACCATCTTATACAACATATTTACTATGATAAATATATATGATTTAATAAGTAAGTAATTTGTAAGTATTCATACGCTCGGTGAAATCCCCTTCTTCACTCGCGCTCGCTCCCGTTCCTTCTTTTTGAGCTCTCATGCTCTCAGTAGAGAAAGAGGAAGAGAGATAGAGAGTTGCAGTTTATCGGGAAAAGTAGCGGACTCCCTCCCTTTATTTGAAAGGTAAAAAAGGTTAAAAGGGATAAAGGCAGAGAGAGAGATATGGAGACAGAGATGGCGAAAGGAGGGGGAGATGCTGTGTAGAAACGGTCCTGCCTCAAAGATCCCCGCGGGGAGGGTAAGAATCGCGGATCCGTAGCGTGGGGGACCCTCGCGATCGTAATGATGGAAAATATACGCGCGGGGGTTTGACGGGGGAAATGGGAAGCCGGCGCTCGAGCGGCGGGTTGAGCGTGTCGAAAATCCGGTGAATTTACGCGATGAACGTAGCGAAGGTGAACTGCTTCGCTTCGTTGAGGCTGTAAAATCCCCATCCGCAGCACTCGCAATAAAAGGGACTTTGCAATGATTATAATCATTCCTGGATGATCATTTCGACGTTTGCTCCGATAAAATAGCAAGAAGGTCCAAATTGTAACACGCCCAAACTATTGTCGTATCAAGGAAACGACTTTTGGGGGAGATTTTTTTAGAAGTAACCCAGATAATATTGATCACATTCAGCCAAAATAGATTAATTAAGAATATCTAATTCACGACTAAATATTCCCATTTGATGCATCCTTTCATCCTTTCTAATGTGCATCACTCTAATTTCTCTCCTCGTTTGATTATAGTGCTATCCAAGTTCTTTGTTTTAAAGAGTAATATTTTTGTCACAAAGCAGAGTCTTATTAGCTTACGCCTTGGCTTCTGAAGTGCCTTAGGTGTAGCAATAGTGAACGTATGTTGATGAGTTTCTATAGCTACCCAAAACCTGAATTTAAATTTCAGGTTGCCGGTTATAGTGTTTCCTTTAGAGTACATGTCTAAGGTTGTGTTTTTATTAACTTATATGTACAGTGGAAAATATTGACCTGAAAACTAAGACCAAGGCTCTGTAAACTGTGGGGTACCTTATTTTGGATACAAAAAAGTAATACCGTCGTAAAGATATGTTTGAAAATCTATGTAGGAGCCCAATTTATGTACCCTATCTACGCTAGAATAGAAGCGTACCTTCCTTCTCCACATTATTATCGTAACAATGAATCGCAAATAATCTATATTTTAGCGCGAATAAGGCATGATTTTACTACTAGTTAATCTTCTGTAGATGTTTTTATCTCTGGAGATAAAATTCATGGTCATATCAGGATCTTCAGAATCAAGTCTCTGCGACGACAAATTTGTTAATTAGTGACCCATTCAAAGCTTTTAAAATAACGGGACAGTTCAAGAAGAGACACGGAATTATAAAAGTAAAAAGGTATTTGATGGGATTTAGAATGAAGGTAATTTGATGTCGAATAAAACACGGTTTACATTTTGGTGTCATTACGAAGGCTTTGAGAGGAATAATGTTAGAACGAACCTGAAGACCTGACTTTCGACCTGAAGACGCTGGCAGGAGATCCAGCGAAACTGTTGTCCACGAGCCAACTGACGCGGAAGAAAACCCGAGAAAAAATTCAGAGATTTGAGAGGAATATTTTAATACCGCGCTGAATTTTTACTTTAAGCGACGAAGGATTCCACGGCCCGTAATTGAGTTCCCCTAGACCAAAGAAGCTAACGTTTTCTTATTTTGGCTTGTTTCCTTCGTCCTTTTATTTTCCATAGTTTTAGCTACATTTAAGTACCTATTAAAGCCTTTTTTGCATCAATCATTTGGCTATTAAGGAAAATGTTTTGTGTTCTCATCTTGATGCTTCGTTTTATTGTACCATTAAAGAATTTTAAGCCGTATATGGATGAGTTATATCTCTTGCGTGACATTAAAATAGTAGTTTGCTTCTATTCTCTGAATATAAGCAATATATAAGCTCCCTCTTTATTTGTTTCCTGGTAATCGGAAATTTTATCATTATTCACCCTCATCAAGTCATTAATTTGCAAAGGCTAAGAGAACATTTATGGAAGCACGATACAGCCAAAACTATTTTCTAGCGGGAGCGTGAACGATATCATTTTAAGCATCTCAGCCATTAGTCCTTGTCATCTCAACGGAGTACTTGGTACCATGGTAATTAATTCAATCATTTGACAGTTAATTACGGTCTTAATTTTGTTATGTCTACGACTAGAGGGGCCAAAATTCAAAGTTTTTAATACAAGTCTGGTTCAAATAAATATTATTACAACTTAAGTGTTTCATACTCACAGTTAAGGAATGAAATGTGGCACAAGTGTTTCCGTTCTTAAATTGTCTTTTAATATATCGCGGAGTGCAAAATAACAAATTAAATAGATTAGCTACATATTTTAATTGAATGAGATAGCATTACAACTTTGTGATTATCCGTGTCTTTAACAAAACCATCGGTTGATTTACGTTGCAAACAGCATATGCATGTGACATTATTTCAATGATCAAATTGAATATTTTGACCATTTTTGCATTCACGCGTAGATATTTTCATGGTTAAGTTTATCCTTAATGAATATCTGAAGATCCATAAATTTTAATGTTTTAAACCTATAGATTGCAGATGTGCTTTCCTTAAGGTTCAATAAAATCAAGAGTAGAATAATATTTATAAGGATGCCAAATTTTAACCGATGAATAAAATCAAGAACTAGTGTGCAAAAGAAAATTCACGTTGTACGTACATTCCGCACTAAAGTTATATTTACTTCGACCATGGTTTCGACACTTTTATGTCATCATCAAGGTCGATAATGACATAAAAGTGTCGAAACCATGGTCGAAGTAAATAAAACTTTAGTGTGGAATGTACAAAGTGAATTTTCTTTTCCAATCCCGTGGTTCCACAAAGTGAAGCCTCAATCGTTGAACCGTGTTAAGAGCTAGTGTACTAAAAATGTAGTTAAATGCCCCAAAAGCCATCAATTAAACTCCAATTGTATAAGTAATTCAATGTAAACCAATTGTATGAAATATATGGGTCCTCTTTTTTCAGTAATTTCTTTTAAAACTCAGTCATTTTACAATATTATAACGTAATATTTTACGGAAAGACGAAATAAGCGAAAATTCGGGGTAACTGGGTATGAGGCTTTCAATTCCTCAATATTTTCAATACCGCCAAGGAATAATTGAATACGTGACAGGATAATATATGCCTTATGGACTTCTGTCGGTAATAAATTTTGTTCGCCATAATGTCAAGGTAAATCAATTTCCATTCCAGAGATTTGGCTTCCATTAATCTTAAAATGGCTCATGAAAGCGCCCCTTTAAAAAGTGCGAAAAATGTCCGGGATGAAATTCAAAGGAAATATGGCCAAGAGAATGGGGAGCCTGCATTAGGGTTCACGTTCACTAGATTGACTTATACTCGAATGCGAAAGCTTAAAAGATGCGAATTTCAATGATCGATGAGGGTATTTCTCTTGTTCGCTATGTATTTTTGGAGTAGATTAAAGCGGATTGGCAAGAGTAGGTTTTGATTATTGGCTACGAAGTTAGTAGATAATTGATTATTAGAGGATGATTTAATTTTCCACTATTATTTTATTCGCCGCTAGTTTCGACGCTTGGTTGTCATCATCAGGGGACAGTTTGTCAGGGAAATATATAATGTTTCCTTTCAGCCTTTCATGCAGTCTGTCATCTGATGCTTACACTCAAGCTTCTAAACACGTTGTAGATAAAATAATTTGTGTACATTTTCAACAGTCTAAAAACACGGAGCTATTCCACTATGCCATCCCAAGCACTGTTTTTTTTCAAATATGTAGTTACTTCTATTAACACCCGAGAATTTTTTTTAATCCGATGATTGCGAAAGAAGACGACAAATCATGCTGGCAAGTTTAATCACACCAATCAGCGTTGATTATCATCGCCCTGCCAGCTTACTTAGATTTGGTGAGAGCGAAGCCACTGAATTCTCGGGCTGACGATTCTAATTTTTTGAAACGCATGGTTCCAAGCCAAATCAGTTTACAAACTACTGTAATAGCTTTCCGGACTGGTGAATAGGTCAACTGGTAGGTCAACCCAGTCATCAATCCTTATCGTATGCCTTATAAAACTCTCGCATCATTCTGATATCAGATAGGCTCGTCGATGATGCTAGGGAAGTCTCCGCGTGGATTACGAGAAATTGACATATTTTCAGGCGCTTTAAAATTCTCTGGAGAAAAAGTCTTACCGTAAATATTTCAAAAATTCTTTCTCATGAGTTGTATGTTAAATTATTGATAAATATTCAACAGCATCAATCGAATGATGTGGTCAATCTGATGCTCCAAATATGGCCGTTAATCATTTCCGATTAAGCGCTTACAAAAGTTGACTCAACGCGAAATTCGGTAATTTCATCGATATAATTCCTGCCTGCGAACAATTTTTTTAATAACATTTAACAATTAGAATGAACATCGATATTTCTAAGCAAACTAGAGTAAATTTCGATGATGAAATTTTAATTTAATTATCCATTCATTTTTCATTGAAGGATGGTAATTTAAGTTTTGAAAAATTCGCTCTTGGCTGTCTCCATTCGCAATGCGTATGCATACGCATTGCGAAACCAGCCGCGATGAGGAGAGAAAATAATGCCTCGCATAAGGATTAAGTGAGAAGATTTCTGCCAGAATGAGGAAGGGGGCGCTGCCATTAGAATGATGAAGCCCGCCATTCAGCTCTGTGTGCAAAAGTGCGTCGCTTTCCAGGGACGAGCAAAATAAAAGATTCCCCGCGTTTAAAGGTTGCGTGCGTCTCTTTGAAGGTTCGTTAGCTCTAAATTTGACCTCCTTCATCCCGTTTGCTTAGGCACGTTAAATTTTCCAATGCTTTTACCTGAATGGGTTTCTGCTCATATCTTCCCACTGCTATTTTCTACGAAGAGCTTCCGCGCACCCAAGCATGCTTACGGAAAGTTGGAGGGGATTAACGTCTGCAGGCACTCTCCTCGAAACGAACCGAGAGGTTGAATACTAGCTCCCATTCTCATTCAACAGACTGTTCATTCGCCTCGTCGCGCTCCCAGGAAATGGGGCTGTTGGACGTCGATAAAAAATACTATTCGCTGCTGGGTTTCAAGTGTTGGTGGGATGATGGTTGGCTGTAAAAAGGAAGATTCTGCCCATATGATTGGAGGTTTACCATAGTTCTCAAAATATAAGTTCTGAATAATGTAGCGTCCTAATGTATATAGCTCGATTGTGCTGCAAGTAGTAGTATAATTAGGTATTAAGGAGCTTCAACTACTTCCGTTTTATTTCACTGTCTAACCTAACATAATCCTTAACCTAATCTCAAGACAAACACCACACCCTTGCCCAAGGCATAATTTTAACCCTTAATCCTTGGGTTATCAGCCCTGCGCATTATCGACCTGACTACTGCGATTGACAATTGCGCTATAATACTAACATTTGTTGGTATCTGATCAAATTATACCTTACTTTGTCTGTATAACCGATATGTCAAACCATGTTTATAATAGACTACCAGGTTTTATATGTGAGTGTAGAAAATGATGAAGTTTGAGGGAAAAAAAGACAAATGAGTAAGTGCTGATTATGGTAGAGGAATATCGGACATTTATTGAGAAGATAAAGAGGAAACTTAGTGACTGAAAGAATGGACAGGCGATAATGTTCAAGGATTTCGAACTCTCTGTCAACGCCTTATCGGAGTCACCCGATGAAATGCACAATAGCGGAATTTCACAAGAAAAAATATCCTCGTCGACCGAAACTCGTACCCGGTCCACCTGATTTCCGGCCATGTACTCTACCAGTTAAGCTATCTAGGGCCTCAAGAGAGAGAGAGAGTCTAGAGTTCCGCGGGGAAGAAGGAAGCCTCGATTAATTTCACCCACTTTAGGGCTAATATATATCTGTAGGGCTATAAAACCCAATCTATAAAGACCTTATACCGGAATCTTATATCGTTACAATCAGAAAATTCACTTTGGCCCATTTCAATGTTCTACTCAACTCTTAATCAAATCTTTGTACTTAACTTTTCTGTCAAGCAAGCAAGCGAGACTATTCTAATAAATTTCCAACATATAGCGAAGACAGAGCTAATATCTTTGAACGTGTAATTAAATGCATACATAGTGTTATTACTATCAATAAAATCGTATAATGTTGCAATCAATTCAATAATCTGTGCTTATACGAGGTTTCGTAGTGTGCGAAAATGAACCATTTTTCTCTGATGGCTAAGATGGTAGAAAATTTTGTTCCATTTCATGAATTTCTATCATGAATATAACCACTGTAAACTTCAACAAATGATAAAGCAATAAGATATTTGCGTTTGGAGTTCTTTAATACATAATTCTCCCCAAAAATCTGTTTTGCTAATGTTGTCAAATCCTTGTACTAATCTTTTGCGGGGAAACGGACACATACATGGTACACGGTGACGCTCAAAGGATGCTTCGGTAAATGCTCGATAAATGCTCAAGGGTGTACAATGTAAATGCGAGAATAGTTATGGAATTTCCACGGTACTACAAAATTCCAAGGTCAAATCGTTCCGATTAACCTATAGGTCTTTAGCATTCAAACCCGTGACACTTCAATTGCGTTGCTGATTCGTTACTAGCGTGATTATTCCGGGTATAAAGTTTATTTGCTTCAGAAAAGTTTTATAAGTAATCGAAATTTGACTGAAAACCTCAGGTATTTTGACATCAAAACCACCGAGTTATAGATATATATTCACCTGTAGTGGAAAGTAGGTAGTGCTCAAATGGCAGCAGAACAAACTTTCAAATTTTCTTCTAGTCAATTTCTAAGGAAGAGTCATTGAACTCGGTCAACGACTCTCTTTCGTTTTTCTCATTTCACTAGAGCCTTTCCTTTCGTTCATGCATTTATTAAATTTTGTAATTTTCTCTAGCAATTTGTAGGAATCGTTTATCCAAACTTTTTCACCTTTCCTTCAACAAGTTCTACCTAATCTGTAACACCTGAAAAAGTTGAAAATCATATGAAAACACAATGACGTAATTTTAAATGGTATCTCCTTCTACATAACACCCTGCGAGGTACCTCAAGGGTTTATGGCAGGGGGTGAACCATCACCAAGCATGCATTATCTATCGGAGAGAATACTTACTATCATGCAGGCACGCAGAAAAATATTACTCCGTTTATAAAATTCTTACATGAGGCCAGTAATCACAATACTACCACCTCGAGGACACTAAGCATGCAGTTACAAAACGGGGAATGTCAGCCCCAAACGACATTAAATTTGAATGTTCCTCACCAAAAGTATTTTTATGCATTTTCTTGAAGCAGATTGATGCAAAAACATTTTCTTTCCTCCTATTCAACTTGAATAAGTAATCGAATTGATATAATTCGATGATTTAAAACCTGTGATATAATACGACCGTTATCATTCCTTAGTTTTTAACCAGTGAGTATAACGTAATTATTTTGATTTAGCAAATTTCAAAGTTTTTCATGTTTTTATTCATGCTCCAACACATTCCTGTTGGCTTCAAGAAATGTTGGAAATTCATCACGCAGCTATCTCTTAGCATAATTGAAGTTTCCCAAATCTTAAAAAGTTTCCCCGTATAAGCTAACATCTGAGCATTTTTGTAAGTATTCCTTGTTCATAATCCATTGACTACACGATTTGGATAAGGGCGCTATCTCAAAGTTAATGTCACTCAATAGTTATTTCCCCCGTATTGATAAAGCTGTTCATATGAAATTTCGGCAGTTTAAGGAGTTTTTGTTCGCTGTTGCTCTCGCCGAAGAATAAGATGAAGATTTGCGGTGATCCAACGGCATCGGGTTCCTCTTCCTTTTATTTATGAGCAGAAGACGAGTGAAAGCTAAGTCCTCATCCATCTTGTGAAAAAGCTAGAGCCTTGATAGCAATACAACTCATGACGCTGTGTTGTTCATGTGAAAGGTATCTGCTCCGACAGCAGCGGTAAGTTCTCTATTCTTTGTAACGAACGAATCAGGTTGAAAAATATGAAGCACTGAGAAAACTCGTACAAAACAGGATTACCAAAAATTTTAATTTGGTGCTGTAAACATTTTTAAATGTGGGCTTAAACTCTTATATACAGTGGACAGCGTTGCCATATATATTTTAGTACATATTAAGAATTCCATGTTTTCAATTTTTCAGAGGTATGCTACGCTCTCCTTACATTCCTTATGTATTTATAAAAATTGACATTATCAAGATTCCTATAGGATATATCATCTACCTTGACTGGGATCCGTTACCTCCAATTTGGTGCCAAGTGCTTTTGTATGATAAACTATTTAGTCTGCAGTCAGTCATGTGGGATGACTTTTTTCTCTGTGGAAATCTTTTTACTGTGCATACAAGGTGGTAACTCCGTTACGGTTTTCCCCGCTAATTCGCTATTCTTGATTTTACAGTTGAATAGATTTGCGACTCATTTCAATAATTTATGAGAGAAAGGAGACACTGAATAAATAGTTACACTTATCATCATCCTTGGTTGTAATTTAGTCACCAAAGTAATTATTTGAGAATTTTCTTGTTTTCCATGTGCCAAAGCAGTCGACGTTTGTGGAACATTTTTGTTTTGGTTTGATATAAGTCAAATAAACTCTGAGCTTCCTGTTTCTCCTACCCTCACGAGGCCATCATCAAATTTAAGCCTTTGAGCCTTTAATGAATTCGACCCAAGAAAACCCTCACCCGTGACAGATTTTTGGCCATAACTGCACCCCTAATGAGAGCTAATTGCTCGCGTGTATGTAACTTAATGAGCCTGTTTTTCTCAACCGACGAATGCTTTTGTGTTTCTCCAGGCTGCCGAAAATTGGAGAACTCACCTTTGTGCAAAAGCATTTTCCGAGATCCTTCCCGTCTTAATGAGGCATTAGGAAGAGGAAAAAAAATCGTTGCGTGCCATGTGGATATCCCTGAAGGGTAAACGTTCGACCCATCTTCCAAGAGGCCTTCGAATGCGATCGCTTTGAAGTGGATGCTGAAGCCCGCAGAGAACAGCTGTCCTGCGGGAGAGGGAAATTACGAAACCTTGTAACTGTAGGAAGTACGCTTCCGAGAACACTGCTTCGCCCCCATTCCTCGCCTCCCCCCAAAGATCCTGTCGACGGCATAAGCATGCAACATAGTCGCGTCGCAAACCTGTAAGAGTAAGAAACCGGTTTTATTTTCGGAAAAAGCGTATTCCATGTCCCAGCCTCATATCTTTGGCTCCTTCATGCCTCTAGCAGAAGCCAAATCAGGGACATGGCCGGAAACGAGTGAGAAAATCGAGCGAAAATAAAACTGGGCATTAATGCATTCCTCATTAGCAAGGCTTTTGAGGTGCCTTTGATCCGCAATCCCAGAGCTATGGGCCAGTGGGCACGGTGCCCTTCTGCAAATCTCTTGCCCTAGGCATACACGTCACTGATGTTTAATCATGCAAAATGACTGCCTCCCATTTGATTGGCCGCGACCTGTGGTGGATTGAGAAACGATCCAATTAAATCATCGAATTCTAGATATCGAGGCACCTGACCCTTCATCTCCAAAATTAATATGTTTTCTCTTTGCCGGAGAGGAAAGAGACGGGAAAGTTCCTTTAGTGTATATTATTAATGCATCGTTCAGAATACTCATATTGTACCTTATTGCGTTGCACATCTTATTATTATCGAGGTTATGAAATAATTTATGCTGGCAAGGAAACATTCAACTATCATGAACTAGCACGTCTCATATTTTGCTGCTTCGGAGCGTATCTTTATGGTGGCTTGCAGGGCATTATGTAGATGTAGATGTAACTCTTAAAGTAACTACCTGTTTTTTACCATCTTTCATTTTCCGTTTTAAATTATGCTTGACTTGAAGTGTTTGAGGGCAAGATGAATTTCTGCAATTTCATCACACTTTTTACGATAAACCTCCCAGGGATGCAGATACACAGGCAATTGAAATATTTGTATATTGTAAAAAAGAAAGAAAACACGAGACAAATCCACAAAAATAATTGTTTTTCGTGTTTTCTTTTTATGTTATCATGTTTCTCTTCCACTCCATGTCCCCAGAATCTGCAGAATTTGTATATTAGTTGCTCTGTCGTGATTAAGAATTTTCAGCCCGCTGCCCGCTTGCTCGAATTTTATTACATTGTTCTCAATGCCGTGAACCAAATAGGATTTGGGTAGGACGAGAAACAAGAGAAGTTTTTGGCATATTGGCAGACCTTAAAATGCCCTACAGTGGGGAGTGCCCTGCAAACAATCTTGAGACCGTATAGTGAGGAGTGGATAATCACCAAAAGTGCACAACGCATGTATACTTAAAAAATACATTAAATTTCACCGTATCTGGCGTTACTTGATGTAATACCATATTAAAATTAAACTTCACACGTTGTATTGTCCACTAATTTAATGAGCTCACAATATGCACACAACACATGTTTCAACGCCTGGACGTTATAATCAGGAGTGCTACAAGTTAAGGTATCCATTAGGCATGCATACAAAAAGGACAAATTTTAATCCTTTAAAAACATACATCTCCGTCTGCATTATACCCTGCCAGCCACCGCGAGAGTATATTGCAAGGGGTGAAGATCACCAAACATATACTACTTACTTGCCAATAAGAGCTACGTAGTTACTACTGCATGGGAACATGTTCGTTTTAAGGGTCACGTGCAACCAGATGGTTAGTATCTACATAGTAATGAAGTTATTACTTGTTTGAAGGCGTTTCTCTAATTATATTTATCTGTAATTTCCTCGAATGCATAGGTTAGTAATGCTAAAACATGCTTCATCCACTACAGTAACAATATTTCTCCTAACTATCCCTTTCCTATGTTACCTATCATGCTTTCTTATGGCACACGGGAAAATTGATATTTTAAATCTATCGGCACGACAATCTCTCTCTCTAATCTTGTTTATCTGATCAAGTCTGTTATTGTACGCAGAAGTTCTTAATGTATTTCTAACGTAACGTAATGACATATTGTCCTATTACACATATTTTAGATAAGTGTTGGTTAATATCAGAATATATGGCTTGAAGTAGTGTGATGCTAGATGAAAAACGTCAATAAAGAGACGGGTACTCTCAAAAAACATATAAAACTCGGAAATTAAGCAAAAAAATCGCGGTGAGCGTGACGTCGGTGTGTGAGTATGAGTGACGCATCTGAACGTTGATCAGATAGACGAAATAGAGGAGCTTGCAGCTCATATTTTGTGACGTGAGGGGCGTACGCAATTTTTCTGTTCCTTTTTTTAAATTACTGCCACCCAGGGCGTTAAATGCAATCTCACACACCCTTCCTCTACCCCGTTATCTCTCACTAAGTCCGAACAAACTCCTCCATCCCCTTCCTGCCCACAAGGAATGGATGCGCGGGGTGTTTCTCTCTCTCTCTCTATCTCTCTGGGAGCTTGACACTTCCAGTACGATAAGACAGGAAAAATTCTCCCGCCTCACCCACGAGGAGGCGAATAGGGGGGAATTCGAGATACGCCACCTGTTTTCCGAGCTCTTAATTACACCCCCGTTTGCCCACGAGCCGCGCGGCACACCACTGTCGCTCCGCTGTCTCTTGGATCAGATTCGGGTGAATCGCGGAGGAGTTCAGCGCGAGCTCTCTGGGGCGCGGCTCAGCCGGCCGGCCATACCGTCATCGATGGGCGTAACCTTTGCGGCGTGCCAAACTATTCGTCGCCGGTGACACATTGGCCAGCGGTGGGCTTGTGATTTGAGTTTGGGGACCCTTGGGAGCAGTTCAAACTGTTCAAAGCCTCTTTCCGGGGCTATGAGATTCGAGTGCGTGGGCGTGGTTGGGGAGGGGTGGCAGAGTAGGTACAGGTGGTGGTAGAGAGGGTAGGGGGAGAGGAATGGGAGGGGGGATAAAGGCCGTCGCCCCTGGCCACGCAATATTCATGGTCGCCTTGGGAATGAGGAAGAGTGGCAGAGAACATTGGAGGGAGGGGCGTGAAACGAAAAAGGGGAGACAAGGCGTCTGCGTCCGTCAAACGCTGGTGTTATCTTGATGTTGTGTACCATCAAGTCCCTCGGGACGAGAAATGATGGACGGTTACCTCAACGCCGGATTAATGTATTCACCCGTCCCCATCAAATCAACTACTTAATAGCCAATTCTAAGGTTTTGATTTTTGTGCTTCCTTGACACACTCTAAGTACTAAGTACTTTTCCCCGTACTATAAGAGTACAGAATAGGCAGCATAGCAAAAGGATAGGTAGGGGAAATATTCTCTTTATAGTTCTTAGGGGAGTCTTTATAGTTTAGTTAGTAGCGTCTTTTAGAATATTTAGTCTGTGGTGCATGATGCATGTATTAATCACTAACAATCTAGTTGCATGAGACCCTATAGTTGCTTGTTTGCTTATCAATAGTGCATGCTTGGTGATCTTCACCCCCTGCCACACACCCTCGCGGTGGCTTGCAGGGTATCGTGTAGATGTAGATGTCCATCGTAGGGCACCGGGCAATGTATGGATGCGTTAATTTTTTATAGAAATTAGCATCCTGACGGTTTTTTGGACCGTAAAGAAGTTCAACGTAACTGAGCACCAACATCGCCGCTTTCCATCGTTGGCCTCATCAACTGGTCTCCCCAGACGTGCCGTTTCAAGGTAGTTCGTTGACCTGAGGTTTGTTTCTCTGTTTTTTTTCAAATAGTTCCCGGGAAATCGAGGCACTTCGCCGTAAATAGCGAATGCAAAATGCATTTAAATAAATATTGCGGGTCTGAATAGAATTCCCACATGTTTCAATCTAAGTCTGTGAACATTTTTTCAAGAATAGCATAGACCGTGTGTGTCCGGACAGAAAATGTTTAACGGTGCAAAAATATGAAAGTCTCCGATTTGAATCACTTCACTGTCTCACACGAGTTGTGGATTTGCGTCATCTAGATATATTTGTCTCTTTTGCGTTAATTTATAAACTTCTTATTTATCTTCAAAGTCCTTCGTATGAAGTGAATGAGATAAGTAATTGCTGTGGTAAAATGGAAACTTAAAATCGACAACCCTGGGTTCAGTGAACCTTATATTGAAGGGTCCTTGAATGTTCACGTGGCTTTAATATATTACCGTTGGGTGACAGGGTATCTGTCTTTACAGAGACCAGAGACCATTCCCTTTTAGTCGATTTTCTCATTTTTCCGCAATTTTTTCAGTCTTACGGGCAGCGTGGGTTTATATTTTTGGGAAACGTCTCTTTGAAGATCAAATTAAATTACAACACATTCACCTCAACACTGCGAGAAAGCAGGCAGATCTGCCCTTCTAACCTTTTAGGAACAGACGCTTTCATTAGATCGATTTCATATGTGATATTAAATCTTTTCTCAGACCCATAAATGGGCTGGAATAATCAAGTAAATCAAGATATTTGCAGTAGGCATTGATGTATAGTATATAATGGAATATTGGATTGCCGAACTGACAGATTCAAAATGTCCTTTTTTCCTCGTTCAATTAGGGATATGAATAACGGTAAATATATCCAATACGAGTGTAGCAATGGATAACATTGGTAGCTGCATGTTGGTATAAGGTCTTGAAGCTAACCCAACTAACAGCATGTTTTTGCATGTTTGCTTTGCTATTTTTATCTTTTTTTAAATAGTGAATTTTAGAGCAGTATATAAATACTAATCCTTTTTATACATGATATGTAGTGCGTTTGGTGGGAATTCACCCCCTGCCACACACCTTTATGGTGGCTTGCAGGGTATTATGTAGATGCAGATTGCCTAAATCTCATATGGTTCCAAGATATGTCTTTAATTTCTAGCTATTATTGAGGGCCTATCAATATCAAGAAGAGACATAGTGTTCCATAACTATCATCGCAATGCATATGTCGCATGATTTTAAGTATTTTATTTAAGAACATAAATATTATTTGGTTGGTTGAGTTATTGATTATCAATTCCTTCTTGATGGTTAGCAGTTCAGTTACCGTTCATAAGCAAGGGAATTTTAAAATCAAGTTAACTCGAAAGGCATGTAGATGGAATTATGATTTTAAGCTTTTTAAACGTTATAGAACTTTTTTCTTAATTATTAGCGAACAAAAATCTCTACGATGTAGAAAAGACTCAAATAAGGTTGTCGAACTTACATTTTTTATGTAATCTGCGAACCCTCTCGCGATACCCATTAAATTTCGGTGGCTTGAAACGGGTTTTAGGAGCCTATAGGTTCTTGACCTTCGTATTGTCATGCGTCAAAAGCAATTTATATAGCTGTTATTTTTTGAATACCGAATTCAATTCTTTTTATGGGAAGCTTGCGTCAGTATAATGCCCCCCCTTGTTATTGTTATGTTAAGAAAACGACTTCTAAAATTAACGATTCTTTTCATTAGGAAATGTGATGATGCCGGCGCAAGTTAATTAATCATTCATTCTTGGCAGTCTACCGAATACGGTTCTGCCTATGGGAAGAATCTTCCTGGTAGCTTTATGTGCTCTGTCGGAGAGATCCATTGCGTCATTACCTATGTTAAAATATATTGCCAAAACAATATATTCGTCATGCCTAGAATGCTATTCTTATGTTGTTGTTATATTTCAAAATAAGGCAAAATTGATTCCAAATTCCATTGACATCCAAATCCGTGCCGGCCTGATTAGGTTGGTAGCGCGCTAGTCTTCCAACTCAAAGGTCACAGGTTCGAATCCCACCCAGGACATGGATGCTTCGTTTGTCCTATGATTAATATCTTAGCCTAGACGGTGCTATATAACCTTTGCCGTTGGAGCACCTGAAACCCAAGATTACTAATATTACCACTCCAAATTCATTTCCCGCTCGTGTCGGCATCTCTCATCTTGCCCACCAAATCTCACATCCACCAATAGCATCACACGGTCTCCTCCCTCAGGTCCCCTGCCACACGCCCTCGAGAGCTGTTTCGGGGGAAGTGGCTTGTGGATGCGTAATGAACGCGAAGGGCTTGCGCATATGTGCGACGGCCACCACATGTTATTAAAGTCCTCTCCGTACATGTGTCGTGTAACCCATCTGGGGGAAGTACGCGGGCAGTAGGGTGGTTTTCTCTCGCTCCCCTCCTTCCTTCCCCTCATGGCCGTAACCCCATCCCACTTACCCCCACCCCACCCCAGGGCTTCCCGCAACACGTGCTTTTTCCCTTCCTCCCCAGCACACGCGGAAGAAAGGAGAGCTATACGTCAGGGGTAAATGAACTCCCCTCCTCAAGTTCTCGAGGATAACGGTTGATCCCTCTCTCTCTCTCTCCCTCCCACTCCCCTTCCAAGGTTCCCCCCTCCGCCAACCCATCCCCTCCTCCCATTTCCCCTTCCCGTTCCCCCTCCCCAATTCAATCTAATCCCGCCCCTGTCTATCTCTCTCCCTCTCTCCGCGCTCCATTAAAAATGTCCAAATTTTATTATACCTTCTCCCAGGACATTTTCCTTCCTTCCCCCCCCACACATTGTCTCCCCAATGTCGAGAATGGTTTGCCAAGGAGGGCGAAGGGTGAGTATATAGAGAGGGGAAGGAATCGGAGAGGGAATAGGGATCAAAGATGAACTGGCCCTAGCGCGGGGAAAATGCGAAAATTTGGAAGAGGCGAACCTCGTTTTCCGCCCGCTCTTCTGAAAGGGGTGGGGGGAAGACACGAGAGAGGCTCTCTTCGGAGAATTCAGTTTTTTGAGCGACAAAAAGAGTTCTGTTAGTTTTCTCGTCATCGTCGGCAGCGGCGGGTGGATCGAATCCGGAGAGCTCGCGGGCGTCTTCCTCCCTCTTTCCCTCTCTTTCTCCCTATCTCTCTCTCTCTTCATCTCTCTCTCTCTTCCTCTCTCTCTTTCTCTTACTCTCTCTCTCTCTTTCTCTGTCGGTTGGTATACAGAGAAAGAGTCGTGTCCCACGGCGGTGTGTTCGTCTCGGGGAAACCGTTCCGTCTTTGGTCTTATTAGGTGTATTCGTGCCCCGCGCGAAACGCGTGCTTTCTTCGTTCCCGTGTCTGCACGTCCGTCTCTACAGAGCGGAGTGGATCTCGGGGTACGGCATATGCGGGATGAAATTCGCCCCGAAACCGTCCAGGTGGTCCTCTTTAAATTCCGTTTCGGAATATCAGCGGAATCCGGATGAATGTCGCCCGATCTTTGACGAAGTGGTTTCGTAATATTAAAGATGTTCACTGAACTGTGTTTTACCTCACTTGGACAGTTTAATTAAAGCAGTTGAAAGATGCATACGGTGAAAAGCTAATAGTTCTTGAAAATGATTGGTTTAGTGGTAGATAATGCTTCCAGTCCTATTAACGACCATGACCAAGCATTTCACGAAATTCTTAGAATATCTATTTCGACGGCACTGAAATTACGCTTGCTATGTAAGAGTGATGAGGCACTGAGTTTTTAACTTTTTCTATAGCCAATGATTTCTGACCTTAGTTCTTCAATGTAATTTACTAGATGATCGTTTTGTGGCGATGGATAAGTATTTTATGGAGAAATAGTTTCATTATTAGAAAGAGGATATTTAAGATTTTTGACGCAATAGTCAAAAAGAGAATGGTATGATGCTAACATTTATTATTTCAAACCCTCGTATGATTATTGATTATTTCAAAAGAGCCACGCAAAATAACATATTTTAAAAGATCTTTAATGCGCAGAGGGAGTTTATATGAATTAGTGTCTTAGAAATAATAAACTTTTAAATCACATTCTCAGTAACAGACTGAAGTTTCGATAGGCCTGGGTCTATATATATATTTATTCATTAGTGTCATCTCAATTCAGTCTAAAACTGCGCAACAAAATAATATTAATGCTATTCACATTTAAAGTATGTATTATAATTTCAGTGAATAACTGGTTCTATGATCTAGTTTTAAAGGTGCGAAAACGTATATGGTGAACCCGAAGGTAGAGTTCGTATGAGGTAATTATTTCGGACAGACCTTACGAAATTCAGGATATTATTCTTCGAAAAATGGCTTTATTAGGAAATCCGTGGGTGGCAGATATGACGAAACTCTTGCCCTTGCCAGGGGGAAAAAGCTGAAACCAGTTATATTCTTTCATTTTCTCGGTTAGTTCTTGCCGAATGTGATCTTTATTGGAAATTCTAAACCCACATGACGTCTTTGTGAAGGCCATCGCAAGGCCCTTTCACATTTGGTGCTTTATTATGCGAATAATAATGGGTAAAAATTAATAAATGCATTATGTATGAGTCCAAAGTGATTTCCAAAAAATTGCATAATCATTCGAACTTTAATTACAGATGATATATTATTGAAGCCATGCGTGCTCTTTATAGCTATACTCGGAATGATGACGCGAGTGAATTTTTCTGTAGGAGAGGAGAGCTGAAATTTCTCTTCGGGATACATACAAATAGGAACAATATTGTTACCACATTTTTGTTTTTATATTTATTGTGTGATCATTTTTCTCTCCATTTTGATTCTTTGCTCGTATAATAATCCGGAGCCATCGCAGCTACGGAAAATATCAAGATTAAACACATCACGAAATATAGCAGTGCTACAGTCTAACATTCTAACACAGTCAGTGCTACATTGCGCTAAAGCCTCAACCAAAGTGAACTTGAAAATAATGGCGAAATGTCATGTAAGGTAGCGACTTTAATGCGGAACAAATATTTTAAAATTGTAATCAGAAGAGATTTTTATTGCAGTAGTAAACCCGACATCAATGGCATTCAAAGTTTGAACTAATTGATAACTTCGTAAAATAATTTCATGGATTGAATAGATACGTTTGTCGAAATATTTGTGATTCTATATGCTTTTGTTTTCTCTGTAAGATATTTACTCCATCAGAGCTGTGGGTCCTCTCTCGTATTTTCTGCCTCGTCTAATTTACCGATGAATAATTGATCTAAATTATTCTCTCGAAGTCTCGAGTGAACTTGAGAACCTCTACTGTTTCAAAGATCTGTCTATTCAGCTCTCTTTGTGACTGAAGAGACTTTAATCCCCTTAGCTCCAATAGCCCCTATGATCTAATTTTTTCTAGTAACCTTTTTGAATTTCCTGTGAGTAGTTCCTCCGGTAAGAATCAAATACCTGTCACTTGCACAAGATGGCTGAACTTGTGTTTAATATTCTCTTGCTTAATCGTCCATCATTACATCAATTACGATCCGTTCTCTAACTTTATAAATTAATCCTAGTGTCTTTTATGAAAGACCTGAATATCCATCCAAAGGTTTTCCCGAAATAAAGGATTTGGTCTTGAGATTTATGACCCTGAAGTTCTTTTGATTACGCCAGTCAACTCTTTCTTTGTTCAATTCATTTCTCAATCTCCCAATATATTTTACTCACAAAACATCCATGTCTATGCATTTTTAAGCTTCAATTTACATCGATAAATTAATAAATCATTTGTCTAGTATTCGTTCATTGCGTGGAAATTATTTGTCATTTTATTCTCTCTTCAATTCCTGGTATGCCTTATATCTTTGAATATAATATAATAATGGACGAAAAATATGTTTTGTTTTTCTGTAAACATACCTTCTCACTTGAGAATACACTAAAATAATATCTGTGCCCTATTTTGTAAAGTTTCAAATTAACCTTAATACCTTCATCACTTACTGAAACTAAATCATCAAAATGTGAAACCAGTACTGGAGAATGTGTCACGTTAGCTTCCTATCCTTTTCAAGATACAGCCGTGGTATCAAGGGCCCAACATTCGTAAAAGGTTGCACCCTACCAAAATAATCGAACTGTCCGTATATGTGTCGTATATGTGTCTTTAACCAACTGGACCATCATTTCAATTGATAGCCATTGCATGTATTAAATATGATCTTATAACAGTTATTTATTGCAAATATTAAGTATTTGTGGAATTGTCTGATTACATCCTGTTACAAAATATATTTTCAATAATAGGCTTTCGGTGGTTTCCTGAGTTAAGAAACTGCTTGCGCGTTGTCTCCTAATATCTTGATTCTTGACTAGTTTTCGTCCTTAGGCATTTGGTATAGCTCCTCGAGACCATCTTCATTCAACTGGTGCTATGATTCATTCCAAAATTCATGAGAAAGATCATTATCACATGCCATTGCCGAACGAAGTTGTTGGAGCCACCTTGGAAGGCATTCTATGAAAGAAGATGAGAGATTTCTACTGGAATTTTACTACTGTATTGCCTACATGATCGCACCAGCCTTTGGAGGCACCTTAATCTCTTTACTTAACCCATTGGGCAGGACATCTTCTGTTAATTTTATACTTGTGCTACCAATATTTAGCACGAGTATGCTGCATTAGTAGCCTGCTACTACGAGATACACCCTGTTGACTCCGGCTTGCGACTTTCATATCTTTTTACTTTGGCCACCCTCAGAAAATTTTAATGCGTGCTGTCGACCTAATGTTGAAATGCTGGGGAAATTTACAATTTTCCTCTGGTATATAAAAAAATATTTTTATCGCCAATGGCATCTTCCTCATATTGACTGTGATTAAGATGGATGGTAAGAGTAAGCTGCGTATTGAGGTATCATACCGGCCGACTTTTCGTAGACGTAGAATTAGATTTTTAAACACTCCAGCTGCTTAATTAGATCAGACAATCTGTAAAGGAACACAAAGTCTTAATAAAAGGGGTGAGAGATGAAATGCCATCTTTCTTCCACCCATTTCTTATTAGTAATTTGATACATAGTACATGAACGTTCCTTTTAGATTAATCAACATTCTTTATCTCATTATTAGTCACAATCTTTTAATGTAAAATTTTCTGTCTTTAACTTTAATTACTTTTACATTTTAGCGTTATTAATCTTTAAATCATTTCAACAACCATATATTTAAAGATAATTTCAGCGATAGTCTAAATTGTAGCTCAACCTCAAACCCTGACAAAAACAAAATCCACATCCGCGACCTTTGGATTGCCTTTTGCCGACGTCTTTGTGTAATAATGCGGCGTGGATACGCTATGGAATGAAATACAATGCGGCTTCGCCCTCATGCATCGCGCAGCCAAGATATGATTTCCACGTCGTTTTCTAAAGTATCCGAATGCCTTTCCACTCTAACGTCCATATCTTGGCATTCTTTACATTCCGCCGCCTGCTATCGAGAAACGTTTTGTATAGCGGCGCGCGGGTGACCCCTTTGCTTTGCCATAAATCCCCCTTGGATTACATTGGCCTTTATTAGAATGACGCCGTCTCAAAAGTCTCCTCGCCGGGAGGAGGGGCGGAGGTCTTTTCACTCCGGAAACCCGACCCCCGTGGAATGCGGTGTATCGCACGTCAATGTTTACCCCGCTCCCCCCAAAATCCCCGCGCTTCCAAGAGACTCCAATCATTTCTCCATTATCAGTGCAAGCAGGGTGCTTCAAAAGTGCAAAGCCCTTGGCTTATCTTGAGAATATTAGAACGGAGTCAAGTTCCCTGAGTCTTTATCTCTCCCTTCTTCTCCCTTCGTATTTTCCTTCTCACTTTTTCGCTCATTTTCCCTCAATCTTTCTTCTTTTTGCCCGAAATACGAAGGAAGACGGAAAAGATGCGGAGATTGCGTAATCCCTATGAGGAGTTCCTGGGAAGCTTTAGGAGTATTTTTTTCTCAACTGACGATGCAAACATTTTGAATGAGAGGTGGTCCGCGTAACTTAGAAACTTTTGCGTTATTCAACGTACCGGCATTACGCTAACTATTACCATTTGTTTGCGTTTAGTACTGTGGAGAAGTATGGGCTGCCTCTCTAAAAGAAAAGCATACACTACCCACGTTAGTTGATGCATGAGAATAAAGCTTGATTCATGGGAGCCTGTGAAGTATAATGTTCCTGAATTAAATTGAAAGATACGCCAGGAGTTGAATTTTTACCTTTTTCTTAAAACGCTGTTCTGTTTATTGTAAATTAGATTCACTTGTCGACGGTGGGTTGTCAGCTCAGACTTGGGTTTTCACTTAATTTTGATTTTTTGTGAGAAAACTTCCCGAGGATAATGACTTTGCGGTATTTACTGCCGAACTACAGCTAATTTTGGCATAGCGTACTTCTATTTATATTTTTTGCAAACCTGTTATAAATGAGGTTCGCACGTTAATACTGTATTTCTAGGTCTTTATTCATTTACCATTTCCAAAAATTGAAATTTTATCTTAAATTTAATCTTCTCTCGATATATTTTCCATTCTGTCAAGGTTACTCATCGTTAAACCTTTAAATTCATATTTCGCGGTTTCTGATGAATGCTTAGGGAACACTGCCAGCCGAGTGCCGATATTCAAATTTTCTATGCTTGCAACTTTTTCTTCAGTTTCACCTGATTTATCCCTACAGTCCCATAGTTATTCACAGTGATAGAATTTTTACTTCGAAGATCTGTTATCTATGAATCTCTCTATTGTCAAGTGCCCTAGAATCAGCTCTCATATTAGCTTCTTGAATGATTTACCTCAGGAATATTTTCTCTCCGTGAAAAACAATATATACATTGCTATAGAATCTGCTCTATTTAGAAAGGTATTTCCCAAATCCCTATTGAAGAAATAATTTATTTTTTCCGCGGATCTTATGCAATCTTTTTTGCTGTGAATAAATTTGACTGCTTGGATAATCAAAGCATTACATTAAACCAAAGCCAAAGGAAAAAATATTGTTTTTTGTGGGAATCCCAATTAAAAATTCATACCCTTGAAAGGACCGGATTTTTTTCTAGAAGCCTACCAATTAGGGGCAGATTCTGGATGGAGTATAGAAATAGTAACACGAGTCTGAGAATTTCTATGAACACCTAAGTCGGAGCTCACACTTAAGTTTCCGTCTTTTTTTATTATCCAGCTCATCTACTATTCTAACTGTATTTTCTCATCATTTTTCATCCTTCGTCTTGTCTGAACATATTCCTTTCCATCTTTTAAAAAAATTATATTATTTTTAATTATGCATTTACTTTCAAGTTTCCAATGAATAAATTGTTATTATTAAATACCTAGTTTATACATAAAGTTCTGGAATTTTTTGCCCAACGGACCCTAAAAAATCCACTTAGATAGAAACATGTGAGTGAAAAGGATAAAACAGGCTGCATACTCCTCTCCGGAGATAGAAGAAAGTTGAGCATGCATATGACATGTGGATACAAAGCAAGATTGGCGAATTGAGGGAGTGCAAAAATGTGAACTCCCTCTTCATTAAAAAAAACCTGTATCGTTGTCCTTCGTTTTCTCCCTACTCTATGAGAATGGATCAACATCATTGGAAGTTGAAAAGATAATCGTTAACCCTTGAAAAACTTCCATCGATCACATTCTCATCTGTACATTCTCTTTTCGCTCTACTCTTTTTCTAATTCACGTTTTATAGATCTGTCTCTAATGTGATGATGGTTCTTATAATGAGTATATCATTTTGTAGGCATAGGAGGAAAAACTATATCAAACCTATAATAAAACAAGAGATAACTAAATAATGCAGGCCCTGCCAGATTAGTGATTTGGGAGGACGGAAGTGATTAGCCCTCTTACGGATTTAAGTCCCATTTATACTTCTAACTATTCAATTGAAAAAAATGTGTTCTCTTGAATGTAAAGCCTGTAATTATTGATTTCTATTTACCTGCGCTCCATTTTGTTTTAAGCATTAAATTTTACCACCTAGACGTCCTCATCTTTTCATTTGGCCATCAAAACTTGCGTCAACAATACATAACACACCCTCTTTTTTGCTTTTCCTAAAATACAACACATTTGTTCTTAGCCTTAACTAGAACAGGCATGACTTATACTTTGTACAAATCATAGTGGTAAGAGCTTTTCCGCATACCAGCTAAAGAAATCTTCAGTTTACCAGGAAATATTTACGTACCTGCGTCGATCCCAAGCTATCGAGCAGTGGGTTGACTTGGGTTGTTAGGTGTTCCAACGGCTAAGGCTAAATCACACCATCTAAGATCTTAATCCTAAGACAAGCACGACATCTATGCCCTGAGCGAGGTTTGAACCCTCGACCTTTAGTCGGCATGTTACCGACCTGGATATCGTGAATGACTCCTGAGCTATCGTAATTCTGTCGTATCTGCATGCCGCGCGTATACTTTATGCACTTCCAATATTTAATATATGTTTTAAATATTATTTACATACATTCTAAATAACCTGAAAATGCATACATTGCTTTCTGGACATAACATTGAATAATTTAAGGAAGTGAATCCTGGACAATAACAGCAGCAATAAAACGTACGAATAGAAGCCTTTGGAATACGTAGTTACAGACGAATTGTATAGATCCAATGGACAAGTCGAATGTGTAACGAACGGGTTTCAATAAAGTTAGAAGGGAAAAGTGTCTCATGAAAATCTTAAATGAAGATGGCAGATATACAAGTGGTGAATCATGTGAAATGAATTATGGTTTAGAGAATTATGTCAATCCAATCTTAGGATTAGTGGTACGTGAATTTGATGAATATCGATTATAGAAAACAGCCATGTCCGGGTAACGAAATATGCACTTAAACTCTCTCGTCAGATGACTACTTTGCCGCCAATAAGAGCGAAAAATCACGCTATGAGTGACCATGTCTCATAAGTTGTCGTTTTTTGTTGTTTTTTTATTAAAGAACCTTTTATCCCGCTGCAGTGCTGTAAGCCGAGTTAACCTTAGTAACGAAATTCAAACGTTCTTGAACCCTTTGTGTTAAGGCATTTGGATTAACATCGACGAAAAGAAATTGTGGTCCGTATTCCGAGCAAAATCTTTCGGGCGAGCGCCAAGAACTCACGCCGATATGTGCGCCGTTGTCTTATTAGGCTATGCTAGAGGAATAAGGGCATCTGTCCAGCGGAAGGGGATTTCAGTCAGACATTCCGGTGGTGACTTTTCATCTTGAGCGTAGAAACCCTGGGGCGCAAAAGCGGCCTCCTTAATCGACGGACCCATATTTCCGTTCCGCTGCGGTGTACTATGGGCTTTTTTTTCCCGAAGACGAAGCTTTGGTGTCACAGAACAAGCCGTACAAATCACGACCTTCGTTCGAGGAAATGGGTTCACCGCCAAATAGTTCCAAGAATGTCCCATCGCACGCGATGAGGAAGCGGGGAGGATGCACAGGGAGCAGTGCCATGGAAGAACAAGAAGAAACTCCTGCACTCGCGGAAGTCCATTTTTCAGAAAAAGTAAATGAAACTTGTTTTTGTCACATGCACAAAGGTCGCATTTATAATGTCTGAGAATTGAGTTTTTTTTACGTATCCTCCCTGATCTTCCCTATTATTTCCGTAAAATGATCAACGGAGTTAGTTCATTTTGACGATCAAAAGAGTCTATGTTGCGTGTAAAATACTCATACTTCCATACTGCATTTTTGGCTTAATGTTTTTAATAAAATTAGTGTAAAAACTAAAATAAGAATTTAAATAAATATATTAGCAACGTTCTTATTATCGAACAGGATTTATGGTTGTATTCAAGGTGAGATCTGAGACTAATAAGTCAACATGTACTGAAATCTGTTGACTATAACATTTCTTTTGACCTGGCAGTAGCTTTGATGAGAATAAACTAAAAAGGAGTATGTTATCCACAAGCCTCGGTATAGCGTAACATATATTGATTTCAATTAAAGATCAGAATTTTGTCCGTATACCTACAAGTAAATTAGGTCACATTTTAAGCCTCAAAGATGTGACGTTTGCGGTTATTTTTTTTCGAGGACCATTTGGCAGGAGAAGTAATGGAGGGGAATAAAAACTATGTATTTTTGGGGAATAGGATAATAATTTTTTTTTTCAGAAATTATTCTTAGTGAAATTAACTCGGGTTCGCCCATCTGTGATAACTGATGGAAACAGACCCATCCATCCGACCACGATTCTTTTAACGTCCTCTCTCAAAGCTCGAATTTTCTCAGCGGAGACGAAATTTATGCATTTCGCCGATTTGACATCCCTCTGGTCCTCAAGTTCACGCTGACTGCCTCAGAACGTTTTTCTACCTGTTTCCACATTCGTCGGCGTCGCATTTTTTTGAATGAAAACGTCAATGTGACCTAGCCTCTCAAAATCCAACGCCGTAAATTTTTCGAAATCTCCATGGAGGTTATGAAAATGCATATTAAAAATTTCTTTCACGTTACCATCTTCAAACCTACGGCGTGACATTTCCAGAAAAGTATAACTATGGTATCAAAAATAAATATTTTTCCAAATTACATATATATGTACTGAATTCTGTATTAATATGCCAAGGTATTACAAATTTACTTTGATGAATGCTTCGGGGAAAACATGGAAACGTGGAAATCGGTCTTCTAGATTCGTGGATTAGATCTAAAAGAAGCTAAAGCAGTTAAGTTTAAAAAAATCATAGAATGGCTCTGTCATAAATTATTTGACATTCAAATGCGATTTGTAAGCTTTAGGTGACGTAGAATGAGATGTATCTCAGTATGTTGACACTTGTACCATTCTCTGTCGTTTGTGCTGACAGGTCACGCATCCATGAATTTCGAAGTCTAGTGTAATACGCAGAACGAAGAAATCATTTAATGTATCAGTTGTCAATCGGTTGCTTAACAATATAATAAATGTATCCCTCACCTGTTTGCCACAAAACTTTTACCTGCAATCACGGTCACAACAATTATTCATATCTTAAGACTTGCTATTGTGCAATTTCAGCGGGTAACGCCGCTAAAGTTTTCTCGGCCAGTTCGTCAAAACTTTGAATTTCTCTTGTTTCTCAAGATCTTCTTTATTCTGAACTCAAATTGACAAGTTTTCTATCCAATAATTAGCCTCTGAAGTAACATTGAGATTTTGAAGTCATCAACGGTATTAAGAGATTTTATATGCAGTTGTGTTTTGTAAAACTAGAAGGATAGTGTCATCTTTAAATGGAAACACAAAGTTGCAGAACACATGTATTGATTCCTATCGAATCAGTCATCATCCATGGTCAATAATCCTATTATTGGTTTGATTCAGCGCTCCACTTGATACTTCTGTCAGCTAACCTCTTCATATAAACCTCTTTCTTTTTCACATTCTCTTTCACTTTCACCATTTCAGCCTCAGTTTTCTCTCGACGACTGTCCTCCAGATGCCATCATTGAATCCATCGCACTGAAAAAGTGAAGTTATTCTTGGAATAGGTTTTTTTTTGTTTTACTATTGGATTTGCTTTCTTGACAGTCAGGCCTGAGTCACCCCTCTGTTGTGATATCCAATTTACTTCCCTTTGCACTGCTCGCATTCGAGCATTGCAGAGCATCTCCCGTCCGTGAATTGATTTGCTCATCAATTGGCCGGCAGGGTGGCACTTGCACACCATGCCGGCAAGACAAGTCATCAGCCACAGGACCGCTTGCTACGGCTGCCGTACATGCTACTATCAAGAGGTTAAACAGCCATAACAGCCTCGTGCGATCAAGGCAGAGTGGGGACCCTCGTCTTCCCATTCATCTGCCTCCTCCGCCCCTCGATCCCACCCGTTTCCCTCTCGCCCCCTACTTCTCTGTTGCATCTGAGTGAATTGTTAATTCATTCCCTAGTGTGCGAATTTTAACTTCAGAGACGTTTGTCGCCGAATGCATTGTGCACCCGGCAGTCCGATTCTCCATGAATACGAGTGTATACATTAGAAATATTCTTCTCGGTGTCGGATACTCATATTCGTTTTTTTCATGTTTAAAGTCCACAAATTACAATTTTCTCATTCGTGGGCTACAAATAAATCAGAACGAAAGGCTTTTGCTATCCCTCCAAACCTTACCCTTCTCCCTCGCTTTACTCTGTATATTTTTTCTCTCTGGTTCACTGCCTTTTTCATTCTCATTTCGGATAGTGTTATTTTAGTTTTTGCTCGAGGTACAATATGAGAGACAGATTCTTCAATGAAAACAGGGGAAGGATCCTTTTGGAATCAGTTTCCATATGCTGAAATTGTCACTGCTTATTTATCCTGGACAAATTTTTCCTTTCGCATCCTCAACGTGTTCAAAAATTCATTACTTCAATAAAAAAACATATTTCTGACATTAATGCCTTGTAGTACGTCAGTTAATTATTTTGATCTGGAAATCATTGGAGAACTAGCTGCTAAAGCGCCTTCCTGGTAACCCTAAGGTCGCGGATTCAAACCCCTCCTCGGGCTTGGTATTGTGATTGCCTTAGGATAAAGGTAGCTTATACTGTGCGATATATCCAAGAATTAAGGCGCCTAAGAGCCTAATTATGCCACTGCTAATTATTTTCACACAAACATCTTTTATTCAGGAGGGGGGAGAATTTACTTACTCTCCCCATTGGATGTCTCTGTTCTCCCTCTCTTCCTTCTCCGTTCCTCTCTCTCTCTCCATCTCTATTTCTCTCCCCCTCATCCTCCCTTCCTCCTCACTCCCTCTCTAGGGACAGGGCGTCCTCTGCCTCTCTCCCTCCTCGCCCTGCTCCAACAATGAAGTTACATCCATTAGATCCTGGCAGCGCCTTGAGATTTCGCCGCAGTCGCTTTGAGGGGCACTTAAGGCACGCGTGTGGAGCCAGCCTCCCTCGCCTCTTGCCACTGCTTTGCAAATGGGTCAAAGTGATGCCGCCGCTGCGACCCGTCGGCGGATAACGTCCCAGAGCGTGGAATTAAAAAGCGTTTGCCCGAAATTTATGACGCTTAAACTGTAAAATGCTTTATGCGCCCCCTCATGAAGTTGTACGCGATGGCGTGCGTGGAAGTTGGGAATTAACTCCGCGCGAGCGAGCGTATGCATATTAAAACATGTCCCGTTAAAACTTACACGAGTAAAACACAGTCATAATGTTGTAGGGCGCATTTTAATGGAGGATTCCGAGTGAAACCAAGAAAATTGCTGGAAAGGGGGGGCCCGTAGACCGGCAGTCGCGAGCGTTTTTATGCGCATGCGTTTCAAATTAAAACAAAGGGTAGGTTAATTAATATCGCAGCTTAGGAAACTCGTTTTACTTTTTGGTAATAACGTGAATTCAGTGCCTACGAATTACAAATTCTGAGGATGTCCCGAAACGCAAAAAAGCCCTATATTTACCAGGTAGATTTTATTGATAAACGTATCTAGCTCTTTATTGCCCATGCTCATAGAACAATATTATTTTTGTGATACGATGGTTTCTCAAAACGGACTACTACCTTGGGTATCAAGTGTTGGTGCCAGGTTAAAATACCATCAGGGAACACCCCAAAATAATTTGTCGTCATTATTCCTTTGACAGTTCAAATAAGATTATGAATCTTTACTTGTACGGAACCGAATCCCTCCTCACTGGGGTGAGTGTTGCGCCCGACTGCGGGAAAATCAAGAGATCCATTATGTCCGGGTAACTAAATCATTGCACAGCTACAGAGACAAGAAAAGTGTGAAATAAGAATGAGAAGAGGGCGTGAAATGACCGAAAATCCTAGAATGTTGTGGTTCTAAGGGAGGTCAAACAAGAGATGAAGTAATAAAATACAGATATGCATATTGTAAGCGGCGAGATGGATGGGCAGGAGGGACTACTGGAGGGATGATTATGAAGAATATCTAAGAATATTATGGTTGAAGTAAAGGAAGTCATGTGGGGTAGCTGAGACGCTGACGGGAAAAGCAATGGGATACGGTAGCTGTAAGACGACTAAATTAAAGATTCAAGCTTGATGAAACACTACCAAGTAGGAGAAAATTTTATGAAACTGTGTAGTGTATTGGATGAAACCAGGTTTAGAAACAGAAACAACATGTACAGAACTGAATTATCAGAATAAGTTTTTCCAAAGAGAAGGGAATTAGCTCGAGGTATTTCTAATCACGGGCGTAAAAAAAGTATTGGTAGTGCTACTGATATAGAGAAAGGCATTACGTCGTTGCGGAATTTGATCTTTGAGTAGATTAAGAGGACATTTCATGAGATGAGAAAGAATCCAAGTACATAATAGGGATTTCGGGTTGTTTTTATAGGAAAGGGAGAAAATATGAAAGTTAAAATGTGACACATAGTGGGACATATAACCTATTTAGTACGCAATGGTGTTTTTATAAGCTAATTGAGATTGTCAAATAACAAAAACATAGCTGTTCTGTCATCCTTAAATTTTAAATTTAATTTAATGAAAAAAGCTACATCAATTAGTCTTGTCGCACCATCCGAAATATCGATATCTCCGGATAGAGCCTTGCCCCACCTCTGGAGACCTCTGAACTCTCTTGATTCCAAAACTTCCGAACTCGTAACTATCAGCAGAAAATCCAATTAAAGTCCCTTCCTATCAGATAAATTTCATCCCTAGTGTTTCTCACTCCTTATTACTGATAATAGCTGTACAGAGAGATACAGAACGACAGATTGGAGTCAAAAATTATTGCTGACAGCATGAAGTACTCTCTGCATTTAATAATACTCTTGTTTATCAGACTGGCGTAAAAAAATACAAAACCCTCCCTTACACTTGCGGATGTAGCCTTGAGAGTAGTTCCATGTAGCTTTGCGGTTGTCGTAATAGATCACGACGTCAAAAATCATATCTTCAATGCAATTTCCGATAGTCTTCCTCCCCAGATTTTTCGTGTTGCATACATCATTTTCATATTATGGTTTCGTATTTCGTAATGTATAATACGACTAGTTAGAGAGGCATTAGCAAATACGATTTTCAATTTCAAATATATCCATAATAAATAATCCATATATAAATAATCCATAGCACGCTAGCTCGACCTAAGGTGCGCTACCGCAAAATATTATACGCATGATGTCCTAGGGAACTGCTGACGTTGAATTCATCAGATAATCGTGTGCTCTCTTGGTATTTCCGTTCCAATCGTAAAAGTGTCGGCCGATGTTTTAGTTCTTTTTTACAATAACGATATCATTCCGAAGTGATACGCACGAACGTACCAATGAGTGAACAAGTATGCTTCGATGTGGTGGTCGATATTCTAGGGAGGCCACCGACAGCTAAGGTAACTCGCGCTACTTTTAGAATAGGTGGGTAATTGGATGTGGGTTGGAATTTTTTAAGGACCGTAGGGAGGGTGGAGTGAAGCGTTGCATTGGCATTAGTTTACCTACTCTTGGCGAATGGCGCCAAGGGATCCGCAGCTTTAACATCCCATCTGGCGGACGGTGTGCCGAACTCGAAGTGCTTTCCACACTACACCCAAGTAGGGACCGGTGTATGTTGAAGAAATACCTTCAGGCGTGACTTGGAGGAAGATTTTCATGATGAATATAACAGTAACTTAGTATATTCCACACTTTTATTGAACCAGCCGACCGCGGTTTCGACGTCTAAAGGAACTTCCACTTACTGGTGTACCTTGAATATGACGCTTTAGACGTCGAAACCGCAGTTGGCTGGTTCAATAAAATTGAGGAATATACTAAGTTATTTTTATTTCCACCGGTATATGTGCCAATGAAAAATCTGCCTTATCCTGGATTCAAACCTGAGTCCTCGGGATGGAAAGACAGTGCTCTGTTCACCACACCCCGTATGCTTAGATTCACGAAATTTTGATTCTTAAGAATTTTCCTCTATCTCGCTTATTCCTGCCGCAACCAGCGTGTGCATGGCAGGGATGCCTGTTTACGTCAAACTTTTTATTTGTATCGTAAACGTTGATCGGACAATAACGGGCCGAGGGTCATCGAGTGGGCATAGCCCTCTCTCCGCTGTCCTCCCAGTTTCTCTCTCTCTCTCTTCATCACTGCCTCCTTCCTTCCTACCTCCGCTCCCTCCCCTCTCCTTTTCCTACGAGGAATCCCGTTCCGCCTGCCTCACCGTCTGCCTTCCTCTCCGCCTCGCCCCACCCCCTCCGCCCAGCCCTTGCTTCAAGATGACGCATCTTTAACTGCTGGATCCTGGGAGTGGGAGTCTGACAGCGCTCAACTCCTCCCGCGAAACTTCCCAGGCCTCCTCCTCGGAACGGTAAACTACGGAACGGTTGATTAGTCTCCGAGACATTTTGACTATTTTAAACGCTTAGTGTTGCACTTTGTGGAGGGAAGTGACGTAAATTTGACCTTTGTGTGAGGTTAAAATTTTACCTTTTAGATGGCGGACGGCAGGATTTTTTTCCTGGCTTCGGCAGCATCCTTGGGAAATAAGAATGTATTTGGACAAGTATTGGATAAAAGGCTAGTTAGGCCCGCGAGGGCATAAGAATTTGAAGATGTGACCTGAATGAAAATGTGTGGACCAAAAAATTATGAAAAGAAGAAACGTGTCGGAATAAGTACTTTAAAATATCTAAGGGTGTCCTCAGTAGATGAATGATAACCATAGGGCATGCGCACATGTTTTTTCGCATAAATATTGAGAGATTTAAATGTTATTTTTTCATTGATTAAGCCACACGCCATAGAGTTTGTTAGACTTTTTGTCCTCACTCACTGCATTCTTGTGTTATTGTGATAGGTAACTATGAAGTAACAGCATAGCGGCAGCATCGAGTGAAAATGACGACCGCATATGGTGCTGGGCGGGTTTATTACAACCTTAGAATAGTTTCCTGTTAAAAAATTTGGATTAATAAATATGCACTTGCTTTATTTGCTCCCCATATTGAAAACTCGTGCTGGGACATAGTGTGTTTGGACTGCCTTGTCTGTGTTATTAGACCTGCTTGTTACAAATCACCCCGCCTCTTCCGCCCATGTCATCTCATAAGCACGTATTTTAAACGTTAAAGTGCTCCGGTGCATGTAGTTTCCATGTCCTCTCATGTAATTTTCAATTCGAAGATGCAGATGGGTTTGAATCCAACCTCGGGCATGGATGCTGTGTTTGTCTTATAATTAATCTCTTAGGTTAGATGGTATCATATAACCTTTGCTGTGCACCAAAAAACCCCAAATCTATTTCTACTACTTATAAATTTCAGGAAATATAATTTAATCTATCACGTACCGCAATCTATCACTAACCGGTGGGTAAAAGCGCGTTTTTAAAATGTGCATTAAAAAGGAAACGCCCTGTAGCAACAGCATGTGGTAGCTAAGTGAGTTTGATTGCTGTGATTCTTTGCTCGGCAATCAAGCTCTACTTTTTTCTTCAGAGGGTATATTTTATGGTGAAATGGTTACAAAACCTCTCTCCTTACAAAACTTCTCTCCCCACCTCCAGTATGACAATCTTCAACTTCTCTCCATCCTTCACGTGATTCGCAGCACAAGAAAGCTTTTCAAAAACATCCTTGAAAATACCTGGTGTGATCTCCGTCATCCAAAAACCTTTGCGAGCTACTTGAATTTATTTTACTACCTGAGAGATGCCCTCTTGATGCAAATTCTACAAAAAGGGCAATACATTTGAAATTCTCCAGAGTCATCGGCATGAATCCGATAGAGCCATAACTTTTCATGGGAAAGCTTGGAGTCCAATGACAACACTGTAGCATCTGCCGTTCCCTTAACTGTTCGAAACCATAATCCTCGCATAAAACGGGAAAGGCCGAGGGAATTTATCTTTGCCTTCCACAAAAGGATGTCACGCCAAGGAAATTGCCCGCAATCTATCGCTATCCATTATTGTTTTCCTCGATCCGGCGGCGGAAACCGTTTTCATGTTTTTTTTCTCTCCTATCCCCAGGGACATATTCTCCACGCTGAAGCTTTTGCGAGTCGAAATCGAGCTCCGACCTCCTGCCTCGGTCACATCTGTCCTGCGCATAAGGCGACGAAGGTCACCTGCTCACGAGAGGGTCCGGAGGCGGTGCACCTGCCCCTCCCACCGCCTGGGCGTGTTATCATCGCTCTCCAAAAGAGGTGAGTGACCTCAAGCGGGATGGAGCTCCTTCCCTGACCACATCGTTGTCGTCCCCACTCCCAATCTCCTCTGGTCCCCAAGCCATCACCGGAAAACCCGCCCAAATCCCCCTGAAACTTTTTCGGTGGTTGAACCCCCCCCCCCCCCCCCCCCCTCACGACCCATTTTACTCCTCTCCGCAAGCTCATCTTCCTAGGTCCTCGGACGATGACTTGAGGTCATAATTCAAAATGCCAGGCAACTGCCTGAGAAGCAATTCATTTTATTGTACTTAATCAAATTATTCCAACTAATCATTGTCAATAGTTGCCATATCTGCACTTAATGAGGTCATATTCAACATTTTACCTAACAAGTGCCCGGACACTGGTCATTGGCATCATTTCCTCATTTAACATTGAGCACAAAACGTGTATCCTTCCCCTCGTAAGCATATCACATTGTACTCCGATATTAGAAGATTCGTGTTGAACTCCGATTTTTTTGGGTCTTCTATTACTAATTAAGTAGTTGAGGACTTGATTTATAGATGCCTTTGCGACTGATGTTTCATATCGCACACTTTATCGTAGTTCTTAATTCTAATCTCAATAAAAATCATGAATCTTGTCCGAGCCTGGATGCGTACGCGCGAAATTATGGAGTTGCTAGGCGAGACCGTTATTGAATTAGCTGCCGCGATC
Source organism: Platycnemis pennipes (assembly GCA_933228895.1). Taxonomy (NCBI): domain Eukaryota; kingdom Metazoa; phylum Arthropoda; class Insecta; order Odonata; family Platycnemididae; genus Platycnemis; species Platycnemis pennipes. The sequence continues at coordinate 112,889,045 of OW121850.1, forward strand.
AAAGTACTGCTGAATTTTAACCTTCTGGTGAACACCAGCTCAGAGATGCGATTCATAATTCTCGGGAAGGGTGGGCGTTGATATTTACACAGCTCTACCTATTCCCATATCAAGCTAGGAGTGATCAGCTGCTAGATACATTGTTGCTTCATATAACACTGTGCCATTGCACTACGGTGAAGTGAGACAAGTTCTCTGAAAGAATTCTTGATAAAAATATCTCCTTCATCCAATTTATAATTTATCCTTCAAATGAGTGATCTCATTTTTTTAATCCATTCTCATGCCTATTCATCAATGCGCCATGGTATGACGAACTGTGCGATTGCATTCTATCATCACGTTGCTATGGCAACCAAGTGCGTTGATTCATCTTCGTACGCATGGTGCGCAAGACTACAGTGTTGCGTATTGTTTAAAATCGATATATACCGTATAGCGCTAAATAGGTGCATTAGCTGCAATCTCCATATCATATTGCACTGCCTTAATAATATATCGCGCATCGTAATTGATTCGTCGCAATATCGTACGGTCCCAATTGAATGGTACAGTTCTACTGCTCTCTAGTGGAATACGATCCTTTGCTCGGACAAAGTCAGATAATTATTGTTCAGAATAGGTGTGTCGTGTGATGAATTATTTTGTATCATGAAATGAAACTTGATGAAATTTTGGAAATTAATCCAGTTTGAAAGGATTGCGTGTTCGGTTTCTTCAAATCCTGGTGGAGTCTGCATGAAATCTCTCAGGCAAGTTATGTAATTTTCTGGGTGTGAGGCCTTCATCTGAGGTCTGGAAAGAAAATGTTTACCGTACAGGGTTGTGTGAATTAAACTTGCCTCTGTGAGTAGTAATATGTGAATTCTACCACCTTTCAGAACGAATTTTGAGTTGGGACTATTAGACACTTATAATATAGGTACAATGCAAGTTTCGATTGTGATCATTTGCATACTAGTCAATAAAAATTTTCCTAGAAGAATGATTTGTTGTGAAAATATTGAACCTCCTATAGATACCTCTAATTTGTAGAATTTATTTCCACAATTTACCTGTTTTTTCACATTCTTGCATGTGTCAGTTGCCCTCTCTCGTGATGGAGACTGCTGAATTTCCTCTTTTATATGCCTTTAAAGCCAACATTTTGGCCATATTTATCCATTGTTTCTTGATCTCATCCACCTTTTCCCTCTCCCTTCTGACCATCCTCCGTTAGCTAATTGTAACCCATGGTTGAATTGCAATTCAATGAAAGACACTTCTTTCATATTTATCCATCATCAGATCAACTAACCCTCTTTTAAATTTTTCATTTGGGTACTATGCTTTGGTTACCTCTGTCTTTCAAAAATTCAATGCACTTAATTTCTTGTCATCATTTGGAGAACATTATCTAATGGAGGTATTGAAACCAGTATGATTCTATTGTGTGCTAAATAGGGTAGAAATTAAAAGTTTGTTTATTTTCAATATGTCAAGATGCCGCAAAGTCATTTTTTCAATAATCCTGATTATCTGATCCCTTTTCTGCCATAGTTCATTTTACGATGTCCTGCCACAGACACTTTTTAGGTTCATGGCTCCAATAAATTTATCATTGATTGAGGTAAATAGTTTTAGATATTTGTTTTAGTAATTTAAATGCCTTATCAATTATTGATTGATGAGCATCCAAAACAAAATACATCCAAATCCATATTTTTCATTGGTAAACCTTTTAAAGCTTGTCATTATGGTAGTTTTCCTGTTTGCCACATGTTGGAACAGGTAACACAAGAGACCATTTGTCAAGTACCTAATTTTGATTTATGTTACCTTTGGGATTTTTTTCAGACTCAAATAATCCATTTCCTGTACTTCAAGAATGTATCTCTCGTGAAAATGTTCCTGCATTGAGTTATGTAGCAGTTGCCACAATAGAACCAATAGATAAACGTCAAGTTGTTCAGGTCAGTAGCGCTTTAAAGAAAATCAATTTATCAAGTGTTTATCTTGCATTTTCTCATTAGAAGGATTGATTTAGTGATGCTATTATTTTCCATTTAAGTGAGAACAAATTTGCTGAATGTATGAGGGTTCCATGTGGAAATTTCTAGTCAATATTTGGTAAAAATCCTTTGTGGAATTCATTTAACTGGCTGCAAAATCAATCTAATCCCCACCTGTAACATAATTTTCTTACAGCATTCATGTTGCTCCCAAATAATATCCTTAGTTTGTACATAGAATCCATATCAGGTCATTTGGATTCATAATCCATTTAGGATCTACATCTCTTCCTTGTAGAAAACCCAATTTCTTCATGAACTCTCCATCCAGGATACATGACACTACTGTAAAAATAACTGTATTATGTTTCCTGAATCCAAGATAAAAGTATTGGGCCAAAATTTCATTGATTTGAGATTTTTTGGGTGATGTTCAAATTTACTAGAAGAATTAAAAACTTCTTTTCCACCATCTACTCCACAAAGTACATCCACAACAAGTACATTAAACTTGTTTGAAGTAAATGGGGTTTAAAATGTTGCAATCATTGAGCAAATCTAAAAATATTCATATTCTAAGCCTAGCCTATTAGTTTTTTTTTTCAAATTAATGATAAAAAATAAATTTTAAAATTAAAATAATTAATTTTCAATCCAATCTATTAATTGAGGATGGAGCAGTGGAAATCCCATAACAGGGTTTCATTTGCTCTGGAGGGGTGTGAAAGGTATGGCAAGATTGCATTCAGTAATAAAGCCTCGTGGAAAAAAATGGACATCCATGGTAGATATTTTTTTCTATTCCTCAGTTTAATGAAAACAGCATAATTGCTTCAACTAAGTGCTGACCTGGGATACAGCATGATTTATGCTCCCTCTCTCTTACAAGATTGACTACAAAGTTTTAACCCTTTTGCTATGAACGCCGTTTACAAACGCCACAGAATTCTCACCCCTGTGAACGAACGCCATTTATAAACACAGCAGATTTTTCTATGCAAGAGAACGAATGGTGTCTTAAAACGTCGCTAGGGCCAGGTAGGCAGAAAAGGTCAAAAGTGTCATTAAGGACCCTACCTCGCTGGTCTGAGGACCCTTCCTCGACTTAGAGGTGGGTATTATCTTGACCCTTCTTCACAGTGCCAGCCTCACTCTTGGCAGTTGTTCATGGTCACTTGTTCGTTTATACTATGGAACAACCAGAAAAATATGTTCAATTCACATGAAATTTAGTACCAGAAGTTTATTCCTTGTAGGTTTTTTGAGTCTTTAGAAATTTAAAATGTAGCTCTAACTTTATCATTAACAGAGTTCCAGGTTCTAGAAATTCAGTCCAGGAGGTTCAAGAAATAATTGCTCTGCGGAAAAATCTATCTCGCTCTACCATTGTGAAAGTATTTCCTTAAAGATGATACCTGAGGAAGGTATAGCACCAAAAATGTGTTTTTATACAAAATCTTGGTAAGGTTGGATTATGCGCAGAATCATCTCCTAGTGCATAACACCACAAAATATTATTTCTGTAACCATTGATATGATGTCTATTGTACTAGATATCTTGATATTAGCAGTAGAATTTCGTTTAAAAGCTCTAAATGGTATGTATTTATAACAAGAGGAATTCATTTCTGTATTAACTTGCACTTAGATTCTTACTATTATTTATTTAAGAAAAATCACTGAATTAAAAATAGTTGGCCGTGGACATGGTGGGTTCTCATTTGCAAAAGGGTAAAGACAATCTCTACTCAGTAGCTGAAAAAGGCTCGGGAACCCCGCTGGGTCCCATTCCAAAGCAGGAGAAAGATATATGTACATACCTGCTCTAAACCTTGCTTCAAGAGAGCTTTGTACAGGGAGTGGAAAAAAATTCTAGAGGAACCCATGGAAAGGAAAGCTTTTTCCTGCGTAGGACTCCGGCGTGAAAGAGTTAATTGAATAGGTTTTAATTCTCATGCTCAAATTATTCCTAAGCAATGAAATAATTTGAGTTTCCCTGTTGACTTCTCACATTTCTTACATCTTAAAAACTTTTTCTTCTTTTCAGGAAAAATGTGACCTAACAGCTTGGCATCTTGCATATGCCTCAGCACCTAGTTATAGAGATATTGAGCAACTTTGTGATAATGACAGTGATATTAACCTCTTAAATATTAGTGGAAGAACAGCTCTTCATCTTCTCTTATCAGGTAAGTAGATCGTGCATTTTTCTAATATTTCCCTCAAATATCTAATTAAGTGCATTCAATAAAAAAATCTATGCTCTTGTAAAAATACATTTTTATGTGGCTTTCTTTAACTGGGCTGTAGTCCTAATTATCAGCTCTCACATTGACAAAAAACATATTTTGTAAAAATATTTATGCTCTAATGATTATATTTTGGCTACAATTGAGGCATGATTATTTTATAGCTAATGGCAATCACTCATTTTTTTAAGAAATAAAAAATAACCAAATGTAATATCTACAAAATCAACTGTAGATGACTTTTTTTCTGAAGTATGACTTTTCTTAAAATATGTGAGGCAATCTAAACTGATATGGTTAAAATTCAGTGGAACGACAATGGTTAATAATATTTCAAGAGGGAATGACTCCCACTATGTCATAATTTCCCCAGTATTTGGCATGAAAGACATGGTAGCTAGGTTATATCCTTTTTATGAGGTTGAATATTCATATGTAGGTAATGTCTCTGGGCATTCCTGGCATCATACTAGCTGTTTGGATACATGAATGATATTGCTAACCAGAATATCCCAGTAAAGGAAATGGAAATGACCTCTTAATCTTGAATTTGGGCTTTACCATTCCCTTTTGGATCTATTACTGCATGAATTCTACCCTCGCTCATGAAAGAGACCTTTATGATCAGCTATCAATTTCTTGAAGGCATCATTTTCAGTCTTTTTTTTGTCCCTCCCCTCTGAGTTAATGACTTATTAATTTTTTATAGTGGTAAAATAAAATGCACCAATGACTTTCATTAATGATCATCTTACAGAGAATGTTGCACTCAATGACTTGTATGACTAAAAATTTCTTCCAATTCCGTCTACTCTTGAGTAATACTGAGCAAATGTTGCCTTAGGCAACAATACATCAACCTCTATATTGTATGTTATTTTCTTCGTCCTGCTATCTTGTATTATTTGCATGTATGTACATATTCATTAACCTCCTCAAAATTTTTCTCTTGGCTTCATTGATAAATTCTTCAAAATAACATTTTAATGTTTCCTTATGATTTCCCGTAATACTTACAATTCCTTTTTTCTCAAAAAATTTCTCCCATTTATCCACTCGCTAATTATCTATCACCACACCAGTTTCTCTTTCTAACTTACAATTTAATTCTCTTTAGTTCCACCATTACATTTTCAAATTCCTCTATTTACTTCTCGCCAAATACAGCAGCCAGGTTGGTAACATGACTGGCAACTAAAAGGTTGTGAAGTTGAATTTTGCCTTGGAAAAATTTTTGACCAGAATGTAAGTTGTATTTGTCTTAAGGTTTAAGTATAGATTAGACAGTGTGATATAATCCAAGCAGTTGGAGCCCTTAAAATGAATTCAACTTAAATACTTATTCTTTTCTTCTCTTTTGCTACTGGCCTAATGGTTATCCAAGACTCCCTGCTTAATGCTTTTAAAACTTTTTTTCATGTTTTTTCATTACTTCTGCAGTTTTCATTGATCAAATCTTCTCTGAAACATACTGTATATGGAGTGTTCTGGGCTTCTATTCCGAGGTCCTGAATTTCTGGGAGAGGCCTCTAGAGATGATATATTAAACCCAAGCTGATTTTCTGGGTACCAGACCTTTCTGGAAAACCAAGAGCCTCACTGGAAAAGTAACTGACCCCCCTTCCATTGAGCGTGAATTTGGGCTGTTGTGAAGCATGCTGTTGGGCATATTATATTATTTGTTGGGCTTTACCCTAACCGATCGGAATGATGTTTGGGTTGATCTCTGTAGTTGGTGATTTGTCTATTAATCTGGTCTCATGACCCCTATCTTCCTGAATAATGAGTTGCAACAATGCATTGCATTACTCCTTTGCCCAAACCAAGTCACCCAAGTTACTGGTTGTGTGTGATGATGGGCATGCAAGTATCACGCTACTTTTCTCAGACATTGTAAATGATGAAATTCATAATTTTTTTGTGAAAATATTAACTTTTATCTAATTCCATTTAAATGACAAGATATGGTTTTATATTTTTTTAATCATAACAGCAGAATGCATTTGAATGCTTAAATTACATGATTTCAGTGCTTTTGATGCTCAAATGTATATTTTTGATCCTGTGCTGTGATTCTTCTATTGATAATAGCTTCCTTGTCGCGTACATTTATGCCATCAAATGTGCGAAAAGTTTTTTAACTGTAGTTCTGATATCCACACAGGAGAATTAATACAAGGCGGTGGGGGAAACAACATCTCTTGGCAAGGACTCCTCTCCGCTGTGGAGAGAGTGGTTAAAGCTGGTGCCAATATAGGGGCCCGAGATTCTTTTGGGGAAACACCTCTCCTCGTAGGGTTGAGAAAGTTGCTGGCTGCTGGAGAGTATGGACGAGCTGCAGAGTTGGGCCATCTATTGATTGAAGCAGGCAGTGATCCTGATGCTGTGAATCATGATGGCCGTTCTGCACTCACATATAGTGTTAACCATTTAGACGATAGTGTTGCTCTCACTCGCCTTCTCCTAAACTGTGGAGCATCTGTCTGGTCTGGGTAAGTCTTATTGATGAAATTGATCTCTAGTTTCAGGGGCTAGATCATGAAAAATCAAGGAGTATTTGAAATAAGGAAAACTTTTTCCATTAAAAAGACATCCTCTTAAATAAATTCATATGTATTAGTAGTTTTAACACCTTTAAACAGCATTTATCAAGTAAAAATTTTACCACATTAGATGCAAATGTAAATGCATACAAGTTACTGTATTTGGCTTTACTCAAGAATGATTTTTATAATGAACACACTTTAATTATCCATTAGATGTTATTATAATTTACTGTAATGGTTTTTACGCATGCTTTACTGATTTTTATTACGTTATATAAATTGTGCTGAATGAAATGGCTGCATAATCCCTGCTCACAAATAAAAAGTAAATAACTGCTAGGAGCAGAAATGACAGACATAGCTATATAAATAGATACGAAACAGAGGATTATTCTGTTATAAATCACAGAAATGCATTCATTTTCCTGCTAAAGCATAATCCTAGTTTAACATCTCTTTTCTGCATCAAACAAAATGAAAATAGCAATTTAATTTTACGTACCTTTTTTGTGTTTAATTTTATGAACTTTAATATTTTCCATCTAAACATTAATATAGTTTGCTAATGCCATTTGACTATTTAAATGAGCCAATACATTATCCAGGGCCAAAATAATGAATGTCAATTGAGGAAATCAGATATGAAGTTCTTGAAATATCATAGTGCAAAATAGGCAGGAAAAAAATCTAAATGTATTTTAATTGGCCGAAAGTATTTTGGTGTGAGCTCTTGCTACTCGTCACTATTTCATTCTTCATTTCTAAATGGAACCATTACAGTGGTGGGAGTTCTGGAGCATCAGATGGTGGATGTCCTGTGGATAGAACCTTACATTCTGGAGATGAAGCATGTGGAAACCCATTGTCTGCTGTATTCTCCACCTCCCATGACAGAGATCAATCTGCATTCACTTGGTTCCTCCGTGCTGTCATTCGTCGTCGTCGCGTTGAGCACTGCTCAGAAACTCTTGCCCTTCTCTCTCAAGTGATGGGGGAGTGCCCACGGAGGATGCACTCCCATGTCCTCCGAACCATGTTCCGGCATGTCAAGTGCTACAAGATACTGGGGCCAGTCTTCTACCAGCTTAAATTGAGCATGATGCGCTACTGGACACAACCCCATGATCTTCGCTACCTTTGTTGGCGCACATTGAGGAAGTCACTGCGCTCTGGAGGACATCTTGTGTCAGGAGCCACAAAGTTAGGCCTACCTAAACCCATGCAACAGTACTTGCTAATGGAGACTTAAAGTAAAGCATCTCAAGTAACAGATAAGATAGGCTGGGAGAGATCATTTGGTTCCTTCCCCCAGCATCTATGTCTCCATCTCCAATCCCATATTACTAGCTCAAGTTTAATTATTTTTGCTTAGTGCATTTATTTTCTTATTGAATTGAATATGCTAAAAGTTTTTAAAAAATTGCACATAGAAAAAACTGAAGGTTATTTCCGAGGACCCTAACTCATCACTTGCTGATCAGGTTTCTGAAAATTTGAGCCGCAAAAGAAAATATCTTGTATTTGTGAAGTAGCTAATATTTTCTCTGCATGATTGTTTGCTTAATTCTCTATCTCAGCTGTAACCCTCCTCTATACACAGTGACTAAGGTTTCAGAAAATAAGCAAAAATAAGTATATCATTAAAATCAATGGGGATGAGCAAGAACCTGATTACTGCTGACTGACTCAAAAAAAAGTTCACATGACACAGTTCCTCTTTAATCTAATGCATTTTCAGGAGCACTGAAAACTTAGGTTTGTGTCACTTATAGAAGGCTAAAACTAAGAAATTGCCACATGGGCTAGTTCAAACCCATGTTTAACATGATCGCCATTTCTTTTAAGCAAACTAGCCAAGAGATATGTAAAATGTGATGGTTGGTTCTGGGTCATGAAAATGTATACTGTATGAAATAATTATCTTGGCTGTGACTTTTACAAACTAAAAATGTGTTCATCATCTTTTACTTATGGTAGATAGGCATGTGTATAAATATATTTATTTCCTACACTTAACATTTTTGTGAATTCTGAGTGGATACTAATGATCTGTCAAGGATTAATGTGATCTTGTGATTTATTCCATTTATCAAGATTGTACTTCAAAAATGGCAGGGCAATGGAGTTTCCTGGTGAAAAATAATGTTTATAATCCACCACATCTTATAATGGAGCATAATTTATCATCAAGTAATTTATGAATGTGAAATTATGGTGATGGAAAGTTGTCTCCATTTAAAATTCTGTGCAGAATTTTGTATTGCATGGATAACTACTCAGAATCCTTAAGGATGGGCTACCACCAGCAGAAGTCTCATTCAGATACCAAGTATTTGTTGTATTTCCTTAATATACCTGAAATATCAGACAAATCAGTGTTAATTCAATATGTAATCCCTACATTTTGGCCCATCTTTGAGAAGCAAATAACTTATTTGTGGATGCAGACTTCATTACAACACCAATGAAATGGAGAATTCAACGCACAATGAAACAGAGAATTTATTTTGACTTGAACTTCATATTGTTTAGCACTTCTAAAACTGTCAGTGATGATCATTAACATCAATATTCCCAAGATATTATTTTAATTCATAATTACTTCCATTCTATACGATTATGATATCACTACCACAAAATTGTCTCTCTTTCACAACAGGCCACTGCTATTGGTCTTGGGATGGAAAAAATTCATAGGTTGCTGCAACACAAAACTATTTAGTTTTGTGTTGCAGCAGTGTAAATTAAATAATAGCATATGCTATTATTTAATTTACAACTTAATCAAAATCTACCATAAATATGTTAATATATTAACAAAAAGTAATAATTTGATATAAATTTGCAGTTTTGTCCAAAGAAGATAAAGATATGCTTTTAAAATTAGCCCCTTAACCTTTTCACTCTAAAACATGAATTACCAAATATTAGTACTTTTCATGATGTCCCCATCAGATTAGCTTATCACTGCTCTAAATATCCTGCCTTTGATCTTCTCTTTTGCCATCTGCAGTCGACTTCAGTCCCAGTCAGTCCTCTTTAGTCTTAGCTTTCTTTCATCCTCACCAATTTGTTTTTCCTCTACAAAATAGAGGATCATTTTACAATGAACCTTATCTGAAAATTCTTCTCTTTTCTATCCTGGGATAGCTTTGTTGAAATTTCAAGCTTAAGCTTTTTTTCCTTTTTTTCATCAATTTTAAATAATCAATATAAATACTTAACTATAATATCAAAAACTGTTGATTTAGATATATTTTCTTTGTAATTTTGGCTGCTCATGGAAAGCTTAAATATGATAATGATGGATATTTTTCAATTTATAGATGCAAAGCAATGAAAACAGTGAATTCATTGCATAATAATTTGGAACTAATTCAAGTCACCTATCTGGTGTGAGCCCGGGAAGTGAGTGACAAAAGATGCAAATTGTATTTCAGTGCATACATTTTGTCCATTGCAATATGCTGTAGCTAAATACTGACTTATGTAAAATTCTTCCAAATGAAAATTTGATCCTTCTCTTCAGAGCATTTTGAGTCAAATACTTGTGGAATGATTTCTAAACATGTCTTCTTTGGCAGATGGCTTATCTACCTCCTATTAGACATGGTCACATTACGACTTTTAACAAGGCAAAGCAGAATTTTTTCATTCTCTAATAGTCAGTATTGAATTAGTACATGGTATTATGAGAATATTTCATCCTTAAATATGTAATTTATTAATTTGGTCTCTGATAAATAGGTTACACTTCAGTGTGACCTTATCAGAATTCTAGTATACTAATATGTACTCATTTTGGAATTTCCTTTATTTATAATGCTACATTGAGGAAATCCTTTAATAAGTATTGTCTTCATCAATGGGCAAAGTCTGAAGAGTAATATATTATGAAAATCCATGAAGTGGGATTCATTAAATCATATATCATTACTGAGGTTGAAGTATATCCCATTTTATCATCAAGTAACAACTCCTTCTTAGCAAAACTATATCTTTTAAACGTTTTTAATATCCAGCAAACAGCGACAGAATTGCTATTTCTCATCAAATGATGTGGCATTCCAGTGTTGCCTATGAGTTAAGTTCCTGAAGCTCATTGGTATATCATGCAATGATGACCACATGGTAACTGCACTCACTAAATACCTACCTACCTATCATACGAATCATAAATTAAGGTAATTCAGCCATTGTAAATACCATTACTCAAGACCTCAATTTCAATGAAATTCTAAAGTACCTATTTTGTGAACTGGTTCCTTTGAATTCATGGGATAAAATTTACTAATATCATGTGTATCATACAAAAAAGACTGTGGATAAAACTTTTCATATATTTCATCCAAGTAGCATCTTAATGTTCAATCTTGACTGAAATTATAGATGTATGTATGTCTAAGCTCTTAATTTTTGACATCATTCAGAAATGCCTGTTGTGAGAGGTAATCATAAATTCATTCAATTTGCATTTGATCACTAAATAAAGCAGATGTATGCTAGCAGCAATCAACCAGTGTTTTTAGAAAGCAACACTAGTTGACTAAAGAAAAAAATGCTACATGCTATTATTTACATGTAATTTATCCTATTTAGGAAAATCAGAATTGGGATGGAGTGATTTGATATCTTCAAATCAAGTGAACTAGCAATTTGATACAGCAGACTTCGATGGGATAGCATTAACTAGTTAACACCTCTTTTATCTTCTATTACCCATGCCTCCTGTGAAATAATGAGTCATTATTTTTTTTAGTTAGAACAAAATTAAAGTGCTCATGTACAACTCCTTTTAATAATAATCAGTCCTTGCTTTGTCTTGAAATGATATGCATGTGTAATAAATTTTCCTGACACTTGAATTCAGTCACATCTTTAGGCTCTGCCTATGGCAATGACCAATTTCAGCTTCAATCAAATGGAAATTGTTATGTTCAAACCTTTTTGGCACTGAAGAGATGATCTCAAACTCAGATTATATATTCTCCAGGTAGTCCATAAAAATGGTGCATAATCAAAGGCAAGAATTCCCATTGGAAAAGGTGGTAGGTAAAAATATAATGTAACAGCACCACAGAGAACAATTAATTCACTCATAAACAAGTACCAAAATAAATAAAGATGAAACAAACTTTACAAGCAGAAATATGACAGCTAGGTATGAAATAAAGCAGAGCAGTAGTGGTAGTTTTTGGCCTGTCTTCAAGCCTTGTTGACTGGTTCAAGGCCTCTAGATTGATCATATCAATCATCATGCATAATATAGGTAGATTGTAATATCGTTCACTTTTAGTGATTGGTGTGAGTTATACTGTTTCAGTACCAATGTGCCAAAAAATGTGTTGGGAACTACCTACCTATTGGTCCATTACGAAATAAAATTTCATGTATTTTTTCATTCAAGTCATGCTATAATATCTTCTCTGTTATTGTATTTATTTGTTCTCCAAAATGCTTCCTAAAATCACTAATACTGAGATGACTTTAACCAGGAGAAGCTTTGTAATTTTTCAGTAATGTCTGTTGGTAAAAATGCCCATAAGTTCCAAATGTTTCATAAGGTCATTGCAATCTTGGCTTAGAGTTTCCTGCTTGGAAATTGCTTATGTCTTGTATTGTGATGTATAACTTTGAGAGAAGATTTAAATAATGCAGTAATTATGAAAGCTTTATAGCTGATAGTGAGAAATGGTGCATAAAATATTCAAAAGGAAATGATGAACAACTCAAAATTGTGAAGTATACTTTACTTGGTGTACTAAGATAAATGACCAGCTAGATATAAAGTCTGGTGAATTCTATATCCGTCTAAGATATTATGAACTTTTAAAAGTGCTCTATGAATGATATGTGATATCTCCAGTGATATGAGTTAATTAGGCTATGTATTTCTTGCTCAGCAACATATCTGTAATACTTGCAATATATTTTTAAGTTTTAGAATTTATTCTCTACTTGATAGATCCTGAGCTTAAAGAAATGTGCTTTCTCCATGAGTAAAGTGATACAGGGTTTGTAAGAGATGTGATAATTCTAAGGAGTTAACATTGACAATGACAGCCACGTCCTGTGCATTTTCTCAAAAGAAAAATAGCCCATATGTATCATTAGTTCCTATATTCTAAATTATGTGCAACTAAAAGTTGCTCTACACTTTTTGAAGGTATATTTAACCTTAAAAAGTACATCTCAACATCGGCATAGAGATTAGAAGTGCTCAACTACTTGTGTTCATTAAATACCCAAAAAATGTTCAAAGTAAAATCTTGCCTACATAAAAGACTACATATTCATTAGGTTGAAAGTGAAGAAGAATTTTGAATTCTCACAGAGTAATGTATCACCTCCAAATGTGAATATATTCATTAACAAAGTCTTCACTTTTCCAGTGAGGTTCTGAATAAAGTGTTCATTTACAAAGTGCATAACAATTCCATTAAATGACTTACAGAGGTCATATAGGCCTTTTTCTTAGACAAGTTTTTCACCTCTGTGTTCAGCCCATGGGAGGTTTCCAATTGTGGCTATGTTTTCTATAACATTAGCATATGTGGGTAGTCACACAAGTGTAAGATTCAAGACAGCTTAACTAGAATTCTGGGTTTGTAAAATTAAATGGATCTTCACGTCACTGAAACTTGGGGCATTGATAATTTACAGCCCTTGATCCATAACAGTATTTGCAGCACATGAAAATGAGATGATCATACATCAAACTTACAGATATGGCTCTCCTGCATTTCCGATACATTCTAGAATAGCTACATAAATGCCACCGTAAATAAAGGATTATAGCATTTCAGGTAGTCCTCAAGTAAAACTTTAAATTCCAGGCTATGATATTAGGTCACCCATTTTTGAGAAAAAATAGCCATTAAAATTTGATCGAATTAATATAACCCCTAACTTATTTTACTTGTTGGGAAGTAGGATAAGGTAGCATAAGATTTAATGGAAAAACAGAGGTAATCAATGCACAAAGGCATTAAAAATCGCATGGAATTTGAATCCTTGAGGTAAACTGCCTCTCAGATAATCATTTATACCAAGATTATGTTTTTAGAGGAACAAGCACCATTGGCTTTTCATCTCCTTAGGCATTAATGTTACGCATAAGCAATGACAGCTTGAAAAAATTTAGATTTTTGTGCATTGTGACAACAAATTCTTAAATAGGCCATGAATTGAATTAAGGAAAACCTAAAAGACAAATTAGGTTCTTTTTCATATCATAATGAGAATAACATATACAAATGGCTATTAAATGTGCAGTCTTCTCTTAGCAAGCAGCTTATTGCTTGCTGATCTAGTTTATTATCAGGGCATCAAATTATAAAATTTTAGTGGTAAATGAAATTTAAAAATCCTAATACTGAGGCCAAAATCTTTAAATTAGCCAAAATGAGTTTAATTTTCTATATAATTTGAGCTGGTACCTAACCACGAGAAAGAATCCACTTGACTCAAACATTAGCACCATTCCAGGATCTTCATATTCCAATTGACAATTTATTCATGTACAAAATGAGGACTACCTGAATACCTCTTATGAAATGTAAACATTAAATTGGTCAAATTCAACTTTATGAACTATAAGGTGAATATTTTTCTTCACCGCTTTCTTCTGTACAGTATTTATTGCAATAGCTATCATTATTAGGTATTTCCCAAATGGAAACTCATCTTCAGGTACTTCGACTGTCAAAAATTATTTCAATAAAAAATCAAATCATCCAACATGAGTAAAAAAGTATCAAATAAATAGTTCTTTCTATAAAAATTAGGCTGAAAACTCACTTTTATTCATCAATAAATATATAGAATCAAGTTAAGAATGTTCAATGCATGTGATATAATGAAATACTACCAGTTTTTCCTTTCAAGTGGACATGATCAAATTGTTCTACTTCATGTAACTACACATTCTACTACCTTCTCTTTCAGTTACTCGTGATCCTCATAAAATAGCATTCAGTGTTTCTTTGTCATGGATGATATGTATTTGTGGTGTAGTTATTAGAAAAACATTAACAAAGAAATGGTTTCCATAATGTGGGTTCACTTAATAGTAAATTTACAGCAATATGTTCACTGTACAGGAAACAAAATGATGAAACATGTTAATCAGCTTCTTACAGTAAAATACAGTCAGTAATGCTCCACTCTGCTAGGCACTGGATTAGATGACTAATTTTTAATTCTGTGCTGCCAAACAATTCCATTACTACGCTTGCATCTTACCTTTACTCAGGAAAGTGCTGTAGCCAATCCAATCTAGTCCCATAAAGGATATTCCATTTCTGCAGTCGTTTCAATTCTTTTAATTCATTCAATATTGTTTATATGTGTTAAATTAAAGAGCTGAGATAAATAAATATTAGATAGACATGATTTTCACTAGGGCTTATCAAGTCGCTGAAATGCAAACATAACCTTAGTATGAAATAAGCAGATATAAGATAACATATTTAATGTTAACTGGTGAAACAAGAATTCAGTTAAAATAATTTTTTATTGTGCAAGTAATCCTTTTTTTCATTTATACCATAAGAGCAACGGGCATAATTGCACTGCATCCATAGCCAAAATCCAAAGTATCAATGCCATATCCTTCAGTGATACTATGACCATTTCCACCATGTGCATCATTAGGCTTGGTCCTAAACATTTGAGTGCCTGGAAGCCTCTTTTTTAAGCAAATGCTCAAAGGAAGACATTCCATCATCTTCATAGGTTCAAAGATTGTGTCAGCCTACAATTTTTATAATCCTTTTGCCTGAACTTTTGATGTGATTGTAGTACAAAAATGTGTTTCATAAAGAATTGAATGTAAATTTTGTTATATATCATTTATCACAAATGATTATAAACTAATTGTATGTAGACTTATTTATTATAATGGCTATTCCTATGTTAAGAAAATAAAGTTAATTTTGTTCTTTTCCAACCTTTTATTCATTTCCTTTTAACACAAGTTTTCATCCAAGCCTATAAAGATCCTAAGGTCATTGGCTGAGTTGTTGAGGGATCTTCTGTCCACAAAAACTGTATGTACCCATTTTAGCCTATTCATATGAAATGAGACCGATTTTGTGCATTTATCATTTTATTTGGGTAAATCACTTTGGCTTGAAGCTAAGGTTACCCATATTGCACTGTTTACCTAAAGTATTAATCCTTAGATTTTTCATTTGTGCTTACAGGCAAACTTTCGGGTTGTATTATTTAACATATTACTATTCTCTTGAGGATGGAAGGTTCTAGGAGAGTACATGCCTTAACCTTGGCTTAAGCAAGCAACACAATTTGTATCACTCATTATAATGATATAAGATATATAATTATAAACTTCCTCTTAAACCCCTGATGCATTCTACCTTATGTTACTTTATCCAAAATTCTTATTCTTTTCTTTTAATCCCTTCTCTCCTGACACTGTCCCTATATCACAGCCTCCAAGAACAAATGGGGTTGCTTACCATATTTTTTTTTACATATTGCCGAATCTGATGAGTTTGTAAAATAAAAAGACCCATATTTTTTTGTTTTTTGATCCGTCAATTATTTCCCGAGTTATAAGCGGCGAAAAACTGATGTTTTTAACCCTTTCGGAAAAGTGGGCGTGTTGCAACCTCTGACGTATATAGACTTCGTCCAATCACAACTGAGCCCGCGAAGCTACTTTGCCTTCTCGCAATGGGGGGGACACAGCTGACTCGGCCAATACGAGCAGTTGCAACAGCATCTGTGCGAGCAGACCTTCCGAGAATCCCCCTCCACTCCCTTCTCCACCCCTAAAAGCAGCCAAGGATGGTAGGAAAATGACGTCAATGTTACCACAGCAGCATTTTCGGTGGGCGTCACCTTTTGCTTATTTACATTTTTGATTTATGAGTGAATGGTTGTAGTTAGAAGACTAATTTTTTCACTACAATTCTTTTTTCGTTTCCATCTAACAATTTCGTGTACAAAATTGAGATTCCGGTTCCGAGTAAACACCCATATTACCACACATTATGGCCTTCATCCACTTTTAAAGACTTCTCTCAAGTTTTTCCACCAACTGTCTTTCTATCTCCACTGTATAAAACTAATTGCTTGTATTTACCTATTTTAAATTTCCCCACTACATTAATCTCCAAAATCAAATTTCAAAAGACTTCTATCTAATCTACTCCTACCACACACGTCCAACTTTCAGAGTCATAACAATGTTAGATTCTATATTTTAGTATAAGCAAATTTTATTTTACTGGTTTTTTTATAAGTTTACGAAATTCATTTCTTCCCATTCAGAAATGCTCCTTTGGACATTTCAATTCTCCTCATAACCTAAAAGGTATATATAGTATACTAACAAACCCAGTTTGGGCCAAAATCTTTCTAAAGACATCTAGTTTATTGCAGCTGTTTTTCTGTTTAACAAGTATGTATTATGTAATAATGAATTATCAAAATGATTTTGTCAATGACCAAAAACTTAATGAAAGTAATGATCCAATTGATAAGTCTAATATTTTTTTTAAACATGATAGAAGAAAATAGGCCTCCCAATAGCAGTCTGGGTCTGTAAATTGAACGGAATTTTCTTCTTTTGCCGTGGCATCTACTGTCGGCACAGAAATTATGAGCACTCGAGTTTGAATACGAATAACAAATTAACAGCTAGGCATACAGAAAAACTCATCTCACCATAATTTTTCTTATTTCATTCTGCGTTATTAGATGGCAAACTTAAATTTTTAAAATGCATTTTCATTTATTTACAACGGTTTTTATGTAAAAAGTGCTGGTTTTTGATGGTAATCGAGCAAAGCACGGACTTTGATAACTCGTAAATCAATAACAGGACGTTCAATTGAAACCAAAGTAAAAAGAATGTTAGGTATACATGTTTTCCATGGATACTGTAAGTTTCCAATGTGTAACTTTAAGAGAAAAAAGTTTTTATCAATTTTATAAAAAGTTAGCATTTCAAAACTGGAGTGTCAGAATTTCGTTCTTGGTGGCGTTATAATCCGCATGTCCTAAATGTATCCAATACGTGATTGTCTAATATTTCAAAACATGTGTTTAATTTATATCAATTGGTATTTATATTGGCAAAAGCGAGCTCCCTCGGCAAACGACCTGCACTGTTTAAGCCTTGCAGTGTTGCCACGTACATCCTCTCCTGGCCGCCAGCGCCAAGCTTTGCTTGTTTTATGCGAACAGATACAATTATGCGTCTTTCAAATTTCACATCAGCTTTCCTCATGAGAGCCTTGGACCTCGAACGGCAGCTTTAAAAACGGTGCTTTTATTCATTTTTAATTTTTTTTCAAAAATATATATGAGACAGCATTCATAGAAGTTTTGGCTTTTATTATCACAGGTCTCCTTTCCATCAAGGATACACATCAACTGACAGAAAAAAGGGTAGAGAAGATGCTTTAGAACAAGTAAGATGATTTACTTGATTTGATAAAAGCATACAGATGAATTATTTATGAACAAACTGGATGGTATCAGGCATTATTTTCTTGAACATCAAATCATGTAAATGAAACAATAATAATTATTTACTTGTACTTTTCATTATTTTCCATTGCTTTCAAAACAAGTACAGTGAAACCTTCCTATAACGAATTCGCAGGGACCGGAAAAATGATGACTTCATTGAACGGATGTTCGTAATATGGAGGTTATATGAGAGTTGCGCGGTCTCAAGAGAAGTCAAGAATTCGTGCTGGTGTAAGACGCAACCCTCATTTGTACTGCAAGCAAGTTTAAGAGGGCATAAAAAAGTCATTTAGGTATGCCATATTCAGCCAATTACCCATAGTAATTGATGGTAAAGCTTGATTGGATAACTGAAAGTCATGGATAGTTCATCCATGTTTAATTTCATAGTAGATTTGCCCCAGGTTTCAGGGCCACAGCACATTTTATTAAAATTATTGTTTTTTAAACAATTTCATTTCTTGGTCAATCATTTATAAATGTATAATTATAATTACCCTACACTCTACATCACCTAAAACAAATGCCTTTTATTTATGCATATTGAATATGCCACATCATTTTGTTCAACATTCAGTTGTTTTTATTCTCAGATGCGCCCTTCTGTATACATATACATATCTATTTGTTGTATATGACTGGCAGTTTTTACTACATTTTTGGGAGGATGAGGATAGATTAGCTTTTACATGTTCGAAATGTTATGTTGTGCACCATTAGGCAAAAAAGAGCCAGCTCAACTGCGAGATTGACAGCCACAGTGGCCCACAATCTGGGTGGGGTGGTGAATCTCACTGTGTGGAATATGATGCTTCACTTTCTTGAAAAAAAAACAACTTCAGCCAATGTCACCTCTATGATTGTTTGCGATCCTGACTGAGCTCAATGTTTCACTCGAAGAAAGTATCCGATTATATTTCTGTATCAGGTTTCGTTTGCTGAAACACACATGGATGGCTGTGGTGGGGAGAGATGCAGGACTTTGAGACGTCATTGATACACGCAGTCACAGTCCAAGGAACAGTCATCTCTGCTAGCCTGCCCAAAAATCCTGCCTCAGCTTATTTCTCATGTTTCTTTCTTTTCTGTGGTAAACATGGCAACATTGTAGTGACCGTGCTGGCTGGTAGGGGGTGTGGCGTGGTTTGAATGAAATAATTTTTAATTACTGCCTTTGTATTTTTGAAAGAAAAAGAAAAATAGCTTGTTATCTGTGTAGTTTGGTGGTTTTTTGTTTACGTTTGTGCATGAAGTCAATCCCAACAATTAAGCTGGTGCATATTTTCCCAATGATGCACTAAATAACATTTCGTCCATGTCCCTCACTGGAATACTGAGATAATTCTCTCAATTACAATGGAAAAAATCATCAGAAACGCCAAACATTATTTCAATATTGATAGTGAAAACCTATAAATGCAGAGAAAAGTAATTTTTACGCAAAAATTCGTTAAATAGAGGTCACCTCTATGTTTGGGCCCAGGCCTGGACTTCGTTCAAATGATGTTTCATAAGTATGGAGGTTTGTTACAGGAGGTTTTTCTGCATGCATTGTGTATGGGAAGGTCCTGGGACTGGGGCTATGACTTTGTAAAAGGGAGGTTTTCATAAAATTTTGTTATAGGGAGGTTTCATTGTAGAAAGCACAGGTCATGTATATCTTTCACTAGCATTATTTGCTAATGGCACCAGTAACCTTGGTGGAAATTCAATCTCCTTGGCAAAATTGAAATAAGTTAGCATGTTCAGAAAAAACCTAGTATTTGCATTGGGTGAGATGATCGGCTAGATTTATAGCAGTGACACTGTATGTTAATAAATCAGGAAATTGATGTTAAAATATGCCTCATGCAATGGTTAAAAAGCATGGCAGCAAAAACTGGAATACGAAATTCATGTCAATTTCCTGAATAGCCACACTTTTTCTAATTTTCCCGAGTTTTGTCCCCCTCATGAAAGCAAAGAGTCCATGTTATTTACCTTAATGAGTTTTGTGTTTATTTCTGTTTAATTACAGGCATTTTGGTTAAACTTAGCTAAGCTTCCAATCAATTTTTAGTGGAACATATGCGAGGGTGACAGGTTTTTTTTGAGGAATTCAACCATTTTTACTCAATTTAGCTATTTTTCTACCATCCTCAATTTTTTCATTCCTCACATTCCCCTAGATCTCCTGATAACAATTATTTCCACAATTACAAACAATTTCATTTCTAAGAAAGCACATGGTTTATTTAAAAGAAAATGCATACAATGCATTGTGATGGTTTTTATAAGAAAATACTGGAAATTCTGTGTTTAAGTACAAAGTAAACATAAAACAGATAACAATAAAATGTGAAATAAAAACTGCTCCATCATAAACTCTATATCTTCAGAAGTACCTTCCTATAGTACTAACAATTTGCAGAGAACAAGGTGATCATTAAAGATTCAAATCATCTTTCTAGGTCACAATTTTCAATGAGAGGACAAAAAAGGATATCTGTTACCCAAGAGTGAATCACCTTCCTAACCTGGCCCGTTGCCGACTACCATGGTGTGCTGCCTTTGAGTTTGTATTTAACCCATTTGCTTCCCTCCATTCTTGCTCCAAGCGTACGTAAACACCTCCCAGAGGCATGGGACGTGGTTTCTGCTGAAGGGAATTGACAGCCACAGTACGTCGAGTGAGGACAGCAGATGCCCATCCCATCGCCTTCTCCTCCAGCTCACGTTGGTTGTCCTGATTTGTGCGAGTTGAGAGTTTGTTCATCCACCGAGCTTTTCTGTAAGAGGTTTGTGAAATAGATTTTTCCATGGTACAATGGAAACTCTGTAATCCAACAGCGTTGGGACCTCACAAGTGCCACAGCATAAAAAATGCCAGTTCATAGAATGTCTCAGATGATCCAAGTTACTTAAAAATTCTTACTGCCTATACTTGTCAGGTTTCTCTATTTATTTACTGCTATGCCATTAAAAACAATGCCTTACACAGAAAAATTAAAAAAAGGTGCCAGAAAGAACCTTTGAATAAAAAGTTGACTTTTTACCACATCTTGAACAAAATTGGCACAAAATTCCAAATACTGTTGGAAGTCACGTAAAATCCATCATGCTGTGCAGAAGGAATCAGTAACACAAAATAATCTCAAATGTTCAAAGTAGTAAGGTGACAAAAGAACCAGGTCAGCATAAGTATGAAGAATGTCTTAAAATGTTCACTGCTTATATGATACACAAGTTCACCCACGTCACCAGCACAAAAGAATTATTTTTAAATTCCAGTGATTTTGCAGAGCGAGTTGTTAGCAATTATGCCTGTGCCAGAAAGCCTGAATCTGATATTATTGAATCCACCTCCATTCAGTTACTCAGTTACAACATTGCCATATGTCGGCACTGGCAGGGACCAGAAAGCAGAAACTAGCTTTCTTTGGGTATGTGCATTTCACTCATTCTAGCAACTTTAATGGAATGGGAAACTATCTCCCAAAAGAATGATTTTCCTTTCACTGTTTTCACCTCCATTTTTTCACCTCTCATTTTTATTCCTGTGGCCTGTCAGCACAGGAAACCTACTTTCTTTGAGTACACAGCCAAAAGAAATCCTAGTACATAAATAGAGAAGTATGGGACAAAGGCCTAGATTAATTGCACTGATCCTGCATTGCATGAAACTATAAGATATGATACTTGCTAACCATTTTAAATAAAGTACAATCTGAAAAAATAACAGTTGGTCACATAAGACAATACTCAAGAGCAGTTACACATGACAGGCATGTCAAAATCTGAGAGCATAGGAATGAGAGCATTTATTTGATTACAATTAATTTTGTATCACCTTAACCCAGGCACTTAATGGAGATTAAATACTACATATATGACTTTCAGAAAATGACTTTTCACTTTGTCCTAAAATGAATACATGGGCATTTATTTTTTAAGACAAAATCCCACACAGCACACAAGTCTGCGTGACATCCCACGAACGTTACGGGAACAAATTTGGATATTCGATATGTGTATAGGATTCCACAAACACTTGCGAGCTATGTTTGCCGTCTCCCATTCTTACATACACAAGTTTAATCAATTCCAATAGTTAATATAGTCATAGTTAAATATCCACATAGTAGCCTAATATGGTATGGATACTGGTGGAATGCTATTTCTTCCTCGTTTTTACTTTGAAATACTTTCATAGAATGAAGAAAAGTATTTTAGAAATAGTTCTTAGAAATTTGAGAGATCTCTTAAAAATGCAGAATAATCTGCCATAGTTTGCACAAAAAATGGTGCAATGTCATTGAAGAAGAACTATGTCTATCTGTTGCACAATATTTAGATTGTTTCTGCAGAAGCACACTAGTTCAATTTATGTGACTAACCTCCCATGAGAGGAAAAAGTTTTCTTCTCATTAAAATTGAAATGACTGGTGAGTGTTCCACCATTATTTCATATTTAACTTTCTTGAGAAACACCTGATTCTCAAAAATATGTTTAACCGATCCTACAAATAAGTATATTTCAAGTAGGGATGGTAAGATCGGATCCAGAGATCCACGATCTTTGGACTGCATGCATCTCCGCACTCAGATCTGAAGAGACAGTAAAATTAGATCTAGATTGGGGATTGTAAATTTTTGCAGCTTAGCAATCAAAGTGCCCCCTGGAACGGAATGTAGGTACAGTTATAGATATTGACAAGGAGACGTAGTGTAACTAAGGTTACAAAATGAGATGTTTTTTCTGTGCAACTATAAGCAAAATAAAGAAATATGCATCACAGCTTTTTTCTCCTTAGGTCTGGGTTTGCAAGAAAAAATTAAGCAGAATGTCATGCAGGTAGTCTACATTCACTGGAATTGTACTACCCAACAATGGCGGAGTGGTAAAAAATGAGAGCTAGTGTACTGAAAGATGGATAGGGATAAATTTGGAATCTCCTGAGTCCACTCCAAGAGACAAATGGATCAACCAAGGAACCAAAGAATACTTTCCATGAACTTCACACATGCTGAATGATGGATTTGAAAAAATTGTATGTACTTTTAAAGTATTACTTTTCACAAAAGATACACCGCATAGCATTCATAGCAATGTGAATTATTAAAAATAAAAATCTAAATTCTAACAATATTACATTATAACATGGAGTATTACAGAGATAACAATCAATAAATAACTGAAACATTACAATTATGCACCTGATGCAACAGTGGTGGTTAGTTCACTGAATCCTCTAAGTAACACTACATATATATTTCAATTAGTAGCTCACCTCTAGTTACCAGTTTAGTTACTGGTTACGTGGTCACATGTTTATAACTAAGAACTATCAATACAAAAATGATGGCAGGGAAACCTATTCAGGATAACCCAGGAACGTCAGATCAGGATCTCCCATGGAAGTGGACATTGGAAGTCCCTGGGATGTCCGCAGGATGTCCCTGTGATGACAAGGGAGCTCTCAGGGACATCCCTAGGGTCCGGCCTTATCCTGGTGGGAAATCCCAAGGACATCCCTGAGCTGTGTGGGATGTGAATTGTCATAGATGGTATAGTACGGTTTCCTGTCTCTAATAAAGGGAATTTGTTTCTTTCAGGATAAAAGTTTCGAATTTGAAAGGCATGATGCTGGTATTCCTCGATATATACTTATGGAGAATATGTAGGAAAATTTTTAATAAATGTTGCTACCTCCAATATAAGATAGCTGGCTAAGTGAGGAGGTTTGCAAGATACCCACTATGGTTTGTTAAAACTTCTATGTGACTGGACCAGACAAAGGTTTCAGATATCATTAAGCCCAGGAATTTTCGCCTCTCAACAAGTGGTACTGTAAAGTATTTTACTTAAACATTAGGACATTCAATCTTTTATGGTGATGAGAATGAATACAGGATGTAGTGGAAACCTTTGAGCAGATAAAAAAGGTGTTTTTCTCACCTTGGGTGGAAAGGAAGGGAGGAGCCCAATGAATTTGAAGCATGCGTTTTCCTCGTTGCACCCAGTGCATTGCTCATCCAACGGCCAGCACAAATTGATCCCAGTTGCTGTCTGGTGGCTTCCTTATTCTTCTGGGTGCTCCAATCCCCAGCAGTGGACTCCTCCTCAGTGCCTTCGCCTGTCCAACCAGCACCATCCCAACCTCCCTCATCCCCACTACTCTCATCATCATCACTACTGGAACTACTAACACTGTCCCCAGTACTGCTACTGCTATGGGGAGTCATCCTTCCAACTTCATCCATGGATAATTGCTTCTTTTGTTGTGCTTGTCTATGAGGACCAACAGGGAGACCAGACACACCAATGGGCTTCCCTTCTTGGGTCCCTAAATATAAAAAAATGTATCATGTAAGCGACAAAGTCATACATTTCCAGTGGTGATGATATGCACCGAGTCATCAAAATGCAGTGTAATATATTTTTTCCATCTGATAACAATAATTTATTAGAAGAACAGTGAAATTCAGACAAATGGGAAGAGTGGAGAAGAATTTTGATACATGTACCTATACACACTATTTCTTCATGTTTTCAGGAAATGCCTATGTGGCAAGGCCTACTTAAGCAATGGGCATTAGAACATTCCATTTTTAGCCAAATGCAAATAATTTAATGTGTATTTTTATGCCTGATAAAAAACTAAAATAATTAATAATGTTCAATGACACATACAAGAAAGGCGAAGGAATGTAAAATTCTGCATGGAATGATGAACTTGATGACTTGGAAAAAAACAAATATTGCATTACAAGGAAAAAGAATCAACAATGAATACTGGCAGTAAGTAAATGTTGATAATGCAAACTTGGAAATTAAATCTAGGATTCAAATTTATACCATTGAAGGGCATAAAGGCAGAAATCCTGCATGGCTCTTCATGGTTGCACAATGATGCATCAGTTTGTTTCCTCCTCCAAATTGGAGCACTGTGGAACAGTTTGCTTTGGTGGACGATAACATTAAATACAGTGGAAGTCCTCTTTGAAACACCATAGGTATGACTATGGAAATGGTGTGCTATTTTATTAGGGCTTTGCTTATTCCAGTAAAGTTAAAATAAGTAGCTCCATATAAGTATGCCACTATAAAAAGGCAATGACTTCCAAAACTCTTGGTCAAATCCCATATATTAATGACATAATGCAGAGTAATATCCCTGTCAATAAGTTAAGTCACAAATACGTGCAGCATTTAATAATATCACATATCCTTTGTCACAGAAAAACTGCAAAGAAATTTTCAAATTGGGGGTTAGACTCACTGAAGGAGAAAATCAACGGCATCTATCTCTAAAGTAATCATTATAAAATCCTTTTACTATGAAATCTTCCATTTACATCAGCTATGGCCATTTCCTTACGTATCATCAATGATCCACCCAGGCAAAATAAATTTACCAAGATGTCTTTTTAATATGAACCAAAATTCTAATTTTACAAAAAATTTGTATGGCAGAAAATAAAATAATACTAATACAGCCAATGTTGCTCCAAAGGTATCACATTCAGGTACAGTATACTTTAACATGAAATAGGATCATGGTAGAGGATAAAATGTATTTAAACTGTAGACTAGGAACCTTGGTGAGAACTTGGTTGATCTGAACGACGATAAAGCTCCCATATTGACATAAGCAGTCCATGAGGAGGTCTCCGGGGTGCCAAATTCAGGCCTACCCACCATGGGTTGGCTTGACTGAGGCAAGAGCCTTTAGTGCTCTGAAATGGGCTCCCATGGCTGGCATCTGTTTTACTGGCAGAATCTGCTGAGAGAAAAAGTAATTGACTCAATGAAAACCTATGAGAACTGGAAATATGAAACTAACTTCATAACTGATTCAATATACTTGTTATATACTCACGAAAAAATAACTCTTTGATGCAATTCCTACCTTTTCGATGGGGTGTAGCCACTTTTCCTTGGCTGGGAGATGTAGTAATTTCTTGAGTGATTAAAAACCTATGCTTCGTAAATATTTTCCAAATTTCTGCATCAGTTTTGGAGAGTAATTCTGGTTGGTGATCAGTTGTTTTACATCCCTGGCAGAGAAGGGAATTATATTCATGTAAAATCAAGACAGCAAAATAAAAATTGTTAAGTGCTAAATGCATTACAATAACTTCAGGCAACTATGCCAATAAGTGTCTCATCAATCGATTATGAAGTGTTTGCCTTTCTCTTCACTAAACTACTCCTTTCTCAAACACTACCCTGTCCTCACAATCACCACCCTAAACAAAAAACTATGCACTGAATGAACAAGCCAAGTAAATAAACCCTAGTAGCTGATAATAAGAGTTTACATTCACTGGTTTTTTAAGTTAGATTATTTACCGGAGAACTTTAAGTAATGCTATAAGAATATTTCCTACATAAAATACTACGTATTTACAGAGCAAGAACTCTCAATGTTTTCCCTTCCTTCCATAGATGTTATTCACATTTTGGCAGATACCAAGAGTAATGAATACATGATTGCCATTGACAGCACTTATTATCAATCTCTTTAAACCAAGGTGAAGGAAGGCAACAGTTATGAGTATTCATCACAGTAGAGACACAATATTACTCCCCTATGTCTGAAATAGAAGCCTTTTAATTAAACCAAAAATATGCTCAATTGCAGAAATTCCACAGAGAAAAAATCATTTGCTTTGATCGGGATGATTTTTTGATGGCTAATGATTTTTTCTCTGTGGAATTTCTGCAATTGTGCATTTCAGCAACTAACGCCATCAAGGTTCTTGTGGCCAGTTTGCGATCCTTCAATTTGTCAAAAATATGCTATTTGAAAATGCACTACAACAATAGTAAGCCATAACTACTCTGTAATTCAAGAACTTCGCCTTGAAAATGAGCTCACCAGTCTTGAAGGTAACGGCTCGAAGCGAAATGTTCGTGCACCACAGCAGGGATAATGCCCAACAGGATAAGTCACACCCCGAGGTGCTCTCCCTCCTACAGATACAAACAGTGCTGCCTCAGTGTGGTGAGTGCAACCAGCAATATTCAGCAATGAAAAGGGAAGATGACACTGACAGCACTGAAGAATATGGCATTCTCCCCAAAGATGCCAGTAGACCAGTTGCCATGACCCAAGAGCAGACCTTAAACTTCTTACATACTCATTCAAATCCCAAAGAGGATCCCTGGAAGAGATGATTTAGAAGAAAGGATTTTTTTTCTATTATTCGTTTCATGATAGTCAAGCAGTAGACTTACTCTCATTATCTCTAGGAGCTTTGCATGAGAGTAATGCTCTATTTCAGAGCATTACTCTCATGCAAAATGTCTGACCATTCTTGAAATTTAATTACTTGGCACATACTTATAGACAATACAAAGTGATTCATTGTATGAGGAGTTGTGAAGTCCAGATTTTACAACACAAGAGAATTTTACATTTGGAGGAGACTTTAGCTCTGTAGAGATTTAGTTGCTAAGAATACAGTAAAACCTCGCTTTTACGTCCCCGCAATTTACGTTTTCCCGCCATTAACGACTTTTTCTTCATGTCCTAATAATGGCCATATATCCGCAATGTAACGTCTTCCCTTTATTCACGCTAGCAAATTTTTGAATGGTTCGCCATTTACGTTTTACGAGACGATTTTGCCGTGATTGTCGTCCTGGTTGCATAACTAGTAGTGGTTGGACTCAACGCTCCGTGAAAGACAAAGTAAAAACTCATGCAGTAAGTTACCACTATGAAAGAGAAATAAAATTTGCCCAGATATACCACCATTTATCGTGACCTCGCTCATCTGTGCAATTGTAATGCCGCGAGGGATTACAGTACACGTACGTCGTTTCTCTCGCGATTGTTGTTCAGGTTGCATAACTCGCGGGATGGCTGATGCTATCGTATTGGTGATGAAATTTTACATTTATTTAAGAAGTGTAAGCTTTTCAGCATTTGCGGTCTTATCTTTCTTTTTTGGAGGCATTAATACAGATTTTAAAAAATCCTCCAGCCAAATTTCATCCTCATATATCCTACGAACACACCCGTAAAATCATCTCATTCTTCTCTAGCTCGATTCTTAAGTAGCTTTGATAGAATATCACTATGGTCTCCACACCTTCTTTTCTCATAATATTTACCCTAACTTACAAGCATTTTTGGATCAAGACTCCTGGCCTCAGTTCATCCTTATCTATGTCATTGTCCTCTTCTATTCCCAAGTTCCATTGTCTATCATTAATGCCATGCAGTTCTTTTCACATTTTCCTTACCCCTATGCTGAATCTCGTTAAGTTCTATCAGCAGCTCTCCTGACTTAACAGTAATGAACAGTGTCTTGACCACTCTAGTGTCTACTACACCATCCCCCCCCTGCATCCTTTCTCAACTGCTTGCTGCTCTGCATCTTCCCTCATACACCTGTAAACTAATTCCTGATATTCTCTCCAATTTACAACTGTACAATTTTTTCACACTCTTTCTAATCTTGGCCCAACCATATGTAATCTAGTTAATATACCTCCCCATGCATTTCAAATAAGAGATTTTGGCATTATTAAAGAGGTTTTGTTGGAACTATATTTCAATTTTAAACTTGTCATTCAATGAAAGCAAGAATTAGGCAGGAAAAATCAAGAAGCAAGGAATTATTCTTTCAGGCATAACTTTCATATAAAATTGCATACCCTCAAATTACACTTTCCCGCGATTTACACTTTTTTCTCTAGTTCCCCTCAAAAGTGTAAAAGAGGGGTTTTACTGTTTATTGAAAACTAAAGATATATTTTAGTAAGAAAAGATGTAGGTATTCATTTCTTACCCTTGCAAAAGAATTCTTAATGAACAAATAAATGCACATTTTGGTGCTGATTTATTTATTTTTGGTGTATATAAAATGTCAATACACTCAAAGAAGAGAACAAGTAACCACAGCAGAGAGCCACTTCCTCAGACTCAATTTCAAAACATACCTAGAGTGGGATGCGTGGACCTTACCAATGCGGTCCATTCTCATATTCTGTGGAATACATGGTATGTCACTTCGTACCTCCTTCATTATCAACTTTTCACATTTACTACACTTGTATAGAGATGAGAGCTTGGCAAAGTGCCCTTTCTTGGCATCAGGCTGGCCATCTACAAGAGATGCTATCAACTTACAGTATAGCCGAGACTGAATTTTGTCTTTCTTGTCAGTCAGGGCTTCTATATCCGAATTTGAAAAGAACCTTCCAAGCCTAAAAGGAATATAAGGAAGAACCATCATAATTAGAACGAGTCACAGTCATTTTTAAGGAGTTTCATCTAACTCTACACACAATATTTTTATTATCACAAGAAAACTGTGTGTCTAATGTTTAGTAGTGAATCACGATGATCTAACACTCAGTAATAATGAAGAATTACTTTGAGAATTTTGTGAGGCAAGGGCCTAGCCACATTGATACACTGGTTCCCGTCAGATCACCGAAGTCAATGTTGGGCCCGGGCAGAGGTTGGATAGGTAGCCCCCTCCATACCTCTACCGTGGTGCTCTTGTCCCCTGTCTGCAAGTGGTGGGCAGGTTAAATGTGAGTTGGCACAATGGATCTAAAGAGGTCTAAGTGCCAGGGGGACTCCAGAAGGCCCCCGCCCACCCCTCCAATTTACATTTTTTTTTGAGAATTTTGTTATACCCATGCTTTACGAAAAAGAAAACACCAGTGAAATTCCACCTTACATTTCATTCATAATTAGCAGCCATCAAATTTGACCAGCCATATTTTGAGACTGTCATTTCCATGATAATGACACACAGAGTTGAATTATTGTTTGTTAGAGGAAAATATATAGGGCAATTAAACTGTTTTTCTTTTTCCTTTCACAGGGACAAGTTAGCCCAGTTAATAACCAATGATCAAGACAATTAATTATGGTAATTTTTTAAACGAACTGAGATGAATTAACCCTATCATTCTACAGCCTTTCATGACAATTACAGCAAAGCAGGAGCATGGAGGTGGAGAAGAGTGGCCAAAAAGTGAGTTGATTTCACTTAACTTGATAATAACTCCAACAGTTTTTCTTTGTATAAAATACATATACAATCAAAAATACTAAATTAGTACAAACTGGCTGTGATTAAACCCTTATTTTCAGATAAGTGCAGAACTTCCAGTGTAAAAATCATCCACCTTGACCAGGAGCTGAGCCTAAATCCCTCAATGCCATGCTAGTGATATCTTCATATTAAATTTTGAAATCCACAGAGGAGGAGAGCACTTCAAAAGTTTACCAGCTAAATGAGGTAATTTTCACAAGAATGGAACAATCAACATTACTTACTGTTTATCAGTTACTTCCATATCCATCAAAAGTATAGGATAATTCATTGTGTTCATTTTCCTACATACTATACATATGCATATCATGAATCAGTATAGAGAACTCCACAATAGGAATACAAGACACATATATACACTTACACTTCCATTCATTACTTGAAAATTACAATGCTGATAAAATTTGATTTTATTAGCCATTAGAAAATTGCCAGATAACCCCATATTGATGATTCTGATACCTTTATTAGAATTTTATCAATATCCACAAAACTCCATGATAATTTATCTCACACCTAAATAAATTGAGTTAACCTTTGCAAATAAGGACTGATATTGAAAATTACTAATATACTTACTTTGAAAGAATATTATCATTGAGGCATGAAAGATTTGAAGAAGTTTTCAAAATATCATTGGCGTTATCATAAATAAATTTGAGACAGTCATTTTCCAGAGGGTCCATTTGCAAAAATGAAGCAGAGACCAGAATGGAGACAACATTTGAAGCCTCTGAAAAAAAAATCAATGCAATTAATCTGTAACAATCTTTTATGTCCATCATGTAGGTAGGTACTTGATGAATGTAATCTATACACTAGGTATAAAACAGAGGTAAAAGCAAAAGCTTAGTATGTATTTCATATCACGCTCTTTCTAATAATGTCTAGGTATTGAAAAAAATAAATTAGTTCTCCATTAGTTTATTTCTTTCTACCCAACTAGAAATAAACAACATGAATATTACACAGAGGGTAAATTTCATATCATTGCTATATGGCAATGGTAATGAAGGTTACCCAGTTAGAAAAAGATCATATATTCTCAGGAGTAAAAAAATCACCAAATTTAGATAAATTGTGCATGGGAGTAGGGTAGTAAGATCTTTTCATAGAAATTTGCATTGGTTTAACCATAAAATAGGCACAATTTTCACAGGGATAATTAATTAAGACTCTTTCAAATACTGCTAAGAATCTCACAAAATCTGATGGACAATGTTTAGCGGACTGCACCGCTTTCAGCTGAAGAATTCATACACAAGGAGTGCCTACTCTTCTGTCGCATTAGGTTCTGCAAAACCACAACATAAAGCAAAAGGAAGGAAAGCCAATCATTATTTTCTATTGATGCTTTACAATTCACTCGGTGTTCAACCTGAAACTTGGTGTGATAGGTGAGGAGCTCACCCCATACTAAGCCATTTGCATGTGAAATTCACAGATTCAGGGTAGGGGGGCTATTCCTATCCCTGGATGACCTGCAATTTCCAACAAAATTCTGATGAATAGAAAATTTAATCACGAGGATTTTAGGTGGTGTTATCCGGAAAGGCTTCTGCTCAAGATTTGAGCCTGAGAACCTCTGGTCCATGGCCCAGCGCTCTATATACTCACTCCGCCACTATGGAGAGTTTATAAATATGCTTAAATACTCTCCGACAGGCCATTTGCAAATAAAAAAGCTTTATTTCACCATAAAGGCATCAACGCAAAATTCCACTTCCAAAAATTACAATTATATGCATTAATCAATTCAAATTAATTATATATGATATATACTTAATATCATAGTTGTAAAGCATCATGGTTTCAAAAAACTAGATCAAGATAATGAAATACTTGATCACTGATGCCATTTTTCACTTGACATATTGTTTCCTTGTCCTTGCTTAACCAGCAATCTACCTTCGATAATGGCTTTCAAAATTCCATTGTCCCTATGGGGGCAGTCCATATATCACATATTGCTGTTCAAAGTTTCAGGCTTTACCGACTTTGTGGAAATGACACACAGGGAAAGAACTTTTACCTCATACATTCCACATTTTATTGTCACCGACTGTGATTTCAAAACAATATGTCATTATCAAGGTATAATCAACCAATCAAATCAATTATCACCCTTAGATGAAATAATGAGAACTTTTAATTTGGCTTAATGAAAATGTCCGAAGACTAGTGTTCAGTTGTGTTTTCAAATGGTATGTCAAGGTTGAGCCGCGCCACCACTCGGCGGTGCCACTGGACTTCGGTTTTCGTTTATCATTTGTTTGTGTGCCTAGTGAGTGGATGTTGAATGAGTGTGTAAGTGAGTCTACCTGTGAACGCTGAGCAGTGAGGATCAAGTGAAAGAAGCAACCCTGTGGAGTCCAGCTGCTTGCCGCATCGCCATCGGTCGGTCGGGCACGCGATCGGTGAGTGGCAGATTGTCGTGGCTCAACCTTTTGTTGCTAATAATTTCGTAAATGCAAATTATACAGTCCACTTTAAGATAGAAATTCACCTTCGGAAGTGATCAACTAGAAAATCCACTTGGCAGATTATAATCTCTCCGCTTGGCGGATTATAATCTCTCCGCTTGGCTCCCGACAGGTTCTGACCTATTTTACCTTGCTCTCCCCGTTGATGATCGAAATCAATCGAAAAACCAGTTTGACAATCGAAAAACCAGTTTCGGAGATATCGTTTTCCATAATTAATATGGCATTTGGATTTTCTAGTCTTTGGATATTTTCAATTATCAGCCTTGATAATAACATTTTACGTTGAAATCATGGTCAGTAACAATAAATGTGGAATGTACAAGGTGACTATTCTAACACTGAAATTTTGATCACCATCACAATGTAGAACCTAATATTTCTGATCACTAAGAATTGATTTATAATGCACCTTGACACCATCAAAATAGAAGGCTTAACTTCCCCTTCCTTCCTAGGGTAGGATTTGATTAATTGGGTGCATCAACAACTGTGATCATGTTGCACCACGCACAATCCTGTTTTCATCAGATTAGTTTCACATGGGGAGCATTATGAACCTAAAAGCTGGTACATATTTATTATTACATACCTACCATGTATAAAACTTTATTCTAAGAGTCATTCCATTTTAAAACAACAAATGGTCCGAGCTTCACCATCTCAGATTTCAACTTAAAATGGTGCATATATACTTTCAACCTTCCTGAGCCAAAGGCCGTTCCCCGTTTTCGCAGGAAAAATTTGCCCCTGAATTATAGGCAGGCATGCATTGCGTGGACGCCTGAAAATCGTCTTTTTAGACTATTTTTCTACAGTCTGCAGCAGACTGGTTTAACTAGACATACACATGTAAAAGGTGTCAATAGAAAGCATATGAAGTATGCATGTTAATAGAGGAGTTTCAAATGGACTTTTTGCAAGAATAAGTGTCTTTTTGTCGCTGTAAATGCAACTTCCAAAATTCATTTTTTTCACAAGTTTGGCCTAGAAATTACACCAAGAAATAATTTTGAAAACGGGCCACTTCTCACCGTAGCACTTATAGTG
The DNA here is from genome assembly GCA_933228895.1 of Platycnemis pennipes. Lineage (NCBI taxonomy): Eukaryota > Metazoa > Arthropoda > Insecta > Odonata > Platycnemididae > Platycnemis > Platycnemis pennipes. The sequence goes on from OW121850.1 coordinate 112,922,935, forward strand.
TATGAATATATTAATAAACATGGAATGTGAACATTTACTACTGAGAAAAGATCACTTGAATTTCAGAAATTTGGAAAAAATTGGTTTTTCGGAGCTAAAAAAGTCCATGTGGGACAGAATTTAAAAATTATAAAAGCATTGTTTAATAAAGTATTAATTTTGTTCTTTTAGGTATAGAAAGAATTGTTCTGTGTTTTTTAGGGGTTGGGGAGATATGGTCGGTGTAAAAACAGTGCTCAACTCCCTCATGCATGGGCCTAAACGGACTCTCATTCCAGCAATACTATACTTAAACCATCATTAATCCTCATGGGATTGGGTTTAAAAATTAGAAAATCATTGGGTTAGAAAGACTAAATGTTGCTGAATCAGGCACAAAAAGATATTTTTTGTGTATATGAGGGGTTAGGGAGATATAGTCGATGTAAAAACAGTGTTCAATTCCCACATGCAATGGGCCTACACACACTCGCAATCCAACAATGCTATATTTTAACCATCATTAATCCTCATGGGATTGGGTTTAAAAATTAGAAAATCATTGGGTTAGAAAGAGTAAATGTCTTTCTTTTAGGTACAAAAATAAGTCTTTTGTGTATATGAGGGGTTTAGGAGATATAGTTAGTGTAAAAACTGTGTTCCAATCCAACAGGAAATGGTCCTAAACAGACATATGCATCCCACAATACAATTTTTTAGCCTGACACCCGGAGGAATCTACAATAGAAAAACTCAGGGAATCTAGAGAAATTACAAAGACCATAATATGTCATGAATTAAACATGTTTCAAAGGAAAAATACGATGCAAATTCTTAGAGGATAGCCTAAAAGTATTTTGGTCTTAAAATAGGCAGTTAAAAGGGAAGCGACCAACAGTAGAATCCATGACGAAAAAAAAAACCTTGAAATTGTTACAGAATGCATGCATAATTATTATGCCCATATATTAGACTGATCTGTCCACAGGGTTTATACTTAAATAATAGCAAACCAATAGTGACGCGAACACCACAAAAATTAGGGGTGACACACTTAAGCGAGATAAATACGGATTAGTTAAACAAAATGAGATAAAATTAAGTTGTTTGATTTTTTTATATATAATAGCATGCTCCAGATGCATGTACTAATGAAATGTTTCCTCACTTACATGCTCGTATTTGAAGCGGTAAGCAGATTCTTTGCTTGGTAAAATGTCTTTTCCCCCTGAGCTATTCTACTGACAATTTTTCTTTTACTTTATCCTTCGCTGGTAACTCAGCTTCAAAGGTAACAGTACTCTTCCAGCTCCTCAAGTTTTTGTTTTCCTAGTTTAACATTGGTCCTGGCTTCTATTTTCTACTGCATACCAATACCTTAGTTTTATTATTAATCTTTAGGTAAGTAATATTGGCAAATGCCCTTACCATATTTCCTAGTGCCTATTTTAAAACTCCTTCTGCTTCTGCCATGAATGATATGTCATCGGCGATTTGCGGCATGGTGAATTTTCTCCGTGGTCTGCTGCAGGCTGTAGAAAAATAGTCTAAAAAGACGATTTTCAGGCGATAACGCAATGCACGCCTGCCTATAATTCAGGGGCAAATTTTTTTCCTGCTAAAACCTTCCTAAGCCTTTGGCTTAGGAAGGTTGGCAGTATCTATGCACCAATTTCAGTTGAAATCTGAGGTGGTGAAGCAAGATATTTCTGAAAAATTTGTCAATTTAAAATGGAATGGCCCCTAACTAAAATATTTGAAGTTTATCTAATAGGATAGTTTGACATAAAAACTGTATTAGATTGTTTACATTCGTAGACTGTTCCCTTCTTTCCTGTCAATATTGCATTTTAACAGTTACCTTCCTCCACTTTTAGCATTGTGTAATAAATGGATGACCCTAAGCAACTGTTTCATCCATCTACTTATTCTTCTCCTGAGGCAATGGCCAACCCACGTTGAAACACCATGGTTCCCATCAGATCACCAAAGTTAAGCAACATTGGGCCTGGACAGAGGTAAGATGGGTGGACCATCGGAACATCCTCTGGTAGGCAAGTAAAATGTGGGTTGGCATACTGGATCCAACGTGGTCTAAGTTCCAGGAGGCTACCACCCATCCCTCCTACTTATATTTTTGTCGTCAACCAATTTTCAGCAATCCTTCTTTCTTCACCACTCAACACTTCTTTATTCATCCTTCTTTCTGTCCATCACACTTTTTCCATTCCCACATTTCTAAATAGTGCCAATCTTTTCTTATCATCGATCCCCTGAGACCAGGTTTCAGATGAATACAAATGTGCATGGAGCATGGTGGCTTAACCCACCATGCACCCAAACAATCTCTACACTAACCTTCTCTTAACATCCCTGCTCAGGCCTCTCATCATAAGGTCTCTTCTGTTCGTAAATACCTACTCAGCCAATGCAATCCTAACATCATTATAACTACTAAGTCCACCTTCTTCCAAAATGCTACCAAGTAGCAAAACTGTTCTACATATTCAATTCAATGCCCTCCTGCTTTAATATCAAGGTTTGGCTTTTTCCAGGGCCATGGGCTTTTATTCAAAGACAAAAACCGAAAGAGTGGTCCAACTGAGTAATATATATACTCTACATGGTAAAAGCTGGTACCTTTCATTCTTCTTCCAAGCTCAACAGATATTTCAAATTAGTGCTGCTTTCTACCAGCCATTATTCTTCTCCAAGTTAGTGAATATTCCCTCACTTATAGGTCCCATTCTCTACCAATAACCACTCTAATGCTAATAATAAGTATGATTCTACTTATTCTTCCATGAATGTACTAACATTACACTAAATTTTAATTTATTGCATAGGGAAACGGATGATGATGAGAAAGAATGCATTTCCTAACTCATTCTTGAAATCTTTGCCTGCCATCATCACATCCTCAATTATAATGAGACAGCTCACCTGCCTAATTACTTTCATGTATTTCACATTAGAAAGGACTTTGTTTTGGTATCATTGATGCTTTTCAAAACCATACACGTAATGAGTCAGCCACTCACTTCTCCTTATGTTCCCTATCAGTGATCCAAAATACCCCGACCAGCCTTTGCTGCTACTTACCAAAGTTAATATATGTTATACCTACATGATCTTCTCTATTTTGTCATCTACTTCCCTTTAGATTATCTTTGGGAATATGCATGTATGTCAATTGTCTTTCGGTCACATGTGACCAAAAGATAAATGACTTCATTGAATAAGATTCATTATTGTATTCACAAAAACATTTCTCCTCTCAATCCCCATATAGGTAATGTTACATACTGTTCTACCATTCAATTTGATTTTTCCACTTTAGTGTACACCAATGCAGTTGCATGTCTCTATGTAGCATGTTTTTCTCTCTTCATGTATGTACAATAAAGCCATGCTGTAAATACCTGATCTATATTGCACATGCCCTCAATATAGGTACATATTCTATACTGCTTCCAATTCCTAGTAAATTTTGTGTTGAGCTCCCATCTCATCTCCAAAATGACACTAAATTCAAAGCTAAATGGTATGGATACAATTGTGCCGAGAAGTTCAACCTGAGTTTGTTCTAATAAGGGTTATGTCATGCATAATGAGGCTAAAAGCCTAAGCATGCAAATAACACAATGATGTGATACAACAGTATGCCTATAGGATTCAACTGAAACAAAATGACCCTGCATTGCTATATTGGAAATACTTCCATTGCTATTGAACAATGGAGTGCTATAGCAAAAATCCCAGTATTTAGGCATTCAGTTGCTTTTTCTTTATATGCAAGTAGATATCATACAAACCAAGTTGAGGCCAATTTTCCTCAGGCATACTGTCCTTCTTGACCCACCTCATAAGCCATTCAAATATATTGAGGTCACAGTGAACAGAAATGTCCATGTCTTCCAGCTTCTGACCTATAGAGGGAATAGACATGAACTATGAAATAACCCAGAGATTCATAATAAACCACAGTTTGGATTATGTGAACAAATCACTCATAACCTGTGGTTACTTCAGCAAAATATCCCATTTTTGATACCAGCAGCTTCTGTGGACATTTGAACTTTTTCTTGACATTCCTAACTTCATCACACACATGGATTTCTACCTCGATACTGAAATGTATTAATAAGGTGGTTTAATTAAACGATACATTTCTTTGGCATTAAAATGCAAAGAAACTTACTCTCCCTTGAAAATTTTAGTGGCATCTACTATGGTACTAGATTTCCTTCGAATTGCTGCTTTGTCCTTGTTACATACAATTTGGTTTGGGCCACTTATAATCCGGGAAGATTTGTCTAAGTTTGGTTTCAAAGGCTCCACCGTTGACACTGACACAGGTTTCTTTATTACTGGTTGGCTCATGTGCTTAGGGAGAATGTATGGAATCATAGAATCGAGTAAACCCTCCTGCAATATTTCATTCAACTTCAATTTCATAAGTTTTTCAACTTCTTGTACGCCTTCTGAAGGCATTTCGGATGCATCGCCTTTTGCGTTTGAATTCCCATGAGACTCTTCAGAACTGCACATAAGAGAGCACAAATTGCTGCTGGTTAGCTGCTTCCAATTCACTACAACATTCTGAGACAATGAAAAGGGAGCACCTTCGATAGCTTGATTGACTTGGTACGCCGTGCGAAGGAAGTCCAAAAAATCTTTCATTGGTATGTCCACAGCTTTCTTCTCAGTATCATCTCTCCTAGCTTGGTTAGAATTGGTTTTCTTGCACATCCTATGAGAAATATTCGTAGCAGGAGATTTGAGCTTTTGATTTGAGTTATCCGGTGAGAATTTCGCCATTTTTGTGGAGCCAAAATAACTTTATTCTACTTGTTGCTACGTAGAAACGGCGAGGGACAAATTTAATTATACCAATCCTATCCACAAACAAAAATTTTTAACATGCTGCAATCATATAGCGTTTCATTTAGCCGACAATGCAATCAAAATCTACGCAATAACGCAGAATAGTCTCATGGTCTTCAACGACCTTTCCAAGATCGGCATTCAACGTTTCCAGCGTCTTCGAATGATCAGCCTATAACTTAAGTCGGTACTCTAAGGATATAACAGAAAATTTCAGTACTACTTCTTTCCAGAACACTAGATTCCGATATAGTTCCATGTAGTGACCACACAATGGGAAAGCACACATGATTTAAATTATATCCGAAGGAAAGGACGGATAGATCCGCAGTCAGCGTGCGTTAGGAAGGGCACCATGTCGACCCTATTACGCGGGAGAACCGCAAAATATGAACTCTGCGGCAAAAGGTTGCCAAGGAGATACGTTGATCTCAGGAGTAGAAGATGACTCGATAGGAAAATATTGATTGACACGGCCACAAATAGTTCTGTGGATTCCATAGCATACACAACTTTAATATGGGAGATAGTCGCGGAAAAGAGAGAATTAAACATTTGATGCCTAATTCAGAGGAAATATAAAGGACCTTACGTATGCAGACGCATGCATTCCGTGAAAATCATCAAGTCGTACGACGTACTTATAGGTAGGTACCCGATAATATGGAAGAGACGCCATGGTGATCAGCATAGTGTCGTTCCGGTAATTTCAGTCATTCAAGGTAGTACACTAACGAAACTAACTCCCGTCTATTCTTCAGGATTGAATCTACCGGCAAGTAGAATAAATATATCTGCCTATTGTCTCAGTTAAGGATTATTAACGTCGGTAGCTTTATACTGGAAAACAATCAATGTTCACACTGTTGTGTTGCTATCACTAGCAGCTATAAACTAGTTTTTCACTAGGTGTAAAAAAGATATCAAGTTCATAATAAATCTCCCACAATCCCTGCTTCAGGAACAGATCAATCTCACCGTCGAGCATAGAAAAAAGTAACAAAGAAGTGAGCAAAAAGGAATTCTGGTAGCTCTACTAATGAGTTACAGTTAGTAACTTAAAAGTTGAATTTGGCAACTACCTGATTTGTATCCATGTGAAGCTTTCTAGGCAAAATCAGCATCAAGTAGGACATTCTTCTTGCACACATTTCAGAGCCATTCCACATGCAACTACTTTTTTCATCCATTGTTAAGGCAACTCGATTATATGGAGTAAAAGTACACTCTCTCTTAGATCATTTGCCACAAGAATAAGGAGCTAAAACATGCGCTGATCACTTTTTCCTCAATGTTTTGCATCAATAATATTTTGTGATCCACAGATGTGGACTGCTTCATGTCCAGCTACCTTTTGTGGATACGTCAACTCACACACCGCCTCTTGAAATATAAGTAGGCTCTGGTGAATGTTACACGGTCTCCAATTTTGCTACTATGCCATTATCTGCCTTCTGAGATTAGAAATCAAGTAAAGAGTATTTTTATACGTACAACATTAATCACTTTTCGTAGTGAGTAAAGTTCAAAAGAGGAATTATCCTGACCACTTCACTAAGATAGCAAATACTGAGTGCAAGGGAAAAATAAATATGTAGTGAAGATTACACATTGCAAAAAGTTCATTTGGGGTGCCACTGTACATGGAGTATATAACAGTAAACTTGTTGACTTCATTACAATTAAACTATATGCAATAAAATCACCATTCATCACCTTTGCACTTAGCAACAGCTATTATTCTAACATCAATATTTCAAAACTGCTATGCCAACATAGAAGTAAGAGTAGACAATTCTTTCAGCTTGAAGTTGGACATATGGGTTACCAACAATGAGGATCATAACAAATGCAAATCTTCCATGTGGATTTCGTAGTAGTGTCACAGCTATTCTTTAGCAGTGGTCTCTCCTATTCCCGCATTTTAATTAAAGTTTTCCTGAGTTGCCCAGAAGTTTTCACTTCAGCATGCACTATCAATTTTTCTACTAAAAATTATATACATGCAGTAGGCCATGACGAAATATATCTCACTATGTAACTCTTACAGTAACAAAGAGAAAGTGTTGCTCATAAACTATATTCAGCAACCTTAAGTCTGCTGGTGAGGCACACTTCCACAATTGGCTGCCTATTTATATGGAAAAGCAAACTCTAGGTAGACTCGAGAGAAAAAAGTGATTGGCATGAATACTTGGGATATTTCTTATGAAAGCCACCATAGATTTTCCATAGTGAGAAAAATATATTATGGTAGACATTTGGGGATATGGCAAATACTCATCTTGTGCCTTACAATTCAATCCTTTCTGTCAGTTTGGACATTTCCTGAACAGGAACTAAGTTATTTTAGGCCATTCTGCAGCCTCGTGGACATAAATTTTGCAGTCTAGGGTGGTGGAAATGTTTTTGTCACGCAGAATACCATCTTTGGAGATTCTAGTTCCACATGTACTTCTAATGGCACACATTGCCTTAATATCTAGTCTTTTACTTCTTGTGTAAAGACAAATATAGCAATGCCAATCACAGTGGAAAAATTCCTGGAGCAGGAATTGAAACACATTTAGGTAGGCTGGCTAATATGTAGATCACTACACCACATTATTCAGCAGGAAAATAAGGTCTACATTTGAATTCTGTCTGATAAACTATGTATTTCTCCCGAAATACTATACTATTCAGAGTGGTTGCATTAACAACTCACACTGCACTTTTTATCAAAAGCTTAGTTCATATTAACACACTCAATGCTGGCCTATTTCATGAAAACTTATTCATGTGCGAAAGTTTTTTTTTTCTTTTATATGAATAAATACATTATTATAAATGCTTTAAACATAAAATTTTTGCAATATAATAATAATTTTTTACTTAGCAACGAACATAACGGGACCTCATGCCTTGACGTCAAGGCATCCGCCTCTCAGGGTAACGAGGCATGCCTTGAATTCAAGGCATCCACATTGAGTGTGTTAACTGCTTAAACAGCGTTATACGCACTTAATTTTTTTACTAGAAAATCGTATGCCAAGGTGATTGTGGCAGCCCCACCTTCCCTCCTAAAAATGGTTCATCAGTCATATGAATTAATGCTAGCACATCAACAATCAACTGAGGATTGAGGACTAGATTAGGTCCTCAAAACTGAATATTATTATGCATGCCTCAAATATTTTGATCTTTAGATATATAGGTATACAGTAATATTAAAGAAATGACATCTTGGTAATGCCCCTTGAAGTACGAGAACATTTTTTAAAACAGGGTTAAATGAGGCAGACTCCTCAGCCACCCTACATAAAATGGAAAAGCAGAAGGGAAACAGGAGCACATTCAAGTTAAAAGAACTTCTATCATTGAAATAAAACGAAGTCGCCAATGAGCTATCCAAATATTCCAATGCCATCATTAAGCACCAAAGGGTGAATGTAGGGTTAAATATTATATTAACACACCCATGAAACTGACTAAAATGGGGTACAATCTTGTGCACAAGTAACATAAATTAGGCGTTAAAATTGCAGCGTCTAAAACTTCTGGTTTCTTTTGGATTTTGTTCTTTGGCAAGAGAATGGCTTAGGATAAATAGTTACCATAAATGTAGCTCTATTAACCCTTTAGTGCCTGGGAGCACGATCACGCTCCTCTGAACTTGAGGGAAAAGTGCTGGGGAGCACTATCACGCTTCTTCTCAATTATGTCATCATCAATTGTTGGTTGCTCATTGATGGCATTTTAATGAAGAGAACTTTAGATACTGAACCTTAGTAATTCCAAAATTGACAACTAGCATTCATTTGTCTAAGATTTTACATGAACTACGTGAAATAATATTTTTCTCTTAAGTTCTACAAAATCAGCCAAAATGCTCCGGCACTTTTAGCGCAGCTCCCAGGATATTGGTTAGTACTCAAAAGGATTAAAATAATGTCTTATGATTTTATGTATCATTAACGAAAAGTGGACATTCAAATTAAAAATTCAGATTCACAAACATATCAAGATTATGATTCATCAGACCATTTGTGATTACAAATTGCACATTCATTTGAACAAGTGCTCAGAAAATTTGGACAAGTACGGTAGTCACACGTACAGTTCAGTCCTACCACCAATATTAAGTGAGGGCAGAGTTCAGCTAAAAGCCAATTTCCTTGTGCAAAGTACAGTTTCACACACACTTATGGTATTCAATGAAATGCACTTTCATTTCAGGCCAATTGGATTTTAGCTCAGGGTCACAGCCACACACCGAATCCACCAACCAACCACACAGCTATAAAAGGAGAATGATAAGCAAAAAAATAAATTCTTTCCAACATTCGACAAGATGGGAATGCCCACATTTATTTCAATAAACCATATACAACACACTCCCAAAGCATCGCAGTTTTAGAATTTGAGTTTGTGAGGATACTTTCCGGACCTAAGTCCGAACATTGAACCAAGATAGGCATACATCATCTTCTTCTCTGGGAGTTTCCTCACTACTTCTAACACTTGCTTGTCCACAGTAACCTGATCCTGTTTCCTTTGTTCGGATGGTTTGTAAGCCTAAATAAAAAATAAATATCAAGGTCAGTAAAAAAATCACATATATTTGTATACCCACCTAAGGCAAGTTTACACATTAAGCGAATGAGATAAATGTGCATAAAGAGGGGACCATTATTAAAGAAGATTGGCAATTTTCCACAAAATAACTTTAAACTGACCGGTTTCGATGTACCTACTACATCATCATCAGATGAAATCGAAATTACCTGATGATCATGTAGTACATCAAAACATTACGACATGAAGCACTATATCATCATCATCATATTAAATTGAAATCACCTGCTGATGATGTAGTACATCGAAACCAGTCGGTTAAAAGTGTTGTTGAGGATGAGAGATCTTCTTTAATTATGTTATTCAATTACATCACCCCTAAAATGAATTTTTGGATAGGCAGTGAATGGGAGGCCTCATTATTTTCATCCACTGGCAACCCAGTTACCTACCACCAAATGGTGCTTTAAACCTTTTTCCCCAACTCATAATTGTACGTAGTAACTAAAGCAATAAAACCCAAGCATCCAACAAAGGTTGGTTATGGAGTACTATGCTGGAATATATATTTCATAAAAATCAACAATTCTGAACAACAAGACTCACATAAATTAACTGCTTCATAATAATGATTAAATGAAATTTAAGTTATTTAGCTTACACAACATGGGTTGTAGTCACCACCAACACCTAGAAAGGCCATGAACACTAAATACATCCATGGATCAATTAAATGTGTGCAAACATGTTTACTAGCTATCTTAATGGAACCTTATGGCATTCACATCAAAACACCCACAATATTGTTTAAACTAGCATTAAAGTTGTAGGAATCGACTCTTGAATGACCCATGACAAATTATGCTTAATATTACATAAACAATGACAATACAATCCTTCCTTACCTCTTTTTTCGTGCTAAATATATCCCCTTCCTCCTTCTTAGCCCTCTTCTGGCGGTTTCTCTTGAAATAGTCATCATTAATATGCTCAGGGATTTTCACACCTGATATATCCAGGGCTGTACTGGTAGCAATAACATAAATTTGATTTATCCTACGCAGAGGGCAGGCATTAACCTTAAATGGCCCTAAAATGGAAATGAGATGGTCAATTTCAACCAAAATGAAAGTAACTTTCAGGTGGGGCAGAATAAAAGGATATAATATTAATTGTCAACAAAACTCATTTTCTCACTTTGATTGAGAAATCAAATCAAAACTATATGCACCAACGTGCAAACATAACATTCATGAATGGAACTGTTTCTGGAATCTGTCAAATCAATCTAGTTAGGCTTCATCAGTCTACACTTCATTCATGTCAATGCAAAATATTATACCACTGTGAACAAAAATGAGTCCATTGCTATGCTCCAGAACATGTCAAATTTGAATCTTACCATGCAACTTTGAAGTAATAGAAGTGTAGACTATCAAAACCAGACCCATGGGATCACGAAAATTAAATTTCAAAGAAATATTGACTTCCTTAGACATGAGAAGAAGACTGTTACTTCAGGCAAGCAAACAACATCCGAGCTTGTATGGCTGCCAGCCCCAATTGCATTTGAATAACTAATACCCAAACAGAAAAGGAACAGAAATAATACAAACGATTAATGCATCCTTTCGTCCAAACGAATACAACATTACCTGTAACAAGCAGCAAACCACTTCTCAGCTGCTTGAGGAAGATAACTCTCTTGCCTTTGTGGGGTCCTGCAAGCACAATACAAACTCTCCCAGGAGTCAAAGACTTCCTAAGCTTGTGTCTGTGCTGTGAAAACAGCTTTTTAGTCGGTCGCTTGCGGATCCTGTAAAAACGAGTAAATTTAGTTCTAGGTACTTGATTATGAATGAACCGCCCTGCCAATTCCATGGCTATTATCTAGATAAATTTAGCGATATATCCAGACACCATCAAGATCCACTATAGGAACTGGAATGCCTGAGACTTCAACCACAATAGGTTACCCCGAACTTGCAATTTATCCACGTCTTAGAAAGACCATGGTCAATATGGTGACGTAAGCGGTGCAGGGAACCAAGGATTTATTAAAGAATTGTTATGCTGAATACTACTAAGTAATATCTTTCGAAATGTTCAACCGCATCGATCCTGGAACTATTCCGTGCACCACTAGTCATAGTCAAGACATACAGAGTCGAAAATCTTAAGATAGATTCGTGGCCTTGTTGAATGATTTACAATGTAAATTCCCAAGAATCATGCACCAGGCTTCTTTACCTGTCAGCGGTTGGGTAATAATTCCTCCTCTTCTTTACCAGAACCTTACGGGTGCCTCCGTTCTTGTCTCCGCCAATTGGCTTCTCAATGAATGCGGGCTTCTTGGGTTTCACCTGAAAGCAAACAATTGTCATGCCCACTATACCGCTCACTAGGAATTCATTAGTGGAACTTTAGGAAAATACTCGATTATCTTACAGTTTTCGGTGTCTTCTTGCCGATGAACTTGTAAATAGCTTTCTTCTTATACATCCTAGAACGACTAAACCGGTAGACACCATTTCCTAAATTGTAGTTGCGTGGCTTGCCTACCTTCCTCTTCTTCTCATCTCCACCTTTCACTGTTTCTCCTTCCCTTTTCTTGGCAACTTTTCCTTCTTTCCCTTTGGGAGGTGCGTCTTTAACCTTTACATCCGCCATCTAAAAAAATGATAAAACTTTTCTACAGCCTGTAACCAAAGACCCACAAGGAGAACGAGAGCATGCACTAACTGCAGTACTAATATTCCATAATTCGAAATTAAAGTGACATTATCTTAAAATACACATATATTAGAATGATAAATGCCGATACAACACAGTTTAATACCATAAAACGCACGGATGGTTGTCACAAGTTAACAAAACATAAAGATTCAGAACGACAAAGTTTGTAAAACGTGTCTCACCTTTCTCGGCGTCAACAAGGAAGCCCTCTGCAGGATGTTTCAACAACTCCGTATTTTCGATGCTCACCTTTTTTCAGCCTTCTGCTGTTTCCAGCCTATGGCCGCCTCGGGTAGACAGACTCAAACCAGTGATGGATATTCAAGATTTACAGATGGTGAATAACCTATGCCAATATACCAGTAGGGAATATGTTGACGTATGATAGTTGTTTCATTGACTTGCAGTGCTTACATACCGATATTTCCATTACATGGATTGCATTTGTAATGTAAACAGTTTTTCAAGTCATCAATTTTATCCGTATTTATGCTGTCTGTGATATGTCATGTATAGATGACTGATAGAAACTGATGAAAAATGTAGATGGAATAGAAAAAGGCGGGCTCTATAACATTATGCCTCATAGCCGCTGCCATATATGATCAAGTATTGGGGCACAGCCATTACAGAGTTAAGCAATGATTCGTATATCCAAAGATCATATACCGATATGTTGATGTAATGTCGTATAACTTGTTATCTTAGAAAATGCTCAAAGGCCACCGAATGACGAGGGGAGGCTACCATCCACCCTAGACAGATTCGAATCCAATGGTGTTGAATTGCTCACTACCCATGAATTGAGAGCAAACAGTGATGCCTCGGAGTGGAGAATGATTTATCATGAAGCGGCAATTTATTTAGAGGTGAAATTTTGTTTTTTTTACCGCTTGGTTTCTTGTATTTGTGTTGTACTGAAGTGACATAACGGAAACGACTGAAATCAGGGTACCTTTACTATTCAAAGTTGAAGTGTGTTGTGTTTAAGATCAATTTTATACACGCACATACTTTGAGAATGGCTGCTTATGTTGTTTATGATACTTTTATTTTCACTACTCCAATTGAAGGCGTAACTGTCTTTTACAGGAGGGGAAAAACAATGAAAAGTTCGACTCCCATCCTAAAGACAGACATTCCCTGCCAGCGTATTTAATCGTGCACAGCCCTTGGTATTATGGCTTGGACTTAACAGCATCCCTTGTATTGTTGGCTTTAGGCTTTGTTGAACCTCCTGCTATACCTTTGTTTCGGGTAAGTATTAATTCAAATTGACATTTAATACCATAGCTATCTATCTTCTTCACCATTTCATATGCTTGATGCTCCTTATTATAGTCAGTGTATACACCATATTGCGAAGCCAATAATAAACATTCCCTGGGTTGTGAACCTTCCTCTGTTCAGGAAATCTTTTTTAGAGCATGTGATTGGACACTGCATTTAAAATTAACTTTTTCTCCGACACAGTTTCAGCAGAAGGCCTGCCCAATAATTTGTGGAATTAAAGTGAATTTTAAGTGGGAAAAATGAAAGTCTGGAACACATACCATTGCAGTGTTCAATCTGAAGGTTGGTCGTTCTGGTGAATGAAGATTTCATCATTCTTCGACAATCCTAGGATGGGATTGCCGCAGCCCTCCACTCAATTCTTCCCAAACAGTCAAAAAAATGCATGCTTATAATACAAAAGTAGGAAGAAGGTACCTAATCATTATCATCATCAGTCAGCAAACCTAGGTTGGTTTGACCCAGCCCTCCACTCGATTCTCCTATTTGCTAACCTCTTCATATTGACGTAATTCTTCCCTTTTCCATTCTTCCCTTTTGCGTTTCCCTCTACAATTATCTTTATCAGGCCATCATGTCTTAGATATGGTTGATTAAGTTGTCCCGTCTTCTTTTTAGAGTTTTCAGCAGACTTCTCTTTTCTCCCACTCTTCTTAAGACTTATTTGTCACTCAGTTGATCCATTTTATCTTCAACATTCTTCTGTAACACCACATTTCAAATGCCTCCTGCGTTGACTTCTCTGCTGCTGTTTACTCTACTTTAACCTATGCCGGTTACTCAGCTTCCCAGTTAACAGAACTCTTCCACCTCCTCGATTTTGGTTTTCCTAGTTTAACATTAGTTCTGGCTTCTTTTCTCCTACTGCATGCACCAATACCTAAGTTTTCTTTTTATTGGTCTTCAGGTGATATCTGGCCATTGTCCTTTCCACATTTACTAGTGTCTTATTTAAATCTCCTTCTGCTTCTGCCTTGACTGCTATGCCGTTGGAGTATTGCAGCTTGCTGATTTTCTCCCCGTGCATATTTACCCCCGAAGACTTTTCTTTGTCTTTTTGGATGGCTTTCTCGATGTAGGCATTGAATAATATGGGAGACTGCACAGCCTTGTCACACTCCTTTCTTTATGCTTGCTTCTGTACTGCTGGGTCCTGATTTGATAACAGCCTCCTGGTTTTTATGTAAGCTGTGGATAACTCTTCATTCATTTTATGATGCTCCAATTTCTTTGAGATTCCTTAGCATCAAGTTCCAATCCACATTGTCAAATGCCTTCTCCAAATCTACAAATGCGACAAACATCATTAGATTCTTCTCTATTCTCTCTATGAGTTTTCTTTTCTGACTGACTTTTATGACTTTTCTGAAAGGCCAGCCATTGTTGAGGCTCCCTTAGTTTCTCTACTTTCCATACATTCTTCATTGATTTCTTCAATATCTTGAGTTTTAAGTGGCATTTCATCATCATGGAGTTGTGGTCACTGTCAATATCTGCGTATGGGTAGCTTTTGCTGTTCTTCACCTGGTTTCTAAACCTCTGCTTGTCTAAAATGTAGTCCATTTGATATCTTCTTCTGTCTCCAGGTATTTTCCAAGTACATATATCTTTCCTGTTGGTGTTTTTAAACAATTTGTTTGCCACCACCAACTTGTGTTGGGCACAGAATTCTATAAGCCTTTCTCCTCTCTAATTTCGATTTCCCAAGCCATAAAGAAGCATGCTCTAGATGTACGGTCAGATTCATTGTTTCCTTACTTCCATGCTTGTATTTCCAGTCATTGTTGCTAAAAACTTTTTTTAAATCCATAAACACAAGGAACATCATTCTTCTCCATTATTTTCAATGAGTAGGGTAAGGGTCATAATTGCTTCTTTGTAACCCTTGCTTTAGCTGAATATTATGGATTTTCATCCAGGAACTCCTCTACATTTCTTTCTATTCTTTTGTAGATAATACTTGACAATATCTTCAATGCATGAGTCCTAAGTCTTATATGTAGTCCTAAAATTTTCACATTACTCTGTCATCATCTTTTTTGGATTAGGGATAATAATATTAATTTGAAGGATAGTAATAATGATATTCATTTGAGTCTTCATATTGAACAGAGTCTCAACATCAGCATGTTCTAATGAGTTACCATGTGTGATTTTAGAAAATTCATTCGTCAACACTAATCTATTTTTCTATTATTACAAAGTTAAGATTCTAACATGTGCAGTTTAATGCCCTACACCATAGGTTTACTTGCTTAACATTACCATCAAATGCATTACTTAGATCACTCTAAGTTTTTCCTGTATCCTCCTCCTTTTTAAATGCATCAGTAATGTTGTGGCATTTTTTGGTCCCCCCCCCCCCCTCTCCTCCCCCCCTCGTTGGACATTAACCCTCGGCGGACTAATTACCCTCCGGACTTAGCCGCAGGACTTGCTCGACAGGCGTAGCTAACGACAGGCGGAGCCAACGACGCCAACAATGCCTACGATTCCAAAATGCATCGATTTCGTCTGCTTCGTTCGTCAGCTCCGTTCAGCAGCTCCGTTCAGCAGCTCCGTTCAGCAGCTCCGTTCAGCAGCTCCTTTCAGCCGCTCCTTTCCCTCTCCAGATGCTCTACCACTTATATAGCCCCCAAAGTGCGGATGAAGACCAGAAGTTAGGCCATCGTACGAGCCGTTATTTAGTGTTCGCCCGCCATAGTGAAAAAAGAGTCCCGGATCACCCAATCCTAAACTTCCACCTCGCCCCCTTCACATCATGCCACCTTTTCCTCCCCTCAATTTGCACCAATGGAATTCCACGTAAAACCCCATTGCACTTTGACCTTCCAGAAAATACCCCCTCCTTACCCCAGAGAATACCTCCCCTCTCACGCCCTCTGTTCCAGGCGAGACTGCAAGGAGACGACATCGAGGCGAGGTGAGAGGAGAGTAGTGTTAGTCGATTCTCCTTTGTGCGCCATGGACTTTCGGTGCAAGTTATTAGTTTTCCCGAAATTGGTGAAGAGTATTTCAATTTTGTTGGTTTGTACCTTGTTGTTTAAATACAGTGTTTGATTAGTTAGATTGTCTTACTTTTGTGGTTTTTTCTATTTCTGACCTCATCTTGCTCACCCGTCTTGGAAAGAATAATTGTCCTTTGGACAAGCGTTTCTCGTGAACTGCTGTTCTTCTTTCGAGAAACGCTGCATTTGGTAGCAGAGCGTGGTTACGTGTCTTTTCATAGCAGGTGGTGAGTGTTCCCATTTGAGGATTTTGCTTCATTTTCTCTGTGTAACTAGATTGTTTCTCGCTTCATATTCTCCAGTGTTTCTATTTTCCTTTGTGTTTTCTCGCTGAGTCAGGGTTCGTGTTTTCCGCTTTTGTCCCAGCCACCATGGCTTCTGATTCAGATGACCCTTATGCGAAAAATTATCGCACTACTGCTCTGGATAGGAGGGCCAGATTAAATGGAGAGACTGTGGTTTCACTTGATAATACCGGAGTTTCAGTAGGCGAACTCTGCTTGGTTCCTCAAACCCAAGAATGTGACCTTCGGCAATCTGAAATTCCACTCCCAACCCAAGTTCAGGTGAATTTGCCTAGGTCCTCGGCCATTGAAACTCTTTCTACTCATTTGGTCGATTTGCCCGATTCCTTGCCACAAGAATCTCCTCCTACCCAAGTTCTGCCGGTATTTCCAGAGGCTACTTCTAACGCGGCGGAACCAAGACGAGTTAGGTCGGCGCTACCTCTATCCGAAGGGTTGGCCATTGTCAAGCAAAGGATCGCTGATTTTCCTCCCTTTGATGTTTCCAGTGCCGAAAATTGGTATAATCTCATGTTGAATTTGACGGAATTAGTCTCTCTGCCGCTAGTTCCTTTATCAACGTTGTTGAGTTTGGTTATTCCTAAGTTACCCTCCTGTTGGCATCGTTTCTGGCTTTCTATGTTAAGTCAAAATTTTTCTTGGGCCCAGATTACGAGAAAACTTTGGAATGAAATAGTCAGCGATCGGGAATTCGATCGGCTTATTGCTTCCAAGGTCAAAAGATTCCAGTTCCCTCGGGAAACACCGCGTGATTTTGTGTCTGCCATAAGAAACGCTGTGTCTGCATTAGGATTAGACTATTCTGAGAGCCACATTGTTCATTTAATTTTTTCAAGGTTTAAATCCTATCACTATTTCCGCTATCAAGACGCCCACCCCGCCGTCTAGTTTTGAAGAGTTAGACGTTGTCATTGGTCGTGCGTCAAAAGCATTAATGGATGCAGCTGATTACGCTAACACCTTTCACGGCGTATCATTTTATGCTCCTCCTGCCGTTTCTAGGCAAGTTGTGTGTTCCTATTGTCACAAAGCTGGGCACTATGTCAGGGATTGTCGTAAAAAGCACCGAAGAGGACAGCCTTCCGCAATCAGTCTAATGAGTGTTCACAAATCTCCCGATATCAATTTGCCTTTGCTACCTATTTCATTGCAGTCAGCATCTTGTAATGCCCTGATTGATACGGGTTGTTCAGTCTCGATTTGCGATGAGAATTTCTTCACTAGCCTTGGTTCTTCGGCTGATAAACTAGAGAGAAAAATCAATTCTATTGAACTTTTGACGGTCGCTGGACAACCTTTTCGAATTAGTTGTTCTGTGCAACTTAAAATTAAGATTGATAAGTACTCTTGGGTTCATGAATTTTATTTAGCAGACATTCCATTCCCTGTCCTTTTAGGAATTGATTTCATTCGTAAATCGAAACTTATTATTCATACTAATGGTGTCGCGTTTGAATCGGCGCCATGTCATTTAATTCATTTTTGTTCAAACAGTCGAGCATCGTATATCCCTCAAGCGTTTGCAGAACACATGTCCGCTCGAGACGAAATCGTTGATTCTCGGAATAATTCTCTACTTCCATGTGAGGATTTGGTGAGTCAGTTGAAATTGTTGTTGTCTAATTATCCCGATGTTGTAACCCAAAATCTAGGAGTGACATCGTTGATGACTTATGAAATTGAATTATTAGACGAATGTCCTGTCAGAAGTCATCCCTTTCAGCTATCCCCGCCGAAAACCCTCCTGATGAAGCAACATGTGCAGTCGTTATTAGATAAGGGAATTATCGAAGTTTCTAATTCAAACTGGTGCTCTCCGGCCTTTTTGATTCCCAAGAAAAATGGTTCGCAAAGGTTAGTTGTTGATTATCGTAAGCTTAACAGACAAATTAAGAAAGACGGTTATCCGACTCCTTCTGTGGAACACGCTTTTCAGTATCTGGCTGATGCCAAGTATTTCACTATTCTAGATCTTAATTCTGCTTTTCATCAAATCCCGCTGTCTGAAAATTCAAAGAATTACACAAGCTTCGTAACGTCTTTTGGAATGTTCCAGTATACAAAATTACCGTTTGGCTTTGCTAATTCCAGTCAAGTATTTACTCGTTTGATAAACGAGGTTTTGAGTGATCTGTTATTTTCGTCTGTGTACCCTTATATTGACGATATATGTATCTATTCTAAGAATTCCAGAGATCACGTAACTCATGTCAGAGAGGTTCTTAGTAGGCTTCGGTCCGCTGGTCTGACTATTTCTGAAGAAAAGATTAAGTTGGGCTGCACTTCAATCGCCTTTTTAGGCCATCTAATTTGCAATGGAACCCTTTGTGTCGATCCAGACCGGATAAAACCCATCGAATCCTTTCCTGTTCCGAAGAATACGAGAGATGTTGCAAGATTCCTGGGCATGTGTGGGTTTTATTCCAAGTTCATACCAAGGTATTCTGAAATTTCTATTCCTTTAAATCACCTAAAGCGTAAGAATGTTCCTTTTCGCTGGTCAACGGTTGAGAACGAGGCTTTTGTTGAGCTCAAGAAAGCATTGATGAATCCACCTGTGCTAACTTTTCCTCGTTTTGACGAGGAATTCCATTTGTTTGTGGACGCCAGTGGTTTGGCGTTAGCCGCCGTATTAAATCAGAAAGTAGATGGTGATTTTGCCCCTGTGGCATACGCTAGTAAAACCTTGTTGCCACATGAACAAAAATTGTCCGCATACGAACTTGAATGTATGGCAGTTTGTTGGGGCATAGAAAAATTTAATGTATACCTCCAAGTAAAACCATTCCATTTATATACTGATAATGGGGCCCTTACTTGGTTGTTCTCTCACCCTAAGCAGTTAGGGAAATTAGGCAGAATGGTGTTAAAACTGTCTTCCTATAATTTTACTATCCACCATGTTCGTGGGCGCAGCAATAGCGTAGCAGATTGCCTTTCCAGAAGTCCGCCGCCAACTGTCCAAACTGACAGTTCCAATGTTGAGCCATGTCCACCCATTTCTTGTGTTTTACATAATATTCCTTTATCATTTGTGGATATTCGTGACCATCAACGGTCAGACCCTACCTTAAGGGAGGTTTTTGAGAAATTGGAGAAGGATTGTTCCTCTTGTCCAAATTACTTTGTCAAAGACAATTTGTTGTGTTATGGGAATGCCAATGCCCGAAAGGGAAAGATTGTCTTGCCGGTTGTATTGCGGCCAATGATATTCCAATATTATCACTGTTTAAGTGTGTCTGCTCATTTGGGTATGGCCAAAACCTATGAAAAGGTCAAAAGGGAATTTTGGTGGAGCGATATGAAAAAACATATTTTTGATATGGTTCGTAAATGTCATTTATGTCAGACATGTAAACCCAGGAATACTGCCCCACCGGGTATGATGTCTTCTAACCTTCCTGCTCATGTGTGGGAAAGGCTTTATATCGATTTCGTTGGACCTTATCCTTCCACGAAAAATAATCACAAATATGTCTTATCGATTATTGATGGATTCTCTAAATTTTGTATCCTGGAACCTGTTCGTAATGCCACTTCCAGTGCTGTGGTTAGTGTTCTTACTCAAAGAGTTTTTTCTAAGTTTGGTTATCCTAAATTTCTTGTGTCTGACAATGCAGCGGTGTTCAAGTCACACCTAGTTAAGGAAATGTGTTTGCAACTTGGGATTAAACAGGTTTTTACAGCTCCTTACCAACCAAGTTCTAACCAAGTTGAAAGGCTACATAGAAATTTGAAAGCTGCATTGTCAATTCTTTGTAACAATGTACATTACAATTGGGTCAAGTTTTTGTCAGATTTAAATTTTGCCTTTAACTCTGCCTGTCATAGTGCCACGGGAGAATCTCCCGCTAAGATAATTTTTGGCAGACAATTGCTTCATCCTCTAATAAATCAATGGTCTATTCCTAGAGAACTGTGTGAGGATGATATTTTGGAAGAGGAGAGGGAAGCTTATTTGCAACAGGTAGTTGCTAATTTGAAGAGAGCCAAATCTAAGCAAAAGCTAGTGTTTGATAATTCTCATTCTGACATAACTTTCAAACCTGGAGATAGGGTGTTGTCAAAGAAACATCCAATCAGTTCTAAGGCAGACAAGATTATGGCAAAGTTAACCCCTCTATGGGAAGGCCCATTTATTATAAAAAAGTTAGTCTCTCCTGTAACCGCTGTTCTAGATATTGGTCCTAACAAGGAGAGAATATGTCATGTTTCTCAATTAAAGCCTTATCATGGTGATTAATAATTTATAATATGTTGAGTGATAAAGGAATCTAAATTCTAGCATTTATTATCTAACTATGGTCTTGATTGTTTGGAAATTTTCTCTTCACTATTTGTCATTTAATTTACTATAATGTATGCTACTTGAATAATTATTTAATTGTAAAACTGCCAATTCATACTGCAAATCTATACTGCCAATTTCTTACTGCCAATTCATACTTAATTAATTTGTTGATGTTAGTGCTGCCTGTTTTTGGGGCATTAGTTGTTATTTTGTAATACTTTGGTTGGTTCTACCTGCTCTTCATCATGTGTGTCTACCAAGGGGGAATGGTGTTTGCACAGTGCTATTGTGAATTCTGGAGGGAGTGGGGAGAATAGTCATGAACATTCCCGAGGTGGCTCGCTTCCAGTTAAGTCGCGGAGGGTCATTGGCTATTAAGATTATTTAGTGACTGTTTACACCAGTGATCATTGGTCTTCCTGATCATTCGTCCGATGTGGACCAGAACCTGGAGTGATTTAGCTATTCACTATTGGATCTATTTATTGCTGGGGCAGGTCTTTGTCTAGCTCTGTGACTATTTGGCAGTTGATTGTATACCTGTTTTTTGCTTGTGTATACCATTGTTATCCGGCGTAGGGGTTGCGCTCCCATCGCCCAGCTAGTTTCTAACTCGCTGCAATCAGCACCCAGCATTGGCTGGATGGGGTATTTACCCCGATTATTAACTTTGCAATTGCATTACCCTTGATGGTGGCCACTAAATTAAATTTTCCTCTTTAGCTTTGTGTAACCTATGTTTGGCTTAACCTGGCCCTGGACTTATTGAATTTTTTCTATTTAGTCATCCTAATCTATTTCCATATTTTGGGCTATTCTAATTGGATGACAGCTGTTTAGAGAAATCAATTTTTTTTCTCTAATTCGAAATGTACTCTTATGTCATCTGGAGGCATTTCAATTAACCCTCAATTTCATTGACTGGCTCAATGCATAACAGTTCTACCCAAGTTGGTGAACGACAACATTTAATTAGTATTTAAGATATTATTATTGTGGATTTCCTTATCACTCTCATAATTGTCATTCTTTTAAATTTAATTATTATAAAATACTCTGACTGCTCTTGAAAATAATTGTTAAATCACTACATGGCTCTCACTAATGCACTGAATTTAATATGTATTGTAATTTTGTCAATTGAACCAACCCAAGTCTTTGATTGACTGGATAAGTGTCTAACAGCTCAACCCAAGTTGGTCAATTCACCTAAATGTAATTGAGTATAAAATATTTCTTCAATCAGTATTGCACTTAATTATTATGTATTGTAAATTTGTCAATTCAACCAACCCAAGTCTTTGATATGACTGGATAAGTGTCTAACAGCTCAACCCAAGTTGGTCAATGGCTGGATAAGTGTCCAACAGCTCAACCCAAGTTGGTCAATGACCAAAATGTAATTGAGTATAAAATATTTCTTCATTCAGTATTGCACTTGATTATTATGTATTGTAATCTTGTCATTTCAACAAACCTGAATCTTTGTTTGATGGGTCAGTGTTTGGCAGTTCAACCCAAGTTGTTGAATGACAAAAGGTAAATGCCTATTGAAACATTTCTTGATCTTTTTCTCAATTCTACTCTCACATTGTGATATAGTCTGACTGCTCATAATATTATTGTTAATTCTCTACATGGCTCTCATTACTGCTAATAACTAATATATATATTGTAATTCTTATGATTTCTATTCAACCCATGATTCTTAATTGACTGTCAATGTTTATTCGGTTCAACCCAAGAGGGTGAACGACTATGTAATTAGTTTTAAGGTATTCTTATGGTAATTAATTTGCTTCACCACTATCTCAATCATATACTTATTTAATAATTTTGTAAAATAATCTAGTTACACTTGGAATATTGATTTATTGCATGGCTATTGTCCCTGCCATGTACTAATTGCTAATTAATTTGTATCATTGTTTTGTCTTCAGTCATTTAACTAATGTACTTATGCCTAACGCAAACTTAACTGATTTTGTTCATTTCACTTCCACCCAACAAGTTAGATGTTCGTTACTATGGGTGCTGTATTTTGTTCATAAATTTCATTTGCCTTGGATGTGAGACACTGGGCATCCTAATTTATTCTAATTTTCACTGATATTAAGTTTGATATCAGATGTTATCTGTGACTGTTGGTTCACAGTTGTTAGTGACAGTAAGAATGGTTACTTACTCGTCATGTGCACTCAGTTATTGTTCATATTCTGTTAACTCTGTGAGTGTGTCTTTTGTCATTTATTCATTTTTTTGGGTATGTGTTATCCTTGAGGTGGATAGCCCCTGAGCTTTACCCCTTCGCAGTGGGTGAGAGAACTACTTTGTGTTAGTCATCTTTAGGACTAGAATTCACTACAGTGATGATTATTTTGTAATTGCTTTTCCAAATTGGTAATATTTTGGGTATTTAAACGGTGTTATTCAGTGAGCACCTGCCACCCTTTCTGTTTGTGTGAGATGGGTTTCCAATACTGTGTGGGAGTGTTGTAGTCTTTTGGCTCCTGCTTCTGCTTGTCAATTCAGCAGTTAATCATGTGGATCCCCGAGTGAAGTGATTAGTGTTTTCAGTAGACCAATTGTTCTTCCCCCAACCGGAAGTTTATTTTCGTGGACAGTTTTCCCCCAGTGGATGTGGCATTTTTTGGTCCCCCCCCCCCCCTCTCCTCCCCCCCTCGTTGGACATTAACCCTCGGCGGACTAATTACCCTCCGGACTTAGCCGCAGGACTTGCTCGACAGGCGTAGCTAACGACAGGCGGAGCCAACGACGCCAACAATGCCTACGATTCCAAAATGCATCGATTTCGTCTGCTTCGTTCGTCAGCTCCGTTCAGCAGCTCCGTTCAGCAGCTCCGTTCAGCAGCTCCGTTCAGCAGCTCCTTTCAGCCGCTCCTTTCCCTCTCCAGATGCTCTACCACTTATATAGCCCCCAAAGTGCGGATGAAGACCAGAAGTTAGGCCATCGTACGAGCCGTTATTTAGTGTTCGCCCGCCATAGTGAAAAAAGAGTCCCGGATCACCCAATCCTAAACTTCCACCTCGCCCCCTTCACATCATGCCACCTTTTCCTCCCCTCAATTTGCACCAATGGAATTCCACGTAAAACCCCATTGCACTTTGACCTTCCAGAAAATACCCCCTCCTTACCCCAGAGAATACCTCCCCTCTCACGCCCTCTGTTCCAGGCGAGACTGCAAGGAGACGACATCGAGGCGAGGTGAGAGGAGAGTAGTGTTAGTCGATTCTCCTTTGTGCGCCATGGACTTTCGGTGCAAGTTATTAGTTTTCCCGAAATTGGTGAAGAGTATTTCAATTTTGTTGGTTTGTACCTTGTTGTTTAAATACAGTGTTTGATTAGTTAGATTGTCTTACTTTTGTGGTTTTTTCTATTTCTGACCTCATCTTGCTCACCCGTCTTGGAAAGAATAATTGTCCTTTGGACAAGCGTTTCTCGTGAACTGCTGTTCTTCTTTCGAGAAACGCTGCAATGTGAGATATCAATTCATCAATAACACGAACAATAGATTTCCCTTCTCAATTCTGCACGTGAAATGATATTTTTCTTTCTAGTAATTTATGGTGCTTTTTTCCTGTAGTTGTTTCTTTTGTTTTAGAAGAAGTGGAGCAATGGATATAGGTATGTAGTTCTTTATGCAGCTCCTATCACCATTTTAGAAACCGGAATAGCTTTAGAACTCTTCAATTCATATGGAAATTTAACTCGAGATATGCAAGCATTGGTACACTTAGATAGAAGGTCAGCAGTATATATTATGACAGGTTTCATAATCTTATTTGATAAGTCAAAAATATCTTAGCTATCTGAGTGTTCATATTTTTCACAATTTTTATCCTATCCTGACTTGTAACAAACAACCATGTAAAGTTATTATGATTGCCATAGACATTCATCATTAGGTCTTGGGCATTGATATTAGCTTTCCCCAGGCTGGGCACAACATTGTACAATGAATTTGTACTATGTGCATTTAAGTTGTTATCAGAAAAAAAAGATGTTTACTTTTAGTCCTCCCTCATCCTGCCTCTCTTTTTGTTATTTGTCATGTTGCCTTACACCTCTCGGTTTTTCATCTCTGATTGCAGTTCTCTATTTTCTCCTGATGGAATGGTATTTAAATTCAGAATGCTCAGATGCTTAAAGCTTGTTAATCTGGTGTAATACTTTAGATTTCAGTTTTGTAAGGTCTGTGGATAACCATTTACTTTTTTGATATAACTCATCCAAGGAGCTCTTTTTGTTTGCAACCAGAAAACATTGATTAAAATAAGTCATTAAACATAATCATGAAGGCAAGGAAAGAAGCCTCCGCATAAAGATGAAGAAAGCAGTTACGCCAAGGTACACTACGTAAATCAACCAGCAAACGATCTGACTTGTAAGGGGATTAGGGCCTTGTTTTTGCCCAAGAAATTAATTCCAGATTTTCAGCAGGGACCAGTTCAACAATTATATGTATAACTCTGGTCAGATAATCCGGGATCAACAGTGGTGGTGCATATTATAGTTTTCTCTGTTAAAGGAGGCAGTAATATTATTTAAGATATTTTTTTGGTAGGAGAATGATTTGTGAAATGAAGGAAAAATGAGTAAGTTTGACATGTCCCATACCAGAGGTCCTTTCTTAGTAGTATGTAGGTGTTTTCACCATGTAGGTGTTTTGCTTTCAAGATGAGCAAGAAATATTGGAATTTTTTCAAGTTTGCTCAAGAGATCAGAAACATCACCTTGTGATAATCATAAGGAAAATGGCACAGGGATAAAATTATTGTTTTACTCTTGACCATTGATAAAACATTTTGAGAAAGCATTATGTGAATAATCATTCACTAGGTTCAGCTTGGGTTGTGTTAGTGAGTAACTTGTTTTTTGGGGTATAAAATTAATTACTAGGTTTCCTGTGGTGGTAGGCTATGCATTTGTATAAATTAGGGATGGGTCGGTTCCACTTTTTTTCGGTTCCGGTTCCGGTTCGGTTCTTAACTTCGGTTCTCGGTTCCGATTCTCGGTTCCGGTTCTTAATTTACCACTTACTTTGCATTGTTCAATGGTAAGATAAGGTAATCAATAATCATTTTCAGAGACTGAATTAGAATAATTCGCGACTTTGAAGCATCTAATTACACTATTTCACCAGGTTTTAATGTGAAGCCTCCACTTTCGGAGTGTGAGTAGGATTCAAACTGGTTTTCGCGCGAATTATTTCGGTACCGATTATTTTTGGCCTCGGTTCCGGTTCTAAGCTCAAGAACCGGTGGAACCGAAGAACCGAACCGACCCATCCGTAGTATAAATGATCTTTTTCATTTAAATCTTTGTCTTATTTTATAGTTACCTGTTGGTGTCCATGGATCTATTGAACTGATTGCACTAACAATTGTTGGTGTTGAACTTTTAATGAAAATACGATGGCTTGGATGGAGAATTTTTTTTATGCATAAAAGAACATTAATTAAGGTCAGTTGAAAAATTTTATGTATTTACTCAAAAATCCTGTTGTAACCACTCCCATATGGGGCATATTCTAAGTAAAGAGTCAACTTCAATTATCAATTTATTATTTAAAATATGGTCAGTGTGTTTGTTTGAAGATTTTAAGTGATCCTTGAATCACATGAGTATACTTCACTATTAACTGGTCATGGTAGTGAGGTCAGTGACCTACCAGTGTGGCAACCCAAAGGCAGAGATTTGAATCCCACCTGGGGATGGATGTGGTATTTTCTCAGGATTAAAATCTTTAGTTAGATTGTCTGATAACCTTAGTCTTTGGATAACCTAAGGACCTAGTCTCCAACTACTTTCTTTGTAGGGTACAACATTGGCTATTATGGTGGTGGAAGCTGTTGTCATCTTGATTCGTCAGTCCTCGCATTTTCGAGTGACCAGGTCGCTGCGTCCCATATTTCTTATTGATAATTTTCATCTGGGTGGTGTTCGCCGCTTCATAAGGCAGGTAAGCTTTCAGAGTGTGATAAATATTTGGGCAATTTTCCCTCATTAATAGGGTAGTTTCCTATTATTTTTTTATTGTCTTGATCGAAAGTTTATAACCTCTGGAGTACGTGTTTTAAGCCATTCGATTTTTAAATGACATTAAGTATTTATCCTCATTAATTAAAAAGTGAAAAAAATCAATGGCGCAAAAACGCGACGGCAAACTATTGCATGCCGGTTAATCCTACGTGTGACGTCAAACTATTTCCTCTACCTGTCACCAGGTGGTGCTGCGGGCATTTCCAAATAGACGCCGCACTCCGTTAAAGCTTATGAACAAGTATTGGAAGCATATTTATTCCGTTAATTAATTATAATTAACTTTTATTTATTTGTTTAACATTACTTATGCAGTTGATTCATTTAAAATCAGTTAGTATTCCTTTCACAAGCATATCATGTAGTTCGCCTATCGCCGCACGACCTTCACGCCATGCTTCGTCGTAGCAGAAGACACAGGGAGCAGGACGTCCTTGAGCCTATAAAATGACTAATAATACCATGTTTAACTGAGAATTCTTTTCCAACATTGATAGTTTTTACAGGTTAATACTAATAAATATTCACTAGAGCTGAGGGGCCCTGAAATACAACGGTAAGTTCAGGAGACGAATTTTCCTATGCTTCGCAACGTAAACTACCTACCTGTTACGTCAGCATGAAGGCAGCGCACCCCGCCATTTCAGAGCCTTTTCAAATGGCCTTAAAATTAACATTTAATTCTCTAGTAAACTGGGATTTCTCAATACAAACTTTTTGCGTAAATCAAATACATTTATGGCAGGGCACAAATCGCAATTAATGAAGTCTGTTTTCTTTGATGAAGGAAACTACCCTATTGCAGTTTCCAAGTTACAGTTAGATGCAGATGATTATCAGTTTACCCTTTCTTCTCAAATGTCTTTGAAAAAGCTATCTATTGCCACTTAGTTCCTTTCTTGGAAAATTTCATATTTTTCGTGACTCTCTGCATGGTTTTAGAAAACCAGATCTGCAGATCATTAGCATTATTCCAACTCCTTGATGGCATTTATCAATCCTTAGATAGCAATCACCTAACTATAGTCGGGTCATTCCATTTCAAATCAACTTATGGGCCTTCAGCATCACATGTTCAGCATCAGCATCATACGTTGACGTAAATTGGTGAATAGTTAGTGCCAAAAGCCATTCCCCATCTTCAGGTGAAAATTCGCCCCTGAAATATAGGCAGACTTGCATTGGGTGAGTGCCAGTTAAACTTCTTTTTACACTATTTTTCTATAAGCTGCAGGACTCTGGCTTTACATGATATGAACATGTAAAAGGTGTCATTAGAAATTTTAAGTTTATGTAATACTAAAGTACTTTTAAATGGACTTTCCACAAGAATGTTTTTTTTTGTCACAGTAAATGTAACTTCCAAAATTCATTTTTTTCACAAGTTAAGGATACAATTACACCAAGAAAGAATTTAATAAACGAGCCAGTTTTTCTCACTGTAACACTCATACATACATAACGTAGTGAAGAGATTTGGAATTTGAGCATTCCTCACTGAGAAAAGATCACTCGAATTTGAGAAATTTGAAAAAATTGATTTTTCGAAAAAATTCCTAGTAGCACAATTAATGCTCACAATGCTCTCATTTAATAATAACCATTTTCATAAAATATTTTCCATATTTTTAAAATGTTTCTAGTATATGCTGAGCATGCACAAATGTCATTCGCTAGAAATGTGCTGGAAACATTTTACAATATTTTTTGAGCATGTTGTCAAAACAGGCATGCCGTATTTGACAAATCATGCTGAGCATATTTCGATTATGCTTTGCAGCGTATTTAATCCATCACTGTTCATGAACATTTTATCAGAGGAAGAAAAGTCCAAAAAGCAAATTAAATGGAAGAAATTTGAACTTAAATATCGGTATTTTAGTCAAAAATATACTATTTACTATGGTCGCCTTGTTAACTGCAATATCGGTATCGGAGTTAGATTTTCTTTTATTTAATTAGCTTTCTGGACATTACCTTATCCGAATAAAATATTTCAGTGCAAGATGTTTCAGAATTAGAAGACCTTTGATGGTTGCATCGACTGTATTTCATCTTAAAGTTAGATGCAAAAGACAACTATTTGTAATGTTGTACTTTTGCTCCTCCTTTCCACGGGTGACAAGTGAAGTGTCCATAATTGCTACTACACTGGCTTCCTACACACATGAAGTCATACTTTAATTTTCACAACTTTTGGGAAATGATTTTAAAATGAAGCAGTTATGGTTAGTGATGGGTCGATACCATTTTTTCTCATTACTCAATACCGAGTATGATACCAGTAAGTACTCACGATACTACTCGATACCAGACATTATGAATCAATTCAAAATTTTAAGGATATTTTGGTTTAAAATACATCGTAAACAGAAAAACTACAGGACTGGGTTCAAGCAAACAGTAATAACAGTTTTGAAGAGCATCTGGAAGATTAAAAAAAAGGTGTATCTGATAACTGAGTACATTTACTTTGTTTTATTGAATATAAATGTGTATTAGCATCATAATCATTAAATTATGTTGTGCACATTTTCCTACGTTAAAACAGGCACTACTGACTCTTTTGTAAATAGTTTAGCATGCCATCTCTCAGTGGATATGATTAAATGCTTAAACAAGATGTCTGTGGCCCATATGCCGTATGTACATTGGGAATCATGGCAACCAAATGTTTTTTCATTTAAAATGCCGCCCTCTGTAGTTATCATGAGTACACTCGCATTGGTTTTAAGAACTCAATGTTACTGAGATGGCAGTGAAGAATTATTTTAAAAAGGAAAGACATTATTATTAAAGGACACACATTCCTAAATCTCTATCTTCTTTATTGAGTTTTGCTTTACGTTGTGGGTAGTTTTTTTTCAAATAAAAGCTTCGTTGTACCCACGTTTGCCCATGTAGTACAGATGGTAGGGCCAACGTTGGGGAACGGTTAGGTGCAACGGTTGGCCAACCATTATTCATGTCCATTTTGCCAACTGTTCCCCAACAGTCCAACTGTAGGTCCTATGATCCTTTGACATACGACACATTTTGACACTTTGACACATTTTCCAATTACAAGTGGAAGACTGGGAGGCCATATATATACAGCTTCTGGCTGGCATTAAGTCGTTTGTGATTATTAACTTTACTAAAAGATTGACACGGATAATTTGCATTGTTAAAACATTTCCCTAATAATCATTTTGTGGTTAAAAATAAGCATGACCATTATAAATATACGTAACTGATATTAGTCGAGCGAGAGCACCAGTATTTTCTCTAAGTCTGATATCATCTATGAGGGACAGAAAAAACATCCGTGGACCAATGTTCAATCGCTCTTAAAAATGGTGAATCGTGTTTAAAACCACATTTCAGATGTACTTTCACTCTCACCGATCCTCCTGGCCTTAGATTTTTCTGGCGAGCACACCCGTCTTTTGTCTAAGTCCGATACCGTCTACAAGGAACTGAGAAAAATCATCAATTCATGGATATCAATTCGAATGGATATGAGATGAATATGACATTTGAATCCTAATGAGACGAATAAAAATATAATTTTCAGATGTAGGAGACTTCTAAGATATTTTCTAGACATCTTGCAAACATTTAAGATATTTAAGACATTGAAGATATGCTGTAGATATCTAGTAGATATTTTATGCTATGTGGGTACTAATGATGATAGTGATAAACACAATGTATACACATTAGCACAGTACTTTCGTTGAATGGAACTGAGGGCAGGTAAATGGTAGAATATTAAGTAAACGAGGGAGGAAAGCTATGCAACAGATGCGTAAAATCCAGGAATATAGGATGGATGAAGAGAAACGTGCAAATAGGTGCATGAAAAAATTAGTACTTAAAGGGTCATTATTCAGAGTTGTTCCATATGGATTCACTACATCTCGGCTAAAACTCTTGGATAACAAATGCCATGTAGCTGAGAATGTGCTAAGTGAGATAATATCCAGCTTAGCTGCGCTGTAAATATATTTAAGATGGTGTAAGGGGACTGCCTATTGGCAGTCTCTCAGTTACAGTTGCACCAGTTACACCATCTCCAAACGTTGACCCAACAGATCATAAATAACCATGCGAATGGCACCGTTTCCCAATGTTGGCCCAATGGTTGTAAAGTAACCGAACTGTTCCCCAACCGTGGCACTGTTTCCCAACGTTGGCCCAACCGTCTGTGCTACATGGGTGTGTACTAAATCACAAAATAGCCATTGTCCAAAAGTACATATTTGGCAGCAGTATGACATTTAATCTTCACAGGTGTTCATGAGTCCATTTACCAACTATTTCATACTTTTTCTACCATCTCTGCTCGGGATGGTATTTGTTTGATTCTGATTATTTTATTTGTGTCTTCTATTATTTGTATTAGGTCCGAATAATATTTCGAGATGCATTTAGTCGAGCAAAATAGACTGAATGCCTGCTATTTCGGTTAAAACATATACTTTTGTCTCTTCCAATTATGAACACCATCTCTTCAAAATCGAAGGATTTCTGCCTAAACATGATAGAACTTGGGATCATAAAAAGGACCTGGGTCATTCACCCCCGTTTGCGTGATGCACGAACACCCGGAATCAGCGCGGGTTATTTCTGATATCCATTAATGCAAGTTAATAATTTTGAACAATTAATTTTCATCCTCTGATGAATGTGCGCAGGTATATGAATGTTGTATATAGTCCTTAGTCCTGTTGATTAAAGTTTTCGATTTCTAAGGAAAAATATTTGAATACAAATTTAATATAGATAAGCTGTGACTAGGAACTTGGCAATTAATGACATAATTCATAATCCTAAATAGGAATTTAAAAAATGGTATAGTAAAACATAAGTTTTATGCGATGTATCATCCGTAACGCCCTTATTAGGATGCCTACTATCCATTGCAAAATTTCCGTCACCCGCGAGTTTGAAGGTCAATATATCCAAGATGGCTAATGCGATTTTAAATTAAAGTATATCAAATTAAAGCTTGTTTATTTCTACGTTTATTGATGGTATTAGAATATTTTTACAAATTTTATTTATTGAAGTACCTGTTTAAAAACAGATTTTTGCAAATTATTTTGGGTACCGGATGGATCCATCGAATTTGGGGCCTTGTAAGAACAACACTGATCCAGACATCAAACTTTCCTTTTCACATGTTGTAGCTAAGGGCTTTTTTAATAGTCATACAATGTTTCATACTATTGCGTTCAATATTATTTTTGTTATTGCTGAATTTGTCAGACTGCATTATTTTCCATCCCGCACGCTTTCCATTCCAAAAATCACCGTTTGGACCTTTACCTTGCTCTCGAGTCATTAATATGAATCTACTTATGAAATCTCAGTAGAATTCGTTGATTATTTGATATCGATATATATTTATTTCCAGCTATAAAAGCACGCTCAACTGCCCAGAGTATGCCTGAAAGAGAAAGGTAGCACGTGCGTGGAATCTTCTGCTGCAAGCAGATCGCCTATCGCTGTGAATGAGTCATAAGGACTCGACAATAGCGGAAAAAAGTATCGACTTTAAGAATGCAAGTCAGTGTCAGTTTAAGAACTGACGGTAATTTTGGAAGCATACTGTCATTATGCCTCCTCGTGCAAAGATTTTGGAGACGGAGTTGAAGATAATTTAAAATGCAATTTGTTTCTTTCGTCGAGAAGCCGAGAAATGTGGGGACAAAAGCTATATCTCTTATCGCTGATTTTATTTTGGTGAATACTGCAACTTATAAACTTTTATTCAAGCATAGGCAAGGATATTTTTCCTGTGCATTCTAGAGAAATTTTCTCTCGTGGTGTTTGGTGCGCGCGGTACCTACGGTAGCTTACAACTTGACAACCTCGAGCAGCTTATCTCTCCAGGCCAAAAGTCCTGTCATGTGGAGCTCGCTTTCCGAAATAAATATATACACGTTGAAAGCATATCTAATTCTCCCAATTTGTTAAGTCATTTTACACGTGCTTGGTTTTCAAACACGAAGAATACCATCAAAATGAACTAAATTTCCGACTTCCGCTAGCTGAGATAGCACATTTTAAAATATTATTCGTAACGTAATTAGTAACTGAGTAATCTATTTTAAACTTTGTTTAGTCTAAGATAAATATATGTTCTATATCTTATGCAAAGAAAAGAGAAGTGGCTTTTCATGTGTATCTTCAAGTAGGCGTCAAACTTGCTTCCCGGAACTTGAATAATATCCAGCGTTTTTATCTGTCTCAGTCATAAAAATAATTAATATAGCCAACTAAAAATATATTTTTGACATTATTAAACGTATAAATAAACAAGATTTAGTTCGATATACTTTATTTTAAAATTGAAGTACTCATTTTTGTGATATAAACCTTCAAACTCAGGGAATGGAATTTTACATTGGACATTAGGTGCCTTGAGCTCGAATATAGTCCCCTCACGACTTTTTCTGCAAAGATTTCGGTCAAAAATGGGGGACTATATTTGGAGAAATATGGTAATTGCCTTTGGCAGTCAATATAATTGAAAAAGATTTGTTAAATGTTGAAAAATAAATCTTTTTTGTCAAAGTATTCATTTGCTTGATACTATGGAAATTTTGCTAGTACTCGCTTGATACTCGATACCTGAAGTATCAAGGTATCAAGGAATCGAGTGTCCCATCCCTAGTTATGGTAATAAATATTTATAAGTAATCCTTCAAAATTCAATGATTGCATTCACTTGACGATACATACCTCATAAAATATATGTTTCAACTAGGGATGGGTCGGTTCCACTTTTTTTTGGTTCCGGTTCGGTTCTTAACTTCGGTTCTCGGTTCCGATTCTCGGTTGCCATTCTTAATTTACCACTTACTTTGCATTCTCAATGGTAAGATAAGGTAATCAATAATCAACATCAGAGACTGAATTAGAATAATTCGCGACTTTGAAGCATCTATGTACACGATTTCACCAGGTTTTAATGTGAAGCCTCCACTTTCGGAGTGTGAGTAGGTTTCAAACTGGTTTTTGCGCCAATTATTTCGGTACCAATTAATATTGGCTTCGGTTCCGGTTCTAAGCTCAAGAACCGGTGGAACCGAGAACCGAAGAACCGAACCGACCCATCCCTAGTTTCAACATACCAAGCGTCATCTCAAGAAAAACCAATATCACAGCACGAGAATACATAGAATTGTGATCGCTCTGGCTTGCTGCACAGCACCAACACAACTTTAATTTTATTTGGTCTGTGTATTCAATAACAGGGGTAATTTTAATCCACTCTCATCTTAGTAATGTAACTACATTTTCACAAGAGGAAGTTCTTTTAAATTGTTTCAACACTCGTCACTGCACTAAGGTTAAACAACAATTTTGACTTTTTCATGTACATAGTTTGATTGATAATCTGAATCCAGAATCCAGGCATACAGAAGAATAAGAATTGGCATCACGTCTAGTGTCAGAAATCCAATGAGAACCATTGGAGGGATTATTAAAAACAATGAAAAATCAATGATGTTTCTTTGACAACATCTATTTTCAATGATGTAAATTTGCTTCTTGTTTCTGTATTTTGATTGTATATATATCATCTTGACATGTCTTATACCATGTGAAAATGTGATCTTTGGACAAATAAAATATTATTATTATTATTATTATTACTCGCCTGAATCACGTGATTGCTCATCCAATTATCAGATTAAGCTGCTGTGGACACCAACTGTTTAAAATGCAATTTAGCGATGATCTAACTCTGGCTAACTCACTCATTAGTTTCTTGACATAATTCATTGCCGCTCTGCTTTATGATGTTGGATTACCCACATTTCTCTTTCAACATGCTGTGAAATATGAGATTAACGTTGTGCTAAATGGACACCAATGGCACATGAGGACCGTACAACATAGTTATTTACTATCATTAGCATTAATTTAGGTCTAATTACTAGACAATGATAAGAAAACCATGTACATACAGGTGAATTTAACACGACGATGATGGTATTATTTGTGTGATCATGGATGATAGCATGACTGAGCATGATAGTAGATAGTAGACTCTGGTAAACTCGAAAACTGTTAAGTTGTAGATGCGGAGTTATGGAAACAAATAATAATGACTATCAACAAACAATGAGCTATTTCCTTAAAATATTTTAGAAATATTCCATGAACATATGCTAGAAATATGCGGACTGCATATTATAAAATGATTGACTCCTAAAATGACATGAAAACATTTGCAGCAATTGCTCACAGTGTGATTCGAAAATGTTTCCTTTAGCATAATGGAAATGCCGCAAGCATATGCTCAGCACCTTTTGTACTACTAGGGAAAGTCCTCATGGATCACGGTTTAAAAATTTTAAATAGCTAAGGGCTATAAAAAGACTCACGGAAGTCCGTCATTAAAGAGACCCATCCTTTTTCAACGCTGATTTTTCCGTAACTTAAGATGTGTTTCATGCTATTTCCATGAAAGGTGCCATTGCCGGTATGGGTTTTCGAATCCGGTGCTAGCATCGTGGTAGCGTTAATTTCTCGCTGACTTTTACAATAAATCCACCTTAACTTTCTGGAAGATCAGATCTCGGCTGAAAAGTTCCTGAATAGAGGATAATTATATCAGTGGTATTGATGCTAGGGTTCCTACTTGTAGTGCCTGGGATCACGTGGTTTGTCCGACGATTACGTAATAATAATGATGTAGAGGCCAATTTACTTTCACAACAGTTCCATGTCAAATCATCAGCAGGCAGTCGTCCTACGTACTGTAGCTGTAATGGTCATCTTGTCGATCCTTGCAGATCCAAGGACCTAATAATGCTGTTGTCTCTCGGACTGAAGATTTAACATGAGCGTGAGAGTAACGAAAGAACAACAGAAGGCACGGGCTATCGAGGATTTCGTAAGTGCCCATAAATGATTGGCACATAATTGAGGAAAATCTTATTTTTCTCCTCTGGAGTTGAAAGACTATCAATTATGTATATTCATAACAGTCATACTTATTTTTACCCACAAAATGGTAATCGAAGATGGTCTCAAGGACGCAAAATAACCCAGTCAATATTTTTGTAAAGTTAATTTTCACGAAATTGTTTCCAAGGTTTTAATTCTGCAGTAAAATATTTTTCCAATCACTTTAACTAATGCCAAATTTTATTATTTTTGTTGAATTAGTTGACTTACATATTGACATGAGATTTCTGATAATCTACTTTTTTTACCTGCCTGCTTGCCTTACCCTAGGAATACGGCATGGTCGGTATTACTAGGCTATCGAACACATGACCGGTAGCACACTAGCTCTCCTTTTTAACTACTATCATCAGTTCATGATATTCTGGCAAATGTAGGCGACCTGCATGACATTCTGATATTTTTTTCTCTCTTAATGCAGAAAAATGCCAAGACGTGTATTTCTTTATTTTGCTCTAGTGGCACGGAAAATATGTTCATCTCCTTTCGTGACCCGAGTCACAAATCCTCTCCTTGTCAGTATCTACCATACCTACATTCTATTCGTGGGGTGCATCGATCACTAGGCCACGAAATTTAAAAATCTCTGATCCGAATACGAATTTATTGTCTTCAGATCTGATTTCAGTAGCGAATGAAATGAAAGATCCATGGGTCTTTGGATTTGACCCGACCATCCCTAATTTTTTTGTGATACACTTGAAAATCTAATTTAAACAATAAAAGTATAAAAAAGTTAGTATTTAGATGTAGGAGTTTTAAATTGAATGATAAAATTTTTGATGCAATGACTTAAAATATTAAAATGAGATAGGGATCGAACCTCCTTAAGGACACTAGCTTTCGTTTTCTGCTGATACCGGCGAATGTAGGCTACACGTGGGGAATTCTACGTATTTTTTTCTCACGATACCGGTTTGGTGGGGAATTGTCATATTTATTTATTTTTCTTCTAGTTGCATGGAAAAATTTTCATCTAATTTGGTGAACAGAGTTACACAACCTCTCCTTGTCAATATCTACTGCTCCTACGTTCCATTCACGGGGCACTTAGATTGCTAAGCTGCGAAAATTTAAAATTTACGATCTACATCCGATTTTACTCTGTGTCTTTGGATTCGAATCTGGATCGGAGTAAAATGAAAGATCTGTGGATCTGATGGATCCGATCCGACCATCCCCAGTGTCGACGGTATCGGTGTCAACTTTATGTGATTGATTCTCGATACCTATACCAATCCACAAGAATCGGTGGTATCGAGAATCAACACATCCCTATTAGGAAGTAATATGCTAAATTAATTTTTAAAATGAAATTAATGACTACTGTTTACATGTGAAATTAATTGCACATTTTTAAAAACTGTTAATTTCTATACCATTGGGGTGAATCTACAATGTATCTGATATTTTTTTCTAATTCACTTTTAAGGGAGATATGCCTATTTGTACATAATTTTAGCATCTACTCCATGTTTTATTGGTTTCTGTGTTATTTGAACTTCTTCCTTTTTAGTAGCAGCATAGAGTAATATGTATATAGGTATATTACTCTGTTGCTATACAGTAATATAGTTGAGCACCTTTATGTACAGAAATATAGTACAGTTGAGCATCTTTAATCTGGCACAGTCAGGACCGAAGTGATGCCGGATTAGGGATTTTGCCAGACTATGGGTCATGCATGGCAACTGGTGTAATTTTGACATCAGGCATGTTTTCATTTAAAGGAGTCAATTATTTATAACAATATATATTCATTTGCCATTTACTGACCATTATTTTAAAGAGAGTCCCTGAGAATAATCTGAAAGAAATGGTATCTTAATTCACAAAGTAATTATTTATGAGTATTGTGGTTGTGCAGTGAGTGAAAATAATGGAATCTAAGCATTGTGCATGTTGTTGCACATGTAAAAGTTTCAAATTATTATTGGAAAAGGGTATAAAAATTTATATTTCTTATGCTGTGCTTTGCATAACATATTTCCTACCACTCTTAATTTGTTATCAGCTGATTCAGTGCGATCCCAACACGTGGGTGTCTTTTGTATGGCCTCCTATCACTACGTTGCGGGCG
The DNA here is from genome assembly GCA_933228895.1 of Platycnemis pennipes. Classification (NCBI taxonomy): domain Eukaryota; kingdom Metazoa; phylum Arthropoda; class Insecta; order Odonata; family Platycnemididae; genus Platycnemis; species Platycnemis pennipes. The sequence continues at coordinate 112,961,104 of OW121850.1, forward strand.
ACCGGACTGGATGATTCTTTATGGACCATCATCAATAGTAGTCTTCCTTCAACAATTTCAGGCTCATCATCTTCATCCTCACTCGGATTTATTGTTATTAATTTACATTTCAATGATTTCATCATCAATGAAATGTTGTGTGGTGAGATTATAGTGGCCGCTAACTCTATTCCTCTAAATTGACATATTCCATTTCCTTTATTCAGGGTTAGGGATGCTGTTTGAAAACTTCATCATCATATTTTTATCCTCAGAAACATGAAATTTTTAAAATGTCCCACTTATTTCGTCTACATCAAACCTTGAAGCAGGTCACAATTTAAACGACGCATGTTTTAGAACTGACTGTGAAATGCTATTGCATGCACGCAAAATTTCCCACATCACATCTTTTAGATTGATCACATCTATTTCTGAAATAGTTTATCCTGCTCCATTCGCATTTGGCCAGAAATACTAACTAAGCCCTTCACTTCGACGCAGTTATAACCATGTGATCTAAATCAGCACTTAAATCTTCTTTCATAGTTTTTCTCTGTCATCCAATTCTTCATATCACTTTAACAGTGAAAATTTGAGGATTTTCTCTTTTAGCTTCTTAATGTGTTATATTGTTGAAGATCTCACGCAGTATGTCTCAGTCAAACGCTTTACTTATGCAATGGCATCAAGCTTTTTGCACTTTTTCTGTGATCGTTAACATTTTGTACTGATGCCTCCCCTAGTAGCACAATTAATGCTCACAATATGCTGAGCACATTTTCGTAAAATATGTTCAATATGTTGAAAATGTTTCTAGCATATGCTGAGCATTAACAAATGTCCGGGTAATCATATGCTATAAATGTGCTGAAAACATTTTCGAAAATATACTGAACATGTTGTCAACACAGGCATGGCATATTTGAGAAAACATGCTGAGCATATTTCAATTGTTTTTTGTAGCATATTTAATCTATCACCGTTCAGGGTCATTTTATCGGAGGAAGAAAAGTCCGAAAAGCAAATTAAATGGAAGAAATTTGAACTTCAATGCCGGTATTTCAGTCAAAAATGTACCATTTACTATGGTCAGTTTTTAACTGAAATATCAGTTTGATTTTCTTCTATTTAACTAGCCTTCCGGACCTTTCTTCATCCGAATAAAATATCTTCAGCACAAGACGACAGAATTATGTGACTTTCGATCGTTGCTCCGACCGTATTTCATCTTGAAGTTAAATGCAAAACACAACCAATACAACTATTCGTAAAGTTATACTTCTCCTTTCAATGGGTGACAAGTGAAGGAGTGAAGTTCCCATAATTGCAATTGCACTGGATTCATACACACATGTAGTCACTCTTAATTTTCACGACTTTCGCGAAATGATTTTAAAAGGAAGCAGCTGTAGATTTAAATATTTATTATTATTCCTTCTAAATTCAATTATTTCATTCACTTGACGATCTGTACCACATAAAACATACGTTTCAACATACCACGCGTCATCTCAAAGAAAACCAGTATGACAGCACACAACACGAGAATAAATAGAATTGAGATCGATTTTGCACAACACCAACAACACAACTTTTGTTTTATTTGTTCTGCATGTTTAATAACAAGGGTATTTTTAATCTACTCTCGTCTCAGTAATGTAACATATATTCATTTTCCCAGGGGAAGTTCTTTCAAATTGTTTCAACGCTCGTCACTGCACTAAGGTTAATCAACAACCGACGTTTTCACTTTCACATATGCACTATAGTTGAATAATGACCTCGTTAGCTCATTCCCAAATACCGAGTACGGTAATAATATAACATACATATCTGAAAGAAGAAAAAGAATTGTCGTTAGGTACTATTCGAGGCAGGAATCCAATGAAAACCATTGGAAGGGTTATTAAAAACAATGAGAAATTGATGTCTTTTCTTCATCAAAATCAATTACGTAAATTTACTCGCCATACCTGTATTGTCTGAATGCTCGAACATGATCGTCGATGATAGGATGATCATCCCATTATCGAATTAAGCTGCTGTGAACACCAAGAACAGTTTAAAATGCAATTTAGCAAGGAGCTTAGTCTGGCCTGGCTAACTCTCATATTCGTTTCTCAACATAATTCGCCGCCACTCTGCTTTGCGATGATGATATTCCCAAACGCCGCGAAATATGAGATGAACGTTGAGCTAAATGGACATCATCGGCACAATTACGAATGTACAACATGGATATTTACTATCATTAACATTAATTTAGGTCTAATCAGTAGAAAACGGTAAAAAACAATGGACATACAGACGAAATTGAGCGGGACGATGATAGATATTGGTATGATCAGTTATCATAGCATGACTGAGCATGATAGTGGACTCTGGTAAACTCAACTCAAAACTCAAAGTTGTAGACTTAAGAGTTATGGAAACGTATAAATAAACATGTCTATCAATAAAAAATGAGCTATTTCCATCAAAATATTTTAGGCATATTTTATGAACATATGCTAGAAATATGTTGAGCACATAACATCAAAATATTTTGAGCATGTTTTTCTAACATGTGCTAGAAATATGCGGACTGCATGTTATAAAATGAGTGGCTTCTAAAATGATATGAAAATATTTTCAGCATATGCTCACAACATGGTTTCGAAAATATTTCCTTGAGCATAATGGAAATGCCGTGAGCATGTGCTCAGCATCTTTTGTGCTACTAGGGTCACTCCTCTGCTGTTGCCATAACTTAATAGATGAGACATGATTTGGGAGAAACATAAGCAGATAACAAATAATTTTATGAGATTACGTCTAGTGGTCAATCAAAAATGCACGTGCCATTGAAGTGGGTGATCTGTAAATTAGTCGTCTGTCTCGGAGATGTCTTCAAATTTATATGTTTACTTCAAGTTGCAGAATAATTCCAGTGTACATGAAGTACCAGAAATTAATATGTTTAAATTATTCTGATTCTCGAAATGGGGAAATCAACGTTAAGAATGGGATAATATCTCAGTGGGTTATGAAGCAATGTTTTAGTTAAAAAGGTTTTGGCATTTTCCACAAAGTACCGGTTATTTGGTCATGGCAAAATTGCTGGATTATGGGTGTTCCCGGATTAGGGATTCCCAGATTAAGGGTGCTCAACTGTAATATATAATAAGTATAATTTCCTATTATGTATTTTTCACCTTATCTGTGGTCATTGTGATCAATGTATGTTCTTTATTGTTGCCTATTTCTATTTAATGTCTTAACTTTCAACTTTTTGGATAGTGCATTGTATTCTAGTGAATATGTTACTTTAGAATTTAATTTGTTTGATTTGTCTTAAGATTTCTTCCACGTAAGTGTAGTGTGTGGTTAGTTCTTCAGTTCAATCACCTTACAAATTTATATTTTTACATTTTTTATCCATATTTAACTTTTGTGTTATCTTAAAAAAATGTGCTTTGAGGAATTGCTTATGATAGGAAAAGTATAGATGTGTATTTGGGTGTGATAAGTGCTGATGAACTTTAAGAATACGAATTGTTTTGGCTTCCTCCTGATATTGCTGATTTCTTTTCTCATCGTACTTTACAAAAAGGTGTTTCTATCATGCCATAGTATCTATAAGATCACCTGATTGTACTGCTGTTCAAGGACTTAAAAGTCCTAACATTCTCTCTGTATGTAGTCACTTGTTCAGCATTTGGAAACAAATGAACCAAACACAAATTACCTATGACTATCATAAGTCTCCCTGCTAAAAATTTGTGATACCGCTCAGGAATGAAAATTTTATTATATGAAGGCATGTAATTTTTGCTTCAGCGTACTATGTTAATATGTAATATGATATTATTATGTATTAGATTAGATATTAGATTCTAAAATAAGCAATCAATTTTTTCTGTACTTGGTCTGAGAGTTGTAAGTTGTGTACAACTCAAAGGGTGATCTGGTTGGTGAGGTTAGAGTGAACCAAACATCACCAAAGTCATACCTAGTAATGCATGCAAAATTCACACATCAGGGTAGAGGGCCAGTTTCTTTTAGTGTGCCGCCTGAAGTTTCCCAGAAAGGTATGATATCCAGAAAATAATCAAGCATGGGTTTGGCTAGGCAAATCCAAACCCTCTCCTGGGATTCTATCTGAAGGCTTCTGGTCTGCAGCCCAATACTCTACCCACTAGGCAACCACATCTTTGGATATTTTTTTCTTGGCATCTCATCCTCATTCTTGATGAAGACAAATCATTAGTGTGAAACAATATCATGTTTGAGAATTATCAAATATCCCCCATATGATAAAAAAATTCTATTTTAGTGTAAGAATGGGCTGTAGATATACATAATTCAGCTTAGAACTTATTAAAACAACAGTTTTCCTCTGGTTGTCGAAAAGGAAATTTTGTCTGTACATGAAGGTTCGCATACTTGATTACATTCTTATCAATACTTTTCAAAGGTGCACCGTACTGTAAGTTCTTCAATTTTTGCTCCATCATGTTTTCACAGATGCTGCAGTCAATGCCTCCAGTTTGTGACATGCTGGGTCTAGTCCTCTTCTGCCTTCTGCTTTACTCACTTTTAGGTTTCTATCTTTTTGGTGTAGGTGGAGCAGATCCATATTTTAGAACATTGCTTGACAGCTTTGTAAGCCTCTTTGTTCTTCTTACCACTGCAAAGTAAGTGAATCATTATTCATTTTACTAACATTTATTGTCACATTAAACTTTATTTGATACCCTGTAGTTTAACCAAATTTATGTGTTGTAAATCTCTTCACAAGTCGAGTTAAAAAGTTGTGTGGTGTGTAAAAAGGTAACTCGTACTGAAATGCTGAATAGTTATTTTTAAAGTGCATCTTGCTGTTTATTACTTGAAAATATTGAGCACTTGTTAGTTTTGTTGTGTATCTGTCATATAAAATGTTAATTATACAAAGTGAAAGAAAATCTTCATAGAGTAGAACCATGTACAAACTGTCCCACTGATAGTGTGTAATTTTTGGCCTAGAATTTTATACACTTTCGTTTGTGCCACATTGATAAAAAATGGCAAAAAGGTAGAAAAAGGATGTATGTTTTGTTGAGTGCAAACAACAGTGTATAAATGTGACCTTTTGATCCCAGGATAGGGTCCAAACCAAATTCAAAAATTTTCCTTTCGTTTACTTGTTAATGTTAAAAAGATGGGATACAAAAAGTCACAATTTTTTACAGAAAAATAATGCTGAGTTTTTGGGCAATAGGAACTCAATGAAGCCACTTTTATTTTTCAAAAAACAACTGAGGCCCTGAAAGAGCACATTAGAGATCACAGGGGCGATAAAAAGTGAATTGGGAAAGCAAATATGCTGCATTGCAGATTTATAAGGGTGCTAAAGTCATTGATAAGGTCCCCAGATCCATCTTGTCACCTCTTGACCTTGAAGAGTTGTGCAGGGGTTAAAGGGCACAAGGTATAGGCAAGCAAATCAGGGCAACAAAGGTGTCATATCACAGGTTTAAATGGGTGCAAAGTCTGGTAAGGTTTCATGATCCCTCCTGGCATTCTATGACATCTAGGTGTTATGCAGAGGTCAAAGGTCACCATGTGTCGTAATCATAATCAGGGAAAAACAAATGCCATACTGTAGGTTTGATAGGGTGCCCCATTAGGTGATAAGGTTGGGAAGTGGTTTGGTAGGAGTAAGGTTATGTATGAGAGATTTGGTAAACACTTTCTTTGGATTTCTTTCTTTGGCAATTACGTTTTGTTTGTTAATAAAAATATTTTAATAATTTTGGTTCCCTCTTACATTCATATGGTTATGACCACGTTAATCAAGTTGTTATTCGCTTTTAACACTCGTGCCATCCGATTTTGATCCAGTCCAAGAACTTGGCTTTGGTTTGTATTTTCGGGTAGCTTAGTGATACCTGTGCCGTAGTCCGCCAGTAAATTGGCTATTAACTTTCCCTTCGATGCCTTTTCAGTACTCTTCAACTTCCCAGAACTACCACGACACGCCACCTCTTCTGAAGATTTAGACATTGTCACTTTGTAATTTTACTGAAGGAATCATATACGGCCACGGAAATACGATACATGGCCGCAGATAGTGGCTGCGAAATATGTATTAAAAGTGTGTACAATTTGTGTGAGGGCTTAACTTGTGAACGTTTAATATATTTTTTATTAGGGCAGAGGTTCCATATATTTTTTCATTCTTATAGCTTCTAATGTATTGATTTCAGCTTTTAACATTTTCTGAGTTTTGACGAAAATTTAATTCAGCAGAAATAAAATATTCTGATAATGGGAGACCTTTTGGCTATCGGTCAGGGAAATTGGTAAAGCCATCAGGGAAAAATCAGGGAATTTGAAAATTGGTTATAAGTAGCCGCCCTGTATGAGGTCTGATCTAAAAGTTCTAGGACTGGTTCAAAAACAAATTATCATGAATATTTTAAGGGGGTCATGGTGGCCCAGTGGGTAGAGCACTGAGCTGCTGACTGGAGGATCCCGGGCAAGAACCTTTCTGGACACCCCCACCCAAAAGTCCTCGTGATTCAATTTTCTGCATGTCAAAACTTCGTAGGAAATCGCAGGTGGCCCAGGGAAAGGAACTGGCCCCGGGAAAAGAACTGGCCCCCCTACCCTGAATGTGTTAATTTCACATGCCAGTATGGGGTGAGCTCTACCTTCACCTATCAAAAACCAACCTTCGTGTTGAACACACCTTTATTATTATTATGAAAATTTACAATCTATTCCATTCGATGCCATTCAGTGTACTCCTCCTCCCAATATGAACATTTTACGGTGTTTTTTCTTCTTCAGGAAACAGTCTTTAAGCACAGTTTTTGGATCCAAAAAATACCATGCATTGAATTTTGTTTTTTCCTAAGATCTGAAAAATGCCTCCCTTTTTGCATTGATTTAAAAATAGGAGCCAAGTCGATGGTTGTCAGATGAGTAATGTAGCTGGGGAAAAAAAGTCAATTTGTTGGCCCAAAACTCTTATTTTTATGGTTAATAGAGCGAGCAATGAAACAAGGAATTCTCCCTTAAATGTCTCTTAACTTTTTTCTGATTTTTTCCTGAAGGCCTTTCAGAACTCCTGATAGTAGTCCTAATTATATTAAATATGAGGCTTCTGAGGCGATTATCATTAATAATTGCTTTCAGGCATTCCTCCACATGCACACTACTATTTATCCAGCCATTCTACTGGTGTCTTCTGGTCCGCAGTGATGATGTGTCAATTCTTGGCTATCTTATGTATATATTTGAAAGACCTGGGTTGGCCCTGATTGGTCAAAATGGTTGTCTGGTCAGTGATTTAAACAATCAACAATCATTATCTTAAAACTTGAATACTCCCTTTCAGCTATGAGGTAGAGTATAACCATCCTTTCAGTGGTAATTTTTGGGATTTTTTATGAGTTCTATTGCCTCCTGGATTACTCTTGAATAATAGCAGCTCTTGATGCAAATAACTTTTGCTTTTTCAAAGTCCACTATGTGGCCCTGTTCAGACCACATGTGCTCCAAGGTGGTGGAAAGACTGAACTATTTGTTTTCCATGGCGTGTGTATATTTTTATATTTTGCACTTGATGGATCTTTCTGTCTGTCCTAAGTATGACTTTCCACACGAACACTGAAGCTAGTAGACCCCTCATGGAGCAGATAGGAGACCTTATCCTTAGGCTTGGGTAGATGGTTGCCCGTTTTTTTATATGGAATGTGAATCTTGTCTTTTGTTTAGAGAGGACTCTCATATTTCTCTCCATGGTCATGGCAACATATGGAATGGCAGCATATGCTGTGGGTTTCTTTCGTGAAGGTTCATCCACTGTTCTTTCCCCTTCGAAGTCTCTTCAAAAGGCCCTTTTTAGGATAATTTCTTTTCTATAACCATTCATATTTAGCACCTAGATATTTGCTTTATCTTTTTGGAGGGATTCTTGGTCGGAGATGGTTACTGTGTGATGAATGAGGGTTTGTAGCAGGCCAGCTTTCGGAGAGGGATCTCTTACCACTTAAAATACCATTTTAAAATAATTAAATCTTTCCAAAAGCTATTATTCAAAGCTTCTGTAGCTTATTTACCAATGTTACAACAAGGCTTTCTCTCATAAATGCTGTTCAGTAAGACTTTATGTTTATAATTCATGTTGGATGAAGAAAAAACACTCTCAAAAACTGCTCTAGATCAGAAATAAAAAAAACAGATACCTACAAAAACTGATGTGGCCTTACTAGTGAGGTTTTAAACTTTCAAATAGTATCAAATGAATTTCAAATAAATAAATATGTAGTTGCCTTGCAATTCAAATTTTCCTGGAATTGTCCATCAGATCTCATAGTCAAGTCAATTACCATTACTTGAGCCATTTTTTTGTTTAAACTGTTGTGTCTTTGGGTGTGGATATACTTGAAATGTGATAAATATGGGTATACTTCCATAAAGAAATTCACAATGCTTTAATTGATATACATATTATGAGTTTACAATGCATACGAACTCTGCATTCTTTTCCAGCTATCCAGATGTGATGATGCCCTCCTATGCAAAATCCAAATGGTTTTGCTTGTTTTTCATTTCCTACATTTGCTTAATGGTCTTCTTTTTGATGAATCTGGTTAGTATACTTGGTAATTGAAATTTTATTGAATATTTAACCTCATAAATATGAATATTTCTGCATAAAATTTAAGCTGAATGAGTGAATACTGTAATTTTATATATTTTCTTTTAGTTACTAGCTGTGGTATATGATACATTCACGTCCATTGAGAGGAATAAATTCAAGAAGTTGTGGTTGCATAAGAGAAAAGCTTGTGGGCATGCATTTCATCTGCTGACTTCCAGGCACCAGTCATATAACCGTCTTCTTCCTTTTATGCATTTCCGTGGTTTAATGCATTTTTATGCTCCAAAGAAAAGTAAGTTCATTTTAGTTCATGTGTATATCACTATACAAGCATGACAGTCATGTAGTATTTTTTATTGCATTTTGTGAGGATCTCTGATAAAATCAGGTCATGTGAGTACATATTCTGCTTTGAGAAATCTTTAGGAAATCCCAAAAGTGATCAAATGCTAAATGTTTCTTAGGCTTCTTAATGTAACGCCATATGAAAAGATAATTTTTTCTAGGTTTTCTTTTCAAATAATTCCTGCAGAGAATACATAATCATTAGATTTGTTATATTTATGTTAACATGAGAAAAATAGTTTTATATTTTGCGCTATTTTTTACAAAGTGTAAATATTTTTTTTACATGTTTACCTTGATGGATTATAATATGATTGAAACATATATAATTATGAAATCATTTTTTCTTTGAATAATATGGAAAAAGTTGATAAACTCATAAATGTGGCTGATGTGCATATCATGTTTATTTGTCCATTGTAGGATTCAGTGAAAATCATCATTTTTAGCATAAATTAAGTATAATATAGAGGGATCACCGTAAGCGGTAAAACTGTTATATGTTTTGGATGTAGTGCTGGACGGTTTCCATAGATGACATGGTAAGAATTTTTCATGTTACAAGCAATATATATATATCCCTTCCATTGTTTTCGTTATTCAGATCGAATGAAGCAGCACATAATAAATGCTATTGTGTAGTTTTGCTATTTTATTATAGTGGTGAGATATGCCTTTACCGAATGTCAACAGCCACATGGATAAGTTAACATTTCTCTCACTATTAAAGCAAACATATCTTGTCACAAGAGGGATTCCTTGTTATTTCATTAAAACACATAATACACCACTGCAAGGATCAGATGGAGCAGACTACGAGACACTTGTTGATTGTGTCACTTAAGTTGATTAGAAAAACAAAAGCGATATAAGTGATATATATCGTTTGTGACGTAATGCAAAAATTCTTCCCTCGCCATATATGGAAACCTTCCAGTACTACATCAAAAATGTATAACAGTTTTGCCCTATAAGGTGAGCCTGCTATATTATGCTTACTCTATGGTTTTATTCATCAACCTATGAAAAACCTTTTTGTGATCTCCTCATGCCATTGTAAGGGTAGATACACCAGGTTGGTGTGATGGCTAGATGACTGGCTTCCCATCCCGAGAACCAGGGTTTAAATTTCAGTGATAGCAGAAATTTTCCATTGGACACTGGTCCTTACTTAGTGGTGTGTGGAGAGCATTTCAAGTTCAGTCATCCACATGTCAGATGGGTTATTAAATGATGGACCCCTTGGTGGCTTTCATTTAGAGTGCACTTACTGGGTTTTGTTCCACATGTCCTTTATAATCTGAAAAAATCCTATGTTTAACCACTTATTTTTAAAATGTTCAGACTGTCAAAGAGAGTAGTATAATAATGTAATTCTATATGAAACTATTTATAGCTCATGACCACTTGACTGGCAAATGCTGCTTTAAAAATGCTTTATGTATTTGGGGAATCAGGCTAGGCCATCTGCTGGCTAAAATGTATACTCATAGGACTAAGGATGAACCGTAAGAAACTTCACATGAGATATCTCATCACCTTCAGTCAAATGCCTATCTAAATTATGAATTATTATAGAATAATCAAATATTATGGATTTGTTAAGGCCTATCTTCAGGTCTCCATAAATCGGAAGGAATAAAAATGTGTATTAAGCAAGGCTCGGTAGTTTCCCTTAAATTTTGAAGCCAACAGATGCACAGCGTCGCCATCTTACCTCGACCTACTTTTCAAAGCTTTGAATATCCAGCCTAATCCAATTTTTTCAATTTCTTTATGACGGAGGTACAATGAGCAATTCCTTTGATATTATTTCCATTAGTGATAGAAAAAAACTTTTTCTCAGCAAACTGCAAGCTCAGAGAGAATTAATGCATTTTTAAGATATATAAGAGCATTGGCTTCTGACTTGTCGATGCTGAAATCGAGTTTGGATACAAATAGTAAAATAACAGAAGGGCCTATGGAAAAACTGATCACACCGTAATTTTTCTTATTTAATTCTGTGCTTTTTGACGGTAAATTGAAAATTTTGAGGTGCATTATAATATTTTTTCATCGAGTGTTACGTAAAAAGTGCCAGTTTTTGATGGTCTTCGAAGAAAGTGATGACTTTGATGATTTGTAGCCCAACAACTTGTTCAATAATTGAAAAAGAATTGAATTGAATTATTACATCTAAGGTGACGATGGGGGAGGATGGGAAAGGGAACAGAAGGAGAAAAATGCCTTGGGTCGCCGTTGTCGTCTTAGGATCCCTCTGGCGACCCAAGGCGTTTTTCTCCTTCTGTTCCCTTTCCCATCTTCCCCCATCGTCATCAACTGACACCGGGTTTTACAAATTTGAATAAACTGACCTGCCCCTCTCACCCACGCTCCAACCAGATCACTCCTTGTTCCCTGTTCCGTTTCTCTCCCTTTCCCTCCCCCCCCCCCCACTCCTCCCTCCACCCTGCTCATATATACACTTGTTTGTAAACAGAAAGCTTCACTTGAAAATGGTGTAAGTACACCGAAGTACTTAGTACTTAGTACACCTTACTGTGTTGTACACCGAAACTAGTCGGAATAAAAATTGTTTACTTGTGGAAAATTGCATTATCTTTCCTTTAATATGGAACGTTTCCACCACATCTCGCCTGAATCGAGTTTGTTTATAAATTTCCTTCAGTTATTTCCTGCAAAATTCAATAATTCTTTTTTTTATCTTTAATTTATTTGCATAAATAAACGATAATGTCGCTTGGAAGTTGCACGTTGTGAATTGCTAATCAAATTGCATAATATTGTTAGTCCAAATTGCCCAATTGCACAGATTTGCCAAAACACGGTATCTTAAGGTTAATTCACTATAATGATGACTAATATTGATTTTTTTATGTTATCATTCCATTGAAGGAGTCATTTAGAAATGTTTAATTTACTAGCCTTTAATAATTACTGTATCTTCTGCCTTTTAAGTTTAGTTGACTAATGGCTCTGGTGATTTCATTGGAACAGTTTATTCTCATAAGAGGAGGGCAGAGGATTAGGTCACTGCGACGTCCACATAAACGCTTTACAATCACGCCAACATACACACTTCATCCTGCACGCACGCAGACATTTTATTTCTCTCACTGCGAGGTCGAACGCTGCACTGTGGCATCGCCCTCTGCATCAGCTGCTGATGAGGTTGATGGTGATGTGGCTTCAACTTTTTTGCGAAGTAACTGTAGAGAGAGGTTTGTATGGGGGCCTTCTTTTCTTCATGATAAATTTCCTCATAGCAAGACATGGCACCTTGTTCCATGCCAAGTGCCCTACTGACGTTAGCAAACCTGCTGATGTTACAATCCGTTTGCTCAAGTTTTTACACCGCCGAATTAATATACTCGAAGACCTCCTACAATCATTGAGTTGTAAAGCATTTTTTTTTGTCCACACATGTCCTTTTGAGATCTCCCATCATCATCGTCATCCCCTACTTCTGCCCGGCATCACTCCATCTCTATCATTTCTTTGTTTGTCAACTCCTTGTGTGAATATGACCGTGAATCGTGGTTACTTCATCCCAGGATAATGCTATGTTTTTTATTGCATGGTGCATATTTGTAGCCGTTCCAAAACACATTACATATCTTTCCACCATCCCCATCTGTGGCAGCAATAACATCAGAAAATGTCTTGCGCAAGACATAAACTTTGAAGGATGCAAAGACTCCCTGATCATTGGGTTGTAGAAGTGCTGTTGTATTTGGAGGCCAAAGAATGCAGTCATTTAAATTCTCCCAAGTGTGTTGGGTGACCGGGTTCATTATAAAGCAATAGTAAGATTTTAAAAGGAGTTTTTTCCTAAAGGCAGTACTCCTTCACCTCTGGTATAAAATAGTTGCAGTACCAGTCCTCAAATAAGGCATATGTAACTCAAGCTTTTGCGTTTGGTTTCCTGATGACCGGAAGAAAGGATTTATCAATATTTTAATGATTCTTTTTTTTGCTTATATGCATCATTTTTCCTGCAGTGTAAATTCAAAACGATTTTTAATTCGAATGACCCACCCGTTACTTGCTTCACCAGTTTGTAGAAACTTATTGAATTGTCAGAATACTAAGCGATCCTCATTGAAATGCAGTTTAAGAGTTCAGGATGATGTAGACGTTCATGGATCAGGGTGGCGATCGTCAGGGAAAACCGGGAAAACCTGGAATTGTCAGGGAATTTTGTAAATCTGGAAAAGTCAGGGAATAGTCAGGGAATTCTCGTAACAGTCAGGGAAAAACTGGGATAGGAAATTTTCATTATTTTTCTACCATTACGTTTACCGGGCAGTCTTTCCCGCCCTTTATTTCACCAAAACATTTCATCAAGCAAAACAATGTCCGTCTCCAAAGTGCATAGAATAAGCCCCGTCAACTCGTTGGAAATTCAGTTGTGAATCTTAGTTATTTAGTTGTGAATCAGTCGTAAAATGCATCCCTTTTGTATATCCTTAATGCGATATTTGCCTAGTAGCATTAAAATTCACGATCACCATGTAGGTATTCCGCTCATCACAAGGAATCCAAGGCTACGTTGTTCGGAAGATTTTACCTCTCGTTTTTTTTAACTTCCGAGACTCGTGTCGCGAGGTAGCTGGGACACACTAGCTTGTAGTAAATACGTGCTTGCAGTTCTAAACATACGAGACGATGATTATTAAAACGGTAATACAAGTACGATCACACGTGTAAACAAAATCTTACGTGAGATCATCTTCGATTTCCATACCCACTTCGAGAGACCATAAGAAGAGTCCTCCTCCCCTCCCCACCTTTCACGCTTGACGTAATTATTGAATGGCCCCCTTAGCTCCCTCTCGAAGCAATTTAGTCAGGTCACAAACCACCTCAAATATGACATTCCTAAATATGACGCTGCCATTGCTAATTGCCTCCTGTTTTCGCTCGCAGTGGCGCGATTACGTTTTGTTTGTTTATACAAATATTTTTATATTTTTGGTTCCCTCTAAAAATCAAGGGGTTATGACCGCGTTCATCAAATTGTTATTCGCTTCTAAAACTCGTGCCATCCGATTTTGATCCAGTCCAAGAACTTGGCTTTGGTTTGTATTTTTCGCGTAGCTTAGTGATACCTGTGCCGAAGTCCGCCAGTAAATTGGCCATTAACTTTCCCTTCGATACCTTTTCAGTAATCTTCAACTTCCCAGAACTACCACGACACGCTACCTCTTCCTTCAGGAATTAGAAATTATCAATTTGTAAATTAACCGAAGGAAACATACACGGCCACGGAAATACGATACACGGCCGCGAAAAATGTATTAAAAGTGTGTACAATTTGTGTGAGGGCTTAACTTGTGAAAGTTTAATATATTTTTTCATTCTTATAGCTTTTAATGTCTTAATTTCAGCTTTTAACATTTTCTGAGTTAGACGAAAATTTAATTCAGCAGAAATAAAATATTCCGATAATAGGAGACCTTTTGGCGATCGGTCAGGGAAATTGGTAAAGCCATCAGGGAAAAATCAGGGAAAAGTCAGGGAATTTCAAAATTGGGTATCAGTAGCCACCCTGTGGATGGAGAATGTACGAGCCCATTCCTTCTCAATAAGCCATATTCCAATACTCCGGGTTACAACCGACTGCCGCTTTCATGGTACTTAATATTTAAGAGGTAAATTTTTAAAGTTGATTGTTAATTTCACTTTATTTACGTAGAACTGGCCTCCTTAGATTTCGTGTTGGCATATAATCATAGCATCTGAATCCAGCAGTTTGCGGATTACAGCAGCTATAAGTCACAATTCATCAAGTTCTGAAATATACATTTATGGTACTAACGAAGTGTTTTCTGCAAAATAATTTCTGTTCCAACTTTTTTTCTTTTATATCAATATGACTTTTGTCTGCAATTTAAAAACTGATGACAATCAGGGCCAGTGTATTTACGTAGCTTTGTACTATGTAGTAAGCCATATCGTAATGGAGTGAGCGCAATAATTTCATGCAGTCACAGCGATATCACTACGACTGTATGAACTGGTACGAAGATTGGTCATTTGCATAGAAGATTAGATGTTTTTTACGCAACTTTGCGACAAAATTTAATTAATAGCAATGAAAATACTGTAGATGAATGATAAAAAAGGACCAATTTCTTTTGTGTACCTCTTTAAAACCTCGACAGCTATATGATATTTTCTCCGCCTGCAAGAGTAAAAACGAACATTTTACTTTTTTGCGCTTGCGTTCGTAAATCTACGGCATCCCTTTAGATAAAATTTTCACTTATGTTAGTACGGATTTTTACGTAAGTTGAGACGTACGTAACTCGGGGACTGCCTGTAGTTAGGTGTTTAGACAATGAAAATGTTGCACTCTCTGAGCCCTCGATATTCTTCAACCCTTGCCAAATTATGTCAAGAGCTTTCAGGTTGAAGAGAGAAGTGATCATAAGTGCAAGAAATGTGAGCCTATGTGTCACAGTTTCAGATTAATCAAGTTCACCATCCAAGACAAAATGTTGGGTCCTTATCTGGCTTCCTTTGCCACAGCTGCAGCGGAGCTGAAACCATTTTTCTTGGAATTTCAATCCAGCAAGCCTATAGCTCGGTTTCTGTTTTCGGCAATCATTAAAAACTGTGATGGCTAGATTGGTAAAGCTTGAGGTTTTGGCATCTGGAAACATGAAGCATATTGACTTGAGTAAAGCTGAAAATCTGATCCCCACAAAAGATCTTAATGTTGGATATGTAACCAAGATAGCCTAATGAGATTATAGTCACAGAGATGTATTAGGATATTCTTCTCTTCAATAATGGATGTATTACTAACCTAAAGAAATTGGTGGGGAAACTCATTGAAAGATCGCCCTTGGCCTTCCTTGACCTTGTGAAGAAAGGAATTTGATGCCTGGATCCTGAAAGTGCAAGTTATTGATCATTTTGTATCAATGCTATTCATTGCGAAGTCTGGTTTTGATGTAACATTGTTCCTGAGTGCCAGCATAATAATTTTTAACTCTAAGAAGGTGATGTAATTTCTCACAAACTAAATGAAAGTGTTGTATGATGTTGGATTTTTTTGTTTATTTTCCTCCAAATATGCAGGATTTGGTTTATTTTGCCCAAAATGCAAGATTAGCTATAATACTTACTTTTATTCACACAAAAAACATACCCAACGTTCTCTTATACTTAACAAGAATAAAATCTATATTTCCTCTGGAAAAATAAAACTTATGTCTGGAAAACCTGGAAATCTCAGGGAATTTTCAAATGCCTCGCTGCTGGACACCCTGGTCAAACCAATCTGAGGATTGATGACTAATGGTGATACTGTAAATGCTTCGAAGGTGCAGTGTAGCTGAATTGCCAATGCTGAGGTACATTATGATCTTATAAAAGAACAGCAATCATCAATTGAGTGATTTTGCATTGGGGAAAATCAGTTTGAAAGAAGCATGTTCCCTTTACAGGGCTGAGTAATGCCTCAGCTTATTTTGAACTTCAAAGCAAAATTTTTTTACGTTAATCCTACCTGTATTTTAGTTTGTTCATGACTTGTAGATGTTTTCCTATTTTTTTTTCAAAATATCATGTGAAAAATGTGTTCAACCTGATTAAATGCATAAGGAAAAGATTTGCAGTCTAATTGATACTTTTTCTTTGCAGGCATTAAAGATATTCTGCTAACCTACAAAGCCTTACTGTCTGAAGGAAGTGACCATAATTATCTTACTATGAGGGACTTCTGTCATTTGTATGAGTGTTTGCAGCTGACGTGGGAGCAGACCCCAATGGATAGTGGTGAAGAAAACTATAATTTACACTCAAGTGACCGTCCAATGCTTAGAAGATTCGGTGCATTTGTACGTGCTGTTGCAAAGAAGATTGTGGGATGGCAGTATTTTGAACTAGTTGTCTGTAAGTTAGTTTATGATTTTCCTTCTTCTCTTCCATTAAAATTATTTAAAGATATGTTTGAGTCATAATTTTACTTTCAGATGTTCTCGTTGCTGGAAATGGAATAGCCATGTTGACCAGGATTGCACTATCATCGGTGGATTTACAGTTATCTGCTCTTGAAGTTTGTGCCTCATGGGATACTCTCTTTTTCATAGGCTGTAAGTATCTGTCATGTGCAATTTGAATATGTGAATGTTCATCATCATTTGTCAACCATCCTAGGATTGGTTTGACGCAGCTTTCCACGCCATTCTCCTATCAGCCAACCTTTTCATATTGACGTAGTTCTTCTCTTTTACATCCCTCACAACCTGTTCCATGTATCTCATATGAGGCCTGCCTTTTCCAATCTTTCCGTTCACTTTTCCCTCGACAATTGTCTTCATCAGGCCATCGTGTCTTAAGATATGGCCGATTAAGTTATCCCTTCTTCATTTTAGAGTTGTCAGCAGACTTCTCTTTTCTCCCACTCTTCTTAGGACTTCCTCATTACTTACTTGGTCGATCCATTTAACAGGGTGTCCACTGACTGGGAAAACCTGGAAAATCGGGAATTATTTGTGAATTTTCAATGCAGGGAATTGTTTGTGGATTATTCGTGATTTTCTGGTCTGAGTCGGGAATTTTAAAAATTATTAATTCAAGACAAAAAATCCTTATTTTATAAATAGGATAAATAACGATGACTTTAAGATATGGATATCCCATTGGTATGAATGAATAAATAAACGACGGAAAAGTAGTTAGGCTCAATGTATCGTCAGCGCTGTGTGGATCGGAGACGTTCAACTGTTCGACTGTCGAACGGATGCCTTCAGCGTCTCGTCAAGTGCCCTTTGTTCTCATTCATTGCACATCGGACTAAGCCCATGATACGCAAACATATGCCTAACGTGTAGTGATGGCCGGATCGGATCCGTCGGATCCAAAGATCCACGGATCTTTCATTTTACTCGGTTCCGGATTCGGTTCCAAAGACTAGGTATAAAATCATCTTCAATTTCAAACCATTACATCTAAATACTCACTTTATAATACTTTTGTCGTTTAAATTAGATTTACAAATGTACAATTAATAAATTAAGGATGGTCGGGTTGGATCCACGGGTCTTTCATTTCATTCGCTACTGAAATCATATCTGAAGACAGTAAAAATTCAGATCCGAATCAGAGATTTTAAATTTCTCGGCTTAGTGATGGATGCGCCCCACGAATGGAATGTACGTACGTATGGTAGATACTGACAAGGAGAGGTTGTGTAACTTGGTCACGAAATTAGAAGATGTTTTCCGTGCCACAAAAACAAAATAAAAAAATACTCATCGTGACTTTTTTCTCCATAGGTCCGGATGCGCGAGAAAAATAATAAAGCCGAATGTCACGCGGGTCGCCTACATTCGCCAGATCCCCGTGACCCTATGATAGCGTAGTTGTTAAAAATTAGGACTAGTGTACTGCAGGTCACGAGTTCGATCCTTAACACTGCCTAGGAATACAGGCTATGCTGTATTCCTAGGGTAATGCAAGTAGGCAGTTAAAAAAGTAGATTATCAGAAATTCATCTGAATTTATAATTAAAAAAATAATAAAATTTGGATTTAGTGAAAGGATTGGAAAATGTTTTTATTGCAGAATTAAATCGTGTAATCATTATGTTAACTTTACAATGTATTTTTGAGTGACGCATTTGTAAATGTAGGTAGTTTAAAAGATAGAAGTACAAAAAAGTCAGTATCCACACCAAAAGGTTGGAAATGAAGGATGATAAACTTTTTGATTCAATGGCTGAAAGAAAAATTTTAAACAGCGATAAGAATCGAACTTCATTACCTGCAGTCCACTACCCCACTCTGCTATTGTCGGCTTACCTGATTTAGGAGAATACATTCTTCCCACATGTCATTCTACTTTTTTCTTGCAAACCCAGGCCAATGGAGAGAAAATCCGAGACTTTTTTAAAATTTTGTCTGTAGTAGCATGAAGAAAGGCTAATTTCATTTCAAGATCAGAGTTACACAACCTCTTCTTAGGAGTAGAAAATTCTCAAATTTCATTTCAAAGGTTATTGTTTATAAGATATTGCAAAATTACTAGTTTAGCAGCTTGAAATATTCTATAATAATTTTTTCGTCTTAAAAATGGAATCCCAGGATATTCCATAAATGGGATCTCTTGGCCGCATAAAATTTTTTTTTTGTTTCTAAAAAAGAATTTGAAAGCATTCAAGGATTTGATTAATAATTGGAAAATAATTCCTTTATTAATGAATATGAACTTATAATGTTTCTTTTAACTGCACATTTGATGTGATCGGATACTTTACTGTAAGTACAATGTAAGTTGACTTTCTGGTAGGCTTTGCAATATATTTTTTACAAACTTTTCTATAATTTTTTGACAAATCTAATTGCTGATGTTTGTTAGATATATTCAGGATGCGCTTACTTGAATAAGGATTTTTATGACATTAATTTTTTTTAGAAAAAGATGGTTTAGGATACTAAAGACTGTTATGATTTCACTTTTTTCTATATAGTCTACCGGTACAAAATGTTACATTCTGATTCTGAGTGAACAGAAAATCGAGGCTTTGAGACTTAAAATAGAAAAGCATGGCAAAAAATATTAACATAGAAAATCATCATTCCAAGAACAGTGGTTGAATGCTGAAGACTTAAGCCAGTGGGTGGGTTTAAGTTCCTCTTGTAGAAGAATTTGTAATTTCTCATGGAAATGCTAATTTAAAAAGAGGGTGTTCAATCAAAAAGTAGTTTATCTTTCCCAACCAACAAAGAGAGTCTCTTACTACCAATAAAACTACATATTTAATTACTTTAATGTATCAATTATTTCTTATTTAATTACTTTATGTATATTATGCTATGGGTTGAACTACAAAAAATCCATTTATTATTCTACTTAGAACTTGAAAAACATCACTTTTGACTCGTGCAAGAGCTGCGATATATTAGCCTGGAAATTTTTATAAATTTAGCCTAGAAAACCTTGAATTTTTTATTTTGACTTTTGTGGACACCCTGATTTAATATACATCATTCTTCTGTAGCACCACATTTCGAATGTTTCCACCCTTTTCTTCTCCGCTGCTATCATCGTCCATGCCTCACTGCCATAAAGAAACATGCTCCAGATGTACGTCCTGATGAATTGTTTTCTTACTTCTACCCTTGTATTTCCAGCGATAAGTAGATTCTTCTTTTGATAGAATGCCCTCTTTACCTGGGCTATTCTACTAACTATTTCTTTCTTGCTTCATCCATTGTTGGTTACTCGGCTTCCTAGGTAACAGAACTCTTTCGACTCTTCAAGTTTTTGTTTTCCTAGACTGACATTGGTTTTGGCCTCTTCCTTCTTGTCATGCACCAATATCTTAGGCTTCTTATTTATCTTCAGCTGATATCTGGCCATTGTCCTTTCCATGCTTACTAGAATCTTGTTCAGATCCCTCTCTGTCTCCGCTATGAGTGCTATGTCATCGGCGAATTGCAGCAAGCATAATTTTTCTCCATGGATAGTCACTGCAGAAGACTTTTCTTTGATTTCATTGATGGCTCTCTCAATATAAACATTAAAAATTACGGGTGACAGTGTGCAGCCTTGTCTCACTCCCTTCCTTATTCTTGCCTCTTCACAGCTGGGTTCAGATTTAATCACAGCTACTTGGTTTTTATACAGACTGTGGATAATTCTTCGGTCATTGTAGGACACTCCAAATCCCTGTAGAATTTCAAACATTGAATCCCAATCTCCATTGTCAAAAGCCCTACTCTACATCCACAAATGCAATGAACGTTGGCTTGTTCTTCTCCATTCTCTTCTCTATGAGCAGTCTAAGGGCCAATATTGCTTCCCTTGTACCCCTACTTTTCCTGAATCCGAATTGATATTCATCCAGGAACTCCTCAGCTTTTCGTTTTATTCTTCTCTAGATGATCCTGGTCAATATCTTCGATGTATGAGTCGTCAGGCTTATAATCCTAAAATTTTCACATTCCTCCACTCTCTTCTTCTTGGGAATAGGAATGATGATGTTTTTCTCAAAGTCCCTTGGTATTTCTCCTGTATAGTACATGTCGCAGATGGTTTTGTAAAGATGAGTTAATGTCTTCTCTCCTGCATTTTTAATTAGTTCTGCAGGAACATCATCAATACCAGAAGCCTTATTCATCCGAAGGTCCCTTACTGCAGCATCGAATTTCGATTTTAATATTGATGCTCCCATATCATCCTTTTCCACTTTGCCCTCCTCTTTGATAGCTTTTGTGCTGAGATTGTTTCCACTGTACAACTCTTCCAGATATTCTTTTCATCTCTTCACTTTGTCTTCATTTTCAATCAAAATGTCTCCATTCTTGTTCCTTATGGCATTGCATCTTGCACTCCATTCCTTGAAGTGGTTCCTCACTATCCTGTATGCAGCTTCCACCTTTTCAAGTGCAAGGTTGCTTTGCACATCTTCGCATAGATTCTTCATTTCTCTAGCTTTCCTTGCTTTGCAACATATTTCATTCCTTATTCTTTTGTAGCAAAGCTGCCCTTCTTCAGTTTTCGCATTCTTTTACTTTCTTCTTTTTTCAATCAAGTCTAACAAGGGAAGGTTCCCAAGTGTAACCTGCGGATCGCGATCAAACTTCGTAGGGTGGTAGAAAACGAAAATTCATTAGATACGTGTCTTCGGAAATGCGTCCAATAGGCCTTAGTTTTCGAGATATTTGCATTTGAAAATCTTTAAAAACGCCTAAAATGAAGCGTGACGCAACCCGCAACACTCATACGCGGCCCCTGCTCCTTTCTCGGGGTAATCTTCAAGCGATGGAGTGGATGGGACTCTTGTGTCACTCATAACACAAGCTAATGCTTTGTGTGCGGCAATACCTGTATTCACCACTCGTCAGAACATTTGCCACGACTTTAGTATCGCTACACGTGTTCGTATGCTGAATGGACCTCTGCCTTGATGCTTTCAGTTGCAGACGAAGCCCATTGAATAAAAGCTGTAACAAAAGTATTGCATGAAATGGGCATCCCTCGACGTTAGATGGACAGGGTTCTTCACTTTTTTTCCTGAATTGGTAAAAGACCTTCTTGAAAAATTTATAGTCCCCGATGGCGACAAGTTATCTGGGATTTTATATGACGAAGACCACACACGAAAAATTTCTTTCACAATTGCTTTTGCAGGGAGAGAGACATTTTTACTAGCTTGAGTTGTAGTCAAGCTATACTGTCGTAGAAGTTCACCACAATAATGCAACGCATTTGTTAACTCCTGCTTCTCACTATTTTTCTTAAAAATCGGGATGTTAAATGGGTTTCCGTCTTCGTCATATGAAATCCCGGATAATATGTCGCTAGTTTGTAGTGTGCTTGCGGTCTCCATGTCACTTGGCGTCTGCACTCAAAAAAGAGGTTGGATGAGGCATCCAATTTTAGTTGGATAAGGAATTGTTATTCCAAAAACCAATCGTGATAAAATCCCAGATAACTTGTCGCCATCGGGGACTATAAATTTTTCAAGAAGGTCTTTTACCAATTCAGGAAAAAAAGTGAAGAACCCTGTCCATCTAACGTCGAGGGATGCCCATTTCATGCAATACTTTTGTTACAGCTTTTATTCAATGGGCTTCGTCTGCAACTGAAAGCATCAAGGCAGAGGTCCATTCAGCATACGAACACGTGTAGCGATACTAAAGTCGTGGCAAATGTTCTGACGAGTGGTGAATACAGGTATTGCCGCACACAAAGCATTAGCTTGTGTTATGAGTGACACAAGAGTCCCATCCACTCCATCGCTTGAAGATTACCCCGAGAAAGGAGCAGGGGCCGCGTATGTGTGTTGCGGGTTGCGTCACGCTTCATTTTAGGCGTTTTTAAAGATTTTCAAATGCAAATATCTCGAAAACTAAGGCCTATTGGACGCATTTCCGAAGACACGTATCTAATGAATTTTCGTTTTCTACCACCCTACGAAGTTTGATCGCGATCCGCAGGTTACACTTGGGAACCTTCCCTTGTAAGACTTCCTCCGTGAATCATGGCTTCTTCTTGGCAACTTTTCTTCTTCCAAGAACTTCTTGTCCGCTTTCTGTAGTCCATATTTAATGTTTTCCCAATGCTTTTCCTCTGATTTCTCATTAACGTCCTCTCCTATGTTGTTTCCCACTGCTTTCTGAAATGCCAGTTGATGTTGAGCCTCCTTCAGTTTTTCTACTTGCCATGTATTCTTATTTGTTTTCTTCAATTTCTTGAATTTTAGTCGGCATGTCATCACCACTAAATATGGTCACTTTCAATGTCAGCCCCAGGGTAGCTTTTGCAGTCCTTCACTTGGTTTCTAAATCTCTGCTTCACTTAAATATAATCTATTTGAAATCTTCTTCTGTCTCCCGGCATTATCCACGTGTATCTTCTTCAGTTGTGATTTTTAAACAATGTGTTGTCGATGTGAATGTTACTGAAATTGTATTGGAATGACATAGTAAACAGCAAATTAAGAAATTTCATTTCACACAGAATTGCTTGCTACATGTACAGTAGTGCTGGTAGGCCATACATTTTCCAGAAAGCTTGGTTCCAAAGCCATTCTGGATTAGCAGTTTTTATCGACTAGTGATGGTTAGGGCTTCCATCTTTAATTATATACCCTCTATTCTCTAATATAGTCAATCATACCTATGAACAGGTTTGGTTTTGACAGTCCAGTCATTTGTTGATTCAGACAAGTTCGATATTCACAATTTTTTTGTTCATTTTGATAAAAATACTTTCTACAGGCACCGTTGTTTTTGAGACCCAAACATTTTTGAAGCTGAACCAGGAATTTTCTTGCAGTACGATGTACATGTTACATCATAGCAACAAAACTAAATTTTTAAGTTCCCTTGACATTGTTGCTTTTTGTTCTGTAGTTCCAAAGTTCCATTCAATTAAGACAGATGAAAATGAACTTAGATGCTACTAGGTACTGCTGATAATAGGCTTAATTTTGGGCATTGTAATATTATTCATCAGAGTAGTGCCATTTTTGCCAAACACTGGGTCATAAGTTGAACCATTGTATTTTGATTGGTTATAAGTCAGTCACTAACTGTAGCCTTGTTTGAGGTTAGGCCACCACACTATCATTATTCAGTTCTATGCCAGCATGTTGAACAAAAATAGGTTTAACCCTCTAAACTCCCCTTGTATTTGTAAATTGTTTGCCTATTGCTTTTGGCTGATCATATTTTGGAATTATTCTTTTACAATAATCAGTGTATTGTAATAAGAAAAATATCAGGAATTTACTCTGTAAATATGGTGGAATTTTTAACAACCTTAAGGTGGCTCACTAGCTCTCAGTTTCGCCTCGTCGGTTCTCCCCCTACTCAGTCCCGGGTGGAATGGGAAGGCTCGCAGCGTGTAAGGGGAAATCGACGAGGGAATGGAGGGGAGGGGGTCTGCACGCGTCGCAGGGTTGTAGACGAGCCTAGAGTGTCCTTGCGCAGGATGGCAGGGAAGAGAGGGGAGTCAGCTGACAAATAAATACGCCTGAACGTATTCGTTCTCAACTTCGCTGTTCGTAACTTGGATGTCGCAATTATCTCGCATATACTATTCCATTGTGCATTTACAGTACAATGCGATACTATGCCTGGTGGACCACAATATTGCACTAATATCATAGTAGTTGAAAACTTCGTGAATACCACATGTCCACGGTCGATATTTTCAGTATCGCACAGTGAAAATAAGTGATTTTACGTGGGGAAATGCAGTATAACCAGTCCCACGATTTACCAGAATGTCTCCTTGCCTCCCACTGTTTCTTCATTCTTACCACCAATGTTTTCGTTATTCGTCATGGTTTGATCTCAAAACATCACAATTTCACTACCAGCCCCCAGTGAAAGAAAAGTTACCCATTGCAAAGAGTTTACAGCTTGGGTCTGGACTAAGATTAAAACCATTGATTCGTACGAACTTATGAAGAGCGACCTGTAAGGTAAATAGTGTGGGGTAAAGCGTAAGGATGATTACATCAAGAAAAACAGTAGGTTAGGGTTACGTAATGGCTAAGCATTAAATAATTCGTTTTAATGGATATTTAGGCGAAGTATTTTCGGCAGAAGTACCTCCATATAAAATTTTTCTAATTGTTCTTCCATTTCCAAAAGAGATCATTTCTATTAATACGCTCAATGTAAATGCCTAATGGGCTCCAAACGATAAAGTCGCAGTACGTTTTGTCACAAAGGTGCAACTGTCCCTGTATTTGGTAATGATACTGATGCTTTTGCTTTAGCGTGACATTCTCCCCACTCTTTTGAAGAAAGTTTAGTTTCTTCTGTTCTGCCGCCTCCGTTGGAGACAAATCCCTGCAGGTAATTGGACATTTCACTTCGATTATGCCGAAAAACTTATTTGTGTATTTTTCCATAACGTTAGCCAGAAAAAAAAATTGTTTGAAACTCATAAAATGTCATAAGGATAAGTGAAAATAGCTTCTAACCTCTCTGTCTCACAATCAGCTTTTTCTGGCTTTTTTTGTGTCTAATGAAGATTGAATTCTCTTGCGCAGGAATCCAATTCCATAATCTCTCTGCGATAAATATGATGTTGTGAACGTTCCACATCGCTGTTATAGTAATGGCAATTGCGATAAATATTATAATCTAATCATTTAATTGAGAATTGGTCAAACTATCAATTGTTTCTAAATCACAACAATGACTTCTCATAAAACAACATTCCTTATATGATTACGAATACGATTTCCCCTCACCGCCTCATCCGTTCTCCCCTCGCCAGTTACTTTGTCTGATGGCGGGTGATACTCGCTCTAGGTGGTCGTGTGAGTGCCCCTTCCACGCTGCGGCGGTGAGAGAGTAGTTGGAGGTGGGGGTATAAGCGGCGGTGGTGGGGGCAGCCCGACATTGGCCGTGGACACGCGAGTGAAAAGACAGGAAACATGCGTTTGTATTTTCATAACTATAGCTATATTTTTGTATATTAAGTACTGAAAATACTTCTGCTTCAAAGATGGAGAATGAACCTTAACCATCACTGCGTAATATTTTTGGTTTAAGCAACAGAAACTGAACTAAAGCGTGCTGAAAAACGAGGGAAAGCGTCGGTGGGCACACTATTTCTCCTCTAAATCAATGCAACAATGTAATTTACAATGATAAAGTCGCGCAATGATTGCGAAGATCCATCCTTGTCTAAGATAAGAGAGAAAACTAGAAGTTCCTCCGAGCTATAGTTTAGCTACGAAAATGTATTTAGAAATGGCCTGCAGGAACACTTTCAGCCAAGCTAGTGAGCCGCCTTAAGTAGTTTTCTTATTATGGTTTCAAATTTACTCTTGCAACAGAGGAAACATTTGTTAATGTAAATGAATTATATCAAAGGCATATTCATATTGGTATAATGATTTTCAATTTATGGAGTTAATGAATCTACCAGTAGGATTTTACTCCTTTTAGTTTTATTTAATAAAAAATACATAATTTTAAAATCTAAGAGGTTATAGCATACGTATTAATTTCTTTTGCCACAGTGTTTTCTATAGAGGCTGTCATCCGTGTCATGGCTCTGGGTGTCAACAAGTATTTTGCCTCTGGTTGGAATGTTTGGGACTTCAGTGTGACTTTGGGATGCCTTCTTGGACTAATGGCCAGAGCCATTGACCCTTCTCTCACTGCTGTTGTTGTTCTCCGCCCACTCCGAATGCTTCGTCTGTTTCGGCTGAAGAAGAGATACCGAGATGTCTTTGGCACACTCCTCCTCCTTTTGCCGCACATGGGGTCAGCTGCCCTTGTGCTTACCATTCTTTACTATTCCTTTGCTGTAGTTGGAATGGAACTTTTTTCAGGATATGAAATGAAAAACTGTTGCAAGTGAGTGTCATATTATCTTGTCTGCATTTGAACTGTATTTTATTTTACACTGATTCATGCTTTGAAATCACCTCACCTTAAATTAATTGCATGTTTCTCTAAATCATCATTAACATTTAGTACCATGTTTTCCTTTGCTGTAAGACTCAAGTTTTTTACTCAAAAATGCATTCTCAAATCTGGCAGCATCTTATGGTTATAGTAGTGAGAGTTAATATGCATAATGTATCCAACTTTGCATAATCATCAGAGATGCCCATATACAGGTTCCACCTCCTACTTCCTACTTCCACCACCTACAGGTTGCATTGTGGATGTAAGTTAAGGATGCACTTTCCATCATTAATTTTTTCTGGGATTCTTTGACAGACAACTATAATACAGTGGCTATAATCAATGAGTAGTCTACAAGGTCATGAGACCACATGATGTAAACAAACCAGGTGGGTGTGGGATAAAGCAGCTGGGCTATTGTTATAAATGCAGCAATTGATATCTTAGAATCTCAGAAAATAATGCAATTAAACAGTGAAACATTGCTTTGTGCCATACTGCAAAAGCTATAGCAAAAGTCTGGGAGGATTTTTCCTCTAGGTCCCCAAGGAAAAGGAACATTTTTTGTATTGGGTGATTAAAACTCGTCCCGAAGGAAAGAAGTTAAAATTTATCCAAGCACTTGAGTGTACTCCTGACACTTTCTGGCCTCTTACTTTAAGATTGTAAGGTCTGGTAAGTTACACTATAGCAAGATGTTCCACAGAGAAAAAATCATTCGCCTTGACCGGGACTCGAACCCGGACCCCCTGATTTCCGGCCAGGTGCTCTACCAGTTGAGCTACCAAGACGTCCTCTTTCTCTGTGGAAATCAACGAGGCTTTAAAGCAACTAGGTGTTACCGGACTGCAGTCCTGGCCTGAAATCAGGGGGTCCAGGTTCGAGTCCCGGTCAAGGCGAATGATTTTTTCTCTGTGGAACATCTTGCTATAGTGCAATTTTCAGCGGGTGACGCCGCTAAAGTTTCCGCGGCCAGTTCGCGGTCTTTGAATTCGGTCTGGTAAGCTATTCTTAAAACGTTATCAGTCCCAACCAGCATTTTCATCTCTTACAGATGGCCGTCAAGGAGCATGGTTGCCATTTTTTATAGCGGTAAAATATATGTGTCCTTGCTAGGTTTTGGTGACCCAGAATACCAAAGATTCCCTTAACTACTGGTTATCATTCACATTTCCAATCAGAGCACTTATACTTTTCACATCGGCCACACTAAATAACAATTTTAACAGAGACTTCAAAGAATACATACACAAAAATGAGGCTAAAATAACCTACTCAGCTTTACATTGACAATAGCTATACGGCTGTTTCAATGTATTTTTCTTGTTTCATCCTATTAAATACAGTAGCTTTGGACCCTTCCTCATCTTTTGGCGAGGAATGCAGCACCCTTCCATGTATATTCTTTCAATTGTTTCAGCTGTCTGTAAGTCGGTATACTAAATGTAAAGAGACTATCTTTCCCTTTACGAGTTGGTTATCTCCGAAATCTTTAACAAACTATAAGCATATTTGATCTCAAAATTAAATAAACCCTGTTGATTCTTTGACTTTTGCAACCCTTTTAATCTGACCTCCATCTCAAACAAGGCTCCATTAACTAGAATTAAGCAAAAAAGTAAGACTAGAAAAAAGCCGTTTGGATAAACCACCTGCAGGGTTTATAGGAACCTGGAAATCCTGGAAAACCTGGAAAAGTCAGGGAAAATGAAAACGGCCATGGAAATCCTGGAAAAGTCAGGGAATTTAACGTGTGGTCAGGGAAAAATCGCAAAATGTTCAAATTTCGGAATTTATCACCTGAAAATGCCAAGAGATCAAAAACTGCGCATAGCAGCGGAGGGCAGGGTGAAGGAGGGGACGACTGGCCTCAGGCTGGCTTCGCTGTGGAGGCAGCCCTATTCTGGTTCTTTCTGACTATAGCCTACACAATTTGGTGAAAAGATTGGCGAAAGGTGTGCGCATCTCATTTTCATTCGCTAGCAATTTTGCCAGGAATGCTTCGCTTTGTCCCTCTGGCAACAAAAAATTTATTCTCAGTCAAATTTGATTTCATTTAGCCAAATTTGTAGAAGGATGTGAGGAAGAAAAAATCAAGATTGATTCAAAGAGCTACTTTAACATGACATCAGGTTTGAAGGAAAAGCCTGGCTAGCCCTCTTTGCATATATTTTTCTGCAATTAAAACCCTTTCTGAAGGCATATCACTGGAAGTTCATATGATTAATATGAAAATAAACCTACAATTTTTCATAAGTTTAAACTTCTCTGCTTCCTCACTACCACTTTTATCTCTATAAATGACCAAAATCTTGGAGTTTTCAGGTGCTCAAAAGTTAGGGAAAATCACTAATAATGGTCTGGAAATCCTGGAAAAGTCAGGGAAAATGAAAATGAAAGCCCCTATAAACCCTGAACCTGAAATGAAAGAAAATGGTGAAAATGACACGCCTGTTGATGCACCCTAAAACCATTTCCATTACATACCACAGTTTTGATGGAAGTAAAAGATAAGAAATATGTCACTATGAAGAGGTTAGCTGATTGAAGAATCGAGTGGAGAGATACATATGTCAAATCTGTCTTTGGGGCGATGACAAGTGATGATGATGAGCTTGTAAAAATATGCCTTTAATTGTGTAGTATAAATGAATATGGACTGGAGTGGAGGCTGCTGCCCTTTGTCTCCCTTCTTGAATTTTTTGTTTCATACTGTTTAAAGACTCTGGTACTGGTCTAAGGATAGCACATCTGTTTTTTCTTTTGTTTGTTTTTTATTCATTTCTTACCTCACCATAATGACTGGTTGAACTTTCTAAGACTCATGGTACTTAGACATTAGCATATCACAACTTAAAAGAGTGATATCTCAGTGGTTTAAGTATTCCATTGCTAATCTAGCTCTGGAGTTAATGATATTAAGCCTCCTTTGTGTACATTCAGCTCTGCATGAGCCATTTGTTTTTTTCTGGGAACCAAATCTTCCTGAGATGCCACTGGTGTCACAAAGAAAGAACCGTCCTTGAAGCCTGAATTAATGAATTTGACTTGTCATTGGGTTAATAAAGTGTGAGGTCTTAACATTAAAACATATTTTGATTCTGGAGTGTGGGTTTTTAGTCTATATTGATAGTTAGTTTATCTTGATTTCATGAAACCTATTTCCTATTAGTTTATAATGATTAAAACAAAATAAAATGCTATTGATTTTTTCCAAATTAAGTACTTTAGATTGATAACTTCAATTCTACTTCACCCGTAATGAAGTATGTATTAGAAATGACAGAGACCATTGAAGTTAAACCCCACTTTAAGATTTTGACTCGTTCACAGGTCTACAATCTTGCTGTGAAAAATAACAAAAAGTGACCCAATACTAATAGCTTGGTCAAAGAAGCACTTGGGGCCATACACAATATGCTTGTAACTGTTAAATAAAAATAGAAATATCAATTTAATAAGAATATAAATATTATGTTTTGGTGTTTCATGCTGTCACCCAGCCCAAACCTTATGGCTTATGGTGTGGTGTTTTCCTCAGCTCCCATCAGTGCGAGGCAAGACCCTTATGACTTGCCACAGTCTTTGAGTGCATTTTCTTGTAGTGGTTTTTATGTTCAAGTAACTTGTGCAATAGTCTTTTGTTGATATTGACTCCCTCTAGAAACAGTTATCATGCGTGATAGCAAATGATAACCTACTTCAGCGGCGTCGGAAGTGAGAGCCAGGGGGGGGGGGGGGGGGCATTCGCCCCCCCTCCCCCCCTCCAGAATTTTCCCCTGGCCCTTGAGAAATGAGTCTTCATTAATAAAAATTAAATTTCACTTTTTTCCAGCCTGCCTTTTCTCTTCTGATGTATTTTCTACCACCTTCATATGCACTTTTAGCAGAATTCTATTCTCTTCCCTCTCCTATCTACAAAAAAATGCGGGCCCTTTTCATAGGAGCCGGGCCCTTTTCTTAAGAACTGGGCCCTTTTCAAGGTTGGCCCTTCCCAGCGAAAATAGTTCCGACGCCCCTGACCTAATTCATTCTATACAATAATCTGGGCACTCACCTCTAGGCTAAGTTACAGCATACTTGCATTTCCTCTGCAATCCACCACATTTCAAATTTTAGGAATAGGTGTTTGTCCACCCTCTAAATCTGAGCACTAGTGAAGGAAAAACTGCCAATTTGGCTCTTGGGTGATTTACTTTTTTATGGCTGTGTAGGACATTACATGTTTCTTTTAGCATGTACATAGCTTAAACTCACTGAAGAGTAGTTTTCCATTGTTGAACTTCATTAAAATCAAATAATTTTCTTGATATTTTAATCTTAAGGAAGCATGGATGAAGGAGGTACATATACTGTCCCTTTGGTACCAATGTGGTTGTATGACTCATTGTTATCTTCACTGTGTTCAGCCCCTGAAGGGGAGAATATTTCACCGATGAACTCTTGTATTTCCTTCTGTAGGAACTCAACTGTTGCTGACTATTATCGAATCGATGATGGTTCAGGAATTGGTGTGAATGCATCAACAGGAGTTGGCCCAGCTCTTGGCTACTACCACTTGAATAATTTTGGTGACCTAATTTCCAGTGCTGTTACCTTGTTTGAGCTAACAGTAGTTAATAATTGGTTTGTCATTATGGAAGGATATGTGGCAGCATCAAATTCTCAATGGAGCCGAATCTATTTCATGACATTCTATCTGGCTACTATGATAGTCCTTACAATCATTGTGGCATCAATATTGGAAGCATTTCGTTTTCGGATAGAATACAAGAGAGAAACTTCCAAGACTGATGGTAAGTTTGGTGTGGAGAAAAATATATTTTATCATGTTTACATTTTTGTATGAGTCATTTGGCCTTTAAGTACTGTTTGAGACTGCAACGTACTGTAGATGTAATTAATGTACTGTATATATGGATGAACAGATCCAGGTTTTTTTGGATCTGGATCCAGAACTGGATCTTGCCATGGTTTCAGATACTGGATTTTGAATTTCAGTTCTTTCCGATCCTAGGTTGTTTAAAATATTTACAGAAAAAAATGCAACAAAAGTATTTCCGTGAAAATGAGTTAATTTATTTTAAAAAAATCAACTTCCTATTATCTGTGTGGAATATATTTTTCAAGTTCAAGATATACGGATGCAATATACACTATTACTTCTTATATAAAGTTCAGTTCCTTATCACATACTAATCAATATATTTTTTTAAACCTTTTTAACTGTTCTTTACAGTGAAGTTCAAAGAAACTTTCTAAATTCATTTACATTAGTATTTGAACTATTTTCCAAAGTGGAATGTCCTAGTGATCACATATGATAGCATCCTCTATCCAAAAGGACTTGAGTGCAAATTCAGAAAAAAAGACTACTAAGTGTGTCATATGTCAAAACTAATAAAATATATAATGTTAAATAACGAAAAAAGAATTAAAATTTATTTAGGGAATAATGGGTTAGCATTAATTCATTCCATTGTGGGATACTGCCTTAAATCCTTGAATTCTTTCAAATTCTTTATTAAAACACAACAAGATTTAATACAGTCAGGAGATTCCACTTTTGGAATATCAGGAGAGTCCATTTTTAATACAAAAAATTATTTTAGAATATTTCAAGCTGCTAAACTCTCAATTGTGTAATGTCTTATTAATAATAACCTTTAAAATTAAATTTATGAGTTTTATATTCCTAAGGAGAGGTTGTGTAACTCAGATCTCAAAATGAGGTGAACATTTTTCCTATGCAACAAAAAGCAAACTAAGAAATGCGTGTCTTGGCTTTTTTATCTATATTAGTGAGAAAAATTAAGTAGAAAGTCACGTGGGTTGCCTACATTCAGCTGACTCGGGTAAGCCAGTAACGGCTGAGTGGTTAACAATGAGAGCTAGTGTACTGCAGGTTGGAAAGATCAATCCTTATTGCAGCTTAAATATTTTCTTTTGGTACACTAGCTCTGATTGTTAATCACTCGGCAATTGTCACTTTACATAAGCCTGGTGTATGTAGGCTACCCACGTGACATTTTGCTTCATTATTTTTCTGGCAAACCTGGGCCTATGGGGAATAAAGCCGAGGCATTTATTTCTTTATTTTGTTTCTAGTGGCATGGGAAAAAATGCTTATCTCATTTTGTGACCAAGTTTCACATCCTCTCCTTGTTAGTATCTACCGTAACTGGTAACGGTGGGGTGCTTCAATCACTAAGCCCCTACAATTTTAAAATCTCTGATTTGGATCTGAATTTTCACTGTCTTCAGATCTGATTTCAGTATGAAATGAATGATTTATGGATGTTTGGATCGACAGATCGGATCTGAACATGACTTTTGATATTTTGCTTACCCTTCTTATGTCCTTATAATTTATGCTTTCATAGCAGTTTTTCAGCTGCGATTGGTTAGAAGCTTGATTCACAATAGAAGAAAGGGGCTGAATCACTCCCTCTAAATTAATTCAAATATTTTTTTTACCACACCCACTCAAGCAAAAATCAGCTTCATGAAAAAAATTGAAAATGTTAAAAAAAAAATTATTGTGGTAGTTGCGGTAGAATTATATCTGGTTAAAAAAATTACTGTGTCCTTTTGTTTGATATACTTGTGCACTTTTTGGCTTCTATCTCAACAATGAAAACTACATTTTTAGTGCATAAATAAACATATTGCAACCACCAACCACAGAATCCGTGCCTGGCACAACGCACTATAAACATAAAATTCAGTACTCCCCTTGACAAGCAATGGTTCTGTAAAACTCATCACTTACATACATTTTGAAGAATTCTTTTTTTTTTAATTATCTTTAAGCTCTCAAGCTGGTTTGACATGCATGCATACGGCACTGACTTTCCGTCTGTACAGCAGTTCATCATACATGTGTACAGACCCATACTCTCTTAGGCTGAGGACTGGATTCCCTTGCCATCTGTAATACTTCTTTGACCCTTATGATGATTCTTGACTTGGGAAAGCTGCATCATGCTGCCATCTACACGTTATCATCATAATACACACAAATTTTTTTCTCTCTGTAAACTTTTGGAGTATGCCTCTCATGCCTTCCAGAAATTTAAGTATCACCTCAGCTCAGATACTTAAAAATTAATGGGCAGCTTTTAATGTTAAATAACACAAAATTGCATTTCCCTGCTTTTATAACTATTCCAAAATTTCAATAATTTCCTTTGTTTTTGGGCCCTGAAAGGGAATTGGTCAATATATCATCTAAATTTTCATTTGCTTTTACATATTGCAAGTCGATAATACCATTTTTTACTTTCTCTGTTATGGCATGTAATATAACATCATTGTCTTTGGTTTGTTCTGACAAAATTTTATTTTTGACCTCATGTGTATCCTGGTTGTCTACCAGTAACATTTCTAAACTCTGAAATATTTCTTGTCCAAGTTCCACTAAAATTTTTCTTAGCCATATCACTTCCTTTACTGCTTCATGCAAAGCAATATATTCCGTTTTGACTGTAGAAATTGCAACACATAATCGATCAACGTGCAAACAATAATGCATATCCACTTACACTTTTCCTGTTTAGGTAATTATTAGCCCATTCTGTGTCATAATACACTGAAATGGGTTCAGTTTTCCTGTAAAAGTTAAAACTTAAATCTGCGGTCCCTGTCTTAAATCCCCAAAAGATACCTCAAGACATAGATAGATACTTCACTAGGGTCTAATCACTTTTCATTGGACACTCACAGTTCTGACTTAATTTACAAACAATGTATGAACCTACAACGTATGTACTGTCTTTGCCCTCTTATATAAAGTTTGAAAAATCTTTTATCATCACCATCAACCTTTTTAAATGACAACCTGCAAACAATGGGGCAGAACAACTCTTGGAATATTCCATTTTAAATTCTCTTAATACCTTTTTTTTACATAATTACCTTGGCTAATTTTAATAACATTATCATTTTCACTTGAAATATTCATAGGTAATAAGTTATTATGTTGTCCTAAATCCTTAAAATCTAAAAACAGATTTAATAATTCCTTGAACTCATTTATCTTGTCTCCCCTTTCTACAATTACCTTGTGTGTATTCATCAGAGCATCTTATTGTTGGTGTGTACATATGTGGTTGATTAGTTAACTAATTGAACTTAACTGAACCTTGTGTGATGAATACACACAAGGTTCAGTTACATATTCCTTCAAGTTCATATCTCTTAGATAATTATCAATGTGCACTCTCTACCTGATTGGTGCAAATCATACAAACCATTTTTCACTTTACATACAACTTACTTGAACTCTTCCCCTGGATGCGAAAACTGTCTGGCTGTTCAACATAAACCTCATCATGAATGGGGCTTTTGAGGTATGCACAGTTAATGTCTAAATAATTAATTACCTATTGGTTTTCAACTGCTAGGGCAATAAGTATTCTTATTGAATTCCTTCTCAACGTCATTTCAGTTCATACTTGGTACTTGAGAATTTCCTCTAGCAACAGTCTTTGCTTTAAATTATACCATGTTCGTGTCATTCAAGTGAAAATACCCACCTTGTTCATACTACATTTTTGTTTATCAGTCATCTTGCTATATCCCACACCTCATTTTCCATCATATTTTTCATCTCTCTCTTTCTATTGCTTCCCTCCACTCCTTTGAAAATGGTCCAGCCAGGGCTCAAGCAGATCTTGGTATGACCATATTATATCTTCTTGATTCATTATTAAATTACAAGGACAGGGTGGTTTCTTCCTCTTATTTCTCTAATATTTTCTTTGTTGTGGGGCAGTATCTTTCTCTGCCCTAATTTGTAGTTCATCAACTTGTGGAATCTCCTGTAATATATCTGCTATTACATTCTCTATTTCTACAGTAACATCCATGTTCTTTTTGACCGGAACTTGAACCCGGACCCCCTGATTTCTGGCCAGGTGTACTACCAGTTGAGCTCCCAAGGCATCCTCGTTCTCTGTAGAAATTGTATTGATGGTGATGAAATGATTTTTTCTCTGTGGAATATCTTGCTATTGTGCAATTTCAGTGGGTAACGCCGCTAAAGTTTTCACGGCCAGTTTGCGGTCTTTGAATCGGTGTTCTTTTCGATTTTTAGATTACACACTCCTTCATTATCATCCTCTTCACTTCGGTGTTCTCTTCGATTTTTAGATTACATACTCCTTCATTATCATCCTCACTGAATAGATTCACCTGACTTTCCTTAATGGTTTTGGTTTCACTATTTTGTTTCTTGCTGCTTGGAAATATATTCTCACTAAACACTACACCTCTGTGTACTTCTACTCTCTCCTTGGTTATATTACATAATCTATATCCACTCATATCCTTTTATACTCCAAGAAAAATGCACTCTTCTGCATAGTGTTCAAGTATCTTGCCTTTCGCCCGTCCTTGGCATTCATATATTTTTATTCTGTTCAATTCGTATGATATAACCTTACTTCCTTTCTAAACTTTTAGGGGTATTTGGTAGCTGCTGAAGGTGATGGACAGTAATTCCTGTCTTTGTAATAAATAAACATGTCCCAACCACCAACAAAGAATCAATGCTCTGCACTACAGACTACATATAAACATTTTAAACTTAATTCCAACAGAAAACAATAAATAAACATACCCCAACCACCAACAAAGAATCAATGCTCGGCACTACAGACTACATATAAACATTTTAAACTTAATTCCAACAGAAAACACATGAGCATTGTCTCAGTGATGCCTTATTGGGGTTAAAGTACATATTTATTTAAAACTGTTGCTAAATTAAATGAATCTATTAATGATAATCACTCTTCAAATACTTCATTTAAAACGACTCAACTATAAAAAATGGTCAGTTAATTATTTAGTAGCACCTTGAATGCCTGAATTTTTTGTCTCATTCTTAAAACAGTAATGTGTTTCATAATGCATGTGTCCTTTTTCTTGATTTCACAGCATTGTAGGCCATGGATTATTATACTGATATATAACTCAGATTTTCCAAACTCTGTAATAATTATTGCAGGGTTATGTCCATATTTGAAAATTTTGCTGTAATGTAACATATCTACACACATCTACATGAAACAAGAATGACTAATTTCTTAGTTGAACTGGAGTGTAAGAATGTCCAATTTGGAATGTGGCCTTGAACCTAGGGCCTATTCCCCCTTGTAGACACAGGTGCAAATATGGTAAAAGCCTTTTTGCATTAAGGGTCTTCCCTTGGCAACTTCAATGATATGGCTCAGTTGAAGTATACAGTCAAGCCCACTTATATCAAACCCATTTATAACAAAGTTCCGGTTATAACAAGGTGAAGGCTATTCCCCGTTAAAGAGAAGCTTGGAAAAACTGGTCCACATATAGCGAAGTTCGGTTATTACGAAGTAAATATTCAGCCCCCTCAACTACATTGTAAATGGGCTTGACTGTATCTGCTTTTATTAAATATTGCAGAGGAGAAGATGTTACGTCAAATAGTGACTCTGGAGTGGGATGAAGTGCAGCAGTGGATGTGTAACTTTACTTCTGCTCAGCTTCAGGAGTTACTTCATGTGGAATTTCCCATTGAGGTATGCTCATCTTGGTTCATCATTTGTACAGTAATCAAAGTGAGAGTTATTTGTTGTGGCACATATTCTTTGGATAGTATGTAGCATATTAATGTAAGGCTGTTTTGTCAAGGGATTTGTAGCAGCATCATGCCCTCCAGATCTGTAATTTTGTTGATTAGCTCTTATATTTCTGGATATTAACTAGAGATGTGTGAATTCTACCTGCGAATACAGGTAAGCCCACTTATATCAAACCCATTTATAATGAAGTTCTGGTTATAATGAAGTGAAGGCTATTCTCCGTCAAAGATAGGCTAGAAAAAACTGGTCCACATATAGCGGAGCTCGGTTATTATGAAGTAAATATTCGGCCCCCTCGACTTCATTATAAACGAGCTTGACTGTACTAGAATACCTCAAATACTAAAAAGTATTCAATATTCGAGACCTCGAATAATTATGCTAATTAAAATATATTTGGCGTGTTGATGAACTGCATCATATGTGCCCCGAAAATACGGTGGAGATAAAAGTCTGCTAATGGTTTTTGCCTTGTAATTTATGGTAGGAACATAACATTTAAAAAATCGAATTCAGGCAAAACTATAGCCTTTTCACCATAAATAATACGCCGAAACTAGCCACTGCTATCTACCATTCAAAATAAAACAAATAAATAACATTTAACATATCAACTGCAATTCTAGTATTCAAGGTATTCGAATATTCAAGTCATGATTTAATACATATTTGTATTCGAGGAATCTGCTATTCAACTCATTTCTACTACATGTTAACCATCAGTGAAAATGCAAAGAAAGTTTTTGAATGTCAACAAGTCTATTGTATGAGTACTTAGTTTCCTGGGGTGAAGTTTTTTTGATAGCAGCATATAGAATGATCAAAAAAATTACTTCCGCCCAAAGAAACAATCCAATTTTCCCTTAACTTTGCACTACAGGAAAACCAATTACTGAAAACTAAGCATTTCTTGATTGGGTTGGTAGCTTTATTTATCATGTGTCTATTCTTGTCTTTCTTTCCCATTTAGCTGTTTTCTCTCTCAGCTTGAAAATTTCTCAGCTGTATTAAATCATCTACATCATTAAAGCAATCAAAATCATGTTGATTTTTGTTAGCAACTATGACAATCTCCCCGACAAGTGAGTAATAACCAAATGGTTGTTACTAACTTGTCAGTAATCCACACTGTCCAAAATATACTATCACTCTGCTTGTATTCATCTCATCATTTTGGTATTAGGAGCATAAAAATGTCCTTCATAAATGAATGCTATTGCAGATTCATCTCCTTTGCTTCTTTGCAGGGTAAGGTGACTTTTGTTGGCTTGAGGCCCAGAACACGTGAGGTTTTACAAGCACGTATGTACAAATCGGAGATGGAGAAGTGGGAACATGAAGAATTGGCAAGGCTTAATGATTCCAGGGACCCATTAGGGGATGGGTCACTCAATGGGGATGATGTTTCCCCGCCGTTGTTTGTCTCATCTTGAAGGGAGTTGCATGAGGCTGCATGTAGGTTCAGTGTTTATCATGGTACAATTAGCTCTGGATTTCTATTTATAACTTTTTGTAGTTTTCCAATGGGTTGTGTCCTCCATCTGAAATTGGAGATCTAGGTGACAGTATCCACAAGCAAGTGAGTTTGGTCGGTTAGCAGGGTGGTAGCATGAACTTGTTTCAAAGCGATTCCTAGAGAATGCAGATAAATCTTGGAAGGGAGGCATAAAGCATTCATTGGTACTCCTTTTAAAAGTCCAGGAGTATTAAGAAGATTGGAGATTATGAAGATTCAATCATTTCCCTTTAATTTTGTCATCTGTGGAGTAATGGGCTTGATTCTCCGTATGCCTTGCAGTGGTTATCTCCTAAATTCCTACTTTTGTTCCTAACATGTGTTGATTCTTGATTTATTTTTCGTGATGTTTTGCTTGGGAGGTCCAAGATCAGACTTATTCAGTATTTATTCAAGTTTTTTGAGTTCTTTACCAACATTTTTTTTTGGAGCAAATCTTTTATCTATCATAATGATAATTATTTAAGCCTACTCTGTGCCTTTACCTCTCTTACCTGTATCGTACTTATGAGATTAAAGTTTTCCTTTTTGTTATTTTTTACTCCAAACTGGGGAGACCCCCTTGGTTGAATCATCCTAATTAATGTGTGTTAAAAGTTTCATCCAATCTCCTAGCATCATTCCTCATCTTTGTCTTCCTATCAAAACATTCTAGCCTTGATTACCTGTACAGCTGACTGTAGACAAACTATTCACCTCTAGTACAAGATAAAAGACATTTGGGTATAAGAAATCAAATTAGTTTTAGGCATGATTTTTAATCAATATTAATTTTTATTTTACCTTGTGTGAATGATATGGTATTAATATCATTAATATGATTCATTTAAATGTGATAGAAATGAACCATATTTATTGGAAATTGAGGTAGGTTTTTCAATGAATAATAATGATGCCTGTTGTCATAGAATAGGAAGTTTGAGATTCAAGATGGGTCTTACGTGAGGAGTGTACTCATAATGAGTCATGCTAAATCTTAATTTTTACTTAATTTTATCTTAACAATTATTTTATCAATGTCAGTTCAATTGAAATGTGATGAAGTAAAGTTCCTATTTAATTTCATTGAATTCTCAATTGGTTAAAGTATCAGTGACCTCATGGAATAATTTAAGGGTATATTAATTCTTCTATCCATACTTTCTGCTCGTATTTTTTGTACTGTTAAATCTGAGCTTTTGCCTTTAAAGCATTGCATTGCTGCTGTGATGCCCAAGGTTACCAGTTACCATTTTCTTCATGCGTAGTTATGGAACTCAGCTGGTGGGTCGAATATTTTATTCAAGTGGAAAATTTAATTGTACATATCCATTCCATTAGAACAAGATTAGGTAAGCATAGACTCATTTTGTGTAGCATATGTAACGTATTCACTTTCACATTGTGTATTCATTATATATCTTTCCTTAATCCCTCTTTCCCAATCCACATTTTCCTGTTTTTTTTTCACCTTGACCAACTCTGATAATATTGTGCCACTGTCATAGAGTTATCAAGTTTTCTTACCCTCTTACTTGTTTTATTACTTCCATGATATCATCATTGATGTATTCTACTTTTTTATCTGCCATATTTGCATGAATGTAAGATGATGTTCTTTTTTCCCTTCTGGACTTAGAAAAAAAATTGGATTCATCTTACATTCAGAAGCAAAATCCTTACTTCTGTCAGGTTTCATTATCTAGCAATTTCCACCAATTAGAGAGATTTAGTAATGATCCACCTTTGTGGTATGAATTGCAGCAAGGTCGGCATGTTGGATTTGGAGCCACGTGACAAACGAATCTTAATTTTCCACTGATTAGAGATATAAATTCAGTAATGAAAGGTGTGTTTGTATGTAGTAATCAACTGTGGAGCCTAATCCACATTTCTGAACACCTACTGCAATGCACATTCGTTGCTGGACATTTGTTGGACACTTTCAGTTCATATTTGAGCTGTTGCAAATTAGAAGCTTCAAAATTAAATACTTTCCCCTTGTGAAGTTCCAAAAAAAGGCAGGGGGGTCATTTTAGAATCAGATTTGTCTTAGATTCGTGAAAATATATTTTGTAGCTCATTGTAGGCTTGTAAACCTTCATCACAATGGTATCTGTGGGCTTGGTCTCTAGCTTCACCATTACTATATTTTGATACACTATAGTTCTTCATAATCACTCTAGCACTCTTTTGAATTATTATGACGTTTTGGACATTACTATTTTACTCTTTTAGTTGATCCATTCTTTAATGTTAGAGGAAGAAAAGAATGTTAAAAGTGTGCTCTGAATATTCTCATACTCCCAATTGTAATTCAATTGAATGAGTCCGATCAAAAGATGTGTTGTCATATTCCATTAGTTTGGTTAATGCCATGCTATTAGTGTTTTCGGAAACTATGAGCATAATCCATGTATAAAAAATGGTCTTTCATTGAAATAACTGGAGAAAATATTAATGAAGATATCTGTGACCATACCTAAACTAACTTTGAAGTGAAAACAATTTTAAGTATGCCTCCTCTCTGTGTTATGTAGCTTTTAGTTGTCAAAGTTAGTTGGCCCATCTTGCCTCCAACTGGCCATGATGAATTGCTAATGCCTTGAGTTGCTTGGCTGGTGATTGGTCCTCCTATGACAAACTAAGTTCCGGTGTCTATATAATATCTCTTGGAAATCTTGTCCCACCCTTTCCTTCATGCCACCATGCTAGCCATCAAAACATTGCAGTGCAAGAACTTGAAGGTGGTTGAAGATTCTTTCATAAATGTTTTTATAATTGTATTGCCAGTGCTGAGCCAATACCCTTGCTCA
The DNA here is from genome assembly GCA_933228895.1 of Platycnemis pennipes. NCBI lineage: Eukaryota > Metazoa > Arthropoda > Insecta > Odonata > Platycnemididae > Platycnemis > Platycnemis pennipes. The sequence goes on from OW121850.1 coordinate 113,002,908, forward strand.
TAAGAATCAGTGGTTCACATCGCCTTATGTTTGGTGTGGAGTGGGCCAGTGTTACCAAATATTCCATAAATCTATTCTGCCTTCCTATTTTTTTGGGGTATTCACAATGCCTTCTTTTCCAATAAATATGGTTTTAGTGGAACTATTGATAGAACTTAGTATGAATTGGCTTTTATTTGATATTGGTTGTGCAGGTTGCTATTTTCTGGTTTGCTGCTTATTCCTGTCTACTGATTTTGTTGTATGTAATATTTTTTTATTAAAATATCACAAATACAATCTATTTTGCACAGAAAGTTTTAACTAATTATGCAGAGCTTGGAATCAATTCAATCAAGGAAGGTAGAGCTAAATCAATATGGTGCTTTCTGACTTCAATCTCATATCATAATTAAATATCTATTTGTAATGAGACAAAGTCCTGTTAATATGATTAAATTATGCGTGTCACCACAAACAGCTTCGCTTATGGCTCCTTTGCCCAAATCATATTTTTTAATACTTTTTGAGATTTGAATTCAATAATGCAATTTCTCTACCACATCAAAACATACAAGTGCATTGCGTTTTGGCCAGAGCTGTTAAGAACTAGTAATCTCCTTTGATTCAAGGCTAAAATGGAGTGTAGTATGTGAGCATTAAGCTTAACTTTCTGAAGATAAAGAGTTGAGAACGTGTTTTGTATATACTCTTTATCACTTATCTTCCATTGGGCAGTGCTTTATGTCTGTGTCTTTTTAGGTTATTTGCTGTGTCATAATTACTGATTATGTAAAAATGTATATGATGTGTGATAGGTGTTTTTCATGGTGATTCATGAATTTGAACTCAAAATTACATCACGCTTTCAGAAGAGCTTTAAATGGACCTCATATTTTCATATGTTTTTAGATTATCATGAACATATATATATACACATGTTTACTTATATTTCATTGTTGTAATTTATATTTTCAAGAACCTCTGCATATTTTTATACATCAGAGTTAGTTTCATGAATCCTACAAGATAATTATATTCAGCCTCAGAGCATGATATTATTTATACTGTTCATATTTAGATATGGAGCACAAAACTGGATTTTTTGCCTGATCCAAGTAAGAACAATGAAAGTATGACAGGCAAAGTGCTGACACAATGTAACAGCATAAGGTAATTGTGCCTCTTTCTACTTATGGTCAGGGGTGCCGATACAGATCTTCTCGACATGCTCAGTGGCATTATCCTTTTTTGTATCCCATAGAATGTAATGCATGATTCTGTGGCCATTCTTTATGTCCAGACAACTGAAATTACTGTTCTCACAGGGTATAGCCGGTCACAAGACCTGTAATTAGAAATATAGTGCTTTCCTGGTAAAGTTCTTATTATGAATGTCATTGCAGAGTAATGGAAATATCTGTTATCACACCCCTGGTTATGTCACATATGATTCAATTCCAAAAGTAATAAAAATGTTGGGGATGTTGCTTCACACTTCACAAGTTTCTGCAGAATTGGAGCAAGTGCCTGCATGCATAAATAGCACCATTGTGTTTGGTTTGAATTGATTTTATATTTTTTTTCTTAATACTTGAGTGTTTAGGATTCAAGTTTTCCATCTGGGATAGCTCATATCTATATACCTACATATCCATGAAAATGTGCATTGAATAAAATATATTTTTTAGGTATTTAATACTCATTATCATATGATATGCTCAATGTATTATGTTGCATCATAGGTATCATTTATTGCCTTAAATGTCTTTCAGAAGCAGGAATGGAACCGGTTACTCTAGTAAATATAGCAGAGGTACACTTCTGCAACTTGGAGTGGATTTGTTGAATAATTGATAATATGATAGGGCATTAATGACCAGAAGTTACACAATAATATGTACTAAATTTGTGCACTGTTCTTAAGTTTTAGTCAAAAAATGTACAGTGGTTACTTTTTACTTAACTTTTACTCATAGCTGATTGTCTTTAGAAATTATTTTTCAATAGCATAAGGTTGCACTTTTCTTACCAAAAAGGCTTATCTGGCATTCAGGAGTTTAAGTTAGACAACATATGTACAGCTGGGCCTAAGAGAATCTTAGTAATTTGGTCATCAGTTAATGGAGGAACAAGTCTTATATATGTACTCTTCGGTTTATATATATTGAATGGAATGATTTCGTTACCCCAGATGTTGTGACGTCTCTTAATGTTACATTATTCCCTAAGGGTCAATGAATGCAGCTGGGTCATCTTTTGAGTTCATTAAAACGAAGTAAAATATGTGTGCTGCTAAATTATTTTTTAATGAAATTTTTACCGAATGTTTTTAAAATAAATACTATTTGGAATGGTGATGTATTATGGCTTTGGTGAGCTCTGGAGAGTCCAATACTTTCCATAATATATGTTTACAGTTGCATCAAGTCTTCCAGGCATCAGGGAGAGAAGAATATGATGAAAGGTGCATCAAATTAAAGTTGGAAGGAAGCTTTAATGTGGGTGGAGTAGGGGATGGTGGTGGAAGGGCTGAGTTCTCAGTGAAAGCAGTGCCAGATGAAGGATTTAGGAAATGTGGGATGAGGAGGAGAGTGGATTTCTGCTCTCATTTAGAAGTAATGCCGTGGAGGGAATATTTAGTTGGATTCAATTTGGGTTCTTAGTCTGTTGTTGTTGGTGTGAAAAGCGTAGGTGATGAGAAAATTCTGCATGCAGGATTCCTTAGCATTCCCAATCCACATCGTAATCTTTACTCCATAAACATTACAGTGCTAGTAACTTGGGTGGGTACTCTGTTCCACTTTTTGGCCATATTTGTGCTTGCTGCACATTTTGTGCTGATTTCTCCGACCTGACAGGTGTTTCCTTTGCAATGTATTTTCACCATGGTGAGTGTTGCATGGGCACCTTCCCTGTGAATGAAAAGTCTTTTTACCTTCATTCAATGGAATCAATTAAATTGCAAAGAAAGTTTTTAGGTTTCTCATCAGCCCATACTTTTTTATACCATAGCTGAAATTTTTGGCACATCTTAGCTTAATTGGTATATATTACTTGATGAGACTGCAATTCAGTGTAACTGGTCTATCTAGTAGACCCAGTTATGGATGCATTTTTCCTATTTATTCACACTGAGAGAGACAATTTTTGAACTTGTGTTTCAGTGGATCAAACGAGAGTGAAGATATGTAAGAGACTAACTTAGTTGGTATTGGGTTTTTTCAGAAATTTTTAACATCAGGTCTGATGTTGTTTTATAAATTCTTTGTAATGTTGTGAGTGATAATTATAGGTATTATACTCAATAATTGAAATTCTTCTCTAGATTCAGTTTTCAAAAAATAATATTTTTACCTTAAATGCACTGTCTCAATGATTAATTTTTAATAATTTTAACAGGATTATCCTTTATTATTTGTGGATTTTGTTGCTGTAGCATGAGCATAAATTGGAAACCCAGGTGTAAAAACTTCCATTTATAGTGATTTATGGGAAGTCATGGATGAATTTAGCCTCAAAATGTATAGACCTACTTTGGTCTCTCTCAAAATTTAAGTTTTGTTGAAATTTTTGTGGTAGGTAGTTCTAATAAAATATTATTAGGCTTGACAGAATAATTGACCTCTTTCGTTCTTGATTTTTGCATAAGTTGGTCTGTAAACTAATAGTTGTTATAACATATCTAGTGCCTGTCATCGAATGTTATTTTGTTTCCATGTGACTAACTAGTATTGATAAATTATTTTAATAATTAAATAAAAGAATTTAAGAGGGGATAAATATGGGATGTCATTTTCTGAATACCTCTTTTAAGTTGGTGCAAGGTTAAACTAAGTAAATTTAATTTCTACAAGTCTCATTATTCCTGTGGGATTTATACATTAAACAAAAATGCTCTCTGAAGTTGATGTCCATAAAAAGCTATTTTGATCAGAACACTTTTATGGAAGTCCTATAATCAATTACGGGTAGAGTAAGGTAAAGTAATTTGATGAGTGAGAATTTGTGCATCTAAGCTGTGCCTATTTTGTTTTATCATAAGCATTGAGTCAATTAACTGGTGATATCAAATGTTATCTTAACTAGATAATTGAAACTGAGAACTCCAGCTATTTCAAGATGTTAAATGCTGGAAATCAAATACATTGGTTGCTATTTATGTGGCTTATTAAATTTTTATAGGGGAATGTAATTCAGCATGCTTTTGTTTAGGCTGTTTAATGACTCTTAACTGTTGTCAACATTAACTGTTGTAGTGTCTTATAGGGTACATGTTTCAGAATTTATTAACTGTTTCAGTGTTGGTATGTATATTATGTGTTGTGAAAATAATCGTTCCAAGTGTGTTGAACTAAGTTACTCAGAACAATGGAAGAGGTATTTTCAACAGTTTTAGCGATTGCATTTCTTTTCTTGAATCGATCTTTTCTTCTGAATTCGATTATATTTTATTTCAATCAGAATTACATGGCAAAGTACATATTTACCATATTTTATAAAGCTAAAACCAAACTATGTAAAACAATTTTTTTTACATATATGTTCCTTTTCTGTAAGCTATTAATTTCAAGAATAAAACTATACAAAAAGTGTTTCTCTGTAATAATTTATTCAAATATTTATTATGAGATCTATTATACTATCTGCTGTTTAACTATCATTTATAGTGGAGGTTAGCTGACATCCATGGAATTTAATTGTACAATTAAATGATTTAGACATGGCAAACATATTTAAATTGCTTTTTCATTACATGCCTTTTAAAATAAGCCATTGAAAACCTTTTCTATTTTCTCTGTGTAAATGGTTAAAAGAAACTTGATGTATAGTTATACTTTCTCTGGTCATTTGGAAGTGGAGCCACAGCTTGTCTGTTAATAGACAGCAATTAAAACGTAGGTTGAAACCAGTGGCATATGCAGGATTTCCTGCTGGGAGGGATTCGTTAATATTTATGTGCATCATCATAAAATAATATTTAGATTATTATCCACTAAAACAATTAATAAATAAACATCTTGTTGTGAAGACAGTTAAACTATACTTTTAAGCCCAAAAGGCAAAATTCTAACTGCTAATGCAAAATCTAATAAATATAGTAGAGCTAGTCCTACTAAAGTTTGGATATTTTGCCAAGTGAAGAACGTGATCATATTTTAAACGTGCTCAGGGATAAAATGTGGGTAGAGCGTTAAACATGCACCAAGTTAGAGAAATAATAAACATTGTAAATTGTTTACCATTGCAGTGGTAAACATTTGCATTTAACCCAAACCACCCATCCGCATTAAAACCCAGTCTCTACGGCACTGGTTGAAACCAAATTAAAAACAAGGTATGTTATGGACCAAGGCAGTTACTAACAAAGCAATATCTTTTATTAAGAGAGATAGGTTTAGTTTGTAACCCTGTCATTCCATTCTCTCAAAATTTTGCAGGGTGTCCTAAAGGATCAAAATTTTCTGGGGTTTCCCAAAGGGGGAAAACTAATTTTCACACTACGACCTGATGTCAACAATGCCCATGGGAAGTACCCAACAAGAAATCTAGGGTTCGACAACCAGAGACTTCATTCACCACCCATATGGAGAATCACACCTACCTTATTAGGTAAAAAATTTTAGCAATTCCCCTTAATGTCAAAAACCTAAAGGTGGTGGCGGCATTAATTTGACGATGATTATAAAAAATAAATGTCAACAAATTATGCCAGGGTCAATTTGCGGCCTCTACCAACGCCACCTAGGTGGCGTTGCCTCTACGCACCACCAGTGACTGTTTTCCATAATAATCAGTGCTATATATCAACAACGCCTTTGAAAGGCATTCTAGATCCGCCTTTTTGGGGGCGCAGGGGCTTATGGGTGAAATCCTCAAAAGAAGGGGGGAATTAAATTTTAACACCGGATCATATGCCGAGAAAAGGAACTTCCCAGCAAGGAGTCCGGGGTTCGACACCAGGAGACTTCATTCCACATCCATACGGAGAATCACATCTTACTTATTAGCCCTCCCCTCTTCCTGAAATTTTTAAAGAGATTTTTCATAATATTCATTCGCGTTGCAAAGAGTGGTTTCACGCTATGAGGTAAAAAAAATATTTTGGCATTTTGCCATTTGCGTTCTCGAACAATAAGCGGTGACGGTATGAATTTGAAAATTGATATCGAAAACATATGATGAAAATCACCGATAATTCGCCTAAATCCGTTTGCGGTCTTCTGCCCAACATCAGTGGCTGTTTTCCATAACAATTAGTACTATATATCAACAACGCCTTTGAAAGGCATTCGAGATCCGCCATTTTTCGGCGCGCAGAGGCTTATGGGAGAAATCTTCAAAAAAGTTTCTTATTTTTTGGTTCCACAAAATTTCGTTTTCCGGCCAAACGACGCATCGGAGAGCAAAACGGACGAAATTTTACGGGGTTTCCTAAAGGGGGGAAGCAAATTTTAACACCGGATCATATGCCGAGGAAAGGAACTTCCCAGCAAGGAGTCCGGGGTTCGACACCTGGAGACTTCATTCCACACCCATACGGAGAATCACATCTTACTTATTAGCCCTCCCCTCTTCCTGAAATTTTTTAAGAGATTTTTCATAATATTCATTCGCGTTACAAACAGTGGCATCTGCGATGAGGTAATAAAAATATTTCGGCATTTTGCCATTTGCGTACTCGAACAATAAGCGGTGACGGTATGAATTTGAAAATTGATATCGAAAACATATGATGAAAATCACCGATAATTGGCCTAAATCCGTTTGCGGTCTTCTGCCCAACATCAGTGGCTGTTTTCCATAACAATTAGTACTATATATCAACAACGCCTTTGAAAGGCATTCGAGATCCGCCATTTTTGGGCGCGCAGGGGCTTATGGGAGAAATCCTCAAAAAAAATTCTTATTTTTTGGTTCCACAAAATTTCGTTTTCCGGCCAAACGACGCATCGGAGAGCAAAACGGACGAAATTTTACGGGGTTTCCTAAAGGGGGGAAGCAAATTTTAACACCGGATCATATGCCGAGGAAAGGAACTTCCCAGCAAGGAGTCCGGGGTTCGACACCCGGAGACTTCATTCCACACCATTACGGAGAATCACATCTTACTTATTAACCCTCCCCTCTTCCTGAAATTTTTTAAGAGATTTTTCATAATATTCATTCGCGTTACAAACAGTGGTTTCACGCTATGAGGTAATAAAAATATTTCGGCATTTTGCCATTTGCGTACTCGAACAATAAGCGGTGACGGTATGAATTTGAAAATTGATATCGAAAACATATGATGAAAATCACCGATAATTCGCCTAAATACGTTTGCGGTCTTCTGCCCAACATCAGTGGTTGTTTTCCATAACAATTAGTACTATATATCAACAACGCCTTTGAAAGGCATTCGAGATCCGCCATTTTTCGGCGCGCAGGGGCTTATGGGAGAAATCCTCAAAAAAGTTTCTTATTTTTTGGTTCCACAAAATTTCGTTTTCCGGCCAAACGACGCATCGGAGAGCAAAACGGACGAAATTTTACGGGGTTTCCTAAAGGGGGGAAGCAAATTTTAACACCGGATCATATGCCGAGGAAAGGAACTTCCCAGCAAGGAGTCCGGGGTTCGACACCTGGAGACTTCATTCCACACCCATACGGAGAATCACATCTTACTTATTAGCCCTCCCCTCTTCCTGAAATTTTTTAAGAGATTTTTCATAATATTCATTCGCGTTACAAACAGTGGTTTCACGCTATGAGGTAATAAAAATATTTCGGCATTTTGCCATTTGCGTACTCGAACAATAAGCGGTGACGGTATGAATTTGAAAATTGATATCGAAAACATATGATGAAAATCACCGATAATTCGCCTAAATACGTTTGCGGTCTTCTGCCCAACATCAGTGGTTGTTTTCCATAACAATTAGTACTATATATCAACAACGCCTTTGAAAGGCATTCGAGATCCGCCATTTTTGGGCGCGCAGGGGCTTATGGGAGAAATCCTCAAAAAAGTTTCTTATTTTTTGGTTCCACAAAATTTCGTTTTCCGGCCAAGCGACGCATCGGAGAGCAAAACGGACGAAATTTTACGGGGTTTCCTAAAGGGGGGAAGCAAATTTTAACACCGGATCATATGCCGAGGAAAGGAACTTCCCAGCAAGGAGTCCGGGGTTCGACACCTGGAGACTTCATTCCACACCCATACGGAGAATCACATCTTACTTATTAGCCCTCCCCTCTTCCTGAAATTTTTTAAGAGATTTTTCATAATATTCATTCGCGTTACAAACAGTGGCATCTGCGATGAGGTAATAAAAATATTTCGGCATTTTGCCATTTGCGTACTCGAACAATAAGCGGTGACGGTATGAATTTGAAAATTGATATCGAAAACATATGATGAAAATCACCGATAATTGGCCTAAATCCGTTTGCGGTCTTCTGCCCAACATCAGTGGCTGTTTTCCATAACAATTAGTACTATATATCAACAACGCCTTTGAAAGGCATTCGAGATCCGCCATTTTTGGGCGCGCAGAGGCTTATGGGAGAAATCTTCAAAAAAGTTTCTTATTTTTTGGTTCCACAAAATTTCGTTTTCCGGCCAAACGACGCATCGGAGAGCAAAACGGACGAAATTTTACGGGGTTTCCTAAAGGGGGGAAGCAAATTTTAACACCGGATCATATGCCGAGGAAAGGAACTTCCCAGCAAGGAGTCCGGGGTTCGACACCTGGAGACTTCATTCCACACCCATACGGAGAATCACATCTTACTTATTAGCCCTCCCCTCTTCCTGAAATTTTTTAAGAGATTTTTCATAATATTCATTCGCGTTACAAACAGTGGCATCTGCGATGAGGTAATAAAAATATTTCGGCATTTTGCCATTTACGTACTCGAACAATAAGCGGTGACGGTATGAATTTGAAAATTGATATCGAAAACATATGATGAAAATCACCGATAATTGGCCTAAATCCGTTTGCGGTCTTCTGCCCAACATCAGTGGCTGTTTTCCATAACAATTAGTACTATATATCAACAACGCCTTTGAAAGGCATTCGAGATCCGCCATTTTTGGGCGCGCAGGGGCTTATGGGAGAAATCCTCAAAAAAATTTCTTATTTTTTGGTTCCACAAAATTTCGTTTTCTGGCCAAACGACGCATCGGAGAGCAAAACGGACGAAATTTTACGGGGTTTCCTAAAGGGGGGAAGCAAATTTTAACACCGGATCATATGCCGAGGAAAGAAACTTCCCAGCAAGGAGTCCGGGGTTCGACACCCGGAGACTTCATTCCACACCATTACGGAGAATCACATCTTACTTATTAACCCTCCCCTCTTCCTGAAATTTTTTAAGAGATTTTTCATAATATTCATTCGCGTTACAAACAGTGGTTTCACGCTATGAGGTAATAAAAATATTTCGGCATTTTGCCATTTGCGTACTCGAACAATAAGCGGTGACGGTATGAATTTGAAAATTGATATCGAAAACATATGATGAAAATCACCGATAATTCGCCTAAATACGTTTGCGGTCTTCTGCCCAACATCAGTGGTTGTTTTCCATAACAATTAGTACTATATATCAACAACGCCTTTGAAAGGCATTCGAGATCCGCCATTTTTCGGCGCGCAGGGGCTTATGGGAGAAATCCTCAAAAAAGTTTCTTATTTTTTGGTTCCACAAAATTTCGTTTTCCGGCCAAACGACGCATCGGAGAGCAAAACGGACGAAATTTTACGGGGTTTCCTAAAGGGGGGAAGCAAATTTTAACACCGGATCATATGCCGAGGAAAGGAACTTCCCAGCAAGGAGTCCGGGGTTCGACACCCGGAGACTTCATTCCACACCCATACGGAGAATCACATCTTACTTATTAGCCCTCCCCTCTGCCTGAAACTTTTAAAGAGATTTTTCATAATATTCATTCGCGTTACAAACAGTGGTTTCACGCTATGGGGTAATAAAAATATTTCGGCATTTTGCCATTTTGCAACACCAGACCCAATGGCGAGTAAATGAACTTCCCAACAATGAGTCCGTAGTTCGACACCCGGAGACTTCATTCCCCACCCATACAATCATATCGTTCATATTATTCCTATCTAGAGATGCGTAAATTACTGTAATTTTCAATTGAGGTAAATTACAATTGTATATTATGGTAATTTTCGAAAATTACCATAATGTTCCGGTAAATTTAAGTTTTGTGCTGCAAATTCTTGTTAGAGGACTCAAAACGAAATCAAATAGCATTGAGATATAAACGCCGAAGCTTATATCAAAAATATCACGACGTTTATCTATTATAACTCATTTAAAATATTAAAACTAAGTTGGCAGCAACACGCAATTTGCCTCTCTTTTGTCACACAATGAGAATTTTCGTTCCAAAAACATACCACTGCCCAACGTGCATTTGTTATTTTACTCTGAATTAGTTGGAATTAATTATGAACATGGATACCTGAAACTTTTTAAGAGATTTTTCATAATATTCATTCGCGTTACAAACAGTGGATTCCCGCTAAAAGGTAATTGAAATATTTTGGCAATATGCCTGTGGCGACACCCCGCCACAACAGCCACATTGGCAATTAATCATATTCATTATGTAGTCATGCATTATATTATTATTATTTATTATCAATTATTATTTATCATCAATTATTATTATTTATCATTAATTATTATTATTTATTATTTTATTCATCTTCATACCAACCGGGCAACAATACTGATTTTGGTTACCAGAGAGTTGTTGATGAGTTTGAGAGAAGGACAGAATCTTGTAAGTGGAGCTGAATAAAATAGCTATCTACAATAAGAAATTAGCGTTTCATTCCGCACGAAGACGCTAAACTGGTGACCCCGACGTCGAAAAACACGACGGACAACGGACCCCTGACGACGACCTTTTCATCGGCCTCCGAGCTTCTACGGACATCATCGCACACCGCAATACACGGGCTTCTCTGCGCTACTCGCACAGCATTCTGCGTACCTAGCACGTCCTTAAAGCACCCATGGCAGACGCAGAGGAAGTCGACAAACTCCAGGCGCAACTCGCGGAACTCAAGCAGCAGCTCGTGGCCCAGCAAGCGCAATATATGCAACAGCACATTGAGTCTCCACCGCAAGAGCATCAGGCAGTGCTACCTCCGCAAATATCGCCGCAGTTCTCTCCGCTTCCTGATCCCGCCGGTATCGGTCCTGCTGCCATATATCGCGTCACGCCGAAACTGCCTCCTTTCTGGCCAGCTCAACCCGCAGTTTGGTTCGCCCAGGTAGAAGCACAATTTTCCCTGGCCAACATCACCTCGGACCGTACTATGTACGATTACGTCGTGGGAAATCTAGACCATCGCTTCGCCAGTGAAGTCAGCGACCTCATAGTAAACCCATCCGGCCGCAAATCGTTATCAGACGCTTAAAGCTTTGCTGATACAGCGCGTCTCTCTCTCCGAGGAGCAGCGGGTTCGGCAACTTCTCACAGCAGAAGAGCTGGGCGATCACAAGCCTTCTCAACTCCTACGACACATGCGTTCTCTCATCGGCGCCACGCAAGTGCAGGACTCTTTCCTTCGCACGCTGTGGCTACAGCGTCTCCCGCTCAGCGCGCAGGCCATTCTCCAAGCGCAGGCCACAACACTTCCGCTCAATCAGCTGGCAGACAGGGCCGATCGCATCGTCGCCGTCGTTCCGCCTCCGATAGCCCCAGCCATCCACGCCGTACGCTCTACGCCTGACATTTCGGCATTGAATCAACGGATAGAGGAACTCGCCAAGCAAGTCCAAGATCTACGAAATCGTGTTAGCAATCCTCCATATACACGGACCCGGGATAGATCTCAGCCTCGTCCCATGCAATCCACAGGCACTACACAGCGCCCCGCTAAACTTGGTATGTGTTATTACCATCGCAGGTTTGGTGTCGAAGCCAGACGCTGCACCCAGCCTTGCTCCGCCAAATCAGTGAGCCCGTTAAACTCCAACGGCGACTCGTAACGGTGGCCACGAGTCGTCCTACTACTGGGTGCCGCCTCTTCGTCACCGATCGCCACTCCCGACGACGTTTTCTCATAGACACGGGATCAGACCTCTCCATCTACCCAGTCAACTTTTGCACCGACCACCGGACTTGCACGGACTACGAGCTCTCCGCCGCCAACGACAGCCGGATCCGTACCTACGGTACACTACCTCTACGCCTTCAGCTTGGCCTCCCTCGCGACTTCCTTTGGCGATTCATCGTTGCTGACGTCACCGAGCCAATCATCGGAGCAGATTTCCTAACTCATTTTCACCTAGTTCCTAACATGGCCACCGCTCAGCTCGTCGATACAACCTCTGGCCATTCTGCATCGGGTCATCGCGGTCGATCTTCCCAGGACAGCGTGCGCGCTCTGTCGGGATCTTCACCCTATCATGCCCTCCTGGCCGAGTTCCCTAACATCACCCGGCCTCCAGGCACTCCTCGGGAAGTCTACCATCACACGAAGCATCACATACGCCTCCAACCCGGACCGCCGATCTATTACCGTGCCCGCCGTCTAGCTCCGGATCGATTTCGGGATGCACAAGCAGAATTCGAGCTACTAGTACGCGAAGGCATTGTTCGTCGCTCACACAGCCCTTACGCCTCACCACTTCACATGGTTCGCAAGAAGGATAACAGCTGGAGACCTTGTGGCGACTACAGGGCCCTCAACGCCCGCACCATTCAACCCGCTTCGGCCGCACCATCCATCCTCCAAACCGATTTGCAGCCGACCCTCTTTTTCCCCACGGGGGGGAGTAGTGTGGCGACACCCCGCCACAACAGCCACATTGGCAATTAATCATATTCATTATGTAGTCATGCATTATATTATTATTATTTATTATCAATTATTATTTATCATCAATTATTATTATTTATCATCAATTATTATTATTTATTATTTTATTCATCTTCATACCAACCGGGCAACAATACTGATTTTGGTTACCAGAGAGTTGTTGATGAGTTTGAGAGAAGGACAGAATCTTGTAAGTGGAGCTGAATAAAATAGCTATCTACAATAAGAAATTAGCGTTTCATTCCGCACGAAGACGCTAAATGCCCTTGCATCCTCGAACAATAAGCGGTGGCGGTAAGAATTTGGCGTTAATATCGAAATAAAAAATCAATAAATCAGCAGGGTCCTAATCGGTATTCCACCCAACCTCAATGAATCTTATAGTTAGTTCTCACCCGTTTTTGAAACTTTTTAGGAGATTTTTCATAATATTCTTTCGCGTTACAAACAGTGTCATCCGGTAACCTTGTGTAGGCTTCCGCGGGTTGTCTTACTTGAAGATGTTGGTCTTTCGGGATTCCCTCCGCGTTGGTCCTTAGTTCCAGTTACACAGACGCCAATGCAACAGCCAATCATGGGAGACCACAACAGCCAATTACGGACACCAATGCTACAACCAATCACGACGGACCTATCCCCAACAGATGAGTATATAAGGCGACCAAAAACTCTGCTTGAATTGAATGATCCGAGCGCCCTGCCATTTTCAATCTTATACCATTCCTCCCGGTCTGAAGCGCCTATTAGTGCGGAAACGGACTTGAAAACACCCATGATGATGAATTGAATTTTGCACATCACTTCACAGATATGAGGAATCCGTATGCAACGCCGGCGAAACTGTCGTCCCAGGAACTATGGACCAACGCGGAGGGAATCACGTAAGACCAGCATCTTCAAGTGGCATCCGGTGTTAAAATTTACTTCCCTTCTTTAGAAAACCAGGTATAATTTCAACCATTTTGCTCTCCGATGAGTCGATTGGCCGAAAAACGCAATGTTGTGGAACCAAAAAATAAGAAACTATTTGAGGATTTCACCAATAAGCCCCTGCGCGCCCAAAAATGGCGGATCTCGAATGCCTTTCAAAGGCGTTGGTGATAAATAGTACTAATAATTATGGAAAACAGTCACTGATGTTATGTAGAACACTGCAAATCGACCCTTCGGTATTTGTTGACATTAGTTTTCGCTAATTATCGAGAAATCCATACCGTCACCGCTTATTGTTCGAGTACGCAAATGACAAAATGCCAAAATTTTTTTATTACCTCATAGCGTGATGCCACTGTTTGTAACGCGTAGGAATATCATGAAAATCTCTTAAAAAGTTTCAGGAAAGGGGAGGACTAATAATTAAGATGTGATTCTCCGCATGGGTGGGGAATGAAGTCTCCGGGTGTCGAACCCCGGACTCCTTGCTGGGAAGTTCCTTTCCTCGGCATATGATCCGGTGTTAAAATTTGCTCCCCCCTTTAGGAAACCCCGTAAAATTTCGTCCGTTTTGCTCTCCGATGCGTCGTTTGGCCGGAAAACGAAATTTTGTGGAACCAAAAAATAAGAAACTCTTTTGAGGATTTCTCCCATAAGCCTCTGCGCGCCCAAAAATGGCGGATCTCGAATGCCTTTCAAAGGCGTTGTTGATATATCCCAGCAAGCACATAATCCTCCGTTGATACATCGTTCATGTAAAAATCACATCAACAGCAGGGAAACGTGCACAACCGTCGATATCAACTTTATATAAACTCCATATAAACTCTATATAAATCATGGCATCAAATTTAACCAATTTCATGTAAACCATTGATCTAAACGAGCAACAGAGTCATCTACCGGCAGATCCAAGCAGTAAGATCCACCAAATGCAGACAGTAGCTCTATCTGGCGGCATAACTTCTTACTAATACGTAATTTAATACCCGTATTTTAAAATTTTATTTTATTAGAAATACAGACTAAGGGAATTTCAGAGGGAACTCCATGAAATAAATCACTTATTCAATGTAATACATTTATTTATGCAATAAGGAGTATCACAAATCAATTATGTATTCTATGTTATCTTCCTCAATTGGTTCATGTTGCCACTTTTCCGTCTTTTCCCTTCAGCAGTCCTTGATTTTGAGACACGGAACCATTCCCCCAAGCTTCTTTTGACTGGCAGTATTGGCTCATTATACTTCCTATCCTCCTCTCCGACGTTATTACGGCCGATTACATGTTCCCGCGCCTCCCTTTGTAGAAGCCTCCACCGTTGGGTCCTTGTCACAGCTTATAACTACCTTTCGGGATTCTTACGAAGCTGTAATATATGCCAAGAAACTAATTAAGTAACACCCGTAACCCTCATGCACTAGTACATTAGTCGTTTTTATTACAACTCCTATTATATGCCAAAATTTTCTCCAATGCATGCTACTTATTCTGCTAGAAATAGATCGGGAAGCTGAGGAAATGCATGAACTTACCTTCAATCTTCCCGAAGAAATTCGAATTCGGCATGAAGAGGTATACACAAATTCTCTTCCGTCAATGCCGGAAACAAGAAAGCAATAAATTTAAAGGGTTAAAGACTCTTTAAATGGTCTTCAATATCCAAGTACTTCATGAATGCGTCTTCAATGTCCACTCCAAACGGCACACGTTTTTCCACAAATGTTCTCAGCTATTTTAAAATTATTAGTTGTTATCTTTTAATTAAGATAAAGATCAATGACCAAAATATGGACCTATTGATAGACTCAACAATCTTGCCGCAAACCTTGGACATCCATGGAAACGAAGGACCCAAAAGTAAATATTTATATTGCAGTTTATAAATAACGCACTTTAACGAATGCATTAATGTATATAATATTATAGGATTCATTTTCCTATGCTGACGTTTGCATTTTATAATATTCCAACACGCTTTCAGCTCGTGTAATGCGCGGTTTTATGAATATGCAGACGGTCGACTATCTAATCAAAATTTGTTTCACTTCTGTCCTCCGTATCCTCGATAATAAATACTATAAAAGCATACGAATTTCTCAAAGAGATGCTTAAATAAATTAGTAAATTAATGAGTAAATACGTTCATTATTCACATTGCTATTTATCGTATACGAATTTACTATAGCATACGCGTATACTATATCGCGATATGAGTATCCAATTGGATCCAATCTCGGAATTATAAATATACCTGCGGGAATGATTGGCCGAACACAATTAATCGTTCGAACGAAAATTTTAGCCCTGAATTCCGCATACTTAAGAAACATGCTATCAACATGACAAATTGCGTAGAGAATATTCATATTTTATAGAGGCAAGCATTGGTATATGCCATTCAATTTGATGTATCCATTAATTCTGAGAAATTTAATCAATTTCAGAAAAAACTGTTGGTAATAACGCTGACACACATACATTTATTATATCTTCACTATGAGAATAACTTAACACCAACTTTTAGCAAAAGACTGAGTGCTCAAAACCACACAAATAGGGCGATATGAAAAGGATTTTCATGACAGTCAACCCAGACTCAACGGCATACATAACATTGAGCTCAACTCATAATCAACGCCAGCGCATCAACCTTTTCCCTGCTGTTGATACAAGGTTTATATAAACGAATATGAGCGTGCCTGCAGGGATAGTACTAATCATTATGGAAAACAGTCACTGATGTTGGCCAGAAGATGGCAAACGGATTTAGGCGAATTATCGGTGATTTTCATCATATGTTTTCGATATCAATTTTCAAATTCATACCGTCACCGCTTATTGTTCGAGAACGCAAATGGCAAAATGCCGAAATATTTTTATTACCTCATAGCGTGAAACCACTCTTTGCAACGCGAATGAATATTATGAAAAATCTCTTTAAAAGTTTCAGTAAGAGGGGAGGGCTAATAAGTAAGATGTGATTCTCCGTATGGGTGTGGAATGAAGTCTCCAGGTGTCGAACCCCGGACTCCTTGCTGGGAAGTTCCTTTCCTCGGCATATGATCCGGTGTTAAAATTTGCTTCCCCCCTTTAGGAAACCCCGTAAAATTTCGTCCGTTTTGCTCTCCGATGCGTCGTTTGGCCGGAAAACGAAATTTTGTGGAACCAAAAAATAAGAAACTTTTTTGAGGATTTCTCCCATAAGCCCCTGCGCGTCCAAAACTGGCGGATCTCGAATGCCTTTCAAAGGCGTTGTTGATATATAGTACTAATTGATATGAAAAACAGCCACTGATGTTGGGCAGAAGACCGCAAACGGATTTAGGCGAATTATCGGTGATTTTTATCATATGTTTTCGATATTAATTTTCAAATTCATACCGTCACCGGTTATTGTTCGAGTACGCAAATGGCAAAATGCCAAAATATTTTTATTACCTCATCGCAGATGCCACTGTTTGTAACGCGAATGAATATTATGAAAAATCTCTTTAAAAATTTCAGGAAGAGGGGAGGGCTAATAAGTAAGATGTGATTCTCCGTATGGGTGTGGAATGAAGTCTCCGGGTGTCGAACCCCGGACTCCTTGCTGGGAAGTTCCTTTCATCGGTATATGATCCGGTGTTTAAAGTTGTTCCCCCCCCATATGGAAGCCCGGTAAAATTTCGTCCGTTTTGCTCTCCGATGCGTCGTTTGGCCGGAAAACGAAATTTTATGGAACCAAAAAATAAGAAACTTTTTTGAGGATTTCACCCATAAGCCGCTGCGCGCCCAAAAATGGCGGATCTCGAATGCCTTTCAAAGGCGTTTGAGAGAAATAATATTAATTATTATGGAAAACAGTCACTGATGTCCGGTAGATGACCGCAAACTGTTTTTGGCGAATTATCGGTGCTTTTTGTCATATGATTTCTATATGTATCATGAAATTCATACGGCCACAGCTTATTGTTCTAAGGAAGGACGGCATAAAGCCAAAAAATTTCAATTATTTTTCGATTGATAATATCAAGATTATGATGTAACCATGTGCTCTTCAACCATAAAACCTATTCTGAAGTCGTATGAACATCATTATAGTAACTTAGATGAATAACTATTATTGGTACTTAAAAATAATATAAAATATGTAACACCTAAATGTATCTTAAATTGATTGATGAAATGCACTCAAAAATATAGACTAGATTTTATTTTTGGAGTATTTCCTTTGAAGGAGGTTTAGAGGCACCTAGCAATATAGGTTCATTGTACCAAATTAGAGAGTATATATAAACTATCTGTAGTAATCTAGTATGTTTCTTTGGTGTAAGATCATCATAAAATCTTTGGTAGGTAACTTTCATTTTTACATGGAAAAGAAGAAGTAGCAGGGGCAAAAGATAAATTTCTCATATGGTGACTGCTACTTCTGATGAACACAAGACTTTACATAATATTTATCAAAAGACTGTCCTCCCCTACCCCAGCTGAAAATGATGTAAATCATTAAGCATACTGATCATTAATTACAATAGATTGTGGACAACATGAGCAATTTTGCACCATTGACATATAAAGTGACACTTTTTATGTAACACAAACTTGCTGTTGAATTTCTTTATTTAGGATGTTCTAGCACCCTCTTCTACAATATTCAACCAAAACACTTACTGATCAGCATGCTTATAACACCCAGAGTACTTCTCAAATATTCAGCTTTGTTTTATGCATTATAAAGCTTACCTTGATAGCTGCAGTGCTTCTGAATTCATATATTCTCTTTTCTGTGAATTTGATAAAGTAGCAGTCCTCCAATTTTGACCTATTTGACAGTTGTTTATGCCATTCATGCCTAAAAATGCACGACTTACCAATGACATTTTTTCACAGAATTTAAGTTTGTAGTTCCTGTGGTGTCCTAGAATTGAAGATACTTGATTTTTGGGTCTTCTTCCAGGTAAAATATTGTCCAGGAATATGGATGGACATGGAAGAAGACACAAAAATCAAGTACTTATCCAAGTGTGTAGGTTAAGCAGAAAAATTATGTTGAGGTAGGTAAATCATGCTCATGCTTCTCCTTTTTCTCTGAGATGGGTGAAAAAAAAGATACCGAGTTCCCATTCACATGATAGAATGGCATTAAAAACACCACTAACTGGTAGGATACTACTCCAATAACCTTTTCCAAGAATAATTAAAGATGATTCAAATGAGAGTGAATCTCAGCAACCAAGGGATTCAACCAACTGGGTTTCTGGTGACTTAGCAATGGGCTCCAGTGAGATCAGATCAAATCTTTGCCTGGCAGCAACGAGAATAGAAGTGGAAAATGATTAAGTGAGGACTATTACAGTTCAGGGATTTTTTTAAGGCTGGGGAAATTAAGTAATAAAATCAATAAGGAAATGATGAAAAGAAATACAGATATTGTAGAACTTCACCAGGTGAGACGTAGGGACCATGGGGAACGTTGGAACAATATTTATGGAGTAATTTACAGTGGAGGGGGAAAGTACGCAAGAGATAGCTGTAGGCCAGAATGAAAAATGAGAGAGAATGGTAGTGAGTACAATTACAGAAAAGCAAGATGCATGGGGATTTCCAATACGATTGAATCACAGCATTAAATGGGCACCCATAGTGTGTAGTTCAATGCTAACTGTCAAGGATGTAGTAAGTCAGGGACTGCATCAAGACTGGACAAGCTGCACGTGTTATTCCAATTGTACAGCAGAATAGACATAAAATACAGTGAAAGTGTTGGTGTCCAGGAATTATTTAAAGTTTAGAAACCGGGTTCATTAAATTTAGGATTGGGGGTGATTAGAGGATTTAGTTAATATATAACATTTTTTTGACGTTTGAGGCATTTGGAATGAGTGCACAGTGATTTTGTCGACATCTGATACCTAGATTTTATTAAATGGAGTTAAACATTGAAAAATTCCCTAATTGATGATTGTCATCTCTTGAGACTGGAAGTGAGAAAGAAGTCTCAATGCATGGCAGAAAGTCCATAATATCTTCAGGCAGCTCATTCTGTTGGCTGCAGAGATGATGGTTGCTATAAAGGCTCTCAAGGCCTTTCTCCGAGGTAACTCCAGGTGGTGGCATAGCCTTACCATTGAGCTTCTTGTTCCTGCTCAGGTGCCTCAGCTGTCTGGTATTTCTTCACAACACTTGCAGTTGACAGCTCCTCATGCACGGGCTCATTGTCATTGGCTCTGACAAAGGTCTTTAAGGGGCTCTGCATGCCCAACATCCAAGA
This sequence comes from Platycnemis pennipes, assembly GCA_933228895.1. Taxonomy (NCBI): domain Eukaryota; kingdom Metazoa; phylum Arthropoda; class Insecta; order Odonata; family Platycnemididae; genus Platycnemis; species Platycnemis pennipes. The sequence continues at coordinate 113,022,933 of OW121850.1, forward strand.
TGTCGATGAACTCCATCAGCTTGACCTCTTTATCTCTTCATCAACTCTCCACCGGCCCTTGTCTTCATCTGGTCCATCCTCTTGCTCATCCCCTTCTCTATTTAATTCTTGTTCCTGCGCCAGATCATCATCAACAACGTCCTCCACATCAAAGGAGATGACGAAGCAAAGACCACGGTGACGTCATCCCGTACTTTCGTTGGAACCTCCGATGATGGATTTGCAGGGCTGTCTGATAAGGGCCTCAGGCTGCACAATGACTTCAGTTATACCCAATTTTCATTCTTTCACTAACTGCACCTCAATCTGAACCTTGATCTGGCTTCCATCCTGATGGATCCTGGCCTGCCTTAAACAGTTCCCAATGGTTTTGAGGGTGACTTGCAGCCACGATCACAGCAAAGCAAAGAACGTGTGAATGTTAAAATACTGCAAGTGGAATTATAGGTGTGGTACAGTATGCTTAGAGATGGGCAACTTGGTAAATTACCGTGGTATTTTTCGTAAATTACCAACACCCCTGAACATTACCGTAATAAACAGTAATTTTCAGAAAATTTCTTCCTCACGAAGAAACCATTGGAATGGGTAATATTATAAATTAAGAAGCGAAAACGATTTTGTTTACATGGTGTACATGATTAATTCCAATTAATTCAGAGTAAAATAACAAATGCACATTGCACCGAGGTATGTCTCGGAACTAAAATTTCTCATAATGTGACAAAAGAGAGGCAAATTGCGTGTTGCTGCCAACTTTGTTTAAATTTTTGTAATGAGTTATAATATGTAAACGTCGTGATATGTTTGATATAAGCATCGGCATTTATACCTCAATGCTATTTGATTTCGTTTGGAGTCCTCTGATAAGGATTTGCAGCTCAAATCTTAAAATTACCAGAATATTACGGTAATTTTTGAAAATTACCATGGTAATTTACCTCGACTATAAATTACGGTTATTTACCCATCTCTAAGTATGCTCTGTGATATTTGAAAGGGAAACATGCCTGTAGGAAGACATGTTTCCCTTTGTAGAATCATGGTAGAGGTTGATAAAAATCTTTTAAAGACATTTTCTTTCCAAATGACACCAATGAGAAGCTGCATCAATTATTTTGGGAACCATGATTCATATTCTAGATAATGTCCTGGTCCATGGGTTGAGGATTTAGGGTCTTCCCTCGACTCTCATATCTGACTGACATGGGGTGTGCAGGGTAATTATTATGAAGAGAATCATGTTGAACTTCCACAGCCATGAGTTGTACTTCTCTCCAATCATCCATGCATTTCTTTGGCTTGAATAGGGGCTGGAAAGAGTTCTAACATTAGCAAAACACCTCCGTTTCTTTGGTTTTCCTGACACAGGTGGTGGAAGTTGATCATCATGGCTGCTGAGAAGGACTGAAGGAAGGAAAACCTTTTGCCTCTCAGCTTATTTCCATGTGGATTTTCACAAGCCTAAACCACACTCTTATCTGGTAGAAAATGAAAAAAGCATGCAACTCAGCAACGTTGTACTGGTCCTGCAAGTGATAGCCTTTAATTAAACAGGCAAAACATTGTTTTCCCAGATATTTTTTTCTTCCTAGATGTTTGTACTCTTCCTGCTGTTTTGCGAGGAGTATCTTGTGTCTCTTCCAGAATCCGCCAATCCACACGTTTGATGCCACGAATTCCATCCAGCTCCTCTGTAAAGTCTTTGGCTTTCTCCTTAAGGGGCTCACCATCTAATGAAGCCTTTGCCTGCATGAACCTTTCTTGTGATATCCAGTCAACAAGAGCTTTTTTCAGTGATGTATATTTTGAGTCTTTGACATGTTGCCTCTTCTGGTGGCCCTGAAGCACAGCCACCATGATTTTGGTTTCATTCCTAAACCCTACCCTAGTAAATTTTATAACATTACAAAAAAGAAAAGCCTGAGAAAATGCAACAAAATCTGCACATTACAAGTGGGAATATGTATACTACAAATGGGAAATGCTAAATGTGGCATTATGCACATGTATTTTGAATTGAGTTATAAGGGGATTTCAATCTATGAATTGTTACAAATGGGAAAATGTTATATGGTGACCAATTTTTAAATGGGTTTCACTATATTTAACATTATAGTGAAGGATAAGTATAACCACATGATCATTTTGGTAGACGACTATTAATACCTAATCATAACTACCACTGTGGTTACGATCACACTTTAACCACTTCGCCTTGTACAGACATGCTCCAATTAGAAGAACCAAGTGTGGAATCACGGATCTATCTTTCGCGTTTTTGCGATCTTTATTGTTGATGCTTACCCCTAGAGTAGCGCAGGGTTAACAATAACCATCTATAAAATTCACTCCACTGATTGTAATAAGCGATTTGAAGTGCTATGCAATAAATGAAGAATGCAGATCATGTTCTGACATAAGTTAAATCAAAAAATAAAGATAATGCTAGCGCACGCCTTATGGCATTATGACTACCTTCATTCCCATACTTTCAGACTTCAGGAGTATCTTGTGTCTTTGACATGTTGCCTCTTCTTTCTTCTTCTTGACGAAAGAAGGAGAAAGAAGAAGAATTCAACTTTCAAGAAAAAGACAGCAGTAACTCCAATGATCCATGATCGAGGGCCAGGTTCTCCATCACTAATAAATGAAACCAAAAGTAAGATGAAACAAATTATTTCCAATTCATGACCTTTATTGTTAAAAATCGAGTATTAATGGTAACATGTATGAGTAAACCACAACAACAATGCTCTCACAATAAAAATATTCTATACTCATCCTGATATTGAATAAAATATAATCAACAATTATTACTGAGACATATAACTCCTTCAAATGGCATACATAGCGAAATTTCTTATTGCACTAAATCTAACTCACTAAGAATGGTACATGGTCTCCATTACTGTCACATTTTTAAGACCAAATACTGTTGTCAACGCACAACCATTTTAACCATTCTCCAGGAACACCTTAAATCTTTTAACATAATTTTTTTTGAATCCTCACTTACAAAGTGCATACTGAACTTAATAGGTTACTTGTATCAAGTTTTTATCCACAGGTTTAAAATTACCAACAAAACTTAATACAATTTCACTTCAAGGTGACTAATAAGAGATTTTTCCTATAATGAAGTGAATGAAATTAAGTATTATTCCATAAACTTATAATGCAACATTTAAAAATACAGCCATAAGTTTAAGTTGATAGCAATGGCATATAATTTTCCAAAAAACCATGACATAATTTGCATACATAATAATGAAGTTAAAAAAGAGACAGAGGTATTGACATCAATACATTTAATAATTTACTATTTCCAGTACCTCTGCACAAATAATATTATATGGACATTTATAAGACTATGATAATACATGCATTTCAACACCAAGGCCTCCCAACCCAACCTCTTCTGAACAATATCCTGACTCTGCAAGGGTTACTTTTAACTTATTTAATGAGTCAACTTGTTTCTCTGAATTCTCTTTGTTAGTTGGAGGCAGCAGTAGGTAAGCTAATCCACCTCCACCTGCTCCAGTTAACTTGCCATGTAAGTCAGCCACACTGTGTCCAAGGGATATGATTTGGTCCAAGGCTGGATGAGACACTCCAAGTGACCACAGAAGACCCTGATTTATATCCATTAAGTCCTGTGATAAATGATAGTTATAACAAATCATTCAGTACCTTACTCAGGAGCAAGAAGAACTATTTACCAAAAATTATCTACATCTACAGACTACTCTGCAAGCCACCTTGAGGGTGTGTGGCAGGGGATGAGTTCTCATGTTATACTCTAGTGTTGGTTTACACTACGATAAACAAATAAAAATTAAAAGCACATGCTCCATAGTTGTACATATTGCATATGCACAATGTGACACAAATTATTACCACTAGCTTTCTTCAATATTCTAGAAGATGATCAAACAAAGATGCAAAACAACTGAAATATAAAAAAACTAGTCCTCTAACTGCTGACCAAATGAATGATAATTACCTCTAAATTTCGATGCACCTCTGGGTCATCAGGGTTTTCTGTAAGGTTCTTCAATAGATCAAGGGCTCTCAAGGATACTTTATCCATAGCATCCAAAATGCTAGAAATTACCAAGGGATGCCGATTAATTCGCTCCATAACAACTGCCAACATTGCCTTTGTCTGCCTTGCAATACCACTGTCCACTAGGAGGACCCTCAATGGAATCTTTCCAATTGGTTCCACCTGGAGTCAATAAAAACATTACATTTACTATGCACTTTATAAAAATAATCATCATAAAATGTTCAATGCATTACTCAAAAGTGAACTTTTACAGGATATGGAAAGCTATATAGCAGTATAGTCATCATTATCATAATTATAAAAATTATTATGGAGCAGAATCTTGTCCAATGCATGTGACTGGAGAATTATTGCTAAAGTAATACATAATCTAATGAAGTGTCCATAAATTAGGTAACCTTTGATTTTTCAGCAATAGGCAAAATTAGGCACCAAAGGAGGTATAATGCTGTAACATGCATATAAAAATACTGTTCTCCTTATAATTATAATGCAGTTACCCCTCTGTTGCAAAACAGTTATTTAGGTTTTTTAAGTAACCAGAAAAACTGTATTTTGTTTCCAAGGCCATTAAATATTTATATATTGAAAACTTTATTGCCTAACAAGCATTGTTTCATGATAAAAATAAAGTTAATAACACAAAAGGTTATCATATAACTAGCGATGGCCGGATCGGATCCGTCGGATCCAAAGATCCGCGGATCTTTCATTTTTTCGGTTCCGGATTCGGATCCAAAGACACGAGCAAAATCGGATCCGGATCCTAGATTTAAAATTTTCTCGGCTTAGCGATCGAAGCGCCCCGTGAATGGAATGTAGGTGCGGTAGTTATCGACAAGAAGAGGATGTGTAACTCAGGGCACGAAATTAGATGAAAATGTTCCCGTGCAACTAGAAGCAAAATAAAGAAATATGACTTTTCCCCATTTCCCCGGTATCGCGGGAAAAATTACGTAGGATGTCACGCGGGTAGCCTACATTCGCCGGGATCAGGCGGACAACGAGAGATAGTTTACTGTGCGAAGTTCGATCCGTATCGCAGTTTAATTTTTCTTTCAGTTATTGCATCGAAAATGCTATCATCTTCAATTTCAAACCATTACATCTGAAAACTCACTTTATAATACTTTTGTTGTTTAAATTAGATTTACAAATTTACCATTAATAAATTAAGGATGGTCGGGTTGGATCCACGGGTCTTTCATTTCATTCGCTACTGAAATCATATCCGAAGACAGTAAAAATTCAGATCCGGATCGGAGATTTTAAATTTCTCGGCTTAGTGATCGATGCCCTCCGCGAATAGAATGTACATACGTATGGTAGAAACTGACAAGAAGAGGGTGTGTAACTCGGTCACGAAATGAGAAGATTTTTTCCGTGCCACAAAAACAAAATAAAAAAATACTCGTCGTGACTTTTTTCTCCACACGCCAGGATGCGCGAGAAAAAAAATAAAGCCGAATGTCACGCGGGTCGCCTACATTCGCCAGATTCCCGTGAACCTATGATAGCGTAGTTGTTAAAAATGAGGGCTAGTGTACTGCCGGTCGCGAGTTCGATCCTTAAAACTGCCTAGGAATACAGGCTATGCTGTATTCCTATGGTGATTCAAGTAGGCAGTTAAAAAAAGTGGATTATCAGAAATTTCACGTCAATTTATACGTTAAAAAAATTTGTCGTTAGTGAAATGATTGGAAAAATTTTTTTATTGCAGAATTAAATCGTGGAATCATTACGTTAACTTTCCCATGTATTTTTAGCAACGCATTTATAAATCTAGTTAAAACGATAGAAGTACAAAAAAGTAAGTATCCACACACAAAGGCTGGAAATGAAGGATGATAAACTTTTTGATTCAATGGCTGAAAGAAAAATTTTAAACAGTGATAAGAATCCAACTTCATTACCTGCAGTCCACATCAGACTACCCCACTCTGCTATTGTCGGCTTACCTGATTTTGGAGAATACATGCTCCTCACATGTCATTCTACTTTTTTCTTGCAAACCCGAGCCATTGGAGAAAAAATCCGAGACTTTTTTAATTTTTGCTTCTAGTAGCATTAAAAAAGGCTAATCTCATTTCAAGATCAGAGTTACACAACCTCTCCTTAGGAGTATAAAATTCTCAAATTTCATTTTAAAGGAGTATAAAATTTTCAAATTTCATTTTAAAGGTTATTATTAATGAGACATTGCAAAATTACTAGTTTAGCAGCTTGAAATATTCTATAATAATTTTTTCGTCTCAAAGATGGAATCCCCGGATATTCCATAAATGGAATCTCTTGGCCGCATTAAAATATTTTGTGTTTCTAAAAAAGAATTTGAAAGCATTCAAAGATTTGATAATGGGAAGATAATTCCTTTATTAATGAAAATAAACTTACAATGTTTCTCTTAACTGCACTCTAAAGAATAGTTGTACAGGTTTCAAAAATGTATTGCATGCTGAGTATGTGATAAGGAAGTTGATCTTTATATTAGAAGTAATAAGATATAGTTATTGCATCCATAAATCTTGATCCAGGAAAATATTATCCACATAGATGATAGGAAGTTGATTTTTTCGACAATAAATTCACTTTTTTTGGTAATTCTATTGTTGCTGTATTTATATATTTAAAAAAAATCTAGGTTTTGAAAATCAGAATCGATTATCTGAAACTAAGGATCCGAGACCAAGATAAAGATCCGAAACCCAGGCAAAGATCCGTTCCGGATCCGACAAAAAACCTGGATCCATCCATCACTACATATAACTTTATTCCTTCCAACTTTATTTTTTACACGTCTTCCTATGCTTTGAATATTTCATGTCTGATCCTGCATAACACAAAATTAATTAATTCCTGTTAATATGGTAATTTACATTTTCATTTTGATACTATTAATGAAAAAAAATCACTTCCACACATTCTGTTTCAAAACAGCTGAGTAATGATTCTTTTGATTTTTTAGTTGAAGCATACAATTTGTCACAGCAACTAATCATCTTAGTGCAGCAGGCTGATATATCGACCCAATATTGTTCAACTTTATGACATTGAATTAATACATAACATTTATTTTTCAGTCAATGTTAAAAAATTGTATCATTATTAATTAGTTCAACTTAAACAATGTGAAAAAACATTTATGAATATATAAAAAAATAGCTTCAAAATATTTTTTTTCCCTAAGGTGCTACCTTTTATTAAATTATCCTCCACATTTCTTGCTAGTACGCTAGGAAGAAGGCTAGTACTAAGAGGGTTAAGAACATAGTACATATGTCTAAAAGAAATACTCATATGCTGATAACTTATAATTATCAAAATTTATATGGAAAAAGGTTGCCTACATATATTATACCATATACTTTTAATTGTATGCCTAGGCAATTGAGAAATTTAAAAAGAATGGCAGAAATAAAAAAAAGTATCAAGGAGTGGTTAATTGATGATATTGTGAATTTGTAATCCTTTAAAACCAAGCACTATATTTATGAATATGTTATATTTCTGTGATCATTTGTGAATTTAGTTTTTTTTAACTTATATCATTGCAATGAGATGTGTTTGATTTCTGTTTTATGTACATTAATATTATTTTCCACTATGTAACATGCCGCTGGTATGAATTACTGCGGAACCTTCTGACAAGCCTTGTGGCTTAGAAGGTCCTGATTTAAAAATGCAATAAAGGCAATATAGAAAAAAAAAATTCCTAAAAGGAAATCTCGTACAGTAGGCACCAAAAAGCAAAATGACACCTTTTTCAGAAAGTACATTTTAGTTAAAAAAAATAAGGAGAATCTTGATTTATTAATTGGCATAATGCTAGTGAAAAGACATGACACACCAGCTGGCTCAACATTTACCAGCAATCCAACAAGACCCGAGTTGAAACCTAGTTGTGCTTTTGGTAACTTTAATCAAAAATGGAAACTACCTGAAAGCAGAAACTTAGCATAAAAATTGAAATATGTATTATAATTTTTTCCTTGCTAAATGATATTTTTTACACATCAAAATTTTTCATCATGACCATGTTTTATGTAAAATCCCTACCAACCGAACAAAACTATATTATTATTACAAATATTTTTTTATAAATGTTCATAGGGAGAAAATGTTGGGATAATAGTGTTGCCAATCATAAATTATTTTTTTGGCTACTGCAACTTGCTAACAAATCCTTGAGACTTAGTGGGGGTAGTTGTATTGCATCCAAAAGTGCATAGTATACTTTGTAAAAATTGTATGCTTCTTCATTATTAAAGTGCATCAAAGTATTTTTTTAAACTACATACAGCGAAGGGAGGGAAAAGGCCTGCCTTCCATATATTTGAGCGTAACACACCTTAGAATAAGGTGAACTATCCTCACCAGGTATGCCTAAGTAACAACCAGTAACACTGTAAATATTCTATTATATTTCTCAGTAAATTAACATAAATATACTCAGAGCATTTTATGATGGGACAAATGTTTCAAAAACATTTAACACTATGTGACTCTAATTTTCAGGTATTGATGTGTATGAGAAATGAGAATAAAACACTATAGCTCTCATGGAGGCTAGCCTAACAGAGCATAAAAATGGAAATCGTTGAGATAAAATGAAAAAGTATACATATTAAAGATAATATAATACATAGTAATTAAGTTTACACATTTACAAAAAATTCTTCTATGTCTTGATGAAGTTGTAGCTCTTATCAAAATATACACAGTTAATTAGTTTCTCCATTGGTTACTTCAATTTCTTACTACTGGTACTTACTTTAATATTTGAATATATGAGCTTCTAACATCTTATACCAGAGATAAATACATAAACAGTGATTGAGGCATGAATTGTCGAGCATCATACCATAGTTTCAAATCCAACCAGACATTGTTAAAAAAAGCTGTCATGACTAAAATACATTAAATAAAAATTCATAAAACTCGAGCAAAAAATATTCCAAAGCAAAATGTCATGGATTTATTGATTTTTTGCAGGTGTAAAGCAACTCCAAAAGGTGACTGGGATGTATTTTAATTTCCTTGAAGTCCATAAGAACTTTAAAACCCCTCCGATGACAACCAGCGGTAAGACTCCATACAACAGTTTAGTTCTTAGTAAATTGGAATCTTCTTTGCTCAGTATTATACCGATTAGATTTTTTAAAACATCAGATATATGAAAAATGATGTAAACATATTTCACGGAAATAGACACATCTTTAAGTGCAGTAGTACAATTTAAATTTTAATCTAGAATGCATCAAAGTTTATAAAGAGAAGTACATCTAATGTACATACAAAGGGCACAAGGGGAACTCACCTTGCCAGATTTGAAGGACACAACACCACCAAAGGTACAAATTGCACTGTCCACACCAGAGGGACGACCATGCATGAGTCTTTCCCCAGAGTTGGCCAGGCGGCGAATCAGCTGCAGCTGATCCTGTGAAAGCTCACCAAAACCCCAACTTTTGTCTCCATTGGTGAGTGCATGCATTAGGTGCAAGGATGCTGCAGCCAAGCAAACACTAAAAGCAGCAGAACTCCCAGCACCAGCTCCCACTGGAAGCTTAGTATCAACATGGAATGTAGCTGCCGGTATTATTGGCCATAGATCCTGAAAAAAATCCCAGTTCACAGCAAGCAGGATATATGTTATGAGTAAACCATGAAAGTCCATGCATGAAAACCATAATTCACCCCATTAAATGCCAATAAAATTCAATATAGTGAATTTCTAAGCCTCTCCTACCTACCTTTAGGTCATTGTTATGCAAAATGACTTCACGACTCGCACAGAGAAGCAAGTGGAAGAGACTTGCAAGGGCTGTTTCTTGTTGAGGTTGCATTGTATCCCCTTCAGCCTTTAGACTATTTACGAGTGACAGTGCTGCCTCCAGTGGAATATCCTCATCATTTTTGAGCTTGGGAATGCTTTTAAGGGCTTCATGCTCATTAATTATTTTCACCAAATCTGCCACCATGTAATTCCTAGGTTGGAGAGAACCCTGTTTCTTGAAAATATTCAATGATGAAAGCAGAAATGGATATACTATGAATCATACAGATTTACAGCATAGCCATAAATAAAAGCACCTTTACTTCAACTAATAATGGTAGCTTGAAAACCAAATTAACCATAATCATTATTTTACCTAATGTGTAGCTCATCCAAACCTACAGTAAGATTTAATTTAAAGATTCATGTTATGTATTCACATTCAAAATGGCTTTCCTCATTATGTTTCAAGAGTTGTAATAATTATTGTTTAATGCAACTGACAGCAGTTGGTAGCTGATGTGCATGAATAGGCTTTCTGGGCTGAGGAAGGGTGGAAAGAAACCCTGCATAGCCTTTGCAATATGGGTCCCACAATTAAAAATCTCATGCTCCATCAAACGAAGCAGACTCCAGGAAAGAGTGAACACAGTTACATGCAACATCCAAAATAATGGATACAGCCATTGTTATTGAAGAGCATTTTTAACAATAAATTACAAGAAAACCATTCTTTATGACAAGCCTACAGGAAAACCCTAGTAAGAAATCCAAATAGAGGTTTTCATTACCCTTCCTTTCCTACAATTTAACAAATCAAATTCTGAAAAATAAATTTAACATGTTTTTACAGTCCCTTATCCTTAGAAAAAGTGCTCTTCAAATCAAAAGATAAAAAATACGTACAAATAGGAAAAAATGGTGCTGATAGGTCAAAATGTGATGCAGTGTACACGAATTAGATAGAACGAAAATTGTACCTCTGGTAAACGAGCATAGATAATGTTAAAAATTTAATTTTTGATAACTTTTTCCACTAAACATCTGTTACCCCGGTGAAAATATCCTGTGCAGGAAGTGTGCAATACCATGCAGGAAGTGTGTGATACCGTGCAGGAAGCGTGCAATACCATGCAGGAAGCGTGCAATGCCTTGCAGAAAGCATGCAATACTGTGCAGGAAGCGTGCAATACTGTGCAGTTAACGTGCATGAAGCGTGCGCACGTTTCCTGCACACTTCCTGCACGTTCAAATGTCCGAATTCACGCTTCCCGCACAGGATATTTTCACCAGAGTAGAGACTGGACATACTTCAGACTTTGTTCCTGAGGTGTTACATGTTCATGAAAAATGTATTAAATTCATTTTTTTCAAACATGTGAAATCACTTCACAGTTATCAACTTCTCATAAAACAATTAAATGAGGGAACAGAATTTACAACTGTTTTTACAATTGGACAACGCACCTCTCCCTCAACAATCCTCAACCTAATGTCTTTAACAAGAGCATCTATCTCTTGGGTTTATGCACCTTGATAATGTTGTAAAGCATTTAAATTGATTGATTGCTTTCAATTAAATTGTCTGGAACAGCACCGAGTTATTATGGTTGATCCCATCATACAAGTGTACAAAGAGCACTCAAGTGGGGGACTGGTATACCAATAAAAACTCTCTACCGCAGCTGGATTTCAAACCTTGGTTCTCAGGATGGAAGGAAAGGGCTCCAGCCAACAATTCAAGGAATCCCTTTCATGAATGAATTGATGAACATGGATTTCCAGTAAAAAGAAACACACTAACATAGTAAATGAACACATTGCAATGAGATGTTAAATCTCACGTCAAAAGAATAACTGACTTAACAAATAGTACAGTGTCAGGTGTAACAATGTGAAATTTCCCCAATATGGAAAAGGAAAACAATTTGCAAATTTCACTGTAAATTTTATTTATTCACAACCCAGGTTTCACCTGAATAGGACATAAAATGCTAAAACCTTAAGTTGTGGATAAATAAATTTACAGTGAAATTTGCAAAGTTTGCTCCTTTTCTATAAATAACCGACTTGTAGGCCAGAAAGATGCGTTTAATGGGTTTATTATGAAACGTGAAAAACTAACAGATAACACTTTGAAAACATAGAGGCAACAAAATTATAGTAAGAATGAAGGTAACAGGCCTAGAATTGAAAATGCTCATTTCTAAGTTAATTAATTTTTCTGGAGACTAATAGCTGATCAGTTTAAGTGCAAATATGACCAGCAGATTTAAGCTAGCTTCACATTTACTGCACAATACTTATATATTTTCAGCACGATCATGTTGTAGCATACTCACAAATAATTAAATTAGTGCAAAAGTACTCAAGTGTAGGGCTGCCATAATTTTGGAGTCATCCATATAGCTTACAAATAAAAAACCAAAAACTTTATTTATTCCAGATGGTGGATCAACTCCAGAATGGTGACACACAGGATAGAAAATTTGGTACCTTGCATAGATGCCTATCTCAATTGTGACATTCTAACGGCAGCTGAATAGCCAAGGTTATTAATGCATGAGGTGAGATACATGTATTTGTAATTGCTGCTAAGCCTTACCTTTTTCTTATCTCTCTCATCCATGCTAAAAATTAGAGACTACAGATTGTTTGTAATTTATTCTTTTGATGTTGAAACCTTTAGGAATTATAATATGCTCACTCAGAACATACAAAAAATAATTTTGATATTTTTTAAAAGATGAAACTGCCACTAACATGGCAACAACTGAAATTTAGACATTTTATGGCATCAAGCAAATTAAGGCTGGTGATAAATGTAAACTATTCAAAGAATGGCTCTAATCCTGTGTACAAAGAATAGAAGCAAAAGTTTTGTGAGTAAGAATCGAACACAGTCATGTAAGACTAAGTGGAACTACTTGGTAATAATGGTGTAATTAGGTGTAAAATTGGTGTAATTGCGGTACACAGTCAAGCCCACTTATATCAAACCCGTTTATAACGAAGTTCCGGTTATAATGAAGTTAAGGCTATTCCCCATCAAAGAGAGGATCTGAAAAACTGGTCCACATATAATGAAGTTTGGTAATTACGAAATAAATATTCGGCCCCTTCAACTTTGTTATAAATGGGCTTGACTGTATAATTAATGTTAGTATAATTTAAACAGGCACATTAAACACAAGTTTGTAAAATCCCCATGCAAAGAAACTGTTGACAATTTCAACAATAATTTGGGCAAATATTACATCCAATAGTTACTGTGTAAATATTGAACAGTAAATTGGGCCAACTGTTGAAATCTAACAGTTTTTTTTGCAAAGGGATGAGAGACTGTGAAAAGCAATCCCCCAAAAATAGAATAAAAAATAACAGACCTACGTTAGAATTATAAGGAATGTTTTCCCATAAACCATAGGTTGAGAATTTATGCAATTGCCTCCATGGAACCAATTTTGACTACATATTTGCCAAATGATAAGTCCAGATCTGCCATTAAATTATTGACATTTAGTTAGTCTCTTAATACATGGGCCTAGTTCACATACAAAACAAGGAATGCAGCTAAGTGGATCTTGATTCCAAGAATCATACCTTATGTATTTAGCAAGTTAATTAATTAGTTAGTTCTTCTCACTACAAGATTTAACCATGACACCATAGAAAAAAAGACTCAAGGAAAATGTTAAAAGAGTTTAAAAAAAGTTATTAATAGATTTATTCCTGCCGGATTTCAGAACTCAGTCATTCACTAAAGATTTTTAATGAAACATTCCATAATAATCGGAGAAGTTTTATTTTCCATTGGCATCAATGATATCATATATTTAGGTAATGAGGGGCAAATAGTGTAATCTGTAGCCCACTACTTGGTAGGTAAATTACTTCAACCCAGAATAGACTTAATTCTCTATTAAATGATATTTTCCACGACTGACACCCACAGACTGTAAATTATGGAAACTTAATATTAACTTCGGTCATGTATCAACAGAGGTATGCTAATGCGACCATCATATATCAGCCTATTCACCAATTACTTATATCAATTTAGATTCGTTTAAACATGTAAAACTATATTAATATATGCCAACATTTTCTACATACCTTAAATAATAAAGGCTGAACATGCTTGTATATGTTATTACTGGATGAATAGAGAAATATTAAATGATCCTGGAATTTCCTTTGGAATAGTGATTAACCTTCAAGTTGTGGTAGGTAAAGATCACAGTATTCCACGTGTCTATGAGCTTAAACAGTTACATCCTGACATTATATCCTTTTGTTACATATTTACTAAAGGGAGTCTAAAAAGTTACGACTCCACTTAGTCCCCATAACTTTTTCAATAAAGAAATCTGATGATTTCTGATTACTGAAATGACATTTTTTTCTTATCCAGTAAATATTAAAAATATGCCATTCTGACTCACTTCATCTGAAAAATTGTATGCTACAACCTTAAATCCCACCCACAAAAGAAGGAAACCACATGGTAAAAGTACATTGTTATCCAAGCAAACAGTGAAAGTTCAAAGCTATTTAATCTGAGAAATGAAAGGCATGCATGGACATCGACCATGTTTTCAGTCCACTACAAGAAGCATAACAGATATCACTGGAAACAGATAGCAAATGTGAAAGAGAATGAGTAGAGTGTACATTATATGACATGCAGATTTTTGTACTACCCAAACTTAGTTCTACCTTAAAATTCTAACTAAGTTTACAGATGTGTTTTTGTCTCCATCCATACTTCACTTTTCCAGTCCAAACAATAAAATTAATTAAGATTAGCAACAATTATCACTGTGACTGACCAATGGTTGAAAAACTCCCCTATTATTTACTCAATGCTTCCAAAATACCTAACTTTACCTTCCCTCAACACCATGATACCATCATTGGCCTCTTGTGAAAGGAGATGAGTCAACATCATTAAAAGCATCAATTTTTATTGACAAAAATTAAGACTTCATGAGCAATTACACCTCCTGCTCTTCAAGAATTTTGGTAGTGTTGATGACAATAGAGAAACTTGTCAAAGCGAAGCATTATTAAATAATGCAATTAATAATTAACAAAAAAAGCACGACAATTAAAGCACTGCTCTTCCACAGGTATCTCAAATTCTACCAACTGTTAAAAGGCCAACCTATGCTTAATGATTCAATTTATCAATAACAGTCCTCTCCTGTGACAACTTTAAGATGACCAACAAAATTCTAAGAACAGATAAAAAAAATAACTAGTGACAACATCACAAAAATGCAGCACTGAATTCCAATCTAATAACTACCTAATAAATGATGATACAAAAATATGTAAATTAATAAGCTTCCAATGGGGTCAACTATCTTTTTTTATTGCCAAATCTGATAAGTGTTTGTAAAATAAAAAGACGCGTATTTTCCCATTTTTCGATCCGTCACTTAGTTCTCACTAATTATAAGCAGCGAAAAATTGATGTTTTAACCCTTTCGGAAAAGTGGGGGGCATGTGACCTTTTACGTCATCCACTTTGTCTCATCACAACTGAGCCCGTGAAGCTACTTCGCCTTATCGCAATGGGGGACACACAGCTGACTCTGCCAATGGGAGCAGTTGCGACAGGATCTGTATGAGCACACCTTCCGACAGCCCCTCTCCACTCCCTTCCCTTTCCCTAAAAGCAGTCAAGGATGGGAGATGGAATACGTATATGATCTCAAAGCAGCTTCTTCGGTGGACATCACCTTTTGTTTATTTTAATTTTTGATTTACGAGTGAAAGGCTCTGGTTAGAAGATTAATTTTTTCACTAAAATTCATTTTTCATTTTCTTCTAACAATTTCATGCACAAAATTGTGATTTCGTT
The DNA here is from genome assembly GCA_933228895.1 of Platycnemis pennipes. Classification (NCBI taxonomy): domain Eukaryota; kingdom Metazoa; phylum Arthropoda; class Insecta; order Odonata; family Platycnemididae; genus Platycnemis; species Platycnemis pennipes. The sequence goes on from OW121850.1 coordinate 113,038,653, forward strand.
TTCAAGTAAACGCCCCCATTGATTAAGACTCTATCAATGGCTCGAATCTATTACGAATGGCTACATGCTGTAACACAAATTTTTCTCAAGTGTAGAAATTCAGAATGTTAGAAAGAAATAAAGATTTTCATAGAATACATTAAAGCGGTTGAAAGAGTGCTCCACCAATGACTGCATGCTGAGAAAATACATAAAGGACTGGAAACCTTTGCAATCCAATATTGGGAAAATCCACTCCTAATGATGCAGGATGAGATGACAAAACTTGTAGTTTTGTGCGGAGTCCAAGACTTGCAGCCAGTGCTGTCCCACCATGAACAACTGAGTGTTCTCCATGAAGTATCACTTTCCCTGGTGCAGATACCTCAAAATTTTCACCCCACTCCGATAATTCCACTTTTGGTTTGGATGCCATTGTGCAGAGGGTTCACAGATAGTTAATGAAGGAGGTTCTAGGATGGTTATTACTATGTAACCAAAGCTGAATGTAGAACAGCTACAGAGAATCAGTTAAACACATTCCTAACAACACTATATATCTGAAGGAAGTACTTTATTTTCTCCAATTACTTTGAAAATCAATATAGGAAGATAACTACAATTTATTCCATTGTTTATGAATGCTTGTTTGTAGTAATTATCGACATATTAATTTAAATATTTTTATTGTGCCTCTTTGCTCTTCTGTTCCTCCCACTGAGCTGGTGTTAATGTTTTCTGCGAAAATGCATGGATACTGGGGAGCTCTTCTTTCAAAGTTGAGTTGACAAGCCTAAAATAAAAATAAGTGGGTTGAGTACATGCTTAAAGAACTCTGAGATGAAACATTAAATGAGTACAAAATCATTGATTGAACAGAGAAATAACTGGCACAAAGAGAGATACTTTCAGTAATTTGAGAATGAATGGGCACTAAGCAAGAACACAGCTTCTCAATTTCCATAACTCATGACTAAGCTGAGGACATTGCCTAAAATGGCTATTTTTTCTTTTACTCAGGAAACCAATTTTATGAAGTTATATGTTCATTTAGGATCATTTCTGGTGAAATTAAGGCATTTTGTCACTGGTTACAAAGCAATATTCTTCTCAACATCACCAAACTTCACCGGATCAGTCTACACCATGCCCCTGACACTTCCCATGCCCTCCGTGTTCTGGTTGCGGCGTGCTGCGGCCTTGTGCGTACTAATGGTGCCATGGGTATCTCAACCCAAGTTATTTCCTGAATTACATTGTCACTTAGTATGTTTGTTGTGATTGTTAGGCTCCGTAGCAAGATTAGTAAGTGTGATTTCTTCCTGTTGTTGGGAGTTAGAGGTTTTAATGTTTGACCCACGCGACATAGGAATTACCTTCCTATGAGTACAACTAGTTTTTCATTCTCAGCATCTCTAACAAAGCCGAGAAATTGTTTGCTCCTGGGTGCAATGACGGATATGGTTCGAAAAGGTTGATGTCATCTTTTGTTTAGTGTCCTAAGGGCTCTATCAAGATGGCTAAATGGCTACATACAATTCCAAGGGCAATCTAATCTAAAGGGTAATCTAACATAATAAAAAGCACAAAATTCTTGGTATTTGGATTTTAAGTCACAGAAATGGATAATCCTAATAAATTTTGTAAAAGTTAATCTAAAGTGGCAAAAAATTATATTTACATAAAAAATGCAGAAATGAATATTCTATATGATACATTTTATGTATTAAAATTGGTTTCCTCTTTTGCAAGGTAAAGCTTATCAAACTGGGGCATCTTGGTGTATTCTTGACGATGCCTCGATGGAAAATAACGACAATGGCTCGAAGAGATAGCAGAGTAGAGGCACGAGTTCTCAGTAACTCTTATGTAAAATTCATCAGATATTTGCAAAAGTAAGATATGGAAGAAGAGCCACATTGCGTGACCTCGTATAAATTAACTATGACTATTTAACGGGAGTAACCAAAGCTTGTATCAAGTGGAAACCATCAAAGATGTTTACGAACTTTTTTCGATTTTGAATCGTGACTAGCATTGACTAGTTTCGGTCTTTTATTTATGGTGAAAAGAACAGTTTTGCCAAATTTTCAATTGTTGACATTGTTTCCTTTCTACCATAAATTATGCAGTTCAACCCATCAACAACCTCCTATCTTCCATTCCCTTGTGGCACGTATGATGTAGTTCATCGACACACCAAATATAGAGCTGTATGGGTTTGAGTATTGTGTCATACAATGGTGTATGACACAATACTCAAACTTTGTTTTTTAGCATAATTATTTGAGATATTGAATATCGAATACTTTCTAGCATTTGAGTATTTGCAGGTAGTTTTCGCAGATATCAATTGGAAATCATTTTCAAGTTCAGAACATGACTGTGACTACCAAAGGGTTTCTTTTTGGGCAGAAGAAATCTTTTTTTTCCTAGCCAGAAACCCAGTTGTGACCTTGGCTAGTTGGAGTGAGGATGCTATCCAAGAAGTGCTAATGAAGGGACTAGGACTGATTCTGGCAGTTCAAGTGACTTAAAAGTGCATGAAGTGAGTGATTAGAAGAAGATGAGAATCTGGATTACCTTCCAGAAGATATATTTTCCTAAATGAATCACCCCATCCAATCCATGGCTTATGAAAAGGTACCAGGTGTTGCAATGATACTAAAGTATTTTGGGGGTAGAGGAAATAACTTATGATGCATAAAGAAGTACAGTAGAAGCCCGTTATAGTGAGTACGGAATATGGTGAGAATCTCGCAATAACGAGTGATTGGCAATTTACCATTAAAAGGCCCATGATTAACACGTAAAAGAAAATGGATATAGCGAGGCCAAGAAGTTCCTGCCACGGTATACACTCGGTATTACTAGTGATATTTCTTGGGTGATGCACTGCAAAGTGCAAATTAATGCATGGTATTTATCTTTAGTAGCATTATTAGTCAACTACAACTTGGAATACAAGATTTGTGCCATCTCTAAGTTATTTAAAGTCCAATCAAGTCCAGGCACTGACGATTTATGGCCCCACCCTGGTGTATCTTGTGCATGCTCGCACTTTTTAGTTGTTTTTTTGTTAAGCCACAATCACATGGGAGCGGAATGGGCATTAGATGGACAAGCGGTAAAGCATTAACCAAATACGCATTAACCAGGACGAAGTCGTGAAAGTTTTCCTTTGCCAAAGAATTATTAATTTCCTTATAATTTTACAATTCATATATCCTGGGTTTCGATTATTTTTTCCTGCTAGCAGAAATAATGGGAATACTTATGTTTTCTGGGACATTTATTAATTTGTGCATATTTTTCAATGTTTTCGTAAAAATTGCCGGGGCCAATTTTATGGGAATAATTAAAACTTATCCCGTTCAACAAATTTTTATTTTATGATTCCTGAATTCACGGATACATACAATTTTGAGAGAATGCATCGATGTTTCTCAGCAATAGTACTTCATGGGAGTTACCTTCGTTCTCTCTAGATCCTCTAGATGGCAGCACTAGTACAACACATTATGTACAGCACACCCTGCAGAGGCATTTGCTTGAGTAAATAAATACTCGCTGCAACTAATTTTTGAGAGGTAACTAAATGTGAACATTAAGAATGGCTAGGAATAGGTAATTACGCAAGAAATATTTTTGACCTCCGAAAATGCTGTATTTCAGCGAGTCATTACAACTTTCCTAAACAATGGGCATACTGGTTAACACTAGAAGACTTCAGCAAAGCGTATATTATTGTTTTGGAGAATTTAATGCTCAAAATGATCAATGAATAAGCAATTTAGCACAAAAATGGCTCTTCTACCTGTTTCTAATACCATGTTAACAAAAGAAAAACAGAAAGTAAGAACAACTGTGGGAATTGAGAGGCTTAATCCAGCACCTTCAGATATAACGAGCGCTCGCTATAGCAAGTGATTTCTCAGCCATTGGGAGCACTCGTTATACTGAGCTTCCACTGTATTCTGTTGCATGCCTCAAGGGGATTTTGATTAAAGTATATCAGAAAATAGTGACAAATATGCATTGTTTATACAGAATAATCCAAAGAAGATTGAGGATGGGTTTAAATGGAGGAATAAAAGTATAACTACTTTCAAGAGCCAAAACAGGGAGTCCTCTGTCAACAGTCAATTATAAAGCATGTTAAATATGAGTCTATTGGTGAGGTGGTCAGTCAATCAGAGAAGACCATATAATGATTCAGGTAGGAAAAAAAAGGTTATAGTATTTGTTACACTCCATATTCAATATGGCAATTTTAAATAAGTAAATTAATTTGCTTCTGAGATAATTTCTCCTTCCATGCATGAGCACATCATCAACCAAAGTAGTTAAGAATTCTCCTACAAGGCAATTAATAGGTTCATATGAACAACTAATAAGGACGTCATTGTATATTAAACTGAATACATAATACAAAAATAGCTCCATCTCTTTTGTTACAAAAACACAAAATGAAAATTGATACATATGAGATGCTGCTGCAGTAGAGTGCATTACACCCCAAATTTACTGATTTGCAGGTTGCCTTGTGTGGCAAGGTTTTAGGTTAATAAGCTACAAAGGTGGTCCAAACTGATTATTCCCTTCTTTTTCAGTTTATATTTCAGGTCTTGTTTACATTTTTTCAGATAACCTTTAGGCATAATAAGGTAATGCTTTGACAAGCAAATTGATATCCTACTATAAATATTTTAACTTGATGTTGGTGACAGGCAAATGGGATAAGGAGAAAAGGAAGAGGTTATCCTGCATTATGGAGTGAATCACTACTGGCAACAGTAAATGCATGTGTGAATAATGACTCCTTTGATTTCAGTCTCAGCTACAAAGATGCTTCTACAATGAATTATTTCTCTTCCATCAATGACACTTGTTAATTAAATGTTAAGTGCTGATGGTTTTGTTAACACACCAAGTGATATTTTGATATGCAACTATAGACTAAAACCAATAAATATTTTCCACAGAAGTTTTTGTTGTACTCAAAATAAGTTACCTACTTTCAACTCACTCAAAGGAGTATAATGTTTATCAATACCCGAGGTATTTATATATATATATTAAATAATTGAAAAATTGAGAGAGCTTCCTTGGGACAAAGCAATTTTGAATGCTCAACTTGATTATCAACTTGAAAAGCAAATTCTGATTGACCTCAAATGAAATAGATTTTTTAGTGCCATTTAATTTAATTCACATCATAAAAAGTCAACTACATTAAACTTAGTTACCTTAGTCTTCACATCTATTTCCCAAGAGTTCAAGTGAATTTACAGAATTCATAGTGAACAGGCTAATAGCTAACCTCTTCATTTAATGATTAATATGGGAGAAAGAATACTAGAAATATTCTGAACCTACTATTAAGGAAAATTTCAAAGTTATTTGATGCTTCAGATTGTTTAGACCACTGACAATATAACTTATTGTAGCAATGCCAAATTGAAATTATTTTATAAAATAGTTTAAAAAGACAAGTTCTAGCTCATGACTGAACATTTTGGAGTATGGTATTTCAAGAATTATTTATTTACGGGATTGTTAATGTTATTATTAATAATAGAGAAAATTCCAGGGGGGATGACACCTACCTGTGCCTTTGCAATAAAGGTAGACCTTCAAATTTTGATGAAACTATTAGCACACTGAACTTAGCTCCGCATCCATCAGAGTCATCATGGACATCCTGGAAAGGAAATAATCACTGAATTATTTATTGATAAATGGGGACATAATTAGGTTATCCTACTTAACAGGGGTAATACTGTGAAATGGCTTCAGCTCATAGAATTCAAAGTAAGGAAAGCCTATGAAAACATCATTACTAATATTTTTCATTGCAACAATATTCTACAAAGTATATGTGGCTATATACTAGTGAAAATACATTATCCAAACAAAAAAAGAGAAGGAAATAAAAATATAAATGAGATTTAAGCACTATCATTTCAAACGGACCTCAAAAACTAACATTCATAAGAGGAAAACATGAAAATGATTAGAAATTTAAACAGCCAAAAATAACTTAGTCTGCAATTACATTACCACTCTACTTCCATTATTATTCACCCAGAATAAATGCCGACAGAAAAAGATTTAAGCATGTGTGTATGGATTTGTAGTCACTCCTGGAGAGACAATTCCACAATTCAAATTTACTTCCTAAGAGAAGTTCTACCACACATAATAGATCGCACATGCCGACCTTCTAGATGAGCCAATAATTAATGTTTGCAAAACTACAAAGTTTGCTTTATTTCTGAATAATATAGACCATAACCATTTCATATTATTATATCAGCATGAAAAATTCATTCAGAACTGTCATTAAAGCAGCTTTTTCGAGATTGAAACATAAAATGGACTTTTTTGAATCCTAATTTGTTTTATAAAAACTGAATATACCAGTTTCTTGTGTAGTTGGTATCAGAATATACTGATACAAAAACTCTCAGGCTTGAAAAATTTTTCCTAGGACGTGGAAAGGGTAAAAGTATTCATAATGACAAACAAGTTTATACATGCTATTATAAGACTCCACAGAAATGGAACAGTGCAGATGTAACTTCCAACCTTTAGCAACAACATTTTTCTCAATGCTCATCTTATGATTATACTTAGGAACAATTTGACAAAAGTTATCCAACCACTCCCCTTTAATTTTAAAAAGATGTAACATTTGGGATTTGAATGAGCTTTTAACTACTTACAGGTAATTCCTATTTCTAAATACATAAAATAGATGTGCAATACACACAGAGCAGTAACCTTAAGGCTAGAGAGCAGAAAATGACAAGAGCAAGCCTATTTTCATAAAATTTATTTTACATGGATAAATAATAAAAATTCCCTTAAAGTAATAATCACATACAAATAACATGATTAGGTATTGAACAAATAAACATTGGCTATGCATTTCAACAAAACGAGAAACTACATAGCACAACTTCCTTGATACAAAATCTTAAACAGAAATACCCCACAATATTCTTACAATAGTTCAGAACAATCACAAATATGTATTTCATAGCCCCCAAGATTGAACCCTGGTAAATTGTAAAAACACTAAGTAAATGCATAACAAAAATGTACATAGGAAACAAAAATTTTAAGTGGTTCAAGTCATACCAGCTCCTTAGGGAGAGAGAATTGCATCCAGTTGAAATATAGGAAAAATGGAATGAAGTGGGCACAGGAGAAGGCAGAAATCAACAAAGGAAAGAGATCAGGGTAAAGGGTTGGAGGTTTAAGGGTGAGGTAGGCCCAAATCAGGAAAGTGCCAATTACTACAGAGATAACAGCGGCACAGCGAACTAGAAAATTTGAATGCATAAACAATTTGAAGGGAGAATTCTTAGGAGGGGACTCGAACCCTGATACTACAAGTAAGCACAACAATGGGTACAAGACAGATAAGCTTACTGCTGGAATGGCCAGGCCATCACGTGCTAACAAAGGAAACATACTAAAATTTGTAATGAATAAAAACCACAAGTGAGGCAAAACCTGAGCTGACTGCATCCACCAGTCCTGAGAAGCTATTAAAGTCACAGGGAGGGCCACAAGCAAGATACTCTTCTCGTGCACATGGTAGGAGAAGAGGAAGAATGCTAATGATGAATTAACAAGGGCAAAGTGAAACCTCTTCAACCCTGGATTCACAAGTAAATTGATGCAACATGGAAGTACAGCAATAACTGTAGCGCACAGGCAAGCACGAGCCATTCCAACGTTTCCCCATGCTCTGTGAAACTTGTAGAGAACAGATGCTGAACACCAAAAGTTCGCCACTTTGTCTTCATATGGTCCACGGTTAATTGGAAATAGTCTAGTGAGTGTTTGCTTTGCAGATTCATTCATCACCAAAGGCAGCCAAATGACAGCAAAGGTCAATAACACAGCAGTACCAATTCTGGCCAACTCATAAAACTTACTCATCAAGTTTTTGTGCTGCAAGCAAATTCCAAGGAGATAAAAGAAGAAAGGAAGAGCATGATACAATTCCATTTGCTTGTAGTTCAGCGCAAATGTAAACAATACGGCCCCCAGAACACTTGATTTACCAACTATTGCAGCAAGAGCGGCTATCATCAAACCAATTGACACAGAATTGTACTGAAAGTGTCCATGATCTATTAGAATGAGACCAGGATATGCCAAAATTACTAGAACCACCGGGAAAACACTGTTCATCTTGCTATGATTCGCTCGGCGTCTGACTGCAGAACACCACCAAAATACAGCAGGAATGAATACCAACAAATCTGCAACTACCACGGAAATTCTCATAAAGAATTTATGACTATAACTTTCATACCCTCTGGACTTAAACAAGGAAACGAACTCTGGATTGATCCAGTTCGCGAACACTCCACATACAAGACTGTGATAGGCCGACAGGGGCGGATAGTCTAAGCCCCAGTAGAGGAGATCATTGTTTGTTGAGTTATGGTACCACTCTTTCACGGGCAGGTTGTAAGTGATTTCCATCCAGTGCCTTTGGGCCTCATAATCTCCATACATGGGCGGTTTTCCTTTACCAGAATATGAGTAAAGGGAGACGCCCCAACGAAGAAGAAGAGCAAACATAGCATATAAAGCTACCACTTCCGGCGAGTTTGTCATCTTCGGTTGGTTTAGTGTGGCTACTTTGAGGACCTCTTGAGTGATATTAAATTATTGCTAGTCCTGTAGAGTAAAGAGCATATACTTCTACACGAATGTAGTCGAAAAATTTTAACAGCAAGTCGTCCCAAGAAATTTTGACACTTAGCAGAAAATTAGCTTGACTAGAAATGCAAATGTCATTATCTGACATAATTGAAATTTATCACATTACAGACATCAACTGAGTGAATTAATATGTTCGGATGGAAGTAGAGGTTCCTTGAAAAATATCAGATATGAAATAATGATGCTCCATACGGCCTTCATTACGACATTCTATAAATCCACACAAGAAAAACTACTGCCTAAAATTAAAAACCATGCCTTCATGAAACTGCTCATGAAAAATACAAACAACTTAAGAAATTCAACTAGTGTTGAGTAGTTTTCTCACCACATGAGTTGCTTCAAGAGCTTTAGTAAGCTTTTCTGAAAGATAAGAGGCTGTATACATATTGATCTTCACCTGGTATAGGACGACTCAAAAACTGGTTCCAACAAAAATTTTAAGTCACAGCCTCATAAATACTGCCACCCAAATTAAAAAAAGAACTTCAGTAGGAATAATGAATCCTCTCCACGTCGGTCACAGCGGAAAACATTTGAATGTGATTGCAGCGCGTTACGTGGGAAATAATGGAGTTTCGTGATTACCGATGGCTTCGGTTTCTTGGAGAAAGCGCTCTCAGCGACGAGAATCACCAACTAAATCGAAAGTTCACCATTAAGCGCGAAAAACTTTGAAATTTGAAATGGCGAATATTATATTCATGGAAATTTAGTTAGGTTCTTGAAGAGTACTGGAAAAGAAGATTAGTAAAAATTAAAATATCAAACGATTCCTTTCCAGCCAGCAATCACCACGTGAAAAAATCCCCGTAACGGTTTTGTTCGTTGAATGTGTTTCCACCATTGACGCATTTTTCCATGGCCTCCTTCATAACGGGGGTCAAGCATAAATGTCAGCCACGGTTATAAAGAGGGCCATGATTTATCCCATTCTTCACATAAAATGGGCTACCTACCACAAAGGGATCAAGTACTGTTCCTCCCTTATTCAATACTAGTGATCCTGATTTCATTTTAACCTATTATAAAAATTATTTTTCGTGGCTATTTACTTATTGACATAGCTTCAAATATATTACTGGACCCGATAGCCCATCTTACGTTTGACTTCCATTTTTCAGGTGCTAATGCCAAAAAACTTTCAATGATAGACTTGAATAAGTTCTGTGGCGTGGTAAGTTGTACATTACATATACAATGTAAAACTTAACACGGCATAGAACCTCTTAAAGTCCGCAGTCTACTGCGGTGACAATTGATTTAGCAGCAATCGTTTACATGTTACGCAAGCACGAAGTGACGACGACCCCTATTGACTCCAACAATGAGCGCCTATATCTTGTATGTCCATTGAAAAATCGATCAATAGAGTTATTATTAAGAAAACATTTGTTCATAATAAATATCGGAGGTGTTTCACCGATTGAGGGTCATCTAGATTGACAACAGATACTTCTTCATGTTCTCTTGCTACCTTACTCATATGTTTCACTTGACGTCGTTCGTGATTCCTATACTTCCCATCTAAAATGCACATTCTCTTCCTTTATTTCTCCTGCCCAAAATTCACTCATCTGTAACGTCCCACGAAGCTTATTTTACCTCCTCTATATTTCCTTCTGCACCTTTTCTCTTCCCCAAATACACTTATTCAGCTTTCTTATTTCCTATTCATCTTACTTACCCCATGAGCCTCCTCTAACTAATTGTAAGACTAAACAAATTCTCCGTTACTTCCTTTTTCTAACCCCCTTCTCCCCTCAGGATGGGAGGATAGTACTCTTGCCACCTCATCAATCCGATCCCCAATTGTAATATTATTCTATTTCAATATGTGTTTGACGGGTGAAAGTTTCTAAACGCCATCAAATGATTCACATCTAATACGCGTCCAAATTTTCGTGCTAAACTTCTAAAAACGTTCTGTCCGTCGGCGATAGGTACTTTAGGAATGTATTAACAGTTGGAAATAAAAGCTTGAAAATTAGAAAATGTTTCATACGAGCTAACTTCTGGAGCATGCTGCTACATGGAGGCGAAGAACTGAAAATATTACTTTTAGAAAAAGGGAACTTGAAGAATTACAGATCCGCCGGGTGAAACCTACCGCTGGTGCGGAAGAATGCCAGCACAGCACCTCCAGGCTTCTCTAGCAGCATTCTAGATGTGATGTTATATGCAAATGATATATGTATACATATTTGTATAGACTGATCGACAAATAAAAACGTTCTAAAATCTTAGGAGTGACGGCTAGCGATCATGAAGAACAGACAAATTGATGTTCTTGTTAACATATTCTGTTTTAGTCCCCAAAATTTCCTCTTTTTTTTCTAAAGAAAAAAAACAAGTTATTTCACACACGATAAGTTTAATATGACCGATTTAAACGGTACAACGTCATCTTCAGGTTGCATTGAGCGTATTTGGAAGAAGTTTTGTTTCAATATAAAGAACCACTTTCATTAAGTTACGCCATAAACCATTTTTATTGTCTTCTAATGACAGCAAGAGAAACATTAGTTTTCTTTGAAACTAGCGCCGAGTTTTTTTGCGACATGAATCTTAAGGTGAAATCGGAAACTAGCTTGAAGTTGCGGTAAATGAGGAAGTTTACCATAATTTAACCACTTGTTGACTTTGTTGACAGAAAGCAGTGTTCAGCTCTTCCTGGTGGCATGACTATTGTATATTAATAATAAAAGGGCATTTCATGGAGCTTTTAGGTTAACAACAGAAGGTCTGTGATGTCTTGGCGTTTATAAAGTCGATTTCACTAGCGCAAATGAGTGTGAAGGCATGGAATTACCCTTCCACCCAGGCACGTAGCCAGGAGGAGGGGCTTCAGCCCCCCAGAAATTTTCCCAATTATTTTGTTGTTATTGTTTTATCTGGGCATGATAATCCGGATTATCCTACGTGTCATTCAAGTATTAAGTGTCTAGACACGTGATCACTCGTTTGATGCATATGTGTGGTTAATAATTGTTCTTTTCAATCTGATATGTATGTATGCGTTGAGCTTCTGTTCCGGGGGCGGTCAAATTAACTGTTTCATAACAAGGTAAGCAGTGAACTTTACCAGTGAGAGGAGATAGGAATGGGCTCTGTGAAAATAAATATCAAGCACTGAAAATAACGGGAAGAGATTTGTAGCATATCGGCACCGAACGGACAAGGCTGATTTGTTTCAAGTTACGCTACACTAGAATTAGTCCCCCCCAGAAGAAATTTCTGGCTACGTGCCTGCTTCCACCCAATGACCTTACTTCCATTACAAATTTCAATATTTGAATTATTCTATTCAATGATTCAGGAGGTTATACTCGTGCCACAAGCGTCTACTGAAAATCTGTTTTAAAGGCAGTAGTTCATGCCAATGAACCTATTACTTAGTATTCTCTGTTATTTCTCAATTAATTCAAATGGATACTATATATATCACATAAATGGGATGGATATATATTTTTACGGAGAATCATCTGCTTGGAAAAATCAGCAAATACAATTATTACCTTTAATCGAATAAAAAAGAAATTGAAGAATGAAAATTTAACTGTCCATTCTCAATGTTAAGTATGCAATGATGTGAATATATTGATGAATGCCAACGCATATATTTGGAAAAAGTGTTGGCGTTAAATACCTCAATTTTTATCTATAAGGGGAACCCAAATATATTTACTTGGCCTCCCATGACGCTTAGAGGAAGCAGCAAAGGTGTGTGTAGGTTTTCTTCATGTGTGAAGATAATTGCGCTGGGTTTATTGGAAGGTGAAGGCACGGCACAGAGATGTACTCTACGTTACTGCGATGAATCCGATCCGTTTTTAACATTCCCCATAAATAAACTTCACCATAAAATCACTGGCCTACATTTTTCCGAGGAAATAATACTATGCACGCCAAAACAGTAAAAAAAGTATCCCAGCCAGTAGTTTCGAGGAAAGAACGCCTTCATTTCGGCAATTCATCCATATTTCCGAAATAGCTATGGAGTCTCGTCACGTAACGTCAGTGCAAAATCCATCTCTAGACGCTCTGACTATAATTCAGCATTCCGGTAGACCGTACAAACCTTCGCTTTCTCTGCACCTCGTAATTGGCGCGCTCAGGCGAAAAAAAATCACGAGTAACTCGCGGAATTCGGAAAATTGCACAGGCAAGCCCAGTCTGGTACAAAAACACGCAATCTAGGTATTTCGCTGCTGCAAAAGTTGTGCAGAAATTCCGAAGGTACCTTTCTACCCTCGCGCAATTGCCCCTGATTCAGTCACTTAAATATTTTTTATTAACTCGCTTTGAAAGCAAACGCCTTAACTCTTGAATAACCTTCTCGTCGCTAGTTTTGGATGCATACCTCTTAAATTTCCACATTATTTCCATCGCAAAAAAATATCTGCCAGCATCCCATTCATTTTGCTTCATTGGTATCACCTTCCCGAGACCAACATTGATTATTCATTTGCTGCTGGTCCCGTTTTTTTCAGAATTTTTCCAAATGTCATACTCCCCCTCCCTCTCGCATGACACATTTCTCTTGGTCTGCTTCGCCATTTTAATGCTGGGCTGCGTCATCGATCAAGTCTTCCCCTTTTTCCTCCCCTTCAGTAAAAAAAATTGTTCTCCGGATTCGTGCTCGCGAAAGCCACAAAAAAAAACGAGAAATAAAAAAAGAATAGCGTAATCGCTCTCGCATTTTTCGGTCCCTTGCCCATTTGCATAAAAATGTTTGCATCAGGGAATTGTAGCCCATATATTCTACAGGTTTCATAACCACTTGCAGGGGTCACGCCAGGAGCAACCCTGCGTGCGACGCAACGATAAATGCTTTCACGGGACATGCTCTCTTGACTGTATTACGCAAGGAAATAGCTTTCCGAGATTGTCAGAGAACTGACACTCGGGAAGAAAGTAACGAACATAAGGGCGTTTGTATGGAAATTCTGCACAAACTAATCGCAGGCAAATTCGATCTGTGTACTTGCCAAATTTTTACGACGTCGATGAATTCAAGGAACCCCAGGAATTTAGATGTTTTACGTACGTAAAAATACCTAGCACAAGTTTTATGATATAGTTTCTCATTGTTTGGGATTGTGTTTGCAATCGGGCCACTTGTATCGGCAATATTTTTCCTACCTCGCGATGGCAGAGGTCGAGGACTGGGCCTTTCCGTTCTGAAGTCCCGAAGGCATGGAAAAATAAGATCCGAAAAAGGAATTCCTTTACTTTTTAATGAAACCTTGCACATTTACCGGCTGATCAGTTGATATATAGGAGTGAGATCACAAGGCTCCAGAAGCACCCAATTCTATGGAGAAGGGGGAACGTCGTTTGGGGAGTGCACAGGTGCTAAAGCGGTTGGTGACTTTATTTGCGATCATAACACAAGAGAAAGGAAGGCAGAATTTCCTGTTTCGCTTAGAATATACATGCGACTAAGCCACGCGCCACGATTTAAAAAATAATTGTTCAAAACTTTGAGTGAGAAATAAAAAAGAAAAAGTTTTATTTCAAGAACTCTTTAGGATATACATGATATTCCAGGTAATGAGTATTATTCATACGTATGCATGTGTCATGAGAAAATTCCTGATACTATTTTTAAGAGATATACATTTTAACTTCTGATGGTCTCTGAAAATATTTACTCCTTCAAAAATGAAAAAAAACCCATTTTTTTTAGAATTGGCTATTTTCTTTTCCTGGTATCCAGTAGAGACATTACGGACTTCTTCACGAAGAGAAAAGAGTCACGTTTTAGTCACTAGCTCTCATTTTCTTGCATTCAAAATTTGCAGCAGGAAATATGAATATTCTTTACAAATTAACCAAAGAAGTATAATTGAGTAGTTACCAGATTATGCATAAATGATTTTACTTAGGAAGAACATGGATAATGGAAACACTTGGATCGTGGTAAATTTGTGCACAACTCATATTAATATCACCAAGCTGGTCCAATAGCTAAGATAATTACCATTAATCTTTCACGATTAGAACTCAGTAGAAAAACACTGCTAGTCCAAGATATACTGTAATTAATAAATTAAAGCATCATAGTTTTAAAAATTAAATTTTTTACGGCTTACTTTTTACACCCATTTAAATTAGACTTTAAGAAGTTGTTTAAAAGGAAGTCATCGTAACAAAGTGATTTCCCTTTAAAGTTGTTGGATTGTCAGATTTTTACTATTTCAGTTTCTGAAGTTTATTTGGTTCAACAATAACTAGTTAAGATATGAATGTAGCCGATTTATACGTGAAAATATTACACATTTATTAATAAAGGCCATACATTCATTAAAAATAAATTATTTGCACAAGATTAGAAACTTCATACATAGCATGGCATATTTTTTTGCATTTAAATGAAATATCAATATCATATGAACCAAAATAATTATGATTTATTGAACGAGAAATTTTGAAGTACCGATAAAAATGAAGTCTTGTTTGACTTGGTGCTTTCCCGGTGAATATTCTGGGTGCACATTTCCTTAAATTTCCACCGGGTCTGGTTCTTTATTTCCTCTTCCGACGTTTAGACAGGCGAATCGCCCATCTTCTTCAGGGATCCTGGAATCCAAATTTATATACAAGCTTCGGTCAATTCGTATCCTAGGACCCCTGAAGATGATGGGCGAGTTGCTTGTCGAGACATCGGAGGGAATGAAGAACTTTACCCGGTGGAAATTCAAAAACATATTCACTCAAAATGAAGCCTTAATTTTTCATATGGCCTTAAAATAGTTTCTAATTCTAAATGGTACATTCTCATAAATTTATCAGCAAAAATTAAATTTATTTTCCCGGTTGCCTCCCGGTTTCAACATTGGCAAGCCAGCCAATGTTTCGTGCGTAATTTTATACATTCATATTTGGATGCAAGACCCCTCACGACATTTATAAAAAATCTTGTATTGGTTTCCACAAAATATTACGCAAACGTACGACCTGAAAAACGCTGTCATAGCATGTTAAAGATTAAACAACCGTGGGAAATCAAAATCATTGTAACGTTTTCAGGAAAAAAAAGCCTTGCAGTCAATTTAGGCATGAATTTCTCATTTTGGTAGTTATTTGGGGGGGGGGGGGGGGAGGGGGGGGGGGGGGGGGGACCGATAGCTTAGGTCATTTTCACCATTTAGGATCGGCGGGAACTTGGATTAGGTCGGAATTTTTCAGGGAACGGAGAAAGGGTTGGGGAAATCTCAGCGTTAAAAGTTCTATCCGGCGGAAGGAGTACTAATCTTGAATTGCTCTCCACTCAGCACACAAGTGGTGACTTGAAAATCAATGTGAAATATCTGTCTCAGCCGGGATTGAATTGGGGCCCTAGAATTGAGAAAACAGTACTCTAGCCACCGCATCAACTCGATTACCGTATGCAATAATCGTATAAGGATCAAATTTCCATACCAAACTTACATAAGGACATAGATAATAATTAGAACTAAAATTAACCTTGTCACTTTCACTTTGTATTTATCAGGTACTACCGGTTTCGTCTGTTAATAGCGCAACAGCCGTACTGGTTGTAGATACTTGGTACTTTTAAAGTGCAAGTCATAAAGTTATATATACTTCTAATTAAATTAATCGTTCTCAAAGACTTGTCCGTCTATTACTACAATTCTAATATGCTATCTCTTAAGAGTTTCCAATGTCGTAGTGTCGCGTATAATTTTATTAACTTACGTTTGGATGCAATAAGATGTTTTAGATCGTAGCCAATCTTTTGAAGATTCCTCAAAATTTTTGTAATTTGGGCTAGGAAATGGCGTATGTATGCCGCGTAATTAAGGCTCATTTTACAAGAGGAGAAAAGAAGATGGTGGAGACCACTCAACCCTTATGTAGGGGCTCTTAGTATTCCATTGAACCTTTTACTAAGAGGCCGTCTTAGGATGCGAATCCTTTTACAAATTTTCGTCGGAGGATATCGCCACCCACAGCTCTTCGACCCGCGCATCATGGGGGTGCAATCACACGCGGGGGCTTTTACAATTTAATGAAGAACGGCGTCCCGCAAGGGAATACTTCTTGTCTTGGGTAAAGGCTGGAGAGTTTCTTTTGCCCTGAATTGGGGGTGAGGGAGGCCGACAGCGATTTTACGGGAGTAGTTGGTGAACACACACTCCCACACGGTCTCCTTACTAAAGCGCGGAGCTCCTTTCTGCATATCAAGTGGGGCATTACTTTTGATTTGTGCCTCCACATCCTCTCGTCATCCCCCCTACCGTAGGAAAAGGTTTGGACGAAGAGGATTGTGGGAAGGTAGTACATGGGAGGGGATGGAGTAGCGACGGCATCAGCAGCAGTGAGACGGTAAATTAACGGATGCGGGACTTCCGGTTCCCTACCCCGAGAACCTCCCTCTCGCATCCTCTGTGCTCTGCAGTCGCAACCGAACGGGGAGGAAAGGGGATGGTTCGGAGGGGTTGGGGTGGATGGGGAGGGGGTAGGAAGGGAGTGAGGGGTGTAAAGAGCGCCCGGGCGCTTTGTGGCGTCGGCACCAGCCCGCGACGAGACGCAATCACGGCGTCGCCCAAGGGTTTACGTGCGGGCGAAGTGCATCAAAGGGATTGTTTCTTACCCATTCTTTTTTCTTTCGTAGAAATCCCTTTCCTGCTAACCCACCCCGTGCTCCCATCCTCCCACATCCTCCTCTTTCGGCTCTCAGTCTCGCGAATCTAAAATTAATTGGACGGCGCCGCTTCTATTCAAACTAACTCGGGAAAGAAACATTGGGGTAAGCGATTGTGGCTGCAACTCGAGGTAGCCTGTCAAAATTAATGGAAAATACTGATAGCATATCTCGTATTAGCCCTTTCTGTATAGACTTCATGCTGCAAATGAAAATTTTCGCGGGCATGCCTCACGGGAAGAATTTGAGAAACAAGTCCTCCAAAAAGTATCCCAATAGTCGCAGTGAATGAAATATTTTTTAAATACTGTTTTTCCTTTATGGCGGGATTTATAGTCATAGTCATAAAAAGCAGTCATAAGAGCAGTGGGAACTAAAATTATTCCCCTGACAACGTTCGATTGATATCGATGACAAGCAGAACCAGACAGGTAAAAGGAACGTGGACAATGTCACCACAAAAGGGTCGAGTGATTCAGTGAGAAGTTCTCTTTCAAAATATTTCCTTGGTGATGCTTTAGTAAGGTAATGAAAGGAATATCTTAAACTAATAAGAGCTCAACAGTACTCAATCATATCAATCATGGAATCATATGATACGAATTGAAAAAATTGTGCTACACGATCTTTGTAAGGTATCTAATTCGGGTCCGACTCGGATGGAGATTGTATCACTTAAGTCGCTATTCATATCGTACTTGCATTTGGAAGTACTTTCACTGCTGAATTATTAACGTCGCAATGCTTTTTAATCGCACATATATTTTTAAGCTCTGTATAAAGATATCCTATAGGCCTGTAGGAATTCACAAATCAGTGGCGCAATTGCTTATTTCGAAGGAAAGAAGAAATCACACAGTGTAACTAACAGCGCAATGCTGAAATTCATCAGAAAGTTTTGGCAGTGCTACAAGTGCCTTTCAGAGACTGGTCAGCCAATTGCAGATACATCTATACCGGCTCGGGCTCCGTCAAGGCTTCATGAAGTGTCTCCCTGGACTTAAATATGAATCTTTGCTTTGGGTAGCCGTGACCACGGTCGTATATACGTTTCGCCGTGTACCCGTTTAGGATGTTTAGCGAAGTGGTAGATGCATCTACCAATCCTTGTTACTCCTACCCACACGTTGAACAGGAACAAAATTTTGATCTCAAATTCGTGTGAATGATAGAGATGATTTTTTCTCAAGAAAACATTCCAAGTTTAACAGGAAAACAAGAAAAAGTTAGTATTTCATCTTGCTCTGTCAATGATTGACACCATGTCGTCGGAGCGTAGTTTCTGCGAGACGTGGCCCGCTAAACTCACAGGAGTAGTTGTTGCCTATCTTACAGGATGAAAAGATACTTTTTTTTTTGCTTGGATGGGAAGGCATATCATTCGCTCTATTTTCCAAACCGATTCGCGGCTCAAGGAATAGATGCTGTTACGAATTTGATAAGTGATTGTATAGATAAATAAAAAAATGGATACATCCAGCAACCTTATAACTCTTTATCCCAATTACAAGGATATCATCATCATCGGTCAGCAATCCTAGGATTTGTTTGACGCAGCCCTCCACTCGATTGTTCTATCGGACAACCTCTTCATATTGACGTAGCTCCTCTCTTTTACATCCTTCAAAACTTTCTCCATATACCTCATTCGAGGCCTGCCTTATCCATTCTTCCCGTTCACTTTTCCCTCGACGATTGCTTCATCAGGCCATCGTGTCTTAAGATATGGCCTATTAAGTCGGCCCCCTCTTCTTTTTAAGGTTTTAAGTAGACATCTCTTCTCTCCCACTCTTCTTAAGACTCCTTCGTTTGTCACTCGATCGATCCATTAAATCTTCATCATTCTTCGGTAGCACCACATTTCAAATGCTTCCAGCCTGGACTTCTCTGCTGCTGCTATTGTCCATGCTTCGCTGCCATGTAGTAAAATGCTCCAGATGTATGTTCTAATGTAATGTTTCCTTACTTTCACACATATATTTGCAGCTGTAAGCAGAATCTTCTTCTGGTACAATGCCCCTTTGCTTGGCCAATTCTACTGGAATTTCTCTTTTACTTCGTCAATCGCTGGTCACTCGGCTTCCCAGGTAACAGAACTCTTCAACCTCCTCGATTTTTTGTTTTCCTAGTTTAACATTGGTCCTGGCTTCCTTTCTCCTGCTGCATACCAATGCCTTAGTTTTCTTTTCACTGATCTTCAGATGATATCTGGTCATTGTTCTTTCCATATTTCCTAGTGTCTTTAAATCCCCTTCTGTTTCCGCCATTACTGCTACGTCATCGGCGAATCGTAGCATGCTGATTTAATTCCCGTGGATATTCACTCCCGTAGTCTTTTCTTTAACTTCTTGGATGGATTCCTCGATGTAGACATTGAATAATTCGGGAGACAGTGCACATCCTTGCCTCATTCCTTTCTTTATGCTTGCTTCTGCACTGCTGGGTCCTAATTTGATTATGGCCACCTAGTTTTCATACAAGGTGTGGATGACTCTTCGGTCATTGTATGATACTCCAATTTCTTTCAGAACATTTAGCATCATGATAACACAGAAAGAATTCACCAAACACAGCTTCCACTCAATATCGCCTGAATCTTTAGAATTACTTTAGCATCATGTTCCAATCCACATTGTTAAATGCCTTTTTCAAATCTACAAATGCAACAAACGTCGGTAGTCTTCCCTATTCTCTTCTCTATTAGTAGCCGGAGGGCCAATATCGTTTATCTTGTGCCCTTGTTTCTTCTGAACCCGAATTGGTCCTCATCCAGGAACTCCTCAGCTTTTCGTTCTATTCTTCCATAGATGATTCTCGTTAATATCTTCGTGGCATGTGTCGTCAGGCTATGGTCCTAAAATGTTCACAGTTCTCAGCCCTCTTCTTTTTGGTAATAGGGATGATGATGTTCTTCTCAAAGTCCG
The DNA here is from genome assembly GCA_933228895.1 of Platycnemis pennipes. Taxonomy (NCBI): domain Eukaryota; kingdom Metazoa; phylum Arthropoda; class Insecta; order Odonata; family Platycnemididae; genus Platycnemis; species Platycnemis pennipes. Next base: position 113,058,963 of record OW121850.1, read on the forward strand.
TAGGTATCTCTCCTGTAGAGTACAAGTCGCTGATGGTTTTGTGCATCTGATAGATGTCTTCTCTCCGGCATTTTTAATTAATTCGGCAGGCATATCATCTATTTCTGAAACCTTAATTATCCTTAGATCCCTTACAGCTGCGTCAAATTCTAATCTTAAGATTGGGGCTCCCAAATCATCCTTATCGACTTTATTTTCCTCTTCGATTACTTCCGCTCTAAGATAGCTTCCATTGCACAGCTCTTCCAAGTATTCCTTCCATCTCTTCACTTCATCCTCATGTTCAATTAAGAGTTCTCCATTCTCGTCCCTGATGCTGTTACATCTTGCAGCCCGTTCCTTGAAGTGATTTATCACCATCCTGTAGACAACTTCCACATTTCCTTTTGCGAGATTGCTTTGTACTTCTTCGCACAGATCCTTCATCCACATATCTCTTGCTTTACGGTTTATTTTATTCCTGATTCTTTTGTAGCGAAGTTGCCCTTCTTCATTTTCCACATTTTTATATTTTCTTCTCTCTTCAATCAATTCTAAGACTTATTCTGTAATTTATGGCTTCTTCTTGAAGATTTTTCTTCTCCCCAGTGCTTCTTTTGCTGCTTCCTTTAGCCCGATTTTGATGTTCTCCCATCTCTTTTTCACTGATTTCACGGTCAAATCCTCTTCTATTTTGTTTTTCACTGCCTTCTGAAAGGCCAGCCGTTGTTGAGGTTTCTTTAGTTTCTCTACTGGCCATACGTTCTTCATTGATTTCGTCGATTTCTTGAGTTTTAAGTGGCATTTCATCATCACTAAGTTGTGATCACTGTCGATATCTGCACCCGGGTAACTTTTGCAGTTCTTCACCTGGTTTCTGAACCTCTGCTTCACTAAAATGTAGTCAATTTGAAATCTTCTTCTGTCTCCGGGCATTTTCCAGGTATATCTTCTCCGTTGGTTGTTTTTAAACAGTGTGTTTTTCACCACCAACTTGTGTTGTGTGCAGAATTCTATAAGTCTTTCTCCTCTCTCATTTCGATTTCCCAAGCCATATTTTCCTGTTATTCTTCCATCTTTAACTTCTCCAACGACAGCGTTCCAATCTCCTAAAATAATTAAGTTTTCTTCTACTTTTACGTACTTTATTACTTCCGTGATATCCTCATATACATCTTCCACTTCTTCATCTTCGTAGTCCGACGTAGGCATTAACACTTGTACGACAATGGTATCTATACGCTTGGTCTCAATCTTCACAATTATAATCCTCTCACTGTACTGCAGGAAGCTCTTCACGCGCAGTCCTGCACTCTTCCCGAGCATTATGCCTACTCCAGCGTTACCATTTATAGATCCGGTGTGAATTATTCAATAACTTCCACTCCAGAAGTCTCCTTCTTCGGGCCATCTCATTTCACTGTTTCCTAAGATGTCGAGGTCCATTCTTGGCATTTCCACCTTCAGGTTTCTGGTCTCCCGCAGGTCCGAAGTGATCGCACGTTCCACGTTCCTACCTTAAAATGACTTTCACACTTGACTGATGTGCTCTCTCGGGTAGTCTTTTCCCGGAGATCCAAATGGGGGACTATTTTACCTCCGGAATATTTTACTCGAGAGGTTGCCATCACGTCTGATAAGAAAGGAAAGAGTTGAGTAGCTGCTACTCCTCGGGATAATAATGTGGTTTCCCCTTGCCTTCCACATCGCAGTACCACAGCCGTTAAAGTAAATGTTGCCACGCCTGTAGTGAAATGAGTGTCGATGTACCGACCACTGTGGTCTCCACCTTCACTCATGTGAAGAAGAGCTGCTGCCCTCTCCTCCAGGTGCTAGGATGCATAATTGTTGGCGGCCTCCCGTCGCCAAGTCACGGCATCTTCACAGGTTTCTGTATTATTTAAAGTCCTATCTTACCCAATGACAGACCAATACTACCTCGGAGTGCCGCCGCTTTTTGTCCACGACTGCGTATTCGACGAGTTAACTCGCTTATCTTGCAGCTGACCTCTAGATATAGAAGTCGTCCCCCCATTTGCAACCCGGTGGACACACTCGGTGGCTTTAAGCTCAGCCCCGAGCATATTTCTTGTACGAACCCGAAAAAAGAAGAACTAATACTCTGTATTTCATTATGTGAATCTGAAAAGCTGATTGAATGGCTACTTCACTCTAGAGACTCCATATGAGGCAATATCAACGCTAGGCTAGCACTCAATGTAAATAAAGTTTTAGTGACTGTTGAAGTGGGCACGTGACTGCGATAGTATCTAAATTGATAGTAGTCAAAAACGATATGAGTGGTCCACAGGCAATTCAAAAACTATTGCCACGTATTTCCTGAATGGACAAATGAATGTGACTTCACCTAGTATTTTTGTTTTAGTTACAAAATTCCATCAGAAACATGAGACCCGTAATCAACGATGGGAAAGACCAAATTGGTTCATCGCTCGACGGGAAAATGACTATGCGCAGGCGAATTTATTTTCTTATATATCCGGAAGTTGAACATTAATTTCTCCTTTCGCCACCGGCGTAGCTTATTTATTAGCGTTATAATTTGTCTGATAATTTTTACGAGCGTTTTCCCGACAGCACAAAAGGAAAATAACATGAGAGGCGGATGTAACCGTTTTGGTCATGGATACAAATGAAAAAGAAAAGAATTAGCGGCACTCAGGCTTGAAGGTTGAGCCAACTTTTCAATTTACAAATCATCAACACTTCGCAAAGCTATGAAAGGTACAGAGCTATGTTATAATTGTAGTGCCAACGCAGACACGACTGTATCATGATGTGACTTCTTTTTTATTTTAAGTCACAATCCAATTTTTACGATGCTTTAGATGATATAAAATGGCTTCTATTTGAGCTACGATGTTCTGTTACCTGGTATCTTAGATATCATTTGAAGAATACATTGTGATAGATGATGTACTTCAATAATTCATCGCTGAATCTTATAGAAAAACAATGAAAATCATTTTAAAATCTGAGCGCTACCAGGAAAATACCATAATTAGATTATGCAGCCCATCAAACAATAAGCTATCGACTTAGATTCCATGCTGTGTACGTTCAATAACAAGGATACTCTCTTCGAATGACATCGGATTTATTGGTTAAAAAAGCAGTGAACCATAATCAATAGCCCACCTTATTGCCCTTCGGCAAGGAACGTTTTTGATACATTTTTTTTCATTAAATCATTTGTATTCTGTCAACTCGTTCTTTCACATTGCGGTGGTACGGCTACAATGCATGAGAGACTGAATAGATCCGCAGTTAATTGGATGAATTTTTTTCATCCGAGTGAATTTCGATAATTTGTAGCGGTTCATTCGGCGTGAAAGAAAGACCTTTTATTCTCACTCGGCGAGTAATGTTAAATAGAATTAATGGATCGAAAACGGTTTAACGCAAAAAAAATCAAACTGGATGGACTTCATAATTTATATCTCAAAATATGGGTAATTTATTAACAGAAACGAAACTACGTAATTATCTTTAATTTTGGTTCAATCAAAATAAAAAAATTCATAATTAAATACCACTGTGTTCAATCCGAAGGTTGATCTGGTTGGTGAAGGTTGAGTTCTGAAGCTAAGCTCAATGGGTAGTGAGGCTAGCTTCTTCCCTGTACCACTAAGGGTTTTCAGAAAGAACCGGTGCTAAGAAAATCACTCAGCTAGGATTTAGCTGGACTTGTTCAAAGGGCCTCTCCCGGATTTGTACGTAGGACCTGCTATCAGTTGCTTAGCGCTCCATCAATAGAGGTTTCATCCTATATACTAAATCACCCATACTTGGGACAAAATCAATTGCTCTCGAAATCCTTCTTGAAAATTTGATAAAAAATTGTCAAAATGTTAAAATCAATCGCAAACAATTTGATACCATGGTATTCCCATACTTAAACATATGTAATTACACATAAATATGACAATTACCCAAATGTAAATGAAGGACACATTTACAGAAACACAGTATGTTTATCCTACAGGCATTATAGTAGGCACAAGGATTGGGGATGTCTGGAGAGCACATCTTTACTAATGCTTACGCGTGTTTGTTATCATAGACATTAGTTCGCATCTCTTCATCACTACGAGTTGCATGGAAATAATTCGCCGAGACGATTTAATAACTTTCAGCAAGATCGAATATATTATCATTATCACTATATTTAATTAAAAATCTAATATTTTTTTAAAAAGTTGGCATCCACCGAGCCTGCTGAGCTGCAGTTCGCTGCAGGAAAATTCAGGAGAAATGACGTTTCCCGGCCAATACTAACATTTCCCGAGTTGAGTGTAGGATTGGAGTATGCCAATGCCCCCATTCCAATCGCCAAACGGGCGAGCAGCTTCGATTCTGCACCCAAAGGCGACACGGATTTAATGAGCGAGCGGGGCACTACGTTAACCCAGAAACCGTGGTTTCGGGGTAACCTGCGCGATTGGATGTGGTCCCCTATCCACCGGACCAATATGGTGGAGAGAGGAATAATATGGCAGGGTTCGAGTGGAGAGCTCGTACCTATCGGCTCCTTTTCCTCCCATCGGAACGGGTACTCATTCGACCATGGGCAAAGGTTGTATTAAAACGTAACTGAAGCAGGCATGCAGAGCACTGACGTGTATATTTTCCACCATGATCATACCTCCAGGCACTAAAGACGCTTTGACAGAGAAAAAAATCGGCGCAATACCAGCCGCAACATTATTTAGCCCCTCCATAAAACCGATTTCGAGGGACCTTGGGCCCTAAAAAATTTGCATGAGTCTTATCGCGATAGTATAACAAGTTTTTTAAGAGGATATATTAATGGCGCAAGAGAGGTGTTTTTCCCGAACCTCTAAGAGTTATGGCGCATTTCACGACCGATAGGTATGACGTTTTGCGGCGACTAAAAGCGGCTTATTCATGAAAATTCGAGATACTAGGGGATAATGAATGAACTCGACGGAGTGGCTGTGGTTCGTAAGAGAGGATACATATCCTCGGGCTCGCGGGGGAGAAAATTACGGGCCATTACCCTCTTTTGTTTTTCCAGCGTGACATCACGCGCGCTTGTGGCAAGGGGGAGCTGGGGTCGAGAGGAAAAAGGGGGTTTCCCTCATGTCCCAAGGGCTTTCAGCCCACGCAAAGCCACCCGCGTGCTCATGGGTCGTTTTCGGGCTTAATTACTTGACAGGCCAGTCTCTGATTGAATCACCCCAAGCGGCGCGTGTTTATGCGATTACCTGATTTGAGTGGCTGTCGCCCGGGGGCACTCGGCGCGGCTTTGATTACCAGAAATACGGCGTGGACCTTCCTTCCCCTTCACCCGACCCTGGCTCTCAAAGAGACCCTTGCCTCTCCGCCTCCCCACAATCCTCGTGTCCTGACCTATCGACTGCCACCCGACACCTCCCTCCCTTCCCCTTCCTATTCAACCGCTCTCTCACCCCCCAGCGAGCCGAATCCGCTGACCTCGTCGATGGCTTCAATTTTTCTCTATCCGCCACCCGCCGACAAACCTTTTTCCTGCCAGACGGACGGAATTTCACGCTTGTGTTTGCTCCGGTTGCCTGATGAGACCGCACGAAGATGTGTTATGAGAGGTCACGAAGTTTAATTGAGAGATAGAAATGTTTTTCCTTTAAAGCTACATCTAACCTTGCAGGCCACCAGTTTGGTGTATGGTAGGGGATACTTCTGCAATAGGTATGCACCACAGTCCCGCAGAAATCTTACTGTTAATAACTACAATACCAGCTTGAATGTTAATAGAAAACAATGGTTCACAGTGCAGTGAATTCTAAATACTCCCTGAGCTTAATTAAAAGCTCAATGTGAAAGAATGATCAACAACATTCCTAAATGTAATAAATCATTGATGACAATATGTTACTTAAGGGGATAATGTTGATAGTGATCATAGCATAAAAATGCTAAATTTTCTTTGAAATTAGACAAGCACTTCAAACGAAAAGAAGGATTTATTTATTCGATAAGGTTAATAACGAAGACAATGTAGGAGGCAGGATTAATTCATAATATTTCTTAAACAAAGAATACGATGAGTTATTAAAATGTTCGTGGGAAGTGTTTCTCGAAGTCACACGCTCAGCAGCAGACACATTCATGGCAAATAAATTGACAAGATACATCGCTGAGTATTTGGTATGATGTGGATGTGAGGAAATAATTAATTTGACAAAGACTAGGCCACACTAGGCTAAAAAGAAACTTGGCAAAAAAAATGAGATATTATAGAATCATAAAATATCTAAAACCTTAGCAAAGAATGCATGTCGAGTGGCCTTAGAAAATTTAAAAGGGCAAAATGTTGGGCAAGTATTTGAACTATTATCACTAGTATTAAAACTATTTAAGTATTACGGTCATATGTGAGATTGGTACCGGAAAATAAACATCGATGTCAATTATTTAAAAGCGAGGACGGAAACATCCTGTAATCTGAAAAAGGATAGCGAACTTATTTCATTTCACATAACGCGGAAAATCTTCGTAATCTTCATCTCTGCCCGAAACTAGAAAAAAATATTAGAGAATCATGAAATGTATTCTGCCATATTATATTGATAGGCTTGTGGATAGTCCCTGTCTGCTATTTCCCACACATGTAGGTCATCTCTCATATTCCTCACCGACCAATCGATTTTTCTGCATTAAATTCCTCTTTCAGTCATCATAACTTCGGCCTACCTTCTCGCCAACCTAAGTAACCATTCTTTCTCTCCTTTTACTGAGTTTCCTTAACCCCCTATTGCCCTCTTCAACAATATTTTTCCTCTGCAAACATTTTCTACCCACTGTTATTGACTTCTGATTTCGCTGATCTTTTCTCTTCTAACACGGGTTACCACCATCTTAATTTGTCTTCCTCTCGATACAGGCAATGGAGGGCAAATTCGTAAAAGTGTATAAATAGAGGGCATCGTTGGGATAAATGTGAGTAAAGTAAGAGGATTCATTGTAATTGCATTAGTTGACTTATGACGACAATCGTATAATATCTACTATCCTACAGATGTCTAAAAAATCAGGACTTATTTTTGAGGGGGAGATTCAATCAAGATTTTGATTTTGTGACTCGTATTCTTGTGATTTATAAATAGAGAGCAATAATGTACGTCTGGCAGTACATAATTTTGTTTTGATGACGGCCCATGCAAGTTATATACCACAGTAATATCGTTCCTACTTACTTTTCTACCGTGAGAATAGGTAGACTGTTTACGCACACGATAGAATTTATAAAATAGTATATATTTTTTACTTTTTTTTGGACTTAAAAGGGTGTACGCAGAGAGCTATTCCATAAATATGTTTTACATCACAAAACTGTTAAGTATATATTTTGTGTGTATTTGTGATGAAAGTTTGATTTCAAAACTTAGGAACTATACGAAAGCAATGGTACAAAGATATTGGATGTTCGTACAAAAAATGAATGAGAAAGATGCACTTGCCAACACCCTTCTTTCATATCCAACAAAACTCTTCGGACTCCTTTTCCTCGTTTTTTATTTTGACTCTGATTCTCCTTGGGTTGAGATATCATGCAGGAGAGGTCGATGCATTGTAGAGCAGGTGCAGACTCTTTGAGCTCCTGAATAGAACACGGCTCCATCAGCTATTCTGCACTCAAAACGATAGAGAGAGAGTATTTGTGTGTGTTTGTACAATCAAGTTGGAGAACAGATGGGTACATGCTAGCAATAAAATGAATACCTTTTCTCGGTGGGTTCCGTGGATGGGATAGGAAACGCCGAGGAAACATTCAAATACCTGAACAAATGAATTATAATGGGGGGCAATAATAAGATTTTTATGAACCATTTGTAGGCTTTTATTTTGAAAAATTATTCTAGAAAGGTATGAATGATGAATGAAACTCATTTTGGAGATGCTGATCTTTGCTAAAGTAGACGGAAATAATGATAAAAGTAAAAATACAAATGATAAAAACAGATTTCAATCACATTAATATTACTGGGGAAGGCGACCAGCAATTAACGTCATTTTCGTCATTTAGGATTTAGGTGGGTATTTGGGATGGGGTATGAATATTTCAAAGAGTGAGGGGTGGATACAACCCGGAATAGGAATTAGTATGTTCTCAGCTGAGCGCACCACAGGGTCCACAGTCTATGTCCCATCCGACGGAGGGTGTACTGAACTTAAAGTACCTCACTCATTTAAGTTAAAAATAATGTCTTTGTAGCGCAGGTGCATTTCATATTTGTGAAGGGGTCAAAAACGGACCACCGGCCTCCCCGTGGCGTCGCTGGAAACGGCTTCGGCCGGCTAATGGTGGCCATCTGCTTGAGAGATTAACTTCCCCACTCGCGGAAATCCTGGGTTCCTAAGAATTCCAGTAACGCCACCCACGACTGGCCCTTCACGGATGAGGGCCCTAGTAGAGTTGGGTGTGGCAAATCTACGCCATGAAAAAAGGGAGCTCGCATGGAGTGGACGGAGACCCTGAGGGGAGACCTTCTAACTTACCACGCTGCCAGTGAGCCAAGTCGAAGGGGATAAATACCGAGGATGCACTCTTTTTGGTGAGAGATGAATCCTGAATATAACCATCCGTCGCAGCAGAATCTGGGCGACTACGTCAATTACCTGCGCAAGAAAATGACTCCCCAACCGAAAGGTCAGAGTAGTACACCACCGGCCCAGGCTCTATCTCCTACAAAGGCAGATAAATCTCCTACTGCCGGGGCTTCCGCCGATCTTTCGGTGAAGAGAGACGAGCCAAAGGCCGATTCTGATCTACTTAAGCGGTTGGAAAGTACCCTTTTACCCATAAATATCTCACCAGAATCTTCACATCCTTCCTATCAGGGACGGAGCCAATTCCGTCCTGGCTGACTGAGGGGCGAACGGTTTTAATACCGAAAAAGGGAGACCTGTCCGATCCGAAGAACTACCGCCCTATAACCTGTTTCAACACTGTATACAAGGCGTTCACTTCCATCCTGAACGACCTTATCCTCCGCCACGTCCAAACGGTGGGGGAGGAAGTGTAAGAGCAGAGGGGCTCGAAGAAAGGCATAGAGGGATGCAAGGACAATCTGCTCATTGATAGGTGTGTGAGCCAGGACGCTTGTCAATACAAGCTTAACCTCTCAATGGGTTGGGTGGATTACAAGAAGGCTTTTGATACCACCTCTCATGAGCTGATTATAGCCATGCTGAGGTACATGAAAGTCCACTCAGAGGTTGTGTCCTGGATCAAACGCCGGTTACCACTGTGGAAGACGCGCTTCGTCATACCATCTGGCAAGGAGACCGTCTACACAGATTTGGTAATATACCGCCGTGGCGTTTACCAAGGCATTACCAAGGCAAAGCCTTAGTCCCCTCTTGTTCTGCTTGTCTCTCCTCCCACTGTCCGTTCAGTTGAGATGAGGTAAGGGGTTTATGTGCGGTATCCCGTCAAAAAGGGAGCATAAGGTCACCCATCTTTTTTACATGATGACCTGAATCTTTATGCTTCAAGCGCAAAAGACCTGCGCTTGGCGTTGGACACTGTACGCAGATACAGTGAGGATATAGGGATGGAATTCGGATTGGACAAGTGAGCTACCATCCATCTGGCGAAAGGAAAGGTTTCGGAGAGACCAGGAAGACGTGCAGCTCGTTGACGGAAACGCTATTCGTCATCTTGATGATGACGAAGCATACGAATATCTCGGCGTCCCCCAGAGCCGGATGCAGGAGGTGAGAGCAGGGAAGAAAAGGCTTAGAGCCAAATACAGGCAGACTCTCAGACGAATCTGAAGTTCTGATCTGTCAGGAAGGAACAAGGTTCTTGCGACCAACACCTTGGCGGTTCCGACACTGCTCTACACCTTCGGTTGCATCAAATGGAATATCAACGAGCTGCAAAATATCGACAGGGGAACGAGGAAGATGATGACCATCTATAGTAGTCTTCATCCGAAGTCTTCCATCGCCAGACTGTATCTCCCGAGAAAGCTTGGTAGTGGGCTGATAAACCTGAAGTGCCTTCATGACAGAGTAGTCCTCAATACGGCGTGCCGCGTGTTCCACAGCACGGACCCCCTGATGCTGCTCGTAAAGAAACACGAGAGTGTCGGCAAAGGGGCGTTCCTATTCCAGGCGGCGAAAAGGGCAGCAGACGGCCTCGGTTTGGACTTGGACCTTACTTCCAGCGGAGAACCGTGCGACAAATATATCTTGTCACTGAAGGCGGACGTGTTAAAACTTGAAATAAAGAATGCGGAGCAAAAAACTGCTCCGCAAACATACCGAGAAGCCCATGCATGGAATTTTCAATCGAAACTTGGAAACGCATGGGCTATCGAAGGAGCTCACGTTCGCCTTCCTGCGCTCCGCAGATTTGAAGTCCGAAACCGAGGGATTCGTGCTCGTGTGCCAAGATGGTGTCGTCAACATCCTCGTGTACCGTCGCCTCATCTTTGAGGCAAACGTGAAGGGCACGAGATGCAGAGCGTGCCAAAGGTAGCCGGAGACTTTAGGTCATCTACTCTCCGGCTGCAGCTTTTATGTGAAGAACGTATACATAAACCGGCACAACTCGGCTCTGAGGGTTTTGTATTACCACCTAAGACACATTACGGCATAGACGCGAATCCGGTGCTGTCTTACGCCCCTGGAGACATTGAGTCCGTCGCGGAGAACGATAAGTGTAAGATCTGGTGGAATTATTCCTACCCCACCACCAGGCAGTTGGAGGCAACGAAGCCTGATATTGTTCTCCTTGACAACCTCTCGCATGCCATGTTCGTAATCGAGGTTTCGGCACCGGCCGAAACGAACATGACAGCGAAGGAGATAGAAAAAAGGACTAAATATCAAGATCTGCTGTGCGTACTCCACGCAAATGTACGCGGGCTACTCTGTGAAACTGGTAGTCCTCATCGTGGGCGTGCTTGGTGGTGTCAAGAGCTCACTGGTTGAGAATCTCAAGTGCATCCCAGCGTGCAAGGCGCGAGTGGATGCACTTGCAAGTGCAATGCAAAAGGCTGTCCTTCTCTGGTCCCTCCGCCTGCTTCGTGCGCATGACCCTAATGCTGGGTAGCCATCTATCCGACGGGAGTGGACGTGGCTACCCGTAGGCGCGACGCCTCTCGAGTCCCCGGCAATTATGACGGCAACGAAACCTGATGCTAGCCGGGGACTCGGAGGCGGATGTTACTTTACTGTAACAAATAATAATATTTCTTTGGAAGGTTATGCCTAATAAATATCTTTAAATTTACATTATACTTGAAAGCAAGGTTTCTGAGGAGCAAAAGTCCTCTTCGCTGGTCAATATGCCATTAATCAATCCAATACGGTACGGAGGGTACATTTGAAATTAGTGAACCTATTCAGTGAGACTTAATTATATTGAGATAGCTCAACAAATAGAACACTAAGTTAATCAAATCTATATTGACGTCCTTCAATCCCGATATTCATATCGAAAACTATCAAAACTCTATCCACCCAAGGATGCTGTTGAATGCTGATGCTTTGATTTCGATAGAATAGATGGTTAAGAGGAATGGAAAACTCTTTTGAGGTAGAAAAACTTGAATATTATGGCCGGAGTGAGTTTGCCATCAAAATGATATTCCAGCCTGAATATTTTCAACCAAGGTGTTCGACGTTCGTATCGCCACAGAGTGAACATCTAAGGGGAGTAATTTGATGCGTAACTTTAAAAGTGAAAATGCACCAAAACGAAAACTTTGGACCCTGCTTAAAGCAGCATAACTATTACTGACTGGTTACTACGCCATTCACGAATAACGATATCACAATACAAAATACGCGAGAAATGGCCATTTTCAACGCATTTAGTGAACATTATAATGAAAAAAATAACGCTTTTTCACGCTTTGTTACATAAAAATCATATACGTTTGCTTAATAATGCTCATCAATTATTGCACCCGTTAATATTTGATTTATATCATCATCTTCTTTACTTTTAAAGGTGCCTGATAGTACTACATTAGAGGGCATAAGTTAGGGTGAATTTCATTTGAGGAGATTTTGAAATATACCGAATTACAAACAGCATTGCACCAAGTTTGTTTTAATACTGCCGACGACTGACGTAAACGAACGAGCGCAAAATGTGCCTGAATAAATGAGTAGAAATGAAGTTTAAATTGTTTTTCGGCAAATTAATTGGTTCTGTGTCGTCCAACTACCGCACGACATCAAGGGGTTCAGTTTTAAGATTCATTGGCAGCAGACCGGTTATTTAACTTTCATATAACTTTCTCAAAGCTTTAGCATTCACAATTCTCATTATTACACCCGCCGGCGATGGAATCCAAGGGCGGATACCTCACCAGGGGGTGCCCGCGCGACTGCTTCCCATTAACCAGCGGCTGGAAAATCCCTCGTCCTTTCCACAACTTCCAGACACCGCCGCTCCGCGGTTGGTACACCCTTCTTTAGTCACGGCGGGAGATACTCAAGGGAAAGCGAGATAAAGAGGAAGAAGCCGGAAACAACGAACAAAAGCGGTGGGGGAGGCGAAAATCGAAAAGATTTTGGAGTTTGAGGAGGGGATGTGGGGGAGATGTGTTCTCCATCAGACACAGAACGCTTTCACTTCCTCGCACACAAAGACTCACCTTCTCCCTCTGCCCTTCAGTGTTAATATATTCCCATGGACCACAAAATTGCGTCGCGGGTCCAAAACTTTTGCGGATCTGGAGAGGACAATGAGATGACTTCATACCTAACTCAACTCCCTGCCACCTAGGAAGAATTATTTTGGCTCTTCTGTGACTTTACTTACAAAGACGATATTTATGTAGACTCCAGGGTCCTCACCCCAACGTCCTCGTATTGAATAAATACTTCCCAAATACGACCGTGTGACGGCGTGAGCGGTTTGGTGCTGCCTCCCCCTGCCACGCACCCTCGCGGTGGCTTGCAGGGTATCGTGTAGTTGAACAAGGTTCCACAAAACAGCGCCTCTATTTTTTCAAGGAGGCATTAGTGAGTTTCTCTCGGGGCAAAGTTTTATTTAGTGGGCGTTTACTTTACTCTTTAAATGTCACGTTTATCTAAGTCATGCATGGAACATTTTACAAAGAAATCTAATGCAACACTGTCTTCCGTATTTACCTATTTATGTTAAGCACTAGAAAGGAGAAAAATTGATTAGATTCTTACATTTCAGATAAAATAAAGAGATTATTTATAGAAGCAGAAGTTTAGTTGCAGTTTCACGGACCCACAACTCTGAAATGACTTAATGTTGGACTGGTATCTGGGAAAAAGGACCATCAATTCAAGCTACTTAATTGTAAATGCTATTGAAGGTACTCTAATGGACGAGGGTGTATGAAACCGTAAATTACTTCCTGAGAAACATTTCATAGCAATACAATATCCGTACGGGTAAAATGGAAAAGGCAAGCCTGGTATGAGTTATATAGAACTGGTCGTGAAGGACGTGAAAGAGAGGAACTACATTAATATGAAGAGTTTGGCCGATAGGAGAATCGAGTGGAGGGCTGCGTCAAACCAATCCTAGGATTGTTGACCCATGATGATGACAATATCCATTCCTGCATCTAGAATAGGATCCCGAAAATTTCTGTATAAATGTCAAATATTACAGTCGCTCGACTGACAAAGCAGACAGTAATTCCACAACTTTGACAAGCTAGTAATCTAATGCCGCCCAAATATTAATTTAATCATATATTCCCATCCGCAATAAAAATTAGTTAGAGTTACAGCTAGTTATATTTAACAGTTATATACAGAGTAATATGTGTTAATATCTTAGGGAAAGAAGTCAAATTATTTCATAATTATTGCTTGGAAGCAACTTTTTTCGACAAAACTTATGAGCTGTGAAAATCGGAGGCAGATCCTAATTACGGGCATCTTAAGTGCACGAATAAACGATAAAGTCATTCCTGCAAAACGATCGTATATTTTGCTCAAACTACGTTTCATACTCATTAAATTGCTATGATGATTGCGGGAACTGATCTGCATTTTCATGCACATAGCGATTCGCTATGCCGGAATAACTTCAGTTAACCATAATCCGAACATTGGAATAATTGGAAATCAGAATTCCATCGTCGTTCATGAGAATATTTTTGAAAGGAGAATATCCACACACAAGTTTATCCACATTTATACTCTGAAAACTTCGGGTTTGCCAAGCAGCGTAGTCGATGGTGTTTCATTACAATGCGCGACAGAGACATCTGAGGAAGGAACTCCGATCTATTAATATTTTATTCAAACTTGGGGAAAGAATTTATCCTTGAGTTGCGCGCGCGCTCACGATTAAGCCTTGACCCCAACCTTTCTCAACCATCGGTACTTTCCTCACGCCAGAGACTTTTTTTTACCCCCTTTTTGGAGAGAAATAAAACCTTTGTATACGAGACCTTGCCGGGTCAAACGTTAAAGTCGTGGCCGGCTGAAATTTTCACGCGGGAGCTTGAGACGCGAAAGAGTGGACGAGGGGATGGATAGAATTTGTTGAGGTGAGTGGTAGGGGGAGGGGAAGAGGTTTGAGGAGAAATGGGTGAGTGAGGATGTTGGAGAGGGGGAAACACCCACTCGTTATCCCGGAGACAGTCCGCCACATGTTCCGGGAATGAAAACACGTCTTCCGGGGCACACATCCCACCAAAACCTCCTCATCCCCCTCCCAACACCCCCATCCCACATCGCATATTCCCCCACCTAACATCTACCGGCCGCTTGTCTTGACAGTCTTCATTTTTTTTTATTTATCTCGTCGGCTCCGAAGTGACTTCTGGAAACGCAGCGGGGTCCGATGTCGCGTAAACTAACAAATGAATGCAGAACGCTCATTCCTCCCCTCTCCCTCCCCACTCAATGTTGCGCGATGGTTTTACCTACTAATCCGATTACATTTCGCGGGCGTGCCGACGTGAAAGTTTTTTGCACGGGAGGAAATCTCTCGCTGGGTCGAGAAACTTATCACGCTCTCCTTTCTCTGCTCTCTCGATCATGCGTTGATGATTGTAGGGGTGTTCCATTCTTCCATTGGTTTTGATTAATTCTATTTGCTGCCATATTTAAAAGCGATGCACTTCGAAAGGGTATTGCCTACTGCAGATGAAAAATATAAATACATTGAAGAATTGCATTTCTGTGACAGTATTATCGGCTCCATCCAATCGCAATTTTCCCTTGATACTACGATCCATTCCTTCCTCCTTGAACAGAGACGCTTCCAACTCTGCCACATTCACTTTCCTCCGGAGAAGAAGTTTCACAAAAAAGTATTAAAACTGACAATGAAGATGGAGTTGACCATTCTGTTCCTGACGATTCTGATTCATGATCTGGAACAGTAGCTGTATCACTGCTTGTCAATGGCTATAAAATGGTCTACTATATTTTCATCATATATTTTCTAATTTGATGCCTTTTTTGAACCCGATTCGCTGATAGATACGAAATATTTACGCCAAAATGTGCGAGGCTATGAATTAAAATCGACCAATTTGCTGGTACGAACAAGTGTCTTGCCTTCTGATCCAACCACTACCAAATTATTATCACTGCCTCTGGGTGGCACACATAGGTTCATTGGAAACTAGCACCTTCCTTCCAAAAATAGGCAGTACATGGAGAAAATTAAGTTCAGTCATTTACAGTGACATCATAACCACGAATTTTAATTTAAAAATAATTAGAATTACAACCGAACATATTAATTTGTCAAGGAGCGTAAAATGAGAACAATGGCTGGGAAAACTATGCACGTACCAGTAAAGAGATTGAATAAGTAATACCTAGGATATAAATGAGCTTGCAATGAATAAGGAAGAATTGACTGTTGCAGTAGACCAAACTTAGAGTCAATAAATAATAAATTAATGAATGGTGATGATTTTCATCGTTAGTATGAAGGTGAAACTATCAAAAACACGCAGCTTATTCAATTGATATGCTGCCATTAATTGACGTAATGAAATCCAGCGATCGTCTTAATTATGAATATATATTTAATCATGGACATGGGTTTCACATTTGCATTGGATTTAAGATTCATTATCAGTTGGGAATTTAAAATAAATCCTAAAAATTCAATCGTAAGAAGCCAGGCAATCAAGGAGTTTGTGATTAAGGTGCTCGTTCTTATTAGAATTCCCGGGACCTTACACCGTGGACTGAAAATTTATCAACGGAAACCAGGTCGAAGGAGACTTGCTGGCGCTTTAACCTTCGAGTTAACGTACTGTCCAAGAGAGGTAAAAGAAACAGTAGAAATAAAAAGTAATCGAAGGAAGTTGAAAAGTTTTAACGATGGCCCAAGAAATCAGACGGTTGATCTATCTCTGAGGGAGGAATAACTTCCGTATTTGAAAAAAGTCACTGTCGGAATAAAAGCTTATTTTCAAGATGCACAGTGTTTTTCTTTTACTTTATGTGTGAAATCAATAGCATATAAATCATTTC
Organism: Platycnemis pennipes; assembly: GCA_933228895.1. Taxonomy (NCBI): domain Eukaryota; kingdom Metazoa; phylum Arthropoda; class Insecta; order Odonata; family Platycnemididae; genus Platycnemis; species Platycnemis pennipes. Next base: position 113,075,424 of record OW121850.1, read on the forward strand.
TGAAATTCTCAATAAGATCTCCTATATATTTACTATAAAGTAAATAGATTTCACTCCAATTTAGTGATGGCATCCTTTTTCAATAGAAAGAAATAATCATATTGAGTTAGATGATTTTGTTAACATTCTCGCATAATTGAACTTATAGTTAGTATATAAAGAGTTAAAAAGTATTCGAATGAAGAAATGTAGAATAAAAACATGAAGTTATAAAAATTCTTTCCATTGGTTTGCAAGCCTCAGAGTGGGATAGGGCCAAAAATAAGTCCGTAAGTTGATTTAAAAAATGCCCAAGCATAAATATTCCATTCATACATAAATTCTCAAGCATCCAATACTTAAAAATAAGAATATGAAGGTGAAGAAATATTTATCTGTAATTACCCACTCGAAAAATCTGTCAAAAAGTTTACCAGTTGGTAAAAAAATTTGACACATTTTACCCACAGACAAGATGCAAATGTTTACCAATAATGAACACCGGGATTTAATAGAAGCCAATTTTATTTTGGAGGACTATTTATCAAGTAAAGGAAGTATTAATAATCGTGTAGCATTAAATTAAGGAAACAATGATAACTTTATTATTTATAGGAAGCTACTGGTTATTCATAGATTTATAATCACAATCCATTGCTGAACAGTCGAAATTTATCCTTCATTACTTAAATGATTTGCAATAAAAATCTATTTGGCAATGACAGTTCATTTATATTATGCTGAAATAATCGATTTACTGCTTCCACCAAAGTTTTTGAACATTATCTTGGATGCTCTGCCATAGATTAATTAAACATTTGTTATTAGGATAAATAGGGATTCTGTTTATTAGCTAATCATACACGAGCTGTTTCCGGTAATGGATTCACATAGAATTTATTTGGGAATTAAAATTATCTAGAGTGAATGCAACTACATTGGTGATGATGGCGTATCGTGCACATAATATCACATCAATTGAAAACACGGGCGAATAAACGGGTACCGATAATGGCCGTAATCCGAACATAAACCAATTCCTGGGACAAAAGACGAAGCCAAAAATTTGAAGTAACTTTTTTTTGGGAAACCACAATGGTGTGGGATGAATTCAGCTGGAAGGGCCATAGAATGGGCTCAAAATTGAAATAGGCTTAAGCTGTCGGTGCATGAAGTACAATGCACCGTGGGATGCAACGCAAGCCCTGGGGAGGGGGGGGGGAGGGGGCGTAGAGATGCGTGGGAGCACAATTCATTTTTTCGTTTGGGCATTGCCTTAAGCGAAAAAGTAAACACATGGCACGAGACACTGGCTTTCAATGAAATAATGGGAAGGGAACAGGTGACTGGATGTGAGTCGGGATCAGGACTCAAGAACTCGAAGCAGTAGTACGTGTCCCGATTAACCGTTGCATATTGCATGCCATTGATGCCATCGGCCGGCGAAATATCCCGTTTTGGGGTTTCAACGGACAAGAAAATTTATGACGCCACCTACCGATTGGGGTGGGATCATTTATCCATCGCCATTTTGCGTCCCGGCGTCCGAGATTAATTTTGGTAATGGGGAGGGATGGGATAAATCTAATGTCGCAATAACGCGCAACAATTCATGGCAAAGACTGGAAAAACTGCTATTCCTAAAATGTACACCAGCCTCTCGATAAATAGATGAAAAATAGTCAAGATTTGGGACATGATTTTACTCCGCTTATACGGGCTATGCGGAATGAACGAGCTCACCATTGTCTCAATCACTAATGCCTCATACCAAATGTGTGGATGCACATTGAACTCCAAAAGTGATGGTATGCTATAATTTTGAAACGTACAAAAGTTGGCAATCTAGGGCTGCTGCGAAATGAATCGAGTCACTTATGAAAACAAAGAAAGATGAGTTTCGTGGAAATCTCTGCGCCAAATTATTTTAATCATCGTGACTCTGGAGCGACGCTATTCACGGAATGGGTCTTTTCTACACCTGTATCTCTCATTATTATTTACCTGGTAATCATAAAATATTCATACAAATTGAGGCATTGCTGAGAATTTCGGTCGTGAATTTGAAAAGCGCCGTTTACAAAATCATTGAGCTGTAATTTTGAAAAATACAGTTGAAAGTAGATCGGAAACCAATACTTACCCATCGTACATGAGGCGCCAGCGAAAAAAACAAGGAGAATTCCGGATCGTCACAATAGTGGGCAAGTTAACTTTGTGGAATATCGGCATCACACAAAAATAAAAGAAATTTAATATGCATGTATATTGTTGTATTCCGTACGATTATTTTTAGTCACTCAACCATTTTAAACCTCTTCAGGTCATCCTTGATAATGACCTGGAGAGAATGAATCGGCTGGGTGAATAATAATAATGGTGTGGTATATAGTAAATTTATTAATATTAATGTTGTTAATTTTATTTTAATGGAAGAATTTTAGGGTTTAAAACTATAATTTTAATACAACGTTGGTACACCGTCAGAAAAATGATTGGTCTACATCAGGGGTTCCCAACCTGTAGTACGCGTACCACTGGCGGTACGCGGGAACGTTTCAGGTGGTACGCGTGGGTGATACGAGCGATAGGCTAGTAAGTGCTGTGTGCGCGTGGGCACGTCAACTTTACTCTGCTACCCGTCTGCCTGGCCCTGGCATCTCTATATATTTTTAAATAAAAATTAGCAAGAAAAAATTCAAAAAAATCTATATATGTATATATATATTTATTATTGTCTTGATAAAGGATTGACAAAACCGAAAAATGGGTGCAGTAATAATTTAATATGAAGTTTTATCAGTAATTTCAGTAATTTAATTAAAATATAACAAGGCATTGGGCACTTTTCCGACAGTAAACATATGGTTCTAAAAAAATATAGGACTGTTGGTACGCCAAAATATCTAAAAAAATTCAAGTGTTACGCAGTTGCTAAAAGGTTGGGCACCCCTGGTCTACATCATCATCTCGTTGTAGTTCCGTACCTCAGTACTCGATACCTCAGTCCTGAGCATAGTGCATTGGGTTTCGGAGATGGATCATGGATCTAGAGACCATTTGATCCAGGGAATGGATTAGCGCCTGTGGAGTTCGGAAAGGTCGAGTGTGAGCGGAGTGAGGCTGGGGTTTTCCCAAGGACCTGGTCTAGGTGGCGCGACCCTCATGGACTCTAGTTCACGCCTCAATGATATCTCCCCTTTCCCATTACCGAGAGACGACCATTCCGAAGATCATGCATCCCAAGTTCCGGAAAGCAAGCGAGCTCATCTCTCTTCCCACGCTTTCAACATGGATTCTGGAGTCAACCGGCGGACTTGAATCAAGACTACGTTACGGTGGAGAGTTTTTACTGGGAAAGGGGGAGGGAATAAAGTAAAAGGACGAATATTTCGGTCCGAGGATTGGATTTCAGTCGGCACAAAAATACATGAATACGACCTTAAGCCCAGATAGAATTCGATTCGCGCAGCATTAGCTACAATGCATCATATTATAAAGACATTTGAATACATTTAACTAAAATTGAATTTTATTTTGAAGCAAATGAGACATGTGCTGCGTGAAATAATTAGAAATAAAGACAATGAATTTACTCTTAATTTTTCCTTTCCAGTATTTTCTCAATTATGTTTATCATATCATTTTTCGTTTATTGCTTTCTCACGACCTTTCCGTCAATTATTTTTCAGACCTAGTACTAAATTTTAACGTACCAAGTCCCATTCGTATGATCAAAATTGGTTTTTGGATCCGGTTTAAAGGTTAGGATTATCTCGCATCCTCCAACCTAAATTCATACATTTAAGTCAAAAAAACAATTTTTTAATAAAATTATATAATTGTTGCAATAATTTTCATCAACCAGGAGTGTTATAAACACAAGTGAATTATTTTTTTTATGATGACGAACGTAAATGAATTTTAATCAAAACATGGTGGGTTGCGGAGGGATAACTTACTTTAAAATATACACCATAACAATTTAACTCGTCAAAAGGTCTAAGATCTTAAAAGAAATCTCGAATATAATGGCGTTTCTTAGGAGTGTCCTGAAGATAGTGATGCTTCAGGAAAACTTTTCAGTGGATTCCATAGTTAGAAGACAAAACAATTTCCAAAAGATAAGGTCTCTGTGGCATACTAGTTACACCTTGTGGACATGAGTGAACGATAGAGGAAAACAAAATATAGTGAGAAAAAGAGTACTATACCTTATTTAAACGAAGAACAAATATTGACGGTTAATAATTTAGCTACACCGGATATTTTCCCCATGTAATGGGCGGAAATTATAGAAAAAGTAAGTGCAACACAAAATAATTTAACATTTGAGCGGAATAAAAATGGCTCAAATATTAATGCAATTGGCAAAGTATGGTTCCTGACCAAGATCGAAAATTGATTTAGAGCTACTGGTTTCTTCAATCAATAGGATTCGTGAGAATCTGATATGGAGAGTTTGAAATTAAGTATTAGAATCGTGCGTATCCTGTGGCATAGGCAACAACTATACATATTGGTTTTGCGGGAAGCGTCGCACAGGAACCAAATAGAAAAATTGAGTGAATCAAATAGAAACATATTTTATTCAGTACCCGTTGTTTTTTTTGCGATTTTTATGGTGTATAACCAACATCCTGGAACAATAAAATCAAGTTATAACTATTATTTTCTACATGATTTGTGATAATTTTTTTGTTATTCCTTTCCCAATTCTCAATCCTTTGGCAATTTGGGAGGAATATTTCAGATAAAATAATAATTACAGGACCTTAACACGTGTACGCTTGCATCTCAAATATTCCCAATGAATGTATCTTGTGCATGTCTTAAGCTCGTTATTATTATTCACAGGTTCACGCTGGTTTACATGAGACAGAGAGAAAGAGCGAGAGATTTTTACATCCTAGAGACGTGTAATTCAAAACGGTTGAGCACTCAGATGTTCACAATAGTCATGGAAGGCCAATGGTAATGGCTATTGAGACACAATCCGTTTACTCAGGGTAAACCAAGAAGGACAAAAAGCAGGGTTATCATCACAGGTAAACAATAGTACATAGATCACTGAGGCATTATATTAAAACGAATCGCCTTCAATGGCTAGCCAGTTTTGATCACACGTTTCAATCAGGTACCTAATAAGAGAATAATAATCACTCGATGCATCACCAATCGCATTTTTCTCGTGATCAATAAGTAACTAAGTAATTGGGTTCATTCCCACTTGGTGGGAAAATAAAACGAGTCGCAAGAAAGGATATGAATTTTGGGGACCTCATATTCTTTCGCAAAATGTAGACACAAGGGTTTAAAGCCATGAGGGCATATACTTGATCGCAATATGTTTTTTCATTAAAATTCGAGCAAATACTTACTTAATAATTCGAGAGAGGCGGTTCTACGAGTGGATATCGGATAAAGACCGGTTTTCAAAACGTGAATCCTGCAAGATGCCCTGATAATGGCCACTGGTGATATACACTGGAAACTGACCACAGCGTTTTTCTGAGAATTCTTTCTTCAGTGGTATCGTCACTTAGTTAAGCACTTGAATTAATTTTGATATAACCATTAGGAACTCCTTTTCCCCCACTTTGAGCAATTTCCTCTCTCAGGGTAATAAAATGATTTGAGGCGACTAGCCTGTCATTTAGAGCTATTGTTGCATTCTTTCCATGTTTTTCAATTTCGTGGAGAGAAGTCGTGTGTCTCGTCTTTAAGAGGAGTATAGTTATCAAAAAACCTTATAGAACTTCGCAGAGAATGACTCTGGAACCAGCGGATTCTATTCCCTAAATCGGTTTCCTCAGAAAAGAATTTATTGGCTGCTATCCATTATAAAACTGTTCCCAAGCACCAACTTAATTTGCCAACTTCGAAATGTACCCCGTTTCCCTCACAGATATCTTGACGTGAAGCGGGAGGCAAACTTGGGTCATTCCATTGTGGATACCACCCTACTTGGCCTAAAACAGTTTCCACCTCTACCCTATTTCCCTCCAGCGCAGCTCACATATTCCATGAAGTACACGTACCATTAACGTTTGAAACGGAAAAGGGAATCGACGTCCAAAGTTTTTGCCAACTATTTTCGGGGGGCTTAAAAGTTTAACCCTTTTTCCCCCGATGCAGCATCTCTGCCCGGAGCATTTCAATCGAACCTCCGTTGCTGCCTTGAACGTCAGAATCTCGATGCTATGCAATGGGATCATGGATGGGGAGGGGTGGAGTATTTTCTGGGAGGGCGGATTCTGTGTCTCCTCCGAGAGAGAAGGGGTGAGGATGAAACTCCCCCCACCTTCCTTCCCCCTCGAACGTACCCCCCACTTCCCGTGATCCTCCTCCGTTGAGCCCGACGTGGTGTGAGAGAGCTCGGGCTCTCCTCCTCTACAGCCAGTATTCCGCCGCGAGAGCTGATCGAACGAACACAGCTGGTCGGCCGTGCGAGACCTAAGGCAGACGATTGGGGCGACTCTCCCGTCTCCGCGTTCGCTGCGCGGGGAGGCGCGGAAAAACGTGCCTTCGCACCTTACCTCGAGGGAACGACACTCTGAACTTTTCGTGCGCGGATAAAAAAAAAGATCTAAGGATATTTCGTAGGAGAATTTTTACGGTTTTCGCCAATCCACCACTTCATACCGTGTAGATTCCCCCTCTTCGACAACGGGCTTTTTTTTGTTCATCGGTTTTTGGAGTTCAAATTAACGTGACGTGTTTGTATTAGAATAATATTTTCTCAGTGCTTCGCGGATCATACCTTTATGATGCTGAACGCATAGGCTTTTCATTGATTTAAAAAATGATTGTAGAGATAATCTTTGGGGCTAAGCGCAGAATTTCCTAGAACGCGAAGTATTCACATCAACGAGTGTTGTTGCTGTCGTGGTAGTATTTTTCTGCCCACTAAGGGTAAAGTATATTAATTCTTCACCGGAGAAGGTCAGCTCAATAAGGCGCCAAAAGCGGTACTAGGACTCGATGAAATGAGCTGAGTACTCTAAGTTAAACTTGTAAGTGAAGGTATTTGCCTGGTGTCCCAGGGTGTCTCTACTGCGAGAAGTGCATCTCAGGGTAACACAGCAAGAGTGATAGAAAATAAGCAAGAAAAAAACCAAGAAAAAAAACAAGAAGTACCGGCTTTCCGGAAGTGGGTGACCAATGCATTTCTGGAGATTTCTAGGCATTCTGGAGGGAGGAGGAAAGAGTTGTGAATCATGGTGCTCCTCATCCATCAGGTTTTGCCTCTTCCTCCTGTCTGCTCTAAATCTGTTGGACGGTAAGTAATTGTTCATCTATTTTCTGTGGCACGTATATCATTTAAATGCACTAGATATTTGAAAGTTTTAGTGAGCAACTTTAGTAAACCAACATTTTATGAGTTATTATCACTGTAACACGGAGAATCATAAATGCAAATTCTTAGTGAAGCGCTTGAGAGCGAATATGATTATATTCTCTTTATATTTTAATATAATTTTCTTGGTATCAGCTGATTTTAATTCCATCGTTCAAAATAGTTTTAAATATACCTTACCATGATTAAGTGATTAGCTATGGAAGATTGATTTGGGAGTCAGTTTATTGCCAAAAGACAAAATATGGATAAAGAAATGATTTAAGCGGGAGTAAGAATAAAGATTTCTCAATTATGTCTTACTGATGTTTTACATTTTTTTTTGATTCCTTAGCATTAAAACCTTCCGGAGTATCAATGCCATTTTTATATTTTTCAAAGAAACTGGCCATTCATAGCGTTCATGGTCTATCTGCTATTAGCTTAATTCAACTACAATATTATATTCATAAAGAAAAATGTTGAAAACCTTTGTTTATCGCCCGAATATAAACTCAACCTTTATTTACATACTTCATCACGATTATATCATTTACCAACATATTGCTACTATTTCATAATTTTTATGCAGTTCACATTATGTACAGGCTATATTTGTTTCCAGTTGTCCTTTGCTATTTGTGCAAAGGGAGCAAAAACACAAAGTTTAAAGCAACTGATGGATAAATCTAGTCAAGACAGGGGTATTTGAAAATAATGAGAAAAAACTCGAAATTACTACCAAAAGTCTTCAACTTTGGCTTGTGAGAACTCTCACTGACCCTCCCTTTTGATTTCCTGTATTAACTGTGTGGTCACGGAATATGACAGGATGTTACATAGTTATGAGAATCATAACTATGTAAATAGTACGGTCATGCATAATAAATAAATTTTGCATTTTTTTGTGGTCCACTCAAAAGCTAACGAGGCTACAAGCTGCGATGTAACGAGAAAAGAGATCAGTTGCCATTTAGCATCAATTTATAATTACTACTGTGTGATCACTCTCAGCCAAAAGTCAGGCTATCCATAAAATACGGTTTTGCATATTCATACATGTTACGAATAATATATGCTCTCGTAAGAGGATATGACTTAACAAAGTTCATGAATACAAATCCAATCTCCTTCAACGAAAAGCTTCACATAAAAACATGATGAAAAATGACTAGCCTATTCTTGTGAACTAGGTACTGTGGTGTTTGAACGTTTAAGTTTGATTGTCTCTCTTTAACTTTGGTTCTCTAAAAAACCCGTTTCACAAGTTCGATTCAAAATAAGGGCGTTTTGAGCTTTGATTTTATTATTGCGTGAAAATTTGATGACGATCGAACAGATTGCCATATGAATAGTTAGCAATGCAAAGATTAGTTTGACGCAGCTCACTCCTCGATTATTCTCTCTGCTAATCTCTTCACATTTACAAAATTCTTGTTTGAAATATTGTTTTCTTCCTCCATGTGCCATACAGGACATCCCCGGCCATTTTTACATTGTATTTTCGCTATACGGCTGTCTTTTTCGGAACATCAAATCTCAAGATAAGGCCGATACTTTACGAAAGTTACTTTATCCCCTTTTGATAGTTTCTATTCATTGCCACTTTTCTTGGAACTTTTTCGTCAATCACAAAATCTATCCGATTTATCTCGAATTAGAAAATGTAAATGACTCATGAACAGAATTATGTCAAATTAGATATTCTGACTTCATCCTCTTGCTTTGCTTGTATTGCACCTATTAGACTAACTTAATACTAAATTCAACCCAAAGACAACCACAATATCCATGGCAAAGACAAAATTCGAATCCGTGACCATTGGGTTGCCAGATCTAGGCATTATCTGTCTTACTCCCATGGGACTCTCACATTCGGTTAACATTTTTGCTTGGTTACATTGTATTTAGTAATTTTGTACTTAAATTGTGCTAGGTAATTTCCAACAGAACTTGTTAGTTGAGTTGAACATATTTAAGCTATTGAGAAAAACATCATTCGATGGATTTTTTCGTTTATTAGAATGGAAACTACATTTTTACGATGCCTGTAGTAATTATTGATGGCACACTTAGCAGATTTTGCTTTGGTTAAAGCTGAAGTATGGAGATTCATAACTTGCGCAAACGAAATATGAGTTGAAGGATCCCCTGTCAATGAAGCCCCGCGAAAAGGTGATTAATGGTGCAAGTGACAGCTGAGGTAACTTGGTAACCCGCTGGGAACCTGAAACTGATCTTTGCATGTGAGATTCTCGGAAGCCAAATTAGGGTACGTGAGTCCCCTTAATAATCTCCCTCGTCTATGATAACAGTGCGCTACTTGGAAATAGAAAATATCAAATGAACGACGGGGATCCCCAAACTTTCGTAACTTCCTCTCATGAAAGTGATTTTAAGGTAAAATAAAACTTAATGCCCTTTACTTACGAAACAGAACTGAGTTATTTTAGGATAGCTATTTGATTTTCAAAGATTATAATCGTGCACTTACCTGATTCATGAGGTTTTAATATGTTCTAATGATCATAAATAGACATGAAAGGGATTTTAATGTAAAATGAAACTTAATGCCCTTTACTTACGAAACAGAACTGAGTTATTTTAGGATAGGTATTTGATTTTCAAAGATTATAATCACGCACTTATCTGATTCATGAGGTTTTAATATGTTCTAATGGACATTCTGTGATTTTTGTGACTTTTAGATTTGCTCGACTGTTTATTTGTGACGCTGCACGTCGATCAAAGGGATTCGATGCAGTAAGATATCCTTAACATTTGATCAGCAGGTGCATGGAAGTCTCTTTAATATAATTTGTCTCGGGGGTATAAATGTGGCGCGTAGAGAAACCATACGACGATGATACCAGGTATGTTTTCGTAAACCAATAAAATGTTATCACATATCCAATATTGAATGTGGAAAGAAAACCGATAGAGTGTAAATCCTGGACGTGTTTCGTGAGTGAGCTATGCTTCATGAACCCTCAGCCTTCATTGGATTATCATGCAAGACTGGGCATGAGGCCAACACGACTTCAAAACCTATGTGGGTCGGAAGCTCTGAATGATATTTTCGTGGCAATATAGTCATTGTATTCTCGTCCATAGGTATGTTCAAAATTGCCATGAGTGTCTTACAGATAAAAAAATGTGAGTTCATTCTTAAGCAAAAACCCAATAATCCAAAATTTTTAAACTCCTCCACGCTTAAAATAACACTTAGAGAGAGTGAAGAATATGTGAATTGTTTGGTCAAATGACTGAAATTCACATTTCAAGAACCATATTGGAAGCGATGAATACAAAGAAAAATAAGCAAAGATGACGTAACTATGTTAAGGGAAAGGTGGATATTTAATTCCAAGAAATATACGGAATGGTAAAGAAATAGATTAACAGAGGACCCTTCAAAACCAACAGTATGAATGGAAACTGGAGTGTATCGTTTCTCTTGCTGATTGCTGATTACGACATTTAGATATTTTATAATAGTTTTTTTTATTCAAGCATGAAATTTTAAAGTTAGGTTATAAAATACCTATCCGATAGAGTTCACTCCCAGAATTCATCACTATGTCAGGATGAGTAAATATTTGCCTGAAAATTGACCCAGGCATAGTTGAAGTTATATTCAGTTTCAATAATGTAGAAACTGATTTCATCATCTTCATTTTAGCCAAGAAAATTCAGCATCAATGCTAATTTTTTAGAGTTTACATCAAATGTCAAGAGTTGCGGCAGAGAACACGAGGTATATATTGCACCAGTGTCTGTTTTTACGTTATTTCCACTCTGTCGAACAAATAATAGAGGAATTAAAAGTATGTATATCAAATATAATATAAGTAGGCACCAATGCACCATTGTCAAACCAGAAAAATGTAAAAATGGCCTTCATTCTCAAAAGCAGAAAATGAGGGTACCAACTTGCACATAATTGCCATTGACGTTAAACATAAATAATCATTAAGCCAGAAAATACACCTATCTCCTCTCTCCAACTCATTTGGTGACGAAACATGAATAAAATTGTGATAATCTCATCCGTTGATTTTTTAAACTCTCATGCAATTGAAAGAAAATACCGAGAGCTCAAAAAAATCAATCCGTATGGAAATTCTACGCTCTTAATTTTTCCCGATACCAAGAATTAGAGCGGGGGTTGAATTATTGGAGACAACCAACCAGCTTTCGCTGAAGAGTTTATTAACTTTCCCAATCACTCAACTCACGTCTGTAGCATTAGAAACGACACACAACTTTGTGCATCGATGGGCAATTGAATGGATATTCAGAGCGAAAATAAAAGAAATGTTAGCGAGCGGGTAAATGAGCGCTTCGCCGAGGGAAGTGGTGGCACGTGCGGGAAGGGAGAAGGGTACACGGGGAAGGGCAGGAGGGTGTAAAAAGGGATTACCGGCGTGGAGAGGCGGGGGGATCCGGTGAGAGAGGAGTATTTGTCATTTTTTCCGGTGTGAGAGGGGAAGAGGGAAGAAGAGCGAAGCGGAAATAGGGAAAAAATGCGGGGATTGTGGGATTGGGGAGTGTGATAGGATAAGAGAAACCCCGGCGAGGTACCCCGCCAACTCTCTCCTCACCCTCACCACCCCACCGACTCTCACAGAAGCGACACACTCCTCTCCGTCCCCCACACCCCCCGGGGAAAAACTAACAACAATAAATCGATGAGAGGCGTAAGAGAGACGCAGAAGGCGCGGGGACTCGAAGTCCTACCTTTCTGACCAACCCAACCGTATCTGTAGTGGACGAAGGACTACCCTAACAAATATCACGAGGACATTGCTTTTCGCTGATCAATACAAAGGCCTGATTGTCATTCACACCTTCTCCGCTTCCAAAAATGCACTGGCCATACCACCAGGCCTCATTACCTTAATGATGAGTACGATCTCAGTTGTTGGTCGCTTTCTCATAATAGGTAAATAAAGTCACTCGCACCACAGAGCACTTGTTTCTCGTCTAAATCGTCACCCACTTGCATAAAAATGTTTGCGCAAATAAGTCACAAGAAATTCGATCAATGTGTTAGTCAATTACGTGAGCCTTAGATGCTTCTTTGAATATTTTTTTTGGACAACCTGAGATTGCAATCGCTAGGTAATTAGTGTCCAAACGAATACTCATCTGACTTCAACAAACAATTTCCTTCAGTTTCATTAATTCTATTATATTCTATAATAAACTGTGGCAACGAAATGTTACCTGATTTTAATCCATACTGAAAGAAGGTTTCATGGTAGTTTCCCGATTGTGATTGCATGATGTGCTTGATATCTTGATAAAAAGTATCTGAAAACGACTTTTAATTTCTCATTCCTCCATGCTTGTAGGCGATCAGACACACGCAAAAAATGAGACGGTCTCACAGCACGAGGTAAAAATGAGAGGCGAAGCTAACCCTAATAACCTGAAAAAGAAAAAAAAAAGGTACACCCAAAAGTAATGCTAGTGACCGACGAGTATCCATTACGCCAGGTTTTTGCCGTGGATGAAGTATTCTGCGTTGATTTACCCAGGATGACTCATGGGGTAATATTTTATAACGCTCATTTGAAGGCATGTTCGAAAAATTATTTGACAATCAGACTAATGCAAAGCCCTCGTTCAATGGGAACTCATTTTATCGACAGGACACGCGCAAAAATCCGCAAACAAGGTGCAGAGGAATATGAATGTTGATAGTAGGAAAAAGCTAACAAACGATGAGTTCTAGTTTACATATTTTCCGTTTCTAAAAGTTTGAGCCATGGAATGATCTAGAGAAGCTATTTCAACATGATACGTTGTTACTCTCATTTGAAAGCAGAATGAATTTCACGCTCTAAAAAACACCAATTTCGCTAGATTTTTCATGTCAGCAGTTCTAAAGAGCAGCCTTTCCAATGTATTGTTGAAAAATACCATCTCAATACTCGGGCCTACATTAATGGTCTTGTGACGACTTAAAACAAGAATTGATTGTACGTCAAATAATGCTTACGTAAGTTAGAGCTGTCCACCCAGAATGAGATAAACGAGGCAATATCGAAAGATAAAATGCGGAAATTCGTGTTCAGGATGATTTAATGCAGAAAAAACGGTGAACGTCGTCTCCAAAGTAATACACAGTAGTTCATTGATTCCATTTGTAAAGAAGTAATATTGAGTTATTAATTATTTAAAGACAAAATCATTTCTCGATTGAATGCCAAGGAATATGGGCGATTAACACTATGTTAGCTATGTTCCATTAGCTTCAACAGGCAAGAAATAAGGACTCATTACAAAAACTAGACTCAATTAACAAGGCTATTTGATTTGTAACGATGTTATATCAAGCAACAGATAGAGAAAAAACCTCTTGCATTATCCTGAAGTCATCTATAACATGTTGCCTGGACTATTTCACTTTTAAGCGTTAGTCTCAACTTAGTTACCATCACAATGGCTTCATGAATTTGAGTTCAAATTTCGTACGACTTTTTTCTGACTCTTTAACACTTCCTTCATTATTATAGAAATCATACCGATTATCCCACTTGAGCTGAAAGGCGTCACTGAGATAATAAGGTCGCATTAGTTTGTACGCAACTCTCTTTGGTAGAAAGCACATCTTAGCAAAAATTGATTATAGCTTTCAGGATGGATAACCTATCAATTGGGGTCATTATGCCATCAGAGATGAGTAGGTATCTGGGAAGAAGATAGGAAGTGGAGGAATGGGACCCCTGATTTTAGCGAAGGATTCCAAGAGTTCCATGTTTTAACGTCCCATCCGACGGAAGGAGTTTTGAAATCGAAATCGCCTCAACACAGAATTCGCTAAGGGACTGTAGCATCACTAATACCATTCAAACACATTCGGGATTTGAACTCTGGTCCCTGGGATGAGAGGTCTGAACTCCAGCTATGAAAACCCGATCTCTAGCATCAAATCATTATTTTATTAAAACGTGCACAACACACAAGCAGGTAGTTGTAATTTTATTTATGCCACAATTCGGAATAACCTTTGTTATTTCTTTCAAAATTTCTGACTAATAAATGATTATTTGCAGCCTCAGTACTACTAATAGAAAATTACAGCCGAGGAAAGCGCGCAAAAACCAGAAGCTTGATTTCATCATCGGCAAATTTCCTCTTGACGAGAGCTCATTTGAAAACACCACCAAAAACAGTTGATAAAAACCGGGCTTATTTTAGGTTTGTCTCAAATGAGCCGTTGTTTCTTCCGCTTTTTCCCCTGGCGCTGTCGACGAAAGGACAACGCCAAGAGGATTACGACGGCCAAATAAAAAACAAAAGAAAAATCTTTCCCCGGGAAAAATGAGGATTTGTTACTGCCGATGTACACCGCACAGGTTTTTGCGGAGAATAAAAAATAAGTCGCACCTTCCTGAGCCAAAGGCATTTATTTTTTGTTCCGGGAGACACTTCGGGGGAGAGGGTTGGGTCACAAGGATTTAGGGGACCAGGGGCTCAGACAAGAGACAGCGAGGGTGTGAGGGGGCAGGGGGATTTGGAGGTAGGGGTGCTGACTCGCGCATGAAAGTATGTCCTAGGCATTTGATCCGTCCCCGATAACGGATGTGCGGCATGGGGAAGTAACATACAAGGGAGGGGGAATTTTTTCCACACTGCTATAAAACACATCAAAAATCGATTCCGGTTCAACTTTTTTTTTTCAAGTTCCACTCCCAGAATCCGGAATGAAGGCTCGGGTACGGGGGATATGAGTTATTCAGAAGCTTCTATACGGATCGACTGGATAAGTGGCCATTATCGTCATTTTACTTCATAAAGATTTCAATTGATTTGTCTTCAATGAATTAAGTTCTCGAAATTGTTGAATTTTGCCAGCTTCATTCCCGTTGTAAGCTTATGCATAGAAAATCATGCAAGGGTGAAGGAATTCATAAGTAAAAGTTTAAAACATGCGGCCATCAACTAATATCTAATGTTAACGATCGAGAGCAGTTGGATTGAAAGTATATGATATAATATATGTATATATTCACATTCATATGTATTCATTCATTCACATATAAACATTCAAATAAAGAATGAGGAAGAAAGGGTAATGAACTAACATTTTCGTATCAGATCAGAGTTTTAGCAGAGAAAGGAAGTCAGTTGGTCCGCCCTTTTTGTCTTGCCGATAAAGCGCCGGCCTGGTAACCTGAAGGCCTCGCGTTATAATTACACCATGCATTTGAGTTAGAACTAAGTGTATGCAAGATTTCTATAAACAAAAACTTTAAAATGTTATGCTAGTGAAAAAATAATTTTAAACTCGCTGTTCAGTCTGAAGGAAACAATAATGTGTAGAAACATGGTGTTTTGCGTTTGTTGATATAAATAAAATTCCTTTAAATAGCATTCAGGAATATTCTTTCGCACTAAGTTTCGACAAAGAAGTAGTAATACCTTTAATATTTTTGCCTAGATTTGCCTAGATGCTGATTGACTTACGGGAGTTTCGTAAAACTATCAGGAGGGATACTATTGCATTAGGATGGTATCTTAGAAGACTATCTCCACCATAACATTAAATAGACATTCTTTTGAAAAAAGTTCTGAACTGAAAAACCTTCGTTAATACCGTATTATATCGTATTTTGTTTCTGCTAGAAAAAAACCTTATGGATTACATGGGGGTCCAATGGATTGAAAGTTCATGTAGGGTCTTAAATTGATTGGATTTCTTCTTAAGTTGAGAAAAAATTATTACGTCATTGCAAAAAAATAAATTCTCTTTTTTAATCGTATCCTATACATCAAAACGCCTCTATTCCTCATATGAAATTCAAAATCCCTCTTTTAGTACCGACTATACTCCCCTTCACCGAATCCCTCTTTTTCGCTCAGGTTACCTTATTCGTCAACTGCGTTTATTTAATCTAATGCAACTCCGAAATAAATTAATCTCTCATTTTTCTTGCAACTGTCTTCCTCGATGAAATCCACCAATCATATTCAGATTTTTTTCCCCTCTTATCAATTCAAAGAACCTCATCCTATTAGGACTCTCGTTTATAATATTTTAGTTTTGGAACAAGCTATATTTTGAGATGCTCTTGTGACAATCATTAACTCACTCCTCGTATTTCCCGTTGCATATATTTAAATTCTTAGAAATTCCATTTATTCATCGAACTTCCCAAAATTCCTTAACTACTACCCTCACCATCATTTGAAATTCTCAGTAAGGTAAAAAACTATTTCGAGGGCTTAAAGAAAAAAAAGACTATTGAAGGCCCGAAGAAGCGGACCAGTGTCTCTGCAAAACTCATTTTAGCTGATGGACAAACTATAAAGCTATGAGAGACCCTTAGCTTTTGGAGCACTCAGTTGAATACTTGGGGACAAACCTTTTTCATTTGATTTCATATTTAATTTTTTCCACTTCATTGCCATTTGTTGACGTAGCGAAATTATATTTTTTATCTGCAATGAGAATATTTGCCTTTACTATCCGTGCTTTCTTACTTGTACTCCCCAACGTCTTTACGTTGCGTATGCAATAATATGCTACAACCTTGCATTTAATGCAAGCGGTGATGATTCTTTTTAAGTTAGTTTGATAACTTATGGGAGGCGACTGATAGCTAAGGCTATAGGTGTTATTTATGATACAATATTTTAGGAAATGGAGAAAGTGTGAAGTAAAACCCAGCGCCGAATTAGCCTACTATTACAAAAATGCCACCAAGAGGTTTAACGACCATACCACCAAATTTAACGTCCCATCTGACGGACACCGTAGTGAAATTGAACTGCTCTTCACACAGTAATTAAGTGCTTCAAACTCGGTCCCTTAGGACAGGAAGCCAGTTATCTAGCCATCCCAACCAATCCAATACCCGACGTTTCTTTTTAAGAGAAAAACCAAGGATCCATTTTCTGCCAGTCGTCATTGATCACGAATAGAAAAATGTGTCACGCCCGAATGAAAACATACCTCGGCCGAATATGTTTTTTTAGTTCTTTTCCTACCACAATTTAGGGATTGTTCATTATTCCAAGACATTTCTACGGCAAAGAGTACCGCGGGTGCGTTTTCTAGCTTTAGGTAAAAAATCTCTGGAATGATCATTGAAAAATTGGTGGTAATCGTCCTGTAATAGATGCAGAAACCGAAATAAGCGAAGAATTTCTCAACTTGGGGTTGATGCTTCAATTTCTCTCCCTTAACCACTTGCGGTTTCCGATCAAGTTCTCGCAGCCACAAAAGCGTACCCTTGAATTTTAGGTGAGCAGGTCCGAAAGGGTCTAAACCGCATGAAAAAGTAAAAACCTCCGCTTAGCGACCAAATGCGCTACCACAGAGTAACAGCTGCAAAGTATTGAATTGAAAATTAGCCTCAATCAATAGAGTCCAAATAATCTTCTCAAATTGATTTCAATATTAACTTTAAAAAATTTTTATTGCGACCTAATGGGAAATAATTTCTTCGCCTAGCGAGAGAGAGAGTTTTGTTAGCACAGTGGGTAATGAACTTGTTCATTATGATTATAGGTCTGAATGATTCACTTCTTGGAAATTGTACATTCGATTCGTGGAATAAGGTTCAATTGTGCGGCACGGAGAATTCGGAGTGGCATCGATCGAGGGCGTGGGAAGGCCACGGAATCCGTGAACAACAAGTCATTCCCCGACCAGGTGTACACACTCCCGAGCGCCTCAGTAAAAATGGGGGCTCTAGATTATACTTGAATGAAGTCGAGTCATTTGCCCTTCCGAAAAGACGCATCCCTTTCCTCTCCGAACCCTCCGCTTTAGTCTCCCGTCTCCATCGAAATCACTCATTCAAAGAATCAATCCTCATACATTTTTGCTGACCGCGCCTCTCCCGTACGACTCATTCCCGAAACACCTCCTCATCCCCATTTCTATGGGTATCAGGGTAAAAGCCAAGGGGGACTCGGCATAGGGGGGGGGGGGGGGGGGGGGGGGGGGGTGATACGGCAATGAAATCAATTTACAGTGAAGAAGGGGTCCTAAGTTCCCTTTTTTGCGATCACGGTGAGACGAGCGGTCTTCAGGGATTAAGATTAAGGCGGAGTAAAAGGGGAACGAGGAAGAAATAGATCGTCTCCATTGCTCCATTTTTATTCTGAGGTCTGCCCCCGTAATTATGGTGGCGGGATCACAAGGTTTCATATTCAGAGACGGGAGCGGTGACCAAACAATCATCGTCGGCGCTCAAGCGTGTCGTGGAAGAGGGCACTTGAAACAAAGGCATGGGTTGGATGTCATCGGGATGACACGAGACTTTCCGTGGTGCCCAATGAATCAAAAAAATTACCATCCGAGTGCGTCACGAGCACAAAGTACATGGCTGAAACCGCGTCCTTGGCCAACCATGAATAAAATTGTGAGTGGTGGCCTCACTACCCCCAGCTCCGACGGGTCAGAACCTCATTAAGTTGAATCCCTTCGAAATAACTAGATTTTATTGAAACTCCCTCCATAAATTGGATGATAGATACATCCGTATGGTTATGCATAAATGAACAGATTGGGTCTCGATAAGAGGCTCGGAATCGAAGCCTTAGTATCATATCTCCTCAAATGAGCTGACGGGCTGAATGCAAAAGGTAAACACTCCACTATTGGTAGACTTCTATTAAAATATATTTCGAGAATTTCAAGTTCGGAAACGAAGAGGCAAATCAATATAAGTACGTTCTGTAGTGTTAACTATACGTTTCTTCGGTGTAGGTGCATCATTACATAGCCGATTAAGTTCATTTTATCAACAATATCCAAAGAGAAATAATTTATTATTAAATACCGGTGTTCATTCCAACTAAATGAGACACTCAATTCAAACTAAAAAAATACCTGAGTTTTATAAAATTAGCATCGTCATCAAATTTATTGCTCCGGTGGGTTTCCTCTATGTATAGTAGAAGCGAACAAAAAAGTATGTTAAAAGAAGAGAGTGACGGTGTGGGATGGAGAATATTAGACAACTGCCTCAAGGGCAGGGGGTGTAACAGGGTGCAAATATTACCTTACTTCATTAATTCACTAGGGATGAGTCAAGATCTTGAAGTCACTATCCAATTTCTAATTTATTTCAAAAGTTCAACTCCCTCCTTTGCTATATATTTTAGTACATTCACATAAAAGCATTAAATTGACAGCAGATTTTAAAGATACGGGGACGATATTTTAAATTAAATGGTACAGGTTAAAGTGCTGGTGTAATTATTTATTGATCGAAGGAATCTAACAAATTCACATAAGATAAAGTTTTATTTATCTTTTGCAGGGCTCTAAACGGACATCAAAACATTATAACCCCAAGATTAATCTGAGTAACATAATTTACTATTACTATTTACTATCGTCCAATTATTAATATCATTCTCTACAGCGCTGTACTATTGACTAATTTATTTTCGCTGCGTATTCATTAATGATGAGCCTAAAAAAATTCATCACTTTTATCTCTTTAAAGGTTCATTGTCAAGTATTAATATTATATATTAATTAAAAATGATGACATGATGTATTGAAGTATTTTTAACCGGCACTTTTATCAAGAGAAAAGGGTTTTTAAGGCCTATCAAGAGTTATTTAAAATCAGATGCTAATTTTAGGAAAGGTCGAAGCTCATTAATGCCCATTTCGCGGACAGGTCTACTTAAAATTTACTCTCGTTGCGGCTTTGAACCATGCGTGTGCGAGAGTTTCATTACACGTCATTGAAAACAGTAACCCCTTACAGTGAATAGGGATGGGAACGGCCGGTTGCTTGCTGAATCGCTGAATACCAGCAATAAAACGAAATTTGGCTGGATTGCCCTAAATGACCTTGAGTCCAAAAATACTTGTTAATGAATTTTATCCATTTTGGTCTAAAATAACAGAAAAATGTAAACGTGGTCATCAGCGGAGAATAAAAAACCTTTCGCAATTTTTCCAAAAACCACCTCTTACTCAATTTGAAAATGAAATCCCGTCAAGTTAATTACTTCAACTAAGTTCTCCGTATCTCATCAAACTGGACGAGCGTAAGACAGAATAGTTAATTACTGCAGTTGGTAAGTATCTGTTAATGGGTTTCAGACTGCTCTCCAGAGAGTTGCAGATCAAAATTCGGACAATGCCTTCTAGCGTTTCAAGCCGAACTGAACCAGTGGCCTGTTCCTAGACTAAAACTTTCTGAAAACTACAGGCGAAACAAGAAGAGGTACTGATACTCCTTTCCCAGCCAAGAATGTGGGAAGTTTCGTCACGGTAGGGCTAATAATGGGTATATTTCCATCCCCATCTAACGAAACATCCTTCTGGTGGATATATCTTAAACTCATATATCATTGTCGTTGAGACAATAGTTTCAGTGCCAACTTTTCGAGTGCGCACACTAGGCTTTCTTTGTAGCTTGATATCCTCTTTATTTCTAAGTCTGCTGTAGAAAATTTATTCATCAAAAGGCTAAGAGAGGATCCTGGTAGTCATGAAAGATATTGGAGATCGCGTCTTACTGTACTGGAAAATGTGATAATCTTGAAATATGGTGATCTTCTTAAAATGCGGTGCTAACTGATCAGAAGACGGACTATCAAAAATCCACCATTTTGCCTGACTCCTTTCTATAACTCTCCATTATTATGCCTACCGGAACATTTTCTTGTAGTAGAGTAACATTTCATGGCAGTAAAGGACTTGAATAGCTTTGCCGTCTAGTCCACCGCTGCCCGTTACAATTAGTCATTCGCGGTCATTAGTTGTCCGTCTAAATCAGGTGAATGTTTCTGACGAGACGGCACTTCTTCCAGTGTACTCCGAATTTCTGTTGCGAAAAACTTTGCTTAAGTCACTCTGTCAAACGCAATCTTAAAATACTTGAATCTCACGAAAATTGCAAACATTTCATTTCCTTTTAGTAGCATCCTCATTACTCCTAATAAAGTATTCCCTTTCCGATTTCCAAAATCTTGAGTGATCTCAAACAAAACAATAGCATGTTTAAAAATCTCTTTCTTTAAAAATCTCTTAATGACTCTTAAAAAACATCTTTTCGAGCAATTGATTAAAATATTTCCTACAATCACATTTAAGTATGGAATTAAAATTAATTTTTCTTGTCAAATTTTGGGGATATTTTTGTACTCTGGCAGATTTTTTAGCTCCCTCTCGAGTATCGCTTCATAATTTCTGCTATATATTATCTATTCGAATGCTTCAGCAGCATTCCTATTTATATTTGAATAAAATCTGATACTTTAGTGAAACTTTCTTTCATGTATTTATCTTTCCTTCATTAAAATGCCACAGCACCGTTTTACTTAAGAGCAGTCCATCTCTGCTCCAAATTAAATCTTCTTGTTACCTTCCGCAATATCTCAGTTAAGTGTCTTTTCATGTATCATGTCATTATAATTTTTCTTTAATGATTTTAGTAGACTTGAAGCATTAAATGCATTTACCATGCATTAAAACAATTCGTTCACCTTGACCTCCCGAGGATTTTGCTGAACTTCATTGACGGCGGAAGTAATAATTACCTCGTGGTCTTAAACAGGCTGGGCTGAAATAAATCAGCTAGAAATCTAAAGTAGTTTCAAATAAAATAGTTTTTATGGAGATACATGGGATTATCGCCTTTTTTGCAGGGTCTGGCTTTAAATCTCATCACTTAGGACAGATAGAGTTCCTTGCAACTTGGATCTGAAGGAATAAGAGCGTAAAAAGTACGGAAAGATTCAAATTTAGTCACAAAGTAATGAAAAGTTTCGAAGTTGCAAGTAAAGAAAAAAGTATCAAGTTAACATAGTTCATATCTTTCCTCTCTGATGCAAGAGTAGTACCTAGCTTTACCTCAATACACTACGTTGTGGACTCGAATAAACACGGAAAATACAAACAGGATGAAAAACTTTGAAAAAAAATCAAATAAATGATAAAATGTTGACTGATATTTTTGAACTCTTAAGTAACCTGCAATTATTGAGCTGTTTTCGGGTAAATAAATAAGCCACATGTAATCGCATAAAATACCTGGGAAAAATAACTCTTAGGTTGTTATAACGACTATTGGGAATAATTTCGCCGGAGGGAATCCAATTTCTTCACAGGCGGGTTTAAATAAGAATGTTTGGGTATTTGGCGTGACGTAGTTTAAAAGTAATCATTTTGAGTGTAAAAAGAGCCCTCGCTTAGCTTAGAAGATTGCATATTTTATGGGCACCGTTACCCGCTGATGGAAGGCGGAATTACCACCAACAGGATATAAATTAAAGCTAATATGTTCCTGTTTTTCGGCAGAAAAAATGGTCGCTTCAGTCTTTGAATCTGTTCCAGTCTCGGTCTGTTTAAATGTTCACAAGATTTATATTCATTAAGTACATAGCCATTGAGCATAAATTTCACTCATTAAAGGCGGGAAGCAAAAATACTTTTCTTGTTAACTTGCATATTCCCCGAGTTTATTTCACCTAGGATTTAGTGGTGATCTCCTGGCATTTCCTGACCTTGCGCCAAGGGCACTTTAATTTATGATCTATGTTTCCATTTGGGGAAAAGAGACTAAAATTGAACCGTAGCGTGAAAATCTGAAATTGACCTGCGTATTTGCAAAAGAGCTATCTCAATTTCATTCAGAAGAGTACAGGAGAGCGAGTAGTGTCAAAATGGCGGACTATTTAGCCAAAAATAGATTTTTCATATAGAATTGGTATTTCGAAGATTAATTTTCGTATATTACACGCCACTAAGATTTCAGTAATCACTGTAGAAGCTCGACAACGGATATTCTGACAACTTTTAACCTGTAGGAGAAGTAGTTTTAAAAGGACATTCCAACGTTAGGACAGGGAAACAAGATACTTAATACAAGATGCTACCGGGAAATTGCCACTTTTTTGTTCCACGTGCCTGAAATTTTCCAAATAAAACAAAAATTGGTGCATAGAATTATTGTAATCTATAAAATAAAGTTTCCTTTACTCGTAAATCATTTTTTCGCATCAGCTGTAATGCAAGTCTTAAAGAATACGAGTCAAAAATCACTATCTGAAAAATATGTTGTGTTTTATGCTCACCTTTAAAAAAATTGAACGCACGATCGTTCCATATAGAACTCTCGTAAAAAACACTCTTGGCAAGACTGGAAACAGAAAATTTGAACATACGTAGATTCCAGATCTCTTGGAATTGAAAGGAATATATTTCAACAAAAACTAGTTGGAGCGGAGTAAGAGTAAACTTTGTTTTTCACTACAGAAAATGAATTTCCAAATAAAAAGTTACCAAAAATTAATCTCACACTCAGAATGAGAAGATTGTAAA
This sequence comes from Platycnemis pennipes, assembly GCA_933228895.1. Lineage (NCBI taxonomy): Eukaryota > Metazoa > Arthropoda > Insecta > Odonata > Platycnemididae > Platycnemis > Platycnemis pennipes. Next base: position 113,099,054 of record OW121850.1, read on the forward strand.
ATTTTTGGGCATCGTCACCCGCCGATGTAAGTGTAATATTTTATATTAAGGCAAAATTACTGCAAACAGGATGTTGTCTGTTATGAGCTCTATTGTATTGTAATACCCCATTATGTTCTTAATGGACCAGTCCAAGAACAATAAATAAATAATAATAATAAATTAAAGCTGACACGTTCTTGTCTAACGATAAAAAATCAACCTTATGTAAAAATCATTTCTCTACTTTCCTTCCATTACAGTCGAGATTAAATCACAATGCAGTTGCCATTGCTACTTTATTTATTTAAAAAATGCTGAATTGCAGACGCTACGGAAGCCCTAACTACTAGTGCGCCTTGTTGGACCACTGCGTATATTGCATTGAAATCAAATCATGAGAGGGACGAGCGATGGAATTCTACGAGTACTGTGATTACCTCCGAAGTTCTCACCAGACTCGTCTTCGTTGTTTTTACTTAGAGTGCCATCACCCGAGAGGAGTAATGCAATTGGGAAGTAGTCAATCCCACGGATAAACTCAACCGCGCATCTAAAATCCATGGGGGAAGCACAATCGTGTCTTGAACGAACGGAAGCAAACAATGGCTTCCACGAAGTTGTCTCCCGTTTCCTCGAATCCGGGAGATATTACTCTGTAGGCTTCATTGTGGGATCCCATAGAAAGAGTGAGACGACAGAGGCTTACTAGCCTGAGTAAAAGAGTTTGGAGAGAAATAAGGAGAGGTCCCTTCCAAAAACGTGGGTTGCTAGTCTTCCTACGTGATATTTACGCTTCTTTGGAGGCTTCAAATGTTCCCTCCATTGTACATATCCCTCTATACTTATCTGAAATACGTACCTAATAAATGCAATTTACTTTACCGAATTATCAGTGTGACAAACGACGATTCTCCTGAAAAAAATATAGCTCAAATTGTCAGATTATGGCTGTGAAGGGTTACTATTATAGTTTACATTGAATGGTAAAATTTACTTTACTTGATGTAGCGGATGCGGTGGTAAAATTGGCAACGAGTCGTTTTGCTGCTCATAGGTCGTGGGTTCAAAACTAATCTCGGACGTTAATAAAATCTACTTTTTTGGATTATTCCTCGGTTAGGCGATACAATAAAACCTCAGCCACTCAGCCATAAGGTCTTTTGATTCATCGAAAAGATTGACAAGTGTGGCATCAATTATAACTGATGCTCCTTTTGTTAATCGTGACAGAACGTTTACATTGCTCTTGCAGTTCGAACGTGTTTGGCAGCAGCAGCCTCTTTCATTACAGCGCTTGGATTGATATCCATCCGGTCTGTTGCATTCACAATGGCGACGGGAATATATCAGACATCTTTTGCAACGTGAAGCATTATGGTTTTGAGTGAATGTGGATATTTTGCATTTGAATTGGAGTGATACACTGCCCTTGAAATAATTATCCATTGATAAAATTATCCATTATTTACTACTCCTTTCATTCCATCCACTTTAAATTTTCATGCAAGATATTTTTGTCCTTCTTTTTGCAATTTCTACTTCCATTAAATTTCGAAATTCTTTCCTTTGTCTCATTTATGCGCGGAGTCATGAGTCAAAAATGAAATTAATTTCCTTCTTGAGGTAGCAGACAAATTGCAGCGAGAGTACAAAATTATCCCAGATACTAAATGTAAAGTGAGCGACGGGGTAATGGGAAGCTTATGTGTACGAGAAACAAAGAATTGTCGCTTTTCCCAATATAGCCTCTTCGAAACTAATTTTACTATGAAAGAAATACTGGATCGTCGGATGAATTATTAGCCTCAATGCACAAAATATTTCACTTTGTAATATGAATCGAAGAGATATGCTCTTATTGCTTAGTTAATCGATTTATCATTAATTTGCTTGAACCATATGAACTATAAAACCGGGTCATTATTATACAGTTTATTTATTTGATGAAAACTGCCACCAAAGGGTTTTCTGGTACTCTGGGTCAAAATCTGTTTTTACGACCTCCTGATTTAAATTTAATGATTCCTGCTACGCTAAAGTTTCTAGTCATCAGAAGTGTAGTCAAATGTGTGTACTAGAGTGATTTCAAGACCATTGTTGCCAATTTCATGTCTCAACGTAAGTAAACAGATATGGGACACCAATTTTGGATGGCTTGCTCACGCACCCACTTGGAAGCTGATACGTCAAGCACCAACGGTGGCCAATTTACTGTCGGCGTGTTGATTTCATAGAGGCTCCGGTTTCGAGTAGATAGAACAGGGGAAGGCTCGGTGCGATAGAAAGACGGATCACAGAAGGCTCTCGGCTCATTCATTCACTTTCATGACGCCGCGGCGTCGCCGTGTCTGTCAGCCTCTTCTCCGTTGAGGAATTACATCTTTCTCAGAATAATATTTCTGTCCCTGACGATACAAGCAACCTCAAACGATTTATTTAAAGGGGGAATTATTGAGTGATCATAGAGAAGGGCAATGAAGTGGCAATTCAACAGAATGAGATAGAATTTACGTGGATTCAAATAATGCAGTTGTATAAAGACAAACAAATCAAATATCATTAATAGAGGGAATAAAGAATTTTAAACGATCATTATTTTTTAAGCATTGGTGAATATCCTTATATTTAAAAATATAAGGCTGTTTTTATTTTAAGATCATGTTATATTCCCGTCACCAAACTTACAATTTCTTAAACGTTCTTGAGACTTATACAGGAAATAAAGTTTTGTTTCTCTGAATAATTCCATTATTTATGACTAAAAACCAGGTAAAGGACTGAGAAACCTACACGGGGGCAGATATTAAAAGTGACCTCAGCTTAGTGATGGTGAAATATCATTTGAAATTCCAGAAATTGCAGAATACAAAGAGAAACAAATGAGAAGCAGAAAAATTGAAGGTGATACAAAATGGGCTAGTCATTGAGAAGGCAGAAGAAAGTGGGATGACAAGAAGTCACGGATCATAGCAGAAGTATTAGAACTTATTGGAGAGGGATAAAAGTACAAGAATGCATAAACTGAGAATGGGCTACTCTGCTACAAGGAATAAGGAGGGAAATAAGTCGTAAAGTGAGATAAACAAGAGAAATGTGGATGAAGATTCTATGCAAAGACGTAAAAACAATTTCGCACACGTAAAGATAGGCTTCCTACATACCTAATGGTGGAAATCACTTCAAGATTGTGAGAGTGGAGAAGATTTCAACGAGGAGTCTCAAGAACCAGAAGTTTATCTTAGAACATTGTGGAAGTAGAAATTTCAGAAATTAGCAACAATATTAACCAATGATAAAATAGACATCACTCCATCGCACATGATTTTTTAATACGAATTCAATCCCCGATTTTAAGTGAGTAATTTTTGTTTTTGGGAAACCATGCTGAAATGACACATTTCAAAATAACGAGATCTTAAAAAAAATCAAGATTCTTCGAAGGTAAAAGCATTTATTTGAGCATTTATTCGTAAAAGAGTCTGCCTGTTGTAACCGCAATAGCAAATGACAGCCCAACCACTGATGAAAATGTCCGGTTGAGCGAGTGAATCAATTGTGAATCACTAACCATATTATCATTTGCGTTGTGTCGGAAGAGAGATGGAAAGCCGTTATTGCTTTGGTCACGATTGAATTAATTGTTCGATAGACACCACCATAATTCACCCATGATCTGTCAATCACACGGACTCATTCATGAGAACGGCAATCACGAATGAGCTCGCTGAAACGACCATCTCGGCAGTAACTCCGTTTTTGGCGAAATTAGGCCAGAAGCCAGTAAGCTTACCCATATATTCGCAAAAAAATTCCTAAGCCACATGATATAAGCTAAAATAGCTCTAGCTATTTTAATACGTTCAGTCCCTCAGATAATGCACTATTTATAAAATTATTCATTCATTTACATCCTCTATAGGCAAAAAACGTGTTGTAATTCATGGACACATTTACTGTTTAATGAATTCAGAAGTTAAAAATGTTGTCTTACATAAAATGATCACTCAAAAGAAACTCTTACAAGTGCAATATTGAATATGCTGAGGTGGAATGGCATGTTACTCCTATTTCCATAACCCTTATACTCCAGTGATTTGACGCGAACTTTGTTCCCACATGGGTAGCTTCTATTACTGCAAACAAAAGCCCACATATTCTCGTCATGATTTTACAATGGGAGCTTGCTTGAATAAATGACGAACCCGCCCCACAACAGCGGGAAAACGCTTCACGTGGTCTATTCCCAATTTGACCTCTATTCTCCAGCGCGGCCCATAAATCTCCTTTTCTATTTTCCCACCGCGAAAGCGCTGGCGACGGAAATGTATGTTGGAAGGGAACCCGAAATCCGAGATTCTTGGCCCCACAATTGCTCTTGACGACCTGACGAAACAGCCGAGAATGCACAAAATTAAATCGATATATCTTCCTCGGATGATATATCGATTTAATATCGACGATACCACCTCTCCTTCCCCCCACCCCCGCTTCTCTTTCCGGGGCCCGTTCTTTGTCTCCCGTTTCGGCCCCTTTTTTCTCGGCCCATCGCACAACCCGATACCTCGCCGATACCGCCCCTCTTCCCGTGAGCCTTTGTCGATGGCGCGCAGCTAGCCCCTGGGGACCAAGCCCCCCTCACGTGCACACTCGGCATGCCCGCGACGTGAAAGACATTTTTCCGGAGGGGGCAAGGGTGGGGCGGAGACGATTTCATTTCGACTAGGAAGAGAATCCTGTCTCTCCTCGCCCCCTTATCCCTCTCTGAGTCACCATCCTCGGATTCAACCCTCACTCCCTCTCACCCCCCCTCTCCCCGAAAAAAATCCCCGCTCCCCATCTCTTTCTTGAGCTTTTCACCCAGTTTCCGGCTCCGTATCAGGATGTTATGACTTTTTTCGCCTACCGTCTACCTCCCCATCCCATTCACTACGACTCTCGCCCTCTCACGGCTATACCTGCACTCGGATTCACCTGCCACTTCACAATTCCGCTGAGCACGGTGAGGTTTAGGACAGCCAAAGCCTCGCGAAAAGTCGCAATGGAAAAAGAATTGAGTCGGTCTGCCGGGAGGAATATATATAGATATTTTTTCTAAAGCCGTCCCTTCTCTTGAAGGTTACGATTCGGAAGTCGGAACTCTCTCTCTCTCTATCTCTAGAGCTCTCCCCATTCCTTGGAAACGGTTCGATGAGTCGTTCAAGTTTCGTGCGTCTGAGGGAGACTATATTTGCTGACTGATTCCGGTTTTATCCCGAGATAAAAGCATAACAAAGGCGATTGAGGACTGGGGCAGAGAAATTGTTCGTAGCCAGGCAAATCTTTTGTGATCAAAAGGGATCAAAACGGTAGCATCAATTGGGTAAAGGAATTGTTTTAAGGCGATCAAGGAATAGCGTATGCTTAAAAATGACATGGTGGGAATGACAAGGAACTATTGGGAACAAGGAAATTTCTGAAGACGATGTTCATAATGCTACGATGTTTGAGTTCAAAAACCGCACTTAAAAACGCATTTTACTTGAAGTTTCAACTAATTTATTGACACCACTTTAGTCATGGGGTAATTTTTACATCAAACACAGAGTCTTTATAGGATCTCATTAGGCCTTCCTTCAACTTCCTAAGTCCTATGAAAATCAGTAGTGCCTTCCAGTAAAGCATAAACTATTGGGGTACTAGAATTAGGTTTTTGAGGAGCTCCTACTACTAAGGTTATATCACACCGTTTAATCTAATTCAATACTAGACTCAATCCTAAAACAAACTCAGCACTCATGTCTGAGCTGGGATTCAAACTCGTGATGGTTAGGTTACCAAGACAGTGCGTTGCCAAACAAGTTACCCTGGTCGGCTGTCAAAAATTAAAACCACAACTCTTCAGAGGCCACAACTCTTTTAAATTGGACCAACGTATGCTGTCTAAAATATCTTTTTATTACTCCTGGTCTATATTTCAACTAAAACAATCGTTTAGTGAAATTGTTTGTCAATTAGAATGGAAACGGTAAAAGAGAAGGAAAGAATAAGAGATTTAATTTAATTTCATTTAAGATTCTCAAGAAATCGAGAGGCACTTCGCGTTCATATGATCCACGTTCATGTCTGCGTAAAATCTGGGATGAAAATCGTGTCACATACGTATCTAGGTTGGAGTGGGGAAACCTCATATTATAAGTAGGTGGATCTCAAAACATACACGGTGAAAAGCTTTTTGTACTGAGCCTGACCCCAAATCTAGGCGAGAAGCAAAAGCTTTAGCAAAGAGAGAGCCCCGTTTTCGTGCTTGTGGCTTCCATTTAATTATTTCCACTGTTCGAACGCTTGCCTCTCTCACCGAAGTTCCTTTTCCGCCCTCACAGCATCGTGGAGCCTTCGCTTGACCAAGGTGACGATTCCCGGCTACCGCCTGCGCGGCGAAATGGCCCTTTTGGAGTGCGTCTACGAATTGGAAGGTGACCGCCTCTACAGCGTCAAGTGGTACAAGGATAATGAGGAGTTCTACAGATACGTGCCAAAGGCGACTCCACCTCAGCACTCCTACAAAGTGGAGGGAATCAGGGTTGACGTGAGTAGACTCTTGAAGTGATTCCATTTCATCCCCAAAGGAAATGACCCCTTTTGCCATTTCCCTATCACTCTGACTTCATCGCTGAGTGTGTCAGTGCATCACGGATAATATCATAATTTGCTCCCGGGAAAATTTACATTACAGAAATCCAATTTAAAAACCAATTGGAAAAAATAAGGGTACTCTATTTTAAAATAACTTATAACACACGATCAAGAGCGTTTTTTAACATGCTAACATAAACCTTATTTAACTCGCAAAATTAACAGTGTCATTAAAACTTAAAAGAGGGAAAGGGCCGCAACAATGGATCCGCAGAACTTTTGGGATATGAAAACTTTGGGAAAAATTAAAGCTATTTTTAATATTTAAATGATATTTATTAGGTATTATGACGTGAGTGAATAATTAATTAGACACATTCTCTCCCTGTCACTCTATAAGTAATGTGAAATTAAGTGAAATACCGATATTATATACTTATCTTCCAAATGCTCGAAAATTATGGAAAATAGTCTAAATTCTTATTCATAATTGTCTAAAATTTTCAAGCCCCTCTTCATGATCACTCCCATATTCGAAGTCACTAAAGAAATACCTCATTCTGTGACTAAAAATGAACTTATATTGCATTTAAAAACCATTCTCGGGCCGCAGGGTGAACTTGGACGGGTCACATTTACCTAGCGGGCGGTGTTGTGCAAGCCTTAGATGAATGGCTGCGCTATTACGAGGGTAAATGAATGAGTATGGTGACGTTGCCTGTTCTCAAAGAAAGGGATGGGAAAATAGGGCTTCACAATTAGTTAAATTACCTACCATGGCACGGAAAAGATGTGGATGAAAAATGGCCCTTTTTGGAAGAGAAATCATTCCAATCTAAAATTGACACGTATAAAAAGCAATAAAAACCAAAAGCATTTTTAAATGTGCATAGTGTAGCAAAGCGTTTTTACATGTGTACAGTTATGCAATTCCATAGCTTTTGAAGATTTACTTTTCCTCACTATCCACGTATTACATGACTCCACGTATTATTGACGGGGTGGAAATGACTTTGGAAAACCCATAGGATAAATTTGCAGGTCAGTTGAATTAGTGGGAGACGAGGTCATATGAAACTTCGAAAAGTTATGCACCGCATCACAGCTAAGCCACTCAGCAGTTCCTCAGTTACTTATTCTTGGCAAAGAGTCTCTTGGAGGAGATGGTTACGCGTTCCCACCGCTGAAACGTGAAAGAGGCCTATTGCCCTAAATAATCACGAGCGTGTTCCTTTTCTGTCCCACTGAATACCCCACTGCATTTAAAGTGCTCACTATCCGTGTAGTAATAAAATATTTATTTTGGAAGTGTGCTATGAAAAATCAACTCCCTCAAGAATATAAGAAATCGTTTCGGGCGTGACTTTGCGGAAGTTTGTGATATTCATAATGAAACACAATGGTAATACTCCACACTTAATTTAAATAGTTGACCAAGGTTTCGGCAACTCACTGCCATTTACTAGGTGTATGCTTAGAAAATGGCACTGAGTTGTCGAAACCCGGGTCGGCTATTAAAATTAAGCGTGGATTATTACCATTGTGTTTCATTATGAATATCCCTCAAGAATGTTTAGAAAATTAAGTATTTCCAGTTGTGAGGGTTGTGAGTAATGAGGAATATTCTTGCCGGAGTATAGCCAGGAATCTCTCCGGGGACGCTGAAAGATTTTTCTCTTTAGAAAATAATAAATTGAATTACTCGGCGTCTCTTATGATTTCTGATTATGATCTTAAAAAAATGTTATTGTATAAGTTATTAACATCACAGAATTTCCTATCTCGAAAACAGGTCTCCAAGAGTAGTGGAACGCACGCATCATGCAATTGAAAATGTACTAGAGTAAAATATTCTAAACATATATACTATCCCATTTCTCCAACACCACATTTCAATCGATGAGCAAAGAACATAGTGATTCAGTATTTGATAAGCCAATTAGATTTCTGTGGAAAATCTCAGAATACTCAATGAATTTACATAATTGAACTCGTAATGTAGAAATTGTGATCGGATTTCGGAAAACTTTGTCATATATTTTTAAAACAGCGGAGAATGGTGACATTAAATGGTAAACTTCAAAACAGTGTTTATTCCAAAGATTCGACGCCAGAAAAAATTAGGGAAATCCTTCATAACTTTTTTGAAATATCGTTCACGAGATTTATGCTACTTATGTGTCGTAAAAGTAATTCTAAAAATCATTATTTTTTCCTGTTATCGACCTACTCAAATTTTTCACCGGCACCCTTCCCGAGTATGAACGTAAAATTAACGAAACTTTAAACTGATGAGACAAATTATGAGTCAGTATAAAACCGAGGATTATTAACTTCTCGGAAGTCAACTCAAGTAACACGACTTCATGTCCATGTAATTATCAAGTTACAAGCTACCAGCACTCTGATTTATGAGTTGATTCGTGGGTTTTAATTGCTCGACTTCTTCTTTATCCATCTTGAAATTCTTTGATCACCCCATTCTGCTCCGAATAATGAACCCATGGACAGCACCATCTGTCGGACAGCATTCAGATATTCCTGCGCAGCGTGACCCTCAAGTCGAGCGGCATCTACCGGTGTGAGGTGTCCGCCGAGGCGCCGTCCTTCGCGTCGGTGAGCGGCGAGGGCAGAATGGAAATTGTATGTGAGTATGAAGGCGTGGAGAAGCCTTAGCTGGCGCTATTCTTACCATGGAAACCATCAAATCTATCCAATCCAGAATCGTTGCAATAAAAAGTTACAATGCAAACTGTGTTGATTAAATTGTTATTATTGCAATGAATTACCGGAGCCATGGCTAAAGTTACAGTTTATGGCTTTGCCAATAGACGATGGGGAACATAAATTTCTCCGTTAATAACGATGAAATGACCACATGAGCACTACTCTTACACGATGTTAGAAGAAACATAATTATTGCTGCGCCTTACAAATGTCATTATAAAAGTAATGATGATATCTCAAATGATATATGGGGGCCCTTGATGTATTTTCTTGACTTGACTTAGTACTCATCATACTTGCGGGACCCTGGGAACTATTGTTTGCGGACCTGGAAAAATATTATCACTCAAGATATGACCTGTAAAATCAATTGCATCACCAAATATTATTTTATAATTTATTCATTACAAAGAAGGCACAGAAAGAATAAATAGTTCGCAATATTCATTCTTTAAGCCACTAGGGTTCTTAAAAATGCGGGGTCAATGGAGGGAGGGGCCCCGCCCACCCTTGCCGTTCGACCAGCTCAAACGGTGCCACTCATCATATTAACGACATGACTTCATTGAAAGCAAGATAGGAGTTGCTGAAACATGGCATGAAGTAGTACTTGGTTGTTCCTGAAACCAACATGAGCACGATAAATATTTACGCTCTTTTATCACGCATAGATTGCTCAGTCGACCGACATTTAATCCTACCAAGCTTTTATTTATACTTGATAATGCGGCTGTTTAGAAATTTACTTTCACTCTCTAATGCATTCAACCCGTTGAAGAATTCCCCACTACAGACAATTTTAATGATAATTATTACTTATACATAACTTAATCACGCCATGTTAATATTTAACCTCATTTCGGTCGTGACAGATGTGAAATAAATCGAAGTCAGCAAAAGGATGGCCACAAAAAGTAAGAGTAAGGACGAGAATGGGAGTGAAAACTCTGCACGAAGACAAACTAAGATACGCAATTTTCTAAATCACAAATTTTAAGTGCTTTAATGTATGACAAAGCATTTATTCCGCCACCTCAAAATTATCTTACTGGGTCGCTACGAAATGTCGTGCAGAGAAGAAATTCTTGCTCAAAACTATCAGTGGCGCTGCCATGGTTTGTCGTGAACCGACGCGGAGGATTGTCTTATTGGGTCCTGTCTCTTTTTTCTTTCCATGCGTGCTGCACTCCGTTGGCCCCCAGAAGTCCCACCCAAAGAACCCCCGCGGATCACGGGCGGTAAATTCGGCTACGAGTGGAACGAATGGGTGGACCTCAACTGCACCGCCGGCAAATCGTACCCGCCGGCCACCGTCCGGTGGTTCGTCAGCGACCGTCCGGTGAGTGCCAGCTGTGCCAAAGGTAGAGAGAGAGAGAGGGGGAGGATCCATTCCGTCCGACTTTGTCAATGAAAATCGAGGGAAAATTGTCCATGGAAAATTTCATTCATCATCATTGGTCAACAATACTAGGATTGGTTTGACGCAGCTTTCCACTCGATTATTCTGTCGGCCAACCTTTTCATTGGGACGTAATTCTTCTCTTTTACATCCTTCACAACCTGTTCCATGTATCTCATACGAGGCCTGCCTTTTCCAATCTTCCCGTTCACTTTTCCCTCGACGACAGTCTTCATCAGGCCATCGTGTCTCAAGATATGGTCGATTAAGTTGACCCTTCTTCTTTTTAGAGTTGTCAGCAGACTTCTCTTTTCTCCTACTCTTCTTAGCACTTCCTCGTTACCTACTCGGTCGATCCATTTAATCTTCAGCATTCTTCTGTAGCACCACATTTCGAAAGCTTCTACCCTTTTCTTCTCCGCTGCTGTCATCGTCCATGCCTCACTGCCGTAAAGAAACATGCTCCAGATGTAGGTATGTTCTGATGAACTGTTACTTCTACGCTTATATTTCCAGATGTAAGTAGATTCTTCTTTTGATAGAATGCCCTCTTTGCCTGGGCTATTCTACTAACTATTTCTTTCTTGCTTCGTCCATCGTTGGTTACTCGGCTTCCTAGGTAACAGAACTCTTTCACCTCTTCAAGTTTTTGTTTTCCTAGTATAACGTTAGTTTTGGCCTCTTCTTTCTTGGTGCACACCAATATCTTAGTCTTCTTCTTATTTATCTTCAGCTGATATCTGGCCATTGTCCTTTACATGGTTACTAGAATATTGTTCAGATCTCTCTCTGTCTCTGTAACGATACTATGTCATCAGCGAATCGCAGCATGCTTATTTTTTCTCCGTGTATAGTGACTCCGGAAGACTTCTCTTTGATATCATTATTGGAACTAAATTATTGCATTATTGGCACGAAATTATCGTACTCGTCTGGAAGGATGACTCTAAAAGTTTGACTATGATATGTTAAGTTCACTCATACATGCATGTTTCCATTTATGCTGGCAATGTTTTATTTTTCCTTTTAGTTTCGAAATTCATAGGGCACCCAAAGTAGCAAAAATAATTCACACATGCTTGTTTGTCCGTCAATTTGTCGGACATTTTTTGCGACCTTACGAAGTACATTACATTCAATGCTAAGCGTCATTTAAGTAAGAATTGCCTAATTCTTTCCGGATGTAAGTAAACTCTATCAACATTATGCAGGGATCTATTCTGACAACCAAGCTTCTAGTTTTAGTCCATCTTAATGGTCACAAATGGGAATAGTTGGGCTTTGATTTTTCTCCATTATTAACCTCTCAAATTCAGGTTTGTGTGACAACAGCAATACGGTAGAGGTTAAAGATAAAATAATGGCATGGTCCTGGCCTTGGGTAGCATTCTAGTGTCTTTGATGAGTAACATTCTTACACATCAAAAATTAAATGATTTTACATTGTTTACTTCTTGTTTTATGACAAAATATTTGAAAATATATCATTCTGGGAGATTTTAATTCTGGCCATGACTAATCTACAGGAAAATCATTATTTCTACGCAAATGAGCCAGAGAGTGAGAGGAATTTTCAAGCAATACCCAGACCATCATCGCATGCAAAATGCCGCATAGAGCACGATAGCAAGCCATCCTCAACACTTCTAATTGAGTACGCACTCGCGAATATTTGACGCACTCAGAAGTAAATTAGAGTGACTGTTGACAGCAAAAACATAATACCCTGTAGTTATTCTCCTACAAAATGTAAAAAAATGTTTGAATTTGTATCAACTGTACCCGATTGGATTAATCATACCTTTTATGAGAAAGCTCATTATGGAAATCTCCACATAGAGGTAATGCAATCAGGGCAGACATGTTTTTTATTGCCACAAAGTTGCTATTCGGTATTTAAAGTCCAAGGTTTCAGGTATTGTTTGCCTTGATCTTGACTTTACAAGAGCATGACCATTTGGCAGTCATAAATAGAACCCCTGTGTATTACACTAGACCTGATTAGATGAACAAGATTAGAAAGAGATAGATTGTCGTACCGATAGATTCAAATTTCCAAGTTAAATATTGTTAGACAGTCTGTAGTAAATGAAGCATGTTTCGCCATTACTTATCCATACATTCTAGGGAAATAAAAATAAACATTTAAATAAATGCATTTCTAACCAGTAAACACTTCGTTACTATGCACATAATAACCATCTAGTTGCATGTGACCCTTATATTTAACATGCTTCCATGAAGTAGCAGAAATGTCCCTCTTAGTAGCATGCGAGTAGTCCATGCTGGGTGATCTTACCTCTTATTAAGGGTATTGCGTAGATGCAGATGTAAACGGTTCTCGGACTCGTAGGGAAGTGCGATGAACCATTAACCTTGCATCTCGCACCAGGTGGAGAGGGAGTGGATGGTGCCTCGCGAGTCCCTGGTGCACGGTCCCCACGGCCTCGTCAGCACCGTCCAAGGCCTGCGGTTCCGGGCCCGCCCGGAGCAGTTCCGGGAGCCAGGCCCCGGAGGCGGAGGGCACTCAGATGGGAGCGAGGCGGCGGGCGACGCCAGAAGCCTGCGACTCCGTTGCGTGGCCATCATCTCGGCGCTGTTCTGGGAAGGCGGCGAGGGTCCGGCCGGGGAGGGCCCAAGGGGTAAGGGCCCGGGGTTGAAGGGCCCGAAGAAGGCCGCAGCGGACGGCCCGGACGCTTCTCCCGCCCTCTCGCCCGTCATCGATCGCAGGGAGTCCACCTTCGTGGGTGAGTGTGGCCACGACTAAATTAAAAATAAACATGTCTTTATTTATATGCACAGTCCAACAAATTTAGGACTTCGTAGTTCACTATTATTTATTTATTTATTTCATTCACCACCAAAAACGGAAAAAAGGCTATTACATTGGCTGGCATAATCAATAAACAAATTAAAAATTTACTGACAAAAGTATATATAAAACTAAACTGTAATGAGGAAATCGCAAGAAAGGGACTTAGGGTTTGGAGAGGGGTGAGTTATTCAAGTGGCGTTTCAGGGAGGCTTTGAAAACGGTGGCAGGGGAGAAGAGGCCCAAGGAAGGATATTTCGGGCCCAAGGAAATAAAAGGGGAGAGGATTCGGCGGAAAAGAGAGCGCTGAGAGATGGAAAGACAGAAACAGGGAATTTGAAGCAGATATTCCTGCGTAAGGGACGAGGAGGAACGTGAAAACGAAAAAGAGGGAGAATTTCATTGGTTTGTAGGGATCCGCTGAAGATTCTGTGAAGGTACATCATATCAGATAGGACACGGTGGTGAGTTCTGTGAGAAATGCCAAGGGAGGAAAGAATGAAATCACGGGTATAGTTTCTGAAGGTGGGGATTCGATGACGGGCTGTGGCGAGAAAGAAGTTTACTCGGCGATCGAGCAAATCCAAGGTCGTGGGGCAGGCGGTAGACCAAATTGGTGCACAGTATTGTAAGAGGGGGAGAATAAAACCGAAAAATACTGTTTTCAGAGCCGTAGGGTCCTGAACGTCAGTGAGACGGTAAAGCATGCCAACTATAGCCATCGCCTTCCAAAAAATCATTCTTATGTGGTCATGAAAGCTGAGTTTCGTGTCAAGAATCACCCCTAAGTCGCAGTGGGAAGTCACTGGAGGGATAGGATTATTTGAGAGATTGTAAGAATGTGAATGGGGTTTGCTTTTTAATGAAAATGTCATCAGTGTCAATTTTGAGGGGTTGATTTGCAGTTGCCAAGTACAGCAGCATTCGGAAACAAGGTGATGGTAGACTGAAGGGAATGTGAGTCAGAGGTAATCCACCTGCCTGTAAAGTTTGCAATCGTCCACGTACAGCAGAACATTATGTCAGCAATGTCATCCACAAAGAGTGCAAACAGAAGGGGGCCAAGGACGCGTATATAATTAAATCTAATAAACCACACAACCATACATGCCCCGGTAAGTGATGTGAAGAGTTCCCATGGTGGAACTCGAACCCGCGATCTCGAGTTTTGTAGGCAAGTAATTTACCCAGCAGCCAGTCCCTGTGGTAACCAGAATTATTGAAATGGGCATTCAATTAGAAATGACGGACATGCAATCATCTCCAGTCGCTTTCTCTCGCCCGCAAACGACTACTATACTTATTTCCTCCATCGATTTCATTCTCCAATATCCCACCTAATCTTTACCAAATCTCAATAAAGCCTATCATTTTCCTTCTTCTTTCCCGCTGACCTTATAATCTCCCTACTCTCACGGCGTTCAGCGCCCCATTATCTCTAATCCCATGCTCCAAACACCTCCTTTCCTCCCATATTCTATTCAGCAACTCAATTACTTGAAGGTCTTTCAAACTGGCCACGGTTAACCCTTGCGGAGTTTCCCTCTGATGTGCACGTTAACGTGAGAATTCTACATAGAAAATACATCCGATGCTATTCCTACAACTCCGTACTTTTCCTCTAGCCAAGCGTACGATAATCTTTGGAGGTGAAAATTGATAAAAGTTTTAAAGAGAAAGGAATCCTGCACAACGAATCATAACATGGACGGCTAGGCGAGCCACTTCGCAGACTACTACGCTATCTAAAAATACAGGCCCTTTCGGCATTTTATAGAGGATCGATAAGAACTAAATCTCAAGCACCATTACTTTTTATAAACGATGGCACTCCTTGAAACTAGTCTTCACGCGCATAATTCTCGATTCCTTCTCCAGGGATCTTAATCAGCATATATAAAAGGTGTGTTAAACCCGAAGGTTGGTCTATGATAGGTGGGAGTAGAGCTCAACTCGTACTAAGCCAATGGCGTGTGAAACCCACACATTCAAAGTAGGGGGGGCAGTTCCTTTCCCTGGGCCACCTGCGATTTTCTAAGAAGTTCTGACTCGAACTGATTCTGAATATAATCGCAAGGATTTTAGGTGGGAGTGTCCAGAAATTCTCTTGCCCGGGATTTGAACCCGGAACCCTCCGGTCGGTAGCTCAGTACCTACTCTACCCACTAGGCCACCACGACCCCTTATTAATCAGTGAAAAAATGAAATTGTTCAGCCAGCAGTGACATAATTCTGAAGCATGTATTGACATTTCCGACTATAGAAAATGCTGATTCCTTTCTAAATAAAGATTCCTGGCCTGATTTTGTGAGGATTTCTCACTGTCTAACCTCGATAACATCGACATCAATACGAAACGGTCTAGACAAATCACAATTTTTTATGCAACAACCAGAATTTTACACGGCCTGCGGCGTCAATATTTTGTCACTTCCGCGTCTTGACCTCGTATACGTCACGGGGGATTAGATCTTAGGAATGCTTTACTTCCTCTGGCAAATTTTAGCTCGCTCCATTTTTGTTTACAATAGCGGTAACTATATCATTCTCGTCTCGGAAAGGTGAAGGTTACGGAGAGGTTTGTTCATTAGCCGTACGTTGTTTTCACAGACATTTGAGCCAGGTTTCTTGCAATCACTGGAATTAGTGTTTCTTCCAATTTTCGCCCGCTGTTTTCAAATGCGAAGCCATTCTATTAGTCATAGCTCACTATTTAAGTTATGACTTATTTTGGACTATTTTTGTTGTCAACGAACGATCAAGCATTATTGTGCTCTAAATAGAAAAATTAAGACTCCATTAAGACATTACAGACTCCATGGCTCATTTACACATCTTCTTACTTACAGTTCACGCCTCATCATCGGCAACTTCGTTGGAGATCTCAGCTTTCACCCTTCTGTTGACATCTACCCTTCTAATTCTGACTCCGTCTCCGCTCTACCGTCGGTGACTCCGTGGGCTGACATTGGCAAGTTCAGGCGGTAAGCCGTCGTGATGGCCTAGGCCCGAAGTGGACACCGGGCCAGAGCAATGCGCCCAACGGAGCACTTTTGAAGTGCGGGCCGATGCCTACAGAGGGTGCAAAAGAGGAGATGGAGCGTCCATGAGGAATTGAAGATGAAAATTCAAACCCCTGGAGATGATCCAAGAACTATTTTTTAACTGAGTGTACGAGAGAGCAATGCCCTTGTTTCTAGACGAAGTGTGAGTGAGTGAAATTTCTAGTGAATCGAATCTTTCCCTCACAATTAGCTCCACGTGCTAGAAAACCTCTCAGTGCTATGCATAAAACGTTTGAATGACTCGCTAGGCTTCATCTTCTCCTCTAAAGTTTCTCTCATCCTCTTAGAAAGGATGAATCGTTCCTACGATTCAAGATTTCACCCTCCAAGTGCAAGGGTTGATGGGATACGAATGCGATGAGAAATTGGTTGCGGTCAAACGGAATTAGATTATATTGGAAATCCAGGGCAGAAACAAACTGGGATAACGATTGAAAGAATTCAGTGATTTCTTTGTGCCAGGATGTTATTACAAAAGATGGAGTCCGCAATCTTTACTTCCTATGTATACTTTTGGATTAATAAATTTTAAAAGCTGTTGTCATTTACATTAAGTTTATTCATCTTGTTTTATTATGACCATAAATCAATATTATACCCATTAACTTAATAAATCCAACAAAATATCTACTAAAAATATTCTGAAGAATATGTTGAGAAACGTCTAGCAAGGGCACATATCTGTTGCCGGTAAGGGTGGGTATATTGAATGCATCTAAATCTACAGCGTTCAGACCTATCATATCTGTTATTCACTAATGTATACTTGGAAACCTCCAGTTTGTAAAAATAAATTTTAGCCATCATATCCTGAGGGAAAACAACTAAGAATCCAAAATATTTTAACACTCATGAAGTACTTAGTCTATTTACGGTGAAATACCTAACGGCATAGGGATAAAGATACAAAACGGTTCGTGCATTTTGAGAATAAAACTCATTTCCAATTTAAAAAACCTCAAGCATGAAATTCAAATCTAAAAATTAGGACTTAAACTCGGAAGTCTGAATATTCATCCCTATATGATAATTCACACGTAATATATTGTATAACAAATACGTCTGCAAACTGCGACTTAAGATGATATCAGCCCTCGATAGGCTAGCTGGATTAGTCCGAGCAACTTGATCTTTTCTGTATCGGATCGAAGATCTTGAAGAGAATGGGGGATTTGAGGCCAAAGCTCCCATAAACTTCAACGACGAAGCCGGATATTTTCAAGCACGTGAGTCTTCTCTTAACAGAAATGGGGGTTTAGGCCACATCTAACCCGAAGTCCATGCGTTGACGAAAACAAAATTGATGGAGTTTCTCAAGGCAGATACTCAAGCCTGAAAATTTAAGTGTTTTCGTGAAGTAGTTGGTTTTCCAATGACACTTTTGAAACGATTTAAAATATAATTAAGTTTCGCGTCAGCATATAACATAAAAGACGGAGGTAATGTAAAGTCTATCAAAGGATGAGCACACTCTTTGGAGATGCAAAAATAAAACTTATACGCGGTTTTCTTTTTAAATTCCCTACGTAAATTGCTATGAAACCGGTTTGAGAATTGCTTAATTACCATAACTTATATTTATTTGCTTGTTTTTCGTCTAATTTCCAACTACTTTCCGAGATCCACACATCGGGCGATTCAATTCCCATGATAATGGCAACGCAGTGAGAATGGAATATTTCCGCTATTTTCCACCGTCCACACATCATTCAGAGGGCTTTGATGACTTACAATAATTCTCTCTCTTCCCCTTGTGCAAAATTCTTTGAGAGGCCTTTGAAAAGAGTAGTTGTTAGTAATAGTTGTACATTCGTTGTACATTTTGTTGTACATACATACATTACCCCTTAGCAATAGTTGTACATTCGGGCTTTTAGGTACTTCAAAAGCTAAGATTATTCGGCACAGTATACCCTAATTCCTTAATCCTAAGACAAACATAATTTCCATACCCTGGGTGGGTTAAGAACCCGCGCGACCTTTGGTCTGCCAGGCCGAATTTATCTCGAATTAATTGTGTTAATTTAGATAGCACATGTAAGGAGTACTCCGGATTTGGAGCTATTTTGCATCAGATCAACTTTTGCGATATGGAGATTTAGGCTTGTTTACTTTTACACTATGTATCTGCTATTGAAACCTGAACCGATCAAGAATAAATCCAGAAACTATTGAATATTGAAACGACCAACGCCCCGATCAATCTAATTAAAATCCATACGAATGTTAAGTACTACATTTATAGACTACAAATATTCTAATAAAATTAATCGTCGACGAGTTTACTGTGTGAAATTTCTCCATACTTCAAGAAGAAGTGAACACTTCGTAATTTTTCACACTTTTTATTATATCTCAAGTTCACTCAGAGTGAACCTCTTGAGAATGACGTGAAAACGATGAAACCGGTGGAGATATAATAAAAAGTGTGGAAAATCACAAAATGTTCACTTCTTCTTGAACTACAAATATTATAACCTCTAAAATGTGGACTCGGTGAGAAACAGTACATCTAAGCTTCAAGCGTAATTTTTAAAGTAAGATATACCAGTAAAAATAAATTATTATTCACTGCTCGTTGTCTTTCTTCTTGACGTAAATTCTTGATCTTGACTATTATATAGTCAAATACAAGACTTCAAATAATTTTTAAGATATTTGCATACTATATTTTCACATAACTATACATACACCAAGCATGTCCATAGAATTAGCCATTCTGCAATATATACGATTAAAGTAGTCATGATGGTCCTATGGTACTCATAAAGTCCTTACTGGTCCAGTATTTTTCATTTCAGTACTTCACATCACACGAAGCATCTATAAGACGTGGAACACAGCCAATCCACTCAGGTTACTCTCTGACATTTGAAAAAAAATATCACGCGGTCAAATATAAAATGAATGAATTTGACGAATATTGGCACTTGTTTCCACGCGGTGACGTTGACGGGTGATGCTACGGCAGGTATCACGCGGAGCGAGGTCAAAGCGCAATTTTTCAAAAACGGCATACTTTGCGTAATTTAAAAAAATCACGAGAATTTTAAGGGGATGGTTTAATGACACGGGTGCTTTCACACGCCTGAAACTCTCCAGAAGTGTCTTCCTTAGCGGAGAGGATATGCGACGATACCGAATAATTATTAATTACCCGCCTTTGACTTGAGACGGTGGTTACACGCGTATCCCTCGAGAAACCACCCAGGTGATCTTCCATAGATCCTCTTAAGTTATTCATCGGCTGCTTCTTTTTTTGGCCGTTCAGTCCATCGTTAAATGGCTTCGAAGGTATTTGAGCCCTGTCGTCAACTCAAGACTTCACTTCGTTCGCTAATCCTTAGCTCACATTCCTCCTCCGATCAAATTTGAACATAATCACTTCTATTCCCTCCTTGGATGCCATCACAGCATCAAGGAGACACGTGATGACGTGCTGACAATGCTACCTCATGAATCAAACCGTTAAGAGATAAACTGAACTGCTGTTTCAAACTATTTTAGGCATTTTCACTTCAACTCATCCAAATCCTTTCATGCGCAGATTGTGATCAGAATTAAAAAGTGTAATGTTTTTTGACAGCAACTGCAGCCATTTAATGATCCACAACTGGGTTACTCTAATTACGACCAAAAGAGGATACCTTGGTAATTACGACCAAAAGAGCATACCTTGGTAATTACGACCTAAAGAGGATACCTTGGTAATTACGACCAAACGAGGATACCTTGGTAATTTTCATACGGTATTTGATGGATTTGACTTCCGTAGATTTTTATATGTATCTTTTTTCGATTATTTAACTTACCCGCGAGCTTTCTATTGTTTTTAATTCTTCCACTAACTATCTGACTATCGATAAAAAATTAGTATCCCTGACCCAAAATATTGTTTTTTTATAACTGTAATCTACAAGCTCGTTAAATGAGAATATTTTATATCTCCGGAATTTAGCACGCACTGAGTGCGCTTTTTGTCTAAGAATTGATTTTTATCGTCTGCAAAGATAAATAAAGAATAAATGCTCAACTGTAATTTATGCATAATAAACATATTTCTAAAAAAGACAATTTTAACATTAATGATGCATGGTCAAATCAAATGTAGTTAAAAAGGCGAGTTTCTTTAGGATAACAAACACTTGACTTCGGGAACCAGGCTCGTCCCCTAGATAATACACCTTTCCATTGTTGTCAGTTTGTTTTATTTATTTAACATTCCTTCCAGCAAATTTTCCTTGCTCATCTCCAATAATCACCATAATATTTAAAAATTCAATTCAACATTTTAAATTGTTGTCCTTTGTTTTATATATTTAATATTTCTTCCAGTAAATTTTCCTTGCTCACCTCCAATAATCACCATAATATTTAAAAATCATCTTATGTAGAGGATAATTCTCAGAGTTTATAGCCAGGCAATGGAAGGGTCACAGGTTTGAATCCAGCTTGAGACTTGGATGTTGCCTTAAGTTAAGCTCTGAATATGTGATGCAATAAAAGTAGCTGGAGCCCTCAAAAAATAAAACTACTTTTGAACAATCTTTGTATTTATAGAACAAAGAAAAGATGCATTAATAGTGTTCGGAGAAAAACATTTCGATAAAAGCAAGGTTACCCAAAACCAACCTTCGGGTTGAATCACTGAGTGAGTGAGTGAAGGTTACCTAAAAACGTAATATGAACATTACAATGCCGATCTCAACTCCGTGCTTAAATTTTAAAACTGTGGTCTAGTGATCTCCTTCTTCATCCTTCAATTTCCTCCCTCGCCATCATTTCTCTACTTTAAAAAGTAGGATTCCATGCGAATACCTTGACGGAAATTTGATTTTGCATGCCTTAGTACAATTTCTATTAAAACTTCTAGTTCAAATAAAACCCACAATAATACATTTTTCAGCAGAAAAAAAACAAACAACTTACGACAGAAAATGATCTGAATATAAAGTGTTCAAATAATATATTCTGCCGAGTTAGTCCAAAGAAGAGTTTATTATCATACGAAGCAGAAAGATACATGGTTTTGACCCAGATTAAGCGTTTTCGGCCCCACTCTCATCCTTTCTCCTCACGGAGCGATTTTCCAAGAAACTGATATACGTGAGGAACTGAAGCTTATCCAACGAAAGGAACTGCTATCTTGAACCTGCATACGCGAGTTCCACATGCTTTTGGATTAGTACGAGGCAATCTCTACCCTCATCTGTTAAACCAAACTTTGAGCATATCATCATTATGAGGCGACTAAAATATAGCATCCGTTCCAGCGGCGTTACTAAAAGGCCATAGAGCTGGAACTTAGTAAATACTCAAATCCCTCTAATTAAAGCATACAAACCTATAGTTTAATAGAAAAAATATTTATCATGCACAAATTTATCATTCCTCTTGTTAATACATTTCCCCAAGAAATTATGTTATGTGAAGATTTCGTGTTATGGCTACTGGCGTACCTTATTTTTTTCTGTGGTTTTAAATGTCGCTTACAGTGGTTGTAACGGGAACTGTGCGCCTTATAAGCCACGCATAACGTGAGGCCGATCCACGACCTTGCGGCTTCTTGAGATGAAGAGAAAAAAAGGAAGGCCTTGCGAAGGAGGAAGGACGCAAGGGGTAGTCGAGGTAGAACTCTAGGAGCAAAAAAAGCAGAATCATTGGGGGAGGGGACCGGGGTGTTAAGAGTGCTCTGTAACTTTTATTGTGACGAATAAATTCTCGTTTTCGCAACATGGAGAAGATAACTAAGAATAAAGCAATGAAATTTGGCTCGTAAATGAGTAATGGTAATAAATGCCAAAAGCCATTGCAATCATCGTTAAAATCCAGAAGGCTATTGATCACCTCCAATATTTTTCAACTTATAATTTCAATTTTCCTAGCCCTTAAAGAGCATGTGTCTCTCAAGAGCATGCTTAAATATACAAAAGGCGTAAGGAATTAAAATGTCAAGCCAAAAGACAAAATCACTCAATTTTCCAGTGATTTTAAAAATTAGCTGGGCGTGAACGATAATCCTGAAGATGTGATATTCTGGATCATAGTTATAGAACGAATAAGTATTAATTCACGCTAGCAAATCTCTTTCATAGAGCGTGCATGTTTGCCCGGGTTCACAATTATACATCAATATTACTAAATATTAAAATGCATTGAAGTCAAAAGTTGCACGAAATATGGAAATCGCGACTGGCGTTACAGTTGCTCAATGCATATTTTTAATTAATGTACTATTTAAAAGCTTCCTTTCCACCATCAAATCTGACATTCTAGATGCTTAAAACTTTGTTTTTTTAGTTAACATATTATTTTACGATTTCCTCATTTGGGTTAAGATGATATAATTTAGAAAAAATCATCTCGCACACATTTGAATGCCGTTTGAAAAAAGTGTGTTTCAGCACGAAGTTAAAGAAATGTGAATATCACCCATGAGACTCCAGGGAATCGTATGCAATAATCTCCTTTGGGATTAAATATGGTGAATAAAATAAAATAATCACGTCATCAATAAGTATATAATTACCATATAATAAACAAGTTTGATTTATTTGAAGTTAATGTAAGTACTGGTAATGTAGGAATGTTTCTAAATCTGGAAATATATATTTTAAAGCGCGAATCAATAAATTTTCATCGGAAATTAAATTCTAAGTAGAAATTGGTTCACTCTCAATCTTTGCACTTAAAGTAAATCATTGCCAAGAATTGAAGCACTCTTTTCATTTTTTTAAACTCCACCTCACTTCATACATTTCTTGTACTCATAAAGAATACGTAATGTGGTCATCATTTTCTCATTTTACTACTGGGTTTTTTCCGATTATGAAATCCCGATTGAGCCCGACATCAAAACCAAAAAGGCTCTTAAGATATCAGGAAATGGAAAGGAGAAATTCTTCTTTCGGCATTAAGAGGCGTTACCAGATAACGTATTCCATCCCAAACTAGATGTAATCAGTTAATGAAGTTAATCCGACTGCGAAAAGCTCACGGGAGTGGAGAGAGAGAGGGAAAAATTAATTCACTTCAAGATTTCTGCGAAGTCGCTTAAGTTCGATTTTCTCCGAGAGGAGTTTTCTTTTTTCTCTTTCTCCGGTGAAAGACGCGAGTGATAAAGGACTCGTTCATTCTTTCCCTTCCAACTTCTTTCCACGCTCGGGTAATGACTGGTTGCTACGAGCGAAAAAAATGACTGTCTTATTAAACTCGGGGAACGACGGTGGGGTAGACTAATGAGGAATGGGGAAGCGATTGAGGTTATGTTAAACTTGGCAAAAAAAGGGTTCTGATTCGTTTGTCCCCCCCGATAATTCACTTGTTACAGCAGGCACGGTGAAAATACTTCGTGTGATTTTTGGCCCAGCACTTCAAAACACAAAAGAATCCTTTCCAGACCACAACATTAGGTACCTATTGTAATTTAGAGGCAAAACAATGAACAATAGAAAATACTTCTTTACAATTTCGCCTTAAGGGTAGGCTGATACTAAAATATTCAGCAAACGAATAACAACGTGAATTTTTCACTGCATGCCACTTATATGAATCTATTTTTAAAATATATAATTTTAATTAAATTACTGCTTACGATAGAATTGGGAATGATTAATTCCTGCTTAAAACATATTCCACCGTTTGTGAGTTTATTATTTGAAACTTCTTTCATGGACCAAATTTCTTCATTGACTTTTCTTTTCCTCATTACTTATCATGAATCAAAAGATATTTTTCTAAATGGTTAGAAAACGTTCACTGCTCTGAGATATTTTGAATAAAACACACAAAAAGAATTTATTGTCAATCCTGCAACTGATTTGTTACTTCCGAATTTGGATTAAAATATTTTGATACTCGGATCAAAATTATTTTCAAATATATTGAAATAATGTTACCACAGCATTTTCCTTGATTATTTCTGCAGACTTCGTAAGCAAATCAAATTATTCAGCGTCAAACATAGATGCGACATCAAGAATCAGACAGTTTTTTGTCTGTAAAACTCGACTAACAGTAGCATTTGAGGCTTGATAAAGTACTCATATCTCTGAAAGTATGCAATTATTGCTTGAGTCTTATAAAATCTATATTCTAT
The DNA here is from genome assembly GCA_933228895.1 of Platycnemis pennipes. Taxonomy (NCBI): domain Eukaryota; kingdom Metazoa; phylum Arthropoda; class Insecta; order Odonata; family Platycnemididae; genus Platycnemis; species Platycnemis pennipes. Next base: position 113,123,749 of record OW121850.1, read on the forward strand.
AAAATCCTTCGACCGTGAGTCCCTCCAGCTTTGCTTTCCTCATTACTTCATCAATCCGCACGAATCAATCCTTTCTCTCAATTGAAATGTTTATTTTTCAGTATCTCATCTTCCTATACAAGAAGTGTAATTTCCTGGAATTGGTTTATGTGGCATTAGAAACAGTATCAACCTCATTGCTCAAGAAATCTCGTGCAGATCCATTATTAAACTGGTTTCAGTATTATGAGTTCATGATAGTTTCATATTGAAATATAAAATAAAAACAAAGAGGAAATATAGCAATATAAGAATTATAAGGTTAGTGAATTTATTACTAAAGCTGGCACATGGTTAACAGCGTGCGCAACATTGAACGGATGACCTGATTTTTTAAGTTGTTTAAGTCATCCAAAAATAATTTCTCATAAAGAATGTTTCTTTACATCAATAGATTTCGTTTTCAGAGGTTTTAACTGGTAAGGCTATATTGTATCATATGGCTTACGCTATTAAACCTAAGACAAATATAACATGTATGACAAAAGCTTGATTCATACCGGCAACCAATGCATTGCAATTGCAATGGGTGCACAACGCGGTTAGTTACCGGCATGGCAACCATGGGGGCGCAAATTTTTCTTTGCAAAGATTAATACCCACAAGGATGTATTAGTATTTTTTATGATTACCTTTTCTTCCCTAGTTGTTGGATGTCCATTATAAAGCTAAGAATGACGTAGATTATATATACCTAAAGAAAGCGAAAAAAAGAGCGCAAGACCTTTAAAAAAATAATTCTTTAAGTGAGGGAAGATACTCCTTTTACGCGCCCATAGAGAGCTAGGGAGTCAACTCGTCTGTTATCCAAACTTGGGTTTGAATTTTCAAGGTGCACGACTCACCGCAGAAGACACTAATTCACTCCCGGTGACTTAATAAAAGCGAGGCGTTTTGCGAAATACCATGCTTCAACATCAGAAGGAACTCTAGGTCCTCTTTCTCCTCCTCCGGGGTGACTCCTAAGCCTAAAGCCGTCCCCATTCGCTACAGGGCCGAAATGATAGTTTCAGATGAATTACGACTCTCAGCGGAGGGTTACCTTCGAGCGCGACTGAATGCGCACGGCCGCGGAGTTTCATAAACGGGCAGAAGCGTAAATCTTCCGCGATTTCCTCCGTTGAGGGGGAAATCTTTGATAGTTCGCAGCACGGTCCCAGCGCGTGCGATACCTCGCACAAGATGGTTTCTCGTCCAAAACTTTAACACCGATGCGCCGGGATTAATTTTTTTTCTGCTCGCCGCAAATACATACCTCCAGGGCTCCACGCTCCACTTTATCACGCAGGGATGCTCATAAATGGAGAATGCGAAGCAAACAAAGGTGGATATTTGATTAGCTTTATTTCAGTCGGGTAAGGCGAGGAGGCTGAGGTACACCACCCCTTTCTCCGGCTAAGGAGCTTGCCGAAACGAAGATAATTCTCGTCTTACAAGCGTCACAGATGAACTGCATTAATAACTATGCATCACCTGCATCGTCTTAGAAGCCTGTAAGGTGCAAGGAGTGTGTGTAGATTTCTCATCTTTGCAACGCATACTACACAAGAGTCATGAAAAGGTATTCAACTTCAGCTGCAAGGACACATGAACACATTAGAGCATTTGATTTTAGGGGACTACCCATTTCCCTGGCGCTAATCATGAAAAGAGTTGTGATGCAACCATTTAATGTCACTAATCAGGTTTTCTGTCGCAAAACTGTTTTTCGACTTTTTTGATGAAAGCCATTCTGATTCTTCATTAAGCGTGAAAAGTAATAAATATCAAATTATCTGTTCTAGAGTTTACCTACGTCCATTAACATAAGTAATGCTCACAATCGCAAAGTAAATTATATTAAAGTGCATATAAGGAAATGCCACGGTGACAGAGGATATATAACTACACTATCGTATATTACTCACAAGATTATTAGCCATTGGAAGCCCCATTTCATTCCGATTCATATACATTTATATTTACACGGAAAGTCAAAGGTCCGTGGTTCGAATCCCGGGCCAGGTGAATTTTTTCACATGGCAATTAATGTGGATTTATATTTGTAGCCATCCACGTAAACCAGATCGGTAGCCCGCCGGGCTGGTAACCCATTGGTCGAGGGTTGGAATCCCGCCTTGAGCATGAGCGTATTGCTCGTACTAGAATTACGTTTAAGTTAGATGGTTCCGTATAACCTCAAGATCTGGATAAACCCAAAAGTTTCTACTTACACTTTTACATTTATTTATTCTCCATGTCGTTGTTTGATTTCCTGAGTATTCATAAGCACATGCTCTCGCAACAGCTGAGGAGAGGAGAATTTGATTTAGCGTTATGCCGCATACTTGGCTTTGGTTCATGTACGGAACGAAGAAGCTACTCGTACTCCGGAATTGAAACGCAAAATGTTGGTGGGGATGCGTAATATTGCAATCACGTGTGGACGGTGTGGATGAGGGGAGAAACTGGATCATAGGGAGAGAGAAAGACACGAATACGAGCTCTTCCACGAGAGAAGCAATGTGATTCCTCATCTAAGCCGGCAAGCGGCCGTGTTTTCATTCGAAGGATGGCTCGAAGAAGGATTTTCAGCGAAATAACTCACTTGGAGGTTTCAGCGCACGGATGCCTAGAAATATTGTGCGCTGCATTTCATAAATACACGAGCAAAACAAAATAAAATGGCACGAGACAAGGGAAAAAAGAGGATAGGATGTTGAAAGGATATGCCTCCAATATGAAGTGGCCGACATTACTCCTTTCGACCTGCTCTGACACAAGATTTGATGACGAAAATAAATGAAAAATTTTATGGGAATCGAAATGTCTGTAAATCTCCTCGGTTAATAAAACCTTTCCGACTCCTGCGCTACTCCGCTTGAGTGGTTGTTAGAATCAATATTCAGGGACTCCATGTTGAGACTGAGGGGAATGTAGCAAAGCAGCACAGAGAGGACATTCGCAACCGCACACTTATTTATTGCTGAAATTAAAGGAAATTATGGGAAATTTTTAAATCATGGGAAATAAAAAAAAACGCTAGTAAGTTCTCTTAATTTTACCCTCTCTTAATACAAACTTATTATGAATTAATCTCAATAATTGAATGAAAATTTGCAGAGAAGGGAATAACATAAAGATATGTCAACTAGAAGGAGAGGTGTGGAGGAATTATGGTCGAAGCAATGAAGGAAGATAAGAATTTAAAAGTTGGGAGGAGGGCCAAGATTCTTAGCTGAATCTGAATGAGATTGAGGGACAAGCACCGTGGAGATGGGTACTTCTAGAGGAGAATTTGCTTAGATGGCACGCTATGAGACACCCAAGCGAAATCAGAAAAAGGCTAGTTGAGGTGGATTGCGGAGGCCGAGACTCAGTGGAATGGGGTCGTTTACAATATTTTTTTATTGCCGAATCGGATAGAGTTTTGTAAAATAAAAAGAACCGTATTTCTCCTTTCATCGATCCGTCGAGTCCTTCTAGTGAAAAATTAGCAGCGAAAAACTGATTTATATAAACCTTTTCGGAAAAAAGGGCGTGCAAAGGACTCGTACGTCATAAACTTCGTCCAATCACAACTGAGACTGCGCACCTCCTTCACTCTATCACAATGAGAGACACACAGCTGACTCTCTACCAATGGAAATGGTTGTTAGACTCCGTTCGGATTATTTCGAAAGTCATTGCGTATTCTACTACTTTGTAATTTGTGAATAAGCAAATAAACTTCAGCACAGTTTCAGTCACACCAAAATGTATAAGATAATATTTTGTTGTAAATAAGTTTTGGGCCTCCCCTCTCCACCATCGCTCCCCTCCCGTTCTTCCTGATAATAGTCAAGGACGAGAGGTGGATGACGTAGATATACTCAATGCAGCTCTTTCGGTGGGCGTCACCTTTGCTTATTTTAATTTTTGATTTACGAGCGAATGGCTCAGGTTAGAAGACTAGTTTTTTACTAAAATTCATTATTAGTTCCCATTTAACGAATCCTTGCATAAAAGACTTATTTAGATTCCGAGTAAACTTCCCTATTCCATCTTAAATGAAAAAAACGAAAGGTTCAACTTTCGCGTTCCACAAGTGGAACTATTTTAATGACGATATGTTTCGTTCTGCAGCAGCATCTCCAGATACAAGTAAAAGCTTAAGAAATTTGTTCCGCAATATATATACCTCAATCATTGATGGAGGGGGTTGAGGGAGGGAGGGAAGGGGGAGGTGGGGAAGGAGGTAGCAGGGGATGGGAAAGAGGGAGTGAGGCAGGGTAAGATTCGACATAGAGTCACCACAGGGAGCGGGGTGAGGTGGGGGGCATTCCACCAAGTAGCGTCAGAACCCCGTCACAGGGTGTTTAGTAATTGGAGGGGGAATGATTGGTTGTCAGTGACACTGTCTTCATTTCTCACACAAAAAAGATGGCCATCTGAGCAATAAGAAGAACATGTATACGGCTGTCAGGAAAGGGGAAGAAAAATTTCCAAAGCTGTAATCTGCGACTTAGTTTACGGCTTTGGGAATTTCTTTTTACATTACTAATGGCCATCTGCTCTAAAATGTCCATCTTAGTCCCCTTCTTTAGGGGGATCATCAACGGGAGGAAATCTGCATGGTGGCCTTCGTTGAGAATGTGGGCTACGAATGGTGAACTCTCCTTGCCCCCAACAAAGTCCCGTCGCGACGGGTTTCTGCTGCCCGGACACGAAGCCTCCTACCCGTCTGCCCCGCACATGTGGCTTCATAGTCCGCGCAACGGAGTCTGTAAACTCCGCTCTGAGTTCTTTCAAATCAATAGGATTCTTAACTTTGGGACCTAAGGTTACCACTGGTGGAGGCTCCTTAGGTCACTAATTCTACGAAAGGCAGTTCGCAGTCGGAGATCTTGTAGGAGTTTAGCTATTCTAATAGATGGCTCGCCAAAATATTTGATACGTCGCCAGCACTGATTTTCTTTGGGTTGCGGATTAAAGATATTTATTAGGGCTAGTCTCTCTTCCTCTTTGGCCATGAGGTGGTCGATTAGTCCTTCATTATAACTAAGGTCCTTCTCCATGGTTAAATTGAGTATAAAAAAATATTACACTTTGTAATGGTCCACTAATAAGGTTTATTGTTACCATTCAAGGTGCACCATGGTTCTTCACTTCAGAGAGTATGTAATAGAAAATTATGTGTTGTAGCATTTGAAAATGAAATACGGGTATAAAATTATCCAATAAAGAATTCCCAAAACTGGTTTCAAAATGAAAACAAGTTTGCCGTAAGTACATCGATGAGTACATTCTCATTTCGATAAAAGAATCATTAAATATATATTAATACATTTTAATTACGTTATCTCAAGATGACGATCCATTTCCAAGTTTATGAGCGATTCCAGTAGCGAAACATTGAGTAGCAAAATCCATCATAATGGTGACTCAGAGTTCTATGGTGGAGGAATCTGCCAATAACTTTTTCTCATAATCCTGCTATCAAGAAAAGAATTCAGCCGTATTAACAATTATTTGGAAGAGAAGAACCTCCAACATTGCGAGAGTTGGCGAATTAGTTCGATATTAACCCAGTGTTCCACGCAGCCTCGTCTACAGTTTCAAGATGGTCCCGCACATAAAGGCTCCTCAGACCGGGAGGAAAGGTACAAGAATGGCAGTGGAAGTGTAAAGTAAATCCCAGCGTCAGCCTGCTCTTAACAATGGGGCTAAGAGGATCAGAGCTTAACGTCCAATCCGACGGACGGAGTTCAGAACTTGAAGTGCTTTCCAATCAAGTAGGGGCCAGTTTACCAATGAAAAATATCTGCCACTACTCGGATTCGGAGCCAAGCCTGCGCAGTCATTAACTAGTGCCAGATAAAGTCGTCAGATCAAACGGAGGTCCAGGTATTTAAGTCTGTGCCAATCATGAAGTCACGTTAGTTGTCGAAAGGTTATTAACCAGAAAAAACACATTAGTTTCTTTTATAACCAGTGGTAGCGCCCATTACCATGTACAATTTAAAGATACCATGACAATTCAGACTGTTAAAATAAATTCACGTTTCAAATATCTACAATCCCATAGATAAGTTTGATCTCAATCGGCCCAAAATATGCCCTCCATAAGAGAAAGGCGTACTCCCATAGTTTCGCTGTTTTATGAATTCAGGTCGGGATGTATGTACCTGACTTGTATTCAACGAGGACGAAAAAAAGAGCTTGAGTGTTAAGAAAATGACAGTTGGTTCTGGAAATGATCCAAGGAGCTCCTCCGGAGAAACCACAAACCGGCACGAATCGTGATGAATCGATTATGCCGTTAAGAACGGCGGGAATTCTTCGCTCGAGATCGTCATAAAATAAGCGGACGTCTTATTACGGGATAACGTCATTGGACCCGGATAAGCCTATCAATTAAGTACGTCGATTATTTCCCTCCGAGAAATCGTCCCGCCATCGTTTACGATGACTCATCTCTCCACCCGTAAAAATCCATCTCATTTTCGGGATTTTCATCAAAGGGCCAGATTGCTCCGTTGTCTCCACCACCTCTCTGTCTCTCTTCCAACCCTCCTTACCTCCCTCTACATCCCGCTCTTTACGGCGCACTTAAAAACGAGCCGTAAATCCCCGAAAACTAAATAAATCAAGGGCGGGGAGTCGACCAAACGTTTTTCGCGGGGACCAAAGAACTGCGGATACCGCGACCGCTGTGATGAGGGCAATGATAATAACTCGCTCCGCTCCCCGAGTTGCTTCGGGAAAATAACCGTTTATGAGAGGAGGAGAAATGACTCGGAAGTTTTAAACTGAACGTCTCTTTTTATACGGAGTCCCCGGATTTATGGTGGGAATTTCGGGGTCGCCCAATTCCCCGCTCCTACGGCGTCCGCCCTTTCCCCTCATCACGTGGAACAGGGGTCATGAATCACGTTCTCCTCGAGAAGGAGGCGAAGACAGCACGCTGAAACCGATGCGAGGAGAAGCGGCGGTTGGGGAGCCAGGAGAACCCTTTTCTTGAAGGCTTCGCAGGGTCGTAGTAATGTCCCCATGATCCCCATCGTCCACCTCATTCCTTACTTCCTTTTGCCTTTTCCGCGTAACTATCTTCTAGCAATTGCAAAGGATTAGGTACATCTACATCTACATAATACCCTGCAAGCCCCCATAGAGGTGTGTGGCAGGGGGTGAACTCTCACCAAACATGCACTACATATCATGTATAAAATTTGTAATTAAAAATTAAAATAGCAAAGCATACATGCAAAAATATGCTGTTAGTTGGGTTAGCTTTAAGTCCTTATACCAACATGCATCTACCAATGTTATCCATTGCTACACTCGTACTGGATACATTTACCGTTATTCATATCCCTAATAGTACGAGGAAAAAAGGACATTTTGAATCTGTCAGTTCGGCAATCAATTTATCTAATTTTGTGATTATGGTCCAGTCTGCCATAGTAAGTTGGGGTCCGCAAAAAAGGTAGGTCATGAATGAGCGTAGACTTTTGCAGCGTGGATTGTGTTATTTCCCTGCTGTTATCCCTGAAGATGTGTCGTACAATGGACACGAAACCATGAATGACAACACTCCATACTCAGCTGATCCCGTACATGGCAACTGGACATTAGTTAGATTGCAATACTATCTATCTTAAATGGAACCATAGGTTGCTACCCTCATTTAAAAAAAACACACGTGCAAATTCATCCAAACGGGACTCAAATTCTTATAAGAACATCTTTGCACCAAATAAGGATTTCCTATAGAATAAATACGATTCGTATTCTGATTTATTTGCAATTCTTCTTGAAACGAGCATTTATACTCTTCTCTGTCTTCATTTTCAGCCATTCCCATTTAAAATGAAGAAAGTAGGCAACGTAATAACTGAAAGGTAGAGAGAAGTCTGTAGTGATCATAGAAAAAGAATAATAAAATAAACTCAGGTTACTAGAATCAATGGATACCTAATGGAATTTATATTTTAAGTACTATATTGTCTATGGGTGCATATTTGGTGATGGTTCACGTCTTCCACACATACTCAAGGTGACTTGCTAGGCACTCCGTAGATGTAGGTGTAGATATGGTCGTATAGTGTCTCTCGGCATCAGGTGGATCTCACTGTTCACCAGCGTCTTCTGTGTATTTTGGAGGAATTATATTAATTTGTTTGATAAATATATCCTCAGAAAATCCAAAACTTCCCTCCAATATACTCTTATCCATTTAACAAAATTCCAAAAAGATTGAGGAAGGGGAATCGTTCTTCAACTGCTCCAGTTTTCATAATTTTTGTGGTTTCAATGCTTGCAATCATACGATACCAGACCTCACAGCGAGAGGAAATTTACTCCCGTGAATGAAATAGCATGTGAATTTTTACTTTGGCCTGCTACACTTGGTATACATATGATCTACTCATGCGAATGTAACGAGATACATCTGTAACAAAGGCTAGTAATGTATAAAAAGGCATTACCACATTTCCAATGATTTCTCTTATTCTGAAACCATCTCTATATTACACACTCCCTCTCTTCGCGGGCGTTTTAGATACCATTTTGACTTCACTTTCCTTAAATTTCCTGTGATGGTTATAGAAACGCAGTTCCAATTTTATTTCATCGTGATCGCGGGGAGAATTGATTATTTTCTTTCTCCGAATTGCAAAAAAAAACCATTACTGCCACTCTCACACAGACTACGCGAAGATTCATTCCGAGGAATCGACGGAGGAGCGAAAAATGAAAGATTACATGGAGATAAGAGCATGCCGCAAGAGTGAACATTGTAATCGAAGATATTTATCCCATCTTGCCGGAGGTCGGGCCTTAATTGGATATCCGAAAGTTGGCATTTCACGACCACGCCCCGGAGGTGGAATAAAAAAATTAAGGACTTGAAACGCCTGATAAAAATGTTTTTCTCGTTAATGCGCGCAAGACATCAGTAGCAACATTACACCTACTGACAAAAAATAGATAAATTAGCGCCTTAACCCTCCCTACCTACCTGGGGTCTTTTTTGACCCCAGCTCATAGAAAAAGTTGAATAACTCATTAATTTTTACAGCTTTATGCATCATATTTTATGAATTCTCCGATAAAACACTTTTGTATCGACTCCATTTTTCATTTTTAAAATATTCCTGACAATAAGCCTTAAAAAAAATAATTTCTTGCTTGGGGTCAAGTTTGACCCCAGGTAGGGTATGTGGAACTAAAATATACCCGATCGTATTTTAGTACAAGGAGATGAATTTTCATTTTCCTGTAGAAATAATTGAATAAATAATAGCTTTTGGCATGACTTTGTCATGAAAGGAAAGAATATTAGCATTTAATGTGATAAAATGAGTAATGCACTGAGTGTTAAAATTATTAGAAGAGAAGAAATTGTTGAGCTATGGATGTACTTCCCTCGCATGTGACACCAAGTTAGATATTCCGGTAATGTACACAGTCGTATCAACGTTACAACTTAGTGAATCAAATAGAGGCTTAGTTATTCAAGTGCAAATTCTATTAAATGTCAGCAGTTTCCAAATGGGTGAACTTGGAGACTAACGCATAATAAGTCGATCACATTCACCTCACCCCATCACATAACAGAAGCTGAATACTGCTAAGTGATTGCTAGCGTACTATGATTTCAACTTGCTCTGCAGCTTCTAATGCAACAATTATCTGCGGACAGTGGATTCGTCGTCAACAGCGTGTTTTCTTTGCAATCAGCAACAGTCAACGTTTCGTAATTTTTGTCCTCTGTAACGAGCTTAGCTGATATAGAGAGAATTAGTAACTTGTGGTTGCTCCTCCGACGATTGTTGAAGCCATCATTGCTCTCCAACTTCTAATCTAACTGTTATCTTCGCAGAGCTCATAAACAGAGTCATCAATGCTGTGCTTTCTTTGTAATCAGCAATAAGTCTGAAATAACAGTCAGTGTTTCCTCCACTTGTATTTTCACTCTGTAGTATTCAACCTCTGATACGAGCAGGGCTTTTACGCTGAGAATCGTCACTCGTGGTCACTCCACCGACGACTTTAAAAGTCACATCTTTCCTCGCTCAAGCGTACATCCCGCACTGGGGATCCCGATGGGAAATTATTGGCGGTCATACAAGAACAATAACTGATTATGGCAGCCTTTAGAGTCAAATTTGCTCCTGAATACAGCGAGAACGAAGCCGTTAACGATTTATTAGAATTGAAAGATTAACGGTGAAGAAAACATTCAAAATGAGAGTGATGGAAGTAAAGCAGAGGCAGGCAACAGGGAGGTGGAAATAAGGGACCAGGAGGAGGACGAGCTTCATGAGGAAATCCTAGGCGTATGTATCAAAGAAGACGATCCACGGGGAGCAAGGAAAAATAAAATGGGATGCTATGGAACCAAAGATGACTGGAAAAAATATTATCCAGGAATATCATCAAGTAGGATGCCGGTTTCCCAGGGCATGTTCAGTGTGTGGAAGAGGCTGAGTTTTTTTTGATGGTTTGTTAATGACTTAATGGTAGAAAAAATTGTCAATACACAAATCAACGGGAAAATCAATTTAATAATAGAAAAAGATTGGAGAAAATGGAATATCCGCGATTCCATTAAATTCGATTGAACATAACAGCTTTTCTTGGCCTGTGTGTCACTTACGGTGTTCAAAAAGGACGAGGAAACATTTTGAGCGAACTTTGATCGGATGTATTTGCATTTCCAAGTTTATAAGCAACTATATCAAGAAGGCACTTTGTGAATATTCTGAGCTGTTTAAGACTTGATGATAAAGTGAAGCGGGAATCACGTAAAAAGGAAACAAAAAACAAGGCAGAAGCTGTGTCGGATATCATGAACTTATTTTCCTGTGGTTGTAAAAGTTCATTCATTCCAGGTCCCAACATCACTGTTGATGAACATCTACGTACTTTTAGAGAAGGTGTGATTTTAAATTATATATTCCCTTGAAACCATGAAAATACGGCATTAAAATTGGGATAACTGTTGATCTTGAAAATATGTGCACTATAAATTTGCAAATGTACGCAGGTAAACATTCGTGCAATACAGCAAGGGAAGCGGGTAGCAATGGATTTTGTGAGTCACTTGAGTGGGATTGGTCGAAACATCAGTGCAATTAATTTTTTTTACAGCTTTTGATCTTGGCCAAGATTTATTAAAATTATCCCTGACGCTCACGGCTACTACGCGAAAAAATCGCACGTAATTGCCACCAATAACAGTAAAAACTCGGTAGATTAATCCTCGAATTTTGAATTTTCCAATAACTATCTTTAGACTTCATATGAAGTCTAAAGAGTTGCACGTTTTGGCACTATGTTGCAAATGTTTAAGAATTTTAAATATTATATTGTATTCAGATAATTAAACTATGTACTTAAATACGCATTTAGGTAAATTTAATCCTCATTATTCAAGACTATACTATGAGTGCCATCTAAAAAATTATAATATTTTTTTTCTAAATTATGCAATGTATATTATACTGTGGTTTTTGCTGTTAATTTATCTGAAATGCATTTAATTAAAATACGAATGAATATGAGTCATTGGAATAATATTATCACTTAAAAGAATTAAAATTCACGATGGGGTCAAAAAAGACCCCAAGTAGGGAGGACGTGATTTTTTTAGTAACAGGTAGCGAGGGTTAATGTAGTATTAGTTATTCGGGGGAGGTGACGGACAGCTGTGGTTATTTTTGCAATTAAGAATAGGTGAGTGATTGGGTAGGGTTAAGTCTGTTTCAGGGTACGAAGGAAGAATGAACGGAAACCCGGTGTCGATATTAGCCCGCTCTTAACAAAATATTCCAAGGGATTCACGGTTGAATGTCCCATCTGACGGACTTACAGAGAACTAAACTTGCACACAACACAAGATCCGAATTAAGTTCGGAGTACTGATGAAAATCTCTACCACAGCCGGTATTCGAACTCGTGCCCTCAAAATGCGAAGCCAGTTCTCGAGCCAACACAGCCACCCGATTCCTCATGCTTTGAATACTTGCACATTTTCAGTAAACGAAACCCATAGTGAGAGAATATTGCTCGGTTAAAATACATTTGAATGAAATGGTTTTGTTATGCCATATTTCCAGTCTTTCCCAAGCACGCTATTCATACCTATATTGCCATATCTACGCACTTTTCTGAATATCCTTCCCATCTTTAAACGCAAGATGTATTCCAAAGGAGCACCGCATCTAAAGTTGTCGGTAAGAATTTGGAGGAGGATACATCATGGTGGAAGAAAGAGGGGAGCCAACTTGACGTGAAAACGGAAAAAGATATACCTGCTCTTCATGATGTAAGGGTACTAACGTACCTGCCGGAATACTTGACAGGTTAGTGCGGTTACTAGGGTACTGGCCTCCCATTCCGAGAGCCGAAGTTCGAATTCCAGCCGTATCAGATATTTTTCGGTAAAATACCGGTCCCTTGATGAGTGTTGTGTGGTGATCATTTCGCCGTTGAATGGGACGTTGAGTTGTGTACTCATTGTACTTTTCGTAGTTCCAGGAGTTATTCTGAGGAAGCGACTTGAGTCATTTGCAGAAATACGTGTGATCGGGTTGGGATAGGAATTTTCAGGGAATAGAGGGAGAGTCGAAAGAAACCCGGCTTCGGCACCAGTCTGCTTTTTACGAAAGGCGCCAAGGAGACAACGGCTCAATTCCCCATCCAACGGACTATGTACTGCGATCAAAGTGCTCTCCACACAAAATTTAAGTAGGGACCAATATAGGTACCAAAGAAAAATTTCTATGGCACCTTACGTTAAGAGTGGACTGATACCTACCGATGCCGGATTTCTCGCCACACTTCCTCTACTCCCTAAAAGAAATTCCTGCCTTTGCTCAAATGCCCACCTATATTATATGATGCAAATGACACGAGCTGAAAGTGGCCTCCGCTGTTTAGCCACTACTACCGGACACTTGTAGTATAAAATCAAATATTTTACACAGATTATTTTCACGTGTTTCAAAACAAGTGCAGAACCGTAAAAACTCGCATTTTAAATAGGTATCATGCATCTCGATACATAATTCACCAAGAAAGAACGAAATCTTATATCATGCATCTTGTGCATTCAACTGTATTTTAATGTGGGTTTAAACAAATTAAACCGAATATATTACTGTTTAAATATGTAAGAGGCCCTAAGGATTTGAAAATTAAGGTACCCAGATACACTACGTGGATAAATCTAAACTGATTTTCATAATGAAAAAATAAACAAGGAAATGTGAGTTCATTCAGATTTTTTAGGTCAAAACGAATCATTTTTTTATCTGCAAATTCCTCGCTAATAAAAAACTCTTTGGGATCATCCTACTCAATTAATTTTCCTTCGACTAAGCTTCGCTTCCCTTTAATTTCCTTTAACCGATTTATGCCCTGTTCTGAGGACTTGCAATACTAACAGGATGGAGGCAAAAAAGACGAGAATCGATGGGCGAAGGTCAAACCTGATCAAAGCGGGAGCATCCTTAGGAGGCAGACGCCAAGTTTTATTCCCTATGGCTGAGTTTCCCTTTGACACTCGCTCTCCTGCCGGGATTCCCTCAATGACCAGCTCGTAGGCGGCAACGAAAGAGAGACTCCCTCGAAGCTTACCTCCGAGTCAAAGTAGCCCCATGGAAGTTCCTAAACGACCAAAAATATCGAACTATAAAGTGTGTCCCCAAATGGGAGCCTTAATCTGGAGGTGCTCCACATAATTTAATGGGAGATCATGGAGAAAATGTGGAAAATTAGACACAAAACGCAGGAAAAATGTTTTTCATCACCATAACTTTCTGGAATATACCTGGAATTAAAATTTATACATGATATGACTCTACTGACATGTCTCATTACGCAAGTAAATTTCATTTTATACCTCCCGGTCTCCCATATACCGGGATTCATCTCGAAAATGACGTGTGCTAAGACTTCCCACGCATACATTAAAATATTAAAATCCACTTTGAAAGAGTGCACAAACACATTTCCATATTCATATTATTAAAACACATTTCCATAATCATAATGTTTAAATGTTTATCTCTGCCACATAAAAAATCCATTTCATGTTATGCTTTCATCCAATGACGACGTCTCTGAATTTTGAGTACTTTTTAAACTTCATTTTACATTAGCATCTACATAAAACCCTGGTAGCCACTGCAAAGACATGTGGCAGCGGGTCTTAGCTCCCTGGGCGTCAAAATAATTATAATATGAAAAATTAGATAAATCGGATGAATGGGAGGCCTAATTTTATGGCAATTAATCTTAGTTTGTACTGAAGTCATGGAACGATGAATGAATACCATCTGAATTATTTTTTCGCATGTTGAATGCTTTTCCGTCCCTTGCTTTGTCAGTTGATTAGCATTGGCTTGAATAATAACTGTAATAATTTTCCCTCTCAGTGGCATAATTGGTGACTAGTGATGGTTCGAGTGAAATAGGTATGTACTAGCATTTCATTTGGAATCATTAATCGGAACAGATCGGAGTTAAATTGCAGGAACATTTTTATAAATAAATTTACATTGCAAGCTCGGTGGTATCAGACGTCATTTTGTGGAACGTCTTATAATGCAAATGTAAGGATAACAATTATTATGTTTTATTACGTGTATTATTCTTTCAATTGTATTTACATTGAATTTAAAATGATGCATTGCCTCAGATGCATCTGAAATTTAACCCATAACAACGCAGTTTACTTGTAGCGCTTTGAGCGTGCGAAGTACCAAAAATCCTGTAGTTAATTAGTCATCCGTACCCGAATACTTGACCAATTAAGTTATTTTTATTGGACCAAAGAGCGATATAAGCATTTTTTTCAATAATTTTTTTAACATTCACACGACAGGATCTGTTGTTTGAAAATTTGAAATACCGCGTTCGACTTATCAAAACAAAATTATAAATTGGCACAAGTAGAAATCGGAGTAATGTGGGTGGAAAATCATAAGAGTCTGAAGTTTGTATCTATTACATATTGGCATTGTATACGACCAAATTGAGTTTTTGTTCATGGTTAGTACTAATATTAGTTTATTAGGGTGCTCAAACTGCTTAGGTTGTATTGTAACAACTAGCCCAATCTTCATCCGAGGTAGGATAAAGAGTATTGTCGAGTTTTCCCTGGGGAAAACACGAAGTTTATGCCCGAGGCGGAATCTTAAGCTGCGACCCTTAGATCGCCAGGACGGCACGTCCACCTCTCTACTACCGCGGCCTAGTTTATTATTCCTCTCACAACCAGGGAGCAAAATTTTTAGTATGTATCAACTTGATCACCGCGTTAGATTTTCTAAGCAAAATTATTGAATGCATTAAAACCTCCTCCAGCGCGTGCTATTTTGAACCGTAACATAGGATGGGTGAGGAAAAAAACATTTGAATAAACGGTGGATAGTTCCCAAAAATTAGTAGATACTGTATTTTTCAACGTAGTAGGTTCCTAAATTGCCACGAACGATGCTTGAGGGCCTTTAGAGTGACAGGGACTACTTGGGAGTTTTAAAACCAACTTATTCTTTAACCCCATTTTATTATTCCCACATGTTAGTTCATATTGTCTGTATTTCTGCCCCTAGGCTATTGCTTTTCTTCATTTGATTTGCCTGTCCACTCTAGATGTTAAGACGCATCGGACAGGTTATCTGCACTGCACTGGATGAGCGAATAGTTGGGTTATTTGATTGGACTAACGGCATCGGGCTTCACTTTGTGGAATTACTCAGTAATGTAGTAAAAAGAAACTCGGCCAATTAGAAAAGTCTTGGTTCTGCATTTCTTTCGGGATTGCTCCGCGTATGTTGGCTTCACTTGACAACGGTTTCGCCGGCATTCCAGCTGGCGTCTTGCAGAGTCTCACAGAAATGCAGAGAATCATTGCCACACCGCGGAAACCTTCGAACGAAGAGAATCCTTCTTTAGAGGAAATTGACTGATTTTTTAAAAGGAATTTTCAAAGAGACCTAGTTTCTTTTAACAGTCAACGGGTAATATTCTTATGGTTCAGTTCTGTCTGGTCTCTCGTAGCGTTCGGACGTCTTCCACTCCGAGCTCGACCAAGGCCAGTGTTGTACAATACTGTGTTGGTGATTTGATTTTGGTTTGCCAGTGTTATACAATACTGTGTTGGTGATTTGATTTTGGTTTGCCAGTGTTATACAATACTGTGTTAGTGATTTGATTTTGGTTTGCCAGTGTTATACAATACTGTGTTAGTGATTTGATTTTGGTTTGCCAGTGTTATACAATACTGTGTTAGTGATTTGATTTTGGTTTGCCAGTGTTATACAATACTGTGTTAGTGATTTGATTTTGGTTTGCCAGTGTTATACAATACTGTGTTAGTGATTTGATTTTGGTTTGCCAGTGTTATACAATACTGTGTTAGTGATTTAATTTTGGTTTGCGAATTTGTGTTTTTAACAATATGCCGCAGTGCCATATCTGCAAGAAATCCATTCGTAACACTACGTGTTACGAATATAGATACGCAAATATATTTGCGTATCCTTTGTTGATTGCCAAAAGAAATTCCACGGATATTGTCTAGACAATCCACTGGGAAAAGAATAAATTGAGGCAATTACTCCCCTCCCACTCTCAGCGTCGTGTTCCTTTGATGAGCAGCTTCGTCATTGTTTCTCATACTGCCACCACTGCAATAATGCGGACACCTATACTCATTACCTCAAAGGAGAAGTAAGAGGCCTAATAAGTGGTTGCAGAGTGGCAACGAAAGCCTATGGCACTATATTATTATATAGCTTAACTCTATTGGAGAACTACGGCGAGTTACGCTGGTAGGTAGTGCGTTGGGTTGCTAGCCGAAGGTCTCTGGACGGTCTTGGAATATACTCAGTTGGGAATGGAAGCTGAGCGATTTTCTCGTGCACCAGATCTTTCAGTTAAACCATAGACGGCACAGGTAAAGGGTCTTATCCACCCAACGTGCTGTGTGAATTTCATTCGCCCTTGGGCTTAGTACGAGGTGAGCTCATTTCAACAGCAGACCTACACTTGAGATGAGCAGCATGAACAAGCAGTTATGAATATCATAGGCATTAAAATCGATTGAAAACAGCATTTTTCTGTGATAAGCTCTAAAAATAAAAATGGAGGACACAGAGGTTTCTTTTGGGAATTCCATAATTTTTATCTCAATTTAACTAGACTAGACCCAATCCAAGGTCTTATATGTGTTTTAATTTTGATTTTTTGCACAATTTCAGATAAATAAAGTTACTTCTTTTTTCTACCAAAAAATTAGGCATAATTAGTAATCAACAGATTGGGGAATAGATTTTTTTTCAGAGAAGTGTTCTCCGTGTCGTAACCTCACTTTTACCACAGTGGAAGCATAATATCTCATGTATGCTTTAAATGTTTCAGCGGATGAAAACGTTTAGTAATTTAAATGACGTTGTCTAAATGCTCTCATATTATCATGTGAAATGGGGTTTTTTCCGCAAATGTCCGAATATTTGAAAAGGAAAAATTAAGTATTGGCAGCCATGGCACGAATTGATCGTAAAGGGTTTCGTTGTATCAACTGTTTATATCAATCGCGCGAATGAACACCATGAAGTGCGTGGGACAAGAGTCACTGGCAGTCCCTACATCTCGTTGTTACCAATTTAGAACGTCTCTTCGTGAATATTACCGCAGCGCTACATTCTTTCGCCCACGTTTTCCCTGTCATGAATTTGTAACTCGGAGAGTTTGATGCCAAAAGTCCAATTAAGCCTCCATTATGTAGCACGGATTCTTTATTGAACAAGTCAATCCATGTTGATTAGCTCAGAAATTCTAAATTTAATCCACCTTAATGAACTCGATAAAATTCCGCATCAATCATTCCCACATATACAATTCCCACATGTATAACTTCATTCAGGGCTTTAATACAAAGGACCGATGTTCATAACCGATGACACCAATATCTGAAGAACGAAATAAATTAATATTGCAATTCTTATCGTTAATATAAGATTGCATTATTTCATTCGCACTCACTCAGTGTTCAACCAGGAGGTTGGTTTTGATAACTAAGGGTAGAGCTCACCCCGTACAAAGCCATTGACGCGTGAAATTCACACATTCAGGGTAGCCAGTTCATTTTCCTGGGCCACCTGCGATTTCCTACGAAGTTCTGACACGAAAAATTGAATCACGAGGATTTTTAGGAATTATCTTGACGCACGACAAAGACGAGAAAAATATATTTCGCGTTCAAATAAAAAACATTACAAGCTTAAGGCAAGCGTGAAATTACGACGAAAATTATTAATATAAGTTAAAACTAAGAGTTTCATTTGTAGAGCCCAGCAATTAGTGAAAAATACCGGGGTGTTCAACTCGTGAATATTACCATAGCATTACATTCTTTCGCCAACTGTTTCCCTGTTAAGAAATGGTGATTCGGAGAGGTTGACGCCCAAAATCCACTTAAGCCTCCATCATGAAGCATGTCCAGGTGGCCAGAAAAGCTCCTGCCCGGGATTTGTACCTGAAACCCTCCTGTATGTAGCGCAGCACTATACCCACTAGGTCACCAGGACCCCCAATTATTTCACTAAAAAACGAGAAATTTTGTCGATTTTCATAAATAAAGAAATATAATAGTTATTCTTTGAGCAAATAAGCGGCCGTTGTTTTCTATTTTATTACCCCCAACTACCGCAAAATAAGTTTTACCTTTCCAGACTTTTTGTTGCGTGGCTTATATTGACCAGTGGCCTTGTAGTGGCTTGTAGGCTGACACACGTGTTGCTTTCTTTAACGGCTCCTTTTTGTCCGTTGGTCGCTCTTTTTCTTTGAAAAATTAACTGCGCGGGAGAGAAGGACGCTGATTGCCAGGCACCAGAAAGAAATGTGAGGAAAATTCCAAAAATACAAGCACCTTGCCTTGAAATTCGCACAGAAATAAGATGATGTTGTTCCTCCACTAATTTTCACTATGAAATTCCCCTGCTTATCACCTTTATTCCCTAAATATTTTTTTCTTATTATTTAATCTCCATCTAATTAAATTTTTCACAGTACACATCATTCTATTGCTTAAAATCTGTCATTATCCTCTTTTAGTTAAGATAAAGTTTTTTAACAACATTTGTTTAGTGTGCCCTGTCTTACCCATAAACTTATTACGCCCACATTTTCTCCTTCTTAGTCTCCTCTTTTTTAATTATGTAATGCTTTTTTTTGCCCAGAGACCAAGGTACTGCATTTGTTCCACGATATTAGGCATGCCATAACAATGTTTCATTGTAAATTACATATACTAATTAATACACTTATGGCAGTTTTAAACTCACTATAAAAATCAATGTAAGGTACAAAACAAAAACTTATTTGTCCAGTGATATTTATTTCAATCATTGGACGTGCCAAAAGGGTAGCAATGTTACATGGGCGATTGCAGAAGAAGGCATACATCCACTGAGTTAAATCAGTTTTCCGTAAAGAATACTTGAAGTTTACATTTAAAAAGGGCCATTATTTTATATGCTAAACTTCTTGAGGAAGCTTATTAAATAATAATAGTCCCATGTGCTGTGTGTAGAATTTCTAGTTCTGACAAAAATTAGGTTGAGTTCAGTAGAATTCCTAGTATTACACTTATGCATACAGTCATTGGTGGTGTAATTTGTAATATATTTTGCTTCTCACAAACAATAGCAAAGAACATAAATAGATAAGGAAGTGGAAGGATACAGAATTTTTTAAAGAGAGGGTGACATGGGGCACTGAGGAATGTATTACAAATCAACATACAGCCTTCTTTTAAATGTTAAATATAGCTTGAGCCCTGGGCTATGGGCCCCAAAAGAGAATACGGAAAATAATATGAGAATAGGACTCACCATAATAAATTGACAGTAGCACTTCAAGATTGACAGTTTTTCTCATAGATCGAATTAAAAAAAGCACAGAACAAAGTTTTCTTCAGAGATTGAAAATTTGACTTTCCCATGAGAGTATACTATGTAGATAGAACAACACCCAGAAGGGAGGAAAAATTCCTCCATTTTTCATAATATCTCTCACAACGAATCAATAAATAATAAACAGTATTACCCTACATTCCTTACACTATAAATGCACTCTTGTAATCAATATCATCTCTTCTATGATAATGTGAAGAGAAAAAATTTGGTTGATTTGGAAAAATCTAAAAAATGACAGAGAGAAATGTGGAAATAATTCTGACAGCTAAAAGAAGGGCAAGATATGGTGTGGCCTTTTGAGTTTACTCCCCCCTTCAGTGTCAGGGAAGAGCCAATTTTGAGATACTTTCCCCATGCCATTGCTTTACCTCAGTAGACTGCCCTCGTCTCAACCATCTTGATCAGAATACTAATATCTCTCTGTGTCCCACCTGCTCCTGTGGTCAAAAGTGGTGCAGAGTACATTCAGTTCAAGAAAAAAGTTTATTTCCAAAATAATAAAAAATTGTGGGCCAAATGGGAAAAGGATAACTTCACAATTTCACAAATAGTCCTGTTCATAAATGCCTATTGATAAATATGCAAATCATGAACCCAATATCATGAATAGCAACTTTTTCACCAATCCATGTTCATGAATATCTTTTTCATAAACATATTTTTATAAAAAACACTCCCTGAATACTATCAAAAGCCAACTTTTCCTTGTTTTAATCCCCCATGCTTTAGTTTTTGTCAAATTCTTCTTCAAGAGTTGTAACCGCAGCAGTCATTTAAGATAGAAAATCAACAATTAAGGTGATTTTTGCCACTAAGGACAGATTTATTCTTAGGTAGTGGTATGGTCATTTTTATGGGATGGAATGGAAAGAAACACAGCACTGGTATAAGCATTAGGTACCTACTCTTATTGGAGGGCAAATTTGAACCTGGACTTTCAGAATGAGCAGTCAAGCCACCACAACAACCTTCTTTCTTCCCTCCTTCAACTCCTATCGAGATTGCGCTATTAATTCTCCCAACATAAGGTTTTGATAAATGTGTTAAAAATGCATCTCATACTAACATTACCATTAAGGAAAATTAAATTCACACCAATGGTTAGAAGGGAAACTCCTTCCTGTAATTTCTCACAATTCTTGGAAACTAAAAAAGTTTCTCCTAGGTTTTAACTGAAGGGGTCTCTAAAAATATGTATCACTATCACTTGAGTAAAGGATCAATTAAGTCCATAGTATGGCAAATTTCCTACTGGACCATTTAGTACTGGGTTTACTACAGTGTCAACTGGGTATGGAGGGATTGATGCCAGCTCCAAACTAGTACCTATGCATTCACACTTCTAACTACTACTGCATTGAATTAATCCTCTCTGGTAATGATACAATATCTATTTTAAGCAGAATATGAAGATCAATTTTGTGAGGATTAACGTAAAGTTTTTATTATTTCTTTAGCGGGATTTTGAATTTTTTTTTTCATTTCTTGATCACTTCTAAGATGTCACCAAAATTGGATAGTTACCATTTTTATATTAAACTAGCAGAAGCTATCTGTTGAAATTCAACGGGTATGAAAAACATTGAGCTTATTTTGTAAGAAAACCACTGTCTGTAGAATACTGTTAGCACGATCATTTGAGGAGCTGGTGACCTATGTTGTACATAGTGATCATTGTAGAAGACACGCTGACCATTTTCCAGGTGCACGGAGAGATGACTGACTATTGGTCCTTTTTCATGCACGGAAAATCCAAAAATGGCCCATGCAAACTCATCACCACATAAGATAGATGGCCATCTCATATTTTCGGTTCTCTTAGCTGTATCTTGAGTGAATTAACAGCTTGATTGCTACCGTTGTGTATATACATACATTAGCATCCAATGACTTCATTGAGTTGATCTATTTAACGTTGATATGTGGGTTGAGTATATTAATCAGGATCTTAATCTAGTGAAGTCTTTATAATTTACGCAATCTTTAAAAAAATTGAAGTTTCGAAGCAGATGAGTCAATAATTGAACCAGATTTATAGGTGGTTAACCGTCCGTAGTTTTGGTTAAAATGAAATTTATGAAGTTCTTAGCATAACCCGGGAAACACCATGAGGAGTTGATTGATTTAGTTTCTAATTTTTCTTGGTGTATTTTTTTGTTTCTTTTTTAAATAAAAATTTTTTCGTTAAATGTTGATAAACACAGTGAGAGCACAAAGTCCCTACATACATATTCTATGTGGCCCGTCTCTCGTACTGGGAAGAAAACTTTTTTACGGCTCTTAACATTACCCGAGAAACGACATGCGAGAAATCGGTTTGAATGTCCTTTGAAAATCAAAGGACATTCAAACCGATCTCTGGTTGTCAAGGAAATATGCTATTGTTGATTTCAGAGAAAAATGTGAGATTTTTCAGCTAAAAATATGATTTTAAGACGAATACTAAGCGTAATAGAAATATGATTGAAAGAATTAGAAACTTCATTTATTCAGCCATCCGATAAAAAAGATTCCAGCCCTCTGTATTGAATGGAAGTACTTTAAATAAGCAAGAAATGAGACCACTGCACTGAACTCAATGCCAGGGAGCAGATCCATCTAAGGGCCCATTCAGGGGCCCTTAGATTTATTCTACTTTATTTTCCCCAAACTCTTTCCAACGTTAATAATAATCTTATGATTTACAATGGGAAATGATGGTGGCAGAACTCTTTTCAAACCCAATCATAACCATCCCTCTCCAAAAGTTAAGGGGTAGTAGGATGTACTTCCAAGGTACAAATAACCTACATCTCACCACACAAGCAGATACTACATATGTCTGCATAAAACACAGTGATATAGACACCTATGTTACATATTGTCAGCAAAATAATTGTCCCTTGCATCTTCAGTAGGCTGTGCATATGCCAAGCTGTACAAGAAGGATTGTTTCCTTAACATTTGAATCTTATTGTATTGTAAGTAAAATTTTAGTCCTATCATAACAAAGTTTTGTTATTACAGGGAATTGCAGGACCTACAATGAACTGATTCATTTTCTGTGGTTCAAATATATCTACCAGTAAATGATTCCCTATTTTAGAAATCCGACCATATTCTACCATTAAGTTCAGGACAATGGACAAATTAAGCTGACAGAGCCTATTTAAGTGTTGTGCATGCAATATTCTTCCTCTATTTAAATTTAAGACTTTTAGTGATGCTGTACCTATGCTATGTGTTTTGCTATACCTAATGGCTGTCATGTATACAGTACTAACCATACAAAGCACATAATAATGTTTAGTTAATTTAAAACCATGAGTTAGCTATTACCTACCACCCTTTACCCATTCTACGAATATTGCAGTTCAGGCATTCTAAAATATTTTACAGCTTGTTTAAATGCCTTAAGTAAAAGGTATTTCATCACATGTAAACTTATGAAGGTGTCTGTACAGTATATGATTACCATAACCATAAGGTAATAAAAAAATATATAGCTTTGAATGAGCTACTCATGACCTTCCTATATTTTGGTTGATGATGATGAAAAATTATACTAATAAGTATATACCCCATTTTTTAAGCTTAGAAGTCGCAGCTTTATTAACAGTGAAATCCCCAGAATTTCAACCTGTCTTATATGGTTTAATGCTGTCTGTTGATGCATGCGGCCAAAACTAGGGTGTCTTATATGTCAGTGTGTCTTATAAGCTGGAACTTATGGTTCTTCTGACAGAAGCTACTCATTATGAGAAGTTCCATGTACCTACAACAATTGAAAGTGCTATGGCATGAGTTCTTAAGTTCTTTACAAAAAAGAAAAATAATAATGGCCTTTTATTAAGAAGCCCATCAGGGTTTCCTCTAAAAAGATAATTGGACTTTGGAAAAGATCATTATCTTGAGAATAACCTGGACTTTGAAGCATTTTTTATTTGAAATATTGAATAATATTAAAATAAAAAAGATGACACATGTAATATTCAATCTTTTCGGAATTAAATTGAAATTCAGCTTTAGTTTCCAAAAAGACACCTTACGGCAATCTTTACTGCCAAGTTGGCCATCCTTTGTTTGGGGTGATCCAGGACAGAGTTGAATGAGTAATTACTAATTATAACTAATTAGTTAACTAATTGATCTTCCGAAGAGGAAATAACTGAATGCTGTCAGAGCGTCATATGTTTTGATTGGAGTTTCTGTGATAACAAAGCTTTACTACTCTGGAGATGTTGCTGATTACATATATGAATATTCCTTTTTGGCGCAAAGAAGATTTTTAAAGCTACATACTTACTTTTTAAATTACAGTGGAATGAATTGAAAATATTGATAGAGATTGAAAGAGAGATGTGGTGTTTGTTAATTCTTGATTAATTCCTTTGTGCATGTCTTTTTCAAAGTATACAATCACACACGAAAATACGCTCTAAGGCGAATAAAAATATACCAAGGATAGATTAAGGAATAGGGATAGGAAACACATAAAAGGACGAACACAAGAAAGGTGGTGAAGATGGAATCAAGCCAGATCACAACAGGAAAAAGTTTGACTCAGCCGGGAATTAAACCACGGACCTCCAAATATCCAGATCACAACAGGAAAAAGTTTGACTCAGCCGGGAATTAAACCACGGACCTCCAAATATCCAGTTCGGAATGCTCACCATTACACCACCGAGCCAAAGTCAAATTTCTGTGACATCTGCAGGGGTTTATATCACCCATTGCCCAAGAGTGGCGACCAAGAGATGACGCGCAGTGGCTAAAGTGGGGCAATACCTCAAGAAGAAGTGTCGAACACAAGGAGGTAGGATAGGTATTCTTACTTTGTTTGTTTATTGAAAAATTTGGCTGTCATGAAGAATGCTACTTTTAATATTCTAGTTCAAGTTGTGAGATAACTACTACAGCAACAAACTTAACCAAATGTATTTATCAGAATAATGAGAGAAGCTGAGCATTATCTAAAAAAGGATATTCTAAATGGGACTATATGTCCTGAGTTTCAATGTGTATGATAAAAGTTATTTCAGATTTATTCTAGCAACACTATTCTTGACCAGATGTCCTCATGATCTTGGCCATAAGTCATTTGTTGGGAAGAAAGCTCCACTATTTATCATTAACTTTAGGTTTTGGTACTAAGGATACCTTCATGATCAAGATATCCACTCAAGTGTCTGCCTCTAATTTCATAAAAAGTAAGAATATTCCTAACACTAATATGGTGGGGAAGGTGAAGCAATTTAGCTGCACTGAGAAGCTGGAAAATGTATTGATAGTGAACATTTTCTATCATAAAGTTAATGTAATAAGCATTGTGATTATTTTATTAAAGCATGAATTCCTCAGCATTAGTCTTTAATATTGGTATTAACCATTAATACCTCCATTTACCATAAAATATTCAGCATAAGTTCTTGTTATTTTCTATACTAGAGATAATTTAAGAATAAACACAAGTAGTTCATACTGTAGAGTAAAAATCATTGGTAGAAATATTAGCCGAAGGCCTCCAACTTTCATCACCTCACTTACATCAAAAGGCATGAAGAAATGGCATCATTTCAATATAATAAGTTTGGGGATCTTCCATCCTGAGGGTCTCGGTTTGAATGTTGGAAGTGTTTAATTTTTTATTAGGATATCAGTCCCTAGATGAGTTCAGTGTGAAGGGCAATTTAAATTTACAATCCTGTCTGTTATTTGGGATTCAGTGGACCACTTTTTAGTGAAGACTTAGGTTGAAAGTGGGGCAATACCAATGCTGTGTTTCTCTCCACAATTCCTCCACTCCATTTAAAAATTCTACCTCTTCCCAAATACCCTACCAGCCCTAATATGTATAACTGTTGGTCACCTCCCCTAATAATATATAAATAACACTTATGTTAACTGAACAGGGGTGTGATACTCTTATAACTTTATTATTAGTCTTTGATCCTAATATTAAGTAGATGCTGTTCTCCTCATGGTTCTTACAATGGCAAATCTTTCATAATGCCCAAACCACATGCACATGGATAGCTTTTTAACATGACTAGTAAATAGTATTGGTAATGGACATAAAAGCTCCTTTGATTGATGCTATGATGAAGCTCACCTGGTATAATGCCTAAAAACAGAATACTTAGATAATAGCAGGGAATACGACCCTTTTCCTGGTTGGCAGGTGTTAATGCAAAGTGCCTTCTTAATGCCACCTATGAGTTTTAGCTGTTATGGTGAGAAAGGACTTGTACATCTTGTATTTAAGGTAGGACTGACCCAGGATGCCTCATCAGCAGTGGAAATAAGAGGCTACTAGTATGAAGTAGAATGCTGTACTTGATGTAGCCACTGCAGTGATCTTGGTATCTAGATATACTTTTGAAATAAAATCCACGTAGCTGTGGACTAAAAACAATCAAAATGGGAACTTTGGGAAAGAATAAAGTTGAAATGCAACACTGTTCATTACATTATATCACTCACTCAGTGATTCAACCCGAAGGTTGGTTTTGATAGGTGAGAGTAGAGCTCACCCTATACTAAGCCAATGGCATGTGAAATTCACACATTCAGGGTAAGGTTCCTTTCCCTGCCCCCTGTATACTAGTTTCCTTCATGAACTCAGATAATTTTGCACCAGTTGTGATGGGATACATGTAATCCATATCAGCTCTCAAAATGAAGAATGGGTAGTGGAGGGGTAACCTTTCCGAATCCCGGCATGAATAGCAAGGGAACATTTTCATTTCTATAACCACATGCTGATAATGTTGGTTAGATCCCTGTTGGCAAGAGGTA
Source organism: Platycnemis pennipes (assembly GCA_933228895.1). Taxonomy (NCBI): domain Eukaryota; kingdom Metazoa; phylum Arthropoda; class Insecta; order Odonata; family Platycnemididae; genus Platycnemis; species Platycnemis pennipes. Next base: position 113,150,523 of record OW121850.1, read on the forward strand.
GTTTAACTTGAAGGGTCGAAGGCATCAGGAAGGTTTGATCCCGAGGTTCCCTGGTGATCGGAAAATATTGAAATCCCCTCCCGCTGAAGTATGAAATGAAGAAGTTGTGTGAACTTGAGGCAAAATTAATTTTTATTTGTACCACTGAAAATTGTGATAGCATTTACCTTTTAACCTTGATTTGTAAAAATATATTTGCCATACTTACACATCTCATTCTTCCTAAATATCTACATTTCTACTTTAAATTTCAAATCCGAATCATCCAAGGATAACGTATGCTCTTGGGATGAAAATATTTTTCTTAATTCTGACATGCAATGAAGTCGATTCCTGAACAGCATACATGGCCAGAGTCAATCTGGCTGAATTAAGTGATCATTATTCTGATACCGGCCACCAATATTGGTAAGTTAATTGAATGGGAAAACACAGCATGCATGAACATGCTAAGAGGAAATAAAAAAATGCAGATCTAACCCTTAAATATATTTACTGTCATATTAATAAATAATATCCTCATATTGAATATCTTTTGATACATCCGTATTAATAGAAATCAAACCCATGGGATGCTCAGATGAAAAAAGTGGTAGAAGGGTGGACTGATCCGAAATATCTTCAGGAATGTTACAGTTGAAAATCAAAAAATAAAACAGAAAGATATAAGTATAGCTGACATGTTCCACACAACGTGATGAATCTATACGTTCAGTTATTTTTAGGCACTTCCTCATCGGGTCCAGTTCAGTTACCCACAAAGACAACATTCATGTTTAATAACTCATTCAGATTATGATGGCCTATTGCCTTGTGAAGAGATTTCATTGGAATTCTTTTTACCAGGTGGTGTTGACCTCACACCTTGATGGCCTGGATTCGAATACCGGAGGCAGTAGAAGTTTTTTCAGTGAATTCAGAATTTGCTTAGTGCTGTACAGCGTATGTACATGTGTATGGCACACTTCAAGTGCAGTACCCCTTCCGTTGTGAGGGATTATGAACAGTGGGTCCCACCAGCATATTTCATTTGGGAATTAGGAGCAGGCCACGTCGTTTTGTGCCACTGCTGGGATTCTCTCCTTAATCAGTCCCAAAAACTATAACTAGAGCCAAATACCCCCTTATGCACACCTATTGCAAAAATGACTTCAGCTCTTGCTCACCAATCCGAATGAGAAAATGACAAATATTTTATCCTTAATTTATATTAACTTAATTATCCATAAGCCAATACAATAACCAAGCACCAAGAGTACTCCTTCTTGTGTAGTGCTTTTTTGTATCAATATTTACTATTGCGCTAAATTGTACTGCCACAGTGAAGAATCATGCTTACTTACACATTTGGGTTCAATTTCTTATCAATTCATGAGCTAGTTACACAATATTTTGGCAATGTATCATAATTTAACGAGAAGAACGTAGTGTCGGAAAAGAACTTACATAACATTTATTCATCTGAGTATATGTTATAATGTGTAGAGAATATAGAAATGTACCGTTGTGCAAAGCTACATCGTCTAGAGCAGCCGTAATTCTCACTTCTTTCAGGCTAAAATCCTGAAGTTAAATAGCCCCAGACGACTGAACATTTTTTCGGGGTAATGAGATCGAAAAACTCTCCATGTGAGGTAATTTCAATGACTTCAGCAGGGATTAGCTATTATCGGACACCCAAATAGAATATCAATCATTCATAACGCATTAGAAAAAGTATGTACATGGCCAAGATATAATATTTTATGGAACTGTATTGACTGAAAGTAAAAATAAAACGTGCTCCTCAGAAACTGGTAGTATTCCATTAATAAATGTATTTCCAGGTGGAAACTTTTACAAATAACAGAATTAATTAAACTTCCAGGACACGGGTTCAAGCATAATGTGTTTCACAAAACGAGCAGCAACTCCTTATATACCCCAAAACTGTAAGTGGAAAGGGGAAGAGTGTGGAGGGATGGAAAGAATTTTGTTGAGTGGGGGGCTGGTTACATAACAACGGCCGAGAGATTGAGGGAGTTGAAGGGAAACAGACATTCATTTGGGAGATTCAGTACTTCGGTACTCCACGATTTTTTATAAGATATCGAGCTACTCTAAGCATAGTGTTCACGTTGGACATTACTAATTAGTCTAGACTGTCTTAAGACAGCACAAAAACCTGTAAAAACGTTTTTTTTTTTCAGACTAAAATGGTTTCAAATACGGTAAAGACAGTTTTCAAGTTTTGTTACCGCCTTAAATCTATATGAAAACGTTTTATAAGTTTTTTTAGAAAAAAATTATTGTTTTTTCAAAAGACGTTTTACTTAAGTTTATAAGCTGTTTTCATTAAACACTTTTTTAGAAGGAGAGAGGTGACCGCATTAAAACGTTTTATAATGTTTTTTTAGAATCCCAAAAGAAAAAAAAACATTTTTCAGATAACATTTTAATCACGTTTTTAAACGGTTTACATAAATACCCTTTTGATAAGAACTTTTAAAGAGTTGGGTTTTTTATGTTTTTAAGTAAATTATGCCCAGTGATTGTTTTTGCTCCCTTGTTAACTCTATGGAACGTTTTAACCGATTTAAAATTCATTGTGGTGTAACTATACGATCATAATCGCGGTTCTGATCGCAATGATCTCCACAGAAAATGATAATATAAAACATGGTAATTTACGATTGTGAATGAAACCATTAGTCAGTATCGCCAATAACATAATGCGTTAATTTCACTCACGGAGTTGATTTCATGTTTAGCACCACCGTCTTAGTTACTCTATAAACACTATCCTGCAACACCGTCCATAATAGATTTTCAGCTAAACGTAAAATCTGTAAACATATAATTAGCTCTATCGTGTTATTTCGTGAAGCAAGTTTGGGAATAGACTTAAAGTGTTCAAGAAATGTAGAATAACTTTTTTGATACCGGTGAAAAACGTTTTTGAGGGAACTTATATACTGTTTTGGCAAGTTTTTTTCCATCAAAACCGTTTTAAAAACAATTTTTGGGTGAATATTATTGAAAATATTAAAAGAGTTGTCCAATTTGCATTCCATGCCATTCCATAAAATTAATATATTGTTATCATATCTAAACCAATACAGCACCGTATTTATCTGATGCCTACTTTAGAATTACCGCATTAGAAGTGGCTAGAAATGTGAGGGGCCGGCGGACGGCAATGGGAACGCCGTACAGGCACTCATGCTAGAGGAATTTTTGTGATTCAGTTTCGAGCCCTTGCTTTGCTAGTCAACACATTTGCGTGTAATCACATGGTAAATAAATGTAATGAAACTACCACTTTCATCGTAATTTTTACTGATATATTCACGTCACTGATAAATTGAGTTGACATTAATAATTTATGGATGGTAGAAGAAGCATGTTTTTTTGAGATGTCAACTTTCAACAACTAGCGATAATATCAGTATTAAGAAAGTAACTGACGGTCAATGCCAATAATCCGTAAGAGGGTGATAAATAAATTAATTGTAGAAAAGGTTTCAATAATTTTACGAATTTTGGGGGATGCGCTGTGTCACCATTAGGCGACTCTCAGCAAAATTCGCTAAGTAGTTCAATGTTTAGCCCCCTATTCAACGGACCAATGACTAACCTGAAGTTAGTCATTGGTCCGTTGCCTGTCACCACGTGAGAGATCATGTGGCAACCATGTAGGGATAGAAATACCGCTGAATAATCCACCTCATCTTTATAAAGCCGACCATACCGCATACTCAAACACCGGCCCGTAACCTGCAGCAGGGATCATTTCTCCCCATTGTGAATGCTGTTTGCGTTAGCACACATATCATTAATCTTATGCAATACATGTATGTACGTAAACAATCATGCGAACCTTTATATACCATCATCATCATTATTAAATCTCTAGTACGGATATTCTCTCTACAAAATGGCTCTCCAAATGTACATAAAATCTCTGTCAAAGCGCGATGCTGGACACAATTCAGTGTATTTATTAGGGTAGGTATATTTTTCTTTGATTAAAAAATTCTTAAACATTTGGAACGAAACTGCGTTTACTAATTTACAACAGATCAATCAATACAGTAACACAGTGGATATTTTTCACGTTGTGACCCTAGCTCAAAGAACTCTGGTATGCTAATGAAAATGGATCATTATATAACACTGGGTGTTTTTTCCAAATAACCGATAAGACTAAACTGCAAAACAGTAGGTATTAATAGTTAACTTATTCCTATGACCGTTACAAACATAAAAATTTCATTTCTAAGAATGCCTAACTGCAACCATAAATTTCCATTGCGGTCTTTCTTTCCGACATTTTACGTAACGCTTGAATAATAATCTACATTTTTGATAAGATATATTTTGATTGATTGCCTCTGATGCTTATCAAGATATAAATAATCTATTGATGTCACTGCCCTTGGCATTACTCATTTGACACCCAAAATAGCCTTCATTACTCTGCACGAGGTTCGCAAAAGAGTAAACACCGGAAGTGGAGATAATTTCCGGAGGAAAAAAAAAGGTGGGGGTCCCGAACGGAGAGCAGAGCATCGCCCGGGACGCCGCCATCCCCCACGCTCCCCCTTTCTCGCCTCCCCTCCCCCCACCCTCTGGAGCAACCCGACAGTCGTCATCCCTGCACCTCCATAGGGTTCCGGGAACCAAGGGAGCGCCACTCCCACACTGCCAAGTGACGTCACCTGGACCCGCGATGCTTCATCCCGAAACCACGTACCCTTCCCTCCACCCACGGAGGCAACCCAAACGGGCGGCCGGTCCCGAAATAGGGACAAGGGGCGGGAGGGTGGCTCCATATTTACCGGAGGGAGAGGGTGGGCGGAGAGGGGGTGAGGGTGGGAGGAAGGCGCGATCGGAGAGGGGAGGAAGAGGGGCCGAGGGGGACGGAAGGAGTGAGAGAGCGGTCGGAGGAAGAGTAGAAGGGGGGTATTCACGAGGAGATCTACGCGCCTTCGCGGCGGCGGAGGTCTTAGTGTTAGTGCCGCCGTTTGAGAGAGTGGAAGGGAAAGGCGAGGAGTAAAAAAGGAGTCCGTGAAGGGAGAGTGCGAGGGAAGCCCTCGGAGGGAAAGGGTGAGAGACGAGACAGCGGGAGACGCGAGAATCTTCAGGGAGCACCCTCACGTCTTTTATTTGGAAATTTTCGGGATCCTAACGACAAGTAAGTACGCCGTCGCGTGAATGATGCTCACTCACCCTCTGTACAAACAATCCCCGAGCGGGCGTGGATGAAAAGAAGGAAGTCAGTGTGAAATGTCGGGAGGAAATCCAGTTTGTCCCCGTGAAAGGTTGTTCTTCTAATGATCGGTTAGTTCCCTAGTGCCCGCAAAATCCTAAACTAAGTGTGATCAAAACTTTCTGAGTTTCACCATAAAATATCATCCACAAGGTTTATATTATCTGAAGACACCACTCGTGCCTAAACATGAAAATACTACCATCTTATACCAAACGGTATAATTACTCATTATTTCGAAATAAGTCAAATGAATCAAAAATTGTATCAAATTCGCCATCCCTACACAAGTGATACTTCACAAATATAGGTATTCACTAGAAAATTAACCTTGCATCTGAAGTGATTCTTACACGTAAACAGCGTATAAGGCACATTGCGAGCTACAGGGCCTTCTGGAAACTCACAAACTGAACCAGACCTGTATGGCCTTTCATGATCGCGCATATATATCGCCAATGCGTGAAAATACCCCCAATGGATAAACATGTGATCTTAAATAAGAGAGAAAAAACATATTGCTGCAATTATTGAATCTGCTGGAAAATTGAGGGATCATGAGTGAGCAGTGAAAACAGAAAGCGCTCAACAAAGGAAGCAAAGCCTGGATTTGATTTACTAAAACCTGTGGCTCCGGTTCAGAGGTTTTTTTTACTAGTAGAGCATGAAAATAAATAGTTTCATGGTCTACTCCACTCACTGATAATACATCATCCATGTGGAAAAAAAATCTCAAAAAAAGGTGTCCGATTTTAGATTTCTCGATAGCTGTGGCTCCATTCGAACAAAATCAAATCGCAAGTCACCACAGCACACCAAATGTCATGGACATGATGAGCGAGGAAAAATATGGTTTTTAAAATATATTACTGCTGGTCAAACGCAAGTTGAGGTTATTTTTCAGTTAAACTGTTCAGTTTCTCAGAAAGCAAAATTACTAAATTACGCTCTGAACAGAAAAAAATTTTATTGATGAAGTTGTGAAATAGTGTATTTCATTCTCTCACCAAATAAAAATATTAATTTAAGCGTCTACTGCGATTACTGCGATTATTGCTTGCATTGAAAAACAACCCAATTGTACCAGAAGTTTTCTTAAGCTTTTATTTAAATACTGAAAATTTATACATAAATTAAAGCAGCATATATATTAGATTTTGCCAACTTGGAATATCATCCTTCAGACTGGGATAAATTTTAACGATAAGATACGGACATGATAGACCTATGTAGTACCTCAGTTGCGCAAAGTAACCAAGTAATATTGGTCTTATTTTCTTGGAGCCTCTTTCGAGTATACCGCCCAAGGTCCGCGCATTGAGTCACCGAAGAATTCACGGACACAAATAACACAAGTAAAATATTTGTTTTGCTTCACGGCGGTGTCGGTAGCTAAAACATTCGAATTGGTGACTCAGAACTAATTATACAACGGATGTATAACAAAGGATACACAAAATGATTCATCTATTGACGAAAAGTACTTAACAGAATTCCTTCCGCCGTGAGACCCCAACTCACACTGAAGGACATCTGTATTTCCTTTACCTGAATACGCTATCAGCCACATAGCGATAAGTAAGCTGCTCAGAGTATAAGCAATGACCGCAGACAGATGGCGTGAAAGAGACTTAATTGTCAGTTCTTCCTTCGCCGTGCTCCGACTGTTTCTTAGCTCATCATGCTGCTAATATGCTCCAAAAGATAGTTTATAATAATCGCGAGCAGAGATTTTGACTCTTGAGGTAAAAACCTGAAACCTCTGAGGTGAAAATAATTGATAGAAACATTTAAAAATCACCTCCGGAAATAATGGGCGGTATTAAAAAATCTGAGACACACATCACATTGGGTAAAGAGAAAATATACTGCTCTTTGTCTTTAAACTACGCTTCTCCAAGAAGAATAATGAATAAATAGATAAATATCATAGTTTTAAACTTCGATACAGAACAAAACTGATAAGTACATTGACATTGAGAATTCTTTGTTCGCGATCCCTTTCATCAAAAATGTAACACACACTTAGTGTATAACGCGGGCACACTGTTCTCCAGCCAAATGTTTATTTGAAGTCATGTCAAATTGATAAAAGTGAGAATTTAGTTGTTAGCAAAGCCGCAACGCTTTTCATAGACCTCCAAAGCGTGATCTCTGAATCCAATTTAACTCAAAAGTGATAAACATAAAAAACTGTAAAACCATCACCCCGTTGTATATTTATAGCTTTAAACGACCATTATGCTAAACTGCGTCAATGTGTTTCGAATAGACATCAAGAAATCAGTCATACCACACACAATTGAGCATTAATCTCGCATTTTATTTATATACTGAGATATTAGCATTTAGCAGTTCACACTCAGTGGCCAATCCGCTTCTGATATTGCAAGTTCTTACAATACTATTTTTGAACTTCACGCAAATTCCGTCAGTTTTTTCTTAATGAATTGGGTAATGGTGCGGCATGTCCTCGAAACCAAATTGTTTAATGTTTTGCGGAACGGTAAATATTTTAATTTTGATAGAATTAGGTATAGTGGTTGCGTAGATGTAGGTAGAATTATTGGCAACAATGGAAGGAAGGAGAGAAATCCCGTGTCGGTGTTAGCCTACATGGCCTACACTAACTAGAGGTACCACGGGGTCAGCTCAAAGTACTCCCAGGATTGCAATTGGGATTAGGATATTACAAAAAAAACCTTTGCGACTTCCAGGATTCGAAAGCCATTGGAGTGGGAGACTAGTACCAATAGTCATCACACCAATCCGATTCCATAAACTTAAACTTGATCAGAGACATTCAAAATTTACTTTTGTCAATATTTGTTATGATGAAAGCTCCATTAAAATTGTCCAGGTACTCCACGCAGAAGTTATGTGAAAAACCCTGAGCTTGCCCATTAGAATCACGGTTTGGCCAATTAAACCTAGTCTGAAAGAAATATAGCAACTGTAAGTTTACGCTAGGGGACAGAATGAAAAATCATTGCTGGCGCGGCTCTTAATGAAGTCGCAAGAATTCAAGACACCTTTGAAATGTGTTATGAGAAAATAACATCCTCGAAAAAATACATCACTCTCAACAAACGGAGGGTAGTATCTGAGACAGACTCGACGTCTAACTCATACAAAATCCTAACCCGTGACAGCCAGGCTATCCCTCCCACTTGGAGAAAAATGGGAGAACAAGACAGACTAGAGTCATTAAGAAGCTCGTGGGTTCATTGCTTTAGGGATAAACGGAGGTAAATGATGACGATAAAAATAAATTCAACGTAAACCATTTTATTTACCTTGAGTGAAATAGAAATTTCTGATTGCATTCCGCATTCAACGAAGTGGTTTTCATATTAATAAATCGGTTGAGAAAAGGCACATAATAAACTTTACAGCCTGATCGTTCTCTGGGTCCTTCATAGACTGAGATGGCTGTAGATACAGTGTGATTCTGAAGACAAGCAGCCAGAGCGCTAATGACTGCCGGTGCTGAAGGTCTGATTGATGCGTGCTTGAGGGTATTGGGCCCACTAATTGGACAGCGCCGCGATTGCAAAGATACGCAGGTATATCAGGCAGCGTAAGCAATGCCAGCTGGGACACACTCTCGGTCGAGTCATAAGTAAACACATTGCGCATCTAACAAATGCTTTTGCGACCAGCTCATGCGTGGTTTCTGCCCCAAGGTTTGTTAATTGATTTCAACCTTGCGAATTCCATCGCGAATTTTGGACACAGTTCAAGGAACAGAAAGATTTTCTTATTCACGGCCATTTTCTTTGAATCTATAAATTTACGTAAAGATTTGGAGTCCATATTCTAAACATTTATGCTTGATGAAATATGCAATTATTTTTAATTCATTTGGTACGATTTTCCTCTACCCTACAATGTCATTCGAAAGGTATCGAACCGAAGGATCGAGGAAGGAAGCAAGAATCGAAGGATCGATGAAAGGTATCGAAAACAGAACGTAAGAATTTATTTTAACCAACTGGTGGTCAACACGCACTAAATTTGTGAGACTGTAAAAAAACAATCCACATTAAATGATAATGAATAAGTGAAATTGATTATTATCTTACACAATCAAAACAGTATATATGTTTTTTTCAGCTGTCCAACGTTACTAATCTTTCATACGCAGCTTTTTCATGTAGATATTTCTCGGAAGTAGTTGTACTAATATAGCAGATTCCGATCATTGGCATTTTTCTATCCACGACTTGCTTAAAAATGCGCATTTTCATAAGACAAAGACAGACGTATTTTTTACGTAACTATTCAACAAATAAGATTTAAATTCCACTCGGAAATCCTCTCACCTTTACCAGATCTCACATTCGCCTGCTGGCTCATTAATCATGTCGCGATATTTTTGACTCGTCGAGGTGAATTATGCCGTAGTCAAAAGGATACTGGGCAACCTCCGACTAAAGCTCTGGCCAGAACTTTTTTTTCAAGGGTAACAGAGAAGAGGAAGAAGAAGTACGCTCGGACTTAAGCAACCACTTTCTTCTCAGTAAGCTGTGAGCTCAGGGTCAGTACTTATGAACAGCGTGAGTAATTAGACATTTACACTTGAGATATTACAACAAGGTCACCTGCGAGTATTGACGGTCATTCTCTCGAGTTTCATTTACCAATGAAGATATGGAAAACAGCTTCCCCATAATCCTAGGCAATCGGCAATTTTCAGAAGCATGATCATGACATGGACGCTTAATATTGTTTTAAAGTATCAGAAAGCTTTTGCAAAAGGGAATTGAAATATTTTGACTGACCGATGTTTTCAAAGTATCCTCGTGCATTCTCTGAGTGGTATCCCTTTTAAACTGTATATTACATAGAACTCTGGGAAAAACGCTAACATTGGATAGCAATCTCAATTCATGTTTGGTGAGATTTAGCTCCGAAGAAATGGCTTTTAATTGAAAAAATACCACCTCTTAAATGTCCGTAAAGCTTACAGCAATATTCGTTCAATTTGTAAACATGAATACATTTTAATCAGCAGAACTATAATTTTCTGCGTAAACTTCTGCTTTTCATTTTGGATTAAAATAAAAACATTATTCCTCGTTCCAACCAAACTCGTATACAGGTAAATAAACCAGATTCAGGTGTGATATGGTGGAAACGTTATATATTAATAGAAAGATATTAAAATTTTTACAAGCAAAAATTTATTTCGACTAGTTTCGAAGCTACTATATCATTACTCGTATACAGGATCAAAAGGTCTTCCTCTTACCACAGTCAAGGCACCTTCATAAAGGTTATACCAGCTTTTTATTGCAACCTTCACGTTGAAAAATATATTTTTATGAAATTATTTTTGCATATGCATTTTTTTATCACACATCAACTCATAAAATCTATTTTTGTGCCCAATGTTTTTTTTTCTGAGCGTGAATTGGGTAATGTATAAACTTAGCTTAAAAGAGAAGCATCAGTCAAAAAAAAATCGTAAAAATACCGTAAGAAAGAATAGGTATATTCACGTTATTCACAAAGTCAATCCGCCAAATTTGTATTGTTTATGAACGATGACAAAAAGTTTCTCTGCAGAGTACATATAAAATGGCTGAACGATTGGGAATATCGAGAAAATCAAAAGATATGGAAGAGGACTAAGAGCTGGAAACTGGGACGGGAATAGTAGAAACCACCTATGTCACACGAAGGGAAAATCGCAAACAGCGATGCCATTTGGTAGCTCCTTTCTCCGGTGAGATCTTCGACTGGTAAATGTGGAGGATGGAAATACAAAGTGGCATCCTAAATGCAAGTTAAATATTTAAGCCATTTTGCCAGCAAGTGTTCTCAGTACAATTGAATGTGGCCTTCAAATACTTTGGTGGATACAATTTATTCTAATTAAATATTCATAAGCTGGTGAGAGGAAATGCACTTTGAGGCTTACTTACTCGCCTTCTACAGTGAGTAATGAGCAAAAATGTCTGGTTTCATAAATAATTTCTTCGTTAAAATGCAAATCAAAAGACTGATGATCTTAATCCCCTATTTTCCTGATTCCACATCAATTCATTCTCCCTCGAGAGCTGATTCTATCATACATGGAGCCCCTAGTATATCATAATAAAAGCCAACAGCACACCGTCATACGTCTCGTCATATACTTACACGGGAAATGTAAGCGCCAAAGAGTGAAGCAGAACAGCTGAAGGAAAGAAAAACTCACAATTCGATCAGTTCACAAATGTTGAAATCAAGTTTTGGTGGAGTAAAGTCTCTTAGATTTTTTTATATAATACATTGAAAGACATCTTAGAATGGTATTCCTGGAATATTCTACCGTTTCCAATGCAAACAATACTATGAGGACCGATCATTGGTCTTAGTAACGCGACAGCTCGTGTTATCGTTATTATTTGATTGCGTTTAGGAGAGCGGACATGTACACCTTATTCTTAATTTTCTCTAATGCTTCAAGTCGCAAATCTCTACTCGTAAAATGAGCCATTATGAGAGGTACTACAAACCGTTTGCTTATAAAAGAGCTACCTCAATCGATAACGATAACATAGCAAAAACGTGAAAAAAAGATCCATGACCCCACTCAAAAACGCGCAGCTTAAGTGAATGATCAGCATGAGACATGGGACGAACTGGAGCAAAAAGGGAGAGTCACTGCAATGTGCATGCATGGGAAAAACAAAGACGAAAGGTAAGGTGTGACTAAGAAGCGGACAATCAGCAAGGACTCAGGCAGGCACGACAGGAATGGAAAAATAATAGTACCAGTAGAGGCTGTTAGAAAACGGATGAGAGGTCTGTGAAACGGCCGGTGTACGCGATTACTTGCCAGCTTCCTCTGCCCGTCCCACGTGCTTGCGCAAAGGAGTAATTCGGAATGGGGCCGCGCTTCACCGTCACAGGATAAAAGCCGGACGGCCAAAGTCTCGCAGAATAGAATGCAGGCCAAGAGGCGGGGAACAAGGAAGATCCAATGGAGCCGAGGAGAGAGAAACAGCGATCAGTGAAGTTAGGTCAAAGTCACAAAAAGATGAACATCGTTTGAAATTATCACTGCAGCACAAAAAGACTGCCGAGCCATATTTGAAAATTACATGCATAGGAATAAAATTATACCACAGATGTTTCGTCTAACGATTACGTAAATATAAAAAAATTGTACCGATATGTTTTGATGCTAGGCTACCAACTTTTTGCAAGCAGAAATTGCCATACATTATACCCTGCGATGATTATGTAACATGGAGGTTTCATTTTTATCTTCAATGATAAGCTTGCTGTGAAAAATTAGTCTTAGATGGATTTGGGACTCACAGAAATACAGTATTTAGACATCTCGAGGGAGAGAGCTCATTAATACGACTGGTTGTATATCTCGAAAGTGGTAACAAACAGGCCTGAAATCAACATACGGATTGCAAAAATCCCCGGCAGTAATAATTTACAAAAAATATCAAATAATAGTTATTCTTATTTTCAAATCATGACGAAAGCTCTGTGTGGTTTTAACAGCAATCAATTTAATCCAAAGAAATTTGACATTGAAATGCTTTGAGAGAAAGATAAAAATACATTGAGTTAACGTCATCAACATAAGAAGTCAAGAGATTGGTCGGCAATTTATCATTAATGCATTTCCTTCTAAAACGTCTTGATTTCTACTGAAGATACATTAATGAATGAAGTTTTCCAAAGCAATTTCTGGTGGTATATATCCTTTATTTTTAATTTTCGTTAGTTCGTGCATTTAAAAAAATACCAAACGGTTTCACCGGCAGCATTATTACGAGGCTCCAAAATATGCAATTTTTTTGCTCCTTTATTATAAACAAAATTAGTCTATCCTGTACAATTAAGAACCAGAAATTGAATCAGTATGGATAAAGATGCATATTTTGAAGGAATAGTAGTATCGTGAGCTTTTAAAGTCAAGAAAATTGGAGGCGACAAAATATAAATATTTTAAATCCATTTGGGTAAGAATGAATATGGAATAAAATTAAAACACTCCTGAAGGTGATGCAGACACGGATTGTCAAAGAACGATTTAGACATGCATTCGCATTCTGATTTTCTAGAAACCTCAACTGTTACTGTTGCGTCACTCCTATACCTACAAATTTAAATTCACCATTAATGCCCGCTAGCGTTTTTTCTTTATTCCTCTTTTTATACCCTCCCTATTTCCTTATGTCGGCGCGCTCTATTTCCGTCCGAATTGCAATTGGACTATTCTTTCTATGCATTTCTCCCCTCGATAAAATGCGGCATTTGTTTTTTCCAAAGCGTAAATTCAAATGTGATTTTCCACCCTTTCATTCACATGATAAACAGGAATTCCGTTCGGATATTGACAACAAAGCTACGCTTTTCCCCATTTTCAAAGGATAAAATAAAACCATTAAGCAAAATCATGCCCCCTAACAAAGGGAAATGTTATTAATGGTGATTTAAAATGCTTATTTGTGGGACAATTTATGCCACCGATTATTGATTGGCAATTAAGCATGAGGTGAACTTTCGGTATCAAAGGAAGTGTAAAAATTAACTGCAATGGTCTACTCCAAACAAAAGGCACTGCAAGGGTCAACATCCTATTCCTTTGAAGAAACCCCATACTTCAAGTTCCGAGGCAAGAACTCGGTATGGAGCATAGTACAACTAAAACATCCAATATGAGTATATTTCAAGTGAAAAAAAACTCTCCACCACACGTAGGACGCCGATAGACCTCAATTTCAATTTAACCCTTGTGAGAAAAGGGAATTTTTCCGTTTTCATATCTAAGAGAGCCAGCCTACGTAATCGGGTCGGAAACGACCCACCCTGACACCTAAAGGTCAAGAGTTCGATCCGTACCTCGAGCTTGGAAGTCATGTTTGTCTGAGGATTATTCTTAGGCTAGACGCGGCAATATTACCTTGGCAGTCGAAGCAACCCAAAACCTAATTTTATGACTACATTCTCATGATATCTCGCCAGCCGCAGTAACATCACGCGGTAGAGAATATTAGGTCATTAGCCAGCTTGGGACAGAGATGCGGAAGAAGTAAGAAAAGAAGAAGAATGGAAAGGTAAATATATTTCATAAACATAAAAGCTCTGTTTTGTTCGTGTAGTGGTCGTGAATATTGCGGGGAAAATGTATTTAGGAACATTATCGTCAGCCTATCTCTCTCATCATGTAGCAAACATTTGACAAACTCACGAAGTGTGTAGCTAGGATTATTCTTTCTCGTTACTGTACACAAAAACATGAGATTGATATTTATATTAATGATACATACCTGTCTAATATTGTATACTAATGATATATAATTAAGTTTCCATGTCTCAAGGAGTCCGTAGCCCAGATTTTCGAGTATTAACACTTCTCTTTGAAAGAGAGAACACTGTCTTAATTACAGACTGTGAAAAATTACAAATCCGTAATCGCTATGAACTCTAGTTTTTTTAAGGTCGTGCAGATGAAACCCTGCAACTCGGAAAACGTTGAGTGGAGACGCGAAATAATTTTCGCGACGCAGATTACGATAAAATCCGGTCCGTGAGGCATAGTAAGTGGTTGTAGGGATGGGGAGGAAAGACAAACAGAAGAAACTATTCCATTCATGCTGGCCCTCGTCTTCTACTATTATTCTCCCTGGGAACGCGTTGACCGAATCGCTGAGATGCTCTTCGTAGCGTGAGCAACGTGTACGCACGGCATCCCCTGACCTGGTATTCAAGCACTAATCTCTTTGAGGTAGGAGGAGGGTTGAAATGCGCGAGGTATTGACGAGGTGGGGAGGTAATGGAAGCAAAACTGGCGACGCAAAGAGACGGACTGAGTCGAAGGGAAGAAGAGCGTTTTGCTACGCCGTCAATTAGCGTGAACCAAGGATACTTAATTATGGTAGGGTAAGGTTAGATATGATTTAGTTATCTCCATTAGTCTATAAAACTTTCATAGACTCCATGACTCCATCTCTATGGTACGAAATAACGGAAATGAATATTTTCCAAGGAAACTATGGAGATAACTAAGATGCTTGAAGAAATTGGATAGGATACGATGTAATTCTCACATGTTTTAATCTTCTCATATAATTTCCGTACCATTTCTCTCTTCTCGACCCAAGTGAATTAAAAGTCAACATTTCAGCGGGACATACATCCTTCGATTCATTCCAAAATATAGGAGAGAGAGCTTATGTGCTTCTGATAAATGATAACAGTTTTTAAGACGTTAAAATATGGTAAGCAGTGGACTACTTGTATGACTTACTGTAAAATAATGGGCCATCCTAAAATGATATTGGTCGTGATGATGAAGCCGTAAACACCGGAGGAAATTACAGCATGATAATATTATATCAAGAGGATAAATAATAAGGAAATTAAGTGTCTGAGCATAACATGCGTACAAAATCTTTCAAATAATAGGAATAAATTATCCAATAGCCATCCAAGTCAACAAAAATTTTAGGTCTTAAAAGAAACTGAGGTCGAAAATTGCAGCCATGGTGGTTTTTACTCCTAATAACGTGTAACGACATACGCATTCAGCGGTCGAATTTTTCTGTCCGAGTTTCGTTAAGTATTGGATACACATATAATGTGGCGTCTTATGCTTAAACATAGCTTTTGTTATGGTATCATGCATTTATTATGTAACGCAGATTTTTAATTTCTTTAACCCCACTTCCCTCCCCCATAAAATTCTCTAACACCCCACTTCCCTCCTCCATAAAATTCTCTAACACCCCCTATAGTACGTAATCATACCATTGAATCCTCTTTTTGCTTGATCAACAGAGTATTGACGGTAAAATCTCGAATTTTTTAAAATAAATTCTTCGGAGTTCTTGAGACTCGATTCCTTGCAAAACGAATATTTGGAGAATTCATGACTCAATCATAGAGATTTATGGCTGACATAAAAACAAATACATGGACATTCTTTGTGAAAACCTTTTTTTCTTAATTCTATTATTTCTTCATCAATTAATATTCTAACCAAAATTTGTGACATAGGTATTATTTGAGCGAAGAATTATTTTATTAAGTATATTTCTCCCAAAATAACGGAAGGCCGGACCCCACCCCCTTCCTTATACCTAACGATAGAGCATTCAACGATTCAAGGATGACCCGTATTGCATAAAAAGAGGCATGTAATTCTGGAATGCGATCATGGTACGGTTTTTTCCATGCCAATAAGAGTAAATTTGTTAACAGTGTGGTAGGAAGGGATAATGAAACAATTTTTGACTCCGCGATATATGAACGAAAAAAACATCGTATATGCCTTATTGTGTTGTCACCCTTGGCCTAAGGTAACGGCGAACACAACGCGGAAGGGCACGCGGAAAGTTTTTAGTCGATTATGAGGCCGGCTGGAAAGAGGCTGGGGGATCGTTCTTGAGGAAGGGGAGGAGATTGGAATCGGGTCACGTGCTCTTTTGTCGCGCGCGGCATTTATTTTTGTGTGTCACCGAGAGGAGGGCGAAGGCGGGGGACGGAATAAAATGCTAAGAATAGGCGCGCGCGAAATGAGCAAAAGCGTTACGTCTGGACTCGGCCAAGCCGGCCATCCCTGCGTTCCGAGCAAGGGAAAGGAGGGACGGAAAAGCGGAGTGGTATCGTCGGAATGATTTTCCGCAGCGCTCAGGAAATCCAAACACTTTTATATCACAGCCATATTTTAAGATTGAGCAGTATTTTCCGGTCAAACAAAATGATGAAAGAATAAGAATGCCTCCATTAATTAAGAAGTTGATGAAGCAATGCGCAAGTTTTAGTTTGCAAAAAGAATAGCCAGTTACACTCGGGTCTTCGGATTTATTTCGGAATTATAAACCAGCGTGAAGGCGTATTGCGCAATTTCAAAAATGTTAGGCTGATATTATTACTGCTTGAAATGCTACTGTATGTGGACATTCAGATTTCGAGGAAAGTGCAAAAGTAGAAGTCACAAACTTCTTCAAATTTTCCCCAGGGAAAGAATATTGGAAATTAATGGGGCCAGTCCGCCAAAGCTACCGATCTCTTAACAGATCCTTTTTATACACTTATAACATACGGATATTTTAATGATATTTCAATTACTGAATTTAGGGGATGTATTTCGACTGACACTCCTATCAGAACCTACATGGTTCTATATAACATAACTCAATATTGCATTCAAATTGCATTCAATATTCAAATGCAGCGGTGAGAAACGGGTCCATTACTATATGACGTTTTAGAGAATAAGCATTAAATCTAATCCACCGAATCTATCTCAATACCTTCAACGTATTGAATTTGTACATGCATATTTTAACTCCCAAAACCCATATTTTTAGGTGACATAGAACTTTTTTTCCTCCTGCGGTGTAAAACAAGGTTTACAGGAAGAAATTTTGAACCAATTTTGAAGAAACAAACATTCATAAGTAAACTACATTGAGAAAAGATTTCATCATCAGCATCATTGGTCAACAATCCTAGGATTGGTTTGACGCAGCTTTCCACTCGATTATTCTATCGGCCAACCTTTTCATACTGACGTAATTCTTCTCTTTCACATCCCTCACAACCTGTTCCATGTAAGAAATATTTATAACGAGTAATATGGACTGAAAATTTTAAATTTATTTTCACATGCAGCACAACACGAGCTACTATTTCAATGGGGAAATAATTTCACAAAAATATTCATGATTTTTATCATTTCACTGGCATGTGTAGGCCTTATGCCTATATTAGCATATTATGCATATATTTTAAGGCAAAACAACAAAATTTTGTAATTACAGATGAGTCGTGAAGTTATTTTCAAACTTATAGTTAGCTTATAGATACCTGCGCATCTCGAACTTGCTATTTTATTGTCGCTGAATTGACTGTTACCACAGTGAATAAATTGCCATAGGCAAAGGTTATGCGAAATTTTGGTTAAAAATTACGAATGGCATCCGAAATGCCAACCTTCTGCTCACCAAGATCCATGATATCAAAGCATATACTAGTTATATTATACCTACTTAATTACTACAATTAAAATCTTTTACGCCAATCTAACTTTTCAAACCAACGAAACACATCTCAGATGGAAGGAAAAAAATACACTATATGGAGATGAGAGGCCCTTCATCCACCGCATTAATACAATAGGCATGTATTTTTCTTGTAAACACCAAGCACTGCGCTTCGTATTGATTACTTTTGCATGAACTTACACTTCTTCACAGAATTGGTTTTCACTCTCACTCTGCACAGTAAACTTTGCAATAATATTTTTTGGTTTAAGCAATTTTATGTGGTCTATGTGAATGAAAAAGGAAACATTTCTTCTCCATTAATTCCAATGTTAAAAACGCACTTAAACATTTTTTATTAATCACAAAGAAAAAGATTATCACGCAACACAAAAAAAGGTTTCCGTTGTGTTTGACTTATTTATTTTAACGGATCGATTTCACCATAAAATCATAGCTTCTCGGTAATTGAATGTGTTTACAAATAAACGGATTATGCAAAACATTTTAAAATGCATGCTGACGATATAGAAGCATGCCAAACTCGCATAGCTAAATGACCGTCATGGAAATCGAGATATGTGAAAAACTTACATTACATTCCTTAAAATAATAACTAGGACTTAAAACAAATATCAATGATTTTCCATCAGGCGAATCATGTTTTTTCAACCTTTTTCAATGTCATATACGCACAGCTTAAAGTCCTTTTAGTCTTTTCAATTGCCTGTAAAAGGAGCATAATCATGCCATTGGAGGGACAATTATTCTAAGAAGAGGTATCATGGTATGAAACTCGTAAGTTGATAGCAAATAAGTACTAAGTATTCCTCTTCTATGAATCTTTCAAATATTTGGCATTGAGTAATTTATATGCTTATGAAATAACAATTGTTTGTAAGAATTTATATTCTATTTTAAATTAATTGCACGATACTCGGAGCTTTTAAATAATTTTTGTGCTCTTAATTTCAATGAACTGTTCTTCCTTATGTGTTGCTGCTCTTTTATAATATGTGTTATCGAATGCTCTTGAATGAAAATCCAAGTTATTGGATTTTTATTAACATTTTCCAGGTTTTATAATTTGCCACTTTGGGAGTGCATTAGTGTCAACAAGATTCTACTTTTCTATTGGTTGCTGCTGTTGAAAGTGGATGCCGCTGCCATCAAAGGAGATTTAAATATCATTCGACTGCTTTCGCTTCGGCTCTAGTCATATAAAAATATCCCACCGCTTTTCATTGCTTTGCTGCTGAGACATCATGTAAGTTGACTTAATTCAAGAACATAAATAGCATACCTTTATCTGTTAAATAACCATAGTAGTTGCACCCATAACGCTTCATCAACTAAGATGATTTCTTTTCAATGCTAATATCGCTTCAATTCAACAAGTTTAACTACCTACTATATGTATTCCTATTATCTTTAAATGTATATTAACTGAATGAAACTGCATTTCCACATTCTAACTAAATTCACAGCCTAGGGTTCAACGCGAGACCACATCTTCAGGTATCATCATATTTAAAATAATTTTATTCATGTGAACTTGAATATTGAGCACGCATAGGCATAGGCCGTAAATATTATTCGATCGTGAAAACAGTGTTTCACTCAGTCATGTTTAGCAATGAAATTGTTGAAATCGAGGATTGCGAACCAACTTCAAAAAATGTTAATGGAGAATCCCGCTGATAGTCACAATATAAAGATTTACACAGAGAAAAATATCAACCGTCTTGACGATGATCCTGGTCGAAGGTGAATCATTATTTCTCAGTAAAAAATTTATTGTATATTTTTTGATCATGATCTGATTTTTTTCTCTTAAACACAAATTTAAAATTTTGATTTGACGGGAGGAAAATCTCCCAGGCAGGAAGATTCAAACGAAAGGAAGCTATTAAACTATGTTGGTGAATTTTCCATGAGTAATGTACCTATATGTTTTCGATTTACAACCATAACGAAACAGCATACATTACTTCGATCTGTCAACTAGTCATAAGTAAACTATTTTGGCAGCTGCTATCAATTGTTACACTCCGAATATCTCATCGCTCCTCATCTGACTGGGACAATTAAAGGCCTGATTTTGTTTCTTTGAAAGCCATATTTTTGACCGCTTGTGCGAACCTCAGCTACTCACAGTTACTGCCCTTGAACGGAAACCACGACAACGGTACCCACAATCCTGTAATATCTAGGTTTGGGGAAGTGATCAGGAACGAGGAGTTTTGAACCGGAGATGATACGGCATTACGATTCCTCTTTTGCCATGCACCACGTGAGAAAAATTGCCTTCAATTCGTCAACACAAAACATCTCAAAACCGAAGTTACGAGGACATACAAGGAAATAATTTCAGCGCACAGCAAGCGTAACAAAAAATTGGCTATTTACGTGATCTTGGGTGAAAATAAAATGATCATTCAATGCATAAATTCACTTTCCATTTTCTCAATAAGGAACTCGCTTAGACAGGATTTAAAAAGGACTCCTTGACAATAGCATAATTAACCTCAGTTGATATGCGTACTGTTTCCACTTTCAGGTACTGTGAACAGGACCGTGAAAACAGTGCTTCACTCAGTCATGTTTAGCAATGAAATTGTTGAAATAGAGGATTGTATCTCGTAATATTGAAAATCTCAGGCCAAGTAAAATGACCAATTCCCGACATATGTTCAAACTCTTTTCTATTTCCGATTTGGTTTATTTTCTACTCTGTAGACCCGGCGCTGTTTTTCCTCTTGGCCAACAAACTAATTATAAATCACGTTTATGGCACATGTCTTTGAAGCTATATCATCCAAAACGGCCTGCGCTCTTTCTGGCGCGCCAGGCAGTTTCTCCTCTTTAAGAACGGAAGCGCACAAGCTCTTCGTCATTCGTCTGAAGCAGTATTTTCCTTGGATACTTACAAACCACTAGGATACTCACGAAAAAGACGTGCAAAGGAGGATATATATTAATGATTTTGATAAATCACCATGTAATGAACATTAGGCCCTGTGCCAAGCGAACGGCATGACGTCTCTCATGTCGGTGAAAATCAATATTTTTTACAATGAGGAAGGCCATGATTAATTACATTATTACGAGTTATTTCCTGATTGAATCAAACCCATCAACCCACAAATACGGTCTTTCTCAAGTGTGTAAAAACTTCACCATTTTACAATTATCAAAATGTTACTTCTTGTCTGAATTTCTATGTCTTATTGTTTATGGGCGCACGTTTCTTTACCTGTCAGAGTAAAAAGAAAACGATATTCGTAAGTCAATAATTTGACGAAAAATCTCTTATGGAGTATGTTATCAGATGTTATCGATCAGAGTCAGCATACATGTATTCTGTATGCATATCAATATACTTTCGCACATTGGTCCATAAGATATCTATACACTTTTTCATTGCTGTTGACTATAAAAAACTGTCTTCCATAGCTCAATTCAACAGTATAAAATGTCACGTTCCAGGGATCCTAGAACGTGGTTCAGTCATACGGCTTAGTTATCTTTTCTTTGCATAAAATATTTGGTCATTTTCATCAGTTTCCTATTACATTTTCTTAAAAATTCTCCTCCTGATATCTTTAGTGCCATACCCATTTCATTTGGAAAAACAATGTCTAATTCCTGAATTTTGTCTAATGTTTAATAGTATATGGCCCGCTGACTTGAGAATTAAACAGCATTTCTTCCCCCAGAGAATCTCATTTCTTTTTCAAGATTTACCTTACAAAAAAATTCCACTCAGAGGGTATGAAATCCGTCGAAATCGAATGCAATTCAATGGCAACCACCGACTAGCTGTCAGCTAACTCTTGATCAGCTGCAAGTCTGGTATAATTGGCCATTTGTCCCTTTTAATCCCTAAATTAATCTCTTAACACGCATCTCTTTAAATTTCCTTGGTCTATACTTTTGCGAGTAGATACGATAGCAACAGCCATGGCTTAACACATTTTATATGACTGCCTATAACTATTCATAATCCGATCTCTGCGCAGTTATTTGATGAAGTATTACATCAAGACATCGATCTCTCCGGCCAACTCATATGTTGACTTGCTAATAAACAGTTTAACTTACTAACATTAACTCAACTTACATTTCGAAAAATAACATTTTTTTTCAAGGCAGTCTGGGAAATAACTCATTATCATCATCAGTCAACATTCCTAAGATTGGTTTGACTCAGCTCTCCACTCGATTCTCCTATTTGCTTACCTTTTCATGTCGATATAATTCTTCTCTTTCGCATCCTTTACAACTTGTTCTATGTATCTCATGTGAGGCCTGCCTTTTCTATCCTTCCCATTCACTTTTCCCTCGACGATTGTCTTTCTTCATCAGGCCATCATGTCAAGATTCATAAAACCAAATGCACGGCCTTAATTATCTTCTTGACTCTTTTTAATGAATACTTTTACACTGGGTGACATGGCGTGGTAAATTATCGTTTTTTAAGTATCCAACACTGATATTCTCTGGAGTTTGAGAACTCAATTTTCCGGAGTTGTCTGCCTTTTTCTTACATGTGCATATTATAGTAAATAATCAACATTCAGGCGAGATGTGGTGGAATTGAAACTAATTGAAGCATAAAATAGAACTTCAATATTTGAAACAAAATGAGGATTCTCCTCTCAGCCTAAGTTTTGATACATTAGATTTAGCTCAAACAATTGCTAAAAAATTGCATTTATGCAATGCATACAATAACCCTATACCCTCAATGACCCCTCAATGCATACAATAACTCTATATATCCACTGATCAGACATGAAACAAAACTCATGGTGTTATAGGCATCCAATGATTGAAAGGAAAAAGACATGTTAGGTTAATTCAAAGCGGACATGAATCAAGGTTTACTAAAGAATATATTTTAAGACATTTATCATGTGACCCAATGCAAACATTGAAAAGAACACTTTGGGCTCAAAACATTCAACAAAATGCATGCTTATAATACAAGAGTAGGAAGAAGTATAACGAATAATCTAATACGAGTCTTCATTTCAAATTGTTTCTAACATAGAAACTCCTTGAATAGCCAGGCCAGTACATACGTGAAAAGAGCATAAATTCCAAATGACCAATAATCCTTTCCCTATACACCTATTAACATCATTGTAAGGAAGCATAAAATGGTACTTATGGGATTGTATTCTTAGAACTAATTAGTCGCAGGAATCAAAACAATAAAATTAACTGCAAAAATAACATCGCGGCCAGCTGATTGCTTTTGTACGTATAACGTTATTTATACTTTTTCCAAAAAAAGAGTGTGTATTCTAAGTATTTTGTTTTCCATGTCGTGCATACAACAAATTTGTGGATGCTATTAACTTTATTTTAAAATTCTCCTTGACCTGTTTTCTCGAGATATTTTTAGCAATGGTATGATTTACATGGATAACTAGTTTATAGTTGCTGAGCCAATATCACATCATACCACTCACGCAACATTATGTTATTCGAGTGCAAATATCTCCGCCGGCATGGTGGATACAGCCGGCCGCATGCATCCTAAAGTCTTTCCCAACTCTTCCCTGGATGCGACTTCGAATGGGGCGTAAATGCCGGGATAAACAAAATCAGATATTTCCTTTCTGGAGCGCAGCCAGTTTGCAAAGTTTTCGCTGGCTCGTGGGCGTGAGATAAGACGTAAAGGATAGATTTTGCCAAATCGATCTGCCGGCTGTCGGGTAGGAAACTCAACCATTGATGTTCTCGAACGGATGGCTTCTCCACCATCAATACTAAAGAACGAAATTTGTCTCTCCATTCGTGTTCCAGTTTTGAGAGTCATTAGAGCGGAACAGACTGAGTACGTTTTCACAAAATGACGAAATGGATCGAAGCAACAACCAGAACACAAAACCAAGTTTCCAATTGTCGTGAATATTTTGAAATAGCGCCTACTCCGTGAGCCCTTAATTCTATGTAAGAAACTGCGCATATAAAAGATTCATCTATTGTAGTAGACTTTTTCACTATTATAAATATGTATGATGGAATATTTCGTTAGCTTTCGGCCCGAAGAAATGCAATTTAAGTTTAATTTCATAGGATAAATCTATCATAAAAATCTGCTTTTATTGCTAATTACAAATTATAAGTCGGATCGCAAACACTCACAAAAGAATATATAGGGCAACAGAAAAGAAAACACAGAATTTCGTAAAAATGTCGTCATGACACTAAGCAAATTATTTTAGGTTCAAATATGCTTTATCCAAATAATTTTGCTTTTGTGCTACTAAGTCTGAGAACACGGTATCAAATTAATCCCAAAACACCACTGTCGGAAAAAATTACTGCCTCAAAATATTTCAATAATTTTACTGTGTCAAAGATGACCTACCTGACATCACGCTTGGCAATTTAATAATTTGGAAAGTAGTCTGTTAAGGTCCATGTGGATACATGAAAATAACAGTTTTTCACAGCTTAACCATCTTTTCTGTGCCATATTTTAGGTTCTGATGGTAGCAGAAACCTCAACGGCTAATAATACATTCTGTATAAAGGAACTAAACTGAGATGGGATAAAGTTAATGCATATACAAACTAACTCATACCCAAAATGGCAGATCGAGAACTTCTAGAAAAGTACTTTACATCATTAGATATCAACATCTTAATGAACAAGTGCATGGACAAGAAAAATCTGAGTGAGTTCCGTAATCCAGTGATTCTAAATGAAAACAAAGAAAGAAAAACACGAGCCAAATCCACAAAAATAAACTTTACTACGACCCGGGTTTCACTGTATTACAGCATCGTCAGGATTACAGCATCCTGAAGATGCTGTGATGCAGTGAAACCTGGGTCGTAGTAAAGTTTATTTTTGTGGATTTGGCTCGTGTTTTTCTTTCTCTGTTACCATGTTCCCTTCCACTCCATATCGCCTGAATCTTCAGAATTTATTCTACGTGAAATCTGAGTGAGGTGAGTTACTAATCGTTTACTTTACTAGATTCCTCACATACGTTCACCTCACAAGGTTGATCGAGGATCCAGATTCCCTGTCCTCAAAAGAGGGCATTGAATTTTGAACCAGGAAATCAACAGGCGTAGAGAGAATGATCAGCACTCAAAACCTGAATTCCTCCAGCAACAGTTCAGACAAGATAAAACTTAACTCTGACCGCACTCGACCACAAAGTGGATGCTAAATTTAAATACATATTTAATATGTTTCCAAATTCATTTAAAAAAATTTGATCTCTTTTTCATAATTTCAATAATGACCAGAGTCATTATTGTGATCCAATGCCGAATTCAAATGAATGCTTTGAAAAAGTAGTCATTTCGTCGAAAAAACCAAAGTAAATCGTTATCAAAAAGAGAACCAGCCAGGGCGCACAAACCAAACTTAGAAGTTCCATTTGTCTTCGGACACTTCTTACGCAAGAAATGAAGTTTACCCCTCCTCCAGTAGTTATTTTTCCTTTCCCTTGGGAACTGGGTTATTTGGCTCGTCCGAAGGAAATTTCAAAACAGAGCGTAGGAAGCGAACGAAGGGGATTCCCCCTTAGTGGTGCGTCCCAATTTCGGCCGAAAGCTCTATAAAATGGTTCATCTCACCCCTTCGGGAAGAATCTTATCAGTTCGTTTAGAGTGTAAAGAGTGTGTTAGAATCTATCCAGTGACGACTGATTCTCGGTAAAAATATACAATCCTAAAGACAATGAATTTCCCATCGAAATTACTCGCATGGAAAACGTGTTTTCATAAAAATGATCATGATGAGTGACTAACATTAAATATGGCTAGTGCTTCTAACAGTAGTTATATAATAATATTTCATCAACAATCGGGGATCTGGTTGATGTGGTGGCTAGAGTACTGGCCTCTCATCCCGAGGGCCCGGGTTCGATTCACGGTAGTGGTGGATTTTTAAGTGGCAAACCTACTTGAGTGCCTAGTGGAGGGTATTTCAGGTTCAATCGGATGGGACGTTAAGGCGTGGTCCCCTTAAGAGTAGGTTGATGCCGACGCCGGGTTTCTCTCCACCCTTCCTCCGTTCCCTGAAAATTCCTACCAATACCCAATTCCTATCTTAAATGGCGCAAATGACCTCAGCTGTCGGTCGCCTGCCCTGAATTTTTCATTTATGGACATAGTGAGGCTGTTGATTTTTAGTAAGATTTTAGTCACTTCCGATTACTTTTTAATGCAATGGTATGTTAATACTACGCAAGTTTTATTGTCGTCTCTGACCAAGTTGTCCTGCTCAATCCATTCTATCCCTAAAATATATGTTGAAATTATGCATCTATGGTGCGGAAACGTGGGCTTTCCGGAAAGATGATGAAAATAGACTTAGAGCTTTCGAGATGTGGGTGTGGAGGAGTTAAAGTGGGTCGAAAGGAGGACGAACCACGAAGTGCTAGAATTGGTAGGAGAGGAAAGAAATTTGAAAGATGAAATTAGGAGAATGCTGAAAGTGTGGATGGAGAAGGTAATTAAAGACGATGGTGTTTTGAAGGACGTGATTGAGGAAATAATAATCAGTAAGTGTGAAAGAGGGAGGAGAAAACCGGGTAGCTTGGATAGAATGATGGGAGGTATGAGGGGCTGAAGAGAGACATCGAGTGAAATATAGGGGCGTGGGAGAATGAAATGTCCATTTAGATCTACCTATACCGGTAGAAAACTAATAAACATAAGAAAAAGAAAACCACTTCATACTCTCTAGTAAATATGAAACACATACGCAATATAATGGAGTTAAGTACTCCAGCAGTTCAGGATTTATTTCAGTCTGCGGCTATGCGCGTATTGGTGCTCCTTTACCACGGCCTTAAGTGACTCCTATTTCACATAGTTACCGAGTAAAATTTTGTTTGACGGTAACGAGCATTTACTCACAACCATTTGCAACCAAGGAAAAATTATACTTGCACCCGACTCTGGGCAGCATTACAATATAAAAGACGAGTTTATTTTGGGGCGGAAAGCTGACCCAAAAAATTTAAATGTTCCTGAATTATCGTCCACCGATTTCTTCGCACCACTGAAAATTGTTATCTTGTTTACCTGGCTGAAAAATGAATTCTGAAGCAAGCCAACATTTATATGAATACTTGTCTTGAATTCAGATATTACTGCATCATTCCACACAATAGGTGGCCTAAGATCACAACATATTAATTCCTTGACTGCATACAATGAATTTACGTAACTGAACTAGACCACGCACATTTCGCGCAGAATTCCACGTGCCATATTTCAGCCATGCGACTGGTATGTAACCTCATTACGCAAGCAAGATGATTATCTTGGAAGAGAGCATGTTTGTTGTCAAACAAGCCATCTTGGATCCCTATTCACTTTGAACAGGCTGGTAAAGAATTTAAGTGCGGAAAGTTAAAAAAAGAGAATATAAACTAAAAGCGCACCTATAAAGACGTCAGGTAAGGGAGGTTCAAAGACTTGTAAGGGAAAATAAGATATCTAATTACGTAGGGACAGTGCGTACTTCTTATTTTTTAATGACGTACGCTTTCCTTATTTTGAATTTAGAGTAAAAATAAATGAAACATTTTAAAAGGTGAATGCACTTAAACACGATATGAATACTTTTGAGAGGTCAGAGCATAAATTTAGCGCACATTATCGTCTTCATAACTAAAAGACGCTTGCGTAGCACTAAATTTAATAACATAATCTGAAGTTGAACCGCAAATACAAAAATGTTATCAAATTTGGGTAAAATTGATAATTCACCCCGATAATAATGATCAACCTCGCGTTCATATTTTCACTGGCATAGATTTAGTAAATCAGAAAAACCTTGTGTTTATGATGTAAATTCATTTTTCGTTCATAAACTCTTAACTAATATCTATCACCAAGCATGTTTATGCTTCTTGCGTACTTGGTGAAAGTAACTTTTTTGAAGCTTCGGCTTTCTTTACTGGATGATTAAGCGTTTCACAAAAAGAAGAAAATATTTTGAATCCCTTCGGTTTCAGAGAATTTCTGAATAACTAATTTTCTTACAAGAGGGCTCTGAGGATATTAAACAAGTTCAGTGCTCTGTGTATCAGTTAGGGCGTAAAAAAGGAGGGACCCAAGGTGCATTTTTTTGAGAATAAGCTGATGCCGTCATCGTATTTATTTTTGCCAACCCTATCCTCCCAAATACCTAGCTACATATACACGCACATACTAGCTATCTATCTATCCTTAATTACCTCAGCTACCAATCACCAATCCTAATGACAGATTAAAGAAATCCTTTGAAAGTACTCATAATTTTCATTCGCCCATTTACTCGAAAGTCACTACAAGTACCTACTCAAGACGAATGATAAATATTTTTTTAGGTATTTTAAGGGGAAATATTTCCTATTTCACCATATTATACTCTCGATGCAGTTAATGATAGTGTGATACTTCCCTGATGGTAACTTAAAATATAAACGGGGAAAAACACTAAATATGCTAAATCAGGTTTGAGTCGATAACCACTGTCTCCTTTTCTTTAGTTAACCACTGAAACCAAGTATGCTACGCCTCCACCTGGAACCCTTAGGGTGGAGGGCTGGAATCCCGACTGAAAATGGTTGTTGTATTCCCCTCCTTAGTTTTAACATAATACAATACGATAAATGCACAGCATTAGAATTACCACGAAACCAAATTACTTATTTATCTCGTGGTTTTGTTTCTCGATAGCAAAAAATAAACCCCAGTAAATGTAAATGCTCAAAATTAGAATGAAATTTTTTTTACTGTTGGGTTTTTTTTTACATATATTGCTGCAAATTTTAAAATAGCTTCCAAAACAATAACAGTTTGAGGGCAATGGTCAGGGACATTGAACCAGTTGAGCAATCCAAGACAGACGAAAAAAGCCAGGTCGCGTCTTCGTACTTTTTTACACGTGGCGTTTTCGCCATCGCCAACCTACATATTTCACGCTTAACAATGGCGTTACGAGGGCTGGGACACCCATAATTTCCCCTTCTGAGGATTCCTCCACTTTAAATCGCCCAGGATATGCGACGCGAGTCCAATCGTCAGCTCAAGCGTCGGAGCCACTCGCGGACGACCTCGTTTTCTCTCCATTTCACTGGGAACTTCCATTCCACGCGAAAACATAAGTCCTCTACACATCAAGGGTACCACAATTTGATACGCCCTCCGCAGCAAAATATTGTACTCTTCGCGGATAGAGTAGCTTTTCTTCGTAGAAAAAGAAATCCATAAAATACTCAGTACACTATAAGAAAAATTTTGGCAGACGCTCCTTTATGATTGAACGCACTAAAAAGATTGAGGAACTTCGTCTCGATAACGAAAAAAACAAAACTATTAACATAAATGGAAGTAATCAGTTATTTCGTAAATCATTCATTTCAATAACGCTAGTAGTGGGATAATAGTCTCGTATTTTGTCTATTTTAGTCAATATAAAAATGCCAAAGATTTGCTTGCTTTATATTCAATGATATCTATGTTTACGCTCCCTAGCTCTCCACGGTATAATATCTTCAGTTCTAGATCATTATTATTTTTTAAATACCGTTTATTTTCATAGACATTTAGTTAAAATCTATGACTACCACTTAAAAACACCATTTCTATCACTCCGAGATACTACATCAGTAATAGCAACAAAAAAATACCATTATCCTCATTAAAATATAGTTTAAAAAACTATGGCTTCTATCTTAAAACATTCTTTCTATAATTCCTGGTTCTTTATCCATTAAATAAGGAAATCAGCATTCAGAAATTAGTAATCCGTTTCGTCTACTAATCCGTCTACGGGTTCTCTACTTTTAAGAATCCTGGAGAAATATAGAAATGGCAGTCGTAAAAATATCCTCAGATTTTGATGAAATTGAGTTAGTTATACAGGGGAAGTGAGCAACAGCTGAGGTCATTTGCGCCATTTAGGCTAAATGGGTGATTGGGTAATGGTAGGAATATTTCAGATAATGGAGGAAGGGTGGAGAGAAACCCGGCGTCGGCATTAGCCTACTCTTATCAACAGGTGCCAAGGGGACCACGGCTTAACGTTCCATACGACGGACGGAGTACTGAACCTGATATGCTCTCCATCAGACACTCAAGTAAGGACCGGTTTGCCATAGAAAAATTCACTGAAAATTTTGCCGCTTCCGGGAATCAAACCCAGGGCCTAAGGATGGGAGGCCAGTACTCTATCTACAACACCAACCCGATAATCTTTGATAAAAATTAAATATTTCCATTCCATTGAGTAGGAATGTGAGTTTGAATGAAATTGTGCAGAAGAAGCAGCTGTTGAAGCTACGGATTAATCGCCTCGTGGGTATAAAATCGAGAGCACTTAAGGAGAATGTTTTGCTCCTAGGTGTGAGGGAGAGAAACACTAAGAGATGCTATTCTTTCTTAGAACACCTCTTCTGTCTCACCATTTCAAGGGATTGTAATTCTATGATGCGAGTAGACTTAGCTTCCCACCCATTTAATTTTCCTTGTTGTGTCGTCTCCAGCAGCTGTGCAGAAAAAAGACATCGAGCTCAAGAGACAGCGTTATTTTGGAAACCTTCCGACGGGTCACACATTTAATTATAAACTTTATGGCACGGCTCGCTACCGCGTATGAATATTTACTGCCCTTCAAACTACCGACACTTCTGGCCATGCCTCCACTTGGCACGGCGCGGACAAATGACGATCGTTTCCCCTCTCCGACGTGCGTTATATCGCACCGCCGCGCCGCCCACGACTCAACTAGAATAACTCAAGGCGCATTCCCAAAACTTAGGGAGACATGAAGCCAGATGCGCGTTTTTAATTCAGAAATGGTATTTTTACGCTCTTTTTTGATAGTATTTATGATGCGAATTGACCCAAAGCAATCAGGCATATTCCATACAACTTACTCCTATACACCACTCAACAGAAAGTGCAGTGGCTTAATGCATTCATACGTACACTGCATATGACAAACAAGTGCAAGTATCCCGGCAGTGAAAAATGTTTTGCAATGGTCAAACGGTCCCTACTTGGGTGCTGTTTGAAGAGCACTTAGGTTCAGTGCTCCGTCCATCGGTTAAGCCGTGTTCTCCTAAGCGTTTTCAAGCCTATTCTCGAGCAGGTTAATGCCAATGCCGGGTTTCTCTCCCCCCTTCCTCCTTTCCACCTTTCCATCCCCGGTTTTTTGGTCTTGCCTCCCGATCAGGCCGAGCGCCTTTAAAAGCGGGGACAGATGTAAAAATCATAGGTGATATTACACGTATTTATCCTGTCTTAGGAAAAAATAAGCCTAAAGAAAAAGGTTAAATTATGAAATACATTCGGAATATCGTTCTCTCAGATTAAAATACTCTCGAATTATCTGGTCTTCAGCCAACAAGAGCCATGACAGCCGACTCTCTCCAATATCACCATTAGGTTTGACAAAGATGTATCACATCGAGATTTTTTTATAAATATCACGTGAACGGAACGGGTGAGAAGGGTTCATAAAAAATCTCTATCTGTTTTGTGAATGGAATATGTAAATAAAAAATTGATAACAGCGTTTGGATGGGTAAAAATGTGTGCTAGGAAGGATACCCTTCGTTTAGTCCACATATCTATTCACCGCTATGGGAATACCTACAGTAAATATAAATTAGGAATTCGATTTTTCACGTGAAAACTGTTGCGATAAATTCACACACAAGAATCGTTTCCTGAGATGCGAGTGAAAATAAAATATTGCGCAGACTTTTTGTGTAATATACGCCAAGTATTTTTGAGGCACATGAGCACTAGCACTTCGATAAAAAATTTGACGGATGTAAAAATGTACTGCGCAAGAACGCCACAGCGAAATTAAAGGAATACCCATGTACGGTTGCGTAACCAATTTAACACGATGAAAATGGGCTCAAGGTTATTTAGACCTTTAAAGAGCTCGTTTGGATACGCTTTTAAATCATCATAATCTTTTGATGCATAGCCATTATCGCTTCACAGTTTCGGATTACAATGATGAAAAATTACTGAGCCTACGTATTATGATTTACTTGGCAGTAAATCATTCATAATATGAAAACACACTTCTCTCCAACTTCCGCCAAACGGAGGATATGAGATAAGCGATTGGAGAAGTCCAGGGTGTGACAATAAAACCCAACAAGTTAATCACCAAAGATAATCGGGCTGCGGGAACTTAAATAGAGCAAATGATTATTTTCTCTCCCGTGCGAATAGTCTCCGAAAATAACCACAGTATGTTCAATACTTCTTCCAATTTTTGAGCTTTTTCTTAAATTGATGTAGTATATATTACTTGTTAAAAAAATATATGCACAGCCTATACAGAATGGTTTTAATGTACTACAAAATGCAAAAAAATGAAAAATAGAAAAATAGTGAAGTATTTTTTGAAGTAAGTTGTTTTTTTATGCCCACTCGCTGAGCATATTCAATTTGATGACAGAAAAAGCATAATTTCATGGTGGCCAAGCATTTTATATTGAATAACACTTAAATAAAACTTCACATTTCACAAAAGTACTTAAACGGTAAAAAAATAAAATGTAGAAGTAATTTTTCCTCTCCGTTTGTCTCTTTTGGGCAAAGGGGGTTCAGTTGATAAAATTATAATATTTTGACCAAAACTACGGTAAGAATTATTTTCTCGAATACGGAATGGTTTGCAATTGTGTTATCAGTTTTCATGCAAAATTCGCACCTTTACCAAACATCGCCAACCTAAAACTATGACAATGATTACTTCCAAAACGCGAGCATTCTCAATTTTTTCTATGTTTTCCCTCTATGCTCTAACCAACTCTATACTTCATTTATAAATATTGTGAAGTGACATTCCACTAATGAAGGACCTTCGACTTTAGGCATTTATGACATTTCACTTTTTGTCATTAAAAATGAGAATTTGCATCTCTCTAACTGTTCTATTTGTCTTCAACGTCAGCATTTGTATTTATTTCTGAACATATTATTTCTAGCTGTCATCTTATAATGAAAATGTCTTTCTAAATTTGTCAGAATAGCTTCTTTCATTTTTAAAAATTCTTTCCGAAATAACATGAAGAATGTTTGAATTCTCCGAAAATCTGTCCCTCTAACAAAAGCAAATTAATTTACGTTTATTTCTCAAAACCCGATAGCCAAATGTCACAAAATTGTATTGGTCATAATTATAAAAAATGGTAAAAAATAAAGGTACGATATTTTACGGAACTAACACGGTATGTCATGGGTCGGTAAAGTACGGATCATGAGCCACATGTGGCCCTTTGGGGGCACAAATGTGACTCGGAAGTGAAATTGAAAATAAAACTATCGTAGTATCATTTATATTGTATGATATTGAAATTTACATATTTCTATGTATATCTACTTGTATATATTGGAATTATAAATGATATTAGTTAGTTTCAATTGCCTGATTCCGAGTGGGAATCGTTTGTTGAATAAAAAACACTATTTACAAAGCAAATATTATCAAATTTTTTCATGAAATGCAACCTCACTGCTCATACAAAACCAACGAAAGACTCTTTAAAAGTTTTATGCCATTTTTATGGAGATATAATAAATGCCATTACTAGTAGTAAGTTTGGTTCTTCCGTCTCAAAAGTTTGCCGGCCCCTGCCTTAGGTAAAATAACGGCTTGTGCAGAGCAAAATTGCGGAATGATAAGTTTTGCACGCACGCAATACGAAAAAATTAACGTACCTTACCACATTTTTGCCCTTACTCTACCCTCTAGAACTAATGATGGGACTCTGTCCAGGTTGAAATGTTGGCAAGCCATTGGTTGCACCAAATCGAAGCAACAAATGAGTTTGCACATTTTTTTTGCCAAAGGAGGGGATTTATGAAGTGCGGACTCCTGAAGCGTCTTCGGGAGTGCCTTTGCCTCTCGAAGGAAACGGAGGAAGACGCCCACCCGACAGGCCTTTTCCCTCTTAGCCGTCCCACCACTCTCCCCCCCCCCTCCCCCAGACTCTCTTCCCCCGCTCGGAATAAGAGAAACGCATTTGATGACGAAGGCGATCCCGCTAGGAATTCCTGCGCTCCCCACGCCAGCGCCCAAAAATACCGCGTTCCTTGCCTTGCATAGGCCGACATTGCGCGAGACAGCGCCTCCGCTAGTGGCACCAACACTCGAGTTCTTCCTCGGCAAGTGAGCATTGGGTTACACTTTTCCTCTCCAGTAAGAAGGGACAGGGACACTATTGTGCCTCTGGTTAAAATGACGGAACACTATTTTACTTCAACCAAAATAATTTTGACGCGTCTCCAACTCCGGACACATGTACTTCTGTCGAATCGTAACTTTCCGGAATAAAATATGCCTGCCTAAGCCATTGAATTAGACATTTAATTTTTTTCCTTAATCTGTACAGGTTTTAAACAATAGTCGGTTTTTCAAATTCCTTTATTATATTTTCAAAACTAATTTACCGAGCGAATCACTGCAGTCTAGCTATGATTGTTTGAATCGAGGGGAAAAAGGTGTGCTACTAATATAAAATTTCGATTTTCACAATCAATAAATCATTAACTCATTAACTTTCGCTTCGATTTCATCGACGCTATATGGAAAATCGATTAAATATTACAAATAGTGGCACATAGTTCAACGAATTTTGAGATCCTTTCTTATAGATTCAATCACTGAAAATTCTACGATACCTGAAAGCCTGCGGAAGGCATAACCTCTGAGGACTTCATAAACTTAGATAATCTTGAAAACTTACCCATGAAATATGTATGACATTATCAACGTTCTATATTGATATGAAATAGTAAATTAATTGTTAGCACAGCAGTATCTGAATGATTGTTCAACACCTGTTACTGTTAGAACAAATAAATTGTATGGAAACATTTAGGAATATTTGACGTAAATTTAAAATCATCTGGCGTGATGCAACTATAAAAATATGTACTGGATGTAAAAAAATATGTGATGGATAGAATGGTTGGTTGTATAATCCTACCACTTTCCCTCACCCCATTTTCTTTCCCCAAACTTCCGAAACTCGCCCTTT
Source organism: Platycnemis pennipes (assembly GCA_933228895.1). Classification (NCBI taxonomy): domain Eukaryota; kingdom Metazoa; phylum Arthropoda; class Insecta; order Odonata; family Platycnemididae; genus Platycnemis; species Platycnemis pennipes. The sequence continues at coordinate 113,185,826 of OW121850.1, forward strand.
CCTACCACAAGTGGTGGTGCCAGTCATGAATGGGCCGCATAGTACAATGTTTACAACCCGTCCCAATACCAACCTCCTTTCTCCCCCCCTTCCCCAGTCTCCCTTCCAAAACTATCCCCCGACAGACACTACTGCCACCTAGGCAACTACACATATGTACCCCTCTCCCAAAACTCCTCTCCTCTCTCTGTTCTCTTAACTTAGGGGTCGGATTGGTGTAGTGGTTAGAGTACTGGTGTGGGATCACGGATCTATCTTTCGCGTTATCGCAAACTTTATCGTTAACGCTTACTCCTAGAGTAGCGCAGGGTTAACAATAACCGTCTATTAACCGTCTAAAATTCGCTCTACTGATTGTGATAAGCGATTTGAAGTGCTGTGCGAAAAAATGAACAATGGAGATCACGTTCTCTTTGACATAAGTTAAATCAAAAAATAACGATAACGCTAGCGCACGCGTTATGAAGATCCATGATCGAGGCCCGTCTCTCAACCTGAGCTCTCGGGTTCGAATAACGGCATTTTTTTAAATTTATATAATTTATTTAATAGATTAATTTTTAATAACAATAAGTAAACTGGAGGGGTGGGCGGGGGTCGTCTGGAGGCCCCCCTGGCACTTGGAGCTCTTTCGATCCATTATGCCGATCCGCATTTAACCTGCCTGCCACTTGCAGACAGGGGACAAGAGCACCGTGGTTGAGGTATATAGGAGGGTAACGTATCCAACCTCCGCCCCGGCCCAACGCTGTTTAACTTCGGTGAATTGACGGGAACCGGTGATTCAACGTGACTGGGCCCTTGTCCAGAGTGGAGTATTTTTTCATCGGTAAACCATTTTCTACTTGACTGCTTTGTGGAGACCATTCCAGTCCAATATTCCGCCTGTAGGATGGGACGTTAAGTTGTGGTCCTCTTGGGGTATTTCGTTAAGAGCAGGAGAATGCCGTCGCCAGGTTTCTCTCCACCCTTCCTTTCATTTCCATCGTTGCATCTTTCCTCTCGGCCTGAAGGGCCATTAAAGGCGGCTTAAGACTTGAAAATAAAGACGAAGCGGCGCGAAATACCGGGCTAATATAAAACTAATTCGCCAACTTTCGCAATGTTGGGAGGTTCTTCTCTACTAAATAGTAGGACCATGGGAAAATGACACAATATGAAACAATCAGTGAATTTTCTTTTTATACATCTGACAAGGTGTACATCAAATACGCGCTAGTTTTTCACGAGGTTGCGCTAACTTGGTTCAAGGCTGTGACGGCGGAGACTATAGCTAACATCAAGGAGAGAAAGTTTGTTTTCCAATAAAACCCATGCACTTTAAAGGAGAAATTTTTTCCTCTACTTCAAACATAATAAAAATATGGTATCTGCAATCAGTCAACCGCAGGAAACAGCAGAAAACTTCTTGTGGAAAATCAATTCTCTATGATAAATTTGTTTCTTATGATTTTCTTGTGGGAAATTTAATTCCTTATCTCAAAGTTTCTTGCGTCAATGTTCCTTTCACCTCTAAATTTCCTTGCAAATTGGAGGATAAAGAGTTCAGGATATAAATAGACAGAAAAAAAAGGAAATTTCGATGAATGGCAAGAACTTTTTTCATTTGCTCTTTTGTTGGTAGCCGTGGCTGTGTATACACATACTAGTCTCCCTTAAGAGGGAGATTAATGTGCATATATGTACTTATTGACAGGTGTTTGTCTACCCCAAAGTATTGAATTAAATTTAAATTAAAAATAAATTAAATAATTTTGGTCAAATACAAAGTTCAAAATACAAGTACAAAAACATGAGTGTCTAAATAAGTAAATGGTTAATCAGTGAGTACATTAGCATCCAAATGAATGAAAGGACAACAACCTGAGCGTCTCGGCGAATAATTGAGGGCTTAGTTGAGAATCCATGAATACGAGTACCCGAATGAATAAGCCGGCGAATACCCGAATACCTCCACAAAACCTTCGCATTCGACAGTTCCTCAATGAAAAGTTCTGGGTGATCACGGATGGACACAGGATGACACGGATTGCGTCTTTAAGGCTTTGAACGGTAAAAAAATTATGGCAGTGGTAAACATGACAGAGTGTACGTATAACTATAATTAAATGGAAACAGGGATATTCATCTATACGGTCTAATATAAACTCGGGAATACTCGGGAAGCCGCCTGAGTACCTACTCAAGTGAACGTATTCAAGCGCATTTAAACAGGTATTTTAGTGTTCCCTGTGAAACTTAAATAGTTACTCTCGTTCGGGTACTCTTGTACTAATTCTCGTATTCATTCAGGTATTCGTCCTCCTGTATTCGTCAGGTACCCACGTATGCATTCGGTTATTGGAATAACTATAGGTGAATACATATGACACACTCCTAGCTCTCCTTAATTTACGAATCCAATGGTTTTGCAACATTTTATTGGTTAAAAAAGGTGTGAATTGATGGAGGAAGACAGCTATGCCTCAAATTTCATGAGACATAATGTTTGATTCCCTTATTAAATATTTTCCCATTCATTATAAAAAAGATATTACAACCTAACGAAGTTTCAGAAATGTCTCATGAGTTTACGAGCTACAGCAAAACACAAGTAAGAGAACAACCAGATATAAAGTAGTGGTACTTGAAATGTGGTATCACATAACAGTAAAAAAACGTTAAGCATTAACATTAAATACGTATTCATATTATCAGTATCTATTAAACGAACGGAATTCTCATGCATAAAATAGTACGGACATAAAAGCATTGATCTCTGTTACAATTGCTGAATATATCACTTCATTTGATATCATGATCGTATTTCCACAATGCCACCAACACTTTTGACAATTTTCTTTGGTTTGATGGTAAATATTTCCATATAATGGAATTAAATATATCGACATAAAATTACGTGACAACAGAAAATATTATTGAACTCGTAAGGTGTAGCGTTATACAAGGAACATTTTTGTTACGTTTGAAACAGAAAAATATGCTGAAAGGGCTTAACTTGAGGTAAAGTTAAACATCTATAGCAAAAATCGTAACTTTTCACATTCACTTTTTATTCATTATTTTTAAGTAGGACTAGAATAATTGTCTTTGAGTGCAGGAATATGGATGCCCCGTCATTGCTAGAATGAATGCTGGGGACTTTAAACTTCTCCAACCATTTTGAAAACTAACAATTAACGTGTGACCGCAGAGCTAACGGAGTGACTTCTTTAACCAAAGCTTGTATTTTTTTGATCTTCAAGTCAAGTCGGAGTTAACGTGCTGAATGTCTTTTCAGCAGCTATTTATCCAAGCAATGAGAATTATTCGTCAAATACCTGTGAAAATCAAAGGAGTTTTCAGGTTTTGAAGATATTTTGTCAAGCATTTAGCAAGAAAACATTTGCCCAAACTTTCTCCTTCTCTGATCGGTGAAGATGAAGGAATAGTGGAAAACCCAATATCGAGCAGATGGGGAAGTCCGCGGTGCTATTTTGAGATGCATGCTATGTTCCACAACTGCCCTTCGATTTTTTTATGCTTCCTGCGATTTAGGTCGGAGAAGAAAAACCTTCTTTCCAAACCCTAGAACCAAAGTCAAAATTTAGACGGAGCTGTGATCATGTAAATTTGCCAATCGTCAATATATGCATCCCGGGAGGGAAAATATAGTTTAACACCTTTAAATCCAGGGCATTAATCATGTTACACGTCGATGAAACTTCGATAATTCCATTTAGGCAATGGTCATTTGCAATGGCCCGTAATCACAGAATGCAGTTAGCGATAAGAGTATTTTTAGACAGGTGCAGGTTATAAGCTGAAGTGCAAATTTATTAAATTTAAGGAATTCACACCACAACCTTTCGGAAACATGAGCAAATGTACGAATACGGGTGAAATATCCTAGTAAAGAATTTAGTCATTCATTTTTATAGTTTACTACATGACAATGCCATATTAAACGAATTTTAAAATGCAAAACGAATACTTAATCATCCTATCCGCAATGAGATGAACTTGTAGGGTACGTGTGATTCTTATTTGGCATATGTATTTCATTCTCCACGAATTGTTCAATCAAAATGCTACTAAAACATCTGAACACCGTGATATTACCGCTCCAAGCCCAAACATAAACCCAAAAATAAAAAGTACTAAGGCAAATCCGGTGCAGATTAGATTATAAGACACTTCTGAACTTGAGATTACCCAATGCGTTCATTTGAAATCTATCCATGTCAAATCGGTGATGAAAATGATATTTAAAATCACTGAACACCAATCCTAAGATTAATTTAAGGCAGATCTTCTCTCGTTTCTCCTATCAGCTAGTCTTCACATTTATGTGATTTTTCTCTTTTTCATCCTTCACCACTTGCTCCATGCATTTCATACGAGGCCTTACTTTCCAATTATTTCCATTCAATTTTCCCTCGCCGATTGTCTTCATCAAATCATTAGTCTCATAATATAGTCTATAAAGTCTCATAATATACCCGATTTTGATGTCACTTCTATTTTTTTAAGTTTGCATTGTATTTCTATAATGGTATTAAATAAACATATCCTTGACAGCTAGGTTCAATACTAGATAGTGTTTTTTGGTCAATCCGACATTTTTACGATAATGATCCATCGCCACTGTTACTTGATATATAATTCTAATATTCTAATTTTACGTTTCCCGAGGAATATTTCAAGGTCGTTGCGTATATTTTTGCCTATACATACTAATTAACGCCCTCGAGTCAGACGTGTGTGACTTAGGACGGCACCCTCCATCCTTCTCCTCCCGAAACTGGCTAATGCATCTGATCTATCCATAAACTTCAGCCAATGCCTTGAAAATTTAAAATAAACATCTTTAAAGAAATGCGTCAACCTTTTGAAAGGTAAAAATTGCATGGGAGCACATTCTAAATTGGCTGCTATGTCATATTTCACGTATGACTTTGTAAGATAAGATTCACTGAGGGAATGGAACTAATCAATTATTTTGCACAGCAATACAATAGTACTGTAAGCCAAAATTTTTTTTTTCTTTCAACGATCAACAGAATTTCTTCAATAACTGGGCTTAACTCTTTAATTTATGAGATATTTTTCCCAAAGATGTAATTGAATTTTCCACTCAAATAAATTAATTTCACCAGATTTCATTTTCAGATTCCAATTCGCTGAAATATTAAAGACAACAGTTTCGCTTGCGCTAGGGCAGGAATTTTCAGATCAAATGCTGTAATGTAAGCTAATCTCTTGTCAGTTTAATATTTTCACGCTGTGAAATTCGGAAACGGAACCTGTTATATCAAAACACCAGGAAAGTCTTCGCACAAATATATCTGATTTTTCAAGCCGGTCGGGAACTGAAGACACCTCTTGGGGTCACAAAGAGTTAACTTCTCTACTAATATATCACAATTAACGCAGCCAAATATTTTCCTCACGTGACTTTTCTTCATTAAACCACGGAAAAAATGACCGCATATTTCGTAAAACAATGTTCACGTTTACATTCGCATAACTGCTTCACATCCGAAAATTTACGATTCGCGGTATACAAAAAATTTACTTTTTCTAATGTAATCGATTCTGATTTCGAAAAGTTACAGAAAGAGAACTCAAAGATCCTCGAATTTAAATCCTAAGTTGTGTCTTTCAACATTATGAAGTCCATACATTTAAGATGGAAACTTTGGATATGATAATCCCAGAAATACTACAGGAAAAGTTTATATGGACCGGTAAATGAATAATAATCCATTGACAAACTGCGTGGAACATCACAGAACTTGCTTTGTTATAGCTAGAATTGTGTATAGACCTAGTGTTCCAAAGAGCTGAGTTTGACTATCTTTGTTAGTTTTTCCTTTGATAATCTCCATTTATACCAAGGTCGTATTTTAATCCACCTTTCACTCTACGTAAATAATTAGATCATACAAAATTTAAATTGACGAATTACAAATCGTTGGTAGTACAATTAGAGATGAAAATATGTAATAAATGGGGCTGAGAACTAGTAAATAAGGTATAGAATAAATATCCACTAAGTTTTGGTGAAGTAGTCATGATTAAAGGATGCTATTTATGCACTTAAAATTACAATGGGTGTGATGGTGTAGTCAACTAAATAAATGCTTATACTCGAAAACGTCGTTACACACAGTTACATGCCACCTTCAAAAATATAAACACAAATCATTTAGCTAGAAAAATACTACAAAACTCAGAGGCATCGTCGGCGAGGAGTAAGAAGGCGGGGAGGGAAATAAATTCCGAGTGTTCCATACGCCGAGCCAGGGATTATTTCCGCTCAAACTAAAAGAGAGCGGCCCACTCATACGCCTCCTCTCCCACAGGGTCTTCATCTACCAGATGCCCACCGCGAACGCCGGACGGGGTGGTGGAGGCGCCGGCGGCGGAGGCGCGGCCACCGGTCAGCGCACCGTCTTCCGGCCGCCCTGGGTCAAGGACGGCACGGAGGCCTCGACCCCGCCACCGCCCACGGGACCGCCCTGGAGGCGGCAGAGCAGGGTGACCGCGGACGAGGCCTCCGGAGGCGCCGCCGCGGCGAACAACAGCGGCGCGCCGGCGAAGAGCGTCGTCGACGCCGCTGCCCCGGCGGGCGAGAAGAAGGTCAAGGTGATCCCGATAGCGAGGCCGGACGAGGGCAAGGGGGCCGAGGGCGAAGGGAAGCGGACGAGGCCCCCCGGGAGGCAGCAGTCCACCGCGTCAGAGGCCAAAGTGATCCCCATCAAAGTGGCGACAGACGACAGCTCTCCGGCCGGTAAGGGCACGATCGACGATGGTTTTCCAAACCAAGCCCGTTTGACACGGTCCAATTTATTGGCCGATCGGTAAAAAAAATTGGGCAATATGTTCCGCTAAACAGGCATCAATAATGGGACCAATACTGATCATAACAAAGCTCATATATGTAGAAATCCCTCTTGGGTTTCCCACTGGGTCAAGTCCTTCATACTGACCAACGTTTTACTGCCTGACTCGTGCACGACTCAGGGATGTTGAGTGTAGCTTCCTCACATAATCGCACAATTCCAAAATAGCATCAACGCTGCAGCATAAAATATAATTTAATTCCTCAAAGCGAGGTTTGATTCATATGTGCTACTTTAAATTAAAGGCCAACAATACACATAAATATCCCAATAAAAAATTTCCATCTTCAAGCACTGCAGCAAGAGTGATTGACGAAAATGAATAACTCGCATCACTTTCTTCGTCAAAAGAGGAAAAGAATTTTTTTCTCAGATGGACGAAAGAAAACTATTTCGTTCTCACAGAGAGACAATTTGGGATGGTCCTTATTTTGGTACAAAGTCGCGGTACTTTTACTAACCTGATATTAAAATTACAATGTTCAACCCGAAGGAAATCGTTCCCGACCCGATATTTATGCATACGTAAAATAAAATGTTTATTGAATTTAACTGCGCATTATTTTAAGTTGTTCCTAAGAGCTCAAGTCCTAGAACAATAAATAACAAATAATATAGTTATAGTATTATTCTGAGTCTAGGTCCCTTTATTTTCTGGGACTTTAAAAGAAAATTTTTATTGATAATCACTGTGTACTATTTTAAGTTTTTTTCCGTTGGACTCAAGTCCTAGAACAGTAAATAATATAATTATATCATTTTGAGCCTGAGACCCTTCATTTTATTTTAATTCTGCAATCTATTATATTTATTCTGGGTCTGGGGAAGAGTCTGGTTGGTGAGTGTAAAACTCATTAAGTGTGAAGGTTTTGGTTCATGAAATTCACGTATAAGGGTAGAGAGAGTAGTCCCTTTCCCTGCGCATTCAGAGATTATTTAACATATTTGATAGCGATAAAATCACACACTTTGGGCTTAGCTGGACGATTTCAGAGACATCGAGAGTCCCTTAGTATGAACCGGGTCCCCCGGCCAGTTGTTCGACGCTCTACCTATTAGACTACCACGGCGTCTAAACTGATGTACCGCTCTGAAACTCTTGCAGGGGACAAGAAGGCTAAGGTCATACCAATACAGAGAGTGGATAGTAATGCGAGAGATGAACCGCCCAAGACATCTCGCGCAAAACCCGCGGAGAAGGACGAGGGACCGGCGAGGGGAAAGTTCCAGCGGCAGGAGACGCGGCCGGAGGCTGCAGAGAAGAGGCCGGCTCCCGCCCGGGACGATGGACCTGTCGAGAACGGCTTCGCGGGCAACAGGGACCGGCGGACCAGCCAGCCGCAGCAGAAGGCGCCCCCGAAGCCAGAGCCGCCGCTCCAGAGGCAGCAGAGTCAGCAGCGGGGGAAGGCGGAGAAAGGGCCCCCGGCGCCCCCTCCGCCCCCACCTCCGCCCCCAATGGCCCCGGCCCCACCACCCATGCCGCCCGGCGACGTCGGTGAGTACTTCACGATCAAAACAAGATGGCATAGTGGTTGTGGCTATTATACCGCTAAACATCCCTCAGGTTCCCAGAGCGGATTAAAAAAAAAACAAAACAAAAACATGGCAGCCGCTGATGGTGAGCCCGCGTCCTAACCCAAAAGTCGCGGGTTCGAATCTCGTCTCAAACATGTTCATCTTGTTTACCTTAAGATTAAGCATATGATTGTACTTTTACGATATAGCCTCAGAAATAAGCGCAATAAGATACTCTATGAACTTCTAACACCCTGTCTACTACCACACTTTGAAAACCATAATGCTATTGGAATCGCTTTCAGCAGCGTGGTGGAGAATGATATATATAAATATAACAAAATATTTATTTTACTTCGCCTCAAATCCTGTTAACAGATTCAAATAAAAACTAATATTGGTTCTTCCTCCAAACCTATTACTTGAAGGAAAAAATAGCAGTTATGCATCAGCGTGGTGTAAATTTGTTTTATTTAAAATTTTGATTTTATTTATCAATCACAAGCCGGATCGACTAATTTACAGGTGATCCGATGGCCTCACTCCACCAAGAATCTGGAAAAATTCTGAGTGAGGAATTTAAACTAATCTTGGGTCCTTCCATTTTCAAGAGGTGGCTTCTCCTAGAAACGTAGCATTTCGGCTGGAATTTGGTTTACATCAGGGACTCTCAAGCAGGTGTAGGTACCTTTTCTTTCAGAAAGTGTTAAGCTTTTAGAAACACCAGGAGGATATTAAAATGAGAACTACGTTTTTGTTTTGAAAAATTCCTATGTGATTAGTGGTTAGAATAATATTACTCCTATTAATATGAAATTATCTCCATCTTTAGAGTTTATTTTATTGGGTTTTAATGGGATATTCAGGAATAGGTATTAGTTTTACTCAATTGAGAGAAATAATTGGAAAAAGTTCGAATAAGTCTGCTTCAGAGCGGAATTGAAGGGAAAGTGGATGCAATCATTCCAAAAAAAGGTTACAACGTTTGAGCATCGATTTTGTTTCTATTTAATAAAAGCGACGGTAACATATATAAACAAAGACAACATAGGTTATTGATTTCAATCAGTAATATTTGCTGCCCTTCTCTTGCAAGAATAATCTAATAAATTCTCCATTTACCCTTGATATTTCTCTTGCCCCTAGGATATAAAATCCAACTTAAAATTAAAATTCCACGAATTAACTATTTCATTTCAATAACCTCAATGTCGCATTGTTTTCAATTTTACTAATGCGATAGTGAAAATTTCAATATTAATTCTTTGGAGGAATAAAATGCGCTCTATAAACGTATTCCGTTGCGTCCAGTAGGGTTTTCATTTTGCTCCACATTACTAAGAGTGCCCGTAGAGAAATGCATATTGTCAAATGTTGGGCGTTTTTAAGTCCAGGATATGTAGCAGTTTTCCAAAAGTACGAAGAAATGTGTCATCTGGAAACTTCGAATCACTTAAATCTATAAAATCCAGAAACTGCAAGCAGTTTATCATGCCATGCTAACCGAACACCTTATAAATCGATAAATATATCAATTAAATATCCTTAAAAGCTTAGCATTTTATTAGAACATTCAAATTAACACTTCTTACAGCGCAGATTTTTCGAATCAGCAATTTTACCTCCATAAATATTCAGAGTTCAATATTTTAAAGGTTGTCGATCATAATATCATTTGTGATATCGCACTTGCAATATATATAATGATCAAAGTATGCACCAACTATTGTTTATGAAAGCGCACAATACAATTACATGTAAAGTTAAGTTGACTTCAGGGCAGATTCCACCTTACTGAAAATTTCAGAACATTCTATCACGAACAAGACACATTGGGAAGCGTGCTAGACGATTGGCTACCCCGTCGGGCGCCAGCTGAACGGAGGGAACGAAGGCTCGAAAGATTTTGAGCCGAGGAGAGGGAGTTGGAGGGGCATAGGGACGGAGAGAAGGGGAGGGGACACAGCAAGGAGATCCCATCCTGTCTGCACAAGCCAATCACTCTCCGAAGGCCAGTCAGCCGCGTCTAGGCCAGGCTCTCGCAAAACGGCCGGAAGGTCGTTAGTATGTAGGGCAGTCGGACAGGTCTCCGGCGAAACAAGGACCCGGCAAAGAAAAACGGGAGGCGGATTGGCCGAGAAGATTCGGCAAAGGTGAGGACGTGAAACAGAGCGCGCGCGAGATCCCGTCCCCTTCGACTCTCAGTTTAATCTGCATCTGCGTATGATTCCTTCCCTTAAAATCCGAGTTGAACCTTCAGCTCGACCAACATAGGTTCCGACAACGACTAGATGTCTACATTTTGCGCGATAATGAAATAACGAAATGAATTCTGGATAAGGATTACGATGCTCGAAATTTTTCCATCCCGTTTACAATCCAAGTATGGTTACATAATCTGTGATTCCAATTCTGGCCATTTAAAAAATCCCGTAAAAAGATTAGTCCTGGTAGGAAATTACCGATACTTAAAATATATTGAATTCAACTTCATAACAGTGGATTTGTATTGAAAGGAGAAGATACATATAATGTAGAAATCTATGTAGCAATAATGGCAATTAGCTAAAATGAAAAATATATATTTTACCGATACCAAACTTAACGATTTGAAGGGGATAGAGGCCAAATAGGAAATTAATTCTGACACAATATTGTGCATGGGTTGCATCTCTCGCAAAGAAGGTTAATGGTTCATGGAAACATCTCTAATTTTCTTTTTCCTGCAATTATTCCCATATGACAACTTTTTAAGGCCATTATGTTTACGTAGCTATTTATTACACTTCTCGTCACTCATGGAGGATCCAAGCTCTAAAAGGAGAGGAAATTTGACATCTGAAGCCATTCTAACGCAAAGCAATCCTACTATCATAGCTACCTATCAATTCTACCCGAGTTTTAAACAATACACCCCAAAGGGTAACGTAAAATCTTTTTACCGGTCAAATAACTTAAAATCGTAGTTTATTTGCTCAATACCGAAAAATATTTTGTTGTTGATAATCCAAATGTTGTTGATAAGGAATCCAAAATCTTCGATTCCCTCGGAATACATTCGTAGGAAACGATACGACGCGATGCCATCCATGAGTTCCATCTCCATGTGGTGGGTGGAATTACAGGAAGGGGAAGGGTCGGGGATGGGTTTAGGGGATTGGGGGCGAGGGAATGTTATTGAGGACCAAGACGCAGGGGTCCCGTCGCTATTCTTGGACAATGAGTCAAGGGAAGAGGAGGGGGGGGGGAGAGAGAAAAGGCGAGGGAGAAAGAACGGAGTAATGCTCAAATCCACGCTCCCATTCCCATTCGCCCGAGGGACACTATGCCCTCAAAATGTTCCGTCGAACTCAGGTAAACAAACCGAATGAGATCGGTCAAGAGCAAAGATGAACACAGCAGAGATAGGAGAGGAGTGGAGAACGGATTGGATACGGAAAATAGCTGTTTACAACTACCGTCCGTGAAGATGGGGCGAGAAGAAAAAGGTGAAACAAATACTGTCTCCGCGTTCAGAATCAAGTGATGAGGGTGCCCCAGTCGACAACACAAAACCCTTCTGGCTATCATACATTATTTTTTGCTATTTTTCCATTCTTAGGTTTACTTAGTTACTTAGCCTAGAAAGGCTCAAATATTGGCATTATTAATCTCCTAGAATGAAAATCATAGCGTTGTTTTTTATATTTCATTGTGACACTACTGCTCAATACCAGTTCCGTAGAGCATTACGTTCATTATTAAAGTATTATAATCATAGAAGTTAAAGCTGCATGTATATACTCGTATAACTAACATTTGAGGAAGCCAAAAATATATCTTCATTTTAGACTGTAATTATAACGAGTCTATCGTATCCGATAACGTATAATCAAATTAGAGAAATTACGGTGTGATTAGTTTTTCTATAGGCCTAGCTGTTAATTTGCTGTTCGTATTCAAACTCGAGTGTACATAATTTATGCACCGACAGCAGATCAGTAATTTGACGGCAAAGGATTACTGACTTTCCAATAAAACTAACTTAGCTAACCGAGGAATAATTATACTATGATCCTCACTGACGTATCATTCAGCAGCAGAAATTATACCTTTGAGCAATTTTTCTCTCATTCATTGAGATACGAATTAGATTTTGGTACACAATAAAAATTAGCCTTATGAAGCCAGTTTTCATATGACTTAGGGTAAACGGGATCGTTCAATAGAGAAGATTGGTCCACTTTCGCGTTGGTTATTAAGCTCAACTTCAGTAGAGGTCTAGAAGTGACAATTTGTACGCAAAGACGTGCTACATGTTAAGAAATAACAAAGCTAGATGAACATTGGCTGTTGCATGATGAAGCGGTTCCGCAATTCCCTGGGTTGCCACCACATTAAATCGCTAAATTACAGTGAAATATTGGTATTGTAAAGCCAATATTGGTGGCGCAAAATCACACTGCTTATATCGTCCTTCCACGAAAATGACGGAGAAAACAAGCAATGGACGTCTTGATTGAACGAGAAACTGAAGACTCTAATAAGAGGCGAATCTGCACCTGGCCGGAATTCAGGGGGTCCGGGTTCGAGTCCCGGTCAAGGCGAATGATTTTTTCTCTGTGGAATATCTGCTCTTGTGCAATTTCAGCGGGTAACGCCGCTAAAGTTTTCACGGATAGTGCATGATCTTTGAATTAAATTTTACTCTTTTTAATCTTTACTTTAAATCATAGTTTCATGAAATAGAACTCTAGTGTTTTTTTCCCTGGCTAACTTCGCACAGCCAAGTAGACATGAAGGAAAACCGCTCAGCACTAATAAATATATGAAATTTTTAGTATCCTGGAAGGGTAGGCTACGAGAGAACAAGTATGTTTAAATGGTGCCTACACTTCAGGGATAACTACTCAAATAATTCAGAAACTGCCTATTTCACCCAAATCACTCCAATAGCTGATTTCAGAGGGCCGGGTCTATAACCCTGAATACCACTCAAGGCTCATTTTACATAACAAATTATATACGTTAAGAAAACTCATGAAACGTCACTTGATTGCCCGTACACTGATTTAAACATAAAAATGTATTTCCTAAAAATAATTCGATGATTTTCGCCAAACCTGGTGAACAATAGAACAATGTGATTACTAATTTTAAAGCACAGTGCTTACTAGAGGAAAACTGAATGAAAGTCGGTGATTTTTCTGAGAGGAAAATGTCAACCGTGAGATATACTTGGTAGTGCTTGAGTCGTAGATGCACTAAACTCAAAGCATATACGTGAGTAAAACTACGGCTTTAGACCACCTTATGTATGCAAATGGTCTTCTGCCAAAGCTTTCTCTCAGAAGAATTTTATATTCTGTTCCACATATAATGCCGAGAGTTACAAATAAGCACTAGCGTTTTTCAATTGAAAATCCTTAGTACTCGAATCATTTCTCATACGCCAAGTACCTACCCTATCAGTTTCACATGAAATTTTCTGCAAAACGTTTCAAAAGTTTCACCCAAAATAACTTTTAATGGGGTTTTTTCTCATTAAAAAGCCTGCTACTCTTGAACAACGTTTCAAAATCCACTGGTTATTCTTTTTTAACTGGTCGAACAAGATAGTATGGGAAAGGATGGAGGCGTTTAGTTAATACTGGACACGTATGACCACCCCGAGGCAAGCAGAAAAGTTTTATGTAAGTTAACTTTTTTATACGCCATTAAAACTATGTACAGTGATCAGTTCGAAAGTGGTCGGATAGGTGAGGATTGAACTCACCAAGCACAAAGTCAGACAGCGTTCAAAATTAACAGACCAGGATGGGAAGGTCATTTTCTTACCTTGAGCCGCCTGTGGTTTAACGGGAAGATTGGCACCCAAAATATTACTCAGTTGTGACTTAATTGAACCTGTTCAAAGGACTATTCAGAATTTTAAACCGACACCTCTACTCTGTGGCTCGAGATTCTACTCACTGGGGTCCCATGCTATCCAAAGCGATATTAAACGAAATAGATCGTTTAATATCGCTTGTTTGTTACATGGATTTGTTGCACAGTCGATAATATTTCTAGACCAAGCAATCAAATTCGATTTGTTCGTGCATATATAAAAATATTGCGCGTACACAAATATTCTACATTTAAATAATGAATAAGTCACACCTGACGACATTGAATAATCTTTTTTCTCCGAATTTTTACAAGTACGAGGAGAATAGAGCGCTTCCGACAGGTTTACTTCATCAGGCATCATCATAGCCATTCATTAATCCTAAACCTGATATTCCGCAGCTCCTCTTTTCAAGTCTTCTATTAGCTAACCTAAAAGCGATTGACAAAGTCTTATTTTCGGCATCCTTCACTTCTTGCTCCATTTATCCCATATGGGGCCTTATATCATTTTTCACATTCGCTTGTGACTCGACGACTGTCTTCATCAGCTCGCCGTGTCTCATGTCCGACACGGTTGTCGGTATTCTTCTTCAATTTCAACAGGAATTTACTTTTATCCTACTCTTTTTAGAACTTATTCGTTAATTGCTCGATCTAGTAATTTTATTTTCATCGGAAGGTAATTAAAACTTAGTACATTCCACACTTTATATTTGCCAACCATGGTTTCCACATACAATTTCATTTTCATGGTTTCGCAGTCAAAAGTAGCAACAAATACTTGAAAATGGCAATGTATGTCTAACTCACGGTCGGGAAAAATAACGTGTGGAATGTGCAAAGTTTTAATTAAGAAGCAGTTCCCCAGTGTTAAGCTTGAAACTTTAGAATTTATTTTCATCATTCTTCACCCTCAACATCACATTTCAAACGCTTCAACCATTGCCTTCTCTGCGGGTGTTATCGTCCATATCTCACTGCCACAAAGGAACATGAGCCAGATTTTAATTCTGATGAAGTATTTCGTTCCTTCCAAGCTTATATTTCAAGTCTGAAGGTAGATTCTTCCTATAGTAGAAGGCCCTCGTCCCCTGTGCCATTCATCTATTTCTTTCTTGCTACATCCATCGCTTTCTATTTTGCTTCCAAGATAACAATTCTCTTTCACCCCTTCTAGTGCTTGCTTTCAAGTTTAATACTGAATTCCTGGATGCGTAATGGCATACGTAATGTTTTGATAGATATATATATTTTATGGCCCATGCACACAGATTTTTACACGTATGAATTTAACATTTGGGCTTTAGGTAGCTTTAAATGAAAATTCCTGTGGGGAGCTACCACCATAAAATGAGTGAAAGTGCAGAATAATCAATAAATGTGCCGATGACTAGAATTTAACAGACGAAAAAATGTATTAAAAAATTATGAAAACAGGATACAAATATTAAATATAATATTTGTATACAGTTTTCATAATTAAATTCATTAAATATAATATTTGTATATGAATATTATAATCAAATAACACGTGGCTTTCCTGAGGAATAAAGAGAGCGCAAGAGAAGAGAATATTACTCATGGTATGAAGGAGAAAATAGGCGGAGAGAAAGAGAGGGGACTTGATAGATCAATGAGGGAGTAGGCAGGGAAATGGAAGTTGAAAATGGAACACGGAGGGGAAATATGAAAGAGGATGAGGCAGAGGGGAGAACTTTCAACCAATGGTCGCTACGGTTGTCCTTCCCAAAATAAATTAACATCAGCGCCGAGAGTCGAACGTTGCGAGAGCGGCCGAGGGATCGGAATAGAAGTCCGGTTCGACGTTGTCATGGGGGGAGGGGTAAGCTGGACAGAAAGGGTTACAGGAGAGCTTAAAGGCGTAGAGTTTCGTTGATGCGTAAAGATAGGTTCTTCCCGCCGTTGGGGCGGAAAGAATCAGCGTTCATTCATGAATCCGCCGCCGTTATGCGCGCGAGACCTTCAATGAAATCGGCGAGTTGTTGCTATTTCCGCAAATACAAATGCGGACCTCTCTCGATTAAATGAGATAACATCATCCATTCATTTAAAAAAATACTTTCCATGTACCACGGCTGAACAAACGAAAAGTAGAGGCATACTACCAATAATTCCAATAAACGAAGAAAATATTTTGGTGATTAAATATGATTTGGTCTTTAGATATGATTAGAATGCTAAATCATGTTCGTCCATATCAGTGATTAACAACTTACCAATATTATATACAGGAAAAGTTTTTTTCGTATGCGTTATTTCTCACTCTTGATCGGCACAGTGATCTCCAATGTGATATTCGGAACAGAAAGGTTGGTTGGTTATTCAGGGGAGGCGACCGACAGCTAAGGTCATTTGCGCCATTTAGGATAGGTGGGTAATTGGGTAGTGGTAGGAGTTTTCAGGGAACGGAGAAGGGTGGAGAGAAACCCGGCGTCGGCATTAGCCTACTCTTAACTGCAGGCGCCAAGGGGACCACGGCTTAACGTCCCATCAGACGGACCGAGTACTTAACTTGAAATTCCATCCTCTAGGCACTCAAGTGGGGACCGGCTTTCCACTGAAAAATCCGCCACTGCTGGGAATCGAACCCGGGCCCTCGGGATGGGTGGCCCAATAATCTAGCCACCATACCAACCCGATCCCCTCGGAACAGAAAGGCGGACTTAAGTTGGCATACGCACTTGATTGGCTACTAACACCGCAAACGTGAAAAAAATTACACTCCTTCCGTTTGAAGATCCTGCATTCTTATTGATAATTCGAAGAGAAAGGTACACTCTTTTATAAATGGCTGGAATTGGCAACCATGTGAAAACTGAACAGCCTTTGTGCATATTTTATCTGGGTCTATGGGTCATAATATCCAATTTTAAAGTTCTCAAGCGTTTTTACCATTACTGCGACCAAAGGTGCTACCACACACCCTCACGCGTCTTGCACGGTATTCCGTAGATTTAGATGAAAGGTATTGTTTACGATGACCAGATAGCTACAAACACTCATCGTATCTACAAATTAACGGGGCTGGAAACCGCCACGACACTTTAACTCCTACCACTCTAAGAACCACGGCGGAAATAAGGATAAATACCTTCCTTTTAAAGTCACTAAGAAAATAACAACTATTTTCTCTTTATGGGTGGTTACAATACGGCTAAGAGGATTACTCATGGTTTGAGCAAGTTTTCATGTCTCCTTGATGTAAAAAAGCGAATAAACCGAAGACACACTTTAAAAAAAAAGCTTTATGGGCTTAGTTATTTTCACAATATTCAGCCTACACATACATTTAAATATTCGTTTTGTTGTTCACTATCTCTTTTGTGAAGTAATGAATGAAACACAAAAAAATGATCACATGAAGTCTGTAACCAAATTTTCAATCAGTACTTCGAACTGAAATATTTATCAAATATTTTTATCTATAATTTTGAGTTCCATTGTGAAGATTACGAGCAGTCACTCGCTCCCTGCAATTGATTCACACTAATGGGGAGAAAAATTAAACTCATGATTGCTACCTTCCAAAGAAAACAGTTGGTAAATGCAGGCCACTCTGTTTACTTTCTTGCAGTTTATATACCTGAAATCCTAACCTCTTCCTACACAGTCAGTATGTTCCTGCCGAAACTCCAGCAATTTTTAAGCCTTTAATTTATGATTAATTCCGAGTTTCATAGCACTTTAAACTAATTTCGATCAAATGATAACGACTTCACTAAACAATTATTTTTAATTATAAGATCACCATTATTCTGCAAGAGCTGATATTTTATCTTCATACGCCATCATAAGTAACTTTATCTAGATAAAACACCAATACATCTATGATTTGGCATTCGACATCGTCTTTTCATTTATGACGATTATCAAATATTAAAACAACCACTATCTCTGACGAAAAACAATGAGAATACGTTACACGTAAAACGACGTCTCTACCCTCCTACTATTTATTATCTTAATTAAAATAATATGACATCCAGATGAAACACCCATCATTCAAAAATTCTTGCAGAATTCCAAAATGACCATGCCTGTATACTTTAGTGTTTGTTATTTATATGACCGTTTCGTTTCGTTCAGAATTAATAGAAATGTTATTGCTAGAGTACCTACATCACGGGTACTATTATCACTTTTATAGAGCCTGTTATCCAATAAATACTATGTATTTACAGTAACTTAGTCAATTTCAAATTTTCCAGAAGAAATAAGAATAGCTTACTATGCCAGGGAAAACTCGAAATTTTATGGTCATTTATTTATTAATTACTTTAACCCTTATGCGCATCAAATAATGATAAAAGAGGAGCTAATTTTAATTCATTACTACGAAAATGTTCCTTAAGATATTATGTCTGATAAATATTTTCTAGATCTGCAAACGATTGCGGATTCACTCTTGTACTGACAACGTTCAAGTACAATTACTTTGAATAACTTCTACTGTGTATCCTGAGGAGTCAGCAACCATCACATTTAGTTGATGTTCTCATAAACTGATTGTATTGTTAATCACACATTAAAAATCCAGAACTTAAATAGGAATAAAAAGTATTTTATTTACACTCCAGTTGCCTGAAGTAATACTAATAGTTCTTTGAATTAAATACTTCGTTTATTGCATTTCATATTTCGACCCCCGGAAACCACAGTGAGGCTGGAAATGACTCCGGATACGAAAGCGAGGCTGGAGGCCCTGCGGAGCCGGCCGAGGAGGAGACCAGACTGGGCCGAGATGATGAAGGAGGTGGAGGATGGGATAAAGCTGAAGCACGTCCAGTGCAATGACCGCAGCAAACCTCTTTTGCCGCAAGTGAAGGCCAAGGGACAGGTATGCACCGTGAAAGAACTTATAAATTATACCAGAAGGAATATAAATGCATCGGTGAAGATACGCGTTCCGCAGTAAGCGGAAAGACACAAATCTGAATGTTGATGACACCGGAACAATCGTCGCTGAAAAACTAAGACGAATATTTTTTTGGGGCCAGGACCAGAGCTTTATAGATAGGATCTGGTACCCCCGCCAGGAATATTTTACAAATGATCACAAAACTCTTGAGTTGAATTCTAGGAACGTTTACGCAAGCCTGTTTAAGGGGTAACTGTCGTTTAAGATGTAAGAATAAATCATCACACTTGAGTTGAAAACATAAGGTATAATAAGGACACCCTAAACATTACATGAGCGTCATCATGACCGAGTAAAGACAATTTACCGTCACGTTTAAAATTCAGACAAAAAACCGTATTGTTCAACCTAAATGTCGAGATGCGGTGAGTGTAGATGTCACGAAGGTATATCCAAAACGCCCAAATTCACACATTAAGGCGGTAGGACCAGTTTCTTTCCCTCATAAATCCGAATGTACTCTTAAAGTACACGGTCTGAAGTATTGCCCTAATTTAAACTAACGGTCAAGGGTTCTACAAGATCATTTTATCGAATCCCGAAACGAAGTAGCTGCCAAACGAAACGAACCACCTCCCACAACCAGGTCAGGATACTGATGAAGTAGCTCCTCACTCGAAAGAGACACTGTGAGATCGAAATGGAAAAGGGGAATGAGCGATTTACAACAGCATGCCATATATTTTCACATAGTTCAATTCGGCCGATATCGAAAGAGGTATTTAGTCACCTGCTTTCTGATTGAAACCTACGTTTGGTCTGTCAATTTGTCACCTATGTTCTGAACAATATATACCTACACCGCATTAATAACGTCCGGTTTTTACTTTCAAAAAAGGAAATCAAGAAAAAAGAAGATAAAGGGCGATACACAATTGTTAGCCGTGGTATTCAGGTGGTAGAGTGATGGGCCTGGCTACTCCAAGGTCGCGAGTTCAAACCCCGCCTTGGGCACAAAGATTAACTTTGTCTTTAAGGTTTAGTTTACACTAGGTGGTGCGATATAACCTAAGCCGTTGGAGAACCTTAAAAATCCTCAAAACTTAAATCCTAAAACCTTAAATCAATTCTAAAATAATTCGAATGTACAATAAAGTGCAGCCAATTGATAATTCACAAGATTAACGGTTTTCGAATACGTTGAATGGAGTAACGTCGGAGTTTTAAGGACAACCAGAGACGTGAGCCTTAATCCACCTACACTAACTACAGATCCGAAAGAAACAGAAATCCGACAGGCACAGCTTGTTGCAGCGACCAATCTTTACTCTCATTGTTGGATACAAAAATAGGCAAACCTCCTTATTTTTCGAGGGAAAAGTTGGCAGTCGCCCGTATATTTTTCGCGCGAAGAGTTGGCAGTTGTACCTCATGCGCCACGCCAAAGGCTTGATCCGATAGCCCCTGGTCGCCCTCTCTCCGGCTGAAGTTTTTGCCCTCCGGGTCGCCCACACCCTCGCCAATGGACACCGGCGGCGTGCTTTTAACAGAATGGGAGGGCCAGGACTCAGCATCGTGCTTGGACGATGGACGACCCGACGAGGTGAGGAATTCTACTGCGTCCATTTTTGCTTTAAAAAAAACCAATGAGTTGATGATTCGAGAGCCATTCACACGTCCTCAGTCTTTCTCGACTAGACCCGAAGCTAATTTCATTCATTTCATTATATTCTACCAGTACAGGAAGATGAGGAATATTCATGCCTGATAAAGATTTTTCTCAATCGTCAGAGGCCTTCTCCTACAGCCTCCATTCTCAAACAACACCAAGTTATCTCAAAATAATTTCCCTCATTAACTATTAATGTTTTCCACCTCCTTCCATTCTATCCTAAATTCATTTTCTTTTCATCTCTCTCCCTCCTTGCCCAATATTCTCGCCTCTATCATGATACTCGACATCCTGTTATCTCCCACTGTCTTTCATTCACCCTTTTGCCTAAAAAAAAGTCATTTCTTCATTCCTATAACACATTTCATCATTTTTCGCTTGCCTCTGCATCCATTTTCTTTACTCCTTACTTACGTAGGTACTTTACCTACCCTTCCCTTCCCTCAAATTCAGATCATCTGAACTACAAATTACACTATGCTACATTTTAAAGTTATCACTATTTTTTCTGTCATAAGTGAAATCGATTAAGGAAACTTGGGCCTTCCACTAAATCCATCTTAACCATTTCTCTACTCTGCAAATTCTCTATCAAATAGTTACTCATCTCTTAGGAATGGAATTAATTTATACTTGGCCAGAGAGAGGTGTCACTTATAAGATTGAAGTATTTAACTTTCTCATTGTGTCCACAACTACCAATGTCCTCCTCTATCAATACACACAAAGGTGGTGAGGTGGGCTAAAATCCCTCAGGGCACCTAATTATGAGACCTTCCGATGAATTCCCAACCACACAGAAACACCACACAATTACTCCCCAAACTATAGTTATGCTCACAAGCAGCATTATCAAATGTTATAAATGCATGAGCAAATTCATGAGGATCATTAGAAAGACAAAGAAGGCTAAATGTGGGCAAAAAATGTACCTGCCTAACAATGAATGAAGAAGGGATACAGAAACTCATAAAAATATATCAATCCTTAAGCCCATTTCACACGATACTTGATCCAGCACAAGAACTAGTGTGCTAGCCACTACTTGATATTGAAGACGGAATCTAGCATGATTGGAACCGTCCTGGGAGGTTTCACACGATCATTGACCTTGTGCTTGCCATTAAGTGGTTATTTCATATGATTCCATACTAATTTAAAAAAAGAAGTTCACACAGCTTCTGTAACGTGACTTGATTGGTCAATGACTACTGGGTCCTGCTGGGAGCTACTAGTACCGCATCAAGTATGAAATCCAGTAGCTCAGCAAGTTGGTATGCTAGTGAGCATGCTTGCTAGCCAGCATACTGGTTATATTCACACGATACTGGAAAGCTAGCATACTTGCCAGTATACTCGGCCTTGTGCTGGATCAAGTACCATGTGAAATGGGCTTTAACCTTGGCAGTCCAAATTTTTCACTTACTGCTCTTTTTTTATAAAGGGTAGGATCTCATTTATAGCCTTAGAGCAATTTATATTCGGTGTCATTCCAACATTAAACATTTTGTGAAACTCAAACAGTATGGTTAAAAAACTGTTTAAACCTGTGTTCTGTTTCTAACGTCTGCATATTTTCTTTGATAGCATGGAAACAGAGGAATATGTTTTAAAGAGAGAGCCTAATGAGGATTTCTTTCTGGTAAAAGAGTGAAGGTTGATGACTGGAATTTTAAGACAAAAAAATCTTTAACTCAACTACAATTACTATGCAAATGATTAACCCTGCTTGGGATGTATTTTAACGTATATGTAAGATTATCCTGTGATTTGTTGCGCGAAATGATTGCAAAAAAAAAGTCTTGGAGCAAAATTTGAAAGAAAAAGAATGCAAAAATGCATTAGATATTTTCCAACAGATATCAGGATGCTGGCATTCTGATATAATAGACATTGGTCATTATTGATATCGGTATTGGCTCACTCCTAAAATTGAAAGTAGGTTTTCACTAAATTTATCATATACTACCAAGCAAAGGCTTCTGGGCACTTGATAACTCATCATATTCATCAATTACAACATCAATCCTCATATTTGTTTGACGAAGCTCTCCACTGAGTTCTTCTATTGGCTAATCACTTGATAACTAAACCTCAAATTAAAAAAAACTCATGAAATCTCATGAAACTATGATGAGATGAAAAGAAATCTGATTCAAAGATTTTTCCAATTACTATTATATAATATAATACTTCAAAGACTTACGGATAACATTTTTTAACACAACCCAGCCGGCACAAATCATCTAATATCCCCTTCGCATATGTATGCCATCTGGATGCCAATGGTAGGCGCGCATACTTTCATCTGGATGGCATCCGTATGCCGAACCGCTGCCGAGTGGATGCGGAAGGGAGATACCGCCGCCTGTAGAGAGATGCGAAGAGGATACTCGTTTCTCGATTACTATTGGTCGATGGCACTGCCACCTTCCGACCAGAACGAGAACTAACAGCGACACTGACAGTGCTGCTACCTGCTGGTCAAAACGAGAACTACCCGCGACACTGCTAGTGCTACCATCTGCTGGTTAAAATAAGAACTACCCGCGACACTGCTAGTGCTGCCACCTATCAGCCGTAAAGAGCACCACTTATACCCCATGGCACCACCGACCCGGGATTTTTAAATGACTACCGCACTCGTACTAAATATCTACTCAAAATAGGCTGAAATTAATTGAACTGACACTCAATAATCATTATTGCCATAAATAGCGTTCCTACTAAATCATACATACCCAAATACCATCCGCTTTACAATGGTGCCAGAATTCTTTACATTCATAATGAAAGATAAAATATACAAAGATTGCAGTAGTGACCTCCTCACACCTGGAAAAAAACTCCAAATGCTACCTGCTGTTGCATTGAAACTGCAGTGTTGGCATGGGTAGCCAACTCAATAGCACATATGGATTCACCTGAGGATCTATCATCAATAATAAGTTAGGTTCCATGCAAATATGTTAAGTGGTTGGTCCTAGAAAAATTATTGGGAAAAGCTCAAATACAAAAAAATAAACAACATATGGGTTGGGTAGTATTAATTTAAAAGTGTAATTTACTTGGCAAACAAATCAAATCAATAATAATAATTTATTCACGGGCAGAGCCCTTTTGCATGTGCAAATACAACTTTTATAATAACTTGTATCATATATATATTCGCAGAGAGGATGCACTTGGCGGATGCATAAAAGTTTACACAAAAACGTTTTGACACTAAACATAGACAAATGGAGACACTCACAAAGTAGTCTTGGAGACGTTTCGACGCTCATGGCACCATTCTCGATCCGGAGAGAGTGACATTCTCCACGGAGAGTGAGGGGGTGGAAAGGGAAAAGGGTGGGGGGAAGAGGGGAGGGAGGGTGGTGGGGAGGAAAAGGTGACCAATAGGGACTCTCAGTGTTGCTGATTGAGGCCTGGACACTCCTCCCACCTTGTACATATATAAACAATATACTCTTGAATATATATAAACAATCTTGTAATTCAACACAATCACTGAATTTATCAATAGGGTGAAATCATCAGCATGCAACAAATATTTAATAGGGCTTATATGTTCACCAATATCATTAATGAACAAAAGAAACAGTAGGGGATCTAAGTGAGACCCCTAAGGAACACTTGAAGTAGCAGCAAAGGTATAAGAAGTGGAATCAATTTAAGTAACAATTTTATGTTTGCTAGGTAGCTCTTAATCTAAATCTACCTAATCAATCTAAACTCATCATCATCATTGGTCAGCAATCCTAAGATTGGTTTGATGCAGCTTTCCACTAGATTCTTCAATCAGCCATTCTTTTCATATTGACATAATTCTTCTCTTATACATCCTTCACAACCTGTCTCATGTAGGTTTCTCATACGAGACCTGCCTTTTCCAATCTTCCCGTTCACTTTTCCTCCAACGATTGTTTTCATAAGGCCATAGTGTCTCAAGATATGGCCGATTAAGTTGTCCCTTCTTCTTTTTAGTTATCTAAACTTATACAAAAACAATATTAAACTAAAACATCACAAATCAATTTAAACTATTGCAAAATAACCCAAAAACTAAAACATCACAAACCAATCTGAACTTATACAAAACAATAGTAACCTAAAATATCACAAATGAAATTGGAACTGAAAAATCACAAGTCAACCTAAACTCATACAAAGTTACATCTAAAACATCACAAATCAATGTAAAACTGAAACACCACTAATGAATCTAAACTCATCCAAAACAATCAAAAAAGCTAAAACACACAAATTAACATAAAACTGAAACTCCACAAATCAATCTAACTCCTACAAAGCAATGCTAAACTAAAACATATTATTAATCTAAAATATGTCATCAGGCTCCACAGCTTGTTCCACTGCAACACCTGATTTGGGTCGCCCTCTCACCCTTGATAGACGAAACCACTCGCCTATGCTTCTTTTGACAGAAACCATGTCTAATGGGATTCCATTGACATGCTTCTCCTTCACAGCATCTGTAGATAATATAATAAATGTTTATAAGATTATAATCCAACACACATCCCTGAGGGGCATTGGAGTGGAGTAACATACTCAATATTAAGTCAATGGAGTAACATACCAAAGATCAAGTCTATAAGCTGAGGGAAGTTGGCTTCAAATGAAATTTTTTGGGAAGATCTCCCTGTCATACATAAGAGCCTACTGATGTCATTGGTCATCAATACAGCACACACATCATTTACAGTTTTATTTAATGATGGTGAAAATGTTTGCACTGTACTCCTGTAAAGGGCATTTGAACATCTGCTCCGTAAGTAGTGCACCTGAAATCAATAATAAACTGAATTAACGGCTAATGAGCCATTTTGGTTTATCCTCTAATCTTAAATGAAGAGCATGCACAATAAATGCAGAAGTAGAGGCCCCGCAGCTGTTTTGTCAGTGAATACATAGGAAAACTTACCATGAATGACCTATACTTAAAGTTGTCATTTATTGTTTCCTGAAAGTCACTCAGGTCCTGTAAGTCACTAAATGGCAGCTGATGGAGAAGCTGAATATCTCCTACATCTTCCTTGGGAGGCAAACCGTTCAATTTTAAGGTCAGCGCTTCAATCCCTTCTTTAATTTCTTTTAATTCTGCCATAACTCTGGCTTCGAATCTTCTGAAATTGTATTCATTATGTCCAACTAAAATCAAGGGAAATGAGATAAGAAACCTAATATTCAAGAGACAATGAAAAATCATATCATGCAGCTTCTTGATAGACCACAAAGCATGCGAAGTGAATGGTTGTTACATTTTCCCTTCAACAGTCATGAGGCAGTAGTTGTGTATATCGTACTGCATAATGGTTCATTACCTCTTGCCACGCTGTCCTTTTCTGCTGCCAACGGTTTAAGGGAAGGCACTGTCTGGTTGGTCACCGAATTCAAAGGGTTTCCTGGGGTTTTGCCTGCCTTGTGCGTCAGCCACTGGGAGCCTAGACCCTTTGATGTGGAAGGCACTGGGGGCGCATGCTCTTTTGCTGCTGTCTGGGACAGCCCACTGATGGAGACAGGTGGAGATGTGATATACAACCCTGGGTCCCTGGAGGTGTACGCCCCTTTCCCTGCCTTCTGGGGCAGCCCAGGGTTTTGGGACACTGGGATCATACTCCTCTTTGCTGCCTTCTGGGGCAGGCCACTGGTGGGTGCCAGCTGCTTCTTAATTAGCCCAGACTTCTTGGACCCTGGTTTGGGTCCAACTGTCAGGGACACCACTCCTGACTTGCTGACAGAAGCAAGGGAGAAAACATTCCTTGGGATGGATCCACCTTGATGTCATTATATAAAAAGAGCGATTGTTAAAACAACATTTAATAAATATGTTTGAGCAAACAATTCCAAGTTATAAGAAAATCAATTTACCTGGTGGTGGTGGATCACTTAAATAATCGCCATCTGACGACCCCGACTCTGAGTTGGACTCCCCTGGATACCTATGATCCTTAACTTTCCTTTTCCTTTTTTGCCTCTCAGCTGAAGAAATGAAAGCCTCAAGGTCTGTTTCTTCACAGCCCACAACTTCAATTTCAAGCTGTGTGGCAGCATGCATAGTATCTTAAGAAAAATATGAAAATGAATTAAACAGATTGAAATGTAATATTTTCAATAAGTTCAAGAGAACTGCAAATTCATACACAAAAGCAAAATGAAATATCAAAGGTTTCTTACCAAATGGACTAGTAACATATCTCAATGGGAGCATTTCCCATTCCTCCGATGGCTTCACCTGCTTCATTATCATCCTCCTAATATCAGATGACTTAGATGACTTACAACTCCCAGTAGGATAAAAAGCAAAGAACTTGTCCCCCAAATTGCTTACCCAACTGTATGGAATGGTTTGAACAGTAATGTCTTCAAACTCCCTGTGCGGCAGGAATTCAGCCACAACCCACGGCATCCTGGAATAAACAATTTCAGAAAGTACTGGGTAATGGAAACATTTATGTTGCTCTTTAATGCAATCCTTAAGTTACACCACCGTACTCACAATTTATTGCTGGTGAAGAAGCTCTGCAATAAAAAACTGCTGGTCTGCTCCAGTAAAGGGAATGGCACATGCCTTTCCCTTCACATCTTTCACAGCCCACATACGCAAATCTGACAATTTACTAGCATCATATATTCCAACATTCTGTGACAGTGCTGGACAATTATAAAAAGGGACCACGTTTTCAAAACTTTTACCTGCAATGAAGACTTCTGCACCTCTACTAGCAATGGTTTCAACAAATACAATTTCACCCCCAACAGTTATCACACAATTGTTGGGGGATTTATCGGAAATTTTTAACAAACCAATTGCATAGGTAGAATAATGTGGCTGTTCTAAATCAAAAGGCAGAGCCTGACTAAACTTGTGCTCTCTGATCTTCTGCAGAGTAGGCCTATTTCGTGGGAACTGAGTCATTTCATGGAGACGTCTCACAATCTGGGGGAGAGGAAGATTGGGCTTGCGTATAACTCTTTTAATTTGGCCTAATTTGTCCTCAAATTTAAATGCACTGAATCTGTCCAGTGGACCATGCACCTCACAATCACGCACTAAATGGAGAAGACCATGCACATTATAGGACACCATCTCCCTGCCATACAGTTCAGCGAACTTACTAACAAAATAAATTAGGAGTGCACTTGCATAATTAACACCGTCAAGGTAATTGTCTGCTACTAATACCCTGATAGCATAGTGCAGTGAGAGGAAATGCTTATATGGAGACAATGCTAGTATTCCCTGTAAGAGGTAGGGGCCAGTATATAAAAGAAATAGCCTAAATTCTGTAGCCTTCCATCGAAGCAGTTCTTGCAGAGTGCGTGGCTTCCTTGCAAATTCCCATGGTATATGGCTGCTAATATGCTGTATTTGTTCATCAAGGAGAGTAACCTTCCTAGCCCCTAACCGTACATTAAGGCTACCCTTAACCCATGCTATAAGCAACTTTCTCATCACCCCCAAGCAAACTAAATGCATGAATTCAAAAGGAAAATCAGTAACCATTCTGATGCCTGGAATATCAACTAAGGGTGAATTACCCACATGATGGTCCTCATCAACTTTTGCAACAAAGTCCCTATCAGTTCTTATTGGAGCATTGATCTCATCAAAAACTACTCTATTATTTACATATTCCCCTTGTACACAGCATTTTCCACAGCCAAAATAGCCATTATGTGACTTGATCTGCTTGATGAACGCACGAGCCGGAGCATCACATATATAGCCCGTTACTATAATATCAAGAGGCACCCCATCATGAACAAGTCCTTCCCTTCTTAGAAGAACCATTTCCTTAACATAGTCCTCAAGGTATTCCATGCATGAAAGAGGTTTCCCATTCCCGTGAAATATACCCACTACAAAAGGAGGCACTGAGGGAAAATCTTGCAAGCTCATTAAAATTGGCCAAATTTGACTGCCTGAACTTTTGGCTAGAGGAAGACCATCCACATTGCACTGCAGCCTTATAGTTCCATTCTCTGTAATAGATGGATCCTCACTGATCAAATGCCTCAGACTCCTCTCAATGCCAAGGTGGCAATAAGTGCCACCGGCAATATCTTTTGCATTAACATCTCGAGGAGTCTTTAATAATGTCCTTGTATCAGCAGGTAAGGCCCTAAAACAGTGGTGCCTTCTAAGTATTTGGAGAATCTCATTTGATTTCCTTATGGACACTCCTTCACTAGCCCACTTAGCTATATTCAGACGGATATTTAAATAATCATCTACATCATCATCACTCCCAGAATCTAAAGAAGGTGAAGAAAACACCAGATTCCCTTCATCATCATCATCATCATCATCATCATCATCATCATCATCATCATCATCACCCGAAACTTCAGAATTCCCCTCCATATTCCCAATTTCCCCATTGCCATTATCAGGGTCACCCTGGTTTTCATTGATTGTATCATGCTCATCTAAAGGGAATTCTATGACGTCTCTTTCAAGTAGAGCACACTCTTCATTGGCTACATGTTGCCGTCTTTGCCTTTTAGACAAGGCAGCTAGGGGATACCTTCTTTCAGACATTGCAGAAGAATGTTACAACAAATGATGCTAGAAACACGTGCTTTTGTCTTAAGATCAATCTGAAAGGATATCATTGCGCACAATTTAATATCTCAACCAAGAAAAACGGAGTATTAATCTAACAATATTAGCTAGTAGTAAATTTCACATGTAATATAAGTCTAACACACAAGTCATTGTCACATCCTCATCTTTTTCCTGCAAATTCTAGCTTCAGTTATTGCACTCAGGGAACCAACAACATTCATAATAACCAATACTTATATACTCTTTGCCATGAAGGGCCTCGTCATTAACAATATCCCTTTTCATAATCGGGCTGCTTCATCTGTATCACTTTTCTAAAGCAAGCTCAAACTTATCGTGGAGTGTAAGGGATATTATAGGGCAAGCGAATTTTTGGAGGACAAGCTATAATGTGGATTGTTTAAGTCATCATCATCATCAAGGGTCAACAATCCTAGGATTGGTTTGATGCAGCCCTCCACTCGATTCTTTTATTGGCCAACCTCTTCATATCAACGTACCTAATTCTTCTCTTTTACGTCCTTCACAACTTGTTCCATGTATCTCATACGAGACCTGCCTTTTCCATTCTTCCCGTTCACTTTTCCTTTGACGATTGTCTTCATCAGGCCATTGTGTCTTAAGATGTGGCCGATTAAGTTGTCCCTTCTTCTTTTTATAGTTTTCAGCGGACTTCTCTTTCTCCCACTCTTCTGAGGACTTCTTCATTGTGAGGCGTTAAGCAGGAATATCGGAAACAATAAGTTGCCACTTATTGTGTAAGTACTTGTATTATTTGCTGAAATGTTAATGATGTACTGTATTTGTATTTACTTTGACGATATTCCTGCTTGACGCCTCACAATTTTGTTATACAATTCTCAGAGCTGGGCCTGGTTTGCAATGTTCTTATCAACATCTCAGGGAATGAAAGGTCAAAGCTATATATTTATATATGTCTGCAGATATATATCTCACAAAAATTTTCAAGTAGTCATAATGAGCAATGCTGCTTAGTTCAGATTTTCGGAAACAAGTTCATAAATTTGCAGGGCTATTCTGTTATTTGAGGGCGTTATATTGCGTCGTTGCTATTTCCCTTCGGAAACAATAATTCGGCTTCTGTAAATACCGCCGCGCTGTAAATACCGACAGTATGAGAAAGTAGTAGGGCAGATTCCAAGCGGCCAGAACGAAGCAGATGAGAAATATTGTAATAAAATCTGTGTTATCTGGGTACAACATTTTGATTTATGCCTCAAAATTTTTTTTAAAACCTCGATAAAGATTTTATTCTCGATAAAAACTCACAAATGATGAATGTACCTACTCAAAATATTGTTTGCAAATAGGTATATATTATCATGTACATGATCATAACATGTTATTCGAATTCGAATTAACAATATGTTCATGATCGCGGCATTTACGGCTTACTTTTCGTCTTACGCCTTGCACTAGGTGACATAAAAGAAGTTCGCATGCGAAATGGCTTCAAGACCGCAAGAAGTACATGGAAATTTCTTTTGTATAGGTACCCGGAATAATTTCATAAAGTTGTCATAATGCAGATGAAAAGGATTTTACACTTCCCCTCTGAACAAAATGTATCCGCCTTTCATCGCAGTATACTTCGAATAAGCTACGTTTATACCAAAAATAAATCGAAAATACCAAATTAACCATCATTTCTGAAGTTTACCTACAAATAAAATAAGAACGTGTATACAATATTTGTAGGTACATGGTGACAGTAAAATAAATTACGTAGTCAATTGTAGTTCTCAGATTAATTTACCTTGGCCTTTTTCGTTCTTTAAAATCGCATTACTTTCGTTTTCTTCAGATTAATTTTCATCCATTTCAGATTAATTTTTCGCGCTGTTTTTTTTACACATCCTGTATTTTTTTGGTAGCCCTTGACTGATTGACTATCGCTTATTTCCGCGAACTTCACCGATTTTATCAATATCCCCCCGATCTTTACTCCAGCCTCGAGCTCATCCCAATTGTCTCTGTCACCATATCCTCCGCGTACACCTATGTCAATAAGTAAGTGCCGGTGATAATTGGGAGAGCCCTGCCTATCTTCCCCTCCCTATTGTCGCCCAATCCAATTCTCCATCAGCTATAATACACTGATCACTTGCGCCTTATGTATCATGTACAAATTCCGGATCATTCTCAGCTATCTCTCTATAGTCTTCTACTATCTTCGGCAATATTCCCATAACTTTTCCCACCTCACTCCGTCGAACGCCTTTTTGAAATCAAAAACATACGCGAATGTATGCTGATTACATTCTAGATTCCTTTTCACTACTCTGATTAATTGTTTCCTTACTTATACCCTTGAACAAAATACATAAATTAATTTAATAGAATTTCAAATTTTTACTCCAAGATTGTAATAATCGCGACATCGAAATCCACATTAACTAAAATCCTACATGCCTTTTAAATTATATGTTGCCCGCATATGTTGGAGATACTTTTTTTTCCAAGATTAGACTTCATATTTGCATTTACAACCTTATAAACTTCTTATGCATTAAAACTTTCCTGAAAATAGGTGAATTATACTAACCTTCTCTTTTCCACCAGCGAGATCTTTTATTGCACAAGGACTGGAACCTCAAGAACAGTTCGCCAAATAACGCTCAGCTTTGCACGTCTCCAGTGAACCCTGTAAATAATTGCGACATCGAAATCCAAATTAACTAAAATCCTGCATACCTTTTAAATTATGTTGCCCGTATATGTTGGAGACACTTTTTTTTCAAGATTAGACTTCATATTTGCCATTTACAATCTTATAAACTCCTTACGCATTAAAACTTTCCTGAAAATAGGTGAATTATACTAACCTTCTGTTTTCCACGAGCGAGCTCTTCTATTTCACAAGGACTAGAACGCACTCAAGAAAAGTTCTCCAAGTAATGATCAGCTTTGCACGTATTGAGTCGTTTCCTGAACCCTTCACATCTGGAAGCCATAAACTGACCCTCTTCTCACCCTTTCGTATGGGGAAAGAGGACGTCCACAATGACCCGGAACCCTTGGCCAATAGCTCAATATTTTTCAGGGTGACACATAAGTGAGTGCGTGTAGGGCAGCAGGGTGAAACTATGGGCCCGTAAGGGTAAAGGACACTGGCATGCCTCAAGGTTCTCGAAGGATCTTATGTTTTGTGAAACACCGAGAAAGCAAGAGAGAAGAGGTGTGGAGGATAAAAAAATAACAGCGCGCTATGTATCTGTAGTCCGTGGTATTGAACAATATATTCTATAGAGCTGTCGGTGACAATTGGCGATAGCTATCATCAAGCCCACCGGCTACATGAATTGTCATCTGAAATTTTGAGATACTTCAGGGCCACTTTTAAAACGTTATAAAGGGGGCCAGAGTTGACCCTGCATGCATGCAGGGCCAACTCTGCGTCAACCGCACAGGCTGCGTCCGCGAACAGCAAAAGAATGTTTTATACTCTCCGCGCCAAAAGTATTTACAATAGAGACTGGAGAATTAATTAATATATAATATACCTCAAAAACTGATTAAGCTATTTTTTACAAGGTATATCGCCGTACCCATGATTTTAAGTTTCACTACGAAATAAATGTCAAAATACAACCCCCACCTAAAATCCTCGCGAAGCGATTTCATGTTTGTCAGAACTTTGTCGGAATTAGAAGGTGGCACACGGAAAGAAACCCTACCCTTACCCCCTACCCTTTTCGGGATTACCACCCGATTTCTTATCGGGATTTCCACCGGGTTAACTTGGCAAAAAGTCAGGGTTGTTATGCATAAACTTCATTTTTAAGGTACGAACTGAAGAGGAACTCGACAATATGTAATTAATACACACGATGTGGAAAGGAAATTAATACAACGGTAATAATTCACGCAGTTTTTTATTGATGAATGAAATGAATTAAGTGATCTAGCGACGAAAACGTATATCGTTTGGATTCATATCCATATTTTAAGCAAGTTAACCACCAAAGTCATTTTATCTCTCGAATCCTCTATCAGCCTGCCACAGATAGCGATACAATATTAATTTATTAAAATATTATACATGAGGTGAAACATGCAACATAGAAAAGTTGGCAGCGCCTAGCAAAGGATGCGAAAGGGATAATTGGTACCCAGCGCATCCTGTCAAACATCGCATCTTCATTGCATCCTCTTCGCATACAGATGCAGTGCGGGCAGTGCTGGCTGGGAAAGGTTACATATTTTTTTCATACAAAATTCACCTTAGAGAAGTCAACAAAATAAAACAACTTCAGTGGGCCAAACAACACAAGAATTGGACTGTTGAACACTTTAAAAATTAGTCCAAACATGAGCTCCAACCATTGCACATATGAAGGTAGCTCGGTCATGGTCTGGGGAGCTTTCTCATTCAATGGTATTTCTCCATTAGACAGGGTGGATGGAATTCTTGATAGAAAAGAGTATCACATAATTCTTTTTTTCCAAGTGGTTCCTGCGGGAAAAAACTTCCCTGGTGAAAAAAAGTGTGAAGAAAAGGTGCAAAAAAATGTGCACACTCCTCATATATTTTTTTACCAAATCCCACTTTTGGCACACTTCTCTCACACTCATGTAACACTCTTTCAGACTTTCTGCACACTTTAGGTGTTCCACACTTCACACACTTTTTTCACACGTACGTACCCCTTCACATTTCATGCACATTTTGTGCTTTTTTTTCACGCTTAGTTGCACACTTAAATTTCACCAGGGTTTTCAGCCCAGGATTTGTAATGCAACA
Organism: Platycnemis pennipes; assembly: GCA_933228895.1. NCBI lineage: Eukaryota > Metazoa > Arthropoda > Insecta > Odonata > Platycnemididae > Platycnemis > Platycnemis pennipes. The sequence goes on from OW121850.1 coordinate 113,220,011, forward strand.
ACACAATGGCCCTAAACACTCATCCAAACTCTGCTAAAACTATCTGCTGAATAAACAAAAAGGAAGTACGTTGGAGTTGGAAGTTATGGAGTGGCCAGGTCAATCCCCTGATCTAAACTAATTGAACTTCTTTGGGACAAACTTGACCATCAAGTCATGAAACAGCTTGTCCACCTTCGAAAGAAATACTCTGGACTATGCTGAAAAAACGTGGGAGCAACTAGAATCATCACTACAGCTAGTTGAAAGCTAAAGGCTCAGTACAGCAGTTGAAAGCTAAAGGTAGATTTTTATGAAAAAATGCAACAGTTGTGTTAAAAAATGTTATATATAACTATTTGAAGAGTTATATTACATAATAGTTGAAAAATCTTTTAACAAGATTTTTTTCCATTTTATTATAGTTTCACGAGTTTTAATAAGATTTTTAAAAATTTTAAGGTTTAGTTATCAAATGCCCGGGAACTTTTGCACAGCAGTGTATACATGTTATTATCACTATATATGTATACTATCACTATTATACATTTCTACATTGAAGCATAATGCATTATATATTATTGTACATGTTATTATTATGTACGTTATGATAATACACCATAGTGTATATGTCAGTGTTTATTACAGGGCTGAATCAACATATGTTGTAAATCACCTTAAGTCACACATTTTGGAACAATATAATCAAGTGATATGAGATATATGTCTCAATATTTCTCTATTTTCATGTTAATCTTTAATATTAAAAAAAAACTTCAGAATATAAAATGATGTAATGAAACTATATGTAAGATTACATGCTACAACATATTCCAATACCATAGCAGTGATCACATGTTATTATGGCACTTGATATATTGCCAAGGATTATGGATGATACTCAACAATCATACTTATTTTTCAGTTTATTTATGAGACTGAGAAAAAGAACATTCACAATCAGCTGCTCAACCAAATCCAGCAAGGTGTTAAACTCAAGAGAGCTGTCACAAATGACAGAAGTAAACCTTTTCTGGATGGTAGGTATAATAGTTTTCAGTTGATGTTTATGTGAATTAAAACTAGGACTAATTTTTAACTGAAGTGAAACATACTGGCCCCTCTAAAGAAAAGATGGCACACTCATACCTCTTATATGCTCTATGACAAAGCAATTACAAAGAATATTAACAGATATTGGGTGAGTAAGCTTCATTGGCAGTTTGAGCTCGTACTGAATTGTAATTATGGTACAAATAGGTTGTGCTGTAGTACCTACATGATTTCCCTGTCATTACAATCCTCTTTCCATTAAGACAACTATGTAGTTTTTATTTTATTTTAACTTTTAAGTTTTTACTTCATTTTGATAAATTTCCAACCACCCTGAGCCTATGGTGATGAGAACCCAGGGAAGGTCTTGCACTACCCTATAAGTATCAACACTTGGCCCTATGTCAGCTCAGCATCATTTCCTTACTGGCAAAGTTAGCCTGTTGGCTTTAAAGTGGGATAAGCCCAGCACTGGTAGTGCACCAACCTACATTGTTTGCTTACACTGAAACAATGGTAAGCTAGTATTATTTTTGGATTATGAAACCTTGTCAAAAAATAGTGTAGACTGAGGGTAAGAAAATGACACCATGGGCTGTAGGTGGATGATAATGGTACTTATGATTTAAAGGCGAGCTGTGGTAGTGAGATGGTAATCTACAACATCCCAGGGTAATGGACTGGTAGAGCAGCTGTAGGGTAACCCCTTGCTACCGCCGGAATTTTCACAGGATGGTTGCACAGATCCTTCCTAGTAACAGCATACACTGCTGTTTCAACTATGAAATAACTCTTCATTATGCCCAATGAATGGTAGGCAATGGGTAGCCCACAATAGCTCCTACACCTCAATATGCTCATGGAGTGAATGTTAGCTATGGTACCACTACCATAGACTTCTTCAGGATTTGAGGGGGGTTAACGGGAGCACTAAGAATGTAGGTGGTGGAAATGTAGAGATAGGAGGTATACCTACTTACCCTTACCCTTTAGGGAGTGTAACAGGAAGGTAACCGGGGTGTAAGCCATCAACAGCCAAGCAAGAGTGCAGCAGGTGTAACACTACACCTTCCTTATACTCTAGGGTGGGTAAGACAGAGGTAAGTGGGGCATAAGCCCAGAGGGGGCCAGTGAGTGTAGGGCAGGCACTATTTTACCACTCCTTTACCCTCCATGAAATGTACAGAACGGGTTAAGGTCAGCTACTACACTTCATGATTTATACTACCATCCCTGTACACCCTGTCTACTCGCCACGAAGGAGTTTATTTTTGTCAGGGAAGGGACAAGGATCTCCTTACTCTGATACTGTATAATAACAATTACTGTTTTTAGTCAAATTTTAAGTTTATTAATATCTAGCATATGTGAAAAAATGCGGGTTTCAATATATTCCAACACATGCATGAAATTGATATCAGTTTCAACTTGACAATTGTTTTCATTCTGACATGGAGCCATTTTCAGTCTGACCTAGAGCTAGTAAGAGCCAAAGTTGGTCTGACATAGAATGCAGTCTCATCAAATGTCCACAAGGACTGTAGGTCAATTATTCAAAAACAGGGTATTTCTAACCCTTTAATAAATCATCATTCCACAACTCTTTTCTTATAATTTAAAGAAAAATTCGATAACTCATCCATTAGCATGCAATGTAACAATTTGAATTAGTATGAATGAGAAGTAAGAATTTAATCAACACTGAAAAAAAAAGGAAAATAATTCACTCACCTATTTCATCAAAAAGGTCTTCGCAAGTTCCGCAGACAAATGACCATTGAGGAGCAAATCCAACAGGCTGAAGAGGAAGATGAAGTGGAGCCGGATGAGCTTGATGACATCGACAAAGTTCGTGATGACCTCCAATCAACGAAGCAGATGCTTGCTTTGGAATTGTCAAAGAAGGAGCAAGCTGAAAAGGAGAACCGGCTACTACAGGCAAGGGTGTTTGCCATTGAAGAGCAACTGGAGAAAGAGAGGGAGAGGGCAAGGAAGGCAGAGGAGGAACGAGACCGGCTTAAAGAGGCCACAGACTTTGGCATGCCTGGTATCGGAGATCCCCTTGATGCACTCAGGTAAATCTGAAAACAACAGCATGAGAACACTAATTAGCACTGCGTCATTAGCACTCCCTGCATAAATTGAGCTCACACAATTTTACATCAGCTTTACATTTTTTAAATCTTTTTATATGAGAGAAGTATATTTCTACTTGAACTACAGTAAAATGGTCGAAGGTATTATATCACATAGAGAGGAGAATAAATTCCATAACTAAAAAGTGGAAAGAATGAAGGAGAATAAGAAAATGAGAGTTTGCAAGGAACTGTCTCTTTGAGGATATAATTTGTCGGAGAGGATCACAAAAGAGCTTAGAGGGATGGGTAACAACGGATTCTAGCACATTTGCCTCTTAATTTTCCATGGATTTTCTGCGCTTAAAACCTATTTAATTTTCTGAACATTTTCATTTGGAAATTATTTAATTTTTGGAAATTAAAATTAATTATACATCAAATATTTCAAAAATTATTTTCACTCAATTAAAAGACTTGTGGTTCATATCATCAGAAAAGAAAAGAATAGAATTAGAACATTAAATTCCATCATAGAAGCAACAATAATTACCTTAAGGTAAAATAAGGCAGACCGGCGAATCGCCGGCATTCTATTCCAATGAGCTAGTTGAGAAGCTAAATTTTTGTTCTGTTGTGTCTCCATTTGAATTGATACCATCAAATACCATAACAGATATATCTATATGAACCAATTATCTCCAAACTGGATATTATTGATTACTAAGCTGAGGGCATTTAGGCACTAAAAATGAAGAAATAGGCACTTACAATAGGCGCTTAAAATATTTTTTGCATTTTGGGCAATTCTGTCAGTCCTGGAATCCCAAAAGGCTAAGCCTGTAATCAGGTATTCCAGGGACCAGACAAATAGACCTTGACATACATCTATGCCTTGGGTGGGGAAATACCCACCCAGGCAGGACTCGAAACCCTAATCCCAAGATTAGCAGGCAAAGACTTCACCCCTCGGCCACCGCGGCCAGCTAGAAACATAATGCAGCTTATTGCCCCAAAGAAGCATTTGAAATCTAAAGTTTGGGCTGACATACATGATTATTTTTTGGTAAAACTGATGGAGAGCAAAGAGGATAAAACTCCAAGTAAATTTGGCTTATAAATTGAAGAAACATTAAACACAAAAGATTTACATATTTCAAGTTACATTACAATATATTTCTCTAAATGTTCTCCTGTAAACTGATGCCGAGAGTTAGCCAGGATTATTTTTTAGAATAAAAATGACTTCTCAAACTCATGCGAGGCATTGCTTAAATGATGCAAGCTCTTCTGCTGTCATCTTTGGTCCTGGAGCAACCGAAGTCCCTGATAATTAATTTAATAACAGCAATGCAGAATGGTTCCTTCAAAAATACTTTTATTACGCTTGAAATCCCCGAATTTACATAGGGAAACTTGGATCTTATCTCCTCTACTAAGCACTAGTACAGCATGTGCGACGCATGTGAAATGCATAATCTTGGGGTAAAAGACTCATTTCCTGCCCAGCTTTTAACATATACATTGCGCTATCCATTATTAGCTCTAAAAACTTCTCGTCATTATTTTCTGTTGGCCACAGGAATCTTGAAGAAGGAAAATTCAAAATAGTTAAAGAAAATAAAATATATGCATAATACAGAAAACAGAAGAGAACCAATTATTGATGCTGTACTGTATAAATGTGCATAAAAATCTGTGAGCTCAATACTTATTCAAAGCTTCTCTCACTATTCTATCAATCGTGCTAAAAATTCTGGACAGTAAGCGATTCTTTCATAATTTATTTACTCAACTGTCCACCAAAAATAGCAGTAATCTTACCTTCACAATCAATAAATAGTGACAATAATAGTGATTTTCGACTCATAAAAACTAAATTCTTGCTGGGCTTAGAGGTTTCAAGCCTATTTTATATATTATGTTAGTTTCAACTTGTCTTTCACGTGCAGGCCCTTTTTTCAGATATGAACCAGCTATAATCATTATTTTTCAATTAGTTTTTAAATAACCATTTTCAATTGGTTACTGATATTTTTCAACCAGGTCAAGTCAGGACCTCCAGAACCAACTCAACCTCCAGGCAAATGTTCATCCATTGATAAATTTCTCTCCAAACTACAAAGTGTTAGTGCCACTATTCATACTTTTTATTGGTGTAAATAAGATAATGAAGGTTAGAAAATGGCATTGTAAGAATGCATGCGTGTATTGAGGCGCATTGCCTGTGAACAATGAACACTGTTTTTACATAGACTATACCTCCCAAACCCCTTATATACACAAAAAATTTCTTTTTGTACCTGATTCAGGAACATTTAGAATTTCTATCTCAATGATTTTCTAATTTTTAAACCAATCCCACGAGGATTAATGATGATTAAAGTATAGTATTGTTGGAATGAGAGTCTCTGTTGGCCCATGCGTGAGGGAGTTGAGCACTTTTTTTACACCAACCATATCTCCCAAACCCCTAAAAACCACAAAACAATTCTTTTTGTGTCTAAAAGAACAACATTAAGACTTTATAAAACAATGCTTTTATAATTTTTAAACCATGTCCCACATGGACTTTTTTAGCTCCGAAAATCCAATTTTTTTGTCACATTCCATGTTTATTAATATATTCTCATACACTAGGTACGAGTGCTATGGTGAGAAGAACTGGCCAGTTTTCAAAATTATTTCTTGGTATACATTTGGGCTAAACTTGTGAAAAAATAAATTTTGGAAGTTGCATTTACAGCAACTAAAATACACTTATTCTGGTGAAAAGTACAATTAAAACTTCTCTACTAACATGTAGACTTCATATGCTTTCTATTGACTCCTTTTACATGTGTATGTCACGTAAAACCAGTCTGCTGCAGCCTGTAGGAAAATAGTGTAAAAAGACAATTTTCAAGCGTTAACGGAATGCATGCCTGCCTATAATTCAGGGGCGAAATTTTTTATGCGAAAACAGGGTACGGCTTTTGGCTCAGGAAGGTTGACAGTATATATGCACCAATTTTAGTTGAAATCAGAGGTGGTGAAGCAAGATATTTCTGAAAAATTTGTTGATTTAAAATGGATTGACCCTCTTGCCTCCAGCGATGACATGATCGATGGTAATTAACCAAAATTACCACATTTGTATCTAATAAATGTAGGATCTGAATCGGCACCGAGATAGAACTCTACAGCTTTGGATTCGAGAATGCAGTTTGCTTCTACATCCAGATATTCTGTTGCCTATAGAAAACCTACTCATGGGCCATGATGGCTTGATTTTCTTATAGACAGAATTGACACTTAGTATAAAAGATGAGCAAAATCGGTTGCAATAGTGTACATTTAAGTGGATGAAAATGACGTTCAAACTGATGTTTGGAGGTGCACATTATTCCTGTCACATGCCTCACGTAGGGAGTGTGGTGGCCTAGTTGGTAGAGCGCTTGGCTACTGATCGAAGGGTCCTGGGTTCAAATCAGGTTGAAGCCTTTGGATGTCCCAGAACAAAAATTAATCAGTGAAATTGTTAATGACACAAGCATGGTAGCTGCACGAAGTCTATCAGTTAGGCCTCATTGATTTTAGTAATGAATTTAGGTCTAAACTAGTCAATCAAACCAACCTCTTGGATTGAAAACTATCAATGAGTAACAGAAACAAAAAAACAAAATTGAGGAAAGGAAAGCATAAATGCTCCATCTAATACTTTCTGTTTCACCCACAGGGCTCAGGTGGCTCTTGCTGGGAAGACTGCATATGACTACCAGAAGAAGTACGAGGATGCCTGCAGGAGATTGGAGCTTACCAAGGCTACACTTGAGGATGAGGAACACAAATCCCTGCTGCTGGAGAAGAAACTGGAGGCTGCATTGAAGGGGAAAGGAGAAAGTGGTTCCTCAGCTCCCACATGCACAGTTGCAGTGCAGACTGATCCTGTGGTGGTGGTGGGCAGTGAAGTCATCCCTCTGACAAAACAACCTTCAAGAAAGGAGATAGCAAGGGCAGTGGCAGCTGTGGCAGCCCAGCAGTTGCCAAAACAGCAGGATGCAAAGGCAGAGAACGATGATGAGGAGTCGGAATACACAGAGGAAAGTTACTCCGGCACTGATCAGGAGGAGAGCGAGGATGAGCATGCCAAGGAGGAAAGGAGTCACCAGCGAGAGATGAAGATGCTCGCATCTAAATTAAAGTCATACAGGGAAAAGGAAGGATCAGCCAAGAAGGAAAGAAAGGCACTAAAGGAACAGCACACCAGGCTCACCAAGACACTCAAGACGGAGAAGACCAAGTACAAAAAGCTCCAGAAGGAGGTGGACAAGATGGCAAAACTAATGAAGGACGAAGAAGATGGTGCAGAGGAGGAAGAGGAGGAGGTGGTTGAAGAGGAAGAGGAAGAGTCTAGTGAGGAGGAGTCCAGTGAGGATGAATCCAGTGAGGAGGAAGATGACAATATCATTCCACCAGAAGATCCCAATGCTCCACCAGAAAAGAAGACCTTCCGATTTGAGCAGATGATCAAGAGGCATGAAAACTCTCTCTCGGCCCTGAAGAAGGGTAACTACTTGCTAAAAGCCAACATTGATCGGCTCAAGGACGATCTGGAAAAGCAGAAGGAGATGTACGTCTCTCTGCAGGAGGACCTCAACTCAGTCCTGGCAGAACTTGGCTGAAGGAAAAGGAAATTTAGTGGCAGTTGGGGGTGGTGTTCACATGGCTGATGGATAAATTATCCCTTGCTTAAAAGTGAAATGGACATCTAGGTTTGTGAGGAGCAATTTCAGGTTCTCTTCAGGTTCAGGTCTTAACAACTATCTAAACTGTGAGAATTTGGTTCTGGGTGCCTGATTTTAACATATTCTCAGGAGGGAAAGTAAGAAAATGTCAGTACTAAAATTGAAAAGTCAACTTTCATCTAATTGAGAAAATTATATATATAGAGTTCAAGTCTAAATTTCATGTTTACTGACTTTCCTATTGAAGCCAAAGAATTGTTATTGGGTTTTGCATGAGCTTTCTGTGAACCTATTCCAGCCCTGTTCCAGAAGGAGAGGTTGAACTGTCATGTACAATGCATATTAAAATTTAGTGAGAGATCAAATAGGATGATTTTCTCACCTCCCCACTGGGGTTAACTTCAGACTTTGAAAGTTAAGATGTACTGATATGAATTCAAGACTGCTGAATAAGTACATTTTCTACCAAGGAATAAGTAAAATAATCTAGTCAAATGAATGTCAATGAACACACCGTGGGTTTCCACATCCATTTCCCTCTGGAGTAATTTAATTCTTAAATGCAAGCCTACCATATTTTTTATCAACCTTAGTGATATCAGTTTGCCATCTAAGAACACATTTTTCTCATTTGCCAAAACTGAATCAAAAAGGGAGAAATTTGGAACTAGCAGACACACAATGTACCATACTGAACAAGATGGATATCCAAAGAGCTCTCCCTCAGGATTCTAGCATGATTCATGGTTTTGAATATGAAATTTATAAAATAAGATCAACGTTCAGTTAGAAAATTGAATTATTGGCTTTAATGTAAGAGGCTTGGACTTCCACAGCCAATGGACTCATTATAAGTGCACTTGATTATTTTCATTACGCAAGAAGGAAAGAAATGACAGCCATGTTTTCTGAAAGTGAGCAGGAGTAAGTGAGATAGTAAGCTTGGTACATACAAGATGAAGTACTAACAAACTTTTTCCTGTGTATTGCAATCTATGTAAAGCCTCCTGCAAAACAAACGTTTAAAAAAATTTGGGATATTTTCTTGCTAGAAATGTGATAGGGAAACTGTGATGGGTGAGTTTTAAAGCTATTTTAATTCCACAAGGAAATAATGTGTGTTTCAATGCACTGTTTGGGTGAGAGATATTATAAGCTAAAATCGCAATACTCTGTAAAGGGATATGTAACATAAATATTCCAAGAGCGTGACTTTCTTGTGAATGCGAGTGTGATTTTCATATGCAAAAGTACCCATTCATGAACTACCCATGTAAATACAACCATTTATATCCTTTTGTATTTTACCCTTTGAAGATTCACTTATTGACTAATGTAAAATTAAAAATAACCTACTGGAAACAATTTTTACCTTTGTACATTATGCCAAACTATTTGTTCAAAGAAACATAATTTAATAAAGCTTTCTGTGTACCCAGTGGTTCACTTTTGCATCAACAGCAAATTGATTGAATACCTTCAGATCAACAACAGAATAACACAGACCAAGCATAATGATTGCAAAACTTAAAAGTCTATCCTTAATCAACAAAATGAACAATGGCATAGAGCTACCATTTAAATATTTTATTCTAAGTAAATTTAAGAGCTTTATCTTGAGCCCTTGGTACTAAGGATTCCTTCCAGAGCTGACTTTAGGAGCCAAAAGGTATAGCTTCAATAACTCAAGGCTCACATAAAAATGAAAACACCTAACTTTTGAAGGTACAGTAAACTCTCAATTATCCATGTGTGTGTGTGTTATCTGGGCTGCAGATTATCAGTGCATTGACAATCTATTTAGTGTGTTCACAGTTGTCTCAAATGTAAGTTAACTTTTGTTACTTTCCACCAATCATAACTTTTACTACGGCCCTACCGACTGGTCCAATGTCTTACGCCAGGCTTTGTTCCGCCATCCAAGGCTAGCGAACATTTAATTACGGCTGGGACAACTCTATTAAATTATTTTTTGTCATAAAATGCTTTCATGAACAGCGAGGATCTTTTCATTCGCAGATTGTGTTATTTCCTTGGGAGTATATTTATTCTGGTGGTGTACCATAGAGAAATGAACATGAAAAGAACCAAACAGCAGATTATCTGTATCAGGAGTTTACTGTATTTACATTTCAGATTACCAATAAGTAATTTAATTAAAAGAAAATTACCATTCAAATATGGAAGAACCTTTATGTGCATGTGTGATACATAAATGATGTTTCATTGATTCTAAGGGTTTGTCTAATGTTATGCCAAAAAGTGCCAGTATAATCTTTCTGAAATGAAATGTCTCGTTGCAGTCCTCTGAACATTCACTCAGCTCTTTCTTGGAACATCATTAAATGAAAATGCTTTGAAGTGCAATGGGAATTAAAGCATTATAGAACTTGCAGAAGTGATGAGCAAAACATTCTTAGTAATTGATTTTCTTTCCGAGGCTAATTTTAGGATGGGTGAGACTAATGGATGATCTGTTTTAAGAATATCTGTCATTGCATTGAGAATACTCAAAGTTGTCTCTTCCCACCTCATTGTGGACGGTCAAAATTGTCCCTCACAAAGAAGGTGCGGTACTGCTAATGAATGATTCTTAGTGAACCACACTATGTATAGCTACATACCAAAAACATTCCCTTTCCAATGCAGCAAATGTCAACTACATCAGCCTAAGTATAATGATTTCAGTAGTAATTCACCACATTAAACACTCATACAATTGTCATTAGAGGGAAGTTAACATAAATATAACAGTAAATAGTTTTCAAGGTAATACAGAAATTTGTAAATTGTAATTTTCCAAGAGTTTTTATGGCCTCATCGTTAACTGGTTTCATGATAAAAATTTCAGTTTATAGTGAAATTAATATTACCCATGCAAAGATTTTTACTATCACCTGGGTGATAATACATGACGTAAGAAATAAGCAGTGTTAAAATTTTTACAATATACTATGTGCTAAGCAAGAAACTTGTTTTGCTACCTGCACGGCTACGAAACTTCTCTAACATCACCTGAATTCATTCTAAACTCTCACTGCATGAACATTCTCCATACGCCACTTCAATTATCTCATGAATGAATATACATTCACTAACATTTTCTGCTTATCCCCAGCACTTAATTTTTCCCACGACATGTGCTTACATTGAATGCACTTTTTTGGGGCTTTGATCATATATAGATGGACTGTACACCACCCATATTTAAATGCAACTGTTTACCCCCTTCTGTTGAAATTAAAAACAAAGCTTGATTGATGGCTTGTCTGTGCATATATTCAATAAATTTTTGCCACAAAATACACTGATATTAATGATAGTTTAGCTTTAATTTGGAAGGTGGCTTCCACTTCAATGCAGAATATTTTAAGTTTAACACACAGGAATGAATATAGCTAAGGTAACCTTTGTAGTAGAGTCGTAAGCCTTGGTAGAATAATGTCTTAGCTAACTTGAGAAAACATTATTTTAAAGTCTGTTTCTTCATTTCGTTATAACTTGAATGGAATGCAAATTATAACAGCTATTTCAGGGATATAAACAATAATTTATGGGAACTAGCTGATCGGAGCAGAATGGGATTTTCAAACATTTAGTGCAGATACAGGAGTTGCTGGGTCATCATTTGTTGCATGGTTTCCTCTATAAAAAACAGTGTCCATTCGTATGCTCCATTTACTCTCCCAAATAAAAATCGCTCTGCTTTGTCATAAGACAAATAACACATAAGAAAATAATTTGATACATATGTACCTACACATTTCCTTTGTTTTGAGAATCCACTAGCAAGATCACAGAAAAAGTTTTGTCATTACAATCATACAAGGACATACACAAGTAGGCTAAAACACCCCAACCATCTCTCTCCAATCCCTCTTTCTAGGCCTACATAACTTTCATTTCAAGTGCCAATAGTGGAAAAAAATTTTATTGTTGGTAAATTAAAAAATGAAGGAATAACAGAAATATATACTCAGAGGTTTTTATTGCTTGCTGGACTGAATAATGTATGACCCTCAGAGGGCTTCAGCCAGTCAGCAGATGGGAATATCTATAATACAATGCAGATATGCAGGTGTAATGGCACAAATCATGTATAAATTGATCTCACTGGATAAAAGTATACACACAATACATTATTATACATGTTATGAAAATAATACATTATATACAAATTGCATGGTTATTTTAACTACAATAGATACAGCAATTACTTCACACATAATAAATTTGCCATGAACATAATAACACAGTAAGAGCAAATTATTACAATATAACTGCCTGCTTCATTTCAGACATTCATTAGCAACAAAAAATATTTTTGATTCCCAAGAACAATGTAACAGGCAGAAGAGACTAGCAATTTTTACAGAATCTTTCAATTTATACAAAACAATAACTCCTGTCAGCCTAACACAAACAAAAAAATAACATCATCTTCATATGCTGGATCTTACACTTTTTAATCCCACACATTTCAGAAAATAATAGTATAGAGTAAACTGATTTTTGTTTGCACAGGGAACAATTTAGGCCTTTGATGAAAATGTTTTCAAGCTATATAGTCCAGTATTTGGACTAGAGGAACCTGATATCTTACAAGCAACAGCAGTTGATCAGTCTATTACCTTTCATTATTCAATCTTCATGAAATATTACACATTAAGTCATACATTTCTTTCACTCCCTGAAAAGGGAATAAGGATATTTGGTACCATTGGAAGGAAGGTGGGTGACAGCATACTAAACAATGGACACACATGCCCCGAGCAAACATCCTCCAAAGACGAAGCCAGAATATGTTAAAAGCCATTCAGAAGGCCACAAAAGAATATTTTCTTTAAAAAAAAACACTCGAGAATATTGTGCCATGCCATTAGCAATCACATTTCACAAAGAGTAAAAATATGATTAGGGAATGTTTTGACCTGTCCCACAATAGGTGCAAATTCATGAAATGCACAGCCTACCAAACTCCCACTTTCATATAAAGATACTGACAAAAATGCCTTAAATACCACAGTTAAATCCCCCGAGTAGTTTGGATATCTTGCCCCAAATGTATCTCGCACCATTGCCATTTAGACACAAAATTAAGAACAATTAAGGCATCAGTTATCACTAGTAAAGCTCATAGAAATATAAAATGCCACTTGCTGTAAAGCATTATAACAAACATAGAAATTCACGGGCAAGAGTCTGTCCCACATAACATGTGGATCATATAATTTCATGACACACAGGTGCACTCATTGTTGTCAATGTTCACAATTTAAAGACATTTTTAACATGAATAACAACGTGAAGTACCCCCTGATCAGGAGTTAATGTCTTTAGCACATGTAAGTGATGTGTCACTTAATGCACAGAGGAAAAATATCAAACAATAAATTGAGTATCTTTTAATTCAAAACATTCTAGGCTAGGAGGTAATCTGCACTGGTAACATAATGACAAAAGAACACCTACAATTACATCAGGAACTACTGCAGATATGCACATATAATATTATTCTGAATTTGTCAGGCTAATATTGCAACAAAAAATTTATATATTAATAAACAGATAATTAACCATTCATATCTAAGGTTCTTTTATGATGCTCCAAAGCATATATCTCAACAAATACATGATGATCTTGAGGACTTAGCCTTAGCTAAAATATACAACACAAGATTTAAATTGACAAATATCACTAAAAATTAACAGTGTAACATTTATCAACAGATGGTTAATCTTTGTGAATATTAAATGTCAAAATGGCCACAAATCATGACAATCATGGAGCTAACAGGATTATGTGGGTCTGTACAAATAACGGAACTGGAAAAGATATGCAAAAATGTTGTATTTAAAAATAACATTTCCCTGAAATTCACGACAGCATATTTTACAGTAACTTTAGAAAAAAATTAGTTTCCATTGACAAAATAACTTCCATATTTAGAGCTCTTGATTAACATCAGAAATGCTTAAAAAACCACTTTGTATTTCCAGTGTTATTACTTTTTTTAAAAATGAATACCTGATGTAAGTCAAAAACAGCTTCAATAATACATTTTCCCCAACAATTATAAATGATATACACAAAACATCAGTGCACTGCAAACAAAGTTCATCATTACTTGTCCCAGCTGCATCTGAAATAAAGCTGTAAATAATCAGCTCAATGACTTGCATGCATCGTGCTTCAAAAATGACTTCATACAAAACATCATTCATACATTCATATACAATCATTTCACACACGCTCATTTTCGTCATTTGACCTCAACCATTCAAATTATTACCATTCATAGCCTTGCAAACCTATGTACATTAACAAGCATTTAATTATTCACTACCAGCCTCAACTAATTGGCTTGATAGCATCTTTACACCATTATAGTCATTGATTACATCAATTGGCTGGAATTTCACTCCCTCATATTGACTATTTACATCACACAGCATACTTTTTTAAGATCTGAGTCAAATTCTTCATCCAGGTCTCGAACATCAGGTAGCTTTCCCTCAATATTGGGCATATACCTTTGTTGACAAAGACCTTTCCTCTCATAGAACAACATGTATGCTGAGCTAGTATCAATTTGGGGCTCAGACACCTCCTGAAAAATGTAAAAATAAAAACATGCACAATTAGTATTTTCATAAAAAATGCATCATTTAAATAAACATGAACTGCAACATAGAACTCATTAAAGTGAAAAAGACAAAACCATGAGGTACTTAACTCCTAAAAATTATGTATCCGTAACTGAGACTGAATCTTCAAATTTGGTCACTTCACTTAACTAACAGCAGTTCTAGATAATTTAGTCTTACTATAGGATGCTAAATTAACTAGAGTGGGACTCTTGCAAAGTGGAAGTGTGAGAATCCTTAGCATCCAGCTATTAGATAAACTATTTTTACTAGGTTTCACATTTCTAAGACAGGATTTCTTCATACCATGAGCATTTCTCAGCCTTTTCTGATTAACAATGCCCCACCACCTAAATCATAGCAAAATGACTTCCCAAGAAGGAAAACAAAATTCCATGTATTTTCAAGGCTATTTGCGGTAAAACTTCTAGTTTACAAACTCCTTTATCTTGAAAACCCAACCAATAATGAAATGCAGCTCTCATTGCATCTGCTCAATTAGTAGAAGATACAGCAACCCTCTATAAAATAAAACTCTGATATTTACGAAACATTTTCATTAACAAAAAACAGTAGCCCCCTTTTCCACCAATCAAACATCTATGGAACAACATTTCTTATTAAATGTCTACAAATTTTATTAATATAAAATCGTACTATGTAGTCATTGTGGACCATTTTACATGGTACATACATGTTACATGCACCACAAAACATGAGCATGTATATAAATCTGTATTACATGAAGTTAAATTCTGATATAAAAATTTCTTCACTATGTCTTTCAAAGAAAAACTAAAACTATATTTACAAGGTCATTTTCATTTTTTAAAAATATAGAGCTTCATGGTGATATAAAAGAAAAGCCTAACTACTTTAATTCCTGCAATGAAAATGACGTGCTTTTTGCCATTGGCCTCGCCAGGTTTTCTTTTAGGGGGCTCTGTACCTGGTCAAAGGGCACTTTAGCACTGCCCGATAACAGCTTCATCATTACTGCTGAAATGTTGAATTTTATCACTTCTGAGAAAAAGTATAGCCTTTTCTGCAAAATATATTTATCATAGGGTGATTTTTTATTAAAAAAACTTTCCACTTTTTACCTATTTTCTGAAATCATTTATGAAGCATGAAAAGCAGAACAAAGATATTTCTTTTGTGCAGGACATAGATTAATCTTTCATCCACACAAGCAATCCACAACTAGTGATGATATTTAACTATTATGCTTAAAATTCTTTGCAGCATCGAGCATTTTATTGCATCCTCATATAAAAGGTTCATTGGGATGGTTTCTTCCATAGCCAATCTACTCATACTATCACCTAATCCTCCACACACCCCTTGTTTACAGCACTCAGAAGAGGACAAAACTCATTTGTCAGAAGGTCTGATCCTTGCTGCTGACACACCAATAGCAGGGATTCTCTAATAAGTGCTGAGTTTCTTTTTTCCCTCAATGACGCATTAGATTTGAAAAGAAGTGGATGAATTTCTTATGTTGCACAGGAGCACATTGGTAACATAAATTTCTTTTTGAAGCTAAAATACATTTACATCTATATAACACCCTGTAAGCCACCATAAAGGTGTGTGGCAGGGGAAAATATTGTCTATACACAAATGAAATTATTAAGTTTTTTTGCAAAAAACATTGCATTTTTTATTATTTACCTGAATGGCTCACTCCATTAGAAATTGAAAACCTTTTTAGAAATACAGTGGAAGCTCGGTATGCTTATGCTCAGCCATAAATCGTCAGTGCCCGTAGTTAATTGGACTTTAAATAATGTACAGATGGCACAAATCTTGTATTTTCAGTTGTAGTTGACTAATAATGCTACTAAATATAAATACCATGCATTAATTTGTACTTTGCAGTGCATCGCCCTCAAGAAATATCGCTTGTAATACCAAGTGTATACCATGGCAGGAGCTTCTTGGCCTCACTATATCCATTTTCTTTTACTTGTTAATCATTTTTTGATGGTACATTGCCAATCACTCGTTATTGCGAGATTCTAGCCATATGCCGTACTCACTATAATGGGTTTCTACTGTATATTGCTTCACCATCTCAAATTTCAACGAAAATTGGAGTGTGGATAGTGTTTGCCTTTGTGACCCACAATCCATTCCCTGATTTGGCAAAAAAACTTGCCTCAGATATACAGGCATTCATGCATCACACGAGCTTAAGCCCATAAAAATAACTTTTTCAACACTTTTTCTACAAGCTCCAACAGACTTGCTTTACTTAAACTTAAAAGAGGACACTGGAAAGCTTAAGAACTGAACTTGTTACTTAAGTGCTTAAAAATGGTTTTTTTGCTACAATAAGTGATGTTTTTTACCATTCACCACGGGAATAATAAACACGTAAACAAATACAACTTCCACATTCCATTTATTTTACATTATTACAAGTGTCTTTTCCCCTGTTTTCAAGGTTGGATCCCTGGAAATAAATACTGCTTTATTTGAGCTTTTAAATTAATTAATTGGACTGGTAAGAATGCTTGGTCATCCTCTTCTAAAATGAATACATAGCATTTGTAAAGAAACATTTCTCAATTCTGTAATAGAGCAAACTACAGCAAATTGCATGTTTATCGAAGCAATACAACTTGAGGGACTCTTTCTTTAAGCGATTACATGCTAATGGTGTAGCTGAACTTAGCGGTGACAGAACTGAAGTTCTCCGTGGGAATTCATTTGTCTTAAAGGAGTTAACTTTTTACATAGGAACTAACAAGACTGACATGTGTTCAATGCAACCCTAAATGTGCTCAAAAAGTACATTAAATACACTAATTACAATCAATATAACACTTTACATAACTCTTGTAATATGAGGAGCTATGAATACTTTTTTTTGGCAATTTTGATGTGGGTCTAGTGGACTAATATATCACTTCAGCATTTTTGGTCAGTAAATTTATGATTCTAAGTGTATTTTTTAAAAACCTTCAAAAGAACTATTCACATAATAAATCAGTGTAATGCGGATAACTACACACTTAAGCTTCAACCTAAGCCAGTGGTTCCCTAACTTTTTTGTACTATGCCCCCTCCTGTTAAAATGGAAACCTTCCACACCCCCCCCTTTATAGTAAATTTTGTGGGCATGTGAAAAAAACAAATATTACATTGAAAACAAAACATGTATTTTTACTAAAACAAAATACAACATTATAAGTTTCAAATTAAAGAAAAACTGTTAAGAGAAAAACATCGACAAAAAGCTATATATTTTTGCTATAAAAGAGTTTTATACAAGTGGATTGTTAAGTTTTCTAAACATCAAGGTTGATTTTAAAAATCTACAACATAAAATTAGTCTAAGAAATGTATGGATTTTATTTACTTAGAGATTTATATTTTTAACTGGTCTCGCCCTCACGCCCTGACATGTCTTCACGCCCCCCTGGGGGGGTGCACCTCCCAATTTGGGAACCCCTGACCTAAGCAATGTGTGCTGAACACATGATTACCTCACTCATGCACCACCTATATTCCATACATTACAACTTTTCAGGAATGGGGGAGATGCATGTCTCCAGTTGGAGTCAACAACTCAAATACATCTAAGAGTTCAGAAAATAACAAATTCAGCAACTGAGATACATGCTTAGTAAAATACTAATAAACCTTTCCACTGCTATGCTTTATCCTAGAGAAAGCTCTTTTAAGTGCACAACACTGCTGGTCATTTAAATACACCCAGGGTGTATAAAATCTTTAAAAAAATTCATCTATAACATGTCTTTAAAATTGTCAATGATTTAAAAACTACAGCTAAAAAAGAATTTTGATCCTAAACAGCAATAAAGACCTTAAGTCCATGAACAAACTATGTTTAACATAGCGAGAGAATAACAGAAAATACAATTCATGTATAGCACTGATGGCACTGCTCTGCCCTAATGCATACAGTAAACTCTCGATAATACGAAGCACAAAAATACAAAGTTTCGATTATACGAAGCAAAACTGCCGGTCCCGACGAAAAGTCTAAATATAGTAATTACATTGCAAAATTCAAAAATATGAAGTTTCGAAAATACGAATTGTTCGAAATTATGAACTTCAGGCCTGGTTCCCAGGAACAAATGGAAAAATTTCTTCAGCAAAACTATTTTTGACTGCGTAGACACCTAAAAATCAGTGTTGTTGATTGTGGTGCATCAGAAATGAAATGCATGAATAGTAGTGCATTCACCTCCCACACATGCCAATATCTCTCCATTATTTTCCACAAGTAACTCCACATATCACTTATACCTTGAGTAATGTGGAAATCATAATTTAAGCCATTATTTATTCTGGCTATTTTTTTGTTTTAACAGTTACCTGCACTTTCATAATGTGCACTGCTCTCTTTTGATGAAAGCATACGTGTGACAGCACATACCATGCTCGTTGCTGTGCGCCTGGCAATTCAAATTCTCCGTGAACCCTACCTCGTCCTTTAAGGCGAGCAATCTTAGCTCACCTCTCCGTGAAGGGACTGTCCACTTGAGGCCTGCAAACGGGCACAAAATCTGGGCAACCCTCGCCCGCACATGCCGGGCACCCTCATCTGTATTCAGCTCCACCAGTGTGACCTAGACGCCTGACCGTGCCCATTCGCCTCAGGTGCTCGCATTCTAGGTGGGTGCCCGGGTTGCTCACCCAAACTGAGGGGAGGGGTGGTAAAAGTGAGCGAAAAATATTGCTAACGGCAAAGACCTTTGTGAAAGATACGCGATAGTGATGATCTTAGGACGGTCACCTGGCCTCGAAGCAGTCGCCCGCCCAGCCGACGGGTGACTTGGCAAGTTCTCCATTAGGTCACATTCATGATACTTTGGAAAAGTCCTGTGAAATGTTTTCGGGTTGGGCCTCTCTCTTTATCTCTCACGCACAAGCAGGCAACCCTTGCCCGTATTTTGCCCCCGTGTGTAGGCCTCTAGTATCTTTATCTTTCTTGCCGAGATTGAAGGAGGGAATGGGGTGGGCGGATGGCATCACGGAACGTCTGGAAGGTTCCTTTTCTTCTTCTGGGCAACCCTGGGGAGCACGTGAGGGTGCTGATTGGAACCGCTTTGGGTGTTGAATCAAATGGGGAGGGCCCAAACTCCCGGCTGTCATATAATCTTTGAGGAGACGATGTGGAAAATTTGCCAAATCACGCCCTATTTGTCATCAAGGTCTTAGGCAAAAAAGAAACAATATTACCTCCCAAAAACATTTATTCCGCTGACAATATGGAAGACGCTACAAGTAATAGCCTGTGAATGATTTTTTTTCTGGAAACGGGCTTAGTTCCATGCTTTTTTTTAGCCAAAGATTAGGCGATAGAGGACAACTAAAGCGTGGTTGGGCCAGCTGCCATCATAACAGGGTAATGTTTGAAGCGAATGTCCATTTTTAGCATCCATACTAGATTCCTGTCTCTACTGGCTATCCCAAAAATTAAATTCATATCACAAAATGTTCAACTTTTGTTTTACTTACTTTTTCAATACTGGGACGAAATTTTGCCAGCACTACGATTGACTCATTTTACGATATTTTAAGACATGCATCTTTTAAAATACTTTCACGAATGACCACAAAAGTTATACAATGTAGCCGAAGAGAGTTACAGAAATCAAAGATAAAATTTTTTCATGACTTTTAAAAAAAAATGTTCCAAATTACCAAGTGCCGATTTTCCAGTCCCGCTGACTTTGTATTATCGAAAGTTTACTGTATATGCGTGTGTAGTGCTGTTGGCACTGCTTCTACCGAACGCTTATGTATGTGTGTGGTAGTGAAAGGGTTAAAATAAGATGCTGGTAATAACTTACTTTACAACTGCTGTCATTGTAGCAGTACCACTTTCCATTTGGGTTGCAAGCATATGAAACATAATGTCCACCACCTAATTTGCCTGAGTGACACTGAAAAGAAATCATACATGTTCAAAAATTTGAAAGGCAAATGAATTCCACTGACTTTCTTACATAAATTATAGCAGCCCATATAAATGAACATCACTTAAAATTTGAATGAATAAAAGGGATTAAATATCAAATATAGTTTATATGGATAGTTTATTTGACTGAGTGAAACAGTGGTATTTAGGCTTACTTAAAGCCAATAATTTTAATTCTGGCAGAAGACAGACAAGATTTGAACACCAGGAATTAAGTTCATATTTGGTTTAAATAGAAAAGTTAGAATCAACTAACTGTTCAAAATGGAACTGATGACTCTTCTCATGCTTAAAATTTCATCACAATAATATAGAGGCTGACATGTAACAAAATGAGTACTATGAAACTTCACAACCATTTAAAAAGAGGTGGTTAGAATCTGGAATACATACAATGGAGAGAAATCCAAAATGCTATAACAAAACAAGACTTAATTAAGAAAGTGCTGATACGTTAACGGGAAATGCAATTGGTGAAACTTGTTCCTGTTCTCCACTGGGTCAAATCCCCCATGGCTGCTGATATTTTAGGTAGTCTACCATCATTCAGCCCAAAGGATGATGCTAGACACAGTATCACTCAGTCCAGAAGATGATGTATGACTTGTACATTGAAGTATACGCAGCCTTGGAGAATCTGACCAAGGGGAAAACCCAAACAACCTTCCCCAAAGACCCAACTAATATGGCATTTCAGATTTTCGTGCACATGACAAACTGAAATACAGTCAAGCCCACTTATATCAAACCTGTTTATAATGAAGTCCTGGTTATAACGACGTAAAGGCTATTCCCCATCAAAGAGAGGCTGGGAAAAACTGGTCCACATATAACGAAGTTCGGTTATTACGAAGTAAATATTCAGCCCCCTCAACTTTGTTATAAACGGGCTTGACTGTATTACTTTGGCAAAAGAAAACACTTTCCTTATAATAAAGAGTGCTAAAATACATCCTAAAATTTTTAGTGATTAACCCTAGGAATGCCAAGACACCACCTGCAAAATTCCAGGATCGGGTTCATTTAAACTCATTTTTTAAATGTTACCAATGAGAAAATACAAGGATAAAACTTTGTTAGGTTTAATTTATATTTAAATAAGCACGACCCGGGTTTCATAACGTAGTTACATCTTCAGGTGACTGATCATGCATACATCTTCTTTATATAACAAGTTGAGTGCGACAGATGGATGTCCTTACTGTCCTTTTCGGGATATTGATATTTGGAACATAGGAGGACTAGCCAACATATTTCCTACACCGTCCAGCAAAGTCCACATCCCTCACATCATGTTCGTCTTCACAGCTGTACTTCCACAGTACTGATATTTTTCTTGTGTGATTATATTAATCAAGAGTAGCTACTTTCAGCATCCAAAACATCTGAGAGAGACTCATTAAATACATTGCTTTGAATGATTTCAATGGTGATATATCATCATGAATGAAAGATGACACTGACCTGAAGATGACGTTATTTGTAGAAACCATGGTCGTAGTAAAAAATGTATTGCAGAATTACAAAATTTAGCCTTTCATTCATGATGAATATGTAGTAGCAAGTGCCATAAAGTGACACTAGAAACTATCAACCTTATGGAGATACTTGGCTGTGGATTGTTCCCACCATGCTCTCAAGTACAGCAGACCTGTTACCTGAAGACAGCACCACATGAAGACATGCAGCCTTACTTTAGGCCTTTGTTAAGGGCTAATTCGACTGCTACTGACACTTAACAGCAGTGTTTAATAAGTAAGAAACAGGTCATTTGAGAACTGTCATAGCATCATTTGAAAAGAAAACAACTCATTCTTTCAATGGAAAACAAAACTTGAAAAAACAATTTTTTTACTTAATGATTAATGATGAATAAACAAAAAAATTCAGAATTTAAATTGTATGGGTTGTTTTGACCCAATCTAGTCATTCCAAGGGTAAATCACCAGATCATGCAAGATTTTCATGAGACAAGATACAAGCAGCAACATTTCCATATAAATAACAATGAAATGCCTCATTTTTCACCAAAGAAGCAGTAGAGTGCTAACAGAAGTTGGCTAAGCTGAGGAGGATTATGAATTGTGCAGAATATTATATTTGTCTTACTTACCACAACTGCATATAGATTGTACTTCAGCTCAAATGGCTCAACACCAGGTAGAAGACTGTGCTGGTGGAAATCCTGCAGGGTGCCATCGCCTATGGGGTGTGTTGCCAAAGAAGTTGACCCTATCCTGCCTCTTGTCCCGCCTGCAAGACCTAGACACCTTCCCAAGTCACCATTCGGTAACCTTTCAAGAACATCCACACCTTCTTCTTCCACATCAGCCTCACAACACCCCAACAACTCATCCTCATTGACCTCACCGATCAGTTCAACAGTGTCATTTTGCCTTTCTCGGAACCTTGATGTCATGTCCCTGATGTCATCAAATGACAAACTGTTTACTTTTCCACTAATTCTACTGAATGATGACCTAGACTGTGCCGCATGAGAGACACACTCCTGGTCCTCTACAGGTGAAGAAACACGTGGGGATGTAGCATGTGAGGATGAATTGTCCATGTCATTACGAGCTACCGCTTCGGACTTGGCCTTGTGGAGCTTTTCTTTTAGCTCCTTCAAGCCCTTAAGCTCTTGGTAGCGTATTACTGTCTGCCGTGGCACAGAGGCCAGGTAAGCCGTAGGATCAAAGTTGGAAAAGGGAAAATTGACTACTTTTTGGGACTTTATCCACTTCCCATTCACAAACTGGAACCTCTTCAGATGCACAATCTGTAATAAGAAAATAATGCACTTAAAAATGTATTTCTATGCTAATATTTCACGGTATGAGACTGAAAAAGGCTATGGATAATAAATCAAATGAAGCCTTCTGGTAATAAACACCATTTAATTTTTCATACATTTAAGTTGTACAGTTTCCAAAATTTTCTGTTAGTACAGAAATTTAAGTTGAATCTCCCTTCCGATTAAAATTTTGAGGTTTTCCTTTTCAAATGAGACTAAAAATATTGAATGTGAGGATTTACCAGCTTATTCTTTGTTCTGAGTCTCACTACAAAAACAATTGGTTACAGGTGGTCTCCCTTAACAATGGGCTTAAAAAAATCATAAGCTGGCCTTAAATATTTCACACACTTTGGATATCATTTATAATAATCAATTGATTCCTATGCGTTGGAAAAGTAATCAAGCTCAAGTTAAGATGATTTCACAACCCTTTTCCAAAAACCCTCCACTTCAGACTTTCAGGTTGAAGCCAGGATTATCATTACTATAGATCTCATTAGCAGCAACTGATGTTCCAAGTGCTATATACATGGATACTGTACTATTATGTTAATTTAGTGACAACGAAACACAACTTTCACACTTTTATTTCACTGTAATAGTGACTTTCAGGTTAGTCAGAAAGCACTTTTCCCTTGCACTGGCCTCTGAAAGTGGGTCCAAAAGAAACTAATTTTTAATACAGTAGAAAATCGATAATCCAGAATGCCCGGGACCAAACACGTTCCGGTATAAAGATATTTCTGGTGTATAGATCGCGTTACTTGAAGTAGGCAACCCTGCTATACAGTAGGCAATTCAGTTGTAAGAGCGATAGGGTCTTGTCGAAACTGAGCAGTGAGAATTTGTCTATGGTAAATGAAGTGGCAAGCAGTGATAAAAATAAATGTGTTATAATAACATTTATTTTACAAAAAGTATATTTCCTTGGCTATTGCTTGGGTTCACAGTTCAGGACAAGACCTGCTCACCACGTCATAAAAGCAACCAACTATTGTAGCCACGACGAAACAAGTCGGATGACAGATCAAAAAGTGAAAGGTAACCAATGTCCTTGAGCCAATAGATAAGTCCCTTCACTGCCCCATCCCCCTGCTGACCCTTGTGACATTTTCACATTCCTTGTGCTGCTAGGGGATTCCTCAATATGAGTCATTTAGCATGACTCAAATTGAGTGTGAGTGTTTTGAGTGTGATCCGTGTGAGTTTCTATCTCAATAACATGCAAACATCTGGAAAAGGGAAAGCTATTGACCTGAAAACGGAAGCAGAGACAATACGTTTTTATACTTTAATTTAGAGGTGGGTCGAATCCACTTTTTCCTCGAATCCGAATCCCAAATCGAATCCAACTAAGATTTGAATCGAATCCCGAATCTACCTTTCCACAGTATTTCCTAAATAAACAATTTCTTTGTTTATGAACATTGTGATGACAGGCAATGTTTCCTTTTCAAATAGATATCATGCAAAGTAAAAGTGAATGTATGTGCAGTAAGTGTTTGTTATATCTGCAGTTTAATTAACAACATAAAACTACAAAAAATCTAAATCGAATCTGACCATATTATTAATATTTATTGCTGAAAAAACTAAACAAATTAACTCATACACGATACACTAATGTGTATCCGAGAAAATTATGCATTTTTCATTATGTTCCAATTTACACATAGAACAAAAGAAATTTCACGAGGTATATGATCACTAAGTAGTTGAGGAAATTAACAAATAATAGAACATGCATTATGACTGAAAGCAAACTTTCACACAGCAGAACACACATAAAAGCCCTTAAGAAAATTAATAATTTACGAAGAATTATTTAACACAGGTTAGCATAATCAACCATGGAACACCAAAATCTTGTATCACATATTCAGTCACAAACTGCCACACTCACAAATTATATTTAATGGCAATATATTAACATGATTCATAAAATGATTATAAAAACAGGTAAATCTAAATATTACACATTCAGAAAGTTTTACACAATGACATCTAAATTTTTATTTAGAAATATTAGCATTCCCACTCGTTCTAGATCTAATCTGCTACGCTTGTGATCACATATCAGACCAGCACTGCTAAATACTCTTTCAGATGCAACTGTTGCAGCAGGAGTGCAAAGAAATTGCCTGCTTAGCACTTTTAAGCTGGGGTAGGCCGTTGTATTCTTCCAGTATGCCAAAGGCTCAAAATGAGGAGAGAGAAGTCCCTCTCTCAAGTATGCATTTAATTCTTCTTCTTCGTTCAAGCATGTTGATATAGATGAATGTTTCATAATTTGAGAGCAATGAGCCCACATACAATGGGACTTTGTAAGCTGATGTGGAAATTTAGTTTCAGCTGCAGCAACCGTCATTGCCTTCCTTTGCTTCAGTAATCGATTGAACATGAAATAAGTGGAATTCCACCTTGTAGGTTCATCTTGTATCACTCGGTGAACTTTTATGTTCAATTTTTCCTGGCATTTTATAAGTGCGTGAGTTGCTTGACTAGAGTGCTTGAAATGGCCTACAATCCATTGAGCCGAACTTGCAAGATTATTTACTGCCTTTTGATTTAAACGCCCGTCTTTCATTGTCAGCTGGAAGGTATGAGCCAAACATGACACGCCCTGATAAGGGGAGTTATTGACAGCCGCAACTATGTTTCTTCCATTGTTGCGAACTACTAAAGACACTTTTTCAGCAATGCCCCATTATTCTAGGGTTTCGATCAAAAAGTTCCTTATGTTATCCGCAGTATGTGAAACTTCTGGGAAAGGAACAACATCAAGGCAAAGATGTTTAAGTTCATACATGTCACTCACAACATGTGCAGTTACGCTCAAATAACTGTCGTTAGCAGTGGAAGTCCATAAGTCAGTACTGATTGACACGCTATTGGCAAAGTTCAAAAGAGCCTTAACCTCACGCCTAGCTTCCTCATACAAGATAGGAATCTCTGAAGTGGATAGATGCTTTCTAGAAGGAATAGTATACCAAGGCTCAAGATAAGCAACTAGAGCACGAAATCCTTTGTTCTCCACAATACTGAATGACTGATTGTCCACACATATCAACTGTGTAATAAGTTTGGTAATCATTTCACCCCTGGGGTTCCCGGGTTTAAATTTTTGGTAGCGGCTCTTTTAATGTTTGCTGTTTAGCATCACATTTTAATTTCTTAGCAACTGTTTGTTGCCTACAAAATGTAGTTTTGCTCTTTGGGGAATCTGAAGGGCTAACGTAACCGTTCGATGAGGAAGCAATTGAAGACCTTGCACAAGGATCATCAACATCTTTCGCATTCATTTCTTTACTGATATCGATTGGTGAGCTTTCAACATTGTTCTTCACTTGCCTCTGCCTTTCAATTAGAGCAACGTGTTGTTTTAAATGTTTCTTCATGGCTGCAGTCGTCATACTTTTGCCTCCTCTTGAAATACGCGATCCACAATGCACACATTTTGCATATGCTTTGTTGTTTTCACTGACAGTAAAATGTTACCAAACCTCCGACATAACAATGTTGTTTCACAAAAATAACCTCTGTAGCTACCAACGCGATGATTTAAATTACTATCTTTCAGATACATATTCCAAATAATTCGACTAAATTAAAAAAAAATATTTTTTTCTCTAAGAGTACAGTTGAGCACCCTTAATCCGGGAATCCGTATTCCGGGAACACCCGTAATCCGGCAAGTTTGCCATGACCACCAACAACCGGTACTTAATGGAAAATGCCAAAACATTTTTTTTACCGAAACATTGCTTCATAACCTGCTGAGAGATCCCATTCCATTCTTAACGTTTATTTTCCCATTCCGAGAATCTGAATAATTTAAATATATTAATTTCTGGTACTTCGCGTACACTGGAATTATTCTGCAACTTGAACTAAACATACAAAATTGAAGACTCCGATACGGAGTACGACTAGTTTTCAGATCGGCCACTCACAATGGCACGCGCATTTTTCATTGAGCACTAGACGTAATTTGATAAAATTATCTGTTATCTGCTTTTGTCTCTCCCTAATCATGTCTAATCTATACAGTTTTGGCTACAGCATAGGCATGAGGCATCAGCACTAAACGTTAACGATCGCAGAAAAAGTGCAATTCGTGAAAAAGCTTGACGCCCTTGCATCGGTAAAGCGCTTGTCTGAA
Organism: Platycnemis pennipes; assembly: GCA_933228895.1. Lineage (NCBI taxonomy): Eukaryota > Metazoa > Arthropoda > Insecta > Odonata > Platycnemididae > Platycnemis > Platycnemis pennipes. The sequence continues at coordinate 113,247,414 of OW121850.1, forward strand.
ACACACTGCGTGAGAACTTCGACAATAAAACACATTAAGAAGCTGAAAGAGAAAATCCTCAGAATTTTACTGTTAAAGTGACAAGAAGAAATGAATGACACAGAAAAACTATGAAATAAGATTTAAGTGCTGATTTATAACGCGTGGTTGAAATTGTGTCCGAGTGAAAGGCTTAGTTATTATTTCTGGCCTAATGCCAATGGAGCAGGCCTAACTATTTTGGAAGCAAATATAATCTAAAATATGATGTGCGAAATTTCACGTGCATGGAATAGTAATTCACAGTCATATCTTAAACACGCGTGGTTTAACTTGTTTTCTGCTTTAAGGTTTGATGTAGACAAAATATGTGGAGATTTCAAAGGCTTTCATGTTTTTGAGGATAAACATATGATGATGGAGTTGGTTGACAGTGCAAGCAGCATCAATAACCCCTGAATGAAAGGAAATGGAATTGGTACAGGGTGAATTAGATCAATGGTTAGCTAGCGACCACGATTCTCTTATCACACACAATCATTACACAGATGATGAAATCCTTGAAATGGTAAATAATAACAATAAATCCGAGTGGGGATGAAGATGATGGGCGTGAAATTGTTGAAGAAGGACTACTATTGATGATGGTCTTGAAAGAATCATCTAGTCTGGTCGCCTGCGATGCGACGTAGTGATGAGAGGCCGTGCAGATGACACAGCGCATTGACAACGGGCTGAATCAGCTGATAACAAATCAAGCGCGGTAGGAAATATGTTGCGCGAAGCATACCATAAGATATATTAAATTTGATATACCCTTTTCCGATAGTAATATTACGCTTTTAAATGTGCATAAATATGATGAACATGATACTAAGCTTATGTTATTTTCACCCACTGCGAAACTTCGATACTTTTAAGTAATAACGATGTGAATCAAGAAACCATTTCTCTCTGATTATTCTCTGCGACTCTCTTAAAAATTGTGTTCAGTAAATGGGAAACGAATATATTTTGTTATAAATAATTGAATCCTTCAATGAAAACATCCCGGAGGTCAATAAAAAAACAGTTGCCATACATGACCCATAGTCCGGCAAAATCCCTAATCCGGCATCACTTCATTCCTGACCATGCCGGATTAAAGGTGCTCAACTGTAGTAGTATTTAGCATACATTATTTACGTTTGACCTTCTTTAGCAGTAGAAAAAATTCTATATTATTTGAACATCGTATATCGTATCGTATTGAATATCGTATTCTGGTAACCCGTATTAACACTAACGACTGCATTGTCCCTGCCATCTTACGGCAAATGGAGAAACATCTCCGCCAACGAGTTCACGAGCGAAATTCCTCATGCATTTATTTACATTTAAATCACATTTTTATGATGAAAAATGCATCTTACGCTTTGATGCAGTAAAAATTGACGTGTTTAAGAGATACAGGAAAACGATGAATTATGGGGTTATGGCAATGAAGGTTAATGTAATATTCTTAAGAAAGCTTTAAAAAAGGTTTGATAAAATAAAATTGCTCTTTTGAATTCAAACTGGATTCGATCGAATCCAGCCAAAAATTTCGAATCCTCGAATCCAGTAAGATTCGGTGGATTCGGGGGGTTAGGTGGATTCGAGAACCCATCTCTACTTTAATTCTCATAAGGTTATCATGGAATAAGAACACGTGGAGGTGAAAGACATAGGGCTATTCCTCTCCGGGAAGGAAAGAAAAAGTAATCAAATTATGACTAGGCGACTGAGGGGTTGCCAATATGTAACATCTCCTCGGCCATTATACATTGAAATTTTGGATGCACGGTGCTTGCAATGTAAGCTTTCTCTCCACTCCATTCCTCACGTAGAGATATCACGCAAGTTCGCAGAATAGACGTTGTATGTGGCTGATGCCATGGGATGGGCTGAAACACATTTATGCATTTCATGAATAATAATGTAAATAATTCCTTGACGAAGCCTAATAAGCTCTGAAGCAACACTTAAACTGCTTACAAAGCAGTATTTTTGGTGGTACGACTAAAAAATTTCATACCCAAAATAATTCCGGAAAACCTTCCGTTTTTTGGATCTTCCGTTATTTAGAATTCCGGATTATGAATCTTCTACTGTATATATATTAAATATAACTAATTATTTCAGATTTCACTTTGTGGAATTTATTAAGTATGGGGAGAATGAAGAGGTTGGCCGATAGAAGAATTGAGTGGAGGACTGCATCAAACCAATCCCGTAATTGTTGACCAATGATGATGATGGGGAGAATGAATAAACTTAGTTAATTCATTCTCCCTAAAATACATCTTAAACTCAACAGTTGAGATGAAATTGCACCAAAAAAACAAAGTATTTTATTTGGCAGATAAAAAATTCTTGCTCTCAAACATTTTCTACAAATATACACACTTAACATACAAATACAGTAAAAGCTGGATATTACAAATTCAACGGGACCGGAAAAATCGACAATTCATAATATCAAATATCGTATGCAAGTATCTTTTATCAACATCATGAAAAAAAGCTGCCCCCTGAAATATATGCATTCCCGCAACACACTTGCATGATTTACACTAGGCTTGTGCGATGAGTCAATTAATCAAAATCATCATCGTGCCTTATTTGAGGACTGGTACTGCAACTATTTTATACCAGAGGTCAATGAGTACTGCCTTAAGAAAAATATTCCATTTAAAATCTTGCTGTTGTTTGGAAATGAACCCGGTCCCCCACCACACTAAAGAATTGATTAAGTGGTGAGGCTGCAAAGAATTTTCCAAGAATAATGGAAAAAATAATTGAGGAGGGTGGTTATTCAGCAGAACAGGTTTTTAATGTTGACGAAGCAGGCTTTTCTGGAAAATAATGACTCGCCATACGCATATTTATAAAGAAGAAAAGTCTGCTCCTGGCTTAAAGCAGCAAAAGATCGCGACTCTCTTGCTAGGAGATAACGCGATCGCAGATTGAAAATTGAGACCTCATCTAATTTACTATTCAGAAAATCCACGAGCATTAAAAAATATTTATAAATTCTTTATTCCGGTAATCTGGAAATCGAACGCAAAATCTTGGGTTACATCTGCCTTATTTGAGGACTGGTACTGCATCTATTTTATACCTGAGTTCAAGTAGTACTGCCTTAAGGAAAAAATTCCATTCAAAATCTTGTTGTTGCTTGATAATGCAATCGGTCACCCAACACACAATTGGGAGGATTTAAATGACTGCATTCGTCAGCCTCCAAATACAACGGCACTTCGCCAACCCAATGATCAGGGAATCTTTGCATCCTTCAAAGCTTATAACTTGCTCAAGACATTTACTGATGCTATTGCTTCCACAGATGGGTATGGTGGAAAGACACGTAGTGAGTTTTGGAATGGCTACAAATATGCACCATGTAATAAAAAACATAGCATCATCCTGGGAAGAAGTAACCACGATTCACGGTCATATTCGCACAAGGAGTTGACAAACGAAGAAATGATAGAGATGGAGTGATGCTGGGGCAGAAGTAGGGATGGAGATGGTGCTGAGAGATCCCAAAAGGACGTGTGTGGACAAAAAAATGCTTTACAACTCAAGGATTGTTGGAGGTCTTCGAGTATATTAATTCGGCGGTGGAAAAACTTGAGCAAACGGATTGTAACATCAGCAGGTTCGCTAAGGTCATCAGGGAACTTGGCATGGCACAAAGTGCCATGTCTTGCTATGAGGAAATTTATCATGAAGAAAAGAAGGCCCCATACAAACCTCTCTGTACAGTTACTTCACGAAAAGGTGACGCCACATCACCATCAACCTCATCAATAGCTGATGCAGAGGGCGACGCCACAGTGCAGCATTCGACTTCGCAGTGAGAGAAATAAAATGTCTGCGTGCGTGCAGAATGAAGTGTGTATGTTGGCGTGATTGCAAAGAGTTAATGTGGACGTCGCAGTGACCTAATCCTCTGCTCTCTTATGAGAATAAACTGTGACAATGAAACCACCAGAGCCATTAGTCAACTCAACTTAAAAGGCAAAAGATACAGTAATTATAAAAGGCTAGTAAATTACACATTACTAAATGGCTCCTTCAATGGCATGATATCATAAAAAAATAAATATTAGTCGTCATTATAGTGAATTAACCTTAAGATACCGTGCTTTCGCAAATCCGTGCAATTGGTCAATTCGGACTAACAATATTACGCAATTTGGGGTGCAACTTCCAGGCGACATTATCATTTACTTATGCAAATAAATTAAAGATAAAAATAAGAATTATTGAATTTCGGAGGAAATAACTGAAGGATATTGTCCAAAAAATTTCCCCACATTTCTCACACCGATTAAAATCTCCGGAATACGGACTTAGTTTTGGAGAACGGACTTAATTTTCGGCTTACGTAAATTTTGACTTACTAAGATCCATTTGCTGTTTATTAGCAATCTTATTGAGGCTTTCATCAAAACCCACAATAAATTGCTGGCAACTCTCTACATGTTCCATTTACGGTTTCGTTCAAAATATAGAGATCATGAACAACTACTTTGTTTTTGTTGTTGTTGTTGAAAGCCGTTGCGACGGGCCGAAAGCACTCGGGCGCTTCGGCGAGAAATGACATGGCCACTAAGAACAAAGATTATATATTCACGGGACGGGACTATGTATCGTACACAGTGTATGGGGAAATAATTGCACTCTCAGTAATTGCAGAAATGCGACAACACAGGGGAAATTTCACAATGCAACTTGCCGAAAATGGCACATTATTTCCGTCGCTGTTTTACATATTGACACCACCGAAAATTCCAGAGTCGATTACATATTTCCCTGAGATTTCCCTGATATTTCCAGTGAAAATAAAATTCCCTGAGATTTCCCGGTCTTCCCGGTTTTCCCGAGTGCTGGACACCCTGTCTAGACTTATATGTAACTTTAACAAGGATTACGCTACAAATCCCTTTATCAGATATTTTATCACTCTGCAGGAATGTAGCTGAGAAGCTCTCCTTTAGGATATTTTTTTGATCGCTGGGTTGGAGAAAATGCGAGAAAGGTATACTATATAGTGTAATATTACACAACATAAATATATACATGGGCGAATGAATGTTTTTTACCATTGATTATGCATGCGCCCAGAACAAAATGTCATTTAGAATGAATGTGAGACAAAGTGATTGTATGAACAAAGGGAACTCATATTTTCTTTATTTTTCTCGGCTGTTGGCAATGGAAGAAGGGAAGAGCAATGCCTACTTATGTAAAGGATACCTTAACTCGATGACTACATCGAAAAGCTCAATGAGGAGGGTAAATGAAACCAAATTCTTTCGATGATAACTATTGTCAGCCGGAATAATTTGGCCGTGGTGTAAGGTTGGGTAATCAGTCTGAAATATTTAGTGAGGAAAAAGTTTCCATGTGTGATATGCATGAATGAATTCACCACTTGAATGCCATAGCATCTCTTCTGATGCCTGTCAAAACCTTTTTTGAGCGCATGAGTACAGTAAACTATTTCTGTACTAGGAATACCCCTCATGAATTTATGTTTGGGGAAAACGAGTAGCAAAAAATGCCAGGGATTATGAGAGGAAAATGTAGCAATTACCTAGTTTCTCACGGGCGAGTGTATCCATACTTGATTAATTCACGTTTTTTTGACGCGTTCTAGACTTGCAGCAACAAAGTCGAATGCATTTTTAGTTGTAATGGTGCCATATTTTATGTACTACTTAGCCCATGATTCAAAGACGTCATTAGTATTTTAGCATTGAAAAATGAATTATCGTCCAAGCAATACACATTTCGTGCATAATGTGTGTCAAAAATACTTTCTGCTTAATGCAACACTGAACTGACAGAAAAATCCTAATTTCATTCCATCTCTCATATTAGAGGCCAATTCATGTCATACTCATAATATGATCTCTCCTTAAGAGGTTTAAATATTAGAATTAAATGGATAAAAAAACAATACTTACTAATATTGGGGGCAACCTCCAAATCTGTAAAGTTTTGCTGGCAAGCTGATGAGTTCGGCATTGAGAACAATAATATTTCTCATCCTCCCCAAGGTGCTCCTCTTTGGTAAATGCTTCTAGACAGTAATCAAGGTCAATAGGCTCAGACTGCTGCTGTCGAGTCCTTGACACACTCGGATGCTCCATGTACTCCTATAAGATGATAACATATGCTGGGTTTACCTCAGCTTAATCACAATAACTATCAAGTATATAAGATGATAACATATGCTGGTTTTACCTCAGCTTAATCACAATAACTATCAATCAAGTAAACTAACAATCAAGTAATGTTCCCAGCAGCACAAATACTCAAATGCTGATGTGCTTAAGTTATAACAGGTATCAATTCCAGAATTTTATGATGAGGTTTATAAAGGATTTCTGGACAATATGTTTCCACCCACATTTCATTTGTCTTATGAGTAACCAACAAAATATCAATCCATTAGGATACTGTTCACATTACCTTACAGTCCCTTTTAGAGTATATCCACAATAAACAAGACAAGAGGAAAACTCTTAATTAATACAATATTTACCTGATAATTTGCAATACACATAAATCACCTAAAAATTACAGAGAACTAAACACTAGCAAGTAACAAATATGTTTATCTGCATGAGTCAAAACTTATAATGTACAAAATACTGGATAAATAGGAAAAAAAACTTTCACTTTGAAAATAAAATGAGAAACACATTAAGGGGACAAAATTGCTACAGTTGCAGTGATCTCATTGCTCACCCAATACTTTGAACATATGCAATGGTGCTAAGATTGTTTAACTAATTCCCAGTAAAATGCCTGACCTTCTCCAGTGAAGTCTGGTAGCGAAGATGGAGAGCTGTGGGATCCCAATCGATGGCCAAGTAATTGGTACCGAAGTCAAGAATGGCATCAGAGCATTGGATGCGACAGCCTCGGCAGAAACGATACCATGGACAAAGAGCACATAGCATCCCATTCTGTTGGACTGTTTTCAACACAAATGGAAACTCGTATCCTAGGCTGTCATCACTATTAAAGAGAAAAAAATTAAAATTAATATTGTTGCCATGATAGTTCTTTTCATTAGTCTACCAAAATGGAAAACAAAATTCAAAGTCTTTTCAAGGTCATGAAGGCTGATAACCGAATTTTCAAGGTTCAACTACAGTAGAAGTCCCCTATAATGAGTGCTGATACAAGTCATAAATTTTCTCATTTTCGAAGCACTCATTAAAACCAACATGATTTTTTAAGCATCCCTATCCTTATGTATCATGGTGACATGTTATGGTGAAGATGAACAATTGTGCACCTGTACTAATCCATCGGTACATGCGTCGAAAATCATATGCTTCATAAAGAAATAAAAGTTTGTCATAACAATAAGTCCATGACTTATGTAGCCCAGAGTTACATGAATCCAGGGTTATGTGGATGTCAGTTGGCCTGAGTCATGCTTGCATTTTTTTTGCGTTTCTATTAGTGATGGACGGATCCAGGTTTTTTGTCAGATCCGGAACCGGATCCTTGCCTGGGTTTCGGATCTTTATCTCAGTTTCGGATCCTCAGATACTCAATTCTGAATTTCATTCCTTTTCTAATCCTAGATTTTTATAATAGGTATATATAAAAACAGCAACAATAGTATTACCAAAAACAGGTAAATTTATTGTAGAAATATCAACTTCCTATCATCAATGAGGATTATATTTACCTGGATCAAGATTTACGGATGCAATAACTACCTATATCTTGTTACTTCCAATGTAAAGTTCACTTTCCTTATCACATACTCATCAAGCAATACATTCTTGAAACCCGTACAACTATCCTTTACAGTGCAGTTAAAAGAAACCTTATAAGTTCATTTTCATTAACAAAGGAATTATTTTCCAATTATTAATCAAATCCTTGAACGCTTTCAAATAATTTTTTAGAAACACAAAAAAATTTTTAATGCAGCCAAGAGATCCCATTTATGGAATATCTGGGGATTCCATTTTTAAGATGAAAAAATTATTATAGAATATCACTTAACTAACAGTTTTGCATTGTCTTATTAATAATAATCTTTAAAATGAAATTTGAGCATTATGTACTCCTAAGGGGAGGTTGTGTAACTCTGATCTTGAAATGAGATTAACCATTTTTCATGCTTCAAGAAGGAAATTTTAAAAAAATGTTTCGGATTTTTTCTCCATTGGCCTGGGTTTGCCAGAAAAAAATAGAATGACATGTGGGGAGCCTGCAGGGTGTCCACTAAAGTCAAAATATAAAATTCAAGCATAATTCAAGGTTTTCAAGGCTAAATTTATAAAAATTTCCAGGCTAATATATCGCGGTTCTTGTACGAGTCAAAAGTGATGTTTTTCAAGTTCTATGTGGAATATGGATTTTTTGTAGTTCAACCCATAGCATAATATAAAGTAATTAAATAAGAAATAATTGATAAATTAAAGTAATTAAACGTGTAGTTTTATTGGTAGTAAGATACTTCTTTGTTGGTTGGGAAAGATACACTACTTTTTGATTGAACACCCTCTTTCTAAATTAGCATTTCCATGAGAAATTACAAATTCTTCTACAAGAGGAACTTAAAGAACCCACTGGCTAAAGTCTTCAGCATTCAACCACTCTTCTTGGAATGATGATTTTCTACGTTAATATTTTTTGCCATGCTTTACTATTTTAAGTATCAAAGCATCAATTTTCTGTTCACTAAGAATCAGAATGTAACATTTTCGTACCGGTAGACTATATAGAAAAAAGTGAAATCATAACAGTCTTAAGTATCCTACACCATCTTTTTCTAACAAAAATTAATATAATAAAAATCCTAATTCAAGTAAGCGCATCCTGAATATATCTAACAAACATCAGCAGTTAGATTTCTCAAAAAATTATAGAAAAGTTTGTAAAAAATATATTGCAAAGCCTACCAGAAAGCCAACTTACATTGTACTTATAGTAAAGTATCCGATCACATCAAATGTGCAGTTAAAAAAAACATTATAAGTTCATTTTCATTAATAAAGCAATTATTTTCCAATTATTAATCAAATCCTTGAATGCTTTTAAATTCTTTTTTAGAAACAAAAAAAAATTTTAATGCGGCCAAGAGATCCCATTTATGGAATATCCGGGGATTCCATTTTTAAGACGAAAAAATTATTATAGAATTATTCAAGCTGCTAAACTAGTAATTTTGAAATGTCTTATTAACAATAACCTTTGAAATGAAATTAGCCTTTCTTCATGCTACTATAAACAACATTTTTTTAAAAAGTCTCGGATTTTCTCTCCATTGGCCTGGATTTGCAAGAAAAAAGTAGAATGACATGTGGGGAGAATGTATTCTCCTAAATCAGGTAAGCCGACAATAGTAGAGTGGGGTAGTGGACTGCAGGTAATGAAGTTCGATTCTTATCGCTTTTTAAAATTTTTCTTTCAGTCATTGAATCAAAAAGTTTATCATCCTTCATTTCCAACATTTTTGTGTGGATACTGACTTTTTTGTACTTCTATCGTTTAAACTACCTACATTTACAAATTCGTCACTAAAAAATACATTGTAAAGAAAACATAATGATTACACGATTTAATTCTGCAATAAAAAATTTTTCCAATCCTTTCACTAACGCCAAATTTTATTATTTTTTTAATTATAAATTCACATGAAATTTTTGATAATCTACTTTTTTTAACTACCTACTTGCATTACCCTAGAAATACAGCATAGCCTGTATTCCTAGGCAGTGTTAACAATCGAACTCGCGACCTGCAGTACACTAGTCCTCATTTTTAACAACTACTCTATCATAGGTTCACGGGAATCTGGCGAATGTAGGCGACCCGCGTGACATTCGGCTTTATTTTTTTTTGACAGAAAAAAATTTTCTCATTTCGTGACCAAGTTACACAACCTCTCCTTGTAAGTATCTACCATACGTACGTACATTCCATTCGCGGGGCGCATCGATAACTAAGCCGAGAAATTTGAAATCTCCGATCCGGATCTGAATTTTTACTGTCTTCGGATATGATTTCAGTAGCGAATGAAATGAAAGACCCGTGGATCCAACCCGACCATTCTTAATTTATTAATGGTACATTTGTAAATCTAATTTAAACAACAAAAGTATTATAAAGTGAGTATTCAGATGTAATGGTTTGAAATTGAGGATGATAATATTTTCGATGCAATCACTGAAAGAAAAATTAAACTGCGATACGGATCGAACTTTGCACAGTAAACTAGCTCTTGTTGTCCGCCTGATCCCGGAGAATGTAGGCTACCCGCGTGACATCCTACGTAATTTTTCCCGTGATACCGGGGTAATGGGGAAAAGTCATATTTCTTTATTATGCTTCTAGTTGCACGGGAACATTTTCATCTAATTTCATGACCTGAGTTACACATCCTCTTCTTGTCAATATCTATCGCACCTACATTCCATTCACGGGGCACTTCGATCGCTAAGCCGCGAAAATTTAAAATCAACGATCCGGATCCGATTTTATACCGTGTCTTTGGATCCGAATCCGGAACCGAGTAAAATGAAAGATCCGTGGTGGATCTTTGGTTCCGACGGATCCGATCCGGCCATCACTACACGTTAGGCATATGTTTGCGTATCATGGGCTTAGTCTGATGTGCAATGAATGAGAACAAAGGGCACTTGACGTGACGCTGAAGGCATCCGTTCGACAGTCGAACAGTTGAACGTCTCCGATCCACACAGCGCTGACGATACATTGAGCCTAACTACTTTTCCGTCGTTTATTTATTCATTCATACCAACGGCAAATCCATATCTTAAAGTCATCGTTATTTATCCTATTTATAAAATAAGAATTTTTTGTCTTGAATTAAGAATTTTTAAAATTCCCGACTCAGACCAGAAAATCACGAATAATCCATGAACAATTCCCTGCATTGAAAATTCACGAATAATTCCCGATTTTCCAGGTTTTCCCGGTCAGTGGACACCCTGGCCTGCATTCTCCAAACTCTGGTAAGCCGACAATAACAGAGTGGAGAAGTGGACTGCAGGTAATGAAGTTCGATTCTTACGCTGTTTAAAATTTTTCTTTCAACCATGCTTCCTTCCTTCCTTATCATCCTTCATTTCCAACCTTTGTGTGTGGAAATGTCTGAAGACTGGGAAATCCAAATGCCAAATTAATTATGGAAAAAAACGATGACTCCAAAACTTTTTTCCATAATTAATTTGGCATTTGGATTTCCCAGTCTACGGACATTTTCATTCAAGCCAAATTAGAAGCTCGCACTACTTCATCTATTTATGTGCGGATACTGACTTTTTTGTACTTCTATCGCTTCAACTAGATTTACAAATGCATCACTCAAAAATACAGTGTAAAGCTAACGTAATGATTCCACGATTTAATTCTGTAATATAAATGTTTTCCAATCATTTCCTTTCGCCAAATTTAATTATTTTTTTTACTTATAATTTGGCAAAAAATTTCTGATAATCTACTTTTTTGAACTGCCTACTAGGATTACCCTAGGAATACAGCACGGCTGTATTCTTAGGTAGTGCTAAGGATCGAACTCGCGACTGGCAGTACACTAGCCCTCATTTTTAACAACTACGCTCTCATGGGTTCACGGGAATCTGGCGAATGTAGGCGACTCGCGTGACAATCGGCTTAATTTTTTTTCCGCGCACCCGGGCCTATAGAGAAAAAGGTCACGATGAGTATTTTTTATTTTGTTTTCCTCGTTTGTGGCACGGAAAAAATCTTCTTCTCATTTCGTGACCCGAGTTACTTAACCTCTCCTTGTTGGTATCTACCATACGTACATTCCATTCGCAGGGCGCATCGATCACGAGGCCGCGAGATGTTAAAAACTCCGATCCGGATCTGAATTTTTACTGTCCTCAGATATGATTTCAGTAGCGAATGAAATGAAAGACCCGTGGATCTTTGGATCCAACCCGACCATCCTTAATTTATGAGTGGTTCATTTGTAAATCTAATTTAAACAACAAAAGTATAATAAAGTGAGTATTCAGATGTAATGGTTTGAAATTGATAACATTTTCGATGCAGTGACTGAAAGAAAAAATTGAACTGCGATTGGGATGGAACTTGGCACAGTACACTAGCTCTCGTTGTACGCCTGATCCCGGCGAATGCAGGCTACCCGCATGATATCCTACGTATTTTTTCCCGCGATACCGGGGAACAAAGTCTTATTTCTTTATTTTGCTTCTAGTTGCACGGGAACATTTTCATCTAATTACGTGACCTTAGTTACACATCCTCTTCTTGTCAATATCTACCGCACCTACATTCCATTCACAGGGCTCTTCGATCGCTAAGCCGCAAAAATTTAAAATCTACGATCCGGATCCGATTTTACTCTGTCTTTGGATCCGAATCCGGAACCGAGAAAAATAAAAGATCCGCGGATCTTTGGATCCGACGGATCCAATCCGGCCATCACTAGTTTCTATTGCCGTGACCAATACATCTGGAGATGACCCACGACTCATTGTCAAGCACGCAAGAGTTTATGCCATACTACAGTTATTCAGAATGCCCACTCTAGTTAAAGTCATTGCATAGTTCGATAGATGATCATTTGATCATCGTGGTGGTGTTTAAGTCTAATGTGATTACCTTTTTCCTTTTTGTCTTCTTTGCTAAAACCCTCCTAGTCCTCTCACAACACCGCTGCAACATTAACCCTTATTTTTATAAGTCTTTTATACCGTGGACTTCACATAAAATAACGCTTCCCTGCAAGATATCATCTATGTAAATAAATGCACTTCCAACATTGCCACACAGCAACCGCAGTCGAGGCACATTTACTCCAGCAGGTGAGAAAAAACAGCATGGACTTAACCACAGCGCCATAAGCAGCGATGTGTCTGGCAGTCCATGGTATGAGGAGTGCACATTAGCTATTTGTCGTGTCATGTTATGAGCACGACATGCAGAGCTTTCAAATCTGTCGCTGGTTGCAAGCCTGGCCGGCTCCATAAGAATCTATGCATTTGACCTTTCACTAGCTGTCGCTGCATATCTGTCCCAACAACTGAAACTTGAAGAAGAACATAAGCCTGCCACGGGCCTTACATGACATCAAAGTCTTTTTCTTTAGAGTAGTTTGACCATCCCGTGTAAGTTGATGTGTAATTAATTATCTACTCCATACATGACATCCATCACAACAAAAAAAGTACATGTTTTGTGTAATTATACTTATTTCAGATTTAAATATCCAGTGAAATAAAGATTGAATTAGTTACTCTTGGAATTGTCATATTATGTTAACTTAATGACCTTTCAAAAGATGGCATTTTCAGTATTAGTCAACGATTGTCACCAATCGCAGTAGAAGCGGCACTGCTAATGGTTCAACAATGGATAGGTAAGTTGTGTTTTGATTTGCGTGTATTTCGACTTATGTGGAAATTTTTGGGATGAATTAACTGCGCGTCGAGGACTTACTGTAATGTGATACCAGTCCTTGAGACAGTGGCACAGATGAATGAGGTAGCATTAACTAGTAGCGAATCTATGCAAATTTTATTCCTCTTTTATAGTGATAAATGACTGCATAACTTGTAACTAAGTATTTTATGGGGTAATGAGTCCCATGAGTTATGCAACAGGGATAATTATGGGAAAATTATGACTATTCTGGCCATATGACAGTAATGACCACTTGATTTGTCCAGTGAAACTCTGTATTCTTTTCACCATGGACAGGCTATGGAAAGAAAAACACTAGCTATGGCAATACTCTTGCCATACTTACTATAGCAGACTACCTTGGTATTCATATAAGAACAAAAACTTATCATAGAGGTATTCTCTCAAGTGGAAACATAAAATTTGACAATAAGCAACAAACAAAAGTGAATTGAAAAAAATCAATGCATTAAATAAAATAAAAATGGTCATGATCTATTAAAGAGAGATTGAAAAGTTGCAACTTGAAAAATCTGTAATAATAGCATTACGATGAATCATTTCTTGCTCTAAAGCAACGACAGATGGATTTCAAGCAATTAACCAAATGTTAATGTTAAAAGATGTCAAAAAATTATCAAAAATTATTCCTGCATAGGAAAGGGATTTCAAGAAATTCTTAAAAAATTAAAGTATCTGAAATTCCCATCAAATTCCTGGTTTTCAAGTCCCAAATGGTATTTATGCCTTTTTCCCAGTTTTTAAGGTTTTCAAGGTTGATAGATACCCTATTAATGCAACCAGAACAATTGAAGCTTAATTTTCAAGTACAAATTCATAAACATTACCCGTCCTCAACAACAAATTATTCACTTGACTTGATATGGCCACTGAGAATTGGAATTGATTAGATACTTAATTTCATAGGCCATTTAATATGTATTTTTAGAGACATGTAAGAAAAAATTATTAAAATCATACAAAAACTGATAATGATCCACTGAGGGCACAATGCAACATGAAATAAAATTTATTACCATTTCATAGAAATTGATTAATAATAAGTAAATGCTTCTATCATCTTCCTACATCAGAAAGAACATGCCAATGGTCCCAAAGAGAAGAAAATTTACTGATAAAATTGCATTTTATACCTCATATCAATTATATGATGGTAACAATACAGGAGAAGGTGAACAAATGACTTCTTAAACATCACCAGAAAATATGAGATCATGCAATGCACCCAGCAGTCAATAAGCTAATCAACATGGCTTCCAGCTCTTGATGTTGAATTAAAATTTACAAACACAAAGAGACAACTTTTAATTTTGGCACAGCAACCATTGAAAGCATTAAGTCAAGGTTAACAGTAAAAATAAAGCAAAGAAATCCTTCCAATGAAACTTCAAGCATATGGGAATAAGTTTAATTACCAATCCTGAGCGTGATTTGGGGCACCAGATGCTTCAGATGGGGGCAGAGGCGATACAAGCCTTGCAACTTGAAGCCAAACAGCTTGGTATAAATCTTGGTGGGTAGTCATTTCTCCACAGGGAACAATCAATGGAAGGCCAAACAGACTCGGTTTGGTTTTTTGTGAGGACAGAAAGTACACCTCTTGTCGAATCTGAAAAAGTTGTAAGATTATGTTTTCACTATGCACAGCAAGTGTGTTGAAACTTAATCCATAAAACATTTAAAAATTGATATGATGATGGAAATGATATTGTAAAAATGATGAAATAATTGAATTAACAACAGGAAAGGAAACTCTGTAACTATTCTAAGCATAAACTTCATGGCATAATAAGGGATTAAAAACTTAACCCATGTGAAATAAAAAAACTTTTAGTCATCTAGCCTCTTCAGTTGTGACCAGGCCCCTTTGACTTGAAGTGGTGATACTGTAGAGCGCCGATTATCTGATGTTTGATTAACCGACCGTCGAATAATCCGTCTACCAGTCCCTCAACAAGATCCCCCACTCCCTCCCCTACTCCCCCTGTCTATTTCTGTTTGCTCTTACAGACAGTGGCCAGCTGTGTAAAAATCTACAGAAATTGCTACCTTTTCCCCACCCAAAAGGTTTTCCTACAGCAGGGAATACAATTATTCACATCACAAAGTCGTACTATGGAGAGAAAACTGAATTACAGCTCACTATTTGCATGCCCCTGGTGAGCGAGTTTGTATTGCTTCCGTGGCTGTTTTATATTTGATAAGTTTCTATTGGAAATATAATTGATTACAAACACCTAATTCTCACTAAATGGCAGGGCTTGGAACGAAAGTGAACAAACGTCTATCCCAAAATGTTTACCTTGTTTCATTATGAAAATTTTTAAGTCCTAAAGTTTGTCACCTCACTCGTCTCATATCTGAAAATTTTGCCACCTCCAATTTTACTTGTTCCTTTATGTCGAGTATATTTTTTTGATTCTGGAATTATTGTCTTGATTGCCGTATTCGTCACGTTTTTTTACCTTAACTGATGTCTTATATTTTACAATAAAAACAATGTATGACCATTGTTGTAACCAACCGCGTATATATTTAGAAGTTTAACGAAAGATTTAAAGTCTTTTAATGGTAGCATGTTCCTCAGCTGCTAGGTTGGTATTCCACAATAGGGTGATATTTGACAAAATTGACAGACATTATGTATTATAATATATATAGTTGGAGAAATAAATTTAATGGATTATTGGCCGATAAACAAATTTGTATGAAAACAGTGAGTACTTCAATGGAGTAGGTGCAAAAGATGCAGAGAAAGCATGGCACTGAAATCAAGGTCAAAACTACTAGGAAAATAATCATAAACAGATTATCTGTCCCTTTCAATTATCTGATTGGCCTTCCCCCTCCAATACCACGGGTAATCGGCGCTCTACTGTACATCTCTTTCCAAACAAGCTTGTTAAATGAGGGCCTCTTTCACACCTACAATATGTGCCAGAACAAAGATTACTGAGTGATGAACTCATTAAATTAGGATATACATATCTGTGAGAGGAAAAACTTACCTCTTGGAGAACTTATAAGATTAGGAAATTCCATACACATGATTTGTGCCAGAGTAAACAAGAGATTGAAATAATTGGAGATCTTCATTTTTAGGGGGAATTTCATCTATTATCTACAAGCTATCACAAAAATATTGCTCACAAAAAGTGTATAATAGTGACAAATTTTACATAAAGAACAACTTATAACACACCAAAGAATTATTTACTTTCATAAATGGAGATTTCAAAATAAAAAATGTCATTTTTTGATAAGTGGTAACTGTGACAGCTTTTAAAAGTGAATCTTAGAATGAAATAAAAGTTCCAAGCTTGAGAGAACACATGAATTACATTTTAATGGCGCTCTGGTATGAGAAAACTGGAAGGTAAGTAAAATGATAATGGAGTATAAATGAGAATGCACCATTTGGATCATAACTGAACAATACATGGTTACAGTTCAGCCGCAATCTCTGCAAAATAGAATTTGTTGATATTTTGAGAATAATTCAACCTTCAACAGCTAGTTTGCAATTTTAAAATTTTAAGTCTTAAAAACCACGATGATTACCGTATTAACCCGATTCTAAGACGACCTTTTTTGACTAATTTTCAGCAAAAGATATCAAGACTCGTCTTAGATTCGAGTACAACTTAGAACTGTGTGTTTACGCGGCGCTATGCTATGAATGTACGAATGTGTAACTACTTGATTAATATTCCATTCCATGAGAATCCATTGCAATAATTACTTAAATAAACAATACTTAATGTAAAATTATATTACAACGACGGGTATTATAATTTTTCCAGTGCCAATGATTATCTATGGCTGCAGCGATGTATTTCAAACGAGCGTTTCGGGCATACACAAAAAACAAACAAAGGCTGGAATTCCCTTTCGGCAGTGTTTACACTTATCTGAAGTTTTGAATTCGTGATTGAAATCTACCTTACATACTTAGCACTTAAAAATGACAGATCATGTAGAAATACATGGCGTGAGTGCGAAGGGAAAGTTAACCAAATATATTAGACATGGTTATGTCGCAAATTTTAAGCTACTTGTCGTACAAGATGTCGATAAATCAAATAACTGTGACGCAAGTAGAAAGTTAGGAGTTCCCGAGGCAAATGCGCTAAGATGGAGATCTGCAATACTCAAAATTTAGGACATCAAAGTCATTTAGAGGTCCCAAAGCAAAGATTCCCTTACGTCGAAGAAGAAGTGGTGTAGTTCATATGAACTTTGCGGCAGAATGGTATGCCTGTTTCAACGGTAGGTATCACTCTTCAAGCTCATAAAGTTGCTAGGAGACTAAACTACCAGCAAAGGAATTAAAAGCAAGCAGAGGTTGGTCCACCAGATTCATGCGACGAAATAATTTTTCTTTACGGCGCAGGACTTCACTGTGCCAGAAATTGCCCAGAGGCTACAGCCAAAAACTTATTGCTTACCAAATATATGTAATTGGACTTTTTAAAAAAAATTATCTTTTGAGCCAAATCGGAAATGCAGACGAAACTCCAGTTTTTTCTACATGCCGTCGAATTACACCGTGACCGAGAAAGGAGCCAAGTCCATCCTTAAAAAACTACTGGTAACGAAAAAATGCGAGTGACTGTTATGTTGGGAGTATTAGCAGCTGCTATCTATTTAGAAACATCTAGATGGTATTAAATAAGCACCGTATGTGATTCTAAAACGGAAAACTATGCCCAAGAGACATGTGGTGTGGAATAGACATACAAGGGCACTGCTGAAACAAAGAGCTATGCGTTTTTAAGTCTGAATGGTTCTATTGCAGAAGTTATTCTGTGATATTTCATGCTATAAGGCAATTATGAAGAAGGAAAGTATCTGATTTTTTCATTACTCAGAATTAAGTTGTAAGTTATATATTTCTGTCTATAAGAGCAGTATATTTTTAATTTTCCAAAAGTTTGAATGCTTTGTAAATGCTTTTCCTTATTTTTCTCTTAAATTGGATGTTTTTTAGCCGAAACAGTTCTATTACAAAAGTTATCCTGTGTAATGCTAAAAGGCAAAAATGTATAAGTATCTAAAATTCTGTTGCTCAGGACAAAGTTTGTTTAAGTTATGTGTTTTCTGGTTATGTTTTCTGTTTGAATTTTAAAAGATATTGTATATTGTATGTTTTATTTTCCAAAATTAATGCAAGTAAAGTAGAGGACTGATATATAAGACAAATAGCATAATTATAGGTGATTTGTCATTTTATTTTCAACTGGGAGCTCAAAATGAGGGGTCGTCTTATATTCAGGGTCGTCACAGAATCGGGTAAATATGGTACCTACTTTTCACTACAGTAGGAGTACATTCATTCTCTAAATCCATTGGCCATTTGCTTTTGTAAAGCAATGAAAAGGCCAGGTTCACAAGCTGAGTATCATCCAATGTACATTCTCTACTTGTTGTGAGATTTATGAGAGTCATACTTTGATATGTAATCATCAAGAAGTTTGGATACATTTAGGTGAGACTGTCTATTTAGAACCCAGCACATATAAATGTCCCACTCCATCACCAAACAGCAGAATTTTGGATTTTTCCATTCATATATTCTTAAAGATACATGGAACAGGTTGTGAAGAATGTAAAAGAGAAGAATTACGTCACAATGAAAAGGTTGGCCGATAGAAGAATCGAGTGGAAAGCTGCGTCACACCAATCCTAGGATTGTTGACCAATGATGATGATATTCTTAAATTTAATGCATTAGGCAAAGTTCACCTTGGGTAAAAATATCTTCCACTCTTTGAAATTAATCCTGTGACATCAAAAATTGACAAATAGTTTCATTATAGAGTCGATAAAAAAATACAACTGATTCCAAAAAGCTGACTTTAAATACAAGATATATTATAGCAAAAGAAACGAGCAATATAAAAATAGGATTTTTATTGACACCAGATGCTTGATTCACCATACTGACACCCCAGTAGAAACTAAATGACCTGACACTCAGCCAGCAATAAAGAGGAAAACCTGAATCTAAACATGGTCCAATGACACATCATCAGGAATCAATATCATCTAAGGAGAGGTAGTCTGCCACCACAATTATACAAATAGAAATGTAGTACAACTTTACACAATTAACGAGGTACTCACCATTTTACGGTGCAATGCTATGATGAAACCTTGGCCACTCTCTGATCCTGGTAAAACTCCACCAGGCAAGGCATTCCCGATTCCACCGATTACACTGCCATCTGAGGGACTACTCCCTAGACTACTTCCCAGGGCAGTAGTACTCCCACTGATGCTACTTGAGTTACTACCACTACGTTGTTGAGGGAAATGACTGGTAGCAGCTGCCGTGGAAGAGGAGGCGGAGGAAGTGGTGGAGGATGCCGATGAACACGTTGCAGATCCTACTCCAGACGATGACTCAGGTGAATCAATAGGCAATGCTGAGGATGACTGATTTTCCGAGAAAGTCAGCATGAAGAGAACAAAATGATGAACATTTCTCAAACTTTTCAAAAGTGCTTAACAGGGAGGGAAAATTGCATTGTGCCCTTGGAAATATAATTATCACAGAAACTATTCACTAAAGACATACAATAGAGCAGAAAATACTTTAAGGTTAAAAGGAATGCTTAAATGATTTTTAAAATTATTTATTTTAACCCATCTAATTGAAACAATTTCCATTAACGTCCCAAAAAAATGGATATAAGTCTTTTTATATTGAAAGCAAACTGCATTGAATAAAGGATTGAATTGAATAGAGGAATAGATGTTGAATAAATACTATCACTCAGAGAAGTTTATGCGTAAGGGATAATTATGACACCTGTTTGAAGAAAACTAACCATTTTTCAGCAGGAAAAAAAAGTTTTGAATTAAATTAAAACCTTTTCCCTTACAATTATGCACCAAAATACTATTTAAAATGAGTTTATTTTGGTTACCAATAAATGTAATATCTAGAAATAGAGTAACATCACAATAAAATAAGGTCATTGAAATAAAAGTAATGCCACGACATTAGCACCGTGGTAGACTGGCATCTTGCTATCATAAGCATACAATGAAATTAAATTGTTTTTTGTCATTAGCATTACTTCACCGAAGTTAACACCCAAATAAAACCAGAATTCCATTCATCCTAGCCACGAGAGAATTTTTTTAAAAGTACAAGAAGCAATAAGTCAATATGATGAAGAATATGATTGTTATTACACCAAGATAAAGCATATTCTTCATCATATTGACAGTACGACGGTAATGTACATTTTAAATCTGTCTCCTTATTTTCACAGGAAATATAGGCCTGCCAAGATAAAATCCTGATTTGTAAAATATAAGAGTTAATGGGTAGTAATAATCCCAAAGAAAAATTAGCCTATTTATTACCCCATGGAATATCTTGGTTGTGCATAAATTTAAGCAGACTATTATGTACTTCTGCGCTTTGTATATTTCTACTTTCCTCTTCTTATGGAAAGGATTACATACTCTCCTCTTTAAATTTTCTGGCTACACTCCTTCCACAAATAAATGATTTTCTTATATTTACAAAAATCTACTGAGCCATCTTCCCACCCATTTCCCAAAATGTTTTAGCTGAGCCCTGATATTCTCTTTGTCATTGAAAAATATTATTACCTTTAAGATAACCCAAAATATTCATCAATACACTTCTGTATTCTCTGTATTTTACTGCAGTATACCATGTCAGTATACTCTTTATTTTCCATTACATCATTTGTAGTTAGTTAATCTTATATTAATTGTCCTTCAAATGTAAGTATTGAAATACTCCTCTATCATCATTTGTATTTCAACAACGTCTTTGTCCTTATTCTGCTTTTTGAATTGTAATTATTATTGTCAAGGGTTAGGTAGAAGAAGTGACTATAAGTCTCAAACTTACCCCAAATAAAGAAAATGTATTACTATTACTCATCTACACCTGACCCAATTTGGTTAAATTTCATTGCCATGAGATTATGGCTGAAATTTATATTCGCTGCAAAGAAACTGCAATTGAAATTTTTGACAATTCTTAAGTTATTTTAAACTGTGATCTGAGCTGTCTGATTGAGTCCAGTTTTT
The DNA here is from genome assembly GCA_933228895.1 of Platycnemis pennipes. Lineage (NCBI taxonomy): Eukaryota > Metazoa > Arthropoda > Insecta > Odonata > Platycnemididae > Platycnemis > Platycnemis pennipes. The sequence goes on from OW121850.1 coordinate 113,268,978, forward strand.
CCTGGCATCTTACACGAAAACCGACACTTTGAATGATGTGTGAAAAAGGTTTAATTAATTAATAATCCAATAAGCAATTGAATTCAAACCATATGCATTTTTCTTTTTAACTCACATTCACCTCATCATAGGAATAGCAGGCAAGTTCACTTTGTGGATTATCAACATGCTAACAAAATAGACTTAGTTGTATTCCACACAATTATTATTTTTTAAAAAACCTTCGACTGGTTTCGACCTCTGCAGGTCATTATTCTGATTCTGCCCTCGTTAATGACCTGAAGAGTTCAAAATCAGTCAAGTGGTTAATAATAATAATTGTGTGCAATACAACCAAGTTTATTTTATTTGTAAATCACATTATCCTACCTCCTTTCCTTCTCTTGTTTTGCTGACCACATCATTTTAATCCCAAATAACAATTAAGAAATAAATTCTTGGGACATAGACCATAGTTTCTTCAAGTGTGAAGTAAGCATAATTTATGTCTTAAGTGTATTTGCCAGAATGGCAACTTGTATTGCAACTAAATTGGCAGGGTGAGCTTTATTTTCAAAACGTAATACTCTACAGCAAATCTACTAATTATGTATTCACCACCCTTCACCTTAATTTTGAATTGAAACATAGGGAATCCTGCACTGACTCTCAGCCATCTCACTGAAAATTACTCTGCAACCATAACTCCAATAGTCTCTGAAGCTCATTTGTCTTATTTTCCACATTTGAAATAATGATATAAATTCCTCCATCACTTCCAGTTTAATATTTTATGTATTTTCTGACCAATATTTTGAATGAAGAGTCAACCTTCCTATTTTAACAGTAGTCATGTTCTATTTAGTCTTCTTTTCTAACCATGGTGGTTTTGTATCCTCTGCTATCAAACATAACTTTCAACTTCACCACACCTTGATGGCTCTCCTACAGGGGTCATACAGCTTTTCTAGGCACCAAACTGTAGAACAAAAGCCATGTGGACTGACTATTGTTTCACTCCTTGCCTTCAAACTATTTGATGTGGGAAGTCCTAAAAGGAGTGACTTAATTTTAAGTATCCAATTTAAAGAGGATCCTGGAGGGTTTTAATAATTAGGAATTCATTTTTAATACAACTTCATTTCACGAAACTTTTGAAACTTAAAATAAACTACTTTTCTTGATGATGTTTGAAAAAAAATGGGAGGAAAAAATAATTTTTAGTTTCTCAGGGATTTTGCTCATTATTTAACACCAACAGCAACAGAAGATACTGAATTACCTTACATTAAGAACCAGCCAATTTACATTAAGAACCAGCCAAGCCAACACCATCTGCGTTACAATTAAAAGATTTTTACTGGTATTTAACTCCAGCCAAGATGCCAAGACAACAACTACACATGCAGGCTTGTAACCTTTCAAATCGTTTCTTGATGTTTTTCCTGAACCTATTTTCCCAATATTGTTTTTAAATATTTCTTTTTGGAAAGGCCCACTTACTCCCATAAGAACCCAAAGCATATGTTTTGCTTCTTGTTTGACAAGGGTGACATCTGCTAACTTGGTGACATCTGCTAACTTATAACTTTTTGGTAACTATTGACAGAAGCATCACAGTGGATTGTGAAAATCAGAGTCATTCCAATGTAAATCTGTCTTGATTTCCATGATGATGATTTTTATATATTTATTATTTTACTAAAAATATTTGCCTACAAAATAGAGCCACTTTGGTCACTATGAACTAAGAATTAATAATTGTTTTGCCACACATGACATCTGTCATGATTACCATGACTCTGCACATAGCACTTGTCCAATAAGTCATATGCACAAAAAACTTGGAATTTAAACTATATAAACTGTTTAAACTTTAAAAAAAGTATTATAAATAAGAAACCACTAGAGTAGTAGGAGAAAATAGTGAGTTCAACGGAGACATTTTTGTATCAGACTATAACTTCATTTGATGCATAATTTTACCTAAATTTATGAATTCCTTCACAAGTAAGAGTTTGGAATGAATTAATTTGTAAAACCAGTTTTACCTGTACACGCTAATGGCTTATAATCAGTTTCTCAAAGAACAAAAATGTTAACAGTTTTTACAGCACCCAGATTTGTCATGCAACTTGAACCAACAACAAAAGAGTTAGAAAGAAGGCACATCGCCTACATGACTAGCAGAATGAAGAATCAAAATGGTTTATTCATAATATCACATTGAGGGATTACAGCATGAGCAACATTGAAATGATATGCTCCAAATGGCTTATTTTTTATAGTGATAACGAAGCATTTGCCTCCTTCAGATAATTTTTAAATTTTGATTTTAGCCAGTAAGCACAGAGATTGCTCATATGCATTAAGCAAATATAAAAACAAACATTCAAGAATAAAGGTATTCTGGGCTCTAATTACTTTGGGATGTTTAAAATTTTAGTGTGACACACAGCAACATATGAAGATGTATTACGACAGTGACTCTATGACAAAAGCCTAATAATAAAAATAGGTATTCAATGCAGGGCCACTATTCAACTTCCCACAAAGCTTTTAGCATTCATATGTGACCTTCACCTTCCCACCACCAACAAGCAGATACACACAAGCTAATTTTAATTACCTCCATCTATTTACTTGAGAAAGGAAAACAGCATTGTGAAATGACACCTCATATTAAAAACCAGACATAAAACAAGATAATACCATAACTACAGCATCTAAGTATTTATACATCAGCACATAATTTTTTTCAACAGAACTTCGACTACCTGCACTACCTTAACATCAAAGCACTTTTAAGGGGTAAGCTCACAAATTACTTTATGCAAACAGTTACCTGAAAACTTTTAAAGGACAAATAAAAGTAATATTACTATAAGGGGAAAATAATTGTGCATTAGAAGACTGAAACAAAATGTAAACATCCAAGGAAATAAAGTGGACAACGATTTATGTACATAGATGTGAACTATACTGCTTATGCTGTGAAGGAAGCTATGTGGTGGAAATCACAAAATACTGATATGTGGCTGACTATGCAAGTAAACAGTAGGTGAGACATATTATTTGCAAGTAACTGTTAAGTAGCAAAATAAGCTCAGGAATATCAATGAGATTGTGAGAGGAAAACGATTCTCCTGAACCAAGAATTAAATCACGGACAATTGGCTTGCATGGGCCAATATAAAGACAAGAAAATTACAGAAAGATTCAGGAATATCACAAAAAACAAAGTATTCCACTTCATGCAACAGATAAGAGGTATAAGAGACCTTAAAAAGGGTTTGACATGGCTGGTATGAAGACTTTTTTGAACAGAAGTTGCTAACCCCAAAATTACCATTGATTCCAGGAACTATATTCACAGTCCCATTCAGATGACAATTTTATTTACCACCATGAAGGTTGGCTGATTGAGTTTACTTTAATGCAGCTAATTGCGTACTTCTTCCTTATCCCACTTTTCTAGGTCAAAAAATGAATTTAACTTCATCATAGATCACCACTTTGCATTATATCCCCAATTTCAATAAAAAAATTAATGATTGCTACTTAGGACCTAATATATTGAAATTTGTTTTCCAGAAAGATTACAGAATCCTGCATACACAAATATGTACAAGAAAGTAAAAATGTGCAGATGCTACATGATATTGAAATGGGCTGCTTGAATGAAAGAAACATGGAAATTCCAGTGATTGTGTGCACACTGATTCTTGATTCACGAAGAAAAATGATTTTCAACAGCAAAAAAGTGCTTTTATGGACAACAGACAATTTACCAAAATTCTTCAATTAGGTGAATATCAGAAAAAAATGAATAATAGCTCTTATAATTCCAAACACAAAATACATCAGCAAAATACATTTAAAATAGACAAAGGACCAATCCATAGAAGTGAAAAGCAGTAAAAAAAATCCTTCACCCAACGTTGAACTGAAGAGCAAGCCAAATTATTTTATTTCATAATGATTTTGTTTTTGACGACATCTAAGGCTATTTCATATTCTCATTTTATTTTTTAATCCCTATTAGTTCCTTGTTTTTGACCCTTCCTGGCTTTCTGGACTCTCATTTCATTTTCCAACAGTTATTAATTTTTTTATAATAATTATAAGTGTTTTTTCTAATACCTTTTGATTAAGGAGAGTCATCAGTGAAAGTCAAATCACCCAAATTATCTTAACAAAATGGATCCCACAACAAGTTACTATCACCATACTAACTACAACTAATTCATAAACTAAAATCATTAGGCCTGCACCTTAGAAAATGGCTAAGTGAATTAAGATTTTTATGTAATCCATGCTATGCTAACTACAGAAGTACTTTACCTTAAAGCACAAGATTGCAGGCATGCAGAAACTGTGGTGCCATCTTACCTCGGGAGTAACACCATCAGATAATAAGGACTGGTCAATCTCCTGAACTCTCATGATTCCCTGTCCAGCATTCACAGCAGGTGCCCCTGCAGCAAAAAATCATCATAATATCTAAGATGGTCATTTATGTATTGACATGAGCATCTGGATTTGACAATTATCCTACAGAAGATTTATTCCATAAAACTAAGTTCCTACAGAAGAAATCTACTATAGCATGCATTGCTTATACCGTATTTATGCGTGTAAGCCGCGCACCTTTTTTCCCGAAACGCCGGAGAAAAAATGGGGGTGCGCGGCTTACACGAATCCTCCAGATTTCTGGTAAGCCGCGCACCATTTTTCCTCAGATTCCTGTTGTTTTTTCTCCTAAGTTTCGCATTCTGTCTGGTAGTATGGTTAGTAGTCTATTAGTAGAGGTATACTAGTCTTTGCAGCGTGGTCTAGTAGTAAATCGTACATTGTAAAGTATTCTGAAATTTCGAAGTATGTAATTAATAATAAAAATCCGCGTTTAACAAAGCCTGAGCGTACAACGGTACTGGAAGAAACGTAAGATCAGAAACACCATTTGTCAAAGCAATAGATTTATCGTGTATAGATCGTAAGTAGGACAACACATTGTAGCACTGATGTGTATTTAAATATACTGTATCCTGTACGCTGCCGCAAGGGTCTTTATGTTTTTTTCAAAATCGTAAGCGGAGTTTGTTTCGGTATCACGTATCTGTAGCAACATTTTTACGTAATAGATAGCTCCTTTTGCGTACACATTAAAGCTACATTGCAAAGACACGACAAAATATTTGTTACGTGGTGGCAATAGTCGTATGCTCAGAGATTACGCCTTCTTCCGTGCTATCCGCTCCAAGCGTGAGAGTAGTAAACGCGTTCGAATCGATCATTTAGCATTTTAAAATAATTTGCTATTCACCCTAAAATGAATTATGATGTGAAATTTTGATAGTTTCTTGTGAGTATAAAACTACATATTATAAGCGATGCCGAAAAAAATAGGAAATCGAGCTCCATGAAGGAAATATGGTGTATCTGAATCTAGCAGTGACGAAAACTAAGAATGAGAACTGTTATGATATGACTATTCATTAGTGATCTATGATTATATTTCCGGGAATGTATTTTTCTTTAGTTTTATAAGAATTATTATTGTTATTACATTGAGCTTAGCTTTTTCCGTGTGCTCCCATAACTTTCCAGTGTTGTTAAATCATCCCAGTCCACAGCTACTACACAGAGAGCAGACGAGATCACCGCTATCAGGTACGGATGGCGCTTGGCTTTTATTTGTTGATACGCCAACGGATTTCCGTAATAATAGAGTAATCACGGGCTGAAATTGTATATATTTTTGCAATTATTTCAGTTGGATGTTATTTTGAACTGATGCCATTTTTATTGCTGGATGATGTGATCGTATGTAACAGTAATTACTGTTAGATGCTACGAGAAAAAGATGCACAGTAAAAGAGGCTGTACATCGATGCACAACGCAATGATGATCGTGACGATATTAACACGTAATTTAATCAGCTAATGAGAAAGACGTACTCGTAATTTAGGCACAGTATTTCTATCAAAGTCAGTGCATTCATGTTATGACAAAATGATGTAGGCATTGATGCACGACGCGATTACGATCGTGATGATAATAACACGTAATTCAATCAATTAATGAGAAAGACATAACGTAATTTAGGCACAGTATTTCTATCAAAGAACGTGCATTCATGTTATGACAAAATGATGCAGACTCAAGGGAAAAAATTTTTTTTTCGATAGAAATAGAGCCTGCCCGACAATAGGGGTGCGCGGGATACACGAGGGCGCGACACACACGAGTAAATATGGTAGTGAGAATATCACTATTGCAAGTGATTTTTCACTATTGTTGTTCTGCAGTGAAAAGCATATGAAGTTCATTGTTTATATAGATAGATTATAATATTAGTGGAATTCCTCACAGGGAGGCCCAGAGGCACTCAGACCTCTGAATGATACCAGCTTTCTACATTTAGTTTGGGTTTCTTTCCTACAAACTACCAAATTACTTGGCAAAAACAAAATAAAAAATAAACCAAAGGAGTTGCTACAAAATTCAGAAAATTATGTTGCTCATAAGTTGTCTTTCAATGAAAAATAAATAGTAGAAGGATAGAAGTACAATTACCTTGCTGCGACTGCTTCAACCGCTCATCTTGCTCAAGTTGTGTACTCAACATATGTCCTCCATTCTCATGTTTTGCACTACACATAGATTCCATGACATCACTGCCAGAATGGCTACCAATGCTCTGTGGTTGACTGACAGAGTTTATGCCATTGGAGCCATTAAGCTGTAAGTTGCGTGGCTGCACTGACCTCTGGATCTGAGTAAAAGTTTGGGCTTCCCTGGCTTGAGCTCGATCCTCTTCAATTTGGCCAAGAGAGAGAGGCTGTTGCAGCTGAAGTGAATTCAATGCATGCAGAGGTAAAGAATTTGTTTGTGATGCCTGTGAACCTGTACACTCCGGTAGCTCGTAAGCATACAATGAACCTCCAACAAAAGTTTTGATCTTCTGGTCATCAGGTGGGGAACTCTGAAAATGAATACACAATTATGGTCAGCCAGTGAGCAAAAAATAATTTTATAACTACCCATTAGTATGTACCGGAAAAAAATCACAAGCTGCCATAAACGAGAATTTTATGCGAAAAATTGGGATAAAAGCGAAATATCTGCAAAATTAGTAAATATATGAAAAATATGCTAAATGTGTTTATGATTACAAAAAAATAGTAGGAAATGGCAATAAAAATATCTTCACATGTTTTTCTTTGTGACATATCCCATTTTTGTTCATTAATTATGATTATTATCACATTGGAGGCTCTGCTTTATGGAATAATTTGAACTTAGCGGCGTAGCGGGGCAGTACACAATTCCACTAGTGACGGAAAGATGAAATTTTAACACTCGTGATCCTTTTGCCAGGGAAAGCTACAAACTATGAATGAATGCATATAGGGTGAATTTGTAGATTCTCATGATGCAAATCGCACTGATGTAGCGAAACATCTAATATTACCATTCTCTATACGATGGATACAATTATGAAAAACCACGATGTGATTCAGAAAGATGCTAGACATACACCTACTAATAATGCGGACAGTGAGAGCTTTTTTCTGCTCTATATAAGAAATTTGTGAATGACAGTGCAGACATCTGTCGAAAAAAGAAAATGCTAAAAATTCATGGTATTAAGGAATACCAATTTGAAAAGTGGTTTTTCAAGCTCTAGATCGTCAAATATCGCCGTATATGCTTTGGCATAAGAGAAAAGGCATTGCACAATTTATAAGTTTGGGAATTATGGACTTGACAACGTCCGATGGTTGGTTGGGTTAGTTGAAAAATTGGTAGAAATACATTGTGAAATGTAAATCATGACAGCTTTATATACTTTAAGAAATAATGAATAATATTGCTCTAATTCAGTTTATGTGTTTCTTATTTATATATTTACTCTATATTGTTAAAATGTGCATGTAAAACTGAAAATTGTCCATTTCTAACTATTTGCATTTTCCAGCAATTTACACTTTTTTCTAGCAGTTCCTCAAAAAGTGTAAATAAGGGGTTTTACTGTACGCGTATTTAGGAGTTTCACTTGGGAAAGATGGGACGCAATACTGTTACTGTGTTTGAACGCGCTCAAACATGTAGTGGCAATGGACTTTATACTTTCCATAGTAAAATCCTTATGAGTAAGCATTGCAATGTCAGAGTTACGTGGGAGAAAAAAAGACATCATTTTGAAGCATATGGCCCTTGAAAAGCACATAATGGCTCTCCGGGCACAAATTTAGTTTGTCACAGAAAATGCCATAACAACAGTTGATTTGCCAAAATTGCTTGAGGGTTCATCCTACCCCACGGAACATGTCCTGTAGTCAAAGCTGAAATCAATTGAAATTGAACTTCAGGTCATTCTTGAAGGGAATTTTGGAGTGGAGACTTCAGCTGCTCTGAAAGATTTTTCTGAGGTTGAGAGTGCACCGATGAAATATAAATTCAGGTGTACCTTTTAAATGTAAAGATAAACTTTCTGAATTAATGAAAAAATTATCCCAATGGAAAAGTTTTCACGAATATTTGGGAGGTCTTTTCAATCAAAAGTATAATATTAAACCACCCTTCTGATGTTGTGGAGAAGGCTTTGTACAAAAGCAGGTGTAAAGACCTTACACCAGCAGAATTTTGCCATGGCTACAGGGTACTGAAGAGCAAGTTATGTGGGGAGATAGAGAAACCTACCAACAGAGAAGTCTGTTTAATTTCAATTATTCTCTCAATGAAGGATGCACATCCCAAGTTCTCTACTGGAGCCATCCAAACAGTACTACTAATAATATTGAACTTACTAATAATGTGGACAATGAGAGCTTTTTTCACACAATAAAACAGTTGTGAATGACAGAAGACCTAATTTAAAAGATGATATTGCTTTCCTTTTTTTGTCATTTGATTCGATTTCAAGCCCACAAAAACTGTAAATAAATTGGCATTTAAAAGTCTCCCTTCTTTTTACTTGCATAAGTTCCCTTTCTCTATGACTGGCTTGCTTTTTATATAGGTATGTGAACCTGTAAACAATCTTTGATATGATCACTGAGCATTAGCATGAAGTCTTATTCAATTCTAAAATAAATCAGCTGTAAACTAGGTGACAATTTTTTAAATACAGTAGAACCTCACTTATGAAACTTTCAGCGGACACCAAAAAAAAGTTTCATAAGTGAGGAAGTTTCATAACTGAGGTTTCATAGTAAGGGAACATGAAACCCTTTTCAAATGTCCAATTTAGTCTTTTTTGTTCCATGTTTGAGGTTGCATGTTTAGATGCAGGCAAATGAAGCCTAATAATTTACTGTATTACAAGCAACTATGCAAATAAATGTATGTACGTGACACCTAGACAGAAACAGTGAGCATTTGCAACCCTGAAATATGCTAAGATCTGTACCCAAAGTTGAATTTCTTGGTCTAATAGTTAGCATTCCTGACACTTTGACCAACAGACCAGTCTAGGTTCAATTAATGCTTGGCACATTTCGTAATGGTGTTTATTGTCAGTTAATCTTCTACATACAAGAACCAGATTATGCAGGAGAATTGATTACTAAAAATCGGATGTGAATAATAGGTTAATTTTTTTCCTTTGCCAACTATTTTTCTTCAAAATATCACTACGTAAGAACAAAGATCAAACTGAATATAGTTTTAAGTTTCTATTAAATATCAGAAAGCAATTGGTATTAGAAGTTTGTTATTGCTATTCATTCAGCCATTTTGAAATTATAATTTAATTACTTCATCAGGATTGTAGGCCCGAGTGATTCGATGGCGAAAGAAAAGATTTTTTTGAATGAGCATCATGTGTTTTCACCTTGTCGTGATCTTTTTTGGATCCGGATTTGGATCCTTGCCTGGGTTTTGGATCTTTATCTTGGTTTTTGTTCCTTAGTTTCGGATACTGGATTCTGAATTTCATTCCTTTTCTAATGCTACATTTTAAATATATCTATATAGAAAAATAGCAACAATAGTATTTCCAAAATAACAAGTAAATTCATTGTAGAAAAAAATCTACTTCCTATCATCTATATGGATAATATTTTCCTGGGTAAAAGGTACGGATGCAATAACAACATCTTATAACTTCTAATATAAAGTTCACTTTCCTTATTACATATACTCACCAACAATACATTTCGAAACCTGTTCAACTATTATTTAGATTGCTGTTAGAGAAAACATTATAATTCATTTAATTAATATTTGAATTATTTTCCAAAATATAAGATCCCAGTGATGCCATATTGTATCACCCTCTATTCAGAAAGGTTTAAATTCAATTATAGAAAAAAGGTTTCCTAGCATATCACATGCCAGGAATAATATAATATAGAACATTAAATAATAAACAAAATCAAAAACCTTAAATTAATTCAGCACACAATTGTCATTAATGAGTTTACATTAACTTGGGTTGATGTTGTTAATCAAATCCTTGAATGCTTTCAAATTCTTTTTTGGAAACAAAAAATTTTTAATGCAGTCAGGAGATTCGAAATATGGAGTATCTGGGGATTCAATTTTGAAGCCGATAAAATTATTATAGAATATTTCAAGCTGCTAAACTAGAAATTTTGCAATATCTAATTAATGATACCCTTTAAATGATATTTGTGAGTTCTGTACTCATAAGGAGAGGTTGTGTAACTCAGATCATGAAATGAGATGAGCCTTTTTTTCATGCTACTAGAGGCAAAAGAAAAGAAATGTGTATTGGCATTTTTCTCCATTGATCTCAAGATAAAAGGTAGAATTATATGCAGGGAGCCTGCATTCTCCGAACTCAAGTAAGCTGATAATAGCAGAGTGAGGTAGTGTACTGCATATAATGAAGTTCAATTCTTATCGCTGTTTCAAATTTTTCTTTCAGCCGTTGAATGAAAAATTTTATCATCCTTAATTTTCAATTCTTGTATGTGGATACACCCTTTTTGTACTTTTATTGCTTAAACTAGATTTACAAATACATTACTCAAAAATACATTGTAAAGCTAACATAATGATTCCACGATTTTAATTCTGTAATAAAATATTTTTCCCATCACTTTCACTAATGCCAAACTTTATTACTTTTGTTTAATATATTGACTCATAAACTGATATGCAATTCCTGATAATTTACTTCTTTTAATTCCTACTTGCATTACCCTAGGGATACAGCATGGACTGTATTCCTAGGCAGTGTTAAGGAATAAACTCGCGACCGGCAGTACACTAGCTCTTATTTTTAACAACTACATTATCATAGGTTCATGCGAGTCTGGCGAATGTAGGCGACCCGCGCGACATTCCTCTTTATTTTTTCCCGCCTCTCCGGGCCTATGGAGAAAAAAGCCAAGACATATATTTCTTTATTTTGTTCTAGTGAACGGAAAAATATTTCATCTCATTTCGTGGCCGGAGTTACAAATCCTCTCCTTGTCAGTATCCAGTATCCTGCATTCCATTCATGAGGCGCTTTGATTGCTGAGCTGCAAAACTCAAAAATCTCCGATCGGGATCCGAATTTATACTGTCTTCGGATTTGATTTAAGTAGAGAATGAAATGAAAGATCCGTGGATCTTAAGATCCGACATTCCTTAATTTTTGAGTAATACATTCGTAAATCTAATTTAAACAATATAAGTATAAAACTGTGAGTATTCAGATGTAAGGGTTCGAAATTCAAGATGATAAAATTTCGATGCAATGACTGAAAGAAAAAATTAAACTGCGATAGGGATCGAACTTCGCGTATCTCTCGTTGTGCGCCTGATGCCGGCGATTGTAGGCTACCCGCGTTACATTTTACGTATTTTTTTTATCTCGCGATACATGGATAATGGGAAAAAAGTCGTCTTTCTTATAAATAATTGAAATGGTGCATAAATGAAAATACGAGACTTATGATAGGCGTTGACAAAAACTGAAATTCGACGCATTTCCGCACGTCAGACACTGAAAAGTCATATAAGTGAGGACTTTCCTACCTAAGGACTGGAAGAAAACAGTTCATAATTGAATTCATCGCATAATGAAAAGTTTCGTAAAGGAGGTTGAAATACATGGGGTCTTATGGAGTTATTTACCGGACCAAAACAAAAAGTGTATAAATTAGGTCGTCGTATAAAAGAGGGTCGTATATCAGAGGTTCTACTGTAGATGTCTTTCCGTCGGTCAGTCAACGAAAAGTCGTATAAGTGAGGACTTTCCTACCAAGGGACTGGAAAAAAACGGTGTATAACCGAGTTCGTCGTATAAATGAAAAGTTTCATAAGCGAGGTTGGAAATACATGGGGTCTTATGGGGTTATTTACCGGACCGAAAAAAAACGGTGTATAAATGAGGTCGTCGCATAAACGAGGGTCGTATAACCGAGGTTCTACTGTAGTCATTTTTTCTAAAGTAAATTAAGCAAAAATTTACTGACAATTTTTTAACTTATTTTTTTCATGTTAGAAAAAATTGTTAGTGTCATATTAATGTGTCTAAAAGGGGTTGCATGAATTTAAACAAACTTATTGATTGAAGGAATATGATATTTGCATATTCTGCAAACAAGCTTAAGAATTGATACTTAATTCTAGGTTAATTGATGAATATATGCTAATTTCAGGAAAATAAATGCTAACTTCGTCAAAAATAAATGCTTATTTTGCAAAATATAGATGCTATTTTTTCCGGTCCTTACCCATTAGGTAACTCAGATGGTGGTTATGATGAATTTTTGCAGAAATAATAATCTATGTACATAATCTGCTTGGTACAACAACAAATACAAATCTTATAGGATCCACCCATAGACCTATTCTTATCAGATGGGCAACAAATCATCATAAAATCCATGCAACTACTTGTTAACTACAGAATATCCTACTTTGTTAAATCATTTAGTAGTTTTTTTCAACAGCGCACAATCAAATACCCTACCTTCTACATTCATTAAATTAATATACAATATATCCAATCCAGTCCATAAAAATTTTAATTACAAAATACTGCCCACTGAAATGAATATGCATCCATCAGCTAATTTAAAATTATATGCCACATGATACACCAGCACATGCACAACCAACATGATGGTTTAAAATTTTTTTAACATTCTCAATCAATCATAATAATCACCAATGATCCTAATTTATTTATTTATCCAATATCATTCATTCTCCAATAAAATCCATCAAGGCCAAATTTGAAAATTAATTTGGTATACTTCTTGAGAACACAGAAATATGAAATTTAGGGATTTATTAGAGACTCATTGGTTTATTAGATATTGATAATTTATTTACCCAAATTATTCTTGATTCAACCCCAGATGACCTGAAGCACTTCAATAAGAAAGGCATGGAAAGTTCATTTTGATTGATTGTAGCCTTTTCTTTTGCACTCACAAATTAAAACATCTCACTAGGGGTTCCCAGGGTTCAACACTTGGCCTTTTACTATGTATTCTCAATTTGTATAAATGATTTGGCTGATTATTTTACTGACTCTTCTAGTTTAAATCTCATGCTATCAGGCCAATAAAATTCAATTGCAGTAATCAAAATGATACCTACTTTAATTTGAGCACCAGCAACTTCTGCTAACCTCTGCCTATGAGCTGGTATTCCACACAATGGACTCAAATGCTCTTTGATAGCACTGTATTTCTCATCCATGTTTAGTCTCAAACCATACATTATGGGCATTGAGCCATCGAGCCTCACAACTGGAAAATAGAAGAAAATGAAACAAATTAATCAGGTTAGCTTAAAATATCGGTTTTCTAAACAAAGGAATTACCTAGTAGTGAAATTCGTGTTTCAAAGATTTTATGTTGGTATTATATTCTCATTAAAACATTCACACTATTATCTACTTTAACTGTCTTTAGTAGTGTTTCAGTACAAACCAATTATGAGAACTATTTTTTGACAAAAAGCAACTGCTCAAGAAAAACAATAGTCAATTACATAAAGAGGCAGGACACTAGTTTTAACGTTTCTTTGACAAGAGGGAACTTATATTTCCACCAAAAAATGGGTCTTGCTGGCTGAAAGAGAACTTTTGCTCCTACTACTTAAATAATGTTTCCAAGTATTCCAGCCAGAAGAAAAATGCATAGGAACTTCAATGCTAATTTAAGGTTAATATGCTTCTGATTAAATAATTACCAAAGTGCCAATAAAATAGGTAATTGATGTAATTGCCAGCATATACTTTACTACTACAGTCAAGCCCGCTTATATCAAACCCGTTTATAACAAAGTTCTGGTTGTAACGAAGTGAAGGCTTGAAGAGCTCCACATATAACAAAGTTTGGTTATTACGAAGTAAATATTCGTCCCCCTCAACTTCATTATAAACGGGCTTGACTGTATACCTCTTTATGACACTGGTAAGAAGGGAAAAATATACATACCTATAACTTCCACATGGATGTAACTTTCCATTGGCAAAGGAAGAGAGAGGTAGTTGAAAGGGTCAAACCTCACACTTTCATGACTACATACTTTACAAGTAACTTTAGATTTAAGTTGTCCATGGAATAAGTCCACGATAATAGATTTATTCCTCAAAATATGGTTTTCCCAAGCCTGCCAAAAGCAACAAAATTAAATGTAGCCAAAAAAGAGCATAAATCAAAGATATTATTATTTCACTTAAAGGAGATATTAATAGTTATCATGCATTGTACATTAGTACCAAAATTAAAACTGCCATTAAACATTAAACAATGTTCACAGCATGGTAAGCCTTACTTCTTGCGCTACTACCACATCAGGCCGTCCTCCACTATCCTTCAGCTCAAGATAAGGTTTATCATGCACTCTGTTTAGGTCCTCATGCAATCCATCGAGCAAAAATGCCAGAAGTTCCTGAGAATCATGTTGCTGGAATCCATTAAACCTAGGAGCATATTTTCCTATTGTCCACTGAAAAGATAAAATTTTGAAGTTAATAATCATTTGGTACATTAATGGCACATGAGAAATGTAAAATTGATGTACAATAACAAATCTCAAAGAATCACTAAAATTAACTCAATGCAAAAATTTAAAATATTTCTGCAAACAAAATACCACTTTTACTTGCAATCGCACTCCAAAGCAACAGTGAAAAAAAGAGGGCAAGTGGATTACACAAGTCCTCCAAATTTTTGTGCCAGCCGTGCATCTTTTTGTAAGGTGAAAATATTTGCAGGGTACACAATGAAGCGGCTTACATGACTAAATAGGGTATGCACTATTACAGAGCTACATTATGCGCTATACACTATTATCCTTCGCAAAGGGCACGTATGTCAGCTGAGCGACCTTGAGGAGTGCATTCCCGTCGCTCAGAACAGATCTAGCAGTCGTGCATTGAAGACCGTTTCTTGCTACGTCTATTTCTTGCTTCACGAACTTTTTTTTCCAGAACTCAAGGTAAGCATCTTTTTCTGTTTTCATTCATTCTAATATACTCTATTTTGTAAATATTAATTCTATTTTGACTACTTTATTAGTTGCTTTTCTTTATTTCTATTGTTATAACAATTGCGGGAGTATAGGAATGTTTATTTTTTTTTTTAAAGTTATACTTTTTATTATTTATAAGTAACTGGGTTATTTATTTGCTATCACTCTTAGACAAATAAAGCGTTTCTTTTATCTTTGACGATCAGTTCTTTTGAAGATCCTTAATATTTATTTCAAGTACATGATAGGGTTGTTTTAATATGCCATTTTAAAACAATTGTTGGTACGAAGGTTGATTCGCGGAGGTTCTGCAGTGATTTTCTGGCTTTGGTTATTCGGATTTTTTCAACATTTTTTTATTTGGTGGCCACAGTTTCATTGGCGTTTCCGCTAGCGTATTTGGACATGAAGACGCTAGATCAGTGAAACTTTAGTCCCCAAAATGAATCAACGTGAAATAAATCCGACTACACAAAAGCCAACATTTAATATTGCTATTATGTTTGTCTCAAATGTCTATTTATTTCAAATTTTGGTTTTCTCACTCAGAGGGAGGAATTACCTAATATTTCACAAGGGATAAGCCAGTGATAAATCACATATATATTGATTAATGTTTCTTGTATTGCTGCATGAATGCTTTATTACTAATGCACAGTCACCATATTGCAAACTTTACTAAATTTAACTGCCTTTATTCCAGTGTTTCTTACAGAGATTCTTTTCCTTGCTTCGAAAATTTTTGGAGATTTGCAGAAAAACAGCAAAAATAGTATTTTCAAAAATAAGTCATTTTACAAAAGAAAAGTCAACTTCCTATCATCTGTGTGGAATATATTTTCCTGGAACAAGATTTATGGATGCAATAACTATATGTTATTACTTCTAACATTAAGTTCACTTTCCTTATCACATACTCATCAAACAATACATTTTTGAAACCTGTCAGGAGCGCCGAAACTATTTACCCTGGGGGGCGGGGGTGCCAACCTTGAAAAGGCCCGACTTCTATGAAAAGGGCACAGCACCTAAGAAAAGGGCCTACATTTTTTTGCAGCTAGGAAGGAGTAGGGACTGTAATTTCCCTAAAAGAACATAAGAAGGTGAGAGAATATGTGTCAGAAGAGAAAAAGCCAGAGGAGAAAAGTGAAATTTATTTTTTATTAAGGAAGACTACTCATTTCTCAAGGGCCAGAAACAAATTCTGGGGAGGGGGCTTCCGCCCCTCCTGCCCCCCACTTCTGACGCTACAGAAACCTGTACAACTATTCTTTAAATGTGGTTAAAAGAAACATTATAAGTTCATTTTCATAAATATTAGAATTATTTTCCAAAATATAAGATCCTAGTGATGCCATGTTGTATAACCCTCTATCCAGAAAGGTATAGGAGGTATTATAGAAAAAAGACTTCCGAGCGTATCACATGCAGAGAATAATATACCTAATATAGAATATTAAATAATAAACAAAATAAAAAAACCTAAAATTAATTCAGTGCACAATGGGTTTACATTAACTTGGGTTACTGTTGTAAATCAAATCCTTGAATACTTTCAAATTCTGTTTTAGAAACTAAAACCTTTTAATGTGGTCAGGAGATTTCATCCATGGAATATCTGGGGATTCCATTTTAAGACAATAAAATTATTATAAAATATTTCAAGCTGCTAAAATAGTAATTTTGCAGTCTTATTAATAATAACCTTCAAAATGATATTTTTGAGTTTTATACTCATTGAGAGGTTGTGTAACTCGGATCATGAAATGAGATGATTTTTTTTCATGCTACTAGAAGCAAAATAAAGAAATGTGTGTGCTGGCTTTCTTCTCCATTATCCACCAGAAAAAAGGTAGAATGACATGTGGTGAGCCTGCATTCTCTGAACTCAGGTAAGCCGACAATAGCGGAGAGGGGTAGTGTACTGCCGATAATGAAGTTCGATTCTTATTGCTGTTTAAAATTTTTCTTTCAGCCATTGAATCAAAAATTTTATCATCCTTAATTTCCAACCCTTGTATGCAAATAATGACTTTTTTGTACTATCACTTAAACTAGATTTACAAATGCATCACTTAAAAATACATAGTAAAGTTAACGTACTGTTTCCATAGTTTTAATTCTGCAAGAAAATATTTTTCCAATCACTTTCACTAATGCCAAATTTTATTATTTCCATTTAATTTGTTGGCTTATATATCGACATGAAATTTCAGTTAATATACTTTTTTTTTAACGTCCTCCTTGCCTTTCCCTAGGAAAAAGCATGATGGGGCATGGGGCAAAAAGCATACTAGGCAGTGTTAAGGATCTAATTTTTATATCTAAGGATCTAATTTTTAGATCTAAGGATCTAATTTTTAGATCTAAGGATCTAATTTTTAGATCTAAGGATCTAATTTTTAGATCTAAGGATCTAGCTCTAATTTTTAACTACTATCATCAGCTATCATCGGTTCTGTCGAGTCAGGTGAATGTAGGTGACCTGCATGACATTCTGCTTTTTTCCTAGCGTCCCAGCCTGCGGAGGAAAAAGCCAAGACATGTATTTCTTTATTTTGCTCTAGTACCACGGAAAAATCTTCATCTCATTTTGTGACCCAAGTTACGAATTCTCTCCTTGTCAGTATCTACCGTACCTACATTCCCTTCGCCGGGTGCATCGATCACTAGGCAGCGAAATTTAAAAATCTCGGATCCGGATAGCTCTCAATGTGCACCTGATCCCAGTGAATGTAGGCTACCCACGCAACATTCTACGTATTTTTTAATGCGATTTCGGGGTAATGGGGAAAAAATTTACCTTTATTTTGCTTCCAGCTGCTCGGAAAATTTTTCATCTAATTTTGTGACCATATTTATACAACCTCTCCTTGTCAATATCTAATGCACCTATATTCTATTCAAGGGGCACTTGGATCGATAAGCCGTGAAAATTTAAAATATAGGATCCGACCCTCCCTAGTATCGACGGTATCGGCATCGACTTAAGGCGATCGATTCTTGATACCGATACCAATCCACGAGAATCGGTGGTATCTAGAATCGACACATCCCTACCTAGAATATATACATTTACAATCTCTTATTGAAATGATGAACAACACCAATAAGTTTGCTAGAGTTAATGTGAATTAGAAGGATGTAAAAAAAAACAAAATTAATTTTTCCTGGTATAAAAAATAAAACTTTTCCTAACCAATTTTAATAAAAGCCTCTGATTATATAAAATTTTCTACTGCATACATAAATCATAGCTATGAGTATTGAGGCTCATACCAAGGCCCTACAACCCTTTTTACTCACACTTACTTCGGGAGTCAAATTGTTTAAGTCACACCAACAATAGTTATTAGCAGTTGGTTAACACTAGAACGCCCAGAGGGGTCATTTTGACCCCCTCGTGTTTTTAAATTTATTTTTTGATCTCATTTTTTAAGAGAACAGAATTTCTTCTCGTGACTTTTAATATTTTTAATAGGTGTTCACTTGCATAAATGTTTACCTTCCTAAAATGATCCATTGAGGAGTTAAATCATATTTTACCTTGAACGCCCAAGTGGGGTCATTTTGACCCAAGCGTTCATTTGCGCGCTTTATCTCTGCTAAAGGTCCTTTTTTATTTGCATTTTTGTATCATTCTGCTGCATATGTGCTCACTGCTCTGTCGTCTTATCTTTTTCATTCGGTTACTTATCTTCCAAGTTCGTATCAATTTACAAAAAAAGTTTTGTTTCCTTTCCCCATCACGTCTTCACTTTTCCTTTTGCTTACATGTGAATTATTTAGTAATTACTTTGTTGATATCATCATACATCGTCAATCAATGTGGTGTGAGGAGAATGCAATTTTGTTTACCCGTTTCGCACGAATTTATCAACTTAGTTGACTCCAAATCTAATTATTTCTCTTCGGATGACGAGTGGAGAATAAAACTCGTTCTTTTATCCACGATTCACGTACTTTTTACATTCCACAAAAAGGTTTTATTATTTTCTACAATAATGTCATTATCGATTTTGATTATGACATATATTGTCTAAACTATGGTAGAAACCAATAAAACCTTTGTGTGGAATGTGCAAAGTGGTTTTTCTTTTCCAATCGAGTGGTTCCACAAAGTAAAGCCTCAAACTTTGAACTCGTTCTCACAGTGACAGCAAGTGAAGTTCGTGTATTTGTTGTCCATTGTTCGTGGCTTTGCGGGACGAATTTGCGGTGTGATCGGTATTTTGAAGATAGCTGTGATCAAATATTTCTCAAAGAACAGCATAATGTTCTGCTGACATTCTTGTTGAGCTGCATAGGATTCAATAAGATGAGTCAATGGTGGAGAGTGTTCATTTGACAAATCCGACGGCAAGCTGACATTTGAAACTTGTGAAGAATAAACAGAATCCTCAGAATGTGTCGATAAGTACCCATTTGATGAACTCAGTAGAGACACTAGGAAGGGTGGAATCTAAAAGTAAGCTCACTATTTGATATAATATTCATTTACTATTTTCAAGGCACTCGGGGTCAAAGCAAAAGATACCCTCCTTGGAATAATCAGAGATAGCTACGACAGTGGAAGGCCACCAGAGAATTTCCAGGAGAGTGAAATTAGCAGGAAATGCGAAGAACACAGAACCTTTAGCCTGGTGTTACAGACATCGAAAATACTTACTAAGATTATTAGCAGAAGAATGGAAGGGAATCTTTCGGAAAATCAATTCAGATTCAGGAAAAACCAAGGAGCTAGGGAGGCAATACTCAGCTGAAGGATACTGGCCGAGAAAATGATACACGTAAACAAGCTGTTGTATGTGGCATTCGTGGGCTTGGAATAGGCCTTTGACAACGTGGAATAGAACAAGATATTCAAAATACTGGAAGCCATTGGAATGGATTACAAGGATAGAAGAAAAATCTACTGGCTCTACAAGAACCAGGTCACCACAATGCAAATAAAAGACGGAAGGAAGATAGAAGCCAAAATAAATGAAGGAGTCAGAGAATGATTCAAACCTCTCCCCAGTGTTATTCAATATATATAACTGGGAGAAGCAATAAGAGACGCAGAGGAAATTGGTATCAAGGGCATCAAGGTGAATGGCGAAGAAATAAACATGCTCTGGTTTGCTGATGACATCGCAGTTGTAGCAGAAAGTCGAGGGAACTTGCAAGCATCCATGACTAAGTACTTCAATAATATAATAAGAGCAATACTAATAGGAAACTAAAACCCTAGTGTGTGGAAGAGAGAAGCTTAGGGCAAATACCAGAATTGGAGGAGTGACTTTGGAACAAGTGGAGTACTTCACGTACCTCGGTAGCACTATCACTTGGGATGGAAGAAGCTCAACGGACATCAAGCGCAGAATAGCACAAGATAAGGAGGCGTTTATGAAGAAGAGACAGCTACTGTGCACAAAGAACTTACGGCTGCAAACAAGGAAGCACTTTATCATGGAGCGTAGTACTCTATGGATCAGAGACATGGAAAATCGGGAAAGCAGGCCAGCGAAGAATTGAAGCCTTCGAAACATTGTGCTCGAGGAGAATGTTGAAGATTAAATTGACTGATATAGTGAGGAATGAAGAGGTGTGCAGAAGAGCAGATAAAGATGGACATACCTTGAGGCACAATGAATTACTTAGAAATATAATAGAGGGGAAGATTGAAGGGAAGGTCCCACAAGGAAGACCAAGGGGCAAGTATCTAGAGCAAATAAAGCAGGACGTGAAAGAGAAAACATACGAGGGCGTTAGGCAATTAACACTAAATAGGGCGTAATGGAGGGCTGCAGTAAACCAATCATAGGATTGAAATACTGACGATGATGAAAACTATTTTCATTAGGCTACTCAATTTTTTTACATTTTTTCAGATGGTATTTTTACTTTTGGCAGGACAACCATTCATCATAAAACAGTGCACATTGCAAAAACAACAAATACATACGTTTAAATAAAGTAGGTGACATTTGTTGTTTACTGAGTGTCAACATTTTAGGCAAGAAAAAATGAAATTGAAGAAAAACGAGAAAATGATTCGAAATCTCAAAGTTGACATTTCAATAAATAGTTATATTGAGAAAAATATTGCTGTAATGAACTGATAAAATCGATAAATGTGAAGAACTAGGGCATTATTTAATGAAAAAACACTAAAAATATAAACATATAAATGCCTTGTGAAAAATTAACTTATTAATTACCGGGGGTCAAAATGACCCCATTTGGGCGTTGAATGATGTCGAGAAGTCCGGGCGTCCTAGTGTTAATGGTGGGGACACAACCCAAAATTAGATTAAGTCTAAGGAGTTTAAAAGGTTTTATAGTTAATTTTCAAACTGATCAGCTTGATTAGTCTGTTCCATAACACTGTAGGCATGCCAATGAAACTCACCCTCAGTTTTAATGGAGCAATTGTTTTGGCTGTACCACTCCAAATATCTCTTATTAAATCACCATACCGCTTTGCAATATGTCCTTTCATACCTAATGGATTGGTTCTAACAAAGGAATAAAAAAATGATTAATCAAAAGAGCAACTTTAAAACTTCACAGAATTGAAAAGCAACATATAATTAAAAAAACCAACCGATTCAATTCATAAAGATGCATATTTTCAGTAAAATACTGGGTC
Source organism: Platycnemis pennipes (assembly GCA_933228895.1). Taxonomy (NCBI): domain Eukaryota; kingdom Metazoa; phylum Arthropoda; class Insecta; order Odonata; family Platycnemididae; genus Platycnemis; species Platycnemis pennipes. The sequence goes on from OW121850.1 coordinate 113,291,051, forward strand.
AGAGCTCTCGTGTTACTAACGCATTGAAGTGCCGCATTCATAAAGCATGTATTTCCTAAATTGTTAAGACCAGTAGCACCTTTTTCAGCAGGAACTGCAAAATAAATCAAATAAGATAGCTGAAGATTAAGAACACAGAGAAATACAAGGAGTTATTTCACGCATCTTTAACCCTTTTACTGCCAGTGGGCCGATATATCTGCCTACTTACATTACATCATAACATATTTGTAATGTTTATATTTCCTTCAAATCGGAGACAGCATGAATGATTTTCTCATCCTCATAAAAAGTGAAATATATCATTAACATTGAGAAAAATAAAAAATTCATACATTAAAATTAAGTGCTTCAAATATATCTTAAATTAATAATATTAAGATTTTCATGGAAATGGGCTTGGCAGTTATCACACAGTCTACCTTAAAGGGGCTGGCAGTAAAAGGGTCACAAAGTTTCAACCACTTTTCATGATTAAAAATTCACACCTTGTTTTCGCTTATCCTGAAGATTTGTGGCCAGTGATCCCATTTCTTCTGGCCATGTAAGATCTTTATTTCGAACCTCAATCAAAAGTTGATCTTCATCTAGGACACCTAGTTCTTCTAATGTTGCTTCCTCCTCTTCAATAAGCATCATATTGTTCTATAAGTTTAAGAAAGAGAATTTTCACTTTGTACACCATTAGTTACATAAATTTATTACCACCATATGATACTATGAAGAAAGAAAGGCTATGCAAATTCTGGAAGTAGATCAGTACATCTTCGAAATGATTTAATATGTAATAATATTTGGGTTGATTTGGTGGAACTGCTCCATTATAAATAACAATCATTATAAATTAAATTAGTTACAAATTATATTATATTTCTAGGTACCATAAATTTCGCTAAATGATTTGTTTTCCTGATTTGAATGTAGCCATTAAAAAAAACAAAAATAAAAATCAACCTCAACCTTAGTGTCAAAGTTAAGACAACAGTATCTAGAATTTAATCTATTTCAGAGCTTAAGTCACTTTTCCATAGAATTTCAGAATATACTTATTAAATCCAACACAAACTACCATCTCTTCATTTTCAAAATATGATTCTTTAAATGTGAACAACATGTTTACATTGAAACCAAACTCAGTTATACATTTTCAAAGTAATTATTTTCATGCACGAGTATTTTTTCCAATCATAAATTATATCTAAATTTAAGCATACAAAAATGCAATTTGTGAGTTTAATTAGTCAAGGCTTCAAGGAATTAGAAGTGCTTCATCTTCCATAGTCACAGAAGGTCACAATAACAGCTGGTACAGGGTACAACTGTATAATTTTTATTCCGCTTCCCTCTTATATCCCTCAAATAGCGTAGGAGGAAAAAGGGCCCACTTGTTCATGGGCACAATCAATACAGGGCTGGCAATGGGTGCCAATACATCCCAAGCTACAGTACTGATATCTGGGGCCTTTCCTTCTTCACAATTTCCATACATGCCTCACCATGTTTGTAGGCCTCATTTTCCAGAATGAAAATATCCTCTTGATATGCATCTTCAGAATTAAAACCATACAGTATATCCTCACAATACAATAACAACTAAAATAGAGGCACTACGGTGCTAAGATAAAAACAATAATGGCCCAACACTATTTGGCATCAATTAGGAAGTGGTGCATAGTACAGATAAATTTCTTTGAAATAGTGTAATATAAAACATGATCTTAAAATGGAAATAGATTTACCAATTATTGTAACAGTGCAAACAATGAATGGATTAAATATCAACATAAAAACTAATACTAACCACAGGACACAATCCTCTAATAAATTTGTGCATTTTACCATAAATGGAAAATATTTAAAACATACAAAGAAAAGTATTTTTCTCATATAACAAATAAGCAACAGTAACTAACAAATATATTTCAGTTTGTCATTTATTCATCAGCTACAACCAGCTATCTGCACTTGCGTCTTGAAACAATTCTCTAATTCCCAAAATGAACCTCATTTAACAAACAGAATGCTACTCACCTCATCTTTAAAAAGCCATAATCTCATATCTTCAGGACGAATCTTTAGCCTAGAGCACAGGAAGTCGTAAACTTGCTTAATTGTGGACATACAACTAAAAGCTGCAACGTATGCCAAATACCGTTTCGGAGGGGTGGGCAAACTTGATACGTAAGCATACCCAGTTGTACCTATGAAGTTAGAAACAGTACATTTTAATAGAAAATATAAAAAAAAACATCTATCAAACAGATTTTCATGCACAAACTTTATGAAATTTCCACAAGGTAAGACTTACAATGTTATTTCATTCATATTTTCATGTTTTTAACAAAATCGTACACTACACACTAAATCATACATGATGCAATAATTGAAACTTAAGTAATTCTGTTAATGTAACAATTATTCTTAACTACATTACAGCAATTCACATTTACTGTTATACATATTAATAAATATGTAAGGGATGTGCAAGTAAGTCTGTATTAATCTCTGAAACTGAGTGGATTTAAAAACAACTGGGTGCAATCACTGATTTCCTCCATAAGAAGAATCTAAAAGATTGTTTTCAATAACTTAATTAGGAGAAAAACCATTAGATCCATAATTCTAAGGCCTCGGCCTAGCCTTTGCCTTCATAGCCTAGAAGTGGATCTTATAGGCTGGAAACACAGTACAGTGGATATGCCCTATATGACAAGTATGGCATATAATAAGAATGAATAAACTTGATTTTTCCACAAATTTTATTACTTTCCACTACCCACGTTTCGACTGTTAAGTCATCATTAGGTGAATAACAAAGAAACAGTTTTTCCACCAAGTATATACACAAAAAGTGAAGAGGGGCAGGTTTAGGTTTGCTAGGAATGTTGTTGGGGGTAAGAAGGGTCAAAGGGACAGGGAAAGTGGGGGTGGTAGGTGAGGGAAAAGGTTTAGCGTTGAGTGACACAATGGGTCGTTATGGTGGGTTGGTGTCCCTGAACAGTGAGAGTTCTAGGAGGGGTGAACGGGAGGCATATAACAAATCATTAAGGATTTCACACTTTGAACCAATGGTTTTCATAATTTCTAGCTGTTCTAGAGCATCCAGGCGGAGGCCTTTCTTTTCCACATGCAGAATTTTAGGGGTGAAGTCACTCATGTGTCTTTTTTCCAAGAGGTGTTTCGCGAAATGGGAGGTGTCGTTTGAATTTTTGAAACAAGCCTTACGTTTCTTTACTCTCTGTTTCATTTGCCGTCAAGTTTGGCCGATATATATGGCCAAGCATTTGCATTCAAGCTGGTACACTCCACTCTTTTCTAATAAAGGGATTTTATCCTTAGTTTTGGAAAGAAGTTGTGCAAGTTAGCTTTGTTATAGAACGCTGGTTTTATTTTGTGTTTTGACTTTCGTGGCTGTATGGGATAACTGGCCGAGATAACGTATTCTCTTCCACTTAGCATCCGTATCACTTGTTGGGGAAGAGCTACCATAGATGTAGTTTATGGCTATCTTGTTGAGTTTTTTTTGGTACAATTTCTGATGATGACTTAACAGTCGAAACCTGGGTAGTGGAAAGTAATAAAATTTGTAGAAAAATCAAGTTTATTCATTCTTATTATAATGAATCATTTCCACCCTGTCACGGCTGATAACACCATTTAAACAAGTATGGCATAAGATAAGAAGCTCAATATAGCAATGAGTGAACCAGGGACCATTTATTACCCTATGATTTGCATGTAAAATAAATTGGAAATAAAGAGGGCATCAAGTTGCTTTCACAGGGGTCTTTTCATATTAAAAGTTATGTACAGTATATTGTGTGTGCACAAGCATGTGTACCTGATATCTATTATTTGCATTAAAATTTTTCCACTGAATGTTCTGCCCTAAGATCAAGTGTACCTTTACTACAAACATTCGGGGCTAACTGATAAGTGGACTTCCGAATTTATCAATTGTCCACGAGCTTTCCATTACTTTTAAGTTATCTTATCACTACTTCTACCAGTTCAGTTCTAGAGCCAACTACATGGCTGGGAATTTTGAGTCATCAGATCTAAAACTAAAAATTCATATAATTAATTAATACCAAAGTGGTGGGGCAGCCGGGCATTATTATAAAAAAAGCTGGCATCTAGATACAATTAAGGTAGAAGAATGTATATCTCAATGAAATTCAATTGGGAACTTACAACTGCTTGTGTAAGACTTGCTTGCAGTAATTGTGATTTTGTAAAATCAAAAGAATATTCCATATATAATTATTGCAGTAAATGACTATTGATTACTATTATGTATGCGTGTAGATATAAATGATGATGATATTAGATTTTATGATTCTGACCATGGTACTACAGGTAGAAGCATGATTCCAACAACTTTCCGTCAGCTGTTTTCTGAGGCGAATTCATGGCAGTTAAAAGTGACCTCTTTCATTTTTGCCTCTATTCTGGAGAAGGTTATCTACCCTGTGATTGATGGACTAGCATTCCTACAAATTATAAAAAATAAACGTTCTCTGAACCACTTATCATTTTTTTTACACTTTTAGAGAGGTAGTGTGAGAGGTATTACAATTTTTCTGGTTCCCAAAGTTTTGCTGTTAATGGTCCATTATATAGCTGTATATACTTGCTGCCATGATGTATTTGAACTCAAGAAAATACAATTCACAGCATCCTTGGTGTCAAAATGGCATTTTAAATTCCAACTAGTGACATATAACAATATTTAATGCCATGGAGAGTAAATACAACTATGGGTCAATATTGGCTAAACTATATTAAAGTTGTTGGAATTGGCATTAAAATTATTATTTAAACATCTTTGGTAATAACTAGAGTATAATAAAATGAGTGATTTTTTGGCTCCTGAGAGCTCTCATTATGTAGAGCTTCAATCAGTTTCTCTTTCTCGGATAGCATTTTACACAGAGAGGTACTTCACTAAGCTGAAGGTAAATATTATCTCCTTCATAGACTAAAAGATGGGGACAGAAAGTTAACAGCACCCATCACCATTTTTAAGAGGCTTCACACAGAGGTAAGGGGTTAAAAAGTGCAGAAAAATTGATGAACATAACCACTCAGTAACGGTTTATGCAAAGAATATGAAGTGTCCTTACTGAGGGCAGCAGCTCCATAGCCTCCAACCATTCCAGACCAAGCTGTTTGGGCAGCCCGACCCTGGCTCTGTAATATAGTCTGTTGCTGCTGTTGCTGCTGACTTTGAGAGGCATGTTGAACTTGATGCCTCAACAATCGAACATTCAGAGGATATAATTCTAAGTCAACCTGATCACTGTTCTTCCTCAGGATTACCTGCATCAATTTATACAGGTGTTAATAGAAAGCAATAAATTCAAATGCTTCCTCCAACAAAGAAAGGCTATATATAAATACCTTCACCATTTGTACTCATTAAAAGGTATTACAAAAAAAATTAAATAACAATTATAATATAGCATTTAATACTTTTCAAATGAAGATGAAACTGATCAGCCTTTCTTTTCACATACCACACTACTTCAGCTGGAAGTCACTTTAAAAAAAAAGACAAAGGCAACTAAGACATGCGATGTATATACTCATGTGTATATTAACATTTGACTTAAATGAGAACATACTGAATTAAATATAAATTCCTTGTACATAGTTTAACCACTGATTTTAAATGAGTGAAATTAGATTTTTTGAGGAATATTGGAATGAAATGATTCTTTACTACATGACAAAAATTTTCACCGCCTCAAAACCACAAACTGTCAGAGTAACAAATTTTTGAAGTTGAGATTCCAAGCTGAGATTTTAGCAAAGACTACCTCATGTACGATAAATCCCCAGTTTCCTAACAAAAACTTTTGAATCAAAACTAAATATGAGTATACATGGAATATCATTAAAATCATCCTAAAATAGCTGATTACTTATGCCATATCTCTATTTATAACTCAACAATGATCCTTCCATTGAGAATTTAGTGTTCATAGTGCACCAGGAGTACATTAAAAAGTTCAATCCCAAGGAATAAAAAAATAGCATTTATTAAAGCCCACCAATTAATGCTCATTAAAGTGTTTTGTTGACTAAGTTAGTAGGTTTAACCAAATGTAATTAGAAATTGGTCAAATAGCAGATTTATCGAATTCAAATATTAAATTATGAATCGAATATTTGAATACCTAAAACAATAGAATTGCAATTGATTAGTTGAATGTTATTCTGCTAATTTATTGGTTGCCTATTGGAGTAAAAAGCTACAACTTGATTAAATTTAAAAAATTAAAACTGGTTTAAAATGTCTAATATATAATAAAATAACTTTACTACCAATTATGGACCAATGAATACATTAACTTTTATAAGCATCAATAAGTGAGCAGAAAGTGTTAATACTAGTGATGACCAGATCGGATCCGTTGGATCCAAAGATCCGCAGATCTTTCATTTTACTTGGTTCCAGATTCGGATCCAAAGATACGGAGTAAAATCGGATCTGGATAGTAGATGTTAAATTTTCATGGCTTAGCAATCGAAGCGCCCTGTGAATGGAATGTAGGTGCAGTGGATATTGACAAGAAGAGGATGTGTACCTCAGGTCACGAAATTAGATGAAGATGTTCCCGTACAACTAGAAGCAAAATAAATAAACATTACTTTTTCCCCATTAGCATGGCATCGCAAGAAAAAAATACGTAGAGTGTCACGCGGGTAGTCTACATTTACCAGGATCAGGCGGACAATGAGAGCTAGTGTACTGCACGAAGTTCGACCCCTATCACGGTTTAATTTTTTCTTTCAGTCATTGTATTGAAAATGTTATCATCTTCAATTTCAAAGCATTACATCTAGGGTTGGGGCAGGGATTCGAAAATTTGGTCGAACCCTATCAAATCCATGGATTCGAGATTCGGTCGAATCCAAGGTTAAAGGATTCGATCCAATCTTTGGATTCGATCAAATCAATGGATTAAAGATTTGAATACCAGTCGTGTGGATTCTATGTAGTGTGGCGGAGAACTACAGTTAGTCCTCGACTTACGATTGGATTTGATAAAAAAACAGGATTCGGTTTCGGGATTTGGATTCCATCAAATTTTGGATTCGCCCCATCACTAATTACATCTGAATACTCACTTTATTTTACTTTTGTTGTTTAAATTAGATTTACAAATGTACCACTCATAAATTAAGGATGGCCGGGTCGGATCCAAAGATCCACGAGTCTTTCATTTCATTTCGCGGCTTAGTGTTCGATGTGCCCCGCAAATGGAATGTAGGTATGGTAGATACTGACAAGGAGAGGTTGCGTAACTTGGGTCGTGAAATGAGAAGAAGATTTTCTCCGTGCCACTAAAACATAATAAAAAAATACTCGCCTCGACTTTTTTCTACACAGGCCCGGATGCGCGAGAAACAAATAAAGCCAAATGTCACGCAGGTCGCCTAAATTCGCCACATTCCCAAGATCGCCAAGGGTAAAATTCATAATGTCATTCTACTTTTTTTCTTGCAAATGGAGAAAAAAATCCAAGACATTTTTTAAAAATATTGCTTCTAGTAGCATGAAAAATCTCATTTCAAGATCTGAATTACACAACCTCTCCTTAGGAGTATAAAATTCTCAAATTTAATTTGAAAGGTTATTATTAATTGGACATTGCAAAATTACTAGTTTAGCAGCTTGAAATATTCTATAATAATTTTTTCGTCTTAAAAATGGAATCCCCAGATATTCCATAAATGGGATCTCCTCTTGGCTGCATTACATTTTTTTTTTTAATTTCTAAAAAAGAATTTGAAAGCATTCAAGTATTTGATTAATAATTGGAAAATAATTCATTTATTAATGAAAATGAACTTATGTTTCTTTTAACGGAACTTAACGAATAGTTGTACAGGTTTCAAAAATGTATTACTTGATGAGTATGTGGAAAGTGATCTTTATATTAGAAGTAATAAGATATAGTTATTGCATCCATAAATTTTGATCAAAGAAAATATTATCCACATAAAGGATAGGAAGTTGATTTTCTCTAGAATAAATTTACTTGTTTTTTGGTAATTCTATTGTTGCTGTATGTATATATTTATTAAAAATATAGGATTAGAAAAGGAATGAATTTCAGAATCAAGTATCTGAAATTGAGGATCCGAAACCAAGATAAAGATCCAAAAACCAGGCAAGGATCCGGTTCTGGATCCGACACAATACCTGGATCCGTCCATCACTAGTTAATACACCTTCAATTTCAGTCCAGGTATGACAGGATTAACCACAAACTAGTGTCAAAGTTCAAGTAACATGAACATTTTTAGAAAAGAAAAATTAGAAATATAACCTCAGATCTGATAGAATAAACTAGGGTATCATGACGACAAGGTACTCTTTGCACATAATTGATGCACAATTCGGTAAGGTTCTTCTACTGTCAGTGGCATGCTGGGACCCCCGAGTATGAGAATCTATCTCTTCCAAAAGAGAAAACCAATTGTAATGCTGTTAGGTAACACTGATAATTATTATTTCTCTACTTCTCTATTCTCTTCATGGTGAAGAACTAGCGGCTTCAATGGTCCCACTCAAGTTTCAGTCAAGTCACCAGTTTCGTAGCAAGGTTTTACAAATTTCATAATAAATTTTGAAAACATAAAAAATCATCATTGGCTTTATTTAGTTGAACTTTCAATTTAACATGAGGACAACTAAGAGATTAAAAATGGCACAATTCTTTGTCATCAGATTTTAAGTCACCAAAACAGTTTAATCCAAATAAAATTTAATAATGTTTATATATGGTGACAAAAAATTTTATCTACACAAATAAATGTAGAAATGAACATTCTATAAGATACAATTTACTGAATTTAAATTGGTTTCCTCTTTCAAGAGATACAGCTTATCAAACTGGGGGTCTTGGTGTATTTTCGACAATGTCTTGACAGAAATATGCGACAATGGCTCGTAGTGATAGCAGAGTAGAGGCATGAATTCTCAGGAACTCTTTCATAAAATATATATTAGATACTTGCAAAAGTATGATTTGGAAGAAGAGACACATTATGCGACCTCTTATAAATTAATAATGAATATGTAATGGGAATAAGTGAAGCTCATATTGAGAGGCTACTGTCGACGATGTTTATGAAGTTTCTTCAATTTTGAATTATCACTAGTGGTGATTAGTTTTGATGCACTATTTATAATGAAAAGACAACAGTTCAGCTGGAATTATATTTGTTAAAATTGCTGTCTTTCTACCATAAATTACATCGCGAAACCTATCAACATCACAGCACTCATGATGTAGTTCATCAACATGCCAAATATAGCACCGTAAGGGCACCCAATGATGTATGGCATGATATTCGAGGTATTCAATCTATCTTTTAGCATAATTATTCGAGATCATCGCAGATACTTTCTAGTATTTGCACATCTCTAGTTAAAGTATATATAGGAAAAAATTAGAGAAAACTATTTAATAAAAGAAAGCCTGATATAAATGATGATGCAATATTTTACTGAAAGTATTGAAATAAACACATTTCCACCTTTCCCAAGTAAGATCCCCTGATCAATGTCAGGAACTGGAAAAATGAGATGGAAAACTAATACTTCTGGGCAATTCTCATTTATTTCACATTCTCGTCACTCACCTGTCTCGGGAGAGCAGGAGATCCATCATACCACTGATGAAGTGCTTTCCATAAGGAGTCTGGAACCAATTCAAAATCCCTAGATCTCACCAACACTGTGTTTCTCTTCAGTTTTCCACCTTCTCCAGTTAATGTTATTACCTGAATAAAAAAATCAATATCAATTATACCAGAAGACAAAGACAGGGACATTTTTAGTGCATTACACTCCAGCATTTGTAGTCATAGCACATACTGCAGAAAATGTGGCCCCACGGCAAAAAAATGTACGGGAAATCCTCACATAGCATGGGGTTACAAGACAAACTTTTGTTAAGACACAGTTACACCAATGTACCCAAATTTACAAGACTCAATCATTCTTCTTGGTAAGTCAAGGTTTAAAATGTCATGATCGAATAAAACCTGGCAATTACACCCAATTATCATTCTGTGCATAGGCTGAAGGATTAAGAGTAATATTTGAGGTAGTGGACCTGTCAAATAAAACCACACTATGAGTAAAAATGTCATAAACCATCTCATTTATGAGGCACTCATCATTCCATTGCGATAAATGTAACCTTTTGCTCACTATTAGTGGTGACATTATTGCATTGTATCCGTTCAATGTTACATTGCACATTTCTCCAAGCCTTAGATCTGCTTTCCTTCAAGGTTTTGCAGGAGGAAGGATTACAAGTAGTAGAAAAGTGTTGTCGAAATGAAATGGCTGAATCTGCAACTGTTTCGGTCAGACAACTGTTGCAAACAACAGGTTAGCTTCATGACCACATCACAGCAGCTTATGATAACACTACAATGATCTTTGTGACAACCTTCAAGGCCATCGGTATCTATAGTGGATAAATGAAGCAACTTTTGGCAGCGGCCAAGTTGTGTATAGTTCAGTAATATGGTCCAATTTTTCAAAGGATAAAGCCTTATTATTGAAAGATATGCCTGGAAGAACTTACATTTCAAAGAGGGAATAATCAAAACCAGGGTTGAAGGCTGCTAAAGATCACTTAACACTGGTTTTTGTTCAAATGGTTGAGTAGACTTCCTGTGTTAACCTTAAGGTTTGCCCAATGTAGGCCTTCCCACAATCACATTGGACCTTGTATATGCCGCTCTGTTCTTCCATCGGCGTAAGGTCTTTACCTCTGCACAAAATGTCCCTTGTCTTAGTGATGCAGGTGTATCTGGTCAGGACATTATGTTTGGCAAGAGCTCTGGACATTTTTTCCGTGGTTCCGCCAACGTATGGTATCACGGCGAAAGTGGCATCATTCTTTTCCCTCGTAGTAGTAGTCTCGTCGGTCCTGCTCAAGGCCAAATCTTCTTCTCTCTGAGCAACTCAGCGGATAGCGTGTCGGTGGAAGCCAATGTCTTGAAAAACCTTAAAAAGATGCTGTTTCTCGTTTCCAATAGACGAATCGTCGCAGATGGAAAGGGCTCGGTTGAAAAGAGTATGGATAACAGCCGTCTTTTGTCGAGGGTGGTGGTGCAAGGCAGCGTTCAAATCTCGATCGGTGTGCATTTTCTTCTGAAATATTGAATGACCTAGGGTCCCGTCGTCATTCCTCTTTACCCGCACATCCAGGAAAGGAAGTTGACCGTTTTCTTCAACCTCAATCGTAAATTTAATGGTAGATTTGGATAAATTCATCACATCCAATGGATGGCTCCTCAAATTTAAAAAGCATTGGAACATAACCACATTGGGGAAGAGGCTACACTAACCCTGATGAGGTGGAGAGCTAGAGGGAGAGGCTGCTATTTTTTATTGGCAAGAGCTACAGCCAAAAAGATATTTTGATTGCCTACCATGTAAGGAAAAGATGAGCAATAGCATTGCACGATCCTCCTCTAGGTGAATAGCAATGGCTCAGACAAGTTTCCACCACATTTAATTGGAAACTATGCCCTACTGCTGGAAACGTGAAGCGAATGCCACACACAGCAGCCAAAATGCCTGGATGACTGCCACTATATTTTAGTGATGGTTAGCAGTAGTGGATGCCTGCATGGGAGGGCTAATGGGAAAATTGTATTCCTAGTCAAGTGTATGGCACATTGTGTTGAAGGGCTGAAGAAATGCATGAATGGTTTCCTCCCCCAAATGTACCAGTACATTGCAACCTCTTGTCCAAGGGGTATTTTCCTGTATTAAGAGGTCATGCAACAATTTTCTGGAGGAATATTTGATAGGAAGTGGGGATAGCTGCATTATGATCACTCTCCTTAAGTGGAACATAGTATAGTCAATGTAGTAACTGTGTAAAGTGTGGAAAAGAGTTTCACCACAGTCAATTTCCAACTGGTTTGCTAGGTCTGGGTTTTCCATGATGTAATATGAGTGACCATGTGATGAAGACCCCTACTGTCGCCGTCAAAATAATATAGACCTGGATTTGGACACATTCCTGAGTAACATTTGGCACGTTTGGTATAAAGTATTAAGCATGGTTGGAAAGAGAATTTATTTGTCTTTAAAATAACACATCGCTTGGGCTGATACCATCTTCCCTCTTAACGTGAGTTGTCATAAATGAACACAAAACACGGTAAAAACGCCTCATTATAAGACTCTGTCATCTTTACAACATAATGGAACAGCAACAGAGCATCACAAGAAAGCTAAACTTTTATCATAATTAAAATATAGTCCTAAAGCATTCTACACATTTTCAAGACTTGTCCATTTTTAATTGAGTTTTTATATGTGTTTGATTTAAAAATCGATTGGAGTCTACAATTTTTTTTTCAGAGATTTAAAATTTAAACAAGCCCTACTTTGTAAAATTTGGAAAAATAAGCAGGAGCGATTTTTCATGAACTTAATTGGAGCTGAGGTATAAAAGGATCTTAATTATGACGTCACGGCAGCAGCATGTCATCTCTATGGAAGGCCGTCTGATGGCCATCCATATCATAACTCAAAAAAAATGGATGTCTTGAAAACACGTAGAATGCTTTAGGACTATATACTTTAATTGTGATAAAAGTTTAATTTCTTGTGATTCTTTGTCACTGTTCCACAATGTTGTAAAGATGACCAAGTCTTAAAATCGGGTGTTTTTACAGTCTTTTGTTTTGATTTATGATAATTCACATCAAGAGAGGAGATGATATCAGCCCAAACATAGAGTAATTTTAACCGTCAAGCACCCACACTTGCGTATACGCAACCAATGCTACAATGTTAAAATTAATGACCTCCTCCCTTTACTCCTTGTCAAGGCCATTTCTTAGCTCCAGTACATTGTGTCAATCATGAACAATCGCAACTCCATGACGACAGTTTTATTTTAGTTGAGCATTTGGCTATGGCTTAGTCCTACGTCTGTGTTAGTTCATAGTTCTCTTTCACGATGGATGTTCGCTTTGTGTAAGGTTTTAATTTTTTTCTCGTGCATTTTCTGAGTAATTTATGCTTGTAAATTGGCTAAAAACTATATTTTCTTATGACCTACATTAGCCTTTTTCTACTACTTGGCTTTATTATTTGAAATTCTACTCCCATCTCATGTGGGTGCATATACTCAACCCTGGGTGTTAGCAGTAGCAACGAGTTTTTATCAGAATTCCTTGATTTTGCCAGGGGAAAATTGCTGGAAATGTCAGATCTTTCGGGAATACAATTTTTTCAACTCTATACATTTTTAATGCCGTATCCATGTACACCCAATGTATGTTGCATATATTTGTGGAGTTTTTGAATGTAAACATCACTTTTCATTCAGTAGTTACTTCTTTTACAAATCATTGATCTCACTGTACAACTGAAATCATTGACTTTAGTATTCTATGTTTTGTATCTTGTGGATTTCAGTGACATTAACCTAATAGGGGCTTTGGATTTACTTGAATCTGATGACATAGAGGGAGATTTAGATGCAATATATATCTAACCCCCGGATGCAACGAAGGTTCCGATGAGAATTCCGGAGTTTAAGATAATGCAGGGAAGATAGATAATCTCTCTGGCCAGCAGCTGAGAGCAGGTGCCGAAGTGGTTTTTAGGAGAATGGCTGATGGTATTTCCACTGAGCCAGACACCGTCCCAACCAAAATTCCAGAAGAGAGGAATTCTACATCTCCGATTCTATGTGAGACCTCTACAATGAACACCCCAATCAGAAGAGATGTTCAAGTTTCTTAAAAATTTAGAAGTCAAGCCACACATACTCAAAATACTAGTCAATGGGAGAAAAGTGATTTGTGAGATTTTCTACCTGCTTTTCCTGAATCAAATTACTCTGAATCCAGGGATAAGTCATGTGTTGGCATGTTAGAGCTGTTTTCTGATAGCGATATTATCGAAGATAGTATATCATCGAACATTCAGTGAAAGAGAATAATAAGTATGCACTCTTCCAAACTTTTCCACAACTGAGTATTGAGAAAAATGAGCGAAAGGTATTTCTTCGAATACCCTTGCTATCTAGTTACCATCGATTGCCTAAGAAGAGAATGTACTGGGAGGAAAGTTGTGATACTTGTAATGAAATTTTCGCTGAGGCTATGCCGAGGAACAGCTTTCATTATATCTGTAGATTTCTGCATTGTGCAGATAACAGTCATTCTAATCTTTGGATAAATTATGGAAATTGTACCCATTAATTGAAAATTTTAGATCCACTTCCAGTAAAAATTTCAAGCAAGGGCGTGATATTGATTACGATGAGTGTGTGATAGCATACTTTGGTCGTCATCCTTGTAAAAAATTTCTTCGGGGAAAACCCATCCATTTCGGCTACAAGACATGGTGTCTTAATATAACAGATGGCTACCATATTCACTTTCAAGTTTATCACGGAAAACCATTCGTGGGAATCAGGAATATGAAAATAAATTTGGGAAGTGTACATCTCCGATGATGGTTATGTTAGACCGTCTGCTAGAGGGAATAAAAGAGCTGCCATTTAGGATAAACTTTGACAATATATTTACAGGAGTGCCCCTTATTCAGAACCAAAAATCCGTGGGTATGGTAGAACAGATATGATAAGAGAAAATAGAATCCCTTTACCATAGAAGAATGAAATGATAAAGATGGACCATTGTATTTATCTGAGGTTGATACTATAAAACTTGGAAAAATTGTGTTTTTTTTACCAACTCTGCCAATGATGCCTGTAATGTTCAATAATGCAATCATTAAGCAACACTAAGCAATTACTGGAAAATATGGAGAGGACGTTGCTGTTCTAACTTCAATCAGATCATTCGAGCTTTTTTCTGGGTAAGAGACAAGGGGAAAGCCCACAGTTGCATATACGTGATAAGGGTGGCGGCGGCATCTTTACGTCTTTTTAAAATCATAAGCAGAGTTTGTTTCGGTATTAGTTATCTGTGGCAACATTTTTGTGCAATTGATAGCTCCTTTTGCGTACACATTAAAGCTACATTGCAAAGACATGACAAAGAATTTGTTACACAAGAGTCATATGCTCAGAGATTATACCTTCTTACTATCCATACTATCTGCTCCGTGCGTGAGAGTAGTAAACGAGTTCGAATCGATCATTTAGCATTTTAAAATAATTTGCAATTATCACCCTATAAATGAATTATGATGCGAAATTGCGATCATTTCCTGTCAGAATAAAACTGTGTATTATAAGCGATGCCGAAAAAATTGGAAATCGAGCAGCAGGAAGGAAATATGGTATATCTGAATCTAGCAGTGACCAAAACTAAAAATGAGAACTGCTATGATATGAATATTCATTAGTGATTTAAGATTCTATTTCTGCAAATGTATTTCTCTTTAGTTTTACAAGAATTATAACTGTTATTACACTGAGCTTAGTTTATTCCATGTGTTCCCAAGACTTTCCGGTGTTGTTAAATCGTCCCAGTCTACAGCTACTGCGCAGAGAGCAGACGAGACCACTGCTATCAGGTACGGATGGCATTCTGCTTTTATTTGTTTATATGCCAACAGATTTCCGTAATAATAGAGTAATCACGGGTTGAAATTGCATATATTTCTGCAATTATTTCAGTTGGACGTTATTTTGAACAGATGCCATTTTTATAGCTGGATGGTGTGACCGTATATAACTGTGATTACTGTGAGATGCTACGAGAAAAAGAATCACAGTAAAAGAGGCCATGCATGGATGCACGTCGCGATGACGATCGTGATAATACTAACACGTAATTTAATCAACTAATGAGAAAGACATATTCGTAATTTAGGCACAGAATTTCTATCAAAGAACGTGCATTCATGTTTGACAAAATGATGCAGGCTCAAGAAAAAAAATAATTTTTTGATAGAAATAATTTTTTCCTCATGAGCCTACCCAAAAATAGTGTGCAGGATACACGAGGGTGCGGCTTACACGAGTAAATACGATAGTATGAATTATTGTGATGGTTATTTATAATGGCTTAATTTATGTTTCAAAGAGATCTATAGCTATTTAATATCACCATAGTAATTGCTAGTATGGTGCAATATAATTTGCTTTGCTGATGTTTTATAAATAAATTTCTCTGGAACTAAAATCACGTGTGTGTTTACGTAGTCCATTTTTCATAAGAAGTTGAAACATTCAATCTATTGCAGATTTTGCATTGTTCAAATCAATTTCCCAGAAATTTAATACTGCAGCGATGCAACATTACGCCTTTAACAAAAGGATTTTTCCCATTTCCCCCTTGAGTGATTCAATGTGCAACACATGGCTGGAGCAACACATTCCCAATTGGCAAATTCAAAAAACTTTTGATCCCTTGAATTTCATTTTCAGAAAATTTACTGTATGCACATATGTTCACTTTCCACCCTTTTTAAAATTGAAATTGCATTTTTTTTGTTATCTTTATATTTTCCTGGTTATTTTTGACATGCCTCATACAGTGCAACCTCATTAAAACGAGACCTCACAGTGCCCAAAAAAACGCTCGCTATAGTGAAGTATCGTCTTACTGGGGATGGTGTAAATAATCGCCATGATTCCTATTGTCAGCAATTTTCTAGGAATCAGGTTGGTGTGGTGGCGGAAGTATTTCCATCCGAAGGGTCTGAGTACAAATCCCGAAATAAGGGGAATGTTTTTACATTAATTCATATCCCTACTTAATTTACCAACTAAACATTAGATCAGTAAGTACCATACCTGCTCCAAAAAATACAAAAAGCCTCGAATTGCCAACCATTTTCCCAAATGCACAACTGACCAAGCTACTATTTTCTAATGCTCATTCCATTTTCTAATGTTCATTCCATTATTTTGATTAGTTTTGTCAAAAATTTAAACCATAACTGATAAATCAAAATTGTATCGCCCTTATTACTAGCCTTTACGCTTTCCCTTTGTTGGCCTTAATTTTTATGATCAGTATATACACGTTCTTTGCGACATTTAGCGGAAGCCATTTGGAATAACGTATTTGTTTCAGCAGACGAAAAGAGACCGTGGAAGTGGCAGAAGGGATCCTGCCTTGGACGGCGTTTTCTTTCATCTGATGTAATGTCCACATTGAAAAACAATCTACTTTTCATGAAAACAATTTTATTGAAGTTGTTGTATCACAATCATCATCATCATAAGTCATCAATCCTCAGATTGGTTTGACGCAGCTCTCCACTGAGTTCTTCTATCAGCTAATCTCTTCATATTTACTTGATTCCTCTCTTTCACATCCTTTATCACTTGTTCCAAATATCGTGCACAAGGCCTTCCTTTGCCACTCTTCCCTTCCACTTGTCCCTCGACCATTGTCTTCATCAGGCCATCATGTCTCTTGATGTGGCCAATCAATTTTTCCCGTCTTCTTGTTAGGGTATTCAGAAGACTTCTCTTTTCTCCCACTCTTCTTAGAACTTCCTTGTTACTTACTAGGTCGATCCATTTTATCTTCATCATTCTTCTGTAGCACCACATTTCGAATGCTTCCACCCTTTTCTTTTCCGCTGCTGTCATTGTCCATGCTTCGCTGCCATAAAGAAACATGCTCCAGATGTATGTTCTGATGAAATGTTTCCTTACTTCTATTCTTGTATATCCAGCGGTAGGTAGATTCTTCTTTTGATGGAATGCCGTCTTCACCTGGGCTATTCTGCTGACTATTTCTTTCTTGCTTCGTCCGTCGTTGGTTACTCGACTTCCAAGGTAACAGAACTCTTTCACCTCTTCCAGCTTTTGTTTTACTAGCTAAACGTTGGTTTTGGCCTCTTCTCTTTTGCTGCACATCATTAAGTATAGGTAACAAATAATAATTTGCTAACTTCAAAAATCTTGTAAATTATAAAATGAACTCACAAACATGTTCACCAATTATAAATATAGAGTGAAAGAAAATGTGAAAACAAATTTAGGAGAGACAATTGAGTAGCTTGCCATTTTTCCCTTCCCACACTTAAGTGTTTTGTATTTTGGGGCCATGGTGTCTATCTTGGAAATGTTCTCAACTCACAGACATGCAAGTGTGCTCTCGATCGCCCAGAAAACAAAAGACGATCAACTATGTATTCGTAACTGCTAATGCTGCAGTATTTCCACCAATATTAACAATAAATTAATCGGATAGTGATTTATAACTTGCAGTTGATATGTAACACTTCATATTTATTGCATTGCTAACAGATCGCAAGCTATGGCAGATGTTGGCCACTTTTGGTGTTTGTTTGCCGGTGATGGAAACTCTCGCAATGGCGGGGGCCAACACCAACAGGGTCTCGTAAAAACAATAATTTTTTACATGGCAATCATTAGGTCAATTGACGGTTCCTCTGCAATCTCTCGTAATGGTGGGGGTCTTGCAATAGGCCATACTCGTACTACTGCGGTTCCACTGTATCTACAGCAATGACATCTACTTAATACCCTGCGATCCATCAAGAGGGTGTGAGGGTGGACATATTGGAATGTAAACTTTTCTCTGGAAAAACTTGCTTTCCCAGAGATTCTTATTATTTTGACTAGAGGAGGTGCTAGCGAGAAGTCTATTTCCTAGACCAGATATGACAAGGAGGACAAAGCAATCACAGTAATTGGATTGCAGTGGTAACTACATTAATTGGAAGCCGAAAACACATACGCACTCTCTGCTTTTGACAGATGATGGTAGAACAATTGCTTCTAATTACAGCATGCTGCTTTCTACTTGAAGTTCAAGTCTGCTTCTCTTGTATATTCCTTTCCTTTATTAATTATTAATCTAATTTATCTTCCTCATAACATGCTGATGTTTAAGACAAAAAGCTACTTTTCGTAATACTGTCCTAAAATTGTAATTTTACTACTTCTATTTTGGTGATTTAAACACACTGGCATCATCTTTTGTTATGCAAAACTAGGTACAGGTGAAAATGTATTTTATGAAAGACGTGAAGGGTACTGAACAATGGTTTCATGAGTAAACATTAATTTAATGAAGTGAATGGATGTTCAAACAGAAAAGACTATAAGTTATTAGTAAATCTTAGACTTGATATTAAATTTCATGAGAATGCTTCGGATTAATCAGTTTTATTCCACTTAATTATCAATACATGAAAATATAATAAATATATGTGAATTACCTTGTAGGTGGGGTTCACAACTAGTACACTGTTGTCAATCGGGCCAGGACGAGGAGGGGGGTAAGATGGAGCACCATAGGAGCTACCGAGACCTCCAAGTGCTACTGCTGAAGATGAAGATGACAGACTGTGGGTTGTGACAATTTTTCTCACAGGCCTAGGGGAATGAGTGGGGCTGGACGTTCCACTGGGAGGTCTGTAATGGCATGACACCACCATATATAGCACCGATTGTCAATGATAGCAGTCTGCTTTCAAAAATTTAAAAATTGATCTAAAAAATTACATTATACACAACAGCTGCTAAAATTATAAACACTTTAACCTAAATTCTACCACAATTTTTCATTATTAGTTTCTAACTGAAATAAATAAAAATTCAGCTGGTAAAATAGAGTAAAATTTATATTTTTTTTGTTGATGGAATAGTAATGGGTTGAGCTAGCTCTCCTTGACCATTCCTTGCTCTTGAATGAAGAATTAGATACAAACTAACAAATTTAGCAGCTGCTGGACAGTTAGTATAATGATGTTCATTAAGGGAGTCAATACTTATTAACAATTTTTAAAATTCCATAAAATGTAAGTCCATAAATTTGCAGATTAAGCACTAAATGTTTCCTCTTCACAAAAAAATAGACTGAGCAGCATTACTCGAATTAATTATCTATATAAACAGCAATTCTTCATATTTATGGATAATTGGAGCCAACAACAATTGGAATTCTATATAAGAACTGTAAAGTGGAGAGTGATACAGTCAAGGGCATCAAAGTTAAGGTGGTCGAACATTTATTTCATAAAAACCAAACTTGGTTAAAAGTGGCCCAGTTTCTCTGAGCCTCAATTTGATGTTCATTGCTGTAATGTAGCAATTAATATTTGATTATCTGGATAAAGATAGCTCTCCAGCCCTTACACTATGCAGGGGGAGAAGAAGGGAGGTCCCATATGTATGCATCAACAATGCCAGGCCACAATGTGAAACCAACTTTGCATGAGCACAATACCTTTTTTCTACATCTTTTGCAGCATTATGTGCCATTGTGTAGTTCAAAATTATCTTAAAGAGCAAATTAGGCAGTGCACACAGGGGAAACGCCATACCAGCTCAGGTTGACTACATCTTTGATAGTGTCAATGTGAATTGACTGAGGTTGAAGGGCACCAGATATGGCAGTGCTAAGACATCATAGCTGATGCCACTCATCCACAGTTGTCTTAAGGTAGAGGAGACCTGTTTGGTTTACATTGGAGGCATAAAGAGTTTACTTATGCAAGAAGTTCTTCTTATAATTTAGCCACAGTTGCCAAATAGCTTTGTCTACTAGATTACATTCCTCACTAATTGAGTGGTATGCAATATTGTCTTTTTTCAATGGTCCCTCATTTATGAATGAATTCTTACTTTAAAAAAACACCAACTAGTCTGCTTCTGCTTTTACCAGTTAATTCACCAGAACATTTTGAGCATGTTTTTCAAACCCGAGCATCTTCCACTTTAGCGTGTTTTGAGCAACAGATTTGTTTGGGAGCACTTTGAAAAGCAGCATTATCATATGCCTATTCGTTCTGTTACTCAATTTTTAAAATACAGTAAAGTCCACTTTATCAAACCAGTTTATAACGAAGTTCCAGTTATAACGAAATGAAGGCTATTACCTGTCAAAGGGAGGCTCTGAAAAACTGGTCCATATATAACGAAGTTCGGTTATAACGAAGTAAATATTCGTCTCCTTCAACTTCGTTATAAACGGGCTTGACTGTGGTTAAAAGTTCTTAATTGACCTCCTATGAAGGCTTCCACAGTGTTGTTAAGAAAAATTAGTGTTTATGAGCATTGTTCTATGATTATTTGTCTTGATGACGATCTTCAGCTCTATTGAGGAAGCAGACTGTATTGCCAGCAAAATAATGCCACCAAAATGAATAATTGCAAAATAAAGCCTAGAAAAACTAATTTTTCACTACTAAATGGAATGTAGAATGTACTTTCTCACTACACTGGTCTACAACAGATTATAGTAAATTTCCCTAAAAAAGTCTAACTTAAATTTAAAGCCTAATTTTTTCTTCTTTATTTTTAAGCTCACCTACATGATCGATACAAACGTGATTGTAAATAGTAACCAAGAGAGGCTACATTAAGCCTAACTTGCCTTGATGGTAGACAACCAGGTACTGATGCCAACACTACAGAGCTTAAGTGGAAGAAATTGAGATTAGCTTTCTATCATTGAGTGTCAAAATGGAGTTTCTTGGTGAGTCGATAGGGGGAGCAAGTTCCCCAGTTCACTAAGACTAGGGGAGACAGGAGTTGCGGAGCCAGGGGGAGCTTAAGAGCCAAGCACGCATACATGAGAATAATCAGCTATAAACCTCTGTTTAAGCTTTGACAATCGGATGATGTAAAAATATTTTCAGCTCAGGAGTGCAATAAGGGGAATTGGATCAAACACTGCACAAAAAATAGTTAAAAACAGACTGCTGTAACATAAACATATGCCTTAAAAGGAGATTTTAAGCATGGTATTATGACCATTTTTTATGGAGAATAGCCTTTACTTTGTCAAAACACATACAAGAGGCCTTGACTGTATTACAGCAGCTCCAAGCATGGCTGTATGTATATATTTCTTGCTTTTATGATGAAACACTCTGAGGAAACCATTTGTTGTACTTCAATGGAAGTTTTCTACAGTAAAAATTCCATAAATTATGAAATAAAAAAGTGGAATATGGCAAAAATGTCAAAACTTGTCATCTTCTTGGATCAGCTCCACCATAACCATCATTTTAGGTGTTCTACCAAATTCGACGGTAGGTTTATAGATAGTCCCAGTCTTATATTCCCCACTGAAGCAGGTTATTTCTTAGCAAGTTCAACCCAGCACATGACACTTGCAATCACAAACTAATGGTTCCTGTACAAATTCATGTACAAATTTAATGGTGGTATGACCCACCAGTATGCCACAAGGAAAAAGCATAACATAAAAAAATCATCCACTGCATCACCTCAATGATAATGTCTAAGTGTTAAAGCTAGAATAAATATCATAGCAAACCTGGAGCAATCCTGGGCAAGCAAGGTTAAAGAATTGGAACTAGTTTTCTTGGGGCTAGCAGTCCGTTGGAGGTAAAACCTTGAACCAGCTGATGACGTTGAGGAAGAAGGTGAGAAGTCGCCACCAGGAAGATCTCCCGGAGGCAAAGAATCTCCAAACCCAGAATCTGCAGTGTCAACTGGTCCTCCATTCCTTAATTTACATGAACGGCTCACACCAACACCTCTCTTTAGACTGCCTGAATTGCTCCCTGAAGGACTTCCTCCATGATTACTCCCCAAACTTGACTGACTTTCACTTCCATTGACAACGGGAGAAGTCTGCAATTTGAATAACATTATAGCCTCACAAAAATTAAAACAAAAGCAGGCACAATAACCCACATCTTACAGTTTGCTGCAATAATCAAAATTTCTAGTTTCTAAACAAAAATTAAAAAAAAAATGACTTACCGAGTAGTTGACATAATCATTCCAAGCACGCCACCAGTGAATGGATATGAGGTACCAAAATTGACCGACTTGAAAGCCTCGCCTCTCCTCCCTTTCCAACCATCCTCGAATGATTTCCGCCTCTTCTTCCCTGCTTACTGGTCGTAGTCCTAACACAATATGGCACACCTGAATATTGATGCAACGAAAATTGGAAATTAAAATTTGAAATTTACCAATGCCACAACATTGCTCAAATAAAATAAGGTAGCTGAGATATTTATTCAAATTGACTGGTGAAACCTGTAATATATTTTATCAAAACATTTGGAGTGAACAAGCATGATATCTATTTCATCATTCCTCCCCTAGTCTTTCAGATTTACTGCATGTATGTAGACTTTTATCAGATTTACAGTATTTATGTAGACTGAAATCCAAGAAAATATATTCATAATATGAATGGGAATTGTTATCAGAATATCAATCTTCATACCTGAATTTAATAAACCAGAATTTAAAACACCAAATTACAACACACAAGCTTCACCTCACAAAACGATAAGGTCTAGTTTAATAATTTCTGGGTATTGAAGGTATCAGTTGAACTGGACATTATGTTGACATTGAAATGAAATTAAGGTTGAAGTATTGATTTCACTTCAACATTTTAACAATCATATGAAAATGAACATTTTAACAATCATATGTTAGCATTGCCAACACTTCTGATTTTAAAAAGTATATCAGGATAATGGATAATTGATGTGAATCCTAACACAACAAAGGCAGTATTCAATACCATTTTTGAACTTTTTTTAAAAATTCTACCACATTTCTCAGCTGACTTATAACTTCTAGCCCCTTGCAATAGAGTGCATGACTACTGCCAAGCCTATTTACAAGAAGTTTGTAAGTCTTGATTATACACATACAGTGGACTTTTGTTAGGAGGTTCTTTGATAGCACAGTTGTCTCATTGGCATGTTCGTTTCTTCAGGTCCGCATCACAGTGTACGTAAATAATACTGGTTAGCACGTTTTGGTTACCTCTTTAGCATGCTCAGAGGAGGACCAAACCTATTTAGTCTCAGGAAAATAATGACCATGTAAGTTGATTAGACCATGGATATCTCACATAAGGCGTTCTTGCATTAAAACATTGTTATTGCTTGCTTTGTCGGCCCCGGTGGCGGCGTGGTTAAGTCCTCGCCTGCTAACCTGAGGGTCGCGGGTTCGAATCCCACCTGAGTGGGTTTTTTCACCACTCAGGACATGGATGTGTGTGATTGTCCGTTGTTGATTGTTAAATCCCCCAATGTAAAAAAGGCCATAGGTGCTGTTTTCGGGGGTTGTGGAAAAAAAATAAATGAAAAAAATAAAAATATTTAAATGGGTATATTATGGTTAAAAAAATGTTTAGAAAGAATTAAAAGGGCACCCAATAGCCCTGCATTTTATTGCGATGTTCATTTGTTTTACAAATGCCGATGTCTATACGACCATGGTGTCAAATGGACATCAAAACTATGCGAGCACCAGTACCTTGTAACGGTAAAAGTAAGACAAGAGCTTAGAATTAGCCATTGGAAAGTCTGGGGTGAAAAGGAAATTATCAATTGAAAACCTCAACCTTTTCCAAAAAGCGGATGATAATTCAAGTATGGAGCGTGTTGAAATAGCAACAACAATTGCCGACAACACTTAACTCGAGATTGCTCTACTAAATACATATGGTGTTCAGGGTTTCCACTTTGCTCCGAACTCATTAAAAAAAAATTAAAATTCGAAATAAGTATTGCAGCATGGTCAAAAGTTGTGACATTAATGGATTCTCATTAGTATTTTTAAATTGAAGATGAAGGAGTTTGCGTAACTCCAATCATGAATACTTATGGAGAAAATCTGGTTTCGTAAATTGACTAGATTAACTTAAACGAATATAAGTAAGTCATTTGAAACTTAAGGAAACCATGACAAAAGCACAATTTATATTGTATCAAAATTCCCTTTCATTTGTGCATTTCATATTGTGATGAAAACCACGAAGTGACGCTGGCCTCTGTGACTCTAAACAAATTGTGCAATTTTTCATCCTCACTGCAAAAACATGCTTCAAAAGTATTAACATATTTAAAAAAGTATGTTACCAACATTACCCAAAAGACTAAATTATCTACACGCTAGGGGTGGATGGGTCAGGTATTTTTTTTGGACCCTTGGCTCGCATCCTATAATTAAACCCCAATTTTATTCCCAAAGCTTATACAGAAAAGTCAAAAAATATGTTTATGAAGGCCAATAAAAGGAAAATAAACAGTCTAGGCCTACATGTTGGATTAAAGTTAAACTGTATTAACTCAAAACATAAATTCAAATATCTAAAAACAGTTGACTTTAATAATAACACAAATAAATACAATAGTAACTTGGAAAATGAATTATTAAGGGACAAAACAAGCATCTTACTGTATTTCCTGTACTAGTAAATACATTCCAAAACTGTTATTCTAGTTCTCTCAATTTGAGATAGGCTGCTATTAAACTGCATGGCCCATATAAAAATTTTTTAAATAAAAAAAACGAATATACACAGAAAATATTTTGTTTGCATAAATATTCAACTCTTTACTTACAAAAAGATCAGAGAAACCAAAATCTCAGTCTTAAAAGAATACAATGATAACTGGCGAAAGCTAGTAACAATTATCATTATCCATTAATATTTGTCTTGCAAGACTCATGACTTATGTTATTTACTATCAAATACCTTTACCTAGTTATTTACTTTTAAATACACAATATATACCTAAATTATTAGTAACTTTGTCAGAAGTAAAACACTTAAACCTAATTTCTTTTCATTTATAACACAGAGGATGAAAGTACCTTAACAAATTAAGTGTTACCAGAACTCTTAAGTGTAAAACGTATTTGGAAATAAAAAAACTGAATTTTAACTAGGGATGTGCGAATAGTGTCCACGAATACTTGAATACCTCGAACAGTGGAAAATATTTGATATTCGAGATCTCGAATAGAGATGCTGAATAAATGACCTCGAATACTTTTGAATATCGTGCCATACACCATTGGGCACCCATACCATACGAAGTCTTTGGTTGTTAACTCTGCGACTACGCAGATAACTCTTGACCATAACAGAGTCCTCTGGATTGCCAAAAAATAAATATTAAGTGACCTGGTGAAGGAGTAGTGTAAGGTAATGTCATCCAGAGGACTCTGGACCATAAAAGCAAGCAGCACGCTGTTATGCATGTTGAAGAACTACATTAAATTCACAGTGAAGACATACCGTTATGTCTACAATTAGCGAATTGCTTACTGTAACATCTAGCTTACTTTTTATTGTGTTGATTTTCTTCATTCATGAGATATTGCTTCTACAACATCATCATCATCCACTGAATTCACTCTACTAAAATAATCCAGTCTGGGATAATCGTCTAGCTACGTTGAAGGAAGTTTGTTCCAAGGTACGTTTCCGTGGTGTTGGTGCACTACATTTTGCATTATGATAGGGTTCGCCAAATTAACTGACAACAGTTCCAACGAATGATATGCCATCAAAATTGTAGGAGTAAGAAAAGTATCTTTTCACCGTAAATAACGTGAGAAAAATGCCATGGTGCAAAGTTAAAGAACGTTTGTATACATCGTCGATGGTTGCCGCTCCATACGAGCTTCGCTAAGAATATCACTCTTCTTAATATATTTTCGTCATTTATTTTAAAACTGCAACTTTTCTTCCAAATATGGGGCCGTATTCTGTAACTTGGGTGATGTCTATCACCGGTGATTGACATCACCGAAAAACTTCACCCGTCCTTGACGTTTCCGATTCTGTAACTGGGTGGTGAAGTTTCTTCACCCGGTGATGAGGGTGTTATGAAAAATTGCGCCGTCTAGTTCTGGCAAAATTAGATTAGCCAATAAAGAGAGCCAGTTGTATCACATGACCGCAAGGCAGGCAAGTAATGTGCAAATTAAATGCTTGTAGTCACGATCATGTATGTTCATGCTTGTAGTAATGGTTTCTCGAGTAATGATATGTTTGATAATATTTATTATGATGTTCTAATAACCCGGCTAGGTGATTATTAACAGTAGGATTAATATATATTACGAAGTGAACAATAGATTACTTTGTTTTATTGAACATCAACAAAAACAATTGCACCATATTCTATCGTGATACGTGAATAAACCACGGTGAATGTGATTAATTTTTCAGTTTCCTATTTTCAACTTCCACAATATCAATCATGAACAGCGTAAATGGTGTTTTTCACTTGTTTGTGAAGACTCAAATGTACACAACAACACTGTCATTCGCGTAATAAATAGGTATATTATCATCGTACAAGTCGATAGAAAGGGAGCTGCGAAAAACAAACGTAAATATATAACAAGCAACCGAAAAATTTCTTAATTGCTCAAATTGTTTGTGTTAAAATATTGCCCAAATACCTACTCTGAATCTAATCTTGTTTGTGTATACGTATATGTAACTTGGAAATGTGATTGTTGGCTTGGTTAACCGAACTGGAATACAGTGTATCAGAACCATGTAGACGTGTGTTATTCCTCGATCGTAAAAGCGTACCCAATATATTTGCAATAATTTAAACAAACATGATTACTCGTCGAAGTGAAATTATAATTGGTTCTATTTCGTTGTATACAATTATGTATTTTGGTGTCCATATAATCTTATTACTATACTCGTACAAGAAATTTTGACTTTTATAAGTAAATTAGAGATGTTATTATTGCTCTGCCATTGTTTTAGCAATTTTATAAATATTTATTTCAATGCTTTTATGTATGTATTTTTGCCCCTGAAATTTTGGATGGTATGCAAAATTTGGGATAGGTTAACACAGGTCGTTTTTTACTTACGTCAAAACACATTAATTTAGAGTTGTATGACAGTAAATATACCATTTTAATTATTGTTATTATATGCACGTGTTATTTTTTCCGTTTAAATTGCGTCAGAGTCCCTACATTAACGTTATTAATGAACGCACGAAGTTTGTTTCTCGCTAACATGATGGCGGACCCTCAATATATTTACGGGGTGATGAGATAAGGGCGGCTATTGAGGAGGTGATGTGATATCACCCTGTTTGGGGTGAAGAACATCACCTCGTCGCGTTACAGAATCGGAAGAGCGGTGATAGGTGATGTTCATCACCGGTGAAGGCTCATCACCGGTGATGACGAGTTACAGAATACGGCCCATGGAGTACTTTCAAAAGTAGTTTTTGAATGTTATGTAAGAGTTCCTGAACTCAACTCGAAAGTGTACCACACCTGCAGAAATTACTAATAAATAAATAAAATTTGAAAGCATTCAATATACCTAGGTAATTAGTAATAAATCACATTTACACTCAGTTCATGAGTCACGATGACAAATAGTTCATCAAGTATATGGTGCCATTTTCAGTTATTAGAAATGGACAACAAATTTGCTGGTTGCAACCATTTTCCATCCCATGCAAGTTCTCCTCTAGGGGCTCATCTAAAGAAAAAACATGCTAATTTTTGGAAAATTGAGAAAAGTATTCCTCTTCCATGTGCACATGCAATGTAAGAAGAATTAGAAGTGGAAATTGATGATGTTGATGATACTGAAACTGCAATTCTTCCCAATCCAATAGCCAATCCCAGATTTTCACAGAGTTCAACTCATTCTGATGATGCTGCCATTGTTTCCTCAGATGTTCATGTATTTCAATTTCACCATCCCCCTCAAGTTCCCACATGCAATTCAAGCCTCCCTCTACAAAAAGAAAATCAATTTTTCACAGTGCTCAAACTACTCTGAAGAGTTTTATTGATTAAACTCAGAGTTTTAAGTCTGGTGATAAAAGGAGTTCAGTTATTGCAAGATTGATTGGAGAAATGATTTGTCTTGACAATCAAGCAATATCAGTAGTGGAAAATAAAGGT
Organism: Platycnemis pennipes; assembly: GCA_933228895.1. Taxonomy (NCBI): domain Eukaryota; kingdom Metazoa; phylum Arthropoda; class Insecta; order Odonata; family Platycnemididae; genus Platycnemis; species Platycnemis pennipes. The sequence continues at coordinate 113,319,718 of OW121850.1, forward strand.
TTCCGTAAACTGATCAGTTACTTAGAATCAAGATACACTTTTCCGTCAAGAAACTATTTTGTAAACAAAGTTATCCCGGATCTGCATGAGGAAACAAAGAAAAAAACAAAATTTGTTGTCTGAAGCTAAATATGCTGCTTGTGTATTTTTGTAATGTGTATTATGCTTGCCGTATGGAAAATTAGGAAGGAAGGAATACGGCGAAAGGAAAGAACTAATTAATGACATAGAGAACGCTGGATCTGACATATCTCTGTAATGCCCATTTGAAACAAATTTTCTTTTTCATACTTCTTCATATAAATAAAATGTGACAAATCATGTAGTAATTCGGTAATGACATTTCAAATGTTAAGTCATTACATGATCTTCTAAGTTTCAGCTCATCGAAGTAGATAATGAGGTCATTTGATGAAATGGTGTTCAACATGTAACATGATAGCTTGCCGAGCATCTCTCACGTCCCAAGCCTCCCAAGTGGCTTGTTTTGATGAGTGACCAGAAGCAGAAATATCCCCCCCTTGGCCACTCGAGATGTATACAACCTAACCTTTTATTATCTCTGACCAAATTAAGAAGTCTCAAATCTTCCTGTATGTATAGTGTTTTGGCATCGTTTTCACTTACCATAATGAAAGAATGATTCCTCCCACCTTGCATATGCAATGATGTTTAGCCCCAACCCCTTAGCAATTGAATGTCCCTATTTAACGGTTCTCGTAAGGCACAAGCCGGAGTGAATCGCAAGAAGAGAGGGAAAAGAGGAAGACAGCAGGAAGGGGGGGTTGGCTGCAGAAAGGCAAAAAGTGAAATTTAATACTTTTGGTCATCAGTCGGACCTGATAAGCGACAAACAAGGATAATGGCAAGGCAGGTCCTCATCGTAAACAAGTCTTGGGGGAATCATCCTTTCTGGGAGTGAGAACAGTGAGGTAAATTCAAAGGGCTGCCTTGGTGAACTGGCTAAATATAAAAATTTCAGTCTAGGAAAGAAATTTTTGAAATTGTTACAAAAATCTATGGCTGCATATTCCCCAAACCCAGTATGTTTAAGAATGGATTTTTAGTGAATTTTTTTAGTACCAGATGGATGCATCAAATTTGGCACATTGTAAAAACCGCATAGATCGAGATATAAAAATTTCTTTTTCACATGTTGTAGCTAAGGCTTTGTTAAAAGTCAAGGTAGGTTTCACACTATTAAGTTCATCAGCATTTTTGCAGCATGAGCCATTTTTGAGATATTGGCCTTTAAACTCAGGGGATGGAATTTTGCAGCGGAGAGTAGGTGCCTTGGGTTTGAATAAAGCCCCCTAGTACTTTTTCCCTGAAGATTTTCTCAAGAAATATGGGGACTATATTCGGAGATATGCAGTAGTTCCCTCTCTGTAAATGAACTAATGAATGATGTCAGATCCTATGTTGGAGATATGGCTAGTTGGTATTAATTTAATAATATACAGTAAAATAAAAAGAAAACATACATCTTCAATTTACATTGTGAAATCTCTACCATCTCAAAGTTCTCGGGCAAAACTGGAGGACTCACTACATTTTGAGAGCATGAGTCATTAAGTTCCTTGATCTATAGCTAAATGAGGATCTAATTTGGAAAATTCACATAAATATATGTACTTCTAAATGAATCACATTTCTTTACAATTAAATGAATTCAAAGACTGCGAACTGGCTGCGGAAACTTTAGCAGCGTCACCCGCTGAAAATTGCACTATAGCAAGAAGTTCCACAGAGAAAAAATCATTCGCCTTGACCGGGACTCGAACCCGGATCCCCTGATTTCTGGCCAGGTACTCTACCAGTTGAGCTACCAAGACTTGGTAGAGTACCGACCGACCAAGAGCTTGGTAGAGTACCTGGCCGGAAATCAGGGGGTCCGGGTTCGAGTCCCGGTCAAGGCGAATGATTTTTTCTCTGTGGAACTTCTTGCTATCTTTACAATTACTTTCACGACTTTCTTAGCCAAGATATTTTTGAAATGTTACATTTTGTTTTAATATAGAGCTACAAAAAGTATGATATTATCTTCTGGGGTGAATTAGCATATTCAAAGGGGCCGCTAAGGAAATATTTGGAGTACTTTATGCCTAGGACTAAAGGACAGCCATTATTTAAATCTTTGGGAATTCTTCTTTTCCCCTGCCTATAGATTTTGTGTAGCACAAACATTGCCAGATTAAATGCCAAACAGTTTGAAACAAAAAAATCCTAACATGATTATGACACCCAGGACAATGGTAATGTCTATAGACTGACAATAGATAATAGACATACAAACAGTCAAAAAGATGTATTTAACACTGCACGAAAAATTTACAGTGTACTCCCAATGTATGGTAAAACTTCTCCACAGCCAACATCTTAAAAAAGAGATTCAAGTCCTTCCACTAGAACAAAAACTTTTGCTATATAAAAGACTAACTAGGTTTGCCAGTCTCAATTCAATCTTTTCTTTTTTTATGCATGGGTTTGTTTTATATGACTTGCTTTATGCCAATGCTTCGACTTAATAAGACTTTAAATATTACTTTAAATATTACTTTTTTTTAAATATTTAATCCTTGATTTACTAAATATTACTTTCTGAGGTAATACTTATCAAATGATTCACTCAAAAATATTAACACATCTTCATATCATAACACATTGATTGCCATAACAAAGATCTCACTTTTCCACTGAATGAAATAATGACACAAAAATTGGTTAATGCACTCTTTAACTATAACATGCACAACTTTTATAGCATTTGAAAGAATGCCAAAGAAGGACGGTTCATGAATCTGTACCATAACAGCATTTTTAGTAAGTTACTATCCTACCTGAAATAGTAAATTGAGGAAATCTAGTGGTAATGAATTGCTGACAGTCCACATCAAGTACTCTTCCTGAGTTAATCCCTCCTGAGATGATGACTGAGAGCTGTGACGAATTTCAGCAATCACGGCATCAGTATCTATTCAAATATTTAAAACAAATATTATATACACAGAATATATAGGCCATGGTAATGCAATCAAAATAAGTAATGGGTAATAAGACCAAAATCAGTAACCATTGTAACATGCTTATGGGCAATGCATTTCCACTGGAAAAATATACATACCCAGACAGCCATAGGGATCTGCTGCAAGTTCTTTGGCTGATCTATTTTCACGTCTCACAAATAGGAGAACATTTGCCATGTGCCTCAGCTCACTTTCATTTAAAATACCATCTCTGTCTCCATCAAAAACTTTGAAACAAACTGAAAATGAAACAAATAATTCACTCCTTTATTATGAATTCATGAATGAGCATGATTCAGCACTACTTTTTCATTGTTTTTGAGGGAGGGACAAGGGAGGACATTCTCAACCTAGACATAATGCATTTTAACAAATAATTGCAAATACACATCCATAACATGGATAGTTTTCCAGATAGTATCACAAATTTCCTGTGATCACAAATCACAAATTTTAGAGGTTAAATTAAAAGAAAGAAGATTCTGTTAAGGTTTCCGCGGCATTCAGATATATAAGAGTTTCCTGTATCCTCCACGTTAGTATCATTACATTAATTGTCATGAGAAAAAATTCGACAGAAAAAGGTCCATGGTTAGATTCCCGGTCCAGGTGCATTTTTTCTCATGACAATTAATGTGAATTTCACCGCCGTTCACATGGCATGTTTGAAATATCCTACATAATGCAAAGCATGGCTTTAGTGCTGGATGGGGTTCACCATTGGTCGCGGCTTCTTTGAAGCCCTTTCTCTCTTGCATTGCCATCCATGATGGAGAGTGAGGGCTCAAAATCTAGTACCTCGAACCTCGGTAAAATTGCCATGGGAATTAAGGCTCCTGGGTAGCATAGTGGTCTGTGCAGTGGCCCGGAGAGCCAAAGGTCCATGGTTAGATTCCCGGTCCAAGTGAATTTTTTCTCGTGGCAATTAATGTGAATATGATGGGGTGTTGATTTTTTCTACCATAAATTTACTTGTTTTTTTTGGAAATCCAATTGTTGCTGTTTTTCTATACAGATAAAAAATCCTACAAGAATACTAAACTTGAGTTTCTCGTCAAATATGAGAAACATATTTGGCACAGCAGGAAACCATTGTGACCGTTAACAGGATCGCCTTGACCCAGAGAGGCTATAAATGTTGGTTTTTTGAACAAAAACCTAAAGTAGGCTCAAAGGTTTGTGGCATGACCTTTTATTCTTATTTATTAATGTTGAAATTTAGAATTATAATTTAGGTTAGTATTTTTATTACTATTAGAACTAATTATTAATCATATTAAAAATCAATTTATGACATGACAGTCATATTATTTTGAACCTGTTATGACATTTTTTATCTGATACCAAACATGTTTTGTTATTAAACATGGCATTTGTTATTAAACATGCTCATGTAAAAAATATAGAACTTTTGTCTTATCAAACAGTTTTTATTTTCATAATATTCTCGTAGTGGAATATCAGAAGTTTTTCCCAAAGTAAATAATATATTCAAATTTTTGTTTTGCAAAATTGTATTTTTAGATTTCATGGAGCATTTAATAATAATGCATAAGAAAACTAGGTAAAAGAATGTATCTTTGTATAGGTTGATGGTATCGGTATCGAGAATCGATTTTCCAGGAATCGGTATCGGTATAGAGAATCAATAAATTTTGATATCGACTCACCTCTAATTTTAAAGTATATACAGTAAAACCTCCCGTTAACGAAATTCAAGGGACCCAAATTTTCCAGTGCTCGTTAATGGGGAGTTCGTTAATCACAGGGCGTGGCGGGTTGCATACCTCCATATTTTTCCAGGGTCATTCCTTGTCGTAAGCAGGAAGTAGGAGTAATCGAGCAAAATAAGCATGGGTTTTACACAGTATTCGCTAAGTGACATCATAAATGTATGTTGTAGTTTCTTGTACTACTTACTGAATAATTTAATTGTAAGTAACTACCTATTATAGAAGAGGAAAATAATTGGCCGTCGGGACAATGATTGTTTTTCATGACATTGCCAACTGCCTGGCTCCGCGGTTTTTTCGGTAGGTGATGTACAAATTGAATAGTTTTTCGTTTTACTGGCTAAGTTCTTTTAAAAGTAAATTTCATTCTTTCCATAACATCGCTTGCATTATACACAGCTGCCTAACAAACTGCATATGAAATTTATGGATTATTTAATACTACACATCGCGAAACTACTATTTCATTTTTTTTATGGTCAATGACAATGGCAAAAGAAATCAGAAGCTTGCGGGCGAAATTGTATTTTGATTGTGGGAATAGAAATCGGGGTTTCGCGATTGTCGTTGTTCGTCGTTGAAAATCCGCTGAAAGTTTTATGAAAAAATTGCAGTTTATAACTCTGAAACTATTCCATCTTTGCGATATTTAACATTTTCCACGCCATATATATTCTCATCTCCATTGCCATAACATTAATCACCGCTCTTGAAGTAGATATTTTTAAGCAAATTGTTACGTTGCAATAACCACGGAATGTGGAATTTTTAACCTTCCTTATGTTACGTAGCATAGGTTCCACATAGAAAAAAATCATTTGCCAAGACTCAAATAATTCTGATGAACTTGACTCAGACCTCCTGATATAGTAAGCACCTAAGTACTTCTCAAAATTCAGCCTTAACCTTTTGGACGGTGACGCCATGCGCACGGCATCGACTGCTTTCTGACATATGCCAAGCAGTTCGAGTACATCTTGTTCCTTTAAGGCTTCCTAAAAATTGTAGAAAAATCGTGCTACATCTGCGTTAAAAATGTCTTTCGGTTCCTATTGCCCAATCAACTTTGGAAACCTTTGCCTCTAATTTCTCTCAAATCAGGATCTACTGATGCCTCAACCCCAGTGTTTTGTGGTGCCTAACTTCCACCTTCTTTCTTCTACTGTAAGTTCAATGAATTACAATTAATGCATGCAGAGACACCAGAAACATAATTTTCCCCCGCGACACTCTTAAATGTACAATAGCCAATTTAGGTGAGCTTTGAAGTCACCTTTATGAGCTCGTAAGTTGTCAATTGATGCAGAGCATACGATATTTAGCTCAACATATATATGCCAGGCTTCTTCGCAGCATATCCATTTGCCGTACGTCTACCTACAAATACTGTGCATTACATTTTTTCGATTGCTGACGTTCCGTGTGCAGCAAACGCTTGCGATACGTCCAACCTCCCGTGGCAATGCTAATCCAGTCTTTGTCACTACGCTATTTGCAGCAAACCTATAAAAAAGGAACAGTATAACACGGCAAAAACGAAAGGAAACAATAATGACATGCATACTAGTTCAAGACTTATTTGGTTATGTCACGAAAATTAGCAAAAAACGATCATGTTGATGCATAAAATTCCACGTAAGACACGAACCCGATTTTTAATGAACGTTTAGGAATACAACAAACACGGATTTCAAGAGTAAATGACAGCTCACGTACTTCTGAAAAAAAGGCATTCGACGAGAAATATTCATCCTAAAGAGCTCAACCAGTGCTCACGGGACTGGCTCTTCACCTCGTTGTCGGGAGGTTCTCGTTGTATGGGAGTTCGTTGTAAGGGAGTCAAAATGCGTGCTTTTTGATAGCAGCTTGATGGGACCAACTCCATTTGCTCGTTAATCGGAGGTGCTCATTGCAAGGGAGTTCGCTAATGGGAGGTCTTACTGTAATTAAATTTCCATTTAAATGTTGACATATTCAATATAAATTGATATGCAGCCATCAGTAAAAAGACATATATTGGGAAAGTAGGTATATGACAAACTTTTTTTTTTAAATTTTACTGTACAGGCACTTCCAAAAAAAAGTTAACACTTCAGAGCCGAAATTTTTCAAAGTCCCGAGTTCACGGTGATTTGACAACGCTGCGTCACGGCTTCCCTCTGGTGGAGCCTCGAGAAGCTCTGACTGAAAACAAACCCCTTTCCCTCCTCCCCCTCCTTTACCCTTTTACCAGATGGGACAAAGGGATTACTGAATGGTCGGTCTTCTCATATCCTAAAGAAGGGGGCTATGGTGGGTAGATACAGAGGATTCGTGGAGAGAATTTGTTGAGGACACCCGTAAAGCAGTTAATGAATACATACCAAGTAAATTCATTAGTGATAATACAGAGCCAAGGTGGTATAATCCGGAGGTTAGGAAATCACTAAAGTGACAAAGGGTATGCCAGGATAGGATGAAAAATGCAGGACGGGGTCTATCGGTAGAGGAAAATAATGAGTTAGTTCAAAACTATAAAAAATCGAGAGCATTAGCAAGGAAATCATGTCGGCAAGCATTATAACATTTCAAGAGCAAGATGTTAGGAGAATATTTAGATAGCAATACTAAAGCGTTTTGGTCATATGTGAGAGAGCTTCGGGCAAATAGGTCCACAGTGCACACACTTAAAAACGATAAAGGAATTAGAGACACCAGCAGTGTAGAAAAAGCCAATTCTTTAAACACCTTCTTCCAAAGCATTAGATTAGACATTAGACCAGATTTTAGGGAAACGGCTGCGTGGTCAATAACAGATTTGTTTTGGTATCATACAAACAATAATCTCATTGGCATTATTATTATTATTCAAATTAGGACTGTTAAACTCCAAATGCTAAGGTTAACTCGTGGTGCTAAATGCCACCACAATTGGGAACGTTATTTACTTCATCCTGAAAATCGAGCATTTTACTGCGCCAATACGGCGAAAACGTTAAAATTTTTTTATCAGACTGCTCCTAGTCTTAAAATTTGGGATCACATATTTTCAAAGCTTCTGACCACATCAATGTGAGAATTAAATATGCCTACGAACTCGCTCTGAAATGGCACGAATGAGAAACAACACCAATTAACCAAGGAATTAATTATTTAAGGGACACATACAAATTGGAGGGTGATAACAACCAATGATGATATGTGATTTCCTCTTCAAAGTAAAACGTCGATTTTAATTGTCATGCAAATGCGTGACCACAGTTTTTTCTGTGACGATGGTGGCGAGCATAGAGATATGTTCGGGACTTCAGACGTCGTGCAGGTCGAGTCGAAGAAAACGACAATTTCGGGACACAAGACCGACCCACATTAGTCAGAAATCGAAAAAAGCTGGACAAAAACCTAAAATAACATTTTTTTTTGAGATATATACTTAGATATATACGGACACTATTCTCAGACAAAACTTTTACACGAAGTAGAGAATATCTAATGTTTTAGGGAGACGCTTTTCACACAGATTCTTAGAAAAGTTTGCTACTTAAGGAATAATGCATCACTTGTCATGATTCTCATCCGTTAGTGCGACACAAGGGCTCAACATCACGAAATTAAAAAAAATCCTGTAATAACATTTATCCGAATATATTACAAGTTGATGACGTTGTGGGAGGAATTTGATCAAATAAAAATAGCATAATCTATTAACACTATACTTTGCTTTTAATTGCCTGAGCTGCAAATATTTTTTGAATCGTTTATTTCCTATTTCATTACTTATAATGGCGGACACTGTTCTCAGACAAAACTTTGCATAAAGTAGAGAATATCTAACGTTTTAGGGAGACACTTGTCAAGTCACTTATATCTGAGAATTCGCTGAAAACTCATATACACGAAAGTGAAGAGGAATTAAAAGTAAGTTTGAGACACCAAAAAATACATACGATTTTCCAACCGCACGTTTGGGGTTTGGCTCCACGCGTCGGGGCTGGAATTGACGTGAGTCGCTCACATTGCTGAAGTGACATAGACCCTTGACATAGACCCTAAGGTTTCCAATTCGTTGTTTTTGAGCTGTACCCATTGTCAGTATCCTCCATCACTCTTATTTGATGAAATCGCGAGCATATTGAGCCGTGCGACGGGATAAGCTTATGCGGAATCGAGTTGTTTTTCTTTGCGTATGCTCCGGGAACATACTTCTTATTCACGCCCTTCAGCCCTTGAAAAGAGTGGAGTCTTACTAGGGCCCATGTGAACTAGATATACTCTAGTTTTCTCTAAGAAATGGAATAGCAATTAAATGATTAAAAAAATATTTGTAGCTCAGGCAATTTAAAGGCATAGCATTGTGTTAATAGGCAAATGATGCAGGTGTTTATTTGGAAATTTGGTTATGTTTGAGCTCCTATATCTAGCTAATATAAGAATCATGTCAAATGATGCATTATTCCTTAATTAGCAATCTTTTCTGAGTATTTATGTGAAGTTTCAAGTCTATATCTCAAAGAAAGCTATTTTGGAAATTAGTCCAGTTTCTTTCGCGACGGTGGCAAGCGTAGAGATGTGTTCAGGACTTCAGTCTCGCAGCGCGAGTCGGAAGGAACAACCATGGAGTGCCCACAATAGCCCCCTTCTTTAGGGCATAACAAGACCGATCGTGCAGTAATCCCTTCTGCTAAACAGGGAAAGGTGAGGACGGGGGAGGAGGGAAGGGGGTTTGTTTTCGGTTAGAACTTCGCGAGGCTCCACCAGAGGGAAGCCGTGACGCAGCGTTGTCAAATCACCATCAACTCAAGACTTAGATAAATTTCGGCTCTGAAGTGTTAACTTTTTTTGGAAGTGCCTGTACATTTCCTTTACAGTAGAAGTTAGAAAACAAACAATACAAACAAATAATACCAAACTGTTTGATTGAAAACAGAACAGTTAGTAACCATAGAGATTGTTCCCAGCTTGCAAACAAAAACTAAATAAAATGTAAAAAAATAATAAAATAAATTACAGGAATCTATAAACAATAAAAGTTTATGCACATATAACCAAAATAAAAAAAATAATGCAACAGTATTCGACAACCACTGTCAGCACTAACAAATAACATGAGACTTAGGGCCAGTTTCACCAACGAAGATAATCTTTTTAACTAATTTGGGATCAACCAAGTTAATGTGACTTTTCTGTTTCACCAGTACTATTAACTCGGTTTTGGGGCATTATCTCGGTTAATATTTTTACTGGAGGTTTTCGCCAGGTGAAAATTTTTATCCGAGATAATTCTGTAGAAGCAACATGGTACGCAGGCAACTTCGTGACCTACTTTTAGATATTAGTGACATTTGAGCTCAATTATTAATATTTAAGGCAAATACTAGGTGGATTAAGGAACGCGCTAATTGATTTGAACCCAAAATCTGAGATTTTATTCATCCCGAGTTAATAAACACTACGAAAAGCACTTAGCAACAATTCAAGTGAAATCTTCTTGGGATTTCCACCGGGTTAAATATTTATATAGCACCTATGTTCCCACAGACAAATTGCCCATCGTTTTCAGGGTGAGAGCATCTTTACTCACCCTGAAGACGATGGACGAGTTGTCCGTGTAAACGTTGGTGTTATATAAAGGATAAATAAAAACAAATAGCACGCATCTAACCTCTAAAACACTATCTTATTTAAATGTAAATAGTAAATTTCTCATGATAGATACTCCTAAACATCAAGCATAGTTAAAAATATTTTATAACCCTCATGAATTCTTGCTGAGTAATCAGGGAACGCTCTAGCCACATACGGTCATGGATACAATTTGCCCGTCACTAAAAAATCTTAGCGTGACCAGTGACAGGCAGCCGGAATCAAATTGTAAAATATCAATATGATTATAAACATGTACACCTAAGGTTGATCAAGTATCACTTGTCACAGAAATTGCTTCTCTCGTCGTCGTGTCTGATTTTTCATAATCACGTCTGGTGAGATTTAGTGTAGTATGAAATAGTTACAGGAATACTCCAGCGTCTTTCTTAATAAATTATGATAAGCCTCACATTCCTATAAAAAAAAGTTTATTTTGTATCAGGCCTAGAGAACCTCGACCTCTATTTCTCCTCTCTCTTAGCTTCCTTCGGCAAAATTGTGGCTGCCACAGATGTAATGGACACTGTAGCAGCAGATGGGAAAATTGAACCATACCGATCCATTATTAATAGCTCTACTTCACTTCAGATAAACTTAACCATCAATAACTAGAATGCTTCGTATAATGAATATTGTAATTACTAAATATACCCCATACTTTATTTCATCTATCACGTATCACTTCTGAACAAGGCAAAAGAAGTACACAAACCATTCCGACCATCGATAGAGCTGCATTGGTCGGAAATCTCCCGTGAATCGATATGTACAATATGTACTACCGATTGGCCTACCATTGCGCATCTTTTCAGCACAATATTCAAGGAATTACTTCAAATGATCATTCGCCATGTAAAATGCCCTAAGGAGAAGTAATTTCAGATCATAACTTAAATTCATTCGCATGATAATTCACAATGTAAAACGGTCTTGACACCAATGACAATGACGAAGGAAATGCTAAGTTTTAAGTGATTGAAAGGTACCTATAATAGCAGTTACTGTACTTTTTCGAGACGCTGTAAATAAAGGCAAATTTTAAGTTCATTCCAGTATTTTATTTCTGTATCTCCAAAACGTAACAGTGAAACAATAAGTGATATCTTAGGGGAGACATTTAGTACAATTAGGAAAAGCGGGCATTGAAATATCTTATAAATATATAGATGATTTTTGGAAGTGATTATAGATGTTTTCTAGATATACGTAGAAGATAATGTAGATGTTTCGTAGACGTTTAGTTAATATTTTGTCCTTCAGGGGTCCATAGGAAATGCCTTTAATTACAATAAGCACAAAGTTAAATCAGCTGAATTACAAATTGGTTAGGCGATTTTATTTATTTGTTGATGTCATATGAGAAATTTACTAACCTAAACGTTCTCAGAGAAATCTCGGTTTTATAAAACAGAGATAATAATAACAGTAGTGGAACGCAAACGTGATATTATTGAGATAATAATATTAATGGAGATAATGTAAACTGCGATAATGGGAAATTTTACTGTCAATGGTGAAACTGGCCCTTAATAGTGTAAATAAAAAGAATGATAGCCTGAACACTAAAGCACCAAGCAAGTTTCAACAATGAGCATTATCAGCAATGATTAGCAATCATGAGCATACAGTTTCATAAAAAGGATAGAAGGATCTGAAGTACAGAAAAGGAAATTCAACTTTAAATCACACTTACACTTTTGACGTTCAGTTAGGGGCCCTCTGCAAGCAGCTGAAATACCACACGCCATTTCCTTGAAGTCAATGTGTCCATCTCTGTTTTCATCGAATGCATTAAATACACCTTGACACACTGAAATGGGCACTGGTGGGCATACCAAAGGTATAAGTGTCTCAAGGTCTAACTTCCCAGTTCTTGATTGACCTTTTAAATGCCAATACTGCTTTTCCAATTCGATTATATCAATCTCTTCCACTGTAAAACAAATATCAATCAATGAAACTGTAGCACCATTTTACACGTTGTCATCATTAGAGCATTTGTTTTTACTATGCTACAGATAAAATACAATTTGTTTCCATGGGCTTGTATTATTTGATACTGGAAAGGGATCAATTTCATGCATGCTCCAAGTCATTGGAGCAATGAAGTATATTCACAATGCATGAGAGGGAGACACACCAGAAATCTCAAAGTAATAGATTTTCCGGCAAAATAGCATAAATATTCATTTGGGCTGAACGTGTGACGTTATATATCACCTGTTCACAAAAAGACTTTCACCGTACAGAGCTTTCAAATTTCGCTTGTAATTACATTCAAATACAGCATTGGCAGACATTCTTAATGGCTTTGGGATGATATTTTACGTATTTCTGGGTTTTGTTTCTTGTACAAGGACTTGCAGTCACATTAGTAAAACTGGCAGAATAGCTGGTGAAACTGGTCACTACAGGTCCAGACACTCATGCAAAGATTGAGAAATGCCAAGCATGGATAGAAGTCCTTTGCCTTATGAACTGTTCATGTTTGAAAACTTACGATGCCAAATCAACAAAAGAATAAATTAACTCTTCCTTTGAGCAAAGAAAAATGAACAAATTATAAACATACAGCAGTTGACATTAAAATGCAAATTCTTCCAATAGTAAAGATGAGGAACTACAGGCAAAGACCCTATAAAATTGAAAGGGTCTTTCAGATGACAACCAGATGTTTTGAGTGAGTTAAGGTCATTTCACCTTATGTTCCACCACTGATGCTGATCACTTTCTCAATGGGGAAAAACTATCACTTGTTGCACAGTGTGAATCTGTTAAGTACATGGTTTCATGAGGGACCAGGGATGGGAAGGGGAGATGATAAGGAAAAAAAGTCCACACTGATATGCATTTTCAAACGAGTCCCAATTGTGACCAAATGATTATCTATTATCTTTATTTTGTTCATATTGTCATCATTTCATTCACTGTCATATATATAATATATCAAATAATTAAGTAAAAATAATATTAACACTCGAATACATAGCGATTTCTATCTTCCTAGAAGGTACCATCCCAGTGCTCACAGTTTTATTATGGACTCTAATTACATAACACCTTAACTTCTGACTTATAATCCACAAAACAATCTGGGATGATTTAAATAGGTTAAAAAAACTATTGAGGTCTAAAAAGTTATTGCTAAAGGGTTCTTATATAGGGCTAAGCAGTACATACCAATTGTATGTAAATTTATGTCAAATCAAATTATCTAAAATTGATGGTGTATTTTTCACTTTTGTATTAGTGAGAACACTCTTTAGAAGGACCATGAAAGAATATGGATTTAATATACTAGTAATGCTCACAGGTGACAGGAGTGTGTTTTCTGCTGGTTTAAAATAAAAATAGAAGGAATGTATCTAGAAATGTGATGATGATCATGTCAGTAGGATGTTCAGAGTATCAGAAAAGTTGCTATTTATACATGCATAACTTACACATCGATAGAGGACTCTATCTGTTGATTTGGGGTTTGAGACCATTCCATAAAAACCGGCCAATACTTTACCATATAATACAATTTCATCGGAGGAAAAATGCATCATTCCAAAGCTCAATTTTGAATCAATTAACATAGAATTTAAGCAAAAGAGCTCATCACTGCCCTAGGATCCATTGCCTGACTACTAGAAGCCTGAATGGAGATATGAGTTAAAGAGCAAATATACAACGAAAAAAAATTTTATACTACAGATCTTGCCAACCTTTTCAGATCTTCTGATAAAAGTATTAAAATGGAACTTGCAGAAATTTGCAGCAGTGACTTACATACATTCACTTTAAGGTATGACTGACTCCCTTCCCAAATCAACAATTCAGTTAGCAAAAATCTTTAAAATAAAGGGATGAAAACATGAACCTTATGTTAGCATTAATTGTTAAGTTCTACTTACAGTGAGTGACTCCAGCTAAAGTCTGGTAAAATGTAGGAGTTTCTGTATCATTTGACAAAGTTACAGTGCAAGGCTCTGATAAAAGCCATCTTGTGAGTGAAGTAGCACCTGGATTTGTACGTAGCCAATCTCTGAACTCCTCAAATGGAATTTTCTCATGCTGAAACCAATAAGATACATACATTAATTTGTAATTTATTTTATACTTGTAAATTTTTCATCTATTGGTAAACAGAGACTCATAAATTGCCATACTCAAGTAAAAACTTAGGCATGCCATAATGATATCCAAGCACTTCACCATCACATACTATTATAATCAATACATATTAGAATAGCCAACTATGTATTCATTTACACGAACCAGAAAAAAATTTGATAGTCCAATTGATTACCCAAATTTCAAAGTATTAACAAGGATTCTGTTCAGGTAGGAAACAAGACTCAAAGTTACAAGAATAAGCATTTTGTAACACATTATGAAAGACTACCTGCAATTATAAGAATATATAACACAAAATACCTCTTCCTATAGATTCCACATTCACGATGTTTTGAATTTTATAGAATAGAAATTAGGAATAAAAAAACTAAAATTAAATAAGTGTACCAGGATGAGGGGTAAAATGTTTGTTTTTTAGGAGAGATGCCAGTGGAGGACATTTTAATCATTAAGGATGGGAAATATTTTCAGGGGAAGGCAGAAAGTTGGAGAGAAACCTAGTATAAGGATTAACCAACTCCTAACCCTTTCATGCTGGAGCCTTGGGATGGGAATGCTTCCTCTGTTACAAGTAGCATGAGCACTATCTTTATTTCCCTGTAGGGAGCTCTCTCATGACGAGGAAGTTACCCATTTTGGGACCCAACTCTGTGGGTCACCGGCTCTTTCCCCTTCCACTGTGCTTGACACCCAACCCTTTAGCAGCTCTATTGCAGCATGAGTCCACAGTGAACTGATTGCATTAACAGATTTTTTTAAAAAAACCTTCGTCTATATTCTAAAAATTTAAACTTAAAAATAGATCCCTAGCATTTAACTGAACATTTGAGAAATATTAAACCAAAACTTACCACTACTATTAATGAATTTAAGGCAGATATCTTATTACACCAAATTATGACTGGCTATTTCTTTCATTAACTGATTATTGAGTTTAGTTCACTTATCAGATTTTTGGGAAAAATAAGTAAGGCATCAGCAAATAATACCATCGGTATCAGCCTCTGGTATCAGGGTTCAAGTCTAATTTAATATATTTCATAAACTATGCAAAAAACAAATTATTTATTATAAAGTTTAAATTATAGGAATATACAACAAATATTTGTTTAGAAAAACCACTGAATAGACAATTCGTTAACCGTAGAGTCACGCAGCGAGGGTGGTTACTAATGAGATGGAGGGTCGAGACCAGTTGCCTGCTTAGCCCTTAGCTCTCACAAAGCTGGGTCTCACAGGGTAGCAGTATGCCTGCAATTATTACTTCTGCAGGAGTCACTGCTCTTCCTCCTTGTTGACTATAGTCAACATTTGTTCTTTAGCTCAGGCAACTACTCATCGGCTATAGCTGACATTCAGTGCAGTTAATGAAGAGCCTCAAGTGGTCCACAGTTGGCCCATGGACAGAATACTACACAAAAGTTATCTACAAAGCTATCAAGTAGGTAGGCCAGTTCTATGGCATCCATTCCAACCTGATTCCTGGGAGAGGACAATATGCAAGGTTTGGAATAGTCTTATCAAATATACCACATACTATGTTTACAACTAAGATACGTACAAATTTTACAACACAATTTTTCTGAGAGACATTTAAAATTAAAGGATAATACTCTAAGAGCCATATAAGGATTTTCAGCAATACATGTGAAAAGGAAATGTATGAAGAATTAGTGAAGGAGCAGCCAACCTGCTAAAGATTATAACACGCCCAGAAAAGCCATGCATACAAATGATATGAACTCTATGATTTCTTGTGGACACATTAAACTGCACTGAAAATAATGGTTGTGTCATCATCATCAACAATCCTAGGATTGGTTTGATGCAGCCCTCCACTCAATTCCTCTAGCAGCCATCCTCTTTATATTCTAGCTCCTCTCTTTTACATCCTTCACTACTTGCTCTATATACCCCTTATGAGGCCTGCCTTTTCCATTCTTCCGGTTCATTTTTGCCTCTACGATTGTCATCAGGCCATCCTGTCTTAAGAAGTGGCCTATTAAGTTGTCCCGTTGTCTTTTTAAGGTTTTCAGTAGACATCGCTTCTCTCCCACTCTTCTTAAGACTTCGTTTGTCACTAGATCGATCCATTTATATTCAACACTCTTCGGTAGCACCACATTTCAAATGCTTCCAGCCTGGACTTCTCTGCTGCTGTTATTGTCCATGCTTCGCTGCAATATAGTAGAATGCTCCAGATGTATGTTCTAAAATGGTTGTGTGCACCTAAGTAATCACTCTGTGACTGTTAATGGGTATATTACCTACAATGTACCTGTCATGACAGGACCACTTAAATCATAAAAGAATGAGTACTTAGATGATCAGAACTCCTACTTTCTTAGCTGGTCCAAAAAGAAACTCATCTATGAAGGAATCGGAGTGGGCTGAGAGAATATTTAGTGGTTGGTCCCAGGCACGGACTTCATCTTCCCTCAAACTATCACATGCTGCAAATGCTTGTTCATTTAATGTGTGTACTGGATTTTTCTGGTGTGATGTAAACCTTAGGTGGTGGGCTCCCACACTACTAATTCTCTTCAAAGTTGATGCATAAAATTAAGTACATAGAGCTCAATCTCGCTATCCACTGAGAGACATTGTAACTATTGTGAAAAATATATACAGAGACAGACCAATGTTATACTTCTAGTAGCAGGAAATTAAACCAGTCCACTGCCAGTGGAGTGACCTATCAATTGTGGGGAAACTGTATTGGGTCACTCTAAAAGCAGCCTTTGTGTACTTTTAGGTACTTTCAATAATGAGGGGTTTCAGCCATAGATACAGAACTATATAGTATTGGTTATGGATTGATGTAAAAGTTACCTTAACTGACTATATTCTAATTTAATGTCAAATAATTTTTTATTTAAGTATTAAGTCAATGATCTAACACTCAAATTAGGAAAAGACAACCCAGCTTAGACTACAACAAAATTACTAATCCGTTGCATGTAAGATCGGTCAAATGACACTGCCATTGATATAAATTTTCTATCAATTCAGTTGTAATAATTTAAGGATCTGCACAGAATCATTGACCCACAAAGCTAAAGTTAAAAGTTTTAACTAGATGTTTCCATGGTCAAAGGGGAATACAACTATTTTCCATTATCACTTATCAATAACAAACGAATATATCTTCCAGTGAAAATTAAACGACAGAAGAATCAGAAGTGCGACAATGGATACAACACAACAGTCGAGAAAATGAATAATAACAAATACAAGTTAAAAAATATGGTAGATATATGTCCTAACCTCAGAAAAAAGTTGTAGGACAGATTCTGGTACATATCCACCTTCACAAGCATGGACCAGCCTAAGCATTTCATCCTTGACCACAAAATTTTCATTTTCATTGGAGTAAAGGCAAAACAAAACTGAAACAGGAATAGGAAATTAGTATCATAGGTAATACACTAGTCATTCGATTTCGACATTAATGTCCCAATTAAATACTCACATTTAACCTTCTCTTCCTCTTTACCCCTAGTGAGCAACACCAGCCCACAGAGTAGATCTTTTAATGTAATTCCTTTTTGAGTACCGCCACAAGCAGTGTAAATGTACTAGAAAAGCAAATATACATGTTAGCGGGCAATGAAAAGGGAAACAACAACAGAGGCTAATAATTAGGCCTAAAATAATAAACTCACTTCGGCCACTGTTGATGGTACTCCTTCCCCAATGACATCTTTGACAAATGCATGTTTGGTAATAGAACCATTGAGCGTAGATACCCTTTTAAATGCCTCTTTCAAGCGTTTGAGTTCCGCTTCTGACACTGTTAGCAAGCAAAACAGAATATAAACATTCAAATGTCATCTTTCTCCGACCTTACGTAATGGTATTATAGCATTGGTGAAGGGCGCGTTCCAGCGAGTAAAAAAAATCAGCCGAGATACACACAAATAACGCGAACGTAAACAATAACGGTCATTGCCTATTAATATCGTCATTTGTGGCAATGGTGATGATCAATAACTCGGAAATAAGCGTTGATATAAAATTGTATGGCATTAGAAAGAAAACCGACAGTAGACTAGGAAAATGTTTTATGATATCTAAAATAGGTTCTCAAAATATAAATAGGAAAAAATACAAAGAACTAAAATAAATGAGCGAAGTTAATGACTAGATGAACGAAATTGTGATGGTTAAAAAGGAATCATAGCAGACGGATCTAACATTCACTACAGGTTTTTTTCACTTGCCTCGTTTAACTGCTTCTTCATAGGTCATACAGCAAGGTTTAGAATCTTTAGCCCCCATTCTACCTACTTTTGTTTCACGTCACTTTCATTCTATTATGCATAGCTATAATTACCGTGAGAGGCAACACACACAATCACGTACTGAATGTCCACCATCTTGGATACTCTGAATGTAATCGACGCATAATTTATGAACTTAATTAATATAACGGAAGAACAAGTGCATTTTTTGGCACTGAAATGTCAGTATTAATAAATATTAAACTCTCTTTGATGAAATGCATTTTATTTTGTGAGAATCACCTTTTTCGCAAAATAAACATTCTTAGTTCTCGTAATTTACCGAACTTCAATTGTTTCGGGAAATATTGGGATATGGGGGAGCAGTATTAAACGTATTAAATTTTGTAATTGCTTAAAATTGGATATTTCCCGAATCAGAGCTGTAGATCCTGCGAATATTGAACGCACTTTCTAGGGCGATAATGGATTTCTCATAATTTAGTCGATAGTAGCATCCAATCAATTATCTGATGTAAACTTGTTTCTGTTCATTACACGCGAATTATTGATTCTGTCACGATCATATTCCATCTTATTCAGCCCTATTGTTCATACCATCGCCTCAGTCATCTAAGTAGACTCATGTACACCACTTCAACGACTAAAAACAACAACAATCTCTTTAACGACTCAATTCAATGAATTTCATGAAATCTTTAATGATTGCAATCAATTCCACTAACATTCAAGAGGTAAATTAATGTTTTCCAGTCCAGGTAGCGGAAATAAAGAAATGGGAAAATTCGAGCCATATCATTCCTTTTGCAGCGGATGGATTGTTTATTAAGTCGTAGTTCTGGTAGTTCCACGTAAACCCACGGCGTTGGAGTTTATGTTTATTAATTATCAAGAAGTGGTGTGGGAGCGGAGTGAGTATTTTGCGCTGCGCGTTAGTCGTGGCGGGAAGTGCTTCATGTGGTAGGATTTGTTCTTAGAAATGGAGCCGAAAATGGTATGTTGAACTCATAATTTCTATTATTAACATTCACATTGCTCGATATAAACTCGAATTTTGTTGGTGAGAAGTTCGTCCAGTAGTATTGGGTGTCCTACCGACCAGTTGATTGCCTTAGGGCATTTTTCAATAGCGTGGAGATGCGTTGTTTTTAGGGTAAGAATTCATCGTTTTGACGGAGAGATGGTTGTATTCTCTTGCAGAATGGCCAAGATGATAAGAGTGCAGCATCAACCCATGACACGAGTGCCGAACATGATATCCATTTTGAGCCCATAATAACGTTACCTGAAGTTGTGGTTTCAACTCTAGAAGAAAATGAGGATGAGTTAATTAAATTGTAATTTTTTACTATTATTTTTGTGTCAGCCTTGTAACATAGTCAGGCTTGTTTGAGCGATCCTTCTGGAGTTCGATTAATTCGTTTTCCAGGAGAGCAAAGCTGTTTAGATATGACACTAGCGAGTCGCCGCCGGAGTGGAAAGAGCGAGGGACCGGGGAAGTGAAGCTTCTGCATAACACAGAAAGAAATACTGTGAGGGTGGTTATGAGACGCGACAAGACATTAAAGATTTGTGCCAACCACTTTGGTAAGGTCCTGAATTTGTTACCGATATTGTTTTCTGTGTTCTAATATCTAAAATTAACTTTGATACATTTTTTCAACGTAGTCGCGCCCTGGATGGAATTGAAGCCGA
The DNA here is from genome assembly GCA_933228895.1 of Platycnemis pennipes. Lineage (NCBI taxonomy): Eukaryota > Metazoa > Arthropoda > Insecta > Odonata > Platycnemididae > Platycnemis > Platycnemis pennipes. Next base: position 113,340,163 of record OW121850.1, read on the forward strand.
ACTGTGGTAGTGACCGTGCCTGGGTTTGGAGTGTTACGGGTGACTTAACGGATGATACCCCTCGCAACGAATTGCTGGCCATTAGATTCGCTAATGCGGAAAGTACGAAGTTTTATTATTATTATGTAATCACTTTGTTGACTTAGTATCAGGAATGAATATTTTAAAAAATTCTTTGCAGATGCCTTGAAGTGGAAGGAAGCTTTTGAAGAGGCCAAAACTATTGCTGCTGGTAACGGAGATACCGGTAAGGGATTCATGTTAAAATGAAATATATAGCTGTTAAATCTGCTGGCGTGCTTTATTTTTACCTGAGATTATTCGTATTTGTAGTTTTATGATTTCCATTTCACCGTCATAAGTTGTTCACGCCTGTATTAACTCCCAGTAATGTAATATTTCATGTAATGATCATTAGATATTAGACTGTTTTTTTTTGTCAGGCTTGGATTATCAGGTGCCATATTGAGACATTCACATTGTATTTCATTTCGAAAGGCAGTGCTGGGCAAGGAAACAGAGATCTTTTTAAAGTTAAAATTTGCTTACACGCTCGGGCACAACGAGGGCAGTTATGAACATTGTATGAGAACATTAGAAATAAACAAATTTTCTTAAATTTTCAATGTTGAAATTCAATATTAAATTTTGCTTTCTCTCTGAATGAATTGTTCCCCTTGAGAATATCAATTTTTTAATGTATCAGACGTACATCCCCTCACAGTAGGATGGATAAATCCATTAGATAAAAAAAGTCTTCAAACTGTTGAAGAGGATCATAGGCATGCATTAAATCTGATAATTATTTTCTTAAAAATAGTATGCATTTTAAAATGTGACAGATCTGCTTCTGTGATTAAAATAGCTGATTACTCCTTTAATTTGGGATTGTGGCTTTTTTCACTAGTGATGAAAAGCACATAAAAGTCATCCCCTACCACTCGTAGTGCTACAGTTATCATCAAACTTAATAGGATTCATGATTCTAAGGAATTAATACAATGACTTTGGATGCATTTGTGTCTAAAATATTCTGGAAGCCACTGCAATTAGTAACTTGGATGAAAGCAAGAAGTTGAAATCCCCTCATTCAATTCAGGAGATTAATAATTATCCAAGTTATTTACTATTGCTGTTGCTATTTCAGCTGTAAAGCCCTGGTTACACAATACATTAACACATCCAAGTTAATGTGTGAATGCATGAACAAGAGAATGAACATGAAAATTCACCATGTAACCACGGCAACATGTACGAATGCAGGAACTGAAAATTCTAAAAAAATGACCATGCATTCATACAACTTGCACTCGTGTTCCAGATGCAAACGTGCATGATACCATATTTGCAAATATACATGAACTTATACATGTTGTTGTATCATGTAACCAGGGCTTAAGATTCAAATTATTTTTCATCAAATTTAGCAACCTGCAGTGCAGAGGCATTTTGTGGGTGGTAGTTGATAATAACAGGGTATATGGCCCTGAAAGCTGTGACAATTGGCTTTCCCCATTTCAACTGCTTGAAATGTATTGCTTAAATTGAGGTTCTGAAAACACGAAAGTCAACTTAGTCTTATGGTTCATTAATTGACCAATAAAGTCATGCAGTGAATTCCACCTCATGAGACAAGGGTACCATTATTTATAACCTTATAATCTTTGAATGAATTTGAAAGATTTTGGTTGACACAATCCATTCTGTAATGTGAAAATTTCAGCTTGTTCATGAAATAATGTTAAGATCGTAGTTTAAGGGTGTTCAACACCTCGCCAAATAATGCCGCTGCAGGCTATTTTTATTTTAAATGCCATGCTCGTATTATGATAGATACGTCCATTTTGTTTTCATTATATTATGCGCAAAGGTTGAGTATTTGGTCCTATCCAGGAAATATCTTCTCTAAGCCTTGCAAATCAAGAAATCGCATGTTAAACTTTACTGTTTTTATGCGTTTTTGAACGCCTATCGCAGCGGTGTATGAACGTAAATGGAAAATTCCTTCGACACAGCCAATCTATAATTCTACATATTAAAGAAGAGACTAATGCCATGTGCTCGTCTTACGACCCATTCCTGCAGCATCTAAAATTGCGAGACGATGCATCGCGTTCACCGAACTAAACGCAAGCTGAGGCGTTCCCCTCATATTTTTCCCGCCCAATCTTCCCCTCCTCTCCCCATTCCACTGCGTCATCTCGCCTCCGAGACGCTCCGAGAGGGAGAGGCGGAGGGGGGAGGGCTTCCTTATCTCTAAGCGATCAAGTTTCATCCTCGCTCGAAGAGCAGTGTGGAAGGTTGACGGAGGGTCTGAGCGATCTTGGCGAGATATTCCACTGTGTGTCTGGGCGTCGAGAAAAGGATCAACCTATTTCTTTCAAAACCTCCACAAACTAATTTTTATGCTATTTATTCACACCAATTTGTTTTTTTAATACGAAATATCGTGTCTTTAGTTTCATATTTTGACATTGCTATTTAGAACAATTGCAAAATATTGAGTTTTCGTATTGTTGGGCGATAATTGAAACTGATAATTAATTGAAATTGGATAATTAAAATGAGACTATTACAATGCTTCGAACGATTTTTATTTAGTTTTCAACTGCCAAATAACAAGGACTTTATAGTTTGAAGTTCATTCAAAAAATGTAAATTAAATGTTAGTCTCATTAACATTAATAATTGAAAAACAATCCTACATTTTTGCAGGAAAATTTGTGGACTTAACTCACGCGTTCACAAATTAAAACCAAGAAATAACGATAATGCAAGGCGAGATTGTACTTCTTGCACATAAATATCTCTTGTGAGCCACATTTTAAATCTATTATAGAAATTTAAAACGGATAGCTTTGCTGAAGATATGTTAGGCACATACCTATTAAAAACAAGCGTATTGGTTTAGATTCAACCGGATTAATAAGATTATAAAGAGAGAGATTGTCGTACTGATAGATTCAAAATGTAATTTTTCCCCGTACTATAAGAGAACACAATACGCATCATTGCAAAGGGATAGTAAGGTGAAATATTGTAGAGTTGTCTGGAGTGCATAATGCATGTATTAACAACCAATCCCTTTATTACTAAGTAGTTAATAACAGTCAAACTCTATGTAGCATGTTTCCATGTAGTAGCCTTTTGCATGTCAATAGTTCCATGCAGTAGTCTTGTGCATGTTTGGTGATCTCCACCCCCTGCCGCACACCCTCGCGGTGGCTTGCAGGGAATCACATAGATGTAGATTTGTTATACCATTTTCTACCGTCACCTGCTACAATAGTATGAGAAGCAATATCCTGCCTCATGGAATCTGATAGACTCCCTTTCCTGTGTGCGGCCCTATTTCGTGATTCTTGTTCCTTTGCTATCGCATCCAACCGTGATGTCCTCCGCTCGCAGTAGACCTAACGTCATGCATGATTGAAAATTTAGTAATGTAATGTTACTATAATTTACGATCCTGTGCAATTTCCAATTGTTGACTACGCACTTATCAAGCGCACTGTTAAAAAGTAGCCACGAACATCCTTCCCTCCTGGCTTTTATTTCGTAGTTGCCAACTCCGTTTTCATGGACATCCACCCCACCCACATTATACACCCCTGTTATATAATGATATGCTATTTGGTTAGTGCATATTCTCAATGTTTTTCGTGATATTGCCTTAGCTTTTTGCCTTGGGAAGAGGAGATAAGGGGCCCACATATGTTATAACGGCGAACACTAAATTATCTTACCAATGCACTATGAGGATTTAATTATTTTCGTCATTTTGGCAATAGCAAGTTCCTATCGTTCTCTCACTTAACGTGCGATTGATGGTCAGAGATACTGAAATATAATATTTGTTTCTTGAACCTTGGCATGCTTTCTCAAATGATTTTTTAATCTTTGTCAGGATATTAGCTCCAATACATTTTGTTTATGGTTGAGAATGGTACCCCGTAAAAAATATATATTTGCCAAAAACCTTTCCGAGATTATCGTGGATTATTTGGTGACTGTGATTCTTTTTTTATCGCGAGTATATTTTCACTGAAAATGAAAATATAGCCTAAGTTGTCCCGTTTCTTTTTAGTTTTCAGGATACTTCTCTTTTGTCCCACTCTTCTTAGCACTTCCTCGTTACTTACTCGGTCGATCCATTAAATCTTCATCATTCTTCTGTAACACCACATTTCGAATGCTTACACTCTTTTCTTCTCCGCTGCTGTCATCGTCCATGCTGCCGCTAAGAAACATGCTCCAGACGTACGTCCTGATGAATTGTTTCCTTACTTCTACACTTGTATTTCTAGCTGTTAGTAGATTCTTCTCTTGATAGAATGCCCTCTTTGCTTGGGCTATTTTACTGATCTTTCGTGCTTCAACCATCTTTAATTGCTTCGTTTGTGACTTTTACTACGGCGGTTGTGATTTTTAAACAATGTGTTGACAACCGCTACTTAAATTATGTTGTCTGCAGAACTCCAGTATTCTCTCTCCTCTTTCCTTTCGATTTTCCAAACCATATTTCCAGATATTCTTCCATATTAACTTTCGTCAACGACAGCGTTCCAGTCGCCTAAAATAATTAGGTTTTCTTTTCGTTTTACCAGTTTTATAACTGCCGTGATATCTTCGGAGGCGTCATCCACTCATTCATCTTCGTATACCGATGTAGGCATGTAAACGTGCACCACAATGGTATCCGTAGGCTTGTTCTCAATCTTCACATTATAATCCTGTCACTGAAGTGCAGGAAGCTCTTCACGCGCAGTCCTGCACTCTTCCTGAGCATTATGCCTACTCCAGTGTTACCATTCAGTGATCCGGTTTGAATAATTCTGTAACTTCCGCTCCAGAAGTCTCCTTCGGGCCATCTCATTTCACTGATTCCTAATACATCGAGGTCCACTCTCTGCATTTCCACCTTCAGGTTCAATATTCCGTATGTCCAAAGTGATCACACGTTCCAATTTCCTACCCTAAAATGTTTATCACACTTGACTGATGTAGTGTCTCGGGTAGTCCCCGCCTAGAGATCCGAATTGGGACTATTTTCCCTCCGGAATATTTTACTCTAGAGGGTTCCATCACGTCTTGATAGAAAGAAAAGAGTGGAGTAGCTGCGACTCCTCGGGATAATAATGTGGTGGTTTCTCCTTGCCTTCCACATCGCAGCACTATAGCCGCTAAAGTAAATGTTACCACGCCTGTAATGAAATGGGTGTCGGTCTACCGACTACTGTGGTCTCCACCTTCATTCATAAGAATAAGAGCTGCTGCTCTCCCCTCCGGGTGCTGAGAAGGGTAATTGTTGGCGGTATCTTCACAGGATCTGTATTAATTGAAGGCCTACCTTACCCAGGGATAGCTTTTCGTCCACGACTGCTTATTTAACGAGTAAACTCGCTTATCTCGTACCTAACCTCTATATCTAGAGAACGACCAGTCATCCGCAACGCGGCGAACGCACTTGGTGGCTTTAAGCTCAGCCGCGAGTATAAAATATTGCATACTGATAAATAAAACTTCGTATAATTAAATTAAAATATTCTCAATGCACATCATCCGCAGTAATTTTGCTTCATGGGTGCCCGATATGCACCGAAAAAGCATACATGAAGTAGTTTTTGGTATTTCAGTGTCATATGCGACTAGTGAAACTCTCCGGAAAAGACAGCAGCAGCAAGGCCAATGAGTAGGGAAAGGGTACGGAAGGAAACTATTTTCCACAAACCTGTATCCCTGTAGATACTCACATAATTTAGCTAACGGTTGCAAACATCCGGAACCCTTCAAACGAAATTTCAATTTTATGGTTTTGTTAAGGAATTCTCAAAAATTCGCCACTGTACGACGGGTGGATTTTTTTTAGTTTTGATTATCTCTTGAGGAAAGGTGAGTGTGGCTGTGTTCTCCAGCGTCCAGAAGTGACGGCGTTATGGAAGAGTCCACGAAGCCTTATAGAAAAGCGCAGTATCGTAAAGGATACAACAAAACGAAGAGGAGAGATTGCAACGTGCAGAATTCGATTCGCAGGGAAAAAACCGAAAAAGGCATTTATTTCGCAATATTAAATTTACGAGATAATTAAATGTAAGGGCTCCTTCGTACGCTCCTTCGTAAAAAAATTCGTAAACAAATCGTGGATCCTTGTTATCCGAAGGGTGTGAAGATCCGGTAAACAGCTATACAGTAATGGTGAATATAATCAGTGAACTTTAATAATTTGTTGTTACACTCTTTCTAAGAGTGATGTTAATATATTGATTTTATGTGCTCATAAACTGTATTTTCATTGTATTACTGCTTTATATAACCTTTTTGATTTCCTGTGCTAATGTTAGTTTGTATACGAATTTCTACTGCAGGCTGTTATTTATGCCATTTATGTTTCTGTTTTCTCAACTTTTAATTTTGTGTACCAATGCACAGAATGGAAGACATACCTTATTTACGAATGGTTAAGTTAATTTTCAGGGTGATCATACTTAACTTGCTCATTATAATTACTAATTGTAACTAGTGAGTGCATAGTAGCCCAGTGGGTAGAGCGTTCAGTAACAGATTCAATTCCGGACGAAGCACTTTGGCATGATGTCGCGGTTTGAATTTCAGTATCAGAGTTGTGTAAGTCGGAAAACTGGCCTCTTTACCCTGAATGTGTGAATTTCACTCACCTTCCACCTTAGTACGGCGGAACTCAACCCTGTCAAACCAGTCATTGGGTTTAATTGAGGGAATTATTGTAAATATGGTGAATTACCTGCGAAGAAAAAAGTTTTTTCACTAATAATCTCAATTTAAAACGGCGTGTTAATAAATGTGGAGCATTGACCATTAATACCGTTTAGTCCGTTTCGTTTCTGGTGTGTATAAAAGCGTATTCAATTTAACCGTAAAATCATAATGATAACCGAAAAACGTAAATGCACAACGTTCATAAACGAAATTTTTTGTTGCCTCCGCCATTGATATTCAAGTAAAAGTACTCTGGTAACAGTTAGAGGAAAATATGTGAGCGCTTTGGCCCTGTAAATAGTAGGAAACTGTAGAGAAATAACATTGAACTTTCACATTAATGAAAGACAAGAGTCGGAGTTAGGCGCATATGCTAGAGGGAAAGACGATATTTTAATTAACCTCATAAAAAATGCTCACAATTACTTTACGAGGGCAACGTGCATCCCGCTAAAATAAATCATGGATGACTAATTTAATTACTTCAGTCCATAACATTTGACAACCACTAAAAACTGCACTACAAATCCAAGGCAACGCCGACAATCCCAGAACCCTTTAGGTGTTTTCAATTTTAGGTAATTGCTGACCTTTCTTACTCTCGACCACAACAAAGACGAGGAAAGCAATTCACACTCGGCTCCGAAAAGAGAGCTCTCGACCTTATCTGTTTCTGAGAAACTTGAAGCCCCCCTGTCGCCGCCCCCGAAAAATCCCAGCTGCAACATATCAGGTCCCTCCCCTCAACTCCCCATTCCACTTTCCACGGTGGCGACGCTGATGGCAACTCACAAGAACTACTAGAGCCGCGAGATCATGGTGAGATGAGAAGCCGTTAAATCGGACTATTCAAAATGCGTTGAACACCCTTAAGATGAAAATAATACAAAAAAATTGTATTTAGAATACAAGATACAAATGTTTAAAATGTGCATTTTAACATACTTTTATTTGAAATATTGCCCAGCCCTGTCCACGGAGAAAGTCTGGCTGTATCTAGGTGGCAACAATTTCACTGAATCATTTTCCTCTGCTGGTCAATATCAGGTGGAGTAATTCACTTGGAAGTTACTAACTTAGTCAACTTACTTACTCAATACCGCCAACTTAGCAGTAAGTGGTATTGAGGTAGTTTTTATGCTCAAGTTGAAGTTATTATATATGTATTTTTTAGATTTTGGAAGAATGCAAAAAAATGATAGATGATCATCATTCCTGAGATTGTTTTTCCACTTTTCTCCCCTTGAATGTTATTATTTTCTTTCCAGCATTTTTTATAAGCTCAGAACCATTATCATTAGGACACATTTATCAGGGTGGTGATCGTCAGGGAAAACCGGGATAACCCAGAATTGTCAGGGAATTTGGAATTTCTGGAAAAGTCGGGAATTCTCGTGATGGCCAGGGAATTCTCGTAACAGTCAGGGAGAATCTGGGATAGGAAATTCTCGTTATTTTTCTACCATTACGTTTATCGGACAGTCTTTTCCGCCCTTTATTTCACCTAAGCATTTTACCAACTAAAACTAATGTCCATCGCTGACGTCTATAGAATAAGCCCCGTCAATTCATTGAACATTAGGTTGTGAATCTTAGTTATTTAGTTGTGAATCATTCGTACAGTGTATCCATTTTGTATATCCTTAATGCGATATTTGCCTAGTAGCGTTAAAATTCATGATCACTATGTATTCCGCTCATCACATGTAATCCGAGGCTGTTTTTCGGAAGAGTTTACCTTGCGTTTATTTTAACTTCCGAGACTTAGGTAGAGAGGTAGCTGGAGCACACTAGCTTATAGTAAATACGTGCTTGCAGTTCTAAGAATATGAGATGATGATTATTAAAACGGTAATACTAGTACGATCACACGTGTGAACAAACTTACGTAGGATCATCTTCGATTCCCATATCCCCCTTCGTGAGACAGTAAGAAGAGTCCTCCTCTGTTCCCCACCTTTAACACTCGACGTAATTATTGAATGACCCCTTAGATCATTCTCGAAGTAATTTAGCCAGGTCAAAAACCAACTCAAATATGATATTCCTGAATATGATGTCACCATTGCTAATTGCCTCCTGTTTTCTCTCGCAGTGACGCACTTACGTTTTGTTTGTTTATACAAATATTTTTACATTTTTGGTTCCCTCTTACAATCAAGGGGTTATAACCATGTTAATCAAATCTTTAGTCACTTCTGGTCAGTTGTGCTATCCGAATTTGAACTAGTGCAACAACTTGGCTTTGGTTTGTATTTTTCGTGCACCTTAGTGATACCATCTGTGCCGGAGTCCACCAGTAAATTGGCCATTACCTTTCCCTTCGATGCCTTTTAAGTAATCCTCAACTTCCAGAACTACCACGACACGCTACCTCTTTCTTGGAGAATTATACATTGTCAATTTCTAAATTTACCGAAGGAATCATACACCGCCATGGAAACACGATACACGGCTGAGGAAGATCGCTCGCCTGGGTCATGCCAGTGCTCAAAATGGTTCAGGGGACTCACCGTAATGTAACACTGTTATATGGTAAGATTTCGATTCTACATAAAATTTGATTTTACACCAGTAAATTAGCAGCCCCGGCCGACCCTTGAGTATTCTTATGGAAACATTATTCGATTTTACGTGAATGCATTGTAACAATTTTACGTAATGCTATTTTGGTCCATGGTGAAGGTATCAATTCGATTTTATGAAATACGAGAAGGTTTAATATACTTCTTCATCAGGATATACTTGTAGCTTTTAATGTACTGATTTCAGCTTTTCAAATTTTCTGAGTTTAGACGAAGAAAATTTCTTTTCAGCAGAAATAAAATATTCCAATAATAGGAGACCTTAAGGCGATCGGTCAGGGAAATTGTTAAGTCCACCGGGAAAAGTCAGGGAATTTAAAAATTGGATATCAGTAGCCACCCTGTTTATGCACGGGCCTTAGGAGAAACATAGAAGTCTGATGTAAATATTACCATAAACCTCCTTGATGTAATTTTTCTCTTCATTAATTTTTCATTGAGATAACTTTCATTGTGTAATTACATACTCCTATCAATCCGTCCATCTTAACACATTCTCTTCATGCTCAGTTAAAACTTCATGGTTCTTTTCACTAACGAATTGCATCTTGCTTTGCATTCTTGATAGTGCTTCTCTACAGGCAGCTTCCCGGTATCTGTTTCTTGGGTTATGATTACTTCTTCGCGTCTGTCAAAATTTAGTTAGCTCCAGTAATGCATGGCACATACTTAATTTAATTAGCTTCAATCAAATACTCAATCATACTCAAATTTAATTAGCTTCAATAATACATGGCCCGGCACTTACATAGGCACATGTCTCAACTAGAGAACGCTGTGGAATCTTCTGGAAAAAAACAAAAGAAGAACAAAAATACTCTTCGTGATTGGGCAATTTCCAGGTACCAAACTAAGGAATTTAACGAACTACAAGTCCACAAATTTTTTCATGACAACTCTTATAAACAAATAATTATTCTGGATCCTCCCCTTGTGGTGCAAAAATTGCATTAATTACAAAAAACATTCAACCAAGCCCAACTCTTTGAATTGCCAGTTACCTCCCCTGACAAAGGTTTCGTAAACACATCTGCAATATTCACATTTGGTGGTTACACAAATCTCACTTCTCCTATAGACTCAATATCTTTCAAGAAAAGATACCCGACATCTATATGTTATGTTTTATCAGACACAACAGAAGTTAAACTAACACTAATGGCTCTTTGATTGTCACAAAATATTTCAATTGGCATTTGAACAAAATTCTCCGGCTTTAGCTCTATCAAAAGATTCTTTAACCAAAGGATCTCCTTAGTACAAACTACTGTGGAAGCATATTCAGCTTCAACAGTTAAAGTGGAAATAATTTGTTGCTTCTTGCTTCCCCATATTATTGGTGACCCAATTAACTTACAAACAAAACCCGAAATTGATTTTCTGTCCTCAGAATTCCCATTATCAGCATCGCAGTAGATTTCTAGGATGTCCCCAGATTTAACATAACAAAGCATTACATTAGCAGTTTTCTTTAGATATGTGAGCACCTTTTTTACCCTTTGCCAATCCTTAACAGTCCGTTTCTGACAGTACTGACTTAGCTTACATACAGAAAATGATATATCAGGCCTAGTATTATTTGCAAGATATAACAAATTTCCTACAGCTTTCTGATGCTGATTCTGATTGCACTCATCAGCCTCACCATCAATTATTTTGTCACTAATATCCAAAGGAGCAACACAACCTTTGGTATTTTGAAGATTGTACTGAGATAACAAGTTCTCAATGTACTTGAACTGATCCACATACGCAGCAATTTTTGTTACAGTCATGGACATTGACAAGATATTTCTTATTTGACCAAGATCTTTAAAATCCAATTGTTTACACAAATTCTCTTTGAACCATCTCAATCTATCAACAGTCCCAACAACAACTATGTCATCAACGTATATACCCACAATTATATTTAAATCAAAATACACACAAGGTTCACATAAAGATCTCTGAAGTCCCAATGGTTTCAAATTATTATCAAAACAAACATTCCAGTCCTTTGAACTCTGATGTAAACCATACATGCTCTTTTTTAATCTGTTATCACAATTGTTGCTCTTTTCAAAACCTTTATGTTGCTCTATAAAAATTTCCTCTTTTATTGGGCTCTTCAGATAAGCAGCATTGACATCACAATGTTCAATCAACCAACCCTTCTCTACAGCAAAATTCTTATAGTCTGTTTTCTGATCACAGGACTGTAAGTGTCCTAATAATCAACTCCCTCTATTTGCCTGTACCTGAAAGCCACAAGTCTAGTTTTAAACTCTTTTTCCTCACAGGCAGCTTCCTCCTTAATTCTGAGTACCCACTTAGTCCCAATAACATTTTTTTTCCTCTCGGCCTTTTGACTAACTCCCAACAATCATTGTCTTCAAATGCTTGTAGTCCCCTTTTCATAGCTAACTACCAATTTTTGCTATCAGGTCTATTTAAATCTTCATCAACACTTTCAGGTTAACTGTCAATGGCCTCAGATACCACACACAATTTACACCAAACACAAACGCCAAAGTCATTTCTACCATTTATCGCATGTATAAGTCTCTCAGATCTGTGAAGTTCTGGAAGTACAGGCACTACAATCTCTTCATAATTTTCGGACTTATTACCTTCTTCATGCACTTCCTCATTATCTCTCTCATCGTCTACAACAGCTGCATTTTCCCTAAGTACAATTTTACACTCACCATCAGAGCTATCACTTAGGCTTAAATTGACAATCTTCCTTTCATCGCAGGTTTTGGTTGACAATATAGGTGCCGGTGCACCTCCTCTAATCTTCATTGGAAACACTTTCTCTTCAAACACAACATTTCTAGACAATACAATGCATTCATTTTCCAATTCCTACAGTCTGTACCCTTTACTACTCTCAGGATATCTCAGAAAAATACATTCTTTGGCACAAGTTTCTAATTTCTCAGCTTTTGTACGCTCTTCATAAACCCAAGCACGACATCCAAATATTCTCATTCTACTCAGTTCCTCATCAGAAAACTTTTTACCAAACCACAACTCATAAGGAATAGAATTACCAATTGCAGTAGATTTGTACCTATTTTTGATGTAGCAAGCAGTGTACAAGGCTTCAACCCAAAATTTCAGAGATAACCCACAATTTACTAACATGCATCTTACCAAAGTTAACAGCTGCTGATTCAAGTGCTCAGCTACACCCATTCGCTGATGCTCACCAGGCAAGGGTACTCTGTAAACAATACCTTTTTCACTGCAAAAATCTTGAAGGTCACTATTACAATATTCACCTCCCCCATCTGAATGCAAAGCTTAAAGAGTTTTCTCATGATGATTTTCAACCTCATTCTTGTATTTCACCTACATGTTACATATGTGAATAATCATCATTCAGAGTTAAAAAATACTTCCCTCTGCCCAAAGACTCAGGTTTTGACATGACACACATCAGTGTAAACAAGATCTAAACAATGAGATGATCGTGCAGGTCTGTCTCGAAAGAACTTTCTATGCTTTTCGTGTGGAGCACACATCGCACTTGTCACTACACGATTTCTTCTTGCCTATAAGCTCACTATCAGGTAGATTTTCTGCATGTCCAAAGCGTTCATGCCTTAGTCTCTAGTCACCAACTTGCAAGCAACAGCATGCACTGATTCCTGATCAGAATCACTATTTTGTTGATAGTCCTTCAATTCGTACCAATCACACTTGATCATGTACATGTCATTATTCACAACTTTTGCACAGAAAGGCTGCTCGTTGCCATTAAGTTTGTCGAAAGCACATAACACACACCATCATCAATAGTGAACCACATTCCAGTCTTCTCCAGCTGCCTCACTTACAAGATATTGTCTGGCACATCAGGCACCCACAGCACCTTGTTAACTTCATAGTCCAACCCCCATGTTCATCATTTATTTTGAGGGTCACTGAACCTACTCCCTTAACATCACATACTTCCTGCTCCCTTACATCACCTTCTTCTTTACCACTTCCACTGTGCCTGACGCTTTTTCCGAAAAGTCATGTACAGTAAAACCTGTAATAGGCGACCACCGATGGTTCCACTGGAAAATGGTCGTTGAGAGGGGTGGTCGTTTGACAGGGGTTTAAGAGTCTGGAGGGGTTGTTTCTATGAATATATGTGATTGCAAATGACCGGGCGGCTAGTTTGAAAAAAATGGGAAAACTACTGAGCTCAGGATTCATTAATAATAATCGAGTTTGTTTCAATATTTTTTACCAACTCATGGCAAAATTTTGATGCATAGGAATTTTATCAATATTAGATTTTTTTCAAAGCACGTAATTACATTTATTGCACTGGTTACTAGATGCGAATTACAATATATAGGTAAGTAATTACACTATATTGGCGGAAATGCAGTACAAAAAATATTATACATACATATATTTAAATACATGTATACTTACATCGTTAACATTAAACTGATATTTTACAAGAAATTAAATTGACCAATGAGGTAATCGAAATATAAAGAAAACACTGTGTCTTTTGTTTCTTTAATTCTCATTCGTCTTAAAATAAGGCGAAAAAAAATGGCATGCCGTACACGAAACCGTTAGAGCCAGCCATTGCTGGCCATGATTCATCTCCTAATTTACGAGCAATTTGCAAGGCCTTTTCCTTTATTAATACACCACTAATAGAAATATTTTTCGACCGTGGAGCTTTAAACCACTCAAAAACACTCAAATTGATCCCTTCGTACTTTTCTTGCCGCTTTCTCTTCACTCCACCGTTCCTGTTACTGTTGTGCCACTTTTGAAATGTCGCCCCTAGATTTTAAAATTCCATTTATTTCAGTTTTCCCACATTTAAATAAATCCGCTAGCCTTTTCTCAGATGCACCTTTATCTCTTTCTTCGATAACTCGAACCCTTTCCTCTAAACTCAAACAAATTCTTTTTGACATCTTCGACTCAGTGGTGGATCGTGTGCCGTCACTAACGAAGTTACGGCGTTCCCCACGAAAATACTCACTGAATCACCCCTTAGCCCCATTGGTAGTGCAATGAAATTTTCTCTCACACCAAATTCAAACGTGTGCTCACTTAGTAATCATTAGTTAGAATAAGTTTCCTTACCTTCTACATAGCTGACTTTTTATCTCTTCCTATTGACCGACCGTCTCAAAAAGTATAAATGAAGCGTCCGCAGCTGTGTAATGATATGTCTGATACCATCGGCTACAAAGAGTGAGACTTTTTCTCATCGCATGACCACTGATGTTAATATTTTCGTGCACATAACTCAGTTGCATCTCTCGCCGTTGCCGGAGAGCCCGGCACGCGGCCTCGAGCCTTCTCCCCGCGCGAGGCTACGATGACTACTATGTACAAATCACACTTACATAATCCACACCCGCTGGCAGACTGGCCCTCCTTTGTCTGTGGACTGACCTAATAGGCTGGTATGATTCCCAAAAGCTGGGAAAAACTCAGGTTTATGACAATTTTTTTGCTGAATAGAGGGAACTTCCCTTCAAAGTGGTGGTCTTTGGTCAGGGTGAGGGGTGGTCTTTGAATAAGGGTAATGAATACCATGAACATAGGGACATTACAATCTGTTCCGGAAAATACTGGTCGTTGAGAGGGGTGGTCGCTTGATAGGAGTGGTCGTTAAGAGAGGTTTCACTGTATCAGTTCTCGAAAAGGAGTAATATGATCATTACATCCACAGTCCACAATCCGGGTGTTTGCATCACTTCCCTCATTGCATATGCTGTTGTCCTCACCTTCACTTTCATAACTTCTCATTAGATGCACAGAGTACTTTACCCTTACTACGCTATTTCCCTCCTTTTTCTCTTCCGTTGTTGACTCTCAATTTTCTTGCACATGAATGTTTTTGCTCTTGAAGTCCCTTTTTGACTCACCAAAGGCACTAGAGTTCTTTATGGATTCTCTCCACTTAGTCGATGCCCTTCCTTTGCACAGTTGTAGCATATGACATTGCCTCTGGATTTGGCCGCAGTTGACTTTGGACACTTTGTCAAAATGACCCAACTTGCCCACAACAGAAACAGGTTCTGTCTTAATGTTTCGACCTTTCCTCATTGTAGTTATGCTTTCTTCCATTGACATTATCAAATCTTCCTCTGTTCCTGATTATGTAGCTCTTCAATTCTTCAATTGATTTCTCTTCTCACGTTCATCTTTTTCTCTTTCTTGTTTTTTTTTTCCTCTAATAACAGCTTGCTCTTTACATTCTCCTATGTAAGTTTTTCTTTATTCAATCCCATTACATGTGTGATCTGCTTGTAATTCTCTTGCTTCAAACCTCTTAGCACATAAGCAGCCAAATCTTGATCATTGAATTTGGATCCATGATTATTTAGCTATTCCACTCTGTTCAAATAAACTAGCATTGACTCATCTGGCCTTTTAATACAGTTCGACAGTTCATCTATAGTACTCGCAAACTAGAGAGGGGAAATCTTGAAGGGATCAATTTTAGCCTTTCCCAAGCATCCTGAGCTCTTTCATGTCGAGTCACATCATTCAGGTAGCAGTCTTCAACCAGTTCAGTGAGAGTGCTCAAGACTGTATCGTTCAGCTCCTCTTCCTCTTCACTCAAATCTTCACTATATTTCGGGTCAAAGCCCATCTCTCCTTTCTCATCTTTTTTAAATAGTATAGTTCTGACTACTATATTAATACTATTCCTTTTTTATGCATGATATGTAGTGCATCTTTGGTGAGAAATCACCCCCTGCCACACACCCTTGTGGCCGGCTTGCAGGGTATTATGTAGATGTAGATGAATGTTGTTCAACTCTCTTGCTCCATACTAAATAATTTTTTGGGCCAAGTCTCAATCCTCTCATCACTTGCCACTGCCATCACTCTTAACAATTTACTCCAAGGATAAAAAGTTAACTCTCACATTAGCAAACTTGTATATGACCACGAATTTGGGCATACGACTGCGCTCTGGGCCCATAACCTGTCATAATTTAGTTAGCTCCAATAATACATGGCACATACTTGATCTCAAATTTGATTAGCTTCAATAATACATGGTGTGGCACATACATGAGCACAGGTCTCAACTCGAGAACACCGTGGAACCTTCTGGAACAAAACAAAAATACTCTTTTCGCGATTGGACAATTTCCAGGTGCCAAATTAAAGAATTTAACGAAAAACACAACCACAAATTTTTTCATGATCATCATCATCATCAGGTCAACAATCCTAGGATTGGCTTGACGCGGGCCTCCACCTGAATCTTCTATCGGCCAACCTCTTCATATTAACTTAGTTCCTCTCTTTCACGTCCTTTACAACCTGTTCTATGTAACTCATACGAGGCCTGCCTTTTCCATTTTTCCCGTTCACTTTTCCTTCGACGATTGTCTTCATCAGACCATCATGTCTTAAGATGTGGCCAATTAAGTTGCCCAGTCTTCTTTTTATAGTTTTCAGCAGACTTTTCTTTTCTCCCACTCTTTTTAGCACTTCTTCATTTGTCACTCGGTCAATCCATTTTATCTTCACCATTCTTCGGTGGCACCATATTTCGAATGCTTCCACCCTTCTCATTTTTTCATGACAACTCTTGTAAACAAATAATTATTCTGACAGCATCCACATGGGTCCATTTGTGAAATGGGCACTTGGACCCTCGGGCAAAGTTTGGGCAGGTAAAAGTGTTGGTGGCAACCTTCATTTTACCTATAAATTGAATAGAATAAGGGGATTAGGACAAAGGAACATTTTAATTCTTTTATTCATGGCGACAACAAGTCAGTCTTTGCTTCTCATTTATCTGGTTTTAATCACATCTGATTTTAGAGTAGAGATTTTAAATATCATGACAAAGGTGCAAAGCTGGATTTCTTAGGAAATTTTGAGGTTGTATCTGCTTCCAATGCTTTGGGACCAAAATTGTTAAATGAAATTGTACCCTTCAATCTATCACCATTGTATCATGTTCCCGTCCCCACTTTAAAAAGCATTTCCCCATCATCCTGACCTTCAGCACATGCCATCTAACCTTCCCCAACCACTCCTGCAGTTTTTCCCCCTTTTGGAGTATATATAAGGGCTTGCCACCGTGTAAATATCAGAACACCCTTGACAATGACACGGGAGTGTCGAAACCAGTAGGGTTTCTTAATAAAAGTGTGAAAAATACAAAGTTTTTCTTACACTTCATTTTACCTGCCTGAGACATGCAGATGGCACAATCACTATGGTAGAAGTATAGAGGAGGGTCACCTATCCAGATCCAGTGTTGCTTAACTTCAGTGATGTGATGGGAACCAGTGTTTAAATGCAGCCCGACCCTTGCCCATCTTTTACTAAAATGTTATGAATCTTCATATCTCACATTCTGGTATTTTCATGTATATTCAGTTAGTTGATTTTTTCAAGTACCCAAACCTTCTTCTTGAAAACTTTCTACGAACAGCTTGCTTTGTGTCCTTTTCTTAATTTTTCACATTTTCCCTCATATCATTCACTGTGTTGTGCAATAGGGTTGTGCATTACTTTTAAAAATACCTGAAATAACAGTTTATCTATAGCAAATAGCTATAAAGTTTTTTTAGCAAATTGTGGATTAATATATCAACATCATAATATATTAACATAACAATAATGTATTAACATCAGTATTATATTCAGAGGCTATTTTGTGTATCTAATATCAAAGAAATATGAGAAGATGTCATGAGGCCCTCAAAAATAGGTGGCCATCTTGAAAAAAGTCACTGACATCACAAGGCAGCATGGCATACCGTAATCTCTTTGATGACATGTATTTCTTCCATATTAATGTTGCAGATTAATAAAGAGAAGGGACATGTTGCTACTGGAAATCACAGCATGTAAACTAAATTGGGATGGGGTAAATGCAAACTCCAATGATATTCCCCAATATATAAGTGGTGGTCAAGTTTTTAAAGGATAAAAGATTTAAAGCTGCTGGAATGTCCATGTTGGGTGTCCCTGAGCGACTCGTACGATTGGGGCATTGTTTAGGTTAGTTAGTGTCCTGAAGCACACATACTAGTAGTGAAGCTAGTATGCGAGAGAGCAGGTTTTTCTTCAGGGTAGCAAACGAAAAATAGGTCATAAATTGTAGGTGCAGTCTAAATATGCATATTTAGATGGTGGTGTAGGCAATGCATGGCAGAATGAGGCACATAAAAAGGACAAACATTAAGCTAAAAAGAGCTGTGACTCAGTGTTTCCATCATATATCAAACTTTCAGCTTACAATTCATATGAGCTGCCATCATAATGCAGAACATTATATAGTGTTGGTTTAATTGCCGTATTTAACCCCTTCGTTGGGGAGCAATTTTTTCTTATCCTTCACGTGGTGGGGAAGGAATCCACCAATTTGTTTGGGAAAAAGTGATATTTTTCCTGTTTGTAGTGGAGAATAGAACAATTTTCAGAACTTTTTTTGTTAATTTTTTAAACAAAATTTTTTTTGCAATAAATAATGAAGTTTTGCTGATTTTTTTAATCACAAAACTGTATTCATAACACAATAAACATATATGTGGTCATGGTTACAATGGATTTTATTCATTTAACATTAATTTTGCTGTATTACTTTGAGAAAGTATTTCATCAAAAATTTACAATGTTTGTTTTTTTTTTAAATTTCATAGTAATTAGCGCAATAAAATATAGATTTGATAATTTTATTCCCTCAGGTATTTCAAATTAGAAATACATGAATTGGATTCAAAATAAATGAAATATGTAGGTGAAATATAATTTTAAAATGTAATTCCTATGCAAATAAGTAATTGTTTAAACTTTTAATGTTTAAATTTTAAAAGTTTAAATTTTTTGACACACCTTTTTTTGTAATTTTTCGACAATTGGGATACAAAAATGGATGAATATAGTCCTTCTAGGTTTTTTCATGCGTTTTAACTTTTTTTGCCATTTTTTGTGGCATAATTTGTTACCGTATATTTTATGGAATAATCAAGGTATTTATGGCTCATTTTCAAAACCTTTTGCTGAATCAAATGAAGTTTTGGTAAAATAAAAGTATATCATGTGTTACTTAGTAAAACCTATAATTTTTTTAACTCTAAATTTTAAAAATTTTAAATTTAAACAATTTTATTGCCACACAATGTTTTCACAAAAATGTTCATATTGTTTGAAAAATCAATAATTTGGTTATGATACAATCGAAAACGCGGTGCCGCACATAGTGGGGCATCACACTCGTTGCAATAAAATATTGTCCTTTTTCTTTGTTCCTTAGCCTTGCAAATGGTTTTCTCGCGTCTGATGGTGGCTTTAGATTTGGATAGTGTCGGCCTGCGAGTCTTCCAGGTGTTTGTATTTTGGATCTTTTTTCTCTGATCGTTGACTCTTTCTCTGCTGGGGCTCTGCCATATTTCATTTGCCATTTTGAGGAACAGGTCCTCAATAAGTTTCATCCTGATTTCGAATTGTGATAAACCACCACCTTGTTTTTTGTATATAACAAATTATTTGAATACTGTTATATCTAATAAGTGCTGGAAAATCTTTTGATAATATTTTTTTTAGTCTCTTTTGGGCCGCACTGTACGTTACTATGCACTGATCAGACAAATCCACTCCTCCCATTGCATCGTTGTAATCAACGCAAGCCTGGGGTTTCCATTTTGTTCCTTCTCCTCTACTTGGGACATCTACCATAGAGCCATCATGCAAAGTACTCAAGGTGCACACACCCTTTTTGAAAAATCGAAAAGTTCAGGGCTACTGAAGTAATTATTTATCCTTATTGTACCTATACCATTGCGAAAGTAAATCTTGAGAGAGAGTACTAATTTGGAAGGTCTTGTAAAATCTGAAACGCCAATGCCTTTCACTGTTTCAGCGGGTTCGGTGTCCCTTCCCGTATATACAAGCATGTTGCACACATACCCGGTTTTGGAGTCACACAATTTAAAGGATTGCATGCCAAATCTTGACCGTTTCTTTGGAATGTATACTTTTCGAACTAGGCGACCTTTCCACAGCAATAAACTTTCGTCAACAGATAGCAGCCCCTCAGGAGTGTAACTTTCCTTAAATTTTTAGGCCAAATTGTCCACGATAGGTTTTATTTTATAAAGTTTTGGGGAAACTTGAGCATCAGACTGGTATTTCTCATTGTTGGCAAAGTACAAAAACTTCAGCAGCAAAAAAATCTTTTCTCTGTAATAATTTCATAAAAAATAGGCGTATCCTAGTGGGAAGTGGAGGAGGGAAGGGAAACTCAACAAATTCATCCCCCATCACCTGTCCCGCGAGTAATGAAAACGAGGCTACTTTGCAAAATAATACGCTTGAATATTGGAAGCTCACTTCACGGCGATTGAAAAAAAAACCAGGAGGAATTTACCATGAACGGCAAGAATAGCTAAACAGCAAGGAAGATCCAATAGTTTATCAAGTGATGTAATGTGGAATAAGAAATGAGCGAATATTTCGTACACGTCAACCAGAAATTCGGAACAACGCTGAATCATTCAATGTCAAAATCATAAAGAATTTCACGAGAAGAATCGCCATGAATATTATAAACTTCAGTAATAATAAGTGCATAGTGATAAAAACAATAATTATGTGTGTATATCGTCTGACCATGATCTGGATGGCTTGGATAAAGAACTACGTGAAGGGGGTTTATTCGAAAAAAAGAAGCTGAACGTCAAAAGGTTCTCTATAGGCATTTACAAATTGAATTTCTTCATCAAACCGACTGTAAAATATGTATTTTTTTAAAACAATTCCAAATAATCATTGTAATAACAGGAAAAAAGGAAACAATCATTTACAACGTCTTATATAGCACGGAGATAAATTAGCAAGTAGTAAAATATATGAAAGACAATATTTTGCGAAATTCGAATTTATTGTCAGAACTAAATAAAAGCGTAGTACTATCTCGTAATATAAATAATATTATATGCCAGTTAAAATTTCAAGTGTCAATTATATGTCTAAATAAATGTCAAGTCATGAGATCAAATACAATTCATAGCCTCATGACAGAACAGTGCGAAAATATGGCGCTGAATGAAAATGAAAACTATTCAAATGCAAGTAAATTCATGCTATGAGTAAACCAATATAAAAAATATATATATGGTTCACTTAAGATGCACATAAGTTTAAAAAAGGAAAAGATGACAGACCAGAGTCTCATAGCATACATTAGGAACACGGCGCACAAATATATTTGCCTTCCCCAGCAAGACAGAGCTAACTACGCAGCGCGCGACTATAGTCGCACACCCCACCTGGGATGAGATAATGGCTCGCGACTATAGTCGCTTACCCCAGTTAAGGGGTTAATAATCAAGATACCCAAATATCACTACGTGATATATAGTACTAATTCTGTTGTACTTAGAGGAACCGAAAGTTGAATACATAATTGACATTACAGATTGTGAAATTTTTCCAGTAAATATTAAAGTATACCAGAGAGATAGAGAGAGTTGACTGGGAGGAGTATTTATGGCGATTTAGTGCAAAATAGTCAGTAAAATATAAATATTTCCTGATAACAACATAGAAAGTGCCTGGTGTTTCAATATGCAAAATCAAAAGTAATATATGTTTGTGCGTGACTCGAGAAACAGATCAACTCTTTAAATTCCTGAAACAGCAAATGTAAGATGATTGGGGCTCTTTTATGTTGCAGCCACTAAGTTGTCTTCTGTAAGGTAGCCTCCTTTTTCTTGTTGAAGACCAAAGCTTTCATCCCTGAGTGGAAATCAAAATTATACGCCTCTATAAGTTTTATTATAATTTTCATTTTCACCTTATTAACAAGCATGTAGAGGTGAGCTTTTTGTAAATAATTTCCTGGCCAGGTTGAGAATATTGATGATAGCCTCAAGAGGGGTGTGTCAAGCCTCAACAATCACCTGTAGGTGATTATTATCATACATAATATTCATTCAAAAGGTATGAACTGCAATTTTGATGCAAACTAAAATAGTTTATAACTGGAATCTTATTGTAAAAGTTACTTGTGGAATGCTAGGGGCTATAATGGAAACTAATTACAAGGTGATCATAGAAGAGAGATGGGAACACGTATCGCCTTAGGGGTACTGAGAATTACTCGGGAGAAGTGCCAAATCTTAGTTTGATTTGTGGACATTGATGAGGGTTTTGATGGTGTGCACGAAATTAATGAATGTACTGCAGAGTTAAGGGATGGATTAGGGTGGTATATATTTTATTGTTAACTGTACCTTAGCCAGACAGGGAGATTAACCTTTTACAGACCGAATTCATTTCTGAACCTATTTTAATGATTCCTTTTGCTATTCTGTATAGTTCAATGGCTAATTAAGATATATTTCAAAGGAAAAGGCTAGCAAAAATTTTAAAAGTGTTTTGGAGCATGTTCCCAAAAGGGAACATTGGACATTGAAGTGAATAAAATGCTAAAAATTTAACGTTTGACAAGGCTCTCATAATTTTCAAAAATAACATCAATGCGTTATATAATATGTGATTCAATGATTACAGAGCAATAAATCATTGATTTCAAAGAATATTATTGCCTTCCCTGGAAAAATAATTACCCTTGATATATTGGAAAACAATGAGTATACTTGTTTTTCTCCCTCGAGAAACCCAGGAGTCTAGTTTTTTTCTGCAGACTACTCATCTACCTTGGAATGCTTTGCCTAAAATGTGCCCCCCTTTATTCTGAAACATGTCTTAGGCCCTGGACGAGTCAATATTTTGGGGTGGGGTGCATGACACTCGTCACTACATCACGTAGCAATTCAAAGTGAGTTTTTGCCCCCTTCCCATGGATTTCCCGATGTACATACAAGCCATGCACATATAACACTCATATTTAGGCCATTATAAAATAGATGTTACCATTTCTTGCTTCAATGTTTTGGCCTATAGTTACTAACAAGTCTGTCCAATAGATCAACTCCCCCCTTTCCGGTATTATATTTTTTTACCAAATGCGGTTGCGTTATTTCAATCTTCTTCTTGTCCTTGCTTGAAAATCTCCTTACAGTGCATAGTGGTTCCTGAGTGTAGCAGTTGGATGCTAATGTCACCATTGAATTATCATTCCATCAGCACATAAATACCATTCCGTCACACTGAATGTAAAAATCACTTTGTTAGATTTTGCCATTATCTTTGAAGGTTTTAGCAAACATTTGGCTATCATTTCTTCCCGAATAATACCTGTTGAATTTATGCTCTTCTATTCCCACTCTAACAGCAATGAAAACGAAGAAAATAAATGGAAAAATATGCTTCAACCTGCTCAGAATGCTCTACGATTTCCGAAAGATCCTAATTCCTATCGGACCAGTAAAATGATTTTCCTTTCCCACATATATCTGCATTACATATGGATACCCTGAAGTTGAGCATAGCATCCAGAATTTATATCCAAAATAAACGAGTTTCCCTTAGATAAGCATTTTACTTGAATGATGACCGTATTATGGAACCATGGTCTCATCCAAGGCTTTACAAGAGATGCCAAATTGCGTAAGAATTTTTCCTAGTTCTTTGTCCAATGGTGAAATCTATCCTAATTTGCCACCTTTCTGCAAATTTTTGCTGTCTGATAAGTGAAAATATGGTTTTATCTCCTTGAAGCGATTCCTCGGCATCAATAAAGGGTTTATGGGAATTTATATAGGTATCTTCTGCACCACTACAAAAGTTCGTGGGAGGGCTGTGTGATATCCACTAAAAAATTGATTCCAAAAAAGTGGCCAATCTCTTCATATGTCGTGTAAAGAGATGCACCTTTTTGTCAAGCGTATAGAAAGGGCATATCAGCTACATGTAATAGCCCAAATATTCCTGTGGTAAATACGTCATAAAGAGTTCAATTGGTTATAAGCAATCAGCTTCTCCAGATGACTGGCCAAACTCCGCATTGGCTCAGGAGAAGTCTCTTTACGAAACTGCTGCACCTTCTTTAAAATTATGGCTGTAAACATTTTTTCAATTACTTTACAGAATTATGAATGAATGAATTGAATAAATAAAACTCCTAAGAGACCCTAATTCATAATTTTATGAAGCACAGAACCGTGTGTATATGATGCTAAAAAATATATATTTTACCAACTTTGTCCCTTAGCAGTGTTTTGCTAGAAAACCCTTTTTTCTCAAAGCAAGCGATTTTTTTCTCTAAACCAATCATCATCTCAATGCGGTAAAGTGAGGCTGATTTTCCCACATGTATCAGCAGGGGTTATTTCTCCAAGGCATTTTCATCAACTTCCAATGCATCTGTCAAATGTCTTCATCAAGAGAAAGCTGACACAATTCATATTTTGACAGTTCAGTTCATCATCACTTATTACATGTACAAGTACCCGAATACTTCTTCTATCGTATGACTCTACTTTGAGAATAATTTTTGAAACACTAAAAAAATGAAATTTGAAACTCAAAGAATGTAAACACAATCTGGATTCTTTGAATGACTAAACTGAGTAAAACACTTGAGATGAAACAACCTGAAGAAACAGAGTGAATTGAAACACTAACCTCAGCCAAACGTTTAGCGAAAAAAAACCTGTGACAACTCACCCATTTCTAATTCTTAGTAAAGCATTATAAAATATAGTAGCGAGTTTCAAGCATTTCACAATTTCAGAGTTTAGATATGAATAGGCAAAAGTAACAAAAAAGTTTCCTAATGTTCTCGAATGAGGTGAATAGCAAAAATATGAAACCACCGGAGGTCGGAGAAGCACAATCGGAGTCCATCAAGAATCGCAGGATAAGATGTGCCTACAGTCCAATGTTCCCAAATGGGAACACAGAAATAAATTCTGTTATAACTAAAAAAATAATGCAATAAAATCACCAAATAAGCAATATTACAATGCAAGAGACGTTAGAGTATTGTAAAAATGAGCATTTACCCCATAATAGTTAATGTAGAAAAAATATTGAACAAATCACGTGTTCACTACAAAGGTTTGAAATTAGCCCTTTTTCAATAATATATAATTAATGACCTATACATACAGAAGTCATGCGTTTCATTTGAAAATTACTTGAATATATTTTCTACACAAGAAAAGGCATAAAAGCAATTACAGATGTGAAATATAATTTTCATGAATTTTTAAAAATATGTTCCCAAATGGGAACATTGGACTAAAAGGTTAAGGATGGCAATTGGGTTTGAGAGTGGACAGGTCAGAGAGTGACGCAAGGTTGCCCACTTTCACCTTTACTTTTAGATGCATTTTCAGAAGAAATGGTTATGGAGAAGCATGTGAAGGAAGGGAAGTGGAAATAAAGGTGGAAGGCGAACTAATTTAGTTAGATTTGATTGAGATAGAGCATTTGTCCACCATCAAAAGAAGCACAGATACTCATTAATTCATTGGAGGTGAGGTTTGAAAGTATGGGATGAAAATAAATCATTGGAAGACAATTGTACTGTGATTCTCAGAGTTCCTGGTGGAAAAAATTAGAACAGGTGGAACAATTTGCTTTTCTTGGGAGAAAATGGGCTCCATAGTAGGTATATCAGGTGGTTAATTACTCTTGTTAAGGATTTTTATGTATGTGGAGAGAAGTCAGGTGATTTCTTAGTACAGTCATGAAGAAAAGGTTAGTCAGAAGTCTAGTGGTATGGGGTGTATCACTGAATGGTTAAATGAAATCTGATCCTTAAGGGAAAGGTGGGAGTGAAAATTGGAGGCTTTTGGTATGTGGTTGTGTAGATGAATGGTGAAATTGAGAGAGTGAGACATAATTATATTTATTTGATTATCAGTGCAATGCCAACAAGTAGTTATAGACATAAATAAATTCAGGATTCAGAATGTATTGACAAGGTACTCTGTATTGAGTAGAGTTAACAATGGATAATTTACTAAATTGAACTTTCTGAGGTGTCACTTGGTGGAACCACTACATTTTAGGCTAAATAAACAC
This sequence comes from Platycnemis pennipes, assembly GCA_933228895.1. Classification (NCBI taxonomy): domain Eukaryota; kingdom Metazoa; phylum Arthropoda; class Insecta; order Odonata; family Platycnemididae; genus Platycnemis; species Platycnemis pennipes. The sequence continues at coordinate 113,366,418 of OW121850.1, forward strand.
CTGTTACTTCATAAAAGTCAACAATTTATTTAAATTTGTGTTATCACAAAACTACTATAAACAAAGTATCACAAAACTATCATTTTTGCAATTTACAGCTACTTTAACTGCTTTACAATGTAACATGTTTCTTTTACCTTAAGTAGATAATTTGTTTGAATGCTGAGAGGCATAGAGAGGCTGACATAACTCACCTTGCAGGGCAGCAGATGAAAATAAATTTTTACTCTTAAAACCTTTCTGCTTGTATGTTGAGTAACAATCATCACAGCATAACTCAGAAACAACAAAATCAGAGTTCTAAGGTTTAACAGGGTGGCAATCGTCAGGGAAAACCTGAAATTGTCAGGGAAAATTGGAAAAGTCAGGGAATTCTCGTGACAGTCGGGGAGAAACTGGGATAGGAAATTCTCGTTATTTTTCTACCATTACATTTATCGGGCAGTCTTTCCCGCCCTTTATTTCACCAAAACATTTCACCAACTAAAACAAATGTCCGTCGCCGAAGTGCATAGAATAAGTCCCGTCAATTCGTTGAACATTCAGTTGTGAATCTTAGTTATTTAGCTTGAATCAGTCGTAAAATGTATCGCTTTTGTATATCCTTAATGAAATATTTGCCTAGTAGCGTTATAATTCATGATCACTATGTATTCCGCTCATCACAAGGAATCCGAGGGTATGTTTTTCGGAAGATTTAACATCATGTTTTTTTTTAACTTCCGAGACTCAGGTCAAGAGGTAGTTGCAGCAGACTAGCTTGTAGTAAATACATGCTTGCAGTTCTAAAAATACGTGAAGATGATTATTAAAACGGTAATACAAGTACGATCACACGTGTAAACAAAATCTTATGTAAGATCATCTTCGATTCCCATACCCCCTTCACGAGACAGTTAGAAGTGTCCTCCTCCCCTCCCCTCACGCTCGACGTAATTATTGAATGGCACCCTTAGCTCCATCTTGAAGCAATTCAGTCAGGTCACAACCACCTCAAATATGATATTCCTGAATATGATGCTGCCGTTGCTAATTGCCTCCTGTTTTCGCTCACAGTGGTGCGAGTACGTTTTGTTTATTTATACAAATATTTTTACATTTTTGGTTCCCTCTTACAATCAAGGGGTTATAACCATGTTAATCAAATTGTTATTCGCTTCTAAACGTCACTCGTGCCATCAGATTTTGATCCAGTGTAACAACTTGGGCTTGGTTTGTATTTTTCATGCAACCTGTGCCGGAGTCTGCCAGCAAATTCTCCATTAACTTTCCCTTTGATGCCTTTTCAGTATTCTTAAACTTCCCAGAGCTACCACGATACACTACCTTTTCCTTGAAGAATTAGACATTGTCAATTTGTAATATTACCAAAGGAAACATACACAACCACGGAAATACGGTACGCGGCTGCGTACCGGTGGCCGCGAAAAATGTATTATAAGTGTGTATAATTTGTCTTAGGGCTTAACTTGTGAATGTTTAATGTATTTTTTCAATCTTATAGCTTTTAATGTATTGATTTCAGCTTTTAACAGTTTCTGAGTTTTGACGAAGAAAATTTAATTCAGCAGAAATAAAATATTCCAATAATAGCAGACCTTTTGGCTATCGGTCAGGGAAATTGGTAAGGCCATCAGGGAAAAGTCAGGGAATAGTTAGGGAATTTGAAAATTGGATATCAGTAGCCACCCTGTTTAAATGATTTAACTGCTTCTCTTTGTTGGCTTACTGTGTTAAATGATCTAGAATTTATTGATGTCACTGGAATTAAAGGTACACTGAACCATGAGTATATTTGCTCTTGATTGTTTTATATCTGTTAGGTTAGATTGTGATAGAGTGGATACTTTTATTTCAATTTCATTCATCTATCCACTCAATCTCCACTTCCCACCTCATATCTGCATAACTATCTAACCCTCAGTATTCCTTTCATAATATCTTTTCTTCTTTATTAACCCCAGCATCTACCATTGATAATTAGGTTTTACTATATAGGTGTAGATTGCTCGTAGTATTTAAACACTGGATAGCCATCATAATGTCAGTGATTAATGTTTTCATGATCTTCAGAAAATGCGAATACATATAATGCTCTGTCAGTGGTGTCAGTATTAGCCTGCTACTAATGAAAGGTGCCGATTTTCCACTGTTTTGCATTCCATCCATTGGACAGAGTAGTCCTGAAGTGCTTTCCTCATAGCACTCAAATGGAGACCAGGTTGTCTCTTAAATCTGACACATTTGCCATTTTGATTCTGGGCATCTGAATGAGAAGCCAGTATTCTAACCACACAAATGTAATCCCTTATTCAGAAATCTTGATTGTTCAATTGTAATCTCCATGAATTGACTCTCAAATGTGTTTATCTACTATTCTGAAGTGAATTATGACCAGTTTATGCAGTCAAAGTACGATAGGTCAAATAATGAAAAAGTTGTTTGTACACAACTGCAGGTTGTTGAAAATATTGCCAATTGAGATTATTACTAAGTGCATAAATGTTCCTCAAGCCAGTGCACAGTGGTTCCAATTGCGATTCTAGCGGGACAAAATTATTTTTCCTTATAAACTAGTATTTCTTGAAGGGTATGCATTACATAGGACCAATTCATTGAAAATGACAAAATATTACAGTGGTTAATGCTCTTTATTTATTGATTTTTAAGATAAAAATGGAATTTTAATTAAAAACTCACACTTAAAATTAGGGATGGGTCGGTTCCACTTTTTTTCGGTTCCGGTTCGGTTCTTAACTTCGGTTCTCGGTTCCGGTTCTTAATTTACCACTTACTTTGCATTGCTCAATGGTAAGATAAGGTAATCAATAATCATTTTCAGAGACATACTGCTTGAAAAAGAATACTTCATAATATTTTTGTGTTTATGTAATTTTAATCCATTTTTACCCTTTATGTGAAATTATTTATGGAACTCAAGCACTTTTGGTTTTATATTCGTTGCCCATCCATGGATGGATGCGGTCGCACGCCCAGCAGACGATGGGTGACCGCTTCTACTCGTCCATTTCTCCGTTAAGGCCACATTCGTGACACTTCGGAAAAGTCCGAAAAAAAGAAAAAATGTATTTGGGTTGTGCCTCTCTCTTTATCTCTCGCAAGCAGACAGGCGACCCTCGCCCGTATTTTGCGACCGTGTGCAGGCCTCTACTAGTTACTGAAGTATTCCGTCTCTTTGGAGACCCGATTGGACTCTTCCCGAAAAAATTTATTTTATGCTTCTTTTCCGCATGCTTTTTCAGGTTAGGAGTGGATTTACATGCACCCCTGGAAATCAGGGAATGACAAATATTACACTTTGCGAAAGTTTCATTTGCTGCATCAACCGTGAAGTATTTCCACACTTCGGAAGATATTGCGAAGGATTCAACCGCGTGAGTAAATTAAGGCGTAATTTCACCAGCTATCGATATCTTTAAAATATCGATAGGTATGATATAATATCGATAGGCATGCCGTATTTCGATAGCACTTCATTAATCGACATGCGACTTAGGAAGCATTCATCTGGGCCTGATATCTGGGTTCTGGGCACATACGAAGTGCTAACAGTGCAGATTCGTATGCCATGGCTCTTGATGGTAACTTGGCACTGCCTTGCGCTATTGATTTTTCCACCATTGGCTTACATCTCAGTTAGACTATCTTGTGAGTTGACATAAATTTACGTGTACCATTTCCGTCGTTTCAAAAGATTCTGCTTTCCTATTTCGTTTCGGAATCTTTCCGGGATCTCCAATGCCGTGATTATATTTAATGGCGATACGTTTGTTAACTATGATACGCGTAAGATAAACCGAGTGTTTACTTTCAACCACGGTTTTGTCATTACCAACATATTTCTCATAAACTTAAATATTTAAATTCGTATGTTACTGCAAATACTTAGTTACACTCTCCCATTGGAAGATAATACCAATATCAGGTTTTATATTCGACACCTGCATTTTTCTTCATGTTTCATGGCACAAAAATTTTTTAAAGTTAAACATGACCAGTTATCCCTATAACATTTTTGTAATGATTGCCCATTTATAGTCGAACAATCAAGAAAGCAGAATGGTCAACGGCAAATGGTTGATAGTTACCTGGCTGAACACGACCCTTGCATCAAGGGAAGAAGAAACATGATAAAACAATTTAGTTGTAATTGACCGCATATTGCGGGTGCCTTCATTTCCGGCTATTGCGCTGTCAGTTTTTCAAGTAGTCAATTGTCGTCTGCTATTTACTGTGTGACGAAGTAGACAGCGTTCTCTTGCAAGAGCAAAGTTAATGCTATTGTACAAATGACGAATAATTTGCTGACTTAACGAAAGCAATGTCCAAAGCATGAATGAAATCTTTTAAAACTTATACACTCTATATTATGATATAATTTACGAAAATGATACGAGGATTCGCACCTCCAAAGGAGGTGGACGTAACACATACATATCAATCAGAATATCCTTATTACGGCGGTATTTCATCACTTACTAGAATTGGATGTAATAAAATAAATCATATAGTATTTTAACGACTGAATTAGAATAATTCACGGCAACTTTGAAGCATCTAAGTACACTATTTCACCAGGTTTGAATGTGAAGCCTCTGCTTTCAGAGTGTGAGTAGATTTCAAACTGGTTTTCGCGCCAATTATTTCGGTACCGATTCTTTTTGGCCTCGGTTCCGGTTCTAAGCTCAAGAACCGGTGGAACCGAGAACCGAAGAACCGAACCGACCCATCCCTACTTAAAATATATCTTTCAGGAAAGTATTAAAAAATTATAACGATTAATTACACATTACACTCTTAATATATATAATATCAAATAAATAAACCCCAAAAACACTGTATTTTATTTGTATAATAAATTCTCATTGGATCTGAGCATCCTTAGCAGCAGTCATTCCAATCGCTATAATTGCCATCCCCTTCACTCTTGGCATCTGTGGACTCCCCATCGCCGTCTTCCCTTGGTTCCGGTATAGTTGGTTCCTTCAGGAGCTGTCTCACTTCCAATGAGAGGGAATACTGCTGCTTTTGGTGAGAAGATCTATTGCCGGAAACTAAAGGATCGGAGGTTACTAACAGCAAATTAAAAACATCTTGCATAGTGTCCTTCCTCGAGCACTTTCGGGCGTGGTTTTCTCTATATTTCCTTATATGCGTATGCCTTGCTTCTTGTGCCTCTTCCGAGAGCATGCCAATGGGTAATAATGCATGCTATATTACTTCGGCCCCATGAGTGAGTATCTTATGCACGGTGACGGCCATGTAAAACCCAGGAATATAACCTCATATAAATGTCTTTAGTTTTTTGTGCATACTTTTCAAACTCGGGGGTATTTATGGAGAAACCACAGGACAGTGCACTCAAAAGAGAAGAGTCCCAAATCTTTGAATCAGTTCCTTGTTGATTCCAGTAATGGCCGATGAAATTTCAGGATTCCGGAAAAATCGTCTAGCAGTATTGCCATTGTTGGAATTACCACTTCCTCCAGGGGTCAGCTGGTCCACAATGAGACCCATCTCCTGTTTGAACCTTTCGCATATTAATTCTTTTCTTTTCTTCACCAATGCTTCTTCTTCATTTCCTCTTACTTGCCACTTCTTCACTTCTAACCTGTAGGATATATGTAGAAGGCATTCAAATAGCCTAATCTGGGCATGTAATGTAGACAGACCAAATTTGTATACTGTAACATCCACATCCTTTGTTTGGCTGTCATTCATATTTTTAGGAGTAGCTCCACAAATGTAACATTTTTGGGATGCGGTGTCAGTTATCGCATTGCAAACTTTACCGTCCACCATCGTGAATAAAAATTCTGAAATTATACAAAATTTTCTCCCATGCACTTCGATTACCACAGGGGTTAGCTGAGAAATCTGTTTCTCTATCTTTCCCACCTCTTCTACAGTAACCTCCTTACTCTCATTTTCTAACAATAATTTTATGAGTCTGCAATATCTGGTTGAAGATGGCCTGGGATTTTGCCATAGAATATTGTTTCCAGTGCTAGATTTAAGTGAAGTGGCACCAGAGAAATATAAAACATGTTGGAATCATCTTCTGGTCCAGCTTCTCCCCTACACGCGAATCTATGCTTGTATTGCTTGTGCCCACTACTACCATCACAGCCCCACTTAAATATCATGTCTCCTATTATGCCTCCAGGGAGCATTTTTTTCTCGAAGAAAATACCCATTCCCATCTCACACTTAAAAGAGACATGTGCCGTAAAAAAAGAAAAAAATCTTTTAGCCCGTCTGACCCTTTCTCATGTCCCTTTGGAGTGAGGCGCTGAAGGATGGATCCGTAGGTCATAAGACCTCCAGTTCTCTTGGCCTGAGAGGTCTCTATGAGGGAATGTTATTGCAGGGGAGAGAAAGAACTGTGATTTAGCTGTCTCCAAATTCTCGTCCATTCGAATCAATTGGTATACTGAAAAGAAACAGACCCAAGTTGGCTCTAGAAATGCTTGAATTTTTAATCTCCTGAAGTTGTTTGGCCCCAAGGATTTGTCATCGTTAAACATGCATCTCTCTTATCTGTTGTTCATGGAAAATGCAGCACAGTTTCCAAGCACGAAACTATCCTTCCAAATGCCTATTGGTTATGACTATGGCTTCTTTGAGTGAAGATGATATAGCGGGAAAAGTGGACAGAGATTATTCCCTTAGTGATACAAGTGTCCTAACTCTTCAGATTAAGCGGAGAAATTGCCTGAACACTGCTGGTGGCGATAGTAATGCTAGTGCCACTTGGGAATTAATAGGCCGAAAGCTGGGGATACTGGGGATTTAATTCGGCAAGATGGCAGAAACTGCCATACATCCTGTGTCGGGCGACTAAAGAGGAGGAGAGTTAAATTGTTCGAAATTTATTATTAGACATGAGGGTTGCAAACCCCAACAAATGATATGTTAAAACAGGGTGTCCAGCACTCTGGAAAACCGGGAAGACCGGGAAATCTCAGGGAATTTTATTTTCACTGGAAATATCAGGGAAATCTCAGGGAAATCTGTAATAGACTCTGGAATTTTCGGTGGTGTCAATATGTAAAACAGCGACGGAAATAATGTGCCAATTCCGGCAGTTGAAATTTCCCCTGTGTTGTCGCATTTAGCATTTCTGCAGTTACCGATAGTGCAATGATTTCTCCATACACTGTGTACGATACATAGTCCCGTCCCGTGAATATATAATCTTTGTTTTTAGTGGCCATGTCATTTCTCGCCGAAGCGCCCGAGTGCTTTCGGCCCGTCGCAACGGCTTTCAACAACAACAAACTAGTTGTTCATGATCTCTATATTTCGAACGAAACTCTAAATGGAACATGTTGAGAGTTGCCAGCAATTTATTGTGGGTTTTGATGAAAGCCTCAATAAGATTACTAATTAACAGCAAATGGATCTTAGTAAGTCGAAATTTACGTAAGCCGAAAATGAAGTCCGTTCTCCAAAACTAAGTCCGTATTCCGGAGATTTCAATCGATGCGGAGAAATGTGGGGAAATTTTTTGGACAATTTCCTTCAGCTATTTCCTGCGAAATTCAATAATTCTTATTTTTATCTTTAATTTATTTGTATAAGTAAACGATAATGTCGCCTGGAAGTTGCCCCCCAAGTTGCGTAATATTGTTAGTCCGAATTGACCAATTGCACGGATTTGCGAAAGCACGGTATCTTAAGGTTAATTCACTATAATGGCGACTAATATTATTTTTTTATGTTATCAGGCCATTGAAGGAGCCATTTAGTATTGTGTAATTTACTAGCCTTTAATAATTACTGTATCTTCTGCCTTTTGAGTTGACTAATGGCTCTGGTGGTTTCATTGTCACAGTTTATTCTCATAAGAGGAGGGCAGAGGATTAGGTCACTACGACGTCCACATTAACACTTTACAATCACGCCAACATACACACTTCATCTTGCACGCACGCAGACATTTTATTTCTCTCACTGCGAGGTCGAACGCTGCACTGTGGCGTCACACTCTGCGTCATCTGTTGATGAGGTTGATGGTGATTTGGCTTCAACTTTTTCGTGAAGTAACTGTACAGAGAGGTTTGTATGGGAGCCTTCTTTTCTTCATGATAAATTTCCTCATAGCAAGACATGGCACCTTGTGCCATGCCAAGTGCCCTGATGACCTTAGCGAACCTGCTGATGTTACAATCCGTTTGCTCAAGTTTTTCCACCGCAGAATTAATATACTTGAAGACCTCTAACAACCCTTGAGTTGTACAGCATTTTTTTTTGTCCACACACGTCCTTTTGAGATCTCCCGTCATCATCTCCATCCCCTACCTCTGCCTAGCGTCACTCCATCTCTATCATTTCTTCGTTTGTCAACTCCTTGTGCGAATATGACCGTGAATCGTGGTTACTTCTTCCCAGGATGATGCTATGTTTTTTATTGCATGGTGCATATTTGTAGCCGTTCCAAAACTCACTACGTGTCTTTCCACCATCCCCATCTGTAGCAGCAATAGCATCAGCAAATGTCTTGCGAAAGTTATAAGCTTTGAAGGACGCAAAGACGCCCTGATCATTGGGTTGTAGAAGTTCCGTTGTATTTGGAGGCCAAAGAATGCAGTCATTTAAATCCTCCCAATTGTGTGTTGGGTGACCGGGTGCATTATCAAGCAACAGCAAGATTTTAAATGGAATTTTTTCCTTAAGGGAGTACTACTTGAACTGTGGTATAAAATAGATGCAGTACCAGTCCTCAAATAAGGCAGATGTACCCGAAATTTTGCGTTTGATATCCAGATGGCCGGAATAAAGGATTTATAAATATTTTTTAATGCTCGCGGATTTTCCGAATAGTAAATTAGATGAGGTCTCAATTTGCAATCTACGATCGCGTTACCTCCTAGCAAGAGAGTCACGATCTTTTGCTGCCTTAAAGCCAGGAGCAGACTTTTCTTCTTTATAAATATGCGTACGGCGAGTCATTATTTTCCAGAAAAGCCCGCTTCTTCAACATTAAAAACCTGTTCTGCTAAATAGCGATATCGCTACGACTGTATGAACTGTTACGAAGATTGTTCAGTTGCGTAGAAGATAAGATGTTTTTACGGGACTTTGCGGCAAAAATTAATTAATGGCAATGAAAATACTGTAGATGAATGATAAAAATGAACCAATTTCTTCTATGTACCTCTTTAAAACCTCGACAGCTATTCGATATTTTCTCCGCCTGCAAGTATAAAAACGAACATTTTACTTTTTGGTGCTCGCGTTCGTAAATCTACGGCAACCCTTTAGATCAATTTTTCAGTTATGTTAGTATGGAGTTTTAGATAAGTCGAGACGTACGTAACTCGGGTACTGCCTGTATTTAGGTGTTTAGACAATGAAAATATTGCGCTCTCTGAGCCCTCGATATTCTTCAACCCTTGCCAAATTATGTCAAGAGCTTTCAGGTTGAAGAGAAAAGCGATCAAGTGCAAGAAATGTAAGCCTATGTGTCATAGTTTTAGATTAATAAAGTTCATCATCCAAGACAAAATGTTGGGTACTAAACTGACTTCCTTTGCCACAGCTGCAGCGGAGCTGGAACAATTTTTCTTGGAATTTCAATCCATCAAGCCTATGGCTCAGTTATTGCTGAATTGTTTAAAACTGTGATGACTAGATAGGTAAAGCCGGAGGTTTTGGCACCTGGAATCGTGAAGCATATTGACTTGAGTAAATCTGTAAATCTGATCCCCACAAAAGATCTTAATGTAGGATATGCAACCAAGATAGGCTAAAGAGTCACAAAGATATATTAGGGTATTCTTCTCTTCAATAATGGATGGATTGCTAACCTAAAGAAATTGGTGGAGAAACAAGTGGTGGGGAAAAAAGGGAATTTTATGCCTGGATCCTGAATGTGCAAGTTATTGATCATTTTGTATCAGTGATATTCAGCGAAGTCTGGTTGTATGTAACCTTGTTCCTGAGCGCCAGCATAATAATGTTTAACTCTAAGAAGGTGATGTAATTTCTCACGAACTAAATGAAAGTGTTGTATGATGTTGGATTTTTTGTTTATTTTCCTCCAAATACGCAGGATTTGGTTTATTTTGCCCGAAATGTAAGATTAGCTATAATACTTTCTTTTATTCACACAAAAAACATACCCAACGTTCTCTAGAGGGCTTATACTTAACGAGAAAAAAATCTATATTTCCTCTGGAAAAATAAAACTTATGTCTGGAAAACCTGGAAATCTCAGGGAATTATCAAATGCCCCGCTGCTGGACACCCTGTAAAAGGTAATACTGCCAAATCAACCTGTTTTTAGCCAAAAATGCTCTTGAAATTGCAAAGTGGTCGGTATTTAAACACTTTTAAAATATTTTTCAAGTGTCAACAGGGCCAAATTGTTTTATTTTGGCACCAGAGCCTATTTACTAGCTCCATTTTTTTATCACTTTATCACCTTGCGGTCCTCTAAGCCCTTTGAGGTCAAGTCTGCGGGGGACGGGCCCCATTCCCCCACCCCACCCCCCTAGTTTTCAATTTAATTGCAATGAATGACATATGTAAATCATTGCACGCTGTTGATGTATTTTAATACTAAATAAAATCATTAAATTGAAACTGGTATTCTTTAAAGAAGCGTCATAAGCCCCTTGTTCGCTCCCTAATGTCCCAAGGAATGGACCTCTCTGGTTAACAACATAGGATAAAAAGGGAATTATTCACAAAAGGCGCAAGTATGTGCAGGTACTGTTGGTAACATATGCAAGTATAAGGACCTAACTTTATAATACTGAAGAATTTGTAATTCTACCTCGAGATATATTTTTTATAATTCAAGTTAAACCTTTAAATGGGGAGAAAACACAGAGTGATATTGACTTGGAGACTTCTATTTGAAAACTAGGTCTTATAAGTGCTGGTATTAAAACAAATATCTTTCTAAACATTGGTACATACCGTTATCTGCAATTTCCCGTGAGATTTTATTATTCATTCCAGATATAATTCCTTGCAGGCACTTGTTAGCACTCGCCAGCTAGTCACCTTCTGGGTCTGGGCGCAGACTCGATAGCTTCGACGCCTGACTTAAAAGCCGTGCAACATTGTTATAACTTAAGTAATCTTCATTAAAGCTACAAATCATGTTGAATCAATCATTTGACGATATGACTACATAAGGGACGACCGTTTTGAAAAAGTTGCAAAAGTGACTTTTGTCCCGCTAGATTCGCTGTTGACACCACTGTGTAGTGGTTTGAAAAAGTGGCTGATTGATGCACAATTATTTTTTGGTGAATTAAGTTTAATTATGTGTAGGAATGTATAAAATTGATATACTGTGGTGTTGATGTAATGATAACATCTTAAATGCCATAATCTTTTAATATTTAATTAAGTTAATGTATATTTCTAAATATTTATTTTTACCTCTTATTGGTGATGATGTCATTATTTTATTTTAGTACTGTCATAACATATTTAAATATTTTTCTAAATTTATCAGCTGGCTGGTTTATCTATGATGTCAATAGGTGTTATATCTTAGGAAAGCACTGCATTTGTCATACTTTATTATTATTATACTTTATTAAGTGTTGACGTTACCGAAATTTGTGAATTTCACGCAAGCTTCAAGATGAGGGACTTTTTTGTGATGGTAAACTTTTCCAGGCTCATTCATTTCATATTGCTCATTTACAGATAATAAAAAAACTGACAAAGATGATGAGGATGAGTCAGATACTGAGAGTGTGTCTGAGGCAAGTGATGACCAGGAGTCAACTCAAGTGAAGGAGGAAACACTGTCCAAGGACCTAGAAAAATTGGACATCGGTAAAGAGATCTCTGAAAGCAGCCCCAAGAAAAGTAGTCCCGAACTAAAGACAGAAGCAGTAGAAAATAAAAATATAATTGAAAATGCTGATTCAAAGGGTGAAGGTGAGGCCAAAGAAACTTCAGACAAAGCATTAGAATTATAGCAATGGCGAAAAGGGAAGTTGTAATGCAGAACAACTCTTGAAATGTAAATAAGAAAGTCCTCATTTCAAGTCATGAGTTCCCTATTTTCTTGTCATGGGATTGATTCTCAAGGGTTTTAGAAGGGTAGCATGTAAAGTGATGAAAGTCCTATGTATGACATGTGTGTGCCCTTTTTAGTCTGACTATATATGCTGCTCAACTTTCTAAGGATAACATCAGGTGTCTGAAAGGAGGTTATTTAGGTCATTGTGTATGCATATCAAATTTCTTTAAATCTACATTATCAGAAACGAAATTATCATTGAGAAAATATACTTTGTGGCTTTCATTATGTTTTTATGCAATAAAATTAAGAGATGTATATTTTTGTTATATCTATTTCACTTATAAAAATCTTAGATACATGTTAATGCCTGGTGAAATATTACAGAAGCACTTTTCATGACGTGTTCCATGTGAAATTGTAATTATGCCTGGGATTAATTTTTGCATTAAAAATTTGTATGAAACCCTTCATTTGGTGTTTCCTTTATTGCAAGATTGGCTGAATTATGGACTGCATGTCCTGGTAAGGGCAATGGCAACAATATCTGCATGGTTTGAGGATCCATTTGTTTTGGGATTTCTTCCGCATGTGTCCATTCTGGGGTGACAACAGTTTCGCCAACATTTCAGTTCGCATCTTCAGGTCTGAAGTGTTTTATAGCTGATTTTTACCATCTTATATACCAGTTACTTCTGCGCTCTGATGTTCAAGTGGGTGCATTTTCATTGGCTGTTTGACTAGTTTTTTCAATTAGGTGCTTCCAAGTATTGGAAGTATTCAAGAACACAGAAGAGCGACAACCAACAGACAACCATCGGAGCCTTTCAGCCATCGGAGAGCACTTTGTGGAAGGCCCGGAACACAAAATCAATTTTGACGGAGCGATCGAAACGGCCAAAAACCTCAACAATTTTAACAGAGAGGATAGCTATAAGTTCTCCAATACTTGGAAGGGCCTAATTGAAAAAAGTAGTCAAAAGGCCAATGAAAATGCACCCACTCAAGAATGGGAAGTGAGCTCAAGGGCCTGGGGCAAGTTCTGGGGGGGGGGGGGGGGGGGGCCTTTGGTCCTCTGCCCCCCACTTCTGATGCCACTGGGAATGGCATGTAATTTCTTTTTCACTCTAGTGGGAAAAATGTCTTGCCATTCTTGGATGTGTCAATGAGCATATATGATCACTAGATTAACATTAACTATTTCAACGTGACAGGTCATGATCCTGTGAAACGTTATCGCTGAATGTAATAAAAACTTGGCACTTCACTTAAGATCGAGGTTTATTCAGAAATAGACACTAGGTTTTACTACATTAATTCAAAACTTTTTTTTCCCCCTCGATTGTGTCGGGATGCTCAATTTTTTTCTGTACATTGAATTAAATGAAAACATGATGCACCTGTGACAGCCAAGTCCACGGCCACTTGCACACTAAAATATAGTGGTTGCATTCACTGCCATCTCATGTGATTGATTTCCCTAATGAAGCACTTAAAGAGGTTTTGTACAATTTATGCAGGCATAAGGTATTTATTAAAACTTCTAGTACAATCCACCAATCAGGACTAACACAGTTTGTAAAGAACCAGTCATTATTCCGTTCACAAGGAATCGTCCATTAGGCATGCTATAAAAGTAAGAATAATCTCTAAAGAAATAGATGCGCCGAAAAGACTGAGAAACACTTGGGGGCGATTCACAGATTAATGTTGATGTCCAACGTAAATTGTAAAAATGTCATTATTTACGCAACTCACCGCTTTCACAATTCATCTCGACGAAAACTCTGAAGAATATTAATTCTATTCTGCAATTCTTCTTTCTTGTCTTTGCTCACCTTACCTTTGATTAAGCCTTCAACCCTCTTTAATTCCCCATCAACAAAGCCCTTCCCTTTTTCAAGGACTTTCCTCATAAGCTTAACATATGTCTCTGCCGCTTTTTGCTCGCTTCTTCCTTGTGCTTTATCCCAGAGATCTTCAGCATTACGTAATAATTTTCGCTGAATTTTCTCATCAGATTCCGCTAAGAACTCACTAACCAAACGATCAAAATATTCTAGACATCCAGGAAGACCGATGTATAGGCCTGATGTTGATCTAATGAACTTCTTAATGTTGTCCGCAGTAAAGTCTTCGGACGTCTCCGGTGTGTATGTGAACGGGTCCGTTTTTCCCTCGACGAACAACTTAATGACGGGAAAATCTTCTTTAGTGACTTTGTATCGTTCAGCTAAATCTGAATTCTCTTGATCTCCATAATCTTTAACGCCGACCTCTCCCACTAGCAAGTCGGGAATAGTAAACGCCGCTTCTGAAACTTTAGCAAATTCGTCGTGCTTCGGACCGTACGGATATGCTACATCAAATTTAATAACTGAAGCCTTAAATTTGGAAATAACCTGAAAGAGTAAAATTTTCCTATTTAGAATGCAGATAAGGCCACCACTTTGGACACTTAATTAACGTGAAGATTAATTACCTTATCAAAAGTGTAACTGTCGAGGGGGACACAGCCTTTGCAATTAATGGCTTCACATATTGATAGTAAGCCCAACAGAATATAGACTGAATGAAGTAGCCAAATCATATTCGAATGTCCTAGAAAAAATGCAATAGTGTGTTAATGTCTTCTTGAAAAAAAATTAATAACACCCGTTACAATTTCTCTGACTAGAAAACAACAATATAGAGGGGAAATTAGCGCAATGTCATACATCCTGGAAGATGAGAATAATTTCATAGATTTACTCTACTATATACCTTATTTATTTAAATATATTTTTTCCACGCTAATTAATTGTAACTGATGAGGCGGTGATGAGAAAGTATAATTTCACTTCGCCGATTCAATGCGACATTACCACAAGCCGACCAATGATTTTACCGCTGGCAATTCCATAATGACGTGACATGACGCCATTGGCCAATATATTCAAAGGAATAACGCTATGCGATATATCCAATAAATGTTGAATCGCGTAAATAAGTTGAGTAATGGTGGCAAATTGAATGTAACTCTTCTATCATGGAAACTTCCACGCCAGAGACTGCCATGGCCGTGGAAAGCTCTGCAGCTTCCACTAAAAGACGTCCTATGTGTCTGATTTTCTTAGGAATGGCCGGCTCAGGAAAGACTTCTTTAGTGTCCAGAATTACCACGTATTTATATGGGACCGACAAAAAACCTTATGTTATCAACTTAGACCCAGCTTGTAGACAGGTTCCATACCCCGCTAATATAGGTAGGTTATATTTAATCATGTATTTATGTATGATTTTATATCATGAGTGGGTAATCTGAAATATTTCGTAGATATTAGGGACACTGTCAACTACAAGGAAGTGATGAAGAAGTATAAACTTGGACCAAATGGGGCCATCGTGACCTCCCTTAACTTATTTTCATCGAAATTCGATCAGGTACGTACTTCAATATGAATTTTTTAATTGCATAAGTGAAGGTAGTCATACTAACTTCTGGAAATTTTCAATTTAAGGTAATCACGCTGTTGGAGAAGAGAGCCGACGAATATGGATACATTTTGTTGGACACCCCAGGACAGATTGAAGTATTTACGTGGTCTGCATCTGGAAGTATTATTACTGAATGTCTAGCATCTGTTTTTCCTACTGCCATCATTTACGTCATGGACACAGTAAGAAGTGTTAGCCCTCCTACGTTTATGTCCAACATGCTCTACGCTTGTTCTATCCTCTACAAATCAAAACTGCCATTTATTGTAGCCATGAATAAGGTAAGATATTGGAAAAGAATTTTTGATGTTATACGCTGACTTGTACGTTTTGATACTTATGTCTATGATGGAAATATGGTTGTTAGTAATTTTTGTTAATTTAATCCCATTTTGTTCTCTTGATGACTTAAAAATATTTACAATCGAATAGGTGGATATTGTGGATAATGCATATGCAGTTGAATGGATGCAAGACTTCGAAGCATTCCAGGATGCCCTGGAACACGAGACAACATATATTTCTAATTTGACACGCTCTATGTCCCTTGCATTGGATGAGTTCTACAAGGGATTACATTCAGTTGGAGTGTCTGCTCTTGAAGGAACAGGGGTAGAGGAATTTTTTAAATTGGCCGATAAGGCATATGACGAATATGAAAGGTAATTATGGTCCTTTGTTTTTAGCATATTTATTGATGATGAAAATCATTCAGGATAGTCCTATGTAAAAGGCTCAAGTTCATGCTTGATGAGGTTAGGAGTGCATACGAATTACTTTGAAATTCTTTGTATGCATGCCAATATTTTGATTACAGTGTTATATGTATTTTTAAACAGTTTCAAAGTGTTAGAAGTTAATTTTGGGGAATGAGATGAAGATTTCACATGAATTTTGTCAAACATTGCCTATTTCCTTCTAATTATTTATTTGTTTCATGATATATCTACTGAGTATACCACTCATGTGCTCTCTTAAATTAGCCCTATTTGCCTATAGGAGTAATGCTGCTCATTAATGTATGTATCAATTTCATCTTTTGTTTTAAAAGGGCTGGTTAACTCCATGGTCTAAGTGCTTGAGAATGGGAACATAATAGACAGGAACAAATGTGTATGATTTGCCTCTGATGTGCCCCTCCATGCATAGTTAGGACTAACGATTAAAATTAATTTAAAAAGTAAATAAATATTGAACTTAACCATTACATTTTAAAAGAGTTAACTTTTATTTGTTAAAATTATGCATTAACTTGTACAAAAATAACTTCAGTTAATTTTTGGCGAATGTCAACTTGTTCAAATTTGGGCGCAAAGCTTGCCAAACAGACATATCAAATGGGAAAATAGAACGGTATCTAAGAATACAATATAGCATTGCTCGGGGTAGTTGTGCGGGAATGTCATTGATGAGGTTAGGAGTGCATACAAATTACTTTGTAATTCTTTGCATGCATGCCAATATTTTTTAATGAAAAACATTTTGTATGTGTATGGCCTTGGGGTATCGACTCGCCATACAAATTTTCGTTAAAATGTATCTATTCTTATTTATTGACTCTGGTCAGGGGCTACAAGTATCCACATTTATTCTAGAAAACACTTCTACTATTACAGGTACTATTCTTATCGGATTCTTCTGCACATTCCCACATTTCTCAATTCTAAGTCATAGATCACAGATTCTTACATAGTTCTCCAAGTCTTTGTAACCTCCAAGCCAATAGAAATATGGTAACAATTGCTCTTTGGTTTTTGAGACACCCAAATGTGAAACTGTTCCCTCGTGGCAAGTTGCCTACAGATACTGTATATTTTCTTGGCACCACAATTAATTTTTTTGCTCCTATGCTTGCTTGGGGGGTCGTGGTGGCCTAGTGGGTAGAGGTAGAAGATCCCGGGTTCAAATCCCGGGCAAGAGTCTTTTTGGACACCCCCATCTAAAATCCTCGCGATTTGATTTTCGAAGGGTCAGATCTTAGTAGGAAATCACAGATGGCCCAGGGAAAGGAACATGCCCCCCTACCCTTAATGTGTGAATTTCACACACCATTGGTTTTCTACTCTCACCTATCAAAACCAACCTTCGGGTTGATTCACTGAGTGAGTGATGCTTGCTTGCTTTGTGCCTGTTGTCCATTACAGCAAAAAAAGAAGTAGAAATCCACGTAAGTCGAAACACCACAGCTTACCTATCCATTATTGAACCATTAGGGGTGCCGCTTTCACAGCGGCAAACGGCCGGAAGAAAACACCATCTTTTTAGAGGCCGTTAAGTTAACATAATACGGCAATGCCGAGAGCAAAAAACTCGGCACTGTCGTATTATGGTAACTACGTGTTTACTTATGCGGGAAGGTCGAAATACACCGAAAAAAGATGTTGATGCCTGATCACATCAGACTTTTTCAACATCATGATGATCAAATTCACCCATCGAACCATGTAATGTCTAAAACTAGAGTTAGCGTTCCAAACACCCGTAGTTTGGCATTAGCTCTTGCCTGCTTGGCAATCAGTCATGGGTCGTCATATGGTTGAATCTGTCGCAGCAACAGAAACACGGAGAAACCCAATCATGTCACCAGCCTCACTGAAAATCTGCTCAACTCCGGATATGTGTAACTCGGATCTGTGTAAGTCGAGGACTTACTGTAGTTCTCCGCCACTAGTACATAGATTCCACACTACTGGTATTCAAATCTTTAATCCATTGATTCGATTGAGTCTTTTAACCATGGATTTGATCGAATCTCGAATCCATTGATTCAACTGAACCTTTGAATCACTGCCCCAACCCTATTTATACCTTTAGGTAATGAAATAACCATTAATATAATAAAGAACAACTAAGAATAAATATGCCCTGAATATTAAATAAAATCAATGCAACCTTTTTTATTAGGGTATGGCGTGACGTTACAGAAACCATTGTCCATTTAAAACCATTTTAGTTTGATGCCATGCAGCAGTATTTCAAAATGGGTCTTGTGAGATGTTTATGATCTTAACGAAAATCATTAAGTTGTTGGTAAATGTTGCACAGTATAACTTTTATCAACAAAATGTTTTCTCATTGTGGAAGCATTCATTACAACTTTAGTATGTATAATCTGGCCCACAAGTAATTTTCTAGGATCTAATTCCTAGAAAAGAATCCTGCTCATTGCATTTAAAGTTGAAAGTGATTCATTGATAATGAATAGCGATCAATAGCATCAAGTATACAGGTATGTATTTCATTTGTGATACTGCAGACTCTTAAATTATAAGCTCAGTGTATTTTGTGTGTTTGTTGGTCTGTCTAGAAACAGATGTAAGAAACATCTCCGACTACTTGATCAAGGGTTATGAACATGATGGTGGTTTCATGAATACATGTAGTCCCCAATTGTACATTTTCTCACTGCTGTACCATTTGAAAATTACTTATTAACCATGATTTCATTTTCTGGTTAAATCATTTTAGCATGGCACAAAATAACTTCTGTCTTTGACTAAATTTCATATGCATAATCTGTGGAAATACGTGGTGGATGGACTTTTTTTTGTCTTGAGGGCATGATAACTTGTATATTGGGTGCCTGATTATAGGGTTAAGCTGAATAGCTTTCTCTTTAAATGGGCAATTTGCTCAAAATGTTGAGGGAAATATATCTGATTACCATTGGGTAGTTAAGTGGTAAGTTATCAATACATATATAAGGTTGGGAGTATTATCATTGGATGGTTGGAAAGTTTTTATATTAAAGCAAATGATACTTGATCACCTATATAGCTTATGTTTATTTGAAGGTAAGTATTGAATTAATTTTTCACTGCTGCCATATAGTCTGTGTCATGGATTGAAGTATCTTGACCTGACCTCAATAAAGACATTTTATTATTATTAATGGATTTATTATCATCAAACTTTTAAATGTATATTTTTTCCGAGTTGTTTTTTCCCTTTTTTCTCCTGCAATGATCTTAGTATTCTTACAACATGGCTTCCTCATTTATTCGAGATTATTCCATACCGGAATTAGTCTCAAATGATTAAAGCACACTGTAACCAATCAACATCGGGACAATGAGTTGCCAGGAAAAGAAAAAGTAAATAGGTGCGGGAGAACGAAAAGAAAAAAGGCGAAAGGTAAAAAACATATGCGGATGGAGGAGAGCAATAGGAGAAAAACAGAGACCAAGGACGTGGAAGAAGGTTGAAGAAAGGAGGGCGAAGATTGTTTTGAAAACTGTGACTGGGGTAGACGTTACAACATCCCCCTAGGAATCTATTGAGAAATATGATACATATTAAGATTTTCTATGCACGAGGTCCACTTTGCTGCTGCTGGTTAATAAGTGTAATGTACATAAATGAGTCCAAGATTTGCTTTGCCAGTATACCATTCATAGCTGTATATATGAACATACAGCAGGAAAGGTTACCTCCCTTAAAATCTTTGTGAAGTAATGCTTAAACTCCCATTTTTATTCAGTGAATACCGAGTGGAGTGGGAACGGATGAAAGCTGAGAGAACATCTCAAGAGAAGGAGGAAACTGAAGCTCAGCTAAAAGAGTTGGAGAGAGATTTGGGTAGTGGGAAGGGCAGAGGATTATCCCTCATTGACACTGCACCAGTTGGTAAAGATCTTGCAAGTGTCTACTTGAACCCTGCTGATAGTAGTGATGAAGATGAAGAAGAAATGCCGGTCTCAAATGATCCTGATGATGGTGAGTGCATTAATTTGCCAGCATATCCAGGTTTTTTGAGATCCAGATCTTTACGTTGATTTCGGATCTCAGATTCTGAATTTAATTTCTTTTTCCACCCTAGATTTTTAAAAAAAATTTCACAGGAGAAACAGCTACTAAGGTATTACACAAAAAAAGTAAATTTAATTTGAAACAAAATCAACTCCCTATCATTGTGTTGATCAATTTTCCTTTAGATTTACACTTTCAGTATGTGTTATTACTTCTTGTATAAAGTTCGCTTTCATTATCAATTACCCATCAAACTCTGCAAGGAGACTGACTTTGCATATCTAAAGCATAACTAGATGTTGATGAACATAATGAGGTAATTATAAAGTGTTGTCCCCCAGTTAAATCCCTACCTTGAATACCTATGCTCACAATGTTAACCCTTTCGCTACGGTATCTTAAAATGTCGCTAGGGTCAGGTAGGCGGAAAAGGTCCAAGGTGTCATTAAGTACCTTGTGGATTTGAGGACCCTTCCTTGGCATAGAGGCGGGTATTATCTCGACCCTTCTTCGCAGCACCAGCCTGTTGTTCACGATCACTTGTTTGTTTATGCAATGGAACAACCACAAAAATTTGTGTTTAATTCACATCATATTTAGTACCAGAAGTGTATTCCTTATGTTTTTTTTGAGTCTTTAGAAATTTTAAATGGAGCTAACGTTATTAATATAAGAGTTCCAGGTTCTAGAAATCCAGTCCAGCAAGTCCAAGAGGTTTCAATAAATAATTGCACTGTGGAAAAATTGATCTTGCACTACCATTCTGAATAAATTTCCTTAAAGATAATTCCTGTATATTGGAAGGTATAGCACCAAAGAAGTGTTTTTATATAAAACACGGGTAAGGTTGGGTTATGCGCAGAACACTCTCTCGTCTTTTAGTGTGTAACACCACAAAATATTTATTTTTGTAACCATTGATATGATGTCTATTGTGCTAGATATTCTTATGAGTTGGGGGTCCTGCTATGACCATCAGGAGAGACGGTGGATATGCTTCCGCATGTGATAACAGGAGGTGTAGGAGGTAAGGAAAAGAAAGGGAAGACGAGGAGCAGCATGGCCTGATGAAATCTTCTTGAGTGATTTAGCTAAAAATGTGTTAAGTTCTGTAGGGGAAATTGGGGACCTGTAGGCATTCCAGCATCAGCTTGCGGAGTTATCAGACCTTTGCTTCTACCTTTGCCCCCATTTTTTAATTTTGTGATTTTAGTATTCATGATTACTGAAGCCTGTGTTTCCATTGAATTTCATCAGGTAACATGTGAAATAGCAGGAACTCACAAGGTGCTTGGGTTCCAAGCACCTTTGCTTGGTGCTTATCAAAGTTGATAGTTTGCGTGTGCCCGAGGAAGACAAATTAAGTGTTCTTGCAATTGGGAGAAAAATTTGGCATCCGGAAGATGCATATGAGTGACATTACTGAGAGCTAGGAGAGACTGTTGAAAAAAATGGGCTGAAAACAAAGATGAAGACCTTAAGAGACAGTTTCCAAAAACAGACGGGCTAGCAATTGATACATTTGAGTGGTTTTGTAGGGCTTACGTATTTAATATCCCAATACCTGAACCATTAATCCAAGAAAAAGCTCTTGAAATTGCCAAAGAAATGGGGTTTTCAGACTTTGAAGGATCAAATGGCTGCCTTGAAAAAATTAGATTTCGTCACAACTTTCTAAAGTGTGTGCGGAGAACCAGCTTCTGCTAGTGAAAGAAGTGTTAGAGTGGAGGTCCAAACTTAAGGATTAGTGCAAGACTTTTGGTGAAATGGATATTTTTAACTGTGATGAGATGCAAGTTTTCTTTCAAGGCTTGCCAGAGAAGACTGTGTTTAAAAAAAGAAAAATGATCGGGAGGAAAAATGTCCAAAGAAAGTTACATTATTGCAAAGCATGAATATGATAGGCAAATTTGAAACACCGTTTGTAATTGGAAGAGCTTTAAGACCACGTTGCTTTCATAAAATAAACTTAAAACAATCTTGGGATTGAATGGCTCTCTAATAAAAAAGCCTGGATGACTCACAATTTCATGACCAATTGGCTTACAAGGTTTAACCGGAAAATGGGAAGGGAGAGAAGAAAGGTTATTGGTTGTGTTTTTAGATAATGCTTCACCCCATCCTGACTTGAAGTTAAAAAATGTGAAATTCCTTTTGTTTTCCGCCCAACATGACCTCAACTTGTCAGCCTTTGGATCAAGGAATAATCCAAAAATTCAATTTCATTATAGGAAGAGGGAGCTGAGACGCATTTTAAAGTCCATTGAAGGTAGAAAACCAGCAAATGAGAAGGCTTTATAAGGCTTTTAACCCTCTTAGTGCGGCAGGCCAATATATCGGCTTTTGCATCTCATGTATGAGTATTGCATCTAATGAATGTTACCAGATCTGAAAATGGGCATTGTATTGATAATGTTTTAGCCAATCTTGATATTAATACTGATATAGTTATAACAGCTTGGTCAGATCACTATGGAATGCAATGTACTTACAAATCCACAGTCCAACCATTGGTTCCAATGTATAGAACTACCAGGAAAGTTAACAGCAAGGCAATTTCTTATTTAAATTTTTGTTTTCAGTGCAGCCTCCATCTTATCCTGGCATTAGAACTGATTTTAAAGTCAGTTCTAAAGCCCCTGAATTTTTGACATTACCTGCCTGGTGCTTGTATGGCTTAGCATTCTTGCAAATGAAAATAAATATAACATTCTCTGAATCACTAAACACTTTTAGAGAGGTAGTTATAACTATACCCCTATAGGGGTATGACTGTTTTTCTTGTTTCCTAAGGTATTGTTGTTAATACATATTACTTGCTGCCATGACATATTTGAAATGAAGTAGAGATAGGGACTCCTAAGTAGACGTTTTACATTCTATCTAATTACGTTAACATGAAATTTAATGTTACTGACAGTTAGTACAACTGTGGCTCAATTAAGTGTGACAAAATATGTTTAATAGCTATCTAATTGGAATCTTTTTTCCATTCACCCAAAACACCTACAACATTGGCTAAACTAGAGTTAAAGTCATAGGAATTAGTAGTGGAATAATTATTTAAATATCTTCAATTCAGTGCTGAGATGATGCATCTTATAAATTTGTGGTGTATATTTGCTTTTTCCTTTGGCAGACCCAGAGGAATTAAAAGAAAAGGATTCCTTCCAAAATTTTTTGGAGAATCAGAAGAAAAAGCAGAGAGATAGAGTAACTGCTGCTGCGGCTGCTGCTGAAGAAGCTGACAAAAGTGGCACCAATGGGTAGTCATTATTGGTTTTTAAATCCAAAATGTGGATACATGAATTTATTTAACTGCCAATGTAAATTACTCCTTAATAAAATTTATTAAATTTTTTTATAAAATTTTATTAAACACAATTACATTAGTCATCTTCTTCTGGGGGGTCAAAATCTCTTATTTGCACATCTCCATCTTCTCCAAATTGAATAACATTGTTGACTGAGAGCACTAAATCGCCAATGTTTTCTTCATCCCTCAAATCTAAGGGATAAAACCTAACCAAACTGTAGTCTTCAATTAATGCACCCAAAGCTTCAGTCAGGGCTTGGTACTTCAAATGCCACCTGGAGTTATTTGCCACATCACTGAGTAAGTTGTGTGCATCTGGCTCTATAAACCTGTAAAAAAAAATAAAAGTATCCACTTATTAGCTATTTACAAAATAACTACCTAAATCGTGCATGTGAAAACAGGTACTGATTCCACAAAAGAGCAATGACTGAAAGATTGGGAAAATATGGTCATATGGCACAATTGACAACTGTGCCCTTCAAACAGTCCACTAACGCATTCATTTCCTCTTACCACAAATTTTTTAGTGATGAACAAATGTTTTAATAATTTAAATATGAAAAAATATACGTCATAACTTTTGGTCCCAACTACCTGTTAGAAAAAATGGAAGCATACTTCCTATTTTCCTCGCCAGATTTGGGATAAAACATTTAGAGCATAAGACATGCTAGTATAACTATTGGATCAGCACAACTCAATCCATAGCTAAGCCAGGTGAAAAATAATTTGGAGCTCATTTACTAGTAAGTGAAGTACTTCTCATTTATAATAGGTTTCACTTGTCACAATTGTAAATTCATGTAACACCGAAAGTGATTGACATCAGAATATTTTCTTTACAATTCAACATGAAATACAGATATGAACTATCACTTTCAATAAGTCTGTCCACATAGCGAGTTCAGTCTTCTCCATATTTTTCCGAAATCGAACTTCAGGGATTACTTATGTTTTCAATACCTACTGAGGGTAAATTTGACTGAGTCTGCTTGCGCAAATTGACTCATGCATGTGCCAAGACAGCTTAAATGATTCACCACCACCAAAACAGTTTACCAGAGGGTTATTCTAGATGCAAGTACTACTTCATTATTCATCCTAAGTAGACCGATGCCTTATTTTTGCAATCATTATATTGCAACTTTGATGTACAAGAACGAGAATTTATGAATAAGGTTGAAAATATGCCTGACTTTGACAAATTATAAAATATGTAAAACCTATAATTATAGTATACAAGCTGACCCGGCCACGCGTTGCTGTGGCTCAATCTGGTTAAATGGAAAGCGCACGTTTATAGTATGTTTAATTTCACAATTCTTATGGGTATACAATATATCTATGCTGATCGATTGTTTTGCAGCTGGACACGCATATTTGTATATATTTTTAACGTCTTTACATGTCGTCACAAAGTAGAATATTTCAGGCAAGCATTTATTTCATCCGCTAGTGTCAATCGAGGAATTACAGGTAATGTTTGCCTGAAATGTCGTGCAAGCAATATTAATGCGTTCTCAAATGGTCTCAGGATTCAACGGAAATCTTGCAATGATCGATCCAGAGCCTTGAGCGATGCTTTGTGCACCATTGTGCATTCATCCCAAGCAATAAGTTGGCATTTCTGAAATATTTGTCCCATGCTGGATGATTTGAATATGTTGCACGTGAGTGTTTCAATGAATTGCAAGTTCAATGGGATGCACATCCCGTCTCCAATGTCGATATTGTACAAACCTTCATGGAGTGAACAAAACAACAAACCTTAGCTTCATGGAAATTGGATGAATGTTGTGGTAATGCATGAAGTTATCAATATTGTATCGATACAGTATCGATATTGTAATGATACGATAAAAAACACCTAAATAATTTCACCTCAATTTTGTATCAACAATGTATCGATGTATCCATATTTTATCGATATTATATCGATACAGTATCGACATTGAATTATCGATTTTGTAGAAACCTTCGCGGAGCGTGCTCAATAACTTTCCAGGGTTCCATGGCGATCCAATGAATGGTGTAGTAATGCATAAAGGACAAACACATTATATACATACGATACAGTATCGATATTGCAACGATACATTCCTTTTAAAAAACTAAATAATTTCACCTCAATTTTGTATCCATAATGTATCAATTTATCGATACTTTAGCGATATTATATCGATAAAGTATCGATATTGAAATATCGATTTCGTAGTCCTCTTTTCGGGAATGTACTCAACAACTTCCCAAAGTTTCATGGCGATCCGATGAATGGTGTAGTAATGCATAAAGGACATACACACACACACATACATTCATTTATATATATATAGACTAGCTGAATTACCCATTGAAATTCAACGGGTGTGAAAAACATTGAACTTATTTTGTAAAAAAACCACTGTCTGAAGAATACTGTTAGCCTGGTCATTTGAGGAATTGGTGACCTATGTTGTACATAGTGGTCGTTGCAGTAGACATGCTGACTGTTTTCCAGGTGCACGGAGAGATGAGTGACTGTTGGTCTCCTTTCATGCATGGAAAATCCAAAAATGGCCCACGAAAACTCATCACCCTGTAAGATAGATGGCCATCTCGTATTTTCGGTTCTCTTAGCCGTATCTTGAGTGAATTAACAGCTTGATCGCTACCCTTGTGTATATACATTAGCATTCAATGACTTAATTGAGTTGTTCTATTTAACGTTGATGTGTGGGTTGAGTATCTTAGTCTAGATCTTAATCCCCTTTAATTGAAGAACGGGTTAGCGAATCCGCATTGCCGAACAGCTCATGATAGATAGAACTACATAATTCTCTACTTATCGTGAGATCAATGTTTAGCTACTTTCATATTACCCTAATCTAATTTAGGTGCACCAACCAAACGGTCATGCAGCGAGAGCACAAAGTACCTCTATACATATTCTGTGGCCCGTCTCTCATACTGTTAAGAAAACTTTTTTTTACGGTTCTTAACATTACCCGAAAAATGCCACAAGACGTGACCATTATTTGTTTCTCTTTTTTAACTTCTTTTTCAAACCATAAGAAACATCAAACTTGGGACTCGGGCCCCCTCTTATATAGAATATATTTCTACGTGTTATCATGGGCTTGAAGAAAAACGTGATATTTAAATGCTAGAGGCTTGAATGTCCTTTGAAAATCAAAGGACATTCACACCAATCTCTGGTTGTCAAGGAAATATGCTATTGTTGATTTCAGCTAAAAATATGATTTTAAGACATATACTAAGCGTAATAGAAAATTGATTGAAAGAATTAGAAACTTCATTTATTCAGCCATCTGATTAAAAAAATTCCAGCCCTCTGTCTTGAATGGACGTACTTTAAATAAGCAAAAAATGAGACCACTGCACCGAACTCAATGCCAGGGACCACCAGGATTCATCTAAGGGCCCATTCAGGGGCTTTTGGGGACCCTGAGGGTATTTTAACATATCCTATGTTCTGCCTAGACACATTTCCTATCTACATACTAAATTTCAGCTCAATCCCTCCAGTAGTTTTTGCATGATTGACATTTGATTTGCATGCAACAGACAGACAAACACCATTACATTTTTATATATTAGTATGGATGTTTGTTTTACAACATTCTGGAGATGCTGGCTGGCGGTGCCAATGGCACCATGAGAAATATGCTATTTTGGTAAGCAATGCTCACCACTAGCAGACATGCTTACAAGTTTTTAAATGGGAAAAGGGGGTGGGGGTCTACATATTCATTTTAGCTATGTATTGTGAAGTTTTTTTTAAGGAAATCAAGGGTGGCCTTTTTTTTAGTAATTATGGCATTGTTGCTATTTTTATTGTTGATGTGAGTCCTGTTCATTTATTATTGAACCATTTTACAAATTAGTGGTGTCGAAGGATCAAGAAAAATATTATATTTTCATTAAGACAAAAACTGCTGATCTAAAATTATAAGTTCAATAGTTCCACAGTTATTAGCATTTATGTGACTTCCTATTTTTGTGCAGATCCTTGATTAAGCATTGTTCAAATGTTAATAACTTTATTTTGGTAGGGTCTGTGCTCAGATAATGGCATCAAAATTCATCATAGGAATACTGCTTTCACATATGTGATTTTCAGGAAAATTACTGATGGTCACATGAAACTTCACTGCCTGATTTGAGGTTAAATCACCCTAAAACCAATGTAGTACTCGTACAAGCTGCTGTAATACGATATAACATTCCAACAAGGGGCAGCATGGATAAAAATGTGATGGTGTATATTAGCAGCTAGATACAATAATAAGAGAAGCTCCAAGAAGAAAACAATATTAACGGGAGATTGGAATGAGGTAAGTTGATGACGGTAGGTAGAAAGGAGAGTGGTGAAAAAGCAGTGAGGTTTTTTCAGCAGTAACGCATTAATCTTTGCAAACTTGTTTAACCACTACAAGAGATGTAGGGGTTAAAAAGAGAGAGTACCAAGAGCTACTACGTAGCCATTTAATAAACACCAAGGAAAAAGATGAGATAGAGGACAGATGGGAAGAACTAAAAACAGATAATACAAAGCAGCAGGTAAAGCCATAGAAACAGCCAATGGAAGAATAGTTAAGAAGCTGTGGACTGCAGAAGAAATTGTAAGTACCTTAAAAAAAATAAGAAAGAAGTACAAATAACGGAATAATAAACTTAAGAGTGTACGTAGGTGTGGTTGTAAGTGCAATGTAATGAAATGGAAAAGTTTCAGAGACAGCAAATAGGTGCACTATACACAAAAGTTAGAATGTTATCTGCTAGTAAGGTATGAAATGCAATCCCTATTAAGGATAAGTCAGGGACATTGTTAGATCCAAAAGAAATTCAGGCTCGACAGAAGAAATGCGTGGATGAAGGTAATGGACCAGAATTACTAGACAGTTGTGGTCACTCAGTGTTCAACCTGAAGGTTGGTTTCATGGGTGAGGGTAGAGTTAACCCCATAATAAGCCATTGGCATGTGAGATTCACACATTCAGGGTAGGAGGGCTGGTTATTTTCCCTGGGCCACCTGAAATTTCCTAAGTTCTGGCAATCAGAAAATTGTACTGAGAGGATTTTAAGTGGAATTTTTCAAAGAGGCTTCACGTAGATTTAAACCTGGGACCCTCTGGTCTGTATCACAGTGCTCTACCCACTAGGCCACCATGTAAACAAAAATATCATGGGCTATACATATCATATTGTGAGATTGAGAAAGCCTTTACATGTAAAAAAGAAAGGCCATCAGGATTAGTAAATATCCCAATCGAATGTTAAATAGCCCATGCCAAACTGGAAGACAAAGATTTTATGGGGTGATTTGTAGGATAGGAAGTAGGAGTGGTCCAGAGACCTTTGTAAAAACTGTGTTGATACCTATCCCTAAAAAGAGGAAAGTGGATGTTTATGAGGACTAAAGGATGGTTAGTTAGATCTCACATGCGGCAAAAGTAGATCTAAACAAGCCCGGGTAGCTGCCTAGGCCACCACGAAGGAAGGGACACCATGGGAATGGAAAAATCTTATTTTTTACTAGGGGATTGACATTTTACTTCATGTCCAACATAATATATATATACTTTTTTTAGAACTAAGTTTAGCTACTAAATATGTGTTATAACAGGGTTTGAAAATTGTGTGCAAGGGTAGAGGGGGGGAGATGCTGGAATACTCTCTTGCCTGGATAAATATTGTCTTAAGCCGGCTCTGGTTCTTAGAATGATAAACAGGAGGCTAGAGAAGAGGTGGTATGAGTTCTTAAGGGAATATATGGTTTTAGAATGAGTAGTGCAGCCCATGATGCCATAACAATAATTAGAACATTAGTGAGAAGTAATATGGAGTATAATAAGGATGATTTAGCTTGTTTTGTAGACTTTAAAGGTTGAGTAGATTAGAAAAACAAATGATTGGAATGAAGAATTCAGGAATGGACTGCTAGACATCTTATTGGAATCTATGACATGAAGCAGAGGGCTCAGCTATGGATAGCGAACAGGGAATCTGGATGGGCAAGATGAGGTAGGATTGCTATCAGTCCCCATCACTCGTAACACTAGGACGACGGGAGTTTCACTATACCTAGAAGGATGGCAAAGGGTCATTTGACCCCAACTTCGTTTTACCAAATTATCATTTTTATGCATTCCCATGGATTGTTTTCTTGTAGTGGTGTTGATATTTATGCAATAATTATACCACGAGGTATTTAATAAGGTATTCCAGTGGTTATAAATACAAAATTATCACTATGTACATTATATTCTAATTTATAGTCCATGGCCATCAGGTTTCAACGGTTTCAAGTATATACCTAGTCAATAAAATAACGCAATTGCAATTATTTATAGTTACTAAAGTTTCACATGAAAAATATTTGAGAATAATGTGAAGGCTTAGGATTCATTGATATAAAAATACAATAATATTACTTATCATCACATTTTAGGCACATGGCTTTTCTTTGGCACACATTCTACAAAATATTTTTTGAACTGAAAACAACATGGGAAGCTATGGTTTTGACAAATTGGAGATTTTGGCACCGTATTCTCTTTTGTGCTCTTTATAGGGACATGAAAGTAATATCTAATGAAGTTTGCCTGTTTGATTGGTGCATGATGGTGGAGGTTGCGTCGGAAATGATTCCTCACAAATTTTCAACTAATTTTTTGGTTATCTTATCATGAATCAGGTTAGAATTTATTGTTTCCTTTCTACAGTACTTAGCTATTAATCAAGAATGTATCCAATTTATTGAAAAATACATGAATCGGCCACCCACATGTGAAATTGAGCCGTTTTCTCTGCGTATACTGCATAAAAAGGCACCTGCATTTTAATTGAGCAGCCTGAAGGTGAGCAAGAAATTTTTCTAAGGTGCAGAAGCAACAAAAACATTCATCTGCCTTTAGCACTAGACTACAAGTCATCCTCGATTTGAATCAAGAATGTTTCATAATACTCAAGAATGATCCCAAGGCATTGCACTAGAGAATACATTTAGCCCCCGGTTTTATTCCAACTGTTTTCTTGGGCAAATGCCGCTGTCCCTACAAGCCACATCCATAAATCTGTGCGGTAATTATAAGAGCATCCTCTCTCGGCAAAAAACAATTATGATTATGAAACTTCCTATGCTCAACAGTACATTTTACAATACTGTCACACACCGGCAAGCGGAACATGCTCAATATTGCTGCCTCTTGAATATTCATTTTGGCGTGTGGTATAGACCTAGAAGTAAACGGTACAAACTATTGATGCTGTGTCCCAGTCACGCGATGGATGGCCAAACAAAAAGAGCAAGGGCACGTGAGTTTGCAACCCAGGCAGGAACGAATACAGCCATTCCAAAAAGAATATGTGAGGTTGACAGTCCATAATATTTCATACCAGTTTTCAAATCCCTCTAAACCATTCCTGGATAAAGACCATGGGAATGCATGTGATTTCTCAGGATTTCTCTGAATGAAATACAAAGATGAGTAGGGACAATAAATCATAACCTACCCTAAGCAGTAGAAAACAATAAATCAATTGGATACATGCTGAGTTTATCCTTGCATATAAGCAGCTGAGCATAGCTCCACTTCTTCATCTGTTTATGCATTTAGGAGTTATTCATAATATTTAATTTTGGAAAAGGATTTTTTACTGTACCTTCCATCAGTGCAGAAAATAACCTTGACATTTATAAAAATCTAGGTTTCCAAACTAATATTTGTATTTTTCATCTACCTATACCTAACAACTCATACCATCACTACCCATATTCAAATGCAACAGTCACTACAAAATAAAGAAAAATATAGTTGAACTCCACGACCTCAAAAGCCAGAAATAAGCAAAAATATGACTTGAATGTCCATATTAAATTCTTGCATCAGATAAAAAAGATTTCGAGGTTTATGCATGTATATTTTAGGCAAATTTAGGTACATGCCAAGGATTTTAACACACAGCCAAAGCAGTCACAAATAGTCTGATAGTGAGCAGGGAAATTAAATCCTATCCAGGGGAGAAAGACCTGCAGAAAGAATTCTCACCTTATTAGATGAAAGGGAACATTAGTTCTCATAAATAATAGGTCGCGGGTGGATGTACAGTGAAACCTCTCTTAACGACCACTCCTATCAAGCGACCACCCCTCTCAACGACCAGTATTTTCCGGAACCGATTGTAATGTCCATATGTTCATGGTATTCATTACCCTTATTCAAAGACCACCCCTCACCCCGACCAAAGACCACCATTTTGAAGGGAAGTTACCTCTATTCAGCAAAAAAATTGTCGTAAACCTGAGTTTTTCCCAGCTTTTGGGAATCACACCAGCCTATTAGGTCAGTTCACAGGCAAAGGAGGATTAGTCTGCCAGCGGGTGTGGATTATTTAAGTGTGATTTGTAACATAGTAGTCATAGTAGCCTCGCGTGGGGAGAAGGCTCGAGGCCACGTGCCGGGCTGTCCGGCGCCGCCGCGCCGAGGCAACGGCGAGAGATGCAACTGAGTTATGCGTACGAAAATACATATTAACGTCAGTGGTTGTGCGATGAGAAAGTCTCACTCTTTGTAGCCGATGGTATCAGACATATCATTACACAGCTGCGGACGCTTCATTTATACTTTTTGAGACGGTCGGTCAATAGGAAGAGATAAAAAGTCAGCTATGTAGGAGGTAAGGAAACTTATTCCAACTAATGATTACTAAGTGAGCACACATTTGAAATTGGTGTGAGAGAAAATCTCATTGCGCTACCAATGGGGCTAAGGGGTGATTCAGCGAGTCTTTTCGTGGGGAACACCGTAACTTCGTTAGTGACGGCACACGATCCACCACTGAGTCGAAGATGTCAAAAAGAATTTGTTTGAGTTTAGAGGAAAGGGTTCGAGTTATCGAAGAAAGAGATAAAGGTGCATCTGAGAAAAGGCTAGCGGATTTATGTAAATGTGGGAAAACTCAAATAAATGAAATTTTAAAATCTAGGGGCGACATTTTAAAAGAGTGGCACAACAGTAACAGGAACGGTGGAGTGAAGAGAAAGCGGCAAGAAAAGTACGAAGGGATCAATTTGAGTGTTTTTGAGTGGTTTAAAGTTGCATGGTCAAAAAATATTTCAATTAGTGGTGTATTAATAAAGGAAAAGGCCTTGCAAATTGGTCGTAAATTAGGAGATGAATCATGGCCAGCAATGGCTGGCTCTAACGGTTTCGTGTACGGCATGCCATTTTTTTTCGCCTTATTTTAAGACGAATGAGAATTAAAGCAAAAAATATTATTTTTGAAAGCACAGTGTTTTCTTTATGTTTCGATTACCTCATTGGTCAATTTAATTTCTTGTAAAATATCAGTTTAATGTTAACGATGTAAGTATATATGTATTTAAATATATGTGTGTATAATATTTTTTGTACTGCATTTCCGCCAATATAGTGTAATTACTTACCTATATATTGTAATTCGCATCTAGTAACCAGTGCAATAAATGTAAATTCGTGCTTTGAAAAAAATCTAATGCTGATGAAATTCCTATGCATCAAAATTTTGCCATGAGTTGGTAAAAAATATTGAAACAAACTCGATTATTATTAATGAACCCTGAGCTCAGTAGTTTTCCCATTTTTTTCAAACTAACCGCCCGGTCATTTGCAATTACATATATTCATAGAAACAACCCCTCCAGACTCCTAAACCCCTGTCAAATGACCACCTCTCTCAAAGGCCATTTTCCAGTGGAACCATCTGTGGTCGCCTAATACAGGTTTTACTGTATTTGAATCGTTTGAGTGCATTTTCAGTATGTAACTAAGGACTCACATGTATGAAATTCCACAAGTGAGTCCTTAGTTATTTACTGAAATAAATCTCAAATGATTCAAGCAACCCCTCTCCCCCCATCCCTCTGCCTAAAGGGAGCATTTGT
The DNA here is from genome assembly GCA_933228895.1 of Platycnemis pennipes. Classification (NCBI taxonomy): domain Eukaryota; kingdom Metazoa; phylum Arthropoda; class Insecta; order Odonata; family Platycnemididae; genus Platycnemis; species Platycnemis pennipes. The sequence continues at coordinate 113,399,904 of OW121850.1, forward strand.
ACCCACTATGTTAATATGTAACATTTTCAATAATTCTAGGCAGCAGAACCATGAGCATAATATACCTAAATGCTAGCTTTTAGCAGCTTAGTTGGTTTCCTCCTTCTGGCACCTTTTTGCGCTACCTTAGTGAGTCTTATGGGCCATATTCAGAATGTCAACTACAGTCTCATATATAAGTACTGCATATGTCAAAAAATCTCTATTGTGAGTTCAAAATAGTATACAGATTCATTCTGATATGGTTTGAAGCTGCATAAAGCTACTTCTCAGTGCCACGCTGAGAAATAATACCACCTCTCCAGGTAGAATCTGTACACAACTGATGAAAATAAAGTGTGCAATAAAGCATGATAAAAATGCACAGGAGATGTGAAAGAGTTTGATAAAAGTTTAATTTGGAATACCTAAAGGGTGAAGAAAGAGTGTGAGAGAAGTGTGCCAGAAGTGCGATTTGGGAAAAAATGTGAGAAGAGCGTGCAGAAAGTGTGCCAAAAGAGGAAGAGAGTGCAAAAAGTGTGCAAAGAAGTGAGTGCACATATTTTGCACACTTTCTTCACACTTTATTTTCACCAGGGCACTAATCAACTCATATTAGTTATTTTATGAAGTAAGCATTAGAAGCTAGACTTAGGTTGGAATTCTGTATGTAGCCCTTAGTACTGCAGTGATGCCCTTAGGTACAACTCCTAAGGCTATGGGTTTAAATCCTGCTCAGGTGAATTTTCATCAATTTTTATTTTAATGAACTAGGTACCGATTATCATCATATTGCCAAATACCCTACGTTAAATATTTCTTCTATTCCCAAAAAAAAAACATTAAGATTTTACTTGGGTATTACTGGCAGCAGTGTCTCAAGTGCATAGGAAAAATGTTCATAACAATCATATTCTTTACTACAAATAAATAACAGTCTTCACCTTAGTTAATGTGAGTAAGTAAGTGGTTCATTAGCTACACGACCCCATGACATTTAAATAATAGGCCCAAAGGCATCATAGTTAAGCGGTCTTTTCATTCCCTTGCACCTCAGAGTTCATACAACGATCATACCAGGAAATTGCCTTAACTACACTGTTATAATAAGTGTTTAAATACTCCTCCCACTTGGGTGAAAACCTTGGTAAATACAACAGGCAATTAAGTCAACTCCCTAAGCCGGTACTTAGACTTCTTATGCCACGCGGAGACACAAAAAACGACGATAATTATATTTTGACAACCCGAAGAAGACAATGCTAGGCACCAGATCAATGATTACAAATCAAAACGATGACTTATAATTAAGTGGTATTCACGATAGGGACACAATGTGTACTAAGTTATCTATTTACTCACTATACTCACCGCTCTAGTTGTTTTTTTGCAGACTTCCCCAGCAAATCAACTTTGCTAAGCACGTTTACATGTGGAATAACTAGGTTCACCATTACACTCAGGGCTGTCAGGGTCCCGGCCAAAAATTTTGCACCGTCAATCATAAACTGAGAATCCAAAATAAACACTCCACACACTCGAAAGTTCCAATTTTGCAAAACTTCCACTAGATCTTTCATCACAGTCATATGTGAATAAAGTTCGATTTGTCCTGGGCAGTCAAACAAAATATAATCATCTTCACCTTCACCAAGCTGCTCCTCTAGCCAATCTCGGTTTTCCATGAGGTACCTGTGAAGCAGAAAAAGATGCGTGAAATCAAATACTTACGTTCATTTCCTAAGTACTTTAGCAACAGTTTTCAGAGTTGTAATACTACTTCTAAACTAAGGCTTAGGGTAAGAGCAAAGGCGGTTCTTCTGATCTGAAAATTATTTCTCCATTATATTCACAGAACCAAGAGTTACATCTTTATCAAAATAAGGTTAACTGTAACTTACTCCATACAAAACACCAAACCCCCATTAGGGCCAAACTTAAGGTCTTCGTCTTCCATAGCATCATCTACACTGATGAGTTCTCTAATATCTATTAATGGCTCATATTCAAAATGCTCTGCCGCTGGGTCCAGGTTGATAATATGCGCAATTTTCTTCTCCGCCTCGAAGTGCTTCTGAATGTGATAGCAGTACGTGGACTTAAGGACGAAATAAATCATTCAGTTAGTCATTCAGTGAATTAATCATTCAGTCGGTACTTAAAGCTCTCGGGGGACAGAGTTAACAAACGAGGCATATACAACACACACCCCTACCCGCTAGACGACCGCAACGATCAAGCTACGAATCTAGGGTAACTATAATAATTTCGACAGAATCATTATCAGCAACAATTGCAATGTTAAAACCACGAGTACTGATCTTTTGCAACCATATTCACGATGAAAACCAACAAAAAGCTTCTAGACAATCGTAATACCCTGAGGAATACGTTTGTTACATACCTTTCCTGACCCTGCAGGGCCAACAACAAGTTGTGCGTAACGCATTCTGTGATATAATATATGGTAAAACAATTGTTTAATTACTCTTCATGTCACTTTTGCGCCCCTTTGCGCTTTAACGCTTTACATCCTTTACATGCTTTAACGCAAGGCAGCATGCAGTTGTTAACCGCCGTACGCGACGTACCGTACTTGGGCTCTCGGTTCATTATTAATGCAATGATTCCTGTATCCTGCCCTTAAAAGATATTCTTATATACTTAGTTTTTCGATTGAAAAGATAATAGGTGTTGCCCATTCCAATATACACGAAGAAACTTCTTCGTCTGCACAGTCTGCAAGAGGCCTATAAACGTCCTTCAGTTGTTCAGCTGAAGTAGAAATAACTGGGTAAACACTACTGACACTACCCTTGTGTATGTCTTTCAGTTAGCATTTTGCCCTTGTTATCTGATTTACCGTACATTTGGCTCGGCCTGAATTGTATTTCAGAGGAAAACAATGCCGGTACGTAATAACTCTTGTCTTCTTGTACTGCTTTCGCATTTACTGTAGCATTATTTCGAATTCTTTTAATCGAAGTTTGCATGTCAATATATAATGACTCTATTATCTAGTATAGCTAATACACTTTAATTATGTCAGGATTTTAGTGGACCAGAAGCCTGTTTCTTTGCATTTCGTAATTTACCATTTTTTATATGAATGCATTTTCTCTAGCGAATGACTCATATCTTTGTAGGCCTATCATTCTACACTTCTCGACCACTCCCAGGCTGTGGGAAATATGGCTCTTCTTCCTGTGAAGACTCAGTTTCGCGGTCCCGCTCCTCCGTTCTCCGCAGACATGGATATAATTGACGAAGCCCTTTACTACTTCAAAGCTAATGTGTTTTTTAGAACTTATGAAATAAAGGTATTTTCTGTTTGGAATTTTAAATTACATTGTTTATGATGGAGTTGAATTTCAAAGTTTTTTTGATCATTGCTTACTTCTCATGATTTGTTTGGTTTACAGAGTGAGTCGGATAGAGTGCTCATTTACATTACGCTGTACATCACCGAATGCCTCAAGCGCTTGCAAAAGTGCAGCAATAAAAATCAAGGCCTTAATGAAATGTATTCATTGGCAATTTCGAAGTTCGATATTCCAGGAGAACCAGGTTTTCCACTTAACTCAGTCTACGCCAAGCCCTCTACTCCGGTCGAAGCAGGTATACTTAATAATAATATTTATTACGGGCAAATGCCCAAGTTCCAAGAAAGGAAGCATAGGTTATTCATATGTTACAGTAAAATGAAACATATGACATGAAACTATACAAAAGTGGACAAAGTAGGTAATAATAATGTTTATTCACCATTTGCACAATAAAAGTGATGGGTGTCATCAAAACAATATTATATACAATGTTAATTACACTGGTAGTACAATTCACAAAGAATAGCACACTTACACTGATAAACTTGAAAATTTAGTTCAAAGTATTCTTCTATGGAGTGCAGTGGTTTATCTTCCAACCTTGTTTTTTATTACACTGCGAAATTAACTGAATGTGGCCTGATGAAGGGGATGCAGTAACATGTTATACAACTTCACACCCAAATTTATGGGATATAGTAAGTCTGCACTGTGAAAGGTCCAGACTATGTTTCTTTCTTGTATCGTAACTGTGAACGTCAGTCCGAGTTAGGTACATATTACAGTTTTCTTTGGCATGCAGAATAGAATGTAATGTATATAGATTATATACAGTCATTATGCCAAGTCTACAAAACAGTGGGCGACAGTGTTCTAAGGGACCAACTTTGGCTAGGATTCTAATAGTCTTTTTTTGCTATGTCAACACCTTTTTCACCTCTGTGGCATGCCCCTACAGCCGCAGACCATATGAGTGGTGGGTATGGAAGAAGGTATAATAGGCTGCTACAAGGTAAACGTCATCAACACATAGTTTGAACTTTCTCAGTAAGTACAGTGCCCTATAAAGTTTCTTACTGACAGCATAAATTTGGGTACCCCTGTCAAGCTTATGATCCAAGTAAAAGCCCAGTAATTGGGCAGGTTCTTGATTCTTGATACCTGATTTGAGAATGCAGACAATGGATTGTGTTTTACAGGGATTCATATGCTTGTGAGGCTATAGTGGATAGTGAGGTGCTTCCTCCATCAGGGTTGGTAATACTCTTAAGGCAAGTCGTGTCATCTGCATACAAGACACAATTCGCAGATATATTAGCTGGTAAATCATTTACCATTTTAAGGAAAAGGAGGGGGCCAAGCACAGAACCCTGAGGGACACCATTTTTAACAGGAACAAAGTCAGAGTGTTTGTCATTCACTTTGACCATTTGTTTCCTATTAATCATATAGGAAATCAGGAATTGAAGATGAACACCATGAAAACCATCCTAGGGCTTATGAAATATTTTGTGGACACTACCCTCAGTCCAAGGAAATGCAGTAACTAATCAATCTCTTCATTTTCAAATGAAGGTAATTTGTCATGTGCAGAAAGTAGTTTATCGGTCATCTAGTTCAAAAGCAAGTGTTCCAGGAGTATGCCGTTTTACACGGTCATTGAAACTGCGCAAGTTGATGTCGCTTCCATTCGAGCAGGTGTCCACGAAAGTCCCTGACATAGTAAATGTTGAGGATGCTTGCTTGACAGCTTTTTGGAACGACTTTTTTATTGCTGACTATTTTTTCTCCTTTTGAATGATGATAACCATATTCCTGAACAAGCTAATCGATTTCATTGCTCTGACATTCATTTTTTCATACTGGTTGACAATTTTACTTTAGTTTTCGAATGAAAAAATTAGATACTATCGGTATAACTGCAATGCACTTAATTTACACCTTTCAAAACGGAGACCCTCTGCTCATTTGGCGTATTTTTATGGAATTTTACATTCTTCTCTCACTTAAATATCTAGCTCTACTCTTTTTAAAGCATTACAACATTCCTGCTTAATTCACTGACTCATTCTCAAATAAACCATGACTTTATGTATAAATAGTTGTACTCAAAGCTGGAAATTACAATTTTGGTGCATTGAGTGATGAGCATTGAACTTATACATAGCTATTGTGTGTAGCAATAAATTGAATGGAAAAATTCCCAAATGACTCATTGATAATTACCTACTCATGTTATTTTCAATGTTGGTATTCATCAATGCAATTTCCACAGTTTTACACCTCTTTGTACTGTGCAATTTATTGTTTTGTGTAATGCAGAAAATTGATGGGAGAAATGCTCAGGAAGTAGCGCATATGTGCTTTAAGTGAACAATTATTACCTTCCTTCCTATTACTCATGTTGATTTTTAAATGGTTGCCACCATCATATATGTCATTCAACCTGCGGCTGAGCTGAAAGCCACACGGTGTGTCCACCAGGTTGCGGATGGTGGGTCAACCTCTGGTTATAGATGTTAGCTGCGTGATAAGCGAATTTACTCGTCAAATAAGCAGTTGTGGACAAAAAGAAATGGCATTCCGGGGGGGGAGGGAGGGGGTGGTTTGGTCAATCCCTGGGCCAGGTGAGCCTTTTAAATAGTTCAGAGACCTTGTGAAGACGCCATGACTTGGTGAAAGGAGGTCACCTACAGTTATGCATTCCAACACTCAGAGAAGAGGGCAGCAGCTCTTCTTCACATGAGTGAAGGTGGAGACCACAGAGTGGTCAGTGCAGTAATATTCAGGTCACTACAGGCATGGTAACATTTACTTTAACGGCTGTAGCACTGTGATGTGGAAGGCAAGGGGAAGCCACCACATTATTATCCTGAGCATTCACAGCTACTCCATTCTATTCTTTTTATCAAGAAGTGATGGAACCCTCTAGAGTAAAATGAAGAAAAATAATTCCCCAATTGGATCTCCGGGTGGGGACTACCCAGGAGGATACATCAGTCAAGTATGATAAACATTGTAGGGTAGGAATGTGAGAATGCTTCAGACCTGCAGAAGACTAGAGAACCTGAAGGTAGAAATGCGAAGAATGGACCTTGCCATACTAGGAATCAGCAAAATGGAGTGGCTTGAAGAAGGAGACTTTTGGAGTGGAAGCTACAGAATTATACCTACAGGATCATTAAATGGTAATGCTGGTGTAGGCATAATCCTCAGAAAGAGGGCCAGAATACATGTGAAGAGCTTCCTGCAGTTCAATGAAAGGTTGATAATAGTGAAGATCGAGACCAAACCTGTAGAACCATAGTGGTGCTGTTTTACATATCTACAAGAGACTGCAACGATGTAGAAGTGGAAGACATCTACTTAGATATCACAGGAGTTATAAAACAGGTAGGAGGAGAAGTACACCTAATTATTTTAGGAGATTGGAATGCTGTTATCGGTGAAGGCCAAGATGGGAGAATAACTGAATAAATAAGGATTGGGAGACTAAAATGAAAGACTACTGGATTTTAGTGGTTCACTTTATACAATTTACACACAACATAATTTAGTGGTTAGCAACACTTGATTTAAAAATCACAACTGAAGAAGATACGTGTGGAAAATGCCAGGAGACAGAATAAGATTTCAAATAGACTATATTTTAGTGAAGCTAAGATTTAGAAATGAAATGAAGGACTGCAAAAGCTTCCATGGGGCAAACAGAGACAAAAATTTAGTGCTGATGAAATGCCATCCAAAATTCAAGAAATAGAAGAAAACAGTAAAGAACATTTGGCAAGTAGAAAAACTAAAGGAGACTCAACATCAGCTGGCATTTCAAAAAGCAGTGGGAACCAACATAGGAGAGGACCAGACTGAGAAATCAGTGGAAGAGCATTGGGAAACATTAAATGTGGACTACAGGAAGCCACAAAATAAGTTCTTGGAAGAAGAAAAGTTGTCAAGAAGGAGCAATGGATCATGGCAGAAGTCCTAAACCTAATAGAAGAAAGCACAAGAATGAGAAAACTGTGTAAGTGCAACTTTGCTACAAAAGAATAAGGAATGAAATAAGTCGTGAAGCAAGATAAGCTAGAGAAATGTGATGAAGGATCTATGTGAAGATGTTCAAAACAACCTTGCACTTGGGAAAGTGGAAGCTGCTTATAGGATAGTGAGGAACCTCTTTAAGCCAGATCCAATGCCATAAGGGACAAGAATGAACTTTTGATTGATAATGAAGACAACGCGAGATGGAAAGAATAACTGGAAGAGTTATACAATGGAAAAAATCTTAGTATGATATAGATTAAAGAGTTGGAAGTCGAAAAGGATGATATGGGAGCATCAATATTAAAATCAGAATTTGACACAGCAGTAAGGGACCTTCAGATGAATTAGGCTTCTGGAAATGATGATATTCCTGAAGGGGTAATTAAAAATGCTAAGGAGAGATGACAAACCCATATTGACTAAATATTAAAATAATATTGACAAGAATTATCTACAGTAGAATATAAAAGCTGAGGAGTTTCTGAAGAAGATCAATTCGTATTCAGGAAAAGTAAAGGCTCAAGAGAAGCAATATTGGCACTTATGCTGCTCAGAGAAGAGAATGGAAAAGAACTAACTGACATTCATTGCGTATGTGGATTTGAATTCAATGCTTGGAACTCTGAAAGGAACTGGAGTATCCTACAATGACTGAAAAGTTATCGGTACATAGACTGTTGACAGTTTATGTAAAAACCAAGTAGCTGTGATAAAGTCTGGATACAGTAGTAGAGAAGCAAAAATAAAGGAGTAAGACTAGGCTGTAGACTGTCTCCCATCATTTTCAATGTTTTCATTGAGGAATCAATCAGCAAAGTCAAAGAGAAGATTTTGGGAGTGATTAATAGAGGCCTGTGCTGGGCACCCTCACCCACGTTCGCCTCCGCCTGTGTGACATAGATGCCCAACCGTGCCCGTTCGCCACATGTGCCTATATCCTATGTGGGTGCCTGGGTCCTACACAGCACTCACCCAAACTGAAGGGAGAGGGGTGGTAGAAGAGTGAGTGAAAAATATTGCAAATGGCAGAGACTCTGGAGAAAGATGCCCGGCAGTGACAATCTTGGGGCAGTCACCTGGCATAGAGGTGGTCGCCCACCCTGCTGGAAGCTGGAAGTACAAGTGTGGAAGAGAGGAAATGATTCATCAGAACTTGCCTCTGGAGCATATTTCTATATGACAATCATGGATGATAACAGCAGCAGAGGAGTCAAGGGTGGAAGTATTCGAAATGTGGTACTACAGAAGAATGATGGCCATGATGTGGTTCAACTGAGTGACTAATGAAGATGGATGAGTAGGAGAAAATAGAAATCTTCTAAAAACCTTAAAAAGAAGTGGAACTACTTAATCGGCCATATCTTGGAAGGTTGGCGTGGATTGATTGATCACCTTTGGTTCCTAAATATTTTGGTCTTTAAGTAGCTTTAAAATTTTCCAGTCTCCTTTTGTTGCCTTTTCCTCTTTTTTAGTCTGAAAAGACATGCTTTCTGTAAGTGCTACCATATATTTTTATGGAAATGATGAATAAAATTGGCTTGCATGATTTTGAAATTTAGCGGTGAGGAGACCTGAATTAAAGTGATATTTTGTGAAAGCGATTATTTCATCAGTGCCTAACATATAATCTATGTATGTTCCACTAATGTAATTTTCTGTGTTCCTTGGAAGCTATGATGCCTTATTTTTTTAAGCAAATGAGTAAGAAAGTGAAAACAAATCCCAATGGGGCAATGTGTATTCAAGTAATTCTCTGCATGTTACAAACATTACTCTATTCTTATTATTTTGTGTTTCTATAATCTGGATAGAGATATTTTGTGTATTTGTTAGGTTAATAAAGGGATGGTGCAGCCCTAATGTTTTTTTTTGAGAATATTTATTTTGGACTTGGGAGTAGGGTAGCATCTATTTTCATGTGGTTGTCAAATATTCAGTGACAATTTATTTATTCTAATTTTTTTCAATTTTAAATTTACACATTTTTTCTGATTAGTTGCAGAGATGCATTTTCAGTGTTTTTACATTTTTTATTTGGAAATTTCAGATCTAATGCGTGCATATCTACTGCAAGTGAGGCAAGAGACTGGAGTGCGAGTTTGTGAGAAAGTGTTCAGCTCTGAAGATGGCAAACCATCAAAGTGGTGGTTATGTTTTGCCCGAAAGAAGTTCATGGATAAGAGTCTATCTGGACCTGGTCAATAACTGAGGAGAACTTAACTTTAACTTTTTCAGGCCTACCTGACTCAGTCATTCATGATTATTCTGAACAGCAAGTACTATTAATCAGTGGGATAACAGTGAATAACATGAAATTAAAATTACATTTTTGTTGGATATTGGATATTGAAATGCATTTATATTTTGTTCCTGAGCTCAACCTAAGTGTTAATAAGTTCCATTATTGCATGACCTACAGTATCAGTTGATATAATGCAATAAGCAAACTTCTCTCATTATGAAATATTTGTAAATGTTTCATTTGTCGGTTAGTTATAATAGCCTACCACATTACGAGTAGTTGGTTTAAGGATTCATTGGATTTATAAAGAAATTCTCCGGTGCCAAAGGTCAGACTCTTACTATATGATACCTGTTTTTTCATTTAAAGCTCTTTGAAAATTGTTGTTGAATTTATTAATAATTGATTAGTAATATTGTATGTTTTGTGATTAATGTAAAATAAAAGATAATTTTTTAAGACAATTCTTCAAGCAATGTTTTACTTTTTTATTTGTAGTGCACACCAAAGCCCTTTCATAGTAAAGCCTGCTTGATAATGATCACTCTGAGTATTGTCTCTATTGTTTCCAATCCAGGGACCAAACGACACAATTGTTTTCTGAAACTTTAGAGGATATGCAGGAAAAGAGTCGAAGCTTTCTTCCCTGTAGGCCCGGGTTCATGAAAAAAAATGCAACTATAGAATTTTCGTACCTATAAATACTTTGTAGAGCACTCCTTCAATAACAATAGCCGCGGCTGAGTGAATTAAGCCACTAAAAAAAGTTAATCATACAATTTGGTGTGGGTTTGAGTCTCAATAGGTGCAGTTTTTTTCCTTTCAAATATTTTAACTGAATCGCTGAAAATTGCCTGATCCTATACATTTATGGTAGTAACAACAATATAATTTAATTTTCAAAGTATTTGTTGGATTTTCAATCAACCCCCTTGGGAGACTTACGAAGCAAATTTTGGGATTTGTTGCCCGAAAAAAGGCTTCTAACAAGGCGAGAAAACATAAATCCTGCACAAGGAAAAAATGTTGGATATATTGGGGTGGGACTAGGGATTAGGGGACATAGTATGGGTTTACTCATCTTCTTTTATCATAGCTTATTAGCTCTGGTATAATTGATTTGACCTCTTGAATCACTCTGGTCAAATAACTGAAATTTGGATATATTCCTTACAATTATGAATCACCACCAGTAACAGAATTTCTGTTTTTCATGCGTCCCATCTGTCTGTTGTCCAACCCCATTACCTATTTAAAAGTTTAATACCAGTGATGAGATGCCTGTGGCTTTTTGTGGTCCCCAGTGTAGCCTTATGCTGTACTGTCATGCCCAATGGATAGTGGTATGTGACCTTATGCACTTGAGGCAGTAAACAATTGAGTTAGGTTTTTTTCATTATTCTTTTTTCGAATTTGTGGAAAAGTTGATAAGCACCTACAATAAGCCTTAAAAATGTGCTGAATCTAGTATGTACATACATATATGTGACCCACAATGCAGAGTGCAACTTGATGAGTAGTTGTAGTTGATAGTAGTTTGGGGAGGCAACTGACTGACTGCTTAAGTTATATTCTCTGATTAGGATAGGAGCATAATTGGGTAGAGGAAGGAATTCTTTATGGAGCAGAGCAAGAGATGGAATGAGATTACATGTATGTACATTATGTTGTGAAATCAATGATACATGCATATCCATCTCCCGGCTGGAGAAAATCCCACCTGGGTGGGATTCTAAACCGAGACCTTAGGGTTGTCTGGTGGTTTACCCCAATGCCAGTGGAGAAAGGTAGGAAGGGTAGAGAGAAATGTGTTGTTGGCATTAGCCTGCTCTTAATGAAACACACCAAGGGATCCACAGTTTAATGTCTTATCTGATGGACTGAGTAGGTGCAGAACTTAAAGTGCTCTCTTCACAGCATTAAGGTAGAGACCAGCATGCAAAAGAATAATTGTTGCCACTGCCAGGATTTGAGCGTGTGTCCTCAAGATGGAATGTCAATAGAGCATTGACATGAATCCTGACCACCTAGCAACCACCTGATCCTCATGACCTGATGAGATCATCTGAAATGAATTTTGATTGACTGATTGAGAGATGTTCTCCTCTTTAGTTTACCGTGAATCCACTTTGGTTAGAGACAATAATATGGACCTTGGGCCCAGTTCTAATACCTATGTGGTCAAACATTTTTTCCAGAGTGGAAATGTAAGAGGTGCTCTTACATCACTCAAAATTATTTCTTCTGTCAGAAAATCTAATGTGGCTTAAGAAACAAAAACTTTCATTGACTGCCACAAACAGTTAATATTTATCTAATATTTATAAAAAATAATTCCGTCAATACATAGCTGGACCTTGGGCCTTTAAATGTTTGAAGGGGCATGGTATGCTATCTTCAAATTATTATTTGGGAAACTCAAGGACTGTATGTGATGTAGATATTCCCTAACATTGCAATTTTACACCTCTTTCTTGATTATTCTTCTCAGGGGAAGGATGAGACTATTAAAATGACTAGTTTTGCTGGGATTTTTGCAGTAATTTATTGATTAGTTCTTTTTGATAGCTATTTGATGTTGCAATGCATTTGATCATTTCTAATTTATTGTTGCTGTCTACTCCTTGGAGAGGAATTTTGATTAGTCTGTTAATCAGCACATGGAATGCTGTGGTCTTGTGGGGTAAGAGGTAGCATGAATCTGCTGGGTTGACTTCGTTAGTTGTGGTAGGTTTTTGTGTTGGGTTTTAAGCTTTAAATAGTTTACTCTGCTTTCGAAGCACATAAGGCCTTTATTGCCTCATAAAAATTAATGTTAATGGGTACAATACAAGAACAACCGCTCAGTAACAGGCCCGGAATCAGACTGACTTGGCCACACGAGAACATGTGACCACTTGTCACAACAGTGCTGCCGACATGAAGTGTGTTCTTGGTTACGCTGACAACATAATAGATTTACAACACAACATTTTGGTAGATTGCAAAATCATGTTTACAATTTAATAAAGGAATTGGTAAACCATGGTTGTTAATTGATTGATTGACCACTGTTTCCTTTTAACTTAATGTTCTTGTGTATTGAAATTAGGATTTTTACGTACCACTCCATTTGTCTGGTTGTGCCCATCCAACAGCATAAGATTTCATCCACATATCTATACCAATAGTGAACCAATTTTTATCAATTCGTTTCCCAAATAGAATAATTTTTCTTTGAAGCCAATGATAATTTCAGCAATCCATGATAAAAGGGCTTCCTTCATCTAGATTTCTTTGAGAAGAATATTTTTTCTCTGTTTCTCTCTCTCTCTTTCTTTCAGCCCTTTTCAATTTATCTTATCCATTTGAAGAATTAAATGGCCATTTTTTTTTTAGGTTTTATATATAGTAGGTACCATTGAAGTATTTATGACCTCCGAGACTCCTGGCGGAATCTAAAATGAGGTACCCAATGTTATAGTCTTTTACAACTATATTTACAATTCAGCCCTCGCGAGGCCCCCAGCGTTCGTGATGGCCGCTGGGTACGCCATATGGTAAATATGGCCCTGGTAGGTACTGGGTGTCTTGGTGGCCTCCCACATAACAAAGCCAGTTGAAATCTGACTGGATTCCAACTGGAATTCACCAGTGTGCAATTGAATTGATGCAGTGTAAAGCTGAAATATATCTGGAATCCAGCGGGATAAAAGGTTGCATTCCAGCTGGATTTCAAGCTAATATTCCAAGCTGTCTCAAAAAGCTGGATTACTAGGCTAGTGGGCTATCTGGGCTACTGGGTATAGTGATGAGCCACTGACCAGAGGTTCCCAGTTCAAATCTCGGACAGATCCTTTCCAGAAAGAGCCTTTCTGAACACCCCCACCTAAAATCCTCACGATTCAATTTTCTGCTTGCTAGAACTTTGTAGGAAATCACAGCTGGCCAAGGGAAAGGAACTGGCCCCCCTATCTAGAATGTGTGAATTTCACATACTGATGGCTTAATAGAGGGTGATCTAGGCCCTCACCAATTAAAAAATGTGCTGAGCACTGGTAGAGCACTGATCGGAGGTTCCCGGGTTCAAATCATTGGCAATAGCCTTTCTACCACCTCCCAACCCCCACCTAAAATCCACACGATTTGATTTTCTGCATGTCAGAACTTTGTAAGAAATTGTGCAGTTGGCCTAGGGAAAGCAACCAGCCCCCCTATCTAGAATATGCGAATTTTGCTCACTGGTGGCTTAGTAAGGTGTGAGCTAGTTACCCTCACCTATCAAAAACCAACCTTCGGGTTGAACATAACTTTCTTCTTTCTATGTAGTACTATTGTCTGAAAATTTCAATCAATGTAATTAAGTAGGTACTTACGTAAGATTATGTAATAATATTCTCAAGTCAATACTAAGCACCCAATGCCATGCTCTCATTTGAACAAATCGCATTATTTCGCACGCATAAATGTTGGAAATATCCAGACATTACATCAACCTAATTACAAAAGACGAAGAGAATATGTACAGATTATAATTTGGTCAGTGGTGGCCATGACATATGGTGTGATATGGTGAAGACACTGTCCATACACGGCGACACAGTTTATGTTTAAACTATGGTTGACAACCAAGTCTACTATTACTACAGATTGCAATGTTGAAACCCAATTCCCAGAATAAAATATATGTTATTTTGAAAATTAACTATTAATACCTATATAGGTGTTGTTTTATTAAACGCAGATTTATTGGAAACTCTCCCGGCTATTGGATTCTTTAATCTTTAGGTCAAACTTGAGAACTTTCAACACAGAACAGCTGACAATACAAACAACATATTTATATAGGGTTGCTCAAGCGACAAAACAAGTTCGCTCCACCGGCACAGATGGCACTACTGGTGCACAGCTGTGATCTCAAACATCAAAGTCCCCTTAGCATGCACAGTTATCAATTGTCTCACTGTTGGAATCATCCCAATGGACAGCAATAAACTACACTTCCCCTTGATTCCATACAGTGGGCACCTCCCATACAAGTAAGCTCTTACATGAAACATAATTGTCACAATAATATCATGGGACATAAACATAACTCTTGAAAAGTCACACACCAGCATCAAACCAAATAAATATTCTAAATAATATAGCAACTACAAAACAACATATTGATAATGAAGTAATCAGGAATGCAAAAGTCCCATTATTGTACATAGTTCTTGAATTCTTTGGTGGTTTTTCCATTTTTCCCCCCTCTTCCTGGAGCCCTTCGTACTTGGTCTTCTCTGTCTTGGCAAGCAGGGTGTGCAGTTCCTTTAGTACCTTCCTTTCCTTCTTGGCCTTTCCTTCCTTTTCCCGGTATAACTTTGTTTTAGGTACGAGTATCTTTGTATCCTGCTGGTCACCCCCTTCCTCCTTGGCATGCTCATTAATGGTCATTTGTCTACGGAATTTTCGAAAACCTTCCAGAAAGGGTTTACTTTTATCATTTGCGACTGCTCTCTTGAGTTTTACACTTCGCTTAGTTCGGTTGAGCAGCTGATTGTGAATGTTCTTTTTCTCAGTCTCATGAATAAATCTCTTGTAGTGAGGTCTTGGTACCTGGCCCCTAGTTCCATTCTCCTTCAAATCTGTGAGTTCCTCCTTCATGGTAGTTACCCAATTTGCTAGAAGGGGACGATGCTTAGCTTCCTCAACAGATGTAGGTCCAGAGGGGATGTCTTCTGACAGTGACACCAGGACTGAGTAGCAGTTCGAGCAGCCACACAATCCAGGTTTGTGTAAATTTCCCAAACGCCTTGGAATAACATGTACCTTTTCATTCCCATCAGTTTTGGCGTCATCTTCGGGCAGACAGATGTCTAGGGTATTGGTCAATTCCTTAAGGTCATTCAGTTCTTTCATTTGTTTGTGAAGCGCCAACTCTTCACCTTTTTCTGGTTCATCTAGAATGTTTACATGACCATCGTCATCTATAAAATTATCATTTGCGGATAACTCATGCTTCCCCTGGTCAGCCGATTTCAGTTTCATTCCCTTGGTTGACACCGCATGCAGGGCCATAGCATGACTTCTCAGCCCTTGCTTGTTGGGGTTATCGGTGCATAACTCATACATATTTCCAGCCTTCTTTGCGGTAAATATTACCTTACCATTCAGTATGCCTAGGGCATTGTCATAGTTGAACGTGACAACCACACCTTTTCCGGTCAGTTGGGGAACGGAGATTAAGTGGCAGTGTAGTCCAGGTACATATTTAACTCTCTGTAATCGTAGCTTCATGCCTTCCCCTCCTTCCGTTCTTGCATCTAAATGGACGATTCCCTCTCCTTTAATGGGCAGTTTTACGCCGTTTCCTAATTTCACTGCTCCTTCTTCAATTTTCTTAATGTTTTTGAAAGTTTTAGCATTGTGGCACATATGTTCAGTGGCCCCCGAGTCCAAGTACCACTTGTCTTCACGTCTTATGCACGGTGACGAGTCAGATAATAGTGAAACATCGTTCTCGCCCTCCGAGTCTTCATTGCTCTCGATATTAGTCTTGGGTCCGCACACCATTCGTTGCTTCGTCCTTCTTTCCTTGAATTCCGCCCAAATAGGACATTCCCTAGCCATGTGACCCGGTTCGTCGCAGGTATAGCACTTGAAGGTTGAGGGAGAACCCTTCGTCAGCTCTCTTCCGCTGGCCATAGGGTCGATAACCTTCTTGCGCCTGGGAGTGCGTCGCGTTCCTCTCAAGTCTTTTGACGCACTTAGAGCGACTGAGTCCTCGTCCATCAACTTGCTGTTCCTCTCCATTCTTTTTTCTTCCAGCATCAGTTTCGACTTGACCATCGATGACGTGACTCTATTTTCTCCATCTTCTAGTGATCTAACAAGACCCTCATACATCGGCATGGGGAGGCCGAGAAGCAAGAAATACGCGAATGCCTGGTCGCTGAAAGACACGCCCCCTTTTCGTACCTTCTGCATTGTTTCCTGCATTTTACTTACATACTCTTGCATCGGTGTTCCAGGCTCCTTTGTCGTAGTAGTTAGCTCCCTGAGGTGAACCACGGTATGTAGCATGCTGAATGTGCCGTACATTTCTTCCAGCGTGGTCCAAATTCTCTTAGCCAGCACAAACTCTCCAACGTCATGCAGCATTGAGTCGTGCAGGGCATTATAGAGAATAGCTCTCGCCCGGCGATTTGTTCTTGCTTGTTCCGAATTAAGATTAATTAAGGTTGGTTCGTCATCTTTAACACTGTTGATTTCGTCGCCAAATCCGGGATCTATCGCGGTCCAGCAGTTCTTATCGATCATCAGCGCTTCAATCCTCTTGCTCCAGGCATAATAATTCGATCCGTCTGCCTTCAGTATCGAGCGCCTGAATTCCTCCCTTTCGTCCGTATTCATAGTCAAGCTTACTTTCTTGACGATTGAGTCAAACTTTCCCTCTTAACGTTCGTCGAATTTACTTTCTTTGCGACTTCGTCAAACTTACTTTCTTGACGACTTCAAACTTGCTTTCTTGACGGCTTCGTCAAACTTACTTTCGACGACTGTCTAATTTGCGTCGCTCATCGCGTAAATTTATCTGCGTCGTTGACCTGCGTTTACGTATATCCACCAGGATCCTGGGCCCATAACCTGTTGTTTTATTAAACGCAGATTTATTGGAAACTCTCCCGGCTATTGGATTCTTTAATCTTTAGGTCAAACTTGAGAACTTTCAACACAGAACAGCTGACAATACAAACAACATATTTATATAGGGTTGCTCAAGCGACAAAACAAGTTCGCTCCACCGGCACAGATGGCACTACTGGTGCACAGCTGTGATCTCAAACATCAAAGTCCCCTTAGCATGCACAGTTATCAATTGTCTCACTGTTGGAATCATCCCAATGGACAGCAATAAACTACATATATATAATTATCGATCCATTCAGTGAACGTGACAAATATTAGTTTCTCCGGGGTTGAAACGGTTTAGAAAATGTTAAAAAAATGTATAAAATTATTGTAATTAAGGAGGCATAAGGATCAAGTGAGGTAGAGAAGTATTTATTCACAGAGTGTCAGTGTTCGAGTGTATCAGTGATTTAAACTAGCGCCATTTTATCAGAATTAAAAAAATGCCCAAAGATGGCAGAAGCCGCATGAAATCTAGGAAATGTTTATATCTGTGGAGGTGCAGAACGTATGAATGCGTATGAAACTCTAAACGCTGACGGTGTAGCTTATCGCCAACACGAAAATCGCTTAATCATAGCAATACGATTAGTAATCGACATGTCTGTTGTGGGGAAGATTTGTTGTTGTGATAACAAGTTTTTGATAGGATAATCTCTAGCCATGAATAGCATGAATCAATGGAAATTTTCTGCGTCGAAACTACTTCAGCTGCCGCTAGATCCAATTTTGGAAAATTACGTCCGTCAAGTTAAAAATGCGATTTTTTCTATTGTCCTGCCAACTCCCCTCGAAACTGAAATTCAATTAATAGGGTATTCAGAAGACGCAGTGAAAAATATTTTAGATTTGGAGCCTAGAGTGGCAGAAACCAAAGATTTCATTGAATTTGTGGCGGGGAATAAAATACTGGAGTCTAGCGCTCCACTTGCTCACAGATACGGAGGCCATCAGTTTGGAGTTTGGGCTGGTCAGTTAGGTGATGGCAGAGCTCATTTACTTGGAGAATATGTGAACAGGTTTGCCACCCACTATTGATATTTACCGTAAAAAATACATACGTGCGTGTTAAATGCGCTGTTCACTAAAAATATACTTTCAGGAAAGGAGAGCGATGGGAATTACAACTCAAAGGCTCAGGCAAGTCGCCTTATTCCAGGGGAGCTGATGGACGAGCGGTCATTCGTTCCTCTATCAGGGAGTTTTTATGCGCCGAGGCTATGCATTTTCTTGGTAATAATTTTTATTATATTGGCTTCTAGGCTTAGAATTTATAAGGTTTAGCAGGTGATGTTTTGTCGCCTGCATGTTGTATTCATGTAATACCTACCTTAGTAACTGTTGGTGTAGTCTGCAAACCTTTAGTCTCTCAAATCTGATTCATTTTAACTTGTTAATATTCGTTGGTGCATTCCATCATCTGTTTATGCTTAGTGCTTGTGGCGTTGGTTGCGTTTTTATTGTAATATGATAGCTTATATATCTAGTTGTGGATTATCTGTAAAGATTGTCTAAGGATAGGTGTACATAAGATCTTATTGAATTCAACTTTTATTTAAAGGGACTCATAATTTTTCTTGTTATCTACCCTGTGTTCATAGGTATATTAACACTCAGAATGTGATGTGGTGATGATGAACATACTTGAGTGTGTTCACCGTAGTTTTTACACTTTCCCTACATTAATTATGCATAACAAACTTGGGTGACGGATATGCATATTCATCCTATTTATTGATTAAATAAACTTGTGCTCCAGGCGGTGGTGGGTTTTGGGGAGTTTCCATACCTTGTTTCATCAACTGCGAGAAGATGAAAGAAAATTTTCAAATATTTTCGAATGTCGATGGAAAGTTTTGATGAGTTTTGCCTATGATTGATATACATAAATAATAAAAATAAATGTTATTTTTTTAGTGTCATAAACTTGAACAATATATTTTTATTGGGCCGATATATTATCCCGCCCCACTAAGAGGGTTAAGGATAGAACAGCAGTGAAAGCATAGATGTGTCTATATTATTAGGGATACTAATTAATAAAATTTATGAGGCCCTTGGCTCACATTTCATCTGCTGGAATGTATGCTTGATACTATTATCTGTTTCAAATATCTTAGGAGTTGAGGGGCAGACCTCAAATTTGTGGGGAAGGTACCTTTTGGGATGGTGTGGAACAGTTCGAAAGTCTTCACTGCCAGGGGGCAGGGAAATGCCTCCAAATGGGGAGGCTCGAGCTTGACATTGCCAAGATTACTGTCCTAACTTCTTCAGATGAAAAATCTGCAATACCCTCAATGAGAGAGACCCTATAGATGACGTATTGACTGTTGTCAAAAGGGGTTCTGCCTGGCCTTCACCTAGGCGAGAAGCTAAACGGACGGTGACAAACGCATTATTTTCAGGGGTTTCTTATAATGGCTTTAACCACGGGCTGTTACGGAAAAGAGTAGACCTAAAGAACAAACAGGTTGATCCATAGGTGGAATTTGGAGAGCAAAAACCATATCTGAATGGGAAAAAAAGAATGTTTGTCCCTCTGATAACGGAAGCAGCAGAAGAGGGCTTAAAACAGGAATATGTCAACCAACATGATCCTCTATTGATAATGTTCATGCCATTCAATACATAATTTTAATGTAAAAAATAATAACAATGGTTTTATTGGTAGTCTTTTTAATTTTAATAAAAAGTATTGACAATCTTAAATATGAAAAGTGATAGACATTACCAGTTTCATTCTCTAGTGTAATGGAGTGACCAGAGCGACTTCTACAGGGCTGTCATCCAAATCCTTATCCTCACTATCGCTCTCACGTAACATACTGAATTGGCAACACGGTATGCAGATTCACAAAGTGCACTCCACGGAGGTTTGAGAGCCAATGAATTTCCAAGAGTCTAGGCCATGCCTACTGGATCCTAGTTTGCTCTGCGAAAGTCACATGATAAGAAACTTTCTCTTCACTACCCCCAAAAAATTTGAGGCCTGCCTCTCAGCCCCAAGATATTTGAAATTGATGATAGCTTACCAGCAGTGAAATGATTTTCGGGTGACAGGCAACAAGCAGTTAGCAGAAAATTCCCTTCCTGCTATCTCCCTCCTGGCCTATTCTAGAAATGTTTTCTTGAAGTTCTTTTTCTTATCATGTTTGAAGAACTGCCCTAGATATGAACTCTCTTCTTATTATCTTTGGTGTTATGAATTGTCCTTAATCTACAATTTGTCCCTTTAATCTCTGGATATATTTTTGACTGCAATTTTTTAGCCATAGAAATTAAACATGAACCATAGTGAAGTATTTGAAATCGAAAGGTGAAACTCTGTGGCCACGATTTAGAAATAGTTGTGGCTCCTTAAAACGTTCTACTACTATCAATAACTTTAAACCCTCCTTTAAAATGCCATTGAGGAAGGATCTCTATTGTAACTAAAACACCACTCATGACAGTGAGTGATAATTTACTGAATTCTGTTGTATATTTTTAGTTACCCAGAAAATATAGCACATGGACATTGAAGTTCTCTATAGTTAAAAATATACTGATTTGTCTGCCTGCAAAACCTGAAGATAAGCCAATGGTAGCTTGGTGAATGGATGGGATGCTAGGTTATTTAGAGATGACTTGAAGTTAAACAGTTAATTGTGAACACAATGGGGTAGAGCGCTGTTCATTGACAACTTTAACCACTTTACTGGCAGATGTTGTTTTCATAAACTGCATATTCGTGGTAGAGGTTTTAGGTGAGTTCAGGCAACCCTGCACTCTAAACCATTGAAGGTTTTGAGTGCAGGGTTCAGTGTAGTGAAAGAAAAAGCATACTACAAAAAGAAGAATTTACTTACAGCAGGTGCTTTCATCCTCCATGCAAAGACTTTCTTGGGTCAGTCACTTATTGGTTAAAATGAAAGCTTAACAGACTTGGGAAAAAACATAAGATATATCTCGTGACGCCCAAATTATATACCTATTCCTTCTGGCAAGATATCTCGTCATCCTCTACCAAGTGGTTTAAGGTTCTTTGAAGATTAATATGTATAAAAGCTCAATGAAAATTTATGCTGCCTACTGATAACCTGATGGGAATGAAATATGGAACTTTTTTGTAGCAATTATTAATTTGTCAAAGAAGCATATTCACTTCATGTAGGGATTTCATTGAGAGCATTAAGATTTATTTCTTGAAGGTGCTTTACATTTCCTTCAATTATTCTTAGGTGTGCCTACTTCAAGAGTTGCTGCAGTTGTTTGCAGCCAGGATCCAGTCATTCGAGACCGATTTTATGATGGAAATCCCCAGCGGGAGAGAGCTGCTGTAGTGTTGCGTCTGGCTCCTACATGGTTTCGATTTGGCTCCCTTGAAATTCTTGCCAAAAGTTTCAATGAGTGGGGTACCTTAAGAATTTTGGCCAATCACCTCATTCATACTCTTCTTCCAAAGGATTTAGTTCAGGTAATGTACATTCCTTCCTCAATAATTTTGGTCATAGGTTGCACTTGAACTTTCAAGCATCAAATTAATTGCCAAAGCAATGAGCTACTTACTCAATGTATTGCATGTGACATTGAAAGATTTTAATTTTCTGCTGATGTGAATTTGGTGAATCTCCATCAACCCAGTGTATTATATGTTGTCTAGTTGAACAAGGGAAACAAAAGTAGTGAAAGAGTATAATATGAATATGAATGTATAATGAAAGAGTATACATAGCTACCTAGGAAGTGGAATAACCAGCGATGGGAAAAGC
Source organism: Platycnemis pennipes (assembly GCA_933228895.1). NCBI lineage: Eukaryota > Metazoa > Arthropoda > Insecta > Odonata > Platycnemididae > Platycnemis > Platycnemis pennipes. Next base: position 113,421,899 of record OW121850.1, read on the forward strand.
AAGATGAAAATAGTCGGTAGAATAGCCTCGGCGAAGAGGGCGTTCTATGAAAAGTAGAATTTAGTAACAGCTCATAATACAAGCTAGGAAGTAAGGTAACACTGCATCGTAACTTACATCTGGAGCAAGCTTCTCACTGACGATGAGATGTATCCATTAACAACAGCAGGGAAGTCATCACTGGAAGTATTCAAAATGTGATTTTACAGAAGAATGATGATGATAAAATGGTTCAAGAGGGTAAGAAGTCTTGAGATGGTGGAAGAAAAGAAAAGTCTGATTAAAACTTATAGATGAAGATGGGATGTACTAATTGACCATGTCTTGAGACATGCTGGCCTGATGAGGACAGTCATTGATGGAAAAGTGACCTGGAAGAATGGGCAAGGAAGGCCTTTAATGGAATTTAAGGAGCTGGTCATGAAGGAAACGTTACCTGAAAGGAAACACATTAATTTGAAGAAGTTATCTGATAGGAGATTTTAAGAGGAGAGATACATCAAATCAATCTTAGGATGATTTTTTATGATATGCTGTGTATACATTTTCTTTACTTAATCACATATTTGGTGAGGATGACTCCTACATGATAGTGTGGAAAGGTGTATATCTTTGTGACTTGACTGGCTTAATAAAAATTCTATTTGCTATATTGTGTTATAGCCATCAAGTCTGGTTTAAAAGAGCGATCATGGATTGCATCTCTCCCCTCACCTGAAAATACAACTTTGGATTAGATCATGTCTCTTGGAAGCCAAATTTCATTCAGTTTCTTCATTTTTTCATATTTGTAAAAAAAAAATTCTTTTTAGCTATGAATTTTTCATTGTATTATGCATGAGCTTAAATTTTTTGGGGGATCAGTTTGGTGTGTGGGCTAGAGTATTGGCTTTCCATTCCGAGGACTGAGAATTGAATTCCAGTAGAAACCAATTTTCAGTTGGATACTGGTTGATACTTGAGTGGAGGACTCTTTATGTGCTCTGTTCCTACCATTGCAAGGGACATTAAATGGTGAACTTCTTGTTGCATATTGTTAAGAGTAGGCTAATTCTAATGCCAAGTTTTTCTTCAGTCTTGCTCCATTCCTAAGAATCCAAGGACTCACCTATCCTTTTTACTGAAAATCACCTAAGTTGCCAGTTGCTCATCCACCAAACTGCAATTGCATATTTTCTATATTCTCCTGTTCTCATTAATTTCTTATTACATTTATTTATTATATGCATTTTTAAGTAATTATTTTGATTGATATTTCCATCAGTTTTGTCTTGGTTTTCCTCAGTTTTGCAAAGTTTGGATTAAATTATACTATCTTTTTATGTTGTGAGCTAAATGTTTTTTCTTGTGAAGCATGTGAATGCTGGCCAGCAATATTTTTGGCCATACCATGATTCTGTTTTTCTTTTCTCTGAAGCAGTTGTGTGGTAGATTAGAATCATTATTTAGAAGTCAGGAATTCTCTAATCATCAATCTTCTCTGTTTTATGTTTGTGGATCTCCACAGAATAGCAAGCCGAAAGACTGCCCTAAACTCCTTTTAGAACTCTTGAAGCAAGTTGCTGAGGGAACATGGAAATTAGCTGTCTATTGGGAAATTGTTGGATTTGTCCATGGTGTTTTGAATACGGACAACCTTTCCTTAGGCTGTGTGACTATTGATTATGGACCTTTTGGTTTTGTGGAGGCATATAACTCAAGATTCATTCCTAATACTTCAGATTCTAATGGGAGGTAAGAATGTGCTCAGTGCACTAATTTCTTTTAATTATGTTGCATGCAACCTGAATTGAAAGTATGCTAGTGAGCCTCCATTCAATCAATGTATGGCACACACTGAGCAATCACACCTTTGATAGATTATTAGTGGTATTAAATGAAGCATTGACGAGCAGTGTTTGGAAAAATAAAATAGACATGGATATTTTTATGAAGTAATTATCAATTTTAAGCTTTTATGCATTTTCCTAAAGTTGAGGGTACAAAAAAAAGTGAGACATCATTCACTTTTAATGTAGTACCTCATAACTCCCCATTGATAATTTTATTTTCAACTACTACCAAAAACGGCACATGCCTTTACATCGGGGTATTAACAATATAACAACAGACGAGCACACACAGCCATGTCTTAAGTGGTGAAAAAACCCACTCAGGTGGGACTTGAACCCGCTACCGTAAGGTTAGCAGGTGAGGACTTAACCATGCTGCCACTGGGGCCAACTATTGGGAAATTGTTGGATTTGTCCATGGTGTTTTGATAACCTTTCGTTATACGGACCTAAAATATGGACAACCTTTCCTTAGGCTGTGTGACTATTGATTATGGACCTTTTGGTTTTGTGGAGGCATATAACTGAAGATTCATTCCTAATACTTCAGATTAATGACATAACATGACAAACAGAACAAATATGACAGCCATAATGACATAACTTTTCCATATTTGAAGGAATTACCCTTTAATTTTAACATTTTCTGGCATTTTTGTGTACATTTTCATCCTTATTAGATTCATTAGTGTTGACTCATGTCATTACTTTTATCTTCTGTATGTATTGCATTTTAAATTCCACTGTTGTGAGGACTGAGAAACGTAGCTCCAAGTTTTGGTGCAGCGGGAAAAAGAACAAGCAGTGTCTTAGAACAATGGTTAAAAATTGAATCATGGCAAATTATTCCATCAAGTGCATGCATTTGAAATACATATATGAAGCTATCAGTTGGGTTAGGGCAGGGGTCAGAAAATTACTGCTCCCGAGCCACTTGTGGCTCTTTGGGTTTATATTCATGGTTTGGAAGTTAAATTGAAAATGGCAATAAAACCGCCTTAGTATCATTTCTTAAGGCAATTATGCCATCATTAAATGAAACTATCATTGTATCATTTTCTAATTCCAACTTGGTATATTGCTTTAAATTAAGAACCTCTAGTAATAATGGTATATATTCATATTTTCCTTATTTACAAAAATAAAAGTGGCTCTTGAATAATTTTTAATTGTTTGTAAGGGATGAGATTTAGCTCTTTCGACTCAAAAGTTTGCTGATCCCTGAGTTAGGGTAATGAGTCTCATGGAGACATGTTTTCCCTATTACCTCCTGATCCATGTTTCAATTGAAAAATGTATCAATTTCCAGTTTTAATAAATTTAAGGAATTCTTATTAAATGGCAATTCTGGTTGACAATCTTATTGTTTTCCTAATTTCTGAAGCTTCCAATATTATGTGAATGAGAATGGGGAAAATGCAATGGACAGAAAGGCAGATGAATGAAGAGGTGTTGGGTATGATTGGGGCTAAAGAAGATTCATGGCAGAATTTAAGAGTAGGCTGGGTGGGTAGAGCAGGTAGGGAGTTAAGGTCACTATCAAAGGTAGAATGCTAGAATAAGGGAGGACGAGTAAGACAAGGGAAACATATCATGGATGGTGTGAAGAGGGGTAGAAAATATTCCGATTGGAAGAGAGAATTATCCTGGGGATGGAGCAGATAGTTGAATGAGATGCAAACAAGAGTAGGGGCTTTCAAGTATAAACCTTCCCTAACTGACTTAGAAAACTATCAATCTCAATCGTATTGTTCATGGTCGATTATTTTATTTGGAGTAGTGTTGCAGATCTTGATTCATGTAATTTATATTTATCAAGCATCAAATGATTCCATAATCAGTATTATTTTCCTCCAAATTTTGTTTTATGTAATTATAGCCCAGTACAGTGTTATCATTACTTTCATTCACGATTTGAGCGGTGAGTTATGTCTTAAAATATTCCTCACCGTGGCAGGGGTCTTTATAAAGTCCAGTCTATTTTTACTTAAATCTGCAATGGTACATTTAGCAATTATTTCTATTGGCATGTCATTGTTTTTCATCAGGTATAGTCTCCGGGGGCAGTGGCATGCCATTGACTGGGATCTACAGCGCTTGGCTGATGCCTTGGCTCCTCTTCTTTGCTCAGATGAAAATGATAGTGAGGGAGAGGATGATTTCACTGACACTGCCAGGCAGATATTGGAAGTTGCTTCACAGAAAGCCCTAGTTTTGAGAAAGTATGCCTTCTGTGCAAAACTTGGTCTGGCATGTGGAAACAAATGGATTGAGGTCACCAAAGGAGGTTCTTTTGCCATAGATGAGGTTGGTATCTGTTACAATATCTGTTGTGAGCACTGCTTGATGCTTTAGGCAGTTTAACTTCCTAAATTATTCCTGGTTTGTTTATTTACATATATGACTAATTGTATTGGTACTTCTTGTGACTAGAGATGGGCAACTCGGTAAATTACCACGGTAATTTTCATAAATTACCGTGGTATTTTTCGTAAATTACCAACACCCCTGAAAATTACCATAATAAACGGTAATTTTCAGAAAAGTTCTTTTTCAGAAAATTTCTTCCTCACGAAGAAACCATTGGATTGGGTGATATTATAAATTAAGAAGCTAAAACGATTTTGTTTACATTGTGTCCGTGATTAATTCAGAGTAAAATAACAAATGCACGTGCGCAGAGTTATGTCTTTGGAACTAAAATTTCTCATAGTGTGACAAAAGAGAGGGAAATTGCTTGTTGCTGCCAACTTCCTTTTAAATTTTTTAATGAGTTATAATAGATAAATGTTGTGATATGTTTGATATAAGCGTCGGCATTTACTATATCTCAATGCTATTTGATTTCGTTTTCAGTTATTTGATAAGGATTTGCAGCTCAAAACTCAAAATTACCGGAATATGACGGTTGTTTTCAAAAATACCATAATTTACCTCGGTAATTTACCTCAATTGAAAATTATGGTAATTTACCCATCTCTACTTGTGACATGTTGATTTCGTATTGCCTAGGATTCGTCGTGTGTACTCGGGAAGTTAGTTAGTTTCATTACTAGTGGATATGTTTAAACAGAGTTGTATTTGTTTCAGTTTCAGCTAGTGTAAACTGCACTTATTGCAGATTAAACTAGCATCTTCCCTCTTAATGAAGAAGCACTTGATTTACATAATTTACCACTGATTAATCATAATCTCTTTTGAAAACACCTTATATCTAATTTTAAATCCCCTAGGTCCTCCAAGAGGACTGGTTAATATTCTGGGCACATTAATTCTTGCTCTTAATCGTTTTGGAGTTCGAATGATCGTACAGAGTATGATTGCTGTTTCATGATACCTGGTACCTTGGTCTCTTCCTAAATAAAAATATTTCTCATTTTTCAAATGCCTTCAAAAAGAATCATACGACTGGATAAAGTTTCCTACATGCTGTGTACAAAAAGAGAAATGGAAAATACTTATGATGGGAAATACCTACATTTATGTGCCACATTTTACTCATAATATAGAGCTAGCCCTGTTAAAGCAAATTGTTGCTCTCATTACTGCCAATTTATTTTACATGCAAATTATGAGGTAACAAATGGTTCATAGGCCGTCCCTTGCTATTTCAAGCTACTTGTTATATGGGGCTTCTAATGTATATATGCATCATTTAGGGAGCTCTTATATTGTTCTGTTAAAGCATGTTAGTGGTAAGGGTTTATTGACTGTTTTAAACAGGGTGCTGATGTATAATCAGAAGCTGTGATTTTAACCCAGCATCTTTGTTATATTCCATTAAAATATGGTGAGCTGTAGTCAGTACAGCTCTAGTAGTTGGAAGGTAATGCTGTCCAATTTATTTTTTTAAATCTCTGCTATGGGAATTCAGGATGATCTAGAAGATGATGAATTGTTCAACCCAGATGAGTTAGTTGAATGCCTTCTGAAGATAATGGAAGAAACTAAGTCAGACTTCACCATGACATTCCGGCAGTTGGGAGAGGAGAATTTATGCAATCTAAGCCAGGATAAAATTCCAAAGCATCTCTGGGCTGTCAAAAAGTTATCAGAACACAGGTGAGTTTGAGAAATATTTCTGAATTAGTTGTGATGATATTTTTAAATACAAACCTTGTCATAATAGTGGGTGTGCATTTTAGAGTACATTGCAAAATTGAGTATTGCGTGCACTGGTAACCATTTCATTTGTACTTGTTTATGCCTTGACTCAAGATTTTTAGTATTGTTTGCAAAAGGTGTAGCTGTAGTCCTGTGAAAAATGTTGAATCTTCTTTGGATTTAGTTGTCGGTCTTAGGTTAATACAGTAGACTCTTGATAATATGAAGTATGAAAAAAATAGTATTGATTATAAGAAGCAAATCTCCCAGTCCTGACGAAAGGCCTACAGTAAGGAATACATGGAAATATTAAAAAATATGAAGTTTCGAAAATGTGAACCTCCGTCTGGGCCCAACCTTGCTTAATTTCGGTGATCTGGTGGGAACCGGTGTATCAACATGGCTAGGCCCTTGCCCGAATGCTTCGGTAAAACTATTTTTGCCTGCGTAGACCTCCAACAAATCAGTGTTGCCGATTATGGTGCATCAAAAGTGAAATGCATGAATATTAGTGCATTCATCTCCCACGTATGCCAGTCTGTCCCCATCATTTTCTTCATGTAATTCTGTGTATCATTTAGATCTTGAGTAATGTCGAAACCGTAATTAATGCCATTATTTATCCTATAGAGTGGTTATTTTTTATTTTAACTGTTACCAGCATTTCCATAATATACACTGTTCTCTTTTGATTAAAACTTACGTGTGACAGCACATACCTTGCTTGCTGCCGTTCATCTGGAATTATGGCAGTTGAAATTCTCTGTGAACCCTACCTCATCCTTTAAGGAGAGCGCTCCTAGCTCAACTCTCTGTGAGGGGCTGTCTGAACCAAAATCTTGTATGGGGTGAGTGAGGGTGGGTGATGCCGTTAGGAAATTTGGGTGGGTTGTGTTGGTGGAGGTAAGGATTATGATGGCTGGGTAATTTGGGTTATGGTGCATGGGGGGAAAAGTGTCCTGTTGTGGAGAGGGAAGATCCTAGTTATGGGCGTATCTTTATCTGTCTTGCTGAGCTTGAAGTGGGGAGGGGGTGGGTGAATGGCATCATGGAACGTCTGTGATGTTCCTTCCTCTTCTTCTGGGCAACCCTAGGTGTCAGAGTGTGAGAGGAGGGGTCTATGACCCCTTTTCTTGCACTCTGACACCTCTAGACCATCCCCTTCCCTTTCCTCCCCTCCACCCCCCAAATCCCTTGAAGACCAACCCGTAATTAAAGGACCCTCGCCACATTCCTGACCCTCCCCATTCCACTCAGCACCCAAAGCAGTTCCAATCGACCACTTGCGACTGTATGGAAGATGAAGATGTGGAAGACAAGCCGATGATATGGAAGATACCACAGATAATAACCTATGAATGATTTTTTTCTGAAAACGGGCTTAGTTCCATGCTTTTTTTTAGCTATGATTGGGTGTTAGGGGACAACTAAAGTGTGGTTGGGCCAGCTGCCATCATAATAGCGTAGATGTTAGAAGCAAATGTATTTTTAGCATCCATACTAGTTGTCCGTCTCTACAGACTGCGGATTCTGAAAATAAAACTCTTACAACAAAATATTCAATTTTTTTATATAAGTTTTTGATACTGGGATGAATTTTGCCAACACTACGATCACCGACTTTAAACCATTTATTTAGGAAATACCAGTATGTATTTATTTTGTATTCTTTTAAGACATGCAATACAGTGTATGACACAAAGACATCTTTTGAGAATGCTTTCACAAAAATGACCAAAAAGGTTATACAATGTTGCCAAAGACAACATAAGTTAGAGAAAATTAGAAAAAAATTTTTTTTCATGATTTATTGAAAATGTTTGAAATTACAAAGCACCGATTTTCTGGTCTCGCTGACTTTGTAATATCGAGAGTCTACTGTAATCAGCAATCATTGAGCTTGGAATTTGCTAAATGTTTTTACACAGGCATTTGATCACCAAAATGAATACATGGGTGCTTGACAAATACATAAGTACATACATTAATGCAGGGATAATACTTGAGCACCTCAGCGCGCGCTTGAATCAATACTCAGGTGACCACCAGAGTCTCTTAAACCTGTATAGTCAATGGTTACCTTAAGGATTCTGAATACTCAAGGCATTGATGATAGTGATAAACATGTGAGATTTGTGGGCATACTAGAAGACAAATGGAAACAGAAGTATTGATTCATATGCTGCAATTTATTGAGGTATTTGGCTAGCTATGTGAGCTACAGGTTTTTATCATTTATTAATTATTAGTGGGTTAAAGTTAAAATTGGTTCTTCAGATTTAATACTTGGCTGTTAAAATTGAGTTGCAGTCAGTCCGGTGTTCAGCATATGGCACCAGCTTTGTATCATTGAGGAATTCTGTAAATGTTTAAACTTTGAGATTGCACTCTATTCATGATATTTTATTTAGAAATGCAAATCAGTTATGAAACAAACTTACTATTTATAAGCTTCAATTATTAATTATAGAAATTTAGGTCATTTATTTTGTAAATCTGCCTTGGAAATGGTTTTAAATTTATGATAATCCTTTTTTATTTATGAAAATAATATACCAGTGCTCTGTACAGGAAAAATTCAAGATTTGTGAATTAGCGATGTAAACCTTAACAGTGTCATCCAGTGATATTCATAATGGGAGAATTTTTGAAGACAAAAAGTCATTCACCTTGATCCACCTGGATTGGAATCCAGAACCCCATCCAGAATTTAATGTTTAAAGCCAACTTTAAACTCTAAGGTGCTTACTAACAACAAATTCAAGAATTTCAAACTAGCTGCAATAACCTTAACTGAGTTATCTGTTGATAAGTTAGCTGGTTAAAGCACCTGGCTAGAAATCCAATGTTTTAGAAGTCCAATGGTTTAGTTCCTGGTCAATGATTTTTTCACTGCTGAAATTCTGCTACTGTACTGCAAAAAAATTTTACTATTGCATCTTCAATGATTTGTATTTTCAACGTAGCAATTACCCATCATTCTTGGATGCTTACCGTGAGAGATTGGATAGTGAAGGAGTGACGGAGCAGCAACGAAGGAAAATGATGTCTGAAGTGAATCCTTGCTATGTTCTTCGTAATTGGATGGCAGAGGAAGCAATAAAAATGGCAGAATCTGATGATGACTTCAGTAGAGTGAGGCTGCTATTGAAAATACTTAGTCGGCCGTATGAAGTGCAAAAGGAGGCTGAAGAAATGGGTTACTCAAATCCAACTCCTGCCTGGGCATCATGTATCCGTGTCAGCTGCTCTAGCTGATGTGCCCCTGTAAGTTTTACTTGGAGGCACCATTTTTACTCAAATTGTGATTATTTTGTTGTATTTTTCTAGAAAATTTTTACTGACTCTTTCATTGTTAAAAGTTTGCATATTCTATCTTAACAAATTGTTAAAACATCTTGTTGATTTAGAGGCTATTTATTTATACCATACTAGTGTAGTGCCCCAAGGTGAATAGGAGCTCCACAATGACTACAATGGGAGACAACTGAGGTGGCCCAGTCAAATCCCTGAGGGTATAGGGTGCCAAAGAGTAAGCCATTACAATATTTAGGAAGTTTATTTAAATGCCCAAGCTGGCCATCATAGCCTCTGGCGGTCTCGATACAAATGCCCCTGAATCGGGGATTTTCCAGACTTTATGTAGTAGGTTTTTGGAGAGATGCGAGGGTGAGACGATGGGCGGGGTGCAGCAGGCCGTCCGAGGAGGAATGTCTAATGGGTGCTTTTCCATTAACCCTATAACTAGAAGATAGATAAAGTTTTTAAATATTTTTAGCTTAAAAGGGTTCCTTAATGCAACCCTGAGAAGAACAAGGGAACATTCTTTTTTAGGCTCTTGAGAGAGCGCGTGGGAACCCATAGGTCCTTACACATAAAGTATCTCTGGAGTGTTCCTCCTCCTCTGGCCTTCCAGTGTGCCCAGCCGGCGACACCCTGTCACTTCCCTAGGATGGGGTGGGTATTTCACAGAGGCAGTACACCTCCCCCTTTATGAAGGGAAAACAACTACCTATAACATTGTTTTCTCTGATGCAACATACTGCTTCACCTTTTATTCACGGCTCCCTTCGAGCCAGATTGTCCTTCAAGTTTGGGAGAGGGGACAAACTTCACAGTTGTAAGTCTCATGCCCTCTTCCTCTCTCTCCTGACCTTCACATATGTTTTCCTTGGAGGTATGCACTTTGTTTACAATTTTAGGCTTAAAAACTATTGTGGTACAATAATCTTGCTCTCTACAATCTCTTAGCATTTTGGGCACTCATACTCTGCAGCATTTAAGACAATAGCAACACTCTAGTAACATTATTACAATTAAACCAATATATGTCATAAAAGATAGATGATAGACTCTATTGGAATGCTTTTGCTTGCATTCCTCTTCGGCCAGCAACCTCTCCACTTCCTCCTCTTTATGGCTGGCATAGTCCAAGTCTTCCACTGTATTCCCAAGACTTTTAAGCGAAGTGCTTATTTTTAACATGGTAAGGTTCAATTTTAGGCTAGTGCCTTCACAGCAATCATACGTCAAATTCAAATCAGGAATTATATCTTTAGTGGTTGAATTCATTTTGATTAATATTGTGGACTGTATTAATACCTTTTGGCCATAGCCTTTACATTTTTTAAAGAACTTCAGTTTTCCAGAACCATTAATAATGACATCAACAGCGTCTTGATCTTGACATAAGATCATCATACCTTCAGCCTTAGGGGCTACAAATAACCACTTGTTGTTGTCAAGCTGTATTTGATTTAATTCAATAATTCCTTTAGAGCAATCTTGAGGAATATTTCTGATTGGCTGCAGCATCTTTGTTTCGCATTCCTCGTGAAAGTGTGCTAATTTTATCGGATACGCTTGCTTGTATACTCTCCAATAATCATTAATTTTCTTACATTTATCAAATTCAGTCTTATCCACTTTACAATAGTATTGTTTTGCTACATCCATGAACAAATATGGTGTTTCAGGTTGTATGAATACAAATTTCGACTCAGTTCCAATAGGAAAAGGTACAACATGATATACATTAAATTTAATATGATTCACTAACGGTATCTTAATTGCATATGCCAATAACCCATTATTCAAAAACACATAGTCTATTATTTTTAGCAATGCACTACCATATGTCACACTCAAAGGAACAGGAAGGGTTAGGTCTTTGGGTATTACATTCTCTCTTGCCTTCACAGCTGCAATGATTTTCTCTGGCGTAGCAATATGCAGCTGCAGTATCCCCTTTTGGTCGTTCACTATAGCATTCGTGAGCATCTCATACGCTTGCTTCACTTTGGCTAGAACATGATTCAATTGGATGACGTGTTTATTTACTGCGATCATCACAGAAGCCATTCCAAATGACATTTTGATTTCCCCATCCTCTGCATTAATGTGTGCCTCTATTGATTTCAATCCTGATAGTAAATACTTCATTTTTCTCTATACCTCTGACTGTGGAGTTCATAATCAAAAGGGTGGATTTTACCACAGTCATTTGTTCCTTGGTTAGATTTAATAACCCGCCTTGCTCGCTCTCAAGTCTCTTGATTTTTTCGATATAATATCTTGCATCATCCTCATCTAGGGTACCGAAGAGAGTTTACTAACTTCACCTATGAAATTGAAAACTCCACGAGTGATTCTTAAAAGCTCTTCCTTGCTCCTAGCCAATTGCCTAATTAATGACTTCCTGCTTTCAATCTCCTTTACTTCATGCGGCACATAATCTAGCATGGTTATACAATCTGTGAAATCAGCCCACGAGGAATTGCTGTATTTTTTACAAAATTCTTTAGTTATTTGTACATATCTTATTACTTGGTGGAACCTATCATCTAGTTCCTTTAGATCCACATAATTAACTTATCTCCATTCTGAGTTATATTATTGGACTTCACCCCTGTACTCATAATACAATCCTGGTGAGTCTTTAATGCCCTTTAAACTAAAATCTAAACCTAATCCTGAACTAATTAAGCAAGCCGCAGAAAACACGATTATCTTGACCATGCTCCCAGCCATACCTGCAAATTAAAAAAGTATTTTTAATCTATTAGCGTGAACCTTCATTAATCTTTTTTGTGTTTATTAGTAATGTTTACCCCATCTACTTTCATTACAGAGTATGGGCCCACCCATTGGGCCAAGAGTTTCTTTGATCTCCCTCTCCTAATCGTTTCATCGTATAACAAAACTTTATCTCCCACTTTAAATATCTCTATGTTTGCTCCTCTATCATAATACACTTTATTCTTTGCCTTAGCCTCCAGGAGACACCCTCTTGCCTTTTGATTTGCTGATTGCAATCTGGCCTTTAGTTCCTCCAAATAATCTTCGTAGTTGTAGGATGGAGTGGGTTCTACCTGCAGGCACCCGGGTCTGTTCTGCTTCCTTCCAAACATTAACTCGTGAGGAATTATTTTTGTGGCACTGTGTGGCGTGGTGTTGTACATGAACACTGCAAATTGGTTCCAGTCATCCCAATTATGCTGGTCCTCTGCTGTATAGTGGTGTAGGTATTCCACCAATGTTCGATGGCTCCTTTCCAGCGCGCCGTTACTTTGCGGGTGATAAGCTGTTGTTTGAATCTTCTTAATTTTGAGCAATTTACACATTTCCTTGAATACACTGCTTAGGAAGTTAGCTCCTTGATTGGTGGATATCACCTGAGGGATGCCAAATCTCAGCACCATTTGCTCCACGAACATCTTCGCCACTGTCAGTGCATCCTGCTTCTCCATGGGTACTACCAGGATGAATTTAGATAATTCATCTTGGAAAGTGAGCAGATATTTATATTTCCGGAGTGTAGTAGGCAAAACTCCCACAATATCCAAGGAGCACTTCTCAAATACCACTTGAGGTGTAGAGGTGATCCCCATTGTTATTCACACCTTTCTCCTAGTAATTTTGTTCTTCTGGCAGGTCTCACACTGCCTTATGTATCTTTCAATGTCTTCTTTCATCCCCGGCCATGAGAAATAGAGTTTTATTCTCTCAAGGGTCCTTTTCATCCCCCGACGGCCTCCAACTGGCGAATTTTGAAACTCTGAAATAAGTCTTCTTTTTCTCTCTTCAGTCATTTCCTCGCCAATTTTTCGCTCCTTCTCCTCGTCCTCTTCTTCCTCTTCTGTCTCGTTCTCTTCTTCTCTTCTTTCTTCCTTCTCTTCTTGGGCGGAGAACTGGTTGATCCCACTCAGCGCATCTGCGTTAGACTTAAGCGCTCCTTTTTTATACACCACCTGGTACTCATACTCTTCTAGCTTTAACCTCCAGCGCATCAACCTCGGACTCGGGTCTTTTATGCTAAAAATCCACACTAGGGGTTTGTGGCCCGTGATGATGGTGAACTGTCGCCTTTAGAGATAGGCGCGGAAGTATTTCATTACCCAGAAAATTGCCAATAGTTCCTTCTCCACCGTTGAATAATTCTCTCCGCCTTGTTGAGGTTGCGACTCGCATAGGTTATCGGTCTATCCTTCCCGATACCCCTTGCAAGAGCACACAGCCCAGTGCCTCGTTGCTCGAGTCGGTAGTGAGAATAAACTCCTTCGAGAAGTCCGGGTACTGGAGGACCAGTTCTGTTGTGAGATGGCTCTTTAACCTCTCGAAACTCTCCTGATGACAGGTACCCCATTCGTAGTTTACGTCCTTCTTCAGTAGGTCATGGAGCAGCTTTGCAATTTTGCTGAATCCCGGGATGAATCGCCGGTAGTAGCCCGCTAGTTCTAGAAATCCTTTCCACTGCTTAGTGGTTTTTGGCTGCAGAAATTTCCGTACTTTCTGCACCTTCTCAGGATCTGGCTTGACTCCTTCTTTGGTAGGTCATATAATAATAAGCTGTTGTTGATAACGTGACCCAAATAGATCACCTCTTTTCGAAAAAATTCGCATTTGTCTCTAGATATAACTTGAGGCTGTGCTTTCGGAGTCTCTCCAACACCTTAAGTTTCTGATTGTGGCTAATTAGAGAGTCTACAAAAATCACCTCATTGTCCAGATAAACGTGGCATTTTATTCCCTGTAATCCAGTGAGAACTGTATTCATCAAGCACTGAAAAGTTGCTGGAGCCCTTTTTTGTCCAAAGGGAAGGCGAATGAAGTGGAAATGATTGTAATTTGCATTAAAGGCAATCTTCTCCCGATCTTCCGCATGCAGTGGGATCTGGTGGTACCCACTCGCTAGGTCCAGAGTGGAGAAATATCGGGCCTTCCCCAACTGATCCTATATTTCTGTGATGCTTGGCAAGGGAAAGGCATCCCCCTCCGTTACATCATTTAGTTTTCTAAAATCTACAACTATTCTCCACTTCTTCTGGCCAGATGCATCCATCTTCTTTGGGATCACCAAAATTGGCAAATTCCAAGCACTGTTACTCCTCTCTATAATTCCTTCTTTCAACATTTTCTCTGTTTGGGCACGCACTTCCTCTTGGTGCACCTCTGGGATGCAGTATGGTTTGCTTTTAATGGCCTGTGTCGACTCTAGGGTCGGCATCGGAATTGCGTGCTCTAACGCATCTGTGCACGAGAGGGAGTCTCCTGGAAAGTATAACACATCTTTAAAGTCCGTAATAAGAGGCACTAATTCCCTCTTTTCTTCCCTGTTCAGATGACCCAATCTGAGTTGGGAGTAAAGCAATTTTTCTCGATCCAACTCATTCTCAACATTATCGCCATCTTCTGCCGATTCTACTTGTGCTGGCATCACATCATTTAATTCCACTGTAGCGGACTGTATATGCACATCCTCCTCTGTTGTGATTATCATACTCATGGTGCATTCACCATTTTCGCCTACGGTGAGGGAGGACGCAATGAATATCCCTGGGAGGACCTCTTTCTATTCTATTAGCCCTTCTCCTACCTTTTCCGTAGGGCATCTCACAATTACCTCACTTCTTGCTGGTAATTTCAAAAACCTGACACTCTTTTCTAGTGCCCCATCTTTTATCTTTTCGTCGAAATGGATCACTACATCCCTTATTAAAATTTCTTTGTTAGCGTAGTCAATACGCGCCTCTTGTTTCCTCCCAGAAATCTCTCCCCAATATTCCGTCATTACCGACGGACATTTTCTCGTCCACCAAATGAAACAAATGTGATTTTGTCTCGCTTTCTGTCATGAGATTTAGATTAATGTTCCCCAGAGTACTGATTACTCCCTCAGTCACTCCCTTTAGTTTTAAAACTCCTTCCGTGGATTACCTCGTTCCTTTCCTGAGGGCTTTCTCTTTAACGAGACTCACATCAGCCCCCATATCAATGAGGAAGGTCAAATTCCTCTTTCTTCCTTCCTTTACCTCAAAAGTGACTGTGTCCATCCCCTGTCTCGAGTTTTACATTCCTAACCTCAGCTGTTGAGGGGTGAGGGACTGATCCTCTCTTTTCCCACTTTTTTTTCTCCGACCCTCCTGAGGGTCCCCCTTTCCCTTGACCTACTCCGGGCCTTTTACTGCCCTGCAGTCCCTCGCTAAGTGCCTCGGCCGCCCCCATGCGAAACACCTCACTCCGTAGAGAGCCTTTACATTTTTGGGTTCTTTCTCATCACAACCCCTTCTAAAGAAACATTTGGAGGTTGGGTGATTCCTCTTCCCACAATTCCCACATTTCTCTCCTCCATATGACGGATTATTAATTCCCATCCACTCTCTAACAGACATTATTGCACTCTCCTCCTCCAAGGCTATTTCTATCGCCGTGGAGAGCATCAAGTCTTCCCCTCAGCTCCTTGTGTTAGTCTGAATCCGATTGTTAGCTAACCCTTGCATGAAGCAGGCCTTCGCCAAGTGATTTATTAGTGCAATCGCCCCATGGAGCTTGTCTTCCTCTAGACTCCTCCTGGTGGCCTCTCTTAATTCAGACTGCATGGTGTCAATCCCATTCCCCCAGGATACAATTGATTCCGATCTTTCCTGTTTTGAGTTGAATATTTTGCACACGTAAAAGTCAAGTGTTCTTTTGGTTGCAAAATTTTCCTCTAATATGCCCTTAACTTGTCCCCAGGTATGATTTAGATTCCTAACCATTAATTTGGATCTTGCATCACCTGTTATCTTAGCCTTTACAAATTTTAATAATCTATCATGATTATCAGGATTCAATAACTCAAGGGCTATGTCCACATTGTCGACGAATTCTTTGTTTCCATTTATCGCCATCTAAAGGACATGCTATCAACTTCATGGCTTCCATTATGCTGCAGTAATCAGTTGAGCTTGCGCTCTGACTTGACTCGTTATGATCCATTTTAACCCAATGAATTCACAAGGGGTAGAGGAGTGGGTAATTAGGAAGAGTGTGACTTACTGGGATCACTCTTCTCTGCAATGGCTGCTTTCAGCTGTCTCTCCCACATACGACGTCTTGGCTTTGCTGCTGGTAGACACGTTCCTGCACCTTCCGTATTTGTGGCATCACCGACTGTGGCCCCTGGTGGCTGTCTTCCGTCGGTGGGAGGGGGCTCTGCTTACACCTCCTTCGTCTCAATCCCAGATTGTCATTGACTGCACGCCTCGTCTTCTTCTCAGTAGGCTCTTTTGTGGCCTTTGCTCGAACCCTCCCGAACACTGTGTCGGTCTGCCTAGCATGGGACGCTCATCACAATTGCTGCACCCAACATCACAATTGCTGCACCCAACCCCACACCTGACACCAAAATATTCATGTAGTGCCCCAAGGTGAATAGGAGCTCCACAATGACTGCAATGGGAGACAACTGGAGTGGCTCAGTCGAATCCCTGAGCGTATAGGGTGCCAAAGAGTAATTACCCTAGCAATTGCGTTACTTAGGAAGTTTATTTAAATGCCCAAGCTGGCCAGCATAGCCTCTGGTGGTCTCGATGCAAATGCCCCTGTATCAGGGATTTTCCGGAATTTATATAGCAAGTTTTTGGAGAGATGCAAGGGTGAGACGATGGGTGGGGTGTAGCAGGCTGTACGAGGAGGAATGTCTAATGGGTGGTTTTCCATTAACCCTATAACTAGAAGATAGATAAAGCTTTTAAATACTTGTAGCTTAAAAGGGTTCCTTAATGCAACTCTGCGAAGAACAAGGAAACTTTCTTTTCTAGGCTCTTGAGAGAGCAGGTGGGAACCCATAGGTCCTTACACATAAAGTATCTCTGGATTGTTCCTCCTCCTCTCGCCTTCCAGTATGCCCAGCTGGCAACTCCCTGGTGCCTCCCTAGGATGGGGGTGGGTATTTCACAGAGGCAGTACACCAGTACTTCTTTTATTTAATGCTCTAATAGGTCTGCTGATGAATAGTTGTACTCACGCATGTGGTATTTATTGTTGTCTGGTAGGTAATTTAATAGTGAACGAATAAATAATTGTTGTCCTAGTAACCATAAATATTCATATGTTGGAACAATCTCTTAGAGAATTTGAGATGAATGTTCAATGATGAGGGTTTTTATAAAGTCAGGTGCTGCTGACTTAGTTGTGATTTCAGATCTGTACAATACATACCAGCTCAGGGGTTTACTGTACAATGGTAGAAATGCTACGTTTAATAAATCAATGCATATTAATGATTACTGTCAGTCCGTTTATTAGGGTGGCCTTACATTCTCTGGGGAAATAACTGTGCCTCTTAGGCCTACCATTGAAAACAGCTATCGTAGCATCAATGGATTACTTAATGATGGGAGAACCAGACTGTCCATGTTATTTGTGGTATGTATTAAAGAGATATGTATTAATTCCTGTTGATGTGATATTTTGAGGAAATTAAGCTTTTTCCTAATGGATATGGCTGTTTGTGCATGACAATTATTTTGATCACTGGTTTTACCTATGCTCTACCTTTTGGCAGTATACATATATTCTGCCATATTAATTATTTTTACTTTTATATCATGGTGCATATAAATACTCAGCAGTATTACAGAACATTTAATGGAAATTTTACGAAAAGGTAAATTAATTCACTTTTATGTAGTGAGAGTGAGTTGTTAGGGCAGAAACATAAGTAAATTTTGTGAACATGTTCCTAAATATATATCAGTGACTCATTTTGAATCATATATATAAAATAATATCATTTATACGATTATTCTCTCAATTTTGCTGCCAAAATATGCTCCGATACTGCCTGTCTATGTTTTACCTGCTAGTAAGTGTGAAAAACTGGAAATGGTATTCTTTCAACTTTTGAGAGGGTGCTGTATGGACTTATATATTCAATATTCATTATACTGTTGTGGACTCAACTTAAATAGATTATTTTTACTGTGCACTACATTGATTTTACACTGGTGGTCAAGTTGGTATGGTAGCAAGTGTATTGGCTCCAATCCTGAAGGGCCCTGGTTCACATCCCGACTGGCTGATATTTTTTAGTGGTATATCTGTCCTCACTTGAGTGCTGTGTGGAGAACACTTCATATTCACTACTCCATTCCTGGTTCACGTTCTCATCCCGACTGGCTGATATTTTTTAGTGGTATGTCTGTCCTCACTTGAGTGCTGTGTGGAGAACACTTCATATTCACTACTCCATTCCTTGGGTGAGATGTTAAACCATGGGCCCCTTGGCACATTTTGTTAAGAGCAGGCTAAAGCTGATGTTGGGCTTCTCTCCACCCTTCCTTTACTTCATGATATATTTCTGCCTCTATCCGATTACTCACCTCTCTTAAATTGTGCATATCACTTCAGCTGTTGGTGTTCTTCCCAGAATTAACTGTGTATAAACTTATTTTAAATTATCATCTTTTACAAAGTATCATATTGCCCAGCCCATAATACACTTTTTTTCCTCAAAAATACATCCATGCATTATATGGACTGAGAGTAAACCTACAGTCTTATGTGTACTTTTTTGTGCTGCTAATTGATGGTGCCCATCAGCCATTACTTTCACCACTGACTATGTGCATAGGAGCTAGCTAAAGTTGCACTTCCCATCATTAATTTGTTTCTCATCATTCTATGGTGGATTACTTTACAGTTGCTACTTTTAATTAGCTATCCCATTTTCTTCCACCCTCTAAATGGCTAATGTTAAAAGATATTGATTATTTTTTTCATCTAAAATCAATCACATAAGATTAGTGTATTTTATGGGGTGGGAAACGCAGTACAGGTATCCTTTGCTTAACACAATTATTACTGTAACATGGTTGGTTCACAAATATTTCTTTTCCTTAGCATGACCAAATTTCCACCTTAAAACAACTGAATATTACCGTAATACTCTCAAACCACCTTTACCTTGAGTTACCATGTAAGACAATCAAAAAGAAAGACCTGATGTCATCTATCTTAAGCAAATTGATTTTGTATTTCATTGACCCTTAGAAATCAAACCAGCCTTCATATTGATCATTGAGTTAATGTGTGACTTGACTAAATCTCTGTTAGATAGGTTGCAGAAGTGGAAGCCAAAGAATTAAAATCCTACCATCCCTACTCTGTGCAACAAATTTATTGTGATATAAGAATCAACTTTGCATTGTCTCATTCACTTTTATTGAACCCTAAACATGACATCAACCTCTAAGCATGGGTAAAGTTTTGGCTTCAACTATATCCTGATATTCAAGATAATAACCATGTAACAGTGAATTTATTCAAATTACCATCTTTATTTGTGTAAGCCAGGCACCCTTTTCCCCAAAACTCTGGTGAAGAAAAGGGGGTGCGTGGCTTACATGAATCTCTGGATTTTCTTGTAAGCCATGTATCCCTTTTATTCAAACTCCTATTGTTAGCGTTGCTCATTTTTCCCCCATTTCCTATTTCTTTAATTTTTGTTAAAGAATGTTCTTTCAGGTTATGATGAAAATCAGTCGGCTTAACCCTTAGTCGTTCAAGGTGCCGATATATTGGCTTCCCATATTTGCCTTAGAAAGCTCAAGGTGCCATAATATCAGCTCTAGTAAAAAAATATTTTTGCACATATTATTTATAAAATTACTTTTTATTTTTGCACTCAATACATTTTTAAATAGAAACTAAAATATGTTTTCCATTTTCAATTGAAATCTAAATATCCATGACCCAAAAACAGGCTGACAAAAATTATTTGCTTGAAATTTGCAGAAATAAGGCGGGAGCTATTTGGGCTTGAAAACTAAAAATGGCGTGAGAGTGAAAGGGTTAAGGTCAAAAAATAAATTTTTTGACGAAAATATTTTTTTTCCTTGTGAGCCTGCCAAATAATGAGGGAGTGCGGGATACACAAGGTTGCAGTTTTCACAAGTATATACAGCACACGGGGAGTGGGATAGATCATTGCAACAAGTGATGTTTGAGGGTGCAACACAGCATGCTGTGTGGTGCACCATTTGGAATCTGTGATGATATCCAATACAAGCTATCCTTCAGGTTAATCCATCCTCTATATGATCCCACTAAAGTGAAATCTGTGCTGTGCTAAGGCCTCAATGATTTAAGTTATTCTCTGACTGGAGAGGACTATTGCGGCTTTTAGTGTATTATTTACATCAAGTTCTCAAGCATTTCTGAGAATCGAAGTGCACATAGCATTGTCATGATATAAATTTGTAATAATAGCATTTCTTTTCTAAAGTTGCTAGTAAAAAGGTTATCAAACATGTCAGTGATGATTTACTAGGTCCAAATTTATTATTCCTCATGCATATCACCTGTGAATTACATGGTTCCTCGTGGGTTTTCAATATTTGCATTATACAACACTTTTTCAGAACATATCTATCTAAAATGCTAAATGGGGTTACCTGTATTTGATTCTATCACAATTAGCAGAATGACATTATTTTCAATTTGGTGGAAGAAAAAATAATTAGAGATTTGATTTTGGGGAAGTTATTTGAGTGCATATTTCAAGGTGGTGAAAGTATCATGCAAATACTCGTGATTCACTCTGCTGCCATTTATTTGTTGTTGTCATTTAAAGTATCCTGGTTGTACATGGAACCAGTTGAGTCAGTTGCCTTAAAGTAGAGAGTAGTACCTATTTCACTACATGTTTCTACATGATAGTTCAGTGAAATCCCTGTCATGTGTTGAGTGTAATGAGAAGTTCTTTCAAGAAATGACAATGGTCATTAATAGCCTTCTAATAGCCTTATGAATTGCAAGCAAAGTATCAATGATGCTGAGACCATTTGGGTCTTGGAATGATTATTGGCTTAGTGAAATAAACGTGAGAGGAGAAATCATCTGGGGCATAATTTAGGGAAAGAATGCACCAAGAAATTCTGGCCAATCTTGCCCAACTGAAATGATGCTCCTGAAAATCAGTGAGTTTTACCTTTACTTTCAAATGGGACAATATTCTCTTCTATCATAAGTTATGAATGTATAATACTACCTATGCTTATGCACTTTGTATGGCTTTTTGACTTCTAATGGGCTTTGTAATATCTGCCTGTCAGGATTGTTATGGATGGTAAATGAAAACCATTTTAATTAGGTGATGGGTGAGAAATATGTAATGATAGTTTTATGTTACTAGATTATTCCAAGTGAAATGAGAGGATGTAAAAATGTAAAATGTAAATTGGAGGGGTGGGCGGAGGCCTTCTGGAGCCCCCCTGGCACTTAGACCTCTTTAGATCCATTGTGCCAACCCACATTTAACCTGCCCGCCACACGCAGACAGGGGACAAGAACACCACGGTAGAGGTATGGAAGGGGGACACCCATTCAACCTCCGTCCGGGCCCAACATTGCTTAACTTCGGTGATCTGTTGGGAACCGGTGTATCAACGTGGCTAGGCCCTTGCCCGAAATGAGAGGATACTTATATGCCAATTGGATAGTATTTATAGTGATATAAATTAGTGAGAATATCAGCGTATGCCATGGTTCCCAACCTTTTGTGTTTCTGTACATTTCAAAAGTCCATTTCCCCATTCTTCTCTGTATCCATGAGCTATCTCTTCACAAAAAAATTCTTGTTATCAGTGTAGCTGCTATTCATTTATGTTTGCCTCTGTTGTGTAGACTCTAATCATATAATTGCTTACATTGATCACACAATGTTGCCCCCTGTTTGCCCATAACTGTATGTAAAATTTCAGTTGAGCAAATATGCCTCCTGCTTCTTCCAGTATCACTAAACTATCTTCACATACCATAAATCGTTTACCCCAGGTTGGGAACTGTTTAACCTCATGGATCTCTTCCTGAATTTTAAGTGTTTAATTTATTCGTGAAAATCAGTTTTAGAAATACCTACAGAGCATCATAGCCCATCACTTCAATATGATGTCTATGCAAATAGGAGTGTAAAACATCACAAAAACGGACTTCCACTTGTTCGAATTACATATACCTACCCATTATAATTTATGAGAGTGCAAATATGTGCCAGTTGGTCAAAGTTTTTTTTCTAAGTGAATTTTATTTTGATTGAATTTGGTGGTGTGCTAATTGAAAACTATTGCTAAACATGAAACTCTTAAGTAAGGCATCTCTTTGACTTTCTCCATTGAATTTACAGATTGTTTTGATGTTGCTTGGTGAATAAAAAGTGTTGGTACTCTAAAAATCTGAAGTGTCATCTTTGACTGATGTTGGTGTCTTTTTGGAATTTTGTGAAGCTGCCTTGCTGTATTGATTACCCTATATAATAAATGTACTACATGAGCTTGGTGCCTAATTAAAAGTTTATCAGGAAAATTCTGCTATTTACTTAATATATTGCCATTACATCCATGCTGAATACTGACATCCATGCTGAATACTGCTATTACTTGTGTTACTTTTTTATGTTTTATGCATGTTATGTTTTCTAGCCATACTCACTTTACCTGTGGTAAATGACTTATTTATTTAATGTATCGTTAACATTTTGGAAAAAATTAGCTTTTCAAATGAATTCTAAAATGGAATTTGGAAATTCTTGTACTCACGGATTCCTTTATCAATGGAATCCTAGCCCCGAATGTTTATGTGTGAGAAGATCTCGGGATCTCTGACCTGGTGGCGATCCTGAGAACTTCTCACACAGTGCATTCGCCGGGAAAGTACGAAATCTTTCTTCCCGAATATTTAAGATTAGGGATGGTCAAATTGGATCCATTGGATCCAGACATCTGCGCATCTTTCATTATACTCAGAACTGTATTCGTATCCATAGACATGGAGTAAAATCGGATCTGGATTGTAGATTTTAAAATTTCGCAGCTTAGCAATCGAAACGCCCCATGAATGGAATGTAGGTGCGATAGATATTGACAGGAAGAAAATATGTAACTCATGAAATTAGATGAAAATTTTCCCGTGCAACTAGAAGAAAAAAAAAAGAAGTAAAACTTTTTTCCCCATTACCCCAGTATTGCGAAAAAATATATAGAATGCCAAGTGGGTAGCCTACATTCACCGGGATCAGGCGGACAACGAGAGCTAGTGTACTGTGTGTAGTTCGATCCCTATTGCATTTAATTTTTTCTTCTTTCAGTCATTGCATCGAAAATT
The DNA here is from genome assembly GCA_933228895.1 of Platycnemis pennipes. Classification (NCBI taxonomy): domain Eukaryota; kingdom Metazoa; phylum Arthropoda; class Insecta; order Odonata; family Platycnemididae; genus Platycnemis; species Platycnemis pennipes. Next base: position 113,445,259 of record OW121850.1, read on the forward strand.
TTATCATCTTCAGCTACAAACCCTTACATCTGAGTACTCACTTTTTTATACTTTTATTGTTTAAGTTAGATGCACGAATGTATCACTCAAAAATTAGGGATGGTCGGGTAGGATCCAAGGATCCACGGATCTTTCATTTCATTTGCTACTGAAATCAGATACGAAGACAGCATAAATTCGGATCCGAATTGGAGATTTCTAAATTTCGCGGCTTAGTGATTGATGCACACTGCGAATGGAATATAGGTTCGGTAGATATTGACAAGGAGAGGATTTGTAACTTGGGTCACGAAATGAGATGAATTTTTTTCTGTGCCACTAGAACAAAATAAAAAAAGTACACATCTATGCTTTTTCTCCATGAACCAATGATAGTGTTGTTTTTAAAAATGAGAGCTAGTCTACTGCCGGTCACGAATTTGATCCTTAACACTGCCTAGGAATATAATTTCCTTATTAAGGAAATAATTAAGGAAAGTAATAGTCCATGCCGTATTACTGGGGTAATACAAGCAGGCAGTTAAAATAGTAGATTATCAGTAATTTCATTTCAATTTGTATGTCAACAAATTAAGGTGGCTCCACCGAATTATGAAGTAGATGTCATTTTTGTGAAAATGTCAGAATACATCATTTTTTGCCCCTTCTATCGATTGGCAACAAAATAATTTGGCCTTACCATAATATATTTGAAGAAAAAAGACACTGAAAATCAGATATTTCATACGTGGCTATACGGCAGAGCATGGCTCTTGCAGTAATATTTGCAGATTAATAATTTAAGGAGAAATGTCGTTTTGACGAAAAACTAATATAAGATGCGTGATTTTACGTAGAATTTAGTATTGTAAAAAAGTACTCGCCTTACCACACTTGTTTAATTGATATTAATAAATGTTTGCTCGAAAAAAAGCAGAAAAGCCTTAGTTGCGTGAAAGTGGCGCTACAGTATGTTGTTATCATTGGCAACGATACTTGTGACGGAACGTGCTTACAAGCGTATTTACCGTCTTAATTACGGAATATACCTTACCAAGATCCTTCTTATATTTTTTACGTATTTTAAATATTTTATTGGTTATTAATATGGTGTAATTAATATCAATGCTTCCAAATGGTAGCAGCGTCATTGTTGCCAAACAGTTTTCAAAAATACGAATATTAATAAAATTCAAAACAAAGAGTTGTATTTTCAAGAGAGTAGTTTAAAACTAAGTAAGAAAATATTTAACCTATTTTAGAATACGTATTTGCGGAATTGAGCATGTATCCTCACTTTGTAAATTAAACGTGGCAACAACAGGTCAGTCATTTTCCGAAGTCAAAATGAGTTAAAAGAGCTTGTAAAAAATAGAATGTAACTACAACGCGCTATAAAATAGCATACTCATACAATTATTGTGTATGCGTTATCACCCTGCAGATGATTTTCCATATAGGTGTTTTTCTGGATCGGTATTTATTCATTGAATAACATAGCTCTTTTACGGGATATTGAATCGCGGAGTCACGGTGGAACCTCCTTAAACAAAAATAATAAAATTTGGCATTAGTGAAAGTGATTTGAAAAATATTTTATTACAGAATTAAAATCGTGGAATCATTGCGCTAACTTTACAGTGTACTTTTGATTGATGCACTTGTAAATCTAGTTTGAGCGATAGAAGTACAAAAAAGTCAGTATCCACATAAAAGGGTTGGAAATTATGGATGATAAAATTTTTGATTTGATGGCTGAAAGAAAAATTTGAAACAGTGATAAGAATCGAACTTCATTACCTGCAGTACACAACCCCACTATGCATTTGTCAGCTTACCTAAGTTCAGAGAGTGCAGGCTCCATGCATGTCATTCTACTTTTCTTGCAGACCCGGCCAATGGAGAAAAAACCCGAGACACATATCTATATTTTGCTTCTAGTAGCATGAAAAAAGGCTCATCTCATTTCAAAATCTGAGTCACACAACCTCTCCTTATGAGTATAAAACTCTCCAATTTCATTTTAAAGGTTATTTACTGGTTTAGCAGCTTGAAATATTCTATAATTATTTTTTAGTTTTATAATGAAATCCCAGATATTCCATTAACGGAATCTCCTGACCGCATCAAAAACTTTTTTTGTTTCTAAAAAAGGATGTGAAAACTTTCAAGGATTTGATTTACAACAGCAACCCAAGTTAATGGAAACTCATTGTGCACTGAATTAATTTTAGATTTTGCTTATTATTTAATATTTTATAGTATAATATTCTTGGTGTGTGATACGCTCGGAAGTCTTTTTTCTATAAATTACATTTAAACCTTTCTGGATAGAGGGTGATAGAATATGGCATCACTACGACATTATAATATGGAAAATAATTCTAATATTAATGAAAATGAACTTATAATGTTTCTTTTAACTGCACTCTAAAGAATAGTTGTACAGGTTTAAAACATGTATTGGTTGATGAATTTGTGATAAAGAAAGTGAACTATATATTAGAAGTAATAAAATATAGTTATTGTATTTGTAAACCTTGATCAAGAAAATATTATCCACACAGATGATAGGAAGATGATTTTTTCTTCAATAAATTTACTCGTTTTTTGAAAATACTATTGTTGCTGTTTTTCTATGTATATTAAAAATCTAGGATTAGAAAAGGAATGAAATTCAGAATCCAGTATGTAAAACTAAGGATCCAAGACAAAGACCCGAAACCCAGGCAAGGATATGGATCCAGATAAAAACTTGGATCTGTCCATCACTATTTATGATGATTGATTAATGCTAATTCATTACTTGAATAATATTTATTCATTATAGTTAATGATCTATATACCAGTTGATGTGAAGATGTTGTATTTACTGTGCATGAGTTAAGAATGGAATGAAACTAATGCATGCATATGAGAGTGAAATTACTCTTGTCGTGTAGCATGCAGATAAAGTATAGAAAATAACACTGTGGATAGTTTTCTCTACTTTACTCTTTTAAATGTTGTTTCACTATTTTTAACTTACTTAAAATAAAAAATTAAAATCATCATTGAAATTACAGTAAAGCATTAGTTTAAGGACTAGAATGCGAAAAACTGATTTTGGAAGATATTTTTATATTCCACCCTAATGAATTACATCATCATTCAGCCCAATCCTGGGCAGTTTATATTATTAAATATGAATGTTCTCTGTACCAAATTGCGTGCTCTTTCCTACAAGTACCATTTTTATTTCACTCATTTCTTGTAAGCTCATCCCACCAGGTTGAATTTGAATTATTTTAGTTTCATACTGTGGAATGAGTATTTGGGGAGAGGCGTCTTAATGCTAAAAATCATCTGAACACACTAATAGATAAACCTTTAGTTTGAATTGTCTTGAATTGAATGTTTAAAATTTTACTAATGAATCAAATTAACTGTTCATCAAGCGGAGTTTGTATGTGATCACCTTGGATTGATTTTTTTAAATGGTTATTTTTTCCCTTCACAACATTTAATATTGACAAAACATTTTATATCCTCTTTTGTGAGAGTTAAAAATAAAAAAAGGACAGCAATGTAATGAAGAAATCATTGCATGGCAGCACGTTTATTCTTTAACCTTGCTCTATTACTGGGAAATTTAGTTCTAATTTAATATTCAACCTCAATAATGATAATGAAAAAATCTTATCTTATCCTATGTGCATCATCACTTATAATTTACCCAGATCACTTTTGTTTAATTTCCAGTAATCTTTGATGGGCAGTGTGATTGGCTTCATCTTGATATGGTAAGGTGAAGTTAGTCAAGGTTCTGTATACATTAACAGTTGGCTCTAAATGTATGGATTATTACAGTCACATGTGACTAATGCATAATTACATATGCATAGACAAGTTTTTTCTCAAGAACTTGATATTGACTTTTTCATTATAAGGTATGATACTTAGTGTCCTGCATAACCAACGTTTTCTTATCCCTTGATGCTCAATATTTAAAATGCCACAGTAAGATGCCCTCCAGTTGTTCTACCTTTTTATCAAATCAAGGTTTTCATGCAAGATGTCTTCCTGCAAACCATCTTTTATAAATTTCAATAGGGAATATCTGAGCTGTAGTGTAGGAGACTTAGTCATATTTAAGATGTTGCAATGAGAACAATGGTCAGTTACAATTGGAAAAATATTTTGTATCAGTGTGTAAATGTGTCAAATTCAGTTTATAATGATTATTTGTCCTTCTCAAAACTGAAATTCTTTTAGGAAATTTAAAATGATAACTTCGGTCCCATTTTTACTGTGCTATATATATGTATCAAAATGGCTATTCTCATTGATTATTTTTAAAAAAAGTCCGTTAAAATTATGCTGATAAATTTAAATACCCTAAGCTATGGTTATTAATTATGGCTCTGGCTGCTAGACATTAATGAATATAATTTCCATATTAAAGAAAATATAGGAAGGAAAATATTAGTTCACTTTTATATTTCTCTTATTGGATGAAACCCCTAGAAGGTTATTAAATTTTTATGCTCTTGTCTGAAAAATAATCTGAGTTACTATAATTATTGTTTTTAATGAAGCGCCATCACTTGATAGGCCACCCTACTGGGGTCCTATGACTTCTCACCGCCACCTTCCTTTGAGGACAGTTCATGGACCACTTTTCATCTGGCTCTTATCTTTCGACTTACCTATGTCAACCATGCCTCTACCACAAGCAACTTCCATTACTCCCACCAGTTTAGTTCTAGTGGTCATGGGAATGTACAAGCCCATCCAGCCCATCCACAACCAGGTGTAGTCCATGATGAGGGTGTGGAAAGCTGCTGAAATTTGTATATTTGAGACTTTGAGATATGGTATTGAGAAAAATGCTGAGGGAAACTTAGCCTTTTGCACTTGGATTTTTTCAACCTCAAAACCTATAGCCTGCTTGGAATTCCATTTTAAATGTCTGTGTATTTAATGATGGGATCCGATTACAGAATATAATTTAATATCCAAAATGAAAGCTTGATCAATGTTGTTTGTTCATTTTGCTATTTCTATTGCCTCTCTTATCAATCTTCAGAAATGGTGGGCCTCTTTTGGAATTAACTGCACTCCTTCAAAGTTGAAGTTGTGTTGCACTGGTCGATTTGTGTTCTGGTATTACAGATAAGCAATAATTGTTATTTTTAATAGCTCTCTGATGTTACCAGAGGCATACTTCTAAAGATCTGGAGGTCCGGTTGATATAATGGTGACCACAGTTGCACATCACCTCACATATGCACTCCTCTAGTAAGAGTTTTGTGGATGCGAATCCTTTCTGAATGCAGACTTTCAGGAGGATGTTTGCTGTCATGGTGGCTCGCGTGTTTCTGAACAGGGATTTGTGTTTGGAGAGAATTCTGATGATTCAAAAAGAAGTAGAAAAAGCTGGCGGGAGTGCTAGTAAAATACTGTCATTGAAAAAAATAAACATGCAATAAATGCCAAAAAATAAATATTTCAAGAGTTTAACTTTGTTTGCCTTTATCTCAGCTATCAACTGTAAGTGCCTCAAATATGTAGTATGTATTTGGTAAACCTTTACTGGCATCAAACCTAATGTAATGTATTCCAAGAGTGTTGTTTTTACTCTAACCAGTGCTTCTCTGGGTGGTATAAGAATACAGAAGTCCTCTTGTTTTTTTGTTCTTGGGCAGAAGAAAAATAAATAAGAAATAATGGTGGTAATCAGGATTATTGTGGCAGACCTCAATGCACAGAACTCTCACTGAGAATATTGGTAACGAGTTGGCATGTTATTTGGGAACAGGGAAAACTAGTACTACATCCATTATTATCAGATTGAAGGGATAAATTAGGGATGTAAACTCAACAAATGTTGTTAAATATATGCTAGAGCTCACCCCATTGGTAATGAAATGTAAAATATAAAAGGTTATATTTACTATTGCATGGTTAGCATGATGAGAATATGATTTTCTTTTAATTATCTATGAGTCTACATACCTTGAATTGGCATGACTGATTGGAACATTTCAACAAGCAGAGGGAAATACTTTATGAAATTTTGGCTAAAAATTTATTTTTCCATTTAAAAAGCTAAGTGAAAATATCATTTGTGTTGACTATGCAGTGCCAACAGTGGGTTTCTAGTGTAGGGATTTATTTGAGTGATGCAAAGAAAATACATTTAATAACTTGTACATTTATATACCATATAAAATCTTCAACAATAACTTTTCCTTTATTAGTCTATAAAAACAATTTCTGGAGAGAGTTGAATGAATCTGCTCCATAAAGTATAGATGACAAATGCAAAATGTTGCCCACAGTTTTTGTGAAAAGGTAAATTTTTGTCATTCACCATGCCATTTCTTTTAAATGGATGCATGTTGTTCCATGGAGTAGTTTCACAAATTGGGTAATGAAAGTTGCACAGAGAGGTGACTATGATAGACTTAATGAATAATATCTTGGCATAACCACTCTGAATATTAATTTAATCAGATCATGATTCGATGAAGGAAAATGAACGTTTGCCCTAATTCCATTGTATATATTGTATAAAAGGAAAAAATAACTCCTATCCTTGTAGTCATTAAGCCAGTTTTTAGCATATAGAATTCAATCAAAATGACTAGGGACTATGATTTTGTAACCAAGAAGGTGTTGATGATGTGAACAAACCATTAATAAATGATAAATATAGGTTTGGTCTTCTTTGAAACTGGAGGTAGACCAGCATTAAATTACCTCATATGTTGCTCCTAACAGCAAGACATCTTATGGTACAATCATGCTGCCTTATTAGTATCATATGACTACTAATCTTTTTCTCGTGATTGCCAATACATGCTCTAAAAGAAAGTAAATCAAAGGAACAATTTTTAAAGAAAAAGATAATTCTAAGGAACCTTGATTGGGTTTTGCATCATAATTTAGCCTATGAAGTTTTGCAGATTTGAAATACTTTTTCTTTTGAAATTAGGATAACTGGCTAGAATAATATTTCCCATTGCAGCTAGAAGTTAGGCAACCTGAAATGGGGTATATTTTCTATAAAAGAATAAAAATAGTGTCAGCAGTAGAAAAATAACCTATTAATTTATGGAAGGATGCTATGTGATGAAATCTTATTTATTCCTCCTGTAATCATGCACAGTTTGTTTCCCTGAATGGCATGCTTTTAAAGAGGTAGGTGCGACAGGGTATTTATTTTCTTATGTTTGACTTGATCGGTTGGTATTTTCCTTCCATTTGAACAAAGATGAGTACAAATTGTATAAACCCTAGAAAGATTCACTGAAGATTTTGAGATTGTTAAATGCCTAATAAAAACCAAGAAGTCCTATTTATTCATCAGATGTTCTCATAGTGTAATATTTTCATTCATTTACTCTGGGGAATAGTGAGAACCAAAAACCTGCAAGTTTCTTTCGAATTACATCCTTACACTTCATGCTAAAAAATGAATCTGCATGGCAAAGAACACCTTCCAAAATGATGTTCAATCCTGTGTGAAAAATGTGAATAGCATGACGTATGTCCCAAGTTCCATTATGCATGGAGGTAAAATGCAACATTTAGTTCTTCATAATTCTTCCTCTTCTCCCTCCAAAACTATTCCTGGTGCCAATTGATGCACTTTGTTGTCATCTTGTTCTCTCCACTTGTCTGAATTTCTTCTTGGTCTTGAGGGTGCATAGGAATTATAACTTGGGCCGTTCATGTTTCTGCTTGAGTTTGGAGTGTGATTAAAACTTCTATGGTCACCATCCCTGGATCCATAGCTGCTCACACCACCAAAAGAAGCACCAGATTGACCAAAGTCATCTGACTGTCCCCCACGCTTAAGGGATGCCCGACTGTAATTTGTCTTGCGCAGCATACCCTTGATGTTGATAGTTTTAGATGGAGGATGGCAATTAGAGAAGAAGAAAAAGGTTGTTATAGTAATACACCATAAAATATTATTTGGTATTACCTAATAATACTTCTATATTATTTACCCAGTGCTTTGCAAAATTTGTGGACTTAAGAGTTTTTCATTAGGTATTATGCATTTGAATTTTATCTTCATAATAGTTAAAATGAATCAAGAGTTGAAATGTGATAGAGTAGCTATAAGCACATAGTTCAAAAAAGAAAAACATTTGAATATCCTTTTTCCATAAGTAAATGAGACATGTACCACTATTGAAAACCTACTTAATGGTATCAGTGTGAGCTTAGTTTTAGGCCTGTTTAGGCCTGCTTTTGCACTTGGGTTTGAAAACTCAATTTCCACTGGTTTTTACATGGGTTTTTGTGGTCAAAATTTGACTTCCAGGATATTTTGTTCTTCCCGCACAAATTTGTCTTGATGAGTGACAGTTTAGCTGGCATTTTAGTGTGCATCTTCAGTTTGGTTGGACCTGAAGATGCTGACTTACATGCCAGAGAAACTTTTATCTGTCAGGATAAATAAACGTAGGGAGATCCATACAAACTTGGTAATTTGTGCAGTGGCTGTTGTTTAATAGAGATATTGACTGGAAAAGTTCCACCACTACGATCACAATTTTGAAATAATGATGCTCTGTTGAAGGAATATGATTAAGGAATTGTTGATGAATATTAAAGATGCTGACATAACTAGGGTGGTGGAATAGAGGTTTTGATTGCACTGAACGAAGGCAGTGATAAAGTAATTTGAGAAGTGTGGAGATCTTTTGTCTTAACCAACTCCACATATGTAAGGTTTGTAAAGCAGAAAGAAATCAAACCTGAAAGTTAAATGGTGCGTCTCCATGGGATGCGTCACCTCTGGAGGCTTTCATTTCCATTTCATAGACTGGATTAACTGGCCTGTGTTGAGAAAAAGAAAATTTGTTAAAAGTTTGATAAAAAATGAGCTTAATAAAAAGTTCTCTAAATTTACTAACTCACCTTAATTGAGAGCTGTAAGGTAAAGTCACTGTTAATATTTTAACTAGAAATGTTTTAAATAATAAATTTAAAAAAAGAAAAGAGAATTAAATAGCTAATAAGAATAGAAAAGTGACCAAGGTCTTTCATGACTTTCATGACTATTAAGATTTCGTTTCGTGAGTTTCAATTTAACAGCTACTGAATGGTTACTGTGAATTGAATCCATAAAAAAATATTTTTCCATTACTGTAACAGTTAGGCAATTGAATACATTAATTCATAGTTGTAAATTTCAGGGCTATTCATTAAAGTACCAATCACTATCATAAACCTACATTAAAAGTGATGATGATTATTGAAAATAAAACTGTCTGTTAACTACATCAAATATGGATATTATGGTTTTGTAATTAGAAAAACAACTCTAAATTTCTAACTGGGATATTTAATACAGAAGTTATAAATATGATGAATTCATTTTATGAGTTTTTTCAGTTACTCTAATTTTTTTATATACTGCTATTTACATGAGCATCTAACAAGCATCTACAAAAGTCAAATATATGGTAAATTTGAATCTTTATGGTAGTATTTGCTTATTTTCTGGCATTTCCAATTATATTAACTAATATTTTTACATAGGAATCAGTAAAAAGGATATTTAAGGTTTGAAGATGAGTAGAATAGGTTTAAATATGGGAGGTTACCTACCTTAGTTAAGTATTAAATTAGAATCATTAGATATCTTGGTCGGCTTCCTCTAAAATTTATCCATACTTTAAAGGGGTAAGAGTATTATTTGTAATCAGAAGCTCTTTATTTTCAAAATAAATTATATGTAAATAAATAAATGTATGCAAATCATTACCATATATAAGGTCTTTAAGAAAAATAGTGTCCCAAATTGGTATTTTTATAATTTCTTTTAACTAATGTAACCACTTATTGGAATGACAAATTTGATATGTATCAGTCACTGGAAAACGAACAATAAAAGTAATTTCCAAAAATAGATTATCTTTTTAAATAAATGAGATTTGAACAAGATTTATCATGACATCTATGGTGAAAGTATTTGAATTTCTCTTCTGATGAATTAACCTGTCAGCCATGCATTTACCAGCTCTGCAATTAGAATTGTGGCTGTGAAAAATCTCTCTTACTTTATGCTGTCAAAATGTGTGGGCTTCCTGAAGTTTTTTATGGTACACTACCCATGCTTCTTCATAATGAAAAATCAATTGCTCAGTTTCTTTTAATTCTTTTACAAATTGATATATGCATAAGTGCATGAATGAACCAAGGATGACTTCATGTATCAGGGATAATTTTTAAACTTAGACATGGGGTATCACTTTTTGTATAAGGTATTTTGTATTATTAAAAATAAATTTTTGAAGAGAGACTTAAAGTTTAGGCCCATAAAAATAATTATTTGCTGACCCGTATTATTAAAATTCCAAATGCTGTAATATGATAGCTCAGTGTACTTTGAAGAGACATATTTATCCTTCTCCCACTATCAATGGGCCATATTGTTCATCATAATTTACCATTATGAATTCAGGGGTTTTCTTCAACTAACCGGTCATAGGTCACCTTCTTTGGCTTCGCTTCTGCAATTCCCTCCACATCTCCAAACAAGGCGTCGATTCTTTTTGCCAAGTTGTTGTTGTCCTCATCAGTCTCCGATGAGATATTGTTGTCTGTGTCCTTGGTGGTGTCATTATTCTTCATCTTAGTTGTGAAATCATCCTCAAGAGAAGGCCTTGGAGGAGTGATTGCGTCTCCAGTGCTGTCACGATGTAAAATCCCATAAAGCTTGTCTTTTTTGTTTTTGTATTTCGCTTAGCAAACGATATATGTGGGCTGTTATTTTCTCTATCATTGAAGTGATGTAAGAGTGTATATTACCATTTGATCATGTGTGTAAATTTGATGTGTCATTTAGGCTCTTTTGTTGATCCAGGTGATTTGGTCGCGCCACCATAGATTCATCCTTTTTTTATTGTGTGATTGTGTCAAACATTGCCAGGGATAATAATTCCCAAAATAAATATTTTCAGATATCCTTGAAAAACTGATTGGGTATGAGTTCATCATAATGATTTTTTTTTGAAAATGCTGAAATCAGCTATGAATTTTTCTGCTTGTGTGGTAACGTTGTGTTAAAATATTCAAAAGTGTCCTCATTAGTTTTGTGTCTTTGCTAAGCTTTCAGCATTGAACAATTACATAGTCAGTAGGCCGGCAGAATGAATAGCTCAGCAGTCCAATCAGACAAGCTGTAGTGCAGTGTTGTCTCTCATCAAAATCACAAAGATATAACTCCTAATAATGTTGTGAAAAGTATGTTTTCCAAATACATTGTTACATATTATAAATTTACTTATAATGTAATTCAACCTGTTGAAGTGTGATGAAGAGAGCATTAAAATTTGCTCTCTGAATGACCAACTAAGGCTGCAGAATAAATATGAACAACATTAGCTGATATCTACACAATGAACTGTTATACAAAATAATTTACTTACTACATACTAATAAAGGATTGAGGAGGTCATGCTGTAACATGAATTTAACATATAATAAACTTTAATGCATAGGAAGATGATCAATGATTTTCTATGATTATACTTTGGGGAAATTACTGAAATTTGTTGCATTAAAATATGGGTTATCTATAAATATGATTTCGATAAATGTTAATGAAACATAATTGAAGGTACTTACTTGAGAGTAATATACCTCCAGTATATTTAAGGGAATGGAGTGTACTATACAGTAAAATACACCTAAAGGTAAAAGTCTTACCTGAATCAATATCCGAAAAAAGCATTAATGAATATGGGAAACCATCTAAAGATGAAATGTGATGGCTATATTTTTCCAATCAAACAGCATTTTCTGGGAATGCCATGGCATTAAGTGAAATATATTTTAAATACCTTTAAATACATAATTAAAATCCAATTTTGACTAATATCCATCTTTATATCTTCACCTGATTACATCCCTGAGAGCATAAAGCTTGTGGTATGCCAAGTAAAACCCAATTTTAACATATACATCTTGTCTGTGTTGGATATAAAGTTTATCATTGCATGTATGCCTCTGATTATATTTAAAATTAAATTCTGACAAATATGAATGGACACCCAGTATATATTTTGATATGATTTACAATAAGTTATAATATTCATGGCATTATTAATTTCAGTTTCATTTCTACCTTAGATGGTTCCTTCACGAAGATATTATACACTTACTCAGGGTTAGGGAAAAGGGATTGATCCAGCTATGTGTGGTCTAGTTGCTGAGCAGCCAAGAAGAAAATGTTCTAATTCATCTCCTCATATATGCATTATCATTAGTGAGAACTTCAATGTAAATTATCTGATGCAATATCAGAGAAAAATAATGGAAACATATGGAAACATTGTTCATAAATTATCATTAATTAAATTTTTTATCCCACATTTCAAAGAAATCATGTATGCATGAGAACACTAACTAACTTAAGGAGTGGTGGATGTAGGTATTCCATCAATTGTAAAAATACAACAAAATAGCATTTATCAAGTGTAGGTGTCTCATGTATTTCTATTATTGTAAAAAATACTATTATATAATATAAATTAAATGATATAAAATATACATTGGCATAATGTGGTAGAATCAGTATGTAACTGCCGACTGAAGTAAGGATTACCGAGGGTAAGGGTAAACCCTTTTCTCTCCCTGTGGGCTATTTCAAGTTTCCTGGAAAGGCTTGGCACCCAGAAGTTATGTTTTTAGGAAAATTCCATTAATTTAATGACGAAACTCCATGAGAAATGACCAAATTTGATTAAACTGGATATGAAGACAATGTTTTACTTTGGTACACATTTCATAATTTTCCAGTAGTTTTAACTATGAGTATGGGTAGTTTTAATTATGAGGTGGGGTGTCTAGTGTAGTGGCTTACAATCCTGAGGGACTGGATTGGAATTCCGGCAGTGGTAGAGTTTTCAGTGTATATGTACCCCTACTTGAGTACTATATAGAATATAGTACTTTGAGTGCAGTACTCTATCTGCCAGATGGGACATTATACCTTGGACTCCTTGGTGCCTTTTGCTATGGGCAGGCTAATGTTTCAGACAAATGAGCAGGCCAGGTTTCTTCCCTCCCTTCTTCTGTTCCTTGAGAAATTCCTACTTCTACCCAATCACCCATCTATACTTAATGGTGCAATTAACCCAAGGTGCCAAATATGCGACATAGTAACTTGATAGGTAGGTGAAATTATGGAGAAGTTCGTAGTGAGTCTGAAATATGTTATTAACAGTCATGGTCAACTCATGTTCAATGCACCCTTGCATGCCTACTAGGAGGGCCGTATTTACCATATGGCGTACCCGGCGGCCTCGCAAGCGCTGGGGACCTCGCGAGTGTTACGAGGAGGCATGTTTTAATGTAAATTTGGGAAGTAATTTAATTTAATGTAAATATTGTAAGTAAGAAATCTGGTGCATACTACCAGAGAATTTTATATTATATTAGTGATAGATTTTGCACTCATGTATTAGTCTTTATAAGTCTATGTCAAGCTGCCTGGTTGAAAGACTATAACATTGGGGGCCTCATTCTAGGTTCCGCCGGGGACCTCAGAGGTCATAAATACGTAGGTACCTGCCTACTAGGGATTATGAATTAATGTATTTTAAATCGTGTCCGACAAAGTAATAGATATTATATTCCTTTCTGAATTCTTATTATTTCGTTGTGTGCTTGTCGGATGCACAACTAACATGGTTCTCTGCAGAAATATTTTAACTTTTAGTTGCATGTTCATGGTGCATGTTTGATGATTGTTCACCTCCTGCTATACACCCTCAAGGCGCTTTGCAGAGCTCTCAGGTGATGTATATGAAGCAGTCGGTCGCCTCCGCTAATAACAAATACTTTATTATGAGGAACGGCCGTGTCAACAAGAAGACCACACACGCACTATGCGTAATTGCTGACGACGTATGGAGGGCGAACTAAAGCAAAATCCAACGTCTTAGCACGCCTTCTGAACGAAAGGGAACACGGTCTTACCTGCTGCTCCCGGACGCACCGCCGTTGAACTTTCTCTGTTGGTCCCTGATGCCGGGCGAGGGCGCTGGGGAGTAGCTGTTGCTCCTTGAGTCGTTAGAGAATAGGTTCCTCCTCTCCGACACGCTCAGCGACGATCCGATGTCTGCGGAGGAGGATGGTTCGAACCGGTTCCGGTTCACCGGAGGAGGAGGCGCCGGATTATCCGGTGCGGTCGGTCTGCCGCCGAATTTCCCCGGCCCCCGTTGTGCTGACGGAGCGTACCCAACTGCGGTGCCGGAGTTGGGGTAACGGCAGAATGGCGCTTGCGTGTGGCCGATGGAAACCCGGCGACCGGAATCCCCGCGATCTCCTGTCTGAACCTCTTGGTCTGCATTCGGGCAAGGATGAGCTGATTTAGTGGCGGTGATCACAAAATCCTTGGGCATTGATTGAGGAATCGTGGAAGGCAAGCCGAATTGTCCGAAGTCTCCGGCTTTGAACAAACGGCTGCTTCGTTTTCCGTTGTTATTTTTTGGTTATAGTTAAGTGGAGGATATAGAGTTGTTTTATGAGCTCCATTGTTTAAGATTGTATCGTGTTATCGAAACCTGGATGATAAATCAATCGGAAAACAAAACACTCGCGAAGGGTTAATCGCGACCAAGAACACTGTATAAATGCCAAATTAATACAGTGTTCTTGATCGCGTCTCAAGTCAGGACTCGAACTTGCGATCTTTTGTTTTATGGGTCTTTGCGTTACCGCTATGGTTACTGTGGTTGAGGCTGTGCCATAATCATTCATAATGGATCACAGCTAAATAGGGGAGCAGTTCTATATGACACCAATGATAAGTGAATGGAATAAAGCGTTTCAGCCATTTTAATGAATCTGTATTGAAAGCGCCCCATGGTGTAAAAATAAAAACATTTGAGTATTTAAAAAATATTAGCTGGAGTTAAAATTGCATTTCTGCTTGTCTACTTGATATTTGCTTTGAAAGTTCCACATTATGTTAGAATAAAAGCTACAGTTGAGCATCGAAAAATATTAACTGGAGTTAAAATTACATTTATGCTAGTTTACTTGATGTAGGAATATTAAAAATTTGGAAAAGTCTATAAGTGAAATATAATTTGTTCAGAAAAGATATAATACGAAATTAATACCCCTAAAACGTAAATGTATAGCGTAATATTTTGAATTGATTTTTCATTTTTTTATGGTGGAAGTTAATTATGTGTAAAGAAAATAAATAAAAGTATCTAGGTATTTAAGGGGCGATATTGGGCGTTTATTTCATGAATGAAGGTTTCTTAGTACTATGAAAAATGATTTCCTTAATGTGACGTCACAATATATTTACCACAAATTTAAAGTTTAACTGATAAATAACACTGTAATATAAATTCCTTGATCAAGAATCGTACAGGAGTTACTGAGCTTGAGCAAAACCAAGAAGTAAAGGAATTCCTTACCTCGTGTGTTTTTCTTCCTCCCTGCCCTATCTTTCCTCCTTAGTGGTGCGTCCCAGTCGAATTGGTCGTCAATCATGGCTCTGTTATCCCGCCCACACCCAGAAAAGAAACTATTTAATAATCATACGTATACCTTTTTTTCTTATTTATCCTAATTGCTTTTATTGCTCGTATTTAGATTTGCACTATTAATGTTAATTGAAAATATGTTGCAAAGGTTTCCTCCCGCTTCTTTTGGGGTATTATGGTCAAAATCAGGGTTAAGGAGACGTGGAAGCTAAAGATTTGTGAAAGGTAAAGACTTGTTAAAGGAAAACAATTGACTTTTTTCCAGAAAAAGGCGACTCTCGTAAAAGTTTTTCTCTCCTCTAGTGGCAACTTTTTAGTTGCATCACTTTTTTAGCGTGTTCAGACGGGAAGGGATCAATTTTCTTGATAGGCGACCCAAGAAACGGTAAGAATAGCGGGATTTGAAGGATAATTTCGGTATCTTTAGATAGAAAAACCTCACCCAGCCCTGGCAGGGTCGCAGAGCGCTGAAGTGTCCCAGAAATGCGGCACGTCAATGATGCGGAACGGAAGTTTGGTGACCGATGGTTTGGGCAAAAAGTCCGGCCGTGTGCGCCCAGCGTCAACATTAGAGAGAGGGACTTCGTATCGACATTGCTGCAGTCTGCTGATGGTGCTTTGATTGTAAAGGTGCACCTGGAAAGGCCGAAAAAAATTCGAGTCGATCAAATAACGGGTCCAATAAAGTAGCCGTTCGTCAAATATTACATTTAAATTGAATAAGACTCCACTATTTATGCTTCACAGGAGTAACTTCAATGGCTATTTTGAAAACTTTCAGGTTTTCTAGCTCAAAGAATACTCTGGATAGGTGGCAATGACATCAATTACACCAGACCTTGATCTTTTCGAGGTCTATAATTTTTTGCAGTCTTTTTAGCTGAAGTCCTCTCGTGTAAGAGAGATTCTGTAGCATTATTATTCATCATTCTATTATTATCCATCTGCCTATTAACCGGCAGTAATTGAGCCTGTTAACCGGTGGCAAGCCCGAGAAACATTCCTTCATAGTATTCGCCGGAAAAATACTAGATCTCCTATATTCATATTTACATAATTTGATTTTTTACAACCTTCACTACTTTTTCCATGTAGGTATCTTATAGGTTCTTTGCAAATCTTCTTAATCAAATTTACCTCGATCGCTGTCTTCATCAGACCATTTTGTCTTACAATATGATCGATTGGGTTATTTAATCTGTTGTCGAAGAGTTTCTTCAGATTTTCCTTTTCTCCTTATATTCGTTGAACTTTTTCTTGTCACTAAGTCTTTTAATTTTATTATCTTCATCATTCTCAAATATCCTACTTATGCACTGTGCCTCGTTTCGTGGAGTGGATCAACATGTTACCGTGACCCTGTACAGCTTGACTGGTGGGAGCAATGAAAATTACTCCCGATAGGACTGCCCTTGATCGAAGGTAGGAGTCATACGAAAGGTAATTAATTACTGCACTCGCATGGATTGTTCGTCAGTGAGGCGGCTGCAAGATGGCGTCTGACCCCATTAGGGTGGCCATTCAAGTGATTATGTCTCGTTGAAAACACTATTGGGGAAGGTGACGGGAACCCATTTATTAATCCCTCGTATAATGATGGAGGCAAAGATACTATTGAATCCTGTGGCCTCTGCGGGACTCTGTCCGTGCTCATCAGACCGAGTGCCAGACTAGGCGGAAGGGGAAGTAAGGCCTCTGCAGTCGTCATCATGCAAATTTCTTGTAAGGCTGTGGTGACAACAGCTCCAGAAAAGAAGACTGGGAAGAGGACAGAGATAGTTAAGAACTGGACGTGGTGTTTCGGGACAATGCTGAAAGCAGGGAAGTTAAAGATCATCAAAAAGAAAATGATTAGGGGGACCTAGACGCAATACGCCCGAGTACAATATGTGGAAAGATGGAAGGACAGTGGAGATACCTGTCGTGAAATGTATAGAGATATACATAAATTGTGGGGGCGACGATAGCCAGAGAAGCAAAGCAATTGTCATGAACAAGTAGTGGGGCAGAAGGTTAGTGAACATTGACCAGGTGAGTGATAGGATACTGTTAGGAGGAATCCAAACATATCCAACCAACTTAGTGATGATACAGGTTTACACTCCGACAAATGGCTACACGGAGGAAGAATTAGATGACGTATATGAATAGTTAGATGGAATAATGAGAGGAGGCTTCAAGATGAAAACTTTTGTTAGCAATGGGAGATTGGAATGCGGTGGTTGTTAAAGGTAGGGGTGGCAATATGGAGAGGAAATATAGGCTGAGAAGGAGAAACGGACGTGGCAAAAAAGCATCTGAGTTCGCAGGAGAATGGGTTAGTCATAACAAACACCTGTTTCGATCGCAGCAAGAGACTTAGGTACACATGTGAAATTCCAGACAACAATGAGAAATATCAATCAGGCTACGTAATGGCTAGACAGATATTTTGAAGCAGGGTCATTAATTTAGAGTTTCTTGGGTGCTGGCGTTGACTCCGACCAGGACTTAGTAATGACGAAATTCGGTGTTAAATTCAAAACGAAAAAGAGGGAAATTTAATAAGGAAATGGAGTATAGAAGACTTAATTAGGATTAAAAACGAAGTTCCAAGAGCTAGTAGAGGGCCATTTCAAAGAGAACAAGGATAAATATGGTGTAGAGGGAAACTGGAAAGAGCTAAAGATAAGGAAAACGAATGCAGCAGATAAAGTAATAGGAGCAGCCAGTGGGAGAATAATCAAGAAACCGTGGATAGCTGAAAAAATAATTGAAAATTGAGGGGAGAAGGATGTGGAAGAACGTGAATAACGAGTTATACAGGAGAAAATATGTACAAAGAATTGAATATTAAACTTGGGCGAGAAGAGGGTAAGGGAGGAATGGTGGAAGGGGCAATGCGATGAAATGGAAAAGTTAAAGGGAAAGGGATAAATAGGAACACCATACTCGAAAGGTAGAATGCTTACCGCAGGTAAAGTAGAGAAAGCAACCCCATTCATAAATGATGGGTCAGAGAAATAAGTTTTAGATTCAAAATAGATTCAGGCTCACTGAAATGAATATGTGTGGGAACTATATGAGGAGGTTAGTCATGAAAAACACCTGGTTCGATCACAACAAGAGAATTAGGTACACTTATGAAATTCCAAACGACAATGAGAAATATCAATCGGACTGCATAGTGGCTAGACAGGTATTTAGAGGCAGGGTCATCAATTTGAAGTTTCTTGGGCCCGACTGGGTAATAGAATATAGTAAACGAAGATCACGAGGGGCCAGAAATATTAGCGTACGAGGTTGAGAAAGCGCTACTTTAAATGGAAGCGAAGAAAGCAGATGGAATAGGTAACATCCCTTTGGGATGTTCAGTATTTTAGAGAAAACAGGAAGACAGATTTTAAGGACTGATTCGTAGAATATACGAAATAAGAGTGCGGCTGGAGTACTTCGTAAGAACTGTATTGATCTCTATCCCTAAAAAAAGGATAAGATAATGTTTGTGAGAACTATCCATAAGATTAGCTCGATATTGCACACAGCAAATATAGTTCCTATAAAAATAAACAGAAGGCTGTAGAGGAGGGCAAACGAGTTCTTATGGGAAGATCAATTTGGTTTTAGAAAGGATAGAAATACACATGGTGCCATAGCAATAATGAGAAAGTTGGTGAGAAATAAAATTAAGTGTGTATAATAAGGATGTTTTACTAGACTTTGGGAAGGCGTTTAATGATAGAGTAAATTGGGTGAAGTAAATGAATACACGGGAAGATCTAGGAGTAGACTGGAGGGATGGACCTCTATAATAGGACGCCTATGTATGTACATGGAGTAGAGTGTTAAGGTAAGGATTGAAAATGGGGAATCTGGATAGACAAGACTATAGTGGGGAGTGAGGCAGGTTTGCTCGACAATACCAGTACTGTTCAATATATATGCGGAGGGAATGGTTGGAGAGGAGGTGGAGGAATTTGGCGTAGGCATAAAAGTGGGAGGAGTGGTAATAAAATCGCTGAGGCTTACCGATGACCGAGAAGTGGTAAGCGGACAGCCAAAGGTTTGGAATAGCTGTACGACGCTTTTCAGGTCCTGTGTGATAGATTTGGAATCAAGATTAATGACACGAAAACAAAAGTTATGAAATTCTCTTGTATGAAGAAGGCATTTCAAACTTAATATTAGGATAGGAGAGCACCGGGTGGAACCAGGATAAAAGTTTTGTTATATCGATAGCATATTGGACGGATTTGGGCGTAGTAGCAAATATGTAAGAAGAAAAATTGCTCTGAGTAAGAAGGCGTTTACCAACAGGTGAGAACGTATGACAAGAACCTTAATCGAGGATGTAACGGGAAGGTTAGTTGAGAGCTTAATATGAAGCATGGCTTTATGTGGATCAGATGCATGGACTCTAAGGAAGGAGGACGAGAAAAGATTGGAATGGAATTAGAAAGGATTAGAATGAAGTCAGTAATAAGAAGCAATGGAATAGTGAAGGTAGTCTTCGAGAATTATGGGTAAGCGAGATCGAGAAAGAAGTAGAAAAGGTATCACGGATAGTGTGAAGAGGGGTAAGAAATATGCGTTTTGAAGAGAGAAATAGTGTAAGGATAGAGTAAACAGATGAATGCATTGGAACAAAGAGTAGGGACACTCAATGAAAATTGGTAGAAAATTATCAATTACAAATGCAATTCTCATACATCATCAAACTTCAAAATTTCCAGTTTTACTTTTCCTGCGGTTAATATTGTTCATACGTCACAGACGTAAAGGAACATGACTCAGATGTACATCTAAGGAAGTGTTTCTTCACTTCCAAAGTAGTATTTACAGCTGTAGTAGATTATTCTCTCGGTGGAATGCCCTCTTCTCTTGGGCTCCATTACTATTATCTTCTTTAATTGTCCATCCCTGGTTATTCTGCCGTCCATCTTAAAATATTTCCCATACTCTATCTTCTCCATTATGCAGAGTGATGGAAACCTTTTGCAACAAATCATTTGTTGTATTCCTGCATTAATACTCATTTGTGTTTTTCTAATGTTCGGTATCAAAGTTTTTTCATCTCAATTAAACTTTCTTATATCGTTAATTCTTACCCTTATCCTATAATTAAATAATGACCCGAGTGTACGCTTGCATCTGATTGTGAGTAATATCTGACGTGCGTTAGGATGGTGAAATGTCTTTAGCCGAAATGTGATCGCATTTATTGTTTGCTTGTCCATATGGTATTTCTCCCGTCCCTTTTTGAGTTTTTGATATAAATATAAGCGTTTATTGCTTGCCTTCCCATGGATGGTTTTGGGAACTAGATTAAAAATCATTCTAAATCTATCATCATGAATGAATTCATTGAAGCCCAAATCCATATTGTTCGGTGATAACTTCCCTTTCAGGATTTTTCCCTTTTTAACTCATCTTTCTTAGTCCTGAAATGCGATTATTAGTCTGCTCAGGAACAGTAATGTCTCCATTGAAAGTAATATTGAATTTACCCAAGACTTAAATTGCCTTAGTTTCTAAAAAAAGATGACTTGCTCACAGGTCAAATGATGGCTAGCGTAGACCAGTGATTGTTCGTGGCCGTTGTATTGGGACCATGAAGAGAGATCCCATGCATTTTGAATAATACTTTAGAAGTTGAAGAGAGATGGTATTTTTTGAATTTCATATCAGAACTATAAGAGATCATGACAGGACATTACGTCGATTCAAGCCTACGACTGAGTTTGTTTCTCTGTTATGTTTTGCTTGAGGTTGTCCTCATCTATCCAAACTTTGCTGCATACATTATTCAATACTCGAGACATTTTTACTTCTTTCTTCTTTATTGAAGAAATACTCTTGTCTAATCTCAAGAGTGTTTAAAATTGTTGCGCCAAATTAAACTTTAGGAATAATAACCTTATGCCAGAGCAGATAACGTAGGAAAGACAAAAGAGGAAAGATAAAAGATAACAACAATGCCAAATATTTGAGTGAAGGATAAATGAAAAACCTGAGGCCTTCTCTCTTTCGTACCTGTTGTGAGAAGTACACTAAGTCTTGTCTCCTTGCTGCTCTGTAATGAAGGAGCACCTGGAAGATCGACTTGGCTTTCCACCGATGGCAGAATTCTCGTATGAAGTTCACTGTCACCTCGTCTAGGTCTTGCGCTGCTGCCCCTCCCACCTTATATTTCTTCCGGCACTGATCACCTCGGAATTCTTCGGGCAAAGCGTGGGATAAACGTTAGCACATGAGTGGCCACACTTTTCAGCCTTCACAAATAAAAAAAATAATTGGATGAGTAAAAAACTTTAGCACTTTTCCACAATATATTTTAAAATAATAAAATAACACAACACGTGTTTCGGCTTAATAAGCCATCATCAGGTGTACACTTATGGCTTAGTAAGCCGAAACACGTGTTGTGTTATTTTATTATTTTAAAATACATTGTGGAAAAGTGCTAAAGTTTTTTACTCATCCAATATGTCTATATTCCACTACGTGACGCCTGATACTGTGAACTGTAAAAAAAATAAACTTGAGAGGAAGCTGAAAGTATAATCTAAGAGGCTTTAGGTCTTAACCATTTTCATTTGATCGTTTGATCCATAACAAGCGCTACGTTTGAATTAATTAATACTCCAATATTTTCTACTTTCTAAACTTATGAAATACTTTGTGATTACAAGCAAAGCTTAAGAGATAGGATTTGTATGTAGTTACGATATATCAGTTATTCTTACGCCATTCTTAAAGTATTAGGTTCAAGTGTTTACTACTGTATGCTAATTTAAGGAGCCTTACTACTGTAATGAATATTACCCAGCAGCCTGTGGCAAATAATTGGTGGTGATGCATCTTGTTCATAATTGTAAATATTCTGAATGGTTGCGGTCAAAATTTTTCTCTTAATGTTTTTCAAAGAGCACTGATATAGTGGAATATTGTTGCTTATTAATAATGACAAAACTGGCCGCTCGTATCGTCTGCGTTCTTCAAGGAAATATTTTTCTTCCTTTAGAATTAAAAACAATAATAAAAAAATAAAAAGAGGTTTTATAGATTTGAATTTTGTGAAAAGTTATGTTTATTTTCCTAGTTGGATCAAGAATATTAGGGACAAATTGCTGAAAAAATCATTGTCTATTTTCAAGCTGTTCATTTTCAAATAAAATTTGTGTATCGCTTTGCCTGATTGACAATATTGGTGCAATTGTCATCATATGCTGCATCATATTTCAACCTCTAGATTTCAAACTAAATATTTAATTATATTACCGTGGAATTTCGTTGCCTTGATAGTATTGAACTCGTATAATCAATAGGACCGAGGTTGAATTGAGCCCTTTGTCGGTGTGAATTCGATATGTAAGTCCACCCTGTCTGATGATTAATATTTAAGCATGTAGAGCCATCTTCCTGTCTGTGATAACTGAGACATGTATAGACGATTGCTTAAGTATTTTTTTACCAAGCTAAATATTTATGTAAGAGGGAGTTTGCTGTTTATGGCTATGCAAAGGTCACAAAAGGTCGGATGATCGGTCATTTTATCATTCCTCATTTCCATTTCTTTCTCACGAGCTAAACAACAGCAGAATAACACCATCAAAACAGTTTTAAATGATCTCGTAGAGGAAAGGCCCTTAGCATTTTTTTGAGGTACACACATTGACATTTAATTCGTGCTTTGCTCTAGGTAGGTAGCATTGATTCATTATTTTAAAAAAAGGACGATTTTTCGCCGACTTTTCTGACGGCTTTATCAGGCATTATCATCATCATTATCATCGTCGTCATTTTAACCGTTACCAAAGCAAGAACTCAAAATGCTACAACACACGGAAAAGCTTAAATCAAAACTCATTATAATTATTCCATTATTTTGGGGTTTGACTGTTCTTGGAACGTATAGTTACCCTACATTCATTCAGGCATATTTGTGTAAGCTAAAAATAATGATTTGTTCAGAGAGATTTGTTCATCAATTGGCCCGAAAAAAATTCTTTCATGAAGTTTGGTTAAACGCACGATGTACAAATTTACATTTCTTATCGTAAAGCTTGTTAAATAGCGGTGACTAAGCAGTTTTAATATACTTTTCCCTCTGAAATTTTTGACTGACTCTAAGTTATCTTGGATCTCAAGTTCAATCTAATCAATAAGGTTAAGGGATCAAAATAGGAAATGATTTCAGGATAAGTCTAAGTGCTACATCAAAAAACTCATCTAGCAGCAGTGTTACTACCATTTTGCTAATCAATAGGTTATACGTTTTACTGATATGAAAGAATGCGAGCTAAAGCTATTAGGGGACACATCGGGTGGAAAATTTATTCCTGCATGAATAGGATACAGTGAAATATCTCCGAAACAGCCAAAGAAAGCATGAATTATTTGCGGACTGTTTAAATGTTCCTCAAGTGTAGATTAAAATGGGTTTTCGTAGAAGCAAAGTTGCTGGCTGTTGCCTTCTGAGCTAGGCTGCGTGTTGAAGCCACCTTGGCGTCAGTTCATCGCTGAGAAAGCCTATGAACATCTACACTATTTTTGAGTGCGAGAAATAAAAACTCCGAATACAGAATTTAATAACTTGACGGAATATTTCACATTTTTTCTGCTGTGTTCACCTACATTTTGAATCTCATTAATATAGTTCCCATCGAATACAGTGGAATTATTTCAAAGCCTATTTGAGATTGCAATGGTCCACAAACAAGTATCCCCCCAGAAGATCTTTACTCTACCATTAAGACGAATGACTGATTCTTAAGCTGGCTAAAGCTACTCTTACACGTTAAATAAAGTTACGCAAAGTTTATGGATTAAAAAAGTATGAAATACTTTCTAATGAGACACCCTTGAAGTGACTTTCTTATTGGGGACCCGTACTTCAGTTAATCAGCAGCGCCATCTTGCTGTGTCTAGTCCGCTGCTCGCTGCCAAATTCAAAGGTCATGCGGTACTTTTTCATTGATCTTGAATATGGCCCGCGATAAGTTGTTGTTGAGGTCACGTCCCGTTGCATGGAGTAGTGCCTCCCATTTTTTCAAATGTTCACCCCTGATTACATACAGTCGTTCTCTACTTGTGTGTGAAGGAGTGAAGACTTCAATGTGAGTTAGTGACCCAAAAAATGGTCAGGAATTTGTAATCCCATCTCAAATCTACGGCCATCCATTTGACAGCTGACGAGGAAGACTGGAAACGAAATTGTATCATAATTACGAAAAATAACTGTTTTCTTTACAATGACTTTGAATGTCAGTAACGAACTCAAGAGGGGAATTACAAGCAATCATCTAGAGATGCCTTGACGTTGTTATGACACAGAAAACTTTTTTTTGAGCCAATCAGCACCAGGTAGCTAGTGGGAAATGCATCAGTCTGACAGTCAAAGATCAAAAATCGAATCCCATTTGTGACATGGATGATTTTCATACCTGTCTCAAAAGTCTGTTTGAGTACCTACTGTACCACATAATCATACCTCTGCTCTCAAATTGCAGCCACCAAATGATTTGAAAACTTTGCTAACAAATCTAGCCAAATTATCCGTATCAACAAAAAATGCGTTTTTAAGCACGATTTTTTTCCTTCTGTGATAACGTTTTTTCGAAATACATACCACCCTTGCAGTCAAAGTAGTCGATTAATGCTAGAAGTAATCGATTAATGAATCAGAATCGGACGTTGTACATGGAAGACAAAATTTTTTACTGTCGAAAATCAGGTCTAGAGTTTGCCTTTTTTATCACCACTGCTGTGGATTTTAAAATTAAGCTTAAAGTAACGGAAACCAACGACTGATACTTGGAGAAATATTTAAAATTATATTAAACTCTTTCCTTTCAAATCATTTCATTGTGACGACATAATGATGTCTTAATCCACTCAATTTGCCCGAGTGATCTCCTTCTCGTTTGACACCACAGCTCTGGAACGAAGCATTTCAGATGGAATATTTATGAAGTCGTTTACGACGCTATCGTACGTGGCCACTGTGGAGAGATTTCACCGTTCCGTGGGTATTCGCAGAAGATATGATGACTGAAAAAATGATGCGATGAGTTGCCGCAAAAGGAAAGGGGTAGTAGGGAAGTAGTAAGGAGTCCGTCTAGTGAGTTGTTAACAGGTACCAATAGGTGTTAAGTTGAGTCTCTGAATAGTATTTCCGTCTTACTCGACTGGATTTTGACCGCGGCTTCCTCCTTCGTCATCTCTTTTACTCCTTCCTTCGGTGGCTCGGTTTTTTTCCCCTTCTTGTCTTTCCCTGCAAAGTGCATCTCATCTCAAAAACAAAAAAATGGTACGGTAATTTGGACTTATCGTGAGCGTTAAAAAAACCTTTTTTTTCGATTAAAAATGTCTTCAGTTTAATTTTTTTCCTATTTAATTTTGTAAGGATAAAAAAGAAACGGTTTGCAAAAACATCTTGGCCAAGGAAAGAAAAAAAAGTCCTTATTTAGTTTTTTTAAACGTTTTTGAGTTAGCATCAAAGTAAGATTATTTACGTAGCGATTTTTTACTCTGTCATGCATCCGATTTCCTTCAAGGTATTTTAATAGACGTTGAGACCGGTGTGTGGTACAGTGTTTAATTATTGGTTTAAAGTCTCTGTTTGATTACATTTAACGTTTTTGTTTGGTTATATACACATCTTGAGGCATTATTTAAAGATAAGTCATGTTCATGTTTATATTTAAGTAGAATATAATTATAATGAAATTCAATCAAACATTAATCGTTGTATTAAAGCATCCGCATACTATCCCGCTTATCATAAAAAATACTTAATTAAGAACTGGAAAAAATCTTGACTCAGTAAGTGCACGATTAGATATAATAATATGCGGCACGAATTGTAAGAGACATAATTACAACGGAAATATTTTAAGCATCGTTTTTAATTTAAATTATATAAATTATGAATTAGTCCAGCTTTAATATTTCGTTCCCTGAAATGTGTGTTAACACCTAAGTATGCTGCGGTTTAGTTTTATATGCCATTGAATAATACTATAAAATAATGCGTTACAGAAAGGGATTATTGAATTGAAAACAAAACCCCACTTATTAATTTCTTTGTAAGGTAATTTATTCACTCTCAAAACAGACAAAATGCAACAATTTTTCGATACATATCGACGTTTTAGACATTGGTTTTGGTAACAACACCGATTTCTGTTTCATCATAGACAGTTATTTAGAATATGATTTATGTCTTGTTACAGCTATAACAATTTAACAGAGACATTTAATATTATAATTTTTTGTTTACATAAAAGTTTGCGAGATTTTTTCTGATAAGTTATCTCGCAAACAACAACAAATATATCTCATTTTCATCTCTTACCAGGAATTTCTAAAAACAGGTTACAATTATAAATAATCGGCTGGACAAAAAGAATGATTATTAAGTAGGAGTTTTGTTTCCCATTCAAATCCATTTAGTGGCATATTTAGCATAAGAATGAACACAGTGTTTTTGGATTAGTTTGACTTTGGAAGAGATGGAAATTGATCCCGGAAACGTGGTTTTATCTCCAAATAGGGAGAGATATACCACGTTCCTCTAGGAAAACATACACAACAACTAGAAACATCAAAATACGTTTAGAATATGAAGTACATATATTAAAACATCAATATTAGCTATTAAGGTATCATAATAAGCTGCCACTAAACATCACGTAATTTTAAGAATAGTCTGGAGGCCAGTTGAATCATTCTCATAATATAATAAGGTTGGCAGTATTACCCAACACAGATGGTGGCGCTGATGGATCTTAAAATTGGCATTCATTTTAATAGAATAACAATCATTCTCAAGATATAAGTGTCAATACAGGCAATTTTTTCCAACTAATGCCGTTTTCAGCTGAGCCGCAAGGAATTACCATTAGCGCACCATGTCCCATTTCAATTTCTGAAACGCATTAATGACGCATTTACGTGTTGCGACTTATAATCAGGATGCATTAAACATTGCTTAATATTGCTCTATTTTCTACTTCCAAGGATTTCTGTGAGTTTAATGTCAGTACAGGATTTATTTAGCTCGGGCCAATATTGAGGGAGATGTGGAATTAACTTAGTTTAGCACGGGGACATTTTGTTGGGTATGCAATTTAATATTCAATTTAAAGTTATTTGATTTCGTTTTAATTTTTAGGCGTTATTTGGCCATGGTATTCTATTGCTAAGAAAATTAATTGCATAATAACTTAAATCAGAGCAGTAGCACAAGAGAAAAAAACATGAATACCCATTGGGGTTAAATCATGTTTACACACATGCGTTTATGAAATAATACATAGATTTTAGCTTAATGCAATAAGGCAAAGGCAGTACTAGGATGAAGTAGCGTAGCCATTTGTCGGGCAGGTTTTGGATTTCTTACATTTCATCTTCATGGATTACCCTGTATGAATAAACGCATTGTATTATTCAAGAATGCTGCATATGGCAATGGCAGCCTTTCACATGGGCTGGATATAGTTTTTAGAATTTAATATTCATGGGGAGTATTTCCTGAAACCTGCACATTTTAGCTACGCTACTGAACAAGTATATAATTTAAAATTTCTCGAACCACATTTTTCTATGAAATATAATTTGTAAAAGTGGGATTTTGTGAGGGTAATGAATTATATTAAGTTTGCTGCTTTTCTTCCAATACACATTTTATTATTCCGACCTAATAGCGTAACAGCTGAAGCTTCTCGCTGTCCATATTGCTCATATCGAAGATTATTTTCCAATAATAGTCATGAAAGGCCTAATAAATTTGCACCCCGACTAAAAAAAATTTAAGACAGTGGAACTGGGAGGATCGCCTATTTTTGGTATCCAGATGCACCCCTCCTCATGTACGCTGGGAAGTGTAAACGAATGAAAATCAGGTCATCGATATATACTAATCATTTTAATACTAGGAAAAACCAATCTAATTCGCGACGGTACATTCCGAAGAATGTAATTTTTATGATCGCTTATGGAAAAAAACTTGTGAATTCTAGGAAAAGCAACTCTTGCTCGAGTTTTAAGTGAACAGAATCATTCATTACGATGATAATGTGTGAATCACATTAAATTTCTATTGATTCGAGATCAATTAGTCTAATTCCCCCCCTTAATTAGCGAGTTTTTTAAAGTTGCTTTCCAAGTAACATTATCGATATCCCCTCTGAAGACATTACGGAACGATATAAAGGCTCAAGAATGAACGCGGCATGAATGTGTAGAGTAATTTCATTCCCTCGAACAGAGTTTGGGCGATTTTTTTGAAAAGTAATCAATTACGGATACAGTGGTTCCGAAACGAAAATTGAGAAATAAATCCAAGTAGCGAAAATGACATCAATTTATATGCGTTTTACTTGCGTCGCACCTGTTTGGTAAAATAAACAGCCGTACATCCCACTTTAACTAAAAAACATGAATCTGTCCTCGTATCCTAATCCGAGCTTATCACCTGAAGTTGCGTGACATGACCACGAAATTTAAGCTGGTGGAATGATTTAGTGAGGCACGCCGTTTGTGGAGGCTGGGTATTTCTTCATTTTCTTGTAATTAAGGATTGTTGATGATACAAATAAAGAGTTGAAGAGGTCCACCAAAGAATATAGAGGATGTAAGTTTAAAGCTAAATTATTTTAAGTTACTTGGGAAACTTGGGAAATAAAGAGCAGGTTGATCGAGGCTGATATGCCGTTATTGATGCGCAAGGAAATTAATACCCCGGCAATAATTTTGTTTCGCCTCCAAACCATCTTGCTTCCCCCGACATGCATTATCCCTCTTGTCTTATGAACTGGGATTAAAATCAACGTCGGATGAAATTCACGATTCGAATTCTCTTCGGGGGAGTCAAAACTTTTATGAGCTATTTTTTAAAAACTTATATTCAGCCCTACTAAATCCGTGTGCTTGAAAAGAGAACACAAGTAAAAACGTGGACCCGGAGAACAATTGGAAAAAAAACCAAATTCTATTCCGCTGGGATTTTTGCCTGTCCGGTCCGCGGGAGGGGGGATTTATCTGAAGAGTCCTATCGCCTATCCCTTCCGGACCTAGTTTTCATGCACCCCTCCGCTCTACTTGCAATAAACATATCGCCACACTAGCTTCTCCCCCTTATCCTTCTAGTTCTCGTCCGCGGCTCCCTCTTCCTGCTCGTCCTTCGTCTCCTCCTGCTCCTCTTTGGCCTCCGCCTCGCCCTGCTCCTCCTCGCCCCCCTCCGCCTCGCCCCCCTCCGCAGCCTCCGGAGGGACGGGCGAGGGCGTGGTGGGCGGGGTGGGAGTGGGCTTGGCCTCCTCGTTGATCGGGGGTGGGAGTGGGGGCTCATCGCCTCCGTTACCGGCCTCTGGTTCCTCCTGCGTCATCGAGGCTTGCTTCTTCACTTTCACGTTCCGCTTGGCGAGGAAGGCGCGCATCATCGACTGAACTTTGACGATCTTCTTCACCTGGATCTCGTAGAGCCTGCGGGGAAGATTAGACGACTCCAGTGAGAAGCCGGGATTTTGGAATTGGAGTAGGTCGTGCATTTTACTGCCAAGGCACATGAGGAAATCAGAATAGGTATTGTAGACAAATTCTGAATATTCCGACGATATGGAGCGGAAACAAAACATGATAGCATAAAATAAAAACACGAGCCAAATCCACAAAAATAAAGTCGCTACGACCCGGATTTGCTTTGATACAGTGAAATCAGGGTCGTAGTAATTTTTTTTTGGATTTGGTTCGTGTTTTCTTTCCATTTAATCAGGTATTGTAGATTTTTGTACAGAAATTCCAATGCAGTAATTACCTCTTTTTAACGTATAAATGTTTTAATTCTACTAACTCTCATGCATGCTCTAGGAAATATAAGTTCATAATTTAATTTACTTATAAAAATGATTAACTTATCAGAAATATTACAGTATTTTGTATTGACTAATACTTTAGTGTCATTTATAGTTCCACGTGTCTTATAACTGCACGTTTAATATCATCCTCATTAATTTCTTCATTGTGACTATTGGTTTCACGTAAGTAGCGTAGGAACGGAGTAGTATTTTTTTGCATGCCTGCATGGTAATAAGTGTTCTTGGTTGGTTATTCAGGGGAGACGACCGACAGCTAGAGTCATTTGCGCCATTTAGGATAGGTGCGTAATTGGGTAATGGTAGGTGTTTTCAGGAAACCGAGGAAGGATGGAGGGAACCCGGCGTCGGCATTAGCCTACTCTTAACGAAAGGCGCCAAGGGAACCATGACTTAACGTCCCATCCGACGGACGGAGTATCGAACTTGAAATGCCCTCCACTAGGCACTCAGGTGGGGACCGGTTTTCCACAGAAAAATCCGCCACTGCCGAGAATCGAACCCGGGCTCGGGATTGGAGGCCAGTACTTTAACCCCACACCAACCCGATCGTAATAGTAATACCAAGTAGTACCCCAATAGTAGAACCAAGTAATAATCGTAACGTAATCATTCATTTTATCTCCTAAGTGAGATGTTTTGAATGGATTTTTTCTATGTTTTCCTTAACAATAAATTTTAATAAAAATTCTTGATATATATTTACTGCCTTCTCATTCAGTAATTACATTCAATTAGCGATCGATTCTTCATCAGGCCTCTTCACTCCAGTAAACGGGATACAGCTGTGCCCCTTAGTATTTACGAGAGATATGCTGCCACAGGTGTTTGAATTTGATGGCATTAGAGGCGGTTTGTTATTGTTCGCTTTTGTGAGTTTTTTTCAATGTTTGTACCAACCTTGAGAGGTATTCTTCATTGTAGTACTTGAGGAAGACCTTCGATTTCCCGATGGCAAATCCTTCCATTTTCAGACGGACCATCAGCAGACGGCAGTTGTCCATAGTCATCTCCACGTTCTCATCAAAGTCGAATGCGAGGAACTTGTATCTGGAAAAAACAAATGTGTCGTCATCACATGGCTAAGCAATGGGTAAACTAAGCTGAAATTTTATCATAACGAATAACTATTTGGTTGTGAACATTAACAAAAAAATATGCAGGCATTTGAAAACTTCGTGTAATTTCTGGAAGTTCTAATCTGCAATTGAATAAGGAAATATAATGAGGGATTCTCATAAGCCCTTCTGATTCATACTTCAATCAGGAGGCGAATACGATTCAGTTGCTGCAAAAAAATTACTACTTGAATTTTTTTGCAGAATCAAATTGCAGTGAATTACTACTTTGAGGTTCACTGGTGGAATATAATTGAGATCCTCCCCAGCAAAGATGGGTTACTCGCCAAATTAATATCATAAGTCACAAGCTCCGTTATTTACCTACTCTTAAAAATAACGATTGAAATTAACGATTTTTGTTAATATAATTTCAGAACTTGACGCACGTGGCATGCCTATCAGATTTATATCAAAATGTTTTGAAGATGAATTTTTTCTTTTTCCTGTGCTGTTATTCAGTGCTCGTGAATGATCTCGATATTCGCACACAACATATTATTTAGTAATCGAATCGATAGTTGAAAGTTGTGGCGAAAATTTCCATAAAATTTAAGCGGCCAACAAGCAATTAAATATATAGGTACTAAGCAGTATAGGTTTAATTGCTTGTACTACTATAACCAGTTCAGCAAGCAATGATACTTCATTTTGTGACCCGAATAGTATTGAAAGAAAATATTTTATTTTTACGGCTAACCTTCGAAGGAATTCGTGGAACGAGATTCGATGAGAGTATCCCTGCTGCCTGGCCCGAGCGGTGTCCAGTACGGCCAAGGCCCTCAGCTGCTGGCGAACCACGTCCATCTGGTAGCTCCTGGGGGCGTCCGAGAGGGACGGCCGCACACACCGGATGAAGAGGGTGGTGCCGCCGGTTCCGAGAGGTGCGACGTTCTCGCCGTTGGCCGTGGGCAGCGACTGCGAGGGGCTCGAGGAGAATCCCCGCAGGAGCTCAAGGCAGGTCGCCCTGTAGATGGCCGCCGCCGTGCGCATCTTGCGCGTCTGCGAATACTGCCCGCGGATCTCCGTGTTGTACGTCTGGAAGTCAGAGGATACCAGAAGTGATTCAGGGGGCATACGATATCACTCTTCGCCAAACATGAGGGTCTCCTCTCATCTTATTTTTGGAAAACTCTAGGGAAGGCCTGCTAAATGATTTTCACTAAAAATTCCACGGGTAAATGTGAGGTAATTCGTAGGAGTGGCAGTGATAATTTGAATTGAGATATGCGCTATCATATGCGCTGGGGGGGAGGGGGTGGGAGGGAGGGGGGGAGCGTGGTGGCCTAGTGGATAGAGCGCTTGGCTACTGCTCGAAGGGTCCCGGGTTCAAATCCGGGTGAAACCCGGTGGACGCCCCCGAATGAAAAAACCCTCTGAGTGCGAGGTGGCCCAGGGAAAGGAACTGGCTCCCCTTTCCTGAATGTGTGAAATTCATACGTGGCTTAGTTCGGGGTGAGCTCTACCCTCACCTATCAAAACCAACCTTCGGGTTGAATCACTGAGTGAGTGATATGCGCTAAAGGCTGATTGGATCAAGTCAACTAGAGAACAAATGAGATGATTTAGTCACTTATGTAGTGTGAATATTACAATATACCTTTCCTCAACTGCAAAATTATTGAAATCTATTATTTAAGTCGTAATTTGATAGTGAAGTTTTTCACGGAAAAGAAGATATACTGAAACGTACACACAAACAGTGCAAAATTATGTAAATTGGCGTGAATATTCTACAAATGTGCCGTGAAATAATATAAACAGGTAATATTAACCCTGCAAAATTGTACTGCTATAAATATTGAGTTATTCATTCTAACGAGGGATAATTTTCATCGCCATTGACGTCGTCACTGGTGATTTTTATTTTTAGCCGTCGAAGATTTTGTGCACCTTCGATGGCTAAATGAAGACGGCTGATTGCTGATACATAATGAATTCAGACACAGCCTAACTGAGAAATTAGAGCACGGCTTTTGATGAATCATTCTTGATTCGTTATGCTTAATGATTTTGAGAATAAAGGCTGACTTCTCCACCCCACCCACCCACCGATCATAGGTGCAGAAGCTCACCCTGGTCTTGGTGTTCTCAGCCATGAGCGCGGCTCCCCACTTGCGCCCTTTCTTCTTGGCTCCGGCCGCCTCTTCCTTCTTCTTCTTTTCCTCGGCGGCGTCCTTGCCTCCGGCCACCGTCAGGTTCCCCGTCCGGGACAGCTGGTTGGTGAACATGGACTTGATGATGGCGTCGGTCGACTGGCGCATCGTGTCGATAGTCTCGGGCGGAACGAAGTCTCGGTTCTTCTCCGCCATGTCCGTTATGTCGTACGACACCTTGCCCGTGTAGTGCGCCACGCTGAACTCGGTTATGGCGCCTGAGGCGACTCGGACGTGGGGTCCCTTCGAGGCAGAACTGCGAAGAGTGGCTGCAAGAACATCGGCATCGGGAGCGTTGGTCATTAAGTGGTCTTACGAAAACAGAAACAACAGAGGCAGTAGGGGGTCGGGATGGTGACATTTAAATGTAAAGTAATAAGCAAACTGAAAGAAGAATTTGCAGTGTGTTTCCCGCATGATATTCATAGAAATCTCTCTTTAGGCAGGTAGTATGAGTAAACTTGAGTACATGTTTGTTGGCAACTCACCCCCAGCGACATACCCTCAAGGGGCCTTTCAGGGTAGTCAATAGGTGGGAGAAATGATTCACTTTGTACTTATTCCACGAATTTATTTTAAACCAACCGGTTTCGACGTTAGCACGTCATCATCAGGAGTACAATCTACAAGAGATTGTACCCCTGATGATGACGTGCTGACGTCGAAACCGGTTGGGTTAAAATAAATTCGTGGAAAAGTACAAAGTGAATCATTTCTCTATCTAATCCTCAAGAGATTGTACCCCTGATGATGACGTGCCGACGTCGAAACCGGTTGGGTTAAAATAAATTCGTGGAATAAGCACAAAGTGAATCATTTCTCCCATCATGCCGTCATTCCAAAAAGTAGAGCCTGCAACAGTTGAAGTTTTAGTCAATAGGTATAGATATATTAGCGTTTAGCGCACTGGCGCCGTGAGGGCTCGGATTACATTCCCGGATTTGTAGGACATTTTTCATTGGGATTCCAGCCCCTACTCGAGTCCAGTTGAGACCTACTTGAGAGCACTTCGAGTGTAGTACACCATCCGTCGGATAGGAAGTCAATCTTTGGTTCCTTTGTAACCTTTCGTTAAAAGCAGGTTCCCTTCTTCCTTACCCTTCCATTCCCATCCTTGTACTTTTCCTCCTTCTGGTCAGAAGCGCGAGACAGTCGTATGAAGAAGATCTAACATTGTGGAATATTTCCATAGTTAAAGAAGTACACAACTTTTTGTTTTCCACTGATTTATTATATAAAATACTACTGGTTTCGGTTATTGCACCACCATCAGGTTAACTTATAAGTTTTAATGCGGGGACAGACTTTTTACTTGTACTTTACAGACTTCCTTCTTTTAATGCGGCACAGACTTAAAAACCACAGATGGTACCGTAGTAGTGGTTTTTCGTCTGAGGTGACCGACAGCTGAATTCATTTGTACCTTTTAGGATAGGTCGGACTGGCAACTAATTAGGTGGAGTAGGGAATTTTCAGGGAACGGAAGAAGGGCGGAGAAAAAAATTGGCGTCCTCAATTTGGTTGGGAACAAGTATGCGATCGTAGATTGAAATATAGACCATATCTAATCCATAAATTCCAAGGGGAGTATTAGATATTTAGAGGTTGGGAGAGAGGGCGAAAATTAAAATAATTTGGCCCATTTAGGGTTTAGATCGGGATGTAGGTAGGAGCTATTCAAGGTGGAAGGAGGAAGTGTGTAGCGAAACCCGGCGTCGGCTTTAGCCTGCTCTTAAAAAGGACGACAAGGGATACAGGGCTTAACGTCCTATTCGATGGATAGAGTACTGATCCGAAGTGATCTCCACATAGCATCTGGTATACGGATTAAAATCTACCTCATCCAGTGTTCGAACCCAGGCAATCGGGAGGGTAATCCAGCAACTTTAGCACCAATCCTATCCCCAATTCAAAGCGGATAATTTTTCTGAAGATGTTACCATACAGACAGTACTCCTAGATAATAAAAAATAGAAGGTTGGATCATAAGAATAAAACTAGTGAAATCGATTAAAAGAGGCGGGGCCAGTAGTGGTTAGAGTACTGTCACCGGAAGGGCCCAGGTTCAAATCCCGGCAGTGGGTGATATTTTCATTGCTAATCTGGCCTCTACTTGAGTGCTTTATGAAAAATATTCAAGTACTCCGTCCGTCGGATAGGACGTCGGATAGGACGTTAACGGTCCTTTTGGCGCCTTTTCGTTAAGTGAAGGCTTATACCGATGCCGGGTTTCTCTCTTTCCTTCCTCCTTTCCCTTTCATTCCCATCATTGTGCCTTAACTCCCGGAAGGAAATGCCTATTATTGCGGGTACAGGTTTGAAAACACAGATAAGAAGTAAAGAAAGGTTAAAAAGTATTTTTTTCCGCGTACAAAAAGATGCAATATTAGATTAAATCAATGTAAAGTGAAAATAAATGCATAGGCATTTTTGCTTTTTTGTATGCACTGTAAGAACCTCTTAATGTAAATGCATAGTTATAATTGTTTGGTGCGGGAGGTTGTGGTGGCCTAGTGGGTAGAGCACTGACCACAGGGTCCCGGGTTCAAATCCCGGGCAAGAGCCTTTCTGGACACCCCCATCTAAAATCCGATTTTCTGCGTGTCAGATTTTCGTAGGAAATCGCAGGTGGCCCAGGGAAAGGAACTGGCCCCCCTACCCTAAATGTGTGAATTTCACACGCCATTGGCTTTGTACGGGGTGAGCTCTACTCTCACCTATCAAAGACCAACCTTCGGGTTGAATCACTGAGTGAGAGACTGATTTCAGGACCAGTATGCACTGTAAGAACCAATTAATGTAAATGCATAACTGTAATCGTTTTTAATATCTCTTTTCAAGATTGATACGTATTCATATGTATTTTCTATTAGATTTGTCCGGATAGATGTTAGCTTTAGGTAGGGTAGCTTAAGGTAAGGTAGGGAGGCTACACATTTCATTTGAAAACGCCATGTTTTAGCTGGGAAGTTAGTTACGTATTAATTGTGAGATCTATTTTGCAGTTACTAACAAGATGATTATTAACTAGTCAATATTTGCAATGCCTAGTGTGGAGTCACCCATAAATCACGGACTGGAACGTGAATCGGGATGTAGAAGAAGGCCATATAGGAATAATGTATAATCATAAAGAACGGGAATTTAATTCGACGTGGGTGTAATGGGCCTTCTACCAAAAGAATCTGCTTAAAGCTGGAATACAAGCACAGAAATAAGGAAGCAAATCATCAGAATTTACGTGTGGAACACGTTTCTTTATAGTAGTGAGGCACGGATGATGACAGGGATAGAGAAGTAACACAGGTGCAGGGTAGAAACAATCGAAATGTGGTGCTACAGAAGACTGATGAAGATGAAATGGATAGACCGAGTGAGTAACGAGGAAGTCCTAAGAAGAGTGGTAGAGAATAGAAGTCTTATGAGAACCCTAAGAAGAAGGAAGGACAACTTTGCTGGGCATATTATGAGACATGATGGCCTGATGAAGACGATCGTATTAGAAGGTCAAGAGAATGGGAAGAATAACATGGGAAGGAAACGCATGAAATATATAGAAAAATTTATGAAGTATGCAAAAGAAAAGGAATACGCAAATATGAGGAGGTAAGCTGATAGGAGAATCGAGTGGAGTGCTGCGTCAAACCAATCTCTGGATTGTTGATAATGGATGTAATGGATGATATGAGTTGCTAAAAAGGGGACTTATTGAAGGAAGATAAGAGTTTGATGGGGAGACATGGGGAAGATAAGAGTTTATCTCACGATGGGGAATGGCCAGGCCAGTCACAGACCGCATATAAGCCACTATCTATAGATTACCTATTAGATTCATGATTTAAGTTTCTTTGAAGCTCCAAAATTTTGTTTGCGCGTGAAGGAAGCTCTTAATTATTTTTAAAAAAATATTGATAGTTTTATCATACGATTGGGTGATAAACATAATGTGATTGAATGCATATAAAATATTTATACTATACTTAATTGTTTCCATACATAAGACAGAGTATATTACGAAACTGAATAATATTTTAATAATAATTGAAATATTTATAACGTTGGTTGAATTTTTATTTCTCTGCCTTGTGGCGCCACAAGGTGGTGATTTTTTAAACAACTGTCAAAGGACAGCAGCAGCGTCACCATGGCAACGCCGAGCAGAGTTATGCAATGGCGGCTACCTTGTTACTCTGGGGGGCACTAGTTTCTTGTTTCGAATTGAGTTGTGATTGATTAATTCAATACTCTGAAAGTCCAAGACGGTTGTTCGATGACGACATACTAGTTCTTCACCAGAATACAGGTAATTAAAGTGTACATTGTTTTGACTACCTAAATTTGAGCCTTTAAATGTGAAAGTATTTATAAGTTCCGACCTCTCGCTTGTTGTTTAATATTGAAACGTCAGATTTATTTTACTTGATAACATTTTTTACGTGATTAATTACTTCACTGAAGCTCAAGTGAGCCTCGAAATTTGAAATAAATTAGTTGTTGAAGGAGAATTAAACATTTTCTCGGAAAAAATATTATTATGCAGAATATATTTTATTTCCACATTCAATAGTTACCTCTACTCTCTACGTAAGGCATTATTTCAATGTTGCTATTGTATTGTTATAGTGTTGGTTGGTAGTATATATTCTTTGCTCTTTATTGCACAATGTGAGATGGCGATTCGAAGAACTGGGTGAAATGGCATATTCGATGACTGGCCTATCTAACATTTGGCGTCCTCGACTAATACAATGGCAACAGGAGAGCGAATGACTTGAAGACTCTTGATCATTGCCCTCCCGTCTATGAGGCATCATAGTATTTAAATAAAATTGTATCTTCTGTCCTGATTACCGGATGATGACGATGATTCATGCGAAACCCGGGTAGTGAGAAAAGTGTTATTATTAGAGGTATTTTTGTAAAAGAAATTTTAAATAATTTTCGGGATTACAATATTTATTGCAGCATTTGTAATTAGAGAAATTTACCGAGTATGAAATCGTTTCCTTGACCGGTTCGCGTGGCCTCGTCAATGCAGTGGAGAACTCCTTCAGGTTTACCCATCAGAGCATCTAGGGCTGGCTTGTTGTCATAATACGTAAGGGATGCTGTCTTCATATCTTCCTCCTCGCACTCTTGCTGCATTTGGTGTAAAGTAAATGATCGAGAATTTAGTCCTCATATTCATTTTTTTATCATCCGAGGTAATTATTTCTAAATTTATTTATTTTTTTTAAATTTTTTTGCGACCAAATCATCCGAGAAAAGGGTCTCAATTTGAAAAATATGGAGAAGCTATTGTTGCACGTTCGAGATTAGGTATAATTAGGCAGATTTAAATCATTATTCCTAATGCAGTATATTAGAATTTAAGATTTTAGCATCGAAATATATAACATCGGAATTATAACAACACATACTTTTATCGATAACAAAGTTGTTAGGCATATTAAATTGTGCGTAAGTTGATAATTCTATGAATGTAGCTAAAATATTCAGTGGTGTATTTTCATTCTTTTAATTTGTTGATCAGTTTTTCCCATAGCCTATAAAATAGCTTCATATAGTCAGAAATAGTACTGAGAATTAATTTCATTGGTTGTTCCTCAAGAGTTTTTTTTTTAGATATAGCAGGCACTCACCATTTCCCAGACGAAGACTCTTTGATTGTAATGATATTGAAGCTGCTCGTTGAGTGCATTGACGAAGAGCTGCTCCAGATTGTTCATTTGGTAACATTCAAAGCCGAAAAGGTCTAATACCGTGACACAATGCTTGTCTCCACTGTAGAAAAAAAAATTCCGATATAAAATAGATACATCGATGATTGATAGAGATCCAATATTTCTACAATAAATGAGGATAGAACTTGGAAGTGTCATATTATTTTTTCTTTTATCTATGAGCATTTTCTGTAAATCTATGAAACCATGGACTTGTAAATCAGAGCAGAAGATGCTCTGAAAATAGCGCTTACAATGAAATTGAGTTAATAGTCCACAAATTGCCTTAACTTGTAATCCAACTTCGTCAGGGTCGTTCCACCGAAATGGCATTTTCAGGGTTTTCTTAGGAAGGTCCCTAACTCAAAATGGCAGGTTCACATACCTAAATATTTAAGAAAGTATTCTCAAATTTATTAACTTTTTTTTAAGGTCCCACGGGCATTGTTATTACTGGTTGCCAGTGATTGACCCATTATGATTAGAAATCAATTATATTATCAACGTGACTAAGAAATAGCCGTTGAGGATATAAAAATGCTGCATGTAATATTATTTCAGTAATTAATTAATTTAAGTAGTGCTTTTTGAAGTGAGATATATTACATTCAATTCATTTAATATTTCTAGCCAAAAAATATGAAATACTAATGTTTGCACTTTGCTGTTACTAATTAAAGATGTGGTCTTTTGTCATCACTGGTAAAGGTAATACATTTCACTCAATGGTAAAGGAGGATATATCGGCGAATTATTGCATTTAAATGTTGCATAGATACTATAATGTCAATCAAGGGAAATTCTTTGATTTTTCATACATTTTCTATTTCGAAAGCTAGCATTAAATTTTTTCCAAGCAAGGGTTAGCGATGGTACTCACAAGACGGCTCGAGTGAGCGAGAGTCGGTGGTTGATAGTGTTGATGACCCAGTCGAAGAGACGTGCGTACGTGGCCCTCGCGAGGGCATCCCTTGCCTCCTTCGCCTCGTTCTTGGAGTGTCGGCGCCTCTGGGCATTCCCGCCTTCGATGAAGCAGTAGTTGACCAGGGCCCACGAGAGCTTCTTCTCATCCACTCCCAAGAGCCCCGCCACTTGAGGGAAAAAAATGAGGGGAAGGACATTTTAGACCTTGAAGTTATTTTTTCATCTGTTGACTCACAATTGAGGATCAGTGGGGAGATTCAATGCAACATTATCGCGTGAGAGATATTGTTTTATTGAACGTTTTGGGCACTTGTCACCCGCTGCAAAACAAACAATGTGAATTTACGCACTCTTCACTGCATCCCTAACGGGTTTCAATGAATCTGCATCGTTTTAAAGAGGCTTCTCAATTAAGTAGCAGTCTTGTTTCTTATTTAAAATGCACGGGAAATGGAAAGAGGAGGTTTAGAGTAAGAAAGAAAATACTGATGGGTACTTACTACCTACTTCGTAGTGGAATACATTTACAATTTTTGCTTGATCGAATTTAGATTGCGCTATGAATAAATATAAAATACAACTCAAATGTAGTTTTGTGATAGTGGAATGCTATACCCAAAATTCCTTTTTAATACAGAATTTTGACAAGGAAAGTCTGTGAAGTTGTTACCACGCTTTTTCGTAGTAATTTTAACTAACTCAAAGGTGGATTCATGTCCATTATTTTTTGCTGATCATTTTCCAGATCACTCTCACCTTTGACAGCCGTGTCTGGGTTCTCAATCTCTGCATAGGGCTTGCCTCCCTCTTCGTCCGGCGTCACTTCACGGAAGCGGATTTCGCCCATGAGGATGATGGCAGCGGTCACGTTGAACAGCGTCTGCATTTCGGCCTCTTCGAATTCGAGATCGTCCTTCAAGATGGACACTATTCGCTTCCATCTCTGGGCGTTCACTTCCACCGATGAGCCAACTCCTTCGTTGGATGTGCCTTTGGACAGTAAACGAAGGTCAGTGTGCACTGTTCGACAGATTTTTTATTCAGAATATCTTTCCAGGTAGCAAAAATACTTGCTTAGGAGGATATATTTGGGTAAATCATTGAGATATACGCTACGTTTCTAAATATTATGAACTAAAACTCTCTTGACATATTAAGAATTTCAATAAGCTGTATGCCCACTCTACAGCAAAATTTTGAAATCTCCAAATATAAAGTTTCGGTTGCATTAATTTTTTAGAAGTTAAATATCCCTGAAATCTCTGTAATATATGTGATTCCAGAAATAACTACTATAAATTTTTAACAGTTGACGATCGTTCCGGTGAAAAGAGATTGAAGTAGCGCCCACGTTTTTCAGGATAAAGTATTACGAAGGAAATAGTCTCAATGTTAAAAGAAAACAAGAAAGTTGGAATTAAGTTGGAAATAAACCTACAGAAATTCCAAAGATTCCAGAAATAACTACTATAAATTTTTAACAGCTGACGATCGTTCCGGTGAAAAGAGATTGAAGTAGCGCCCACGTTTTTCAGGATAAAGTATTGCGAAGGAAATAGTCTCAATGTTAAAAGAAAACAAGAAAGTTGGAATTAAATATCAAACCTCATTGTGCGTGGGAAGTGTGATTGCTGTTTTGAGAACCTATTTTTGTTTTAAGTTTCAAATTTTTAAGATCGCGATATGATTGTCACGGAAAAATAATATTCCAAAATATTTACCCAGGTCAAACTCGCCGACCAGTGAGCCGGCATTCGTTGACTTCGGTATGGGGCGAAGGTAGCGGTATCTTGAGATTCCCCCACCACCGGGCTCCAGACCATACTTGTATATTTTTCCACTTTCCTCCATTCCAGCGAAGAAGTAGTAGAACCAATGGAAGTTGGCTTGATCCCTAGAGGAATAAAAATTATTACCAGTCGGCGTACATTGCTGATAACTTATGTAAAAACAGTTCATTCTGTCGCATATTTATCTATAATAATTTAAATTTTCGTTGGTAATTGTATTTAGGAATTCAGATATGAAACGAATCTTGAAGGGCATGGTTATCATAGGTCTATTAATATTTGAATGTATGCGGCATTTCATTGCTAAGTTTAGTTTTAAGTAAAAATATCATAGCATTAACAATGCCTAGTGATTTTAATGCTTGTCATTAAATGCCCAATGTAAAATACAGATTACAAAATGCATTTCAGTTTAGTCTGAATTCGTCTCTCGCGGGAATTTTCTCTGCCTATGTGTCTTGATACTAATAATTTATTTATGCATATTGACTATTGGAACTAGAATGATAAAAAATCTAATGCGGTTATGAGAAGTACCTAATTTGAGCTTTGGGATCTTTTTTTTATTTATCAGTATTATCTATATATTTATCAGTAATTTTATATGAATACAGTGATAATATTAAATTACTC
Source organism: Platycnemis pennipes (assembly GCA_933228895.1). Taxonomy (NCBI): domain Eukaryota; kingdom Metazoa; phylum Arthropoda; class Insecta; order Odonata; family Platycnemididae; genus Platycnemis; species Platycnemis pennipes. Next base: position 113,487,952 of record OW121850.1, read on the forward strand.
TAATATCTATCTTTTCTGTATATATATTGATGCAGTGTGCTTCAAAAGTATATGAGATTGCAAAAGGCTACATTAAACAATAACGTAAAGCAAAGGGATATATGACAGGTCTTATAGTAATTATAATACAATTTCAGAATTTGGGAATCGCTGATAATATCTCCGTTCAGGGAGACTGAATTGCCAAATTACCATATAGAAAATAGTGGATGATTTCAGGAAAACATTACAATAAGACATGACCCCTTTTATGTAATAGAAGAGTTCCTAAAAACTGTAAGAGGATGATAAAAGGACAATAATTCAAAGAATTGAATTAAGTTCAAATCATTATTGAATTAAGTTCAAATAATTATTGAATTAAGTTCAAATAATTATTGAATTAAGTTCAAGTAATTATTGAATTAAGTTCTAATAATTATTCAGAGCAATAACTATAAACAGAAAAATATAGGAATTCCCCGATATTGAATTATAAGTGCATTAAAACCATCAGAAAGAATGTAAAGAGATAACCCAAGGTTAATGAATTAATGAATATTGAAATTCGGAGACGGCTTTATATATATATTGACTATTGCTACCATTGATATAGATGATGTTGGCTTAAAGTAATATAAGCTGCCTGGCACAATTGTTGCTATTTCATTCGTGCTGTGGCTTTTTTTAATCTGAAACGCAAATTTCTCCTGTAGTATATCGTTCGTAGTTATTGATAAAATATAAATGGTGGAATCGTGGTTTGAAAACCTAGAAAAATTTTTATCAACGTTTTCGTGTTGTAAAAATCCGTCATCGTACTCTTTAAATAATATTTAATTAAAACATAGTTCAAATATTAACTTTATTTTGTCCTCCAGTGCAAACATTCTTCCACGCGTAAATGACATATCAGTTTGAGGTATGTTCACGAGTTGGTTTCCAGGAGAATGGCAAAAAATTTGGGGAGACTCTGTTTTGCTGCAATTATTTCGATCAGAACATCCGGTTACCATTTTTTCTGCTCTTATATATATTTTTAAGACTTCTCCAAAAAAGAAATTTTCGTGTTACATTCGTTCCAAATCGAAGTTGCTCACCTGTCGTTTGAGGTCACCCTCCACCTCTCGAGCTGAAACACCCAGAAAATTGCTCCGCTGCACTTTCCAGTTCCACTGAATGTGACCTCCAAGTGAAGGACGTGGCGCGTCGAATTGCGATTGGTTGGCGTGGCCGCGTTGCCCATGGCGTGGACTAGTTCCAGTGACTTCTGTATCCGGTTGCCTGCATTGCTGGCGCACTAGAAAGGTTCATCCAGGATCATTGAGTCCACGAATAGGTGACGTCTAGTCGTTTGGTTAGTGACACATTTGGTGGGAAATTTAATTTGGTAATTAATAATCTTCATACAATGCATTGACGAATGCAAAACATTTTGATATTCACGGAGACCATACGATTTTGCAAAATCAGTCATTTTTGGGAGAATAGCTGAAATTACTTGAATTCTGCTGAATAAACCTGAAGTTACTAGTTAAAATGTTGTTCCCGCATGATAATCAAAGTTTGCCCGTTTATCAGTGAACGTTATAGCTGAAAGTATGTGGTTTGTCCATCACCCTATATGATTTCTGATAGGTGGAGTATAGTTTATCAATAGAAGAAAAGTGGAAACACTAAAATGGCTAGTAAAGGGGATATTAGAGCTAAGAGAAGCAACAAAACACGCCCTTGGGGGCTAAGGAAACCATGCGAAATTCAACTTTTCAATTTTTGTCTGCGTCATATGATGGCATAGCTCATCTTGTTTTCTTCGATGTTTGTATCGACGCTACTGTCAGTGACAGCCTAACAAAATCGGTATTGAACAGCTTGCCAAAACTTCAGACTACCGTATTTTAACCTCTCATTGTAGTTAGTAGTTATTGGTAGTTTACGATCACGGTAAAAATCTTCGGGTCGGTGATATTGCAGGTCATAAGCAGTGATCCTATCTTTGCTACATCTAGGGATGGGTAAATTACCGTAATTTTCAATTGAGGCAAATTACCATGGTAAATTACGGTAATTTTAAAAAATTACCGCAATTTTCTCGTAATTTTAAGTTTTGAGCTGCAAATCCATATCAGAGGACTCAAAACGAAATCAAATAGCATTGAGATATAAATGCCGACGCTTATATCAAACATATCACGACGTTTATCTATTATAACTCATTGAAAAAATTATAACAAAGTTGGCAGCACCACGCAATTTGCCTCTCTTTGGTCACACCATAAGAAATTTTCGTTCCAAAGACATACCTCTGCGCAATATGTATTTTTTATTTTACTCTGAATTAATCATGGACACAATATAAACAAAATCATTTCAGCTACTTAATTTATGATATCACCCATTCCAATGTTTTCTTCGTGGGGTAGAAATTTTCTGAAAAAGAACTTTTCTGAAAATTACCATTCATTACGGTAATTTTCAGGGGTGTTGGTAATTTGCTAAAAATACCACGGTAATTTACGAAAATTACCGCGGTATTTTACCGAGTTCACATCTCTAGCTACATCCCAATCCCCAAAAGATATTCTCGGATGGATTGATGGTGATTAAGAGAAATGATCATATGATGATGAAACAACAAAATTTTTACCTATGGAGTGTATGGAATACATTCCAAATAACTTAAAAAAAAAGAAAGCTAACTTGACGTGGTGATGTGAGCAGTAGTTGTGAAAAACATGCCGTTTGCATGCTGTCAGTCATCGCTGGATTACCTCTCCAAGGTGAATGAGGTGCTTTACGAGGTGTCCAAAATTGGTCGTCTTCCCCGAGAGGGATTCTCCGGCCAGCAGGATGTGCTGGGGCTCATCGTGGTGGAGCATGTCCTGAAAAGCGCGATCCGCCATGGCGAAGACGTGAGGAGCGTTGTCGGAGAGCGCCTTGAAGCTATACTTTTGGTGATGCTGAAATGACATGCGGATGGCCAGGGAAATAAATTGGCAGGGGATCAAAAGCTGTTACATATTCTTAACCTAAAAACCCGATGCAAGGGAACAGATTTTTGAATCGAGTGCCGCCCAGTGAAGTATTGCATTTAATCCCGTGGTCTGGCATGCTATTGATCATGAATTGTAAGACTTTCGATTTTCAATTATTTTAGAAAGTAATTTGCACATGAATCAACTTCACATGAGTCTTGAAGCTATACTTTTGGTGATGCTGAAATGACATGCGGATGGCCAGGGAAATAAATTGGTAGGGGATAAAAAAGCTGTTACATATTCTTAACCTAAAAACCCGATGCACGGGAACAGATTTTTGAATCGAGTGCCGCTCAGTGAACTATTGCATTTAATCCCGTGGCCTGGTATACTGTTGATCATGAATTGTAAGACTTTCGATTTTCAATTATTTTTAAGAAACTAATTTTCTCGTGAATGAACTTCACATGAATTTTCAGCATAACGATACGTTTTTGGTTAGGAAAATGATGTAATATTTTACGGTAAAACTATTGTAGGCAAGGCCCACCACTATGGTTAATTCCTAAAATCAAGTAAGGCAGTGGCAGTCGGCCGAGAGATCGGCCCACTGCCAGTAGAAGGTTAAAAATAGATTAATTCTCTTCAAATGGCCAATGCAGCAGAATAAGGCTCATATGTAAACATATGCTTTCCTTAAAATTTGTGACAAAGTAAATGGTTATAAAAGGTATTTTTACGAATTTTAAGTAGTTTTTATGAAACAACATCGGACGTAAGTAAAAATGAAATTGGGTATGGAATAATGGAATTTTCAGTCATGTGAGTGAAAATTTCTTCCCGATGGTACCCGATGGATTTTTTTTCTCAAAGCTTTCTTTAGTTCTTTTGTTTCTTAAATTTGGAAAAAATCTTTGTAAGCTGACTTAATTGAGCAACTTTTGTACCATTGTCCATAAAGTAATGAGACTGTATTGTTTGCTGCATGGCATTTGCGCCACTACTTAGATCAATGGCCACCAGAGCGCAATGCGTGGCTTTCTATTAAACTGACATCTCTTGAAAGTTTTTTTGTTTGGTTCCATTTCATTTTTTGGTCGTGAGTGATAAACCAGTCGCCCACGTGCTACGATAGAGAGAGCGTCTCGAAAGCAACCCATCCGAGTACACCGAAGCAGAGAAGAATACTTTGGGGTAAATCATGCATTGCTCGAGGCCAGGAATTAATGTCATACAGTCCACTATTTTTAGTGTACGGTGATCAACAATATCTCCTTGTTTCGGCCAATTGAGGGTGGAAAGGGAGAACACCTGTATTTTAAACCAATTTATTTCTCAACGCAAGGCGTCCCGGTTACAATGAGAATATGACTTATATTATATCTCCTGAGTTAACTTCCATACCAACTATTTACACCGTGCCAGAAAAATATTTAATAAATGCGAATCAAAACAGTTTCAAGTTGGATAGATTTATGAGTTCTCCTGTATTCAAATTTGACCCACAAAAATGAATTAATCTCAACTCTACAGCATAGGTCTCTACAGCTCTGTATCTATCTAAAACTCTAAATCATACAGAGTAGGTTTTATATTTATGCTTCTATCACCTAGGGTGAATCGCAATCGTGTCTTCAGAATCGTTTGACGCAAAAGGAAATGCAAACAGACCTGAGCAGTGTAGATGTTTTGCTGTTCATTTGGATTGAGGAAAAGCAGAACATCTCCGATGAAGGTGTGGCACAATCCTCGCCGAAGTCGCTGATGGAGCTGGTCTAGAACGATGTCTTCAGAAATCACATCCAAGGCTGCCAAATCCTCCGTGAACATTGGCTCTGGGCTAGTGCCCTGTTCACTCTGAGTGAAAATAGAGAATTGAATGGGAGCTCAATAAAAACCATTAGTTTAAAATCGAATGGAAAAATTCAGAGTTTCATGCCGATTGGTGCACGAGAATGAAACTTACAGGCATTAAAATATCAAAGATGGGGCGAAACATACTGATGAATGGTTTTCCTTTGTGATTTCAGTAATTAAATCTTTATCATTTCACATACCGAATGTGAAATTCAATTACTGTGGAAATTTTATGCATTTCGTAAATAGATATTCGGGGAAACGATGAAGTCTTTCCATCGTTTCCCTGAATGAAACTTTTCAGGACAATAGGAAAAATATGAAGAAAGAGACTAAGTTCTTGTTGTTTTCCATTTATCAGTAATTTATTACATAACCAGTTTCGTAGTTTTGCATCATTTTATTGCCTTAACTATGATTTCCATAAATCAACGAAATATCGTTTTATTGCCTTGATAATGATGAAAAGCAACGGAATATCATTTTACTGCCTTGAAAATGACGTAACGTGACGAAACCAATCGTGAAATAGAGTACCGATAAGTGGAAAACCGCAAAGCACCTTTTAATTTCGTGATTTTAAAGTTTAACTACATCGATCCTGAAACTATTTCGTAAAGCATATGACGCTAAATAATTCTGCAGTATATGGTAATAGCTTTAATGTAGCACTTAAATGTGGCAATTTCCTTTGATTTTCATGACTCGTTCAAATCATTCATAGAAACAGGTAAATGCTCATAAGGTTAAATATTATTTAAATAAATAATAATACTTTCAGCACTAATGAAGTGAATATAAACTTTAAGATAACAGAGGTAATAACAAATTACAGACTAGGATTTACATTTAAATGTGCCTAAATATTTCTTAGCTATATATAACTTACTTCCAGAATGGAATAAATATTATGGTACTAGTCTCGGTGAATTACCTGCAAACACCCTCTTCTCACAGTGACTTCAGATTTCCTGAAAGGCTTCCCGACTCCCCTCATGTCCGATACCAGTGTCTTGAGATCTTGTTGTAACTAAAGAAGTTCAGAGGCATTGAAAGTGAGTGATTTTATTAGTAAAAATATAGAAAAACATCAGTCTAGACTTAACAGATAGGTTACTATCGTATATGTTACTCTAGAGAATGAAATGTGTCGTATAATGGATTGTGAAGTTCAAGGAGAAACTTTATCATATCTCGTTTTTAATCTGTAACATTTTTAACCTGCTGATCTCATAGTAATAATTTTTAAGGCTTAATGTCAAAGGACCCGATTGGTACCAATTAAACTTTTTTCCACAAATTTCAAGATTTCTTATGGATAGTGATTGGAAATTTCTCTCATAAAATATGGTAAAAAATTCATCTCTTCATCGATTCCTTTACTATTTAAAAAAATTAACATGTTTTTCTGGGGAGGATGTTCAAGCAAGGTTATTAGCAAATTTATAAAGTATATTCTCCGGGTTTCGCGTCATGATATTTTTAATCCATTCCATGTCTAACTTTTTTCGTAAATGCTTTCACCTTTTTGCATCGTTTGTAACTCAAAAGATATTCATCCTATGAGGTGGTAAAAATATATAAAAAAACGATTGTCCGTATAGAATATTGTTTTAATAGGTAGAGGAAAAATAAGATATAACTTCATGTTTAATATTCGCATATTAGTTTAAGTTTCTAATTTCTTCGCTCGAATCAGCGTACTTAATCACGATGATATTCTGGCATATAGATTTTCTCATTACAATTTCCTAATATTTAACAAATTGCTAGGCTTGACTTCGTGGAACCACATATTGATAACGCAAATGAATTCACTTAGTAAAATTCCACTGACTTTTATTAAAACCGACCTAGGTTTCGACTTATACAGTCATTATCAAGGTGACAATGGTACATCACGAGCCCCATATATACAGAATAGAGTGAGGGGGGAGAGGGGATACGTGCGGGAAGTGAATGATTGATCTAAGGTGGGAGTGGGGAAGCGGGGGCATTCGAGCGAGCAATATTAGGAATTGTATTACGAGAGGGGGAGGGAGGTAAAGATAAGGTTAGGAGAGGAGATTGGGAAGGGAGCATATCATTCAGCGCACATACATTAGCTTGTTTGGAATACAAAAAATCTCAAGGTTTTCCAGATAGTCCAGCTTGTGGCCCTTACACTGTGAGTGAAGGATTTTTGGGATGAAGTCACTTCCGTGGTCTTCTTCTATTAAGTGCTTGGCAAACTGGTAACTTACATTACCGCTCATTATACAGCGCTGATGTTCTTTTACCCGGGTACGGATAGCATGTCCTGTTTGCCCAAAATAGACAGCTTTACAGTTGGTACCTTAACAACTAAGTAAGTATATACCACTTTTATCTAGCACATCGTATTTTTCTCTAGAATTAGTATTTTATAGTAAGTTATTCAATATGACAATTTGCCAATAAACGGAATTTTGCATCATTTTTTAACAATTTGCTGAGATATGGATAAACTGGTAATTAAACGCAGAGCCATTTTAGATTATTATCGCAGTAAAACGTTTTCAGCATCTCGATGTTGTAACCATTAGTCTCTGCACTGCGTTTGATCTGATTTAATTATCTGTTGAAGTTATTGTTAGACATAGGGATTGATAGTGCTCTGAATACCATAGAATTAAAGGCTGACAAAATGTGTGCGTGATGATGGCAAGAATTATACGAGATTATAACATCTGAATAAGTCGATTTTCTAAAAATTGAGAAATCATGTACACCTTCTGTTATGTTAATAGTTAAGTCCAGAAAATTTATAACTTTGTCACCAACCTCTATTGTAGATTTAATGAATTTATGTAAACTATTTAAAAAGCAAATAAAATGGTCAAGTTGTTGGAGACCTGCGGTCCACAGACGTAAAACATTATAAACATACCGAAACCAATATATTACATTACTTAAAAGAAGGTGATTAGAAGTAAAAAGGTTAGTTTACAAATTACACATAACAATATCTGCCAAAAGTGGTGATAACGGTGAACCCATAGATAGGCCATGGATTTGTTTATAAATTGAATTGTTAAAAATGAAATAATTTTGGGAAACACACAAATGTAATAGTAATTCCAATTCAGAAACTATCCTGGGCTCAACAAATGAATTTTTGAACGATTTCAAGGTTAGAGACACAGCTTCTATTTCAGGGACTGAAGTGAACAAGTTGCTTACATCAAATGAAATAAGTTTGGAATTCGGCGGTATTTTTACATCTGCCAGTTTCCTAGTAAGATCAATAGAGTTCTTAATGGTAAATTTAGGTTGTAGCATTAAAAGCTCTCCTAATATGGTATTTAATTTAAAGGCAAGCTTATGAGCTGGAGCCGAATAATGTGACAATATGGGGCGAATGGGTACATTAGCTTTGTGCGTTTTAGGAAGCCCATAAAGACGAAGTGGGAGGGGATTCATATTAACTAATTGCCAATGCTGTGTAGAGGGGGACAAGTATGAGCATCGGGACAGTGTTTCTTTCAGTTCCTTTTGAAAGCTAGGGGTAGGATCCTTAGGTAAAATTTCAAAAGAGTTGTCATTTAAAAATGATTGAACCTTTTGGTCATTGTCGGGTTTCGATAAAATCACAATGCTGGTACCCTTGTCCGCCTTAGTGGCAACTAGGCTGGCACCATTTAGTGAGGTATTCAATTGCTGCAAAACTTTCTGCGTCGAGAAGCTCCATTGCCGACGATCTGTTGGTGATGTAAGGATGTTCTTGAAAATGTGTTCAGCCATCCGGTATTTGTAACCAGGAGGTTCTTTTCGGAGGAGAGAGTCACAGTCAGCGGCTAGGTTAATCAGATTTTTGCGGCACATGGGCAAGGTCGTAGTGGCAAGGAAAAAGCGCTGTTTAATGAATAGTAATGTAAGTTCCCAGTTCGCCAAGCACTTAATAGAAGAGGACCACCGAATTGACTTCATCCCAAAAGTTCTTCACTCGCAGTGTAAGGGCCACAAGCCGGACTATCTGGAAAACCTTGAGATTTTTTTGTATTCCAAAAAAGCTAATGTATGTGTGCTGAATGATATGCTCCATTCTCAATCTCCTCTCCTATTCTTATCTTTCCCCCCCTCTCCCTTCTGTTGTACAATTCCTAACATTGCTCGCTCAAATGCCCCCGCTTCCCCACTCCCACCTTATCCCAATCATACACTTCCCGCACGTAAACTCCCTCCCTATCCCCTGCCCCCCCTCACTCTACTCTTTATATAAGGGGCTCGTGATACACCATTTTCACCTTGATAATGACTGTATAAGTCGAAACCTAGGTCGGTTTTAATAAAAGTATGTGGAATTTTACTAAGTGAATTCATTTACGTTATCAATTTCCTTAATCATAAAATTTATTTTCTTGCTGCCATTTCATTTAATTATATGTATGTCCATTAAATTTGACATAATTCGTGTTAGCGATAATACTTACGAGAAATTCATTTTCCGGAAGGGATGTAAGGAACGGATGCTCCATCACTTCAACGCTAAAAGGTCTGTGCTCTGCATTTTTTACCAGACATCTGAAAATATAGCAGATTGACTAATCATTTTTTGTATCAACTTGCGCAGCTTTAGCTCTAACAATTCCATTCATGGTGGTTAACTAATAGAAATAAAATTTTAATGATAGCAGTATTTGTCAAAATGATGACGGGAGTATTTTCCACTTCATTTATGGCCTTAAATTCTTTGAAACAAAAACATTTTGCATTGAATAAAAGTTCCATATATTAGAGTTATATGCGTTAAGCAATAACGGAGACCATATACTCAGGTTATCACTCGTCATTTTATTAGGGATAGAGAGCATTGAAAATACATTGAACGAATAAGTAACTGAGTGATTACTAAACGAATTAACGTACTCTGAAATAAAGTCGTTGTAGTTCTGTGTCCAGTTGGCTGGGCGATACAAGGTGGGTGGCGGATTTCTAACAATCTGGAAAAGCGCTCTTGTTGGATGAATGTTAATAAATGGTGGACTTCCATCCCCAAGCTCAATTGCGGTTATTCCTGTAAGTAATATATTAATTCAACAGATGTTAGCCCTGCCGAAAAAGTTATTGCAGCGGTATGAGCTAGATTCTAAAATAACTATAAAGTGACCACTATAATTCACCATCGCACAGTAGTTGAAAAGGTTTTAAAATGAATGGTATATTGTTTTAAAAATAATATTCAGTCAATTAAAGTCTTATTTTAGTTGTAGTTTACAAGGGGGAGGTTATGAGCTGCTGAGGTCATTTACGCCATTTAGGATAGGTGGGTAATTGACTAGATGTTTTAATGTGCCATGGAACGGAGGTAGAGGGGAATGAAAGCTACTTTTATGAGCTAGGCCCCCACGGGCCCATGTCCCATTCGATAGACGGGGCTTTTGCTTGATCTTGCGACGGGCCACAATAGCAATCAAATAGGGACCGAAATGCCTCTAGCTGGGAGAGTGGTACGTGAAGTCACCACACCTTCTCGATCAATTAAAATTCGTTAATTAAACTTGAAATAGCTACTAACTAATTATTGAGAGTGTCGTTAATGAGGTCAACAGTACTTTTTAGAATCATTAAAATAACGACAGCAAACAGGCAAGCTTACCCCGATGAACCTACTAATTGGTTTGCGAATCATAAATGGCGTTAGAGTTGACTTACCAAGTGACCAGATGTCGGAGCGTATGTCGTATCCATCGGAATTGGCTCTATCGCTCGTCACCACCTCCGGAGCAATCCAGCACGGTGAACCAATAACAGTCTGCCGTTTACCCATTTCCCCCTTCACACGCCTGCAATTACACATAACATCATATTATCAATGCTATTTTGTGTGTAAGAAATATGTTACAAATGTTGAGGCTTTATTAATCAGTTGGAAAACGGTGCTGTCAGTTTCATCCAATCATGGCAAACTAGTGAAAATTTGGTAGTTGTACAACAAGTGAGTACTTCGATTGCTTAATGATCTACACCTAAGTGCAGGTATTTATAAGATATTCTGTTATTTATAGGATACTCCTCAAGTATTTAGTGTTAATACTTTACATATATTTCCATACTAAAGATTGAGCTACTTTCGATAAAAAATAAGTACCTGGAAAGTCCGAAATCACAAAGTTTCACCTCTCCTCCTTTGGTGAGTAGGATATTGCTTCCGCGTACGTCTCGATGGATGATGTGATTCTCGTGCAAATGAACTAATGCCTGAAATTTTATGAATAGAATTTAGAGACTCTTTTATGAATTCACGTAGGTACTACATTAAATAATGGCGAGAGAAATATAAATAAGGCAGTTGAAATTTTTTCCTTTGACTTGCATTGCCATCACAGCTCTCCATGTAATGGCTAATTTGTTTATTTTTAAACGATCAACTGAGCATGCTGAGATATTTCAGATCAATTTATTTAACACTTCAATTCGTGTACACTTTTTCAATCCTAAAAGTACTGTGAATAGGTTACGATGTCTTGCAAGTAAGATACAACATGATAACGTGGAAAGAAAAACACTAGCCAAATCCACAACTATAATAAACTTTACTACGACCCGGTTTTCACTGTATTGCAGCATCATCAGGTAGAGTATATCTTAGATGCACCAACATATATATGAGCAAGGAAAAACAGTGGGGGGGGGGAGAAAGGGGAGGAGCGTGGGAGGTAATTGGTGGTCCTCACGAGGGTGTGGAGAGAAGTGTGGGAGGATTGGGAAGGAGTTGGGGTGAGGGGATTACAACTGAGTGTCAAATATAAAACAATGGTCTCGAGAGGTACTTTTGAAGGATTCTTATTCAATCTTCTTCTTCCCCCTCCCTTTTGCCTTTCGCATATGTATTTTGGTACATCTTAGATATACTCTACCTGATGATGTTGTAATGCAGTGAGATCCGGGTCGTAGTAAAGTTTATCATTTTTGTGGATTTGGCTCGTGTTTTTCTTTCTACGTTATCATATTTCGCTTCCATTCATTATCGCCAGAATCCTCAGCATGATATTAGATGTTGCATATTAAAGGTAAATATTATTGCTGTTTTGATATAAATATTGATCGGATATTCCTTATAATGCAAGTCATATTTATTTTGTCTCTACTGTACCTTCACAGTTTCTCTCAAAATGTATGCAATATGAACTTCCGACATCTTCTTGTTTTGGCTGTGGAGTCCGGTTACTAGATCCGTTGCTGGTCCTCCCTCGCAAAACTACATGAAATGGTAATTGAAAAGAATGAGGATAATGTCAGAATTTGTTAATTATCTTCTCATATTGTTATCAGATTCTTAATACACACCAATGTGGCATACTTAAAATAGCTTTCGTAATTCATAGAAATACTTTATTTAGAGTAGTATTGGCATTGTTTTTGATATTGATGACAATAGGAGTGTGTTTGTTCTTGTCCACGACGGATGTATACGTTCAGGTGTTATTTTCCATGTGAATAGAGTGAAACATATGCCATGTGTATAGGTATAAGAGTGATTTTTTTTGTATTTGTATATTTTTCACAACAATTTTTCAAATGAATAAGCTACGGCATGCAGTAGTCTTTTACTTATTATCTAGTTGTAATATCTACCGAAAATTGATTAATTAACTTACTGTACCAATTATAATACAGTAATGAAAAATCATCAAAAAATGTAATAGAGTGTATGGAATGAGTCAATTTGCATAAATCTGGAAAATATTCCCAGTTGTTTTCGAAGCATACTAACCTCCATGACAATCCACAGCCTATCTTCTTCTGGTCTGGAGCCCCTCTTCATGTAAACGCCTTGGAAGTCCGGGAAGTTGGGATGCGAGGACAATTCCTGTAGAATTTGCACCTCTTGGATGGCATCTTCTCCGGCTGCTTTGGGTGACACTCTTTGTATCTTGATTGCGACCTTCATTCCACCTGCGGCCAAAACGGTTAAAAGTTGACATTCACGAAATGAGGTAGGTGCTGTGGGTTTGAGTGCATTTTTTCGACGGATGCGCGAAATTCTTACCAACCAGCTTTCATTTATTTCTTAAATTACTATTTGAGAGATAAACACTAACGACCGGTGTATAATTAATCACGGTCCGATTTCGTGGTCAAAATTCTGTTATCATCTTTTTAGTCTTAGTCCGTCACCGTCCTCTTTCGTCACTACCACTGGAACAAATAAAGGCATTGGGAGTCTATGACGAGTGGAGAGATTTTAATTTTATGATTTGGTCCGGAATCGTTTTCGTTGAGAAACCAATGCGATATCGCAGATGTGTCTGGGATATGTTGCGATGGTCGTTGGGTCTGTATAGGACTAAGGACTGTATCCAAGGACTAAGAGCGACAGTGTTTTAGGTGATAGGTAGAAAATTCTGGGAAATTTTCTTTAAATTTTGTATCCCTCTCTACTCTTAGGTATTCTAAATATATCTAATACCACCAGAACACATCATAGTGGTAGTGGAAGAGAAACTGTGCTCCCCAAGAAATGACGCGGTGAAGAATGGAGAAGTAACTAAATAACACTATACTTCATTACTACATTATTTTTTCGGTTAGCAGGTGATCGGATTGATGCTATCCAGAGGGCCCGCCCTTGAATCTCGGCAAGAGCAAAGGTTTATAGTTGGTACCGGTCCCCACGTGAGTGCTTTGTGAAGAGCACTTCTAGTTTATTTCTTTGTCTTTCGGTTAAGACGTTAAACTCTGGACCCTTTGGCACCTTTTGTTAAAACTGGATTAATGCTGAAGCTGGGTTTCTCTCGACCCTTTATCTGTTCCCTGTGAGATTCCTACCTTTACCCAATCACCCGCATATCCAGAATGGTGCAAGTGATTTAAGTTGTCGGTCACCTCACCCGAATAGCAACAACACTAACCATCTAGTTGTACGTAACTATTATATCTAACATGTTTCCGTGCATTGGTGGCATTGTAGCTCTCAGTCGCATGTTGTGCATGCTTGGCGATCTTCATTACCTGCCACACACCGTCGCATGATGACTCGCTGGGTATTACGCAGATGTAGACATAGGATGGATCATTTCTGTACTCTGCAGCATCTTTAGGTAATACAGTCCTGGAATACTAAATCGTAGCGGAACTAGTACTAAGAGATAGTATTTGTAAAAAAAATTAAACGCTAAAATATTGTTTAGTTACCTACTCCAAATGGACTGCCACATCCATCAATTATCTATGGTTGATAATCCAATTTGACTCTTTTGACATAAATAGTTTAAAAGGGTACCTAAAACGTAAATACTTTACTTCTCTTGGTAATTGTTTCAGTTACGGAATTTATTTATAAGGGGCGGTATTGTGTATCGTGATTTTATCTTCATTGTGCACACAAGCCAAATATAGGCAATAGTGTGGGAGTGTTACGATATGAAGAAGACATCAAAGTGAATTTAGCAACCGTAGACACAAGAAAAAAAGTATTTCTGACAATAGTGTTTTTGATTTTCCATGCATTTAAATTTAGTATGACCGTATGAATGTGAGTAGTCGTGTGAATAGAAGATGAATTCACGGTTAAGGTCGCTTTACAGGCAGTGCTTTTTCCCGAGTTACGAGGGATTTTTCTATGGCTATTATGACTTAATTATCCGCAATAAATCTCTTAAATAAAGTAAGTCTTTTTACAGACGTAAATGTGCACCAGTTTACCCAAAGGCATCGAAATTTATTAGGCATTGGAAACACTCAAAAACAAAAGTATAAACATTTTAGTTAATGAATGTCATTAGAGAATTTATTTTTATTCGTCAGCTATCAAATTGAACCTCATTTTCTGTGATACGGAACCATAGTCTTATTAACACCACACCAAGGCAACCTTAGAATTACATAGGCTGCATGTGACACCATTTTTCATTGTAATTTGGCATCGTATTCACGGATAATCCTAAAGTTTCAATAGGACTCGCATGCCACTGTTATGATACCCCTCTTTGCAAAACTAATATTATGCTGCACTCAATACTTTTCGGCGTAACTGTGTGGAAATTCATGTTCCCCACTGCTAGAGGCCTCCCTTTCCTGGAGGGATAGGAATTCCTGACCCCCCACAGTGGCCTCCCTCACGACCCATTAACACCAACCCTCCCCCCCCCCCCCCGCCCACCTATTGGTTTCACCAAAAACAATCTAAGCCCTTCCCCCGACCCACCCCTCCACCTCTATCCCTCTCCTACCCCTCTCCTCCTTCCCTTCCCCCTCCCTCCTTCTTTTTGGGTATATATGCCAGCGGAAAAGAATATTGACTTGTACCTGAAGATGACGCCTATGCGTTGAAACTAGTAGTACCTAATAAAATTCAAGTGGAAATATACATAGTTACTTGTTTATTGATTTAATATTATGCTCCCCGCACTCACCTGATTGAGTGTCAGCAGCTTCGAAGACATCTCCTGATACTCCGGTGCCCAGTCGATCTCCCAATATAAATCTGTTCCCAGGCTCCGGTAGGGAGTCCAGATTCAATCCTCCCCTGTCACCCATCTTGAATGGGAGCACTTAAGGCTTGATGGTAAGCCTTGATGTAGAGGGAGCGGAGCTGCTTCGTCTATTCCAGTTTCCTGTCGCAGAAAAAAAAAGACATCCAATTGAATATGAATTTTTGGTTACTCATCAATGATGTATCCTTTTTGTTTCAATATACCTCTGTTAATCTCAGGAAAGATTACCTTAATGAACCCATTTCCTTTATTTTGGATGCAATTAAAAGGATGAGCTATCAGATTAATATATAAAAATGTAGTGGTGTCTGTCTGTCTGCCGCTTCTATGCTCGTTACGCATCTCCTCAAAAACTCTTAACTGATTGAGCTGAAATTTTATAGGATTCTGGCGTGTGCACTAGAAGGTGTAATTGTTATAAAAAAATCTCAGGGCCCGGGTTCGATTCCTGGCGTCAATTATGTATTTACATCGGTTTAAATTGACTTTTTCAATTTATGGTAGCGTAAGAGTTTTTTCTTTCACTCAGTAAAATAACTAAACATTAATTGATTTCTTTTATTCTTTCTGTATTTAATGGGAAAATGTTTAAGGCCTTTGCCACTGTCGTCTTCGAAATGAAAACATCGTTGATGCTTAAACATTTCGTCATAGAGGGATGCCGTAAATGGCATCGGATGGCATTGTGCTTTTCGCGAGGATATAGGAAGGTACTGAAGGCATATTAGGCTATTCGTGAAGCAAGGTCAGCAATATTTTTCCGCACAAAGATACGTGCTGACTGCTAAGGTTACTCACGAATTTAGAAGGTTTGCATTGGGTTAAAATTAGAAGTATATAAATGAATGCTCCAGTGGCGTTCAAATTGTGGATGTTTTTTTTATTTCTTTACGAGTTTGTGCATTTGAACCGACCTGGGACATGAAGAGAGGAGATGGTACGCTTTCGAAATCATCGTCAATGGAGATTGAGATTTGAGATAGTTTAACAAGAACCAGGTAATAAAATTCAAATCCCAATGGAGCATAATATCTCATTACGTATCCGTGGGATGTTCATTAATGCCATTGCAGTGGTGCTAAAAACGTTCGTCCAAAAGTGATGCCGTAAAGAGCATTGTTCTTTTCGTGATGATATTGAAAGGTAGGTACTAAAAGAGGTATCGCAGCTAATTCTTGATTCTTGATCGGCCATTTATTCGGAAAAATCATACGGGCATAGTAGAGCGCTACTCAAGAACTACGCCCTAAGTAGAGAAAACTAAGCAAAAAAATACTCCCAGGTCAAATAAGTTTGCATTCGGCATGGCTAAAAGTATTTAAATGAATGTTTCATTTAAATACTTTTGTTTGGGGTTCGTTACGTTTGGGGTTCAAAAGGTGAATATTTTATGAATTTATACTGTATTTAGAAGTGGACCGCTTTCAAAACGGTTGTCTTTTTGAGGAACAAGAACGTGATAAGAAACTTAAATGAAGTCTAATCAAGAATTAGAGTAGCAAGATGGAAAAATTGTAATATATGTATACGTCAGATATATATTAGAAGTTGTGAACATACGCAACCGAGCGACAAGAAGGTTACGGTTTAAGTAGGCAAAATCTGCACTAGGTTAAAAGAGTAGAATTTACTCTAATTGTAATAAAATGCATTAATACGTATCCGCAGGAAGTTCATTGACTCCA
The DNA here is from genome assembly GCA_933228895.1 of Platycnemis pennipes. Taxonomy (NCBI): domain Eukaryota; kingdom Metazoa; phylum Arthropoda; class Insecta; order Odonata; family Platycnemididae; genus Platycnemis; species Platycnemis pennipes. The sequence goes on from OW121850.1 coordinate 113,504,908, forward strand.
CTGTAATAAAGTTGGAGAATTTATACCAACATGACATACATAACAGGTCAGACAAAAACTTTTATGCCGAAGAGGTGGGTCGTACCATTCCCAAAAACCCTCATTTTCAATAATAGACAGACATTCGTATGCACCCCCTTCTAACCTTCTTTGTTTTTTCTGGCCTGAAAGTTTCTAAATAATATTCTTATTTTTGTAAAGGCACAGGTATGAGTCCAGGCAGTAATTTTATGTTTGCATTAGTTTAAATTATAATTATGGTTCCAATACTGACTTGGAGCCATAGCTTACTCCAAGTTTTTTTTTTTTCGCCCTTTCATAAAAAAAAAAAAAATTTAAAATCTCTATATACAATTTGCAATTATTATATTTCTCAATTCCGATGAATATAAACAGGCACTTTCAGCTAGTAGTTGATAAAATCGTCATAAAAATTTAATTAGCATATAAATAAAATATTTTGAACCAGAAAGTCTTAAAATCATGGTAAAAGCACTTTTTGCTCTCCGTAGTTGAGGAGTGGACACATAATGTATTTATATGCATAATATATATTTCTCGCGGCTGAGCTTAAAGCCACCGAGTGCGTCCACCGGGTTGCGGATGGTGGGTCGACCTCTAGATATAGAGGTTAGCTGCGAGATAAGCGAGTTAACTCGTCGAATAAGCAGTCGTGGACAAAAAGCGACGGCATTCCGAGGGGGTATTGGTCTATCCCTGGGTAAGATAGGCCTCTAAGTAATACAGAACCTGTGAAGATGCCGTGACTTGGCGACGGGAGGCCGCCAAAAATTACGCTTCTCATCACCCGGAGGAGAGGGCAGCAGCTCTTCTTCACATGAGTGAAGGTGGAGACCACAGTGGTCGGTACAGCGACACTCATTTCACTACAGGCGTGGTAACATTTACTTTAACGGCTGTAGTATTGCGATGTGGAAGGCAAGGGGAAACCACCACATTAATATCCCGAGGAGTCGCAGCTACTCCACTCTTTCCTTTATTATCAAGACGTGATGGCACCCTCTCGAGTAAAATATTCCGGAGGTAAAATAGTCCCCCATTCGGATCTCCGGGCGGGGACTACCCGAGAGAGTACATCAGTCAAATGTGATACACTTTTTAGGGTAGGAACATGGAACGTGAGATCGCTTCGGACCTGTGGAAGACTGGAGAACCTGAAGGTAGAAATGCGAAGAATGGACCTCGACGTATTAGGAATCAGCGAAATGAAGTGGCCCGAAGAAGGAGACTTTTGGAGTGGAAGCTACAGGATTATACATACAGGATCATTAAATGGTAATGCTGGAGTAGGGATCATGCTCAGAAAGAGTGCCGGAATGCGTGTGAAGAGCTTCCTGCAGTACAATGAAAGGATAATAATGGTGAAGATCGAGACCAAACCTGTAGATACTGTGGTGGTGCAGGTTTACATGCCTACGACTGACTATGAAGATGAAGAAGTGGAAGACGTCTACGAAGATATCACGGAAGTTATAAAACAGGTAAGAGGAGAAGAAAACCTAATTATTTTAGGAGACTGGAACGCTATCGTCGGCGAAGGTCAAGATGGAAGAATAACTGGAAAATACGGATTGGGAAACCGAAACGAAAGAGGAGAAAGGCTGCTGGAGTTCTGCACTCAACATAAGTTAGTGGTTGCCAATACATTGTTTAAAAATCACAACCGAAGAAGATACACATGGAAAATGCCAGGAGACAGAAGAAGATGCCAAATAGACTACATTTTAGTGAAGCAGAGATTTAGAAACCAAGTGAAGGACTGCAAAAGCTACCCTGGGGCAGACATCGACAGTGATCATAATTTAGTGATGATGAAATGTCATCTAAAATTCAAGAAATTGAAGAAAACAAAGAAGAATATATGGCAAGTAGAAAAACTAAAGGAGGCTCAACATCAGCTGGCATTTCAAAAAGCAGTGGGAAACAACATAGGAGAGAACCTGAATGAGAAATCAGTGGAAGAGCGTTGGGAAAACATTAAATGTGGACTACAGGAAGCCGCAAAAGAAGTTCTTGGAAGAAGAAAAGTTGCCAAGAAGAAGCCATGGATCACGGAGGAAGTCTTAGAATTGATTGAAGAAAGAAGAAAGTACAAGAATGCGAAAACTGAAGAAGGGCAGCTCTGCTACAAAAGAATAAGGAACGAAATAAGTCGCAAAGCAAGGAAAGCTAGAGAGCTGTGGTTGAAAAATCTTTGCGAAGATGTACAGAGCAACCTTGCACTTGGAAAGGTGGAAGCGGCCTACACCATAGTGAGGAACCACTTCAAGGAACGGAGCGCAAGATGCAATGCCATAAGGGACAAGAATGGAGAAATTTTGATTGAAAACGAGGACAAAGTGAAGAGATGGAAAGAATATCTGGAAGAGCTATACAATGGAAAAAATCTCAGCACAAAAGCTATTGAAGAGGAAAGCGAAGTGGAAATAGAGGATATGGGGGCATCAATATTAAGATCGGAATTCGACGCTGCAGTAAGGGATCTTCGGATGAATAAGGCCTCAGGTATTGATGATGTCCCTGCAGAACTAATTAAAAATGCAGGAGAGAAGACATTAATTCATCTCTACAAAACCATCTGCGACATGTATTCAACAGGGGAAATTCCAAGGGACTTCGAGAAAAACATCATCATTCCTATTCCCAAGAAGAAGAGAGCGGAGAAATGCGAAAATTTTAGGACTATAAGCCTGACGACACATGCATCGAAGATACTGACCAGGATCATCTACAGAAGAATAGAACGAAAAGCAGAGGAGTTCCTGGATGAAGATCAATTCGGACTCAGGAAAAGTAAGGGTACAAGGGAAGCAATATTGGCCCTTAGGCTACTTATAGAGAAGAGAATGGAGAAGAACAAACCGACGTTCATTGCATTTGTGGATTTAGAGAAGGCCTTTGACAACGTTGATTGGGATTCAATGCTTGGAATTCTGAAGGGAATTGGAGTGTCCTACAATGACCGAAGAATTATACACAGTCTGTACAAAAACCAAGTTGCTGTGATTAAATCTGGACCCAGCTGTGAAGAGGCAAGAATAAGGAAAGGAGTGAGACAAGGCTGCGCACTGTCTCCCGTCATTTTTAATGTTTACATCGAGAGAGCCATAAATGAAGTCAAGGAGAAGTGTTCTGGAGTGAAAATCCATGGAGAAACAATCAGTATGCTACGATTCGCTGATGACATAGCTCTCGTAGCAGAGACAGAGAAGGAGCTGAATAAGATGCTAACAACCATGGAAAGGACTATGGCCAGATATCAGCTGAAGATCAATAAGAAGAAGACTAAGATATTGGTGTGCAGCAAAAGAGAAGAGGCGAAAACCAACGTTAAACTAGGAAAACAGAAACTGGAAGAGGTGAAAGAGTTCTGTTACCTGGGAAGCAGAGTAACCAACGATGGACGAAGCAAGAAAGAAATAGTGAGTAGAATAGCCCAGGCAAAGAGGGCATTCTTTCAAAAGAAGAATCTACTTACAGCAGGAAATACAAGCATAGAAGTAAGGAAACAGTTCATCAGAACATACATCTGGAGCATTTTTCTTTACGGCAGTGAATCATGGATGATGACAGCAGCGGAGAAGAAAAGGGTAGAAGCATTTGAAATGTGGTGTTACAGAAGAATGCTGAAGATTAAATGGATCGACCGAGTAAGTAACGAGGAAGTGCTAAGAAGAGTAGGAGAAAAGAGAAGTCTGCTGACAACTCTAAAAAGAAGAAGGGAAAACTTAATCGGCCATATCTTGAGACACGACGGCCTGATGAAGACTATCGTCGAGGGAAAAGTGAACGGGAAGATTGGTAAAGGCAGGCCTCGTATGAGATATATGGAACAAGTTGTGAAGAGTGTAAAAGAGAAGAATTACGTCACAATGAAAAGGTTGGCCGATAGAAGAATCGAGTGGAAAGCTGCGTCAAACCAATCCTAGGATTGTTGACCAATGATGATGAATATATATTTATGCGTAGAAAAAACGCAATAATGTTCCTAAGCGGTCGACGATGTTTCGGCTAGTACATCTAAACAAGATTGGAACCCCGCCCCCTCCACACCTTTAGCAGCGTGACTTAGAAATGTTTCTTAATTTTTTGTATCAACTGCCGTCCGGCACGAGATCAAATCGGTGGGTTTGGCAGGAGTGGACCACCATTCGCTCCACATATGCCCATCAAAAAATCCCCTCATCCCACACACATTCGGCAACAGAACCGCTCGACCCCGGCGCGCCCCGCCCGAAGCAAAAACAGCATCGGGATTGGATCATTAGCGGGCGAACAACAGCTAGGACGGGCGCCCCACAGCGTGCCGCGTGCGGGGATTTCAGGGAGGAGACCTGATATTTGATTTGTTTAAGCTGTAGTTTATTTAGCCTTGGGACTTTTAGGTGCTGAAACGGATAAGATTATAAGCGTTTAAGATTACCGTGTAACCTAAAATCTTAAGCCGAGGCCAAACACAATAGCAACGCCGTGGTTGAGGTTCAAACCCGAGACTTTTAGGTTGCCGCCACCCGCGGTAGCCAGGTCGGTAACACGTCGGCATGGAAATCCAAATGTTGCGGGTTGGATACCCAATGACTCACTAAGGACCCTCTCGTATATTTTTACATTGGTTTCGAGATTATTCCGTACAGGAATTGATCTCGAGCGATTCAAGCACACCCCCAGGCAGGGCGTGGATGTTTGTGATAGGGTTAAGAATTTAGGTTAGATGGTGCGATATAACCTTAGTCCTTGGGACGCCTAATAAACTAAGTCTACTACTACCTTTGGGTTGCCAGACCGTAGCGTTATTGACCTTGATACTGAGATCGGCTTGATTTATGTAACCTCGGCTTGGAGATTGTTTTATGGTGTCCGATTCCTGATTGGTCGAGTACGTTTTGGAGAGTAGCAATGAATAGCATTGGTAGCTGCATGTTGGTATGAGTACTTAAAGCTAACCCTACTAACAGAATGTTTTTGCATGTTTGCTTTGCAATTTCTATCTTTTTTAAATAGTGTAGTTCTGACTACTATATTAATACTATTCCTTTTTTATGCATGATATGTAGTGCATGTGTGGTGAGCAATCACCCCCTGCCACACACCCTTGTGGTGGCTTGCAGGGTATTATGTAGATGTAGATGTAGATGAATAATAAAGACTTTCCAATAGTAGACCCATTATAAAACCCAATATATTACTGCGAACACACGCTCTTTCTCTGAGCTCGGATTCTGTTATTTGGTTTGATATTCGGCTGTTCGTTTCTATTTATTAATATCCACGTTAATTTTACAAGGATGTGAACGTAATACCTTTCTCGATTATAGTTTTGGAAATAGCTCATAAGGCATGACTTGATTTCTTTTCCTCTTGAAGATACTTTCTCCCTCTTTCATATTGATAATATTGGTCTTATTTTCTTCGTGCATACAATTCTACAATTCTTTTGCCCATGTGATTACGGTGACCCACTTTTGATTCACCATAAAATTTTCCAGGGGCCATGTAGCTATTGATGATTCTCTCATTCCCATGTGGGTATTAAACCGAATACAATTTGGTTGGCAGGTGCTGTGTCTGACTATCCCATCGATGAAGAAAGGATTCCCCTTTTCCCTTTGAGATCATTGCAAACTGCCATTTTCTGTTAATATAATTGCTCTCTAAATTAAACGAATAAAGCAAGCTAAGTATGAATGATTTTAGGTTTGAGCAAGAGTAACAGTCTTTAATTATGGTTTAAAATATCGCACGCGTGAAACTATAAGGATTGGATGCATTCAACACGGATAAATTAATTAACAGAAACCATAGAAGGGATTACCATGTTTTTCGGCAAAGTCAGAGAAAATCAGTCGAAAAAAGTAGCCGTAAACTACGTTACTTAACAGTTAAACCTATCATATTTATAAGTATAATGATATCTATTTACAAATTTTACAATCACTTAGCTCAGCTGTAAACATTGAGAATATATTATACTCACTGGATGCGGTTGACTTATCAGAAACTCATATGTCTATGAGGTCTTCTGGCTGCCATTGGAACTAGGTTTCAATGGTGAGGAAACGGACCCTAATTTTTTAATAGCATTGAGACATGAGAAAGTTGCCAAAATGGCCGTATTTAGGTTTTCTCTGGAAGGGTAAAGAAAACCCAACATGCTGAAGATGGGAAGCGAACTAGGACTCGAAGTAGGGCGACACTCCCCGCCATTCCTAAATTCGATTTGACGAATTAAGAAACCTTTTCAGTTCGAAGACTTATCCTCTCTCCTGCTTCCTTGTGTGCACGTAGGTACTTCGGCACGCGGTCGGCTGTGTTCTACGGTTGTGGAATTCAACCCTCAGTGGATCATTAAATGTATACTTTAATGTCAGTCTCTGTGAAAAAAATTAACGTTTAAAAAGAAATCGACAGAATATGCTGTTGCTGGTTTTTGAGAACAAAATAATTTAATATTTTCAGTAACTAATATTTTTTCATAATGCCTAATGCTGTAGTTAAAACGTGAGATTATACCAGAAAAGTTTGGATGAAAATGAATTTCACAGTCATATTATAGCTATTTTTTTAGGATTCCGATTTGAAATAACACGGCCCTGCATTTTGGTTTATTCCAATTTATGTGATTTTTTATTTTTTCCCAAATCGATATTTCATTAGACTAGGAAAGGAACAGCATAATGTAGAATTGTGGATAGAAATAGAACTGTAGCTAAAGAAATGCAACCAAGTAGGCATAACAGATTTTTTTATTAACATTTCCAATTTTTTTTGCGTGTGGGTGAGTGGCATTTTTCAGATAATTTTTTACAATTTCTTATTAAACTGGGATTTCATCACATAATGACACTAGCTGACTTAGGTGAGAGAAATACATTGCATCATAAAATATATTTATATAGACTTTGACGTCGATATTCCTGCTAATTACTGTAGTTATCTCCTATAAAATTGTGTGCTCCGTTATGCAGAGAAAGCAAGTGATTGCTTGCTGTACATAATGGAGGCATGAAATCTAACAGTGGTAGCTTAGGGCCGTTTTTGTTAATTCATGGGATACATCTCGTGGACAGTGGCTTCCTTGAAGAACAATTCCACATTATGTGTGTTATCCTTGATGGACCGTAAATTAAAGGCGAATGATACCTAGTTCCTATTGATCCTCCAAAAATATTGCCGAAGGGGCTAGTATCCTGGGAAGCATGTTGGTCTGCGTATTTGTCCGGCAATTTACAGGTCCGTGGATGGATTTCACGCCCAAAAAAACTTTTTCCTCTGGCAATTTTAAACACACTTTCTCTTGAAGTAGGGAACATTCTTAAGTTATTTTTCGTAGATTGCCTTCCATAGTACATTGGTAATGCTATACACGAGGTTACTGGGGCTCTTCCAAGTAAACAAAATTCTATAATAATCAAAACATTTTTGTGCTAAATCGCACGTTAACCTACCTCAACCAATTTTTCTACTGTTTTTAGCGAAGTTGAGATTTCAGATGCTGTCCTGTCTGATGAATGCTGGAAATATTATGTGTATAGACAGATATAAACATGTTATTTATTCTGATAGTGTAGGTGCAAAAAAAGTTCATTATATCAATATCTAGCTAATCTATTATGAGACCCATATTTTTCACCCTCGCTAACTACGCAAAATCACTAACGCTGACTTAAATTTTTTCTTTGATGGGAAATTCTATTCCCAGCTCTATTTAGTATTTTCCAGTCTGGGTACTAAGCTAATGCCAAATGCGTTGACATTGAAAGGCATTTATTTCTTCCACTCGCATTATTTTACTGGCTATGCTTATTTTTACGATTTCTCACTGCGATTTTGAATGACTGCAATTTGCAAGTATTGGTAGTGGGCGTAACTGGTGGAAATCCTTCAAAGTTTTAGTGTTCAATGAAATTTCAACTTAGCTGTTTCCACATGTGATTTTATTGTTATATATGTTTCTGACCATTGTTTCGATACGAAGATTCAAGGTGCGTTTACACGTAGCAGTTGACTGCTATGACAGTCGCGAGATGCGCGATGTATCTATATCACTACTGCTATGATGCATCTGCACCAACTTCTATGCAGCTTAAAGCCGCTATTTAGGCGTTTTCATAACAAATAAAAAAGTTTTATTTCAATAGTGATTGATGCTTAAATTTTCATGAAATTCTTCAAGCAATAAATTCCATTGACGATATTCTTTTGTTCCCATTCTTTCATCTCCCCTTTTGGGGAGGGATGTCCTTGTTATTATATCCAAATTCCGTCGTGTATTGCTTTCCTTTGGCGATTGTTGCGATTGTGTTGGATACGTTTCCGCTGGAAAATAGACGGTCTACAACTTTGCTAATAGCTCGAACGTGGATAGATAGTGCTCGATATGTGTCCAGTATCGACCTGAACTCGCATCGCAGTTGCTATTTACACATGCGAGTAAAGCTTAATAGTTGTTAGCAGTTGACTATCATAGCAGTCAACTGCTACGTGTAAACGCACCTTCACCTTGATAATGATACTCTGTATCGAAACTATGATCGAAAACCATAAAATCACGTGTAGAAACAGCCAAGTTGAAATTTCTTTAAAAGCTCCGACCTCTAGATTTCATTTTTTATCGAATTTTACCTTGTGTGATTCGAGCTATCATTCCTTCGCAATGCTTCGCGTACGTCTTCCCTGAAGCTAACGCTTTGGGAAGCGTGAAATATGGTTCTCTTGAATTGCAGTCTACTGGCAGTTCTGACTCTCTCATTCTCTCAAATAGCTTCAGGAAATTTCTCATATACCTAGTTTCGCTTCCTGAAACACGTGTTAGACACGTGATCGGGCTGAAATTTCCAAGGGCGAGCTTAGTTATCGAGTGGGTTGCGGAAGTGCGCCTAAAAGATACCCTACGAAAGTCGTCTTCAAGGTCCAACACCCTAAAAAGAATAAGGGTTTAAAGAACTCGTCCAACCGATGACGATCCTCATCTTTTATGCACAAGGTTCTTTCAAGGTCAAAGAAATTACTGGTGAACATATTCATAGGATAGGGATATATCTGGTGGAGCGATTCCAGTCTCGGGTCTCCTAATTCGATACTGTAAATACGATTTTAACGATACAATCGAATTATAAATTCCTGCTATATTTCCCACTTTCAACTTTGGAATCTCACTAATAGCATATACCAACAAAACTCAATGGAGCCCTGGTGTTTTTTACTTAATTATCCTGAGTATATCTGTGAATATATGTGCATTTAATTGGGATTTTATGAAAAATTTAACTTATAAACTATGTTGTGGAGGAAATCATGCAATTATGGATTGAACAAGACTTTGTTTTAAAAATATTGGCGTATAGCTGGCCGTTGTCAGAAGATTAGGAGTAATTTTTACTACAGTTATTGGAAAGTTTAATGAAGCTAACTTTGTTCTTATAGTAACACATTTTGTCAACATAAAGATCTATTTAAGGATATCCACCGAATTTCTCTTTGAACTTATTATAAGTAGTACATATTTTCATAAAATATTAACTTTTAAATAATTAATATAGATTTCAAAATCTATGTAGTAGTAAATGCCTCGTATTGAGATATTTGAGTAAAATCTATAAAATCATAAGTGGTAAAATATACACATTTTGGTAGTGTACGCAGACTTCCCTTCGTACACAGTCCTAAGATATTACTTTGGATACAGATGAATAAAAAAGAATGCTGAAAAAAATAAGGCATACGTGTAACGAACTTATTTGAAAATTCATCCCTTAAAAATAATTTTAACGGAGGATTAACGCTCGATGCGCTGAGGAAAGTTTTACATTTAGCTTTCATTTTTGTCATCTGGTCTTTTGAATAGTTTGATAATTAGTTAGTTTCAGTTTGGAAAGAATTGTTCTTTTGATAGACTGATCGTTGCAATGAAGTTGAGAGAGGAGCTAATTACTGTATGACTGTTTCTAATATATAGTGGATGAATAAGTAGACTTGCTGAAAATTACATTTTCAAGTAGCATTGTCGTGAGATTGGCGTATATTTGTTGTTTGCTCTGGATATTGATATTGAAAATCAGTATTTGTCCTTCCCATTAAAGTGGTGATATTTATGATATATATGAAAAATATCAGTATTCAGGAAGGCTATATTTTAGGACAATATCGGTGAGGTCAACCCATTTAGTATGATCAACGTCAATGGCGAAGTTGTTCTCACTGCTGTTATCATTGAGCAGAGCTCAGATAACTCTGGCAGTTTTTAACACTCTCATAAAAATTTAGCGTTAAGACCGATGTACTCGGTAAAATTAAAGTATATTCAATGTCTGTGACCTCTATTAGTCAAAGAAATTCACAATTGAACTTTTTCCTTTTTTTGATTTTCGTCACACGGTTTGTGAAAAAATTCTCTTTAACGGGAAAAAAGTGAATTGGTCTTTAGTCTTCAAGATTTAAGAATCCTAAGTAGAAAAAACAAATATTATTTACTCAGAATAATTAATGATGGACTCAGTTTTGAAAAGTGATTATTCGAGGATAAAACAAAACTATATTAATACGGAGGCATTCCTCCAAGTGCTGAAATATTTTACGGCTGATTTACAAATTTCAAATGCGATATCGATACTATTGAAATATCTTGAGTTGCAGTTAAGCAGATTATTATACAGAAAGATGCACATCCCTCACATTACACTATTGCGGCCTTCCTAGATAATAACAGTTGATATGTCAAAACGCGGTTGGTAATTTGTTCGACCGACTCCAGCATGGGATTGGTAAGTTAGATTTTAAATGACAAATGCATTCTGTCTAATGTTGAGAAATGATTCACACAAAGAGGCTTATGATGCTGAGCTTGGAAAAAGTTTGAAAGTAAAAGTTTCGTTGAGAAAACTAACGATTATTATATCGGAAGCACTACTTAGCATATTCTTAAATTTCGAACTTATTAATTGCGGCGAAAAATATGAATGATCTACTATACTTATTGTCAAAATTCTACTCATTATGCATTGTAATGCTGCAATTGTTTTTGCAAAGTACATAACGTAAAAAAGTCGACGGACGTGGAATCCTTTTGCTTGTGTGTTGCTATTTCGCTCTTATTCATTTTTGGAATCGCCATTATAATAATGTAATCATTTATATAAATGTTAATTTATTATAAAACATGATTATTTTATGCTTGTGTCCAAAAATTGAGGGAAGGTATTTATTTTGCTCATAATGAAAGCATTATTTTGTGTAGAACTGTCTGCCTGGGCCAACTTTCGCAGAAATATTTGCAGTACGCACACTACTTTGATGTATTAAAAAAATATTTTGTAGGTAACTTATGAGTAAATAGAAGGGGCATAATAATAAACCTAATAGGATTGGTTTTTAGGTGCTCCAACGACTCAGATCATTTCATACCGTGAAACCTACACTTACGGAAAACACAACCTTCATGCCCGAGGTGGCGTTAGAATTCGCAATCCTTGGGTTTCCTGGACAATACGTCGCCGATCTGGCTACCGCGGTCGGTAGGAAATATAAAGTGATGTTATAGATATTTAAATCAAAAATTTTACTATTTTTATGATGGGAAAAAGTGAATTGTGTTTTCACATGAGCACTTAGTCGCTTGCATACCCCTTTCGCATTTTACTAATTTTTCTGCCGAGATTAGAGCATTCTTCATTTTCTACACCATATTTAACTCAGAGCGGAGCTGAAGCCCATGGTTCAGAGTTTTTATTCTACCTGTTGTCTGAGAAGAGCCCTTCATTAAGCTTAAGGATTCTTAGAGCCCAATAGCGCTGAAATCGCGTGCCTTGCCGCTCCTCCCTTTTGTAGGTTTATGAAACAGTGGTGGCCTGAAGCTTGGCGATCTGATTAGATAGTGTTGGAGTTAGATTTTCTGCCTTGGAAGTCAGAAAAGTTTACAACAAACAATCAAATAGTGTGCAGTGAGGAGCGATAGGCGACGGGAATAGAAAACGAGGTAATGAAGGGCAGTTGAAAGAAAGTAGGAGTGAGGGAGTGGTTGAAGAGGAAAAAGGGGTGAGACGGGTGGTGGGTGGGTGGGTGGGTGGGTCTCTTACGTCATAATCTCCCTCCGCGAGCTTATGAGGCCTCCAGCAGAAACTTTCTGCCCATAAGTGGTTTCCGGAGAAGAGAGCGGGGCCTCATGGGAGAATCACAAATCAAATAAGCGCTCGTACCTGAGTGGAACGAAGCCTAGTCCTAAAAAGAATAGTGGCCCTCATTTTCAAAAACACACGAGGACTGTTCCCCGACCTCGGAATCATTGGCGCTTCACGGTGATCCGTCTTTTATGACGTGAGCTCTTTCCATGATATCAGTATAATAAGTATATGCGATTTTTAATATATGTATTCAATGCACCCCAGAGGGTTTGTGTCCTAAGCAAGGCATCTGATGCGTGCAGGATTAATCTAATCATTGCGTAAACAAAATTTTGAATTTTGCATAGCTAATTATTAATCAGAATACTTGATCAAGAATGAGGCAGAATTTTTCTTGAGGAGTACTATCTAATAAAATGTGTATTGAGGAGATTTAGTAATTGGTTAAATATGCTAGTAGCCAAAGTAAATCCAATAAATTCCAGCATTTCGTAGTAGTCGCAGAAAATCTGTACGGAGTTACCCACTAATATTCACAATAGGAAGATTTCCACTGATATTCCCTTTCATTATCCAGAATCATCTACCTTTATCGGGAATGGAATAGTAAATATCCTTCAAATATAATTTTTTCACTAATATTCCTTTTAGGACTTCTTGAAATGCGTAGTAATGGCTGCGTGATTCTAGCTATTTCGGGGAAATTTCAAGAATAACCCTAGAGAAATTGATTTTTTGTCGATGGAATATTGAGATTACAATGTTGCGAAAAAATAGAATGTTGTGATATAAAAAGGGTAATGTAAGCCTGAAATGAATTAATTTTCGTCTCATTTCGTAATATCAACGGAATGGCAGCATCCATGTGAGTTTTGACTAGCATACCTTAGCTTAATCTACTATACTTATTCATTTAAATAATTGATGTCATATTCATTGATAATTTAAGAAAATTAGTGAGTACAGATGCCAAAAAACTGCGGGAGTAGTTATTTAAGGACTCGATTTCGCAACTACATTGAGTTACAACAAATTGAAAAACTCTGATTTTCTCAACAACCGCAGTATTTTTTGATGTGATACTGCCGATTGGATTGCGCGAGTGAAAAGATCAGATAAAGAGGAAAATTATAATGTGAAAAACTCCTAATACGGGATACGGGATTTGGGTATCAAAATGCTGGCGTAAATATTTGCTCAAAACCACCATTTTTCAATGTCTTCGTTAGTTGTGAATGTAAAAATTGGGTATGAAAGAAAACTCTCGGAAGTAACTGGCTGGCATTCACAGTAAACCTCGGGCTCACTCTTTACTTCCGTCTCTCCATATCATCCCGTGAGTTGTCGGAAATCATCCATTAAAACAAAGCTGAATAGTCCAGCGATTTAAGTTGCTGCAGCCTTTCAAAAACTTTTCTCTCCGGCCGATGAAATGCGGGAAAAAAGATAATTCCACCGCATACAAAAAATCTTCTCCGATTTCTACTTCATCGAGTGTAAACCTTCAAGAAATTAGTACAACCACTGTGGAATCCCTTAATTCAGGAGTTGACAACGTGATGACCCCAGATTTTTGTCGCGTGTCGCTTCAAAAAATCTTCACCACTACGTCCAGTCGGGATGTATTCCTTTTTTCTGGCAACGTGGAGAGGAGAATGTAACACTAAGGCTGTAGCGGTGTGAAGAAGCAGACGTCGAGTTTAGCCTCTCAAGAAGCAAGGGGAAAGAGAACGTAAGCGTATAGCACTCACACAGCGAACTTTATGACTCCCTCTCTTCGGTGACCTCGTGCTGGCCGGTCCCGCTGCTGCGTTCCCTTAGTAGCTTCCACTCCTGCTAACCGATGACCACAGACTGTGTGAGAGAGAGAGAGCCTTCGTAACGCCTTCGGTATCCTTTCGCCGGTAGGGGACGGGGCGGGCGGGGAAGATTAAGGGGTTTGGAGACGGCGGAGGGGGTAGAGTGAAGGTTTCGTGGAGGGGATGCAAGGAAGGGGAACGGAGTAAGGAGATGGGACCAAAAGGGGAGAGGGGAGAAAGCTGGTGGCTGTCCAAGCGGCTTGGTGTGAACGGGTAGATCTTGGTTAATTCGATTTGCAAACGAGAACGTATTATTTTGGCAGAGAAATTTCACCTGATGCGATGGTAGAACTTTTGGTGGAGAGGCTCTCGAAACAAATGCTGGAAATAATACAATGAATTATCCGCGCGGGAGTTAATTTTATATCTGCTCGACGTGCCACGTCCGTGTTGATCATTAATCACCCCTGTTAAGTATACAGGAATGGATCGTTCCTTGAAAAATAAATCACGTAGCATACTTTTCCACTAACTGATTTAAAAAAAATTAGCATCAGGAAATTGAATATCGTAAGGCTTACTTCACAAAGGATTCAATTCGCATTTATACGTAACTTAATTCTCCATCTCGAGCTTAGTCAAGAGTGAGCCAAAATTGTTCAGTGAGATTGGCATACACATGTTTTCCTATATGTAAAATAAGAATGTAGTTTTAGATCGATAGAGAGCACGATGAAATCCAGGAAAATCGCCAGTAGTACTTGAGTATTTGCTGAGTCACAGTATTATGGTATGAATTTACTCGAATCCACTTGTTTTTACGCCTCAGGCCTTACAAAAGCTTCTTCACCGTATGATTTCCTTCTGACGAGTTGGGGTGTACTTTCCAGGGCGGTAGCCTGTGCCTGAGATTTAACACCGCAAAGCAAGAAAAAGAGACTGATCAGCAATGTAGGTTATCGAGGGTTTTCTATCGATCATAAAATTGTGTCCCCCTCTCCCCTCTCACCTGAGCAATTTTGGAATGATTTAAATGTTCAAATTTTTCAGTCATGTATCATAACTATTAATTGTTGCTACTGTTTGAGAGGCAACCGAAAGCTATATTTTTGGCGCTGGAAGATAGGAGGGTTCTTGGGGAAATTAAGGAATTTTGGGAGCGGAAAACGAAGGGTGGAGAGAAATCAGGCGCCCGTATTGAGTGTAACTTTAACGAGAGGCTTAAAGGTGAATGTGCTGAAGCTGAGATTTTGCAGAGGCAGAATTTCACTTCTGCCACACTCGTAGTGGTTCCAACTTATTTCGAGGCCCTGGGACTCTTAATAGCCGGGTTTTTCGGATCGGTAACGCCTGGCGACACAATTGCCGCAGCTTCGAATTTTGCGTTGGAGATAGATGTATTTAGCTCAACATTCATCATCTTATGCAACTTGGTGGTTGGTAAACCTTGCGCAGATGCAGCACTTTGAAACCTAAATATACCACCGCATGTATTTTTCAAAGATATATCTGATTGAATCTGCCCCAAGTTTCCTGAAAAAAATAGAAAATGTTTTATTACTCATCCTTTAATAGGTGAAGATTTTGTCCTGAAATTGTATCATTCGTCTAGTTCATGAATAAGTGCTAAAAGTACGAGCATGGAAGTAATTTTTATCCAGGTTTTTCTTGAAAAAGTTTATAATATTTTGTCTAATATTGTTCATCATTATCATTGGTCAACAATCCTAGGACTATCTGAAGAAATTACAACTTTGCTGTTTCCACATGAGTTTTTTTATTTTCACCGACCATGGTTTCGTTACAGCGTAACATCATCCTACTATGAAGGATTTCCACCAAGTCACGCCCGCTACCATTACTTATAATCCTAGGACTGCTTTGACGCAGCTTTCCACTCGATTCTTCTATCGGTCAACCTTTTCATATTGACGTAAATCTTCTCTTTTAAATCCTTCACAACCTGTTCCATGTATCTCATACGAGGCCTGCCTTTTCCAATCTTCCCGTTCACTTTTCCCTCGATGATAGTCTTCGTCAGGCCATCGTGTCTCAAGATACGGCCGATTAAGTTGTCCCTTCTTTTTTTTTAGAGTTGTCAGCAGACTTCTCTTTTCTCCTACTCTTCTCAGGACTTCCTCGTTACTTACTCGGTCGATCCATTTAATCTCCAGCACTCTTCTGTAGCACCATATTTCGAATTCTTCTACCCTTTTCTTCTCCACTGCTGTCATCGTCCATGCCTCACTGCCGTAAAGAAACATGCTCCAGATATACGTTATAATGAATTGCTTCCTTACTTCTAAGCTTGTATTTCCAGCTGTAAGTAGATTCTTCTTTTGATAGAACGCCCTCTTTGCTTGGGCTATTCTACTCACTATTTCTTTCTTGCTTCGTCCATCGTTGGTTACTCGACTTCCTAGGTAACAGAACTCTTTCACTTCTTCAAGTTTTTGTTTTCCTAGTTTGACATTTGTTATGGTCTTTTCTCTCTTGCTGCACACCAATATCTTAGTCTCCTTCTTATTTTTCTTCAGCTGATATCTGGCCATTTTCCTTTCCATGGTCACTAGAATCTTGTTCAGATCCCTCTCTGTCTCTGCAACGAGTGATATGTCATCAGCGAATCGCAGCATGATTATTTTTTCCCCGTGGATAGTCACTCCAGAAGACTTCTCTTTGATTTCATTGATGGCTCTCTCCATGTAAACATTAAAAATTACGGGAGACAGTGCACAGTCTTGTCTCACTCCTTTCCTCCTAATATTGTCATGGAAAGAAAATAAACAACCTCTTTGTTTTCATAAAGTGATTTTAAATAAAGTGAGGTTGTGAAGATGGCCTGCAGATGACTCTATATTGTTGAAACCGCTAGCAAATTAAATATAATGTCTGGAAAAACTAAGTTTTCTTTCATTAAGAGGTAACCATTGTGAGACAATTTACTAAGGCTGTTAAGGTTTTACGTCAGAGGTAAATATGCTACATTATCAGGGATTTTTGAACTCTGTCCTTCATTAGTGCCAATGAATAAAAACCTTGGGCAATGTCACTTGTCAGAGAGTCGAGTTCTTGTTGCTGAGAAACCGATTTTGGAATTAGGCGGGTGCGTGTAACATTTTCCTTAAAACACGAAATTTAGCAAATATCTTGGTAACATATAGGCTTAGGTAGCCAGTTGTGTATCATTTGAAGTAGAAATTTATAATGTGCCGGTTGTAATGCATGAATTTCTCTTGTCGTTTAAATGAAAATATCTCGAGGTAATTTTTCTTGCAATGTTTCTACTTTCACTCATCAAGTGACTTTATGTAGTATGGGTGTGTTGCTAGCTTTTATGAGGTTTCTTTTGATAGAATGTGGAAAATTATGTGCATATTCTCGTTTCCTCAAATGACCTTATAAATGAATTCTTGGTGTCCATTGAAATCTTGGTCAATCAACAGTGGTCGTGACGGTGCTTAACTTTTGAAATAGCTGGAATAAGAAAAAGTTCTCTGTTTTTACAGTATTTTACTTTAAAATCCTTTTATTTGCTCAAGTTTCCCCAAATGCATATAACTGGTGTCATCATCCCCAAATGTATCTAACTGGTGTCATCATCATTGCAGCTTTTCCCGCTATTTTGACCTCCACAATCGTTATTGTATGACCATTGTGTTTCAAGATGTTTCCGATAAGACTGTCCCTTCTTCTCTACAGATTATTCTGGAGATTACAAGAATTTCGTAAGTTTCTTGTTCTCTTCATTTGATCATTATCTTTTAACATGTGTTCATTCATCTGGAAAGGTAAATCACTTCACCAGGGTTGCATTTCAATTGTTTAGAAGGAGAAATTGGATAAAAATGTCAAAGCACACGAGTCCTTTAAAAGTCTAGTCACGTAAAAGCCTTTGAATATGAAAGGAACAGAACGAAGGGTGCAGTAAAACCCTGGGAGAATTATACTCTATTTAATGCTTGGTTTGCTGCGTGTGTTTGATGGTAGTGGTGGCGGAGCACTTTCTAAAAGTAGCCAACGCTCCATCCTCTGCTGCGGAGAGACCGAGAAATGATCATATTACTTAGTGATCTTTCTAAGTTACTGTCTTAAAACATTGATCACGTAGTCAAACCCTTTGCTCTATTTTAAAGTAAGTATTATTTTCTTTCTTACTTTCTTTCTACCGTGAGTATTATTTAAATAATATTTTTGGTGTCATCATTGTCATCATCACAGGTCAAAATTAATATGATTGACTTGACACAGCTTTCTTATCGGCTAAGATCTTCATATTTAAACTATTTTATCATTCGCATTCTTCAATACTTAGTCAATATAACTTATACGAGGCCTTCCTTTGACATTATTCCCATTCACTTTTCTCTCGACGGTTTTCTTTATCAGGCCATTATGCCTTATAATATGGCCACTTTGGTTGTCCCGTCTTCTCTTTAAAGTTCCCTTTCGCTGTCTTCGTTAGAATATTCATTTCTGCCTCTATTCTTAAGATGACATCGTTTGCTACTCAAATTTTGGTTAAATACTTCATAATTTGAAAATATAAAACTTTTATAAGGAACTTTAACCAATTTTACTTTTATGGTAAAGAATAATTAATATTTGCCTTTCAGTTTTGCTTGTGAAGGGATAAAATAACTGTACTGCAATTTGCGGAGGAATTGTGACATACCTAAATCATGAATCATTCCTATATAATACCTAAATTAAGAACCAGTCCTATCGTATCCCTTGATTTTTATTTTGAATCTTCGATATTTCTTGGCGACATTGTATTGTATGAAGTTACTCATAGTTAGGGTTACGGTGGCAAACTCATTGAGTCATGAAAGAAAATCATTCCCAACTTTAACGCCCAAAGAGAAGAGAAAGAATTAGGAGATTTGCCCTGCATTTGTCAACCTTGATTTATAGAATTAAGCTAATTTTACTGATGTTCTTACCAGCCCAGATTGTCACGCGGCTGAAAAAATCAGTTTCACCTAAATTGCGGGCAGTTCGTTTTTCACTCTTAATATCAAAAGCAGAAATAATTTTTGGAGTGTCCCTACTTTTCCCTCCGTTTATCGTTATGTTTTAACTCAATTGTTTTTACTGTGCATTAAAAAATATATCTTCACCAAGCTTGCAAACTACGCTCCATTTTGATTATTGAAAACAAATCTCTT
Organism: Platycnemis pennipes; assembly: GCA_933228895.1. Lineage (NCBI taxonomy): Eukaryota > Metazoa > Arthropoda > Insecta > Odonata > Platycnemididae > Platycnemis > Platycnemis pennipes. Next base: position 113,524,015 of record OW121850.1, read on the forward strand.
ATTTTTCGCCAACTCAGTTTGTCGATGTCTAGATATGACATCCGTATCGGTGATTATTTTTGCTGCCTATATTAACAAGCACCCCGTATCGGGATCGGCACGGGCGACTGATCGCTCTGAAGCGGGATGGGTGTCAGGGAATGGGAGAGAGTTCGAAACCTTAATTTATAATTAGAGCGGGCGCTCAAGTTGTGGATTGCCGAGTGGGAGAAAGTGAGGGGCTGAGGGTGTTCTGAGTCGTGGAAGGGGCGAAGGGAGAGCGAAGGGAATGGAAAAGGGATTATATTACCTTGCCAGCCATGTGCACGGTCGCCACTCCTTCGGGTTTCACTCCAAAGACTTCTAGGTTTGTAACCTAGGGTACAATGCCGTTTTATTATTTTTCTACCCGAAGAGAACTGTCAAGCCGTCTTATTGACCGCGGCATTCTCGTTGATTTTTTCTATCTCAGCATGCTGAAGATTCACTCTCAAGGAAAGGTTTTTTGCGTGCCTCCTAAAGTCAAATGGTAATTAATTGTGAAACCTTTTCTTTTATAGTGTAGTTTTATAATGCATACATTTTACACGACAACACAAGCATTTAATGTCGATAACTTTCCCAGTCAGCTGATTAGTAAAGTGAGTGGGCTTCTTTGCATTCTGATCCGTTGAATCCACATTTCCCATTGGTACCGAAGTTAGAAGCTTATGCATTGCTATCTGGTTTATGTGTACTCGTATTTTTAATTGTATATATTTCAAAAAGTTTTAATGGAATAAAATATATATCATCATCATCATCGGTAAACAATCCTAGTATTGGTTTGACGCAGCCCTCCACTCGATTCTTCTATCGGCCTACCCCTTCGTATTGACGCTGCTCCTCTCTTTTACATACTTCACAACTTTCTCCATATACCTCATACAAGGCCTGCCTTTTCCATACTTCCCGTTCATTTTTCCCTCGGCGATTGTCTTCATCAGGCCATCGTGTCTTAAGATGTGGCCTATTAAGTTCCCCCGTCTTCTTTTTAAGTTTATAAGTAGACATCTCTTCTCTCCCACTCTTCTTTAGACTTCTTCGTTTGTCACTCGATCGATATATTTTATCTTAATCATTCTTCGGTAGCACCACATTTCAAATGCTTCCAGCCTGGACTTCTCTGCTGCTGTTATTGTCCATGCTTCCCTGCCATATAATAGATATATGTTCTAATGAAACGTTTCCTCACTTCCACACTTGTATTTGCAGCTGTATTCAGATTCTTTTTCTGATAAAATGCCCTTTTCGCTTGGGCAATTCTACTGGCAATTTCTCTTTTACTTCGTCCATCGCTGGTAACTCATGAGTTCATATCATGAGATAACGAAAATATTTACCTTGTTTAGCATTAGGAAGTTATGACTGAGAGAATATCATGAGGAAATTATTCGGGAACTTTAAAGAGAAATTTGGCATATGATGTCTTCTAAGGATTTTATCAATTAACATCTATCTCTTTTCACGATAATCTCTTATTTTTAATTGACAGATGATTGCTCCTAGGCTGGCCGTGGCAGTCAGTTGTGTAATATGCCGGCCTGCCAATCTGAATGTAGCAGGTGTGAATACTACTTGGTGCATAGATGTTGTATTGTCTCAGTTAAGTTCACGTTAGCTGATATCTATGCAGTTGGAGCGTCTCTTAGTAAAATTTTGCTACTGCTTTTATCATTTTTATTTCATAGCATGTGAAAAATGACATTATGGAGCGTATTGGAAGTTATACTCTGTTGTAATTGTATCAGAACTATTCTTGATTTGGGTGATGTTATTATTACCAGAATATTTCGCATCGGCTTCAATAGGCAATGTAAGAAGAAGGGTTTAATATAAATAATCTCTAATTTTCAAAGAAAATGAATATCAGTAGTATCTAAAACTAGTGTTACCAAGAGTTTTCTTCAGAGTTTCTCAACCAGAATGAAGGAATAATACCGACAGGAGTTTTCCCGGAAGGTCCTATGATTCATTACCCAGATAGGCCATAGTTCATTTGTGTCTGAATGAATTAGTAAAGAGCTGTTTATTCGAATTATATTTAGGTTAAGGTCGTCCAACTTGTAAGATTATACCTATCTTATAATCTGGCATTAACCTGATTCTATTTCTCACGCTTCCTCTCGGGGAGGTATCCACTCCCCACTGCCATTTCGAAAAAGTGATTTGAACCCGGGATTTTTGGTAACGAATCGTTCCCGGCTTGGAAACCTCGGCCAGAGAGAGAGAGAGATAAAGAGAGAGTTTGAGTGAATGTTGTAAGCAATCCAAGGACATTCCAGGCGTAAAACATGCATGCATGGAGCAAAATGGTTGGAAAAAAGTAGTGAAATACAACCTGAATCAACTGGCACAACGGCTACACGTTTACTTGTTACCGATCGTTATCATTTTGAGGAGAGACGAGAGGAAAGGCAAACGTGAAGGGTAAATGTGACGATCATGTACCTACGAGAAATCAGCTACTTTTCCCTTGTAAGACCTCATTTGGAATATGTGGCCAGTGTATGGGATCCCTACGAAATCGGTCTAAATAATGAACTTGAACGTGTGCAGCGAAGATCGGCAAGATTTGTAAAGGGACAGTGAGATAACCTTATTAGCGTAACCAGTCTATTAAATGAAATAAATTGGGAATCATTGTCAGGTCGCAGGTTGAAATTTAGACTTAATCTCTTAAACAAATTCCAAGACCATATTTTCAGTGTTGATGTTAATAATATTTTGCGGACCCCAACTTACTATGGTAGACTGGACCATATTCACAAAATTAGAGAAATTGATTGCCGAACTGACAAATGCAAAATGCTCTTTTTTCCTCGTAAAATTAGGGATATGAATAACAGTAAATATATCCGATACGAGTGTAGCAATGGATAACATTGGTAGCTGCATGTTGGTATAAGGACTTGAAGCTAATGCAACGAACAGAATGTTTGCTTTACTATTTTTATCTTTTTTTAAATAGTAAAGTTTAGAAGAGTATATAAATACTAATCCTTTTTTATGCATGATGTGTAGTGCATGTTTGGTGAGAGTTCACCCCCTGCCACACACCTTTATGGTGGCTTGCAGGGTATTATGTAGATGTAGAAGGGTTAGCACGTGTGTGTGTGCAATATTTTCAATTCGCGCGTCACCGCTCACGTTTCACTGCGGAACTGCTGATTGTGTTACGAGATGTTTATCCTAGTCATGAATGAGAACTCTAGTCGTGTCGCGTTTTTTCTCTCCTTTCGGCGTATGTTGGCGGAAAATGGGCGACACTCTCGTCTCCTACCCGACATCCCTGCCCACGGCTAGTCGTGCCCTTCGAGGGGGGCGAGGGAGAAGGGGGGTGGGAGGTACGAGGGGGCTGTCAGTCCGTCGCGACAATGGGTCGCGGTCTCTAGAAGCAAGGATATTGCTGCAGGCTAGGCGAGGATGGGAAGCGGGTGATGGGTTACCCAACGGGTGGAGAAGCCCTTCTGGCGCCCGCCAGGAGGATTCTTTCAGCATATTACTCGTCCCCGTGTGCCGCCCTGTGTGAACAACTTCCCCTCCTCTCCACCCCACGCGACGACGAACGGGGTGAGTGAGGGAAAGGTGTGGGGGGAAGGGAAGGGGAGGAGGAGGAGAACCATGTGGAGGGGGATGATGGCCAGGAGAAACCCGCACGAAGTCAGCCTCTGCTTTCACCACGTTTCTCTCTCTCCCACTCTTCCTTTCTCTTTTTTTCTTCCCTCTCCCCGATAGAAGACCCTGGTCCCACGTCAATTCTAAGCTTGCCCTTGTTAATTTGCTCTCATTCATATACAGTGTGCCCAATGGAAAAGGCAACTGGTTAAGCCTTCGTGTAACCGATATTGAAGTCTATAAATAAATACATTTGTTATGTAATGACAGATTTGAAGGCTCCAGTACTTCTGGTTCGTTCATAATGACGTTCAATGCGGTATTCTTTTGAGGTGTCAGTTAAAAACAGCAAGGACCCAGCACTAACAATGTTTTCAGTTTGGAATAGGATAAAAATGCTCCAGAAGTCTCTAATGATTTATAATATTTATGACTAGCAGACCTGCTGACTGCTTTGCAGGCAGTCTGACTTGTGTGCTCTTCAGGTGAACTTTGTGTTCTAGTGTCAAGTGAGATTTTACAAAATATTTGGATATTTCTGATGACACATTATTAATAGGTGGCAGTAGTGCTTGTGCTCCAGGCAGGCAGTTACTGCTTCACTACTCAAAGTAGTCTTTGTATTTTTTTACACTGTTGTGCACCAACTTTTCATAAGCATTTCGTATGCAGAAAGAAGGAAATGGCTATTTTATAAATAGAGAAATGTGTCCCACTCTAATTATACTATATGTTTTTGTACTTTTTTCTACACCATATATCATTCTTTATATGTTGTCTCCCACTCTCAAAAACCACTCACAAAAACACACTCAACGCACCAAACCTCACTCTTTTAGCTCAAGAATTGGGAGAGAACAAAACAAAACGGACACAGAATGACTGACTGACTGAAATGCTACAAAATTACACCCAAACTGATGCAAAGGTGGCTGTAATATTTTTCTGGGATCGTCTGGGTGGTTTAAAAATAGAATTTGTCCTTTTAGCCTTTTCAAATATTTTAGGTGGGTATGTATGTGAATGCCTTTTTTAAAATTGATGAAAAATGGAATATTCTAGGAGGTTAGGATATAGTCGATCGAATGATTTTGACGAAATATTTGGTAAATATTATACCCAAAGCGATGTAAAGGTTGGCGTAATATATTTCTGGAATCGTCTCGGCAGATTTATGTTAGAATTGGTATTTTGAGCTTTTGGAAATATTTTAGGTAAATACATCTGCTTGTCTACTGTGTAAAATATATGATGGAACGCATACACCACTAAATATTTGGGGATCTGAGCAAGATATTGGATGACAATTTCAAACGTATCAATTGCGTTCTAAGATTTCTTCACGAAGTAAATGTACTACCCAAAATTTAAGACGCATTGTAATCTGCCCAACAGCTATAAATGCAACTTTTGCCATATGACCAATACAGAGTTGAGCCTATCGTGTCCACTCATAGTTTACACTATTTGTGAGAAATCTACATACTTACCAAATATTGTTTTTCTAACGCTTGTTTTTAATCTGGTTTATTAAAGGTGCGAAATGACCTTAGTAGTCACAGGACCTTAAGATAAATATATCTACCTTTTAAGTGGAGATATAAGTGAATGTTTTATTTTAAATTAATAAAAAACGGAATGGTTTGGGTGTAGAACAACAAATGATAATTTTAAAATGGTGGGTATATTTTCGAATTAACCTGCTAATTTAGCAACAAATATTAATACATAATAAACGTTTTATAACCTTCTTTCAACTATTAGAAAAGTACTTCGAAACGCCTAGCTTTGAAATTTACATTTCGTACACAAGGTCATGGCCGGGAGGCAAAAATTGTTTTATTTCACCATCTGCACATCGAACCCGTCAATTATTTTTTTGGTACTTACAAAATTGATTGATGAAACTATTCCATTTTCTTCAAATTCTTCAATCCCATTTTTGTCCCTTTACCAAAAACGTAAACACATTTCCTTAGCAACGAAAACAAATATGCATAGATAATGGATTCCCATGTTAAAAAATAGGAAAAACATCAATTTTTCTTTTGCATTTTTCTCTGCACCACAAACTGCTAAAAATCCTAAACTATTACCAAATCATATTGACAGAGAATCCACACTCAACGCACTAAACCTCACTCTTTTAGCTCAAAAATTGGGAGAGAACAAAATAAAAGGGATACAGAATGACGGACGGACTGACTGACACGCTACAAAATCAATATATATAGATGGAAAAGATTTCATAGTAGGGGAATTGTTAAATGGTGCAGATTGGGTTGGTGTTGTGGCTAGAATACTGACCTCCCATTTCGAGGACTCGGGAAGTGGCACAGACTTTTCATCTGCATACCGGTCCTGACTTGAGTGCTGTATTGAGAGTACTTCAGATTCAGTACTTCGTCCATCAGATGGAATGTTAAACCGTGGACCCCTTGGCACCTTTTGTTAGGAGCAGGCTAATGCCGACGCCGGGTTTCTTTTCACCCTTTGTCCTCTCTGTCTGTGAAAAATCTCTTCGTATTCACCATCGTAAAATGGTGCAAATGATATTAGCTGTAATATCACTTCACCTAATAACTAAATAACTCTTTTAATTGGTTTGCGAGATTCCCCGGTGGCAAAGAATGAGAATGATATGATCCGTATCATGATTCATCAGTAAATGTTCGAACTGGAGATCATATCCAATAAGTTATTGAACTTCTTTGAAAATATTATTTTGTGTCCTGCCTGCTTACCGAAGAGTTCACTGGAATTCCCAAATCGATTATTCATCTCGTTTTAATGGAATATTTAGAAAATGAGGTAGGCCGGCGCTCGATTTGTATCGATTTAACCGTCTGTCAATCGAAAAATTTGCGGAGTGACACTCTGCCAAAATATTAAAAGAAGAGCTGAGATGGATGCGGTTTTCATGTTAAGCATTGCAATTGGTGATGTAATGTGATGGTTTCGTAGTTAGCCACAAAATAACCGTAGCGATTGGAATGGAAGAGTTCAGAGGGACTAAAACTGAGATATTGAGAGTAAGGAACTGCCGGATCACTACCTCAGCTGAACTACACTAACTTTTTTCTTCGACTTTGAAGGAATAATCCGCAATAAATTTGTTATACGTCATCATCTATAGAAGAATAGAGCGAAAAGCTGAGGAGTTCCCGCACGAGGACAAATTTGGGTTCAGAAGAAACAAGGGCACTAGAGAAGAGATTTTGGCCCTCAGGCTACTTATAAAGAAGAGAATAGAGAAGAATCTACCGACATTTGCTGCATTTGTAGATTTGGAGAAGGCATTTGACAACGTGGAGTGGAACATGATGCTAAAGTTTCTTAAAGAAATTGGAGTATCATACAATGAACGAAGACTTATCCACAGCTTGTATAAAAACCAGGTGGCCATAATCAAATCAGGACCCAGCAGTACAGAAGAAAGCATAAAGAAAGGAATTAGCAAAGATGTACACTGTCTACCGTATTAATCAATGCCAACATCGGGAAAACCATCCAAGAAGTCTCCAATCCAAAATCTCCTGGGGTGAATATCCACAGGGAGAAAATCAACAAGCTGCAATTCGGTGATGATATAGCAGTCATGGCAGAAACAGAAGGAGATTTAAAGAAGACACCAGGAAATATGGAAAGAACAATGACCAAATATCATCTGAAGATCTATAAAAAGAAAACTAAGCTATTGGTATGCAGTAAGAGAAAGGAATCCAGGACCAATGCTAAACTAGGAGAACAAAAAATCGAGGAGGTGGAAGAGTTCTGTTACCTGGGGAGCCGAGTAACCAGCGATGGACGAAACAAAAGAGAAATTGCCAGTAGAATTGCCCAAGCGAAAAGGGCATTTTTCCCGAAGAATATTCTGCTTACAGCTGCAAATGCAAGCGTGGAAGTGAGGAAAAATCTCATTAGAACATACATCTGGAGCATTGTACTATATGGCAGCGAAGCATGGGCAATATCAGTAGCAGAGAAGTCAAGGCTAGAAGCATTCGAAATGTGGTGCTACCGAAGAATGATGAAGATAAAATGTATCGATCGAGTGACAAACGAAGAAGTCTTAAGAAGAGTGGGAGAGAAGAGATGTCTACTTAAAACCTTGAAAAGAAGACGGGGTACTTAATAGGCCATATATTAAGACACGATGGCCTGATGAAAACAATCGTTTAGGGAAAAGTGAACGGGAAGAATGGAAAATGTAGGCCTGCTATGAGGTATATGGAGCAAGTTGTGAAGGATGTAAAAGAGAGGAGCTACGACAAAATGAAGGGGTTAACCGATTGAATAATCGAGTGGAGGGGTGCGTCAAACCAATACTAGGATTGTTTACCGGTGATGATGACCATTAAATTGGACCGTGAATTGGGCGTTTGGTATCGTTTGATGGCCATAGAGCGTAGTGTTTCAAATGGGTATACGGAGTAAATGGAAAATCTATGTTGCAAAAAATTACGCCAATAAACAAAACTGTACTCAATTTATTTGTCCAAAAAGTACCGATGTGTTCGATCGTCACCTCCTTTTACCTGATTTCTGGCTGTGCAAAGAAATGAAATTATCGTTTAAAGGGAAGTCTTTCCGGCATCCAACGCAACTTCCAACGCGGTTTTGGAAGCAATCATAACGTATTGGCAGTACTTAAAAAATGATACTATGTATTTTGAATAACAAGAATGAAAAGTTGAATAACGTCTTATGCATGTTTCATGAAGTATCAGCCACTTTTCTCATGGGATGGACTGTAATACCAACCTTTGGGTCATTTCTACTATTCCCTCCCTAGGTCTTTTAAGACTCCATTTAAGACCATGTCACACGCTACATAGTAACATATCTCCTACCGCGCGTTTATACGCCAACCTTAATACTCCGTTATCTACCACCCTGCTGAGACGAGTGCCGCCAAATTTAATTTAGGTTGGCTTCCCCAATTATTTGCCTTTTTCTTTTTATTTCACCCTTGGCGCCAAATGTGGGGACATGCTTGTTATTTTGTGCAAACTAAGGGTATTGGAGCAGAGAAAATACTATCAAACTAAATTTGATAATTTTTTATGCCCTAACCCCTACGCGCACCCTCAATTTAGAGAATGTTTGTCACTTAAGCCGAATACATGTTCTGTCATTTTCTTCGAATCAAGCGTTTTCCTTCATTTAGTACCACAAATTCTCGTCCTATGCAAAAAACATAACGCAGGACTGAGTTGGTATGGCAAGAATAGAGTACTAGATTTCCATCTCGAAATCACTGGTTACAATTGGCGCCGTACATGATTTCACGTGCCAACCGACGGCTTAACGGTTGCGGACTTCTCCACAAGGTTCTCAAATAAGGCCCGGGAATTTATTCAAAAATCTTCCACTACAGGGACTCGAAACGGTCTTTCGGGATATAAAGCCTGTAGTTCAGCCATGGTACCAACCCGATCTCCAAAGGGAATCATTGTATTAGAATTTTTGAGAACGATTTTTCTGCAGCAATCTACATTTAATAAAATCTGTTGAAATTAGTTTAAATAGAAATTTAAATTTGAAATGCACTTAGCTGGTGAGGTGAGCTAAGTAATTTTATTGAATTGGTTAAATTGTGATGTTAGGTTACCTTTGCCATATACTATACAGTGTTAACTTTACGCCAATACTTGAATGGTCGATGTGATCGGGTGCCTTTTGCAGCCGTCTTATGAAGGAACAAATCTTGAGTGGGAAGACGTTTTCCTATTCCATCGTACCATCCTTATTTGGCATGTACGCCCCAGCCAGGGAACGATTTTAAATGTTCCACCAGTCCATACCGTAAAATAGAAGCTCCCTTCAAGGACTGCGAACTAGCGGCGAATACTTAGCGGAGTGACCCGCTGAAATGCACAATAGCAGAATTTCCACAAGAAAAATAAATCCACCTTGACCGGGACAGGAACCTGGGACTTCCTGATTTTTTGCCAGGCGCTTTACCACTTAGCTACCCAAGAAAGCCGCGGTTGCTGAAGTGATAAAGCACCTGTCCGGAAATCAGGGGGTTTCGGGTTCGAGTCCCGGTCAAGGTGGATTTTTCGCAATCCTATGTGGAAATTCTGCTAATAGAAGCTCTTAATCATGTCGATCTGGTCAAAGCTGTAAGGTCAAACTCCGAAGGGGTAAAGTGAAAGCTAAAATCTGCCTGAAACCTGCTTCGGTTTTACCTACATAAGAATAGAATGTACATGGATACAAAATGTAAGGAAAAGGCTTTTACATGCAGCAGTTTCGAACAAGATTTCTCGTGAAAATTTTGAACTTCGGTTTTCGACACTATTCTCATTTTTTGCGTGAAGTGTGAACTTAAGCTTAATGCATTTCTGCTTGGTCAAATTCCTACAAAATACTGAATTTTTACGGTATAGGTACTTAGTAGGTAACTGCCGCTTCTCTTTCATAGTGAAGTGCTTTATGGCACTTGACTTGCCAGTATCTCCATTCTGTGTCTCATATTAAACCTCTTTAATACTACTCATCACGTAAATTATCTAAATATCTTCCTCGGATGTTATGCATGCTTGATATTGATAAAACCGGTGAGGTTTGCAAATGAACAAGTGCTAGTCAGCCCAGGGCATACAAAAAATGCCGGATGCGGTGCAAGGACTGTGAGAAGAATACCGGATGAAGCTAAATCAAAATAAAATGAAAGTAATGCGACTTTCAAGAACAAAAAAGTCCAGTCTAGCCATAAAAGAAGGAGGCCAGAAGCTAGAGCAAGTGGAGCAATGTAGCTATCTAGGTAGTGCGTTGGAGGAAAAAGGGTATAGCGGCATTGAAGTGAGAAGGAAAATCACGTTGGCAAAAGAAGATTTTACTCGTGTGCAGGAACTAATGACAGGAGTGTTGAGTAGGGAAGTAAATAAAATACTAGTGAAAGGTTTAATAGGGAGTTTGTCGCTATATGGTGCGGAAACGTGAACTTTGCGGAAAGAAGAAGAAAATAGACTTAGGGCTTTTGATATTACCGGTCCCCACTTAAGTGCCTAGTGGAGAACATTTCAAGTTCACTACTCCATCCGTCGGATGGGACGTTAAACTGTGGTCCCCTTGGTGCCTTTCGTTAAGAGCAGGCTAATGCCGACGCCGGGTTTCTCTCCACCTTTCCTCCGTTCCCTGAAAACTCCTACCCTTACTTAATTACCCACCTATCCTAAATGGCGCAAATGACCTCAGCTGTCGGTCACCTCCCCTGAATAACCAACCAACCAAGCTTTTGATATTTGGGTGTGGAGAAGGATGGAGAAAGTAAAGTGAGTCGAACGGAAGACGAACGATGATGTGCTAGAATCAATAAGGAAGGAAAGAAATTTGATGGATGAAATTCGGAGACGACAGAAAGTGTGAATGGGGAAGGTAAATAAGGGCGCTGTGAATTTTGAAGGATGCGATTGAGGGGAGAATGTTGGGTAAGCGGGGAAGAGGGAGGAGAAAGGGTAGCTAGAATGATTGGAGTTTGGATGTGTGAGGGGCTTCATGTGAAACGTAGGGGTGTGGAATAATTAAATGCCCATTTACCTTCACCGGTAGAAAACAATTAATAATGCATACTTACCTATTACTTATTAGATGCTGAATGGCTTGTCAGATAATTCTCATTTCAGCCCTGATTATTTTTTAAAGTTTTATTATTTTTTATTATTAGCCGCTTGAGAAAAATTTGAATTTAATTTAAAATATTCCCATAACAGAGTAAGGAAGAAGTAGGATGAATCTGTGTGTAGATTTGATGCGAAAATATAATGAATGTTGCCACTTTATCAAGGTTTTCTACTAATGTTTTCCAAGGTTATTATTTTTTTATTGACATTCAATCCAGAAATTATTTTGTAAGTATAACAACGTACCTTGAACAACCACAAAATATCGCGATCACACCACAACTATCAAAATAAAAACACTTTTCCTTTGTCTCTGAAATACATTAACATGTCCGTATTAACACCCTTGATTTTTAGTTTCCTTTCAACACACCACCTCGCCAACAGAAAAACCACAAGGGCATTCTTTCCGGTCTTTTATTTGGAATGTATGCATCTTTGGACGCTGTAGACGGTTCGGTCTGTGCGTTCATAGTTTCTGTTATAATCCACGAAAATCAACATAAACCCACATGCATTTTCTTGATTGAGGTTATTCACCACGCGAGGAGACAACAGTATATCAATAAATTGGGTGCATTTGTGTGTTTTCAAGAATATTTATTCCATTCAGTCTTTATGGAATGGAAACTTTTCTCCGAAACACTGGTAGCAAATAGGCACACCGCACATGAAATCAACTGGGAGCATTTTGTCTCTCCGCACATGATACCCGACATCAACGGTTTCTGCTAGGGAAACGAAAGGGTAAAATCAATCATTTTCATTTTCAAAAAAGGTGTGATTTTTCAATTTTTCATCATAACACATAAAACAGTCTTGCATGTTATGACTTGCGAAAAAGGCCATCCATCAATTTTAAACGAAACCGCATTGATGTGATTCTTAGAAAGGATCACCGGTTGAATGTCGCCTCAAATTTCCGAGTAGCCATTTCAGTATTAGGCCTTTTCATGTTAGATCACCTATTGATAGTGTCTTCTTCCTCTATTTTGCACTCATCCGGGCTTCGGAAAGCATTGATTTGATGGAGTAGCACATAATCAAACACAAAAATAGTTTTGCTCGATATGATGAAGCTCATTGGTAATTATCATTGGTTCGATGAACGATCCCAAAATTAGTGATCTCGCATTAGTCAACGATAACACCACATTGTTATACCGACAGTAGCATTTCTTCGTAAGACATCTCTATCTCTTCGTCTTTCGGACTAATTTAACAGCAATTAATCATGAATGGAATAATAGTCATTATGTAGCGTCTCCGCTGTCAACAGTGAGGATTGAGCTGGTCGTACGATGTCTGGTTGCCACAATAACTCGTTAATTTTTTTCTTTTTTTTGCTTGAGTCAGTTCAAGGGGTGCTTTGCCTAGGCGTGATATTTAAGGAAGGCGGCTGGGGAAACCAAGGCTTCGACCTCCCCCCTTCCCTCCCTTCACTTGCACACTGTCACCCACTCCTCCCGGGTGCAGTTCGAGCACACCACGTTGCAGCACCACTGGAACCGACACCCGCACCTCTCCGTCCTCTTCTGCCGCACCACGTTGTACCCGCGGCCGCAGCACAGGGAAGAACACGAGTCCGGTCCTTCCGCGTCCTCTTCCCCTCCCGCCTCCCCCCGTCCCGCCCTCCTCCCTTCCCCTCCCTTGGGGCCCTTCTCCTCGTCCCTCTTGGGCCTCCGGCGGCCCGCCACGCAGCGCCTCCCGGACGTCCCAGGGGACACGGAGGAAGCCTCGCAGAAGTTGGGCGACCTCTCGAAGTAGAGGAGGTCCTCCGGGTGCGGGTGCACCCTCCGCATCCGCTCCTCCTCGTCTTCGTCCTCGTCTTCGTCCTCGTCGTCGTCGTCGTCGCCGCCCTCGTCGTCCTCTTCCTCTCGATTTGGGGCGCCGGTGGCCGCGGCCACGAGCAGTGGGGATCCGTGGCCGAGGTTGGCGTCCGCGACCAGCACGGCGCTGCGGTAGCGGCGGGAGAGGGCATCTCCCACGCGGCGGAACTCGGGCGCCGCGCGCCAGCACGTCTTCATCTCGCAGCTGCCGGACATGCCGTGGCACTTGCACCTCACCTGGGAGTTGTTGGAGATGGCCTGCGGGGATTTGGAGGGTCAAAGAAAATAAATGTTATCTGGGGGGTATTTACTTGAAACCCATCGGGATTATCTCGAATAGGTAACCACGTGGTGCAAACACTCATGATTCGCCGATTTGGCGTCTGCGAATCGCTCGTTACAGTCTCACTGATTGTTTTCACTTGTACTTTTCTCATCCGTCTCGAGCATACAGCTCCTGGATGAGTAAAACGCCTGCGAAAAGAAAGAGCTACACCGTTACGAGTGGTTCAGATTCGCCAAATTTGCGAACCACTCGTGTTTGTACCACGTGACTCCTTGGTTACCTATTCGACATAGCCCCGACGGTTTGAAACACACCTTCTGAAGGTAAAAATGCAAGCAGATCGTATGGGTGTGGTAACTAGTGTAAAGGCCTCTCATCTTGTGGGCCCAGGTTCAAAACGAGGCAATGGCAGATATTTTTTATTGGTTTTTCCGGCCCATTTTGATTATTTTCGCAGATCACTTCAAGTTCAGTACTCTGTCTGTAGGATGGGACGTTAAAACATGAACCTTGGTGCCTTTCGTTAAGAGCAGGCAAATGCCGATTTCTCCCCGTCAGATTTCTCCCCATCCTTCCTCCGTTCCCTGGAAAAATCCTAGCCCAAGCCAATTACCTACGTATCGAAACTAGCACAGATAACCTTAGATATTGGTTGCCTCCATCGCATGATTAAATCTACTACAAAATTTAGAGAGCATTTGCAGCCTCTTCATCGTGATAACACTATACCAGCTAGGTTCGGCAATATGGCCTTTTGGTAGAGCTGTGTGGAGCTGTGCCGAACTACTGTGTGGAGATTCCCGGTTGACCGTAATACACATTTGAACGACGAATAGCAACATGGAAAGGAGCTGTACCGTACCCAGAATTTTACCGGTAAATCTTACTATGTACTTCATTTTCCTTAATTCATTAGGAATAAATCACTTATGTACTAAAAATTATGTAATTAGAAACAAGCAGTACGTGTTATAACCCTTCTAGTGGAGTATAGGTCAGAGCTGTGGAAATTTGGGGAAGCCTTCGAATCATAAAGAAATAGAAGCCTTCAAGAACTGGCATTTTGCTTAGGATGATGAACATTAAATGAATAAAATGAAAAAGTATACTGAAGAGCCTGGCAGAAGGTCTATGTGTAACAAAACGGCAGAGTGCGAAGCTCGTAGAACCGATTGGATTGAACACACCCGGAGATGTGGATTTATTGAGACCATAATTGAGGGCAATATAGTAAATATTAGTAAATGGTAAACATTTATTGCCGTAGTATAGCATAAATATAATACAAAGGTTCCCAAGAGAAATACCAAGGGACAAGAACATAGACCGAATAACGAGGAAATAAGGAAAGAATAAGTAGAAAGAGATAACTGAGCTACAAATAAATTAAACATAGGTTTGAAAAAATCATGATCTTATTACTTTCTCCTACTAGACAAACCATCAGAATGAACACCGGAATCGTACACACAGCTGGCTCAAATCGAAAAAATTTGGCCAAAACTCCAAAAACATTTTTTCAGTCTCTTGGTTGAAATTTAGCGTGGTGACTCTCCTTTTATTTTTGCATTCGATGCGTGATTCATTTTTCATAGGAGTGTGAACGCGTTGAAAAATTCTGCAATTCTAGTTATTAATCAGTAGTTAAAGTAATGAAATTGAGAACTTGCTGTTCATAGAGAGGAATTACACCGAAGACGATTACATAACCCAAATAACACGTTTAGTTTGCTCAACAATGTTTATTTATTTTTAATCACCTATCTTTTGATGGTTCAGCACATGCTATATTGCACGCACAAAATTTCGTGAATTATTAAGAATATGAACTACCTTTGAATTCTTTTTGGCCCTCTCTGAAGCGTATTGAGCGCAAGAAACTTTTGCTTTAGATCTGCTTATTTCGATTATAAGTCGCTGCTTCTATTTAGTGACCTGAACGAGAGAGATAACAATTTAGAGTTTCTCATACCTCAAGAGCTTAGAACGTATTTTGTACTCCCTAGTTATCATGGCTTCAGTGGATATCACTATGAGACACGAATTATAAGTATGTCAGACCATTATTACCAAGTCTCCATCGATTTTGCTTTGTGGGAACAAAATGTTCAGCTTGATTATATTCTCTTTCGTGAAGCTTAAACCCCTCTTGGATGTCTAATAGACATGGTCTATTTCATTCACTAGCACTTTTAAACTGTTTGTATAGGGTTCCTGAGACATAGTGACTGAAAAAGTGAGGCGCCTGATTGACTGTGAAAGAATGTGTGAATACCCGACCCTCTTTTCGATGCCCCAATTCAAGTGGCAGTCATTTCATTAGGAGTTCGGGTGCCTCACGCATTGTGTATCATAGTGTCTCGGATACCGCTCGAATGATGGAAAACGAGACTGAATTGATTAAACCGGAGAATGGTTCAAAAAAGAAACTATTGCTTCTCTCAGGGCGATTAAAATGAAGGGAATCCATACTGATTATTTGTTTCAATACTTACGATTCGATGGTAGTTTTCTGAATTCAAAACTTCATGCCAGACATTGAATTTCAGCTTTAGTATCTTTTATGAACGTTGATCTAGATACATACGAGGCATGTTTTTTAAGTAAGTACCGTTTTCAAATTCCACCGCGGCAGAGTTTCGGCCGGTGCCCCGCGCATGCGCACTGTGTATTTACATATGTTGGCAATCCACAAATGCCATTACGGCAACAATCGATTGTTTTTATGTCTCATTGTGCGTGTTTAAAATGCCACCGCCGATTGAGAATCCCGCCGACTGTAAAATGCGATCAGTTATTCGTTTTCTTGGTGCCAAAGGTGTGAAAGCAGCAGAAATTTACCGTCAAATTTGTGAAGTTTACGGACAAAACATTATGAGTGATGGCATGGTACGAAAATGGGTAAAAGCTTTTGAAGGTGATCGTGCGAACGTTCATGATGAGGAACGGAGTGGGTGACCCTGATTGGTACCGAAATGGATACGATGGGTACCGAAAATGTTGACCGAGGCGCACAAAAACAAACATTTAAGCAGCGCCTCCACTTTTCTTGAGCGTTATCATGCTGAAGGTGACGATTTCTTAAGCCGAATTGTCCCGGGGGGGGGGGGGGGGGGTCATCATCACGATGACGACGACAGTTTCCAAACGGCCGTGTTGCAGTGTCTGTCTAATCAGGCGGCAAGCTTCTATGACGAGGGAATACAAAAGCTAACTGTTCGATACGATAAATGTCGTAATATTGGTGGAAATTATGTAGAAAAGTAGATAAAAGTGTGGGCTTTCATGTAAAAATAAAATTGTTACAAAAAGTTAACTTGTTTTTTTTTGTGTATCAAAACGGTATTTACTTAAAAAACATGCCTCGTATATGCGTTAAGTATCCCAAAAGTGGTTTGTAATTTGGGAGTGTGTAGCCGCCGCCAAAACCTTCTCAATATAATTTCAACTACCGCAGCATAGCACTGCGATTGCCGCATGCCCCAATTTCTATTGAGTTAGCATCAAAGGAAAGCTATTTTTAAAGAAAGAGACTCTTGATAAAAATATTTGATTAACATTTTTAAGGGTACTTAATCTATTTTCATACTAGGAACGTGATTGTTAATTGCTAGAAATTGTGCCACGTAAAAACCAGACTCGAAGAATGCATCGAACTAGCGGAATTTAATGAACTTAATTACAGAACTAACTTTGTTATACATAGCATTATTAAGTAGAGAGTAATCTCCATTATTGTTTAAAATAGCTTTAAATATAACAATTGCATTAGGTTCTAGTTACCAAATTCCTGGTGATAATGTGGGGGTCAGCCAGAGATACTGGCTCATATTATTTTGAATGCATGAATTGATACCGTCCGAGCAATTCCTTTTCGGCAGCCGCAAGAACAAATACCTAGTTATATGTTATTGAGTCGAAGAAAAGGGTTCTGTTCAACTAGTATCCTCCGCACCTCGCAATCCTTACATCCAACTCTCTCTTGCATCATATTAATGTTTTGTGATTCAAGTGTTTTCTTTTCCTCTAGCTCCTAATTTTCGCTTTTTGGATCTCCTTCCACTAGCCTTTTATCCTTCATTCTCATATATTTTGATTCAACTCCCTGTCTTCTCCCAACATTTCCAAACAAAAAAAATATTATTGCTATTTAAAATAAACATCCTTTTGAAAAAACTGGAACTCAGAGGAATACGTGAAATTCCGCTTTCCTGGCTTTGATCTTACCTCAGCGACAGGAAATTAGTTGTCAGGTTGTTTGATCATCATAGCACAATAAAATCCATAGGAACTGGAGTTCCACAGGGATCCATTTTAGGACCAATTCTATTTCTAATATACGTTAATGATATCCCTGACCATATTCATAGATGTAAAATGTATGCAGACGATATTGCCTTATTTTCAGCCAGTAAGTCCTTCAAGATGGCTAGGAAAAACTTCAGTCCGATTTTTGTGCCATCCAAAGATGGTGCCATGACAGTAAATTAGTCATTAACCATAAAAAACTGTTACCTTACAATTCCTTAGTCTAAAAGAAAAAAAGAGCTATAAATTTAACTGTTCATTCCCACTTATGCTTGCATTCAGCTCAAGGGGTGCCAAACAAGCAATAGCTGCCGCCTACATTCATGTTTTGTAATTTCCCAGGTTGATAATTTTAAATACTTAGTTTGATTACAGACGAAAAATACCACTTCAGATTACATCTGAATTATTTGTGTGGAAAGATTCGATGCATTCTCTTTCAATTATCATTCTTGAAATACAGAGCGCGTCCCAGTTCCGTTAAGACTGCTTGTTTGAAATTCCACACAGCAATGCTATCTGGTGGCGAATAGTGGCGTTGCAATCCTTGAAGTTTCATTTACAGCTGTGTAGAAATTCAAAGCGCTAATATCGCTGCAACATGTGTTCTGGCAATGTAACAGTATGTGTCTGACACTCGTCGGAAAATGGCAGTGGAGCAGCTAGGCAACATCAAGTTTTGTGTTAAGTTACGCAAATATGATACTGATTTCTACTGAAGAGATACTAATTTCACAAAATCGACTGTAACAGAAGACAAAACATGGTTTTTCAGTATGAACCTCTTACGAAGCGACAGAGTGTAGCGTGGTTGGGCCCACAGAAGCCGAAACCAAAGAAAGTACGCACGCAGAAGAGTCATGTGAAGGCAATGCTAACAGTTTTCTTCGATTCATATGGAAACATTGACAAGGAGTTAATGCCAGAAGGGCACACTGTCAATTTTGAGTATTGTCTCAGCATCCTCCAACGGTTGTGGGTGAGAATTCATTGAATTCGACCCAAATACCGAAAGGCAGGTTACTATCGCTCCTCCAAGACAACGCCCCAGCCCACAAAGCAAAGATTGTATGCCAGTTTTTGGCCAGAAAAGGGATCACAGTCCTGGATCGCCCACCATATTTGCCAGATTTGGCCCCAGCAGACTTCTCGGTTTTCCCCAAATTGAAGTTGGCAATCGAAGGACACCGTTACAACGCCATTAAGGACATCCAAGAAATTTGTACAGCAGTAATAAATACAATTCCAAAAAAGGACTAGAGTGACCATTTTAAAACACTTTCAGATCGATTTCAGCTGTGTATTGATTCTGAGGGAGACTATTTTGAATAAATACAGTTATTTTTTTTACATATTCCATGACCTTTATTTTTTATAGCCACAGTCCTAACGGAACTGGGACACACTGTGTATGTGTTGCCAACTCAGGTGAAAAAGTTGCTTTACCAAGGTTTAGCCGAAGCTTATATGAGATATGAACTAACAATATGGGTTACAACGTACCGAAGTTTTTTGCATGAGGTAATTAAAATTCAAAATAAAATAGTAGTCTGTCTGGATGTAACTGAGTCCAAAATGTCAAACATATACATTGAACTAAATTTATTACCTGTAACAGACTTAGAAATTTTTCAGTACGTCACAATATGTGACAATTTCTTTCAAAACAAGTTTAAAACACAAAGAAGTGTTAATCGTGGTATTGGACTCCGCTAAATTGAAAAATATTCTGTTCCAAAATATTATAACAACCACGGTAAAAGATCATTAATGTATATTGTACCAAATATTTTAAATACATCACCACAGCCAATACTAGAAATTGACAAAATGTCCTCATTAAAGAAAGAAGTGAAAAAATGGTTGTTGTATAAACAAAAATTAATTTGAGGCAATATGGTATGCTAACATTTTAATAAGTAATTATAATGTTGTGAATCGATTAAAAATGAACAAATTGCTCTAAAATATTTATGTCCTGATATAAATGTCATGAAAATTGTTTTTGTGAAAACTTTTGTGTTTTTGATGTGTTATATAAATAACTATGTATTTATATTACATTTAAGTTTTTAAATCTGTTTTATTTTATATTTTATTAAATGACGTTTCCCGACAGTTAAACGTTTAGCTATATCACCGTAAACTTTTAAATCTTTTCTGCTTTGATGTATGTAAAAATTTGGTTGTTAATTTCGGTGGATAAAAAAGAGCACCTGCTGATAAGCTATAGGCTTAGCAGGACTTTATTTGTTAACGTTTTAAGCGTTAACGCATTTTATTTATTTATTTTTCTTTTGTCATTTCAAACTATATAAAAGGCATTAAATATGTTTATTAATGTAGAGAAATTAAAAACAACTAAGCTTACAATTTCTACCGTAATGGTCCATTATCGGAATATCCAATCGTCATTCTTTCATTGCGCTCTCATTCCCAACTCTATTTCACCGTCTGCATCCAATACACTCTATTCAAGTTTTCTCTATCTGCATAAGTCATAATCGCTTATTCTCTCTAATATTTTTTCTTATTCCTTCAATGAAGGCAGGAAACCTTAACTTCTCTGTGGGACAAATCTTGCTTCCTTTTTCAAGCCATTCTTTCTTTGATATTATTTGTTATTTCCTCTTCCCCTCCCGTTGTTGAAATGTCAAAAGGTGAGAGTAATTAGCACATGAATGAGTCTACTGTACCTCCTTTATTGCTCACTCTTAGGTTTGTCTTCGAAAAGGAAAGTAAGCGTTAATTGAATTTAATAGAACCTGATCCATCGATGTCTTGATGATATAAATACGAAATATCGTGGAAAATTTGGCTGAAATTAATGAGAGGTGTTTCAGCCGCAGATTTAAAAAGGTAATTCCGTGAAGTGGTTATATCCGTCGATAGGATTCCCTGTAGAAAAGAAATGTTGAGCTTTAGAAATTTTATTGATTTTAATGGCTGGTTGTTACCTTCGAGGATCTTCTCTTTTTCTAAGTGTGTAGAATTACGGCCCCGGGAGGGAAACCCCAAAGATAGCGAACATTTACTTTCTCACCCCCGCTAAGATCCTTCCTTCGGAAAATTCTTGCTCTCACCTTTGCCTTATCCATTTCGTCACCGCCCTCGCCTATTACGTGGCACTTCCCTCCCTCTGCTCTCTCCCACATAGTCTCCGCATCCGTCACTCGACTTCACCCTCTACGCCATCCGCGGCACATACATTCGCTGCCTCCATCCCATTTCTTGCTTATCTTAGAACCGCGTTTTATGTCCTCCTACCCTTCTCAAGCTTTCTAGCTCTGCAAATGAAACTCTGCTGAACGGGAAAAAATAGAGGTTATATTCCTTACGGCTCCCTTCACCTACAATCGGTCTCAATCGATTCTAATTCGGCAGACATTCACCCTGCTTATTTTATATCTACTCCCTTTGAGATGAAGATCAAGCAAGTTATTTATCAATTACCTATTTAAATCACAACAATTCGTCGCATTGCAAAATTTTAGTCTTCAAATGTACGTTAATCCTATTTCTTTTCATGACATCGGTGATATCTATTTTACACCTGTCTTTCCTCCTTTATCAACGAACTCCTCTTATTAAGCTTTCCGCATTCCATTGCTCATTAAATTATCTTGTTACCTTCTTGTTTTCACCCACGGATAAATTTATACCTTCATTGCATTATTCGATCCCCAATAATTATGTGTTTTGTATCCCCAATCGTCTCTCTTAGTCCATCTTATATTCTTCATCTCTTCCAAAATTACTGGGAAAACAGTTGATTTATGTTTTAACTTGATACGACGACCGTGCGACATGGACGTAAGTTTTTTCAGTGCGATTGAAGGAAAGAAGATTAAAAAAAAATATTTTCTCAATAATTGGCGGTGATAATAGAAATCGATAGTGCAGTTGCTGATGATTACTTAAAAAGAAACCATATAATCAGATTTTTTAAATCTATAGGCTGAGCAAGGATGTAATCATCGTAATTTTTCAATGAAATAATAACGCATCATAATGGATATTAAACGTATACTTTGGCTAATATCGGTAAAAAACAAAGTATTTACCAAAAGAAATTGTAAATGTACACCTGGATAAGATATAGGCTGAGTCCGTCTGTCACTCTACTCACGGGCACGATTACGACAGCACTTAAATTCATTCACAATAATTGCCATGCGAAAAAATTCACCTGGACCGGAAACGAACAACGGACCTTTGGCTCTCCGGGCCACTGCGTAGACCACTACGCTACCCAGGCATGGCTAAGTTTATCTCAAGATCTAGTATGTACCTTGAACCTCGGTAAAATTGCCATGCGAGGGATCCTTGGTAGCGTAGTGGTCTGCGCAGTGGCCCGGAAAGCCAAAAGTCCGTGGTTCGATTCCCGGTCCAGGTGAATTCTTTCGCATGGAAATTAATGTGAATTTCACCGCCGTTCACGCGGCAGAATTGAAATATCATAAACTTACATTCATTGAATGAAATATGCTTTAAATTTGTGGCCAAGTGAAAATGTTAAATTGAGAATGACGTGGTTTGAAGAGCTGCGTGAAACCGAACTACACCAAAAGAACATTTTTACTCTTTTCCCTACGTTTTCACCTCTTCTCGTGGGTTTAATGAAGATTTCCTCGCCACGGAGTTGAGGCGGGGGATTTTATCCACATGACTTGAGATGAAGCCTGATAAAGGGTTTAAATTTCAATCAAATATGGTGGAAACCCAAGGACAACATACCGCTATATTTGGTTTTCATATGTTTGCTGTGGTTACACCGCTTGAATAACGAAGCTCTCGCTAAAATAATTTATTCCTCCATTCTCGGTTTCCTGCTCGATGAATGGCAAATATTTTTCGCCAACATAGCAACAGTAACCATAGTCTATTGATTTCCTATCATTAAACGACCGTAATTGACAAATATCTTACTTTCCCTGCTTCTTCGGAGTGAAATAAACTTTAACTAGCGGCCAAAAGAACTCATCGTTACTATCATTTGCGAGGATGCCACGCGCCCCTAGATATGGGAAAAGCTGGATTACATATAAGTGGCTCGGAAGGTGAAAAAAATTAAAAACCTGCAATTTCTGCAGTGATAACAAAAACTTTAAGCGGCCTATTATAGTGATTTCATCCGTAAATAAAACCGTATGCTTCTGCTACTTATGTGATATATTTGATGAAGTAATTTGCATTGGTTCTCATGTAGCTGTTGACACTATCTTTATCCTTCAATAATTTTTATGTACATATATTTATTAATTAAATAGGTGAGCTGTAAATGGAAGACCTTAAGCACTAAAATGTATTGGGTAAATGTATGCATTTATAAAGGGAAACGAAGGAGCAGACAAAGTGCTCCTTCCCCTGCTCTATAATCCTAGATCCCTCCTCTATCCCAGTGTATCAAGTTTCCAGAGTTATTTGATGGGTGCGATAAGGAATTAATGAAGTACCTTTTTGATATTTCCATATGATTACCCTATGCACCTGTACTTTATTCTCAAATTATACTTTGAATAAATATCTACTAGTGGAATGTGCGGAAATATTTACCTTTGGAACTTAGTCACGAGCTATTGAATTAGGAATGAATAGATTCTTGCAAGTGGAAGTTCCGAATGTTTTGTTAAATTACAGAAATTGGTACGCCACTTTTGAATGATGAGAGTCATGGAGAGTATTTCAGGATCAGTTTTATATGCATATCATGGAGTTCCCTCTAAAAATGAGCATCTACGGGATTGAAGATGAGAAAATACTAGAGACGGAGGAACAATGTTTGATGAAGTCATTTGCATTGGTTCTTAAGTAGATTTTGGCTCCATCTTTGGCCTTAATTAATTTTAATGTTCGCAACTTTATTATTTAAATAGAGAAGCTGGAATTGGAAGACTGTAAGAAATAAAAGGTACTGGGAAAATGTATACATTAATAAAGGAAAATAGAAGGGGCAGACAAAGTGTTTTATTGTAAGCGAGACCTTTACCACTCCATGATGGGTAGGAAGGATGAATGTTGTTAGACACTGAG
The DNA here is from genome assembly GCA_933228895.1 of Platycnemis pennipes. Lineage (NCBI taxonomy): Eukaryota > Metazoa > Arthropoda > Insecta > Odonata > Platycnemididae > Platycnemis > Platycnemis pennipes. Next base: position 113,547,738 of record OW121850.1, read on the forward strand.
AAAATTGGCTAGAGAGGAGGACACTGAGCGAAGCGTTAAATATGGAATCGACGAAAAGGGTGTTAATATGGAATACCAAACTCATAAAACGGCAATGGAATTCGTTTGATCTTTGCAGTAATGCTTAGCGTTCATTAAATAATATTAGTCATGGGCAAAACATTTTTATGGCTAATAGCAGTTAAAGATATTGGCTAATGCCCTGCTTGAATGTAGCCGTGCATTTGTGAAATGCATGTTCTCTAATATGTTTTATTTCATCTGTCCCACCAACTCTCCCTGAAGATCACTTTTTCGCCAATATATGATGTTAGGAATTTCAAAGAATAAAGAGTCAATACGAACCTGCTCTGCAATATGGCAGTGGCTAAGAGAGTTATCAAGAGTTAAGCAGACGAGAAAAATTCAAAAAGTAGCTGATTTTTGTAAAGATACGGCAATTGAAGCTGAATAGGAAAGGTCTGAAGATTATAATTGGGCACTACGACGTTAAGTTTTTGAAAATATCTCTGCATAATCACTATATATTCCATTTCTCCCTTATAAATAAATCTCGCTTAGTAAATATACATTGCGTGGAAATTTAGTTTCAATTTTTCGTTCAATTTCAAGCGGATTTAAATTGGCCATGATCTCTTCAGTATATTACGCATTTAAAAGATACACCCAGAAACAAGCTGTCATTAATGGAATATTATTTAATTTATTAATTTTGGTAAAACTGGACTGATGGGATAATAATAAGAACTTCTAATTTCAATTTGATATTTCTCATTATTATGTCACCGGCCGTTATCAATTACAATCTTGCTCGTAAAATACGCATAGCATACGAAGCAAAAACTGTCAAATCGTCTTTCGAGGCGTTCAAATGATTCAAATAATACGGTTGAAATGAATGAGTTGCTCTCTTTGTTAAAAAAAAATCCTCAAAAATACATGGGGATATTAAGATTTAAATCAGTGTTTTAAGCGTGGTTAAATGACATATTACTTTATAATTTTGGATTCATATATCCCGAAGATGACTGACAAACATCTATTATTATTTAGTAATAATATAATAGCCTTCATAAATGCTCCAATGATGAAAGATTGTTATTTACTGATTGTATCAAGTAAATAATGGTAGGTTCCTAGATAGTGACCGTTTTTAGAATTACTTATCCCTCCCTATCCCGTGGTCATTTCTACGCACAATGGTACCCAGTCTCTGGTGAAATTCAACATTAAATTATTCACCATCCCTTATGATATTCAGAATCCCGATTTGTCTCATTATTCGAAACTGAGGAGAGATGGAAAGAATTGGAGTATTTTCCTAAGAAGATGTTGAATTTTATTTTATCTAGTGGGTCATAATACGGTCCAAAACGAATTTTAGGTGTAACTCTTCCTATTTGTGAGGGAGATGTATGTGTTTTCGTTAAAAATAGAATGCCCGTCAATCAAATCACATTTTAACTCTTTACTTTTTAAGCTTTTCTTCTCGATGAAGAGATTAAAAATGTTGCCCGTACCTTCAATTAGTTTTTGCCAGTGTTTCAATTAGACTATGTGGAGCGTTTTCAAAATTTAGGTTGCACCGATCAGTTACTTGGTTAATAGCATATTTAGCCCGCCTAGAACGAATCAGTATCCAGGTTAAGAAGATTCCACAAACGTAAGTAGGACAAGGCCAAAGATAGGCGCCACTGGTTGAGTAGTTCTGGAAAGAAAGCAATTGCATTAGTTGGCGGGTATCCTAAGTGGTTTAGCCCTTGTTTGCATGAGACGATTTGGTGTTTTTTGGCTCGGAAACCGATGCAAGGTTGGCGACTTAATGGGAAAAGTTCTTTCTCTCTTGAAGCTTATCTAATCGTTTCCCCACGAGGAAGACGAAAATATGTTTGATTCTATGGATTCTTACTTAACTCTTTGTTGGAGTGGAAAGTAAACGAGGGTAACATAATTTTTACTTTCACTACTATTATAAGAGTTATTTCACACGCGAATGATATCTTTAAAAATGCAAAGAGTAGCGGTAATGTTCAAATAGTATTATTAAACGTTATTAGGGACTTTTCTGCATATCCGGGCCTCTATGCCAGTTGCGGCAGCTATACGGGTTACGCGGAGGCCCGGAAATTCAAAGGGCACGGGTTTGAAACCCGTCTTGGGTGTGTTGGACTTATTTTTTTCCCAAGGTTTTAGCTTAGCTAGGTAGTGCGATAAAATCTTAGCAGTTGTAACACGTAAAAACCAAAAAATACACTTTCTATGGGTCTTTTTCGTCCAGTTCCTTCATCTAAAATCCTCCTCGGTGGAACCTTATCGAATATACAATTCTTTTAACGACGACATCTGTCGAGCATCGAATGAAATCTTACAAAAGAAGTTGCATTTCTTTTATGAATGCTATGAGGTTTGTAAGTCCATGGTAAATGATGTGAGGGTGAATTTTATAGATCATTATTTTTTTAAGTATATAATGTAATGGGTAGAGTAAGCCTGGTGTATTTAAATATAACTTGCGCACACATCTTAACTTTTAATTAACGGCTCGGTGCACCCATTGAACATTGCGATTACTGCTCGACCCAAAGGCTGTTTTTACGAATTTCCTTTTGGACATGGATTCTGAATTGGTATGCCGTGTAATTTCCTGGACTAATTAAACATGATATGTTACATGTATGACAACCACCTATGAATGCTAGTAAATCTGAGGAACACTTAAATTACACAGATTAACGCAATTTTGGATAATGTGGTGTTTTCGAGGAGCTTGCGAGGTTATTAATTGCCATTTTTTACTTGTTCAAAAAATGCGCTGAAAATACACTTTTTCCTCGCAAATCAAGGGAAATTCATGAATAGCTCAGAGAAACTGTGCTGAAAGGAGGTCACAACCCAAACAACTAATTTATGTCTCACGGACAAAGAATTTTCAGGATAATTTATTGAGTAGAGTTCCACTAGTACCAAGAAACACTAGCTTTATGAAGAAATATTTGCCCTAGAGGTTTTTAGACGATATATGATAGATTGTGGGACATGCAATATTCCGTGAGGAGTGCGGGCTTGTGATTAATTGCAAACCTCAGATCAATGGGCAGATTTAAGTCTTACCTAATCATGAGAAGTGAGGAGTTCTGGATGTAAGAATATTTGCATTAGGGGAAGAAAATAAAACTCAGTGCAACGAGCAGTATGAATCATATATCATTAATGAAAATCATGTAAGGCTTAGAAAAGTCAGCGAATCCCAACTTCTACCCAATCATAAGCCGTGTATAAAGTTGGGGTCGCTAGGGAGTCATAGATTATCGCTTGATATTATTGTAAACAGAATAATGAATTCTATATGAACTGTATATGTCGTGAGTGGCCGTCAATTGATTTTTTAAGATCAAGGAGAAAGAAAGTTCGGGACCAATTTTAGAGCGTAATTGAGAATAGGAATGCAGTTACCTGACTTCCACATTGAGGTCTATAATGTGATGACACCATTTCGATCGTTTGCATTGAGTGACGGTAGTGTAATCTGGTTGGCTTAAAAAAATCTTTGATGATCGACGAAAATACACATTCTCTTTCCGAAACCATTCTGGTTTCATTGCGGAAACTGGACGCCAGGACGTAATAATGAATCTTGACGTTTCCTTTCGGAAACTGCAAAGCACGCCTATTACACCCTACTAATTAGACCATATATGTACAATTCGGTTAAGCTGTAAGCGTCGATTACCCCGATATTAGGTGCACTGGGATTGTATGCGTGCGAGCGTGTGTGTGTGTGTGTTTGCGTAGGAGGCATGAGAAATATGCATGTGTGGCGTAAGGGAGGGTCGCCAATTAGTCGTGATTAGCACCGACTCCCTCTCCCTGCCACCGCCGCGTCGCCCCGCAGATTGGCGACCGGCCGTCCTCCTGCCTTGAGTACGCGCCTCATGGGGGGACGGGACTGGGGGGAGGAGGGGGGAGGGGTCCGGAAGGGGTCTCGCTATGGTTTTAGCGCATGAAACCTCCCTCTTACCATCCCTACCCCCCGCCCCACGTCTCTCCTCTCCATCGCTTCCCATTTACCCACTCGCCTCGCTTCCAACCCATCCACCCCCTCTGTCTCTCTCTCTCTCCCAGGTGCCTAGCAGACCTTATGGGATTTCCAAATCCCCTGACCATCAAAATCCTTTTACCAACCCGTCACGTGGCAATGGACGTATCGACTTCCTCTCTCTGCCTCCGCGGGTAATGACGTCGGCACCCAAAGTGGGTGCTGCAATTGCTCTTCACTTTAATTTATTCGTGGAATTCGATCGTTACTCCTTGAACACTGAATAAAAATGATGCTACCTAACTTATATTTATTTAATATTCCACCGTTTAGGGCAGGGTGTGAAGGAATACTATCACTCTGAAAATAATTGAACACAGACAAAATCCGCTGAATAAATTATATGGGTACCAAGTAGGGCTCAGCGAAAAGGCGTCGTATTCAGTTACCTCCGAGTAAATTATTTAAATGGAATTTAGGAGTGCTAAAATTATTTTATTTGAATGAAATTTCCACAAGTTTAAGGCTGAAGCAATAGAGCCACCTACCACTCTGTTTTTATTGGAAATTCCTCTTGTTTGCAGCATTTTCTCTCTTCACATTAATACTCTTTTTCCATTCACTTTACATAAAAGACAACCCTTTTTACCCCTCATGAAATGTCGGTTTTCTACTTCCCTTTCATTTTATGTCCTTGTATTCCATCTTCTATGTTCACCTTTCAAATCCCTTGAGTCCTTGTTCCATCCACTAACTGTGACTCGCTATTATTTCATCCAGCATCTTCCTTTCTTCCCCACATTCACAGGAGCTTTCTCTCGTTTCCCATTTTCGGTCCATCTCACTTTCTCCGTTCTTCTCTCAAATATCAAAATTTGTCTAATTTTTTCATCCTATCTTCTTAGGATCTACGTCTCGGGATCATTTAATACCACGCCCCACTAGAAGTTCTTCATTAATTTCTTTCAGTCTGTACGCTTTTGACCATAAGCCACAGAAATATATTCTTTTACATAGTTTCCATAATCTTTTTCCTCATATATTCCTCATTAATCGATTTCCTCATATTCTAGCTACCAGTTATGCCAATCAGGTTTCAGGTGAAGGGTTAATACATTGTTTACTACCCAATTAGATACTTAAATCAACAAAAAAAGTCTTTGACCGTAAGCACTCCCTGAAAGAGTAACTACTACTTTGTTGAGTGTATTCTATGCTAAGATTGACCTATAAACTGATGGAATATTCTGGTGAGGTGCCTTACAAAATGAAAGGTACGAATCGATACGCCTCTATTTACTACCAGGAGAGGGCAGCACTTCTTCCACATGTGAGTGTGACCTTAGGAGAAGACATAAGAACTTTCGTCTAGTTTGTCTCGGCAAACATTTCTTCAGCGGTTGTGTCGCTGCAGCTTTGCAGTAATCTACTTGAATTTATCCACAGAGGTGCATCATCTCGCTGTTACTTTTACTTATCCATGAATTTCATTTTTGAAGACTCCATGACGGAATGAGCTCTTGAAATATATTAACATTTCAGACTGAGTGTTGATGCTGATTCGGGTGGGTAGAAAAAGTGATAGTTACCAATCCTAAGGGACTGGGATCGAAACCCGATTGAAATTACAATGGAATCGATGCAGTGTGAAGAGGATTCTATGTTCAGCTCTCCGTTCATCGGATAGGACATACATCTTTGATCCTCTTGTCACCTTTCGTATAGACGGGGCTAATGTCGGAGCCGGGCTTTCCTTCTTATTTCTTCTTCTCCCGTTCATCACAATCCTTTTCTCCCAGGCTGGGGCGCATTTAATTGGGGACAGGCTTAAAAATCTAGAGAATTAGTGCCCACCACAACTACTGAAAAGCCTTTACTAGCGCAGTTAACTACCATCAAGGTTTACAAATTTGGTGTAGAATTAAGGTAGTGAAAAGGGCATCAGAAGGAAAGACTTGGAATGATAGTTTCTGGAACATGCTCAATGGTTTCTCACTCAAAGATTCAGCTTTTAGATATCACTCGACAAAGTGTCTGAATTTCAGTAAAGTCCGCCCTCCGGTATATATTATGGAGTATCCCGTTAAATACAGCATTGAAACATGCGGAACCAAGTTCGCAATGTTAATTTATTTTCCACCGATATATTCGCAGATAAGGAGGTGGGGTAGGCCGTTAACTTCATTTCGAGAAATTAAGGTAAAAAATTTCGATTAGTCATCACGCATTACGCATTACCACCGGCAAGAATGGAAATCGTGCAAGATATGTGGAGTAATGGAAAGGACATGAAGAAGTGTAGATGTTGATGAATTTTCTGCTAAATGTAAATGAAATTTTACAATTACGCTATTTGGTGAATACATGCGGGGGAAGAGTTGGGATTCATGATCACCGAATCATAACGTTGATTGGGGGAGCCATCGAGAGTTACCAGCGGCGGGAATTTTGAAATCTTATTAACTCTTCACTCCCAAGATGAATCATCCGCCCCTGAAAAGTGCAAAGGCAGGACTCACACGTGTAAGTCACCCCCTCTCAATGAAAATGAAAGTAGAAACATCTGTATTTATTATATATGTGCTGGCAGTAATCGAACCTTTTAGATGGCCATGTCCAAATAAAATGCCAGTATTGAAAAATGCGATAAAAACAGTAGAAGTGGGAATATGGAAATCGATTCAACTGAAGCTGGCCTTCCGACTGTGCCTGGATAACTTGGATGTAATAATAATCCAGTCTCAGTCCAAATATTTTATATAATAACTATTTGAAATTCAAAAGTCAGTTATAGATAGAGGATAAGCCGGAACTAAAAGCTTTGGCTTGGGAATGCTTTTTCCATTAATTCCTTGATATTTAAGAAAATAAAAAATGTCATATGAGCAGGCTGATGGAGAAATAATAACACCAATAGGTAAATAATAAGTGATTAGGTTATTTAAATAGGATAGTGTAGTCATGAATATATTTTGTGAATATCAGAAAAAACAGGTACGTGGGCTTGCTGCAACTGTATGGGGAGGACACAGAATTAACTTCGAAAAAACGCAGTGCAAGTAGAAATACGAATATAGCGATAGTGATTATTTTTCACCTGATGAGGTGTAAAATATATTGTTAAACATTAATGAAAGAAGAGACCATAGAATAAAGGTTTTTGAATTAGGAAACAACGATGAAAGAGAGCGTAAAAGTGGATCACTGGTGTTGGTAGGTTCATCATCTTTTTCAACGCCATTTTACGTATTTTATGAGTGAAGCAATCAATGGGTACAATGTTTTTATCGATTGCGCACAATATTCACATAAATAAACATAAAAAAGCTCGGATTCTCTTATGTAACGTGAAGAAAACAAGACATGAAATGCAAGGTGCTCTGGTCACTTGTTTTCATTCTTTTTTCCTCTCACGGAATTACTTCAACTCACATGCTGTGACCTCTTTGTCTTCTGCATAAATAAAGAGAGGAAAAAGGAAAGCATATGCTTGAATTACTCCTTCAAACCGCACTCTGTTTTTTCACCGGCATGAGAAACCATTGGTTATAATGAGGAATTTACCACAGCTTATTATGCAGGAGAAAAGAGAAATCGATCGGAGGTAGCAAATAATACGAAACGTCCACTTTCCCGGCATTATTGTGAGTAGTAAATTTATATTGGGGTCATTCATTGTCAAATCGGACAGGTGATTACCCTTAGGGTCACCGATGTCAACCAAATTTGGCATAACGGCTCCATTTGATAAGAAAATGAAAATTCCAAATTCTTCTAACAAAAAACGCAACAGTTTCCGAAATATTGAACGTTCCAAAATTCGAATTTTGTAAAAGTTACTGCACATTTTACGGGTCATCTCAAAAACTATTTAAGCTAAATACGTGATTAAGGGCTTATTTTTAAGTTCTTGAGTTGGAAAAATATAATGAGGGATATATTTTGAAATATAAACAATTTTATAAAGTTTATTACAATTTTAAAGTTTTCAATCGATTTTTGACGATGCATATTTGCATTCGATTTTGTTCATATTTTATGTGTTGTAGACACAACCCTCCTCTACAAATAGAAAAAGTTTTCCAGAGGTAATATTTCATTTAAGAATGAAAAATATTTATGAGTGAACGTGTGACGCCCGCCGGTCACCGCCGCCCGCCTACCGGCCGACGTTATGGTACTCTGGTGTCTTCAGATCTCAGTAACTTTCTCATTCATCTTCTTCTTACCAATTTTTAACCATATACCAACTCTTTGGCCGTGCATATCGCTATTTGTTTCGCCCAGGTGTGACCACAGCCTTAGAATCTATAAAGAGCGGCACCTGGCCTCGGAGAACAATTGACAAACCTTCTCCCGTCCTCGGCTTCCAGTACTACTCTCCTCACACACTCTATTAGCACGATCTCCGAATCCTCTTTCTCAGTTCTTTTTTCAAAGAAACTGGTGCACTATTCCGTCGCCCACCATCTCCCATTCGAATTTTACTAAGGGAAAACAAGGGGTAAGGCAGAGCGCTGCCCATTTCATCTAAACGGATATTTTGTTTTTCTTCGCATTCGATAGCCTCCCAGGCTTAGGCAACAACCTGATATCCCATAGTTTTGCTCTCGTACCTTTTTAAATTGTTAAATTGTTCACCCTTTACTCAGCTTTTAAACATTTTCCCAGCATGACTTCACACATACGAATGATGTAAGCCTCCGGAATCAGTGAAAAAATAAATTATGTTACGTGAGGCAATGGAATTAGTTTCACATTTTGAGTTTTAAAGAGTTGGAAATATTTTTTTAACTCTCCTTTATAAGAAAAATAAATTTATTCACATCTTTAAACACCATTCGCATTCTAAAGCCTAAAATTTCTTATTTTACCTTTACATAGAGTTAACTTGAACAGTATCAGAAGGTTGGCATAAGAAATTTTTCATCTTCAATAGTTGTGAGAAAATAATTTAAATTAGTATCGCCACAAAAATAATGGGAAAACAGTATTTTGCCTAAAAGATTGCAAGATTTCTAACTTATCTGAAGTTAGAAAGCTAATTTGTAAAATAGTATTAAATTTAATTATTTAAAAGACATTTTGAGAGCCATAAGGTATTACATTCACGTTATTTAAAATATATTTTCAATATTTCTAGCCTTGTCTAGGTTTAATTAATCTCTTTCTCTGGAATACTAACTGCTGCTATGTTAATAAACAGCTCGAGATTAATCTCGTTGACAGTAAACTTGAAACTAGTGTGTGTGTCAGATTTCCTTTTGATTGATCTTTTTGCGAAAACAAGAATATTGGTGCTGGTGTAGTCTTCACGGGTTCTCCTCCGGCTGGAGAACCCGTGAAGACTTCAATAGCATTATACGCCGGGTAAACACGAGATCTTTCAAGGATTCATGTTCTCACGGATCACATAATTTTCAACGGCCAATTGTAAGGAGAACATTTAACTTTTTAATTACCTTCCATATCTGGATAGAAGGTGACAACTTTTGAAGGTGCTTTATTATTTTTTCTTGACCACTTTCGTTCTAATGCTTCTACTGAAAAATTTATGCCAGATAGAAGATATTCAAGGGTGGTAGGTTTTTTAGGTAGCACCAATGAAATTTTTATTTGGTTTAAAAAATAAAACTATATGCTTCTGAATACAGATGAGTTAAATATATGTCCTCGTAATCTTTTGTGCTGCCAATGTATGTGAGGAACTGTAGATTAGGATATTTACACGTGTGTGATTCTCATGACCGGCCACGACTGAGAAACCTTGAACATCTTGAAGTGAAAATCAAGTTTTTCGCAAGCGGATGTAAATAGTTTTCTGAGACATTTTTGGGGACAGGAATAGAATTAGCTAAAATTCTTCTAGCGTTAGCGTTAGCGTTCTAGTCTCCTTTCCCCGAGGATCAATCCGTCTGTTTCAACACTTTTTGTGTGTGGAGGCAGTTATAAGTTTTCAATTCCCAACCATTCTCTGTCGGCCATCCCTTCTCTCTAATATTAGGGGGTTCTGAGAAAGGGGTGGGTAGGAAAAACAGTCCTTGAGGTCGAGCCTTAATCTTCCTTCGACTTATATTGATCCCCACTGAGTTATGACTCCGCCGAACACTCAATTTGATTTCCTGGTCACTCCAGAATTTTTGTAGCTCAGATGTGAACCGTTTTAAATGGAGATTTTCATGAGTCAATTTGTGTGCACATTTTGATTGATTTATTTGAGAGTTGAGTTGAATTATGACTTCTTGCTGAAATTAAAGATGGTGCTGGATTTGTGGAAAACGTTTGTAGAATATTTGCAGGATTTGCAGATGGAAAACGATATCAGAGCAATAAAGAGATCGGTATACGAGTATAGTCAATTCTACTAAAAATGGGAACTATTTTAGGGAAAGAAAAGATTAAGAGCTCATGTTTAATAAAAGCATATAACCCTTACTATTTGTTCATCATCGAGGGCATTGAATATTGTTTAAGACGATAAAATGGCTAAGATTGCATTAAAAATTGATAATAATTGATCGCATAAATTAATCACAGGCAATAGGGTAGTTTCCTTCATCAAAGAAAACAGAATTCATTGATTGCGATGCGTGACCCACCACAAATTTATTCTTTTACGCCACAAATTTGGATTGAGAAATCTCAGTTTACTGGAGAATTTGTTGATTTTAAGTTCCTTTGAAAAGGCTCTGATATGGCTGGAAGCGCTTTGCGTTGCGAAGCATATGAAATATTCGTCTTCTGAAGTTACCGGTCTTTTTCGAAAAGATTCCGGTAAAAATGGTATTAATAGTTATTTTATAGGCTCTAGGCATCCTAATTGTGGTGCGCTTAGTAGAATGGAAACCAACTGCTATTAAACGAATCAACTGAATAAATAATATTTAATGAATAAAAGTTAATCATAGTAATGTAATGAATAAATATACCTCAGGTACCTACTAGTCGAATAGAGTGAACCGTCTGCTTGGAAGCGTCCGCAGCACTACCTAGTGGCCGGTAGGGGAAAGAGTTTGACGTCACACGTATTATTTACCAGCATGCCATAGTTTCCCGCCGCGTTTTCACATCGTTGATTTTTTTCACTTTTTAATTAACGAGGAAAAATATTTAACGTCATTTGAAAATCTATTATTTTTTATTGAGAAATAAAAATTAAATAGGAAACATTGTAAATATTAATAAATATTGTGTAAGTGTGGATAGATTAGATATAAAACGAAACTTATTCGGATGCAAGCATTAATTTTCCCGATTGTATAGAATTTCAATTTACAATATCCAATAAGGTCACTATTTTCATTATCTTAAGTGATGCTCATTTAAGATTTTTTTATGCAAAAGTTTTCGTCCTATTAGCAAAATAATCTTTCATGACGGAAAAAACCCTTATCAGATCACATGAATCATGGATGTTGAGCATCAGTACCAGCACCAGCTCAATATGATAGAAATGTACTGATTCAAATGGTGTTTGCTCAAACTTATTTTACGTTTTATTTATTTGGGAAATTTTCAGTTTTATAGCAGCTTTTCTTTGATTTCAAGCTAATTACACTCATTCATTCCATTTCTGTCAATTTCACTGAATTTGTGCGTACTGGATTGCTCTAGTATATATGTGATGTCATAATGGAAATAAATAATGAAAAGCAAAAATTAAAATTGGATAATTTTTAAGTGATGATAGATATCATTAATACGGAATCATTACTACGAAGGTGCATTTATTTTCTGAAAGTGAGTTCCTAGAATCCGGAAAATTTCCGTGTTACCTCTTAGATATTATTAAACGTAACTGGGCTGATGAAGTGTGAATACTTGTCGAAATAAATAAAAACACTTGTGTGACTTCCACAGTTTAATAACACATACCATGTGTATGTGCTATAAACTGTGTTAAACTCAAACAAAATTAAACTTCCACAGTATGTGTTATTAAACTGTGGAATCCATAAAAGTGTTTTTGTTTCAATGATGATGCTCTTTCACCACGAACAAGCTTCGCGATCAAATTCAATGTGAATACTGTACTTTGGTCTTATCTTCCCCCTTAAAGACATATGGTCTAAATATTCACTAAGATTAGTAGTTTTGCTTGAAAATAAAAAAGACGCTAGCAACATATTTACTCTTTATCGATGACTTGAGAATATAAAAATGGATTTTTTCGAAGTGTAGCCAATGTAATGCCATGTATGTGTATGATTTTGCACTATTGATATTGCTAGCAGTTGTACGACGAGTAAACAATAAATAATGCTAGTAATACTATTATTGAATATATACAGTATTTAAATGTAACAATACATTGATGGCAACACGTTGAATTGAATAGCCGTCTGGAATTGATTTTATGGCGTAAGTTACATTTTAGGAGAGTCTATTTAGATAATAATGACATCAAAATATATAGAGCGTGGAGGCTTGTACAAAATTTAGTTAATTATAAAATTTCCCTATGTTTGAGCTGCATTGGATACATGTAATATTATCTATTACTCAGGTTTCGAAGGTTTTTCACACCCCCCTTCTTATGTGGGTGTGCTTTCGATTAGGGTATGTATTTTATCCCACACCTGTGCGTATTTTTCACACTAATTGAACTGTAGTGTACCATGTCAGTATACCATGTTGAGTGTAGCATGTAGAGTGTTAGTCTTCTATGTATTTATTGTCTTTCAAATGCTGTAAATATTGAAAGACTTTTCTATCGTTGTTTGTGGTTTGACCATGTATTTATTTATGTTCTTATCCTTTTTCTCAACATACTTTAACTATTATGGACGAGGAGTTAGAGGGAGAAGGGACTATATAGTCTGAATTTTGCCCCAAAAAAATATGTAATTAAACTTTTGGTTGAACCTGAAGTTGGTGCTCAGTTTTAATGGTATATTATCGGTTTGGAACGTAAAGTACTCAAGTACTCAAGTATTGAGTTTGATTTATAGGTTATTCAACAAAATAGTTTTCTATTACAATCGGTGGTTTACTCCATAACGGTGAATGTTTGTTGATTAGGGCTGTCACTACTAAACTATTGAGTCAAAACAAAAGGAAGCGTCTTCCTTTTTCAATAGTAGTGCCTCCGTTACATTCATACGGAATAGCTGCAAAAAGTGGGTTGGCATTGACCTAATAACGGACTTGAATTCTTGCAATTGACATGCGCATCTTTGTCCAGCCTTCTCTTACGCAGGCAGCCGTGTGATCTCTAAGTATGATTTAACTCTCTCCCCTCGAATACTGGTAAAATATTCTTGGGAACTCCTCCGGTCTTAAATATCAATATTTTCCGTCGTCTCTCGAAACTTATAGCGAATATGGAAATTTTAAGCGGTGGAGAGCCCGATATTTTTTTAAACAATGTGGATTATAGGTTTCAGTGAAGTGATTCTTACCAATCTCCCGGCGCGGTTGTTATGTAGATTTGTCTTGGAACGTATGTCTCCACCTCGCCTCTCCCGGGCGTCGAGCAAAAGTCTGGAGAACGTGAGTCCGTATTCGAGGTTGTGTCCGCAGCCGCCCCACTCCCAGTGGCGCCGCGGGTGGTGGGAGAGCGAAGCATCAAGGGTGTTGTAATCTTCTCCACCTCTTCTCCCGTGGCTCTGTTCAATATTTTTGGCGGGAGAGAAAAGACCATTAGAAAACATTCACAATTTTCTTTTACTAGTAGTTTCAAGTGCTGATGATTACAATAATCATAAAAATATATTAATTTATCAAAAGTATAGTATTCAGTCTTTTATGATAAAACTTGAATGCCGCTGATGAATTCATTGGATAATCGTTCATGCTCTCGACTCCGCACCCAGATTTCTTTTGTTCATGTCAAGTGATACTCATTTCTCCTGAATATCTACCCTTATCTGTCTAATAATTGGCAACGTTAGTATTTTTAGATCATAGGTAGATAGCGTGGCTAGAAACATCTGTATAGAGAAATTTACTTTATATTCTGATCTCTCTCTACCTTTAACACTAATGATTAGTGGGATTTTTTTCATTCTCGTTTGAACGAAGCGTGGCCTATGAATGAAGCAAATTAAAATCATTACAATTAAAAAATATACGTTGGAAAATACGAGATTATTTCAATCCACTCTATCTCGTCGATGTTTGCCATGGAAGGTATAGGCTTTTTCACCTGTTCCTCTTCATATAAACATTAGTCGGCTCACATCTCCTTTCACTTGCAGACCATATTCCATTAGTATCCTGGACATTCTGCTTATGGGAATACACTGAATATATCCTTTCAGTTCTTCTGGTGGCGATGAGCTATTGTTAATGCTATGATCTCTTCAACCTTGTGTGAAGTTCATATATTCTCGGTTCTTATTGTATCTAGTCCCGATCACAACTGAACCATCCTTTGGAACCTCACCCCTGTTGACTGGAAATCTCTGATCTGATCCGCTCTCCTGCATAGATGCTCGAGATTCTCAGCCTTATCTGTGCCTTTCTAAAGGCCCTCTTTTTCTGGAAGTCCTGAAAATAGTCCCTCATATTCTTTAGAATCTGTTTGTCTTGATGGTCGTTTGCGTATTCTCTTCTAAGTTATTCCACACCCTAGACATTTAATGTGAGTCACTTATTTTTTCAAATTCTGTAGATTACAAAATTTCATTACATACCACAGGGAAGCTACATTCAAATTCCATAACATTTGTTTTCCTCACTAATGTTTTTAATTTGTATGTTTGGCTAAGGACGTGCAATTTATGAACGGTAAATGGTAACTTATCCTCATTGTGTCGTAATATAGGTAATTTTGGTCCTATGCAAGTAGTAGGGCAATGAGATTCTGGTTATCGCTGGCACTTATTCCTGATTGTATTTATCTCTTCCATTCTCGGATGAGGAGGTAAATATATATTACATATTGTGAGGACATATACTGCTCCATTATCTAGTGGTTCATCAGAGTTTTCGATGGTGTGCCTCAATCTGTGTACACAATACAATACATAAGGAATGCAGTCTTAAGATGGGGAAACGGGGGTGTAGATTACGAATTGAATGGAATACTTTATCTTTTGAGGAAATCTCACTTAATTGCGCCACTTTCCAAGAGCGTTATTCTGACTCACCCATTGATTCCAATTTTCACCCTTGGAAAAGTAGTTTATCCTGAAAATCATAATTTAAAAAAATTCTAAAAATAGTTAATATTTAATAGAAATAGTAAATAATTAATAAGCTTTGTTCAAATAATTCTACAAAGTGATTTTTCATGTAAATATATGTTGTTTATACACTGAAACTGCCTCCGTTACCTCTCAAGCAGTGTCGTGGACAAGTCTGTTATCGACCCAAGGAATTTATAATAGATAAAAACAAAACGTGAGGCGACTTTTAATAGAAAATCATATTTTTCCTCCTAAAACGTTGCAAAATACATGGAGATATATTGTCGTGGACATGACTTTGATAAATGCTTGCAATACTACCTGGAAAAAGACGTCTTGAGTTATTTTCATAAGAATTATTTTAGTGCAAACCGACGACAAATTTCGAAGCTTTGGTTAATTTTCTTGTCTTTAATTAGTGATTAATTACAGTTTGTATTGCTACTTTCATAATTATTTTAGCTGGAAAGTAAACATTAAAATTTATTATGTTGATTCTATGCAGGAAGAAAAAATATCCCCCGCAAGTGTGCCAGTAAAATTTGCATTAGATTTGCTTTCCTTTCTTATCAACACATAATATAAATGCTACAGTTTGTCTCTTTATTTTTAATGTTAAGCTCTCGTTCAACTTACGTATAATACAAAAAAGTTCCAGGAATGAGCTATCACCTTTACCTTGTATCATAGAATAAGGCACAATTGTTAACGAGTCTACTCATTAATCTGCTTCCATTTGCGCATTTTATGAAGGCATTTTTTAACGGACATTTTAAAAAACGATTTTCGAATATGTACATTCAATACTAATTTTTACCCCCATAGAATGTTGTTGTTGCAATTTTTATTCTAGTTTTCAACGCATTTGCCTCGCTCTGCCACGTACCGTATTTGTTTTGTAGCATGATAAAATAAATGAGAGATGCGCCTCCAGTCTCGTTCCTTCCTGAATATGGACGTGTTTATATAACTGCGGTTTCAAATACCATTACATCCACTGTCCGATGTAGAAGTTCTAACATAGAACCCTCAGATAATGCTCTTGAGGTTCAGGTCCATTAATGAAGGAGAAAATCATATTTTTCTCTTAAACACTGAGAAGCCTGCTGAAAACTCTGAGAAGAAGACAGAATAACTTAATCGGCCATATCTTAAGACACGATGGCCTGATGAAGACAATCTTTGAAGGAAAAATGGATGGGAAGAATGGCAAAGGACGGCCTCGAGTGAGATGCATGGAACAAGTGATGAAGGATGTGAAAGAGAAGAAATACGTAAATATGAAGAGATTAGCCGATAGAAGAACTCATTGGAGAGCTGCGTCAAACCAATCTGAGGATTGATTACTTATGATGATGAAACAAGTAATTCCTCATTCTTGGGTCAATTACTTTGGATCTCATTGATGAATCATACAGTTTACTGTTTTAAAATATTTTATTTTCTAAGAAGTATATATAACTTACATATCAAAATTGCTTTTCGGCTTACATTCAAGAAAGTTTCATTACCAAATACGTTCTTATTACTTAAGTTATAATTTGAATTTGTGTTTCACTCGTAAGTAAGTATTTAAAAAATCTCTCTTCCTAGTCACTTGTCACTTTGTTTTAACAAAATAATTCCAAATACTCACAAATTAAAATCAATCTTTAGATCTCTTTGGAATTTTTTGTTGCCCATGCCCAGGCAAACGACACAGGTTATTACCTGTGTCGTTTGCCTGGTATCACTGATACCTATAATCACGATCTTAGAATACTAATTATATTATAAGATCATAATATAATACTAATTGTATTATAAGGTCGCGCTTATAGTATTAGACTTGACTTTGGAGAGGTTGCTACGCTTCGGTTGAACTATAAAGGAATCTACAAATAATATCCTTCCTATTTTATCAGTGGCTTTTTATCACAGATTTACCTTTAATGTTTTATGCACACCAATCATTCGAAGTTATATATCATTAGTCGCAGCAATTTTAGTATATTTTGTGCAAATGTAATCCAACCAGCGTAGTCATCTTATTGTTCCTTATTCCACTCATAAAATTTTTCATATTTGTCATCAACTCATACTCTCGTAACCAATGCAAATTTTTACAATCTTTTGATCCTAGTTACTTTGCTTGAACAATGATGCAAGTACGAGGACTTTCCTATGCACACTTCAACATATACATTTATATACAGTGTCGTCAACTGGTGAGGATTAAAACAAACACTTTTAAGTGGATGACTTTTATTGGAGAAACTTCCATTTATTCATATCTTTATAATTTGCTGTGAAATATGGGGATTCGACTAACAAACCTTAGATGTAGTTCCAATGGACATATGCATTACCATAATTAAGTCCTAGTTTTTTATAAGGCAGGTTAATTTTTACCCTACTCAAAAGCCTATTGTAAGAATCCACTTCTGCCATAAATGTTCATAATAACGTATTATCTGTTTTTATACTTTTATGCATACCAGTTTTGATCAGTTTTCTATATTTCCAGCGTTTTCTATTAGATTCTGGCCCGTTTTTTAAGGTCTGATTCCATTTTTTGGAGTATGAAAACCACTTTGGAATCACTCTATTCACAACACCACGATACCATTAATTTGCATAAAAACTAATCATTTGTATTAAGTACCATATGCTTTTTGTAAATATAACTATCCATAATCACAGTATAGTAATTCACTATAATATCAAAGATCGGTTTGGTACGGTGGCTAAAGTTCTAGCCTTTCATATCGAGGGCCCGGGTTAGAATCCCGGAACTGGTGGATTTATTTGATACTCCGGTCCCTACTTCAGTGCCTCGTGGAAAGCACTTCAAGTCCAGTACTCCGTCCGTCGGATCGGACGTTAAGTCGTACTCCCCTTGGCGTCTTTCCTTAAGAGCAGGCTAATGCTGACGCCGGGTTTCTCTCTACTCAGCTCCACACTCCACCTTCCTCCGAAACTTGAAAACTCCTACCTTTACCCAATAATTCACTAACCTAAATGGCACAAATGACCTCGATTCTCGGTCACCACTCCCAACAACATTAACCATTGCATCCTCATTTTTTAACAGTTAAATTGAGCTAGGCATTGTCAATAATGCCTCTTTTCCTGCATTTAATTATATTCATACCAACCACTCTGTTTTATTGCAGTCGATAATGAAATCAATGGAACGGAAGAACCCACACCCTCACGAAGTCTCGAACGGAAACTTCGTGAGGGTGTGGGTACCATAGAGCAGGGTTTCCCTAATCTTTTAGCAACTGCGTATCACTTCAAATTTTTAGAAATTTTGGCGTACCAACAGTCCTATATTTTTTTAGAAACCTATATTTAATGTCGGAAAAGTGCCCAATGGCTTGTTTTATTTTAATTAATTTACCGAGAAAACTTCATATTTAATTATTACTGCACCTTTATTTCGGTTTTGCCAACCCTTTATCAAGACAACGATAAATATATATATATATATAGATTTTTTTCAGTTTTTTCTTGCTAATTTTTATTTAAAAATACATATATGGAGATATTACTCCATATACTCCTTACTAGCCTATCGCTCGTATCATCCACGCGTGCCACCTGGAACGTTCCCGCGTACGGGAACGTTTCAGATGGTACGCGCGACAAACTTCATTTGTCAAATGAAACGTTAGCGTTCTCCATTATACTTACACTCTCGTAGTGCGGTATCCCATTAATCCGCCCCCCTTTCCTCCCCGGTGGTCCTTCGGCCATATCTAGTCCGCCTTCGTGCCTGTGACCCCTTCCTCCTCCAGGGTCACAGCTGCAGGACAGTAGCCTCCCGTTGCTGCAGGCTCTGCTCACCGCAGATGTAACCCCGGCTGCGGAAGCTGCGTGAGCAAAGGCAGACTCTCTGAAGCCTGCAGAAGAAAATGAGAAAGCGCTTAAATCAGAATAAAAAAATGTCTCGAATATCAGAGGATGGATGAAGGTTTCAGTTAAAAATGAGAATATTTTCTAAGTAGATATGTTTGATTATATTAATTTAACTATAATTATATAATATATTTATATAATATTATGTAAAACCTAATTATATAATAAAGTTTTGTTGTCCCCTTAAACTCTTTTGAAGGATGCGATGCTACCACCACAATTTCTTTAAGGCCTCCACTTGGGTAGATTAAACTTCGAAAGTGCACTACTTGGTTCAATAGGACAAATCCAGCTGAGCAACTGACCTGTATTATATGAGCTATAGTGTTAGATATGTAATGGGGGAGTGAAGTTCTTTCGATAGGTTATTGACGGTTACATCAACAACGCCGACACAAGGGTCACCAGGGAAAGACGCGTAATTGGTATTATAATAAATGGTAATATAATTTAGGACGTGTAATTGGTTAAATCAGTGATAATTGTGGTGAAATGACTTTGTTACAATTGTAGGTACAAGTTTAGCTAAATTGGTTTCCTAACTCACTGGGCGAAAAAGATATTTTACTCTATTTTATTCATGTATTGTTGAATAACCAGTGTTCATAGTACGTACTGTACCACAATGGCTTGCATTGTTCTCTCTAATCTTCATGCAGCCTGTGAGTCGCCTAAAGGGCGTGTGGCAGGGGGTGATTTGGTCACTAGCCAGAATTGAAACTGTTGGTTGGTTGGTTGGTTATTTGGGGGAGGCGACCGACAGTTGAGGTCATTTGCGCCATATAGGATAGGTGGATAATTGGGTAATGGTAGGAGTTTTCAGGGAACGGAGGTAGGGTGGAGAGAAACCCGACGTCGGCATTAGCCTACTCTTAACGAAAGGCGCCAAGGGGACCACGGCTTAACGTCCCATCCGACGGACGGAGTACTGTACTTGAAATGCCCTCCACTAGGCACTCAAGTGGGGACCGGTTTTCCACTGAAAAATCCGCCACTGCCGAGAATCGAACCCGGGCCCTCGGGATGGGAGGCCAGTACTCTAGCCACCACACCAACCCGATCCCCAATTGAAACTGTTGCCCACAATTAATGAACGCTACATTAGAATCATTCTCTCGGTTGGGTACTCCTACATAACCGATGTAATTGAGAATATTACTGTTGTTGAAGAAGAAGCTTATGCAACATTGTCATGGAAACTTTGTTTTCCGTCAATATTTCTCCGTATCAGGTTTCCACCAAATATGAAAATAGACATAAGATTGAAAAATAGCAGAATTTCCACTAGAAGAAAATACACTTGAATCGGGATTCGAACCTGGGCACCCCTGATATTTTTAAGACCTCTAGAGTTCCACAGGGGATGAGGAAGCCTCGGTAGCTCAATTGATTGAGTACTTGGCCGGAAATCAGGGGTTCCCTGATTTCTTTCTTTGGTAAAATTGCTTTAAAAGCCGATTTCATTGTTTAACATGAAACCTAGTGGGTCTCAAGCTCACGGCTAGTATTTTCACTTAATATATCTAGTAAAGTAACACGATATAATTTTGTTTAGAATTTTTACTAGAATAAAATTATTCCATATAGACGTTGGAATGTGATTGACCTTTTTTAGTCAATAAAAAATTCTTGTAGTATCCAGAAATAAGAGATTATATTTTAACTAAACAATAGAATTAAAAGACTTAAATAACAGAATTTTACCTCTCTGAAGAATTGGGCTTGTAGCTGGGTTTTTATTCTTTGTGGCTAAACTGGAACAGTTCCAGCGATGTTTCCTGAATTGATACTGGCATTCTGACACGGCTAACTGTAGACCCTTTTGGGAGAAAAAAGGACATAGTTAAAGAAATTAATGGGGATAATATTTCACGGTGAACAAGAGACCTTGATCACTCTCCGTTGCATTCTTTTAAGAACTGCTTCTTAAATACGCTTCATTTTATGCCATACTTTTATATGTTCAGAATTATGAGAAGTACATATTTATATAAAAACGACATTAAAATCGTACATATTTCCCTTTCAATAAAGTTCTTGGGAGCATGTTAAACAAAATATGTTACCATTATTGAATGGCATGAGGTAATTTAAGATATGCATACGATCTCCAATTTAGCGGTTCTAGTTTATCTTCCTTTATTTAAACTTTATCAGTAGATAACCATTTTCTCCACGTCTAAACTGAAGTAGTATTTTTCCTCTTTAAGTCAATGTTATTGTTGGTCAGGGCATGATTGAGAGTGAGTATTGTGGTCTTCTTATTTAGCTAGAGGAGAATTAAAACGATGTGTACCACTATGCAAATCGTACTATTATAAAGCAGATGAGAACAGCGGCGAGGGTTTACGATCTGTTGTATTATTGGGGAGAAATACACAAGATTGTGGAAATCCAACAACAAAAAGTAGAAGTCCTTATTCCGTCGATAAGGCTGATGAATGGCATGGCATCGGGAATTAAGAGTTCGTAGGATAAAGGATAGTTGATAGATGGATTGTGTTGGGTATGAAAAAGGCGGTAGAGACAGATTTGTTTTTCAGACGAAAATATCAAGGATAGGTAATATAGGTGACTCATGTTTAGAGCTATTTTTATGCACATGTAAAGGGAAAAAAGTTTAGAAATGAGTACTTCAGGATTAATCAGTTCACGAAGGATAACAATTTTGAAATTACATTCAGTAAATAGGCCCCCTCACCCGTCGGCAACTGTTCGAATCCCTCAGGACCCCCCTTTCTTTCACTATTAGATGTGATTGATCATGGCTTTTTAAATTTGTGATTAAACTGCAGATGACATTTTTTATAATTAAATCTTCATTGAAGTAAACTTAATTAATTCAGGTGTTTATTAATTTCCTAATTCTCTACGTGCCTTCCACCAGGTTAGGCCCTTCAATGTTACCGTAGACGGTTGAAAACTCGTGTAGAAATTTCAATAATAACGACGCTTTATGATATAAACCTTATTTGCTTAGTATTGGAATTACAAAAATTAGTGTGGCATTGCTAAATGTAAATTAAGGTTAGAATTACTCACACCTCGCAAATTCCAGTAAACATTCATAAGGAGTACAGTTTCACGTATTCCTTGTGTATTTCGTGAATTGGGTTTCATTTCAACAAGTATTCTTAATCGAGGGTATAAAAATAACAGGTTAATTTACAATTTACTAGGATATTTTAAGGATATTTTACACGTCAATGTTTTGATTACAGGGGCATCAGATGAATCATTACGAATAATAATTATGAATAACAATTAACCCGCAATTAAGCACTCTCTATATTTTACATCGCGACATAAGGGGCGAAGAAAGACCGAGCGGTGATATGATTTATACAAAAGGTTTTTTAGTTCACGTACCATTCTTATTTGGCTAAAGTTGGAGTTCTACTGAGTATCATGGATTAGTCGTCGAGAGTGGCATTTCTACCAGTTTTGCAGATAAACCTATACAAAATTTTCTTAGCTGAATTTGGTCAACAGTCAATTTAATTTGACTGACTCATGTAATTAATGTGTGCAATTCCATATGGATGGAGTAAAATGATTTTTATCATCACCGAGAGCAAATTAATTTAATCCATACCTAGAGATATGTTAAGCGGAAAAAAGATCGAATTTGAATTTACAAAGCCACTTATAAATTTTTGCCAAGTTGTTTACAAATGCATTGAGGATGTTCTTCAGCAGACTGAATTTATAAATTTTCCCCATTTAATTTCTGTCGTCATTGATTTTTAAGAGCAGCATTGGTATCAAAAATTTGAACCCATTTGCTCCCATAGTAAATATTTTCTCCCATACCTGAAGATGATGCTAAGCATCGGAACCATGGTTGTGAGTGAATAAATTATATATTTTGTGGAAGTGCATTGCTTCCTTACCCTCATCCCATAATAAGTCTAAAATATCATTCCTCAAACCATATAATTTTCATTGGTTAAGACAGGACGAGATTTTTGCAACTCGGTAATAGTAGCATCCGATTATCAGTATAATAACAGGATAAATGTGTTCAAATATGTCTCTTTCCGTAGCATTTCGCTGACGTTGGAAACTACTCTGAAAAATCTGTATATTAAGATTTACTTAGGACAAAAGTGCTAAAATAAAATTTGTGCAAAGAAATCTCAAAAAATTCGTACAGTCTTCTCGGATATGGCACCGAGTTAGGTTTTCTAACGCTTCGACGAGCCACGAGGGCGTAAGTGTGTGTGTCTTGATCTTTATATATATTCTGACCGACCAATGAAGTGGGTTCTCACAGGTCGGAGTCCCATTGTTGTTTATCTCGCCCTTTATTTTTTCATAACTTCAGGGACCGGTCTGCAGAATCCGTTGGCTGTTTGCACCGAGTCTCCACTTAAGTTGTTCGTTTCGTGACTGATTTAAATGGATTTTTCACGAGTCAATCACAATAACTGTGTAAGTGGCATAAAATCTTAGACTCATAGAAATTTATTGAGCGGACTGTGCTCGTTAAGGACTGACTTTTCAGACTGAAATAACCTTGTGCGACTCTGATATTCTTTGAACATGGTCTTCATTGTGTATGAAGTCTCTTTTATGCTTGTCCAAATTCACACGGGTTGCGGTACTTCAGGTGCCCTGAGGCCAAGGTTGTCTTTTATTTTCATAACACGTTTCCCAAGTTTTCCAAATGACCTGTGGAATATCTTAATGTTATTTTAACAGTTTTTAGTTAACAGTTAACAACAATTTTTCCGAGGGCGTTAAGACATAGGGTAGGCATGCTCTTACCAATGATCTTTCTCGGATACTTTATGGTAGTGTCGTCGGTTTTTATAGGGTTATATGAATTTCCATTTCGTTGTTTTCAATTCCGTTTGAATGATTTCCTAAGATAAATCATTGAAGAGGTTATATTCTCTCTTTTGCTAAAGATTTCGCTCCATGCATAACGGTGAATTTCATTTATTAATACCTTTAGTTCGCGTACTGATTTCTTGTCCATTCAAAATTCAAAGACAAGGGAAGAACCTTTGAAGAAAAATTTCCACCATCTGTTGGCTCCAAGACTAGGATAAAATCCTAGAGGACAGCCTGCCCCACCCGTAGAATATTCCTAAATGTCAAGTGCCTTGATTTACGCTATAGGAATGTCACTGCAATGGCGCACCCAGAAATTTTTTATGAGGATGGCCCACCATCTGCTCGATCTTTGGCAACGTGTAACCAAAATGCTATTGTAATCAGTAGCTATATATTTTGAAAGTTATAGTAGGCCACATTTTCTTATATGCAAGAAGTATTCAACAAATATGGCCATCTTTGTCCTGTCATACTCGAGTAAAATGATGTAACGAGTTGTTCCCATTTTTGCAAAAGCTGCTACCATGTGACCGTGACATGTCAATTAATGATTAATTTGGGTTTTGCAGAGGGAGGGGGAGGTGAGAGGGGGGGAGTGGGCCCCTTCGGCCCCCCGTGAATGCGCCACTGTGTGACTGTATCCGCAGTGGTTGAGGATCTCAACCGAAAAATTCTGTTATCACTCTTCAAATAATTATCTTTTCTGCTTCATTACGTATTTTCATGGCCAGAAATCTCCCTGCAGGAGATGACTTCTATTTATTAAAATGTAATGATCAAGGATATGGTTATTTCTCCCTAAGAATTACGTCATCACATTTAGGCCGTTGAGACATAAGGTATGGAAGCTCCTGCTAATTGTTTTTCCTGCGCATGTTCTGGCCGAGCCCTCAGTTTTTCGATCGTCGATGACGTCATCTCATTTAGTTTACGATGAGTCTTGACTCTTTATTAAAGTCAATGCAGTAATTTTAAATGTTCTTTATCAAAAGTATTTTAGGATATCTGCATTTCCTAACCATAAAGGGTTCTTTTACTTTCTTTCCCAGTTGACCCGTGTTTCCCATAGTTAATCCCCATTTGCATCAGCATACCTGCTTCTTATCTTAATGCTATCTAGAATAGCTATTCTTTTCTTTGCCACGATTACGGATAATTATCCTCCACTTAACCACCCTCATCTGCATTCCGATACCTATAAAAACGTCTTATATAATTTCGTGGCCTTCTTTTAACCTTCATGACACACATATTTCCTCTTCCATCAAACTTATCAATTTTTCACTTGCCTTCCTATTTTAATTCTTGATTTAATGATAAAAAAATGAAAGAAAAGGTATGCCTTAATGTATACTTGCCAAATACTCTATTCTGCCTATAGCGATCGCACATGTAATGATACTATTCTTTTTACTTATTCTTATTCAAATTAAGTTACAAACATTTGATAAAACAAAAGCTTGAAAGCTTTAAGCAGTCTTTCAAGTTATTTCCTTTGTAAACATTACCTTCAATTTAATAAGCATGCGTAACCGGCAGGTAGATAAACAACAAAAGTAATCGTCATAACAAAAATATGGATATGGCCATTGCCACTAATAGTTTCCAAAAATAATGTAAAAAAATCATGTGTACGAAAGAAAAATTCGTAAACGACATAATATGACAGTAGATTAATAAAGTTATAAGATTGTGCTGAGTAAACAGCCATGGTTTTATTAATAGAAGAAATTTACCGAAAACATTCTCCCTTTTTATATTTTCAGGAAAAAAATTAAGTACTTTTGAACCCACGTGCAAAAATAATCTATTTATCATAAATAATTTTTTATATATGTATATGCATAGTTACTCATTCTATTTGTATCTTTTATCCACATCTACTCCAAGTACCCTGATCTGTCGAAAAATATTACTAATATTAATATTATTACTAATATTTTATTAATAAATAGTATTATGTTTCGACCAATGATGAGAATCCGGTAACAGAATGCTCGGATAATGTTCTGCTCGTTCATGATATCTCAGTTGTTAAATATCCATATTAGCAGAGAAATAATACTAGCACACTTTCTAACTTTTCATTAAAATCCACTACCGACAATGGTTTCGGCACTTCATGTCTCGTAAAATGCCGTAACTATGACGAAAACTTTAGATACACCCTGGAGCGATTTTCTTCTGGTGGCAAACTTCACAAAGTGGTGCGACTCTGCTCTAGAGCGTTGATGCGTTCACCTGT
Source organism: Platycnemis pennipes (assembly GCA_933228895.1). Taxonomy (NCBI): domain Eukaryota; kingdom Metazoa; phylum Arthropoda; class Insecta; order Odonata; family Platycnemididae; genus Platycnemis; species Platycnemis pennipes. The sequence continues at coordinate 113,573,896 of OW121850.1, forward strand.
ATGGCTGCGGCCGTCGCTTCGGGTGCTCTCCTGCAGAGCGCCAGCTGCTCCCTCGTCAGTCCCGGGAAGCTCCTGCACAGGATCCAAGGTGAGGGCCCTGGCCCCCGGCCCCGGGATCCTTTGCCGCCCCTCCGCTCCTTGGGTGCGGTCGTGGCGTTGGGGAGGACGATGGTGGGGATGCCGTGGTGCGGCCCGCCGTCTGACGTGGGTAGGTAGTGGTAATAGTCCTCCCTGCGGTTCGGGGATCGACTCCTGTGGCCGGAGATGGACGGGGAGGAGGAGGAGCGACGGCCGGCCCCGTTGCCGCCGGAGCGGGCCTCCTTGGCGGGCCCCACTTCACCCAGGCGCCACTCCTTCATCTTAGTGTACTTCGTCCTGGAATTGGAAGGAAGTGAAGTTTATTTGGTCAAGACCATCCCTCATCTAATTGACCTAGATTCCAGCTCTAGGAGAGGACCGCGCGGATAGAAAACGTGTATCTGCCACGTGTCCTGCCCAAGAAGAACGAGAATGAGTGGTTTATTGAACAAATCAGTCGTTTTTTCTGAAATACACGTTACGTTTCCTCTCTTCCTGACTTTGTTATTATGGTCGGCGTCAACTTGTTTTCTTTGAAGTCGGCACATGGAAGTTGGAATGATAATCAGTTTGTGCTGATGTCAGCATTTCAGGGAGTGACCAGCTTTAAAGTTGGATGAGGGCAATTAGCACTCGCCTGTGTATGTATGTATGTGAGCTCTTGCTGTGAATATATACGTTCAGAAACATTAAGGGCTCCATGCCATCCGTGCGTCTCGCTAATTTATCCCTTGAATATCGCGCTGGTAAAAACCGTGACATAAAATATAATGTATTCAGAAAAGAAGCTATGTCTACATACGTAATGACCTCCTCTAAATTGAGTTAATCTCCAAAAATGTATAAATAATTTAATTCCAAATTTTTAGTTACGTCAACTGCAGATCATCACTCGAAAATAAGGATAGAAAGGATTTTGGGGAATAAAAGAAACAATAGTATATGAAAATAGATAACAGTGAGACACTATGTCTTTAAAAATGTCAATCTGCGTTCTGAGCGGGGATGACGTGAGGAAAAATGTATTCTTAAGTCACAGGATTAGGGTTATATTTTCTCTTAATTTGTTGATTCTCCTTACAGTGCTGATGTTGTGATTTGGTAGAGCAACATTTAAGCAGCAAACAAAAACAAGTGCAATTTGTATTCATCAATTTACTTTTATCAGGCGTGTATTGGTTTGAAGGTTTGGCGGACAATTTCACAAATAGAAGTTTTTGATAAACACTTATTTCCGGATATCATCTTCTAAATTGCCGATGTGATAGAGTTATTTTATACTGGATCAAATAACCTGCGATACACCAGACGGCAAAATTCATATGACGTTTTCCCTCAGTCCAACCAGTGAGAAGTCTTACACAGGTGCTACACATCACATGAGGCGCCCATACTTTATTTTGGTCACTCAACGGACAGTCAAAATAAAGTTTATAACACTGTCTCAAAAAGGGAGTAATGTTCCGCCTTTGAGCCTTGAAAGTAATTTCACCGCACTCGTTACAAAGGTCATCGGGGTGGTTCACGCACTGTCTAGGCATGATGAAAGCTAAGACACTTCACAACGATTACAATGTAATAAGCTGCAATTTCCTGCGAGCAACAACATTCTCAAACCGTCTTCAGAGAAAAAACAAACGTCTTCACGCGCCGACAGTTAGTCACATACTGATGTGAAGTGGTAGCTGATTCAGCATTGCTTTGAACAAAACGATAGGATAGAGTAAGTTCAAACATTTTTTTGACAGGATAGGAAGGCATGACATCGTAGGACAACATGTTTTGACAGGAAAGTTTTATTTTCACCTGCTCATGCTATCACGATATATATAAATGAAATAAATTACTACTTTCGTTATAGCAAAAACATACATTCAGCTGTCCTAAGGAAACTAGACGTGATAGAAAGAATCTAAGCGCAGATTCGGAATCAACACGAAAATTACGTCTAAGAGTATTGATCGGGTTGGTGTGGTGGCTAGAGTACTGGCCTCCCATCCCGAGGGCCCGGGTTCGATTCCCGGCAGTGGCGGATTTTTCAGTGGAAAACCGATCCCCACTTGAGTGTCTAGTGGAGGGTATTTCAAGTTCAGTACTCCACGTCGGATGGGACGTTAAGCCGTGGTCCCCTTGGCACCTTCTGGCAGACTGGACCATAATCATAAAGTTAGAGAAATTGATTGCCGAACTGACCGATTCAAAATGTCCTTTTTCCCTCGCACAATAAGAGATACAAATAACGGTAAATATGTCCTATCGGAGAGTAGCAATGAATAGCATTGGTAGTTGCATGTTGGTATGAGTACTTAAAGCTAACCCTACTAACAGAATGTTTTTGCATGTTTGCTTTGCAATTTCTATCTTTTTTAAATAGTGTAGTTCTGACTACTATATTAATACTATTCCTTTTTTATGCATGATATGTAGTGCATGTTTGGTGAGCAATCACCCCCTGCCACACACCCTTGTGGTGGCTTGCAGGGTATTATGTAGATGTAGATGTAAGAGTACCCAACAACGTCTCTAGGACAAAATCTTTGTTGGTTAGTGTAACCGATACAGTGCAGCCTACTTCAATATATCGAAGGCAATAAATACGGTCCTCACAATGAGTGACGATGAAGAAGGGAACGAAAGTAGGCGCTGGAGATTAGGAAGCCTAGTTCGTAAATGATGGAGGTAATTATGGGCAAATGCCGTGGTGGAAGGCGGATTGCTGGATGAGCTGGAAAGAGGGAGATAAGAATAAACAATTTAGATTAGATGTAGAGAGGTATAGTGTAGCCATGGAATTAAATTCTGTTAGAGACAGTGTTTTCTGGCGAAACGGCATGATAACATATACTTTTATACGTGTCAAATATCACTTTTAATCAGAAGAGTTTAGTAAAAGGGTTTTATATGGCATAGGGATAAGTAACTAATGAATATTTCCCTGTGGCAACTGCGATGAACAAAAGGTGCCTCTAATACCTCTTCTAATCATACGTTCACAGAATTGCATGGCGTTTATTGGGAGCGGTGATTTTTGCACCTACAGTCATACACCCTATCGGATTCCGAGCATCTGGCGAACTTCCTGCTTCTCATCAAAAGATGTCGACCCTTTTTCAAATAATGACGTTTATTTAAGATTTGTGTATTTTTCATTTTAAGCATATTAGTGCAAAATAAAAATAGCAGGAAGATGATGAAAACAATCAGTTTCAAAAAGGGAAACTGTTCAGAGGAATTTCCCTGCTGTACTCAAGTTAAGAAATTTTTTGAACTCCTGAAATTTCAGCGGTAGAATTCAAATGAAGTAGTTAGACTTTATGGGTGTAGAAGGCCTGTATGGAAGGTAGAGTGCTGAGCAAGAGAAGAAATGGAAGCAAAATCTTAGCGTTTAGGTGTGATGAAAGAAGGTGGGATTTATCCTCAACTGGAGAGATAAAAAGATAAGGAGAGAAACTATTGAAGGTGAAGAAAAGGAGGAGTGTATCCTGAAAACCTACACGGAGTTGTAAAACATCACTTATGTGAATAATGGAGCAAAGTAGAATACCAGAGATTTGTGATTTCAGATTGTCAGGGCCTTAAGTGATGCTGATAATAAGAGTAATAAAGGGACACAAACAAAAAATCAAATTGCCATCGATATCAATAATCATCGATCCTGAGATTAGTTTAACGCAGCTATACCATCGCTTCTTCTATCAGCTAACGTCTTTATATACCTCATTCACTATATGTCATACGATGCCTACCTTTGTCATTCTTCCCGATTATTTTTCCCTCGACAACTGCCTTCATCGGACCATCATGTCACAAGATGTGGCTGATTAAGTCGTATTGTCCTTCTCAAAAGTTTTCATGAGACTTTTCTTTTCTTCTACCTTCTCAGGACTTCTTCTGTCTGTTACTCGGCCGATGTGGGTCGGGGACTTACTTTCATCGGCGCTCTGATCATCACCTCCCTCGGAACCACCACGTGGCAGCGCGTCTGCAACCGACGCTGCTCTGTATCGGAATCAAAAGATGTATTCTGAGACTGAAGGCAATTAACTCACTTAAATTCGAAACATAACCGAGCAGGTTGTCATTCTGCCTTCACATTCACGCGTGTTGGCTGTCGAAAGATATGTCTTTAGAAGCCTTTGCTATCGTACCCTGATTATTACGTATTTATCTGTAATCGGGCGTCAATGAATAGGACAAATACGATATTTGCGGAGTTTAGTGGGCATTCAGTCGTTAAGAAGTATGAATACTGAACAATAGATGATCATTTTGAGGTAACTTATAGCAGGTTATTATTTGAGCTTACAGCTTAAAAATTATAAAGTTGTCAGTTATTTGATTTTAAATTAACAATTTTTCCATATGACCAGACAATTTTTCCGTCTGGTCTGATTTTACAGAACAAAATAACTAGATGGTAGAATTTTTTGTTGACATCTGCTGATAAATGTCACATTTCACTTTAATGTGAAGCGTGTTAATTTTAAAAATTAAGGATATTAGAGGGCACTCTCCACTCTTGAAGTGACATTCACGCTGAGGATGAAGATGGGATTGCTGTTGTGGCCTAAGTTCTTTCTTCCCATTATACGTCCCTGGTTTTAGTCACAGCTGTATTAGATCTGTTAATCCACTCATTTTGGTGGCGCTGCGAGGAAACTATTTCTTTCCTTTATGTCTTTTAAAAAATTCCCACATTTTATCTTTCCATCGCTGTCGTCCTCCAGATTGTGCGCACATGTATTGAGTCGCGTATATTTTCGCAGGAAGAATCATAATATGAAAGGCGTCTTGTATTTTTAAAAATCACAATGCGCCACCCAAACTGGAACTTCGAAAGAGCCCTTCCCACATGATACAGGCGCTCTTTTTAATTAGGTGTATCATTAGCGTCATTTTCTCTCTCGATATCAACCGACGCTCACATCTAGAGCGGTGTGCGTTAACGAGTTACGCCCGCTGACACACAGAGACAAAAGTAATCAGGGAGTGCCTGGCCGACGCGGCTCGGGATTCAAGGGGTCTTTCCTCGAGGGAACAATGGGATGTGCGTAGAGCGTGCGTGCAGGATGAGGGATTACTGGGGAGAGTGCGGTTGGGGAGGGAATCTAAATAATGGGGAATGAGCCTCCAACAATTTGACAAGAGAGAGAGAGAGATACGGGAAAGCACAATGCACTTCTGGCCCTCAGCCATTCAGAGCATCAACTGGGCCGTCATTCCTTTAAAGGTCGATCGCGAGAATCCCGGTTGAAGGAAAGATAAACCGCGGAGGAAGTCTCTTTTACGCACCCTTCGCCCATTGTCATTCTCCTCGTGGGGGCGACGTGACGTCGAAGGGGTTGAAAAGCTGTGGTGCCCGTTGAGGGGAAGATCGGCGCGGGAAGAACATAGCGGGGGTGCGTGGTTGGAGAGCGTTGTGCTCGCCTTATGAGGGGTTACGCCTGTCGCGTTAGGGGGCGCCCCACAGGGGGATTCTAATTAGCGGGGACTCTTTTTCGGAGGGGAGTAAGGGGTCCTTTGAGCCTCCGTCCACCGCCGCTGCCGGGGCGATATTCACCCCACACTCCCTTTTTCCAGACCGCATCTCCGTTCCAACCGCTCACCCTTTCTCTCAGTCACCTCATCTTGCAACCCCAGTGTTGACTACCCTTTTTTCCGACCGCATCCTTTCGGCTTCTTCCCTCCCTTCCCCATCCACGTCGTACACTCTCGCTACCACACATCTCCCACGCTTCTCCCTTCTCATTCAACTATGCGACATCTTTTCCCTTCCGCTAATGTGGTGTTGTATTCATTTTTGCATGCATTAGTTTTTTCGTTTTCAACATTAATGCTATTTTTATGAAATGTGAAATTGCAATCAATTTTTTCCTGATTAGCCTAGGCACCTTATTAAAATTAGTTTAGTATTGAAATAGAATGATAGAATGTTTTTTACGCGCCCACTATTTTGCGCATAGTTGCCTTGGAGAATAGAGGAATGTTTTGTCAGCAGATGTTTACTTACATCAGTCTTATATTTGATTACAGACACATGAAGTGTGATATAAAGGCTAAGAAGGAGCTTATTATTCCCTGTTTGGTACGACTCTCTTCTTACAACGTATTTTAGCGACCATTAATATCGTTGAACGCCTTAGCTCAGCCTGTTCAATTAAAGTAAGCGTTTATATTTTTCAATATAGCAGTTTCTTTTACTTACTGTTTATCCAATAGCTTAATGAGTTGATATAATTAAATGGCGTCTGGTGTCGTCTTTGAATAGGGTGGAAAATTGAAATAAAAATTTGATACAGGTAGTTACTCTCTAAATCAAAAATTTATTGTATTAACTTGCCATATTTAACCATAAAGTTATTGGCGAATCAATTTCATCTTTTTCATTTATGTCAGTTGGTTGCGGAGTCACTTTTGTTGTTTTGTCAACGAGATTAATTTGATGAGCCTTTCACTGAACTTCAAATCAAAATGTGTGTATAGATATACTAAAGCATTCCACAAAGTGCAATTTCTCTTTCTTGATGCACTATTTCCCCAACTTCAATATTTCTCCCCATTAAGGACCTCCCTTCTTCACACCAGGATCTCCATTCATCCTAACCTTCAGTGTCAATGCTAAATAACTCAGTGGTAGTGTTGTAGTGCTCGAACTTTACATTTCATGCTCTATTCCACATTTAAATATTGGACTTATTTGGTGGATTCCTATGGAAAGCACTCGATGCGGCGGTATTAAGATTGGTTGAATTTCATTAAAGTAATCGTTTTTATCTTTTACTTTCTTTATTCCTGTTCCACAACTGGGTCTTTTGAGGATTGATATTTGTAGCCTCTTTCCAAAACGAACCAGCTCCCATATGATTACGGAGAAATGTTTGAATCGGATGGAAAATTTTGTTAAAATCACATTTTTAGTCTTATTCTAATCTTTAGTCTTATAACTAAAATATGTATATCGATCCCTAATGTTGATCTCATTAATTTATTTTCTGAGCATGAGGTTTTAATAGAAGTATTTAGCTAAAATTGGATTTAGAATAAGATACGGATTCAGTTTAATCAATATTGGCTCACGGAAAGGCGACCGATAGAGTTACGGGGAGGAGACGATTTAAATTCATTGCTAAAGAGAATGACAATGATGTTATTGCACATGAATGTTATCGCACTTAAACATCTACGCCTTCAAAGAGATAAAATAAATATGAAATGCATATAAAAATAGTTTTCTCTTGCTTTCATTACTATGAAACATCAGTTACAACGAAATATTTGTTACATTGCATGAGTTTTTAGTTAATTAGCGTCACAGCTAATTTAAATTTGCTAAAAATGCACAAGCCTAAATTATAAATGTATCGCTGGAAGACAGTAGTATAATTAATTATGCAGTTTTACTATTGACTCATCCGGGAAGTGTAAATGACGTGGTAATGTAATTTCGGTCATCCTTAGATAAGCAGGAAGTCAGCTTTTCTCTAAGAAAAAAATATTATTTAAAAATAACAGTGCCTGGGTTGCTGATCCCGGATATAAAAATAGATACTGAGGTTGTGCCATGACTATTAGTTAAGAATCACAGTATTCATATGTTAGCAAAGCAAAAATATACTTGTGTTTAGAAATGTTCAGGATTGTTAATCTTTAGCACAACTAGTGCTTTGGAGAACGTCTTCCTCATTATCAACTGTTCGATTTTGCAGTTTAGAGTCGAATTGAAACCTTCGTTTACACATTTATATCATCTTTAAAAGCGTAGGTGTGGATAAAATTGATCTCCGTTTTCACGAGAATGATTTCTGAATGATCAGTGTGAATGGAGTCTTGTTATCTTCCAGTTATAACCTCTGTTTTTAGTCATACTTTTTCATATCGCTTTACTAACGGGAGAATCTACTAACTATTGACGATGAATGGATGTAGACAGCCTATGATCTTTATGGTAAATGTCGGGAAATACTATGATCACATGTATTTACCTCGTCAAAACTCAATGATAATCTTCAAGGCTAAATTAGATACTTTAAGTGGTCATTAAAAATTAGATTAATCGAAGTACTATATATTTTCATTTATTTAAGCAACAATGACAAAAACTACTTCAGCATATTCAAATGTATGTCTTTTACCACAGCATGATTAATTATAAATTCCGAGATGACAACCATTCCTATCTAATCATAATAAAACTTTCTCATGATGATTTAAAAATAATTAACGCTAGTTATACTCAATTATTTGGCTAATTTCCTTGGTTAAAACTACTCATAAAGCTAGAATAATTGTGTGAGACATACATTTCAATAGACAGTTCCTTTTAAGTAGGTATTATTTTGAGAAGAATGAAACTAAAATTTTTTTTATGAAATGAAAGTTCTCATACTTGAATAAATTGCCTTTAGAAGGCTTAATTGTGAGATAATATGCTTTTCTTGCGCATTGATTGACTTTTTCACTGTCAATATCGCGCCAACGTTTATGTTTGCCTCTATCTGACCGAATGGGGATCGCTGGGGTATCTTCATAGAACTACCAGAATTTAATGCAAATCGACTCCCATCCTCCACTACATCGCCTTCCCTTGAACCAGCACAGAATTCGGGCGTCTAATTTGTCCTCCGATCCCCAAAAAATCTGCCCGTAAAGATCACACACCTTAAGTTAAACGAATGGAAAAAATGGGCGATAGAAAAAAATAATATACTTTTTTAATCTAATAATCAGAATATGAAAAAACATTTATATATTTCAATTGAATTGAGAGAAGTCTCTGGAAACCTGACCAGGACATATTGTTTATAACGTGTTATTATATAATGGAAATAATAATTTAAATCCTTTTCACCCTCGCAAGATGTTCCACTGAGAAAAAAACCACCAATCCCTTTGCACTCTTTTATATTGACACATTTTGCTACTTCGGTCTTGCGCACTGTTTCTGGAAAACCTATGAGGAACAACTAATATAAAAATTGCCTTAAAATAACAAGTTGTATTATCAATTATTATATTGCCTTTAAAATTGAATTTTTAGATAGGACTCAACGTAGCATGAGACAAAATAACAAGGGAGGAGCTGATTGAATTTCACTCAATCATGACGTTAATATGCCACGTCGAGGGCCTGCCAGAAGAATCTATCTGAGAGGCCACTCCACCGATCCCTTTTCCCTTGACCAAATTGGGGATCGGACAGCTTATTCTTCCTCTTATCCCCGTCCGATGCATCCGAAAGCCACCATTTTTAATTCTCTTCCGCTCTCAGCCCTCCTGAAAAACCAACCTTCCTTCCCCCCCGCAACCACAGAATCTCTTGATTCACTTCCCTCCCGCTCCCGTGGAGGTTTCCCGAACCCCTCTTTGTCTCCCTCTCTTCCACCCCACGGACTTTCGGTGGCTTTCATCCCCCAATTCCTCCTCCCCTACTCTCTCTCTCTCTCGTCCCTTTCTGAGGGTTCTCCGTAACCCCAACCCCCCTTCCTATCCATGAGCGTCCCCTTCCCCCACTCCTCGGGATCCTCTCGCACCCCCACCCCTGCCTGGCGCAGTCGCATTGCTCGCCAAAATGTACCCTCTTATTTTTTTCCACCCTCCTTGTCCACCCTACTCTCCCACCCCTTCTTTTCTTCCCCTTGCCTCTCGACGGTCGTCCTGCCCACAATTCCCCGTCCTCTCTCTCTCTCCTCTTCTCGTCCCCCCTCAAAGTTTTACTCCTGTCTCTCTTTTTTTTCACTTCCGTGCAGTTAAGGTTCGGGGATTAGCCTCTATGTTTTTCTTTTCCTCCTTACCCAGTTCGACTGCCTCCACCTCCCGTTTTGCCTACCTAATGCTTCGCCTCCGTTTCTCTTCCGCTGCTTGTATTTCCTTACCGAGTGGGTGGGTGTCGGGTTAATTGGATGACGGGGGAGAAATATATACGTGTGTACCTGCACGCACAAATGTGTGTGTGTGTGTGTGGGTGTGTGTGAGCGGTTGGAACGATAAAAATGCGTTTGTCCGCGGAAACAACTGAGCTTCATTTCTGGGACGGAATTTTGTTGTGTGGTGAATTTCAATTTCCCGTATTTCCCTTCTCCCCCTCCGGTCTCATGCTTATTCGGAAAACCATTTTAATTAAAGTTTTAATTGCGGGCTTGAAGATGCTTTTCGGCGCCCCTACCCCGGTGAAATTGTATCATTATTAAAGAGCCTCCAACAAATAATTGAAATGGGCTAGTTTTGGGATATTACTGGTTATGTATTACATGTAGCGCGTGCCAAACACATTTTTATGCGTCAAATTCCTTTTGACATAAATGTTCATGTATCTATGAGATATTTTTGGTGATAATTGACCACGTATTTTCTTTCTAACTACGCTGTTTCCTATTTAGTTCCTGAGGAAATGGGTTTGTCAACCCACACCGAATGTTTTATCTTGAAATTAAAGTTAATTATTGTTTGTGCTCCACCAGCATAGATGGATTGGAAATATTTCACATGAAATTTCATACACGTTACTGATATTCTTTTTTAGCTTGCCCTTCTTCCTAAATCTCATTATTCCATTTCTGGAGCCTATTCTAAAACTACCACTCGTTACTCATTACATACGCTTCCTCATCACGTCTCTTTAAGCACGATCGCTGCTTACTATCCATTCTCTACTGCCTCTTTAACTCCTCTTTATTTCCTCAATCAACTTTCTCTTTTCCCTTAGAGTTAAGTAGAGTTAAGTATTAGATTAGCGGGTTTAATTTTCAAAACGGTTTTTCACCGGCGTTCTATTCTGCTTTCTCAGGCATGCTGAAGAAGCCAACTGAATGCTATCGAAATAATGTTTTAAGATGTGGATAATCGCAAAAACCCGATAGAACATTGTTCGCCAGAAATCTCCAGTGGAAGACTTACAATTAAAGGTTAGTTTTTTTATTTTTATGAATGAATGATCTGCGAATGAATGATCGCTCTGCGGTTACTTTCGTGGTTGAATTCTGACAAATGTCAATTTTTGGCTTCTGCCATTTAAGTAATGAATGCTATTCTCGAACCGCAATGAACCACTTGGTGTAACTATTTTGTGGCAAGTCCCAATTAGATGATCTCCAATACGGTATATACTGAGCATCTACCTCTGTATCTACCTTTAGTTTCTGCTATTTTTATACCATCAAGCATTCTAATACTTTTTGTCTTCCTCGTTTTCCTTCAATTTTTCCTCAACTGCTAATCAAGCAATTAGGCAAAATCTATGCCCCAGCCAGGCATGCTTTTTTGACCAATTCTCTTTTCTCTACTTTTTTCATCAGTACCTATTTCTCATTCCTCAGTCTATCAGTCCAGTTCACCTTCAACATTCTCCTCACACATATTTAAAAAAAAATCCACTTCTTTAAGTAAAGCAAAAAAAGTGCGCTGGTTGGATCATCTGTAGTTTTTCAAATAGTAGCAGTATTTAAAAATGCTTCAGACCGGAAGGATAGGCACAAGGATAGGAATGGAAGGATAAGGGGGATGGGGGGAGAGAAACCGTGAATCTGGCTTCCGCATTAACCTTCCTTTAAAGAAAGGCAACTAGGGGAGCACGGTTGATCGTCCGTTTCGACGGACGGAGCACTGAACTCAGAAGCTATCCATAAAGCACGTTGGGGCCAGCAAACCAATGAAAAATTACTTACAACTTCGGGGATTCGAACTGTAGTCCTCTAGATGAGAATCCAGTACACTATAGTAACCAAACCGCAAAGCTATGTTTATAACTTTTACGCTAAAATACATATCGCTTAGCAGTAAGCAGCAAATCAGTACAGCTACTGAAAACATTGTTGAGAGCCCTTACTGGGCCCAGTTTGAAGTTTGAAACGAAGCCAATCTCAATCATATACCTAGTGGTTTCACCCGCATACCTTATTGTAACCGTAACCATTACTTCCCACAACCGGAGTCTAATAGTTTCACATGTCAAGTTTAGCCTATTTCATCAGGACAAAAAAATTATGAGAAATAGGGCGTTTCATTGACAGAATCGACCCATCAATTGCATATGTTGTGAAATGCAACCGGTTTGCATATAATATGTAAATTACCAACTCGAGTTACTAACGATGAGGTACTAAGAAGATTGGGAAAGATGGGGTCTTCTGTAAGCTCTTAAAAGAAGAAGGGATAATTTAATCATGAAGGCCTGATGAAGAAAATCGTTGAGGGGAAAGCGTTTAGGAAGAATGGAAAAGGAAAGCCTCGCATAAGATAAAAGGCACAAGTTGCTTGGGATGTTAAAGAGAAGAATTGCGTAAATAGGAAGAGGTTAGCTTATAGAAGAATCGAGTGGAGAGCTGCGTCAAGCCAACCTTAGGATTGTATTATGATGATGAGGAATATCTTGTGCTGAAAATCAATGGGAAAGTTACCGTCGCCCTCTAATATCCTATGCTACACCACTTGATATTCTTTTGCTGTAGATCTATTGAATACAGAAAAGAGTGGGAAACCGTATTCGACTTTGCTTTCAGATATGAAAGAAGTAATAAGTTTTAAAAGTTTTACATTTTGACTCGAAACTATAGTTACTCGCATGTAAATGATTGAAAAAATCATGCCCTATTATAAATACAGAACGTGCTATAATTGATTTACAGGAAGAGGCAACATTTATATGAAAAATATTCTTGATTACTTTAACTATTACTAGCGACTTATTGAAGTGAAAGCGACTTAAATGGTATCAGAGGCCATACATTACGAAAATTATATAAATTGATTTCCCTTCTGACAATAGTAAAAACCTGGACACTCTAATTACAATCCAAAACGGAAAAAAATCTGGACCGCATTTTCTGTTATCAGATTTCTGGTCCGGAGAGGACTTGAAGCATTCCAAGTATGCGAATACAGTTTTTTATCAAGAGATGTTCAGGTGATTTGCATGCTGAGGTTATATTGTAACGTATAATCTGACATAATCATGCATAAAATCTTGAGAATAAAAAAAATTCATGTCCAAGGTGGAATTCGATGCCGGGACCTTAGGATAAGTATCCTGGTGAGTTACCGATATCACTGCGCTTGCTTTTAAAGGTTTTGAGGGATGGTTCAGGTAATTTAGTCGCATCTTTCATTCCTTCTGTAAATAAATCAAATTCTCTATTTCCCATCAGTGGACGGGTAGAAGTAGAGATTCACGAGATCACATGACATAAACAAACCGGTTGTTGGGTAGAGCCACTTGACCAGCTTGACTATTGCCGTAAATGTAGTAACCAACTGAACTGAACTGTGCACTGCAAGCATGTTTTGAGAAAAAGAGGAATTTTTCCATGGAAATGGTGCAGAATTGCATCGTGCCATTAAAAAGAAGCTCTAGTTCAGACTTTCGGAGTATCATTCCATTAGATGTTTAAAGACAAGAAAGAAAATTTACAATGGTCATTAAAGTTTGCTGAACGTTAAACTAAAGTTCGGTGAAAAGATGCCTAAAAAAGTTCCGATCATACAAGTGTACTCCAACACTTTTTATCCAGTGGCTACCGGAGTGTAATCTGTGGACTGTTTCTCAAAGTTTCTGAGGTCCCACATGTGTTTCCTTTTACTTCTACGAGGAGGAGAACTCAGCCTGAATATTGATTTACACAAGAATTAAATGCTCCTGATCTTTGTACCAAAAAGGCCATTATCGTTTCTAATTTTTACTCACCATTTTCCAAGAGTTATTCAATTCTAGATTTTCTATGGATCTGTCTAGCGTAAAACTATAAGTGAACTAACATAACTGTGATACTGGAACCCCAAGCCCAATGTTACTATCAGTGAATGAATGTATAACTGTTTTATGTTTCAACCTATTTCTTCCCAAGAATTTTCAAAAGGATCTGTATCATGTGGGGTATGTTTGCAAAACCTTTAATATTTAATAATACTCGTGGAAGTGAGGTAATGGGAGGTTCACTGAGTGAAGACGTAACAAAAGTACCCGTGGAAAGTTTATGTGAGGCAGGTAAAAAGAGTAAAGTTGAGTTTAACCCGTAAGATTGCCTAGTCAGTGTTCACCAGCTTCTACGCTCAGCGGCGGCGTGTAAAATTCACATATTAGGGTGGGGGGACAGTTAATTTTCCCGTGCTGCCTGCAGTTTCCCATAAGCTCTGGTTCCCAAGGAATTTGGGTTTTGGGTTTTTCTCGATTACGTCCAAGTTTTCTTCCGGTATCAGAACCCGTGACCTCTGGTTAACAGTCCAACTCCCTACCCTCTAGGCCATCATGCTCGTGGATCAGGTAACCAAACATTATATATCCCACAAAGATGCCGGAGACACCTAGCATCTAGCCAGTGAATTACAAACCGATTTTCTCTCCGTACATTCACAGTGATGGGAATTTCATTTGTGTGCAACATCCAGGCATTGCAATTTCAATGCTTAATATGCTTAACATTGGAATTACAGGTTATATTACTGAAGGATTTTAGAATAGCCGAGTATTAGACACTTAGGCAACACCAACAGTAGCCAAAATGTGCGACGACTTCCACATTTAAAATGAAAATGTTACTGAAAATTTAGTAATTGAGCAAGTCAAACGTCTACCAACATCAGTTTTTAGAAATAGTGGTGGTAGTGAAGTACAACTACTCGTAATATAGCCATATGGATAAATTATTGAACTCGATAGAAGATATTGATCCAAGTCATCAACACCATTTGAATGTTATTTCTTTTAGCTATATCTTTGCGTTTTTGCGCAAAGACATGGCTAAAAGATAAAAAGCTAAAAGACATTTAAAGGGTAATTTGTTTGCACCTGGTGCTATTTGAAATTCGAGAAACTGAGAAAAATAAGAAAGTACATATCGAGAATATATATACATATTGCCATATATATCGAACATATCTGGTGCAAACAAATTAACCATTAACCCTTTCGCGCCGGAGTCCTACGCAGGAAAATGCTTTCCTTCTCACTGGTTCCTCTAGAATATTTTTCCACTCCGTGTACGGAGCTCTCTTGAAGCGAGGCATCGGGCAGGTATTTCTTTCCCCCGCTTTGGGACCGGACCCAGCGGGGTTCCCGACCCTTTCCTCGGACACTGACCAGAGATTATCTTCGCCCTTTTCCAAATGAGAACCCACCTCGGACTGTGTCCGCGGTCAACTATTTTTAATACAGTGATTTTCGTTAAATAAATAATAGTAAGACTTTAAGTGGGGGTTAATACACAAATAAATTCCTGTTGTTATAAATACCATTTAGAGATTTTAAACGAAATTCTAATGTTAATATTAAGATATTTAGCACAATAGACATAAAATCAATGGTTACAATAATAATTATTTCTGTTGTTTCGCAATAGGATAATAATAGGATCAACAATAGGATAAATAATAGGATCAACTTTCGGGCACCAAGAAAGAATCTATAACAAATTCTCCTTAAATATTAAATAGATTAAAGATAAAAAGCTAAAAGACATTTAAAGGGCAATTTGTTTGCACCTGGTGCTATTTGAAATTCGAGAAACTGAGAAAAATAAGAAATTACATATCGAGAATATATATACATATTGCCATATATATCGAACATATCTGGTGCAAACAAATTACCCATTAAAATAATAGGATCAACTTTCGGGCACCAAGAAAGAATCTATAACAAATTCTCCTTAAATATTAAATAATGATGTAGTACCACAGAAAGGATGGTAATGGTGAAGATCGAGACCAAGTCTACAGATACCTTTGAGGAGCTGGTTTACATGCCTATGAAGTAATTGGAAGGTGAAGAAGTGGAAGACGCTTAGGAGGATATTATGGAAGTCATAAACGGGTAAAAGGAGAAGAAAAATTTATTATTTTAGGAGATTTGAACTCGTCGAAAAAATTCAAGATGGAAGGATTAACCTGGTAAATATGGACTTGAAAATCATAATGAGAGAGAAGAAAGAATTCCAGAATTCAGCACGCAACACAAGTTGGTGGTGGCCGTTTAAGAAACCGAAGAAAATATAATTGAAAATACAAGTAGATTGAACAACATTTCAAATTTATTACATTTTAATGAAGCACAGATTCAGGAAGGAGGCGAATGGCTGAAAAAGCTATCCTTGGGGCAGATATTGACAGTGAACACAATATAATAAAGATGAAGTGCTATTTGAAATTCGAGAAACTGAGAAAAATAAGAAAGTACATATCAAGAATATATACACATATTGCCATATATATCGAACATATCTGGTAATGGAATAAATTTAAGAAGAATAAACATCAGCTGGAAGTGTACTAGACTGTTCAGCTTGTGGAAGAAATAAGAGAAAACAATAAAAACAGACTACAAGAAAACGCAAAAGAAAGTTATTGGAAAAAGGAAAGTACTAAGAAGAAGCCATGGATCACAGAAGAAGTTTAGGATCTGATTGAAGAGAGAAAAAATAAGAAATCAAAAACAGGGGAAGGGAAACTCAGGTATAAAGGGGAAGGAAAAACCAGAAGAAGTTAGCTAGTATATTGGGGGCCGATTAACCATCAAAGGAGAAAGTATTTTAAAAAAATCAGTAAAATAACCCAGGCAAAGAGGGCATTATATCAAAAGAAGAATCTGCTTACTGCTGGAAATATGAGCGTGGAAGCAAGGAAAAAAATTATTAGAATATATACATGGATCACGCTTCTTTATGGTCTTGAGGCATGGACTATATCAGCAGCAGAGATGTGAAGGGTGGAAAAATTTGCAATGGCGAGCCACAGAATAATGGTGAGGGATAAATTGAGTGACTTACAAAGAAGTAGAAGAGTGGAAGAAAAGAAGAAGCCTTCTGAAAACCATAAAAAAGACAGGACAACTTAATCGGCCATATCTTGAGACCTTATGGCCTGATGTAGACAATCGTTAAGGGAAGAGTGAATGAGGAGGATGTCAAACGAGGGCATCGAATGAGATATATGGAACAAGTCGTTAAGTATGTGTAAGAGAAGACGTATGCTAATCTGAGGAGGTTAACAGATCAGAGAATTTAGTGGATAGTTGTCATACCATAGGATTGTTGATCCATGATGGTGATAAGGTGTTACTGCTAGCAAGGATTTGCTAACTGTGGAAAGGGGGATAGTAATCACAGAAATCGCTCATCTTCATTTATTAAAGCTCATTATCATTATTATATAACTATGATTATTATTTATCATTATCAATTTACCATGAAGATTCAGCCTGGAAAGGACGCGAAAGCTAGGTCAACAAGGCGCCACACGCAGCTGCTCCCGACAATCAGATCATTTATTAAAGTAAAATTTCTGGCAGGATGATTTGCGTAAAGGCTCTTTTGTAAAATTTTGGTGGTTCTAATTTAGATTAGTAACTATCGCATACAAATTATTGAGAAACACAAAAACATATTTGAAAATATTCCATAGTTGAAGTTATCGGCAAAAATCCATTGAATGGGATAAACGCTTCTGTCCCACAACGATGATATAATGCGCCTTAATTTAGATTTCAATGTTCTACAACTCGTAGTACTAGAATGAACAAATAGTGCGTGAAATCGATCAGGTGTTAATCATATGATATATGTCACTTTTAATCTTCAGACCAATCCATACTAACAAATAAGGGCCGTTCTAAGGCCGGTGTTTGGCTAGAAGAATCTGTTACTATGCTTTATTCTGCATATGTCAAGAGCCAAAAGGGTTAGGGATTTGCGTCAAATGGCAGTAAAAGTTATGTGGCGAAATCGATGCACGCTTGGATCTTTGAAGGCTGCTTTAATACCTTTTACCTTTAGGGATTAATTCTTTGCTTGATTTCACAATGCTCTTCTCCTCCTTCTCGCCACTTGGAAAGGAAAGAGATCCGAGTGGGCACCGCTGCGCAATAGTTTATGTATCTTTCCTATTCTATATTCTCCTACATTAATGAAGAGCTTAACCATCAGTTTTTATAGTAATCCTTAGCAAACATTGGCCACTATTTGACGCATATTTCCATTTTTCATGGAAAAACTAGCATTTGCCCAATGATTCAAGAATGGTATGAACTAAGAGAATGGAAATTCCGAGTTAGAAATGAGAAAATTGGACGAGAGTAAAGAGAGGGACATGGTAAAAAAAGGTTAAAGAGAGATAGGTAACATGAGTCTAAAATAGAACAGCGTGCAACAAAGGCGGTTAAACGGGGCATATAAACTTAGTTCTGTTCTCATCAAGGTTCGAATTTAAACCAGCGACTAAAATAAATATTATAATATATTTAATTATAAAAGGCTGAAAACCTGTAAATGTTTCCTATTTCTAGCTTGGTACTAATTGTGGCAGGTGTAGCCATTACATAAAGAACGTGGCATGAAAATACTTACGTTACATTTCTAC
This sequence comes from Platycnemis pennipes, assembly GCA_933228895.1. Classification (NCBI taxonomy): domain Eukaryota; kingdom Metazoa; phylum Arthropoda; class Insecta; order Odonata; family Platycnemididae; genus Platycnemis; species Platycnemis pennipes. The sequence goes on from OW121850.1 coordinate 113,592,313, forward strand.
TACTCGCAGTGCAGGGTGGGCCATCACTGGACATCAAGGATAGTGATTTCTGTTGCATCGTTGTTTTGTCTAGGTAAAGTACACGCATTCGTAAAACTTCTTCAGTTCTTCAGTGTTCTGTGAAAGCGATGAAATTTTAAATATTCAATAAACGAAACCTCAAGGGATCCCTTTCGGCGTGTCGGATATATTCCGGGCCCTCGCGTCGAGACGGAGTTGGGGTGCTTTTTTATGGAGGTCGTCTCAGGATGCATTTAATAGAAATTCGATCGAGTGTTGAATCGATCGCGAGAATACTCTTCCCCGCCTCTTTGTGCGCCGCGCGTGCCGGCTTCGGCCGAAAAATTGCCGTTCGGGACGCGCAGCCTCCGATCCTTTATTAAGCTTTTAATCCGGATCCCACGTCCTCCGCTCTTTCACAAAAAAGGTCCGCTCCCCATCCCCCAACTGCCTCACCCCCCGGCCTCCCTTCTGCCATCGTCATCACCGTGCCCTCCCTCCCGTTGGTCGAGCCCACCGACACGACGCTCACGCTGCCCACGCTGAAGACAAGCTTACGTGGCGGACGGGACCCAGTGCAACCACGGGCTTGCAACCATTTCCTTTCCCCTAAATCCCCAAAGCTAGAGTACAATTTTTCTCTTTGAAAGCTGAAGAAGAGCAAATCCGTTCTTCCAAGTTCATCTTACTCTCCTGGTTAAGCTTTTGGTAGTGTTTGTGGGCGTTCGGGGTAGGCGATCGACTAATGAGGTCATTTAGGGATTGTCTAGGCTGGAATACTTGATATCCATTTAGTATTTAGGTTGAGTAGGCACGGAAATTTTCTGAGAATAGAGGTAGAGTGTAGCAGATAAACTCGTCGTTGCCAGAAGCTTACTCTTAACGAAATCCTCAAAGAGATCCAATCCGACGGACTGAGTACCGCATATAAAGTGCTTTCCGTATAGTAATTACTGTATGGACCAATGTATTAGTGAAAAATTTCTGCTACTGCCGGAACACGTAACCGAAACCCTCGGAATAAGTAGCCAGTGCCATGGAGGACTCAACAAACCAAAAGTTCTGGGTTCCTGTTGAACAAATAGCAGTGAAGATACTATGGAAATGTATCTTTAACTTCAGAAGGCATATATACACCTAACATAAAAGGATCCGTGACCACACGATGTGTCATTACCATCCTAATTTTTATAAACTCTCTTAATTCCTCCTAGTGCAATAGGAGTATTTACGTAGTCCAGCAAGTTATAAAATTTTTCTTTGCATATGACTATTGAGCCTCCGAACTCAATGAAAAACGCATGTTATGTTTTTCTGAATGCTGTAATTTGTCAAAAATAATGCTCATTATTTATCACCTTGCATAGTAATATATTGGAGCTTGTACATCCCATTAATTAAACGTACTGTACTCCCTATTTTCCTTTCAGCTACATGCGTGGACCACGAACAGCAAACTATATAAAAAGACAGGAAAGAAGATAGAATCATGGTTACCTTGGTTATATGTAGAGCATATTTCACCTCATTGGAACTTAGAGGAATATTAGAAACGATATGAATTAAATAAAACTCAGCGTTCTGACTGGTACATCCCAAAAACCATAAAATTATCGTTTTGCTAACTCAAAATCTCCGTGAAAGTTGTAATTCATGGTTTCATAAAAATAATATTATGATTTTCTTTTCTGCTGTCATACAAGTTTTTTTAAAGCATTTATACCCGGAATACCATTTTTTGAGATAGTTAATAATTGCACTACCGGTGTCCAATATATCTTTGTCCTCTGCTTGTTTCTATACAGAGGGTACTCATGAGTAAGCGTACAATGAATTAAAGAAAAAAACTGAATGCTTCAAATATGCATTTGTAAGTACCCATGATATAGAATAATAGAAGGCGGCTTCTTTTAAATGTTGAAATGCGTATATTCTCTTATTTGTTAAATCGTTCTTAGCTCTTTATCCCTTCCTTTATTTACTTTATTTAGCAGCTTTTATAACTCTTTATTCCCTTGAGTCCAGGAAATTTTAGACGATCGCGTTCAAAATTGAGCAGAGTTGTAGCTGAATATACCCACACTGCAGCTGAATGACACCTACTGTTTATCAGAATAATTGAGGCACGTTTATAGAAAGTTATTATATTTTTGCACCATGAGGAAACACAAAATTTGGAATAAATTAGTTATTTCATCTATGTATTGTATTTCAGCAGAAATTGAGAAATTCCTTTTCATGACCTCTGCGTATTTGGCTTTACAATCCGATATTAGGCTGAATTTCCTTCATTTACGCTGCTATTCTTGTCTTCTCCCCTTGCCTTCTATGCTAATAATGAAGTTTATCCTTGTTCTTATAAAACATAATAGCCTTGAAATAAAATGTGATGACATTTTAATTCAATAAGATAATATTTTATACTGTATACCTGTGTAACGTGAGGGCATTTATCTTTTTATACCTGTATATCGTGACAACATTTACCTTTTATACCTGCATAAATGCGATGAAATTTTATTTCAAGGTGATCATATTCTAAACTTGATGCCTAAAATCGGATCATATTTATATACCTGTTGTTACATGATTGACATACGTACAGGAGCTAACTCTTAATGCAGGTCCAGGAGATCTTTTTATCATGGTCGTTTTTAACGCATTCCAATAACAATTAGAGCGGAGATTTTAACTCTTGTATCGCATAGAACCACCTTCCATGCATTGTATCATCATCTTATAGATAAATTATAATGGATTCTATTACAAAATCCACTGATTATTTTCGCCAGTGTCGTATGACGCTATAGAAAAGTCATTGAGAGCGTTTTTGGCCTAAGAATACCACCTAAGAAATAAGCGTCAAAACATGTTTTATTCCCTCACACCTTATCCTCTGTCTGTTTTCACTGCTCGTTATCTTACAACCCCCGTACCCCTTTTGTGTGGTTCGCATGGTACCGTGTAGTTATGGATGTAGACGTTATTTGCCGCATGCAATTAGTCAAATAAAACGATAGCAAATATATAGAGGGAAGTTTTCCGATAAAATACGTTTCAAGATTTAAAGAGACGTAAACATTAAAAGGTAAATGATTACGTTTGAACTAATTACACAATGAGGGAAGCCCAATGAATGATAGTTTAACAACTGGTAGCAAGCCTTAATTGGATTCCACCATGTTAATTGTCAATATTTCCGGGCAATATGCTAAATGTTATGCTTGCGCGAATTTTAACATTTAAAGGTACCGGCTGGCCACGGTAGAAAGGTCGTTACAAAAAGGTGGCCGGCATAAATTAAGGTAAATAAATCGAATTATTCCTAGTCCATGAATTAAATTTTCCTTTGTTCCATGAACTTAATAATTATTTTCCAAGATGTTTAGCCATTAGAGCGTCAAACACCCAAGTCCAATACTATTAATACCATGACTTCCTACAACTTCGGCATTTGAAGTGTATTCCTTGCCAACCTTGAATAATATTTGCTCACAATGATTCAATGCTGACCTTAAACCTTTGAGTAAAATATTATCGTCTGTAACCGATTTCTATGGCTTCCCAACGCATTCCAATAACAATACAGCCAGTAGTAACAATACATTACAATAGGTATATACAGCCTTACATATATACAGTAAAAATATTGCAATAGAATTTCAACAGCCTTTCAATTTACACTTGCATATTTGCCAGTTGTAAATTTCAATAATATATCAATCATACTTCCATCAATATGTCCAGAAAGAGAGGAAAAGGGAAAATTAAAAAAAAGGCTGGATTGTTTCATACTTCCTGCACTCACCGAAAAACATTCCCTCCATCCCGTAAATCGGATTACTGACGTTTATTCCCACCGATTACGATTGAATTATGTGTTTATGATTGCATCTCGAAATATATAAGATGGAAAATAACACTCTATTTAGTCAAACTGCAAAATGGAAAATATTCCTCCTATACCACAGTTTCGCTTGTATTAAATGTATATTTCCACTCTTGGATTATTGTATATTCGTATACAGTGACTTAGCTGATGTCTTAAGCAACTAATCAATTGCTGTATTATATTCATTTGACCTTCATGGAGATGACGATGGTGATGATGATGAAATCTTCGTAATCTATTTACTCCGAGGACAAGTGTTTTTCAAAGATTAATTCACCCTGACATCTCCTTCACATCCCACAAGCTTGTAACAGCCTGTTACAGCCTCAAGACTCCTTCCTTATCATTTCTTCCAAGTTTTCGAACTCGCAACCCTTTCACATCAAATCTTCCTCACCACTCCAAGCATTTAGAAATAAATTATTTTCTTACTTAACAACTCAAGATCAATTTTTATTAAAATGGTTTATGTGATACAATTTATTTTGGTTTGGTGATTTCATGTGAAATTGGTTTGATTCTTTTTTACTTAACGTACGTATTACAAATATTTGAGCAAAATTACCAATTCGTCTACAGTTTACTTGTTTAATAAGGTTACCCCAGAGATTTATAAAGATTTTTATTCATTCATTTAATTTTTTTAATTCATGGAGTGCTTAGGTAACAGAAATTTCAACAGCCTTTCACTTTAGATTTGTATTTTTGCCATGTCGTAAATATTTATGAGGAATTTTTAACCCTTTAATAAAAAAGATGTGCAGTAGTGAAATATGTGTATTTGAATATATAACGTGATGCGAATGCATTTTGTGGAGACGGATTTATTTCTTTCTTTAAATAGGTGTATCAGGAAACATTTTCCAAAAGCAGTTTATTATAAATAATAAATTTTGAAAAGGAATGTTAGATGATGGAGTGAAGCGGAGATAATAGCATATAAGCATTCGTTTAGTAAAATGTTAATGAAAATAATTTATAATTACAATTACTTATCGTAATCTCAACTTCGTAACCGTGGATCGTTGAGTCCCATACGATTTCATCCAACTTGCACTTTTTATTGAAGCAATTTAATTGATGCTTATTTCACGACTTTGCTGGTTATCAGAACTATGACACATGTGAGGCCATGGAAATACTTGAAAGCCGCTTAGCAGCTTAATATTTGCTCGTTAATACAGCATTAATATTTTTGTTTCGAGAGCACTGTCCACATTTCCAAAATGGGCTAATCGGCAGCATCATGCCAGGTCGCTTCTGCATGAAACGCGGGGTTTATGAAACAGATTCCCTTTGACCGCGTTCCATTTCCACGAGACGATTCATCATCTGATTAATTCGGGACCGGATAGCGGCGACTGTCTTTTTTTTCTCTTCCGAGTGCCGTTCGAATCAAAAGCTGAATCCTTTGATTCCCCAGGGGTGATTTCGTTGGGAAGTGCACTCGGAAATGGTTTTTATAGAAGCTAGAATTTAAATTCATTGTGAAAAGGATTTGAACATGTAAATTAAAAAATATATTCATTAAAACGTCCCCTGTCTCTTTTCAATGCTGCACGGAAGCACCATCATTATTTAAATTATTCGTAACACATTCAGCAATGTTGGAACGTGAATAACATTTCCCTTGGGAGCTATTAGTTTGGACTATGAAGATTTAATGTTACGGATAAGTTTATACCATCATCGACTGTGGTGTAAATTTCTCTGCTATTGGACAAGAAATCTCCATTACATTTCAAAAATGCTTTATGAATGTTTAGGTAGGTATAACAAAAATAATATGACCGTAAAAAGGAAAGAGTGCCAAGTTCATTTGTTCAGTTACAAATACAGTAGAAATGCATTTATACTGCACACTCAAGTCACAAATTTTGATCACCTTTTTAACCCTAATATTTAGATGATACCTTTTTATTTCTCTCCCCAAATAACAGCTCCCTAAATACTTGATGCTATGGTCAAAAATATCAGTTGTACACACGATTAGATAGCACTATTGAACTCTTTTCGTTACCAGATGATATTATATCAATATTGAAACTTTTCAGTTAAGTTTTAACTGTGGGCAATTACGTGCATTTTTCCTGTACATTAAGTTGTATTACCTCACCTGATATCCCACTGTACTGTTTAATTACTGCCTGCAAATCAGAGAATTCTTAAGTGAAATCACATCCTTATTAAAATGTTTAGTAAATTACTTACAATGAGGTGGATTACAGAGGTCCTTGAGGTTTTAACTTTTCCTTAAATGTGACTTACAAGTTTACTTCTTTTCTTATGCTGTGTTCTTGCTACTTGCATGATTTCTGGAGTTGGATAGTCTGGTGTATGACGCAGAAATTCATGAAAAATAAACCAAAGGTAAATGGCGCAACTGCGTTAATGCTCGTATCAACTGATTCCACGTTTTTTTTTATAACACTCTGGGATTAGAGCTAACAACTCAAGTTATATAACGGGGTGCATTTGTATTTAACATGTTACAGTTAATTGATGATATGCTTTTTCTTTGCAATAATCATCGTTCATTATAGCGTCGTGTATTTTTGGATGAGTTTTTACCATGTAGCATTTGCAAAATTGTCCCACTTTCAACTCTCCCCACCCGAAAATGATACCGATAGTCTTTTGTTGGGATGTTGAAATGAGCCAGGAAAGTAGCTTGTTCATTTGACTTCCCTTCAATAAACTGCCTTTGCACAAAATAGCAAAGGCAGTTTATTATTTAGCTCGTATTAACAATTTGCAGTTAATCTTAATTATTATTTATGTTCACGATTTAAAGCATCATACATGCCACCTGCCAGCAAAAATCCTTTCTCATTCGTTGTTTATATGTAACGACTTTTTAAGGTAGTCCTTAACAACTCCTTAACTCCTTGTTTTGTTGGGATTCTGTCCAAAAGATTTATCTTTTAATTTAAATTATCATTTAACAATGTGTTTGAACATAAATTGAGTATGCTTTGTCAGCAGTTAGTAAAAAAAAACTATCCATTGATACCTTATTCATTGTTACAGGTTCTTTATATGTTGAGAAAAAGATATATAGGCAACAGAAATAATACATACGATGATCTTAGGATTTTTATATAGGCTGGAATCCTCATTAGATCCATAATGTATTTTTTTAATGACATAATTGTTTAACTCTCTTGTCGGACCAAAAATGGAGACAAGTTGGTATTTGTCCTCGTTCCACCAGGTGTCTCTAGGGATTCGAACTCGTTGGCAGGAGGGTAAACACAATAAACTGTGGAGGAGGTGTTAATTCGCGGATACTGTAGGCGTCGGTGAAGAAGACCTTTCCCATCAATCGAGAACCCTTTTAAGTTGGGAATTGCTGACGGGGCACGGTGGGGAACGCGGCGAGGATGAGGCGAGCTTAGCAATGGGGAAGCAATGACCTAGTGCAGTTAGTGCCAACCTATGGCACCCAGTCGTGCCAAAATCAGCGGAATAAATAAGCCTAGTTTGGTGAGGAACTTGTTGCTCATGTGTGGGAAACAACTGCCGTATGTTTTAAAATTCAAGAAATTATTCTTATGGAATTAAATTCAATCCGGGATTTCGGAGCCTCGTAGTTTTAATATGTGTATTTTCAATTCATAAAAGTTTGTAAGTGTGATGATTTATGAATTTATCATGGAGAATATTAATTTTAATATTTGTATATCAGCCTGCATTACTCTCAAGACCGCACGTACATTTTTCGAAGGCTTCATTAAAGGAAATTGAATTTCTAATTCTATGGATGCTAAAATGAACATGATATTTTACAATTAATATAATTCGAGAAGATGGTCATGAAACGGAAGCCCCAACGGTATGTTTACGTTGGGTTGAGGTGCCTCTCGCACAGTGGCTTGCACACATCTGCCTTGAGTACGTAAAAACAGAGGTGATAAAATGGCAATCAATTGGAAACTGACACTCTTTGAGTACAGCTGTTTCCAAAATTTAAAATCATTCTCGTGCTTCCGGAAGCTAACTAGCAAATCTGCACGTGGAAGGAAAATTTATTTTGGGGGTGCCATGAGGCATTACAATCGTTTGACCGTCAGATTAACATATTAAAATCATTCATGGTTATGCAGTAAAATCTAGTTTTAGGTTTGAGTGTAGGCATATGGACTAATTGATGTGGCGGAACAATGGCTCACCCGAGGGCGAAGATATCCTCCGGTCCGGACAGAATGTGCGCCAGGAAGAGGGTGTAGAGGACGAAGGGCACTCCCGGATTCATGGCTCCCTTTACTCCCCCTTCCTCCTCCCGGTCTCCTCCTCGTCGCCCCCCCTCTCTCCGCCACTCCTCCGCCCCCCGCCTCGCCCCCGCCGTATCCCGTCGACGGCGACGGATTGATTCCTTAATCCACCAATTGCGACTCCCCCTTCAAGAACCATTTGGCTCCGCGAGAGGTCTTGTCGAGTGCATGGGCGTGTAGAATTCATTCGGTGCCGAAGTCCTGGGATCTCTTGTCGAGCCTTGATGAATTTCGGCATGTATGACCCCCTCACCTCTCGTCTCAATGGAATCTTCCCACTTGATGCTGCTCAGCTGCTTAAAAACACGAAATATTAAGCGTGGAAATCAGCAATGTTCGGTTCGAGTCACCCGCAGCTCATTAGATATTTGTAACGGTATCGTTCGGCCCTCGTGCTTCTCTGCGATAATTTACGACTCATTTTGAAGCTGTGCCACGTATTTATTTGTAGCTTTGTATATTTTAGTATTTAGCTTGTTTTTAATAAGGGGTATATTCAGTGTTTTTGATCGACCTTTAAGAATTTTTGCATTCAAAAGTTCGATTTGTATACGATAGTCCTTTTTAAAAATTTTTTGGAACATAAACTAGGAAATTTGGATATTTTACATCCAATGTAACTTCTTTGAAAACTTTAGCAAATTACCCTGAGGAAGTCTCCAGCAGACGAGACGAAACGGTCGTTCATGTTAATGATGTGACGCGGGTTTACCCAAAAAAACGACGACGCTGTTTAGCAAATTTAATAAATTAATAGACCCAGATATCGGCACTTCAGTTAAAACAGGCGAAAACAATAACAAATTATAACTGGAGGGTTTGAGGACTTCCTTGTCGATTTACTTTGGCAGACATCTAAGACCTCAAGCAAAATTTATCACTCATGCGCGATCGTCACTAGCTCAGCTCGTTCGTCTATGTAACCAGATCTCGTATTGCTTCTAGTGTAATAATACCATTGCTTTCATATTTTTATATGAGCTTCGAAACTCAGCAATCATGGTGAGCATGAATAGTGAGAGAGGAATGTGGAAAACGTTGTGCTATTTGGGTAGTCATTGGGAATTCTCACATGTTAATGTAAACAGAGGCCATTACGCAGATCGTTCTTCGACACTCAAGGAGAGAAAAGAAAGAAGTACAGTCTGGAAAGAAGACGTTTTAGTGCGCAACACTCGTGTTCCGCCACTGCTTGCTAAAGTGAGCACTAAGATGTGAGTTTACTCGAGTACTTGTGGCAAGGATTGCGAAAATATCACTGGAAGAAGCTGCAAGGTTTTCGTGCCTGATCGGTTAATATAGTCACACGGACTTTATGAAAAGGATGTATGCGTCGAAATCTCTCGTCGGTGAATCCATCTACAGCCACCATCTAGAGTAGATGAAAGGACCTCCGCTGCTCTGAACCAGGGTCGAAATGACACCCAATATGAGGCCTATTTAAAAGTTGATGCAATTGCTCACGTGGCATCTATTCCACGCGTGGCACCCTGTGATACAACTCGCGCTTCTCCCCGGACTTGGAAAAATCACGTTCTCACAAACTACGCAGGCGATAGAGAAGTTGTTGCTCTTGTGAAGGGCGTATCCCAAGCAGCGTGGTGGCGTATTAACATGTCCTTCACCTGCCCCACGCGGTAGTCGAACGCTGTCCTCCTCGTTCGACGTCACTTTAGGATTCCACTGTCGGCACTTTCCTCTGTTTCTTCCTCTCCGCTTCTTCTCCCTCCCTCCAGCTCTCTTCTCTCTCTTCCCTTCCCACCCCCGTGAAGCAGCTGACGTGCCGCTGGCCGCGTGAATGGGTCTGATCCGTCGTCGAAGCCGCGATGCTAGTGAGGACGGTCGGGGAGAGTGTTAATATCCACCACCGTAGGCCTCCACCTCTCTCCTTTCTCCACGGCTGCCTTCTCCCCCTCTGGGAGCGGGTTGCCTGGATACCGAAAACGAATGAACTGAGTGAGGGCTTCCCATTCGACTTGTCTCACGCTCCCTCCATCCCTACTCCACCCCCACCCACCCACCCTATCCTCCCTCTCCTGTGCCACACCTCCCTCTCGCGGCAACTTCTCTCCCTCTCTCGCCTCTGGGTTCTTTTCATGGCGGGCTCTCGATCGTGTGCGGTGCACTCCACTCCCTTGTGGGTATGTGTGTGTGTCTGCGTCTGTGTGTGCGTGTGTGGATGCCAGTGTGATTGAGATCCAGCGTATAAGGGTACCTACCCCCTCTCCAAACCCTTTTGCCACCGCCACACGCATGCGCACATCGGGGCAATTGTAAGGAAAAACCGTGCCCTCCCTCCTCTTCTCTCCCCCCCTCCAACAGACCCTTCCGTCCCTCTACCCCCTTCCGTGGGACTATATGAATCCCTCTCTCTCTCTTCCTCCCCCCCCGGGGGGATAGATCCTCCTCGCCCCGCATATTTTCCTCGCGATGGAGCACCCGACCATTCTGTAACGCTGCCCGACCCTGGAACGCTCCACGGCGCTGTGCTCAAGCGCACGGCCCTGCTCACTTTCCGCTACAGCCGCCCCTCCCCTCTGTATCCTGTTGTTCCCCCCACACACACCTCCCAACCCGCTTGTGCCGTATCCCTTATTATTTCCCCCTCCCTCATATCTCTCTCCCCTCCAGGGCCACGCATATTCGTTCCCGCTTCGCCCCGCCCCCATGGAAGATTTGCGGCAGGGTTCGCGGGGCAGAAGGGTGGAGCCGGGGTTCGTGGGAAGGGAGGAATTACATTTCGGAGAAGCGCGGAGGAAAATGGTTAATTGCATCGGAAAAATTCTTGGGGTGGGTGGCGAGGAGAATGATGCGGTTCTTTTGAAGTCCTCTGCGCTTTGCTCTCTCTCTCTCCCTCTTACGGGAGCGGGGGATGAGATTTGGGAGTGGTATTCCGACCGCTTGACGCTCTCGGCTCCTATTCATGAATTTTTCTGGTGGCACGCGAGTAAGCATTTGCTGCTGAGGTCGACGCTATTCTCCTCACCATAAGCCTGTTGTTGGCAGCAACACTATGCCACACTGGAAGTCTCCTTTCTGTTTCGTAGTTGACGACTTGTTGATGATTGATAATGTATGCCTCAAATATTTCTTCTCACTGGTAGGCGTCATGTTTTTACCGTCATAAAATATGAATCGGCTTCTAGAGCACCAACCCGAGTATTGGGGCTAAAAGCGCTGATTTTCAGGATAGGGTCTTTTGGGTGTCTTTTGAATTCTACTTAGTACATTAGTAGTAATAAATAAAAGTAGTAATTCTGCATACTTACCAAAATGACAAAATTTACAAAGTTTAGGATGTCTTTTGAATCCTTCTTAGCTAATTAATTTTGGAAAGCTTGATTTTCTAATGATTTATTTCAGTATCCTTTCACTTCGCTCAATAATAGCTTTTTCCTTCAGTCTTCCAACCCAGTTTTTTCCTTCACCTTTATAGATAACGAGTGTCTTAAAGCTATTTTAAAATAGTGTTTCAAACACCAGACAAAATAGCATTCAAAAATCACACTAAAACTATATCCTTTATTCATATCCTGTTATTATTGCTTCCGGTATAGGTTTTCTTACGTAAATGAAGTCTTATTATCAGCTTTGCGAATAGTGTTCCAAATGAAATGAGAATAGTAACGATGAAGAAAAATGACATTCAAATATAAACCAATGTCATGGAATATCAGCGATATCTGCCAGACGGTAAAGTTTCTCAATATTAATTAATAATGCAAAAGATGTAATTAAATTAGGGAAAATACTCATCAAAAACCACTCCGTCGTTTGGTTTAGGGTGGAGTCGTGAAAACAAGCAAGATCTCCAATTCTTTGAAGCTCGTCTTTGGAAACCGATTCTCCGATATTCATGACCTGATCGATAACATTCCATTCATGCAGTTGCCCGGAGTATTTTGTGTTAATTTCGGGAGATGTAAAGGATAAAGGATCTCACTGCCGCGGCGTTTAGAGAGGGATAGCGATTTAATGAAAGGGAGAGGCGAAGATGTGAATTGGTTTAGTCGTGCAGGGGAAGGGATGGAGAGTCAAGGGGGCGTCGTATTTTGTTTGCACCGAGGATAGCTGAGAGAATAACGGAAGGGATTCCCGGGTGAAGCTGGATGGAAGCAAAGCAGGAAATCGTGATAGTGAAAAATCTTTGCAATATTGCACATTATTTATTATTGCCCGATCGGTTTCAGTGCTTCCGCGTCGTTGTCAAGGGTGCAAAAAAACCTGTGAGAAGCGTAGGTACTTCACCGAGGCAGTTGGCAGGAGGAAAAAATAGGATGGGAGGGATGGTTTGAAAATAATCGGAGGTAAAAGTGAAGATTAAGGGGAGGGTCAGGAGGATCAGGGTCGTGGAATAAAATATTGAGGCAAATGAAAATAATTTAAAATGGCAATATTTTCGGATATATCATTTAAAATGGCATTGTCAGGTGAACATCGTCATTTTACAATTTCTAAATCCCCTAAAATTATTTAATCGTAAACCTTAGTTGTTAGCATGCAAAATCAGAGACTTAAAGCTACCTGGGTGCCCATTTTGGATCAGATACATTGCAAAGCCAGATTTAAGTTCATTTTCTTTTTACAATTTTGAGACTCTTATGTTCTTGTAGCAAATTTTATTCTAGCTTGCTGAACGCATACATCATTGTAGTAACAGCATAAAATTGTAATTATACATAACATTTTTTAACACATACATTTTACGCTGAGAATTAAAGAGTTTTGAGGCTGAATGGAAAATACTAAAAAATATTTATAGGGTTATTGGGTTAAAATGGCAAAATTTACAAACATTCGTTTTGATATTTTCTGGATAAGGATACCTAAAAATGGTAATTTACACCATTCGTTATGTAATTTACACCATTCGTTATATCTAGTGTGGTAATTTCAAAATTGTAATATTATACATTGCAATGCCTTTTTCATATTTTAATACCAAAGACTACTCTGCGCTTTTGTACGATGCAAAAACTGATTTATGGTTTTCATCTTTAATCTTTGCTCGTGAGAGTAGATATTTTACTACACCCTTAGGCATTGCCTCTGACTACACAGATCTTTAAGAACCGACTACTATCAGCGTCCGTAAAATGGGACCAAAAGTGAAGTATCAATTCAAGAGAGCGAGTCAATAGGAGTAGGTGACCCTGAGGTAGTACTGAATAAAGCCCTATTCTGCTTGAAGAACATCGGCTGTTCTTCTAGGTGGTAATTCTCATTTGGGAGAGTGACATGCAAAATATTTTATTTTTTTCAAGACAGAAGGTGTCTCCGAAGTCCGGGTGTTTCAAGTCTTGAAAGAAAGATTGCTATGAAATTATTAATTTGGAGAAGCAATGTGAAATATATAAGAGAGAAAATATTAATTCAGGTGGACACAATAAAGCAGGTGGATAGGGTCACATATCACTTAAGTATACCTAGTAAAAGAGGAAATAAAGTTAGGCAGATAAATTTTATTTAAGGTATAAATGTTGATGGAGGACGATTTGAAAGGCATCGGGAAATTAAAGCAGGTGACAAAGAGGAGAATGATGTACAAGTATTGAACAGGGAAGGAAAGAAAGTTATTCTGGATTTAGGCAATCAGAATATTGTAAAGATTAAAGAATGCAATGAGTAAAATACCCGCTGAATGAGAAGGAGGGTAAGAGAGGGCTTATATGAGTGGGAAAAAACAGACGGACTACGCTCAAATTCATAAATTCAATTTGGTCAAACTCTATTGCATGTAATTTGTAGGCCACCAAACATTTTTCCCGACTATTATATTCTTGGTGCCATTACTCTTTTTCCACCATCTGAGAACAGAGAACATCAATTATTTTCAATTATTCAATTAAAGATTGCATTTAAAATAATGTTCTATTAGCATGAAAGCCTAAACTCTCCGCTACGCCGTCATAAACGTGTTTGCTTGTAAGATTCCAATCTTTAGTTCCTGATAGTTTACACCCAAATCTATTTCATTCGTAATGACATTTATATCTGCTTTTTCCCCATTTACCTTGCATTATCATACCAATAAGAACCTTTGACACAGCATTTTTCCTTATTTACCTGCCTCAAAGATAGAGCAGTACTGGAGAAACTGCATCGCCATGCACATAACACCTCACTTTGTTTGGTACCATTGGCGATGCTTGAGAGAAGGTGAGATGTAAATTAGACTTAAGGTTTTCGTGTAAATTGTGAGGCCGATGCATGTGCCACTCTTCGCCAATCGATATTTCAAGCGAAACTTACCCGAGAACTTAGAAATGACACTCTGGTACGCATGTAACACGAAAAAGAGGCTACTTCTGGGTTTCCTCCCGTTACACGCTTCGTAAGCTTAGTTTTGCCCCGTATAGCTTCTACCCAGAGTAGTGTAGGGGCGTAACGAGACAAGATCGAGGGGAGGGAAGATTATTAGTGGGCTTCCTGCTCTCCAGCGGGTCATACTGCCTACTGCCTCGTTGCCGCAATGTTTGGAAAAAGCACTAGTTTCGAATTACCGAGCGCAGGTCAGTCATGTCTAGTCTCTTAAATCTTTTTTTCGGATTAGGTAAATATTCTTCCGTAAACTTTTGTCTTCTTCCTACCTGGTTTTAAAATCCTTACCATGTTACTGGAAGGTGTCGTTGGAGTTCCTACCGAGAGAAGGAGATACGTTTGTGCCCCGTGGGCAGTACGCGAATGGAAAGATTTCGGCTCTGGCGAGTCCACGTCCCCCAGCTACCCTCCTCAGGTTTCGACCCGTTTTGAGTTCCTTTCGTGCGGTCTAATTTTTCGCCAATTTTGTCCGAGAAATCTTGCACCTGAAACCAGTTAGTTACGGGCGTCACAGTCGCGGCCACGATTCACTCACTCAAATTGACTTTTAGCTCTTCACTTTCCACCCGTTTCCTCATCCAGAATTACTCTTAATATACATCGTTTAACATTGTTTATACCAATCTTTTCCTTAGCTCTGAGTACTCAGCTGTCCCTTGTTCCCATTGCTTTTCACACTCTCCTGCAATGCTCTGGATGCTAGTTAGACACAATAGAAACTAGGAAGAGCCAGTGATAGATGCTGATGATTTCGGCGATAAACTTATTTTCAATCAAATAAAATGTATCTTTATGTAGAATTGGTTTCTGGAGTAGTTTGGTCGATATATGAGAAAACACCAATTCTACATAAAAATATAGTGGTCAATAATATACATCTTTATAATAAAATGTATCGGTTATGTTCTATTAGTAATGCCAAATGTACAATTTTGATTATTCTAATTTCTTTCGATCACCTCAATAATTATCACGTCATTCATTAATCTTAATGTTATTGCTACCAGGAGGGTGATCATTCT
This sequence comes from Platycnemis pennipes, assembly GCA_933228895.1. NCBI lineage: Eukaryota > Metazoa > Arthropoda > Insecta > Odonata > Platycnemididae > Platycnemis > Platycnemis pennipes. The sequence goes on from OW121850.1 coordinate 113,607,822, forward strand.
TATGACTATTACTTTTCCCTTGTGCCCAAAACCAGAATATTACTACAATTTTACAAATTTCGTCTATTTTCGAATAATTTATCCACATCTTCAAAGCACCCTTAAATCCATTTTAAAGGTGCATGGTCAGGAGTGAATTATCACCGAAACTTCACTACTTACAAGCAAATGATGGGTTTAATACTACTTCTGCAGAAAAACGTATTAATAATGTATCCAAAAGGTCTATTCGTCTTGTTAACTTGTATTTATGTCAGGAACACAATGATGAGATATTTGATTGGCAGTTGTTAAAATGCATCAGTTTATAATTATCCATTGGCATGCAAATATGCAGTTAACATACATTGGTAATACTGCGCATACATTTAGGATCAACTTCAGACTACTGTATCTACATTTCAGTTACTTATCCGATTACTGATTCGCCAGTAATGGAATCTTATTCTTTGTGAGAAGAATAACAATTCAAATCTATCCCAACGCATTTTGTTCTCATAGTTGAATCGAGTGCGATACCTTGTGTTTTCTCTCAATATTTTTATAGCATAAAAACAACTCGGCAACGAGTTACCGGCATTTGTATGCGTTAAGCTATCTCTTAGTGACGACAGTTTCAGTAGAATCGATGCCGTTCATCGCATACAGGGACATGGGAACCCTTGGTCGGCTGAGCGGCTCGTCAAGTCGTTAGACTGGTGCTTTTCCAGGTGTTTTCTAGAGTATATCGATCTTACCGGTTATAATTTGATTGTAAAGAGGTAATGTAATAAGTAGAAACGCCCAAAAACCTTTGCCATTGAAAATAAACGCCGATACAATCATATCACTGGAGAAAAACCCGATTATATCCTACTAGTTCAGCTTAGAGTTTATTTAAAAGACTCAGTCGATTAAAAATATTTTAAAGACTATTTAAACCAATGGTCTGATACTCATTTAAGTTGTTGAAGTTTCATCCACCTTGTCTTGTGTTTCAATTCCCAACTCTCCATCTCAGGGGTGGCAGCGATGAGGTTGTGGCGGCGAGGGTTTAGGGGTTCGCCGTGTTCGAGGGGAGGGAGGAGTGCGAAGGAGGTCGAGAATGTGCGGACCGGGGGAAACGAAGGGGGTTAGAGGTTTCGACCCTGTTCGGTGTGGAGGCAGGCAGGGCTTAGCCAAGGAGAGGGAATTCTGCGTGATTAAGAATGGGGTGGGGGGTGAGCGGAAGCCAGCGCTGTTTGCGGTGTATAATGGGATACGACTCGGAAGGGGTTGGAGTGGAAAAAGAAACCCTTTTATGGCGATTCTTCTCATCGCATAGCATCCCTCTCGCACAATTAAGGCCTTTAAGCACGCGTGTTGATCCTCTTTCGTTTCCTTTTCGTCCCCTACTGCCCCATCCGATCCCTCGCCGTTTCAATGTTTTTTTCCCTCTCTAGCACGGCGCAAAGGGTGAGTGGGGAAAGGGTTGGCGAAAAAAAAGAATACCGGTGAGGTGAGAAGATAACCACATCGTCTGACTTCTTAATGACCATCCCCATCAAGACAGGATTATCCTTATTTTTGTTTGTGCTTCGGTTTCCTCACTCCTTTCTCATGTTACGCCCTTTCTTACACCTATGCGACCTTCTCATTTGTATTCCGTTGAAAATCAAACGTAATTCTAGCAGGTGGATTGCACGCTAATATATCCTGGATATTAGGGACGATTTCTTTCTCCAGTTCACCTTAAAGGCCTTGCATTAATCTTGGAACATTAATCTCTTCTCGTAAGTTATTCTATACTATTACCTGAGTGGAAAGTATCGGCAGGGAGTGGTAAAAAACCAAAGCACTCGTAGCTTGCATTTTTATGTTCCCTTGAATCCGGTGCGCATTCCAAGCTCTCTCCAACCCCATTCGGATTAAAGCCACAATCGCGAGCGTCCATGGATATTCTTTGACACGTAATTGAAAAAAAATAAGGCGGATTCCCATTGGGATTCAGAATTTTTTTGCAATAATGCCTGATCGCGTTACGCCGGTATACCTATGTACCCACATACATGACTGAATAATTCCGATGTCGAACGCGTAGGCTGACCCAATTGGTTGAGTTTCTTTTATACCATATATTGTGAGAAAGAAAAGGGTGAACGGTCTTGGAAAGGTCATATTTGGTCTTCTTCTTTAGATAGGAGATGATGTAGAGGGGAGACGGCCCTCAATGATTAAGTTTGTTTTAAATAAACGTTACAAAGAGCAACTTAACCCTTTCCCTACTCATAGCTATAATCTAAAAATTTTGATTAACTCGTTTGTCACTTAAATTGGAGATGCACTTCTCACTTTGATAGACTTTATTAGGAGTATGGAGGCGCGTAGCAGTATAAAGAGCTGAAGACGCCTCCCGCATGCTGAAAGTAAGTAAACAAGCAACCTGCATACGCAGGTCTGTACGTACTACAAAATTTCAAAAATTACTGAATCGATTAGGTATTATTTTCTTGATATTGAATATTTGCGAAAATGGCATGCTACCACAACGATTCATCTGCCTCATATTTTGGCTTGGTAGTGCTACCATCCTTCCTAATGAAAAAAAAATTCCAGTTCGCTTGAGGGGTCACTGGAAAAAAATATTGTCTCTTTTGTGCCCTCAAGCAATAAAATATCTAAGTGAATATCGATGCACTCCACGGGAGAGGTAGTTGCTCATTAAAGTTGAACTTTCAAGCTGAATGACACAGCTAACGGCTTAAGTGGCCGGTTAATTTATACTGCCCTCACATCCTTCAATCTTCATTCTCTGCCCGTCAAAATAGTCGAGATGAAAAGGCTCAGTTTTAGTGCGGAACTAAAAGTGCATCTACCACACTTACAGGTATTTCTTACTCGTCTTCCGCATCTTTAAAGACCATTCTGATTGAAACGATACGAGTTGCTTAGTCATTTAGCATCTCTCGAGCTGACAAGATGAGACTTGGTTATTTAATTATTCCTTGGATAATGAGAGTAACTCTTTTCTTCATAATTCAAGTCACGCTTGAATATTCTAACCTGAGTGGTTTTGAATGAATCATTCATGAGTATTTATATTTTTTTCAGCGCGGCTAAATTTGAAAATAGACTATCCATTTCTTCCCTTCAGAGAAAAAGCTGGAAAAGCAGATAGCGTATTTTCATACAATTTTACGCTAATATTGCAGGATAGTTGATGTTACAGGGTACATGAACATACTATTGGTTTAATCATATTTTTAAATGCTAGGTACAAGAAGAAATCAGCACAGGGTGGGTGAATTGGGCGCTGAGATTGCATGCACCATTGAAATTAACTTATTTTAGATTGATGCAAATATAAATGTCGTTTTACACGAGGCTTGATACTAATTAGTCGAATACAGCGGGGATTATTCCAATGTTATGCAAAGGATGGCATTGGAAACTTCATAAATCCCCAGTCTATTTCCATGCACTCATCCATGCGGTTTACACGATTTAACGCTGCTCAATTTGTGCAATTTATTGCTTTCATGCAGCACGACGTTAATTGTGAAAGGTGTGCTAGTTGAATCGTTCAGATTTGCAGATGACCAAAAGGTAGATGGCAAATCATCCAAGGGACTACAGTCATTGATGAAAGGTTTGCAACTTCGTTACGTGAAATGCGGAATGAAGATAAACCACAAGAATACCGAAGTAACGGTTTTTTTCAAGAAACAGATACCTAGGTTAAAAATTAAAGTGAGTCGGTGTAGAACAGAAAAGGTGGTAACATTTATTTATCTGGGCTGTGTTGTGGACGAAGCTAAGGGTAATAAAACATTGGAAAGAGAACATCGTAAGCAAACGAGGGGTTATGAAGTGTTAGTCTTATACCGGAACCTCAGGCAACCATTGCGTGAAAAGAATTGTAAAGAGCATATACTGTAGCGGGGTGTTATTAGGCTTGGATAATTTTGCGTAATAGAAGGAAAAAAGAATGGCTGCTTTTAAAATGTAGATTTGAAGGTGAAAGAAAAAAGCGTGAACAGTCAAAAGGAAGAACGTTGATGGGGTGGGAAGAAGGAAACTAGAGTAAATTAGGACGAGGCACAGTTAGGGGATTGAATCAAGTAATTTGGGATATTTGATTCTGAAGGTAATAATAAGATGGCGATTGCTAGCTAAGCATAGAAGAGAGAGATTATTTTGATAGAAATGAAGAGGTAGAAAGAATTATATTTGAAAAAGTAATAGTTTTGGGAATAGTACGTTCAGGAAAAATATGAAAGGAGTGCAATAGTATACTCTATCAAAACATACACTTACATAAGTGTTATAACAGCAAGTGAATATATTGGTATCAGCGGAAATGGCAGAGGGATGAGGAGGGCACGAGAGAGACTCAGGAAACAAGCCTCATAGAAAATAGACAAGTGGTTCAATGGTCGATGACCCATCCGAACAGCTAACAATCATTACACCCGTTGCTTGTGTTATTAATGCTATAAATTAAATATTGATTCGCTATGCTGAGATTAAAAAGAGCAATCAGTTCATATAAAGTTTATTTGTAGAGATAGCCGATTAGCCAATTGCAGTTTGAAGGGAATGATAATTAGTTAAAAATATCGTAAAGGCATAATAATCTTGTTTTTTCTTTTAAAATCCCGACTGTTTTTGCCAACTTTCTTTGTCCATGCATATGAGATTTGAAGTTATTTAAGTACTCCGTTAACTGGCCGTGGTATTCTTACAATTTTTAGTTTGACCTATGTAAGATGTTTTACGGGTGGAAACATATATTCCGCAAATGAACGTGTATTGAGCGGCAAAAACACAATTAGCTAAAAGCGAACTTCGTCTGATTGTCCTCGGAAGGGAGAATCCTAATCGGTGCGACCGGAGATGGTCGGGAATTGCCAATTTTTTTCTGTGAAGGAAGGGGGTTTCCAAAAGCCAACCCTTTAACATCGAAATGTCCGAAGCATAAACGTATATATATATAAATCGAGGGCCTGCCGTGACCTTTTCCGACCCCCCTTCCTGCCCACCTCGTAAGAACTGCCCCCCTCTCCCCATCTCACCCCCTCTCGATTCCCCTACCCAACGCGTGGGTGCATATCAAGTCGCGACTGCAATACTCGAGGGGCTTCCCAGTGTGGATACCTTCCAGCCAAAGCATACGATTCTTTTCCACATCTCTCTCCCCCGCTCACCCCTGCCCTCACCTCTCGCAACCCCTTTTCTCACTCCCATATCGTAACTTTTTTTCTCTCTATTTTTAGCGATATCCTCAGGGAGGATCAGTGACGATGTATATAACCCCTTAATGGCATTTACGTCAGGCATCACAGGTAGGGGGGGGGGGAAGCGAGGCTACCAGTTTCCTCTCTCCCTCGGCTCCGTCATTTACCAGTCCCGACGAACATCTCCCTCCTCCCTCCTCGACTCTCTGGTGGAAAAGATTTTTTCCGTCCCGTTAACCCTTGCTGCTACACCCTTGTACCACAGCCTTCGTCTCGCTTGTGTGTGACCGTGTCTGCATGTGAGTCATACGACCCCCCTTCCCTATGTCCCCCCTTGTCCCTCCCTCCTCCTCCCGAGGGGGCAAACCCTGCCCCCTTCCCCCTCCCCTTCACCACCTCTTTCCGAACCTCATTTGACCGGGACCCTCCTCCTCCCCCCTGCCGCCAGGCTAAACCTCAAGTCCCTACTTAACCTGCCCATTGAGCATGTTCCATCGGGAGGATCGGTGGGTTCTGTAGTGCTGATATCCTCTATTTTGCTCGCTCGCGAAGCGGGGGTGGGATTTGATAGGGTGGGGGCCGGAGAGAAGGAGTAAGGGGAGTCATTCTTGCGGAAAGGCCATTTATTAAGGTGTTTTTGCGCTTTCCGTAGCCGTTGTATCGTACGCGAGATGACCTATAGTGTTATTCCACGTACGTGTTGGGAATGTTGGGAAGTTCTGTCTGACGTCTATCCAGGCTCAAAATATCTACATATACATGCTACCCTCCAATCCGCCGCAAAGGTGTAAGGTGGCACTGTCCAGCCTGGCGCACAATCTGTTCCTAATACAAAAATTTCCTGAACCGTCCATTCTAATCATTTTCTCCATTAGAAGTAAATTAGCAAAATAACGGAATTAGGTTTCAAGGTGTTCCAACCCATTACCTTATATCACAACATTGAACCTACATTTATACTACCCATAATTCGAACCCGGAACCTTTGGGTTACGAGACCGGCGCTTTACAGATCTGACTACCACAGCCGGCTTGGTAAACTAGATAGAGAAATTCATTCAAAAACGGTCTAATTAGTTCCTGTGCTCTATCATATTCGCACCAAAAGTTAGAGTTTTACTTTTCCAAAACGGTGTGGTGGCCGAGTAAGGCTGGAGATGCCTAGCTTATAACGGGGAAATTTCACTTTGGACATACCCATCCTAGCACAGGCTGTGATTTTTTTGGAATCAGATTTGTCTGAAAAACCATTCGCAGTACAAGCGAATGACCTGTTCCCATACCATGATATGTGAATTATAGACGCAGTTGAATTTATGCTCGTTTAACTAAACCTTCCGCAACCAGAAACACCTTCGGTCAGGACAGTATGACTTGGAGGAAGTTCGGTCTTATAGGTTAATATTCCAATGATTGCGAGCATGAATGTAATGGAAGGGAAAGAATTCAGTTAAAGCGTTGATTATATCCGTCCGGCGCTTATGCATTTAATGTGAGTGGTTCTAATCTAATTTAATCTTTAGTGGTTTAGGTATTTTTGTGTGTGCTAGTAAAATATTAAATCCTTATCTGAAAAGCTGTATGATTTTCCTCCCATGCCTTGACTTGCTAGCTGTGGAGAATATTATGGCTTCTGATACATACAATGGATTTTTGCATATTTATAGCTGCAGAAATCTTTTCTTTGGGCACAATATTTTTTAAAAGTTGCATGACTATGCAGTTACTCAAGCTTGCCTAAATAAAATTCCCATTGTGCATGCATTCATTTTACGCAATAACAGAGTGGTATGAGATACTAAGCGTGGTTATATGCGCAAAAGCTCTTTACGTAGCTACGGCAAATCTCGGCACAATGAAAACCTATGGAAATGAAAACGCAAATGCAGGGTGATTATATGAGAAACATGGGATGTGGCGGCAGTATAGAAAATCGTTCAAACTTCCTTATAGAATAACTTCAATCCATATGCAGCCAATGCTTTTGCATTCATTGCTTCTTAATCTCATATTTAAGGTGTGATTGTCGTTCAAATACTTTGAAGACGCCAGTACTCTTTTCAGGATAATGCATCAGCATGAATCCTCCAACACCGTATCAAGCAGAAAGTTAATCTGGTTGGCAAAGTAAAAGAGCTGACCAATAATTTCGGACAACGACGTGTGAAGAACACGCATTAGGGTAGGGCGCCCAGTTAAGATCCCATGGCCACCTGTGATTTTTCAGAAAGATACTGTACCAAGAAAAACAAGGTTGAGTTTAGGTGGATACATCAAAGAGGAAGATCGCTTCCAAATTTGGACTATGCACCTCCTATTATTTTCACACAATTCTACTCACTGGGCTTCCACTCCATTGCCTGGATAAATACCGAATCAGAACGTGAACATTGAAGATAGGTGGTTTTCGTTAAAGAGCATCGTAATGAAGGCGTGTCCATGATCAAAAAAGTAATCCATTCATCTTTAGACAGTTAAGGTTTGGCATTGTCTGAGGTAGAACAAAAGAGAATCCGTTCCATGCTCAAGTGCTGGCCAAAAAGCTCTTCAAATTCAGTGTAGTTATTCTCTATCCATCAAATGAGACGATGAGTTCTGTATTTGTGGCGTTATTTGCTGAGAACGGTTGACGTTTCAGTGGACGCGCACCGAGATCCTCTTCACAATAAACCTGAACACCGAGATCAAAAAATGCAAACGGCATAAATGGCTTCAGCTGCCTGTTGCTGATAATTAATAAGACGGAGAGGTTTAAATGCATTTTTCCGCAAGCAATAGGGACCATCATTCATGTAATGAAAGTTACCGAGGAGAATACGCACGAATGTAATTATGTCACACACTTCTTCGCATGTTTTATAAATTACGCATTATATATTGATGAGCACTGTGCATGTTTTTTCCATAAAAGTATAGTTTGAAACTAAAAGATGACTTAAACACGAAGATACCGTGTTTCCTGGGTGAATTTGAGTTCTGAGTAAACCCAGTCCCTACAATAGGATTGTTTCTTCAAAAGAAAATTATTTTGGCGTAGTCTGCCTGTATCCAATACAGTTGCGGTCGAATTCTGAGAAGGCAGACGATACAGTGGAAAACCTGGCACGATGAAGTGAAATAAATTATGAGTTAATTATGAGTGCGAAATAAAGTATGCAAAAACATCAAAACCGTCAATTCTTACAGTAATACAGGTAAAAGTGTTTGCAATTTTTTTTACTCTAGAAATATTTCCACAGTATCTCTTCGGAGATAGTAGAATTTCTTATGATAAATATTTGCTTCGGTACTGGGACAATACCTTAATGGATGACAGAAGTTTATTAAATGCCGACTTGATTTGGAGCGTGGTGTTGTAAGGATCGTACCTTGAAACCCAAGGAGAGAGTTCTAGAATGGAGGAAAAAGGAGACAGGCTTCGTGGCTGAAACTGGTGAATATCAAGGGGCTACGGAAGGCCATTTCAGAAGGTAGAATACTGGTAAGCGAGGAAGAGGGAGGGAAAGAAAATTTATTTTGGATAGCAAATTTGGATATGAACTATACTGATCTGAAGATAAATATATCGTATTGAAGAACCCGTTCAGAAAACAGGTACAACATAAAGAAGGGTTATAAATAATCAAATATTACCAAAACCAACAGAGAACTCATAACAATAATTGGAAACTTGAGTCAAAGCTACTCTCTTTGATGTCTTCAATATATGGTACATTTTCTCTAACGCCTGATGAAAATTTATAATATATGTATTATATTTTAATTTACTCAATGAACTTATTTTTATAAAGGCTACGTTCCAAAATAGATTTTGAACCTTACATAGGTGGCACTATTTGACTTACTGACAGCTTGAAGTAGGAGTTCGGAGAAATTATATCATAAATTGCTCGGGAGCCGTAGTGTTTCAAAGGAAAATTGTAATACTCAGTCGGCACTCTGATTTTTGCTCTAACAACGCACTACGTTCCGTCGGGAATGAAGGTGGACACTATTGGATTTTTGTCAGTTGAAAATAGTCTAATAGGCAGTGTCAAAGAGCAGCTATAAATTACTGAAGGGAGCTTCTGATGTAGTTGGCCATTTTGAGAGGGGTGTCATGAAGGTTCTTGGAAAAGTGAAGGGTGTTCCACAATAGGTTCGACGTGGAAGGGTGCAAGTAATGCGCACCTTTGCCCCCTTTTTGCTACGCTCTTAGCTATATTAAGGTGATGAATCTTGAGAATCCCTCTTCCGGTATGTTGCGAACTCGTTTCGGACCACATTTAATCTACTTTCGCTATTTTGGCCGATTAAATTCAAATATATACTAAAAAAGCTGGAATTAAATATCGTAAAATCCAACATGTAAACGAATACTTATAGAAAAGCTCCAATGAAGTGCACACAGCTAATGCAAAATGAGTGAAAAATTTTATTCGGGAAACAGATGTATTAATGCGATGAGGCACCTAATACTTGAAATTAACTACCATATAGAGGTACTGTATTAAAGTGAAATTATTTATTAAAATGAAAAGCATAAAATACATAGACTTCGCAAGAAGCACTATAGCGAAATTCACATTAGCGTATAATTATACTACCAAAGTCAGCCGTACCTCTTAGCTAATCTAACTCTAGAACTTGGTCATATGCCTCCTCCTTTAAAGATGGAAATTAAAATATATTCAAGGAGTTCAGTAGAGATTACTTCCCTTGGATCATCACTCTTAAGTTTTCATGAGATTCAGAACACAGAATAGAAGATTCAGAACACAGAATGAAGATTCGTTCTGTAATCAAATAACTAGTCACAATTCAAGGATGCATTTTCAACTGATATAATTCAACCGCTATTGCCAAGTATAACATACATTTTTCTTGCAAAAAGTTTCCATTAGATAGATGGCTATTCCGTTCAAGCCACAGAGACGATTACTCATGAAATTTTGCAGAGGAATAAATCCACATGGACAAATTCCAACCTCTGGAATTTCTGGTAATAAAATAACTTCGAGAACTCCGAGGCATGCAGTTAATTCCATGGAATAGCTTCAGCTATTCATGAGGCATATTCAAACACATCCTTTTCTAGAGCCAACTCATTTAAAAACTTGGTTACCTTCCAATGTAAGCCGTCTGTTTTTTTAAAGTTTATTTTGAGGGTCAGGCAGAGAAATCACGGAAGCAATATTGTAAGTATGTGCAGAATCGCGGCGAATATACTTCCGGAATGAGGGTTAATGAAGAAATTTAACGCACAATAGAAGGATTTACCGCCAAAACACTATAAATGGGACCCACAGGGGTGGAAAGGAAAATACTTTTAAAATGTCTACGGGGGATAATTACGCTGGGGATAAAAAAATGAGAGAATCTGCACAACATACCTCAACAGGGCGGTTTTCGGCAGAATTCCACTTTTCGGGGCTATTAAAAACATCCAAGCAACTGCAATATGGCGGCGCTGCGCTTTTCTTCCCTCCAATTTCCGAGGGAACTGCAAAGGAAAAAAAGTGAGCTGCATAAAGAAAAGGGAAGGAAAGAATTAATTTGACTCCAAAGCTCTCTCAATTCCAAGTTCCCGGACGAATAAAAAGAACAACTTAAAGCGCATACACGCTGGGACACAAAATGGGACCCGAGCGACTAAAATGGGAATGAAAAAATTTCGCGGACACAAAAGAAGGGCGGAGATAATGGCGAACGAGTATTAAAAAAAATAAACGTACGAAACCTACAGATTGCGTCCAATCAAAAAGGAGCACTCGAGATGGAGGGGGAGGGAATGGGTCGTTTTTTTTTCTCTTCGCAGCGCATACACAAGCTCGCACGGATGCAAGGTTGCAGGGGGGTAACTGCGCGCGCACACCACAATGCCGATTTCAATTCTCTTTTTTGTTTCTGATCCTCCCTCATCCCCTAACTCTCTCTCTCTCGACCTCGTTTTTTTCCCCAGAAAATGCGATCCGATTGCCGCGAGAGGTAGATGTTTTTGTCGTCGACTAAAGGGGGCAGGCACGCGGGAGGGCAGAGAGTGAAAGAGAGGTCCGCGACCTACGCGTGCCCTGGCAAGAAGGAGGAGATTTCATTTGAGGAAAAGTGAAAAAAAGAAGGACAAGCGGTCCCTCCCGTTTTTTCGCCTTCCTTACCCCTCCTTCCTCTTCCTCCAGAGGACCCCTTCGGGAGGCGATTGTCAATTACTCTGGTGAGGAGGAGTACGCTGGAGGCGGCAAGACTTGCGTGGTTTTGAGCCTCTCTCGACGGAGGGCTCTCTTGTCAGCACTGCAGGCGAAAGAGTGCAATTTCTGGCGGAGTCCTTTTTTGGGGAGGTAAACAATGTAAGGTTTGATAGGTAGGGCAGTTGCTTTCGCAGGAGGGACCCTAGGCCGCCTGGTTCATGCTCCCTTATGCATAGATATTAAAAATAAAATTATATTAGCTTTGATTGTAGATTTTTTTATTACTTTTCCCAAAAATAAGGAATAAATGGTCAATCCAGTATATGACGTATGGAACCACAAATTTACGACTGTACATTACACTGCGGGAAAAGTGAATGGGAAGATTGGAAAAGGCAGGCCTCGTATGAGATACATGGAACAATTTGTGAAGGATGTTAAAGTGAGGAGTTACCTCAATATGAAGAGGTTGGCCGATAGAAGAATCGAGTGGAGGGCTGCGTCAAACGTGTCAAACCAATCCTAGGATTGTTGACCGATGATGATGATGCGCATTGAATCTAAACCTGATAAACTGTAGCTATCTATTAAATGCGTTGATTCCGTTTCACATGTAAATATTCTTACTTACGCTCCACTATGTTTAATATTAAGGAATTATTCTTTTTTGATAAGTATTTAGCTCCTACGATTATTGATAAGTTGATTCATGCTATCCTTTAGACGTCACATTTTAAAATAAATAATCAGTGGAAAACCTTGTAAAGGCAGCAAAATAACGGTAATACCTTTCTGAAGAAGTTCATGAAATAAAATGTACACCTAACAGGTTTGTTGAAATACGTTAACAGTATTTAATACGTAATAAATTTTAACTAAATTATTAAGCAAAAGTTGCACCGAGAAATTCGGGATTTTTAGATTCAATCAACAATTATTTTTCAATATCAAAGAGTGATTAGCATCACCAAAGCCGTTCCGACGGTAAAAACCTTAGTTCTCGCAATTGATTATGATGCCCCACTTAAAAAGAAATATAAAGATGCAGCAAGAATCAAAACTTTCATAAACTTTATCGCAATTCGTACGGTCTCAGGGGTAACTGTGTAAAATTTCTCCTGGGTGGAAAAGGGAACATTGGGAAATTTGCATAGTTTGTTCCCTTTTCCTCCATAAAATTTATGTGTTGAATATTTGAATATATAGAATAAAAATCTCATTATTACAACACATATAATACTTATTGTACATCAATAGGAATAAAGGACATCTTGTTAGGAAAGATATGGTTTTTGAAATGTTAAATTTGTAATATAATAATGTATGATTAATAATTGTATTTATCTAATCTGGAAAAAAATCATTATTATTATTATTATTCTGATAAACGAACTTTTCAAAGCATCGATGATTCTTCGCAAAAAATTACCGAAATTAGGCATTGAAAATCGATACATTAGAAGGCTTTCTCAGCGCTGTTAGCTTAAAGATGCTTGTTTTCCGGGTTTCCTGCCACAATTGTCCATTTTTCCGAACAACAGTTTTGACTGCGTTTCAGGAGTCATCTTCAGGTCAGTAAAGTGACGATGCTTCGTATCCGTCCGACGGAAGTCATTTCGGGCGCCCATAGGAGGCTGATACCAGTATGCAACGCACACGTTACACCCGTCGTAGTCACAATCCTGACCACCATATTTATTGAGTGGTTGGCAACATCACAGACGTCTTATAGTTTAGACTTGGGCATGATTACCAGAGAGTGTGAATGATGTGAATGGTGATTAGATTTTGAACATCACAAGCATCCGTTACCCCCATTCTCCCCTGAAATGTATCTTTTTCATTCTCCTATTTTGAGGAAATGAGTTGAAATGCCATCCTGAATGTAATTTGATGGCTCAAAAAGATTCCTTCAAAACTAGAAAATGATCCTGCTGATTTACTGCCTCCCAAAGTCCCTGTTTCGTATCTCCGTAATGGTAGGGATTTGTCAGTGGAATTTGGGACATATTCTTGGAGTGCTATGTGGATGGAACTTCACATTTGCTACTTCGACGTTCACTACTCCGTCTGTCGGATAGGACGTTGAATCACGGACACCTTGCCGCCTTTCGTAAAGAGGCTAATGCTGAAGCCAAGTTGTCTCCACCCTTCCTCCGCTCCATGACTAATGCCTACCTCTGCTCAACCTATCCTTAACGGCTCAAATGACATCTGCTGCCGATCGCCTCTTCCGAATAACCACCACAATACGTTTGGACCCGTCGAACGCCTCAAGAGCTGACATCGGTGGACGCTCGACTTCCGACGAGGCCTCTTTCCATTAGACGACGCCCCGATTCCGTGTCGCTCTCGACCTGAACACGACCCGCCGCTGGCACTTGACCGTCATCTGAAGCTGCGGAAACCCTCTCGACCTCTCTCTTCCGCCGTATCGAGAGTGATTTTCGTTTCCCGCTCGACAAAGAAACTGTAAAGGGGGGGTGGGGTATTGTGGAGGGGAAAAAAATTGAGCATGCAGGGTAGCTGCGGGGGTAGAGAAATAAAGCATCCTAAACGGGAAGGCAGGGGGAGGGAGGAGTTGAGAGAACGGATAATGAAAACTTTTCGATGAGGTGCGTTTGATGACGACTGTGCAGTGTGCGCGGAGCAGGGGTTTGAGAGGTTTTTAAGGGTGGTCTGTGGGGTGGGAAAATGGATTGGGGTAGAATGAGGGGAAAGGACTGCATTGAGTCAGGGATAGAGTGGGCTCCCTGTCTCGGTGGTTTCATTCGTTCGCATCGGCCCCTTCCCTTCCCAGTGCGCCTGCGAAAGAAAGGAATCACTCTGGGTTCGACGCTCCTCAATTAGCGCCGCGGCGTGGCCGACAAAGGAGGTCTTTGACGCGAAGCGCGCGGCGTGAATCGGATTGGCACGGGGCCCTCTTCGGACGAAATCGATTGGGAAACGTCTCTTTTCCCGTGAATTTGGGGATGCAATGCCTGTCTCCCATTTAAAGCCGTTGTCTTCAGACACTGTCCAACGAGTGCTGATCTAGAAAAAGTCCCCTGCCTAGAGCCGGACATGCTTTTATCCATGCCAATGCATTATATTAGTTGAGGTAATTGCTAATCACCCTTCCCGGTCAATTTACATCCACATTTACATCTACATCTACATAATACCCTGCTAGCCAGCATAAAGGTGGCAGGGGGTGAATTCTCAACGAACATGCACTAAATGTCATGCATAAAAAAGGATTAGTATTTATATACTGTTCTATACTTCCCTATTTAAAAAAAGATAGAAATAGCAAAGCAAACATGCAAAAACATGCTGTTAGTTGGGTTAGCTTCGGGTCCTTATACCAACTACCAATGTTATCTATTGCTACACTAGTATTGGATATATTTACCGTTATTCATATCCCTAATTGTACGAGGAAAAAAGGACATTTTGAATCTGTCAGTTTGGCAATCAATGTCTCTAATTTTGTGATTATGATAGTCTACCATAGTATAGTACATGTTATCCTGCGAGCCACTACGAGGGTGGGTAACTGGGGGGATGGTTTCCATCAGTGAAGTTGGCCATTGATTTTGAAAAAAATGAATTAATGAAGTGAGTATTTTGATATTCTTGAAATAATTAATTTTTCTTTACGTCGTATTCGTTTATTGCGTGTGAGAAAAACAAATTATTGCATCTGTCCGACAGTATCTTTCTTAATTTGTCGCTTCTGTCTACCATGTTAATGTGTGTGTGTGGAGGTAGAAAATATGTCTGGATGCCAGCACATAGATCTTGAGATTTCAATTTTTCAAGCAATTATAATCTTGCGAATAACCTTCTGGTCTCTAAACGTTTCCCAACTTAGACCTTCCAATAACCTGGTGGCACGTTCTGTACGTTCATTAGAATAATTTATATGACGCACTGCTTTCCTTTTTATCTTATTCAGTTTTTGAGTTAATATTCATTCGTTGGATTCCAACTGTTCGTTGTATAATCCAGGTTAGTCCTAGGTTAGTCCTGGTTACCAGAAATAATACTTCTTCTTTATTTTTTAACTGGAACGCTTCCCCTCCACTCGTTTAATAAATCCCAGTACCTTCAACACTGGGACAGAAATACTTCGTATATACGCATGGCTCCAATACGTATCCAAGAATAATGATCATATATTTAATTTGAATGTTTAGATAAACTGTCCATCTGATATAAATAGGTTAACTTTGTGCTGACCCGGAAACTGAGAGACCTCGGGTTCAAATTCCGTTCGTACTGTTTCAGGAATGAACTCAGGTCAGAAGCTATGAGACAATATTGGCAATAGGATGAGGTTAAATCATAATTCTACAACTTTGATGTTGAAATTGGTCCATGCCTAGGAAAGCCAATTTCTGGGGCTGGACGGATGACTTGGAGTGTTGCTTTCATTTGCTAATACATGCGTACTAAAACCCTTGGTTACATTTTTGTAACTCGCGGAGTGTTTTTAACCTTCATTAATTTATGGTCGATAGCCATTCCTTTACCATACTTATCTTCAAATTAGCATATTACCTTCAATCTCTACCTATAGCATTTTCTATTTTACTATTAAATCCTCCTATCATTGCGCTCTACCGATTATCATAATTCTAAAAGTCTTCCACAGAGTGAATATATTAGTACCATATAAAACTAACGGTAGATTGAAATCAAATGCCTTTAAATTTATCACCACTGATAATGAATGTATCAACTAGAAGTCATCTTTGACATCTGCATTACTTAATAGATGATTTGTTTTCATAGTTATCACTGGAAAACAAGTAAGAATGATACAAAAAGCGTCATTAATTCATGCATATTTCTCAATATTAAATTACATTACTATCAAAATTGGGTTTACGTTCTGCAATATTGAAGGCAAAGCCCTCGTCATTGACGTATGGTTTCAGAATACAGTGAGCATGTTAGGAAAAATAACTTTGTACATTTCCACAATGTTATTTTACTCTACCGAACGAATTCAACGTCTTAGTGTCGTTGTCGAGGTACCTTGACTATGACGCTAAGACGTTGAAATCGATCGTTAGAATTACATTAAATTGTGGAAATGTCAAGGTTATTTTTATTAACAAGGTGAACGTATCAAAGTTCCACCAAGTATCACCCGCCTCCATCGACCTAATTCAAAATACAGGATTATCTACTCGCAATTTGTAGATTGTATTGAAATCATTGTTGTGTATCAGGTATCTTATTTCTTCATTCTTTTATGATATGACACAAAAGATCTCCTGAAATATCGATGGATATCTGACTAGCTATTAATTTTTCGTTAGAGTTCATCTTTAAACGTCCTTCGAATATTCGGCAATTTTTATGCAGAAGGAAATGTTTTTACAGAACGTCTGAACTCGAACATTTTTCTCTGTCATAACAAGACGAAACCTCAGTCAGCTCGAGAGAGAATCTCCCCCGTGCTCTCATGAGGGCCGAACTTGCAAAAGAAATTTGCGGGAAGCAGCTTACAAACACTCGGGGAAAACACTTGGGACACGCACTCAACAGCGTAGATGTCGCCTCCATTTAACAAGGAGAGACGGTGACGGTCTCTCCATATCTTCTTTTTTCCCTTGCGCGCTATTAGACGGGATATTTCCCCCTCCCCCCCTGAAGCGAGGTAAATATTGAATGCAAACAGAGTCACAAACAAATGATGTGTGTGCACTCCCGGCGGTGAAATGAAAAGGCGGGAGGCGGGCAACTTCCGTCGGCGAAGAGGACGTCCGCGGTTTTCATCGCGGCCGGGTCATCATCGGCAACTCAGACTCTCTCCGCTTCGAGGAGCTCTTAGCGCGTCCGTCTGCAGGAAGGAATGCGTTGAGTGGGCGTCACCTGCGCGTTAGTAATGTCTGCCTGCCTGTTCTTTCGGAAGAGCATTCGTTGAATATTACCTTATATATAGTCGTCAAAGTTCTTCGTTTGCATTCGTGTCAATCTGTACTCACATCTAAATTTATTCATTCACCAATTTATTCCTTCCCGTGAGAAAGGATGCCACTGAAATTCCATGACAATATTTTTGGTCTTCATTTTTGTTACACCACTTCCATCACGCCCATGAATATTATATTACATATAATTAGAAGTCAAATTGAATGCTGTGCCATTCTGCTTGTAACGTTTGATTTGAATTGTGTTGTGGATGCTGGGTTGCTGGGGAGTTGTTGATGGGAAAAAGGAGGGGATTGTTGAGGGAATAGGATTTGGGGAAGGATGCTGGATGCATCAAGAAACATTGTATTGGAACGAATAAAGAGTTCTGAAACGAAAATAAACGTCTGACGTACATGCTCAACCAGGGGTTTAACAGTTTAAAATATTTATTTACCAACTTACCCCAATCCCCATCCTCCTTCGACTCGGTTTGCTCAAGCAGATGAAGTGGAAATCGCTTTCCACCCAATCACAAAAAAAAAGTGCTCCCGGGTGAGTGTGCCAATATTCTTGAAAAGCCGGAGTGCAGGATGCGACTCAAGCGGCGATATTTGTTTCGCCGAGGCTCTTGCATCTGGTGGGAAGGAAGTGGAGACAGTGTCCTAATGACCGGGAAGAATTGAGATTACTGAAAGCAAATAGAAATTCATTGTTTGCTCAATAAATTGTTCAAGGTGTGTGGTGGTAATTGAGCAAGCGGTATCGTTTCTTTCTGTACCCGTATACATTGGGTAAGTGGAAGAAGATGACCCATTAGTTTAAAATTCTGTTTTTCATCTTAAATAGCCACATCTACATTTTACTGTACAAGCTACCGCAGCGGTGTGTGGCGGGTGGTGGTAGGTCACTAGCCGTGAAGTTGAGTTTAGCTGATTAAGAAACTTAAATTTATAATGAAGTATCTTGTTTGATGTGCTTAAAAGAATGGGGGCGTTTACTGGGAACCGAAATGCAATTTTGTACACGAAATTGTTAGATGAAAACAAGAAAAGAAATTTAGTGAAAAAATTAATCTTCTAACCACAACCATTCACTCGTAAATCAAAAATGAAAATAAGCAAAAGGTGACGCCCACCAATAAGCTGCTGTGATAACATTGACGTCATTTTCCTCCTGTCCTTGACTGCTCTTATGGGAAGGGGAGGGAGTGGAGGGGGATTCTCGGAAGGACTGCTCGCACAGATGCTGTCGTAACTGCTCCGATTGGAAGAGTCAGCTGTGTCCCCCCCTTTGAGATAAGGCGAAGTAGCTTCGCGGGCTCAGTTGTGATTGGACGAAGTCGATAAACGTCAGAGGTTGCACCCCACCCACTTTTCCGAAAGGGTTAAAAACATCAGTTTTTCGCCGCCTATAACTCGAGAAATAATTGACGTATCAAAAAACGGAAAAATACGGGTCTTTCATTTTACAAATTCTATCATATTCGGCAATAAAAAAACATGGTAAACGACCCCATTATACTATGTTTGACTTGTAGTATGTGTATTGCGCATGATAAAAATTAATTTTTATATCGATAGGTCGGACTGTAGGTCTCTCTAGATTTTATCACTTCTGTCTGTCCTGCTGATATAGTATGGGGATAGAAATATGTCTGCAAAGTCAGAACCAGATTCGTGAGATATTAATTTTTGAGTTATGTTAACCTTGCGAACATCTTTCTAGTCTTTAGGGTTTCCCAACCAAACTCTACCAATAGCCAAGTGACACTTCCTGCACGTTTATAGGTAGGTTTTTTGCAAAAAGCTCTCTTTTCCTCTATATAGTGTTTACTTTCCAGATTAAACCTTTATCCATAGGATTCCAAATATTCTATGCGCACTCCAGATGAGGGCTTAAAGTTCGGAATAACATCTGTATTTCCTTTTTCTCTGAACACTTTTCCTCATTTTTTCCTAGTTCTTCAGTGCTATGCTGCAAAAATTTCAAATATAAGTTTCCCATGATATATTTTGAGTGAAAGTGACTAACTCTGCGTAAGTGTCTAACTCCGTCAACTTTATAACTTTGACGTTGTTTTAACTTATTCTGTCAGAAGTGTGGGTATCAGGGTAATTTTTTTAGCTTTAGTTCTAGCACCCAGTCTTGAAACTAAGAATTGATTGATTTAAGGTCGGTTTCGAGTGACTTATAGTTTTTTTTACTTGATTTATCGATGGATGGATGTATCATCAGAAAATGATTTTAGGTTACTAGAAATGTGTTGGTTATAATAGTGATATCAGCGAGGAATAACTCGGGATATCGGATTCTTCAGGTCTAATTCTTTTAGTGACAAGTATCTTCCATTATAACTACACGTACATTACAGTAAAAGTATTAGAGAAAGATATATCTAATATTATTTAAATACACGTTAGGGAGACATTGGTAATGTACCATCCTGAAAACCCAAATGTTGAAGATTCTAGTCCAGCCAATGGCATAAATGTTCTGTTTGTCTAAGGTTTAGATTTAGTTTCGACAGTGTGATGCAATATAAGCTGTTGTAGCAGCTTAAAATCGAATTTTCGGAAACTTTACTGAAATCTTGAGCTTTATGACCGAGAAAAAGCATGTACAGCACCTTATTTTGTAATTAGTGACTAGTTTCCTTGACTAGACAAATGAAAAGCCTAATACGTATAATACAACGTCCAGTAACCGAGCGGACTTAAAGATATGGCTCATCAGGGTTAAATATTCGGAAGACGTTTAGTCCATCATCCATTAGTGAGAACGCTTACATTTGCAACTCCCATTGGGGCACGTCACTGGAAGTTCAATTATAGTAGGTATATTATTCTTCAAACATTGTGTCCAGGCTAGAGTAGAAAGTAGTCAATCTGTTAGAAAATAAGTACTCGTAATGATATACCCACCCGTATGAAATTATTGTTATGGTGTCCACTGAAATGTAATGGAGAGATTCATCTCATAGCTGAAACTTGAAATTGCTACGGGAAATAGTAGAACTTCCCAAATATTCGAATCGAATTCCTGTACTAGCAATTTTTTTCTGCATAAAAGATTCAGATTCCAGAGAAAGCTTCATATATTAAATACTTAGCGGAATAAATGGTTCTTAAATAAACATAAATCCTTTTCCATAGTTAAATGTTTGAAAAAATGATGCATACTTATATTTATCAAAGGAATTAAACGATTCTGACAAAATTAGAAAATCTATTCCTTAAAAATACAAGGAATGTGTGGAAGTAGCATAATCCCAGTCTCAATGTTGATATGAGTGTATATCGTAACGGTTTTAATTAACCCGTAAACGCCTGAATTATTTTTCCCTGATTTAATTTATATTCTAGTGTTTTACTTACCATCTTACACTACATCAGAATCATCGCATATATCATCGCGTTATTTACTTTAATGCTAAAGATATAGTGCATACTATAAGCTTGGCGATTATATGGTAATTTTGTTACGATGCATATTTGTCTTTGCGTAATTTCATTTCTGCAATTACTTTCAAAGTATAATAACTATTTAGGCAATTTTGAACGCAAATTAATTGAATATGGGAGTTAGTTGTAAATATTTATGATTTTGGAAGTGGATACATAGGAAATAAAAAACAAACACGCTCAAAAGTAATACTTCAAATGGAAGAATATTTAGTCAGTTGAAATCATGTGAATATCGTGATTCAAATAATGATTGTTCAACGTGAATTTTACGTGAATTCAGGAAAGTTGTATTCCATGGATTCAGAGTTCGTGGCTTCAATAAATTCGTAAAATTCCTCCCATAATCATCCCCCAAGGATGAGTTTGGACATAATATTAACATTTTCTCAAAATACCGCGATGGCTCACGCTCCACATTTTGGCCTACCTATTCCCGTTTCGTCTGATGACGGGAACCTCGTCCCATTGATTCACGGGCCGACGGCGAACGCCCGCATTTGATAAACAAGGCTATTGCGTCAGTGATTAAACTCCGCGCACCCCGCAGCAGCGATCGTTATTGCCCCCTTGTCATTTGGCCACGGGGAGGGAGGGAGAGGAGACAATGGGGAGACGCAGTGGAGACCCCTGTGATCCACTATGGATCGAGCTCGCATACACACATATATACGTTCCCACACGAGCTCACAGGCGCGTACAAATTGACGCGGGATTAACGAACCGGGTTAAGGACGCGTACCCTATGTCGTTCGGGAGTTCTCTTTTTTTCTGGGGGGGAGGGGAAAGGGATTTCCCCGCAGCGGGGCACGAGGCGTGGGGAGGAGTTCTTTCAAAGGGTACCGCCCCCTTGAGCACGTGAGACGCGTGCAAGTGCACCCCAATGGATTTGTTTAAAGGGGGCCCCCGAGTGAGAGGGAGACGGGCTACTAAAGGGTTGTGGGGGGGGGGGGTGGTGGATGGCCCTGGTAAGAGGCGAGCGGACCAGAAAGGATGCCGCCATCCCCCCCATTCAAAATGCATCCCTTGAAGCCGATCCCCTCGGTGATATCAGCCCCGCACCCCCAATATCCTGAGCCTGGATCTTATCCTCGGAGCAATAAGCTCCACGGCCACGATAATGGAGACAACGATCGCGCAGCTTCGGTTTTTCTTCTGGATGGGGAGTTGATTCGATTCACTAAGGTGGGGTTGGGAAAAAGACTTCATTCAATAACCTCTCCCTTCTGTCGTTTTAATCCAGCGGAGTTAGGGACAAAGGAAGGTGGGTGTCGTGGGAACTGAGCTCGCTCAAAATTTTGTTTTGATTACTTATTCTTCGTCCGCATTCGTCCACATTTTTTCGCCTTAGAGATACCTATAAGGGGTAAACAGGACAATGTAGCAGAATATCTTCAGCATGAATTTATTTGACTGCGGGACCTGGATTGCGGGCATAGAGAATGCAAAAAGATTGGCGGCTTTTTAAAATATGAGTTAGGACGGACTGAAAAGAGTACAATTAATAAGTGAAATGATGAAATAATTATTGACGATGGAATTTTTAAGGCATCGAAGTTAAAATGAAGAGAGGAAGATAAGGTAGAGGGAGGAAAAAAATGGATATGTTAGAGAACATGCAGGGAGAATACTGAACGGAAGATGACTTTTAAGGGAAGGTTGAGAGGAAAATTAAAGAGGGGTGGAAGTATTCATTGAAGCCTACTTAACCGGCAAACTACTTAATGATAATTATAGGGACATGTAGTGACATTCATAAAACTAAAGAAGACTTTAGAAAATGAAAATCTGATTTAAAAAATCTTGTGGGCTGACCGCGGTATCTACTGTCGGCGCAGAAATTATGTTGAAATTGAACGCCTTGTTATTGATTAACGGGTCGTCAAAGTCGGTGCTTTGCTCGAACACCGTCAAAAACAGGCACTTTTTACGTTACGACCGTTGTAAAAAATATGAAAATACGTTTTAAAAATTTAAATTTGCCATTCAATAACGCAGAATGAAATAAGAACAGATACGGTGTGATTAGTTCTGTAGGCCTAGCTGTTAATTTGTTATTTGTATTCAAACCCGAGTGCACATAATTTCTGCGCAGACAGTAGGTTCATATTTAACGCACGAGTATGGCACCACACAACAACTCTGAATCTGTCGAGGCTGTGGCGTCAAAACTGTTTCACCATCTGGCTATTTTATCTTTTCGGAACAAAGCCGCTTGACTTTCATTTTGTTATTGAGGCTTCCCTATGAAGTTTCGGTTGTTTTTTCCGGTATTACCTAAGCAATTCTTACCGGTAGTGCATCTTTAAGATCTTTTTTCCTATAGTGTTGGCGAAAACTAAATTAAATTGAACTTTCTGACTTTGAGGAACTGAATAAAAATTCCGCAAAATTGTCAATTTTGCTAACAGCGACTGACCTGGAAATAACGGGAAGACTAGAACGGTAGTTACGTGATCACATAGTCGGGTAGTAGTCAAAAATAAACGTGTGGAAATTGGCGCATGATCATTATATGTGCACTTACAGGTGTCCTTCAAAGCCATAATTTCCGGTAGATGACAGCAATAGTAGCTTATGAACAATATGATTGCTGTAATTATATTACACCCTTCGACCTTAGTACTAACTTATTTGGCTAATTATATCCAATCCTGAAGGGGATTAGTCTTCAATATCTACATAGTCCATCGGTCAGGAAACCGGTGAGCCGTAAGCCAACCCTATCTTCCGCACCAGTTTATATTTATTCGAGAGCCATAAATATATTTTTACAAGTAAGAAAAATTTGAATCTAAATTAATGGTAATATTAATATATTTATAAAACAATACATAAAACAAAAATTGCCATCATTAGTGTGGATACCTAACTAGCATTTCCTAAGAAAGTGCCTCTATTGTCGGTTTTATAGGGTAGCTTTTGCAGTCCTTCATCTGGTTTCCAAATCTCTGCTTCAATAAAATGTAGTTAATAGATTACCGTGCGTATTGTTGATGTTCTTGGCTCAAGGGCTTCGAGTATGTGTACATGCGCGCCCATTTTAATTTATGGGTTGCGATCTGCCATCGTAAATTAGTGATTCTTTTCACGTAGATAATGCATACCCGGCGAGGAGTACTCCCATCCTACACCCTTATTAGGAATTTCAGGGTACACAGTAAAAGTAGATTTAACTGAATTAGTTATTCTACGTTATACTGAACGTTGTTTTTATTCTGTTTCTTCCATACGTGGTATTTAGTGAGTGTTTCTTCTCCTTAGTTTGCTACATACACAAACAAAGTATATTTAAAGTAAATGTTAGTCCGCATATGCTTTCACCAGTCAGAAAATGTACCATGTTAATGATGTGGTTTAAAAAAGTTCGACTATTTGCATCGAGACCATTCGTTTTATTTCTCTCTGGGAAAGTAAATTACACCGCATGACAATAACCTAAAAGGCTCCATTTGGTGAATGTATTTAAATAACACAAAATTTGATAGTATTTTAACTGTCTAGCTCATTTGACGATCTACTACTTCTCCTAGGTATATCTTGCCTGAAGCATCCTTATCCCTAAAATCTAATAATTAAAATCAATTATTAAGTTGAAATCTTAAGGAAGTTGCTTGCTTCTTAATTTTTCTAATCAAGTTTTTTGGTGCTACAGCTGCTTATGCTCGGCTGAAAAACGAATCATAAATTAAAGTCAGTAATGGGACGTATGGCTTACTCCAAATTCGAACCCGGGATCTATGGGTTGCAAAATCAATTTGACATGGCCGGCACCCAGTGTTGGATGTGGTAATTGTTTACAATAAAGCACATGGAAACTGTGTCAGTGAACAGATTTATCATGAACATGAAAATAATAGTCACCATTGTAATAATTATGTTCCCTTGCAAAAAGTGACAAAAATAAATTCAAAATTAGATTGAAAATTTTGAGATCAACTAATCTGTTAGTTCTTGTTGCTTCTTCAACTACAGATTCATTGAACACTATTTACCTGCCACCTCCTTGTGAACATGGTGTCCACTAATAATTTGATACTCAATGCCCAAAAACTTCAATACTACAATTTCATACTGATCAGACCAATACCTTAAACCAAATTTAAATTTTAATGTACAATCAAACCGTTCTACCCTCATAATCAATGAAGTTTCTAGGACTGAGAATATAAATACGTTATACTGAAACACTCATGTTTCCCTTTTAGCTAACATACTTACAGGTGCCATGTAACAATTAAAATGTCTTAGCCAATTTTATCTTAGGATTTACTCTTAAAAGCGTACTATGCTTATGTTTTCACTCAAATGAAATATGACATTATGTTTTATGAAATTTCCCCTCATACACAAAGAGTTTTCGTACTCCAAAAAGGGCACTGAGGTATATGTTAACTTATCATCCCGCATATCTTGTATATATTATTTTATCAGGAATAAAACTTTGACACTCCCTTGTATTTACCCTTTTGGGACAAAAGTGCCAAACTGAAAGTGCCAAAGACCACAAGTGCCAAAAGCCTTATGTTGCCGCCGCAGGTCTTAAACGCCTGCGAGTTTTAGATGAAGGCGATAATGGAATAAGAAATTCTCGACTTCTAATAATTTATTTCGTAAATACAGTGTCGGTAGACTCCTTCGGTTATGCCTTCCTTGCGAATTCCTGCCTTCCTTGCGAGCTCCTTCCTTCCTTGCAAGCGTTCCTTGCCAGGGTCAGAGAGTGAGAGTGTCCGAGTGCTCGCTTACTCCCCGTGGCGGCGATCAGCTGACGGCGAGTCTCCCGTGATGCCTCCTATCGGTCTCGCCGTGACTCACGTCGGCGGGAGTATGAAAGTCCGTGGTCCGCGACCATTCCGCCCACCTTGAAAGGTCAGCTTTCAACTCTGAAAAGGAAACTACATTAATAATTTTTTACTGATTGCCCGCCATGGGCAAGACGCACAATTCTGTCATGGCTCTCTTGAATAATCCCCTGGCAGTTTTAATAGTGGCCACTCTGCTGATGCCGTCCTTTCCAGGGTGGAGAGCAGTAATTCTCCCCATTGGCCAATGCATGGGAGGACGAAAATCTTCCTTCAGCAACACT
This sequence comes from Platycnemis pennipes, assembly GCA_933228895.1. Lineage (NCBI taxonomy): Eukaryota > Metazoa > Arthropoda > Insecta > Odonata > Platycnemididae > Platycnemis > Platycnemis pennipes. The sequence continues at coordinate 113,633,638 of OW121850.1, forward strand.
AACATTCCCTCCTTCAGATCCTCCCCTCTCGTGGCCCACTTCGATCGCTGCTGGAGGTGTGGCAGGTACTCTGCAGACCATCTTCTCCAGAAATCTTGCATGAGCTGCTGACAATACTGCCAACGGGATAGACGATTAATTGGGAGTGGAGTCAAATCCGGCTCGGGAAATGAGGTGAAAGGCTGGCCAATTAAGAAATGGCCTGGGGTTAGAGGGTTTAGGTCATTAGGATTATCTGATAGAGGTGTCAAGGGGCGGGAGTTTAGGCAAGCTTCTATTTGAGTGAGGACAGTGTACAGCTCTTCATAATTCAAAATTGCATTACCTAATACTCTTCTTAGATGGTACTTAACCATCTTTACACCCGCCTCCCAAAGGCCTCCAAAGTGCGGCGATCGGGGAGGGATGAAGTGCCAAGTAATTCCATCATTGGCCAGGTTGCTTGTCACCTCTTGTTGGTAGGCTTCTGTCTTGAAGAGACTTCGTAATTCCTTCAATTCCTTATCAGCCCCTACAAAGTTGGTGCCATTGTCGCTATAGACGTTGACACATTGTCCCCTGCGACTGATAAATCTCCTAAAAGCTGCAATGAAAGCTTGTGTTGTGAGTTCACTCACCAGCTCCAGGTGAATTGCCTTGGTTGAAAGACAGACAAATAAAGATATATAAGTTTTGTCACAGGAGAGCGTCTCTGCTTAGTTAGCCTGCAGTTAATTGGCCCACAGAAATCCACACCAGTGTTTAAAAAAGGTTTGGAAGGTGTTACTCTACCGGCAGGTAGTTCTCCCATGAGTTGGCTATGCATAGTTGGCTTCACCTTAAAACATTTAACACATTGATGTACTGTTCTATTGGCTAAATATTTTCCCCGAAGAGGCCAGTATATTTGTCTCACCTCAGCCAGTAATGCTTGAGGTCCAACATGAAGTGAGCTGATGTGGGCATGATTAAAAATTAATGAAGTTAAGCTGCAGTTATCTGGAAGAATGATAGGATGCATGCTCCCATAACACAGCTGTGAATTTTTTAATCGGCCGCCCACCCTGATTACATAAGATTCATCGAGAAATGGGCATAGTGGCCTTAATTTACTTTTTTCAGAAACACATTTGCTAGCCTTAAGGTGCTCTATTTCTTTTAAAAAATGTTGTTTTTGTGCAATTTGAATTAAGCATAACATGGCATCCTTAATCTCTTGTGCTGTGATCAATCCAAAATTTCTATCATGGCGTGGTTTCCTAGCGTTAGAAATGAATCTTCGACAATAAGCGGTCACCCTTCTAAGTCTATTAAGTGATGAATACCGATCAAATAAGTGAATATCATCTGCAATAGCAAAATAAGATTTCTCTAACGGTACCCTTGCCTCAAGAGAATCTTCTTCTGGAACAAACTTCTTATTTGCCTTTGGCCATTCCTCTGGCTTCCTCTGCAACCAACTTGGACCAAACCACCACAAAGGACACCTCGATAGCTGCTCCGGGGAAGTGCCGCGAGACAATACATCAGCCGGATTTTCATTCGTAGAAATGTAACCCCAGTTCATTCCATTTGTGATCTCTTGTATTTCGGTAACTCTATTGGCGATGAAGACCTTCCAACGGTGTGACGGCGCTGCAATCCAATCAAGTACAATTGTGGAATCTGTCCAAAGATAGAAATCATGAAAGTCAATTCCGGTAACCAATATCCTTGCAACAAGTCGAGATAAAAGAAGAGCACCACATAATTCAAGTCGAGGAATTGTGATTCGTTTTAGCGGAGCAATGCGTGACTTGGCACAGAGCAAATTGCAAAGAATTTGTCCTTTAGCATCTTGGCAACGAATGTAAACACAAGCACCGTAGGCAGCCTCTGATGCGTCGCTGAAGCCATGAAGCTGAAGACCTTGCACCCTCTCCTTGCTTCCAACTAGCCTGGGTACAGCCAATTGTTCAATAGCTGCCATCTCTGCCTGAAATTGACTCCATTGGCTATGAATATTCATTGGAATAGATTCATCCCAGTCTAGGTTAAGTGACCATAAATGCTGCATGATAAGTTTTGCCTTGACGATTACAGGAGCAATAATTCCCAAAGGATCGAATAGTCTAGCAATTGAGGCTAATATGGTCCGTTTGGACACATTAGAGTAGTTACATGGTGTATAATTGAACCGAAAATTATCCTTTTTTGGGTTCCAAGATACTCCCAATGTCTTGGTATGTATCTTCGAATCCCCTTTAATGTCGTATCTAATTTCTTGGTCTTCTGGTGCAATGGATTGCAATAACTTGGGATGGTTGGCGCACCATTTGCGTAAATGAAATCTAGCTTGGCTCAACATGCTTACCAATTCATACTGCAACCTTACAGCTTCTTCGATTGTACTCGCACCGGTTATGAGGTCATCTACGTAGAAGTCCTTCATGGTAACTGCTGCGGCCAATGGATATCTCCCTTGCTCAGTCTCCGCCAAATGTAAGAGGCATCTCGTTGCTAGGAATGGTGAGCTGGCCAATCCAAAGGTGACTGTTGTCAAACGATAGGCCATTAAGGATTCCTCAGGTGAATTCCTCCATAGGATGCATTGCAGGCTGGTGTCAGCAGGATGCAGCTTTATCTGTCGATACATTTGTTTTATATCTGCAGTAAATACATAAGGATGAAAGCGAAATGAGACAAGTATTGAAAACAAATCTCGTTGTATATTTGGACCAACCATCAGTATGTCATTTAAGGCAATACCCGAGGTTGATTTGGCTGATCCATCGAATACTACCCTCAGTTTGGTCGTCGTGCTTGAGTCCTTGAAAACAGGGTGATGTGGGAGATAGTTAGCTGGAATGAAATCAGTAAAATTGGGATTAGAACAAGGTTCTAAATGATCCAGCTCCAAATACTCATTCATTTGTATGCTGTAGTTCTGTTTTAGTTCTCTGTTCTTCTCAAATCTCTTCTCCAGTTTTTTAAAACGGTCCTCGGCGTGTCTCCTGGTATTCCCCAAGACGGAAGGACTGTTTTTCAATGGTAGTCGTACCACAAATCTCCCGCGTTCATCTCGGCGAACGTGTGTCCGGAAGTGATCTTCACAAGCTCTCTCCTCGACCGAGAAAGTTGAATGCTTGCTTGTAGTTACTTCTTCCATCTCCCAGAATTTCCTCAAGAGTTGGTCCAAATATACAACGAGATTTGTTTTCAATACTTGTCTCATTTCGCTTTCATCCTTATCCGCGACCACCTTAAATGCCACTTAATTAAAATGCCAATTATAAAATATGCCAAAATTATTTTTATTTTATATCAATTTTTACGTATAAAGATGGAGATGGTAACTTAAATTTTTTAAATATTCAAGGACAGTGCCATCTTCTTTACAAACTTCGTAATTTGCTACCATATTGAAAATTCTACGATCAACTTCTTGGTAATGGCTAGTTGGCATTCTTCGTACACGCTGCCCCAAGGAGATTTGGCTTTAAATTGTTTCAGTATCTCCTTGTTCTCGTTGTATTTCAACTAGGATAGCATAGAGACTTGGATGTTTCTTTCCCATTAGCAACTGAAGCCTGTTGTGCCACCCTTCAGAGGCATTGTTAGTTCTTGATGTCCCTTCCAGAACTGAGGTATAATGGTTCCATAAAGCAGGTGCATAGCGAACCGGGACAGCTCGCCTTCTTCCTCTGGCTGCGCGACCTCTTATATACGTCACCTCAAAGTAATCTACTACATTTATGAAACTTTCGGGAGCTTGATCCGCAAATAAATCAAAAACTTCTAGTACATCGTCAACTGGTACAAAGCTCAGAGCACACATCATTTTAGAGGCATCTCGTATGGAGCTATCATCTGGGTTTTGATAATCAACTTGTAACCCTTCCGCTTGGACGCGCCGGTATACGCTCTGGCACAGATGAAACAGACACAATTTTATATTATTACCTAGATGATTCTGTACTCCGTTGATTATCGCCACCTCAAAATCCGTCATAACGGACGAGGGACGTTGAATTCGGATGCCAGCTTTCTCCGCTTTTGAAATTATCACTTCGATTACTTTTGAATAAGATGACTGAGTTTTATTTTGCATTAGCGCATATACCAGGGGTAATGCAATGGTAGTTTCACCTTGTACAGGCACTGAACCCATTACGGCAAAGAGTTGGAAAAAAAGAGTTGGCACTACACTGAAGGTGCCGTCGACATACCATGTCTGTGATTTGAAAAGTTGTCTTAAATTATGAGTTGATGAAAAAATTATAATTCGAGCATCAAGAGTAGTATAACTGTTATCTTCGTAAGAATCATACAGCAAAAACTTTTCTCCATTTTTAGTTATTCGATAGCTGTCTGGAATTTCTTCTAAGTCTTCGATTGAGGTTGGATTTGTAGGTAACTGTTTTAAGCGCTCACGCTGAATTTGTTTCCGAATATTTTCTCTTTCGGGAAGTTGAGCTAGAACTGCCTACGGAGCATCTTGCAAACGTCTCATGATTCTACTGGGAGGCTCATCCGGGTGTTCGGACGCTTGCCTCGTCATGCTCGTTAGTAATTTAAGAGCTTGAACTTCCTCTGGATTTGGAGCATGATTGTGGGATTCCACATCATCGCCTTTTTTCACAACAATGTTTCCTTCATCATCGACAGTGGAGGTTAGGCGAGCAGAGCATTCTCTATGGAATTTGCACCTCCAGTATTTGCTTGCAGCAGAAGATGAATGTTTGATATATATATACCCTTTGTAACACAAATATGAAGTTTTTCCTTTTATTACAAGTTCCGCCATAATACAAGAAATTTTATGTACAACCAGATCAAAGTCGGAAAAATGTGAATACAACAACACAACAAATATTTATTTGACGTTGCTGTGGTAACTATGGGAACAATTTTGGCATTTCATAACTTTGGCATTTAATAACTTTGGCATTTAATAATTTTGGCATTTAATAACTTTGGCATTTAATAATTCTGGCACTTTTATGACTGGCACTTTTGAATTGGCACTTTTGTACTCGAATTTACATGTATTTATGTGAGTGTTTTGTAAAAGGACACATGACCCTCTCTGCGATACTTAATCATGGAACTAGAAATAAAAGTGACCTGCTTATCCACATAAGTATTCTGAGCTTGTATAGTAAAATCCCCCAGGAAATGTGCGCTATATTATTAAAAGCTCTACCATGGAAAGTCAAATACTGTGACTCGTTTGTAAGATTTAAATCTTCTCTCAAACTGAATTTTTATCTAACGGTTTTCACAACATTGAGGAATTTCTAAATGTGCAACCACGATACTTTAAGCTTTATGAATTACAGTACTTTGTGAAATAATATTGTATCATGTAACGTATCCCATATAATTCAATCTCGGGATAAAGAAATCATCATTGTTGTTATTATTAATGCCAATATTGAGGTCTCTACAATGTGAAATTCATCACATTATCCAACAAAAAGTAGGTATATGTTGAAAATATTTTTGTACGCTTTTTTATGAAATGCTCAAAAATTCCTGTTTATAACTCTTTTCAGGATATGTTTGTTGCTCCTCACTCAGCGCAGTGCTGTACGATTGTGATTTGAGTGAATATTGCAATATTCATAGCAGTTTCCAGGAAGAAGATAAAACTTGTGCACCAATCAACATCGAGGATACGCGGCTGGGTATGTGATCTTTCTTTTATTGTGTTTCCTTGAAATGGAAAAAACGGAAACGATCCGAGATAACTTTTTTAGTGTTCTTGGAGGATACAAAATATCTATTCTAGAAATCAGTGAAGTCAGATAATCAACTCTTATCAATGAGATCTTCATGGTTACAATTTTGGTTAGAGTGTGCAAACATGCTTTATATATCTGATAAGTATTTTCAAAATCAATGAAAATGTTTGACTGAATTCTATCAAGCACATATGAAACATCAATGGTGCTACTAGCGCAGATTTTTTATTTTGACCTAGGTCATGCGCAATTCAGTTTGAATTAGCTTTCAGAATTGGAACAATAAATGCAGGCTTAGAGTGCACAAAAATACACATATTTAATTGTAAAAAATTTTCCTTTTGCCTTCTCTTTTTCGTCACCCATAATAATCCTATTTCGAGAAATAAAAAATAAGTACTTGTTGGAGGCAATTCCGTTGGTGTAATTGCATTTCGGCACCACACAATAATTAAAGCAATGATATAATGCGGAGTTACTTTGTCTCTTAAAAACAAACGAAAGTTATTTTTCATATCAGTATTTAATCATGTAGGTTTCAAGACAATTTTATCTTGCAGTTATATGCCGTCCAGAGGCAGAAAAGCGAATTATAAACTCCAAATGCTGTAATCAAGTTGGAATATTAAGGTTAATTTTAATATTGTTTCTCGTCTGCCATGGACTTGCATTGGAAAATTCAGGAGCGATATTTCTTGAACTCTTCTTGAGAAAGCCAACTGATCCTCTATTCATTTTCTTCTCCCCTCTTCCCCTACCCCCAAATGATGCCGATGGGCATTCTCGATACCCAGCGAAAACACTCTCTTCCCTTTATCTCAGCGATCTCGTTCCGTACATGCCTCGCCCCACCCCACAATTCCTTCAGCGTCTCTTCACCGGGGGCACACACCTCCTCCTCCTCCACCCCCCCTCGTCCTGCAATCCGACTCCCCTCCCCCCTCCCCATCCGAGGAATCTCGTCTCGAGAATTCCCTACCCTCTCGGTCCCCAACCCTCTTCATTCCTTCTCGCTTGTCTCCGTGGCTCTGGGGCGAATAATTTCCCGAAACTTCCAGAGGAAGAGGAGGAGGGAGGGGGAGAGAGAGTAGGATCTTTCTGGACCGCGATAGGGATGACGTCAGTCAACCTCGACGACCGAAAACTCTTGCAACAGCCTCAGCTCACTCGGCCAAGAGCGCGATTTTTTTTTCACTTAAGTGTACGCAAGCTGCCGACGGCGGCACAACTTCTCTTCCAGAGATGCCATTTTTTTTCCTCCAAAATCTCAACGTCTCTTCCTCCGACCACAAAAGTGAATGCGTTCGCCCGTAAATATTTGGCCGTCGAATGCGCGAGAGAAGTGGAGCGAAGGGTGAGCCCTTCGACAGTGCGGTGGCTTTATTATTGTCATTTGTTTTTTTTGTGGTTTTGCGAAGCTGCTTTTTTTTACTCTCTCTCTCCATGAAGGGGATCCCCAATGTCGACCGCACCAACGAACTCATAAAGATGCGGCACTAAAATCGCACTCACGGTGATCTTGCGACGTTGGTTACGACAGTGGCGAGTGTTAACAGCGGCGTGTGTCTTGATCGTTTTTTTTATTGGTTCAACGAGCACTTGCTCATGGCATGAGGAACATTTCAACCAAACCGAAGCCATTGTTTTCTTCAAAAAGAAATTTTTGGCCTCCTCATCGGAATGATTTTTGCCGACTTTCCTTTATCTATTCTCGATGCAATCGATGGGAAGGATTGGAAATGACCGTTTTTTCGCGTCCGATTTCCTTTCAAGGTAACATACGAATCCAATGAATGAATTGGAAAAGCCAAGGGGCCTATTTAATTTCGTTGCGTGGCCAAAAGTGCTTCCGAATCACTGGATATTTTTTCACTCGAAACACCGAAATAAACGCTTATGCAAACGAGGGACATGCTTTTTATCCGAAGTTGAAATGATTACAGTGGTATCCGGTGGCCAAGTTTACATTCAAATTTTAGCGTGTTACTCGCAGCTCCAGTTAAACTGCTAATGGCAATGAGAATAGTCTTACTGATAATATAGTTGTGTCGATAAAAAGCTCTCCCCTCATGAAAAGTACCTAGTAGCTGCGAATCAAAAATAACAAAATCCTTTCTGAGTGACAAAGCGTAGCAGTGGCCGATAATTTTCTGAAACATTTAGCACTTATTTCATCATATTCTCATCTCCTTCATTTTTGTCGCAATCGCAAATATGCAATTAGAGTTGTTGAAGAGAGAATCGGACATGCCATACAGCTAATGTCAGTCACCAGTCCAATCGCTTTCTTCATATTCCTGAACGCCGTAGAAATCTTCAAATTTTTTGAAAGCCTTATAAATATTATATTTGCTCACTTTTCTTACGGTCCATCTATGCCATCCAAATGCCATCAATTAAGGAGAAGGTGATTTAACTATATTTAAATATAGTAATAAAACTCTTTGCATATTTATATAATAACTTGTTGATGAAGTTATTTTAGGGAACATTTAATTGAGTTAAAATAGACAATCATCGTAGAAATGTGGGTCGAATTAGGAATTTCTCTATGTGGCTTTTGTAGCTTTGAAATTTTAAAATTATTCTTTTAATTTTCATCCGCAAAATATTCTCCATGCATATTTTTCATTCTCTTTGGTTGACGAACAAATTATCTTGCTTTCGATGGATTTTATGATCTTTTTATAGGTTTTATACCACATCCGTCTCCTTGGTACAATGTTCACGAAATTTCTCATCTTTCTTATGTACTCCAATGTATCACATTGTCTTATGGAAATTGTGTTTACTGTTACATTACATTATTTTTTCAATATTCTGTATTATTTATCAGTGCTATTTCAAACATTTCAAATATTGTTGAAATTTCTAATGCCTTATTTTGGACCAAAATTTCTACTCACTAAGTTCTCTAAATGACGTCTCCTTTTACTTTAAAGTAGTATGGCATAAAATGTTGATGAGATCCTTTGATTATTATGCTGGAGAGAGTAATCCCTGTAAATACATAGGCATAACTCCGAATAATTTGGTGAACAGACGCATCATGTCAGGAACTCTGCTTTCACATTCGTACTACTATAAGCTTAACATAAATAGTCACGTGGGTGAATAGTATAAGTGAATTAAATGCAACAAGTTTATCTTAGCCTGCCAAGAAGCAATGTTTTTGGCTGTTAAGAATGCGATTTTTTTTCATATCACGTGAATGCCTTTACCCATAAATGTTTTCTGTTCATCATTTTTTAGTAGTTTCTCTATTCCAAAATTTTTACATGGTTTAAACACCACCTAGGCTATTCTTTTGTTTCTGTCAATAAATATGAATGCTATCAGCGTTGCCTCATACCTATAACATTGGTGTATCTTGTTACCTGATGAAAGTGACCAAAGCTCGATCATTTCGTGAAAAATGACTGACGTTCAGGCTCATCAAGACCCTTAAAAACCACCGTCAAAAATCTTTTTCTGCACATGTAACACGATGTGAGGTGAGTGACACGCCAATATTTCATCGACAATTTTGTTATCATGCTATGGTAGGCATAGTTGCGCATGTTCTGATACCACATGGCCTTACGCCCACAATGTATCGTTTTTCATTTTCCCTAGCAAGCAATTTAATTTACAAATATAACATCGAACAAATGTGTAGAATATGCTTGCGGCGTTTGCCACGTGAATGAAACATACTTTCGAGAATCAAATTAATGGGAGAAGTAAAGATTTCCAATTTGTTTCTAGTAGTCATTATTCTGTTAAGTCTCATCCAACACTGAAGACCAAAGTAGTAATCACAGTGTTTATATACCGATCGTAGGGAAACGCTATAAGCCATTGAATAATCACGTCTCCATTGGATTCAAACGTTCCCGCTCTCATTCTGCTCACTCTTTGAAATGGTTCGAAGGTCGGCCGCTTCAACGAAACGCCACCGCGCGAGGTTTTACCTTAACATTTTTTTGTTGATCATTTTTTTTTCAACCCTTCGATAACTATTCCGCCGCCGAGGCCGCTGCTTGGGTTCGCACGAAACAAGAGCGACTGCGTTCTGGAAATACGGGAAGGAGGCAGGGAGAAGGGAAAAGGGGAACGACAGGGAAGATAGATTGGAGAACTTAAAAGGACGAAGGGCGAGGGTAAAAAGTAAGGAGGATTTTTGAGGGTGTCTCTTCTGGAGGTGGGGTAGTAGAACGGCGGTGGTATCGAGTGGGTTGGGGGGGAGAAGAGTCTTTGCAGCGGTGGTGAGAGTAGAAGGGTTGATTAGTTGGTGCTATTAGAATAGCAGCGGATATGATGGAGTCGCCCCGTGATAAATAGGGAATATGAAGCGGAGAGGGGAATAAAAATATACCTTCGCGTCTCCGGCATCCCAAACAGGCGTAGTCTTCTTTTAGGTAGAGGGCGCGGGAAGCCGGAGAGTGGGGCGAAAAGAGTATGCGCGGCAGTCAACAGCGTAGGAGGTGGTTTGCGATTTGCCCGATAGGTGGTGCGCGCTTAGGTCCCGCTCTTCTCCATGCAATCAAAACCCGCGACCGAATGCATTATCATAATTTGAATGACCCACCGATTAAATGTAGTTTTGTTACACATTATCATAAAAACTGCAGTATTATACCCAAGTCTTCCACATTATGTTCCTTTTTGTTTTCTCTGATTTTTTTACTCTTCCAGATGTCCCAGATATCTTTTACTCTTCCAGAGAATCTACATGCAAACCTCCAAGAGTACCGTGCAAGCCTCCTCAATTGTAATTAGTTACAGGGAGTGGTCGTACTTAAGGGGGTGGGGTTGGGGGAGTGGTTAGAATAATGGACACTCCCTAAGGGCCCGAGTTCGAATTCATACAGTGGCTTATATTTTTTATCGGCAAACCAATCGGCAACAATTTAAAGGGCTTTGTGGTGTGTATTCGAGTTCATTTCCTACTCCGTCTGATAGCTCTCAAAAGACGAAGCCCTTAAAATATGAAATTCCCATCAGGATCACTACTTCGATTTAAATTTCCCTTCTTTAATCATTTTCTCTGAAATATATGAGCATTTGGTTGTGTGACACATTTTATTTCTAAGAAAGCGAGGGGTGGTTTTGTAGATGATGTTTATTTGATGGACATTTCATTTTACTGCGAACTTAAAAGTGGCCTTGCATAATATTTCACATGTTCCTCAAAGCAACAATTGATAGCTCCTAAGATCCCCATTGTGCCAGTAAATTTATCTCTTACGTCATCGGATGCCCTTTAATATTGGTGACATTGGGCCCACCTTTAAACTCCGCCTTTTGCCAGCTCTGTCTTTTTGCTGGTGATGCAGAAGTGCATAAGAAAATTAGGAATGAAGATGACAGTCGGTCTTTAGCGAAGGATTTAGATGCAGTTGATAAATGGGTTGTTAAGTTGGCTGCTACAATTAAATTTGGAGGAATGCGCGGTAATGAACTTTTGGAAAAAGTATATCTTTCCCCGGAATAATTATTACAACAAAGAAAATAAAATATCTAACGTAGAATCTAGTAAATACTTAGGCGTCACCATTACTGAAACATATCATGGAGGGAACATATCAGGGAAATAACTAGTGAAACAAACCATATATTAGGATTCGTAAAAAGGGTTCTAGTCAAGTGCGATGAGAAAGTAAGAGGCAAACGCTATTTTACACTCAGGCCACATTTAGGATATGCCGCTAGTATATGGGACCCGTACGAGAAAGTTATGATAAAGGAATTAGAGCGTGTGCAAAGAAGGTCAGCTAGATTTGTGAAAGGCCATTATGACAATGGTATTAGTGCTACAAGTTTAATGGAAGAACTAGGATGGGAATTACTATCAGAACGTAGGTTAAAATTTAGGCAAAAATTTTCGAGCAAATTCGAATCTGATTTATTTACATATGGAAATAAATATATAGTAAGACCCCCTGCGTATTTTGCTAGGTTTTAATCAGATAAACAAAATTAGAGAGATAGGTTGTCGTACGAATTGATTTAAAATGTCTTCTTTCCCGCGTACCAAAAGAAAACACGATAGGACGCATAACAAAGGGATAGGTAGGTAAAAATTGTTGGAGTAATATTTAGTGTATGTTTTAATATTACTTATCTATGAATGCTAGGGAAATACAGATAAATATATTTAGTGAACTTTTTCAAAGCAGTCCGTAAATTTGTAGACACTAACCATTTGGTTGCAGGTGTCTCTTATGCCTTACTTGTTTTCATGTAGTAGAATCATTGTACGAGTAGCTCTTATTTGCATTTCAGTAGTGCATGCTTGGTGATTTTCCCCCCTTGCCACACACCCTCGAGTTGGCTGCAGGATACTATTGAGATGTAGATGTAAACTCAAGTAAAATTAAGCATCCATTAAATTCTTCTGTAGCAGTGTGTTAGATGGCCGTGTATTTGTGGGTACTACAGCGACTATGGGGGTGAAATTATTTCTATGAAAGGAATGGGATTGTTCATGTGATTTATCGGCCTGAGACAAAGGTAGAATCGTAATAGTGGAAACGGGTGTAACGAGGTCATTAATGTATTTCGATAAGGTGAACAGAGCACGAGATCAAATAAGAAGTTGATCATCTTCCTCTTCGTGTGAGTGTTGTTTTTCCAATCCCGACTCCGAAGGGTCGGTCCTGGGAAATCCATCCCGAAGGAATGAGTTGGACGAAAGAGTTGTGTAGGGGGGGTGCGAGGGAGGAGGGTTTTTGCGGGGTTTGTTTATTTTTTTGCATAATGGAGCGGCGTATCCTTTTTTTAGAGGACCACGTTTCGTATAGGAATGGGATGAAGGAAAGTTCTGACATGGGAATGAAGAAGGATGACTGTGACTCTAGCGAAGGGGTTACAAGGCCAGGTCACCAGTGACTCGCCCGAAGTGAGCCCGGAAGCGATCTCGCGGGAGATACGGGATGATTCACTTCGGTGCGTTGGCCGTGTTTTGCTTTTTTCTCCTCATATTTGATGCGTGAATATTTAAATGAGACATGTCTACTCCACATTCGCTTACCGTCAGGGCATTGAGACCTTTTCCCAATTGATCTACGATGATAATTATCATCCTTATAACTTGTACTATGTATTTATTCTCTTCCTCATCATGTTTGCTTGTCGTTTTTATTTTACTCTTCTGTCTCTTATTAATATTTCTTCTTTTGTTTCTTCCTTATCATTAAGATGATGTAATATCGTTTTGTCATTGTTTTTTTCATCTAAGAACAACGGACCTTTCGTAAATTTCAAAGAGGATATCGACACTGATTTACTTGAACGTAACATATAGGAGAGGTTGTTTTAGATGAAGATAAGTTACGCAAAAAACTGGGATCATTTTTCCCCAAGCATGTAAATTTTCGAAGTGTCACATGGCTTGATTATACGCTTTGTCATTTATACCATGCATTTCGACGTTTACCTATTTTATGCTAATTTAATTTTGTAAAATACTGACTACCTTACAAAACTTTAAAACTTTTTCTATTTCTTACACCCAAGGTGCCTAGTATTTGCGATTGGGTAAAAATATAGTGTTCTAATCTTAAGAACACATTTCACTGAAGTAACTTTTTTCATTTCATAGAAATAGTGCTTAGAAGAGAAGTTAGAAGTCGAATCAAGTCCTCACGTCAGGGTAGCAACAGTCATTTCAGGGGAGCAGTTGAGGTCGCTTATATCATTTTGGAAGTGACAGTAATTACGGATAAGGAGCATTTCGGGGAGGAGGAGGAGGGAGGGAGAGGAAACAGGTTTAGGCTTTCCTTCACTCTCGAAGAAAGGACCCGCGGCCAGCGTCCGTTGGAGCCGAGTGCTCGAAATGTTCTCCAAATGAAGCCCAACGACGGGCCACCAAGTCACATAAATTCTAACCTTCTACCCTTCACAAATTTATAACTGGGAATGCCGGCATTGGAAACTCGTGAAGTGGCCTCCGCTTCGGTACGAGCCACCATTCGTACCGATAAATTCAAAAGCGTACCTCAAGTACAAGGTTGGAAAATGACATGAGAGGCAACATAGGTATGTACGACAGTAAAGCTAGAAAGGAAGTTTTTGCGTAAGACAGGGGTTACCAGCACCATAGAAATGCGTTCCACTTTGCATCCTAGGGAAAACCAAATCTCACCAAGGTTCTAGAAGTTCATTTTTTGATTTTTCGAGCGTATGCAAGTAAATAAATACGCTGCAGACGAGTCTATTAACGACATAAGTCCCACAAGTGGGACGCGTTCCTCTAGTGAGGCATAATAGTTTACTGATTGGGGAGCGAGTCGTCTGAATACGCCGCGCTGTTCACCCTGGACAAGATATCGTAAATGCGCATGTATGCAACTAACTATTTTTACCTGCACACCTGTGCAAAGTAGAAAAAAATCTTGAATAGAACTTTCCATTGTACCTTGCTAGACATTCCTGATGATGAGAAGTTGGACAGGAAGCCACTGATATAAAGGATTGGTGTCGCGCTTCTCTGGAGTTCGAGCTAATCGCACATCCCTCAAAAATGTCTCTAATATATGAAATAGAAACCTCTTTTTCCAACGAATAAAGATTTATTTCTTCAGGGCATTCCACCAAAATGTTTAATCTAAAAACCATGAGGAAAAGGGAAACAGTGAAGTTTATGATGTTTAAAAAAATAATTCTTTATTTTTGGAATCACCAGGATTTCCTATTCCTTGTATTATCTATGTAACTTCAGAAAGTGTTTCATCATTGCTATAAACTATACTAGTTATGACTTTAATTTTATCATGAAAAATAAACATCTTCCATCCCTTATCAGACATCAGCGTCATCATAAATATCAGGCCTAAATAAAATTCACAAATGTCGGAAAAAAGATCTCCAAAAAAGAAATCGATTTTAAGGATCTCACTTCATCATTCTCTTTTAGTTAATTGTGAGTTTTTGACAATACTTTTATAGATAAACTTTAATGCATGTTTTCTCTCGTTGAAGAGATCTGCGAGAGTTTCTGTTTTGAAATGTGAGAGTAAGGAGCTTATTTGCGCGGTTGTAGTCAACACTTGCTTAAGCTCCAATTCAAATGAAAACCTTGCAAGTGATAATGAAGTGGATAATAAAGTTATAATAAAGTACATCGAGTGTAGACGAGTATCCTTCCTTGGTGTCATATCACAGATCACCCTGTCACACACATGATTGCATTTTCATTCTGTAAAATTGATGCAACGCAATCTACGGCCTTGTTGCGTGCGTTTTTTAGGGAGGATTTTGAGGATAACTCTGACCATCACGCTGCTGGAAGTTGATGATTTTGTTGGGCACTAAGTAGTATTCTTCATGCGTTTAACCCCTTCAGTGGGCTAAGCGGCTATAGCCGCAGATGAAAATCGCTCCCCAGGTGGGGAGCGCGGCTAAAGCCGCGCGCCGCGAATGTCTGTATTTCGTGGTTGGTATTACGATTATAGTCGTCTACCACGATTCTTTATGTTTTAAGTGTGTTGTTTATGATTCAACTGACATTCCTTCGCTCTTTTTTATTTTTTTTACTTTGTTAAACAACCGGAAATTATCGTGGGTCTTGGTCTATTTTATGCTTGTTTTTTCCGTTTTTAATCCATAAAAAAACTTAGACTTTTCGCCATTTACGCCTTGGATTATATACTCATTCTTTTGCATATGTTTGTCCCGACTTATGTTTCTGTTCTTTGAAATTTTACTTGATTGTAATATGCATGCACATCTGAGTTGTAATGAAATCGCGAAAATACAAAAAAATTCATTTACTTTTACTTTTTCCACTCTCGACGGTAAATTGTTTATAACGTAATATATTGACTATTTTACACCAATATCTGCCAATTTTTATTACTTTGTATTTGTTGTTACCATTCTAGTTTACATCTTTGTTATTGAAGTTTCACCTATCTCGACTGACCACGACAATCCTCGAATTGCCGGATATTATTTTGAGAAATTGGATAAAATCGCGACGAAATTTCGCTCTGTAACCAACCAAGTAAGCAATCGTATTGTGTATTTTACACTATCTATATCACCGTGGTTTCACTATCACGGTATGTCTCTAGATTTTTAGGCATAAAAAAGTTTCGTACAATATAATTCATGAAATTGAATATCCTTAAGACTCAATCAGTGAATAATCCAATTTTACCAAAAGCACACAATATTTACCTCGGAATATAAGTTTCAATATTCTTAGCTGTAAGATTCGAGGGAGTGAGCTATGGCCACCCTACACCTTCCATCTTCCTTCGTTACCCTTTTGACTCCCAATCCCTCAGTCCACAACGTCTTTTTTTCGTGCGGTAGAGTTACTTCCAGATAAGTGTGTACTGGGCCAATGGCTGAAGTCCGTGCCTCTGAATCCCTTCAAATCTTCTCCATAGTTTTTTTTCTTTGAAGGTAAAATCCGAGCCTGCCCCCGTGTCCCTTTGATTGGCATTGTCCTTACAAGGGAAGTCTTTCCCTACATTTTCGTCGTCACCAAAGTTTTGGGCTCTCACAAAAACGGTCTGTTGATGTTTAGGAAACGTAAACCAACTAGGAGTATGAATTATCCCGTTACCGATACTTATACGAAGAATTTATTGCACACGCCTGCAACTATTTTTCTACAATTCGATGGCCAACCGACGCTAATACTTGGGTAAGGGTTTTTCACTTGCAATTCGTTTCCATCCACGGTAGTGAGTAGTCATATAACATTTGCTTATCAGCCGTTTAATATTTTCACAAATCTTTAGAAAAAAGTTCATTAGTAAGGCTAAAACTGATAAGCTGAAATCGGTATAGCAGAAATGTTAGATCTTAGTGATGGAGACATCTTTCGAGAGTGAGGACATTTTAGTGTCCGTTGAAGGAGTCGCTGGACCGAGGACCGTTGATTCTGCTATGAGAATGAATGGCAGTGTGGCCTTGCGACTCTTTTAGCAGCAGCAGCTCATAAGAGGACAGCAACGTAGAGGAATCTATGGGGTTGGACACGACGGCTTTAGAGTGGATTGATGACTGTGGACCTCGACCGCAGTTTCAAGCAAATATACACCGGGCCTGAGTGACGAATTTTGTGCAAGAAGAAGTCTGTTGATACATTTGCACATTTTTTGGTGAATATGATTGTGCAATGATTGCCACCCAGACCAATTTGTATGCCAATCAACAAATAAAAGGAAAAAAGTAGGAGACGACAGTTGAAAAGAAATAATGGAGAAAATGAGTAGGTTGAAACAGACAAAGAGCTCTTTGTTCTCAAAGAGTACCTAAGTAATTTTATGGCATCCTCCTATCCTCCTTTACTGGGGATAATAGAGAAGCAAGAATAGGGGCCCTATTTTTCCAAAATAAATTACTATTTTATACAATATTTGATAAAAGATGACCGAGAAGTGATATATTTTGCTGCTAGAGTTTTTGCACTATGCAAACAATATTGTTCATCACACAGGAGGTCAAGTATATGCAAACCTTTACAAGATAAATCCCATTATGAATGATTTCTTGAAAAACGTTTGAGAGAGCTACACTCCTGATAGGCTGATTCTGTTGGTTGGATGGTTTTTACACCAAAATATTCAGGATTAAGTACGCAATCATTTAAATTATGCATTTCCAAAACAAAATACGCGAGAAAAATGCTAATTTACATGGGAAGGAAAACACAATTAGTTGTAAGACTTGAAGGCATTGACGTGTAGTTTTCACAAGTCCTTCGAGCTTGGCCCCCACTCTCACTCAGGATATGCTGACGCAAGGATGTGCTATTGGTATCAACAAATAATTTTATAGGCCCAAGCTATTTGACGTTTTAGCAACTTTTGAGATCGACGCAATTGGAACAGTATGAGAGAATACGAAAAATATCCCCCAGAATTTTATGCGCAAAAAGTTGAAAAAAGGGGAAGTAATAAAGTACTAAGGCCTATCGTGGTAAACTAATGGCTTTGAAGTAGCGAGACAACCGGGATGTATGCATGTGTGATGCCATGATGGAAATCCTGAAAAAAAGGGTTTTTTTCGGTAAGAAGTGATGCCCCTCTATGTGAGGCGACATGTTTTCAAGTATAACGCACGAAATTCAACTACGAAATAACAATTATAAAGTTAATAATAATAACTCTTATATTGTATAAAAGTTAATATATTGTTATAATTTGTTTATAATTAACTGAATTCACCAAAAAAGTAAGAATATGTCCATTAATACGGTATAAAAACGACTTGGATCCTCATAAATGTCAATATTTTCAATGTAATCGTGCCATAAACAATGTAAAATATAGTATTTTATAATTGATAAACAATATAAATACCATATTTCACTAAGTTTAAAACAAAATAAATTTTGTGAGTTTTTTTTGTGATACAAGGAGTTCTTTTTTCATTCGAGTGGATACAAAGGTACTGCGATATCGTGCAGTAAAACCGTTGGAAACAATTTCTTCACAAGATTCACATCTTTACCACAGAGCGTATTATCTAACTTCTTTCCATTTAAAAAGCATACCTATTATTTATTATTTTGCTTTATACCAGCTCTTCTTTCTGTTTTTCTGCCATATTTGTACTACTCAATCCATTCAGTTTGACTCCTAAATTTCTCTAGAAATTCCCGTTCCCCCCCTATCACATATTAATGCTTTCATTCATGCCTAATTTTCAAGTTTTGCGCAAGAAATTTTAATTTAGGAGTTTTTAACGAGTGTTATGTTTAGTTTACGGGATGGAAAAAAGCTACTGTCGTACTCATCATTTTTTTAACATGGTGCACTATGAAAGGTATTTCAGTCGTCTCTCCTGGACTTAGTCACTGTAATACCAGTACCATCTATCGGAGTAGGTGTGGCTTCATATGTTGATCCTTTGTTTCTGCTAGCGTCAGCTTTATGTAATCATCTGCACAAGGTAATGGCTCTCTCAATAGCGATTTTCTTATTAACCAACTCATGACGGTAGCTATTTATTGTGGCAGGTAGGGCGTTAAGCTGAGCACTGGGCAATAATTAAGTCAAGTTTTGTATGACGCTTCGATCAAAACGCGTGAAACATGATTTTCTGAGGGACCACATGTGGCACAGGAAAGGAACCGACTCTCATATCACTACGTATCATCTTTGTCGTTGGACTAAGCTCGATCATGCTGATGTGATTGACCTTCACCGTGGAAACCGACCCCCGGGTTACAGATAGCTTAGCTTTCTTCCAAGGCCAAATCACGTTTTAATAGCTTTGAGTTAAATTTCGTGGTGCTCCAACGAGTAAGGCCTTATCACAGCACCTTACCTGATGCTAATGTCCAGGCTATCACAGGTTCGATACCCTGAGGGTGATTCAAAACTACAAAAAAATACGTTGGTTGAGGCCAGGTTTTCGTCTAGGTACCGTTGCCATCATTAAAGATTCGCTCCTTTGCGTTTTTTCAGCTTCGCCGCGGCGAGACGACCATTTCCTTTAAGCTGTGAATAAAAACGACAGGTAATAAACCTGCTGTTCGTTTCTTTCAGTTATTCCATAAGGAAAGAATATGATTATACTGATAGAGAGGATGATGACTTTCAAGGCTATAGGTGTAACCGAGACATGGTGTTGCGGTCCGTAGATCGTTCTAGGCTGGAGGCCCCGGGTTCAACTCCGGTTGAGGCTCATTCAGACAAATACCGCTCAACTCAAGATTTGTGATTTTAATAGGAGCTAGTTATCTATAAGAAACTACATGGAATATACCTGGCTATCCCACTATCTAGTTGTGTTCAACCCGAAGGTTGGTTTTTGATAGGTGAGAGTAGAGCTCACCCCGTACTAAGTCATTGGCGCGTCACACTTTCAGGGTAGGGGGAGCCAGTTCCTTTCCCTGGGCCACCTGCGATTTCCTACGAAGTCCTAACACGTAGAAAATCGAATCGCCAGGATTTAAGGTGCTGACGTCCAGAAAGGCTCTTGCCCGGGATTTGAACCCGGGACCCGGGCTCTCCACCCACTAGGCTACCATGACCCCAATGTACTGTGTAAATTTCCATCGTATTTTGCTCAGAATTTGATAGTTCTACTCTCTCCGACAACACTGACCTTCGGGTTATACACAGTGGTAAGGTGCAATAAGCAGTTGATAGATACCATAACCAGTTGCCAAAGAGGATTTAAGGTACATTCAATGTCCAATGAAAAAGGCTGATTCCTTGTCATTAATTAATTGCTACTTATATTTATACATGGACGAATGGCTCTTGGAATGGATGTCGTTATAAGGCAAATAAAATATTCTGGTTTAGAGCATTATTGCTGATTATTTTATTTTCCCTTTGGGTTCTTGCAGTATAATTTGAAAGGTACATAAACAGTTACATAGATTAAGAATGTCATTATTTCCGCGTGCAATAAGGGATGGTAGACATATATTTTATCAAAGATTTCTGCTAAATAATTTAGATTGATAATGCCGATTATAGGCTTCAGGCATGCCTACACGATTATCTGAAGTGTGCCCAATGTGGTCAATGTCGACCCGCCTATCGATATTGAAATTGCTAATACGATACATGACTGAAATTTAATTGAAATTATAGTAGAGCACTGTAAGAAGTACGGTGTATAGTTTTAAAAGAAAATTAGGAGTGTAATTTAAAAAGAAACTATGACATATGAATTGTAGATATTTGTGTGTAAATCGGTAAAACACTTTTTATGTAAGTAGAAAATTGTATTAAAAACTAGTCGTTCGACTATCAGTTTCGGCCATTCGACGAAGCATATGAAAAGGTGTGATTCGCTTGAAACAAGACGTATTATTCCAAATTCTGAGTAGAGGAATCGTCGATAAAACGTCGAAAAATTCTTGAGGAGGTCGATGGGTAAATACTATTGGAGACCCTTGATCTACATTAAACGCAAGAGAATCTAATTTTTTTGGAAATTCCCTTGAATGATTGGCTCATTATGAGAAATATGTACTATAGATTCAAGCTGTATACATCGTATTGATGTGTTGTGGTGGTGAAGTGGGTGGCTGTATCGCTCACCATGTTGCCTTAATCAACTGCTTGAGTTAACAATGAAACTAGATGAGTAGTCAGAATAAATATGATAGTTTGTTAAAGCTCATCTGGTGTTGAATACTCTTCTGGTCACTTCTAGAGCCTAATGTAGGTGTAGATATGGATCTATTTTGTTACAGGAGTATGGTGATACGAATCCATGAGTCAACATTGCCGTGTAAAGAAAATACTTTTCTTGTACAGATTTTCCCCTTTATGTTGGTGGGCTGTAATGATGCGGTAGTGTACGCTTAGTCATGGTAATGCAATTGTATGCCTCACCATATTGATAATTGATAATATTTTGTTAACATCGTTCGAAATGACGTCTCAGAAACATACTAATAATCCAGGGCTCTTATGAAGCTCAGGGGAATAAGGAATATCAGGTTGATCGTAAAAATCAGAAAGAATTTGGTCCGAACTGTGTGAATATTATCAGATGAGGAACTAGGTGAAGATACAAAAGGTGATTGGCCGGATTGGTGGTCCGGTGGTTATGGCGGCTGATTTACTTACCTTAATGAAGTCCAGTTGCAACCACTGGACGTTCACAGCTGAGATCTATCCGTTACTTTATGTGCCATTCCTGAGTGGGAAACTGTACCTATAGAAATGCATCTACATCTACATAATGCTCTGCAAGCTACCATAAAAGTGTGTGACAGGGGGTGAAATCCTACCAAACATGCACTACATATCATGCACACAAAAGGATTAGCATTAATATACTAGTCTAAATTTCACTATTTAAAAAAAGATAAAAATAGCAAAGAATTGTACAATGGGGTCGTTTACCATATTATTTTTATTGCCGAATCTGATAGATTTTGTAAAATAAAAAGACCCGTATTTTTCCGTTTTTTGATCCGTCAATTATTTACCGAGTTATAAGCGGCGAAAAACTGATGCTTTTAACCCTTTCGGAAAAGTGGGCGTGGTGCAACCTCTGACGTATATCGACTTCGTCCAATCACAACTGAGCCCACGAAGCTACTTTGCCTTATCGCAATGGGGCGGACACAGCTGACTCGGCGAATGGGAGCGATTACGACAGCATCTGTGCGAGTGGACCTTCCGAGAATCCCCCTCCACTCCCGTCCCCTCCCCTAAAAGCAGTCAAGGACGGGAGGAAATGACGTCAATTCTACCACAGCAGCATTTTCGGTGGGCGTCACCTTTTGCTTATTTACATTTTTGATTTATGAGTGAATGGTTGTGGTTAGAAGATTAATTTTTTCACTAAAATTCATTTTTCGTTTCCATCTAACGATTTCCTGTACAAAATTGCGATTTCGGTTCCGAGTAAACGCCCCCATTGAACCACCTCGTTAAGTAACCTCTTACCATAATACACTCGAACGTGAACTTTCACAAAGTAAACTTGCGAACCATTGATGCGGATCCAGGAAGTTAGCGCAGGTTTGCTGCTGGCATATTATAAAAAATTATCCAGTGCATAATTGATCGACGTACAGTTCTTGGAAATTTTAAATTTCTTCAGTAGAAATGAACTAAATTTCTATAGCAAAAGACTCAACGAAAGCCGAATTCAAATATTCAATCATGTTGTTCATGACCCAAGAGAAATGAAATAATTACTAGATGCTCTTCCCCAATAAAATATAACGCTACACCTTAGCCATACGGAATTATTAGATGGGAATAAACTATATACTTTTTATCCGGTCATAGACATGAATGACGATTGTTTCATGGAAATACTGGCCTCCCGCAAGCTGAATTCTTTATTATTTTCAATTCCTTGGAATTTAAATTAAAAAAAACAGGCTTTCCTGGCCTGTGCTTAAAATTAAATGAGCAAATGAAATGGAAAACGAGGAATAATTTCAGAGAATTGAAGAGGAAATAAAGCTCGCATACTCGCTTGCAATCAATAGTTCAAAATTCTAAGTCTATTTTCTTATTATCCTCTTTTCTTAAAGCCCATGTTTACGAGCCATATAATGGCGCTCCTTATTTCAATAATCTATTTTATTTGCTTCTCTTCTTAATGAACTCCTTATTTGTTTGTTGTAAATTCACCCCCTGCCACACACATTTATGGTGGCTTGCAGGGTATTGTGCGGCTGTCGATTAATTCTCACCTTCAAGTATACATTTTTTACGCGAAATCAATTCAACCGGTTTCAATGCTGCTACATCCCTTTCCCTCCCACATCCTACCCAGATATCTGGATATTACTTCACCTGATCTACCCGTAGGCCTATAACTTTGTTTAACCTGGCATTTTTTCTCATTACTTTCGTTTTATTATAGTTAATCTTTATTTTGTCTTCCACACTGTATTTGTAACGTATTTAACATGTTTTGTGAACCCTTAGCTGATTGGCTGATTATCGTTTTGTCATCCATGAACCTCACCGGCCTTATCGATTTATCCTCAACCTTTTCTCCTGACTGAAGCTCGTCCCATTCCATTCTGTGATAACGGACAGCCCTGTCTAACTCCCCTCCCTATTACCGCCGAAAGCGATTCTCCACCAGCAGCTATCAATGGCGCCTTCTGTGCGATGTGCAAATTCCAAATCGGTCTTATGTTCTTCAGTCTACTTCTTTCTTCCGCAGTATTCCTCTTAACTTTTCTCACTTCACTCCGACGAGCGCATTTATCGAAATCAACGAAGAACGCGAATATATCCTGGTTATATTTTGTATTCCTTTCCGCTTGTAATATCATCACTGCAATTACATCCCGAGTGGCCCTCCCATTGCGATATCCGAACTGATACTCACTTGTATACTCATTTTCTCTCTTTTCCATCCTATTGATTATTGTATTCTCGACCATAGTTGTACGAGAAATGAAACTTAGCGTCATATACTATTCACCTTTCTTTGTTATCCTCTTTTTCGATACAGGTATTAGCACGGTATTTACAAAATCCTCCTGCCAAACACCCTCTTCGTTTATTCTACGGACTAGCCCATGAAATCTCTCTTATCTTCCTTTTTCTAGGTTCTTCATTAGTTCTGTTGGGATGCTATCAGTCCTAATCGCTTCACCTGCCTTCTGTTCTCCTAATACATTCTCACTCTCCAGTATTTCTGGGCCCAGCTCATCTTGATCTACATCTTTTTCCTCTTCTATGCCCAAGCTCAGGCGTATTTTCAGTATAGTACAGTCCTTTCATGTATTATTTCCACCGACAGTGACTATTTTCTGGTTCTATCGGTATAATTCACGTCCTGCCATTTATGCACGGTACAGTTTTCTATTTCTTGATGCCTGGCAGTATTATAACCGCTGAGTACTGGGAGCCCATTTCTCTTTCTCTCCGGAGAGGGAACCACTATCCTCTCATTACTGACTTTACCACCTTTCTATCGCTCACTTTGTTTCTGTCCTCAGTCTATTGCTTATTTACTGTTATTGACTTCTGCCTAGCTCTGTGTCTACGGTTTTCCATTTCCTTCTTCTCTCAATTTTTCCATTATTTCTGCTTTAACCCATGTTTTCTTGATCCTCCTAGTGTCTACTGCTTCTTGTTGACTTGAACTTTTGAATTGTTGAATTGAACTTGAATTGTTTTCTCAGTTGCTGTTCTTTTCCCCGTTTCTATTATACCCCACCCTTAATCAACTGTTTCTCTTTCCTACCTTTATGAAAATTTCTGCCTTCTTCCTGATATTCCTTCCGCTTCATCCTGATCGGGGCCCCTACGTCCCAATTTCTTATTATCGTTTCTCTTTTTAACATTTTAAATCTCACCTCATCTCAACTATCTCCATGGAAGTTACTGTCGGAGTCGGTACCTTGGATTCTATGTTAGTGCTTACATTGTTCCGAAATATTTGCCTAACCATGGTGTGATCTGGTTCGTAACTCCCCCTAAAGAACTTGCCATGCCTTCCCACCACGATAATTTCTTGCACCCATCCGGTACTCCACTACTTCATTTCCGTCTCTATCTTCCCCGACTACAACATTCCAATGTCTTATTACTATTCGATTTTCCTAGCCTTAACCTTTCAGATTACTTCTTCTGGATAATAATATAGTTCGTCCACTTCCTCTTTATGACTCTCAGTCTATTGTCTCTTTATATCGGCATTTAAACCTGAACGACAACTAGGTTAGTCGGCAACGATTTTATTTATATTACTTATTCTATTATATTCTATCGCTTACCTGCTCCACATTCATTTCCATTTATTCTAATGTTGAATTCAATACTAATGCTCCTTCCCGCTGACTCTCTTCCACTCCAGTGTATAAAACTCTGTGCTTTTCCTTCCAGAAGCTCCCGTGGATCTTCCATCTTCGCGTAATCCAAACAAATCGTTATTTCCTCTCGCTTTATTTCGATTCTGGATTCATAAGATTCATATTCTATGGAAATATTAAAAGTTATCCTATGTGCGCAGGCATTTGCGGGTTTTCTGCAATAACTCTACAGCACGTTTGGTGTACATATTAGTCATTTTTTTGTTTTTATTGTTCCTAGTCATCTTTAATTTATCAGTTCAAACTTCATATTTCTTTACTTGTAGGCTAGAGCAATGGTTTGAAAAATACCTGGAATGATCAGTTTTGAGTTAATATAAGGGTGAGGGTGCTTCAAATATAAGCGATGGAGTAATTGAGTTTCGGAATTCACTTCCCCTAAATTAATTTGATTTAGGTAAAAATTCGTTTAAAAATTAATGCTTTATTAATGATTATATATCTATGGAAATGAGAATGTGGTAATTTTGACGAATTTCGACCTAAAACCATAGACTCGCAAGAGCCGTTTTGCATAAGTCTATAATTTCGCATCTTTATGATTGGAGTGGTGTGCAGTGGAAATTGAATCAAACGAATCAATTAATAAATTATTCTCGGGTTTCAAGCCGAGTAAGATTTTGGGAGCAACCCAAAATCTTACTTGGCATGAAATCCGAGAGTCATTTATTAATATAATTCACCAAGAAAGAACGAAATCCTATACATACGAATCAACTTGTTATCCAGAAAACGTTCCAAATGCATGAAGAGCTGCATGAATTATAATCTGTGTGCTACCTATTTCCATGTTCCACCCGTGTAATTTCTGCGTTTTTTCGCCGATCCAAAGTGCGTATACGTACTATTGCTTTGTGTAAAATGGCGTGAAGAGCATTTTGGAATAAAATTATATATTTACTTGCAGATTTCGTAAATATCTTAAATAATAACCTGACCATAAAGGTATAACTGGATAATTAATGGAATAACCTCGGATTTAAACTAATTAATTCGATGGGGTGTTTAACGAAAACCGTGAATTCAGTTAATTCACATACTGTGTGAAATATTGATTTAGAGGGATTGAATGGATTAATTATGTTCAGTGCACACTCTACTTTTTAGAGAAAAATAGCGCAAGGGGTGAGATGAGTGGAATGCAAACAAGAGCCATTCTAAGTTCCATCAAAACCTATCCTAACTTATAGAAGAATGTCAATCAGTCACACAAGTAGCAAATTTCCGATAGTTTTAAGCTCAAAGCCGCTGTACGCAATTCTTTGATATTTCTGTGTCTGTGACAAATGATAATAAATCCGAGCGTGTTGACCGGAAAAGATCGAGCATAATGGTCACTGAACGCAAACCCCTAACAAAAACATGTTATTATGCATGTAAAATGACTGTCTCATATAATGAGGCCGTATGAAAAGTATGTACCGCAAAGTATATGAGTAGGAAAGTTTTACTTTTACGTGAATGACTTGATAAAAGAAGAAAAAGTCCCTATTATAAAGTAAATTTATCACATGTGCCTTACTAATAATGAGTGTCGGTGAAGGCAATGAGGTTTTGATAAACCATAGGCTTGTAAGCTTTCATCCCTTTACCTCAAGTCAACTTTTTCTGATTTCTGCATTTTAGATGGATACTCGTGCTAGGAATCAAAATGACGGGTCCAGAAATAAAATTTCTTATTTTTCCAATTCAATACTTCTCCTCCTCCATTAAAGATTCACTGTGAGTGCACGTGACACACTTTTTCACACGCTGAACGTTCCATTTCTGAGACAAGTAGATCTCTCGCATCAAAGAGAGATCGCTTGGGTGAATAAATATATTTCCTTCCCTACTCTCCACCCCCTCGAGCCCTTCGGGCTTGAATGGAATTCATTTAATACCCGAATCGCGCCACGTTGGCGAGCGTTGTGGCGGGAATTCTGTGGAACTGTCGTAAGAAATGAGTGCGGATTGACAAAAAGATTCAAAATAATATTCCAGCGTCTGGAGATCAAATTCTTTGATTGGATTATTCCGGGAGCAATCTCCGTGCAATCGTAATCAACACTTGTCTGCGTTCTGAGTGGGCAAAAAACTGACCAGTTTCGATTTTTAAATGGATTCAGGACGCGGCAAATGAAAAATTCATGAGGTGCCGCAATATCGTGTTCTCCCCTAGCCTTGCAGCCTCCACCCCCTTCCCCCACCTCTCTTCAACGCTATTGGATCCACCTGGGAATAATTGTACCTGGGTTCTATTCCCGTTCTTCCGGATCTATTGCTTGGCTGCCTTCGTAGTTTCTTCGGACACGCTCATTCTGCAGGCGATTCAAGTGGGGCAGAAAAAACTCGACTGATGGGGCAATTCGTCGAACCGTATTTTATAATACCCACCGTAAAAGCCAACTCTGGTCAATGGCGAGATTTAATCGATTATTTATTACCACCGAGTAATGATTTTTCAGACACGGCTTTCCATCTCAGAGGGAAAAATGTTAGCACTTTTCCAGAGCATTTTTATGATACATTGGTTGGATTTATTTACTCGATTTAAGATTTGATTGTCACACGATTAACTTCGGTAAACAAAACAGTCATCAGCACTTAGAGAGCTTAAGAACTGTGTGCACCATTGGTTTTAAAATTCTCGATCGTAATCATGTTCTCATCAGGTGGAAATGAGAGAAAAGTGAAAGGAAGGTGGTGGAGTCGTCGTCAACATTTCTGGCCAGTTTTTTTTGCCATTTCTCAAGGCTAAATCCTCCATGAGCACGACTGAGTTAAAATGGGATGTATTTTGGGTCCATAGGGACATTTAATTCTGTTTTGCGCGCCGCGGTTATCAATACCAATCGGTGCGGAGTTGCCGTCTCCTTCGGATGCTCTCAACCATCATCTGGGATGCTCGCCAAAGTGCTTGGCATGCTTTTCATAATATAAAATTTTTAAAAAAATCACCGCTACTCCTCGTATATCAATGTATAATGTTTTCCTAGAAATGAGGAAACTGGGTGCCGGAAAAGTTATAGACGACTTGGGGCAGAAATAGAATTTTCTGAATTTATTCAGCCATTTAAATTTTTGATGAGGAAATTAATGGAAAAAGAAGGGCAGCTGTTTGGTTTATTAAAAAAGTTCACTTAGAAAAATATTAAGGAATTTTATTGCTTGTATTAATAAGCTGTAGAGGAAAATTATATTTATTTGCCTCTGTTTCAGTAAACAGGACATTTTATAATACCTGCGGCGTCAATTGCATTCTTCCCACGCCTGCTGTTGGCCACGTCCCAGAAAAATGCCGTTTAGTTACAATGCTTAATTCAAATGCTACTGATCGTTCAAATGAATATTAGAATTTGGCTTTTTAAGAAATATAATCACTTAATATGAAAGTTTGAAATTTGATTAGCTTTATAGTCAAAGGGTGTCCTTCTCAAAATTCGAACCGTGAGAGAAGTAGAGATTTTGGTTTAGGCACTCATTTTGAGATATCACCGAATGGAAACGGGTGTGAGACATGCTTGGCGACATTCACGAATCAAATGATTATTGGTTTCTTTCCACGTAACGGTTGATGGGAGTATGGCTACTATAGCGGGCGGTTAAAGCTGGAAATTGCAAGTCCCTTAATTCGACACACTGACCTACATAGGAAATGAAAATCCACTTTGTACGTTCCACACAAAGATTTTATTGCTTACGATAAAATACGTCATTATCAAGGTATAATGACAAATTTTGTTGAAACCATGGTCGAAACCAATAAAATCTTTGAGTGGAACGTACAAAGTGGATTTTAATTTCCAATAGAGTGGTTCCACAAAGTAAAGCCCCGAACTTTGAACTGACCTACATATTTCAAGCGAGGGGGGGGGGGGGGGGGGGGGGGGGGGGAGGTAATGCATTATGCTGAAAACAAGTAAGTAAATAAGCGCTTCAATATGAGCTGCATAGGTTGGTCCATGGTTTATCACATTTTTAGGTGGTTATTTTTAAAATAAATAGATATCAAACAAAAATGCTTAAGCCGTAAATACTCAAAATCTTGGTTCGTTACATAATACTTCACAGAAGATAAAGTACGAACGTATTGAAACAAAGTATAATAGTCAGAATTGGCAGATTAAAACGTGGATTAAAAAATTGAATACGCCGACAAAATTATTATTGACGCAAGGTCTAGCGTACAAAATTTTGAGGTAATTTATATATGGTAGGAAATAGGATGTTGTCATGAATAATGGGGTAAATATGTTCAATATTATTTTAAAATGTAACTCTTGAAATGGATATGCAGTCTTATCATACCGAGTCTGAGTATGTTTCAACGTAAGAAAACTCTTCCATGCTGAGTGGTAATAAATATGTGGCTTGGTGAAATTTTATAACATGTCTCTTTGAGCAGAAAACTTAAATTCCACTTAAATGACTAGCTTTGGAGCTTGGATGCAATGTGCATGTCTTTTTTTCAGCATTTGCTCCACCGGTTTTATCTAATGATTTTTATCTAGCAAAGAGCACTTCGCTCACGATACAAGCTATAGTAGCAAGAGTCAACATCCTTGGAGTACCTGTACGCCATACTTTCAGGAGTTTGCAGTTGTCTCTTGTCTAGGGTACTGCTTTTAAAATCCTAGGCCACCATTTCAAAACCCAATATTGCTCAGTAGATAAGCTCTTTGCAGGGGAGGCCTATATGGGTACCGTATGAAGAGCTTTCCAATTTCATTATTCTGACCGAGAGAAAAATGTATAGTAATAAATTTTATTTGCTCTATGGTCATTTAAATATTGAGTAAGCAGGAAATAAATTATTATTACGTATATTCATAATGAATTTAATAGCTATTTTATGCAAAAAAACACTAACCGCATTACGTATCCTAATCGTAACTGGTAATTTCGTCTCTTTTTACATTTAGGTATCTATTTAACTCATCTATGAAAGGATGAAGAGAAATCTGTGATTTATCTCCACCTTTCCATCTCTTCTTCTCAAACCTTCTTGTGCACTTCTCCCAGTTTGTCAGAAGTGTCATTATGTGAAGGACAGACTTAAAACTCGATCTTTGACATCTTAATCAACAACGATAGTGGTAGTTCTACTGTTGAGTTAGGCAACCAGCATCTGAGGCCATTATTAAATATATGCCTTATGGGTGCTTTCGATTTGCGGCTACAGCCGGCGATAGACGGCGATCGCCACTCCGCGGTACTTTCGATTTAGCTGGATCGCCATCTATCGCCGGCTGCCGGTGGCTCTCTGCTCTGAGGAGAACCGAACATATGAAAAGCTATTTGCGTAAAATGACGCCATGTAAAACAATGTATCAACAAATGAAGATTTATTTGGCGTCTCTGTTCAGATCCCAGATCAATATTTTTTGTAAACTCGCAGACACAGGAAAGGTATCCTACGGCATTTATCAATCAGAACCCCAAAAATACTGCATGCCATTCCACTAACATACGAAAAAAGTTACTATTATCACAGTATCTTTTACCGACCAAAATTGGTAAATTGTGTAGCTAATTTGAATTTTACCGGACGATTCCCTTCGTTGTTACTTTCTTTATTTACCCTCCAATTCCCTGAACTGCACATGCGCGAAAAGCCGGTGCCAGCTGTTTTATCTCAATTGCATCCTTGCGATCGACGGCCAAGCGTTCGATAATCGGCTATCGCCGTACCTAAATGAAAAACTCCCAATAAATAGATTGATATACTCCGGTTTTTGGGATTAAAGTGGAGAGAAGCCCTGTATTAGAAATTATATGAATGCGCCGATGGGCGTGCGTATTAGCACTCTGGCCAAGAACATTTGGGGTATATTCTGGCGAAGGTATTGTTAAAATAAAGTATAAGTGCTCCGATTCTCTAATATGTAACTAACCACTTGACCGAACTTAAAAATTTCAAAACAAACACAACTTGCATGTCCGAAGTAGGACTCGAGTTGTGTTTATTTGGGTCGTCAGGCAGGCTTATAACAGCGGCTCCGCGGCCGATGATAAGGGACGAAAGATTTTCACGGTGTTGCCTTCTTTTCTACTTCTCTCATCAAGTCTCTTCGATGGATTGTAATATTACCTCTGCTAGGTTTCTAACATGGATCTTTCGAGTGAAAACTAGTATTTTACGCAACAGCCCAGAAAGATTACCGGAAGAACTCTGCTGGGAACGCCTGACAGACCGTAGGTTAAAATATAAACAAAATATTTCTTTTCCAGCCGATGTGTTTTTGATTACGTGAAAAAAGCTTTAAAATACCCTTAGATTACGGCCGATTAGAGAATGAGAATAAGATTAGGGAGATACACTGTCTATAGATATATTTTGGCAATGATAAAATTTTGGCAAACAGTCAGAGATATATAAGCGTTATATACAATGGGATATATTACATAACAAATTAATAGCTAGGCCTACAGAAGAACAAATCAAACCGTAATTTTCCTTATTTTATTTTGTGTTATTGTATAGCAAATATAATTTTTTAAAATGCAGTTTTATATTTTTTACAACAGTTGTAACGTAAAAAGTGCCGGTTTTAGACGGTGCTCGAGCAAAGCACCGACTTTGATGACTCGTAAATCTGTAAGAAGGCGTTAAATTGCAACCAAAATTTGAAGAATGATAGATACATATGTTTTCCATGTACTTTGTAAGTTTCCAGTGTATATATTTAATAAAAGAAAAGTTGTTATCAATTTTATAAACAGTTAGCATTTCAAAACTGCCGTGTCGTAGAATTTCGTGCTTGGCCGCGTTATAATCTACATGTCCTGAGCGTATCCAATATGTAATTGTCTAATATTTCAACTATATGTATCTAATATTACTCAAATTTTTGTTGCAATTTATCGCCTTTTCACTGATTTACGAGTCATCAAAGTCGGCGCTTCGCTCGAGCACCGTCTAAAACCGGCACTTTTTACGTAATAACTGTTGTAAAAAATATGAAAGTGCATTTTAAAAATTTAGGTCTGCTATAAAATAATGCAGAATAAAATAAGAAAAATTAGTGTGTGATTAGTTTATCTGTAGGCTTAGCTATTAACTCGTTATTCGTATTCAAACTCGAGTGCACATAATTTCTGCGCCGGCAATAGGTGTCATGTAGGTTGCCTCGTCATCAGTGTATTGGGAAATAGTTCAACACCATAATAGCTTAAGTTGATTGCACGATTGAATGCCTCATATGAGTAATAATTTTACGAGATTATCAAATCTTATTCAACCAAACGTATGAAAAAATATTTATCCCCTTGTAGTTGCACGTTCCGAGTGTATGCATAACTATCGCGGTTCTCTTAATGCGTTTTGGTATATCTAATCTGTTAGTGCCCTCATCTAGTGCATGAATGGATGTGATTTTCCCCCTGCCGCACACCTTTGAGCCACACAACGGCCTAACATTCTTCAATGTAGCACACTTTTGCATCAATGCATCGTTTCAAGTGGTTCTGCTTCTCTTGGTAGGCCTTCTAGATTGCGGCCACTTGAATGCTGCTCCATTCCAGAAGAAAAGTGTGATTACCTATTCAAACTCTTCTTCATGAAAATATTTAGACCTGTGATGAACGTGGTTGCTAGGCTAATCGGCCAACCCGGCAATCCATACGTAACGGATCGTGTAACCACAAATAAGGTTGTGTTTAGTTAACACGTTGGAAAGAAATATAGCAGTTTTAGAAATAAATATAGATTTTATTACATTACTCAGATAAGATCATGTTCAGGACAAATCCTTGAGCTCTTTGCTCACTATTCTGGCTCGTAATTTAAAGGTTGAGCTGTGTACGTTATATTGATACTCTCATGCTAGTATTTTATGAGTGTGTAGTTTTATTACTGATCTAAATGGAAGGATAATATAATAATGCGCAGTAGATCGGATAGCTATATCATGCCAGAGCAGTAACATGGTTTGGCAAACTAAAGGCTGAGAGATTCAATCCGTCTCGATCATGAAAGCTGTAAATGCATCTTAGTTTTAAGGTTAGGTTACATTTTGCGATATAATTCAAGCAGTTATAAGTAACTAAACACAGAATATTCCAACTACTGGAATGTTTGTGAAATAGAACACGGGAATTCCCACAAATATTTTCAAGATCAACCTTCATTAATTACCGTATTCCCCCCTACCCTTAAATCGCCCAGTTTTTCCCCTCCAGTTTAGTATATATATGCGCTGAAATTACTGTCATATTCCCCATATTATTGCTTCACAGCGATAATATAGGCCTCGTATGAGATATATGGAACAGGTTAAGAATGATGTAAAAGAGAGGAATAACATTAATATGAAGAGGTTGGCCGAGAGAAGAATCGAGTGGAGGGCTGCGTCAAACTAATCCTAGGATTGTTGACCGATTATGATGAGCCATAATATTGCATCACAGCATTGCAGTATAGTACAGCATTGCATTGTAGATAATATTGCATCACTGCGATATCATGGTCTCCTCGAAAAACAATTTAAATACCTGCGGTAATTGCAGAGCACTAAATACGACAAAAATCCCACGTCTGAAGGATTTATACCGTTTTCCAATACTGGATAGCTGCCTATCAAGTGGCAAGGAAAACTCCCTCCCCTCTAATCTAGAGAAATAACTCTCCTTAAAGACTCCACCGCGCATTTATCATTTTTTAAAACTCAATCTGCATCGATTTCCCGCTAGCTCAGCTGCGACCATTACCGTTCCTCCCGATCCACAGGAGGGAATTAACTCCCTCAGGTGACGGTGGGGGACGAAGCGGGGAGCCGATGCTAATCTGCGATCTAGGGCCTCGGCCGTGCGTGCCCCGCGTGCATTGGGGCCCGCGCACGCGCGAGACTCGCCGTGCTCAAGGGGTCGACGGGGCCGCGACGGCGTCACTCGACACGAGAGGCCCCCTCCCCCTCCTCTCCCAATTGCACCCTGGATTGTAAATCTCGGCGCAACTCACGCGCCTTCCGACCCCTTTAATCGTTTCGACCTGTCGAGATAAGTGTATTTGAGACACGGCGGGCACAAGAGAAATGTGGGCTCGGGAGTCAACTTCTTGAACCCTGAATGGAGCGGATGGTGCACGATGTTTGGAAAAGTCGATTTTCCGATTCCGACGACGGACTTGCAGTAGAAGTTTTGGTCCCTCTTTTGTATCGCACGTCTGGTTGATGTACATTTGTGATAAAACGAAGGAAAAGTCGGTTATTGTGAGTGTTTTACTGCCTAGAGCAGGCTTTGAGTATCCCTACACTCCTCTGCATTTTCTGAACACCAATTTTCCTACACTACATCTCTTTTCAAATCAGCAGACCTAACAAAGAGTTTCATAGAGTCCAAAATACCTTTAGATAAATAATAATTATAAAAATGTAAAATAACCATTTTAACTTCAGAATTCTATGGTTCCTATTTGCTTTTAATATCCACCCACTCCATCCTCATCCACAACTATATTGACAAATTTATTTAGCTCGAATGGAATTAACAGTGTTGCTATTTTGAAAAAAAGCTGACCCATATCGACAAATAAGAAGCTTTACTAGTGCTAGTTGGATTTAGGGCATGTGCTGATTTCTTAGTTAAGATGAACTCCGCCATATCAGCAATTTACTGCGGTTATCTCTTGGTAATTACTGGTAAAAAAATAGAAAACAGCCAATAAATCTTATTTCATACGGAAGTTCTCACGGACTCTGCGGAATAAGCGAAGAATGCTATTTTCAGCAACACAAGGAGAAAGGACACTTATGAGAATTTTCTAGAAATAGCGAATTTTTGTGTTTTTGATGCTAAAACATGATTATTTTATAGTCTCAAACCATTTGTTTCATCCCATTTCCTTCAAGAGTATCGAAAGCTTTGTATCCAAATCAAGAGGGTGAGTGATTACGTGTCTGGTCTTCCCTTTCTTTCCGCGTTCCCGGCGTGAAAGGCGTTTGTCCTTCAGCTTGCACACTGGCATAAGAGAAGGGTCATTTAGCGCTCTTTTTTTTCTGAAGGCTTTCACACCTCCCTCTTAACACCTTACTGCCGTTTCCTTGTGCCTGCTGCCATAACCTCTCGAGAAACAGTAGAAAGGAAGTGCAGTTCTCGCACCGTTCTCCCAAGCATTTTATTACTTTCAGTTCTTAAAGTTGATCTACCATTTCTACACTTCGGAATGTTTTCTTTATACTCTCCTAAATATTCTGCTAATTCTGAATACGTTGTGTTCTGTCGTTTGAAATTGTTGTCGGAGTTTTCAGAATTATATTATTTTTTCGTTATTTCCGTCTTATCTCAGGACCTTACTACTTTTATTATAATATTTATGAGTTTCCATCTGCTTTTATAATTTTCAAGCAATCTTCCAAAGCGAACAAAGTAACTATATGGTGTACATATAGTTACTTAAGGGATATATCAGGATCTCATCTTAAAGCACGATTCATGGCATAATTTGCTGGGTTTTTACTCAATAAATCAAATCTTGTTAAAATTAATTTATTTGATACTTTTAACCAGGATTCAGGACGACCGCTCTAAATTTTCCCCTTTCATTTCTGAAGAAATAAATTTATTGAGAGTTGAGTTGTTGAGAAGAATTAGCGTCAGGCCGTTCCTGAAGTAGGTTTTGAAAGTATTTATCCATGAAAGGAAATGAGAAATAACGGCTAAGCGGCAATTGAACTTGCGTGAAGTATTTAGCAGAGAGTATGTGTCATTGGCTTAAAATTACATCTTCCTCTGAAAGTATTAAATTTTACTTCCTGAATACTACTCAAGCCTCTCCCTGCCACCATTTGAGCTCCTCTAGTTCTATCTTTTGTTTCAGATCCTAAAATAATTATGGTCCTATGCACAGATTTACTTCTCTTCTTCCGCTCAGCATCTCGCATTCTGAAGAGTTAGGTGTTCATGCATTCAATTATTTTTTCTTCTTGTTATATTATCTCGTACTTTTCAATGAATTCTGAATGATTATTTGCAAATTTACTTCGTATTCTTCTCCGGTGGATTATAAGTCAGATATATAATGTTACCACACGGCTTTAAAATACCGGTAGGCCTCTCTGCGGTTTACCTTGTCAACGTCAGATACCATAGTCTTATTAACGTAACGCCACTAGCACCAATGTTTCGCGCAATGACGATCCATTGCCCTCTAAAAACACAAAAATAAGGAATCGAAATTTTCTATGGCTAAATGACGAGATCCTTCCAATTGGGTCCGAAGGACCTAAGGTTAGGTGACGGATCAAGAGTTAGAAAAGTGTAAGATGAGCCGAACCTATTGAGAACATATAAACGAAGACGTTACTGATGCATAGGTCATCTACTGGGGAATGAGGGATTAGTGAAGATAATTTTAGAAGGGATGACAGGTGACCAAAGTATAGAGGAAGACCTAGATTGGAGTATCAGGGAACATGGGATGTGGATGGTTTTGGGAAATGAAGAGGATGGAGGAGGATGGAGAGGTGGAGAGCTGTTGCAACCAATCTGGATGGATGAAAACTGGAGAAGAAGAAATGACGAGGATTTTTCGGACGATGACTTACACGTAAACAGCAGGGAAAATAACATTGAAAAACTCTGTATGTATTTACTTTGGAAGCGGGATACAATATTAGTTAAAAACTCTCTGGAATACTTAAGTATTGAGCTATTCGAAATACATGAGTTTCATATCGTCTCTAGTTTTAAGTAAAATTTTTCATTGCTTTGAGAATAATCCCGAAGGAGATTTATTTCTTAAATAAGCCGATGTAACTCCTTTTAAAATTTGTTTTCATTGGCTTTGAGAACAATTCCCTAGGAGGTTTATTTCTTAAATAAGTGGATGTTACTCCTTTTAAAATTTTTCATCCCTCATATCACCTCGCAACCACAAACTAATATATTTAATGCCTATTAGAAATCTTTCAAAAACACGCCCCCTGGGGGTAAGTTGCAACTTACTCTCTCTCTCCCTCTTCAGTCCTTCCTCCTACCGTCGGAGCGATTCCTCAAATTCGCCGCCAGATGTCTCTCGTTCTTGGCCGCTTTCGCCTGCGGCATCAAAACACTTGAAATGCAACGAGTTGCAACTGTC
Source organism: Platycnemis pennipes (assembly GCA_933228895.1). Taxonomy (NCBI): domain Eukaryota; kingdom Metazoa; phylum Arthropoda; class Insecta; order Odonata; family Platycnemididae; genus Platycnemis; species Platycnemis pennipes. The sequence goes on from OW121850.1 coordinate 113,670,671, forward strand.
TCCACCCCTATCCCACCCCTCGCATCCTTCCCCGTCACCTATGTCGCTCTCCCCTACCCCTTCCCTTTCCTTTTCCTCCCCAGCTCGCTTTTTCTCGCTCGTCCGCCAGGTGGTGCTACCGCGTCGAAGAGGGAGGAGAATAGATCTTCCTTCCTCTTCTTCCCTTTGCGTCCTCCCCGCCCCTACAGGGTGCGCTAACATTCGCGCTCCGTCAGTGTTTGGGATAAAAACTTCCCAACTGCGAGCTTTCACGCTCTCTCTCATCTATTTTCCCTCTTCGCCATATCTTCATCTCTTACATACACACGCTGACGGCGTCCCTCTACCCGTGCAGATGCTCACAAATACACACGAAAACATCGTGCCAAAGTTGACACGTAATACAGCGAGGTATGAGATGATTTTTCACCCCTAGTGTTATTTAGAATTTTTCTATGTAAGGGCACCTTACCGTAAGAATCAACAAGAATACCGTAAGAATTACAACAGCTATTGCACTAATGCACGTGTGAGTGATTCACAACTCCGTCACAGAAAATTATAAATATAGCATGGTTTTTGTTCTGATATGGAAACTACTTAAGGTAAGAAAGTCCATCCCGTGGTAGACTTTGGTGAAGAGTAATGCAGTAAAGCAAGAAAATAAAATGAAGTTACAAGACATTGGGCCAACCAGTTGACCGTCACCCCTTTCGGACAAATTCAACGTTTTCTTACCATCCGGTATCTTGAATCAGCTAATTCCCTGCTGGCAAGCCTTTCTAAGATTCGAGTTTTTACGGTAACAAGATACGCTGAAGCTCACGGGCGCATCTCCTCTATATCCTTTAAGATGTGTTGAGACTTTCTTGCAACGTACTTAGCGCTCCAATACGATCTCATTCTTTTGAGAATACTAAAAACCGAGAGGCTTCCATAAGCGATTGGGCAACTGCTTGCCAACATTTTCCGACCCATGATTAAACTATCATATGATTTCTGTAGGTTTAAGAAAGGATGATCTTTTCATCATCTCAGAATTCGAATCCCTATTATTTTCTCCACCAAGGAAGGTACATAATTCGCACGCCCATTATATGCGAATCATCCAGCTGCAATTGTCCTGGACTGCAAACATCACATGAAATCAACAAGGAATTAGCACAGAATATACATGAGTGTATCAGAAAAAGTACCAATAAGCTTCTAAACTCTAACATCATCTTTCTGAGAAATAACTTTACAGAAATATTTTTCCGTAATCATTTCACAACTTATTCGTGACAAGAACGGAAGGGACAAGTAGAAATTTCGAATATTTTATTTAAATTACGGTTCACTTATGAACACAATCCATCCCTCCTTATTTTTAAAAGTTCTCAGGTGCTAAATATCCTATTCTTCAACTAAACCCTCGTTTTATATTTGATTGAATTTTTAGTACACGCTTTCAATACGTTATTTTTTTTTACTTTTCCCTTACGGAACAGGAAGCAAAACCATATAGCATAGGAGAAGCCCACGAATATTTTGTTTAAAAGATGGTCCTTATTTTTTCGCAGGGAGATCCAAAGCGAGGCTGAAAGTGTGAGAGGCAGAGTGCGAAGTGGAGAGGGGTGTATGTTTCACAGATGCTGCGTATTTTGGACGGATGGACGGAAAGAGTGGCATATCCCAGAGTGGCATCCCTTTCCCTCACCAACCCCCCCATCGACTCTGGGGATGCCTCTCATTGTAGGACGATTTAGAAAAGGGCGAAAGTCTTTTTGAAGTGGCGGGGTGAGTGTGTTGAGAAAGGGATGAAAGGCGGCCATTGAGGTACATGGGTGAGAAACCGGCCAAGCGGGAAAAGGAAGGTGCTCCGGGCGCGATCATGAGGAGGGGATTAAGGACCCCTTTCGGGTCCTTCCGTCCCATCTTATCCCACGGTAAACACCTTTTTACCGAAAAAATTCGAGCGGAATCCCATATTGTGCGAATCCTACCATCACATGGCACGAAATAGGAACTTTTAGAATCGAAATTTTTTGTCAATGCATTCGACAGAAAATACCTGAAGAATTCTTTTGCCAGCTCTTGTGACAATTTTGCGTCAACTTTTGTTCATGCATAGAAGCCGAAAGTTTTTGACATTTTCATGCATAATTATTCATAACTATTGTTTGCCTTTTTGTTTCTATGCGATTTCTTTACTGTCTCGATACATGCCCACATTTTTATTTCACTGGTAATATTGGAAAAGTCGTAGTAACAAACTATAATTGAATATAACATTTCTCATTTGTTCCATTTCATCTTACCTTATCACCATCGTCATCATCATTGATTAAAGGAGGCCGTAGTTTGCATAGCTTTATTGTATAGTGTCCATTTTTTTCATATACTCTTTTCTATTTTAACTTCCCGATTATTTTTCCTTGGCATCTACTGAGGATTTGAAAAGGTTCTTTCCACAATTATTCATATTACCAAACTCTGGGACAAATTGGTTTTGGTATATTCATGTTCGATTCCCATTATTAATATAATTATTATGCAAAGGAGCTCAAAAAGGATGGTTATTACCAGGCGATGATGTAATGCAGTGAAACCCGGGTCGTAGTATAGTTTATTATTTTTGTGGATTTGGCTCGTGTTTTTTATTTCCGTGTTATCATGTTTCGCTTCCACTCCATATTGCCTGAATCTTCAGAATTAGTGTTATATTCTCCTTGAATATAACTCCAATTTTCGCAACATTGCTTGTTTTCAACCTCAAAGAGTCTGATCAGTTTCTCTCTATAAAATGCTGTTTTTTTCCAGCGCCAACTTTATATATAATGCAATATTTTTTCTGCAAACGTTATATTTTCTCAACTTAGTTTTCCTTGTTTTTTTGGTTTTATTTATTCTCTTTTATAGTTTTTTTTAGCTTTTGTTTTAATTTCCCACACATACTTTATCTTTTCCAATTGCTGGTCATTATTTTGAAATTGCATTTGTTTTCCACCTCACGTTCGTTGAAAACAGAGAGCCTTAATATGCGCATAAGGAAAATAACTTATTTTCTATTTGCAGCTACATATTCAAACAAACTTAACGTTTTTTTTCTGAACTAAATTTTTCCTCTTAAAAATGTGGATTTTTCTGCCTTATTTATCTGTCACAACTGTTATTTATTTTTTATGAGCATGAAATTAATGAAGAGGGAATATAATCAGTACAGAATACTAGCATTGACATGATAATACAGCGGTTGGCTACATTAAAGTCTAATCTATCCATGAGAGAAGTAAAACTAATCATGTGCATAGTATATAAAATTGTAATTGCTAGGCATAGTGCAACTGATCATGTGTAATGGAAATTATAAATCACATAATATACTGACTGCTATGCCGCTCAAAGCGTGTGCCAACGAATCGACCCCACTAAAAGCTCCCTTAGCAATTGAAATCAGACTACGTACTTGGTGAAAGAGCAATCACGTAGATTTGATCATTACTTTCTGGAGGCAGTCGGACGGGCATAACTTGGAGTTTTTCTTTCCGAAATTTTATCTCAATATTTTTTTCCTTAATTGCGGGCAGAGAGCTTTGCGACAACTTAAATTACTACCGATTTTTTTATATGCGGCCGTACCTGGGAGGAGACGATCGCAGCAGCGGCTTTTTAACAAGTCCGTCGCAGTTTCCACTGCCGTTCGTTTTGACCGCTCATCTCTTTCCGTCTCCCCTTCTCTCTCCTTTCCATCGCCCTTCCCTTTCCTCCTCTCCGACGTTCCGACATCCACCCCTCCCCAGTTCTTTCCTTCCCCTTCCCTTTCTCCTTCCCGGCTCCTCCTTCAAACACTCTACCTTTTCTCCTCCCACCCCTCCCTCGGCTGTCTTAACCCCCTCCCCCTCTCTCGCATCCAAACTCCGCGCTCTCCTCCATTCCCCCTTCAGCCCCTCCTTGGCCCTCCCCCGTCACCACCCACCCCTCTCCCAACCCCGCAAGCCTCCGACGACTCTGCCGCTCTTGCTGTTCCCTTCAGTTTCGCCGACGACATTGCCACTGCACCTCGCTCCAACCTCCAACATCCAGCTCCTCCCTGACTCTGTCCGTATCTCTTTCGTTCCCCCCTTCCTTTTCTTCTGTTCACCCTTCCGCGGGAGCCAGACGGGCGTTTTGAGCGCGTTGAGGGAAAGATTTTTGTGGCGCGGCCGGCCCGTAAACCATTTATTTCTCCCGCTCCTCTTCCGAATATTTCTCCTCCTTACAGCTCCAATCCCAAGTTCTCATTTACGCTCCAGGAACATCCAGCGTGGTTCCTCCTTAAACTCATCCGTTTGCCGTGTACCGCACAGGAGAAGAGGAGTGAAGTTATTGGGAAGTGAGAGTGGTTTTTTTTTTGGGTCGCCCATTCCCGAATCTCGAGTGGGATTTTTTGGGTAAAAAAATAATCCCCGTCGAAAAGTTGCGCGTCGATATTTTTGCCGTCAGAGGGAAGGAGGAGGAGGCGACGTGCAGCGACGACAGTCGGCTGTCTCCTGCCTCGAAGCGATCCGGCAGCGATCCTGTTTTGTTTCCCGCCGGCACCGATGCTTTGTTCCGTCATACCCCGCACCACGTGACGTCTTCGTCGGAGGAGGAAGTACCGCGAAGTAGTGGCTCTCCGGATTTTTATTACGGATGGCGTTTCAAATGTCTCCCTTCGACTTTTTCTCCTCAATAAGCCAGTGTTTTCATTAATCTTCTCTCGGAAGCTTCGCGGCAAAATAATCTTTCATTGAGGTGCTCTTGCCGGTGGAGTGGTATAATGTGCTATACATTTTGATGGAATAAGGTACCGGACAAATTCATCGTGATCACGTGTGTTGAAAAACTCCTTTGTTTTGTTTTTCTATGCTGCGGATTCATCCAATCATAATGCTTAAAACTAATCCTCATTTTAGGACATGAATGGCGTCATGACACTGTATTCTCTGACGGAATGAGAAAAAGATTAGAGACAATTGTCTATTCCATGCTATATATCTGTTTATTTTGACTGTAACACAGAATAATTTGCTATATGCAAAACATCCGACATTCAGGGCCAGTTTTGACCTAGGGTAATCTTTTTCCAACTGATGTTTTTTACATAGCAAGGAATTTAAACTCGCATTATACAGTAATTGCTCCCACGTCAGTCGAAGGCTCGACTCTTCTGGGAAAGCATTAGTTCGATCACGTCATGCGCTTGTTTTTGCGTTGCATGCGTGATCCCAAATTGCTCCCCATGCAGGTGTTCCTTGCATTGCGCAGTGTTGCACAATGAGGTTGAAGTGATCTCACTCCCATGCGACCTCTCCCCGGGGAAAAATGATTCCATCCCCCTTCGTGCGTTTCCCTCTTCTCGAATAACGCGCGTGCAACTACGTGCCTGAATGACGAGGAGCAGCGGCCGCGTGAGATAACATCTCAGGAGTGACAACGTGCTCTCTGCCCTTTCTCTCTTCCCTCTTACTCTCTTTCTCCTCGACCCCTCCCACCGCTCCCACCCTTACTGCCTGCCCCACTATTCCCTCAGTCTTTACCCTGTCCTTTTCGTTCAACAATCCCCATACCCCGTTCAGAAGAAGGGAAAATTTCACCAAATCGATGAAAAGCAGTATAACGCCACCGAATTATGTCTCACTAAATCTTGCGACATTCGTCGCCTATAACTTAGTTGCGCGGAATTCCCAATCCTAAATATTTTTGTAATCCGCGCATGAATTTCAACCCCTTACCGTCTCTCCGTTTTGTCCGCATTTATTTTTCCAACCCCTCCCGTGCATAAGAAGCGGATATCGTTTCTCTCCTGTTTTCCTCCACCCCCACTCCTCGACGTTTCCCATGGCAACCCCCCCTCCACCGCCTCTTCCTCCCTCCCTTATCCCCCACCTCCCATTCACTCCCCAACCCGTCGGTCTCACTTTTTCGAAGCGAACGAAATGAATTCGGTCCTCGTTCCTCCCGGACCTAATGGATATAATAACATTTACGATGCGTCCGAGCGGAAGCCATCGCTCAGTTGTTTCTCGAGGCAAGCTCCCATTCGTCCGCTCGGCGGCGGTGCAAGTGGACGGCGGGTCGGGCGCTAGTGGAGTGTGAGACGGAGAGAAGCGAGCGGCCTGCCGAGAGTAGAGGGGAATCGGGCAAAAATCCCGGTGGTCGGTACGTTTAGACTCTCCGAACTTAGCTCTCCACTTTCCCGCCAGCATCCATTCCGCGAAGACGGCGGAGTTTCTGGAACCTTCCCTCTGGAGTGGGGGTAGGGGAAATAGAATACGGAACTCTCAAGATTTCATCTTATGCTCCCATCCCTCGTTTGTATTCTGCTGTGGAATACTTCTTGGCGTGTGCCTCTCCAGTGCGTCGCAATCTCTCTTCACTTCTGCTCCGTTTCGAACGGAGGGAATCAGTCTCTCCGCGTCGCGGCCACGAAAAAGTCGAAGGATACCGCGTGTGGTGAATGGTGCCGAACTGTTGCATCTGTTTAGATGGGGAGGATCGGTCGATTGGTTGAACACTGCCGACGCGTTTGTGCTGGAATCAAAATTTAATGCGGGACTGAAAGGATAGTGAGTTGCGCCATCCTGAGGGGTATAATTGGCCTCTGTCCCAAGGGACGATTCTCGCCTGAGGGAACTGTCAAATGTGTTCAATTCCTCGAAAAGCTTCCTATTGCATTTGCGAGTGACGTTGTTGTCTGATCTATCGGTGGTGTAGAGTGAATGGACATTCGAAGTTTTTCTGGTTCCTGGTCCTCATCGTCATGTATCGAAGCTCACGTGGATCGCAGTCGAGTCGTATGGGAACGATATCGATCTCGCGGTCCGTTTAGCGTGGGATAGGAGCCGAACGCGGGCGCGGGCGATCTCCGCGCAAGGGGACCGCGTTTGTCCGACGTTCTGCTCGCCGGGACCGCCGTTGCGCCGAGTGGTGAGTGAAAGACAGTGGGGGAAAGAGGCGGCCGAAAGGGTTTTTCCCTCCCTCAATTGCAACGCCACCGCCCCCCCCGCGAACCCTCCCCGCCCCGCACAGTATCCCCCACCCCCAGGGGGGCCGCACCGCCTGCCCCTTCCCAGTGCGGTGTGCCCCCGCTTCGATCCCCGGCGGAGGAAGTGTGAGTGAGACGGCGAGGGTCTCTGCCGCAGCGAGGAGGAATCCCCCGGCGAGCCCGTCTGGAGTCTCCCCGCCCTTTGGGGCACACCCAATGACCGTGGGGGCCCCGCGACCTGACGGCGGCGATGAAGCACCACCACCCTTGCTGCACGGGAGAGCGGCACCGTCGTCGCATTCGCTGCTGCGCCCTGCGTCCTTCCTCTCCTGCGTGACGTCCTTCGTCCAGGAGGAGGCCGACTTGAGTGGTGCGGAGGGGCGGGGGGGCTGGAGGCGGAGGAGGAGGCGGTGGTGGCGGAGGAGCAGTAGCGGGCCGGTGCTGGGGAGGCGTCGAGGGCGGTCCGACGCCCCCGACGCCGGCGACGTCGCCGCCGCCGCAGCTGCTGCTGGACGCGCAGACGGCCACCTCTCGTAATGGACATGCGGCCCATGGCCGTGGTGGTGTGCCTCTGCCTCTTGATGCCAATCGTCGGTGTCTGTTGGTGAGTGCCGTTCAGAGCACGGACGAGTGTGGTGACGCCCGCTGTTCCTTTAGCATAGTTTGTACCATCAGCACTTCCGTGAATCATGTATGTATGTCATGGTCTCTAGGGTGTTGTTGTGAAAGGAAATTTTCGTCCAGGGAAAGATTTTCCTTCTCGGTGACTAATGTTAGGGGTTATATGTTTTTATTTCCAAGAGGAACGTGAACTTGATTATGTGCATCAACAAAGGCCTTCATATTTGGGAAACCACATACAACTGTAGATGATTTTAGATAGGATTCCGCGTTGTTTTTTTTGCTATTTCCACGCCTGCCTTTGTCTTTTGGCCTCGCGAGGATTATTACCAGTATTGAATTTGAATGAAAATTTTCAAGCACAAAAGTTGAGTTAAATAGACATTAGAAGAAAATCTCATTAGCTGGATGCGTAAAATGCTCATTTTTCATACAGAGTTGTGGTTTATAAACTATATGTTTGACGATCTGGATTACTAAGTCGTCAATAACGTTCAATACTATACATTTTTTCTAAAAAATCGACCAGAGCTTCGAAGGATGAGTACTCAATTATTTAGAATTAAACTCCTCCTTCATCGTGAAGGCTTTTAAGTGACCACAGATTTGCGTGCTGCCGAATTTTTATCACGCACCAGATAACATTTTTGATTTCGCCATAAATTTAGCTTCGTTCAAGATGTCAGGTCAAAGGTCTAGACTATCCCCAATAATATTCCCTGCTGTTTATGTACCTATGTTGTTATACTACCATTTTAAATAAATGGAAATAGAAATGAGTTATACAAGCGTTATATGAAGCCGGAATTGAATATGAGGCAATGAGTTCCAAACATTTTAATGGTATTTGGCCACGCAATCTTTCAGAATGTGTGAACGACAGTTCTTAAATTTTTAAAATTATTCTGCTGTCTGAGCATGAGGTAAACTGAGGCCTGGTTAATAAATACTGTTGTTGGCGCTAGTACAACAGTAAACAACATTTTTTACATTTGGTAACAGTGCATTGGAATTGAGTTTCCTATCAGTTTGAGTATAAATCCTAGGTAAATTGACATTAAAACTTGTTATTGAGCTAGCGATGATTCTCGATGGTAATTTTCCCATGAAACTCAAGCTGTAGATCCCAGTAATAGGCATATAATGACTCGTACTCCTCAGCGCATCGTTCATCACTATCAACTACTTGATATTATCTTACCCGGATTCAGCAGTCTTACTTATGACTTTGTGAGTTAGAAAGAAATTTTTTTATCATTTATAGTAAACCTAAGAGCTAAATTAGGCCAGGCTGTTATTAAAAAAAAACATCATTTTGCGAGTGAAAGACGAGATCCAGAATGCTTAAGGTTGCTAGGTTTCAGATTTGAATCCTTCCTGAAATTTGGGATATTCGGAGAGGTCGAGAATTTTGCATTTAACAAGTAAGTGTACCAACGAGAATGTGATATTGTGCCCAAGATAAGCATACAAGAAGAATGTATCAGGGATTTGCAAACTTATATTCTTTTATTCACAATGCTAAATTGATTTTTTTCGACAATACTCGACTGAGGACTATCACTTAATATCAGTCAACTTTTCATCCTTATTGACCTGAAGTTATTTTTCCGAGCAGGCGGTTTCTACTCACAGTCTAACGGTCAAGAAATTAATATAAAGCTTATTCTTGTTTTGATTTGCTGGAGATTTATACGTGTCTAATTGCTGTGGTCGGTTTGTCGCTCTATTTTTTTACGTACGTACATTATGAACTTGTCACCTTGGAGAAGTGAGACAGTTGTTGTCGTAGTGCCGTTAGTATAATGCCTTCCCTCATCTTCTTCTCTCTGTCTCTTATCTTTCTGGGCTTATGAAAGCTTGTGACGACACCCTTGTTTGCGCTATGATGTAATTTGGTCTAGGACCTACTTAAAACCACACGTAATATAGTAAGATTGCTCAAATGTGTCCTTTTGTTGACTGTCATTGCATTCCGGTTGTGTCCTCTCCCCGTCGTGCCACGCTAGCTTTCGGGCGAGGCCAGAATAGTTTCAAATCTTGACTGGATTTTGAATCCTCGACAAACAAGTGGATAGCTTTATGGCCAGCTGATTTGAGAGCGAAGCACATGTTGCGCCCCTTGCTGCGGAGAATGAGGAGAGGCGCATTCGTCCGTAATCGGCCAACGGCTGCGGAAACATTTATGGCTACGCAAAAGTAGGGAATAGTATGAGGCCAATGTCGCCAATGATATGAAATCTTACCTGAGTTGGGTTACACGAGCAATTTTACTTAATATTAGTAAAATGAAATTAATCAAGTAAGTTGAACCATTCATTACTCTTTCGTAGAAAAAGCACTCAACACAGTTTTCAAGTAAACAATAGCATTTTCAGTAATCATTCAGGAACATCAGCTGATATTCAAATTTAGTAAAGACAAAGTGAAAAGAATGGCAATGGTATTTGTTTTATGGTGAATAACGGAAGAATCGGGCCATTTAAGATGGTAGATTATTGGGTAAAGAAAAGAATATTTCAAGGAACAAAGAAACAGTGGAGGGAGGACCGGCGTCGGCATTAGCCCACTCATAACAAAGAACGCCAAGAAGTCGAGTGTTTTACGCCCTGAAAGAGGAGTCGATTCTCTCCATACTCATGCAAGGACGGGTACGCTAATGAAAAATCCCTACCATTGCCAGAATTACAATCTGTGCCGGGTTTTGGCGAGAGACCTGTACTATTATCATCACACCAACTCGTTCCCGATACAAATGTGAAAAGAGCTGCCGCGGAAATTATGTCGAGTCGTGATGTGCAAAAAAAGCACATCAGCTGTTGTCCTGCATCCACTCACGTTTCGATTTTTCTTTAAAATAGCAGAATGATTTCAAGAAAAGGACGGATTTCCTGGTAAGTGTCAGAGGAAGCCCGTAGCGTCTGACTTTTCGACCTCCAATTATCACATGTCGTCTGCTTTGTTCCGTGAATGACTACCTTGTAGCCATTAAGACAGGGACTCTCGTTCCGTTAGTCATGACGTCAGGTTGTTCACTCACGTTCAAGTGTTCCTCGGCTGCTTTACAAATGGAATTCGAAGGTCTCCGAAATGAGACATCCAGTCATCTGTCTGCTACGTGGGCCGCGCCCTGAAATGTCGCGTCGTAATCATGTTTCCGAAAAATTCTAATGTGACCTAACTTTACACTGGTGTTAATTAATATCCACGTTTTAGCTAGCGTTGTATGTTGATAGTAAATTATATTTTCCCATGATTGTTAGGCAGTGAAATCATAGTATTGCTCTCCCTGAACACAACGTTGGAATGTTTTAGTAGAACACTACACTTTGTCTTAGGGTATTTGAATATTCTACAAAATGCGATGAAAATATCAATTCTGTATGGAATATGAATCATGAATCACTGGGCCACGAAATTTTTTACATTTGTTTACCACAAAAGAATTTGAAAAAGTATCGCTTTAAAAGCTCTTCTCACGATTAGTATTTAACGATGATTGAAAATATGTTAAACACCACCGCATAAATCCCCCATTTTGGCAAGATTGGAAGAGCAAATATTCAGTTTTAAATCTGTTGCTATGTCATGTTTTTTTAGTGTTTTACGGAAGGACAATATGTTCAATAATATTCCGCGGTATCTATCTATTGAAGTTTTGTCATGGCGTATTTTACCTCGTTAGGTTTTATGAAAGACAACAAAAATGATGCCATATTGTATTCCGGCAAGACGTTTGTCGTACACAAAAAATAAAAATTTCAATAGGAATAAAAAAAACAGGGATATTAGTGAAATTATGCCAACCACTTGACAATTCATGCTACCTATGAGTAAACCTCAGTAAACCTTTACTAAATTCTATATCTCATCTTTCTTTAGCTAAAATGCTAAATTTTCCCATTCTTTTATCCAAGTCATTACCTAAATACCTATCCTGGAGAAAGGGGAAAATAGGAATTTTAAATGTCTTCTATGTTTTCATAAATATTAATATTTCACCTCTGGGAGTTAAAATGAGCCATTAACGTATTCATTACTATGCATTGGGAACATAAAGTTATTTTTCGGGATGGTTAAATCTTTTCAGTTACGGACAGATTCACTTATCTAAATGTTAATAATGAAATTCAAAATTTAAAAGCCCAATTTTGTATAATTCAGAAAAATGAGATAACCTTCAAAATAGTTGCTGAATGAAATTCTTCAGGATACTATTAAACATACCTCAGTTGGAGATTTAGTGTGAATTTGACCTCATACAGCGTAAAAAGGCGGCATATGTATTTAATACGGGTACCGCAAATAACGTATTTAATTTAGTTCCATTTGTTCTTCGATTAGGTCTTATTTAGATCTTTTAATGCAGCTGGAAATGCCACTCACTTTATCTTTAGAAATAAATGTGGATTGGCTTATAATGCGTGGCTGGTTGCCTTTCATTGCCTAGTTTCTTTTTCTCATCTAGTTCTCCTAATCTAGTTTGACTGACTTTAACATTTCTCTACACATTACTTGCCTTCATTTGTCAACGTTTCTTGATTCATGGTGTAATTCCAAAATTGCTTTAGCCCTATTCCCACTTCCGGCAGTTACTAATAAATCCTAGTTTGACGCATGCGAAATGAAAAGTTGGACGAAAATGCGATAAATGATTAACATTGCTCCTGAAAAGTTGCAAGTAAGTTTGACATCCACTAAGGTTTTACTTGGCTGGTTAGAAAATTCTATGTAATAGGTATAAATATTTTCTCGCGTCGAAAACAACAGCTGATGTGTTCCGAAAAAATTTTCTGTGACTGCTACCATATTGTTTCCAAAGGTAATCTCCCCGTTCTCAATTGACGTTAATTTTCAAAGAAAATTTTAGGTTATTTGATTGGGTTTTACTTCAGTTAGTGTAGGAAGTTAAAATTTTTATATGACGGTCGCTTATACAAAATCTTTGTGGGCCGTAGAAATAAATGGATCATTAAGCTGCATACATACTATTGTTGAACTTACTCTGGTATATGATAACACTACAGCTCTTATATACTTACTGCGCTATTATCGTAGCAGATGTTATTTTAAACGGTATATTTTTAGTTAAATATATGATAGGAAGTTAAAAAATGTGCCATAATTTAACACTAGGAAATGCGAAACTAAAGTGTTGAATATCGTCCAAGGAACACAAATGATGAAATTGCCAGACCCGAGTAGTGAGTTTTATGTCATCAGATTTCTTGGTTAATAATTGGAGAGTGCTTTCCAAATCCAATTTTCAGCATTTAATCTGCCGGCACATTTGTCTGCGTGGTGTTGTATTTTGAGGTAAACCTATTTTATCAAAAGCTGATATTATCATTCTTATAATATCCGTCGTTAAACTCGCTATTTCCTTTGTAATAATTATTTGAATGCCACTGAATTACTTTAATAATGCATCATAGTATTGAGCCTCACTCGAGTTTCGAGCTGCATGAAGAGGCATTTTGTTCGTTGCATTATCTTTTCATCATCATCATCGGTCAGCAATCCTAGGATTGGTTTGACGCAGCTCGATTCTTCTATCGGCCAACCTCTTCATATTGACTTAATTCTCATCATCTTAAACGAAACATTATTTGTCCTAATGGTTGAATTTCTGAAAAGGACTGAACTTTCGGTTTATTTATGACAGTAGGGAATCGTAGTTGCTTATAGGGTAGGTGACACCATAACTGTTAAGGTGTGTGATGAGGCGTAGGTAAGATTTCAATTTGGGACGGAGGAATGGGAGAGTGAAACGTAGCTGACTCATTAAGCTACCTGCTATTAATGTGTGGAGCCAATGGGGATATTGTTTTACATCTAACGGAGTGCTGAACTTAGAGCGCTCACCTCACATCACACAAGTGGTATACCTCCTAGAAAAATCTGTCACAGCCGGGATTCAAACTCGAGCCCTTATGATGGGAAGCCAGTATTTTATTACTGGTTTACCATCTAAAACCATCATAACATTACAATATAATCGTGTTTTTCGAATTTCCAAGTAACTCACAACAGTAACCAACTAGTTACAACAGTCTTAGATCTCATTTCCATCACGCATCATGTAACGCTCGCGCCCAAGCGTGAGAAAACATACTGCTTTCCATCGAATGTCTTTCGAACCGCGAGAGAAACATTTAGGTGGTGGCACCAGATTTATCTCCCTAGCAAAAAGCATTTTTTGTTCATTGTAGTCTTCAAATGATAGATTAAATATACCAGTCTCTTTACACGCACAATCTTTTTTCCGATTAGATACAGGAAACATGACATTGCTCTGAGAGGCTTAATGCTGATTTGGCGAAGGGCTGTTTTCGATAAACCATCTTATTAAAGGGTCATTATCGAACGGTGTAGTGGTTAACTACATTGAATGTAATTTTCGGTGTAACGTCTTTGAAATGGAATGGTTCGTTTTTGAGTGGAGTTTTTACTGTACTAAACACACGTATAGATCGTGTGATGTCATTAGCTTGTTGATCTCTAATAGACTTGAATAACTAATTTACAAAAGTATTCTATAGTTTCTTAATACCTGCGCTGATTTAGATGTAATAAAAACTAAAAAAATGCATGAAAACGGATGGATAGAGAAAGTATATGATAACCATAAGGAAAGGTAATCCTTAGTACAGCTAGACTTCCTCAGTGTTCATTTATTAACACTACATGCCATTACGACTCATCTGGAATATTTGCATCGGTTGTCATCTCACCTGCATTTACTGCTCCTATTTCTGAAGAATAAAAATTGATTCATTAATTAGTATGCCATTACGAGGTATATAACCTTTGATTGAAAACAATATCTCAATATTTAAAATAAATAGCCCATGAAGGTTTGAAAATAAGCTATGGGAAATCAAATATAATAGATAAGAGCCCCGAGAAAATGGAAGTATATACGGTCTACGTGCTAAAGAATAACTGGCATTTTATTTTAGCATCTCATAAATATCCACACTATTTCATGTAAAATATAGGTTTGTACGAGAAGCTAGTTACTTTATATATAGGGTAATGTAACATAAAATAGATCAATCTTAATATCAATTGGTAATGCTATGATGATAATGAAGAAAAACCGGTTTATATCACTTCATTGTTTTGAAACTGTTTTGAACGTCTGATGCCTGCTTCTTAATTTACTTCCTGCAATAGCTCATTAACAATTGGGTTGCTGTTAGCACAAAATATGGCGTACTTTTTACAGTAAAGATCTTTTAAAAATCAAGCAAAATAATTCATGACCACTAAAATTTCTTGAAGCATGTCATGGCCTCATTGATTTTCAAGTTACCAGAAAAATAGAAAATACTACGCTTGAGATAATATTTTTTAAATATCATTAAGACTACAGGCCTTATAAACCTATCTTTCCTGATTGTCTTTTTCCATAAATGTCTTATATTATGCTTGCAACTTACTTAGACATTAATTTTTGCTATTGAATTTGAAATTAAGGAAAATAGAGTGGTAATACACGTTTTTTGTTTGATTTTTCTTCAGTGGTAAGATAAATTGAATTGTAGGCTTCAGTAGATAAATTGAATTGTAGGCTGGTTTTCTTTTATTATGTTTTTATTCCAGAATTTTAAGCCTTTTTCCCGTTATTGCAGTAAAAATTTCGTGCACGTCGCAATATATGAAATTTACGACATGCTGAGAAATGCTTAGGCATTTGGGACATTGGCCTTGATAATTAATAACTTTGGCTTCATAATTGTCTTTCGTACGCCTTAGATAATTTATACTCTGGCCGCATGAGAAAGTGCGTATCAAAACCCCCAAGACATTAATTTGTTCGCGGGTGGGGACGGCAAAAGGCTATAATTTCTGTAGGGAATATTAATGCTCGTACAGGGCCTCAGGCGATATTAAAAGCTATCAAAATTCAAAATACCTTAATTTGCATCTTCAGTTTCAATTCCGTGATTTAATTTAGTTATGAAGCTTCAAGTAATTGGAAAATAGTTATTATGTCACTTCTGGAATAATAATTGCTTAATCAAGCTAGCACAAAGAGGGCAATGCAACAAGTGACTTCAGATCAAAAGGAGTGATGCAAAAGGAGAGATTCATCTATTAGGGGCAAGTGGTGAGAGGCGATAGTGTTCTTCCTCATTGCTGGTAATGCTTCTTCCTGCGAACGAAGCTTAAGGCTACTCATGTACAAGAATAATCATATGCAACTCTGGCTGAAAACTCCAACTGACTGCGAAGAATAGGCGATGAAAATTACGATGAACTTGAGGTACCATGGGTTGAATACCCTAAGTAGTTGGATAAATACTTAAAATCAATCTGAGCCTAAATTTAAATGGAATGCGGATGAAAATCCTGTTACACTTACATTCTAAATAAGTATTAGTTTTTGCTTGGGTTTATTACTTTCGCCTCTAATTTTACGTTCCTGTACTTCCACATCTCCATCGGCCAATGAGAAATGATTTCACCTCCCGGGTTTTGGAAAGTAGTTTTTATTTTTTTTTAGAATTCCCTAATTATTTTTAGTAAAAAATATGTAAATATTAATAAGATATTTATCCATGGCATCGCTGATTCTGCATATTATTCGTCACGTTAACGCATAAGATGCGTTAACGTGATGAAATGGCCACTGCATGAGGAACTATTTACATTCCAAATTGTACATTCGGTGGCATCTGAATATGTAAATGTCGATCAGGCTAATTATATCTCGATCCCTTCCCCTTATCGCTTGTTTTCCACGTATGACTACGCATTTGAGCGACGTTTGGAAGGAAGAGTGGCTCTTGCGACAATTTTTCTCATATCATTCAACCATCTGCCACTATTCATCCATCCAGATGCTGAGGGAAAACCATCCGGTGTGATATCACTCGCAAATTCAGAATCGCTAAAAAATTATCTCGTAGAATAACCGGCAACGAATTCGAAAATTAATGCCCAAACTAAAACTTATAATCCAAAATTATATTCCTATTTCTGCGGTAGGAGTATTTCTGCATGAACTTCGAAAGGCTTCCTTTCCGTCTCAAAATAATTTTGGGGTAAAACGCATGAACCGTTTTAAGCCATGAATATTTAGCTGGCACCCGGTGAAGCTGCAATAGAATGGAACTCCACGGCCTTAGTATTTTCCCGTTTGGGGAAACCGCTTATACTGTCCTGGTTGCTTCCGTGAGTAAAGTGAAGATAAGATCGACTCACTCAAATAATAATATGCAATATCGATTTTTCCTTCAAGATCGTTAGCGGGGGCTATGAGGGGAAAAGAACCCAACTGTTGATTTTTACCATTGATTTGGAACCCCTAGCGGTATAAAATCTAGGAAATCTAAGACTGATTGAGCCAGTCGTTTTTATAGTTTCCAGTGTCAGTTGAGCGACGGTAAGAGGGGGTCAGGGCCGGTAGCAAGGGGTGGGAAGCGGGAGATTTCCGCCACCTTGACCGTATCCAAACTCTTGACGCACTGCATGCAACAGTGGCTGAGAATGGTGTTGTCCACACGCTCTACCCATACAATCTGGATTCCCGAGTCACTCATTACCCTAAACTAGGGGTCGAGGGAGTGTCTTGGGGGAGAGTGAAAATCAAGATATCTCCTCCTCCTCCTCTCTGAAGACTTTTCCTGCGGGGATAACCTCCACTTCCCGAACGATACGTTATTTTCCGGTAATGGTCCCTCCCAAAATAGACTCCTGTGACCACCTCCCGAATAAGGAGAGGGAGGGTGGGACTAAGAGGGCGCCGAGTTCATTTGTATGGCCACGCTATCGTAAACCCCACACCCCCGACCTCTCCATCCCTCGCTGGTAGCGCCGAGAATGTGGAAGGGGTGGAGGGAGTTGAGAGAAAGAGATACGGTGGGGGTTGAGGGGAATGAGTGTTTCGCTCGATAGGAGACCCGCATATCTAATCAGTGCATCGGGCGACCGAAGGGAGGGAGGTTGGACTGGAGGAATTCCCCGAAATAGAAAGCTGTATGGGAGGCGGAATGAAAAAAATTGAATTTTCGATTCCAGAAATGAAACGGAAAGGGTGAATTTTTTTAGGGGTTTTGGGGGAGGTGTCGGGGAGGGATCGAAGCGCAACTTCCACGCGAGTCCGAATAACCTTTGCTTCCCCCCCATTCCACACCAGCCTCTTGGGAGCGACGGCTTCAATTAAAAGCCGATTAGCGCCCGAGGCGAGAGAGAGATACGGCCTCAGGCGGGTTGGAAGTGGCGGGCAGGGCGTGCGTGGCTGCGCACGGGAGGGTGTGGGAAAATGGCTCTCTCTCTACGGAATGGAGCTAATAGAATCTAGACCACACACGCCCGCACGGGGGAGGAAGGATTGGGATCCCTGGAGAAGGAGAGTCGGGGAGGGGGGATGATGAGGAGGAGGAGGGGGCGGAGATGAAGGTAGCGCGGCGGAGAAAAATGTGCGCGGGGTGCTGGGGGAAGGAGCGGAGGGTTTCCCCGTCTCGGAGACCTTCTCCTCCTCCCCCCACCCATTCCGTCTCGAGTGCGCCTAATCCAACCCCACCCCTTTCACCTGCAAGAAAAGGAACGGAAAAAAGAGGGAATCCTCTCTCCCCCTCCGAACACATCCATCCATCCCTTCCCTCTCCTCTCGCAACCCATACTCTCCTTTTCCCCCTCCCGCCCCGCTATCTTTCTTGTGCGCCCTCTCTCCACCCCACCTCCTCCTAAAGAATGCGGCGAGGTCTCTCTCTCTCTCTCTTCGGGGAGGGGAAGTGAGGCGGGGGAGGTGGAGAGGTACGGGGAGGGGAGGAGAGTGGGTGGGTTGAGGGTGCACGAGTGATCGAGGGGGTTTTTGAAGTGAGAGGAGATTGGGAGAATGGAATTGCCGCCATGCGGGGAGGGATAAAGGGGGTGTTTCCCGAAGTTTTAGTAGCGCATACCTGCTCCCTTCTTCCACCCAGACGCGTTACCTGTTGATTTTCGGGCGAAAACTGTTGAGGAGAATGAATTTTCCTCGTTCCTTCAGTGTCGAGTTTGGGGTGTCCGGCCCGTGATTGCCCCTTCATATCAATGCAAGACCTATCGGAATAACCGGGGTGGGCCGTGATACCTGATTACAATAACTTGCTGGCCTTGAAATATTCTTTTTATTCCCTTATCACTTCTATTGCTAATTTATGAAAAGAATGCCAATTTGAGCTTCATTCCGGCGTACTTTCATGCATTAAAAATATAGATAAAAAGAGAAATAACTTATGATTTCTGTACTAAGTAATCGACCCGGCACAGTGCACGATTGGGAATAATAGAGTTATGTAAATAGCCTTTTGTCTTATTAGAAATTAAGGCGCTTTCATTGTTTCTCTGTGATGTAATCATAATTGACAAGGCTTGCTTGAAATGAAAAGTTTATGACCTCTTTGTAATTTTACAACAGTACTATGTGAGACAAATAACGGTTAAGCAAATATTCTATGACCGTTTGTTAAATTCTCTTGAGATTACTCTTGATAAATTTAACAATAGAAATTTGACAGTGTACACTTAGTGAATTTTGTTTTGAATTATCAGTTTTCTCAAAGTATTGGCCAAATTTATTGGCTAATTTTGATCACTCTAGTTTACGCAACGAATCGGCAAGCAAAAAAGTGGAATCGCCTTTACATTCATCATAGATAGGGCAAACGAAGTCATATAATTACATTGGGAAGATGATAAATTAATCATGAGTTTGGGAAAGATTGTGCACATATTGCGTATTTTTTGTTTGGTGCTGCGCTGAAGATTTGAATAAGCATGTTAAGAAGTCCTCCATCACAAGAAGATCGTCAGAGATACACGTTCATGTCATCTTGAACTTTTAGATCTGGAGCGGGATTTCAAGAAATCCTGTACTTCGTATGACTTTTAAAGAATTGGCACGAAGCAAAATTTTAAATCTGGTCAAGAAAACTACAAATCATGCGTGAAGAAATTATCATGCTTGACAGGCTTGTGTGACAGAGCAAAAACGCACCGTCTACATTTTTGTTTTTGTTTCTGCCACATAAAACTTTCCTGCGTTATATATCTTGTGAACGGTGAAAAGAAAATCTTTGTCTCGATTTCTCAATGAAAAAAACTATTTATATAAATAAAAACAGAAACCAGAACTAAAACCACGTAAATTTATTTTGTAAAACTCGCCATACTTTTACGTTGTGGGTCACTCGGCTACGGGTGACGTTTTCCGGAAGCCACTTTACTCTTTCGTCATTGCTATTGGTGCTTTCTTCCTCTCTCAAATCCCTTATTGCCGATAGGAAATCTTTTAATTGGCTATGGTATGCATTCTTAATATCGGTAGAATAGTTAAATGGCAACTTGTAACAAGCCTGAAGTAGAGGCGGATAATCGAAATAGGGACCTTTATGCACTTTATTGCTAAGGTTTGTTGCTAGGGAAGGCGACCGACAGCTGGAGACTTTTTCACAATTCAGGATAGGGATGGTTGGGCTTGTGTTCAAATATTGTGAACGGAGGAAGGGTGGGGAAAAACCCGTAGGTATACACATGCCTACTCTTAATAAAATACATTGAGGAGTCACAGTTTAGTATCCGGAATCCAACCGATAGTGTGCTTGCTTTTGAAGTGGTTACCACACGACCGAGTAAGTCACTGACACATTTATACCTCTGCCAGAATTCCAATTTGAAATGAGGTTTGACAGTGGTTGGCTAGTGAAGAAAAAGTTGTGACATTTTAGTCTTTGTGCATGCTCACTAAACATCGAACTACCAGATTGAACGTAATTTACAATAGCTATTGGAGCGATAGAACACGAATTTTATGCATGTATCGTTGATTTGCTTTCTATTATACCTTATCTATACTATTATGCGACTTTAGGGCTGCTTTTCTTCTGCTGGAGAAATCCACGAAAAATAACGTGCATCTTATTTTTTTATGCTGTCTGTCTGATGTACGTGACCAAAGCTAGGGTGCGGTTTATCTGCGAGTCATATAAGCGGGATAAATATGGTACTTCAGCTTTACCGCTCATTGTAATCACAATATTTTACCTATTACCCAAAACTGACTAATAACATGTGATTCTCTAAAAAAAAGTGAACCTTTCTCTGCCTATAGTGAGAAGATATTTACGTCCGAACTTTCATCTATTTCTGACTAGATATGTAGGTATTCTGCACTACCATACTCTTTACGGTCGTTTCACTTCTATTTTTCCTCCTAATATATTAATGATTTTATTTATTCATAGGATATAATTTTTTGGAACTCCATATTTTTTAACTTCTTTCATCCTTTTCAAAATGACGCTAATGAAAATTTTTGCAGAAGTGACATTGATGACACAGACACGCTCCCGTTGCGTTAAGCGGATCTATAGTTAAAATATTAATACCTCCGAAGATCGGACGAGGAGTTCGTTCTATCACATATCGCAGACATACTTCGGGATGGCGAAGGTCCTAACGACGGCATATTTTTCGCAGCTTGAGCTCAGGAACAACAAAGAGAAATGGAGTTTTTTGAGGTTGAATGTGATTTCGAAAATACCCACTTTGATTTTCTTCCTCCTAGTAGTAGAGTGGGGGGGCGTGGTCCTGGTGGCCTAGTGGGTAGAGTGCTGGGCCACAGACAGGAGGTTCCTAGGTTTTAAGCCCAGGCAAAAAGCCTTTCTGGACATCCCCAACTTAAATTCTCCCAATTCGATTTTCTCTGCATAAGAGCTTGGTAGAAAAGCGCTGGTGGCCTATCGAAAGAAACTGCCCCCCTACCATAAAATGCGTGAAATTCATACGCCAACGGCTTAGTACGAGGTGAGCTCTACTCTCACTTATCAAACCAGCCTTCGGGTTGATGTCTGAGTGAGTACAGAGGTATTTGGTTTGAAGGAAATTCACCTGTCTAATATAGCAGTAGAGTAAGCCAAATCCAAAGATACACACAGCACACATGTGTGGTACGAGATTCGAAACCCGCGACATTTGGCGGCATCAGCCCGACGCATTTCGGTTCTGTACCCCGATGTAGACTCCTCCTCCTTTTCCGATAAAAATGTCGTCCCTCGCTCCGGAAGCGAAAACTGAAATGACGCGATCGGACTCCCTCTTGCATCGGCGGACATTGCTGAAAGAGTTGGACGAGCCGCGCCCCGCCCTTTTCCCCAGCTTCCCTATTCTTCCAGAGTCGTAAGCCGCGTGAGAAGGGGTCGCTGTTTTGCGGCGTGGACGTCGGAGCATCTCCCCGTGTGCGACAATGCGGGGATCCGACCGGGGAAGGGGGTGGAGGGCATGTTGCAGGGAGAAGGGGCACGGGCGAAGGAAGAGAGGCGAATGGGAGAGGCATAAGTGGCTGCTGCTTCCACGGGGGAAGGGCAGAGTGGCCGGCCCGGTCGGCAGCGGGACGAGAAAAAAGGGCAGGTTTTTTGGGAGATAAGCTAAGGTAAGCCGCGCAATTAGGGACATCGTCCCTCCCCCTGGGTTCACGCCGAAACGGAGCTGAGGGACATCTTTCCCACCCAGTGCCCCCGCCGGGGTTAGCCGGGCGGGAAGGAGCCGAACGGAGCGTGCGAAGGTGCTGTGTGAGAGAGAGGCCAGGTCACCTTTTCCTTCGCCACCCTCCCAAGTGGCGAGAGAGAAGGAAGGAGAGGCGACAGGGGAGTTAATAAGGGCGAGGAGGAGGGAAGCGCGGAGGCGAAAGGAATGTGCATCCCTTCTTCCCCACCGAGTCGAACAAGGGAGGAGGACAAGAGAGAGAGAGAGACAGAATACATGAGTGACGCGCAGGAAAAGATGGCTCCCCTTTGACTCGGGTGAGTACGTGCAATATTGGAGCGATTCGTAATCTAAACGGCCATTCTGCGCTTATTGCTTAGTAGGTTTTTTCTGATCGTTACATGCATGGGAACAATGTTTTTCTCTTGCTGATTCTGCTGAGGCTTTGATATTTGAGGTGGCATGTATATACAATATGTACTGGTGAAGTATTTACGGGTTCTCCACCGGGTCAGGGATTCGGCGACTGCCTACTTTTGTGACTGTCATGTCATGACTGCCTGACCATGACTGTCAGGGTCAGCCGTCGAAAACTGACCCGGTGGAGAACCCGTACATACTTCACCAACATTATTCGCCCGAAAAACACGAGGTCATTCATCAGGTACAATATATTATTACAATTATCGCCAATGAAACAGAGAGATAAACCTAGGATAACGCCATAGGCCTTTTAGTTGTGGAATTTGTTTTAGGATTCCCCAGTTGCTCGGGTGAAAATGTACCGTCTAAAATTATCGTTATCAAATAATACTTGCTTGAAGAAATATCATTTATTATTAGCGATTACTATGAATATGGAGATTTTTCAACTCCTGGCATATACTATCGAAGTGGCTTGGATGTTAATCTTTGGATGAAGATGTAAATCCATAATTGAAGATAAAGACAGCATTAATGTCCGAGGTGAGATGTCACCGTAGTTGCCAGGTCTGTGCGTTACCGAAAAGCTACCGCGGCCGGCCGTCCAACATCTTTTGCATGGTGTGTAGGCTGTAGGCATGGGGTAAATAATTACATGAACTACGTCCAATTAGTGCTAGAAATTCTTTGCTAGAAACTACATATTTTTACAAGTTTAAACTTTCCCAGAAGAGGGAAGTGTCTGGTAATATATAATATAATCTGGATATGATCATTCCCAAAGTGCTAAAGGATTTCGTTCGCCATCAAGGAAGGATTATGGATTAATTTTATTCTTGAGTACCTCGTGTGACCTTTATGGCTATCGCATTTGATTCAAGCTTCACCTATGAGGCCATATTTTGCTGTGGAATTGCAATCCTTTAAATGTCTTCTAATCGCACAGGTTCACAAAGATTGCCACATATAATGTCAAGATTGCATTCCCAACTGTTGAAGCGGAAGTTTGGCAAACAACGGACCGCCGCAAATAGTGAGCTGTGTCCGGGAATGCTGAAAAGGGAAAGACATAAGCACTTCGTGTGTCGTCCGTAATCCCTAACACATGATCGACCCAATCCCATGCTCTTAGTCAAAAACAAAAGTTTCCTATCCGTTTGGACCTTCATGCACAACTCCGAATCCAATCAGTTTCCTCAATTGCACTGTCCATTTATTCGAGGAGATTGCAATCGTACTGTGGAATATTACCTTTGACAGTTATATAATAGACGGAGTCTCAGTTCTCGGCAGCACTTGAAGGTACATTTGACCGATACCTAGATGTTGGGACGAATTGAGGGGAATAATCTATTCCATGGCTTTTTCGAACATATTATTCCTAGAATTCGTCAACATTTGGGGCAAAGTAAAATTATGTGATGAGCTTATACTCATCGATTATAGTGTCAGCCATTTAATAATTTGGAAGGTTAGAATGTAATTCACTTCAGAACGTAGTTGGCTGATATTAAGGTGTCGAAGAAAATATTTGAAGGAGAATATCAAATATCTCAAATTTATAATATTTTCCATACTTCAGAAGTATGAAAACGATTGATCTTACCCTCCGAAACGGAGTGAAATCACTTTATTTATTGACTTCACAAAATTAGGCCTGTGTGCAATGTATTGGAACTCTACATATATTTTTCGAAAATGAAAGCTTGCAGTGAAAGACGCCTCATCGGCTCAACCCAGGCACGTTGAATGCATGAGCTGTTCCACCTTTCTGAGATCAAATTCACTACCTTGTAGTCTGAATTCGGTTTTATTATTTAGCATAACCTCGTTTTAATAGCTGACAGTTTTTAGAAAGATATATTTACTAATTCGTGATTTCCCCGATTGACATGGGATAATGTTTTCCACATTATTCATCTCAATGACATTCATGACTCGTGAGCCTTCGCACCGAACTCCTGCAAGTATCATACTGCCCGCTGGAATCAAGATTGGCAAGCGGGTGAGACACGGAATGGAAAGAAGCGAGACGCAGAGATGGAGAAAAGGAGAGAGAGAGAGAGAGAAAGATGAGTGAGGGAAAGAGAATAAAGAGGGCGTGAGTTGATCGCAGATTATCGCTATCGGTGGTTAATTATATCAGCCGTCTCCGGGGAGCAAAAAAAAAATGTAAACCAAAACCCGTACAATCCATCTAGTGTCATCGCCACGTAATACTATCATCTAGGTTAATGCTGTCAAGTTCTGGCGCTGATGTTATCGCGACGAGGAATGACGTTGCGTGGGAAATACAACAAAAGGTGGGCGGGGGATGGGAATGCATGAGGGGGGCGCGCGAGGGGAGGATAGGGAAGAGAGGAAACGAGGGAGGAGGAGGAGGGGGGAGTTTCCTCAAAGGAAAGCGAGCGAGAAATGAAAGACGGCGAAGGAGGACGGGAGTGGAGAGAGGCAGTCGAAAGGTATGTGTGCCGGGAATGGGTGAAATGGGGGCCCCTCCGTTCTCCTCCATAGGAGTCATTCTCCTCAATAAAGATCATTTTCCATCCTGCGTTCGATTGCTCATTTATTTGCGTGGAAATATGCGTAGCTAATGCTAAGGCACAGTAGAGGAAGAACGCGAGGGCGGCAAGCAGCCACAACGAAAATTGCATGGACTCGATTATATCAAGATTTATCATTTACAATATGAGCTTGAACCGTTTTTCTTCCCGTGTACCACGAGCCGAGATAAAATAGGTAATGCCAAGGTGGCATCTAATTGGATCATGATCAATAATAACAATTGTCCTCCCTTGGGGGAAACTTCGTTGATAATTTATTATCTGAATACCCTAGAATAGCCTCGGTAGCCAGATAATACCAGGGCAACGGCAGCTAATGCCAGGGTAACATTCCAAAGATCTTGGGATCAAATCCGCTTCGGGCGTGGGTATGGTGTATTTATAAGGATTGATCATATTTCTGCAAATACTTTTAGGATTAAGCGTGGGATTAAGTTTGGTTGGAGGGTGATCTATAACCTTAGTAGTTGGGGTACCTTAACTCCTGCTTCTATTACTACGAACTCAAGATCAAATCCCCAATTCCATTCTTTTTTTTTTTTTAATGGCTCGCGTATCGTGCCGGGAATGATTCTGCATTCAAAGGCGCAGTTGATTTCCTTGCCTACCGACCTGAACTCGTGACGCGGAAAGGCCAGTGGCCTAATGCTAGGCCGCCGACCGTTTGACCCAAGGAGGTTAGAATGTACTGGAGAAGGTATCGCAGCTAATTTGTGAAGTCAAATGCTATCTTGGTAGATACAGACATACTGGCTAGCTAATCGCCGTAATTTGACGAATGGAGTTGTTTTTGCACGCGGCATAAATTTATTTTACTTGAAACGCTCAGTGTGTCGATATATTGGCTAAAAATAAAAATATTCTATAATAAAGATTGAATAGACATAATATGTAAACATTTAAAACATCTGGGTACATATTAAGCATTAAAAAATAAATTGTAAACAACGAGATTTTTAAGGTTCAGCCGTGAGCTTTCATGGAGAGAAAAATGTTTGTACCACGAGATTGAAAGGTTAAATAGGTCAAATAATTTTTAGTAACCCAGTTGTTTCCCAGGGAGATCAAATGCATTCATACGTTCCTTAAAAAGGCTAAGGAAGATTAACTGACCTTGCTGTGATAAAATTTGGTTATTATTTAATTACATTTTATGTTTTAATACCTACCCATGAAGCCTCCATAAGAGGCCGTAGAAAACGCAATGTTTTGTGCCGAGGAGGTGGGGCCTAATGCTTCCCAAGCAGCCCCATTCAAGCTTCATTGTCACCCGTTGGCTAGCATACGTTTACATCTTCCTATGCATTGTAACCTTCTTGGTTTGACCAATTATCATGCGCGCTTTGGAACCTAGAATACTTGATATTTCAAGGAAGGCTATTATAATATTATCGTAAAAAAATATCAGGGTTGGTGTGGTAGATAGATCACTGATCTCACATACCAGGATCCGGGATCGAGTATCTGCAGTTTTAGAGGTTTTTTTCATTTGGATACTGGTCACCACAGGGATGCTTTGTGGAGGGAATATCGAGAACAGTATTCCGTCTGTCAAATGGGTTGTTACACGAGAGCCTCTTGGCGCCTTCCATCATTAGTAGGTTAACACCGAGCACAGGTTCCTCCCAATCCTTTCTCCGTACCCTGAACCACCTATTCTAAAAGGTGAAAATAACTTAGCTATCGATCACCGCCCACTGAACAACTACTAACTCCCTTAACCTTAGAGCTAAGGAGCGAAGAAAGCACACAGCGTCATAATTAGTATGTACTTTGAACTTTAAAACGCATAACAGAAGGGGGGAGGTAAAGGGCCATGAAACACGGAATCGATATGTTTAATATTAAAGGTCCTACAGCTAAATTAATATCCCTTTGTTAGTAACCACAAAAAATTTTATAAAGACACAAGATTTGGGTAGCTAAATGAAATGAAGGTTAGAAATTAGGTCATTTTAACCATTTAACAATCAGACTTCTCATAATATCTGAGGGGATTTGGGAACACCAACCCCTATTAGCACCGCAACACAGGCGACAGGGGAGAGGCTAAACCGGTCGAGATGCAGACACGATAAACGGTGAAGTTCTGAATATTAACCACTCCCTTGTTCCCGTATCTCCACAGTTGTCAGGTTGGAAACTTGATATAGTGAAAGACTGACTATTAGGGTCTGTCCTTCACCATATTAGACATTACATAGTCTAACCATATTAGACTGACCATTTGGGTGAACGATACCAATGAATAGAATTTCGAGAACGATGAACAGAATCGGAGGACATACGTGCAAATCAATGTGAGGGATCTCTCTTTGGCATTCATCTGTTTCCATTCAATGTACCGTGAGAGGGATGAGACGTGACAGAATGGAAGGAATGAATGCGGAAGGGAAAAAGCTCAGCTGGGTAAATGAATGGTAAATTTGGCCATGGATTAAAGAAACATGAGACCATTTCGACTTGACAAAATACATGCGTCCCTCCTCTAGTTAACGCATGTAACTCAGTTTTCGGGGTATGAGACGGTCATACAATTAATGTGGTCTTAGGCTTGGTGCAACTGCTCTCTACCCAACGGAGTGAAGACAAGCCATGATTATAAAAAAATGAGGTAACTGCTTTTTGATTTATTTCCATGTGAGTAGTAGTACAATTTGATCTTAGATGCTCCGGCTGCTAAGGTTATATTGCTCCACTCAATTTTACTTAATTCTGAGGCAAACACTATGTTCGTATTTGGGAACAGGTGGGACACAAACCTGTGACATTTTAGCCACCAAACCAAACATGTTAGTGACCTGAAAACCGTGGCAGGCTTTTTGATAAAATTCACAGCATTTGAAGAAGCCTGGTCATTGTAGAGGAGGGGAATGGGTTAGAGAGATTGGACTTAGAAAGTGATGGAGGGAATTAGTTTGGGAAAGGCGACAGACAGTAAAGATCATTTGCGTCAATTTTAGATGCATGGGTTGTTTAATAGAGGAAGGAATTTTTACAGGGAACAGAGAATGGGTGGTGAGAAACCCGTCGTCAGCATTAACCTGCCCTGAATGAAAGACACCAAGGAATCCACGGTTTAACGTCCCATCCGTCGGACATACCTAGTATGGACTTTGAAGTGCTTTTAACACAAGATAACGTGGGGACTGGCATATGATGGAAAAATCTCTTCTTCTACCGGGATTTGAACCCGGGCACTCCGGATTGAAAACCAGTACTATAGCCACGAAACCAACCCTATCCACTCGAAGGTTATGGAGAGTCGGGAAAAATAACCCCGCGGAGGGATAAAAATGACTTCATTCAGAACGAAATAGAGAACCACCTCTCCCCTTACTCTACTTAATCAAAGTAGGTGGGAGGGTGGCCCGAAGAGAGGTGGAATGAGGAGGGAAGTGGAAGTACAGAAAGGAGGACGAGGAGAGGCAAGGGAATACGGGAGGAAAGATACGGAGGATTTAGTCCGAGTCGGACCTCACAAACACCGGCTTCGCCTCCTCTCCAGTGACCATCTCCTTCTCTCGCCAAACCCTCCCTTCACCCCCCCCCTCCCTCTCTGCCCCTTCTTCACCTCTCTCTCTCTCTCTCTCCATCCCTCTCCTCCTCTTCCTTCGGCTCCTTTTAAAAGAACGGATCTCCCACGGGGCGTGGCGGCGATGGCAATGGAAGACAGGCCTCGAGGAACATTGCTCTTATGTGGCGGCGGCAGCGGCGGCGGCCCACCTTTTCTTCGGAGGCGAGGGGGTGAGGGGAGTGAGGAACGAGGGTGATGGGAGGGGAAGGAGAAGTGTTGGGGATGGGGTCCGAGGGGTATACGGTGAGGGAAGTGGGATGGGAGGAATGGAGGTGGGGGAGAGACGGGTCGAGAATGAGAGAATTTTTCATAGGTGGGGGAGGTTATACAGAATGGGAGCTACCAACTAACTCCCTTCCCTCCTCCTCACGCGCTCGCTCTGCCTCCTCCTCCTCCTCCGCTCCCGTCCACCTCTCGCCGGAATGAGCGATATGCGCATCGATGTGGGCGAGTGGACTGCGCGCGCATCTTTTTCATGTTCACCTACCTTTGGAGCACCTTGCAAACCCCCTCTAGGGCGTGTGGCAGGTAGTGAATAACCACCAGAAACTATCTACAAAATTGAGTCTATTTAACGTTCCACAATATTATTTTATCATCCTCGGTCCTGAAAAGTACCAGGCCTGTGACAAAATTTTTCCTCACGTCTTTCCACATTGAAATTATCTGTCGAAAATAAAATATTTTTGCTATTTTTTTAAATATTTAATGTGCACATATGTGTACAGTTGTTATTTGAGAGATTAAAAAATTTGATGATCCCAAGAATCACAATTTTGTACCATCTTAAGCATTAATATTCTCCGCATGAAAGGAAAAAATGCAGAATGGGCAAGAGATAAATAGATGAAATATATTTCACATTAATTGTGGCCGCCATATTTATTTCTGTAAAACGGAAGCGAAAATAAAGATTATAGCGCATGAAATTGGCGCAGTCAAGGCGAAAAATTCAAAATAAGGTGCGTTCACAGATGGGAAGATCAGTGCAATATTCTACTGGAAAACGCTGCCCTCTGACGGAAGAATAACCGGTTGTCCACAAATGTGGGTAAGGGTACCGAGGGAGGTTATTAGGTTCGAATTTCGACGCTTCAGCATCATCATCAGGTGACAGAATTATGAGAGTTGAGAGAATGTAGCCTGATGATGACGAGGATAAAATAATGTTGCGGAAAATCACTACGGACTCATATAATTATGGATCGATTCCCTATTTCCGCCAGATGCCGTTAGCTCCATTGTCTATGTATGTACATGGACAACCAAATACAGTGCCATTAAAATAGAAGAAAGTGTTAGAAATGCAGCCTCCAGACATGTGCACTACATGGTTAGTATCTACAAAGGAATTTAAAGTATCTCAATGGGCAGAAGGAGATGAAGGATTGTCCGCACCATTACGCGAAACAGTAATTGGCTCTCACTTCCTAAGAAAATGAAGTAAATGTCAAAAAGCCATTGTTCATTTGATTATAATTAAAAACGCAACTGTCAGAAGGACCAATGACCTCACTTCTGGTTTACAGATCCTCATAAACTGTCAACTTTGTCCTCGGTCATTTCCACGAAACCGTTTATGACTCTATCTGGAAAGAATTCTTCTTAAACTTGAGGTTTAAAATTCCAAAGAGTGCTGCCACGTTCGAATAATATTCATGATCACAAGCACCTCATCAATTTAAGCCACCAGTCAAAATGCAAATCCTTCGAATACGATTAGAAATGCTAAATGCACCTAATAATACACGTCATATGATGGGTTGGATTTTAACGTGATTAATGCTTGAATCACGTAGTGTATTTAGAATACTGAGACTAATCCTGCATGTAAATTTTCTTGTTGATCTGAGGAACGGGTTCAAAATGTCGTAACTGGTTGGTGCTCATTCCTTATTCTTCTCATTCGGGTGTTTCGAAGCCGTTTACGGTTCCTAAATGCATTAACTTTGAAATAATTATGCCTTATGAATAACAATGAATCAAAAGATCTGCATTTATACCATATAGAAGAGGATTTAACTGATTTATTTCCCAGCCAACGTGCTATTTGAATAGATCAGGCTGCCGTGTACTGACTGATTCCATGAAAAAATTGCTACAATGAAAGAGACTTAATATGCCCACCATTTTGCACAAAATATATCCATCGGAATCTTGCACTTCATTCATTAATATATGATTATTTCCAGTAGTGTTATGACTCTCACTTATCTCTCAGGCTGACATTCCTTTCATTCTTGTCTATTATGGATGCCCATCATTGTATCGAGACATATTGTGGAAATATTGCCTTGATATGCTCTGTTATAAATGTAGTAAAAATTATATTACCTCATGATAGCTAAAGAAAAAATAATTTGAGTTAAGTTCAATGCAAGCTACCGATATGCTTTAATAGTTCCGCATATTTTCACGATACCTGGTAATAATATCCAAGTAAATGATAAATTGCTCTAGCTTCACATTTAACTCTGCCTTTTAAGCAACAACCGTCATAAATATTAGTAGATTTTTGGTATACATTTCACCAGATTGCTGTTACAAGGCAGCGTAGTTTGCTATTTAAAACTGCAAATTATGCAGTTGTAAACTGTTAGTACTTTTACCGGCCTGATGTTTTAATTAATATAATTTATCTTATGAAACAGGAAATTCCAATTTTTATTCCAAATGTTGGCCATAAAAAACTAATAGCATGAGCCAAATACCAAGTTATAAATTTTCATTCCTGCCAATATTTAATGAGTGCATAAAAGTAACAGCTAAATAAAAATAAATGCGTAAAAGTAAATACCACAACCTCCTCAGAAGTGTGATTTATCTGTCGTTAAGTGAGGCAGGAAGTTTTGCCTTTTGAATATATTTTTTCCTTTGGAACTTTCATTTGGTTTCAAAATGGTTTTATCCACATCATTAACACATAACCCTGGAAAACACATTCCTTTTATTTCCAGATGACCTTTCTTAGATAATCCTCTTTCAATGCAATAACCCCATATTAGGCCAATTTTGTGTCATGCCAAGAAATGGAATTCGTACGCCTTTTTCACACCATAATTTTAAAGTCCCTTAGGTCAGAATTAATTTTTTGAGATGCCACAAAATTGCTGTTTTGCACCTATCACATCGTTGTTTTTGATTGTAAATTTAATATCTACGTTGAAATACCCTGAAAAATTGAAAAAATACGATATTATTCATCACCACATAGAACCATTAACGTCATAATCACTATAACATGGAATCTTTATGGTCGAGTTTTTTCTTAAATCGATTAGCCTGGAGCCCTTGTCCTCTCTCAATCGTAAATACCGCTATGCGTGAGATAAGAACTCATGCCTATGATTATATCACCAAACGTTGTTCTTACATTTGTCATATTATATTAAAGGCATCAAATTATCCACGTCCCATTACAGATTCCTATTTTATTCACTGCAATTTTCGAACGATTCGCTCAAGGTTACCTCTTACCAATTATATCTTACGTTGCTTATAGAGCTAGGAAACTTATTCTCAAACGTTTATTGGAAATTTTGAATTGAGTTACTGGCGTTTTAAACTGATTCAAGTAAAAAGTTGAATCTCTATCAAAGTCAAACAGACACATAAACAGAGGAGTTGAGAATTATTCGAACAAATAAATTTTTGCTAAAAACGCGGAGTGTGACTATTCAGGGGGTTATGTTGGGCTTGTCATTGCAGGTCCCGGGGTGGACTCTCGGAAGAAGTGCATGGATATGTTCAACAAAACCCACGAAGGGTTATTTTCTGGACCCCAGACGATTCTGCGATACCGCCGATGACAAAAGGAAATGAACTCACCTCTCTACTCTGACGTTTGGATTTCACATGCCGTTTAGCTCAGTATTAAGTGAGCTCTGCCATCACCATTCAGAACTAGGTTCCTCCGGTTTGAACTCAACTTTCAGCTGAATAATGTTTTTCTTCAATATCCATGCTTGCTCGTTTGCTTGGCATTCGGTAGTTTACCCAATCACCCAATTGTTACCCGGTATCGTCCACATACTGTATCCATTGGCATTCTAACATTTCCAATTTAGCTAACGAGACTTGAAGCACTTTATTGATGATTTATAAAAATTGTGATTTTATTCGACAAGTTCAAGATATTAGCCCTTAATCCATGCGCAAATTTTCTTCCTGTATGTTAATGCCTGGTTTCTTTTAAATACATATTTACTCTAGTTTTTTACCCTGAATTTCTTGTACATTTGCGTACTAACTAACATGTAACCTCACTTTGATAAAAATATATACCTCGTAACGTATTAAGCTAAAGAGATAAGGAAAACATGAGTAATCTCGAACCATGCATATTTTTTATGAGTCGCTCGAGGTATTAATAGATGGATTAATATTTTTACACCGGTCCCTCCCTCATTTAATGATACAAAAGGCACTAGTCAAGACGAAGCATGCACATTACACGGATTTGGTATAGAAATACTAATATTTTTCATGTATAGCCTCAGTATTAGCAGTGCCAATTAAATTAAATCTTGAGACTGATACAAGATTGCAGCCAGTGTATGAATCAAATATAAATTATTTGATTTGTGTTTACCTGTAGGCGTACGCAAGATTAAAACAGTTTTTACTTTACCTGCAAACAGGGATGGAATCCGATTCTCAGATATTCACCAATGAATGAATTCCACTAAATGGCCTACCCTAAATTCGGCTAGATTCGAGATCTAATGGCACTATCAATATATTAAGATATGGAGACTTGTGATTTGGGTGAATAGAGAGAGTTTCTTTGGATGGTACTGAAGAAGGATTTCCTTCATGGTAGAAACGAGTAAGTGAGGCAAATCAAATGCGTAATGTCTCCAATAGACTAGAAATAAACATACTTAATTAGTGTAATATTGAATTTCATTACCACAGTTTTAGAAGTCATACGCCCTGGGAAGTGTGAAATACTTGCTGCAAATAAAATGATGAAATAACATTATTTTAAGTGAGTTTTGTACTTCAAGAGCATAAAAAACATCGGTAAATCTCTGAAACGTAACTGACAAAACTTAACATTTAAATTAGAACTATTTCAAAATTAATTTTAATTACCTATTAGGGCATGAATCTGTGAGATTAATGGTGTTTGGTGAAAATTATTAGAAACTGAGACAAATGAAATATTGACCTAGATTAAGGGCGATGTAATAAAGTGTACAAAAAATGCTCACGCGGTGGACGTGGATTCCAGTCTGCAAGTGACTCAATAGTAAACTCCCCCTTTTGTTTTTCAAAGTGGAAAGAGATTAAAAAAATAATAATTGGAAACTACACCTCCTTTCCACCATAAAATCACTGACGTATCGTGCAGTTTAATCGACCGGAATTGGTTTTTGCGTCAAGAGTCCAAATATATTTGGTGAACGATTTGGTCGCTGTGCGCTTCAGATCTGAATCAAACAGCGTTTACGACCGCAGAAGCACTGGGACGCCTCGACTCAAGGCGAAGGCCGCCAAGGCACTCGGTCGGAAACGGATGTCAACAAAGGAAAAACTCTTTTCGTTCCCTCTCTTCCTCTCGACGAATCGAGCAACCTTGCGATGCGACGGACATCGCATCTTCCCACGAGCATCGATGCTTTCCCAAACATCTCCCGCCCGCTCGCAGCAGCCATCCTGTTCCGTCCACCCAGTCCTTTTCTTCCTTTCGGCTCTCTCTTGAGAGCGAGAGAGAGAGAGAGTCTTACCTCTCTCTCTGTCCCTCCATCCCTGCCTGCCCTCACCTCTCCCCTCCTTCGAGAGACTGGGCCTCCTCTCCCACTTCTCTCCTCGGGATTCTCCCTCTATCCCCGGAGGGAGGGGGGGGGGGGAGGGAGAGGAAGGGAGGCGGAGGAATGGGGAGTTCGGCCGGCAGGAGAAGATGGGAACTATAGTGGCGGCGTGCGAAGCGTGGGATCAAAGGGACCGCGCCAAGCTCTTTCCTCCTTCCACGCCACCTCCTCCTCCTACCTTCCCACTCCCACGGAGATCTCTCTCTCTCTTTCCCTTCCTCTCTCCTTCTCTCTCTCTCTCTCATCCTTTTCCTTTCTTTTCTCCCCCCGTTCTTCCCCTTCTCGCTTCGCTTCCACCAAAGTGAGCCTGGTGGTGGAGCGATGCTAGACAAAATAAAAGAGAGGAAAAAAACGGTCCGAGGATGTTGGGGGAGGAGAGGTAGGTTTTGAGTAGGAAGAGTCTGGGAGAGAGGTGGATATTGTCGGGAGGGTAAAGGAGTATGCATGCATGAATGTGTGTGTGTGCCCTTATGCGATGAAGAGGGGAAAGATCTTGGGAGGTGGGTGGGGTTGGTTTGGCGAGCGGAGGGCGAGTTGGAATGGGGAGGGAGGAGAGGTATGGTGGTATTTGAGGGTCGGGGGAACGTTAGATGAGGTGGAATGGGGGGGGGGAGGTTTCGGCCGGAGGAGTAGGGGAAGAGAGGGGGGAAGGTTCGTTGACACGACCGTGTGGGCCGAAATTGTTGTGCCAAGCGAGGGATTGTGGGAAGATTCGCGTGTTCCGACGATCATAACCCGCGATGTCTTTTCCCTCCCGAATATTTTGGTGACAAAACGAGGGAGGAGGACTAATTTTTATTGGCTACAAATTTTGGAGCCTCCCCATAATCAGAAAGTGTTTTAACTCTTGAAATTGCATGAACTCTCCTATGATGCTCATCTAATCTCATATTCCTACGCAATAATAATCTCTTGCTCATGCGTGTGATATTGAGCATTGCATTTTACACTTGTAGATACCAGTTTATTCAAATAAATTGTCGTCCGTGCGTAAATTACCATTGAAATGAAGTTAGGACATATACTTAGATTCCCGTGCCTGGCAGAGAAAAAAATAAACTTTTGTCCATTGAAAAAGTGTATCCAGATAAATGCAATAGTCTAGCCTACCTACGTAGATGTTTTTTCTTTTAGCTAAGAAAGTAATTCTGAAATTCGATGGTAAACGAAAAATATATGTCTTGGCATTAGAACACATGGAGAATTTCAATCGTTGATTTCATTTACTCTGACACATTATAATAGGGAATTTTCTTGCCAATACAAGCAGTTTCCTCTTAATTTTATAAAAAAAGTGTCTTATGTTTCAGTTTATTTGACGAAAGACCCTGTTCTATCTTTACGTGGATATCTATTAATTGTTTATTTCGCAAATTAATTTCACTTATCAGCGGCGCGTTCACATTTCATCTGAACGAAATATGTATAATTTTTTGATGCCGTTTGTTACCTTTTCAAGTTTTTATAAAATTAGTATGGGAAATAATGGAATTTTAAAGCCTTAGAGTTTCTGCATATTAAGTACTTTGGTAAAGATATATGTGATTTTTACTATTTCTTGGAAAAGGCAAACCGTTGGGTTGCTATGGTACTGCCAATCTCTGAAAAGCTAGAATTGTTGCTGTGAAAATAGGATTCATTTGCTAATCTATTACTACCTGCGCTCCTCAATAAAACGTTGAGGATAAAGTAGGCTATTTGAATATGGTTGATTGAAAGCTTCTATCATTTATTATATTTTTATTAGGTGTTTTTCGCCTCCACTTGTGACTACCTATACCTTTCGATGTCTTTCGATATCTTACACTTGCACATCACTCGTCACATTCTTATGATGTTCGTTACAGACTTCGTATTGTGATAAATAATAATATTATCTCCTAAAATATCTTGATTCCTAATATTTATTTGGTGATGGAATACTTTTCCATATCAATGAATGAGCTCTATTAGTTAGAATTCATCAAAGAATTTCGGCCTTTCATGCCTACAGCCAGGCATGCCTTTTTTCAGTAATTAGGAGAGGTAAGCCGTTCTTACCTCTGCTAATAAAAAGCCACCTTCTGTGCCTTCATATTTGAGTGTTTATGGCATACGTTTTAGTATTGCCAATTGCTTAAAACCTTTCCATTGAAATTCCAATTCAACCATTTCATTTTCTTGCTATTGAGAACAACATTTAATCGACAATTCTGGCTCCCATAGTTTAGTGTTTATGGTGACGGACTTCTCGATATTATGTGCCTATTAGCCGAAAACTGTCGGAACTTCGGAACTATTAAACAGGATACCTATTTCACCATCCCGGGCTCTTTGCCCTTTATGGTCGAGGTTGGAAAAATAATAAGGAATTTAACGGTGAGGGAGAAAGGTTATTTTGTTTGGGTAATAGCTCGACGGGTTATTTTGTTGGGGAATATAATGAAGGAAAATCGGGATATACAATAGTGCTACTACTATATTGAAATGCGAAACACTGCGCCCTTTAGCAAAAAAAAAACATTAAATGCAATTTGAGGATACTATGATTGAATTGTAGGGCTTACGGATACAAAAATTAATATTTAACTGCAATGATTGTAAATTTATTGTGAATATCTTGTTCCGCCCATTTCCTACTCCGGTTAATTTCATTTACAAAACCCTGTTTCTAAACTTACGCTCCAATGTCGGATGTGTTGTAAACTGCTTTCAGCTAGAAAACATGATGGATACTTGAATATGCTGGAAATAGATCTTGTTAAATAATTTATATAATTAACAAAAGTTGTATGTCAATATTGTCAAGCTATTGATGCTGTCATTTTTGCTACAGTATTGTGGAAATATAATTTATTTAAATATTTACATTTCCTAATGTTGTGCTCTGCGATCACCAAGAAAGTTCGATTGCTGACATCGTGAAGTACCTCCCAAAAGCTTTTGGCAGTAAATAGAGTATATTTCCAGCATGTAACGGCAACGTATGTTGATTATTTGATTTTCGCGATTATCTTCTCAAAGAGTTTCTTCATAAAAATAAAATTTGTAGATTCTACTCGTGTACCCCTGCCACACACCCTCGCGGTGGCTTGCAGGGTATCGCGTAGATGTATATGTAGGTGTGTATATTTGATACGATACCCTGTATCGATACAATTGCAATTTGATACGATACCCTGTATCGATATGTTTCTTCAAATTGACCACATCATCAGGTGGTCTCAAGTTGACTCTCTTAGTGTGTAAACAAATATGAGGCGAAAATGTTTTTGTTTCATGAATGCCATCGCTTTAGCTCACGGATATATGTGCACATATCACTGGAATACCGTTGATAACTTTCGTATACTTATTTACTTGGGTAGAATAATGTGAATCACTAAGCCACTTACATTATAATATTAATATAATGTTAATTGCATAATAATATTAGTTACTGAGAATAACCATTTTAAATAAAATATTCGTACAATTTTCAAGTTTAAGATATCACTTCCCTCACACTGGCTTTGCTTCATTAAGCAATTTTTTATTTCATTAAATGATGATCTAAACAATTATTTATCCATTCATAGACTTATTTTTCAACATAAATAGCTTTCCTTGTAGGGCGTAAGGGCGATAATATCTTATCATCATCGGTAAAAGTGTGCGAAATTGAATAACATTTGCACACGAGTGTGTCCAATTCATTTATTCGCTATTGAATCTGTGAAAATGGGTTCGTTTGCTTTCTGGTGAGCCATTTTCTTGACTCGATTGGGAAAAGGCTGTGGATGGAAGCGACGGATGATTACTTGCTGGATAGAATCCGCCATCGACACTGCCATTAAAAAAAATGAAAGGGAACCCACCCCTCAAACAATCCCGAAGCAGTTCTCCTCCCATGTGCATCATCACCGTGTCTATTACTAGCGATCCATCTAGGAGCCCGCCTCCTTCCCTTCGCTATTAGTCTCTCACACGGATGAAGTCGTTTGTCTCGCCCGGCCGTCCTTCCCGACTCCTGCGCAAACGTATACACAATCTGTGCCCACCATCTCTGTCGAAAAACTTGGAGCAGCGCCGTCCTTCAGAAATTTTCGGCTCTCCAGACCCAGACTGCGTACTTTTTTCCTCCTCCTCTCGTTCCCTCATCGCCTCTCTCCCTCTTCGCTCTCCACGACGAAGCCCGCCTTCTCATCACCCACCCCTCCTCGCCCCCTCCCCCATCCCTGTCACTCGCTTCATCTCAACCTCCTCCACCCACCTTCACTCCCCACCGCGCTGATGAAGATCCCGGCCGATCTTTTCGGTATCGGTATACTGTTATCTTCTTAAGGCCCCGCTTTTGCCCCGAGGAAGACATCTATAACGTGATTCTCCTGTTTCTTCTCCGCCCTCCCTCCCTTCCGTCCCCCCACCCTCCGCTCTCCCTTCCCCCCCACCCCTCCTCATTTTGTTCGTGTTCAGTGGAAGGCGATGGGGTTCCTGCCCTCTTTATGACAGCTTAGGGCCTTAATGAAGACGATCGAAGCGGAGGTAATGAGCGGCCCCTGAGTGATTTCATGTGTCGGAAAGGTATGCGTTAAATTTTTAGGAGTGGTTTAGGGCGGGGAAGGTGGGTGGGGGTGGGGTGGGTTTTGGGGAGGGGGGGTTGGATGATTGGTGTGGGGGAAGGGGGTGGTGGAGGAGGGTGGGTGGAGGGGTGGCAGGGGAAGGGGCGTATCTTGAGGGGAAGGGAGGGAGGGCCCTGATGGGGTCGAAGATCCGCCCGCCTCCCTTTCGCCCTTCCGTCTGCGGTTTGGTCAGGCCCCGATGTTCCTTTGTTATCCCACCTCCTCCTCGCCCTATTCCCCCCCCCCCATCCCCTTAGTTCTCCCACTCTCCGCCTCCCACCACCCCTTAGCGTCTCGAGTTAATGACATCTTTTGGCGGAAAGATAAATATGAGCTCTTCGAGTGGGTAGTTTAAATTAAGGCTCTCGCACGATTTTGTTCGCCGTGGGGATACTCACTCGCTCTCCTCCTCCACCCTCTCCCCTCCCACCCCCCAAAAAAGTGTCTCCCTCCCCCTCCCTATCTCTCTCCCAAAGATGGGGAGGTAGGACCCGTAATCCCAAGTAATTTTTGATGTTCCTCAAACGCCTCCCTAGCTGCCCCCGTCGTCTCGTCCGTGAATTGGGTTGATCGCGCCACCCACGACAAATGCGCCCGCCGCCGCTTCCTCGAGTTCGGAAGGGATTATTTATTGTTTCACGAACGCCGTGGCCGCCGCGGGAACGGAACCCACGTAAGCCTTCACTCATCCGCGGGGTATCTCTCAACATTTATTGAATATAAATTTTTCTCCGGCTGAAGTTTTTATAGATTGAAATAATTTTATGGCAGGTCGATACGGAGTGGAAAACGCCGTGTGGAGAAACGAGGTCGCAAGTGCATTCTTGAATAACTTTGGACACATAAATAAGTGGCCGTGAGGGAACTACAGCATTTCAGACCTGAGAAAGATTATTGATCAGAAGTATCACGTTCCATGAAAGTTAATAGCTATTGCAGTTTATCACTTTCGACTTCGATAATGCATTGCCTTTTCTCGACCAAAGTGCCATTATTTTTTTTATATGCATGCTCATATGTTTTTTCCCTCCGAATGGTTGATGTGCTCAATAATTTTCGAAATCGGTTTCTCGTGTAGTACTAATCAGGTACAGTACTTTGATTATCCCTGCTATTGCCTGGAAAGGCATAAAACAAGAGTGACTGTGAACGATAGTGGCGTTTTTAGAGTCTTGTATTTAGTGCACATAAGGGTCATATATCAAGTCATGGGAAAGAAATTTTCTCTTGAAATTCCAGCATCGATGCATTGGGTCTTAAAATTTAAATGAGATATGTATCTCTTTCCAAAGGGGTCGTGAAATTTAAAGCTTCATGCATTGAAAGAAGTTAATGTCAAGTCCCTTCTTTTTACCATAAAATACAGTGCGATGTTCGCAAGTGGTTATGCAGCCTCTCAGATCTATAGGGTTATGCGTATTGAGCGATGAAATTTTAACGCTGCCTCTTCGACCAGTTTTCTCTTTGATTTCATCTTGACATTTTCACCGATTCGCTCTTATGGTAAATTTATTTTCACTTTGGAGATCCACCTTGGTGGGAATGAAATTCCACTACTCGCCTCGTCAACAAATTATACTTGATTAAGTTGTAATTAGCCCTGATTATTTTCTAACCAGTCACATAATTTTGTAATTGATATAATAATCTCATTCTACGCGCAACAGAAACTTTCACCTGACGAAATAATCCAATTGGCTATCGCGTGGAACTCGAGAGCTCCGTGGCTATTTTCAACAATTTTCAACAGCAATTTTTGGCAGAAAACAGACGGAATTTATCGCAATGACTACCGTACTCGATCTTTATTGTCTTCTTAAACTCCATGAAGTGCAGAAATAGCTCGTAAAAATAAGGAATATAAACAAGTATAAAATTTTTTCACTAAAATCTGTGGGTGCATAATTTTCTCCTGCCTCAGTTGTGGCTAAGAAACCTAATTCATCCTTGACACAGTTTTCATCACGTTGAATAGTGTAATTTATCTTATATTTTTGTGCATGCTATCAGCCTTTTTTTTGGAAAGAAAAGTGAGCTACACTTGTCATCAGATCTGAAATACATGGCCATGTTTAAGGAGAATTGCAGGTCCTATTCGCCTAAAACTCTGAAATTAATGTCTGATTACTTCAACCTGCTTGATGGTTTATTGTTTGTGGAGAGTCTTACTACGTTTGATATCAAGCACAGCTATTAGTTGCAGTGACGAAATTACTTTATGTATTATTTCATTCATTGATCCACTACGGGTGTCCAAATATACATTCCATCTCTGGTTACATTTTTAGCTTCATATCTTTTCTAAATTCAGAAACTATTCTTTCCATGGCACCGCTTCCCATGCCTGTTCCTATTTTCAATTGACCATCAATTCAATAGCCAGTCAGTAGATAATCTTCTTTATTGTAAAATGTTAGGAATAACTTATAGTGTCGTAGCGGGGGATGGGATAATTTAGTTTCGGGTTATCAAAAAAGGTATGATCTATTAATGGCACTGGAAGCAATTTCGTTTACTACTTTACCTTTACTACGACCCGGGTTTCCCGGCACTGTGTTACAGCATCACAATGCTGTGAAACCCGGGTTGTAGTAAAGTTTTAAATTTTAGGTATTTACAAAGTTTTCCACTTTAGGTATTTTTTATTCAATCCCCTTTTCATAGCCTCTTTTACATATTTCTATAAGTCATCTTGTTCAAAAGAAAATTCCTACAAATACAGCGTTCAATATGTTCCATTCATCCAGCTTCGGAGGGTGAAAACCAAATAAGAACTAAGAAGAGGTAATTTTTGATGCTCCTCCCCCACGGCTGACGGTTTGAAATGACAATTCTTATGAATTTAACATATATATTAATTATTGTCTCAGGTGGGCAAGTAATGGGTATTATAGTGAGTGATTACTCGGGGAAGGAGGCCAATAGGCAATCAAGAAAGCCAAATAGGCTGTTTGCGTATATTCAGGTGGGCAATTGGGTATCGCTAGGAAGTTGACACGGAGCAGAGAAAGGTTGGATTTAAACTGCGCGTACATTAACCGTCTTTTAAGCCAAGAAGCCCAGGGGGGTTGTATTTGAAACTGTCGCAAATTTGATAGGTCTGAATCGCTAATTACAATCTCAGTAATTGTTTTCACTTGAGTTTTTCTCATCTGTCTCGACTATAGAGCCCCCAGACGAGATAAAGCACAAGTGAAAGCGGTTATAATTGCATTGTAACGAGCGATTCAGACACACTACATTTGCAAACCATTCGTATTTGTGCCGCGTGACTCCTTGGTTAGCTATTCGAAATAATCCCGACGGTTTCAAACACAGCCCCCCAGGGGTTCATTGTTTAACGTCCCGTCCACTAGAGGGAGTAATTCTCTCAAAGTAATCTCCAGTCAGTGCTCTCTACGGAAGAATTCTGTGCCCCTACCTGGATTCGAACTCAAGAGCGGTGAAGTCAGTGCTCTTGTCACCATATCATCCCTGTCAGTGAATATCATCATGAAGAGAAAGAATCGGTGTAAGGCTGTTCTTAACGAAAGGCGCTTAGGGGATCACGCCTTAACGTCCCATCCGACGAAGAGTATGATGAACTCGAATGCCATTCACAAAATAATCCAGTAGGGGCCGGTTTACCAATGAAAAATATCTTCCTTTTGTCAGGAATGGAGCCCGAGCTTTCCAGGTGAGAGGCCCGTACTCTAACCACTATACCAACCTGAGCCCTCTCTCATAGACTCCCGTGCCAGTTTTACGTTGTTTTGATTTTCGACATATTGGGTTTTGGGAATTTGGCGACGCATTGGGACTTGGGTTTTCCAAACGTTCAGTGTGTTACAATTTAAAGAAAAGACGAGGCGTGGCATAAAATATAATCACATAAACTATTCTTAACAACTCGTTAAATCGTTTGCAATGCAATGCAATTAAAGTCCCGTAGATGAGAACCAAATGTGAATGCCGGTTGTAGGGCTCTAAAAGGGAATAATCGTTTATGCCCTCTGATAACGTCAGCATTAGAATTTACTGACATGAGAATGATATTAAAAAATAGGTTTATTCAACGTCAGCTTTGCGTTTTCACTTTTTTATACACGTTCGTATGATTGGCCTTCGGCGTGCTCCGTATCTAGCTATATGACATGCCTGAAGGGAATGTGGCAGAGAATGTTGGCTTATGTACAATCATGCAAAATAATGAGCATGATAAATGATTTTGCATAGAGAGAAATGCGTAAGATACGTCCTTCAATATTTCTTTCAGACTGCGAATGTCTTTCATTTTGTTCCTTGCATCTGTTGAGGTTAAGTGGGGGAAGAGTGGTTCACAGATACCTTATTTGTTACCAGTTTAGTGATCCGACCTGGGCATTGGAGGCATTTCTAGTCCCTGTAGTGCCTCTGTCTTCCTATATTGGTCCTTAATAAAAAAAATCAAGCAGTAATGGTGAATTGCAGGTGTATTATCAGGCATCATGTGACATACAGCCCAGGCAATATAATCAGCTGCCTAATAGTTACTCTGCTATAGTTTTCTTGAGAATGGAAAATAAAATAGAGAAAAATTTGTTTTTCATGGGACATTTGAATTATTTTAGCCTATGCTACACATGAATGAGTGTCGAGAGCAACTTGGTGAAGTTGTATCTTGAATATACCAATGCTATTAATAATACTTTAATAATAATACTTTAATAATAATATTTTATTGAAGCAAGTTTTTATTTATTTATATTTTATTACTTTTCTCTCTTTTTTACCATACTTTTTCTTTTCGTTTATGATCAATGTTGATTACTTCGCTTTTCTCTCTATTGAAGACCTAATAATTACATACCGTTTGTTCATCATGGCGTATCTTATTATAGGTAGAATGACATATCAAAGAAAGGAATTTATAAGATTTTTTCTAGATTTTTGATTTACCTTCCTTACTTGTATGGCTTAATTACAGAATTCTTGACTTTAAGATAATGTAATATGATATCTATGCTTATTGGTAGTAAATAATTCAAGAGAGCTTGGAAAATCCAGATAAAGTGCACTTCATTTTGGACTTAGTTTTCTCCACACAGAGGTATACTATGAAAATAACGAACGCTCTTTCCTATGCATCATTTTATTCATGAAGGATTGGATAGGGCACAAACGTAAAAGAAATCCTTGGGCCTAGATAAGAGTCAATTGGTTGCAGACGGGAAAAAAGGAAATTTTCAACATGTCGTAAAATATCTTTATGAATAAACGATGGTGTGAATATATGGCGACCATCTTGCCGTTTAAGCGGGTTCTGTGATACGAGGCTTCGGTAATTCAGAAAATTATGACAACTACCGAGATATAATCTCCAGGTGAGCGAATTTAATGCCGGACTCGGGATCGTTACGTCTCGGCCAAGATATAACGAAGCGTCCAGGTCGCTTCGTGAATCGCCGCCGACATCAATTAGGAAATTTAATTAATTATGCAGCAACCCCCGTGGGTGCTTCTATCGGTCATGCCGACCCACTTGTATGGC
Organism: Platycnemis pennipes; assembly: GCA_933228895.1. Taxonomy (NCBI): domain Eukaryota; kingdom Metazoa; phylum Arthropoda; class Insecta; order Odonata; family Platycnemididae; genus Platycnemis; species Platycnemis pennipes. The sequence goes on from OW121850.1 coordinate 113,715,203, forward strand.
CGCTCAAAATTCCGCTTTTCCCTTCTTCTCCCCCTCCCATTATTCTCCGTTTCATTCGCATGTCCGACTCCCTGGAATGAGCTCGCCGGCGATTTACAGGGGACTCTGCTCTAGATGCTCTTTTCCATAACGCAGTTAACGAGTTCGGTGCTTTTAATACTCCGCTGTCCCTTTCATCTTCGGAATGCGGTTTTAAGAGGCTCGTTGTCTTTTTGTTCGTCCATTTCCTCGAGCCTCTCGTATCCTCCGCCAGGTCACCCGACTGGATATACGTACGCGGCACGGATGCGTTCTTTTGTTCTCCTCGTCTCTTTTCAATGAAGTGATTCACTTTTTTGTCGCAAGACTGCTTTTTTTTCCATATCACCATATTGAGAGGTTATTTATCCTTGTCGTTGGATTCCCCCGTTACTGTACGTTCGATATGGTTGTAGAAGGCTCCGATGTATCTGCATCTCGCCCTGATTGGTTCACGTCTTGTGGTGGAATTGAGTTGGCTGGAGGTTGGGAATTGGTAGGTATATGCCCATCATTGTGTTGATATTATTTCTGGGTAGGGATATCAGCGAGGTGGTATTTTTTTTGGTGAGGCTTTTCGTCTGATTTCATTCACCGCTCATATTACCTTTCTCATTATAGAGGTTTCATATACCTGCCACGCTTCTTCAGGTGCATAAATTTCTGATCATAGGGGAAGGTGTATTTTTTTTTGCTCATGGAATACGTGAAGCCTTTCTAGAGTGGTACTTGTAACTACGATACGATATATTTATACGATAAGTCATCGTAATAAATTTCATGTGTTTAAAGTTTCTAAAGTAAAATCATTCCGCCCACTCTTAAAGGGAAGGTATTTTTTTTCATATTTTTGAAGCAATAGCAGATTTTTCTTCGGAAAAAGATTTCATTTTATTTTATTTTGTTGCATGTTTGAATTCATGAAAACCTAAATTTTCTGCAGAATAATGCATTTCCATTTGTTCCTCATTTCTTCATGACGAGTTTCACAGTACAATCTACCAAATACATGTAACCAGAAATACGAACTAGCTAAGAATTTTATCCCAGGACTTTGAAGTAAACATTTAAACATATATTCATTCTTCTTGATATTTGTAGATATTTAATGCCCAGCTGAATTCATATCACCCTAATTAATTTTCTTATTAAGCTTTCCCATTTGCCTTTCAGTAGTATAAGGTATGTCATACCATATGTTGGCTTAGCATTAGAAATATTCGATACGAATTAGGCTGACAAACTAAATCCAAGCCATAATCGGTAATGCATAGATATTCCTACCTATGCGGAGAAAATTCGTTGGTTGTATACAAAGAGCTAGCTACTTTAGGGAACTTGGCTCCACGTGGTGACTAGCGAGGATGAGAAAAGTAAGAAGAGAAATTTCACAGCTTATGGGATGCATATTGGAAATGCCTCTAGCGCTTATGCGAAGACTCTGGGGAAACATTCAATATGCAGATTAAGAGAATTACAGAGGAAAGCCGCCCAATTCGTTAAGCACCACTGTGGGCGATCGGAAAACGTGCCATGATTACCAGAAGACCTGACATTAAAGGCGCTCGATGCGTGGAGATGAGGGGCAGGAATGCTTCCCTTCCTGATACGCTAACCGTGCTGTTAAAATGTTGACACGGAAAAAATGATTCCAACATTTAACAGATAGCAAGGTTTGGTAAATGTATATTCAACTCTACTTTCACACATTTCATGCCTACAACATCGGATTGTTAAGCAGCGTTTACACGGAGCAGTTGACTGCTATGACAGTCGCGAGATGCACGATATACCTATATCGCCACTGCTATGATGCGTCTACACCAACTTCTATGCAACTTAAAACTCCTATTTAGGCGTTGTCATAACAAATAAAAAGAGTTTTATTTCAATAGTGATTGATGATTAAATTTTCATGAAATTCTTCATGTAATAAATTCCATTGACGATTATCTTTTGTTCCAATCCTTTAAAGGGTAGAATCTCCCCTTTTGGGGAGGGATATCCTTGTTACTATATCCAAATTTCGTCGTGTATTGCTTTCCGTTGGCGATTGTTGCCATTGTGTTGGATACATTTCCGCTGGAAAGTAGATGGGCTTCAACTTTTCTAATAGCTCGAACGTGGATCGATAGTGTTCCACACGTGTCCAGTAACGACCTGAACTCGCATCGTAGTTGCTGTTTACTCATGCGAGTGGGGCTTCATAGTTATTAGCAGTTGACTGTCATAGCAGTCAACTGCTACGTGTAAACGCACCTTTACGGATATTATTATTATTTTTATCGTTTAATTCAATAATTGTTTCTTTTATAGATTCCTGACCACGTTAAAATAAGGAATAATAAGTAGTGCCTCGAGTAATACGTGACTAAAACAATGCTGCTGAAACTAATTCAGTTCAAATTTGGCCTTGCCTAACAACGCAATCACCTTCACGCAATGAGGACCACATAACGGAAGAGTATTCAAAGCTGCTTTTGATTATGCACCGTTTCAAATAATGTAATAGAATGTTGATTATTGCGTAATCGCCTGTACTTGGTCATGATGAGGATTTAATTGATGGGTTTGGGAGTGGCTAGACGCGACCCAATACTGGAACTTCAGAGTCTACTGGGTAGGAATTCAGTCATAGTGGGTCATATAGGGGTTTTCGCTCAAGTCGACCTCGTAGCATTGAAGCGATTCTCTGTGACGGTTTGAAAGAGCTCTCTGAGTTCTTCCTTATCACCAACCGCGAGAGGAAAAGAGAGAGAGGGAACACGTTCACACTATTCTCTTGGGGTCACAATAATGAGTCACTTTTTGGACACTTTCGTCCCGACCGCCGGCTGAACACCCGAGTACTGCCTTTTTTGATGTTCTCCTCCTCGCCAGGGAAACTCCCGGCGCTTGACCCCCAACGCCTCATATATGCCACAGTGCCTGGCATAGCTTTCAAATGTGCCAAAAAACGCTACAGCATCATCTAGCAAATTTACTCTTTGTGGAGGGTTATATACTTCAATAATGCTATGCTCTCTTTAAATTAGCGATGAAAACTAATTCCAGCATGGCTCTTTACATAAATTATTTTGTGGCTGTGGACCAGTTTCATGATCATAGGAAGATGAAATATTGCATAAAATGTACTAAAGGAAGATGAATTTTTAACCATTCTTCTTCGATTATCAGAAGACAATATTATATTAGGGTCCACATACGCACACAGTAAGTGGTACTTCAGGTTAAAATATTGCCTACTTCCATTTGGAATGGAAAAAAAATCAGCGTTGAGCTAGCAAGCAAGTTGCAGAATCGTTTTGAGCGGTAAGGGAACTGTAATTTTCAATAAATGTGCCTATAACAGTTGAAAAATAAGTTTATCGGTTCTAGTTGTGAAGTGTTAAGAGAGATTTCTCGCCATTTGAAAATGAAATACGAATTGCAACGAGCGATTAACCATATACGAAGCGAAAGCCACCTCAAAATCAGGTATATTCCTCAAGATACAGTACTCAGTATAGCATACAATCATGCAAGGAGGTGAAGTTAACGAAAATTCTAAATTTTGTGAAGTGTTTGGATGCTTTTTTGAATGTCGCCTACGAGTCTGAAGTGACTTTATATTTAGCCATTGACTCTTTTTTCCTCTCTAGCACTTTTTTTTAAGCACTCACGGATTTTTTAATTGGTTACAAATATATAGGCAAATTAAATTTGTTCTACCGCTTGTTTTTTTCTCAAAATTAAATGCCAATTATTGGTACTTAGGTTGTAATTGATTGTTGATCTTGTAAATGTCATTAATTACCAGAGGTCTATGCGATTCACATCACTGTATACAGTTTATTCGTTCATTATGGAATCTTCACAAGCTTTAGATTAATCTTTTCACTATTTTTAAGAGCTGTGCAAAACTAATTATGTTTAATAAACTTGAAATAATGACTAGCATAAGTGTGTCCCAATCGTGTTGTTGTAATTTCATTTGTATGAACAGTGAAAAGCCGTTGTCCTTGAAAAGCTTTATGCATCTCAATAAATTCAGGCCTTCTCTTTATCTGCATTTCGATCCAGTGCCTTTATAAGTATCATCTTATATGACTTATTGTTTCACAATTTCAATATATGTAACTCCCTTAGATTGATCAGTTAAGAACAACCTGAAACTATACTGTTTAAGGAAATACTTCACTGGAAGTAATTCTGTAATCAATGGTTATTCCAAAGAAATTAATGCCAAATAAATTTCTTTTTGGATTTAATTGCTGTGAAGAGCATACTCATCGAATAATTAAAAATCGACCAAACCACATGGCAGAGTATTGACGCTAACTGTATGGATATCTACAGAAACTGAAACTGGTAAACATTTACTCTCTTTTATTAGTCGCCAAGTGGTTTTGGTCACGTTATGACTTCAGCATAATGTTGCCCTAACCCGCCGATATCATGGTTGGTGAACAATAAATGTGTGAAACTTGACAGACTCCATTCTCTGCCTTATATCTTCGTATATGGAGAGATAAATCTCTCCATTGACGATGGTTAAAACCCAATCTCTTGATGATGCATATCTACCGAAAGATTTGATCATTTGCTCGAGTATTTTAGCTTCCGCTTATCGGCAAGAAAACGTGTCCCTTCTTCTCGATTTTTGCTGCATTACTGCCGGATGCCTACTTCTCCAAAATGTCGTCCCCGACAATCTCGAAGTCCCTTCCTTCATCGGCGTCTGTGGGAAGAGCGGAGTGGAGAAGGAGAGATGGAAATATAAAAGGGCAAATAAACGGTCCCCCTCTCATCCTTCCCTTCCACCCCCTCCATCCCCACGCCCGCCCAAAGCATTTCCCCCCTTTTAAAATCTGCCGTGATTCATGGCCTCCGGCGAGGGTGTGGGGAGGGGGAGGGGGGTGGAGTTGGGGGTGGGGGATTTATGCGTGGGCTCTTTCGGGGCCGTCACTTCCCCCACCCATCTCCCACTCCACGCTCTCCGATCCCAAACACCCCTCTTTCTCTCTCTCTTTCGAGATGTTGCTGGAGTTCCCTTTCTAAAGCTTGTGCGATGCTCGAAGCTAGCCATCGGAGCGCGATGCGGAACGTGGGATTCCCGAAGCCAATATAATTCAGAAGACACTCCAGAGTCAGTATTTCCGGCGTCCGGTGGCCATCAGCGCTGAGAATGCAAAAAAAGGTCGTAACAACGATATGAAATTCAGTTGCTTGCACTTGGTCCGAGGTCAAGTGGGAATTGCTGCTACACAAGTGCCAAGTCGTGGCCCTCCACACAGTTCTCTATTTTATCGAGTAGCAGCATTAGAATTCGGTTTTGAAATGCTATCAACTAAACTTCTCAAGCTAAACTACATGCTCAACTTCTGGGGTTGGAACTCAGTCTTCAACTTAGCTTAATCGTTTACCTAATGCAAAATAAAAACATAACATCCTAGTCTGCGACAAGATTCAAACTCGCGAGCTTTGGGTTGTCAGGCTGCTGAATATCGCTGCCGCAGATGTTGAGGCGTCTTAATAATAATGCTATATAAATCTTAGGTGAAGATATATTTTAGATATAGGTAAGAGAAAAATTTCCGATTAATAAAGTTTTAAAGTAAGGACCAAAGATCATCTGCATTTTCTAGTTACTTCTTGCTGTTTGATAATTAATAATATGCGAAACTATTACGCTATTAGTCGGTGGCATACTGGTCCACACTTGAGTACTTTGTGGAGAATATTATGTTCAGCGTATCTGCTGGATGCGGACGTTAAACTTTGTCCCCTTGTTGCTATTTGATTCCTTGTTATTTGAGTGTACGCATTCGCCGATCAGATGTGTTAAAGTCCTCTTGAAGGAGAGAAGTTTCCCTGAAGGCTGTGAACACTGAACTCAATTCCCTAGCTCATTCGTCTATTTTTACCGTTTTCTGAGAAAAAGAGTTGTATCAATAATTAATGCTGTCTAGGATTTAATTAAGGTATATTTTAAAATTCTGAAGATTCTGGAAATATGGACTGGAAGCAAAACATGATAACAAACAAAACACGAACCAAATCCACAAAAATATGATGATGCTGTAATCCACAAATTGATGAACCAAATTCACAAAAACACCTGATGATGCTGTGATACAGTGAAACCGGGGTCGTAGTAAAGTTTATTATTTTGGTGGATTTGGCTCTGTTTTCTTTCAATGTTATCATATTTTAAAATGTTCTCGCGTTTTAAGAAGAAAAGTCGTGAAATATGCTATGAAAATTCTAAAAAAGAAGAAATTAGAAAGGGAAGAAGTTCTTCATCATGCAATGGTAGTAAATATATATTAGACGACAAAGTATTACAGCAAAATTTGGAGTTCATGACTTACTTTTATGGAAGTTATATCGCCTAATATATCATCTGTGCCTTAGTTTTCACTATTAAAATAATGGGTATCTTCAATGGCAATGGGGTCGTTTACCATATTTTTTTAATTGCCGAATCTGATAGAGTTTGTAAAATAAAAAGACCCGTATTTTTCCGTTTTTTGATCCGTCAATTATTTCCCGAGTTATAAGAGGCGAAAAACTGATGTTTTTAACCCTTTCGGAAAAGTGGGCGTAGTGCAACCTCTGACGTATATCGACTTCGTCCAATCACAACTGAGCCCGCGAAGCTACTTTGCCTTATCGCAATGGGGGGGACACAGTTGGCTCGGCCAATGGGAGCGATTACGACAGCATCTGTGCCAGCAGACCTTCCGAGAATCCCCCTCCACTCCCTCCCCTTCCCCCATAAGAGCAGTCAAGGACGGGAGGAAAGTGACGTCAATGTTATCACAGCAGCATTTTTGGTGGGCGTCACCTTTTGCTTATTTAAATTTTTGATTTCTGAGTGAATGGTTATGGTTAGAAGATTAACTTTTTCACTAAATTTCTTTTTTCGTTTCCATCTAACAATTTCGTGTACAAATTTGCGATTTCGGTTCCGAGTAAACGCCCCCATTATTCTGGATAACTCCATAAAGCATGCACGAATGTGGTCTCAGCTTTCATTTTACTTTCATATTTCAATAGCATGTCACCTGGGATACCAGCACTCCTTTCCGCAGCTATAAAAATATGGGAATTTTTATTTTAATTCAGGAAATCAAAAGCCATTTCCTACTTTCGATGAAAATAGTGTCACGAATCCGCCTGTGTTCCCACACTGCACATTTATGTCAGGTAACCTGCACCTTTGTACTGATGAGAAATTTTGTGGAAATCGGGCCTCTCATTTAGATGACCAGATAACTTTCTTTTAAACACTCTCGCCCCTTCTCTATGGATATGCCATTTTGACGTTTAAACATACCTCCCCTGGTGCGGGGGGGCAGGGGAGGGGTGTGCTTCAATCGTTCGGGATGAATTCGGGTATGGAATAATCCCGAACGCAATGCTAGCATACAAGTGAGGGCTCAGTTACGTACCGAAATTAATCTGGAACGATTCGGCTTGGAAAATTCGATACTCAGTAACATTTAACTTAGGGTTTAGTTTAGCTAGGTGGCACAATATAACTTTGGTGGTTGGAGAATTACACAAACTAATCTGGCACAAGATCACCAAGCATATATGTATATGATACTATATGTGATTAGATATGAGACATTAATTTGGAAGTTTTAGTTCTTTTTTTACCAATATCGATATTCAACATCGTTTTTACGGTGATCGAAATACGGTTGTAGTACAAGTAATTGAGGGAATAGGTTTTAAGATGCTCCAACTGCTGAGGCATTATCACACTGTCTAACTTAAGGTAATACTAAGCCCAATTTTATGGGAAGCACCACAATGATACTTAAAATATAATGTTAACACGTGCCCGTTGTCCTTTTTTACTGGCTATCGCGGCCGGCGTGAAATATGGTCGAATGAGATAAATAGAACGTCTCCCATTGAACCCAACCTAACCTAATTGAAAAGCAATGATATCACGTGAACAATGACTAAAGAAGGGAAAAGAATTCAACTGCATAATTTCCATAGTAATTTTGGGTTTTGTGTTACGAATTGAATCAATAATTTGGTATACAATGGTGATTTCTGACTCAATTTCATTTACTATAATGGGCGGCCATGTGAAGCTCTTTTGTGATGGCAAGTCCAGCAAATCGGAGGAAAGAAATACGTGAGGGGTGAAATCGCGAAAAACAACTTGGGACTTGTTTCAAGGCCGCTGTCTCAGGAGTCATATGGCGAGGAAGTTTTTTCGTCCGAATAGGGAACCTGGCCAGCATGATATCTCGCGAATCATACATATCCTCTTCCCCGCGCGGTCTCCGATTATTAAACTTCGTAAAGGTCATTCGACGACTGAAATCGCAGGAGATGAAGCAGAAGACCGGAAGTAAAATTGGCATTAAGAGAGAGACGTTGATCGGTTTGAGTGAATAAGCCACGTGGACCTTTGCATTTCAATCTGGCGATGGGACGTGAAATTCTACCTACCATCTTTCAGGCGGGGCTGAATATTTGCTCATTTCATTAGTGCGAGTCAATTTCAAATGCATTGCTTTTTTATTCTAAATCAATTTTTGAAAATTGCGAGGAACTTCCAGAGTCAGGTAACTTTGTTTTACGTTAATAATTGGAGTTAGCCCTTACATTATTAGTTTATCTTAATAAACGTATGCCCGTAGGCTTACGGACACTTTGGAAGATGTATATGTGTCCGAGTTGCATAAACCATTCTTCGCTTGGTGTTTTCATTCACCACATCCAGTTGCATCATGAATTTTTTTAATTCAATTTTTGACGTCCCTAATTGAAGGAGACGGTGCAGACGACCTTATGGTTATCAACAACACTCTATCTTGGTATCACAATATCCTATTTATCAATTCTTGCAATCAGAAAACAACCGCCTTACGAGATGCACATAACTATGCCACTTTCCATCCTTTAATATTCACACACTTTGTAGATCAACATAACAACCAAATAAGATTACTCTTGTACATGTAAAAAAATGCGGGTAATTGCTTTACTATTGAGGAAATGATCCTCGGATTCCAGTAAGTCTATGATGCTGTATGAGAGGAAGAATAAAATCATTTCTCTGGATGTGGAAATTTATGATTAATCTCCATCTGTGTCATCCAAATGTTATTTGGCATACATTCTGAGCTTATGGTAACACGAAATAAGATGCTCTTGGCAATGATACTCCCTTAATTCTGGCTTGTATGGCCTTGAAATTGATGGAAGGATTTCTTTCGATTTTTGCTCTTTGAAGCCTGAAATGAAGGAAGGGCCAACTTCTTCCATTAAACATAGGTTCATGGGTGTTTTCAAGTCTGTTTCCGCACTAATAGGCGCTTCAGACCGGGAGGAAAGGTATAAGGATAGGAATGGAAGGGATTGGGATAGGATCGGGTCCGAAGCTGGGAAGCCCATAGAGTTCCTTTAAATCTCTCCTTTACCTACAAAGCAGATACTTCTCCCTGTACTTCAACCTGTTTAAAAAAATAAAATGGAGATCAAAACAAATGTTGAAAGTTTTCAAATACCTACTTGACTTGACTCTCTTGTCTTCCTTCAGTAATTTCTCTTCTGCCATTGGCCTACGAGTTCCTTTAAATACCTACGTTTATTACCCGACATATCCGACACTGCTCCTTTGCATCTCCACCTGTTTTTTAAAAAACAAGTTAAAAATGAAAAAAAATATTGAGTGGATTCATTTGCGTCATTTGAGTCTACTTCACTCAAATTTCCATGCAAACCCATTTTGAGCGATTGTTTAGTTTTATTTTCAACTTACAAGGAACGACGGTGGGGAAAGTAGTTCATTTTATGAGTCATAGAAGCTCGGTCGAAATTTAAATGATACTCTTGGAATATATCATAGGGAGTAGGGAACGGGGCTTCGCTATTTATCGTCGACGGCCTCGCTCAATCAGTGCGAATTACAGCCGCGAGTGGCCGCAGCTGCCGTCTCGTCGTCCTCTCGTCCTCTATCTCCTCTCCCTCGCCGAGAGCGTTCTCGCGGTGCGAGTTCGCCCGGGATGTCTTGTAAAATACTCCCGTGCGCACCCAACTCCATTTCTCTTTGCACTTCAAAGCGCCCCACTTACCGAGCCCTGTCACAGCAGGCTGCACAAACCTCCTTGTTAACCTGTAGATTTTTTAATACCGATTCAACAAAGAAGTGCTGTTCATTTCGGACGCGAGAAACCTTACCGTAGGTCCATTGTGTTCGTGAGATTTGCACACGTTTGTTTTCCAGCCGTAATTTTCTACTAGTTGTGGGAGTGTATTGTGGCTAAAACTGGAATTTCGGAGCCTACTTTAAAAGCCCAATTCGTCGAGCTCTATTGGAATTTAGTATGCTTCAGGGATGTTCAAGAGCAACATTTTTTTAAAAGGTGATAGAAATCTCCAATTTCATTTTTTAATTAGAGATTTACATCCCAATTTCGCTTTATGATCTCTTATATTTAACGATAAAAAATATTTAATTTAAATTGACTGTTGAAACTATCCGAAGCACTTATGGTTTTAAAAAAGAGTAATGAGATTCATCAGATACGGTTTGGTGGTCTATGCTCATGTAATTTACGTTTTTACTTTCCCAAATCCTCTGCAATATTTTCTTAAATAATGTTTTCTTCCGGATGTCATGCTTAATTAAAGAATATTTCTTCAGATCCTGAGTAGGGAACGCGATGATTATATCGTGAGAAATAATTGATTCCTGAGATATGGAAGTCATTCAGTTAGCCTTGATCGATTTTAATGAAATGCTGGCTTACTTTTTCGTAGTTCTTGCTTTGATCGTCCGTGAATTATAAGATAATAATTTAAATATAAAATGCAGTTAACGTGTACCCTCGCGTGAATTCTCGGGATGATCACGTCATAACTCTAATGAAGGTCCATTGTGGTGATAAATATGCCTGACATATCTATTTCCTTACTCTTTTATCTGATCCACTACTTGAAACAGTTTAACATTTAAAGTTAATTTCATTAGTTTAAATTTAGTGCATTTACTTTAGCTAAGGTGTTTTGAATGTATCTCTTGATAAAATATAATACCTGTAGATATTAATAATGCTCTACCGGTCGTTTTTGATGGTTTTAAAAGGCATGATATACTTTCTAAACGTCCTTAAAAGTCTGAAAAACACAATATATAAATTCTTTCTCCAATAGCTCCACCTTGCCAAACGCTACCGTGACCATGACTGAAGAGTTGAGCAATGAGCATGTTATATCCCTATATTGTTTTATTAGAAGCTATTTGAAACGGTCATTTTTTGTGCTAACACAAATTTCATTGTAATATTCAATATCACATTAAATTAACAGAATTGTATGTATTATAACCGATGTGTCGTTTTAGGTGGGAACAATGTTAGGCGTATGTATCACACACCTGGCGATTCTTGGTCACAAAATTTGGGTTGATGAATCAGTGATTTCATGAAACATGCATTTGTAGTCGTGGAGAGAGTGAATTCATCGAAGTGAAAAGGGTATTCGGAAAGCTCAATCTGTGAATTATGATGCGATGGGAAAATACTTCCTGCCTTATGAGCCCACCACATCTATAAACGCTACAAAAACTTGAGCTACTAACAGGACATCTTTTTTCTACATGCCTGTTGATTTCTTACCCCCTTCCTTATCTGAGGTGCAATGTGTGCACCTCGAACACCTAGGGCTATCCGTAGTTCAGGACAATATTGCGCTATTTCAGACTAAATTAGGAATTAAATATGAGTTGTAGCCCAATAAGTCATTGCTCCAATTTTAAAATCTAACCCATGTGATACTATAAATTATTTTGAATACAGGTAGAATGATTAAATTAGAGGCAGCTATTTCTTATATCAGGGGATGTCATTTGGTTTAAAACAAAAAAACATTTGATAATTCACGTTGTGTTCATAACGGACTGTTTTTTCTGAGAAAGTTAATGGCCTTTGAATAAATTTCCATTTTTCCTACTTCGCACAAAATTTATTAACATATAGGTACATGCCGTTGCACTATAAAAACTTCGTTTATTTGACAACTAGTCTTACAACAGGTATCTTCCAATCATCATCCAATTATAAGCAGATTGAGCGAAAATTATTCAAATTTTTTTCTTGAAAACACTTTCAAATTAGTTTTTGGAATTATCACGGAAGTATATGAACGAACATTGATTTTTTTTCATTTTTTTATCTGTAATATTTAAATAACAGATCGTTGTTAAAAGAGATGCATTCAATAAAATGTTTGAAGTAAATCGTACGCAGAGGTAATTCGTGATTGCTGAAATGCAGTTTTCAGCTAACAGAATCCGCTTTGTGACCAAACAGGTCCATAACCAAAATGAAGACTTGTCACTGTACCTCCAAATCTCACCCCGAAAACTTAAGCATTCATCTCTAGATATGGAAAAACATGCAAGAATCTCCCGCAGGAAAACCTGGAAGATTCGTGGAAGAGGAATTTTCTACCTTAGCTTGGTTTTATCAAGCGTCACAAGAAAAGTTAGAAAAACTGCAGTGCACGCACCTGTCGGACGAGACGGGAAAAAGTTTATTTCACGGCCGCTCGATCTCGGATTGCATTCTGATTAACTCTGACATGATGGTTCGAACGGCCATCCGTTACTCGCACGCACATCTGGCTACGATCGCGACTTCGGAGCGCTGCGCTTAACGCTTCGCTTATTTCTTACTCGTGACCCATGCACTCTGGAAAAAGTGTGGAAAATTCACTACTGTTCTATAGTGTAAAAAAATTAAGAGATGAATGGGCTGGATTGAATGGTTTGCCGTGTTAAGCATGAGGAAGAAGTGACTTTCGGATAAAACCTTTGGTTAAACGGAAAAGTCACTAACTGACTTTCCGTTCACCTGGCATTCACCTGTCGGAGGGGAGAAAAAAAATTAAATGGGAAGGTACAGAGGTTATAATTTATGGATTTATAATTAAATATGGAAAACATTGTCAGGAGAAAGCTGCATGAAACAGAAATGGAATGTATTGGGCTATAAAATGCTTATTTGTTCTTAAAATTTTCAAACTTTTTAACATAAGTATTCTGTCTCAGGATGCTTCCTTTCACTCTTAGTCCTCCTTGTACTCCAATGAAAAGAATTAATTCTACTTTGGAGATGAATATCACGTAAATATTAATACCTCCGTTTTTGCTTAATTTTCACTCAATAGATACCCTGAATATAAGTGTACATTTAGACTCGTCCGAAGTACTTGGGTCTTACCAAGGGAAGGATATTCTGATTCGTCGTTATTGACGTATGCATTTCAGTACCTTTAATACTAATGGAGATTTTAAAATGAAACACGTTGACGAAAATTATTTCAATCTTTTCCTGGAAGAGACTGCTGATGCATAGTTATTGCAAACTCTAATATTTTCTCGCAGTGATGGTAAACGAATCCGATTTGTATCAAAGCTCAATACATTGGCCTTGATTTTAGGTAACTTGTACTGGATCTCTAAGTACGCGTAAATGCTTTTAAATGCACGAGAACTTCGCTCTGCCGTTGTTATTCAATTTCTGATTGATTATAAATTGGGAAGCATACCATACATGAAATCGAACATAGTTGTGTTGGTGCAATATATCATATTGATTGAAGCAAATGCACAAAAGACATATTTACGATTTTAGTGATAAGTCGTCACGGATAACTGAAAGAGTGAACTGTATAAATAAGTATCCATCGAAAATAAAACAATGTTGTTATTAACAATATTTTTATTTTGCCATTAGTGAATTCTATTTATTTCGCGTGTGTGTCGCTAAATGTATTGGGTTCATTTTTACAATCAACCGTTTGCTGTTATATTATAATGAATTTTTGTTTCCGCCCTGTAATGTATCGAAACACCCCATATTCGTTGCAATTTTAGAATGAATTAGGTAAGTTGAATGAATTGGAACAAACATTATTTCGAGCTATTTTATCTGCCGTTAAAAATTGGGCAGTTTTAGCGGAGATCTTAGGTCAACGCTTGACCAAATATCGCTGAAGACGAGATGCATAAATTATGCTAGATGGTTGAGATTTCGCCGGACACATCGAGATCAGCACCACTCGTACCTATCATCAGGGGCATGAAATGGAGACAAAATTCACGGGTGATTAACAATGACATAAATATTGCACAGCGAGAGACTCAATTCCCTGAAAGACTCTACGAACATTTACCTTTTTTCTTGAATCGGTGGAAGCTTTTTCGAATATTTATTTCGTGGCGTTTAGCATTTGGCTTATTTCGGTTTTCCGGCAACTTAAACTTTATTCCTCGGTCTCGGAGCATTCGAGACTGCGCTTTAGCTTGCGGTAAATGAAGTACGTGCGAAAGAAGGGAAGAAAAAAGTGAGGACTTGGGAAGTTTCGAGAAGGGACGAGGTGCGATGGGAAGGGGGGGAAGGTGAGAAAGATAAAGGTTAACTGAATGATAAAGTGGAGTCGGAGAGGGAGGGGAGGGTGGGGGGGGGGGGAGGAAGATGTGGAGGGTGGGGAGGAGATGGAGTGGGATGGGGAGTAGTAGAGGGAGGAAAACGAAGTGAAAGGGCAGAGAGTCAAGCAGAAAGCAAGGTGAGCCACTACGTAAGGAGGGTTGAGGGAGTAGCCAGTCAGTCAGCCAACTAATGATCTACTCGCGAGGGAGCTCCTTTTTGCTTCCAACGCGGCTGGTTTGCCAAACCTTATTCCGCGCAAGGCCGACGTACCTTGTGGAAGGGCGCGTGTAGGCAGTTGTGCGTGCGTGCGTGTGTATATATTTTTGGGGAGTGGAGAGCGGAAGGCTGGCGGAAGTGTCTGCCTCGCGACCGTGGAGGGAACTTAAGTGGGGAAAGGGGGGAAGGGGGCAGACAGCGTGCCGACGGCGCGGGCTCTCTTGCGCCTCTGCGGGAGCCAGGCAGCTGTGTTGTACACCCTCTTATCTCTAGTATCCGGGAAGAAATTGTCACGTTTTGGTGTCGTAAAGTGGACTCTCTCGAATCTCGTGGTTCTTTTAGTTCATTTTCTGGTCGCCAGTATCAGATGTACCGAAAACATAACACTGATGTGTGAAGTGTTCCTGGCATCTGAAAGAGATTAAGTATACAGTAGTTTTTCACTTAAAAAAATGATACCGTCACGATGCATAAATCAAGTTGGGGACAATTATTGCTGGAAATTATATGCTTGTTGAGTCATTAAAAGAATAATAATGGAAAGAAGTGATTAGAAAGGGAAAGGTTATGAATGTTTAAGTAAGACAAAAAATTCACATATAAATTTCTTCTTCTTCAGCGGCCAATGATAATGCTGTGGATCTGAATAACACCTTCGGTATGCATTAATACGTTCGTATTAGGGTTGAAATCAAAAGAACGTAGGTACTATATTGCGTACAGTTTTTAGAGCAGTTGCGTCACTAAGATGCTAAATCAGATGCGTATGCACTAGGCAAAAAAAATGTAAGTGGAATTAAGTGGGTCAATATATGAATGTAATTTTCAAGCAATGCAGAATTACGACGCTCGCCATTTTGGTGTACCCTGTGGATTGAATTTCGTTATTTTGATTTGGCGTACTGCCAGATTATTACTTCCATTTCGAAGAATAATGAATTGAGTTTAATTAAACTTTCTTAATGAACTAAAACGATGTTAGATACCCTAGATGCTCGTAAATCTTTATTTTGGGAGTGAGATAATTTAATGTCTCACAAATTTCTATACTGTGTCCTGGATTTTTCACTGCGAGGTTTATCTAAATAGCAATAACAACTTAAAATACTCACGCCACATTATTATTTGGGCCCATTTCACTTTGCATTCTACTCGTCAAAAGTCAATTCTAATACGCATGAATGTGATGGACGTCTCTATGTACAGGCCCTGTTACCTCTTTTTTTTTTTTAAATTCACTTAATATTAAATTCTAATAAGCTCCATGTCATAGTTGAGGTCTCTTCCTAATTACTATCGTTTCTCATTAAATTTACCATCGCGTCCATGAAGTCATGCGTGTCGGAATCACTAACAAATGCGCCGGCAGTAGAAATGCCTTATCTTCGAATTAAACCGTTTCTATTCTTCTGTTGTCTCTTGCGTCAAGGATGATATCATATCGAAAAAAATGGCCATGTATGGTTTTGATTGGGGTCACCCAAATACCAAAGTGGTTGGAGTGTAAAACCGGTAACCCAGGCAAATCCCAAGCAATCTCTCTACACAGCCAACTATCACAAGGCCCCTGTAAAGAGGCTAAATGGGTAATACAGATACTTTTTTCCTAAAATATATATTCTACGTTAGTCTTTACCTCAACCAGTTCTCCTTTTAGTGTATTGCTTTGGCTTATTATTGGCGTGGTAGGCCAGTGTGCAGAGCATGAGAATGAGAAACATATCTATGGTTTTGAATCTAGGAGAGACATTTTAACATGTCTACCAAAACCCAATCCTTATTTGTTTTATTATTTTCTCGGTGGCGGATCTTTCTGCCAAGAGACAGGTGTATCATGGACGAAAAACGACCCCTTTAACTAATATAAGAATTCAGCACCATGCTGAGCCTAGTATGTCTGCGCAATTTTATATTCTCACCAAGCATAGCGACCTTTGAGCTGAACACTTATCTAGTTGAACTTTTGGATCCTCGAGTAAATGCAGAAAAATAATAACATGAAAATGTTGAAGTGGCATAGGCAAGGACGCAGGGTAAGCCATGAGGACGGCATCAAATCATCGTTTTGACCGTCTTCCCCGAGAAGCGAGTCGTATTTCTTCCGCTTCATTACCTCGAATGAAGAGCAGTTATTCTCGAGAATGGTTTCTCGCTCGGGTAACTCGAGAACTAAATCCTTCGTATTAAATACGTTGTTTTCTGGAGGCATTTATGGCGTTAAATGAGCAATCGCGCATGACGTGGCGTCCCGAGGTGCGTGGAGGTAATCTAATATCCCGCGTCGGAGATCTTAAGTAATGCATCAAGCCGTGTTCGCGCGTCGGTGATGAAGCGTGTATGGGGCAGATTTTAATAAAGAGCTCTGGTTCATTCAAAGGTCGAATGAGCGCACACAAGGAGAATCTCACCCATTTTTCATTTTCCAGTCCGACTGCAGCACGTCGTCCTCTCGATAGGCATCGCGCATTAATCTCGAGCGTGTCATTGTTGTTTCTCAGTCACTGTTCTAATTTAATACGTGAGGAATGGACGGCGGAATGTTTCTTTCCCCGCAAATGTATGTGCGTTTCGCCGGATGTCTAACATTATTATGCCGCGTAGTTTCGAATTAGCAACCCTTGACAGCTAGGCGTTCCTTTCACGTATTAAGTGGAACTAATTCTCCTCGTTATTATGTCCTGCATGAAAAGAAACATCTGCCTTATAAAGGCAGCTTCATTGCTGGTTACGACCTTAATAATATCATGCCCTGTCGGCAGGGCAGGAATGATGTACTTGAATCGTGTAGCTAATGTTAGGTTGGTACGATTGGGTATAGCGCCAGCGGGAATATAATTTACATAGAGGTGAAAAATTTATCTCGGCCATTGGCCTTATCTGCTTACCCTGTCTTGGGAAACCAGATCGCTATCCAATGGGCTGGAGGATGGATGGTATCTTCTTTCATGACAATATTTTGCTCTGGAGATAAAAGTTATCTCTTTTGTCCAGTTAACTTCTGAGTTCTATTATATGTAAAGTTGGAATAATCTTTATTTCTTCATATTTTGAAACTCTTGTATAAAGGAAGTTACTTTGTAATTCTTATGTCATATATCATTTCTATACTTCTGGAATTCAAATCTCTCCATTCTCCAACTTTCTAAATTCCTAGAAAATAATTCATCTATTCCAACGGTGCTGACATCACTTCGCAGGGTGTTAAACTTATGCATTAATTCTCTAATTTATTTAATGAATACTTTAGAATCTATTAAGATTAAATGTTAGGCCTATGTACGCCTCCAGTGTGTGACGCTTTGGCGTAATCGTTTGAAAAATTCTATCAATCCATGTAGCCGTAAAAAATATTTTTGGGGTTCAGCGGTAACGTAATTTCAAAGTAATTGTTTATTAATTACACAGGAAAACAATTGAACTTATCATTTTATGAATGAACTCTCTGATGAAAAAATTTCATTTTACAATAGATGATATTTCCTCCCCAAGTCACGCTTCAGATCACAGGTTCTAGTCTTCTCCCCGTGTCTCATATTATTCATTACTGAAAAAATGAACAATGAAAAATGATTACTGAAAAACTTGGTAAAGCATGTATACAATCACTTCCTGGGTGTTCAAACTATAGGCTGATTTGTTTGATTAGATTAGTGTTCACCCCGACTAAGCCACTGGCATGTGAAATTCACTCATTCATGGTAGGGGGCCAATTCCTTTCTCTGGGTTACCTGCGATTTTCCACTAGGCTCTGAATATCAGAAAATAGTACGGCGGGGATATTAGGTAGAAGTGTCCCGAGGGATTTCACGCGGCAATCATGCAAGCAATTAGTAGTAAAATGTTTGGCATTGTGAATTGCGAATCCATCAATTCAATTATGTAAATCGAGCTTAGTCGTCCCCTAAAAGCTATACTGTCCTTTCATTTTTTTCTGCTGAAATATGCAAAGAACTTACTAAATTTATTTATGCTTAATGGCGTTATACGGCCAAACTTTGATGAAGAGTGTATTTTACAAAAAATTAATGTACTTGAAAAAGTATTATTCTCAAATTTACTTCGGCATTTAATTGAGAATTTTAGCTTTTTAAAGTAGTTATATTTAACCAATATCAACGGTTATTTTTTCCTTGAATTTAAAAGACCAGACTGGTTTTGAGATGAAACTATTCCCTACAACCATGGTAGACCACAAATCCTAAAGAATTCAAATAACTAAATGTCTTTTCTTCCAGCAGCAATATAATACCTATTTTCGTCTGATATTCCTGTAACTACACACAGTACAGCACTCTGAAAATCACTCACAATAGTAAGCGTTTTTTTAAATGTGTAAGTGATTTGGCTCATATATGACATATTGTTAAGGTATTGTAATCATCGCTACTGTATCTTTAATATTAATAATATTTAGGACGTATAGCTTCGAAGTAAAACACCATGATTTTTTTTACCTTTCTTTCACTATTTATCTATTTATCTCAATGGAGTTTATTTTTATGAATCATGTAAGTAATTGTGACCGTATTTTTGGAATTACATCATAATTTTTTTCATTCTCTCCGGCATATAAAATTGTCACTGCAAATTTATGCTGCCAATATTTTTATAATCACCAATTGGGTTAAACTTCAGTACTAGGCTCCGACATCAGAGCTTTATTGGCTCTATGTCTCAATATTTTATAAAGCGTTAATTCCATTCCATAAATGGTTGTGAAAATATTTGCTTGATTGAGGGGGTGAACATAAAACATGGAATCTTGCCTTTTAGGCCTAGTGGCTATGCCTCTATAAATTTTAGTTGATGGTGACAGATCTGTGTTGTAAGGTAGTAGTTATGGTTTTAAGTGTGAATCGTTCTTTATAATTCGTGACGGATACATGGCAGCTTGCATGATCCTTATAGATGCCAGAGATTATCCACCCGTTGGATGGATTTACTAGTTGCGTCGTTTATTTGATATCATCAAAGGAGTCGAGCACTAATTTGAAAGGATAACCTCTGGTAACGTGCGAGTCACAAGTTTCTCTGTAAGCCGTGAAATACTGTATTCGGGTGGGGAAGAGTCGGTGATAAATTACGAGACAGGTGAAGAAATGGCATGTACAAAATGCAAAACGCTTCTCGTTTTGCTCCTGTCCTTTTAATTTTTTCCTTCCAAGTCTCGGAGTCCGTATAACGTCGGAAAATATTTCGACTCCGGAAAAACGAACGCCCTGAAGGACACACAAAAATACCCCTTCACTCGGATGCGGAGTATTTCAGAGAGATTCGAGGGGACGGCGGCAGTGCGAACGAGATCAGTGCGGGTGGGAGTTGGGATAGAAGCATCCCACGTGGGCGGCCTGGCGATGGGGGCGTGGGAGACGACCGAAACGTTGTCCGGAGCGCGCAAATGCGTGCCACACGGCTCGAAAGCCGAGTGATGCAATCACTCCGTTGGTTAGCCGTGCCATGCGGTTCACGCTGTGTCCGTGCGAGCAATGGTGAGGTCCAAGGACGCATTGAAGAATTCTATACGAGGGAATAAAAACTTTGCGATGCCCCCAAACAAAAGGTTTACTCATTCCCAGAACTGTGATATCTACAGGCATGACTGCAATATGGACAAATACCCAATTGGTTGGTCCATTTCTAAATCACGCACTGGTACCTAAATGGTATGTCCATCCCTGAACATAGTATGGCGAATTGAAGCATGAACATTGAGTAAATTGTCTGTTCAGGTGGAATTGCATTTACGTAACTCTTTCCTTGTATAGATAGCCGCACACGTTTGCTCTATCCGTTATTTTTTGTAGTGAGAATAAAGAAATCTTGGTGAAAAGTGATATTATGAATGCAAAACATCGAGAATTTCCTTAATATGCATTACGCTTCACATATTTTCCTCTATATCTCATTAAAATTCAGCCCCCATTAACATAAAATGCTTAAGAAGAGATATTTTATAATATCTTGGTAAATTTTTTTGAGCATTGAAATCCATATAATCCATGAATTTATGGGAATCGAAGTTTGAAATCAATGGGAATATACCCTTGTCATGTAAAAATTAAACTAAATTCTCTCAGAGGGCCTATTAAAGCCGAAAAATAGGCGACCGCCGTGACGAGTGAACTTTAATATCTGCTAAGGGTTATCGAATATTAGAATTATAAAATAGGGTCAAAATGACAGTTTTATTATGCCTGATTGATTCCAACTATGCCACGCAGGTCACTATGGACAAAATAGTAATGCAATGGTGATTGAGACTGATGCACTCAGTAAAACAGAAAGACAGTCAATTGACGTGTAGGTTGACAGCTCTAGAAGTGTACAACAAATGTTCAGTGCCTGGCAAGCACATATTTAACTAAGCTTCATAAATCCAGGCCTTTATAAACCCCTTTTTTCCCTTCAACTCCTATGTGTCCCACGTTTCCTCCCTCCCTATGGCTTTCACAATCTCGTTACCTCTCGATATATCCTCCATCCTCGGTTACCCTTTCAAAAACTTTCCCGCTTACCTCACATTCGTCCGTTCTCTTTTCCTCACCTTCTTTAACCAATGCAACATTTTGATAAGATTGAGACTGTGCAAAATTATTTTTTAGCATTTTCGCAAAAGAGTATCAAGTACTCATGGAAATTTTCTGAATTAAATGATTCTTTTCCCTGAGTGATTATTTCACGTGCTCTACAGTTTGCCATCATGATTTAATATGTGCCCATTTCATTCCAGCCCGTGAAGCTGAAAAAAAATTTCCATCATTCATCACATCCCTCGCTCTACTTATTCCTTCCAACGTTATCTACCATTTCGTCACTCTCCTCACACTTATATCATAGCTCATCGTAGTAGGGTGACCCAACATTTTTTCTTTCTCTCACCATCTCAACTATTTTTATTGGTTTGTCTTCAGCTTCTTGCTGTTCTCTGAAAAAATGGAAGTATTGAACCATACAACCATATTTAGCTTTGAGGAAGTTTAATCATTTATAACCACCCTTAACTCAATATGGGGAGAGATTTATCTCTAAATTTTCCACAAACCTTCGCTTGAATGTAAATATGCGTTTTAAAAAGTTGTTTCTCTCCCTTCTTGCGTAAAATAATTAGTTCTTGAAGCAATATTCATTTGATGTTCGCTTCAATATTAAGATAAACGTCATTGAAGGCTTGCAAGATATTTGGCTTTACGTATTTGTGGCTTTCATCCTTTCTAATTATTAGTTTGTGCTTGCGAGAGAACGCTCTCGGGTAGCGAAGGAATTTAATTAGGCCACGGTGGTTCGTTATAAACCGTGTCAACTGTGTTGCATAAAATAAACGTCAGTAAGTGGAATGTCTTTTTCCTCTCTAACCCACCCTATTTCTTCCATCACATCTATGTAAAGGCCCTAAGTAAAAGAGGCCCAGGAAGGAGGAATAGCCGTGGTCGCAGCCGACCTAATTTTAAAAAAGAGCCCACTGAAATGCCGGTGGAATAATAAACATATGATTTTTAGGCCGGCTCCCTGATATACTTCTTTCAGGTGACGCCGTCCGTTCTTAGAGTCGCTGTCGGGACGCTCCCAGTCCGGGGCTCGCCGGGAAAAAGAAAAAAAAATACCTTCCGGGGGTGCCTAAGAGGTTTCCCTCATTCCTCCCACACGGTTGCTAAAAATATAAATTTTCGAGGTGGTCGAGGAGGAGGATATATGTATATGTATTTTTTTCCACCGTAAAAAAATAAAAGTGTAACGTAATCCCCCAACCAGAAGGGATTAGTTGAATGAAATTGAATGTACATGCGTCTGATGTTTTCTGTCGAGAGGAAGGGTATCAAAAACGGAACATGCGAGTCTCCTTATTTAAGAGTCCATTAGCACGTGTCAAAGGAGAACGCGGTCTGAGAGGTCGTCCATCACGGGAGTTGATGACAGACGGTTATTTTTTCCGTGTCCATTTGCTGTCGTTAATATCTTGGCGATGGGTTTCTTCGAGGTGAAAATGTGTAATTCCCTGGCGCCATTACTAAATCCTCCAAACTCCGCTTCTTGAATATCTCACCTCGTCACGCTCGTGAAACTTCCTCCAACCATAATTTTTACTTAAACCTTCACGCTCCCCAGAGCTTTTGATCCCACTATCCATTAGAGACTCAATTTAATATTCGCATAAGCATATAAAATTGTATGCTTCAGGTTGAGAAAATGCTAAGTAGCATTGTTCATCTACTAGCTGCTGGCATCATATGTGGGTACCTAACTTTTCCTCAGTTCGTTGATTTTTCTCGAAACCTGGGATACCATGTTATTTATTTCCGTAATGATCCCGATAAATGTCCCGACGCCTTTACTTACATGTGGTCAGGAACGTTAGGTATATTCATAATGTGGCCTGATTTTTTACCTCATGTCTGACAGCGAAACTAATTTGCTCTGCATTTGCGGAAAAGTCTGGCGAGGAGATAGTATTCCTGCGCATCAGCAAAGTATTCACTTTCTAAGGTAGTGTAGCAATAGCAATAGTAATAGTGTAGTAAACTGATCCTAAAATGTTGGAGAAAATTTACGAGTACAATTTTTGGGCTACACATCGTTTTAATTTACTTCTAGTTTTTATCGTTCTTGGACTACAGAATATGGGGATAAAGTGGAAAATTAGATATTAACAATATTACCTGATACTAACCACACCGTAGGCTTCAATGACATATTTTTTTTAAATAAAAAGCTATTTTATCATGTATCTGAAATTAGCGTTTCAGGAACTCAGTGTCTTTACATTAAAGTTTATTGCTATCTTATGAGTTCTTTCGAAGCGGTTTATCGCCCACAACGATACATGTCTCTGGATTTTGTTCTCTACTAAAACTTCACATCCCTAGGGCGTAGGTTTAGCCGAGACACAGCCATCGTCGGCATTTACGCAGAAGCTTCGCGGGGAATGAGCGTACCTATGAAGCTCGCGGTGCACTTTGCGGGGTCGTAATGCTCCAGTCTGCATAGGCAACGAGAAAGATTAGTGAAGGATGGAGGGTAATGAGGTACGCTGCGACTGGACGCGAGCTGGCGGACTTCTCCGGCTTCCATGGAAACAGAAACCTATCAGGGCGGGGGAAGGAGGAGAAGGGGATGAAGGGAGAGATGGGAAGGGAAGTGGTAAGGAAAAAACCCCTCATCGCGAGAGGGGAGAGAAAGAGAAAATCTCGGGAGGTCCGGGGGAAATCACATTTTTACGCCGCTCCACCATTATTTCCCGTATTATTATGCATGTATGTAGGTGCTGTGTGCAAGGGCTGGGAAAGGATGGGAGAATTTTTTTGCATGTGCATACATACGCGCCAGAATCCGCTCTTTTCCCTCCCTTTCCGTCCCTCTCTCCCCCTCTCCCGCAGGAAACGTATAAGCTTTTAAAAAAACAAGGCACGGACCTGTCTATCTCTCCTTCCTTTTCGCATTGTTTCCAGACAATGGAAATGAAGGCGGGAGTCAGCGGAAAGGTGGGCAGCGAGAGGAATAGTGGTGGGGATGGGAAAGATGGGAAAATGTGGCAGGGTCCAGAGATAGGGACGGACGATGGGGAAGGTGAAGGAGGCAAGAAAGACAGTGATCGAATTGGGGATTTGCATAACAATGTGAGTGGGGGGGGAAGCGAGTGCATGGGAAAGGGGGGTGGAGGATCTCCTTCGAGAGCTGCAATGCCAATGGGGGTGATAGATGAGTAGCCGCGAGAGTGGAACGCGGGAGCCTAAGGGGTAGTTACGTGGAACAGACGCATTTCGAGAAGTCCGTCTTCCACGGCCGTATGGTTGCTTCTGAATATTTGTGACTTTATACATCGGTATACGCGCTATACCCTGTAAGCCACCACAATGGTGTGCGGCAGGTGGTGCCCAGGCAGGCATTCACATCCATTGCTTCATTGAGTTTTTTTTGCTACACTCATTCTTCCCCTCCATTCATTTATTGTTTTTTAAATCTAAGATTACTAAATTCAGCCCCCATTTCCCGTATTCATGACCTGTTCAGATGCATACTATCCCATGATGCTATCACTAGGCCTTTTTTGTAATATTTTTGCTTTTATTTTTCCCATGTGTTCTTGACAAATTCGTTTCGTATCAGCTTGTGTTCAATCCATCTGGTTCTTCTCTGTTGCATTTTGCTCCTTTAGTCCTCTGCTATTCCGTGTAATTTTCGTACGTTTAATTTTCAACATATCAAGTCAACACCAGGTCTTGAAGGCATTCTCGTTATTTTCCGATCAGCTTTTCCGTATTTAAAAAGAGTTTAAAATGCGATACTCTCAAAATGAAAGTTTTCACACACAGCCTACTTGTTTCTTGGTGTATCATCATTTAGTGTTGCACATTTTTTGTATGTTTTATCATACCATAAAACATCAAACGTATGTTTTACATACGTTTGATTTTCATCGTGAATGCCATTAGCTCGAGATCTGCCTTTAACGTTCATTGTAATTACCGTCTTGATGGGTGAACCTTGTTAACGTCTTGCTAACGATCGTCACATAAACTGGAAATTAAAATTCTCAAAGATTAATCTGATCCCGGAGTGTTTTTCAGATTGCGTTAAAATTTTCTATGTTTAGAGCTCATTTTACTGTTTTAAGTTTCTGATCCCATTTGTAAAGTCATGCATCGCGTATTTCTTTCACAAACTGCGGAGTCCATGAATTTTTTCCTCCAGCCATTACTTAAAATAACTAATAAAATTGGAAAATAGCCGACATTTAAGAATTGCCCAAAAAAATATGCATACTAAGGCAACGTCATTTACGTAGAATTCCTGAATTTTCAGTGAGTTTTCTAATGTTTTGATCTGTGTTTAGGTAATTTCTGCTTTGAAAGAAATTGTTAATAACCCTTTTCTTTCCAGCCTATGTTGCTTAACATAATGTATGATTAAAATTATACTGAAGATTTTTTTATTTTCTTCATAGAACCGCTCCGCAATAAATTTTTAGTGTCTTATCCATTACAATCGTATCTCAGGTTGTCAGACGGTGACATAGACATTTATATTTACAAGTTTTTGTCATGTTTAGAGCAGATTGCCAGAAAAAAATGTCCACTACCCTTTCAAAGTGACAGTGATGGCTCGTTCACCAAGGAAAATGCCACCGAACCTTTTCCATTAAGGGAATCTCTTGCCAAGTACCAGATCCCAGTGATTCTTCCTCCCTCATATTCATCACACC
Organism: Platycnemis pennipes; assembly: GCA_933228895.1. NCBI lineage: Eukaryota > Metazoa > Arthropoda > Insecta > Odonata > Platycnemididae > Platycnemis > Platycnemis pennipes. Next base: position 113,741,084 of record OW121850.1, read on the forward strand.
ATCCTCCTTTCGCTTAAAATTTTCCCCTGAATTGAAATGAAGGTAAATCAAAAGATTGTATCGCGCGGATTTCGTCAAGACATGCAAGATGAATACCTTACGATCTCTCCATTTAATGTCGGCCAGAGTGATACCAAAAGTGGGTGTAACTTTAGAAGGGGCTCTGGGTCAACAGAAAGGGGGACATCCGCACCAACACAACCCTTTCATTGTAGTAACGTGTATGATAAATATGCATGCATTAACCCAGTATATTTGATCTCTCTGAAAATAACCATTCTTGGGGCTACGACTCCAGTATCTAATCTTCATCATCATTATCATCAGTCAACAGTCCTGAAATTGCTGTGACCCATGGTCGATAGATGTTTCATACGATAGCTATGTGCTATAGCACAAACGTTGATGATTGCGGATTTGAGGGTAATTATAGTGTTACTAGCAGGCCTACTGCCTGCTTTGCAAGCACTTTTCATAAGCACTTCGTATGCAGAGAGAAGGAAATGGCTATTTTATAAATAGAGAAATATGTCCCACTCTAATTATCCTATATTATGTTTTTGTACTTGTTTTCTACACAATATTTTCATTATATGTTGTCTCTCTCTCTCAAAAACCACGTTTTTTGCATTTTTCTCTGTACCACAAACTGCTAAAAATCCAAAACTACTACCAAATCATGCAGAGAGAGAATCCACACTCAACGCACCAAACCTCACTCGTTTAGTTCAAAACTTGGGAAAGAGAAAAAACAAAACGGATACAGAATGACTGACTGACTGACATGCTACAAAATTAATATATATTCGAATTAGCCTGCTGATTTAGCTACAAAATACATAATAAACGTTTTATAGCCTTTTTTCAACTTTTAGAAAGATTCTGCGGAGTCGTGCTATATTTTATAGTGCTTGATAATTAATACTTTACTTAAACAGGGTATTATTATGTTACTTGCACTATAAAAATCCATATGGTCTATTTATTGTAAGTAATCGTAAGTGTACCAATTGTTACCACTATCTCTGTATGGCTTATCTCATGCCTGCGAGAAATAGGCTCTGATTAAAGTTAAAATGCCTTCTCTACTTTTGGTTCATTTTATACGATTCATTATCTGGTTAAATGTTGTGCTTTTCAGTCAATATATAGTTGGCCTTCATCCTTATGCGACAACTGTAGGGACGGCTTGCTAGTAGATTCCTTTTTTCTGCTGCAAGGGCTGATGGGTTTGCTCCTATCTTTCGTTTATGAGAGTGAAAATTTTACTTATTTAAATTCTAAGGTGACTTTGAATATTTGAACATTATTTGCCATCCCATCACTCTGAAATACATGTTCTGTAGCAATCAATAGGTGGCAACGGGAAAGGGAAGTCATCCCCCAACTTAAATGAGAGCAATTTTCAATATGAACAATTTAATGCTATGCATCATATCAATATTTGTAATTATGTATTCTGTTTTCATTGGCTCTCTCCGATTACATTGAATTGAAACTTTATCCCTAGATATCAGCTCCGGAGAAACCCTAACATTTGTTTCCAGCGTAGGAATCTGAAAGTCATTACATAATTTTGCCAGCATGTGTTACCTACCCAGATAAAGATACATTTTTGGGTTTAAGCGAAAAATTAGTCTGCACCGGCATTCACGCATAACACTTGATCAAAGTACTGATTGGGTATTTATCGAACTATTAAAAGAAATTAAAGAAGAGGGGAGCAATGCTTAGTTTTTGGTATTCGTTAAAAAATCATACTCTCAAGGTGAGTGCTTGCTGCTGTATTTTATCTTTGGTTTTGAAAATCAGAACATCGAGTAGTATAATGAAATGATGAATGTTTCCTTTACATTTTATATAAGTTTTTGTTGTAATTCACTTTTGAGGATTAAATAAGGCTGCACAAGCTGTACTCTCCACTTATATTTGATGTACATACCATCTAATACACAACACGTGATTCGACGCCTAAGGCGTGACCGCCAGGTCTCAGGTATATCATTCTCTTGACGATAGTTATTTTAATCGTCCATTATTTGTGCACATTTCTTTTTTGATAAACATTGAAAAATTATGAAAACTTTTTTGGGCCCTCTAGTGTATTAATAAATTCATTTGTTAAACTGAAACTACTAATAAATTCTGTATTATGTGAAGTAATATTTCTTAAAGTTAAATTTATGAAACTGTTATCATCTCATCCTTCAATGCATCATCATCATTGATTAAATGTTTGGGTATAATATTATGATTGTTATTCTTGGAAAAGCATCTTTTATTTGCAGAGAATCATTTTGCATCACAGAATTTAATCATATTTAAAAAAATCTCGGCTGGAATCTTATTTTATTTGAAGTCCTTGGGAACGAAATGGGTCCAAATTAGCGCAATTAATTGCATTCATATTTTTAGACCCGCATGAAGATCATTTTGTGATGGAAAGATTTCCCAATTTTAAAAATTTAAATTGAAGTAAAATTTATCAAAGTGATGTCGTAAATCAAAACTTTTGTGACCTTGGTTTGGCTCGAGTTTCCATTGTGTTGTAATCGATGGGAGAGGAGCTTTCCACAATAATAAAAAAATCACGCTACGAGCCAACTGTTTGCAACGCGAATTTGGGGTCAAACTTGTCTGAAAACTTTCTGTAGCAACTGTGCATTGATTAGAATTATAAGAATGTATTCCCTTGGACTCGTGAAGAAAGGGACGGTGATGAGTAATGAATGTATTCTCTTCTCTTTGCCTCTCTCTATTTAGGGGCGTAGGTATAAGGAGGCCGAGGGCCGCGACTACGTCCGGGCCAAAGACTTATCAAGGGGCGCATCAGTATTATTCACACTACCCATGGACCTATTTGTACGTGTACCGTTGCAAGAGCAGTAAGACATAAAATACTAATATGAAAATTAAAACCCTAGTGAATATCATAGAAATTATCAATAAGCCTTCTCTGATGCATTTTTAACGTTCATAATCTTCACATAACCACGCTGTTCCCTTCTTTATAATGATATCAGTCTGTCACACTCTTATTTGTGTAAGATACCGGCTTGGTCGTCATCTGAACCTTTCAAGGCATACGTCAACTAACATTTTTCCTCGCGACCAGTCGTTAACAAATTTACGATCTCTCTGTCTTTGGAGATGCTGCTTGAAGCAGTGGGCTACTAGTCTTTCCATTTAACCGCATCTGCTGTATTGCTCCATGTAGGTAGATTAACATTCACTCCGTTTGTATGCTTCTCTTCCTAATTCACTGGGTGCTACTTACCTCCTCAAAAAATGTTTTATATATGTGTATTGCTCATTGAATGAAGGTATCTATATTCGGAAGAAAACAACTGGCGGTTTCCCATTATATTTTTCTTCCAAGTATACAGTGTGACGGACTCTCTTGTATTCGGCTGGAAAAAAATATTTCAATTTTCCTCACTTTGGGGGTTGTTGTCCTCGCTTTGAATTTCGGCGTTAAAATTATATTTTTAAATTCTCAGGTCAGATACGGCACATATCCGGTTCATCGTAGTTTGCATGCATGTTTAGTATAATTACGATATCCTTCCCTCCATTATTAAAGGAACGAGTCTTAAAAGTGGGAAAGCAACCTGAAACCAGAAGTATGCCCTGCGCAGTTGTCTTGCGTGTGTTAGGATGGTAAGGAATCAGCGTGAATATCCTCTTTAATGCGACCGAAATTGCTGACATATCTTAACGTATCTCTGAACTAAAATAAAATAATCGTGTTCTCGCGACTCTACGAGATATCAAGGGTGCTAATTTGTCCCTAAGAATTTAACTCTACGTATTCTCCGTATCATTTGCACTGTCATGGTTCTTAGGTGAATAGTGCAAAAAAATAAATTTTATGTTTTAAATGGTTTCGCATCGCAAGCTGGAAGCGCTTAAATTATTTTAGTGACTCTGGGGGAGCAGAATTTCAGTTATTGGCTAGTTTGCTTTCTGAAAAAGGTCAGTATTAAAAAGAAACCTTTGAGGCAAACCTTTCATAATTATACTAAACTCTCAACTCCACGTTAATGTCTCATTGAACTGGCAAATTGTTTTAGGCGTTATAAAATTTTAGATGCCAAGTTAAGAAACGGTTTAAGACAATCTTGTAGTTTCCTGAAGCACACGATTCCAGGAAAAGCCCATCACCCATATTTTATTATTTACAGTTCCTATATTGGGTTTGCTTGAACGTTTTCATGGTCAAAATCAATTCGCTTGCGCATAATAAACTGTAGCCAAAAGAAATGCGAGATGAGTGAACCGATATGACAAGCTTCTCTCATTGTATAGGTTTAATTTTAACCTTAGAGTTTTTGCTTTTTTTAAATGAGTAATTTAATAATCTTACAGTCTCTACCATTAACCGACTTCAGTGTTTAACAAATTTCATGTCATAGGTGTTCCCAAGTCTATTTCCGCACTAATAGGCGCTTCAGACCGGTAGGAAACGTACAAGGATAGGAATGGAAGGTATGGGGGACATCTCTCATTTAACAAATGAATAATTGTCACATAATAAGTGAAGTTGGAATCGCTATATAGAAAGGGTGTCGATTTAAAAAAGATCCATTTTAAATACCAAATTCGGTAAAAAATTCTTATTTCAATTATTTTAATACAGTCAAGTCCTCAGCTTACATTTTATTTATGCATCAAGTTAATTTTATCCACAAAGAAAATTCGCCACTTCCCGGTCCGTTAGTGATGGGCACTTTGGCACCAGCTATTGTCGCATATTGCGTACACACTGAAGCACACTTCAAGCCTAAGGTTATTGTGCAGAAACGTAATGATCGACCAGCTAGCTCTACAATGGATATCCTGCGTGTTGCTTTCATATTTCTTTCTAAAGGCGTATTTCTGTGATTGCTATGATTCCTAATCGGTCCCAACCTCCTTGTTTGTGGCCTCAACGTTAAAGGCACTCCTCTTATTCTGTCCGTATGTTTTAAAGTTCATATTTTTCTGGGTGCCAACTTGCTACTTCAAGGGATCGTCAAAACAAATCTAGAAATCTCCTCTCCATCGAGAAACCTGTCAGATGTTTAAGGTATTTGTTCCGTTCCATATTTATCCCTTCTGCTTTATTTTCTGCTTTTAAATTTTTTCCACTGGCACTACTTACTGGAAAAAATAGATCATTGGAGATTCCATTGATAAAAAAGAAAAATATGAAAGAGGCAAGTCTACGTCCATCGTGAGTAACGTGCGGCTAGTTCGTGGACGTTGACGATTGTAAGGAACAGACAGAGATCATGAAGATGGATTTGCTCAAGCTGCGCAAAATGCCGATCTCCTTTCATCATTTTGGGGATAAAACTGAGGGGGATACTGAAGCCCTCTATTTACCGAGTTATCAGTGGGGCCTTCAAAACATTCGGTGAATTGTTTCGCTTTACGATATTCATGCATGTCGAGGGAAGGCGCTGTTTGAAGATCTTTCTTGCATATTTGACTTTTTGAAGTACAAGGGTTTTAGAGATCTCCCCAAAATTTCTCCTTAGTGGTCCTGATTAATAAATAGAAGATGACTATGTTTTTTTTTCAATTCATTTTAAGTACAAAATATTACTTTCGGACTAAAATTGTAAAATTAAAAAAATCATGCACCACACCAGTCGAGTTCCTCATGCGATGTGGAGAGGAGTTCAGAGAGAGAGTGCTCAAGAACCCACTTTCATTGCTAGGATATTTTCGAATTAGTTTCCAGCTAATTAGATTTTATCGTACCATCTATCTTAACTGTTTACGAAGCTTAATACTAAGATGAATACAGCATTCATAATCTTGATTCAAATCCGCGACCTTTTATTTGCCTGGCTGGCTCCTTACCGGATTGACAACCGCTGCTAGGCTATAAGTATTGTGATAGCAAAATAACAAAAAACTCTCTCTTTGAAAATAAAGATAGGACATTCAACTTCCCAATCCTCCGCACAACCATTAATTGCACTACTCAGATGAATCTGACTCCTGTTATATCGACGGGGTTTGTATCATTTATTTGCCCAAGGTTAGTAACCAAGAAATGGCGTGCGAGGATATTCCACCCACCGCAACAAGTAGACAAGCACAAGGAGATAGGAAAGAGTAAAGGGGACAACATAGGGATACAATTGAAAAAAAAAGGACAGTACGTTTAACGAAGTGGATAGCAGACGTAGGAAACTGGCCAAGGCGGCCTTCTAACCCCACTGCTTCGCCCCCTTTCAACCCTCGCTCCATTCCCTTCTATCTCCTCTTCCTGCGGCGTACTAATACTCGCCAGCTCGAAGGGGTAGCGCCGACCGCGGAGGGAAGGCAAAGGAACGCGATCCACAAACCCCATCGACCGACTCCAACTTTAAACTCCCCATTCCTCCATGTCTCTCTCATCCATCTCCTCTCCTGTCCTCTTCTCCTCCTCCTCGCCCTCTTCTTCCTCACGGGGACGCTTCCCGCGGGTACGTCGCGCTTAATCCTCGAGTCCCAGGTGGTGATGGAGGTGCGACGGCGGGAATCGGTCCAGGGGGAGACCTTCGCATTGTTGCCCTGACAGTTCTCCGCGGGTCATGCTATGCGGAATGCTATTACGCGAATGGGAACGGGTGGACTGTCGGAACGAACAGCTGGAAAAGATCATTGTCTTGTGTACGTGGCGCTTGTCTCAAGGATTAAATAACTCTGATAGCCAGTGTCGGGTATGTGCAGTGGTTTCATTTGCTGTTATTAAGGGATGACGACCGACAACTAAGGTCATTTGCGACATTAATGATTGGTGGGTGTTTTGAGAGAGGAAGGCATATTAGAGGGTGGAGGAAGAGTGAAGAGAAACCCAGCGTCCGCATCAGCCTGCTCTTAATTAAAAGTGGGTGCCCAGGGGTCATCGTTGTAGCGTTGCATCCGACGGACGGAGTACCTAACAATGAAGATCTCCCGACGCAAAACTCAAATCGGGAATGAAAGATCTTCTATCACTAGGATTCGATCCCGAGCCCTCGGAGTGGCAAGCTAATACTGCAGCCAATACATAACATCCGACCCTCAATACAATCCGATTCCATCCGACTTCAACCCCGGCAGAGGCAGTGGCAAAATGTGTTTATATTTACCGTAGCTTACTTTATTAGAGCTAAGTACTGAGTACGTCAATGACAGTGCTCCATTACTGTTCAAATTTTCATTTTTACATGAGTAAAAATGGATGAAATTTTAGAGAAGAGTAGATACTTGTGCTACTTAAATGTCATCTCTACAGAGAGAATAGTAAAAAAATGATCATAGAAGCGCTGAACATTATTGAACTTTAATTTTTTTCAATTCTATATGGTTTAAAATATATATAATATGTATTGTAAATGATTTTACCATCGCCTTCATATTGATTTTTACGATGAAGAATTGTGGATATTGCAGAAATTAAGCTTAATTGTAAGTACGTAAAATGGTGCTTTGGTTGCATAAAAATGGCTCAAGCGGAGGATATCAAATCAGATTGAGCATTCGTCGGTTGAAGGCGGACGTAGATCACTGTGCCATTATTGGACGTCTAAATGCCCTCTTTGCGGTCACGTAATAGGATATACATTCTCTCTCTACCCACGGTCGCTTACTGGACCGCAGCGGAAACCACAGTCTTGTCCACAATACCCGGTCCGTTCCGCTGGTCTTACCACGGCACGCGCGAGACACTCAAGCAGTTATTTCCTCCGTATCTCTGGCATAAAAACTCTTGGCTGGTCAGCACACTTGTGAACTGAGTTCCAAGCATCAGTGTGTCGGAGACTGGCGCTAAGAATTGGTTAGTTTGCTCATTTCCAGAGACGCTCTTCTGCTAAGTGAGAAAAGGTAGCGGAAATTCTTCTTTTTATACCCGTCACTCCTTTCTACATGTATTCTAATCTAAGTAAGACCTCCTTCCTTTGTCATTCTTCCCATTTAATCCTCAATCGACTATTTACTTCGGAAGACCATCATATCTCGAGATATATCCCAAAATATTGTTCCGTCTATTTCAGAATTATGATCAAATGTTTTTCTCTTTTAAAAGCTTTTATTTTATTTTCTAAATTCTTCTTTAATAATATATCAACAATTACAAAGCAGATTCAGGTGTGATGTGGTGGAAACGTTCGATATTAACAGAAAAATATTGCAATTTTCTACAAGTAAAAATTTATTACGACTAGTTTCGATGTTACTACATCATTAATTGTTGATATATTATCATTGATGATGTAGTACCATCAGTGATGCTACTACATCATTCACTAGAAAGATATTGCAATTTTCCATCTATGATGTAGTAGCTTCGACACTAGTTGGAATAAATTTTTACTTGTGGAAAATTGCAATATCTTTATATTAATAGATATATCAACAATTGTATCAGTGTTGATATTGTTAAGGATATTATTTTCCTCGTACCAATGGCATAAACAAGAATTGCTAGCATTAAATTTATTCACTAATAATAGATCCAGATGCAAGTTTTAATGAAGTGTTACATTATGGTACTCTGCAAGCCACCGGAAGATTGTTTATGGTCAGGTGTGACTCAACACCAGGCATACACTGCTATCCAAATTTGAATTCATTTTTAGCTGCTGGAGTTCAATTTTATTACTAATTGTAAGTTGCCTGTGAAACAGCGTAGATTGAAATGCAATAGTGCTTTATATTTGAAACTATTGACAGACTGGACCGACATGGCACAAACTTCAAACAAATATTAGTGTCGTTTCAATGCTCACTTATAACTCACATGTCGAACATTTGATATCACGCAGACGCATTAAATAAGCCTAAAAATTACACTATTTATCATCATTCATCACATTTCCAGGTACAACGACATCAATATGTCGCAGTAGCTGAAAATTTGAAGCTCTCGTATTGCACGAGGAAAAATTCATCATAAACATCTATGTTGAAATATATTTCTTTTGTATTATATCACACAGATTTATTACACAAAACATGCACAACGTAACAAATTGCCCTCACGAAATGTACTTAAAAATTAATCAAGCACCAACAAACAACATACACTTCTCTTCAGGCCATACACTTCACTTAACAGGCCATACACTTTTACACTTTCTTTTCTTTCGAGCCACTTCTTAAATCAGAAAAAACCCAGCAACACCAATAATCTCTCTTCCCTGACGAGTACTTATTCACCCACACCGACATCGACTATCTAGCAAAAAATACCCTTTCTTATGCACGCGTCACTTTTGCGTCTCCACACCACCGCGTCTAACACAACTCCCCGATTCTCTCATGGGTGTTTTCAAGTCTGTTTCCACACTAATAGGCGCTTCAGACCGGGAGGAAAGGTATAAGGATAGGAACGGAAGGGATAGAAGAGATAGGGATCATACCCCCCGATTCTCGCTCTCTCCTATTGTTCCTTAAATACCAACGCTTGTTTACTTCCATTACCTTGCATTGTTTATTTCGGTGGCTCAATGGGGGTGTTTACTCGGAACCGAAATCGCAATTTTGTACAAGAAATCGTTAGATGGAAGCGAAAAACGAATTTTAGTGAAAAAATTAATCTTATAACCACAACCATTCACTCATAATTCAAAAATTAAAATAAGCAAAAGGTGACGCCCACCGAAAATGCTGCTGTGATAACATTGACGTCATTTTCCTCCCGTCCTTGACTGCTCTTATGGGAAGGGGAGGGAGTGGAGGGGGATTCTCGGAAGGTCTGCTCGCACAGATGCTGTCGAAATCGCTCCCATTGGCCGAGTCAGCTGTGTCCCCCCCTTTGCGATAAGGCGAAGTAGCTTCGCGGGCTCAGTTGTGATTGGACGAAGTCAATATACGTCAGAGGTTGCACCACACCCACTTTTCCGAAAGGGTTAAAAACATCAGTTTTTCGCCGCCTATAACTCGGGAAATAATCGTCGGATCAGAAAACGGAAAAATACGGGTCCTTTTATTTCACAAACTCTATCAGATTCGGCAATTAAAAAAATATGGTAAACGACCCCATTGTTATGTTACAATGTATCACTTTATATCTCTTTAATTTCGTCTCAATTGCCTACCCAGCACTTGTGCGATTTGGTAACTCCACGCTTATGTAATATAAATGAGATTGTACGTGGCATGGAATGGCATCAACCATCTACGCAACCAATAAATCTAAAACTTGGAGAAGTTGAGGATGTGTTCTTTTTGGCTCGGATTTTTTCTTGCGGGAATTCCGAAGGGGTACTTAACCTCATCCAGTCACACGAATACTGCTATCCTCAACATCCATGTTTTCTTGTCCGCGGGAGACTAGGGGCCGTCGCCCCGCTATCGCTTGCCCTAGCCGCAGCCCCGCCATACTAAATCACGCACGGCAGTTGGAACCGCGGAGTAAGGGGGGAGGGTAACGCACGGATGTGGTTCAGTGAGCGGTCCTCGTGTGGGTCATGTTAAGTGTCCTATTCTCTCTCTCTCTCCCTCTCCCTTCCTCCTCTCCCATCCACGTTCACTTTTAACCTCACGTGTGCACGCTCATCACTCACTGCTGGACGTCCTTTTCCCCCTCCTCCTGTGTGACTACTCCTATTTCCCACAGCACCCCTTCGATTATAATTGTGTCGTACCTCTCCTTGCGCGAATCGCATCTTTCTCGCATAGATTTTTTTTGCGAGGGGTTGAAAAAAATTCGGTTTGAACAGGGAATAATTCCTTCCGCCGCTCCTGGTTCGAAAAAAAAATAATCTGTATAATAATGTGATATAAATAATTATTCCCGATGTAGCGTTCGCCCAACTCTCGTTGGAGCTTCGTCTCCGAAATTGGCATCATTTGTGGGTCAGGTGTTCCGACGTTTAAATTAATGAACTTTCCCTGAACCCACTTCCCCTCATCGGGGGCATATAAATGAACGTAGAGGGGAATATATACCAAAACCTTTCGTAGACAGGTTGTTTTACTGTCGGATTTTATTTCTGGTACGAGAAGTGCTACAAATCACATGGAGGTAAACTAATCTTAAATTGTAAGCGTTTGCTGAGAGAATGGGTGGATGGGAGTGTGAATCACGAGTGAGAATACCTGTCGTTCATTCATCGCAGGGAAATGTCCTCGAGCAATGTCGGCTGTCATTGATTCGTAGTCTGTACCTTCATAAGCTGACTATTTTAGGGAGCAATAAATGCAAGCCTTGCCCTATTTCGTGTTAATATACATATATACTGTGAACTTGTTGGTGCATATCGAGGTGTGCATATCTTAATTCCCCAAAGACAGTAAGTTATAAAATGCTTACTGTTTTGTACTTTCTTCTTTATCCACCCAAAGTAAAACATACAGTTAGCCATAGTTCTCAACTGCAATTGAGAAAATTGATTATTCGTGATATAAGAACACATGAATAAATCGGATGACGTTTGTAGGTATATTGTCTTTAATCTTTTAATTAATTTGAAAAAAATATCATTGAGACGGTGCCACGGTTAAGGAATTAGTGAAATTATTGAATTATGGCTTCTAATTATACTCGAGTTTTAATGCATATTTATATTATAGTTGCGTAGTACGTTTTAGCTTCAGTATACAGTTATTTATGTTTATGATGAAATCAATTTCTAAGCTCATAATCAGATTTTGCTATTTTGTGACGACAGTTCACCGTCAAGTAATGCTTGACGGTGACTGAGGGTGACAAGACACATATACTCTTAGTACAAAAAAAAGAACTCTATTTACGGTTTTTCGCTTCTTTTTTTATTTTTTTACTCTTCCCTGACGTGTTGCTTCGATGGAATCGTCGTTGTTTAGGGAAACCACGGTCCAATTTCTTCCCGCGCCTTGCTTCTACCGCGTCTCTCTACATTTCACAGGCCACCTGCTTGTCAAACGTTATTTTTTTTCAGAATGCTTCATCCTTTCTCCTTAGCTACTATTTATCGAGGCATGAAATATTCTCGCGGCTTAAGCGAGAGAGAGAGCGAAAGAAGTTGGTGCTCTTAATATGCATTCATTATCTGCAAAGCTACGATACCTTAAATTAGATTTGTATTCCACCTTTTCTTCTGAGGTGTACAAAATTCCCTTCACTTTATAAGTTCGGCTCTGAATGAATGCATTAATCTGTCTAATTCATTGAATTTCATTGAAAGAATCTTCTTCACACGCTTAATTCCACAGTGAATAAGGCTGATTGCAAGTTATAAACATGGCATATCGAGGCTAAATTATAATGTATACCTCCGTTTTTAAACTTACGTCTCTAGTCACCCATATGAGTGCATTTTTCATGAATAATTCCGATGATTAAACATTATTTTGCAATTGCTCGCATCAGAATATGGATTTCATCATGGAACTGGTTTAATTACAGTTTATAAGTGAAAAATTGAGGATAATATTTGGTCTCACAATTTTGCTTTTTAAATGCCATAAGCTGTGCTAAGGAGAGGTTGTGATTGAAATCACTTTGACGACATAGATATCCCAAGGCGGGGCTTTTGACCTCCAAAAGTATTAACTGCTTTTAATGGCTGCTGTCTAGATGATTGCGGAGTTAAGAAGGCAAATTCCTAGAAATTACTACTTGTTAGTAACCATCTGAGCCTTTTTAATTGCAGTAGTTGTAGCATCAAGCTTTTAGGTGCTCCAAAGGCTAAGGTGCTCGTACATGTTTATTTTTTTATCTAAATGTCGATTAAGTTATGCTTCAGAAGAAAATTATACGTTTGCAAACTAATTTAATTTTAATTTCTTATCTAAACGTGGCACTATTAACACCACACCAGTTTTGAATCTCATACTCTGATTAATATTAATTAATCTTGAAATATATTTTCCAATGGAGTGTATAATAATTTCGTGTTGGGGATGGGAGTAATGACTATTATGTAGTACGTCAAAGTATAAATATAGATACATCAATGCTATTCTATGCTTTCGATCCATTCTATTCCCGACTATACCTACGTTATGACTAAATATCCAGTTCAAGGAAGATAACATTTTCTAAATGTTAAAAACTCTTAATTGAACGAGTCATATATTTAAACGCTCTTAATCCAGGACATGTCACCATGAATGATGATTAATACCTTTGCAAATTAAAGATCATGGGTGCGAGTACTGCCTTATCTGAAAACAGCGATATAAATTACACACGGCATTGGACTGTGTTCCATTGGGCTCACAGCTGCGCCTCTAGATTCAATATCTATTTATTGCGACGTAGGCCAGATGCGTAGATAAAAGCATTTCTGCAGTTGATTTATTAATCGCGAGCAATTTTTATTGAGGGAATTCGCATGTGCTCTGGAAATGAATGATCAACGGTGATGGATGTCTGAGGGTTATTGCTGTAATTTACCTCATTTGTTTACGAGAAAAATTCTGTGCTATTAATGTCTGTTAAGGTTTTAATTATGCATTGATGTTGTTATAAATTCGTCAGTTAATGCTTTACGAGTAGATTCTAGATTATAACATCCATCGCAGTTCGTGATATATTGAATAAGGTGGAAACATTAAACGTAAAATACATGAAAATCTAATGCTTATTATTTTATGGCAATGGTTCAGTAGCGTACAAGTACAATTCTAGTGATCACAGAGTGCCACATTCCAATAATTTCATTTATTCGTGATTGCTCAAATAATATATTAGCTGAACTCATACTCTCGAGAACACTACCTTTGTACACCCACCGTATGATCGTACCAGCTGAGAGTAGGTACATACATTGAGAATGAGTTTTTTTGTTTATCCTTGGCAAAATAATGCTCTGCAGCTTATCGCTTCAGTAGTTTGACTTATTTATGATCATAGCGATAATTATACTTGCTACGGTTATGATAATTTTTTTATGTGTCTACTTGGCGTTGGAAAAGTAAGAAAAGTAGGAATTTTTTCACCATACGGATAATTTTTTGATACCCTCAAGAGCGGGGTAAAGCCACCCAGGAATTTATCTATTTATTATCAATTAATAGTTGACCTTGAGAGTGTTATTAATCATTTTAAAGTAGCAGTATTAGGATTTTACATGTTCTAAATGCTAAGACAGTGCACCGTCTAATTTAACTTAATATTAAGCTTTATCATTAGAAAAACAACATCCAGTAATATTCATACCTGCGACCTTCGGGTTTCTAAGCCGGCGATTAACCCACCTGACTACCGCTGCCGGCCCAATCGTTTTCGGACTTTATAAATGAACTCAAGGCGATGAGGAAACTACTTTTGAGAATGCGATTTTCCATCATCTACGTTTTATTTTACTGCTATGTCCTATTTAAAAGATTTAATTCCATAGCGGTGGCTCCTCCGGATGTCTGATATGAGGACAGAGAGGGATTATCGTCTCGGAAAAAAAATTGATTATGCTTCGTCGACGTCAGTGGGGATCCGCGCATGAAAAATGCTCCCGGATTCCGTATTTCCATTCCTCATCGTATTTATCTTCGCCGAGTCGCTCGTTCCTAGCGCGAACCCCACTCTCTGGGAGACTTGTTCTACCCCCTCCCCCCAATTCCTTGCTCCCCTCCCCGCCCCTGACCATTCGTGATGCCTCCCCGTGATCCCGTTACGAACTAATGCACTCGCTTATATCTCCCATCTGCGGGAATCGTCGCTCGCTTTTGTTGCCAGCGATTCACCATTCGACGCCTCCGCGCGCCCCACCTTCAAATGGCACACTATGTTCCGTCCCCGCAGGAAAATCCGCGCGGCATTCGTTAGAGCGGACGGCTTCGCGACGCGGAAGGGGGAGGAGTTGGGTAGATCCGAAGGGTGGGAGGCAAGCACTGGGAGCGTCGAGGTAAGAGACTCCAGTGGCAGGAAGGCCTCAGCTTCGAGAGATATCTCCGGACGGGTGACATCTGGTAAGGGACGTGCCCTAGAGAATCCGTGAGACCCCCGCGACGTTTCCGCAGACGTCTCTCAACGCCGCACGTCACCTGTCAAATTGAAACTCGAGGTAGTCCCGAAGACTACCTATATAGTAAAGTCAAAATATTGGTGCGACCTTTTCCCCCGCCACCTGAGATGTCCGCCTGGCGTATCGCACGCTCCCATCCCGTGAATCGTGTCGACCCTTAGCTCTTCCCCTCCTCCCAGCTCCTTACCTCACAGCTGCTGCCTTCTATTGGGATCTGGCGGAGGCAGCATCGATGCACTGCGCGAGGCGTTGACAAATCGCACGGGCTGGGCACTTTATTTTTAAGCCATCTAGGCCGTGATTCATTGGATCCGCCTGGTTGGCAGGAAGCACTCCTGCCAACCCATGTTCCCCACCGACCTTATCCATAACTACTAGCCTGACCCCTCCTAGCTATTTCACTTCCAGTGCCCCTCCCTCCCCTTCTCCCTCCCCGCAGCCCCCTCACTCCCTCTCATACTCACATCCATCGTCGCCCTCTTCGAGCACCTCGTTCCGCTTCTGCATACCGTTTCCTTGTCGCTCGCTTCATTCCTTTCCGTCCCCTATCTCTCCTTTTCCCATAAACCAACTTGAGCGCTGCTTCAAGCAAAACAAGTTTTTATTTTTTCACCTGTAGGTTGGTAAGGAGAATGTATGGGTCATCATCCATTGGGAGCAAAGTCCTTGGTTCGAGATCATCTTCGATGTGGAGCCAATTTATTTTTCGAAAAACTCGTGGGAAGAATGATTAGTTTTCCCGCGACATGGTTCTGTTCCTTTCCGAGAAGTCAAAAGAGTGATCGGGATGTGGAATTTGGTTGAATGGGCGATTTTCTTCGATACTGACTGGAAACGTTTCTCAGTTGCATTGGGGTTTTTTGCAAAAGAAATCTCTGCACTACGAAAGCCTATTTTGCCGTCAACACATTAAAAAGGCATAAGAAAGATTATATTTAGGCTTTTCATGCCGATGTCGTCCTTCTTAGACGCTATTTTCTGAAAGCAGTATGTGTTTGAAGAATTATTGTTTAATCCATATACATTTTTAGTATAATATCAACAGTAAAATTGGTACGCAAGTCAAAGTACTCTTAAAATACCAGCGAGACATTCGGCATGAAGCCCATAATTCTTATTCGTCTATTACCTTACTAGTGCGCCTATCATTCCGAGGAGCAGTGGAACATAAACTCTGTGTCTAATATGGTAGTAATTTTCCGTCCCATTTAAATAATTGCATTACTAAAATTCTGTGGTAGTTGATGGAAGCATCATATTTCTACTGATCTTGTGGGTGGGCATGAGAGGAAATAAAATATTGTGGATAACTCTTATGCTATCTCTGTACATGATCCCACCGGATAGGAACAAGGTTATATGACATCGATGTAGCGGAAAGCATATACATTACGAAAAACTTGGGTTTTTAACGACCCGAAACATACGCATCTTTCTTGGAAACGAGTTTAACATGAGCCGTTACATATGTATCCAAACATTCAGGGAGTTGGTGTGATCCCATTGAAACAAGCCCCAACCACCATCTGCAGCAGAAATTCAACAGAGATAAAAATCATTCGCATTGACAACGGTTCGAACCTGGATCCTCTGATTTCCGGCCAAGTGCTTTGACCAATTAATCTACCAGGCGTTATTTTTCCATACGGAAATTTTAGTTAGTGGTCCTGCAATTTCAACGCAACTATTCAATGGAGGGCCATCTATGAAAGGTCATTAGATTGAGCTGATTACAATTAAAATGAATTCATAATGAACATAAAAAGAAATGTCTATGCATCATAAGAAATGTAATAACTCTATTCTGTTCTTCTCAGCACTCCACTCAATGTTAGAAGTTTGCTCAGTGTCTCATTTTAGCGAGTTACAATAGAACTCTATCATAAATAGAAAAGGATGTGACACGATTCAAGTTATCAATAAACGATTTGAGTAATGAACTAATAGAACGATTCGCATTTTATCATATATTTGTGTCTTAGTTAGCATTGAAATTGAACATCATAGCTAAAATTGAATTGAATCGCTTAAACATTTGTCATTTGATATATTTTAATATCCATGAGGGTCAATTTTCAACCCTAAGATCAGGAGTGCGATATTAGTAGTATGAAGTGGAATAGGTGCCATGATTTGAATTGTAATGAGATAATATAAATGAACCTAACAGTCGTATATTTATAATTAATATATTTACTTCCCTTATTTCCTAATGGATCCCAGAAAGAATAAAACTAAGATGAAAAATATAAGAATTATCAAAGAACCCCCAAACATATAAAACTAAAATTAAAATAGAATATTCATTGCCTGAATACAATGCGGGTATCTATATAAAATTATTTCACTGACGATACGATGCATTTTTCCAAATTTTGCGCTTTCGGGAATTAAATGAAAAATAATGTAAGCTACCATGTCTTCCTCTCTGACGATTTTAGTTATTGAGATTGAAGTAGCTGATGTATTTCAAACGTAGTTTATACTCAAGTTTCGAATACAGGAATAGGTATCTGAGCCTAAATGAGCAATACGTAACGGACTGTAGTCTTGTTCTCGGCTTTGATATGATCTGAAATATGAGGATGTTCTCTTAATATTTCACAAATATCCCATTCCTCTTCCTGAACAAGACAACGTTTTCTCAAATGGAGAACAGGAGTTATTAATAAGTCTTTTAATACGGTTTTATTTGCAAGCTAACAATAAGTCTCTTAGAACTTCATGGTAATAAATCATATGTCACATCCCAGAAATGTTTTCACCGGATTCAAAAATATAATACAGTTGCTTAAAAAAGTATTTGTCCTGAATAAGTTTCTTTTAGAGTTTATTTTCTGAACAAGACGCAAGTAAAAGTGCTGTTTCTCTCCGAAAGCCTCTCCTGGTGTAGATGTTGCTTTCTGTCTTGTCCGTTTTAATGTTGTATGTGCTGACGAATTACACTGGCTGGCTTTTATCCGTAGTTGAGAATAGGACGTTGTAGGTACGCTATCTTAGTCTCTCACTCTTTCTCGTGTGCCCCTCCCAGCGTTAGGTCGAACCCGAGCCTCTTAAAAGTCACGTGCGTCACGATCACTCGTTATCCGTCTTATTGCGATCGGAGGGGAGGGACCGGGCAGGTATTCTGTTTCGATGTGCATGTGTTTGCGTGTTGAAAGGCCGTACTCCTTGGATACGTGTCAGGAGGACTCTGCATTAGCGGTACTAAATATAACGATTTAGTGTGGGTCTGTTTCAGGGAGATTTTCCAGGAACGATTATTCCGCGTTGTTACAAATTAACCCCTCGGCGTACTGCTCGTTGGTTAGCATGTTAATGCCGAAGCTATAATCCGACCCCCATTTTTCTTACTGTCCCGTGGAAAAATTGTATTGCCATTCCGTGGGGAAGCGAGGGAGATAATGTTTTGGGAGTGCATGAAAATCCAGGCAGTTTTACTTCCAAATATTATATCTCAGTGCTTGGGGAAGACGAAACTTACGGGAACGCTGATTGCCATAAAAATCGTCACTTTAAAAAGTAAAATAACAGCTATAGTTATGTCTTTAAAACTTTAATGAATAAAGCTAGTAGCTAATTCATACCACGAATCAAGCCATAAATAACGAAAGGAATTTTAATATTTTATTCTCACTCGTTAATATACTCTTTTGAAATATTATGACTCCCATGATAGAAGTAACTTTAATATTTTATTATGAGTAGGTAAATATCAACGGTAACAAAATAGTAAATTCATAACTGATCTATTGGTGCCATGTGAATGGCTTGGAAGCCGTTTATTATATAAACTCTTGTGCTTTAGACTTTAAGTATTCTTTTACATTGATAAAAAAGTATTATTCAGAATATTTGCGTTATATTTTAATCCAAAATTTTATTGTAGTAGTGGGATCAAATGGCTATGAAATGCGGCGTTAATGTCGCAAAATAAGTGAATGATATAATTAATGTGATAATTTTTCGCGCTTTAAACTAAAATAAATTTTAGGACTCATAGAATAAATAGCTAGCCTGCCAATAACTATCGTATTTTAAGAAATTGATTCTAGAAATATTAGAGCCCTGATAGAATTCGTGAACCGTGATTCTTGATCATCAAGTATATCGAGGATTTCATGCGTTAAATGGCCGTAGATAGAACCTTCTTTTCGGAAAATAATTTCCTGAATTCTTTCAGAAAATATTCCAGTAAAAAAAATTTTTTCTAAAGCTTAGTTATCGTCATTCTGTGTGATCAATTGCGAGAACATTTCAGGATTTCGGACAAAATACCAAAGGAGCCTCATACACATAAGTCTGTGAGGTACCTCGAAATACCACACAATAAATGTTTAGTGTATAGTTCTTGACACCCTATGGGGTACATATTATTTTAATCAAACATCTATCACGAAATCTTATTTCTCTGCTCCTTATTCTGACATCATTGAGGCTCATGCTTAAGGTACTTGACATACATAAATTGGTCAGTTAAGTTGTGTTTTGAAGCATTGTGAAGTTGGAAATAGTTTATGGAAATATTGCTAAAATTTCTCAAATAGGTGGCTTTGTATTAACTTTATCATTATCAAGGTTCTTCTCATGAATACTTTTCCAATTGGTATCTGCCAATGTACGCAAATTATATTGTGTGTATTTCAAACATCAAGCTTAAGGAAATGGTAGGTATCTAGATGAAGTGATGCTGATAACTCAGGCATTATTTTAATCAAATATCTATCACGAAATCTCAATTCCCTGCTCCATATAATTAACATCAATCTCACATCTTCTTTGCTCTTGAAATGACGAGAGTTTGGATATTATTCGTTAATGAAGGAGTAGCATTTGACTCAAATGATCGCGAATTGAAAATTTATGTTAATATTCTCTTCTGTGAACCATGCTGACTTGATTCTTACTTTTAAAACGCTTGTCTGTGAAGGATTTTTTTTTATTTTTCGCACAAAATTTTTCCAACCCAATCCTCACGTAGTGTTGTCCATTGCTTTTCCTCTATCCCGAAAGACGAAGCAAATTAATCCGACTGCGCTACATCTTTCCTCTCGAAACGGGAATCTCCTCGACAATGCCCTCTCGTCAGCAGACAGATTGTGTTCCACAGTCTTCCTCCCCATTTCCATTTCACCCCTTCCCACCCCTCACCCACTCCGTCGTCCATCCCGCCGAACACCTCACCCCTCTTCCCCCCATCTCCACCCTTTTGGAGTTTTATACACTCTCGTTTGCATTTCTGCCCAACGCAGAGCGAAGGTCTGCCGTGGACTGACTGAGCAACGAAGGTGTCCTGGGGCGGACGGATTCCGGTCCGGCTGACACTGATTGGACGTCTGAAGCAGGGAAACTTGCTCCCAGGGGGAGAATTCCCTTAGCATGCATGCCTTCAAGACTCTTGCTTCTCCTTTCTCTCCACTGTTGGCCAGTCTTTTGTGCAGCGAGGCACGTAGAAGTGCTTTGCAAAGTGTGCATCTTCGGGCTGGCTGGGCAGGAACTCAAAGGTGACTAGCGCTAATTAAAAATGTCCTTATAGTGCTCGAAAAAAATAAACGCCTCTACTAACATGATAACCTAATCCTTATCTTGAAGCTGAGTTTGATTTCCTCTACTAATTCGCTAAGTGTCTTGAGCATTTTTATAAATAAAATTATTCACATTGGGCAAAACAGTCATGCTGGTTCACTTTAAAATGACACATAACTGTCGAAATCAATAGATTTAATATAAAATAAAGTGGAGTTGAACTAGTTTATTTCCTTATTACAATGTTTAATGCTTGAAAATTCTACAAAGTATCACCTGTCTTCAACAATTTAACAGTCTTGCATCTTATTTTCAAGGATTACAGTTTTGATACAGAGAATTCTTGGTTAGAAGTCACATATCTGGGCAATGAAGCCACTTAAACGACCAATTATTAGTTGGGAATGTTTCTTTCCAGGTGAAAGAGTGTCGAACCTCTCGGAATGATAATAGCCAGAGTTCGAGATGATAATTGCCAGCTGCGTTTTTTTTTACCATGTAGCTCCGCAAGCCCCATTCATGGTTCAGTTCACGATTAGGTGTGTAGAAGCCATACTGTGCGTTTTTGGATAGATTCGTTTCAAAAGAGACGACAAGCTGCTTGTATTCCTTCTCCAAAATTCTCTTTATTTACAACAGTTTATATTAAAAACATTAGTAAAAATCACCTTTAGGAATTACTGATTTTGACTTTGCCGATCAGTAAAATATTAGCTATTGCAATACATTTTAGCTTATTGTTAGTTAACCTAATGAGATTTATGTCCAATGACATAATTAAAATAAAATTTTTCAAACAAGAATACGAGAGCTTGTCCTAGATGTTTCCACAGTAGCTATAATTTTTATACACCGCTGGTACTAAATCATTCAAACATAATAGACTTCGCTGGAAAATACCTACGTTATTTAAAATTTTATTTGGGAAACTTACGTTAGCTGTTTTTCGTCGATATTTCCATCGTTTTAGGCTAGCAACCAACATTTTTACTTTTTGGCATTAGCGTAACAATTAAATTTCGTTATCGATTGTAGTAGAGGTAATTTTTTCTCTATTATAACTTTGCGAAAATTATTTCACTGTAGTATATTAAATTTTAATTTATTTTTATAAGAGTTATTAGCTCCAATTTATAGTCAGCGTGCTCTTTGTTGATAATCAATGTTAACAATATGGTTAAACTTGACACATTCTTTGTATGATATTAAATAGAATTAAAAGTGTCTTCATCATGAAAGTCATGGTTTTTCTATCGTAATAACATCCATTAAGTTTACCTCACGAGTATTAGAGCTGAATTTTGATAGTTATCAACGCAAGAACATCCAAAAATTATGATTGAAGTGGGACTGGGAGAGTATTTCGTTGGAATTACAGGCCATTACGTATTACTTTCATTATAAACCTGTTGGTGCACCGTTCAATTTACAGATGTGGTGATTAAAAAACAGCGGCGCACGTTATTCAAGTACGCAGAATCCCTGCTTACATCCTCTCCCGACGCGACGGGTCGGTTTAGAAGCTTGTTTGAATCGACCTCGAGACCAAATAGAGTGGCATTCAAAATGCGCCGCATTTCTTTTCCTTCCAAGAGGCCTCCTAACTCATTGTTTCTACCTTCACTTGTCTTCTCCTTTCTCCCCACTCCGCCGTGGCGTGCGCCTCTTGATAAATGCCCCGCGCCTTTCGTCTTTCATTTGTTCCTTACACGTCTGCCATTAGCCTAATGTGTCATTCGTCAATGTCATGCATTGGAACTTCCTTTCCACTCCCTTTAAAGGACTTAAAACGATACAGTCTATTCCCGCTGCCAAATATATTAACTCAATTGAAGGCATCACATCTATTTAAAACCGCGGTGGTGGAAGCTCAAATCAGGTTCAGTTAGCGGGAGGAGAAAAGTTTTTTTTTCACGGTCGCATGATTACTTGCTCTTAATTTTTTTGTCTGAGCTATTTACATTGGTATTTAAACTGGAGTCTACCTTGAAAGCAGCGAGATACGCTCGTGGAGAACTAATTGCGAAACATTACATTAGCATATACTTTCTGAAATTGTTTTAATCTGTATTATTCCCTTTCAGATTTTAGGCAATTTGAAAACGTATTACCAGTCCTAGGCCTGACAGAGCATTCCATTAATTCCGGTGAAATGGGTAGAAAGCACAATAATTGTATACCATGACAGTTCTTATTTGCCCGAAGAATGTGTTAAACATATTCAGTATTGGATATGTAGTCATATATATCGATCAGTAGGTCTGAGCAGCCCCCTGCAACTTCCCAAAAAAACTGGGCCCCTTAATGTCCGTTTACTTCCAGTGCTGGCAGTCGAGCGCTAGTGGTACTTTCGTCCTGCTCCTATAAGGGACCTTATGGGAAGGTCTCCTATTTATCTGCCGAAAAACGTATTAAGTGTGATTTATGGTTTAATTCCTGCTCGCATCGAAGGAAAACCATAATTGCTGAAACAGGCACCTGAATATTTACCGAATTTAGGAATCTTTTGTCCTGTCAAAAAATGAATAAAATGACAAAGTGTTTTTCCCTTCGTAACCTCTTTGTTACCATTATGGCTAAGAAAAACCACATCAAACAATTTCCCTCTTGATGTCTAAAAATTACAATCAAAATCCCACCACTCGTAGCATATAACACATTATTTCTTGGGAGATAACCTTAAAGTTTCTTTATGGATTTCCTCTCGAGGGACTGAATATTGGGTTGCAGAATTGAATAAATATTAGTAAATCAAGCACTTTGTTCATTGTTTCTCTCAAAAATTTACGTCATAGAAAATTTTGACTTTTTTTCTTCATTGAATATTCTATGTTAGCCTCAGAATTACGTGTTTGCAAATTTTCTCATTCGCATGCTAACATAATAATGGATTATGAAGGTCATAACTTCTTAACAATGTTTTGATCAAGAAAAAAAAACAAATGATTTTTTGGAGGATATCACTTTAGCAAGTTCAAAAACATTTGCTTTCATACATTGTAAAATTAAAACGTGTTCCGCAGAACGTATGAAACGAAATGTTGGTGCAAAAGTGCGCCTTTAGTTTTTAGCTCAACTACTTTACCCACTGGTTGCGCCGAATTTGCCAGTGGCTTTAGAAATTCTGAGCGGCAAACTGCACAGCGTGAATACTTAAACATTGCTTTGAAACATAATGGCTTGCGTGATAAATTATACATTGAACGGCTTCAGGGAGCGCTTAGTTAATGATATCAATAAGGTGGTAAAAAGTAAGTTCCTCTGTTTGCCGATGACGCAGTAGTGTACAGGGAAATTCTATGCCCAAACGATAAAGAATATTTAAATGATGACCTACAAGCAATTTAAAATTCTCTCCTCCTAGCACTTACAAAATAAGTATTAATGAATTAACAAACGGGGAATCCATTATATATCTTGGAATAAGACTGACGCATGACCTTTCCGGGGGTAAACACATACATGAAATAATAGGTCAAACGAATCGTAAACTGGGATTCGTCAAAAGAGTACTGGGTAAATGTGACGATCATGTACGAGAAATCAGTTACATTTACCTTGTTAGACATCATTTAGAATATACTGCCAATGTATGGGATTTCTACGAAATCGGTCTAAATAATGAACATAAACGTGTGCAGCAAAGATCGGCAAGATTTGTAAAGGGAGGGTACGATAACCTTATTAGCGTAATAAGTCTATTAAATGAATTAAATTGGGAATCATTGTCAGATCGCAGGTTGAAATTTAGACTAAATCTTAAACAAATTCCAAGACCATATTTTCAGTGATGATGTTAAAAATATTTTGCGAACCCTAACTTATTATGGTAGACTGGACCATAATCACAAAATTAGTGAAATAGATTGCCGAACTGACAGATTCAAAATGTCCTTTTTTCCTCGCACAATTAGGGATATGAAAAACTGTAAATATATCCAGTACGATTTTAGCAATGGATAACATTGGTAGATGCATGTTGGTATAAGGACTTGAAGCTTACGTAACTAACAGCATGTTTTTACATGTTTGCTTAGATATTTTTATCTTTATTTAAATAGTGTAGTTTAGAACAGTATATAAATACTAATCATTTTTTATGCATGATATGTAGTGCATGTTTGGTGAGAATTCACCCTCTGCCACACACCTTTATGTTGGCTTGCAGGGTATTATGTAGATGTTGATGTAGTCATGTTCAATGATGACATCTTCGACACATCTTTACCCGTTCCCAACCACAGCCCTCAGTTTTTCCTTGAGAGATTTCCTCAAGTCTTCTTTGATTTTACATATTTCTTTGATTTCATGCAGTGTAATCAAGGGATCCGAAGTATGCTATTACTATACTACTACTATAATAACGAACAGAAGTAGAAAATTACTACGCAAATTTTATCATCGCGATTAGTGTGCATCACAAAGTTACGTTGCCGATAGTTGATTATACGTATCATGGAGTTAGTATTTCCCTTTCGGTCTCATATTGGAAAAATATTTGAGAATGTCACACGCGTCATGGTGTGGAATACTTAAGCTTTATGCATTTTGAAGGAGGAACTTTATTAACTTCCACACTTTTACAATTGTGGAATAGAACCAGGTCGTATTTAACATGTTTGATGGAAATAAATTGTACTTGATTTGTTTAAAGTTATGTTGGTAAGTAGCACTGACAGGACAAAAGATTCCTAAATTCGGTAAATATTAAGGTGCTTGCTTAAGCAATTACGGTTTTCCTTCGATGCGAGCAGGAATTAAACCATAAATCACACTTAATACGTTTTTCGGCAGATAAATAGGAGGCCTTCCCATAAGGTCCCTTGTAGGAGTAGGACGAAAGTACCACTAGCGCTCGACGGCCAGTACTGGAAGTAAACGGACATTAAGGGGCCAAATATTTTCTATTGACGACATAGGAAGATGCAGGGGGCTGGGTCTGAGACATGCACGAAACTTTAAAACTACGTGATTTCCACCATTGGCGTACGCAGGATTTCCTTCTAGGGAGGGTGGGGAGGGGGAGATTTCCTTAATATTTATGTGCATCATCATAAAATTAAATTTATATTATTATCCACTGAAACAATAATTGAATTAGCATTCTTTTTCTCTTTTCTCGAAGATAATCGAACTATATTTTTCATCCCAATAAGAAAAAAATTTCAAAATATAGTAAATTACGGGAATGTTTTTGGGGGTTTAAACCCTATCCCCCCCGTCGGTATGCCACTGATTGCCACGTATTAAAAATAAAAATGAAGGAAAAATTTATTGAAGAAATTGAGCATCTATTTCTTCCACATGTTTTTCAGTTCAACTTAGTTAAACTGATTTGGATTGTTGTTCTGTCTTTTTAAGGATTTATGGCATTTATTTCACCTCAATGATGTGTTACTTCATTATAAACAAGAATTTAACCATCCTGCTCGGTTCCTGCTCGAATCTATCTTCTGCCTCACTTCTCATGCTAAGTCGGAATAAATTACTTCCTCTGTATTTATATCCTTCTTCCTTTCCCTTCCATTGCTATCCATTCCTCCCTGTCTGAGGCAGATAACCGCAGATAGAAAGAAGGTGTTTGTATTTCCACCACTTTGTAAAAGTAAACTCAATCCATACATGTTTTGCTGGATGTTTTCTTTTTCATCTCATTCTTGGGTTAACAGTGTCATAGGATCTGGAGTTGGTGAAGGGTCAAGATTGACTAGTCAGCCAAATTATGAAAATAATTCTGCCAGTTTGGATTGACGAAGGATCCTCGTTCGCAGCGGTAGTCATTATTATTAACGTCCTCACATAGTACTCGTTATAAACTAATGAAATAATGAATTGTATTCAGAAAAGGGAAGTTCTACTTCCACCAGCTATGAATTTTTGTTAATTTTATGCCATTTTTAAAATAATGTTTTCGCCGATTGACACAATTTTCGCATCATGGAAGTTGTGCTTACTGACCCACTTAGCGTGATGAAAATGAACCCCGGCAAGCCACCGGAGTCTTCACAAACTGTTTTCCTCGGGGTAAACGAGAAAGTTGATTTGATCAGAGCTTTTCTTTCGCCTCCTGGGAAAGTCCCGAACTTGATATATTCTCGCTCGCGGCGCTACTCTCTTCGTGTAACTCGACACCTTTCGGCTCGACGATCGCTCCTGCCCAGCCCACCCACCCAGCGCTCTGGAGTGATACGCCCGCTCGCACATGATTGCCACCAATTCGTGCCAGCGTGTACTTATGTACCGACATCTTTGGTGCACAGGAGACTCGAGCACGCAAGGGAGATGCTGGCGGAGGAGGGAAGCACCAGCACCCACGGCGAGCGGAGTTTAGTAGATAGTAGTAAGTTAGAGAGAGAGAGAAAAAATATTAATTCCCCCAACCTGGTTGATCACTTCGCTCTCCGTTCCTCTTTGAATGGCCGGCAACCAATCACGTGGCTGGATGGTCGCGTGGAATGCTGGGAAGGGGGTGACTGGGCTCGTCCGGGCGGTAGATGGAGGGAGGGATGGGAGGGGAGGAATTGGGGGGAGAGGTAGCATCGTGGGTTGGGTGGGCGGATGAGAGTCATAAGGGATTCATTTTTCAGGACGGAGTGGGGAGGGTGAAGCCTCCCTCTCCAAAATGAAACGCTCGCCTTTATTAGTATCGATATATGAAAACCCTTAGGCTGAACGGTGGAGAATCATGCTGTAGAAGTATATGTAGGATATTTCAGCATATTATTTATAGGTAGGAAATTTTTTCGCATGACAATTAATGTGAATGCGTTAGAAACTTTAAAATGTATCACGCTAGTCTTTAAAATTCTAAGACAATAACTACGTGATGAGCACTGCTCAAAATCGGAAGGTTATAAAAATATCTTCTTTTCTTCCCGTTATTCATCTTTTCTTCACGTTATTCATCGCATGAATTGGCTCTCCAGAGGAACAGTTTCACTTGCATTCCTGTCATCTTCGTTAGGTTTGTTGAACAACTTGGCAGTCACTTTCGACCTGAGATGCTGACTGGAATGCAGGAGATGCAAGCGTTGTCATGAAGAGTCAACCCACGTAGACGGTATTCAGAAGGAAATCGAGAAATCTACGAATCAACGCCACGGAATCCTGGGAACTAATAGCTCTTAAAGTCGTTGTTGATGAATAGGTGATTGTAGGTTGTGTCCGTAAGATAACAAAACTTCCTCTAATGAGGAAGGATGATGGGGATAGAGTAGAAGACAGATTTAATTTTGAGAATGCGATAAGGACGAGTTGAAAGATGAACGGAGAGGTTTTAGGAGGAATATATGTTACGGAATACAATAGGCAATGCATGAAGATGGCACATAATGGGAAATATTCAAGATATAAATATTTAACTCCTAGTCAAATGATAATTTTTTTTCTTGATATGATTACTTCGATAAATTAATGGCAGATTTACTTTGGTGAATATGTCTAAATTGTCCAAAGGGCGTTTTCGACGTTTTTTGGTTTCCAAGCCATTGCCTCTACGATGAGGGAGTACTGTAGTGGAACTTTCAAGCAAAGTAAGAGGAGAAGGTCCCCTCCAGTTGAATGAGTCCTTCACTTGTTCGGGCTTCAGAAAGGTGGGGGATGCATGGTCATCCATGGTAGTGAAGGGTACGATAACATGCCTTCGATCACATTAGCAGTCATCATTCTGAGCATGTCGAAGTTTTGGTTATAATTCAAAACGTGTAGAAATGCAAAGCGAAGGTTTGTATGGAGGCAAACATTCAACCAATGGTGAGGCGTATATCATTTTGATCAATCTTCTTTAAATAATACGCTTTACAAGAAATGTGCGACAGCTGCGCAGAAAATTCCTCAATTAGGTGCCGAAAAATACAAAAGTGCTTTACTGGATTTACACCGGGTAATATTTTAATACGGAAACCGCTGTATCAAGGTCAGTAGGTTATTCCACTGACATTCGATCTAAAAGTCACGAGTTTTAATTTTGGCTGAACCATAATTGTTTCGTTCTTCTTAGGTGTTGAGTTGTTTATAAAATATGGTGTAATATATATTGCTGTTGGAGCGCCTTAAATCCTAATGCTATAATCCTACCATTATAAATTGTATCTCTCTTTTTTTCGATCCAGTCGCTCGATACTCCTTAGTCTAATGCCATCTCCATCTATACATCTGATACTCCATCAACGGTGATGGGAAAACAGGCGAGATAAAGCATTACACTTCTCGAAAAGAAAGGTTTTTCGTAGATGTGATGGCTCCTTAGCTCCAAAGGCTAAACTAGGGCAACGCTACTACTACAACACCCTAGCGCTGTCATAAGAACAGGAACCCCACATATTATAATATCAGGTGTTATAATAACACCCAGATCCATATCGTAATTTTACGAAACCAAGGCCTGGGAAAGGTGGCAGGCTAGTTTCCTAATGAACGACCTCCTTCTATGCTACGTATTCGAGGGATGATGAACATCATAAACATTGCCCGCATCACTTTAATTTTCCTTCATGGTTTTCAAGTTGATGGAATTGAGGGTAGAGAATGGAGTGTGGTGAGATCAAGCCAACTTCGTTCTTCTTTGAATAAAAAAATAGGGAGGGCAATTTACTCTTATCTGTGGGTGCCGATTCCCATCGACTTAGAGAAATAAATAAGAATTACTGGGAATGAAGCAGAAAAGGCTGAGAGAATGTGTCATATTTTATGAGATGCTAAAGACTTAAAGAAAAAATATGGAGTTAAGCTGTCACAGATTTGTTTGGAGGATATTAGGAGGGGACGATAATGTAAACTCTTTCATGGAATGGGTGTTTCGGAGAGATATTAATAGAATGTTGAAAAGGACGACAAGCGATATTATATTCCAAGACCAATTTAGATTTCGAAAGTGAAGATCTGCATGGAATACAATTGTGGTGACGAAGACTTCAGATAATGTAATATGAACTATAATTAGGATCTGTTGGCTTATCGTTCACATATGGGAAGGCGTTTAATTGATTAAAAATCGAAACATTAATGGTGATGATGAGTGTGAAAAGATTTCGATACTTACACGATTGATTGATACTAGTGTTTGATAGATGTAGAATTTGGGAGCACAAATATAGACAAAAATATTGTGTTTTGTTTTACTCGCAAACACTCGTAAATGTATGTAGATGTAATAGCAAGATTTATAAAGGGACGGTATGATAACTATATTAGCGTAACCAGTCTATCAGATGAACTAAAATGGGAATCATTGTCATACCGTAGATTGAACTTAAGACTTAATCTCTTAGATGAATTTCAAGAAAATATTTTCACTGATGACGTTAAAAATATTTTGCAAACTCCAACTTACTATGGTAGACTGGATTATAATCATAAAATTAGAGAAATTGATTGCGGAACTGAGAGATTCAAAATTTAATTGTTTCCTCGTACAATTAGGGATATCAATAGCTGTAATTACATCCAATAGTATAAATACAAGTGTATCAATGGATAGCGTTGGTACTTGCATGCTGTATAAGGACTTAAAGTTAACCCAACTAACAGCATCTTGTGCATGCCTGCTTAGCTATTTTTATCTTTTTTTATTGTGAAGTTTAAACTAGAATATAGTTACTAATGCTTTTTAAGCATGATATATAATGCGTTATGTGTGAATTCACCCCCTGCCACACATATTTTTGGTGGCTTGCAGGGTATTATGTAAATGTTGATACCTACAGTTTTCCAGGGATTACATTCAAGGGATTATGTACTCATTTTTTCAAATATACTGGCCTACGTGATCGTTCTCATACTTGCACTTTATTACTTCGTTTTGAACAGAAATTGTAATATTATAGATATATAGTTGTTCGGTCTCGCATCTCTTGTTTTACATGCCTACATGTGTTACTGAGTGGAAGCTATCACATACGAAGCTATCACGCTCGTATATATGTGTTGATCGGTCACAGGAAGGAAAAGGAGAGAAATATATAATTAATTCTATTTAGTTTTAAACTAAAGCGTGGATTACATGTCTTAACATATAATACAAGGCAAACAATCCTCCAGTAGGATGCAATGACATCTTTGAAAATGTTTAAATTGAAAAAAGTTTAAATTTATGGAAAGGGACTTAATACACTATGCTATTCGTGCTTTGCCTCTCATCAGCATTACAGTTTTCTCCTCTGTAGGGTACTAAGTAACGAAATTGTAATTATTTGAGTTTTTAGGAATTCAATCAAACTGCAGACTGGAATCTTTTCCAAATAATGGACAGCTATTTAATATAGCATGACTTTTATAAACTGCTCTTAAAAAAATACGCCCAGTGGTCCATGGTTTATCGCCTCATCCGGTGGACAGGGAACTGAATTCAAAATGCTTTCCGCACAACACTCAAGTATGCCTGCGTCCAGGTAATACCCAGCGGCTAATACGACGGCGTGTGGCAGGGTATGAAATATCACCGTGCATGCACTACCCACATGCAATTAAGAAGTGCAATGCTCAGTTACTTCAAATAGGGATCGTTATACCGATCAAAAAGATCATCAACTACCAGGGTTCCAACCCTGAAGATAAATTAAGATATTTAAGGAAAACTAGTTAGTACAGAAAAGACGTCGAGGCTGACCATTAAATTATTGGAAGAGGTATTGAGGGGAATCAGATATTACTAGAAGGTCAATGAAGAAAAAATAGAGTTAATAGTTTGCTGAGGAACTTAGAAGGCCCTTAGGAAATGGGATGCCAACACTCTAGCCCCGTCCACTTGAAATCTTCAATCTCATTTAGTTAGTGCCGTAAGAAGAGCATTGCTTTAAGCACTTTGCTGAGTGGATTTAAGTTGCGCGTCACATGGTTTCTATCAATATCTCCTCGTAAACTGTCTGAGGCCAACGTGACAATGGAGCAGTGCTCATAAGCAAGATCCCTAGGCAGTGGCATTCTTTCGCCTTCCTCACAGTGCACTCTTGCGCCATTATGCGTTCCATGAGGGTGGGATCCATACTTTCACTTCTCGAGTCGCTGTTTGCAATCCGTCCCACCCTTCCTTTCACTTTATGCTTGCTATGGGTGATACCCCATGCCTCCTCGCAAGCGATAACTCTTTCGCTGAAACTCTCGTAATGCATCCTCACGATTTTTCGTCGAGCGGATTCCTTTGGATCGACACCTTTGATAGCCCTTCGAGAGATTCCAACTTCCGATTTTCATATACACAGAGAGAAAATTTCACTCTTTAGGACATGAGGTTGATTTGAGACTCGTTAAGACTACGTTATTCACAAATTAGCGATGTCACCTTAAATGATAGGTATAACCATTTTATTAAATTTAGTTTCCATCGATGTTAATTTGCAAACTTTCAATTTATAGGCATCATCAATCTATCTCCATTAAGTTTAACGTAAATAAAGTATTGAATAAAGACTTATATAAAGTATTACTGTAAATATGCTTTCTCTCTGCTAGTCAAATGCCCCATTATGACCTTACAGCTTGCTAAACCCCCGATAAACATTTTGCTTTACGTTATTAGTATCGTTTTTTTACAGGTCTACTTTTTGAAGCGAAAAGTATGTAGCCTCGCTTTTTACTGTGACCTAAAGGAGAAGTACTTCAAGGACAAATGTTTTTAAATATTATGCTGCTGAGGCATGCTTAATAACTTTGCAGTCAGGATAATGTTATCTTTTTAAATAGTGACAGCAAATTATATGTCATCCATTGAATAATTATTGGAAACATCCAGTAATTATTCAATGGATGGATTGGATTAAAATCCAATAATCATTCAATGCATTACAAATGAATTAAGAGGGATTAAAATCAAGTGGTTATTAAGTCGGTTTAAGTATTATCATTAACCTGATGACTTCATGGTTTTTGTCCAGGTATCCTCTTTCCCCTTTGGGAGAAATGGTGTTTCAATGGTAGATTTCCCGAATATTGCATTGCTTAACTGTCTTTTTAAAAGCCTCAGACGTCGAAAATCCGGCTTCTTTGCACTTGTAACGGTGTACATAATAGTGAAATGAGTAGAGCAGAGCCACCTGTAAAGAATAAATGTGGTTAATGTATAATGCGTCCATTGCAGTCGTCAATAATTGCTTTGTCATCTCTGCATTTCTTGCTCTCGCGTCTGAGTATACGACCTTTCCAAAGTTGTGCAATACTCTGACACAAAAAATGAACCGCAGAAAAACTTAATGGATACTGATAATCCGTCGAGCCCAGACGCATTAAAATAAGAGACTCTCCGAACATTAGTTACAGGAGGAGAACGGATCAGTGGGAATGGAATTATGAAATCTCCCTTGGGTTTACGGACACATTTAAGACTAGGATTAAATATTTAAATACGCGAGTCTTAGTGCTTATTTCGTGTGACTAGAATGTAAGTTGTTGTCATTTAATTTCAGCCCTAATTATATTTCCCTCTTTAGGCTTTCATTTCGTGTCATGGGGTATTAGAAAACTGTGATGTAAAAAAAACTTTCCTCTCCTCTTGGCATTTGACGTACAGATGTTAACTCGTAGTTTAAGGGCTAGAATACCGTTTCACGCAATTGCTTCTGTGGTAATGTGTGTTTTCGTTAACGTAATCTGAAATGTATTTCACCCTTGTCTGTAAAGAATATCTACTCAGTACCTAAAACGAATTTGTGGTTAGAACGACTAATTGGTACTAAAGAAAAGAAATAATCATCACAACCAGGCTAATTTGAGACTCATCCAGTCAACATGCAATGCTTCTGAGGAATATTTATTTTTTCTCAGGGAGACAGCTATAAAAATCTGAATTGCTAATGCTCTCAGTACTTTCAAATTACTACGGATCAATTCAGAGTTCAAGTAACATTATAACTCCCATGCCACACACTCTCGAGGTAGTAGGCAGGGTAATCAGTAAATATTGACATAACGTTAAGCTTATCAATAGAGAGAAAAATAGCTAAAGATTGTTTTAAAAAAGATGATGAATCCAAATCAAACCAATTCAAATGGGTTTATTCATTTTTCTTCCGAATTTGTCTTCTTTCCGGATTTTCCTAGTCTTGAAATTACTACCCTAGACGACGTTGATTCAATTTAGCAATCCAATTTTGAAGTTGTGTCATTATTTAGATACATAAAATTTTCGTCTCCTATTCTTTCCAACACGTTCGCAATTGCTATGAGTGATCTTCGGTATCATTGTCAGCAATGCACCAACCTGGTAACCCTGAAGTTGTAGCCTCTGATTCCCCCTCTTCTACTGCGCTTGCCTGAGAATTGATGATAAATTTCCATACAACCTTTACTCTTTCACTATTTAAAAACTAGCTGCCCACCTTGTATGTATGTGTTAGGGAAGAAACAATTTCTATGGCGTCAATTAACTGCGATATTTACATTTTCCTGTAAAATTCACAAATTGCAACCTCATTTTAAATACTTATGATGGGTTCCCCTACAATTCCTATGATAGGCAACACCTATAGGAAATAGTAAGTAACGAGTAGTCTGTTACCAATTGTCGTGGTTACGAGATTTTGCGATGACGAGATGTCCTTTTACGAGATGTCGGCTACGAAATGTACGGTTAAGACTTGACGTGATACCCTTATGATGTGGTGATAGCTTGGGTGGTTTCCACATACACGTAGTTCATGTTTGGTTACGTCGACTACGTCTCTCATTATGTGTCTTGTTATATGAGTCACTGTAAAATGGCATTACTGCTGTATGTGAACAAGTTTATTTAGAATACTGAAAAATTAATCTCATACCCTGTCCCACACCCTTGAGGTGGCTTGAAGTGATGGTCAGTCGATATTGGTATTATGACGTTATGATTCTCCTTGCATTAAGAGATTTTTTTCCTTTCAGAGATCATTTTCCTGTAACCCTCTGATTGTTTCCCTCGGCCATGGCCTACTAAATCGTGAGAATGTAGCTGGAAGCTCTTGTGCTCGTTTCCCTTCTTAGGGACTCGAACTAGGGGCCGGAGGGAGCGCTAGCAAGATCTTCTCACCGCCCATTAGTTTGGCAGTGGTGGGCGAGGCGTGATTGGAGGTTGATTACGTCAGCGTGACCGTGCCACCCCACCTCCCCCTCACGCTTCGGAGGTGTGACGGGTGGATTGATAGTCGTGAGGTAGGCCGAGAATTCAGTGTGCCTAATGAATGCATCGGAAGAGCGCGCGATGAATACGCAATGAGATATCGGAGAGTGACAGAGGAGAAGGGGATAGGTGTCCGCATGTTAATATCCGTGCCGTTGAAAGGCAGGAGGGTGAGATATGAGGGGTGGGTGGCGGGGGCGGGAGGGTGAGGGAAGTCTTCACAGGTGCGGCACTGGAGCATCCGCCCCGACATAGCCATTTAATGGGGGTTTCACAATGGGAGTAGGGGATGGGGAGAGTTTTCGTATCCGTTTCATCACTGGAGAGTCTACGGTACGTTAACGGCGATCGCGTTGAAAAATACGGCAGGAATTTCACGCCACAATGCGCGGTGCGATAAAATTTTTAGTGGTCCGTCGATTGATTTAGCGGCACGTTGACACAAAGAGTGTTCATGTATAAAATTCATTGGTTGTGACTCTCCCTCCCTCTTCCTCCGCATTGTTCAAATTTCATCGAACTGAAGATGTGAATGGCTATGAAGGTCGACGATCAATAGCTGATGTCATTCACAGAGAGTGGGTGAATGTCGCTAGGTCGTCTATCAGCGCTCCGGGAGAGTTTCGATATGCAAATGAAGCGTACGAAACCAATACCCACGGGGAACGGGTTAGCGTGGTGGCTAAAGTACTAGCTTCCCATCTCGTGAGCCCCGGTACAATCCCGTCAGTTGCAGAGATTTTTCGTTTGTATACGGGCTCCCAACTGTGTGCTGCGTGAAAAGAACTCATTTCTCCGTCCAACAGATTGGACCTTAAACCGTGGATCCCTTGGCACCTGTCGTTAAGAACAGGCTAATAGTCACGCCGGGTTTCTCTCCATCCTTTCTTTCATCCCCTGAAATAACGTAGCTATTCTCAAATCATGTGTAGCGCAAATGAGCGCTGCTATCGGTTGCCTCCGAATAAGCAGTACCACTACTATCAATAACAGTACTTACCTGATTTCTTGCTTAACTAATAAAGTAAGATAAATGAAATTCGTGGATAAACTTACCTCAAACTGGCAATTGACTAAATATTTATGTAGTTTATCAACCGAGATTTGCTGATTCCCATTTGTAGTTAATATTTTCTTCCCCCAAAAATCGGTTCTTTGTCTTGTCTTCCTTAATCTAAATGGAGGTAAGTACCTAATTGCTGTGGTGTCGATTAACGGTGATATTTACATGGTAACTAAAATTGAAGATGCAATATGTCCTTTTAAATAGTACTCATGATGTGGTGATGGCTTGGGTGATTTCCACTGTATTAAGCCTATTGACATTATTTTTACATGCAGCAAATAAATTGCCGTGAGGCCGTGAGAAAAAAAAACTGAGGAGGGAATTAGTCCTTGACTCAAAACAACGGATTACTTATGAGAAAGTAAGTAAGAACAATGCGAGATGGGCAGCAAAGCAAATTTGAGAACATCAATGAACAGCACCTAGTGAATTATTTTGTTATTTTGTATCGTATTGAGTCATTTTATTGACGCATATTAGATTACGGAAGGTTTTTAGCAGTGAAATGTATTTATCGTCAAACTAATGATGCCTGTTATTTCCGGTTCAAAGTCCGCGAACTGGCCGCGAAAACTTTGCGGCGTTACCCGCTGAATAACGTACTTACAGCATTTGATTTGCACAGAGAAAGATGACGTCTTGGTTGCTCAACTGGTAGACCACCTGGCCGGAAATCAGGGTGTCAGGTTTCGAGTCACGGTCAAGGCGAATGATTTTTGGTCTGTGGAATATCTTGCTATTATTATTTGCGGTTAAAAGCCAGGAACACTTTCCAAGCTTATAAAATTGGCAACAATCACTTCTACTTAGCTTTGCTAAGGAGTTCTGGATCTTACATCCTCAATATAATTGAATATTTAGCAATTTAATGCCATAATAAGGACCGAAAGTGAGAAACTTATTTTAGCAATGAAGTTTGAATAAGGGTCGGCTACTCGATATTCCCGTGGATATCTTTCTTTTTAACAGTCCATTTAGTTGCCTGAAGGTCTAATTCTTTCTGTTCTTTATTATTGTTTGTTCGTTATAAATACATATTTTGGACGTACTTTTAGTAATATATGCATTGATGCGTAAATATGTCTTCCGTATAAACTCAGTTATTAAGTGATTCAGCATACCATTGATGCAATGTTAATGGCCATGTGATTTTCGTGTTCCCAAAATCAAATTTCAGGGTCGTAATGCAACTATCTGCCTCAAGACCATTCAATGGATCATGGCTATTATCATAATCGATTTTGAAGATACCATTCCTTTTGCTGAAAATTGCGGATAATGGAATAGAAACAATGGGTATGGGTTATCCTTCGTTCACTTGTACGCTCACTCTTTCATCTATTTCTTCAGTATTTAATGCATCTTGACTTTCTTTTATTCACCATTTTCACCATTGCAGGGTTTCAACATGTAAAAGAAATAAACTTTGCCAGTTGCCATTTTCCACCCATTTTGGGGTATTTTCAGTTATTCCTCTCCCACTGTAACATGTTTTTTCCCTCTTAAACGCTTCACACATGCACCACATACGGTCTATCAGTTTTAATTTGCAAATCGATTTTGTTCACGGTGTTATTTTCAAGATAATTTAAGACAAGGATTATGTCTCATAAATCAATTGATTAAGTGCATAGTGATTTTATGCGTATGGACGTGGAAATGCTAATCGATAAGAAATCAAGCAAAACACATTGGAACGTGCATCTGGGGCTCTCTCGTATGGGTTTGAGCCCTGGATAATAGCAGTCACTGAAGACCATCCTCATTTGAAATTATGTGTTACAGAAGAATAATGAAGATAAAATGGATCGACTGAGTGACAACAGTATGAGTTCTATGAAGAGCAGGAGAAAAAAAAGCCTAACGATGACTTTAAAAAGGAAACGGGACGATCTCATTGGCCTAATCTTGGGACGTGACGGCCTTATGATGGCAATCGTGGAGAGAAAGGGGAATGGAAGAACTGATGAACAATATTTCAACAAGATTAATGGTTCAGGTACTGAAGGATGTAAAGAAAATAATTATGTGGGCATTTAGAGATTAGCCGATAAAAGAATGGGGTCGGGAACTATGCCAAAACGATTAAAGGATTGATAGCAAGTGATAATGATGTTGTGACAAACATCCACGAAGTTAAGCCTGAACCTGTCGTGTTCACTCGTTATTGATTCTACCCTCCCTCATGTCACCAGAAATTCTAATTCTTTTTCTTACACCTACCATCCTCCTTTTCTCTCTCCCTGCAACCGTAGCTGTTAAGAGCTCCCTGTTCTCATTCATGTTCTCTGCCCTCCTTAAAAGGTCCTCCTCCAGATTATTTCCCTCATCCACCATACCAGTATATCCAGGAGAAAGTTTTTTGGACCACAGTACCAAACGCTTTACATCAATAATCTGACCAATTTCTTTGTAAATGGCTCTTCTGGCTGTCTCATTTCCAAGTTCATCGATCTCCTTAATTTCTCCACTTCGTGATTAACAGCAAATAAACATTCTTCGATGGTCCTGATCATTTTATCACACGTGACACCCAGGCAACCTTAAGGTGCTTAAGGTTAACCTTAACCATTCAAATTCCACCTTTGGTAAAAGTAGAATCTTAGTAAGCTTAGTATTCAGTTAGTCTAAATCAGGGGTCGGCAAAATTTTGAGACGGAAGGGCCAAATCCGGCCCTTAAATTTTCTTAAATATTTCCAAACCCTTTTATATTTTCAGAAGTAATGAAAATTAAAGGTTATACATATTATAACAAGTAATAGTGTCATTCTCTTAAAAAATATCACTCAAAATTGCTCTCGTTTGCTTAGTATGAGCAGTGAGATGTATGCATTTCCTGAAAAAGGTTTTTAATCTCCGGTTTGTAAATAGTGTTTTTTATTTAAAGCATGGTTCCCAATAGGAAGAATTCATGAAAACTATACTATTTTCATTTGTAAATATCAATGTATTCTATTTAAGTGAAATACGGTACTTTTTTTTTTCAATTTTCAGATTTACTTCCGAGCCAAAATTACGTAATCAAAAAGCGCCTCGCTAGCCGTTCCTTGTCGACCCATGCGTTAGATGATGTGATATAGACTTTGTGGTTGGACCACTTCAAGACCTAATTCTATTGCTAGAGAATCGCACCCGCAGCTCCCTCCCAGCCTTTCCCTTTAAGTCCGCTCTCGGCGTCTCTACCCTCCGCCCCTGTCCCCCTTTCTCTCCCCTCCCTCCCCTTCTCCTTGCCCGCTCCTTTGAGGCCCTCCCGCCGAGGTTTGTTTTTCCAATCTCTCTCGCGGCCTGCCTCTTCTCTCCACACCCGCTCTCCCCTCCCTTTCCTCCACACCCCCTACCCTCACCAATGTTTCTGTTCCTCTCCCTTTGCGGCCTCCTCTATTCTTTTCACCCTTGCGCCCCACGAATTTATCCTCCCTGCGCTCCCGGCGCGGGCCGTGTAGAGTTTTGCCGCGCTCCACCGTCAACCCCTGCTCCGGGGAACAATGCTTCCACGCACCACGTGCAATCGCTCTTGGCCATCCTTGTGATCGGGGTAGCATTAAGTTTAACAATTGATTTTAACGAATCAGGTGATAATTTGTGGGAATGTGTGATACTTAGTATTATCATTGAAATAATTCGTAAAATTCCACAATATTACACCAATCCAGGTTTCAGAGATTGCCATTATCAAGATTATTGCCATACCTTGATAGCGGCAATGTCTTGCTGAAACATGGGTCGGTGTAATAAACGTATTGTGGAAATTAACGAAGTATTTCTGTGATAATGCTAATGCTAATATTTCCTGTGACCACTCATGACAGCAAAGTTGCCCAGTAGGGTAGGGTTTCGGGCATCTAAGGTCATTTGGGCTGCTGTATTGAGGTCCCGAGTTCATATCTAGGAGATTGGTTTGGTGTGGCGGCTAGATTACTGGATTCCCATCCCGCGTTTAAATCTTGGCAGTGGCGGCAATTTATCATTGTTATGCCAACCTTTACTAGAGTGCTGTGCGGAGATTATTTTCAAGTACTTTTTCCGTGGGATAGGACGTCAAACCGCGAACCTCTTGTTGCCTTTCCTTAAGAGCAGTCTAATGCTGTCACCGGGTTTCTCTCCACTCTTCC
Source organism: Platycnemis pennipes (assembly GCA_933228895.1). Taxonomy (NCBI): domain Eukaryota; kingdom Metazoa; phylum Arthropoda; class Insecta; order Odonata; family Platycnemididae; genus Platycnemis; species Platycnemis pennipes. Next base: position 113,780,787 of record OW121850.1, read on the forward strand.
TCCGTTCCCTAAACATTTCTTCACCTACCCAGTAATCCATCTTTCTTAAATGCAAATGACCTTAGATGTCTCTCCCAAATAAATACCAATACTACTCATCCAACTCAGGAAGAGTCCTCTTTCAATACTTGCTGGTAACGGTGTGACTTTCTATGCATCATATCGTTCTGGTTTAGCCCACTCACGTAAAGAAAAGAAGCACGTTTCTTAGTTTAAGCAAACTATAGCACCATTGTGTTTGTGCTGGGCAAGATGAACACCCATTGACCGAATTTTGGTTAAATTGTGGTTAGATGGTTGTATCCTCATCACCCCCTCACTTTGCGATCGAACGAGGCACATGAGGTTGGTTCATAAAATGCCTTATGAAATGAATATCAAAACATGAATATCTGTGAGGCGCAGAAGGGAGAAAATTTCAAAAAATCGCTGGATATTCTTAGCAATCTTTCTTTCAATGTCACATCAATTGAGTATTTCGGATTTGACCTTCAGTATTGGCAGTGAATCTAAAATCTATTTTTTTCTGTTCTTTTTAGTACCCTTACACTTTCCTTCCTAGAGAAATGATTCTCCTCATATCACTTTTCGATAAGAACGACGGATCGCTCAGATATAGTTTTCTACTCAAGCGTGCCTCCTATCCATTTAACTTGTAATCAAAGATGACCATTGAAATGCCATTAACAGAAAAAGCGTGGGACGTTGGACTTTTTTGAGAGGGAATAAACGAGAGACACCTTTTGAGGCGCTTGAAGTGTTGGGTTTGAGTGATGGCTATAGTACTGTCCCGGGTTAATATCAAGGTGTTGGAAGGTTTTTTCAGTGAACTAATGTGTCATACTTTCATGCCATGTGGTAAGTTTGGTACTAAGTGTGTTTTCAAACGACGTAATGCTTTAAAGCGCAGGTCTTTAAGCAGAAAACAGGTAAATCCAGATTCCAAATTTCATCCATGCCACCTACATCTAGTGATCCGGTAGCCAGTGAAAAAACATATGGCCGAAAGTAACTCCAGACAGCTAATTTTTCTTGTTGGAAACTGTATCATTGATGTAATTTCGAGTCAAATTCATTTTTTATCCACTTTATAACTCCCTAAATTTTCTTTTCTTCTCATCCTAACATATATCTGAGGAGTGGTGGGGCAAACTTAAAGCACCCTTACTTTGATTCCCTTAAAAAATTTCATAAAAGTATCTCTTTCAGCTAAATGGATACCGCTACACTTCAGACGCATGCGTAGAGACTTGAGATGTTTCACATGTTGAATGCTGGGTGCGGCGGTGAATTTCTTCAGAAAAGGTCCAACTCCGCCACCGTGATGAATGCGAGCAATGAGTGGAGGCGGAATTGTTGTTGGACGGCACTTTGTGAGTCGCTAACTTCCCTCTCAAACATGGACGGTCGCCGCTGCCTCCGGATCTCTCGGACCTGCCGTTTACAATACTCCCCACCTCCGGCTATTTCCTCCATCCTCTCCTCCTCCTCTGTCTCTGCTCTCTCTTCCTCCATCTCATCAGTTCCCTCTCTCTTTCTTCCCTCTTCTCTCACTCCATTTCCTCCTCACAGCCCCGTCCACTCAGTATTCCCATTCGTTCTCACCCATTCTCTTTCTCCTCTTCGCAACGTGGTTTCTTCGAGAAGACTGTTCCTTTCCCCCTCTCCAAACACCACTTGAAACACACAGGCTGGTCAATTCACACCTCCTCTCTCACGGGGCGTAGAGTCTCAAAAAAAGTTTCCTCTTCTTTGTCTATTTCTTTTTTTTATATTCCTCCCGGCTGCTACTGTGGTCTTCCATCCCGTCCACCGCTAGCCTACACCCTTCAGCACTCTGCGATGGCCGCGATGTGTTCAGAAGTCCACTCGGAAAGAGTAGACGCCTCCCCTGCCCCCCCCCATCCCACCCTTCTACCAAACATCGCGTCAGCTTCTTTCCTCCTGGTGTGGAGAACCCTTTCCTTCCAACTCTCCCCAACCCCTGCCCTGCACACCTTGCACTAATGGAGTGTCGTAACGGTCCAGCAGTCAAATGTAAACCGTAAAGCGGGGCGGGCGAGGAAGGTGGTGACCACAATGCATATTCTAATGAGTAATGATTAGGAACGCCTATAACAACTGGCATTGAGTTTTCTATTGGTCGGTGAATATCAAAAGGAAGATTGTTCCTCCACCTCCCTGCTTCCTTTCCCCCTGCACGGCTCGAGAAAGAAGTGGCGCGTTTGCTTTCGGGTGGCCCTATTGGCCTTCGTTTTTACAGCGTATTCTTATTTATTTTCGTAAACATTCGTCTCGATGTTTCCCTGCTGATGAAAAGTATCTTAATATGTGTATTTCTGGCGTTAAAGGAGGACGCGAGTGCAAGAAGAATGATAGGTGAGGGTATCCCAGAGGGCTGGCCAGTACATTTGTTCAAATTTCAAATGAATCTAATGATTAACCTATCCATGCTCCGAAAACAGGTATTCGTATGCAACAAAGTAAAGCTACGGTCAAAAGAATTATATAATTAGTTTAGAAGTGATACTTGAAATAATTGAAAATATCTAATTACTTTTCTCTACTATGAACTTAATTTTTATCGACAAGTGAATGCTTTAAACCTAAATTTCGGCCTTTTAAACATTTTTACCCACCTACAGAGTTGCGTTTGCTGTATTACTATAACCATTTCCAATCCAATTTGTCAGAAACCCGTATTTCTACCGCAACTTATCCGTTTTGGGCTTGAAATAAGTTGGCCCACTATTTAAGGCTGTAATCTGGTTTTAAATTAGAAAGCGTAATACATTGTGCCATTTTTGTCTAATCTACAAGATGAAATCGAAAAGGAGTCACAAACAGAAAGGCGAACAGCGAAGAGGTCAAACAAACAAAATAAATATGACGAATGTCATCCGATATCGAAGCGGAACAGATATATCATCTTGCCGGACACAGTTTTACATAGGATTTAATAATATTGAGGAAATACTAATTAGTTACTTCGGTAGCATAAGATCTGATTGATTTTTAAAATATTTATTGTACGTTTTTTATATTTTCCTTCGTTTCCTTTGGACTTAAATATTATTGAATTATACTCAATAATTTGAGTATAATTCACCATATAAGAATATTTGTGGTAGTTATTATCAAGACAGTTTTTACTCCATATCGTGAACATAGTACGATCTCATCGACTACTAAAATAGGCATTATGGCATCGCATTCATTAAGAATGCGATCTAAAATTAGGTCGAATATGTGTAATGCAAGTTTGAATTATAATTTCATTTGGCCTAACGCTTTATACATCGGCCAGAAATTTCATTTACTTTATGAAGTTGATTAAACAACAATTTCTGAACACACATCTCTGTAAACACTCATATGATAATCTTCAAAATTTTAAACCATCTTCGTATACTCTAAATACACTGATTCATTCTCATCATTTAGTAGTAGAAGGCGTAGGTACAAGTAAAAATTAACTGCTCGATAGCTGTACTGCTCCTGAATAAATAATTCCAATATCTTTGTCATACAGGCATTTTGTTAACAGCTAGATCTCAGAAATAATATCTTCATCTACTGCATATGACAGGATTTTTCACACATTTCAGATAGACATAGTTCAATATAATTTGTTTGTGAAGCGACTTTGACGTAGTTGTTATATTACATCAGCTGTTTTCTGAAAATAGTGACTATATTTTTTCGTATAGATGCTTTTGGTGGCCCGTTTTATCCTGGGATCCTGATAAACCTATTTGTCTTTTCATCAGGTATCCCACGGGCCGAACGAGCAGAGTTTACAGAACGACAACACCCTCAGCGAGACGCGAACCACCGACTTTTGGGTTACAGGCGGGCGCGTTACCCACCGGACTGATTCGGTCGGTATACTTCACATAATTAGTGGAATAATTTTTAAAATTAATTTTTGCATATTGTACTGGAACTTTGCGATAAAGCAAAAAACAAGAAATAAGACAAATGAAAAAATATTATTTCCCTACACCAGTAGATGTGGTGCGTAGCTCAAGGAGCTATCACTGTCCTCGAATAACACATTTTTAAGAGGTCACGGTTAGGAAAAAACGATTGCTTACGTACAAGAGTGATGTTAGCTCCGGATATGAGTCTTCCACATGGACCAAGGTTGTTGCAACGGAACTTTGTGTTTTGGACATGTAATCGCTCTTGGCTGGTAAAACGGAAACTGTCAGATAAGGGCATGCACTTTATTTCGGAAGCGCAGTCGCACGATGAGCTTGGATTGGATTAAAGTTTATTCTCTAAGTAGTCTCGTTGAGATGTTTAGAGAGTGATTATTTTTTTACCACCCTACGTTGTCGTAATTGACATCTGACCGGCTATCTACCCTGAAGTATTTTTCAGCTTGAAGTGACTTTCGCTGAATAATTTCCTTTGATTATAGATAAATGATTAGCAGATCCTTGAACTACTCATATTTGCACGATTTTCTTATAAAATACTACCAATTTAATGAATATTACAGTAACATGAAGAGAATTAATCTTTTTTACATGGTTATTTTAGTGTTTTTGGCACTTTTTATATCTTTGTTACGAAAAATGATTCCTTCATCAGGGAGAAAGGAGTACTTATATGCCTAAATGTTGTGTTAATAAAATTTATTGCCTTTAAAAATGGATCAGGAATGTGACAGCAGAGGGAAGAAGAGGTCGATAATTTTTAACTTTACTCCCTGCATCAGTGCTCTATTTCAGCAGTTCAAGTTTGAAAATACTGGGAAGATATTGAAGTCTCTTTTCATTCGGGATAAAGCTTCTGTTTCTGTATTCGATGCATGGGAAAGTAACGCACCTGCTTCCTACTTGTTCACCAGGTGTAACTCTTCCTAGTAGAATTACAATTTGCGTGATGAATGCTGAGAAAACCTCTGTCATGAATATGAAGAGAAAGAGATCTAAAAAAAAGACTTTATTCGTGAAAAGGTAATCTCCGAGGGATTTAGGGGATTTGTTAGGAAGGGAGGATCGAACGTGCATAGTTATTTATATTTTTACAATGTAAATAGCTTTCTCATCGTAACTTTAGAATATATACATTAACAAATACTTGTGCGAAATAATTGTGCATGTGTGGTGAAGGAAGTCTGTATCGTGGAAAAAACTCGATACTCCGTAATTGTGCTTTTCTATTCAGATACTGAGAGACTCTACAAAGGAAATCATAATTTCTTATTTTATTTTATTATTGCTCATTTAGGAATTGCGTGCTAAATATTTTTGTACCACAGTGGATTATGTTATTAATACATATATTTCCCCATGCTTTGTAAAATTATACTTAATTTAACGTTTCACGTATCAGTACGAATTCTAAGTATCTTAAAAAAATGAATCATATTCTGTGAAATACTTGAACATGATGGAAAGAACCCATAAATTCACAATTGATGACTTGTTTTGTTTTCAGCGGTAAGGCTGAAGTGGCCTTGAGTTAGAATGTGGCTACTGGTATCTCGCTATTTGCTGTGCATGATTAGGAATCGATTAGAATTACAAGCACAACGGGTGGCTACACATATATGAATCTAATAATTCAAAATACATAAGAAAACTCATAAAGAGCCCTCAAGTACTAAATGTGTCAGTTTACTCAGCATTTGAATAATTACTTTTGGATTAAAATTTTTTTCTAAGCAGCTAAATGCGTAATGGGTTAAATAAATTCTTTTGCTTTAGATAAGAGTTTATTTGAACCGAATCCTACGATACTGATCTCGGAATTTGCGGAGTTATATGCTGCTATTCTCAATTTGTTCAGAATTCTTTATTATACCTCTCGATCAGCGATACGTCGCTTGGAAACTTTACTTCGGATGCGTGGAATGCTAGAAGTCGATTAATAGTAGTTTTATACGGGGATATTGATCGGTCATAACATAATAGGGACCAGCTTCCAACTGGCTGCTTTTCCCACAGTCCGAGTATCCCACAGGAAAACGATATATAATGGAATGGACTGAAAGCTTTCTACGACCTCAAATGATCACGTTATCCCATTAAGTTTTTTTTCGAAATCAGATAGCATCCGTAGGACATTAACGCCGTCATGCGCAGGTACTTTGAGCTTCAAAAACGATGAATTGGTTATTTTATATCATACGAAGGCGGAAAGTTCTCCGGTTGGCTTCGATCACGATTATAGAACGAGAGGTTTTTTGCTTGCAATGTAAAGCTGTTTCTTTTTATGATCACGTTGCACCGTTAGTATTCCATGAGCTTGTCGGGAAATAGAAAAAAAACGCGATCCTGCGCGATTGAAGATATCACTTTGGACATTTTATTACCGCATCTCCATTTACGGTATTGGTTGAAATAAACGTATGGCCATTCCATCAAATGTTACCGTTTCTATGAAATCAATTTACTTAGGTGAATTATGAGATGTTCCCTGGAAAATGAATGCGAGCGTTATTGCGAGTTCTTTTCCTCCTAAGTTCTGTCACGAGAGTCTGTGCCAAGTTGGTGATTAAATATTTCATTTTGCTTTGAAGATCTCAGCACAAGGCATACATAAAGTGAAGATGGTGTGGGAAATGTTCCTTCATATAATATGACTTCCCTAAGATAACTTTTGGAAAGAATTATTTTAGAACTTCTAATACATTTTTTTAATACCTGCATTTTTTTAATTCTATTTCTACTACAGTATCTGCGTAATTACGCTTATTTCAGTACATATTATTAGGGAGAGGAAACGACAACTCAGGTCATTTGCTTATGTGGGTATGTAATTGGTTGGAGTAGGAAGTTTTCTTGGAGCGGAGGAGGAGTGGAAGAAACCACAGCGTTGGCATTAGCCTACTCTGAAGGCGCCTAGGGGTTCACGCTTTAACATCCTGTTTGAATGGGAGGAGTACTGAACATTATGGTCTCTCCAAACAGCCGTCCAGTAGGGGCTAGTTTCCCAATGAAATGTCTCTACAATGGTCAAATTTTGAACCCCATCCCTCGGAGTTGGAAGCCAGTAATGTAGTTACCTCACCAAACCGATCGCCCGTTGACGTCAGATTCATTTGCGGAATATGATCGCGTGATCAGTATGAGTGTAAAAATACCGATAGTGATCAGTTGGGTGAAAAGTTTTTGGATGATAAATATTAATTGCTACTATGAAGCAGTTTTTAATTAGAAAGTCGGGGCTAATCACATTAAACGAGAAAACCTCTACGAATGGTATGCAGTGTAATACTGTGCATGATATTTAGTACATGGGAACTATATCCAGACCACTCACTTCTATTGCTTGTCATAAATAATAAAAGCTAATCAATGATTGAATATAAAAAATGTTTATTGCTTGACCATCTGACTTTGCGACCTGATACACACGAAGAATGTTCTAATTTCAGAACTGTGATTACAATTGCTGGAGCTTATGAAGAAAACATTAGACATTTTTGAGTGAGTGTACTTGCTAAACATGAGCAATTTTTTAATCTAGCGGCAGAAATAGTCGCTAATCTGACACTCACCCGCATTACTTATTCCTAGCACTGATGCCTGAGGATCAAGAAGTAAGATGGTGTTTTTTCTTAAAATGACGATCAGAGCTCTCGGCATCTTTTGAAGAGACCTTTATTTCTTATTCTTAGGCTTTGCTTGCTGCTTTAAGCGATTTATTTTTTATCCCTCTCTCGAACTCTCTTGATCAAATCCCTCTTGATTTGATGCTCGCTACTTGCATTATGACCGTGCATCCTCAGAGGAACAAAATGAGTTAATGGTTGGGCGTGAATTTATTTTCACCTTACGGCACTTTATAAGGAAGACAATTTCCGGTTGATGTATCGCGTACTTATGAAGGGAAAAAAACTCCGGCCTGCAGCATTTTTTCAATCGTAAAATGTACTTATTCCTCAGAGTATCATGAGCGGTCCTCAGTGACTAAAATTTACGAGTATTACTGCGCGTATACGTGGTTCTTAAGTGCATTTCATTCAATTCCACGAACTGTTAGCGATTTTGATGTGTTTTACATAAAAAATGTTCGATATTTTATCGTGTTGAGAAAGACAATGATTGTTTGTTTAGTCGTTTAAAAGTATACACATTTCGCAAAGGTAATAAGGCTGTATAGTTAGGTTATAATTGGCTTCTTGAATATTATTACATAGGTGGAGACATTTAATTCCCATGGTTTTCAAAAGATAATCACATAAATAAAAAAATGTGAAGGTAGATTCCAAAAAAAATCTGATGCATTAATATAATTATGATTTTTGTTTGCCTTCTTGCTATCGGTCCTTTTAAAGTAAGCTTAATATTCTCATCCTTCCCACCCTGTTTCTTTTATTTGTCAGCTTGTCAAAACAGGTTGTACTTGCTGCTGAATGTCGATCGACTTACACCGAAGATCCCATACATGCCAATGTGTTTGATTTCATTACATTCCTGAAGGTGGTATTCATAACCAAGAATTTTTAAGCCACTCTTTACTTGGACATCTTTTTCAACCACGCTTGTTCGCACACGGTGAATCTGAGTGAGTTATTTTCAGTGTGGGAAGATGAATGCCAAAAGGAGAAACTGATAAAAAAAACTGGCTCATGCTTTGAAAACGTCTCATTTTTTTGATGAATCATAACAGTATTTAAAGCATTAGTAAGACATAATATGCGTGGATTGCCCGAATATGTTGAAAAAATCGAAACATTACCATATTAATATGAGGTAGTGCGGTAAAAAATTCTGAAAAGTGTTCTTGCCATTGTATGTATTTGGTTCAAAAGTTCAAAAGTAAATCTTAAAATAAGTCAAAATTCAAGCTTTCTGAATTTCCGAAGATACGAAGGAAATGATAAGCATTATATTGAGTGAATAATCGTGGCTCAGTTAAATTTCACCTGACATGGGCTTCGCTCAAAGTGAACTAAATTGTAATAAACTAAACAAAAATAAATGAACTTCAAGTTAGTTATTGATGCGGCTTCAACTTTTTATTTTATGGCGTTGGGAAAAACGGGATTTCAAGCACTAATCTATTTCTTGCCCCTTAATTTTATAGGCTTTTGGTTAAAATTAAGTGCACGGACAGACTGACTTCTCTCTCGAGGCTCTGTTGCATGTGATATACTGACTCGTCGGCTTTATTTGATCTTGCCATTAAGAGCCATGTGAAAGGATCGTTTCGGTATATGGCTATATTAATGCCATAGCTTCGTAAAAGTTATGTCATAAAATCACGTACAGCAGAACAAATGAAGTCTGCAGTGAGAATAACGATCGAGATATCTGCGGTCACAATAGTGTTTTCAAAAGGATCAGATTACCGCGTAGTATGTTGATGATTTTATTGAGGTGCCATAAAAGAGATCAGTCGCCGAGAATTCAAGTCATTGTTTGCGAATAGTTCGATGATGCGGTCAATTTACGTTGCGTAAATATGCATCTTTTGGAGTTGCTGAAAATATACTTAGACTGTTATTTGTGGGAGCCCTTTAAATTTAATTGAGTTCTGCGCGCTTTCATAAAGTATTATTGCTTAAATTCAAAATTATCGGTGAAAAAATCTGTGACAATTTAACTAATTTGGGTTATTCAAATGAGGCAACCAAAGAGGGATGAGTACGGGATTGGAGATTGGTGAGTAGTTGGGTTTAGGTAGAATTTGAATGAGCGTCGATAGGATGGAAGGAACTCGACGATGGCATTAGCCAACTCTAAACAAAGGCTCCAAATGACTTACATTTCATACAACGGACGGAGTGATGAGCTCCATGCAGTACCGAAGGTAGAATTGGAGTTCCATTGAAGTATCTTCGGACGTGCAGGATATAACTTTGAGCCTTCGATACGCATTGCTAGTATTATAGCCACCATACCAACTCGATCACTAATAAATTTACAGCCGTTCTCATTGCTGAGTGCGTTGCCAAATCGCCTCCCAAACGGCAAAACTAAAACACAGATAGCTGTAGTATAACTTGGATATTGAAAGGAATTAATGATAAGAAGATTAAAGCAAAGAAAAAAAAACATTCAGTTTGCTTTCAATTACATCTTAAATGGCAACGGTAGCTGATTTGGTTGCATGGGACCGTTTGCCGCATATCAAAATTCTTCAATGGTTTAGCTGCGCAGTAAAGAGAAAGGGAGAGGACGGAAACTGCTCGGCTATAATGCAGGAGGAGACCCGAGTTATTAAAATGTGAATCCGATGCATGTGGAAAGACATGAAACGAAAACAAACACAAAAAATGGAGCTGTCGTGCTTTACTGAGTTCCGGAGAAACCTTCTATTCTCCCCCTCGCGCTTAATTCATTCCGATCACGCAAGCATTATAAGGAGGCGGAATGGGTAATTCATCGCCTTCACCGACCCGTGCGGACGTTTCTTGGCTAATAAAAATCAGTTAGCTTCAGCGTTTCCGCGGCGCGCCATTCATTTTGTAATCTGTTCGTGGCTCTCTCCGCCAGGCGTGCGCTGGGCGCTGCTCCTTTTCCTCCTCTCCCCCAAACTACCCCTTTGCCCAACCCCATTTAACAGCCCATCCGACAGGGGCACATTCATCCCCCGCAACATTCATTCTTCTCGGGGGCGGAAAGGGATAAAAGATGAGAGAAAGAGACTGGCTTCTCGGAGGGGGAGGGAGGGAGGGAGAGAGGGATCGACGAGGAGAGAGCTCCTGGAAATGGTCTTCGTGCAAGCGTGTCCGGAATATCCGAGGGACTTTAATCCCTCTGCCCCCTCCTCTCCCGCTCTCCGTTCTACACTAACTCGCTCCCTTTTTAATGGAGTCTCCGGAGAGACACGTCCGCCGCGGGGAGCATGCGAATTTCTCTGTGTGTCCGCCTCATCCAGCCCCTCCGATGTGCACCCGCCTGCGTACCAAAGTGATCCGTTCCTCCCTCGTGGAGCGGATGGGCGTTTGACGGGATGGGGATCGCTCATTGAGAGAAAAACCTTCCCTCGCACAGTGGGCTGAAATAGAAATTTTATGGACAAAATTACAAAATGGCTTTTTTGAGGATAGAATCATGAAATTTGGTACAAATACTCACAATTGATTGGCAATCAAGGTATGACATGTTTTGTTGCCGTTACCGAGATAAAGGGGCTCAAATAGGACCAAAATTACACCCGACTTTAGTTTTTTCCGAAAATCTTCCTATTTAAGTTGGGGGTGACGCTGTGGGAGGAATTTGATCGGATAAAAAACTATTAGATCTGTTAAAACAACTCTTTTACCTAACTGTGCTTAAAGCTTCAAAAATTGATTTAATATGAGTCACTTGACAGGATCTTTCGTAAAACGCTAGATATTTACTACTTAATATGAAATTTAGCGTGAAAATAGCGTCCGCCATTTTGTTACGTAACATAACTTAAATTTAGGAAAAAACTCCCAAAGTTAAGCACAGTTAAGGAAAAGAATTGTTTTAATAGACGTAATAGTTTTTAATCCGATCAAATGCCTCCCTCAGCGTCACCCCCAACATAAATAGGACGATTTTCGGAGAAAACTTAAGTCGGGTGTAATTTTGGAATTTTGGTTCCATTTGAGCCCACTGTGCCTCGGTGCAAAACCGGAACTAACTCGCCGAGTCCTTCCGATGTCTCCGTATTGTTGTGCATCTTGGTGCTGCATTCATATATCTAGTGCCAGCATTAGATTTTAAGGTGCTCAAAACACTTCACTTATATTGAAACATCTAGCCTAACTAAGGCTGTTCCTTATCCTAATATCATTACAAAGCCCATGCTCGAGGCTGGATTCGAACACGTGACCTTTTCGGTTGTCAGGGAGTGTCTGAAATCGTCTAGAATATCTCGAATTGGTAACCAAGGAGTTGCGTGGTATAAACACGAATGGCTTGCAAATATGGTGTGTGAAAACAGCTGATTACCACCTCATTAATTGTTTTCACTTGAGTTTTCCTCTTCTGTCTCGACTATAGAGCATCCAGATGTGATAAAACAGAAGTGTAAACAATGAATGAGGTTTTAATCAGCGGTTTTAATACACCAATTTTACGAATCATTCGTGTTTATACCACGTGACCCATTGGTGTTCCCTGGACTAACCCTTCGAGTTCGTCCAGACGGTTTCACACACAACCCCCCAGGCGCGGTACCAACTGGATTATCGCAGTCGGTTTTTTTTAACATTAATGCTCTTTTTTATTTAATTGTCATTATCACTGGTAATATATTCTATAATTGATTTGATGCAGCTCTATTCTTCCGTTGGTCGATCTCTTCATATAATTTTTTTGTAATGTAATATTTCTTTATTTGATCCTTTACTTACATGTTCATGCGACGTCTCCCCTCTGCAATTCTTCCCCGCGTAAGATTATCTTCATCATGTATTTATATTTTAACATGTGACTGATAATTTTTTAAGCTGAGCAAGACGCATTATAATTTGATTTTAAGATTACTCAAATGCCGTTACAGTTTCATCCAGTTTCCTCGATTTTATTGGTAATAAATTCATTTTAAATGTCATCTTCATCACTAGACGCCTATCCTTCCATTAGTTTGAAATACCCAAGTCTATATTCAATTCTTCTGCTGGCTCTCCATAAATAATCATTTATCATTTATTTTAACGAAAAGGAAAATAATTTAAAATTGAGGAACTTTGTCAACCTTAAGACATGACCAATGTTTACTCGTTTTAGTTCAATTGAATATAGCTCATCTTTATGTAAGACAATAATAAAATGAGGTGTGGAAATTTCAGTGGTGAAATTTTTTCTTTTGACTGAAAATGCAAACTTGGAATCAAATTTCTTTTAAGATAGTTACTTGTAATATATTTAGACATTTGAAGTCACAGTCAACAAAGATATAGAAATAGCTATTGAATTCCATTTTCTGTTTATTCGCTGCTATGAACAGGATATCTCCCGCGCATTGACATATTTGGCTGTTATGAGGCGATAGTACGATGACAGTATAAAGAAAATCTTCTCGAATTTGCATCCTTGATTCTTTCGTCAATTGAGGGAGGGACGACCTACCCATGGCAACGAGCGCAATTAACACATGACCCATCAATGTATGGGTTTAAAAAGGCTTGTATATTATTGCTCCATTTGTGGCCATAAACCTGTGCTATAATTTCGGAAAACGTTGGCGTGGGTTCATTTCTTTAAAGAATTCAGCATAGTGCCTCCCTCTGGCTTGCCCATTCAGTGGCTTTTTTGAGAATTATAATTTTATGAATCAATGGTCCTTCGCAGAAAATTCCTCTAGGGTAGGCTCCGAAAGGTCGTTGACAAATTGTACCAGTATCAGTAATGGATTTGCATCTCCAGAATAGACTAATTCCTCCCACGGGAGGAATCATGTGATTCTTCAAGCTCTGAAAAAATGAATGGGTGGCTCGGACCGGAGAAGTCAGTCACCGTAAAAAATTAACTCAGAGTGAGACTTTGCTTTCCTGCAACAATGCGTTTTTTTAACCAAACATTCGGTTATTTCAGTATTGAATTACATAATTAGGTGAGATACATTCACCAATAACCGCTTTTCGTTCTTGATTTTTATTTGAAGTCATAAAATAAAAAAATCTCGTTCACAATGCTTAGAAAATGAACTGATTTATTTTTCCGTTGCTAGATTGGCCTCCATTGACGAAAGTGTTAGACACGTGGTGCTATTATCGATTCGGCGGCCAAGGTTGGGGATATCATAAAGCTCGCTTAAGGTACCTGAATTTGTGATATTCCAATGAAGGTTCGTCCAAAGAGATTAGTGTTGATTGAGAATGCACAATATTCTTGGGGTTATTCCGTCTTAAACTTCAATGAATGATTCTCCCCAATGAGGTTGCAACTATTTATGACCGTAATTAGGGTTGGCTTCTTTTGCATCTTCTTTGAACCACCCACGACTCTTCGTGTCATTATATCTTGATTTGCGTGTGAAGGTACTCGTATAAAACTACACTTATCTCATACTCTCATCGTCTTTGATGGCTCAAATTTTTCATCCAAAAAGCAACTAGTTAATACAATTTAGAATTTGGTCGCTTGAATTAAAAGTCAGTTTGAGTTTATTTCCACGTTACAAGACATGTTAATACAAATTGGAAATTGTTTTCATGAAAGCAACTGCCCATAAAAGGTCCAATTTGCACGCTTGGAATCTGATGGCAGAGTGATTTTTTTTAGCTTGATTGAACGTAGTGGACATAACCGTATGTTAAGATGGTTATTTTCTTCCTAGATATCTCTACTTAGCAGTATTATGTTAAAGGAATGTTTGAACTTATTATGGTATCTAGAAAAGACTTCAGAATGAAAGTTCTTAGATAAAATACCAGTGGAAATCAAGCAAACGCAAAAAAATCCCTGCAAAGAGGTTGTTTTCAGTTTGTTTATCACATAAAAATCCTGGGACTGATTTATTTTTCGATTTTTAAGATCTGTCACTCGTAGAACAATAACTCATTTAAACCCCACCATTAATAATACTAGGGTCATTCGATATTAAAAGCGGTTGAAATCGACATTGGGTGGTTTTCTTATTTATTACATTACTATGCATTATTTATTAAAATTCCTGCGATAATACTTAATATTTCAAGTTTTTTAAGAACGTTTTAATATTTTTCGGAATATGCATGGATATTTCTTACAGTATGATGGTTCTCACGCATCAGTTCTTAGGCATTAAAAACTTTGGATTTCTTGATGAATTGTATTAGCCCCCTATCAGCTGGGAAAGCAGGGCATTTGTCACGGGACCCGTATTTTGGAGATCCATAATCACCGGAATTATTAGTTGTTATTAAAAAGGAAAGTAAGGTTAAAATATATGCATTACTTGATTTATTACAGAGATCGAATGACTATATTTTTATGGACTCGCAAACCATAGTTGCCCGTGAGCTCGCAAGCCCTAGGCGTGGTCCTGAAAATTTGTTATTGTTACGTCATTTGCAGCAAATGCAAGGAGAAAGAGGAAGTAAATTCGTAATTTGGCAAAATTTTCAATCATTGGCCACTGTTAACTTGGTATTTCTCGAGCGGCTCTATATTCCGTTTACACTAGTTTTAAATGCAATATTTGCACACAATGGGATCGTTTACCATATTTTTTTATCGCCGAATCTGATAGAGTTTGCAAAGTAAAAAGACCCGTATTTTTCCGTTTTTTGATCCGTCAATTATTTCTCGAGTTATAAGCGGCGAAAAACTTATGTTTTTAACCCTTTCGGAAAAGTGGGCGTGGTGCCACCTCTGACGTATATCGACATCCTCCAAACACAACTGAGCCCGCGAAGCTACTTCGCCTTATCGTAATGGGGGGGGGGGACACGGCTGACTCTGCCAATCGGAGCAGTTGCGACAGCATCTGTGCGAGCAGACCTTCCGAGAACCCCCCTCCACTCCCTTCCCTACATCGAAAAGCAGTCAAGGACGGGAGGAAAATGGCGTCAATGATATCAAAGCAGATTTTTCGGTGGGCGTCACCTTTTGCATTTTAATTTTTGATTTATTAGTGAATGGTTTTTGTTAGAAGATTAATTTTTTCACTAAAATTCTTTTTTCGTTTGCGTTACATTTGTACGATTTCGTGTACAAAATTGCGATTTCGGTTCCGAGTAAACGCCCCCATAATTAGCTATTATTAGCTAATATAATGGGTTGATAAGTTGCAGCATCACCTCAGGCGTTGAATTTCCTTGATCCCCAATCACTGGTGTCACTACTCATACATGCCAGCCGTAGTAGTCACGTTGCTAAAGCGCTGGGCGGGCGACCCAAAAGTTGCGGATTTGGATCCCGCCCAGAGCATGGATGCTGTGTTCATGTTAGAATTATGCATAGACTTTAGTGGTACTACAAGGTCTATGCATCTGGAGTAGAGTAAATATATACTGCCCTTTCTAGAAATAAATAAAATCTATGAGGCCTTTTGGACTGGCGCGGCAATGCGTGTAACAGTCCATTTCTGCTTATTCTTTTTTTGTTAGCGGCTAATTAACATGCAATTAAATTCCTTACAGAGGACAGAGTATCATTTAGCTGTATAACATCACATTTAAGTAATATAGGAAACTTGGCAGAATTTTAAATTTATGGTTTTGGCCTCAAGTCGGAATCAAAGCTAGAATGTTCTCGTAGATCCGTTTGTTCCTGTCACACATTAGCCAGTTACACGTTGAATCTTCGATGGTAAGGTTGTGGTGTGATGAGTCATTCGTGGAAGTCTCTATCATTAATGAGGCCAGTATATTTCTGGTACCAATTGTTTATCTCGTACTCACGGACCGTACTTTAGTATTTTGTCCACACTCTTCATTAACTTGCCAGATTGTACGTACCTTTGCGTATTTACTTTTCCTGTCGTTTGCCATTCCAGATCCGTCCTCACATTCATTTAGAAGTCCTTGCTGCCGCCCTGACCCGCGCACTCTTGCTTAACGCATACACTCGCGTGGCGAGCCTTTCGCAACCCCCTAGTCTGTCTTCCCGTCTGTCCTCACTCCTTCGCCTCCTCAGGAAGGCGTTTAGTCATCGTCGCTCATGTGCGCAGCGCCCCGTAGTGGGTGAGATGGACGCCTTGCTTCGAGGAATTACCCCGGGCGCTGCCGCAGTCGCTTACTGCGCCGCTGCATCCGCAAATATAGCCTCTCGAGTGGGGAAATGGATGTGACGTGGATTTCCGGAAAATCGTCACGATGTGAGTGGCGATGCGACTGGGAGATCTAGATGCCGTGGAGAGTAAGAAGCTTCTGGAAATGTGGAGTATTTATCGATGCTAGTAAAAATAAAAAACGTGACTCTCATGAAATCACGGAAGAAGATACAATAATTTTTCTGTAAATTTTCTACTTTTCAGCGCTATCTGCGGCTTTAATAACCTTTTATTTCTGAAATTTTCATCTACGTCATCTTGTAGAATTATTTTCTAAGACTACACATCACTTAATAACCTAAATTAGTCCTAAGCTTGGTACTAAAACAGAACAAAACTTTTTTCTAAAGGGGTTTTGAACCTCTGAGCTTTGGGTTGTTCGGCAGGCGCTCCGTCAACCTATTAACACCAGCCCCATAGCTTCAGCCTTCTTTTATTCATCCCAATATATTCCGGTCCATCCATCCAAAAAAAAGAAAAAAATTCACGCATTTCTCTCAGTTCAGTATATTATGACTATCTATATGTAAGCCAGCGTTTAGAAATCTGCAGCCATTTACCTACATTGTCTTTTCACTAAATGTCTCATTACAGAATCTAGTAACATGTTTACGGATTTCTTTTACCAAATCAATCACATCTATTTCTTTTAGGTCTTAAAATCGAGTGCTGTTAATGAAATTTCAGCTGTGAATTATTATCAGTTTATTTTTGCAATGCGTTGCAATTTTCCACCAGGTAGATTTTTCTCTAAAATGCTGGGAAATATTTCGTATGGCTAAATGTCGATTAAAATATACAATTCGATGCCGGACAATTCTTCTTTTGGCGTTAAAAAAAATAAGTAATACATGGGATTCAGAATATTAAGATAATCGCTAAACTCGTTTTATTCCTCTCTCCTGATGCTGACACCAATTCACCGTATTTTCCACATTAATACTCACGTGACAGCTTTAATAATTAGACTTGAAATAAAAATTTACATTTTAAATCGCATCTACTTGCTGATATTTATTTTTACTTACGCCTATGTCGGCACTTTTTTTGATTGGCTTGTTTGGTTAGGTCTCTCATAGTTGGAGTGTTTATTTTCTTTCTATCGCAGGCAAAATTATTCGCAGATATCTCCAAATTTTTCATCACTTATATTCTTTTAGGGAGCGTGGTGGCCTAGTGGGTAGAGCGCTTGGCCACTGATCGAAGAGTCCCGGGTGCAAATCCGGGTGAAGCCTTTGGACGCCACCGAACAAAATATCCTCGGTGTGCAAGGTGGCCCAGGGAAAGGAACTGGCCCCCCCACCCTGAATGTGTGAAATTCACACGCCTGTGGCTTAGTCCGGGGTGACCTCTACCCTTACCTATCCAAACCAACCTTCGGGTAGAATCACTGAGTGAGTGTGATATTCACTTAGTCAATTGTATCATAGTCATATGCACTAAAATATTGATTTTCTGTAGCAAAAATGTCGTCCCGAAAGTTAAAAACACTCAATTTCACCCCTTTCTCAAGACATTTTTCTCACTTTCTAGGGTTTAGTTGCAACACATTTTTGAGGGTATAATTATGTTATTAGGTATATGGTTTCATAAAATTGCTTGCTTGCACATGTACCTGCGGGGAATTTCTTATTATTGATCTGCAGAAAATTAAGCGGCCTTATTTGGAGAAATTTCTTGAGACGGCTTATCATTCCTAACGTGCCATTCCGTATCTCTTTATTTCGTTCTTTACTCATTTTCCTCCTTTATGTCTCTCAAGAGTCTTGCCGGGAACACTTTTCTCGCGGCAAGCTTTTTCCTCTCCACCGGTAATGAGCCGTCAAATTATGACAACGCCGGCTTGATTAGCACTTAGAGATTCCTTTCGCGGCCCACTGCACGAAACGGAATGCAGCGGCTGTCGTTCGCGGCTGGTTGTAAAAGCGAGCGGTCGGCTCAGCGTTTCGGAATGCGAACAATGATTGCGCCGAAGAAGTCTTTGAGAGTCGCCGGGAGAAAAGGGTTTTCTTTTTCTTCCGCCGATTCTCAGAAATGTATTGAGCTCTTAGGTTTTGTAACCACAGACTTTCTGTTTATATCCGTTGATGCTGATGAACGATTTCTATAGGCGTGTGAAGTATCCAGGATGAATTTCCGCATACACCGAATAAAAAAGTACTCAATCGTCATGCTGGGTGAGAATTTGAAGGCTAGAAAAGATTTAATTCGTGCTGAAGAGAAAATACTGCCTGAAAAAATGTATCTGCATCGGTGGGCACAGGTTTACATTTAAAAACATTTTGGATCATTATTTTCGTTTCCATTTGAGGAATAGCCTTTAAGAAAAACAGTTGAACTCTGTGGAACTAGCGTGTCTGCTTGATGTGTTATTAAATTGCTAATTTTTCGAAAAAGGCGGTCAATTGAACACGAAGAATAATTTATAGGGCAATGCTGTTTTTTCCATTTTGACTGCAATGAAACTAACCAAGTGTTATAACTACGCAAGTGCACTGCAATCAAGATGTAGGTGTGTTTAATAGGAATACCATGAAATTATTTAAAGAGGAATGATTTTATAGCTATCAGCCTTATTGAAAAATATTTAATTTGTTCAACTTATTTATTATTGTAATAAGAAGAATAATGCACATGTGAATTTAAGAATCGTTTATATATTCATCATTTTTCCGTGTCTCCGGTGAAAACTCCAATGTTCAACTACCCATAAATTCAAAAATAATAACCTGATGTGATTACTTGCCAAGATTTTCGTTAACAAAAATTTTACCTCATACATTGCCTCATCATCATCATCGGTCAACAATCCTAGGATTGGATTGACGCAGCTTTCCACTCGATTCTTCTGTCAGCCAACTTCTTCATATTGACGTAATTCTTCTCTTTTACATCCTTCACAAACTGTTCCATGTATCTCATACGAGCATAGGCGTATCAAAATGGTTGGGGGCCTGGGGCGCTAATCGATATACGGCCTATTTGGAATCTATATCATTGACATAGTCTACGCAAGTATAATAGGAAGATGCCATTTTCTTGTATTCCTGCAGACCCAGAATCAACTATTTATCAATTGATTACGTCGTGAATCACAGCATTCACAGAATAGTAGGTTAACTGCTTCCTAAGACTCTTTTGATAACTATGATGTAGGTACCAGTACCGGCATATGGCCGGAGGAAATTTACATAAGTATGCTATTCTATCGGCAATGGTATTTATAAATATGAAATGAAGAGTTTTTTAGCTGGCTACCGGGTACCGAAGTCCAAAAATTATTATCCGGAGAGGTTATCCTACGAAAGATTCCATTTTGTTATTTTCGGGTGTTTGACTGTGCTAATCACTGCGACGTAGGTAATTATGCAGAGCTGGAATTTTGTTGAGCCGTTATTTCCAACCAGTGGAGTATCCGACGACCTCAAATGTGAAGACTGAGAGTGAGAGACTTCCTGTTGGACACTCGAGTCCCCTCCACCAACTCCCCAGGACGCACTGACCTTCCCCCTCCACCCATTGCGCCTTCATATCTTATTTTCTTTCAAACCTATCCCGCCCACACCTTTGCCGACGCCGCCGAGTCCCAAGCGCAAACACTGCCTCTTCAGCCTTTTTCTCACGGTAATAATTCCTGAGCACACACGCTCTTACTGCCAAGGAAAACAATGTTTTTTGGGAAGAGGGAGACTCGACAGCGGCTCTTTGTTTAACCAGTCCATCTCTTTTTTTCTGTTTTCCATTTGGATCGGAACTCGCCGCTCCATTTTCGGTCATTTCTTCTTCTTCAGTGATAAAAAAAACACGAGGGGATTCTAAATTGAGGAAATGACTTGCAGTGAAACCTTTCAAAGAATAACTTTTAATTAGTATTTCCAATGTCATTAGCACTTGATAATTTTTTTGTTCTAATCTAATTTTAAGCGAATCATTGACGATAACTAGAGGTATTTACATATGATCTGCGACAATTTGTGAAAGTAATATACATGAAAATTACACGTCCTTTGCTTTTGTATATTTATCCGTTGTAGATAAACCATCATATTTAAGGGTAGGTACGTACAGATGAGTAATATAGCTTGAAAAATAGAAAAGACGTATGTGCAATGCAATCGTTCCCAAAACAGAATTTATTGCCATCAAACGCGTTAAAAAATAAGACGATGCGTCATCTATTACTACGGTTTTCTGCAAGCTTACAAACTGGCATTAACAGCGAGAGAGCTCACATGGTTACGTTTCCTCATAATGACTCGTTATAATGCTTATTCTCTCATAATATTTTGGTAATAATTATTGCCAAATTTAATTAGGAATTAAAATTACCCAAAAGTAAACTTTAAAAACTTCTGTTTAAGTTTAACAGACTCCAATGTGACTGTACTGACGCCAACTGTTTCGATGGACGCCTAATGGACCGTAATTTTAAGTTCAGAGCTGAGTGGTAAATCAGGATAGGATAGGATTTAATGATAAGGGTTCGTCGACGGCAGAGGTTATTTCGCACCACGATCTATAATTGAAATAAAATCATAATGGCTGTATCAGCCCTAAAATACTAATGCAATTTTTCTTGTATCTTGTCTTGTATCTAATGCTTTAACTTTCCGGCGCAAAAAATTTTATACAGAGTCGATGATATTTATGTCTTCTAGAAACTATATAACCCGGTTGAGTCGGTCAGCGTTATCTCCCAGATCTAATTTGAGATTCCCACTCAGTTTAAAACGATTCCGTGCCTCTTGGTACTTACCACACTTCGACAAAATGTGTTTGACAGTTAGGGTCTTATTACATGCATCGCAGTGAGGAGGCATCTTATTTTCAGTGAATAAGAAAGAGTGTGTCAATGAGCAATGGCCTATCCGCAGCCGGGAAATGACAACCTCTTCCCTTCGATTACCCGATGGTAAACCATTCGATGTAAATGATCCCTACGCTAGTCCCTTATGATGTATTTAAAACTCTTAACTTGTATCATCTCTTGCCACATTACTACCGCTACCGTTTTCTGTAGTTTTACTCTTTAAAGGCCATTCCAACAGCTGAAACTGCGCACGTTGATGTCGCCTCCGTTTTAGCAGTCGTTCGCGAGAGTCCGCGACGTAATAAATTCCGAGGACGTTTGCTTGACGGCTTTAGGCGATTCAATCGCCGGTGCAGTATTTTATAGTATCAAGTATCGTTAGTACCGTCAATGTATCATATAACGCCAATATCTATTAAGGAGGTTCCACCGTGACTCCGCGATTCAAAATCCCGTAAAAGAGCTATGTTATTTAATGAATACCTAAATACCGATCCAGAAAAACACCTATATGGAAAATCATCTATAGGGCCATAACGCATACACAATAATTGTATGATTATGCTATTATATAGAGTGCTGTGGTAACATTATATTTTTTACAGGTTCTTTTAACTCATTTTGACTTAGAAACATAACTGACGTGTTGTTGCCACGTTTAATTTATAAAGTGAGAATGCATGCTCAATCCCGCTAATACGTATTCTAAATAGGTTAAATATTTTCTTACTTCGTTTTAAACTATTCCCTTGCAAATACAACTCTTATTTTTAATTTTATTAACATTGATATTTTTGAAAAATGTTTGGCAACAATGACGCTGCTACCATTTGGAAGCATTGATATTAATTACACCATGTCAATAACCAATGAAATATTTAAATTGCATAAAAAGTATATGAAGGACCTTGGTAAACTACCTGTATTCCTTAATTAAGTGAGTGAATAGGCTGATAAGCATGTTCAGTCACAGGTACCGTTGCCAATGATAACAACATACTGTAGTGCCACTTTAATGTAACTAAGGCTTTCTGCTAACACAATTATAAATGTACCTCGTAGTGAAATAATTATACGAATGGAGGGGAGGGGGGGGGGGAAGGATGAATGCTTGTGAAACAAGAAGGAAAGGGTTAAAGCCCAGTACCCTGTCCATCAATTAGGACGTTAAATCGTGAACCTCCTGCATAGCGTCCGCGGGGCTATCATGCAGAAGTGATTGAGATGGTGCGGTGGGTGGAGTGGTGTCCTCCTATTTCATTAGAGGTTTGATTCTCGGCAGCAGTTGCACTGGACAGTTCAGTCTTGCGCATTTGACGCAACGCCGCACACAACATCGCGGTGAAAGTAATACGAACCAATACGCTAAACTTGAACCACTTAGTGGAAGGAAACGAGTCACAACCGTATTTAATGACCCCCCCCCTGTACTCAACTTGATTCGTGGGCATCTTCTGGCTCCGAGGCCTTCTATCTCAAAGTTTCGTTGTGGTTGGAAGGAGGTGGCTGCGGAGGCTGTTTCGGGGGCGTGTCGATGGAAGCGGATGGAACGGTGGAGCGCGTCAAATCGCTGGGGATTGCGGCGGCGGCACGCTGGGCGATCAGGTCTGGGAAGGCCGAGGAAGTTGGATTTGGCCTGAGGAATTATACGAGGAAGGAGATTGGGTTTCTATCGGAGGATATGAATTAAAAGGTAGGAGTGGGATGAGGTGGATAAAGGAAAGGGCAGGGGAGAATCGGAAGGGGAGGAGCTGCTGGGGTGGATGGAGCAAGGGAGGATGGGTAATGGGAGATGAAGTTAATGGATGACTAATCGAAGGCCGTTCCTGGTTCGGGAGGGAGGAAAAAAAATGAATATTTTTTCCTTCCTGTTTTTCTCGAAGGATGGAATGGGCTTAGAGCCCACCTTCCTAAGCCTCTTTCCTATCCCATCAATGATGTCTTAATTGATATAGAAGGGGGCTTATTCTGTATTTAGTTTCATTCCTCGATAGTGTGGGGATCTTGCTGGCAATGCTAATGTTGAATGACTGATGTTGAGCGTCTCTTCGGCAGGATGGAAAGGGGGAGTGGGGCACACCTAATGAATGGAATTCCTTCCATTGCTTAGCTTTTTCTTTTTGGGCATATCGGCAGGCGGCCGTGGCAAATTCTCCGTGAAATTAAATCACCCTTTGGGAACTTAAAAGTGATAGGTAAGAAAAACGCTTCCCAATCGTCCTGTTCGCTCGGTGTTTCACCTTTTATAATCGAATGCATTAAATTTCGTCCGGCAAGCAATTCCTTTCATGAATGTATATAATTAGAATTGGGAAATTTATGAATCAGAATTACTAAAATGAATTTCACAACATTGGTGTTTGGATGCCAGTGCCTTGATATCTCATCGGATATCTGGCTTTTTGATCCTTAATTATAGCTGTGTTTTAGGGAGGGCTTGAAGCTGTTCTTAGA
The DNA here is from genome assembly GCA_933228895.1 of Platycnemis pennipes. Taxonomy (NCBI): domain Eukaryota; kingdom Metazoa; phylum Arthropoda; class Insecta; order Odonata; family Platycnemididae; genus Platycnemis; species Platycnemis pennipes. The sequence continues at coordinate 113,804,692 of OW121850.1, forward strand.
GGAAGCCATGCCGGTAACGAGCCGGCTTGGCAACCCAGAGGTCGAAAGATACTTATGGGTTCAAATGCCGTCCACGCTATGGATCTTGTGTTTCTCTTGTGTTCAATCTGAACATCAGATTAGGGAAACAATAGGTTTTAGATCATCTAAATAGAAATTCCCAAAGTTGGCAGCGTAAAAATACGATCATGGATTCAGAACACATTTAAATAGCACAGATTTTGATATATTTAATGGAACTAAGAGTTAGGTGGAACTAAGAGCTTTGGCATGAGGAATTATACGAGGAAGGAGATTGGGTTTTTATCGGAGGACATGAATTAAAAGGCAGAGTTGGGATGAGGTGACTAAAGAAAAGGGGGAGAATCCAAATAGAACAAAAAAACACTAAGAAAATGACAAACAGAGAAATTTCCATCTGAGACTTGAAAATATACAAAAGAAAAAGGTTTCATGAACATGGCGGTGGTGAATCTAATTATGTCCACTTACAATTAGTATAGCCTCAAAAAAATCATTGATAATGAAATAGATAGCGTTTGGTGCAATGACAGTGAATATAACCGAGGATGTAGAGTACCATGTTCATTCTATTACTGTTACTGTTGTTATGCTTGCACCCGTAATTTTTTGAAGGAATTTCTGGCAGAACGCCGGAGTTGTATTTTTTTTAGCATCCGGACGATTTAGTTGGTCCAATACGCCCCTGGGATCCCAAAAGGCATTGGCCTGTCATCAGGTTTCACGTACAACCATGCCATGATATGTTGTCATAGGCAATAATAAGGTATCAAAAGAAGAATCTACTTACAGCTGGGAATACAAGCTTAGAAGTAAGGAAGCAATTCATCACAACGTATATCTGGAGCATGTTTCTTTACGGAAGTGAGGCATGGACGATGACAGCAGCGGAGAAGAAAAGGGTGGAAGCATTCGAAATATGGTGCTACCGAAGATTGATGAAGATGAAATGGATCGACCGAGTGACGAATGAAGAAGTCCTGAGAAGAGTGGGAGGAAAGAAAAGTCTCCTGAAAACTATAAAAAGAAGACGGGACTACCTAATCAGCCATATCTAAAGACACGATGGCCTGATGGAGACAATCGTCAAAGGAAAAGTGAACGGGAGGAATGGAAAAGGCAGGCCTCGTATGAGCTATATAGAAAAGGTTGTAAAGGACGTGAAAGAGAGGAGCTACGTTAATATGAAAAGGTTGGCCGATAGAAGAATCGAGTGGAAGACTGCGTCAAACCAATACTAGGATTGTTGACCCATAATGGTGATGAGGCAATAATAACATATCTGCAACATAAAAATACCCAAAAAGTTAAGTTGCGGAATATGAGAAGCGCTAGGTAATCAAAGGTTTGTGTCCCAACACGCCAAACTGCCTTGTGGCGGCTCGTGATTTTGTTTAGATTTAGAAGTGTACTGTACTCATACCTATCCGTTAAGGTTCGTGATGAATTGAGAGTAGTGGTTACTTTTGAAGTTGCCGAGGAAGAAGGGTAGTTTCTGCGTCCTCTCCGACGGGCGTCCCCCTCCGAGGCTGTCTCTCCAAGGCGTCCGTCAGATGTTCTCCCTCTCCCCCCTCCCCACCCTTCGTCCTCTCCACCCTCCCCCTCGCACCCTTTTCAATCCCCTCCCTCTCACACCGCCCCTCCTCGGAGGGAGTGGGCGAACGGATTTCGTGGGCGATCCAAGATAAATATTTGAGAGACGGAGCTCTCCGACGCGGATGTGTACGGCCCGCCGTCTCGGCTTATTTAATCAGGATTATTATGTGGTAATTATTGTGGGCGCACAAGGATTTACTCAAGGAGACTCCTCCAGGAGGGAAGAGGAAGGGAAGCGGGGAAGGGAGAATGCGTTTTTTCTCCTTTTTACATGATTTTCTTTAGTTCTCTTTTCCATGGTTCCACGATTCCATCCACGGGTCCTTTTCCCATGATTAACACTCTAAAACTACAATATACTTCAATTTCCTATACCTCGAATGGCGTAGTGGATAGTGCGTTGGGTTTGCCATGATATGGTCTAGGGTTTGATTACTCAGACGGCAATTTTTTTCCACTTGAAAATCATAAGATTTCAATGTGTTGACTTTAATAACTATATATGACTCGTTGCTCATAGTTCATCAAGCGTTTTGATGTGATTTTATCCCAATATACGGGAAACACGTTCAAGGAAACCTGTTCAAAACGAAGATTTTTATGTGCCTTTCGTCTGGCCATCTCTCTCTAACATAAGATACAATGCACTTCGCGTACGATTTCTTTTTAGTCCTAGTAAATTATATGTTTATTTTTCATCAAGTTATCTTAGACATTTAACTATAACATGCTTATAACTTATAGCATAACGTGCAAACATTTACTTTTACAATAAACTCTTGTAATTTTATAATAATCTAATTTGTTAGGACTAAAAAGTAAAAAATAGAAAAATGAAGAAAAATTATTTTCAAGCATGCTTTTCTAAAAAATGAAAATCTAAGAATAAGAAATATCTTCACATTGTACTAAAAAAGAAAAAAATAATATTTTCTCGAGTGAAGTAGAGTTTAGCCTAGCACTGGAAAAATTTTAATGCAATTCAAGGAAATTACCCATACAATGAATTATTTATGAACATTAATAGGGAGTAATTTTGGATTCAACAATATAACATATTTATAGTTGTCTATTTATGTAAGGCCACAAAGAAAAGCATGGGGCGCTCTCTTATATTTCGCTCCTTAACTTTAGTTCACTTAAAGATTTTCTAGAAATTATATATTGAAGCGCTCTATTCCTCTGACTACCAATATCTTTATATTCAATTGATTTATATTGATATCGGATAGAAAAGAGCGCCCCAAGCTTTTCGTTGTGGTGTTTTCGGCCGCCCCATGATTTTCGTTATGCTGGCAGCGCCAGCAGCAACGCACCAAAACATATGACGGTGGTAAACCGTGGTATAGGTGATAATCCGTAGCGACAGAAACACGTGACTAATGTAATATTCGTGCACGTGACGAACAGATGACAGGCAGAATGCGCTGTTCCTTGTTCTGACGCAGCTGCGTCAACGCAGGCTGCGTTGAAAAATGAAAGATACGCAACGAATCCGAGCAAGATGCTCGGACGGCAACGCAGGCTGCGTTGACGTGCTCGCTTCTGATTGGCGGCGCAGTGTGGGACAACGCAAAAACGGCCACATGAAAACGTAGCTTAACAATCAGTGCCCAATTACGAGCATCGTCACCCGCGTCGCGGCTGGCTGCGCCGCTTGGCGGCCTAGTGAAATAAGGGCCTTAAAGTAAGAGTATGGTAGAGGGCATACACCAGTTATCATTAGAATTAAGTAATAACGGTGTAAAATAAACCGCTCAATAAAATAAAATGGTATGGCTATGACATTAAGATTATAAACATCAATCGTTAATAGGTAGTTTTGAATTGAGATTTAGGGTAGGTACTTCTTTCCTACTTCAAGGTCAAGGATCGGGTCTCTGTATATGGTTCATAGGAATAGAGAAAAACTTGAAGGCAGTGTTTTGAGTATTGAGAGTTCATCTCTCCGCCTGTCGTATGGGACGTTAAGTTGACCCTTTGGCGTCTTTCATCGCAAGCAACCTAATGCTAACGTATTGTTTCTCTCTGATATAGTATAGATGGATGGTATAGTTATTATCGGTGGAGGAGACATACTAAAAAGATTACTTAAGCTATTTAGGATGGACTAGTAACTGGGGAGTGGAAGGATATTTCAGGGAACGGAGGAAGGGTAGGAAGAAACCCGGCGCGGTGTTGGCATTTGCCTATTCATAAAGAAAAACATCGCGGTATCCACGGTTTAACGTCCTATCCGGAGGGCGAATTACTGAACTTTAAGAACGCTCCTCACAGCATTCAAGTGAGAACCAGTTCACAAATGAAAAATATATGTCACTACCGCACCATCCCTGCTGCTTAATTCCTCTTCAAGGATTATATAGCAATAACGCCATTTGAAAGCGGTGAGTAAACATCGGCAAGTCAAAGAAACTTGCCACGAATGAAGGCTATCATGTTTCGAGCACACACTGACCACGACAGTGTATTTCAGTAATCATGAGCCAAACATCATCAAATTCAGATTTGTTACCAGTGTGCTAAAATAATGACAGCCAACTGAAAAAAACGCGCCCATTAAATAATGTTTAACCTACTCTTAACGAAATATTGCAAGGGTCCACGGTTTAACATCCCATCCGACGGACGGAGCACTGAACTGAACGGAGACCTGAAGTGCTCTCCGCACCAGGGTCCAGGATCTTTTTTCGCACGGCCCACACGCAGGGACATCTACATCAAAATCTAAAAAACACCCAGTAAACCACCCCTAGGGTATTTGGCAGGTAAAAACCAACACCAAGAATGTATTAGTGTCAAAAATCAAAATTCACTTTAGTTGCTACATTACAGGTTCTGTTGCCATTCTAAAATTATACAATACAATGAAATTCGTCTAGGAAATGTAGATCATATTACCATATGACAAAATTCCTTTGTTGACTATCCATCACTCTTTGGAACGTACACTAATAATTTAGGTTCAACAAATAAAATCAGTTCCTAGCAATCATGCAAAACTTAAATAGTTTACAATTAATCTTAAGCCAGTATGCGAAAAGACACAAAAAAAATATTTATCCCATGTTTTCACTTGATAAGGCCAGCATTATAGTCTCTGCTATGCATTTGAAATTAAATATAGGTTGCCATCCGTATCCAAATAAAAGATAACCACGTCTTGTTTTTAGTTCAGTATCCCGCGCTATCCGGCGAAATGTACTTAACAAAATCCTTTAATAGGATCAGTGGAAATACGGTTGCGCACGTGAATGCGTCTTTATTTAAGCGTCCAAGGATTGTATAACGTCACATTTACGTGCATTCATAATTAATTTCATTTTTATCTTATGCGCTATCTCCTGCTTTGTAAGTTTTAATTTTATTTAAAAGCATATGTTCACTCACCTTCCATTTATCGATCTTCAGTGTCCGAGAACATTTTATGCTGGATAATATGTGAAATGATTAATTTCATTTTTACCCCAATGAATTGAATACAAATGTGGTGTTAGTGCTTAGACATATATCGCAATTTTTATCATAAATAACTCTGGTAATATAACCGCCGGACGTTTGATACTTCAAGCTTCACTTTTCAGGTCAGCGTCTTGCACCTTGTTGGCTCCTTTCCAATGTCTGTCACCCTTACTTAATAGACTGTAGTCTTGCACTTGTCAGTGAGCCATTCCTTGATTATCCGACGATTTATAGCGGTTATTAAGCGTTGGATATTTCTACCTACTCTTTCTAATCGATCAAGACAAATTACATGGACTGACTTCGGTTCTCTTATAATAATTAACGTGACATCTTGTTATATAGTTTCTTCCAACTTCCTCATAAAATTCAATTTATCATGGACTTTAATAGTTCATCGTGTTAGTATCATACTCGCATAGTACAACTATCGTTTTCACTTTCTACTGGAGTTCACATTTATAAATCAAATGAAAAGGGGTCAAGGGAATTAAGAATAGCAATCGCGTTTTAGTGCTTTCTTTTTTTTTGATTAAACCTTGAGCTATATAGGTAGGTAGGCGCGCTTTTACTCTGAGGTATACTTTTTACTCTCTTTGAAGCTGATTAATAGAAAAAATTACATTGCCTTACTTCTTTTTAACTGATGGGAAAAAGATATCAGACCTCGGATATATATTATTTATTTTACAAGTCTCGTAAAAAATCCGTCATGTATATAATACCACAGCCAAAATTACTCGAGATGTCTTGAAAATTTCCTACAGCTCAAGTGATTTGAGAAAATTTGGTAACCGTGTTATCAGGTTTGAAACTGGGGAAAAGACTAAAGATTTAGATGTACCTTGATTAATTCATAACTGGGGTAACAGAGGATTTGTGATTGAACACTAGGGTTAAAAACGATTCTTATTCATATGGAACGTAGGAATTGGAGTGTATATACTTTACTCAATGATATTTAAAGTTACAGAATCATGGGACGATTATTTTTTTGCTTTGCATCATAAATGGAAGATTGCAACTGAGTCTATATTACGCCGTGCATTGTTGTTAGATTCGTATAGGTTAGGCCAACCAAAATTCACGGGTTTGAATTCCACCTCGAGCATTGATGTGATGTTTGTTTTATGTTTAATACCTTATTACCAATATCATCTATGAAAGTAGGTAAATATTTCACGCTATAGAGATATGGTTATATTAAACAATATCTGTACATTTTTCGGGTTTTCACATTCCAATTTACCGTGAACTCTGAAAGATGACACTTTTGGCGGGGAAAGAATATACAAATAAAAAAACGTACTCAGCGCATTTGCGCAAATCTTTGAATCCTTGAATTCTTACAGGGAAGACAATGCAAAGACAATTTTTCGTAACCCACGAGACGATGTGTACAAAATTTAATGCATGTTTCAGGCGTTACTTTGTGCAATCGGCTCATTATTGAATATAAATAATTTCTCATTTCACATTTTTAAAATGAATTTTTTTATGGGGAATGGCTAAGTAATTACCTAAATTTAAGGTTCTAGCTTGTGCTATGTCACGCTTTCAAGCAGATGTGAAAAAGAAGCCTTGAATTTACGATAAAATACATTTCCAAATTCCCTCTCTGTCAACCTCGATTGCTACGCTGAGGTTTTCATATTTTATATAAAGTGCTATCAGTAAACGTAGCTGTATTGAATTTCTTCAGAAGGTAGGTACGAATTAAGCTTCATGAGAGTCTTTTCCCTCGTTTCAATTACCGTTTTAGCTCCTACCACATTGAATACCTGCGCTGCGTGCCATTGAAAATCGATTTGTCACTATTGGAGTCCGTCTTTGTGTTCGATGCAAGTCAATTTTTCCACTGACGACACATTAGATGAGGCAGCTCTCGTGATGTAATTACATGTCGGGAACGCGAGGCGGCCGGTGTTCGATTCGCCGATCCAATTGTGGACTTGTTTAATTAAAAATTCCTCCGCGTGGGAGCTTACTGACGCTGATTACGTCGCTGCGGCTGGCGTGCAATTCGATCCCGAGCGCGAATCCAATGCCTGATTCCCAATTTGACTCGAGAGGCCGAGAGGGGTAGGATTGTTATCGAGGCACCCTTTAAAAGGTTCTCTCTCTCTCTCTCTCTCTCTCTTGATTAAATCCACCTCCTATGCGATCCCGTCCAGCTCATCCGTCAGCGCGGTTCACTTTGTCGTACAATGCTCACCTCTCACGCGCAAGTACTTTGATCCACTTGCTAGGGTGCCTGGAGAACACGTTGATGGACAACTTCGCACGGTATTGCTACCCAATCAGTGCCATTATTGAAATGCAAGCTAGCTCCTCTTTTAATGTCGTGTCTTTGATGTTGAAATGTCGCCATGCCTCTCAAGATTGTAGGTGTTCTTCAACCTGACATTAAAATCAACTATAGCGACTCGTTGCTTCATCGCTGAATTTTTAAAGAAACAAATGTACCATTCCGCAAATAAAGCAACTTTGCGAGTAGGATCTCTCTTTTTTCTTATTTTTCAATGTTATTTGCTTATTCTTTTTTTTTCAAAAATCTACTGATTGCTTTTGCCTGGGTATCTTTTCCATTTCAATTATTTTCGAATGCTTAAAAGACGATTCCGCATACGTTTCATTCTCCAAGCTAAAAGGAATGACGAAGCCAGAGAGGTTTTTTTTACTGGCAAGCAAGTTGCCGACAGTCTCTTTGTTAGACTTCGTAAAAGATTGAGGATTTCCTTTATTCTGCTTTCTAATATTTTTTAGAAGAATCTACAAGAAAATGATTGTGACTGAGGCTCATGATTTCGAGCATCTAATCTCATTGCTTTTTGTGAATAGGTACCCTGATCAATTCAACAAGCAAACTGACCAATATCCTATGACTTTCAAGTATAGATAGCTGTTCGTAATCTTTGTTAGTAGCCACTGAAGGACAGAGAGTCTGGAAAGATATCAAGTTTTATAGGAGCAAGGACATTTTATGTGAAATCCTTGCCCACTGCAGAGTAGTGTTGTAGCTTCGCACGGTCTCGGCACATTCGGATGGTGCTTAGTTGTGAAGTTATTATGGAAAAATGAGCATCTGTGATCATCTCAAATCTATTTGTTTGCTACGGACTTGCGTTACAGTTTTACCATCTGTAACTCGTCGTCATGAGCCTGCTCAGATGATCTCCGGTGTGATAAACACCAATAAATGTAATCGCAAGAAAACTAAATTCAAAGATCACGTACTAGCCGTGAAAGCTTTAGCGGCGTTACCCGCCGAATTGCACAATAGCAAATTTTCTGCAGAGAAAAAACCGTGAACATATTATTCCTTTAAAGCTCTATAATTACCACAGGGAAAGAGGACGACTTGGTAGTTCAAGTGGTAGAGCACCTGGCCGGAAATCAGGGGTCCGGGTTCGAGTCCCGGTCAAGGTGAATAATTTTTTCTCTGTGGAAAATTTGCTATTGCGCAAGAAAGCTGATTCCCTTTGCAATCGATTGAGAGGGCCGTATTCGGAATCTCAACCATAGTCTCGCTTCAGCTGCTTACTTGATAAAATATCTCATATGAGTCAATTTGTTGGACAAATTCTACATCCGGAGGTGGTGTTGCTTCTCAGCGTGATGCTGACAAGTATCTGCACACCACTTCGAACCATATGGAGTTGAATCTATATGTTATTAGAACTCGTAATAGAGATTATATTATGTAAACAGTGGAAATAAGACTGCAATTTATATTCTGAATATGGCCATTAAAATTAGGTAGGTACTCTATTCATGGAGATATTATCCACATCTAAACAGTGCTTGGCAACCAACTCTATAGTGGGAAGAAGGGGATGATTTCTCTACAAGTAGGCATTACCGACGACTATAGACGCCTGCAATACCGATTTTACCGCATAGTGTACTAAATTTACATGATCTAATATTAGCTTAAGTTGAAGACAAACCGTGTTGCCATGCTTGAAGTAAAGTTCCTATCTGCCGGCCGTTGGGTTTTCAAGCTGACGTCATTGCCCATAGTTTTCTTCTTCTTCTGGAATTTTAAAATACACTGTAAAACTAAAAGCATTTGAAATGAGGAGTTTAAGAAGAATTATGAAAGTGTATAGATTGAGCGGCAAACACATGAAGTTCCTGCGGGAGTGGGTGAGAGGAGAGTTCTCATCAAGACTGAAATACGGTGGGGTAATTTAATCGGCCATCCCGAGAAGATCGGATGGTCTGAGGAGTACAATCGTCGATGGAAACCCCAATTAGAAAAATGACAGAGGAAGACCTCGTAATAGATAAATGGGAAAGCTATAAAGAATTTAAAAGAGAAGAATCACCAATGCTAATATGTTAGCCGATTTAAGAATGGAGTGGAGAGGAGCTGATAATCAATCTTGGGATAGATGACTGATATGACACGAGATACCCGAAGAAAAAAATGCCTTCTACACCTCATGATTGTGGACGATGGATGCCTTTGGAAGCTCCCTCAAGTGTTCGCTTCGGAAGGCAAGGCCAGCGAAAGCCACACCAAGTGGCAACTGCCATTTTCCGCTGAGGTGTCGGCGAGGAGCCGAATGGGAGGGGAGTAGCCGAGGGAGGCTGGCTTGCATCAAGTGCGCGGTTTGGAGCCGAAGGCATTGTCCACGGGCCCAATCGATCGGCCCGCCGCCCATCCGACCCGTCCCCTCACCGGAAGGGCAGGAGGGAGGAGATAAGGGAGAGGAGAGTCAACAACGGAGTGGAGGGAGGGAACAAAGGCAGGGGTGGGGGCGGAGGAGGGAGAATTGGGAGGAAGGCGGGAGGAGGAGGAGTGCTCTGAGGAGAGCGAGGTGCGAGGGAGGGGGGCTGGGTTCGCCTCGGCCGAGAGAGGAATGTGACTCGCGACGGGGAAGTGGTGGGCGTGGCCCGCTCCGGCCAATCGGACGCCCCACACGCCCCCATCCCACCTTGGCATTCCGTCCCTCTGTTCTCTCCCTCTCTATCTCCGTCTCTTTCTCCTCTCGCCTCCCTCGCCCTTTCCTCCTCTGCCTCGGGCTCCTACAGAATGAGACTCCCACTCACGTCGTCAGTGGCGACCCCGGTGGTAATCTAATGTTGGAAGAGGACTTTTTAAAGAGATAAGTGTGGGTGGGTTATTTTATCCTCCACCTACCAAGCCCCTCTACTGGAAAGATTACGACACTCATTAAGACCCACCTGTTAAACATGTAAAATTAGATCCGATACCTGGTGATGGCGTAAGATGCTGAAGATTAAAATTGGACAGGTGAAATGAAAAATGAAGTGTAGGCAAGCAGTAGTTGGGGAAGAAAGACAAGGCAGAGAAGAATCAGATATAATGAGCGCAAGGTAATTTATTCGTAAAGAGCGTATTCGAAAAAAAATGGAAAGAGAAAATCCGACGACAAAGACCATGGGATAAAAGGATGGGCCAAAGAAAGAGGGATTTACAAATGAATTACCGGGACGTAATGGAGTAAACAATCTATTTATCAGAAGGGTATGGGGACTGGAATTAAAAGATCGTAGGTTAGAAAAACAACGACAAATTTCCTACATATTTACCATTTACGACAATGACTCGTGCGATCGAAGCTACCTGAGAGAAGGCAGCTAATCCGTATATTTAGTATAGTTCTTAAGCTTTTTTTTGTACGTCTATATGAATATAGAATGGCAGTTTTAAATTTGATGCGTCATTATATGTGAGCCTTCTTTCCTTGGTGAATTTATTTCACAAGTCGAAGCTGTAAAATTGTGAAATTGGTTAAATTAGGCGATGATAAGAGCATGATCGGAGGTTTGCAGGGTTATATGCGAATATTGTTCTTTAGAGGAAGCCAGAATTCACAATTAACTAAGGAAACAGGAAACGTAACAGGAGTAGTAACGTTGTAAATGAGAGCCAGGGTGAATGAAACCGTAGTGAAAATGTTGAGAAGCTTATAAATTCCATGGCATCTGAAACTATGTAATTTTTGTTGATAGTGACCTACTAACCGAATTTAGTTGTGTTGGAATAGCTTCGACCGTAATTAGTGAGAGTGGCTCAGATTACTAAGACTAAGTTCAGAGGACTGAATATTAAGCATATATGGTGAACATTAAGTCTCTAAGGTGAAGAATTCAATATTTACTGAGGCTCAAAAATCTTGAAAATCAATAGAGTTGTCATCCTTAAACTGAATCGTATGGATGAATTTGATGGTTTAAGGAAGAGTAGATCATGTGAAACTCAACTTTCTCTCTTTTCCCACGATATTTTAGCTTCCGGCGAAAATAATATTCCAGTGGATGAAATATTTCTCCATTCATAGAAAGCTTTTGACAAGGTGTCTCATAGAAAACAAATTTTTAAACTAGAATCTTATGGGTTAGGCAGTAATATAATATCATGGATAAATGATTTCCTTCATGATCGGGTACAAAGGGTTGTTCTGGATGGTGTTACCTCCCCGGCAATTGAAGTCAATTGAGGTGTCCCACAAGGTAGTGTGATAGGCCCACTCCTGTTCCTTCTGTACATAAACGATATCAATAAGGTGGTAAAAAGAAAGCTTCGTCCATTTGCCGATGACGCATTAATGTACAGGGAAATTCTATGCCCAAATAATAAAGAATATTTAAATTATGACCATCAAGCAATTGAAAAATGATGCATATATGGCAGTTAGAATTAATTTTTAACAAATGTGTAGAAATGAGTTTATGGAAAATGAATTGTTCTTCTCCTAGTACGTACAAAATAAGTGATAATGGAATAACAAACGTGGAATCCATTGTATATCTTGCAATAAGACTGACACATGATCTTTCCTGGGGTAAACACATACGTGAAATAATGGGTCAAGCTAATCGTAGACTGGGATTCATCAAAAGAGTATTGGGTAGATGTGATGAACGTGTACGAGAAATGATCTACTTACCCCTTGTTAGACCTCATTTGGAATATGCTGCTAGTGTATGGGATCCCTACAAAATCGGTCTAAATAACTAACATGAACGTGCGCAACGAAGATCGGCAATATTTGTAAAGGGACAGTACGATAACTATATTAGTATAACCAGTCTATTAAATGAATTAAATTGGGAATCATTGACAGATCACAGGTTGAAATTTAGATTTAATCTCCCAAATAAATTCCAAGATAATATTTTCAGTGATGACGTTAAAAATATTTTGCGAACCCCAACTTACTATGATAGAATGGACCATAATCACAAAATTAGAGAAATTGATTGCCGAACTGACAGATTCAAAATATCTATTATTCCTGGTACAATTAGGGATATGAATAACGGTAAATATATCCAATACGAGTGTAGGAATGGATAACATTGGTAGCTGCATATTTGTATAAGCTTATTTGTATAAGCTAACCCAACTAACAGATTGTTTTTGCATATTTGCTTTGCTATTTGTATCTTTTTTTTAATAGTCTAGTTTAGAACAGTATATAAATACGAATCCTTTTTTATGCATGATATGTAGTGAATGTTTGGTGAGAATTCACTCCCTGCCACACACCTTTATGGTGGCTTTCAGGGTATTATGTAGATGTAGATGTGCATTGACACAGAAAATTTTATTCTTTAATGCCCATAAAAACTTATTCAGCAATGAAATGTTTAATTATAGCTGCACTTTGATGCTGTAACGGTCCTGCCAGAATAAAATATCCTCCAGAAAATGTCCTTCGCGAACCGTTATCTCCTCTTGTAACGTTCTCATTCGGCTTCTTGGTGAACGCGAGTTTGCTCACTGATACTCTTTCCACACTTCTCACCCCATTCATATCTTTGGCTTTTCCTTCGTCTTGTCCATCATCATCAAATCTCGCCGGCAGAAGCAACAAACTGCGCCGTCGACCAGCCCTCTGCCAGCCTAATCTTATGCACCTCTGTATCGCGTGATCTCCCTTCATGCCCTGCACGCTTCTGCGACAAGATTTTGCGGCTCAACTGTTTACCACCTCCCGTAACAAAACACCGCTGTATGAACGGTGTTAAAAAGAGTTAGGAGTTAAAGAGAAAGCTCTGCCCCATGCACTCGGAGCGTGTCGCGGGTGAGTGATCACATCTTCTCGGTCAGACGGTTTACAGGTTCCGCTTCGTGATGAACCCCATACACAGTGTGTATGGGGTTACACACCGCGCACACGACAAGCTGTCGGTTTGACAGCCGGCTGAGGAGCCAGTTCTCAGGAGCGACGGTTGTCGTCATCGAATAGTTTCCCGAGTTTGAACGGCAGAGTTTATTTACAAAGATTGGTAAAGGATAGAATGGAAAGGAATGTAAAACGTCTGAGGAACGTTCGCACAACTATACCTGTTGCCTAAGATTTTGACTGTTTTATGTATGTATTTGTCATTATCATTTGGGCCATATTATGCTAGAATTAGGTTGAGAAGTACACCAACTTCTAAGGTAATCGATCTTATGGGAAAAACATGGCTGATTCACATTAATATAGATACTTGCGACCGATTCCGAGATATACTATCATCTTCTAGCCAGAAGATGATACTTTGTGCCGGTCACTACACGTTAGGAATACTAACGGTTTCGCCTCAGACGTCTACTATAGTTATATCTATTTATTTCAGGAGACTAGAGACCTAGAGACTCTTGAGAAGTAAAATAAATACGTGGTGATCAAAAAATAACGGGATTGACTTCTCACTGTTTTCTTCGATTCATGGTGTAGTCATGAGTTCCTGCCACCTGGTCGTACGGTCGATAAGGAATACAATCTGGTAGTTATGCGCTGTTTGCATGGAGGAATCCGACGAAAACGCCCAGAATTATGGCAAAGCAACTCGTGGAAAATGCACCACCATAAATCTCCCACTCACACCTCACCGCTTGGTCACGATATTTTGGTAAAAAAACAAACCGTTATTTTGCCTCAGCCACCGTATTTGCCGGACATGGCCCCCTGTGACTTCTTTCTATTCCCGAGGCTTGACAACATTTTGCTACCATACATGACATAATAACAGAATCCCTGAAGGAGTTTAACTCTCTACCGAAAAGTGAGTTCTCCATAAGTGCTTCAAAGTTCGCAAAAAAAACGCTGGTTCATGTGCATTATACCTGAGGGGGATACTGCGAAGGGGAAAAAATTGATGCTGATTAAAAAATAGATATTCTTTGAGAAAAACGAAAATTCCCGTTATTTTTTTATCACACCGCGTACATATTCAAGACACTACGTCTATGCATTTATTTTCTAATTACATTTTCCATTATTGTTGTTATATTCATATTACCCTACGCAGTGAGCGTGCGGGGTTATTATAATTAAATAATTCAATTTTTTTGTTACAGTAAGTGTGAGCACAATACTATTAGAAACCGTGAAATTTCTCTAAAGCATACATTATTTTGAAATTAAAAACCTTATCGTGATTTGTAAAACGGCAATTGTTGTCTGGATTTTGTTTGGAGTTTCAGGGAGTAGATTATCGCCTGCATCGCTACACCACCATTAACCCTCTCACTTTTTTGTTTGCCGTCCCTTTTAGGTCCGTCCAGCGGTGGTAAGGAAGGCGACCGTCAATTGTTTGTCTTCCATCTCTCCGAGACCCTTGTTCAATTCTCCCCGCTCTTGACACCGATTATGAATCGATGCGTTTCCTCCACTTGGCATTCCTCGATGAGGTGATGTTCATCACTCATTTGCCCATCACCGTCACTTATCTCTCTATCTCTCTGTAGTACGACGGCATTGACGTCAATACTTATGTCTCGAATTTCCGATCTTTTTTCTCTTCTCGTGTAGGTAGTTTGCGAGTTTTATGCTGTTGATGTTTCGGTCAATTGGGCGTTTTATAAGGCGGTTTGCGTTGGAATTCTACTCCCTGTCTCCAAATAGCTGTCTGGTGCTAATTGACGTCGTCTCGGGTGTGTTTTCCTAAGTCTGCGCCTTTGTGCTTTATTTACACTTTTAACGCTAATTAACGATTCAGAATTCTTCTTCAATTAACGTAAACCACACTGTTCACTATTCAATGGTGCCATTCATTTTGTCAAGTAACAGATGTTTTAAAATGATTTTCTTTGCTCTCTCTAATGTCCAAAGTACAGCTATGTACATACATAAATTATGGTAAGTATGTAAATGAAAGAGGTTCCCATTTTTTAATGCCTCTGGGTGGAGAGGAAAAGGTTAATGAACATATTTTTGACACTAGGCAGGGTATAATTATCACCTAAAATTTGTTAAACACTCTACTGTGAATTATTACCGTCCGAAATTCATTGATGGCTCCTGTAACTGTTTGTTCCCGTAATAATGTTTAACCTTCTGCATAAAATCTACTTCGTGCGATTGAAAAAATGCCATGAAATGATGTGAAAAGAACAATTATGATTTGTATTGGAGTGTTAGTGAAAATAACTAGGGAGCTGCGCAATCTTAAAGTCATTTTACACCAATCATTAAATTGCATTCTTGAAACAGCGTCACATTTGGGAAATTGCATGGACGAATCCTTGGAAATGGAACGTGACCTATTTTCCTTATATTTGTTTTAGACTGAACAATGTTAAAGCGGCCATTGGGGTTCATGAGCGGTGTGTTAGGGAATGCCAAGCATTAAAGCAAGATTTTGAAATATTAATGTAATTATTCCATGTACCTATCCCCTAATTTGAATATTTAATTTTAACACCATTGAAGTTATACTCTTCCTCATTTAAGCAATTTTCAGGTATATCACAGATTGTAAAGTTTAAGTGCACGATAATTAATAACGCTACTCTCACTTTGTTTCCCTTTGTCACCAATTCCACACATTATTTCGCTACATATACGTGACAGTGGGAAAAAAATATATTTTTTCATATTATAAAAACATATGCCAGAGACTATTACTGAAATGTTGATCATTGTTTAAGTAACACGAAAGAAGATAGGGTTCATCTAAATTTATGAATTTGTATACTTTGGCTACAGCCGTTCCCTTTAACGAAGGATTCCTCGAGGGATTGCTTTTATTCTCAGAAAATTGTGCGCACTTGGAAAAATAAAGATGCATGTCAAATTTGTGACGTCGCTTTTTCCAAAATATCCGCCAGAACTTCGAAATATTTGAAGGTCGCGCGCAAAGCGGTCGTACCCATCCTTTGATGTGATCCTTCGGGGGGATGTAAACAGTGTGCTCGCACCCTGCGTTGCAACGGCGTTTCCATGTGCCCCTTCACTTGTTTCCATTGAAAATGAAAAGGCGAGCATCCTTTATGCCCTCTGTGAATGAGCGTTGCTTGTAAACGTCTCTCAGAGCTTCACGTGAAAGGCTGGGACACGTAGAGTAAACCGACCGCTGTTATTCTTCCCGCATCGGAGAGACAAGAAAGTCATAACTATTCATTCTTTCGTTTACTCTCTATGCACCCTGTCTCATCTGGCTCCGTACTGCAACTTTTGTTTACATGCCAGATATCTTGGAAGCGAAAAAAACTCTTTCGCTGAGAGGGAAATATGACTATCCATCGGCGAGTTTTGATTGTAGGTATGATCCCGACGACGGCTATTTATCAGTTACCTAAGGGCCTTAACAGTTATATAGCATGTCCCTAATAAACATTTCTTAAGCAAATTTATTTACTTGGTATTTACCTTTGTTTACTTGCCAGATATCTTAGAAGCGAAAAAACACTTTCGCTGCGGAGAAAATATGACTATCTATAGGCAAATCTTTATTGTAGGTATGATCCCGATAACGGCTGTTTAACAGTAACCTAAGTGTCTTAAAAGTTTAATAACATGTCCCTTGTAAACGCTTCTTCGGCAGTTTTATTTACTTGGAATTTCAAGCGTTTTATTCACCTGTAAATTGCGCTTAGTCTGCTTCTGATATACTCTCTATCACTTGCCCTCCAGATAGTGTGCTGCAGGGTGTTTCGTAGTACACCTACGATATGAGCAAGAGATATTAGTTGGGGATAAGCTATACCCAAACAGAAGGAGGATTTTTCCAAACCATCAAATCTAATTGAGATGTATACAGAGACGTACATCCTCTTCGGTATATCTTATCATAATCTTAACTGACATGGCCGTGGTGGTCATGCTTCCCAACATTTCACGTCATTTAACCTCACATCTTGCGTGATTGTCGCCCCACTTTTTCAATCTTTATTACATCCTCCCCGATTAATTAACATTATGGAAACCATATTCACTGACAATTATCACTCGAATTTCAATTGCATTTAAAGTTTATGTTGCAGTATCATGCATTTCATTTTGTTTAGTTGTTATGGAATAGCACTTGGATATGCTCTTGCTGCGTAATTATTATTTGCAAAGAAAAAAATTTCAAATAAATTAACTGCATTCACTATTCAAATGAGTAATTCATCAGCAAGATGTTTTTTTGGAAACCACCGGAGAAAATCAAATTTTCTGATAGTTAAGTGACCGTAATGGAAAATACAGGTGGTATCACCTAAAAGGTATTTATTAATTTATTTTTACCCTATGTATTTATCTGTGTGGAAGATATTTGGCAAGTGCTTGTATTCGATATGAAATGAAGGATGCCATACATCGTTAAACTATTTGCAGTAATATATTTGCTTTTGATCCATCAGAATAGAAAATTTACTATTATTTGTATTTAAATTATTTTTTGTCTTCCACGAAAGTGATCCTCAATTTTAGCGTTTAAATTACATGTTTTTTTTGGGTTTACGTAAAACTTATGCAAGTTAAATGGAAAGTTACATAGCGGTTTGGTATTGTTTTTAAGTTTCTGTGAGGATCGGGCTTCTTTAAAAAGGAATTAAGGAGTTTCCGGAGCAAAGAGAATGATAAAAGAACACCTTTGAGCTCGAAATTGACTTTGTTACCGGTGTATTCCTCGTCGTATTGTTTAATGGAGTGTTAATAGGGGTGTTCATTAGTGCCTCTCATTCACAAAAGACTTCCATGTTTGTGTGTGAATGAACCGAGCTTCTTCTAATGAATCTACGCAAAGGTTTTAGGCATTTGAAAACAAATGGATGCCGTTCTAAAATAACTCGGAGTTTATTCTTCAACTAATATGGAGCAGTGGCGCATATCAGTTCAAGAGTAGAAATAATTAATCAGTTTTCCCCTGGAGCATGAAGTAAATTACTTCATGATGTTCTTCTTTGTCTGTAATTGTTGTTCATCTTTGAACTTGTACCATTATTCTTTAGAGCCTTGTATAATATATTCATGATTCCACCTGGATGATGATGCAATGAGATTTAATTGCTTCTTTAAATGCAGGATATATTTTATGTGTGATGCAAGTGGAAAACCGCATTACCGAAGTACGAAAACCGTAGTTCCATGCATAAAAGAACGCCTGTCAATCCTTCTCACTCAACAGACACGCTTCCATGCAATGAATATATTCTCTTTTTAAAGGTAAAAGCATAGGTAGAGCTAGGAGTCATTCTCGTACATTGCGGTCGTACATCTATATCTACATATACGCAATGCCCTGCAAGCCATGGTTAGGGTGTGTGACATGGGGTGAAGATCACCAAACACGCGCTATTGACACGCAACTGGGTCACTACATGGTAACACAAGATAATAGGGCAATATACACAACGATGGTGATAGCGTAGTTTGAGTTGAAGTTCTGAGGCGTCTATTCATCTCTTTTGATAATGAAGCTTAAGGTTCTTTTGATAGATTAAAAAAAACGTAAGCATTCTAAAAATCATCACATTTAAGACTTATCTAATGTTTGTTTCCCTTCATGCTTCCAAACCCTCAATCTTAGATCCTCAACCAATGTTATTCTCTTTGCATACCACTTGGGCTTTTCCATTAGGACCGCCCAATCACTGATTCCCTTAGCCCAACGTAATTAACATTCACTTCAAGTCTGACATATATTACGTTCTTTAGAAAAAATATAATTGATCCCTTTATCGACATTTTTTATATTTATGAAAATTCATGAATTTTCATAAATATAAAAGTCATATAACTAATATAAATATAAATTTCATACATATGAATTTTCATGAAAATTCATATTTATTCATGAAAATCTGGATCCAACCATGATAACGAGTAGGTAACGCGCCAGCTTGATAACCCATTGGTCGTGGGTTCTAATCCTACCTGGGGAATGGATATTGTGATTGCCTTTAACTAATGCCTGGTGATCTTTGACTGGTGATCTTCACCCCCTGCCACACACCCTCGCGGTGGCTTGCAGGGTTCGTACCCAGTTACCGCTGATTTCCGGCCAAGCACTTTAGCCAATGAAGCTACAAGCAAGACGTCCTTCTCCCCTTGGCTTTATAGAGGTGTTTAAGGAGTTAGATGTTGTGAAAAACTGTCATACACACAATGCCGTCACAAAGTAGCCGTAATTGTGAGTACTTCTCTACCGTAATGCCAATGAGCTTAATTTTGAACGATGGCTGGTTTAAATGCGTTAATTTTCACAATTTAATAACAATTTCGCCGGATTTTCAACCGGCATCATCAAGTTTGGATGGAATTTCGGTGAATGTGTTCTCAAATTATCAAACCTAACCTGACAAATGCAAGTAGTAGCTCATAAGCACCGCAGAATCGTAAGATTGAATTCTAAGTTGCTTACTATTAACCCATAGAAGGGTTGCGAACTAGCCGCGAAGGAGGTAGCCGCTGATAGGCACATGAGCAAGATTTCCTGGTCAAGGGGGTCTTATCTGTGTTCTCAAATCTGTTCCAGTACTCATATGAGCTTCGGACCGGGAGGAAAGGCGCAAGGATGGGAACGGAAGGGAAATGAGGATGGTGGGGAGGAGGACGGTGGAGAGAAACTCGACGTCGGCATTAGCCTCTTAACAAAAGGCGCCTGGGGGACAACGTCTCAACGTCCCATCCAATGGACTTAGTACTGAACTCGAATGCTCTTCACAAAAAACTGACATCAGGGGATGGTATATCAAGGAAAAATATCTTCCACATCTTCAACCCGGATTTGAACCCGAGGCCTCCAGGTTAGAGTACAGTGCTCTAACCACTAACCACTCAACTCGTGGATGATTGTTTTCCTCTAGAAGGATAATTCGTAATGGGGGCGTTTACTTGGAACCGAAATCGCAATTTTGTACACGAAATCGTTAGATGGAAACAAAAAAAGAATTTTAGGGAAAAAATTATTCTCCTAACCACAACCATTCACTCATAAATCAAAAATTAAAATAAGCAAAAGGTGACGCCCACCGAAAAAGGTGCTGTATTAACATTGACGTCATTTTTCTCCCATCCTTGACTGCTTTTCGTGGAAGCGAAGGGAGTGGAGGGGGGTTATCGGAAGGTCTGCTCGCACAGATGCTGTCGCAACTGTCCTATTGGAAGAATCAGCTGTGTCCCCCCCATTGCGATGAGGCAAAGCGCTTCTCGGGCTCAGTTGTGATTGGACGAAGTCGTCATACATCAGAGGTTGCACCACGCCCACTTTTCCGAAAGGGTTAAAAACATCAGTTTTTCGCCGCTTATAGCTCGAGAAACAATTGACGGATCAAAAGACGGAAAAATACGGGTCTTTTTATTTTGCAAACTCTATCAGATTCGGCGATAAAAAATATGGTAACCGATCCCATTAAGGATTCTCCTTAGATCGCCGTCCTTGAAGTTTTAAACCTGTGCATCCCCCCCAAAGTAAAGCAGCTGACGGCGGCGTGTCCGTGGGGAAGCAAATAGCGACGTGGTGCGGGGGAACGCCCCCGTAGCGGCGGCGGGGGAGGGTGTGCGTGTCGTAGACGTGGGCGGGGGGCGTGGGAGCCGAGGCACATCAACACCCTTTCCTCGCCCCGTTGACTCTCACATGGCCACCCTTAAAATAAGTCCTCAATGCCTCATCACGCGTGTCCCCCTTGCTGAGCCGTGAGATGGGATGTGGAGGGGATGGCGGGCTGAAGCCAAATGGGTCCTCAACGGTGTGGAAGGGGGTCCAAACCACATTAGCGACGCCACCCGGAGAACGAATTTATTTGCATTCCGCGTCTACGTGGGTTCGAAGCGGTGCGTAAACGAAGATTTTCAAGTTTGTGGAAAAAATCTTAACGATCGACGCTGCGGGCTGTCGGTCTCCGCGATATTAATGGGAGATTAGCGCCTCCAACCGAATCGAGATGGATCCATCTGCGAGAGAAAGTGGTTCAAGACACTCCTAACAGGAACTAATCACCTTCAAGGAAAGAGGCTTAGGGATGAAAATGCTTGTAACGTATTTTTAGACTTAGTAGGGTGTTGAGGTGTTTGAATTTCGCACAGAGTGGTGCTCAGTTCTACCTATACACCAATCACACCAATTTCCGGAATGGACACTGTTTTTTCGAGTAATATCAAAGTTTTTGCCATTATTGATTGCCAGTTGCCAGTTCTTCTTCATCTTTGGGGCCCAATTAGCTACATTAAAGATGTCTATGTAACGAGTACATGATTGATATGAATCGTTTTGATGGCCTTCCATTGTCTTATAGTAGACCTGAGACGATAGGAAGAAATGTTTTATAATAAAGTGATGAATGCTTTTACTCTTTAAAATATGAAATATTTTAGGAATAGTTTGAGAGAGCTTAGTTCAGCGTATGAATAGACAGTTGAATACCATTGCTTTTACGAACACGTATTGTAATATTAAATTATCTTAATACCTTCCTTTTAATCAAAGCATAATTGTAAATTTTGATTATTGTATGTTTGTATTTGCTCAACTTTTGGGAAGTGACGAGTGCCATGGATTATTTTTCTACCATTAAAACTCAAAAGCATAAGTTATTGAATTAACCTCTTGTTGGCACATTAGAACGTGCGCCGCATAAATTAGCCAGCTCTTCCGTAGCAAGGAAAGATCATTCTGCCCAAATATATTAATGTCTTCACTTGATGTGATTGGGTGACAAGAGGAACTGCGAAGTTTTCCTCGCTCGTTAACACCGTCATTTCGAGTTCTTCCCAAGGTGCTAATGAATACTGTTTCTGACACGTTGCTGGATCGAATGCAAAATCCTATTTCTGAGCGAAGATTGTATTTGCATGGCACTATGGCATTCCGCAAAGTACGGCTTGTGCATTCGATGCATGGGTTATGTGCTTTTATTTCTCCCTTAAGTTTTTAAGGAACTAAAGCTATTAACTTTCATAGACACTTTCAATGTTCACGTCTTGTTTTTCATGTACGGTCAAACTTCTTTACGGGGTGTTGAGCTTCAGTTCATCGCCCCCAAACCGATATATGCTGATTGCTAAAGCGAATAGTTAGATAGCGTGAACAAATTCTTGCAAATATCCAAACCGGTGCTTGAAACCGAATTAATTATCTCCCTGCGAAGTACTCAAATTGGTATTTATAAAAAAACTTTTACATATGCGTTGAAAAATCAAATGTTTCTTCATTTAAATCAACATCAAACATTCATCATAAAGTTTTACTCCTAACACCTTGCGACCCTTGATAAATAAAATATATTTTTTTAAATTTTCGATTACAAAAAATCACAACTATTCCTTCTGATAAACTTCATTCTAACATTATATTTAACATAAACATTCATGCAATTGAAAAATGCTTTGATTATTGAAGTAGATTGATTTTGGAAACTAACTCGAGATGTTTTGCTGAAATGCTTTAATTTTATGTTAGAGGGCGTGAAATCAGCAACATATACTGCCAATAAAATTTCTACTCCCACATTATAATGTGAAACTTTGGAAGTTAATTCCTAATATTTTTACAAATGATATCGCAGTAGAAGAAGTACCACAATTAGCTAATTTTGATTAGACCATATATTTCATGAAATAAAAGACGACCAGAATATGAAAAACTCGACGTGATTCTTGAAATGATGCGTTTATGAGCTAATAATATCCTGCTAAGATGGTTTTCGTCATGTAACCCAGATATAACACTTTCAATGCTTCAAAAAAAAATTATGTCCACGCTATCAGAGTACCGTTGTTTTATTCTTTATGGTAGCGAGGCATGGATGATAAAGGCAGCAGAGAAGTCAGGACAAGGATCATCTGAAGTATTTTGTAAGAGAAGAATGGCAAACACAAAATGGATTTACCGAGTAACAAACTATGTCCTAAGAAGAGTGGAAAAAAACGACAAGTCTGATGACAACATTAATGAGAAGATGGGACAAAATATTCTGCCATGTTTTCATGCGTGAAGGTCTAATTGAGACAATAATTGAGGAAAAATTTAATAGGAAGAATGGAAAAGGAAGGCCTTGCATGGGATAAACGAAGCAAGATTAGCAGACAGGGAAAGTGAGTTGAGAGCTACGTCATCGGTGATCATGATGGCTAAGGTATATATGTATGAAGACAACTCTTTAGACCTCACTATATGATCGAGGTAAATATAGATTTATTTACATTTTCCGCATTTCATACTTCATGCCGTATTACGATGGCCAATCTCATACCAGAGCATTTGGAAGGCCACACGCAATGCGTATGGCCTACCAAATGCTCTGCCGGACACAAATGCATGTATTTTCAAATTGCGCACATACGCATTCATCTTTCGTTTTTCTGTTCGAACCTTTAGTGTCATTTGTTTTCCAGCGATAACGAGCCTTTCCTCGCGCACCTTCCCGTCACCCACATTCCCGCATGTTTCTGCTAATTCAGGTGTTGTGCTCACAGGCCTCTGCTCCTCGTTTTTCCACTTAATTTATGCTCATCTTTGAGTGGAGACGGGACTGTTGATAATGACACAGCCTTGGCGCAGAGGCCGGAACGCAAATAAATGCACATTTGCAAGGTGAAGATTTTGGTGACGCTGGCATCTGTCCTGGCAGTTAAATATCCATCGATAATAATTAAAATACAAAGCAGTAAGGTACTGCAAATAACTAAGGTTGAAATGAGGCACATGTAATGATCAAACCGTTTGTGAGTAAGAAAAGCAGGAACGTGACACACAGAACATCACCTTCAAAGCGTTAGAATAAGCAGACCCTGGAAATATCTTCCTGTTTATGGAAAGTGCATGGCCATTTTCTACGGTTCCTTTTAGAATTTAGAATAGAAAGTTTTACTTTAGGGAGGCAGTCCCTTAGATTGCCTCCTGATTCCACATAACCCCCGGAGAGAGTTACTCAAGAGTTATAATTGTTAGCATTGCTTCGTAAAAAATGTGCCATGAAATTGGAAAAACATCTAGGTACATGCACACAATTCTTTTTATCCTCCGCTAATGTGTCCCAACTCCAGGCAAGCATTAATATCCAGGCCAGAGAGTAAAATTAACATAATATGATCCTCTTCAATAATTTCATTTTCCAAATTCTGTATCGCAAATGTTTCTTTTTCCGGCTCTTGTTTTTGGTTTACAATGGTGATGACTTGGGAAGTTTACCCAACTGAACTATAGGCCGTCTGCTGGGCTTCAACTTGTTGGAAATCGTAAACATTCAACTCGTAATAATAATGGGACGCAAGGTCATTCAAGAGCAACACTAAAGACATCCACTTTATGCGAGAGAAATTATTTCACTCGACGTATTAATTCAACGTACTCAGCAGTATTATATTTGTTTTTATGTGCTATATTTTCACTCTTGTGTTCTTCAAATACGAATTTTCCATTTTTCTATAAATATGTTCCTGTTTATGGAAAGTGCATGGCCATTTTCTACAGTTCCTTTTAGAATTTAGAATAGAAAGATTTACTTTAGGGAGGCAGTCCCTTAGATTGCCTCCTAATTCCACATAACTCCCACAGTCACATATTGGTTAGTCAATTAATCACAATCCTGGTTGCATTGATTTAACATTCATAGAAATTTAAACTGAAATTAGTGACAGAAATGAAAGTTGATGTAAATATTATATTCATGCCAATTCTTTGAAGCCAAATATTGGTTCTTTATGGACTTATCTAGTATTAGGATTCGAATGTATTTAGTATTAGCTTTTATTTAGTTTAGATGAAGCTTCGGCAGCTAAACTGGTAAAGTATCTGATCGGAAATCAGCGGGTTCGAGTATTGGTCGTGGTGGTTTTTTTTGTACTTGTGGAAGTTATTCTATTGTGTTTGGTTCTAATTGTTACAACTCAAGTAAAGGTGGGTAGGTGGGTAGTTGCTATTCCTTTGTCGATGGTGATTTCGTTGAAAGATTTGGATAAAACTTAGGTTGGTTTGATCTGATGTGCCTCTTAAGTCCAACTTCAATCACAGCTCTTTCACAAACAACTTATTACTGCAACAATATGACTACAAATATGGTATTCCATTTGCACATGTATTCATAAGTAGATACGTCTGACAAAGCTTTCTTAGGCAGAACAGAAGTGTTCCAAAATATCTGGGTGTCAGTTTAATGCATGGTAACCATGCTTCATTTTACCGCAGCCGCGTAAATTTCTGTGAAAGGAAGTTAAAGTCAACACCATCCATCCACGCGCATTCTCTCGGTTCAGAGACAAAGGGACAAAGACATAAATGCTAGTCGGGATCACGCGTTGTGCCGCGGAAGTCAAAAAACACTCGAGAATATATTTTAGGGAAGTCGTAAAAGTCACCTTGTGCCTCTTTTAAAGGGAAACCGCTCGGAGGGAGACACGTTCGGCGGCGTCTTTAGACGAAACAAAACAAACGTTTACTCGAGTACTGCCAAACTTGAGACGGCTTATACGAGCGTCGCTGGTAGTGAGTGAAGTATTCCTTTCCTCCCGAAGAGAGAGGAAGAGAGGCACCCGTTTGAGCATAAGCCGCCCTCGGAGGCACATCTGTGTTAATAACCACAGATGGAGACTTTTCTTCCTAAGAGAAACCATTTGCATTTAGCCAGCGGGGTAGTTCGCCAATAACATTAGTGAAAATATCATTTCGTGGACTTTTTTTCATCTGGCAGTGTTAAAAATTTGATTTAAATTTTTTATTTAGATTTTTTTGAGATTTTTTTGCAGAATGATTGAAATCATCTGAGTTGTGCTTTTCTTATCCTTCATTTGAAATCCTTATCTTATTTCCAGTACCATATACATAAAGTAATGGTGATAGAATTAATCACTCATGACATCACCTTAAATGAATATTATTATTATTTTCCTCCGGGGAATATGGCTAAAGTTTCTAAGGCTTTTCTTGGGATAGGTTTTTATTTGTATGTGTGATTACATTTTCTTTATTTCACGTTTGAGCAATTGAAAAACTGGAGAATATTTTACTCAAAGTGTTATATTTGTTAGCATTGCTTCGTAGAAAATGTGCCATGATATTGGAAAAACATCTGCATGCACACAATTCTCTTTATCCTCCGCTAATGTGTCCCAACTCCAAGCAAGCATTATAATATCCAGTTAACAAAATCTGTAATAGATACTACAGTAATTTCTTGAATTAAAATTAAAAAATACATCGAATTCACCGAAGAAAAGAAGTATTTTCAACTATACTGCTATTTATGAAAATCTACTCCCTCTCTGGGACGGGCGCTTATTTCATCTAGAATGGTACACAAGATATTATTTTTTGGATTTTACTTCGAACAGAATGAGATGAATAGCTCGCTGTATTCCGAAAGGTGAAAGACAGGTTGTTTATCTAAAGTGAAATAAAGAAAATGCTTTAGGAAATAATTCGGCCATGAAGTCCTATGCCGCGACAACACTTGTCTGTGCTACGATTTCAAGTATTGAATTTAAAATTTCAGGGTGTAGAAGACTTGCATGAAACTTGCTAAGTTTCACTACTGAACTCCATTCACTGGCTCAAAGCAGATCCAGTGGTCGAAAGAGGTCCGGGCTCGATTCTGGGAGTGGCCGCTTTGGTCACGCGCTCTTAAAACCGTGTTATTTTTTGGGTTCTATAAGGTTTATACAATCCTTTCCTAAATTTTTCCTTATCTATGGAAACAAGTTTCTGCATCGTCACCATCCAGCAGAAAAACATTCCAGCTCTATCCAATAAGCAATAGAACAGTACAGACTAAGATAGCTATCTTCCGAGAGGAGAATCTCCTGACTGCTGGAAATGTAAGTTTGGAAGAAAGGAAACATTTCATTACAGCTTATATCTGGTACATTATTCCTAAGGGCGGTGGAAGAGGGGCGATAATAGCACCTGAGGAGTCAAACATGAGATATAGTGTTACAGAAAGATGACCAAGATACAATGGACTGACCGATAGGCAAACGAAAAAGTCCTACAAAGACTGGGAGAAAAGAGGAGTATGCTGAAATCTTTAAACAGAGGAAGGCATACAATTGGCCAATTGCGTGGTAGTCTAGTGAAGATTTTCGAGGTGAAAATGAGTGCGTAGAGGGGCAAAGAAAACTATCGCATGCGGCCCCACCTTGAATATGCAGCCAGAGTATGGGATCCGAATGAATTAGTCTTGATATTAGAGCTAGACAGTGTGCTAAGTAGTGCACTAGGTTCGTTAAAAGGTGCTACGAAAGGTTTAGTAGTACATTAGAATTAATAGAAGAATTAAGTTGGGAATCACTTTCAGATCATAGGATAAAGTACAAATTAAATCTCCAGCAGAGATTGAAAACAGATAGTTTTACTGAAGATGTTAGATATGAACTGAAACCCTTGCGTATTATGCTACATACGACCATAAATAAGATTACAGAGAGTCATTGTCGTACCGATAGATTCAAAATGTCATTTTTCCCTGCACTATAAGAGAACACAATAGGCAGCATAGCAAAAGGATAGGTGGGTGAAATATCATTGAGTAGTATGTAGTGTATGATGCATTATTTAACAAAAAATAATCCCTTGATAACTATCTAGATACTAACCATGTAGCTGCATGTGACCCTATTATGTAGCATGTTTCCATGTAGTAGCCTAGTTGCATGTTATTAGTGCGTGCTCGGTGATCTTCACCCCCTGCCACACACCTTCGCGGTGGCTTACAGGGTATTGCGTGGGTGTAGATGTATGTGGAACAAGTTGTGAAAGAATATAAAAGAGAATGATGAAAGGTTAGCTGATTGGAAAATCGGGTGTAGAGCTTCGTCAAACCAGTCTTAGCGGGAAGCTCGAATGAATTGATATGATCTTGAGAGGGTGGGGGGAGTAAAAGATATTGGATTGAAATAAAGACAGATAGTGTGGAAGGTGGAGGAAATAAGGAAGTAGGCGAAGGAAGACGAACACAGCCCCTCCACGTCAATCGCGTTATTATCCTTGCACCACTCCCCTTTTGAATCGCATCGGTGCCTTTATTTGAGGCGGCACTGAAACAAGTGCACCCTATTGCTTCTCTTCTGTTTAAAAAATGAAAGTGGGGAGTACCGCCTTTTCCTTCCGCTTTAAAAATACCCTATCACCGTTATTTAGCGTCTTGAACTAATGGCGTGCACAGAAATTCACTCAGCACGCGCCTCTCCACACCCGCGAGGGACCTTGACTGGAATGACACCACCGTTCCTCACATCCTTCCCTACGTCGCTATGCTGTGTTTTCACTTCGAGAACCCTCCATCTCCTAGAACTGTACCTTAATCATTCATAGGTTTATCTATATCTATGTGCAGGCTACCCTGCTAGCCACCTCTTATCTATATCTTATCTCCACCTAGGACAGGAGATCAGTTATCACGAACCATACTAAAGTTTACGTGTACTACCTACCTAATGAGATATTTTTATGAATGTCATGTTGGATGCACACTAAATGTTACATTTTTCACACAACATGCAAGGAAACCTCTGTGAAGTAGTATGAACAAGCACTGCATATACCTATATTACGGGTTCATACAGTCATGCTTACCAAGACACTCAAAAATCCACCACCCTAATCTTATCTCATTTTGTTTGCATGGTCAGTATTAATCTAATGCATGCAACTGCATGTTCATGTTGATGGCAATGTCAATAAACGTCAGAGGTTGCACTCTTCCGAAAAAGTTAAAAACATCAGTTTTTCGCCGCTTATAACTCGAGAAATAATTGACGGATCAGAAAACGGAAAAATACGAGTCATTTTATTTTACAAACTCTATCGGATTCGGAAATTTAAAAAAAAATTTGGTAAACGACCCCATTGACCCGGTGGCGCACCCGAACAGCCTTCACTACCAGAATAGGACGGGAAAATTTACGATCTTTTTTATATCCTTCAAATGCAATTAATTACATCATTCACGATTGAATACATGATAAACATTTTCTATAATCGATGGTCGGCAAGTTGACTTCGTGGAATTTAGACATAGCGAAAAAAAGAAACTACTTAGTTAATTCCACGGTTTATTTTGGAAGACTCTACCAGTGATGATGACCTGCAAAGGTTGAAACCGGTAAAGTCTTCCAAAATAAACTGTGGAATTAACTAAGTAGTTTCTTTTTTCGCCAAACATTTTCTAGCTGAAACTCAACGTCACGGTTGGTTTGCTACGCTATTTGTGGCAGAGGGATAAACGGAGTCCTGAGTCGTTCGTAGAATAAATGAATGTGCTCCTCCCCCAACTCTTGCTCCCTCGAGTGCATACGTATGCACACGTCAGAGCGTCTCAGAATAGAATTTCGGCGAATTAAGTCGGTGGGATGGACTCTGCTATCGATAGGCGATTTGAGAGGTTCCGTGCATCACTCATCCCTCTCCACCCCAACCGAGATGGCTTCCGCCCACACCGCACCCACAAAATAATAACACCCTTTGAGCTCGCGGTTGCACGAGTACACGTGAGCACTCCCGCACCTCCCTCCTCCTCCCCCCCTCCCACCGACCCCCTGCTTTCATTTCGCGGAGCCAGGGTCCGAAAAAGAAGGCAGAAGAAGGGTTGCGTCGGCTAACAGGGGAATCCACCGTCCTTCCCCTCCCGCGGCCCGACTGTGTCCCTGCGTAAATATAGATTTGTTTGCATCCGCCCGCAACGGAAGGCTGCCAATCTTCAATTCTCGCTTTCAAGTCCGACAAAGGCTCTTTCGCATCTTGGCTTGCCCTTGCCGACTTTTTTTTTGCTCCCCACCCGCTTTGGCGATTCTTTTTTTTATCCCAATCCTCTTCTCAGAAACAGAAGTCTTGAGCAACGGAGGAGACGTAGGTGAGCGAAGACTTATCACATGCAGCGCATTTAAGTGGATAGGCGTTCATTCCTTATTTTGGCGTTATTTTTGACTGTTTGTTCAAACATCAACAATAAGATATTCTCGAGGTTGAAAGACTGAGCTAAACATGAGCTTCCTTTCATGCAGAGGGACGGGTTTGACTCCCGGAAGTGGTTAAAATATTCTGGCAGAATCTCAGAACCAAGTTACTTGAATGCTTTGCGGAGAGACAATCATTTTCTGTCTTTGGGTTGGAACATTTAATCGTGAACCCTTTCGTGAAGTAATTACTTGGCGCCTTTTGTTGAGGGCAGGCTAATGTTGACACCGTGAAAGAGAAGAATTATGTTAATAACAAGAGGGTATCTCGATCATATCATTCTCATAATGAGCATATCTCGATAGGGAATCGAGAGGAGAGTACTATCAGGTCAATCTAATCGTTGTTGACTTAAGATAATTGGTTTGTTTCTTTGGATGAAATAGGATTTAGTAGCATTGGTAATGAAAAGGTGTTTTCAAATACACATACAAATGGAACGAAAGAAGATACTAGTAAGATTAACAAGCAAGGAATTGAAGCTCTAGTGCACTAAAGATGGCTAATAACGTAATGTGCAACTTGGTACTTGAGTAAGGTAGACGAAAAAAGAGAGAAGTTTGGAGGATATAATAATGCATTATGAGAGATAGGTGTAGAAGGTGGAGGGAAAGGTGAACTAATAAGTGTTAAGATCCGTTTCGGAAGCTATTACCGTGGGTCTAACTATGGGACTTCGTAATATTTAATAGATTTAAGAATGCTCCTAAGAATAATTGGTAGCCAAAAAATGAAAATCGTAATTATGCGTATTGAAAATTTTAAAGTGTAACTAATATTCCCGCCCCATAAATATTTAATTACGTGCGAGGAATATTTTGAAATAAGTTACGTCTACATAATACCCTTCAAGCCACAATAAAGGTGTGTGGCAGGAGTTTGTTTATTTTTGCACAAAAAGGATTACTAATAATATTCTAGTCTAAACTTCACTATTTTATTTTCCAATCTTATTTTTTAAATTTTAAGTTAATGTTCAATCAACGATCTTCATCATTTAAATAAGCCTATAGGTTTCTCGAGCTCACTTTTCCACAAAACTCAAAAGAAAATAGTTTATGATCCTGCCGCAGTGTTCGGAAAAATTTTATGGGAATAAGCTTTAATGGGAAATATTCGGTAGGAGGTGATGTTCGGGTTAGTTACCACTCTTACATATTTCGTAATGATTCGATATTGTTTGCCTATCTCCTCAAGAGAGGAAATTATATTTTCGAAAAAAAAGCATGAATTTAGTTTACAAAAGTATGAGGGATTTTCTAAATAAATCATACATTCTTCTTGATTTGAGCACTACTGTGGTGATGGTATTTTTTAATTTTAATTTTTTATTGAAATAATGGACCGTAGGCCGGTAAGTAGAGTGTTTAGCGACCCAACAATGATTTCGCGTTTAGTCAGGAAGACTTGTCACGTCCAGCTGAATTACTTGCTGGTAATTGATATATCGTGCCAAACATAGGGTGTGCAGGGAAATTAACTTACCAACCAGTATATGATATCTGCGGCATGAATCATACTGATGATTCCACACGCCGAAGATGGATTTTCATCAGTATTTGATGAAATATATAGAAACGCACTGACGGTTCCCTCCTCTTCTCTCCATTTACAGGGCAGTGGGCAGTCAGGTCCTGCTGGACCCCGCCCTCATCTGCAAGAAGACGAGAAGGCTGAAGGGCGGGGGCCACGGCAACAACCACCCAGGGGGCGGCGGGGGCGGGAGGGGCGGAGGCGGGGGCCGCCTCGCGGACATTTGCTTCAAGGAGCCCCATCTGCTGCGGGAGATATCCCGAGGGACGGCTCTCGGCACCAAGGAGTGCCACTACCAGTTCCGGAACCGGCGGTGGAACTGCACTGCCCTGCGCCGATCCCTGCGGAAGATCCTCATGAAGGGTAACGGCACCTAAGGATGCATTCCGGTTGACGGAACCCCCGCACGGCATCTGCCACACCCGTTGCCTAGTTGTATCATTCTATTGTTTCTCCATAGGGGCTGTAACCCCTCTGTCCGCCTTCGGAGGCTCAACAAATTGCCAATTTTATGTTATTTTTTCTTTTATCGGTTTGCCCGTACTTCTTCCCATTAATTACTCATAGGCCTCTTTCCCCAATACACTCTCATAAGTGTCAACTTTAGAAATACCTTTGGTTACACATGAAGTATGAAGTATATAAAAATGTGTAGAGTTAATCCCGGGGTTATCTGGTAAATTAAAGTTATTTCGTAACTCTACGGATTGATGGCATTTAATGATTCATTAACTTGCAAGTTTGTGCAACATATTGTTCTCCAAATAATGGAGCGTTGCATAATAGCATGTCGTTTTGATTCTTTCTATTTTGAAATGTTTTATTTCCAGATACTCGAGAGACTGCTTTCGTGCACGCAATCACGGCTGCCGGAGTCACGTATTCCGTCACGCGGGCGTGCACAATGGGAGATCTCCTCGACTGTGGCTGTGACGCGAACACTTCAAGAGGTCAGCTGCTCTAGTGTTATTTAAGGCATCATTAATTCAATTAATTTTTTTCTTCCAATCTCTCAAACTCTCTATCTCAATAAATGTGCCGCAGGAATTTTACTGAATTCTACTTATGAGCACAAGGAAAAGAAATGTTTTCATTGTTTATAATTTATTATAATTATCAAATGGATGGTGATTCAAATGATATCAGCAGAATGATGTTGTGATGAACATCAGTATCCATCGGTTAGAAATCAACTTCGAAACGAAAAATGGTCATGCAGAAGTTTGTGGAAAATTCTACTGATGCCATTGTACGCTGTACAGCCAATATTTACGAGTGTAAATATGTATGTTATATTTGTGGGTATGAACCTTAAGGGGAACAGAGAAATATATTTGTTACAATGAGCCAAATTTCATGAACCAATATAAACTTGTGCAAGGGGTTTTGCTGTTGGTGCTATAAAATTTTGCTGTTTTTGTACAGTTTACCATTTCAGCATGGGCAATGAGGATAAACAGTGGTAAACACTAGGTAAACAGTTTTAACTATTGTTTAAAGTATTGAGACACTCCTCGGTATTAAGTTCCTCGGATATTCCTCGGGAATTGTCGGGATTCAGTCAGATACTCGCAACTCTTGCTCTAGTTCCCATTCAATCTGTTCGTGGGAAAGGTCGTAACCTTGCCCCATAAAAAGAAAGTCCTCAGGCTTTACTTGATGCAACCGCATGATTGTAGCAAGGAGAAAAACCACTTTGTAAGATTCCACAAAATTTATTGAGACACCGACCAAGGTTTCGATTGTAGTACAATCATCTTCAAGGTCATGAATAATGAAGATGATGAACTAGTGCAATCATCTTCAAGGTAATGAATGATGAAGTAGTACAATCATCTTCAAAGTGATAAATGATAAAGATGATTGTACTAAAATCGAATCGATTGTACTACAATCGATGAAGAAACCTTGAAGATCATTCTACTACAATCGAAACCTAGGTCGGTGTCTCAATAAATTTTGTGGAATCTTGCGAAGTGGTTTTTTTCCTTGCTATAACCTTGCCCTACTTATCTACTCAGCAAGATGGGTAGAACAGTGACTCGAGGAGGGTATGTGGTGAGGAAAGATTCGTCAAAATCTCTCCCATTCTTTCCACAGGTCGCGGTGGCTCGGGTCGTGGGAAGCAGCCGGGCGGTAAGATGAAGGGGACCCCAAAGGGCGCCTCGACGCCGGGCGTCGCTGGCGCCATGGCCAACCTGGGTGACACCGGGAGTTGGGAATGGGGCGGGTGCGGCGAGAACGTGAACTACGGTTACAGAAAGTCGAAGGAGTTCTTGGACGCACCCTATCGGAAGAAGAGGGACATCAAAACACTCGTCATGCTTCACAACAATGACGCTGGTCGACTGGTGAGTTGGAGAGTATTCACGGCTGTTGGTTGTCATACAAGTCCCTTTCGGATTACTAATACAATATGTTGCTTTATTTTCCACATTTCTTGTACTGTTACGATGAAAGAGCACTTGAAGAAAGGTCTTGAACTATTCCAAGAAAAAATAAATTTTCGAGGAATCTGCCTAAAGCCTGTTTATTGTAGTGAAAGCTCCCATGTTCTAAATCTAAGGTTGGTTTAAAAATGCTTGATGTATTGATTATGGAATTTCTACGTCACTCGCAGTAGCGGCGTTAAAAATACTACTTTAATTGAATATTTATATCCAGTCACATAAGAGGGACAATTTTCAAAAAATCTCTATTTTATTATTATTATACGATTGGAACTATTGGTCATCATAGGTTTTAATTATTATGAGATACTTTACAAACTTAGAATAATTTATTAATAACGTTTTTACTAATTGACCTCAGAAATACCATGAAAAATATAGTAATGGTGTTTTGAAAAACTGGCATAATAGAAAGTATTATCTAATTTTGATCCCTAAGTACCTTGGGCTTGCTTCTAGATAGACGTAATGTGACATTATGCTAAAAATGGGGCGTAAGTATTATACAGTGATTAATTAGGTTTTTAGATAATAGGAAACTAAAAAATGGCTGCCTTAATATGTAAATTCAAAGGAGATTACCGGAAGTCTCTGATTTTTGAGTCACATTGCAAGCAAAACAGTTTATTGTTGATCTTCTTTTTCCAAGGCAATGCAGAGTTAATGCCATGAGCTAAGACTGGCCAACTTTTGAAGAGCTTGATGTCAAATTTACATTTGATATATTAGACTAAAAACTTATTGGTGGAGTTGAGAGAAAATAAAATTAATTTATTATTTTAACTCGTTTTAGCTTATTTGTCATCACCCATCACTATATTTAAGTTTTCATGCATACGAACATGTTTTAAAAGAGATATTTCATTATAAAATAGAATCAAATAGCGTACTGCTAGCTACCGATTCATTATTTGTAAAAAAAATGTCTTAATTCTATCTCAATTTGACAATATTCACAATTAACGATAATGTGAATGGCGCAGGAATTAATATTTTTGCTTGAACTGAGGTTCGTTTGGATGTTCATCGCTGAATTTTTTTGCACACGAAAGTCAATCAATACATGATTTGGTTCATCTATTGAAGGTGCTACCAATTTTAATACGGAGACTTATAGAGTTCGTTAATGAGGTAACTTAAATTTACTGTTAAAATTATGTTTCTTATGGCGTAAAACGGATCAAATTCGTATTGTAACCAAATGTTTTACTTGCCATTATTTTGATGCCTAATATTGCCGCGGTATTGTGTTTGCAAACCAAAAATGAATGACAGAGTGGAAGACTAATGATAAATGTAGCTGCTTACCGCTGTTTAGTACTTTTTCTTGAAAGGAGGTCAGTATTGATGATAATAGTTAGGGAAATGTTGGTGAAAATTTGGTTTTTCCATCGAGGAGCTATTTCATTGTAAATTTTTCTTAAAACCTGTATTGGTATATTTTTTGTCCCTAATGCTTTTTTATAAAACTATTACAAATTTTGAGAAGTTTTTTTATGCCATGTATTTATGGTAAAAAAAAGAACTTGTGATTTTCTTCATTTATCGAGCATTTACTTTTTCTTCAGTTAACGAGCATTTAATAAGCTGTTATGATATAGCTATATGTTAACTGGAATAATAGGAATGTTGTTCACTGTCACAGCATAAGATAATTGATTATTCATTCAGTACAATTCAATGTGAATGAAATGTACGATGGAGAGGTATTGTGCTTAAAAGCTAAATTTTCATAAAAATAGTGATATCCGATTCAACGGGTACTTTAAGCACTTCTGATGGCTAGGGATTAGCATGCCATGAAGAAGTTTTAAATGAATTCATAGCATTTCGGAGCAAATATAAAAAAACCTTATATTTTAAACATTCATTTTTTACATTAAGATTAATGCTTCAGATGCTATACGAGATAAATAGTAAATTTCCAGAATAAATTTCAGCTTATGGAGGTATAGTAACTAAGCTCACAAAGCAGATAAATGTCAATTGCATTCATTGCTTTTCAAATTTAATTCCTTAATTAATTGAGTTTTGATGCAATAACTATTTTGGCTTTGTCTCGAGCTTGAAATCAGTCGAAGTTTATCTACGTCTGCTGAGCACTATACAATACGTTGTGAGCGTGTTGGCCGGGGGTGAATAATCACCATACATGCGTTACGGAAATGCATTAATATTTGCAATACTACTGAATTTGAGAGAGTTATTGATATGTCTTTCCTATACATAGATATAAAAGAGGCGTTGAAGAGCCTCAATGATCTTTGGCATATTGGGGCATTGAGTAACGCTAAAAAAATACTGGTTAAGAATTTAAAATGAAGCGTGACAATTCTTAACCCGTTTCTTAACCGATTCGCACATTTGGGGATGGTAGAAGTTTCTACAAGGGATGTGAGACGCAGCAATGAAAAGAATTTGTCCATTATTGCTGCAATAACTAGCATATAAATGGTTATTTGTTGTGTACTTATCTATTTTATTTTAGCAAATTGATATTACTGCAATATATTATTGTAAATTACGTGTAACTATTGTACTCATGTATTCATATTACAGAGAGCACAGTTGTCTTTTCACTACATCTACATAATACTCTGCAAGCCAACATAAAGGTGTGTGGCAGGGGGTGAATTCTATTCAAACATACACCACATATCATGCATAAAAAAGGAGTAGTAGATATTAATGTACTACTCTAAACTTCACTACTCAAAAAAGATGAAAATACCAAAGCAAGCTTGCAAAACATGCTGTTAGTTGGGTTTGCTTAAAGTCCTTATACCAAGATGCTACTACCTATGCTATCCATATATACACTCGTATTGGATATATTTACAGCTGTTCATATCCCTAATCCTACCATGGTAGTTAAATATGCTTAAAAGGGGTGTCATTTTGAGAATGAAAGGGGTGTGACCAGCATTAAATAATATAAATCACACTTTAATGCAGAAACGTGAACATTAATTAATGAGGATGATGTCGGTGGTGGCCATTTTAGTTTGTAAAGGAATGATCGAGTGAGATGGGGTATTAGGGAGATAAGCAAATAAGTGTTTGAAAGAGTAAAGAAGGATCATTGACGGAGAGAAATAGATGGATGGAACAGATAGATAGATATTTCATTTGCTCTAGGAATAATTTCCTTTGGAGCATGAGTAATTTTACACAAAATTTGAGACAGATCTTGTGGTATTTTCTTCTTCAAGGCAATACATAAAAAAAATATATATATACAGAAAATACATCCACTTTGAAAATATTGACAGAAACATCAAATTTCATATTAAATAAAGCAAAAAACAATAATACATACCTGCAGAAAATACATCTACTTTCAAATTATTGGAAAAACAACAAATTTTATATTAAATAAAGCAAAAAACCATAATGCATACCTACAGGAAATACATCTAATTTCAAATTATCGACATAAATATCAAATTTCGATCAAATAAAACAAAGCCAAACTTTTTTAAAAATGACCTACTGCCATTATGTCCTTCAAATGTTGAGGAATTGAATTTCATGCATTACATGATTTTACATAAAAGGAATTTCGATACAGATAGGTAGTAATCAGCGTTGTTTTAAGAACATAATAGAGCGAGAGTGCCACTTCAGGGGATAAGAGGTATGAAGACAATGAGGTGTTTGGATGTAATGATAAGAGGTAGATTCAACGAGGAGCTAAGGAAAGAGCACCAGCCATGCGAAAGATGACTGCATGCCCCCTCTAGCGTAAAGATCTCTTATGTATGTCATGCCCATACAATCCTACTATCTTCATCACCAGTCAACAATCCTATCATTGGTTTGATGCTGCTCTACCCCCTAAAGTCCTGTCTGCTGGCCTCTTCACATCTATATAGTTCTTCTTTTTCATATCATTAACTTACTCCTCAATATATCATATGACCTCCCTTTTCATTTATTCATGTCGTTCAGTTACCATTTACTTTTCCTTCGACGATTGTGCTCATCATATCATCATATCTGAAGATATGATCGATTAGACCGATTAGTCTTTTTAAGATTTTCAGCACTAATCCATTTTGTCCCACTCTTCTTAGGCCTTTTTCGTTTGTCAGTCGGTCAATCCTTTCTTCATCATTCCTCTGTAGCACCACATTACAAATACATCCTTGCCTTGGCTCATACGCAACTAGCCGGTAGAAAAAAACTAATGATTGTTCGTCTACCTTATAGGCTGTGAAGAACCACATGAAGACGGAATGCAAGTGCCACGGATTGTCCGGTTCATGTACCCTGAAGACCTGCTGGAGGAAAATGCCGCCGTTCCGGGAGGCCG
This sequence comes from Platycnemis pennipes, assembly GCA_933228895.1. Taxonomy (NCBI): domain Eukaryota; kingdom Metazoa; phylum Arthropoda; class Insecta; order Odonata; family Platycnemididae; genus Platycnemis; species Platycnemis pennipes. The sequence goes on from OW121850.1 coordinate 113,843,194, forward strand.
GGGATCGTCTCAAGGAGGCATTCGACGGCGCAGCCAAGGTCATTCCGTGCAACGACGGACGCGCCTTCATGCCCGAGGGAGCGACCATCAAACCCCCCGGGAAGCAGGATCTCGTGTACTCTGAGGAGTCGCCGGATTTCTGCGGGTAATGAGCAGGGGGCTTCTTAAGACCTTTCTTTGCAGATGCGGAGCCGAGGAGAGAGGATATCACTCAAAGGAAAAATAATTATGGCCTGCATTCTTGCATCCCTTGGAAATGTATGGATTTGTCTTTTCTTTTATACCCTGGGATATTTAGGAGGAGAATTGTACAGCAGTGGACTAGCGTTGTTTGTCGCTCCAAACTTAAGACTATATTGAAACGTCTAACCTCCATTATGAATGATTGAATAAACTTCGTAATTCCACAATAATTGTGTAATTACAAATTTTATCCTATCATTCATAATGAATAAAAGCAAATGCCATAAAGTTACGCCTGAATCCATCAACGCCTAACCTTACTTAAATAATAACACTAACACATAAAACACACCCCAGGCAATATTTAGAAGGAAAATTGTACAGCAGTGGACTAGCGTTTTTTGTCGCTCCAGAGCTAAGACTATATTGAAACGTCTAACCTCTATTATGAATGATTAAATAAACTTCGTAATTCCACAATAATTGTGGAATTAAAAATTTTATCCTATCATTCATGATGAAGATAAACAAATTTCAAAAAGTTACGTCTGAATCCATCAACGCCTAACTCTACTTAAATAATAACACTAACACATAAAACACGCCCCAGGCGATATTTGGGCAAGCAATTTTCTGGTAGCTCGGCCAGCGCTCTATCAACCTTGTTACCAAGGCTGTCAGGAGAACGGAATTGGTAGAATGATCAGAAAGGAAAAAGAAATATTAAGTAACAAACTTGTAGGATGGAGGTGGTTTAGAGGTGGCCTTAGTGTGTACAACTCTTGGCTACGGACCGAAGGTTTCCGGGTTCAAATACAGGTGAATCCTCTCTGGACACACCCAACTAAAATCCTTGCGGTGCGATATTCTACCTCTCATATCGTCGTGAAAAATGTAGGTGGCCAAGGAAACGGAACCTTTGCCTGAATATGTGAATTTCACTCACCAATGGATTAGTACGGGGTGAGCAATACTCTTACTTATCAAATCAATCTTCGGCTTGAGCACGCTTGCCAGAGGAAGAGTGAAAGTGATCATCAACATTTACTCTTAGATGTTACCTTTTGAGACAACGTGAGGACGTTCGGCAGGGTGGTTACCGGTAATCAGCCCTAAAAATTATCTTTTGCTGACATAAAAGTTAGAAGGAAAAACTCCAAGGACTTATAATCATGTGAGATTCTAATTTTTGTAATTGCGAGGATGTGTTTCTGATATAGTCGGTCCGACAGTTGCCCTATCTCTGTATGTCACTTCTATCTCTGCTGTTATTGGTAGAGATAGGGGGGGTGGAAGAGTTGGTAGATGAAACAATAAATTAATAGACTAATAGACTCCTGAGGGCATGGCAGAGGAAGGAATTTTGAAGAAAAATAATAGAGGTAAGGATACATATATTTTTTTCTTACCTCTATTATAATAAGATGATAATAAGTTCAATATATATATTTTACTCATTATTATCTTATTATTGATCTCAGGGCAATCAAAACACGGATGTAGTCGTTCACGTAATGCGAGGCAGAGTAGGGAAAAATCCGTCAAAACCTACCAAAACCAGTTGGTGATGAATTTAATGTTTTAATGTTTCCAAAACAAAGCCAATTGTTTTCTAATATTCGGTCACCATTCCTGTTGACACAGGATTTTCATCGCCTTTGGAGATCAGAGGAAATCGAGAATATTTTTGTAAACGTAAAGTGATTTGGGCTCGCTTTTGGCAAGAATATATATTAAATTGGTCAAATAGAGGGAACTTGTACTCATCTACTCCTAGAATCATGACTGCTTAAAAAATTATTCATCTCTCCCCACCTACCAAGGAAACTCCATAGAACACGGGCTAAAGTTATTTCTCAAGACTATATAAGAATATCTCATATACTTCACTTTTGAGTTAAGAACAAATGGAAAGAATAAAACTCGAAGTGGTTAATAGCAGAAAAATGGAAAATTTTTACCATTTTCAGGAAAAGAAAAAAAACTGTTGGGTAACCTAAACAAGACAGAAAATTAGAAAAATGCAATAATCTAACAGACTATTGCTTGGAAACTTTGGATAGGAGCGTAGAAAGCGTAGGATATTGATTCGTGAATAAGAGAATGTAAAAAATAAGGGACATAATAAAGAGTGATTAATGATATGAACATCAGGTTAGAAAAGTAGAATATCTAAAAATCTGTAAGAGAAATGCCTAATACGGAAATAAGTACCCCATTGGTAGTCGAAAAAATGTTAAAAGAATGATGAATTGTCTGGGATTTTGCAAATGACTTCTTGTATGAATGGATTAACTCTTATCACAATATACAATAATTTTTATAGTTCAGTTCCATGGACAGTTTTTTTACTGTTTAATAAGAGATTCTAAATGAGAAATTCCAATGAAACTACACATTACTGTGACATTCCAAATTATTTCACAGTAGATGAAATCGTGGTACGCGGTTTTTACAGGTTTTCCTAATAACATGATCCAAAATTATGCTCCAAATTTAAGTACTATTAATAGCCCTTTATTAGTTTTCCCTCCTAGACTAACTTACGTAGAAAACATATTTTAATGGATTTTCATGCATGACCCATTTTTGGAATCGACGAAGTCAGCGAGTATCCTGAAACATAGACTTGTTACAGTGCATGATTTAGATACTGGTTTTAATAACCGTAAGAAGGATGTTAGTAAGTTTTTAAGTATGGATTTATTTTAGCTGAAAAAGAAAATATATACTTTTATGAAATTCCTTCAAACGTTCCACTTTCATATTAATATTGACAACTTCTGAGAATTTTAGTTTCTATATCACATTCTTGTACATACAAACGTGGAGGAAAATGGAGTTTGATCGTATATGATACAACAAGGAATCATACTTGGAATCATCCTTTCCACCTTGATAGGTACTTGACACATTAAATTTTCATTAAAAGTGCCCTTTATTCTAGAATTGCTCTCTTCAATATTCTTTTTTCCATCTCCTCCAAGCTCCCTTTCTTCATTATTCATATTTATTTATTTATCAATAACCCGAAACAACAGAGAAGGTCTTTACATCGGGCTTTTTAACAACTAACAACTAAACAAGCACAGACATCCATGCCCCAGGAAGTGAAAATCCTACCCGGGCGGAATTCGAACCCGCGACCCTGGGATTGACAGGCGAACCCGCCGCCACCGATGCTAACACTCCTGGGAATATGGAATGTGATTAGTTTATGCACGTTGCTCATGTATTTTGGTAGAGATTTAAATACATGCAAACATTTTAACGTGAAACGATGAGTATACATTATTATTCACGCTTGAAAAAAACGTACAAAATGTCTATCTGATAGACATTTTGTGTGCATAAATATTTCTCTCTGATTCTACTAAAGGATCTATAGAAAAGGTTCTGAAAAAACCAAACAGATAAATTGAAAATGAATAAATTCTCTCTGAGATGAAGCCAGAGATCATAAAATGTCGTTACCATAGGCATAAGCCAATTCCTCTAGCTACATTGTAAGCACAATCGAGAAAGTTCTATAAACATATGTTTCCAGTAATAGGTACTTTGCAACTCATGCAGTCAATGATTTATTCATTCTGTATCAAGCTCATGGTATGTAGGCAAGCCATGGTTAGCTGATGTTTAATGACAGTACCCAGACAATATTACTGAAATATTAAATTTATAGAATATAATGGAGATGGTAGGCAATATATTTTAATATTGGCACTCACAAAAAACAGGTTACAGAATTCAGATTACAGTAACATTAGGCGAGACTTTAAACTAGTTTATTCATCCTTAAGTGCTGATGATTATTCACTATTCTGCATATTTTAATTCGGTGTTTATTGCGTCTCTCCTTTACAATCAAGTTGAGTATTGAGAGGCAAACATATCATGTTTTTAATTTATATATAAACGTTCTTGTCCTTGCTAATGGACTAAAAGTAAAGTCACTAGGACAGACATGGTGATAGCAACGCCCTGTACGTGCCTTATACGGTTTATAGCTGGATTATCTGAATCATCAAAGTTTTGAGGGTTACGTCAATTTGGTTTCTTTCATTATAGATGATTCAAGAACACAATACGATGCTAGGTTTCTTAAAGTAAATTAGAGAATGTCTCATTCCACACAGTGTAATCTACTGCTTTCCAGAAGTATAATTACGATGAATCATGTATTAAATCTGAATTTAGTATCTTTCGAGAGTATTTAATTGAAACGCCAGATGAGTGCACCTTATAACAAAGTAATTTTAAGAAAACCATTTCTTCATAAAATTTACAAACAGCTGATTGGGCTCAAAAGTAGTCTAGAATGTCTCACGCAAAACTGAATGCCTACCAAAAGACTAGGATGTTTTTTTCTATCATTAGAAGTATTGATGTTCCACTACTAATTTATTGTGACACCAGTGACACGATTTACTCAGATAAATTTACAGCTGCTTTGTTTAGAGAAAGTAAATATTTTTGTGCACCACTTACAGTATCAGCGTTTTTTTATGGAGATTCTTTTTTATAAGAACGCTTTATTACAACATTAATCCCATGGTTGTTACTACTTATGCTCTATTCATTTATTCTTTGCAGGCGAAGGAATTCTGTCCATCCTTTCTTCTCGGGATTCCACCATGTGAGTCGGCAGTTTCTGAAAACAGTTTCGAAGAAGACCTGAAGATGCCGGATGTAACAAAAGAGAAACTGTTTTAGGCAACCTGCCAACTCACGCGGTGGAATACCAAAACTAAAAGGTTGAAAATAAATCCTTAACTTGCACTCCATCGCCGCAGTAACCTAAGAAACATTTACTCTCTGTTATTAAAGAAGCGGAAGTATGACTCGTTCATTTATTAGACTTTCAAGCCCAATTTAATGATCCAGAATATTAGTTCCCTTTATGCAAACATGCTACCGAAATAAATATTTATATTAATAACTAGCGGAAGGTGCCCGTTGATTCTAAACGGAAGGGATAAAAGTAGGAAATAATAGAGAAGTTGCGATTTTACAGGAGAGAATCTTACACCTAACATTTTTAATTAATTTATCTTGCAAAGTTGAATTTTCCCGTACCGTCACTTTATTCTTAGCCTGAAAACTGTTTTTGCTGAACTTTGCTATTTTTTAAACAGTTTAATCACGTCTATATGATCTTCACCTTCTTCGATTCAGAATATCAGTCTTAAATATTAAGAGGAAGCATAGTTATGGTGTTACCGTTAACAACCTTTTTAGTTTCCTGTAAACTGGAATATGGTAGTCAGCAATTTAAACTTACCAAAAAACAGGGACCCCGTTTAACTTTTTCCAGTCACGATGCTTAAAATAAGAGCTAGTGTAATGAATATATACTCACCAATACAGACCAATACCAGCAGCGAATAATTAAATTCAGGTATACAGACGAACAGCATTAGCGATAAATCAGCACAAATAATTTAAAGGAATAGGTATAGAGAGAAAAATATAGGAATGTCTCAGTCAACGAAACATATAAAACGTATTGGTACACCTAAGTACCGAAAACTTAGGTTTTCGGTCGCCACGAGAAATGGTTGTGTTAATAGAAAAATTTCCGAAAGTTCCGCAGAAATCTTCAAAGTTCCGGTATTTTTTAGCCAAAATCAGAATTCGACGGCAAAAGTAAGAATCTTTATTGAAATATATTTTGGCTAGTGTGCCTCTCAAGTTTGTCAGTGAATATTTCTGATTAAAATTTACAAATGAAATAATTGCCTCAAACAATAAAACCTGTACGTGTACGTCGTGTGGGTTCGCTTTGACTCATCTGGGGTCGAACCGGGGACTCTTATTAGCATGAAAAGTAGTGATTAGTGCGCAAGAAATAAATGTATTTCACTTCAAAGTGTGAATGTCGTACTATGCTTGGTTATCTAGTTTTATGTGAATGAATATGCCTATAAATATGCCTAAATTTGATACTGCCTATCTAATTTATAATGCAACAATCCCTTTAGTCGACAAGGGGACAGGGTTATTTAACCTGAAAATAATACCATAAATCGTCATATTTTACTGAAGTATCAGTAATTTGGATCCGAAATCAGAATTCGACGATGGTAATAAGAATATTTATTGAATTATCTTTCGGCTGGTGTGCGTTTCAAGTTTGTGCAATCGGTATTTCCAATTAAAATTTTCAAATGAACCATTTTCAAAACCATTTATATGTATTTCTTATGGGGAGGAGTCTTTTGACTCGACTGTGGTCGAACCGAGGAGCATTATTTACAAGAATAGTAGTCTATTGTCTGTCCGAGGATGGCTTTAAAAACCTTTGAGTTTATAAGCTGTGCTACATTTGGTTCTCGAGTTTTTAGGCGAACATATTAACATATTTTTATACATACGTTCTACTCTACATATAAGATGTATTACGTCTGAAGATCTCTTGCAAAAAAGCTATCGTCCATTCAGATGTTGCGGTTTTGGTTTTTGGTGATATATATTGAGAGTAATTTGTCCATAAGTAAAATATTTGTATTTTGAACGGTGAAATGTGGAAGTAGGTAATTGATGGAGAGAAAATTCATCGCTATCGTTGACCTTAGCTCCACTGATCATATCCCAAAACGTAAATTTGAGTTTAAAGAAACTTTTGAAACTTTAGGGAATATTGAGAAACTTTGAAGACTTATAGGAAATTTTGTGTCAAAATTCATCATAGCCTTTAAAATGGAAATGGCTCTATCCAGTTTCTAAGCTATATGGTAAAGTGGACTTAAAAAATAGATAAATCTGTTGATTGTGATAAGAGGCACAAAGGCTCATGGGTGGGAAAGCGATTGGGTTAGTGCCGCAGAGTGAATGATTTTATGCTTTGTGTCGCATCTTGTAATAATGCCAAGCCCTATCACAAGTTGAACACAACCTTTTTATTATTTTATTCTCAATTATGGATAAATCAGGAGAGTTTTTGAGTCAGTTGAATTATTAATGTCTTTGAAACATGCTATAGAGCTGCAATTACTACACAGTTTTTACTTAGTAATCCCCTATGTGTTAAAAGTATTATCAATTTTCTGGAAAATTTCTAATGGCGTCAGTTTATTCAGATCTCTTAAAAAAAGAGGCTCTCATCCTATTTTCTCCAGTAATTTCGTCACGGTCACATTTTTACTAATTTTTCTTTTACAGAAACATCTATAAAGTTGTAAATTTTCTGATGAATACGTTTTCTGATAATATCTCAATTGTCTCAAAATGAGCAGCAAAATGTTTTTGTAAAATATAGTACAATCAATACTTGAATCTATAAATGGTTTTGATCCTGTTGAACCTGTTTATGTCTGGTATTGATGATTGCCTTGGTGTGTGACATTTGACTTTGCCCCCATTAGGTACAAGCTTGATGTGTGAGGGCAAAGTTTATCGGCTTGCTATTAATATGCAGATCAATGTTTGAATCACAACTATTCAGGCAAGATGGGTGGGATTTATTTTCTCTGCTGTTGAAATAGGATATGACACTCAAAATTTCCCCACCTCTGTATTTCTCGTCTAGAATGGTAAAGCGATTTCTTATTTGTATCATGTTGTTTGAAACATTTTCTCTAAAATCATGAGCTTCGGTGTCTTTTTTAAAATTTTGCCTTTACGTAAAAAGTCTATACTCTATAGTAATATGGTCATGAGCTTTTAGAAAAACCACTCCATTTCTGTCTCATAATGCGCCGCTAGCTCATTTCCTTAGAAGCATGAGTATGTGCCAATATGTTAATGGTTCTGGATCCAAAATATAAAAAAAATATGTCAGCCTTAAATTTTATGTAGTAACAAACTACATATCTCATGTGGCATAGTATTTCATGTTTATATACAAAACAGTTTTTAATGACTAGCATTATTTCAAATTTTCATCATATATTCAGCTCTAGCTAACATATTTTTCAAAATTAATGGACTTGGAGTTCATGAGTTGAGTGTGATTCATTTCGTTTCTAGGTGAATATTAGCCTTATATGTATTCAATTCCAACTAGCCATTGGAAAATATGCTAAGCTTTGATCATTCTAGACGATTTCCCAGTTAAAATCACAAATTTTTAAGATCGTGTATTTATTTTACTTACGGGTGGATGCTCATTGTATCGTTCCCACAAAAACGCTGGATATCCTATGATATCCAATACTTTTTTGCTGGACACCCTAGGATGAATAAATTAACGATATAATGATTAAGTTCAGGAGTTGTTGAATCCTATTTCTTGTTTTAATTGATAGACTAATTAAGCCTAACTACATATTAAGTTTACATGAATCTCATTCCTTTATTTCATTTTCTAGCCCCAACCGTCGCACTGGGTCGTTGGGAACTGTGGGAAGGGTGTGCAACAGCACGTCTCTGGGAGTCGAAGGTTGCGAACTCCTCTGTTGTGGTCGTGGGTTCGACACCCGCACTGTGAGGGAGAAGGTCAACTGTGATTGTCGTTTTCGGTGGTGCTGCGAGGTTACTTGCAATACTTGTCCAATTCGCCGTTCAATCAACACTTGCCGCTGAGTAAGTGCTTAGGACCTGACACTACGGCTGACAACGTATAAGTTGTGATTTATATTTTTAAAAGAACTCCTTAGGGAGCAATATTCCTCCGAAATTGTGGAGGAAAGGACAGAGCTCCCTACCGTGGTTTCAAGTGACAATTCTAGCTTCTGGCTGGGAAAGGAGAAATTTGATGGTAAGATAGCAAACTTTGAGCGGCATGTGAAGGTAAAAGAACATTTTAAAGGGCACATCAGCTGTGAAACGCATGTTTTTGCTAGGTGGTAGTACCTCTCTCAGTGAAGATACGAATTTGTTGCTGGGCTGACGTTGATTTCGTGATAGATTGCAACTTTCCTAATGGTCTACGATTATTTCCTACTTGAATTCAAGGATGAAAGGAAAGGCTAAAGCTATAAGCTCTATTTATTCCTGTTGAAAAGAACTCTGATTTTCCTTTGGATTGGTTGATATTCACCTGGTTGTTGAACTCCTGAACAATTATGTGAGATACGCAATTACCCTTATCCACGAATGGACGGTTAAGTGAACGGATGGCTGAAGTAATCAGCCAAAATATTATGTATAGGCGTTAAGTTACTGTACATCTTCAAAAAGTTGCGATAATTTCCTTCTTTTATAGTGACTTGATGATAATGTGTTCCTTGTCTGACGCAAAACGTGCACCAGGAGAAAATACTGGATCACCACCAAGAAATGTCTCCATGTGAAATGCATGGTCTATCCTTCATCAAAATCCTTTTGATAACCTAATTTTAATTTAATCACTAGGTGTGCAATGAGCAGTATTTAATCGATTGTCACTACAAAGTATCTGAAAATGACAGGTGCCCTTGAAACATTCTTGCAACTAAAATGTGAACCTGTAGAAATGAATAGTTTTTAATCGCGGTCCAATGAATGATAAAAAGGGCTCATCCCTGTTGAATGAGGTGTTATATTTTAAAGTAAAACTAATTAATTAAGCCTAATATTTCCATTACTAAAATGTTGTTACATTTACAAAAAGTATCACTATTTCAATGACGCCCCAGTATATTTTACAGCAGTTTAAATTATATTCATCAATATTGATCGCTTAAAATACATTATCACTTATATGTTGAACAAATTTTCCGGTCAAAATGCGTGAGAGAATATAAATACATTTTTATGAATTTACTAGAAACAAATCTATATTAATATTTTACTTTTTATTCATTAATTCACCTTTGGTCAGCAGTTTGGCTTACTGAAGGAAAAGAATTGATTTATTTGACATGTTAGTTCCATTATAACTACTAGTGCTATTTATGTCTCAGTTGTAGAGTAGTTGAAAAATATCTTATTGAAAGTAGCGTACATAGAAATATATGCTTACGTTGTTTACTGTAGAGCACGTAATTGAAAAATTCAATGCATAAAATGTATTACATCGGTTTCAGTTATTATTCTGAGCATTTAGAGAAAACTTTATTTGCAAAATAAATATCACCTAAACAGTGGATCCAAAAATTGATGGAATTGAACATTTATTACATCAGCATTTGTCATCATTGGATTATGATTAGTTAATTTATTTTTTCTATTGGCTTTATAAATAAATATGCGTAAAGGATTAAAAATACGCATCAATTAATATGTGAATAGATTGATACATATACATTGTAACTGCGTGCATGTGCTGACTCGTGAAACTTTTTGTATAATAGTGCTATTAGAGGCTTTACTTAAGTTTAACATTTGTGGCTGTGCATTTTCATGGGTTTTAATGGTCCTGATATTGGTGCTATGCATACCAAATTAGAATGTTTCATTGCACAAAAGGTATAAATACTACAGGCGTAATAGAACTATTTTAATTTAGTATTAAGCTATGAAAAAAATGAATTATCACCAATATATTGTTTTAGACTCATAATCCAAGTTTATGAAATCAATTCTAGTTTTTCTTTCTACGAATTTCTTTAGTTGATTCGTTCTCCAGGAGTCACCAGCCTCAAAAGAAAACTTTCACAGTGATAGGAGGTGGCATATAAGTGTAAATTCTTTGTAATTTTCCCTTGAACCTATTTTTGTTGAGAATATTTTACAATTTAAACAATCTGGTGTATTCAACCACTATGTCTTTGTGAAGCTAATTTTTATGGGCTCAGCTTTTTGTAGAATTATACTTTTTAAAAATATTTTTGGCTCCAGTTGTGCGCACAAGTGTAATGATGGGTATTAATTTTGCATTTTAAAATACCCAACCAAAAATTATGGCATGTAAATGGCTATGTAAAAATGTATATGCACCCAATACACTTAATATTTTTACGATTTAGACCTAAATTTTCAATTCTCAATAAACCTTAATCATTTGCCTTTACAATCTCTACTCATGAGTTTCCCTTTCTGTGTGTGTGAGTTAAAGAGGGTCTAAATTATTTGTCCGATGGCCGAATGAATTTTAGTGGTCGAATAAAAATCAATACAGAATTTTCTGACATGGTATTTCACATTTATTTCCTACATTTACATTTCACTGTAATAACTTATATTTTGTTTTCATATAACTCCAGTGTAATATTTTTAAAATGTCTTTGTATAGACTATGTGTATGTATTTAAAGGCTGATATTTCTGGATGGGTGGGTACACTTATTGCGAGTAATTGTGAACTAATTCATATTTTCTCTCTTGTTACCTCCAATTACCTTTAACAATGCATAGGTAAACTACTGGAATAAAGGCACATTTGTTCATAAAACAATACAATACATTATTCGGTATTCATTCATGCTTAATATGGAGATGGAAAGTTCATGACTGATTGATACAATAAATTATTCAAGTCTAAAATATCCATATTGCCTAAATTACAATCGACATTGTGGGTTCATAAGGTAGTTTTCGGATTTTGTGTGCCTTTCATCTTACATGCTTTGAAAGTGAATACTGGTTCTATATTGATATAAATTTGAAAATACAAAATAGAATCATCTTGCAGGCAAATATTTTACTTAGCTAAAAAGATTACCAATGGCTATAAAGTGTTTTCTATGAATTTTAATAATTGGAGGAGTCGGAAAAATTCTTGATAATAGAACCATATAAAAGGATTGGTTGTAGTTAAATGTGATCATCTTCTCGAGTAAAAAGGTAATATTCCTTAAAAATAATAAAAATTTAGGCATCTGTTCCACTTTATTTCATTCATGTAAATTACGTATCTCTTCTTGTGCATTTTTGAGCCATTTTAATATTCCTATCAGTGTTCATTACACTATCCACCAATTATCAGGGTACTATTTTCCTTATGCATTTAAATAACATATTTCGTGCAAATTATAACTTGAGAGGAGAAATTATCTTCACCGTTTAAGAGAGAAACTAGTATTGCTTCCGTTTTCCCAAGTATAAGTTTTTCTTTCTGAAACAGTTTTCATTAAAATAGATATTAATAAGTGTGCAACCAAGCATATACTCCTTTATACCTTTCGTTTTCGGGACAATCCTAGCACTCAAATCCTTTGACGGTTAAAACTTACATGCATCACAAGAGAAACGATGTTTCGAATGAAGGAATTAAATTACAGACATAATTTTTAATTACCGGCGCTGTATCTAAATGTTTCTCTTTTGGTGCATTCGAATGAAGCCTTATTTCAAAAAGTAAGGCTCTTGGGTTAAATCGGGTGCTATTAAGAGAATGACTAGTGAGATCATAAAATTAGTCATTGTATAATAACAACCATTAAAATAATCTTGACGTAGGCTAGGTATGCTGGAAATGGTTAAACTATTTCTGAGTCAAGGTAGACTAATAGTATTACAATTAGTTTTTTTTTTAATTTACCATCTTCTAATATTATATTCTAACGTCTAACTTGATCCCATGTATAAGACAATTACAATGCCCATCCTCTAGATTGGATTTGAACCCGCAACTTTCAAGTTTCCACACCTGACTACCTGATATAACTTCGACTATATGGCCATATTCTAGGTATAATTTTAAGCATAAAATATTTGAATGCAGAACTATGAAGCGATATTTTTGATAAGTGGGCTGAAGTAAACATTTCACGTTGGATTGTTCGAGAATTTAAACAAAATATCATATCGAAACATCTGAAGCAATTTAAAGTACATCCACTCCCTTTGAATGCGGATACCTCTCTAACCCTTAGGGCTCGAGTTGGCGTGGTAATAAAGAGACCTTCTCTTGAGGGTTAAATGATCAAATGTTGACAGTGAGTGTGATTTTTCAACTTTGTATCGGTCCCTTCTTGCGTGGAGAGCACTTTTAACTAAGTTATCCCTCCGTTTGATGGAGCGTTAAGGCGTTATGGTACCCTCGTCCGCGGGCAGTTTTGGGCGACCGTTTCCGGCCTTTTTTCGCGCTGTCCGTGTTTATATATCACTCAACTACGGGATAACTATTTAAGATAGAGACTTGCGGTTTTCTTTATTTGATTCAGGAGATATCATTCCACATAACGATTGGAAAGAAAAAATTTTATTTCTCCAGGTTAGCGAGAAAATCAAGCTGAACTTTGGCTTATTAAAACTTGCTTCGAAGACAGAAATTCAAAAATCGGAAAAAATCAAAAAATGGCGACATCATTCTTCTACAAGTACCTTTAAGCACATAGGTCTGAATTAGTTTCCTAAGCCGCTGTCATCAAAGCCGTGGACCCCTGCACGCCGAAAATCTTAATTTTTCCAGTGGCTATTGTGGCGTACTAGGCCGTTATGAATTTTATCCTCCCAAGCGCTGACTCTGCGGCAACGCGGCATAAGGGGTAGGGGAATTTGGTCGTCCCCTCGCCGATTTCGTCATCCGCTCAAGGTCTTCTGCTGCCTTGGTTCTTCAACTGTTTCTAGGAATTCGTGAGGATCCTTTTGGACGCGCATTCGCATTGGAAATAAGCTAACAGGGTGTCTCGGGGTGGCCTAGTGGATAGGGCACTGGGCTACCGACCGGAGTGTTTCGGGTTCAAGTGGCTTTCTGGACGCCCCAGCCTAAAATCCTCGTGATTTGATTTTCTGCGAGTCAGAACTTCATAGGAAATCGCAAATGGCCCAGGGAAAGTAAGTGGACCCCCTACCCTGAATGTGTGAATTTCACACGCCAATGGCTTAGTACGGGGTGAGCTCTACTCTCACCTATCAAAGACCAACCTTCGGGTTGAACACCGGGAATTAGAGGCGAATTTTGGGTACATATCTAGAATTTCGAAGAATTTTCGGAAATTTTCTTATCTGAAAGGGAATATTTTTTAAAATTATTTTTGAAACATATAGTGAGAATTCAGTCATGATTTATCGAAATCCGTTTACACTCGCTTAATAACAAGAAATTACGCATTTTTATGGTTATTTTGTCCAGTTTTCGTACTGCAACATTACAATACAGAGAGTAAAGTGGTTGCGTCAATACGATAAGATATATCGGTACGGGAAATGAAATAAATTTCACCGCCCAAGACCTTTTATTATTTCATTGCTATCATTACTCTGGCTTTTTACAGCTTCGTCGGACGCTAGCCACCGTATCTCAAGATTTCCTTCGATAATTTATGAAAGCACTATTATAATGTGGTATTCACTCACTCGTATTGCTTATTTAGTACTTCTCAATGCGAAATTGAAATGCAAATTAGGTTTCCTGTTACCGTCTTAGCAACTAGCGGAAACTAAAAGGATTCCTTGACTACAATTTTTCTGTGTTTTTTTAGCCTCAGATGTAGGCTCAGACGTTAAAGACTTTTCAACTCTATTTTCCAAGCGCATGCACTATTCTCACCTGTTAATTGGATTAACTTCATGGGCGTTGAAATGGGAATATGTTACTCCAAATATGGACATTGCATCACACATTTCCGCGTAACGCTAGTAAAAACACAACGCAGAAGGTATTTGAACCCGGAATATTTTGGTTTCTTGGCCGATACGTTCTTTACCCTGCTTCAACGGCCGGTTCTTATTGATTATTACAACTTGTAATCTGCTGTAAAATTTAACGCAGCATCATACTGTCGGAGCGTTATTCAAAATTTATAGCTTTCTTCAAGGGGTGTGACTGATGTGTATATTTCATCCTCTATTGTAGTAAGTATTCGTGCACAACGGCTAATTAAACATTGTGGAAACCCTGTAACGTCGGGAGATACGTTTTGCGGTAAAATTAAGCCCCAGGTAATAACCACTGTATGTTTGAGTCACTTTCTCGATGACATAGGTCGTGTCGGCTTGTTTGATAACCCTTAACTATTGTCAATAATCATTATAGAACGAAAAGGTTTCTGGGCATTTAAAAATATGATTAAAAATGAGATAAATCAATGATAGTGGCAAGTCATCCCGAATTCCGTCACATTTTCACGATCGAAAAATTTGGGGCAGAATCACGTATCCTTTCATGGTGTGGGTAACGTTATCGCAAATTGCACGAATTCATTTTGAAGCGGATTTAGCGCAGTCATCACAGAAACGGTCCAAATGTTATTCCAATTCAGAATGGTTATTTAAAACGTATGATAATTTATAACAATGAAGGATTGGTAACACTAACGTAATTACTACCGGCAGAGTTTATTAAATGATATTATTATACATGTAAATTAAGTACCAAATTATTAGGTTAATTTGTTGGGCTTATCCTCAATCACCATGGTTTGCGGACGACAAATAGATCAAGGATGTTGTGCACAAAACAGTGGAACGAGATATACGGGATGTAATGGAAGCGCTTCGCATCTTCATCTGCAGACATCTTTTACGGAAGTGACTGAATCAGCGTTTCGCAGTATTTCGACCAGCATATTGCAGTTTCTGTTTCGATTCTCACAAACCGTGCCTATATGCTAAAGGTATGGTCAAAACTGACAGAGGGCGCTAATTCGTATGCTGGTTTGCATGACGCGCTTCCTCGACTGCGCATAGCTGTGCAAGACGTAACTTTGAAGTTTTTATTGGCATGAATGAACTATAAAATGTACGGATATCATTTTTCAAGTTTTTTTTCTCTTGAAGAATATGAAAGCTAATTCTGGAAGCAAATTATTGTAACTTTCCATTGTTCTAGTGCGCATCCGTACACCAGATCGAATGATAAAACACTATTGCACATAAAAAATAAAGATAACGCGATTTCCTTCATGATGGAGTTCCGTGAACGACGCTAGACATCTTATCTATGCAATTTACGAACACTAGAAAAACAAAGTTATTAATTTCAGAAAACGCACTGAATTACAAGGTGTATTCGAAAAGTAAAGACCGTTTCCTTATATTCAAATGTTGGCAGCTTAGAACAAAGTTGTTTGAATGCTACGCCATCTATTGATAGTTTATGAGTTCACTGAAGTCATTATGTTGATACAGTATTCGTTTGACTATCCCTGAAAACAAGTAACAATGGCTTCGAGTCAGGGGCGGATTCAGCATCAAATTTGGGGGGGGGTCATGACCTGGGTCCGGGGAGTACCCCCCCCCCCCCCCACGCATTTTGGAGCCTAACATTTCATTTGCATTCTTAACAACTAATGAAATTGAACAATTTTAGACATTTAAGTTTAACAAGTTTAACAATGGAGAATAAATAAATAACCAACTTGAAGTTTAAAATAATTATAATATATTAATGTTTCATACAACAGTCAATGTGAACAAATTTCATTGGAAAAGGTTTACAGTGATGATAAGCACATACATAAAAGTTAAAAACTATCTGTTTAATTAGGGGATTACTAAAAAGTTAGAGTTGGGTGCTAATATTGCTGTACGGTATCATCAGTATCATGTAACAAAAGAATTTATAGAAAGCCAACTCATGATCAGTTTTTCAAATTACGATAGTGGGAAAATCTTGAAAATAATTGCATGCAAAATGTTTTTAAAAAACCGACAGCTGAGGTCATTTACGCCATTTAGGATAGGTAGGTAATTGGGTAATGGTAGGCGTTTTCAGGTAACGGAGGAAGTGTGGAGAGAAACCCGGTGTCAGCATTAGCCTTCTCTTAACGAAAGGCGCCAAGGGGACCTAGGTTTAACGTCCCATCCGACGGACGGAGTACTGGACTTAAAATGCCCTCCACTAGGCACTCAAGTGGGGACCGGTTTTCCAATGAAAAATCTGCCGCTGCCAGGAATCGAACCCGGGCCCTCGAGATGGGAGGCTCTAGCCACCACACCAACCCGATCGGTTGTTTATTTCTAAAGATGATTCATTGTATGTTAGTAAAAAGTCTTTTCTATTATCAATTACACATACATGGAATCGGTTTTACTCGTGAGTGGTAAGATCACCTTTTTCTCCTAAGATTATCAAACTTTTTAATGGGTTCCTTAACTAATTTCCTAAGTGGAGTCACGTTGTGGTGGACACTTCCTAAGCCAGATGAAAAAAGTACACAATATTTACAGTACAGTCCCCTGTCTTTATGAGACACCACAAGCCAGTGGACATTGTCAAGATGTGATCTCTGTGCATATTTTTTGTAGGCTTTCCTTTCTTCATTACTTCGTTATGAGGGAACTGGTAGTCTAACTGAGGGAACTTGTAGTAGAGAAGTTCACGGTTTCTGCAACAACGTAGCCTTCCCCAAGCAGCATCATGATATCGGTCCAATATCATTTTTACACCGTCACATATCACTTATTGGTCAATCCGATATTGGCTACCAATGTCGGCAAATGTCAAAAGTGATAACATTTGCCATTATAAGAATAACATTTGCTGACGATATTGGGCCGATATTAATTTTATGATAAAAAGACATCAGTCACCACTATACAGTGGCATAAAAATGATATTGGGCCGACGTATGTTTGATATTACCATGGACTGATTTTTCATTAACATGATATTGGGATGATTTAACAAGTAAGATAGCTAAAATGTATCCTGGATAAACATGTTAAAAATATTTATTATCAGGGACGATCGTACAATAGAAATGCGATGGAAATGGAGAGAGTTGGTTTCGATCTAGGAATGTTCACACTAAAAACCCTGCACTGTACCCCTTACCCAACTCTCCTAATAAAAGAAGGGGTAATTATAGTAATTCATTATAGTAATGAGATAACTACTTTACTCCTGACCCAACGTCCCTCAGTGAAAGATGCGTAACTTTAAGTGTTATCACTATAGTGAAATATTTCAGATTCGTTTTCTGTTGAAGTTATTGGAGTTATAACCCAATATTATAATACCGAATATGTTCACATTAATTCACATGCGAAAAAAATCACATGGACCGGGAATCGAACCACGGACCTTTGCCTGCGGAGACCACTACGCTACCCAGGATCCCTAATTCGCATGGCAAATTCACGGAGGTTCAAGGTATTACTGTCGGCGCAGAAATTATGTGCACTCGAGTTAGAATACAAATAACAAGTTTACAACTAGGCTTACAGAAAAACTAATCACACCGGTGCTTTTCTTACTTCATTTTGCGTTATTGAGTGGCAAATTTAAATTTTTAAAACGTATTTGCATATTTTTTACAACGGTTGTGACGTAAAAAGTGCCTGTTTTTGACGGTGTTCGAGCAAAGCACCGACTTTGATGACTCGTAAATCAATACCAAGTCGTTCAATTGCAACCAAAGTTTAAATAATTTTAGGTATACATGTTTTCTATGCATACGGTAAGTTTCCAGTATACAACCTTAAAATAAAAAGAGCTGTTATCAATTTTATAAAAAGTTAGCAATTCGAAACTGGGGTGTCGTAGAATTTCGTTCTGGGTGGCGTTAAAATCCGCACGTCCTGAACGTATCCAATATGTAATTGTCTAATATTTCAACACATTTGTTTAATTTATATCGAATGGTATTTATATTGGCGAAAGCGAGTCCCTCAGAAAGCGACTGGCATTGTTTAAGCCATGGTCCTTATATTACATTATTTTATAGGGACCTTGGTGACCGTGCAGTGTTGCCGCGTACATCTTGGCCCCCTAGGCATCATAAGGGAGAGGATTTAGGTACCTTTTTCAGCCGCTAGATTTGGGCATCGACGAGTGCATCCTTTTCCCATGATAGAAAGCGAGAACCGCGAGAACAGTGGACTCGATGAAGATAGCTACCAACGAGGGAAAGTATTTTGGCTGAAATTTTGTTGATATTTTTATAATTAGTCGTGTTGATTCGTTTATCACAATAAAATATCGTTATAGGGAGTAGTGACCTGACGGAGAGATTCATTCAGAAGTAGGAGAAGGCCGAATTGTTCTCCATTAAAACAAATGTATTATCTAAATTTTGGAAAAGATGAGAAGATGCTAATCTACGGTACTCTAAACTCAAATTAAAATCTGTCTGTACACAATGGCATGAGAAATTCAACAATATGGATTGTGTAAGATTTTGTACATAATTCGTCATCCCTTTCACATTCTCTTGTTTTTCATCGGTTTCAATCCCAGCAGATGGCAATACCTGCGTAAGGATATCCCAATTCACGAATATGTCCCAATTCGTGCCCCCTTTTGGGTTAGCCAGCTAAATTTTAGGCACCCAAATCCATGCTTCCTAATGCCTAACGAGTTGGGACAGCTTATTTTATTTTTGAGCTTGTTTTTACAGTAGGGAGTGCTACGCTCCACGATAAATGCAACTTAAACTTCTCTCACGTTTGGGACTTGTTGCCATGCAGTTGCATATACATTCAGGAAACCTTTCCATTCCTATCCTTATACCTTTCCCCCCGGTCTGAAGCGCCTATTAGTGCGGAAACAGACTTGAAAACACCATGAAAATACACTCACTTTAATCCTTTACAAGGTTACAAAAACTATTAAACTAATAAAAATTAAAAATTTTCGATAAAATTTGGGGGGGGGTCATGACCCCTGTGACCCCCCCCCCCTGAATCCGCCACTGCTTCGAGTAGTAGTATTTTTTGGGTGAGTCGACAGCTTTGGTCACTTGCAAATGGCTTCGAAAATCGTTACTCCCGCCAGTTGCGAAGAGCGTCCTGTAATTCGATTTTTGCGTGCAAAAGGATCTACAGCTACTCTTATTCATCAGGAGTTGTGCCTATTCATGGGATTACAGAAATAAGAGAAGAATTGGATAGACAATAGTGTCGAGACTATAAAAGTGGCCGCACATATGTGCATAATGAGGAGCGGAGTGGCCGGCCCAGTATCCAAACCAATAATATCGCAAGAAGAGGACCAAAAACTGCGATCTCATCGACGATTGATGATTAGTTTTCTGGATGATAAAGTTACTCTATTGGACGCACCAATATTTGAACAATGGTCACGGAGACGTTCCATCCTATATCGACGGCTCGGTAAACTGTCGTCCGGGAGAGTCCACTACTATGAAATGGCGCGTCCTCACTCCGCTGTCCATACCAGAGGTAAGATTCAGGATTTCCGTTGGGAACTTTTCGATCACCCACCTTACAGTCCCTATACCTAATATTACCTCTTCTTGCACCTGAAGCAAGGATTAGTGGAAGATTTGAAGATCTCTAGACTGCCGTTTTCACCCAGCTCAATTCTCAGGCGGAGAACTTCTATACATCCTTTTTATTAGAGATAGGTCGAATAGCATTTTTCTCGAATTCGAGGTTCGAATTAGAATATCTAATATTTTTATGAATATTGTACTTGAATTTCTTGGGTGTTTTTCCACCAATTTTAAATACAAACGACAATTAAAATAAAAAATAGCGTAGTACTACTATTTCTGAGACCCTATTTACAAAAGTTACAAAAAACTAAATTGTAAAATTAGCTGAACAGAATGTATTAAAATTCTGAAGTATTGAAGGTTCTAAAAAGAAACAATGCTCTTGACAATATATTCACACATATTTATAGTTGGTCACAAATCTGTTGGAGCACAGCCATAAAAATAATTCAATCAATGTTAAAATATCACCAACTCGAGTAAAAATATTGCATTATTTATCCTGCTTTATAAGAATGAACAATTTTTTATTGGCACTTCAAAAGTAACTTGGCACTTTGCAAATAAAGTACTACTATAATATAAATTTCTCTTTGCAAATAAGGTATGTACTAACTTCTAAAAACACAAATTTCACTCCGCAAATAAGGTATGTACTAACTTCTGAAAACAGAAATTGCACTTCGCTAATTAGGGACTAATAAAAACACTCATTGCCTTTGGCAATAAGGTACTTTAAATACGAACAACATTATTTTAAGTTTAAGTTTTGTTTAAAAAAACTAACATTTTCACTGTGTCTGGGTCCCGTCTATTTCTTTTTTTATCGCAGATTATCCCAGCTGTGCTATCATTTCGGCTATTACCCTTGTTATTTTTTCTTGCCTCTTGTCCTCTGGTTTGAACTTCCCCTTCTTATCCATGAAACTCGGCAAGGATAACTGTCTTCTAGGATGATGATGTTTTTTAATTTTCCCTGGCGGAGATGCTGCTTCACCAGATTCACTTGCTGACGACGATGGCAAAGAGCACTGAGTAGATGACATAACTTCAGAATTGCTGTCATCATGGGTCTCAGGGTAGCCTTTGTCAATCAGCTGCATAATGTCATCTTTGTGCCTTTTCAAATGGTGTTTTAAATCTGAAGTTGTACGCGACGCACCACGCGATATACTTGCACTGCAAAAATTGCAAACTGCTAATTTCTCGTCGAGATCACAAATGTGAAAATGTTGCCACACTTCGATGGTCATTCTAACTTAATAAGTTTGAGTTTCCTAAGTTAACTTAATAAGTTGACATAACTTAATAAGTTTACGCTAATAAGAAATTTGGTGGATTAAAAACGAACGTAAGTTTTACGACGGCTTATATACTTCTTCTCCTCAATCCTTACGCAACTGACAAACCGCGGCAAACTTGGAACACCGCGATTCTTTTGTTTCTTATTATAAGCATGTATTTTACTATGTTAATCACAAACCTGAAATTAAATAAGGAAACCAAATTTATTTCAAAAATTGAATTTATAAAATGTAAGCGTAGTCATGCAACGAGGAGTCAAAAAAAAGGAACAACCAATTTCGCGAGCGTTTGATCATTTGCTTTGTCATGTAATTCTCGTGAAGTTATTATGGATTTATATTTTCATGCTTAACTTAAAGATGAAGTTTGGTTTGAAATATTAACTAATGAATTGGTACCAACCAAATCTGCTAGCCCTAATGCTTTGTAACATGTTACCCAACCGATGCCCGCGAATTATAAAAGCATAGTCGATTTGTGTAATGCATTCGAGATGGTGAAATTATTACTTTGTGTCCTCGAATATATAATAGTGCAAATAGCTCACTATCCGAGTTATTCGAGGATTCGACTATTCGAATGTCCCATCTCTACTTTGTATGCATGATATGTAATGCATGTTTGGTGTGAACTCACCCCCTGCCATACACATTTATGGTATCTTGCAGGGTATTATGTAGATGTATATGCGTGCAAAGGAGATTGAAAAAGCTAGCGCAACGTTACGAAAAGGGCTAAGAAGCGAACGGCGAATAAGTAAGAAAGTAAAGTAGAGTTGTGGAATACGCCTCGTATATTCTTGATGAGATAATAACTCATCTGGATGAATTTTTTGTCAGTTAAGACAAAGATTTGCTTTGTTTTGAGGGAATTTATTGTTAATAAATTGGAAAATAATATAGTTTGACCTCAAAACATGGAACGTATGACATGTGTAAAAACCTTAATAGTGTGGCAGCGAATTACCTGAATAGAAAACGTATTAATTACGTAAAAAAATCCTTGCTCCCGACAAACATTCTGCGGTCATAAAGTTCACTTGCCATTTTCAAGGGAGAGTCCACAAAGCCATTAATGGAGGTTACAGTCCTGGTATATTATGATCAAACCACGGCTTCTCTTCAGATACTATATGGAATTAGTCTTGTCGTCCTCCCTTGGTACGGTAGAAGGATTTGCATTGCAGATATAAGGGGCTCCTCATATCAGCAAGGCGATAGAGGAAAATTTGACGGAAAAAGAATTTCACCATACTCTTATTAGCAAATAATATTTATTCACAATTTAGTATTATATTATTTAAAAAATAACTAAAAATAACTGTATTGCTATGGCGGGCCAGCCCCCTTTACGCTCGCTACGAAAAAAAATTTTCGACGTTCAGCGAAAGAAGTTTTTGATGGTGTCTCGTAACAATTTTTCCATGCATCTCTCATAGACGGAACAAGATTAGAAGGCGCAGGAGAGTGCATATACATGCTAGCCTACGAGTGGCAACGAAGGCAGAAAATCGATTAGGCCCCAACTCCTTGGGACTAAACCTGGTGTTTTCTTTGGCCTCTTATGGAGATTTTAAGCATATTAGAATGTCAATTGAGATAGAGATTGTGTGGTCATGATAGCTGAGTACTAGTCTTCACCATCCGGGATCGGGTTCGATTCCCGGCTGTAGCAGACATTTTTCATTGGTTTTTTGGTCCCTACTTAGTGCTGTATAGAGAGATATTCAAGTTCTGTGCTCCGTCTGTCGGATGGAACGCTACACCGTGGGCTCGTTGGAGTCTTTCTTTTGGAGAAGGGCAACTCCGGGTTTCCTTCTCCCATCTTCCGTTCCATGAAAGCCTCTTCTCTACGCAATTACTCACGTATTCTGAATAGCGCAAATGATTATAGCTGTCGGTTGCCTCCTCTAAATAATTAGGACTAATATTACCCTTCAAGAGTATCGTGTCCGAAATACATTTCGGCGGCGTCAGCAGTCTTTGTAAAGAAAAATGCAGAAAATTATAAATGTATTTTATTCCACTAGAAGATAATTCTTTCCTTAACGTCTGGTACAAATTCAACCTCTTGAAATGACATACGTTTGCTTGATTTGTCACTTTTTCTATTATTTTCACGGATTTTACTCCGAATTCTATCTACTACTCCTAGTTTCACCGCGTGCATCGACAAAATCATGAGTGCATCTAATCTCGTTGTATAGGCCTATCTTCTGCATGAATTGTTATGATAGCCAACTTTTACCATTCCATTGGTTGTGAAGATGGAGTTTATAAAAACCACAACATTTAATTCTACTTGAAACTCATTTCAAAATTTTGATTTTTATTTAATAGTAAGTTACAACTGAGCAACGGAATATTTTATGGAAGTTTACATGATTTGAAACAGGAAACTATATTTCTTGTTAAGGATTAGATTTTTATGGGGCTTTCTTTCATCTGGTTCATGTCTGGTGTAGGACAATAAATACTACTAAAATTTTCGGAAAGGCAATACGATTGTAGATTGTAAGAAAAAGAGTAAATAGAGTTGTTGCTATTTTTTTACAAAGTTATTGATATATGTACACATACATTGTGGTTGTTCGCAATGAACTAAAATCAATCACTTTCACGAGGAAAAGTCTCGAGTGAAAAATTAGTGATGTTTTAGAGAGAACACGAGAAGTCATTAATTTAATCTTAGTTATTTAGGTAGCATCTGCTCATTTCACAGTCAGAATATTACAAAACGCCAAAAAAGAACTATTTTAATGGTTGATTACGTATTTCTTAGGACAAAATGTTTATTCCCGCCTGCCCTTGTGTCAGATTCAGTTGAAGGTTGTTCAGTTCAATATGCGCTAGGTTATTAATGTGTTTCATACGTCGTATCTTTTTGAATCCAAAGGGATTCTTCCTAATTTCTGACATACTTTAAAGGAGAAAGGTTTTGGAAGTAAAAACGAAATTTATATTGGCAATTGTTAATGTAAATGCTGCTCCTTATGTGGGACCACGGAGGGCTAAGTAAGTAATCGTATGCTATAAGTGATAAAAATGAAAGGCGGAAGATATAGAAACTTTTTTCCCCGAGGAAGAATTGCTATAGAGAGTATGGTAACCCATTAGTGAATTTGGGTTAAATGTGAACTTGGAGGGTTATAAAACTTCTGGCAGCACGACTTCCAAAAGGTGAGATCTCGACCAAAGCAATAGAATGGAAGCTCTGACTTACGCAAACATTTCTAAGAACTGAACTCAGAGACTGTATGTAATCCGACCCTCGCCTGGGAGCGACCCACGTGCGAGGGATGAGGAGCGAAGGAGGGAGGGTGGCACAATGTTGCCGCTGACCAGAGACGGTGGGGAGAATGGAATGGGAAAATGGCTCGTAACGGCGCGGTCGACCTCTGCAGCCGCCGAAAAAATTAAGATTTTCGGCGTGCAGGGGTCCACGGCTTTGATGATAGCGGCTTAGGAAACTAATTCAGACCTATGTGCTTAAAGGTACTTGTAGAAGAATGATGTCGCCATTTTTTGATTTTTTCCGATTTTTGAATTTCTGTCTTCGAAGCAAGTTTTAATAAGCCAAAGTTCAGCTTGATTTTCTCGCTAACCTGGAGAAATAAAATTTTTTCTTTCCAATCGTTATGTGGAATGATATCTCCTGAATCAAATAAAGAAAACCGCAAGTCTCTATCTTTAATAGTTATCCCGTAGTTGAGTGATATATAAACACGGACAGCGCGAAAAAAGGCCGGAAACGGTCGCCCAAAACTGCCCGCGGCCGAGGGTACCATAACGCCTTAAGCCGCCCCCCCCTGGATCGTGGACCCCTAGGCGTGTTTCACTAAGAGTAGGCTGATTCCTACGCCGGGTTTCCCTCCAAATTTCCTTCGGACCCAAAAAAAATCCTTCAGTACGCTGAAAATCACATAATCTAAATGATCATCGGAGTCGGTTGCCTCCCCCGAACGGCACACTTGCTGGATTTAATCTAACGCGGTACAAAGCTCGAGAAGATCACATTCAGGAAATCCAACGGGAAACCTCACGATCCTTCTACTTAATGTCTACCAACCAGCCCCAAATAACCCAAACCTAATGACTAATGAATGAATAACTCAAACCCTTCGCAAAGTGCTTCGATCTCTACTTCACCGACAGTGATTATCGCGTGGAATTCGCACGAACTGATTGGCGAGCTTTCGGGGGCCACGGGTGAAAGACAGGGAGATGGTGTGGGGTGACGGGAGATGGGGTGAGGAGGGGAAGAAAGGAGAGCGGAGGCATTTGGTGTGCATACATCACCCCACCCCCTTCGCAGCCCTTTGTGCATGCCTCCCCCCCTCCATTATACTTTCTCCCTCCTCCCCATCCCACCTCCTCTCACTCTCTTTCCCTCCCAGCCTTTTCACTTCCTATTCCCTCCCCCCCTCCTCCCCACACCGCCCCGAGAATGAAGAATGTTATCCATGCCCATAATCCCTTTCATCCACTTCTTTCAGCTGTTAGCCATCATTTCTCCCAGACCGCCTCCTCACGCTTACCTTCATTTCCCCACCCTCCGGATCGCTTTCTCCACCCTCCCCCACTCCCTCTCGTCTCCACCTTCATCATCCGCACCCCATGCCCTCTTCCCTACCCTTAAAGAAAAACCCTTGCGCCTCCCCACCCCCTTCCCAAAACCCCCCTCTTCCCACTTTTATCCCGTTCCCCACCCCCCGTAGCCACCGAGCGACCACCCAGGTGTGGAACTAAAGCGACTCTACTGCCACCTGTGAGGCGGTTCGGTCGGCGAGCACATCTCTTCTCTCCTACTCTCTCCTCCTCTGCAGATCCCCCTCACGTCCCCCCTCCTCATCTACACGCATGCTCTCCGAAGGCGGCGTGGTGTGTACCTTCCACCAACCCCACCGCCTCGTCATCATCTTCATCATCGCCGCTTCCCCCTTTTACCCCCCCTCCCTCTCCCCCCTAGCATTTTTATGCGCACGCACGACCCTATGCATGCAGCTATACCGAGGTACGTACGAATTAAATCCAAGGGTATGTTCTGCCGCTGGAGGCGTGCTTGGAATGATGACAAAGGAGCGGTGGTCTCACGGGTTTTAGGTAAAAATGTGTGTGCTTAATGTGCTTGGGTGGTGAGGTAAGGAATAAAATCGATTGGAGGGATTTGAATGAGGCGGAGAGAGTGGATGGTTACACATTCCAAGGTAAGAGGATACTGGACAAGCGCGGAAGAGGTGGGAAAAGAATAAATTGTGCTAGCATTTTTCATAAAATAAGAAAAATATCCGGGTATGACCATAAGGTTCATTCGTTGTATTGTAACTATGACCCCTTCATTTCACACAAGGATTTAGGTTCAAGTTAATATATTTATGCACTTTTAACCCTCAAAAACTCGAAATTCTGCGAGCGCACTCGTAAGCGATCATTCGTTGCATGATTTTCCTCTTCCCATCTTGCCACCGACATTTGTAGTCCTTTCTATGAGTCGCGACTCCAACAATTGTTACCACTGTACTTCTATTACCTTTGATTCTGCTCCCTTTTTCTGAAAAAGTCTCTCGGTTGACCCCTCTCGTTTCTCGGAGAGGACATATTGGATATATTAACGTATTCATCTTGGATGGGTGAGAAGGAAGTTATTCTTGCTTTCAGCGCAGACTTCCCACCTTGAAGGATCGAGTTATAGTGGCTTTGAGTCAGTGGTAGAGATTTTTCAGTGATATCTAGGGTAATGTAAAGAGAGTACACTACATATATGCTCTCAGTTCACTATGCTCGGATGGGCCCCTTGACACTTTTGATAAAAGTAGACTAATGTTGACGCCAGGTTCATCTCATCCCTTCGTGCCCCCACACTTAATAGCGCGAATTAACTCAACTGTCTGTTTCTACTCCCAATAGCTAAAGCTGATGACTTTCGTTGAAGAGGTCCAATCCCGAGGGCAGTTCTTTTACCCTTTCCTCCGCCTTCCAAGAATTCCTAGTTTTCTACTTTCTTTTTACTGGTGAAAATGACCTTAGAGTTAGATCTTTTTGCTTAGTAACAGCAACATCATTCATTCGCTACCTTTTTTCTTTCCGTAGTTGCCTTTGGTCTGGTCGAGCGGCTTGTCTCGAAAAAATGTAGAGTATGGTAATGGCCTTCGTTTGACGTGGCTTTCAACTTTAACATTTTAGCAGTAGTATCTATAGTATTGCAATCATATGATAACGCAATGATAATATTATTTATGTGCTACTAATTACTGTAAAATCATTCTGACTGTGGTTAAGACGTTTAAAATAATATTCCCTTGTAATCGCCTACTCAACACTGATATTGAGGGTGTTTGTTCTCCAGGTAAGGCGTGTTGGTCGAAAAATTGTGACTCATGTTTGAAAAAAATCAACGAAGTTAAATAACGATATATCGGCAAAATATAAAGTATTGTAGTTTTCACAATTAACTTCTTTAATTTTTTTAATTGAAGGAGGAAGTAAAAATATTTCTATTTCAAATGAATGCAGTGATTTCAAAGACCTCCGACAGATAAAGCACACCCAAAATCAAGGCCATGAACCAGAATAATGGAGAAAATTTAAGTGAGAACTTAGAAACCCTTAGACGTAATTATGAAAGGTGAACTTTCTAATGTAGACGTATAGTATAATGAGAGAACGTTGTATTAACATAATTTATGGTTGCAATAATCATAATTATTACAAAATTTAAAAATATATGCATATCTATTTTACACTACCCTTAAAAACTCTGCTCTCATTTTGTAATCATGTCACCTTTTTCTAATCTTTGTCATTGCATTCTTCACCGGCACCCTAGCTTTATTCTCTCTCTAAAGTTGATTTGCATTTCTTAAGCCGTTAGCTACACGTTATGCGATGGATATACATTAGAAGAAAGATATAATTCCTGCGAGCACCGTAAAAAGTCTCCGCAGGAAGCACGAATCGCGCATTATTAATAATAGCACATCCATCAGCACGGTGCGGGATTTCCGGTTTTTTAAAAGGGTCAGACATTGCTGACACTCCTCGGCTTGTCGGCCGAGCGGAAAGGATTCCGAAGTGGTGGATATTACGGGGCTAGAATTGGAGAGATCACTCCTCAAGCGGAATAGCATACCCGAGCGGACCGTAAATGCTAGGGCCGGGTAAGGGAGGAGGAGAAGGGGTGGTGGAAGGGAAAGGGGGGTTGGAGGGGAATGGATTCCAGGGATCCGGGGTGGGGGTTTGGAGCAAGAATAAAAGGTTATGAAGAGAGGAGGAGTGACAGGGTAATAAAAATGGTCGAAGTGTCGGGGTGGGGGAAGGTGTGAGGGGAAGGACGGAGGGATAGGGTCGGCGGGGTAGTTGGACCAATAAGGGGATGGTGTTGTGGGGGGAACGGAAATGTTGGGGTGGGTGGGTTGTGGGATGGAGGTGGGGTATTCGTCTCCAGGATTTGGAGTCGAGTGGGCAGTAGAGAGTTGGCTGGATAGGAGTGGATATAATTCAATTTATTAGTGCGTGGGATAACACACTCCCAACGGTTTCAGAGAGATATTATGTAACTGTCAGGCTGGTCGTTTCGAAGCAAGAGGAAGCGCATAAGGCACAGAAGTGACCGCGGATATTTCTCTATATATCGGGTCATCCAGTGTGTCAGTTAAAAATAATCAAGGCAATGACAATGCAATAATCATTAAGTATTATAAACGTAAACAATCGCATGAATATCATCAGATCACGAAAGGTTTGTTTTAATATATAATAAGGCGTGCTCATTAAAACCGCAGAGCATCTATGAGGAAGTTGTGTATCTGACTGAGTATATTGTCAAACCCTTCATTTATTTAGATATGTACAGCTTGATTAGTTTTCTCTACTGGGCTAATTATGGTGCTTTTACGGCTTATGCACAATCACCAGTCGTATTCCATTAGACGGTAACTTCTGGTTGACAATTGGTAAGAACAAATTAAATAGAACGGAATAGAAACGTCTATTATTAGGACTTTCGATAATCGTTTTTTAGTGAAATGCCAGCGATATTTGCTTGCCGCATATTTATGATGTCATCAAAGTCAAGGAAAATTTCTTTAATTTTATGCATTGATATAAATGGGTTCTACGGAAATTTTATCGTAATAAATTTCCAACACTTTTACTGGAAGAAATACATAGCTGTAATAGAACAATTTATAATGAACGGAGTGGAAGAGTTGTCACTGTTTCACAACTATGCGAAAGAATGTTCCTAAGACGAATCTTAAACCTTGGAGTATCACGAGAAAGAAATAAATTTTGAGACAAACGAGCAATGTGGAGGCTACAAAGATATTACACTTGACTAAAGAGGCTAAATAATTAAACTTTTTTGCTATTTATACGATTTCACAGTAGTAGTTGTTATTAGTTATACTCAGGGTAAGCGTCCGAAAACTAAGGATATATGTTCGCCATTTAGGATAGGATAGTAATTGGAAGAGGTAAGGATTTTCCAGGGAACGGAGCAAGGATAAAGAGTAACCCGGGGCTGGTACTATCCTGCCCTTAACGAAGGTCGTCAAGGGGATCATAGTTTAATGCCCCATCCAATTGGTAGAATACTGAGCTGAAAGTGTTCTTCGCTTGGTATTCAAGTAGGGATCGGCATACCAATTATAAATCTATATCACTTCTATGACTCAAATAATGACCCTTTCAATGGGAGAACAATACTCTAGCCAATAGACCGACTTGGTTTTTCTTCAGTTTATTTCTTAACTTTTAACGGCATTACGTTATTACTGCAGTTGGGGTAAGCAGATCAGCTTTAATATGCTCGAAAAATACCAAAGCTATATCCATTGCAACCACTGCGAGCAAAGGTACCTAATTGAAGACATGAGAATAACCGATATAAGTTACAAGAGGTATTTGTGAGATGTACTTTAGTGCAATAAACTTTCATATTCCTTGAAAAATCCAAAAGCAAAAAAAAAAAAAAACTTAGCATCCTGTCATCGTTCCTATTTCGTGCAAAAATGGACGGGAGTGCTTAACATTCTAGTGGCAGTGGAAGAAAGAGAAACCAATGAAGCTATGTTTCCCGAAAAGTTATTTCAACCACCTGGAGTTGCGTAGATGAGCTTCTTTTGGAGGAGATAGCGTCGAAAACGTGAACCGCAGGCGGTTCAAATGTAGAGTACTCAAGGAGTGACGTTCACGCCGGGTACGTGACTGAAATATTTCGAGAGGTTCCTACGTTGTAGTGGGAAAGAAAGTTTTTATGGTACAGACAACACCAGCTGGCGAGGGATGAGGCTAATAACGGTAAAAATACTGAAGCGAATGCTCGACATATGCAAACCGAAAGAGGTTTGGATGAGATAAACTCCTGTATGTGCCCCTGAGTGTTTAGTCGTTCGAGAAAAGAAATGTTGGACATCCATTGAACGGTCATTATTTAAATTGCTATAATTTACTAGTTTTCTGAGTTCCCGAAGATGAAGGATACCTACCGCAAATAATTTTATCTTATTTATTGAGTCCGCTTGACGCCAGATTATAGGCTGAATAACTTGAGTGAGAGTGGAATTTACGTTAATGAAAAGCATTAAATAGTAAAGGCTATTTGATTTGTATTGGGAAAAATTCCCGCTGAATAAATTGCTTTACATTATGCATGTTAACTTTGTTTCCCTTCATGCATCAGGCTGCGCAATTGTAAACTTCAAGTAAAGTGACATTTATAGATTTGTTCGTTAATTCAATTGGGCATATGTATTTTACTCTGTATTCAATACCTTTTGCATCATAAGCAGAAATGAACATTGGCATATATTTTATGATGATGAAACATCAGTCTGCTCTGCTTACCTTACGCTCGGATAAAGTTGTTCACGATGCAATTCACATCACTTCAGCTTCATATGGCAAAAATGTGACAGAGCTTGCTCTCCTTTCATCGAAAGATGATGGAATATCTTACTCTTCCTTTTAGATGCCTTCGCTTCTCATGGTTTTCCATCGCCCGCCTGGGTAATCCATCCTCCGTTTATGTCGATTCATGCCACTGAGGGATTATAAACTCCGCTGGAGATTAGCGGGACTTTCTCCATTCCTCTCCCACCGGTGGCAAGAGATTTCATGGGATAAAGTTGATGTGGAGGGAATCATTTTTGTCGGTCGTGCATATCCATCGGAGATACAGCAGGTAATGCTGTCGTGAGCAGCATAAACGCCGTCACGCAGTGACGAAAAGATAGCATTTTAGCGCGGGAGTTAAATTGTTTCCCACGCTTGGAAGTCATGGGGTCGAGAGAGAATTTCTACTGCTGGAGTTCCACATTCTTTTTACGTGAAAATTGTTTGCATTCCTTCTCTCTGCAACCAATTTAGCAACCAACAGATTATAATCACTTACTGAGATGACGTAAAATCTTATCACATATTTTGAAGACTGATTATTTTCATCAACGTAGGAAGTTGAAATAGAATGTAAAAAACAACTCAGGAGTGAACTACCGCAATAAATAGTCGTCAGAGGCTTTCGGGTGCAGCTGCGTATAACGAGTTGTCAGTGTGCGAGCTTTCGCGGCCATTGCAGGACGCATCATCAGGCAATGATGCGTCCTGCAATCATTGCCTGATGATGCGTCCTGCAATGGCCGCGAAAGCTCGCACACCGACAACGCGTTATATGCAGCTGCACCCGAAAGCCTCTGACGACGATGGATTTCGCTGCGAAAACCTACGTTCCAAATTTACTGCAATAAATATTTTAAAGAATAAGTTACAAGAAACATTTTTCCGACTGACTCTGAAATGATTGTGTAAAATCTGCAAGAGTTGCAATCCATTCAAATGTTACACATGTATGAAGTGGAATGTAAAATCAAGTAGTAAAACTTTATTTTGAAATAATTATGATTGGCATCATATATTTCATGGGTATCCCATTCACCACAGTATACCCCTGAATAACCAACCGAGCAGTTGGTTGGTTATTCAGGTTGTTGGTAAGTATTCAGGGGAGGCGACCGACAGCTGAGGTCATTTGCGCCATTTAGGATAGGTGGTTAATTGGGTAATGGTAGGAGTTTTCAGGAAGCGGAGGAAGGGTGGAGAGAAACCCGGCGTTGACATTAGCCTACTCTTAACGAAAGGTGCCAAGGGGACCACGGCTTAGCGTCCCATCGGACGGACGGAGTACTGAACTTGAAATACCCTCCACTAGGCACTCAGTTGGGGACCGGTTTTCCACTGAACAATCCGCCACTGCCGGGAATCGAACCCGAGGCCTCGGGATGGGAGGCCAGTAATCTAGCCGCCACACCAACCCGATCCCCCATTCAAAGTAGTTCCGATTAGTATCAGCGTTGGAAGCCCTCAATCGATTTTTCCTTCTTGAAGTCTGTAAGAGATTTCTAAATCTGTGACGGAATTAAATGCTTAATCTTAAACTTAAACACCTGCTGAGTATCACTCAAGCTACTTTGAGGGAGTTTACCAAGGGCTAATATATTACCACATATGCAATAGCTGATGTAATAAGGCTTTTTTAAACTAATCCTTAACAGGGTCTTTTAACTAACCATTTGTAAAATGCTTAATTCACAGTTTGCATTTGAGGCAAACATTCTTTGAAGATAAACTCCTTATTTCATAGAATACCAGAAATACATCCTCATCAGTTTTTTGTCATTATCACAGAAAAAACAGCTCATTTAACCATCAGTAACTCTCCTCAGCAAATATACAATGTAATGAACGGTAAAAATATATTGTGAACTTCATTTATTGGCACTAGATTATGCCACAATTAAAAAATGAATATTGACTGGAGTTTATTTTGACGTGGCGAGGCAGTACTTATCTGTCAATCATCATCTCGGGAAATAGCTTTCATAGGGAAGCTAGTAGTGGACGAGCAGTCGCCAACAACACCTAATAGCTCCCGACCAATGTTATCCTTTTGTTATCCAAATGCACTTCGGGCTATCAAAGCAATTTCATCCTACGAGTCATTACCGATTTGCCTCGTGTGCGCACATTGATGAATCCATCTTGCTCATCTTATCTCTTGCATCTTAATATTTTCTCTTTTCGCGTATTGCCAATTAACCAGCCATCATATTACCCGGTGCCCAACGCGCATGTTTCAATCACGGCGTCTCCGCAAAACAAAAACAAAGACAGTGGGAAACACTGAGTAGACCTCATTTCGCGTGCTTCTCCTCGCCTTTGGCCCCGAAAAGGGGCAGGCGAAGGCATCTTGGAGGCCGCCTCCGTGCGGAGAGAGAAAGAGCGAAGGGAGGAGTGGTCTGGGAGAGGTATGTGTGGAAATCCGTCCGACATTCGGAGGCGGTGAAGGGGGGGTCAGCTGAGGGAAGAGAAATGGAAGATGGGGAGGGAGGAGGGGAAAGGGGTGGGGAAGGATGGGAGGCCTTTGGAGGCGAGGCGGGAATGGGTGGCGGTAGAGCAATTATCGACGTAGGTGTTCTTCTCTCCGAACTGACTTAAGATGGTATGGGATGCGGAGAGATGGGGGCTCAAGGGGATTGGGTGGGGAGGAGGGAGGGAGGTGTTTTGGGGGTGTGAGGCCGGGTAGCTGCGAAGGAGGGGGTAGAGACATAGGCAAACACGCAGTGCGAGGGGAAGGAAGCCATGGGGTGAGGGGAAATTAGTTGAAGGAAAGGAGAGGGGATGGAAATGGGTGTTGGGAGAGGGAGAATTCGGAAGAGGGGGGGGGGGGGGGGTTGTGGCTAGGGTGGAAAGCCTATGATTGGTGGGGAAAGGGGTGGGAATAAAAGTGTTTTTAGAGGATGGGCATCGTTTTGAGACACGTAGACAAGGGATTATACACACCTCTCGGGTGATATCTAACGTTGGCGTTTACGAGTAGAAAACAATTAATTATAAAGGGAAGAGTATTTATTATTCCCTGTGATCAGTCGCAGGAGGAACAGCGTTACATTAAATTTTATAGAAAATAAAATGTAATTAATTAGCAAAGAGTGTCATAATATTGGTTGGAAGCAGCACAACGGGTTGGAAGATACACAAACTGGTAGGAAAAAATGAGAGCTGTTTCAAAAGCTAATATATTGCTTATTTACGCATATGCAATAATTTTCATAACATTTGAACGCAATAAATACATCTCTTGCCGTCCATTGTACGGAATTTGATATCCTGAAAATATAGGCATAATTTCTCACGCAAGTCAGTGTTTAAATAATATATAATTGTGGGAGACATCTCTAAAACGTAACCTGATCTTGCTCTCCTTTTCCTAGCGCAGGTCATAAGGTATCAAAGCCATGTAAAAACTTTCTCCAGAATATTATATTTCACTCATTTCTACTGTTTAACGCACTTATAGTATTCATTCCTTGCCAATGCTCACGTTATTGCTGCTGAAATGAAAATGTATTTCCAGTAATGAAAAAATGAGATTTTAAATTTGTGCGGGGAAAAATAGTTCCGTTATCGTGGGAGGAAGTAATGGAGGAGGAGGAGGAGGAAGGGAGAGCTAAACAACCATTAAAATCTCTCGGAGGCGGCCAGACTGGGACGGGATCCTGAAGGTCATGGGCGAATGAGAAAAAGCGACGACGTGAGACGAAAATGTTTTATAGAGAGGCAAGAATAGAGCGAGGATTGGGGAAGTACAAGGAGGTGAAGAGGAGGAAGAAGGAGAGGGGTGAGAAAGGACGGAATGACAGCTCTCAAATAATCCTAGGATGCGTGATCTGGGCGGTATGAGAGGTAAAATTAAATCAGGATGCTAAGATGTATCATTGCCTAGTGATAAAATATTTAAATAAATAAACCTGATGTTTCTGTAACTGATAAACACAAGTAAAGTAACTTCCAGTAGTTGTGTAGTTGTGACTTCCACAGTCCGTGAAAAAAATCGCAACCGGTTTTGTATGCAAAGTGATCGTCAAGTATACCTGATGATGGCTTGACAGGTGAAACTTTTTTATAAACTGTGAAAATCTCAAAGTATTACCGTATTTAAATTATGAGGTTCCTCTACCACGTGGAAGTTTTTATTGTCAACTTTAAACATTTTCATAAATTATAGTTAAAATTCAACAAGAGACGTGATAACTTGAATTAATAACAGTGTAACGGTATTTGATTCAAGTGGCATCTCCATTGTATTTAGCAGTCCTCATCATCTCCAAACAAAACTGGATCAAGGAGTGACATCGTTAGTGAGAACTTGAAGGTTGTTCTTAGAGCTATTCATAGTTCAACTATCTCCAGATCACGCATTTCCTTTAGACCACGCAATTCCACTAACCCATGCATGAAAGGTAAATACAGATAAATATATTTAGATAAATAACCAAAAATCCCTTTATTTTGCAGAGATTCATCAGGATATAGATGTCGATGAGTCAGGTTGCCGATCTCCTCTAATTATCGTCGTCTTACGAATTCTAACAAGGCCCTTAATACTTGCCAAGGCTGAATTAATAGAGTGGAAACATGAAGGACAAGAGGAGGGGTAGGGGCGATGGTTCCTCCTTGCGCCGGGAGGGGGCAGGAGGGTATCGGAACATCCACAGAGGGAGGCAGGTTCGTTCAGGGAAGGGTGGCCGTTAGGGCTGTTGGTAGGTACATACAAATGAGTAGCGGTGGGCATATGTTTTGAAGTCCATTCCGTCGGAAGAATTGCCGGAGCGACCGAAGGGGTTAGGGAGAGAGAGGATGACTTGTGAAAGGACGGAGAGAAAGTTAGAACAATTGTTTCTGCCACAACCATAAAGAAATCCCTGCTAGGAAAGAATCTCAATATTGTAAAATTTCCCCAAATTTTTCATTTGGGAAGAACTAGTTTCTAACGCATGGGTATCCAGTTACACATTTAACTTAATTTTCTCGTGTATGAGTGCGGGGCAGTCCATATACCACGTAACACTAAAGGAGGGTTGGCCAACCGTTATGATGCAAAATATAGTGAGGGTCCAGCCTTCTAATACACCAGGAGTAAGGCATATTGTAATTCCATTCTTTGTTCAAATAATAATGGTGGTACTATAATCTGCTCATTAATAATTAATAGTACTGAGAAATTAATGAGGGATTAATGAACAATATCTGTTTTGTAACTCAGAAAAAAGATCACAAGGATCTCAGAGAAAGTTGCGAAGGGGAATGTGGAAGCTGCAAATGGGGAAGTGGTATAAAATGGAAAATTATCGTAACGTAGTGTATGGATAGCCCTTTGATATTTGAAATCAATGTCAGATTGTAAGTAGGGATACAATTAGAAAGATATGTAATATGACAGAACGGTTTGAATTTAATTTCTTTCGTTTACAATAAAGAACAAGATGAATTGTGTACAATTTACGAAAGAGATAATTCGTTGCCAGAAGTCCGTGGCAAGAAATGATGGCGTGATAAAGACAAGGGTAAACTAGATAAAGTAAATTATTCTAGAAATTATATTATGTATTTTGGTAGTATAGTTGCAAAGAGGCAATAAATTGGCACGTACTTAGAGATGAGTATGAAGAGAAATATAATCAGACGATTATATTTATCGAAGTGATGAATAGATAATAGCATTTATGAAAGCGATCACCTAATATACAGCCATATTAGTTTCTTTTTTTGGCCTCTAAACAGTGAGTGTGATTAGGGTTCAAGATTTGCATGTATCGGCACAACACTAATATACACATAGATGTGCGTTCATTTTTTGTTGCTGTAAAATGTTTTCCTGATTAAACTAAATTCCTTAAAATAAAATATACCATCCAAAACTTGTAAAATTGTGGAATTAGTATTCAAAATCTATTTGATACCCATTTGTTGGTAGATGTATTGTAACGACATTTTCCTCTATGAGGAGAGAAATATTCAACGCATTCAATAATAAATGGGTACATCCATCTTCCCCTACCACCGATATTTTATGCGCTGAGAGGACTAGATTCCACTTCCCAAAGAACATGGAACGACAGACAACCAGTCCTCTTATGATATATTAATTTAATTTCACGCTTTTCGCGAAAAGAGATGAGTGCCAGACTTGTAACTGTTATCCAACCGTGAATCAACGACCTGAGCTCTGTTTTGCATTCCTCGAGAATAACGCAAGTCATTCTGAAATTGGCCCTCTTTTGAGAAGCTATTTTCAACGCGCCTTATTTATAACACCGAGCGGATCAGTAAAATATGTGGACAGTGACATCGTCAAGATGGGCTCAATGAATTTTGTGTCGTGAATAAGTGAGGAACCACTTATTATCATATCAGCATTAAGCGAGATAACTGGGAGTTAATGACCGAGGGAGGCCCACACAAATCAACTGCATCCACAGAGGAAAGGCCAGCCAAAGGAAACTGCCAGCAAGCATGCTATAGTCGAAGGATCGAGGCCCATAGTAAAGGAACATAACATTCAATATCATACCTGTGCATGGTATTTTCTTAACTCAGCATTGAATTTATTTTTAATCACTCCGTAGCCATCTACAGTGAATTGGACACGTAGTATCCGATAATGTTGAACTTCCAAACCCTCCTTTCTGTAATTAATCTCAGATTTAATGTCAATTGCCACGTTAAACGCATGAAGACAAATGGATTATTTATTTGGATAAAAGTTGATGAATTTTCTCAACTTCCTATTTTCACTGACCCTTTACCGAGAAGTTATTCGGGAATTTGAACGTGATTAAAATTACATCATTGTATTGGTACTGAATACGATCATAGGTTTACCAAGTTCCTAGAGGTCTGATTTATTAAAAACACTAACTACATTTTGCCATCGAAGATACTGATGGCTTCCATACACATTTTCTCCTGCCAACGCCATGCTCACATTAGCTGACGCTATATATTTGGTCTTAAAGAAAAGAAAGGATAAATTTATTGGTAATTAATCACAAAAAGAAACTTCATAATATGAATACCATGTCTCGTTGTGATTGTGCAATACATGAGAGTCAGCTCATTTAGATATTCGTCTCCCGCACCTGTCGTGAATGCTCACAACCTCAATACGCAGCATGACCACACAATATTGCTGCTTGGTGAACCGAAACATTTGTCGTGGTGTGAGAGGGGAGTATGGCTTGGGAATTCAAACGCGGGGAGAGAAAAGGGGTGTGTCGTTTGGGTGGAGCCGGAAGGCGTTGAAAAGGGTGACGAGATTGAGAGATCTCCGCGGACGGAGGATGGGGGGAGAGGGAGGAGGGCAGCAAAAAGACGGCTGGTGCGGTCCAGCTCATGAGTATCACACTGATCAAAACAAATCCACTGCCGTCACATCATGAATCGTTGGACATTTTCTGGTAAAACATCGGACCAAACGTTTTTGCAATGGAGAAGACTTAACTTTGAGAGGAAAGGCCCCGCTCAAAAATATTTCATCCAGTAAATAAAGTCAATATTTATTTCCCAAGGAAAATTATACGTTATTTATAACGTGAGGTAAAGTGACCAAAATCAGGGGTCATTTGCGCCGTGTATGAATACTGGGTATTTTGGGATGAGTAGGAATTTGTCTGGAAAGGAGGGCAAGGATCGGAGATAAGACAGTCGTTGGCATTAGCTTGCTTTTAGCGAAAGGTACCAAAGGATCCACAGATTAACGTCCCATCTGATGGACAGAGTGCTGAACTTGGAATGCTCTCCACTTCTAACTCAAAATGGGACCGGTATTACGCCGAAAAATCTACCGCTGCTTGAATTCATGCTGGAGCTCTTGTAATGTCCTCGCCTTTCTATAGCTACTTCACCAAAACCACCCTGTAAATGGTAAAAGCACGTTTTTGAAATCATAGCAAAGCATAGAGCAATCATAACAATGCACCAAGTTAACATGCACACATATCATTTATCTATCAAATCTACATTGTAATTTCTCGCTGTAAGACTCCGCTAGAGGGCGTGGCATAAAATGACCCCTTTCTAAACGCACTCAGTCATATTCTTAGGCATTAAATTACAGGTTTTGTTGTTTGGTCAACGAATTAGCTTCGCATGCAATGCAGCTGCTAATATCAAGCTTTATATTAGCGGGATAGATAACGTACCAATATATGTAAAACATTGAGTATATACCCTGAATAGCCGAGGAAACCATGGGTAATATCGGTCAAAGAATATTAAGAAAGGACATGGCTGGCCCTCATGGATGACGTCTTCTCAAGTACGAGTAAAATGAATTTACATTATTGAAGAGAGAAAACTATGTGGAGAGTGTAATGCCAAGAGAAAAATTAGGAAATCATTCACAACTGTACCAAAGGTTTCCTTCAGTTATGACTTACAATTTTTATTTTTGAACAGGTCTAGTCCTAAGGAACAGACAGAAAAGTGCTTCAAACGCCCATCTAGTCCATTAACATAAGGCAGAATATGAAGTTGATAAGATGTATCATTGCTGGATTCTAAAGCGGTAGACAGAGATGAGAAAAAGATAACAATGAGGGGGAATTGCATGGAAGGAGAGTGTGTGAAAAGGATAAGAAAGAACGAAGAGGAGGCAGGAGGAAAATCAAAGAAAGGGGAAGTGAAAACGGGAAATGTTAAGCTGTCGGATTGGACGTTCCAGTAAGTGATGGCCTCAGGAGAATAAGAAGTGGAGTGGAGGGGAGAGGTTTTGGCAGGGGAAGGAGGTGAGAAGGGGTGGGGAGGCCTGTGGAAGTAGAGAGGAAGAGAGAGAGAGATAGAGAGAGACAGAAAGAGAGTTATCTTTTCGTGGTCATTGTGTGAGGTCCCTGTGTGTAGCCGGACAGAAAAGATGCCTGTTCTCAATTTAGTGGAACAAAAGGATGAATATGAGCGCATGTCTGAGCTCTTGATAAAGGGATCTAGGCATCGGATTTCACGATATAATGGCTTTCTCAGGTGGAGAGTGAAAGGCTTAAGGGGGAGGGTTGGTGGGAGATGTGGGCGGAAGAGGAAGGGATGGAGTTGTAATTCTGCTACAGGGCTGGGCTCGGGTGAGGAGAGAAGATGCCTCGGTCGGTGGGGGAGAGAGAGGATGAAGGAGAGAGGAAGAAGTAAGAGAAATGAAGAGGAGAAAGGGGAGAGAAGGAACGGGGGAATGAGGAGAAAAGGTGATGAGAATGAGAGATGATTTCTGGAGGCGTGGGAGTCCCGGATCGAGATAATGGGAATGAGATGAGTGCACTGTATTGTTTAAGGGATCCGTCATCGACGGCTGAGGGGATTAGCGTCTGGGAGGGCCGAGAGTGGGTGATATTCCGTGAGGTGAGGTGACGGGGGACGATAGGACCACCTATTTCCAAGTCCGGAAACCTCGTGAATGCGGAACCGAGTACGGATTCTCGCGCTTATTAGTCTCCCGATTTCTCTGGAAATATCTAGCGGAGTGGAACCGCAAAACTTTTTGAGCCAAGCGAGTCAGTTCAGCGTATAGGACGCAAAAGGAAAAGAAATGCTATACGACCTGCGACCAAGCAACTCTAATCTTTTTTTTTTAAATCATGATGTGCAATGCTCAACTTGTAGGACGAAAAGGATGGGTAACACGCCCGCCAACCGGCTCAGTTATTACGAGTTTGAGTTCCACGGAAGACTTGAATTACGAATTAAAACCGCAGATTTCCCTCTCGAGAAATATTGATAAGTAATGCTGAACCTAACGGGATCGCACAGAAAAAGCAAGGTCCCTAGCCACCAGAAGAGGTAAAGATAGTAATAGGACTATTTAGTTTTTAAGTTCCATTACAGCTATGGTTATATTGCAACGTCTACCCTTACATAATCCTACGACAAATTCAACACGTACGTCTGAGGGGGCATAAAAACCCTCAAGTTTTGGATTACAAGACCGTCCCGTTAACGGTCTGGGTACTGCGGCCTGCTTTGAGGTTCAAATTCTTCTTATTTTGTAGGAACTAAAATGGGATATCAAAAATTTCATACTCACTATCCAGGCCTATACAATACAAACCAGTTCAATGATTCAAATAAACGCAGATTTTCGCTATTTTCCTCTTCCTATTCTGGCTAAGATACAGGAACCTTTGGAAGCATCTTGCTACTTTTTAAATGCCGAGTAATGTCAGAGGTAAGTTCAATAGTTTGATTCTCATGCCTACTAGATATGTTCATTTCAGGTTCAATTCAATATTTAAGGTGTATTAATGTAAGCATTTAATTATTCATAATGCTGTTCTATTTGGCGAAACTATTTATTTGCTCTATTGCGTATTGCACTCAATCGTAGGTGATATTCATGCATAAATATGTTTGATTTGTACTACTAATGCTCTCATATTCTTAATGTAATGCAAGAGTATACATGTGGGTGGTTGAATTAAGCATTCTGTGCGCAATAAAATGTGCGACGATTAAGTTTGGTGATTTTGGATAGGATTTTCTTTTTTTCAGTACTGGCACGGTTAATGCATGGCACTAACTCTTGCACAAATTCGTGAGGACTTTTTTTGCCTGAAAATACCCATAGGGAATAGTCGCAATTTCTACCATTATCTGGTATGCATGTTTTCTTGACCAAGGTTACACTGAGTTCCACTTATGCATAGATTCCTTTTGCAATTAAATTAAGATCACGAGGACAGAACTTGACAGTAAGCATCACAGAGATACTGTACCCATTATTTTTTTTTAATGTTCCAATGAAAACTGCAATTGAAAGGGAAAAATACTGGCGCTTGTCAATGAGATAAATGCGAGTCGTAAATACTTTATGGTGACCAAAAATAAATGACTGGGTACAATGAGTTGGTGAAATATTTTCATGGTGAAGAGTTCATCAGAAATCGAAATAGGTCCTCGTATGTACTTCGATCGGAGTATGGGAATGGGAAGACAAGGAGTGGAGGAATATGAAGACCAAACGGTCCTCGTGCGTCCATGGAAGTGACAACGTAACGGAGGATCACCCGCGAAACTCTG
Organism: Platycnemis pennipes; assembly: GCA_933228895.1. NCBI lineage: Eukaryota > Metazoa > Arthropoda > Insecta > Odonata > Platycnemididae > Platycnemis > Platycnemis pennipes. The sequence goes on from OW121850.1 coordinate 113,885,503, forward strand.
GGGAAGCGTAAAATTTTGGACCCTCAAAATAAAAAAAAAAGAAGTCCGATGAGGGACACGGCCGAGGATTATGTGCACGCCCGTATGCGCGGGGAGTGTGGGAGGATTGTATGGTCGTAATGGCTTGCAGACTGGAGGGTGAGGAAGCAGAAGGATTGAGACCTTTTGGGGGCCGTCTGGCAGAACCCGAGGACGGCCTTAACATGTTCGTGCCTGTTGCGTTGTCAAAAGCGGGAAGTTGGGAGAGAGGTAAGGAAGGAGTGGGAGTGCGGGCGATACGGACCGCTGATTTAAGGCTTCCCCCACCGCCGACGAATTAATTACGTCCGCCCAAAAACCATCGACATCTGTGAGAAGTGTATTTCGTGGTGCGGTGGAGCGGTAGAGGGGAAGGATTAGCGATCCTATCGCAAACCCCTTCGATGTGAGCAGGGGAGAATTTCGCTCATCTTTTTTTCGCCAATATCCTCGCCGTGCCTTTTCAGCGCAGCAATAAAAATCGGACGCGAAAGAGATTATTTACGCTCTTTAGTCATGTTTCCCTCGGGAGTATGGCGTAAATTAATGTTGGCTTTACATGGCTGTCGATGGTGAAATATATATCCTAGAACCAGGTGGCGCCTCTCCTTTTCCGAGAGGTCTGGACTTTCTATATCAGGTCCTGCTCACATTTTCCGTTCTCTTATCATGAATTACAGTATTGACTAATGAATATTATTCCTTTCCATTTACCAAAACAACGTGGCCATGAACTAACACTAAGTTCTAATTTCAGGCAAGTGGAATGTCGGCGGAAATTTATTTTATCTTGCCACAGATTATATTCGTAATACCTTCAAACTAAGATGAGAATAGAATAAAATACCATAATAACACACATTAGTAGTTTCGTAGACATACGAAAATATTTATGAACAGATGGAGATTTCCTTGATATACATATAGGTATTTGTGAATACATGAAAAGGGATTTTTTGTTATCCCACCACGTAACATTTATTTAAATATAGCCGCTCAGAAAGCAGGAAAATGAAGGAAATTAACCGGATACTTATTGGAAATATAAACTTTATAACATGAAATATTTCCAATGCATAATGGATAAAATATTTCGCGGCACTGGTTTCATAAGCCATGTATTGTTTGTTATAGAAGGAAAGATCCTGGATGTATCTCAATCTGCATCTACGCAATAACCTGGGATCCACCGTGAGGGAGTGTGGCAGTGGGTGAAGATAACCAGACATACACCATTCACACGCAACTGAGAGCTACCATGCAATACTAACCATGCAACTAAGAGCTACCACTACAGACTCTACTCTAAAAATATTTCACCTGTCTCCTTGCTATGCTGCCTATTATGCTCTCTACTAGTATACTGGTAAAATAACATTTTAAATCTATCGGCATGATGAATCTATCTCTCTAATCTTATTTATCTGGTGAAATGTAGCTTATGCTTATGATATATGCATCTTCAGTAAGCCTATCCGTTTTGAATTTCCGCAGAAAATTTAATCTGAACTTCCACCTGCGATCTGATTATGATTGCCCAACTAATTCTTCTATTGATTTTAATACACTGCTAAACCTATCGTAACACCGTAGCTACTCTACGATGCACACTATCTAGTTCTCCGATCAAACCTAATTCATCCAGATCCCAGGATATGCGACGAATAGGGTGGGCTGTATGGAATGCATTTATGGAGATAAACATCAAGGAAATAAATAACAAATCTCGCCTGAGGGTAGCATGCAGATTTGGCCGTAACCACGGATTTAAGGGATCCTGAATGTCCTGGTATCCAATTTGTTTTCAAAAGTTTCCACCAAGTTTTCCAATGGTTTCGATGACCAGTACTCTGGTATACCTCTTCGAGGCCCTAGGTGGCACGTATACAGATATAAAGAGATTAGTAGTACAAGGGACAAGAGTATTAATTCAAATAAGATGAAAAATCGTTGTGAAAATAGGGCATATACGCCTCTCTTGATTTATAAATCCTGGCAGTTATAATTCACCGAAATATAAGTACATTCTCGATCATTTAAATATTTAATTTTGCTCTTTATGAAATAATAATAAACATTTATTTCACTCAAAATAGATACAAAAATAATAAAGCAAACATAAAAAGAGAGTGGAATTAGGCACCCCTGTAGGAAACTTCCTTTGTTGGGGTTTACATTCCTTGATTACGGCGTTTTGCGGCAGTTACAAGAGAAATTAAGAAAATGAAATATTAAGAGCTATACAACTAAACAGAAATAGTGTCCTTGAATATTTAAATTGTCCTTAAATGCAAAAAAAATCTTCTTATCCCTAATATGTTACATTTAATTCAGGTACATATTTCACAGTAGGTACATTCCAAATTCAATAAATGTAAAACAACATATATAGAGCAAATTTACTCTACTACATTTACATAACTATATTGAATATACATAAATACATGGAAACTTTGAACAATGAGCATGTTAAATTGAGGAGGCTTAAGCTAAAGTTCTGAAATACCTTTCTATATCTTTTTGTGAAAATAACCAGTTAATCAGATTCTTTTTAAACATCACTTGGTTGTTACATAAGTATAATTCTTGAGGTAGTTGCATAAAAACTTTTGGTGCCATATAATTATAAAAGTGTTTGAAGGCTTCAACATTAGGTTTCGGAATTATAATATCAATATAAAATCAAAGTGACTTTGTCGTTTATATTTAACGCTGTCTCTTATTTGGTACTGAACGAAATCTTCCTCGAACAGTAAAGATTCGCATTTGAATCAAGTCGGAGAACTCACTGCAGTAAAAGAATTACCAACCGTAAAAACGTCCCCGGCCCTTTCAGACGAGGCGTGAAATTCCGCGCACGCACGAACATAGTCATCGAGCTCGTCTCTGGAGTGGGAAGGGACGACAGTGAATAGAAGACTGTGGGAAGAGGAAAAGCGAAGTGAATGGGAGGAAGGAGAGGTGTGGAGAGAGAGAGAAAGAGAGGGAGGGAGAGTGGGGAGGAGGTGATTTATTTAGGCGCGCGACCCTCGCGGAAAAAAGCACGCTTCCACCTTTCATATCCTTCGGATCGCCGATGAGAACCCGAGTTATTTCCTCTTGACAGGCGTGCGACCGTGCGTGGGCGAGGAACCCTTTGGACACACGAGGGAATAGAGGAACCAAGCCCTTCCCTTTTGGGCGTGGCGCATAACACATTCCCGCAGCCACCCCTGGTCTTCTAAATGTCCCCCTTAACCTCCCCCCCCTTTCCCACTATATAAGATTCTACCCCCACACCCCCTTACCAGCCTCCACTACACGAAATCTATTCAACTCCTCATTCACCCTAACTCACATCTTTTTTTCCCCCTACGAGGCGCCGGAATCGTCACCTTCGGGTTCGAGGTTAGGGCAAACTGAAAGAATACCTCTCAAGGTCCATTTAGCCCCACCCTTTCCCTCAGCAGGCGAATGCAAAAACCTCTACAAAAGCTCTATCCACGAGACGTCCTCATTGAATTTCGAAAGTCGTGTGGGAGGCAATGTGTGCGTTTTGGAGCCAATGCGATTCTTCAGGCTGGCGGCTTGGGCGATTCGGAAAATGTGTCACGAGGGAAAAAAAAGGATTTTTTTTAACCTTAGGACTATTCTGTCCTTTGTGCGGTGACGTAATCGTATTAGTGGCAGAGCCGGCGGGTTTGTGCATAACAATCAACCAACGGTCATGAATAACCATTTCCGACGGAATGTTTGAGAAAGAATAAAAGAATTGTTGACGAACATCCGAAGTGAGTATTCAGTATAGAGCCCGTAGTTGATGGAAATATTTATTCAGACAGGTGACCTTGGATTAGCCTCGATCCTAGTGAGTGAATAAAGTGAACTGGGATGCTTTTAGTAAAATATTCAAAGTCATCACTCATTATGCAACCATCTACAAAACCTGATTCATAACTAAAAGAATAACTAGCAATTTGGGTTGTATTGTAAAAATATATACTTCATTCTGTTCTGCCGATACCAAACACTTATCACAGTTACATTTTCCAAATCTTGCAGTGAAATTCTTAAAGTTACTCATTAATCTTCCTATATTCTGTTCTGGCACTAATTTAAGAAAGTATCTCTTCAAGAGTATATTTTTAGTACATCCCTCATGTACAACAGTAGCCTGAAATAACTAGTTATACTTGAATTAATACGCAATGGCAAATATATTCGGCTGTTTTTGAAAATTGTTGAAAATAATATTTTCGGTATTTTCCTACATTGACTGTTCGATCAATTTGAATGAATTTATATTTTAATAGTATGCTTATTTCAGTTTTGAATCCATTGAAGTTTCAACAAAATTGCAGATATGGTGCATAGAAATAATATCTTCTCTTTCAACACTTGAATTGCTACATTTTCTTCTAGGAGATAAGTTACGGGGCAAACGATATATATAATATTACTCGGGGACTTCATGTAGATAATTGGATTAAACTATAGGGTTAAAGCCAAACACCAAAAGGTGGATAACTTATGCGATTTTTTGCGATAGTTTATGGGATGCATTTTGCGATAATTTATGGGATCCATCCTCATGAACCCATCGTCCTTCTTTGAATACTATTTCCGCCTTATGAGTGTGATTCCGCCTTGAGCTGGATCTCATTTGCCATTATGATCCACCAAGGATAGATTCACCTCAAAATTGCGTTTAAAGTCAGGAATCCCGGCCGATGTGGTGGTGCTGTAAGTCTAAGTTCCGATTCCTGGCTCATGAGTCCTTTATCTCCTGGTAATTTTTTACGCCTTTTCCTACCGTTAAGTATTGTAGGAAAAAATCAAACGACTCATTTTTAAGTTCGTTATATTTGATGGTTGAATCAGTAAGAATGTCAAGTAATCAAAAACGTAATATTATTGAAACTTTTAAAACATTCCTATTAAAGTCCATTTGGATCACTCTTAAATTTTATCATTAAAATTTCCTCTCCAGTCTCAAATTTTAACTTTTACAAATTGTTCTGATGAAACAATTTTCAGAATTCTACTTTTAGTGTTAAAAAATGTGACGATGAAATCATAGCAAATGATAGATAGGTGATTTATTTCTAGGGTAATCTGTAGTGTATGGTACATACTTTAACAATAATAACGCATGCATGCAAGGGACAGGCACATAAATATTGGCAGAGAAATGCTTTTGTAACCAGTAATTCCTTTATTACTATTTAGATAGATACTAACCATCTATTTACACGTGATAATTATATCTAGCATTTTTTCATGTAGCATTAGAATTATAGCTTTTAGTCGCATATAAATAGTACAAGTTTGGCGATCATCATCCCCTGCCACGCACCCTCGAAGTGGCTAATAGGGTATTACGTATTCTCTGCACATATTTATATGTCTTTCCCTTGCATGCATGCCTGAGTATTGTTAAAAGAGAAGTATTACGCAGTGTAGATACAACAGTGAATCTCCTTGGGTGGTCGCTGTAGACAAGATAACCGGACTGGAATGTTACTGCCGTAATGCTACGATATAATATTAACAGTTGCAGCGATTGACACCAAATTCTACTAATTCTTTTCCCTACTTGGAAATATTGAATCATAATGTCTTTCCGTTACTTTTTCCTGTTTATTATGGAATGATGATGGTTTAGTCTACATCTACATAATACCCTGCAACCACCATAACAGTGTGTGTATCATTAACAAAATAGGATTAATATACTATACTAGTCTAAACTTCACCATTTAAAAAAGATAAAAATATCAAAGTATGCACGCAAAAACATGCTGTTAGTTGGGTTGCCTTCAAGTCCTTATTCCAACATGCAGCTACCTATGCTATACGTTGATTAACTCTCATTTAACATATTTTCTGCTATTCTTATCCCTGATTGTACGAGGAAAAAGGGACATTTTGCATTTATAAGGTCGGCAATCAATTTCTCTAATTTTGTGATTATGGTCCAGTCTAAATAGTAAGTTGGGGTCCGCAAAATATTTTTAACGTCATCACTGAAAATATGGTCTTGGAATTTGTTTATGAGATTAAGTCTACATTTCAACCTGCGATCTGACAATGATTCCCAATTTAATTCATTTAATAGACTATTTACGCTTCAACGGTTATCGTTCCGTCCCTTTACAAACCTTGCCGATCCTCGCTGCACACGTTCAAGTTCATTATATAGACCGATTTCGTAGGGATCCCATACACTGGCAGCATATTCCAAATAAGGTCTAACAAGGGAAAAGTAGCTGATTTCTCGTACATGATCGTCACATTTACCCAGTACTCTTTTGATGAATCCCAGTTTACGATTATCTTGACCCATTACTTCACGTATGTGTTTACCCCAGGAAAGATCATGTGTCAGTCTTATTCTAAGATATTTAATGGGTTCCACGTTTATTAATTCATTATTACTTATTTTGTTATTGGTAGGAGGAGAGCTATTCTTTTTCCGAGAATTCATTGCTACACATTTTTTAAAATTAATTCTATCTACCACGCATAACACCATTTTTCAATTGCTTGTGCATCTACGTGATGCTTGTACATCCTGTTTCGTGATGTATCTCAAGATTTTTAATTTTTAAATCGTATCAATTTGGATTATCGCCCGACGATTTTGGCGATTTTTAAGGTTCGTTCATAGTTCGTGCCCCGATCTCGCTGACCTAATGTTGCAGCTTAATTAGGTCACGGAACGAATCCCGCTGCGAGTCACCCGTCCGTAGCCTTCGACCCCTCCCCCAGCCTCACGAGGGAAGATGCTTCTCCTCCCCCACCCCGTCCTTATGACCGAGCCCCGGACCCCTTCCCTCATATCGCCGGTGCATCGGGTGTGTGGGCATGGGGGGAGGTAATGGAGAGATGATGGAGAGAATATTTCCACCCTCTCCTTCAGCCCTTCCTTACCCCCCGCCACGAGGCCTCCTTCCAACCGCTCATCGATTCCGAGCCGACTCTTCGACCTCCTCGCCTTCTCCATCCAGGTGGTCGCGTCGCAAATGGCCGGCATAAAACACGCCGTGCGTGAGGCGGATCTATTAAGCTGCCCCCCATGTGAGAGAGAGAGAGAGAGGGCCCCTACTCCCCCCACAAACTTTTCCACCCCCATCCCCTAAAGTCTTGGTTTGTGCAGGGGGAGATACGGACTTCGTAAGGGGAGAGAGAGAGCAGGGGGCAGTCGAGCACGTCTAAATCTACTCTGGCCCAACCCCGCGGTCACCTCTGCGGCGTGTGGCAAGGGGTGTGAAGTCGCCGTTGGATAGGGAGTTGTGGGAAAGGATGTGGGGGAGGCGTGGGTTAGGGGAGAAAGGAAAGGAGGAGGAAGCGAAAATGATTTGTGATGGGGTCGGAGCCGGGAAGTTTCAATTTATATTCCCCCGAGGATATGAAATATCGCCGGCGATGCCCCGAGATAACCGATCGGCGCAGATTGGAAATAAGTCATCGGCGGAGGCAACAACGGAAGATTCATGAAACTGGGTTCGTCGCGTTCCTTCGACAGTGGCCCGGGATGACGTCGATTATGCCCCGTCCACCTCACGCCTGAGACACTGGGAGTACTCCGATAGCAGAGAGCTCTATCAAAATTCTGATCTGGTCAAGTATAGAATATAGCAAAAATTATTGCACACATAAATTTTTATACTTTTAAATAAAATTAATCTCACTTTTATTTATCAGAATGGTAACGGCCCGCGAAGACTTCCTTGCATCCCTGACTGCGGGCAGTGAATTCATGACACGTATTGACAAATTAATGCTCTTCACAATCACATAGTCAAACCTGAAGTTATCAGTTATCAGCTATAAATTAATGCTCATTAATAGTATCAGGGGAGGTGATCGACGGCTGAGATAACATCCACAAATGAGGATACTTTGGTATTTAAGCTTTGAAATGATTTTTGAGAACAGAAAATTGGTGAAATTAAATCTAGCATCGATAACGTACCAGAAATCGTCATATTTTACTGTGAAATAGTAAAATATGACTGGTTAATAATCGTCATATTTCACCAGTGATTTTTATCCGAAGTCATAATTCCACGATAATAATGAGAATACCTATTTATTGAATTATCTTTCGGCTCATGTGCGTCTCAAGTTTGTGCAACCTTTCTAATTCAACTTTTCAAATGAAGAAATGGCTGAAAGCTGTAGGAAAGCCCTTTACATGTATTTCTTATGGGAACTCTTTTGACTCGACTGGGGTCGAACTGCGGACATTAATTACAAGAAAAGTACGAATCGAAAAAATACCCTCAGGCGTAACTTTGTGGAATTGAAGCATCATGAAAATAAAAATGACTTGGTGTATTCCACACTTTTATTAACAAGACAGACCGCGGTTTCTACGGCTATAGCGTCATTATCAAGGCAACATAAGTGTCCCGGTCTTGTTAATAAAAGTGTGGAATATAACAAGTCATTTTTATTTTCACAAGAAAAGTAGCCTCTTGTCTGTCCGAGGATGGCATTTAATAAACCTTTAAGTTTCAAAGCTGTGCTACATTTGGTTTTCGAGTTTTAGGCGAACATATTAACATATTTACATACATATATTCTACCCTTCATATAAGATTACTTATTAGTAGTCGAAAGGAGCTCAATATTACCCGTTTTGTGGCTTGTATTCCCTACTTGACTGCTCAGAAGAATATTGATTCAATTTGTTTGCGAGAGATGATGTTCCCGCAATTCATACCTCCTTTCACTCCATTGCCGTCAAAACAATCTTGAGAATGCCTCCGAATCGACCAGCCGTGACGTTAATGTTCCCAGCTTTCCCCGAGAAAATGGGTTCTCAGAAACTTCTAAATTTCTCTTCACTATTAAATTTCTGGAGCACGAAGATGGGTTATTCATTCTTAATGTTTGCTCTATTAGTACGGTTTCCATGCTTGATTTGGAGTTTAAGGAAGGACGAAACTCTGATATTAACCTTAAATATTGTCACAAATATTTGCCTTTAGTTTATATCCACACTCATGTTCAAATTTTGGCCTTCTTGTGACTTATAAAATGGAAGAAATCACTATACTTGGAAAACCGCATCTAGCTTGCTATCTTGCTTGGATAGGGATTGAAAAAATTTTTACCAACTAAACTTTTCATTAGTACCTTTGCTGAGATTTTAAAATCAACGCCTAATATAAAAGGCACAGATAACTCTTTTGACGAGCTAGAAAATTCTTTCTAGATATAGTCAATTCTGACGAAATTCTGCGAAGGCGGAGGTTTAAGGCGTGTTATCTGAGGTGAATAACTGAAAAAGCGGAGGAGTAATCATTTCATGACATGTATTATTCAAAAGTACATTGGTAAATACATGCATGCCACTGCTAGCTAATCCCCTAGCTTGTTTGCATGTCAATAGTGCATGGTTGGTGATCTTCACCCCATGCCACACACCATCGTGGCGGCTTGCAGGGTATCGCGTAGATGTAGATGTCCCCACACATGTCAGTCGTCCCTTCCCTTCCTTTTCACCAATCGAAATATAAAATTCCTCATTCAATCATTACACCTACTGCCTCCCTTCACGCCATCCAGAAAAGCTATACATTTCATCCCTCTTTCGAGGTTATCTAATGCCACCCCCTCTCTCATCCTTCTCTAACAACCCGTTCCCTTTCAATTGGTCCTCCATGCACTACCACTGACTACTTTTAATTTCTCTGAACAGCTTCCTTTCCTCTTCTGCAATGACAATGTTTATTTCCCCTTGTGCAACGAAATATCACAATAGGCCACTTAATACCAAATACTTCCTTTAAACAATTATTATTTGGGTCGATATTATGTGTAGTTAACTGTTAAAAATAATTTTAGTAATAACTCCAAGTAGTGCATCTGATAAATTTGCTTGACACCGCTAGCCCTCGTTAACTGCAACTATGCATGCATACTTAGAGCAATAAATCAAGGCATTTAACAAAACCCTATTCGATTAATAAATACTTTACTCCTTCGCACATAATAAAACATTATTTCTACATTTTCCATTGAATGCATGGCTAACTCATGGAAAAGTACTAGAATTTTTTTTTTACATAGTAGTAGATAGTTCATGGTGAATAATTATCCCCCGTCAGGCATCATCGGGATGACTAGCAGTTATAAACGGAGAACTATTTTATATTGCATTCCTACATGGAAGTATGTGTTCCATATGAATGATAACGCATACCTAGTGATGGTTTACCAGCTGCTGCACACATTTACGGAGGCTTGTTGGGTGTTATGAAGATGTAATCGTTCCTCCGTAGATACCTTTGGTCCCTAGCTATTGGACGCCCGGACTTCTCGACATCATTCAACGCCCAAACGGGGTCATTTTGACCCACGGTAATTAATACGTTAATTTCTCACGAGAAATTTCTGTTTATATTTATTGTTTTTTCCATTAAATAATTTCCTAACTCTTCACATTCATCGATTTTTTCAGTTTATGTAGTGATTTTTTCTCAATAATACTATGAATTGAAATATCAACTTGGATTTTTGGAATCATTTTCCTTTTTTCTTCAATTTTATTTTTTCTTGCTTAAAATGATGACTCAATCAATAAAAAATATAATCCGCATTATTTAAACCTATTTATTTATTTTTTTTTGTAGTTTGGGCCTTTCTTCTGATAAATGATTTGTCCTGTCAAAATTAGAAATATCTTCAGAACAAATGAAAGAAAATCGAGTGGCCAAATGAAAATAGTCAATGAATTTGTGTATCAAATAGTGAGCTTACTTTTAGATCCGCTCGTCATAGTGTCCCTACCCAGTTAAGAAATGTTTACTCATCGTGACATTCTGAGGACTTTGATGATTCTTCACAAGTTTCAAATGTCAGCTCGTCGCCGGCATTGTCAAATAAATACTCTCTACCATCTGACTCATTTTCTTGAATCTAATGTAGCTCCGCAAGAATGTCAGCAGAACGTAATGCTCGACTTTGAGACACTTTTGACCACCGCCATCTTCAAAGTAATGATCGCACCGCTAATTCGAAAACCACGAACCACGAAGCCACTAGCATTGTACAACAAATCCACGAACTTCACTTACTGAAACTGATAGAAAGACTGAAGTTATGTTCTCCACTCGTCATCCAAAGAGAGATAATCAGAGTTGGACCCAACAAAGTAGGTAAATTATATACAAAAGTGGGAAAAAAATTGCAATCTCCTTACACCGCAGAGAGTGACAATGCATGATGATGTCAACACGAAAAGTGAAGACATGAAGGGGAAAGGATACAAAACTGTTTTGAAAACTGATACGAACTTGGAATATAAGCAACCGAATGTAAAAGATAATACTAGAGAGCAGTGAGCACATATGCAAGCAGAATGATACAATGAATGCGAATAATAAAGGGCCTTCGGTAAAGATAAAACGCGCAAATGAAAGCTTGGGTCGAAATGACCCCATCTGGGCGTTCAAGGTAAAATATAATTTAACTCCTCAATGAATAATTTTAGGAAAGTAAAATTTGTTGCAAGTGAACACCTATTAAAAATATTAAAAGTCACGAGTATAAATTCTGCTCGCGTGAAAAATGAGATCAAAAAATAAATTTAAAATCACGATTTGGTCAAAATGACCCCTCTGGGCGTTCTAGCGCTAGGCATCTAGGCTATCTATAATCTCTATGCTCACATTTCATGGGAAACAGTTAACCTATCAAAGTAGAAGCATCAATTGATGAAGGATAGACCTCCATCCTTCAGTATCACGATAAGGTACAGAACAATAGTTATCAACAATAATTCGTGCGATGCAACAGGTGGTTTCTGATAGCGCGTAGCGGTCCAGTCCACCCATCAACCCTGCGCCCCCACCCCCCTCTCTCCCGTGTATTTGTCCGGCCATTTATCTTCCTCCCCCTCCACCCGGCACGGACTCGTCCCCTCCCCACGAAGGCCCGTCGCATCATCGCACGGGAAAGGAGAGAGGGTCTGTCCCTCTTCGGTGGAGCCATCCGTGTGCCCTCGCCTCAAAATCAGCTGACGGGGGACGTCCTTCGGAGACGTAGCGGGCAGGAGTGGGAGAAGGATTGGGGTTTCCATTGTCTCGGAGCGCCACGTCCGCTAACAATGCAGATCCGAAGTTATTGACGTGAGGCAAGCGATGGGAGGAAAGGGTCGGGGTTTGTCACGGCGTGGTGTTGAGCGAGGGACCCGAAGGGTCGGAGGGGTGGAAGATAAGGACCCCGAAGTGGATTCTCACGAAGTTCTGGCATTCGGAAAATCTCGCCGCTCGGGTTTCAGCATCGACAGTCGTCACTAGAATTTCAACATGGTCAACAGCTGATTGTCACTAGACCATCAAGCCAGCACACAAAAACCGAAATCCGTAAAAATGTCAATTGTCACAGGGTAAAATTATTCATCATCATCATCGGTCAACAATCCCAGGATTGGTTTGACGCAGCCCTTCACTCGATTCTTCTATTGGCAAACCTATTCATATTGACGTAACTCCTCTCTTTTTCATCCTTCACAACTTGCTCCATATACCTCATGCGAGACCTGACTTTTCCATTCTTCCCGTTCACTTTTCCCTCGACGATTGTCTTCATTAGGCCATCGTGTCTTAAGATGTGACTTATCAAGGAAGAATTGGTAGATAGTAGTAGCTATAGGAGGAATTGGTACAAATAGCTAAATAATTAATTTTCATGTGAAGCGATGTATATTTATTAGGATTTGTCTCAACATAATCTACATCTGCGACTACTTAATACCCTGTGAGCCACCATGAGGGTGTGCGGAAAGGGATGAAGATCACAAACATGAACTAATTCTATGTAAGAATGTATATGCAACAAGAACTACAAAGACTTACTTGCAACTGCCATGCAGTCATGCAATGCTAACCATGCATTTAAGAGCTACCACTTAATCACGTCATGTGTTATCGTTTATGTAAGAAATATGTCCATTTAAAACCGATTATATGTTTCGTAAAAAATGTAATGTCTTAACAGGGTAACATGATTGAATTAGTAAATGAGGACAAGAAACCTTGCCACATAAGAACACGATTGAAGTGAATGTGGTAACGTGTAAAACCTGACCGTGAAAATACCACATCTTCACTGTTAAAATTAGGCAATTATAATTTTAATAAAATATTGGATGCTAGAGACATTGTATTAAATTCTATAAAATAACCTACCTTGTAAAAAATGTCTAACAAAAATAAGACTGGACCATTGGATCTGCTAGGAAAACGGGGGGGTTAAATGTAAAGTATCTCATAATAGTATTCATTAAACTTTGTACCGTAAAAGCACAATACATGATTGCGGAATGGGAAGGGGGCTCTTCTCCACTCAATATTAGTTGTTTTTAAATAAATATATATCATTTTAAGGCCCATTTACGGTGCATGGGAATTTTCATTAGCGTAATAATTTTTAAAGAGGAGTGGTGGAGCAAAACCCGGCGTAGTAATTAGCCTGCTCTTACCGAGAGGTACAAAGGGACCAAGGCTTAACGTCCCATCCGACAGAGTGCTCTACTTTAGGTGCTTTCCACATGGCGCTCAAGTAGGGAGCGGTAAAAATGTCTCTCACTGCCAACACTCGAACGCTTGGGATGGAAGACTAGTGTTCTAGCCACCAAATCAACCTGAAACCCGCCAGAATGGGCCAACTAATTTCATAAAGGGATTAAGATGTGAATTATTAATTCACGCAGAATAGATTTCGAGCCCTAATCACGCCTTGATATCACCAACAAAAAGCGTTTCTCGTGGCACTGTAAAATAAATACTTATTACATGAAAGCAACGTTTAAGTCATCACCAACAAAAAGCGTTTCTCGTGGCACTGTAAAGTAAATACTTATTACATGAAAGCAACGTTTAAGTCATGAAAAACCTTTTTTACGGCGCCTCTCTAGTTGTAGAATACCTCTCGGTAACACCTACATAATACATCTACTTCTACATCTACGCAATACCCTGCGGATTGTGGCAAGGGTGAAGATCACCAAACATACACTACTTACATGCAACTAAGTGCTCCTATTCTATTAGCAAGAATTACAGTGATACCCTACAAGCCGCAAAGGTGTGTGGCAGGAGTTGAAACATTACCGGGCATACATTATCGACCAGGGAGAACACTTACTACCTTGTAGGCATGAAAAAAATACCGCCCCGTGTAAACATTACCTACATGAAAACAAGAGTCACAACTAAATCACAAAATATAGAGACACATGGGTTTCAATATATATTTTTCTGGTAATTATTATTGCTGGTAAAGCGTTTTTTCATTACAATAGAATGAGCGAAAGAATAAACTTATTAACTATCTCGAGTTAAGCAAACGTTTGTGATTTAATGAAAGAAAATTAAAATCCAGTCTCTTCCAGTTCCATCGGTTTTGGTCGTTTCGTTTTCATTCCATGGACGGACCAAAAATGCCAGGAAAATGTCTAACCCGGTTTAAGCAGGGTGGGCTGTATTGTAGGTGGAAGGCCTGTGCTGTGAGGGAATCCGGGAGACAGGAATGGGATCGAGGGGTTGAGGGAACGGAGCAGGGAAACGGAGGAATGCGACAGATTCCTCGGAGGACGGACTGATTTCCGTATAAGGGCGTTCGGAGGATCCCCCTTCTCTCCCTCTTCCAAGCTTTCTCTCTTTCATCCACTTCCTCTCTCTATCTCTCTACCCCTTACCTCTGCCCAACCACCCCACTTAGTCCCTCGGTACGTTTCAGTACGTTAAATCATGTGCTGCCAATCACTGCCGAGACATCATTGACTGCGTTGACGTACGTCGCCGGTACGTCAAGCACATCGGTAACTGATTAACGTTGTTTTCGGAGAAGATTGACGTCTAGCCGAGGATAAAATACGTAATGGACATGCTTGTATGAATCTGTCTTTCTCGAGTTTTCGGCTTTTATTTTATGTTAGTGCCGTGAGTAACTTGGTTGGTAGCAAAGAGAGTAGTTTTCTCTTGTCTTTTCGCTCCGGATACCTACGGATACCTCCGGATATCTACAAAAGAATGTTTCCCGGGCAAACCGACCCGAGATATTTGATGCATTTTTTCGGGCAGGCAGATCTTTCCAAGGAAGTGTGAATTGCTTATGGAAAAGAGTGTGGTATTTCGCCCCAAATATGCAAATGTATTACTCCTTATGAGAAATAACTGTAGAAGTATAGGTGCTAGTTACTCCAGTTTCTTTGCCTATATCAAGCCATTTAGCATAATCTACACCCTCTGATTCACTGCAGCGTCCGGTTGTAACTCACCAATCTCTGAGATAACGGCAAAGTATATTATCATTGCTAAAAGAAAATATTTGTGGGGAATGTGATTTGCAAGATGGATCTTCGAAAGAGCAATTTCAAGGATCTCAGGGTGAATAGAGTTTTATACCTTCATGATGAATACACAAATTTAGAAGAGGAAAAAGCCATTTGAGTAACGTGAAAGACTGTTGATTGATTAGCTTTTAAGTTTCTAAGGCCATAGAGAAATAATTAGACTTATTAGGAGAAAACTCAAAGGGGCGTGTTGAACGCTATGTATGCACTATTTTTTTAACATGCCTCGTAAATAACATAACATAATGCGAGTGCGTTCATTAAAGAGTGATTATTCCTATCGCGGACATTTAGAATGTTTCTACCTTGTTTCAGTTTGTTTTCCCTGGTCTTAACCATCACAAAACACGTAACTCCCTATTTAAGTTCACTTCGGACTACTTCTACCACTTTTCCCTTTTCTTATTACTTTTACAAAATATTTTTCATGACTAAAATGTCTGTTTAAACGTTTTATTGCACCCTGGTTAGTGCTGCTTTCAGGTCTGTCATTATCATGGGGAAGTTCACGTGGCGGCGCCTGTAATGAAAACGAAGCTGCACAATTTTCAAGCCAACGCAAGGGATTTGTGAGAAAGTCAGAAGTTGCAAGAAAAAAAACTGGTTACAGCGTGAGTGATTGTTGAGGCAGGCACTTATTACAATTTTCAGTAATCCAATTCGATTCTTCAAGATGACTACTAACCCCGAAATCGATTTGGTTGGAGTAAAGCTCACCATGCAGTAAGACAAACGACGCGTGAACTTTAAATATGGGCCGGGGAGATGGGAGTGTACAATCGAACCTTCACGACGCCTCTTTGAGGTTGACTCCCCATAAAAGCCTAATTCCAGCTGTTTGGCCTAAGAAAGTGGAAATCCTAATTAATCTACGATCTTCTTCATTGATCTAATAGCTTATTCTCCTACTACCATTCAATTCACTTCTTGTGCCACCTATGGTCCACAGGAAAGAGTGGTATCAAGGTCGGCCCTAGATTTCACCATCGTCTGTTTGCAGTTATTCTAATTTCTTGCCCCTGCCAGGCATCCTGACGGTGACTTGCAGGGTATGTTCCAGTTTCTTGTTTCATGGAAACAGGTTCACGGCAATCAGCGATCAATCATTGGGTCAATTTTGTATGAGTGTGTAGAGCCAGGGTCGTAATACTTACGGTGTCCGACAATAGCACATTTTGAAGAGAAGGTGAGGGACCGGTTCAATTCTCCATTGGTTATTTGTAATGCTATATGGTATTCCTGTTGTCAAAAATCCAACATTGTTAGTGAACTTGTACCACCGGGTGATAAGTCAGTCTTACCCACTGAGCAAAACTCTGAGACTTGTATCATTTCTCATCACTTCAACTGTGCAATCATGTCCCAAAAATTCATGCTGATTCCTTCCTTTATCCTAGGTAATACTATAGTTGTATGTTGACACTAGTTTAACTTGACTTTATGGATGTTAAATGACATGCTCTATGATAATAAGAGGTTAATTCTTCTTCCAAGGAATGGTAGTGACAACGCCCTCAATTCACAAGATACTGATACTTTGCATATATCCTTTTATCTATATTGAAATATACCCGCAAGGGTGTGTTGTTAGAAGTGGCTCCAAGTCTTGCTAGAATCATTGCTGAGTTAACCAGCCAATGTTATCAACTACAATACCGGCGATTCTGTTCAGCCAACTAAATATCTTCAAGGATTTAACTCGACAGCTTTGCATGCAGCCGATGTTTAAATTGAAAACTATTGCCATTCAGTAGAGAACGTCATAAATCTTTTGCAAATTATTGCGTTTTCATGCCAGATATACATTTACATCTACATAATACCCTGCTTACCATAAAGGTGTGTGGGTGAATTCGCACCAAACATGCATTACATATTATCCATAAAAAACGATTATAAATACTATACTTGACTAAACTTAAATTTAAAAAAAGATAAAAATAGCACAGAAAGCATGAAATATCATGTTGCTAGTTGGGTTAGCTTAGGGTCCTTATGCCAACATGCAACTACCTATGCTATTCATTAATACACTAGTATTTATGCTATTGGATATATTTACCGCTATTCATATCTCTTGTTGTACGAGGAAAAAAAGACATTTTGAATCTGTCAGTTTGTCAATCAATTTATCTTATTTTGTGATTATGGTCTAGTAGGAGTCCTGAGTGGAGTAGGAGTGATGAGTTGCACACATAAAAAAATTGAACGTAGATTATGATAAAGGCATTTTGAATGATACAAAGTGATGCTGTAAACACGCGGTTTTGAAGAGAGAAATAGCGTAAATAGTGATTATTAGGCAGAAGTATTGCAAAAAAGAGTGAAGTAATATAAAAATCGCTCTAACCGTTGGGAAACTGACGGCAAATCAAATAAATAACGGAAAATCATTCTTTAAAGAATTTATGGCTACATGTGGGTATTAAAATACTTCAGTTATCAAAATCTCTTAGATATCTCGATATAAATACCTTCAAAGTTGCATCGTGTCCCGGGTTGGTAATTTTTTTGTATTTACTTGACTGCTAGAAATACAGCTTGCTTTATCTTTAAACTGCGGACACGGAAGACTTGTTGGAGATCGATACGACGAAAGAGTCGTGACGTATCAGTGAGAGGTCTAACAGCGTAACGTAAAGCGAGAGTAGGGCCCTCGAATACAAATTGCCTGTAATGGATAATAAACTTATCAACCTGGAGCACGAGCGACATCCGGTAAATGAGGAGGCCATGGTATAAAAAAAAGTCTCTCTCTGCCTGTTCTCTACTTCGAGACTTTTCTGGAAACAAGGTTGTATTCATTTTTTCCAGTCAGCCATTCCCGCATTTATTACTGACAGGAGTAGGGCACAGAAGTGTATAAGGATGTTCTCAGGCCGATAAGCCGAGGCTGCGGTGTTTTTTTCGACTCCAAACCGTAGTAAACGAAGGTTGCTTTCGGGAGGAAGAGAAATGCTCGTCTTGGTTCCCGAAAAAAATTGAAGTTGACTGGCATACCTACTTTTCCCTTCGCACGATGTCCAAAGGATGGATCCAAGACGAAACAATTTTTTTACGAAAGTTAATTTCATCCGGGAATCTCATAAGTTTAGAAATAAAATATCCATTCACTGTATTTTGTCAGTTGTCAACACACATTGATAATGTTTTAAGGGGAAAAATAGCTAGTCTGCAGTATTCATAGAACTTTTTTTCCCTCTTATTTGACGAAGGTGTATTCTTTTGAAGGCAGGAATTTGGCTATTGTACGGGCTAGAGTATTGTCTTCCCCTCCCGATGGCCCGGGTTGGAGTCCGGCGAGTGTTAGTTATTTAGTTATAGTCAGATACGTAATACCAGTCCGCACATTATTGAACGCAGAGTGGAGCAATTCCGTCCGTGGAATGGAAAATTAAACCGTAAGCCCTCTTGCACATTTCCTTATGATTAGGATAACGCCGACGCCAGGATTCTCTCAATACTTCTTCTTCCTTCTCATGTAGCAAATAATCTAGACTGTCGGTTGCCTACACTAATAACGTATTTGGAAGGCCCGCAAGTGGAATGAAATAGTCTTCTCTGGAATAGCCACTCAGAAAACGACGCTGTATGTGACAGCAAGAGTATATAAAATCGTAGATAAGGAAAAGTCCAGATTACTTACCTAAGACAGCAAAAAAGGAAGATTTGGTATCTATAACCGATAGGTGCATCATCCCCACCGAGAATTAATTTGGAAACGAAGGGCAGTGAGTTCTCTTTCGGGGGAAGTGACTGAAGCTGTTGGACTGGTAATCTTTGAATCAGTAAATAGCAGCTATTACTCCAAAGAATACTAATTAAATTGCTATACATCCAGAGTTAACACACCTTAAAATTTCTTTCCATTCATTTTGCTTGTTATATGAATCTACGCATGGCACGAAAAAAGACCTGCCCGAGGCAGGTAGGGTGGTGACATAGCCTGAGATAACAAATGTTGTGGGTTTGAATAACGCCTTAGGCTTGAACTCCATGTTTGCTCATAATATAGATTTAATTAGAAATTTGATACATCTCTGGAAATTGAGACATAATAAAGCTAATTATTCTATAAATGCAAGAAATAACATTGATAACTGAATATGTTCTTCAACCAAACCTTGGAAAAGCCAGGATACGTGTAATCTATACTGAAAATATCTTGACGGTATGAGTGAATGGCTAAGAAAACGTAGTGTGGTGTTATGAATGGAAAGGATTCCTGCGTAGGAGAGATTTTTTAGGCCAAAAATAATCACGTATGAACTTCTTTTTGTGTTTGAATTTTCGTCGTAGAAATAGTTATTAGGTTGCTCTAACTACTTGCTTCATCAAAATGTAAATCATCTCAAAACAGACACTATGTCAATGACCGGGAGATATGACCAGTGAGTGTCCAGACTAATTCGCTACTGACACCCAACTGACTCAGAAGGACCTCTTATCAGTACATTCACCTCACTCACTTTATGAATGTTTCATGCATCTTTAAGCATTTGTATGCGTCCATCTGAGTGATAGTGCCCTTAGCCTGAGGATTTTCAGAGTTTTGTCCTCGTTTTTTTTAGCCAAGAAAGGAATCATATATTGGGTTCTATAAGTTGATAAAATCATTAAATTATTTAACATTTTTTTTCATTTTACAATTCATCATTATATAGGCGTTTCTTATAAGATAATATAGAAGTTAGGAATACTTAAAATTAAATAAAATATTTGTATAGCAGATTAGGTGAATGAATGGTGACTCGGCATCATGTGGCCATTTTCTATAAATCAACAATGACTGGTGGAAAATTGTTAGTGGTGATTACCTCCAGTGTTGCTCCCAAGTACATATTTTCTAGTACTTCATCTATTCAGTGTTTCATCGGTCCGGTTCATAATAAAATTAGTAGATATATAACCAGTTTACACTAACCTAGGAAAGAGCAGCTAAGTGGAAATGATTCATATTTCAAACTATTATCATACATGGCAGTCCCTTCTAATTTTGATGGTTTAATGCATAATATACTTGCGAAGAAATCCGCAGTGTACTCTTGCGATGAAATGGTGAAAACATTACATCCACATCTTCGTCTACATGGTGCTCTGCAAGTAACCAATCGGTTTTGCACCAGAGGGTATACCATTACAAGGCGCAAGGCTTGCAGTAATTTACAAGCATAAAAATATTCAAATTTCTAAAACCGGGATTCAATAAATTTAATTTATTTAAAAATAATATTTTTACGTGCAATACTGCCTCTAGTGAAAAACCCTCTGGCTCGGATATAGCAAATAAAAATATTTGGTATATTTAGACAAAAACAAAAAAACTAAATGCACGTACATTTAGTTTTTTTGTTTTAAATGAAATGCGTAAATAACAGAAAAAAACTGCATTGCCTATTCCAATTTTTCCCTATGAGATCTTCTTTGTAATCTATTACTGTTTCTAATTGTTGATGGAAAGAATTCCTTTAAGAACCATTCCGTCCATGTACTATCTCTCTAATTTCATCTTTACGATTTGACCTGCCATTTTATACATATTGTGGGGAGGTTTTGGGGCGTGAGGTGGAGAGATGTGGTGATAGGAAATGTTGGTTCTGAGTTTTTGTGTTGGAACGGGTGTCGGAGTGAAGCCGATATGGTGGACCACGCGGTCACCATACTTTTTTGTGGTGAGTATGATAAGTTTTGAACATCTTCAGAGAGCCTGTCCGCCTTGTAGGTACTGGTATGCCTATAATTGAAAGTCTAATGCTGAAGCGCAAAATTAGGCTAAAACTAATATATCGTTATTTTTTTATCTCCTGTTTAACTTTGATCAAATTCAGTACAATCCGTTATTATACGTGGAAAAGTTACAATTTAACCTGTCCGTAATACGTTCTACCTCTCTAATTTGTCCTTCATAGCATAAACTTCCATAGTAGTGAGTTTAAGGCATTATTAAATATCTTCAAAACAGCATCAGACTTAAATTTCTGCAAGAGATTTGGGCAGCGCCATATGGCTTTATTATTTTATGCATGGGTCTTACTTTAACCTAGATTTGTAAAGGGACGGTACGTTAACCTTATTAGCATAAGCAATCTATTAAATTAATTAAATTGGGGAAAATTGCCAGATCGCAGGTGGAAATTTAGACTTAATCTCTTAAACAAATTCCAAGACCATATTTTCAGTGATGATGTTAAAAATATTTTGCGAACTCCAGCTTACTATGGTAGACTGGACCATGATTACAAAATTAGAGAAATTGATTGCCAAACTGACAGATTCAAAATGTCCTCTTTTTCCTCGTACAATAAGGAATATGAATAGCGGTAAATATATCCAATACGAGTGTAGCAATAGTATCATTGGTAGCTGCATGTTCGTATGAGGACTTAAAGCTAACCCAACTAACAGCATGCTTTTGCATGCTTGCTTTGCTATTTTTATCTTTTATAAATAGTGAAGTTTAGACTAGAATATTAATACTAATCCTTTTTAATGCATGATAAGTAGTGCATGTTTGTTGAGAATTCACCCCCTGCCACACACCTTTATGGTGGCTTACAGGGTATTATGTAGATGTAGACGCTTAGGCAAGGTTTCGGTATCAGCTGAACTTTATTTATCGTCATAAATAAAATGTTGGGACTTCTCATTTTTTTTCACTCACGGAGACACGAAGGAGCCTCCATAAGTCTTCAGTTGCCTTTCCCTCACCGGGAAAGGCTGCACGCTTGTGTATACAGTCTCACCTCTCCGCCTCCACTCCCCCCTCCACTATCGCGTTACTGATAGCGCGAAGTCTTCCGTGGAAACAGGGAAGGGCATTAAAACACGTGCTGTATATTCTGTCGACCCACACCCCCCCTCCTGCTGCCGTCGAAGGATTGTACGGGAACCTTGTTGTTGTCGAGGGGATGTCTTGGGAGAAGCAGTGGGGAGGTTATTGGGTGTGGGGTGGCGAGGTGTGGTGGTAGGGAATGTTGGTTTTGAGTTTTTGTGTTGGAAAGGGTGTCGGAGTGAAGCCGATAAGGTGGACCACGCGGTCATTAGTGAACACCTGACACCATTAATGACCGGCCTTCCCGAGATGGGGTGGGGATTGGGGTTGGGCAGTTGGTAGGAGGAGGAGGAGGAGGCGAAGGGTCCTGGAACGATCCCATTTCCAAAGGAGCGGGAGGAGATAAGGTCGATGGGTGAAGGGTGTGAGAAATCGGGCTAGTGGGAAGATTGCCTTTGATTACGGAGCCGGAAATACGTCAGGGGTCCAAAGGCTCCCCTTCCTCTCCAACTCCTCTCTCTCCAAGTATCCCCAAGAGATGAATGGGAGAAACGCTGTTTAAGTCAGCGCAAAATTCGCCCGATGATTCCGTGAGTTGCTAAATCACAGTCGGGAACTTGCATTGAAAATGCACGTATATGATACTGATAATTGTTCTTTATTAGTACCATCTGCCTCTAGGATCTCAGATTCCATCGTTCAAATTATCTGTGAAGCAAAACAAAACATTCATCTGATACACTCTCAATAACTTTGTTATTCTTAAAACGAGGTTTGAATATAACTTACGTTTATCATTTCATATCGATTATACTAATGAAACAGACGAATTTTACGAAGAACCAAATGAAAAGAGTACCGGCGGATATGATATACGATCTCACAGCTGTAGTGTAGGTCATCATTTGTCTATGTAATAATAATAACTAATACGCTTGTCTTTAACTATTTAATCTACCAAGTTAGGAATTTGAAGTCTTCTCATACAATTAATAGGATGGAATGCACAGGTGTCCTGAGCTGAGCAGTGAACATTCTTCGCGGGAGGCATTCGAACCAGTGACCCTGTGATCTAAGGGATTCACCCCGCCAACACCAGGACTGGCGAAATCGTGAATGATATGCCGGGGATCTTACTCTGAATTAAACATGCAAAAGCAATCTACCAGATACTGGTGCTGCTTCCAATTACAGCCATTTATAGCGTGATAATATATATTTATAGAGTGATGGAAAGAAAAAAATCATTCATTCATTAGAAATTCTGTGGATTTGGAAGGCCTAATAAAAAAAATTAATCCCTAACGTGCTCGATGAGTTTTACAACGTTCACTAAATTCTTAAAAATACAAATAAAAGGGCTACTTTAGCCTTATGATGCGACTTTGGATTTTTACGCGGAAACTTATTTGGATTGGCCCCTATCTGCAATATTTTTCCCTTGCTCAGCTATTACAATGTTTTATTTGATCTTCAGATGATTTGAAATTTCTTTTTAGCAGATGAAGATCTGAAAGATCCCAAACTATTCATATGTACTCAAGCGGTAATTACGTTGTTGACTTTATTTTGCACACAAGCAGCCATGGGAGGGGAGAGAGAGAGAGACCTTTCCACCCGCGAGTACATCACAACTCACAGCAATTCGTCCTATTGTTGGATGAAGGACTCTTGTGGCACGACAATGAAAGGAGGGGAACAGAAGCCTCCGCAGTATATCCAATGGGTGGAAATTAAAAAGGATTAATCAGGTACCTATGCCAGTGTTGATGAGGAGAGGAGCTTGATTTCGTATTTTTGTCAGGGGAAAAACGGATATCCGATTTATTTTCGACACAGGGATTCAATAAGAGTCTCTTATCGTCTTGGATCTTATAATGATGGAATCACAAGTGAACCGTGCCCGCCAATGGTAATTCACCTTTTTTGTATCACTGAAGTGGCTTTGAGGAAAAAAAACTTTTTGTACAACCGTGATCCTCTCTCTGAGAGCGCAGCGTAGAAGGAAGTAGGGTTGAAGCCCACTCATTCCACTCTCTCAAGGAGACCACTAACGTTTATGGCCCCCTGACTAATTGATTGTTGGGCCTCTAATTGGCGGCCGGGTAGAGGAGCAAGCCGGGAAGTAAAGGGAGAGGAGAGTGGATTGGGTTTACCACAAAGAGGAGTGGGTTTTGTTGGGGGAGGGGTTTCTGGAAAAAAAAGGAGGGCGACTGACCACTGACCGCAGCGGCGGTGAACGAGAAAAATATCAATCAAAGGTACTCTCGTACAAGAAAGGGAAGAGATAAGGCGGACGAGAGGTGTATTAAGGGAAGGGAGAAGAAGGATATTCTTTAATCATGCAGGGGAAGAGGAGAGGAGAATGCTTGCATGAGTAATTGTCTAAGACTGGAGGTATTTCTTTGTTGAATGAAGAAATAGGGAGAGGGATTGGGGTCGTAGAATAAAATTAGACGGTGTACAGCCGATCGGAAAATGTGTTCGCTCAATCTGAAGCCTATTACACTTTCTTCTCCCGTCAAATTGGCCGGAACCGCCGTGCCGAGGCTAATGCAGTTTCCTTATCGCTTTGATTGACTGATTGGGAGATGAGGTTTCTTCAGGCCATTAGGACGGGAGGAGGAAGGAATATTCGGAGGCGAGCTTGAGTAATTGAGACTGCTGGGATGAGAGAGTTTGGAGGAGAGAGTGAGAGTGGGGAGAGGGTTTGGAGCGCACCTTACGAAAAACGTAATTCCACCGCTCTCAGTCAATATTTATTTTTAAGACGAAGCCAAACGTTATGGCGCAATTATTTGCCATTCCAACGTTTTCTCTCCGCACTCGTCCTGCTAATGAGTCCGCCATTACTTCACCTTTCCCGCAGTTGCATTTCAAAACTTTCACTTCAAGTGGACGTGGTCGGGAGAAAAAAAATCTCATTTTTCAAACTTACTATTAAGGGTATTGATTTTTTTCCGTGCCACCTTTTAACCGTACTGCTTCCTCCATGAAAGCATCCTTGGAATGCAAGAAATGAGCGCTGGGATATAGGTATAATCCAACGCTGCCAAGGCGTTGTTCGTTCTCGCACATTCCGATGCTGTTTTTTTTTCACTCCAGAACCCATTTACGACTCCTGCTATGGATCTTTTCTCTCGACGAGAGACGATTCACATGATTTTCAGATGCAATTCACCGCCATTTATAAAGCCCCGAGAATCAAACGCTGTCAAAAGGCTTCTGAGGGAATTCTCTCCATGAACCCATTACTCTATCTTGCCGCAGTTTTTCTTTTTTCGAATTTTTTACTGGCGCCCATCCATTTCTATTACTCAATTTTTTCCTTCCTTTATTCTTTTTATTTGAAATTGCTGCACTTGTGCTCGTAGCTACAAATGCACTTGACATGATTGGACTATTACGCTGGATGAGATCTGGCATTTTGGGTCTTCGATTGCTATAAACTGCTTAGCATGAAGATCAGTAGACATTTTATTTGATGGAAAAAGATGGTAGGATGAAATTATACTTCAGAGATCAAACCTTGCGTGTAATGAAGTTCACTGCCAAAGAAGTTAAATTCCTCGTATTGGATTTCGATTCCCGACTTGTTAAACAGTGAGGAAGGGCACTAGTAATTTGATTATCCTAAGAAGTAGTGGAAAACAATTTAATACTTTACTAAGCTGTCTTCAAAATGAAATCGTTCATGCGTAAAATATTTCTTAAATTGGTTAGTTTTACATCACGTAGTCAAATATTGAGCCAAGAAAAAAACTCTTACTTTGTGACTAGTTCATTTTTAGGTACATGATACAAGTATTTGATTTTGCTTATTTGTTTTTTCACTAATTTTATATTTAATTTACGTTTATAATAGTTGGTAGTTGTTTTAAAAGTATTTTCCCTTAACTGTACATTGTAGTTTAAACGTACATTTACACACCACTGTCTTTATTGTAGGTGCAGTGTTCATTATTACACCCACATCTACGTATTACCCTGTGAGCCATCGCCAGGGCTGTGACAGGAGGTGAAAATCACTACACATGCTCTGCTGACATGCAACAAAGAGCTACAATTATGATACAACATGAAAACAAGTAAAGTATACAGTCACGAGCCACTAGATGCTTAGTATCAAAAGAGGAACGAGCTGTAGCGTAATTTACCTACTGTTGACACATACCCAGAGTCCCACGGTGTACTTCCTTGCGTGGTCAATTGTTTTATTCCCTTTACCTTGAACCCCTTCTCATCGAATAATATGGCTTCAGATTCTGATTGAAATCACAGGCCAAGAGGTGTCATACCACGTTCTATGGTGTGTGAGAAGCTGGAATTATCACTCCGGTAAGCACATCAGTCACGAATACTTCTTCTTAGTTATTAAACAGTCGTCCAGTTGTCTGGGAGATGGAGGCCGTCTATAGAGGAGAAGTGTTGGCCGAATATTCGGGCTAATAGATTGGAGTTGGAAGGAGGCCCGTGGGTCGGATTGAGCACGAACAAAAAGTGGAGGGAGGGAGAGTGTATAGGTATCGGGACCTGGCTCTCGGGGCCGGTAAAAGTGAAAAAAAAGAACGAGAGAAAGGAAAACCCCTCCACAAACGGCCGTGGACGGTGGTGGGGGGGATAGGAGAAGGGTTGGGATTGGAGGGGAAGGAGAGAGATAGGGTTATTGTGCCTGAGGCAAGCGAAGGGAGAGGGAGATGGAGGTGATACGGCCAATAAAGATGTTTTCGTGGCCATTAGTTGATGTGTGGGGTGGAGGCGAACCCACTATTACGGCGCCTTCCGTGAGCGCTTGATGGTTAGCCGCTGCTCCGGTGGTGGCTGAGGCGTTGATGGCGCGGTGTCCCGGGTGTTGCGGTGATGCTTCCAGCGCGGTCGCCTTTGTTCCCTAGGACGGGCTTCTCTCTCCTCAAAGGGGAGAGTTGGGTTTTTGCTTCGGGACGGACTGGAGGGGGAGGGGAGGGAGATTCGGGGTGGTGGAAGGGTTGGGAAGTCTGGTGCACACACAAAAAGTGATCTCCACGAGAAGTCCGTCAGTCTTCTCCCTCTCTCCTCACTATTATATTCCCTCCTCCATTCCTCCTCCGTGGTCAGTGGAGTGTTTTTTTTTTATATTCACGAAAGAGGAGCTTTCCCTATTTTTTTCCGAGATAATGATTTCATTTCCGAGAATTATGACATGTTGGAAAAAGGGGATAACCGGCTTCCTTCGCTGTGCTCTCTTCCCTCGCGATAGTCCACCCCCTTCCCGCCTTTTCCCTCGCGACAGCTTCTGCCTACCTCACTTCACTTTCACTTCTCCAAACGCCCACCTCTTCAGCTCGATCGTGCGCCTTGTGTTCTAACCTTGAGACCAATTCATTTTTTTCCGCCAAAGACTTAGTTCCGTTCTCCTATCACTTTCGGGGTTTGGCCGGCAACGGAATATCTCCCCGAGAGAGACTGATAACCTACCGTCCGGTGTTCTTCGAGGATCTGAAATGTGAGGCGGACGGTGGAGTTGCCTCTCGAGTCGAGTATCACGAGTTTAAACGCTGCCCTCGGATACCAACCTTAATCTTTTAATTCGTGGATCTGCCCCTATCGAGGGGCAGCGGTCCCAGTGGCTCGACGTAGATATGAAACGAAAGGGGTATTTTATGTCGTCCCTGCTCTCGGGCAGAAATCTACGTGGAAACAAGAGTTCTGGATTTTACGTATATATTTTGGAGATAATCTGACACATCTCTCTGAAGTGTATTCAGCACGTGAGGTTCAATTCAATTGCTTTTTCGTAAGGCCGACGAGTAGCTCACATTCTTGTTTTCCTTATCATTAATTTATTTCCCTGCCTGGGATTGTGGTGTGGTGAAAGTATGTAGTTGAATCCGTATTGCTTGCTGACGCACAGTTCTGTGCCTTTTTAAACAAGATGTATTTGGCCAAAAACCCGTGACAGACTTTATTTCCTCCTTGTAAACAGTGAAATCATTCAATGTGTTTGAGACAAGAACTGAGAGAGAAGAAGTACATTTTTGAGAACCATCTAAGAAGATCACTATACTTCGTAAGCAATTCCTTTAATTTTGTTCCATAAAATGTTTGTATTTCCTCTCATTCCGATATCAGAGTTTTATTTTTATTTTTTCTCAGTTGATATTAGTTTACAGGTTTAGTCTTTAGAACATAAAATCGTAACACTTTAATATTCAGGTTGAATTGTTAAAGTTACATTGTACTCTTTTACTTAACTTAGTAAATATCTTAATCTCGACAAAAAGGTCCCATATCCGAGGCGGGATGTGAACCCGAGACGTTTCGGTGGTAGGACCGGCGCGCTGTCTACCTGACTACCACCGATAACGGTCTGCTTGCGTTCTTTTTCCCCGGCATCATTACCAATACATCTTTCAGAGCCGAAATCTCGACGCATCGAAGGGGAGAAATTGAAAGGGATTTCCATCGAGAGCTTAGGTCTGCATGCACCGAGGCCTCTCCCTCGTAGAAAGCGGGGGAGGGTGCGGAGGGGGGGGGGAGGAAGGGGCGGGACACCATGGAGGGAGGTGGGGAGGGGTGATAGGTGGGGCGGGGAAGTGGGAGGGTGGGACCAGGCCCTACACTGGGAGGTCCAGCGGGATCAAAGGTGCGGAAAATTGTTGGGTAGAAGCGAGAAGGGGAGGTGTTCCCGCGTGTGCGTCCTTGTGAGTGTGTTCTTAAGAACGGTCGTTGAAAGCGGGGAGAGGGGGGAGGGGCATTTTTTTCCAGCGGAGAGAGAGAGAGTTGGAGAAGGGGGTTCTCGCCGAAGGGAGCGAGGGGCAGTGTTATGGAGTGGAATGGGGAGGGGGGCAGTGTTGGGGAACGGATCCTAGGAATCCCTCTGGGGCAGAATTAAGACGTTACCTAAAAGGTAACGTTTACCCCGCTCCGAATCGTAAACATGGTTTTTCGAAATTTACCCTCTCATTCAATCGGTCTCCCGCACCATTGTAATATGGATGAGGCACGGGAGCTACTTTGAGCCATGTAGGAATGCCCCACCGGCGTCACAGGTTAAGATGTGAATTTCACATACGTTATGTCACCGAACTCCCGTGATCCCGAAAATTGCAATCTTAAGTTTGCAAATCTTAAGTAAATCTTAAGTTTTCATTCCTCACCGGTTTAAAAAAAAGGGTTATCCAACAGTTTATAATAGGAGTCTTTCGTCAACTTAATGTGGAGATAAGACCATTTTCTGCGAAGAACTTGAACGAATTCGTAGCACAACGTTTTTTTGTGGAATCACGAATCGTAATCTATGTGGAATTTTAGAAGAAATATAAATGAATGCCATGGTAATCGATCGAAAAGTCACGGTCTGTTGCCTCTTGCTTATATATTGTTATATCTAACCTCAACAACAATCCTTTTATTAGTTCAACCAAAAAACGATGTAACAAGCGCGGTTTGCGATGACGTAAGCTTTCTTGAGTAAGAAACATTCAATATTGTACATGCTTAGAATTTAAGGAAATGACAAGAACTACTGAAGACCTAAAAGCCTTTAACCTCGCTAATTGCTAGCCTTTATTGAATGGAGATGGTACAACAGGAAGAAAAATTACCATAGGCTTTGATTACATGTGTAGTGCTTAAAACATAGGTAACTAATAAATAGACTCCTGAGACTAAGAGTCAAGTTCAAGCATTTTAAGGAAACAACATTGCAAACACATATAATAATCTAACGGAGAACTATTATCCAATTTTCATTTAAACAATGCAGTACTTGCCATATGTTTTGAGCTCAAATTCAAATATTTAGTACCAGGCTCAAATTGAGATCGTTGAGAGAGCAGTATCTTCTGGAAACATAGTATTTCGTTTCACATGAATCAATTCTGTTGCCTTTCTGTAAGGAGATGTTTTCCATTTATACTGCGAGAAAAAAATAATACTTCTTGTACATGATTGTGTTGCAACCGCCCCAAACACTAAACTGGAAAGATGGCAACATATGACAATTGGCAGCAAAAGAAAAACCTATTAATCTTCCCCAGGATACTAGCAGGGAACAATAGCAAACGGAGCAAAACACAATGCTCTTAAGTTTCTTTTTTTGAAAATCTTTAATATCAACTTATGAATCCTGGAAGTATAGGGTTGAAGAAAATATCTTTGCTTCCATTGTAACGGATGAGCAAACGTCCTTTTCACATCTTAAATATTTAACCTTACTGATTTATGTTGAGCTGAAATAAACAATACTGTGAAACTAGGTCACTTTCCTCGGCTGCGCATATAGTTTCCAATGATTATGCCATAGAAATACGTGAATATATGGTAATACATTTTGTCACTAGAATGAGCCTCGAATTAGTGATGTAATAATTAACTTTTAGGTGTCCCATAGCTGAGATTGGATCGCACCACATACCCCAACTAATGCTGGAGCATATTCCTAAGACAATGGGTGCGTTTAGTCTGAACCTAAATCTCAATTTTGCGCATGAAATCGTTAGATGGAAACGAAAAACGAATTTTAGTAAAAAAATTAATCTTCTAACCCAAGCCATTCACTCATAAGTCAAAAAATTAAAATAATCAAAAGGTGACGCCCACCGAAAAAGCTGCTTTTATACCATTGACTTCATTTACCTCCCGTCCTTGACTGCTTTTAGGGGAAGGGAAGGGTTGTGGAAGGGGGCTCTCGGAAGGTCTGGTTTCATAGATCCTGTCGCAAGAGCTTCCATTGGCAGAGTCAGCTGTGTCTCCCACACTGCGATAAGGCGAAGCAGCTTCGTGGGCAAAGTTGTGATTGGTTGAAGTTGAATACGTCAGAGGTTGCACCACGCCCACTTTTCCGAAAGGGTTAAAAACATTAGTTTATCGCCGTTTATAACTCGATAAAAAATTCACGGATCAAAAAACGGAAAAATACGGCTCTTTTCATTTTACAAACTCTATCAGATTCGGCAATTAAAAAAATATGGTAAACGACCCCATTACGACAACCATGCTCGAGGTGAGGACCTAAAATGAGATATAAGGGTTACCAAGCCGGTGCGTTACCAACCTGGCTACCATGACCAATATAAGGTTTAAAGGAATGTGATGTGGATTTAATTTTATTTATGGGGACTCGTGAAGTAAGGACTCAAGTTGTAAATTTCTTCCCCACTTTTCAGAAATGTTTCTTATCTTGCAAATGTTATGCAAAGTCCTAGCAAAGTGGAGACCGGACTGAGCTGCCTCGAACCCACAGGCTCTGACCACATTAGTTTCTAGATCACGAGTCAGCAAGCAGCGCCTCGCGAACGACATACGGCTCATAAGGCACGTGACATGAGACTCCAAAGTAAAGATGAAAGCTATCCCATAATAATTTTATTTATATATCAGTATGTTGGTATCGGGTGAAAAAAATTTCATGATTTACTTATGACAATAAGGAATCCTGTCATAAATTACGAAAAAGCTAGTTACCTACCAGAAATACTGGCTCTAATTCAGGAATTGTAAGCTCATTGACTACTACTCACTGTTTAAAACAAAATAAAGCCAATTTTTGTGCAAAGAGATAATTTTTAAAGTAACGATTTGATTTTTACTCTTCCTGGTTATAGTATTACTTCCTACGTCTCATTATCATCATCCGTCAACAATTCTAAGATTGGTTTCACGCAGCCCTTCACCTGATTCTTCTTTTGACTAGCATCTTCATAATTGCATAATTCTTCTCTTTCGCATTCTTTATCTTTTGCTCTATATATCTCATTTGAGTTCTTCGTATGCCATTCTTTCCATTCAGTTGTCCCTCGACGAGTGTCGTAAGCAAGCCAACATGAAATCTCCGTTATTAAAAAAAATATAGCTTTGGCTCTTTAATAATATTTGTGTAGCTGTGAGTTATACTATGTCTGTGGTGGTCTTCCGGATTAAACGTTTGAGGTTCATTGGTCTAGATTATTGATCCCCTACTTTTCAACGTTGGTGGCAACCTTTAAACTGCGGTGAACAATCTTGGGACACCCATCTTGGATTTATTTATTTACGATTGGGATTATATCTCCATCACCAAGGATAATCGGTGTTTTGCAGTGTTTAGTCCTAAAAGCTGGAAAAAGGATTCAGATTTCTCTTACCGTCTTTTTGTCGTGAGAATATCCAATTCAGAAATTGTTCCTGCTAAACGTATTCAGTTTTCCCCCAATAATCCCGCGGCAGCCCTAGCCGTTCACCCGGCACACTGAAGTGTCGCGACTCACCGGTTGGGAATCAGTGGTCTAGATAGTCAGGGACACACCGCGATTGAAGGTCTCTAGCAGATCAAGTGGAGATGAGTGGTACAAGCCCGGGCAAAGACTTGTTCCAGTGTTGTTTGGGACCGTTGCGTGCCTGCGACCGCTCTCCGTGTTGCGTGATGGTCAGACTTGGCCGGAGGAGGGCGGAAGGGGTTCGGGATGAAGAGGAGGTGGCGGGCAAGGGGCAAGACGTTGGGTGGCTCAGTGACGTGTAGGTGTATACGTCTCAATTTGCGGAAAAGGCCCATTAGATGAGGGGCTCGACTTTGGCCTTCTCTTTCTTCACACCCGCCCGAGTTGGGAGCGGGAAATGGAGACGTGGGCCTGGGAAATGATCTTCCCGCCCATCTCCCCATGCGCCTCACTCCCCGAATAAGAAACTCTGCTTATACGAGACTCGTGATGAGACGTCCCGATAATATGAAGCTATTTTTGTGGATCAAACACCTACGCACATCGGATTTTGGCCTATTTTTCTATTTGGGCCAAAATGTTTCTAGTTATTTGGCAATCGAGAGCTAAGGTCATTCGCGCCATTTCAGGATAGGTGGATGATTGAGTAGAAGAGAGAATTTTTTCAGGGGACGGAGGAAGAGTGGAGAGAGACCTGGCACCAGTATTAGCCTGCTCATGATGCAAAGCGCCAAGTTAGACTGTTGCACGAGTCTATGAGAAGCTTGGAAGTATTCCGGATAAAATCCAGTATTTCTTGGTTAAAACTCTCGCGGGTCATTATAGATATATGTTTGTTTTTCGGGTGTACCCCGCGTACTATTACCAGATGTGATACCTGACGTTTCGTGGCCATTGCTGGTCACTTTATCTAAGGGAATGAGATATCTGTCGAGTTGGTGGAGTTTATATAGGGGTTTCATGGAGGGAACAAGATGGGAAGGGGAGGAGTGGAAGGAGTAGTTATTGCATTTTTATTTAGGTTTAAAGCAGGGTCCCACGTGTGGCTGACTTGGAGGCCACATTCCCTATTGTAATTTTGCTGCCATTTTCTTATTTCCAAAGCTTCGCGGATCAGCTGGGGCTTGAAGTTTTTCACTTTGGCGATTATCTTTGTTTATTTGAGGTCAATCACGTGTCCCAAGGCTGCATGTTCCGCTACTGCTAATTTAATCCAGTATATTAAATAATTGTTCCTTGCGGCGTCTGCGAGATAACTTACCTAAACTTAATGGGTATGTTGTTTGATTTTATTGGTAGATATTAAGACAGCTTTGTAAATTTTCTCCTCTTGTCCCGAATTTTTGCCACGGAAAGCTGAGTGAGGTCAGATCTTGTAGGCCCTGCAAAACCTGACCCGGTGGAGAACCCAAGAGATCTTCACTCAGTTCATATTCCGGAAAAAAACAAATCCTGCCTAAATGAAAGCTCATATGTGATTTCTTTTATTCGTCTTTGTATAGACCCATGGTCTCAAAGAAAGCTCGGAATTTACGCTGCAAGCAAAAATAATGTATATATTTCTCACAAAATCAAATATATCGCTTTGGCTAATTCCATACCGGTAATATCTATATTTCTATTGGTCGCAATTAGGAAAGGAAAAAAAAATTAGCACATACCGATCAAGTTGATTATATGGTACTCTTTTGACCCCTGCCCAGAAAAACATCCAAGGGTATTCGAAAACATCGGAGTCTCAGAGTTTTCCGTAAAACTAACCTGGGAGGAAGGAGAAAAAAGTGCGTAGTCGTTGGTGTTGGGGTAGCGGGGCGGGGAGAAAGGAAGTTCTCTGTCGGGCTGGAGGAAATCGCGCCGCTTTTAAATTATCCCTTGACCATTATCCACGTCTTTTTCTGACGCCTCGCCCCGAAAATACCGGCCCAAATGAGAGAGGGGAAGGAAGCACTTAAAAGAATGGATTCCAAATGGCTTTCTTTTCCTGCCTTTCACATCTCTTCATTTGCTGCGAGTGTCGGAGGTTGGAGGGAGGGATAGGGAGGCTTTGGCAGTTTGGGTTGGCATCGGAAGAGGAGTTGGGTGGAGGAGGGGGAGGAGAAGGCGGAAGGGAGTGGGAAGGAGGAAGAGGTGGAAGATGGGGGTGAGACAGAGGGATGAATGAACGAATGGAGAAGAGTAGACCCTCCTCGGAAATACATGCGTCCACTGAAACACAGTCGACTCTGAGTGAGGTGACTGATTTTTTCGAGCGTGAGCGATGTTGGCGTCTTCCATATTCGCAGCGAGGACATCTCCAAGCCCTTACGAGGATGATAACTCCTCAATGAATCCTAAACGCACTGAGCACATCTCTAAGTGAGAAGTTCACTTTGTGAGGATGGATATATTCTACCAAAGCAACATTTTTCTACGTTTTGCTATAGTTTGCAATGATTTACGGCCTGAAAGTCTTTCCCTCTCTTGTTTACCACACTTTCATGAATAATCTACTTTCACATAATGCCGTGCAAGCCACTTTTAAGTGTATAGCAGGGGGTATAAAAACAGTGGCCTAATCGTCTATTTTACATATGAAATGAATGGTCATTTCTTTACCTCTAATTTGTATTGACGTAACATCTGAATGATTCTATGAAATCTTATTGTGAAGTTTTAAGCCAAAATACCCACCTTAGGTAATATAATATGAATGCATCCAGTCCTGAACTTTATGCGGCTGTAATCGTTCAGGCTTCACTTCTACGAATAAGCATGCTTCAGATGTGAGTGTAATGAAGCTTATAATAATCCTTATTTGTAATCTCATGTTTCGAGCTGCAAGTATAGGTATTCCGGTGCCCCCTTTGCTTTATTTATTTATCAGCATGTATACGCACTTTTCTACTAATTTTTTTAATCTAGTCCATCGCCGGTAACTCAAAAATGACATCTTTGCTTTTTCGGTATAAATCATAACATCACTTAGCCAGTAGCAATTAGAATTGCCTATGAGTGGCTGCTAGAAAGCCTGAGCGAATTGCAAGTCTTATTTGGGGTATTAGCGTAACGAAGTAACGAATTACGCTGAATGCTTTCCCCTATTGACTGTTTACGTTAATAATGAATGAAAGGAAGTTTGAATACTAAAAAACGACTGGTGTACCACTGAAAAATACTCATGTCACTCACTTTAAATTTCTTGGTTGCTTGATGAGTCGGGTTATCATGAGGATGATGGTACCAAAAATAAACTACTTCAAATCCTTTTGAATAAGAAATTGTGATAATGCTGGGGGGTAGCTGTCTATTGTTTGATATTAGCATTCTAAGGTTCCATGAATAAGTATTGGATATTGATTATTGACAGCTTTGCAACACATTATGAATCAACTAATGGCTTTACGTTGTAGTATTTCATATCATGAGTCAATACCTACTTTAATGACAGTTATTTAATACATGCACTTTGTGGAAAAACACAATAACCTATGAAACGGTCTTGGCAAGCATTGAAAATTGGGGATCTATTGGAGAGTTGACAGGATACTGAGCCAACGTGTTCACTATATTTTCAAATGTTTTTCAGTCATTGATTGATGATATCGTAGACTGTAATTATGAGCCTTTTAGTATTCATTTGAGCCATTTTTTCGGCCACGCAAGTCATATATCGGTGGAGGGGAAGGTTTTGATCCCGCCTTTAGTCCTTTACAATTCCGAGTTGGCAACTCTGATCTCACTCACTCCACCCCCACCTCCTCACCCCGCGCACCACTCCGTCATCCTTTCCAGACGCTTCTCTCCCTCCTCCCCATTCCCTCCCCCCTCCCTTCACCCCCCACCATCACCTACCCCTACCCCCCCTCCCTCGCCTCTTCAATCGCCTGCCGCCCTCGGGGAAGAATTCTCCCTCGGAGGTCCTCACGACAGCTCCGCACCTCTCCTCTCCTCCTCCCTCACACCCCTCCCCATCCCGTCCCGCACCACCCCCATCACGCACTGCCCCTCGCCCTCATGACTTTTATCTCCACATCTGTCCATTTATTTTTTTCCTCCCTCTCCCCTTCCTCACAGACCCTCAACTCCCACTCATACTTTCTTGCCGCGGGCACACCGGAGCCCGAAGAAATGAGCGATTGTTACCCTTTTATCCCAACGCGACACCCATTCTCCCGCCCATCAGCTCGGCAGGGGGTGTTGTGACATCATTTCAGGAATTTTATGACACCAATGACTGAAATTAAAGCACCAAGTATGAGTATGATAATCTATATCTACATTGTGCCTTGGAAGCTACAACAAGTCTATGAGGCAAGGAGTAATCCCACTCAAAGTATGCATTTTTGACAAGTGAAAAGTCATATTTCTTGGGAAAACACATTCAATTAATCCTTTGAAAAGTAATTCAGCGAGGGAACACGGCATCCTTACATGCAATAAAGCCCAGTAGCCTCAAACTAACTGTTGAGGTAATGATCACCTACCTCTTAACGAGAGTGTTAGTTTCTGTATCAAGTGCATAATCTCGATCTAAAGGGATATGTTGAATGAGGAAATATCCTTTTTCACGGAGACAGTCGAAAAATCGATTGCAGTAATAGCATCACAAAATGTTATGGCATTTCAAGTCTAATAAGAATTATAAAAATGTTCATCCACTCTCTTTCTGGTATTTCAGCTCTGTCATTAAAACAATTTGTAATTCTAAGTATGGTAAAAAGAGAGTATTATTTTCAAAAAATGCCTAGATAGACTAAATTATCAATATTTTTATAGTAACTGAGATTTATGTTGCGGGATTTACTTAAAATTGCGATAAATGCATTTCCATAACATTTTGTCGCCTATCATGTTAAGGAAACTATTTTGTATTTTACAAGGGAATGTTTAGCTTAAATTAGTTTGTGAATGGTCAAAAACACATTTAGTTTTCTCTCTAACCTATCCTTTATGTTATAATGAATACCTTTTAGTATCTTTAAAAATAAATAATCTTTGTTACCGAGAAGCAGGGTAATATATCACCTGATCAGCCCCTTGATTTTCCTAAATATGTTCTGTGGAGAGATAATATTGCGTTGCTACAATTAAACACAAAATGTATCCTTGTCCAAGGTACACAATCGAAAAAAGTAATCACAAGCTACAAATGCGTATCCGTCCTGTTATTTTTCTCAAATTTGTTATCCATAAATACCCATACCCAAAAATACCCATATAAAAATCGATTTGAGGAGCTGTAGTTGAATTGCTTTAAATTGAGATAAGTGTATATAAAATACCCTTCCCCAGAGTCATCGTAATTTCTCCGAGATGTCTTTATCACCGTTAAATCATGGCTTACGCGTCATGCATTGGGCACAAAATGGAATTAACATTCAAGGCATGCTTGAACTTCTTTACTTGGAACTCGGCGGTTTGAGAGAAGCACATGCATTAGATAAATGATATGACGGGCTGCCGAGACCTTAATACTAGCAAGCCGTCTTAGAGCCGGATAGTAAGAGCTAAGCAAGGGAGTAAAAATATGCTGACGCAGCTGTATCAGCGGGCGATGAGATCCAAAGTCAACTCTCGTAGATTTCTCTGGTTCCGAGACGAAAGGCATCAAGGGTGGATGAACACATAAACCTAAACAATAACCTGAGACCTCAGATTAATTCTACTAAGATAGGATGGATGGCATGTCCTTCTCCACTCAAAGCTATTAATGTTAAAAGTGCAATCCTTAGATTGAGGTACGTTGTATTGATCTTTCTCAAGCGCGATTCATGTTTTGTGAGAGTAAAAATTACATTTAGGCTCACCGTCTCATTCCTATGAATATAAGATTCAAGTTTTCCTTTTAAATAAAAACTAAGTATGCCTATTAAAAATATTTTTATTATGGTATGAAGTTATGAAATGTTATTTATAAATATAATACATAGGATTGGATTTTTTAAATTAAGGGCCGTAAGGTAGAGACAAAAATACATGATAATAGTGTGAAAAAATATAGAAGAAAGGCATGCTTACTTTGAAATGCATATAGAAACGATTTTGAATGCTTGCATTGATTCTTAAACAGTAAATTCATTTTTTTCATAAGCGTAGAGTTTACGTTAGTAACAGATAATTAATGTGATGTGTGATTAAATTCATATATTCTTGCTTATACTGTTGTTACAAAACGATATTGAAATGCGGCTGGACTCACTTGTATAATAGTTGAGAGGGATGGTGCGAAGTTAAATAATGAAGGAGATTTGCATCTAGTTTTGCTCAATAGAAATATTATAATAACTCGAATTTATTTGTTATTGTATGTTGACTTTCTAATATTGAGTAACGCGTTTGATGAAAGTATGGTATATTTTCTTCTTTTTCTATTTATGGTATTAGTAGAGTGATATACTTAGTTAATGCTAATATGCTTTTTAGCTTCAAATTGTTTTGACAAACTTACTTTCTAGTTTCAATATTTACTGACAATTTTGTCCCTGAGACCATGATATGCAATTTGGGTGGATTGATGTGAGTTTAAATGACAATATTTATGATCCAAAACTGAAGTTTTGACTAAATTAAATTTCATAATGCCCAGAATAGGTTAAATATCACCCTAAAGCAGTTGAGAAAAATATGATATTATTTACTATGATATCACTCTATATTATACCACGCATTTTTCATTAATTGAAGGGAAAAGTATTACGTAAACTAAAATTAGGTAAAGGACCAGCTTATTTTTTTCTAATGCATCCGATTTGTCAATTAACCATTTCACGAATGAGTGAATGAAATGTGTACCTAATGCGTTACAATGTTGAAATTTTATTTATTATCACCAATATATTCGTAAATACAGCTTTATCTTTTTATCGTTTCTAAACGATTTCTGACATTTTAATTAAATATATAAATTAATTGTTATCAAGTTTAATATTTCCTTTTGACAAATGTTCTTGCACGGGTTGTCAGAAGTGATTCTTAGCATGAGAGGGACCGTGTAACCCTTGGAGAGTCATAATTATGTCAACACTCCAAACCGTTTGCCGTTGTGTCTT
Organism: Platycnemis pennipes; assembly: GCA_933228895.1. Lineage (NCBI taxonomy): Eukaryota > Metazoa > Arthropoda > Insecta > Odonata > Platycnemididae > Platycnemis > Platycnemis pennipes. Next base: position 113,924,848 of record OW121850.1, read on the forward strand.
TCCCATTCGGTCTTGTCGAACTTTTCCTCGGTGATGGACGGAGCGTGAAGACTCAATCTCATCGCTATAAATAAGGAGAGCCCATGCCTATTTATCTATTCCCCATCCATCTTCCACACCCTTCCTTCAACGTTCTCTTCCTCTCTCTTTCCCCTCTCCGTCCATCGCCTAATTCCACACACCCCCATCCCCGTCCCTTCTTACCTCTCCGAGTCCCACCACCACACCCTCAAGAAACTATATCTTCACTTGCCTTTCCCCACTGCTTGCATCCCCCCCCCCTCCCTCCCTCTCATACCACGTTCCCGCCTTATAAAACTCCTTCCACCTCTCCCCGCCCGAACTCTCCTCGAACCACCCCCGCCCCCACACTCCGCAAGCGTTTTGAGTTATGAGGCAACGGATGAGGGCATATGGAAGAGAAAGCGGGTGGGCATTCGTGTTGCGGTGAGGTTATTAAGAGATGTTGGAGTGAGAAGAGGTATATAACGTAGCGGGGCGGAAAGGGAGGAGGGTGGGAAGCGAGGTGGAGAGAGGAGGCTAATGTGGGCGTATGCGACTTTTCTTCCCCACCCCACCAGAGCTTCCCTCCCCCTACCACCCCTCTAACGCCCACTCCCATTCCCCCCCCTTTCATTTCATAAACATGTCACTTCATTCTTTCCGTTAATACCCCTTTCTCTTTATCTCACCCTCATCATCTCTCCCGTTCCCATGTTCGCCCCGCCAGGAGGTTTTATTTTTAGTATTTAAAAAAAAAACCCTGTTCGCCTCCCCCCCGCGCCACTTTTCTCTCGACCGGCTTCGAAATGATTCCACCGCTGGACTAGCTGTTGCAACAGCCGCCGGCCGGCATTTCAACTCGGATCGGAACTTTTGAGAGTTTACGGTTTTACAGCGTTTATGGTTTTTTTTTGGGGGGGGGGGGGGGGGGTTCATTGCCACTTTTTTAATGCGGCGTGGATCATGCCCAGTCCGTGAGCGGCAAACCGCTCCGCAACATTTCCGAAACGGTCGGAAAATGTCTCTCGGGATTGCTAGAGATAAGGACAGAGGCCAGAATTAGTTTACGCACACTGTAAAAAGGAGCAGAACTGTGATAAAAATCGTCATCTTTGTTGTGACTTGTATCGTTTGCATCAAATCAAATATGGTCCAGATTAGATTGGTAATTTGAGTGACCACACATGTGAGGAGCGTATGAGTTACCAGAAATTTAAAACAGAATAAAATACTGAAGTGAGATATGGCAGGAGTAGGATTCATGACAATTTTACCTTTATCATTAACTACCATGATAGGTGCACATGAATAATGACATTCATGAAATTAATTGAGAGCAAATTTTTGGGAATTTGAATTGGTAACGCCCCATAATAGTCAAGCGGTAAGATGTTTAAGCATATGAGTCATTAATTACTCATTGTCAGTTTAAAACAACAGACCCGTGCTGATAGAATCAGGTGATGGGAGATTAGTCACAGAAATCTATAAGAGTACGTGCATACGTAAAACATGTCAAAATATTTCAAGTGGTACGCGTAATGAAATAAGATAATAGCTGTGAATATGTTTAATAGCGTATTTACAAGTGTACCAATGGGTGGCGTAGGTAGTTGCATATTGGTACAAGGAGTTTAAGTTATCCAAATAACAGAACGTTTGTGCTAGCTTGGTTTGTTATTTAAATCTATTTTAAATGGTAATTGTTCGATTTGAATGCAGGAATTAATCCTCTTTAAATATGTTAGGAAAAGAATGTTTGATGTAGATTCACCACCTGCCATACACCTTTATGGAGGCTTTCCGGGTATAATGTAATTATATATGTATACAAATGACACCTCAAACTGCTTTTAAATGTGGTGAGTATTTGCATATGATCCTGAGTTAATCATGCTATTAAATTAAGAGGACTGGCATCAATTCAAATGTAAGCGCCTCCCAGTATTGACAGATTATCTGGCATCCTCTATTCATTTTTTGCACTCTGCTTGGGAATAATCGCTCGGTTGCCCCTCCCCCCTTCCTATAGCTATGTATCCACTCTCCACCTATATCTTCCCCCCTCTCTTTCCATCCTCACCCTTTCTCTCCAACCACCCCCTTACCCCTTCAACTAACCTCCTCCGTCTCCCCCACCCACCCTCAACTTTTTAGCCCTCTCGTGGGAAGCCCACCCACCATAGAAATCCTAATCGTATAAATCACGCTTGTCAAAGTGTTTGCCCGTGTGGTCCCGGGCTGTGTGTCTGGATGTGGGCCGCATGTGACAAGGGCGGTGGGTTCGGAAGGGTGGTGGCTATGGGCCGAGTGGGAGGGAGAACGGGGACGGAGAGAGTTTTAGAAGAAAGGTTTGAGGAGTGGGGGAATGGGGTGGCGTTCGTGGTGGCCTGGTGGTGGGGGAATGGGACACTTCGGCGCGGCCACTTCGGCGCGGCCACCTCGGCGCGGCCGTCTCGGCGCAAGCCACCTCGGCGCAAGCCCATCTCGGCGCGGGCCACCTCGGCGCAGGCCATTTCGGCGCAGGCCCACCTCGGCGCGGAGAACAGAGATGTTAAGTACCGGGACAGATGCTCATGTAAAAATATTATAGGCACCGAGTATCTGCTTCTTCAACAGACAACTTTTCAAAAGCTATTGGTGAAAATGAGCATGCCTTGCCAGGCAACATACCTTAATGCTAAAAATTATAAATTATATTGCGACTATTTTTATGGGACATATAGAAGAGTGAGTTTAATTATATGAAACTATTCATAAGGACGTGCCGATACTAATATTCAGTTACAGTTTCCCGTAATTTACTACATTTTTTATATTTTACATTAGCGTTTAGAATTTTGCTTATTGAACAGAAAAATATAGCTGTATTGTGATGACAAAAAGGTAATGTTCATTTAATTATTACACTTTTTATCAATGTACCTAAAGTATTACAAATATTAAAAGTAATAGAAGCTGTGAATCATTATAAAATCGTAAGTTGAAATACAAAATAAATCACAGCAAAAATATAAGGTTAACGGGATATCAGAAGAAGCCGCAGTTATTTTATCAACACCAGCATAACATAGCAGGTTACGCCATGAAAATAAAATTAGAGGGTTACGTCTAGATAAAGAACCCCGTATTATGGCAGCGTATTCTAAATAAGGTCTAACAAGGGAAAAGTCGCTAATTTCTCGTACATAGTCGTCATGTTTGCCCAGTACTCTTTTGCTGAATCCCAGTCTATATTTATTACCCAGATATAATTTATATTACCCAGATGAATCCCAGTTTAACGATTATCTTGACCCATAATTTCTCTTATGTGTTTACTCCAAGGAAGATCATATGTTAGTAATATTTCAAGATATTTAGCAGACTCCATGTGTGTAAATTTACTATTCATTATGCAATAAGTATTAGGGGGAGAAGTAGACTTTTTCCAAAAATTCATTACCACACATTTTTTAAAATTTATTTCCAACTGCCATGTATCACGCCATTTTTCAATTGCTAATATGTCATCATGCAAAGATTCTTTATCGCTGGACTAATAATTTCTCTGTAGACCACTGTATCATCGGCAAATAGAAACTTACTTTTGACCTCGTTATTGATATCATTTATGTACAGAAGGAAATTTAAAACGGAAAACTTTACTGAAGTAGTTAGGTATATATTAAGAACTCCTACTGCTAGATTTGACCATATAAATAAGATTAGAGAGATGGCTTGTTATACCGATATATTTAAAATGTCATATTTCCCTCTTACCATTAGAAAATATAATAGGCGGCATACCATATTTAAAGGTAGGTGAAAAATTGTTAGAGTAGCCTATAGTGGTAGCTCTTCGTTGCATAGTTAGCATTACATGGTAGCTCCAGTTGCATAGTCAGTCAATAGTGAATGTTTGGTGTTCCTCACCCCCTGCCACACATCCTCGCGGGAGCTTGCAAGGTACCACGTAGATGTAAAAGTATATACATCTATGCTCAAATTTCTCGTCAAAAGCTCTCTCATATTAGTAAACACCTCTTTCGTCAAAGAAATTCCCCTCCTACTGCGTCCATTTCCATTTAAGACATAAACCCAAGTAACAAACTACCTCCTACACTTCATTTTAAATGTAGTCCATATATATGCCCACACTTTGAAACATCCAGTATTAAATACATTGGCCTCGCCGTGATGGCTCGCGCCGACGTGGCCTGCGCCGAGGTGGCCCGCGCCGAGATGGGCCTGCGCCGAGTTGGGCCTGCGTCGAGGTGGCTTGCGCCGAGGCGGCCGCGCCGAAGTGGCCGCGCCGAGGTGGCCGCGCCGAGTTGTACTAGACCCTGGTGGTGGAATGGGTGTAGGGGGAAGGAAGACTTGAGTGAGAGGGAGGAGGAATAGGAGTGGGAGGAGGGGCAAAGGACCTCAGGAGGGGTGGGAGGTGGTTAGAATGAAATGGACGGTGGGATAAATTGACTTTGGTGATGCTTGGAAACGAAAGAAATTTACAGACCTAATTAATACCAACGCGTCCGCCCGGAGACTTCAACGCTGCGATGTTTCTATCCATATCTTCTCCGGAACCCCCCAAGTAACCCACTGCTACTCCTTCCCCTTTCCTCGAGTTCTAAGTCACAATCGTCCAAAGTCTTGCCTATTGCTATACTCTCCACCCAAGAGCTCTTTTGCTACCTTCAGCACACTCATGTAAACCCACTCTTGGCTCAAGACTTTGAGACTTTTTTTAGCCCTTGAAGTAAATCAAAATGCTCATGGGTCGTCTGTATTATCTTATTCTATAATAATAATATTAGTTACTCAGCAAAAATGATGCTTGCATTGAACAATTAAGCAATCTAAGAGTAATTTATTTTTCTGATCTTATACCGCCGGAGTTCTTATGTTTACGTCCCACGTAACGATCCCCGGTAGCCAGGATGATAGCGTGCCAAGTGGGCAATCGAATGCTTGCGAGTCTGAATCTAGTTTCGGGAATGGATTGACTGCATCTTTTATTTTGTATCCTGGGCTTCTCTTTTAGCTATCTTAGAGCGTCGACAGATTGCTTCCTTATCTTTACCCAGTATTGCACCATCTATCTTTATCTTTGAGTTGAGATCATTTTTTAAAAAATCCACCAAATACTATCTGGCTTCGATCGCTGGCTAAAGAATAATTTGATGCTTTATTTACAAAATGTTAGCCTTTCAAAGTGCCAAATTCAAATTTCTGAAGAACTGGCAGTGAGAACTAATTTTCACAGAGGAAGAGGACGACTTGGTAGCTCAACTGGTAGAGCACCTGGCCGGAAATCAGGGGGTCCGGGTTCCAATCCCGGTCAAGGCGGATGGTTTTTCGCGTGACTCTACATGACTTTTGAATGACTCTGTGGACTATCTGCTATTTCAAATTACCTACTTCTAAATTTAGACTCTCAAATTTTGTCTCAATGACGCAGAAACTGTTTTGGAGTAAATCGATGTATAGAACTCTATTTGTCGCAGTAATTAGAAGTATTAAAAATAGTTCTTATTAATTTATTTTGTTACATTGGTATTTATCGTACATTCTAAATTTACTGAGATTACATTTTTCCTATTTTTGTATTTTTTCCCTAATAAGGTGAGTATGTCACTGGAGACCGTTAGGAGGAAGTGCTTGTTGATTGAATAATATAAGACGATGGATTATTGAAGGCTGTAATGGAGGATGATATGTCAAGCAGCAAGGAAAGATGAAAGGAAGTAATTTTTGAAGGTTGAGGGCTTTATTCTGTAAAGGACATTATATTAGAAATAGGTAGCTGCGGTTGTTTAAAAGGAAGTTTATCTATTTTGAACTCATTTATGGCAACTTAATTTGGTTGATCATTTATTACCACGAGGAAAAGTTGGCATAAAAAGAAACACTTTACTCTAAGATGGCTGTAACCTGAAAACCCACGCAAATATTTCCCCTTAGACCTCTTCTAATAGTCAGCTATCTCTCCTTATACCCAGGGAGCTACATAAGGCAGACAAATAAAATTGCAATGAATTTGTGATTTGGCCTTTCGCTGCGCATGCTTCAACATGCTCGACACAACTTAAATTTTAAGGACTCAGCTTTAGTATATCCTGACATGTTGATTAATGCTTCTAGCGCTCAAGGGATTTTTGTCATGCTTTGGTTCGGAATGAGGTTGGCCGCCAGTTAAGGCTTGTAAACATTTCCGGAGGGAGACCTTGAGCATGTATTTTTCTCTTCTCTGCCCACACCTCTGCCCCATTAGGCAATGACTCACCGTTCTTCCTCATCAAACAGCTTTACGTTGAGATGCTCGTGGTCCCGAAATAGATCACATTCACTGGCCTCCATGTTATATCACCTGAATTCCTAATTCAGCACATTCTATCCGAACTTAAAGTCATGCCGTATGTTTTCTTCACCCAAATGGATTGATGCCGAGCATTTTTGAAGGTTTTTACGATAGAATATCATTCATCCGTCCAAATCATTCTTAACGTGCTTAGCTTCGTAATTAGCCCTTAGCAATTGACTCAAATAAATATTTAAGTCTCCCGTAGTAAAATCACTCGAGATAGGTAACTAAAGCCTTTAACCCTAATGTCAGTTCAATCAGGAATAGTTATATACATTCCGAGTAATGAACTTAATGGCGTATGAGTTTTACTTACAATACTGGAGGAGTAATTCCTCCCCAGATCAACTTGTGGTTTCCCAGGAAAACTTGGAAGTTACATTGTAATACTTAGCTCCGATATAGCTGGAAATATTAAGATTTTACGCTCCGAGTGGCACCCGGGAGCTTCATCGGCATGTATGCAATACCCTGCGAGCAACCGCAAGGGTGTGTGGCAGGCGGTGAAGATCAACAAACATGCGCTACTCACGTGCAACTATGAGGCACATATGCTACTACTGCATGGAAGCATGCAAGATGTATGGAGTCACGTAGAACTAGATGGTTAGTATCTTCATAATAATGAAGGGATTACTTTCATAGTACATTCATTCACACTATGAACTTTCTACGTCAATAATGTTTTTTCCCTAAACGTTTTAAACAGCTATAATTCTTGAGTATTTCATGATACTGCTTTGAATTTCTTTTATATCTGATTTACATTCATCGTTCAAATAATATGGGTATTTGATTTGACGTTTTTGTTGGAACCGTCAATTTACAATTGTTTATATTTGGACGATTGCGAAGGTCGATATTTGGGAATTGATTCATATACTTTCTCCTCTTCACAAAGTTTCTTCGCTTCTAACCATCATATATTAATTGTCAGCACTATTATGAATTTGCAAGATTGGTTTGACCAAAATCTACGCGGAATTTTTTTTACTATATTCTCTCGGGAGTTGACATTGAGATCGGCAGGTTACCTATTAAAAGAAATGAAATATTTTCGGCCACAACCGCTTAGGGGGATGTCGGCAATTGCCACACATCCTCACCAAAGTCAAGCAAATCATCTCGGAATAATAAGTCGGAAGGCATTAAGCGAGAGTAGACTTCATCCTCTACAAGTCCACTCTAAGTCCCTTCTCTGTCTTGGAGTTGGGAGGGATTAGAATTTCTCGGCAGAGGTGGCACGGAGTGTTTAAGGGGGGTGTGGTGAACCATGGAGGATTCGAATTAATTTCCCTCCATCCTTCTCCGACGTCTCCCCTCTCTCCTTCCCCCCGGTGACCATTTCTCACCGGCCCCTGAAATGGAGGTCCGGACCGGGAGCAACCCTCCGGGACTGACGGCGAAATATGACATCACAGCCCCGCGATCACTAATGTGACGTAATGGCCGCCTCTCATATTCCCTCCTCCGTCTGCTGCCAGGTCCCAACCTCGACTCTTTTTCGTTTTCCTCCGAGACCTATATACACCGCCCCTTCCTGCGCGCGAGCCACCTATTTTATTCGGTCGGTGCATTGACCTTATACAGCTTGTATAAAAACCAGTTGGCCATAATCAAATCAGGACCCAGCAGTACAGAAGCAAGCGTAAAGAATGGAGTGATGCAAGGATGTGCACTGTCTCCCGTATTATTCAATGTCTTCATCGAGAAAATCATCCAAGAAGTCAAAGAAAAGTCTCCGGGAGTGAATATGCACGAGGGGAAAATCAGCATGCTACGATTCGTCGATGACATAGCAGTCATGGCAGAAACAGAAGGAGATTTAAAGAAGACACTGGGAAATATGGAAAGAAGAATGACAAGATATCATCTGAAGATCAATAAAAAGGAAACTAAGGTATTGGTTTGCAGTTGGAGAAAGGAAACCAGGACCAATGTTAAACAAGGAAAACAAAAAATCGAGGAGGTGGAAGAGTTCTGTTGCATGGGAAGCCGAGTAACCAGCGATGGGCGAAGTAAAAGAGAAATTGCCAGTAGAATTTCCCAAGCAAAAAGGGCATTTTACCAGAAGAAGATTCTGCTTACAGCTGCAAATACATGCGTTGAATTGAGGAAACATTTCATTAGAACATATATCTGGAGCATTCTACTTTATGGAAGCGATGCATGGACAATAACAGCAGCAGAGAAGTCCAGGCTGGAAGCATTTGAAATGTGGTGCTACCGAAAAATGATGAAGATAAAATGGATCGGACGAGTAACAAACAAAGAAGACTTCGGAATAGTGGGAGAGAAGAGATGTCTACTGAAAACCTTAAAAAGAAGACGGAACCACTTAATAGGCCACATCTTAAGACACGATGGCCTGATGAAGACAATCGTCGAGGGAAAAGTGAACGGGAAGAATGTAATGGGCAGGCAATGTAATCGGCATTTGGAGGAATTATTTTCACCTCGGCATAAAACAATTTTCTATGCGTTTTCATTATTTTACATATTCTCGTCCCTTTCCTAATCTCATTCTAGCTTCAGAGCATATTTGAGAAATTTAAGCTACTCTAGCCACCACATTAAGCACAGAGAGTTTACCAAGTTCTAAGAGGAGGAGTTGATTGCTGATATGGTCAATGATCGTCGTGCAAATACTCCGTTAAATGTCAACGTCAATTTTTCAGTTGAAGCATCATCTTAAACGAGTCTGATTACATTCCTCTGGAGCAATGAGATACTGATATTTGTGAGAAACAATCATTCGGGATACAAAACTAAAGTCATTTGCACAATTTAGAATCGGCGGGTAGACTCGGAGGAATAGCGGAGCGAAACCTGGTGTCGGCATCGAATTACTTTTATCGAAATGCGTCCAAGGTCCACGGCTTAACTTCCGATCCGGAGGGCGGAGCACTGCTGTACATAGGGATCTCCTATGTTCATTCCTGCCACATAACGTGGTGGCTTGCAGGGTAGTTAGTAGATATATAAATATAGGGTAAGGATGGAAGGATGAATACTGGGACCACAATGTGATGAATCGGTAAACAAAGGAAACATACTCATGGTATCTAAGTAGCAGGAAGGAATTCAAGTAACATATTTATAGTATCTCGCAAGCCACCTCCGTGATGATTGGAAATCGATGACTCCGCTTTAGGGGAGCATATTCGTTGAGTGCACATAATACTCGTATTCGTAGCTATATTACTATTTTTACAGTTACATTGAATAAATCAATGAGGAAAAAACGCCACTTCATATGTATATCAGGTTCTCATTTCCATCTACCATAAAATTATCAAATTCGAATTTATGTGGCACGCATGGAGCTAGTGCATGATGCAGTAATTCATTTGGTATATAATTTTACTTATTTTAAGGACGAGACTAATTTCTGGGAGTTATATCTTCCGTTCGCAATGGGTGAGCAAAGAACCGTAAAAATGTTTAGTAGTTTCCGTTGCAAGGAATAAGTAGCTCCCGTAACTTCGCCAACACTTAAGCCGCTTTGGAAAATTGTGAATAGCATTCGATGAACAAAGTAACGAGGCTACTGCGTAGAATTGTTCGGGAGCGAGGACTTGGAAATGGAAGACTTTAAATTTTTCATCCTGTCAAATTTCGTCTCGCTTCATTTACTCTGATTCGATTTAAATCTGGTATCTCCTGCCTCCCTCTTGTCACTGGCCAGGACGATACATCACTTGGTGGCAATCCATTGGAGTAGGAGATGTGACTCATGGAGATCGCGTGAGGCTGCGTTTTTAAGTTCGGAGAAAAGCTGATTTGAAACCTAGTGAAGGTAGATAATGTCCTCGTTTCCCGAATGATGTTTATTGATAAATGGACAACAGCATGAACCTACAATGGTTCTTTAATGTGGCCCGGTTCCTTCATATTATTCTTACTTCCTAAGGAGAGGGTTTTCCTTAATTAAGATTGTAAATGTCATTGATGGTTTTTTTTAAACAGTTATATTTTATCACTAGCCGGTAGAAAGTTTTTTTTCAGATTTCAAATGATCAGAAAATACCTCTAAATATACTTTAAAATGTTATTGGAAAAGTTGCAGTGGCTGTGATACTGGTCCACCGTCCCGAGATCCGGCGTTTGTATCCCGATAGTGATAGATATTTCAGTGGCGTAACTGTCCTATGTCGAGTGCTCCCACTCATCGTGCGTAAATCAATAGGCAGCTTGGCACTTTTCTTGATCCCGAATAAACCATTTCTCTAATGCCGACGCCAGGTTTCTCCCCTCCAATCAAGCCTTTCATTATTACCTCTCCCCAAAAAATAACGAATTCTTAATCGCGCAAAACCTTAGCCTTACCGCGATGCTCTCCATATATATAAAAAAATAATTTTTTGTTCCTTTTAAGGATACATTTTCAAAGGAGCTACTAGTGAGGCCACTAAATCCTATGTAATTCTTTTAGCGTAACTATTGAGTGTGTATGGCAATAAACTATTGAGGGATTAAAATGTAAATAATTTTATTCAGTGAACATTAAAATATGTTAGCCTCTTTGTGGATATACCAATCACCTTAAAATTAAGAAAGTTAAAAGGCTTAATTTTATTCCCATTTTGATGGGTTTTCCAAATACGACTTTTAATATTTTAATGTGCCTTCTCGTGTCAAAAAGGTGAATTAGGTTGCATTTAAAGCAACCGTTGACTTGACTTTATTTTTGGCTGTTTTCCGAGTGACATTTATTTCGCATATTCACAAGTCTCTTGATGTTTGGATTTCTTTGAAAAAAATTATGAATGGAAGCCAATTGAAAAGAGCACGAGAAAAGGTAAATTTAGGTTATCCATTACTATTAGGAGTAAACCTACAATCGCTTGCCAACCAGTGAAAGAATATGGGAATCTCTTGTTACTGCTTATATGAAAGCGATTTAGCATTTAGCATATCCTTCAGCTAAACCTTAGTTCAACCCCGTCAGTTTTTTGAGCCCGCTAAATATTTTTAGCTCGGTTGTTTGTATCTTTCATATTCATACGCATTCGTACACCTACTCTTGACCAGAAGATACAACCTTCCGAATGTCTCGCTGAAGCCATAGTTATTATTTGATATGCTTCAGAGTCTCCTGAATTGGGGATGATTCCATCATCACGGCTTTGCTCCGGAAGCTTTATCCTTCATTTTAGTATTTCACTTAACCTTCTAAGACGTGGAAACATCTTCACTTGCCGTTTTTGGAGCGATCAAACTGGAATTATTGGCCGGCAGATACTTCGGTGGTGGTGAAGTCTGGAGTTTGACTGAAATTGAAGCAAGGAGGTCCCAACTTTCTAGTAAGCACATTGTCGAGGGAGAACTGGCAAGAGTAAATACGTAATAACGGATCGAGACACAAGTGCCTGGCATGCAAGCAGTCAAGAGGAAGAAATTCTAGTATTGGAGAAGGAAGTTATTGGCTAAAAGGGTTTAGTCAATTGAAGGCTGAGAATACAGAGGCTGAAAAAAATACATGAAAAATAATCGATTCAAAATATTGAACGTCATAAATAACTTAACGCATTGGTTAGATTGTGAAAAGTTACTCGAAAAATTTTGAACCACTGAGCCTTGAGTTGAGTAATCCTGATATGAAGAGCATTCAACCCAGCTGTATTTATTAAGCTGATCTTCTAAGTTAAGAGGTGTGATCATAAGCAATTAGCAGTAGAGTTTGAATCCAGAATATTTGATAGAGGTGTGTGTATCTTTTAGTGCCAGTTGAGCATGCATACAAGAACATTGGCGATCATGTTTTAAAGCATAGTCTTTCATAAACTATTCATTAACACTTGATTTTCTGAGGAGCCTGCTATTGATATTTGCCTGTGGATTTACATGGTGTGTCTAGCAGGGAACAAGATGAATCTTGCATCCTTAAAATATAATGTAGTTGTAGGCCGCCTAATAGTCTATTTTTGTCATGAAAATGAAGGACCAATATGCTTATTTGTCATCACTGTATATTTGTGTACAACTATTTTGATGAGGATTGAACAAGCTACGTCATTTGGGAAAATAGATTGTGTTTTCCAAAGAATGGAGTGACAGTAGACTAAGGAAATGAATGCTTAAGAAAGTATTAAGTATTTAGCGGTCAATAACTATTTCTAAAAGTAATATGATTTTTTAAGAAAGTATTAAGGTCATGCTCATATTAATGCTCAGTTGCATCCCATAAAGTGGCTGATGAATGTCAATAATGAGATTTAATTTTGAAATACGGTTCAAAAAGACGAACAACAAAATGGTTGCACATCCTCTTCTTTCAACGAAAGAAATGCTTTTTTTGCCTCACACACCATAACCTACTTTGCTTAGATTTTCGCTAGACATACAAGGAAACAAGGGAAGGATTTTTATTCGTACAAGCACTGATCATGTTATAGTATAGGTTATATTCATTATGATATCGATTTATGATCTATAGGACATTTTAAAATATTTCTTGAAAAAATTCCCGTTAGTCATAGAATTATAGCTAATTATTAACCCCTGCCACCCACCTTTATAGTTGCTTGCAGCTTATGATGTAGATGAAGATGTACTTGAGTGCACTATGGTGTGATTTTCATAGTTTAATTCTTCATCAGTTGTGTTATCTGGTTAGAAATGCACCTCATTTATGTGTAACGCTATTGCATATGCACCAGCCCTAAAATATAAATCTATGGAGAAGTCAACAAATGTTTTTTCGGTATATGGATTTCAAAAAATTTTATTTATTTATTACTGGCCCGGTACACTCCAGAGTAAATAATATTTGTTACCGTCTAATGAATTGAGACTAAGTAAACGTAGTCAACTATTTTATATGGTTCGCCATCAATTCAAGTTTATTTTCTGCTCTTGCCTTGAATATGATACATAGTTATATGCAAGTGTCGCTGCCTTTGCTGAGTCGAAGTGCCAGAATATTTTTTCTTAACCACCCTAATAAGTCTGCAGCCAAGCTTTACTTACAAGTAGACAGTAAAGCATAAGCAAATGTGGATATGAGAAAATTTTGAAAGCTATAGAATTACTCGGTCACTTTACAATCAACCTCAAATGTTTAACTGCGATCTTTTTTGTTCACGACATTTTGCATGGATTATTTTTAGGTACTGTATTTAAGTAAATGCAGTAATTGCATGATGCACGCTTAGAAGGTTGATAGTTGACGAAATGTTACAACAGTTGCAGTGCTGACTTGCTTCTTCTCGGCGCATTTTTTTTACCTCACTCACCTCATTTCCGAACAGCAATTATAATCAAGAAAAACATTTTTAAGTTGTAAATTTCTCTAGTTGTGAGGCAAAATACTTTGTGTAAGGATAAATTTGATGCTCGTAGAACCATGTTGGAAGGCATTTAAGGAGAGCATTCTCTCATTCGTCCGAAACCGAATGTCAGCAACATGCATCGACGCTGATCAATTCTTATGAGGTTGCATTCCTCCGCATAGCGAGTACATGTGAGCCCACTGTTGAACGAAAGGCAGTGGGAAGTATTTTAACATGAAAATGTGGCATTACAAGTAAGAAGATACTTCATCCTTCGGCGTACAATTGGAGAGGCGCCAGGCTTGCACAAAACGTCCTCCGAATAAGCACCGACGTCGGTGATGGGTACATGTCTCCGCGATAAAAAGATAAGACGGAGGACAAACGTCCGTCGGGCACTCGATCTGGGATCTGCGTTTATGGAAACAGTCTTGCATTTACACCACCTCGTCCACGGCGAGCCGTTCGGCTGGACGTTAAAAATAAAAACAACAGCGAAACTAGCGCCGTGAAGATGTCATGCTTTGGTCGGGGAGGGAAGGAAAGGAATTTGAAAAGAGTTGGAGCTCGGGGAAGATATGACCTTAAATTAAGGACGGGGGGAGGAAGGACCTTCACGTAAAAGTAAAGCGGCAATGGATACTCGCAGTAAGTGATGACGAAAACGCCAGATAGGGGTTTTTGGGTGCGGAATGGCTGTAAAAGGGCACGATCCAAAATAGTCCTCTGGCAGGAATAATATGAAGAAGATATAATAAGATGAAAAAAGTACAAAGGACCGGATATGATCTTTTGGTAAAATGCAATGAAAACATGGCATAACGACTTCTCACAATTACGGATAATTAAGTTTAAAATTATTAAAAACAATTATTTACAAACAAATTATAAAATATATTAAAATACTGGAGGAAAATGTACAAAGAGGCGAAATAAAACTTCTAGACTTGATTTCAAGGATGCGGGTAACGTGAGGAAAATAGAGAGGAGGATCAAGAAAGAGTTGGGCATATGCATACACCTACTAGACGCCGATCACGGTGACTGGGAAAGTAAAAGGGGTAAATTTCTAGGTCTGCGTCTACGTAATACTCTGCAGGTCTCCACGATGGTGTGCAGCAGTGGGGAAGATCACCACACATGCACTATTGACATGAAACTATGTGATGGAGTACTACTACTTCATGGACACATGGTAGATATAAGAATTACGTGCAACTAGGTAGTTAGCAACTATACATTAATGTGAATTAGGGTAAAAAATGATAGGTCGAGTGGAGAGAAAGAGTGAAACATAGAGTAAGAAAAGAGATATCCAAGGAAACGACAATACAGTTGAAATGGAAATGGAGAGTGATGCGATCAGTTATTACTTTAACCCGATCCATTGAATTTTTAACTGTACATGTGGAGGCGAAAATGTGAAAGCAATCCTTGAACTTTTGTCATGTTCTTCAAATCACCGATCTCAATTGTTCGAGTGAATCATTGCAATTCTTACCTCAATCAATGTGCTTTGAAGAGGGTTTCCGTCATTGATCACGACTTTTGATGGTGACAACGCTAAGAAAGGTCACTGATCAAATCCTTGGTGAGGGGTTTCCCCTACCACATACACTTATGGTATTGCGTAATGTGTATTATCCTCACTATATTATTTTATTACTACTACATTTTTCCAAATGGCATTTCTATCCTTTATACAGAAATAATACGCGTGAAATTTTCCAAAGAAATATCACTGCCTACTGAAATTATTACAGTATGTACTGAAATGATACACGTGCAAACGCACGTGTATCATTTCAGTACATACTGTACATATTCCACTCGATTTCGCGAGAATCCTCGGATTTTCTATCCTTTATCATGTATTTTTAAAACCATCTCATTTCAAATGTGTTGTTTACCACCCACTCCCATTCACTCAGAACTCTTAATTTTTTTTACACTTACGAGGTATGTTAGAAAAGTATCCGACCTTTGGCCGGGGAAAAAAACTGGCATGCTTGGAAATTTTGAAACCTAATCACCCTCAAAGTAGTCTCCTTGGGACTCCTTACACTTCTTCCAGCGGTGCCGCCATTGTTGAAAGCATTCCGAGAAAGCCTATTTCGGAATGGAGTTTAGCTCGGCTGTCGTTGCAGCCATAATGTCCTCTCTTGTCTGAAATTCGCGTTCCTTTCAATAGCCTCTTCAGTTTGGGAAACAAGCAGAAGTCACAGGGGACCATATCAGGAGAGTTAGGAGCCTGCTTAACCACCGGAGTCTGGTTTTTCGCCAAAAAATGTCTGAATCAAGTGCGAGGAATATGCTGGTATTTTGTCGTGATGGAGGCGCCAATTTCCTGTTTACCAAAACTCCGGCCTCTTGCGCCGTACATCATCACGTAGGTGGTGGAGGACATCTTTGTAGTACTCTTTGGTGATTGTTTGACCCTGAGGTGCGTACTCGTGGTGTACCACACCGTGGGAGTCAAAGAAAGCAGTCAGCACCACTTTGACGTTGCTGCTCACTTGGCTGGCCTTCTTTGGTCTTGGTGACGTGGAATGCTTCCACTGTCACGACTAGGATCACTCCTTAATCTGTGTGACGCCCATAGCATCGTCACCGAAAGCCGTTTTAATCTTCCGAATTGTTTCCACCTGGCTGTCCCCCAGTTTCGTGCAGAATTTGATGCAGTAGCGCTGCTCCAGTCGTTCCTTCATTTTCCTTGTAATGAAAAACCGACGAGAGCACTACACACTACCTCACTCAAATGCTGTTTGCCAGCAACAGACGCTATCTAAAGGCAGGAAAAAATTCACGCATTGGCACGAAGGTTCAAGGTCGGCTCATACAAGCCCGCTTGATTCAAATCCATCAGGTTTTCAGAAAAAAAATAAGGTCGGATACTTTTCTTATAGGACTCGTATAAGATTACACCCTTATATTTCCTTCCTCCTTTGCATTCGTTCACTCATTTCCTTTTTGCCAGTTCGTATCCATTGTGATTATCAATGTATAGGTGCGAATTATCTTGTGTCTTATCATGTGTCAATATTATCATGTGCCTTATTGCATGCGTACTGTAGCAATTCTAAAAAATATTTAAATACGATATCCTTAGAGCCTGCGCATTTCTCCATCCTCCATTCTCGAAAGCCAAGTTTCAGAATAACACGCGTTTCATTCCCAACCAATTCGCTATTGATTTCACAACTACATCTACATGTACATAAACTTAACAATTAAAAAAAATTAAATAGCAAAGCAAGTATGCAAACATATGATGTTAATTGGACTAGCTTAATGTCCTTTCATCAACATGAAACTACCTATGCTATCCGTTGATACACCTGTATATATATGTACAATATTGAGCATATTTACAGCTATTAATATCATTAATAATTCCTCGTATAATTAATTCATAATTATACGTTATTACACAAAATAATAGCCAATAATATCACTCATGTGTAAAATTTATGCAGTTTCCACCTTTTTCATTGCACTTTATCAGGACATTATTTAGTTAAGAGCGCAATCCATGTCCTCCTAAATTGTTGGCAATTGGCTTTCCTCACCTCTCTGCAGTAATCGGCATGAATAATGCGTTAAAAATCGAAGCATGCGGCGTTATTGTAGCCATGAAGTAATGAGTGCTGATATTGAAGAAGGAATTCTTTGTTAATTCATAAATATTCCTTTTTGTTTTAGCTCTGAAACTGGTGAAAAAAACACGCTATGTGAATCGCATTTGTGTCCGAGGAAATTTAACTGGGTTCACCATCACCAAAACTCAATATTTTGCCCTTATCACTCGGAAACACAACGAATGCCATAGCCTAAGCGGCGACTGTGGGAATCCGATCCAAATTGCACGAGAGCGAGAGAGAGAAGGAGATCTCTGCACGGTCGGAGGCGAAGTGGGACGAGAGGGTTGAGGTGGGATGGAGGAAAAGATATCAAGAGAAAGAGCGGAAGAAACTGGAAGAAGCAGAAGAAGAAAAGGAGGGAAATGGAGAGCTGGGAGAGGAGGGGAAGATAGTGGGACGGGGAGAAAATGGAAAGGGAAGGTGAGGGGAGGCTGGGAAGCAGTCAGGCGAGCGGCTGCGTGCGCTGTCAGAGTAAAGAAGTGACCGGAGACATAGCCGTGGAAATTCCGAAAGTAAAGTAAGGAAGGAAGGAACGGGCTGAGGAATTCGTGGACCATAAAGGACGTTTGAGGAGGGAAACGGGGGTTGAGGGATAGTGAGGGGAGGCCTTTGCGGTAGCTGGGGAGAGGGAGGGTGGGAGGGGAAAGGTTGGGCAGGGGGGTGGGGAGGAGTCAGATGCCAGGAGAGATACCGCAGAAGCAGCCGTGTGCTCGGGGGTTGAGGCTGCTTGTGGAGAGTGCGGAGATGGGGGTGGGGGTGGGGGGTGTGTTGATGGGTTGAGGCGACGACTGTGGAACACTGAGGGGTGGGAGAGGATGGAGCGGTGAAGGAGTCGGAAGAAGGATGGAGAATAAGGAGTTGAGTTATTTGAATCGATGCGGCGAGCCCGGTGTATAATTCCGTCGGTCTCATCGGAGAGGGAGGGGTATCTATAAGGTGAGCTCCGAGCCAGGATCAATGTGACGCTTGACTGAATAGGAGTTACCTTTTTGCGATGAATGAGGTGAAACTACATGTCCAATATATCCTGAATGGGGAGACGTCGTTGGATGCGTCCGTGCATCACTGTCACCGCGCATGCCTTCCGTGGAAGCATTTATTCGGAGATGCTTTGTGTATTGAAATGTCCTCCTTTTGCAAATCCGTTTGTGTGTGGCGATTTACGCTCTGCATCTAACCACTGCAGCTCTCTTCATCGCTGGTTATTTTATTTGGCCCTTTTATTCCGATAAGTGTAAGATATTTTGATAAAATATTCTATGCTCTCCAGCCTTGGAAAATATTTACGTGGTGACCGAGATGGTGTGGTGGCCAGAGAACTAGCTTCCCATCTCGAAGGCACGGGTTCGAATCCCGACCAAAGTGGATTTTACACTAGTGTACCGAGTACATTGTGAAAAGCACTTCGAGTCCAGTACCCCGTCCGTCGGATGGGACGTTAACCCGTGGTCCCATTGGCATTGAGAGGAGGTTTAGCCAACGCCAGGATTCTGTCCACCCTTCGCGCGTTCCCTAAAACTCCTGCCTTTACCCAGTTACCCACCTATCCTCGCCTGCACAAATTACCTCAGCTGTCGGTCACCTCGCCCATATAACTATTAGTACAAGTACACGGACCTTGGATTGGGCGAAATTATGAAACCTCATCAAGGAAATAGGAGTGATGAAAAATATTTGGGAGCAAAATAGCTCGTTGAACACGAAGGATATTCGGCGCAGTGTAGCTCAAGATAAGAAAACATTCATAATAAACAGGAAACTACTATATTCAAAGAAAACTCAGTTCGAAACAATGAAGCAATTTTTGCGTATGGTGCATTGATTTTCATGACATTGCCAAAGAGATACATTTTATGGTCTAAAAGAGACGTAATAATTCAGATTCGATTCCTACCAAACACACATCTATATCATGTTTGCAAATGATATGGCTGCTCTCTCGATCGATTAGTATTGTTCGCATTATTTTCATTTCGTGGTATCGGATGGAGACTCAGAGGGTTATCAAGAATCAAAGGACAGGTCTCAAACATTTTTTTTGTTTTTATTTCTGACTCCTGGGATACGTGAACAGAAAATGAATACATATTTGTTTCCCAATCAATCATTGAAATTATAAATATGCATTGAGATTGAATCTGCCTTTAGCTTTCTTTGTTTACGTATCTGTTATTATGGTATTTTTTTAAATCTAACAATTACATACCACTTGCGGATTTGAGAAGGAAGCTCAATTTATCTAAGTCAATGAAAGGTGAGGCAAAATCTCAACAGTTATTTTTTCACGAATGGCAAAAAATATTAAAATACGCATTCCTGACCATCCATCTTTTCCATCAAAATTGTTGAAAAATATTTAAAGTTTTCTGTCCACCTCCATTCAAGATGCGACGTATTTTATTCCCGTGTGGCCCTCAACTCCATTTCAAATTTTCTTCTCCCAGCGATATACATATGGCTGCTTGAGAGCGGTCGTCCAGGAAGGATGGTGGTGGGTCATTTGCGTCCAGCAAGGATATGCGGTCAAGACGCTATGGTGTTATACGCTCACTCAGCCTAAGAGCTTTCCTCCATAGTCACTACACTAATGCCTCTAGATGAATTCTTGGAATGGAGGCTACGCCAATGTTTAAAATTTTGTCCATTGTCCACCGTTTTTATTATGCTTTCTCATGCAAGGCCCGAATACCAACCATCCCCCAATAGAATATTATGGAGCTTGCAAGTTCACTTTGCATTAGTGTAAGTCCTACCTTTCGCTTGGTCTTCCGCTGTTTCTAGAGGCCGGTAGTTAATAAAGGAGGCGTCCTACAGCTGAGGTTATTTTTTCCATTAAAAAGTGGCAGGTGGTTAAGTCTAGGTAAGATATTTTGAAGCGAAGGTAAGGGTGGTGAAAAAATCGGTGTCTATGAACTTGAGGCCCTATGGGGTCCATTGTTTGAAAATACGCTCGGTAGACGTAGCAATGAACCTAAACTTTTCTCCAGATGACTGTAGACGGCTGTCCCTTCTGGGTTTTGAGCTACAGGATGTGAGTTCTCAGACCACCACACATATAAGACTCCACTCACTTCTCTCACAATGCACGTACGATGCAGCGTCAATATGGTTTCTCAACGTTTGATTTATGTAAGATTATTTGCTTCCTACAGTAATACTTGATGAAACAACATTTTATCACGGCATGACTAGTTGTTTCCAATTAATAATAAATAAATACATTGTTTATTACTCCAACACAGATGCTTACAACTTAACATCAAAGGTAAATCAAGGAAGTAACATTAGGTAGCCATGAAGGTAAACCTGAATAATGGCTACCATCGTGATCAGAATAGGTTTACGATGGTAGCCATCAGTACCATCATATAATTTTGTTATAATGGAAATACAGCATTCAAATTAACAGTACATATATGAATAATATTAGCTGTTATTAATATAGTTACAAAAACATCCTCTAGGCTTTCTTTAGTAAACAACCAAGATCGTATATTCTTCATTGTTGAATTCAGGGATTTTGAATTAAGACATGAAACAGGTAATAAATTATACTCTTTAGGTCCTATGTACAAGAAACATCGTTTGAATAACGTCAGGTTAGGTTTGGGTAAGGAAATACGTGTTTTACGTTGGGTATAAGGAGAAGGATTGTACAATAATACTTACATTCAATACATTTGTACAATAATAACCCAGTATTACCACTTCTTATGTAAAAACGACGTAATACTTTATAAATAAATAGACGTCTTAGAGGAAGCAATCCTAGACAGCAAAATAGGGGAAAGGAACTTTCAAAGCGACTCTTTTTTAAGATAACTCTAACAATGGGGTCGTTTACCATATTTTTTATATTGCCGAATCTGATAGAGTTTGTAAAATAAAAGGACCCGTATTTTTCCGTTTTCTGATCCGACAATTATTTCCCGAGTTATAAGCGGCGAAAAACTGATGTATTTTAACCCTTTCGGAAAAGTGGGTGTGGTGCAACCTCTGACGTATATCTACTTCGTCCAATCACAACTGAGCCCGCGAAGCTACTTCGCCTTATCGCAAAGGGGGGGACACAGCTGACTCGGCCAATGGGAGCGATTTCGACAGCATCTGTGCGAGCAGACCTTCCGAGAACCCCCTTCCGCTCCCTTCCCCCTCCCCTGAAAGCAGTCAAGGACGGGAGGAAAATGACGTCAATGTTATCACAGCAGCATTTTCGGTGGGCGTCACCTTTTGCTTATTTTAATTTTTGTTTTATGAGTGAATGATTGTGGTTAGAAGATTAATTTTTTCACTAAAATTCGTTTTTCGTTTCCATCTAACGACTTCGTGTACAAAATTGCGATTTCGGTTCCGAGTAAACGCCCCCATTCTTTTTTGTAGTAAAGCAGTGGATCTTATAGAGTTTCCACCCTAACAGAATACACCGTAGCTTAGTCTTGAGTTAACAAGGGCGGCGTTATATATTAATTTCAAAAAAAATATATTCGACATTGATTTAGAATGAAATTAAAATTAGCTATGGTTCGCCGCATACTAGTTGCGACATTATCAATATGATGATGCCATTTTAGGCACTCATCCAGGGTAACTCCCAGATACTTAAAACTGGACACCTGTTCTAATGGTAAACAGTTAATTAATTATAGGGGATCGGGTTGGTGTGGTGGCTAGAGTACTGGCCTCCCGTCCCGAGGGCCCGGGTTCGATTCCCGGCAGTGGCGGATTTTTCAGTGGAAAACCGGTCCCCACTTGAGTGCCTAGTGGAGGGCATTTCAAGTACAGTACTCCGTCCGTCGGATGGGACGTTAAGCCGTGGTCCCCTTGGCGCCTTTCGTTAAGAGTAGGCTAATGCCGACGCCGGGTTTCTCTCCACCCTTCCTCCGTTCCCTAAAAACTCCCATCATTACCCAGTTACCCACCTATCCTATATGGCGCAAATGACCTCAGCTGTCGGTCGCCTCCCCTAAATAACCAACCAACCAATTATAACATATATAAATTTCATAGCTCATCATGATGAACATGACAAGTTCATCATTTCAAAGAAAATATGAAAGTGTTCTCTTAAGTTACCCATGTTAGCCTAGCAATTTGTTATATACCCATATATACCCACAGCCTAGCAATTTGTTTTATACCCATTTAGGTTTGTTATTAAAAGTAATATTACTTTATTGTGGCAAAATTATGGAAATCTTTTCGTTGTTTCCATTATAGTTCTTTATTATATACATATTTATTGTTGTTCTATATATCTCATTCATTGAACGCCAAGTTTCAAGGAAGATATTTGACAAAGATAAAAAAAAATTGATCTGCTAGGCAATGCATATCTTCTGTTGAATACGCGGCCTCTACGTAGGCATCTGTTCCTGTATAAGATTGTGGAATTGGAGGTCAAATCAAAGGATATATTTTTAAATGCCTCCGGCACAATTTCCTGGCTTAGCGGTAGTCTCATGCCGCGGAAGAAGTCCTGACGCTCGAGGACTTTGACCCGCTGCACTGTGCTGCAAAGAAACTATCGGCGGAATGGGGGCGTTTACTCGGAACCGAAATCATAATTTTGTACACGAAATTGTTAGATGGACAAGTAAAACGAACTTAAGTGAAAATATTAATCTTCTAGCCACAACCATTCTCTATCTCTACAACTCAAAAATTAAAATAAGCAAAAGGTGACGCCTACCGAAAAAGCTGATTTGATAACATTGACGTCATTTTCCTCCCGTCCTTGACTGCTTTTAGGGGAAGGAAAGAGAGGAGGGGGGTTCTCGGAAGGTCTGCTCGCACAGATCCTGTCGCAATCGCTCCTATTGGCGGAGTCAGCTGTGTCCCCCCCTTTGCGATAAGGTGAAGTAGCTTCGCGGGTTCAGTTGTGAGTGGACGAAGTCAATGAAGTCACAGGTTGCACCACGGCTACTTTTCCGAAAGGTTTAAAAACATCAGTTTTTCACCGCTTATAACTCGAGATATAATTGACAGATCAAAAAACGGAAAATAAGAGTGTCTTTTTATTTTACGAACTCAATCAGGTCTGGAAATAAACAAATATGGTAAACGACCCCATTGCAAAATAAAGCGGAGGTCAATTTGACTCCAGTCACTCTAAATGCGTACTTGTTGGATATTTTTTGACATATTACTATCCCTTGAAATTCCAAAATATTGTAAATGTTACCAAAAATAATTGAACAGTCAATGAGTCACTTGTCGCGAACGTACGATCCATAATATGTAGTACAAGTTCAAATATTTGATGTTTCGGCGCAGCAATATGTCGTAAGTAAAGATAAAAAGAGCCAATATTCATCTAAAAGGTAATTCTTTTCAACTTGAAATAGTATTGCGATGCTTTTCGCTCGTCAAATGGAATGTTTCTCAAAATGTAAAAAATTAAAGATTAAATATAAAGCTATCAGGTATTCAAACAATTCTTCTGTGTACAAGTCGTCAAAGCAGAAGAAACTTAACTCAAAACTTGAAAGTTTTAAGTATAGATAAGCAGAATTGAAGGTGAATCCTGTCAAAAGATCATATTCCTGCATTTTTCAACCACACACAACGGTTCTTCGAAGCCAAAAACAAAAAAATATAACTTGGCTTAAGTTCATCCCTACATAAAGATGTATTTATCGCCAAAGCGTAGGGAGGCAATTGTGGTAGAAGATCGACACACACAGATAAAAAAAGACTTTGATACAGATACATTGATATATATAAACATTTACATCTACATCTACATAATACCCTGCAAGCCACCATAAAGTTGTGTGGAAGGGGATGAATTCTCACCAAACATGCGCTATATATCATGCATAAAAAAGGATTATTAATAATATACTAACCTTAATATACTAAAGAAGTTATGTGACTTACGTAATTACCACCAGCAGAGTTTATTAAATGATATTATTATACATGTTTATTGAGTATCAAATTATTAGTTAGTTTTTCGTGCTCATCCTCAATCACCATGGTTTGCGCACGACAAATAGATCGAGGGATCATGTTATGCCCAAGCCATTATTAATACTTAAGTACGTATTAATACTTTTTAAATTTGAGTACCAATAGATTTAGTTTTGGTAGGTACCTCTATTTTAAGTGCTCTCCAACTAATTGAATTAATTTCCACCATTTGGCCTAACTTAATTCTTAGCCTAATACTACGGTGGGTATATGTCCATGTTCTAGGTGGGATTTGAACCCACGACCATTGGGTACCTCGGCTAAAGAACTACCCAATTGACTATCAAGGCTGGCGTTTCTTCATTCTCCCTGGTCGAATTGCATGTCATTACGGCATATTTCCAACACCCTCGTGGTGGCATACAGGGTGTTGCGTAGACAGTCGCCTCCAATTGACTTAAAGTATTTACTTCAGGACTCCAATTTACTAACGTATTTTTACGCCCTTTTCTCTTAGAATACAGAACTTGTCTCAGAAATTAGACGAAAATTCGTAACTAGTACGCAAATGTTGCGCAAAAAGTCACTTACACACAACTAGTTAGGGCACCGAGGTGAGAGATTCTATGTATATGGATAACCCTGGGTGTTTTGTTTTTTCTTAAGGTGCATGCAGCTGTATAAGTTGATAGATACTCGGCTTTGAGCATCTTCCGTCCAGATGCCATCATCTTATGACGATTTAGGTGGCCTTCAAGGATATTTCTCTATTCTTTTGTCACAGTCTTCCAGTAGGAAAAGTCCTTATTCACTATGAGGCCGCTCGAATGCAAGCATCCAAACGAAAGTCGGTTGATCGGATGAATGACAATGTACTAAGCACATGCAAGCGTAGATGCTAAAGAATTTCCGTTCCTTATGTGAAAATTATCATGCTTGTTGGCTCCGTACTCTAGTGTCATCAAGACTAATGATGAATAAAAAGATTTGTCATCATCTTCCCATTTTCCAATTTACCCACTGTTAAACACATGGTTATCTGAATTTCATCTGGTGCAATGCTGTGTAACGGCTTCATAATGAAATGAAGAACAGCTTTAAATTTTCAAGTATGATTTATCTGCTTCGGGCTAATCTTCGTTTAGGTACAAATTCGTTGTGAATACATTATTTTGAATCTAATGATATTGTGTAGATGACGATATTTTAACACTAAAAACTTTTGTGCGGGTAAAACACTTTTCCAAACTTTTGTGTGAATGAAGTAAATGAGCTGGGCGATGCAGTGAAGAAAGTCTATTAATCTCAACTATCTGATCTGCACCATAAAGATTTTCATTCAATCAAATGAGGAACATTGCCATTCAAATCACTACAGATCAACCACTTTAGATCAACTTACCGGAAGTGAGAATCCACACAGGAGTAGATGGGAGATAACTTAAGCTGGCCAACGTTTAAAGTGACCACATCGATTTCATACGCCCGATTAAATTTCGATCGTCCTTTCGCGGGCATGCGGGCATCGTCATAGGAATCCACTGTCCCCAAAAGCAGGCCATGCATTCTAAATGCAAACGTGAAACCGTCGATGCAGTGCCAAGCCATCAAACGTGGGTCATATCAGGTGTTCGGCCCTCGAGGTTCAAGCGCCGTGATAATGGGTCACTTCGCCGCTCCGTCCAGGGGGCGTGGTCATCCGCGGGCTTTGCGATTCGACTCCCGTGGGTGGTCAACTTTTTGAACTTAGGCACCGCTTTCTCCCCTCGCATGTTATTTCCAATCCGTCTCTATCCGCGCCCTCACCCATCTCACACCGTCGTCTTCCGGGGTTGGGGGTTCTTAAAAGACATCGCTCCCGTCCGTATAAGGACTTATGACGGTTCCCTCTCCTGAAAACGTCTTCATCGGATCGCGCGGCAGATCCATCTCACCCCCTTGGACTCTCGCATGCGATACAGAGGGAGGGAGATGAGGGAATGAGTCCCTGGAGGTGGGAAGGAGAGGAGTGGGTAGGAGGGAAGAGGAGGAGGAGGTTAGGACGGCGACTTGGGTGTTCCAACCGCCGCTACCACCGCCGTGCAATTAAGTTAACGGTTTGCTCGCCTCTCTCCCGCAGCCAGCCGAAAGGGATTTCCTCCTCCTCCTCCCGGCTCCTTTATTTTATCTCAATCTCTCTCCCTCACTCTTCTCTTTTCACTTCCTCCTCCGTCCCAGCTCTCCTATCCCCGTCTCTCCCGCTCCCTCCCCAGGTACACACCCTATCTCGGGCGATTGGATATCGGGGGAGAGGGAGGAGAGGCGGTGTTGCTTTTACGGCGCGTGATCGGAGGTCAAGTTTCGT
This sequence comes from Platycnemis pennipes, assembly GCA_933228895.1. Lineage (NCBI taxonomy): Eukaryota > Metazoa > Arthropoda > Insecta > Odonata > Platycnemididae > Platycnemis > Platycnemis pennipes. The sequence goes on from OW121850.1 coordinate 113,951,365, forward strand.
TTCCGGCTCGTCGCTTCCGTCGATGGTCAAGCGCCGCTTGTACATTTGACAGGTCTGCAACTCCATTTTGGGAACATGGCTGCAATAGGGTCGTTTACCATATTTTTTAATTGTCGAATATGATAGAGATTGTAAAATGAAAATACCCGTATTTTTCCGTTTTTTGATCCGTCAATTATTTCTCGAGTTATATAAGCGGCGAAATATTGATGTATAAACCCTTTCGGAAAAGTGGGCGTGGTGCAACCTCTGACGTATTTCGAATTCGTACAATCACAGCTGAGCCCACGAAGCTACTTGGCCTCATCGCAATGGGGGACACACAGCTGACTCTGCCAATCGGAGCAGTTGCCACAGCATCTGTGCGAGCAGACCTTCCGAGAACCCCCCTCCACTCCCATCCCTTCCTCGAAAAGCAGTCAAGGACGGGAGAAAAATGACGTCAATGTTATCAAAGCAGATTTTTCGGTGGGCGTCAGCTTTTGCTAATTTAAATTTTGTTTTATGAGTGAATGATTGTGGTTAGAATATTAATTTTTTCACTAAAATTCTTTTTTCGGTTCCATCTAACGATTTCATACACAAAATTGCAATTTCGGTCCCGAGCAAGAAAAACGCCCGCATTAAGAAAATTTCCTTGTGATCCTCGCTCTCGTTGGCGCTGAATTTTGAGGGATACCAACAAAAAACAAATGTTTTACATAGTTTTGCGTTGACTATAACATAATGAAGAAAATAATTCCTATTATATCAAATTATGACCATTTTTGCATTGTAAACACTCGTCGTCAGTCCCAAAATATGTTTGAGGAAACTCTCCACTTGATTAATTTATCGTTAAGCTCGTCATATTTACATTGTAGTATTTTCTGTTATATCCTTCACCACTTGCCCCATGTGCGAGGTCCTTAGCTTGCGCGAGGTCCTTAGCTTATACGAGGTCATGTTTTGTCATTTATCCAATTTTATTTTTCCTCAAGCCGGCCGTGGTATACAGGTCGGTAGCTCTACGACCTAACAACCCAAACGCTGTATCCCGCATTTAGCATGAATGTTATTTTTTCCCAAGTATTAAGTCTTAAGTTAGATTAGGTGGTGTGATATATTTTAGAAGTGGAAACACCATAAATAAAACCTAATGATACTGTCGCTACTCATTTACCTGACAAACACGTTAATCATGCCAGCGTATTTTATAGCATACCTTAGAAAAAATGTAGCTAAAAACATATGGTAAACTGAAAATGTACATTTTAACCTAAGGTTACGATGCTGTTATACAATTTATAATTCGATTCCTGGAAGCGTCAGGCATGAAGGACGTATAATTCATTCAAAGTTTTCGATAGAAAAAAAAAACGAAAAATGCACTCCTCCTGAAACATGCTTTAAATTGGGTGGAATCGTCTTACAAGCCTTTTGGCTTCTTGCTTCACGAGGAAAAACGTTCCATTTCAATTCTCTCTCCATCTCCTTATAACCGTTGTTCCTTCGGTAGGCCTAATAGTATGCAAATTACCGCGTCATTCCGTGGCCCGCCTAATTGAGAGTAGCTTCGACTGAAGGTCACATTAACCCACCGGATCTCATGTTATACAATGTGTAACGCCAAAATTTAAGTTATGGCGTGATATCAAGATTGAAAATTGTTTTTTCATTCAAAAGAACTCTTCTCTGAAAGCGTTGAAAGTTCCTGGTAAGAAATGCGCTAAGTTTCAAAGCAACATCCGATGAGACTAGAAGGCAATTATCACATATCTACCCCAAATCCAATTTCTAGTTTTCGCTCTTTCCAGTAAAGTATTTTCATTTGAATATATATCTTAAAAGTTCACATTCAGTGACGATAAGGAAACTTGCAATTATATAAATTAATAGTAATAGAGGAATTCCTTATAATTGATTTGGTTGGTCTCATGAAATTTTCTCGCCTTATTTCCGAGTTTTGATGCTACGTTTCATATCTTAATCCTCAGCTGTCTTGTTTTAATCTCCCTCTCATGGTTTTTCTCATACATGTCGTCATGTAACCTCTATTGCTTACATGAGCAATATTGATTTGAATAAAATAGTCGTCTCGTAATGCGAGTTTAATTCCTTTGTATATTCGGAGATGTAGAAAATTTCTCGTTTTAATGGGAAAAGGTTCAGGCAACAAATTTATGGCGTGGAAATATATTTGGTTGCATTTGAATGTGATTGATTTCTGCAAGAAAGTAGCACTTTTCCGTATAAAAGTAGTGCTGTTTACTTCAGGCTTGAGCAGAGTGAATTGATTCTCATTCCACAGACACCTTGCATGTACATGATTTTTCTAACACAAATACTTATGTATCATGTTTGTGATGTACGCTAGAGTATTTAACTCTTACAATTTTGGTACTTTATTTCATAATTTATAATGCTGGATTTTAAGGATAGAGTACAGAGTTCACCCTATTGCAAACTCCTTGTAGAAGTCATCACCAAATAATTCCAACCGCTCAGACAGCAACAAACAATGTTCACAGATTAATTTTTACAGATACTTCCCTACAAATTCTTATTAATGATTAGATAGCATTTTTTCAAATAAACTTGCAATGAAAATCCTTAAACTAAACTCAGAGCGAGCAAGGTTATCTTGTACGAGGAACGACGGTGAAGGGAAATGTGTGGGAAGATGGACGTAAATACCGTCAAAGAATTTGAAAAACTATCCTAATTTATTCAGGCAGCACCGGATATCATTAATGTAGATATTTTTATTCAGGGAAACCTTAATTAGGAACCCTAGAAACATCTGTTCTTTAATGGAGAAACATTTGCGCCTCTCTTATCGCTATAACATAATATCGCGTTTCCTTCTTTTCACTCCATTGTTGCGCAAACACGGAAAACTCAAAATCATATTCTAATCAAGAGCTATCTTTGCGCCTTTAATGTAGGTACTATTATTTTATGTTTTTAGGGCGAGATATAATTTTATACGGCAGCACCGGCACGTTTTTTATTTCTTTCGCCCGAAAACATTCGTCTTCTCTCCTTCGTTCTGTGCATAATAAGTTCCTTGCTCGAATTCCGAATATAATTAAAAGTGATGGTGTCAGCCAGATGTGAAAATAGATCCCTTTTTAGATACCATTTACCACTTGCTTTTAGCAATACGGACACCGAAGTTGCACAGCATGTGTATTCCTCTTTTTTCTCGATGTTTAACGTTTTCATTTGAAGAACGAGAGTTCACAGGGGAAATAATTATGAACAACAGCATTGGTATGATAAACCCTTTCCGCACACCCACCAGTGGTCTCACTGGGCTACACATTATACTTGGTCGTGAAAGAATTACCCACGCAAAAGATAAGCTGGCAGGAGAAATGTGTGGTTTATTTGGTAGCTGTTTGACTAATCTTCCTCTTCTCCCCCTTTCCAAGACAAGTGAATCCTGTCATACATGCCATCGAGGTTACCTGCAGGCTAGTCTGTGTATGCCAATAGATCGGGTTGCTGTGGTAGCTTAATTACTGGCCAAGTTTGAGTTTAGGCAATGGTAGAGCTCTTGAGTTACTTGGTACACAGGTCGCTCCTTGAGAGCTGAGTTAAGCACTCCGCCCGTCGGATGAGACGTTAAGGCGTAGACCCATCGGCGTCTTTCACCACGAAACGGCTAATGCCGACGCATTTCTAAATCACGCTATATATTCCTCAGTTCTCTAAAAAAAAACTCCTACCTCAACCCAATTACCCATCTATTCTAAATGGCGCATGTGTCATTAGCTGTCAGTCGCATTGCCAGTGACAGTGTGAGGGCTACACGCAAGCACACATGAGCGAGAGCTAAAAGTTAGAAAGCTTCCATTTTCTGCTCTATTTCGCATCGACACAGGACTCTCCGCACTGATGGTGGTTAACGGAAGGATCGGGATGAGGCGACACACGAGAGGTTAAGGGTATCGGAATTTCATGAAGCGTGGTGAGAGGGGCGAGGGTGTGAGGGTAGGAGGATAGGGGTTGGGAAGGGGGAGATCGTGTTAATGCATGGGGGAGAGGAGGGGAGGAGCAGGCAAAGAAGGATTGTGGGGGAGGATAGAGATGCGTGTGCGTCAGTGGGGGTATCCGAAATAAGAGTGGAAGTGTTTTGCGCGTGAGTGGGGTGGGGGGAGAGAGGAGAGGCAAGGGGATGGTGGAAGGGGGCTGAGCTCTGCGGTGGGCGACCCTCTCTCTCCCTGTCTCTCTCTCCATCCCTCTCTCCCCCTCGACTGGGTTGGGAGGATCGGGGAGAGGTAATCACCGGTCTTAAGTGTTAGCTCTAGAAGGGAAGGTGGCAGGGGGTGGAGTGGGACGGGAGGAGAGGGAGGACGGGGTGTAGGGGAGTGATGGTCGACCATGGTGGTCGAGTGGGCCGTGGAGAAGATGATGAGACCATTTGGGGAACGGGGGAGTGGAGAGAGGGTGTGGGGAGGGGAGGGGGTGATTGGGGGGAGAGGTGGAAATGATTGGAGAGACAGGGTGTAAGAAAGGCGGTCAGGTGAAAAGATAAAGGACTCTCCGAGGTGAACCGTAATGGAGAAAAATGAGGCGGAATGACTAATGGGAAGAATTAGGACAAGGCGGTGGGGGGAACAGGAATTATTATTAGCGTGTGCGGGGCGCGCGGTGGTCTAGCGGGGCGGGGCGTGAGGTGGGTTGGGCGAGGACGGCCAAGGGGGAAATCGGAGTAAATCCCCCAAAAATTGGTTAGTATAGGAATGTGCACTCCTCCTGAATCGATGAGAACTCTGGAATGCTCTCGTGTTTCAAACGATCGTGCGGCACTAATGGGGAAGAGAAGGCGAGGAGTTCGCTGTGGGTTTATTATAGATCGTGACTCCGTTGGATGAGATTAACGATTTACGACACCGCCGTTGCGGATACGGAACACACCTCACCAACGGAGAGGTTGTTTCTTTCCCCCTAATAAGGGAGGCCGAATATTTTGAGGGCTACAATTTTAAATCGATAGATAGGAGTCAAAAGTCATTTACCTCAATGAATGTTTGTTTTCTTTACATTATCTGATGGAGGAATGCAGAACTTTGGGAATCCGTTGGAGGTAAATGGTGGACGTAGGGAATCAATATGTTGAATCTAAGTCACAGTGGTATCAGGGGAAGAGAGGATTTCAATATGCTGGAGGAAGGGAAAGAGAACAGAATGTCTTTTTTTCTCACTGCATTAATACTTGTCTACAGTAATAGATGGCGCAAACGTTAGTATTTAACGCAAATGAGTCACTTCATACGGAGAGAAATAATTTTTTACGCAGCTATTTGTAGCACAAAACAAATGAAACTTAAAGATGGTGAAAGGTCTTGATTATTTATAGTAACCAATGATTAATTAACGCAAAGCGTTTTTTTATGAGATTTGCGGCTGATAGTCATGCTTCATTACCGAGCACTTTTTTCCCCAAGATGTAGCAGTTAACTGGAGCGATAGATGGACTTACTGGCACTGTTTAAATCATTCATTTAAAATGTATTTATTTCTAAAATCTTCAGAATGAGTAATTAGAAGTCTTACCCAAGGGTAAATAACATATTATGTAGAAACTGAATCATACACATCCATGCTACAGCTATTGAGAAACCCATCTGGAAGTCCCTGGAGGGACTCGAACCCGCGACCTTAGAATTGGCAGGCGAGGGTTTCACCCTGATACTACCGAGGGGGACAAACCTCATTTGTAGGTTCAAATTAGGAACCAGGATTCCAGAAAATAATATTCCTATTACCACTACCGGGATTTGAAACCGGACCCTTAATAAAAGAAGCTACTTAAACCACTGCTCCAACTCGATCCCTTGCTTGAAACAATTAATTTGTTGGATCATCCTTATCTTTTGTGTAGCAATAAATGTTGGAAATACGAAGTTATAGTCTGTGTATAGCAAAGTCCTTAAAATTGCACCTGATAAAATAAATAAAAAAAAAGCTAATTTTTGTTAACTCATCGCAACAAGATGAAGAAATGGTATCCTGAACGTTGAGTCCTGAAGAGATTTTTATGGAATAATTGCTCCTCGTGCATTAAACTCCATAAAAAAAGAGCCAAACAACTATGAAATTTTTCTTCGGCACTGTCTTTCCCTGTTTTTTTTTAAACGGATGTGGAATCTGCTGTCCTCCACCCGAGATTATCCTGGGAATGCAATAATTTTCAAGCCCCGAAGGAATCGATAGCTCTTTTCCCCGTGTCCTCGGAAAATTAACTCCCATCCCCGTTCCACGAAACAAACTTCGGGCTCTCCAAGTGAAGGGAAGGCCATCCCTCACCCGCTGATGCATGCGGTGGGAAATCCTCGGGGGCCGTTGCCGGATTCCTGGGTGTCCACCCGAGCGACCGACCGATCCACTAGGAAACCCTTTGGCCGGACGACGACGTCTCGGAGAAGGTCGAACGTAAGAAGGGAATGATACAAGAGCTGGGCCTTCAAACAAAAGAGGAAGGCGGACGGTTTAGGAAGGAGGCCCCCACAATCAACGAGCGAGTGGTGACCGGGGCTGGAGCTATTCTTTCGAGAAAAAGAGGGTGAGGAGACGTGAAGATGTGGAGGTGATGCGAAAGGAAAAACGCACAGAGTGATATCCAGTGTCAACGCAGGGCCTTTTCGACCACTAGAAAAAATTGACCACTCTCGCATACCAGTCGAATAAACTCTTTATTGATTTCACCTCATGGTCTATCCCTGAAAACACGGAAACTAATTATTAACAGCAACAAATTAGAATGAATAGGAAGACGAACGATAGATAATTGTGCATGGAGAGATGGGAAGGAAGTGGGTGGGAGATATTTGAAGATGCCAAATAAATGTAAGGTGAACGATTTCAAAAGTTCATCTACATCTACATGATACCCTGCAAGCCACCGCGAGGGTGTGTGGCAGGGGGGAAGATCACCATGCATGCGATACCGACATGCAAACAAACAACTATAGGGTCTCATGCAACTAGATCGTTAGTGTCTATAGTATTTAATGGATTAATACATGCGTCATGCACTACATAATACTAAAAAATATTTCACCTACCTATCGCTTTGCTATGCTGCCTATTCTGTTCTCTTATAGTACGGGGGAAAAATGCCATTTTGAATCTATCAGTAAGACAATCTATCTCTCTAATCTTATTTATTTGGTCGAATCTAGCATAATACGCTGGTGTTTTTAATATGTGCCTAACGTCTTTGATCAGATTTGTGAGACTCAAAATGAAATAGGACCAAAGTGGATACATATATAAGTTAGGCCCCGGAATGGACTAAGAAAATTGGAAGTTTCCTTTTCTTGTGCCTTAGAAACATTTATAGAGATATCAGGTGAAGAATTTCGCGGGCATGAGGAGAGCATTGATAAGGAGGTTGAGTAGATGAATAAAGAAGCATGATCGGTAAAATTGCTGCATTGGAGCTTGGCGTTATTGGGTTCAGAAATCCGGTAGCAGCGGGTAGACCTAAAAATTGGAAAGTTGAATGTGGGCATAGAGAAGAGTGGAGGCTGGCCGGACAAAAAGAAAGACGAATGAGGAAAGAATATATATGGTAGATGAAATTTGGAATTTTTTCGGAGAAATTATAAGTAAACGTGAACAGGGGTTGTGTTACCAGGTAACAATATGTTGACTATAGCGATAGATGTGAGAATATAAGAGTGTGAATGAGCAAGGGATCGAATATTAGTTTCGGATAATAATAATAAAATGTCTTTATTGGGGCGAGATTGAGACAAAACTGTCCCTTCTGCCATCAAACCCCTCGTCAAAATAAATATTTAAATCAAATAGTGGTCAATACTTAAAACAATTACAATCTGAGGTTAAAAAATCAGTAAAGAATACACTTATAGGAATTAAAGAATGATAAATTAATACGAGAGAAATATCTATATATACACAATATATCAAATTTAAATATCTAATAGTGTGTGAAAGAATTTACAATGAGATAGAAACGTGAGGATTATTATGCTTGCATCCTTTACGCAAAAACCCACTGAAGGGAGCAAATGATATGAATAGAGGGATATAATTTTGAAACGTGGATTGGCTCAGAAGGAAGAAAGAGAAGAGTGATCTCAGATCAGATTAGATCCAAGCAGAATAAAAACACGGGCTAAATATAAACTTGTCAAACAAAGAAGCTAATGCTTGATAGAAAATATTCATTTGGGTAATATTAGTTATCTGCACTAGAGGAAATCCTGTGCTCCAAAAACTACTCTTTTACTGCGACTATTCGTGTTCAGTATTCCATTTCTTTGCCTTTTATTATTCCCATCATTGGTTTCACTTTTACCTCTCTCCTCTTCGATTAAATACGACCTTTCCGAACGATCTCAAACGAGTCTTCTCGTGGACCATGCTCCTCAGAGTGCCGTCTCAAGACAGCAGCGGTCTCTTCGTCCGACTGATCGCTGGGTCCTTTCAATGGGTTGTGAGTTTGGACGCATTGGCATGGATGCAGTCTCGACTCCGTGGCAGAATGGCGAAGAGAATACAAATGGCTACCTCGTCTTATGATCACAAACCAGCAAAATGACTTGACAGAAACTGGAATGGCGAGCGAGATTGGGATTGGAGAAGAGGTCGGTGCACTTGTGAAAACCATATTAAAAAGTGTCACAGATTCTAAAGACATTAGAAACAATTACACGAACCTTAAGAATTTGATCTTGCTATTTTGGAACGAATTTGTTGTATTAAAAATATATTGTTATATTTTTAATGCTGTATGTACATACACATAGATTCAAAAACTCGTGAAATTATGAACGATATTGCTAACATGAAGATGGAGGAGAAAGTTATCAATATAAATCCAATAGCAATACTAATGCCGAAACCTTTTACATAATTTGTCATGCAATTTAGATAGTGTAGAATGTAGTGTAGTTTAGTTCAATTAGTGTATTGCTAACATATAAGATGTAGGAGAAGGTTATTAATATAAATTCAATATCAATACTAATGTCGATACCTTTTACATGATTTGTCATACAGTTTACATAGTGTAGAATGTAGTGTAGTTTGGTTCACTTTGTGTCAAATGTACTTGAGCAAAGAATATTTTCCGAGGCAAAACAACTCATATACAATCACATCTACATCTACATCTACACGATACCCTGCAAGCCACCGCGAGGGTGTGTGGCAGTGGGTGAAGATCACCAAGCATACACTACTAACATGCAAGCAAGCAACTAAAGGGTCTCATGCAACTAGATTGTTAGTATCTATAGTATTTGAGGGGTTAATACATGCATCATGCACTACAGAATACTCTAAAATATTTCCTCTACCTATACCTTTCCTATGCTGCCTATTCTGTTCTCTTATAGTACGGGGGAAAAATGCCATTTTGAATCTATCTGTACGACAATCTATCTCTCTAATCTTATTTATCTGGTCGAATCTAGCATAATACGCTGGTGTTTTTAATATGTGCCTAACATCTTCAGTAAAGCTATCCGATTGAAATTTCTCCAATAGATTTAATCTGGACTTTAACCTACGCTCTGATAATGATTCCCACCCTAATTCTTGTATTAATTCTGATACACTACTCAACCTATCGTAACACCTTTTGACGAACCTAGCTGCTCTACGCTGCACACTGTCTAGTTCTCTCATCAAACCTAATTCATTAGGATCCCATACACTGGCTGCATACTCAAGGTGGGGCCTAACTAGTGAAAAGTAGCATCGCTCTTTTCACTAGTTAGGACCCACTATTATAGCAAAAATTAAGTGAATATTGATGCTGTGCATTTATGTTTCATGAAGATAAATATTATAGATAGGACCAATACGTAGGTAGGCATATTCCAAAATACAGTAAAATGTATCACAGAGGCCTCTTAAAGCGCTCAATCATACCTTCAGTCATACCAATCATTCCAAAGATCACAAAACAGTTGTACATTATATTAAAGCCAATCTATGTCATACTGGTCGGAAACTAAATATGTAAAATTACCATTAGTATTTCGGACGAAATAATGATATAGTAATTGTCTATTGAATTGGAATTAGAGGGCACTGCATAAATGGTAAAAACAAAAATAATATTGACACACTCAAAGTTTTGTAATGACTGTTAATAAAAATAGAACGTATTAATATATGATATATTCAGAAACAAGTATTTATACCTTTTATCCATATATACTTCATATGAACGTTTATATAAAAACTGATTTTAGGGACACCTAGCATATTGTGTTTTTTTAAGCAAAAAAAACAGAAATCTTTTGAACCCAGTTCAATGACAGAACCAATGACCTTATCGATTTCATAGAAACCATACTTCTTGGAATTCGTACAAAGCAAAAATTTTAATCGATTCTGGTCGGTAGGTGCAAAAAATTCCGAGTTACGTTGCCAAGACAAAAAAAAAGACTTTTTCCAATTTTTTTCCCCTTCCGAATTGATCTAAGGCAAGTGCAAGGCCCTTAAACGGTGCCGCCAACTGCCACCTTTTAAACAGCCTGAAAAAAACGTGGTACTTTTCCAATCGTATGGTTTCTCCTTGGAGAAGATTTCAAATAAAAAGTCGAAAAAAAAGTTTCGGTCACGGAAAAAAATGAGGAAATGAACGGATGAGCTTCAACTGTTCCAAAAGAGACGTTACTTCGGGCAAACTGACCGTTTCGCATTGATTCTCCGCACATCTCACGACTCTAGAGCAAAAAAGTGGTTTCGGACATTTTAATCTCGATCCAAGCGTTTCAAAGTTCCACGGCGCGTGCAATTCAGCGTCTTTTAAGGGTTGAGCCTGAACTGTAGGATAAGGTCCATCATTTTCTACAATTCCAGGAATTGGAATCAATATCCAGCCCTTTAAAGCTTGAAGAGATGAAAGAGTAATGCTACCTGGGAGGCAGAATAACCAGGAATGGACGAAGCAAGAAGCCGATAGAACAGGATTGGTGACCAGGGAATTCTATCATAAGACAAATATACCTACAACTTTCAACAAGCTTGAAAATATGATTTGAATTTATTTGAGTATGCATCTGCAGCCAGGCAAGCATGAATAGTAACAGCCAAACCGGGGAGTCAAACAATGGGAGATGAAGTGCTACAGATGTCTGTTGCGGATAAAATGCGTAGACTGAGTAACAAACGAAAAATATAGACCAGTGGGAGGGAAGAGAAGTTAAAAAAAACATTAAAATTACACGAGATAATATAATCCTTATCGTGATAGTCTAATGAAACAGCCATCATGGAAAAAATGAAAAAAAGGCCAAACAAAAGATCTTTTATAAGATACTTGGAGAAACTAGTGAAGGATGTAAATAATTACTTGTGTGAATATTACAAAGTTAGATATTAGAACCATAGATTGGAGAGCTGCATCAATTTGATCTTAGAATTGATGAGTAGTGGTAATGAGGATGGAGCACTTATTCATTGAATAACGCTTCTTACTTGCCTTATCCTCTAACGTTCAGAATACCGACACAGTTTGGTAGAGTTGGAGCATTCGTCACAATTTCATTCACTTAAAATAAAACCACCTCGATTACGGCAAAACAAAGCTTAAAAATACGGCATGTTTTCTTACGATTTGATGGATTTTATTTTTACCCCTGGGGTATCGTCATAATCATGGGTCAACAATCCAAAGATTTTTTGACGCAACTCGCCGCTCGTAACAGCTTATCTCTTCGTATTCCCGCAATTCTTCTTTTTTACATCCTCAATGACTTGCGCTAAACATTTCATGCTAAGCATTACTAATCCATACACTTCTTCGTCGAGGATGGTCTTCTTCAGCCATGAAATTAATTAGAGTGAGTGCAAAAATCTTATAATGGCAGTTAAATTTGAACCTTCCATCAAGTCCATTTGTCAAAGAAGAAAAATATTACATACTTACATGAGGGAGGCATTAAATATGGATGACTCAGCTGCAAGAAAAAAACAAGCAATGAAAGAATGGAGAACGAAAGCTATAAATATAAATATGAAAGTTGGAAAATATTCGAACATACTATGGCCGGAGAATTCTCTCAACCGTTTGTGTTTCTTCTATTGAGTCAGGGTATCTGTAATTTCAACAATTGTGGAAACATTGCAAATCATTGGTCTGAACTTTCTCTGTACTTTTCACAGTTATAAAGTTTTTCCACGCTTAATAGTTGTCATTGAACTACCTCATTTTCTACTTGTGCAAAACTAGCTTTATAAGAGGTAACTTGATTTTTTTAGGCATTCCTCTTTCCCTAAATCGTTAAACTAAAAGTTTCTTATAAGTATTACTTATCATGCATGCGTATCTCCATTTTTCTAATATAACATAACATAACTCCAATTTTTCTTAAATATTTCGCTTTGTGATAGCTAACACGAAGCGGGTGTACACCAAGAGAGGGTAAACTACTAAGGCTCAAAGAAAAGTTTGCAAACGAAAATGTGTACCGTGGTTTTCACGGAATGAAAAATTTTAGAAGTATGAAGAAATCAAGGAAACAAAATGATAATAATGAGTTCAGAGACATCATCCGGAAAGTACCAGATCATATTAGGTTTCTATGAAAAATCTTTTGAGAGTATTTTGCACATTTTTCATTTCATTTCAGTTCTTTATTTCCGAAACCTTTAAGATATTTCTATAAAGTAGTGAAATATGTTAAATAAATGAATTCCGTAATTATGAAGAAGTTTGCAAATAGAGTGGAAAGTTGCGTCAAAACCAGTAGTGTTGATTGATGATGATGATAATTAATTAAAGGTCCAAGTATTTCCACTCATCCACTGTGTACGAGGGAACAAATAGAAACAAATAAAAATACACGTAAATGTTCAAATTTATTTATAAAACAATTTTCTCGGAATACAAATATTTACAAAAATGGAGGGTGCAATGGCTCTCTCCATGCATCTATTAGTGAATTTGACTAGTGTCAAGTAATACAATCTTATTCCAGGAGTGTTACATTGTTTTAAAAGAGCATTTACCATAAAATAGGAAATGTTTGACGTGAATTTGTCCTTACAACAATAGATTAAAAATAAAATCATTTCAAAATACTGAAAAATACTGAGACTTAGGATCTCCAGTATTTCCCCATAGTGCCTTCAAATAACTTAAATAAATAAGGATTTAACCATTTAAAAAGATTTCTCTACCTTCACTTTTATTACACAATATTTTCAACAGGTTTCACTGCACGAGGGTTACTGTTAACTTTTGATGAAGCTTGAAGTAATATTCAACTTAAATTTCATTAAAATTTTTATGCAAATTATTGTAGCAAACTTTTGATAAATCTGATTAAGTACTCAGGACCTACCCGTAATGGCATGAATTGCAAAGAAAAATTTACAAAAAGAATTAGGTCTTTTTGCTTACTAGGTCACTTATTCATGCTTATTCAAAAGCGGAATAAATTTTAAAGCAATGAAGTGTAAATAAAGCCAAATGCTGAATGCTTCTCAAATATCTCTCCCTGTAAGATGTTGATGAGATTGGATTTCTGAGAAATATTTCAAGTTACTGATCATGTTCCTGATCATTTCTAGGACACATTTTCAGTTTAAATGTATGAGACACTATCTCTTCGCTGGAGCATGTACCACGGAGCAAATGCAGTTTTTTCTACACTATTCACTTATATGAACTTCGCAGCTAATTTATACATATGCATAGCAATTTATTTTTGGAATTTTGGCCAAAATAGTCATTTTGTCTCCCACTCAACTTGAAGCATTCATTTCTATTTTCATTTTAATATTTAAGCATAATAGTCACTCAGAAACCTAAATTTGCACCACGATGAAAGCCGTTAATATCAAAACTATAAAATGTACAAAAAATTAAATTACATAATTCATACACAACGTTTCTGTTCTTGGAAATTCATGCATGGCAAAAAGAAGCATAATTATATCACATGTATTTGTTTCCTCAAAGCTTTCCTCGTTAAGAGACTTAATACTGAACTCTTGGTGTCCATGGATCAAACAACTAAACTGAATCTACAAGTTGGAATACATTTCTAATAGATGTCTTCTCGGGGTTTTATGTGCTTTTTTTCAAGGTAAGTGACACTGCTTATTAAGGAAACTAGTCCAGTCACTTGACCGAAGCTAGTTTAGTTACTAGTGAAGTGATCCGAACTCTGTGAAAGAAATTTCATTTTATCGGCGTTCTTTTACAATTTAAACCCAGACTTTTGTTTACTAACAATTACGGAATAGTAGTTTTGAAAAAAAGTGAGAATAAGTAATGACAATCAAGCAACAAATTCCATTAGAATACCAATTCGAATCATAGAGATCCTGAGATTCTATCAGCTTGTTATCCCGTAACATTAATCCCAAAGAATAGGCAAAATTTAATTCAACAAAACCTTTCTTTTAAATGCAGAATAACTTATATATACCAATATTGTAAACCAGATAATGCTTATCAAAATATGAGGGGCTGATATAATTTTCTTTTCTAGCAAGTGAATAATAACTTTATGCTAATATTTGGTTGTGGAAGCTCTGCAGTAAATTTAAGACTTCAGATAAACACATAAATCACCCATTTGAAAGAGATGTGGACATAATTGATTTTTATCTTGTAGCTCTCTCTCTCGCCCACTTCAAAGGGGTTGAACCTGGAACACTTCGTACTTGTAACTGAATAACTCCATCCATTCACCATTTATATAATTTTACAAGTATTACAATATAAATAATTTATACTTAGTCTCTCTATCTCCAGTCGGATTTGAAAATCACATTTCACTACATCCCTGGTCATGCTCACGAATGAGTCCTGTTGTCCAGACATGTTACCGCCATCTGAGCTTTATTCATTCGAACTGAACGTTGTCTGAATAGAAGCCAAAGGCGCCCAATCACGAGGGAAAGGTGTTCAATCATAACCTAAAAACGGCCAGCAAGTCGTAACACGAGAACAAATTGGCACCAACACGTGAAAACTACTGCAGGCATTGAAGTCTCTTTCAGTCGTTGAATTCTCCAAATGTTGGCCGATCGGCACCGGCCACACCACACTCAAAGACACGTGTGCACAAGCTTCCTTGTCTTGCAGAGCTTGCACTTGACCTCACAGCACCAGTGAAAGGTGCACGCGCACCTTTCTACGACAACGGTCTCCGTCGTCTTGTGTCCTCTCCCGCAGCACATGAGATCACAGCCGTCGACACCAAGCGAGGAAGCATTGCAAGGACGACCTCTGGTCCCTATTGAAACGAAAAGAGAACATGTTGATGAGTGGGTGTAACTATATCGATAAGTTGTGCGGAGAAAAATAGAAATAAACTGTAACTTGGCGCTTCAATCCAGTGATATCAAGGCTTTCTAACAGTTTCTTCATGCCGAATTTATCTTCTTGTCGTTCTCCCCAAAATGCACAATTTTTAGGCTCCTTACAGGTTAGATTAAAAGCGAACTGTGTGTTATCTATTCCACATGATGTTAGTTAAAGCTCGGATGATTTAAAGTCGATGTGTTTCTCTGTAGAATTGTGATCAGTCAACATTATCTACATCTAATATCGATGTGAATACTGAAAATGTGAATGTCTGCATTTGAGGGAGTCAAAATTGCGTAAACCCACGTCTTCCAAAATCACTTGAGGCATCTTTTCGGGTTAAATATAGATGTAAGTGAAACTCTGTTAGTTCCCAAGACCAATTTTTGCACTGTTTTAAGTTTTTAATAATTTAATCAACTCGCTAATGAAAATACCTGGCCATGACCAGAAATATTCACGTAGGTAGAAGGACGTGCGAGTTTTGATGAACTAAATACCAGATATAAATATAAAAAATTAATATAGGAGAGGAATAGAAAGGTGCATATTTCCCTCATGGAGTCCTGTAAGTTGTATGGCGGTAGTTTATGAGATTAGTTCAGACTCGGTATGATTGTACGCAGGAATTGTCAACGAGGGTTACAGTGTTTCAGAAATTTTGGAAAACTAGGATTAGGAACAATAAATAGCTGTGAAAAAGGGTAATCTGTCAATGAGAATAGGCATATTAATCATTACCTCCAAGTCAACCTAGGAGGTTAATATAAATGGAAAATGACATGAGGGAAAGGGAATATGACTATTGTATCATGGCTCACCAAATATTTCAAAACGTCATATTACATAACTCCCTTACATCCCTAGGGCCTGATATTGACGTACAATGTATCAGCATACAGTAAATAGTGCATATAACTATTATTCATTGAAGAGGAAAAGAAATTCTTGAATTGGATCACTAAAACTTGAACTAAAAAAATGAATAAATAAAATATTTAAAAGCGGCTAAGAATGTTGTACTGTAATCTCTGTACCAGCAGAGAGAAATGAGTGGAAATATCAGGTGAGAAACTGAAGAGGAAGAAATGTATCGTAGGAAACCACAAGTGAGATTTTATGAAGTGGAAGTGGACGCTAAAGAAGGAGAAGTCTATCGGAAGTCAGAAGTGGATGCATTATGGAGTGAGGAATAGTTTACAACGCAACTATTGACTTTTGTGATAACCTTCAAATATCTTGGAAGTTTTTAGTTTGAAAATGATGTTTTATGCTTAAGATTGTAGTAAAAATCAATTTCACGGCTCTAGGAAGAATTTTCGATGGGGAAGGAAATTACGATGAGGTCAAAGAAAAAAAACACAAAAAGAAATTAACACTAATCATGATGGATGAGAATGCTGAAGGTGAATATCACTTCCTATTCGGAGCTCAGAGTCGCCCATTTCAGAGACGTAGAATTTTCTAAAGGAATGTTGGCGGTTTTGGAGATGCGAGGTTGTAGGGAATGCTAAAATTCTGGGTGAAGATACAAACGAATAAGTTGGCGCGGAACGCAAACGAAGCTTACGTTGCAAAAGTAAAAAGGAAAAGCAGGGATCGGCGGGAATAGTTGAAGAAAATAACAATATAGTGAGGGTTGACATATTTTTAACAAGGACGATAAATAAAGCCAGTTTGGTAAGTATTTACAATAGGGTAATCGTGGTCGGATTGACTTTGAGGAACTGCAACAAGATTAAAATAAAAACAATATACTTTGAAAGATTCCACGTGTATTTATTTGCCTGGGTTGGGTTAGGCAGTGGGAGAGTTAGCAATGCAGAAGAGCTCACCGGATTACAGACATTTAACAAACTGCGGTCACGCAATTTAGAGTATGTTAAAATTTCAAAGTATTCCAGGAAATTTAATTTAGCACTTTTTAATGTTCATGTAAATTGTAGGTAATTTAATACATTTTTAAAATGTATCTGCATATTAGGGATTATTACGTCAGCCATTCACAGAAGATTGGAAAGAGACGAAGCAGAGAAATAAATTATCTACAAGCTCCAATAATTTAGTCAACTTTGGAAAGAATGTCAGAATTATGGTATAGTGAAATACGTGTACTGTAAAATATTTTATGGTACATACAATAGTGTTAATATTAGTTAATTCCAATAAATAATAAAATAATAAATAAATTCCAATAATTGGTCTTATATTAAATGAAACGAGGCGGATGATGCATGTCATAACAGTAGAATAGAATGGATTAGGGCTGATCTGGAGAAAAACAATATTTAAAGCCGAAATATAACATGGGGGGGGGGGGGGGGGGGGGCAAAAATATTGTCAGTATCTGAAAAACACACTGAAGGTTACAGTATGCTATTTGTAATTTATGTGTCTTATGGCCATTCCCATACCTTGGGACAGATCATATCTCCTCTCCATCAAGCGGATTATTAGTGATGTGTATTGAGTTACAACCGATTACGCAAATATTAACAGGCAAATAAAATAGATATATTTATTTTACATGACTACAATCCGAATTGGTTGAGGACTATCGTAAGGTTTCTATGGATTGTACCATCTATATTTAAAATCTAAAAATCTGTATTAAAATATTATCCGCATCTAAAATGCACATGTGTGCAAATGGATATTTTAGAGTGAAGAAATATGAGTGGAAGTTTTATCTCAAATGTGTTGTCATCCCAAAGCTTATTGTGTACATTTCCAATGACAGATCAGCTCCGTGGTCCCATATTGGCATTGGCATGGTCACTTATATAAAGCGCATAATAACAACTATGCCCATATTGCCACCTATATTTTCTTATTATTAAAAATTATAGCCCTCAGGTTGTGAACACTCTGAATGAAATCGAATTAATCTTTAATGGATAAAGACTTTTTTCAATTGCATTTGTTCATACTTCAGGTGCATTCCATTTTACATTTTTCCTTCATTTGAAGTCTAAAAATAATTGCGAGCAGGAACTTGCACAGTTCATTGGCTCTTGAATAAATGGTTAACTTCCCTAAAGGAAAATTCCCACTTTTATTATGCACAGTGGAAAATGGAAACTCATTCCTTCATACTTAATGAACATCAACTGAACAGTTCTTGAACTAAGAACTAAAACAGCATCCATAGAATTCTGTATAACCTAATTACATATATTTGACAAATTTCTCGAAAACATTTTTCATATACAGGTGTTCAATAACACGAGTGCAGCGTTACAAGTGGAAGTAAATGAAATCTTACAAGAGTATAGACAAAATGACATGTACATACACACATCTCCTGATTTGTGGGCAAAGAAAATGAGGTTTTTAATTTGGAAGATGATCACCCTACTATGAGTTTCACATCACCAGTTTGAAAAACACGATTCAATGAAAATTGCCAGAAAATGCTTCTAATTTCTATTTTGGAAAATAGAAGATGAAGCCGATAGAGTAAGACAACTCTTGCGAAATAAATATGATGTCCAAAATTTAATTTTACCCAGTAATGTTTGACAGGTAAACTCTCTAGCTATCATCATGCAAAGATAATTTGCAAGTGAGTAGAAAATATGGTTTGCGAGTAATCTATAGATGATTAGGTTGACACGCAAATCACATGAAAAGCAATATAGAGCTTTAAGTGATAGGAAAGAATCTAAATTTCCGTGATTCAAGCATCAAGGGAAAGGTAATAGTGTCAAATAAGCTTCCTCATGCATGGGGGATTCGGAATGTGGAATACATTCTCAAGCCTTTGAATTTCCGTTATGGTAAATCCTAAACCTTTTATCGAAGGCACAACAATTGAAATAAAAAGCTCACTCTTGCTATCAATGTATTTGCTCTCGCAGCATAATGCATACGTGCTATTTTAATTTAATTATTCGACACAAAATGAGTATTGCTTTTAAATACCTGGAATGCCAAGGCGTGGATTTCTTTCGCAGAACCCTGGCGATGGCTCAAGGTACACTAGATCCTTCCTGCCAGGAGGCTTGTGCTCTGGGCGATAAGGTTGCAATTGGAAGGAGTACCTCCCTCTGTTGGCGAAGCCCCTACCTCTTCCCCGACCTCCACCAGCAACGAAGCCCCCTCTACCCCTGTTTGCTCCATTACCGGTCATACCTGGAATGATATAAATGAATAATTTTAAGTATGCAAATATTTAGCGAACATTTTAAAATATTCTACATTTTCATGACAAAACGTTGAAGGATAAATTCAATTCATGCTTGACAAAAGAATATTATTTGAAAATATTTCTTTCTATTTGTTGTTCGACTTAGAACTCTGATACAAGTTCATAAACATAATATTTGGAATTGAAACATTGGCACACTTATGCATAGCAGAAAACGATATCGTATTGTAATTATTGCAATGATAAAAATTCTACAGTAGTTTAAATAAATGTAACTTGCGATATGAAAAAAGCTTTACAAAGCAAAATGGCAACAGCTTGAGAAAGAAATTCACAATTCAAAAGCGTGTAAGGGGTTTGGTTTCGAGCAAATGAGGATCATGCCGGGAATGATGGGATTCAAGTGTGGGCGGGTCTGTAAGCAGGAGGAGAAGCGGAGAGGCAACTAAGACTCTCATGTGCCCAAGAAACCTCTTAACATCCAAAGAGTGGTGAAATTTGCAATAAGAGGTGGTGAGAGGATTCCATGGAATCGAAGAAGGTATGAAATCTCAATGTCTCAGTAACTTAAGAGCTATGGCATTCTTTTATTTCTTGCTGAAGTCTCTTTATAAGAATTTAAATGTACAGTTGATGATAGAGATCTACACGCAAATCTCTGCTCCGTTCAAACTGGTAGTCAGTGCTAAATGGCTCGTTTAATGGCGTAAAATGTTTAGTTACTGAAAGTTCCATTGTTTCCTTAGTTACAATATTTATTTCCTTGTAAGTTGTCCCTAATCCTAATTTTTTTAGCAAAAAAATCTGGTATTTTATACACAATAATCTCAGGCAATATCTTATTGGCCTAATATAATGAGATATAAGGTAAATATTTTCCTCCAAACTTCTCTTCTTTTTTTTCCTGCAGCGCGAATGAGTCAGACGTACAGCCAGAAATCATATCAAAATCAGTGGTTTCTGCCACTCACAGATCCTATTTAAAGGCAAATGTGGTATTTAAATTTAGCAAAATCCCGCAAAAATCATCTATAAAGCAGCCAAACCAAGAAAAACCACTTAACCCAAAGTACTTCGCATTTACATTCAGGCATCCAAGCAAAACAAGAACCCATATAATAGTGCAATTAGTGTAAGTAGATGAGTATAGTGTTAAAACTTAGAAGCGAGCCAGCAGTGCAATAAAAATCAAAGCGAAATGGATAAAACGCAGAAAACAATCAACCCAAAAAAAGACTGCTTCAACAAAATTCTATCTTCTCCTTGCAGTCAACTAGGCAGATAGGAATATAATTAAAGGAAAACAACCTCTCAAACTATGCAGGAGTACAGCCAAAAACAAGGATTGGGGTAGATTCATATGTGTGATTTCAAGCTTTCGACACTTGAACCGGGGAAAGTGACCACGTTGTCTTCTAGGCGCAGAAAGTAGATACAGCATCCTATCGAAATCGAGGTATCAGACTACAGCCTATTTGTTTTGAACCATTCAACTTGTAGCTAGGTTTACAATTATGGTCCAATTAACTTTATGTTCTTTAAAATAACTTGCAAAATCAAAACTTAAAGTATGATTTAATGATAATTATTTTCCATACCATTATAGTACGTGCGTTATGAAAAGCTAATGAAATCTCAAAAGATATTTACTGAAATAATCCATGATAGTTTAGGTTGGATAAAACAAGCTTCTTTCCCCTTTTCTAGTTATATCTCGTACGGAGTAGATCCTTATTCTAATTCTACTCTATGCTGTTTCCAATATTCAGTTCATAAATCAGACCTTCTTGCGTTGAGAATCACTTTGAAAAGTTAGAAATTTTTTATTGCCTTCTCCATGGCCACTGACATAGTGGTAGTAATGCGCTCTGGAATTACCGAAGAACGTATAGTGTAGTGTTTTTCTTTTCTCTTCAACGTTTCGGTGTCAAACTCTACCACTGTCCTCAGGGTATTTTTACTATGATATTAGTAAGAATTGATTGGTTTATCTGGTGGGCTTCAATAGAAATTTTTACTCAAATGATGCGCAAAGAAATAACCAAATCCCTTGTTTGGGCTCGTCCATTCAAATCTAATCGGACCATTTTGGCTGCCGGATCATTTTGGGTAGCAAAAAACGACTTAGGAAGAAGAATCAATTTCTCTACATTGAGGTGTGAATTTCAGAAAACGCTGAGAAAGCTGAAATTGGTCAGCTTTAGCCACATTAACTAGATTGGC
Source organism: Platycnemis pennipes (assembly GCA_933228895.1). NCBI lineage: Eukaryota > Metazoa > Arthropoda > Insecta > Odonata > Platycnemididae > Platycnemis > Platycnemis pennipes. Next base: position 113,973,036 of record OW121850.1, read on the forward strand.
CTTAGGTTTGAACTATGCGGCTGGTTCCATACATGCTACTGGAAGTGATTGGAAGAGAAAAATCAAATCTTAATGATTTATTCACATTTGTTAATTAGCTGCCCACGGTTGGAGAAACTGGTTCCAAGAAACAGAAAACGACAATCAGTTGCGGCGACCACACGCAATTAATTTTAATTATTCCCACTCAATATTAATTTTTCACCACATTTGTTTTTCACAAACTAAGACCCGAGTCAGTCATTTATGTTTTCGGAACGTTATTTATTATATTTACACTATTATAATATTTAGTTTTGTATCTACTTTCTATTCCTTTGAAGGAAAGCGGTCATTCGATTGGATCCAGGAAATTACTTAAAAAAACAAGAGTTGATAAGGAGCTGCTTTCACTCTGGAATGTGTGATAAGAACGTGGAGCAAAACAAAGAGACGTCAAGGAGAGGAATAGTAAATAGTAGTAAGTAAGATGACAAGAGCACACGTTACCTCCGCTTCCTCCTCCCACCCCCTTGGTCCTCCTCCGCTGCTGCCCACCCGCTCCCCACCGCCCGCCCCCCCCTCTGCCCGCCGAACCCTTGGGGGGGCGGTGGGCCGGGGGGCGGGAGGGCGCCAGGGGCGGCTCGGGCGTCGCGGCGGAGGAGGAGGCGTCGGCCGCCGGGGTGGATCCGGGGAGGAGGAGGGGGGAGAGGGAGGAGGGGGAGTTGGGGCGGGGGTTGGGGGGGCGGGTGGAATTCCTGGGGGCCTTTGCGGGCTTTGCGGCGGGGAAGGGTGCCGTGGTATTGGGGGCGGGGAGGGGGTGTGGTGGCGTCGATGGTGTCGCCGCGGTGGTGTCGTTGGTGTCCCCACCTCCGCCGCCGGCTCCTCCAGGCCGGTTCTCGCCCTCGGACCCGATGGTGTTGGGGACGTCTCCCGCCGCCGCCAGCAGGCCCCTGGCCTTGTTGGGGCCCCGGCCCCTGCCTCCCGGACGCACGCGGCCGCCGCCCTTGCCTCCGCCGCCGGACCCGGGGCCTCCTCGAAGGGAGCCCGAGTTGGACACGAGGACGCGGGAGGCGCCGTCGAAGCGGTCCTTGAGGTGGTCGCCGACGACTCGGAAAGATGGGAGCCGCATCCAGCACGTCTTGACGGTGCAGGAGCCGCTCATCCCGTGGCACTTGCATTCCTGCCGCATCTCGGACGCGACGTGCTGCGGGGGAAAGGATACGGTTCAATTAGTTCACCAATCCAGGAGTCTGCATTGCAATCAATCATTTAGGAAGCTTATTAGCACACGAGAACGTTATCACGTCTTGCATGAATCTTCGCACATGAACAAACTAGTGAATAAGATTGTACCCTTATATTTGGGTGGTTAAGTGGTGGTGATACAAACCATGCCAGGATCTAATAAGTACGGCTGGCTAAGTGTGTAACGTATAGGCCCTCTTACAACCAGACGATCGGGTCTTCGAATTTGAACTGGAAAACAACCCATCCAGGGTATGGTTGTTTACTCCACCTCAAAATTAAGTGAAGGTAGGTAATGCAGGGGGAATATAACCGTAACTGTTGCAGCACATCAAACCAAGTGCTCGTACTAATTTTGAGATGAAACCACAATGACCATTTTTAAGTGACAAGATGTATTTTCATCCACATGAAAAGTTATCCTTAACACGGTATGTAAATCTTCCAGTGAAGTCTTTTGTGCATGGAATAGAAGCAGTATCGTTATGATTCTGTTTTAGGTGACTTGAGTTGAGAGAATGTGGCAGGATCTAAGTTGCTGAAGCCAGCCGTGAAGCCAGAACAGGAACTCGCAATGATTAAGGTCCTATCCCTGGTGGGGATGGTGTTTTTCTTAAGGATTAAGTCATAGTTAGAAAAATAATATCAACAAAACAATAAAGTTCCAATTGAAGCAAACCGAACCTTATTTAACGACTTCTGAGATATATTATACTATGTTCTATTATAAAACTTTTCACTCGTGCAAAACTTATGTCATCAAGAAATGCAGTGTAACTGTTGAGCGTGAAGTGTATGCATGCAAAGTATTTATAGCCAAGTGAAAGTGTCTTTCTATCTAAAAATGGCTTCTATAAAGAAAAATAAATTAATTTTTCTATTCACAGGAACATCACGGTTTCGTCATAAGATAGGTAACCCCAAAACCATAGAATGGGGGCGTTTACTCGGAACCGAAATCGCAATTTTGTAAATCATAGATGGAAACGAAAAAGTATTTTAATGAAAAAATTAATATTCTGACCACAACCATTCACTCATAAAGTAAAAATTAAAATAAGCAAAAGGTGACGCTTTGATAACATTGACGTCATTTCCCTCCCGTCCTTGACTGCTTTTCGAGGAAGGGGAGGGAGTGGAGGGCGGTTCTCGGAAGGTCTGCAGGCATAGATGCTGTCGCAACTGTCCTATTCGCAGAGTCAACTGTGTCCCCCCCATTGAAATGAGGCTAAGTCGCTTCACGGGCTCAGTTGTGATTGGACGAAGTCGATATACGTCAGAGGTGGCACCACGCCTACTTTTCCGTAAGGGTTAAAAACATCAGTTTTTCGCCGCTTATAACTCGAGAAATAATTGACGGATCATTAAACGAAAAAAACGGGTCTTTCTATTTTACAAGCTCTATCAGATTCGGCGATAAATAAATATGGCAAACGACCCTATTGTCAAAGGGTTGAATAAAGGCATTGGGAATAACAATTGAAGTCCGACGTGCGGCCCTCACTTACCGCTCTCCCGGCCTCGTTGTTGTGCAGGTTCATCTTCTCGCGGAGGTGCCGACCCTTCTCTCCAGCATCCACGAACTCCCGCGCGAACTCGTAGCCGAACGCGAGGTTGTCGGAGCATCCGCCCCACTCCCAGTCGCGCCGCACTCCTCCGGCCCCCGGCCCCAGGCCCGGGGGCTGCCCTCCCTGGGCCTGCGTGAGGGCCGCAGCCGTGGATGGCGCGCCGTCCCCGCCGCCCCCACCACGGCCCCCGTAGTACAGCACCTCCTGGCTGATGCGGGCCGCGGTATTGGGGCCGCCGCCGCCTCGGTGCCCGTAGTCGCACGTGCACGACTCAATGGCACCCTCGCTGCACGCCCGTGACACGGCGTGCGTCACGCCCGCGCTCGTGATGGCGTAGATGAAGGCTGTCTCGCGGCAACCTGTGAACGAAAAAGCAAAAAAAAAGGATGGTCAGCGAGGTTTGCAAACCATAAAAACATAAGGCTATCTACTTGATGTTTACTTTCTATTTTGGCCCACATTGCCATCCCAAGTGGCCCTCTGCTCCTTCAGGTTTATTTCCGCCCTGGAAGCGAACCACGGACCTTTGGCTTTCCGGGCCACTGCGCAGACCAATTAGGGATCCTAGATAGCATAGTGGTCTGCGCAGTGGCTCGGAAAGCCAAAGGTCCGGTGTTCGATTCCCGGTCCAGGTGAATTTTTTCGCAAGGCAATTATTGTAAATTTCACCACCGTTCATGCAGCAGGCTTGAACTGCACTATTGTTGATAATTGACCATTGAATCAAGTTCGGAAATTGATCAATAGGAATAGACACAATTTTGCGCAACGATGCATTTCTTTCGCAGCTGAACTTTTGATTGCTATTTCTCTAACCCATGAAGAAATTACCCTTTATCTCATTTTCTGTTTTGTATTAATGCATAAAGGCCGCTTTACACGATACAATTTTTTGCACAATTTCTTGTACAAACTCTTGTATAGACTGAATGAAATTGTATGTTTGTCTGAATGGAATTAGAACACGTTCTATTTCCCGTTCAGTCATTCAGACAATCGCACAAGTTTTCGTACAATTTGCCGCTTTACACGGTACAATTTCCTCATGCAAGAGTTTGTACAAGAAATTGTACAAAAAATTGTATCGTGTAAAGCGGCCTTAAGAAAGAATCAAATTGCATTACACAGTCATGTCACTTAACACCACTCCTTTGAGACCGTTACTGAGGAGAAATTCATATCTAGGGATATACCTTGAAGAATTCGTCGTTCACCCTACCCTTAGATGCTCCCTCGCACCCACTTCCGGCCTCGCAGATGTTCCCCGGATAAGTTCTTTTGTGACTCCCACCGCAAAAGAAATACCACTCCTGTCTTAGCGCGCGGGATGGAGGAAGAGGCGTGGCCGGCCTGGTCTTTCCGCGATGAATGGGGAACGGAACGATCGTGGAGGGGGGCGACCATTCAGCCCCGGCGGGAACAAACACACGCGAGCACTCATTATAGTAATTTGAAATCCACCCCGAAACATTCCCCACACCCACACGAGAATCCCAACTCTTTCTCTCTCTCCCCACCATTCAGGAACACGATGGGTCGGACACCGCTCGCGGAAATATGCGACGGAGTGAAGGAGGTAAGGGGTAGCCCGCATCGGCTCGCCCGTAAAAAAATGTCCCCAGGTGGGAAGGAGGGACTAGTCCGGCGGGAGGAAGGGAATATATTCGGGGGAGGAAAGGGTTCGTCTCGTGAAACGAGATCGGTAGCGAGATGGCAGGAAATGGAGACGCACGAGCAACTGGAAGAGAATGAGTCACTCCCGGAGTCCTTATTATCTTCCCCTTTCGTCCTTTACTCCTCCCACGCCAAAGGCGACCCTCGACGCGATCCTGAGGAACTTCTCTCTTCCCTTATCCCTTTTTAATGGTAACCGAATACGTCGTTTCATGTCGTGCTTTTTTTCCTATCTCCTCCCCGGGAAGTAAAAATTTTTATGCGAGGAGCAGGAGACCTGGCCGATGGTTAGGCATTACCTACCTAAGGGGGCCGGTGAAAGTGTCCCGAACCGCGGTCCCGCCCTCTTTCGCTCGCGTTTCTCCCAGGGAAATATCCCAATTCCATTCGTCGTCCCTCGGCGAGGACCCCTTTGAATCGGACGATGGGCGGGTCTTCGGAGAGAAAGCCCTGATGTGCTTTTTCGTGCAAGGAGCGCGCCTCGAATAAAACTATGGAATCGTCGTGGAAATCGAAGTAGGGGGCGAAGGTTCCGGTCTAACGCTGCACCCATAAATAAGTAAACTTTCGATCGCAGACTTTTGCGCGTGAGATTATAGGGTTGGTGAGCGAAGCTAAGAAGAAAAGTTGGATTTCAGACGATTCCTGACTGGAAAGCTAATTTTAGCTATTTATTATTCTCCGATCACCAGAACTATGGCCGCTATTTTGACATTTTCAACCAATGATTAGGTTGGTTGGTTGGTTATTCAGGGGAGGCGACTGACAGCTGAGGTCATTTGCGCCATTTAGGATAGGTGGGTAATTGGGTAGTGGTAGGAGTTTTCAGGAGACGGAGGAAGTGTGGAGAGAAACCCGGCGTCGGCATTAGCCTATTCTTAACGAAAAGCGCCAAGGGGACCACGGCTTAACGTCCCATCCGACGGACGGAGTACTGAACTTGAAATGCCGTCCAGTAGGCACTCAAGTGTGGACCGGTTTTCCACTGAAAAACCCGGGCCCTCGGAATGGGATGCCAGTACTCTAGCCACCACCCCAACTCCACTCCCCACTTTCAACCAATGATTTCATGATCAAATCACCCAAGTGCAATATAAAGCTGCACTCTAAGACGTACCAAGTGTAGATAAACTATTACAGATAACCAAACCAATTGGTTCCGAGAAAAACAATACAATTCATCGGAAGGGATATCAAACATTTATGCTATGATTTCATCACTTATGGTTGCGAAATATTTCATACAATCACCATTATAATGCAATTTGCACTTGAAAATCATGTTTTTTCTTTTTATATTTATCAATTTTCAATTTGGACATTTTGACTGAAGACATTTCTTGCACCAAATTTGACCTTTGAATTCTGAAGTTGATTTGAAATTTGAAGTCTTATTATTCAAAGTGAGCATTTCATCTGCGATTTGAATAATCGTTTTCTAACGGTTAAGGTGAATTTGATAGAGTGTATCAACTCATCTTTTCATTCCATTCATGCAATAGTTCCTTCCCCGCGCTACATATTTTTATATCTTCAAACTGTAGCATCTCCTACCATTCATCATGCTACCCATACTGCCTTCACTTTTCCTTCTCCGTCCGCGCTTACCCTAACGACCTTCCGCATTCTATGTTTCCTAGTTATAAGTGTACCTGTTCCATGCACTTACTCGTCCTTAATTAATCTAATGACAATAATGGAGTCGTTTACCACATTTTTTATTGCCGAATCTGATAGTTTGTAAAACAAAATACTCCTATGTTTCCGTTTTTGATCCGTCAATTATTTCTCGTGTTATAAGCGGCGAAAAACTGATGTTTTTAACCCTTTCGGAAAAGTGGGCGTGGTGCAACCTCTGACGTATTTCGACTTTGTCCAATCACAACTGAGCCCACGAAGCCACTTTGCCTTATCGCAATGGAAGGGACACAGCTGACTCTGCCGATAGGAGCAGTTGCGCCAGCATCTGTGTGAGCAGACCTCCCGAGAACCCCCCTCCACTCCCTTTCTTTCGCCTAAAAGCAGTCTAGGACGGGAGGAAAATGACGTCAATGATATCAAAGCAGCTTTTTCGGTGGGCGTCGCCTTTTGCTTGTTTTAATTTTTGATTTATGAGTGAATGGTTGTGGTCAGAAGATCAATTTTTTCACTAAAATTCTTTTTTCGTTTCCATCTGACGATTTCTTGTACAAAATTGCGATTTCGGTTCCAACTTAAACGACCGCATTTTGACGAAGCGAAAAACCTAAATCCGTCGGTGGCATCAAAATCTAATCCTGAAATGAGATTCCACAATCACACGGCTACTATAAAGGCGAAATATTTGCACATCCGTCCACGCTGTGTGATGCGGCCGTGAACAGCATTTCACCGGCCAGCGCCGCACCCTCGCAATTATCGCATGTGGGCTTCACGTGGAGCGGGGGCGGAGGAAGCGTAAGGGACTTGACCACATGATGGGCAAAGGGGGCGAAGGAGGCGGGGCTGCCCGCCCCGAATATCTTCGTGGCGGGGCCCGGGGATCTCATGAGGCTCCCCGCAGAGTTTCGGAGCCGGCGTAATTACGTTATCATGTCTTCGCGGCGGGAGTGAACGGGGTGGGCACAGCTGGGGAGGGAGGGAACTGGATTCGCCACGGAGGGCAGAAGGGTATGCGGGTTGAGTGTGGGAAGAGGTCGAGGAAGAGGGAGGAGGAGAAAGCCAAGGGAGGGATGCTGGGAGTCAGGCAAGGGGTCCAGGGGAAGATTGGGAGGGAATGAACACACAAAAAAAAATGTTTAGTAAGGTGGTCAACCGGTGAAGGAAATTCATATTTCAATTTTTATAACCCATTCAGTCCTCTTCGGTGGCCATTGAATATTCATTCCATTTAGGATTAATGGTCCGCTGAGTTATTTAAAGCCCCGGACGAAAACGTGAGGGATGCTATGTCTGGGCTGAGAATTTGGGTAAGGTGGAAGTTTTCGAGCTGTCTGCCCCTTGTGACTTATGTCTCCTGTCTGCGTTTCTTAGGACTTGAGAGAATTATAGCCTTGCGAAATCAGACACATTCTTTGTTTCATTTTTTGAACAAAGCTACTTATTGATTACATTACATCCGGCTTGAATTGGTGGAAATGGGTTTAATTCCTTAGATTTTGGAGTTAACTGTCATAGTAATCTTCCAGGTTTATTAGATGATTTGGCGATTTTCACCACACCAATGTATTTATGTGAAGAGGAGTATTTGATAAATAATGGCAAGTCTAGATTTTTCTAGGAATAAAACCATTTATGAAGAATGAAATTCATCGACCATTTGTTCTTATATCTCATTCAGTCATAAATTACTTCGGAGTGAATAACTTAATGTTGGAAAGTTTATTTTTTGTCTTTCGAAATGTTTTCATAAAACAGTGCTCTAAACACCTAGTATATTCCTACGTTAATGGTTCTCACGTCTGTAAGATACAAACTTCATGTATTGGAATTTATTTTTAGGCTAAAGGAGGAGCAAGGCTGGTTGACAATGGGGTAGTGTCAATATATATTTTTTCCTCAGGCTAAATGACACCGTTAACATGGAAAAGTAAATTTACTGCCGAGGAACGGAAGAGATTATGATCTCTCACATCCGTAGGTACACGATCGTTACTCATTTTTTCTCTCTGAAACACGAGATAAATTTTACAGCCTCACCTTAAACTTTTCTCGGGAGGGAATCATTGTTATCTGACCACGAAACTGACGCAGTTGAACGACTTTGTTATCGTGTTCACATTAAACCGATGCAAGAGCACATCATCATAGTAAAAAAGATAAACTTGGACTACAGAGTCATATTTAAGACCCTGCCCGCTTCCTTTCGTCTGGACGCACTTCGTCCCTCCCCATCCACCAAACCACCTCACGCAATCGCTTGATCTTCCTTTCAGCATAAACGTCCCTTCCGAAATCTTATCTCCTCCCCGGAATCTTGAAGAAAGCACAAAGCTTTACCTCGAATGTCTCGGGCGGAGCCGAGCACTGGGGGATATATAATAATCAAACAAACCGCTTGCGACCGACATGGATTATTTTCTCTATAATCACCATCGACCCTCTGTCCCCATGCTCCCTTGCCTCAGAGCCATTCACATGTGCCCTTCTCAACCCACCCCCATTTCTCCCTCCACCTCCCTTCCTCCCTTGAAAAATCGTAATCGTCCTACTGCTCGTTTTCGAGTGCTTGTTCCGGGTCAAACGTTACGCACGACCGGACGTCAAGTGTCCATCTGAAGAGATGGGGAATTATTTTTTTTTGATAGCTGTTACCTCCTCCGTCTCCACATTCCTACTTCAAAGGAACGATGAGGTTGGTATGAAATATATAATATATTTTTCATAATATATTTATTTACTCCACAGTTTCGTACATATTTTTATACAGGTAATTTGGAGCTTTAGGCAGTCTCGAAGGTGTCACCTGTGTGGAGACTGCCTTCCGTAACTAAATAGCATTGCTGGAAATTTACAAAAATCAGTTTTTCAAAACATAAGGAAAAAGAAATAATTTGCTAAGAACATTTCAGCTTTGCCCACAGTGTATTTTTTTAAAATGTTTCATTCCGAAAGGAATACAACTCCGAACACTGAAGGACAACTCTTAGAATTGTAGGATTGAATTTTAGAGGTACCTAGTCGCAACGCTCTCACAATGGCCCGCAACGTATTACTCTGAGTTTGGTACACATTCTGTTATGAATAGCGTGCATTATGCACTGTTCCAATTGTATTTACTCCATATGTATCGTCTTCAAATACTTATTTTCGCTATGAATTCATAAAATAGAAAAGTATTCGATAGCATCACTAACACTCCTAAACGTTTGATTTATTAGACAATATGGCGAGTTTCACCTAACCAGTATGTTCATGTATTTACACAAGTATTTACTAAATAAGGGCATGAGGGCAAGTCTATATTTTTCTTTATAGTTAGTCTAGATAGTTTTCCTCCATCTATCATTTAAAGCACTATTCTACATCCACTCTTCCAGACTATGCTGAGATATGACCTTTAATCTCTCATTTCTTTAAAAATCTTTTCTTGCGCTTTCCACGACACCTGAACTTCTTTCGATGAAAAACTGTTGACCCATTATCACTTTCTGTTAAGAATAAATCAATGCCGACGCCGGGTTTCTTCCCCCTTTTCCTTCTTTCAAACTAAACCTTATGCCTCTCATTATAGTCTGATTCCCAATTAAATGAGGGAAATGACTCCACAGTTGTTCAGATCCTTCTGGAATTAGAATCAAATCCCTCTATTCCAAACGACGGCAATTCTTCTATCGAACGGGGAGGATGGATTAAGGATTTCCGGTTCTCCTACCCTTCAAGGCGTATGAATCCCGAGGGTTATTGGTATTTTTTTCGATACCGTGCGTATCAACAGATTGAGGCCGGCGATTAACCCGACCCCCGCGGGAGAGGACCATCTCCAGCTCAAACCCCCCACCCTCCCCGCCGCCAGCCATCCTTGATAAATCGCCCTCCGGGTGCGGGGGAACCACTGGATGGTGGTGGCTAACAAATCGCCGCGATTTTCCCATCCAGCGCACGCACACACCGCGAGGGAGGACGAATAATAATAACAAGCGCGGGAGGAGCCGCGCGGCGGGGAAGGGGAAGCCGATTGGGGAGGTTCTTTTGAGGCTAGGGTCGGAGAGGGAAAGGAGGTCCGCGCGGCGAAAGAAAAATGAGTTGAACCACCCCGGACGTCTGAAGAATGATGCACAATGCGGGAGCGATCATTTAGGCCGCGATGTTTTATTTTTATTGCTCGGAATAATTTGACCCCCTTCCGCCTCCCCGCCGACGGCCGCCCAATGTGTTCAATAGGGAGTAGAGGGGGCGTGGGAGGAGAGACTAGGGGATGACGTGGACGAGGGTTGGGTGCTGCGCATATTCGGTGCTCGAGGCCTCTTGTGTGGTTGGTGGCAGGTTACACCAAATATTATTTTCACTATGATTGGGATTCGGATTCCATTAGCGTGCTCATCACCGAAGGACGTGATGAGAACGGTATCTAGTCACTCAAAATCTAGTACCTTGAACCTCGGTAAAATTGTCCTGGGAGTTAAGGATCCTTGGTAGCGTAGTGGTCTGCGCAGTGGCCCGGAAAGCCAAGGGTCCGAGGTTCGATTCCCCGTCCAGGTAATTTTTTTCTCATGGAAATTAATGTGAATTTCACCGCCGTCCTTGAATATCCTACATTTACCGCCAAGCGCGGCTTTAACGCTGGATTGGGTTCACCATTGGTCGTGGCTTCTTTGAAGCCCTTTCTCCCTTGCGTTGCCATCCTTGATGGATCGCGAGGGCTCAAAATCTAGTACCTTGAACGTCGGTAAAATTGCCATTGATTCAATTGCAATCGATTCCCGGTCCAGGTGAATTTTTTCACATGGCAATTAATGTGAATTTCACCGAAGAAAGGAAAAGAAGCAACGTTCATCACAGATCGATGAGACCTTCAAACTCACACCTCTCTCCTCTAACCCTACGCAATGAGAATATAATTGACGACTTTTTGGTTTGCAATTCAGATAGTAGTAGGAAATAGGATAAGGTTTTGATTTTCTTCAAATGTTTATGTCAAACCGATAAAATACCCCTGCCCTAGGAGAGATTATGACTAACTACCTATCGGTGGGTCGTCAAACGGGAACGAAAATGATCTAGCTGCCATGAATCGCGGTCTTGGCTCAATTATCTACATTGAAGCAAGCGAGGGAAAATCTTTTTGGTACGATTTAACGCACGTTTCTTTGCAGATCAATGATGAGCCGAGAGATGAACACCTTTCCGAGTAATAATACGATCTTTCTTACTACCACTCCCAGCGATATATTTACTTTAAATCTCACAGGCAATATTGGTGATTGATGTCAACATAACTTGTGATGGACAAAATATAAAGTCAATCGAAGAAGATTACGACAGACTCCAAAAGATGGTAAAAAGCTATCACTGGGCTCCATGTTGAGTTCTAACTTCTAAAATAGTGTTCTGAGAGTGAAAAAATCACAGGGCCTGTGGAACCACTCCTCGAGAGTAAATGCAGCACAGGAGAAGGTATGAGATCTACTCACTAAATACCCAGCATGGTAATATTAAGAGCTGAATGGGGTAACCAGGGATGTTAGGCGCTTGCAAAGCAACTTGATGGTAAAAGGTTTTAATCCTACCCCTGGCATAGACGTCGTGTTTATCATTGGAATTGACAATTTAAATAGCACCCTTCGGATTCTGAGCAGCTGACACCAAATAATTCACTAATTTTACTCTATTTCCATGCTTAGCTAAACTTTTCCTTGCCAATGAAGTAATGGTGAATATGTTTTTTTTCTCAAATAACGCTTACTTTAACTGACTGAATGTGAGATAACCTTAGCCAGACGTTACAAAAGGGTAAATAATCGTGATAAATGAGCCTCAATTTCAGTCATCAAGTCTGATTGCCATTGTGCGAATGGAACTGTTATATGTCACTCAAAGAAATGCCGATCTTACCAAGTCGGTACACACTGTACAAAATGAATGAACGTTCTGCTAATAGCAAGTTGTACACCATGTTGCAATGACAATGACAATACAATAGCAATGATATAAAGGAGTATTTTGTCTTTAATTGTGCCACTACTACAAAGTTTGAATGGCATTTTAACCTAAGCTTAATCCTAGGGCAAATCCAGCCATCTTTTTGATATGTTTCCGCTCTCTTTTTTAAAGGAGATCGCGCGGCATTGTGGGAAAGGAGGATTTGGAGTAGGCGTGGGTGGATGGTGGGTGGGGAGGGGCGAGGCGGCCCCTCGTTAATGGCGCTAGTGCTCCTCCTTGAGGCAATAAAGACGCGGCGACAACGGAGGGAGTGTTTCGTGGAGCGCCTTTGAATCAACAGATGATGTCGCTCCGCGAGGATCCACGCCCTCTCTTGTTTAGTCTCCCTCGAGCGCCAGCCTGCGCCACCCCGACAAGAGAGAGGACGTCCGTCCCCTACTACTCCACTTCCTCCCCCGCCTCGCAAGCACCTACCTCCTCCCCCGTCCTGATATTTTATTTTGGGGAAGGCAACAAATATTGACCCTCTGCCGAAAGGACCGTTTTGCACTTTTTCTCGGGAAAAGTGCAATAAGTAGTAAATAGGTATCGAAGTTCATGTAAATTGTTATTTATCTATATACATAATACCCAGCAAGCCACCATAAAGGTGTGTGGCAGGGGGTGAATTCTCACGAAATATGCACTACGTATCATGTATAAAAAAGGATTTGTATTTATATATTGTTCTAAACTTCACTATTCAAAAAAAGATAAAAATTGCAAACTAAGCATGCAAAAACGTGCTGTTAGTTGAGTTAGCTTCAAGTCCTTATACCAACATGCAGCTACCTATGCTATACGTTGATTCACACGTATTGAACATATTTACCGCTATTCTTACCCCTGATTGTACAGATTCTGTATCCCTGATCTTCGCTGCACACGTTCAAGTTCATTATTTAGACCGATTTCGTAGGGATCCCATACACTAGCAGCATATTCCAAATGAGGTCTAACAAGGGAAAAAATGTTGGTAAGGGTTGTAGAATTCTTCTTTGGGTTGTCACATCCAAAGGGGTTTTGGATGTAACAACCCAATTTTTACACCTACCCACCACTTGCAGAAAGGAGATAAGAGCATAGAGGCATGGATGATTATCACCCATCCAATCCCTGTCAGGGCCCAACGTTGCGTAAGTTAGGCGATCTGACATCCACAGGTGTGCCATCGTAGCTACTGGTGACGTTATAATATATTACATAATGACTTTAGGAGTAAATAAGAAATGCATTATAAATTTAGGAATAGAGGGGGTGAAAACCATACTGCACAAAAAATGTTCGTCTTGAATGGCTGTGAAAGGTGCATACTTGTCCACAGTAAGTGCCAATTGGGTTGCACTACTGATAGTGTCGTGCTGATGCACATCAGTCCGATTTTGTTTGCCCAGTTATGGTTGAAAATGTATGGACAAGAAAAAAATTTCTGATACTAATTCATTAGCGAGTAAATTCAAAATTATATAGTTTTTAACAGAGGTATTGAAACCTGCGGAAAAGGCTGTTCATAATTTTAGTCCAGATCTCTAGTCTTTATTGTAATTAATGATGTATATTTTTTAGCCCCATCTCCTCAAATATGATATGGTTTCTCTAGGTGTACTTATGCATAACTAATTATGCATACCAACTTCATCCTAAGTACAATTCAGGTTCTGGTGATCTACAATTGAGGGCGAATTGTTGGATTCGAGGAGAACTCTGCGGCGCACGATAGTAGTACTAACGATCGTATCTTTTGAGAGAAAATCTCCATTATCCCAAGCCTAGGCGCCCAACTGCCGCAGAGACGACACTTTAAATGAACAGCCCCTAGTGGAATATGTATCGTCCTTTCCTTTCCTTAATATTAGGTAAGAATTAGCTCTGTTTGTTTTCTTTTGATAACGTTTTGGTAGACATGAGTATAAAAGTATCACTACAACCATTTATACTCGCAATCCATCTTTTATTGCTCATATTTAACGTTTACATTGATATCTAACCATCAAAAACTTTCTCGCCGATATCAAATTTGGTCGACTTCAACTTGACACCTTATATATTTGGTGCCTACTGTGCTATGGCCTTCTCACCCATTCCCCTTTCCTGATATATAGTTGTTGCGGCCCTGAGATTGAAGGATATTATATTCCTTCTGGGACATAAGCACCACACTCTCCGAAAGCACATTGAAAGGAATTTACAGCATGTATTATTCACGGCAGTTATACCTCCATGAATCTTTGCAGAACTTACAAATCCACGTCCTTTAATATCGCGGAGAAATATAAGTACGGAATCTATCGTCAAACGGGCGACTACGGAAAGAACTAGGACGTGTGCAGCGAAGATCGGCAAGATTTGTAGAGGGACGGTACGATAACCTTATTAGCGTAACCGGTCTATTAAATGAATTAAATTGGGAATCATTGTCAGATTTCAGATTGAAATTTAGACTTAATCTCTTAAATAAATTCGAAGACCATATTTTTAGTGATGATGTTAAAAATATTTTGCGAACCCCGACTTACTATGGTAGTCTGGACCATAATTACAAAATTAGAGAAATTGATTGCCGAACTGACAGATTCAAAATGTCCTTTTTTCCTCGTACAATTAGGGATATGAATAGCGGTAAATATGTCCAATACGAGTGATTGAATCCATAGCATAGGTAGTCGCATGTTGGTGTAAGGACTTGAAGGTAACCCAACTAACAGCACATTTTTGCATGCGTAGTTTGCCATTTTTATCTTTTTAAATAGTGAACTTTAGACAAATATATTTATGCTAATCCTTTGAAATGCATGATATGTAATGCATGTTTGGTGAGAATTAACCCCCTGCCACACACCTTTATGGTGGCTTGCAGGATATAATGTAGATGTAGATGTAGGTACACTCAGACTTATCCTCCTCTATCACCAAATCATCATTATCTACTTCCACTCTCTTCCTTTCACATCTCTTTTCACCCTCTCTACCTTTACACTCAGACTTATCCTCCTCTATCACCAAATCATCATTATCTACTTCCACTCTCTTCCTTTCACATCTCTTTTCACCCTCTCTACCTTTCCCGTTCTCCATCCACACGCTTTCTCTCTCTTCCCTCCTTCCTTGAACCTTCCGAAGAGCGACCGCGCTTCGGTCAGCTCAAGCGTGTTGGCCAGAGGTGGAGGGAGGGTGGGTGGGGAGAGGCTGTCTGGCCCATTGGGCTGGAGGGCGCGCTGTCTGCAGAGGCCCCATCGGGAGGGGGCAAGAAGAGAGAGAGAGGGGGGGGAGGAAGGGAGGGTGTGAGGTGACAAGGGACCCCACAAAGGCTGCGGACAATGGTCGGACTTTTCAACTTCACTTGGCCATAAAACCCTGTAAAGAATCGAGCGGAAGGCAGATATATTTATATACGCGTAAGGGAGGGGAAAAGAATGGTCTGAAGGGATATCCTCTCGGGTAGGAGAAAGGCCAAGGGATAGAATGAGCGAGGGAGGGAGGAAGTAAGAGATAAACTGCCTCATGTCCGGTAAACCACATCTTCATCTCACCACCTTTTTAAATCCCCTATATTTTTTATGGTAGATTAGCATTAAAGGCCGGCCAGGTTTATGGGATGCCTTCAGAGAAAGATGTTTGATACATGGCTCCATTTGGCCGGGATTACGACCATTGTGCGACGGGGTTATGTGGTTTCTTTCTGTATTCAAATAAAACTCGAATGAAATGCGGATTTGTACATGTCACCTCCCATGTATGAAGTATTTAAGGTGCTACAACACATTTTTGAGGGCAATAAATTGACTGAATGCACGTCACACCTTGACTGGAGAAAGAATAATATCCTGGAAATGGAAATGTTTTTGCGAAGGCCGGAGAAGTCATTTTTAAACCTTGACTGAGTCTATGGATCAGCAGCATCTTGTCGTACAAGGGCAACATTATTATATTAGTAGGCACCAAATAAATAAGAATCTCTCAAATGCTGAAAATGAAATAATAGAATTGGTGTGATTCTCAAGAAAAATATGCGTTATGATTTTATAATAAGCGTTAGTTGACTTTGGCTTCAGTTTGAGATGCTGTGATTAATGTTTTAATCCTGCCATGAAATTTTTCAAATCTGCTGAGATTTTGAAAATGAGGAAACAAGCCATAAAAGTTTAAACGTGGAGGTGCGCTTTATATCAAGCACGCAAAAATAATATGGTTGTTAATTCGTAGATGCTAGTTAAATGTCAGGAAGGAAAAATTCATGATGCAGTGTTGAAATATTTCAGAGAAAACTTTTTCCCGATTATTTTACCAATCGAAGAATTTGTTCATGGAAACCCAATGTTATATTGCAGTGTAGCTAGTTAATATGTAGGTATATTAATTCTGAAAAAAATGTATGTAAAAAGGAATAAATGAACGTGAAGGTCTAATTTATTAAACGCCAGCCATAAGAGGAACCTAGCGGTCTTAATCACTAGGAATGACTTATTATTTATGATATTTTATTCTCGGTAGGGTAGGCTGGGTACGGTTGTGACAATTTTCATTTGATCACCCATAGTTTTGTATATATACTACTAAGCTGAACGAAAAGTGTTTTTTAATGTAATGTGTACATTGGTCTAAGTGTAAATATTAAAATTGTATCCCTAAACACAATGGTTAGCTCATAGGAGCAAGTTATAAAAAAAAGGTAAAGTGTCACAACCGACCACACCCCAGGGGCGGTTGTGACAGTACTTGGGGTCGGTAGTGACAGTACTTGGGGTCGGTAGTGACAGGTTCAAAAATATTCTAAAATGGTCTGAAATCACTTTAATTGCAAGCAATATCTAACATAATACAACACAATCTTCTTGCTGAAAAAATTACAACTTTGTAACAAAAGAAATAAAATCTGGCAACACTTCAATCACTTACAACTAATAAGGCACCAGAGCATCTATAGTTATTATGTCAGTCTTCACTTATACTCTATAGTTATAATAACAGTCTTCATTTACAATTAGTTAAGATGTTGACTAAACATTTCTAGTAATGCTCAAACTCAAAACGTGCTCTTCAAGAAAAAATAAACATTTGTGTATCAACATACAACATCCAAAATAAAAGAAATTCAACATTCGAAAAACTGAAAAGACAAGAAAAAAAAGACATTGATAACTAAATAGACTCATCACAGTTATGACAAATATAATGGCGACTACCATCTGTGCAGCCTAAATGGGACCAAAGTTCACACTTTCCTTGGCATTTGATCCATTTTTCGCCAGGCCTACTTTCAGAATATGCGCCAACGCAAACCAGACAAAAATACTCTTCTTCATCTGATGACGGTGGTGATGCTTTCCTTCTTTTTGATTTTCCTTTTCCTTTGTTTGTTCCTTTCGGTTCAATAAGATTTTTCTTTTGCTGGTTTGCCTTCAACCGTTTTTCGTTTGCTTCATATTCTTGTCTAACTGCCTCTTTTTCAGGCGTGTCTGTGTAAATCGTGGACTTCTTGGTTCTGGAACCTCTTCTTTTTCTTTGGGGAGCCTTCGGAAAGGGCCGAACAATTTCAGGAGAAAAAACTGATGGTGTGGCTGAGGGTGAAGCAGTTGGTTGAACATTGCTAGAATTTTGAATTGAAGAGTTGCACAATAAGGAAGGTGAAAGTGGAGGTGTTTTATTGCTAGGTCCAGAATTGTTCCCTCTAGCGTCAGGGATTGGTCCATCTCTTTCAAGGGACGGTGAAAAGTGAAGTTCTTCTGATGTAAGCGGCTGCATTTCATTGTCAGCGGCAGAATTCTCTCCAGAGACAAGGTTCGGCATGTCCATTACAGATGGTACTGCAGGAGTATTCTCTTCAGAGTCAGGGCTTGCTCTGTTTGTTACAGAAGATGGTGCTGCAGGATTGTTCTCTTTGATGTCAGGATTTGGTCTGTCTGTTACAAAAGATGGGGCAAAATCAACTTCTCCGAATAGATTACGATTGTATGGATAAATGCCAGTTTTGCTAAAACCAGCCTGAATGTTCGCTTGTGTGAGAGCCAGAGGCATAGCAGTTTTGATAATACCTGGTATATCGTAGATAGTATTTATAGCTTTTTTTAAGGGTCCGAAGACAGACTTATCAAGAGGCTGTAGTTTATGCGAGCAGTGTGGAGGAAATGAAAGCAAAACGATTCCGTTTTCCTTACAAAAATCCAATGTATTAATATGCATGTGCGAAGAATGATTATCTAACACTAGCAAGACTTGATGCGTTGGTGAAGCATTGGAGAATTTCTTAAAATGTTCGAGATATACTAGGAAGGATACATCTTGCATCCAGCCTGAAGGATTTGCAGTCCCAATAGATCCTACTAGCCCGTCCCTAACAAAGTGGTCGTGGTATCGAACACGTGAAAAATAAATAAAGGAGGAATACGTCCTGTGGCTCGTAGGTATGCCTGGCCATAACAACTTGCAAGTTATCATAAAAAGCTTCCACATTTGTTTGGTTGAAGCTTGTTGCTCTTGAAAGGCTGGTACCTTGAGCCACTCGAACAGATAGCGAAGGATATCTGTTCAAGAATGAACGGAACTATTCCTCACCTGCCATCTCATTCTCAACCCAAGTAGCAGGTCGCTTCAGATTATATTTAGTTGTAAGCTCAAAAGCCAACTTCCGCACCTCTTTAGGAGAAAGTCCAAAATAAATGTCCGCGCAACGTGTTAATGTTTCTCGATAGCTGCTGCTCTTGTTCTTCCGAAAACACTTTGTTGTGAGCGACATATCCCATGCTGACACTGTTTTCACTATCACCCGTGCCGGCGCCATCGCGTTTACGAACATATCTTAACAAAGACATGCGATTAACTTCGTGCATTTCCGCAGCTCTCCGCAAAGAAGACCCGCGTTTCACTTCTTTGTAAGCGTCTTCATATTGAGATATGCCACACTGTCCTCTTTCAGTCTTTCTCACGCGTTTTCTGGGCATCTAAAACAAAAAAAAAATTTTTTACTTGTGTCACAACCGTACCCAGGAAAAATGTCACAACCGTACCCAACGCACTCTTTCGAAAAAAAACAAACGCCATGTCAATACGAAATAACCTACAAACAAATTATTCACTGCCATTAAACTACTAATGTTTAACTTATATCTAAGAATAACACTCAATATTCTATCTGTATACATGTAACAACAATTAGCAAAAGAAATCGAACAAAAATACTTACTTTAGATTGTTGAAAACCAATATGGGCCTCTGGTATCTTTTACGGCGCGCGGCGGCTGACGCAATACTGTGACACAGGTTCAGACGTGCAAGCCGTTCCTCTCTCCCCTTGTACACTCCCCGCTATTCCCTATACTTTCGCTAATATGACGACTGTCACTACCGTACCCTGGCACAACCGTACCCAGTCTACCCTACCTCTTAGTCTCTCAATGTCTTCGTCAACAATGCATGTCTCGGCATAAAACATAATTCTATGCAAAATCTCTCACTTTTTCCATATGGATTAATTTCGTTTTCCTATGGCCAGAATAGCACCCTTTGGGTCAGCGTAATTTCACAGCAATTTCTCTATTATTTGGTTTTGGCATGGCAATTTCTCTATTACCTAGCCTCATTGACATTTTACTGCAGTAATAATGCGGGAAAAAACTATATAATTCTAACAAAATTTTTAAGTTATTTAAACACAGAAGAGATGCGATTGAAGACACTGAAGAGATACGATGGAAGTTGCGTCTTCCGGTAACTTAATTCCATTCTTCCACACCAGGTGAGGCGTAATTATTTCCCTGTTCATTTCTTCCGAACTCCGTTCGTAAATTTTCTCTCACCACACCGCTTAGCTTCCCTTATTCTTATTCCCTGTCACCCCTCTTTTCCTTTCTTCCACGCACTTTCTTCATCCTCGTTCCATTACCCCCGTTTCTCCAGTGAACCAATCGATTATGCGCGTAGCGTTTCCAACTTCTAGCTTCCCCTCTCCCACCATTCCTCCGCCACCTTTGTAGGGACACACACAATGGTCACTCCATGCCATACGCTTCCCTTTAAAATGGGCACGCCCATGGCTCTCCGCACATGCCCAGCAGCCTAGCCCTAGCCACCCCTCCCCCCTTCGCCAGCCTCTGGTGAGTGTCGGGCAGGAACCCCTGGGTGCATTGTTGCACTGGTGTGAAGACAGCCTTGCACCCGGATGCATGCTTGTCCTCCTCGGTGGCAAAAGCACGGCGCCCTCCCTCCGTGAATGAATTGGGGCTGGCCCCTGTTTGTCTACCTGTCGCTCGTCGAACGGTAGGACGGAGAATACCGAGAATTCCGTAGAAAGAGATACCGGTAATTAGTCTCGGTTTTCGCCATTGCGTGTTTATGATTCCTTCTTGTTCCCGTCGGCTTCCCTGAACCTTCACATTAATCACCGCCGAGAAACGGCCGCAATAGGCCTGATATGTAGGCCTGGTGATATTTCTGCCGTAGTATAGAATCCGGAGTATATCAAATTCACCTGAATTGTATTGGGTGCGCTCCGTTATTCATTGTACTGTGGAAAACCCGATATGTGCACTGTCCGTCCCGCATGAAAGGTTGAAATAAAAAAAAATAATGCATGTGATGTTGCTTTTCCTGCATAAGTTCATAGAATTAAAAACACAACGCAGCTGCTAATAATAAAATTACGTGCGTATCGGTTTTATGCGGCAAGAGTAGTGACACTCCATGAAAAATAGCCAAATACCAATGCGGAGACTTGCGGAGTGCAATATAAAAGTAAACGTCGACACTTTCTTCGGTATTTCCACAATTTTGAAGGGCCTCGAAATTTTTCAGCCACGTTGTACTCAATACCCTGCAAGTCACCACAGGGGTGAGTGGCAGGGGGCGAGCCATCTCCATGCATGCATCACTAAATTGCAATCTAATATTTCAACTACATTATGGTTTCTGTTGTTTGTCTACGATTCTAAAACAAATCAAATTCATTTTTCATTAGTATCTTCACATTCATTAGTGTTGCTAATAAAATGTCAGCCTCTGTGTTGGACACACGCGTATAAAAATATGCAACTTTTCTGTTTTTGATACAATATCTACATCTACGTAATGCCCTGCGAGCCACCACGAGGGTGTGTGGCAGGGGGTGCAGATCACCAAACATGCACTTTTGACATGCTACTAGGATATTTAATGCAGACATGCTAGAGGGATGCAGACATAATAGGGCCACATGCAGACTTAATAGGGCCACATACAGCTAGATGGTTAATATCTACGAAGTAAGAAAGGGATTATTGGTTGCTATTACATACATCATGCACTTCAGACTACTCTGACTATATTTCACCTACGTATCCCTTTGAAATATAAAATGGGAGAGAAGGGAAAGGTAATATCATGGGTCAATTCTGCGAGATGATGACAAGGTTCGTGCTTTTAATTCCACCTAATTTTCCGGACAAAAATACGAAGTTATTAAAACGCTAGATGTTGATTTTTCTCATCGAAAGAAAACAGCGAAAAAATGCGGAATGCAGCTCGAAACTATCGTTCTCGTGTGTACTTTTCTGTGATTTCTTTCACTGTCCTCTAACGGAAGGAGGAGTAGAGGTACACCGGACCTATGTTTGGAGTTGGAGGGGATGGGAGGAAAAGGTGGGATAATGTTGGGGGAGGGGAAGGTGTTCAGTGGGGAGTGGTGAGGGGGCACGAGGCGTGACTAATGAGGCAAATGAGCGACAGGGGGAGGCGGGAAGAAAGGGCCGTAGGGGATGAAAGTTAGACCCTCGGGGGAGGCCGAGCCGTCCGTCCCTCTGACACACCGTTCCACACCCCTCCCAGCGGCCGGCGAGATTTGCTCTTCCCAGATGAGTGCTCCCTCCAAGTCGTGACATCTCTGGGTGCGTTTTCCCTTTGGATGCAAGAGGGGTGGATTTCGGAGGGAGGATAATGAACTATAATCCGCTGGGGTAAATAACTTTGAGGGAGGTTACCCTGGGCTCACGTCCGTCATGTGTGAGGGGGAAGCCGATTTGGTCTGACCACTGAGGGCATTTTTCTGGAGAACGGCTCGCGTTAAATCGTCGCAACTCGTGAAAGAGAGAGAGAGAGAGTCAATAAACAAAAGCGGCGCAGTGCGAAAATGACTTTAAAGATACCCTTTGCTTGGTGCTTGGAAGTTCTTCCTCAAGGGTCGTTCCCCCTTCCTGACACAAAATGTTTGGGTATGGCTTTTTTTAAAGATTTTAAGGAGACACCCTGCGTTCCTTGAAAAGGATTAGGTGCAACGATCTACACGTAAATTTAATGGACAGCAATTATGTATCCCTCGGGCATTGACCTTCCTGAAAATATGTATTTATCTCCCGAGTGGACATTCACTTCTCAAGATGAAAATGACCCATGAGTTAGTGCCTTAACAACGGTATAGCAACGGCGACAAGAAAAATGTTCTTAATCATTTATTCTGAGGACATGGCATAGGACTAATTGTATAAATGGCTTTCTTCGATATTACATGGGCTGATAGCGATGTATCTGCACATTAACTGTAACAATAACTTTGCATCTAAAGAAAATAGAAGTTAATACGCTGTAGCATTAATCGTAATACTCATAATACGTTAACCAACCTCCAGAATTGGGGCTTTTCAATTTTCTCTAAAAGATCAACAAGCCTGTTTGGCATTGCAAGTTTTAAGCTCATACGTTTCCTTCACAGGCGTTTTTCTGCACGTAGTGACGTAGTCATTATTACTTTGCTGGCAGTGGATTTGAGTGATGAGGCTTTCTGAGAGTACTTTCGTCGAGTATAATAATCCTTGAAATATCTATTGGCAATTGACGCGACATCATCTACAAATAAATTCCTTTTTTCCTCGTACAATGAGGGATATGAATAGCGGTAAATATTTCCAATACGAGTGAATCAATCCATAGAATAGGTAGTTGTATATTGGCATAAGGACTTGAAGGTAACCCAACTAACAGCACGTTTTGTCATGCTTGCTTGTCATTTTCATCTTTTTAAATAGTGCAGTAAAGACTAATATAATAATACTAATCCTTTTAAATGCATGGTATGTAGTGCATGTTTGGTGAGAATTCACCCCCTGCCACACACCTTTATGGTGGCTTGCATGGTATTATGTAGATGTAGATGAATGTTTGAGGTGGCGATTTTTGTATTACTTAGCATATGATAGATAATTATTCCGGCTAGTTGAACATCCTGACTATCCATAAGTCTCGGGTTTGAATCCGGCCAAGGGCATAAATGTTATATTAGTGGCAGGATTAAGTTATACTACGTAGTACAACTTACAGTTAGGGCATTTAAAAACCGAATGCAAATACATAATCCACTATAATGAAGCTCACACATTCCCGAGCTTGCATGTCGAAAAACAGACTTCATTTCCAAGGACAGCCATCGGTTGGAATTAGGAGAGAGGAATCACGGTTGTCCGGAAAGACGTGGAGGTACTAGTAATAAACAGTGGATGTCCATCAAGTCTCTCCGCCAGGTATCCTACTGGGAATGGAGGCAGACCACCCTGCCTTCAGTCACCTGTCCCCCGGATAAGAAAGGTCCGGTCATCGGCCAGGTACCGGACACGGTAGCCCGGACACAAGCCTCACGGCCCCTGCCAGACCCCTAGTCACGTCCTTTGTCACACTTGTATCTCACTAATGTTCAAAAACTCCTTCCCATCTCCTTCCGTCTTTATCTTCCTTTCTCCCGTCGCTTCCACCCTCTTCTCCTCACAATTGCAAAGGAACACGGAATTTCAGAAATCCTCAAAAGGGACACACTCGTTATGTCCATGACTTTTTCAATTCTTTTTTTCTCTCTCTCTCTCTGCCTCTCTCTTTGGTCGAGGTTGTGGGGCCGTGGGTAGGTTACAATTTCTTTCTTTCCGTTGCGTTCAATGCGAAAAAACTACCCCATTTAACAGTGTCATTGGTGAGAGGGGGGGGGGAGGATGGGCGGTGGTTCCCCTGGGGGAGTTTTCTCGCTCATCGCCATGTCCCTCATTGTGGTCCCGGTTAAACGTTTTGACAGAGCGTGACCGAGGAGGGCTCGGTGTCAATGGCGAGGAGTGCTAAGGAAATGCCTTCGCGCCCGCTATAGCAGACTGACTAGTGAAATATTCCAACCCTATTCTTCCAGACCGAGGTTCTTTCGCCGAGGAATAGCTCGGCGATGACAGCTAGGCTATGGTATGCCCACGATATCTTGTGACTGCCAAAATGATGCCTAATGGATTGACGCGGGCCCGAAATTATTTTGATTACGAATCAAATTGATGAATCGGCCAAGTCGTCATAAGCACTTTCGGATTATACGGCTTGCCGAAGACCACAAACGGTAATTTCGAGTCATTTCGAAAAATATTGATCGAGAAGAATTCGATTGGACACACACATTTACGAAATAGCGTTAGTTTTGTGTCCGTTTCCTCTGATAGGGGAACTAAACACATCACTCCATAAGGTTCTGTTTGAATAGTTGTTGCTGGAAAATCGATCATATATGATATAAATTTGTTGCAAAACTAAACCCCTCTCTGAAGTCTTATGCCTCATATCATTCTGTTTCCTAACAAATTGCCATAAATACAAGTTAATTATAGGCAGGGTAATTTAATCTCATAGCCAATTATCAGTGCAAGGATAGATATTTTTACTCGTTCATAAAATTTTACTGCAAAAACCTTCGGACATTTTCGGGCTCTATTAGGATACCAGACGATAGTCCATGTATTCCTTGTATGTTTTCGTCGCTTGAGTGAGTTTCATTTTACGTGTCGGATAAATAATAATAATCTCGGTCATTAAATGTAGCTTTAAATAACTATATATTATCTTGTATTACTAAATTAATGCAGTGTTTTACTTAATAACCAATACATTGTTCAGAGAAGGTGAATTTATTCCCCATCCTTACATCTAACTATTATATCACCTAATAAATCCTCAGTTTTGTTTGTGGAGTAACTATCTAATGGAAAATAGGAGGTATTAAAGTTACAGCGTACCCTTACAGCGTTGGGGAAGGCTCATTTTTTGTCTGATGAACGCAAGCACTCTATGAAGTAGAGTATTTGCAACTTCACGCACGGAGGCAAAGGAAAAAAATTTAAACCTGTCCACATTTTCACTGAATCTTAGCCCTGAATCCTGATTTGTTGTCAAATTTCAAGGAAAATTATGAAAGAATACGATGAATACGAAAAGAAAATTTTCCAATTCTTACATCTACATATATCTACATCTACATAATACCCTGCAAGCCATAAAGGTGTGTGGTAGGGGGTATATTCTAACCAAACATGCACTACATATCATGCATTTAAAAGGATTAGTATTAATATATTAGTCTAAACTCCAGTATTTAGAAAGGTAAAATTAGCAAAGTAAGCATGCAAAAACGTGCTGGTAGTTAGACCAAGTCCTTATCCAAAATGGAACTACCTATGCTATGGATTGATTCACTCTTATTGGGCATATTTACCGCTATTATATCCCTAATTGTACGAGGATAACTTACTTCGCTATCCAAATCATATTTTTCCGCGATCTTATAAAGATAGTATGCATTTCTATCAGTCTGTCAATTACCCCTCTTCCTCTATTAACGCTGATTCCTCCTCATAGCACGTCTCATTGACACGGGTATAATTTTTATCGCTGTGGAAATGCACGCTGTGACGAAATTCTTGGGCACCTCGCGGTCCGATCCCTTCATTTCTTTCTTGTCCGGAGCTGTCTTCCTAGGAAGCTGGAGAGGATAAAATATATTGCTTAAACTCCCGATGGGGGGCAAGAGAGAATGAAGGTAAGAAAAGCAGGAGGAAGAGGTTGTGGAGGCACGAGGATGACGTACCGGGGGGGAAGAAAAAGTCTTGGACCACCCGTGCTTGGACTGAAGGAAGGGCTGGCGTAGTGTGGCGGCTGGAGGAGGTTTGGTGTAGTGTGGGGGAGTAGGGAGAGGGTGGAGGAGGTGGAAGGGGGGGGGGGGGGCGAAGGGGCCCCAGTGAGTGGAAGATGAAGCAGAAAATGGCTGGGGTCCTAAGTCGCTGCCTTGGAGATGCGCCTCACCTACCAAATCCTCGGCGGTCAAGTGTGCGATGATGGTGAAAAACGCCACGAGTTGCATGATGGACGGAGATATGGAAATGGCGTGACCATACGTCCTCCTCCTCTCTTCCGTCTACGACGGTACGGGGAAATCCGCCCGCTGCCTAACATCCCATTTTATTGAATCAAATGAGGTGCTTTGTCCGCCAGCGTCGGGCAGCTAAGATTATCTCACGAAAGCAGTTACGGTGAGCCGCTAAGAACCGTTCCTTGGTCGTGTTTTCGAAAGAATACCATGGGTTGTTATTTCACTATGGAGTTCATCAATTCTTTCACTAATTACACACCCATTTTCTAGGACATGGATGTTTATTTATCTATTAAATTATACCACTTTAGAATCAACTAAAATAATTATAATTTTCACCATGTACTATGGATTCAATATGGCCTTTATATTTTAATATGAGCTTAATTGTATTTGAAACTTTGATTAACGAGAATTGTATGAATGGAGCTGAATAACTCAGTTCCGTGGCACATGAGGAATCCCGGTCAATAACAATATGACTTGATAAAAGATCGCGGGTTGAAATCCTACTAGATTATTGACATTATGTTTGCTAAAGGATTAAATTTAGGATAGGCGGAATAATAGAACGTCAGTCGGTAGAGCAACTAGAAAACATATTCAACTTGCATTCTAGTTCCAAGCTTAATCCATTTTGCTGGATTTGAAAATTTGAAACCAAAATCTTCTTTAATTCTGAGTTACTTCTGATGTGCCTCAGTACCTTTGAAAGAAAACCTCCAGCCATAAAAAATTAAAAAAACTCTATCATCGGTCCACCTTTGAAAAAAATGGAGGCCACAATTGAAACAATTGAAGTAGATGGAGTATTTGGATCGAGTGAATGTGCAGCAACACATCACCGAGTTCCATCCGAAACCAATAGGGTAGCGAAAACAAATAATCGGTAATCGAATATCTCCATTAAGTAAGAGTCCAGGCCCCACGCGGGGAAGGAGAAACGGGGAACAAGATCCCCGGGGATGAGAGAGACGTGGATGAAAAATCTTTCGGGGATAAGGAATTGGAAGTAATGAGTGGAGGATAGGGTGCTGTTGACAGTTGACAGGGAGCTGGGGGCGCGTGGAAAATGTAGTGGGAGGAATGGGTTGGACGCCGAGATCGGAGTCGAGAGCGTCGGAGGGAGAAGGGGAGTGGAAAGAGATGTGTGGGGGGGGATGGAGGGAAGGGGGTTAAGAATAGGGAAGTGGAGGGGGGGGAAGAGGGGAAAGGAAAGAGGGACCGGACGGCCGGAGGAGGAGGGAAGCCAGGTATCTTAACGTCCCTGACCTTATGACCGGACGGCAGTCAAAGACTTCACTGAGACCAGAATGAAGATGGAGATAGTTTGTGCGTCCTTGGTGTCCCTTCGCCCCATCCACCCCCTCTCGCATAAATGTGAGAACCTCCGTTTTGGTCGAGGTGAGGACGTGAGGACAAGGGCGGGGATGGAGGGAGAGGTGGGGATAAAAGGGTGGGAGGAAGGATAGGAGGAAGAAGGAAGAGAGACGGGCCAGGTAGGAAAGCAAGTGAGTCCGAGAGGCTGGGAAAGGTGGGGAGAAGGAAAAAAGGGCGAGTGGTTTGTGGGATGGGGCAGGTAAGGGGAAATCTACGGAAAGAAACGAGAAGCATGCGAATGTGTGAACCTCTTGAGCAAGGAGGATTTTGTCGGTGAGATGGGGCTTGGGAGAGGAGGCTTGGGGACACGTAGGCAACATGATCCTCTCCTTTTATTTTATCGCATTGTTTTTATCCCTTTTTAAGGTACCTACCCTTTTCCGTGGTAGTCGGAAGCCATTTCGACCGGGGCGAAAATGTGTAGAAGCGCCGTCTCCATGAGATGGGCTACTGACGCGCACCGAAATAACACATATATCTCCTTGGGAGTGGGCTCTGGACATCAGAGGCGGGAGGATGAGACTGGCGGCGGATGAGGAAGTGGGTTTTTTTTTACCTCGCCACCACTTGGGAGAATGGGGGTCTTGTAGGAGAGGGAGGGTATTACCGTCAAATTCGGAGGCCTCCGGAAAGCGTTTCTGATAGTGGTGGTATTCGAGTCAGGATTGCGAAGAGGTAAATCGGCGAGGATGTGAGCGAAAATGTGGGATGTGGTGATGTGAATAGCAGCCACAAAAAACACTAAAGTAGAAGAATGAAACCTCCATTTTAACTAGCAACCTTAGGTTTCTGCCTCTTGGGTTCAGTACCAGTAAATTTATTGCGATGTTACTTTTCACCACCTTGAATATGCTGCCTGTGTATGGGATCCGAATGAATTAGGTTTGATCAGAGAGCTAGACAGTGTGAGGCGTAGAGCAGCTAGGTTTGTTAAAACGTGTTACGATAGGTTTAGTAATGTATCAAAAGTGTTTGAAAAATTAGGTTGAAAATGTATCAGATCGAAAGTTAAAGTGCAGGTGAAATCTACGGCAGAAATATAAAACAGATAGCTTTGTTGAAGATGTTAGATGCATTTAAAAAAATAACTGTGTATTATGCTAGTTTCGACCAGATAAATAAGATTAAAGAATATATTGTCGTACCGATAGATTTTCCCACGCACTATTAGAGGACATACTAGGCAGCATTGCAAAGGGATAGGTGGGTGAAATATTGTTGGAGTAGTCTGTAGTGCATTATGCATGTATTAACAACCAATCCTTTTATTTCTATGCCGATACCTAACAGCTAGATGCATGTGACTCTGTTATCTAGCAGTTCCCATGTAGTAACTTAGTTGCATGTCAATGGTGCATGTTTGGTGATCTTCACTCCCTGCCACACCCCCTCACGGTGGCTCGCAGAACATCGCGTGGTGTAGATGAATTTTGGATTCACTGGTACTGAATCTTTCTCACGATCGAAATTTATTAAAGCAGATCAAACTCTGAAATAAATGTTGCCCTATTTTAGTTGCTCTTTTTTGTCCTTTTCCTTTAATGATGAAGGCGTTCGCGATACTTAACAATTATCTTACAGAATAATTTAAACGCTTATTGTTAGTGTAATAAGGTTAGACTTCAAATATCCCGCCAAAATCCTTCCTAACGTGAGGTTTCGTGAGGAAATCAGTTCACTCTATTCCTTAATGGAGATTCGTGATATTTTATCGAGACTGACAGCCTTCTCAGCTACGGGATCATTACGCATGCCACCGATGAAGGAAAACTGATGCCCCATTAAAATGATAATTATTAATAAAAGTTACATTTTTATATCTTGATTCCAGGTTGCTTTCTCCTTATTCTTTCCCCCCTCCCTCTCCCTTCGCCTAAGTCATTATCCCCGTGTCGAGCGAGCGAGCCAAGCCAGGAGAGAGGAAGGTTGATTGGCCTTGTACGGAATACATGTGGGCTTTTATATGGGCTCAGAGGAATACTTAAAAAAATAATATTTTTTTATTCAATTTAAGCGCAGCGTGTCTTCAATTCCCCGTACAACACTGAAAGGAAAATTGATAGCGCCAAACTTGTCATCTTGTCATATTCCTGAAACCATTTGTGGCCCTCTATGCATGTGTGGGATGACTTGACAAACGGCTGCATTATGCCTGGACGAGGTTTGAGGCGGAAGAGAGGAGGCATAAAGGTTACTAAAAATACAGTGGATGGAATATCAGGGAAAAGACACGCTGGGGAAGGCAAAAAATATTTGAATAATGGAGTAGGAAATTATAACTGCGAGAAGAGAAACATTTTAGAAGAAATTTAAAGGGAGGATTATTTTTGTGACGACTCCGTCATCTTTATTGGACTTGCATTAATACTGAGTTGGAATACCAGTTCCACATGTTCATCCATAATTCAAATGTACCGATAAAAATTGGAATTTGGTGGCCCACTTCACGGGAATCCTCCATGTCGTATATTTGCGCAGAGAAACGCAATACTTATGGAAGTCATTCTAGATCCCCTTTCAAATAGCATTTCCAAACATGACGATGCCCGATTAACGCATGTGGTTATAGATATTTATAATGATTGAGGTTAAAATCGAGATTTTTTATTATATAATGCTCAAATTAGACTTTCAATATCTAGTATTTAGTACAGGGAAATTCTATGCCCGAACGATAAAGAATATTTAAATATTGACCTACAAGCAATTGAAACTTGGTGTGATACATGGCAGTTAGAATTAAACTTTAAGAAATGTCTTGTAATGAATTTTTGGAAAAAGAATAGCTCTCCTCCTACCACTTACAAAATAAGTAATAATGAATTAACAAACGTGGAATCCATTAAATATCTTGGAATAAGACTGACAAATATCTTTCCTGGGGTAAACACATTCGTGAAATAATGGGTCAAGCGAATCGCAAACTGGGTTTCATTAAAAGAGTATTGGGTAAATGTGACGATCATGTACGAGAAATCAGCTACTTTTACCTTGTTAGACCTCATTTGGAATATGCTGCCAGTGTATGGGATCCCTACGAAATCGGTCTAAGTAATGAACTTCAACGTGTGCAGCGAAGATCGGCAAGATTTGTAAAGGGACGATACGATAATTATATTAGCGTAACCAGTCTATTAAATGAATTGAAATGGGAATCATTGTCAGATCGCAGGTTGAAATTTAGACTTAATCTGTTCCACAAATTCCAAGGCAATATTTTCAGTGATGATGTTAAAAATATTTTACGAACCCCAACTTACTATGGCAGACTGGACCATAATCATAAAGTTAGAGAAATTGATTGCCGAACTGACCGATTCAAAATGTCCTTTTTCCCTCGAACAATTAGAGATACGAATAACGGTAAATATGTCCTATCGGAGAGTAGCAATGGATAGCATTGGTAGCTGCATGTTGGTATGAGTACTTAAAGCTAACCCTACTAACAGAATGTTTTTGCATGTTTTCTTTGCAATTTCTATCTTTTTAAATAGTGTAGTTCTGACTACTATATTAATACTATTCCTTTTTTATGCATGATATGTAGTGCATGTTTGGTGAGCAATCACCCCCTGCCACACACCCTTGTGGTGGCTTGCAGGGTATTATGTAGATGTAGATGTATTTCGGTCTTAAAACCCTTAGGCTTGACCCTTAGACTTCTCCTGCGCGTGTCTGAATGTTGGTTTCTTCCGAACTGCTGTTGTACTCATGAAAAGCGGCTACTTTACATTTTTCCCTTTAGCGCAATGGTGCTTTCTATCGAAAAACGATCACGGGGGTGACTGGTGGCTATAATTAAACTCATTTATCAATACTAATCACCTGATGTGGTGGTCCGTGTCACCAAATTTCCAGTACAGGCGATTATCTTCTACACGAGCTAAAGCCCATTAAATGTGAAATCAGGCAATAAAGAACATTTTATAAAGCTATATGGTGGTGGTTTTAAGGTTCCGTAACCAACAACTTACCGACAAAAAATATAAAAAAAGCTGAACATTTAACTGCAGCCGTTGCGATTGAACCGAAAGATTTATTATCTCTTCAAATGAATCTATCAATATACGATCGATCGTCCATTGAAATACTGTCCGCAAATGAGGAAATGCGTTGAGAGTATTCGTTCCTGAACTCCATCATCAAAATTTCGCCCTGCTCTCTATTTCCTTCAGGATTAACGAGGCGACTGTGGCTGACCTACATAACTGGTCACGAACTCCTGCTCGAGGCGCAACCCAATAGGCATCAGCTTGAAAACATGCCCTTTTCCTCACTGGTTGAGAGGGAGAGAGGGAGGGAAGGTGTATGTGAGGCCGGGAGGAAACAAAAGGTAAATAAAACGCGAGACGCACTTGGATCACATCGAGAATTTGAAAAGCGCCCGACCCGCGTGCCGTCAGACCGTTTAGTACGACTCGTGGGGAAAAAATGCGAGGGACATCTACATCTACATAATACCCTGCAAGCCACCAAAAAGGTGTGTGGCAGGGGGTGATTTCTCACCAAACGTGCACTGCATATCATGCATAAAAAAGGAATACTTAGTATTAATATGCTAGTCAGAACTTCACCATTTAAAAAAGATAAAAATTGCAAAGCAAACATGCAAAACATTCTGTTAGTAGGGTTAGCCTTAAGTACTCATACCAACATGCAGCTACCAATGCTATCCATTGCTACTCTCCGATTGGACATATTTACCGTTATTCGTATCTCTAATTGTTCGAGGGAAAAAGGACATTTTGAATCTATCAGTTCGTCAATCAATTTCTCTAATTTTATGATTATGGTTCAGTCTGCCATAGTAAGTTGGGGTTCGTAAAATATTTTTAACATCATCACTGAAAATATTGCCTTAGAATTTGTTTAAGAGATTAAGTCTTAATTTCAACCTGCGATCTGACAATGATTCCCATTTCAATTCATTTAATAGACTGGTTACGCTAATATAATTATCGTATCGTCCCTTTACAAATCTTGCCGATCTTCGCTGCACACGTTCAAGTTCGTTACTTAGATCGATTTCGTAGGGATCCCATACACTGGCAGCATATTCCAAATGAGGTCTAACAAGGGAAAAGTAGCTGAATTCTCGTACATGATCGTCACATTTACCCAATACTCTTTTGATGAATCCCAGTTTAAAACATGGAGGAAAGAGGAAACATGGACATGGAGGAAAGAGAATAGGAGGGAAATAAATAAATCCTTCTCTCATCCCTCGTCGCCGACTCCCGGTGGCTCTCGATCGGCAAACGTACTTCCCGGCGTGCACTCTGCTTGCTATATTCCGCTGAGGGGTGGATGGGAATGAGTTGTGGGCGGAGTCCTGGTCACGTTGGGAGGCCGGCCGGATCGGTCGCACGCCGACTGCTGTAAGGCGTCGCTGCCTATTCCCACACGAAGTATAACACCCCCGGGGCGGGGGTGGACCCAGGTTTTTTATTCCACCAGCCAAGTCGAGACAGCCTACATAGTCGAGGGAACCATTGAATCACGCGCAAGTTGCGCCTGGCTACTGCATCATTTTTTATTAATATCATGTTGATGGGGATCGGATGGATTTGGTGAAAAGAGTACTTTTATTTCATGCTGAAGACCCAGATTCGAATCCATTGAATGACCGAGACATGTTTGCCCCTTTCCTTAGTAAAAGCCTTGCATCTATGCCTGGGTTTTCCCGACCGTTAACTACAAAATTCCTACTCATGATTTGCACCCCCCGTAAAACGACATCTACATAATTTATTTATTTATTTACCATTACCACCGAAAACAGCACTCGTGGCCTTTACATCGGGGTATGAATAATAATAAACAACTGACAAGCACACACAATCATGTCCTGCGTGGTGAAAAATCCACTAAGGCGGGACTCGAGCCCGCGACCCTCAGGTTAGCAGGCAAGGACCACGCCGCCACCGGGGCCGACAAATACTTTGTAATCCACCATAAAGATGTGTGGCAGGGGCTTGCGGCACCCCCAGGGTGTGACAAGAGAGATGAGGGTGGCAAACTAAGTTTTGATAACGTGATTGCGTTCCATCCATTTAATGTCACAAATCGCTGAAGCTATGCTAAGTAATTCCAATTGTTATTACTTCTTAGGGCGCTCTTCGTGGATTTTCCTAGTACCAATAAAACTTGTTTTACTTTTACTGATTTGTCCTTCATAATGACGCTACAACGAATAAAATTTGGTTGGGCTTTAATTAAAAATCAGGGTAGAAATGTGCAAAAATTTTTATCTATGAATAATTCCTAGTTCGTACCGAAGGCAACACCACCACATTGCCCATTTTCGTTGGAGAGTGAATGGGGATAATTTTGGATGACAAGGATTTCGTAAGTGCTAACGTACATACATACATATTGTACATATGTACTAAGTAGCCTAAATTTCTGTTCTGATGGGGCAAATACAATATACTACTGTTTGAGGATGTTTGGATATGAATACCGTTCGGGAAGGTTTGTACTGAGATTGTAACAGCAGCGACAGTCCGTGTCCCGTTTCTGCACCCCGTGAATCAGGTGTTTACCGTACACTGTTTTCAAATCACGCATTCAGATTACTTTTTTAAATGAATTTGCCGTGTATTTGATTTTTTACACTCAAAATTGTGGGTGAAGAGTGCCATGCGGTCTCAATTTACTTATATCTTCATATTTTATTCATTTTCATCGTACCCGCATTTATCGTCTGATTTCCTCCCCAGAAGAGCTGCTTCTTCCGCTGCCCTCGTCCGCTCGAGGACTACTCCGTGACTTCCTTATCTACTTCTCCTCCAGGGAAGAGCCCCTTGCTCTTTTATTTCCGTTTTTTCCCATCTCAAGAAGGAAAAGCATTGCGTCTTCCGCTGTCGGAGTCGTTCCTTGCCCCGCACAAGCAGCCAGCCTCTTTAAGCTTCCCTCGGAGAATTCATTTGAAGGTGAAGAATCATTTTTCATCTAAGAAATGGAGAGTGGTGGGGTAGGTTTGGGGATTTGCGTGAGAGACGAGGGTTAGGAGAGAAAAGGATCTGGATGAAAAAGGAAAAGGAGTGACAGAAGTGAGGAAAACGAACGGGGATTATACGAGAGTCAGTGGTAGAGCGACCAAGATAAGTCTTCAAGCAGTCATGACCGGTGAGTGGCCATCGACTGCAAGGGAGATACTTTTGTACCTTGCACGACGGGAAAGTACTCCTCAGAAGCTTAAATCATTACCAAAATATTCCCTCGCTCTCTTTGGTCGGAAATGAAATGAGATGAGATCTTAATAGTGATTTTCCAAGGCTGCCCGACTAAATTGTGGTGATGAAGACGATAATCGTGTTAGTGCAAGCCATTGTAATTGTTGAACTATTTAGCCTCGTATTAGAGGATTAGGGGCGCAAAATAGACGCCCGGTTTTTTTTCAAATTCTAATCCTTTTCAAATTTTGGGTTTATTTCTATAGTTTCATGTCAAGAGGTGAAAGACGCTCGATAGTGCTGAAAGAATTGAATTTTTATTTATGTAAAATACAATGGCCGTACGCCAGTCTCATAACCATGGGAATGGAATCCATTAACATGAATAATGTGTATGTCTTACAGCTGAAAATAGTTCAATACGTCCAACACCTGAAATTGGATTACCTATTTTATAAACAGCAACTATCTACTCCCGAATGCTGACTCATGTTTTGAAAAACTCCGAGACGGATTAGAAAGTTCATTTTTTTACATTGCACATTAAAAAAGTACTAAATTCACAAAACCTTGAGCCTACGAAGAACTGCCGGTAATGGCACCAGTTTCCCGAGGAGAAAAAAAATGTTCCGCAGCCAATCTCAAATAAATATTTAGGGCCTCGCTCGTTCTCAGCAGCTCGTAAAAATCAATCATTCATGGTGCCAAACAGGACGGTGGAAACTAATTCGGAGACTAGCTTCGGGAGGAAGGACTAAGTGAGATGGATTATGGGATCGGGACATTTGGGAAAGGGGGAGGGGGGCAGCGGGTTGCGAGGGAGGGAAAGAAGGGGGGGGGGGAAGTTTGTGAGAGGGTGAGGTGGGGAAGGGAGAGAGAGAGAGAGGAATAGATTGGAAACAGAAGTCTTAGGGGGGGCATAAATATCGCTGGACGGGAAAAGGGATGCAAAAATTCACGACCTTCACCACGCCCACAAACTCTTTTCAGGGTATCCGTTCTCCAAACTGACCCTTAAAATGTCGTTAATCGCAGACGACTCTGGAAACTCGTTATCCAGAATGTGGGATCGGCGAGTATATGGACTGATGGAAGACTGGAGAGGCGCCTGAATAACTGATTTAGGGTTCAAGTTGTCTGAATCGTGATTACTGTGCTTCTTATCCCGACGGTGGCCAATATTTGGGTAGACTTCATTTTAGAAAAGTGAGATAGTATCAAAAGTCTCACTCTTACCTAACATTTCATTTTAAATATAATTTACACGATTTAAAAAAAATATGTAAACGGCTCTACAAAAAGGTTTACTTCTTTTTTGTCGACTGTTTAATTAATGAAATGCTTTCATATTTTTCTTTATCTTCAGTGACAAAGTAATGCCACCAAAACGACGCCAATGGAAAAAGTATGCACTTATGTATGGTCGCCAAATGTGTTTTTACCCTGTTGTTAAAAATAGATATATTATTAGCCTGCGTGCCAAATTACTTCAAAATCACGAACATTTGTATCTTATGAACCCTGGGCTAGGGGAAGAGGGGGCCATATGGCCTCATCTAGCCCAGGATAAATAAATAAATAAAATAACTCTATTCTTTGCGCAGGCCAACGTAAATCTTATAAAGAATAAAATTTTCACGGTTAAATGAGTGTTTGGATATCTCTGATGGTCTATGGCGTTAAGACAACATAATTTAATACCACTCCCCTTATCTCGAAAAACGGATTAATTAATTAATTTACTTAAATTAATTAATTATGAAGCAGTTGCACAAAGTTACGTTGGATGCAGCTAACTATGTATATAGAAAAACGAATACAAGAGGAGCTATTTCCCCTATTTTTTTTGCTTCATAAGTGTGGTTTTACTGCAATGTCCAATTGCTAAGAAGTTGTTAGACACTGTCAATATGCATATAATCGATTTTATTCTACTATTTGTGATTTTAATCAAATGGAGCATTATAAGCAGGGGTATATTTCGATGTTGTTCCCTTTCTCAGGGCAAGTACTTGATCTCTTCCGAACCAGATGTCACTGCAAAAATCTATGCCTTAACCACATCGTAAATCTAGGTAGATCATCATACAGTTAAATGTTTGTTTTCTCATAATCCTCCTATTGCCGATTCTCTTAGGGAGAGAATTGTTGCACTCCGTCTCCGAAGCGAATAATTGGCGGTGGGGTATCGTGTAACAAAAAGAACCACTTGATTTCCGGACAGCGTAAGATTTTAGTGTGTCATAAAATAATACCCGCTGACAGAATTCCTGTTGAGAATGACATTTGAAACTTGTACTCCTATAAGTTTATAGATACCCGATGAGTTAGCCTCTTCATTATGAACCTAATCTCCACTTCCCCCGAGGTAACTTTCCTCCTGAACATGGGCCGGCCATTAATAAATTTAGCCCCTCCCGGAGCCACGAAACCGCTCGTAAATTATTATCTCCCCTCACAGTGACTCCGTCGCTTCACCTCGGCCATGGTCGAAACATAAGGGCCCCACTCATCGCGGCAGAATTCACAATGGGCCCCCAAACTCACGCGTGCGGGCCCTTGCAACCGCTCGCCGCCCACCCGCAAAGCTCCGAAGTGGAGAGAGAAAGACATGTAAGGAAGGACCCTGAGGGAAAGGAATCAGTCCTCTTTTCCCCCCGAGCCCTCCAAGGGGAAAAAAATTCCTATGGCGCGACCATAAAAACTCCCTCAACGGAGGAGATGATGATTCCCTCCCGAAGATACGACCGTGGAGACCGAAGGTTCTGTATCTCTTCGGAGAGGACGAACCCTCTCTCCCCCGCACCGCGGCTTAGTTTTTCTAGCAGGGCCTTCTGATGGTAGCGATGGAAGGAAACGCGATGACATCACGGTAAGATTTATAGGTATGATATGGCAGTGATATCCATGTACTGGACTGGCGATGAGATCAACCAAAAAATATCGCTGCTAAATTCACTCCCATATCAACCTCATTGCATTATAACTTTTGTTGAAAATACATTTTTATTTCCGCAGATAAATATCACAGCAAAATTTTCATCTTTTATCACCGTTCTCGACTTATCGTTAGCATCCATCAATTTAAGGTCATAATCACTCTATTTAGGGCATATCTTGGATTGAACGTAATCTCTAACGTAAAATATTGGCTGACCATTTTATGTTACAGAGTAATTAGACCTGGTCATTTAGCAAAGATTCAATGAAGTCCTGAGTGACAAGACAATCTACGGATTGCCCTGTAAACCACATGGAAGGAATGTGGAAGGGGGTGACAACCCTTCAAGATAAAAATTTAGGATGTGCCTTTCTTCCAGCATCCCTAAAATTTTCATAAGAGGAAACGAAGAGATTATTCTGGCAACGAGCAATTTCGCGTCACTTCCGGTATTGATATTTTTGCAAGCAAGGGAAAGAGCATCGGTTGGCAGATTCAGAACTGGTCTGGGAGTACCTAAAGTCTTGATAAGCGTGGTAAATGTCTAAAAATTGGTGACTCAGGATGGATGGGACGCATCACGTGAGTATTGCTACACATAAACGTTATTGCTCATCCGAGCAGCGCGGAGTAACCTACCGAAACTTTTGTCGGTGGGGATGGGTATAACCGAGGGTCAGAAGGTAGGAAGGGGTGGCTGTGTGCGGAGAGTCCCTTGGAGGGGAAAAAAAGGGTTTGTTTCTATTTATTTTTTTTCCTCCTGGCGGAGAATGACCATGAGGTATGTCGGGAGTGGGTAAGGGATCGGTGGCCGTTGATGTAGACACGTAAAGCCGGCGACCACCCGTCCACCTGTTGAGCATTCCTAATTAGCGCGCGTGCGACCTTGCCTTCATGTGTGGCTAAGAGCTTTGATGGGGACGGAGCAAGGAGTGTTCTTTTCTTTCGGATTTATGGTGACGTTTTGGTAGAGAGCCCGACGGTGAGAGAAGAGGGAATGGCTCTCTTTCGAGGAAGAGAAAAAGATTGGGGAGAAGTGGAAGCTATACCCTATCCTCACCATTATCGGGCGCGCGGAAATTTTTTTCTCGATCTGTCGCCACATTCAAAAGAAAGAGTAGGGATCCCTGGAAATCACCGGAGATATTAACATAGTTGGCTGAAATTTACTACTGGGCATATTGTGCTCACATCCTAATGTTTGTTTGTGCGTATTATGGCGGTCGAATACCGTATGCGAGACAGGATCCGAGGCACAAAAGGCACACTCGTGGAAACACTTGGCTCTCCTTCGAAATGTTCATGAGATATAATAAATTTCGTAGATTAGGAGAGTGGTGAGAGAAAGGAATGAGTAACATGAAATGATTACTACATGGTTTTACGATTTCGCCCAGTAGATACCCTACATTGAATCAAATTGTTTCTGTAACCTGTGGACCTACTGATATAAAATGGGCTTTCATTCTTACAAACATTCCTTGGATTACATTTGCAAGAAAATGTTAGAAATGAGTAACAAATATTATCAACAAATGCAACAAAAGGATAAACGTTTCCTCTCACGTACACAACCAATTTTGTGTTAAATCGTTTTCCATATTCGAACTGGAAAACTTATTTAATTAATGCGAGTCAGAGATCATGAGTTACCTGACGACCCTTTATTTTTATCTTTGTTTTACGAAAATTCTCCTAATTGTATTTAACAATCAATTTTAAAATATATTTACAGATATATGGATTATCTTGAAGTATTCCACCGTAAAGAAATGTTTTGTAAAGGTTTTATTTTATGATTTTCTTTGTTGAAATAAGGACAATATTATTGCATGGAACGATGTATTAGCGTTTCCAGCGTTTCTATTGACCTATGGCGGAGCTACGTGAATATGTGCTACCTTGAAAAAAAAATTTGAATCTACTCTACCCAAAGTTTATATTACAGTAGAAAAAATTCCGGTTAACACCTTCAAGCATATTGAAGGGCTGAATGTATAATATTGAAAACTGCATGTAGAAATAGCATACATCACTAGCCATTGAAGCCAACAGTTTTTCTGATAATCATGTATTGAAATACAGAATTAGTTTAGTAGAATATTTTGGAAGATTAATTTCACTTGTAGAAGGAGGGTCATTCCAATTGTATGTACTATTTCTCGGAACTATGACTTCTTGGATCCTCGGTTACGAACAACAGGACAATGAGTCAGAGATAGGTAGCAATTGAAATGAACATAATTTTAATGGATCGGCGTCTTGAAATTACCCTTTAGAATGGGAATCGAATCCCGATGACAATTGCAGAAAGGACCATATTTCTGTTTCCAACCCGGTCAGTAACCTGCCGCCCTGACAACCCAAAGGTCGCTGATTAGTCTCGCTGAGTACATGTATGTCGTGTTTGTCTTCAGATTAAACCTTGTGATAGACAGAGTAATATAAATTCAGCTGTTGTGGCATCTCAAAATCTAATTATTCTGCTACAGTCATTCTTCAGTTTGGAATTGAGAGCAAATCAACGTAATTACTCGAGATAAAAGGAAATAAGTGATGGGTGATGTTGTGGGTAACACGTATTCGGGGACTGAGCACAAAATTAATGTCATTCATCACGAGGAGAGGGACATAAATGACCTTGTGAGGCATTCAAATGGTATTTGTCCCGACGACCAATCACAGTCGCGTCATTTCCGGAGCATTTGGTGGGGAGGGGGGGTAGGGGGGGGAGAGGGGGTGAAGTCAGCCTCCCTAGAGATTCGGCGGCGTATCTCACGGAGTGGAGGCCTGGACCCCCTTCCCCCGAACGAAATTTCCAAATGGTAAGATCTCAAATGGGTAGTCAAGGAGGTCGTTGGGGGGTGGGGAGAAGTAAAAGGTCGATCTCGAACGCAGGGAGAAAAAAAAAGAAGAGTGAAAAGCGGAGAGGTTGAGACGTAATGGGCATCGGGAGGACCTTTTTCGCAAGGTGCTATTAAGAATGAGAAATTGACATCCCAAGGAGGACACCTTGTCCCGAACCCCCTTGCTTTTACTTTTTTGTTTCCCTCAACCCCGTCCAGCCCGGGATGTGGGCATTCCGAAAGCGAGACTTTCGGAGAGTGGAGTTCGGTTGCGCGGTAAATAGCAATCTCTCTGTCTCGCCCCCAAAGCGACACTGACAGTCCCTATTATAATTTACATTACAAGTTTCGCACGGGGCCACTACCGAAATGGAAGTCACGTCTTATTACTTGCGGAGGCTATAAAAAAATATTAAGATTTGACGCTTGTAGTGACTCCCGGATTTTTTTAACATCTGCACCAAGAGGCGGAGAAGTGCGTCAAGTGAATTTACGTGTACACTAATAGCACCAAGTGGTCGCGACGGTCTCCTTCTTCAACGTGCCCTTACGGACTTGCCTACCTCAGATCCGCATTACAAGACGGGTATTTGCGATATTAATTGCAACTTCCGCGGTATATGTCCAGACTATCTTTAAGATTCATATATTGCCGTTCGCACTGTACGTTCGCACTGCCGTTCGCAAAATAATTTTTATTGAAATCAATTGAGAAACATATCATTATAACCATCAACAGATTCCTAAAAATAGACCTCGACGTTCGTATTATTCTTATTAACAATGATTTATCACGGGGAATATTGCTAACATTCTCTGCTAAGGAAAAAAATGATTATGTTGCTCATCCAAAAAAGAAACTTGAATAAATTTGATATTTTTCCCAAAAATGTAATCCTCGAAATGAATGCTATTTACTACTACTGCCTGAGAAAGCATTTGAGCCATTGGTTTAAAAATTTGAAGTCATTTTTAGTTTCGTTATTATATTAGCCAACAATCTCAAATAAACTTGGTACTCTATTTCGTGCTCATGAAAACTGTATTTTGTAGATAAACTTCTTTCTACCAACTCGCTACGATTATATTTTGCTTTTTTGAAGTTTTCTGTCATGCATATTCTGTTGGAGATACGCAAAGTTTTCGAGATTCATTTTTTATGCAGCCAGCATTGAGTAAAATGTATCCTTACAGACATCATTCCTCCGTCAGGCTCAGGATCAAAATTAATTTTACTGCCGTGTTAAACTATTTGCCAACGTTAAAGTAAACTATCCAAGATTTATTAATGGGGAGCGAATCCATTGGAATTATTTGTAGCATAAA
Organism: Platycnemis pennipes; assembly: GCA_933228895.1. Taxonomy (NCBI): domain Eukaryota; kingdom Metazoa; phylum Arthropoda; class Insecta; order Odonata; family Platycnemididae; genus Platycnemis; species Platycnemis pennipes. The sequence goes on from OW121850.1 coordinate 114,014,921, forward strand.
ACAACTTTGAAAATAATGCCTTATCTATAAGGCGTCACAGTAACAAATAATTATGCGCAGATCAAAGATAATTTGGAAAAGCCTGCATAAATTACAAAAAAGTATGGAAAATTTAGACAAAACTTTTTGCCACCTGTCATAACGCAAGTTCTTTGGCACTATAATTCATAATTTTCTACATAGGGTAAGTTGTAGGCATCTTTTAAGGGTATTTACCCTCATCGCCATGACGTAGAAAGCGGCCTCTTACACAACTGCAGTCCGTTTTGTTGCGGAACACGCATTAAAAAATGTACATAAAAAAGCAAGCGATTTCACAGAGTACTTCAACTTAAGTTGTGTGATGGATTGCACTAAAACCAGATATTAATGTGAAAGTAGTGAGCTTAATGAACCACTCACAGTCATGTTTTAACTGCGGTGCCGGAGTTACGGCTTTAACCCGAGAGCTTTAAAGGAGAGTGGACAGGAAGCTTCGGCATATTACAATGACGTGAAACACGCCGACTTAGTCAAAGAGTGGAGTTATGAAAAAATTGTGTCACCAACGATGTCGACCATGCTTGTCTCAGTATTTTAAAGCGCCCAATTCGAAGAACGGATATAGGTGAGGTAAAATGTTTGGAATGGCTTCAGCATGCTTTGCCACTAACTTGGTGTGCTTTTTGGTTCTATCTCAGAGTTACTTGGAAGAGATTCCTTTCTTTTTGGTCATCCTTTCACTTTCCTTGGTTAAGTTTCTTCCCTAAAACTTTTGTTTTTCAGCTCTTCCTCTCTTTTCGGCCTTGAAGCACATACGTCCACATTTTCTCGTTGGCATGGCGAATCATTGCCCAAATATTTCCGCCAGGAAGTTAGTTTTTTTTAATTGTATGTATGTATGTACAAGCTATTTACATTTTCAAGAATTCTTGTTTCCTTAGCTAAGCTGTTACAAAAAATTGAATATTCATTTCACATTAAAAACCATCAAGAATTTTGCATTTGAATACTAGCCAAGATTTTTTAGGCGTCCCACCCTTTCGGTGTAACTATAAGTCCAATAAAATAACAACAGGGCATTTACCATTGTGAAATATGATATATACGACTTTTTCTTGGGTTTTTGTGTTAAGGAATTTCAATGGCAATACGTTTTATTCTGTTCTTGGGATCGACAGATACGAAAAAAAATAACTAGGCTAGCTGCCATTAGCCAGTTGAATTGTCTAAGATTATTATTTATCATGCATGCATATTTAATCGTTGAATATGAGTTGAGCAATGACGATTACATGAAACACCATTACTTTTAGATGTGAGTTATTATAGCTAGCGCACGCCTCAAGGATAACAATTTTCTCTTGGATTTGGGTCACGAACCTCTATGGTAGTAGAGGAGAAGAATTGAAGGGAGACGAGAGAGAAATGCAACAAAAGTGGATTAATAACATTTTGAAAGGTGATGGAGTATGGTTAGAGAATTATATTAAAGCATACAGAAGAAATCAAATTCAAATACGGGTGTAATGTGGTTCACAAGGAGGAGTTAAGAAGGAAGATGAGAGAATGCCTACGTGGATGAAAAACGCCAGGTGGGGACTACCTACAAGGCAACCAATGAGAGCTGTTAGAATATAAATTATGATGATATTTGAGTCCTATATTGTGCATATGGGTCAAATGGTAAGAAAATAGAGTGTGGAGAAGGCTTCGGTCGGCCCACAAGACAGGAAACACGTCAAATCTCCGTCACCGAGCCATCCTCCGACTCTTTTCCACCCCTGAGTCTCCCTCAGCTCATCTTGAATCTGGCCGTCATAATCTAGGCAGCGGAGTTGGTCAGTCATAACCCGGCCGAATAAAATATGTGAGCCGGTGAGGCCTCTCTGGGCCATGTCCATTGTCTCATGATTTATAATGGCAGGAGCGGATCGTCCCCGCACCCCTCCCCCGCGATCCTCCGCCCAGCCCCTCCCACAAAATCCCAACCCCCCCCCTGCCCGCTTTCCACCCATTTCGACACCCCACTCCTCCCTCTCGTTCTCTGGGAAATTGGGTGTCCATGACTTTCCCATGACCTCGCCGTCATCATTCCACGAAAAAATATTTATTAAGCAGCGGTGGAAATATGTCGTTTATGTTTGTCCATCCCGGGGGACGAGGGGAAACGAATTGGAGTGAGGAAAGATGGAGAGAATAAAAACAAACTCAATACACATTCATAGCTCTACAATCCCTCATCTCCATACGCTGCTTGATTATTTCTTTTATTTCTCTCCTTTCATTTCTACTATTCTCCCTTCTGCCAATTGAGACTCCAGCTGTGATTGTCAATTTTCTTTCACCCAAGAAATTTCAGGAATTGCGATCTCCGAGGCGCGGTTTCGATTTTTTTTTCACTTAACTCTTGGCTGCGCTGCGATTTATTGATATTCACGGCCCGCGGGAAGTCATTGTTCACGCAAATAAAGCGGTTTTTAACGAAGAACGGTGGGGAAAACCAGAATTCGAGGTTAATGGCAAGCCACCGTGATGAAGTTGGTTAAACATCACCGATGATATTTGTCATGCTTTGGAGCATATTCCTGTCAACTTTAGCACAGGAAAATAATGTAACTTAAATGCATTGTGGGTCACATGTAATTAATTTTAACTATCTAACGGTTGGGACAGCTCTGATGAACTATCTCCTCTGTGCTCAGATTTTTTCTCTTTTCCTACGCTGTCACTCTCTTCAGCTGAGCACACATACTCTCTTCAAACCGTTTTAAATTACTTTTCTCCTCCTCCTTCGGAGTCGCTTACCCAGCTTTCTACCTTCAATAAAACCCCTCAAGTGTAATGTGGGGCGTAATTTATAGTTATGTCAGCTCGCCGTGCAAGGCATCCCGGCGGAAGAAATGAAAAGATTAGGGTTTTTTTTTGTGTGTATACACATACATAGTGACTAAAATTAGAGCGGGGAGGAGGTAATGGAAATAAAGGGAAGCAGAATGGAGTAGATAGATTGTGAAACGCCACGTTGCGAAGTCCAAGCTCCTTATTCTTGGTGGTCAATTAGCCATGATTTATCGTGAAACACTAATTCCAATCTCAACACGATAACGCAGGATTATGGATAAATATTTAGCAGTAATTCACCCACTTGTCGTAATAGTTATTTATAGTTGCAGAGAAAACACAAATGTTTATAACTAAACCAAGTTAATTCATATGTACAGGCACGCAGGGCATTAAAGTACCGCATAAAATTACTTGACTAGTAAATACAATTTTTAAGAGAGGTTGGCATTTTAATTCCAAGGTTTTCTTGGCGCCCACAAAAAAGTGTCATCGTTAATTCCATTCCTTCGAACAAGATGCTAAGGAAATGATTGACCATGGGAAGACACAGAAGGAGATGTAAAGATAAAAGGAATTTCATTTAATAGTCCCAAGATGACTCTTCGATCAGGAATTGATTCATTGAGGCCATAGTGACGTAAAGATGATGATCCTGACATTTCTCTTCAACGTTTCCCGCGTTGAAAAAGTACGAGACGCATCGGATGTGAGAGTGAATGAGAAAATAAATGATCTCATTTGCTTGCCTTTACAAAGACTATTACAGCGTCGAAGTTCATTCTGAAGCCATTCCCTTGGAAGTATTCATTCATCACATGCTAAATATGGATTTTATTGAATGAGGACGTTTACTGAAGTTTGAATTTCCGGTCAGTATTTTGGATTAGAATAGGTTCACCAAGGCGATGAAGTAAGTTTTCGGCCCAAATTTTAACAGGTATATTTTAACTTGCTTGTATCATAGTTACCGTATAAGATAAAAAGACATATAACCCATTGCCTAACCGAATATTTTATATATTGCACTATAAAAAATGACTTTTTATTCACTCATATTCCAGACCGTAACAAAGAAAGTGTAAGATATCTCTTAAATAACTTGATTGTTAATTATAAACACAATATTGTCTTCTTCTAGAGCTGGGTGACAGACCAATATCACAGAGGGCAACAAGTAAGAGAAAGAGAGCATTTAATTACTACAACAGTGGAGATGATACTTTCAGACTTAGTCATGTTGTGAAAATCTCTATGTTGACCCTAAACTTTGTCTGTCCCCATATCTATTTAAATTAAAACTAGAACCACGATAGTAAACTCGTTGATGGCACATCAATTGCCAGAAGATTAGAATGAAAGTGAATTAAATAGTGAAGTTCTGACTAGTATATTAATACTAATCCTTTTTATGCATGATATGTAGTGCAAATTTGGTCAGAAATCACCCCCTGCCACACACCTTTATGGTGGCTTGCAGGGTATTATGGAAATATAGAGGAAAATCATTCCTCACCATATGCATCGCGTCAACATGGGGAGAAAAAAACCTGTTCTTTTGAGTAGTATACGGGTTTTAAGGTACTACAACAGCTAAGACTGAACCACCTAACCCAAGAAAGGGAGCGTTTACTCGGAACTTAAATCGCAATTTTGTACACAAAATTGCTAGATGGAAACGAAAAATGAATTTTAGTGAAAAAATTAATCTTCTAACCAGAGCCATTCACTCATAAATCAAAAATTAAAATAAGCAAAAGGTGACGCCCACCGAAGAAGCTGCTTTGAGACTTACCACGTCATCTACCTCCCTTCTTCGACTGCTTATAGGGAAAGGGAAGGGAGTAGAGCGGGGTGTTGGAAGGTCTGCTCGCACAGATCCAGGGTCAGCTGTGTCCCCCCATTGCAATAAGGCGAAGTAGCTTCGCGGGCTCAGTTGTGATTGGACGAAATGGATGACGAACTAAGTCACATGCACGCCCACTTTTCCGAAAGGGTTAAAAGCTAAAAAAGTTAAAAGTTTTTCGCCGCTTATAACTCGAGAACTAATTGACGGATCAAAAAATGGAAAAATACGCGTCCTTTTATTTTACAAACACTATCAGATTCGGCAATAAAAAATATGGAAAAAGACCCCATTCTGAGGCAAGCAGAGCGTTACCCTGCGCGGTATTCAAACGCACGACCTTTAGGTTGCCAGGTCAGCACCTTACCGTCCTGGCTACCGCGGCCGGCTAGTTCCCTCGATCGGAAATAAAGCGTTCGCTTCAGCAAGAATTGACTACGACGAGGACCTCAGGTGCAACGGGACGAAGGGCTGGCATCGAAGAGTGGGGATGTGATCTGTTGTGACAAGGTCGCATCGAATGGGATGAGGAGAGATGGTCCGAGTTCAAGCGGGAAAAGAAGGCTGCGGAGGTATTTATAGCCCTCCCGCCCTCCGTTGAGCGATGCTCAATTGTCATTCCGCGTCTCCTTTCGTCGCTCGAGAGGGTAAATGGTAGGAGGGAGCGCGGAGGTGGACGGGAGGTGAGTTATAGGGAAGGAGAGGCGCTTTCGATGGCACGGAGGCAGTCCCAAATATCTCCAGGTCGATAAAAGGAAAGAGATTAAGCAGAAAAAGGAAACGGGGTGAGCGGGGGTTGGGGGAACGACCAAGGCGAAAAAAGAAGGAAGGGATACGTGAAATAAAAATTCCTGTTCCGAAAATTCTCCGACTTGACAGGAGGATAGAAGGTGAAATTATGGGGTGGAATATAATTGCATCATAATTCGCGTAGGGAGAGAGGAATGCCGAACATATTTTCGTCTCCTCAGTGGCACATTTTATTTTCGCTTGCTGAAGCCATTTATCTTTATTCTTCCCGAGGTTTACCCATCGCGGTGGTGACTTTTTTTCTCGTTTCCCCGATGTCAGAAGTTTAATTTTTTTGCCAATTCCTCGAATCGCTCTGTAATATGCTTCCGGTGTAATTTGGGACAACGCAGATTACCAGAGTAAACATTTCTCTGCGGTGCCTTATGGTGGACTATTTTGATGGCCCATACATTTTAAGGTAACTGAATTTCTTTCGTAAATATCTTTTGAATCAGCGACCTTTTTCCAATAACGCTGAATAGCCACACGAGTTCGTGCTTCGTTTTTTTAATAGAACGTGTTTCACATAACACATAGTTGAAACGTTTTGGCTCAACTCACTGTTAGAGGAAGAAGCGGACCTACTGCGGCAAGAAAGCAGTATATAGGTTTAACCCTCCCAAGCGCTAAAAGATACAATTTAGTCGTACAGAAAACCACAATAAATTATAATATGAGAGTTATATTAATCAAAAGCATGAACGGTAAAAATAACAATACGCGTCGTCATGAAAACACGTTACAAGTACAAAATAAAATTAGATCCATGAATGCTGTACCGAAAATAGACTCACTGTTAATAGCTTTGAAAACTTTCACTTACTACTCTGATTGTGGTACCAAGTCATTACGGCTCCTAACGTTGAAATACAAATGATTTTGCTCCCTTGAATCGTGGGATGCGTTCTTGTTTCTATTTCCCTTGATGACCATGTCCTAGATTCCCCACAACACCTCGAATTCCTAAAAAAAAATCTCCCACGCAATGCTACCTTTTCCCTGCCTCTCCATCTAATTCCCCTCTCTCCGTGATCCCCAGCCCTCTCCTTTGTCTACCGCTTCACACCCCCTGCCCCACACCTCACGCCATCCGCTCTTCAATTACCCCTGGCCACCCTCCCCAATCCACTTCGGGACCACCCCGCTTCCGCCAAACCACAATCCCACCCACGTGGATATATGCCTTTTCCACCCCTTCTTCACCTGAGCCATCTCTCTCCCCTTCCTCCTTCATAAACGGCTTCCATCTCCCCCGGACAATGATTCCTTCCCCTACCTAAGAACCCTCTCGCCTTTATCCTGCCACGTAAGTCTTAACAACTTCTTCAACCATCTCTCTCCGCGTCAGAAAAGCACATCCACTATTCTGAGACAGGTGTGCTCCAAGGAAATATCGGTATTACCCGGGGTCTACTACGATGCAGACACTTTGTAACATTGTGATAGCTGCATTTCGAAATTGCGATTTGATCGCAATGTAAACCAGAAAGATATCTTGCAATTTTTAATCTTACATATATATTATTGACATAAAAATTTTCATGATGGAGAGAATATTAGTATTACCCGGGGTATACTACGACGCAGACACTATAATGTAACATTGTGATAGCTGCATTCCGAAATTGCGATTTGATCGCAATGTAATCCAGAAAGATATCTTGTAATGTTTAATCTTACGCATATATTATTGACATAAAACTTTTCATGGTGGTGAGAATATTATGCGTGAGTATATCGCACGTTAATGTTAGTTGTAAGTGGAGCTTGTTCAAGCGTAGTCATACGAGATAAGGCTTTTGTTTACTAGGATTTCTAAGTGTCATCTTTTGTATCTGGATGCGCAGACAGCCGCGGCAACGAAATGATCAACTCGCGGGCCTAGCAACCTTAAGATCGAGGGTTCAATTCCAGCCTTGGCTTGAATTCTAGATTATTTCAGGTTTTAAAACCTATAATGATAGATAACTTCTATCATCTAAAACCATCGACTTATACAACCTGAATATGCAATTGGATGCCAGTTATGAACTTGGATCGAAAAGATTTTTCGCCGATTCGGTTCTCGTTGCTGGGGACCAAACGGCCCATGGGCAGAAATGCCATCGAAGGGCAACGGCAAGCAACACATAAGGGACCCGCCGCGCACGAGTAAACTCCCTCACCCCCGTCTCCGTACTCCCCGCCCCGCCTACCCCCACTCCCTCTTTCGCCCCCTCCTCCCTCACCCACCCCCCCTCCTCAACCGAATCGCCAATCTTCGCACCGCAGGCGCGACGCAAGACCCGCCCACTCCCTCCCCCATCCCATCCCACCCTCCCGTCTCCCGGCCACTGCCTCCCCACCCTCCTCCCCCACTCTCTCCACCAACACCCTTCTCCTCCGGGGAGGTGGAAAAAGAAGATGACGACGAAAAGGAGGGATGGAGAGAGAGAGAGAGAGGTCAAAAAAGCCGAAGATTAAAGGGAACATGATTCGTGGGGGCGTCGGTCTGGTAAGAGGGAGAATCAATCTGTTGCCCCTGGGGCTTTCATCCGAGGGGAGGAAGGGAAAGGTGGGGAAGGGTTAAGGGAGGAGAAGGAAGGACTTCCCCATCGACCTTGGCTAGGCGTAAAAATAATAACAACTTGGGAGAGAGAAAAGGGGAGAGTGGGGAGGAGTGGGAGAGGTGAGGTGAAAGAGCGGGAGAGGGGATGTATTTTTTTTTCGTGCATTCCCCATCACCCTCCCTCCCTCCCTTTCATAGCCACTCAAAACTCCCCCGGAGCCATCCGTGAGGTTTTTATGCCCAGCCCCCTTCCCCCGCACGAAATTACGGCGGAATGGGCTCTCGGTGGATGGGAGAAGGGTTGAGCGGTGTGTGGCGGAGGGAACACTGTGTCCGAGGGTAAAGCGGTGTGGAGGAGCAAATTGTTGGTTCGTGAGGAGTGAGGGAGGGAGACACCCGGCAATGCCGCGAGGGCCGCACATCCCCACGGAGTATATATACACACACTCATCCCCGCAATCATATTGTTTTCGAGTCCGTGAAATGCGTTTGATGACACTGGCAACAAAAGGAGTGCCCTGCAACACGTCTTGAGGGTATGGGGAATGCGGTGAATAATCGCCAAACACGGAAAAGGTTATGCGACCAAAAGATGTATCACTCCGCAGCGACAAACACTGATTTTTGGCACGCAATAAGCGCGTCTGATTACAAACAGAAGAAAAAGTAGGTGTTAAGATTACACAACCGGTTAGATTTCATCGTTCCGTCTAGCTTCTAATTTCTAAGCTAATCCTAAGCTTTAAGTGAACAGAGACCCAATGTCTGAAGCGAAGTTCAAACCCACAACCTTTCAGCTCTATGGTAGGTGCATTACTATCATGATTACAAGGGCTGTCTCGCATGATAAACAACGAAGGAATATAATTTATATTTATTGGTTCAGACCTTTAATCGAATGCACTCCGATATTTGGTTCATCGGGCAATAATGTTAACATACGCGTTAGTATGTATGGAGGAACGTTGCTCGCAAAGAGATTTCGAGCACATTTAATTTTTTTATTTACTTTAAATACATAGAATTTTAAGCAACTTTGAAGCTACAGCCACCTGCTGTCTAATAGTGATTCTCATCCTATTCTTCACAGTGTGCTTGCAAAGCTATAGCAAATATCCTAAAGTTCTGTCATGAATCTCGCCAATATTCTCCAGCTCACTATAAAATCGTTTAACATAGATGATGAAACATCTATTTTCTTAGGAGAGATATTTCCTGGAACACAATGCGTTGCCATGGCACTTGTTTAGAATCGCACTATTTTTATTGCTTGTTTTGTCTTGGGTGAAACCTTTCCGAAGCAATTATTAATTGCACCCGAAGAGAACTCAAAAGTGTTGAGGTTTTTTTTTAGATATTTGAAGCATTCTCCTTGACGGTATAGTTCTATTCCATTATATTATCAAATATAGTTGGATTCTGCATGAAGTAATACTTTGATCACACGAGAGGATGTGTATGAATATCAAATGCGTAATAGAAGCGCAACTTGTAGAAAAAATTTAACTAGGCGCTATTCATTTGTATTTAGTTTAGTTTCAACGCGATGGCCTTAAATTACTGTTTCCGCCTAAGAGTATCTTCAACTTTAATTCATCCCAATTTTAATTGATATGTAAACTTTATAAATAAGCTTGAGGGGAGTACATTACTGTATCTTGGCTCGTTGAACCACTCGGCTTCCCTGGGTTTACCCATTAATGTTTTCCCCTTTCATAGCGGCTGATTCGCGGGTCTTTCCTTCTGGAGTTGATTGTCTATCGTCACACTCCCAACAGTGAAAACCTCTGCGCTCAAATTCAAGAGTTTATGATATTGTAGCGGAGATGATTATAAGGAGCTAATGTCAGACACTAATACTACACGGCTCTCGGTATGTGGAATATTTTTTCCCAATCAACACACAGTACGGTGCGCAACCCATTGAGCTGAGATGAATACGTTGGCTCAAAAGTTGCGAAGGATTGTGACACTGAGGAGAATTTGCAACGGAGATTGCAAGGGCGGTAGTCGGTCAGTGTGACCGGGGAAAGAGAGGGGGTTTGAGGGTGTCCGAAATGGACGAGAGGCGGTGCGAAGAAAGGGTACTCAATGCGTCCCCGGGCGGCAATAACTCTTTCGGCCCGCCTCCAGCCACACCGCATCCTAGTCGGCGGCGACCACTGCAATCAGCGCGGCCCGCCCAAACCACCCACGCGCTACTCTCTCTCTCTCTCCACACCCACTCGGGGTGAGGTCTAATTTCTCCCGCTACAAACGCTTTCCTATCTTCCCTTCCGCTCAACTCCATCGCCCTTCTCTCTGCTTCCATCCACTGTGTCCCTTCGTTCACATATCCACAGATGGATCGGGTTGTAATGGAGGCTGAATTATCGGTTTTACATCCTGATGCCTGGGTTCAAGTCCCGGCCGTGGCGGAGATTTCAATAAATTATCGGTACCTACTTGGGTATCTTGTTGAGAGTACCTCAAGGTCACTAGCTGGTCCATCGGATGATATGTGCATACCTTGGTGCCTTTGGTTAACATCTTTCCAATGACGGACGTATCTCCTCCATATCCTGAATCCCTACCTCATTCCCATTGCCCAACAGACACTAATCGCGCAAATAACTCAAGCCATTAGTCACCTCCTTTAATAGCAGCAACAAAGACACCCTGATGACTTTAACCGAATCAAGGCAGTTTCAGGAATTTGTCAGGAGAATATTCAGCGAAATTACTGTAACTGTTAATAGTGAAAATAGAGAAACTATATTTAACACGTTTAAAGTGCAGAACACACCTTTAATGCGTTTGTTAAGTGTTAGGCGTTGCTGATGCTGAGACTCTCACCTTTCCAATTAAACAAAAAAAATGTTTATACCTAACTACTTAACTATCAATAATGCTGTAAGTGACTTTATTATCCAGCCTCTTTCTATAAGGGGAACTGATTACTTTGTTAGCACTAGTGCTACCAAATAAGTGGCTTGCTCCTCAAATTTTTTATTTACAATTGGGCCGGGATGAAAAATACGCACTTTGCGGGAGCACATTTGATAGGTTCACAAAAATTATCATACTCTTATGGTGAGGCTAGATTTGATAAACCATGTCTAACTTGACATTTTAAATTCAATCATTCGATATTCCTATTTTTAACTCCGAATTCTGCTTATATTCAATCACCGGGTTCCTGGGATAAGCCTGAACGTAGTGACTGAAATTTTTCTCTTCGTTAAATCCACGAATAATATTTTCCCCCATCACTCTGAACACCAACCAGCCTTTGTGCGATATTGAAATGTTCACCCTTATTTCTATCCATAGGAGACATGCAAAAATCAGAGATACTTAAATGTTATCACATTCAAATCAATTGTTGATGCAGTAGGAGTAAGTAGCGATGAAAATATTGATATATCTTAACAAAAACTATTTTGCTATCTTATTTTGACATGGGTTGGGAGCTTAATACTTGGGAGCATAACATTCCAATCGTTTACCCGCATTTTCATTGCTTATCATGATTTTTTACTTCCGTAACGGCCTCATGTATGTTAGTTTTATATTTTTTCCATGTTCCAAATCTCCTTTAAATTTTCTACAGCATTTTTGTTTCTTTCAAAGCCTTGGAAAAACACGTCATTTATTCCCTCGTCAGACGGACTTTCTGTTTATCTCATTAAGTTACTTTTCATAATTTTCCCACAAACTCAAATCTTCATTCTTATGTCCCTAAAGTCATATTACATCATGTCACGAATCATATTGAACTCATTAATGTTTTTTCATACCTATACTTAGGCTTTATGGCAATTACCTCATGGCATGCTTACAAAATAATAAAATTTTAAGCATTTCAAACATTCTTTAAGTGAGCCGGGAAAATGTGAAAGTATTGGTAAATTTTGATTCAAGCTGAAAAATGGTCCGTCCTCCCTCATGTTCTCTTGGTTCTTAATTATTTGTATTTATATCCTTCCCCGACTTGAAGAAATAGAACCGTAGCCATTAAGCCACGTAGGCGATAGTCAAACCAACCAACGCAGATTAGCAGATCGAGAAAGTATCGCGATTCTTTGGTGATAAATGAAGTTTAACTGGTTGAGCAAAAGCAAGGGCTTTTGTGCTTAATGTTGACATTGAAAAACGTAAATAAGTAAAATATTCAGCTTTGTTATCACTCCCTATTGTGGCAATATGTTGATATTTATAGCATGAAAACAATTTCCTTGTCCGCTGCCAAATATATCCAGCAATCCAAGTTGGACGCTCAACCTCTAAAATAACGCGTGACGTTGATTCATCGGAAACGTCGCGACTTAGGAGCCCTTGGATGCAAAGACGCCTCGAGATTTTTTCTCTCCCTCCAGACTCCAGCCACACCAATGATTTGCAAGGTCATTCGTTGTGATTATGGACGGCGTTGTGGGTGAAATATTTCACGGCATAATACATTCCAAGATAAGAGTACGAGTATTTGTCACTGACAGCCGTGGTGGGGGAGAATTTTTTCCACGCGGTGTCAGCGAGACGCTTTTCATTTATTCAAAGGCATTGCTTCGAAAAAGGCGAGGGAGAGGATGAAGGAATGCGGTAAATATTTACCTTTTTCCACGTGTTTATCATTCTGTAGGTCTTAACAAGGATTGGGCCAAGTCGCAATGGTGGCTGCGTGCGGCTCCGTTTGGCTTGGAAAGCAGGCCGTCACGTTTTTGGACCTGGTTTGGAAACGAGGGGGAATAATTCTTGCTTGACATTCTCGCGAAGCGGCCATTAATTTGTCCAGAAGAATGCATTACCGGTCGTTAATCGGGATAAGTGAAATTTTCGGACTTTGTAAAACATTCACGTCCCTTAATAAATATTATAGTTCATAAGCTCATATTACTTTGTCTGTTAGTTACGAAGGCAAAAACCACTTATTTCTACAGTATAATTTAGAAAACGATTTTATTATAACCTATGATAAGTATCAATCTTTGAAGCCGGAAGTAAATGGTTGTAAATAGTGTAAAATGAAAATGAAATGAAGGTTGTAAAAAGAACCTTTTCGTGCTAATTTCAATTGGTTAACAAAACTCTTCAATTTTAAATTTTATTTTATTATGTTATTCCACCATATAACGCCTGAAACGACTCATTTTATTATTTAGTCTACTTTAAGCTAATGTTTGTCCGATCGTCGTATCCGCAAATGTTTTAATTTTTAATGGAAACGACCCGGCATCTTAAAACCCAAGAACTGCAACAAAAGTTTTTGTTTCTATTCTGCGAAGCGTGGGAAACTTTACCAATTTTTCCACTCACGTCTACCTCAAGTTTGGATTAAAATTACTCTGGGAAAATTTTTATGTATATAATTCAGAGTCATGCTGAAATCACATTTCACGCCTCTTATATTTCTCAAATTGTCAGTGATTGTTTTGACTGTTAGATAACTGCTTTGGTAGCTAGTTTACCGTCTTTATTACAGCTTCCTGTATCCTAATGGCAGTAGCGATGATTATTACCAAGGATACCGGTTGATAGTGAGTAAATATAGAATACCACAAACTATATTCCACCCGTTGGATGATACATCAATACCTTTGGCTATTTTCTTAAAGAGTTGCCTAATGAAATCTCTGGAAATCATTCCACCCTTCTTATGTTCCATAAATAATCGCTTTCTTCATTTCAATTTCCACTATATTCTCAGCGGCAAGATGTGAGATGCATCCCCCCCCTTCTTCCAAACAACCTCAACCCCTCACCTTGGCATTGAATATTCCTCTATACACCCGGCGTGGAAAAGTCTCGAAGGATCCAATGCCAATCTAATCGGGCGGCGGGATTTCTCGACGTGAGGAAAAAACGTTGGGAGGTTGACGGGGACGTACGCCGAAGCCCGCACGTTGAAATTTCCGAGACGAATCGGTGCGAAGAGAAACCGGGGGAATAATGGCATCGGCGAAGGCGACCGATGTGAGATTCGAGGAGTCGCGGGGGCCGCGCTAAACGCGGGAGCGCCGCTTAAGGCGATCGTCCTCCTCCCCGATCCGCGATCACAATGGGCGCAATTACGAGGGCTAGAGGAGGCGGCGTACGCCCAGCGACGAAGGGCTTACGGTCGAGGCGGAGCATTTGGGCGTGGTCCCTCCGCGCGTATTAATTATACCGAAATGGAAATTGTGCGGGAGCGATTACGAGCGATCGGCGCGCACATGAAACCCGGGGAAAATGGATTAGCCTTCAAATGCAGCGTGCACCTATTAAGAGTTCGTCACCATTAATTTTCATAAAAGTTCCATTCTAAGTAATACTTATTTCATATCCTATTTTTAGACGTGATTCGATGAATGCGCTCGTGATATTTTAGCTTGAATATGGCACTGACATGGAAGGAAAGAACTTTGGAACTGAAGATAGTGTTATGTTACTCAGTTGATATAACGTTTGGCACTTAGAGGAGATCCGGGGTTTTAAACCGGAACTTCAGTTTCGTCCAACCAAATGCATACGAAATGGTTTTCTCGGCTGTAGGTATTCATGAACATATCAGATGGCTTAGGAAAAGTATTTACTGGAGCTGGGCTAGAGTATGTCCATGTAAAGCGAAATATGGCTACTACCTTGAAACCTACACAAGAAAGTAAAACAATCATAAATATATGCATTTTACGGTATTATCATTTCGACAATGACCTTTCTGACCACATATATCTATATATCTATATATCTAGATATCTATAGGTATCTTATAATTTTTAATAGTTCAACATTAACTATCATGACACAAACCGCCTTGCTTAATAAATATAAAAATTACCTGAGTGATTTCAAATAAGCGCTTCTATCGATGCAGGAAAATTATATCATATACTTGGTCTTGTATCTTGCCTGGTCTTGTATACAGCTGCTAAGGTTAACTTACACATTTCTACATTCCGTAGTGGCCTCTTTTTGACGTGCTTATACCTAGTTCTCTATTGTGTAAGAGGGGAAGAGGGAGGAGAAGAACGGGTAGCTTGGATGGAATGATGGGTGGCTTGGGAGGTATGAGGGGCTGAAGAGGGACATCCTGTGAGAAATTTAGGGGGTGGGAAGAATTAAATGTCCATTTAAACCTACCTTCACCGGTAGAATACTTATAATAATAAATACCTAGTCCATGCTTGGTGATATGTATATCATCCTATGAGAAAACATTCATTCCTACGGAGTAACCCGCTAATCACTTCGAGGGTTATATCTCGAAGGTAACCATCGTCCTAAGTGCCAAGGTCAACCTTTATAATGAAACTGAATGTTGAAAACACGATCGTGATTGAAACCATGGTCGAAAAGAAATAAAATGTGAAACGTTAGGAATTTGTAAATCTTACCCTGTGAAAGATTTCCGTAAAGTTAAGCCAGCAACTTTGAATTTTATCAATTTCTCTAATTTTCTCCACGATAGACATCCTTGTAATCTCACACACAGCCTTAAAGCTAGGCCTGAGACAAATGAGGGGAGGGCATAGCTGCACTCACTCCTGTTTTGTCATCCCCCGAATATATTTACACCCTTCTGCGCCCTTCCCCATTCACGCAAACACTCCTGCACCCTCTCTGAGCGACTCTTCCCCCTCCCCCGCCCACCCCTTAAGTATTCGGCCCCTCCTCCGAGGCGCGCTCGTGCATTAAGATAGCGGAGGAGGCAGGCAAGCGAACGAGTCGCGCGCCTTCGCAAAGGCTGCTTCGTTTTTGTCCGCCGGCGGGTGACGGAAAACAGAAGATGCCCAGAATCACGTGGGGGCGGGCGGGTGAGAGGGGAACGGGGGTTGTTTGGTAGTTGGGGGGGAAGGAGGGGCTCGCGTGCTTCGCAGCCGGCCGGCCGGCCACCCCTCTTCCTTCAGCCCCACTCCGCCCCACTTTCACGCCCCTGCCCGCCCCCCCCCCCTCAACCCTCCTCGCCACTCGTGCCGGGGCGCCTGCGTCCATCAGTCCAACCGGCGCCCAGTTCCCCAGTTCGACTCACGACCGAAGGCTGGACATCCTTCAGTCGTGCTAAATGCTAGCGAACTGGAAATGAAACGAGGGAACCGCACCTAAAAATGGCTGCGCAAGTTTCTGAGCATCGGTTGGTGGATTATTCAGGGTAGGCGACCGACAGCTGAGCTCATTTGCGCCATTTAGGATAGGTAGATAATTGGGAAATGATAGGCGTTTTCAGGAAACGGAGGAAGGGTGGAGAGAAACCCGGAAACACGGCTTAACGTCCCATCCGACGGAGTACTGACCCTGAAATGCCCTCCAATAGGCACTCAAGAGTTCCACTGAAAAATCCGCCACTGTCAGGAAGCGAACCCGGGCCTTCGGGATGGGAGGCCAGTACTCTAGCCACCACACTAACCCGACCCTCCGTATCTGAGCATCCGGAGATTATTGATTCATAAATTGAGGGGCGAAATAGGAAATTCCAGATAGGGCCGCAAAAGGCTCGCTCATTTTTGCCGCTCAATGCAGTAGTATTAACATTTGAATTTCATTTATTTAATTATTTATTTTCCACTACCGCCGAAAACAGCACATGTGGCCTTTACATAGGGGTATTTAACAATGTAGCAACACACAGCACATGTCCTGAGTGGTTAAAAAACCCACTCAGGCGGGACTCGAACCCGCGACCCTCAGGTTAGCAGGCGAGGACTTAACCACGCCGCCACTGGGGCCGACAAATTCGATTATACAAATTGTCTTCGACTGTACATCATTTGCTTGATGACTGCTTGAAAAAAGAAGTAGATCAATTGCAGGAGAAAATGAAAAGTATCATGAGGCTATTTACCCAAATCAACAGAAAAAACTGTCATTTCCCTTATTAGGATTTAGAATGTGTGAGTGATGGTAGTTATGGCGTACGTGAAATCAAAGGTACTCCAAGCGAGGCGAAAAACGATGTTACCGGACCTTAATAGCAAGAAAATGTTCCGCCTAAAGTATCCATCTTATAAAAAATGCATTTGAACGAATGCCTAAACTATCAATAAACATCATATTCCTTCGTAGATACAAATTGTTTTCTATACGTGCCAAGGAGATTCAAAGCTAAAACGTTTCTCAGATTAGGGACTATTGTGCTGAGTTGTGCATGTTTGTGGGGTGTATTTTGTGGGTATTCACTCCTTGCCACGCAACCTAGAAGTGCTTTCCTCAAGATACAGAATAGTGTGCAACAAATCGATGTAAACCTTTGTGTTAAAAATTACCTGTTATTTCCCCATGGAGATCGTCAGGTGAGGCCGTGAAAATTAGTAACGAACACCAAAGAAACAGTGACCCTTGAGTCTACTTCACAATTACAACATAATGGAAAATAGCATCCATTGGTAAGGAATAAGCCTCAAAAGAACGCCTTCCCAGTATCCCACATCTACGTACAGATAATTGCTCAACAGACCACCTACAGTGTACACATATCAATGGGCTAATTATCGCCTGGCATGCATACGCTCAACTAAACGATGAAATTTAAGGAATCGGTACCAAGCAGTAAAAAAACCTGTGTGAGATATGCTTTCATACTTTTCGTAATCGACCTTGTAAAGAGTTAATGAAGACTTTTATTTACTACACCAAGGCTTTATCGAATATTTATTTTCGGAGGAAACAAGGAGAGTTGTGAAACGGCTTCTTCAAATAAAACAATATATATGAACTCTTCCTCGCATTTCCACCTTGTGGTTCGAAGGGGAAAATGTCCTCAGCCAGCGGCCGAATCCAGACTCTTGTTTACACGTATCCATCCCCACAAACTCGCCACTAGTTCCTCCTCTCTCCGCTGAAATTTCATCGCAGCGAGTAGCCGGACCACCATTAAATATGGGCTCTCATTAAACGTATGATGGAACTCCCGCGGCAGGGTAAACGGCGTTGGGGAAAGGGATATAGATGTCCAAGTCTCCGAGAAAAATGGAAGCCGAGACGGAGGCTTTCAAGCAGTCCATGTAATATTGGGGGGGTGGGAAGCTTTAAAACCGGGTGTACTCATCTCCATCAAATGTCAGGTTTGAGACGGGGAAATATACCCAGCGATCAGCACGCGTGATCCCTGACCCCAGGCCAACTTCCCTGCTTTCGTGTTTTTTTTCTCCGGTTTTCAAGACTATACTCCTCTCTCTCTCCTTCCAGAAGTGGATGGGCCCCGCTTCGCCCCCCCACCCTCTTCCTGGGGGCGCCTTCGTAGGAAGCCCCTCGCCAGGAGCAACGACCACACACACCCCCCACCCTCTTTCTTAGACCAGGGACGCACATGGCCGTGACGTATTAAAGCCTATGGCTCTCCCGCTCTATTCCGTGCTTTATGGATTCTCACCCCAGATGACCTTTTTAAAAACTTTCACCCCCTCTCCGGCGGGGAGGGAGGGGTGTAAACTTTACAGGACTTGTAGCGAAGTCCTCCACCCTCCCCGGCTACCACTCAGATTGAGAGGTGAGGGTTGGAGAGAGAGAGGGGGCTTTAAAACCTAAAAGCCTCCCATCAAACCTCCCTCAGCTATCCATCGCGTTTCCCTTGCGGGAGAGAATATATGGCGCACGGCCAATGGACGATATGCCACGGAAATAAATGTTCGCGCGTGTTTGGTGGAGCTACGTGCGGAAGTGAAGACGGTTGGTACTAATAGGGGCAGTTGGGAGTGCCCTAAGCTGTTCTTGCCCCAAAAAGGGGTTTCTTATAGTTTTCCTCCTGAAAATTACCCCCCGAAGCCGATGGGAATAACCTTCCTTTTAATACCAGTTTTTAGACAATGGAAATTGCTGGTGAGATACTCAAAAATAGTGTTTTCAAGGAATCGTTTATCTTAAAACTGTCCTTTTCTCATATGAAATAAGGTGAGCTTCTAATTTGGCTTAATTGAAAATGTCCGAAGACCAGAGGCACAGGGTTCCTTAATTTTTAATTGATCTAATTGATACCGGTTAATATTTCTTCGCACACGCGCTTCATATCCTTATGATGAGGTTTGCTCGAAATTCAAATTGACTCCGGAGGACGGCCAAAAAAATGTTTTGTTCTAATTATTTTTACACCACGGAAAAATATGGTCGTATAGCCGCCTTTTAAAATCTTGAAAGTTGCTTACTTGACATTTATTTGTTTATTTATAGAATGGGACGAATAACTATAAACGCTAATTTCCATTTTTCATTCATTTCAGACAACACGCTTTCTTTCCTCGGCACGAGAGGATACTCTCTTGTGAAAACAATTTAAGGGGAAATAGTCATCTTGAAAAATCGATCAGTTTTTTAAATGCCTCGTCACGCCGGACAAATCATCGCGGCCGCTAGGTTTAATGAGCTTTTCAAAAGAACGGGAAAATCTTGGAGGACGCTTGAGAAACCTCGGCACGTATGGAGCGAGCGGGCTCGGACCCGCATCGGTAACTTGTAGGAATTAAAGAGGGGCACTAAAGTTACGGCAGCTATCTATTTGTCTCTTAGTCCTCGTTAAAAGACGTCCTGGAACCATTTCCTCCCACCGCGCCACCGGGAGAGGGGAGGGAGGCTCCTAAAATTAAGTGGCCCTGTCTCTTAGCGGCCTCTTCCCTCTTTCTTCACCCTGCACCCCTCTCCTTCTCCCACGGTTATCTCACGCCCCCATCCTCCCCTCGCCAAGGACCACCCATCTCCCATAACTCTCATCTCTGGCCTCTCTCTCTGCTCCCTCTCCAAGGGTGCTTCGGCGCTATCTTCCTCCACGACGCCACTGCACCAGGCTACGAGATCGGTCCATTCCAGCAAAGGTGACATTACGGTGATGCACGACGATTTTTTTTTAATTTCGTACTATCAAATATTACCATTCCATTTTTACAAAGTCACCAAACAGCATTAAACCATGCCGTAATGGTAAGGAAAATATAACCATTATTTCTAACTACAATACCACACGGTCTCACACAAAAATAATCATGTTCGTTGGAGACTGATGAGTAATATGTTTTTTACGCAAAGCAATTCCAGTTAAACGTTATCAAGGTTAAACATAATTGCCTTTCGACAGCAACTGATGTTCGAAGGGTCCAAAGATTTCGAAAAGTTGCTTTTTTGTCGAAAAGTGATCTTAAATATTTTTAAAAATTCTTACTGCCAAAACGGATGACAACTAGATACAAGGGTACACTAAAAAACAACTGACAATAACGATACAGTATTCAAATAGGAAAAGTATTTAAAGATAACTGAGTATACTATTTTTATTTCAAATCATAGAATATCACAGAAAAACTATGGGGAACAAGGGAGTCAAAGTAAAAATCATAAGCAAGGAATTACCGAGCTAGTATTAAATTTCGAAACACTTGTCGTGACATAAATAATATGCCTTACTAAAACGCAGGATTTACGTATGAATTCAAATATAATAATTTTGTACCGTAGCCAACAATTTATCAGCTAATGGTGGAGTTTTATGTTCGTCCTGCGCTTTTAAAGGGCCTCCGACCATGGGGAAGAGGTGTAGAGATAGGACTGGAAGACTGGGATTATAGGAGGAGTGGAGAGGAACCGAGCGTTAGCCAAGGGGTTTCAGCTTTACATCCCTTCCAGCGGAATGAGTAATGAACTTTGAAGAACTTAGAATACTCTTCATATAACACCCAGTTGGGGGCCTAATTACAATGTCATCTGGAAGCCCAGGGTAGACGAACCATGTCTTTGCCTCTTACTCACCTGTTCTTGTTCCAGCACATACTAATCCTTTTAAATAGACACCATTTAACTGCCATTTTAAAAATCATTCCGAATAGGAAATAATTTCATGAGCTACTAAAAGAAATCGTGCAGTTTTAATTGCTTCAAGGTTCAAGACTGCACTTCAAACAAATGATCACAAGATTAGGATAAGATACAAGTTCTTAAAGGACATAAAGCGGAGAAGTTGCATTTTTTTTAGGAATGCAGTGTTTAAATAAGGCGCAATCGGAAAGCGAGACTTATCTTAAAAAACTGTCTGGAAGATAAGATTGCGAGAGGGACCAGGAGACGACCCGCCCAGAATCCTTTCCGGCTGATAAAAAGATGCTCCATATATTGTTGGCCTCGGTGACATCACTGGAATTATAACGATCTGACGCATTGAACACATTTCACGATTACTTCAGTTTATTCGGCTTGTAACTATAGTCACACCTGACGAAGATAAAAGGCGGAGCACAGAATCAATAAGAGGACAATACCGCGCTTTACGGTGCATTAGACGGTAAATACAATACGTAATCAACAGGAATGTTTTGCCATGTAGTTTCAGTTTACGGTGATAAAAAGGAATAGCCCTGAAATGAAGCAGTTTCAAAAGATGTTTAAAAATGAAGGCGTGGATATTGGATTCTAAGCATAGGGATGGAGGACCATGAGTGGAAACTGGATTGTGTTTATCTCTCCCTGGGCAAGGGAAACATCAGGCGTAATTGCTTTATGTGATTGTAGCCTAGAGTAATCGTGTAAAATTCATTGCGTTCTTAAAAATATAGTTTTAAATTGTGTCCATAATGTACCAACTTGTACTACATTCTTATACATACATACATTCGTGATAACTGACATGAAAAGGAAGAAAAGAATAATCCAATTCATGAGAGGTTGGAATGGACAGCTAAAAACAACAATTTATTTGGGACGCAATCGAGAGAAGAATTGATTGAAATACACGAAGCCAGTTCAAGTAGATTACAGCATATTGAAGCGTAAAATATAAATCAACAGATAAGATACATAATGGATTCAATTTAAAAATTGGCAAAATAGTGTTTGCTGTAGGTACGTAAAATACGATAAAATTTCAAATGGTAAAAACTGGAATCTGCACATCATATCTACTCTTCTTATTCTGCCTCATTTTTCATCTTTCTTGCTGTAGGTAATATTATAAAACTTCCCAAGAAATTTCGTAATTTCCTTTTCAAACTTTCCGGAAGGACTCGTCAAATAAATTTGCGTCTACATTTTTCATTCCATTCCAGTGGCCTTTTTTCGTCGGCCCTATTCCCTCAACTACGAGCGATCACCTTCGAAGTTGACCCAACTCGACGTTGGAATCGGACACCGCCTGCGTGCCTGTGATGTGCGAGCCTGCGTAATCTCAGGTGTATGCGTCCGCTGCCTCTTTCCTTCGATGCCTTTTAACCCACGTAACCCTTGCATTTCCCTCGACATGTAGGCGAGAGAGGAAGAAAGCTGTCGATCAGGCCCAGCTAGACCTTTCAAGGTCTCATTTCGCTTGGGAGTCCAGCGACTTCGTCCGACTGCTGCTGCTGACCGCCATTGACCCGTTTGTTTCTGCTTTGCGTTGACTACGCCAAGACCATGCCAAGGCCGTTGCATTCGACAGCTGGTACTCTCCGTCCGAGAGTAAATGCGGACATGCACCTGAAGAGGTGAAGACACGAGGGTCGTTTTGGTCAGTCGCGCACGTCTTTCGGGCAGACGCGGATGGTTTTTCAGTGTGTCATTTTCATCGAGGTGACGAGAGCTACAATTTCCTTCAAGTAACCATTATCAGTTACATTATGGCAGCCCTCCACGCTTCATATTTTATACTCTTGCAAGAGCAACTAGAATAGACAATCATTTTCGCCAGAAACCCGCCGTCAAGGGAGACAAACCGATACTGTGCGTTTTCTGTGTTCCGCGTTCAAAAGTATTCCTGGCATTTCGTGCGTACTATGGTGTCACCGCAGTTGCAGTGGAACGTGGACGCCTAAATGAAACCAAGGTTCGCGGCTCGAGGCACATTCACGGTCACCGCGGTTTCGGTCTGGTCAGAAGCAAGACGCCGAGAATTTTTTTCTCCTCGATTTGTGTTTTTGGTTTCAAGAATCGGTGAGCTGGACCTCAGAGTGGATTTTAGCAGCTCGAATCAACCGTGACTATGGGCTTGGATGACCGTATAATTAATCAAGCTGTGGACACCAACACATCAGCCATCCAGCTGGGGTGCAAAAACCAACACTTTCCAGGAATGACGACAAATGTGAGTATAATCAGCTATGTTAAACATCATCACTTTTAACACGGGGCATTAAAACATACACGCCTCTAGAAAAATTAGGCAACAACTTGGATACATCCTCTTGAATAGTGTTACGCCTTCGTAATATTGCATCATGACGTAGATTCAGCAATTAATGCTGAAGTGGATACGTTCCTGTGATATACTTTTGTCCGGGTCAATGCAGTATATTTTTTAATAAGGAATGTTGATGGGCCATCGAATGAATAGGTGAAAATGCAGAGAAATGCCTTTTCATAGTTTCAATATTCCTTGAAGAGAATCGTTTTTTGTTGATGCAACTAACAGCAAAGTCGAGGAATTTTGTTAGTGACTAATTTCCAGGGATCTGAATCGAGAATTATTTGAGGGGCAGGTAATGTCTTTTTTTATTTGCAATTTTCAATGAGATATTGGGTTAGTTGTGGTGGCTAGAGTACTTGCCTTCCGTCCCGAGATCAAATACCTGCAGAATATTCTCATTTTAATACTGGTCCTCTTCTTTAAATGCTGTTCGGAGCGGGATTTGAATGTAGATCTCTGTCGCTCCCCTCCATCCCCACTCCGTTCTCTGAAGTGCTCCTATCTTCACCTAATTACCCACCTATTCTATATGACGCAAATTACCTCGGCTTTCAGTCACTTCCCCCGTATAACCACCACGATTACCGGCAAATGGATTCTATTGCCGAATTCATTCCACACTGAAACCCGTAGCTCAAATATGAGCATTTCCGTAGACAAGTTGCTTAAAAGGAAATACTTTTAAGGATGTTCCTTTTCATTGCCAAGTAAGGATGTGCAAGCGTCGAGTGGGAAGGAGGTGGGAAGCTAGGGGAGTCTTGAGTCGGTCCTCTCCTCTTAATGGGGCAAAAGGGTGCATCCTCTTAACGCAGGGGTTTAAATGGAGAGGGTATTCAGGACCCACCACCAACAAATGGCTTTGGAGGTGTGGGATGGCGTCTTAGAAGGACTACTGGGGGAAAATGGGAGTGAGTGACGACGAAGACACCTTAGGTCAACTTCCTCAAGAGTCGGAAGTTGTCTGTAGTCAGGATTCTGTTCAATGAAACCAGGATCAACGTCGAAAATGGTTAGGACTCCGATACACACTGTGGAATTTGGTCTGAACGTTATCACCAGGCACATGTTATGCTAAGAGCCACTTCAAGAGCTCAAATTAGGAGGCTTAAAAATAAAAATATGGCGAAGAGAAAATGTAAAATAGAAGCGGATGAGGATATTATGTAATATTGTGAATATTACTAGGCTATCTTTGGTGATTGGGAATATCTAGTTCTTGGATCTCTCCCCACGCTGTATTTTTATAATTTCTTCTTCCTAACGTGGGGTAAGGTTGCTAATATATATGTTGTGTTATTTCTCATTTTAGCTCAAGTTTTTCTAAATCATAATCTACTCTAATTAATCAACATATGTAACCAGCTCTTCCCTAGGATTTCCATGAACAAACCCTTTATTTAGCCAAGAAGTATTTATTCGAGAGAGGTACATATAGAGTCATTTGAACCATTTAGCATAGGTGGGTGATTAGCTTTCTCAGGGAATTGGATAAGGGTGAAGAGAAACCTGGAAGGAAACCTTAGTCACGCCAAATGATTCATTACTCTCCTCTCATTACTGAAACATATGTCCTCTTCACCGAACCCCTAAGCAGCACGTAGCATAGGTAGTCCAGTATGCTAATGAAAACTTTCTGTCGGTATTCGAACCCGGGTAGGTAGATAGAATGGAATATCAGTACTCTTGCCACCACAGCAACATATTCCCTGCCTCAGCCGGCTGACATTTCTTTGACGTTTGTAAAATATTTCGCTTATGAAATGCACAGCTTTCTTTTACATCTTATTCAGTTACCAAATCGAAAACCTAATTGGTCGGATAAATATGCTCTACTCACATTCAAATTGAAACCTTAGAATAATGAAAATATCTTGCTTAAACTTTTGAAAAGGAGGTCAAAAGTAATCGATTCACCTAACTTAGCTCATTTGGCTGATTTAGGTGGTTCGTAGTATGATTCAGACTCACACAGCAAAATATTGCACACCTGCAGATTTAGCACCCTGAAGAGAAAATTCTGTGCCCACATCCGGCATTGGTGAGACTAATATATGTATTCGAGATCGATTCGGGTCGTGGAGGTGAAAATTAGAGTTGATAGTAGCACCCAAACACATTTATTATAAAAGTCGCCGAGGAATTGTTCCAAATCCCGTTTAAATTACCAGTCTGAGGTGAGTTGTTAAAAATCAAGATGTATCTTATACCCATTTCCGGTTTTACTAACAAAGTAAATATACTGTGTCGTTTGCATGGACGGTGTGATTATCCCTGCCCAGAATTCGTCGCGCGCCACTTCTTACCTTAAATCGTGACCGTAACACATGATTCTACCATATCTGGAGTTTCCATGCAGATAATTTGCAATGCATGATGCCTGTTTGCCAAGCCATGTTTCAAGCTTCACTCTTTCTCTGTCATTATCTTTTATGTTATCTCTTTCAGGGATAATAACAAAGAAAACAAGTTTTAAACACCTAATGTGACACTCTATACTTAGATTGAGTATATACTTAACCTGGTAATTTTGTATCCTTTTTTCGCATTCCACAAATGCAATGTTCAGGTGGAATGATTAAGAAAATCGCGTCTGAAAATTTGAAAAAAAAGTAAGTCAATTCCTCCTGATTTATGGCATTTTGCAAAAAAATGAGATCGAGTGAGAAGGTAATGTAAGTTAAAGTAATATAACTCATTCTAAGGGACTGCTCCGTCATTACCAATATCCCGTACTTCATAATCGTTGCACGTTTCCTTCGAATGTTCTCCATCAATTTTTTTGTTTCAAATACGTCATCCTGAGATGAGGGGGGGATCATGGGAACTATAGCACCTACGTTTTATCGCAGAGGAGGAAGTGGTTGTTTGCCTATCTGTATAGGGTGTGCTTGTCTTTGGGATAGAATAACTGTAGGGTACACAAACCGTTTAACGCTTATTCGGCGAGGGAGTCTACTTCCATCCTCGACTTCCCTCCACCCGCTCTGGCCTCAGCGAACCCACGGACTCACGCACACACAGGCAAAGGCACTAGAAGTCACAGGAAACTCCAATTTCCTTTTGGGACCGCCCTAGTCAAACCGTGGACCCATTCAAAAAAGCCTTGCTCGGAAGGAGTCCATGCTTCACTCTGACAATGAGAGTGACCAAACGCCTTCCTTTCGGGAGCACACTTAATGGATGTTCCCCAGTAATGAAGTCCGATATAAATTTCAGACTGATACAGTATAAGCGTTTTTGAGTGACTTTCTATATTTTCCACTATATCGGCATCGAGTAAATGGACGGGAAACAGTAGCACTGAGGCCACGCCTTCTTTTGGGGCTTTGTTTGTTCAACACGATATAACATTAACTTTAAGCAGACTTCTGTGCTCGGGGACTTGGAGAAAATTACTTATATACAAACATGTATACAATTGTATCCCTCACAGTTGTGAGATTGATTTTCTTATCTTAAATGTGAGAAATATTTAACGAAATTGATTTTTTTTAATTACTAGCGAAACATATCCAGAAAATAACAGTTCATTATCATAGTAAACCGAGCCAAATGGTTCAGTACCTCTATTAAAGCCTAGTTTTCAGCTATTAATTCTCCATGAAATTAAATCAGTACAGCATTTTCTGGCAGTACCTATTCCATATAATGTCTGAAAGCTTGACCATGAACGTATATATGTATGTACATACGCGTATGTACATACATACATACATGAACTCCATACTTGGTATAAATGATACTTGATAAGTTCCCGAATAGGCTATGCAGCATACTTGAATTTCAAAAATGTTCACAAGAGAAAGAATTATTCTATTGAATTCTTATTGCAGTTTCTAATCAATTAATTAGTACCAAATGAACCAAGAAGAAGAGAAAATAATATTATTTAGGATTTATTGTAATAGAAGTTAAATGGAAGGGTTAATGGTAGGTATCGCTAGAAAAATTTTTGTAATAATAAGACTCGATTATCTCAAAGGTGTGAATTCAAAACATACCACAAGGTGACAGTAAACGGCCAGACAATGGAATATTACCTCAGCTCGCATTTTTCGGTACTATTATAGTTATTGTGTATTTGAAGGGAATTTCTTAGGCGGTGGAGTGTCCTCTTAGGAACTCAATTTACTTTGGAAATTTGCTCTCTCTCCGTGAATATCTGTCGAGAAATTTTATGACTTTGACAAAATAGAGATAAGGTGTCCGCAAATCGCTGTGGTGCCGCCCTTTTGTCCACTTAGATGACTCCATTCTCTCTCTTTTTCTGAGCAAGAGCTGTTTTTCTTGTGACGCATCTCTACGAAGTATGGACGGGAACTTCAGACTGTGCAAGCATTAACTCATCTGTAATTTTGGGCATGAGAATATAGTATGCAACAAAATGCACACAATTATTTCGAAATGGTTTGCTGTATTTTCTGTAAAAACATATAAGATTTTAAGGTATCTTTCCAATCCACTAACAGTATCAAAGGCTCCAGTGACAAGCTTGTTTATCTCTTCGAAGTATAAACGAGGATTCCTTATGCAGGAAGCTTAAATACATCCAAGTTTTAAAAATTATTAACACAAACGTTAACACTACTTCGTGAACTTCTAAATACTCCAGGAATTTCGAAGGAAAAAATTTCGTTTAGAAATTTCTGGTTCAATTGACGTATTTTTTTTCAAAAGGAAGGGCAATAGAAGTTAGGAAAGTGAGGCATTTGAAGTTTGGAAATAAATTAAATGTTGATTTGAATCATCATTTCAATCATCAATTTGATCATCACTGCGTCAATAAGTCATTAATGTAGGTAATAACTTCCGTGAGCAAGAGGGTTAAATAAATTAGTAATTTAAATATCCATTCCTCCGGTATCCCTTCAAAATATCTCATCCTCATGATTGGTCATCAATCCTCAGATTGGTTTGACGAAGCTCTCCACTGAGTTCTTCTATCGGCTAATTTCTCCATATTTACGTATTTATTCTATCTATATCCAAATTTTGCTTGATCGCGCTCATGAAAAAAATCAGGCTTGATGGCCTTCAGCTCTTATAACGACATTTCCCTATTATGAGTGCAGAGACCAGTACAAAAATACCGTCTGTCCTAGATGGAGAAGTATCCAAATACTATAATGTCAGTATTTCAATTCTGATACGTATTTCCTTTTAGTATAATATTTTATTGTGTTAATTTTAGCTCTCCCATGTATCCACCATTGAGAATTTAGGTTTTATAGCTCCCAAGATGGAAGAAATCTGCTGGGAGTATATAAAGCACACTACACGCAGTTATTACGCAATTAATTCCTTGTATTCCCCCCGCTCTGCAGTCTGTCGTCCGCTTCAAGCGGAATGCCTACTTCAGCCACCAATAAAGGTCACACACAGATTTGTGCGCAGAAATACGGAAAGTCTTTGATTTTAGACCGTGATATTTCTTAACTTGCATATCTATCCAGTCCCTCCTTATCCCCCCCCCCCTCTATTAACCCCTTCCTCCGCTCATACAAGACTACCCTCTCGTTTAATCTCGCCAGCAAAAAGGTCCGCAAAGAGTTTATTCATGTATTGTCTGCTTAAGGCATCGACTGCGTGGGTTTGCGTGTGGAATTCCATCAGTTCGACCCTCCCCCCCCCCCCCCCCCCCCCCCCCCCCCCCCCCCTACGGGGAATATAAAGAAAAGGAGATCTGGGAATGGGAGGGAGGAAAAAAAAGAGGATTAGTAATGCTTTTAGCTTGATCAGAAGGCGCCGGGATAGGAATGGCTGTGGGGAATACGTGGCGAAACGAAGGCGAAGGAAATGTGGGAAGGAGATAGAGCGAGGGGGAAAAGACTTGGGAAATCACGTTTTTTCCCTCTTTCGCAGCGCTGCCTTTTACTTTTTTTGTCCTGTCTGAGGCAGCTGAGCTAAGGACGCAAGAAGGGCAGCACTAGTATAGCGTTCTTTATTTTTTCTTTCAGTCGTGCGTAGGTCAGATATTCGGAGAATGTTTCACTCCGCGTTGACCTTATTAGGGGAGCACGCACGGACAAAGTCCTTGCTTGTCCTGGAAGCATGTTCCTGGAAATGTGATCGCCGGGGAGCCTCCAGGGTATTGAGTTAAGGAGGAACTCGAATTGCGTCAACTCATGACATTTGATTAGCTCGATTGATTTAATATGGGTTTCTAAACCACCTTTATGGTGGCTTTCAGGGTGTTATGTGGATGTAGATGGATGTAAATGCAATAACTTGTGCAGTGAACGTCCTTATGCTAATACGTACTTACTAGCTCTAAAATAGGTCATGGCCACGGCCCACTTTGAACAATTCATTATAATTTTTCGTGATTTTGAAAAAGCAAAAATTTGATGCTATCTGAATTGACATCAACATTATCGGGGAAGCTCATACAACCCTGCAGCTAATTCAGCTTTTTGGCCAGTATTATTATTCATTTCGTTTGAGGCGGCTTTTTAACCTCCATATTTTAAGTTTAAAACGTCAAAACTACGTCATTTAAATCAAAATAAGGTCCTTACCACAAAAGTAAAAAAATATTTTCATGCACGGCCTTGTACTCTTACGTTTTTTGGCCTTAGCTTAGTTCATTTTGACTCGTTCTTTTCACAGAGGGTAATTATGCACATACTAGGTAATTTACGAAGAAGGAGTGATGTGTAGAAAGTTGAGGGTTCTTGTAGGTAAGGTAATGTGTTGACGGAAGATACTGGAGTCACCAAATCGTCTTCTAGCACGAGAATTATTCAAATGATCTTGCATTCTGAACTGGGTTCAAGTACTGACAATATCATATTATATGGAAGTGTTAGGGTCCTAATTAATAACTATATGAAGCATACAACCGGTGCAGTACTCCACCCGCTGGATTAAACGTTACATGGTAGACACCTTGTCATTTTCGTTGGAAGCCCGCTGATGCTAATGCCGGATTTCTCCTCTCTGTTTCTTGAAAAATGCCTTTATTCGGTTACCTCACGGCTCAAATTGTGTATATTGTCAGTCACATCTTCCATTTGAACTAAATCTGCAGCGAAGTTTAGTCAAGCTGATATAAAGCAATAACCTGCCAACCTATGACGAGCCGACAGCTTCGCTGCAACGGTTTTACAACGATGTTTTGTTCTGTTCGCGACCGAAATTTTCCTCTCGAAGACAACTTCCTTAACAGTTCGTCACGTGACCCAAAAACGAAAAATTCGAGACATATGAGACGTGGGTGTGGAGATGCTGGGAGTGAACTTGTTTGGGAAGACTAGGAGATGGCAAATCGGAGATAAACAGTGGGGTTTGGAGCAAATGGGAGGGGCCATTTCACGGGCAACCGACCCTGAGGCATTCGCACCGAAGATACGTCGGGGACACAGATTTCTCCGACCTGTACGGGAGGAGGAACAGTACCGTGCCGTAACTCCGATTGCCCTTCCGTCTGCGGAGGAAATCTTTGCGAAGATCTCACGAAGTTCCGAAAAGAAAGGTGGGAAGGGGGGGGGGGGGTGGAGGGATAGCTGTAGGGGGAGGCAAAACCTCCGCCCTCTCCGGCAACCAGGGTAATCCGATCAATGCGGCGGCCGCCTCCTCGACACAGACGAAGAGGTCTTAATCCGATTTGGACCATCTCTCGGGTCCCACGCGTAACTGACCTACCTGCATGAGCAAGATTACTTTTTCTCCCTCGCTTTCCAGACCCGGTGTGCTGATTCTCCTGAAGGGATGGAAGAGGAAAAAACGAAACCGCCACCGACTGTGGGTAGGGTGACCGATAGGATTTCCTTGCGACACGGGGTATTTAGATGTCTTATCTGGGGAGTGGAGCAAACCGATACCTTCGGACGCCCTCGCTTTTTTTCCACGGAAATCAAACCCGAGTCTGGTTTCGTCGCCTCCCGTCCTTTTAGAGCGGGAATTATCGCCCATTATCAGCATCGGTCCGCAAATCAAAGCGATATTTTAAATCCACTTAAATCGGTATGTAATGCCTCTTAGCTGTAGGGGTTTTAGGATAGGCCCCGGCCTTCTGCTTCATGGTTAATCTCTGTTGTATGCTATCCTGGGTCTAAGTCCTTTCTTCTGCGATTCCGAGCTTTGCTGACTTAACACACAGTCGGAAGGAAACTAAACACGGACGAGAAAAGGTGGGAGAGAACTTATTACACGATTTCGTCATCGTCCGCCAATTGGCAAACACGTAGGTATCCAGATGTTTCAGCCCGTAAATGCAGTGAGTGATATGCGTGCCGAAGTTTTTAGCTATTTCTCCCGACTATTTAGCCGATTTACTGATGAGCACAATTTAAATTTATGGCTGAAATTGTTCGCTGGAATTGCTTCATTTGTATAGTTTACATTATAATACATTTTGATGCAATAATAGGTGCATAAAAATGGGAAAATTAACTTTTTGGCCAAGTTATTTTGTGAATATACATATTTCTTTACATTTTTCTAACCTTTAAGGCCACCGTCTTAGCTTCTATAGCTACGCGTCATAACCAATTCAGCATATTTGTCTTCGTTTTGTTTCGTGTCCAGCAGTCCAACTGCTCAGTTTGTGCATTGAAATTTCTTTGCTATCAAAGATAGCGAACTTTGGTGTTGCGATGTAATTTTTATGGTACACAATTATGAAGTATGGGGTCAGTCATTTTATCGAACACCAAGAAAATACAGTGAAGAAATTGATGGATGCATGAGCGTTTAGGTTTCCAGCCGATGCATTTACATTTACGTATGAAAATTAAAAAAAAATAAGCCTAAACCCCGAAGGAATGAATTGCCATCATGGTTACGGCAGTGAGAAATGAAACAGCGATGTACGAGTGATTAACTTGAATGAGTGATCCACTAAACTTGACGGGTGTTATAAGCTTCATCTTGTGATCCAAAATTACTTTTCGGGCACGCTTCGGAAAATCTTTCTTTTATCTTTTAATTTGCATTGGGGTTGACCAAATGAGGATGTTGAGAGTAATCAGGCCATTTTTTCATCTCTGGCGAAGGTACACTATCAACTGCGGAGTATGGGTAAGAGCAAGAGATGAGAGCTGTCGCAATCCTTTCGCGAGAATTCATAGGGGAGGACAGGAAAGTAAGGGGCCCGAAAGAAATGTATGGGGCAGTCAGTGTATTTCAGGCACTCAATGGGCAAAGCCTAATTTTTTGCCTCATTCGAGCGATTCTCGTATGCGTCTAAACCCTTAATCTGTCCACCCGCTCTGCACTGGACCAATCTCGACATCTCTCCCCCTTTGACAATCTAGATTCATTTCCGGTCCCCTCCGATAGCTCCCAGATGCAGTCGAGCATGTAAATGGACCCGCACATGTCACCCAGAACGATTCTCAATTCGTTCAGCTAATAGATGGAAAAAGCTATTGGGTGGATTCTTGGTGATCCATGCAGATCCTAATTTATAGGAAAGAATCAGGAAGATATAACCTCGAAACGAAATAACTGTTACCCGATACCGTACAGTACAGTGCAGTAAAGTAAAGTACAGTAAAGCGATGCACCACTGTCAATAGTTGCAGAATTAGCGCAGGTGACTTACGACCGAAGTCATTTGTGGCACTGAATTTTGGGAGGCGTTTTTGCACAGTGAGGTTATTAGGGAAATAAGAATAAAGGGAATAAAGGAATTAGAGAATTAAGAGTTTTGCCGTCCGTATTAGTTTACTCTCACAAAAATAAACCACGGTGTTTACTGTTTAATACAACATCGGGCAGATGGAATATTTGCATAAAGTGCTCTCCAATTGATCTTCCAAATTGAGAATGGGAAATGCAGTAAAGGTAAGGCAGCGTTCGGTTTTTAAGATGCTTCCACTATTTCCTCTAACGTAAACATAGTTATAAGACTAACATAACGTCCATGCTGAGAATAAAAATCAAATCCGCGAGCTGTGGATTGCGAGCCTGCCACGTTACAGATTAATAATTTCTGCCTTCTATGGAACTTAGGCCCTCAGTATAAAACACTGCACATAAACTCTGTTCTCACCAAAGTAATTTACGTCACGTATATATTTAAAAATATGGTCATGGAATCACTGCAATATTTTCGTGCGTGCTCTAGTTTTCTATCAATTAAATTCTTAAATGATCCTCTATTTTTGATTGATCGCGAATCCGAGGATATCTATCTTGAGCAAATATAATTAAAAAGTTCGTGGAATAGAAACCCAACTAAGTAAAAGTATCCTTATTTGTAAACCTGGATAACTAAAGTCGGTCGTAATAGGTAGGTCGGAAAAACCAGCTTTGCAACTCTAGGATGGTGGGCTTGATCCCGCCTGGTATTTATATTCTATGATCCTTTTAGGGTGAAAATCTTAGGTATGTCGGAGGGATTCATTTTTTTTAGCATTCAGAACGCCAGCATCCAAACTACTAGTACTAATGAAGCTGGGTACTTGGAATATATTTTCCCATCAACAAAGTTTCAAGAAAAAAATAAGCCTACCTTGATGGGAGAATAAGTAGCATTCGGTCTTTGAATAGCACAGATATGTTGAAGTGTTAAACAGAGTTGCAGGAAATAGGTGAGAAATGAACCAAACTTGCGTCGAAAGCGTATCTTTATATCAGAAGGTAACTTTATGATTACCAATAAGGCGTTGCCTACTTAGCCCATTTCTCTCGGGCCCACGTAATGTTCCCACGCCAGGGCATATTCTCAGCAAAACATTGCAGAGAGAAGTGGAGAGGGCGGAAGAGCTCTGACCCCGCCCTCTCCCTCGTCAGCCAGCCTGGCATTAATGGGGCATTTAAGCAAGAAAGATCCCGACGGGAGGGATCCGGAAGGAACCGAACGGTCGGCTTTGGCGGAGGAGGCACACATACACATGTGGTGGGTGTGGGAACTGGGAGCTGTCAAACGGGGGAAGGAAAACTAGTGGGGCGAAGGGAATAAAAGGCTTTGGGGGGGGTGGAGTGGGGGGAGGGGAAGAGGCGGGGGAAGTATAAGGGAACGATCGGCCAGGATGATAACATGAAAGCAGTTCCGAGTCCCACCATCCCCCAATCCCACAAGAAAAAGCGCGCGCACCCACAACCAACCGAAGTCCTCATCTCTTCCACTTTTATTTTTTCTTCTTCGGATGCCAATTTGTCTCTAATTTAGTGGTACTCAATGGACCGCTCAGAGTCGTCCCGGCAACCCCAGCACGGGAGACATGCTCAGCCACTCGGTAATTCCCTAATCGTGGAGGACCCCTTGTTTTTCCGATCTTATTTATTTTTCTTCCCAAGCCAGGCCAAGGGTAGTGGTTGGATGGGGATATTTGTAGTTGGAGTGTCTCTGAGGGATTGTGGGAAGGGTGTGTATGGTTGTGGGGAATTGTGAGTATGGTTAGGGTGCGAGACATGCGAATCCAAAAGTCGATGTCAACTCTATATAACAAAACTGAAGAATCCGAGAAGTCGGTTGGCAATACGGCGTGATGTAAGGGTTTCCACGAGGCATTGTTTTCGCGTATAGAATCGTATCTCATGGATTCACGTATCATTTGGCATATCGCATAGTGTGGAGTACCGTCAGCCACGGTTGTTCCGTTGGTGAAGAGCCTGCTTTACAGGCCACAGGTAGCATATTCTTCATTCTCCGGAAGTGGGTATTGTGTTTTTAAGCATTATCATAAAGTTTAAGTTAGATCAGACATGAACAAATAAATTCCTTAGGGGAGACAAAACATTATCAGTTGGAGCAATATTAAATTTCAACATTGTATAATATCACTTTCGTATTATATCTATAACTACTAACTACGCTGGATCTCTACGGTGCATGGCAGGGGATTATAAGACTTTCCGTATGATACTAAATGCCACATTATCATGCTTACATTGTGTAAAATCGCATGTTGAAAATAGGTAGCTAATGCCACATTTCACATGCATATCACATCAATCGCGTAATCATCACCATCATCGGTCAACAATCCTAGGATTGGTTTGACGCAGTCCTCCACTCCATTCGTCTATCAGACAACCTCTTCGTATGAACATAATTTTTCTCTTTTACATCCTTCACAACTTGCTCCATGCATCTCATACGAGGCGAGCCTTTTCCATTCTTCCGTTCACTTTTTCCTCGATAATTATCCGGTGTGTAATATCGTTGTATACCGGGTTCCAAAGATGTCGCATAAAATCTAAGAACAGAAAGCGATTTACTGATCATGGTCATATAGCGATATATAGCGATAGGTGGTACATAATATCGCCTCACAATGTCATTTCATATCGCAGTATCGCTCAGTCGTGCCGGGTTCGTCTTGATCGTGAGTGGGTATTGGGGGTGGAAGAGAACGCCTACATCAATCCCCCCCTCCCCCGCCCTTGGCAAAGGACCGCAGCCTCTGGGGAGGGTAGGACATGGCGAGGAGAGAAAGATCTCGTCCCGGGGAACCAATGGGAACCAAGTATTCGACTACCTCCCCACCCCAGCTCCCGATTATCGCATTCAGACACCCCCTTCCCGAGCAAACTCAAGTTCAAACTTCCTTCCCTCTCCCAAAGTTTACAGATTCGCCCTTCCCCCACCCCACGCCCCAAGTCCCGCCCCCGCATCGCCACACACCCACGAAATCCGTCGCAAACAATCCCGATTTGCGGATCAAGATCGGAAGAGGCGAAAATCGACCGGAATCGACCAGAAATTCGACCAGATAATTAAGATTAAAGAGATAGATTGTCGTACCGATAGATTCAAAATGGCATTTTCCCCCGTACTATAAGAGGACAGAATAGGCAGCATAGCAGAGTGATAGGTAGGTGAAATATTTTAGAGTAGTCTGTAGTGCACGATGCATGTATTAACCCCAAAAATACTATAGATACTAACAATCTAGTTTTATGAGACCCTATAGTTGCTTGTTTGCATGTTAGTAGTGCATGCTTGGTGATCTTCACCCCCTGCCACAAACCCTCGCGGTGGCTTGCAGGGAATCATGTAGATGTAGATGAAATCGTTCTCTCGGTCTCCTTCGGCAGAGCGCTTTCTCAGACGAATATTTCGGCACCTTCGTCCCTTTCCTTTTCCTCTTCCCATCTCCGCCTCCCTTTGTCCTTCTCCTTCCGGCCCAGGTTTCCCATCCCACGCTAACCCGCTTGCCAAACGGATTGGTGGCGTGAGTCAAAAACCTCAGATTTTTCCGCCGAGTGAGTTTACTTTGGGCCCCCGCCATAAGACTATGTTAACGAATTTCAACGGAAAATTTAACTCTCCTATAATTTGTTTGCTGATGAAGTTATTAATGCTGTTATGGAAGGTTCTTGACCTTGGGATGATTTAAGGGCCCTAGCAGAAACGGGTCGCCAATGGGCGTATATCCAGAAACGATGTTGCAGATATTCGTGGGAGATGACCGAAAGCTAAGGTCATCAGAGTTCATTTAAGGTAAGCGAATGATTGGGCAGTGGTAGGGATTATTCCTATCCAATGGGTAGGACACTGAAGTATAGGTGAAGAGAAGGACAGGAAAATCATGTCCCCTGCCACAGATCTTTATGGTGGCTTGCAGGGTATTATGTAAATGTAGATATCTCCCGTGACGGCTCAGAAACCCGAGTGGCTCATCGATTCAATCCTGAGCACTCAACCGCTTAAGTGTCCTTCCACTCCGACTACTTTGTAGAAGTTCCGAACCAATGCGTACTTTTATTTCCACTGTAGGTTCATTTGAAGGGGTTACGATTCCGAGGCTTGCCACCGCGAGGTTCATATATGACATTGTTATCATTAATGTCAAATAATCAGCCTATGATGCTTCACAACATGTCTTCATCACTCTTCACATTTTTATCGATGATTTTTAAGTGAAAACAGGTGGGAAATCCTTTAAAATTTTTGTATTAAGTGTCGTAAATTTTGTTCAATTGAGAAGCAATGGTTGCATTTATTCGGAACCGAAATCGCTATTTTGTACACGCAATCGTTAGATGGAAACGAAAAACGAATTTTAAAGAAAAAATTAATCTTCTAACCCGAGCCATTCACTAATAAATCAAAAGTTAAAATAAGCAAAAGGCGATGCCCACCGAAAAAGCTGCTTTGATGACATTGACGTCATTTTCCTCCCGTTCTTGACTGCTCTTAAGGGAAGGGAAGGAAGAGGAAGGGATTCTCGGAAGGTCTGCTCGCACAGATCCTTTCGCAACTGATCCTATTGGCAGAGTTAACTGTCTCCCCCCCCCCCATTGCGATAGGTAAGGCAATGTAGCTTCGCGGGCTCAGTTGTGATTGGACGAAGTAAATGACGTCAGAGGTTGCACCACGCCCACTTTTCCGAAAGGGTTAAAAACATTTTTTTCGCCACTTATAACTCGAGAAATAATTGACAGATCAAAAGACGGCAAAATACGGGTCTTTTTATTTTACAAACTCTATCAGATCCGGCAATAACAAAAAATATGGCAAACGACCCCATTCAGAGTGCGTGGTTGAAAACGGGTCTAAATGATGCAACGCAATAAGTCGACGGGGGTAACACCTGAAAATGTCGTTCCCTATCTTCCAAATCCTCAGCAGCAGAATGAAAATCCACTGCAGCACGTACCTGGAAGCATGATTCTCCACCGGGCGAATCTCCGCAGCAGACTCGCGCATCAAAACAAGCTGGCGTTTGGTTAGACCTTCCAAGGATCTGGGGCGCAACCCTCGCTCCGCATTCCCCTCCCCTCACCAACCCTTTCTCGTTCGACTCTTCCCATCCCACGGATTCAACCCCGACCGTTCGCTGCGTCGCATCGCGTTGTCTTCCGGCTCCTCAGCTCCTTTGAAACACCCCATCTCCATCCTTACCGACGGCAATGACGAAAAAAAAAACCCTCGGGTGAGTGATGTCGCGATCCCCCTACTCTCCCAGATTCCCCCTCCCCTCCACACTTCACCTCACCCCTATCGGCCCTTTGCGAACCCTTAAATCCGTGGATGATGATTCCCTTAGATCTGTCCTTCCCCTCTCCCGCCTTTGGATGCAATTGCCTCGGTGACATCACGATGCCGTGGTATTTCGGGGAAGGCGATGCGGATTGCTAAGGACATGTGAGACATTTTATGACTAAATTGTAATTGGTAGCTGAGAATATGTGACGAAAGTGAGAAGTGTTGAGTTAGGACATGGATCGGAGAAGTACGATTCGCGAGCCCCATGTGGCTCTTTGAGTGAGTATTTTGGCTTTGTAGTAAAATTTTAAATTAAAATCAAACTATAGTCGTTTCATTGCTAATAGCATATAGTGGCGTCATTAAATGCTATCATTGTGTCATTTGGTAATGCGAGCATAGTATAGTGATTTAAATGAAACTACTACTTTATAATGATACACAAATGATACACTAATATTCTGTATAGAAAAGTTCAATTTTTTGCGCACTCAATATGATCACCATGTGTTACACTGTTACCATGTGTTACGAGGCGGTGGTTTGCTAAACTGGAGGCGAAATGCAAGTTGCACTTCAACAATGGACTCTAACTTTGCTCATTGCAGCACACAAATGATTGTTCGCCTCCATTTTTCTACAGGCAAGCAACAGTGCCACTGCCGCCTCAACTGGAACTTCTACCCGGACTGTTCAAATTTTGAAGTTTTCTCTGTCCAGAAGCGTTGGAATTCTAACATTTAGAGTTTGGAAGAAATAAATGTTTGAAATCTGCTCTTTCTTTTTGAATAACCCTGAATATTCATATTTTCCCCATTATGACTCCTAAATAATTTTCAATCGTTTTTGAGGGATAGGATTTAGCTCTTTCGTCTCGTTTTGTGATTCCTGAGTTAGGATAAGCCTGCTCTTGACGGAAAGCGTCGCGGTGTCCGCGACTCAACATTTCATGTGAAGGCCAAAGTACTAAAGGGATCGCGTTGATGTGGTGGCTAAAGAACTGGCCTCGAATGCCGAGGACCCAGATCCAAATTCCGGCACTGGCGGATTTTTCGTTGATATATCGGTCCCCACTTGTCCCTTGTGGAGAGCACCTCCAGTCCAGTACTAAGTCCGTCGGATGGGACGTTAAGCCTTGGTCCCCTTGGGGCCTTCTTATGAAGACGTCGGGTTTCTTTCCACTCTTCCTTCGATTCTTGAGAACAATTACCTTCACCAGTCCACTCCACCTATCCTCCCTTGCGCAAATTACCTGTTGTCGGTCGCCTTCCCCAAAATAAATACAACTATAACGAAGTACTGAACTTGGAGTGCTCTCAACAAACCATAAGAGTAGGGACCGATGTTCAAGTGAACAATATCTAGCAGAGCTGTGATTCGAACCCGGGCCTTCGTTATCACTGCCATTATACAACCACATAATAATCTAACGTTTGCATATCGTCCAACTTTGCTTTCCCTGGGAAATCATCATCAGTACTTTCAGTTAAATGAAATTAGTCCAATATCATCTCTGGTAATAGAATATCTATGATTTTAGTTTACTACACAACACTGAATAAGTTCCGTCCAAAATTATGATGTCGCAGTATTATTACTTTCCTGTAATTACCATTGAAAGCGTGAATAAATTTTTTTCAATTATTGAAAAGCTCTGCTTTTTTTAAACATTGAAGTCTTCTTTCTTCCACATAATCTTGGCCAGTCGATTTAGCTTAATTGGCTGAAGAACAGTGCTGAAGTCACTGAATTTTTATTATAACTTTATTTAAACTCATTCGGAAGGTAAGCTTGTTTTGCTGCAGCTTTCGTCGTCTTTAAAAATAAATAATGGCAAAGACGAATGACTTTATAGCAGTTTACAATTTGTAATTATCCACGGGATTTCATAGATCCGAGCAAACCCACCTTCTTGGGCCTAGGGCTTCGAACAAGGGAACCGAAATTTGTCCGAACACTTTCTCTTGGAAGTAGCAATGACGCGGTTGGCGAGGACTACCACGGGCTATAATTTGCGCATCAAGCTTCCACCGAGGGACATTCTCTCGTTTCTGTTTACGGAGCCTATATTTCGAATATTTTAAACTGTTTCGGCATCCCTCTCGCCGTAAGCCATGTAAATTTACTCTGGCGTAAAATCGAAGAGCACCGCTTTCATGGCCAGCGGTCCTTTTTTCGCTCCTTCCGCCCCATCAACTCTTCCAATATTCCCTCTTCCTAATTGGCTATTCCTACACACACCTACTTCCATGCACGCCGCACGCTCCCTCCCCCGCCCTCTTCTTCGCTTGCGCAACAAGGAGTCACACCCAGACCTCCCACCCCCCACTCCTTCCTCTCTTCCACTCTCATCCGCTTTTACTGCGCACCGAGCGAGAAAATAAGAAAAAAGTTGAGAGTCGCCGCCCGCTATGATGCGGATTTCCTAACAAAGCTCCGTTTTGCTGCGTATGTCGAGGTTAAGAGCATAGTTTGCCCAGATCGCCACGCGAGCTGCTAAGATGATGTTGTTGCAAGCGTGGTAACCCCAGGCCTGGATATTATGCAGCGCTATGATTACATGCTTGATATGGTTCGATCTAAAAACGCTACGGTATCCTGAGAAATCACGATATGCAGAGCATCTGCTGGTGATCAGAGAATGCGAAAATATTTCGCTTAAAAAGATTTTTTTAAATCGGATTTATGCAGCCCAAGCAATTTCTCATTACAAAATATGGAGATCATGTCTTTGTTTGGCGTACTGCCAGCAGATACAGGTAAATACCTGGCACGAATTTAACATCAGGTCCCCCTTCTCAGCCTCAGGGTTCAGTAGCAATCGGTGCATAACTGTACATCGTCGTCGTTCAGGCAGAATTCACTTATTCAAAAATCATACTTGTGATTTATAGGGGTTTTAATCTTTCAAACAACTCCTAAAATCAGTGATGCATTATTAGTTAATATTAACATGATTTTG
Source organism: Platycnemis pennipes (assembly GCA_933228895.1). NCBI lineage: Eukaryota > Metazoa > Arthropoda > Insecta > Odonata > Platycnemididae > Platycnemis > Platycnemis pennipes. Next base: position 114,055,861 of record OW121850.1, read on the forward strand.
GTGTTATTGCTTATATTATTTCCACCTACTTCCATAATTTCACCATTTTTGCTTTTCATTCCGTTAGTATGATTTTGCACCTAACACAAAACCGCCCATTTTTGACTTAGTGATTTCTGCCTGAACGACGACGATAGTTTGTTTGAAAGCCATCATGGAAAATATTGGAAACTTATTGAGCTGCTACATACTAGCAGGAATAGTTTTTCTATCCGTTCTATAGCATCGGGCTTTCTATGCATTCACCGAAAATTCTACGCACGACTAAGACTTTTTGCGTTTGCCACGTCATGAGAGTCAAGTGCGGCAAAAATATTATGAAGTAATGAATGTATTCCACTGAATCGCAACTCGAATTTAGTTATAGATTTGTGATTACATTTGTATAATTCAGGGTATTTTTCAGTTGAAATATTAACTTTCAAAAATAAATGTAAACACCTTTCAAAGGAGAAATGAATATTGTTTCAATCATTCTATTGATTGTGCTTATACGAATAATAATTTCGGTGTAGAATTTTCATTTTCAGATGTCATTTCCTGTCAAAAATAATTTTGTTGCATAATCTCTGAGTTTTGTACTCAAAACTATAAATGTTGAGCAGCACCTTTTTACTGTCGAATTCAGTCGTTGACTCTTACTCTTAGAAGAAAAATATAAATATTTCGCTGCAGCATTTATTTGTTTGCTCCATTTTCATTGCATGCATATTCAAAATTTTATGTAGTTTATTTTCCTACGACTCTCCCTCACATGAAATGTAACATGAATAACTGCAAAAAAAACCTTGGCATCGTTTGCTCAGCATGATGGTTTTAAAATAATCACACGGATGAGGAAATATGGCAGTAAAATGAACAGATTCTAAAAAGTGTGTCCTAAACGTAATGGAACGTTGTGGTCATCTTCTTTTTTTTTACCGTAAAAGACCTAATGGACAATTACCATCTTCGATAAGTGACAGAAAATTCCCGATGTTAGCATTGGGCCACATTCCGTCCACCCGAGCAAACACTCGTGAGAGATAAAGTGATGATTATCTACTCTCCATTTGACTCTCGCCCACCGCAACAGAGAGAGAGCCGATCTCACGGCGGTCATTTCTCCGCAAACATCTCCTTCCTGTGCGGTGGGGAGGGAAGAAAAAATAAACAAATACGAAAACACCCGAAAACTTTGGACAAGCGGGAACCCTTGAATAGGATAAGAAGTTTTGGGAGGAGGACGAAGAGAGGCGGAAGGTGGAGGAAAAACTGTGTGTGTAGGAGAGAATCCTTGTTGATGTTGGCATTCTCACTTTGCCGTCGAGGGAGGGGAGGGTTATTTTTTTTTTAGAAAAAAAGAGAACTCTGCGCAAATAAATCGTTTTCCGTTTGAGTAATATTTGAGTGTCCCCTTTCGCTCTTTAAAGGTGGGGTTTTCGAGCGAGGGGGTGAGTTTTTAGGGGAGAGAGGAGGTTGAGGGGAAGTTCGGGCACGGGAAAAGCAGTCGGTCCCTTGCCCTTCGGGAAGGTGGCGAGCCAGCTAGGACTGATTGCCGTGTGAGCCTTGTTTGGCGGCGGTCCTTCCCTCTTGAGAGAGGGTGTGTGGGACTGCCCTCCGCTCCCCACCACCCTCGAAGCGTTCGCACACAACTTTCGAACGCTTCACACACACGCACACCTCCGTTCACATCTTCCCGCTCCCCCTGGGCGCTCCCCGAACCCCAGCCGGCGTCCAGCTCAAACACCCACGAGACCAGCACACAACTCGGCACGCACGGAAATGCACTCTCTCTCTCTCTACCCATCTCTCACGGCCGTGCTGGGCTGGAAAATGAGGCACCTCCCTCACTTCACTCCTTTTCCTCTCGAGAGTAGTTCTTTGAGGAGTTTTGCCCCACAAACCTCCCTCCCCGTCGCTCCTAAGTCAATCCATCCTTCAGAAAGAGGAAGGAATCCTTCTCATATGCCCCACTTTCCTCTCCACACCCCCTACCATCTCCGTACCCTCTTCCATCCCCCTCCTGCCCCTCATCGTCGGAGAGTAAAAGGGGTTGTTTGCGTGTGGATGAGGGATGGGGGCGAGCGAGGAGGGAAAGTTGAATGGGTAGGCGGAGGGGGAGGGAGGAGGGGATAGTGTGTTGACTGGCGTGTCCCCCGTCGATCCTTCCCCATGGTGTTTGGGTGGGTTCGACCGATTGGGTTGAGCGGAACTCCTGCATGCAGCGGTCACCGTGCTGTATCGTCTCAGCAAGGAATCATTTCGCATGCATGGGATGAGGTTGAAATACGTCAGGAGAAATTGCTAGCACGGGGCACACTGGTTAATCGTTTATGTGCTGTCCATAATTTTCGATTGTTACTTGTCAACGCTAGAAGTAATAGGTGTGTTTCCATTGGAGAGTTAACGTTTTAAGACGTTGTATCGTCTGTTCTTTTGAGTCAATTCGAGAGAACCTGACTTTAGCTTTTTCAAATAGTCTCAAATTAGTATTTTCTCATTTTAGAAAATTTTATACTTGATTCTGGAGGTTTTATTCAGTGATTTAGTGCAGAGGTTTTCGAGATTGAGTACAGTTAACCAATGCGTATGCCCATATTCAATTACTTCTTAGTCATTGCTAAGGTATGAATACAAGCTGTAGTTATAATAAAATATTGAGTGTATAGTAATGGTGATATAATTTTAGGTGCAATATTAAATATTTAGGGTGATTTAAATATTGCGCCAGATAACAACATCAACATTGTTTTGTGATTTAGTGTCAATATGATGCTCTCATCATTCTGTTGGAAGGGATAAATCAGATGGGAGAACACTGGGTTTTATTACTCAAGCGATAATCGTAAACGTTTTGTCATCAGAGTGCATATTACACCATTGCAATATGTAGCTTGTAACGCCCTTGGAATGACCTGTAAAGAGGTAGATTTTTAAAGCAGGATGGACTTTTTAGCAAGCATAAAATAAGACACTTTATCTTCATCATTCTCATACTTAAATTATGAATTGGAAATTGGCGACAAAAATGGAGCAGGGAAACTTAGCATTGCAGGAGATAGCGAAAACACGTCGCTGTCGGGAAACTTGCGCACGATAAAACCAGGAACGACGGATGGATGGATGGATCGACGCTTCGCTTCCGTCGCCCGTTTCCTGAATGATCAGACCTCGCTCATCCCTCATCGGCCGCCACGCCCGTGGACAACTCTCTTTTGTATCCCTTCCTTGGCCGTCCTGCTAAGGAGCCTCTTTCCTTCGCCCTTTTGAGCAAAGGGCATAGTGTCTCCGTATTCCCCCTTCCCATTCCTTTTCACCCCCGCCACTTCCCGTGAGAGGGCAGAGACTCAAAAGGACGAAGAGGATGGGATGAGTGGCGGAAGAGGAGCGGGCGCTGAGTTGAGTGTTTGTGTGAGAGTGTGTGTATATATATGTGTGTACACGCATACGTGAGGGCGCGCACCAGGGCTGCCATTATATCCCGTGGTGCGTGTTCCCCCTGAGCACTTCACCCCCCCGCCGCTTTCCCGTTTCCAGCGCACCCAAACCGCCGCCTCCTCTTCATTCACTTGCCCGAAACTCTTCGAGCGCACGTATGCCGGGACAAACGGGACGCCGGTGCCCAGAACACCCGGCTAAAAACCCTCCGTAGTCAATTTCTATGCGGGGTCATCCCATTGTGTACCGCAGATCGATGCCGGAGGCCATGTTGGAAACTGCTTTTTTTTCCTCCCAACTAAGACGCACATGGAGTCTGCCCCTCTCCCGCCTCCGGTCCCCTGTGATGTGTCAACCCCTCCCGGAGTGACGAGTGGTAATGGGAACCGTTGCACCATTTTACTCGCGTCCGTCTCCTTTTCCAGCGAGCCGGAGAGAGCGGTGAGCCGCGGCGGCTAATTTGTGTCAAAGCGTGAGCTCTCCGGGGAGCACGACCGGCGAAGAACTTGGTCGATCCCGCCTATCGAAACAAGATGGATTTCCTTCGATTGTTTACCCCACGGTTACTGTGCGGGTGACTCGGAATCTGCTTCAGTCACGACGAAAACAAAACCTCAATGCGTAAAATGTGCACTGCCCCCTTACCCAATACCTCAGCTACATCTAGAAAAACATATATTTTCCTCTTTTCCCTGGGGATCGTGTTGGTTTCGGTGTATAGAGTATTGACCTCCCATCCCGAGGCTCCGGGTTCGATTCCCGGCATTGGCGGAGTTTTCAGTGGAAAACCGGACTTTTGTCTTGGGCTTTTCAAGTTCAGTAGGTTCTCCGTCCGTCGGATGGGACGTTAAGCCGTGGTCCCCTTGGCGCCTGTCGTTAAGAGTAGGCTAATGCTGACGCCGGGTTTCTCTCCACCCTTCCTCCGTTCCCTGAAAACTCCTGCCATAACCCAAATGGCAGGAGTTTTCATTGCACCTATCCTAAATGGCGCAAATGACCTCAGCTGTCGGTCGCCTCCCCTGAATAACCAACCAACCAACCTCTTTTTCCTTGCTTCAGCGATCGCTTTGAAATCAGTGACCCGAGGAGTTTTTGAAATTCTCCCTCATCATCATAAAACAACCAACCTAACATTGGTTTGACGCAGCCTATCGGCTAACCGCTTCATATACAAACTTTTCCACATCCTTTACTACTTGATCATTGTATCTCACGTGGATACCTCCTTTCCGTTGAGCTATTTGAGTTGCATATTTCCCGTTGAGTTATCCTTCGGCGATTGCCCTCATCAGGTCATCATCATGTCTCCAGATAAGGCCCATTAAGTCATCCAGCCTTCTTTTCAAAGTTTTCAGGAGACCTCTCTACATATTTGAAAATGTTGACCCGTCGAATCGCCCTTGAATGCGACGGACACAAATACAAATTTCCCTTTGCAAGCCGACCCGACCAAATATTTTCCGCTCCCCGAACCGTATGCAAGATCTTCCTCTTCAAAGCTTCTCCCATTCTGAGCATTCTCGACGAAATCCCTTAAAGCACCCTTTTCTTTAATGGAATCCAACAATTGTCAGCGAGTGGGTATCGATTTACTCGGAAAGAAAAAAAAGGAGACGAACGAGGGACTTCCTTCTTAACTCTCACACACCGGATCTCCGAGAGGGATGAACGCGGGCAAAGAGGGGCATAATGGAGGTTAAAGGGGAGATAAGGCGAGGATTACAATCTCCTTTCCAACAGCTGAAGCTGAAGGAGAGGTGAGGAGAGGGAGAACGAGAAAAGATGGTGGAGCATAATACCCCCTTACTCTAATAGCTTCGAGAGAGTTACTTTAGAAGGGACACATGGCGAGACCAAGAGGGTGTAGATGTCCCAAGGGAGCCGAGGGACGTAGCCGGGTGAGATCGCCTGGGATAAGGGAATGAGAGAGACCCTAGGATCTTTCGCACTCCCGCCTGACACAGGCCGGCACCGTGCCCTGGAAACCATCCCTCTCTCCCCCTTCCCCCTTTCTTCCCCTTTCCTCCCCTCTCTCCTCTCCTACCTTTTCATCGCGTTTGTGTAACGATGCTTGTTGGATTGTCCCCCATTCGGCAGGGATGACAAAGGGGGGATTATCACGAGGGAGGGGAGGGTCCCCAAAACGAGAGACGAGCCAATGACGACGCCCCTTCCCCCCTGAAGCTGTCCCTTTTCCCTTGGCCCGCTCCTCCGAGGGCTGGGCCTTTTAAATATCCCTTCTCTCCATCCATTAATGCGACACATGTTACTCCGCGACGATTTTGCATACGCACAATGGATGGCCGGTTAAAACAGCCAACTAAACGACGGTCGCTGGCCCATTTCTCGGCCCTGATCCTGTGAATGACGTTTCTACTCCCGTCTACCAGTCTCTCGTTTACTTCCCCGAGGCGGCCGAGCTGGGTTAGACGGCACATTTGCGACGCCATTGATTCTCCAATGCCCCTGCCGAAATTGGGTCTCATAGCCTACGATCTGATTTCCTCCATACTTCCAACGACGTTGCTTATTTCATATTCCCTAGCAAATATTTTTATCACGTCCCAAAATTTCTGAATCATTAGAATTTGAAGCCGTATCCTCATATGCAACCTATACTTATTAATTATTCACAAATCTCAGCGTTTCCACAGTCAGTCCGTGATTCGTGATATTCATCACAAGTGTAAAGCCTTTTGTCAACCGTGACTTTAGACTAATATAACAGTTTTTTAGATACGTACCTGACAAACATAAAGGCACGAGGTGCCCTCAAGAAAAAATGGCTATTGAGCGTTGAACCAAAATCTCCACATAATTTTTGCAGAGGATCTTTTAAATTTTTGGCTTTGCGCTATAATTGTGATAGACTTTTATTTCACATGTCATCCTCTTCTACAGAAATTCTCAACGCACATTATAAATTCCACCGTGTTTCGGTGATCATGAGCATATTAGAGGCATATATTGTGAAAAGAAGAGTCATTCTTCCAGGTGTAGGATGTCATTCTTCCACATACAATGCCAAAATAAGAGTTGATGAAACAGCTAAGAACAACTATAATAGCTCAGATTAGATTATAGGGTTTAAATTAATTTATATGCAAGCCCCGTTCTATTGAGTGAAATAATAGTGTTAACATTTGAGCTTATTGCTTTGTAAACAGTATTATTTCCATAGTAAATTCTTTTAACTGAACATAGTCGCCAGAAATGTGCATGAGATGTTAATTCATACCTTGTAAGGATAAGGATACCTTGTAAGGGTAATCCCTCCTGTAGTTTGCAGGGTTCTGAGCACAATAGATGACCGTAAGTAACTGTTTTAACTTATACTCAATAATTTACTGAAGTTTGAAGAATCTGTTTTTTCGATTACCTATGTCGGAATCATTTCGATTGCTCCTGCATATTATATTCAATTCCATTCCGAAAACATAACTTGAGATATTGAATTACTTGTCTTGGATTACTTGTCTTACAAATAGATTTAAATTAATCAGTTAAAATAAAATTCATTCTACAAAAGGGAATAGGTATTGGATTTGGCGTTTTGTAAATGACGGTAGTGCACGCCTGAGATGGGTTCACCCCCTGCCAGACACACTTGCAGAGAACCAGGCCTGAAGTGTAGAGATACAGGCGGTCATCCACAGAATGAGGAATGGAAGTGGAATACCGAACGTTGCGCGTGTTATTTGGTACTCACCCCTGTCCACAATTTTCCCGAAGAGGTTCTTCCCCCTCAAGAAATTCCTCGTCGAGCAGTTCCACCGCCGGTTCCTGAATTGGAACTGGCACTCGGCGACGGCCTGGGCCGCTCCCTTGGCCACCGCCACCAACGAGCCCGGGTTCTCGCGCACCAGCCGCCGCTGCTTCCGCCGCAGTGTGGCGTGCACCGCGGAGTGCATGGTGAGCACGCCCGGACTGAGCGGGAGCAAGTTGTTCGGCTCACCCGCCCTCGCGATCCCCCTGCCGAAGACGAAAGGAAGACGGTCAGACGCGTAAAATAACATGCTAGGGCACTCGAAAATAAATGTCAAAAAACATGAGGTAGCATAAAGGAAATTAAATTGCATCCAAGCCACTTTTATTATCCTTTTTTAATCATTATCAGAGCGTAGGTTAAAGTACAGATAAAATCGGTTAGAGAAATGACAATCGGATAGCTTTACTGAAGGTGTTAGGCACATATTAAAAACACCAGCGTATTATGCTAGATTTGAACAGATGAATAAGATTAGAGAGATAGATTGTGGTACTGATAGATTCAAAAGCCCCGTGCCATAAGAGAATAGAATAGGTAGCATAGCAAAGGGATAGGTAGGGGAAATATTTTATAGTAGTCTGTACAGCATGATGCATGTATTAATCGCTTAAGTACTATAGATACCAGCAATCTAGTTGCATGAGACCCTATAGTTGCTTGTTTGCATGTCGGTAGTGCATGCTTGGTGATCTTCACCCCCTGCCACACACCCTCGCGGTGGCTTTCAGGGTATCGTGTAGATGTAGATGATTATACCAATATGTACTACTTTTTTAAATGTTACTATTGTGTAGTATTCATCTATTTTATCTTTTTTTTTCTGCGAAAGTACTACTTTTCACGGTTGGTGATCTACCACCCCTTGTAACACTCCTTTGCCGTGGCACGCAGTATTGGCGTGTGAATTTAACGCATTCAGTGTAGGGGGGCGTGTTCCTTTCCCTGCGATGTCCAACGAAGTTCTGAAATGCAAAACATCGATTAGCGAGGATGTGTTAGTAGAGGGGTTCAGAAAGTCCTCTGCGCGGGATTTGAACCCCAGGACCTTCTGGTCGGTAGTTTAGCGCTCTACCCACTACAGCTATCATCATGTTGGTCGTGATTTTGAATTCCTTCTCGTGCATGTGTGTTGAGTTATACTTAGGATTAAGCTTAAGATAAAGTCATGTTAGACGGTGCTGTTCAGCCTTATCAATTGGAGCACCTCAAAATATAAGCGTAGTATTACTGCTATTCTAAAACAACTGTAGGTGAAGAATGTAAGAAAGTTGATGACTATCTTAAAATACAAAAATAATAACTTGGTACTATTAATACCAATTTGCCTGTTAGCTCACGTCCTGCACATGCATTTGTCACTGATAATATTTTTTTAAATTTGAGTGGGTAACGTTACGCTTATAATTAGACTTTTTGTGATAGGAGAGTCGCGGCTGTGTGGATTATGTTTTACGGCCATTCCAACGAAATAGTTCTGGTAATACAATGAAATAAAGAGAAATATCCACATTTATCATTCTGAAAAGACACTCGAATGGCTATAAGGCAACAACTCATAGGTGTATAAGATGTCAAAAAAGGCGAATATATGATAATTCAATTTTCCTTGCGGGGTTTGAACAAATCTAAATTTGTTTCAAATGAAAATTGCAGCGGCTTTTTTAGTGCTTTTCACACATACATGCATTTGCGGACTCGAAAATCTTTTAAGCTATATATTTGTATACTACTCTCTATGCTTTAATTTTCGTCAATTATGTCGAGGATTTGATCACTTACCAAAATTCCACTTCAGCCTCAATTGAGACATTCGCCAAGTAGTCATGAGGAGCTTCAAATCTATTTCCCGACCCTCTAAAGAATGGGAACAAAGTTGCACTACTTCCTTTTCTGTAATATCGACGACATGTCATCTTGCAGAAGTAGAATTGGTCCCACAATCTGTTACCGATGCAAAAAAAAGTGGGTGCGCAGCTCTGACTTCATTTGCGAGGCCCTTAACAGAATGACGTTCGCTCCTTCACCGAGATAGGAATAACATCCGATCCCGTTGGGCTGTGAAACTGCACATTCAAGCAACATGTGGCGTAGGGGTTCCATTTGGCAACAAAATCTGCCTTCTAACGAATAGATGGAGGGGTTGGGAAAACTTGCGGGGACGATTTTACGACGGGTATGACTCTTGCACATGTTTCAGTCTCATCACAGGGCATTTCAGCCTCTATCTAACTCTCCCAGCCCATCTCGACATCCTCCACTGTCCCTCTCCCCCGGGAGAAAAACCTCTCACTCAAGGGAATCTATTCCTCCCGTCACTTCCTTGCCACCAGACGCGGAACCCGTGAGCGTGGTTCTCTCCCGGCCTACCTACCCATCCAGCTGGGGGACGCAAGCAAGTCTGGATGCTCGTAAAAATTGATTTTTCATTTAAAAAAAAATACCGTTAACCCTGATCCGATAATTTGCTCACTTCATTTATTTACGACCCACCCCTCCCCCCCTCGAAGGGATGCGAGGAGTTGTGGGGGGTTGGGGTGGAGCGTGACGGGAAGGGGGTGAAACAGGGTGGTAAAATAAAATGTGGTAGATAACGTTTCCGCGTGCCCATAAACGTCCATGACTATCCATGTTCCGGAGCGTGGGGAAACGTTCTGGATATTTTCTGGGAGATTGAAAATTGAGTTTTACGAGTTTGCTTCCCTCCTTCCACTCCCCTCCCATCGGCTAATTTTTGCAGGACGGTGAGCCGGGAACCACGCTGGTGGTGGTGATGATGATGATAGTGATCATAATAATACTTCCGGGACTCGATAGAAAGCTCAAAAAGACGAGAAAGATTCGATTTTAGGATTAAGGATTATGGATCAAGTGGATTCACGAGACGTCTCGGGAGAAGCAGGAACGCCTAGGCTGAGAGATGAGAGGAGAGACTTTGAATGTGTTTAAAGGGGGGGGGGGGGGGGGGGGGAGGTCAAGTAACGAGTGTGTCTGGATATCAGGTTAAGAAAGGCCTTTTGAAGCTTCAGACGTTGAGGAAAAGGAGGAGGGTTCTCCAATAAAACGGCGTGGGGAAAAAAATAGGCACTCCTCAGTATAAATCGAGAAAGCATTTGAGTGCAATTTACGCTCATGAATGTATTCTACAAACATTTATGATCAGATGAGGGAGTATTTTATTCGGGACGCTCAACCACTTCATACTTCCTAGAAGATGCTCCACCGAAGGGGCTGGGGGAAAATGAAATATCGCGCGAGATTTACGGCTAGTTCAACCTCCCGTCACGGATTCCATCGAGGCTTTATACCTTTGTTTCAAAAAGAGAACAGTTTTTTCCCGCTTAATCCTAATGACTTTTGTGCTTTTCTCTCTCGCGTGTAAAAGCGCTCCCGCACTGCACATTCCTTTTATGCATCATGTACATCGTCTGGCTGCCCTCCTGACCTAACGGCAAGGCTACTCCGCATCGCATGACTTCCAGCGCGAGAACATACGGGAGGGATTGCGCATTTAAGCCCTTTCGGTCTGAAGGGTGCATGAAGAGGTTAAGGGCGGAGGAGAATGGCAAAAATGGTTTTATTTGATACCTCTATTGCCTCTCACTACGTAACAAGCCTCGACTACGGCGCACACGAAGATTTATTGATCTCTTAAAGCCGCAACGACCGCTTAAACGAAATCTAAATCATTTTTCTGGAACGTTAACAATTCAGGGAACGACGCATTTTACGACGCTCTTAAAATGCAATCAATAATGATGCATGCGTGGACCGAGTTAACGAGAAAATGTTTGGATGTCTTACCCGATGTCCAAATCTTATTTATTTTCTGAAGATATCATCTCCAATAAGATTGTTCTTGAAATCATTTTGTCCTAGATGCTCTAAATTTTATTAGGCCTGCGACCTGGCCCTCGTATAAGGTTGATGCAAAACAATAATATGATATGTTCGACCAATAAACACAAACTAATTAAAACAGTGATCACACTTCCCTCTGCCATGTTAGAATGTGTGTTGGTTTCAAGAGTTAAGCAGTGTTCATATGATTATTTTTTGTTTAAAATGACAGCCATTTTATAAAATTTTCATGCAATATGCTAAAAGAAAAAGGGGATTACGGTGCTGAATTCACGAATCATGATTACAATTATAAAGTGACAGTGGTCAAATTAATACTAAGTGGCAAAGAGTCACATGGCGAGTGTCGTTCATATCTGTTGACAAGAATTTGACACAAAATATAGTCCGTTACTGTGATATACTTTATGAAGTTAACCTTTCATTTAGAGTTTCTCTTTAGTGAATCTAAACTCACCTAGCTCGAAAGTATGAGAAGCTCAGTTTTATGGCCAGCTCAAATGGGTAATATGCAGTAGCACGTTAGAATATGGCACAAAAAAATGAACTCGGAACGACTATACGCCGTATGCCACTGAGCACAATGTAATGGAAGTGAAAGGGTGTAGGTAGTTACTACACCTGTACAGCAGCATTATCCTTACGAATAACGTTCCTAAAGTTATGATTTTCTATCCAAATATCATTTTTCACTCTCCTCATACGTTGAGATTGCTCATTTACCTTTCTAATCCAAAAATAAAGGTTCATTGTGTAACTTTCCCGTGTGAAACTTGCAAATAATCATTTATTCAGAAAATACTATGCATTTATTTTACTCTGGCATTCATTTCGATCCCTTTCTGACGTAATCGGATAGATGTGTATCAAATAATGCAGTCAATTTTAATGAAATTGCTGTTGCAGAAGGAATTGTAGTGTTTAGCCACCAGGACCCTACCAATTAACCGTTTCTATTAAGTGTATTAATGTTTTATGAGTGATGACTAAAATTATTACATGTAGTAGGTTGATCTAAATAATTTGTAAGTCTCAGTGTAGCAATCGGGAAGTAGATTAATACGTAGTGATGAAATGCCATTATGCAACGGGGGTTATCTGTATACCATATATTGTGTAACGCTGATTTCCCACTTTTTCCCATTTCTCTTTCCGTGTAACATTCTCTCTTCCCATTTCCCTAAATTACGTAGCACTGCCATATCTTTTTGTGAACGATAAATGACATTATTTATAAACATCATATTCAGTCCTTAATAGTACTCTTTATTTATTTTAACATTCATTATTTGAGCTGGGAATTAACTAACAAAGTATCTTTTTTCCAATGTTACGGAGAACTGGAACCTCTCCTTGTTGATAGTAATGTTTGGCACGACGCCTGTCCTCCCCTTTAGCTGCACGAAATTTTTGGACGGCCACTTACATCGACCTTTCATTCGTTCCCTCCGTTGATATTCCACTGCACTAATCTATGGGCATGAAGCGAATTCTCGAAGCGCAACAATATTGGCAGCGTTACGATGGGCGAGATTTCTCTGCAAACGGTCCCGAGGAAATATCGGGAGTCAAACGGGCGGTGTTGAGGTTCCTGGCCGCCCCGAAGGCCTCCTGAAGGGTGATCCCAATCACGCACCCAGTTTCCGTCACTTTGTTGGCCGGCCTATTTGTTTCCCTTCCCCCACGACGACACAGCGACGTGTCCCGTATATCCGTCCGTGGTTCCCACCCCCGCAACGGCTAATGCGCTCGATCAAGCGGTGCAAGCCCCGGGTGAAGTGATGGAAAACAAGTGAGCGGCAGTAGCCAGGTGGATATTGAGTGTAAGGGGGGAGGCACGTGAGGTCTCGGAGTCGAGAGGATAGGGAGGAAAAGGTATTCTCTTCCACCTCGATTTCACACGTCTTATCCACCAGATAGATCTCTCGTGAGACGCTGACCAAAAGGGTCCAGACCAGCACCTTTCCTGGAAGACTGGAGAGAACTGGATGTGGGTTTGAGGGATAAAAATATCGGAGAGTGAGAGAAGGGGGATGTATGTATGTGTGTGTTTGTAAAAAAAGTGAGAAACTTGGAGGTGGTTATGCCAATCTTTTATAACGCTCGTGTCCGTCCGGGCGTCGTGCTTAGCATTCGTATTTGGCGTGTTGGCTGTATCGGTTGCGAACGCGGAACCGAATACCACCATTGTGTGCCGCCGGTCGTACGTCAGTTGTTAGGGCGCAAAACGCCTTGCCCCGTACGTTTATAAATGGGGAGGTATGGGTTATTTCGCTCGCTGGTTTTTCATTCCTCCCCTCATCTCTTGTGGGCGGGCGTGAGACTTTGTCGGTCGGCCTCCTCGTATTTCCCTCCGTCCCCTGTCGTTTTTTCTTCCCTCGCCTCGTCAGGCGGGAGTTGCATAAGTTGCTACTCTATCCTCTCGACCAACGATAAATTATTTTCGAAATTAGAACAATTTTAAAGGCCATCGAGCTTTTTGAGTCGAGGTTTCATGAGTGGGCGAGTATTTTATTTCTTAGGAAACGTGAGAAAGGATGGTGGCGCTTTAGTGCCCCTATAGTATAAATATTTCAAAATTGCACCACGGATATCGTGCTGTTTTTGTAATATAATTTCGTAATATAAATTATTCGTAAAACAGATATATAGCTAATATATGGTAGCTATAGTCTTTATTTCAAAAAAGAGCATTTCTATTTATTTTCTTATTTTTATAATAATGCGTATTTATTCTATGCTAAGAAATCTTGAATGCTAGGTAATTTGGCTGTCTTTTTGTAGTTGTATATATTGAATCATATTTATTTTTTGTGCAACCCTCTCAAATGCACATTCTAGTCGTTTTTTTCTTTTTCTTTGAGGGCTGTACTCCAGTTTTTTCGATTATAGTTTCGATTTTGACTTGAATTAAGTATAATACATAAGTAAATGAAAAACTAACATCGGCTAAGCTGAATTTAGTACCATCCTGGTGGGGAGGATATTAGCCCCTGAGACTATCAGTGACTTAGTCGGTATTCTCACGTCTGATTAAGACCTGTTTACATTTGAGAGCGGAAAACACGTGAGATAGTTCCGTTCAACGCTTCTCTACTGGTTTTGCCTAAGCCACGAATGTTTTGCAGACTCTGGAAAAAATTCACACTTAACTCGCCCTACGAAAGGTGAAAAGGGATTTCATCAAGATGGAGGGTGAGAGAGGTTGGGAAGACTTTCATGTTGGTAGGAGTTCCGTCCTTCCTCCTTCTGTAACTCATTCGTCAAATTTTACCATCGTGAATACGACCCTCCGGACGCTCCCAAACCAAGTCCCAAACATGAGACAAGCGCTGAGAGTTGGCGATGACGTGATGTAACTTTGATTACCATAAAGCTGAAGAGAAACCTCTATGACTTCTCAGGAAGAAGACCAACAATCGGACAGAGAGGAATTCGACGAAGACGGCGTAAAAAAGGAGAAAGGAAAGCGAATGGAAAAATTACTTGCAAGGGAGGTAAAGAAAAGCAATTTTCAGGCAGAAAGAAGTGAAAATAGGTTGATGGCAGAGAAATGATACAAAAAAAATTTAAAGGCTCCATGATAATTGGAATATTTGGTGTGCGGTGATGTTATGTGGCGTTATCAAACACTTATTATACGCTAAATTATTATTTCTTTCCGAACTATTTGTCTCGTCAATGAAATTCATTTTGGGGCATGAAAGTAGGGGTTTGAATGCATTAGCTTCATCGTGAGGCTCAGTATGTGGAATTAATGATATTGCGGTGACTTGCATACATACAAATTTGAAACTGAGACTGCTATGCAGTGTAGCACAACTGATATTTATTTTTACAAGTTCAAACACTGACATATGTTACTTATAATAGAATGACTGGCTTTTAATGAGGCGGTCATACTTATGCGGGTAGCACGTTGTTCCAAAAACTCAGTCCTTGCGCGGATGGAACTATGTCTTAAGATGTTCTTCCTAAAATGCTCCCCGTTTGCCCCCCCGTTCTTTTCCAAAACTTCCTCTCTCTCCCCTACCTCGTCTTGCCTGCCTCTACCCTCCACCCTATAGACACGCTTGGTGTTTGCTTAACCCGTCTTAAGGAACGGGCACTTTCTGGAGACTCCGAAAATCACTATGAGACGGAGGGGGGGAGCATCACCTTGTTGTCTTTCCCTCCCCTCCCCTTCCAACTCGCTCCGCTTTAAGTCAACTTTTGCGTTTGTCTCCACGATTTTTTTCTTCTCCCCCAAAAACCCTTTTCCCTCCAAATCCTCCATTTTTCCCTTCCTCTCATTGTTTTTCCCGTTTCCCCACCCTCTGCGTCGACTTATAGACGACATTGACTGATTGCGAAGCGGCCTGTCGAGTGGATGGAGTGGGCTGACTGTTCTTTCTCCGGGGGAAAAAGTGTATATATGCCCATTCAAGCCGGCCCCTCCCTGCCTCCTCACAAATGTTTAATTTGGGAGTTCACTTTTGGAGTCGTCGGAGACGAGGACATAGAACGAAGCTGATCCGCGGCAGAAGAAGTGAGCATGACTTGGTACCTACTAAGTCGATACAGTAGTAAAGGGGAAAAAACTAGGTGACAGTTTGAGTAGTCATATCCTTCTATTTTTATTTTATATCCTGAAAATATTTACGATATGATCTAGTTACGTCTATTTACACTATAATTCTCTATTAACAATAACAGCCAAAAATAACTGCTCCTCTTTCCTAACTTCTTCAGAAATTGTATCACTCCAGTGGTATCGACGTTGTTTTCAGAGAGTTAAACTTCATCACACATGCACTATTATTGGTAGGATGTAAGCAATTGATGATACTATGAGCAAATAATTTACCAAAATATGTATCACATAAGCACCCAAAATAGTAGATATGTTTTCATTTTTCATTCACTTGTGGTAGAATAAAAAATGATAGCTTCGCAACTGCAAAGGTTTTATTACACTGTATAGCTTATGTTAATCCGTAGCTTAATCCTAAGACATACATTATACTAATACGGGATTCGAACCAATGATCTTTGGGCCTCCCATGTGACGAATTACAACTTAAACATTTTATTACCGTGGCAGGTTTTATGCTCCATACAGATACAGGAATATGATGAGTAAATACAAAGGAATATGATATTTAAAATTTGTAAGGGTATTGTTTGAATTCACCCAGTTAAAATATCCATCAGGAATACTAGGCTTCAATTAGCACGACGTCATGAAGTCAACAGATATTTTCAGATGCAATGATGTTATTTTAGAATTGCATTCCAAGTGGGCACGATGGTTATATAATTATCTTCTAGCATGGTACTACTTAACATGTATAGTATATGCCCATATTTAAATGTTCCTAATTTCTAATTGCTCCAGAGTCCCTAGGAAATGAAGGCGAAATTAGTGTATTCGGAATAACACAATTGAGGCTGTGAAATGTTTCGCAAGGCATCAACGAGCTTCAAAATAATTAACGACCCCACAACGATGTTAACATCTCGTTCAGTATTTGAGCTTTCCGTCTCGTTCTCTATTTTTTTCCTCTGATTGAGGTCCCGAAATTAGTGACTTTTTATTCCTTTTACGATTCGAGTGGAAATTACGAGGAGGAATTTTTATTTCCATCCGGGATGTTGTTTTTTCTCGTATTTTCGGGAAGGGGAAGTTGGGGGACGTGGGGCGGAGGAAGAATTGCCATTATAGCCATTAGACCACTCATTGTGCACTCTTTAATCCTTTATACAGCCTTCCACGACAGGTGTGCTTTTGTTTTGGATCGTAGGCATGCGTCACCAAGTCATAATAATCACTCGAGTCATTTTTTCTATGTTTCATTGATGGTAAAACCGAATTTTGAATGGTAGAGGTTTAATTGCTCTGGGATTGGGCCGAAATAAAAATTCCCCGTACTGCGAAGTGAAAATATAATGGTGAAAAAACCTATGAACCAAAATGTCTCGTGTCATTCTCGCAGATTTTTTTAAACAATTATTTTACAGTCATCCTCACAGCACATTTAATGTAAAGCATATCCTAATTGATTTTTTGACCACTTCCTATCAAATCTACTCACTATCATACGATGGACTCAAGGTGAGTGAGTCAACCCGCTGAGGAGGAGGAGAAACTCGTTAAGAAAAGCACCAGAGCTACCCTTGCTGATATACGGCAGGTCTCTAATGGTCTCAATCATGGCAGACAATGCTATTGCGAGCGTAAGATGACGTGTTCCTTGAGTGGATGAGATAATTCATTGATTATATGCTTACTTGAAAAGGATTTGTTTCGATAGTTCATCTCACAGACATACAACAAAATGACTAACAATGAGCAAAATATAAAAAAAGTTTAGTGCTGCTGGCACGAGAACCTAATCACTATTTTATACTATTTATGATCATTCTCCGGTGAAATAATTAGAAAGCTTCCTTGGAGACGTCAGCACAGACATTCACTCAATTTATCACTTTTCCGGGTGAGTGGATTTCCCCCAATGAGGAAATCAGCATATTTCTCTTCGGAGTGTGATTTAGGCATCTAAAGAGTTAAATAAGTGGGTTTAATTTTCAAATTATTCTCAAGTATAATCCGAACGTTGAGGAAAACGCTCTTTGTACCACTGACTAGAGGTATGTACATGCGTCTTCCTTTAACGGAAAATAATCTCACTTCTCAGAAAGTAATAATTTTGTGCGCTAGCTAAGAGCTCTAATATTTGAAACGATGAAACTTAGCGTGCTTTTCCATGTGAACAAAAGAATAAGTGAAGTCCAAAATAACAGTCTATTCTCTAGACTTCCTCACCATAACATTTCTCTCTTCATTCCTGTGAATGCGTCTTCTTTCGCAAGAATACCTTTTTAATGCCTTGTACAGTTTGTTCACCATTAGAGCAGCAGGTAAGAAATAAGAGGTTCAAGACGGTTCGACCCTAAAAATGCCTGAATGATTTTTACTTATAGGTGGGCGAATGTGGAAAGGGTTAACCTTTCCAAGTAATAGGGCAGAGTTATAATTCAATTGTCATTAACATTCATTATTCACGATGATATGACTGTAGTGACGCATCAAGTAAAGGTTGCATGAGCCGAGCGGATATTTATTCAAGGTTTGGCTGCGACTATAGGATAATTTTTTCATGCCTGTCAAGTTGCAATGGTATAGTGTAATGTAAATCCATTGACTCCGACTAGTGAATTGCTGGATGGCATAATGAATTCGCTTATTTGCTACTATTGCTCACAGCAAACGTGTCACTCCCGATGTTTCGGTGTAATACAATACTTAGTTTTTCCTCTCACTCAAGGCTCAGGTAAGTAAATGTGGAATGCAGTCCGCTGCAACCCCCATTTGCCATGTCCCTCCCTCCCATCTGAGCTTCTCGCGCGATGCATATCCAGGCCACTTCCATTTCTCGTTTGCCCTTGCTTCTCTCGAGGTGAGTAAGGCTGGAGGAACGTCGGGAGAGATATTGAGGTTATCGTTTGGATTTTGGCAATTGAAATCGGGAGAATGGGGACTATTATTTCGCCTGTGTAGCAAATCGGACTTGAGAACACTAACATCCACTTTGTCCCTTTGGTTCTCATTTCTGAGACTTCCGCCTCCACCTTCTTGGAGCAGATTTTTAATCCCATCCATTGCACCACATCAGGCAAAACCATTTGCGCGACTTCCTTCAGGTGGCTGGGTAGTTTTTTTTCAGGGCTTGATGATTTCGCAAATACACTCATAAATACCTTTCTCTCATTCTAAAAGGATGGTCGCTTGCCTGTTATGCAGCTAAAATGTGATTTCCATTTTTCTGTTGCATTTACGATACTCGATTCCAGAATAGCTTTACCATAGTGCACGCGTTATTATATGGACTCGAGGAATTTTAAAGGCATAAAATCCCCCTCAAGGCTGGCATAATCCTAATATGTCTTAAAAAATTTCACCATTAGAGTTACAAGTGCTTTTCAAACGCCCTCAATTCTCCTGGGCAAAGCAGATAGAAGGGATAGAGATACTCTTACAGTTACTGTTCCATGTGAGACAGGGTGGGTTGGAATTCTTTATCAAATTTTTAAAGTTGGAATGAAAGGT
The DNA here is from genome assembly GCA_933228895.1 of Platycnemis pennipes. Classification (NCBI taxonomy): domain Eukaryota; kingdom Metazoa; phylum Arthropoda; class Insecta; order Odonata; family Platycnemididae; genus Platycnemis; species Platycnemis pennipes. The sequence continues at coordinate 114,074,997 of OW121850.1, forward strand.
CAGAAAAAAATAACTTATCTTATGCCCCTATCCTTCTACAGAGAAATACAGGAGCTGGTGTATGAACTCAAGTAAACTATAGTGCAATTTAAATGAAATTATTTTTAGGAAAAGGAATTTATTTAGGAGAAGAATATTCAGAATAACATTTTTCGCAAAATGAAAATATTTTGTTCCAACTGGTTTTAAATTTATAGCATCCATCGAAGAGATTGTTATGCTGGCAATCCGCTTCAGTCGATAGACTTCGTTGCGGTTACCACAGTGCTAGAAGTGGAAGGTCATGTGGGCAATAGGTCAAGAGGGCTAGCTGGTCGGCCAACCAGCTGGTGCGTTGCCGAGTGAGTATGAAAATACGTGCATTGAAAACGGATGGTCAACATTGTGGCGAAAAGGAATAAGGACAAATCACCTCAACTTCACAAAATTTTAGAGATTTCCTATAAATTTTCACATCCCTCTGGTACACTGCTGTTGTGCTTGCCTCTCGGATTATAGTCGCTGAATAGCTTAACCGTTCCCTCTTCTTCCCTCCGCAATTCTAATCAATGGAAATGCGAGCGAATTCCCGACTTATTTCTGCGAAGAGTCTACTGCGTAAGCAGTGGCAGGGAAGCAGACGATTGGGCTACAAGTGCCAAAATTCAGGTGGGCCCAAAAAAAATTGGAATAATCAAGGAAGACGGCCATTAAGCGGTATCTCGGATTATGGTCGCTGAAATACTTAACCGACGCAGGCTTTTATGTTCCTCAAGGGGACACGGGCCGAATCGTTTCGCAGATGTGAACTTTACAGCCGAATAACCCAATTATATTACTGAAAAAACGCTGCTGTCAAAATCATCATAATTAGAATACTTAAGGTATTTTTTTTGGACAGGAATACCCAGATGATTGTGTGCCTAAGTTATTTTTTACAATCCATTTTTATAGAATTCAATGTATAAATAATAGCTCGACCTTGTTTAGTTCCCAAAACTAGTTTTTTATCACGTGTTTCTTCTTTGGCTGAGATCTTTCGAGATAAATAGCCCAAAAATGTTTACCAGAGCTTTTATTTTTTGCAGTAAGCAAGACTGTTTTTTTTAGACTTTTTAGAAGATTTAGTTGGTCCTTTGGATGGGACTTCTTGGATTCGCCATTATTTGCCAGTAGTCGTTCCAAATATACAACTTCAGGAAAATATCTAAAATGCCCCCATTACATTTTTCAGTATCAGTCACACCACTCTAAAAGGTTTTTCTTCAACAATTCCCATGTATTGTGCGGGTACTCGTGACTGCATTCAATTAATTATTATATTATAAAAATAGATCTCTTATACTGAGAAAAACCCTGTGCAAATTGGTGCATAGAGCTCAACATTCTCAGAAATTCACTGGATCGTGGCTACAAACACACTGAAGGCACATGAGATTTGAGCGCAGAAACATTTACAGTCTTGTTACTTTTTTTTAACTCTCTCGTTAATCATATAATTTTGCCTGGAATTAAAGCGCAATTTTCCGAAAGGCGACGACAACGACACGCAATAAGGAATAAAACCTTAGATATTGCTAAAAATGAAAGAATCAAACATGATGAGTGCCAAGTGGATACAGATGTGTATCTTAATTGCGTCAATTACTGGTTCAAAGCAAATATCCGCAATTTCTAAAAATAGCTAAAAAATATTATTACACCAATAACAAATTTTGTCGTATTCCACCTTTTTATACCTGTTGATAATGTGGCAATTTTTTTCTTTGAATCGTTTACTTTTATAGCATGGACGTGGCGAGAAGAAATATCATTTAGGTGTTGTAAACACACAGGAACACCAAGGTGTCACTTCAACAGTATCTTCCCCCCCCCTTCCCCCCTCCCCTTACCTAAGAGTTTATTCTGCCAATTATAATTATGTAAGAAAATTCATCTTAATAACCGGCGGTTGTTTAGGCGAAAGAGGGGTGTACGTCTACGTCTACCTAATACCCTGCGAACCACCGCGAGGGTGAGTGGCAGGGTGCGAAGATCAAACAGTCACTACTGACATCCACCAATGTAATGCAGTGATACTACTTCATGGACACATTTGAAATATAATGATCTCGAGCAACTAGGTGTTTATTAACTACACAGTAATGAATTCACTACCGATTGGAAAAAAAAAACATTTTCCAAAAACATTAATCGGCATTTCCCTATCTGGCATGTGATAGCAATGCCTACTAGTTTTCTGCAAACTGTTACTACTAGATTTGGCTTCCTTATATCAAAATCGCAAGTTATTGGAACGAAAACTACGGGAATACGAAGCGCTCAAATTGGGCAACTTGATTTTACGCGCAAAAAACAGGTACTTTTTGAGAAAAAATTAAATACAGGAAATATTATGGAGTCGAAGACGTTTTAAAGTAAATGATCCAACGTAGAAATAAACCCTCTCTCGTATGCTGTTTATTGCATTGAAATTGATCGCTTCGTTTAGACGATAGAGCTCCTCAAACTCGGGTGTCCTGCTTTTTTTTACAGACTTTAAATATGCACAGCATGCATAATGCACTACACTCTACGCCAGCGTTTTTTTACCTACCTAACCCTTTGATATTCTGCCTATTATGCTGTGTTATGGTACGCGGGAAAAATGATATGTCAAACGAACGTGTACATTGACGACAGATTGTATTTACGGAGATAGATTCGTGACAGAAAAAATATATAAAAGACTCTCAGGCGGAGTTTTTTTATCAATAAATATTGTGGATAATCGCAGAGTTTATTCCTGCCTCCTTTATCCCACAGGTGTTCCATCTTCGGAACGACTCTCGGAGATTTCCGCGGAAACCACGGCTCTGCCTCGCCGCCGATCTAACCGCTCGCGCCTCGATCCTATTCGAGGTCCACATTCCCATGATTCCCTCGCACGAGTATATTTGCTTGGGCGACGTATCATTTCTCCCCCTCTTGCCCCTGCGGTCTCGGGGTCATATATTTTCTACACCTGCGAGAGTTTTATCTGAGAGCCACGCCATTATGGGCTCTTAACTAACTTTCTTGCTCTTTCCACCCCCGTTGAAAAAAAAAGATAAGGGAGTGAGGGGAGGGTAGCTATGAAAAAAGATAAAAACTGTGATTTCCCACTCTCCATCCACTTCGCTTCCTCTCACCTGACTCTTAAACGTCATTCGAGTCTTCCATCACCCCTCGCCGCCTCGTAAAACCCCTTAGAATCCGTATCTGCTCTCATTATCCTCTCACGTTTGCTCTTTAATTTTCTACCTATACCACTTCCATCCCTAAGATGTTTCTTCGGTATCAAAATTAGCATCCCGAGGCAGAGTGGGAGTTTGCCATATGCTCTTACCCGCGAGATACTGCTTGCATGAATAGCGCATTCTGAGCATATCATAACTTATGCATATACGACTACTTAATCACATTTTGACCCGAGGCTAGAGGACAAAGTCCCAAAGACTTGTAAAAAAGATATGTTGCATTCTTTGGAGCCAAAACAAAGAAAAAAGCTACAAAGTACCTGTCATGATTAATGGGATTAGAATCTCAGGAATAAGAACATATATTAGGTATCTGCCATCATAATTAGAAGTACTTTTCTTAAAATTTAGTATGAGGTAAATCTGCGTATCGTGCTATCAAAAAATTTAGTGCCAAAGCCATGGTACTAATGGCCAAAACCTGTAACGTTTTCTTTTAAACGTCACTACTAAAGAGGCCCTCGTGTAGAGCTTATCACAATAGTTTGCTACATTTAATCTACCATATCATTGCACTGTATAATGGCCCGAAGTTTAGTGAATATACCTATGGCAGTGAAAACCAAACCATTGGAAGGTTTTTCCACAGTTTATTTTGTCTGTTTTCACCAGTATGACCCTCACCAGGTGTACATTATACGCTAACAGAATACTTGATGATATCTAAAACTGCCTTCATAAAATAGGTAAATAGTGGTAGTTTCGTTTACCTTAGCTTCCATTTCGACATAAATGGATTGCACAATGATTGAGTATTATTGGAGCCAATAATTGTGAAACCATTTTTAATTTAAACAAGCACGTAATTGGGTGAAATACAAAATGGGAGTGTTTATTTTCTGGGAGGTTATTTTCTGTGTTAGATGAAATAAGGATAAATCTAAAACAGGTGCATTGATAACTGAGTAGAAAAACCGTTGTCAGGGTAGAAGAATGGAGAGATGTTTCTCAATCCTCGTGGAACGTTGAGGTGGTAATTTTTCCGTCCCATTATTAAGCGTTCTATTCCCTTTTTAATCCTTATGTGGCCGCAAGAATGCTTGCCGTAGCATCGTAAGATGCAAGCTGTCGGCCATTCGATACCAACTCTGCTTAATATAATGGGGATTGCGCAAGGAGCTTCATCCTTGACTATGGGCGAGGCACAGGAATATGGCTGCTTAATTATTGCCTCCGAGCTCCTGAGATACAGTTATCGACACTTCAATGCGGGGTATGGATTCACATCACCACCTCCAAAGCACAGATTAGCTCGCCTTCTAAGCCTCCAGTGGTTTCACAGAGGTCTACCGTTTTTCCCCAACCTTGCACGGTACTTTTCAATTGTTTTGATGGCGGTGGTACCTACGATCACACTTCTAGCTAGCCGAGACTAACGGTCATATTTCATAAGCTTTGAAAAAACTGCTCCGTAAAAGTATGGGATATCTATAGCTGCATTAAATATTTCTCTGATAGCTGCTTTAAGGGATTATCGTGGGAGAAGCATGATCATCCGCGTAGGGAAAAAATTCAAGCGATGAAAGACGTAGGAGGACATGGTTTTATCGGTTGTAGAAGGTCATTTGTATGCCAACTGCCATTCTTTAACCTCCCATCCACAAATATCCTACCGTATCTACTCATATACCCCTAAGGCAGGCCCTGTATTTCAATCTATACATGTATGACAATGTTTGGTTACCTAACAGGCACTACATACTTGCGTACATTACGAACAAATGACAGCTTTAACAAGGCATAAAAAGCGTCGCTGTTGGAAATAAACAGACTTCGTAGCATCTGAAATTATTTCAATTGCACCAATGTTGTGTAACTAAGTTACCAAGTTATCAATACCAATGATACCATTCATGTGAAATATAACTGAGTTATGGTGAACTTTTTTATTACGCTTTAGTTACTGACTTGCGTTCAGGTCGTAATTTCGGATTCAAAATTGCAACAGGAATGGGATGGTTAATGCTAGAGTAGACGAGTAGAATGAATAGTATTATTTACTTCGAGTTTTAAAGCTCTTGTATGTGGCACGGATTATGAGTAAGGCAAAGACCAAATGGTTCAAAAATATTTGATTGTATTAAGCAAAATTTTAGAATTCATTGTACGCTGGCCTGGGTAATCAGGTTGGTAAGGCTGTCATAATATCCTGAAAGTAGTGGGTTTCATTCTCACCTAGGGCATGGACACCGTGATCGTATTAGGATTTAGTTAGGCTACACGTAATGATAAAACATCAAAAAAGCGATAAAGTAGCAATTTGAGGATCTTTAATAACTAATTATACATCTCTCAAAGCATTTCCCATTAAAAATTTTCTCTTTTTACGATATTGGTTGGAATAAGCTTCAAGATGCCCCTTTTCGCTGAAAATTAATATTATCATATTTTCCACCGGTTTTGGGTAATGAAGGTGGATAGGTATATTCTTTACCAAGTGTATATAGTCTATAGTCTTCTGTATAGTCTTTACCAAGGGTTCGATTTATACACAAATATATGCACAATTAATACACAAATTCCAAGACCATATTATCAGTGATGATGCTAAAAATATTTTGCGAACCCCAACTTACTATGGTAGACTGGACCATAATCACAAAATTAGAGAAATTGATTCCCGAACTGACAGATTCAAAATGTCCTTTTTTCCTCGTACAATTAGGGATATGAATAACGGTAAATATATCCAGTACGACTTTAGCAATGGATAACATTGGTAGCTGCATGTTGGTATAAGGACTTGAAGCTAACCCAACTTACAGCATGCTTAGCTATTTTTATCTTTTTTAAATAGTGTAGTTTAGAACAGTATATAAATACTAATCCTTTTTTATGCATGAAATGTAGTGCATGTTTGATGAGAATTCACCACCTGCCACACACTTTTATGTTGGCTTGCAGGGTATTATGTAGATGTAGATGTAAGTAATGAATCACCTCAAATTGAATGTGATTGTAAACGTTTCCTCAAGCAGATGAATCAGGGACAGTAAGCTCCTACCTGGACAAAGAACTTTTTTAAAAGAAAAATCTTTCAGGGAAGAACATGTGTGTGCTAGTGCATGCGAATCTCGTGAGAAAAACTACCGTCAGCGCGTGACATCTCCGAGATCGTACCTTCCCAGAAATCAACGCGGACGAGCCACTGCTGCGGAAATTGCGGCGCGCTCCCTCCGCTCTGCAAGACATTCTCGCTTGGATTCCTCCCGGGAACCCTCCGAAAGGATTAGCACAAGTTCCTCTTCACTCCTACACCCATCCTCCTCGTCCTACTTCAATCTGTTATTCATCAATTGCATCGCATATATTTGTCGTTTTTTTAACTTTATTTATTTGTGTCAAAACTTTCCTCGCCCCATTGATTCGATTAAACGCGGTGAAAAGTAAATACATTTCTTAAACTCACTAAAATTGTTTGCGACTTCCATATTAATACTGACTTTGAAATCGATCTTCAATATTAAAAATGCTTGCAGTCACACAAAGTTAATATTTTTCGTACGCCGGGGAATTTTCACGAAGTATCGCCTATTTTTATTAATTTAGTTTCAATTGCCAATTCACAGTGATAACCACAGAAAAAATATGTAATTATAGTTTTTTATGTACAAAAGATAACATGGGGTGAAGAAAATATCAGCAATGCGGAAGGATATGAGGATATGAATTACATGTATAATGAAGGATATGCATTATTGCCCGTGAGATGAGATATAGCGAAATTGATGATTGAGTTGGAGAATATCGTTTATAGATCAACATTGTTTAAGCGAAATTTAGTATTGGGAATAGACTAATTTTATACAAAATTTGATAAGGAATGTCGTTGGATAGGCATATGGTTAAAGAGGGCAAACGTGTGGATTGAGATAGGGCTCTAAAATTCATAAGTAAAATGTATGTATTAATAAAATTTAGAGATGAATATTTACTCGCTAATTAGCACTTGATTCGATTGGAGAGAATATAAATGAATAGGGGAGACAAAATTGCATTCTTTGATTAATTGCGCAAATGAGGTTCTTAGCATTACACTTTTATGCAGAAAAAAATGGTGACATTGTTAAGACACATGATAACTTTAAGAGACAGACCGTCCGTTTCCGCCTTCCTCCGACCTCATCATAACAGCTTTCACAAAATTAAGCATTCGCTAACGACCTCGTAAAGGAGAGTGGTATAATTAACATTAAAATGCCGTGCTTTCAAAATTTTTCCACCTAATAGGTACGTGTTTCGTGGAAATCAGCGCGGGTTTTATATCCGGCGCACGTAGGTAGAACATGTGTATAAATAAGTCAACATCAACAGTATTTGTGCCGTGAAAAGTAATGCAAGATTGAATGAAAAATGGTACAACGGGAATTCATTGTGGATAACTTCCCTCCTTACCTACTTTCAGTCATTGGAGGCAATGAATTAAGTAGCGGAGACAGAGTCGACTGCAATGTGTCACATAAAACTTTTTCATTGTAAAAAAAAGAAACAACCTGGAATTCTAAGAATGGGTAGAGCACAGAATTGAGTGGAAAAATTTGAGACCAAGACAATTTCCATGGTTTCCGTGCGAAGATAGCGACTTCTAAGGGATGAGGTGGGTATACTGGCAGTAGCTTTTAAGAAAGAGTTGGGAAGGAGTGCGAGATTTGCTGATAGTCCATCAGACGAGTAGATTAAATTATAAAATACATAATTAAGTTATCCAGCAGTTAGTGGAGCGTTTACGAGGCATGAACAAAACACATGCTCAAATAAAACGTAATCTAAACTAAAGGCAATCGGCATTGAAGAGTCAACTTTCATTTCCACGAGCTGACAGTTAAGTTCTCTTGGCAATGGCCGTTCTATTCAACTAGACACGATATTCAGACAACGCTTTCTGACTGAGAGAGACACAGTATTACAGTGAGAATGGTTCTTGAATCTACTACATTTTTTTCTACACTATAATTTTTGTTGTATTTGCAATTGAGGCATCAAAACCGTTGCATCTTTTTTCGGACCAAAGTGGATCGTATGCCCATCCAATTTTAGTCCACAGTTTTTCAAGGCAGGCCGTAATCAACATCACTATTGCTATTCATTACATTAGTCATCTGAATCTATCGTAAACAATGTTTATACTCTGCATGCCCTCACATGGGTGTAAGTTAGAGGGTGAATCCACACCAGTAAATATGGACGATTGAAAAAGCATATTGTTGGTGATAACATTAGGTACAAATTACGACGCAAGAAAATGATCAAAGAAGGGAACACGGTCACCTCATATGCAATACATAGCATTAGCATTGGACCAACCGACCCGTTCAGATTCTGTGCAACACTTATTCAAATATATTTACATACGCGCCAAACAAACTGAAGAAAGAAATAATATATATTTGTATTTATTTATTATATATGTGCCCAAAAACAACATTGGTCTTTACCTTGCGTACATTAGCTAAAAGAAATTGCACAATCTCGAGCATCTATGCCCCGGTTATGGAAAAAACCTCCCCGGTTGGGATTCCAGCCCTCGACCCTGGGATTAGGCCAGGGTCACCCTTAGGGTCAACCGCACCAAGGCCAGCATTTAGCCTACATTTGGATTAGAAATAAGCACATTATTTCCCCGATTGTTTTCGCGATAATTTCGGTTCATATATAATACTATTTCTCGTTTTATGCGGAATGATATATGGTAACGATATTCACTCTGACAAAACGAGAATATATGATCAACTGAGGGACGTTTCGTCGACGTTCGACTACGCGGCGAGAACGTCCACTTCATCTGGAGGGATCCATATTGGAGTGGAGCGGGTAAAAACCCAGAGATGAAGAAACAGAGAAGGGACTTCATCCGAGGCGGGGTAGCGGGTGGGTGGTAGATGGTGGGTGGCGGGAGACGGAACCCACGGAAGGAGGTTCCCGGAGTGGGAGCCCCGGTGGGAACGGGTGACGAGAGAGTCGCTTTCAAAGCAGGGCGTGCTGCGGAGAGGGCGGGGGAGGGGAATGCGATGGGATCTCGCAAGAGATGCGGTGTGGAATGCGATGAGACTGTAGGAGTGACAGGGTGCTTTAGAGGATGGGACACGGTGGGAAAGAGGTGAGTGTCAGCGATGGTAGGCGAGGGGGGGGGGGGAGGAGGGAGTCAAATGGAGTGGGATATGGGGGCAGAAAGAGAGGGAGCGTGGAGGGAGGAGGAGGGAAGCGGCGTGGCGTGTGAGGATAGTGAAGTCTGATGTCCGTGCTTGTTGGTGAGTCGTAGAAGGGGGGTTGGACAGGAGAGGTTGGTTGGCGAGGAAAAGAGTTGGGATAGCGGGAAGGCGGGCGAGGTGGGCTGGTGGGTGGTGGGCTGGTCGGTCGGGATGACGGGAATGGAAGGGATTCTGGTGGGATGGGGAGTGGTTGGCGTTTTATATAAAATGTGACCGCGTAAGAGCGTGAGAAAGTAGCCGAATCAGACTTTCACAAAAATCTTTCCCGGGTCCCCCCCCCCCCCCCCCCTACACGACCCGATTGAGAGGGAGGGGGGGAGGGATGGAGGGAGTGAGGCCCTTCCATACCCCTCCCACTTTGTCATAGGTGTTCCCTAACCGTCCCTAGTTACCCTCTTCCGTCTCTTCATCTCCCACCACCCCCTGCCGTAGTCTCGACCCCACGGTCACCGATCTTCGCCATGGTCTTTTCATGTTTTGGGGATGCTGCTCACTATTATCGTCCACTTCGGCTTTCGACCACCGCTTCCTTTCTTTTCTACCATTTTTCTGTCCGTGTGGTAGCTGTGAGCCCATTCTCTTATTAAAGGTGACGTCCGTTGTTGTTTTATAAGGAAGGACACCTATCGTATTCCATTCGAAGAAATAGCCGAGTATTTTGTAGAAGTTAGAGAAAAATTGAATTTTGTGGATTTTGTTGATTAGGGTTGTGCTGTTTTTCCTCTATTACTCTATTCTTAGTAGGATTAGAATACTATTTTCTACCTCCTCACTATTTAACCAAGCGAAGGGGTCACCTTATACAACTGGTAGAAAACAAGCATTCAGAGAATAAAACAAGTAACTGTGCATCCATGCAGCGATGAGGGACATTGAAAACACACAATGGCGTTGAGCGTGATACAGGGGCCTAATTCACCGAAGCTTTAACTTCGTTGAATTTAAAGAGTGAAGTAATTTTCTAGCGAAATGCAGTGAAGTCCCTGATTGTCCTTTCACGAATTTTGGATTGAAAAAAAAAGGATAGGTATTTGCTGAGGCTTTGATGTCAAAAGTTTCGTATTTTTAAAGCTCATCATAGTCTGTTCTTTCTGAATGAGGCAGGGGACTTAAACGTATGGCAAAAATCATTCAAGACTCTGGTGACTTCAACGCCTTTAAAAATCTCCCGAGGCGCTTACTATATGTCTCGCCATTTAAACGCACGTCCTTCTCTATTTCCTGCTTCGTTCTTTTTCCTTCTCCTCCTACATTCACTTATCTCTTCCAGCCCCTTTATTTCTTCTGGGCTCCCACGGTCAGCTCACAAGTGTCCAAGAGCTGTAACTGTGGAGGTATAGCATATCGCAATATGAATGAACACAGGGTCTCCCGCGGACGGGGCACGACGTTCGCTGAGTCTGACCCCCCCGCTCGCAGAGACACTATCTGCTGCCATCGCCTAGATTTATCATTTTCAGCAACCGTGTCGACTACTACGGCCTTCCTTAGCTCCCCGCTGAATTTTCACTCCATCCAACTTCCCCTACAGATCCCTCTGAAGTAATATCCGAGGTTTATTTATCCGGGAAATGTTATTTAATGCATGTAAATACACCGAAGGAAAGTTAAAGCGATATTTGAACGCAGTACTTAATGATAACAAACGGACTCGATTTCATTGTTTTAAAATTGGATTTTAGGCGCTCGAAACAATGTGCATGAACAGCTAACATACTTCTGGATATTATGGGCTGAATGGCAAGCAGATGAGGTATTAACCATCGAAAAGGAAATTTTTAGACAGACTTTCAGTTATGAGAATATTCTTGTATTGAGAAGAAATGCAGAATGTGTTGTAGGTAGGTAACGATAGTTAAGCAAGGAACATGGGAATGAGTTTGAATAAATATATTTCAAATTTGGAACTCCATTGACAACAATAACGGAGACGGGATCCAGGCAAAATAAAAACATGTATGGAAACATTCATACCAAAAATTCGGCCGTTCTTCAGGCTACAGAAGTGTTTTGCGCTATTTTATCCTCATCGCATGGCTTATGAAGCCACAAAGGGATGGAGGGTAGTGCATCCCGTGAATCGATGAAAGCTGTACATGGTTCTTGTATCTCCCCTATAGAATTTTCGAATCATTGCAATATAGAAGAATTTTAACATAAATTAATATTTTTCTATGCATAGTCGAAGTGATTGAATAGCAGATATGTAATTTTTAAATGGTAAACATATGTATTCAAAGACAATGTCAGCAAATTTAACTCAAGAAAATTTTGTTAGAATATCGTCACTCCACTAATATCATGATGGGCTTATTTATAGGTAGAAAGTTTTATAATAATTTTAAAAATCCTGGAACTGAGCCATGGTATTCTGGAGAAAATATTTAAATATCTTTGACATAGAAAGATAAATATTAGTAATTGGAAATCTAATGCGGACGTGTTACTATACAACGAAGACAAAGTTTGTATTAGATTTACTTAGGAGAGGATACACTCATGTTCAGTAACTGAGACACAAAGAAATACTAAAGAATAAAATTTCATTCCATCAAGTATGTGGTAGATACTCTTTTATAATTGATTTCCTCTCAATCACCACGATATTTTGAATACAAAACCCCTTGTATGGAGTTCATCAGTCATTATTCCGGGGTTATTTTATTCCAGTACTCTTCAAACCATAGCACACTAAGGTTCCAACACGAAGGAATCATGAGCCACCATGATATATTTACAGATATATGCATAGCCTAGCCGTGGATAATCTCTTTACGGCTTTTGTTAACTTTAGCGGCTTGTCAACAGTTCCCTTTGGTTTTTTAAACAAAATGTTGCCACACACTCATGCAGTGGCCCTGTCAAGGTTCCCATGTAGATGTAGATCAAAGATGCAGGTTGAGAGTGGATGAAGGAGCGGGCGGAAGGAGAAGTTGAAATGGAAGAGAGGAAGGGTGGGAGGCGTTGAGAAACTTTATCGGACAGATCTCTTTACCGCTCCTCCTCCACTCTGACCCGTGTAACGCTGCCTCCTGCAAATCCCCCTTGCTTGCTATCTCCCGCCAACCCCTCCTTCCCTTTCCTCTTACCTTTGATTCTTCGTGCTTTTCCTCTCTCTCTCTCATCTCTTCCTTTCTCCTCCTTCCCGACCTTCCGTCTCCTTTATATTCACTTTGACTACGCCTTTCCGCTTCCGACCAACAACTCTCATTTGTCTGCTACCTCTCCCGTATCAGATGGACCGCACCCTCACGCCCCCCATACCACGCCCGACTGTGAGGAACCCGGCTGCCCCAACTCCTTCGCCCCCCCGAGTCCGGTCGGGGAATCCTTCTCAGCTCAACCCTTCGGTCCCTATCTCGGCCGGCCGCCCCACCGCTGAGATCTCTTCTTGGTCGGGACCGTCCACCCCAATGTTTCACCCTCCCGTCGCACCCCTTCCTCGCCCGTTGAGCGCCGGGACAAACCGTCTACTCACCCATCGCCGTAACCTTTATTTAGCCCCCTCCTGACGATATAGTTCGCGTCGCGACACTGGCATCCCCAAGACGTCGCGGTGCAGGGTGCATACCCCCCTCCCCCCGCCTGAGGTCGGATCGAAAGCTCCGTTGTGGGAGATAAAAGAATTTCTGTGTTGGTGAAGTTGGTCACGGTGGCATCTGTCTTCGAGGGTGGGTACCACGAAGCACCTCTCTTCCACGGAATCACTCAAATGGTTCATTTTCCTTTTTTTTAGCTGGAGGCATCTGTATCTCTCTCCCTTTCCCCTGGCGCAGTCTGGAACGGCTTTTTACGACATGAAAGTTCCGATAACCAGCGCGTCAAAACAAATTAATCTCTCCCTCTCTCTCGTGGACGTTATTCTATCCGGGTAATAGAAGCGTGTGGCAATCCCTAATTTCCTCGGGGTATAATATTTTTATGGCACAAAATGATCTCTCATAAATGGGCAGATGACGTTGCTGAGCCCAACGTGCGCTACGACCAATCGAGGCAGGTTGATATTCTCCCTTCCTCGTTTCCAAGATCCCTCAAAGCAAGCACTCAACATATGGTTTAAAGTTACGTTCATGAGTTTAAAACACTCTATTAGCCATCATATGTTATTTTATGACTGCATGAGTTGATGCATGAGTATTCATGAGTAGGTATGTCCAACTCGATTGAGTAATTCATTGATTTGGGGAGACATATATTGATAAGCATACCGGTAAGACACGCTAAATTTCTAACCATTTCCAGAGGTGGAAAAACCATTTCTACCTCTGGACTCATTCTTTTGAAAAACCTTCTCACTAACGAAATTATACGTTTTTCGTTAAAAGTCAAATACATGATTTCTAATGATATGCTAATTAATACTACGCAGTGCTACAAATTAATGCTACACTGAGAAACTGCTCAAATGATGGTAGATAGAACTTGTTTTATTCCCAAGTGCTCCATGAGAACAATATTTTTCTCATATCAATATATTCTCCCCATATTCCCATATCATTGCCTAAATCATCAGTGAAATTGACATGATTTTCTTAAATTCTTGCGAATGTATGTATGGATGGACACAATCCATCCATAAGCTTCACGAATATATAGCAAATGTTCAGACTTAACTTGGTGGAAACACATTGCGACAAAGGAAATGATTTCACTTATTAGAATTCCACCAAGTTTGTGTGCAGAAACTCTGTGGAATCATTTTCATTATCATCAATAAGCGTTGTTGGGGTTGATACCGGTTGTAGAATTTATAGAAATCACAGAATTGTTGGTCATCCTCCTCGGAGAAGGACTATTCGGAATAATTTCATAATGATCTGCTGTGGAATAAGTTCATAATGCTCTAAGGTCGCGAGACTGGTATTTATTTGGCCATAGAATTGTACTCCGTCTCGAATTCTCGAATTCTTCCTGAGATAAATAATTTCCTCCATTCATTCTTATCCTCTCCTCTCTGCCTACACATACCTTTCCGTCTCACTCCTCTCTTCGTCCCCCTTCCCTCCCAGCCCAATTATCTCCTCCCATCTCTCCACCCATCCCACACTCCTTTTCTCTTTCCATTCCCTGCCCAACTCCTCTCTCTTCCCTCTGTCCTGTCCATATCACGTGGCTACCTCCTTTTCAGCGGAATGCTGCTCCGCAAAAAGTTAAATGAAGATTCCTCCTCCACCTTCCTCTCCTCCTACTCCTCTTCCCTTTTCCTTTCCTTTCCCAACTCCCCCAATTCTTCTTTTTTCCGGGGAATGAACGAAATCCGGGTAGGAGTGGAGAAAAAAGGAGGCGGTTAAAAAATGAGGTAGTCGAAGACTAAACAACGGTGGAGGAGTTGTTTAATAATTGCGCCTGCAGTCAGGTATTCCCTTCCTCCGGAACGGTGAATGGGGACCGACACTTTCCCATGTGAAATTTTGCTCATTTCGTGAGCCGCGGAGGGAAATTTCAGGGCTCGGCGGCGGGGTCAAATTTTAGTATCGTGAGAACCGCAGCGGATAAAATATCTGGAGGCAAAGGTAATAACGTAGGGAAAGCATAGCTAATATAAAGGGCAATAAATATTTGAGTTTTTGGGACGATGATTTTGAAGCTCCAGTCTTTAAATTCTTTGTAAATCTCATTTAAAAATTAAGTTGCATATATTTTCAAAGAACGTTTCAGTAAATGAATGCTCGAGAAGTATTTAAAACTCATAAAAAAGAAAAATTTATTTTAAGAATAGGTACCTGAAATTTTTAGAAGTGGCATTTTTTCTAATATGAAAATACGCGCATAGGCGCATATTAAAATCCATGTAATCGATTATGAAAACCAAATGCATTCAATCTTGTACATTGGCGATCACTTGAGTGATGCGAGTACTCTAATGCGCGCAATATTTTCCGCATCTTAGCGTAATTCCGTAGCTATCCTCTGAATGGTATTCTCTACTTTCTTTAAATGCTATTCGTATACATAAGCAATATTCTTCCATATGCGGTCAACGTTTTTCATCTTTTATCCATTATAATGATTAGATTTTTACTGATTTTTGCTACAATGGCAAACAAAATATTTCTTACTGGTCCGCAGATAACTAAAAATACTTATCTCATCAAGATGATTTCTTAAATTGCAAGCTCTTCAAGTTCATTATTTGGGAAAATCAATCAATCAAATATGTTGCTAGTTCAATGAAATGTATTCCGAAAATAACACCATCTGTCAGCAAGTACTTGATAAATGACTCTGGACTTCGATATCTAATCTCAACATCGATGCACTGTGGGAAAACGAGATTCAATCTCGACACTCAAGCGTCAACCCATCTAATTCTTTTCAGATCAGATCACTACCTTTCGAAAAGGGGATTCGAGTTTCTTTATAAATTGAGTCACCGCGTTATCCATTCCATCGCAGACGCGATGCCACACGACTCGTTCGAGAGTAAAATAAAATTGAGATTATTGCTGTCGGGAACGAAAAAAAATGTCCTCCTCTCTCGCCCTATATTGTCAACGCATATTAGTCTGCTATTATACGCTAAAGGAAAAGAGGAAGACGATTAAGGGGGTTAAAATATTCCCGAATACATTCCACGTCCTCTTCTAAGCCAAACCGGCGGCACATTGCCCTCTCCCCTAATACTATACCATTCTTGCTACAGTGTTGGTGCGAGCCTGTGATATCCCCTACCCCCCTGTCCAATCTTCCCTCTCCCCACTCCACTGCGAATGGCTCATTCCACGAGATAGTTCCCTCCCCCTCCCTCCTCCTCTCGCGTCCATCTCTCCCCACCAACGGTCCACCGGGGGCCCTTATAATTCCACCCCCACCCGACCCCCAACCCCTACTTTACCGGTCCACATTCTCCTTAATCCCCGCCTCACGATCTTCGAATTCTCCGCAGTCATGCCATTCCGTGCCTTCATTCCCACATATCCCTTTGTCTATTCACAACCTCCTCCCCCTGGCCGACCTTCCTACCCATGGGGACCCACCCCCGCCTCCCCCTCCTCCCTCCCCTTCGCGCCCCCGCCCCATCGCTCTCTCCCTCCATCGATCACCCTCGCCCCCGTATGCGTCTCTACTTGCGCCCCGCCCCCTCTCATATTTATCCTCCTATCACTTATTTCCCTCTATGTAAACCAAGGGAGGCAATAGAGCCGGCAGTTACCATCCTAAATAAATTCCGGTTCGCAGACTATTATTACGCAGTATTGAGACGGCCAAAAGGGAAAACTGGTCATGTAATCCATAGGCAATGCAGGCAATGCTGTAAATGAAAAACATAATAGTCCCATAATCGAACCAGAGAGGGTTACCTGACAAATAAGAGACCTCGATTGTCTTTTGTTCCTTAGTAAGTTATTATTAAGTGTGGTACAGAAGTATATTGAGTTGCTTGGCATGGTTTTATCGCTCTCAAAAACATTAAGAGACTAACTAGTATAGGTAGGCGAGTTTTGAGTGAATTAGTTCTCGGGACCAATATTTCATGACATTAAGTCTCGAGTATTAGAATTTGGTTTTATAGATCGTTGAGACAAAGTTCATTCGTGTTTGAAATCGTCTGCGAATATATATATTAAAATTGTCACGTTATGTGCATGACTTACTACCGCAAATCTTTCGTGACATATCATTTTTTTCCCTAACCATTTATTTCACAAAGTCGTTTAAATCCAACTCAAATACAATTTCAGTATGGAAACTTACTCAACTCAAAGGAACACATGAAAATACTCTGAAAAGAGACTAAAAATACTTTAAAGGCGCCTAGAATTGATAGTCTATCCATCAAATCATTCCAAACTACCATTCAGTGTGTTAGGAACACAGAACGCAACGTTGCATCACGCAAATTTCAAAATTTCAGCGTCTCGTCCTTTTAGACATTTGCTGATTTTACCGAAAGCTCATAAGTATTCTGAGGCTTAAGATGGAATTCAGGTTTGCGAAGCTGGATCCCTTTTTAATTATAAGGCAAGAAAAGAAAGAAATACCATTCTAGCATGAGTTTAGTTTCTCATTTCCGTCAATCAAAAATGCGTGCAAGCATATCGCATGAATCTGTTATGTTATTGTGCAAATGATAAATATCTAATCACCTTTGTCACACGAGGCTGTATTATTCAATAATATCACCAAATATGTAATAATCCCCTTCCAAGTACCCTAAAGATGGCTAGCAGGGAACTCTATACACAAAGATGTATAAGCAAATATGACTGAAGATTTTTAACTTGGCCCAGTTTCTAGTAATAGTTAAAATTGTCTATTTTGTTCTACGAGTAGTAAAGCATTTAATTAATTATTCCAAATACCCTGCTTTTATTAAAGCTTTTTTTCAGAAAATGATCTATTTTCTTTTGCTTCTGGGGTGTAGTACGTTCTATATAGATGAAACATTGGTATATTACTTTTCTCAAAAGCATCTGCTGTGTATCTAATGCTGAAAGCAAAGTCTTATCGGTCTTACCGGCTCTGAAGCGAACATTTCCTCATTTTAAGAGGAAGCTTTGTCACTTAGGTATGTATTAGAAAATGAGTGCACACACTCTTGGGAGGTCTAAATGGAATTTAAACGACTGTCGGAGCTAAAACATTCCCACACTCATCAACTCACCTAGAAAGACGGATATTGCAAAAAAATTTCCCATGATTGGCGTAACGGATGGATAGCTTTGTGCAATAAAACTCTTAGTTTAGTACGCCCGTCCGTTAGGCCTTTCACACACTACCACTAATTTGAGGCGGATATTTTTTTGCATATCCTAAAGAAAGCGTTAAGCAATCAAGTCAACTTTTTTAGACCCGCGAGTTTGAAAACCAACAGGTTAACAGTATCTCGAATCTTAGCTGCAGGCATTCTCGCGGACTTTCAATTCAAACCCGCGTCATATCTGGAAATCAACAGGTCCCAGGCTGTCTCACGCACGTGTTTAACCTGAAGAGACCAGAAAAAAATCGTGGGAAACGTGGTGCATTTTGATGTGGAAAACTCATTGCCACAATTTTATGTCTTACTAATTGATTTCGGGGTTAAAGACTTAATTTTATACCTCTGGATTTGGATAACGTTGAAATCTTTATTTTATTTAGTTATTAAAAAATTCCACACCTAAATGAGTATGCAGCTCAGACAAAATGTATGAATGACAAACTGTTAGTGCGCTGGGCTTACTTCAGACGTATAGCGTTAGCTGCAGGTTGAATTAACAAATAATTTTATCATTCGATTGATTTGTAAAGGTAATCCAGTCACAATTATTGAGGAAAATGATACAACTGAGGTGGATAGCCATTCCTGGTTCTGTGCAGAGTCTGGGACACTGACTTACTGAGATCGTAGATTTGAATTCTGGAAGAGTTTTGCTTTTGTAATCCCAGGCTCTACTTCACTGTCGTTTAGAAAGAACTTCAGCAGTATTCCATCTCCTAAATAAGTTCAAGGTGTTAATCAGTAGATAGACCCCTCGGTGCATTTCAATGTTAGTATGAGAATGCCGAATTCACGTTTCTTTCTACCTTTTCTTAATTCTGTCTGGTATCGTATTTTTTTCTAAAACCTAGTTATCTCTAATGACCAAAAATACAAGTAACTTTCTTTGCCTCGCCCGAATACACATGTAAACCTGCTCAGTATTATTTAATTAAACTATTTTTTTAGAAACATTTTTATCCCTACTTGTGAATGATCTTTTTTTAAGAGAGAAAAATCACGACAATTTGGCGGTTTATAAAACGGCGTTTTCGGCAGCAATTTTCTCACCCAAACTGGAGCATTAAACCTTTTTGAGCTGATATCGAAGCATATTTATCGTTGATGAGTTGTCCTAAATTTAACCAGTGAACCGGGGCCCGGCAACTTAAATCATTAATTTTGGCGTAAAAAAGATTGAGCGAGCATCCATTTCCTTTGCAAATTTTACAACCCTTGTGCAAGGCGATGGCAGACGAGGGAGATAGATAACTCGGCCGCTCCTAAGAGCCCGAACGAGGAGCGCGTCAAGCAACTCCCGGATCTCAATTTTTTGTTTCCCAATACGTTTCTACGCAGCACGCATCTCCCCCGCCACGCTCCAACCTCTCGTCTCTCTCCTCCCCTGCTTCTCTCAACCTTTACGACCTTCCCCAGCCTCCAGGAGCCGCGTCTCTCTCCCCCACGACAAGCACGCTACCTTTCGCCCCCTCACCAATCCCTGGCCCATGTGTAAGCTCTCCGCCGTTGATGAAACCCCATAAAACCTCCTCCCTCCCTAATGGACGGAAGTGGGCGTTTAGAAGAAGAGTTCCGAGGACCAAAGCTCGCTCGGATCCGACCACGGATGACTTTTAACCCTAACACGGGAGGGAAAAGGGCTCGTTGATATTTTTCAAGCTCCCGAATCTGATATTCAGTATCCCAAAGGACAAAGTACATCATGTAATGACTGTGGCGGTAGCTACCATGGCATGTATCGTGATGGAGGAATGTTTGTGCAAAATTACGATTTTTAGATGCTTTATACGATTTTATTGTACGTGTTCATTTCAAGTGATGGAGGAATGATTGTACAAAATTACGATTTTTAGATGCTCCATACGATTTTATTGGACGTGTTCATTTCAAACCTCACATTATTGACGAATCGGACTATCATAATTTTAATATTTTGGTTGTTGCTCAGTTAAACTATCCACTTAATTTCTTGCCAGGGATAGATGCATAAGTTCACGGTGTTATATCAGTAATTGGTCAAATTACTTCATTACATCTCATGCATTGAGATACGCGCATTCAGCATAAAATATTTCATCTCAAAGATGGTTTAGCTTTTCCAACTACTTCCACCATTTTGTCTCTCTGACAACATAATTCACTTTTTTCCTTTCATTTTTAAATCCATACCGATGACTATGGCATTGCGCCAATAAGATGGAATACGTACATGAAAACAATGGCAATGCGAAATGATGTGTGCCCTAGACATCACTTTTAATTGCCGCGCAAGTCACTTCTCAAGAAAATCTATTAACAAAACAACGCGATCGCCGTTTCTTAAGATGGAGGTATTGTTCTATGCCACACGATTGTGATAATGTCTTTATGAAAGCCTTGGTTCCCATTCCTTAGTTTTAGTTTTCCTCATTCACATATGATAGTGCTGTTACTTTTCAAATATTTCTAAGCCCGAAGGAAAACAAAATCATTTATGAAAGTAGTTTACTGACCATTCGCATCTCTTAAGGTGGAACATAGCAAACTTGTACTGGAACGAATGTAAAGTTCTGATTTGTCTCTCTTAGAAGTACACTATTGCATGTACCGTATGCATGTACTCGTCATTTACAAATATTTTTCTAGCGAAAAACACAACGGATAAATTTTTGAATGGCTCAGGGATTATTTAATGCATAATTCAAAAATTCCACGTCCAGTTCGTACTAATGCTTATTACAATAATAAAAATGATAGTTCTTCACACTTACCTAACCTAATAGCGCATGTAGGTTGGAAATGTTGGTGACGATTGACCTCATACACATAGTTTAGGTAGCTTTTAGGGATCTCTGCACACGTAGATAATTGTAAATTAATCATCAGGGAACTGAAGGGCTAGAAGAAAGTCAAGAGAACCATTAAAGGTCGAATTTGGTCGGAAAACAGACGGCGGCATGCGGTGTATGGAACTCCTTGGCCCTTCCTTGAGAGTCTTTGGTGGGGATGGAGGGCTAACGTAGAAGTATGGGCCGCAAGTTTGCACACTGGTCCTTTTTATTCCTCCCCCACGGTCCCCGCTTGCAAGCGAAGGCCCCACCCACATCACCCTCCTCCACACCTTTGCCGTTTTTCGCCCCCATCCAAACCCTATCCCTCTCCTCCACCGTCCCACTTCCCCCCATCCACACCAGTCCAACAAACACTAGCCTCCCCCCCCGGCCCAGCATCACGTATATTCGTTCCTCGGATCTCCCAACTCACACCACCCACCCTACTTAAAAACATTCTAATTTTTTGCCCCGTGATTCTCCTCCTCCCTCACCCTCTCCTCTCCTCCCTCCCCCACTCTCTCCCCGTTCCCCTTCGCCTGCATTCCTCGCCCCCGACTCTCCGAGTCTTCCCATCCAACCCTCCCTCCTCCTCCACCTCCCGGCTAGTTTATGGTGTCGCTTGAGTTACCGCATACTCTACTCAACATGAACCTTGTCTCTTTCCACCGCGAGCCTCCGCGCGCCCGCCTGTCCAGGGAGGGTGGAAGAGAGGGGTGAGAGTAAAACCAGGGAGGAATGGGGCGGGGCAGGGAGGAGGTATGAGGGAGGCTCTTCGTCGAGGGTGAGAGAGAGAGCGAGGAGGGTGCAGCTGGGACGGGAGTGGGACGGAGCCGGAGAGAGGGGAGGAGAGAGAATGGGAAAGCCTGGAGAAGCCCGAAAAGGACCAATACGAAACGTATTCAGCCGGTGCTACAATTGAAAAGGAATCATTATATGGAAAACATTTATCAGGGACTTCTCTTACTCAATTCATTATCAACCACATTCTGGGTCATCATTCATTTATGCGTAAAGTAGTTCAGAATATCGACAGATATCCTGAACTCTTGTGCTGCTCTAGTTATCCATACATGTTTAAACCAGCACTAGACCTATGAATGGATTGCTGTAAATACTTTATAAATGTTAATGGACTATGAATTCCGATAACCGAAACCCCTTAGAGGTTTGAAACATTTATTTGTTAGGATTTAAAACATTTAACGAATTACTCCAGCAAAATATGGATCCTCAATTCACAGTGAAACAATTTTGTTCATTTATGTAATTGAAATGCAGCATTTGGAGGTCGGAAAAAAGAGATGTTTCACGGTCGTGTTGGACCTATGCAATGAAATTATTTAAAAAAAATTAACTTCTGGGTGACTAAGATGCTGATTTGGTCACTATTGCGTAGATAACATCCGGGTGCAAGGAGACATTAGTGAGAATAGTCATGAAAATTAATTTTTGGCATTGTAAAGAAAAATATTTCAGGTGAGGTTTTCATACGCTCTGGAATAAATGCTATTACTCGAGTGGATCCGGAATCGAAATGGCACCTCCATGTTCGCCTTTTTTACGCAATCGGCAGCTATGGATGGCACGCCAGGTTTCGAAGCGCGCAAATTTTCTCGCTTCGTTAATCATCCGATCGGGGTACTTTAAGGAAATCACGTGCGCGCTGATGAATGGGACGCTTGACTTCAGTCATTCACCGAATGTGACGCGAGGGGAAGGAGGCTGGGTCGGCAGATTTAATCGTACAGCGTTGCAGGTTGTTCTCAGCACGGTCGGCACAATCCTTCGGCTTCTCTCTCCACGCCACCGGGTGCAGAAAGGCTTGGTGGAAGGTTCTGCGGGGGTATAGCTTTGAGGGGAAGAGCGGGATTACGGAGAAGAGGGAGGAGAGTGAGGGAGCGACCGGTTGACGGATATTAGCTGGAGGGAAGCGATGAGAAGTGACGAGTCTATGGAGCAGAATAACTGAAAGGAAGTGTTGACGAAGAATGGAGTGTGTATATTAAGGAAAGAGGATTAGGTGGGCGGGGAGAGATTGAGGAAGGAGGGATTATGGGAAAGTCCTTTGATTACCGATAAGGAACACGGATGCGATGAGTGGCGGGCGGAATACGAGCTGTCGGAACGAGTTGAGCGGTCGCCGGCAGATGTGGGACTGGGCTCACGTTGACAGCGCCGCCTTTCGATGTTGACTGAACATCGAAATTACGTCCACATATCGACATCGGGACGTGAGCAGGAATAGATGGTAGAGTTACCGTAATAGGGTAGTTTCCTTCATCAAAGAAAACGGACTTCATTAATTGCGATTTGTGCCCTGCCATAAATGTATTTAATTTACGCAAAAAGTTTGTATTGAGAAATCCCAGTTTACTAGAGAATTAAATGTTAATTTTAAGGCCATTTGAAAAGGCTCTGAAATGGCGGGGTGCGCTGCCTTCATGCTGACGTAACAGGAAGGTAGTTTACGTTGCGAAGCATAGGAAAATTCGTCTCCTGAACTTACCGTTGTATTTCAGGGCCCCTCAGCTCTATTGAATATTTATTAGTATTAACCTGTAAAAACTATCAATGTTGGAAAAGAATTCCCAGTTAAACATGGTATTATTAGTCATTTTATAGGCTCAAGGACGTCCTGCTTGCTGTGTCTTCTGCTACGACGAAGCATGGCGTGAAGGTCGTGCGGCGATAGGCGAACTACATGATATGCTTGTGAAAGGAATACTGACTGATTTTAAATGAATCAACTGCATAAGTCATGTTAAATAAATAAATAAAAGTTAATTATAATTAATTAACGGAATAAATATGCCTCCAATACTTGTTCATAAGCCTTAACGGAGTGCGGCGTCTATTTGGAAGCGTCCGCAGCACCACCTGGTGGCAGGTAGAGGAAATAGTTTGCCGTCACACGTAGGATTAACCGGCATGCAATAGTTTGCCGTCGCGTTTTCGCGCCATTGATTTTTTTCACTTTTTAATTAATGAGGAAAAATACTTAACGTCATTTAAAAATCGAACGGCTTGAAACACGTACTCCAGAGGTTATAAACTTTCGATCAAGACAATAAAAAAATAATAGGAAACTACCCTATTGTCTATTCCGAAGTCTACGACCATGTATGCCGATCATCTACTGCCAAGTAAATTTAGTGCAAAGAAGAGTGTGTCTGCCGTTAAAAGTTTTCTTTTCGCTCTGTATAAACGGATGAATAAACGTGAAGCCATCGTACAATCATGGGATACGCACATTGTGCGCGTAACGTATATTTAAAATTAGTGTTCAACCCGAATGTTGGTTTTTTAAGGTGAGTGAAGAGTTTACCCCACGCTAAGCGTGTAAAATTCACACGTCCAGCCCAATGTTATTGAATTCGAAATAAATTTTTTGTGTCCTAGTCATCATCTATTTCTCTTTGAGGTTAATCTACAGTGCAAACTTACGCAGAGCGGTGAAATTCAAGTTAACATTTGGCATTTTTTTAAATAAAAGGCTCTTTTTAACATTAGGGCTTTGAATAACATCAGGGTTTTTCGCATATGTATCTTAAAACGCTATTTGTTCACTTTTATTGTTCCTTATGCTCATTTTCAGCCACACACGGAAAAACGCGCAATATTGGAGTGGTATTAAAAATATAACTTAATATCATACCATATACCTAACCTGCAGTGAGTAGGATTTTCAACTGTCGATCTCGGGTGGATATCCCAAGACATGGAGACATAATTCTTTTTTGCATAGGAAACCGTTTAGAGAATTAACTGCCATTTGGAAAATGAGTGATCAAAAACCGAAATTGTTACCCCAATTAGGTGATGATATCAAATTTTCTTCGATTTTTGTGACGTCGAGCAACAAAGTACACAAATTCCAGGAGTGTGAGCCACTGAACTAGTTCACGTATTTGAAGTAAACGCAATACCATTCTTTTACATCACGTGAAATGGTAGATCTAATCTGGTAGGTTGATATAAAAATGCATCCATTTATGAAAAATGTAGTATGCTAACTGTATACCTAGGAGTAGCCGTCATTGTGAAAAAAACGGACGAATTGGAAACGACCTAAATAACTCGTTCAGTCGTTTCGTGAAAGTTAAGACCCGATGGCCCCTCTCCCTCATCTAATCGAGCGGGAAACAATCCATGGGTGGAAGCAGAGTTCGGGTGAAACGTGGTCGAGCGAGCTTCTCGAATCCAAGTGATCAGTCGGAAAACACTAGTGGCAACATATAATAAAAACTATGTTATTGATGCTACATACATTTGAAGGTAATTCATAATATTCGTAATTTTTTTCCCCTGAGGGAATTACACTTGGTCGGGTGTCATTTAGGTGTGTATCCAATGGCTTGCTGCAGATAGCGCTGACATTCACCTGCGAGGAGACTCAACGCGCAACACCTGTAGGCCACGGGAAACATTTTATTACTCCGTTCTTCTAGACGGTGGAATCATGAGTATCTTTTATTCAGGCCGGAGTAAGTGCGAGACGGGTTTGGATCATTCGCTTGAGGCGTCTGGCACCGGGATAGTTTTTTTCTGGACAATATTAGAACGGAGTGGAGGACCGATTGTGGGAGTGGGATTGAGGAGGGAGGCAGGAGTATAATGTGGGCAGAATAGGGAAATAGTTCGCACGTGGAGGAGTTTTGTGCTCGGTGCATTCGCTTGGGTTGGGAGCGGCCGGCTGCGGGGGTCCAGCCGAGCGGGAGAAGGAGGTGGTAGCAGCGAAAGGTTATCTCTTTTGAGTGGGCCCGGAGGAAAGAGTGAGAAATCCACCTCGGAGCTACTTCAACCTGCCCATTTTTTTTTATTCACCGCCTTTATCTTTTTAAGAGCCTCCCGTATTTTCACATAGCCTCCCATTCTTTCTCTACCTTTCCCTCTCCCGCTCGATTCCATCCATTCCCCATCCCCATCTCTGTTCCCCCCTCCCCCATCCCCTTGACAGCATCCACCTCCCTTTCTTTCTCTCCATTCCTCCCCGTCTCTTCCCCTTCCCCTCAACCCTTGAGGTCACACGAACCCTGTCGCGATGAGGCGCACCTGTTCGCAAAACTTATCTTCCTTTCCCCACTGACATATCTCTTACCCTCCCCCAACTCACCTCTCTCCCCAAAGCCCTAACCCTTATATACCCTAGGCTGGACCAGGCTGGGGTCCGAGTTAAGAATTGGAAATGAAGTAGAAATCGTCATGCTTATAGTCGTCATGCTGGCGTACTTTTCCTTGGAACTAATTATCTCGTCCGCATGAGGACGGTGACATCTGAAACCTCATGTAAATTGAAGCTGCGGGCCATGGCAATAAATGAGGTGTCTAGCAAGGCAAGCCGATGATTTGTGATGCAAAAGATGTACTTATTCTCTAAAAGTATAAAAAAAATTCAGGGCTATTTTCACTTACATTCCTTCATTCCTATATTGAGATAAGTCCGGCGAAAAAAAAGTACTGAAACATGGAAAAAAAAATTGTTTTACTGATTTTTTTCTAGTCCCTGTTTTTTTGCACATCAATCCTAAAGGAGCTGTTTACTACCTCTTACGAACGCGCTCAAATCTTTTTCATTATGGATAGATAAATCTCTTTGATAATAGTTCCAACAATACTCGTTTGGTCTCACTCGTGTGCCTTCATTTATGTATTTGGAATTAAATCTTTCATTAAACCAGCTATATATCGATTGATACGATGATTATACTGACTATTTCTGAGATTTAAGCTTCACTAGTATATGGTACTATCATAACTTTTTGCATTGAAGAAAAAAATGTCGATAAAATATCGAAAAAAACATTTTCATGGAGGTGAAACTTATTATTAAACACATCCAATATTCTAGTTTTGAGTAACGACATAATGAGAAGATATTTTAAATAAGTTAAAAAACTAAGAGCTTGTGTTGATATTTCCTATTTATGGATGCACGGTGTGCTAACTGCTCTTTTTGTTCCGTGCTCGTGCGAGACAGCAAAGCTCTCAACAACTCTCTTTTCAAAAAATCTATCGATTTATAACACCTTTTTTGAGTGATACTTATTTAGCCATCATAGTCTTTTTATGCTAGAAAAGTGTCTCGTAAAACTCTGACCATGAAACGTATCTCTCAAAGTTCTAGTTACAAAAAAAATGTTGCCAGAGTTATCCACTTTCTGCCTCGAAAAATATGATCGTCGTTCCCCATGCAAATTTGAATAATTTAATGGTTTCCCTCACTTCAAATGTGAATTCGAAGTGGTCGAATAAAATATATACAACCGAATGAGATTAATATCCTCGCTCTGAGTAGCCGAATCAGCGGTGTAATTAATTACCAGAAAATAACAGCGTGTCTTGAGCAAGGTTAACCATCTTTTGATAGATATCTCGGAAATGTGACGATACCTTGAGGGCAGGGTCGGAAGCGTGCTGCCTGTAGGAGGGGAGCTCTTCCTAGAAGTGATAGTGTATACTGCCCACTGGGGGAAAAGTATATAAATATATTATAACCCATTCTTTCATTGCTTTTCAGGGCTGTAGAAAAAAATTCTGTTTCTTTTATGGCCCACGTCTTTTCCCCTCCTGCGGGGAAGGAGCAATGCGATTATCGTTATCCTCTGAAAGCTTTTTTTATCCTCAGCTCCTTTGTCCATTTCTCGATACTTTGAAACTAATTTACCATTCGTCTCCTTTTTTTTCCTCTCTGCCCCCATGCTTTCGAAAACTTCTAAATTTCTTTTCTTCGGTTTTACTATCCGTGTTTTTTTATTCCCGCCCACGATCCGACCTCACTCATTATTCCTCCTGCCCCTTCTTCGTTGCTGCGCGTGTTTAGGTTCGAATCGACTTTCCGGAAACCCCCCCCATTTAATGGTATTTCGCGCGAACGTCCTTGCCCCCCCCCCTCTCCCCCCCCCCAGCAATATTTTTCGAAACGGGCGACTAATTGAAATTATGGTGATTAGCAATATAATAATAATGACAATGGAGGGAGGAAAAATTATGTGAAAAAAAAGAAAACGTATCGTGTTGAGCGCTGATGGATCCAATCACCCCCAGACCAGCGGTGGGTTGGTCGGGAGAGTCCAAATAATGGCATTTGGGTGGAGAGCAGGGAACATCATGAATGGAGGCAGAAAAATATTCCACGTATACGCTTGTATATATATAATATACGAGCGTTTCTATCTCTTGAATGCGCGCTCGAACTCGCCCAGGTGTAATGTAATGTAAATTCGGGAGGGAACAGGAATTAAAAACTCGTAATTTTTTTCTCCCCCCCCCCTCAAGGGTCAAATAATTCCGAAAGCCTCGAGACAGGCGGTGTGAAAAAGGTTTTTGATGCTCACGGGGCGTTTTTTTTTTACATTTTATGAAGTATTACCCTTAATGGTTCCAAATTGATTGTTGTTGCTCACAAGACATTATAGCTCTGTTACTAAAATAAATTTCGTGCGTTTCATCGCTCTTTCTCGAGGCATGAGTCTCAAGAACCGAATTCCTTTGTCGCCTCGACGGCTTGGAATTAAGCCATAAAATTCAGTGCGTTGGTGTAATTAATACATGGGTAATCTTCATTGAGTGTTTAAGGAGAGGATTTTCAACGAAAAAACCAAGAGGGCCTCGCAATCTGTCCTTATGATGGAGAATTCCGTCATGTTGGTCGAACCACCTTCCCAACAGCTCACCTGGAGGAAAAACACATGGGCTTATTGCACCTTGCTTTTTTTAAATTTATTTCTTTTGAAATTGCCACCATAAGTGAGACATTCACGGTCGTCGGACAGCTGGAACCGCGTATGTCGCTCGTGCGTGACGGGAGAAGTGGTCGAGTGTTTAATTAGTGAATGAGTATTTATTTATGGCGAAGGGCGGAAAAAAATTTCCCCAACATATGTTCTATTAAATCACCGGATGATTCCCTTAGGTTTTGTGAATGTGCACCGTCTCACAAATGTAGAGCATATATTCCATATAAACTTGACAGGAATGAACCCCATTTATCGCCTTAATTGAGTGCACTAGTTTTATAACTGTTAACATTTATGGATACGAAATCAAATCTTGAGATTCTTCATAGAGATTCTTCATATTCTCATTTGCTCTTTAAGGTGCCCTTGATGCTGGCATATATTTAACAAACATTGCACAAAGCGAATATTCACAAAAATCCTGGTTCCTGAAGATTTTAATTACATTCACACAAAAAGTTTATTTTGTTCATAAAGGCACTACTTACTCTTTTACTCTGAAATATTCTTCATCTGAGTTGATTTTTACTCATTAAAAATCTACTCAGATGCGGTAGAATACCTAAATCAGTAACTTATTTGGTTGTAATTTATTACGTTATATTTTAAATTTAAACTAAAATTCTTCTAGCATTTTTCTGAAGAGATTCGCACCTCTCTCATTGTATTCTTCGATATATATGTACACTGCGCCCTGCTCACATCCTCCTCACGTCTCACCCACGGAGGAACCTCCCTCTGCATCCTACGTAATCCATCTCTTTCGACAAGTAATTTATTGAGCCAGCTTTATTCAGCCGAGTGGAAGGTTATTCGCTCAGCGCAGGAGGCCGTAGTCTCTCCCTCTTTCTCTCAATCCCTCAAGGATTCCTCCTGACTCCCCACCGATCCTCTCAGCCCTGGATCGTGAACTGACGGGTCACCTCACGGGAATGAGAGAGAGAGAGCATACAAATGATACGAAAAATGCCCACCTAAGGGCGTAAAAAATTCTTCCCGTGGGGGAAATAAAAATTTGTCTCTACCGGTACGGTGAGTTATGTTTGAAGCGTCCTCCGCGCAAAGGATGCAGCTGTGGATGTTTTAATTTCCACTAATGCACTTTGCCGGTTGCTAAACCTTTTCGATCTTTTCAGTGGACGCCGCATGCATTTCAATTCAAATGCTTGCGAAAAGCAGTTACGGTTACGTCAAACGTCGCTCACGACGTATTTACATTAGCATCCCATATAAATTAGTCCGTGCTTATTACCTCCGCACTGAGGATCATTCATATTCTTCATCAGCAAAAAAAAAAGTGCAGCGAGTAAATTTGGAGTTGCAGTGGTCATTCCATGAACGCTTTATTAAATATCGTTCTTACGTCTCTTATTAGCCTATAAAATCCAGGGAAATTGGAGAACAATTATACTAAAAAGTGTTACGTAGGGCACAAACAAAAATGAATCAAATTATGTGTTGTAGTCAGAATCGAATCTAAAAGTTTTGAATGTGTTACAAGGTAAAACGCAAATTAATCCACTACGTACGCACGTAAATTATCATTGAGGGCATTTTTTACGAAAAATTCTCACAATGAACTCACAATTGTTAAACTATTCATATTCGTGGCAAAAGCAGGATGTACCATTTGCAACAATTATTATTAGAATTATTCTAAACCGATAATTGTTGATGTTGAATTGAAATCGACGTTGCCATTAAGTTCATGAGTCATTGAAATCGTTGATATGGAGTTCGGATAGGAATATAGTAGGTTTCACGTTAGTATTGATAATAAAATAAAACTTTTTCCAGAATATTAAAGTAAAAACGTGTCTAAAAATAGTTGCGTTTTACGTCAGCATTCATCTCTTGCACTTCAGGCTTCTCAATAAGATCATTCGGTGATGCCAATATCAATAAGAGGAATTTGAAAGTGCTTTCATTTTTAATACTCTCAAACACGGGCCAGCTATCAATCGAATGATAATCAATCAACTTCATCAATCAAGGCTTTGATGGGTTAATAAATCAATTCTACCAGGAAGTCGTGGGCTCATAAAGACCTTAATGAGCAATCAGAAGCCGGTCATCTATTACTCAGCCCATTTATACCTTTAAAACATCGTCGGCATTCAGGGCACGCAGTTATATCGTCTCCATTCAGTTATTTGTATTGATGTAGTGATAAAGATCACCATGAAAGAAATTATACGGAGATTTGTAACCTGCTTGCATCTCGATTCCACGTCCACTAATGCCATTAAATTATGTACATCCTTTCCAGGAATAAACTCTTCAGTGACGGGTGCCTTGGGATGGGGGAAGACGCGACATCCCTCATTCCCTTCCCCGTGTGTTTCGACGCTCTTTTAAAGGCGACCACTCGTTGGTTCTTTTGAATATGTTCACGGGCGCGTGTGCCCTGAATACTCTATAAAGACGTGGTTGGTTCGATCCCTCGGCGACTTAAGTGGATCTCCTTTGCACGCCGGGGTATGAAAAAAGTGTTCCCGTCTCCACATCCGTGACTCCTCATCCGTAAAGTACCCTTTCGCGATCTTTTCACCTCTCTCTGTGTGTGCCTATGTGTATTCGTCCACGAGTTATGCATTGTGTTCCCTCTGTCCGTCAACTTCGCCTACCTCGTTGCCTCCCTAGTGCCTCTCATAGATTACTGCTCGCTGGTGTTCACAATTATATCAAAAGAACAAATTGCCAGAATACAAAGATTACAGAATTGTTGTATATGATAAAAAATATATGATATCTCACGCGATGAACATGTCAGCCCGTATTATGGAATGTTAAATTGGTTAAAAATTGAAGACAGACGTATGCTGCAAATGGGTGTATTTATTTTTAAATTAATAAATGTAAGGATTCTATTTTATTTAGATAATCAATATGTATATAATAGGGACAAAAAAAGCTAAGGACTAGAAATAATACGAACTTAATAATACCATGCCATAGAATAACTACATACAATAAATCATTTTATGTAACGTCGTGTAAATTGTGGAATTCTCTTCCTCAGAATATAAAGACTATAATACAAAGCATTGTTAGTGCCAAAGTGTTATGCCTTTTTATCTTTTTATGTAGTTTTCCCAGAGATAATACCAATCTCTAATATTGTCTCCTGAATGTCATTATGTAGCTATTACCTTACGTTGTATTTGTAAATCTTATCAGCAGCTTAAAATATTAATAACCTTAAATGTCGTGTGCTTGTGCTCTATAGTCCCAGAGTAGATAAACTCTGTCTTATCTTATCTGTTGTTTTTGACCGAGTCGATTCATGATTCAAGATTCCCGGCGCGAAATGTCCTCCCGAGTTCGGAGACGCAGTGACTAAAGGTTTTGCACTCTCGCGAGGGAGGACTAAAAGGCGGCGTGGGTGGGTGGAAGAGGAAGAATTCGATCATCGGCATGCGGGCCGCGGATCGGTGGGCACGAAAAAACGTTCCATCACGCGCGCGGGCACTCTGGTGCGTGTGATGCTGAGGATGTCGCAATTTTGCGTCGAGTCCGAGACGGAGGGGTTAGGCCGGTAATTGAGCCGCCCCTCCTCCATACCTCACTCCATCCTCTCACATCAAGTCCCTCCCTCCTCCTACTACGGTGCCTGTAAAGGGTTAAGTGAATATCCCCAACAGTGCGCTGTTCTTCCCTTACGTCGCACGCGGCGAAATTTCAATGCACATCCCCTTACCCTCACCGACCGACCTCCCCGACTTCCGAGTGCGTGTCGAGAATTGCACTCGTGGCATTACGCCGGGAGGGATGGTCGGGATTAGCCGTCTGGAAGGTAAAATATTCAATAAATATTGATAAACGGGGCTGAATATGGGAAGAAACCGATGTTCATGACTTGAAAACGGTATGGCACAGTCTCGGTAATTGAATACTATTCATCATGCATGCTTAGATTTTTTGTCTCCGCCACGCGCGTTGCAAAAGAAATAAGTGAGAATCCGTATGAAGCCTGATACTGAATTGCTGATATTTTTTTTTACCTATTTAGTTGGCCACAAAGGTTTCGCCTGCCAATCATTATTTACGAGGCAAGGGAAGAGGAGCATCTTTCAGGCATTGAAGTCTTTTCGATTGCACCATGTTCAATTTCGGATGCTAATGTCTCGAAAACTTATATCACAAAAAGTTACACAAAAATATTCTTCATTCCCTTATCAATAGAATTCCAGCCCTCCAATCCACTCTTGATGACTTTGATATAATCTTCACTAACCTTTAAATTATTTTTAAATTCAATTCTTTAATGCTAACAGTCTATTAAAATAGGAAAATATATTGACCCATTTCGCTGTGCGTATAAGGACGAACGATGAAAATGTTTACGAGTGACGCAGCGAAAGAAGTTGTTTTTTGGAGCATCCCGTTAAAAAAAAGCTCTCATCACTAATGGAAGAGCGAGAGTTGTGGTAATCGTGCCAAGAATCCGTATCAAATTCGCGTGAAAAGAATTGACAACATCAATGGCGTAGAATCTCCGTTCCTCAGTTTACCTCAAAGAGACTAATATTTTTGTCATCCCCTTTTGGGAAACACATAGGTTCTGCGACGAATCGCAATACATTGGGGAAGAGGAGAAGGGAAAAAACGAGGCGGCTATTCTAAATATAGATTTTTACAAGGAAGAACATTTTGTTGATCATTTTTTCCCCCTCGCCAAACAACCGCCTCTTGCTTCACCGTTTTGACCGCCGAGGGCGTTGTTTTTGCAGTTTCCCTAACTTGTTTTTCTAGCTCACCTTGCACGTGATTTGAGTGACTTGCGTACGTGTGCGCCGCAGTGATTCGGACGTGAGGGAAATGCCTCGAATGTTTTTTGCCCCTCTTCGCTCGCCATAATTCACAAAACGGCCACGAACGCGACGATTCAGCGAAAATGTAAAGCCTTTGCTTAATCCAGCGCGCACTTGGGTATGAACCTCCGGAGAGCTCTTAACATTTAACCATAATGGCTTCCCAGCCATCGCATTTTTAAATCTTGCGTGACCGTCTTCTTCTCTTCATTCTTCAAGTGACCGCTGGGTAATTTATAGCACACAACTAAACTAAACATCCCAGCATCACTCAGCCGATTAGTGACACATGCCTAATATTATTTACATCATTAATTTTTCGCCTAACTGGGATTAATTCATAATATTTAGAGGCTAAATGAGCTTAAAGGTTTAAAGTTCTTAAACATACTTCATCATCATAACCTGTCCTTCATCCACGTATACGATATGGAAGACTTTAGTGTATAACGACATAATATATATCCTTTAATCCTGCACATGCATAACTTCAAATAAATTATTATTTTAACCGATCATTTATAGCTCCTCAAAACTGTAACGGTAAAAAAGTACAATGTTCTTGGAATTAAAAAATCACGATGCAGTGTTTGTATTTTTTGTCAGGATATCATACATTTCGAATATTTGTAACGTTCATTTTTACGTTGTTTTTTAACATTTGTAAAATTGTAGTATCGAGGATTTTGTGTTCTATAAATTCCAGATCTTCTCTAAAACCGATCGTTCTTTTTCTTAAACCACCAACACTGTTGCTTTACAATACCTTTGTTCATATTTTATTATATTTTTCTAACATCAAAGCTTAAAAGTAAAATTAACGACGAGAATTGATGGAAAATGGAAATTTTGTATGTAAATCTTTGAAGATAAATCTAGTAAGCTACACATACTCGTTGCAAGAGCCCTAAAAATATTACTTTAGAAAGGTCCTGCATACGTAAGTAAAAAAATATCACCTCAATTCAAATGTACCGTATCTGCCACTTTGAGAAAGTGAGTCTAGGAACATTAGGCATGGACGAGGATGAAATTTTAATCGATTGCAAGGTTTTAAATTTTCGATCGGTTTGCTCAAAATGGGAAGGAGAGGTTAATACTCATCCTCCACCACCATCCTTTACCTGACGAGTAGAACGGAGAGGAAAATATCTTTCCGGAGAAATAGGAGAGATATGGGGTTTGGAGACGGTAGGAGAAGAATTTCTTTGTATTTTTTTCTTTACTCGGGATCGGAAAAATCGAGAAAAGATTATCTCTCCCGATCGAACCTCCAGTGTCAGTCTTTTATTGGGGCAATAAATTCCTCTGGCACACCGTCCAGCAGTCCCCTACCTTGGTCCCCTGACCAACCTCACTCTTCCTCACCCCACTCTCCCTACCGTCCTCCCAATCTCCCTCATCCCTCGTCCCCCACTCCTTCTCCCCCCCCCCCCGTTTGTTATTTTATGTTATGCCTCACGGTCCGAACGCCTCGAAGGCGCCGCCGTTGGGTTTTCTACGGACGAAGCGGGCTGTCGAACGCCGGCCGAAGGAGAATCCTTAATTAATGTCCGCCCTCAACGTTGCCTCGAACCACTATGGAAGGTAGGCCCGTCCAACTAAATGTCCGCTCGCGCGTGAGGATTGTGTGCCTGTGTGTGATGCATACATATATTATGGATACATCAAAGGGTGGGATAGAGATGGTCTGACCCTTCTATCCCCTTCCCCCCCCCCCCTCGAGCCGTCCCAGACTCGGAAGGACCATTGAAGGTGATTGAAATTAGCCGGGGCCGTCTACCGACCTAATAGTGGGGAGTTAATTTGGAAAAATGGTTCTTTTTCAGTTCCCCTCTCGCTCCAGACGCTCATGACTTGAAATAATGGAGCGATAAACTCGTGGAATTTACGCGCTCCAAGGGATAGCGACCGGGAGAAAGGGTTCCGAATAGGATGTAGCGCCAAATAAAACGCTTTGTTTTGCAGCGTGCGGAATACGAGTTTCTTATGCGCGGACAGCGGTGAAATAACTTTTCAGCATTGACGGTTAAATTCGAAAAGCAAGCAAGTTACGCAGGAGTAGTATTCGAGAGGATTTCCGCTCCGCTTTGAGATATTTTTCTGGAGAATGTACGGTCAAAAAAAATACCTCGGAATATTCCTCGAACGAATCTTTCTCTTTGAATAATTTTACAGGTAAACACTATCACAAATAGGCCATGGAAAAACAAAAATCAGGCTAACCTATTAAATGAATAGTGTGCCTTAAAATTTTCATGATGGTCTTTCGAGTTTTTTTCTAAAAAAAGTAGTCATGCACAGAGCAATGACATTAAATAAATTATATTTTTGCAAAGAAGGAAATTTTAAGACATTATCTATGCTTCCGATCGTAGCACAATGTAAAAACAATGTATTGATCCCTCATATTTTGATTTTTATATCATAGTGAAATTTCTAGTAATTTATTTAACAGGTCCGGGCTTAACACTGTGGAAATAATTCATTGATGAATTATTGTCACGTAGAAATTAAGCCATGGTTGTAATCTAAAGAAACAAATCTAAACGCGGATAATGCAGTGTTAGATTTTCACATTCATTCTCGTTTACAGTATTTCTTTCAAATTAACGGGTAATTATTCAAAATGAAGCCCAAATATTAACAAGCATAGATTTATTACACTTACAAATAAGGCGCCATTATTATAAGACAAAATATGATAGTGAAAAAGTAACCTTCATACCAGCACTGTAAATTGAGTACAAGCGTTACACGTTTTACACACTAAATGCATTCAGAACACATTGGCACCTTGCATGGCATGGCAGCATCGCACCTTGCTGTTACTTCTATGAAGAAAAGAGAGTTCGAGCTTATGTAGGGAGAAATACGCCGGCTGTTCCCATACCCTGGCCGCATCCTGGCTAGGAGAGCCAGCCAATCGTCTTGCAAGTACGCGACAAATGTCGGAAACGCATTTCCGCGAGCAGCCTCTTGAAAAAGTCCGACGTCGTCTAGCGGGGGCTTCATTAAGTGCCTCACGTGGCCTCCGGAGGAAGCCGGGGGCGGGGGCGGCAGACGGATGGGAAGGGGAGACCGCCCTCTCCGTCGCCACGAAATGCCTACCCCGGGGAAGGATAGCCTCTTTATTTATTGAGCCTTTTCAATTTGTATGCGCTTTAAGCGGGCAGGCCTTAGAGCCTCATTCTCCCTCCCATTTCCGTATGTCCTTCTGGGACCCCCCACCCTCCCACGACCACCTTTACTTCCCATGGTCACTTACCCGTGGGGGATGAAGGAACGGGGCGCGGGGAGGGGGGAGGAGAAACGATCTTTGTGGGGGAGGCTCGAGAATGGGGCAGTATCAGAGTGGAGAGGAGCAGATTTGTGTCGGTATCGCAATGGCATGCGGTTCGGAATAGGGGTTAGGTTCGTCGCTAGGGACCCGTGGGGGAGGAATAACAAGAGAGGACGGGTGGAAGGATGGATAGTGCGGAGGGAGAAAAATAGGAGATCGGAGTTGAGGGCGGGGACGTTATGGGAAACGAAAATTTATATCCAATTTGCGTCACGTTGGTAAGCACCGGATATTCGTCTCCTTTTCCAGGCCTCCCTCCCCCTTTACCTTTTAAGGAGCGAACTGACGAAGTACATGAAATGTAATTTATTTAATCTGGTGTTTTTCTTTTTTTTGTTTTTTTTCCATTTGCTCATTGCCTCTCCACTTATTTTTTTTTTCATCTGCATCACTTGCATGTTCTTTTGCGCGAGGAGCAGAGGGGGTTCGCGGGAAGATTCGATCCGCCCTCCCTTTTGAGATTCTCCTTCCGAGCGTTCCCGTTTCTTCACCGGGCGTGTGCACCGACCGAATCACGGTTGAATATTCACGAGGAGCCATTTCGGAACTTATGCAAAAATGTCGGCTCGCTTTGAAATTATTGATCGTGGAGAAAATGGCGGGTCGTGATCCGGAATGGGATTTCGGAGAATGATCGCGGAGCGATGGGAAGCCATATAAAGCAGACGGGAGAGCAAAATAAGACGGCAAGGAAGCCATCAAGAAGAGGAGCCCGGGCCATTTAATCACTTTCCGTTCCCTCTCCGGGTACGAATATCGTATTAATGGTTTCGAAAACCAATATTCATGCAGAATTTTGGAATTTGTGTTTGATCTGTTTAAACTCTAATGATGAAATTAATTACAGTTTTTTTATAAATCAAATTAAGTAATTAATTCACGAGCACGTAGGTATGCAAAGGAATTTTTGTATGATATTTATGGCTTGGGACGTCCATAAGAAGAAAGCACATCCAGGTGTCTTTCTCAATTAAACTTTATTACTGTCAAATGCATAATTGAGTGACTGTTATATGAAAGGAAGCGCATGCATTAATTCATTATTCTTTTATAAATAGGTAGGTAGCCACATTCGGGACAACCATCCACGTAATAAAATAGGTCTTTTCACCTTTCCGTGATTCACTAATTTTCTTCGTTAGCTTCGGTGGCCTTAAGCATCATTCACTCAAATAACCGATTTTAAAACAGGTAATGTCAGGTGTTTTAGTTTTCTTCCGTGTTCATGTGCTGCAAACAGCAAAGGCAATATCTACATCTACATAATACCCTGCGATCCACCACGAGGGTGTGTGGCAGAGGGCATATATATCTCACTGCCTAAGCAAAGATCTTAATCCTAGGCCAAACCGAGCATCCATGACATGCATGGATCCTGGCCAAGGATTTAAGATGATGGATATAAGAGTTTTCTCCAATCCGAAGCCTGAACACATTCCTTATTAGTAAAGTAAGCATATGTGACTTGTCAGTGGAGAATTAATGGTGCAGGGCGTGCTAAAGATCCAAATTCAAATACTAACCCTTATTTACCTTGGTAAATTCCTTTCGATTACCATATTGACCTCAGTTAAAACTTCAAGAAGCTTTAGGCTTCTTTATACCTTATACACCCGATAGCATTAAGTATTCTCTAATTACATTTCCCATAGCATCCACCTCTACATATCTATTATCCACGCCACTGCTTCGGCTCACTCAAACATTCTGCAGACCATCGGTAATACGTAGGCTGACTTGCATCACATTGAACCTCTTGAACGAGTCATTCGGGTGGGGCAGACTTGGAGGAAAGATGTTTAGGTCAAAGCATACGATGGATAAAGGCTCTATAGGGTCAACTGCATGTCTCGGAAGGCTTCCGTTGACTATGTGAAGCCGTGTTTAGCACTGATACGCTATCAGGCGTCTGTCAAGGCCGCCATTCACAAGCCGATGCCTGGTGGAAAGACCCCTAAAGTTATTCGAAGTCTATGAAAGACCTTTAATGCCTCTTCACACGTAACGGCCAAGCTTGTAAGCTAGAAACAAATGAAATCATGTCTATGTATGAAAGGGTATGAAAGGGAAGACTCTTTGGTTTATTTCGTTAGGAAACCGAGAGATTTGTTCGTTGATATTATCTAATACTGTTACGCATAATCTGAGCATATTCTTGAAACTTTTTTTTTTGCAATTTATTTATAAATTTATTTTTTCAATACAATTTATTCTTAATTATTAGTATTCTCAACAGTACCGATTTTTTACCGTTGATGCTTTCCAATAAATATTCACTGCATAATAAGGATAACCCGAAGAAGTGAGAGATGAATAATTCATACATTCGCACGACCATTAAAATGATAAGAGCAGCAACGATCAGCCCACAATGTATTCTAGAAAACTTGAACCACCTGTAATAAGATATAACTTGTCCTCGTCAGCTGCATCTCTCACTACAATTTGCAATAATTAGTGAAACACTAGGATTTAGGATGAGGATACGCGAGATTAATTTCCTCTTTTCGTATGAGAGTCATTTTTATGTTGTTTTAGTTTTAAATAGCGTGGACCCTATGTGTATACCAGCACACCATCATGGAATCGTAGCAGAATGTATACGTCAGCATTGTGACTTAACGATCAACTCGCGTGGCGACCAAATGAGGAGGCGATGCCCGTGTAAAATGCAGTGACCGAGCTCTTGTCCCTTAACCTCCTATCGAAAGAGGGAAACACAAGGGAGGGACCCCGTATTCCGTTTTCAATTGCTCCAGCTTCTCTCTCCTTTATCCTCTTTTACGGCAATCCGATGTCAAGGTGCCCGCACCGTAATTGTGCTCACGAATGACATTGTTTATAGAAGGCAGCGAGAAAGCGGGGTGGAGCGTGAGGCAGACTCTCTGGAGCCAAGCGTTTACGCCTTTACGGGATAAGAGCTTGATGCGCGACCAATGAAGGTCTCTAAGTTTCTCAAGACCTGGGAATCACGACCCATTGGACTTGGCAGTAGCGTGGATTCAACGCTGTTGATTCAAGGGTGGAAGAATCGATCAAATCTTACAAAAGAGGTTTCCTCGAAGCGGAGAGATGAATGATCGGGCATAAAAACTGCGTAACCTTAAATGAAATCAAAGAAAAACGGCGATAGAAAAATTATTTTATAAACTGAAGGTTAGGAGTGGAGCACGAATAAACATAAGTGGGGTTTAAAATATTGCGTCTGAGTAATCAGGGTTTAAACTTCTCAAAATCATAATTTTAGTGGCTGAATTTTCCAATGGGAAAACCTTTATGTAACCGAATATTGTTTCGCAGTAAGAACACGCGGGAGGAATACACTGGAATCTATTTCACCAGCGGCATCAAAGGTCAATAGAATACTTCAAAGGGAAATAATAAGTGATGAGAGAGGTCAACAAAAAATTTCCTGGAGCGTGCGGAAGACGAACCGTATATAACTAAGAGCTTTACCTTATCCGGAGCATTATGATGTGAATCTAAAGCCTCTCCGAAGAGAATTGAAGCACTTGGCCGTAAGGATGGCTTCTCTTGCGGTCATTAACGATTCGAGTGACATTTTGTTTATTCGGTTACGTGCCCTGATTGTCATTTGTCTCCCTGAAAATATGTACGCTCTCCCTCTCACCCTCTTCTCTCCAACTCAGCAGCTGATCCTCGACTTATCCCTTGGCCGTACCGCCAACCCTATTGCCTTCTTAATGGAATACCCAAGCGAGCCTCGCAACGCCGTTTTTGCCATAGCTACGGATCACTTCGTAAGTGCCCTTTCGCCTCCTTTTACTCTTTCTCCCTCTTTCTATCCCTCTCTCTTGCACTAGTCATTCAACATCTCCTTTTCAATGAAGCAGCTGAAGAGAGAGAGAGAGAGATGGTGAGGAAAAAGCGATATGCCATTACGATTCTTGGCAGCGCTAGAGACTATGTTTTCAGGTTGTCGACTGTAGAATTCAGCTGCCGCTACCAGTTTCCGGTCCTGGCACCGCAAAAGGAGTGTCTCTTCAGCTCCAATCTCCTACCTGTCACGTTCACCAGCGAAACGGCACTATTGCGAAATTGAATGCTCGCCAAAAAAAAAGCATGGAAACGCAAAATGACGCGTCAACAATGGCGGGAGATGAGAAGTTTAGAGTTCTACCAGAACCACGGTGATTGCGGCTGCAGATATGTGCAGCAGAACAATTGTTTGCAACATCCGAATCGGATAACTTTTTTAGATTTTTCTGTCTCAGCGAAATTAGGAAATCGAAAAATATATTTCATTATTCCTGTGTTCATGCACAAAATTTTTAGAAACTGATATCTGAAACTGTATGGCGAGTTAAAGAGCAGTGGTTTAAGTTTAAATTCCGCGTCAAGTTAAGGCAATTTAGTCTTAGCATGCCAATATTTAAGTGAATAGGATTTCAAAGAAAATTCTGTAATTATTCTTTTTGTCTTCGCAGAAAATGAGGAAACTGAAGATTCTTTCCGTTTTTATTTGAATGAGTCTCTAAATTTATGTGCGTGAATTCCTATAAGGTTCTCTACTTTTCCCTATTTGTCAAGGTATCTTTATTTTCATCTGCGTTTATTCTAGCTATTAACTGCAGAGTTATCTGTCACTCAGATTTCGAATTTAACTGAGTGGTCCTTC
The DNA here is from genome assembly GCA_933228895.1 of Platycnemis pennipes. Taxonomy (NCBI): domain Eukaryota; kingdom Metazoa; phylum Arthropoda; class Insecta; order Odonata; family Platycnemididae; genus Platycnemis; species Platycnemis pennipes. Next base: position 114,116,509 of record OW121850.1, read on the forward strand.
GACCAGAGCTGTAACAAACTACTTTTATACATGGTTTTCTTATTTATAATGTTTTGTATTCTCACTATTAGCGAATTATTTATGAAAAAATCGTGCCCTCGTTCAATTTTCAGCACCTCTTTCCTCATTTTTCTTTTATTTCGAATAAAACCTTTTACATTACATAAAATTAAGGAAAATATTGTGTAACTTTAGAGAAAATGTAGAATGGTTTGCTTTCATTTCGCTTTTTTATGGAAGTTTTTCCACTAAATGACGCAAATTATATCTTCTAAGCCAAAATACACTTGCTTTTTCTTTGCCTTCCATGTCTATGTTAATTTTGTGTAACTACTCTGCTAGACATTTTAATACTAAGCGTCTCTTTAGTTATGACAAAAATGGGTACATAAATCCATTAGAAAAGATGACGGGGAGAAAAACATGAGCAAAATGAAACAATGTAAATTACTACGAGTTTTGCAGAATATTTATCGACATTTTTTACATTTATTTTGCTTATTCAGTAACTCCTTTATTTCTGATAGTTCCGTAAATTCTGAAGGCAGAGTTTTTTATTCCTATATTCTCATTTCTAATAGATAGTGACTTCTTAATGATCATTTGCTGCTGGAGAAATCTCTCTTGGAGTATACCACGCATCTTAAAAGCGTTGAAATGTCAACACATTTATACATCACGGTAATTGAAAGGGAACGAGTTTTGAATGATCGAATGACTCAAGAGTCGCTACCGAGATCGTGTTCCCATATGGTAATCCCCCATGATAAACACAAAGAGATATTCTTAGGCTTTTCTTAAGACCATATATCAGCTTTAAATGACACTCAAATACAACACTAGGTCATAGATCATTAAACAGCACGGAGCTAAGTACGCTCACTTGCTTCGTCGGCGAGCTTGGAAGCCACCCAGTAAGTGGGTACGAGGACAGCAGTGATTCATGTTTGGCTTTATGCTTGCTTTATTTATTCGATACCAATAAGAATGAAATGGCCGAACGAAACAATTATAAATGTGTTCTACATATAAGAGAGCGATTTATTTATTTACTTTTATCGCATTCCAGAAGATTAATCAAGACGGTCTGTAAAAGAATTACGGAAGAGTACAAAACGTGCCGACAAGAGATCAATTAGAAGTATTTACTAACGGAATAAATTAATTAGACTAGTTCATATATCACCTGCTATAATTGGGGACCATAATTCTTTCTTGTCGAGGTCTTTCTTAACGAAGAGCGGGGAGAACTTGTTCGAGACCACGGAGTGGAAACCTAAGTTAATACACCAAGGGCTTGAAAAGGCGCAATGATGAAAAGAGGTTCCGGGCGTTCCTACGCTTTGGATTATATCTATGAGACAGCAGATTCCCCAGCAATCCTACTAGGGTCTTTATGTCAGAATTGACGCGAAAAGACCATCAGGATAGCTGGAGACACTGTCACTCGGAGAAAAATCGCGGTGGGGGAATGTCCGGAAGACATTTGCGTTGAAAGAATTATTTATTGCGTCCAAAGAATTATTTATTGCGTCCATGCCTCGGTCATCGAAACTTCGGCGGACGCAATAATAATAATAAATATTTATTAGCTCTAGGTACAATGCCCCTAAGAGCACCAATATTACAATTACAGTTGTGCTGAGGTTAAACAACCAACACAGTATATAATAACCTGGTGGAAGACCCAAGAAACCTTCACGCAGCAGATTCGCCGGGAAAGCACCAGATCTTTCTTTTAAATCGTGCTATTTAGATGATAAACATTCTATATCCCATTAAAACATTCTAGACCGCGTGGTATCATAGTAGTTGAAGCATTGGACAATTGACTTAGGTTCGCTGGTACTACATACAAAAGAACTAGAGGTTCTTCCAGGTGAACCCGGGCTAAGTCGTGATACGTGGGATATTTATGGAAAGCTACTGGGAGAGTTGACTCTCTACTCTGTTGTTTGAATCTCAAGCACCACTGTGGCCAATATTTAGCTCTACTCTCAGCAACCAGACCTAGCTTTGGGCTGAACAGTGAAGATGCAAGTTAAACTATTCTGTGTCAAGGGTGGTGAACGGCGACGTGAATTTAAGCACGCGCTTAACCTAAGATGAGGAAGGTGTATTCGATGTGGCGTTGAAAGCCTGAGCAATGAATGAGTGTGAGTGATCCCAGCGCGCGCCTTCGTCTTGGACTGCGACCACATCTTCGGTCGTGGGGCCCTTCGAGGCAGCGGGGGGCTTCGCCTCTCCCGGGTGGGGTCCGTACGAAGAGCATGCGACGACAGATCCACCGCTACCATCTCGCCCGCCCACATTGATACATAACCTGCCTAATCCGTTGGGGCCCCGTAGAAGAGCGAACATTGGAAAGGGGAAAGAGGGAAAAAAATATAAACATAAATTCCTTGTAAGTGGTTCCATCGATCACCGAATGGCATTCCGAGAAAGTACCGGAAACGAAATATTACTCTTCCGTTTTACACGCCGCGGGTGACAGAAATCCGTCCCGAGTCCCACGAGACATGAAATATGAGATCTGATTTCACGGTTCGCGGCTCTCCATCTGCGGGAGCAAGGCGTGGAACCAACTCCTCTCTCCCTCTCATGCGACGGAGCAGGTTTGTGCGGCACACAAACTCATAATTTTGATCCAGCAGAGAAATATTAAAAGGCAGGGCAAACATAAGCTCAATAATTATCATGCGCATCGATCAGTAAAACTGATAATTAAGTTGGCCGTATCGATATTTAAAAATTAAGGCGTTTAGAAATTCAAAAGCTTGAAAAATGTCGCGTTAATGATGCATGCATACGCGAGCCGAACTTCAATTTTGTCTCTCAGGGTGATTCGGGCGTCAGAGATTTTTTCTCGTTGATCTTCACTGTCCTTGCTGACGATGTGGTAAAATTTTGTGAGTCGCTCATGAGCCCCTCGAAAGGAGAGGATCTCATTCTCCACCATGACTCGGCACAAACGCGTGTGGCGTTCATTAACCCAATCGCCTGTCCTTTTCCTTTATCATATTAGTTCTCCATCCGTCCTTGTCCACAGCGAGTATAGTCGAGTGAGTATGATTATTTATTTTATGACCGGACGCTCTCCCACATATTCTCTCGATTAGAATTTGATGGACCTCGGCGCGAAACGATCGTCTCCTTTGTTGCTGGATGCTGAAGCAGAATAATTGTCGGTAGTTGCCCGAACCTCTCGACTCACTCCCGTTGGTCACTCGTCACACGAGACGGCGACCTCGTCTCGGACGAATCGCGAGGCAAACTTCTCTCCCTGAATGCCCAAAAGGTTTCAAAAAGTTTATTAAACCGTGTATTAAACCGGGGGTGAGGGCCTTTGCCAAGTCACGGGGATGTTCCTGGGCGACTGCCGCCAAGATCCCCGGAGGGCAGGTTGTGTTCCCCACCCGCTGGGCTGTCTTTCGTCCACTCTCGCTCCGTCGTTTTATTTTTTTTCCTCCAGCGAGACCACCCTACCTGTCCCTCCTCCTCCCTTCCACTCAGACTTAAGCCACCCCCGGAGCAGCCCAAATACACCCCGCCGGTCCCACCACCCTTACCCCTCCGCGTATTCAAACCCGCACGTCTTCCGGACCTCCCTCCTACAAATCCTCGCAGACCGCCCGCGGGTTTCTCCTCTCCCAATCAGTCCGCTCTTTATATAATAAATAAATCACTCACTTTGTCTTCCGTCGTTCGTCTCTCATCGCGTTCGAGACTTCCCTCTCCCCATCGATCCCTTGATTTCCTTTCAACCCCCACATGCCTCGTTTCAATCCTGCTGCATTTTCTCGAGGAGGGGAATATTTCGAAGAGTGCGCCCATTCCGGGGTTTTTCAAGTACTTCCCTCCATCTTCATCAGCATATTACGCTGCTTTTACCACTCGAGTAGTCCGTAACTGCTATTGATCGTATAAACTTTTTTAGGCTTAAGATCTCAGCGTTAATTTTATCTCAAATAAATGTATTCACGATATGAAATTCCAATATTTCCTCGGCTGGTGGCTGTATCTGATAGAAATCGCTTATGTATAACCACTTGATATCCTTCCATGCGTATTTTTATAGTGAATTTTGTTGGATACCATAAATATTTGCGTACCAATCTGTGTCATCGTGGAATCAAGCTGGAAAAACTTGTTATAGTTTGTTAGCTATTCAAATCCACTACTGGTAAGTCACTATACTAAATTTATCAGGCTTAAAGTAAATGATTGCAATAGCTTATTTATTAATTCCACAACGTAGATTCTTTAGAGCAGATAGGCAACAACTGTTAGGCCAGAAACGTTCATTTTGGAAATTCATAATCTTTGAGACATTCCCTGCAAACGTAACTGAATGAATGTAGAAGCATTCAGTTACTGCTTGTAGCAGCCTGTATAACATATTCAACTCTCTAGCCAATCGCAGCACATTTTCATCGTGACTCAATCAAACGCTACTTTTTATCCCCGCGCGTTACGAATTCATAGACTCGCCTCCTTCTAAGCAGGTCAGTGGGTTGTGGCTCTGGTAAACGAAATTTTTATTGCCTATAAGTGATATGGTAGGGACGGTAATAAATTTTCAATGAATAAATGAATTTCAATGAAACGGTCGTACCCGAGAACTTCAACATCGGTCGAGCTCTGCTCAATTTTTTTTGACACAGGGTGCCCGCAGAGTAATTCGCAGTAGCCATTCCTCTGCAGCCGAGCATCATTTTTACGAAGGGTGTGACAAGAGAAAGAAAGATTCCTCGGCCAAGTGCTGGCCTTATAGTCGTCTCGCTTCCCACTCCACGCCGAGCGCTTCCCGTGAGTCCTCCAGGCCCGAGACGGGCCCATTCCTTGCCCCCGCCGCTCCACAGGTGGTCCGGGGGAAATCTCGAAAGCACACGCCATATCCATGGTGAATGGAGTCGTGAACAGAGTTTAATATGTAACGCGATATCTCCGATGAGGTAACAACTTCATTCTCCCCGTCCTCGACCCATCTCATCGGGCTTGTAAATGCAAACACTCCAAACTGATTGTCGAAGGGGTGCCTTCCACTGTAATGGAACGTTTACACGCGTAATCGGAGGGAAGGTACAAGCTGCTTGATTGAATACTCAACGGAGAGAGTCTTTTCGAACGGCACCTCAAGCGCGTTTTCACTGCGACCTCTGCATATGAAAGCCAGGCAATCGTTCGGAAAATTGTATGTCGTTAGAAATATTTGGTCTGCGGTCGATCTGTAATATTTAGGGTATTCCGTATGTTATTTTCGATATATTAGCTGGCAATCTATTGACGTATATTATCCAGATTAATTTCTTGATTCCATGTAATTAAATAAATTTTATTAGAGCCCTTCTATGAATATATATTTATGACACCAATTAATTAGAACCTTTATGAATTACTTAAGTTGAAGTAGAGAAGACAATACGGTTTCAAACTTGAATTATCGATAAACTAGCCCTCATTCTCACTTAATTACGTAGCGATATACCTTAATAGCTTACTTTAGCGATCAAACAATTTTGCGCAAACATAATACTAGACATTATGATTATATTTTAGAAACTCTCGACTTCTAAATCAACAGTTATCTTGAAAAGCATCTTGATGATACCATATTGCGTTCTTAGAGTAGTTAAAGGTTCCAAGAATCTTATAGGAGGACTGTTATTGATCCCTAAGAGAGAGAAATATTTAAGGAATAATGAACCTCCACAAAATCTATAATTCTTATCGACTATTATTCTAAGCTGCTGACAAATTATTTGTCAATTTGAAGTCGCCTCTTTCTCGCGGTCTTGTATGAAATTAAAAAAAATTAGAATGCAACAATACATACAAGCGTTATTTACACGTTTTCAAGAATTGACGCAAAAAGGGCCTGCAGATCGCCTGATACAAGTAAAAGTTTATGCGATATTGCATTTCTCGATGAAAGTTACACAGAAAATTATAATGTCCTAGTAAATATATTTTCACCTCAAGATACGTTAAAGTTTGCAATACTTGAAAATCAAAATATCTACTTCCGAAAACAATCGATTTTTTAGCATCTTATATATCAGTGTCACTGTTTTTTGACCAATAGGTTTATTTAGCCGTCATATAATAATTGAATAATATGTGAATACACCACTACTGAGATGTAATTGTTTATAATCACTGTGTTCATTGACTATGAAAAGAGTGGTGTGAAAAAGAAGGGAATATTTAGAATATATTGCAATGTTTAAATACATTTAATACATATACAATGTTTAAATAAAGATCTATCAATACCAGTGTGTTCACTATCCCAAAGCTCCTCCAATTCACAAATGAAAGAGAACTAAGGGGTTATTTACGTGCTAGGATATCTATGGCCTAAATTTTCAACTTACTTAGCGAATCAAAGAGTTAGCTGGGAGAATTTTAACGTGGCGTCTAAGTTAGTTTCACGTCTAGTGTGAGACCTTTGGCTTCCGTGGCTACGGAAGTGGAGCCAGGAGGGTAGTAAGTGGAGGGTGTCTGATCATATGTTGAGGGATCTGGAAAGGGACGAGCGGAGGGAGACTAAGGGCTGCTGCGTTGGCACTCGCTATATATAGCAGTTGATGGAGTTAAGTGAGAAGCATCATTAAGGAGAGAGGGAGACCCTGAAGGCCCACGGGCATGTTTCAACGTCTCTTGGGGGAAACCCTTGCTTCGCTTTACCCTAGGATACGAGCGAGTCTGGTGGAAATGCGTTTCCACTGTTTCTATTCTCTCCTATAGGCTGAGGTTTGAAGGCGATGAATGGCTTGAAATCCCTTGGCGTTCCGTTCTCTTCCCTCAGCATCGCTAGATTGTCACACACGAGTATTTTAATGCATTGACGCGGTCATCAAATGCGTATATTTTTATCCACTGTCCAGTTAAACTTCTGGCCATATGCTCATGGTTACTGTTTTTTGGAGATCCCGAAGTAATCTAGTTGCACAAGTTTACAAATGCAAACGGTGAAACACATTTAGAATTTTCAACGACGGAAAATCAGCATTTTAGAAGTTATTTTTTATCTGTGCGGTGCAAAGCAGAGGGTAGTATTGAACTTGTTAACTTATCAGTACAAGGTTCTAACTGGAATAAACAAAGACAGAAAACCGTTTGATACAATATAATAAAGCTTTTAAAGAGGACGTCCTCAGGCTTTACTTGGAGGAACCGCAGATATAAATGAATAGAACAATCACTTTATAAGATTCCACAAAATTTATTTTAACACCAACCTAGGTTTCGATTGGTTTACCAATCATCTTCAAGGTAATTGGTGAAGATTAACCTTGAAGATGATTGGTAAACCAATCGAAACATAGGTCTGTGTTAAAATACATTTTGTGGAATCTTACAAAAGGATTGTTCTATTCATTACTAATAATGCATCGTGCAGTTTTGAGTAGGAGCAGTGGCTCCGCTATGAAATATCTGAAGTAAACATGAGTAAACAAACAGTATTGCTGTACATTCAATCTCGGCTCCCGAAACCTCAGAATTTTCTCCCAAGGAGGTAGTCTTGTTTATTTTTTTCCGGCTTCTCCCTTAAACCAATCACTCAAAGGGGAAATCGATTGATTTCGTAGCAGGTCCGGAAGAATCATTCACCGTCCGACCGACCGGGTATCACGATGCGAGTTGAAGGGTAGCAGATATCCGATAAGGGCGATGAGAAATGCCGGCCAAAGGGGTGCGTTTCGAGTAGGTGGGTAGCTCTCAATGTTCAGGAAGTCGTCTGTGTTCGGTGTGGAAGGGAGGGAGGGAGGGTGAAGGTTTTTTTGAAAGGGAGGGGGGTGGTCGCCGAACACGAATGCACGGATGATTTAGTCCCGGGGCAACCCGCCCCTCTCCCCTCCCCTTTGATCCTCCTGTTAGACCCTCATTTGTTTCCCCCTGATGCATTTTCACCCCCTCGCCTCCCCTCTCCCTCATACCCCCCACCTTATATACAGAGCTCCCACCCCGCGATGTCCGGGGACCGATAAGAACCGCTTGCGAGGAGAGGGAACGTTCGGGTCAAGTGAGAATATCTCTAGGTCCGTGGGAAGCATCGGGAAATGAAGATATGGGAGGAACGGACTATTACCAGCGATGGTACAGAAAGAGAAAAGAGGATTTTGAATTTCTCCAGATTTGTACGTGCTTCGAAGCTGGAAGGTTTCGAATATTTGGTTTGATTTATTGGAAATGAGAAAAATTTGCGATGTGCAGATTAGAAGATGAGTGGAAAAAGTAGTGAAGGTTTAATGAATGAAATCGCTGTCTGTGTTATCTGTGAGAAATGCAAATGCATATAAAGTTCTAAGGATATGACTGGGCAGATTAATTTGGCATAATGAGATTAGGCGAAGAGGAAATCCATTGTGTTAGCAACGAAAATAATTAATTAAGCAGGGAAGAGAGGGAAGTAGGGTGGGCGTTTTTTTGCATAGCCATTGTTATATTTTTAATTGTAAAAGGAAAGGATGAAAAAATAGCTCCCTGGAACCTTTCGCAAGAAGCAGGTTATTGCTAATAAAGTTTCCTTCCACCCTTCCACCACTCCCAATATGCTCTCTTTAACCAATTACCAAACCATCCTATTAGGCAAAACAAAGGCATAGCTGGCGGTCAACTACCAAAATACGGATGATATTAGGAGATTTTTTAAATTTTTATTAGCATTTCAAGCAGCCAGAAAATTTTCTTAAGTAAATATATGTGATATTTGATGACGACCGAGAACTTAACAGAATTAGTTAAAAAATATTAGTATGTGGACACCAACTTATCAATGCCAAAATTTCCGCTTTGCCATTAACTCGTTATGCTTACATGTTTACGAATTGTGGAGAAGTGCTGCAATACCAACTGCCACTGACAGTACTCCGAATATCGTGTAATGACGCAAAGTACACTTAACGCAAACATTCACACGCCGGTAAGGCAACAGATATTTCATAGGCATGTATTTCAATCAGCCAAAAATCGGTTTTTATGAGAATTATTTTGTTGTTATTTAGGAGGTCTTAAAACGTTTTAATTCAAAAATAACATATTTCTAAACCGAAAGAAAGTATGTGTGTGTTAACAACCAATGGAAATAGAAACATGACAGAAGATAAGAGCAATTGAATAGAAGCATTAGTAAAGCTAGAATATTAAGGCTTTCTGTCAGGTGCAAAGAAGTGCGTAAACATTGCGTGGTGGAATCTTATCATCGTCTCAACAACTCGTAAAGCCTCGAAAAACTCGCCTATCTTCGGTGACGAAGAAACGTAAAGGTTAACGAAAGCTGAGGACGTGACAGAGACTAGACGAGCTTGAATCGTTGTTTCAAATCAAAGCATCCCCCAGGGGTGTGCGTTTGAAACCGTCGAAAACTTATTCGAACGGGTAATCAAGGAGTCACGTGGTACATACAAACAAGGGTGAACTTTTTTAAGGTTTTTAACTTTTTTTCTAGCTTTACTGATGCTTCTTTAACTGCTCTTATCTTCTGTCATGTATCTATTTCCATTGGTTGTTAACACACATACTTTCTTTCTGTTTAGAAAAGTGTTATTTTGAAATCAAATTTAGTGTTTAAAATGCTGGAAAAAATTTAACTGCATAGTTTTTTTTATTAGTTTTCCTCGTTTTTCTCGACATTAAAACCCCTGAATGAGAAAAACTCAGGTGGAAACACTGAGTGTGATTAGAACGATCGATTTAAACATGTATCTATTTACATTGGTTGTTAAAACACATTTTCTTTCGGTTTAGAAAAATGTAATTTTTAAATCAAATTTAAGGTTTGAAATGCTGGTAAAAATTTAATTGCATAGTTTTTTTTTATTAGTTTCCCTCATTTGTCTCGACATTAGAACACCTGAATGAGAAAAACTCAGGTGGAAACACTGAGCATGATTAGAACGAACGATTTAAACACACCGAATTGACGAACCATTTGTGTTTGAACCATGTAGCTCCTTGGATATGATCCCGATGGTTTAAAAAAAACCCTTTTTATAGGACAAGGTACCGGGCGTAAGTTCTCCCGCGCACCTCTAGCCACGAAGGGGGAAAGAATATCGGTGGGGATTCGGATGGGAGTCCCCCCCGAAGGAGCAGCGCCGGATAGCCCGTGCGCCCTTGCCGAGCGGCCCAGTCAGGAAAGAAGGCGAGCGGGGCCCTTTGAGGGCCTCTCCGGCGGCGCAAACAGCCGGGAGGAACCGGTTGCCTCCAAGCGCCGCCGATCCCTCTCAAAAAGCCGCCGCGCCGCCTCCATCCCACTCCTTCCGCGCGCGCGCGCCAAACCGACTGGTCTCAAAAGATCGAAATTCTTCCCTCCGCCGACGGTCAAGCGGGCCTCCCGGCTTCGTCCGGGGGTCAACGCCGCCGGGGTGGTCCGGCCGACCCTCGGGAGTGACCGCGGCCGACTCCCCCGTCGGAGGCGGCGGGTCCATCCGTTGTCAACTGGGGAGGAACTCCGCCGAGGGGGGAATCGCGCGGACCGGATGGGTCAGTCTCTCGGGCTCCTCGGACGGAGAGAGGACGTGGAGAACGACTGAATTCCCGGTTGGGAGGCGCTCGGCCTTTCTCTTTTCTTCTTGCGCGGGGCTGGGCTTATTCCGTCGGCCGGAGACGCGTCCGACGCCGCTAGGTTCACCGAGTGGGAATCGGAGTCCCACTCTAATGGCCGCGTTCGACTAATCTTCTTCTGTAGTGCGAGGATGTAGGCATAAGGAGCATTGTTCCGCTTTCAACTATGTGGATGGAACTGATAGGTCTACTGTGAAAACCTACCGCCTTTAAACAGTTACCGCGTCTCTGATTTATTATTTATATAGAGTTCGCATTGCTGCTCGGCATGTTTCCACTCGGGGAAATCAAACTTTCCTCAGTTGTGAAAGTTCGTATGATTTTGGACAAAAACAGCGGTCAGTATTACATTGCGATTGAGCTCGGGTTCTTAGACTATAAAATAGTGTAAAACAGCCTTTTTACACCATTGGTTCTCTGCCATAACCATTTTATCAAGCTTGCTGCTCATTGCAGTTGTATTTCCGAACGCCTACCGAATATAAAAATTATTACGGGGGATTAAACGAAATTTTTTGTAGAATGGTAATTAAATGTTCTTAAAATGATGTTTATCATGATCAAAATATTGCTATAATTTTCCATATCGCGTTTTCCTGGAAAGGAAAGGGTTTGAAACTTGCTCAATCCAAATGGAGTCAAATTTTTTTTCCAGGTGCTTGAATTTCTTCTTACTCTGAAGGGTGTAAATCCCTTACGACTATTGCCTATTCTCTCAGAAGAGATAGATTGGCTAAATGTTTACGTGTCTCATCAATTCATATCTTAGGTCAACCCTTATACTTCATTTATTCGTATTATCTACCAATCGGGGTGAATAATAGGTTACTAATTATAATTAGTTGCGGCGAGTTAGTTCTGGCAACTGTTTGGCTCGGCCCGAATGACCGACGAAAGCGAGTTACAGTTATCTTTTGGGTATCCCCACTTCATCCGGACAATCGATTACCTCGTTGACTCCATTCAGAGAGTCCCAATTGCTGTGTGATGTAAGCGAACGGGTGTGACAGTGGGTTAGACTTACACCCAATTAGTCAACGTTGTCTTTAGTCACCAACAACGGTCGTACCACACCCATGCGACGCTTCAAACCCATGCATGGACACAAACACAGACGCGCCGACACTACTCACTACCAAATGCCACTCCCATTTCCCTCCCACACCACCTTAACCAGTGTCTAACTAACTCTTTCCTCCTCTTTTATAATTTTTTCCGCCCCCTGCATGACTTCCCCCTGTTCGAACGTTTCAAAAGCCTCTTCTTGCTTGCCTTCTCCTTCTCTCCCACCCCACACACCCACCGAAACCCACCCGATCCACGTCTCAAGAACTCTGTGGGCATAATGCCATTGTTCACAGGTTCCCCTCATTTATTCAGGGAGGCCCGTCTCCGTTTATTATCCTTGTGTTCTTCTTTTTTTTATAATCTCACTACCGACGCGCCCCCTCCACCCTTTCCGTCTTCTCCCATCTCTCACTTCATTCTTATCGCCGCTGAGGAATGCCGGCCGAAATGAATGCAGGTGTTGCTGTTTCAAAGACGTTCCTTCGCCAGCGTCGCAAAGACAGTGATCTAGCTGCGTTTCTCCCGGGACAAATTCGTTCTCATCTTCCCCGTTCTAGTTCTCCTCTTGTCGCACACCCTCTGCATCTCACCTCGTCCCTAGTACCATCCAGAAAAGTCTTTCGGTCCATTTAAGATGCTTCTGAATTTCAGTAAATGGCTGAGATAATATTTGAAACTTGTTAGTAGGCACTTATGTCGTAATGAAATACACAGCATTAATTTAGCTTATCAGATCGATGCATGGTGGCAGAACCTAGCTAAAATTTGAACCTGTGGTCATTAAGGGAGGAGACCAATTACTGAGGTCACCTGTACCATTACAAATTAGTGGTAGATAAGAGTTACAGATAGAATTCATAGGGAATGGAATACGGTTGGAGAGAAACCGGGAATTGGAATTGACCAACTAATAAAGACAGGCACCAAGAAATTCAACGTTTAGCGTCCTAAGCGACGAACGGATGGGCAAACTTGGATGCTGTTCACATATTACTCAAGTGGGGACCGGAATTTCACAAAAAATCTTTGGAATTCCTGAAATTATAGTGGCGGTTTAACGGTCTTGCCATTTTCAGAAAAATTATCGGTCACCATACTGCCGAAAGGGCGAGGAGTGTATGCTTTTACAAGAACTAGAGAAATGGGAAGGATATTGAACATATTCCATGAACAAGCTGTGTTAAGGAATACACTACATAAAAAGGGAACCCTAAATCAAAGTAGAGTGGACAGGGAACGGGATTTTAATTGGGTATAAAAATCTTAACACAAACCTTCAATGGTATTTTTATCCTGATAGCCTACAGGGAACAGCGGTACGGGCTAATTGGCGTTTATTTTTTATGAGTAATAGGATCTGTGGAACCAAATCTTACATTGGGGGAATTTTTAGCCGGACATGCATATAGGATGGAATTAAGGGAAAACTAAGTCCCAAATGTTTTTCGCAACATCTCATGTTAAAAATACACGACTTTAATACGCAAGCAAATGGGACGGAATCGGAAAGTATTGGCACCACATTCCTCTATATAGTTTGGTTTACCTCTACGGAGTAGAAGGACATTTCGGCACCAATTAAGCTTCCAGGTAGCGTGCGTGCGGAGAATATTCAAACCATGTCTACATCCGACAGCGCGGCCCTTTAAATTTATGAAATCATGGCGCCCTTCATTAAGAGATGGTAAACGCCGGCCTCAGTTCCTCTCCACAACCCTTGCAGCTTCCTCTAATTCCCACTCTCTCTCTGATTGCCCTCTTCCCGCAAATGGCTCAATCAGTAGATCTCCTTCGAGGGCGGGTAACTCCTTTTAGGTTGGCTCCCGGGAAGGGGAGGTGTTAGCAATGCAGCTCATGTGCTTTTAGCATTGGGCGCATTAGTCCATTGATTAGAATGGGCATAATGTAGAAGGTTGCTGTAATTGGTACCGAAGCTTCGAATGAATTCTTTGGCTTTGGGCTTCAAAGAACTCCTCTATCTGCTTGAATATTCATATCATAATGAATGCGCCACTAGAAATGGATTCCTTTGTCTCCTTCGAGCAGGATTAAATTTAGGAGGAACGTAATTTCTGAAATGAACATTCAATATGCCTCCTACATTGCATTGCACATTACACACGGTAATCCTAGGTGAATTTAATCTGGAGAATGACATTTTTTTAATGTAACAAGGATAAGAAAAAGGATTTAGTTGAATGGAGTACCAAGACGAAAGCTTCGCCAAACCAATCTAAATATCTTTAACCCACTATATAATGATGATGTGGACCTTTCTGATAGTAAAATTCTGGCGCTTCATCTCTCTAATACACGTAAAACTTTGAAATAATTGCTATTGATGCATGTGAAAGGAATGTTTTGGTTAAAATGGAGACGTAAATATGATGTCAATGTGAAGAGGTTAGTGAAAAGATGAATTTAGAGGTGGGCTGCATCATCACATTCTAGACCCAACCCTGACTCTACGCAACTGAAAACGCAGCTGGTGAGGCATTTGAAATGGTAATAGACGTTTTATCACCTCTAGGGTTGAAACTTGTAAATATTCAATCTCAGAGTTATTTGTGGAGCCATATTTGATAAAACTTCAATCTAAGTATGCCAAGGTAAGCTGAAGTTGAAAATTATTTATCGCCAAGCACAATAAGTTCCTATTTATTGGCGGATATGTAAAGTGGATATCACCCACCTTGTTGAGTTCATCCTGAATTCGTATGGGTGGATTAAATATATTCACGTTCAGATGCTCACCATCATTTTTATGGAGACTTTCTAATCTCTTTTTTCTCATCAGTTTCCATAAAGCAATAGTACTTTGGAAAATGGGGTCGTTTACCATATTTTTTTTATTGCCGAATATAATAGAGTTTGTAAAATAAAAAACCCGTATTTTTCCGTTTTCTGATCCGACAATTATTTCTCGAGTTATAAGCGGCGAAAAACTGATGTTTTTAACCCTTTCGGAAAAGTGGGCGTGGTGCAACCTCTGACGTATATCGACTTCGTCCAATCACAACTGAGCCCACGAAGCTACTTTGCCTTATCGCAATGGGGGGGACACAGTTGACTCTGCGAATAGGACAGTTGCGACAGCATCTGTGAGAGCAGACCTTCCGATAACCCCCCTCCACTCCCTTCGCTTCCAGGAAAAGCAGTCAAGGACGGGAGGAAAATGACGTCAATGTTATCACAGCAGCTTTTTCGGCGGGCGTCACCTTTTGCTTATTTTAATTTTTGATTTATGAGTGAATGGTTGTGGTTAGAAGATTATTTTTTTCACTAAAATTCTTTTTTTGTTTCCATCTAACGATTTCGTGTACAAAATTGCGATTTCGGTTCCGAGTAAACGCCCCCATTGCCTAAACCCATTGATGTCTCTCATCGTCTCACGGAAATCAAAGTAGAGAATAACTACACAGGTTACCGCGAGTTGTCGTTGCATTCCACCCTCCCTGGCGTTGTTAATTGTCGGCTCCGTGCCCTCCCATGCGGTGTCTCGAGTGTTCGTCTCGCCGGCAACCTCAACCCCTTTCTCCCGGGGTCGATGGGTGCCTCCTCGCGAAGGTACGAGAATCAGATCGCCGATCCCAGCCTACGACCACCAATTTGTCTCGCCCCCTTCTCCAATCCCCCCCTCACTCCCCCCTTGTCTCCATCCCCCCCCCACCCCCTTCCCAAGTCCCTTTTCCCACGCTCCCGGTTCAACTCTCCCACCCTCACCCCCCCTCCCGGAGCCCCGACTCGCCTACCGTTCAATCTCTCGCAATGCGGAGATTGATACTCCGGAACTGTTTTCACATAAATATCGCCCGTCCCCTTGAAATCCCAAGCTCACTCACACGCCCTAAAAATTCACTTCGATCTCTTCCTTCCTTCGCCTCGCGTTTTATTTTTCATCTGTCCCCTTTCATGTGTCACTTTCGAGGGCAGTGCCTCTGGTGGGTCAGGTGCAAATGGTTTGAGGCTATCTTTCCATCTTAAAACACCTGGTACTAATCGTTTGCCTTCCCAGCGCAATAAATATCTTTTACTCTCTTTTTGATGTTCCCCCTCCTGCGTCCGTTTCCAAATAATATTATACAGTACACATTGTTCATATTTCCTAGCTAGTTATCTCCATAGGCAGCGAGGCAAATTCACTCATTCACTTTTTAACAGAAGCATATAATTTATTTGTTTGCGTGGTACATTCATCGATACTCTTTCCCTCAGCATTTATTAATAGAGAACGTGTTGTAAATTCGGCTCCGCCTACCGTCACCGTATTTGGAATGATTAATCGCTTCACGACGCAGATTCGTCTTTCCGAATTGTCCTTCGTCGTGATGCATTTAAGAGATGAGAATCGCTGACGTTGTGTGATACACGGGAATCTGCTTCAAGTTCTTTCCCTTAACCTTCGTGTAAGCCACCTTTCGGGGCTTTAATGTTTGGTTGACTCTGCGAAGGATGGCTAAATGAACGGAATTGGCTAGTGGACTGCTGCGACTGGGAATATCGCAGATTTTCGTTTCGTTTCCTTGTGTTTTTCATAACAGCAGCATAAAGGGCCATTTTCCAGGATCATTCACTCCCCTTCTAGCATGGTGTTAGCAAAGACACAGTAATTAATTCTCATTATGATTGCTTACTCGTCAATTATGGATGCCTGGTGTGGACCCACCCTCCACCACACACCTTTGAGGTGGCTTACGTACGTATGCGTAAATACCTGCGTATACGTAAGTATGAGTCTCGTTGACCAAAGCTAAGATATATGCCGTGCCTCGTGAATTTGAGACAATTTCACGTCTTACCAAATTCATCATCCGTTGTGACCTTTGTGAAACATTTTGATGCAGCACAGGACCACAATAGCACCTGTGAAGATAGACTCCACTCTATCAATCTTTCCTTCCCATTTTTTTATTTTAAGATAAACCTTGAAAATATCCAAACGAATAAACATTTTCGTGTGGATTTCGGTCTAAAGTGAAGAACATGAAGTATCATTTGTACGCAGGGATTTTTACAGCACAAGGAAGCTGAAGTCGATGAAAACTTTTCTCAACCTGTAGTTCACAATACAAACATCATAGAAGATACTGGGGAGTATAATTATAATTTTGGTGATGAAGTAAACTTTTGCTTGATACCTTAATAGATGAATTGGTAGTGGAATATTAGAAAAATAAGTGGTAGATATCGGTTTCAAGATGCTTCGATTATGAGGGTTACTTTGCACTTCCTCGAGTAACTTATTCCCGAGCCAATCATACAAACATATCTTTTCTAAATGCTGCATTCGAACCTCCGATCTTCGGATTGCTGTGCTTGCTCTTTACCGTTCTTATTACCGCGGTTGGCATGCAGACATATAAGCTCTCTCTTCGTTTAAACAAGGCTGTTATCTAGCTCAAATGGCCATTTACACAACGAGCCACCTAGAGTCAACGAGCCAGTATCGAGAGGCAATCCTTCCCACGTAACAATGACTCGAACTCTTTGACGCCCTCTCCCTTGCTGATTGCCGCGGGGGGAACACCGACCGGGAGACGAACAGCACAAAGGGCACCATTTGTGTGTGCTCCCCGCACGTGGGTCCTCATTAATACAATATCGGCAACAGGGTAGAAGGGGAAAGGGATGATTCCGTTAGACCTTTTAGGTAATCAATTGGCGGGCTCGTAAAATAGAAGCGCCATGCCACCTCACCTGATGACCACTCAGGGACCGCGCAATAAAAATCGGGTGCCATTATATTCGGATTGGGATGGGCACGTGGTCAGTGTGAAAACAACCCTTAGTTATAAAGAGACCGTGGATGATGGCCGGAATCGGTTATGATTCGGTTCAACCCCTTGAGATTGAGCTGCAATCATCATTGAGGGATGAATGGGAAAACTATTCATCTACATCTACACAATACCCGGCAAGCCACCGCGAGGGTTTGTGGCAGAGGGTGAAGATCAACAAGCATGCACCATTGACATGCAAACAAGCAACTATAGAGTCTCATGCAACTAGATTCTTAGTATCTATAGTATTTAAGGGATAAATACATGCATCATGCACTACAGACTACATTTCCCTATTCTATTCTGTTATAGTACGGGGGGAAATGCCATTATGAATCTATCCGTACGACAATCTAACTCTATAAACTTATTTATCTGGTCGAATCTAGCATAATACGCTGGTGTTTTTAATATGTGCCTAACATCTTCAGTAAAGCTAACAGATTGAAATGTCTCTAATATATTTAATCTGTACCTTAACCTCATCATCATTATCATCATCATTGGTCAACAATCTTAGAATTGGTTTGACGCAGCTTTCTACTCGATTCTTCTATCGGCCAACCTTTTCATTGTGACGTAATTCTTCTCTTTTACATTCTTCACAACCTGTTCTATGTATCTCCTACGAGGCCTGCCTTTCCCAATCTTCCCGTTCACTTTTCCCTCGACGATAGTCTTCATCAGGCCATCGTGTCTCAAGATATGACCAATTAGTACCTTAACCTACTGACTCCCTATAATGACTCCCTAATTCTGTATTAATTCTGAAAACTACTCAACCTATCGTAACACCTTTTAACAAACCTAGCTGCTCTACGCACCACACTGTCTAGTTCTCTGATCAAACCTAATACATTCGGATCCCATACACTGGCTGCAACTTGTTAAAAGTAACATCGCTCTTTTGTCTTCTCATCACATTTTCCAAGTAGTCTTTTTATAAATCCTAGTTTTCTCTTCGCTCGGCCGCATATTTCCCGGATGTGTCTTCCCCACGATAAATCTATAGTTATTGTTACCCCTAAATACCTTACGGTTTCCACGCTTTCAATCTTTGTGTTATTAATTTTATAGGTACGCTCTATCGAATTATCATTCCTCCAAAAATTGATAGCTACACACTTTTTAAGGTTAAGTTCTAACTGCCATGTGTCGCACCACTCTTGAATTACATCCAATCCTTGCTAAGCGATTCCCTGTCTTCTTCTTTTGATATACCCCTATACACTACCGCATCGTCTGCAAAAAGTCTAGCTTACTACTAACTACGGTACCTAAATCGTTTATTTATAAAAGAAATAGAAGCGGACCTACTACGCTACCCTGGGGAACTCCCGATGTGACTTTGTGTCCGACATGATATGACTATGACAACCCTATGCTCTCGCCCACTATTCAATGTGAGTGAAATAAAACATCGGCAGGACTTAATTACTTCAGTCAAAGTGCATAAAAGTTATTTAATAATGTCTACTTCATAGAACGTCGGCAATAACGCCCCGACTTCCATATGATTCCTATGAACGACCGGACATTGAGAATGTCCCTCAGGTGTCTGGTAGGGTATGTACATTTTGTTTTTACGAGTAGAAATGAACGTAGTTGCCACTCAAATTGATGAAATCATACACCATCAAGGCAGAGAATATTTACGTAGATAAATATAGTTCACTTATACGTATATGAAGGCAAGAGCTTAATTTTTTAGCGCTCTACAATTTACAGATCTATCAAGTGAAAATAACAGAGGGATATATTCACTCTTATTATAATTATATGTTAAAATATACATTCCCTTTCGCATAATATTACCGGTTAATTTATGGGCCAATAAATAAGTGCATTTAGTTTTGTAATTGGATAAATTTCCTGTAAGGAATGTCGAATAAATTTTATTTAAGTTTGTGTCATTCTCAGCCTTCATTGCACGGTCAAAATGCATTCAAGGAAGTCAAAGGAGAGCTGAGGTTCTACTTTATGAGCAATTCATGTACAAATGAGTCATTCATTAGCCTAGATTCACCTCTGTGGTATGAGTTTCATGGCTTTACATTCCTTTCATTCTGACGTAAATATCCCACAAGTGTCCCTGAAAATGACATTTGTTCACGTAAAAAACTAGCCATAACATATGAATTGTAAATAAGTATTCCTCTTATAGTTCCAGTATATTGGCTTCAACCATGTTAAATTGCGGACGGCGGATCTGCATGGATGGAAAAAATAAAAGAAATATTCTACTTGCATTTTAACTTCCTCTTTCAGATATACTGAAGTAGTTCAATGATGACGGCTTGACATGAATGGTAAAAATGGTAAGTCAGCTGTTACTATATTGGATTTGGTCTTGTAAATATTTTGAGAAGAAATAATAATCAGCACAAATATAAATGCTATAGGTACCCTATTTTTCGCATAGCCTATACACATAGTACTAGTAATACATAGAAATAGTACACGCCTAACAGCTCTAGGCTCTACATTGCATATTGAGCTTAATTTGGTCAGAAAGAACGTTATATAATTTTCTTGGATACCATCAATTAAACTGAAAAATTGATGGTTAATCACCCTCAAGTAACATGGAAATACCTCACCAATGCCGATAAAGATGATAATTTTCCCCATCAAATGAATTCAGTTATTTCTCGAATTTTCCACAAGCAAGCATTTAAAAGCCATTAGAAAAATGTTGTGTATTTTAGTTTCACGATGAGCTATTAATTGTAATTTTAATATATTTATGCATAGCCTCTGCGTTCAATGTGCCAGTATGCCATGCCTAAACATCTGCTTAATATTCTTAGCTTGACACTGGGGTGTGGGGCAGCCCCTTTGCTTGTGGAGCCAACAGTTCGACCACTTTAGAAAGGTGATGAGTTAAAAAAAAATAATTTGCCCCAGAAACGAAAAAATATGTACATGTAATTGGCAAGGGAATTGAGATTCTTGATGCCTAATTACTCCAATCTTATTATCTAGTTTATTGGCACCCTTAGTAAGCCTGTGACATAATTGTTTTTATGGCAGGTGACCGAAAATTTTGGAAATTTTCACCATTAACAATAGGTGTACTTTGAAAAGAGATAGATCGAAGTTACGCTGGATGGTTAAAGAATAAGCCGATGTTGAAGCAAGCCTTCCCTGAACCAAAAGCTCCGAAGGGTACATAATTTAACCGCATATTCGACAAACACAGTACTTTTGTTGAAGTTACTCCAGCCTGTCAAGTGAAGGCCGGCATATTACCGAGTGTTGTCTGCTACTTCCAGGATCCTGAATACTAAGAATCTAGCCAGTGCATTAGTCACTAAACATACCCGATAAGCCGCCAATTTAAAGTGAAGCCGTAGCCACATTCATTATTGTTAAATATTGTTGAATTATTGAAAAAATTGAAGAATATTTGCGATCGCTGTTTCCGACATGGAACATTATATTTTATTTCCAGAGCACCATTACATATTTTATATTTTAGAGCAGCTAAGTTAGTTAAAAGGAGTTACGATAGGTTAAATAGTGTATCAGAATTAATACAAGAATTAGGGTGGGAACGTAGCGTAGCGTATCAGAGCGTAGGTTGAAGTACAGATTGAATCTGTTAGAGAAGTTTCAATTGGATAGCTTTACTGAAGACGTTACGCATATATTAAAAACACCAGCGTATTATGCTAGATTCAACCAGATAAATAAGATTAGAGAGATAGATGTCGTACTGATAGATTCAAAACGTCATTTTTCCGCCGTACTATAAAAGAACACAATAGGTAGCATAGCAAAGGGATAGGTAGGGTAAATAGTAGTAGTAATTGTAGTAGTCTGTAGTGTATTATGCATGGATTAATCATAAATTACTATATATAATAAAAATTTAGTTGCATGAGACCCTATAGTTGCTTCTTTGCATGTTAATAGTGCATGCTTGGTGATCTTCTCCCCCTGCCACACACCCTCGCGGTGGCTTTAAGGGTATCTCGTAGATGATAGATACATAAATGATTTCCTCAGAGCGAACGATAGGAAACATTGTATCT
Organism: Platycnemis pennipes; assembly: GCA_933228895.1. Lineage (NCBI taxonomy): Eukaryota > Metazoa > Arthropoda > Insecta > Odonata > Platycnemididae > Platycnemis > Platycnemis pennipes. The sequence goes on from OW121850.1 coordinate 114,137,966, forward strand.
ACTCCTTGATCAAAATGGCTCACTGCGCGCAGGGGCACGTATAGATGGCGAGTAGTAATGTTTGTGCTGATTACACCAATTAACGCCTTGGGTACCCCGAAATACTTCACCACTGCTCGATGGAGGTGATAATTTATCCGCACCAAAGAAATCTAGTTATTTCCCAGATTTTCCTTAAGCAATCATTAAAAAGCCATGGACACTGTTGCTTCACGCGAGAAATTATAATTTTAACATGTGATTTGTGCACGGCCTCCGCGTAATGGATTATGAAATGCATCCCATGGGACGTGTTAGAAAAGAACCGCAAGGTGCAGCATCGCGCTGAACGTCACGGGGACGGCGATCGCCAGACCACTTCGGCATTAGGGGAGGCGAGGCTCATTGTTACACCCTCACATACCCTACAAAGGGGAGAAGGGGGCGAGCAATCCCTTCCCAGGGATGCTGGGGGAGTGTGGAGGAGTGGGATGGCGTGCATTCTGCCCAGACTCTTGCGCCGGAATGCGATTAGTGTGATTCTTCTGGCGCGTTTGCGGCTGAGAAATGAGACGCCGCGCCACCGCGAGGGAAGATGGGAAATATTCCCTCCCTCTATTTCTCTTTCCTACCATTCGCTTTATTCATTTACGCGTTCATCCCTTCAAGTCCTAGCGCCCTTCCAACTAGCTATCACCACCCTCCCGCGTGGAATGGCTCCGATTCTCGCCATCACGCGCGCATAATGGATTCGGCGTCTAATAAACATCTTCAATTTGACGACTTGCGATTCTTCTGCGCACCCATCGGGTGTCGCGCTTCGTTCTGAGCGCACGAAGGTCAATGGTAATGGGTGGATGAAATGGGGAAAAAGGGGCAATTACCCCATTATCTAGTGAAATCAGGATGTTTGAAAAAAAAACACTCAGCCCCTACTCTTCGTATCAAATGCATTGATTGGTTGGTTGGTTATTTATGGGAGGCGACCGAGAGCTGAGGTCATTTGCGCCATATAGGATAGGTGGGTAATTGGGTAATGGTAAGAGTTTTCAGGGAACGGAGGAAGAGTGGAGAGAAACCCGGCGTCGGCATTAGCCTACTCTTAAAGATAGGCGCCAAGGGGACCACGGCTTAACGTACCATCCGACGGACGGAGTACTGAAATGGCCTCCACTAGGCACTCAAGTGGGAACCGGTTTTCCAATGAAAAATCCGCCACTGCCTGGAATCGAACTCGGGCGCACGGGATGGGAGGCCAGTACTCTAGCCACCACACCAACCCGATCTCTCAAATGCATTGATTCTGTGGAATAAAGTATCGGTGACCAATGCCTAACTTCGCATAGTATTTGTACTAATTTTTACCGGAATCAGAAATGAATAATCTTGTTCAATAAGCTTGCAAATTTGTGGATCGTCCTTAGTGAGCGTTGTCTTCATTATCAATCTGTAGCCATGCGGTTAGTATCCTGGCTCTTTCACTCCAATGGCATGTGGATATCCTTGTAATAGCGTATTAATTATTAGGATATCAGAGACAAGTCTCTTGCTATCTAAAATTGTTCCAGGTGAATTAAAAATTCACAGTCCATTCGGTGACGTTTTAGTTTATGAGCCTGATACTTACGCGGATAATTTAATTTTATCCTCTTCTTCGTTATCAGGATTTAATACCTAATTCCATAATTGACGCCATGAGGAATGATTGCCGTCACCCTTTATAAAATAGGTTTGTGCGAAGGACTAATAATTGAATGGGATAAAATCGTCATTAATTATGCTCTAATATTTTTTATTCATTAATATACATCTATTCTCAGGAGAACTAAAACCAATTGTTGGAAAACACATCTTTCAATATATACTTATTGCATTCCATGTTTTGGAGTCTATGTGCCTGCAATATTCATTACTGTGAAATGAAGCTATAGAGGAACATTTCAAAAGTCTCTTTCACTCAGAATTGATAAAAACTAACTTTTATCCTCAAATCGCCCAAGAGAGTTTCAGCGAGGTTTTCAGCGGCAGTTCAAATACATACATGGTGAAAAGACTTCAAATTATTTTAATTAAAAAAATATTCAACGATTGAATAGATTTGGTCACTCTTAGTGATGGAAACTGCTTTAATTTAAGCGTGAAATGTTCTCCAGAAACATTTTTGACAGTTTTGCGAGACTTTATCTGTAGTTTTTCAGTCACTGCATCTCCGGATAAACCTCTGTAGCGTGGAAACCACTGATTGGAATCGCTTGAACCTTGAATTTTTTCGCGTAAAGTAGAACACGCCACCGACACAGTCTTCAGCGTATTTCCTACGGCTCGAGACAAACAAGGCTGTGCACACCCGTGACAGGAACACCGCAACGCGAGCACCTGCGCATTGAGGCAGAATAAATAACCAAACACGGTTCGAAACCGCGGACGCGTCCCCTACACGATTCCAGTGCACTCTAAACGCAACCCCGTAAAAAAATTAACGAACGAGAGCCGCATCTCATTATTTGGCGAGGACGCACCCTTTCAGCTTTCCCAGAGGCCGAGGAATGCAAATAATAACTTATCAGGCGCCCGCGGGTCGCCCGGGAGAAAAATAAAAGGAATCAAAATCAATAGGGGGGTGAGGAGGGATGGAAAATAACTTTGGAGACGGGGTGGGGAAGCTCGCGTGAGAAGGTGGACGAGTACTGGTAGGCGTCTCCTCGATCGACCCCTTGTACGCACTGACGATAACGTTCCCCCCCCTCAAGGCCCCTAATGAATACTGACAAAACCATAATGAAACGAGACTCTTGAAATTGCAAATAATTATGGATCCAAGCGGGAACTTCAGTGATTGGTCCGGGACTCCAGCTAGCCGAGGAAAAAGGAACTCATGTGCACACTCGGCTCGATGAACGTTGTTTACGGCAAAGCGGCAGGCACTTTTCAATTAGGGTAATGGCCCCTTGGGCTCGACTTTTAAGAGATGGCGCAGAATTAGGTATCGGATAAGTTACGGCCAGGGATTCGGCTCCGGAGAGGCCTCGGGTAATGTATGCGCATGGGATATGGTATGAGAAACGGCTTCAGACGCGTGGAAAAGGGTTGGAAGGCGCAAGCGCGGACATTCCAAGGGTGGCGGTCATTAAGCCATCTCGGGGATATATATTTTTTTTTGAGTGGCCATAGGCTCTTCGACCGTAAAAGGCAGAAACAAATGTTCTGGCGAAAATCGATGCTCCGTATCATAATTGTTTCTGTCAACCGCGAGATATATTCGGTCGTCGTTTCGGCGATGAAACGAATTGTTCCGAGTCTCGGTGTTCTCATTCCGTGGGAAGGAATCCGCCCGCTTTCGTTTTATTTCGAGATACCTTTTTCGTCTCATTGTACTCCTTGACTCACCCGCGACCAAAGATGGCTCCCAGTCACCCCATATCATAGCAAGATATTCTACAGAGAAAAAATTATTCTCCTTGACCGGGACTCGAACCCGGACCCCTGATTTCCGGCCAGGTGCTCTACCAGTTGAGCTACCAAGGCGCCCTCCTTCACTGTGGAAATTCTATTGATTCTATTTTTATTCTAATTCTTCTTTCTATGATTCTTATTCTATGATTCGTATTCTGATTTTATGATTCTTATTCTGATTCTATGATTCTTATTCTGATTCTATGATTCTTATTCTGATTCTATGATTCTTATTCTGATTCTATGATTCTTATTCTGATTCTATGATTCTTATTCTGATTCTTATTCTAATGATTTTTTCTCTGTGGAATATCTTGCTATCGTGCATCTCAGTGGGTAACTCCGCTGAAGTTTTCGCGGCTAGCTCGGGAGCTTTGAACCCCATACCATGTTATTTAGGTCTCTCCTAAGTGGCTATCATATGTTTCTTCTCAGGGACTCCTAAGCCTTTGTAGAACAAAGCCTTTTCGCTGGTTTCAGCCTTCATATCACCCTTGAATTTGTGAAAGGAAAATTGAGAAGACCAAAAAGCTACCAGGATTGCATTAGTTAGTAAGAGAAGATAGTATCCCAAAATAAGTCCACTCACCAGTCATGTGGAAACTATAGCGACAGATTTCGTAAGGTAAACGTAGGTATTAGAAAACAGAAAAAAAAACTGTTGAGGTTGTTTCCTTTATATTCAAATAACTTAAATAAAGTTATCAATAATATATCTAGTTACATGATCTTCATCACGGTACTATGAAAGAATAATGAGCTTCAGATGGAAGAATAACTAAGAAGGCATTAAAGGCTAAGAAGGTAGGGAAAAACTAAGAAGAAGGGTTGCTATAAATAGTATGAGAAAATATCTAGAATGGCTACAGATAATGAAAATATCTAGACATATATTCATCAAGCCTTGTGACGTTCTAAGATTGGTATGATCTCACTACTCACTCTTCTACCTTATCTTTTTTTTATCGCATTGTGTAACTTTTTATTTTATTACCTCCTGCTTGCATTTAATACGAAGTCTTCCTTTGCTTTTATTCTGTCCTTTAACTTGTCTTTCTATGACAGTTATCTCGTGTTTATCCAGTTGCGTCACGGGAAGTATCAAGTCGTGACTGATAAGGTAAACTTGCCTGTTTAGATTTTTTTAAAGATTTTTTCTTTCATCTCTAATTTGTCTCTCTCTTTTTACACTGTTTTCTAGTTTTATTGGAACTAGTATCCAATCAACTAATTAATCTATCTTTTGCATACGATCTCATAACTTCCAGTCTTTTAATTCTAGAAACATTGCGATTGCAATGTCTTCACTTGAATACATGCGTAGGAGGAAGTCTCACAGTCAACGTATGTGTAAGTTTGATATTATTTTTTTGGAAACAAATAAATCTTCTTTCCAAAAAAGTTTAAAACCACGTATTTTATTGAAATTTTAAGTGTCCAAATATTTCCAGATAGAAAATGTACAATTCCAGATAATTCAAGAATTATAAAATTTTTTGATCGCCCCTACGTTTTCGAAGGGAAGTCGCTCCAAAACTTGGCCGCCTTATACTTATTATTCGGGCCTGTTGTAATTCAATTGAAACTTAGTTTTAGGATTCGTGTGAATGGTGATTGCATAATATCTTTTGACATGAATTTCTACGAGAAAGCGACAGCAGAATGACAGGTAGAGGGAGGTCAGGAGAGAAGTTAGCTTATTGTTTGTGAAGTCCAGCAATAGGGCAATCTATTAATTCCAGTCACTCGTTCCCGTACGCGAGGCTTGATGCTGCGACCTCCCAGAACGCCATATGCACCCGTCAAGAGCACCCAGCGCAGCCCCTCCACGCATTCCATTCATCACAATCGCGACTGATTTGTCAAAGGCACGCATTATGCACGGCGCGGATAACCAGCGAGACGATCATCTGTGTCCCGCCCTAGTCCGCAATACCCACGCGGAATTATTCTTTGTCACGCCAGCCATTTACGTTAGCGGCCTATATATTTGTTTGAAAAAAATGCCATCTTCAGAGGGGTTCCATACTCAACTCAGGTGGACAACTCAGCAGTATTTTACATTGGAAATCGTGATGTAAAACGCTTGGAAGCCTGAGGAATAAAAAATGGAAAAAGAAAAAAAAATATATTCATTCTCGTTTATTTGCGGTATATTTTTTTAAAATCTACTCACGGTGCCTGATTTTCCCTAAAGATTTATTTGTCACCATGTCACTTGCTCAATAATCCTCTGGAGGTTCATCCTTGATTTCGTCGTTCATTTCTTTCACTGTCAGTCAAATTTAATATTGCACCGTTCAAAAAAATGTAAGGAAAAATGAGGTAACTAGAGTCATCGCTTGGAAATAATTGACTGCTATGCTCAAAACTTAGCCCCATGTGGACCTTTATTGCTACACCACCTACACCATCCCAGTGACTTTTATTTCTCATGCCTTCAAATAAGGATTCCAAAGTGTTTTGTTTAACTTTGCCAGGCTCATGCAAAATAATAAATATGTTCATAAACTTAGTGACGTTGGACTAGGACTGGCATTTTATGAACGGCATTTCTTGCGTCGATTTCACATTTGCGATGCAAGTTTCTGAATGGACATCGCTAGATCAAATGTTATATAAGGCTTAACTGACTAGGCCAGATCTAACTATCTAGTCAAGATAATTGCGGCCTATTAATAATGAGATAATCTCCTGGAAACTTATAGAATTCATCATTCCGCTCGATGACGACGCATTAAATCTGAGCAGGTTGTATCATTTTTCTCGCCCAGGCATAAAGAGCTCGCACCTTTCTTCCTGGAATCCGCGTGCGATTCACTCAAAAGCCTCCAGACATAATTCTGATGGATCAGGATGACGCAACGATCGGTGGGGGATTACAATAGCATTCATTGGATTATCCATTGGAATTGGAGTTCCGTTACAAGGAGTCCACAGTACCTTCGGCGCAACAAACTTATACAAATAGAAATCCTTGTCAATGACGCTCTCGCAACGAGATCAAGGACTCGATTCCCTTACGCAACCAGGCATTTGCGCTGTTCACTCGGCCGACCGTTTAGCATGACGGAGGACAACCCAGGCGGGGTTTAAGAAGGATTCATCTCGCCGCTGGAATCACCGACAAGCGTCGTCACCTTTTCAGCCATTCAGGCCTTGACAATTGAAATATTGGAAACCAATTTTCGGTTTCCCTTTGCCATCCCTTAATGGGTGCTCAGCCATTCTGAACGAGTCAGGGCTGACGACTTGGGGCTGGAATAATGCGAGACGGGACAATCCCAGTCGGTGACACGGAACTACTGAGATCTCTTGGGTGAGTCATCCGCGGAATGAAATCACTTCTTAATGGGAAACGGGACGAATCACCCACGTGATATTGTGTTTTCACTTCCGGTAGAAGGGCCACGTGAAAAGTCTATAACACTCTTTGAACTTACTCATTTCGCGTACGTTTGATAGTAAAAAACTGACCGCAGGAAGAAGGAAGAAAAACTTCACAGGAAGTCTCCTTATGCTCTGCCCACACCGATATCTTGGCGCTGAGGATTTTATTTCAACTTAAAATGATGACGAGATCCCAAGTGTGTGATATTGACCAAGAAGTGCCAGAACGTAATATGTAGTGATATATTCTGCAAAATAAAATATCTTAGATTCCACAACGGCCTAAGAATAAGAGATTTAACAGACAAAAATTTCCAAGTTAACTAATTTTAGCTATCTAGGAGAAATATTAGGGTTTTGAAATAAGTCTCGAATTGAAAACTGTTGAATTTAAGAGTCACATGAAGCATTTCAGCGATATGTTGTCTGATAATTTAATTGATAAAGTATTTTTCACATCATTCTAACGCTACGACAAATTTTGTGACCTAAATAACTCCACGCCTTACTCAACCGTTTTCTGTATGACGTCCGTCGTTGACTAACACTTGATTTATAACGCACCTATTATTTCACTGATTTGATCGCCATGTAACTTAGTAATATAAAAGCGTGTACCGTCGCTAAAAGGCTGGACTATGCGCATACATTTAGCTCTTCTTTTCCCTATGACATCAAGACCATGTTAATGTTACCTTTCGTAAATTTCATCGATGTCATCATTTAAGTGGGCACGGCGCTCTTCCGCTGCTGAAATGTCGCTATCGACAAAAGACACTGTGACATGCTATGGCGACGAATTACAGCATGTGAATGAAAGGCTATACGGTGAGATCACTTAGGTTGGGTGAATAATATGGGCTTGGAGAAATATAGGGTAGGGTTAGCTGTGTCCTGAATCTCCCTTGAAGGAATTTTTCAGGTAACGGAAGAAGGGCGGTGAGAACCCCTGGCATCCGTATTGACCTGCTCCTATCCCATTCCGGCCCTGTGATTCCAAATGGAATCATGTCCCTTAATTGCTGCAAGCATCTTTGCAAAGCACCCGCTAAATTGGCGCCATCAGCTTTGGTACTTATACATGATTCCATCACAAGGTTTCACGACTCGGCGAATAAGACAAAAAGACAAATCATAATCTTCAACTGCTGCCAAAGATTATCGTAACTATACTCCGTTTTTTTCATAATCTTTTCAAAAATTAGGTCCAGAAGGGGTTAACGAAAGACATCAAGGGGTCAATGGTTTAACGACCCTTCTGATGGACATAGTGATGAACTTGAGCTTGGCGTTTTCCAACCAGCATCCAAGTATGGATGGAAATATCACTGAAAAATCTGTCCCACACCCGGGGTTTGAACTCTGACCCTCGGCCTTGGAGGCTAGTACCACCATATGAGCCCGATTGGGGTGGGAGAGAGTACCCTTGGGGCGTTAACTGAGTAGCCTAGAGAGCGAGAAGGGATGGAAGGATAGCAATCACCCTCCGACGACGACCGCCAAGTCTGCGGCCAAGGAGACCTCGGGACCGCGACGTGAGAAAACCCTGTCTCCCTCGACTCATCAGTAGGGAGTGCTCGAATGACTCAACCGGGCATTTGTCGGAGGAGGTCGAAGGAAATTCCCAGAGGAATCTCGCGAGATTTGGCTCGGAGTTCCCGGATGAGCGGCACAATCAGGTGATCCGTCTTCTCCCCCACCTTTCCCCGGCACCTGAGATATTCGAATCACGCTTCGGTTCGGAATCCGTGTGCCCTAGTGAGTGAGGACACGTTCGGGAGCGTCTGCACTTTAGGAAGCATTGTTGGGATTTCGGGCGTGGGTGGGAGGGGTGATGGTTGTCGGCAGTGACTCTGTCCTTCCGAGAAGTGATTACCGGCGGTATTATCCAGCGGAGGCACGGGATCCCGGTGAGCACCGCGAGGTCTTTCCCCAGTTATCGTCATTCAGTAGGTTCGCAAAGTGGAAGCGGTTCGCAAAAGGCTAACCGGTTTACATTTGTCCGGAGTCTGACAAAATCTTGTGGTAACTACGTGCGCATTTAGCATAAAAATATTTGCCCCATGTATCTTCCCTGAATATGGGCAAAGTTAGCATCAACCATTCTACGGGAGAGAGACAAGTTTGTCGACAAGCTATTGCATTTCCAACGCCTATCTTTGAAAGAATTTGAAATTTTATTCCCTCAAGTGGAATAAGTGCCATTTAAATATTTTCTTGTAAGTGCATGATTCCTTTAGTGCGCGTTTCACTTTACTTTTTCTCAAATAACAGTTACAATGAGCAAGGGGAGGTATTTCCTACTACGAAGCACTTTTTTGTTCCCGTCCCTTATCAGTGAACTAAAACGGAATCTGAATTCCATCATAACAGCTTGACTAAACGGATACTTTCCTTTTTGGTTCAAGCTCGCCATGATTGCCATGTATACCTGTGGAGACTGCACAGTAACGACCATTTTTACGACAAATAGCATCCCATTTTTTTTATATAAGTACAGATCACATTCGAGAACAGTAGCACTCAAAGAGAAAAATACAATAGATTTTTCAATGAGCACTTTATCTTGCATTGCGATCAGTGTTAATGGAGCCATTTCATCTCATCAACATTTTATGAAACGGTCATTAGTCCGTTCAATGGTGAAAAGTTTTTTCCCCGTAAGAGTATGAGAGTCGGGACATAATCGTCGCTGGAGATGATACCTATGAATTGCATCGCATGAAATGCATTCTTTTCTTCACGTTCAAGTTAATTTATTGAGACTCTCAAGTGCCTGTAGAAAATTATTTAATATTTTGCGTGTGAAATAAAACATAGCTTCCAGAAGTTCCGACAGAATGTATTGAACGTTATTGTCAATAATTCTAGCAAAATATTTTTTTGTTTATCATAAGCCTTTATCGGTTTTTAATTTAAGCAAATACGAACGGACTCTCACATTAATAAGTCCTTTATAGTCAACAGCCCAAACGATGCACCTTAATTTTTAAATAAAAAAATCTGTTTTCACTATTTTTGTATTAAATCAAGGCACATAGTTAAAACATGAAAAATACGCATAGGGTGTGATTGAGGAAAATATTTGCTCTCAGCGAACTAAATCAAGCGGTAATAAACTTTATTTTTTTAAAATTGGGGTGAGGAGTGACTAGAAGTAAGTGAGTTCCTGAAAACAAATCGATAGTCAGAAAAAGCTCTTTGCGTAGTGCCATGGAATGTTCTTCTACCCTTGGTCGTCGTGAAAAATGATCTGAGATGAGGCTCTAATGGATCTTCAGTGTGGCATCTTACAATCTGCACTCAAGAAAGTTGATCTAAATTGCTAGCCTCGCGTGGGAAAGCATCTAGACTCTTTGCGTCGTACACAAGCATCAATAATACTGGTGAATATGTAGGTATTCAGGTTATGGCCTGACTATAAATTACTCGAATCCGATGATCCAGGAAAATGTGGAATCAGGTAATGCGGAATTTTTATCGTAAGGTCCGGATTTTTTCATCGGAATTCATCTCTCGATCAACGCCCGCAGTGTAAATTTCTTCGTGCCAAGAACCGCAAGCTTTATTTAAGGTATTACATGAGGCGACTTAATTACATTTGCTGGATACTTTCAAACCGCACGAGTCAGAGTTTGACCCTGTTAAAAATTACCCGGGTGTACATCATCATTGTAGTCGAGAGCGGCAAGTTCAGAGGTAAAAGAGGAAATGTGAGAACGATTGATCATAAATTGACTTTTATTCAAGCATATACAACGATCTATGCGTAAACATAGGTTAAAAAATTCTTAAATATTACGTCTACCCTTAGATACTTTTTTACTCTAAAATATTTTCATCCATATCTCATTTTTCCAGCTGGTAATCTCAGTCAACATGTATTTAAGGAGGTCGATCGTAGGTTATACAGCACCCTCCAACCCAAAACTGTACTAGAACAAGTAAAGCACCCATGTGCAAAGCAGTATTCGAATCCACAACCCATCCCAGAAAATACATATTTACTATTTCACGCCTTTGTCATGGCTCGAAGGATGACAAGTAAATATAGATGTTAATGCAGATACGAATTCCTGCAGCATGGTCACCTGGATATGATACCTATAATATCTTCTGTAAACTCTTCGTGCTATAAACAGGGATAACAGGGATATGCTTCTCACGGATGAAATATTGGTTAGAGAACACTATTAGATTTCTTCCCTTCAATTCGTCACTCGCGTCCAGCTCCACGACCTTTTCCCGGCCTCGGCAGGCTGTGATACGGTGGATCCTTGCTCGACCTTGCGAATGTCACACAGAATGGTGCACAGACGCACAACTCTGCGATCGCTTCTTATCAAATTAGTATAAAACTCTACTGAACGCAACCCTGAAGAAGCTCATGCCTAAACAGGGCGACCATTGTAATATTTAAGTAAATAATCTTGTAATATCTGTCTAATCTATATATTGTAAATCAACCAATTGGTCAAATAAGCACTTTAAATCGAAAAATCGAAATCGAAAATCGAACAGACGGACAAAAGTAAACTGATCTAATTTTCGTGGTGAGCATATCGAACCAATGCGTTCTTGTTTCACGTAGTGGAAGTTCGTGAATTTTATAAGTTAGGAAATTTTTGTAACTCTATTAATATAACTCTTTTATTGATAATTATTTGCACACCGTGAGAAAAGGATTAGAACGAATGGTTATTTTAAACAAGCGAATTTAAATTCTCAGTAATTTAACTGTCGTGCATGATTATGATCACTCGTTTCTCGATATTTTAAGCCATTATTTCAAAGCATAAAATTTCCAGCTTTCACTCAATTATCGAGTGCAATTTTACTCAGCCTTTAGTACCAAGTAAACCTCGGTGGTCCTGTTGGTTTGACAGTCCTAAAGCTCAAATCCCACCTCCTCCACGTTATCCTTATAGTTAAACTTAATAATAAATTAAAGTTTGTCTTGTCACTCACTCACTCAGTGATTCAACCTGAAGGTTGGTTTGGATTGGTGAGGGTAGAGCTCACCCCGAACTAAGCCACAGGCGTGTGAACTACACACATTCAGGGCAGGGGGGCCAGTTCCTTTCCCTGGGTCATCTCGCACTCCGAGGATTTTTCGTTCGGGGGCGTCCAAATGCTTCACCCGGATTTGAACCCGGGACCCTTCGATCAGTAACCAGGCGCTCTACCCACTAGGGCCACTACGCTCCCTTTTATTTAGTAATAAACCATAATTGTGTTACCATAGCCCCATAAGCCCTAATTCTACCACTAATAATTATTAGGGGCGTAGTGACGCGGGGCGAACGCTTGAAGCATAAATTTCGATCTTGGAGTGAAGGAAAAACGGGAGTTTGGAAGCTGGATCAAAATAGTATTTTCTGGGAGGGGCAGAGGAGGAGACTGGGAAGAGTGGGAAGGCTCATTGGTGAATCCGATCCAGGCCCGAGATTGCGAGGATTTTTGCCACCGGTGTCCCAAATCGAGGACTCCCTCCGGGATTTCGAGTCTCCTCGCCGTTTCCGCCCGGTTCGGCGGCCGAGTGGGTCTCCCTGGTTCGACGTCTCACAATCCCGTCCACCGTGCAGCGGAGGACAAGAGACGGAGTGTCTCCACCCGTCTCTCCCTCCCTCCCCCTACCCCCCGCGGATATTTCAACCCGTTCGCACTTTTCCGAAGACAAATCGTCGTCGGAGGCCGGGGGATGAGCGATCCTTATCTCATTGGGCTACGGGGCTGATTTACGGGCCCGCGGCACGGAGACGGACGGGATCGCCGTGTTTCATGTGCGCGAGTCTTGAGGGAGGGTTGATGGACGGATCGCGTATCTCTCCAGCATCCGGCCAATATCATCTCATCCGTCAAGTCTTCAGCAATCCCAGTGAGGAAAAATCGTTCTGCGTGTGTTGCATCCTCTATCTTCGGTTTTGCATGCGTGTAACTACAGGAACAATACGCATATCAAAATATTTTATCAGAATTTATTAGCCTTCCTCGTTGCCATGCGACGCATCGCCGCTTCGTGACTTGGTTCCTCTGACACCCAATTTTTTTTTGCTTTTTTTGAGTCACTAGTTATTTGATACGGTTAGGGACCGCCCGAATGATCAAGCCAACACTTCTTTCAACACTGCCGTTACTCTCATTGCATCTATTTATCCTAAGTTATGATTTGTAATACGAATTTTTAAGTATAGAGAAGAAGTCACTGGGTAATCTGCGAATGCACCGAGGCGCCCTTAGAGATTTAAGTAATATTCTTAGTTGATAATTGTCCGATAAGTACCTCAGAAAATTACTCATTAGCTGCAGCATACCGGTTTATTATTGGACGTGCTATAAATTATCAGATGGAACTGAGATGGATGAGTGACAATCAGCTCAATTACCACCTAGGTCTCATCACTCACAGAGTGAGCAATTGTTCGCTTTTAGAGCCTCCATCCATTACCATCGCATGCTTCGAACTCTCTGCCAACTTCTTTCATCGAGGAGTTATCATCCCCGCACAATAAACTAATTACTCCTCAGCTGAGATAAAAACGCACGGGAACAAAGGAATTGCATTTTTCAACCGAGACCGCTTCCTCGTAAAACTTTATGCAGTTCCTTGGGAGATGTAAATCAGTTCGCTTGAGTAAGTATGTCGTTGTGACTGGATTCCTGACCTGTTGCGCTGTTATTAACTGTCCAAGTAACCCCATCCTCATTGGTTATTCCCCCACGTTACAAATGGTCTTGGAAAATTTATGCCCGGCCATGAGACACATCATATGATGTTTAGCCACTCACCGCATGAGAGTGAAGCCACTGCTTTGCCCTGCAAACAACTTTAACCACCTCTCTCTCTACAACCTCCCATTTCCAATTATTATGGCACTGATTGCAATGGACACGGTGAAAGTCAAATGAATAAATGAAATACCATTGGATGCAACGGTTGATTTCCTCACCAATCCATTTCACGCTGTAACAATAATTTGTCAAGGTGCCTACTAGAGCCATAAAATGCACAGTGGGTAAGCGATTTCAAGATAGATATTCTCAACTGTGAAGTAATGGTCGTTTGGCACCCCTATCTCATTGAGTTGCGCTTTCAAAATTATTTCAACCGAATCCTGTGCATAAGTTCTCCAAGTCATGAGTAGGAATTGGTCACAACTGCTGGCACCCAATTCTTCTATACTACGGAAGGCTTTGAGCTTAAATAACGGAGGTGTACGACGAGAAATGGTGGATCGGAATCGAATCCCAAAGCTAGTAGGGGCTCTCTTCTCTCAAAAACAAATAATAGACTTTTTGTCAATGGGGCTCGCTAATCTCTGCAAAACTCTTATTACAATTCTAAATGAAAATATAATGACACCGTTCATGGACTTATAATTGAATTTTCTCGGTACTAGGAAACAGGATATTCTCTCAGCTATAACTTTGATAAAAAATTTTCTAAATACCTAACGCAAATTAACATAAACTCATAGGCTCAGACTGCTGTGAACAATAATGATGCAGATTATACAAATATTTTATTTGCAGCTTGGTGGTTTCCAAAGCAAAAATTATTGAAAATCTCATCCATATGTATGCCTTATTCCTATATGTGACGTCTTGAGTATAGTAAGGGTTAATTTATAGACATCTAATCAGTAATCCTAAGTTTTTTGTCGTATAGCTTTGTCAATAAATGTACCCATGCGAGTTTTATTACAAAGCCTTTAATGAATAGGTACTCTTTAAACGCACACTCTATTATGAATACTTTATTTAGAGTTTTCTTACTATTAAGATGAACGAATTGCAACTATTTGATACTTGCACAACACCAAAGCTGTTATTGTAACCAACATCCCAAATTCTTGTGGCCATGATGAGCTACCATATTAATTGTTACGCTATGCAAAGCATGATATTGAATTTGTCTAATTATTGCAAGGGTTTGCATGGATTTATACGCTAGACAAAACCCTAAACTTGAGTCTACGCCTCCATTTTATCAGCCTGGTTTTAAGGCCGCTTTACATGATACAATTTTTGTACAAACCCTTAAATGAGGAAATTGTACTGTGTAAAGCGGAATGTTGTACGAACGCTAGTGCGATTACCTGAATGACTGAACGGGAAATAGAGCCTTTTCTAATTCCATTCAGACAAACACAATTTCGTTCAGTTTACGCAAGCGATTGTACAAGATATTGCACAAAAAATTGTATCGTGTAAAGCGGCCTTTAGGAAGTAAATGAAATCGATAACCATTAGTCACACTCTAAACCCAAATCAAAATTTTAAAAATGATTCTCTCTCTCCATTATGAAATATCCAATAACTGTAATTGGTAGCGATTTACATAGCAACAGAAAGATTTGTCTAAAAAATATGAACACCAGAAGTTTAGGATGAAAATATCTTTGCACTCGGTTGAGTTCCGTAGAAGTATATGCTTTTCGGGAGAGGAGACCAACAGTTAATGGCATTTAGGCAAGGTTGTTGACACGTTTGGGGTGATAAATTTTTCAGGAAATGTAAAAGGATGGAGAAACCTTGCGTCCCCAATAGCCTTAGCGAAATGCGCCAAAGGATCCACGATTTAACGTCCCATACTACGGGCACAGTATTGAGCACGAAGTGCTCTTGACGCAGCTCTTGAGTATGGACCGGTATGATGCTGGAAAATCGTTGCTACCGTCAGGATTCAAATCCGGGATTTGCGGATGGGGGGCTTCTATCCTTAACGATGCCTCTTGCGAAAGGCCGCCTATCGGATGAGCAGCAAATAACGCCGCGGAGGTCCTAAGTGTCGCGTCCTGTGTCGTCCCACCCCGAATCGAAGCGCTGCTCGGCGGCGTTTTGATTTACGCAAAAGTAAACAGCATTGCTCAACGCCGCCTCCAGCGTCGCCCCGACCCCGATGCGTGTATTTTCATCTGCGCGGCTCCCGCGCGCGGCATTCTGGGAGCCGACCTGGCGCCATTTCCCCACGGTTCCATTGAAAAAAAATAAAAATATGGCAATTAACGCCAGAGGATGGATCCGTCGCCCAGACGCAAATTGTCGGCGCTTGGCTCCGTTAACGTCCGCGGAGGAGCGTTCGGAAGCGCCGGTGGATTTTCACGAAAGCGGCCCTCTTTCCGGATCCCTTTCCGATAGAGTTTCGAAGGGCGCAGTGCCCCGACCCTGATTTCAGCATATTTGTTCAGCTCCCAAAGATCCTTGCTATAATAAAACTATTGGAAACATCCTTATATCCCTGTAGCCATATCTCAAAGGTCCTAGGTATGGAAAGGTAATACAAAATCGTTCATATTTTTGTCAACTACGTGACGGTAGCTACATTTTAATAGCAGCACATTAAAAATAACAGTGTGATTGTGAGGTGGGAGAAGTGTCAATATTCACTGCACAGGTCTTGGGTTCGAATTCAAAAGATATCTCCGTAGGAGTATTTTCCCACAAAAGGGAAAGATCCAGATGAATATTCCAAACCTTTCCGATTGATTTTTCAAAGGAAAGAGAGCAAGCAGTATTGGGACCCTGATTCCAGAATACTCGGTCGGGTCTAAATTTTCTTGATAAAACTCTTGATGTCAGATACTTGGTCAGGTCTTAATGACCCGGATGTTTAAAAAAAATAATGGAAAAACCTGTATAGGTATTATTGTAGCCAAATGCCCGAGATTAGAACGCTTCTGTGAGTAGTACAGATAATACGCAGTATGGGAGCAATGTGTAAGGAGTGTCGTGTTCTTGAGTACACGATCGCCGGAAGGTGTCTCCGTAAGCATCCGTCTATACTTATACACAATAATTTTTCTGGACACTAGATCGTGCAAAGAATAAACCAGAAAATCGAAAGATTTGTGGGAAAAGGCTTTATGAGCCGGAATCAAGCCGATAGTTTGGCTTTGCCAAAGGTTTTCTGTTAGAAACCCGGTCCGAGAATCTATTTTTTTTTTTTCAATTTTGTAAGCTCCCGATAGCATTTTAGACTTCGTATTTCTCTGGATATTATTTCTCGGAAAATACAGGCGTTTAATTTGCTGAACTTTTCCAAACATGTTTGATGCAAAATTACTGCTATATCGACCGCTTACAAAGGTGTCGATGTTTCTGAATATAAACATGATTTTGCTGAAAATTGGAAAGGCTGTAAACTCCGCTAACTCAAATATTCTTCTGTCCGGAAACGTAAAGGCAGGAAGCCGTCACTCTAGAATAGTATGAGCCATGTTTTTTTTATTGATCTCTACCAATTTATTAAGAAAATCGCAAAATGGGGTTAAAATTACCAAGCCTCGTACTTATTTCTCGCTTGGATTGAAGTGAATGAAATTTAACTGATTATAAGTATATGAGTCGTTGCCATTGCCATTAATGTATTATAAGGCGTTTCCTCTCCTTAGTTACTGATATTATTTCATTTCGCTGTATCAAATTTAAATATTTATAACTGATTCCTATGCGAAATATCTTAATCTTTTATAATAGCTTGAGATTTAAGTGCTACGTAACTCCACGTAGTAAAACCATGAATCAAAGTTGAGTTAACGTCATTGGTTGAGTTAGAAGAAAACCGAATTACATCGGTTTTCTTCGTTGAAACGGCTTGAGTATTTGAGAGTGTTGAATTATATTCTTTCTCATTAGAGTGCATGAACGTAGGATATATTTGGCGTTGTTATCGACTTTATATCTCAAATGGGACAGGATAATTCGGAAGCCTAGAGGTTTCCGTAGTGAAAGAGCACTGCTCTCATGACGGGGAATTTTCGCACCCACTACAGGGTGCATCATCGTTCCCCGATGTACTGTATTACGATCGGTATGATCTTAAGGTGCATCCTGAAAAGTTTGGCATACTTCATTAGGACACAAATGAAGTTACGCGAGAGTAAAAACGCGGGTTGTTTCTCATTTTATGAGCAACGAAACAGGTGTAAACTTTTGTGACTATTCTGTTAATAAAAACCAAACTATAGGGATATATTTGTGCTGAAAAAATGAAAAACCTGCAATTCCCTCCTAGCTTAGTAGGATTCTTAAGAAATATATTGTTAAAAAAGGATTAGTAGGTCGCAGTGGAGGGCAAGATTAGTCAATTATGACTGCGAATATAAAAATCTGTTAGATGAATGCTTACGAAAAATTCCCCATAGCCCCTGTAATTAGTGTTCTCCGTTGTGACTCCTATGACTAAGTTCAGTAGTAGGCAAAACTTATTTTGCAGATCATTCGTCCTTTACTATGATTTACCCGAGACAGCAGCGTGCGACAATTGTGTTAAATACAGCCCAGAAGGAAAAAAGTGGTTGACCTAAGCATTTGGAAGTTATAAAAGCCGTATGAAGAAGGTAATGTGGCTTACGGTGATTTTGAGATTCAATGGTGGAGATAACCCACCATGCGATGGGTTTCATGGGTTATTTAACCAAAAATATCTTAATCTTAAATGTGCAGAAAATATGAAGAGCTAAAGAGGGAAGAAATGAAGGAAAACTATATGTTTAGCTGGGGGAGGATCAGAGGTGGCCCGAGAAATAAGGACGAGAAAAATGATAGAGGGAGAATTGGCAGTGTACCAATGATGATGACTGCCATCGATGTGAAAGAGAAAATTGCGTGGAAGCCGAATGGTAGTGTTTGGCCACAAGCCACGACAATACGTACGAAATGAGAAAATTAATTTGGTTGCATACCTACGGATCCAATAGAAACACTGTTTTTAGTGTTAAAATTTGCTCGCGAGGAAAAGCAATTCTTTGAACCATTACGATCTATTACATCTTTTCTACTGTTTCGTTGCTTCTGTCTGCCCGGCTGAATTGGTTTTGGGTCAGAAGATGTTAGCTTTTAGCTCACATCAGCTCGCTTCATAGTATGGCATTCTAGTCTCAAGTGTTTTCCGACCAAGCTATCTAATATTTCATTGTTGTATCATACAAAATTTTCGTTCATCGGTGTCTCATACGAAAAGCTCCGCATACATTATACCTATGCCAGGAAAACACCCAGAAGAGGGCTAGAGGGAGTGACAAACCCTTTTCCGGACCACGTCTCCCCGATCGCAGGAGTAAGAGTTGTTTTCAGCATGCACTAAAGATGCAATTTTGTATGATACAACAATGACTGTATTAAAATTTTACTTGACTATTTCATGCAAGCCGGTCTTTTTACCGATGGTGGTGGAAATATTACGGGAATTCCATCACGTTACAGTCGAAATATTCCAAATAACTATTCGGGCCGGTACAATTCGTACATTTGGAACTCCTACAAATTGTACGTTTAAAACTACTTATTGCTGCGAACAACACGGTAAAGGTTTAGTCGTAAACACATACATGAGTGTAAGGACTCTCGTGTTAAAAACGCCTTAAAAAGTCTCTCGCATGCTAACTACGCCCTTGATTGTCTAGTTCAATAAATATCGTTGTGAATTAGAACAGGTCAGTAACTTAAGAATGAAATTCTAATTACTTTTTAATTTCTCGTTCTTCAGCATCTTGATCAAGGAGTGTGTCAATTCACACCAGGTTTCTTACCACGTAATGACATACATTTTCGCATGAGCGACGTGAATGTTCGGTGACGACGAAAACCCCTGCCACGCGCCCAGTGTAGAGGGGCTCGCTGGGTGCTCTACATATACCGATGGAAATCAATTAGGAAATTAGATCGTACTCACCACCACATGCTCCCCCTTCCTCTGCCGCGCCTGTTCTTGGCCACCTCCACGACAGCGAGCAGGGAGAATATCAACAGAAGCGCCATCGGCGTCGTCTTGGGCCACATCGTCTCTCAGTCGATCGCCTCGAACAGGATGCGGCCGCCTCCCTCCAGGAGTCGTCTTCGCCGAACGCGGCGAGAGAGGCCGGGGCAGATGGGCGGCGGCCTTCTCGGCGGACGCTCCCGCAGGACAGTGCGGCCGGGAGACGCAGTCGGTCCCGGCTGCGGGGAGAGAGGCGAGCGCGCCCCCCGTCAGCGACCCGGGACTCCGGGCAGACGACGAACCCTCCTCTCCGGGGGAACCTCCCGGCGACTCCTTCCTCTTGGGGCGACGGAGGAAGAGCGGCTGGCGGGGCCGCCCGTCCCCTCGACGGCGGGCAGGGCTCGGATCGACCAAGGAGAGTCCCTTGCCAAGGGCATCCGCGTCGGCGACACGCGAGGGAGAAAGGGCTCCGTCAACACCGCGGCTGCGTCACCATAGCAACGACAACAATCCACTCGCGAGGGGGATGATTTTCCTCATCCGTCCAAGTCCGCGTTGTCCACTCACTTGTCCGTCCGCGTGCACTAGGAGGATCGGGAAGTCACTCGCATGAAGGGAGTTTATGGGGGAAACGAATTCCTCGGGCGGTAGGGAAATCGGATCTATTTCGTGCGATAGGTCCACTGTCTGGTCAGCTATGGGCGAGGATTATTCACGGGTGCCGTCCACTAGAATAAACCGAGTGGGGTCGTTGTCACGTGGGGAGCTGTCACTCGGTTGGGACGCGGTAAAGGTCTTGAAGTAAACATTCGGGTGGACGTCAGTCAGAGTTGGGACGAAAAGAGGGAAATTCTACCGTTCAGCACACGGGGTGTCAAAACCACAGGGGGTTAAAAAAAAATCCAGAGCTCTTGACGGTGAACTTGGAAACACTGATCCCGCGGCACTCCTTCGTTGTTGTTCCTCTCATTTCCTCCTCCTGAGAACACAATCCCTTCTCTGCACACTCCGTCTGCGGGTCACAACACTTGGCCTCATGTTTCTTCCCCGAAAAAAAAAGCGATCACACCGCGGCAGGTTTTCGCACGACCCGGAGGAGAGATGACTGCAACTCGTGCCGCTCCCAATCTTCCTCCCTCACGGGATGATCCGAAGGATATCGGTCCTTGGGGCTCTCGAAAGAGTCGGCGGTGGGCGGGTTGAAAGAGGGGGAGAGGAGAGGGGAAGGTCCTCTCCTTTTCTCTCTCTCCTCCACTCCTCCTTCGACTCGAGAAGGAAGAAAGAGGGAGGGAAAAAAAGAAGTTCCGAAAACAGAGTGAACGTGATTTATAATTCGTTCCCCCTTTCGACTTCCCTCCGCGAGCAGGGACAACCGCAAGGCGTGCGATCCTCGCCAGGGACGTTTCCTCTTCCTTTGGGGGTGCTGAGGAGGAGGGCGGGTGCATGCACCACGGCGCGCCAAGACAAACAGAGACGAGGCGCCGTCACCGTTTTGGATGGCGGGAAGAACACGGGGGAAGTCGCGATCGGGTTGGGTGGACGGGAGAGAAATCGGCGAAATTCCCAATCGGACGGATCGAGAAAAAAATTTAATCGCGGGCGGAAACGATGAAACTGCCCACGGACGAAGGAATCCCTACCGATGTATCACTCCCGTTGGGGGTTCGAAAAAAGAAAAAAAAAATACTCAAATATCTCCGTGTGTGAAACGGAAGACCGCTCGCTGCGCATCGCGTAAAACAAACGCGAAACGCCCCGCGACGCGTATTCCGGACACAGTCAACTTTTTTCGACGCACCGAAAAAATCACCAAGTTCCCGCGTACGGAAAAAAAAACTAATACCCAAAGGGCGACACTTCGCTTGCGGGGAACGCCTTGTGAGACGCGCACCGATAATTTACGTCCGTGTATAAATTAAATAAAAAAAAAACAAATAAAAAAAGCGTTCTACTGGACACGGGCGTTCTTCCCACGCGCGCCTCCTCGCGGACAAACTGGTCGCGACGCGAGATCGAGAAAACGATGCGGAAGGAGAAAAAGACGGGATTTCGCGTGTGATCTCCTTCGCCGCCAGCGTAGTAGGTAGTGAGTGAGTGAGTGAGTAGTGGTAGGCAGTGCGGCGGCTGCCCTAGCTGGCAGTGGACGAAGTGAAAGAGAGAGAGAGAGAAAGAGAGAGATCCCGCCCCCTCTCCCCGACGGGAGGTGGGTCCGCTTTGCGAGGAAGGGGTGGGGAGCGGGAACAGCCAACCGTCGATAGAATAAGAAGCCTGCAGGAGAGGGAATAGGGCGGAGGGGGGGAAGGGGAGAGGGCGGGGAGGTAGGCGAATGGGCACGGAGGGTGGTGTGGGGGAGGCGATGGTCGGAAAAGGACCGGAGGACGGACGGGGGGCGAAAAGGGGGGAGGTGGGTGTGTGGCGGTGGGAAGGGAAAGGACGACGGTATAGAGCCGACCTGAGAGGGGGGGGGTGGGGGGGAAAGGTGTGGAGGGGAAGTGAGGAGGGGGGTGGGGGTGGTCACATTCTCTGTTTTCACTAAGAGGTGAGTCTCGTCTGTATCTTCTGTTCTTATATTGGGGGTCGGGTCGGTGTGCTGGCTTCCCACTCTGAGGGCCCGAGTTCGAGCTCCGGCAGTGGTATATTCTTCCGAGGGGCACTGGTCTCCACTTGTCTGTAATGAAAACCCTGCAAGCCACCTCGGGGGTGTGCGACTGGGGATGAATAATCAGCAAACGTGCACCAATGTTCCCGAAAGTACTCAAATATTGGGTGCACAAGAACTGCAAGATTCACCTTCATCAGTGTCTACAACTACGTAATACCCTGCAAGCCACCTCAAAGGAGTGTGGCAGCGGGTGAATTCTCACCAAACATGCACTACATATCATGCATAAAATAGAATAATTATCAATATATTAGTCTAACCCGCAATATTTAAAAAGATAAAAATAGCAAACTACGCATGCAAAAACGTGCTGTTAGTTGGGTTACCTTCAAGTCCTTACACCAGCATGCAACTACCTATTCTATGGATTCAATCACTCGTAAATGACATATTTACCGCTATTCATATCCATGATTGTACGAGGGAAAAAGAACATTTTGAATCTGTCAGTACGGCAATCAATTTCTCCAATTTTGTAATTATTGTCCAGTCCACCATAGTAATCTGGGGTTCGCAAAATATTTTTAACATCATCAATGAAAATATTATCTTGGAATTTATTTAGGAGATTAAGTCTAAATTTCAACCTGCGATCTGACAATGATTCCCATTTTAATTCATTTAATAGACTGGTTCCGTCTAATAGTATGACTGGCTGCGTCATATAGTGTGCCGTTTTGTTATCTTCACACAGCATGCACGGAAATATTCAAGAAAAACTAAACGCACGCCAACTGCACTTAACGGTTCATGGAGGCATGCAACATTACTCGAATAGCCACATTAATTATAACCCTGGTAACTTCGGACTAATGTATATAAATATGTTTGTGTGTTGTATGTGCATTTTTATGATCATATTAAGGAAATGTGATGTCATGAAGTCGTAATGGGATGACATGCCTTTTATGGAGTTGTTACGGTCGCGAGTTCAGGGAGGGAAGGGAGAAGATCGCTCTCTCCGTTACTGATAGATTTAAATATTTAAATCTATCAGTAACGGAGTCAATATCTCTGATCTTATCTGCATCATATAGTATGCTGTTTTTTAATATCTTTCCTATTCTTCCGACTCGCTACCTACACTTTTTGCCGTGTTGTGAGCCTTCATGCACCGTACTTCATCCGTCGGATGGGACGTCAGAATGGATGCTACATTCTGGTGACCCGGCTGATGCCCACGTTGGTTTATTTCCACCCATCTAATCTCGTCCCTAGCATCTTATCTTCAGATTTGAGATGTCTTTACATCTACTCTTTCTCGATACTCTGCAAGACACTTCGAGGGGATATGGTAGGGAATGGATAATTTCAAATAATTCATACTAAATAAACAAAGTACTCAATACGGAAACTATCACTCTCCTATGGACCAGGCAGCGTAATGCTAAACGATGATCATAAGCAAAATATTAAAGAATTTAATTAGACAATTAGTCATGAATTGGAATTAATGAAATGTTATTTCCTAATTGGACATTCCATCGTACACTCAATAAGTGTAATTAAATATTTTTTTCAGATTCACAGCTACATTGTGCAAACTTATTCGGATAATAGGTTGCATATTATGATACATTATGTTTCACAGGATTAGGGCATTTTTAACGTATAGATACGACGATCGCTCTCTCTGACCTTGTCCTCTGATCGAATTGAGTCTCATATGCGTGTTTCCTCAGTACATTTCCTTTAACAACACAAAATAGAACGGCTTTACAATATTAACCCCTTAAATACTATAGATACTAACAATCAAGTTGCATGATACAATATAGTTGCTAGTTTGCATGTTAGTAGTGCATGTTTGGTGATCTTCAACCCCTGCCACACACCCTCGCGGTGGCTTGCAGGGTATCGTGTAGATTTAGATGTAGATGGCTTCTGTTTAATTTAAAAGAATCATTCTAAGTTTTTTATCTATGGCCGGTCGATTCCCAATCCATTTCCTCTAGAAAACTTAAAGCGCTGCGCAGACTTGGAAACCACTGACGACAACGCATAACCCTATGTGGACGTGTGTAGTAATCAAGTAGGGGAGGTTTTAAGGGTATGGCGAGGATTGAAGATTTTGCGACACATAGGACGCCCAGCGAGTGCTGTGGTGGTGGCGAGGACGAAGTCACGTGCGTAAGGGGGGAGGCCTGAACGGGACAGGGGTGAAGAGGTCCCTTTCCGACAACGGGGGGGTTGGCTGTGATTTTTATGAATAAGTTTCTCGGTGGGGTTGCGGCGAGCCGGTGGAGGTCAGGGGGTGAGAGAAGTGGGAAATCCACTGGCAAGGCTGGGCGTGTAATGCCAAACGTTCCGCCGGGACTTCGCTTTGCTTTCCATCGAGACGATATTGAGACCAGGGGGGTTGTGTTTGAAACCTTCGGAATTATCTCGAATAGGTAACCAAGGAGTCACGTGGTACAAACACGAATGGTTTGCAAATTTTATTTCTCTGAATTGCTCGTTACATTATCAAAAGTTGTTTTCACTTGAGTTTTTCTCATCTCTCTCGACTTAAGATCCCACAAATGAGATAAAACACAAGTGTAAGCAATGAATGAGGTTGTAATCAGCGTTTTTAACGCATCAAATTTGCGAGCAATACTTGTTTATACCACGTGACGCCTTGGTTACCTATTCGAAATAATCTCGACTCTTTCAAACACAACCCCCCAGGCCCTTTTCCAATTTGGCGGCTAGGAGAGTGACCTACGTCTTCAGCTTCGCACAGTAGCCCCCTCGGGGTTACGTGGCCGAAGGTCACCATTCAAGAGAGAGGCAAAAATATTTTAACCAAGCCATCAAACTCAGATATTTCGTACATAGACGCGTGGGCATTAAACACTGTGGAAGATATACGGGAAGTTACTTCGCCGATTCCTCATTCGTTGCTGCATTGCTCCCTCCTAGAATGTATTATATTAAACGTTAATCAAACTGTTGAACCAGTTACTAGCAATATTATTGTATGCTGTACGTCGGTGATGCATGCCTGGCTTTGAGTTTTACCCGTTTTTAGTATTGTGAAGTTGTGGATGCAGGTGAAAATGGTTTTTAACTTGTTTGCATAAGGTTCTTAATAAATCAATGAATTTTAACAAATGCTTAACCATTCTTAAAAATTTTAATTGTTCCTACATTCAGTAAATTAAATGTTGCATCTAGTAAATCAAGTACGGGTATAGTGAATACGCTGCTAACAACGCTGAGGTTGTGTGGAAGAAGATGCATAATGGCCGAATATGCAATGTGTACCTGCATTAATAGTTGAAGTATTAACCAATTTGTGATTATCATTAACATCATGCCAGCAGCACACTAAGAAGTACAACTTCTACACAAAATGCAAGGATACGGGAAACATACGCAATGTTGTTAGAACAAAGAAGGCACTTCTTGATACTTGAGAAAAAGGTTAGTTAAACCCTATAGCCGGTGGTGTTTTATTGTTCAGACTCCTGGCCCTATTGGGACGAGAATATGCGTAGAATGCAGACCTACGTGGCCTTGTTATGTAGAAGAATGACTCAGCGTAGCTGGCTGGGTAGGAATGCAAATATATATTAAATTATTTTAGAATAAATATGTCATAGGAATAAGTTAAGGGCGAGAGAAGTGGATTGGTAACGTTTAAAATACTAACAGTATTTTGATTAGGCTGATGTGAGGAGAATGCTAAGCTACGCATCCGAAGAAGACTAAAATATATACTTCTTTTCCTAAATATTTTATCAGCCAGCACATTCGCATTTGTTATTACAACTTTTGGCGTGCAAAAAAAAGCTCTTCGAATCACGAGTGCAAATTTAAGGACGGTGTGTAATTTTTAATTTCAATATTAAGATTGTAAGTGCCGGGCGTAATAACTAAGTACGTGCTGTATGTGAAGTTTATTCTTGCAACAAAACCTTGCACTGATTTTGGAGGGTACTTTGAACGTAAAGATGTGGATCTGAAGCGGTAGAGAGAGTAGTTTAGGGGATCGTAATTGGCAGTGCGTCTCATGATGACTATGATTTACATCTACATCTACATAATACCCTGCAAGCCACCATAAAGGTATGTGGCAGGGGGTGAATTCTCACCAAACATGCACTACATACCATGCATAAAAAGGGATTAGTATTTATATAGGTACTGTTCAAAACTACGCTATTTAAAAAAAGATAAAAATAGCAAAGCATACATGCAAAACATGCCGTTAGTTGGGTTAGCTATAAGTCCTTATAACAACGTGCAGCTACCAATGTTATCCATTGCTACACTCGTATTGGATATATTTACCGTTATTCATATCCCTAATTGTACGAGGAAAAAAGGACATTTTGAATCTGTCAGTTCGGCAATCTATTTCTCTAATTTTGTGAATATGTGTCCAGTCTACCATAGTAAGTTGGGGTCCGCAAAATGTTTTTAACATCATCACTGAAAATATGGTCTTGAAAATAGTGGTAAAGATAGCAATGAACCGAAAGAACCGCAATCTCTCTCCTGATCTATATGTAAGCGATGTAGGGATTTTCGCAACGGGGTGAGGTGTGAGTTACACTAGGTGTATTACTTGGCGCAACTTCAAATTTCGTCTTCGCCTTCATTGAGATATATGAACAAGCATACAAGCAAAGCTTGCTCAAGCGGTCGGCCCTTAATGCGTTCCTGTGAGCATACTGCCGCGTGTGACCGCGTTTCCAGGACATTCTGAATAGGTGGAATAAAGTGTTCGCCGTCCCGAAAAGTACGATGTGACGTCTCCGAGCCTTCCCCTCTCTCCAGCAAGACTCTCCCCCTCCCCTCCACCTCGTAACACTCCCCCACACCGGCCGTCCCTACCCCCAACCCCCAATGCACCCTAGATTAGTCGGATGATCCTTTTAAGATATCCGCGCCGCTCTCTCATGTCCATACCCTCCCTCCCTCTCTCGCCCCCTTGGCAATTTGGTTCGGGGAAAAAAAGGGTTTTCCCCGCACCCTCACCCTCCCCATAACCCCTTCCCCACGTGGGGAGAGGGGGTGGGATGGGGGTTGGTGTGTTGGCAGGGGGATGGGGAGTATGGAGAGCTGCGACGGCGAAACGTAAACTTGTTTGTCGGAGGTGGACGGAGTGGAGAAAGAGAGTCACCGTCCCTTAATGACGTCGTCTCCTTGCCCCCTCACTCTCCTCAAGGGTTCGTGTGTCCTCCAGTCCCCTCCCTCGAATCCCCCCACGCTGCGTTTTTGAATGGCTGAGAGGAGATGATGTGGCGTCCGTGATGCGTGTCTCGCAGTTTCAAACCCCTCGTCGACCCCCGCCGAGCGCATTACCTTTGTCGCGGACATCCGAAGCCGACCTGTTTTGTCTCCCTGCATTCTCTGCCTCGCGCAGGGTTTGAGAATTCGGGAAATCGCGGGCGTCGTCACCCTAATGAATCGGGATTCCTCACTCCCCCTTCCACCTCCGAGGCGATCTGCAGGCTCGGGAATTGCGGCGATTTGCAACCTATCCGAAGTGACTGCGCGCCTTTAGGGAATCAACATACAGTCAAACTCGGATATAACGAGATCCAAGGGACCAAATGCTTTTGCTCGTAATATCCGTTACTCGTTATATCCTTTACGAGTAGTAACATGCACTGTCACTCACTGTCTTTCCCTCTCTCACGCACACACGCGCGCTCACACACGTACTATTCTTATGCAGAGGTGATAAAATAACAAAGATTAATATAAGATGGTTGAAATTACAAAGTGAACAATTTATTCAGTAAACTATCCACATACATGATAAATTTACAAGAAAAAGTACTTGGTACGAGAGTACAGCCACTGCTCGTTCATTTGGACTAAAGCTTTGCTCGTTATAACCGTAAGGCTCTCTAATACAGTCTCGTTATAACCGTTATATATTGCTCATGAAATGCATTATTTCCAAACAACCATTCTCTCTTTCCTCGCAATAGCCGAGATCTCGTTTTAACCGTGCTCGTTATAAATTAGTTTGACTAATAGGAATTCGGGAATAAATATCTAACTCATGTAACGGTGATTTTGTTTGAATTGGATGTGAAATACTCAGACTTAAATGATCCAAGAGTTTTCAACTTTGTTAAATGAAATTTTTTGACTAATTTTCACCTCTGAGAAACTTGTCGAAGTCTTTTCCTTTGACTATAGGTCTAGTTTTTTTTTCGTCCTACATTTATATCTTTCCCTGCAATTTACTACAGGGCTATTTGGCTGGGGCAAAATCAACTCCAGACATGCATTAATGTAAGAATGAAAGTTTTATTCAAGGACGAGGAATTTTCATTGACATTTGCAGACCTTCTGGTACTAGGTAAACGGAAAAATACTAGTAGTTTGTCTTCAATCAAAGTAATTGTTTTGAAAAGCCCCATGTCAAATCGTGTTGGTGTCTTGGTGTCAACAGTGAAGTCCTCGATGCTCGCAATACAGTTCAATTTCTCTGCAATGAATTGAACTACTTGTACAGGTAAATTTTGAGCTGAGATGGCAAATAAGGCAACGCACGGTGGTGGGACGAAGAAGAGTTATTTCATTCGCATTTCCTCCCTCTTCACATCAGTGTAAAACACCAAAAGTAAGACGCGGGTGAGAGTACTATCATCACCGTCGGCCTGGCGCTACACGCTGACGCCGACGCGGACAAGTCGTGACTCGTCTTTGCCCATCCTGAATCCTCTGCCATTCGCCCATAGAAGTGCTGTTTAGAAACGCCCTCCAGAACCAAGGATTGGGGGCGTTTACTCGGAACCGAAATCGCAATTTTGTAGCCGAAATTGTTAGATGGAAACGAAAAAAGAATTGTAGTGAAAAAATATTCCACTCACCACAACCATTCGCTCGTAAATAAAAAATTAAAAATAAGCAAAGGGTGACGCCCATAGAAAAAGCTGTTTTGAAGACATTGACGTCATTTTCCTCCCGTCCTTGACTGCTTTTCGAGGAAGGGAAGGGAGAGGAGGGGGGTTATCGGAAGTTCTGCTCGAACAGATGCTGTGGCAACTGCTCCTTTTGGCAGAGTCAGCTGTGTCCCCCCCACCAATTGCGATGAGGCGAAGTAGATTCGCGAGCTCAGTTGTGATTGGATTGGAAGTCGATATACGTCAGACGCTACAAAGCACAAGCAAAATCACGCCATAAAAAGGGGCTCACTAGGGCTTTATTTATTTATTTTTTTATTTTTCATTACCACCTAAAACAACAACTATGGCCTTCACATAGGGGTATTTAACAATGGGGGCGTTTACTCGGAACCGAAATCTCAATTTTGTACATGAAATTGTTCGATGGAAACGAAAAACGAAGTTTAGTGAAAAAATTAATCTTCTAACCACAACCATTCAATCATAAATCAAAAATTAAAATAAGCAAAAGTTGACGCACACCAAAAAAGCTGTTGAAAAGCTGAATTGACGTCATTTTCCTCCCGTCCTTGTCTGCTTTTCGAGGAAGGGAGTGGAGGGGGGTTCTCGGAAGGTCTGCTCGCACAGATGCTGTGGCAACTGCTCCTATTGGCAGAGTCAGCTGTGTCCCCCCCACCAATTGCGATGAGGCGAAGTAGGTTCGAGAGCTCAGTTGTGTTTGGACGAAGTCGATATACGTCAGAGGTTGCACTACGCCCACTTTTCCGAAAGGGTTAAAAACATCAGTTTTTCGCCGCTTATAGCTCGAGAAATGATTGACAGATCAAAACACGGAAAAATACGGGTCTTTTTGTTTTACAGACTCTATAAGATTAGGCAATTAAAAAAACATGGTAAACGACCCAATTATAGAAATTTGTGATCGCGAAACTGCATATTCTATGGGTTACTAAAGCTACCAACAGATGTAAGTTAAAATATTGAAAATATAAAATGCTTCTGAATTGGGCACAAGCTAAATCAAGGCATAAAAAAGGGGCTCACAAGGGCTTTTTTTACTTTATTTTTTCCATCACCACCTAAAACAAAAACTATGGCCTTTACATGGGGATATTTAACATTAACAATAATAGACGAGGGCACACATCCATGTCCTGAGTGGTGAAAAATCTACTCAGGCGAGACTCGAACCCGCGACCAAGGAAATCAGGCGAGAACTTAACCACGCCGCCACCGGGGCCGGTTTTGTAAGAGAACATAGATCTTTCCATCTTTCCTGGGGTAAACACATACGTGAAATAATGGGTCAAGCTAATCGTAAACTGGGATTCATCAAAAGAGTATTGGATAAATGTGACGATCATGTACGAGAAATCAGCTACTTTTCCCTTTTTAGACCTCATTTGGAATATGCTGTAAGTGAATGTGACCCCTACGAAATCGGTATAAATTATGAACTTGAACATATGCAGCGAAGATCCGCAAGATTTGTAAAGGGACGATACGATAATATATATTAGCGTAACTAGTCTATTAAATGAATTAAAATGGGAATCATTGTCCGATCGCAGGTTGAAATTTAGACTTAATCTGTGGAATAAATTCCAAGGTAATATTTTCAGTGATGATGTCAAAATATTTTGCGAACCCCAACCTTCTATGGCAGACTGGACCATAATCATAAAATTTAAGAAGTTGATTGCCGAACTGACAGATTCAAAATGTCCTTTTTCCCTCGTACAATTAGAGATACGAATAACGGTAAATATGTCCAATCGGAGAGTAGCAGTGTTTTTGCATGTTTGCTTTGCAATTTTCAACGTTTTAAAATAGTGAAGTTCTGACTAGTATATTATCACTATTCCTTTTTTATGTATGGTATGTAGTGCATGTTCGGTGGAAAAATCACCCACTGCCACACATCTTTGTGGTGGCTTGCAGGGTATTATGTAGATGTAGATAGGTTATTATGTTTTGGATTCCCGATATCACCAGCATATTACAGCCTGCTGGCACTCTCAAGAGCCACGATGAGCGATCGACTCTTCTGTTTTCTTATTTTTCTCCTCCCTTGCGTTCATCTGTTCCTATGTCGATACTTCGAGTAAATAACTCGCCCACAATTGGACCTCTTTGGGAATCCATAGTATAATTCAGCGAGGGGAATATTCCTCGCCATAAAAACTCTGAAAGATAGTATTAGTGAACCAAGGATAAGGTATATAGTTAAAATATCCCCATTTTTCCTCTTCATATATCACTGTTTCCCTGTTTGTGTGTGAGGTAACATAACTTCCATTCCCTGTGGGTCGTTTTCAAAGTTTTTCGCATACTTGGCATTGGTGCCATAATGTAAAATACTTCGCATAGATACTATTCACTCAAAATATCCTCTTCTTCCAAGGCTAGAAGCCATCAGATTATCGATATTCCCTTTATTTTTGCAACCAAAAGTAATAAATGAATATTTATTTAATTAACCATTTCACTTAAGATAATTAAACACTACAGTACTTTAGATCACTGGGCCACTAGATGGTTCACTGGACCATTATATATCGACGTCGTTACTGCAACCTGAGGTCCTATGTAATCATAAAGTTAGAGAAATTGATTGCCGAACTGACCGATTCAAAATGTCCTTTTTCCCTCGCACAATAAGAGATACGAATAACGGTAAATATGTCCTATCGGAGAGTAGCAATGAATAGCATTGGTAGCTGCATGTTGGTATGAGTACTTAAAGCTAACCCTACTAACAGAATGTTTTTGCATGTTTGCTTTGCAATTTCTATCTTTTTTAAATAGTGTAGTTCTGACTACTATATTAATACTATTCCTTTTTTATGCATGATATGTAGTGCATGTTTGGTGAGCAATCACCCCCTGCCACACACCCTTGTGGTGGCTTGCAGGGTATTATGTAGATGTAGATGTATGTCGTAATTACACTAGCCTGCTCATTGGGGGCGTTTACTCGGCACCGAAATTGCAATTTTGTAGACGAAGTCATTAGTTGGAAACTAAAAATGCATTTTGTTGAAGAATTAATCTTATAACCAGAGCCATTCACTCGTAAATCAAAAATTTAAACGAATGAAAAGTGACGCCCACCGAACAAGCTGCTTTAAGAATTACTGCGTCATCCACTTCCCGTCCTGGACTTCTTTTAGGGGAAGGGAAGAGAGAGGAGGGGTCGAAAGGTCTGCTCGCACATATTCTGTCGGAATCACTTCCATTGTCAGAGTCAATTGTGTCCCCCATTGTCATAAGGCGAAGTAGCTTGGCGGGCACAGTTGTGATTGGACGAAGTGGATGACGCATTAAGTCGCATGCACGCCCACTTTTCGGAAAGGGTAAAAGAGATAAGTTTTTCGCTGTTTATAACTCGAGAACTAATTAAAGGGTCGAAAAACGGAAAAATGCGAGTCTTTTCATTTTACAAACTCTATCAGTTTCGGCAATAAAAACATGATAAACGACTCCATTGGCTCAACTTTAAGTGATTTAAATTTGTTTTCTGAGTAAGTATGAGGTGCTAAGCTAGTTAATTTTTTTCAAACATTCACTGATTTGTTTTTTTTTAGTTTAATTCCAATGGGGGCGTTTATTCGGAACCGAAATTGCTATTTTGTGCACTTTTGTGCACTGAATTTTGTGTGTTTATAGAAAAATTAATTTCCTAACCAGTGCCGTTCACTCCTAAATCAAAAATTTAAATAAGCAAAATGTGACTCCCACCGAACAAGCTGCTTTGAGACATTTTACTTCATCCTTCTCCCGACCTTGACTGCTTTTAGGGAAAGGGAAGGGAGTGGAGGGAGGGAGGAGGGTCGGAAGGTCTGCTCGCGCAGATCCTGATGCATACATTGTCTGACTGAGAGACTGCCCATTGCCCATTGGCAGAGTCAGCTGTGCGTCCCTCATTGCGATAAGTCGAAGTAGCTTTGCGGGCTCAGCTGTGGTTGGACGAAGTGGATGACGTAAAAGGTCGCATGCACGCCCAATTTTCCGAAAGGATTAAAAACATCAGTTTTTCGTCACTTATAACTCAAGAACTAATTGACGGATCAAAAAACGAAAAAGTACGGGTCTTTTTATTTTACAGAATCTATCAGATTAGGCAATAAATATACATGGTAAACGGCCCCATTGCTACGGATCGCGCTCTTTATAAAATGATTCAATGCCTTCTTAGCGGAGTTGGAGGCGTCATATCGGGCAAAAGACCAATCATATTTCATAAACGTAAAAAATCCCTAGAACTGACCACAGTGTACCATAGTCAGTTACTTTTTTTTTCAATTTTTGCTCTTTTCAATCTTACGTTAACCCTTGCTATCCAGAGTCATTATGGATTTGTATGCTACCAGCCTCGTTTCCACCAAATTTGCAAATCTTATTATAAACTGTGGTATTATTGTCCTTGCGTATGCGTGGATCTGTTTCCTGAAGGATATACGATAAAAATCAAGTCTCATTGGCTATAGTACTGCCTAAGGTTGCTCTTAACATGTATTCATGTAAAAGTTCACTGGTCTTGAACATTGTATCATTATGAATGTTCAGGATTCTAACGTTGGAAAGGTGCATTTCCGGGCCAGAGTTTAAGCTAAGAAATAAATCTTCATGATTGCAAATGGTGGGTAGAACTCTGAAGTATGCAGTTTTTTCGTGCACAAACGTGGGTGTGCTCGTCAAACATACAGTCATGGTCGGTAAGTAGTGGCAATTAGCTAGCGAAGACTGGGCAACTGATATACTAGAGGTAATTGACGTTCTCATTGTTTTGGAACACTATAATAGTGAAATAAGACTTCAAGTTATCAAATTTTCATTATTAATTGATGCAGTTGGATGGCTTTTGAGGTTAAATGAATGTTTACATTACTCTGTATAAGGATTTCGATCATTTCTTCTGGTGAGGAAATTTTGACAAAATTCTGATTTTGTACATCTACAAGCCACCGTAAATGTGTGTGGGGTGATTTCATACCGCAAATGCATTAAATTTCATGCATTAAAGTACTAGTAATTGTATTCTAGTCTAAATTTAACCATTTCAAAAAAGATAAAAATAGCAAAGCAAGCATGCTAAAACATACTGTTAGTTGGGTTAGCTTGAAGTCCTTATACCAACTATGCTACCTATGCTTTCTATTTATTAACTTGTATTTATACTATGGGATATATTTACAGTTACCCATTCTTATCCCTAACTGAACGGAAATGGGGACATTTTGAATCCGTCGGTTCGGCGATCAATTTCTCTAATTTTATGATAATGTTTCAGTCTACTGAAATAAGTTGGAGTTTGCAAATATATTTTTAACGTTATCAGTGAAAATATTGTGTTGGAATTTAGTTAAGAGATTAAGTAAGAATTTCAATCTACAATCCGCTAATTATTTTCATTCAGTTCATCTAACAGGCTAAACTTTTGTGTATTTTGAAAAAGCCTTTGCCAATAGATAACATCAGCGGTGGCTCCTCGTCCAATTTATATCAATACAATCATCATCATTGGTCAACTATCCTAGGATTGGTTTGACGCAGCTTTACACTCGATTCTTCTATCGGCCAACCTTTTCATTGTGGCGTAATTCTTCTCTTTTACATCCCTCACTACCTGTTCCATGTATCTCATACCAGGCCTACCTTTTCCAATCTTCCCGTTCACTTTTCCCTAGCCGATTGTCTTCATCAGCCCATCGTGTCTTAAGATTTGGCCGAAGTTATCCGGTTTTCTTTTTAGAATTTTCAGCAAACTTCTCTTTCCTTCCACTCTTCTTAGGACTTCCTCGTTACTTAGTCGGTCGATCCATTTTATCTTCATCATTCTTCGGTAGCACCACATTTCAAGTGCTTCTACCCTTTTCTTCTCCATCATTACAATATTCAATCATATTTACAAACCCTGTTGCTATTCTTCATCATAATCTGGTATGGGTCAGATTGTTGGGACTACCCCAATGAATGAAACGTTGAGTCTTCGTCGGGTAAAATCGATTCTTTCAGGAACTTCATTCCTGCGCATAGAAACATGTGACGTGCAAAAACAGCATAAATCAAAGGATTTGCTAATCAACTATTCTAAAAGCAATCAAACCGTTATGTCACGAAATGAATCACTATTAAAAATCACGGTAGTCTTATATTGCTGAATGATCCCTGCTTGAAAGATATTGCTAATGATGCATGTAAAACTACACGATGAGTTTATCAACATGCAATATTTTGCTCTAACCCATAGTTATTTCATCTGAAGTACCTATATTTCGATACTATCTAAGATATTAACCGACAGTGTCTATTTATTTTTGGGGTCTTTCAGCCCTATGTATTTCATTCATAGTGTCTCACTTTATGCCTAATTTTTCTCCACAAAAATGTTAATAAGCCGCAGTGCTTTGATACATTTCATTATCATTATTGGATTTTCCCTCCCGTTTGATCATTCCGTAAATTTCTTAAGGCCTCTTTACACGATACATTTTCTTTTCCATTTCTTGTATGTACAAACGCTTGTATGAGGTAATTGTACCGTGTAAAGTGGCAAATTGTGTTAACGCTTTTGCGAATGTCTGAATGAACGCACGGAAAGTGGAACCTTTTCTAATTCCATTTAGACAAACATACAATTTCGTTCAGTTTATACAAGCGCTTGTAAAAGAAATAAAAAAAATTGTATCGTTTAAAGCTGCCTTCAGGGTACAATTTTTCCAATTCTAATAAAATTGGAAAAATTGTACGTGAATAATTCCCTCCACATAACAATTGAGCACAATCAATTTACCTTCGGTATAATGATATTCAATTAAGCAACCGAAACCAGATACACGTGACGAGATTCCAGGGATTGATAATTCAATATATGCCAGACAGGAGAAACTCTTCATCGCTGCGTAGGGGAAGCAGCTTCCAAATCACGGGTCTCCACCGGAACTCGTCAGGGGAGGATCTCTAGCAATTACCCCAGTTGCACGCGGAATCGTCAAGGCATAGGCACGCTTAAACCTCCCTCTCCCCTCCGGCTCCACCCACCGCTTGCGAGGGTTCGAATCCCTTTGACGGACTACGCCCTCGCCGCCACTTCCATTCATTCTCATAAGTGCCCTCCTCCCTCAAACCCTTACGCGACGAGTGCCCACCCAACCTCCCCATTATGTCGTTTGCTTTTGTGCCACTCTCTCGAGTAACCCCCTTCCATCACTCCTCCCCTCTCAAATCACCCCCTCCCTCTCTCTCCATCCCTCTTATGTGGTAACAACGAAATCGGCGGCTGAGGGCTCATTAAGCCATAGTCACAATGCCCCTCTGACAAACAGAATCGTGTCTTGCGAGACGAGGGCATATCGACGCCGAACCAATTGATTCCCTTATCCGAATCCGAGCCGAATCATATGATTATTATCGAAATTAAAAAAAAAAGAAGTGAGTGATGCAGATTTTTAAGTGATTCCAGCGTTATTTCTACATCTAACGTTTATTTTGAATGTTCACTTGAGATCGAGTCGCAGGATATCAAGATAATCATCAAATGCGCTCCATGCATCTGACCTATTTCTCACAATAATACTAAATTAGATATGGGTGCTGTTACACAGTCTGCAGCACTTAAAACTAAGTGACTGGAGTCTTTGTAGAAATACAAGAATAATAATGTATTAGGCATTAGTTAAAATGCATTTCCAACAGTTTAGTTAGTTTTTACCCGTTAGTCTTATTACTCATTTATCTTAGTTTACTCATTACGAAGGTGCATTAGTAAGAGTTGGTAGGGTTAGAAGTATCTTCAGATGCTCTATTCTAGGCAAATGGAGGAAATTGAAGAAAGAAATCTACATCTACATCTGCACGATACCCTGCAAGCCACCGCGAGGGTGTGTGGCAGGGGGTGAATATCACCAAGCTTGCACTACTAACATGCAAACGAGTAACTATAGGGTCTCATGTAACTAGATTGTTAGTATCCATAGTATTTAAGGGATTAATGCATGCATCATGCCCTACAGACTACTCTAAAATATTTCCCCTACCTATCCCTTTGCTATGCTGTCTATTCTGTTCTCTTATAGTACGGAGGAAAAATGCCATTTTGAATCTATCAGTACGACAATCTATCTCTCTATTCTTATTTATCTGGTTGAATCTAGCATAACACGCAGGTGTTTTTAATATGTGCCTAACATATTCAGAAAGCTATCCGATTGAAATTTCTCTCATAGATTCAATCTGTACTTTAACCTACGCTCTGATAATGATTCCCACCCTAATTCTTGTATTAATTCTGAAATACTCCTCAACCTATCGTACTACCATCACGAATTGACGTGACTGCATGGAATGTCTATTAAGGAACAAGGGTTTTTGTAAACTTTCTTAAACGTTATCTTGCCTGTTATATGGAAGGTGAAATGTGCAGTGTGTGTCCCGCATGATATTATTAGTTATCTCTAATTTAGTAGTCTGTATGTGTAAACATTTAAGCACGTGCGTAGAGCATATTTTGGTGATAAGCAACCTCCTAGCATACACTCTCGGGGGTGCATGTAGGGTGGATGGTAGCCATTTCAGTATAAGACGCCTATTCACTCATATCAATTCATGATACCTGTCGTTTTACCGATATCTTCACAACTTCCTTTCTACCTGAATGCATATAAATCCCCGTCGATATAAATTTCAGATAAACCTACTTAGAATAGTTGATTTTTAGGCACACGAAGTTAACACCATCGTACTTTAAAAATTTATTATTTTTTTCCGTTTAATTTGAATGGCAATAAACCTTCTAGTGGAGATCTGTTTGCTTCAGCAATAAAAAAAATCGCATGGCGAGTAGTATAAAACCTAAAATTTTAATCTAGAAAAAAATCCAACCTACAAACTTTGGTCAGCCAGACCTGTGCGTTACCAACCTGACTACCGCGGCGGGCCTTAATCCGAGAGTAGCACACACTTCTTTGTTATCATTACTACACACAGAAGCAGACTTCTACATACAACATAGCTTCTCTGTATTTTACCCCTTAATCTTCCAGTTTCTTTCTCCCATTCACCTAGATATCACAGTTTACCAAATAAAACTCTGTCATATCCCCTTTCGTAGGGTTTCAGGGTAAACTATAGCTTTATATGGAGATTATAACTGCTTGAGTCTGTGATCCATCACGAATTTGTTCGTATCGTGGCTTCCCATTCTGGGAGATCCCAATTTTTCAATGGCGGGAGTCTAGGGCTGGGAGGGAAGGGTCTTGAGATCACCTCCGGTACGGCGCCTAATTGGTTGTTTAATCGCGGCCCCGGTGGTAGGGTGAACCAAAGCTCCACCTGATCTCAAAGCAGGGTTGAATATGAGAGCGGGAAGCCGACCTTCGATTGATTATTTTTTTCCGGAGCGATTTGGTCAGGAGGGGGGAGAAATCATTTGGGAGTCTCCTTTCTCAGGTGATTACGAGCGATCCGGAATGAGTTGGACAGAATGAATTAGCGATTTGAGTTTGATGGATGGTCTCCGGATAGAGGCGTGATGGGAGCCATCGGGTTGGGAAGAACTGCCGCCGTCTTCGGTTATCGGCTGCGGGAAACCATCATGCCCTTTGAAACGGCTCTCAAAAGAGGGAATCGCTAAGAGAGCCGTGCGTTTTACGTTGTCAAAGACAGGGGAGGCCAAGCATTCATCAAATATGACGTGATGAATGTTTTTTTTTCTGCGAGGCAAATTCGAGATTAGCGACGTCTGTGCTTCCACGCCTACCGAATGTTGGACGAATTCTGTACTTGTTTCTAAAATACTTGAAAATCCGTTTCGGGTAATGTTGCTTCGCACACTTTAAATCCAATTCTATCTCGAAGTTTTTCATACATCTACATCTACATAATACCCTGCAAGCCACCATAAAGGTGTGTGGCAGGGAGTGAACTCTCACCAAACATGCACTACATATCATGCATAAAAAAAAGGATGACTACTTTTATAGGTACTGTTCAAAACTACGCTATTTAAAAAAAGATAAAAATAGCAAAACATACATGCAAAAACATGCCGTTCGTTGGGTTAGCTATAAGTCCTTATGCCAACATGCAGCTACCAATGTTATCCATTGCTACACTCGTACTGGATATATTTACCGTTATTCATATCCCTAATAGTGCGAGGAAAAAAGGACATTTTGAATCTGTCAGTTCGGCAATCTATTTCTCTAATTTTATAATTATGGCCCAGTCTACCATAGTAAGTTGGGGTCCGCAAAATATTTTTAACATCACTGAAAATATGGTCTTGGAATTTGTTTAAGAGATTAAGTCTAAATTGCAACCTGCGATCTGACAATGATTCCCAATTTAATTCATGTAACAGACTGGTTACGCTAGTAAGGTTATCATACTGTCCCTTTACAAATCTTGCCGATCTTCGCTGCACACGTTCAAGTTCGTTATTTAGACCGATTTCGAAAGCGTAGAAGATTTTCGTAGCGCATCAGTGGTCGAAACCTTAATTGATCGACAAATATACTGTGCGAACATTTTTGCTTGTTTAGCTTGTAGTTCTCGAAGCGTAAATTATGTCTTTTTTAGACGTAACTCTAGAGATAAAAGGGGAGAAGTTTGAAAGTTCGGAAAAACCAATCCAAGGTAAACCCAGAACCTATATATTTATTTCCTAATTTATTTGATTACGTCTTTCAGCGGAGAAAAGGAAATCCTACGCATCCAAACCAGCAATGTTACTCATTTATTTCATGCTAAATATTTATTTCTCGGCAATGTCATTCAGCTTAGCTGCTAGTCGTGGCATGCTTTTCAAGCTCATGGGTGTTGGAAAATCCAATTGCAGTTGTGCCATGTGCAGAAAGTTTAGATGCATTGATAAAAATGAGATACCTTAATTTATGCCATTTACTTATTTTCTACTGAAATTCCTTTTTTTGGTTGTTATAGAATTTTTTTTGTGCACATTCCAGAAATAAGATGAAACAAACGTAATCAAAGCAACTTGAAATCATGAAAGAAAAATGCGTCAGCTTCCTGCTTAAGACGTAATTTATTTTCGCACCTATGATGCACTCCGGCCGAATATGGCAGATCATGTACATTCCTAAAGCTCTCACTCATTCAGCTTCTCTGAAGTAATTTAAAGTGACTAAAGCACCCTTACACCCACGCACTCACCCCTTTGGCCTTTCTCCGGTCGCGAATCCTGGCGATTTATCTTTTCATCCGGCAACAGCCATCCTTCCCAACACCTGGACCTTTTCTTGATGACTTGGACGCGAATTCGAGGAAGGTCTCGGGATTCCATTTCGAAATATTAGTCGGTCCATAAAAGAAATTATGTGCGAAATTCCATCATTTCCTTCGCATCCGAGAGCACGTGCTCGATTCTACACTCTAACCTGCCCGTTTTCGGAGCACAGTGGACCCCATGGACACACAATGGACCCTCACGTGGACAAGCATTTCATCTTTTCGCGTCCATTGCCGCACAACAACAGTTTTGACGATGATGTTCGGTTGGAGCCATCCTATAAGTCATATGAAAACGCGAACGCTGGAAATAATTTTATCCTTCACGCGGTCATCATCGTGATTCATCGCCGCGTTTGGCAGCAACCTGTGAAATCGCGTGATGCTCCCCGGCGCGGGTGTTTTTCCTCGGACCGGACGCTGTGGCTCATTTTTTTCTCTTAATGGATGAGTGGGAATGAGTCCGCAAGGCAATAATTCTCACCTGCCGGATTGGGCTTTTCACAGTAGAAACTTCGACGTCCGTCACCGGCTAAAAGGTTTTTCAAAATTTCTTTAACGTGTACCTACATGTTTTAACTTTGCTGACTCTTACGCATGTACCATAGGAAACATAAGTTTATTGTTTAATTTATTTATACAAATGAATGACTATTCAGCAACGATCATTTCACTTTGCATTAAATAACAATTTAGCGTCATTTATAGCAAACGTGTCTCATAACTGCACACTATTTTCCTCGGGGTATCAGCATTCGTTTGATGTAATTAGTGTATAAACGAAGTTGCATTTTTCTGCTTGCCTGCATAGTGGTAAGGAATCTCTCTGATTGATAATGCAAGAGATAATAAGGGGCTGGTTCACCCCCCACCAAACACCCTTGCGGGGGCTTTCAGGGTATTATGTAGATGTAGATAAGCACAGTAACCTTTTCGATGGGTAGCTAGACACGAGGGAAAAACAAAGAAGACCACATGGGTTGCACGCTAGAGATTCTCAGTCATTTCTCTTGGAGTCTTCCCTTTATTATTTCCTCAGGAATAAATCTCACGGCACTTATTTATTCTCCTAATGATCTCTCTAAGTGTGTGTGATGAGGAGAGAGATGCTACATTTCCATACCTTGTTTGAAATGCATTGATAGTGCATGCGAAGTGGGTTTGATGAAGGAATTAGAAAGCTTACAAAGGAAATTGCTGAGATTGGTGAAAGGTAGTTATGACAATTGTGTTGGTGTCACTTGCATACCATGAAAATAAGAATATGACTCGCTGCAAGTTTAAGGTTTAGACTAGATATTTTATATGAATTCGAAACTCAGCTGGTTTGCGGTTATGTTAAAACTATTTTAGAAAGTCAGTTTGTTGTGCTTGGTTGGACTGGGAAAACCACTTCCGAAAGATTGAACAATATTTTAACTGTATACGCGTGGTGCATATTTTGTGTTGAATTACCTGTACCAAAAACCACCGAGGTAGCTATAGACCTCTGTAGGTATAGTTAGAATTGATAGAAAGAATTTTAGGCGACAAGAAATCGTTAAGAAGACGAAGTAAGATTTATCTCGTCCGTGAGCACGAAATAAATCGAAACAAGTAATTGCAACAAAATGTTTATCCTTTATGGAACTCTAACTTATATGGTCATGTCGCATTTCCCTTTCAAATATAGTAACTAAAGCGTTACTGACATATTTTGCCAACGATCTCTCGACCTTACTGTTAAGTAGTCATAACGTAACTAATCATAATATAATTGCCAGCATATGGGCAATCGAAATATCTTCATTAAAAAATGAAGATATTTTGATTGCATTTATCAATACCATAGGTAATGAATCAAGACATGTTATATTTGGGCAGCCTCTGACTTTAAAAAATCGCCAATGGTTGTCATACCGGTAGCATTTAGCCACACAGAGTGAAAGTACGGATTTGAATCATATATCGATCCTGGATGATTTATTGTAGGATCAAGATTAGTTTAGACGAGAAGATTCGACATCAGCAGTTTGGTCGAATGTACTTCTGTTATGCCTAAGACGCTACATCTACATCTGCGTAATGTACTGAGAGCCACCACGAGGGTGTTTGGCAGGGAGTGAAGATCACCAAGCATGCACTACCGACATTCAAACAAGCAACTATAGGGTCTCATGCAACTATATTGTTAGTATCTATAGTATTTAAGGGATAAATACATGCATCATGCACTACAGACCACTCTAAAATATTTCCCCTACCTATCTCTTTGCTATGCTGCCTATTCTGTTCTGTTATAGTACGAGGGAAAAATGCCATTTGGAATCTATCAGTACGACAGTCTACGACAGCTCTAAACGAAAGGCGGCAAGATGTCTTCTGTTTAACTGCACAGCTGACGAACAGAGGTCGGAATTGAACTGCTTATCACACAGCTCTCAAGCAGGGATAGCCTCTGTCGAGAAAGGAACTCGTGGTCCTGGAGTGGGAAGCTAATGCTCTAGTCACTACGCCTACCTGATCCCGTTCATATTTGATTCTCGGTAATATTTCATTTTGCTTTCAACCATGAATGTTTCATACATTTTACAACGCCTTGCCTCGGTTTCATGGCAGCTGCCGCTCCCATTTCTTTTTTTATTCCAAGCAAGCCACGGTCTTAAAATAGAA
Organism: Platycnemis pennipes; assembly: GCA_933228895.1. Classification (NCBI taxonomy): domain Eukaryota; kingdom Metazoa; phylum Arthropoda; class Insecta; order Odonata; family Platycnemididae; genus Platycnemis; species Platycnemis pennipes. Next base: position 114,180,909 of record OW121850.1, read on the forward strand.
ACGTAACTAAACAATCAAATAAATAGCCTCTTGGAGCTGGTAATGGCGCACGTAATGAGGGTGAGGGCCGGGACAAATGCCCGTGGATGCTGGCTGGTCATGATGACACATTCATCCCCTGCCATACATCATCCAAGGGAGAGGGTTGGGGAGTGGGGGGGGGCAGAGATGGCCTCCTTAATAACGACCTCTGCACCGCAGACAGACGGGCAAAAAAATGCGGGAGTCGGATTGGTCCCGTCTTGAGATGTGAGAGAATTCCGGGCGCAAGAGGGGAGGACCACGGTTCGGATATGGACAGCGCGGGGAGAGGGTTCGCGTCGGGAGTTGGTTCGCGTCGGGAGTTGGTGGGGTGGTGTGGTCACCAGGGGGGGGGAGTGGGTGGGTGCGTCCAGGGAGGGGGAGTTGATAAATAAGTGGGTGGGGCGTTGGGTTGTCAAGAGAGATCTCCTTCCAGCCAATCAGAGGCTGGACCTTTTCCCCGTCGAAACAACTTACGTACCACGCACCCTCGATTTCCATCCAGATATATTTTTTTCTCGTCTTCGTACGCCACCTCCATTGAAACCGAACGTCCCATTCTCTCCGCCTCTTCCTCCCATTCTCCCCCGCCTCTCCCCCTTCAATCTCGCATTCATCCGCACTCCCAAGCACGAAAAACATACATTCCGTGCCCCTCGACATCCGACCACGTCCCCGCCCTTCCCGAGGGAAGGAATTCCGGTGTCCGGCGATTCAATCTTTTGTTTGAGTTTTTATTTTTCCGGAGAGAGGGGGTGAGATCGAAAAAAAGCATAGGAGAGAATGCTTCCCGAGTTCCTGTCTAAATTACTTCTTATACTCAGTCTCACCCTTTTGCCTCGTTCCATTCCACCTTCCCTATTACCTACTATTTTTTTTAAGCCGGAATATTTGGGTTTCCCCGAAACTTTTTACGAGGAAATTGGTTATTAGCCACCAGCCGTCGGTGATAATCAAGGGAAAATGTTTCTATTTTCAATGAAGCAATTATTTTTTCCCCCAAACCACGGGAGTTATCCCCGCTCCATAATTCTATGGTCGCTTCTAAAATTTAAATTTTGTGAGAAAGATGCTTCACCTCGTTATAGGAGGCGAGGAAAACGAACATTAATTTTTCTTCCCAAATTTTTGAGTGCCAGTCGAGTTTCCGGCGCACAATATGGACGGTGAAATGATCATAAATTAAGTCATAAAATTGCGTCAACTGCGTGAAGTGAGTGAGTAATCATGAATAATTTACGAAAATCACATTTCATTTCCATCCTGTGTATATCTGGCAGCATTATGCCTTTCGCCCAATTGATCACAAAAATATTTTTTTAAACCTCTGGTGGTAAAAGAATTAATGCTAGTTAATTCAGCATCATTAAAGGTGTGCTCCAGGATACACGCAAAAACTTTGACACCTTCGTATACGACTCCAGCTTCAAATATTAATTTGTTTATTTCGGCATCTTCCGCAGTATGAAGACTGCTGATCGGTAGTCTAAGCTTCGTACCCTTTGATAACGGCACCAAGAATAAACATTAATAAAATTGTAGATAAAAAAGTCCTAGCGTATCTACTATTATGAAGATATTATTCTTATAGATGTTGTAAGGATGAGTAAAAATCGATTTGTATTTGGGAGTAATTTTGGATTAAAAAGCACTAAATGCTTACCACCAATTGATTTTACAATGCCAAAAATAAAAAAAAAAAATTAAGTCCACCTAAACTATAATGCAAAATTATTTTTCACTTGTGTATATTAAGTGGGTGTATGTATTTTCGGTTTCCCTCATTTTCAGGATTGAATTTAATAACAACTAAAAGCTTAAATGAGCCCAATCGTAATGCCGATACTGAGATGATATCTTCTTAATATTCGCTGGTAAGGGTAAGTAGTCAGATTTTGAAATCAGTATTTCGATACAGTTGGATTGACAAGCAAAAAAAGGAGTTAAATATATGGCTCCCCAGATTTGTATTTAACGAACTTTGTACCATGAAAATCTGGGTAGATTATTCATTAAGGCATTTAGTAAGTCAATGAAGAAATCCAGGTTGGTTATTCAGGGGAGGCGACCGACAGCTGAGGTCATTTGCGCCATTTAGGATTGGTGGGTAATTGGATAATGGTAGGAGTTTTCAGGAAACGGAGGAAGGGTGGAGAGAAGCCCGGCGTTGACATTAGCCTACTCATAAAGAAAGGCGCCAAGGGTACCACGGCTTAACGTCCCAACCGACGGACGGAGTACTGAACTTGAAATGCCCTCCACTAGGCACTCAAGTGGGGACCATTTTCTCACTGAAAAATCCGCCACTGCCGTGAATCGAACCCGGACCCTCGGGATGTGAGGCAGTACTCTTAATCTAGCACCATGAAAGCTCAATAAATGAGAGCAGAATGGGAAGGGGGAGCTCATTTTCCCCTTCTCTGTTCTTTAATTAACTTCATCTACACTCGCGTAACACTCCGCTAGCCTACGCAAGGGTGTGTGACATGGGTTAAAGAACATCAAACGTTCACTACTTACATGCCACTAAGAGCTATAATGCTACCAATTCCTGAAAAAGTTTTTGTTGTGAGTCAAATGCAAATAGATGGTTAGTATCTGCTTAGAAACGGAGTGATTACTGGTTACAATGGCTTTCTCTAAATATATTTGTGTGTTAGATTATTATTATTATGGCCATGGCCTTAGAGTCATATACTGCCACTCTCTTTCGTCTCCTTTGATCGTCTCTTTCATCTACATCTACATAATATCCTGCAAGCCACCACAAAGATGTGTAGCAGGGGGTGATTGCTCACCAAACATGCACTACATATCATGCATAAAAAAAGGAATAGTATTAATATACTAGTCAGAACTTCACTATTTAAAAAAGATAGAAATCGCAAAGCAAATATGCAAAAACATTCTGTTAGTGGAGTTAGCTTTAAGTACTCATACCAACAGGCAGCTACTAATGCTATGCATTGCTACTCTCCGATTGGACATATTTACCGTTATTCGTATCTCTAATTATATAAGGGAAAAAGGATATTTTTAATCTATCAGTTCGGCAATCAATTTCTCTAATTTTATGATTATGGTCCAGTCTGCCATAGTAAGTTGGGGTTCGTAAAATATTTTTAACTTCATCACTGAAAATATTGTCTTGGAATTTATGTAAGAGATTAAGTCTAAATTTCAACCTGCGATCTGACGATGATTCCCATTTTAATTCATTTAATAGACTGGTTACGCTAGTGAGGTTATCATACCGTCCCTTCACAAATCTGGCCGATCTTCGCTGCACACGTTCAAGTTCATTATTTATACAGAATTTGTAGGGATCCCATACACTGGCAGCATATTCCAAATGAGGTCTAACTAGGGAAAAGTAGCTGATTTCTCGTACATGATCGTCACATTTACCCAATACTCTTTTGATGAATCCCAGTTTACGATTAGCTTGACCCATTATTTCACGCATGTGTTTACCCCAGGAAAGATCATGAGTCAGTCTTATTCAAAGATATTTAATGGATTCCATGTTTGTTAATTCATTATTACTTATTTTGTATGTGCTAGGAGGAGAACTATTCTTATTCCAAAAATGCATTACTACACATTTTATTAAATTTAATTCTAACTGCCATGTATAAATCTTTCTTCTCTCCTGGCTTCCTTCCGTCTTATTCCTCCCCCTTTTTCATCAATCTCCTTCCCTCCCAACCCACACCTCCTTCCCTCGTCCTCCTCGGTTGGAGGCGGCGGCGGACGCCGGCTAGGGGGCATCATGCACCTGTACGGGGCAGCGTTTGACCTCCGCCGGGTCCACGCGATAGCCGCCGACAAGACGGCGTCGGACGAAGCCAGCAGGAGCTGCGGGAGTCAAAAGAGCATCACACGCGCGCGCGCTGACCGACCGACTTCGGACGTGACCTGGGGACGCAAGGAGACCTGGGAAGGAGGCGGCGGGGGAGGGCAGTCCAGCGCTTGCGTTTGACGTTTAGGGGAGCGGTGGAGGAGACTCGAGCGCGGCGCGCGTAAATAGGGCATTCGAGGCACGGAGTCGGTGCAATAAGGGTCTCGAACTTGAACCATACGTGCCCGACCGCTCTCGCCGCCTTTCCCCGCTGTTTTTTTCCTCTCCATCTCACTCTTTATGCGCCTACTCCCACTCCACCTCCCGTTGCATGCGATGTCTTTCTGGGACGGGGAGTGGACATCGGGAGCGAAGCGAAGGAACATTAACCGAGCGGTGAAAACAGAATGGAGTTGGTTTTATTGCTTTCTAACCGGGACGAGACATAGCGCTCGCGGGAGATATAAAATACGCGCTCGAGAAAATATCCTGCGTATTCAACATTTGCCAGATAGATTAGGTCACGTAAAATGATGAATGGGATATCATTTGATGATCCCTATCCGAGCGACTAAGGTTTGAGGCAGTTAGAACACAATTAATAGTAGTAATATTTGATTCAAACTTCTTAGGCTTAAGCCCACAGTCTGACATGACCATTAATTAAAGACAAATGTGACATTCATACCCCAGGTGCCATTCAAACCCTAACTCCTGGATAACCGGCCAGTGTGTTTCCAACCAGGCTGCTAGAGTCGGCAGATAGCTACGCTGCTTTCAATTAACTCTCAAATTCTGTCACCCTACAATCAGGAAATAAGCTTTGTACCCCATTTAAAGTTTACGAAAAGAAATATTTAGCTTTCGATCTATGCACTACGTTTAATTGCCTTCATATTTTCAATCGCGTTTTATTTACGACAATAAAAGCAGATCTTTAATATTGAAGAAGAAGGCCCTACTTGATCAAAAACAGTATATATTGAAAATAGAAGTTTCAGGCGTTATTTCTTGGTATTACTACATAATAGAGAATACAGTGGAAAATTGTATTTTGTACTCTGTATTATGAAAAAATTTATTTTTAATAAACATTAATTTTTTAAAAATAAATTCCATAATAGAGCTTTTATTAATACTTAAGTAGCAGCATTAAAAAGAGTAATATTTACTTTAGGCATTCAAAACCACCTACACTTTAGTTCAGCAGGGATATTGATGTGATGAATCGTTTTTAATCTAATCCATGGTGAAAGGCGTTTTACGGCTACAGCAATACTACAGTGAAAGCGTGTGGCCAAGTCCACTTGTAATGATCCTTTTATTTTTAGGAATTAGTTTTATGAACAGGGTGGACGTAACTAGCTCCTAGTTTTGCTCTTGTTGTATTGGAGGAACAGAAACTCATTAGTTGCTTGACTAACACTTGTGTAACCATGATTTTAAAATGTAAACTTTATGTGATGTAAAAAGGATATTTATCTTTGAGGCGTATTGAGTAAATATTCCTATAGATCCAGATCAATTCTCAATTTTAATCTTTTTCTCCTGCATGTTAATATATTTGCTTATTGTTCATATTTGTCGTAAATAAGGTTGATTGCTTGTTGGCGACGGGGGATAATAGGGATTTTCCCTTCGATTGTATTCCGTGACCTTAGTCAAGGAAAGAGTGCGTTGCAGATGTCCGATGTGGAGGGAAGGTGGGCGGGGGATGAAGCACAAGGGGCTTATGGGGAGAAAAGGGGGTGGAGATCGAAGGAGAAAAATTGAAGGACGCCCGGCGCATGCGAGTCTTTCGCGCGAGGAAAGTAAAGCGAGCGACGGGAGGGGGGTTGGGCTGGCGATTTCTCCAAAGCGTGAGGGGATGATGTCTCATAAAAGGTAAAGAAATGTCCAGGGAAGGGAGGGGGAGGTGGAAGGTTAGGAGCGCTCAGGGGCAGTTGGCAGAGGGCGTCGCCTCCTCCCCGGAGATGAATGGACTCCTCTCGAATAGTCTCCCTTTCCACCCCTCATCTTTTTTCCCTTGTTCCATACTGGGGAAGAGCCTATGTGTGGGGGAAGAGGAAAGATAACATATGATTTAACTGGCCCAACGCCACCATAAAAATTCCATCCTCATGTTCTGAAAATCCCAAAAATCTTACAATTAGATTCAAGGCTAATTCCCAAGAGGGAATTCATATCGTCGGTACTTTGCAAATGACGATGTTTTTACGAGTAGCTTTGGCTTTTGCACTCTTGAGACCAGGCTATTGAGACTGACATAGACCTTTGCCAATGCCAGGTTTTTGCAATTTCAAGTTCTTTCTGGAAAAGGTCACTTACTATACGCAGACATTTCAGATGTAGTCATATGCGTTTGAACACTTTATCGGTAAAATGTAATTAATTTCTCCCTAAAAATTCATTAAGGTTTTAATGTCGCATCCAGATAACGGACCTCTTTTATGAAACAAACAGGGAATTTACAATTTGAACCAGAATATTGATTGCGAGAAATTCATGTCGAGTTGGGAATGAGATACTGAAAATAATAATTTTCAAGAAATTATCTGAGTTATTTGTGAGGCAACTATAGTATTATTATAATAATAAAATTACATCCTACGGTACTGACATCTAAATCAAATAGCTGGGTTTGAATTTTACGTTAGCGGAGATTTTTTTCTTGGTACCTATTACACTCCCGACAAAAGTATATTTGAAGCGCGGGATTTTGTCCGTCTCATCGCGTGTTAAACTGTTTACCTCTTGGTAACTCTTAAGAAAAGCATACAAAAATTAATTCAAACAATAGGTTCCTCTACAATATTAATACATTCTGGTCGATTCATCCTATACCAAGTAATCGTGTGTTCCTAGTGATGCCATAAGACCTCAGGTGTCAAGTGTCCCAGTTGTTAACTACGAAAATATCTACTAGCAAATAACTTAACTAATTCCCATTAAAAAATATACTAAAACGATGCTGAAATTTCTCCTTCGGCATTTGAAAGTTGGATTGATGTAGTGGCTTCCCATCTCTAAAGCTCGAGTAGAAATACAAGCTGTAGCAGGCATTTTATTGGTATACCGGAATCCACTTGAGTGCTATGTGCGGAGCACGTCAGGCGCAATACTCCATCCGCCGAATGTGACGTTAAGGAGATTGGCTTGCGACTGCTTGAGTCAAGTTGTCTAAGGAATCTTATTAATTTAAGTACGAGTATTTGCCTGCTAAGTGATCCTTACATTACAAAGAAAATTACCAAAGCTATTGAAAGTCTTAAGTATCACAAAAAATGCGATGGAAAGTCGAATGATTATTTTTTTATGATAATTTTAATCAGCTAGACGATGGAGTCAATTCAGCGTTTACGTTACATATATAAATTCATGTACTCAATGAATTTACTAATGTATAACACCAGAATATTACTTTAAAACATTATGCTATAATATTTCTTTAAATATTCTTTAATATCTCATTAGTAATGATATTATTCATACGCCATACATTTTGGCAACAGTGACCGCAGCGCCACTTGAAGTCAATTAACGCATTTCGTCTGCTATAAGCGCAGAAATTGGTGGATTTAGAGAAAAATACGGTAGCTTGATACTCTTTTTTCGTGTCATTTTATTCCTAAATTACGCATAAAATATCAGTTTTTGTAAAAATGACGAGTCACTATGGTATATTTAAACGTTATAATCCCATGTGACGGCCATTCTCACCGTTAACCGTATGTAATTTCAAATGCAATTAGTGCAAAAAGGAGTATGGGTTGGTATAATAATCTTTACTTTATTAGATAGAGGAACTTAAGTTCTATAAGTGCTGAAATTATAAAAAAAATGACCAGACTTTCACTTTTCGGATCAACCGTGTGATCCTTTGCTCCGTTCGTTGAAGATAGGGTAAAGACGATACGGATATCTCTCCTCTCTTACACCTTTTCCTTAAAAATTCCTACCCCTATCCGATGAGCATCGTAATGTTAATGTAGAGCTAAAGGCCTCAGATGCTATCTACAGCTACACAATACGCTGAAAGCCACCGCAAGGGTGTGTGGTAGGGGATAAACGATCACTAGGCATTAATTAATAACCAGAGAGAAAATCATGCTTACATACTTACATGCGACTTGCATGAAACTGAGAGGTACAAAATAGTGCTAGAAAAAATAGTACACGTGGTTATGAGAGGCGTGTAATTTTGGCTATAAATGTCAATCAATTGTTAGTTTGTACCGCTTGTATGTACAAAGCAATGTAATAGCTATGGATTAGTCAGTCATTTCTAAAAGTAAATTAAATTATTAACATATATTTCCTAGAGCATGCATGATCTACTAGTGTCAAAACATGTGCACATTATAAAAAATCATTGCATTTTAATTTCTACATCAAAATCCACAGTACCTATTCTAATTTCCTCATGTACCTTCACTGTAATCTGTTACTGTCCATAATGTCGGTCGCCTTCCCCGAATAACTAACAAACTCGGGCATCGGGAGGTTAAAAGACGGGAAAGGGGAGATGGGGAATGAAATGGTAGGGGCTGGTCCCTCATCCATACGCTCACCCCATTCCTCTCGCAGAGAGATGTGGCGCTGTCGCTCATCTGACGAGCACCGCGGGGAAAGCTGTTGACGGACGCTTCGTTTTAATTGGTTCTTATGCAGGCGCACGGCGTCGGGGGAGAAAAAATTGCTCGAACGTGGATCGAATCGACTCCGACAAAACGTCTTCCGTCTCATCCACTCCTTCTTCTTCTTCCTCCGTGTGCCCGCTTGCCCCCCCAACCCCTTGCCCGCCCCCGCGACCGCGCGCTACACGAACGAGGGAAGGAGGAGGAAGTTCCGTACGACACCGCAGCACACGAATGGAATAGATTTGCGAGGTGACGCGCATGAGCACATTGAATGTGTGCGATTGATGCTGAGCCCCTCTCTCTACCCCCTGGATCAGTAGTGGGCAAACAGTTGCCCGCGGACGGTTACAGAGCGAAGAGAGTCTTATCGGGGATGACACGACGGACGAAAGGATCACTCAAACACGATTAGAGAAATAAACTACAACGAAGATTAATTCAAATATTTGTTCTTCCCTCATATATTCCATTGCGCACCATTGCCACCATATTCCATTGCGCACCAGATTGTGGTCTGTAGTGCATGATGCATGTATTAATCCCTTAAATACTATAGATACTAACGATCCAGTTGCATGAAACCCTATAGTTGCTTGTTTGCATGGTGGTAGTGCATGCTTGGTGATCTTCACCCCCTGCCACAAACCCAAACGGTGGCTTGCAGGGTATCGTGTAGATGTAGATGTCGATGTAGATTGAATTTTCCCTGCATGCTGGCATAAGGACTTGAAGCTAACCCAAATAACAGCATGTTTTTGCATAGTTGCTTAGCTATTTTTATCTTTTTTAAATAATGAAGTTTAGATTGATATAATATCACTAATCCTATTTTATGCATGATATATAGTGCATGTTTGGTGAGAATTCACCCCCTGCCTCACAACTTCATGGGGGCTTGCAGGGTAATATGTAGATTTAGATATAATTCGCAACCATAGGAACATTAAGACATACCACTCCACGACGCATTCATCATCATGGGTCAACGATCCTAAGGTTTATTTGATGCAGCTCTTCACTCCACTCAACTATCAGCTAAACGTTTCATATTTACATAATATTCCTCTTTCACATCCTTTTCGACATGCTCCGTACATTTCATGCGAGGCCTTCCTATGCTATCCTTCCCATTCACTTTCCCCTTATCGATTGCCTCAATGAAGCCATCGCGTCCCAATACAATTTAAAGTTGCAGGTTTAACTTCATGAAACTCTTTCACAGGGTCAGAATTACAACTTGGTACGTTGTACACTTTATTTACACCAACCATGGTTTCGACATTTGATGGTGTTATCAAGATCATTTATGTCTTTGGCCTTTATAATGTCAATGAAACCATGGTCGACAGAAATAAAGTGCGGAATATGACAAGCTGTAATTCATCATGTCTCAAGTAATGGCCGCCAGTAAAGTGGGCGTGGTGACTTCATAAACAGGAATTTTCGACTACATGATAATACAGTTCAACACATTACTCATAACAGGTAAATAGAGAGTAGGTAATCAAGGTTACCATGGGTGAGATAGGATTTTGAAATTTTGGTGCATTTTGAATGACAGTTTGCATGAACTAATATCATGTTATCAATGCCTTTTTTTGTCACTCACTCAGTGATAAAACCGGAAGGTTGGTCTTTGATAGGCGAGAGTATAGTTCACCCCGTACTAAGCCAATGGCGTGTGAAATTCACAAATTTAGCGTAGGGGGGCCAGTTCCTTTCCCTGTGCCACCTGCGGTTTCCTACGAAGTTCTGGCACTCAGAAAATCGAATCGCGAGGACTTTAGATGAGGGTGTCCAGAAAGGCTCTTTCCCGGGACCCTTCGGTCAGTAGCTCAGTGCTCTACCCACCAGGCCACCATGACCCTTTTTTTGTATATTTCCCAAAATTGCACTAGTGTTTGGGGTGAAAAGTGGAACTTGTGGTACGTTGTCCGCATAATAAATATCCCTAGTAGGCAATTTATCATTCAGCAGTATTTTATACCCTAAGATAGGTACTTGGTGCATGTTTATTGATAATAAAACATCCCGAGTCACACCCTCAAGGTCGGTTGCAAGGTGATATCTGTATTTATGTTGCGTCATCAACAAATTTATATTGCTCAAAGTATTTACTCTTATATTTTTATATAGTTAACACATTCTTTTTTTAATATCCACTCAAAACATAAATTCTCTGACCTTATTAATTAGGTCTGTATCACTTTAAAACAGAACCTATAATATAACTGTTACCAATCCCTTGGGTTATTAGCTAGGAGGTGGTCTAGTTGCACTCTGGTGTTCAAATTCTGACGTGAAGCCTAATGTGTCTCGCTTTTCGTTAGGAGAACATCTCTGTCTATTGATCACCTTGCGAGCTAACTTGAGGATATTAGGCTGGGGATGAGTAGCTACTAAACATGCAGTATGTAAGTGCATGCACTAGTGTTTACATACACTAAGTACCTATCAAGAGGTTACTGTATGAAACGGGGCCATCACAACATATTTAGTTTTCATTTAATGTACAAGAAAATTAAACACATAGTTTCAGGCCTTACTTGGTGGATATTCTTCAGATTATTAAGATGAAAAATTGAAGTAGTAAGATCCCTACAGCTTATTAATATCACCGAACGGGTCACCGTTTTCTCAATGTGTCTCAAACCAGCAAAACCCCTGCTATATATATGTTTCTCGTGAGGGATGAGAGGAAGATAAAGAAAGGGGTTTGTAGGATTGGATGAAGTGTGTCGGATAGGGTGACGTAGGATGTTTAAAAAGAAACCACCCTATACGGTAGATTAAGGGAGGCAAGGAAAGTGGAGGTGGGGGGTTTGCAACTCATATTGAGCCTCTTTGAATCCATCAATACGACAATCTATCTCTCTAATCTTATTTATCTGGTCGAATCTAGTATAATACGCTGGTGTTTTTAAATATATATCTAACATCTTCAGTAAAGCTATTCGTTTAACATTTCTGCAATAATTAAATCTGTCCATTAACCTGCATTCTGAATATGATTCCTAACCTGATCCTTTTATTATCTCTGATACACTACTACACCTATCGTAATACGTTTTAACAAACCTATCTGCACTACGCTGCACACCGTCTAGCTCTCTGATCAAACCTAATTTATTCTGATCCCATATTACTGGCTACATACTCAAGGTGACTTGACTGGTGAACAATAGCATCGCTCCTTTTTCTTCTAATCGCATTTCCCAAATATTATTTAATAAATCGTAGCTTTCTCTTGGCTGTTCCGCATATTTCCCGGATGTGTCTCCCCCACGATAAATCTTAGATGATTTTTACTCCTAAGTACCTATTGTTTCAACGCTTTCGATTGTCGTGTAACTAATGTTCTAGGATCGCTCTATGAAATTATTCTTCTTCCAAAATTTAATAGCTACACCCTTTTTAAGGTGTTTTAATTATATCTCATACGAGGCCTGCCTGTTCAATTCCTCCCGTTTACTTTTCCCTCGAAGATTGTCCATTTTAAATGCAAAACATAGATTTAAAATAAATTAAAATGTATTACTGTGGAACGTCTGTTTACAGACTGCTGAAACTACGGAGACCACGTTGTTTGACGCATCAATCGTGAGGCGTTGGATTTGCATTGAACACCATTTTCGTCGAGGTTCAGAAGCGGCCCATGGACAAGGGGTTGGACCTGCCACAGTAAGTTTCTCCCTTGTTAGACCTCATTTGGAATATGCTGCCAGTGTATGGGATCCCTACGAAATCGGTCTAAGTAATGAACTTGAACGTGTGCAGCGAAGATCGGCAAGATTTGTAAAGGGACGATACGATAATTATATTAGCGTAACCAGTCTATTAAATGAATTGAAATGGGAATCATTGTCAGATCGCAGGTTGAAATTTAGACTTAATCTCTTCCACAAATTCCAAGGCAACATTTTCAGTGATGATGTTAAAAATATTTTACGAACCCCAACTTACTATGGCAGACTGGACCATAATCATAAAGTTAGAGAAATTGATTGCCGAACTGACCGATTCAAAATGTCCTTTTTCCCTCGCACAATAAGAGATACGAATAACGGTAAATATGTCCTATCGGAGAGTAGCAATGAATAGCATTGGTAGCTGCATGTTGGTATGAGTACTTAAAGCTAACCCTACTAACAGAATGTTTTTGCATGTTTTCTTTGCAATTTCTATCTTTTTTAAATAGTGTAGTTCTGACTACTATATTAATACTATTCCTTTTTTATGCATGATATGTAGTGCATGTTTGGTGAGCAATCACCCCCTGCCACACACCCTTGTGGTGGCTTGCAGGGTATTATGTAGATGTAGATGTAGATGTAGAAGTGCATACTATAAAGAAAGTGAAAGAATGATTCAGCTTGGTAAATTTTGAAAACTGTTCTTCTATTGTTTGTGATCGATATGGCTAGTGATAGCGGAATGCTGCGTAAGCGTGGGCGAAGAAGAATGAATAAAAACATAAACCTAATGTTTAATATGGAGATATGGAAGAAATATGCTATTTTGAAGGCAGGAATATACTGCGGATGATGCCGGTAGGCAAATAAAATGCACGGTAGGGACTTACCGTAACCAACAGAAAACTATAAAGAAATATCAAGTTATTCCTTACAAAAAGGTACGAATTCTCCTTTTTTATAAACATATTTACAGGAGATAATTTTTAACCCTACTCAAATTGCAACTCTTGCATGCATGGACTGAATACTGGGATATTCGAAAGTAATATGTGACCAGGCAACATAGTACATGGGATAAAGCAAAATTGAAACTTCTTTCACGATGGGTAGCAGAAAATTATTGACCCATATTTTTCGGAAGCTGTGCCCATCTTTTTCAATCCTCCAATAGAATTGATTCAGAAATCAAACTGTTGCGCATGTGCATTGTGATCTTTAACACTGTAATTTTATGCCCATAATTATCAAACAGAGACTTTCAGTGAGTAATTTGCCTTTTTCTGGTTTAAATTACAATGACACGTAAATAATGCCTTCTCTATAGAAGCGATGGAATGTGGTGTGATTTTAATTTAGCCGGAAAATAAAGAGTAGGTACAGTTTTTGAAAAAAACATCTCAATGAAGTTTTTGAGTAGTAAGAGAAGAATTGAGAAACAAGCTAGATAAATTAAAGGTTGATTAGTGGCATTTTGAACTCCTAGTTTTTCAGAAGAATGTAATATTAGAAGAAATACAAAAATAATAATGATCGATATTTGACAAGAAATAATTACGAAAGGTGAGCGTTTGAAAATACCAATGCAATGAGCAATCAAGTTACGTAATAAATAACTGGAATGTGTGCTGTCAGGTATCAAGATCTGAATGTGTGCAACGAAGATCGGCAAGATTTGTAAAGGGACGGTATGATAACCTTACTAGCGTAACCAGTCTATTAAATGAATTAAATTGGGAATCATTGTCAGATCGCAGGTTGCAATTTAGACTTAATCTCTTAAACAAATTCCAAGACCATATTTTCAGTGATGATGTTAAAAATATTTTGCGGACCCCAACTTACTATGGTAGACTGGGCCATAATTATAAAATTAGAGAAATAGATTGCCGAACTGACAGATTCAAAATGTCCTTTTTTCCTCGCACTATTAGGGATATGAATAACGGTAAATATATCCAGTACGAGTGTAGCAATGGATAACATTGGTAGCTGCATGTTGGTATAAGGACTTATAGCTAACCCAACTAACGGCATGTTTTTGCATGTATGTTTTGCTATTTTTATCTTTTTTTAAATAGCGTAGTTTTGCACAGTACCTATAAAAGTACTCATCCTTTTTTTATGCATGATATGTAGTGCATGTTGGTGAGAGTTCACCCCCTGCCACACACCTTTATGGTGGCTTGCAGGGTATTATGTAGATGTAGATGTAGATGAAGATAAATCGGTATCTCCTCAATGAACCAAGAGGTTCACTTAGTGATTATTCCCGATAGTTCTATTAAAATTTGTAATGCAATGTTGCATATCGTAGCTAATGAATAATTGTGATTCATCTAGTGATTTTGACCCAGCCTTTTATCATAGAAAAAATAGTGAAATTCAGAGTGTACAGTAAAAACAGAATAAAGTAAGGATTCCTAGTAATTACACTATGATAAAAATAGTTCGAAATTGTGGCTCACCAAAGCAATCAAATGAAACCACTGCTATATACAAAGTGTAGAATAAATATATCGATAACTTAAGAAGCATAACAATCATCTTAATCTACATGGTACTCCGCAGGCAACTAAATATATCAGTAAAGGAGTCAATTGTTCTCGTCTGTATGCCGAAACACTGAATCACTCGGTGAACACGAATCTCTCGGTGCGGAAAGTGATCTACACTGCCCTGTCATACTCCATAAGCTACAGTTTGGACTGAAGGGTTCGTCTCCTGTAAACCTCTTACATCTGCCCCTTTTTTAGATATTTTACACCAATTTTAAGGTTTAAACTCTGAATTTTATCTAATTCTTTTACTATCCATTATCCTATTGCAGCACAATAATTCCCATTGAAACTAACGTATTCCATATTTGGCCAAATGTGAAGCAACATATCTCCGTTACTTTTACGCCACATCTTCCGAAACCTGCCTATTTCCACCATGTATATTTAAGGCGGACCTCCAACCTCTTCTTTTCTGTTCTCCACGAATGTTTGTTTGTTGGTGTGCCACCCAAGAATGTAATATGCTCGGTGTCGTATGGATCAAACATTTTGCCACAAAATTCATTTCAGTTTTTGCCTAAACCTTGATGTATTGCACTGGTGAGAATATTATATTGATTTGAGATCTAGTAACCCACAATCCTATTAAGACTTTAATCCTCGCGTCCACCTCTGTCGAGCCAAATCCACCGGTGACACATCTTCTTGTTGTGAAGACATCTGCGGCGAAATTTTTTAGTTAGATTTTTTGGGGATGTCTTCCCCGTAGGCGTATCCAATTTGCTCGGACAACAGGTCCTTTGGTGATTTAGTCGGCGTCGTCACTCTCTGGACATTAAGATGCTTCGACCTGAAGACGCGGACTGCAACGCCAGATAAAGTTTTGTCCGAGGAATAAGGATTTACATACTTGGGAGACACCCCTGGAGAAATTCAACTTGGACAACGTTTTGTTTTCGAATTGATATAGAAATCCCCAATCAGTGGATCACTTTCCAATTGATATCATTAATAAGTAGTTTTTCAGGTCATCTACATCTACACAATACCCTGCAAGCCACCATAAATGTATGTGGCAGGGGGCGAAATCCCACCAAACATGCACTACATATCATGCATAAAAAGGGATTAGTATTTATATACTGTTCTAAACTTCACTATTTAAAAAAAAGAAAAAAAGCAAAGCAATCATGCATTAATATGCTGTTAGTTGGGTTACCTTCAAGTCCTTACACCAACATGCAACTATCTATGCTATGGATTCAATCACTGTAATTGGACATATTTACCGCAAATTCATATCCCTTATTGTACGAGGAAAAAAGGACATTTCGAATCTGTTAGTTCGGCAATCAATTTCTCTAATTTTGTGATTATGATCCAGTCTACCATAGTAAGTTGGGGTTAGCAAAATATTTTTAACATCATCACTGTTTTTAACACATCATATGGTCTTGGAATTTGTTTAAGAGATTAAGTCTAAATTTCAACCTGTGATCTGACAATGATCCCAATTTAATTCATTTAATAGACTGGTTACGCTAATAAGGTTATCGTACCGTCCCTTTGCAATGGGGTCGTTTACCATATTTTTTTTATCGTCGAATCTGATAGAGTTTGTAAAATAAAAAGACCCGTATTTTTCCGTTTTTTGATCCGACAATTATTTCCCGAGTTATAAGCGGCAAAAAACTGATGTTTTTAACCCTTTCGGAAAAGTGGGCGTGGTGCAACCTCTGACGTATATCGACTTCGTCGAATCAGAACTGAGCCCGCGAAGCTACTTGCCTTATCGCAATGGGGGGGACACAGCTGACTCGGCGAATGGGAATGATTGCGACAGCATCTGTGCGAGCAGACCTTCCGAGAATCCCCCTCCACTCCCTTCCTCTCCCCTGAAAGCAGTCAAGGACGGGAGGAAAATTACGTCAATGTTATCACCGCAGCATTTTCGGTGGGCGTCACCTTTTTCTTATTTTAATTTTTGATTTATGAGTGAATGGTTGTGGTTAGAAGATTAATTTTTTCACTAAAATTCTTTTTTCGTCTCCATCTAACGATTTCGTGTTCAAAATTGCGATTTCGGTTCCGAGTAAACGCCCCCATTCTTGCCGTCACCTGGGTTGAGCATTTGTTATGGGTGATGTGAAGCCAGGGCAGTCGTAATGCTGTCTGAATGGCATAGGTATGTTGTTATGTACGATATAAATAACAGCATACCTATGAGGATATAAACAGGAGTAAACTCAAATACGGGATGCATGGGCAACCTTTGAAACTAAATGACCGTAAATAAAGACCAGTCAAATACCCGTCTAGTGATGGGCTCATCATTAAGCAGGTGGGATTGAAGGGTCAGCAGATTTTAGGAGCGTTGATCGTTTGCAACACGTTTATTCTAATCGAATCCCTATCCACCTTAACCTTTAGTGCCACTCTTTGCATCATTCTGAATCCCTTAGCCTTCCTGAATGAAATTCAAGTGTGGGGCAGACCTCAACCCCCTAATGGTGAATAGCTTTCCCAGAAATTCGTGGTTTATTACGTGAGAATTCTTAATATGCTTTATCCAAAAAAGATTTTAATTTTAATTCTCGATATTATGGACTGTTAGAAACCTGGCGTTACCTATATTATCTAGCATAGAATTGGACCTCTTGATAGAAATGCATTTGTGGATATGACTCACCCCCTGCCACACACCCATTATGTGACTTGTAAGGTTCTTTTTTCCTCGTACAATTAGGGAGATTAATAGCGGTAAATATGTCCAATACGAGTGAATCAATCATTAGCATAGGTAATTGCATGTTGGTATAAGGACTTGAAGGCAACCCAACTAACAGCATGTTGTTGCATGTTTACTTTGCTTTTTTTATCTTTTTAAATACACCTACATCTACACAATACCCTGCCTGCACATCGAGGGTGTGTGGCAGGGGGTGAAGATCACCAAGCATGCACTACTAACATGCAAACAAGCAACTAAAGTGTCTCAAGCAACTAGATTGTTAGTATCTATAGTATTTAAGGGGTTAATACATGCGTCTTGCACTACAGACTACTCTAAAATATTTCCCCTACCTATCCCTTTGCTATGCTACCTATTCTGTTCTCTTATAGTACGGGGGAAAATGCCATTTTGAATCTATCGGTACGACAATGGGGTCGTTTACCATATTTTTTTACTGCCGAATGTGATAGAGTTTGTAAAATAAAAAGACCCTTATTTTTCCGTTTTTTGATCCGACAAGTATTTCCCGAGTTATAAACGGCGAAAAACTGATGTTTTTAACCCTTTCGGAAGAGTGGGCGTGGTGCAACCTCTGACGTATATCAACTTCGTCGAATCAGAACTGAGCCCGCGAAGCTACTTTGCCTTATCGCAATGGGGGGAACACAGCTGACTCGGCCAATGGGAATGATTGCGACAGCATCTGTGCGAGCAGACCTTCCGAGAATCCCCTTCCACTCCCTTCCCCCTCCCCTGAAAGCAGTCAAGGACGGGAGGAAAATGACGTCAATGTTATCACAGCAGCTTTTTCGGTGGGCGTCACCTTTTGCTTATTTTAATTTTTTATTTATGAGTGAATGGTTGTAGTTAGAAGATTAATTTTTTCACTAAAATTCTTTTTTCGTTTCCATCTAACGATTTCGTGTATAAAATTGCGATTTCGGTTCCGAGTAAACGTCCCCATTCATCTCTCTAATCTTATTTGTCTGGTCGAATCTAGCATAATACGCTGGTATTTTTAATATATGCCTAACATCTTCAGTACCTAAAGCTATCCGATTGAAATTTCTCTAATAGATTTAACCTGTACTTTAACCTACGCTCCCTCCTTAATTCTTTTATTAATTCTGAAACGCTACTCATTCCATCGTAACATCTTTTAACGAACCTAGCTGCTCTACGCTGCACACTGTCTAGTTCAAAATTTAAATAGTGAAGTTTAGATTAATATATTAATATGTATCCTATTTCATGCATGATATGTAGTGCATGTTTGGTGAGAATTCACCCCCCTGCCACACACCTTTTTGGTGGCTTGCATGGTATTGTGTAGATATCAATTTAAAGTACAATACGGTTTAATAAGTGCTAAATGGAAAACGTGAATGGTTAGCCCTCACTCTACCATCTAAAACCAATGGATAACCTCGTGACCCGAATACAACGGTGGGCAGTCCAGAGCGACCGTGGTCCAGAGAGGAAAAAAGCAAGACAACTGCATTCGCCCCTGATGCTCCGTCCGCAGATCGCAATGGCTTGACTGCCGTCGCCTTACTGCATAGGAAGCATACTCCGCGTCCTCTCGAAGTAAACGGAGAGAATGAGTTGGCGGAGCTGAGGAAGAAGAGTTTTATAAGCCGGTGATATCAAGGAGGGATGGGGAATGAAGGGGAGGAGAAAGGACGTCAGGACGGCAGGAGTGGGAGGAAGCATTGTGAAAGATGGAAAGAGAGAGGGGGAAGAAGGGTATGAGGCAGAGGAGGGGAAAAAGTAGAATGGAGAGGGAGAGAAAAGGGAGAGAAAGAGAAAGAGAGCGAGAGGGATGTTGCCTCCTTGGGAATGGATGGGCGGAGCCGAGGAGTCCGTCGTTGTGGACGGCGGGCCAATGGCGTGTCTCCGAGGGAGGGAGTTTCGAGGTTGGGGAAGGGAGGGCAGGGGAAGGGCGTGAGGGGAGGAGGGCCTCTCAAGGATGCTGAGGGGGGGGGGGTGGGGGGGGGGGGGGTTTGGGAGGGATGGGGGGGAAGGGTGCGGGACCGAGGAAGAGGCCTCGAGCGTGTGCCAGCAGGCGTGCATTGGTGTATGCTCTATGAATGCATGCACGTGTCGCTCTAATAGGCGAAAGAATGCCAGCCTAGCTTCATTTTCACCGGAAGGGGCGAGGTAGAAAACGCGTTCCATGAACTCGGGTGAGAAAAACCGTACTTGTTTAAATAATTTCGATGCCGTTCCATTTTCCGATGGCGCATAAATATTTTAAAATGTCGTGCCCATAGTTTACATTGCTTTGGAAGATATGATTGTGTGACTGGATGGAGATTGAAGCGAACAGAAAAAAAAAATTATCATTTTTTCATTGATTGTAATGGTGAAATTCTTTGTGAAAATGGAATTATGCGAGCATAAGCTAGCTATGTGTTCCCTTTCTGTAATTTCCGAATAAAAAAATCTAAAGAGTCCCGTTTATTATTGTGCATTTGCCGGTTCATATTCGTAAATATGTATGCGTATTTTCAAATTTACGCAAAATTTATTTAATTTAATCATTTCGGTGGAAATAATTTCTCTTCATATCGCCATTAGTCAATCTATCAGAAATCCACTGGGAAAAGATCTGGCACCTTTATGGCCCTGCAAAAAAATAGAGACAGGAATGAAAATATCCTCTCCATACATGTTCTCCTGCATTATGCTAGATAGTTGGTATGAATATGGTACAACTTCTAATCCCCCGGTCGAAATACCGAGAAAACCGCAATAACTCTTTCATATCTTACAAAACAGCCTAATTTCAAAACCAGACCTGTTTTTATTAATTTCCCTGATAGATACATTTAGGCCCAAAGGATCATCATCGTGTTTTTTATATGCACAAGATACCTCGTGTTGTATTTTGTAAGGGCAGCTTGAGTTACACGATGCGTTCAGAACACAATTCGATATTCGATACGATTTGTTCACAGATGACGTTAGATATATATATATATATATATATATATATATATATATATATATATATATATATATATATATATATATGTATAAATAAGAACCCCTGCGTATTATGCTAGGTTTGATCAGATTAACAAGATTAAAGAGATAGATTGTCGTACCGATAGGTTTAAAATGTCATTTTTCCCGCGTACCATAAGAGAGAACAATAGGCAGCGTAGCAAAGGGATAGCTAGGTGAAATATAGTCAGAGTAATCTGTAGTGCATGACGCATGTAATAACAACCAATAATCCCTTTCTCATTATGTACATACTAACCATCTAGCTGCATATGACCCTATCATCTAGGATTTCTCTGTTAAATATCCTAGTTGCATGTCAATGTGGATGTTTGGTGATCTTCACTCCCAGCCATACACCTTCGTGGTGGCTCACAGGAAATTATGTAGATGTAGATTCCTTCGGTCACTCGGTAGATCCGCGCGTATAAGAATCAGCAAAATCATATCTAGTTTCTCTGAACCATTTGGCGACTTGGTCAACAAATTTCAAATTTTGTTGGCCATCAGATGTTGTCTTCAAAGTAGTTCACTCTTTTACATTTGTGGATCTTCCGGTAATTTTTGCTGACCTCTTCCATCAAAATATTTCTCCACACAGACAATTTTAGCTGTCATAAACTCATCTATAATTGCATGTCACCTTGTTTAGAAAGTGGTAAGTCTTAGTGACATAAACATACATCGCATCCTAAAAGGGTTTATAAGGGTGAGCGGTTAGGGTGTCTCCAAGCCAGGAGTCTCCACTCACAACGTGCATACTATACTATAGTTATTAACAGCATAGATAAATCAATTAAAACTGCTTAACTTGCGATTAAATTTAACTTCAATAAAAATTCTGATTTCAAACTTTCATCATTTGGAATGGACGCTGCTTAAAATCGATTACAATTTACCTACACTCCATAGATACATATGAAATGGTCGTAGTAGTTGCTATTCGGAGAATGTAACTGACAGGTAAGTTCATTTTCGCCATACAGGATAGGAGGGTAATTAGGTAGAGGTAGAAAATTTTCAGGAAACGGGGGAAGGGTGGTGAGAAACTCTTCGTTAGCATTAGCGCACTCGTGACGTAAGGCATTAAGGACTAGGGTTTAACGTCAAATCCATTGACCAGAGAATTGACCATGATGTTTTATACAAATCACTCAAGTGGAGACCGAAAAACCAATGCATAGATTCAAATCCGGGCCCTTGGGATGGGAGGTCAATTCCGTAGCCATCACATTGGCCCGATCACCTGCAAAGAAGTTTAGTAAACAATCATATTTGTGACGCGCGTAAAAATTATCGTGTACACTTTCAAAATACCTATGTCATATAGACTTACCACTTGAAATAACTTTCCCGGTATCCTCAATTGTATCTTATATTGCCACATGTTATACGATGAAAAAACATGTTTTAGCTAGTGATAGTCATGCGGGGGATGCGAGGGAAGTTGAAGTCATTCTCACCATTCAGATTGATGCACTGTTTAATACCGGATGAAATTTTCTAGGAACGGCGGAAGGGTGAAATAAAATCCGGGGTCAGCATTAGGATTCTCTTAACGAAAGCCGCCAAGAGACCTACGGTGTATCGTCTAATCTGCTAGTTAAGTATGGCGCTCCCCACCCTAAAAATAATTAAGGACCGTTATGTATCATGAACAAACTTCTGTTATAACCGGGAACCGGACCCTAGTCCTGGATATGGGAGCCCCTACTCAACCAACCAGTTACTAACATACTAACCCAGCGAAATGTTTGATTTTAAAAAGGAATTCGATAAAGTTCCTCATGATAAATTAATCTTGAAATTAAGTTGTTAAGTTCCGGTGTAAATAATGACGTTGTATATTGGGTGAAATAATTCTTGAGTGGACGAGAGCAGAGGGTTATCATAGATAGAATCATATCGGCCATAATCAAAGTCTAATCGGGAGTTCCCCAGGGTAGCGTAGTAGGTCCGCTTCTATTTCTTTTATGGATAAAAGATTTGGGTACCGAAGTTAGTAGTAAGCTTAACATTTTTGCAAACGATGCTGTAGTGTATAGGGGTACATCAAAAGAAAAAGACAGGAATGGGGGCGTTTACTCGGAACCGAAATCGCAATTTTGTACACGAAATCGTTAAATGGAAACGAAAAAAGAATTTTAGTGAAAAAATGAATCTTCTAACCACAACTATTCACTCATAAATCAAGAATTAAAATAAGCAAAAGGTGACGCCCACCGAAAATGCTGCTGTGATGACATTGACGTCATTTTCCTTCCGTCCTTGACTGCTTTCAGGGGAGGGGGAAGGGAGTGGAGGGGGGTTCTCGGAAGGTCTGCTCGCACAGATGCTGTCGAAATCGCTCCTATTGGCCGAGTCAGCTGTGTCCCCCCCTTTGCGATAAGGCAAAGTTGCTTCGCGGGCTCAGTTGTGATTGGACGAAGTCGATATACGTCAGAGGTTGCACCACACCCACTTTTCCGAAAGGGTTAAAAACATCAGTCTTTCGCCGCTTATAACTCGGGAAATAATTGTCGGATCAGAAAACGGAAAAATACGGGTCCTTTTATTTTACAAACTCTATCAGATTCGTCAATAAAAAAAATATGGTAAACGACCCCATTCGCTTAGCATGGATTTACATGCAATTCAAGAGTGGTGCGAAAAATGACAGTTAGAACCTAACCTTAAAAAGTGTGTAGCTATCAAATTTTGGAGGAGGAATAATTCGATACAACGATCCTATAAAATCAGTAACATGAAGATCGAAAGCGTTGAAACCATAAGATATTTAGGTGTAAAAATCACTAAAGATCACTAAAAAAGGGGAAGACATATCCGGGAAAACTAGGATTTATAAAAAGAGTACTTGGGAAATGTGATGAGAAGACAAAAGAGCGATGTTACTTTTCACCAGTTAGTATGCAGCTACTGTATGGGATCCGAATGAATTAGGTTTTAACAGAGAACTATACAGTGTGCAGCATAGAGCCGCTAGATTCGTTAAAAGGTGTTACGATAGATTGAGTGGTGTTTCAGAATTAATACAAGAATTAGGGTGGGAATCATTATCAGAGCGTAGTTTAAGGTGCAGATAAAATATATTAGAGAATTTTCAATCGGATAGCTTTACTGAAGATGTTAGGCACACATTAAAAACGCCAGCGTAATATGCTAGATTCGACCAGATAAATAAGATTAGAGAGATAGATTGTCGTACTGATAGATTCAAAATGGCATTTACCCCGTGCTATAAGAGAACAGAATAGGCAGCATAGCAATGGGATAGGTAGGGGAAATATTGTAGAGTAGTCTGTAGTGCATGATGCATGTATTAATCCCTTAAATACTATAGATACTAACAATCTAGTTGCATGATACCCTAGAGTTGCTTGTTTGCATGTCTGTAATGCATGCTTGGTGATCTTCACCCCCTGCCACACCCTCGTGTTAGATTGCAGGGTATCGTGTACATGTAGATGTAGATGGAACCCGATCCTCAAAAGGAATTTTACACAACTTGATATTGCTATCCCGTTTCTTTGGAGTTTTTTTCACTCTCCAACCTACCTAAACAGTAATATGTGCTGAATGTATTCAGGCAAGCGATCCGCCGTGAATTTCTGCAGGTCCATCACTTCCGTTCCACTATAGCGTGTGTCTCACAAGAATTTCCCCACTTTTAAAGGCGTGCGAAATGATTCTCTGGTATCTAGGAATGGGCAGGAGGTGCCGTACGGAACGTTATTTCTCTGGGAGCGACCCACACTTCCAATACTCGGTAGCATTTAAAAAACTGCATCGGCACTCGCGGAATTCGTACTCCGTGCGAACAGCAGGCGTCGACGATGCCGCCCCCCTGGCTGCGCTCATGAAAACGAGCGCAGAAGTGCGGGAACCCTCGGGCGGGGGTGGTGGAAATGCATCTTGGGGAGACGCATCGGCAGACTCCGAAGGCTCCGAGATAAATAGCCGTGTTGGGGATCGGAGGTGGGATGTCGCGGTGGTAGACGTTGCCAATACCCCACCCACCCTCTCTTTCACTCCGCGAACCTCTCTCCCCTTACCGTGCCGTGCATCGTTTTTATGAACACAAAAGTTATTTTTTTTTACCCGGAGAGCTGTCTTCATCCCTGCAGCGGCCGGGGAGGACGAGCGTCTAGAATTCCCACGGTCGGCGCACGTCAATGGACCATAACGCCGCCCTCGGATCCTCATTAGCATAACCTGATCCCGAGTGGTGGGGAAAAGGCAAACACATCGAAGTGTACGCATAGATATGTGATTTAAAATGGGATTCTCCCTCTCCGCCGCGATCAAGTGGAACACTCTCTCTCTGGATATACTGGGGGCGTGTTGCCATGGAAATATGGCGATACAAAGGAAAGCACACTCATTTGTTTTTTCCTCCTCCCCCAGACCTCTCCCCACCTTCTTCGCCCTTCTCCCTCCTACCTTTTTGTTTACCTGTTGGCATGGGGAGTCCTTTAGTGGCTTGATTTATACTGGACTCGCCACCTCGTGTGCTTTTAATGTGCAACATATTTTTTCGGGATCGGTGGCATTCGCCGCAGTCTTTTCGTGGGTTTATTTATACGTATCAAGTTCCGTTGAAACCTAGGGTAATTTAACTTGAATTATATATGCATATGCTTTATTTAAAATTTGCATCCGTATTTATAGTAGCATCAAATAAATTTGAGCATTGAAAATAAAATCAGTGAAATGGAAGTGGGGCCAGTACAACGATTTTCACTCATTATTGTGGTATTGATATTCTTTGTGCGAGAAAAATTTCAAAATAAAATCAAAGCATTTTGAACTATTTCCCTCCGTATTGTCTTCATATTATAATGCCCTTGGAATGACTGAGAACTAATATTATAATGAACTTGCTTAAGATAAAATATAAAGTTATCTATTTATCTACATCTACGTTACAATATTGACATGCAAACAAGCTACTACATGGAAAGTTAGTTGTGTAGTTCCAATGAAACCTAGGGTAGACCCTGGCGACCTAGTTATTCAAGGTTAAATATTTCTATCTATTCTTCCTTCCGCGCTTCCATAGCTTTTTTTACTGCACTGGAACGCTCATTTTCTTACTGGGCACAACCTAGCTCAGATGAGTTCAAGTATACTATGTGGCAGCCTATGTTTGACATTCCTAGCATAAAAATTACTTTATAATATACCAAGATTTTCCACCAGCAACAATTTTTTTTGGGTAAGTCTTTTTATAGCTAACATTTTCGCTCGCAAGAGATTCAATTTTGAAAAATTAAAGCCTTCTACTCTTAATATCATCACTTTTTGAGTCCTAATTCGTTCCCTTTCGTCTTTGAATAACACTGCTGTACCTCGTACAATTTCGGCATTAATCAGATGTGTCTGTTGGGACACGAAAGATTGATTATTATTTGTTCACCACGCACTATATCAAATCTATTTCCAAGGTGGAAGGAAATGCCAGGAGTCTACTTATTCGCTTAACGTGATATCACTTGGTACAACCTAATTTATTGAACTTGTTTCTTCGCAAACTCTTGGTGCACATTTCTTTCGTATATCATTTAAGTCGCTCCTAGGTGACTGGAGAATAAGATATTAATTCAGATGCGAGACAAATAATGTCTGTGGTAGTGCATACCACAGATATCTTGATTCCATCATGACATTAAGGTGGTTGTCAAAATTCCGGGGAGGGCAGAGGCGTGATTCTTCGACTCATTTCCCTTCAGGAAACAATTTCCGAGAGCATGAAAGCGCGAGAACCCCTTTCCCACGACTCCAGTACGCCACGCATTGGAAATCCCTCCCTCCACCCACTTACCTCTTCCCCCCACCAGCCCGTGCGGAAAGATCGGTCATACCGGGTCCGCGGTCGCGATTACGGCGGACGCCCCCCGAAAAACGGGCAAACGCCCACAATCCTAATCACCACCTCCCCCGCACCCCCTGTCGCCCGAAATGATACCGCGGAAAAAAAAGAGGCGCGGTCGTGAGAAGGGAGGGATACAATACGCAAAACCGTGGCGCAACGGTTTTTCGCGCGAAGGGACGGGAGTAATGGGGGAGACTCAGAACCATCAAGGCCCTCGAAATTCTCGGAAAAGGAAAAACTCTTCCGCGATTTATTTCCGTCCCTCAATTTTTTCCTGGTAGTCCATTAGACCTTCGAATGGGGTCGTGAGTGGGGGGTGGCGGGTGCTGGTTGTGCAGGAACCACGCCTATACAGAGCCCAAGGGAAGGGGGAGAGGAAGAGTCAGACTCGAGTGGGAGTGAAGAAATTCTTCCTTCGTCTAAGATGCTCACTTCCAACCCATCCTTAAGACGTATTCCGAGGGATCCTCCCGCCCTTCGCCGTTGTATATACGATTCGTCGCGCGCTATTACTTTTCGGGCGTCGGGGGAATGCCAGCTCGGTTTTCCAGAAGACGCGGACCACACCAGTGGTTGTGAGAAAGAAAAAGAGAGAGAAAGACTGCCCTCCCCGTGGTCCCTTGTCCCACCATGTCTACCTTCCCTGCTCTTTCGTCTCTCGTTATTTCTACTTAATCCCCTAGCCTACCACGCCCTCTACAATTCTCCTCTGAGACGCGTATTCAGGAGCGAGATCATAGGTACTCACTCGTAAGTCACCCTTGTATTATAGCTTGCTTTCAGTAATGCTTAGTATCGCATAAATTTGCTAATCTATCATCAAACTCTACCAAGAGTTGCCTTTTTCTTTTTACGTAGCGAGTCCTTATCAGCGTATAGCCAAGGCGATTCCCAATCGGGAAGAAAGGGTTAAGGTTAGCGGGAACGAGTTTGATTTAATTATTATTACCCCAAAAAGCAGAGTGACAATTTTTTTCTTGAGCACTTTGTTAATAAGTGATTAGGTAATGTATTGATCCTTATCAGCGTATAGCCAATGCGTTTCCCAATCGGGAAGAGAGGGTTAAGGTTAGCGGGAACGAGTTTGATTTAATTGTTATTTCCCCAAAAAACAGAGTGACAATTTTTTCCTTGAGCATTTTGTTAATAAGTGATTAGGTAATGTATTGATGCCTTGTCTACGTATTTATATTCTATGTAATTAGAAAATACTATAAAGAGATTCCCTTCGGGTCTACGACTACGTAATACCCTGCGAGCCACCAAGAGGGTGTGTGGTAGGGGGAGAAGACCACCAAAAATGCACTATTGTCATACAACTAGAAAATTTATTGGAGACATGCTACATAAAAGGGTCACATGCAGCTAGATGGCTAGTATCTATGTAGTAATAAAGGGTTTGATTGTTAATGCTGCAAAAATTTAGTTAGCTCCAATAATACACGGCACATACTTGATGTCAAATTTAATTAACATCAATAATACATGGCGCAACATATACATGAGCACATGTCTCAACTTGAGAACTCAGTTAAACCTTCTGGAACAAAACAAAAGAAGAAAAAAATACTCTTTTGGCGATTGGACAATTTTCAGGTGCCAACTAAAGAATTTAACGAACAACACAACCATAAATGCTTTCATACAACTCTTATCAACAAATAATTATCCTGACAAATACAAACAAACACTGCAGGTTATTATAACAATATTTATCCTACCTATTCCTTGGCTATGATGCCTGATAGGCAAATAGCACAATAGGCAGTGCCTATTGTGATCTCTTATGGTACGCGGGAAAAATGACATTTTAAATGACAAAAAAATAATCGTTACGACAATCTATTTCTCTAATCCGAACAAACATATGCAGGGTTTCATAATATGTATCTAACGTCATCTGTAAACAAGTCAGCTTCAAATTCACTTAAAAGGTTTAACCTAAATTTTAACCTGCGTTCTGATAGTAATTCCCACCCTAGTTCTTATGTTAAACTCGTAACGCTAATACATTATTATCTTAACAGCCTTTAACAAATCGGGTGATATGTGTAGTTCTTGGCCATAAAATTTAAGCAGACGACCATGCACGTGACATTTTTTTGCCATAGTACCTTTCGTTGGTTTTTTCGCACTTTACCACATGATTTATTTCAATGAACTTTAGCCCCTTCATAGCATCAACTATAATATGATTTGTCAATATCGATCCAAATACAAAAGGATCAATGTGGAGTGGATATGACGATCGTTATTTCAGAAGAAGAAGGACCTTGGGTGAGGGGCGTTCGAAAACTCAGCACCTGAGTATCTAGTCCGGCAGAAAATAGCTCTTCTTCCTAGCACACGCTTTTTGTTTTTTCGTCGGAAATTTGAGTGTTTTCACCCCATACTGAGCTTCTCTTTTTTCTGGAGTTAGCTAGACATCGGAAGGATATGCTAGCTGTTGCTTATTCCGGCTCTGAGCTATAAAAACAAGAAACTAGGTTCTGCCATGATGCTACCGTCTCCCGACAATTGAGTGAAAGATATCTGCTATTGCCAATATACGCGCTCTTATCACGGAACCATTGTTTAGTTATCGAAGATGAGGATAGGGAGTGATGTAGCGTAATGTGAGAATGAAGAGTGGCGCTTTTGCATCTACCAAATATCTGCATTTGTTACCCAGCGATCCCTCAGAAAGTAGCACGGAAGCAGTTATAGGTCATCGGCCTTGAAAGAAGGCTATGATGAAATGGAGTGAGAGAAAAATCGATAAAATACAGATTTTGGCATATAATGAGTTTATTTTTCATGAAAATCTACTTCAAGAATTACTTTTCGGTTATTCTTGAAACTTTCAGTTCCACTATCTTTTATGTCATTTTGTTCCCTCTGCTTCCCCGTTGACGTAGTTTGGCGCATGTAATACACATATGGTTATGACCCTGAACTTGTGTACATTGAATTTGTTTTTGTTCTGGTGCGCAATGTTTCAGTAACAAGCTACAGTAGTCGAATATCAACTCTTATATCATCACTGCTGTTTATTTTAAAATACAAGGCTTTACGTTGTATCTCACACAGTTCCCAAAGCATGCCTTTATTACCGGAGTCTCAGCTCATTGAAAAATGCTCGTAGTCCTTTTCAATTATTATTCGTTATTAATGGTAAAAAATGATGACGCTCCAAGTTCCCTAGCCCTTGCAAACATACCTCCATAGTACCTTTCTTTGTTTTTTTCGCACCTTATCTCAAAATTCTTTCAATGAACTTTAGCCCCTTCAACGCCTGTATTTTTTAAATGTCGTTCCTTTAAAATAGAAATGTCCGTAACGTACAATGGGGTCGTTTACCATATTTTTTTATTGCCGAATCTGATAGAGTTTTTAAAATAAAAAGACCCGTATTTTTCCGTTTTTTGATCCATTAATTATTTCTCGAGTTATAAGCGGCGAAAAACTGATGTTTTTAACCCTTTCGGAAAATGGGCGTGGTGCAACCTCTGACTTCATTGACTTCATCCAATCTGAACTGAGCCCGCCAAGCTACTTTGCCTGATCGCAAAGGGTGGGACACAACTGACTCTGTCAATAGGAGTGATTGCAACAGGATCTGTGCGAACAGACCTTCCGAGAACCCCCCTCCACTCCCTTCCCTTCCCCTAAAAGTAGTCAAGGACGAAAAAAATGACTTCAATGATTTCAAAGTAGCTTCTTCGGTGGGCGTCACCTTTTGCTTATTTTAACGTATAATATATTAGTGAATGGTTGTGGTTAGAAGATTAATTTTTTCACTAAAATTCGTTTTTTGTTTCCATATAACAATTTCGTGTTCAAAATGCGATTTTGGTTCCGAGTAAACGGCCCCATTAATATGATTGCGGATGCGTAGAATTATAGAGTAAGATCATTTACCCTAAGTATTCATTGGGTGGTAGGGAGAGAGGGGTGGAGATGGGGAGAGGAAGGGGGAGGAGGAAGGAAAGAAATCCGGTGACGGTATTTCTCTTAACAAAAATCACCGATCAGTCAACGATTTGTTGGATTGACGGAGCAATAAAGGAAAATGTTTCCCACACAGAAATTTCATAGAGTCCTGTGTGCCACTGAAAAATCTCTGTCACAGCCAAAGCCATCTCCGCCGATGGTGAGGTAGTCCATCGTTTTTGCATTCCCCTTTTTATTAATATCTTTTATGTATGCCTTGCAGGCATATACTTCAGGTGATTAAACTGAAAGTGCGTAGTTTGCTCGGTAATTTCCATTTCACCATTTTTTATCGAACAACTTTCATCAGCAACATTACCAGCAAAATGGGCGCTGAGCACTATTGATGCCGTGAAAATGATAGCAGTGTGCATTTAGAAATCATCCAAAACTATTATCAAAACTATTATACTGTTAATTCGAAATATTATTCAGCAATGATTAAACCTTACCAGATCTACCATGAAACACTTGAGAATGCTTGAATAATTGCATATTTTGTCTTTGTTTCCATAAGTGATATTTAGTTCAAATGCATTAGCATTGAAAAGTGTTTTGAAATAAGTGCACTACGAAGAAAACAAATGACGATTGGACAGACACTTATTTTTTCATGTAAAAAAATGAGCAATACTCGAATCACCAGCTGAGATTTGGGATTTTAGCCTCGATAAGCAAGGAAGTCCAGATCGAAAGAAATTTTGACGGCAAAGAAAAATTCTCTGAATTCTCCAAAATGGGATTTCGAGAGCTGAGAAAGAGATTCTTAAAAGCAGAGTATCGCCGGAAATTAAGCAGTCATCCTGGTTTTTTTTTGCACACGAAACTGATATTGCCGGTCGCGAATCTATCCTCCCATCCATCTTTTGACGATCTCGGAAGAGAGAAAATAAGTGGTCTTGCATTATTTGGAGAAAAAAACTTCCGTTCGCTCGCCCCTTGAGGCGTCCGGAGCCAGTCCCCACGTGCGCCGGGACGAGCAGACGGAGGAAAGAAGCATTCTGGGTCTCCGTTGACGACCAGGTGAAATCGTTTGTCTGCCCCGCGGCGGCTTGTCTACTTACTCACCCCTTCCTGTTCTTCTCATCGACAAGCGTTGCGGACCTGCGGAGAACGCGTCGGAATCGGGTCACGGGGCCGCGAAAAAGTCGTTGTTATTGGAAAACCATTTCCAAAAACATGTACTCTTATTTCTATAAAAAAATGCATTCAAAGGGTCGGATTAAGAGAGATCAACCAAATATATTCTTATAAGAGTTATTTAACCGAGAAATTCGGTTGGGCATCATTATCAGATTGTAGGTTAAAGTACTGATTAAATCTATTAGAGAAATTTAAATCGGATACGGCGAAAACAATAATGAAGTTGATACGATATTTTTAGATTTGAAAAAGACATTCGATAAAGTTCCTCATGATAAATTAATCTTGAAGTCAGAGAGTTTTGGTATAAATAAAGACTTCGTATGTTGGATGAAAGAATTCTTAAGTGGGTAAGAGCAGAGGGTGGTCATAGATGGTTTCATGTCGGACACAATCAAAGTCACATCGGGAGTTCCCCAGGGTAGCGTAGTAGGTCCGCTTCTATTTCTTTTATGCATAAACGATTTGGGTACCGTAGTTAATAGTAAGCTTAGACTTTTTGCAGACGATGCGGTAGTGTACAGGGGTATATCAAAAGAAGAAGACCGTAAATCGCTTAGCATGGATTTAGATGCAATTCAAGAGTAGTGCGACAAATCGCAGATAGAACTTAACCTTAAAAAGTGTGTAGCTATCAATTTTTGGAGGAGGAATAATTCGATAGAGCGATCCTATGAAATAAGTAACACGAAGATTAAAAGCGTTGAAACCATAAGGTATTTAGGTGTAACAATCACTAAAGATTTATCGTGGGGAAGACACATAAGGGAAATATGCGGCCGACCGAAGAGAAAGCTAGGATTTTTAAAAAGAGTACTTGGGAAATTTGATGAGAAGACAAAAGAGCGATGTTACTTTTCAATAGTTAGGCCCCACCTTGAGTATGCAGCCAGTGTATTTGATCCGAATGAATTAGGTTTGTTCAGAGAATTAGACAGTTATCTAGAGCAGCTAGGTTTGTTAAATGGTGTTACGATAGGTTGTGTAGCGTTTCAGAATTAATAGAGGAATTAGGTTGGAATCATTATCAGATTGTAAGCTAAAGTACTGATTAAATCTATTAGAGAAATTTAAATCGGATAGCTTTACTGAACATGTTAGGTATACATCAAAAACACCAGCTTATTGTGCTAGATTCCACCAGATGAATAAAATTAGAGAGATGGATAGCCGTACTGATAGATTCATAATATCATTTTTCTCCCGTAATATAAGAGAACACAATATGCAGCATAGCAAAGGGGAATTATTGTAGAGTAGTCTGTAGTGCATGATGCGTGTATTGACAACCAACTATTATTATATAGATACTAATCATCTAGCAGCATGAGACCCTATTATCTACCACGTTTCTATATAGTTGCCTAGTTGCATGCCAAAAGTTCACGTTTGGTGATCTTACCCCCGGCCACACACCCTCCTGGTAGCTCGCAGGCCATTACGTAGATGTAGATATTTAGTATTATAGCCGTAAATGTAGGTTAGATTGGAAGTAAAGTACGTCTCACAAACGTTATCTCTCACATGATGCTTTCCATCAAAAGGGTACTGGGCAAATGTGACGATCATGTACAAGAAATTAGCTACTTTTCCCTCGTCAGACCTCACTTGGAATACACTGCCAGTATATGTGATCCTTACGGTTTAGGCTTAAATAATGTACTGGAGCATGTGCAGTGAAGAGAGATCGACAAGATTTGTGAAGGGATGATACGATAATTATATTAGAGTACCAAGTCTTTAAGATGAACTAAAACGGGAATCATTGTCAGACCGTAGGTTGAAAACAAGACTTAATGTCTTCAGTAAATTCCAAAATGGTATTTTCACTTATGACATTAAAAATCTTTTGCGAACTCCAACTTACTATGGTAGAGTAGATCGTAATCATGAAATTAGAGAAATTTAATGCCAAACTGACTGATTCAATATGACCTTTCCTCGTACAATTATGGATATGAATAGCAATAAATATATCCAAAACGAGTGTATCACTGGATAGCATAGGGAGTTGCATGTTAGTGGAAGGGCTTTAAGATAACCCAACTAACATTATGCTTTTCATAATTCATTTGCTATTTTTATCTTTTTTTTATTGTGAAGGTCAGAGTAGAAAATAATTACTATTTATTTTTATGCATGGTATGCAATGCTGTTTGACGTGAATTCATCCCCTGCCACGCAACTTTCTGGTTACTTGCAGAATATTATGTAGATGCAGATACTCTTCATGAGGATGGGGGTTTGTGTGATGATTGGAGTTCTATCCTCCCACCCCCTAGGTCCTGGTTCATAGTTTTTTGTGGTATGCATGTACATCGTCCACTTCTTGAGTGGTGTGTACAGAACTTCAAGTTCCGTACTCCGACCGTCCGTTAAACTCTGTAATCCTCGACATCTTACGTCTTGAGACTGAAGTCAACGCCGGTTTTTTCTTCACCCTTCCTTACAATGGGGGCGTTTACTCGGAACCGAAATCGCAATTTTGTACACGAAATTGTTAGATGAAAAGGAAAAACGAATTTAAGTGAAAACTTTATCCTTCTAACCACAACCATTCACTCATAAATCAAAAATTAAAATAAGCAAAAGGTGACGCCCACCGAAAAAACTGCTTTGAATACATTGACGTAATTTTCCTCCTGTCCTTGACCTGTCGCTCATGTCGAAATAGCTCCTATTGGCAGAGTCAGATGTGCCCCCCCCCCCCTTTGCGATAAGGCGAAGCAGCTTCATGGGCTCAGTTGTAATTGAAAGAAGTTAATGACGTCAGAGGTTGCACTTTTCCGAAAGGGTTAAAACATCAGTTTTGCCGCTTATAACTCGAGAAGTAATTGACGGATCAAAAAAACGGAAAAATAAGAGTCTTTTTATTTTACAAACTCTATCAGATCCGGCAGTAAAAAAAATATGGCAAACGACCCCATAATCGTAATTAGGTTTTTAGAATTCATCTTGAACTAAGATTGCCACTAGATTAAAATTAACTTGTTGAATTAAGTTTGGCACTAGAAATAACCTCGTAAGGAGCGGCACAGGCATATGGCCAAAAGAACTAACGGCAGACAGTCCAGAAGAAAGCTATATACATTAGTACAAATGGACTGAAAATAGAGCAAGTTCGTCTGAGGAGAGTATCCTATTTCCTCGGACAGAAATTTAAATTGGATAGCTCAACTGAAGTTATCTTCAGTAGCATCGGAATCATAGGTATATGAAAAACACCAGCGTATTATGCTATATTCGACCAGAGAAATAAGATTAAAGAGATTGATTGTCGTAAGATTGTACTGATAGATTTAAAATGTCTTTTATAGGCAGCATATCAAAGGGAAAGTAGGGGAAATAATTTATAGTAGTCTGTAGTGCATGGGGCATGTATTAACAACCTTATTACTATGTAGATATTAAGAGTCTAGTTGCCTGAGACCCTATAGTAGAATGTTTGCATGTTTATAGTGCATGCTTGGTGATCTTCACCCCCTGCCACACACCCTCGCGGTGGCATGCAGGAATCGTGTAGATGTAGATGGAATACCAACACTAGATGTTCAGAAGAAAAATGTGTGCTATCAAGAAATGAAAAATTGGGTGGTCGACTCGATGGTAAATCGGAAGATGACGGAACAATTTTGTCGGACCAGACGAAAAAAAAAAGATTTACAAATAATAAGGTAGATATGAGCAAATAAAGCAGAATAAAATGTTCTTTGCTAGTCCCATCGAAGACCCAGCGGAAATTAAGTTGGAAGGGGTGAATTTGTGTTGGATACAGCATTGTTCTTAACCCTGAAGCTAAAAAAAGTGATGTAAAACGGTTCTCAAGGATGAAGAGAGATGGATAGAATAGTCAAAATAGGACAATAGATAGAAAATTAGCGTTCAATATTAGGAATGATTGTGAAATGGGAAGGTGTTGTGAAGAAATTTCAGGGGAGCAAAGAACGGATGAAAAGGGGATAAATGATGGTGCGGTAAGACTTCGTAGACTCTGATTGATGTATTATGTGAATAAATAGACGAAAATTTTGATATGAATGGCGGAAAAATTTGCTGAAAGAATAATAATGGAAAAAGATTTGGTTTTATTTGGCGAATCCGATATCTCTTGGAAATAGATGCTTAAGTTTCACTGTTTGCCAGCGGTAAAAAAAATCAACCTATAATTATTCGTCGGGCATTTTAACCTCCGTTGAATGAATGAAATCATTTATACCTTTCGGATCAAGTTTTCATTTAACTGCCTTTTTTTCCTAAGATGGACGAAAAATAATCCAAATGTTTTCATTGGCTTTATCCGATTTTACCTGGACAGGCGTATAAAACTCTGAAAGATAAAAATCAGCTGTTTTTCGTGGCAAGTTTCAAGAATTCAGACGCCATTCCAAACCCCTCCTCGGATGAAGTATTTTATTTAGCAAACTGCTATCTTCCATATCTTCCTCCCTAAGTTATCTCTCCCTCCCCCTCCCTATGTTTTATTTTTTTTCTCTCCATTGTGTCTAAGATTTGCTTCCTTTTTCTCTTTACTCGAAGCGTAGAATCTATCAGAATTCCCGGAATTGTTTGTGCATCCATAGAACTTATAGGTATAATTCAAATGAATTTGTTCCCTGAAATTACGTTAAATCAATAATTAAACTAATTTATTTATCAGATGACTAAAAGGAGGCAAGGAACCTTCCTTTTTCTTCTTTTGCCATTGTATGTTCTTAGAACCCCTGAATTATCATTACAAAAATGAAGGCACACACTGTATAAGCCTATAACCCTTTTAACAACACAAAATATTAAGAGGCATTCACTGAGCTATTCACTGTAACAAAAATTATTATGTGCATTTAGTTTGCGTTTCTAGTGTTCTTTTCCGCATATACGTAATACCACCTAAGCTATCTTATTGCTCCTAATTACCCGTACTTTACGGCACCTATTATGATCCCTAATCGTTCGCGGGAAGGCACGATTAAGATAATACCAAATGAGTTTCATGAATTATATTGTTCTGTAGAGGAAAAATATCAGTACATAGTTGCAATAATAATATTTGGCACTGCTTTTGTATTCATAGAAATAACCCTGCTTTCGATCTCACCACGAGGCGTGTACCATTTTTTCCTAATTAGTTCCAAGTTCTTTTAGACCCAAGATGAAGTAGAAACCATTTTATGATTGCAAAAAAGAGCACGTCCCCTGACTCACGTGGCAATAGGATGTCACCACAAGGAAGAACTTTCGGAAGCGCTTGCTTAGATTCTGGTTGCCGAATAGAGGAACAAAGAAATGCTACATTTAATGCCTGATATTTTATTATGACATGCATAAATACGGCATGCATAAGTTTGTTTGCTATGCCTTAAAAATTTAAACAATGAAACACTGTTTTGCCATAAAAGTGACCTTGGAAAAAAGAAATATTGTGATTTGAATTATAGTTGCGATTCTTATTTTATTTCATGGAGTTATCTTCTAATCCCAGAAAGATAATAGAGTTTCTTAGCCTCACATTATAATTCAAAAGAAATTATTAGAGATACACCAAGTGAATAACCCTGTTCTGTGAACTATTCTACGATTCTGGTGGTGGCAAGGAGGGAATTTAGATAAAGAAATGTCGCCTTGGAGTCCTCTGAATAAAGTTCCCGCTCATCAGTACTCCAAAATTTTCCATGCTTTTATTTTCGATCTGCAACACATTCTCCTCACTCCCTTCCATTTTTCTCGACTAATCTCCACCGCGTCTCAGAAATATTTCCGCTTTTCCCTTTCTCTCTCTCTCTCCTTCACTCACGCAGCCCTTCACTTCTCTTGGTTCGCTACTTTCAGCGGGGACTGGAGGAGCAGGAATACGAAGGGAAAAGGACTGTGGAAGAAGACAAAATAAAAGTCGAACACGGGGATGAGGAATGCTCACTCCGGAATCCACGCAATTATCTCCTCCCGTTCTCCTCTCCCCTCCCCCCACCAGCGCCACCCTTCCCTCTCCCCCCACCCCCTCCACGTCAACCACCCCCCCCCCCTCCCCTCCAAGGACCCTCCTCCTCGGTCCTCATCAACCTCAGGACCCCTCCAGCCCAGCCTCCCCCTCCTTACCCCATATCACCGCCGCCCCCCCTCACTCCTATCCTCCCCTCAAATATTTCAGTGGCATTTTCCCTCTCGGTGGCAGTAAGAGTGCAAGACGGAGGGATGGGAACAAAGGACAAGTGAGATGGAAGAGGGAGAGAGTGGAGTTTATGGATGAACAAGGGAAGAGGAAGGTTGAGAGGTGGGTATAGGAAACGCAAATTAAAGTGAAGCTTCGTGAGCCCATCGGCGGACCCTACTTTCATTAGATTAGAGAGAGAGAGATTGTCGTACCGATACGTTCAAAAAGTAATTTTCCCCACTAATATAAGATAACACAATAGGCAGCACAGTGAAAGGATAGGTAGATTAAATATTATTAGAGTAATTCGTAGTGCATTATGCATGTATTAAAAACCAATACTTTTATTACTATGTAGACATTAACCATGTATCTGCATCGGCCCTATTATTAGCATGTTTCCGTGTATTAGCCTAGTTGCATGTCAATAGTGCATGTTTGGTGATATTCACCTCCTGCCACACACCGTCTCCATGGCTTGAAGGGTATTTTGTAGATGTAGATGTAAAATTATATCATATGAACACAATCGGAAAAAATGTAAACGGTATTCTAGATTTTATGCGTCAATGTGGTGAACTATAAATGGATGATACCCATAGTATTGAAAATTCAATTATGATTGGGTGGCATGAATCATTAAAAAGTAAAGTAAATTCAACTTAGCTAGTAATGATGGGTGCCTTGACTCAAACCTTGGAGCAAGGCATCTACTCGATTTTTACGATTTCCCTCAGCGCTAATGCTATATTTTATTCTGCAGAATAAGGATGGTTCCTGATTCTTAATTATAGTAACTTTTCTCTTCGCATCCTCGCTATTGTCAATCTTCTTCTAAAATTATTCATGGATGTTAGCGGCGTGATGAACAGCACACCAACCCAGGGTATTCATTTGCCATTCTTACATACTGCCCTTAGTAACTTTTTAGATGGTTCCTGGATTTTTCTTTGCCTTGCGATGCGATGCTAGGGCTAAACAGTATAAGTATCGATAAAAGTTTAACTTATGCTGAACACCAGCACGTCATTGTGCATACATTGCCACAGTGTCATGGAATTGCTGAGGTTCATTCGTCAGGTAAGCATATACGTAAGCTCTATGGCGGGAAACGGGCAGGTCCAAGTTTTCAATAGAGAACCCTTTAGTAATGAATCAAATAAACCACTATGATGATAGTGTGTATAACGGTCGTAGATAATAGAGGTGGGATAAGTTGTGTATGCTTTTATGTCCAAAATATTGACGTAGGATTCATTATCAATATCAAGTGTTTTCTACTTATTCTTACTGCATTATTTCAATATTTTTCCTTTTAATTTCTTGCTTACCCAGAATTCCAACTTTAGTCTCAGAATAGAGGAAACAAATTCCGGCAAGATATGGTGGAAGAAGTCCATTGTGGATAAATGAAATAACCTAGTGAATTCCACAATAAGTTTCATTGGGATGACACGTTTCGACACGTAATGCAATCTATTTTGGTCGGACCTGAAGGTGACACTGCATGTTGAAACCTTGGTCGTCCCAATAAAACTTACTTTGGGGTTCACAGAGTTCTTTTATTTATCCATATTTAGTCTCAGACTTAGGTATTCCGTTGTTTCTGATTTCTTATTCCACCCATACACTCAGCAACCTCTAATTTTTCACTTGCAACTTTTTCATTTCCCCCACTATGCACCGCACATTATAGCCTTCTCTTCATCCCCTAAAAAAATTTAACTTTTCATTCTTCTGTACACATACACATGTGGAAATAATCAAAGATTTCTTATCCTTTCTCCATAAAGTTTGAGTCTCACCATTATGAATAAAAAGAAGCGATATTGAATGAAACCACAGATAAGAATAGAACTAACTACAAAAAAATTCTATTCATTGCTTTACGTCGAAGAAAAAATGTCCTGAATAAATCTGGGGAATTATGTTCTTGGGTAAGATATTCGTCCGAGAATGTTTAGAAATATTTTCTTCCAACGCTCCGAAAACGTCATGTTATGTTATTCTTAGTAACGATGAGAATGACAAAAATTTGTTGAAACCTAGGTCGGTTATTAAAAAAGTTTGGAATAGACTAAAAGTTTTTATTTTATTCGTTACCCTGAATAGGTTAACTAAATTCCACAAAGTGACGCCTTCAGTCTTATCTGATATACTTCATGCTATGTGCCTACGCTCAGTGGCGGGTTTGCAGATGCGATACGGATTCACGTCCAGCGAGGTAGCATCCGCGAGAGGCAAGCCTAAAAATGTGGCAGACTAAGGAAGTTGGAGAGGAAGAAGAGGGCGAAAGAGTATAGGGAGAAAGAAGAAGAGAAGAGGAGTAGAGAATGGGGAGGGGAGGTGGAAGGGTTTCCGTCGACCCGTCGACAGAGGCCGCTGCTGCTGCTACTGCTGCTGTTCCACATTCTGACAATGGCACGATAAATCAACGTGTTCCATTCCATGCCTTTCTCCCCCGAATCGCCCTTCTAAATCCCCTTCCTCCTCCCCCGCCCTCCCTACCACCATCACCCCCCCCCCGGAGATTCCTCCCTCTTCAGAGATCTGCACCCGCCTCCGAAACCTCCCCCTTGCGAAGCCAATGCTAAGATGCCGAAGGTTGAAGAGGTCGGAAGGGATGTTGGTAGTTAAGAATTTGCTCGACAACGGTCCTAAATGGTGGCGAAGTTGGAATGATGCCAGATCACATCTACTGAGTACCGAACAAAACTAATATTCAAATATCCATTTGGTCTTTATAACTATCTCTGCGGCAGCCTACCCATAAAATATTTTTATCGTGATCAAATTGTCCGTATTAGGCAGATGTAGTTAGAATATTTCGGTGTCACCATAAAACAGATTGGATGCTCGCTAACCCAAAGGACTCAGTTAAAATTTTAGTCTGATATACTGATTTTTTTTTGACATTTAGTTAGCCTGATATCTGAGTGCGATTCGCATCCAAATTCTCCTCATATGCCTGTGATTTTAATACAGCTATGATAAGGACCTTCTCAAAGTCACCTATTTTTTTAAACACTTCAAAAGTCATTCTTGTCTCGAACGTGTTGCAAATTTGCATCTTTCGAGTACCCTTTGCTTAAGTTCAAATATCGGCATTGTCAGAGATGTTCAGCTGAATCTCAATCCCTATTTCAGTGCCGTCGGAAGAGAATTTCAAGGCCAGTCCTTGGTTTGCAGGATCAGACGATAACAGGGGTTGACTTGACGCCATCCTTCAGAAGTGCACAAATGCCGATGTAGTTTTTTTTCCATCCTTCTGCTACATCTTAACAAGACTCCACTATCCACCTAAAGGATTTGTGGAAAAGGGCGCCCTCATGCTTTTACGTCAGCCAAATAATTGTCATCCTTCATTCTATCGGTTGATATTAGTTAAATAAGCACCCCAAGGAACAAACCTGCTGCACTTACAATACGGATTTTTATTTAGAATGGGGTCGTTTACCATATTTTTATTGCCGAATCTGATAAAGTTTGTAAAATAAAAAGACCTCTATTTTTCCGTTTTTTGATCCGTCAATTATTGCTCGAGTTACAAGCGGCGAAAAACTGATGTTTTTAACCCTTTCGAAAAAGTGGGCGAGGTGAAACCTCTGACGTCAATCACAACCGAGCCTGCGAAGCTACTTCACCTTATCTCAAAGGGGAGGACACAGCTGACTCTGCCAGTCGGAGCGATTGCGACAGGATCTGTTCGAGCAGACCTTCCGAGAACCCACCTCCACTCCCTTCCCTTGCCCAAAAGTAGTTAAGGACGGGAGGAAAATTACGTCAATGCTATTACAGCAGCTTTTTCGGTGCGGATCACCTTTTGCTGATTTTAATTTTTGATTTATTAGTGAATGGTTGTGGTTAGAAGATTAATTTTTTCACTAAAATTCGTTTTTCCTTTTTATCTAACAATTTCTTGTACAAAATTGCATTTTGGTTCAGGGTAAACGCCCCCATTATAATTGCCCTTTCATATGCGTATATCAACATAATAAGTGGTAGCCCTAGCACTCGAGTTTTAGATGCTTCAAAGGTTTAGATTATATCGTACCGTTTACACAAAGCTCAACATCCTAGGACATCCATGCACTTGGCGGGATTCAAGTCGGCAATCGTTGGGTTGACAGACCAAAGAGTTATTGACCTGGCTACCGCAGTCTGACAATGAGTATATCCTTATCTTCCCTAAAACTTCGGTTGATGTCATTTTTCCACACACAGCAAATTCTCCAAAAGGTAATTCTGTAGTTGTCGGTCTCATTCCCGGAAACTACTGTTTGCCCGGTGGACACATCCTGCAAGGTGAACATTCATTTCTGAGACTTCTGCCGGAAGTATCCAGCATATCTCAACACTCAGTGGAGTTCGATTTGTGAGAAAGCTACCTTTTTGAAAATCGCTGTGGAAGAGAGGGGGTGAAGAGAGTGACTTTTTTTATGTTTCAGGATATTTGCCACCTTGATTTGCTACTTGATCTCATTCATGCGGGAGCCGGTCAAGACAGTTCGTTCCAAGGTGTTCCACAAATTTTCGCTGAAGGAGATTTCGCTTCGTTAAAAGGCTGTCGTGATTTGTTTTTTAGTTAATATATAGTAATTTAAGCATTTCTATAAATACCTTAAATTATGTATTAACGTATATTTCCTAGAGTATGCATGAATTGGTGAAGCTAAGAAGCGTATAGGTTATTAGAAATGAACACCTACATTCAAACTTCTACGTTAATATCTACAATACCTATTATGATTTCTCCATGTATGTACAGGCACATAAAAAGACGTCTTAGAAGAAATAGATATACGTCTTAGAAGCAATAGAAATAGGACCAGTGACTATTCATTGCACTAGATAAAAATTTTGTCTGTTCGTATCTCTCTACATCCATCTATCAAAGTCTGTCTACCTTCTGTGCCTATCATTGTACCATATAGATATATAGGGAGATACCAACAGAAATAATTTCTATCTACTGCA
This sequence comes from Platycnemis pennipes, assembly GCA_933228895.1. Lineage (NCBI taxonomy): Eukaryota > Metazoa > Arthropoda > Insecta > Odonata > Platycnemididae > Platycnemis > Platycnemis pennipes. Next base: position 114,223,459 of record OW121850.1, read on the forward strand.
ATGAATAGTCACTGGCCCTATTTCTATTGCTTCTATGACGTAGGTACCTAGGTACTGATCCACTCTCCTAAAAATATTTTGAGGTATTAAATATTTCATTCATCCAAGAGAAGAAATCGCCTCAATAGAATTTAATGCTTTCGATAAAAAGCTAAATTTATTCTCAGAAATGGCTGTCAAAAATGACGTTCCTAAGTAAAATATAAATTTTGAATTTTGCCAAGTCGCGCGCTTTTACTTCAAATCCTTATAGAATAGATTTAGTCAGGTAAAAGCCTTTAGTAACACCTTAGCAGTAAATCAAAACTGCATTGCTCTCACAAGGGGTAAGGTATACATAATACAAATATCATTTATGAGTCTAAACCGGCAAAAATCTTCATCTACATCGAGATCTACGCAATACCCTACAAGCCACCGTGAGGGTGTGTGGCAGGGGGTGAAGATCACCAAGCATGCACTATTGACATGCAAACAAACAACTATAGGGTCTTTTGCAACTAGATTGTTAGTATCTATTGTATTTAAAGGATTAGTACATGTATCATACACTACAGACTACTCTAAAATATTTCCTTACCTATCCCTTTGCTATGCTGCCTATTCTGTTGACTTATAGTACGGGGGAAAAAGACATTTTGAATCTATCAGTACGACAATCTATCTCTCTAATCTTATTTATCTGGTCAAATCTAGCATAATTCGCTGGTGTTTTAATACTTACATGCCTTACATCTTCCGTTAAGCTATCCGTTTTAAAAATCTGTAATAGATTTAATCTGCAATTTAGCCTAAGCTCTGATAATAATTCTCCCCCTAATTCTTGTATTGATTCTGTTACACTACTAAAAATATCGTAGCACCTTTCGACGAACCTAGCTGCTGTACGCTGTACACTCTCTAGTTCTCTGATCAAATCTAATTCATTAGGATCCCATGCACTGTATACATACTCAAGGTGGGGCCTAACTATTGAAAAGTAACATCGCTCTTTTGTCTTCTCATCACATTTCCCAAGTACTCTTTTTATGAATCCTAGCTTTCTCTTTGCTCGGCCGCATATTTCCCGGATGTGTCTTCCCCACGATGAATCTTTTGTGATTAAATACCTTATGGTTTCAACCATTTCGATCTTCGTGTTACTAATTTTATAGGATCGCTCTATCGAATTATAACTCCTCCAAAAATTTAATGCTACACAATTTTGAATGTCAAGATCTAACTGCCATTTGTCGCACCACTCTTGAATTACATCTAAATCCTTGCCAAGCGATTTTCTCTCTTCTTCTTTTGATATACCCCTGTACCTACACTACAGCATCGTATGCAAAGTCTTCCCAGTGAATGTTTACTCTGTATCTCTCGTACATACTATTATATTTACTCTGCTGACCACTTTTATGTTTTGATTGAATGCTCACGGCACATGGCTATAACTTGCAATGTTCAAATATTACAAATCTAATGAAGAATACTTTAGAAAAGAAGAACACTTTATTTCCTGGGGTTAACACATACGTGAAATAATGAGTCAAGCGAATCGTAAACTGGGATTCATCAAAAGAGTATTGGGTAAATGTGACGATCATGTACGAGAAATCAGCTACTTTTCCCTTGTTAGACCTCATTTGGAATATGCTGCCAGTGTATGGGATCCCTACGAAATCTGTCTAAATAATGAACTTGAACGTGTGTAGCGAAGATTGGCAAGATTTGTAAAGGGGCGGTACGATAACCTTATTAGCGTAACCAGTCTATTAAATGAATTGAAATGGGAATCATTGTCAGATCGCAGGTAGAAATTTAGACTTAATCTCTTAAACAAATTCCAAGACCATATTTTCAGTGGTGATGTTAAAAATATTTTAGGAACCCCAACTTACTATGGTAAACTGGACCATGATCACAAAATTAGAGAAATTGATTGCCAAACTAATAGATTTAAAATGTCCTTTTTTCCTCGTATAATTAGGGATGTGAATAACAGAAATATATCCAATAAGAGTGTAGCAATGGATAACATGTAGTAATAGGTTCGATAGACTCGATAGACTGGAATACGTGTAGTTTCATTGCAGGAGGTAAGGATAAGGAACATTGCGAATCACTGTTGAACACCTTTACGACACATTCTTTACAACAGCTAGTAACAGAGCCGACCAGGGGAAACAACATTTTAGACTTATTAGCAACAAATATACCCGAGAGAGTTCTAAATACAGTTACAGACACAGGAATTAGTGACCATAAAATAGTGCATGCGAAATTTATTGTAGGCGTTGAAAGACATTATAAACCAAGGAGGAGGGTATACTTATTTGGCAAGGCAAATTACGACGGTATGAAAGAGGAATTAAGGGAAGCATTTAATGTATTCAGCGAACAAAGCAAAGGATTAAATACAGAGGATTCGTGGAGAGAATTTCTTGAGGTCACCCGTAACGCAGTTCATAAATACATACCAAGTAAATATATTAGTGATAATACAGAGCCAAGGTGGTATAACGCGGAGGTTAGGAAATCACTAAAGCGACAAAGGGTATGCCACGCTAAGATGAAAAATGCCAGACGGGGTCTATCGGTAGAGGAAAAAAATGAGCTAGTTCAAAACTATAAAAAATCGAGAGCATTAGCAAGAAAATCATGTCGGCAAGCGTTATCACATTTCAAGAGCAAGATGTTAGGAGAATATTTAGATAGCAATCCTAAAGCGTTCTGGTCATATGTGAGAGAGCTCCAGGGAAATAAGTCCACAGTGCACACACTTAAAAATGATAAAGGAATCAGAGTCACCAGCAGTGTAGAAAAAGCCAATACTTTAAACACCTTCTTCCAAAGTGTATTCAACTCATCGTCACAAAACGCAGTGGAACCACCGCCGAACACTTTCAGTGAGCAAATGCCCGAAATAAACATTTCATGTCGCGGAATAGAGCAGCAGTTAAAAAGCATAAGTAAAAACAAATCACCAGGTCCCGATCAAATTCCTTCCAGAGTATATAAAACATTAGCTTCTGAAATAGCCCCCTATCTAGAAATAATATTCAATAAAACACTAACCCAACTTGCTCTCTTTTCCCACGATATTTTAGTTTCTGGCGAAAATAATATTCCAGTGGATGCTATATTTCTCGACTTCAAGAAGGCTTTTGACAAGGTTTCTCACAGCAAACTAATTTTGAAGTTAAAATCTTATGGGTTAGACAGTAACATTATATCATGGATTAATGATTTTCTGCATGATCGGGTTCAAAGGGTTGTTTTGGACGGTGTTTCCTCACCGGCAATTAAAGTCACTTCGGGTGTCCCACAAGGTAGTGTGATAGGTCCACTCCTATTCCTTTTGTATATTAATGATATCCAAAAGGTGGTAAAAAGTAAGCTTCGTCTATTTGCCGATGACGCAGTAGTGTACAGGGAAATTCTATGCCCGAACGATAAAGAATATTTAAATATTGACCTACAAGCAATTGAAACTTGGTGTGATACATGGCAGTTAGAATTAAACTTTAAGAAATGTCTTGTAATGAATTTTTGGAAAAAGAATAGCTCTCCTCCTACCACTTACAAAATAAGTAATAATAAATTAACTAACGTGGAATCCATTAAATATCTTGGAATAAGACTGACAAATGATCTTTCCTGGGGTAAACACATTGGTGAAATAATTGGTCAAGCGAATCGAAAACTGGGTTTCATTAAAAGAGTATTGGGTAAATGTGACGATCATGTACGAGAAATCAGCTACTTTTCCCTTGTTAGACCTCATTTGGAATATGCTGCCAGTGTATGGGATCCCTACGAAATCGGTCTAAGTAATGAACTTGAACGTGTGCAGCGAAGATCGGCAAGATTTGTAAAGGGACGATACGATAATTATATTAGCGTAACCAGTCTATTAAATGAATTGAAATGGGAATCATTGTCAGATCGCAGGTTGAAATTTAGACTTAATCTCTTCCACAAATTCCAAGGCAATATTTTCAGTGATGATGTTAAAAATATTTTACGAACCCCAACTTACTATGGCAGACTGGACCATAATCATAAAGTTAGAGAAATTGATTGCCGAACTGACCGATTCAAAATGTCCTTTTTCCCTCGCACAATAAGAGATACGAATAACGGTAAATATGTCCTATCGGAGAGTAGCAATGAATAGCATTGGTAGCTGCATGTTGGTATGAGTACTTAAAGCTAACCCTACTAACAGAATGTTTTTGCATGTTTTCTTTGCAATTTCTATCATTTTTAAATAGTGTAGTTCTGACTACTATATTAATACTATTCCTTTTTTATGCATGATATGTAGTGCATGTTTGGTGAGAAATCACCCCCTGCCACACACCCTTGTGGTGGCTTGCAGGGTATTATGTAGATGTAGATGTAGACTAAAGAACCACACAGTACCCAAGGATTGGAAAGTAGCTAACATTACACCTAATTTTAAAAGCGGTGATAGGGAAGAACCTAGTAACTACAGACCCATTTCACTCACGTCAATCTCTTGTAAGATATTTGAGCACATAGTAGTCAGTTCGATCATGGGGCATTTGGATAGTCAGGGATTACTCATAAACAGCCAGCATGGGTTCCGGAAAGGTAGATCCTGCGAGACACAATTAGCTTTATTCGTACACGATATTTTAGTCCACGGCGAAAGCAGTACTGAAGTTGATGCGATATTTTTAGATTTTAAGAAGGCCTTCGACAAAGTTCCTCATGACAAATTAATCTTGAAGTTAGAGAGTTTTGGTATAAATAAAGACGTTGTATGTTGGGTAAAAGAATTCTTAAGTGGGCGAGAGCAGAGGGTTGTCATAGATGGTATCATGTCGGACACAATCGAAGTCACATCGGGAGTTCCCCAGGGTAGCGTAGTAGGTCCGCTTCTATTTCTTTTATACATAAACGATTTGGGTACCGTAGTTAGTAGTAACCTTAGACTTTTTGCTGACGATGCGGTGGTGTACAGGGGTATATCAAATGAAGAGGACACGAAATCGCTTAGCAAGGATTTAGATGCAATTCAAGAGTGGTGCGACAAATGGCAGTTAGAACTCAACCTTAAAAAGTGTGTAGCTATCAATTTTTGGAGGAGGAATAATTCGATAGAGCGATCCTATACAATTAATAACACGAAGATCGAAAACGTTGAAACCGTAAGATATTTAGGTGTAACAATCACTAAAGATTTATCGTGGGGAAGACACATACGGGAAATATGCGGCCGAGCGAAGAGAAAGCTAGGATTTATAAAAAGAGTAGGTACTTGGGAAATGTGATGAGAAGACAAAAGAGCGATGCTACTTTTCACTAGTTAGGCCCCACCTTGAGTATGCAGCCAGTGTATGGGATCCTAATGAATCAGGTTTGATGAGAGAACTAGACAGTGTGCAGCGTAGAGCAGCTAGGTTCGTCAAAAGGTGTTACGATAGGTTGAGTAGTGTATCAGAATTAATACAAGAATTAGGGTGGGAATCATTATCAGAGCGTAGGTTAAAGTCCAGATTAAATCTATTGGAGAAATTTCAATCGGATAGCTTTACTGAAGATGTTAGGCACATTAAAAACACCAGCGTATTATGCTAGATTCGACCAGATAAATAAGATTAGAGAGATAGATTGTCGTACAGATAGATTCAAAATGCCATTTTTCCCCCGTACTATAAGAGAACAGAATAGGCAGCATAGGAAAGGGATAGGTAGAGGAAATATTTTAGAGTATTCTGTAGTGCATGATGCATGTATTAACCCCTCAAATACTATAGATACTAGCAGTCTAGTTGCATGAGACCCTTTAGTTGCTTGCTTGCATGTTAGTAGTGCATGCTTGGTGATCTTCACCCCCTGCCACACACCCTCGCGGTGGCTTGCAGGGTATCATGTAGATGTAGATGTAGATCATTTGTAGCTGTATGTTGGTATAAGGACTTGAAGCTAACCTAACTAACAGCATATTTTTGCTATTGCATGCTTTGCTATTTTCATCTTTTTTATATAGTGAAGTTTACAACCATATATAAATACTAATCCTTTTTTATTCATGATGTGTAGTGCATGTTTGGTGATAATTCACCCCCTGCCACACACCTTTATAATGGCTTTCAGGGTGTTATGTAGATGTAGATATAGAAAATTTCTCGAAAGAAATCTTTTGGAACTGAAAGAAAGGATGCTCTAACTTCCTTTTGTTCTGCGTTATTGTTTTTCGCACTATGCTTTGAAGCCGGGTGAAGGTTAATGTGAATGCAGTGGAACATGGAAAATCCGCTTATTTCTTCGATCTCACTGACACTAAGCCAACAATGATCGTATTGTTATCCGAAGGAGCAGCTACGATCATTGTGTAGGGATTAGCCAACTCGTGAGGAATATGTCATCAGAACCTAATTTCACCTCCCTAACGGACGGAATCCTTGAAGTGTTCTCCAAAGTAAAATGCAGTTGGAAACTAATATTCAGAGTGAAATGCTCCCCAATGCTTGGATCGAGCCAGAACTTCCAGGTCGGAAACCACCACTCTAGTTAACTTACCAGCTTGATCCAACTAGTCCATGAACAAAACAGAAATCCTCGATTCATTGCAATTTTACTGAACACTTGTGTTTCTATTGTATTGGGTGACTATTGTAATGCAAGAATTTCTCGTCAACCACAGCATTTAGGTTGATGACCCAAATACTGCCGTTTGAACCTCACAGTGGGGTACTTGTGTTGGGTTTAATCTTGAGATTTAAAGTATAGGAGTGTGTGAATGAGGATGTGGAACATAGATTAAAGAAGAAATATTCTCTATGATGTGGAAGAATGCGGAGAAATGTTAACGTTTGAATTTGATTTTTACAATTGCGGAATATGCTACATAGTGTCATTTTAAAATTACTATACTCATACTAATATATAAAAATGAAGTGGTGTCTGTCTGTCTGCGAGATTTATGTTACACATCTCAAAAACTAATGAACCGATTGAGCTGAAATTTTGTAGGATTCTAGCATATACACTATAAGGTGCTATAGGCTATATAAAAAAGGCTCAGGGCCCGGGTTTGATATCGGATGCCAATTATGTATACACATTGGAATAAATTGACTTTTTCAATGTATGGTAGCGCAAGAGCTTTTTCATCTACATCTACATTTATATAATACCCTGCGAGCCACCAAAAAGGTGTGTGCTAGGGGGTGAATTCTCACCAAACATGCACTACATATCATTCATAAAAAAGGAATAGTATTAATATGGTAGTCAGAACTACACTATTTAAAAAAGATAGAAAATACCAAGCAAACATGCAAAAACATTCTGTTAGTAGGGTTAGCTTTAAGTACTCATACCAACATGCAGCTACCAATGCTATTCATTGCTACTCTCCGATAGGACATATTCACCGTTATTCGTATCTCTAATTGTACGAGGGAAAAAGGACATTTTGAATCGGTCAGTTCGGCAATTGTAGGATTCTAAGATTTTTCTTTCGCTCAGTAAAATAACTAAGTAGATACATATAATGTGATCATTTAATAAAGTGTTATTGTAGGTCTGTTAGATCGTTAGTAGTTAGTTAGAGGTTATGTGATTACTCGCTCCCGCTTCGGGTTGACCTGCAGTTTACTTTGTAGATTTAGATGGTATGGCATTGCAATAGTAGTTGGAACCCCTAAAAATTCTATTTTCTTCTTCTATTTTCCGATGAACTCACTTGGTGTGCACCATTTAGTAACCAGTGTAGAAGGAAGTTCTCTCTCAGCGTAGTGTTGACACTATACAAACAAGTAGAATGTCCTTCTCCTGCAACTACGCTTTACGCTGGGATGCGCAAAGAATTTTTCCCTTTGCTTGTCGGAAAAGAATCGCGAGTGGAATACATGTTTCAACGGCTGCCCCTCCATGCCAGGTCACCGACTTCACGTTGCGTTGCATCCGAAATCTAAGAGTAAATATTATTGAGCAATTTCTTCCCCCGGGAGAAGTTTCCAGCGTCAGTGAAATTTAAGGTGGAGCATTATGCCATTCACTGCATCCGATTCCGCAGTAAAAAGTCGTCTCGTGAAAGGGCAAAAGCCTCGCTCCAGTCTTGAGTCTTCGATGCATCGACCATTTTAAACTGCCATCGGCGGAGGACTTTACGATGACCGCTCGAATTCCTCTCCCTGTTGGGCAATGATACACCCAATCCTATATTAATCCTAAATAATCCTATATAAAAATAATTCTTTATACACCCTTATCTCCTTGTTTCCCTATTTTCACCCTTAATTACTTACTTTTAGCATTTTGTTTTTCAACCAATGATTCTCATTTCCTCAGGATAGAGAGAGTTTAGCAAAAAAAAACGTCCCGCTTTTTTTCAGTGATAATGTTAAAAATATCTTGCGAACCCGTACTTACTATGACAGACTGGACCATAATCATAAAATTAGAGAAATTGATTGCCGAACTGATAGATTCAAAATGTTCTTTTTCCTTCGTACAATTAGAGATATAAATAACGGTAAATATGTCCTATCGGAGAGTAGCAATAGATAGCATTGGTAGCTGCATGTTGGTATGAGTACTTAAAGCTAACCCTACTAACAGAATGTTTTTGCATGTTTGCTTTGCAATTTCTATCTTTTTTAAATAGTGAAGTTCTGACTAGTAAATTAATACTATTCCTTTTTTATGCATGATATGTAGCGCATGTTTGGTGAGAAATCACCCCCTGCCACACACCTTTGTGGTGGCTTGCAGGGTATTATGTAGATGTAGATGTAGATTTACCATGCGTTTAAGAACTTCAACAGATGTACTGGAACTAAAACTTCTCACCACGATTTTTCATTTGCTTTACGGCAGTTGAATGAGCAGTGCGCTGCTCGCCACGTATTTCCCCGCGGCTAATTGTGGTTCTCGCCGGGCAAGCGATTTGGCTGGTTAAATTAGCATAAATCTGTGAATCTAAATGTATATGGTAATGTTATCAGTTCAGAATATTCCGTGTAACTGCGAGGTTGAATTCGTATGATGGGCAAGGCATACTCAAGCGATGAAGCAACACGTTTTCTGTCAGTAAACATGCTCTCATTCATGAAGTTATGAACTATGATCGAGACGCTTTAACGCTTGTCTAGGTTTCCGTTTGACTCTTATGATACGTTACTTCCTTAACTATTTCACTCCTCTGGAGTGATTTCAAGAGAAATCCTTTGCCCTCAATGTAAATGAAGCACCTATGAATAAGGAAAGCAGGAATGTAAATCTATTCGTGCCATTTCGTCGTACTTTAGGAGAGAGGCAGGATTAGCAGCATAATTAGATTATTAAATATATGGGAGAAAGGGTGTGATTTGACAATCCAGAATTCCATCTTTGAGTCAATCTAAGTCCTCTGCTGTGATGGAGAAAGCCATTGGTTTGAGATAAATATTGGAAAGCTCAAGAAAAAAGCCATAAAAACTGTGGAGGCCATAAAAAAATTCACTTAAACCTTCGAGTGGAAAAAAATTACAGAGTCAGAACTTTTCTATCTCGCCTTAGGTTGTGGTAAATTTTTAATTTTATTCGGCTATAAACTTTCGTTAACATCAATAACTTTTCAATCAGCTGAGCTGAGTTATAAATGAATTAGCAACGCCTTAAAACGTAGGTATGTTTATTGACACCTATTTTTCCTCGTTATTATTGAGATACTGACTGGTTACCAACGATAAATAAAGCGTAAGTGCAGTATATTCAGGGTAGTGCTATTAAGTTTGCTAAGCATAGATTGAAATGGGAATGAACAAACCTTCAGCCAGAAATTGTCGTCTCGCCTTTCGTGTCTTCGCGTCTAGCTCATTTTTTTTCGTTCTGCAAATATTCTATTCTGACCATGATTTCGGTTTCAATCATGAATTTTTAACCTTACTGATTTTTTAAAATAATTTTTTACAATAAACACACTGCAAGACCACTAGCCTGTATACTGAGTATATTTTAGAAGAATTATCTTTGAGTTTAAAAGCGTATTTTTAGTGGTAGCACTTTCCTTAGCTGATAATTGTATTCCATATTAGGGATGCATTCAGTTTTAGAAGCACCCTACCAACTACTTTTAATTAAAGAACGTAATCTAGGTTTACTTGATTACGTTCTTTTATGAAAATCACTGAATTTATTCCTTCTATTTGGTGTATTTAGGCAGAAACACCATCAAATTTCCGCAGTCTGTGCAATACGTTTTATTGTGGTCGTAATTAAAAGCAAACAATCATTCCTTTATCTGACTCATAATTTATCTAAGAATTACTTTGTGGTATCAAATTAAGCATATCATGAATCATAGACTGTAACTCTTTAATTATTAAAGATTCTAGTGAAATAAATGTCAGCTTTTTCCATGCATGACAGGAGAAACTGAGCAAAAATTCATCTTTACTTCAGACACCGTTGATGTTACCGCTGTTTGTCTAAGAATGCCCAAACGGCTTTTTCTCAGAATAGACGAAAACATTTAAAGGGACATTGTGCTGCTCTTTTATCATTAAGCGTTTCTTCCTCCTGATATTGTTGTTATCTATCGTTCTACGGCATATTTCTTCCCGTTATTTTCATTCCTTCCCATCCTGCACAATTTCTTCGTCCCATGATTTTCGTCAAGTCTCGTCCCGACATTTTTTCATCCTTTAAATTTCGTCTCTCATTCCAACACTTATCTCCATACCATTATTTTCGTCCGGTTAAGTCCCAGCAAATTCATCGTCTCAGGGACGACTCTATAGTCCCAAATCGTTCTAAGCCCTGCTATTAGGTGATAGGTTATGGGTTAAAATACGGCCCTCCTTAAATAATCTGAGCTAAACTTATACCGGAGGTGATAAACCGCCGAGGAAAACGACTTCATTTTCCACTATCAATGTGCGATTTCGGTTATTGATGCATTAAAAATATACCTATCTGTTATTACGTCAAACCTCGAATTGAAAGCAATGCATAAATTACTTGAGGTTGGTGCATAAAGATTTAGTTTTTCCTTATTTTCAACTATATATTTGTCATTATTTTATTGTTGTATTATGTTCGAATAACTTCAATTCGTAAAAGGGCCTCGCTAAATCATTAAGTAAATTAAGGCTACTGAATGCTACTCAACCTCTATTTTATTTCAGGCAGTCAAAAAATAATCCACATATAATAATTGATATATGTACACGGTCTTTGTGCAACGAAATAGACGACATTTTATCCGATAAATATCTGTAATTTGGCTTTTATTGGTGACTAAAAAGCTTTTTCCGATTCATAGTTATAGCCGAAGCATAATAACTTCTTTCATCTCAATTTCATTCCATAATGATATTTGTTAGAAAACTAATAAATTTACCATGAAAACGGATACTTTTCATCCCCTTATCTATTTTCCTCAGTTAAATTTTAACTTATAATTCTCCATTGAGAATTGGATACGTGGTTAGAATTTTATAAAATATCGATTTCCTAATTGTGCTACTAAGTGAGCTTAACAGTTTAATTCTCCAGTAAAAATTTCAATAATAATGTGATCATTACATGTTGATTAAACTTAATTGGTCGAAAAGTATATTTATTTTGGGAAAATACACTCGACAGTTAACACGCAACTCTTACGGGTAGAGCATTGAAGTAAACTAACGTCTTAAAGTTTTTTAATTCTCTTTGCGGGAATTGGGTGCGCGTCCATTCCTGCCTCGGAGTACAGCGCCTCACGGTCCACGGATATTCTCACTCTGCCCATAAAGAAGTCAACTAAGGATAACATATAAGACTCGAGATGACTCTTCCTTCCGTATTCAGGCACTGCAAAACTACCAGCATCACCATACTCTAATTGGTTGTGAGAGGCTTTACATTCCATACCTGTTTCCTCGTCGTTGAAGGATAGTATTTTTACAGCTTTGGAAGTGGCTCGAGGAAAAACGGCTCCGCAGATAAAAGACTCATGTCGTTGGAAAAACGTCCGCTGCCTTTCCTCGTCAGATGTCATCTCCCCGTTAAGCGCTTGCTTCTTCCTCGCTCGACTCATTTCTTTGAGTAGCGCATAACGTCTTGAACGTGACGAAAGTATGGATATGGATTTTAACAGCGGTTTGAATAAGGCAAAAAAGTTGGAGCAAGTCGGTTGAAGTAATGGCCAAATGGGAACGTCGGAGAGGAGTGATCGTAAAAACAATTGAATAAAGCCCCTTGCTTCGGGACAAGAGTGAGGTAATTAAGTAAAGAAGGGTGTTGTATTCGAGTCACGCACGGTAGCAGACCCTCCGTGAGACCGAAACCAAGGAATATCCGCTAGGAAATCCATGTAAATACAAATCCTTGGAAAATGGAAGGACATCGGAAGGGAATTCATGTTTCATCATTCGGGAGTATCGGTTAAATTTATGGTATCCTGTTCAAGGCTGTAAACTGCTCATCATAATAGTCGGGTCTGCAGCTGCCACATTCAATTATAAATCTCTACCTGAATCTCAGAGGCTTCCCTTACCTAAATTGAAGCATAGTTCCCAACTTGTGAACTTCTCCCATAAATTTACTGCGACACGAATTTGTTCCTACATTAGGTTTAAATTAATGTGAACTGGAAAATAATATTTGAGCATGCCTTGTTCTAATCAATACGTAAGTAGTATCCCAACACTTTAAAGACACTTCTCACTGAAGGCTGGGGATTATAATTATTGTTTTAAACCTACACTATGATAATGGCAGGAGTAAATGCATAACTCTAAAAATTTTTAGGCTCACTAAACATATTTTTATTTTAATTTTGGTACCTTATCATTCCAAAATATAACGAAAGAGGAAACTAAAATATAAGTAGATTTTTAGTGTAAAAAAGAACTAAAATATGTAGAAAATATTTGTAGGTAGGTCACGCATTGGAAATATTTATACTATATTCACGGTAATTAAAGTTCACTTGGAAACTATTAAAATTTCAGTTTATATTGCGTTAACACCTTACTTAATAATCATAATTACTTCTGAACAATCTTGAAATCGAATTCACATTTATATCTAAAGATCCCCTCTACTTGTTATCAAACACTCTTTCAGTATAAAAATTGAAGCTCGACAAAATCGGAGATTTTTGCTGTAGACATTAAGCCTACCTGTGCATATACTAGTATTAAAACCTGCATATAGTTCTTGGAAGAAGGAATGTTCATTGTGTATTAAGTATACGGTAATTGAAGACAGCACTCTTACTAACAAGGGATTATTTCCCATTTGGAGTCTCATGTCAGCCTTCCCATTCAATCATCTCTGATTTCTTGCATCGATGGCAAGCTTGACAACTTGGTCGAGTAAAATGTAAGGCATTTAGAGCAGATAACAAGCAGAGAGACTGTATACATGCGCATGTCAAGTAAAACTTTCATATTCTTGAAACCCATTCCATTTTTCAGCTATCGCGTCTTATCCACAAGTTGCTTGGAGACTGCAAGTAATGTGGTATGTGTTAATACCATACGTGAAGTGTATCTCTTCCAAGAAATTCCCCTCCATCACGGTTCTTAAACGTTAGGAGCCCTTCCGGACGCGAAATAGCCGCTCGTAAGTCGAGATTGATCGAACTCGAAGCATTTTTTGACCAGCGGCTCTAAATCCTGATTCCCGAGGTGTTTTATCGAGCGATGTCCCCTATCCCGCTTCTTCGAGTCGAGGATTTGGCGCCAGTGAGCGGTAATTTCTGTCCCTTAACGATACATACAGGTTATGCAGAATACGCGAATCCGTTCAAGCCTTTATCCATACACGTTAAATAGGTGGGGATAGGTCGGGGGTGGTGGCAAAATAATCCCCGACAACGAAATTTACGCCACCGTCTCAGATCCTGTTTGTCGTAGAAAATAGACGCGTGGGTATTCCGCAGCTGATCCCCTCTTAGTCCATTTTACGAGTGACAACACCCCCATTTTTTTTCGAGACCATGGCATGGAAATAAAAGGAGGATGGAGCGGACATAAAAATCGACTCGGCGTGCGAATTGGCTTGCAAACTCAGCGTCCAGGGTGGAATCACGATTTTCGAAACGCTTTCTGAACTCCATCAGAATGCGTTATTATTTCATTAACCACTGAGGGAGTGTTATTGCCGACGGGGCGGCTATAATTTACGCCACTCGCACATTCACGCTAAAAGTGACAGCCTTGTGTTTGGCCGTTTCGTCTCCCTCCCCTCCTTCTATCGTTTCCGTGTTTTTTTATTATTTCATTTCCTCCCAACCCACGCGCGTGGATTTTTTTTACATTCGAGATCGAGTCCAATAAAAAGTCACGTATGCACGGGACAGGGTTAGCTTGGGGCGGGCACGGGAACGAGGTAGGTACATCTACATCTATTGAAAGCCCTGAAAGCGCCCGGGGTAAATAGGGGGTTAAATGGTGGGTTAGGGGAGGTTTATAGGGGGTTAAATGGTCACTAAACATGCAATATTTGCATGTAACTGATTAGAGCAGCACTATTTCACTGAAGAAAACCGTCAGTGCAACCTAAATAAGCGTTTAGCTAAACAATTAGCATCCACGTACGAATACTTGGACTGAGAAGTACTTCGACAAATTAAAGCATTTTGCTCTTAATATAATTCTAATGAACTAGTTGTACGAGTCTGGCATATGCCTGAATAACATGTTTTCATTATCAAGTCTTACTATATTCCTTAGAGAATATAAAATAATGTAATTTAATGACCACAAATTTATATCCGATATGAACTTTGAACGTGAATCACATAATGAGGTCAAAAAAGTTAATTACTAGAAGGAACAACACCAGTTGCAGGACAAACAGTCAAATGAACAACAAACCATGTGAATTTAATGAACGTTGGATAAAAGACACAGGAATGGAAGAGCAGGTTTATGCATAAAATTAAATATATTTACATGATTAAACATTAAATATTTCATTGTTCAATATTATAAATTATAATTTTCAAATAAATATCAATTGAAAATTGACACAATAGGAAAATTCATCCATGCTTACACGGAGGAGGACCGAAGGAGGACCGAAATGTGAGACATGTAAATAGTTATATAGATAGATATGCTGATGCAGCACATGATTGGTGTTGATTCACCACCTGTAACACAACTTAGAGGTATCTCTCAGGGTAATCTGTAGATGTGGATGAATATCATTAAATCATTAAGTATTTGGTAAAATGTCTCAAATTAGAATTCCCATAACATATCTAAGGATGCAGTTAAAATGAGTTACTAATTGTGTTGAGTTGAGTTGAGTAGTTGTGTTGAGAACTGGTTTGGAATTTAGGGGTTTTTGGACAAAACCCTTCCTTCATTTCATCTTACTATCCGCTTGCTAAAAATATTTTATAATACCCTATCGTTTGCGGTATGAAAGAAGCAATACATTTATCTGTGTGGCAGTCTATCTCTCTATTCTTTGTTCTTTCTTTATATAATCTAGCGGAATACGCGAGTTTTCTCGATGTATTTATAATGCCATTGGCATATAGATCATCTTTAACTTTACTTACATATTCTTTGCAAACTTTAGCCCTCACTCTGATAGAAATTTTCATCTACTTTCCCCAAAATTCTTGTGACAATGGCGCAATTATCATAATGACCTTAAAATTATCGACGATCTCCTTTGCACATGATCTAACTCTTTAATCAAACCTACCTTATACGGAAACACACTTGGTTGCCGTGCATAATGGCAAAAACTTACAGTGGTGGCTTATCGCTCTTTACGGACATTTATAAGATCTATCCTTGCGGGCGGTGGCTTCCTTGAATCCCAATTTTACGTTATTGATGGACCTTAATTTTGAATGAGGCCTAGCTTCTTTAGATCCTCCAAAAATTTTCCTCTAGAATCTGAAATCCTGTGTAGAATAGTGGTCAATGCATTCGCTCGGCAAGGCAAAGGTCCATGGTTTAACTGTCTTATACGAATTGTTGTAAATAGGGTGTCAATAGTGTCTATGCAAGAGTATCCATGGGCTTATATTTCATATTACATCTAAGCTACACAATACATTTTTATAAGCCCGAGAAGAAAGAAAGCTACACAATACATTTTTATAAGCCCGAGAAGACTTTACGAAAATATCCATGGGCTATTTACTACTTGTGTATCAAGCAACTACCAATGGTAGTTACATGTTGGTATAAGGACTTTAAGCCACCCCAACTAACATTTTTTTATGCATGATTGCGTTGGTATTCAAATCTTTTTTTAATTGCTAAGTTTAGACTAGAATATAATTTCTAATCCTCTTTTAAGGAGGATATGTAATGCATGTTTAGTGTAAATTCACCCCTGCCACGCATATTAACGGTGACTTTCAATGTATTGTGTAGCTTAGATGTAATATGAAATATATTAGCAATTTCTTCTCTTAGTTGCATGTACATGCGTACATGTTCGTAGCTATTTTATGGCAATAGTTCACCTTATGCCACACACTCCCGCATTGCAGGATTAACCCATAAGGATTTTTATTTAGAATGGGGTCGTTTACCATATTTTTTATTGCCGAATCTGACTGAGTTTGTAAAATAAAAAGACTCATCTTTTTTCCATATTTTTAATCCGTCAATTATTTCTCGAGTCATAAGCGGCGAAATACTGATGCTTGTAACCCTTCCGGAAAAGTGGGCGTGGTGAAACCCCTGACGTCGTCGACTTCGTCCAATCACAACTGAGCCCGCCAAGCTACTTCGTATTGTCACAATGGAGTCACACAGCTGACTCTGCCAATAGGAGCGGTTGCGACAGGATCTGTGAGATCAGGCCTTCCGAGAACCCCCCTCCACTCCCTTCCCTTTCCCTAAAAGCAGTCAAGAACGGGAGAAAAATGACTTCAATTATATCAATGCAGCTTTTTCGGTGGGCGTCCCCTTTTGCTTATTTTAATTTTTGATTTGCGATTGAATGGTTGTGGTTAGAAGATTAATTTTTTCACGAAAATTAGTTTTTCATTTCCATCTAACGATTTCGTGTACAAAATTGCCATTTCGGTTCCGAGTAAAAGCCCCCATTGTGGATGACATGTTACAGAAACGCATGCAAATATCCAGTGCAACTAACTGATATTTGAAAAGGAATCAGCATCATTGTTTTTCATCGCTACGATCTGTTTATTATGTAGATGAACGAATTCTTGTCCTTTTGGCGTACTATAAATGGCGTCTATGTTACATTTGCTTCAGCATATGATAGTGTGTATTTCTGAAGACCGCGGTAACCAGGCTGATGACGCTTGGTCACTCATAGATCTCGAGTTCGACTCTCAACTCGGGTGCGGACGTTGTACTGTCTTAGGATTAAGGTAGTTTAGACGGTGCTATGTAACCCTAGCATTTTGGGCACCATAAACCTAATGCTACTATCATAATATTTCTCTGGATACATCAGAGTATTTTACAACGACCCTTTTTTCAGGAAACGCTAACAAGTATATGCAGCTGCATGTTTTGAATGCCGGCATAAGATAAATCGTAAACTATTTTTTTTTTCGCGTGATCGTAAAGTTAATTCAAATATTAATGCATTTGCCGTGTCACGTCACAGATTAATTGGTGGTTTTTATCAATGGTATTATTCCAAGATGTCGTCCTTTGTCTTATTTTATACGATTTATTTTATAATGCTAGTTAAATAATAAAACCCTCCATATAGTCGCTAATAAAATGATGAATCCCATAATATGAATGCATTCCAGAGTTGAGTCACCCCTGCCACACACCCTTGTGGTAGCCTGCTGGATATTATATATAAGTAGATGCATGAAGATGAAGAACTATCACTTCGTCGGAGCCACGAGTGGCGATAAGTGGGTGGTGGCAATGTGGAGAGGGGAGGGGGCTGAGGGAGGAGGGAGAGGGGAGAGAGGGATAGGGGAGGCTTCTCTCAGCCTCTCTTTCGCGTCCACCTCTTTCCCCCATCTCTTCCCCCTCTCTTTCTCCTCCTCCCCTCCCGAGACCGCAAACGCAAAAGTCATTACTCGACAACGGAATATGTGATCACGTTAAAAATTTGCTGCGCAAACGCGACCGGAAGGATCGCCATTCACTGTTATTGCGCCCCAAACGCTGAAATGCGACCGTGCGATGGAAATATTGGGTTTTTACACCCCGGCACGGCCTCGTGATTTTTAAGCGCCCCTTTTTTATATTCGAAGAGGCGCGTAGTTAAAACGGTGGTTCGCTAAAACGGATAATCTTACTTCCTAATACCAGGTGCGTCAATAAAACGCGGTAAGTTGAGCTGTGCGTCGGGAGAGAGAAAAAAAATCGCAGCGCACAGGTCATATACAATGTTTCAATCTGCCCATATCATAAGTTCTTTGAGACGTAAAATTTTCCCCCTTCTTACATAAAGGTGCAACCGGAGCCATTTCTCAGCTCGGAGAGTAAAAAGCTGAATGTGTTTTCAGCTTTGGTTCATTCGTGCGAGTAGCTGAGCCTCTTTTTGAGACGGAACACAAATAACAGTTGGTATATATGTACGTGCACCTTTTATTCCCTCATTTTAAACAAGCATCTTCTTGTAATCTATTTGTTTTTCCGAAATTTATTGCTTGCACTCAAGAACTTCCAATTAACTACTAATTATTTTAAGTGTGTGGTTTCTGACATAAATTTACTGAATTGGTTCCTCATAGAGAGAAAACCTTAGTGATTTCATATATTATGGTTAAAATACGACTGGTCACAACGTTAGGACGTTATCTTCCAGGTAAAATACAGAAGATATTACTTCTTTTAAACAAGTTCAAATAAGCATGGTTTCCTCCATCCTCCACCAAAAACCACGCTTCTGGTGAACTACTATAAAAGGCCACTGTATTTTAACCGGAAGATAACGTACCTTCGTGACAGATGGTCTTTAAAATATCGTATGAATAACCAAGATTTGTTGGTGATACTAATTACCTACCATTTATCATGTACAGTGCTAAATGAATGCACATGCATCATCAAAGTGTTGCATACTTATAAGCCGGCTCGACAACCGTTGCATTTGCGTGAGACGATTCCTTTTTTCCTGGGGATTACAAACAGGAATTAGAAAGTTAAATACATATTAATTCTGATTGATTATAATTCTGATTCAAGGATTGCAAACTAGCCGCGAATACCTTAATGGAGCCATCCGCTGAAAATATTTATATATTCTTCATGTAAATAAGCTCTTGTTAATACTGCTTGTTAACATTACTGTAAACGTACGTCAGCAGGGTACCGTTATCCTGTGAGAGGCTTCGACATGGTACAGTAAGATAAAAATCATGATCAAACTATCACTAGAAATCTGCATCTACTTAGTAGCCTTTAAGCCACTAAGAGTGTAAGGCAAGACGAGAGTACCCTTAAGCATACACTACAAACTTGCGAAATTGTTCTAAGTACTACTCAATTGCAGACTACTACTGCAGTAAGGCCACTAAATGTTTCGATTTTACCCCAACATTCATTATTTTGGTTGAAATTTAGACTTAATCTCTTAAATAAATTCCAATACCATATTTTCAGTGATGATGTTAAAAATATTTTGCGAACCCCAACTTACTATAGTAGACTGGACCGTAATCATAAAATTAGAGAAATTGATTTCCAATCTGACAGCTTTAGGCACAATTAGGGATATGAATAACGGTAAATGTATCCAATACGAGTGTAGTAATGGTAGTCCTCATGTTGGTAAGAGGACTTATAGCTAACCCAACTAACAGCATGTTTTCATGTTTGATTTGCTATTTTTTTTCTTTTATAAATATGTATTGAATTTTAGAGTATATTAAGTGTATACATATAACAGTATATTAATACTGATCCTTTTTTATGCGTGATATGTAATGTTTGGTGAGAATTTACCCCCTGCCACACACCTTTATGGTGGCTTGCAGGGTATTATGTAGGTGTAGATGTAGATGATAGAGTACATTTTTTCTGATAAAATGTATTCTTGGAGAGTTGGTTGGAGAGGGGAGAATTGTTCTCCCCATGCCAAAATCCTTGTGGTGACTTGCAGGGTATTATGTAGTTGTTGCACACTGCTATCCTCACCGTCGGTGTGTGGTAGTGGGTTAGTAATCACCAAGTACCCTCTATGCAATTGCATTTATAGTAACTTTAGTAAGTATGAGATACCATTATCATGCGGGACACACATTAGGTACAAAGTTCACTTTTAGCCCAACACGCCAGGAGATATTAAAGAAAAAGTTGACCGATATATAATTCATTTAATGGTTATTGAAGTGATGCAGAAAATGCAAAAAAAATCTACAGTATAAGTCTACAGTAATCTATTAAACCCACTATAGCTCCGTTTTCATCTATAGCCCTTCACTGTGCATGGAAACAAAAGACATATCAAAACCTCTGTGAGTGCTAAAAAAAGTAGATCTGGGTGGCTTTTTGCTATTTAAATCTATTCTGATCTCTTATTTTCATTATAAAATCAAACATTAACCTTAATCTTTTTCCAATAACATCCAGAATTTGACAGCACACGTCCTATTTAGCTAGTCTAACTTGCACGGATCATTTACCCCAAGCTATTGCACCAAAGACCTCTTGAAAGGCGGTGCGATGAAAGAGTAGTATTATCTTTCCCACTTCATCAAAGAACTCTCTTCAAGAATGCTATACTACATGTTGCTTAGCCAACTTTTGACAGACTTCGCCCAATATAGCTGCTAGAGAATAGGTACGAGCTTATTTTTTTCCAGAATCCTGCTTGCGTGGCTTAGGTGTTTGAACTCGTGCATCCTGTAACGCTCCTTTCTCAAAAAGAAGAGGGCATGACCCTCCTATCCTCAAAAATATTCCCATAAAGGTAAGATAAGCTGCCAGGCAAAATAAAAACAGAGGAACAAAAGAAGTGGTACGGAAGAAGAAAACAAATGAGAGGTGGAGGCGGGAGAGTCAAAAAAAAATTAAACGTTTCTCACGTAATTTTGCCATCGCCAAACCATCGATAAGTTTCCCCGTAACGTCGCGTATTTATCGAAATCTCAAGCATGGAGATTCCCGGCCGCATGCTCTTTTTATTTTCTCCCAACTGCCAATCTGTTTTACTTAAAAGTGATGTTTTTCGGTCCAAGGCCGCTCTTATACCGTCGGCCAATTCCAAAATATACGGCTTGTCGTCGGACTCTCTATCAGCTCAATTCCCATCATGGCTCCCTCAGGAGATTACGCTTTTTTTTACCTCGTTTTGTTCCCTCTCCCAGGGGCAGGAGTCGTCGCATAAACGGCCTAACTCCCAACGCGTCGAATAAGAATTTCGGTGAGACAAGAGGGGTAGCTTAAGAGGCCGATTTAGTGATGGAGCCAAAGAGGTAGGTTATGTGACGTAAACAGATAAAAAACAAAAGATGGGGGAAAGGCTGACGAGCGCCGTCTGGTTTCAGACTTCTGCTCACCCGCATAAAGTCGAATAGACGGATATTTTTCTCTAACGGGTCAGAGATGAGATGAATTTAAAGGACCACCCAGATAAACGAGGATTTAGATATTATTAGATATAAATACTCCATTTTACCTCGAAATATTCGTGGCCATAAGGTTTCGTATTTATAAAGCAGAGGCTGGATACGTTTGAAAGACAGCGATCCGATAAAAGTAGATTACACAGTATTAGAACATTAAATGCATTATTTTACCTTGAAAGATTTGTTACAATGAGCAAAGATCCTTCTAAATTTACTCTTAAAAAGTTATTTTACAAATTGAGTTTAACGGCTTCGCAATCCTTTTTAATTTCCTTTCACTGGTCCTAAGACCCTATAGGTTTTTGCTAAAACGGATATAATTTTGCACACTAAATTTTAATGAAAATGTTCTGGTGCATCGCAGAGACGCAATTATTAAAAAGGAAATCATATAAATGGATGTATTGTGCTCATTCTCTCTCAACAAATTATTCCGAGAGCCATTATCGAGGCACCATGTTGGATAATCCTTAGGGGTATTAACCAGTATCGTTTCAATAGGATCATTGGATCCTGAATGCGTTCTCTTAGGAGGAATTGACAGCGATAGGAAGAATTGGCTGATGCGCAGATGGAACCGGTTTCAAATCTTGAGTTTTACCTTTTGAACAAATTGCTAAAAATCAGTTCTTAGAACAGAGGAAATTACGAAATGGCTTCCATATTTACTAATATTAATGGTAATATAATTAAATATTTCCTAGAAGTGAGCAAGGAACAGGTTAATACCACTTAACAAAATACTTTCTCATCATCATCAATGCTCAATAGTCCTAAGTTTGGTTTGGTTATGCAGCTCTCCACACAATTCACCTATCAGCTGAACTATTCATTCATAGGTAACTTTATTCTTGAAAATCCTTCACCACTTGCTCCACGTCCTATATGAGACTTTGTTTTGTCATTGCTTCATATTCTCTCCGCATACTTTTTTCATGACGATGGTCATAATCGGACGAAATTGTCCGATTATGTGGCCGATTAGGATGTATCGTCTTCTTTTTTAGGTTTTCAGAAGAATTTCGCTTTCTTCTAGTCTTCTAAGGGCTTCTTCGTTTGATAGTTTGTAGGTCCATTCATGATTCTTCTGTGGCATTATATTTCAAATGCTTCCAGCCTTGTTTTATCTGCGTATGCTATTGTCAATACCTCACTGTCATAAAAAAGCATGTTCCAGATGTAAGCTCTAATTAAATGTTCCTTACTCCAAGTAGGTATATTCTGCTATCATTAAGAGTATTTTTTTTTCTATTCAGACTTCTTTTGGTAGAGCACTATCTTTGCGTGGGCTGACATTTGCTATTTCTTTTTTGTTCGACCATCGCTAATTACTAAACTTCCCACATAGGAATACTTTTTCACATCTTCTAGCTTTCGCTTCCCGAGTTTTATCGATGTAGGCCTTCTTTCAAACACTGCAGAACTTATTTTTTCTTTTTATAGATGCTTGATCTTTCATGCTTTCTTTATGATCTTTGCAATCATCATTGGTCAGCAACTCTAGGATTGGTTTGATGCAGCCCTCCACTCGATCCTTCTCTCGGCAAACCTCTTCATATTGACGTAGCTCCTCTCTTTTTCATCCTTCACAACTTGCTCCATATACCTCATACGAGGTCTGCCTTTTCCATTCTTCCCGTTCACTATTCCCTCGACGATTGTCTTCATCAGGCCATCGTGTCTTCAGATGTGACCTATTAAATTGTCCCGCTTTATTTTTAAGATTTTCGGTAGGCATCTCTTCTCTCCCTTCATAGGACTTCTTCGTTTGACACTCGACCGATCCATTTCATCTTCATCATTCTTCGGTAGCAGCACATTTCAAATGCTTCCAGCCTGGACTTCTCTGCTGCTGTTATTGTCCATGCTCCACTGCCATACTGAACAATGCTCCAGATGTATGTTCTAATGAAATGTTTCCTCGCTTCCACGCTTGTTTTTGCAGCTGTAAGCAGAATCTTCTTCTGGTAAAATGCCCTTTTCGCTTGGGCAAGGAATTAAACACTACTGGCAATGCCCTTTTCGCTTTGGAAATTCTACTGGCAATCTTTGCAATATCTTTTCAATATTGACCTTCCATCCGGCGCGCGTATCTCTCACATACGATCTGTTAGTGAATAATTTTATAACCTTGAAACGGGAGGACTGGTGAATCTCCGCTCCTTAATCGCTTCGTATTTATCTAGATAGAAGTAATCTGCCGCCTTTAGACGTCGGAGTGGCGTTTTGCCAGGCCACAGCATTGAGTTCCGTATGCAGCATATACGCGCGACAGTTGATGTCTATACGTATACTTTTACAACTTAACGTAAAACATGCGTTTTATCTTTTTTCTCTTTTCTATCAGTGACTTCCGGTTTTATTTATGTTTTTTTTCCACAATTTTCTGTGTATGCGACATACACGTTTATTATTTGAGGCTGATGCCACCGATTGAAATTTCCTGCAATGGAATTGATGAGTTACTTAAAGAAATAAGCCCCAACATCTCCCTGGCCCTGATCAAATTCACCCCCGCGTGCATAAAGAGTTAGCTTCCGGTATATTTCCTTACCTGGAAATAATATTTAATCGATCCCTGACCAAATACGTCGTACCGAAGGATTGGGAAACAGCCGATGTAACGCCCATCGTTAAATGTGGTGATACAGAGCCGCCATCTAACTACCGACGATATCCCTCACATCCATTTCATGCAAGGTCGTGGAATATACAATTGTCGGTTCAGTCATGGGAGACCAAAATAGCCAGGATTGAGTGTCCAATGTTCTTCGTGGCTTCCGGAAGAGCAGATCGTGTGAATCTGAATTTGCACTGTTTTCTCACGATATTTTAGCTTCTGGCGAAAATAATATTCAAGTGCATGATTTCTTGGTCTCGATTTCAAGGAAGCTTGTGACAATGCGTCTCATAGCAAATTCGTAGTGAAATTAAAATCTATTGTTCTTATATGGTTCAGAAGTTCTTTGCTGTGAGAAAAGAAAATGGTCCTACTAAGGAGTAACGAGGTCTCAATGTTTATCTGTTATTTTTGTCTATATATAGTATATATATAATACATCGTTCATGTATTACGGATGCTATTTCGATATAAGAATTTCTTTGAACCAAGATAAAAGCGGAGTGACTGTAAAAATTAGTTGTAAGAAAATTTCAAGAAATGAGTGCTGTTCTGAAATGAGTGGTTTGAAGGAGAAGAAAAAACGACTAGATGAAAAAGAGCTGATATCTTTACAAACACTTTCTTCTTCGAGGGACTTTTTTCTTTCATGTTTTACTTTGTATCTTAGTGCCAAAACTGTGCTAAATGAAATGGAATGTTATGATGAATGAAATAACATTCGCTGTCAAGACGTAATTTAATTATTATAGTATATCTTTTCGGCAAATTTGAACGATAACCTCTTTGAATTATGTTAATCACTAAGTGGCATGTTTAGTAGTGTTCCTTTTGTATTTTTATTGATTATTCATCCTTTGCTTACAGCCGTGTGTTACCTGGCAGGGTTCTCTGAGTGAAGAAAGTTGAGCAGATGTTCATATCGTAGAAATACGTCGGCACAGAGAAGCGATGATTCTTTTTCACTTTTGACCAGTCTCTATGCTCAGCTTTATAGCTTTTGCTATATTAACTTATTGCAGTAAGTTTTAGCCATATGTGTAAAAAAATTTTACAAATTTTGCTAAACATTTTTAGAAAACCTTATGCCTCATTTAATATGCACGTGAACTTCATCCTGAGGGTTAAATTGATTTTTTTCTTATTTAAAATTTGAGATTAAACTCGAAATACCCCTTCATATGAATTTACCGTCATGTACTAAAGTTGTCTAAATTGTGAAATGATCGAATTTAAGCAGGAATGATGGTGTTTTAAATCTCTCTGGTAGTTCATCTCTCTTAATTTATTTTCACGATCTTATCTAATATGTTGAGCTGATGTGTTTTAACTAAACGTTAAACCAATTATAAAAAGTTTTCTTATATGCAAGAGGTGTAATCATTCACGAAGACTCAGGCAAATGACCCTCAAAACCACTTAAATTTATTTCTCCTCCGTGATCACCGGTCAACCTTAAAACCTGCGACATAAACCAAGATGTTAAATCTTCCCATGACGTAATTCAACTCTCAAGAAGGGGTTCTTATTTCTTACCGACTACCGTTCTGGGATCCGGCGTGTAGGCGTGTTCGGACGTGAATCCTTGAACTAGTCTGATTTGCATCTCCCTTCACCTTCCATTCCTCCTGTTGGAAATGACATGTGAGCTTTATGGCAAGGTTTATTCGGAAACTTTTTCGTGTGCCTTGGCGGGTACGGTTTAAAATTGAACAGCATTCCTTGGTAGTCAAATATCGGAGATCCAAATAATAGGATTAAAATGGAACCTCATTTCACGCTCTTCAGCGCAGTTACGTGTGCCATTCGAAGGTGAGTTCCAGCAATCATTCATCTAGTCCATTGAAAGAAGAGGAGGAACTTGTATTTACGTCCAGTACCTGACGTGTCAGTCCAGCGTTTAGGCATTATATTCCAGCTGGCAATACATTCGTAATTCTTTATCAAATTTAGGAAGACGTTTGTTTTACCACTGCTAATATGCTATTAAAAAACTCTTTCATGCCTCGATAAGCGGCAAGAGCTTAAGCAAACTTTGCCCCCCAGCATAATGTATTTCTTATAGCATTACAGTTAGTTACTTCAAGAGACAGTTGGTTTTTCAGACATAGAATTGAACTATTGGTGTAGCATGAAGTAATTGCAATCATTGAATACATCGTTTATTCCTTTTATTTAAAACATTATTGTTTTGCATGCCGTATTAATGATTTTGAACTCTATTTTTTATGCATGGTATGTAAAATGATACATAAACGCCAACCCTTAATGATAGGTTTTATAGGTAACTCTACGGAAAGTAAAAAAAAAGACCATGGCTCTGAAGAATCGTAGAAAAGGAAGAAAAACCTTCGAACACATTGTGAAAACGAAGGGCCTGCAATGAATTGTGAAGGTGAAAGTTGAGCAGTGAAAGCTATTGCCGAAGATCAGGATGACGTACAAGAACAAGTCTGAGAAGAGAATGGCATTCAGCAGAGCTAGGGGGATACACCAAGTAGTGAACCGGCAAGCACCAAGTAGAGGGTAGTTTCATGCATAGTGGTAATTAAAACTTAATAGGTATCTTCAAAAAAAGACAAAGCATTGCATGAAAATTAGGAGAGGCTACCTACGGGGAAGATGAATGGATATATACGTACATAAGTCAAATTAAAAGAGATTTACCACAAAAGAACCAGGATCTAAGTAAATGAGATAGTGATGTGTTATGAAGAATTGAGGGGTGCAGCTAACTGATGGTAAGGCTAAAAAAAACAATGATGTTGATTCCTTTTCTGATACCATTTAGTTTCACTTGATGGTTGCATGCGTTGCTGTCATATTTGATCTACAACTATGAGTTTACCCTGTAAGCTACTTCGAGAGTGCGTGGTAGATGGTGAACTATTACTATAAAATAGCTACGAGCAGTGCGTGGACATGCAGTTTAGGGGCAAAATGCTACTATATTAATGTATGTACTCCATATCAATGCATTATACATGCACCTACAAGACAGGTGCAACAAAATCATTAGTATCTACATGGTTATAACATAATTATTACTTTGATAAGCATTTCTTAAAATATATTGATATATAAATTTCCCATTGATATATAAATTTCCCATTGCATGCATATTTCCTATATTTTAATAAGATTTTCTATTATTTCGTTATTTAATTTTTATTGATACATATTGCAGAGTAGCGTAACTGGTCTGTAGACTAGCAATTGGAAAAATAAAAATATTCCATCAGTGAATTTCATGTTTTTTTAATTACATTACGCACATGTTCCATTATACGTAGCATTTGATCTATTATTACACGGGTATTGCCTATTTATTCCCTGCTACACTCTCTCTGGGTGATTTGCTGGGCATGCAGTTGATGAACGAGTATAAGTGGATGAACGCAACCATTCGGAGTCGAATTTCGGACCTATTTCCTCGATAGATAAATGCTTAATTATAGAAGCAGGGTAGCGGAAAGCTTTTTCGTCCGTGAAAGGTGTTACTGTGCTATTTACTCGATCATCCCTCGTCGGAAGCAGTACTTACTCCCTTTGGACGTCTGAATAGGATGGGAGCAGGAAAGATTTTAAAGAGTTTGGGCGGCTCACATGCAGAAATCTCGCGTTTGGAGACGATAATTGGCGGGTCACTCTCGCCCCAAAGCGACGTTCACACGTTCCTTGGGAAGGAGAAGTGATTTTCTTTTCATTCCCCTCCATCCGCGTCCATTAAGCACTTAGAAGTAATCCAGTCACCCTGTTGTGTGTCCGAGGCGCATTCCTCCACTCCGCGCGACCGTTTTGCTCGTCAAAAGGGTTTCACGGAACTCTGCGCGGGAACGGCAATGGCATCCGTGGATATGGCCCCCGTGCCCCGTCCCATTTAAAAGGGAAAACCCATTATTTAATAATCTCAATTAAGATTCCTCGCCGAGTCATTGACGAACCCCTTTTTTGTTAAGTGTTAAATAGTAATCACGAAAGAGGAATGAGTAAGAGAGAGTGGGGACTCTCTTTGAGGACGGTAACGCCGGAAGCATACCACGCTGTATCTCGATTCCCTCTCCGTTCCCCATCAACCACCGAAACCCCCCTCTCCCCCTCAACACTCGTGTCTTCCCTCATGACGAAAAAAATCCATCTTCCACGCAAACCTTCATCCACATCCCTCCTCTCTCTTCTTGTCCAATGCGTGTGCACCTCACGTCCTCCCGAGAGACCACTCAGCACCCATTCCACCGCAACCACCACCCCCGTATTCCACCGATACTTTTTTTTCCCATGGAGATCTTATTGCATTCCTTCCCTAATGCCATAACCACGCCCGCCGCTGTCATTCCGGCAATCTTCATATATGATTTCTCTCCCTCTCCTCCACCCCGCTGTTGCCTCTCCAATCCCACGCCTAATGGACTGCAATGGAATCAGCCTACGTCATCGTCCTCTCACGCCATCTTGCTCTCTCTCTCTCTCTGTCTTCCGATGGACAAAGGATTCCAGAATGCGAAGCCAGTCCCAACTTCTTCCCCCTCCCACCACACCCCACTCCCCTCCTTCCTCCGCCTCGTATTTCCAAACCCAGCCCCTCCCCCAGACCATCCGGACTTCTTATTCTCTCATCTCTTCCTCCGCCAACGCAACCACTCCATCTTTGCCGTTTTTAACTGTCTTCTTACATGCCCTTAACTCTTCTTCGTGCCACAGCCTCTCAAAACTTCTGCTGCTCTTCGTCTATCTCTCTCCCTCAGCCCATCTCCACTTCTTTCTCCTTTCCACTCGGCCCACTCCAAAGCTTTTATGTTCTTCTCACTCTATTTCTCTAACAAAGGGAAACTCTGCGCTTCTCGAAGACAATAGGTCTTGTAATAAGTAGAAAATCAACGCTCACCCCAGATTTGCACGCTTGAGTCCTGAAATTGAGATTGACAGGGTATGAAAACAGTTTTTACTGTTCCTCGTGTTGTTCCGCTGAATGTCAACTGTTCATCATACCATCGACAAACTTAGTCAACTTTTTTCACAATATATTTTGATAAATCTATTGGTATTTTTACTGATGATGTTCAACACATTCTGCGGACTCCTACTTACTACGGTGGACTGGTCCATTAACATAGGATAGGGGAAATTGATTTCCGATTATTCCGGTTATCCGAGCATTAAGATATCTTTCCTTCCTCGAACAATTAGGGATCTGAGTAGCCGTTATTATATTCAGTAGTATATACACCAGTTTTTAATAAGTAGCCTAGATTGTTGCATTTTGGTATAAAGATTTTTACCTATCCAACAACACGTGAATGAGATTGAGACACTGCAGCACGTCAATGCATGATTTCTCTGATCTCATTATTATATATTATATTCTGACTAAAATCTAGCTACTAATCTTCATTAGACATAATCAGTAATGCATGTATAATTAAGAATCACTCCCTGCCACACACATATATGGTGGCTTGCTGGGTATTCTGTAAATGTAGGTGTAAATGAGAGTTTGGTGCTGTTTTTAAGTGCATAGTGCTGCCATTGTATTTTATCATTCATATTTTTTTCACTACCATTTCCAACAAAGCTGGGAAGAACAAAATATTGTCATAGCATCTTTGAACGATGTGATCAAGGAATATCCACCGATTTTTAAACTTCCAAAGTCATGCTATGCAACAAGAACATTTGAATCATATTGTTAGTACCCCAATATTAATTACGCTTCATTTTCAAATAGAGGGCGTGTTGTGCGAGACGGGCCTATAGTATATAAATACTTTAATAATATTTCTTAATATTTCCTGCAGTTCATTGAGCGCTGTTTTTTTTTCAAGGATACTAGTCATATTTAATGACATTAAAAGCTATTTTACCTCAATGCTCTCTACCGCTTCGAGAAAGTGAATCATAAAGAACGATTGTCGTTATAGGACGAGAATCGTAAAGACTGTCTTCGTATAAGATAATTTAAGCATTAAAGGGAGTAAAAATGAAAATTATGCAAATATGTAGAGGTTAGCCGATAAAAGAATCCCTGATAAGCGAGACGCACATTGCGATGTCGGCTGGGTTAATAAGGCCACTAGCCCAGTGGAATACGCGAGAAATTTTTATTCGTGATGTCTTGTTAGCCAAAGTCTCCGCTGTTTTTGGTGACTGAAAAATCACCGAAGAAAAACATCTGGGATCTTCCACCAAGTTAGGTCCAACTATCTACATCTACATCCCTGCAAGCCACCATAGGGGTGTGGCAGGGGGTGAATTCTCACCAAACATGCACTACACATCATGCATAAAAAAGGATTAGTATGTATATACTGTTCTAAACTTCACTATTTAAAAAAGATAAAAAAAGAGCAAGCAAACATGCAAAAACATGCTGTTAGTTGAGTTAGTTTCAAGTCCTCATACCAACATGCAACTACCAACGTTATCCATTGCTACACTCGTATTGGATATATTTACCGTTATTTACGGTCGACTCAACTGATCCGACGTTTCGATGCTCGGCATGGGCATCATCCTCATCCTGGGCTGTCGAGTGAGTTGAGGAAGTAATGACCACGTGGCAATTACAAGAAATCTTTCTTCAGCTAGTTCACCGAGAAAGCACCATTCCCTATGCCAAAGCCACCCTTTCGTGTATCTTTTCTGAACTACGTATCTCTTTCCAATGTCTCTCTCCCACATTATCTGCCCTACCTTCCCGTCTAATGATCCCTCCCCCCTCTCCCCCCTCTCTCCCGCACCTCCTGCCCCTTCCCCTCCCCTTGAACATATCTTCCGCATGCCACATCCAGACCCTTACTTTCCGCTCGAGATGAGGGCTAAAGAGTCGTCAGCGCCGATATCTTGATCTACACTTCACCCGCTCCCACCATATCATAGTTACTTCGTTTCTTTGTTTTCTCGCTCGATACCTATCGATAATCGTTTCATTTCATCTCGCAGCCTTTCGAATGGGATGCCTTGGTATCGTCCCGGCTGCCTTCGGGATTGACGTCTGGAGGCCCTTGTAAAAGGAGGTTGGGCGGGCGGGTTTGAATGGCAGCGATGAGTTGGTGTTTATGGTTGATGATGGATGGTGTCTTTTGTGGTCACGATGCCACCGAGGTCTCACTCAATACAGACCTTTTAGGAACGTTGCCTTGCGCGGCTGCCGATGACCTCTGGGGTCGACGTTCGATGAAGCGAGCCCTTGATCAGCCGATATCATTGATGAGGTACTTTATTGTTGTAGCCACAAAATGTGCGCGTGTGTGTTTTATCAGCTCTTCAGTCAGCGTGACTAAAGGCTGAGATAGGACGGCAGACGCCTTAAGGAACACTTGAGTGAGAGTGAGATTTTATCAGATTCGCGAAATTTTTATGCATGCATGTCCGCACTGGATTTGAGACGCATTTAATGTTGATACACTCGCTGAAGGTATTCAAATTATCCGCGCGCTGTCAAGTCAGAAAATGATGCAATAGATGAAATGCTGGCCCCGGTGGCGGCGTGGTCTGTCAATCTAAGGGTCGCGGGTTCGAGTCCGGGGAGGATTTTTCATTTCCTGAGGCATGGATGTTTGTGCTTGTTTAATTGTTGATTGTCAATAGCCCGAGGTAGAGACCGTCTGCGTTATTTTCGGGTTAATGATAAATAAATAAAAAAGAACACTATGAAAAATGGTATGTGGTATGGTAGGTATGTCGAAGATGACATTTTTTTGCTTGCAAATGGGGACAGTAACATATTAAATGAATTTATAAGGTACATGATCTGGTTGCAATAAATAAAGCAATAGATAGAGCAATAGATAAAAGATATATTAATGGGTGTAACGATAGGTTTAGCGAAGTATCGAAATTATTTGAAGAATTAAGTTGGGAATCATTACTAGATCGTAAGTTAAAGTACAAAATAAATCTCTTGCAAACATTTTAGGCGGACAGGTTCTCTTAAGATGTTAAATATATATTAAGAACACTAGCGTGCCATGGCAAGTTAGATGATAAAGATAAAAATTCACACAAAAAACTCGGGCCTCAACCAGCAACACTGAGAGTCCCTATTGGTCACCTTTCCCACCTCACCAACCACCCCTCCTCCCCCCACCCGCTTTCCCATTCTACCCTCTTACTCTCCGTGAAGAACGATACTCTTCGGATCGAGAATGGCGCCATGAGCGTCGAAACGTCTCCAAGATAACTGTGTGAGTGTCTCCTATTTTCATGTGTCTATGTCTAGTGTTCACTCTCTTTTTTGGTGTGAATTTTTGTGCATCCGCCTAGCGCGTCCTCTCTTCGAATATACGATAAAGATAAATATATATACAGGGAGATATAATAAGACAGAGAGGTTCAAAAATTATTTTTTTCCGTTCAAGACCAGGGTCAGTAATTTATTATTATAAGTATATAGTCAGAAAATATAACGACGATGGACCAGATTTGTCACACCAATTTCAGGAACAAAATGAAAGATTTTAGTGCTGTCCTCGAATTATGTTACCGCTCGTGGCATTTCAATGATGTAAATCGTTGTCGAGTTGAAACTTGGTGCGCTAACATATTTTGTGAATAGTGAAAGTGATTTTTAATTTTGTTCCATAAATGTTGAATGTACAATGATCAATAACAAGGGGATCACCCTTCGGGAAAATTTATTTTAAAAAAATATTGAAACAATATTTCGTGGATTCATGAATTTGTAGTTGGGAGAAGAAAGCGTCATCGTAATTGCAATTAGGCCCAATGGATTTCAAGTCTCTACAGCTGTTCTTAAAGGGGAATAATTGCCCTGATATTTGTCTTACATGCACTAGTGATAGGAGTACTGCGGTGGGCATGGTATTATTTCCTCTCTTTGCTTACCACCCTATTATGCACAGAGAGATCTGTTGTGGCGTAAAAAGAGAATCACTCAAAATGAATCTGGATGTTACATCAGTTGCTTACTAAAATGCTAGCAAGAACTGAGTTTGAAAACTTGTTCAACGGTCAATACAAATTAATGGTACGAATTACTTTAAGAACAATAAGAAAATGTAATGGGAAGAGGATGGAGCTATGTTACACTTCACTCGTATAGCAACGACTAGAATGTGTAGATTTTACACGTATGAAATCCATAAGTGGCAGGCTTGATCTGGGAATCATTTAGCTTACAGCGCGGAGTATTTAGATTTTTAAATATTTACTATGACATAGGTACTTAACACTATGCCCTGTTCAGATTCGAAGCAATAGATTAAGAATCACTTTAAGATAGTCAGTTGATGCAGATACAGAAACCTTTGGAGATATTTTGGATGGATTACTTTTCGTGCGTAAAAATATATTCAAAATTTCGCCTTGATGCAGTTTACTAAATCATAAAAAATTATAAAAATGGAACATAATGGGAAGAGGGATGACGCAATTTTTGTGTGCAATAGGGCCAAAATTGATATAATCGAAGTTACCGGGATGATAATTGGTAGGTTTGTGGGACATGATGATATAGGTGTAATGTCACTAATGAGACTAAATGCACGGAGCAATACTGAAACTGTTCAAGCATTAATTAGTGTTTAGCTTCGACACTTTGTGTCGTATGTATGCCTTCCACACACCCTTGTGGTGGCTTGCAGGGTATTATGTAGATGTAGATGTAGATGTATGCATGAAACATTCACATCCATGTCCCGCGTATTTAACCGATTAATGCCTGCAATTCCCCAGTGGTAATATTTATACAAATTTTTACACAATATTGTCCTAATAGGGGTTTAAACAACATGTACTAAATTTAACGCTTCATCATGATTTTTAAATAGTTTTCTAAAGTGGCAAATTTAATTGTTGACGGGAACTCACATAGTCAAAATCGGCAAAAATCTCTGGAACGACTTTTTTCCATTTTCTCTGCAGTTTTTTTTAGCTCATTCTCCTAACATGAATTTTTAACTCCCATTGCAATATTTTTACATGAGAGTAGGAGGAATTCACAATCAGGCACAATAATTTTATAAAATGCTTACCATTCCCATGTACTTGGATGGGTTGTTACGAATGCAAATTTTTGATTTGCAATTTGTGTGATTTGATTTTCTTTGAATTCAAGAAACGCTCGCTATTAAGTACTTACAATTTTCCCTTAAAAATTTTTAACGTAGCAATATTGTTTATAATGTTTATAAATTTTTAAAAATCACATACTTATTAAACATGTGGCCACTTGATATGATTTATTTTTATACACAACTAAGAAAAATAAACACACCGGCTGGTAGCCAGTCAAACGCTCCACAAATCATATAACGTTGATAAACACTGAAGCAATTTGTGTGATTTTTAAAAATTGATCGGCAATTAAAGTCACTGCCGATGACGCAGTATTGTACAGGGAAAATAATATTCCAATGTAAATATAAAAGAATTCTTACAAAAAATATAAACTGCATGCAGTAAGACACACGTATATGAAAGGAGAGAGGAAATATTCCTTGAAATTACTTAGGAAAGGTTATAAATTCTATTCCTTACCTCCCTTCCAAACCCTACGCTCTCTTTTTCCACGATATTTTATTTTCTGGCGAAAATAATATTCCAATGGA
Source organism: Platycnemis pennipes (assembly GCA_933228895.1). Classification (NCBI taxonomy): domain Eukaryota; kingdom Metazoa; phylum Arthropoda; class Insecta; order Odonata; family Platycnemididae; genus Platycnemis; species Platycnemis pennipes. Next base: position 114,258,131 of record OW121850.1, read on the forward strand.
TGCAATAGTTCTCGATTTCAAGAAAGCTTTGGACAAGATGTCTCGTATCAAACTAATCTTAAAATTAAAATATTATGGGTTAGACAGTAAAATTATATCATAGATTAATGATTTTCTGCATGATCGGGTGCAAAGGAATGTTTTAGACGGTGTTACCTCACAGGCAATTATACTCACTTCGGGTGTCTCACAAGGTAGTGTGATAGGTCCACTCCTGTTCATTTTGTAGATAAATGATATCAATAAGGTGGTAAAAAGTAAGCTTCGTCTATTTGCCGATGACGCAGTATTGTACAGGAAAATTCTATGCCCTAACGATAAAGAATTTTTAAATTATGACGTAGAAGCTATTGAAAATTGGTGTGATACATGGCAGTTAAAATTAAACTTTAAAAAATGTCTTGTAATGAATTTTTGGAAAAAGAATAGCTCTCTTCATAGCACTTACAAAATAAGTAATAATCAATTAACAAACGTGGAATCCATTAAATATCTTGAAATAAGACTGACACATGATTTTTACTGGGGTAAACACATACGTGAAATAACGGGTCAAGCTAATCGTAAACTGGGATTCGTCAAAAGAGTACAAGGTAAATATGACCATCATGTACGAGAAATCAGCTACTTTTCCCTTGTTATACCTCATTTGGAATATGCTGCCAGTGTATGGGATCCCTACGAAAAATCAATTAACAAACGTGGAATCCATTAAATATCTTGAAATAAGACTGACACATGATTTTTACTGGGGTAAACACATACGTGAAATAACGGGTCAAGCTAATCGTAAACTGGGATTCGTCAAAAGAGTACAAGGTAAATATGACCATCATGTACGAGAAATCAGCTACTTTTCCCTTGTTATACCTCATTTGGAATATGCTGCCAGTGTATGGGATCCCTACGAAATCGGTCTAAATAATGAACTTGAACGTGTACAGCGGAGATCGGCAAGATTTGTAAAGGGAGGGTACGATAACCTTATTAGCGTAACCGGTCTATTAAATGAATTAAATTGGGAATCATTGTCAGATCGCAGGTTGAAATTAAGACCTAATCTCTTACACAAATTCCAGGACCATATTTTCAGTGATGATGTTAAAAATATTTTGTGAACCCCAACTTACTATGGTAGACTGGACCATAATCATAAAATTAGAGAAATTGATTGCCAAACTGACAGATTTAAATGTCCTTATTTCCTCGTACAATTAGGGATATGAATAATGGTAATATATCCAGTACAAGTGTAGCAATGGATAACATTGGTAGCTGCATGTTGGTATAAGGACTTGAAGGTAATCCAACTAACAGCATGTTTTTGCATGTTTGCTTTGCTAATTTTATCTTTTCTTAAATAGTGTAGTTTAGAACAGTATATAAATACTAATCCCTTTTTTATGCATGATATGTAGTGCATGTTTGGTGAGAATTCACCCCCTGCCACACACCTATGGTGGCTTGCAGGGTATTATGTAGATGTAGATGTACGCCGGCCGTTGATGATTCAGGCTCACCACTGAACCACCCCAGGTGTGGTTATCCTTTCATATGCTCTTATCTCCCTTTCTCTTAAAGTAAGTGTACACCCCATTATTGCTGTGGAGAGGGCGTTTCTTCCTGTCAGTCTATTTCAGTTTAGCTCAAAATTCAATGCGAGCAAGTTGCCTCCCATGAATGAATAACTTTCTGCACTTTCCCACAGATTTAATAAACACACTACGCGTTTCAACTCACAGAGTCATCATCAGTGCCGGAATTCTATTAAGGATCCCTAATGGGGTTGTAGACTTTTGTTTATTGGTATAAGGGGCTGTTTAAAGCTGGACCCAGGGGAAAGAAAGGTGATGGCGGAGGAGATGGGAAGTCCACCGTGCATGAATTGTCGAGCACGAGATAGTGAGGCAGCAAAGGGTACCTATTGTTAACGATAGGAAAACCAAGGAGTTTATGCAGTTTGAGAAGCGGAAGGAAAAGAACGAAGGGTGGGGTAGGCGGCGGAATTATTTCTACAGATTTCCCCAGACATTTCTTTAGACATTTCTAAAGGCATTGGAACTGTTTTTAGAAATGTCTATATAATACCCTAGGACTTACATTTGAAATTCCTTAGCGTTCTGTTATTTCTTTTGCTCATTTTAAATAAATTCCTTAGTATTGTGTGAAATTCCCTAGCCGATATGTTTACTAATTAACATCAAGATATTTCATAATATTTATTATGCATGTATTATATGTTATATGCTCACATGTCGTCGTTATACTTAAGTCGGTGTTCATAGTCAGTTTTTTGCGGTATATATCAGTCCGAAATTTTATTTACACATTTTTTCAGATTACGTTTCATGAGTTATCATAGCAAGCTATGAAATGGTAAAACATTTAATGCATAGATACCAATATAAGAAAGACATTTTATGCTGAGTTGATCATGATTTTACTGCCTTGATTACAAATAAGCATGTGTATTATAAATGTATAAGGATTGTGTTATTATATTTGCTTGTGCCGCGGTCTGAAAAATTTTCAGTGAAAATGCTCGATTTCCCCCCGTTCTTCGGCCTTGCTTTCGAGGGACTGGGACTTTTTATTCCGCCAAAAGATATATATTGATCGGAGGCATTGGTTGCTGTAATCGGTCTGGTATGGTTTCATCCAAACTACGCTTAGATTGATTAAAAACGCTCTGAAAAAAAATAAATTCAACGGATTAGCCTTATATGAAATGGAGGTTCTCTTTCGCTATCGTTTTTCAAAGAATCAACCGTTGACTTTTGATTTCCCTGTGCTTCCCTAACACATAACCAAAATACTTTCGGATTTTCTTCTAGTTTTTCTCCGAGTACTTTTCCCTTGAATAGGTGCGAAGTATTTATTACTATATTACTCTTCCCTCATCGATAGTGGACGGCATTGGGAGGAGAGATACCTTTACTTAGCTTTCAATTTATTTCTTGATCGTTTCCTCGTACGTTGAGCGAATTGGGAACTTTGTTGTTTCTGTCCCACATGCTAAAAATTAACTCTGATTGAGCAGCGTTGGGTGGCATAAGCTCATGTTCGTAGAGCAATTTTGGTCATCTACTGCTAGCCCACGAAATATCTTGCAGAGTAATAATAATAATAAAACCTGTATTTTTTTGGGGAGAACTTGAGACTACATAGTCCATTCTTCCACCTAATCCCTGTTTCAGTAATCAGTGGATTGTTATGAATAACACAAAGCCATTACTAGACAAGACTATTTAGATCTTTCCTTGACGTGAGTTGGGAACACGTCATTCCTCCAGGAATCCTTTCGCATCCCCACCGCAAACGATATCAAAACGAAACGGACAGGCTTGAACTCGGTCCTCTATCCGATGGAAAACCACACGGTTGAAACATTCCTTTAGAAACGGATAGCGTTCACTCGAGGAGTCGTTGATAATAATAGAATAACCCCATGCTTGTATCTTATTAGAACAGACAGCGATCGTTAAGGGTTTACAACCGCATGCTTGAATGGAAATTCCAACTAGTCTCCCGAGCGTGGGTTCACGGCATTATGTTTGCGAACCCAATTAGACGGCGGCACCCTTTGTAAGGGTATTGACGCCCTGAGCTCATCTCCGAATACCCTTCGCCTTGGACGAGAGCGACCCTTGAACCCGTGGCCTTCGGGAAAACCCATGCGACACACAATCGCCTCGCGACTTGATATTCCTTCACCAAGGACGCGTCTTCTCAGACCCTAGGGGCCTGCGACGACCCCTCGCTCCGCCAGGGAAGAGGGAGGACGTCCTTTCCCTTCCCCAACCCAGGCAGTCCCCTCATAGACCCCCCGCCTAGGCGTCCTCACAGCTTTCCTCTGGAGAATGAGACCCGAGCTTCCGAGGCAGACTGGGTGGGTCGTAAAATTTTAGAAAGAGGAGGCCGATTTCTAAGGATTCACTCATTGGGGCGCTGATCCGAGTGGATCCCTACCGTTTAAGCTGTTGAAATGTGTTCTCTTCGTTTTCGCCGCCGCTGCACAAAAGGACTCATTTCCGTGCAAACCTTCTTTTCCTTAGTCCGTCTGTCGCCCTAGGGACGGGGCGGGGGATGGAGTCGCCTCCCGCCGCGTCTTCTTTCTTGCTTTCCCGGACGAAGGTCACGAGTCCGTGCGTGTGGACTCGTCCGGTTCGCCGGAGAAAGGAAAAGGGTTGTGGCAATGACAATTGTTCCGATCTCACCTTAGCAGAAGTGCCCCAGTTGATCATTTAGTCACATTTGCCAAAAGTTAAAAGCGAAACAACCGTGACGGGCTTTTTAAATTAATGCACACTTCAGGCGTTAACAGCAGTGTCAATTTAATTTCCGATCAATCGATCTCTTGAATCGGAAATAATTTAAAAAATTCAGATGCATATAACTTGGCTTCCAAACCTCATCTTAAAGTAGAAAGTTAAAATATCCTTTGACGTCAACTTACATTATATTATAAACTCCTATTGCAATATTTTGCTCTGGAAACAAAACTCAATCTTATTGATGAGATTTATTACCATGACAACCAAGATATTTGGCCTTGGAGTAGAATCCTGCATACTTATCCAATCTATGATAAGTAAGGCCAATTAGTAAATGAATACATTTAAATATTTCTCTAAAACAGTTAACCTTGAAACTATGTTGCATAAAATGTAAAGGATAAATGCTGCAAAAAACTATATATGAAACAATCATTCTTATTAGCTGATGAAGACTGATAATTTACACTCAAAATGATTCCATTGATGAAGAGGAATGCGCATCCACTGAACTCTTCTGTTTCCACGACTTGAACCTGGATCTACGATAATGATCCTTATCAACCATATTTCTGGAAATCCATTCAATTATATGTTACTTAGAAAACAAATTATCCCATTGGTTCCCAATCAGTGTACCGCGTCACTTGAGAGTGTCAGTGTCAGGAAAACGAGCGAAAGCGAAAATAGTTCAACAGGACAAACCTCTGAATTGGTCACACTCTCGTCCGAAGAATGGTGAAGGTAATGGAATCACTTCTTACAAATTAATGTCTACTTATAGAAAAGCCCCGATTTCCCTTGTTAACGGAGAGGGCACCCAAATTGGGTAAATTAAAAAATCTAAGAAGGGTGCCCCAAGATTGTAATCTCAGTCCGAAATGTGCCGCCAAAATGTAAAGTCGGATTTCATTGAACTAAACTATACTTGTCTGTTCGAAATATTTTTTTCTTCGAGTAATTAAGAAATTTTTCATTTCATCTTCCAATAAAAGCATTTTTATTTTCGGCATAATGAGTCAAAAAATCGTATGAATCAGAATTGCACCTCTCTTGTATATCAACATCTACATCTACGTAGTACACTGCGACCCACCTCGCGAGGGTATGTGGCAGGAGGTGAAGATCACTAAACCTGCACTATTCACATGCAACAAGGATATTAATTGGCGACATAATATAACCAGTAAAGAAATAAATATATGTATGTATATGCATATTTTTAGCTTCTATGGATCCGTATAGAGTTCATATGACCATTTTACATCGGGTACGATAACCAATAATAGATACACAACACACACAGCCATGTCCTGGGTGGTGAAAATCTGACTCAGTCGGGACTCGAAACCGCGACCCCAAGAATAGGACTAATACTCTACCCCACCGCCACTGAGGCTGGCCAAAACAAAATGAAGTTAACGTGGAAGCCTGCCTATTCATATTGGCTGGCACAATCATTACCTTCCGAAGAGCTTGGGAAGGTCATAGTCAGATGGAGTACTTTTTATGCTAGCTGTTAGTTGAAGGAGACAAGTAAATGTTTATATTTCATAGGTAGTCATTTTTACGGATTCTTACCAAAGTTTTTACCAAGTTACATTGCGATTTAACCTACGATTTCAGTTTTTCTAATGACATCAATTTATTTTAACTAAGCATCTATAAATTATTGATGGCATTATATTACATGGCTACTGATTCAAACTGTGAGGTACAGTTTTTTATGTTATCAAGGTGCAGTTGCATTTTACATATCCTGCACAGAAAGGTAAATTACCTACTATAAGAGCAGATACTGTGCAGTGGTGAAATATATTATAAGTATCAAAATATTAAAAATATTTCGCTAAAAAAGACTTACCTTCTTCTCTCCATCCACATAGAACCCTGAAAACCACGTCGTGATCATGCGGGACGGTGTTTATCACCATAACACATGTATTCCGTATTTGAAACACAGAGATATGTCCCTGCGTAGTTAGATTTATATAGTGTCAGGCACACAACAGACTAGCGAAATTCATTGTTGATAACTACATGCGAAGGTAATTTTTATTAATGTATCAAAGCATTAAGCGTGTTTAATGACCTTAGATGACTTTAGATGTTTATTAAGAATCCCTGCGTATAATGCTAGGTTTGATCAATCCGATTAACAAGATTGGAGAGATAGACTGTCGTACCGATAGATTTCAAATTTCATTTTTCCCGCGAATCATAAGAGAGAACAACAGGCAGCGTAGCAAAGGGATAGGTAGGTGAAACAAAATTAGAATCTCCTGTAGTGCTTGATACATGTAATAACAACCAATAATCCCTTTCTTATCATGTAGATACTAACCATCTAGCTGCATGTGACCCTATTGTATAGCATGTCTCCATGTAGTAGCCTAGCTGCATGTCAATACTGCATGTTTGGTGATCTTCACCCCCTGCCACACACCCTCGTGGTGGCTCGCAGGGTATTACGTAGATGTAGATGAAACGTATACTACGTTATTTTATTTAGTTAATATTTGCACGTTCAATGGTGAAGTTTTCCTACGCGTAGCAATTAATATCTATGAATTAAGACAAACACGATGGCTATACTGGGAAAAACCTCACTCTTAGGTGTTGAAGAATGGACCTTGGGGTTGGCAAACGGGAGTTTAACTCCACCACTAGTAAGCATACCCCGAACAAGGGCCCGACTAGGTTAATATTTATTGCATGTATATTGTGTTTAACTGCGCATATGGAGTTGGTATGCGTTGGTAAAATTAAGAACTAATAGTGAAATCGGCCCAGCCAAGCTATAGACAAGAACATACTTGTCCCCGTGGAAGTAGAATGGAATGCGCGCATCGTCTGTGGGGAAAGTAAAGACGGTGGACTTCAAAAAGCGTCGTGGATAGGAAACAATGCGACTTCCTCAATCGGAAAGGGAGAACTAAGCGTACCCAGAGGTGGGGAAGGACGAAGAAAAGCAATGGAGCATTACCATGCCTTTCTCGGTTGAATGACCATGGGAAAGGGATCCTCGGCACAGATAAAAATCTCGTGAGCACGGGTCGCCGCGGCTCTCTATTCCCCTCCCTCTCTCCTCTCCCCTCTTTGCTTGCTTTACCACACCCTCTCTTTCAACCCCTGTGCCGTGAAAGACCTTATAGGTAGCACGTGACGCTCCCTGGGTACGGGAATGCCGTTGTTTTCGGGAGCGTAGGAGAGGAGGGAAGGATTGGTAGAAGTGGGCTGCGACGAGGGTGGAAAAAGAGCGGTTAAATTTCCCCCAATTGACACCTCTTTTCGAGGAAGTTCTCCCCACAGCATGGCCTTAGCCCGTTGGCCCACTCTCTCCTCCTACTCCCTTCCTCGGTGCACCCCCTCGAACGGGAAAATCGGGCCGCTCGGGAACTTCAATGGCGCACCCCACACCACATCTGACCCTCTCCCACCCCAGTGATGCGTTTGGCGGAAGGCCGGGTGCAATAAACTCCCTCGCAACGTACCCTCTGAGGGCAGAACCCGGTAGCGAGACACAATATGCCAGTCTATCCGGCGCCAGAGTTTATGGGATTGTCTTCCCATTTTTCCTTGGAGATTTTCGCGAGGGCAATACACTCTCTCGGTGGGCGCGTGGGAAATCCACCGTGGGGGCTTAAAATGACCTCTGGCGACCCTGTCCCCGTGCCCAAGGATTCAGGGAAGAAAGGGAGTCAAATATTGAATGTCTCCTGGAAGGAATCGGGTGACGTGCCCTGGAGAACGTTTAGCGAATTCGTCCTGCCTGGAGTTACAGCACCGCCGAGAGAGAATTCTTCACAACACCCAAACTGCAAGCCTCTGTGCAATGCACACAGTGTGCATCGTTTCTTGTTTGAACGAAAGATAGTTTCCCCACTAAATAAAATACATCTACATCTACACAATACCCTGCAAGCCACCGCGATGGTGTGTGGCAGGGGGTGAAGATCACCAAGCCTGCACTATTGACATGCAACTAGGTTACTAAATATATTAATTGTGTTATTCTCACCATATAACTTTACGATAGAATGAATATTAGGCATATGCCACTCTAAATCTCTTCCTTGTGATATAAACGCTGGGATTATATCTCTCTTTTTGTTTTAAAAAGTCATTTAGCAGATTCTAGTAATTTTTAATCTTCTCCTATAAGTGTTTAAGTCTTATCTTTCATCGCGCAAATAACTTTTTCCCTTTCATAGGATCATTTTTCTAACAGCTACCTTTGCATAGCATGAACTACATGAACTGATAGAATGGTTACTCAGATATTTTAAAATCAAGCCAACGTGTAATCTTAGCAATCCCATATTTATTCTTAATTCTGGGATATAATTCTTAGTATAGATCCTGTCTTAGAACGCCTGGCTGAATTTTGTGCGTGGGGCCATTGTAATTATTCCATAAGGTTATGCTTACAGTTATCGTAATAATGATCACAACTGTTTCACATCACCGCACGGGATTTCGGAAACAGGTACCTGTATGCTGGTTTGAAATTGCCTCTTTTCCGCTTAAAAGCGCAATGGTAATGAAGTTAAGTGAGACGTCAATCAAATTACACGTCCCACCTCTGATGCATCACCTCCAGGGCGGGGAGCTGATGCTTATTTCTCCCAAAATTGATCAATTAGCCCTTCCTTTTGGTGTTCCGACACGGGAGCCCGCCCAGGGCGAGGCGGAAGGCGATCGATGCCGAAGCATCTGTCCCACGATACGGAAAGAGCCGGCCGGCAGCCACGGAGGGGCGTCTCCGGGGCCGGATGAAGGAGGTAGGCTCGCGACTGCTTGAGTCAAGTTGTCTGAGGAATCTTATTAATTTAAGTACGAGTATAAGCCTGCTAAGTGATCCTTATTTCACAAAGAATATTACCTAAGCTATTGAAAGTCATAAGTATCACAAGAAATACGATGGAAAGTCGAAGGATTAATCTTTTATGATAATTTTAATCAGCTCGACGATGGAGTCAATTCAGCATTTACGTAAATGAAATAAATTCATATCCTCAATGAATTTACTTATGTATAACACCAAAATATTACTATCAAAGTTTGTTATAATATTTTTCTGAAATATTCTTTAATGTCTCATTAGTAATTATATTATTCACACGCCATACATTTTGGCTAGAGCGACCGCAGCGCCACTTGAAGTCAACTAACACATTTCATCTGCTAAAAGCGCAGTAATTGGTGGATTTAGCGAAAAATACGGTGGGTTGATGCCTTTTTTCTCGTGTCATTTTATTTCTTGTGAAATTACGCATAAAATATCAGTTTTTTGCAAAAATGACATGTCACTATGGTATTTTTAAACGTTATATTCCCATGTGATGGCCATTCTCGCCGATAATCGTATGTAATTTCAAATGCAATTTGTGCAAAAAGGAGTATGGGTAGGTATAATTATCTTTCTTTATAAGATAGAGGAACTTTAGTTCTATATGTGCTGAAAATATAAAAAAATGACATGACTTTCACTTTTCGGATCAACCTCCTTAAGTCAAAATTTTCACCCGGGCGAGAGAGTATTCCGACGCCTCCCCCTCGGTAACGGTAGGAAACCCCGATGTAACAAATATTTTCCAGTTAAAAGTAGTAAATTAGCTAGTTCGACATGAAGTGAGTGGTCAATCCCTGAATAAAAAATCATCTTCCCCATCTTCCCGCCCCTTCCTTCACGGCTCCCGGGCCTTAAGCCGGGCCCGCGCGTCTCAACCTGTCTTGTGCATGCCATTAATTCCGTACGAATGCCTGCCGATATATTCTGGAGGTACTACTGATGCTGAGAGGAGGTTGACAACTTTTTTACAACCTCAGGGTCGATAAGGTATGTGATGCTTTCCTTTTCCATTCTTCCCATTCTCTTTTCCCCTCGAGGATTTTCTCCTACAAGCCATCACGTCTCAAGATATGAGCGATTAAATTTTGTCGACGTCGTTTTATTTATTTAGCTTGTATCTATTTTCTTTCGCTCTTCTTAAGACTTCTTTACTTTCACTTGGTCGAACTCTTTGTCCTCAGTTTTTCTTCTGCGGGACCATATTTCAAATGCTTCCAGCATTCAAACTATGGTTCCACAGATGACCTCCCTGTTGTTGTTATCGTCTATTTCATACTGCCACAAGGAAACCTACTCTAGATGTAAGTTCTATTGAAGTGTTTCGTAAGTCACAGACATGTATTTTCAGACGTAGGTAGATTCTACTTTTCGTAGAATGCCCTCTTTCCCTTGGCAATTCTACTGACCATTTCCTCCTTGTTTCCCTCATCACATCGGCTTCCCAGACAATAACACTCTTTCACCTCTTCAAGCTTATGTTTCCCGTATTGAGCATTGTGCACAACCTTGCTTTTCTCCTCTCTTTATTCTTGCTTCTCCACTTTCATATCAAGATTTAATTACCACCTCCTGGTTTTAACATAGTTGCATGAGTCCCTATAGTTGCTTGTTTGCATGACGGTAGTGCAGGCTTGGTGATCTTCGCCCCCTGCCACACCCCCTCGCGGTGGCTTGCAGGGTATCGCGTAGATGTAGATGAACGTAAACTGTGGATAAATTTCAGTTATAATTAGACTCTTCAGTTCCTTTTGGTTGTCTTATTCAATTTTTCTACTTGCCTCATGTTGTTTCTTGTTTTTTTCTGAAATTTTCTTGAAATTTTAAACTTAAAAATTCATCATATATTTGCGGACACTGCTAATATTAGTCTCCTTTAAACAAGAGTAAATATAAATGGTTTACGTGCCTAAGCACACCGCAAAAACACGTTGGAATGTGTCAAGAAATTTTACGGAGCACACCTACGAAGCCAGCCTAGTTTATTTTACGGCTATTAAATTATATAACAGTCCATGAGAAGACAGGCATTTTGCAATTATTCGTGAAACAGAATACCAAATCATTAGAAAAACATTTCATATATTCCTTCCGCGTGTACCTGCAGCCACCAACAAGTTTGTCTTAGAAGAATGCAGTGCCCATTGAAACTTATCTTTACACGTAAAACATCAACAGCAATACTCATAAAAGGTGAACTATAAATATTCATAAGAAGTTTAGGACACAAATACGCGTAAGGGTATTTCATGGACTGTTATGACTGTTTTTTCCGGTGGGAAAACGGACTCACACATTCTTCTTTCGAGCACCTTTCATAGAGATCATTGACATTTCCATCAGTTAACATCAGTTCTCCCTGCTGGCTTCTCACAAGTTCCCCAAAAAATAACGGGGCATCATCCCCTTTGTTGCCATCCTTATACTCCGGGTCAAGGGAACACAAGTTCAGGAAGGGATAAGAGTTTATTGTTGGGAAGGGAAAGATTAGGGAGCTCGACTAAGCGGTGGGGGATGGTTCAAGGGTTGCTGTCGGGTGGGGATCACAGCGGGGCAGGCGTATTCTTTTGAATGGGGGTGGTGGTCCTCCATCCCCCAAAGTCGGTGGATGGGAAGAGATACTGTAAGTCGGTTGGCGCCGGCGGAATAGGGGTAATGCGTCCACGGCTGTTGGGTTTTCCCCACATACCCGAAATATTTCAAACACCCTCGCCTGAAAAACCTTTCTCGTCCCTCACCGATTCACTCTCTTTCCCACAGATGAGGCTTGGCCAAAAAGCAAGCTCCCCCAAAAACGCTCAGAAAGTAATAGAAGGAACGGGTCACGCTTCAGCATCGGTGGGAAAACCAATAACGGTGTTTTTAAGGCTATTGCACGTGTAGAGCATGCAGGGACAAATAATGGGAGTATGCTTAAGAAAATAGGTTGTTTGGCAAGGACAAAAATTGGCATGCCATTGCAATGAATGAGGACTGCATCGAAAGAGAAACTATGTGCGATAATTCCACTGTGTTCAAATTCAGAAAAACTATTTTCTATCACTGCGAGTTTTCCTGAAGTATCTGCAACTTTTACATCAATACATGTTGGAATAAGACTGACACATGATCTTTCCTGGGGTAAACATATACGTGAAATAATGGGTCAAGCTAATCGTAAACTGGGTTTCATCAAAACAGTATTGGGTAAATGTGACGATCATGTACGAGAAATCAGCTACTTTTCCCTTGTTATACCTCATTTGGAATATGCTGCCAGTGTATGGGATCCCTACGAAATCGGTCTAAGTAACGAACTTGAACGTGTGCAGCGAAGATCGGCAAGATTTGTAAAGGGACGATACGATAATTATATTAGCATAACCAGTCTATTAAATGAATTGAAATGGGAATCGTTGTCAGATCACAGGTTGAAATTTAGACTTAATCTCTTAGATAAATTCCAAGACAATATTTTCAGTGATGATGTTAAAAATATTTTACGAACCCCAACTTACTATGGCAGACTGAACCATAATCATAAAATTAGAGAAATTGGTTGACGAACTGATAGATTCAAAATGTCCTTTTTCCCTCGAACAATTAGAGATACGAATAACGGTAAATATGTCCTATCGGAGAGTAGCAATGAATAGCATTGGTAGCTGCATGTTGATATGAGTACTTAAAGCTAACCCTACTAACAGAATGTTTTTGCATGTTTTCTTTGCAATTTCTATCTTTTTTAAATAGTGTAGTTCTGACTACTATATTAATACTATTCCTTTTTAATGCATGATATGTAGTGCATGTTTGGTGAGAAATCACCCCCTGCCACACACCCTTGTGGTGGCTTGCAGGGTATTATGTAGATGTAGATAGATGCTTTTCAAGGGAAACTGAGAAACAGATTCCTTGTATTTTAGGGAAATTGGGAAATGATGGACTTTTAGAATTTGAGGATTTTCACCTTTGAATGCGTATCATGCAATTATTTTTATGGACGGCAAAATCTTTTCTAGCACCATAGTTCTCACTCTTTTTATAGCATTAACTTACCTTAGATATATTATGGGGGAATCATATGAGAAAAATTTGAGGCAAGTAACTGAAGATAATCGGATGTATTCGACGAATTTTTGAGGTTCGAGATGAAAGGTAAAAGATAGATGTCATTTCACACAGGAAATCATTCACCTGGAATGTCGATCCTACATAAGTAATAATACGAATGAGAGATCTAACTAGGGAATCAAAAAATCTGAAGAAAAAAATGTGTGTGGTAACGAAATCCTATGAATGTGCAAAATGTACCACTCGGCTATTTGGCTTGAAAACCCTTTGATCCAAAAGATTGCTCGCAAGATTAAGCTTACTTGAAGACTTCACATTACACGTGTGCGACAATGCAAACATATTTGTACCCTCATGCTAAATCCAAATGTCATATACAAGGCTTGTGATTTGTCACATCATCCCAACGCTATTGTGGTGGCTCATAGGGAAGCGAGTAAATGAATAACTGAACTTAGCGAGTAAAATAATAACTTAACATTAAAACTTGGGCCATTTGCACCGTTGAGGACAGGTTAAGAGGCATAAATGAATGGAGTGAATATATGGAATATGGAACGGAGTGAATATAATGAATGGAGGGAATCTGCATCTACATCTACACGATACCCTGCAAGCCACCGCGAGGGTGTGTGGCAGGGGTGAAGATCACCAAGCATGCACTACTAACATGCAAGCAAGCAACTTAAGGGTCTCATGCAACTAGATTGTTAGTATCTATAGTATTTGAGGGGTTAATACATGCATCATGCACTACAGAATACTCTAAAATATTTCCCCTACCTATCCCTTTCCCATGCTGCCTATTCTGTTCTCTTATAGTACGGGGGAAAAATGCCATTTTGAATCTATCTGTACGACAATCTATCTCTCTAATCTTATTTATCTGGTCGAATCTAGCAGGAATATAGGAATGGAGTGTTATAATGCCCAAAATTTTTAATGGGAACCATCACTACAGGTCCAGTCCGAGAGACGATTTACGGTACCTACAGTGATCTCGGCGTACCACTCCAAATGTGACTGACGTATTATTGAATAATCTGCCATTCCAGAACACCGGGCCCGGGCCCTCGAGATGGGAGCCAGTACTCCACCACAAATCTACTATGTAGATAGTACTGACTATGTAGATACTTACAATCTAGTTTCATGTTTCCATTTAGTAGAATGTTTGCATTCTTATAGTGCATGCTTGGTGATCTTCAAGTCATGCTTAGTTTTCGTGGGTTTGTCTTGCATGATTTGGATTTGGTAGTTTTTCCCCCCATAATTACTTTTTAAGGTGTGGTGTTTGTTTTGTGTTGTTCATTTTTGTTTGTTGTGTCATTGTTCCTGGTGTGGATGCACCCCCTGCATCACACCCTCGAGGTGGCTTCCAGGGTTTGTCGTAGATATAGATATTGATCACACCAACGCCACAACAAATCGATTTTTCGTAAATTACAGTGAGGAGAAATGTAGTCATATATTGCTCAAAATATGGGGATTTGAAGTCGATTACGAAGAGAAAGGCATGGAACAGGATTGATTTTTTTCATTTTGAGTATCCCAGTTAAATTCCTTCTGCAGGCACGCCTGACGTGAAATAATTGGTCAAGCTAATCGTAAACTGGGTTTCATTAAAAGAGTATTGGGTAAATGTGACCATCATGTACGAGAAATCAGCTACTTTTCCCTTGTTAGACCTCATTTGGAATATGCTCCCAGTGTATGGGATCCCTACGAAATCGGTCTAAGTAATGAACTTGAACGTGTGCAGCGAAGATCGGCAAGATTTGTAAAGGGACGATACGATAATTATATTAGCGTAACCAGTCTATTAAATGAATTGAAATGGGAATCATTGTCAGATCGCAGGCTGAAATTTAGACTTAATCTCTTAAACAAATTCCAAGGCAATATTTTCAGTGATGTTGTTAAAAATATTTTAAGAACCCCAACTTACTATGGCAGACTGGACCATAATCATAAAATTAGAGAAATTGATTGCCGAACTGACCGATTCAAAATGTCCTTTTTCCCTCGCACAATTAGAGATACGAATAACGGTAAATATGTCCTATCGGAGAGTGGCAGTGAATAGCATTGGTAGCTGCATGTTGGTGTGAGTACCTCAGGCTAACCCTACTAACGGAATGTTTTTGCATGTTCGCTTTGCGGTTTCGATCTTTTTTTGAATAGTGTAGTTCTGACTACTCTATTAATACTATTCCTTTTTTATGCATGATATGTAGTGCATGTTTGGTGAGCAATCACCCCCTGCCACACACCCTTGTGGTGGCTTGCAGGGTATTATGTAGATGTAGATGTAGATGACATATTTAAGATGGTCGCCTTTGAAGAATAAGCATGAATCTTTGCTATCAATTTTCACGAAATATTTACTTAGATAATATGTATGTTACATTTTTGGCTTGGCATCACCGATACAAAATCCAACGCTTAAATATCTCAATAATAATTCTCATCATGTTTCATCTATACGTTTTGTTGGCACAGTTCAGGGCAATTTTGATTTTAACTGAGACAAACAAGTCCAAATATATAATTTTTTCTTGTAACAAGGAAATGCGTCCAGCTTTTAACCCATTCCCATTATTATGATATGCTGGTGTATTTTTCACTATCTTAGTCACCGACTTCCTGAATTTTGCCCAGTAATAATAAGACGCTACCACTATTATTGAAATTAAATAAGCCTCTTTAGAAATGTGAGAGTGGTGGTAAAGAACAAGTTTTTTTTTATTCCTAAAAGAAAAATTCGGCAAAACTGTCAACTGGAAAATTGGAAATGGCAAGCGTGACCAAAAAATTGCAGCCTAAGGGTAACTAAATTAACGGTTCCAGATTGGAACCAATCCCTGGCCTCATAAATATCTTCCACTTGATGTTCAGATCCCACAGAGAGTTCGGAGAACTTAGAAGGACTCATAAAGATACGAAGAAGTCGCTCAGGCATCCCTAATATTTCCTGCTCACCGACCAGGTTCTTTTAAAATGTATTTTGTCCATTTTTAACTTATCTTGGAACCAATGAAAACAGTTGAAGTTGATTTACTAAAATGAGGTTCACCTTTGAAGCTTCGCAAAATGTCGCCTGCCATTTTTTCTGTGACGATTCGTGAAATCTGGTTGAAAGACGTTAAGCTGTGGCAATCACGGTTTCAATGGCCCTCTCTATTGCTCCTTTTGGAATATGCATACAGTGTATGGGATCCCTACGAAATCGGTCTAAATAATGAACTTGAACGTGTGCAGCGAAGATCGGCAAGATTTGTAAAGGGACGATGCGATAACTATAACTAGCGTAACCTGTCTATTAAATGAATTAAATGGGAATCATTGTCAGATCGCAGGTTGAAATTTAGACTTAATCTCTTCCTGGTTATTCAGTGAACAGTAAAATTATTTTACGAACCATAACTTACTATGGTAGACTGGTCCATGATTACAAAAGTAGAGAAATTCATTGCCGAACTGACAGATTCAAAATGTCCTTTTTTCCTCGTACAATTAGGGATATGAATAACTCTAAATATGTCCAAATCGAGTGAATCAATGTATAGCATAGGTAGCTGCATGTTGGTTTAAGGACTTGAAGGTAATGCAACTAACAGCACGTTTTTACTTGCGTAGTTTGCTATTTTTATCTTTTTAAATATTGCAGCGAAGACTAATTTATTAATATTACTCCTATTTTATGCATTATATGTAGGTCATGTATGGTGAGATTTCACCTGCTGCCACACACCTTTATGGTAACTTGCAGGGTATTATGTAGATGTAGAGTGTGTGCTCATTATTCTCGCGTAGATTTTCAGTAAATTCACATCGGTGACATGCATTAGTGGGTACAGAACTTATGCTCTCTCAGTCACAATTTCACTTTACGGAGGTTCCCTATCATATGTTTTTCCCGTCTTTTGCACAAGCAGAATAAAGATATAATTTGATGAGTAATTCCTTTAGAACTCGATGTACATTGAAAGCGTTATGTGGCTTTTTCGTCTGGTTTTGCTCCAAATCCCATTTGCCAAGTAAAGAAATTAAGTGAAACGTAGACAAGGTATGAAATTCATAAAATTATTTTTTGCCATTATTACATGCTGGGTGCTCTGTATATGTACTCATGATTACAAATCTATTAGTTTTAGGTAAGTCACCCTAAGAGAGTGAAGTTAAGAATTTTTGATGGAGCATTAAGTCCTCCTTTGCAGTACAGTTAAAATTATTATTTTATCCTTTTAAAACAGATAAAGACGGATAGTGGAACTGGTTTAGAGAAAAATATTCGGCATAAGATATAATAAAGAGAAGCCTAGAATCCGTTCTAGGCAACGATCCTGATCGCTTAAGCCGTGCCACAACTTCCCTCAGCAAAACTGGGCTTTTTACCTTAATTTAACTCTCTGTGCTTTTGAAAATGCATTTTATATACCAAGATGTCAAACAGAGGCATAAAAAATTATAATTATGCGATTAAATTTTGTGTGGTGATGATCTTCGTCGTGAACGCACCCGTCAAAGCTAAACTTAACCTAATATTCGGAGTAAATATTGCACATTGAAGTCAGCCAATCAATAGGACTTATAAAAACAAATGAAGTATCTTCATCCTAGAATACATTTTGTACTATTATTATGACTTAGCATTAACTAACGATGAGCGTTGCAGACCCTGTTTTCCGTTGTAACACATTTTCGCTGAAGCGAGACTTTCCCTTCAATGACACATTCCATTGTAACGAATTTTCTTTGTTTTAAAGTTCAGTGGATTGAAGATTCATTAATTCATCAGCAGTAATACGTATTGTTCCTCCAACAGTGGAATGCTTTTAAGAATTACCTCCATGGAGATAAAATTTCGCATTGCTGAGGGCTTGTGTATACGTAAAACTAGGATAAAAACCGAAGGTACGTGGTACAATACATCGTAGTATGTTGGAAGAAAATTGATCCGTTATTGACCTTCGAGAATGACGCGGAAGAGTTGAAACCGGTCGGATAATACCCAATAAATAGTGTGGAATAACAAGATTTACTTCATTTTATTCTTGAACATTAGAGGCTTTTGAAGAAAACTTTATTTGGTGATAGGAGTGTTAAATTATGAAAAATAAATTTCGACGGGCGTGGAGTAGGGACGTTGAAATAGGATATGTGAAGAGTTTTATATCTATATCTATCTATCTACATAATACCCTGCAAGCCACCATAAAGGTGTGTGGCAGGGGGTGAACTCTCACCAAACATGCACTACATATCAGGCATAAAAAAAGGATCAGTACTTTTATAGGTACTGTTCAAAACTACGCTATTTAAAAAAAGATAAAAATAGCAAAACATACATGCAAAAACATGCCGTTAGTTGGGTTAGCTATAAGTCCTTATACCAACATGCAGCTACCAATGTTAACCATTGCAACACTCGTACTGGATATATTTACCGTTATTCATATCCCTAATAGTACGAGGAAAAAAGGACATTTTGAATCTGTTAGTTCGGCAATCAATTTCTCTAATTTTATGATTATGATCCAGTCTACCATAGTAAGTTGGGGTCCGCAAATATTTTTAACATCATCACTGAAAAATGGTCTTGGAATTTGTTTAAGAGATTAAGTCTAAATTTCAACCTGCGATCTGACAATGATTCCCAATTTAATTCATTAAATAGACTGGTTACGCTAATAAGGTTATCATACCGTCCGTTTACAAATCTTGCCGATTTTCGTTGCACACGTAAAAGGTATAGCGGATGAGGAAAGAATTGAAGCCTTCTCAGTTTGGTGCTGGAGAAGAATGCTTAAGATCAAATGGAGAGAAGGGTAAGATAGTTAAACATTTGAGGGTTAGCTTTGTGGAATCACGAGACTGGGAATGACACGTTGCGTTGTACACGCGACGTATATTGCACACGCACACGTTATTAACTTGACCATGGTTTCGACATGTAAATTTCATTATCCAGGTAATATACAGTGATTCCCAATTTAATTCATTTAATAGACTGGTTACGCTAATATAATTATCGTATCGTCCCTTTACAAATCTTGCCGATCTTCGCTGCACACGTTCGAGTTCATTATTTAGACCGATTTCGCAGGGATCCCATACACTGGCAGCATATTCCAAATGAGGTCTTACAAGGGAAAAGTAGCTGATTTCTCGTACATGATCGTCACATTTACCCAATATTCTTTTGATGAATCCCAGTTTACGATTAGCATGACCCTATATTTCACGTATGTGTTTACCCCAGGAAAGATCATGTGTCAAAAGTATAACGTTTTACTGGGACTGCAACGTGGAAATTAAGGAAAGAAGTTGTAAATATATTGGTAGCTTATGAGATATGGGTGTGATGAGCGATGCAAAACGTAACATAGGCGGAAAAAAAATTAGAAAAAAGTGTCCAAGATAGGAAAGGGATCGATAGATAGTTAATTTGGATATTCAGAGGACGGGATGAGAGGATGTAATTGAGATGAGTGACTGAGGTTGTTTAAAAGGCGTGAAGAATTCATGAGCTGGAAAGAGGGAATAGGAGAGTAGTATATTATTCGGGTTAAATAATAAGAGGTAAGATACATTTTGACATAATTATTATCCGCGCCATAACCTGCCTAGTAGGAATTTTAAAATGGCACGTTGTAACTAATGCACAGGACTCAATAATTACTAATTTCCACTAATAAATAAGCATTGTACACTTCATGTATTCTAATCGTTTAGTGGCACGTACCTTTAAGATGCATAACTAACAAGTTTCCCTAATTAAATATCATAGACCTTATTATTTGAATTTTCATGCATCGACATTTAACCGTGCAAGCCACAGCGATAGTGAGCCATAGCGACGTACTACTTAGATGTAAGGTATATAAATCCGTGGTTATAACTACTAACTACAATGCTCCTACTTCACGGAGACATACATAGCGCACGCTTGGTGAATATCCATCCTCTGTCACACACTTTCAAGATGGCTTACAGAGTACTACGATGTACATGTAGGTGTAGAAATCGGAAAATCTAGAGAAAGTTTCATCTAGCTTGCTGAACAAATGTGTAGCCACACAACAGCCGGCAAGCCACCGCAAGGGAGTATGGCATGGCGTGAACAAAGAACGGGCTTGTTATTAATGCCAATTAATCCAAACTTTAGTTATCATGGGAAAATTTACGATCATTTGGATTAATTCCTTTCTCTTTTGAAATTTATCTTGTCCGGCAAAATACACGCAAAATAAACTACATCTACATATACGTAATACCCTGAGAGCCACCACGACGGTGTGTGGCAGTAGGTGAATGTCACCAAACATGCACTATTGACGTGCAACTAGGATATTTAATGGAGACATGATAGATAATAGGGTCACATGCAGCTAGATGGTTAATATAGTAATAAGAAAGGGATTAATTATTGGTTGTTATTACATGAATCCTCCACTACAGACTACTCTGACTATATTTCACTTACCTATCCATTTTCTACACTGCCTAGTGTTCTCTCTTATGGTACGCCTTAAAAAATTACATTTTAAATCTATCGGTGCGAAAATCTATTGCTCTAATCTTGTTAATCTGATCAAACCTAGCAAAATAATAATTCCTCCCACAATTTTCCTGAGGGCCTTATTTTTTCTAAATAACATCAAGCTATAAGGACGTGGCCTAGCCCAGGACTTGGTGATTGGCTGCATTGTCACTTTGATTTTGCTTGATTGGATAGTGTTGGCGGAGACGTGGAATGGACACGACGGGTGACTGCTTTTCCCGCTTCATGGAATCGCTCGGGTGGATCGGGGAGGTGTGACCTTGTATTTAGACGGGCCCGGAGGTGTTCTCACCCATTCTTCTCTCGCCCCCAGGATGGAAGGCAGGCGTCAGGAACAAAGGACCCACCCCCCACCTCCTCCGCCCTCCTGGAATTTCCCACAGGTCTAGCCGGCCGGAACGCATATCAATCAATTTCTCCCACCCAAAACACCGAAGGGTAGCCGCCACTCGGTCGGCTGCGAATGGATGACTACAGCCTCCACTTCCGATCCCTTCGCGTCCGAAGAGTCAGGAATAGGATTTCGGTCGACATGAAGCCATTTCCAAAAGCCGCCCTTCCCTAATTCATGCGGCGCCTCATTTAATACCCCTTTCTGAAATATTTTAATTTCTACTCGCTTGATCCGTGACTCAACTGCTCAGAGCCAGGGGATGGAAGAGATTAAGAGTGGTGGTTCGTGGAAAATTGAAATCTCATCGTCATCAACCAAAGAATTCTCCACCGGTGTTCACTCTTGTTACCCATTAGAATAATTTACCTAAATATTTAATTATTCGTTCTTTTCCTCGCACGCGTCCGAGAAAGCACACAGATTTGTAACTGCAATATGATTTTACAGAGAGACCTACTCCTACATGTTGCATGAGACAAAATAGTTACTAGTTTGCATGTTAGTAGTGCATACTTGGTGATCTTCACCCCCTGCCACACAACCTCGCGGTAGCTTGCAGGGTATCGTGTAGATGTAGATGTAGTTGTAGATGGACCCTAAAAACCATCGAAAAGGAAGTTGGGTAAGGGAGGCAACTTTTTTTATATGATAATATGATTGCAAAACTACACATTACAGAGCAACACTAATACCAGGGAGATAATCATGAATATTTTTCAATTTTTTCGAATTTTGTCCAAGCATGTGACCCATTGAATATGAAATTCATATTTATATTTTTTCTTAAATTTAATTTTTCATGTTACGTAAATGGTTAATTTTTTAGTGTCCACTCCTAATTAATATATCTAGTTATCGAAGCATTGTATTCATTA
This sequence comes from Platycnemis pennipes, assembly GCA_933228895.1. Classification (NCBI taxonomy): domain Eukaryota; kingdom Metazoa; phylum Arthropoda; class Insecta; order Odonata; family Platycnemididae; genus Platycnemis; species Platycnemis pennipes. Next base: position 114,280,146 of record OW121850.1, read on the forward strand.
GTGCATATAGTTGTGGATGTTCGATGATTATGCACTTCTAGCCGCACATACTTGAGGTCGCTTGTGAGACACTCGTAGATGTAGATGTTGAGAGCTATCTCCGGGAAATTTAAACCTCTTAGTCTCCACCCAGTGAGATCTCAATCGCCATTCCTCTCTAATCACTATAATTAAGGCAGCAAAGTCTCTCCGGGTGTAATGTAGCCTTGAGGTTTCAGATTAATATTCCATTCATTTGGTAAGAAATTTTGAGTAGGTAAATATATTCCCTACGATTTCATAATAAATATTTAATGTAGATTGAACATAGACCGGCACGCGACGTTACAAAGACCAAAAATTTTAACACATGATTAAAAATATGGCAATCAAGTTCCGAGAATAATTTAATTCAGGACTCATTGAATAGCATTCTCGACGTAACATTCAACTCTTCGTGAGCCAACGTGGGTTGGTGTCTTTGATGGACAGTGGTGAATTTGTTTCACTCAGACTCACTTATTCTCACCTTAACTTTTTTTTCTTCCACTCGATTTGCACTACGCAGACTTCACTTATGCTCAGAAAGTCTTGATGAAATTTTATAAAATTGGACGAGAATCCATTTCAAGTATCACAGTTACTCTTGTCACTTTATTTGTTAGAAAGGAGAAACATAGGGCGCAGGGATGTTGATAAAGGATTTATGAAGAGTTTGATAATGATAGATGAGTGAATCTCTATGGGGACTGTAACATTTGAAATATCACAGGAAACTTCCCAAATAATTTTGAAAAGTGTTTTAAAAGATTCGGTGGGGACCCATTTAGATTTAGTTGATTTTTATTGCTTAGTTGCTTGCTTAGAGCGTGAGCAGGCTCAAGGGATCTGCTGTTTGTCATCCCAATGGTGGAGAAGTCACTGAATTTTAAGTACTTATGACGCAACACTCGTTTAAAGATCCGGATCCCTCAGAAAAATCTTTTCCACAGACAGAACTTGAACCTGAGCTTTTGCAATACAATGTAAGTTCTTAGCCACTATTCATACCTTATTCCCAGAGATCCTTGTCTACCTAAAGAAACAAATAAGGCGAATTTAAACAACACAATTCTCAGTTCAATAATAAATTTTGCATTTCCTTCCATTCTTTTTTTCTTTTGGGCACTTATACCCGGTGCATGGTTAACTAACATCAGTTTGCATTGTACCAAAGTAACGCATCTTTTAGTTACGCATATCTAGCGCATGTTTTGTGAAGATTCCTTTACTCACAAGTCCCGAGTTCGGCTTGAAGGGTATTCTTGAATAAGATTAAACGAATATTTTAGTAAAATCATCTGAAGTAAGGGACACTCCCCGAATTGGAAACCCCCTTGCTGTACGTTGAGCACGCACGCAAACGCGGCAATTAGCATCCCTATGAAACGATTGCGCGTCCCTTTCCCGTGTCTCCTTCCGAGTGAGGGGGTGTCTTTCGAACCGAAAGAAGGAAAAAAAAGGGAGAGAGGGGAGAGGAGAGAGGAATAGCCGACCGCCATTTACTTAATAGCTTGTCTCCGTCAGACAATGGGGCGGGAGGGAGGGAGAAAAGGGCAGATCTTTTGGGAGCACGAGTCGGGTGGGCGGCGAGGGTAGTCGGTGTGTGCAGGCCTTCCGGGGGGCGGGTCGGAGGATGACGGGAGGGGGAGGAAAGTGAGAGGATATGAGGAAAGGTGAGGAAAATGGGACTGACTCACGTCTGGGAGGACCTCCCGTTCGAAGGCATTATTAGCCGCGGCCACGTTTGTTCCTCCGCTCCCTTTAGCCCCGGCTCCATTATTTTTCTTAGCCCCGCGTTCCATCCCCACCTTCATCCCCGTCGCAACCCTCTGGGAGCCTCAAAGTCAGTCGCCCTGGGTGGGCGAAGCGGAACCCAAACCCCCTCCCCCCCCCCCCAACACCTCTTATTTCCCCTCCCTCTCCTACTTTCCCCTCGCATTTTTTCCCCCGATTAATATTAATCGCTAGACAATGTGCGAAACGACAAATTTTCTCCCCCGAAAAATTTAGAAATGGTTTGGATGACTAGTCCTTTGAAGAAGCGCCTCGGATCGACCTTTCCCACGAAGCCCCAACGCACATGCTTTCATTTTTTCGTCCGGATTCTTCCCGAAGTGCTCTCGGAGCGGTCAATTAGGGTCAAAAGTGGCCATAAATACTCTCTCTCTCTTCCACCACGCCCATTTGGTGTAAAAGACACGTGCTCTAAGAATGTTGGTAGTTCAAATGTTTCAATCTAAACACCTGCATAAGGTTCCTTATACCCCTATTATAGGTATGATTCTACATCTACATCTACATAATACCCTGCAAGCCACCACAAGGGTGTGTGGCAGGGTTAGATTGCTCACCAAACATGCACTACATATCATGCATAAAAAAGGAATAGTATTAATATAGTAGTCAGAACTACACTATTTAAAAAAGATAGAAATTGCAAAGAAAACATGCAAAAACATTCTGTTAGTAGGGTTAGCTTTAAGTACTCATACCAACATGCAGCTACCAATGCTATTCATTGCTACTCTCCGATAGGACATATTTACCGTTATTCGTATCTCTAATAGTGCGGGGGAAAAAGGACATTTTGAATCGGTCAGTTCGGCAATCAATTTCTCTAACTTTATGATTATGGTCCAGTCTGCCATAGTAAGTTGGGGTTCGTAAAATATTTTTAATATCATCACTGAAAATATTGCCTTGGAATTTGTGGAAGAGATTAAGTCTAAATTTCAACCTGAGATCTGACAATGATTCCCATTTCAATTCATTTAATAGACTGGTAACGCTAATATAATTATCGTATCGTCCCTTTACAAATCTTGCCGATCGTCGCTGCACACGTTCAAGTTCATTACTTAGACCGATTTCGTAGGGATCCCATACACTGGCAGCATATTCCAAATGAGGTCTAACAAGGGAAAAGTAGCTGATTTCTCGTACATGATCGTCACATTTACCCAATACTCTTTTAATGAAACCCAGTTTGCGATTCGCTTGACCCAACTGTGATTGGATCAGTGCAGCTCGTAAGTATTGTTCATAGAGTCCGGCTGCTTTAAAGTTTGTGGCATATTGGCCTGGAAATGAAACGGTCACTGGTTCAAATCTCACTTAGGCTTTGAAAATTGTATCAAGAATAGATAAATGGTGTAACAATCCACCACTCATCCATTTCAGTAGATATTTCATTTTCCAAAGCTGAAAATAGCAATTTTTCAGAATATAAATATAACTTTTTTATTAATATTCTTACCAATTTTTCTATATTTTCTCTATTTTTTATTTGATTTATTTCCCTAATAGTTATTTGGAATCCATAGGAAAAGAGATTATAAAGAAATTTTCATAGTTCTCAAAGAAGATCTTTTAGATTTGGGAAAATTGTTTCGAAAAGGAGGTACGTGTCACGACTTAACTGGAGAACTTAGGATGACATACCCTTCAGGCGTGGAGACAACAAAGCACACTTAGGCTACCGGTTGATATGGAACAAAAAAAATTCCCTCCGGTATCAGCAGGATAATTAAACCCCCACATCATATATTTTATCACGCACATAGGATAAATTGATTCAATTACCTAATTATGAATGGATTCAAAAATCAGTTCTTCCTTCACTAAAATTGTAATCATAATAACTCCAAGGTTTGTCACTTCAGTATGCCTTTATAGGATGACCTTTGCTTCAAATGATAAAAAAAATTGCACAAAATACACTTAAAATATTAAAATATAGCAAATCAATATCACCAGGACTACGGTAGACAATGTGGTGTTTCTGAGTTTTTTTGTACATCTTCATGAATCATCAGCTACGCAATGGAGATGTGTGGATTTTCTTGCGTACATCCCTGCATGTTCTGTAAAAGGGAACTTTTCATTGTAAACCTGACCGGATATCAATAGCAAACTGGTTTAGTAGTAGTAGTATAGTACAATAGTAGATTATATTCCTTGGATATTCACCCCCTACCACACTCCCCCGAGGTGGCTTGTAGAGTACATTTTGATGAAAATATTTGTGTATAAATAACTGCAGAACGGCGTGTGGATATGGAGGTGTAGAAAACGCCAACAACGTGAGCTCAAATGCTAAACGTGTGCATCGAAGGTCGGCAAGATTTGTAAAGGGACGGTACTATAACCATATTAGCGTAACCAGTCTATTAAATGAATTAAATTGGGAATCATTGTCAGATCGTAGAATGAAATTTAGGCAATCTTCTAAATAAATTCCAAGACCATATTTTCAGTGATGATGTTAAAAATATTTTGCGAACCCCAACTTACTATGGTAGAATGGACCATAATCTCAAAATTAGAGAAATTGATTGCCGAATTGACAGATTCATAATGTCCTTTTTCCCTCGTACAATTAGGGATATTAATAGCGGTAAATGTGTCCAATACGAGTGTTTGAATCCATAGCATAGGTAGTTGCATATCGTTTAAGGTCTTGAAGGTAACCAAACTAACAGCACATTTTTGTATGCGTAGTTTGCTATTTTTATCTTTTTAAATAATGCAGTTTAGACTAATATATTAATACTAATCCTTTTAACTGCATGATATGTAGTGCATGTTTGGTGAGAATTCACCCCCTGCCACACACCTTTGAGGTGGCTTGCAGGGTATTATGTAGATATAGATGTAAACGCTGGAGTATAGCAGAGGCATTGATGTAAGAAGAGACTGAAGGAGATTTCAACGCTCGACCCGATTGTGTGAGCGATTCGGGGGACTCCAGAACGATTCCTCAACGTTTGCAAGCAGGAATCAATTGCGCAGCGGGTAGCACCTGGTGCAATGTCCCGAGACGGTCGCGGGAATTTTAATGGGCGGAGAGAGGGAGTGGGGTGGAGGGAGAGAAACAATTTGGGCAGAGGGGCGAGATGGATGGCGCCCAATCCATCGCCTGGCGCGCTACCGCGGGCCCCTCGTGGAGAAGGAACGCTACGGCCCTTAATGGAGGGGCTGGGGAGAGCACCCTCCATCTCATTTCCAATTAACACACATGGCGAGGCCGGGCGGGGGACGATCTCGTAAGGGCATGCATTCAAATGGATGGACCACATGCCGCACAAGAGGAGAGCGGGTGGAGGCCTGTGGACATGAACTATTTTGGTTCTTCGTGAAATCTAAAATAAAGCAGCCGGAATGAGGCAAATGAGGTTAACTGTGACTGACCATTTTGCATGATGCGGTAAGATTACAAAGGATTCCATGATTTCTACTGTTATAATCGGGAGCATTAAGGCCGCATTACACGAAACAATTTTTTGTACTATTTCTTGTACAAACGCTTGTATAAACTGAACGAAATTGTATGTTTGTCTGAATGGAATTAGAACAGGTTCTATTTCCCGTTCAGTCATTCAGACAATCGCAAAAGCGTTTGTACAATTTGCCGGTTTACACGGTACAATTTCCACATACAAGAGTTTGTACAAGAAATTGTACAAAAAATTGTATCGTGCAAAGCGGCCTTTACACGAGATAAAGAGCATATTATGAATGCCATATCTAATTCGAAAACATGGGTTAAACAGCCTAAGTTTTCACATTAATTGCCATGCGAATAAATTCACCTGGACCGAGAATCGAACCACGAACCTTAGGCTTTCCGGGCCACTGCGCAGACCACTACGCTACCCAGCAACCCCAATTCCAAAGGTCCGTGTTTCGATTCCCGGTTCAGGTGAATTTTTTCGCATGGCAATTAATGTGAATTTCACCGCCGTTCACGCGCAGGCTTGACATTTCCTACAGCCTAAGTTTTTCCCGCCTATACATTAGCATAGTGATCTGCATGGGAGTCGGGCAGGGAATTGTAGGTCACCAGCCACAAAAACGACTTTTGATGGAAAAACAACATTGTGATTAAATAAGACAGCGTGGTTCGTGGTTCTCGGTCAATCTCTCTCAATTTGTCGCTTTGTCAATATGTTTAAGTGTCCGCCTAGAATTCGTCTGCTTTGAACTTTTCAAGAAACTTTAACTTTGAGAGTTACCTTCTATTCTCACCGGTTTCCCAATCAACCCTTCCAATAGCCGAGTGACACTTATTAAAGGAAGATGCCCGCGTACCTTATCGCCATAATTTCATATATCTATCTGCCTCTGAATTTTCTGGCTCATTCCTAAACTTTCCATTTTCTTTGTTTGTTTTTAAAACTTGTATTACCGTCGAAATTTACATTCCTAGTTTGGTTTATATGTTAAAGTCTCCTTGAAGGAGGCGGGGATAGTCTCGAAACGGAGCGGAGTTTGCGGAGAACCGTGCTAGCAACATTGAAGGTGACTGGTAGGGAGTCTGGGATGTTAAATATTGTTCCTTTAGGAAATATGTCCGCTAAAACTATTTGACACATGCGTAGGTGTGAATGCAAAGCTCAAGCGTCGCCTAGCGAACTGAGTGATTTGAGCTCTCCATGAACATTATTTCATCCCTGACGAGTTGGTTTACATTGAATGTGAAAAAAACTTTAACAATTGCCTAAATTTAAAACTAGTCGTTACCTTATGACTGCATTTTGGCGTGTATAGCACTCGTAAGGGGTATTAGGTCACTAGAAGTAGGTGATGGGGAAAGGAGGAATAGTTGTTTTGTTTCACGGAATTTTTACTTTAGTCATAAATTGTCCTCTATTGCAAAACTAAATGCTCGAATACAGCAGTATAGAGTCCAGCAGACTGCTTCTTTAATTTTAAGAGATGCTATGAATATAAACCTAAAAACTTTCGCAATGTTTTCCCACTAATACTAAGATGGTTTCGGGAATAGGCAACATGACTTAATGTATGAGGGGAAGAAGACGTCAGATCTACCGATTTACTGGGGAATTAGATTATATGTACTTTATCGTCTCGAACTACTTTGATTTGAAATTTGCTAATGAACATAATCTGGTGCTTAATTTTCAAGAATACTTAGCATATCATCTACTCCCTTCAGGAAGCCGCCGGCAATCATTGTGGATTCATGAGACTTCTGACTATAACTATGAAGGTTTATGGGATACACTGAAGATTCTACCGTTTATCAAATTTTGAGGTTTAGAAAATCAACTATAAAGTTGCGTTAATCTATTATCAATAAAATGATGGTAAATTTTGTACTCCTTCCCTGTGAGCGGTAACAATGACCCAGAATGAACGAAATTTACTTATGACTATCATTGAGGTAATTGATGACTTGGAATAGTATATCCTCGTATAAGAGTATATCCTCGATTTGAAGCAAAATTAAACACAAATGGAACCACCTCTCTAGAGTAGCGTCTGAAATATCAATTTAAGGTTAAACTATGCCCATATAGGTTCAGATCTCGGGAATAACACCGGAAAACGGTCGTTGATAATTCAATATTCTCACGGTATTGTCATTATTAAATTGGTATGTCTTCGTTGTGCTCTAGACCGGCCTGGACCTGTCGGCTCCTCGATTCGCTCCGTGTTCCAATCACCTCCGCCAACACTCCTCGCCTCCCCCTCCCTAAACCACCCCCCCCACTCTCAATCCTGCCTCCCCCTCCCCTCCCCATCACTCCCTCGGCCGGCGTCCACCCCCTGCCTCCCTCCAACGACCACCGCGCACCTAATTTCTATCCGGTTGGGAGTCCGCCGTTGGTGGTCTGCCCGCGGGTCATGGGGTGGTGGTTTTGTGGAGGCGGCCGGCGTGGAGAGGGGAGGATAAAAAGTGGGAGGAAGAGGAGGTGGCGGGGGGGGTCTGCCCTTCCCCCGGACCGCCTCCACGTAGGGCCCCCCTCTACCCGCCCCTCACGAGAGCGATAACCCCCCCCTCCACAGCCTCACGCCCCTCTCCCCAATCCCTCATTCCTCTGGCCTATCCCCTTCGATGCAAACACCCCTCCTTCCTCCCCTCCTTCTCCCTACCACTCCACCATTTTAAAAAAGACCAACCTCTCTCCTCTATTCTCCATCCCTCCCTCTTGTCTTCATATTTTTCCGGCCACTCCGCGGAGAAATCTCTCCTCTCTTCCATCCAATCTTTCTCTCCCCGTCCGTCCTTCCTGGATATTTTTCACTACCCACCTTCCTCCTCCCCCTTTACTCCCTCCCACGACCCACTCCTCATTCCCTTCCCTCTCCAATCTCCCCATATTTCTCCTTCCCTCCCTCCGTCTCTTCTCTCTCTCTCTCTCCATGTTCTCCAGGCTTTCCTCCCTACCCACCCTCCGGGTAGGGGAAGAGGGGGATTCCGAGGGCTTTTTCATCGTGCGTGATAATCTTAATATAAGTCACCATGGGTGGGGGAAGACTAGGTTCGATGCCCCTTCGGAATTTCTCGCCCCCTCAACGTGGGCGCGTCACAATCAAACAAAACTTCCGAGTCTCAAGGCACTCCAGTCATTTCTTTCTATTTTCTTTCGAGTCATGGTTCTGTTGTGCCCGAGGAATGTGCGTGCATGATGAATAAGGGTTTTGATCAATTTAGGAGCATAAGAAACACTGAATTATATTAAAATTTTTGCCTAAAAAGCTTCAATGACCCATCAAATGCTACTCCGTCACCAGGAAAAACGGATTAAGTTTAAGATCTTGATTTTTTATTTATTTTCGTTTGAAAATTTTTTATTTTTTTCAGAATCATGGATAAATGTTTTACACCTTGTCGCACTGATATTGTTCATATTTGTCACTGAAACGTGCTAACAAAGAACGAGGTTTTGCGTGAAGATTGCTTATAAAGTTCGTAGGGTCGTTTTACACGAAGCAATGTAGTTCACAAATAATAAATGTATGGAAAAAGAACAGGAACTTTTCTGCACCTTCCTTGTAGCATTTTGAAAGTTTTCCATGTGATGCCTTTCTTTGCGCCCTTATGCTCTTTCACTGCGAAATGACAAGCCTTATGCAAAACAGTCTCTGGAGATTTAAATGGTGAAATTTTACCGACGAGATCTTTGAAGGTGTTTACCAATGGAATATATTCCTTTTACTAGGGGTTTTCGTCTCAATAAGATCGTCATATAAACAGATTTCCTTCTCTAAACGTGTGTAAAGACCGCTTTACACGATACAATTTTCTGTGCTATTTCTTGTATAAACTCTTGTATGAGGAAATTGTACTGTGTAATGCGGCAAATTGTGCGAACACTTGTGCGATTGTCTGAATGACTGAACGGGAAATAGAACCTGTTCTAATTTCATTCAGACAAACATATAATTTCGTTCAGTTTATACAAGCGTTTGTGCAAGAAATTGTACAAACGATTGTATCGTGTAAAGCTGCCTTAAGAAATCGTTTCCTCCTAAGGAAGTCTACCTTCTTTGAAAAATGCCTTCCTTGCTTCAGTGCCCTGGAATATTGTAACAGAGGCACAAGCCCGTTGTGCGGGTGAAGGGGTTTCAGGATAAATCATTGGCATTTTATCCTGTTCCACGTCACGTCTTTATGATGAATTAAAAGTATATGATCATCCATCCATCATTTTCTCTTCAATCTGGTAAGAATGCGAGAAACATTTAAGATGAAATGGCCAGGTATTGAATCAGTGGTTACCTGAAACTTGTTCTTGAAACAGCCGAGCGGAATTCGTTTCTCATTCAGGTTAAAACGGCAGTGTTAAAATATTGTGCTTCCTTGTTAATTCTTCAGATATCTGAAATTTGATTACAATTTATATTGTTCACGTATTCTTGAATTTGCTATTTTGCTGTTATCGTAAAAATGACATTCACTGCCTTCTTCTTTATAATCTTGACAAAGACTGCAAACCCGGAACGTATCTACGTTTCCAAATATACTATTTGAGCAATTAGCCAAGAACTCTGGGTTCTCTTTTGGCATTCAATTTTTATCAATAACTCTAGGTCTATGTTTCAATCAGAGGAAAGAAAATTTAGCCTGAGGAGACCATGAGTCAGTGTAACAGATACTGCGGTTTCTGACACGGTTCAATGAAAATGATCATACTTCGAATACAATGAAGAAAATCATGCTTGCAGGATCACATATGTGAACCCTATTTGGAACGATCATTGACTACATCTGTTAGCCAGGAACAGTTAGGATAGTGTGGGAAGGAAGTTTGATAGTCATGAGTTAACATGGCCACTCATGAGAGCGTAGAGAGCGGTATCAACTGACATGGAAACAGGAAATCGTTTATTCCGTGAAAAAATATTATTATTTGTAAATCATGCTATTTTATTTTGATAATTACTTGTTGCCAAATATGGAATTGGAGATATTAGAACGAAAGGAAGAAAAAAAATTAGGCGTCTGAACCTACGCTTATTTTAAAATAACCGTTGACTCAGTTGTACCTCAGAACATTCATTAACGTAAACTAAAGTTTGGACCTAAAAGTATCGTGATTGCATTCATAACTTTTCCCTTTCTTAATTCCCTTTAGAGTATCTTTTAAAATCAGTTCCACTGATGGAGAGGAGGCATCATTTCAGCTTTAATCTACACTATAAACGATTCAGGAAAAAAATCCCGATTATTCAGGACACTATCTTTAAATAGTGAGGCCATCAATGAATATGTTTACTATCTGAGCATTGATTAAAAATATTATAGAAAATTGCTCGGCCTCTGATAGCCAATAAGACTGGTTTCCGTATGACAGGACGCCATTTCCATCAATGATGAAAGCCAGGAGCCTAACCGAGTGTCTGACGCGAGCGTTAAATCCGTAATTTTTCCTGGTCTTCAGCTCCTTAGTCCCAATCCTTCGACATGCATTTCCCTCAATTCTCAGGACATCACGAGTAAGACGGTTTCCGGAGGCGTCGTTAAGGATTTTTATCAACAAAACGGATGGTAAATTATCGCGCTAGAGCTGCTCTATTTAAGTGATTAGCTCGGATAAAGGATAAAGAGGCAAGGGGCAAGCACGGTCGGGGTCCCTGCTGATCCGTTCCGCAGTTGCCCAGCCTTAAGGCACGCCAACAGCTTCATTGTCGGCGCAATTCGATCCTCTCTTTTTTTTCTTCTCCGCAGCCGCTCTTCCGTTCACCGTCCCTCCCCCCTCCGTGAAAAAAATCATTCCCGCGCACCCACGTGCTGCCTTTCTCTCCCTCTCTTTCCTTCGCACACTCGAAGCGGACGTCCCACTCAGCAGATTTCCATCAAACTTTACACGAACGTCTGCGTACGTGAGAATATTCTTTCGGTCGAGGGAGTAGGGGGGGGGATGGAGAATGGTTGCGTGGGCGGCATGGTGGTTTGGAGGAGGAGGTGGGGGGTGTTGGGGAGGCGGAGAAGAGAAAACTGGTGGACCAATCCTCCGTGACCAATTCGGATTGGTACGAAGTCTAGGCTCGGGTGAAGTCCCCACTACCCCTCTTCCCAGCCTCCCAATCCCACCCAAATCTTTCCCTCTCCGCTCCCTTCATTCAACTCATTCTTCTTTTCCCCGAATAAGCCGCGGAGCCGTGCACACAAAAGGGGCAGATTGACGCAATCAATAACTCTCTTTGATTTTTTTTTTAAATCCCCGAGCCTCGCACCCCCCTCCCATCACCCTCATCGCCCCCACTGAGCTCATTTCCCACACTCCGCGCCAACCGGCAACGCCACACTTCCCCACCTCCTCCTCCGAGTTATTTTCCCTCTTATGCCCGTGTTCTAGCGTGCAAGAACACAAACAAGTTTTTGTCCGGCCTCAATGCAGGCTCTAAAATAGAAGCTGTTAAGAGGTGTGTGGTCTTTCCTCCTTCTTTTCACCTCTCCCCTCTCATTTTCTCCCTTTCGACTCCTTCCTTCCCCTTCTGACCCTCCCCGGGACGCCCAAAAAATGAGCCGCCATCTTCTCTGCCTTCAAATCGACCGGGGAACAATTTTCTACGAAACACGTTCCCTCTCTCATTTTAGAAGCGTTTAGTCGCATCATTTTCGTTGCTGTCCAAACGATTTACGGCGTGGCGGTTATTGAAGTTTCGAACGCCTATTCGTTATCGTTTAATAATAATTTCGCTCGGACTTCAGCGGGTGGTCTTATTTCGGGAAATAAGTTGTCTGATCAAGTTATCTGCGCTAAGTATTCACAAAGTGCGCTACCTAATGACCCGTTTAAATCCTTGCTGTTGGCTGAGGTGGATAATAAGGAAGTTACTTCCTTGCACAGCTTGAATCATGATTAGGTCATAACCGTGTTATCTTTAAAACTAACCATGCAAATACGTTCGATGATGCTTTTTACTTCGCCGATTGAATCGCACTCCTAATGATATAGCTTCAGTTAATAGTTTTACTAAAAATAAGTAAAATGTTGTCTAACTTGGATCTGAGATGCCTACCCGGTTAGTAAATGTAAGCAAGGATTTGTATATCAACGAGAAAAAATGGTATACTTTGGATTCTTCATTTGAGTATTTCATAGATATCTACTATTTTTAGTATATTTTGACAATGCATCCCATGATTTTGCATAATTAAAGAGAAAAAATTAAAACCTTATGAACTAAATTAGTTTTGTCTAAAACGAGCAATAATTAACTGAAAGTTAAATTTTCTGAAAAGAAAGAAATTTTTCTAATAAAATATCCCGATAAATGAGGATAATGCATTAATTCATCGTTACTCCGAATATCTAAGCATAATATTTTTTTAATACTGTTGGATTTGTCTTTTTACTTTCAGGAGTTGGTAATGATTGCCTTATATTTTTTCACTTTATTAATATGTTTTTATTCGGTCTGTCTACTAGAACGAACAAGACCGCCAATTTTTAGTGTTATGCTGTTGTATTTTAATGTGGTGAAATATATTTATTAATTTATTTTCGAATTCCTTTTGCCAAATCTTCAATACTTAACCGTGCAGAATCATAGTAATTGGTGTAAATTAATGCATGTATTTGAGCACTGTTCTTTATTTCCGTATTTAGGTGTTTAATGCACATGCATAATCAATTTTGCAGTCTTATTGCTTTGAAACTTGTTTTCTATCATTAGACTGACATATGTTCCCGATAATAAAGGAGAGATAAAAACTCATGAAGTCGGTACGATTAAAGTTTATTATCATCCTTAAGTTTATGATGAATAAATATTTGCCGCAAATGTCCTTACAAACACAGGTAAAAGGCAAGGTAAAAAGAGTGGAAAAGAGAGGTCATTCACAAAATTTGAGAACGGACGAAAAATTGTCCTCAGAAAAAAGCAATATTGTCACCGCAAATTCCTTTCATATTTTACAAATGCACATTTTTATACGTTCTCTCGCGTGCCAATTTTATGCCTATAGCAATTTAATTTGCAGTTTTATATTATTATTCAACGAAATAATATTCCTGGAACGTAATGATTAGGTTAAGTATAGTATCTGTTTACGAATTACTATCCCACTGACAAGAACTGTTTTCGAGAATGAATTTAGTGAATTCGACATTTTTACTAAAGAATAAAGCTGAAAATACGCAGTCAACCGTTATTGGTGGTGAATCACATGTGTAGTCTATATTCTCATCATTCATTCCGGTGGCTGTGCTCCTCCCTGAAAGAAATCTCAGGAACCCACGAGATTCCATGCATTTTCTCTAATAGCCGGAGCAGAGCCTTTTAACCCTCAAAGAGCGGTCCCTGTATGAAGACTCCCGGGCCCACACACCCTCACCCTTCAACAGCGCGGCGGTGAACCGGAGGAGGCGGTGAAGAACGCGGCAAATAATTTCTCTTTCTCACGAGATACTGAAAACGCCACTCCAAATTACCCGTTTTCCCGCAGACCTCCGCAAGTTGAGGGTATGAAAAGAGCAGCGGGTGAAAATGCATGGAACCCTCAGCCTGCGCCATTCAGCAAACGTATATCCATTGCCCCCCTGGACGTCCAAACGTATACATCATACTCCCTTCTCCCCCACCCGCTCCCGCTCCCTTACACCCTCACCCCCTCTGCCTCGCGCTCATACCTTTTATGTCGGCCATTTGTCGTTTCTCGCCTTTTTACCACTCCCAGAGTCCCATCCCTTTGGCTGTCTTCCTTGAGATTCTTCCGACACATCGCCGGCACGACTTCCACCCACCATTCTTGTGCTCCATTGCACCCTGCCCGCTCCACAACCCTCCCTCTCCCTCTCCTCCCGAAGGAGGATCCCTGAAAGCCCATTGGCTCCCTACCACTTCCACTCACAACACACCTAATTTAACTATTTCCCCAACCGAGCAGGGGAGAGCGTCTTCCCTCCTTCCTCCTCGCTCGCCTCTCTCTCTCTCCTTTCGCCGACTCCCTTCACTCCATTCTTAAGAATGGTCTCCGAGGATCCTTCCCTCGTGCCCTCCCACCTCGCAAAATATCCCACACCTTCCCCATTCCAGCTCGTGACTCTCCTTCCCACCCCTCCGCCCCTTGGAAAATCCTCGCTACACCCTCTCCAAACTCCCCTTTTTCTCTCACCGTTCCGCATCTCCGGTCGGCAGCTTCACGGACCCCCTTCCGAAAAGCTGTACCTTTATATGCCGTCTCACAAACTTCCTCTCCGGCCTAACCAATCCGACCTGGCGCCACCTCTCTTAATTCCGGTCTGGTGCCTCCAAAACCTCCTCCCTACCTTCCTTCCCTTCATTCTTCTTCTCCATCGTGTTCCTTCCTCTCTCACCCACATCATCCCACCGTGGGTTTAGGGAGAATAGCCCCCACTCCCCGTTGCCCCGTGTTCCGTCTCCCTTAAATCTCTTACGACCAGCACAGAGGCTCACAGACGAGACAAACTGCATAGGGGTCGTACCTGACTTACCTGGATGAATGGAACGCTCGCTTTTCAGGGACTCCTTAATATTGTTCATGAATTTAATATACATCTACGTGTACATAATACCCTGCAAGCCACCATAAATGTGTGTGGCAGGGGGTGAATTCTCACCAAACATGCACTACATATCATGCATAGGAAAGGATTAGCATTTAAATAGGTACTGTTCAAAACTACACTATTTCCTCGTACTATTAGGGATATGAATAACGGTAAATGTATCCAGTACGAGTGTAGCAATGGATAACATTGGTAGCTGCACGTTGGTATAAGGACTTATAGCTAACCCAACTAACGGCAAAAAGTGTAGTTTCGAACCGTACCTATACAACTACCAATCCTTTTTTATGCATGATGCAACAGTGCATGTTTTGTGAGAGTTCACCCCTTGCCACACACCTTTATGGTGACCTGCAGGGTATTATTTAGATGTATTTAAAAAAAGATAAAAATAGCAAAGCATAGGGGAGAGTGGGGCTAAATGGACCGCAAATTATTTCTTCCATTTCAATTAACGCACATGTTTGATGAGCTAGAGAGTTCAAATTTTTACTGTAGACGGATTTTGACACCGCAAAGGAACGTCAGCCGTTTTACGCCACTTGTGGCAATGAAAACCAATTTGTGTTTTGGTGTTTGTTATCATGTGGTCACTCAAAATATTTAGTGCTCCGAAGGTTTTGATTCCTGGGAGATTTTATTAAGATTTTATTGTGAATTTTAAAACAGTAGATAAGTGGATAGTGCTATTTCGGAAAAAATGGAGTTGAGGGGATCAACTCGTTGATTTCTGTTGTGAGCCTTTGCCACTGCCAAAACTTGCTGTGGGGCTAAATGGTCCGTTTGCTGTGGGGTTAATGAACCGCGTGTTTTGCATGCATTTCGGCGCCTTCTTTGCTTTCGCGGAGAAGGAAATCATGTAGGATCTATTAGCTGAGCAGAATGCCGCGGAGGCCCGCTAAAGTGCACCCGCAGCACCAAAGATGCGCTATCGCCGAGCAAAAATCCACGCAAAAATTAAGTCGAGCATATTTCTTTCGATAAACGACATATATATTAATAAATTATTTTTGTTCGCGAAATCGCTCATTTTATTTTTAATTCACTTCTTTTTCTGTTTCTCCCTTCCAAATCCACCGGCTATATCCGGCAATCCGGGGCTAAATGGACCGGATGCGCACTTTCCAAAAATCAGCCATAAAAACATACTTTCGATGCTCATACGGCTTGACAACTTTGTAATAGTTATAGAGCACAAAGGTCTCTGCAAGATGGACCGTTTTTCGGAAGTAAAATTGCCTAAATCCGCCCACCAGGACGTCGCAAACGAAAAACGGTCCATTTAGCCCCACCCTCCCCTACATGCAAAAACATACTGTTAGTTGGGTTAGCTTATCCTTATACAAACCTTAGCAAGCTTATCCTTATACTAAGTCCTTATACCAACATGCAGCTACCAATGTTATCCATTGCTACACTCATACTGGAAATATTTACCGTAATTCATATCCCTAATAGTACGAGGAAAAAAGGATATATTGAATCGGTCAGTTCGGCAATCTACATCTACATCAACATCATTTGACTTAGTGTACGCCAGTATAATAAGGTCTTTTTCTTGTATTCATGCAGACCCAGAATCAACTATTTATCAATGGATTACGTCATGTATCTCAGTATTCACAGAATAGTAGGTTAAATGCATCCAAAAACTCTTTTAATAACTTTGATGTAAGTACTAGTACCGGCTTATGACCGGAGGAAATTTACGTAAGCATGTATCGGCAATGGTATTTAATAGATATAAAATGAAGAGTTGTTATTTAACAGCATTATTTTATTTACAATAGAAATCAAAGCCATAAATTAAAGATTTAAATATTACAGTATTAAGAATTAAATTTTTTTCTTACGAACTTTTACCTCTGCAAACTGATTTATTACATCATCAAAATTTACTCACTTAGCAACAGGGTTCTCTACCGATATTACGTCTAGGCCCGATGGTGGGATTGGCTCATTGTTGGGCGAAGATACCTTTTAATTAAGTATTGAATAATTTCTTTTACATGAGACAGACACACATCATCATCATCATTGGTCAACAATCCTAGGATTGGTTTGACGCAGCTTTCCCCTCCATTCTTCTATCGGCCAACCTTTTCATTGTGACGTAATTCTTCTCTTTTACATTCTTCACAACCTGTTCCATGTATCTCATACAAGGCCTGCCTTTTCCAATCTTCCCATTCACCTTTCCCTCGACGATAGTCTTCATCAGGCCATCATGTCTCAAGAAATGGCCGATTAAGTTGTTCCTTCTTCTTTTTAGAGTTTTCAGCAGACTTCTCTTTTCTCCTACTCTTCTTACGACTTCCTCGTTACTTACTCGGTCGATCCATTTAATCTTCAGCATTCTTCTGTACCACCACATTTCGAATGCTTCCACCCTTTTCTTCTCCGCTGCTCTCGTCGTCCATCATTCACTGCCGTAAAGAAACATGCTCCAGATGTATGTTCTGATAAACTGTTTCCTTACTTCGACGCTTGTATTTCCAGCTGTAAGTAGATTCTTATTTTGATAGAATGCCCTCTTCGCCTGGGCTATTCTACTAACTATTTCTTTCTTGCTTCGTCCATCGTTGGTTACTCTGCTTCCCAGGTAACAGAACTCCTTCACCTGTTCAAGTTTTTGTTTTCCTGGTTTGACATTGGTTTTGGCCTCTTCTTTCTTGTTGCACACCAATATCTTAGTCTTCTCATTATTTGCCTTCAGCTGATATCTGGCCATTTTCCTTTCCATGGTTACTAAATCTTGTTCAGATTCCTCTCTGTCTCTGCTATGAGTGTTATGTCATCAGCGAATCGTAGAATGCTGGTTGTTTCTCCGTGGATGTTCACTCCAGAACACTTCTCCTTGACTTCATTGATGGCTCTCTCGATGTAAACATTAAAAATTACGGGAGACAGTGCACAGCCTTGTCTCACTCATTTCCTTACTCTTGTTTCTTCACAGCTGGGTTCAGATTTAATCACAGCTACTTGATTTTTGTACAAACTGTGTACAATTCTTTGGTCATTATATGACACTCCAATTCCCTTCAGAATTCCAAGCATTGAATACCAATCCACGTTGTCAAAAGCCTTCTCTAAATCCACAATTGCAATGAACGTCGGCTTGTTCTTTTCCATTCTCTTCTCCATGAGCAGTCTAAGGGCCAATATTGCTTTCCTTATACCCTTACTTTTCCTAAATCCAATTTTATCTTCATCCAGGAACCCCTCTGCTTTTCGTTTTATTCTTCTGTAGATGATCCTGGTCAGTATCTTAGATGCATGTGTCGTCAGGCTTATAGTCCTAAAATTTTCGCATTTCTCCGCTCTCTTCTTCTTGGGAATAGGAGTGATGATGTTTTTTTTCGAAGTCCCTTGGAATTTCTCCTGTTGAGTACATGTCGCAGATGGTTTCGCAAAGATGAGTTAATGTCTTCTCTCCTGAATTTTTAATTAGGTCTGCAGGGACATCATCAATACCAGAAGCCTTATTCGTCCGAAGGTCTTTTACTGCAGCGTCGAAGTCCGATCTTAATATTGTTGCTCCCATATCATCCTTTTCCACTTCGCTTTCCTCTTCAATAGCATTTATGCTGAGACTTTTTCCGTTGTATAAATCTTCCAGATATTCTTTCTATCTCTTCACTTTGTCCTTGTTTTCAATCAAAATTTCTCCCTTCTTGTCCCTTATGGCATAGCATCTTGCGCTCCATTCCTTGAAGTGGTTCCTCACTATCCTGTATGAAGTTTCCACCTTTTCAAGTGCAAGATTGCATTGTACATCTTTGCATAGATTCTTCATCCACATCTCTATAGCTTTTCTTGCTTTGCGACTTATTTCGTTCCATATTCTTTGGTAGCAAAGCTTCACTTCTTCAGTTTTCGCCTTCTTGTACTTTCTTCCTTCTTCAATTAAGTCTAAGACTTCCTCCGTGATCCATGGCTTCTTCTTGGTAACTTTTCTTCTTCCAAGAACTTCTTTTGCGGCTTTCTGTAGTCCACATTTATTGTTTTCCAACGCTCTTCCACTGATTTCTCATTCACGTCTTCTCCTATGTTGTTTTCCACTACTTTTCGAAATTCCTGCTGATGTTGCGCCTTCTTCAGGTTCTCTACTTGCCATGTGTTCTTCACAGTCTTCTTTAATTTCTTGAATTTTACATGGCATTTCATCATCACTAAATTATGGTCACTGTCGATGTCTGCCCCAGCGTAGCTTTTGCAGTCCTTCACTTGGTGTCTAAACCTTTGCTTCACTAAAATGTAGTCTATTTGACATCTTCTTCTGCCTCCTGGCATTTTCCATGTGTATCTTCTTCGGTTGTGATTTTTAAACAATGTGTTAGCAACCACTAACATATGTTGTGTGCAGAACTCCGTAATTCTTTCTCCTCTTTCGTTTCGGATTCCTAATCCGTATTTTCCAGTTATTCTTCCATCTTGACCTTCGCCGACTATGGCGTTCCATTCTCCTAAAATAATTAGGTTTTCTTCTCCTCTTACCTGTTTTATAACTTCCGTGATATCTTCGTAGACGTCTTCCACTTCTTCATTTTCATAGTCCGTCGTAGGCGTCGTAGGCATGTAAACCTGAACCACTGCGGTTTCTACAGGTTTGGTTTCGATCTTCAACATAATTATCCTTTCATTGTACTGCAGGAAGCTCTTCACACGCATTCCGGCGCTCTTTCTGAGTATTATCCCTACTCCAGCATTACCTTTTAATGATTCCGTATGCATAATCCTGTAGCTTCCACTCCAAAAGTCTCCTTCTTCGGGCCACTTCATTTCGCTGATTCCTAATACGTCGAGGTCCATTCTTCACATTTCCACCTTCAGGTGGAAGGTGGTACTTACATCAAGGTTATTAAAAGACTGTTAGGATGCATTTAACCTACTATTCTGTGAATGCTGAGATACATGGCGTAATCCGCTGATAACTAGTTGATTAGTAGATATCCACGCGGAAGTAGAATGCCTCATTTATCAGACTTTAGAATCCAACGCATCATCAAGGGATCTTTAAGACCCAGTCAAGCAGGGTGATATTCCTTTTAGTATAGTAGCAGTATTCGTGGGAGGTCATCAACATTTAAGGTAATATAAATTTCTTCGTTTCATAGAAGTCGAATTGTGCTAGGGCGTAGAAAAAGTGGAGTGAAATCATCAAAATTGACAACTATGGTGTCCGTAGTTGTCAATTTTTCCCAGAGGACGGAGATGGATAGAAGTTGGAATGAATTGTTCCCTGAAAAACGTGTTATTTCGGAATCCAAACCAGGATATCAAATAAGAGGGCAGTGTACTATGATTCGAACCCGAGCCATCCTTTACAATTTCAACTTTTTTATCAGAAAGAAAGCGAATATACTTCAAAATACATTAACATAGTTCAACTCGTTCATATTATTCATTTGTTTTCACGTTTCGATTATAGATTTATAGTAGTTGCTGTTTGGGAGCAGAGCCAGCAAAATTGGTCATTTTTATCTTGAGAATGGATAGGTATATGAAAAGACTTAATTAGGGAATGGAAGAATTATGTAGAGAGGAACGGCATCGGTCTAGTTCCATGTCAATATTGCAAGTTTGGCGATCTTCACCCCCTGTCACACACCCTCAAAAAGTGGTTTTCAGGGTATTGCGTGTATGTAGATTTAGATGTAGATAAGCACGCTCGAAGGCGTTGAGTACACTGCACCACACCATCAACTGTAACCCCAAGTTCCGATAATTGTTTTGATATTCACAATAGTAGGATTTTTTCTCTTTCTCTCTCCTTTTCTCACTTATTTCCCGTCTAAGTCGACCTAATTTCTTGGCATTTACTTTGCGTCGTAAGGCACCCTCCCATCTTTCAATCGTCCTACCAGGGAGGTCCATGGAATTGTGTGCAAGAGACTAGAGACGAAGTGGGAGGATTCTTATTTGAGGAGAAAGGGACTCGCATCTTTAATATCCCTTGAGCCACTCACCCTCTTGCCTCCTGTATCCACTTCTACGCATTTTTTTTCAGCTCGCTTTACACTTCGGAGACTTCAACGCCCGCGTGATGATGTAATCTTCGTTTTTTCTCCTCGTTCTTCCGTCCATCCATCCCCTTTTTTCTCTCCTCTCCCCCTTCATGCTACTCGAGTTGATAGTGGCGATGAGGCGGTGGTGAGTGAGATGGGCTTTCGTGCGATGATCGTGCAGTTTCGCCTCAATGCCCGCGTGAAACTCGTTGCACTGTGTCGGGCGGGCTATTTGGGTTTCTTGAAAGGCATGGAAAGAAAAGACGTGTGTGAGACGTAATGGATTTGTGTGGGCGTGGGCGTTAATTAATGTTACTTGTGGTTGCACAATTATTCGTCCGCCAGCTCATTTCACGAAGGGCTTCGTTTTTTGGGCCGCGGAAAATAAAGGAAGAGATTCGTCATGGTGTGTTAAAAGCCGCCGTCGCACTGCGAACAGAATTTACGATTGATTTTCTTAGACGGAATGAATGTACAGGATGAATTCTTGTGAGGGCCCCCTTAGTCATTACAAGCAATAATCCTCTATTATTATTTACTATTAAATTACAACAGAGTAATTCAATATGTTCAGGAAATCTACGGGTGAATAATCGAGAATATACTTGTTCACAACCTCAGGTTATAAAATAAGAGATTTTGCAGGCATAAGTATTTAGTAAAATACCAAGCTATTGATATTTTCCTACAGGGATGTGAAAGAGAAGAAATACGTAAATATGAAGAAAGTTGCCGATAGAAGAACTCAGTGGAGAGCTACGTTAAACCAATCTGAGGATTGATGACTAATTATTATGATGGTATTTTTCTACCTGTATAACTTTTTTGCCGTCCGGTCAAGTACAAGAAGGAATAATGGTTATGAATTGCTCTTCTTTGATAATACTGGTAACTGGATGTTAAGACCAACTTCACGCCATACGTATGGTAAAAGCAATGTATTTCCTGATTCATGCGTGTAGATGGAACAAGAGTGTTCAGGAGTAGAATTAGATACGTCTTATTGATGTGATCAATATGGAGTCAATGTGACTATGAGAGGGTACTTGAAACTTTTCAATTAACTATTTCATACTAATTATTTTTTCTTCCTGTTCTATATTTAATATCCTGTTACTTATCAACAAGATCTAAAATATAGGCTTATAAGGGCTTTCAAATATTTATGGACCGCAACTTAAGCACGTTAATTGAAAACTTGAGCTGCTTTGGACGCAGAATTTAATATCTACCTGAAACCCTTGCCCTACTTATTCTGCACTCACTTTTAACGTGAAGGTCTAAGCAGTGATGTACATTGTTAAATGCAGTTGTGATTTAATTACCTAATCTGTTCAAGTGGTGGTTTCAGGCGTAACTTTATGGAAGCTATTCAAGACTGAAAATAAAACTTAACTTTGTCGTTCCACATAAATTTATTAAAAAAACGACCCGGGTCTCAACGTCCAACGTCATCATCAGGTCGCCATCAACGTCATCAGCTGATCATCGTCATCATCAGTACCTGATGATGTCGTTCTATGTCGAAAGCCAGGTCGTTTTTTAATAAATTTGTGTGGAACGACAAAGTCAAGTTTTCTTTTCAGTTTAATCTGCCTCAAGTTTCAGCTGAGCACTTGAGCTGAATTGGTCTCAAAATTTATTCCGTTACCTGGAGCTTTTGCCCAACCTATTTACTTTCACGGCCATAGTGAAGGTTTAAACAGATTAAACACATTTTGTTAAATTCAGTGGGGGTATCTGTTTCAGGGATCAAATTTCCACTCATTTTACTGCAATTCCTCGCCATTTTCTCATTCCTGCTAATACTTTTAAGACGCATAGTACTAATGGCATCAGTTTCTGCATCTTCAACTCCATCGGTCCCTTTGCCTTTCTCATCTTTTCTTTTCGCCGGAAAACCTAGGAAAAGAACCCTGGTAGGTTCAAGCCTCTTCATTGAATGCGCCGCCCATCTCTCGTATCATTAGGCAGCTCGGTCACTCCCCGCTGTGGACAAAGGAAAGGAGTCTGTTGGTGAAAGAATGGTCCTTTTGACTCCAAAAGGGAGTGAAGCATCCAAAACATTCCCTTGTGCCTCGATTTTGAGAGAGGACAGTGGGAACAAGAGGGAGGCTGTATGCATAAGCGCATCGCTTACCCTCGGATTGGCATCGAAAGAGGCTCCGCACTTCACTTCCTCTGCTCTCTTCCTCACTCGCCCTTTGAAGAGAAATCTACCTCCTTATCCTTATTTGCCTCATTTTCCCTCCCTCCGCCTTCTTTTTGCCCCCGCTCTCTCCCTCTCCATAGGTTCCTCGCGCGAGTATTTTAACCTAAAATCCCTCCATTCTTCCGAAGCCACTCATCCGATTGGTTCCACCTCTCCCCTCGTCTATCCTTTCCCTCCGTCGGTCTGCTGGCGGCTGCGCATCTTCCCTCCGTCGCATGTCATTTGTTAGACCACACACCGCTCTTAATTCTCCCACTTGGAAACCTACCCTTCTCCCCAACCCCCATCCCCCAAAGAAAAAACTACCCCTCGGAAGAGCCCGTGCCGTCCTCTGGCCACCCGTTCCAGCGGTATAATTAACTACAAATACACAGGTACTTCTCTGAACAAGTATTTTTCTCTCTCCTTCCTATTCTACGACTTCCCTATTGGCCTACTTCAACTTTTCAGCTCACAGGTTGGTGTCGGAGGGGAGGCTGAAAGGGACATGAGGCCGGCCCTATACTAGTGGGTGCTGGCACGTATTCCGTTTTTCAAAAATGCGATTTCGAAGATTGGTAGCGTTCTCGCCTCGAGAGGGATATATTTTTTTATTATCTCTCACTGCCTCGTTGTTGTTACTAGGGGAGGTGACCAAAAAGTAAGACCTAAATCGCTCCTAAGATTAGGTGGGTATTTGAAAAGGTAGGAATTTCCGGAGTGGGGGCAGGACGGAAAGAAACTTAGAGACGGAATTGGCTTGTTTAAACGAAATGAGCCAAGGTTCACAGGACAAACGCAGTGCTGCAGGCAAAGTTCTCTCTCCATTGCTGTTAAGACCACCAACGCTCATATATTGATTAAGGTTATCAATCACTGCTTTTAAGCGTGCATATTCTGCTTTTGGAGTGTGTATAGAAGATCCAGGTCTTGTTGATTGAGCACCAAATTCAACTATGCTTGCTCCAACTGATAAGTTGTAGTCCTGTTTAGTGGCTTGATCTGTATCATAATAAAGACCACCATCTGAAAATGAATCGGGAGTAATATTGACAATACCTACATGTTCTGGTGAAAGTACAAAACTTCTTAAAAAACAGTTTTCTATACTAGTAATATCATTGGCAATAGTGCAATATGTTTTATTAATTATCGGATCTCTATTCTTCGGATTAAGCATTGCGATGAAATGAAGCAAAAATGGTCAGTTTTATCAATTCTGGGTGAGAATATTAAGGTAGGGTGCATCAAGTGTCAAGTCAAACCCATGACAAAATATCCAAATCAATAATACGAGGTGCCCATTTTAATTGACCTGTGGACGACCAATGTCCAATAAAACTAATAAAAGAAACGGAAAAAACAATAAAAAAATTCTATAAAAAATGACCAATAAAAAAGATATTCGATTTGTTTTAGGCTTTTTAAGCATGAAGTGCTATCGACTGAAAAATATATAGCACTGTCGGGATTTAAACCCGGGACCTTGGGATGGAAAGTAGGTGCTCTAGCATTCTCACAAACCTCTTCCATTGTCTCTCAAGGTGTGGTGAGAGTTTGGGATACGGAACCAATTTGGTAATTGAGTGCGCTCCTCCTCAACGAGAACCTGAGATTCTTTTGCCACCCCCATTTCTTCAAGTTCCCGATTTTCACCCCTCTCGATTCCCAACCACCCCTGCCTTTTCCCTCCCGCCCACGTAATTTTTTAAAAACCCCGCGCTCCGTCACCTTTCACGCGTGAGGGGCGGAGATGAGAAGATTAGAGAGGAAGGCGACGGCAGTTGCATGACGAAATGAATTCCATTCGCCCGCCGAGGCTCCCTCTTTTGTTTCCATCAGGCCTAGCGCCATCTTCTAATTCTCATCCCTCACTGGAATACCCTTTTCAACTTCCTCTCCATTTGACCCTGAAGAGAAAAGTGGGATGAGTTTACGGACTCTGTATTCTATCAGGATACATTTCCCGGTGGCTATTGATAGCGCACTTTTTTTATTTAACCTGCTCTTAAAGTTCCAAGGAGGCCGCAACTTAAATGTCCCTTCCAACGGTTGAAGCGGTATGCATGCACATATCAATTAAGCGAAGATCTGTATTCCGCGGAAATTCAACTGCCACTGGCATCCCTACCCTTGGTAGAAAGTCTTGAGACGTTTTTCTAGTTGAAAAGAACGATCTGGGAGACAATTGATCTACATCATCACTAGTGGTAAGTTATAAATCTGATGTCCCACGATCAATTTTGGTTCAATTTTTTCGTCAAATACGTCCAACCGTACGAATTTATTAAACTTTTGGATGAAACAAATATGGTATTTCAGGCGGTGGAGTGTTTATTCAACAAAAGATGGAGATGAAAAAAAAGATACTGATAAAAAATATTGGTATGTAACACGTAGAGATGGCTGCTTCAAACGAATGTTACGCTGCATTGTTAATGGCAACTTTAGCTGTGGGAATCTGGAACGAATTAAATGAAGTTTACTTAAACCTATAAAATTAGTAACACGAAGCTCGAAAACGTTGAAACCATAAGATATTTAGGTCTAACAATGACTAAGGATTTATCGTGGGGAAGACACATTAGGGAAATATGCGGCCGAACGAAGAGAAAGCTAGGATTTATAAAAAGAGTACTAGGGAAATGTGATGAGAAGACAAAACAGCTATGTTATTTATCATTAGTTAGGCCCCACCTTGAGTATACAGCCAGTGTATGGGATCCTAATGAATTAGGTTTGATCAGAGAACTAGACAGTGTGCAGGGTAGAGCAGCTAGGTTCGTTAAAAGATGTTACGATAGGTTGAGTAGCGTTTCAATATTAATAAAAGAATTAGGGTGGAAATCATTATCAGAGCGTAGGTTAAAGTAGGTACAGATTGAATCTATTAGAGAAATTTCTATCGGATAGCTTTACTGAAGATGTTAGGCACATATTAAAAAACCAGCGTATTATGCTAGATTCGACCAGATAAAGAAGATTAGAGAGATAGATTGTCGTACCGATAGATTCAAAGTTACTTTTTCCCCCCTACTATAAGAGAACAGAATAGGCAGCATAGCAAAGGGATAGGTAGGGGAAATATTTTAGAGTAGTCTGTAGTGCATGATGCATGTATTAACCCCTTAAATACTAAAGATACTAACAATCAAGTTTCATGAGACATTATAGTTGCTTGTTTGCATGTTAGTAGTGCATGCTTGGTGATCTTCGACCCCTGCCACACACCCTCGCGGTGGCTTGCAGGGTATCGTGTAGATGTAGATGTAAATAAATCGTGATTTTGGTGCCATGTATCGATTCATCACATCGGAGACCGCAACACTTCAATCCAAATAACTCCAATCAAAAAACTATCACATAGCGGAGAGCGGGGTTCAATTTATAGGAAATCTTTAATTGACTAGTTGATACATTTGGATGAAAATTTAGGGCAATTTCTATCGGTTCCACCATATCACAGTGCGTGAAACTGTCACGCGGTTCATATATGTTGCATACAATTTTAATTTATAAACTGGATCCAAATTATGACCAGGCCACATTGACGTAATATATGCTTGATCTAGCTCTCTATTAGATCATTCAAACAGGAAACCTCTTCCTATTCCTATCTATTAACATTCCTTTGCTTGACAGTTATGTAAAAATATCGAAAATGAGAGACCTAGCTGGGGATCCCTTCATTTGAAATTGATGAAAAAGCATCGATGCGTGTCATGAAAATAAAGTTATTTTTTGTGGAAAATATGAAAATCTTCCCTAAGACCTTTGAGTGGTTTCATTTTCAGGTTAGATTTATTCAACTTTGTGGTAAAGAAGGATATATATTTACTAGCAACCATGTAATTATACATCTGCCGCACTTGAGGCACTTCATACCGGAAGAAAATGCCTGCTTTTAAAGAAAAGTGCCAAGGAGTCCGCAAATTAATGTACCATCCAACAGTTGAAGTACTCTGCAGATGTCAAGAGATGGAGGTTGGTATTCTACAGACACATCTTCAACTGCCGGGACTCGAACCCGAAACCTCGGGGTTTAAAAAGATTAATCTAACCTTAATACCCAGCTTATAATTTTAATTATGCATAAGATTCATTTACATCTACAAATTACCCTGCGAGACACCTCTATGGTGTTGGTGACTCCGTGGCGGTGGTGGCCGATTGAATCCCGAGGTTGCAGGTTCGAATCCCGAAGAATTTTCACTGTCCTGGGCATGTATGTTTGCATCGTCCAAATTTTCAATTGCAGGAGACGACTTGGGAGTCCTAAATTCGCAGACTAAATAAAGACAGGTATAATTTCCATTTTAAGGTGTGTGATCGGGGCTGGATCAACACGTCACGTCCAGTATCAACATCATTTACCTTTAATCACGAAGGAAAATAAAAAAGTGTAATAATTAAAACATGAGACATGCATGCACAAGCTATATGCATCCATTTCATTAGAATCTGCGGTGTAATCTATTTTATATTATTCGGTTAGGTATTAGCTATTGTTCAAGTCCCTTCATTCCATATACGCATCTTAGGATGTAGTCAGTATGGTTTATTAGAACTATGATCACGTACTTTATCCTAAGCCACCTAGATTGCATCTACCTACCTAACCGCTTATTATAATGTCCATTATGAAATCTAATGATTCGCAAGGAGTAAGACATTTTTAATATATCTATGTGGTAATCTCTCTCCTGTATATTGCTTTCAAGGTCGATCTTGTATAAAATGCGAGTGTTCTTAATATATAATTATCACCTTGTAAAATAACACCTTCAAATTTCCTCTAAGTAAATTATTTTAATTTATTTGTGTATCCGTGCAAATGCCTGACTAACCGATTATTGTTGTATTACTTTGTATGCTATACTATCAACTAAGTGAAATTCATAATTAAAATTTCAAATGGCTTATTTGTCTAACATTTTCCAAGAATTATTAGCAGACACATTCTAGTTTTTAAGTAGTGCATTCAAGTGCAAATATTTTTGTATTCTTTCTTGATAGGGTACGTAAATTTAGTTCCCTCTGATTTCAAATGCATGCCTGTTGATTACTCACCCCTGCCCCTCACTCTTGCAATGACTTGCAAAATGTTACGTATGTACATGTTGAAGAAATTTGCTCAAAGGAGTTAGTAATAATTTTAGCTTGCGCTATGATAATGATTTCCATTCGAGATGAAGGTTTAGCGGCGCACGTAAAAATATTACATTGCGTCTGCAGCTTTAAGCGCTCTTGGGGTTGCTTGCAGGTATCTACACATATAGATATGTAAAGGCTTAAGAAGCTGCAATATCAATTGTCCAAATGGCACAATCCTAGTACACTGATACACAATACCCTGCAAGTCACGGTGAGGGTGTGTGGCAGGGGGTGAAGATCACCAAGCATGCACTACTAACATGCAAACAAGCAACTATAGGGTTTCATGCAACTAGATTGTTAATATATATAGTATTTAAGGGATTAATACATGCATCCTGCACTACAGACTACTCTAAAATATTTCCCCTACCTATCCCTTTCCTATGCTGCCTACTCTGTTCTCTTATAGCACGGGGGGAAAATGCCATTTTGAATATATCGGTACGACAATGTATCTCTCAAATCTTCTTTATCTGGTCGAATCTAGCATAATACGCTAGCGTTTTTAATATGTCCCTAACATCTCCAGTAAAGTTATCCGATAGAAATTTCTCTAATAGATTTAATCTGTACTTCAACCTACGCTCTGATAATGATTCCAACCCTAATTCTTGTATTAATTCTGAAACACTACTCAATTCCAGCTCTTCATCCTTCATACCAGCTCTTCTGCAAGCGGCTCTCTTTGCGTTGCACGAGAGCGTGAGGAAGTTCACGCCGTAATTCACGAATTTTCCCCGCCTTGCACGCACTCCCTGACCTGCGCCTTTCCCACTCCGGAGATTTTACTTCTCCGCCTCGCCTAGCAATAAATTCCAGCCATTGTTTCTCCATCTTACGGCAGCGGAAGGTGAACGCGCGGGCATGACCGAGAGGGTGCGCCCATTTGCCGTTCGGATGGAGAGAAAAAAAACGACCGTCCTTCGGCGTGAGGACGAGGGGCTTCGGACATTTCTTTTTGTGTTAGGCTGTAAAAATATTGCTCTATTCCCAGCACAAATAAATTCCTCGGATATGACCGTGAAGAAAGCAACGTCGTTTTAAATCCCCGGAAAGGATAAACAATGCGAGCGTTAATATTACCGAGGATCTCGTGTAACGCGGAACATTTCTTCCCGCAAAGAATTACTCGTTTTTCTTCTAAGAACTAATCCGGGCTGTATATGGTGCCTAATAATAAGTAAGAAAATATAGAAAAACGCCAGATTTATTCGTAATGCTCGGGTAAAAATGGGGAGGATAGCTACGATATTAACATTTAATAAATTTATTGTGGACAAATATCGTTAAAACTATTCATTATTTTGAATAATGATCGATTCGATAGGTATTCACTGGGTCAACAATTCTAAAGAAGCGTTTATATGTAGCAGTTGACTGCTATGACAGTCGCGAGATGCGCGATATATCTATATCGTTACTGCTATGATGCGCCTGCGCCAACTTCTATGCAGCCTAAAGCCGCTATTTAGGCGTTGCCACAACAAATAAAAAGAGTTTTATTTCAATAGTCATCGTTGCTTAAATTTTCATGAAATTCTTCAAGCAAAAATTCCATAGACGGTTATCTTTTGTTCCAATTCTTTAAAGATTAGAATCTATCCTTCGAGGAGGGATATCCTTGTTATTATATCCAAATTCCCGGAATCAGACATCGTGTATTGGTTTCCGTTGGCGATTGTTGCGATTGTGTTGGATACATTTCCGCTGGAAAGTAGACGGACTTCAACTTTGCTAATAGCTCGAACTAGGGTCGATAGCGTTCGACACATGTCCAGTATCGACTTGAACTCGCATCGCAGTTGCTATTTACACATGCGAGTGGGGCTTAATAGTTGTTAGCAGTTGACTGTCATAGCAGTCAACTGCTACGCGTAAACGCGCCTTAATATTGGTTTGACGCAGATCTCCACTCGATTCTCCTATCAGCTAATCTCTTCATATATGCATAACTTTTTTCTTCCACATCCTTAACTACTTGCGTAATATGTCTCTTAAAAAATGGATATGCCTACGCATCAGAAGGTTGCTGCTGAGTTTAGAAAGAAATGTGTATCTCATTGTTTATTTAAAATATAACTCAGGTAGCCGTACCCAACGCTTACATAATATATTTTGTGTTGGCATAAACCAAGTATCGTACATGTCAAACGTGTATGAAAATGAGTAAATACCCACTTCACGACAGATTCATTTGGTCACCATGCCTCTATAGTAAATCGACTATTGAACTGTAGCAATTACACAAACCAACTGGAGACCAAGGCGAATTACACAGAGAAAATTATGATAAAATAAATTTTTAAAAGACTTTGGGATTAAATTGAGACCGGTGATTCCTTATTATGGAGTGGAGATAATGTCATTTTTAGTCCTTTTACCAATCTTCATTCTGGTGGAATGGGATACAATGGAGACTATCTATTTTTAACTGTTCCTCGAGAGAAAAACTGTGAGAATATACGTACTAGCATATGCCACACGTACCAGGCGATTCAAAGATTGCGAACAAGTACGAACAGGTGCGAACAGTACACACGTGAATTTTCTCTAAACTCTGGAGGCGGTATCGCCTCATCATTATTATTTTCACAAACTCACGCCTTTATGTCTGTTATTCGTGGCGGAAAAGGGAAAATTGGAGAGTTGCCTTCCCATACTCATAGATTGATGGCCACCTTTGTCTCAAATGGCGAGGAAAACGGTCAATGTGGGAGCTCTTGAGGTGGTCCCACCCCGATCACACTTGCCAAGGCTTCAAGGCGAGGAGGGTACCGCCGCCCAATTACACGGCGGGGGTGCGAGGGGGCGGGAAAGGTATCGGGCCGTCGGCGTGTTAGGGCCCGAATGGCAAGGGACGAAGGAGGCCCGGGCGGAGACGCAGAAATCCGAGAAAAATCACGTCGGAATTCCTTTGAGATAAAAATTCGTGAACATTTGCGATGAAATTACAAGATAGCTTGAACGCTCGACTTCAAAATTCTTTGCTTTAGGTACTTAGGTTCTGTAGGTAATTTTTGCTTTAGGAACTTATGTTCTGTAGGTAATTTAAAAGCGTGGTACAGTTTAGGCTTAACTATTTTGCTTCAGGTATAACAACCAAGCACCTTACAGTGGATAGGCTTCCGTATCAATTTGAATGAAGTTCGTAGACTTCATTTTACTCTATTTTCAGAAAGTAATTAAATTAAATAGTTTCACATAAATGTAAATGATGACAATACATAAGATATTTTGGAAAAGGATATATTTAAAATGATTTAATAAGTTGAGGGAGGTGACAATCATTTTAATAAATATCTGGAAGTAAGAAAAGGCCCGCCGATAGTTCATATCATTGCAATTTTCGTACAACTCACGTTGTAAAAGGGTTAATTTACAGCATTTTTGATAAGCACTCACTAAATTCACGCATTACTCTTGTGCGAATAGTAACGGTGGAAACATTTTTAATGTACTCCAACTGCATACATGTTGTTCATTATCTTACTCAACAAAACCAAAGGATATGCCATGGAGAACAAGGCAAACAACACCCATGTCCGAGTCGGGATTTTCACTTGCGCCCTATGGATTATCAAGCCGGTCCATTACCAACCCGTCAGTACGGACCAGCCTATAATTTCCGGGCCCTACTAATCCTGCCGAATGCTTCTGTATCTAAGTATCTTCAAACTTAGTGTACTGGGTGAGCGAAGTGGCTCTTTCACACTCATTTTTTTAACGTCTTCATTTACCGCATGTCTGATAGGCACCTTAGATTATTCTCTTTTCCTCATTCCTTATCCCTTTTGGTAACAGTAGTTTTCCATTTCCGTGTTGCTTACCAGTATTTTTGAGTAAATAATTAGTAAATCTAATGAAAAAAAACTCAATTTCAGTTTCTGCGTTCCAGAAATAAGAAATAATAGTAGGGATGGGTCGGTTCGGTTCTTCGGTTCTCGGTTCCACCGGTTCTTGAGCTTAGAACCGGAACCGAGGCCAAAAATAATCGGTATCGAAATAATTGGCGCGAAAACCAGTTTGAAACCTGCTCACACTCTGAAAGTGGAGGCTTCACATTAAAACCTGGTGAAATAGTGTACTTAGATGCTTCAAAGTTGCCGCGAATTATTCTAATTCAGTCGTTAAAATGACTATATGATTTATTTTATTACATCCAATTCTAGTAAATGATGAAATACCGCCGTAATAAGGATATTCTGATTTATAGGTATGTGTGACGTCAACCTCCTTTGGAGGTGCGAGTCCTCATATCATTTTCGTAAATTATATCATAATATAGTGTATATAACACAAAAATATGATGAAGTAGGTATTCTTTTGCAAGCAGTATGTCTCTGAAAATGGTTATTGATTATCTTATCTTACCACTAAGCAATGCAAAGTAAGTGGTAAATTAAGAACCGGAACCGAGAATCGGAACCGAGAACCGAAGTTAAGAACCGAACCGGAACTGGAACCGAAAAAAAGTGGAACCGACTCATCCCTAAATAATAGGTATACTTTATCCTACTGTCCGCGCCAAAATCTTGTAGACTCTAGTTAAAACCTAAATAACTCCGAAACCGTTCATCGGATTTTCACGTTATTTACATATTAATTTAGATAATTTTGTTGTTGACTGAATACATTGTTAGAATAATTTTTAAAAATAAATTTTGGACCTGTTTTCTACGTTAGAGTAAAAAGAGGGACCATTTTTTAGCGCTACGGCGGCATGCGTCA
The DNA here is from genome assembly GCA_933228895.1 of Platycnemis pennipes. Classification (NCBI taxonomy): domain Eukaryota; kingdom Metazoa; phylum Arthropoda; class Insecta; order Odonata; family Platycnemididae; genus Platycnemis; species Platycnemis pennipes. The sequence continues at coordinate 114,313,040 of OW121850.1, forward strand.
CTTTCACGTCTAATAACTGCCTAGCAAAGCGTTTGACTAAAACAACATTTTAATGCAAGGTGAATTATGTCTCTATCATTACGTCTACGAAGTTCGACGTTACCGGTGGAGAGTCCAGCTCTGGGCTCGCACCTTATTTCAGGAAACATAAAATTCGATATAAAATATGTTGCTAACTTCAGGTAAATGATAGTATCTGATTCGCTCTGGAAATTTAAAGAGAAAGATGACAGTTTTAGTCTCGCAGCGCCATAATGCATAGTTTCCGAGAAAAAGTGCGGTTATAAATGGAATAGCATACCAATAAGCACTATAGTTAAAACCTTGAAACTCCGTAGACGTAATAATAAATATATAATTCACCTAGTTTTAAAATTTTGCTTTAGTCAAACGCTTTGCTAGGCAGTTATTAGACGTCAAAGTGACGCATGGCGCCGTAGCGCTAAGAAATGGGCCCTTTTTTTACTCTAACGTAAGAAACAGGTCCAAATTTATTTTTAAAAACTATTCTAACAATGTATTCATTCAACAACAAAATTATCTAAATTAATATGTAAATAACGTGAAAATCCGATGAAAGTTATCGGAGTTATTTAGGTTTGAACTAGAGTCTAAAAGATTTTGGCGCGGACAGTAGAGGAAAAATTTATGCATAGCACACATTATTTTTAGCCTTTTTGTCCTCAGTTTAGCGTCTTCTTCTACTGTCAGCTGTCTTTAATCATTCGAAGATATCAGTGCGGTCGTGTTTTTACCCCCATACTGCACCAGCAGGACTCCAAGGACTAGACGCAAAACATTAGTAAAAAATAACTGTCGGGTAGAGTGATACAATAGTTAGTTTTCCCACGCACAATATATGACTACAAATATTAGAAATAATTGAGCTCTTACGTCTTACAAATTAAATAAATAGGTTTCTCCCAAAACCGTAAGCAATAGGTGATTACTATTTACGGCTGTGGTAGAAACAAATTATTTAACATGTCTACAAATGAAACAGCAAACCCTATTTTTCAAATCACGAATATAAAGCTATAATAATTTCCAAACATTTTTTTTCATTGTTCTTTTAGGAAAAACACATTACTTTTCAAAGAGAGGCATGTTCACGTCCCGTGACCTACCACCATATGCAACAAACCCTAGCGGAGACTTTAAGGGTAGGTTATGTGTAGGTGAATCGCTGGTCTTGTGGTTTCTTGTATGTTTTTGTCCCTCTAGCGTAAAATAGAATTGTGGCTCCTTTAAAACCTCGTCGATTTCCATACCTCCCGTGGCAAATGCAACACTCCGGTACTATTCACGCACCAATATGAGTTCTTTAGCTCCTTTAAAGATTACAACGGTCTAAGCACTTACACGTGTTTCAACTGCGGTTTAACTATGATTGTGTTGAATTTTGCGCAAAAAACTTAGGTGTATGCGTGCGTGAATGTGAATAATTTTGATCCCAGGAGACGACAGAAATAGGCAAGAATAGAAAGTGGGACATCGGCAAAGAAACTGACTTGCAGGAGCTAAAATCTCAAGGACATGACAAAATGCCTTGCAATGCTTAATATATACCGCGTTTCCAAGGGCGTACGTGGCAGGGAATGAAAAAACACAAAAGTTGCTTTACGTTCATGCTTATCTAAATAGATCGATAGATTACTAAATTAGAATAGATAATATATTTTTTTCATTTTTCCGTCACGAGCAAGCATCGATAACATTTTTACCTACGAGAGTATATTAGTTTTAAGTTCAGCCATAATTGGGAATAGATAAAAGATAGCTGGTATGAATATGAATTTAATAATTTATAAATTGCAACTACGACTGCTTATACGCAGTCGCAGCTGTATAAGCGTGAACAAATAAGTAGTTCAATTATCGAGAAAGTACTGGTGTAACACTCATCACAATATTATTTTTACAACTTTGGTATAAGGTGCACTCATGCAATGTATTCCAGTGTACAATTTTTGCATTAACAATTTGAACTGCTACATAGATACAGCTCCTCGAGCAAAAGTGCCCACAACGGACATTCCTTCGTCGAAACGTACTTCCTTCGTCAGGAATAATACCCATTAATGCAGAGAAAGTTCCCTTATGTACTGAATATTGTCCTCTAAGTATCAGAGGGTTCCTCTCCTGAGAGAAATTCATCTGACACTTAGAGGAATTCTTTGTTTACCATATAGTAGCGGAAAATCCATTAACTGATAGTGGATTTAATTAATTTTAAGAATAGGTACTTTTCTTTCGGTGTAAAATAATTGGTTAGACACATTGACAAGTATTGGTATGAGAAATTGCTTATAAAGTGCTATTCACAACAGGGCATTGCAAACAGGTTAGTTGTGTTCATAGCTGAAGTAAGTTACTAATTCGTGATGGCAGAAGTAATTCACTTTGTACGTATTCCACGAATTTATCCCAACCGGTTTCGACGTTAGCACGTCATCATCAGGGGTTCATTCTCCCTGCAGATTGTACATCATGCTGCCATTCCACAAAGTAGAGCCTGCAACAGTTGAAGTTTTACTGATTCGTCTTCATTTAGAGGTATCATTTGAAGCCACTCAGATGGCGTGCGACAGTAAGTGATTTGTTATCAAGTATGCATTATGTTCTAGCAACTAGAATATATGTTGGTGCAATTTGAGAAAAAATGGTTTTACCTGCACAATCACCAGGTGCGTGTACTTAATTGAAATCAAGTAAATGCAAAATAGGTGGCAAAAAATAAACATTTCTCGAAAATAGAAATTGCATATCAACTATTTGCTACCCGGGTGCAGACATCGATGGTGAACATAACTTAGTGATGATGAAGTGCCATCTTAAATTCAAGGAACTGAAGAAAACAATTAAGAACTTATGGCAAGTAGATAAACCGAAGGAGGTTCAACATCAGCTGGCATTTCAAAAAGCAGTGGTAAACAACATAGGAGAGAACCTGACTGAGAAATCAGTGGAAGATCGTTGGGAAAATATTGTATGTGGACTACATTAAGCCGCAAAAGAAATTCTTGGAAGACGAAAAGTGGTCATAAGAAGCCGTGGATCACGAAATAATACCCTGTAAGCCACCGTGAGGGTACTTGGCGGGGGGTGAATATCACCAAGAATGCACTATAGACATGCAAACATGCTACTATAGGGTCTCAGGCAACTAGATTGTTATTTATTTATTTATTTCTTTATTTATTTCTTTATTTATTTCTTTATTTATTTCTTTATTTATTTTCCACTACCGCCGAAAACAGCACATGTGGCCTTAGTTAGTATCTACATAGTAAATAATGGATTGGTTGTTAATACCGGCATCGTGCACTACAGACTACTCTAAAATATTTTCTCCACCTTTGCTATGCAGTCTATGGTGTTCTCTTAGAGTACGGGGGAAAAATGACATTTTGAATCTATCAGTACGACAATCTATCTCTCTAATATAATTTTTCTGGCCCAATCTAGCATAATACACTGGTGTTTTTAATATATGCCTAACATCTTTAGCAGTAGGATAACCTAGTGACAAGCGAAGAAGTCCTGAGAAGAGTGGGGGAAAGAGTGGGGGTTTATGAGTGAGTGGCTCTGGTAAAAAGATCAATAGAGTTAATTTTTTTATTTTCAACTATTTCCTGCACAAAATTGCAATTTCGGTTCCAAGTAAACGCCCTCTTTGAAAGATAATGACATCGGTTAGGACTGGGATGGTGCAGTGGATGGAATAATGGCCTCCCATCCCGAGGGCTTGGATTCGAATTCCAGCACTGGAGGATTTTTCGTTGGTATACCGGTCCCTGATTGAGTGAGCGCACGTCGAGTTCAGTACTCCATCCCTCGAATGGGACGTTAAACCGTGTCCCCATGGTGCCTTGGCAGACTAATACCAGATTCGGGTTTTTCTCAAAACTTACTCCGTTTTTAGAAAACTCCTGACTCACCCAAGCCTTAACTCATTTACCCACCTGACGAAAATGACCTCAGTTGTCGGTCGCCATTGCCAAATAACTGCAACTACGATATCGGTGCCTCTTAAAGAATGTAAAATGGAGAATAGAGGAGACACAAGGCCGGAATGGGTTCAAAAAAGGAAAAGTTTTGACAGTTACCTAATTTACGAAATGTCCCTGCTTCTCAATAGATGCAGTCCCCAAAACTATTTTTTGTATAATGAAACATTTTACCAGAAGATAGCTGGGTTTACTATGCGATCACCCATTTTGCCATTACTCACGGACGTTTTAATAAACTATTTTGAGAATTATTTAAGTTTTTAACTCGGGAAATTATGTATTAAAGTCTCTTTTGTGATGGTATATGTCGATGAGATCACAAGGCTATGCAGGGACGTATTTATGACCTCTGGGGCCCCCGGCGGAATCCTGAATCACGTCCCCAACGTAAATTGCCTTGCAACCTGCCAGTTAGACAAACTTATCCTTGCATCATTAGACAATAAATAATGAGTACAAATATCTATCACTATTAATACTCTGCTAGTAAGCGCCAGGTTACTTGTACATCTACATCTACACGATACCCTGCAAGTCACCGCGAGGGTGTGTGGCGGGGGATGAAGATCACCAAGCATGCATTATTGGGATGCACTTACAACTATATACATTTTCTCTATTGCGAGGCCCCCAGCGCCTCCGTGTACGCCATATGGTAAATACAGCCCTGGTACCATGGTATTTCTTCCTTGTAAAATCCTTTATATCCTGATTACATCTTTGATAGCTTCGGTGACATATATTACCTTCCCTTCTTATATGACGTACGTATTATATCTAAATGACGATTAAAATTTAATGAAACTTCACCTCGATCGGTAAAGAACTCTAAAGGCTCTAGAGTAACCATTAGGGTGTATGGTAGAGGGTGAATAATTTACCAAATAGGCTCTATGTATGTACTAGCCATAATATGCACAATACCACTCAACCAAACATTAGTTATCAATACCAAGCCATAAATGTATGTATTTTTTTCATACCTGGCGTGGTTTCACTCTAGCAGAGTACCTACTCGTAGAAGGGGATGAAGATTTTCAATGGTTTATAAATTATGTACCCGCAATTAAAGGTGCTTTAGACTGGGAGAAAAGGTGCGAGGATAGAGAAAACGGCATTGGACAAGGACCGAGGGGACCGCGGCTTAACGTCCCGGGCGACGGACAGAGTACTGAACTCGAATATTCTTCACTAACCATTCAAGCAGCGGCCTACTTAGTAATGAAAACATCTTCAACTGCCGGGATTTGACCATCTGCATCTACATCTACGCGATACCTTGCAAGCCACCACGAGGGTGTGTGGCAGGGGGTGAAGATCTCCAGCATGCACTATTGACATGCAAACAAGCAACTATAGGGTCTCATGCAACTAGATTGTAGTATCTATAGTATTTAAGGATTTAATACATGCATCATGCAACACAGACTAATCTAAAATATTTCTACTACCTATCCCTTTGCTTTGCTGCCTATTCAGTTCTCTTACAGTACGGGGTAAAAATGCCATTTTGAATTGATCAGTACGGCAATCCATCTCTCTAATCTTATTTATCTGGTCGAATACGAACCAACATAATACGCTGGTGTTTTCAATATGTGCCTAACATCTTCAGTAAAGCTATCCAATCGAAGTTTCTCTAATAGATTTAATCTGTACTTTAACCTACGCTCTGATAATGATTCCCTCCCTACTTCTTGTATAAATCCTGAAACACTACTCAACCTATCGTAACACCTTTTAACGAACCCAGCTGCTCTACGCTGCACACTGTCTAGTTCTCTGATCAAACCTAATTCACTCGGATCCATCACACTGGCTGCATACTCGAGGTGGGGCCTAACTAGAGCAAAGTAACATAGCTGTTTTGTCTTCTCATCACATTTCCCAAGTACAACCCGGGCCCATGGGGAGAGAGGCCAATACTCAAGCCACTACACCAATCTAACCTCTGTAGATGAAGAGCGTGCGGCTTCGGAAGAATTCCATCTTTTCCCCAACGCACACGGACGAGTTTAGGTATATGTATCTTCCTTTCACTCTCTCTCTCTCTCTCCCTTCTTCCACGCCCTCCTCCTCATGTGCTCCCGAAAGGTTTTCGGAGTAGGGTAGGTGGTGGTGTTGTAAGGGAGGAGGGGAGAGAGAATTTCTCCCCCTTCCCGCACACGTCGAGGGAACACCCACGCTCGCGGTGGCGGCGAAAGGAGTCGGAACACCCCCCTCCCCCCCACAATGGGGTCGCTCGCTGCCTCCGACCCACCAGGACAAGCACCACGCCACAACACTCTGCGCAATAACTGGTGCTGCCGCCGACGTCCCCTCGCACCGTTCCACCACCCCACACCACCTTTCTCCCCTCACCCTTGTGTCCCACCTTTTTCTCTCTCTTCCCATCTCGCCAGTTCCCCATTTACCATAAATCTTGCCTCTCCTCCCGCTTCCACCTCCGACTTCTCCACCCCTCCCCGCACCTCCCGAAGGAAGACGCACCCCTTCGACCTCCCTTCCAGAAGGCACGCTCACAAATGCGCCGTCGCACATGTGCCCATTCACGCACGACTGTAAATATTGCGCGCCGCTTACTTCTATCCCCTGGCGAAGTTGATGAAATATCAACTTCGTCGTGTTTTTGGGGGAATGAGCATGGGTTTGGTCAATTGGTGAACTTTTTTCCTGCGGGAAATGTTTTTTTATTTGAGTGGAAGAAGCATTACCCGACAGCCTCAATACTTCTATTAGGGATATGAATAACGGTAAATAAATCCAGTACGAGTGTCGCAATGGATAACATTGGTAGCTGCATGTTGATATAAGGACTTAAAGCTAACCCAACTAACAGCATGTTTTTGCATGTACACTTTGCTATTTTTATCTTTTTTTAAATAGTGTAGTTTAGAAGAGTATATAAATACTAATCCTTAATTATGCACGATATGTAGTGCATGTTTGGTGAAGGTTCAACCCCTGCCACACACCTTGATGGTGGCTTTCAGGGTATTATGTAGATGTAGATGAATACAAGAGCATTTAACCTACCAGTTTTGACATACCAGACATGAATGCACCTTTTTTTTTTAATGAGCCCCATATCAATGAAAAGGAAAATTCTTTACTGCTGAAGCATTTTAGTTAAATACATCTACATCTACATAATACTCTACAAGCCACCATTAAGGTGTGGCAGGGGGTGAATTCTCACCAAACATGCACTACATATCATGCACAAAAAAGAATTAGTATTTATATACTGTTCTAAACTTTACTATTTAAAAAAGATAAAAATAGCTTAGCAAACATTAAAAAACATGCTGTTAGTTGGGTTAGCTTCAAGTCCTTATACCAACATGCAGCTACTCGTATTGGATATATTTACCGTTGATCGTAGGTTTTCGCAGCGTGGATGTTGTCCAGTTGTCTCTTTCGGTACCTGCTGCGGCACAGGCATTGTCGTTCTCCCGACAATGCCTGTGCCGCAGCAGCTACCGAAAGAGACAACTGGACATATTTACCGTTGTTCATATCTCTAATTGTACGAGGAAAAAATGACATTTTGAATCTGTCAGTTCGGCAATCAATTTCTCTAATTTTGTGATTATGGTCCAGTCTACCATAGTAAGTTGGGGTTCGCAAAATATTTTTAACATCATCACTGAAAATATGGTCTTGGAATTTGTTTAAGAGATTAAGTCTGAATTTCAACCTGCGATCTGACAATGATTCACAATTTAATTAATTTAACAGACTGGTTACACTAATTAGGTTATCGTACCGTCCCTTTACAAATCTTGACAATCTTCGCTGCACACGTTCAAGTTCATAATTTAGACCAATTTCGTAAGGATCCCATTCACTCGCAGCATATTCCAAATGAGGTCTTACAAGGGAAAAGTAGCTGATTTCTCGTACATGATCTTCACTTTTACCCAGTTTAGGTCCCGTTATAGGTATAATATTTACCGAGAAATAGGTCTCGTTGGAAACGTACATGATACATTATTGAAGGAAAGCATCTCTTTTCTATCGATTCAGTTTTGGCAGGAAAATATCGGTTTCCGAAGAAAAATTAAGTAAATAATATCTTCATTAGAATTATTAAGCTGTGTTTGGCATTGAGAAGCATTCAAAAAATTAGGCCAAAAACAGAGAATGGAAAAACCTTAAAATAAAGTTGCAAACCTCCCATCAAGCAAGTACAAAAAAGATTTATAATGATTACAAACTCATTTTTATCATTTCGAGACAGTTACCCGAAAGGGAAAGTCATTTCTATAGTAATTTTCATTGTCATCTTCACTAAGAAATACAACAAAGAAAGGGTTGATACTTTTAAAGTGTAGAAGATAGAAATCAGAAGGAGGAGAAAGCTTTAGGCATGATAAAGAGACAAAGGAAGTTGACGGAGGAAATGAAGAGGCAGAATTGTAAGTATACGGAACAAATAATTAGGGTAGACATGATTTTGAAGTTTGCGAGAAATTTACAAAAACACGAATAAGCATTTTTGTCCGAAGAGAGATTGAGAGTAACATTATTTAGTAGCGGTAAATAGTGAGGGAAGTGGGTGTTTAGGAGAAATAAGGGAAAATAAGTAACGGAGAGTTGGAACATTTCACTAAAACATGCCCTAACCAGTAGCATACCAATTCATCATCATTATTATCAGTCAACAATCCTAGGATGGTTTGACGCAGCTTTCTACTCGATTCTTCTATTGGCCAACCTTTTCATATTGACGTAAATCTTCTCTTTTACATCCTTCACAACCCGTTCCATATATCTCATACGTGGTCTGCCTTTTCCAATCTTCCCGTTTACTTTTCCCTCGACGATCTTCTTCATCAGGCCATCGTGTCTCAAGATTTACCAAGATACCAAATATGAAACTTATGTGCTCTGGAACATTATCATCTTCCTTTCCATCGATAGCCAAGAACTCATTTCTCTCCATTCCACCTCTTTCTCCGGCTTTCATCTCTCTCCTCTCCTTTCTCGCATCCGTCCCTCTTCTCCTTTTTTATCTCTTTGCTTTCCCGAGACTTCTTCCTCCCACATCTCCTTTTGTCCCCGGTCCAGTGCGCCGTCGAGGTCTCTCAGGACGAGCACTCAGCACCACCTCAGGGGGTGGTGGGGGCGGCAGGGGAAGGTGGGGTCCGCTACCCATTTCCTCTATCGCACCCGCCCGCCCACCACCCTTTTATAACCGATCCTCCCTCCTTGCCCGCCTCCCCAACCTTCCCTGCTTTCCTCTTTCCCTGCTCATGACCGCTCCCGGTTCAGGGTTATGGCCAGCCAGGTAAACATGCCTCGGTGGCGATTTCGCACGGCCGAACCTCTTCCAGGGGGATGCGAACGCTGCCGACGAGGATCTTTTGCTTGTTTCCGGGTGAACGGTTAATCGGTTAAACCAATGTATGGGAACGCACGCAGTTGGGGAGACACGTGTAATCGGCTGCATCAACATGGTACCCTGTGGGATACTTAAAAGGTGGTCGGCTGGAGATGGCTGGATGATATGTTAAGTCATTACGAAAAATAATCCAAACTATTCACTAACCATAGGACAGAATTTACTGGAGAGATAAATAATTAACGTGGAAAAGAAGCAGCTTCATAATGAACATTATAATTTTAAACTATTATGACAGGCGTATGTCTTGCACGAGTATTAGCTGTCAAATGTCATATATATTCAGAAATTATGTGAAATAAACAACTGGATCTCTGTTGCATAAATTTAGTTTCACCCAGGAAAGCAAAAAAATTATATATCATATTTAATATGTAGACCCGCACCCAAAAATCACCCTCTGAGTTACACATATAAGTTATCGGGAAAATAACTACTTAGGATAGGATCAATATATTAAATATGATTTATAATTGTTTTCTCAGTAGTAGTATAGCACACCCAAAAATCACCCTTTGAAAATCACTTGACTTTAGCAAAATCTTTGCCCTAAGTTCAGCATGGTGCGGAATATAATTCTAGGTCATTATATGCAATAAATTAATGTAATGAATATCCTTCTGTGAACAGCATTGCTCACTTCTATGAAAAAATTGGCTAAAACATTTTAAAACCCGCCTCTCTCTCAGAGATGGTGAGACATTACCTATTTTATCTACGATATGTTTTGCATCGTAAGTTTTTACGGCCTTCTTCCACTACAACCTAGGAAATTAGTATTGTTTACAAACTTGTGGACATCAATAAAAAGATTCCTTGTCACCACTAGGGAAATAACAAGAAACTTATTTCTCGTAAATACCCAGGGGAAACAAACGGCATCATAAAATAAGACCGTGTAATAGCCACGTACTAATAGCGTAAAATTTAGCGTTAGTAGAAGAACAGAGCCGAAAACCATCATGCATTGGTGATTTACTGTACGGTTAACAATCTTTTGCTCTAACGTTTATGCCGCTTTAAAAAGCAGTAGACCATGTTACGGTCCCCGACGGTCTTAAAACACATCTGGAAAGAAAAACGGCCACTTCAATAATAGGAAACGCGTTCCCATAGTAGCCGTATAATTTCACCACTAACCAGTAACTTGAGCCACCGCTCGTAATCGCAGTCAAAGGGAAGATCATTTGCTCCATGCAGTTATCTGGACTGGATACCCCTAATCTCTTAATCGCAAAAGGAAAAGGAGCCTTCCAAGCTTAATGCACGCCGAAGGGCTGAAACCCTGAGGGAAAGGGAGCATCCTGGAGGGGCACAATGAAGTCCCAGTCTCCTCTTCGTTCTCCACTCTTCCGTTCTCCTTCAATGGAGACGGAGTCGGTGGGGGGAAGAAGGAAAAAAAAGATCATTTGTGTCCATTCCGCCACTCCGTTTCAGGCCCTTAAACACTGCGCGTGCTCTAGGAAAATTCTCCCTTGTGTGCCGAAGTGTAATTCCCCTTGTGCGTGCGTGAGTGTCCCACCGTTGTGTTTCGCATTCCATCCACCTCCCATTCTCTCTCCTCTCGGAAGAGGAGCGGAGAGAGAAGAGAGAGAATTCCTTCCATCCCTCTATAACGTCTCCATCACAGCCGCCACCCTTGGTGGGCCTACCTCCTTTTAAATCTCCCCTTCCTCCCTCACCCACCCCTACACCCTTCCCCCCCCTCGACCCGCCTCCCTAACTTAACCCCCGGTGGACGAGGGGAGGGGGAGAGAGCCCTAAGAAGAAGATATGCGACGGGCGTTGAAGTTTCCAGGTGAGGTGGGAATGGTCGGTGGTGGGGGGCGTCCGTCTTGAGGATAGCTATGGGTGGGTGGGGGTGGTGTGGAAGGCTGTTGGACCTGGGAGAAGGTAGTACAGAAAGGTTTAAGGGCTGGCGGTGGGTTTTTTGAGGGGTGGGTGACGTTGGAAAGGGGGGAAGGTCTAGAAGGGCGGGAGCTTAAGCGTGGGAATGAGAATGAGGGATGGGGGAGGGCGGGGAGGGGCTACTTGGTACCTTGTGTGTGTGTGTGTGGTAGTTGGGTGCCTCCTTTTCGGTGCCTCTGCCCTGTGTTCTCCCCCCTTTGTCGGTTCCTTTCTTGGCCTCCGAGGGGCGGAGAGGGAGGGGGAAGTGGGTGTGGGGCAGTTCCACCAGGATGGGTGAGGATCTCGGATCCACGGATGCTCCAAGAGAGCGAGAGAGAGATAAGGGAGTTGAGGCGTGGGTGGGAGAGGATAAAGGATGAGAGGATACCCAAGAGGAGAGGCGAGGAAGGAGTTGAAAGGAGGACGAGGTGAAGTGAAGGTGGATTGATATAGCGATCGATTTGAAGGCCGTGGCGTTACATCTACACCTACGTAATACCCTGCAAGCCACCTCAAAGGTGTGAGGCAGGGGGTGAATTCTCACCAAACATGCACTACACATCATGCATTTAAAAGAATTAGCATTAATATATTAGTCTAAACTGCAATATTTAAAAAGATAAAAATAGCAAACTACGCATGCAAAAACGTGCTGTTAGTTGGGTTACCCTCAAGAGCTTACACCAACATGCAACTACCTATGCTAGGGATTCAATCACTCGTATTGGACATATTTACCGTTATTCATATCACTAATTGCACGAGGGAAAAAAGACATTCTGAATCTGTCAGTTCGGCAATCAATTTCTCTAATTTTGTAATTATGGTCCAGTCTACCATAGTAAGTTGGCGATCGCAAAATATTTTCAACGTCATCACTGAAAATATTATATTGGAATTTGATTAGGAGATTAAGTCTAAATTTCAATTTGCGATCTGACAATGATTCCCATTTTAATTCATTTAATAGACTGGTTACGCTAATAACTGGTGAGGACTGGTTACAGGAGATGAGGAAGGGTGACACGACGGTATGTTGCAGAACGATACAATGTCTTTGGTTTTGTTGTGGTGCGGATTCACGATTGAAGTTTTCGTACTGATTTGGCAACCTTCAACACCGATACTTTTTCGTCTATGAAGATGTATGGTATTCATGATTTACTTAATGAGCATGTATTCAGTTTTTCCCTCGCTTTATATTTCCTGATTTACTCGTATTTATGATTAACTATTATCCATTACCATAAAAAATACGACCACAAAAACTCTCTAAAAATATATGCTATTTTTATTTACTATCTCTATTTTTACTATCTTACACATGAGGGAGTGTATGATAGTGTTTTTTTTTTCAATCCCTTCAATCAAAGTTTTTATAACATTTAGTATTAAGAAGAGATTTTATAAAAATAACTTCCTCCTATATTGAGGTATTTTTACATCATTTGAAGTTCAGACTTTCCCACAAAGGTAAGTGAATTTACTCTTATTTGGATATTCTTACCAAATAAATTACCTTTGTTCAACCTTAGGGTCTGTTTGGTTTGTGAGGTTGGAGTTTACAAAGTACAAAAACTCATCGGTGTGTGAAACCCATACATCAGGTTAGAGAGGACAGTTGATTTATCTGTAACACCTGAAGTTACACAGAAAGATCTTACATACTGAAAACAGCACAGCTTGAGTTCAACCGGACATATGCTGAAGTGATTACCGAATTTCAATATGTAATAGTACCTATACTTAACCCCACGAGCCATCGTTAGGGCATATGTTGGCGTTATTTTGTACAGCATCCTCCGATAACCTAGTACTCCTCATGTTCTTACAAGTCATTTTTACTTATAGGTCGAATGACTATAGTTTTACTGTAATAGTGTATGGTAAGCGGGAGAATAAGTGTTTATACTATCCTTGAAGGTGTCCAACTACAAATATTATTACTGTGGTTTAATCCCTGATAAACTGATAAACTAACATCCATTTATTTCATGGAATTATTTGATCATACTGCTTCTTCTTAAAAGTCTCGAATAATTTTGCCTCGCATGGAAGGTTTTACATTCTGGATTCTCTAACGATTATTTTGAGCTGAGATTCCGATCGTTGCACTTCTTCACAAACCTGCCATGAGTTATCTGAATCATAACTCCTTTATTCAGCCTTTCTTAGGAGGATTCAAAATACTCGAATAGTATTCTAAATTGAATATCACCAGGGAAAAATAGCAACTATGCTTTACTTTTTGAATTGCGTTTCTTAATGATTCCTATAAATCTGCGTTTATTAAATAAGTTCTATAAAATCAGTCACAACTTTGTGAAATCTCATCGCAATAAAAATAAAAACTTTGTAAAAATTTCACCAAGTGTATTTTAAAAGCAACCGGATTCTTTCAGTGGACGACCAGTGGACATCAACAGGGGTTGTTGATGTCCACTGTTGAATGGAACCGGTCTTTTTTAAAATACATTTAGTGAAATTTTTACAATTTTTAAAAATTTTATTGAGTTTATTAAACTCACATCGACATTTTCCTTTACTATGAGGTTTCTACATCAGATTTCCTGTGAGTGCAACCTCCAACTACTTGATATCCTCCAAAAGTAGTGTCTTTTGTTGAACTATTGTTTATAATGGACAAAATTCCGGTTCAATTATTTCTGGAGATAATAAAGTATGAAAAAAAACTCCTTCTCTAGAGTGCACTCATCCTTGAAGATAGAAGACAGTGCACAAAAGAATGGAAAACTGGGCGATGGCGACAGAAGGGTAAGGAGAGGGCTAAGGAAGGAGCTGGAGAAAGAAGGCAACTAACTCTATTTTGAGAGAAAGAAAAAGAGGAAGTTTGGAAGGAAGAGACCAAGCTTATTCATGATGGCGACAGGAGTATTGGGATATATGCGGTTAGGGAGAGACATCGCCTCCCCCTCCCCTTTACGAAGATGAAGCTTGTAAACTTAAAAATTTTATTTTTTCTTCGCTCAATGGAATCTCTTTTATTCATTCCACCCTTTGAATTCTATTGTGCCATGTTCTGGCCTCCTGTTTGGTACCGTTCGAATTAGAGTGAACCATATTTCTTTTTCTTTCTTCTCCTTAAAGGATCCATCCTCTATCGGTAGAAGGGGGGTGGAGGCGTGGGGCGGCTTTTGTCCGGGAGATGAATGGCCCAAGGAGGGGCGTTTATAACGTCACCAGTGAATGCATGCGCGCACTGCCAAATTCACAAACGGAGCCGATTGCTCCGAGCTGTGTTGAAGTATATCGGGCCGCCACGACGAGAATCTCAATGGGAGAGTTGCAGCCCATCGCATCCCGAAAGTATGCGGAAGGAAGTTGGTTTCCCAGTGAATGCTTGAAATTTCTTTAAATCGATTGAATTCTAATTACAATAAACGCAGGTATGCGTGTGAAATTTCTCTTTTATTTGGCTGCCTTTCATTCTGGAGTAAAATTATTAATTTCAAACAAAACAATTCTGCCGAATCAGACATGATAATCTGAGCATGGTGGTGGAAAATGGGATGGAAAGCTTGAGAGACGAATATCTTTTCTATACGGAATAAAATCGCTAAGTAGTTATATAATTATGAAGATGTTAGTCAACAGGAGGATGGAGTGGAGAGCTGTTATAAATCAATCTTCAAAATGGTGACTAGTGATGTTGATAATAAGAGTGATTAAATGATATAGGTAAATCAGTGGATGGTAGAGGGCAAGACTTTTTATAATTCCATAATATAGGATGAAAGGTAAAAACTTTGACGTTCCACAGGTTAAAGAGATTTATTACGTCATGTTTCACTTCACTGAAGCATCATCAGGTACATGTACAAGAAAGAGTGAGACGCATGAATATATAGGTACCCTGATATAAAGTAGCCTGATAGTCATACCCTCTTTCACATGATCGTCCTTAGTCACCAATCCTAGGATTCGTTTGAAGCAACTCTCCGCTCGGTTTTTCTCTCAACCAACGTCTTCATATGTTTGTAATTCTTCTCTTGTATTTCCTTCGCTACACGCTCCTCATATTTCATACGAGATCTTTCTTTGCCATGCTCCACTATCACATTCCCCTCGTCAATCGTCTTCATCAGTGAATCGTGTCGAAAAATATGGTCAAATAGGCTGTTCTGTATTATTTTTAGATATTTTTTTCAGTGCCTTGTCTTTTTACCATTAGGAGATAAGAACTTTCTCTTTGAAAACTAAAAGGTTGCTATTTAAGGACTAAAAGTTAGCTTGCAAGGTTAAAGCAACACGATAAATTCACAACACACGAAGTCAAACCTGGCACTGCAGACAGAGATACAGGCACAATATCCATCAGAAAAACATACAGAGTCATCAAATTAAGAGAGGAGGATGGTTTCAGCAGAGAGAGGAAGAATGATTTAACTAATTACCGAAATTCAGCTTTCATATGATTCTTCCTCTACAATAACCGAAGGGTTTTTTGTTATTAAATGATGACAATCAGTACAAATAATGAAAAGATTTGGATCGCAGATTCTGCGTTTGAGAAGTGTACATGGGTAACATAAAAATACACACTATTACATAGGGGTCCAAACTGGTAGGACGAGAGGTTTCTGACAAAAATATTATTTTGAGGATGAAATTTGGGGAAAATTATATAAATTTCTAGTACATACCAACCACTAACAAACCTTTCTTTTTCATGATAGCAGTGATGGATAAGTTCATTAATCAAATTTTTCGAATAGAGCGAATGTATCTATTTTTAAAGTAAGCCAATTTCTCATTCTTAACGCATTCACATATTCCATTCTGCAACTATTTTCATATTTCTTTTACCTTTTTCTTAAATCGCTCCATCACCAATTATGCACGTTCTTCTTTTGGATTTTCTGCGGTAATGTTCACTCTCCCAAGATAGGTATTTTTGGATTATTCAATCATCGGATCACCAATTAAACTCCTTCAATAATTTCCTTGATAAATTCCAGCAGAAAATATACTTCACCGGCGAGGTGGATACTGAGCAGTTGATTAATTTTCAAAAACTCCTCAATTGAACTAGTGGACGATATCAATGCCTTCTCCATATACAGGAAACCTAGTTACATTACGTATGTCATCCACGCTGATTATAGACATTGTTTTACCCAAACCCTAATGCACTTCCACCACCTTAATTCATGACCTTGTAAATGAGTCTGTATCGTCTGTATCTAAGGAGGGTCACTAAATAGAAGTGAATTCCATCAAACACATTGCCTGGGAAAACAGTTATCCTACATCAAAACGGTTATTGACAAACTTATACGCAAAAATTTCTGCTCTCAGTAGGTACCTTCCTATATCCTCGCGAAAAGCACAATCCGTTTACGGCATCCCTCTATAACGAAGTGTTCAAACATCAACGATGTTCTCACTTCGGAGACGACAATGGCAAAGGCCTCAGCAACGCCCGAAAAATAACCGAAAAAAAAGTACATTTCAACGTAAATTACACATTGCCCAGAAACCTTGAGAACAAAGTGTAAGTCGGTTAAGAGAACAAGAAAGTTAAAACATTTTCCCATCAAATACAGAAAAAATTTAACAAATCGATAAATTTTTAATTATTTTACTGAGCGTAAGAAAAAAACTCTTGCACTGCCATTAATTGAAAACGTCAATTTAAACCAATGTAAAAGTCAATTTAAACCAAAGCCTATAGCACCTTCTAGTGTATACGCTAGAATCCTACAAAGTTTCAGCGCAGTTGGTTCAGTAGTTTTTGAGGAGATGCGTAACGAACATAGAACCGGCGGACAAACAGACAGACACCACTCCATTTTTATATGTTAGTATGATTGCCCCGTTCTATGTTAACTCTTAGTTCTAGTTTTGCCATATTCTACTTTTATAAGCTCCTCACATATTGTCCGGAATTGCTTTGAAAAGCCTCTGTTGCTGCAAATAATGTGCTTTGAATGCTTAGCTTGAATTTTTTGCATATCGCGCATTACGATTACGGAGCACAAAATACAATGCCATAAGGGACAACAAAGGAGAAAGTTTGAATGAAAGCAAAGAAAAGGTGAAGAGATGGTAATAATATCTGGAAGAGTCGTACAACGGACGCAATCATAGTACGAATGTAATCGAAGGGGAAATTGAAGTCAAAAAGGCTGATATGGGAGCCTCAATCTTAAGAACGGAATTTGACGGAGCAGCAAGGGACTTCCTCATGGAGAAGCGAATAAGAACAAACTGAAATTGATAGCGTTTATGGATTTGGAGAAGGCTTTTGACGACGTGGATCGGAATTCAATTCTTAGAATTCCGAAAGAAATCGGAGAATCCTACAATGACCGAAGAATTATCCACAGTATATATTAAAACAAAGTAGCTGTGGTTAAATCTGAGTCCACTGTGAAGAAGTGAAAATAAAAGAGGAGTGACACAAGGTTATGCACTGTGTCCCGTAATTTTTAACGCTTAAAAAAAGAAAGCCAACAATAAAATCAAGGAGAAGGCTTCTGGAGTGAATATCTACGGAACAAAATTAGCAAGTTGCGATTATCCGATGACATATCAGCCATAGCAGAGACAGAGAAGGATTTGAAGAAGATTCTAGTAACCGGGGAAATGACAATGGCTAGATATCAGCAGAAGATCAATATGAAGAAAACAAAGATATTTCTATGCAGTAGGAGAGAAGAGATCAAGACCAATGTTAAAAGGGAAGTAATATTTGTAAATTGCAATGAATACTTGATTGAATAATAAGCTTTGATAATTCTACCGTTTATTATAAGAACTACCGGTTTCGGTTGTCAAGTCATCTTCAGGTACATACATTGGGGGAGATTAAGGACAATAGAAATGCTCTACATCTAGATAATACCCTGCAAGCCACCACAAGGTGTGTGTCAGGGGGTGATTTCTCACCAAACATGCACTACATATCATGAAAAAAAAGGAATAGTATTAATATACTAGTCAGAACTTCACTATTTAAAAAAGACAGAAATTGCAAAGCAAAAATGCAAAAACATTCCGTTAGTAGGGTTAGCTTTAAATACTCATACCAGCATGCAGCTACCAATGCTATCCATTGCTACTCTCCGATTGGACATATTTACCGTTATGCGTATCTCTAATTGTACGTGGGAAAAAGGACATTTTGAATCTATCACTTCGGCATTCAATTCTCTAATTTTATGATTATGGTCCAGTCTGCCATAGTAAGTTGGGGTTCGCAAAATATTTTTAACGTTATCACTAAAAATATTGTCTTGGAATTTGTTATGAGATTAAGTCTACATTTCAACCTGCGATCTGACAGTTATTCCCATTTTAAATCATTTAATAGACTGGTTACGCTAATATAATTATCGCATCGTCCCTTTACAACTGTTGCCGATCTTCGCTGCACACTAAATGCTGTTGACTTTTTGGCGCTAAATAATGCATGACGTTGAAGCGCCCGATAAAAGTAGTACTATTGCTAATAAAAGATTTCGTGGTTTTTCTAAAATCTAGTTCATAAAAGGTCCAGTTCTGAAAGGTAATCGGAAATTCCCTCCGGAAATAATCGTATTTACGGAGTTAGGCACGCAGTCGTACCAGTCCCTCTAAAAAGGGTAAAAGGGCGTAGAATACGCCTCATCCATTACCCTAGCGGACATTTTAGTCTCGCACGTGTGAACGTTTCGCCCTCCGAAACCCGAAATTCCACAAAAACTCTGAAAGGAGGTCAGATTCCGGCATTCCCTCGGGCAATCAAAGAGGCAACTCACTCCGGTTTGGGCCACCGGAAGTGCAACGAAAAACGCATCTCAACGAAGCTGGATGAGGAAAGGGCAGAGGGCCGTCCTTTCTCGCGATATATATCCACTCGGGTTTGACCAACCCGCCACATATCCTCAACTGGTTTCCTGCCTTGGTCGGGATACCCTACCCTGTGGGCACCGTTGGCACGCCCGCTACACGGTCCATAGGATCCATGGAAGTCAGGATCTATTGATAAGCCTTGAGCCAGGACGAATTGGCAGGAAGGCATTTGTGCGTGCAGCTTTGAGGGCAGCAAAAATACGCAGCGTGAGTAGCCAAAAGGGCCAGTCGTGTTTGCTTGGCTATCCTGCTTGTAGTAAGTAAACTTCGACCGGTTTGTTGGCAGCGCGGGACTTAGGGAGGTAGAATATGTAGGCCATGCCTAACAGTAAAGATTATGTAGCCAAACAATAATGTAGGTACTCAAATACTGCAGTGAGACAGAATTTTTAAATATCCCAGAATTTTAGCTCAAGCGCCATAAATGGTGTTGATAAGAATTACATTTACATATACATCTACATCTACATAATACCCTGCAAGCCACCATAAAGGTGTGTGGCAGGGGGTGAATTCTCACCAAACATGCACTTCATATCATGCATAAAAAAGGATTAACATTTATATAGGTACTGCTCAAAACTACACAATTTAAAAAAGATAAACATAGCAAAGCAAACATGCAAAAACTTGCTGTTAGTTGGGTTAGCTTCAATTCCTTATACCAACATGCAGCTACCAATGTTATCCATTGCTACACTCGTACTGGATATATTTACAGTTATTCATATCCCTAATAATACGAGGAAAAAAGGACATTTTGAATCTGTCATTTTGGCAATCAATTTCTCTAATTTTGTGATTATGGTCCTGTCTACCATAGTAAGTTGTGGTCCGTAAAATATTTTTAACATCACTGAAAATATGGTCTTGGAATTTGTTTAAGAGATTAAATCTAAATTTCAACCTGTGATCTGATAATGGTTCCCATTTTAATTCATTTAGTAGACTGGTTACGCTAATAAGTTTATATAATACCGTCCCTTTACAAATCCTGCCGATCTTCGCTGCACACGTTCAAGTTCATTATTTAGACCGATTTCGTAGGGATCCCATACACTGGCAGCATATTCCAAATGAGTAATAATAAGAAATTTTTATGACGTCTCACGGGTCACGTGGCAACATTCCTGGATATTATTGATTTTGTATCAATAATATAGATTAATACAAATGTAATGAAAAACAAACTATTACTTCGGTGCAGAGGGCCATTTTCAAATTCAGAGGCACATTGAACCATTTTCAAGGTCAATAACTTGAAAACAACACCAGATTCCGAAAACATAGATGATGTTTCATTAATTAGTTAGTTTTGATTAAAGTAAAACCGGTGTTTTACTCCAAAATAAATTGCATAAATAACGTTAAAAAAACTATGCTGAAAGAGTTGAAGTTATAAAGAGACGTTACGAGAAGGTGAAGGTAATGAGGCATCCTCATGTAAAAGTTAAAGATGAACATTAAGTTGACAAAAAAGGCGGATTTGTTTACTTTGTTTAAGTTACATAACCGAAGCCTATATTGAAAACTAGCGGAAGCTACCCGTTGAAATTCAACGGGAGTGAAAAACATTGAACTTATATTGTAAGAAAACCACCGTCGGAAGAATACTGTTAGCGCGGTCATTTAAGGAGTTGGTAACCTATGTTGTACATAGTGGTCGTTGTGGTAGACACGCTGACAGTTTTCCAGGTGCACGGAGAGATGAGTGACTGTTGGTCCTCTTTCACGCACGGAAAATCCAAAAATGGCCCACGCAAACTCATCACCACGTAAGATTCCACCGGCAATTAAAGTCACTTCCGGTGTCCCACAAGGTAGTGTGATAGGTCCACTCCTGTTCCTTCTGTACATTAATGATATCAGTAAGGTGGTAAAAAGTAAGCTTCGTCTATTTGCCGATGACGCTGTTGTGTACAGGGAAATTCTATGCCCGAACGATAAAGAATATTTAAATATTGACCTACAAGCAATTGAAACTTGGTGTGATACATGGCAGTTAGAATTAAACTTTAAGAAATGTCTTGTAATGAATTTTTGGAAAAAGAATAGCTCTCCTGCTACCACTTACAAAATAAGTAATAATGAATTAACAAACGTGGAATCCATTAAATATCTTGGAATAAGACTGACAAATGATCTTTCCTGAGGTAAACACATTCGTGAAATAATGGGTCAAGCGAATCGCAAACTGGGTTTCATTAAAAGAGTATTGGGTAAATGTGACGATCATGTACGAGAAATCAGCTACTTTTCCCTTGTTAGACCTCATTTGGAATATGCTGCCAGTGTATGGGATCCCTACGAAATCGGTCTAAGTAATGACCTTGAACGTGTGCAGCGAAGATCGGCAAGAATTGTAAAGGGACGATACGATAATTATATTAGCGTAACCAGTCTATTAAATGAATTGAAATGGGAATCATTGTCAGATCGCAGGTTGAAATTTAGACTTAATCTCTTCCACAAATTCCAAGGCAATATTTTCAGTGATGATGTTAAAAATATTTTACGAACCCCAACTTACTATGGCAGACTGGACCATAATCATAAAGTTAGAGAAATTGATTGCCGAACTGACCGATTCAAAATGTCCTTTTTCCCTCGCACAATAAGAGATACGAATAACGGTAAATATGTCCTATCGGAGAGTAGCAATGAATAGCATTGGTAGCTGCATGTTGGTATGAGTACTTAAAGCTAACCCTACTAACAGAATGTTTTTGCATGTTTGCTTTGCAATTTCTATCTTTTTTAAATAGTGTAGTTCTGACTACTATATTAATACTATTCCTTTTTTATGCATGATATGTAGTGCATGTTTGGTGAGCAATCACCCCCTGCCACACACCCTTGTGGTGGCTTGCAGGGTATTATGTAGATGTAGATGAAGATAGATTACCATCTCGTATTTTCGGTTCTCTCAGCCGTATCTTGAGTGAATTAACAGCTTGATCGCTACCCTTGTGTATATACATACATTAGCATTCAATGACTTAATTAAGATAGATTAAGATACGTTTCTCATTGCAATATTTTTGAAAGTGTTCCAGGTAATTTTCAAGAACTGTTGCCTCCTTACTCTCCTATCGTGAAGAATAGCCTGTCGTTCGTCTTCAGTTTGGGTTTGACGTTGAGCAGCATGCCTCTCCGCGTCGACTGCAATTATCGCCTGTCGCTCATCAGGATCTTTCAAAAGACGATGCGAAACGTGTCTTACAGCATCCCGCTCCCTTCGCGTGTGCCGCACATCAGTATCTTCCTTGTGGCGTTGGGAAGTGTGTCTTACAGCATCCTGCTCCCTTCGCGCGTGCCGCTCTTCAGAAGTTTCATTAGATCGTTGCTGGGCATGTCTTTGAGCATCCAAATGCAATCTATTTCGTTTTTCCTGCGAGGGCTCATTTTCTCGCATAGAAGACATTCCTCTTGCTTTAGATGATTTTGCGGAAAGGTTGCTCTTTTTCTTTTAGGCATTTTGATGGCGATATCTTTATCTATAAGTCCGAGGAGGAGAAAAACAGCGGCGATTGGGAGCCTTCAATAGACAACTTGATTTTGATCAAATGTAATCTAACTACACTTTAACACTTTTAAGCTAATAAAAATAACTCGTAACGTTTATGATATAGGAATATGTCTAAAGAACAGTTCCCTAACGTAATTAGAGGCAGTCGCTTCCACTACGAGTAATACATCGAAGTATTAAACGATAATAAACAACGCGGTGTTTATTGTAGCAACTGAGCAACCCTAATCTGCCGACTCAAATCCCGTTTAGGTGCACCAACCAAACGGTCATGCAGCGAGAGCAAAAAGTACCTCTATACATATTCTATGTGGCCCGTCTCTCGTACTGGGAAGAAAATATTTTTACGGTTCTTAATTAACATTACCCGAGAAACGCCACGAGGCGGTGACCGTTATTCGTTTCTCTTTTTTAACTTCTTTTTCAAACCTTAAGAAACATCAAACATGATGCCGTTGGGACCCTGGGCCCCTCTTATATAGAATTATTTCTACGTGCTAACATGGGCCTGCAGAAAAACGTGATATTTAAAAGCTAGAGGCTTGAATGTCCTTTGAAAATCAAAGGACATTCACACCGATCTCTGGTTGTCAAGGAAATATGCTATTGTTGATTTCAGAGAAAAATGTGAGATTTTTCAGCTAAAAATATAATTTTAAGACAAATACTAAGCGTAATAGAAAATCGATTGAAAGAATTAGAAACTTCATATATTCAGCCATCCGATAAAAAAATTCCAGCCCTCTGTCTTGAATGGAAATACTTTAAATAAGCAAAAAATGAGACCACTGCACCGAACTCAATGCCAGGGACCTCCAGGATCCATCTAAGGGCCCATTAAGGGGCTTTTGAGGACCCTGAGGGTATTTTAACATAACCTATGTTCTGCTCAGACACATTTCCTATCTACATACCAAATTCCAGCTTAATCCGCTTAGTAGTTTCTGCGTGATTGAGCAGCAGACAGACGACAGACAGACAGACAGACACCATTACATTTTTATATATTAGTATGGATGAGCGAAATATTGATATTTTAGAGAATTTTTTTATTAGCAAAGTAGATATCTGCTAAGAAGTGAGAACCAATGGCCGGTATCATGAGGAAAATTAAGGGTTACCGGAGGCATAAAGCAATAAGGGAGGACAGTGAGAGCTTAGGATACCCAACAAAGCCGGAAAAAAACTCTATCACATACACCACGCCTATAATTTTATCATATCAGTGTTTTAGCTTTATTTGGTGGGAATATAAATATCATACAAGAATAATGACCGATAGATGGCAATAATTCAGAAGAAAGTTGGTCAATAGGAATTCAGATACATTGTAGAGAATCCAGTATATGAGATTAAATGTACAATTTTTCCACAGTCTGGGTAATTCCAGACAGGAATCAAAATTGCTACAGGATGTCTCCGGACCTCCTTGAAAGAGAACGATAACAATAAAATCTGCTTATCTTGCTACCCCAGGCAAGATGCCAATAATGGGATTTTTTTTGAGTTTTTTTTTGGAGCGTGGTGTTTTTTTATAATTCATAGCAAGGTTTATCTTGTTAGTATGATTCGATATTGTAACATTTTATTAAAACATACTATAGGTGAACATTGATCAATAGGTACCCAGCGTGTGGAAATAAAATTCACCTAAAATTTTAGAAATATGGGTGAAGCTCTAATAAAAATTCATAGTGCCTCTGAGGAATGCTTTTAATTACTCATTTTATAGCAGAATACCATATTAAATACAAATGTACAATTCTGGGATATAGGGTTATCTAACTAAGCGGCAGAACTTTACCATATGAAATCTTAGTTCGGCATACCAGAAACCCATCCACTTCATGTAGAGATAGAATAAATGGATTGAGAGTGTTTCAACTTGTATCTTTGCTTTGGTCATAAATTTATTTCAGCACACATGATTGTTGGTTATGCAAGGCAATTTGCAGGGCAAATTCCCAAAATGATGCCAATAAAGTTTCAATAAAATTTAAACGCCACCTTAATTTTGTCAGAGCGCAGGTTGAAATTTAGACTTAATCTCTTAAACAAATTCCAAGACCATATTTTCAGTGATGATGTTAAAAATATTTTGCGGACCCCAACTTACTATGGTAGACTGGACCATAATTACAAAATTAGAGAAATTGATTGCAGAACCGACAGATTCAAAGTGTACTTTTTTCCTCGTACAATTAGGGATATGAATAACGGTAAATATATCCAGTACGAGTGTAGCAATGGATAACATTGGTAGCTGCATGTTGGTATAAGGACTTAGAGCTAACCCAACTAACGGCATGTTTTTGCATGAATGTTTTTGCATGTGGCTGCCAGGGTATTATGTAGATGTAGATGTTAAGTTATGATTTCTGCCAGATGGGAAAAGTTGTTACCATCTGGAAAGTAACCAGCCATGGATTAATTAAAAATGAAATAGTAGAATAGCCCAGGCGAAAAGGGTTTTCTACCAGTAAAAGTAGTACGACTTACAGCTGGAAGTACAAGCTAGCGAGCAAGGAACCTTCATTAGAACTTACAAATATGGCATGCTTATTTGTGTCCGTGAGGCATGGATGAAGACAGCTGCCGAAAATTCAACAGTGAAAGTATTCAAAAGTGCTACAGATGAACTAATAAGGATTAAATGTACTAACTGAGTAACAAACTAATAAGTCTTAGGGAGAGTGAGAAGAAAGAAAAGTCTTTTGAAAAGCTTACAAAGCCTGGACAGCTTAAACAGTCTTTTCTTGAGATATGATTGTCAGATTGGGCAATCGTAGAGGGAAAAATGAACGTAAAGAATTGCTAAGCAAGGCTTTGTATGAGATATGTGGACGAAATAGTAAAGGATATAAAGCAGATGTACGTAAATATTGAGAGGAGAGCTGATAAGAGAATTAATTGCAGAGCTGCGTAAAACCAATCTAAGGATTATGATAAGGAAATATTAGGTGATACTCTCCGCTAAACCGTAGGTATTAAACTAAAGTACCGAAAAACTGTTATTTTTTGTGCTCATCGTAATCCTCTCTCAGTCCATCTCCCTATTTTCCGAAAACTCAACCTGAGCTGAACACTCACTATTCTCTTATGGTATTCATGAACTCAAGCTATCGCTCACCTGTCTTCATTATTAAAATCTTAAAAGATAAACGAATAATTTCAAAGTATCAATTTTCATCAATACATATCATTTGCAATGCAAGGAAGAAGACTGTCATGCATTAATAAACTGTACGCGGAGATGGAATGAGATTAGGTGATTCGATCTTTTCTCATTCTAAAGAGAAAATCTGTAAGAATATGCAAATTTTGGCTATTTATTTTCAGCGTCACCGGAAAAGGAGTATAAATTGAATGCACCTCAGAAGTACAGTCTTTACCTCATCGTTCAATCAAATGCTTATACTGATCATTATTAAAACGTTTCCCAATTACTTGAGGTTTGTATGCTCTTTAATGAATTCTCTTTGATATTTACTGCCCCATCGGAAGTCGGGATTCAGTCAATCTCGTAACAAAAATATTCTGATGGATGAGGAATGAAACCCAGTCTTACGAGACTAAGTGCCACTTCAGATGATTTCCAATATCGTAGGGGGCTCTTGTTTAAGGATATTGGCATAGCGGTTTATTTCATATTCTTCTGTTCAATAGAAACCCTTGTAATTGCATTCCATTTGATAACACTCAAAATGGAATTGTGAGAAAGCATTAAATTGGTCTAAATGGATAGCAAATTTTTAATTTGCTTTTAACTGAGTGCAGTGGATTGAGTCGACGTTATAATTGCGTTTCAGAATTAGCGCGTGGACCGCAATGGGTTATTGCTTCGTTAAATTTCTAATTCTTCCTAACTACCCCTATTACGCAAACAAAAAAGTACTTTTACAAACCACAACTTTGCTTCTATCCATTAAATTTTCTTCGGTGAGTAGTCGATCGCCACAGTCATTCAATTTGTTTCATTAATAAATTATTCCTCTTGGAAACACAGCAGTACAATTTCTTTTTTTCAAAATGGAATAGCTCAAAAATTTCTTTTTCAATCGTAGAGATTTAAATCCTGGAGAGGAACATGAATATTTTTGTGAACCCGTTTGACTGGAAGTAGGGCTGTGCGATATGCTTTTTTGAATATCGCACAACGATATCATTCTGATATCACGGATTCCCCGATATATCGGTTTCGCGATAAAATAGGAAATATCGGGATATCGACATATCAGGATATCAGATATCGACATATCGGGATATCGGATATCGAGTTATCCTAGATAATGGCTTAAGGCGAAAGAGCATATAATTTTAGATAATAGAGGTTCCTTTCCACTTTTTGATACGGCCCATATGAGATGAAATATAACCATTTTTCCTTGGTCGAAGAACGGTGAAATTTTTTTAAATTTCGAGTTATGGTTTAAAAACAATAGTTTTATGAACAAATTTGAACTTTTATTGTTGAATTCCAGTTTTCAGTGATGAAATAGCACCATGGCCATTCCACTCCCTATATCTATATTTTATGATAAAAAAAGTTATAGTTAATAACAATAACAAATTAGACAATTTAAAATATATAATTAATGATTGAGGAAGTGTAATATTTTATAAGGAAGAGACCGTTTATAGCACTTCAATCCGATCAACCATTACCGAGAAATTGCGCTAAATAGAGATTTTATTAATGGTGACAGAAAAAAACACTGGGATGAGGATATCGTCATATCGGGGTATCGACATATCCTGATATCGCGTTTTCAAATATCGACTCCCGATATCAAGTGCATATCGAGTATCGTCAACGATATATCGTGGTATCGTACAGCCCGAACTGGAAGCAATGTTAAGGATCGTAATGACAATATGAAATCGGATATTTAGACACATGGCCCTTGGTTTGGGCTCGATACCATTAAATGACGGCCACCGTCATCGCATCGCCATCATTTTGACTCGCGTCCTGAGGAAACCTGCGCCATTTGTCGACGATGGTGGAATTGATGGATGAAATTCCAACTGAAGTGTTAGTTCGAGCAGGGACAACCTGAGCATTCTTGGAGACAGGAAAGAGTGTCCAGTCCTTGCACATGCTGCTTCCGACCTCACGAACATCTCTCTCTCTGTGTTCTCCGCCGGCTCTTCGCCCTCCTCCCGCGTCCTCAGATAAAAGGTAACAAATCGACAAGCTGCAGGAGGTCGTTTTGTCCAGCGGCTCGAGGGCGAAGGAAAGGTGAGTCGATGACAGAGAGAAAGACATAGGTTTGGCTTGGCCCCCGCTGCCAAACGCCAGCGACAAAAGGGTGGGGTGGAGGAGTCTTGAGCATAAGGGGGAGGGGTGAGGGACACAAGAGACTTAAGAGTTCGGGAGAGAAAAGATGAATAGGGTCGGAGAGCGCACACGAGCACGGCGGGAATGACAAGGATAATGAAGATGGCAGGAAGACACAGAGATGGAAAGAAGGCTTGGCCTTTCAGATCGTGGGTGGCGGGTGCAGCGGCGTGTTCGACCGCCCCGTCGCATGGTGCTGAGGCGTTGGCGGCATTCATTGAATTCCCGCGGGAGAGACGAGTGGAGAGGAACGGACGCCAAGGCGGACTGTCGTCTCGTCTTCGCGAGAGGAAAGTTGAAGCCGACACTGAGGCTAGTGGTTGGGCGTATCTCTCCGGATGTGGACAAATTCAGTGGAATATTAATAGTTACAAAGAAGAAAATGCTCAAGACATGATATGTAAAAACGTTCGCACGGGGAGTGGCACTCAACGCATCAGAAATACAGACCATTGGTACATCTACATATACATAATACCCTGCAATCCACCATAAAGGTGTGTGGCAGGGGGTGAACTCTCACCAAACATGCACCACATACCATGCACAAAAAAGGACCAGTACTTGTATAGGTACTGTTCAAAACTACGCTATTTAAAAAAAGATAAAAATAGCAAAGAATACATGCAAAAACATGCTGTTCTGTCCTTATACCAACATGCAGCTACCAATGTTATCCATTGCTACACTCGTTCTGGATATATTTATCGTTATTCATATCCCTAATACTACGAGGAAAAAAGGACATTTTGAATCTGTCATTTTGGCAATCAATTTCTCTAATTTTGTGATTATGGTCCAGTCTACCATAGTAAGTTGGGGTACGCAAAATATTTCTCACGTCATCACTGAAAATATGGTCTTGGAATTTGTTTAAGAGATTAAGTCTAAATTTCAACCTGCGATCTGACAATGATTCCCAATTTAATTCATTAAATAGACTGGTTACGCTAATAAGGTTATCATACCGTCCCTTTACAAATCTTGCCGATTTTCGTAGCACACGTAAAAGGTATAGCGGATGAGGAAAGAATTGAAGCCTTCTCAGTTTGGTGCTGGAGAAGAATGCTGAAGATCAAACAGATAGAAGGGTAAGATAGTTAAACATTTGAGGGTTAGCTTTGTGGAATCACGAGACTGGAAATGACACGTTGCGTTGTACACGCGACGTACATTGCACACGCACACGTTATTAACTTGACCATGGTTTCGACATGTAAATTTTATTATCCAGGTAATATACGTGGATAGATAAGTAATAGGTAAGATAGGTGGAAAGGGTAAGTATAAATCAAGATCTACATCTATGCAACACCCTGCAAGCCACTGCGAGGGTGTGTGGTAGGGGATGAAGATCTTAAAAGATGCGCTATCGACATGCAACTAGGCTGCTATATGAAAAGTTAGATAGCAGGGTCACACAGCTTAATGGCTAGTATCTCTAAATGCAGTCATAAATGGATTATAGATTATAATGCCATTTATCTAAATATATTTATATGTAAATGTTCTCAGGAATTTCGCCGTGCGAGATACAAATAACAGGCGTGACAAAAGTATTAAAGCACATAAATAAAAGACACAATGATAGTTTTCCGATATTTCGGTGGCCACTACCACCTTTCTCGAAGGAGAGGAGTTTTTCTCTCCCGGTAGCCATACATGCCTCCTCCCACGAATCCAACTTCAGTAATTGTTTCAAGGTGGGCATACTGGCCCCCCTCCCACCTTCAGCGTCTCCCCTCCAACTTAAAACGTTGGAGCAATCTTTAATCAAACCAAAAATCAATTTGGCTCTTCTGTGCTTTCCGCAAAGCGGGAATTAACAGGACTCATTAATGGAACCTTCTGTCTTTCTCTCTTTTTCTCATACATTTTCTCATGCCATTTCCCTCCCCAATCATCTTTACCCCTCCTCCTTCTACCCTTCACTTGTTTCCTCTACCTGCCTTGCCCCCTCAGTCAGTTCTCTCCTCTCCTTCGAGAAAGGTGGAAGAGGCCACCGAAATATCGGAAAACTATCTTTGTGAGTGTCTTTTATGTATGTGATTTTATACTTTTGTCACGCCTGTGACCAGCTTTATTGTTATTTGTATTTATATGTAGTTACCTATAATGCATGGGTTCGTATTTCTAATGCATGCAATATGTACAACAGACTACTCAAACAATAGTTAACATTTTAATTTTTGTTACCAGGAGGTTAGAGTGTGCTGGAAGAGGCATCGCAGCTGATTTGAGAAGCCATCGGCCGTATTGATAGGCACGACTAATGGGTTTAACGTTTGATCACGAACCACGAGATTGGAAAAGGAACTTGCTATGTACATACATTCCACACACACTTAATTGGCATCGACCATGGTTTCGACAATTTACATGTCTTACCTTGATAATTACAAGTACATTGACGAAACTAGGGTCAAAGTCGAAGTGTGCGTGTGAAATGTGCATAGCGATGTTTTTTTCCAACGACTTATGGGCTTGCAACTACAGGTACTTGTGCGGATGAAGTTCCTATTCACACTGTAAAACTGTGCAATAAGATGACTAATGGAATACATTTGTAAATTCGTCAAATAAAAGTAGGAATTAGCGTAAAAACGCAAACAAGCGCCAAGTATGTCGATTAAGCAGGTAACTTAGAACCAGTTTTGGTTATAAAATTACTCCTAGGGCAATAAAATGCATTAATGTCCCCTTAGAAATATTAACTGATGCTACTACAATGAAATTTTGGCACAATTTCACTGTCGTTATGTATTAATACACACGTAGCTTTCATAAAAGGCCATATAAAATGCAATGTTTTGTGCGGATCAGATGGAGTTCAATCCTACCCAAGCCCCCTTATCTGGCTTCATTAATATGCACGAACAGGCTAGCATGCCAGTATCTTACTTTCTAACCTCCTTATTTATAAAAGACTTCAAATTAATTAATTAGCCAAATAAACATAGTAATTTCCCATACAATACAGCTTCTCAGTTTAAATTATCATCCACCATACAGGTACTTCAAAACTTTTACGAAAATACTAGTGGTCATATGCCTTAGGTGCTTGTGATTGAAGTAACTAATTCATCAGCTCAGCTTATCCTAATTAACTCCAGACCACTGAATGGATAATCTGCGTCGTACAATTAACTCAAGATGAGTGCGAAAAACGTTCTTGATGTTATACCGAAAAACACTGTACCTTATGGTGTAGGAGAGATGTATAGGGGAAAGAAATATTTATGGGTGGGGTTCTCCACGCTATTGAGGATAGATGGATGATTGAGAATAGGTAGAATTCGGAGGATAGGTAGGATGGAGAGAAACCGGATGTTGGCATAGCTCTACTCTGTTGCTATTGTTAGCGTAGGGTTTTAAGGAATCCACACAGTAATATAGTAGGGATATAAGGTACTCTAACTACTATGGACATTAATTAATCCTAGATAACCGAACTAACCTAATAATTCTAGACCGAATACTATTACAAAGTTATTATCCGATATCGAGGTGGGAATAGAACCCACGGCTTCTGGGTTTACATCTACATCTACATCTGCACGATACCCTGCAAGCCACCGCGAGGGTGTGTGGCAGGGGGTGAAGATAACCAGGCATGCACTACTAACATGCAAACGAGCAACTATATTGTCTCATGCAACTTGATTATTAGTGTCTACAGTATTTAAGGGGTAAGACATGCATCATGCAATACATAATACTCTAGACTATTTCCCCTACCATCCCCTTCCTATGCTGCCTATTATGTTCTCCTATAGTACGGGGGAAAAATGCCATTTTGAATCTATCTGTACGACAATCTATCTCTCTAATCTTATTTATCTGGTCAAATCTGGCATAATATGCTGGTGTTTTTAATATGTGCCTAACATCTTCAGTAAAGCAATCCGATTGAAATTTCTCTAATAGATTTAATCTGAACTTTAACCTACGCTCTGATAATGATTCCCACCCTAATTCTTGAATTAATTTTTATTTGATTTTAATACATTTAAGAACTATATATAGTATTTTATATGGTCTCTAAGATGTCAATTGAAATATGTAATTTATAGACACCGCTGCCCTCTGCCGACAATACCGTTAGAAAGACTATGGTGGGAACTGTAGTATAGAATCAAAATTGGAAACAAAGCAGCTGCTAGCGTTTCACGTGAAAGTATTTTAAGAATGAGTCCAAAAAAATCAAACAATGAGAGGCAAATCGTATGAGCACCCTAATTATTGTATTAATTCTGAAACACAACTCAACCTATCGTAACACCTTTTGACGAACCTAGCTGCTCTACGCTGCACACTGCCTAGTTCTCTCATCAAACCTAATTCATTAGGATCCCATACACTGGCTGCATACTCAAGGTGGGGCCTAACTAGTGAAAAGTAGCATCGCTCTTTTGTCTTTTTATCACATTTCCCAAGTACTCTTTTTATAAATCCTAGCTTTCTTTTCGCTCGGCCGCATATTTCCCTTATGTGTCTTCCCCACGATAAATCTTTAGTGATTGTTACACCTAAATATCTTACGGTTTCAACGTTTTCGATCTTCGTGTTATTAATTCTATAGGATCGCTCTATCGAATTATTCCTCCTCCAAAAATTGATAGCTACACACTTTTTAAGGTTGAGTTCTAACTGCCATTTGTCGCACCACTCTTGAATTGCATCTAAATCCTTGCTAAGTGATTTCCTGTCCTCTTCATTTGATATACCCCTGTACACCACCGCATCGTTTGCAAAAAGTCTAAGGTTACTACTAACTACGGTACCCAAATCGTTTATGTATAAAAGAAATAGAAGCGGACCTACTACGCTACCCTGGGGAACTCCCGATGTGACTTCGATTGTGTCCGACATGATACCATCTATGACAACCCTCTGCTCTCGCCCACTTAAGAATTCTTTTACCCAACATACAACGTCTTTATTTATACCAAAACTCTCTAACTTCAAGATTAATTTGTCATGAGGAACTTTATCGAAAGCCTTTTGAAAATCTAAAAATATCGCATCAACTTCAGTACTGCTTTCGCCGTGGACTAAAATATCGTGTACGAATAAAGCTAATTGTCTCTCGCAAGATCTACCTTTCCGGAACCCATGCTGGCTGTTTATGAGTAATCCCTGACTATCCAAATGCCCCATGATCGAACTGACTACTATGTGCTCAAATATCTTACAAGAGATTGACGTGAGTGAAATGGGTCTGTATTTACTAGGTTCTTCCCTATCACCGCTTTTAAATATAGGTGTAATGTTAGCTACTTTCCAATCCTTGGGTACTGTGTGGTTCTTTAGTGTTTTATTGAATATTATTTCTAGATAGGGGGCTATTTCAGAAGCTAATGTTTTATATACTCTGGAAGGAATTTGATCGGGACCTGGTGATTTGTTTTTACTTATGCTTTTTAACTGCTGCTCTATTCCGCGACATGAAATGTTTGTTTCGGGCAATTGCTCACTGAAAGTGTTCGGCGGTGGTTCCACTGCGTTTTGTGACGATGAATTGAATACACTTTGGAAGAAGGTGTTTAAAGTATTGGCTTTTTCTACACTGCTGGTGACTCTGATTCCTTTATCATTTTTAAGTGTGTGCACTGTGGACTTATTTCCCTGAAGCTCTTTCACATATGACCAAAACGCTTTAGGATTGCTATCTAAATATTCTCCGAACATCTACATCTACATCTACATAATACCCTGCAAGCCACCACAAGGGTGTGTGGCAGGGGGTGATTTCTCACCAAACATGCACTACATATCATGCATAAAAAAGGAATAGTATTAATATAGTAGTCAGAACTACACTATTTAAAAAAGATAGAAATTGCAAAGAAAACATGCAAAAACATTCTGTTAGTAGGGTTAGCTTTATGTACTCATACCAACATGCAGCTACCAATGCTATTCATTGCTACTCTCCGATAGGACATATTTACCGTTATTCGTATCTCTTATTGTGCGAGGGAAGAAGGACATTTTGAATCGGTCAGTTCGGCAATCAATTTCTCTAACTTTATGATTATGGTCCAGTCTGCCATAGTAAGTTGGGGTTCGTAAAATATTTTTAACATCATCACTGAAAATATTGCCTTGGAATTTGTGGAAGAGATTAAGTCTAAATTTCAACCTGCGATCTGACAATGATTCCCATTTCAATTCATTTAATAGACTGGTTACGCTAATATAATTATAGTATCGTCCCTTTACAAATCTTGCCGATCTTCGCTGCACACGTTCAAGTTCATTACTTAGACCGATTTCGTAGGGATCCCATACACTGGCAGCATATTCCAAATGAGGTCTAACAAGGGAAAAGTAGCTGATTTCTCGTACATGATCGTCACATTTACCCAATACTCTTTTAATGAAACCCAGTTTACGATTCGCTTGACCAATTATTTCACGAATGTGTTTACCCCAGGAAAGATCATTTGTCAGTCTTATTCCAAGATATTTAATGGATTCCACGTTAGTTAATTCATTATTACTTATTTTGTAAGTGGTAGGAGGAGAGCTATTCTTTTTCCAAAAATTCATTACAAGACATTTCTTAAAGTTTAATTCTAACTGCCATGTATCACACCAAGTTTCAATTGCTTGTAGGTCAATATTTAAATATTCTTTATCGTTCGGGCATAGAATTTCCCTGTACACTACTGCGTCATCGGCAAATAGACGAAGCTTACTTTTTACCACCTTTTGGATATCATTAATATACAAAAGGAATAGGAGTGGACCTATCACACTACCTTGTGGGACACCCGAAGTGACTTTAATTGCCGGTGAGGAAACACCGTCCAAAACAACCCTTTGAACCCGATCATGCAGAAAATCATTAATCCATGATATAATGTTACTGTCTAACCCATAAGATTTTAACTTCAAAATTAGTTTGCTGTGAGAAACCTTGTCAAAAGCCTTCTTGAAGTCGAGAAATATAGCATCCACTGGAATATTATTTTCGCCAGAAACTAAAATATCGTGGGAAAAGAGAGCAAGTTGGGTTTCACACGATCTGCTCTTTCGGAAGCCATGCTGGACATTGGACAATAAATTCTGGCTATCTAGGTGTCCCATGACTGAACTGACAATTATATGTTCTAGGACCTTGCATGAAATGGACGTGAGGGATATAGGTCTGTAGTTAGATGGCTGCTCCCTATCGCCACTTTTAAAAATGGGTGTTACATCGGCTGCTTTCCAGTCCATCGGTACGACGTGTTCGGTCAGGGATTTATTAAATACTATTTCAAGGTAGGGGGAAATTTCGGATGCTAACTCTCTATACACGCGGGAGGGAATTTGATCAGGGCCAGGAGATTTGTTGGGGCTTATATCTTTAAGTAATTTTTCAATACCATTACAGGAAATGTCAATTGGTTGCATCAACCGCTGAAAGAGGTCAGGTAACACGACAGTTGAATCCCCGGAAGGTGGGTTAAAAACGGTTTGGAAGAAGGAATTTAGCAAGTTAACTTTGTCGAGTGTGTTTGTGGTCATTTCACCTCTATCATTTTTAAGTGAATGGACGGCAGACTTATGGCCTTGCACTTCCCTTACGTACGACCAGAAGACTTTTGGATTTTCTTTCAATTGTTCCCCAAGTGTTTTTCTTTTGAATTCTGCAAATGCATTACTAAGGGCTGACTTTGCAGTGGATTTTGAAATTTTATAATTTTCAATAATTACATTACGCTCATCAGTGGGCATATGTTTACTAATTTTTTTCATTTTAGCATGACATATTCGCTGCCGTCTCAGGGATTTTCTCACTTCGGCATTGTACCACCTAGGTTCAGTGCTTTCTTTTTTGAATTTACAAGGGATAAATCTGTTGATCCCAGAGCGCATGATATTAATGAACGACTTCCATGAATCGTTGGTACATACCTTTATGGAAGACTTTTTGAAATCCGATAAGGAATCTCTTAAATAAATTTTAAAGTTAGCAAAGTCTGCTCTTTTAAAAATGTAAAACTTTAAAAAACTTCCGACAGTAGGGATCGATCCTAAGACCTTCGGCACGGGAGTCTACGACCGTAACCACTGCACCAATTGGGCTCATTTAACATCTTGCTCTTGAAATGTTATAACGCTTGCCGACATGCTTTCCTTGCTAATGCTCTCGATTTTTTATAGTTTTGAACTAGCTTATTTTTTTCCTCTACCGATAGACCCCGTCCTGCATTTTTCATCTTAGCGTAGCATACCCTTTGTCGCTTTAGTGATTTCCTAACCTCCGCGTTATACCACCTTGGCTCTGTATTATCACTAATATATTTACTTGGTATGTATTTATGATCTGCGTTACGGGTGACCTTAAGAAATTCTCTCCACGAATCCTCTGTATTTAATCCTTTGCTTTGTTCGCTAAATACATTAAACGCTTCCTTTAATTCCTCTTTCATACCGTCGTAATTTGCCTTGCCAAATAAATATACCAAGGTTTACAAACTAACGCGTTACCCACCTTTTACCTCGGCCTGCTCATTCCACAAAGTTTTATGTTCCTAACCACGTAGCCTTCATATAAAAACCAGGGATCCAGTAAACATTTTTAGATATTGTCTAAATGGGATCGTTCACCGCATTTTTTATTGCCACATCTGATAGACTTTGTGAAATAAAAAGACCCATGTTTTTCCTGTGGAAAAGTGGGCGTGCAAAGGACTCGTACGTCATCCACTTCGTCCAATCACAACTGAGACTGCCAAGCTCCTTCACGCAGCCACAATGGGGGACACACAGCTGACTCTTCCAATGGAAGTGGTTGTTAGACTCCGTTCGGATTATTTGGCATTGCATAGAAGGCATTGTCTATTCGACTGCATCGTAATTTGTGAATAAGCAGGTAAAATTCAGCACAGTTTTAGTCACATGTATACGAAAATATTTTGTTGTTCCGTTGTTTGTGATTATTTACAGGGTGCGACGGCGGGATCTGTGCAGGCAGACTTTCCGTCCCCACCTCCCCTCCTTTCTCCTCCACTTTTCCCCCCCCACCCAGTCTTCCTTAGAACAGTCAAGGATGGGATGTGGATGACGTAGTAATCCTTAACGCAGCTCGTTCGGTGGGCGTAACCTTTTGCTCAATTTAACTTTTAATTTGTGAGTGAACGGCTCTGGCTATAAGATTGATTTTTTCACTAAAATTAATTTTTTATTTCTATAAAACGATTTCGTGAATAAAAGAATAAAATAGCGATTTCGGTTCCGAGTAAACGCCCTCATTGCATTTACGCAGTACATTTCAAGTCACTCTGACGGTCTGTGGCAGGGGGTGAACATCCACATGACATGCACCACGTAAATCCAAGTAGGTAAGTGGAACAATGCTGCTTCGTCGGAGAAGCGTTATGAAATATAAAGCCAGCTCTCATACTATCACGTCAACCTGATCCCCGTACCACCTGAAATTACCTGTTGAAAAAGTTTTCTTGGGGGAAACACAAGGCTTTGAAGGGGAATGCTGTCGGTCCATCCCGTGTGACTATTATATCTCATTCCCTCCCCCCTCCCTCCCCCTATTCCCCCTTTCCCACCCTCAACACTCGTCCCTATCTCCACGGAAAACTATTTATATCCCCTTCCCAGTAGAAAAATCTCTACCTTCGCTACTCCGTGTTAATTTTATGGTGCGGCCCACTCCCGCGCCGTAAAGGGATGGCCGAGTGGCGTTCGGTGGGAGCTCCCTCTGGTGGCTTCTACGTGTTTTTTTCTCTCTCCTTCTCTCTCGCCCCTACACACACCCCCTGCCACACCCCGAGAGAAGTGCACCACCCTCACCGGCGGCACCTCTTCCCTGCACCTATCCCCCTCCCCGCGCAACCAAAAAGAGGGCCATCCGCACCATTCTTCTCCTACTCGTGCGGGAAAGAGTGTCCTCTCCCCCACCCCTCCCAGGGAACGGCCATTTCTCATTTCCTCCAGTCATTCCGAAAAACTCATCCTTTCTCACATCCTCCCACCTCCAGCCTTTTGGGCCTCCTCCCACAGGTGTTAATTGATGGTCCTGCGAAGCGCGGGACGGAGTGGTAGAAGAGGAACCTTTCTCTCTCTCCCTCCCTCCCTCTATCCTCTCTCTTTTCTTGCACTCTATATGGGCCACCCGCGTCACAACTCAGCAGGGTACACCCTCTTTTTATATCTCTCCCTTTCTTTCTAGTCTAGGGAGAGGTTGCAGCCGAAAAGCTTCCCCTCCATCTTCCTCCCCGTGCGCCTTCCTCCACGTCTCCTTATGACCCTAACCTCTCTATTGCCCTCTCCAGCTCTCCCTTCCCAACCCACGAGGGCTGAAATATCTCCCACGAGCCCACACAACCTTTTTAAACCGCACCGCCCTTTCTTCAGCCCCTCTCCCATCCCCTTCTCTGCTTTTACTCCCTCGATCTCCGTCACCCCTCATTCTCCGCGGCCGATCCTTCCCTCTCCCCGATTATGTCGGGGAGGGCAAATGTTTGTCCGCGATCAGCTGATTGTTGACTTTGCTTTCTTCGCGCGTCGCCGCGCTAGTTAGCCTGCGTGCCACTTTCAGCCCGGCGTCGGTACGAGAGGGAGCTCCTTCCTCATTTACGAGCCCAAACTATGTGTGGCTTTCTAATAAATAAACTCCCTTTGTTTCGTAATGAAAATGATAAATTTGCGCCCGAGGGAAAGACATGTCAAAAGCAATAGGGGCGAGGTGTCTTAAAGTAAGATCCACGTATTCAGAATGTTTACTACACTCTCACTTCTGATACTTACGTCATAAGATCTCGATTGCGCGTTTAAAATGGTATACAAATCCAACTCAATATGGTTTTAAGCGTTATAAAGGTACTTATTAAGGTTCACGCTGAGAGATAATACCACATTTGCAGGTAGAATCTGTACATCAATTCGACTAATAGTAAATAACTTATGTCGTAAGCGGTAGGTATAAGACTGTGACTGAGATTCTAAATAAGGTCCTGAGAGTCAATACTATGCCAACAAGTGTCGTCATTTAGGAAGTCTGGAAATCTTAGGCTATATGGGGGCGTTTACTCAGAACCGAAATCGCAATTTTGTACACGAAATCGTTAGATGGATACGAAAAATGAATTTTAGTGAAAAAATCAAACTTCTAACCCGAGCCATTCACTCATAAATCAAAACTTAAATAAGCAAAAGGTGAGGCCCGCCGAAAAAGCTGCTGTGATAACATTGACGTAATTTTCCTCCCGTCCTTGACTGCTTTTAA
The DNA here is from genome assembly GCA_933228895.1 of Platycnemis pennipes. Classification (NCBI taxonomy): domain Eukaryota; kingdom Metazoa; phylum Arthropoda; class Insecta; order Odonata; family Platycnemididae; genus Platycnemis; species Platycnemis pennipes. The sequence goes on from OW121850.1 coordinate 114,352,313, forward strand.
GGGAAGGGAAGGGGAATGAGGGGGGTTCTCGGAAGGTCTGCTCGCACAGATCCTGTCGCAACAGCTTTCATTGGCAGAGCCAGCTGTCTCTCCTACTTTGCGATAAGGCAAAGTAGCTTCGTGGGCTCAGTTGTGATGGGACGAAGTCGATATACGTCAGAGGTTGCACTACGCCCACTTTTCCGAAAGCGTTAAAATCATCAGTTTTTTGCCACTTATAACTCGAGAAATAATTGACGGATCAAAAAACGGAAAAATACGGGTCTTTTCCTTTTACAAACTCTATTAGATACGGCAATAAAAAAATGTGGTAAACCACCCCATTCCCGGCTCATTCAAACTCTTTCCTCTTGATGTCTGGGATCTATCTACATTTCCGTCCAACCTTGTGTTATGTCTTTACAAACTCTACTTTCTTGAAACTTTTATGGATATGGAGAACATCTAAACTGTCGTTGCTGCAAATACTTCAGGCAAAGCAATTATCACGATGCTTGCCAATGCCTAAAACAGTGGTACCTAACTGGTGTGCCGCGTAACTTCAGTGTACCGCAATACTGCACTCAATACTTTGCGGCGTAACTATGTGGAAATTCATGTTCAAATAAAGAATCAAGTATCTATGTATATTTCCACTTGAATTTATTAGGTACAACTAGTTTCAACGCATAGGCGTCATCTAGTTGTACCTGAAGATGACTCCTATGCGTTGAAACTAGTTGTACCTAATAAATTCAAGTGGAAATATACATAGTTACTTGATTCTTTATTTTACCGCAATACTATTGCGTGAAAACGAAAAATTTTAGCTGGACCAACTTCTGAAATGGTTATTCTCGCGACCGGCAGACGGTAAAGTAATCGAAGTCTTTCTTGCATCATAAGGACATATTACTGTAAAACGCTGATTATCCTTGGTAATGGAGGTGGAAGCTCTATCGTGTAAATAAAAGAATCCAATAAGGGTGTCCCAAGGATTTTATCTCTGTTTAAAGGGTGCTGCCAGCGTAGAAGGCTGGGAAACACTCGTGTTACCACTAAGTTGGAAACCTACCTTAATTGTTTCAGAACTTTTTGTAAATGATCACGTTGGTGTCAAATAACAATATATTGGGATTAAGTCGATTCTCGATACTTCCGATGACACGAAGAACCGCGTGGTATCAAAGGATTGACGCATCGAATCACATCCCTGGTTAATTAACTTTTTTATGATAATTCTCCTCTTGAGCATCTCTCATGCATGCATACCTCATCCGAGGTTCACCTTGCCTCTCTTCCCATTCGCTTTTTCCTCGAGGAATGTCTACAACAGGCAATTATATCTCAAATTCTTTTTTCGATTTGAATGAAATGGAAAACACACGTTTCCCATCTTTTTTTATAGTTTGTATTTGAATGTTCTGTCTTCCCACTCAGTAGTGAGTCAAAATGTTTAGAATAATTTCAGTGAGACATCTATATAATACCCTGCAAGCCGCCACGAATGTGTGTGGCAGGGGGTGAACTCTAACCAAACATGAACTACATAACATGCATAAAAAAGGATTAGTACTTGTATAGGTACTGTTCAAAACTACGCTATTTAAAAAAAATAAAAATAGCAAAGCATACATGCAAAAACATGCTGTTAGTTGGGTTAGCTTTAATTCCTTATACCAACATGCAGCTACCAATGTTATCCATTGCTACACTCGTACTGGATATATTTATCGTTGTTCATATCCCTAATATTACGAGGAAAAAAGGACAATTTGACATCTGTCAGTTCGGCAATCAATTTCTCTAATTTTGTAAATATGGTCCAGTCTACCATAGTAAGTTGGGGTCCGCAATATATTTTTAACATCACTGAAAATATGGTCTTGGATTTTATTTAATAGATTAAGTCTCAAGTTCAACCTGCGATCTGACAATGATTCCCAATTTAATTCATTTAATAGACTGGTTACGCTAATAAGGTTATCATACCGTCCCTTTACAAATCTTGCCGATCTTCGCTGCACACGTTCAAGTTCGTTATTTAGACCGATTTCGTAGGGATCCCATACAGTTGTTACAGTTGTTCCCATACAGTAATGTTTACTTGCGTGCTCTGTAAAACGTGACTAAGTCCCATGTGATTCCAAAATTAATCTTAATAAATAATAATTCCCAAATTAATCTCTGATAAATTACTATTGCAACTATTAGTGCACTTACGTTAGCTCTAACGAGCTCATCACATTCAATGAATACATTATTTCGTCGTATTTACATTCATTTTTCTTATGTGTTGCCCGCCTTTCATTTCTTTTCCCCTTAATTTAGAAGTCTGTGGCGTATTCGTGATCCTTTCTTGCATCATCCATTGGCTACCACTCATCATGCATAGTGCATCTATCATTCATCCAGAGGAGGGAACAATTGATGAGAGGTTTTCATCATTCCTTCACTCAACGCTGCCATTTGTGCCTTCATCGCCACTCCGCAAACGCACTCACCCTCCTTCTTGCGCTTCAATGGCCAACACTGAGGTGGAATCCTTTTGGGTCCCGAAAAAAGGACACCGCACAGGCCCCTTCACACCTTTCTCCACTCTCTTTCTCTCTCCGTCCATTCTTCTCATTGCCCACCCAAAGGCCCGGCCCTCCGAACGACTCCCCCGAGCCTTCTCCAATTCGGAGGCCTCCGGTCAACGCTGGTGGCGCTGCGGCCCCCTTCAAGCCGAGGGCGTGTTAACTCTCGCCACTGCTGCTTCCGGTCACCACACGGCCGATTGAAGTTTAAGTGTTGTTCGGAGGTTGTAAGTTGTCAAGGGAGACTCATTACTCACCCAATTCACACCCTCTCTCGCACTCTCATTCAAGGCCTCTGACTTTCTTCGCTCCCAGAAGGTCTCACTCAATGGTAGATGGAGGCATCTTGCACAAGCGCACCTGCAGTTTACTCTGGCATGTAGTAATAGTAGTCTAGCATGTAGTAATAGGACATACATACATGTCTAATTTGTATCTTGGTAGGCACCGCTAGAAGGCAGCATGGGATTAATATACACTATGCATGCATTATTGCTTAATAATGGCTTTTTTTCGGGGGCTACACCAGCGTTTTTTTTCACTGTTAGTTCAATTAAATTCACCAAAGGAATATGTGGGTATTAATAAGTAATGTAGCCTACTGCCAATAGCTATCAATATGAAGATACTGCACACATCCTGTAAAATATATCTGGTCGCATGACTAACTGGCAAGATTCATAAAAACAGGTGAAGGTTTGCTATCATGTAAACAAAGTACTGATTACTGTTAAAGCTACAGGATTAAATACAGTGGACCTTTAAAATGCAATGCTGTAGTAATTGTAATAATAATAATAATAATATGTAATGTTATGCTCAGGAGGAGTGCCGGAATGCGACTGAAGACCTTTCTGTACTAACAATTACACCCATGCATCGTAAATTTAGTTCATTCAGAGATTCAAAAATTCAGATGCTTATATTACATGTCGTAATTATTTCCCCAATAACTTCAATCAACTCCATTATTGGAGTTGATTGAATTATTGATTGATTGATGATTGGAGTTGATTATCCACTTCAATTAACTCCCTCATTGTGCTCGAAAGAAGTGAGATTTTAAATTTCTCAGTCTTTCTATCTATCTCCCTATTTTCACTTTATAGTGTAGCCTCATTTATCTGTTCAATGAATGTTTTACCTAGTGATGCATGTAATGTATCATTAGGCAAAACACTCATTATGCAGATGTATATGTAGTGTACCAATGTTTTGCGATTATTTGTCCCTTACCACACAACCTCGAGATGGTTTTTAGGGACCCCGACCCCGTCGATATGGCTGTAAACCACTTGATCATCTAGGTATACTATGCATGCATCATTGCTGAATAATAATGGCTTTTTTTCTGAATGATTTAATGTATTTTTAACTTCTTGTGGAAAGGTATCTGAAGTGCATTCTTTAACGTATGTCATAGGGGCTACATGAGTAGTTTTCGTCCATAGTCTGTGTGCTGTAAAAGCAGCAATTGAACCCTTAAAGTCGATTGGCGATCCTTAGGGGTGACGGCGCTTTGAAAATGTTACCTACCGCCGCGTCGTGTTATTGCCCTGAGCACTCATATTTGCAGTCGTGGGAAATTTCCACGTGGTTAGACCCCAAAAACGGAAAGGACGATGAGTTGGAAATATTTCTGAGGCAAAGGATCTGTTTTCAACATGAATCCATTACTCCTTAGTCAAACGTGTCCAAAGTTGTTAAAGCACTGAATCATTTTAGTGGCGAAAGAATTATCTTAGGCCACAATTGTCAAAAATTGCATATTATTTTCAGCATGCACGCTATATTTGACGAAAAGTAATATTAAATGTTTTTTCTTAGAAAGAAAGGATACAAAATCCATCATGCAAAATAAAGAAGGGCATTACAGCAATGATATATTTTCATATTACATTCAAATAACATATGTATGTTAATTTTTATCTCTGGGCCACTCATATCAGTGTTCTGGTCCATGGGTTGGGAAATTATCATTATGTTGACTGCTATGCTCTTCGTGAAACATCACGGAAACACACTCCTTACATATTCAGTCGCAAAAGTGAATTAGTGTGCCAAGTGTCGGAAACGATTAACAACATTTAAAAAAGATAAGGTTCGCTGCTTTTGTAAATGAAAAGGCATAATTTCCATCATAAATCGTCTTTCCCCCCGCGATCAGAGTTCCTCTACATCTGCAAAATACCGCAAGGGTGTGTGGCAGGGGGTGAAGCATAACCAGACATGCATTTAAGCCAAGAGTTGTAATCTTAGTTATCAAAACACGTTTTTTATTGATTCAAAATATTTAAGATTGAATGAATATCTCCTTAGAAATAATGTAAATTCAGTTTCAATACTGTTGTTTAAGCCAGCACTGTCTGGAACGAACATCACACTTAAACATATATTCATATATTTTGTCAATCATGCAAAAGAAAAATTTATTTCGCATTTCGTACCATGCAGACATATAATAATACCATTAAAAACGTATTTTATCTATTCTAATTCCCCCCTGCTATCTTCCTATTAATGTTTTATATTACCTTCTTAGTACCTAAGTTGCCACCAAGGTATGACAGCGAATTAATTCCTATCAGTCATGCAAATACCATCGATTAAACGGAGTTTCTACACTAACGTACAAGACAACCGCTAAAGTAAATGTTTTTGCTTAATTTGCAATTAAATTTCTTCGCAGGCTCGCAACTCTAAACCTAATACGATAACATAAGGAAAATGCTTCCAAACGCAATGGAAGGCCGCAGGGAGATGGACGTGGTAGTCAACGACACAGGGGTCAGAAGGGTTTCTAAGCTCTTTTATCCTTCAGCTAAACTCTTTATGCGGAAAATGGCTGAGGCACTTGGGCTACCTTTTCTCAAGAACCTATCTTCAATCGCATAGTCGAAATGTGGAAAGAAGCGTAGAGAAAAATAATGACTCTTCATTGAGCATTCACATTTAAAAAAGACATTATTATGAGAATATTCTTAAAAGTCCATCGAGTATTATGCTTAATAGCGTTATACTCTTTTCGCGTGAATGGGAAACTCTTTATTTGCATACCTAAAAACAACAGAAAATGAAATAAAGGTTGAAAATGTAGATGGAATTTTTACCGAATAGTTGTAGGCGTTACATTTTCTTACAGTATGAATGAAAAGAGGTTCAACTGTCCTTTAAAGCTTACGAACTAAAAGATAAGTATAAAAAACAGTAACTCGAACCTATTAAAAACAGTACTTTTTGGATTCAGGATAAGTTTTTCGAACAACCGCTCGCTAGATCACTTGGAATTAAGAAAGGTGAGTATTACGGGAGAGTGAGAAGGTTGGGAGGAATTGGTGGGTTGGGTGTGGAGCGAAACAGCGTCCGAGGAATCCAGGTGAAGAAACTCCATCGCTCGGATTCTTCTCAGAGCTTTGTTCCGGGTGCATAAAACTGTTTCTTGCACAGCATTCTTTCCTCGGCAGCCTCTTTACCCTCTCCTCCCCAACTTCCATACCGTTGCAACAATTCCATCGCGGACCCACCAGGCAAACATACCGCAATCCGCGAACAATTCGCCTCTGGCAATCATCAAGGCGTTCCCAAATCGCGCTTTTGAGAAAAAAAATCCAAATTTTTACCGGAGTTGATGACGCCGGCTTGAATATGTTTCTTTCTTCCTGCGGAGACCGTTTCCTTCATTCTTTCCCTCTTAAAACACTTTTGTTTCCTTTTTGGACCGTGCCGTGAACTTCCAGAAGCGTCGTTATTTTCCACGTGAAGATCCTGGTCAAAACAGGTGTTTACACTCTATATGCCGTGGAAATTCAAACCGGCTACTTGAGAAAAAAAATCACATTTGGGTTTGTGTATTTTTCTCATTGCTTTATTTTGTTCCGTTTCCTCCAAATACTCACGTCCAGAGATGCAGCTGGTTGGGTACCCTTCCACCTAAAGGGTAATGACACCTCCGTTCGAGGGCTCGTATATTTGTAAACAGTTCGTTTTCTTTTATCGACCCATCTGGCAGCCCCTCGAACGGAAAGAAATGATTTTGTGATTTCCATGCCTACGGCTGAGCGAGTGTGCCAAGGAGTTTGCCACCTGTTATCTAAAAATCGAATGTTACCTTCAACTGCGTTAAACGATTTTTCGTACTTCTTTTTTTGGAAAGCATATTCTCAAAATCTTTATGCTTTTACCCCAGCGAAAATTGAAATAAACACCTTTCTCTAACAAATGCGTGCACACAACATTCCATGCAATTGATTAGTTTCTAACATTCCAGGATGAATTATGTCCATGTTTTAATTTAACTGGCAGTATTATGTTATCATTATTTTCATTCATTATGCATGGGCGCGGATTCAAGTTACGGAACATGCTGAGATCCTTTCCGCTAATTTTTTGTCTTCTTTTCTGTGCCGCGTAAAGAGTATCGTTCAAGAACAAATAATTAGCCATATTTTGTTAAGAGGAGGTCGATTCCGACCATTTATTCTTCTACCCTTAACGGTACAAACAGAATTATCATTCTATTAACCTCCTTTGTAGCAATTTAATACCCCTCGTATCATTGCCAGTAAATTATCTTGCATCTCTTGGCCTGTACCGCTGACACTGTGGGATCAATTACCAAGAAAACACATTCTAGGTCTGCGCGGTTACTTTTCTGGGTAAAGCGTTAGGCTCTCATCATGGCAGTGGTTTCAAGCCTGTCTCTTCACTTAAAATAAAACCTTCAAATCGGAAGGAGAGAAACCCAAGGATATGAATGAAGGAGTAAGGAGTATGGATGGAGAGAAACCCGACGTCGGAATGAGCTTTGGCAAATGGAGCCGAGTGAACCACAGCTTAAAGTCCCGTCCAACAACAGAGCATTGAATTCTAGGGAGGACTCGAGTAAGGGCCTATTCATCAATGACAAAGATCTGTTACTACGGAATTCAAATTCATTACCTCGGAGCGAGAGACAAATACTTCTACTCTTAACTAATTTATAAAAAGGGTTGTTTCAGGCGTGATCGGGTGAAATACATATCATCATTAAAGGAATATGGCAATTTTCCACAGTATAAACTTAAATGTGACCGGATATCACTATCATAATTACTATCCTGTAATATAATATATTTAGGGGTTTATATATATAAGGAGAAAATATTATATTAATGTACTATCCTACATTAATATTATATTATCTCCTCCCATCTTCCCTCATCTGCTTCATTTGTCCTGCCCCTCCCCCCCGATGTGCTACGTACATCACTACAATAATTAAAAAAATTGCAATTTTCCACAATATAAAGTTTAATTCGACCGGTTTCGACAAACTACATCATCATCAGGTCACGTATGTAGTACATACATTGAAACCGGTTGCATTAAACTTTATGTTGTGGAAAATTGCTAAATTTCGTTAAATACTTAACTAATTTGTTCCGTGTCCTCCAAATACTCACGGCCGATTAATTAAATTTGGACTCTATTACCATGAAAGCACGTTCAAGGACTGCGCGGATGCTTGGTTTTGGAACGCTGGTGGGCTCCAGAGGAAATGCAAGGGAGTTCGTTAAAAACCATCGGTATTATCTCGAATAGGTAACCGAGGAGTAACATGGTTCAAACGTGAGTGGTTCGCAAATTTTGGCTGTTTGAATCGTTCACCACAATCTCGTGCACTGTTCGCTGTTGGAAACGCACTCTATACATTGATCTAATCGGACTCCACGGTCTTTGGCCGCGCCCTATTAAACCCAAGCTGCGTGAATTTGAGGGTACCGAGCTTTTCCCGGGGAAAAAACAGTCAGTGCAGGGGAGGGGACTGCCTCTTCCACCCCTCACATTTCCTTGCGAATAGGAAACTCCTTCGGTCTCAGTGCGTAGTGAACTCTATACTAGTGAGCTGGTGCGTTTAGAGAGACTTCGAAGGAGTGTGTTTAAAACCGTCGGGATTATCTCGAATAGATGACTGAGGAGTCACATGATGCAAACACGGATGATTCGCAAATTTGGGCTGTTGGAATCGCTCATTCAAAACTCTGCCACCGTTTTCACCCGAGTTTTTCTCATCTGGCAGCTTTATGCTCGAGATAGATTGGAAAAACTCGAGGGAAAACAATGAGCGACATTGTAATGAGCTATTCTAATGCATCAAATTTGCGAACCACTCATGTTTCTAAAATGTGACTCCTTGGTTACTCATTCGTATTATCCTGGCGGTTTCAAACACACCTCCGGTTTCTTCAACTTACTAGTAGCATTGAATTCTGTGTGTGTTTGGTAGCTGTACCTAAGGCACGGGAGCGCCGTGGCCTAGTGGGTAGAGCGCTTGGCTACTGATCGAAGTGTCCCGGGTTCAAATCCGGGTGAAGCCTTTGGACGCCCCCGAACGAAAAATCCACGGAGTGCGAGGTGGCCCAGGGAAAGGAACTGGCCCCCTACCCTGAATTTGTGAAATGCACACGCCATTGGCTTAGTTCGGGGTGAGCTCTATCCTCACCTATCCGTACCAACCTTCGGGTTGAAACACTGAGTGAGTGAGTGACCCAAGGCACGTGCCATACTGCCTGGTAACGGGATATTGTTTCGAGATCGTTTGTGATGAGGATCCTCGTACTTAAGTCCTGATTCCGCAGCCATCTAAAAAAAATCTCCTCGGGGTATTTCCTCCTGTGTCTGCGTCTTTGACGAGCCCCGGGGCGGTTAAGTCGTCGCTTCCGGCTGCGGCCCCGTTGCCAGCCGGCCATACAGTTGGCATGCCGGGCTGCCTCCGCGTTCCCGGGAGCCCGGTCCCTCCCCAACCGACAAACGTCCCTCCAAATAAAAAAGGGCGGAGGGGTGTGGGGCAGGAGAAATGAAGCAGTTGTGGGAAGATTGAAGGAGATAAGGAAACTGAGTGCGGCACCGGTTGGAGGTGATTGGAATGGGGCGGCGGGTTCTAAGGTCAGCCCTGCTCCACCCTTCGACAAGTCCCGAGGAGGACTTCCGTGAAATAAAATGGACTATTGCGGTGGAATGGGACTGGACGAAGAACTCCGGCATTCACGCTCGCTGTCAGGTAGGGGATGCATGGATTAGCAATAGAACTAGTTCTTAGTCGGTCCAACTTCCGAGGTCTCATCACATCATTTACCCTAAAATTAATTTCTTATTTTGACTAATTATTGTAAGAAACTTAATTTATAATTCTAACATAATCACAATATCCATGTCTGTAGCAGAAACAAACCTCTTGAGGTTTGGTTTGCAAGGGTAGCATGCAACAGGCTGTTGCAACAGATCACATGTTTAAGTAATTAAATCTAATTGCACTTTCTGCACTACGGTAATCGGCTTTACATTTCTTTTCCTGGTTCACTTAATCGGGCACGGGATCATGCAAAAATACAGGTCAAATTCTTATGTCGCCATTGGTATTGGGCGTAAATTTGTGGAAGAGCATCATCAATACAAACAAAACAAAACGAATTGCGTCTGTTTTGCTTGTCCCACTACTAATCATAATTCAGTTGCTTTGTTCAGTCTGTTGCTGCAGTTGTCCAGCAAACTTAACCCAAAGCCAATACGAGGAAACAGATTTTTTTAATTGATTTCTGTCCCTCCCCAAGGATAAAACTTTGATGTGCTGGAATGAAGCCCCTGTGGCCAAATGGATAAGGCATCGGTCTCCTAAACCGGGTATTGGGGGTTCGAGTCCCCCCAGGGGTAAATTTTTATTGCCGAACTGACAAATTCATAATGTCCTATTTTCTTCCTACAATTAGGGATATCAATAACGGTAAATATATCCAATATGAATGTATAAATGGATGAAATTGGTAGCTGCATGTTGGTATAAGGACTTGAAGCTAACCCAACTAACATCAGGTATTTGCATGCTTAGTTTGCTATTTTTATCTTTTTTTAATAGTGAAGTTTAGACTAATATATTAATACTAATCCTTTTTTATGCATGATATGTAGTGCATGTTTGGTGAGAATTCACCCCCTGCCACACCTTTATGGTGGCTTGCAGGGTATTGTGTAGATGTAGAATGTCTAGTCTAAATAGATTTCTTTCTCTGTGGAATGACTTTCTACTTTTCACTAGAGATTGACAAGCGGGAGCTATGATTATTGCTAGTAACTGAGAATGATTTTTGCTCGTGTGACCTATTGGGTAGAGAGATGGGATACTGGCCTGAGGGCCCCCCTAGTTTGAATTCTGGGCAAAAGCCTTTGTGGACACCCCCACCTAAAATCCTCACGATTCGATTTTCTGTGCGTCAGAATATCGCAGCAAATTGCAGGTGGCCCAGGGAAATGAACTATCTCCCCTACTCTGAATTTGTGAATTTCACACGCCAATGACCAGGTACGGGGCGAATTCTACCACCACCTATCAAAATCCAACCTCAGCTTGAACGCTAATTTTAAGGGACACCTATGGGTCCAATTAAGAGTGATTTTTATGGTGAAAAATGAAAAGTCAATATTTTAATTCATTAGTTGTGCTAGGGTGGTTTTTAACCTAAACTTTGGGTATAGATGGCACGGATAGATTTTCAAGAATCACATTGGGTGCAGGTGGGGAAAAGGTTGGAAAAATTACAATGGACTTAAAGATAGACTAAGTTCTGCGTGACATGGCTGCAGAAAATATATAAGCTCTTAGGGGATGAGGTGCAGTCTGTGGAGTAAGTGATTAAATGCGATGCTACACGATGAGTTAAATTATTTAGTAGAATAACATTTTGAGGTGATTTAACTGCTAGGTGCTATCACAAAGGCAAAGATAAATTACATCAACATCTACCTAATACCCTAGGAGCCACCACGAGGGTGTGTGGCAGGGGGTGAAGATCACCAAATACGCACTATTGACATGCAAGTAGGATATTTAATGGAGACATGCTGGATAATTGGCACACAATAAGTTAGATGGTTAGTATCTACATAATAAGAAAGGGATTATTGGTTTTTATACATACATCATGCACTGCAGACTACTCGGACAATATTTCACCTACCTATCCTTTGCTATGCTGCTTATTGTGCTCTCTTACGGGAAAATTACATTTTAAATCTATTGGTCCGACAATCTATCTCTATAATCTTTTTAATCAGATCAAACATAGCATAATATTCATCGATTCTTAATATATATCTAACGTCATATGTAAAAAAAATCTGTTTCGAATTTACTACTAAGGTTTTACCTAAAGTTTAACCTGTGTTCTGATAGTAATTCCCATCCTAGTTCTTCTAGTAAACTCGTAACACGTATACAATTATCATAACGGCCTTTAACAAATCCAGCTGATCTCATTTGCACAAGCTCTAATTCCTTAGTCGTACCTTCATCGTACGGATCCCATATACTAGCGGCAAATTCTAAATGAGGCTTGACAAGTGTAAAATAGCTTCTTTCTCGTACACTCTCATCGCATTAGCCTAGAACTCTTTGTACGAATCCTAATCTACGGTTTGCTACTCTAGTTATATCCCTGATGTGTTCCCCCATGATATGTTTATGGTGATGGTGACGCCAAATTATTTAATAGATTATACGTTACATATTTTTCGTTCTTTGATGAAATAATTATTTCGGGGAAAGCTTTTCTTTTTCCAAAAGTTCATTATCGCGCGTTTCTTAAAATTTAATTCTAGCTGCCAAGTAACACACCAACCATCATTCGCATTTAAATCCTTTGCTAAAGACTGACTATCCTCTTCATTTATAATTTCCTTATACTCCTCTGCATCAACGGTACATCTACATCTACATCTACACGATACCCTGCAAGCCACCGCGAGGGTGTGTGGCAGGGGGTGAAGGTCACCAAGCATGCACTACTAGCATGCAAGCAAGCAACTAAAGGGTCTCATGCAACTAGATTGTTAGTATCTATAGTATTTGAGGGGTTAATACATGCATCATGCACTACAGAATACTCAAAATATTTCCCCTAACTATCCCTTTCCTATGCTGCCTATTCTGTTCTCTTATAGTACGGGGGAAAAATGCCATTTTGAATCTATCTGTACGACAATCTATCTCTCTAATCTTATTTATCTGGTCGAATCTAGCATAATACGCTGGTGTTTTTAATATGTGCCTAACATCTTCAGTAAAGCTATCCGATTGAAATGTCTGCAATAGATTTAATCTGAACTTTAATCTACGCTCTGATAATGATTCCCACCCTAATTCTTGTATTAATTCTGATACACTACTCAACCTATCGTAACACCTTTTGACGAACCTAGCTGCTCTATGCTGCACACTGTCTAGTTCTCTCATCAAACCTAATTCATTAGGATCCCATACACTGGCTGCATACTCAAGGTGGGGACTAACTAGTGAAAAGTAGCATCGCTCTTTTGTCTTCTCATCACATTTCCCAAGTACTCTTTTTATAAATCCTAGCTTTCTCTTCGCTCGGCCGCATATTTCCCTTATGTGTCTTCCCCACGATAAATCTTTAGTGATTGTTACACCTAAATATCTTACGGTTTCAACGTTTTCGATCTTCGTGTTATTAATTCTATAGGATCGCTCTATCGAATTATTCCTCCTCCAAAAATTGATAGCTACACACTTTTTAAGGTTAAGCTCTAACTGCCATTTGTCGCACCACTCTTGAATTGCATCTAAATCCTTGCTAAGTGATTTCGTGTCCTCTTCGTTTGATATACCCCTGTACACCACCGCATCGTCTGCAAAAAGTCTAAGGTTACTACTAACTACGGTACCCAAATCGTTTATGTATAAAAGAAATAGAAGCGGACCTACTACGCTACCCTGGGGAACTCCCGATGTGACTTCGATTGTGTCCGACATGATACCATCTATGACAACCCTCTGCTCTCGCCCACTTAAGAATTCTTTTACCCAACATACAACGTCTTTATTTATACCAAAACTCTCTAACTTCAAGATTAATTTGTCATGAGGAACTTTATCGAAAGCCTTTTTAAAATCTAAAAATATCGCATCAACTTCAGTACTGCTTTCGCCGTGGACTAAAATATCGTGTACGAATAAAGCTAATTGTGTCTCGCAAGATCTACCTTTCCGGAACCCATGCTGGCTGTTTATGAGTAATCCCTGACTATCCAAATGCCCCATGATCGAACTGACTACTATGTGCTCAAATATCTTACAAGAGATTGACGTGAGTGAAATGGGTCTGTATTTACTAGGTTCTTCCCTATCACCGCTTTTAAATATAGGTGTAATGTTAGCTACTTTCCAATCCTTGGGTACTGTGTGGTTCTTTAGTGTTTTATTGAATATTATTTCTAGATAGGGGGCTATTTCAGAAGCTAATGTTTTATATACTCTGGAAGGAATTTGATCGGGACCTGGTGATTTGTTTTTACTTATGCTTTTTAACTGCTGCTCTATTGCGCGACATGAAACGTTTATTTCGGGCATTTGCTCACTGAAAGTGTTCGGCGGTGGTTCCACTGCGTTTTGTGACGATGAGTTGAATACACTTTGGAAGAAGGTGTTTAAAGTGTTGGCTTTTTCTACACTGCTGGTGACTCTGATTCCTTTATCATTTTTAAGTGTGTGCACTGTGGACTTATTTCCCTGAAGCTCTCTCACATATGACCAAAACGCTTTAGGATTGCTATCTAAATATTCTCCTAACATCTTGCTCTTGAAATGTGATAACGCTTGCCGACATGATTTCCTTGCTAATGCTCTCGATTTTTTATAGTTTTGAACTAGCTCATTTTTTTCCTCTACCGATAGACCCCGTCTGGCATTTTTCATCTTAGCGTGGCATACCCTTTGTCGCTTCCGTGATTTCCTAACCTCCGCGTTATACCACCGTGGCTCTGTATTATCACTAATATATTTACTTGGTATGTATTTATGAACAGCGTTACGGGTGACCTCAAGAAATTCTCTCCACGAATCCTCTGTATTTAATCCTTTGCTTTGTTCGCTGAATACATTAAACGCTTCCCTTAATTCCTCTTTCATACCGTCGTAATTTGCCTTGCCAAATAAGTATACCCTCCTCCTTGGTTTATAATGTCTTTCAACGCCTACAATAAATTTCGCGTGCACTATTTTATGGTCACTAATTCCTGTATCTGTAACTGTATTTAGAACTCTCTCGGGTATATTTGTTGCTAATAAGTCTAGAATGTTGTTTCCCCTGGTTGGCTCTGTTACTAGCTGTTGTAAAGAATGTGTCGTAAAGGTGTTCAACAGTGATTCGCAATGTTCCTTATCCTTACCTCCTGTAATGAAACTACACGTATTTCAGTCTATCGGGGGGAGATTGAAATCTCCGCCTACTATTATTCCTCTATCCTTCTTCCCAGAAAGTAATGTACGTATCACTGACTCTAGCTCTATTATAGAATTGACGTCTGCGTCCGGTGGCCTGTAATATGCACCTACATATATCTTTTTTTCGTTACTACTTTTACTTTTAACGGAACACCAAATACTTTCTACATTTCGCTCTGAAATAAGTTCTCTTCTACTGACATACGGGTCCTTCACAGCTATGAAAACTCCTCCTCCGTTTCTGCTTACTCTATCCTTTCTGTATACTGTAAAACACTTCGGAAATACTTCATGATCTGATATGTCCTTCGAAAGCCAGCTTTCTGTACCTACGATTATATCTGCATTAGTACTCTTAATGAGGTGGTGAAATTCTGCTACTTTATTTCTTATACTACGACAATTCACTACTATCACTGAAATTTTTTCTTCCAATCTGTTTCTCTCTTGGTGCTCCTTTCCAACTAAAATTTTCCTCGATAATGTTTTGACGGACAAACTATTTGGTCTACCTATTACCTTTGATGAATTATCATGTTCGTTCTCTCCATGTGTTTTTCTCTGAACGGTAAAAAGACGTAGCTCGATATTTTTAACTACTGTATTCAATTCATTATCTTTTCGTGCATTTATGCGCTAACTTTATGCATCGGTAAACCTATCATAACACCATTTAACTGTTTATGCTGTTTTCCGCTCCACACTCCCGTTCTGCGTTCAAACCTAATATATTTTGATTCCATATACACACTCGTGTCAAAGCGAAAACTCTTGGTGTTGCATGCTATACCACACATTTGTTACGCCATAAAATTTACGTTCCTCGCGGGGAGTGTCATTGCAAGTTATTTCCAAAGATATATTTTTCAAATACCAGGCCTCAAGATATTTCACGGCTGAAAGAAGTCTCTCCTGTAGTAAGAGAAGCGCCATAGTTTCGATTATAAAATTAGCACCTATTGTGAGTAGTCTTTGTTACAGGTGTAGTATCAACTCATATATTTCCGGTAGCCATTTAACCGAACGCGGTATGGCATTGAAATCAATACATCAACTCCGCACAGAGTGAACCGTATAGCAACTGAAAAACCGATGACTTGGTTGCACATCTTTTTGCTGCCGAATGGTTCTATTTTATAAAAATATTTCAATAAGGTATGATTAGGCTTTATGTTGCTTTGACCACTAAGGACATATTGCACTGTTTAGTCTAACTCTATAATAAGCCTAATACGGGCACAACATCCTTGCCCAAGGTTATATTTAAACCGCGGCCTTCCAGGCCAAAACGTTATTTACCTGGCTATCACGGCCGGAGCTTGGCTTCTTGATGATGTAAGCGAAAATGAAAAAAATTGATATGAAACATTGTAGCACAAAAATACGCTCGGAATTCCACGAAATTAGTGAATGGAATACGATTCGATACTGGGGTTGGGTTGGTGTAGCGGTTAAAGTACCAATTTTTTCAACTATTCCGTTTTCTGTTTGTGGTGGCATGCAATTGTTTTTCAATGTTCCAGGGGACTTAAAGTCCCAGAGTAATAAAGACTGTTTTTAATTTCAATTCAATTTCAAAGTACTGCCCTCTGACCCTGAGGGTTCAAGTTCCAATTTCGCCTGTGGATAATATTTTTCATCAGCAAGCCGCCTCCTAATTGAGTTCTTTGTGGTGAGCATTTGAGTTAAGTAGGTACTCCGTCCGTCGGATAAAACGTTAAGGCGTACTCCACTTGATCCCTTTTGTTAAGAACAGGTTAATTCCGACACCGGGTTTCTCTCCACCCTTCCTCCTTACCCTTCCATTCCCATCTTTGTTTTTCATCGTAATTGTTTTTCAATGTTCCAGGGGACTTCCCAGAAGTCCCTGACCCTGAGGGTTCGTGTTCCAATTTCGCCGGTGGATGATATTTTTCATCAGCTTTTCTCCCGGTCTGAAGTGCCTGTAATTGCTGGTGCATACTTGGAAACCATAGATATAGAGACTTCAAAACTCTTCGATTCGATCTAACCCAAAAATCCTCATGCCAGGTGGTGTTCGTGTAAGGATTATCTCCTCAGGCGGTTGGCAAGCATGTTGCAAGGAGAGTAGGGAAGGGAGGAGGAGAGGGGTGTTTGCGGGGAGGGGGTGGGAGAGAGAGGGAGGAAATTGATGGGGGTGGGGTCGGAGTGGGTGGGGTGGCGGTGCAGAAATCGGACTGGAGGCGTATTTACGACCGAGTTTCCCTCTAGACCGTTCCGGTCCGCTGCTCAACACGTGAGCGTGTGTGTGTGATTGCGGGGCATAGGGACGTGCGGTCGCGAGGGAGGGGGGTGATCCTGGGGAAAGGGGGGGAGTGCACGTCGCGGGGAAGATGGGAGGGAGAAGGGTTGAGGGCCGGGAAGATGCTCCCCTCCCCCCAAGGGCGCGAGGTGAAGGAGGAGGAGTCTGACAATGAGTAATGAGAGGGCGGGGGAACGGGATGGGACGAGGCAAAGCAACAGGGTGGGTGGGGCGAAACAGGAAGAATATATAGTGGATGCACACAAAGGCAACTAAGAAACTAGTCATTAATGATTGGTAAAAAAATCAATTAGGTTCTGCTTTACATCTACATCTACACGATACCCTGCAAGCCACCGAGGGTGTGTGGCAGGGGGTGAATATCACCAAGGGTCTCATGCAACTAGATTGTCAGTATCAATAGTATTTAAGGGATTAATACATGCATCATGAACTACAGACTATTCTAAAATATTTCCCTTACCTATCCCTGTGCTATGCTGCCCATTCTATTCTCTTATAGTACGGGGGAAAATGCCATTGGGATCTATCAGTACGACAATCTATCTCTCTAATCATATTTATCTGGTAAAATCTAGCATAATACGCTGGTGTTTTTAATATGTGGCTAACATCTTCAGCAAAGCTATCCCATTGAAAATTCTGTAATAGATTTAATCTGTACTTGAACCTACGCTCTGACAATTACTCCCACCCTAATTCTTGTATTAATTCTGAAACACTACTCAAACTATCGTTAACCCTTTTAACGAAACTAGCTGCTCTACGCTGCACACTGTCTAGTCCTCTGATCAAACCTAAATCATTCGGATCCATTACACCTGCTGCATACTCAAGATGGGGCCTAACTAGTGAAAATTAACACCGCTCTTTTGTCTTCTCATCACATTACCCAAGTACCAATCCTGCCACACACCCTCGAGGTGGCTTGCAGGGTATCGTGTAGATGTAGATGAAGTACTCTTTTTATAAATCCTAGCTTTCTCTTCACTCGGGCGCTTATTTCCCGGATGTGCCGGGATAAATCTTTAGTGATTGTTACGGTTTGACGCTGTATTTTCACTTTGCATGCAATATGTATGCACGGAGTAGCACTTTTTGCATGCCTACATGGTTAATAAGCTGATTGTTAATTAATGCTTGGCGAAGGTCCACTCCGTTCCATACACTCTTGCGGTGGTTTTCAGGATATTATCAAGATGTATCTTCACTCGGATTCTAAATATGATAAGCCCTAATTTCGACAGACCCAATATTTAGCAAGTGATATATTTATTCCTTCATATCTTCCCTATTTGTGATGCTAATGAGGTTACCAGTGTCTACTGCCTGTGCTTTCCCTGCACAAGAGGTTTAGTACTGGTTCTCTCCGAAATTTTTTCTCGGGAAAACACAGAATTGTGGGAAAAAATAAGAAATTTCTCCGCTGAAATTTCACTGACATGGTCATATTCGCGTGGTTGTATTTCCGTCATTTTTCTTCGTTTAAAAACGAAATATATCACAATTGCGTGAATTTTCTCGGGTTTTCCGCCGGGTGATTTTCTCTACGGCTGACGACGTTTCCATCACCGGCTCGATCATCATCATCAGGGTTTGTGAATGAAGGTGACAGAGTCAGCGGTCGGATCGTATACAGCCATGGGGACACTCTCCCGGTGGAAAACCCGAGAACAATTCACACAAGAAATGCGCCGGGAAAGCACCAGATATATTAGGCGCATGGCATAATCCTGAGGCATAAAATGCTATATCATATATTACGGTAGGGGTTCAGTGAGTGGAGCACAGATTTTTTTATCGAATACAAACTTTCCCTGACATTAACCTCAACCAATGGTGAATGTAGGCGATTTTCCTTTAAAGGCGGATATTCAGTAATCTTACTATTTGTCTATTAAAAAAGAGACGATACACCTGACTATTTCAACCTATTGCAGTTTTACCTTTCGTAAGTAGTGAAGTCATGACCTTATAATTTATGGCCACTACTCAGCATTTGTCCATGTACCACGCAATGAAACGGGGCAGCAAAAAATTACTTGCTCTACATCTGCTACTCCAAAATAATGGCGAAATATGTGACTACCTAGGGGTCATAATCAAAGGATCTTTTTGTTTTAGATGACTAGGAAGGTAACATTTACCAATGAAGAATAAAAGTAATATCTTGAAAATTATTTTTATTTCACAGCAAATTTTTCTCCATGAGTAGTCGCTATTATGCTACGCTTTTCAAATGTAATACCGTGACACTTTTGAGGGGTTTCTGTAACCTTGTATATATTCCCATATAGTCTGATGAAAATGTTGATTAAAAATCGGAAAAGTACCTATATCTATATCTATATCTACGACATACCCTGCAAGCCACCTCGAGGGTGTGTGGCAGGGGGTGCATAAACACCAGGAACAATGACACCACAAACAAAATGGAAAACTACAAAACAAACACTACACCTTTAAAAGTAATTGGGGAAAAAAGAAGGAAAACTACCAAATCCCAATCATGCAGTACACACCCATGAATACCATGCATGCGAAAAAAAAGCAATGCATGTGAGTCACACGTTGATTTGAACATGCAGGTAATTAAAAAAAATACTATGGACCTACTCTGAATATTACCTCTATAATTATTACCGATTTACGCGATGTTTAACGTTCTGATCTCGAATCGTACGCGGAAAAAATGACATTTTAAACCTGTCCGTCCTGCAATCTATCTCCTTAATTTTATTAGAATTATCGAACCTACCATAATAAGTCGGAGCCAGCAATATATGGTTAACGACATTAATGAAATGTCCCTCCCTAAATTTTCCTAGAAGATTAAGTCTATAATTCAGCCTGCGTTGTGACAGCGATTCTCATCCCTATTCGGCTAACATACCAGACACACTGCTTTCCCTATCGTAACACCCTTTTACATATCTCGCCGCTCTTCTTTGTACTCGATCTAATTCGTAAATTAAGCCTGCTTCATAAGGGTCCCATATACTCGCAGCATATTGTGTGGTCTAACAATTGAAAAATAGCAACGTTCCTTCACCCTCTCCTCACTTTTCCCTAATATTCTTTTAATAAACCCCAACCTTCTATTTGCTTGACTGCATATTTCCCTGATATGTTTCCCCCATGACAGATCCTGAGTAAGTGCTACACCTAAGTACTTAACTGATTCCACGTTTACTAATTCCGTTCCTTGAATCATATAGTTTCTTTCTATCGAGTTTTTCCTTTTCCAAAAATTTACTGTCACGCACTTTTTTATGTTCAGTTCTAGTTTCCATTTATCGCACCACGCCTGAATTGCTACGAGGTCCTTTTCTAACGATGCCTTGTCTCCCGGACTACTAATTTCTCTATACACTACTGCATCATCTGCGAAAAGCCGAATTCTACTATTTACTTCAACACTGCCAAGGTCATTGATATATAAAAGAAATAAAAGTGGGTATATCACACTTCCCTGGGGAACATTTGATGTGACACTTGCTATATTGGACATGATACCGTCTATAGTAACTCTCTGTTCGAGGCCAACTAAGAATTGATTAATCCAGCATACTACGTGTTTATCTATACCGTAACTTTCTAGCTTTAAGAGCAATCTGTCATGAGGTACTCTATCAAAGGCTTTTTTAAAATCGAGGAATATCGCATCAACCTGAGCATTATTTTCTCCCGAAACTAGTAAGTCGTGTACAAAGAGTGCCAATTGCGTTTCGCATGACTTAGATTTTCGGAAACCGTGTTGGTTATTAAATAACACATTTTCTCTATCCAAGTGTCCCATAATCGAACTTACTATTATATGTTCCATTATCTTACACGATATCGATGTTAGTGAGATAGGTCTGTAGTTGCTAGGATCTTCTCTATCGCCGTATTTGAATAAAGGTGTAATATTAGCCATTTTACAGTCCTTGGGAACCATATGCTCTGATAACGATTTACGAAATATTATTTCTAAGTAAGGTGATATTTCTGATGCTAGTGTTTTATAAACGCGTGCCGGAATTTGGTCAAGGCCGGGGTATTCATTGGTGTTTATGTTTTTTAGTTGATTCTCTATACCGCGAGACTCAATAGCGATTTCGGGCATCGGATGTTTGAAATGTTTATTTAGTGGTTCAATTGGATCTAAAGTGCTGGTGGTGAAAACGCTTTGGAAGTATGTGTTTAACTTATCAGCTTTTTCCAGACTATCATTTATTTTTTCTCCATTATCATCCCTAAGAGTTCCTATAGTAGATTTATTTCCTTGAACTTCTCTTACATAAGACCAAAATGCTTTTGGATTTTCATTCAAATACTTCCCTAGAATTTTACTTTTAAAGTCAGCTAAGGCTCTTCGACATTCTTTTTTCGCTAAGTGTTTGGAAGTTTTATAATTTATAATGATTTTGTTAAGGTGTTTTCTTCCGCGCTTTTTTCAGTCTAGCATGGCAAATTCTCTGTTGTTTTAAAGATTTCCGTACCGCCGCGTTATACCACCGTGGCTCTGCATTCATCTTTTTTAATTTACTCGGTATATACATGTTAACTGCTGAGTGAATAACTTCTACGAATATATGCCTATAAAGTACTGCGTGCATACAAATTCAACATCAAATTACCGAAGATTTAATCAAATGCTTCGACTTGGCAACACTTTCTAGTTCTAGTGCAACGTTTGCCCTAGGCAATAACAAGGCCGTATCGGAACGTTCAGTTTTAAGGCAAGACGAATGAATGTCAAAATTACCAAAATCTTATCTACATAATGGAGGTCTGAGCATTTTTACGCTCGTGTCTAAGGATGTGGAATGCGAAATCACTTTTGAATCGAATAGCACGGTCCCAGAAATAACAAGATGGTGGCTTTATTCCCAATAACGGGATTTCGCGCAAAACCACTCTTCATTCCTTTCCTATAATAAAGTCAGTTACACTCGTAAAGTTGCTTTTACTGCTTAAAACATTCTTGACCAAACTATGCCGATGCGGTCTAAACTTTCTTCCTGTGGCTTCATGAGATGTGATAAAGCAGATGAGGGGCATTTAAATTTGTACGTTTCTCTAGCAAACGACATCGAGTAATCGAAATGAACGCGGCCACTCAAGTATAAAATGACGAGTGATTACAGCAGTACATCATCATTACTATTCACCTTTGATTATCTGGGTGCAGCGGTACAATTGACATTACGATCTTCCAGACCATCTTCACCTTATCAAGGTTCTTCTGTTTACTGTCCTTCTCCACTAGTTCCAAGTATCTTGTCCCCCCTCTGTAACTCTCCCTATTCATTTTACCTTCGACGGTTCCTCCTATTATGACCTTATCTCAACATCTATATCTACATCTACATAATACCCTGCTAGCCACCATAAAAGTGTGTGGCAGGGGGTGAATTCTCACCATACATGCACTACATATCATGCATTTAAAAGGATTAGTATTAATATATTAGTCCAAAATTCACTATTTAAAAAGATAAAATAGGCAAACTAAGCATGCAAAAACGTGATGTTAGTTTGGTTACCTTCAAGTCCTTATACCAACATGCATAGATTCACTCATATTGGATATATTTACCGCTATTCATATTTCTATTTGTACGAGAAAAGAAGGACATTTTGAATCTGTCAGCTCGGCAATCACTTTCTCTAATTTTGTAATTATGGTCCCGTCTACCACAGTAAGTTGGGGTTAGCAAAATATTTTTAACGTCATCACTGAAAATATTATCTTGGAATTTATTTAGAAGATTAAGACTAAATTTCAACCTGCGATCTGACAATGATTCCCATTTTAATTCATTTAATTGACTGGTTACGCTAATACAGTTATCGTACCTCCCTTTACAAATCTTGTCGATCTTCGCTGCACACTTTCAAGTTCGGAGGAACTTAAGGCTCTAGTAAAAATTTCGCCACGATTTGTATTTTCTCGCATTATCCTTACGAATTGTGTTCACTTATTACGTGGTATATCAATTTATTTTTTAACCTCCTACCATGATAGTAAATTTTCGTAAAATATTTTATTGAATTCCAGTCTCTTTTTCCGCCCACCGGATGTTACTCTAAGCACTGGACCACGTGGTACCTTTCAGTAAGAGTAGGCAACTACATAAGAATACCCATTACTTCTCATAGGTGCAAATTATCTCAGTTATGGGTCATTTACCGCAATAACTCATTGTATGAATATTAGACATAGGTATATTCAATATTTCTTCAATATGTCATCCATCATATTCAATGTTGTTTACAAAAAAGCAAAAAAATAACGCCCATGAGACAAATACTTAGGAAAAATCAATGATTATTGTTACCTGGGAAACCGAGTAACCAGCGTTGGACAAGCAAGAAAGATATTGCCTGTAGAATAGCTGGGGCGAAAAGAGCATTTTACCAAAAGAAGATTATTATTGTAACTGCAAATAAAAGAGAAGAAGCAAGGAAATATTTCATTCGTTATTTCATATGGAGCATCCTTTTGTATCGCAGTGAGGCATGGACGATTAGAGCAGCAGAGAGGTGAAGTCTGGAAGCATTTGAAATATGGTGCTACCGAAGAATGGTTAAGATAAAATGGATCAACCAAATAACTAACGACGAGGTTTTTAGATCCCTTTTGGAGTACGGTGCCAGTATATGGGATCTATAAAAAATATGCCTAAATAATGAACTTGAACGTGTGCAGCGAAGATCGGCAAGATTTTTAAAGAGACGGTATGATAACTATGTTAGGGTAACCAGTCTATTAAGGCCGTGTCCGAATTCCCCAATTAGCTGCCTAAATGCTCCCTTCGTTGGGTGGAAGCCATCTTGTAGTGTGTCCGAATTCGTAGGCATCAGTTTAGTCACCGAATTTAATCACCTAATGTTGCCGTCAGCAAAGTGAGCATTAAGTGTATCCTTTTGCGTCGCCATCTTTAATAACCATCCCATAATTCTTAGCGCCTTTGGAGGGTAGAAGAATGGTTGTTGTGGTAACAAAATGTAAACAATTACTTGCGCGATGTTTATTGCTCATAAAGGAGCCGACGAAATACTTCACGTGTGAGTTTAATATTATTTCGTTTTTTTCCCATCAGAAAGATTGAAATTCAAATGTTAAAAATGACAAATATAAATTAAATAGGCAATTCCTAAGTGTATAATGGAAAATAATTCATAACTATATCTTGCTAAGACATTAAACTCGGATTGGTAAATATTCAAAGAACACGAATATTTCTATAAAACGGTGAGATAAATTGCTTTTCTGTTTTTTAAACAATAATTGTGAGACAAGTGGTTGAATTTGCTGATATGAGTTTTCGAAATTCGTACGGTAGTTTTCTCTTCTGATTGTACATTATTTGTAATAAAACGCGGCCAATATTTAATAAATGAATACCGTCAGCCCCAATTTCATCACCAAACCGGGTATTTTACCAACAGATCTGTTCCTTTCCATTTTGCCATCTGCACTAACAATTAGTAAGTAGATGTACTCTATAGGTACGACATTGCACTTGGACGTAACCATGGATTAGGTTGTAAATTGAAGCACTTAAAAACAAAGTTTGTGTAATTATAATGGAAAAAGCATTAATTTACGTAAAATAATAACCGAAAGATGATTGCTATTTGGAATATCTGGAAATATAGGCTTTGTAATGCTAGACGTAGGCGAAAATGGAGAAAGTCTTACCGCTACAGCGAGCATTTGATCAAATAATAATATAATAACAATCCATGGCAACGCTCGAGCTTAAGCTAGTAGATTTGCTGAGAAAATAGTTTTTAATTCAAAACAGAATATATCCGGTGATCATCCTTTTAACTCCAAAAACAAAAGAACTTTAACAAAAGTTCATCAAAAATGACCGCGAGTGAAATACCTCAATTCAGGTTATTGCTACTCATTTGTTTTAACGTACCACTGTTATACCGTAGGGTGCGACACTGTAGCTTTCGTCCGAATTCGTGCTCCCTTTAGTCATCGGGGAATTCAGGCACCTTCGATGGCTAAAGGAACATGGCTAATTCCTAATGGCTAATGAATTCGGATACAGCCTAAATTAATTAAATTGGAAATCATTTTCAGATCGTAGGTTGAAATTTAGACTTAATCTCTTAAATAAATTCTAAAAAACTATTTTTACTGATGACGTTAAAAATATTTTGCCAACTCCAACTTACTATGGCAGACTGGACCATAATCACAAAATTTGAGAAATTGTTTGCTGAATTGACAGGTTCAAAATGTCCTTCTTTCCTCGTAAAAATAGAAATATAATTAGCTCTAAATAGATCCAAAAGCATAAATACGAGTGATACTCCTGATTTACCGTACACTTCGTGGTTTTCAACCCCCGGATTTTTCAGAAACGTAACCCCTGCGGTACACGAAGTATACCTGTATATATTACCTTGAAGAGGTTATCCGATAAGAGAATCGAATGTAGAGTTATGTGAAACCAATCGTGAATGTTGCCTTATGATGATGATACTTTACAATTCACTGGAAACACCATGCTTCTATTACTTGACCATTTTAAAAGAGCTATGCACATAGACTAGAAGATAAACTGTTTAAGGGTGTAGTGGGTGACTAAGGTTCCAGCACTCTTGGCCTCCTATCATACAGGTAATAAATCATAGTTTAACAGTCCGTGGCAAGGTCTCGTTTGAAGAAAGCATTTCTGTGGCCGTATTCCATGTGTTGAGTATTTTATTGATTCTCTTCGTTACGTCAAATAAGGGCTTGAGTTGTTTTCTATTGCAAATTATCACTGTATGGCATCAAGAGCCTGGAGCCAAGCCAAGGTGGAGGGGAGAAAAAACCTTTAAATATTTAAACGACCTTATTTTATTCTATATCGTCTAATGCACCTTGGCTTACATGTTATTGCTTTCATACGCTTTGCCTTTACTTATCCTTTATCCTTTTATATTTTTAAATATTACAGTTTAGACTAATATATTAATACTAATCATTTTAAATGCATGATATATAGTGCATGCTTGGTGAGAATTCACCCCCTGCCACACACCTTTGAGGTGGCTTGCGGGGTATTATGCAGATGTAGATACTGATGACCTACTAGTAGTGCCCATAGTAAACTATTTCGAAGACAGAGAAAATGACATCAGGTACCTGATGATGGCGCAGAGCGCTGAAACTAGTTGTACCGTAAATAAATCTACTAGTGGAATATACGTTGTCATTTTCTCTGTCTTTATGGATTTCCACATTGTTAAGCCTGAATCTTTTGAACTATTTCGAAGTAAATGTGTGTGACTCAAAAGGTTGCCAAGCACTTTACTCTAGTTCCATGATAAAGCATCCCACAAGTTGCTTATATTGTTTCGTTCCATTTCGAATTCAGTGAGTGGAATACATTCCACTCGATGAAAGGAAGCACAGAAGGAATAATGCTATACGACCGTCACTATTCGATAACAATGTCGAGGAATCTAAATCTGGACCACGTACTTTCTCTCCATTTCGATCCTTCGATGCATTAATGACCTTCCTCCCAATGCGTTCGAGAAAATCTCGGCGGAAGTCTTCGATGAAGACGCGGTAGGAGTTTTGCAGTGGTGCGTGCGTGTAGAGATTCCGGACCCCACCATTTCAGAAGATAGGCCCACTCGGACATTCCCCCGCCGTAAATTTCCGATTGAGACATTAACTGCTTATGAGCGACCACCTTGGAGATGGTGTGGGGGGGATGGGGGGGGCGCGAAAGAAGGAGAGGGAGCAGACTTCCTTGTGTTCCAGGCCAGACGGCAATCAAAGAGCTGGTCATCCTCATTCCCCCGAACCTTTTGTCTTTTCCCGTGAAACCATTTAGAGGGAGGAGCGAACGTGGAGCATATAAACCGTCAGAATGAAATACTTTTGTAAATTAAAGACACAGTTTGTACTCTCAATTTGTTCATTAAAAAGTGCAAAATGAACGTTTCAAATACCACGAGTTGGCACAGTGAAATTTCAATGAACAGTAATCCATCATTAAGACGTACCTTTTATCACAAATATGGGGGTACCACGAATAACCTGGGTAGCCAGGTTAGAGACTATTTGGTTTTGAGCTCGAAGTCCGCTTTAAGCATGGATTTTGTGTTTTTGGTGAAATCCACGGAAAACTAAGGTGATTTGCACAATTCAGGATAGGTGCACGGAAAAAAATATTTTTGTCCTCCGTACAAAAACCCATTTGCTGACTCGGTATTTGTCCTAAAAGCAAAAGCATATGTCAGTCTAGCAAACCAATCGTTGGAATAACAAATGCTCAATGGTGGCCGGAGCAAATGGCATTTGTTCCCCTGCGTTTGTCACGACAACAAATGCGTCTGCTAGGCGAGCTATGATCTTGCCAGCGGAAACTCTGAACTAAACAGTTTTGCTGTGTGTTCTGGGTGAAAAAAAGGCTGCATTTCTACAGAACTGTTGAAATTAATTCTTAGAGATTTCTTAGTTTGTAATGAAAGTGCATCAGAGCGAGATGAGCATATCTGATTATTAACAAAATTTTCCGAAGTTTTTGCCTACGTATAGTTCGCTACGAATATGCGTGCCTGAGGTAATGCAAGAAGATCTTCCAAACGAGTGAAAAAAACAATCAGCTCGGTAAGTTACAGTGCATATATTTCATTTCTCTCGAACAACTAAATTCATGAAATATTCTTATACGAAGCACTTAAACGAAGCTATTAATCATCATGAACGGAAATATGTTCGTTCGTTCCATATGTCCGTTCCGTTAGTGCAGTTAGTGGGATCGTTCCGTACGTTCCGTTCCGTACAGAGCGATCTTGTTAGCGGAACGGATGTGTGGAGCGAACGAGCGTATTTCTGTTACATGATGATTAACTGTTTGATAGTGCTGTACATATTATTACCATTTTGGTAGCAAAAGCTGACAATTGAAATTCTATTCTTATAGCATAAACTACTCCAAAAAGCTACCCATGCTAGCATATTTTCACATACAATGACCAATGGAGAGAGGTATGTTGTGCTGAGGCATTCCCTTTAGAGCTGTGGTGTGAAGAGATGTTGAGGATTATTATATTGAGTATATTATTATGAGGTAATTGGTTTATTTTTAAATTTATTTTTTGTAAATTACTCTACTTTGGTGAATTTGAATGATTTATTGTACATATTTTAACTACCTACCTAATGCTTTTCAAACTTTGATGTGACATTTTTATTTATGTACTTGTTGTGCTACTTGATGCGATGTTCAGTTAAAGTGTCACCGGTAATTGTTTTATTTTAAAATGTATTGTTGTAAATAACTCTAATGAACTTGAGTGAATGTATTGTGCATATTTTAACTACTTAATGTTTTTCACACTTGTGACCTACCTACCTATGTGACATTTAACGTAAGTTACGTAGTGAATGATATACTGTTTATTGTATATTGAATTATTATGAAAACGTGTTGATTTCATTGTTTGTATTTTTCGAATACAATGAAATTAAGCTGAAATATTTGTGTTTCATTTAATCCACTGCCCGCAATAACAATGGCAGCCATTTTGTTAGTCGTACAAAAGATTTGCTGAAAAGTCCCTAGCTGGCGCTGCCAACCGTCCTGCTCGGGTTACAAATGGATTTGCTGGAGGAACAACTTCATAGCGCAATGACAAATACGTTTGTCGCCCCGACAAATCCTATTTGTTGGCGAAACAGTAGTAATGATACCGTCAGCCTATGTAATTTGCCCGGAAAACGAATAGAGCCCAACATACAGCATTTGCTAAAGTAACAATCGGCTTTGCTGTCACTATATTGACAAACGTATTTTGCTGGGGTAGCATAGGATAGGTAACCTCAACAAAGTTTTTTTCTCCGTGTGATTATTTGGAAGAGGTAGGGATCTAGGGAGTGGCGGCAGGGTGGAAAGAAAACCAGCATGGGCATCGGCTTTGCTCTTAAAGAAAGGCACCGAAGGGGTCCTTGGTCTTCCGTCTCATTGGACGGACGGAGTACTGGACTATAATTGATCTCTGCACAGCTCTTAAGTAGGGACCTGTATGCCAATAAAAAAATCTCCGCCACTACCAGGATTCGCATGCGGTCCCTCGAGCGGAAAGTCAGTAATCGAAACCAACACATAATGTTGGCTTTATTTTAGCTTAGGATTAGATTAGACTTTACTACAGAGGTAAAAAAATAGCAAGCACCGTCTTTTTGCCGATGATGAGAAATTTTATGGGAAAATTAGGAATAGAGTGTCTTAAGCAAAGTTTTTAGATGCATTGTTGATTGGTGGGTTACTTAGCAGCTAGATTTAAATTTGAAGAAATGCACGATAGTGAAATTTTGGAAAAATAATAGCCATCCCCAGAACAATTTTTGCATAAAAAAATATCTGACGTAGAATTCATTAAATACGTAGGCGTCACCATCTCATGGGGGAAACACATCAGGTCGACGGTTTGCCACTAGTGTAACAAACCATCGCTTAAGATTCTTAAAAAGGGTTCTAGGCAAATGCGATGACATTGAACCAGAAAGAAGCTATTTTACACGTGTCAGGCCTCATTTAGAATATGCTAGTACATGGGATTTGTACGAGAAAGGTATGATAAAGGAATTAGAGGAGATCCAAAGGAGATCAGCTAGATTTGTTAAATACTGAAGTAATACACAGAGTAATATCCCACAAAATAAAATTTCACTTCAATCTTGATACATCATCTTCATGTCACCTGATAATGATGTATCAACGTTGAAACGCCGGTCGAAGAAAATTTCATTTTGTGAAAAACTACACGTGTATTACTTCAGTATGTACAAATTCCACTCGATTTCATGAGAATCCTCGGACATTACATTTATACTTGTTAAAGGCCGTTATGGTAATTGTTAAGTTTTACGAGTTTAATAGAGGAATTAGAATGGAATTACTATCAGGACGCAGGTTAAATTTTAGCCTACACCTTTTCAGTAAATTTGAAGCTGATTTGTTTACAAATGACGTTAGATATATATTGAGAACCCATGTGTATTACACCAGGCATGATCAGATAAACAATATTAGAGAGATATATTGTCGTACCGATAGATTCCAAATGACGTTTTTCCCGCGTAACATTAGAGAGCACAATATGCAGAAAAGCAAGGTGTTACGTAGCCAAAAAATTGTTAGAGTAGTCTAAAGTGCATGATGCATATATTATAAACCAATTCTCTTAATACTACGTAGATACTAACTATCTAGCTGTATGTGACCCTATTTTGTAGCATGTTTCCATGTAGTATCTTATTAGCAGGTTAATAGTGCATGTTTTGTGATCGTCGCCCCCTGCCACACACCCTCATGGTGGTTCGATTGGCATTACGCAGATGTAGATCTTCGATATGCACTTGATATCGCGAGGTGATATTAAATCGGCAGCAAACGCGATATCACGATATTTTCGTTTTCAAATTGAACATAATATGCGTGGGGATTCCTAGATTATTTCTAAAGTTTACAAAAAAAACAGGCTTCAAATTTACTATTTTGAAGGTTCAGTCTTGATCTGAAGTCCGAAAGAATTTTCTCTTTGTCGTTATAGTATGGATTTGAGCCTTTGACAATTGCCACTCCGCCATTCCACAGATCCCACCCATTTCTTATGTGCATGTTTTATCTCCAAAATCAAGCCTTCCTCGCATTGATAATAAATTAGATTTCATAATATACTTTATGCAAGAACTTCTGGACGAAGAACAGTTTCGTGATGTATTAAGTCATTAAATGTTTACGTTAACGTTTATTTACGGTTCACTGAAGCTCCAGTAGACAGCTGTTAGATTGACTCCGCCAATATATAGATTAAATTCGTTCAATCGCAGCTTTTTCTCGCCTTTGGCCACCCCACGAGTAAGCTAAGGATTTGTGACGTCAGTCGTTTAAATGGAAATGACATCACTTAATGTATTATTGGACTGTTCACCTTGATTTCGACAGCTTAAATTGACAAGCTCCGTTTAAAAATGAACGATAAAACTCTTAAGTACTGCAATCTAAAATTAATAATCACAGGCATGCTTCTAAAATTTGTTGGCGTGTAAATTAAGTGTCTTTATTTAAATTACCCTTCCGTTTAGTCAGTCAAAGTGAAAACTGTGATGCATAAAAGTATTACGTTATCCTCTATGCATGAACTAAACTTTGACTGATCAATTAGTACTTAGGATAATATGTGAAGAGTATAGAAATGCACATCCTGGTAGGAAATAGTTTAAATTCACACTTGATTGCCCAAAGGTTGTTTATTGTGGTATGTGAGTAACATGTGGTTAATGGAGAAAAACTACTGCAATCAATTGAAGGGATACAGCTGATGATACTGGCAAGAAAAGTATGTGTTTAGACGACCAAAATGCTCCTTCTCGGTGCACTGATAAGGAGGACCGACTTGTCTCAATCTCGATCAACTTATCTCAGAATGCCCTAATGAGGAAGGGGATTGGTTTGGTGTGGTGGCTAGAGTACTGGCCTCCCATTCCGAGGGCCCGGGTTCGATTCTCGGCAGTGACTGATTTTTCAGTAGAAAACCGGTCCCCACTCACAGGCTAATGCCGACGCCGGGTTTCTCTCCACCCTTCCTCCGTTCCCTGAAACTCCTACATTACCCAGTTGCCCACCTATCCTAAATGGCGCCAATTGCAATTGATCTCAGCTGTCGGTCGCAGTCGCCTCCCCTGAATAACCAACCAACATAATGAGGAAAAAAGAATCATCAAAAAAATAATGCGTAAAGGCAGTAGTATTTCTTTATTTTTATGGTGCATCAAAAGTTACAGTCGTTTTAACCAAACAAGCAACACAAAAAGGATGGAAAGTGAAAATTATATTTATACAGAACCACAAAGAAAGACATTAGAAAGAAGTCCTATACCATTTTTCACGAAAAAGGGGGTAAAATTGTCTTTTCTGATCCAAATTATCAAGTTGCTCATAAATATGGGGGATATACAAGAAAGTCCGCTAGGCCTTAATCAAGTATATCAGGAGTTTCCAAACCTTTCAGCCCGCGGGCCAAATTACCTACCAAACAGCAGTTTTGGGGCCGACTAGATATTTGAGGTCCAAATAAAAAAAAATCAAAACATAGATGTTGTTTTTAATTTTTTATTTAATATTATTTTATTTAGTTATCATTTAATAACACATTGATATGAACACCTGTATTAGTGGCGGGTGTGGTGTAGCGAAATTTTTTTCTGGATGCCAAAATAGTAGACATTTCTGGCTTTAGATTTGATGTCCCTAGCATCAACAGTGATCTGAAATTATCATCATACAAGTTTGTTCTCAAACTGTTCTTAACGTATTTCATTCTTGAAAATGTTTGTTCACTCAAGTATGTTGTTCCAAAGATTAAAAGGTACCCTGATGCAAACGTTTTGACATGAGTCTTCCTTGGGCAAAAACTGGTAAAAAAAACCCACCAGTCCTTCTTTGAACTTGTCCCTAATGGCTTTACAACTCTATGGCCTCCAGCTTTATTTCATCTGGGCAGCTGGCCAAATCTGCTTCAAATGGGTTTTGAAACAGTCTCATGACTTCTTCCTTTGAATCCAAGTCAGAAAACAGCTCCTGAAACTGCAGCTGGAGGTCTTTGATGATCTCGCTTGCAAATGATGTGGGGAACTCAGCTTCAGGCACCTTGCACCGCTGAAAGTTCATCAAGTTGTTGGCCTGTGCGTGTTCCAAAAACAAGACAAGTTTAGAACTTAATGCCTTAAGGTGGGTATATAGATAAAAAAATAGATTTTTCTCTCCTTGTAGTTTTAGGTTCAGAAAATTTAAATGACTAGTTATGTCTGCAGCAAAGGCCGATTTCCATACCCACTCTTCATCAGACAGTAATGGTTGTGGCGTGCCTTTACTTTCCAGGAAGTCACCTATTTCCTTTCATAATTTGAATACTCTGCTCAGAACTTTTTAACAACTTAGCTATTTTACTGCTGTGTAATTCGATAAAGATTACGATTCCGTGTTTGTATCTTTCAACATGTCTCTGAACTGTCTATGGTTCAGCCCATTATTATTAAATTTACCATCTTCACCACAGGATTGAGTACACTGCTAATGTCCACATATTTAGCACACAAAGCTTGCTTGTGAATAATACAGCGCAGGAACATTGGTTGTGGAATGTTTTTCTCACTACACATCTGCTTCACTTGTCCAACCAAGCCTTTATTTATGCCCCTCATGTTCTTTCCTTCATCAACAGTCAGGCAACTGAGGTTAGTCCAGTCCAAGTTATAATCAGCTAATGATTTTTTCAATTCATTGAACATCATCTCCGGTATCAGTCCCATACATGCTAGGCAGGGAAGTCAGCTCTTGTGTTGTTATGTTCATGTCTTCATTCACACCTCTAATGAACACAAGCAGTTGAGAGGTGAAACAGCTGTCCACCTTGCTATTGAAAAATCGCGAAACATGCTTGCATTTTTCACTCTTTGAGTCACAGTATTTTCATCAATGTCTGTAACATGGCAGGACATGGTATTTGCACCCAAATCTATATTTTTAAATTGTTTTTGACTTTTCTGAGCAGTTCCACAGCCACCTCCAACAAACATTCCTTCACTACTTCACCATTTGTAAACGGTTTTGTTGCCACTTTTAGCCAGGACCTATAGGTAACTTTATAACTGGGCTTAGTTAAGGATACATTTTCATTGGAGGATTATCTGAACAATGTTCTCTGAGATGTGAGTTCATTTTGAAATTTAGAAACATTTTTATGCACGGACTTTACCCTCGAACTGTGCAAATTTCTCTTGAAGTTTGCTTCAATGATTACGGCGCAGGTTGTATTCTTTTATCACAGCCACGGTTTCGTTGCAAATCACACACAATGCTTTCTCGCCGGATTTGAAGAAGTATTTGAAACTCCATTCTTCTTGTAATTTCCGACACTCGTCGTCTATTTTTCTTTTCCTCTTCTCGGACATCGTTGGGCACTAAAATAAAGTGACTTCAACATCAATAAATAGTAAACGGAAACGGAAAGTATGTTGCACAAAATATCGCTCAAAAAACCTGATTATGCGCACTAATTTCGTCGCAATTATAGCTGGAAATAACCCGAAACAATTTTTAAAAACTCGTTCTTGAAATCTAAAATTACACATACCTGAATACAGTCTGAAAATATATTCACTTATGGTAGAAAGATTGTTTCTTTTAATGTTCCCTCTTCAGAATATTCGGAAAATTCTTGTTAAGCTAACGACACTCCCAATACTTTATACACACTGGTAAGTAATTTAGCGAAGGAAATTATCACTAAATAAAATAGAGTGCAACATGTTTCGCAATTAGAATCGGCTAACTGACACCAGCCCTTCCTCATCGCAGCAGTCAACCGCAACTGACAAACTAAGTTCAAAATAATCTATTTTTATTAATTAAATAAGATTGGCAATTTTCCACAAAGAAATCTTTACTTCGACCGGTTTCGATGTGATACATCATCATCACATCGAAACCGGTCGGAGTAAAGATTTCTTTGTGGAAAATTGCCAATCTTATTTAATTATGTTATTCCACCATATAACGCCTGAAACGACTCTTTTTATAGAAAATAATCTACTTGAACAAGCAGCAAACCATTCGAAAACTCTACCACTAGATGGCGTTATATCATCTCATTGACCAAGAACACCGTATAAAACTTATGAAGAACAGAAGTTGAAAAGGTAAAAGGTAACGAAAAAGGTTTTGCAATGCAGTGAACGGTTGGAAAACATAACGCACTGCTGCGCGCCTCTTTTTTAAGTCTGTAAAACCGTTACGTCCACGTAAGCGACGGTTGATCTTGGCAAGATACTCGTGAATTTCCGTAATTTTTTTCCGCAGATGAAAAGGTCTCCACGGGCCGGATGAGAGGGCCTCACGGGCCGCATCTGGCCCGCGGGCCGTAGTTTGGAGACCCCTGAAGTATATCCTGATACAGATGTACCTGATGATATCCTGACGGCTGAAACCGGTAGCACCTACATTAAATCAGTGGAATTCACATGTTTATATCTCTTTTTTATTATGGAAAAGTTCCTCAAAATAGGTACACAGTCACAAAGTTTTTCTCCTTTTTTGAGAGCGAGGAACAATTTTTTCATAAAACTTCAATTATGTGTTGATCGTTACGAATTTTTTTATCATTTTGATTACATCTTCACTCTATTCCACTGCTTTCAATAATTTATCCCCGCCGACCTTTCATAATACAACATCATAGTGCTACAGTTTACAAATATTTAGTATTGTATTTCTTGATGATAAGATGTATGACTCCTAAAAATTTTTGGAGAAACTTTAAAAGGCGAAGAGGAAGGAAAATTAGAAAGTACTGTGGAGAATGAGAGGAAGTTAGAAGAAACAGAAGAATAAATTTTATCGTCTCAGGCAATGCATGGTGGAATTTCATTTCAATAGGAGATGAAAAAACTCAGTATATTGCACACACAAATAATTTTATTTCCTACACGAGGTTAGACTGATATGCAATTATAATTATCTAAGTGAAAAGTTAATGACTGCAGAGGTGACATCCCCTGGAAAATAACTAGAAGGCATTCGAAACTCGGTCGAGTGCATAAAGTTATTTATGTGCGCAACCTACCATGATTTTTCATTTCCTTAAGGAGTAGGAAGGCTAGTTCAATGATACAAGTAAACGGGCGATGGTACCTTTCATCGTATAACGAAGATTGCTATAAATATGACAAGAGGAGGAAAACTTCACCTTATTTTGGTATAATTCCAAGATTGCGACACAGCCGCGAATACCTGGCGGAGTCACACGCTGAAATGCTCAATAGCAGAAATTCCACATGCAAAAATCCTCCTTGCCCAGGACTCGAACACGGAACCTTCACTTTCCCGGTCAAGTGCTTAACCAATTGAACCATCAAGGAGTAAAGCCTGGTAGCTCCATTGGTAGAGCATCTGGTCAGAACCTCTGTCAGGGGTTTCGGGTTTCGATCCCCGGTCAATGCCTATTTTTTTCCTGTGGTAACTTTGCTATTAATGGTAGATTTAATCACGAAAACAAGGTTGGAGGGGTGGGCCGCAGTGCAGATAGATTGAGAATACCGCCTTCGAGCAAAAGTAGGTCAAGATTGGCATCTTGCAATGTAATGAAGAGAAGTAATATAGGTTTCCTACTCTGCGTTCCTTTTGATTTAATATCCCAACAATAGTAACGCATGCTTACGTGCTAGCTTATGTATGTCTACATGTATTGTGTAATAACTGTTGCATTGAATTCAGAATTTTAGCATATTGATAAAATTTGTGATCAAATGCCGTTTCAATTATTCAGCAAAACGTGTCTGCGCATGCGTATTATCAAATAATTTTGCTTACAACACAGTACCACATCTATATTTTTAATAGAGTTTTAACTAGAGTTCATCTGGTGATAATTCACTCCGTGTCACACAGTTATAAGCGGCGAAAAACTGATGTCTATAACCCTTTCGGAAAAGTGTGAGTGGTGCAACCTCTGACGTATATCGACTTCGTCCAATCACAACTGAGCCTGCGAAGCTAATTCGCCTTATTGCAATGGGGACACACAGCTGACTGTGCAAATGGAACCTGTTACGACAGGATCTGTGCGAGCAGACCTTCCGAGAACCGCCTCCACCCCCTTCCCATCCCCTAAAAGCAGTCAAGGACGGAAGGAAAATGACGTCAATGGTATGGAACCAGCTTCTTCGGTGGGCGTCATCTTTTGCTCATTTTAATTTTTGATTTATGAGTTAATGGTTCGGGTTTGAAGATTAATTTTTTCACTAAAATTCATTTTTCGTTACCATCTAACGATTTCGTGTACAAAATTGCGATTCCGATTCCGACTAAACGCCCCCATTCTATTCCCATCCCGTCCCTCTTCCTCCCCACTATTGTACTCCTCCCAAAT
Source organism: Platycnemis pennipes (assembly GCA_933228895.1). Taxonomy (NCBI): domain Eukaryota; kingdom Metazoa; phylum Arthropoda; class Insecta; order Odonata; family Platycnemididae; genus Platycnemis; species Platycnemis pennipes. Next base: position 114,389,376 of record OW121850.1, read on the forward strand.
GCCCGACCGTGATGGTGAAAACGAGCGTTGGCAGCCCTCCCGTAATAACTACAGTTCCGCCCTTATCCACGCCCTGAGACTCAAAAATCGCCACCGCTCGACGGTGACAATGTCTTCTTCTTATCCCGCGCCTTCCCTCCTCCCCCTCATCTTCTTCGCCTCCTCACCTCCCCTCCCCTGTTCCCCTCCCTGGACTAACTGGTTCCTCTTCATTCCAGATTTGCTTCGCGTCGTGAAATAATCTCCTCATCGCCTTACAATCCCCCCCCTCCCCATGCACCATCCACCTCTTGCCTCTGAGACTACCCCCCCCCCCCCCCCCCCATATGCGCCCCGTGGATATCATTAGGCGTCACATCACGCGGGCTCTTCCTGCATAGATCACGCTAATCTCCTCCGTCTGCACGTCTCAGCCCGCGCCCACGCTACCCTTGCCTGAAGCTTACCTTAATCTTCCTGTGGTTTTCAAGTCTTTACCTACAGTTTAGCAAGGATTATCAAGGATTTGGATGCAATTCAAGAGTGGTGCGACAAGTGGCAGTTAGAACTTAACCTTATAATGTGTGCAGCTATCAATTATTGGAGCAGGAATAATTCGATAGAGCGATCCTATGAAATTAATAACGCGAAGATCGAAAGCGTTGAAACCATGAGGTATTTAGGTGTAACAGTCACTAAAGATGTATCGTGGGGAAGATACACATCCGGGAAATATGCGGCGGAGCGAAGAGAAAGCTAGGATTTATAAAAAGAGTACTTGGGAAATGTGGTGAGAAGACAAAAGAGCGATGCTATTTTTCACTGGTTAGGCCCCACCTTGAGTATGCAGCCAGTGTATCCTAATGAATTATGTTTGATCAGAGAACTAGACTCTGTGCGGCGTAGAGCAGCTAGGTTCGTTAAAAGGTGTTACGATAGGTTGAGTAGTGTTTCAGAATTAATACAATAATTGGGGTACTCATACGATTTGCCTCTCATTGTTTGATTTTTATGGACTCATTCTTAAAATACCTACACGTGAAACGCTAGCAGCTGCTTTGTTTCCAATTTTGATTCTATACTACAGTTCCCACCATAGTCTTTCTAACGGTATTGTCGGCAGAGGGCAGTGGTGTCTATAAATTACATATTTCAATTGACATCTTAGAGACCAAATAAAATACTATTTATAGTTCTTAAATGTGTTAAAATCAAATAAAAATGAGAGGTATCTTTTGATAAAGCCTTTATATGCATATAAGAGCATTAAGCCTTCACTTGAATGAATTAAACGAGAATGAGAGAGAAAAGAAAGGCGTTTTTCTGGATACGTTTTTTAAATGATGATGAAGTTAATCATTATCTCCTCTCCAAAATGATTGTCTCCTCTCATTCCTGTAATATTTGCGTAGTTACGGTTCAAAGGCTAAATGAGGCAAAAATTAGAATTTATATTACTGCCAGAGAATAAAGTAGAATAAAGGGTTCAAGATAGTTTTCTGGAGGGCAGAGCAGGTAGACGGTCATTATAATAAAGATTTATTTCTTGAAATTTGAAGATGTTCACATAAATGTTACCGGAAAAACTTAGAAAAAGTCTTCTTTGAGGGCTATATGGCTTTGCCACCTGGTGATGGCACATTTATGTGGGTATTCTCCACTGGTGTTAAATAATTTGTTTTTTACGGCTAAGTGCAACACTGCTGAGATTAAATTCTTTTTGTCCAATTTTTGTAGATACTGTTTTATTTTTTGTTCACAAAGTGGGGAAAGTATATCTATCCTCGAATTTATTTAATTCATGAATTAATAACATGTGCTCATTGGTCGAATTCCCATCCCACATGCTATCGTGTATGATTTTCAGCTACAACTTACCCTGTGGACAATTTCCCGTATATTTTACACATTATCACCAACTTTGTAACGTGGTCCTCCTAGCTCACAGTTTTCTTTTAGGGTTAAAAGTAAGTTAGAAATGCTAGGCTAGGTAAGAAACAACTTTCTTCCCGTGGCATCTGGCCGTTTCTTTACCCTGCCCGAATTGAACATTTTTTTTAGATAAAAATATTTGTAGTTTGTGTTCATAAAGTTCTAATTATTAGTATTTTTGTGATTGAGTTTCAGCTTTTATTTCTTTGCAAATACGAGCGTAAAATCAGTGTATTCATTTTTTTATTGAAATGAAGGAAAAAAGTGTTCATTTAAGAAGTAAGCGCACGAAGTATCGTCTGGCAATTTTTACTATTCCGAAGAAATTGAGGATAGAACTCGACACGTGTTTGGTTGGAAGAATATATAAGAATAAGATAGAAGGATATCATTTTTTTCAAAACTCTTCAAGTGGGTAATGCACGCAGTGAGCGTTAACAGAAACAATGAAACTTTATAGGTACGTAGAAAATATTTATTCCAAATCTTCTATTTTCATTTTAGCACTTTTTTCCTAAACTAAAGCTTGCACACCATCTGTGCAGAGATTTCCATTGGCTCAGATTTTTTAGGTTTTGATACTTTGTTAGATTGCAAAACTACGGCCCGAAAAAGGTTTTAGCCGATGAAATTTTATGGTTCCTATAATGACTGTTTTGAGACTGCTACGGAAGTTAATAGAATTTTTGTGACGAATGCTACTATTGAAAAGCATTTACATCAGAAAGGAAGTGAGGAAATCAAGTAAATTTTGTCTGCCGAGGAACATTTTTAACAGATTTGAAAATAACTCTGACGACAATAATGAGTGAATTGATTTTTGAGTACTAGTAAATGAAAGTAAATTTTAATGATCGACCAGCCCGCTATGTAAGGAAAATGGTTTTTTTATTTGCTGGCTGCGATGGTTAGTAGATCTTTATACCATTAATACGGCACGTAGCAATAAAGACTATATTCTACGTTAGTTTGATCATAAGTCGGATCTGGTTGCGAAAACATTGATATGCCGTACCAAGAAAATTAGTAGAATTGTTACCCTCAACAACTGGTTCATGCCGGAGCCTTTAATCAATCAATTCAAATAAATATGTTGCATTGTTTATCAAACCATTCCACAAAGTATGTCACAAAGTATATCCAACTTAGCGTATTATACGGCGAAAAAAAAAGAAATAAGTAAACCTTGTACTGCCTACAAATTTTAAGTTATTTTCGACGCCTTTCAAAGCCAAAACGTCGTGATCCTCACGACGATCACGATGGTACAAAGTTTACTTATGTCTTCTTTTTTTAAAGATGCTGTACCACTGCATCTCGCCTAATACTACTGAAGGTATTATAAGGCGTCAGAAAGGGAACACGTATTATCGTGGGTCAAGCGTTACTTTAGTAAAGTCAATTTAATGAAATGAATTCATAGATGAGCAAGTCCGACACAATTATAATTTCCTATATCAGGAAAAATGACTTTGCTCTATTTTATGCATTTGAATGATTCTTCTTGAGTGTATGAAAATAAAAGCCAATTTTACCGTTATTTCTCAACTCAAACAAATAAACTGTATCTTTAATTTCTCCGTGGAAACAATGTCATATTTTCTTAAATGCTAAGGGTAAATGGCATGGCGATGGTAAGGAAGTTAGTAACTAGTACTAATGCGTGAAAACAATTGTTCCGAGTTCCAACTTTGAAGCCGCCGTAATGCAGAATTCACTTGATAAGTTTAAGTAAGGTGTTAAAGGGTTTAATGGTCAGAAACCTGAAGCCTAGAAGCGGATATGTATTGGATTGTTGGATTTGCCATCACTCACTCAGTGATTCAACCCTAAGGTTGGTTTGGATAGGTAAAGGTAGAGCTCACCCTGGACTAAGCCACAGGCGAGCGAATTTCACACAATTTCAGGGTAGGGGGAGCAGTTCCTTTCCCTGGGACACCTCGCTCTCCGAAGATTTTTCGTTCAGGGGCGTCCAAAGGCTTCACCCGGATTTGAACCCGGGACCCTTCGATCAGTAGCCAAGCGCTCTACCCACTACGCCACCACGCTCCCTTGGATTTTCCATAGGCGGAGAATATAATTAACCTGACCAATATTACCATCATTCACATTCCCCAAACATAAGACTCATTCCTTTCGTACCAACGTCACATTTAAAACATAAAATAGCCACCATGATCGCCACAATATTTTCGTGTTTTTCCACTCCGTAACCTGAGTACATATCAGTATCAGTTTTCAGAGAGGAAAGAGAATAGGGACGCGTAGCTGAAGATTCATCGTCGTCTATCCCAGGCGTTGATCTTGACTTTCGTCTCCCCTTTTAAATGACGCCGAGACTGGAGACAAAAGCAATCTACCTCGAAGACAAATGGTGTTCCCTTCGCGCGCTGAACAATCCCGAGCGTACGGCGAGGAATATTACTGCTTCGGTGAGAGAAGAAGACCGCATGAGGGTCTCAATTCCCATCTCTCTCTCCCTCTGGCACAAATTTCAGCAACGCCGTAAAAACTCAGCGAGAGGATGAGAGGGAGTGGGGGGAGAAAGGAGTAAGAGTTAAGATGAAAGTAGGGTTGCCAACTCACCCAGCTTCACCGGGAGTCTCCCGGAATCGAATTTTTTCAAAAACTCCCGTCTTTCACTCACTAACACAACCATCTAAAGGATTTTTACGTGAGATCATAAGCTTGTGAAGCAGTTATTCCTGAGCACTATACCGCGGTGGACAACACCCAGTGAGATTGGAATGTTCCTATCAGCATCCAATGAGGTCGTTTACCATATTTTTTTATTGCGTAATCTAATAAGAGTTTGTAAAATAAAAAAACCCGTATATTTCCGTTTTTTTATAAAAAATTACTGAAGAGGGATTAAAAAACCAAATTCCACAATGGGGTTGTTTACCATATTCTTTTAAATAACCGAATCTGATAGAGTTTTTAAAATAAAAAGACAAGTATTTTTCCGTTTTTGGATCCGTCAATTATTCCTCGAGTTATAAGCGGCGAAAAACTGATGTTTTTAACCCTTTCGGAAAAGTGGGTGTGGTGCAACCTCTGACGTATTCGACTTCGTCCAATCACAACTGAGCCCGCGAAGCTACTTCGTCTTATCGTAATGGGGGGAAACACAGCGAACTCTGCCAATAGGAACAGTTGCGACAGCATCTGTACGAGCAGACCTTCCGAGAACCCCCCGCCACTCCCTTCCCTTCCCCTAAAAGCAGTCAAAGACGGGAGGAAAATGACGTCAATCATATCAAAGCAGTTTTTTCGGTGGGCGTCACCTTTTGCTTATTTTAATTTTTGATTTATGAGTGAATGGTTGTGGTTAGAAGATTAATTTTTTCACTAAAATTCTTTTTTCTTTGCCATCTAACGATTTCGTGTGCAAAATTGCGATTTCGGTTCCGAGTAATCGCCCCTATTGACTCCTCTCACTTGACAGTACATTTATGGAGATTTATGACGTATGCACATTCCAGGGAAGTTATGATTGCGCCTTTCCCATCGACATCCCGGTAAAGTAGCTATAGTGTGTCATCGCTCTCCTCACCTCAGACTCCACTCACGTGGGGAATTATTACTCTCGCTTGGCTTAGTTCACCTCACCCACCGCCGACGGACATCCGACCTCAAATTCCTTCACAGCATCTTGAATGAGTCCTTCCGATGCACTAATATCCTCTCTTACTTTTCACTCCACATTCTAGCCCGCATGACTCGCAATATTGAACCATTACACAGGCTCAAATTCCGAATTTCAATTTCCCAGCTTTCCTTATTCCACTGTTTACCTTCCCTTTTCAACGTACTTTCTGTCACTTCACCTTCCCTTGACCTCTCCTCCTCACGCAGCACTTTCAGCAACTATATACACCGCTTTCCAACCTCATAATTACCCCTTCCAGTTCAAATTCCGTTTTATTATTTTTGTTATTTGTTATGGTGTTGCAATTAGTAACTTCCAACTCCGAGTCACTGGCTAGTATCAGGTTTCGTTGCCGTCATAATTGCCGGAGACTCGAGAGGGGTCGTGCCTAAGGGTAGGCACGTCCGCCACCGGTGGATAGGTGGCTACCCAGCATTAGGGTCATGCGCACGAAGCAGACGGAGGGACCCGAGAAGGACAGCCTTCTGCATTGCACTTGCAAGTGCATCCGCTCGCTCCCTGCACGCTGGGATGCACTTGAAATTTTCAACCAGTGAGCTCTTGACACTACCAAGCACGCCCATGATGAGGACTACCAGTTTCATAGAGTAGCCCGCGTACATTTGCACAGCACACACAGCAGATCTTGATATTTCGTCCTTTTTTCTAGCTCCATTGCTGCCATGTTCGTTTCGGCCGGTGCCGAAAACTCGATCACGAACATGGCATGCGAGAGATTGTCGAGGAGAACGATATCTGGCTTAGTCGCCTCCAACTGCCTGGAGGTGGAGAAGGAAGAATTCCACCAGATCTTACACTTATCGTTCTCCACGATGGACTCGATGTCTCCAGGGACGTAAGGCAGCACCGGATTCGCGTAAAACCGTAATAATGTCTTAGATGGTAATACTACACCCGCAGAGCCAAGTTGTGCCGGTTTATATATGAGTTTTTCACATAAAAGCTGCAGCCGGAGAGAAGGTGACCTATTTTAGATGGCATAGATTTGCCACACCCAACTCTATTGTTATTTGTTATTGTTATATTCTATTATTATTTATATATTTTATAAACCAGGCCTTGGTGCTGTTTTTGTTGTTAAATAAATAAATAAAATCCCGGAATAACCTACTCACTTAAAACTTACGGAAGAAAAGAGACAGAAAACTTATGGAATCGACTCTTCAGGAGTTGGCAACCCTAGTGGAGGGGGAGGGGGACGAGAAAACATCTCGGAAGTTTTCCTTTTATGATTCATGCGGAACGTTACCTTAATTTTATTTTCATCTCCGGCGGAGTAGTTTCACACTTTTATCGCGATCATAATAATAAGGGATGAGTGAACATTCCTCCGTCCGCAGGTGAATCCTTTTTTTATCATCTTCCTTACGTTTTCGCCTCCATCTTTACCTCTTTCTCTCTCATGCAGACGAGTAAAACCGTAAGAATGGACGGGGGGAAAGTGGGTAGCAGACGGAGTCCACGACTTCATTACTCAAAAAAAAATATATATATATCCCGTGAGGGCTTCCAAGGAGTTCAAAGTTTGCGCAAGGGAAGGAAGCGGTCGTGGAAAAAGAAGAAAGGAATGACGGAGAGGAAGAGAGTGAGAAAAGTTGGATGGGAATGGAGGAGAGAGGTTTATGGGTTTACGTGGGCGTGTGCTAAGAGCGAGGAGAGGCCGTGGGGGCGTTCGGAGGAGAACTAAGACGGACAGACGGACGGACATGAGAAGAGAGCGACGATACAAACAGACAGACACACCGCGAGTACACGCGTAGCTTTAAAAAAAAATGTTTTTCTCCTTCACTCTTTCTCGGGGCGTCCGGTCGTATAGCGCGCGTGTAAAACGGAAGAGGAATTCCTTCAAATGGGACGGACTGAAGAGTAATAAACGGAATTACATTCTGGAGAGGAGTTTTTGGCTCTAGGTGGGGAGAGAGTGGGAAGAGGAGGTGTGGTGAGCGGAGGTCGCCCCAAGGGAGTGAGGACGAGGAGAATTTGCCAACATGAGGATCTGTGTGATTAACTTTCCTCGCCCGTCTTGCGGGCGCTCAAAAAGATCTGTTTTGGGGTCAGTAATCTACATCTACATCTACATAATACCCTGCAAGCCACCACAAGGGTGTGTGGCAGGGGGTGATTTCTCACCAAACATGCACTACATATCATGCATAAAAAAGGAATAGTATCAATATAGTAGTCAGAACTAAACTATTTAAAAAAGATAGAAATTGCAAAGCAAACATGCAAAAACATTCTGTTAGTAGGGTTAGCTTTAAATACTCATACCAACATGCAGCTACCAATGCTATTCATTGCTACTCTCCGATAGGACATATTTACCGTTATTCGTATCTCTAATTGTTCGAGGGAAAAAGGAATTTTGAATCGGTCGGTTCGGCAATCAATTTCTCTAATTTTATGATTATGGTCCAGTCTGCCATAGTAAGTTGGGGTTCTTAAAATATTTTTAACAACATCACTGAAAATATTGCCTTGGAATTTGTTTAAGAGATTAAGTCTAAATTTCAACCTGCGATCTGACAATGATTCCCATTTCAATTCATTTAATAGACTGGTTACGCTAATATAATTATCGTATCGTCCCTTTACAAATCTAGCCGATCTTCGCTGCACACGTTCAAGTTCACTACTCAGACCGATTTCGTAGGGATCCCATACACTGGTAAGTAATGTGTCGCGGAACGTCATAGGTTTATGTGCAATATCTTTATCCCCAAATTTCCAAGTTATTCCACACCTCATGAAAGCATATACATGTGCGGTTTACTTTTCGATCCACTTTACGGGCGATAGGCAGCTGTGAATAACCATAAAACATTTACTGTGAGCACTAACAAATAGTTAGAATTCTTGTTAATGAGAGAAACTTATTACTTATTTATCTACCAGGAAAAAGCAAGTAATTAGTTAGTTCTCGATAGTGTTGGTCGTTACGTAGTGGAACCAATGATAGAGTATACATGAAAAAAACACTTAAAACACAAAATTTGGTTTTCCGCAGTATTTTTTGCACTTGAATGTGACCTAGGAAGTCGAAACTGGTTGTGTAAAGTAAAATTACTGTGAAAAAGCTAGGTGCTTGTTCATTTATAAATGTTTAGTATCAGGAAGAAATATATTGCTTATATTTCGATTTACACTTTCTGCTAATGTAATTATATAAATTGATTGGCCATATAATAATCTCAAAATACGCTTTGCAATTGCACACAACATATATTAATAATTTATTTAAGCACTATTGTATGCACTAAATGTGTTGTATTGCTACTCGAAAAAATAAAGTGAGCACAAACTTAGCAGTTTTGAGAACCCTCGGCATCCAACTGCACACAAGTATAACATTAATTTATGAAATCTACTCTGGCAGTGCGTTAAAAAAACACAAGGTGTAATAGGGCCGCCATCGCGACTGATTTAAGGGGGTCCTGATCGTGTAAAGGATAGAGTACTGGCCTCTTTCTCAGAGGACCCGGGTTAGAATCCCGACAGTGAAATATGTTTTCCACTGGTAAGCCGGCACCGACTTGAGTGTGGAGAGCATTTGGGTTCAGTACACCGTCCATCGGATAGGAAGTCAAGTCGCGGTCCTCTCGGCGCCTTTCCTTAAAGGCCATTTCACACGGTCATTGAAACTGCACAGGCTGCTGCGTGAACACTTGCGCAGGTTGCGAATATTGAGACATGCAAAGCGACGACTTGCGAGACTACGCCACTGCGTGGAAAATATATTGAACCACAGTATAATGATGCAAATATATTATTACCAAGAACGACTGCGAGCATATTAGAGCATGTTCTGATCTCATACATGCATGCATTCGCCCAGTTTGCTCATGATTTTGCTCGCTAGATGGTGCAAATGTAGTGGCAACGAACTTTCACCCGAATTATAGCGATTAAATAGGTAGTTGACGATTGAGATGGGTGTTTTTGTTCGCACTTAACTCTTTCTGAGGTGCTTTAAGTGCATTAACAGCTACATGGACGATTACATTCGTAAAGGAAGAGCATCCTATCTCGTTAACTTGGCTCACAGCCATGCCTTTTCTGTGCCGAATGTGGGCTAAGTACATGAGACTAGAGTGACCACCATATTTGTTATATCATGGTTTAAGAATATGTTGATTGCCTCTTCCCAATAAAATTATAATTTATACTTAACAAACCATGACATTTTGCGATATAATAACGGTACTACCGTTACTTGATGATATGTTGCACTGAGGTTTATGGAGAGGGCGCTCCCTATGGTGGCCAATGCTAGAACCTGTAACGTGGGCTTGGCTTGTCCGCCATCTTTGTTCTCCCCGATTTACCATTGCTTTTATGGAAAGAGGCATTAATTTTGCATTCGACGATGTTTTACATTGATAATCGTCGTAGAGAGAGCATGCGTTTCCTTCTTCAAAATGCGAACTTCATATATATTTACAGCGTATTGAGTGACACTGTTCGAGTCAGACTTAATTTAGTGTAGAAATACTATACTTACAAATATTCCCAAAATTAATTTCAGTATTCGCTCATTTCTTGCTCCTGTAATAATGGATTAAATAATGAATATAAAACATTATTATGAGTTTATTTACGAATCTATTTTAGTTGTGGTTCAAAACTCTCGCAATCATAAAAAACACCATGCATCTCAGTGCGTTTCAGACATAAACCCAGAAATGGTTCTGCAGAAGACTACAACCACTTTCGCTATTTATTTTACTAAGAATAATCGTTGTTTTTGCTGTCGTGGATACAAAAACATGACCAAATGGCTGAATAGTAACTATAACGGGATTATCAACATTGGAATGGTAACTAATAATGATTTTTGCATATGGATTACAAACTTTGGCAGTTCGTCTAATGTCAAAATATCATTTACTTGAACTTATACGTTAACCTCTGTGCATTAGCACATCAGACTCCCAAACATTTTTTAGAACCTTAATCAATTCTTAACGAACGACATCAATGAAACTGTGCAATGTGATGATAACTACGACTGTTAAAACGTTCATGAGATAGAACTGGCTGGAAAATGGGTTTGTGAAATAAAGTTAGCATATGAATTTTCAAATAGGTGCTTTATTGGCAAAAAAAAAATTAAATTTGAAACACAAATACTGGACAAATAGTAAATGACATAACCTGAGAAAGTGCTGTGATTAGAAATACAGCTACAAAAGTGGGAAGAAATATAAGAGAGGACCTAACACAGAAATCAGTGGAGGAGCGTTGGGAAAACATTAAATGTGGACTGCATGAAGCCGCAAAGGAGGCTATTGGAAGAAGGAGAGTTGCCACAGAAGCCATGGATGACGGAAGAATTCTTAGACCTGATTGAAGAAAAAAGAAAGTACAAGAATGTGAAAACTGAAGAAGGCCAGCTTTGCTACAAAAAGAATAAGGAACGAAATAAGTCGCAAAAGCCATGAGAGCCAGAGAAATGTGGATGAAGAACCTGTGCGAAGATGTACAAAATGACCTTGCACTTGGAAAGGTGGAAGCTGCCTATAGGATAGTGACGAACCACGTCAAGGAACGGAGCGCAAGATGAAATTCCATAAGGGACAAGAATGGAGAAATTTTGATTGAAAACGAGGATAAAGTGAAGAGATGGAAAGAACATCTGGAATAATTATACAACGGAAAAAATCTCAGCACAAAAGCTATTGAAGAGGAAAGCGAAGTGGAAAAGGATGATATGGGAGCATCAATATTAAGATCGGAATTCGACGCAGCAGTAAGGGACCTTCGGATGAATAAGGCTTCTGGTATTGATGATGTTTCTGCAGAACTAATTAAAAATCCAGGAGAGAAGACACTAACCCATCTGCATAAAACCATCTGTGACATGTACCTAACAGGAGAAATACCCAGGGACCCAAATACCTCAATGATATTGTTCGCACGTAAGCGCATTGCGTGTCTTCTTTGTTTGGGTTCCCTTTCCCAACTTCCCTTGCCTTCCCTTTGGCGCTGGTGAGGTGAGTTCGTGAGAAGGAGGAGGGGGAGAAAAACCCGGCGCATGAGGAGTCGTCTTCCTACGCTGGTCGACGAAACACAGTGCCTCGATCAAGAGAGGCTTTTGAGAGTTTTTCGTCTCCTACACCATTCGGAGCTGCCGTATTTCATCCTCCGGTAAGCGCCTATCCTCATTTTCCCTTACCATCTCCCATTCATGACTTTCTTTCTCTATCCCCTTTTATTTTATTTTATTGAACCTCTTTCTGTTGCGTTTGTCGCACGTCACGGTCCAACGGACCACGTGTGCCTACATTTTCTGGTGCCGAAACCCGGGATCATTATTTCGAGAAAGTTTATGTTCTTTTCGGGAGTTTTTTGATTATTTCATTCAGCCATGGCTGAAGGTGAAGGGGCGAAAAAGAAGGGAGCGTGTACTCGGGAGCAATTCGATTCGCAGCTGAAGTTATTGCGTTTCAAACGCGATCAGTTTCGTTGCACTGTGGGTGCAGCTTTTACTCTTGCTAAGGAGCTCGACAGCTCCGGTTCGGACATGTTAAGTCATCCAAAGCTGGAGATTTTTCTAATTCGCTGCTCCCAATTGGAAACCGTTTATTCAGGATTCCTCGAGGCTCAGGATAAGATCTTTGAATATTGCCACAGCAGTAATCAAGGCAATGTCTGTGCGGAGGATATGCGTGTGGGCGAAGAGGTGGAAGAAAAGTTTTATTTTAGTCTTTCCATTTCCCGTCGATCAGTGAATCCTTCCGCCACAAATGAGCGTACGCCTGCGGATAATGCATCCACGCACAATAAAAGGTCGCGCCTTCCCACTATCGAATTGCCTCGATTTTCAGGGGCTTTCTCCGATTGGGTTGGATTCCGTGATTTATTCAAGTCTGTGGTGCACGATAGAACCGACATTGCTTCGGTGGAGAAATTCTCCTATTTGAAGGCAGCTCTTCAAGGAAAGGCCTCAGCGCTTATCGCTTCAGTCCCATTTGGCGAAGCCCATTATAGTTCAGCATGGAAGGAGTTATGCGAGCATTATGACAATCCTCGAATTCTGGGATTCGATTATTTAGACAAGGTGCTGGAATTTCCCGTTTCTTCTTCGGGGTCATTGTCAGTAATGCAACAATTTGTTAATACCTTTTCTGAAATTCATGCTGCTCTGAAAACTTTAAATATTCCTGATTTAGGGGAATTTATATTATTTAGATTAGCTGCTCGTGTGGTTGACGCAGAAACTCTTGCCCTCTTTGAAGAGACATTGGGTGATGAGCCTTTTCCCTCTGTTACTCAACTTTTGAGTTTCGTCAAGAAAAGGATCAAGGTTTTGCAAACGTCGTATGGCCCTAATCCGAAAGCCTCCGTTTCGCGCAAGTCTCCGTCAACGGCAAGAGTTCTTATGCCGATCTCCGTCGGCGATACGCACTCCGTGAAGGAGAAAGGGCAACGAGTTATCCAACGCTGTTTTCTATGCTCATCCAATCATTCTCTTGTTAGATGCCCTAAATATCTCGAGATGACCATCGCTAATCGTGCGGCCTTTGTACGATCGAGAAAACTTTGTCTTAATTGTTTGAAGCCCGGTCATTGGGCTCCGAGGTGTCAGCAGAGGGATATGTGCTGTACTATTTGCAACAGATATCACAATACAACGTTGCACTCGGAACAAAATTCGGAGCAAATTAATCGTCCTCCCATTCCGTCGTCATCCTCGCCGAGTCAAACGGCGGAGTCTCTCCCGCCTTCACAGACGCAGTTCTCCTCCTCTGCTCTTGCGTCTTGTGTTAGCTGCCAACCGACGCACTTGACCGTTCTCGGAACGGCAGTTGTTCATGTCCGTAATAATCACGGGCTAACCGTTCCTCTTCGCATAATGGTTGACCCTGGGAGTCAAGTGTCTGCTATTTCCTCGGCAGCGGTTAGACGGTTGAGTCTACCCGTGTTGCCTTATCATGGATCTCTTTTTGGGTTGTCTCAAACCCCTCTGAGGCGGCCGGAAGGTTGCACTGTTTTATCGCTTTCGCCGACTCACACTTCTATGCCGGTATTGAATACCAAGGCTGTAATCCTACCCCAGCTAACTTCGGAGCTTCCACCAATTCCACTTCCGCCCTTTATTCGAAGCACCATTTCTCATCTTCATTTAGCGGATCCGGAATTCGACAAACCGAATTTAGTAGATGTTATTTTGGGAATGGATTTATTCCCTAAGGTTTTCCTTGGGGGGCGGAAAACTTTAGAAGATTGTGAATTAATTCTAATCGATTCCATTTTTGGATGGATCTTGATGGGAAATATTTTGAATAGTTCTCATAAGGCTCCTCCTTGTGAAACCTCTTTATGTGTTTTAGAGGAAATTCCTCTGGTTAGTCAACTGAAGAGGTTTTGGGAATTGGAGGAATCCACCGTTCAAGTCGCTCAAAATCCTGATGAGGTTCGATGTGAGGAGCTGTTTAAGAAAACTCATCGAAGGAATGCCTCGGGAAGATATATCGTTTCCTTGCCATTCAAAAGCGAGCCACCGTCTCTGGGAGACTCTTATTCCCAGGCTGCAAAGAGGTGTATGGGCATGGAACGTAAATTGTCACAGCGACCAAGGTTAAAGGCCAGTTATTGCAAATTTTTGAAAGAGTATGAGAGTCTTGGCCACATGTCAATTGCTTCATCAGCAGGGTTTTATTATCTTCCTCATCATGGAGTTCATAAATCCACCCCTCAAGGTCAGAAATTGAGGGTTGTTTTTGATGCTTCCTCTCGCTCTTCGAGTGGCAGTTCACTCAATGATGCATTGCTCACCGGTCCCAAGCTCCAAAATGATATTTTTGATTTGTTAGTGGGATTCCGAACTCACTTAATTGCATTCATTGCAGACATTTGCAAAATGTATCGCCAAATATTAGTATCTCCTGAACACCGTGGCTTTCAGCACATTTTGTGGCGAGAAGATTCCTCTCAAGCCCTTCAGGAGTTCGAATTAAATACCGTTACGTATGGAGTTGTCTCTGCTCCTTATCTTGCCATCCGCACTCTTCATCAATTAGCGAGTGACGAAGGAGAAAAATTTCCTGTGGCCGCTCAATCTCTTCTTCGGGACATGTATGTTGACGATATTGTTACGGGAGCAAATTCTATTTCGGATGCTTTGGTCTTGCAACAACAGCTCATCGAATTACTTTCTTTAGGGGGATTCCCATTGGGCAAATGGGCAAGCAACTCTGATGAATTATTAATTAATTTTCCGAAAGAGGAGTGTGAAGCCACTATACAATTTGAAGCATCAGAATCTGCATCACTGAAGGTGTTAGGAATGTCTTGGGCCCCTAAATCTGATTTATTTTCTTATCATGTTGAGTTTGATCCTTCTGCCAATACTAAGAGGATGATTTTGTCAAGTATTGCGAGAATATTCGACCCAATTGGTGGTGCTGCTCCAGTCGTTTTTTGGGCAAAATGCTTTTTGCAATCTCTTTGGACTTTGAAAATTGGTTGGGATGATCCACTTCCTGAATCCGCTAGATTGAGATGGACAGAATTCGTGTCTCAGATGCCAGTGCTTACCAAAATCCGCATTCCTAGGTATGCATTTTCCCCGATCGCGCAAGAAAATCAGCTCGTTGGTTTTTGCGATGCGTCTGAAAAGGGTTATGCTGCGGTAGTGTATGTACGCGTCTTAACTACTAGTGGTGAACTAAAGGTCAGTTTCTTAGCAGCTAAGACAAGAGTGGCTCCCATTAAACCAATCACCATCCCAAAGTTAGAGCTTTTAGCTGCGCTGTTACTCACTAAATTACTTAATCGTATCCTCAATACTCTAAAAGATCGAATTCACATTTCGCGTACTGTTGCCTGGACAGATTCCAGCATTGTATTAGCTTGGCTGAAGACACCTTTATATAAGTTAAAAATTTTTGTTGCCAACAGAGTTTCAATTATCAATGATTATTTTCCATGCTCTATGTGGCATCATATCAACTCCGCACAAAATCCAGCAGATTGTGCTTCGCGGGGTATGTCACCTCGCCAATTCCAAGACTCCACATTATTCTGGGAAGGGCCCTCTTTTCTACAGTGGTCGGAAGATAAATGGCCTGTAGAAAGTGGCTTGGACCTAAAATTATCTTCATTACCAGAATTAAAAACAATCAACTCTATAGTGAGTCTTGTCAGGCAGGAGAATTTTCTGACCTGGATGAATAGATTCTCGTCTTACATTAAATTAGTTCGATCGTTCGCGTATGTTCTGAGATTCATCGCTTCAGTCAAGGGGAAATCATCTCCTAATGATCTTACTTTATCGGGATCAGAATTTTCGCAGGCTCTGATTCAATTAGTAAAAGTTGATCAGGATCACCATTTTCAAAAGGCAATTGAATTAATCCATAAAGGGGGGCAGCACATTCATCCCAGTTTGGCACGACTTCGTCCATACTTAGAACCCCCTGGAATTCTTAGGGTGGGTGGCAGACTCTCACATTCTTCTCTGTCATCATATATCAAACATCCTATTTTGCTGTCCAAAGATAGTCACCTGTCACGTTTGATCGTGCGACATTATCATTTGGTATCGCTCCACGGCGGTCCTCGCGCTGTGGAAGCATTGGTTTCCAGACAATTTTGGATATTGTCTGCAAGATCAGTCATTCGGTCGGAAATTCTGAAATGTGTTGTATGCTCGCGATATCGGGGCATGACGCTACAACCGATTATGTCAGATCTGCCTACGCATAGGGTTGTGCCGCAGATACCCTTTTCCTCCGTAGGTGTGGATTATGGAGGAGGATTTTCGTACAAGTTGAGTACTAGACGGAATTCAGCCATTGGAAAGGCGTATTTATGTTTATTTATTTGTTTTGTGACCAAAGCGGTACATTTAGAGTTAGTAACCTCGTTGTCTACGCCTGCATTCATTGCGGCGTTCCAACGCTTCATAGCGCGGCGAGGAATTCCTAGTATCATCTATTCCGATTGTGGGACTAATTTCGTCGGGGCGGATCGATGTTTAACAGAACTATATCGGTTGATAAGATCCTCCTCCCATAAAGAAGCACTGACATCAGTCTATCCGGAGTCTGGAATCAAATGGAAATTCAACCCGCCATCCGCTCCGCATTTTGGCGGACTATGGGAGGCAGGAATCAAGTCCGTAAAATATCATTTACGCAGATTTCTCCACGGCCAAATTTTAAATTTCGAAGAGTTTTCTACACTCTTTTGTAAAATTGAAGCCGTGTTAAATTCACGACCTCTGACACCAAAGTCATCCGATCCTGAAGAGATAGATTGTTTAACTCCCGGTCATTTTCTTGTCGGTCGTCCTCTGATAGGTTTGCCAGAGAGCATTGCGGGAGATGCGTTGCGTCTGCCCACTCGATGGAAACTCATTGAGCGAGTGTTTCAACATTTTTGGAGACGGTGGTCTCAAGAATATTTGCACACTTTGCAGCAGCGGGCTAAATGGACGCGAGAAATCGGAAACATCAAAATTGGTGATTTAGTTCTGCTGCGAGATTCCAATCTTCCCCCTTCCCTTTGGAAAATGGGAAGAATTATCAAAGTCTATCCCGACTCAGCAGGTGTTGTTAGGGTTGCGGAATTAAAAACTTCATCAGGTACTCTAACGAGACCGATTGTGAAGTTGGTGCCATTACCAACATCACAATAAGTTATTTTTTCTTCTTCAAATTTATATTTAGCCGGTCGAGCCGCTCTCGTTGTTTGGTTTAGAGTTAGAACCTTTTTCCTTTCTTCGCATTAATCACCCTTCCATGGCCCGACCCATATTCCCCTTTAAGTCTCTCTGATGGGCCTCTGAGAGTGAAAAGTAGCTTTAGTTCCCTCACCTCACTTGTTTAGGGTCTATTTTCTTGCGAGAGCGTCCCAATCGGCAAGAATGTCTATTTTAGTTTTTTTTTCGTAGAATATTCGTATACTTTCACCATATCTCGCCATTTCTCTCGTGCGTTTCGCCTCTTCACCTACTGCTTGGTTAAGTAATAGTTAATTTCTGGGAAATTCACGGGGGGCGGTATGTTCGCACGTAAGCGCATTGCGTGTCTTCTTTGTTTGGGTTCCCTTTCCCAACTTCCCTTGCCTTCCCTTTGGCGCTGGTGAGGTGAGTTCGTGAGAAGGAGGAGGGGGAGAAAAACCCGGCGCATGAGGAGTCGTCTTCCTACGCTGGTCGACGAAACACAGTGCCTCGATCAAGAGAGGCTTTTGAGAGTTTTTCGTCTCCTACACCATTCGGAGCTGCCGTATTTCATCCTCCGGTAAGCGCCTATCCTCATTTTCCCTTACCATCTCCCATTCATGACTTTCTTTCTCTATCCCCTTTTATTTTATTTTATTGAACCCCTTTCTGTTGCGTTTGTCGCACGTCACGGTCCAACGGACCACGTGTGCCTACAGATATGTTGTCACTGAAATACAGCGCCGATGATAACACCTTCGTAAAGCTATCAAGCAAGACCTCGGTATGTATGAACTACGTCACGGACTTTCGCAAACGGAAGTGACATCAACTTGCGCAGTTTCAATGACCGCGTAAAACGTCCTTAAGAGCAGACTGATGTGAACTCTGGGTTTCTTTCCATCCGGACTTTCATTCTCGTGCTTTTCCTCCCGGTACGAAGCCCCAAAAAGAGCGTGAACAGTCTTGAAAATCACAAATAGATCCTGGTAAGCACGGAAATACGAGCTTCCTACTCGCGATACTAACGTACGAAGTTGTTTTTGCACTTGGTAAAACTTGCAATTACGTAACTGGAAAGTGTTCAAACATGTTAACAAAATCCAAATGTGTAGTTTTATTAGATTGAATTTGAAAAAATTCTAAGGAAGAGAATTTACTCCCAGTGGAATAAAAGGAATTGTGGCCCCCCTTAAATAGCCACATACAGTTTAACTGACGCTGATGCGGTAAAATTTGGGAAATATTTCAATTTTATTTGTGTTTGAATACGCATTAATACTCCACGAACGGCAATAGAAAACGTATAATGTTTTGTGCTGAGGAATTGGGACCTAATCCTTCCCATTTTCGCTAGATGGTCACCCATAGCGGACCGTATGCCGCTTCTACTATATTCTAACCTCCTAGTTCAAAACCGATCTTGTGGGGGATTAACGCACCTTGCCTTTGAAAACATACGTACATTGGGAACTGAAGTAATTTGAATTTGAGTGTAATTTCAGTTGGCGAGATTGAAATTTTTGGAAAAATATTTTTTTTTGCCGCTTCAATAATGTTTTTTTATGGGGATTGAATTTTTTATCCTGTCCCATTGCTTACCTGTGGCGGCTTCAGGTGACTATGACTCTAATAAATGTTAATTAAACACTTTTATCTATCCATCCCCTGCTACAAATCTGTACGCAACTTAGGCGTATTTCTGAATGACAACTTGTCATGGAATAAACGAGTTTTACATATTTCTAACAAAATCAATATGGCCTTTTACCAGCTTAAATTGAATAAAAACCTGCTTCTCTTACATTCCCGACAAATGCTTGTTAAGTCACTGATTTTTCCAAGTTTTGATTATTGTTGTTTAGTCTTTAATGGTTTTGACGGCTGAACACACCCTGAAGCTTCAGCGCCTCCTTAATTCATGTGTGAGTTTCATCTTTAATCTACGCAAAGATGAGCACCTTACTCCATACTACAAAAAACTTGGTTGGTTGAATATCAGCTCAAGTCGAAATTATTTGCTTGGTACTTTCCTTTTTTCTCGTTTTGCCAACAAAGAACCTATGTATGTACTTAAATGATGACCAGAAGTGAACCTAGTAACTTTGTACTCCCGATCCACAGAACCTCCACCTTCCACAGTTCATTTATTGTTGCCGCAACACAACTCTGGAATTCACTTCCAATTCATATCAGGAAATCTCGCTCTTTGACTGTTTTAAGAAATAAATTGTATGAAGTTTTTTTTAAAGAAAACTATAATTTGATATTATTTTTCAATTTTTTTATGATTTTTAAATGATGTTTTGATTTGTTACGATGTAAACATTTTTTATTGGTATGATATTTCTATTATCTAATACCTGAGGGTTGCAGTTTTTGCATTTTTTATTTCATTTCCTCTTTTGTATAGCTGCTCTTGTCTATGTTTATTATTTTATAATTGTTTATTCACCTCACTGCCCCATTATTGTATTATTGCTGCTTCAGGGGACTTGTCCCAGAGCAAATACATTTTCTATTATATTCCACACTAGTCCGTAAATGTTGATGAATGTATCGTAATATATGAGCTGGAATTCCTTGTTCTGTTAAAATATACAGAATAACTTTCGATAATGAAGCACATTGTCTTCCATAAAAACTATACTTGCAGCAGGGTGGAAATTTGGTTCCTCACCAGAAAGCCATTGCAATATGCAGTTCGTTATGATATTAACTTGTTAGTTTTGTTCCCAAATGACATTTCACGGAAGCACGAATCGCCAATCAATTACGTATCTTCGACAGGCCAAGAGGTTTTTCAATTAATTCTTCCAGAAGGGAAACTTATTTACATTATACATTACATATTTATATCATCTTACATAGTGATCATGTTTCTTATGGTCAACCATCTACCCTTATGTCTCCAAGGTTTAATACAGCTGTAAAATAAATTCTTTCGCTGCTATTTCCTGTCAGTTGGGGTCACATTACGATGGCAAACGACACTAATTGAGCACAGTGCCATCAATATTTGTATTATGCAGTTATCATCCGGCGTTATTCATCCGTTTTGGTGCCTCCTGTGATTTCTTTTATTACCTGTCTAAAATCTGCCGCAGAGCGAAAACACATTGAAAATCTAAATTTACCAACTTTGGGTAAATGTAAAAGTGTGCCGCGGTTGGTAATTTATGGGTCATGGTGAATTCAGCCCATACAATTATATTATAAATCTCTATAATTTAACTTTCTCTCCATTTTTAAAACCTTCATGCCGCAAAATCGCTGCGATTTAGATCATTTGAATAAATAACTCGTAGCTTCCTGCCATATAGTTAAGTTGCTGCAGAGTCTGATGGAGCAGCTACCAATCCGATTTAAACTTCACACGTAATCTTCGAGTGAGTGAATGAACGAGGGGAAAATGTGGGAGGGACGAGGGAACATTAACATTTATCCATTAGCACCCATAATTTTAAAAATGCCCAGTATGCTGTATGGTGCTTTTCAGTGCCATCCAATAGACGGTTGACTAAATATCTACATAATACCCTTAAGGTACCCTGCAAGCCATCATAACAGTGTGTAGGAGAGGGAAAAGGCCCTTCTCCGGGCATTTCGTTGCGTGTCGATATTTTACTGGTATGCCATAGGAAGACCCATTTCTAGCTTGTGGATATATACGTCCGTATGAAATGACCAATGCGAGGAGAATATTTGGAAGACAGTTCACATATGTGTTTCCAACTCCGTACCCACATTTAGGGGGGTATAAGACCGGGAGGAAACATTTAAGGCTGGGAATGGAAGTAAAAGAAGGAAAGATGGAGAGAAATAAGTTTTCGGCATAAGCCTGCTCTTAAAAAAAAAGTTTCAAGGGGACCACAGAGTCCTCTACATGACGACTACTCAACTATAGTTGAAGAGCTTCCATGTAGAGGACTCTGGGGTGAGCACTGTTTAGCGTTCCATTCCATGCACTGCTTATGTTGGAGTACTGCACTCCAACGTAAAATTAGACATTAAAGAAAGACTACAAAAAACTGTCGTCAATGGCCATAAGAATATAAACTTATTGTCTCCCCATTTTCAGTGCATTTTTATCCCTTAACGTTAACCGATTATTTCAATGCCTAGCAAAGCGTTACTCCTCCAAACTATCTACTCGGCGTTCAGCTTAACATTTGCTTTAATCGAACGAGTTATTTGTTTAAAGGAAAGGTAGCGTAAACAAAAAGGAATGTTGTTTTGGTTTTTCTCACTCGTTTCACTAAAGTTGCACATATTTTAAAACCTAGGCACATTATCGCCTTGTAACCCCCATCTGTATTTTTAAGCCTGTGCTCGCACTAGTAGGTGCTTCAGACCGGAAGGAAAGGTATTAGGATTTGAATTGAGTGGATTGAATGGAAGAGTAAGGAGGAATGGTGGAGAGAAACCCGGCGTCGGTTTAGCCTGCGCATTAAGAAAGGCGCCAAGATGATCATGGCATAACGTCCCATCCGACAGACGGAGTACTGAACTCGAAGTGGTAATTTATGGGTCTTGGTGAATTCAGCCCATACAATTATATTATAAATCTCTATAATTTAACTTTCTCTCCATTTTTAAAACCTTCATGCCGCAAAATCGCTGCAATTTAGATCATTTGAATTACTAAATATCTACATAATAATATCTATATAAAGATGTCCACAAAACACTCGAGTAGGGTTTACTCATGAAAAATATCTTCCACTGTTTCCGGGGATGATTTTCGAGCCCGGGCCCTCGGAGTGGGAGGTCTGTACTCAACCCGACGTGGAAGGCAGGTTGTGTGTTCGAGGGCGTGTTCAAAGGACACCTCCCGCTCGCTTCCCTCCCTCTCTCCGCCCGACACTTCATTCACCCGTCCCCAATCCCTCCCTGCTATAAAAGTGTCCTTTCTTTAATTTTTGATGGCTCTGCACGCGAAAGGTTTCGTGGGCAGCGGAGGCGTCTGGACCGGAATCTTTTTGAGCGCGCTTGATACGGTCGTCGAGGCCGAGAGAGAATGAGGGGATGGAGAATGTCAAGGAAGGGAAAGGAATGGGCAGGGAATGTAGGTGTTGTGTGCGCGCGTGGGTTGTTGGGTGTGTAGGTATAACGGGGAATGAAGTATGAGGGGTTGAGCCAGGGTTCAGGGATCCATGCACTCCATATTCGATGCCTGGTGGATGTTCAGTTTTAATGAACATTTCGAAGAATTGAGAAAGGGTACGTAATCGAGAGAAACGGGACATGCAATGTGTGAAGGGGTCCATGGGCACTCGTTTTATTTTTGGAGGCAAGAGATGCTTACTCAAACTATATGGGAAACATGTAAAGTTTACCAAAATTCACTTCGAAGATTCGTAGCAGAGGTGTAATCTTACGCTATAATATTTTTTAAAGGGTGTATCCTCGAAAGCAATGCCTTATGTGAAGCTCGAGTTTCTCTTGCAAGTACGGTACCATCATTAATGGTCCATAATAGCAAATGAGAGCCAAATCGATTAATGAAGTCATTGCCAATCTATAGATCCTTCAAACAGTTTCCTTCCGAAATCATGCGTAGCGATGGAATCCACACATTGGCCCGGTAACCTTAAGGCCCGCGGTTCATATCCCGGTCGAGGAAATTTCCTTGCTCGGTCGATTTTCAACAAAATTTTATGCATATCAAGGACTACATGAAACCTACGCTTTTTAGCTTATGGCAAACAGATATGATCAAGTAGCGATTTATAAATGAGCGAAGGCGTTCAAACCAGGTGCGATTAAAAGTAAGAAGTTTGTCCCACACAATGTGCTTGTTTTTTCATCCCGATATGTGATTAGGAGCTCACCCGTAGTCCAACTAATTGCAATGTCTTTGGTGTCTTGTTTCTTAGCTTCTGGTTAAATTTCTGAGAGAAATTTATCTTCCTTAATTCAGGCTCATCTTTAGGTGGCGTACCTATCTACATCTACCTACACGATACCCTGCAAGCCACCGCGAGGGTTTGTGGTAGGGGGTGAAGATCACCAAGCATGCACTACTAACATGCAAACAAGCAACTATATTGTCTCATGCAACTTGATTGTTAGTTTCTATAGTATTTAAGTAGTTAATACATGGATCATGCACTACAGAATACTCTAAAATATTTACCCTACCTATCCCTTTGCTATTCTGCCTATTCTGTTCTCTTATAGTACGGGGGAAAAATGACATTTTGAATCTATCGGTACGACAATCTATCTCTCTAATCTTATTTATCTGGTCGAATACGAACCAACATAATACGCTGGTGTTTTCAGCATGTGCCTAACATCTTCAGTAAAGCTATCCGATGGAAATTTCTCTAATAGATTCAAACTGTACTTTAACCTACGCTCTAATGATGATTCCCACCTTAATTCTTTTATTAATTCTGAAACGCTACTCAACCTATCGTAACACCTTTTCACGAACCTAGCTGCTCTACGCTGCACACTGTCTAGTTCTCTGATCAACCCTAATTCATTAGGATCCCATACACTGGCTGCATACTCAAGGTGGGGCCTAACCAGTGAAAAATAGCATCGCTCTTTTGTCTTCTCACCACATTTCCCAAGTACTTTTTTTATAAATCCTAGCTTTCTCTTCGCTCCGCCGCTTATTTCCCGGATGTGTATCTTCCCCACGATAAATCTTTAGTGATTGTTACACCTAAATATCTACCTACCTGTAAACTACTCTGAAATCGAAATCTCTAAAAATCTACCTATACCTGTAAACTACTCTGAAATTTTTCAGATTCCGTGAGGCGTTTAGAGCATCTAAGCATGGTAAATAACCCGAATATTTCACTGATTAGAGTGCTGGCCCGTAATATAAACCCCCGAGGCCATAAACGGAGTGATTTTTCTCGGTTCTTTCAAATTTTTGGTGCCGTGAAAAAAGCCTCCGAGTCTTTCCATCGTCGAGCCCTCAATTCCTCATTCGCCCCTCTTTCCCTTGCTTCGGTGCCTCCGTTGGTGGGAACTTGGGGAAGCCGAGGGAAACACGTGAAAAAATGAAAGCGGGTAAAATATTAAAGTCATTCCATCCGGCGCGTGAAAAGGCGAAGTTGAAAATACTTGGAAGTGCGGCATTCCATTTCATTAGCAAGTCCTCTTTGTTGCCCACTTTATATGACTGGGATGTTGTGTGAGGCGGAAGAAATCTCTCCGGGGAAGAATTTCGGCCCTTTTAGTGATTCAGTTTCCCAAGATACTCCCAACTCCAACCGTCTTCTGACTACCGACCATTTCTTTTAAACCTTTGGCTACGTAATAAAGGAATTGAATAGTGCGTAGGGAAGAGAATAATGTTTCGAGCAAAGACTCTATGATATATTTATCTCTTTATTTTCAACAAGAACGAAAATGTATGCTTGGAATGAAGTAAACCGTATGTTTGCTCCGGAGAAAATTACTAGCGGATACATATAAAAACTCCCTGGTATTGTGGTTAATTAAATCATAAAGATAATATCACAGAGATAGATAACAAGATGGTTGGGTTTAAATATTCACATTTCCATCTACAATTAAGGACAAAAATATCTATAGTACTTAGTAGTTATTCCGAGATATCCAATAGAGCTCACTCGCACCTTTTTAAAGATAGGTGGGTAGGCAGAAGTATTCAGGAAATAGAAGTTCATGGGACAATGAAAGAGAGGAGAGACTCTCGGCGTGTACAATAAGGAAATTGTAGGAATGTTTGGATATTTTTGATTATCCACAGCAAAAAAATTAGGCTTAAAAATGTCAGTTTTCATGCACATGCATCCATATTTATGCTCGCAAACCCTGGCAATCGTGTTGTTGTAGGTATCGTAGTTTTCCTTAATCTGTGTTACAAAGTTTATAAAGTTGAGGAAAGCGCCAATTTTAGGGTTTGTTAGAGTTTATCAATTCATTAAAGTAACCACATTTTTTACCAATTATAAAGTATAAAATATTTGTATGGTGGCAATAAACTATCTTTTAAACGATACATATTTTTTATAGAAACATGAACTCATAACTCGATATATATTTTCAAGGAACAGTGGCACAACATTTTGACAGTAGTCTATTTCTCAGTCTGCCCTATGCAAAATGCGTTAAGGCACACATTGCCTAACGTTAAATCCAAAAGAAAACGGAATACTGAACTTTCCCTTACCACATAACTCAAGAATGGTGCGGATTTTCTCTGGAAAGTTACAACGCTCGAGATTATGTATGGGGAGCCAGCACTTTAGCCACAGCGCCAACTCGATTCACTACTTAAACGAGATCTGCTTAATTAATACCCGTTTTTTTCAATCATTCCTGAAGAACATTCATTACCACTAAATGCTCCCTAATTTAGCATTCCTTAGTGCTAAAGACGCCTAAAGTGAGATTGTAGCCCATTTTCGTGGCTTCGTAATTTCGCGAATGAGTTCCAGGGCTCACAAGTATGAGTTTAACAAGTTCTCAATAACCGGTGACCCCCATTACGCTTAAATCTGAGGCCAGCCTAGCGACCTCTCGTATATTATATCTCGTAAAATAATTCATTTACTCGTTCCTAAATCATTAAAACTTCAGGAGTTATCTCATCGTATGGAGAAACAAAGAACTTTTAGTAAGATTTTACAATACTTATTCTTTATGATTTGTTTCTTTATGTGAATGCCATTCCCAAAATTTCCGGAAGAACACCCTCCAACTGTTACCGCTTAATGATTTATGTGAGGTTTACTGCGCCATTTAATGCATTAAATTTGTCTGCCATATGTTGCTAGCGTACGCATACGCATTTTCCTTGACATGATCATTAATCCGGCGCGGCGATAGGTTCCAAGGTTGGTCTGTGTGATTGTCTAAGAACTAGGTATAAATTTCTTAGAGAAATGTATTCTTTATATCACCCGTAACAACTGAATGGGTGTTTTTCTCGTCACTGATTCCTACTCAAAACTCCCATTTCCGGGTATCAAGTGATAATTTTACATATTTCAACTCATTTTAAATTAATAATTCAGTGCGTGACTTAATTGTCCCTGCTGGGCTTCAAATAAAGGGCAGTAATATCATCCCAGGAAATTCAAGGGTGCTTTAAACTAAGCACTTCCCTATGGCATGCCCTGGTATGACTGGGATGGCATGACCTGGTATTACTGGGATGGTATTACTGCCCTTCAAATGAAGGGCATCATGAGGAAATTCAAAGGTGTTTTAAATTACTCACTTCCCTATGGCATGCCCTGATTAACGTACCTACCACAAATAGGAATATTTTATTTGATGCGTTATAAAAATTAACTAGCAAAAACGTTTTCAATTCTTTATTTATTTTAACCTTTTGCTTTTCCAGAAAAATCACACAGAGACCAGTTTTGTGACCATACAGCACGCTGTCGCGGCAAGATAATTATTTAAGATATTCTTATTACGCATTCTTGACATCGAATCTATCGGAAAACATGGTAATATTATTCATGTACAACGTTCTAATACAAGGCAAATTGTTCAAATAAAGTCATCATCATTAGTCATCAATCCTCAGATTGGTTTGGCGCAGCACTCCACAGAGTTCTTCTATCGGCTAAAGTCTTCATATTTACGTATTTCTTCTCTTTCACATCCTTCATCACTTGTTTCATATTTCTCACTCGAGGCCTTCCGTTGCTATTCTTCCCATCCAATTGTCGATTTCACGATTGTCTTCATCAGGCCATCGTGTCTTAAGATATGGCGGATTAGGTTGTCCCGTCTTCGTTTTATAGTTGTCAGCAGACTTCTCTTTTCTTCCACTCTTCTTAAGACTTCTTCGTTTGTCACTCGGTCGATCCATTTTATTTTCATCATTCTTCTGTAGCACCACATTTGGAATGCTTCCACCCTTTTCTCCTCCGCTGCTGTCATCGTCCATGCCTCACTGCCGTAAAGAAACATGCTCCAGATATACATCCTGATTTGTTTCCTTACTTCTACGCTTGTATTTACAGCTGTAAGTAGATTCTTCTTTTGATAGAATGCTCTCTTTGCCTGGGCTATTCTACTGACTATTTTTTTCTTGCTTCGTCCATCTTTGGTTACTCTGCTTCCCAGGTAACAGAGCTCTTTCACCTCTTCCAGTTTCTGTTTTTCTAGTATAATATTGGTTTTGGCCTCCTCTCTCTTGCTGCACACCAATATCTTAGTTTTCTTCTTATTTATCTTCATCTAATGTATGGTTATTGTCCTTTCCATGGTTGTTAGCATCTAATCCAGCTCCTTCTCTGACTCTGCTACGAGTGCTATGTCATTGTGAATCGCAGCATGCTAATTTTTTCTCCGCGGTTGTGCACTCCAGAAGACTTCTCTTTGATTTCGTTGATGGCTCTCTCGATGTAAACATTGAAAATTACGGGGGACAGTGTTCAGCCTTGTCCCACTCCTTTCTTTATTCTTTCTTCTTCACAGCTGGGTCCAGTAAAGTATCAACAAGAATTGTCGCTATGCTTATTTCGAATGAAATACTTCTTAATCCCAATTACATGTATCTCTTATTTACCATTGACGTTCGCAAAATCACTCCTGCGGTTTTATGTGCAAATTTCGAGTAATATAATATATTTTGCATCTTCCAAAATTTCTTATGTCCCCAGATAGGTGGCCATGTCATTGTAGAATGATAGTTCGGGTGCATGGTAGGGTCATGACGAGGCCATCATGTTGCCACATAGATAGATGTTGCTGATTGCTCAGATTAACACCGCCGAAATAGGTTAAGATAGCAGCCCATATTCAATTCCTCACCGGCAGTGAGATTGTCTGAGAAGACGTTATTGAACAGGGAAATAAAACTTTCAGATCTACCATACAGTCCTGATCTCTTTCCTAGAAATTTCCATCGTTTCCCACACCTCGAGGAATCCTTGTCTAGTCAACATTTTAAAAGTGACACAGCGGTGCCGACAGCTTTTGCCTAGCTTGTTGTTACGAGTAGTTTGTTAGTTTTGAACCAAGGCGTCAACATTCTTCAACAGAGGTATCCAAATGTTGGTTCCACGGTATAAAAATGTCTTAATTCAGGTTGGAATGTTACTGATAAGTGAAAGAACAATGGCTGTATCTGTTGCAATTTATCTTTCCATGAAATTATGCATACATTTTGTAAACGGTGTCAAGGAAAATCACCTCCTGGACCTCGTGTTTTGCAATGAAAACAAAACATTCTAAAGACGACCAATCTCAGGTCATCTTTGGAGTGCAGATGTATTAACAAACCATTTCGTTTAGAAAAGCGGAGCTAAAACTCGACTCTGATAGCGCTCGCCGTAGCATGGATCGTCTATGGTTTAAGCTGTTTACTAATACTAAATCTTTTAATGTTTTTTCCGCGGGGTAGGCATGTGGTCGAGCTGAGAAGAATTTACGTGATACCTAGAATCCCATTAAGTTACACTTGACTACGCAACCTTTATTTGGTCGCTGAAAATGACCGGCAAATTATCGCGCTGCCCGCGAATAGCTATGCGAGGTCATAAATCCGGAAAATTTTGCTCCAGCAACCCCCACCTGTTGAAAACGATCCGATAAAATCCGTGCTTTCCTTCCTCTCAGGGGCCGGAATGTCACCGACAGCTGGAGGGGAAGTCCCTCCGTAAAACGCATTAATTCCCTCCCTCCCATTCATTTTTTTTTAACCCTCGCCCAACTCTTCAATGGCTCCCTCACCATTTTATTTCCTCGCGTTGGCACGATACTCCTAACTGCATAATAAAAACCTTTTTAACTCGCCCAAAAATCTGCTCGGGGCCCGTAGATGGTTTCGGGCTGGAAGGTAGAGGAGTCTTGGTGGGAGTGAGACGGGGGGGAATACGGGGAGAGTGGGCTAGCTTTGGGCAGTGTCGTCTTTTTCCTTGACCTTTCACCTCACGAGCCGGAGATAAGCCACCGAGTCCAGATCTCCCGCCGTAGACCCATCCCCCACGACTCGTAAAAACACAGGGAATGCCCCTCCCATTCCCTTCCTCGAGCTCTTGAACAATCGACGTAAATGGGTTCCAGAGGTCGTCACCGATACATAATAAACTTCCTGGGTTTACCTTTTATATTCCACTCTTCTTTCGTCGCTTTTTCTCTCTCTCTCCCACTCTCTTTCGGATTCTCTCGATCCCGTTCCCGTCACCGTCTCATTTTTCTCTTCCAGGCGGAGTCGGTGAGCTCATTTGGATCACGACCGAAGCGTTCGGAACGCGTTTTAAAAATTCCGAACGGAGGTTACATCATGTGCGGTTTGATTCCTCTCGTCTTTACGATGTCATTACACCGCTCGGAATCCGTAACGGAGGTTATCGTTTCGTTCCTTTCACCCAAAGTCGATTCCGAATTCCGAATATCCCCGGAGAACTTTTATTGGAGGGAGAGTGAGTTTACAGAAATAGATATAGGTGGGTGACATGCCCTTCCAGATGATGTCATGGATTGCGCCTTGGTCGACGAGTAAACTTATACCTTCTCTTTATTGACGTAGAGAGGGAGCAGCTGTCTCTTGACTATCCGGAGAATTCTGATGTTTTCCATCTTTATCATCAGACAGTAAAATATTTGAAGAATTTTTTTGGGGTTCTGGAACCGCTAAAAATGTATAGCACCATTTTTAACCTAATTTTAAACTGAAAAAACGATATCTTTAGTACCAAAAATGGTATTCAAACTTGAAATTTAAAAAATGCCGAGACACTAACCTGTATTTTTAACCTCCAAGTTTTACGTCTACATCTTACCCTCCAAGCCAAAAATATGGCGTGTGGCAGAGGGGTATCATGGTACTAGCCATGAATTGTGTATGATTTTTTGACATGCGAAGTTCATTGACATTACACTTAAGTTCTTTGCTTAAGGGTTCGTTCGAGTAGTTCATTTTGGTTTTCATGAGGTCGCAAGAAATGTTCAAAGGAAGAACAAATATGCATGGGTAATGCATGGGTAACGGAGTCCATTTATCTGATCTTATCCGTATGATCCCTATCCACCGACGTAGTTCAAGGTCTTAATTATTCTCATGGTGTAGGAAAAAAATTCGAATGCCTTGCCTCTTCCCAGAAGCCTTAGTTCAACTTACTTTTCTGCCCCTGAAGAACCTAACGTCCTAATGTCTCCGTCAAAGCCGTTGCATAAATCCCTTTCCTTGATGTTCCCGGGTGTTTGTTTAAAAAAAAGATGTTATCATCAACTTTATGCTCTAAAAAGGATACTCATGATATATTCATGCATTGAATTTCCAAAACTTGGTTAATTATTTTTCCTATTGAATCGTATCCCCTTTTTAATTTTTTATGAGTAATGAGCTCTTAAATTACTTTACTTTGTCTATTTTCGTAGTGGACGATTAAGTCCAAGAACAATAAATAGTTATATTTCTTTCATTTTCGAGAAAATGCTGGAAGCACATGATTTTGGTGTAACGAATGTAAATTAATGACTTTTCCTAACCTTTCCACTGCACTCTTCAACGATCCGTCTAATGAAGTTAAACATCTCCAAGGCAGTTCCGTTAATACTTCTAATGGGTATTCCCATGCTGGTTTGTTTGTTAGAGCGACTTCCATGTATTTAAAATACAAGGAGTTACTTATTTCACTCCCGCTTATTTAGTTCTTGGTATAGTATTTTTTCAAATATTTTGTCCCATTAGTTCAATGCGCACATTTTTTAGAAATTCTTCTAATTCCTATCGTTTGCACTATTTGTAATCTTGTCTTATTTTACGCCAAATTATTAACTTGAGATCAAAAAGTTTACTATAACAAACCATCTAAAGTGATGTAGACCTTATATCATAGTGACCGTAGTTGTTGACTCTATATGCACGTGTTGGCCATAGATATTTTCTGTTGGTGAGGTTAATTGAGTACATATTGCATCCTACCCCGAGTACCCGAATGCGAATCCCTAGCGTGTCATTTTTTCCAATGGAATACCGGCCCCTTTTTGAATGTTGTTTGAGGAACAAATACGTTTTGTGTTCCGTCCGCTGGATGGACGATAAAGAGTAGACTCCTTGGCGCCTTTAATTTAGAATAAGCTAATACCATTTCCGGGTTTCTTTCAATCCTTCATCGCTTCCCTACATAATCTACATCTACATAATACACTGCTAGCCACCATAAATGTGTGTGGCAGGGGGTGAACTCTCACCAAACATGCACTGAATATCATGCATAAAAAAGGATTATATTTATATACTGTTCTAAACTTCACTGTTAAAAAAAAATTAAAAAAGGCAAAGCAAACATGCAAAAGCATGCTGTTAGTAGGTTTAGCTTCAAGTCCTTATATCAACATATAGCTACCAATGTTATCCATTGCCACACTCTTATTGGTATATTTACCGTTATTCATATCCCTAATTGTACAAGGAAAAAAGGACATTTTGAATCTGTCAGTTCGGCAATCAATTTCTCTAATTTTGTGATTATGGTCCAGTCTGCCATAGTATGTTGGGGTCTGCAAAATATTTTTAACATCGTCACTGAAAATATGGTCTTGGAATTTGTTTAAGAGATTAAGTCTAAATTTCAACCTGCGATCTGACAATGATTCCCAATTTAATTCATTTAATAGACTGGTTACGCTAATAAGGTTATCGTACCGTCCCTTTACAAATCTTGCCGTTCTTCGCCGCACACGTTCAAGTTCATTATTTAGACCGATTTCGTAGAGATCCCATACACTGGCAGCATATTCCAAATGAGGTCTAACAAGGAATTGTTTCGTTGCATAATGGACCTGATGATGTCATTATCTGATGAAACACGCGTCATACTCAATAAATTTCTCTAGTGGACCGTAGGAAGTATATTTTTTTACCATTTCCGGTATAAAATAAGATTCCGTAATTAAGCAGATGCTTCCATAAACCACTGAAGATAAGAGGAAAAGAAATGGGATTAAGAGAAAAAGAAAGAGCGAATGAAGAGACCATAGCGTGTTTATTGGAGAGGGGAATACAAGTCGATATTGAGTCTGGAAGATCACTGAAAGAAAAAAAACTATCGGGAAGGAAAACAGACAAAAAATAAACACGAGGAGGAGTGGATGGAGAAGGAGGAGGAGTCGTGACGCCTGTTTCAGCGGCGGAATTGATCGGTCAAAATCATTAAAAAGTAGAAGTTGCACTGATTCCTATCCGAGCGATCGGCCGTGTGATAGAGGGACCCGTGGATCTTGATGAGCTGTGGGAGCCATTTGATAGGGGTTGGGGAGAACGGGGTGGGGAGGAGGAGGGGGGGATGGTGAGGGGAGGGGGATGGGCGGCCAGGGAACGTCAGGAGGGAGATGGTATGGGTGGCGGAGAGGGAATTAGAGGGGAAGGGAAGTGGCAGGGGGGGTGAGGCGTGGGAAGGTATTGGATGAGGGTGATGGATGGTTGCCCGGCTTTGACGGGCAGCTCCGCCGACGAGACACTCCTTATACTAATGACGTCCATTTAATCGATTAGTCTTCGTTTGATATGCCAATTCCTTCAATTTATCAGTTCGGAGGGACGTCTTATCATTCTTTTTCTTCCGACTAGGAGAAACGGTCGTCCTACACGGCGTTCTCCCACTCCGTGAAAATAATCTACCGACGAGGAAATCGATCCTTTCCGTGAAATTCCTGTCATGTTAGTCGTGAGATACTTCTTTTCCCGGTGCCAACTCCTCGATAAGGCTGCTAGGAAAGATGTATTGTTCCCGTTTGCTCCTCAAAGTTCAACGGTAAATATACCTTTACGCCAAACGGAACCTCGGGATGTTTAAGTTACGCACACGATCGGGTTTATCAGTTGGTCACTCATCCGTTATATATCTTGCGACCTCAATATATCACACGGTTTCGTCAGACAAAAAATAAATTCCGGAACGGCATTCAAAAATGCATTCAAGTGAAATTCCATTTACTTTTTTTTCTGCTCTATCTCGTGTGCATAAGGCTCAGGTTTTTAATCTCTCATCGTCAGATACTTTCGTTTATTGAGAAACCAAGTGAATGATTTATCTATACCTACATAATTCATACACCACCAACTTCCTTCTGGGTGTGTAGGAGAGGATAAATAATAACCGAAGGAGCACTACGTTGGTGAATTAAAAGGTCACAACTACTCAATTAGAGATTGCCGATAACATGTAGCGGACACACACTACAATGTTCGCCTTTTGCGCAGCATGCAGTATAATATTCAAAAAGACTTCACTCATTTATTATGCCCTGAATGACTCATAATTTCAGCTAACTTAGTTTTCAAATGTCAAAATTCACTCACCAGACAATTGTCATTTCTATCTATCTACTGACTACCCTACAAGCAAGTTCGAGGGTGTGGAAATTGTGAGTTGTTACCAAATACACACTACGGATATGCACTAAAGTTAAGTTATACTACCTATATAAGGAGAGATTTCTATGAATGTCGATTCCCATGATACATTGGCATAACTTATTCATCAACGGACGCTGAGCAGGCATAAAAAACACGGGTCTAAATTGTCTCTTAATTGAGTTATACCACTTCCCAAAAACACTGAGGAGAAGTAATGTGAAGTGGGCCTATTCCACTTCGTCCACATCAAAGGGTGATTCCTCGCCAGGAATGCACCACTGTCAATTCTTTTATCTTATTTTCAAAGGCGAGTGTATGCAAAAGTAGTTAATTTTTTCTAAATGAAATACAGCTTCATGTAAAACACACCATCTTAATTGAACTTAACAACGCTGGGGGCAGGCATAGCGGAATTTTTAATCAAATATGTGCGGTCAAGTGCGAGCAATTGTTGAATACAATCACGCGTCAATTAGATTCATCACTTAAGAGAATAATAATATATATGTGTGTATTCAGCAGATTTAGGAATATGAAGTGAGGCTTACAATTAACAGAATGAACTGCTCAAACATCTACCCTTTGAGCAGTGAAAATTCTGTGAGCGGTGACAGAAAAGGGATTCATCCCACTCCCACCAAATAATTAATTTATGCAAACTTAAATAATTATAAAACTAAATTATCTATCATAATTCAAAATAACCGAGGTAACTTTATCACATATTTTTTACCTTATTTTACGCATAAATATTAAAGTTTCAGGCTCTCCTTTAAACATTATTTCATCTTTATACTAACATAACTTGACTGAGTAGGTATTTGTTATATTTTCGGCATCTTAAGATATGTAAGAGTATCGTTATTTTGCAAGGAATTTTATCTGTAATTCACAATATGATCTTCTCGTGAGCATAAGAGCTTTTTTTTCTAGGAAATCTCAAAATATGTAAACGTATTGAGTGATTAGGAGATACGCATTGTAATATGACCGATGGTATACCCATTGGAACACCCTGCCTATTTATATAATAATGCTGTAATGTCAACATGAAGTTTTTCAACACCATTATACACATTTCTATGGAAAATGTTTCTTTTTATTCCACTAGGTCGAGTTACTTAGCCTTTTACTTGCTTAGTCAATTTGTACGCTTTACTTAAACGTATTTCATATTCAAAATATTTTTACCGCATTGTTTTCGCTGTATCATTAAGCATAGACTTCTAGCCAAGTACATACAACGCAGATACAATAACGTTGCTAATTTTCTATGTTAATCGAGCCAAAATTTCCTACGACATTTTTAAACACGTAGAGAGATCCAAGTATTTCGCCCTCTTCCGTCTGGGAGTATGCATAAAAGAGAGAGCCGGACGATTTGGGCGTTGGCAAGAAAGCACACGTCCTTTAACACCTGAGTTTCCTAGTGTCGTTGAAGGGGCGAATAAATTAGACTGCCACCAATCCATCAGGCGCGGATATGGCGTGACTGCACGGGGGAAGCGGTCGGAAGACGTGTCATCGCATCGTGAGTCAAAAAAGAGGAGAGCCGTCAAGTCAAACTTTCCCTCTCATTCCCAACGGGTCCGACACGGGTTCGGGTCAGTCGGTGGCATACCTTGCGAAGTCGAATCCTTCCCGAGACTTTAAAAATTGCACACCTCCCGCTCCATCCCACCATTGACTCCTCAATGCCAGGCAAACAATACGTGCCCGGCAGCGGGTTTCCGAGGCAACACCGGGCGAGGCGCGACCGGGAGCAGTCCTGAAGAGAGTGCCCTTCAGATTTGACACGGTTGTAGCAGAGTGGTCGGTTTGAGTGACTTCCAAGGCGGAATATCCATCCGTCCACATTGTGTTACAAAAGTGGAGGGATTGAAGAGGACGTGCGTGGGTGATGAACTTCGGTCGAGAAATGTTTCGCGACGGGATCGAGGAGCGGGTGCCCAGATGTTCGGAGGTATTGGGGGGGAGGGGGAGGTTAATAATTGCCCCAAAAGCGTGTCCAATTCCACTCCCAAGAATATCAGAGTGAATGTCGGGCTTTCTCGTGAATGGAGAGGATTTTGAGTTGGCGAGGCCAAACATGATTGCAAATAAGAAACGATCAATTCTTTCCAAACCTACTGCAAACACGGCTGCTCTTTGGATTTTAAAGCGGCACAAAATATCTCACACAAACAAATATTCAAAATAGTCATAGAGAATTGATAAAACAATCAGTTAAATGTATTCGAGGCATTATCTCTGATTATGAACAAAACTAGTAATGCGGAAGTATCACCGGTATGGTTAGGGTCCCACAAGGAAATGTAATTGTCCCTATGCTATTCCTTATTGATATTAACGGTAACCGTAGCAAAGGAATGAAAAAGCAACCCAGAGCTCCATTATTGGATCTTCCCCGTATGTGTACTTGTTGTCACAACTAAGGGATTAAATCTGAGAGAATTTACCGTAATGCATTCCTGTCTGGACAAGTTATATCAACCTCAACTATATGATGTAGGCTGAGTAACTAAATGTGCGGCAAGGAATGCCTTGGATTCTCTCTTACTTCAAATGTATTTTGCGGGAACCACATTCAAAGATTTGTGGATCAGAGTGAACGGGTTAAGATTTAAGAAACAGGTGAAAGGAGGTGGCATGAAAGAGAATAAGAGAGGTTTATAGCGCCGATAAAAATTTCATCTGATTATCCATTACTGCCACTGATGCACAAGGCCCCCTTTCTGGACCCAAGTTCGACTCCTGGTAGTCACAGAGATTATTCGCCATGATCCCGTCCACCACAAGTTCAAGTTCAGCCTCCATCCATTAGATAGAGCGTAAAGCTGCGGATCCCTTGTCATCTTCCTCTGGGAGTAAGCTACTCCTGACGCTGGATCTCTCTGAACCCTTTCTCTTTACAGCCTACTATTCTTCTTCTCTCTGCCACAAGCACTTTTATACGCGGAACGCACATCAAACCACACTGATATTTATTCGCCATGCGTCGTCAAAGCGGAGGAGAACGTTTTGAGTAAATATAATTCTTTACCTTAAAATGGATGATGTGTACGAAGGAGGGTATAATGCAATGGAAAAGGCATCGCAGCACATTTTAAGCCGTTGGTCATCTTAGATGGATATGCCAGCTTGCTTCTCGCGATACCTGCATGGACGATGTTGTTTTAACACACCTTAAAACTTAGAGAACTAAGCTGAATAATGAAATGCAATCGTAGAATTCATCAAAGATAGAAAGTAAAATGGGGGAAAATGCTGACAGGTACCAAATACGTGTTTTTAACTTGCAAGATATTCCACAGAGAAAAAATAATTCGCCTTGACCGGATAGAAAATTGCGAGGACGATTGCTTGACAGCTTTACACAGTGCAATCGTTGGTGCATTATTTCAGTGACAACATACCATTCAGTAGCGGTAATACCGTCAATATATCGCATAACGTCAAGATCTGTTAAGTAGCAATTAATTAAACGTGAACAATGCAATAAATTACCACCACTTAAAAATATGTTTTAAAACAATAGTATAAACGTAATAGTAGAGATCCTAGTCCCGTACACTTAGCCCAAAATTTGCACAAATAACGAACGGCTGTGGGCCAAGGTAACGAAATAGGGACCTCTTTCTTTACGAACGAAATTTAAGCTTCCACGTGATTAATCACCCATCTCATCATTATTGCACTTTATTCACTACCTAAGGAGTTGACTGCAAACAAAAACATCTAATTCAATCGTCAACAACCTATTTAATAAAGGTAGTTGTTTCAGGCTTCATTTGGTGGAATATTATAGCGAAAGAAAAAAACTGTCAATTTTCCACAAAATTAGGATTTTACTTGACCGGTTACTTACTAACACCTGAAGATGGTGTTGTACACCGAAACCGGTCAAGAAAAATCCTAATTTTGTGGAAAATTGCCAGTTTTTTTCTTTCGCTGACCTATTTAATTGCTATAATTCCCCTGGTAGTTCGTTGCCACTACATCTGCACCATCTAGTGAGAGAAATAAACTTAAAACTTGCGCGAACGCATGTATCAGATTAGAACATGTTCTAATTTGCTCGCAGTCGTTCACGCAGTGGCGCTGTGTCTCCTCGCATGTCGTCGCTTTACACGGCGTAATATTTCTTGCGCAAGTGTTCTCGATGCAGCCTGTGCAGTATCAATGACCGTGTAAAACGGCCTTAACAGGCTGTACCAAACGCAATTTTTAGTACTTAGTTGGTGTATCCCAATCCTTCCCAAGCATCTCCATTCTGGCTTCATTATCACCCAAAGCGCTAGCACTCCAATGCCTTCTCCAATACATTCCAACTTCCTTAGTGTGTACTACTGATTCATTCGAGTATATAATTAATGGATCCATAGCCAGCTTTAGCATGCATATAGCACGCACAACATCTACATCTACATATATGCGATGCCCTGCAAGCCACCGCGAGGGTGTGTGGCAGGGGGTGAAAATCACCAAGCATGCACTACTGACATGCAAACAAGCAACTATAGGGTCTCATGCAACTAGATTGTTAGTATCTATAGTTCATACATGCATCATGCACTACAGACTACTCTAAAATATTTCCCCTACGTATCACTTTGCTCTGCTGCCTATTCTGTTCTCTTATAGTAGGTACAGGGGAAAAATGACGGGGGAAAAAATATATCAGTATGACAATCTATCTCTCTCTAATCTTATATGTCTGGCGGAATCTAGCATAATACGCTGGTGTTTTTAATATGTGCCTAAAATCTTCAGCAAAGCTATCCGATTGAAATTTCTCTAATAGATTTAAGCTGTACCTTAACCTACGCTCTGATAATGATTCCCACCCTAATTCTTGTATTACTTCTGAAACACTACTCAACCTATCGTAACTTTTTAACGAACTTAGCTGCTCTACGCTGCACACTGTCTAGTTCCCTGATCAAACCTAATTCATTCGGATCCCATACACTGGCTACATACTCAAGGTAGGGCCTAACTAATGAAAAGTAACATCGCTCTTTTGTCTTCTCATCACATTTCCCAAGTACTATTTTCATATTTGTTTTAAAACACCTCTAAATTCTATGCAATTTAATGTCATAAATTTCTAATAAATCTTAATATTTTTAAAATTAACAAATGTGAACTTTCGGAATGCAGATAGATAGATTCCTTACACTGGCTACATAATCAACAAGCTACCTATCTTATGTGTCTTTCACTCGCTCCAAGAAACAGCCCCGGTCGCTTCCCGAGAGCGCAACTTCTCATTACTAACCGCAAACAAGGTGTCTTATCCTCCATCCTCTTATCCTCCATCCTGGGGTCCACTTCTACTCTTCCTTTCGAATCCATTTCAGACTGGCATGCGTCAAACCCTCATTCTCCCTGTCGACAGAGAAAGAATGAAGAGGACAAGAGGTTTAAAGGGAAGGTGGATTTGGAGAGGTATTTAGGAAGAGAGAAAAAGGTCAAAGCACGTATATATATGTACTATGTTCTTTCCTTGCCTATACTCTCGGCTAATATTGGAGGTTTTTGTGCAGGAAACTTCGTTCGAAAATGGACTTGGGTCTGGCGGGCAGGAAAGAGTGAAGTTTGAGTGGATCTCAAGTCCTCGGAGAATGGAAGAGAGGGATGGGAAAGGATCGGTTCCCATTGGGAAAGCGAGGATAGCATGAAAGGGTAGTGTGTTTCTCCCTCACCGTGTCCCATTCAGAGTATTCCACTTGCTAGTTGCATGCGGGATTGGAACGGGTGGTCAGATGAGACGTTCATGATGTGTGAAAGGTGCTTGTAATAATTGGAGCGTTTACCCGGAACCAAAATCACTATTCAGTACATGGAATCGTTATTTGGAAACGAAAAATGAAATTTAATGAAAAAGTTAATCTTCTAACTATAGCCATTCACTCATAAATAATTCAAAATTAGAATAATCAAAAGAAATGGAAAAGTTCTATGGAGCTGTTTGGTCGTTTTCAATAACAATAGGGGAAGGAAGAGTCGTATAAACTAAGTGGGAAGTAATATATGGAAGCAGCCAAAACGACCAAACAACTCCAAACAACTTTTCCATTTCTACATAAATAAAGTGGTCGATAACATACTTCATTTTAAGAAAATAATCAAAAGGTGACGCTCACCGAACGAGCTTCTTTTAAGGGTTACTACGTCATTACTACGTCTACGTTATTGCTTCGTTTATTTCTAAAATAAACGCGTTTGCGTAGCAATATGGAAGATATACCGCGCAGTGACGTCAAACTAATGAAAACTCGTTTCAGGTCTAGTGACTTTCGTCAGTTTTAGGGAACATACGAAAGATTAACATGATAATTTGGAATAAAATTTAATAATATTTGTAGTTTGCATAACAGTTTTTGATTATATATTTAAATTTGTGAGAAAGTTTAATATCAAGTACATCATCAATACAGGAGAAAGCATTTCATGCATATTCTCCATTTGAGTGCAAAGAAAAGAGCCTTCAAGTTCAGTACTTGGCTCACGTTGAGAACAGGCAAGGGCCAACACCGGGTTTCTCTTCACCCTTTCTTCTAACCCATCCATCCCATCCATTCCTATCTTTAATCCTTTCCTCCTGCTATGAAGCGCCTTAAAGTGCGGGTACACACAACAGATAGTCTATGGTTATCAACCCACCCTCGGCAATCTGGGGGTCCAGTATTCTAATTCCTACTCAACTATATTCGATCATCAAATTCCTTGATTCTCATAACACTCCATGGCAAAGCCGATCAAGATTTTAATGCCCTTAATTTTGAAGTCATATTCATCGGCTGGTAGCATAGTTGAAAGGCTTCACCTATTCTCAATAATGCTTTGCAACGTTGATGGCAAATCGCGCAAATTGGTGGGTGAGTTGAGCGTTTAATAATTTTTCTCATGTTTACTTTATTAAATGTTTAATATGTTTAAGACTAAATTTATGATTCATTACTCTGATATTGCTTTCATTAGTTCATCACTATGACAATGAGTAATATGAGTTGATGATGATTTGCAGACTGAAAAAACTTGGCAGTAATTGAGGGATAATCTTTTCTTTTACTTCAGATTAAAGAAATTGCATTTTTGCGTATACATTTCACATTAGGAGAATGGATTGATCATACTTGAAGCACGAAAAACCCATTTATTGAAATAACCCATAAATTAAAAACATTCTTACTAGATAAACCTTAGGAAGCATTTATTATTTTGTACTGCATATAGATTGATAGAGAGTCGACAACATATATGCTGTAACGAAAGATCTTTTATGCATCTACTTATCGATTAATTGAACTAGCTTTAATTTCCCAAAATTCGTTCCTGCCACCAATGCAACAATGCAGTCCAATTCCTCCTTAAAATCATAAACCTTCAAATTTTGAGTTTATACTTTATATCATAAGGAAATGGTGATGTCTAGTTAATTCCTTAATAAATAAGAAAAATACTTTACCTCAAATGGTAATTAGGCATCTTTTTATTTCGGCAACTATCGAGGAGAAACATATGAACTATGACAAAATAAGTTTGCCAATTGTCTTATAGAAGCGATTCAATGAAGTTAAGCTCCCTACTAAAAAAAGTTGTCTGCTAGTAGTGACTTGCTTCAGTTTTATGCAATATTTCACTTCATAAAATATATTTGAAAACATACTTACAGCTTTTGTTTTATTATATCTTAATTCCTGTTTTCCTCCACTTTTAGGGCCTTTTGAGGATGTTCCAGGATTATGAAGGAACCACGCCATTTAATCCAAATCTTCCCTCAAGGGCTATGCCGTTCTTCCATCGAAGTCCAAGCTGGAATCGGTGAGCAAAGCCAAAATAATATTTAGATACTAGAGGGCAAATTATACCAATTAAACTTTATGCCACTTCATAATGATATATATACCCATGTTGTGCCCACTGATAAAGCACTTCTGCGCACGTAAACTAGGCATCTCCTTTGGGTGGTACCACTAACCGATTAATTGCTCCGTTTCGCAAATTCTGTAGGCTTTTTATGGCATACTTATACAGCATGAATACTCTGAATGTTTGAACAATGCATCCTTACACACTCGTGTCTCTCCTAAGAAGATAAAATCAAACTCCGATTTTCCGTTTACGCCTTTTTCATCGCAGTATTTTATCTCCTGGCGGAATTGGTTAGATAAAGGGCTGCACATAAAGAGACTTAATATCCAGAGGAACTTAACCAAAGCTCTTACCAGGGAGGTGGCCCTACTGGCCGTATGCGACTCAAAGCGGTGGATGTATGTAGTTCAGAGATAAAAAATAACAAGTACTTTACGTAACTGTGTCCGTCGTGACGTAGTAGAAGGATATCATAATGAAAAAACGCAAGAGATACCACTTATTGCACAGTTTTAATGGTGGTATTTAACCACCATTGTAACTGTGGAATAAGTACTATCTCTTGTGTTTTCTTGACAACTACTTTCATTAATTCAGTGTAACAGTTATCAATGATTGATAAATGAGATCCTTTCTTTATTTACCGCTACTATTAATGATCATTTTACTTCATGAACACGCTAAGCATATCGCTTGGGAAGACGGAAGTTTCAGCGAAGTGTTAATTTTATTTTTAAGAGAATAAGTGTAATATTATTGTTCACCTAACATAGTTCTCCCGTTAAAAATCAAATGTATTTTTTGAAAAGTGAATCCATTGCGATTCTTTTTCAACTAACATGGACCTCTGCCTCTGCCTTAAAAAGTCGAAGGAACATTTTTCAGAAACTTACCAATAATATCACATTTGCAATAAAAGTTTAAATTCGATGAAATCGAAAAATTACTGGAAACTATAGTTCAAGGTGTCGTGCAATGTGACCTTAGTCATCGATGCACACCATTTAAGAAATACTACCACTCCAAATAACTTACCTACCTCAAATCGTCATCCCCTATCAACGCCTTTGTGGGGACACACTGTTATAAAGAACTCTTGGCTGAAAAAAATCAATAGGATTGAATGCAATTTTTGTTTTTATAGCTCTATTTGTGTTACATCTTCGGAAGTGTCTCTAAAGCTTAGCGCACCAAAAACTGAGGACCTGTGCTTTAATAATAATTTCTCGCGTCCCATCATCTATATAGGTAGGTATATTTTAATTTTGTAGCGTGTCAGTCAGTCCGTCATTCTGCATCCGTTTTGTTTCGTTCTATCTTAATTTTTGAGCTAAAAGAGTGAGGTTTGGTGCGTTGAGTGTGAGTTCTCTGTCTCCATGATTTGGATGTAGTTTTGGATTTTTAGCAGTTTGTGGTGTAGAGAAAAATGGTTTTTTCCCTTTTAGCATGGCGAATCAGTTGCTAAGAATATTGGTTTTCGTTGCTAAGTAAATGTGTTTACGTTTCTGGTAAAGGGACAAAAATTGGATTGAAGCTGTTGAAGAAAGTGGAATTATTTTCATCAATCAATTTTGTAAGTATGAAAATATTAACTGACATTTTCGATGTGCAGATAGTGAAATAAAACAATTTTTGCCTACCGGCCCCAATTTTGTGTATGAATTGTGAATTTCAAAGCTAGGCGTTTTGAAGTAGGTACTTTTCTAATAGTTGAAAAAAGGCTATAAAACGCGTATTGTGTAAAATGTTTGTTGCTAAATCAGCAGGCTAATTCGAATATATATTAATTTTGTAGCGTGTCAGTCAGTCATTCTGTATCCATTTTGTTTTGTTCTCTCCCAAGTTATGAGCTAAAAGAGTGAGGTTTGGTGCGTTGAGTGTTGATTCTCTGTCTGTATTTTGATAGTATAGTTTTGGATGTTTAGCAGTTTGTGGTGCAGAGAAAAATGCAAAAAACGTGGTTTTCGAGAGTGGGAGACAACATATAATGAAAATATGGCGTAGAAAAAAGTACATACAAAAACATATAGGGTAATAAGAGTGGGACACTTTTCTCTATTTATAAAATAGCCATTTCCTTCTCTCTGCATACGAAGTGCTTATGAAAAGTGCCTACAAAGCAACCTGCAGGCCTGGTAGTTAAGCAAATAAAAAGAGAAACCCGGCTGTGTACGCATGAAAAAAATCGCAGGAAACCATTTTCGTATGGAGCTACTTTGCTTGCACGTACTATTTGGTACACATAACATGAATATAAATCCATTTCACTCGCAACAGCGGCATAATTCGTAGCAATAGGATGGCGTTGATTTAA
Source organism: Platycnemis pennipes (assembly GCA_933228895.1). Taxonomy (NCBI): domain Eukaryota; kingdom Metazoa; phylum Arthropoda; class Insecta; order Odonata; family Platycnemididae; genus Platycnemis; species Platycnemis pennipes. The sequence goes on from OW121850.1 coordinate 114,433,147, forward strand.
TATTTAATGACGACGGACGTGTTTTTCTCGAGGACCGGTACCGGGTCGCGGACTACACTGTGGGAAACAGTGATCTATGGAACAATGGCATGTATTTTGACACGCAGGAACGACAGTGGTTGTGGCGCGAGGCTAGAATGATCGCATAGCCGCGTGAATAGATGAGTTTGAGAGGAATGGGTGGGTTGGGTCGCTTGTCTCCTCAAAGGTTGCCATTTGGGCGTCCGTGTTCGCTCGATAGAAGTCATTTTTTTCCGGCTGCTCTCAGACGCGAAGTAAACATTCGCTCGTTCACTCTCTTCGCCGACGAATCCGACCGAAGTCGACGTCAGTGGTCGGCTCGACTTATTTTTTTCATCGAGTTTGTCCTCCTCGCAGACAAAACCTTCCTTTTCATTTTCCTCCCGTGAGAATGGGACTCCGATCTCGACCTCTCGACTCTTGCCCATGTCTTTCGGTTGAAGAGAGCGATTAAGAAATAAAAAAACCGAATCGAGGGGTGGAATAAAACGAAAAGAACCCCCTGGCCAAATAGGTATAAGATGGTTGAGATCCATTTCACCACGCCAGAAATATCACCGCCTGTGACCAATTAGCCACGATGAGTTATCGATGACGCACGCCCTCTCACTCAATCTCACAAACTAATGGAGTGAAAAATTAATCACTCCTTCGTGTTCTTAATTGATCCATTAATTTTAAGTTTGTAAAAGTCATCCCTCTTCCCGGTGACTCGAACATGGAGATCGGAATGGGAGTTGCGTGACGGACGTCGTAAAAATGCCAAAACATTTCCTATCGTTTGTTCAACGAATCAAGGAAAGGAATCGGTCCGAAGGAATGCTAAAGACCTCGTCTACCACGACCCATTGCACTGACTCGATCTATTTTTTTTGCCACACGAGCAGAGTGATCGCGATCTTTTATCACAGTTCCCGTTCACTTCAATAGAAAGTGACAAAGTGAGGGGAAAAGGTGTTGGACTGACTGAAATTCAAGAGTAATTTATTAACTAATGGATAAGATGCTTGGTAGCATGCGAACAACTTATAAAACTAAGCTCTTAGCTAATTTTAGATCAGCCACAAGCAGATGATGTCTCCACAATCATAGTGCAGCAAATGATTCACAATGGGTATACGAGGGTTATAATAATAATAATTTCTATAATGATCACAGGTGACCCCAATTACGATCATTTTAATATATATATGGACAACACATTTAAAAACACCCATGCCCTGGACAGTTGACTTTTACCCAGGCGGGACACGAACCCGCGACCTTCGGAATGGCAGGCGAGGACTTAACCCCGCCGCCACCGAGGCCGGCGAGGCCGAGGTTGTTCAAAACGTTCCAGGGCCGATTTATAAAATATATTACGAACATTAATTATTCATTTCATTTGATCCCTTCAAAGTACCTACTTATTTTCCCAACGTATTCATTTTTTCCACCGTCTTATTTACTTCAATTAACAGCTTTTTAATCTAGTTTCTGGAATTAAACAAAGTGTCTCCATCGTTTTTTTTATTTCTTCTTTGGTCTGAAGTCACCTCCCTTTCCACGTTGATTTGAGCTTAAAAATATGTTAAATTCAGGGGGGTCATTCATATCAGGTGGGTAAGGTCGCAAAAGAGTAACAGAAGCCGATTATTTTGCTCAAAATCCACGAATGTTGTTAGTTGAGTGAGCGGGCGCACAGCCGCGCTCAAAAAATGAGGTCTGCTTACCTCGACCTCTTCCTTTGATTTTTTTCTCGGAGATCTTTCAGAACTTCAGGTGATAGATCTGATTTTTATTTTGACAAAGATTAAGATGAAGTTCTAGCCTTCACATATGAGACGCGGGTAGTTAATTGAAGGCATAATTTTTGGAAAATATATGCTTCTTTTATGTCGTCAAATTAGGTGAATGTCACCGTGCAATACCGACTGTTCTAGAAGGTCTTGAACAGACCTCGTACAATCAGCGTGAGCAATTACGTCTCATATTTTGACCCAACGAAATAATTTCCTGGATTAGCAATTGGTACATCACCGTATTAAGTAATATAATGTCTTTTTTTAAAAAAATTGTGAAGAGAAATGGCTGGGACACAATCAATGTGTATTTTTGTGCCGTTTACGCGATACGTGCAGAGATGACTGTTGCCCATCTCCTTACGTACGCAGTAGTTTTGTGCCCGTCCACTACTTCACGCGTTCTTATGCTTACCGTGTTTCACGTAGTACATGTTAATTCGGTCCCATCCTCAATGCTCTAAAATTAGATGATAATAGTAGAGTAAATGAAATTATTTAGCAATGATTGATTAACTAGAGTTATTTAAATGTTATTTTTTTATTTACACCAAAGATTTCGATCTGTAAAGGCACAAACGGAAATTTTGTCCATAAAAAGGCAAGTGTGTGTAGAAAATAAGTTCAGAGTTACACAGCTGATGCATAAAAAAATTGTGCGTTTGTGATTTATAAAAATAAATAATTGCGTGACTTGTGTTCACTCACCCATGGGGAGTTCCAACACGCTTTTTAGTAGGTGACTTTATTTTGCATGATTTTTGGAGTCTTTTTAAGTAGATTATTACAGCAAAATATTGTCTATAAATCACATGCATTGCATTTGTATTTTAAGGAGCAGAGAGCCCATTTTCTCCATTCAATGGTGAATAAAAATTCAATATTTTTGCAGAATAGGAAACATATTTTTAGAATACAAGGAGTGTCCGCTCCTGAAAAGGTTAAAGACTACTGATCCACACATGCTTTAACTGATCTAAATCTGTGAGACACTTATAATAATCTATTCGAAGCCTACGTTGTTGATGGAGATTATTGGAGACTGGAGAGAAACAACGGAAGAATGAAAATTTCCGCTCAGTCATCCGTCTTCTGTAAATTTTTGCTCGCGTGATTTGCGTAATTGATTGAAAGTTGGCGAAAGTTACACCCAGGGACGGCATGGCCAGGGTGGGAAGTCGGAGATTCCCGCCCGGGACCTTTTACGTCTATAATAAGACTTATCGCAGCGAAAGTTTTTATGTCGTTCATGTATTATTTGCAAACCTTTTGCCCTAAACGACCTGAAACGCGTTTTTAACGCACAAATTTTTTCAGAAGGCAGGAAGGGGGCGGGGGGGGGGGGGGGTCACAAAAACAGGACCCCTCTGGACGTGCAGCGGCTCGGGCCCCTGAGTACCCACGCCGCCCCTGGTTACACCCTCATTGATTTTTTTCATCTATATCTACATCTACATAATACCCTGCAAGCCACCATAAAGGTGTGCGGCAGGGGGTGAACTCTCACCAAATATGCACTACATATCATGCATAAAAAAGGATTATTACTTGTATAGGTACTGTTCAAAACTACACTATTTAAAAAAAGATAAAAATAGCAAAGCATGCATGCAAAAACATGCTCTTAGTTGCGTAAGCTTCAAGTCCTTATACCACCATGCAGCTACCAACGTTATCCATTGCTACACTCGTACTGGATATATTTACCGTTATTCATATCCCTAATAGTACGAGGAAAAAAGGACATTTTGAATATGCCAGTTCGGCAATCTATTTCTCTAATTTTGTGATAATGGTCCAGTCTACCATAGTAAGTTGGGGTTCGCAAAATATTTTTAACATCATTACTGATAATATGGTCTTGGAATTTGTGTATTAATTGTGCATATATTTGTGTATAAATCGAACCCTTGGTAAAGACTATACAGAAGACTATAGACTATATACACTTGGTAAAGAATATATCCACCTCCATTACCCAAAACCGGTGGAAAACATGATAATATTAATTTTGAAAAATGAATTCTGAAAATATGGTCTTGGATTTGGTTTAAGAGATTAAGTCTTAATTTCAACCTGCGATCTGACAATGATTCCCAATTTAATTCATTTAATAGACTGCTTACGCTAATAAGGTTATCGTACCGTCCCTTTACAAATCTTGCCGATATTCGCTGCACACGTTCAAGTTCGTTATTTAGACCGATTTCGTAGGGATCCCATACTCTGGCAGCATATTCTAAATGAGGTCTTACAAGGGAAAAGTAGCTGATTTCTCGTACATTTTCCTGCACGTTCAGAGCATGCTCGGGATCCTGGGTTCACGAGCTTGGACCAGCTTTCCGGCCACGGAGCTCGGACGCGGGCCCGGTATCTCAAAATGGCGAATCTTCTGTTTTCACGCCGCCCGGTGGCTTTCCTCTCTCTCTCTCTCAGAACAGACCGCGTCTTTGAGGGATGTAGCGCGACGTAGTCGGAAGCGGTCCGTCCCCCTCCAACGCAGCCGTGGTCATTCGTTTTCCACCTTCCCCCCCTCACTCCGGTCCGGTCACACACCGCAATTTGTATCTCTTATGCCCTCCGCCCTTGTGTCCATCCGACTTCCCTCGCTATCCTATACGCACGAGACCCTTCCCGAAAAATGTTTCGTGAAGCACGTCCGATTGAATAAGCTTCCCTTTTCTGAGCCACTGATTCCTTCCTGCCGCTCCTCCTGTTTCCTTTCCCACCGAAACCTGTATTTATTATTCATCGCCTTGGAATTCTCCCTCCAAGAGCGATATGCCTTCCTTTTTCCTATCCATCCTCTCTCCCTTTGCAGACTTCGTGTATTTATTTTTTTTAGCGCCATTTTCAATCCCATCCTCCGAATGACCCTCGCTTATCAACTGCAGTCAGGGAAAGCAACAAACAAGCTTTCGGTGTCCTTCTCAGCGATGAATTTGGGCTCGTTATTCGAATTCCGTCTGACTGCGGTGAAGAATTGATATCTGTGGAAAGAGGAAGCTGGGGCATTCTCGGAGCAGTGATGCAAAAAAAGAAATGACCAGTCAGAAGTAGGTACTCTTGAGTCTGTTCAAGAAAATGGGGCAATTTGGTTCTCATCTACGTCTAGACGTAGCAATGGAAGTCATCGTAACGGTACGTGGCAATGGTTGACACCACATCATCAAGCAACCACTACCGTCACCAAGATAATCATATTGTTTTTAGGTTAAGTAGCAATTTCATAGACAAGTTCATTAAATTGATAATTTAGTTTGATACAGGATTTTCAGTTTCTACCAAGCCAATGATTCTACTGAGCCAAATGGGCCCATCTACGTTTTCAGTGAAATTTTTACGAGGGATGACAAAACTACGTTATTTAAATACATTTAGAGCTTTATTTCCGCTAGACCAGAGTACCTCTTGTTTTATGTATTGCTGTATTGACTGCGAAACTGGTAAATTTAGAGGGTAATGAGAGGCGTGGGTTATTTCGGGAGTTTTTGCTATTTTCAAGGAACGGATTGCAGCATTATGCTGCTGCACTGCAGCACTAGCAGCACTGGATGACATAGGTTCTCATGCGGAGAAAATTTGTCGTCTTAAAATATTATGAAAGGTAAGCTCGAATCGTGAATTAAAACAATCGCTGCGATATGAGCACCTATCGATTGAGAAATCCATCTAGCATATTAGACGCTATAGTTCCAACAATTGATCTAATGAGGACAATACTTTTCAATGGAGTTAATCTCAATGATATCGCTACAATCGACAGAGCTCTCGTCACGGCATGTGTCAACCACTCCACATCATTGACACGATTTCAAGTGGCCCTTCAAACTAGTAAAATTGTTATTCTGTTCTTCGATATTATTTGCTTAGTTTTTTTGTTCGATTGAGGTTACACAATATTTTATGTGAGCCTAATGTTGATTTTATGCTTACGACCAACACTAATTTAGCCTCAATGACAAGTCGCTTGCCTTGAGCGTTGACCGCGAAATGATTTTTGACAGTTTTCCCCTCATGATAACATTTAACTTGGCCGAAAATACTCATGATGGCGAACATTAGCCCAACAGGGGTGACAAAAAAATTGGTGAAAATAAACCCAAATTTGACCCATGCCACTTGGTAGTATCATGCATAAGAACCCAACTGATCACATCGTCCAATATCGACATTTGGACAATGTTTTCTCCATAAGGGCGGTATTCAATCGCCAATATCACCCAGCCTCGGCCTTAACCTTTCCATGCCCACATCAACGATGGCAATCAAATACAAGAGCCGGGAAGGGAGGGATGGGGAGGGTGGAAAGGTGGCTACGTTGAGAGGAGAGAGAGAGACGGAAAGGTCAAGATGGGGGAGCAAGTGAGAGAGAGAGAGAAAAGGAGAGTGCCCGACGGTTTTCTTAATGGATGAGACCAAGATTCTTGAGGCGAGGAATTCGTGAGAGCCTCACCTGGGGAAGGGAAGGGTAAGGCCCCTCCCGTTCTCTCCCCCTCCCCCACCCCACGTTAGTTGCGAGGGGGGTGGGGGGGGGGATGGGTTGCTAGGCAACGGGGGAGGGTGGGGAAGAATAGGAGTGGGTGGGGTCGGAGGGAGGGGACTGGGAAAGTAATAGTCCCCCAACTGCTGGTTGTTATTGAAGTGTTGAGAGGGTTTTCTTGTGATGACCTGTGACACTCCCGAGGAAATTCCGATGACTCCGGACGCTTCCGTAAGTGTATGGTCCCCCCCACAACTCCTCAAAGTTCACCTCCCACCCCATACCCACAGCAACATTCGTCTCCTCCGGGCTGGAGGAAGATGGACTCGCTTTCCCCTCCGGGTGGTGGGTGAAAAATCCTCCACTGGTCTCGAGTGTCTCTCTGCGACTCTCCCTTGTACTGGAGCAAGGGCTCAGTGACAGGCAGTATTAGACCACAGTAAACTGAAGGTCTGTTTGATCGATAGCGCTCACCGAATACCGAGCCAAGCGGTATTTGAAATTCGCACATGAAAATAGGGGGTCAGGCACCTTTCCTGGAAATATTTATAGTAGTCTTGAGAGATTTTTAAGTGCTCCAAAGGCTAGGGTTATATCACACCATATGATCTATTATCTTAATCCTAGGGCACACATAACATCAATGCCCTAGATGGGATTCATTCTCGCAAAATTCGGATTGCCAAGCCTGTGCGTTAAGCCGACCAGGCCGGCCCAGTTAAATTTGTAGCGGACTTTGTGGTATTTGTAACGCGGTAAAGCAGTGGAAGAATTAGGGTTACTACTATTAATTTTTTAAAACCAGTGGTTCCCAACCGAAGCCCCGCAGCACTTCAGGGTAGGTATGGGCGATATTGATAATTCAATATCGGGACAAGATAATGTTAGCATATCGTAAAGTGGCGATAACGATAACTCATATCGTGACGATAATATATCGGGGCACGATAATATATCGGGGCACGAGAAGATATCGGGGCACGATAAATATCGCTATAAATATCGCTATAAATATCGCGAATAATATCACGATAAATATCGTGATCACAATAAATACCGCGATAAAATATCATGATATCGCGTCCCGATAAAATATCACGATCTATTATCACGATAAGTATCACGATAAAAGATTGTGATATTGCGCCGGTTAATCGTGTCGGAAAAAGACAGCCGTTGAGTTGGCCTTTGGGGAATTCACTTTGGAATGTAATGACCCTGATCGTCTTAGTGACCGGCAGCTGGAGCGGGTGGTGACGTCAGCATTGATGGGCAATACATGGGCGATGTAGATCAAATGGACAATAATATATTTAGGCATACAATATACTTGGGCATCAGGTACTACGTGTAAAGCAATCAGAACAATGCATGTTACTGAAAGTTACTTTTGGTAATCATCTAAAGTAAGATCACATTATTCTAGCAAGCCGAATAGTTTGTTTGCTGAGTTTGTTTCAATATCTTTAGATCAGCGGACAAAACATACACTAATTTACAAGCAGTTATTTTCAGTTCCTTCCAAAAGTTGATCATGATGTCACCTATAAACTATCAGACCTCTGAAATTGAAAGAGAGATTGGGAGAGAACTGCTGAGAATTTGAATTAGCAGATAGCAGAATAGTAAGTTTTCAAACGTACTTGCTCCAGCTTAAGCGAAGGCCAACTCAGCGGCTGTCTTTTTCCGATATCACGATCTTTTATAGTGATATTTATCGTGACGCGATATCATGATATTTGTCGTGCCTAGATATATTATTGTGCCCCGATATCTTATCGTGCCCCGATAAAATATCGGGGCACGATAAGACGATATTCATCGAGCAACGATATATCGTCAATTTTAAAAACTCAATATCGGATTCGCAATATTTAACGATATATCGATATATCGCCCAGGCCTACTTCAGGGTGCCGATAAAATAGCTTGGGGTGCCGCGAAATTATTTCAGGTAAACGGTAAATGTTTAGCGGGAACTACTTCGGAACTGGTTACTCTCTGGCCCGACAGATAGTGAAAGTAATGGAAGCACTTCTTCCAAACTGAGAACTATTTATTGTAAAGCTCCAATTATGCTTGGTAATGGAGAGGGAATCTCAATTGGATAAATTAAAAAATCTATGATGGGTGCCCCGAGATTGGAACCTTAGTCTGGAGGGTGATGCCAACGAAAAATGTAGCGAATCAGTGTTTGAAGCCATAATATTTGGTAGTTATTACATCCTAAAGATTGAGCACTGTGGTTTAAGTGTGATTTATAATTAAGATCTTACCCAATCTCAATTGAAAAATTAGAAAATGAACAAATACTACTGTGGTCAGCAATCCCTAGCCAAGGTTTGTTCTGATTTCACAGGACTGAAACTGAATGTGGTCTGGTTGACGACAGTAGAGCTCATTTAGCAAAGAGACAACACAATGTTTTTTTAGGTAACAGAATAAAGGGACCAGCTTCGTCATCGTTTAATTCTAGAGGAACATAACATAAGGCGGATTAGTTGTAGAAGATGTCGATATCATCAGCTTATCGCGATAGTTGACGGAAAGAAAGCAAGATTGTTTGAAGATAAGGAATGTAATTCTACAATTACACAGGTTAGGAAAATATTGAACTGTTGAAACAAAGGACCAAAAAAGTGCTTTGTTAATTAATAATTGGAATATGATGGAAGACGTAAGAATAGAATCTGCCGTATAATAGCGCAAGTCAAAAATGCGTTCGTGGTGAAGGAAGGAAGATCAATCATCAGCTGGAGAAAAATAACGGAAGGTGATGACATGCTTAATCAAGACGCACATCTGGAGCATGCTCCTTTGCGGCAGTGAGATTTGAACAACAGCTGCAGAAAAGAAACTGCTGAAAGCATTTTAGATGCCGTCTTGTGAAAGAAAAACATAGATCAAAAGGTTAGGTTGAGTTATTATTGAAGTTAAAAGTTCGCAGGAGAGCAGAAGAAATAAGAGATCGCATTAAAATTAAGTAAATAAGGAATGGAATCAATTCACTCTTGGGAGAACCTTGCCCAAATAGCATGTGACATAATGGTTCACCTCTTGCGCAAAAGACATCCTGTCGTTTTCACCGTTTTTTAAAATAATAATAATTTTATTCCTTATATAAATGCATTGAGTACAAGTTAATAGCAATTCATTTAATCAAGGAATATAGGTACCCATTATGAAACAAAGCGTCCTGCTTTGGGGTCACTGACTCTTTCACAGGTAAACATGGATTACCATACAACCTAATATAACATATGTAGATCAAAAACGCTTTACGTGCCATCTAAATATACTGAATACATTACATGGTAACATTGCTGTATTTAAATATTCACATGTGCATGTACTTAGTAGTTTTTTTTAGCAATATTCTGTAATTTTAATAATTACAATAGAAAAATTTATGTAAACCTTGTACATACATATAAAATAGCACAATCTTTTTAATTAGGTATTCCACCTCTTTCTGACTGAACAACCAGGCCCTAACACTTTTACAGAATTTAGAGTAATTTTTTAATAACGCAATGTTGAGGGAGTGCACAAAACATTTTTGGACTTATATGCAGGTAAGAGTGGCGGAAACGTTAAAAATTTGGTTTAGGTATTACAATACCATAGTTTACTCTCAGATTGTATATTTGAGGTTTTCCCTTTTCACCACTACGGTTGAAGAATACTCTTAACACCTTGTAAACAAACAGATGTCTCACAGGTAGAATGTTAAACTTTTTAAATAAAGGAAAAGATTGCTCTGTACATGGTACACATGCCATAAATTTTAGTATTTTTGTCTGTGCCAGAACCCAAGGTTTACTATTCGTGAAGTAAGCACCACCTCAGCATGAGATACCATATTGTAATCTAGAAATTACAAGTGCATAATATACCATTCTTGTGAGAGACACAGGACATACATGTCTTAGAAAGTAAAATTTTCTAATCATATAAATTAATTCTGCTTTAAATTTGGTTATATGATATTTCCAATTACAATTTTGGTCCACGTAGATACCTAGATACTTAATATCATTTACACGTTCAATTTCAATACAACCATTGCAGAATGGTGCATTTACATTCCCACACTTGGCACATCTGAAATACAATTCTTTTGATTCCACTGTAAGAATTTTATGATTAAAAATCACATACTTAGTTTTAGGACTCAGTATCATCGAATTGACGGAAAACCAGCATTTCAGTTTACTTAGGTCAAACTGCATCTGGTGATACAATAAATTATAAGTACTGGCCGAGTAACTCAAGGCGGTATCGTCAACAAAAGCAATTAACCTGCCCTTAAATTTTCCTGAGCATAGGTTATTAACGTAAATTAGAAATAATATGGGCCCTAAAACAGACCCTTGTGGAACGCCACAGGTAAGTAGTGCCCTTTGGCTGTAGCAGTCACGAATACGAATATATTGACATCTAACAGTTAGATAGCTGTAGAGCCAATTATATACGACACCTCTCACACAAATTTCACTTAATCTACCTAATAATATCATGATTTACTGAGTCAAACGCTTTGCTAATATCAATAAACAGACCTGCATTTTTATTGAAACTTCATTTCCTTCATACAATTCTTCGCTGAGGCTTTCGCGGTTCATAGTGATGATTAAGGTAACTTTTTCGGGTATTACCGCGTACTCAGGTTAGCCTGACGTTTCGCGACCCCTGCTGGTCGCTTCTTCTGAGGGAATGGTAATACATGCCGGTGTGGGTAGGCATATATACACTAAGGAAGTTCAGGTAGAAAGTTTATTTAAAACGGGCATCCATGTACGATTCATTTGAAGGCCACCATCTCTATTGAAGTTGCCTTTCTGTTTTCTTCCTTCGATGGCCTCTCGACAAAGCCGCGGTTTGAATGTCTTGACCCTGGCGAGAACTTCAGTTTTTTCGAAGTCGATTTGATGAGCAAGGGCCGCGTGCTCTGCCACCGCCGACTTCGAAGGTTGTCCGAGTCGATCTGATGCTCTTCTACCCTCGTTTTAATACTCCGTCCAGTTTCCCCGATGTACTTCTTTCCGCATGTTGTGCAGGGAATCTCGTAAACTCCTTCTATTTGCAGGGGCGTCCTATCTTTAACGTTTCTCAGTAACGATTTAACTTGTAAGTGAGGTGTACCTGGTGAACCTATGAGGTGAACAACCCATAGAAGCGACCAGCAGGGGTCGCGAAACGTCAGGCTAACCTGAGTACGCGGTAATACCCGAAAAAGTTACTTTAATCATCCTTCATACAAGTTAGAGAAAAATTGCAACAGCGCATCCTCAGTACATTTACCCTTCAAGAACCCAAATTGGTTGCTGCTAAGAAATTTATGATAATTCTAAAACTTAGTAATCTTTTTTAATTATTTTTTCAGGTGTTTTGGAAAATACTGGAAGTAAGGATATTGGTCTACAGTTATTTACATTTAATTTGTCCCCTTTTTTATGAATTGGAATGACTATAAAAGTTTTTAATTATTCTGGGTAAGTGCCGGTTTGCATACTTAAGTTGGCATTGAAGGCAAATGGCTCCGCAATGGCCTCATTTATCTCTTTAATGACAAACGCATTTTAATCGTTAATTCCCTTAGATCTTTTGGGTTTTAAATCATTTATAATTTTCTTAACTTCTATATTATTTGTAGGAGCAAAGTATAACGAGTCTCGCAAATAGAATGTGGGAAAACAATCTTCGTAGTCTGCTTTAGTAAGATTGTGGTGAGGATTCGAATCACTATTTGAATACTTACTAGCTTTGCTGAAGTGAAAGTTAAATTCGTCATCTATATCTTGCGTCTCGACTAACAATTGACTATCGAAAGACTTAATTTTTGCAATAGGTTCGTCCCTTTGCTTGGAGCCAATGATTGAATCTAATAGATGCCATTTCTACCCCTAAGAAAAACTTTGTTGGCATATTTGCATTCTACTTTGTGTGTTTATCTTCTCCCTCTTCGTCCACTTTCTCTACTTTCTCTCTATTATATTAGCACTCTCCCTGTCTATTTCCATCAAATAAAAATGCCAATTTTCTCCTTCCCCCTTCTCCACGTTCCCGTGAAACAATCGATCATCTATCAGTGACTAACTAGAATGGCTTTTCAGTGAATATGAATAATATTGGGTTAAATATTTTTTTTATGAATCGCATTCTTGTAATAATCGTGCATTGGTAACGGAACGTTGAGACAACGTTTAATACGGAGGTTCCCGCATCCTATTTTGACGCAGATATTGTTTTTTTCCGGAGGGAGTCGAACTGAAGCGTTGCTTAAGATGTATAAAATTCGCACAATCAGCTGGAGGATTGGCTTCTTCTCTTAATCCACCTCGCTGTTACGGACACTCATTTACGTACATATATAGGTACCATATTAAATCACTTAATCACAAGATCTCTGGTGATTATCAGGTGTGAGATGCATCTACTGCTCACGATCCTTAAGTCTTAAATACCCTATATCTCTATTCGTTGGTAATCACCGCAATATACCTCGAGAAAAATAATAAGAGACTGAGTGAAATCATTGTTATCTGCACTTCGAAAGTTCACATTTGTTAATTTTAAAACTATTAAGATTTATTATAAATATATAGCACTAAATTGTAAAGAATTTAGAGGTGTTTTAAAACAAATATGAAAAGAGTGCTTGGGAAATGTGATGAGAAGACAAAAGAGCGATCTTACTTTTCACTAATTAGGCCCCACCTTGAGTATGCAGCCAGTGTATGGGATCCGAATGAATTAGGTTTGATCAGAGAACTAGACAGTGTGCAGCGTAGAGCAGCTAGGTTCGTTAAAAGGTGTTACCATAGGTTGAGTAGTGTTATAGAATTAATAAAAGAATTAGGGTGAGGATCATTATCAGAGCGTACGTGAAGGTACAGATTAAATCTATTAGAGAAATTTCAATCGGATAGCTTTACTGAAGATGTTAGGCACATATTAAAAACACCAGCGTATTATGCTAGATTCGACCAGATAAATAAGATTAGAGAGATAGATTGTCGTACTGATAGATTCAAAATGGCATTTTTCCCCCGTACTTTAAGAGAACAGAATAGGCAGCATAGCAAAGGGATAGGTAGGTGAAATATTTTAGAGTAGTCTGTAGAGCATGATGCATGCAAGCCACCTTAAATACTATAGATACTAACAATCTAGTTGCATGAGACCCTATAGTTGCTTGTTTGCATGTCAATAAGGCATGCTTGGTGATCTTCACCCCCTGCCACACACCCTCGCGGTGGCTTGCAGGGTATTGTGTAGATGTAGATGAAATACTCATACACACCTTTCAAGCAATGAGATGTTTTCGAGCTTAAGTTATGTTCAGTTTTAATTCATTCGTTTAACTCAGGTACAAAACGCTCTTTTTATCCAAATAGAATGCTTATAAAATGCCAAATTATTATTTGAATATATATCTTTTTTTAGTTATTTTCATAGATTTAACTAAGAATACTTTTTGTGCAATCTATTTGGGCGGTTATGGCATCCTCACTTGCAATCTTGAGGTAACAGTTGCATTCCGAAACCATATGAACAAAACTTTGCTTCAAATAAAGCTGAGGAACACACTGAGACGTGCGTACTTTTAATAATAGAAACAGAGTGCTGGATTGCCTTTTTTTGATTATTGCTAAACTTACACTTAACTTAAAACTATAAGTTGAAAAGGAATCATACAAAAGTCTTTCCGTAAAGTTCGGGATCCATTGAATGAATTTAACCATCAATCTCCTGAGTTCAAAGCCACTTCAGAACAGCATATTACTCCAACGAGGAGTCCGGTATTCTTGCAATGTGTTCGATTCACGATCTGGCGATTAGAATCAGCTGGTGCGAAATGAGTCGTCATCTAGCACTTACGTGCTGCGCTGCCACTTAAACCGCGAGGCGCGGCAATCATCCAAAGATTGGCATTCACGGAATTGGCTCCAAGCCATGAGTTAACTACATTCATGCGCTAATGAATATCGGCTTGTCATCTCTCAAGAACCGATCGTCAAGAAAGAATTATAACATGTTCATTCCACACCGGTGGCAAATCGCAAGCATCTAATTCTGATGAAATCATGAGACCTGCGCGCATGCACTTGACGTTACCAACAAAATAGTTAGCACCAATAATGAAATTGAAATATGCCGAAGATATATTTAGAAGTTCGCTGTATTAATGGCTCGTTGCATTCCTAAGGACAGGTATGCGAAAAGATACAATTAACGATAATCTGGTGAGCATTTAAATATGGAAACCCTTACACAACTACCATAACTACAGACGGTATGGACGGCTTTGATAAGCATTTAATAAGTAACGTTTAGGATGTGATTGTATCTACGCACCAATCATTTATTTATAATTCAATATTGTGGTATTTTAAAGCTATTTTGACTTAAATAGTAGAAGTGAAAAAAGCAACAATTTTATTGGAACATCTTTCGGCTATCTCAGTCGAAATAGTAAATTGATTCATAATATTTCCTGGAGAGAATTTCATAAGATGATAAATGAAACTTATTTCACCACCGAAATAAGTCATCACATCAATTTAAACTATTATATAAAATCGCATATTGCGTATATTTCTTCAATTGCGTTAACTGTCTCCCAAAATGGTTATATCGCTTGGATGGCTCTGGACGTTCTTTATCCCTCTAAAGCACGAAGAAAGAAATATTTTTCACTCGGTGCTAATACGTTACCAGGTATTTTTTTTAGTGCCCCTAGGCAATTAAAGAGTATTCCGAGTCGGTTCAAACTCATTGGGCATATAAAAAAATGCACGCCATTTGGAAAATTCCAGCCATTAGATCTCCTTAGCACGTTTAATTCCCCGGCATCCCTCCATCCTCCCCGTGAGAAAAATCTCCGCTTTGCCACCATTTTCTCACGCTTTCATTTCCACTCGATGGCAAGAATTCCCTCGAAAAAGAGGAGGGTGAAAAAAAAGGACAAGGGAATGGATCCGACCAGTCTGCCTTTGTGCGACGACGGGGGCAGGTCAACACTGACCTCCCTCCCCTCTTCCACCCCCATCGCCGCCTCCCAAAGCCATTACCCATCGCTACCAGTTTGAGTGTCGAAAGCGAAAAAAGGAGGGGTCTGCTTCTCAAGACCCCTTCCCGAAAAAAAATGTATACGTGCGTCATCTTGTGAGGGGTCTGACGTCTCGCTAATGCACCGTAGCGTAATGAGGCCAATCAAACTCACCCTCTCTCTCTTTCTCTTCACTCTTTTCTCCTCCAACTCATTCCCCTCTTCCAACCATCATCCCCGGCTCAAAGCCAAACCTCTTTTGATGCTTCCTCCTCCTCACGTCTGTTTACCTTCGCTTCCTTATCTTCCTCCTCTCCGTTCCCACTTAGACCTCTGTCACGCTCCGAATGGCATTGAACGGCAAAATAGCAGACGTCACGAAAGTGAATTCGAGTCTAGAATCCGATGACTAGGAAGAGTGATATTTATTTCCTCTTTCTCCTATTGTGTTTCATCAATCAGCAATCGAATGGGCTATGATCTAGGTAAATAGTCACGTTATGGGCTTTCTCTTCCACAAACTTCGTCACGCAGCCGATCGAGCCATATTGGAATCAGACTGATAGTCAGGCTTTGTGGAAGTAATTAACTCCAACCATGGTGGATAAAAAGAAGACACTTCATACATATCCACAAACTTTATTATTCCCAATCCATTTCAAATATTATATTAAATTAAAAATGCTCTTGAAAATAATTCGTTTAAATCAATTGGGAATGATAAATTTTGTGGATTAGTACGGAGTGCTTTCTTTTTATTCGCCATTTTTAACGCACACAATTTGTTTTATCAAATGAAATTTATTTTGAAGTTAGGGCTACACGGTTGAGAAGTGAGAAAACCTCAACTCACAGTCTCAAACTTCATTTCAAAATTTTGGAATTGCTTCACGAGGTATTGCTTTGCGAGCTGAGAGACTCTTTGCGTTCCTAATTGTTAATGAGCTTCGATTTTGTTGCCTTACGTCCTGTAAGCATTTAGTCAACTCATACTACAAGCTAGGGCACGTGCCTAGAAAAATAGGAAGTGAAGTTTTAGTTGATCTCAAGAATCAAAGTTTTAGCCACCTTCTTCGTTTTTCAATCTTGGGGTTACCTAGCAGACATGAAAACAAACATAACAAAGTGAAAGGAGAGGAGAGGGAGAGAGAAGGAGAGGAAATGTCAGCAGCGGTTGAAAGGTGGAGGGGGACCCGGCATCGGCATTAGCCAGCTTTTAACAAAATATCTCACTAGATGCGGTCAATTCTCACTGCTAAACATCTCTCGTAAATACAACCGTGCATATGAAGCAATAAAGATGGTGCTAATTAAAATATGGATACGGTCCTTGAGATCTTCACTAGCCTGAAAAATATAATCCATATTTTATGGGAAATTTTCTCTTTTATTTCCCGTTATTAAAGATCAAACGAAAATATTTTTAAATATCAGTTCATGATGTCGGTGTTATTGGCGCAGAAATCAGTTTAATATTCTAGTGCATAATATAGTTAAATATTCGGCCTTGTATTTGAGTAAAAGCCTATAAGTGATTCTTAAGGGAACAATATTACGAAAGAGAGTCAGTAATTACAATAACCCACAGCTAAATTGAGGCTTATCACCAAGGCGCCAATTGCATCTAAAAAGCAACGTGTCACTTGCGTTGGGATACTGGAGAGCGATAAAAGACTTCACAAAGGAATTTATGCGAATTTTCCGATGAAAAAGAAAATCCAAAGCAATTTTTCTGTCAAATTAATGAGTATCTCAGATGCTGGTTGAAAACACTATTTTTATTTCTAATCTAATAACTGAATTCCCAAATTTTGATTTCTGTGAATGAAATTTATCCGAGTGAATTCAACGAATTCTTAGCCTGTTCAAAAATATATAACTTCGTGATGTCATATGATTAAATTAAACGTCCCTGTTTTAAGTCTAAACCTAGTTTTTTTTAACACGCAGTAAAATACATATTATAGTTGCATATTTTGTAACGCACGTTTTGCAATGCTTCATTCCGTCACAATCCTTGTGTTATGAGTGTGTACATACTTTCGTACATGAAAGATGCTTTGTAGATGTAGGCTCAGTGATGATGCGGACTCGGTGGAACAGATACGGGAAATGTTTTCAAATGTGCTAAGGCAGTGGTTCTCAACCTGTGGGCCGCGATACTTCAGGGTGCTGGGAAAACAGCTATGGGGGCCGTGAGATCATTGCGGGAAAACGAAAAAAGCTTAGCAGGACCACCTTTTGTATTTGTTACTCTTACGCCCGACAGATTGTGAAAGTAATGGAAGGACATCTTGCAACCTATGGACTAAATATTTCTAAGCGCCGATCATACTTGGTAACGGAGAGGGAAGGCCAAATGGTTAAATAAAAAAATCTAAGAAGGTTGCCCCAAGATTGTAACCTCAGTCTGACGGGTGCCGCTAACGTAAAAGGTATGGAATCACTGGGCTAAAGGAACCCTGTGTATCTTGGGAGAAAATAAGTTAAGAAGAAAGAAGATACTTAAGACCATAGAATAAGTCATAGAACAAATTAGAGAGAAAAAAACAAGATTGCGAAAAATGAAGGAGTTCACTCGGTGGCAAATGAATAAGAAAATAAATGTCGTAAATGATTCTAAATATATCGTCAAGTGAGAAAATCGAAAGAACTGTGGATGAAAAACTATTCAAAGATGAACAATACGTCACGCATGGAATGGTACAAGGTGCCCATGGTTAAAGAGGATCCACTTCAAAGAACCAGACACAATGCATGTTGGACTAAGAATGGACAATTCAAATCGAAAATTGAGATAAAGTGAAGAATTGAATGAATGCTTGAAACAATTATGCAATGATATTAATCTCAGTATGCAGGTAATCTAAAAGGAAAGTGCAGTTGAAAATAATTTTGTGAGAGACTCCGTATTGATATCAGAATTCGACGAAGTAGCAAAGACCTGCAGATAAACAAGGCTTCTAGAATTGACGATGTTTCTGCCACATTACTTAAAAATCCAGGAGGTATAACATTACATGCATACATTAATAAACTTTATGAAACCATCTGCGACATTTACTTAAAATTTAGGATGCCGAAGGACTTCCAGAAGAGCCTCATTGTACTCATTTAAAAGAAAAAGGCTGAGAGTTGTGAAAACCCAAGAACCAAACTCCTGACAACAAATGCTTCGATATTGACATGAATCATCCGTAGAAGAATAAACCAAAGAGTTGAACATTTCATGGACGAAGATCAATTTTATTCAGGAAAGCACAGGCAAAATAGAAGTAATTTGAGCCTCCACTCATAGAAAAAGAATAGAGAACAAGTCAAATTTAGTTGCATTTATGAATTTGGAGAAAGTTTTTGATAACGTGTATTGCAATTCAATGCTGTTAATTAAAAAAGAAATAGGATTTTTGTAAGATGACTTTTCAAATTATCCCCAATTTACATAAAACAAAAAATGCTCTAATAAAATCTGGACCCAGCTTAAGGAAACAGGAATACAGAAAGAGTAAGACAAGGTTCTGTTTTGTCCCATAATTTTTTATGCCTACATCAAGTAAACTGTTAAATAAGTCAAAGAGGGAGCTTAAGAATTAAATACCCTTTGGGAAATAATTAGCATATTGCGTTTCACCGGTGGTGTAGTGGTGGTAGAAACAGATTTAAAGGACACATTAGTTAATATTGTCGGCCCCGGTGGCGGTGTGGTTAAGTCCTCGCCTGCTAACCTTCGCAGGTTCGAGTCCCGCCTGAGCGGGTTTTTTCAACTCTTAGGAAATGGCTGTGTGTGCTCGTCTGTTGTTACAATGCTAATACCCCGATGTAAAGGCCACATGTGCTGTTTTCGATGGTAGTGGAAAATAATTTTTTTTTAAATATGGAAAAGGCAAAATCACTTGAAGATCAATTAAAAGAAAACCATGATAAAGGTATGCCGTTGGAAGGAAGAAGACAAGACGAAATTTTAAATTTAGAAAAAAGCTAGAAGGGGGGAAAGTGTGTTTGGAAAGCCGATTAACCAGTGGTGGACGAATCAAGAAGGAAGTAGTCAGTAGAAGAGCCCAGGCAAAGAATGCGTTCAACGGAAAAAAGAACTACTCGCTGCTGGAAATACAAGTTGAAGTTAGAAAACACTTGCAACATATCTAGGCCTGATCTACCGAAAGGTATCCATAATTGAAAAACTTTAAGCATTTTTGCACAGAAATGACCATGAAGTAGCGTGCTCCAGATGTAAGTTCTGAGAAGTGTTTTATAAAAATGAAAAACTCTAAGCACTTTTGCACAGATTTAATAAACACACTATATACGCGTTTCAACTCACTGCAAGGTCTTGCACCTGATGATGACTCTGTGAGTTGAAACGCGTAGTGTGATTATTAAATCTGTGCAAAAGTGGTTAGAGTTTCTCATTTTATACAGTTCTTCAGAGCTTACATCTGGAGCACGCAACTTCATGGTGGTGAGGCATAGACGATAACAGTGACAGAGAAGAGAGAAAGGAAGAATAAGAGGAATAGAAGACAAGAGACCTGCTGAAAATGTCGAGGCGAAGATAAAGCAATCTAATTGGTTGTATCTTGAGACGTGACGGAGTGATCCTCAAGGGAATAGTGAATGCGAAGAACGGCTAAGGAAGAGCTCGAAATAAATATATGGAGCAAGTAGTAAAAGAGAAAAATCATAAAAATGTGAAGAGGTTAACTGACAGGAGAACCGACTAAAGAGTTGCGTCAAACTAATCTCAGCATCGATGGTGATGTCTTTAGGCAACAAAATGAACATCCCGGGAAAACGAAATTTTGCTTTTAAAATGCAATCAAATTTCTCCATTGGTGAAAAAAATTTTAGGCACACCATTTAAAAACTAATGCACATTTTCCGGCCCATGAAACCTGTTCAGCTGGATAATTACTTAGTCAGCTGATTCACTAATTAAACATTTAGCTTAATTGCTTTGCCGTTTTGATATAAATTTGAGCAAAAAATATTTTAATGCCTTATAAATGCATTAAATAGGAAAAAAATCTTTTAAAATATCACCATTAAGTAGTCAAGTCTTTTGGTAACATGAAGAAAAACGTAATAGTGGGTAATTCTGTGAATAAAATCATTAATAGTGAGGTTCGTTGGCCTTAAAAACAGCATCGCTAACGTGTAAGCGGGTTTATGCGACAGCGGAATGTCAATCAAAGACTTAAAAAATTAATCGCCGCGAGCATTTAATCATCATTTTAATTTAATCCCAAAAGTGTTTTTCCCCCTTTGACTTGAGCAAAACATTAAAGTTATCCATTAAGTGCATCCAACTCTCGTGAAAGGTCATTAGACGGATAAAACGTTAATTCATCAAGCTCCTACCAGTTATCTTGTAATATTTTGTAGAATTTTCAAGTTTTATTTTTATTTCTGAGTGTTTAAGTAATTTGAGACTTTTATAGAACGTTTTTTAGGGCCTTTATGAATTACTGAACTAAGTGCAAAAGCTTAAGTGTAGTAAAATATATTTTGTAGGGGTTCATAAAAATAATCAGGCCAAAGGGATATATACATTCCTTCCATTTGTAAAATTTACCGACATATACGTTCATAATTAAACGAACTCATTCACACGCACGATATTTTTGGAGTATATCATTGACATTATTCATTTGAAACAGTTTTCTTTTTTGGGAGACCTTCGCCACAAGAAATACGTTACCTTCACGTTAATTCAAAGTCAAAATTCAATCCAGAATGCTATAACCCACGGTGCCCTTTTGGATCTCAATCACCTTATAGCGATTACGACACTGGAGGACGATTAAAGTGGCATTTAGAAAAAAATTAGTGCTGAAAATGTTTAGATACATAACATAATACACGAAACTTCTGTACATTCATTCATATATTCCGTAGCCTTCAACCCAAATTTGTGAAACGTAGACAATAATATTTGCTAACCCTCACTCAACTGATCCAAAAAATCATATTTCTGAGGCACTATATGTACACTACGTTAGGTAGAAGGCAGTAAAAGCATGCAAGTTGTGTGAAATACTGGTCCTTCCCATGTCAAGGTATTCATTGCGGAAGCTAAAATATGACTGTAAATACAAAGATTGCTTCAAATAGATATTGCCAACTTATCTTCCCTGGGATGATGCGACTCCTCTATTAAAAATAGAACGCTTACTAAACTTTAGAGTAGGTAGGAGTGATATAATGAAATAATGTTGTTATACTTCGAACAGAGTTATACAGAACTACTTACATCAATATTCTACACGCATTAGGCGAGAGGCTATTCTAAACTCGATGGAACTTTGATTTATGTTATTATTAGTTATTTTAAAATGAATCCCCGATCATTTTGATGGCTTTCTTCCCTTTCAAATGTCTTTCTTCCCGTTCAAACATGTCTCAAGTCCTGAAGGAATTTTCATAGCAAATTCTTGCCATCAAAGAAATTCCAAAGATGCCATTATCCATTCCTCTGGTCTCCATCTTGATCCAATCTTACGTTGCGAATCCTGGAGTGACCCTTTTATCTCCTACATGCATGGAATGCATGGTCTAACGTCATATAATTTGGAGACGGTTTCTGACACTATTTTCGTACTATAAATACCTTCAAGTAAATTTTAAGCAGTTAAACATGTTGAATGATATTTGATAGGTAGTTGATTTTGTCAGTATCCAGCTTCTAGACCTCAGTCATTGCTATTAATATTTAACTTGATGCATGTCTCACCTTCTTTCAATCTTTGGATTCAGCGTAACTGCGAATATCACCACTTTTCGTGCCATGAGAAAGCGTTTTTCTGGTGACCTAATTGTACATTTTTATGTCGGTTTGGCCGAACGAAATGACTTATGAGGATCATCTAAATAAAAAACGTGGCTTTCTTCTACAAAGCAGCTTTCAAATAATTTCACTTCTCAAACAAAAACAAAGACTTGCATCTGAACGCAACGTTTGGAATGAGTTCAATGGATTTCTCAAAAATAATTTATAATGTAGAATCGATGAGGACGATTCGATTGCTTTTTTGGCTGATTTTTCATGAATCTTCATTAAAGAGATGTGCATCATTAATCCTAACCAAATTAAGGTCAAGCAAAATGCATTAAGACGTGGAATTTTGTATAATATCATGTTTTAAGTCAACTTATCGCTGAGGTAAGGTGTTTTTGTCCCTAGTGATCAAAAGTGTTAGTTATGATTATACCGCCATCCCTAAGAATGATGTGAGAGCCCCTAATATAAATGTTGGCTGAGATGAAGAACCTAACCTGATATGGAGCTCGAAAGAAATATACTTTTGAGGCACTATGACTATCATAGCTGTTTTTTCCACATTATTTTCATAAGCTCTAAAATAGAGACTCCTTGTGACTGCCGTTTTCGCCGTAATAGGTATTAAATTTCAGATACCGTTCATAGGAGAAAATAGTCTTAGGAGTACGGTCTTAGGAGAAATTTTGCACTGATCGCAAAAAACTATTAATTTCTTTATTACAGTTATTTGGGTTCAAAATGTAATTTTAGGGAAAGCTGTTTTTCTTTGGAAATCCGTTTAAGCTTTAAAGGAAATAAAAATTTGCAGCAACTTCCATGCACAATTAACTGATTATCGTTGGCCTCTTTCGAAAAAGTAGGTGGCGTACTTAAATCTCTTCTGATGTGTTTCAACATGTGATGTCCTGTGGTTAGTTTCTACGTAAGTAGATATTAGACGGTATTTCAGTAGAACGCACTGGTATACATGCCTTAAATGATGACGTATGTCAATAATTTTTGGAGTAGTTACCTAAATAATAATAATAATCACCAGATTAATATAATAATGATAAATCTCGCCAGATTCTTCACATCCTTCCTATCAGGGACCGAGCCAATTCCGTCCTGGCTGATTGAGGGGCGAACGGTTTTAATACCGAAAAAGGGAGACTTGTCCGATCCGAAGAACTACCGCCCTATAACCTGTCTCAACACTGTATACAAGACGTTCACTTCTACCCTGAACGACCTTATCTCCGCCACGTCCAACCAGTGTGGAAGGAAGTGTACGAGCAGAGGGGCTCGAAGAAAGGCATCGCGGGATGCAAGGACAACTTGCTCACTGATAGGTGTGTGAACCAGGACGCTTGCTAATAGTCAGCGTAACCTATCAATGAGCTGGGTGGACTACAAGAAGGCTTTTGATACCACCTCTCATGAGCTGATTATAGCCATGTTGAGCGGAGAAGCGTGCGACAAATCAACTTTGTCACTGAAGGCGGACATGTTAAAGCTCGAAATAAAGAATGCGGAGCAAAAGACCCTGCTCCGCAAGCATACCGAGAAGCCCATGCATGGAAGTTTCCATCGAAACTTGTAAACGCATGGGCTATCGAAGGAGCTCACGTTCGCCTTCCTGCGCTCCGCAGGTTTGAAGTCCGAAACCGAGGGATTCGTGTTCGCTTGCCAAGATGGTGTCATCAACACCCTCGCGTACCGTCGCCTCATCTTTGGGGCAAATGTGACGGACACGAGATGCAGAGCGTGCCGAAGGCAGCCGGAGACTTTAGGTCATCTACTCTCCGGCTGCAGCTTTTATGCAAAGAACGCATACATAAACCGGCACAACTCGGCTCTGAGGGTATTGTATTACCACCTAAGACACCATTACGGCATAGACGCGAATCCGGAGCTGCCTTACGCCCCTGGAGACATCGAGTCCGTCGTGGAGAACGATAAGTGTAAGATCTGGTGGAATTGTCGCAGTTGGAGGCGATGAAGCCTGATATTGTTCTCCTCGACAATCTCTCGCTTGTAATCGAGTTTTCGGCACCGGCCAAAATGAACATGGCAGCGAAGGAGCTAGAAAAAAGATGAAATATCAAGATCTGCTGTGCGAACTCCGGCAAATGTACGTGGGCTACTCTGTGAAACTGGTAGTCCTCATCGTGGGCGTGCTTGGTGGTGTCAAGAGCTCACTGGTTGAGAATCTCAAGTGCATCCCAGCGTGCAGGGCGCGAGCGGATGTACTTCCAAGTTCAATGCAGAAGGCTGTCCTTCTCGGGTCCCTCCGCCTGCTTCGTGCGCATGACCCTACTAGTAATACAGGGTAGCCACCTATCCGACGGTGGCGGACGTGGCTACACTTAGGCACGACCCCTCTCGAGTCTCCGGCAATTATGATGGCAACGAAACCTGATGCTAGCCGGAGACTCGGAGGAGGAAGTTATGTTATAGTAACTAATTAAATGTAATAATTTTTATTCTACCTCTGAGAAAAATAAAAAATGCAAATACAAAGAATACAAAAAAACATCAATTTAGAGGGGAATATAGGTACCCCAGAGGATAACCGGTATTGGGGTTGTCATCATCAACTATTGAAAGCAGCGGCTGGTGTAAATGTATATAAGTATTTAACCTAGTGGCTAATAAACACTATATTTTCTAACATTGTGTTCAAAACAAAGAAATATAAAAAATAATGAATGAACGTAATGAATGAACCATAAACAAATATGACAGTACTGACAGTATAAAAATTAAAAAATTTAACAATCTAAATACAAAAGAAAGTACATATTCTAAACCACCGAGATCACACAACAACTTTTAAAAATTTTTCCACTTCATCACTCTCCTTGGATAACAGCCATTGCTTTAATTTGCACATAAATATAGCCATGGAGTTTTGTTTCCACAGTTCGACCGGAAGGGAGCAGAACAACTTTGGTGCAAGATATACATATGTTTGTTTAAAAGCTTCATTACTGGGCTTAGGTATTACAGTACCTAAACCCAACATCGAAATATCTTTTTTTGACCTCAATTCACCAGAGTATTCGGTTGGCTTTGTTTTGTTTCCACCATGAATATAAAATATCTTGAGAACCTTAAAAACAAATAGATACCTTAGTGGTAGCACATCAAAAGTTTTGAATAAAGGTAATGAGTGCTGAGTGTTTGGCTGTTTGAATATCACTCTAATAAATTTCTTTTCGGCCTTCTGCAGAGTCTTGATATCGGTAATATAGGCTCCTCCCCAGCAAGAAATGCAATGTTGCAACCTTGAATCAACCAGGGCACAATATACCGAATGAACAACTGCTAATGGACATGAATATCGTAAGATGAAGAATTTTCTTCAAATAGATAACATTCGGATTTCAGTTTGTTGACATGCAATCTCCAGCGATATTTTCATCTATTAATATACCAAGATATTTAATAAAATTAGCTTGCTCAATTTGAAAACATATAGAGCAGTTTCTTTCATTTTTACACATGAGGCATCTATAATAAACACACTGTTGTTTTAAAAGCTTCCTTTTTAAATTAAATACAACATATTTTGGTTTTCACTAAATACTATTTTAATCATTCTTAATCAAAATTTTATTCTATTAAGATTACTTTGTACTTCTGAGTAAAGATACACATATTGCTCGATGCATAAACCAACGCTGCATCGTCCGCAAAGGATGTTACTTTACCATAAAATATACCAGAATATAAATTATTTACATATATGAGAAACAGTATAGGCCCAAGTACCGAGCCCTGGGGGACTCCACAAGAAAGAGACGTATTTTGACTACAACAATCGTGAATTTTCACGTACTGCGTTCTTCCGGTTAGATAACTCCGGAACCAATCATTTGCGACTCTTCTTATTCCAGCTTGCGTCAATCTTTTCAATAATAAGGTATGATCTACACAATCAAAAGCTTTTGTTACATCTACAAACAAGCCTACTACTTTCTTATTAGTATTGAGTCCATCAAAGATATCAGAAGACGACTGTAAGATTGCATTTTCAGTGCTTTTACCTTTTAATAATCCAAATTGTCAAGCGCAAAAGAACTTATTAGTTGTTAGGAAATTTAACAGTCGAATATTAATAATTTTCTCTGGGACTAGAGAAAACTGGTAAGAGCGATATTGATCTATAATTGCAAATATTTTCTCTGTCACCTTTTTTGAAATTTGGCACTATTACAGCAGTTTTTAACTGTTTAGGAAATTCACCCGTCATCATACTTAAATTTGCTATGCATGTAAAAACCGGAGCAATAAATTCGTTTACCGCTTTAATTGTATTGACACTAATCTGACATAACCTATTGAATTTTTGGGCTTCATTTCTTTTATAATACTGCTAACCTCTTTAAAATCTGTTGGAAACAAATACAGTGAATGTATTATATCACAGCTTGGGAACCATTGCTCATACTCTTTTTCAATGAAATGACCGTAACTGGAAGACTCACTATTCAGCCTCTGTACAACTTGACTAAAATAATTATTGAATTAATTTGTTATATATTGAGTATGAAACCGCAAACTACCATTTTCAGGTGATCGTATCAAATTCAATATTGTTTCCCGTCCGATCCCTACCTAGAATGCTATTCAAAGTTCTCCATTGTTTCACTGAGTCATTACCATTATTTGAAAAAAGTGTCAAATAATGCGATTCTTTGCACTTAGCAATGTCATAATTGAGACGGGTCTTATAAGATTTATAGTAGCGTTTCAATTTCCCATTATAAGGTTGACTCCTCATTTTTTATATTAAATATTTCGTTTAGTAATTCTGATGCATAATTTCTTTGTTATCCACGGTTTTATTTTCCTATACTTATTTTTTATTTTAGTAATAACCTTGGCACCGTTGATGCCTCGTTCGATTTTTTCAAGAAAAACCGTATAAGCTTTGGTAACATTTGTTTGTTTATACACTTCATCCCAAGTGCATTTACTAAAATATTCATACAAAATATGGAGATCAATGGACGAGTGGAAGTGGGCGGAGCATAGAGCTTCCTTTTTAACGCTGTAGGTGGCAGTGTTAGATTTGTGGGAAACGTCCCGAGCCCTCGCTGGTAGTAACAGTAGTACAAAACGTGTAATAACATGGATAGCCTCGTAAGGTAAAGTGCTAAAAGAGTAACAAAACTTTAGTTTAGGTTTATGTTTGACTAATATCGGAATGGAAGGAAGCCCACGCATGATAATGGAAGGTTTTCGTCTTTTTATATGCGGCTACATGAAAGCTGTTCGGACGGGGATTCTCGACGAGGACGTCGTTGTAAAAGCGAGACAAGAAAGTTATGCCTTAATGGAAATAAATGATCTTAAGGCATGATTAGAATTAGTGTATGCAAGATATGTATTATTCCATTCGAAATGTCGTTGACTTTCACTAAAGATATAAATCATTTTCAGTTGTTACCCGACGCAAAGATTAGGCTTAACACAGGCTGATATACACAGCCACAATACAAAATCAAAGTTCACTCTAAATGTGACGCAATTTTCTAGAAGTTCTAAAATAATGATTCCAGGCTCCCTACAAATGGCCAAAAACGAAGGAAAATGCAGGCCTCGTATGAGATACATGGAACAGGTTGTGAAGGATGTAAAGGAGAGGAGTTACGTCAATATGAAGAGGCAGGCATATAGAAGAATCGAGTGAAGGGCCTTGTCAAACCAATTCTATGATTGCTGACCGATGATGATGTTTGTTTTTGTATTGCTTTGAGATTCCTTTTTAAATTCTGCTTGTGTTTCCGTAATCTTCCTTAACGAAGCCCATCACTTCATTGTTCCCGGGATGAATAAATATATTTTATCATTATCATCAAAGAATTGTAACACTTGCATAAATGAACACTTATAGCGTTTGATCTTTACCAGTGTAAAATACCACATAATTTGCTGGATTTGTCTTTTTGTAATGAGTAATATGAACTTGGTCACGTAGGAGACACCAAGGTAGCCTAAAACAACTAAATGAATGTTCAACTACGGAAAAGAAAATTAAATTAAATTCTAGCTGTCGTACAAATAAAACCAAACGATGCACCCATGCTTTCAGATGGGTGCAATGCTCTTTTTTAGTTAGCCGATATATTAAAATGTTCAAGGAATCCCTGAAAAATTTTGAAATGCTGCTTCATTGGCTAGTACTATTCTGTACTGATCATTCGCAGAGGCTAGGATTTCATCCCTAAGAATTTATTACTTAAGATTTATAACTTCAATGGGTGAAAAAATAGTTGCTGCATGCACCTAACTCGCACAAAAGTCGCATCAAAATTTTCAAAGTAGATTTACAGAGCATATAATCACAGAAAACATCTCACAAAAAAGAGAAAGTTAACATTGGAGTTCCACTGAGTTTCATTAACTCATTGTCGGTAAAATTTGCAAGTTAGTTTCTTTTTTCTGCATTATATAGCAATTTCACTTAATAAATTCTGAAGCTGCACGTTTAGCAAAAATCTCTATTCAAAACGGATACGTACACAAACGTGCGCGCGAAAATTGTTGTCAAGTTTACAAACGCAGTGATGGGGCGAAATTTCGATTGCGTTGCCCTAAAATTTCCTCACGGAAATCCTCCTCTCTGAAATGGAGTGAACATACCCTCATGTGCTGGGATATTTTTGTTGTCACGCCGTATCTTCACATCGCAAAGTTTTTTTAAAGGTTCTTCCTTTGAAAACGAGTGAAACGAAACCTTAGGCGTAAATGCACTACTCTTGCACCCGAGCACGGGATAATACTGCACAATCACAAAGCAACGCGCTTTCTCAACCAAGAAAGAACAAGCGCTTCAAACACAAACGGACGATAAACACCAGAGTCGGGGCAGGAAGGGTAGGTAAGCCCGTTCGCATGTTTCCCACAAATATGCTGCATCGGTCACGTGACCTTCGCTGTGACGTTTATGGGCGGAGCCAAGTCCAGTCGTCCATTCGAACACGAAACTCATCAATCACCTTCTCACATTCACTCCTTGAATTCAATTTTAAATCACATAAGATTAGGTGATGATCGGTTATACCTAGATCTAGCGTTTTTCTTATGCATTCCAAATTATCTCTACTCCTATAAAATACATGATCACATGATCAATGCACGACTCACTGTATCTCGTAAGTCTTGTAGGAGTGCATATCAATTGTTCAAGGCCATAACTCGCCATTTATCGTTTGATATTGATAAGTATTATCATTCTGGCTCAGAAGACATAAATTTATGTCGCCAATGACAATTAAATTCCAAGCTCTAGAGTCATCTAGAACACTCTGGAATTCATTAAATAAATCATTAATTGACTGAGACTGGAGTCTAGAAATAGCTATAACAGTTCGTGACACATTTACTTCTAAGTCCACAGCTATTTTTACGATATCGGCAGATGACATTTTAGGTATCTCATTTGCGAGACAAGAATATATTTCTAGTACATACGCAATTACTCCGCCAGCTCTGTAATAATTGTTACATTTAACAAAATGATTATACCCATTTTATTCATAAGCCATTACTTCATAATCAGTTCTCCATATTTCTGACAGAATTATTACGAGAGGCTTATATTTTAAATTTCCAATTTGTAATACAAAATTATCAAAATTAGCTCGTAAACTCCTTATGTTTTGATGCATAATCATAATAATACCACTGGCCTCAACTTCTTGGATTGAACATTATTCTTGGGTGGGATATAAATGGTGGGCCATTTCTTTCTAAACCCAATCCAATTATAAACTGGCTTTAAAAAAACTTCTCATTTATTCTTTTGTAACTTTTTGTAACATTCTTTACATGCTAGGTATATGTAATTTAAAACCAAATATAGTTTTGATGGAAAGAATAAGACGCGGACGACCAATAATTTTCAGTTCATCTACATCTACATTTATCCTGCTATCTACTGCAAGGGGGTGTGGCAGGGGATGATAAGTCACTAGTCATGAAGTTGAGTTTACTTGAAAACACTTTGTAAATTAGTGTGAAATATGGTGTGCAAAATACTTACCTATATGAAAAAATCACACTCTGTATGCGTTATAGTGTATGGTTGTATTTTTCGAGGGAAGACCGAATTCTTGTATCACTCGGTCCAACAGTTGATCTCTCTGTCGCAACGGTCTGTTCTGCTGATGTACGAGTGTGGGGGCAGAAATATCTCTGCGGAGTCAGCTGACTCTAGATTCTCTCTAGATTCGAGACTCTAGATTCGGATTCAAATAGTTTGTATTTTCGGAGTGAGTTTTTAAACTTGCGAGCAACCTCTTAGTCCCTCTAGTATTTTCCAACTGAACTCTTCCAACAGCCGAGTGGCGCTTTCTCTTCGATCATAGGAGTTTTCTATAAAACGACCCCTTCCCCTCGTATCTTATTCAGGTCCGGAATAAAATCTTCATTCATTGGGATCCAAACGGTTGATGCATACTCCAAGACGTTGATACGCAATTCCCGATCCTTTAGTATCTCGAAACTTTTTTACGAGCATGAATCTTCTCCGCCACGCACTACTGAGGTGATTTTCAAAACTCGATTCAAATAGAGATATACGGATCCATCTCTGACACCAACCTAGATCCACCTCTGATCCATACCATATTTGCCTGAGAGATTTGTGGATTTAAATGTGTGTGCATACTATTTTGCATATCGTACCGTGACGTGTGATATCGCATATCCCGTGATGTCCAATATCTCATGACATCGCAAATATTGTGCACGAATTGGCTGCCGTCTCGATATGACGTTGCGATACCACATACCCCAATCGGTGTATCGCATTGCCTCACAACCGTACCGCCATGCCAACGGGCCATCAGAAGCACAGTCCCTCCCTGCCACCCCTACCACCCTCCGCCCCCTTCCTTTCCTCCCTAGCCCCACCACCCCCATTCACCACCGGTCCAGCCCTCTCCCCCTCATGGGAAAACGGCCGCCCATCCCAAGGGCCATAAGGAACGCCGCCGCGCGCTGATCGGTTATTCGTGTCTCCCATGCGTGTTGTACGGCAAAAGCGGGAACACATGGTCCACGGACGCCGGCTCGCCCCTTTCCCGGCATTGGCCGACAGGGAGACCACTCCTACCATATAATTCCTCCCGCAGCGGCTGCTACTACCCCCTCTCGCATGTCCCCCTCCCCTCCCTCTATTCATTTCGACCCGACCCGCCCGCCCCGGGCCGGTATGTAATGATATTAAGTCCGCCATTCCATCTCCGGCCCTATTCGCCGCGCAGGCATCTGTTTGATCTCCTCCCTCCACCGATTCGAGACCCGAACGTCGTCGGATTCCACTAATAATATGGCATCATAAAGATCCAAGTCAAGGGCTGTGGAATCCGCGTGTTCTTAGTACCCTGCCAGCCGCCTCAGGGGTGTGCGGCAAGGGGTGAATTATCATCAAACATGCACTACGGATAAGCACAATGGGGGCGTTTACTCGGAACCGAAATCGCAATTTTGTACACGAAATCGTTAGATGAAAACGAAAAACGAATTTTAGTGAAAAAATTAATCTTCTAACCACAACCATTCACTCATAAATCAAAAATTAAAATAAGCAAAAGGTGACGCCCACCGAAAATACTGCTGTGATAACATTGATGTCATTTTCCTCCCGTCCTTGACTGCTTTCAGGGGATGGGGAAGGGAGTGGAGGGGGGTTCTCGGAAGGTCTGCTCGCACAGATGCTGTCGAAATCGCTCACATTGGCCGAGTCAGCTGTGTCCCCCCCTTTGCGATAAGGCGAAGTAGCTTCGCGGGCTCAGTTGTGATTGGACGAAGTCGATATGCGTCAGAGGTTGCACCACACCCACTTTTCCGAAAGGGTTAAAAACATCAGTTTTTCGCCGCTTATAACTCGGGAAATAATTTTCGGATCAAAAAACGGAAAAAACGGGTCCTTTTATTTTACAAACTCTTTCAGATTCGGCAATAAAAAAAATATGGTAAATGACCCCATTGTATTCTACTCAATAAGATGAACTTTCAGAAACATGCGAACAAGGAACATGAAGTAAATGAATTATAAAATAAATAAATAATATTTTAGTTTGTGGTTTAGTTATTTTTTAATAAGTATATTAGGTTAAAACTTTCACCAGACAAGCAGTGGTGAAGCTTAAATTAGTTAACAGAGTGTGAGTCCTATCTTCAGGTTTACTGCAGTATGTACTCTACCTACATTATACCCGCTTATGTGGTTTTTTCGTATCCTGTTAAAATTAGAAACTGTTGAGGTTGACCCGATTAATTTAAGCAAACGTTACTCCACCATAGAGAAATATCCCGTTCAGACTGGGAATCGAATCCTTGTAATCACGAGGATAATAAACAGATCAACATTTCATAAACATTTCAAGGGCATAGTGCAATACCTCATTCGGAAATCAAGAAATCAAATCAAAATATTCCAAAAATTTCAGATCACATATGGACAGTTTTCACTGATTTTCTGCTAGGAATATATTTTCTTCATCATAGATTTTTTTATCGCCTTACTTCAATGTGTACCACGAGTATTTATATAATTTATCTTACCAAGTTATTGATATTTATAATAGGCAGGTCGCGAAACCTTTTTGTATGGCCCTTCTGCAACCCTTGACCGAAATCTTGCAAACACTCTTGGATGCTGGAATCTCGTACTTTACGTCTCCTGTATGATATGAAATGATAATTGATTGTAGATCATTCATCACTCCGGTATCACGATGATAAAGTGGATTTACAATTCGCTGCTTTGCCTAACGGGGATATGAGGATTAGCAAAATTTTACTTGCGGGCAGAGTTTGGGAAGACCCTGCGACACCCGATACCTACTATTTTGATCATTATAAATGCATTAGTTTCCAAAAAATTTCCACCACTCTAGTATGCGTTGGATTAATGGGAAAATATAAATTCATCAACCTAAGAAGAAAATATTATGCCTAGAAAAGGAAACGTTTTTAGAGGAATCAATTAAATAATACCATGGAAAAAGAAATAAATCACTAATCGCTAAATGAGTAGATAAAGAAGCCTGCAGTGTAATGACAAATAAATAAAAATCGTGTATCAACAGTAGATTCCTAGTGTCAGTCCCAAAACATACGTAAATTTATAGGAAATAGTAATCAAGCCATTTCAGGTAAATGGACATCCAAAATTTAAGAAGTATGCCTGAAACGTATTAGCATGATTTTTGCATTTTTGGCTTTATCTGAAATGATTATTAAATTCCGTATTTCATAAGGCGTAGCACAAATTATCAGTGTGGTTATTCTTCCAATAAAAGTCTGGTCTGCATCAGCATGACAGATTTAGAAATCTCGATTCACAGGCAAACATCCCTCACACTGCTCCATTTTCCATCGTAGAGCACTCACAATCTTCTGTATACCTCATATAGTATTAAAGTATTAATTAAAGTCCTAAAGTATTAATTTATCTTTTTCCTCCTTCCTACGTTCCCACTCCTCATTTTTTCGTTTTCCGTGACGACGTCACCCTACTACCCATCTTATTAGTATCATCCACCCTCTTTGCCTCCGAATTTTCCATTTGCGAAGTGTCATATTTTTCGTGAATGCTCTTTCCTATTCATGATGCTTCTACGTTTCTTTTCCCTTCGCCCATTGCCAATTCTTCACCCATCTTACTAGTAGCTCATACTTCTCCAGTACTTTCTTTTCCCTCCTTTCGACGTTTCCGACCCCTGTAACCCTACACTTATTATCGAGCAAAACAATTTTTTCTTATCAAAATTTTTCATAGATCATTTCGCTTGTCAATATAAAGTTTAATACTTAATGTTCCATATATCGTGAGTTCCTAACCCAGTATTAAGCAAATTAGGCCAAAATGTAAAATCGTTCCCCTCTACTCTATTTCACATACCTATTCTTTACGTTCTTGGTCCTCATGGAGATTTCTCCAAGATAAATATATATAACTTTATAACTTTTATTTTCCAACAGCTCCTTCAAGAATGGCAACCAATTGGGTTTATTTATGTTTACCTCAGTAATCAATATAGAGTCTATTTGAGAAACTAGATGTAGCATAGGAAAATTAAATAACTCATCATCTTTGTATATGAATTTAGACACTCATCTTACATTCAATGTAATCCTCATTCATCACGCCGACCGTCGAGTTAAAAGTTAGTTAGTAAAGTCTATTTCCCGAGGCAATTTCAGAAATTTTCAAACAGAGAAATTTCTTTAGTGTAGAAGTATTACTTGAAATGGGATCAAATCAACGGGGCACCTGTTGAATAGCGTAATGCAAAGAGATTTTTTAATGAATTATTTCATATTTACGCATGTACAGTCATCTTCGTGGTGATTCTCTCATTCTTCCGATTAAACCTCTGTAGGTACTCACATTATTAAATGTAATATCGATGCACTCATTGTGATCTCTTACGCATTCGCATAATTTTATAACGCCACACACTCGTTGCCTTACATCCATTCTCTTTGGATTTCAAGTCCTTTTAGGATTTTTTTGGAACCTCGATTTTCGTAAGAAAAGATGAAAACGTCGATATAAGGTCTAATTCACCAATTCATTTCTTAAAAAATAGGCATAAGATTATTGGATAAATTTCTATTTTGGCGCAGTTAAACATTAATTTACCCCTTTATCACGCCTAGTTTTCCCCTTAAATATAAACTTTTTCCTGTGCTATCGGAGAGAAAAATACTGATGAAACAAATGTATGGATAGAGAAAAAGCCGTGTAAAACCTTAGCGGAGTTATCAAGGTGAATGATTTTTTTCTATCAGGAATTTTCTGGTAGCGCGGAAACGATTTTTTTCTTTTAAGATTCTATAACCGATATGGTTAGAGGCCTTAAGAGGCACTTACCATCTAACCTAACGTAATCGTAGGACATGCAAAACACCGCTGCCCGAGGTGATATTCAAAATCACTATCCGCGATGAAGTTTGATGGCTTTAGCTCCGCAGGTGACTCCTCAAGCTGGGAGTATAATTCACTGTAAATATATGTCTTGCCTGCATCTGTACTTCCGTTGCTATACTGTGCCTTACTTTTACTTTCCGAGGTTTTGTTGAAAGCAGTATGTTATAGTAAATCAAAAAATATGTGATTCCTACGTGATTTGACTAATGCAGTCACGATCCGAACTGCTTACTCTATACTCATGAGGACGGGAGCTGAGGTCAGGTCCGACCTCTATTCTCGGAGCAGTAATGCCGGTTAATCTGCCTCTCTCTCTCTCCCCTTCTTCCTCTCCTTATCTCCCTCCCCGACTCTTCCTACCAGCATCCACCCTCCCACGCAACCAACCACCCTTCCTTTCAATTTCCCCTTTAGTGCCTCGCGGCCGAGGAATCCGGAATATGCCAGAGCGACCCCCATCAAGACGGTAGGGATCGCAGGTAGCGAGGGGGAGGGGATGGCCCAGAGGATCGAGAGAGGGCGGAGATGTGAAGGGGGAGGTGGGGTCAGTTGGGGAGGTGGAGGAGGAGAAAGAGGAGAAGAGAGAGAGGGAGAAAGGACAGCTCCTCCGAGAATGCAAGGTATCCAAAGGACAGCGGCGGAAAAAGAAGAAAAGGAGGCGTCGAGATGAGCGCGCTGAAAATAAGTGGAAACAAAAAACGAGTGCCTTCCGAGATGTCGGCGTTGACCGATACCACGACTTCGTTCCCACGGACTTGAGACTTTCCCCTTTCTCCCTCTCCTCCTTTCACTCCTTCCTCATCCTTCTCTCTCTCTATTTTCTCCCCTTTTCCATCACTCCTTTCCACTCTCTCCCTCTCGTTTTATTATTTTTATTCATCGTTGCCTCCACTCCCTTCATTCCTCCGCCCGCTGCCGTTTTATGAATACTTACGATGCGCGCAAGTTGCGAAAGAGTGGACGCAAGACTTGTAATTCGTAAGAGGTTTTAATATCTCTTAAACCGTGCTTCGAACTATAACTACCAGTTACATCTTATGCATCTCACCCTTGCAATACTTAGCACTCTGCGGTCATCCTACGTTAGCCGCCCGCCGACATGAACGTGCTTGTCCATGGTAAAAGGACCGTCACCTCCTGTTAAAACGATTGATAGCAACAATGGATAAATTCTTTTCACTTCAACTACTCGTCTAGCCTTTTAATTAAGCAAGAAGGCTGTTCAGATGCATGATAAAAAATATCTGAAGAGTTTCCCTTGCGAAATTTTAGAGCGACTTCAGCGGCTCCAACGCCTCAATCACTAATCGAAAGGTTTTATTGACTTTTCAACTAAAGGCCACGTTACAAATTTATTTTTAAATCTGGTTGAACAATACTTTACAGATTTATTTAAGATTAATGCGTCAAAGATTTATCCAAAGCCACTGACTGGCCATACTATTCCACCGCATGAATGATGTTTTCCTGATTCAAATGCTTCTTCGTCCATTTTCATCAAATTTTAAGGGACGAAGTTCTCGAATTTTCGAAAAAAAAAAACTTTTGAGTGGCACTAATGGGTATAGTCTTTTTCCATTTTTTCCTATGAGTGCATCATATATGAGGTCTCGTTAGACTATACATCAGTTTAAATTTACATCAGGCATAGTAAACAGATATCGTTAAGAAGAGAATGATGTACCTAGTAGACAGTGATTTCGGCCACTCGATTGTTGTGGAACTAATGGTACAAATGGCGTGCCATGTGATTCTGGGAATTTAAATAGCGGTCTGCAAACTACGTTGGCCTGTCGTGGCCTGCCTGATTATCTCGGTATTAAATAAATACTCAAGGCCTTCATATAAAAGGTGAATTAGGGAATTTTGAACTCATAAGAAGAAGAAATGCGGCAGAAAATGTTTGAGAGCACACTTTTAAAATTCCAAGGAATAGGAAAGAACAGGAGGCAAATAATTAAAAGCATTAGCTTTATTTCTTGCTGATGAAAGGTAATCTTATTATAATTATTAGAAGGTTGCGAATAGAGCGAAGAACTACTTGGGAGGAGATTAGTTCAAGATGAAAGAAAAGGGAATGCATCATGCGTAAAAATACAGTGAGATGTCGTTTCCCAATTGACCATCACTATGGAGGATTTTGAAATACCGTTCAACAATTTGCCGAAGGAATTAAATCGACGCTTTCTGTGTGTTGTAATGGTAGTCGACACTGGAGTCCAAGATTTTGCTACTACACCCGCATTTTTTAAATTGCAGTGGCCCTTCCTATTTCCTGCCTTGCGGTATAAAAGAGATGATTATTTTGCATTTATGTATTCATAAATAAACACATTACGGTTAGGTTTTTATCAGCAACTTTTTTTATAGTTTAATCGTTTTATTTGCGAGCGCTCCGCAGATATGGTACGTGTTTTATTAGAAAATCAAAGTGAAACAAGATAGGTCAGAATGCCTACGAGGAAATATTAAGTCACTTCACGTGAAAATCATCACAGCATCAGAGATTCCGGGAGAATTCCACCCGCTCGTATGCATTCCTTTCCATCAGGGTGCTCAATTGAACCACCTGCATCTGAAAGGCACGAAGCGAAGTAATGGAGTATTTCAGAAAGGTATGAGTCCGCGAGATCAGTGAAATGCTCAGGCATTCCACGAGATATGATAGCTCTGGATACGCTCCAATCAAGCAGATAGTATTGACGGAGTTAAACTGCAAAATCAGCATTTCCCATTTCCTCACTCTAGTGGTTGTTTTTTTCCTAACCAAATGCATGCCGTCGACGATCCATTTCCTCCTCTTTCTCTTCCCATACGCAACGTTCTCCTTTGTATGACAGCTTTCAACGTTCACTGATTTTCAACTGTTATTCTCTCCACCATCAACTCATCCCGCAAACGTATTTCAGCCGCCTAATTTCATTTCTTCCCTGTTATTCTCGACAGCTTTTCGATCGTCATCATTTTTCTCCACTTCAACTTCTTTATATTTCTTGCTTCGTAAAGAAAAGAATAAAATGTTGTATCCTTGCCCTCCAACTGCTTAGATTATATTACCAAACAAAGGTCGCAGGCTCGAATCCCACCCAGGGCACGGATGCTGTGTTTTTCTAACGATTGAGGTCAAAGGATCGGCGCTGCGATGTAATCTTAGCCATTGAAGCAGCTAAAAATAAATTTTGCTACTAAGGGCAAACACTTAATTCAAGCCACAGGTGGGGTTCAAACCTGCGACATTTCGGTTGGCACGTTATCGTGGATACCGCAGCTGGCAAGAAAAATGAGAAAGACGGTGATAATGAAAACCTGATAGGGCATATGACTCATGACGGAAAGAGAAATGCGGCGGATCGGAGGCCACAAAGGAAAGGACAAATGGGTGCACTTCACCGTGAAATCAACAGCCTTTAGATCGGTAGTCAGAAATTTAAAAAAATGAAAAAATATTTTTAAGCATGCTTTTCTAAAAAAATATGTCTAAGAAAAAGAAATTCTAAACATCGCACTAAAAAAGGAGAAAATGATATTTTCTCAAGTGAATTATTTTAGCCTTGTACTGGAAATAATTGAATGCAATTGATGGAAATTATCCACACTATTAATTATTTATGAATATTAATAGGAATTGATGGAAATTATCCACACTATTAATTATTTATGAATATTAATAGGAATTGATTTTGGTTTCAACAATATAACACATTTAAAGCTGTCTATTTATGCAAGGCCCCAATGAAAAGCATGGGGCGCGACCTCATTTATATTTCACTCCTTAACTTTAGTTCATAAAAAGATTTTCTATAAATTATATATAGATTTATCCACACTATTCCACTGAATACCAATACCTTTATATTTAATTAATTTATATTGATATTCAGTGGTGTAGCCAGGATGTTCTCCATGGGGGGGGGGGGGGGCAAAAATAAGTTAACATTCCATAACACAAGTTTGTTTTTGCCCCTTCATGAAAAATGTTAAGATTTCTTAATACAATTTGTATTTATTTAATTTCTCCTTCTTGTTGAATTTCAATGGGGAGCTTCAGCTAGTTGACCTACAATTTTTCATTTGAATAATGAGCCAGGGGGGGCAAGCGCCCCACCGTGACTACGCCCATGTCGATATTGGATATGAAAGAGCACCCCATGCTTTTCGTTGAGGCCTTGCCACCTGTGCCACATATGTGGCTATGTTGGTACTTATGCTAGTACAACAATAATACAGTTGGCATCTGATGGTAACATATTGAATGATTATAAGTAAATCTCAAGTTGTATTACCTCTATCAAAAACCCTTCTGCATTTACATTCACCCACCCAATACATTAACTAAAAACTATTCCATGCTTTTTCTGTAAAGGCCGCTTTACACGATACAATTTTTCGTACAATTTCTTGTACAAACTCTTGCATGAGGAAATTGTACCGTGTAAAGCGGCAAATTGTACGAAAACTTGTGCGATTGTCTGAATGACTGAACAAGAAATACAACGTGTTCTAATTCCATTCAGACAAACATACAATTTCGTTCAGTCTATACAAGAATTTGTACAAGAAATTGTGCAAAAAATTGTATCGTGTAAAGCGGCCTTAATTTTTCTGACTTCCTTTTTGGAGCATTACCTCATCCAGTACAGTACCCCACAGCTGTATTCGTTTTTCTCAGATATCAACTTATTAGTTATAAGAGAGATGACCAACAGCTAGGGTCATTTGCAACTTCAGGACAGGTGGGCAATTGGGTTAAGGTCAGTATTTTCACGTAACGGAGGAATGGTGAAGTGAAAGCAAGAATCGCCATCTACCCCTGCCTATCCTTAATAAAAGGCACCTAAGGCTCCAGGGTTTAACGTCCCATCCAACAGAGTATGTAATGTGTCCACTAATATATGTGCCTTCCAATGGACTGAGCTTTATAATTAAAGTGATTTCCACACAGCACTCTAGTAGGAACCAGTATATCTTCCTGGATTTGAACTTTGGTCATGCTCCAGCAACCATACCAACCCAATCCCCTATCTTCCCACATAATTCTCCAAATTCTTCCTCTTCTAGAACATCTAGTTAAAAAATCCCTCAAATGTTACAAGTTCAGGTAGGTATTTCATATAAAATACAAATGTAAAACCACTTTTAAAAGCATTTTTACACATATTATTAAGCATTATTACACATAGGTACTCACTGAATATTGTTCATTAAAAATATTACAGACAGTAATGGATCTTCAACAGTTCCTACCAGCAATAGCTCCACTACCCTCTATATTTGATGTCTATAGCAATTTATTACCCATCTGTACAAAATATCCATCACTATAAAGTGGTATGTACCTTGAAACCGAACTTCAACCATCCCAGAGTCCTTTTCAAGTTCTAAATTACTTCAATTATGAGAAAAACTATCCCATTCAAACAAAAGAAATTTCATTAATCCATTCCTGGGTTCCAAAACATGAATTTTCGAAATTTTTTGTAGTAAATAATTGAATATAAGGTAAAATATTAGCAATCAAAAGTATTGGAAAAAAGTGTAATTTATTAAATTAAAATATAAACAAGCATTATTTACCCTAAAAAGTAAAGATGGTGCATGGAAAAGCAGGAGTATATTGAGAGATATAATTGCTTGGAGAGAGACTCAGAATCAATTGTAATATCAATTGTCTTCTTTCCTGTTGGCTTTTGTCTATATTCTTTGCCTTTTTATGCTTCCTGCTATGGTACCTCTTGGTTAGGACTTGGGATCACTGTTGGGTCATGTCATCTTTTCAGAACCAATGTTCCAGAGTGGTCTGATGTTGGTTATTTTTTTGAACTTTTCAAAATGTTCAGTGGTGATATTATTGAATAAGTTAACACATCTGTTCACCAGGGCTTTATTAGGGTGCCACTTCTCAACGACAGCCAGGATTTTTGGCCATATGCAGAGAAGATCCTTGGTTTCAGCAGTGGGACTGATGCCAATATCTCCCTCATCCTTGCCTAAAGAAATTTCCTCTTTCTGCTGCTGCTGGTTGAAGCTTTTCCACTGCCAGCTCATTCTTATTACCTTACACAAACTTGTTAACATCCTATTCACTAACTTCCAAACCCATGTACTCACCCCGAGCTATGTCATGAAGAACTGCTGGTTCCTCAGAGCTTAGAGAAAGATCAGAGAATAATAAGAGTAATTCTTCCAGAACTTTCTAGGGGTCAACTCCATTTCATTTGTAACTCACCTCTCTGAGACATAGCCTTCGTGAGATCACCTCCTGGTCCATGGGCAGGATAAGAGTAGTAGTATTGGGGGACAAATATTTCACTTGAATAAAGTTATATTTGCCCACCAAATCATCGTCTAAGTAAGGAGGATGTATAGGAGCATTGACCAGGACAAGATGAGCCTTCATCAGGAGATTTTTCTCTTATTTATACGCTTATACCAGAGGATGAAACTGCTTGTGTATTCAGACAGTAAAGAACTCTCCGGAAAACCATGCTTTCAGATTTGATTTCCACATAACATTTAGTTTGCTCTTAATAATTTTGTTCTTCTTAAAGACTCGTGTATTCCCTGAATGTTACATATGGAGAGGATTGACCTAACAGTCACCACTAGCATTGCCACACAGCAAGAGAGATAGGGTAGTAATAGCTTATGACTTGGCACAGGCTTCTCTTACTTTAAGATGCACATTCACTTGGACATCTTTTACCAAAATGGACCACTTTTGTCAGAAGTGAAAACTAGCTGCGAAACATAACCCTTAATAGTAACAAAATCCTTTAAAATTTTCTGTTGTTTCCAAACCAGAACTATGTAGTAATCTCTCTGTGTATAACAACACTATCGATTCTAGTCCTATCCTTAAAGTTCTTGAACTACCCCCTACTGGCTTTAAAATTTATCCTTTTGAGGCCTAATATCAGATATGTCTTTAACTTAATCACTGTACATTACCTTGCTTTCTCACAAATAGGTTTCTCAAAAATAACAACACCAGCCAGCTGTTTTAATTGAACCAAACTAAAAGCAGCTTTTGCACCTCACATCCTTTTTGATATTCTAGAGGTCAGTTGTATAACCCCTTTCATCACATCAACTGCTCTATTGACTTCTCTTTTTTTCAAAATCGTAGAAACAGTTGATTTAGGAATCCTGAATATAGCAGCAAGATAACCCTCTTGTATACTACTTTCATACGTATAAGTACTTAGCGATAAGATCTTCTATAATTTCAATTCTTGCACTAACAGGTTTCCTCTTACACTTATTTTCCATAATACACTTTTTAGGATCCATGGGGAATAAACTAATTTGTTATTATGCACAAAAAAAACTTAAAATAACCACAAAAGCATTCATTTAACAGTGAAAAATACATTTAATGCTCGTTCTTGCTATTATAGGTAACTTGTAAAATATGTTAAATATTTTCTTACTTAGTTTTAAACTATTCCCTTGCAAATACAACTCTTTGTTTTGAATTTTATTAATACTGATATTTTTGAAAAATGTATGGAAACAATGACGCTGCTACTGCTGCTAGCATTTGGAAGTATTGGTATTAAGTACACCATATCAATAACCAATGAGAATATTTCAATTGCATTAAATATTATAAGAAGGACCTTGGTAAGGTATATTCCTAAATTAACCCTTTTACTGCTGAACTAGTGATGGAAAAATCGATTTCGATTAAAATCGAAAATCGAGTTTTAAAAGTCAAAGATTGAGGAAATCGAGATCGAGCCATGATCTTCGAGTTTCGATCCAAACTTGATTTTTCAACTTCGATCTTGACCATTTCGTTTGATCTCAGCAGCGCGTAGTAGTCAGTAGAGGTCCTCGATGGTTATTCGAGGCTTGAATAACCATCCTCGAGGTCACTTCTTGTTAGAAGTAGATGCCAGTAGAAGTTAGGCAATACCTCAACAGGCCACCCGTCGATAGGAAAGTCAACCCCAATCCTCTGAAAGTCTGGGAGGAGATAAAGGGTGAATACCCCAACACGTACTGTTTCGCGATCAGGGTGCCGAGTATGATAACGTCATCCGTCCCATGTGAAAGACTTTTCTCTAGGGCCGGTAAAAT
The DNA here is from genome assembly GCA_933228895.1 of Platycnemis pennipes. NCBI lineage: Eukaryota > Metazoa > Arthropoda > Insecta > Odonata > Platycnemididae > Platycnemis > Platycnemis pennipes. The sequence goes on from OW121850.1 coordinate 114,476,284, forward strand.
TGGAAAGGCATGCCCTAGATCATCAAGAAAGCATCTCAATCAGTTGATCTTCCTCAAAAATTTTAGTGAAGCTGAATGGTTCCAAGCGGTGATACACATTCAAGTAAATTGTACATTTTTACGACTAATAATTCAAGAATATTTTCTAAGTACATTTTTAGGGATTTTTTATATATTCAAATATGTATTATAAGCGTTTTTCAAATGAATAATAAACATTTCTTGTACCAACTGCATTTTTTTCAAAACTGAACAGTAGATTTTTTCAATTTCTCGATCTTTTGGTTCAAATTTCGATTTTTGCTGAAAAGTCGAGCTTTTCATTTCGATTAAAAATCGATTGCTCGAAAAATCGATTTTGACCGACATTTTTCCATCACTATGCTGAACATAGCTGACATATGTTGTTGCCTCATTTAATTTCCCACAGTCAGAATACATACATACTAATTCCTGCTATTTAGTATTCTAATATGGATTAAATGTGTTCCTACTTTCTTTTACGCTATTCCCTTCTATATATTACTCTTTGTTTTGAATTTTATTGATAATAATATATCAGAAAAATTTCTGGCATCATTGACGCTGCTACTGCTGCTACCATTGGAAGCATTATTATTAATAACACCATGTCAATGCCAAATGAGCATAAATTCAAAGTACATAAAAAAGATAAGAAGGACTTTGGTAAGGTAAATTCCTAAATTAAGTAAGCATGTTCCATCACAAGTACCACTGCCAATGTTAACAACATACTGTAGCGCAACTTTCATGACATGAAGGGTATTCTGCTTTTTTTGAGGAAATAATTATTGATACCAATTACACAAGTGAGGTAAGGCCAACATTTTCTTACAATGTTCAATTCTAAACAAAATTGCACATCTTTTATTACTTTTTCATCCAAATGACATTTCTCTTTACCATGTTAATCTACAAATTTAACTGTAACAGCCATGCTCTACTGTGTAACCATGTATGAAATTCCTGATTTTCAACATCTTTGTTCTTCAAATATTAATGATGGAAAAGTCACATTATTTTTTGTCAATCGATGGAAGGGCCGAAAAACGATATGTTCTGAAATTTTCACAAAAAATAACATTTACTTCATAATTTGGGGGAACCTCCTTAACACTAGAAGATTAGGAGTTGGGTGCCTGCCGAAAAGGCTGGCGAGGGGTAATTGACCACTTGGAGTTTTTAGGGGTTTGCCTTAATCTCTATGCATTTAGGAATCGCTAATTAATAATTTTGAATATTATAAGTACTTTTCACTCTTCAGTTTGACCCTTAATGCTTTTCCAAAGGGATTATGGTCTTAATTATGACAGGTTTTCCATTTTTCAGCATAGTAAAAGACGAAAGTCATAACACTTGCGTAACACTTTAACACATAACACTCCTAAAATCTTTTAAAAAAATTAATTGCAGTAAAGGTACATAAAAATTGTTTACTGAACACAGTGTCATTAAACAATGTGAAACACAGTGTTTTATCATAAAAACATAGTGTATGAGGGTAGAATAATCTGCTGACAAAACAATTTATGGTGAAAAATCGGTTGTTCTGGAGAATAAGTCAAATTTGGTGTTTAGTGCAAAAATCACCTTTTACGGAAAATATTATGCTATCAACATTTTTTGGCAGCTTTTTTTCATTAGGATAAAATAATGAAAATGAAATCTCAGCATTTCCTTCTCTATCTTATTCCTCGCGATAACTTGCTTTTGGCGTTTTGCTAACATATTTTTTTAACACAAACCAGACCTAAAAGACATAATTATGAAGTAACACTGCCAGTATAAAGAAAACTGAAGTGCTAAAATGACACAAATAGTAAATTAATATGTTTTACACAAAATCTGAAGTTTTGTACAATCTTTTACTCTTAGGTTTCCTCGCATTTCTTGCAAACCCCTATTTCACTTTCACATTTGCCAAACACATTTTTGGCATTTGTTACATGACGTTCCTTTTTTGTTTTAAAACCCTATTTGGAATGGTTTGCTACCAACTATGCCAAAAGGAACGACTTCTGCGACATGCAGCGTAATTCTACTGTCCACATATGGTTTTGATATTTCTTGCACAACTTTCTAAATGAATGATTTATGTGAGATTTATTCGTGAAAGATTAATTTTTACAATGAATAAGCATTGGCCAGAGCTAGATCTATATTATTATAGAAAACATGCATAGGCCATCGCCGTGTGTTAGCTTGCTCGCTGTATTCATGCGTCATTTGGTGAACAGTGTCAATTCTACATTTCTTCTTATTGTAATAAAGTACAGTATCCAGATTATTTATTTTTCGGTCTCTGTTTCGATTTGTACACTGGGTCAGGGTGATATCTTTGTTGTTATAGATAACAGTGCTAAAATGATATCTTTAGGTTTCTTCAAAGAAGACGTCCCTCCTATTTCAATTTAGCGTGCCTACAAGGGTAGTTTTGCTCTTCCTGAGGTCTTCGTGTTTCTACCCTTGTTTATGAAAGGCTGTACAATACGTTTGGCTATATTTTCTCCAATGCCTTCTGTGCTTGCTAATCCTTCATTTTCACCTAGGTAGGGAATGGCATTGACCATGTATCTGATTTTTACGTCGGTAGCAATCCAAAATTTAATCCCTAGCTTGTCCGGTTTATTCGCCATATATCGTAAAAAGGGGCAGCTGCATTTCATCGGATACAGCTGCTCATCGACAGTAATACTTTCACTACATTTGTAGCATGCTAAACAATTGTCAACAAACTTCCAAACGTCCAAATTTCTGAAACTAAGCCACATTTATTGGTTTGTTTATGGTGAGCATATTTGTCTTTGTAATCAAAACATAAGAAACTCAAGATTTATTTGAATCAATCTCTACTCATTGTTACTGAAAAAAATGGTTGGTCCCATTGCTTGTGCCATATATCATTTACATGGGTTGATTGAGCTACAAAAGCCCCACTTCATTAAAAGATAGAAAGGAATGCGTAGGAAACTGGATAGAAGGCGGTTGTAAAAATCTTTCTCTGAGTGTTGCTTAGTGTAGCCTAAGGTTCCCCATGATTCTTTGGGTCTATTCATTGCAAAATAATAAGATTGGAAAGGAGTGCGTCAGTAACCGAATTTTACATTACGGACCGTAGCCATATTACAGCAGGAAGTACCATATTACAGTAAGTAATAACCAAATGGTATGAAAACGCTTAAATAAATAAGTGGGGACTAGGTCAACATGACAGTTACTACAATACTATTTTAAATAAGATACAGGACAAAAAAATCTTCAATATCACTAACATTTACAAAAAGTCTAAAGATGCAATAGCGGTCAATTGACCGCTCGCTGACCTTTTAAGTAGACTCGCCTGTTACTCAGCAAACATGTTTATTTCTTTCGTAATATTTTACAGGGTAGTTTCAGACCCTAAAACATTAAAAGTCAGTTAATATCAATATAACTCATACAAAAATTAGTTTTTGAGTTAGCGCAGAGCAAAATACCTAAGTGGTCAATTGACTGCTATCTGGCATTCTAGTGTTAAGGGAGAAATACTCTTAACTACCTCAAGGCCATTTAGAACATGGTGGAGCAAGTCTCAAGGCCAGTAGTGACCATATAAAGGACAGTATACATGTTTGAAGTTTCAGACTATCCCAAGAATAAACATTCAAAATAGTACAGGTTCAATGAAAATAACCAATGGCCATGAAAAGGTATACGTGTACCTACTGCTCATGCTTACGGTCTCCATGACGAAGAAAGTCATTGATGTTGAATCATTCATTGAACTTCACACTTTATCCACAAAAGATGACTATGTATGCTTTGCATCCTGCATGCTGCATAAGTTTCATTAGGTACTCTTTTTCAATCAAAGGAATCAGAAACTGATTGAAAATAGAACATTTTAATGTAAAACTATGAAAATATAAACCTATTATACAAATATATATAATGTGACAATAATTCCCATAATTAGTAACAACATGATAACAACGACTTTTCAACAACTGTATCAATAGCAATATAACAGTAGAAAATATATTCAATTACTTTTGCCTGGCAGTACTTGATTTTTATCATATTTTATACCCAAAAATCCCTTCATTAAAGCTTTGATTTATTCCTTTTTCTAACATCAACCACTCCATTAGCTTCTAGTTTTTTAATATCCTCTTTACTGTATCCCAGTTCCTGTAGTATGATGTCAGTATGCTCACCAGGCTCTACAGGATTATGATGTATGGCTGCTTGCGAAACACCAGGTGTTTCACTTAAACATGGCGAAGGCTTAGGGATCCATTCATCAGGTTCTGCCTCCTAGGAAAGAAGTGCATTGCTTCGAATTAATCAACCAGGTATTACAAAATTACTAGAATAAAAAAATTTAAGCATTGGTTAACAAGTTTGGTACAAACAGGAAATAGGAAACTTTGCTTAGGGTAGTTCTCCCAATTAGCTAAAAAATATTTTGAGCATTGGTCTAAAAAACATGCATTCTAAATGACAGAGTATGAAGTAAAGCTTCAGTAAAGGGATTGTAAACTAGCCATGAATAAATTTAATGGAGGTGTCAACAAGAAATAATATGTACCCACACAGCACGGAATATTCCAGGAATAATCTATTTTCATCCCCAATATTCCTAGTTGATCCCAGGGACATGGCGAACCATAATAGAATATTCCACGAATATTCGAAAATGGTTCGCATGGGAATATCCCTTTGAGAATATTCTAGGAATATTCTAAAAAGGTTCTCATGGGAATATTCCCGTTGCGAATATTTGAGAATGTTCTAGGAATATTCTAAAAAGGTTCGCATGAGAATATTCCCGTAGCGAATATTTGAGAATATTCTAGGAATATTCTATTACGGTTCGCATGGGAATATCCCCATTACGAATAATTGAGAATATTCTATGAATATTCTAAAAATGTTCGCAAGAGAGTATCCCCGATGCAAGTATTTGAGAATATTCTAGGAATATTCTAAAAAGGTACTCATGGGAATATTCCCGTTGCGAATATTTGAGAATATTCTAGGAATATTCTATTACGGTTCGCATGGGAATATCCCCATTACGAATAATTGAGAATATTCTACGAATATTCTAAAAATGTTCGCAAGAGAGTATCCCCGATGCAAGTATTTGAGAATATTCTAGGAATATTCTAAAAAGGTACTCATGGGAATATTCCCGTTGCGAATATTTGAGAATGTTCTAGGAATATTCTAAAAAGGTTTGCATGAGAATATTCCCAAAGCGAATATTTGAGAATATTCTATTATGGTTCGCACGGGAATATTCTCGATACGAATAATTGAGAATATTGTAGGAATATTCCAAAAAATATTTTAGAATATTCTACGAATAGTCTGTTATAGTTCAGACAAAAAAATACACAATTGGAATATTTGAGAATATACTGGGGATATACTCTTACGATTCTTATCAGAGTATCCCCAATGTGTATACATAAGTTTTTTTTAAATGGAGATCGCTTCAGCTCTACACTATTTGATAAATAACTTCCAGGTAAGTCTGGTCAGAACCTTAAAAAGATTAATTCACTCGCCGAGTCGATTTCATGTTTAGCAGCATTGTTTCACTCACCTTATGGTACTTTGTACAATAGGGTCTCAGTAATAGATACTTATTCAAGGAAATTCTTACTTTTCTATATTTCATTTAGCATTGAAAGAATGCCTATCAATTATGTAAATACATATCGGTCAAACTTATTTTTGTCCTTAAAATGATTTCAGAGGAACAGTGCAAGGGGGAAAATCCGCGCAGTATTAGTCTTTTGAAATTTATAGTTCTCGCGAGTGAGTTGGTGGCAGCGAGTAGAGTCTCTTACCCATCGCTTTGTAGCTTTATATTGGTTAGGATGGCCAGGTTATCAGACTTTCAGGTAGTCGGCATGGCAGTAGACAGGATAGGAACGATGAAACAACATGAGACACATGTTTTTGGCAATGAACAAGGAATAGGTATGTTCAGAGAATATTCCAATGAGTATATTCCGCAGGAATAAAATCAGCATACAACCTGGACATTTCGCACATGCTAGGAATATTCCCGGTATACCAAGGAATATTCTTAACAAATTCCTCTAGAATAATCTTTAGGAATATTCTTAGCATATCCTACAGCCCGGACATATCGCATATGTTAGGTATATTCCCAGTATATTCTGAGAATATCCCCCGAATATTCTGAGGATATGCTAGGAATATTCCAAGTATATGCTGAGGATGTTCCAGGAATATTCCAATGAGAATATCCCAGGAATATTCTTAGTATATTCCTCTGGAATATTCTTCAGGAATATTCTTAGCATATCCTACAGCCCGGACATATCGGATATGCTAGGAATATTCCTAGAATATTTTGAGAATATTGAGAATATCCCAGGAATATTCTAATATTCTCATGAGAATATTCCAGGGATATGCTAAGCATATTCTTGTGCTGTGTGGGTAGTAAGTTTTATTGCCCTGCAGGTCAAGACAAATACATAAAGACTCTTCATGGGCAATATCACATGAAAACGGGGGCATCAGAACTATTTTCTCTGGAAGGGGCCAACCTTGAAAAGAAAAGAGCCCACATTTTTTTTGCGGATAGGAGGGGGTAGAGACTAGAATTCCGCTAAAAGTGCATATGAATGTGGTAGAATATGCGTCCGAAGGGAAAAGGCAAGCTAGAAACCAGTGAAATTTAATTTTTATTAATGAAGACTCATTTCTCAAGGGCCCACGGCAAATTCTGGTGGGGACCGAATGCCCCCTCAGCCCCCCACTTCCAACACCACTGCATGAAAAGATAACAACAAAAAAACATTATTTAAAAAGACTAAATGCCTCTAAATGGCATAAAAGGAGTATAAAGATTCTCTGAATTCTTTAAGCAAACCTAATCTATAAAAAAGAAACATAAAGGCCACATTTTATATTTCACTAATGTCAAAACTTCAAATTCATAGCAATAATAATGAATGAGTGACTTACATATGTATTCTTTGTGAGGCAAGAATTCTGCATAAATTATTTTTAATCAACCATAATTCAGCACTGAAAAAGATCAATCCTATGAACCAACCTCACCTACAAGCTCTACCTACCATACAACCCTCACTTCAAGGTTAAAATACTATATATGTTTCTCCTCTTTTCTAAATTAGTGGTTCAGGGGGTAGACCTATTCCCACAATTAAAAGCCAGGTGAAGCAAGATACCCTGAGAGCACACTAAAAATTGTAGACATCTAAATTTGGTCTATTTAATGTCCACAGATAACTTCACTGATTGAAGTTTGCTGTAGACCAAGAATAGACCTAATGTAGACAGGATAATAAAGTCCTAATGACGGACACGGTCAACGAAATTTGAACAAAAAATTACGAACCAAAATAAATGTAACATAATATGTTTTCAATAGTTCACCATGAGACCCGTTTAAATATTATAAAAAATGAAATTGCTGGTGCATCGGTAAACATTATTTCGTCATTATCAGTCCATTACTGCACTAAAACAATATCATCTGGTAGAAATTCCTCTCATGTGGCCAAGTTGGCTGCGCACGCATCGGAAATTTTGTAAGACATCGTGCCCGTGCATGGAAATGCAATAAACACACGTCAACATGTGCCAAATCTTATTAAAGCATAGTGGAAATTTATCATCTCAGTGTTTTTTACACACTCTAGTTACTAAAGCTGTTTTTCTAAATAATCAAATAAAATTTGTGCACAGAATAGTACTGCACTACTAAGTTTCGACCACGCAGCATAATTATCAGTTTAACTGACGATGATGTGTCGTAGAATCGTACGTTATGTAGATAGTATATTAAATATTAAACTACGTAATTAGTAGGTACATTAATATTCTCCTATGGAAAACCAAAGTTTACTGCCTTGTTACATTTTTGTGTTGATTATCGCACTTCTATGAAACTATTTTACGTTTAAATCTAGTATGCAGGAAACCAATATTAATAGTTAACAGTAGACCACGAATGGCGGATATTTGCACCATTTTTCGACCACATGCAGACGTAATGTAAACCAAAATAAGATGTTTACATAAGGTATGAAGCAAACTTTTTGGTTCGCTGTGTACCAGATGTAGACATTAAAATTCTATATTAGGTTTGCTGCAAACTTTGCGTGGTTTCCAGTAGACCACAAATGGTGGACATTTGGCTATGGCCAACCTTATGGTTAGCTGAATACTAGATGTAGACGTTTAAATTAGGTTTACATTAGACCTACTGCAAACTTTGTGCTCTCAGGGTACTCAAGAAAAAATTCCAATATTGAACAATACCTAATATATCATCCATAGAGTCAAATATTTTTATCCAACATGAAGCCCTTATCAGCTCACTGATGAAAGAACATTTAGAATAGGTGATTTAGAACCAGCTTTGTATTAGTATAATGTTAACTTAACAGCCTCTCAAAGATGGCATTTTCTGTAATCATCGCCAATTGCCGCCATGAAAGAAAACGCCATCTTTTGAGAGGTCATTAAATTAACATAATACGACAAAGCTGAGAGTAATACAAATCCAGTCTTTCTTTCACTGGATATTTAAATTTAAAATAAGTGTAATTACCCAAAACTAATTTTTTTTTTGCTGTAATGGACTTCAGACAGCATCTATGGAGAAGATAATTCACTACGCAGCGACTTATGTGGGAAGGTCAAACTATGCCAAAAAAAGATGACACCTGATCACATCAGACTTTTTCACCATCACCATGATCAAATATCGCCTATCAGACTATGTAATGTCTTAAACTAGAATTGGTGTTCCGAACACCCTTAGTTTGGCATCAACTCTTGCGCGCTTGGCAATGAGTCACAGGTCGTCACGTGGTTGAATCTGTTGCGGCAACAGAAACGCGGAGAAACGCAAGCATGTCACCAGCCTTGAACATCTGCATATCTCCGGATCCGTGTAACTCGAATCCGCATAAGTCAAGGACTTACTGTGATTGCTCATTTTTTGCATTTAAATCGTAAATACCATGGTAGAAAATGTTTAAGTAGCATATTGTAAACTAATAATTCTTGTCCATATATGAATTCATAGAAATTCCCCAATTTGAAAATTCTAACAAAAAAATTCCTCTGCATTCTTCCAACAACAGTATTTTCAGAAAGAGCCTTCAGTACTGCTGGAAATTTGGTTGTTGAAAAAAGGCATCGATTAGATCCTGACAGAGTGAAAATGGTGCATTTTTAAACGAAAACTTGCAATTTGTGTTCATTGGATTTTCAATTTTATTTAAGAAAAATTAAACTTTGATATGCATACTTTTGAAATTACCCATTCTTTATGCTTGCCCTCGAACATGTCCTTAATTTCATTGATTGGGACTATATGACCATTATTTATTTATTACTTACTTTAAGAAATAAGATTCAGCTTCCATGGATTTAATTAGAGAATTCACAAGAAAGAAAGCATTATTTAACAATTTACAGATAAAAGGAAGAATGAATTTAATGAAATTGAGAAGGATTAGGATTTGTGATTAGGATTTGTGATTAGGATTTGGGATTAGGATTCGAGATTCAGATTCGATAAAAAAAACAGGATGTTGGATTCGCCCCATCACTAGTCCTAAGGTTATGTATAATTCTTCTACTGTCACAGGTCTCCAAGCAGTTATTCTTGACTTTCGCGAAAAGAGGAGCTCAATAGACGAAATCTGTTGTTCAGCATAACGATTCGTTTCTAAAACAATTTCACGAACAAATTCCTCGTCAAAAAATAACAGAAAAATATCCACTGGATTGGACAAAGTTTTGGCTATGCCTTGAGGTCTGAAACCACCAACAAATGTTTCTCTGTTACCTAAACAATTTTTCATACCCTCCCACACCAAGGTTTCGACTTCATCCCCACCCTCAACTTCATCGTAAATTGGCTGGAGTGTATCCATTTCAGAGCAATCATTGAGCATCAACTTTCTTCGTCACTTTTCAAACTTACACTGTCGTCAGAATCACTTGCAAGTAATACTTCTGTAATTTCCTCGTCACTTGGAAATGGTAGTATTTTTCTACTGGAAGCCATTATAGGAGTATGTATTTATAAAACAGCTTGCTGGATGTGCTCAAGAGGAAAATTATATCACTTGGTACGAAAGGACTAAAGGACCATGGAAGGTTCCAGTGGACTGAACAACTTGGTTTCGAAACTCCTTCGAGGGATGAGTAAAGATTTTGAAGGGGCCCAGTTTACGCTGACTGTTTATAGAGACTCTTATCTTCACTGATTATGGACTGCAGATGGAGGAGCGAAAAAACGCACAGCAAAGCACATGGCCCATTTGCTTGGGACTGAGGAGATGAAGAAAAAATTCATTGGGCTCAAGGTGATGATGCACGAGGGAAGGACATCGAGAGAAGGCAGGGAACTCATGAGGAAGATATCGTATCTCATGCACGGAAGAGGCTGAACCTTCTTGATGTGTCACCACTAGAATAGGCATATGATTTCAAGATAGTTAGGAAGGAGGAACTTAAGGACTGGAAAGATCAAATTCATTTACTATCGGGTTTGGAAGGAAATTTAATAGCAAATTTAAAAGAAATTAAAGGGCTAAAAATATTGTGTATTTTATTATGCAAAGAATAAACTTATCTACATAATATACAGTAAAAAAATTGGACTAAATAAGCAATTTCAGACCGAGAAAAATTATTCGGCTGTTCAGGAAGTGTACTGGGTACGCATGACGGCGACATACGGTGATATAAACATGCGTATACTGGGTATTCAGGATGGCGTTGAGGGGTTAGTTACGAATACAGAGAATTAAATACGTCTCATAAGGGCCTGAAAAAAACTGCACCCCCTCCCACACCATTTAAAACTATTTCCCATACTGAGACCTCAGATACTGGGGAGAGTCATATAAGATAAGGGAATGTTTTAGGATATGTGTGGAACTGCTAAGCTGCATGCATCAGTAAAATATTATAGTAATCTATCACAAAAACACACCTTAGATAACTTGAAGAATGAACCCCTCTCAGCATTGTGGCAATGAGAGCCAACCTCTTCAGGTCGAAGCACTGGTGTGACACACGCATCGGTTCCGTCAAATATTTTTGCCCACTCATCTCTCGTCTTCTTCAAAAATCTGGAATAATTGTTTACAAAATTAAAGACATGGACACAATTTCCTCATTGAGACTTTCATTATCAAATTTACAGGCATAAATATGAAAATTGAAAATATGAAACCGGTGGGTCACGCAGATGCAACTAGTGCTGCGGCCATAAAATTCTTTGAATTGTCGTAACTTGCGAGGAGTATTGTGAGAGTAGGAATCGAGAACTTCTCGAGTGACTTCACCCAGAGGTTAGTCACAGTTCAAATAATAGACTACTATGTGACACTTAGTGTGACCCCCCGGTGGGTCACGCCGCACCTCCTGAAACTTTTAATCAATCTACCACATTTTATCAGTTCATTTATATCACCTCTCTCTTGATTCTCATTATTGTCATCACATACAAGCTAAGCATCCCATTATTTCCAAGCTTATTTAGTCATTGATTATTTTGTCATTGGGTTAGTGATTTTTAAAGCACTTGCCTGATTATATCCTTAAAATCTTGGAATTAAACATAGTGCATTGAAAAATCAAAGGAAGATAAAGAAGCAGTTCTTGTGAAGCCTGGTAACACAGCTCTTTGTCACAAATATTTACCACAGAGGCTTTAAAGCTTTAGTTCCAAAAATAACCATAAATCACATTAAGTATTTTGCATATTGATGATGAGATGCTACTAGCAGAGAGCCAGTGGGATTTAAGAATCATCAGAAATATGCTGAGACAAATGTCATGAAAGGAAATGAAATTGAAATTCAAAAAGTATTCAAAGCCAAATTTTAGTGTAATGTTCAACAGACCTGAGAGAAATAATGATTTTATTGCAAGGATGAATGTTGAAGGAACAGGATATATGAATGATTAGGGATTACTGAAATAAATTTTTCTGAAAGAAAATCAAAAGTGAGTAAAGAAGAGAACTTCATGGTAAAAATTGGAAATATGGAGTGAAAAATGAGGAAAAAATAGGGGGTATTACTCCCAATGATCTAGTAATGTCCAACCATGAAATAAATGTGTTTAATCGGTTTCACCATTAGGATATCATCGATTAGAGTCGATAAAAATAAACTAAAATATGATAAAAGATTAAATAATATATTTAAAAAACCAGTAGAGTGAATAAGAGGAATTTTGAGAATGGCAGGATTGAAAAGATTGAGTGATAGTGAGTTGAATGGTTATGCTCAAAAAACACAAAAAACAAAGAATTAATTGGGTAAAAAATAAAAAAAGTTTAACACTCCTACATATCTACCATACAATTACAAGTCCTCACCATTTCTACCATCCAGTTAGGAACTAGCGAGCCATTAAAAAAAATATAATTTCCTTTTCCAGATTGTTCCACAAGTTGCAACTGCAAGATATACACTCACTAGGCTAATACTGTCTAAAATACTGTCAACATTGGCAAAGACAACTGATAAATCCTGAATTCCTACATCATTTATGCCCGCAGTCTGTCAATGGCATAGGTCCCATGACATAAATGGCCACAAGGTCAAAGGATCTCTTCGCCTCAGGCTAGTGCACGATACGCAGGTCTCAAAAATTCTTTAACATCAACATACAGCATGGGCCACAAGTAAAGGCACTCTACCCGACTCAAGGTGGAGGGCCCTCCTTTGAGGGATGACAGGGGATGTTCATGAAATTGCCTTAGAATATTGTTTATCATACCTTTGGGTGCTACAATTTTTATCCCTTCCCACATTTCCTTGTATAGAATTCCCTCTTTCTCCACAAAATCCTGTTCCGAACGCCACACCCTTCATTGCACGTCTAACTTTTGCATGGAGCCCACATCACTCTCTTGAACAGTTTCCACCCATCTCACCTTCCAACTCAATCTATATGCATTGGAAAGCTGTTTCCCAGGCTTGTATATTACCGTGTATTCATATTCCCCAAATTTCAAAATGCATCTTACCATTCTGATGTAAGGATTCTTAAGATTCATCATCCATTTTACATTTACAGTTTTTGCTCACATACAGATTCTTAAAAATATGTATATCCCTTCAAGTACTTTGTCATTCTGTTAAAATTCGGTTAACTTCAATACTCAAGAGCTCTAAATTCAGAAACCCATCTATATGGTTCCTCTTAATGCTCATATAAAAAATATTAATCCATACTAATGTATAAAAATGTAATGGTGTCTGTCTGTCTGTCGTCTGTCTGTTGCTCAATCACGCAAACACTACTAGACGGATTGAGCTGAAATTTGGTATGTAGATAGGAAATGTGTCTGGGCAGAACATAGGCTATGTTAAAATACCCTCAGGGTCCCCAAAAGCCCCTGAATGGGCCCTTAGATGGATCCTGGTGGTCCCTGGCATTGAGTTCGGTGCAGTGGTCTCATTTTTTGCTTATTTGAAGTACTTCCATTCAAGACAGAGGGCTGGCATTTTTTTTATCGGATGGCTGAATAAATGAAGTTTCTAATTCTTTCAATCGATTTTCTATTACGCTTAGTATTTGTCTTAAAATTATATTTTTAGCTGAAAAATCTCACATTTTTCTCTGAAATCAACAATAGCATATTTCCTTGACAACCAGAGATCGGTGTGAATGTCCTTTGATTTTCAAAGGACATTCAAGCCACTAGCATTTAAATATCATGTTTTTCTGCAGGCCCATGATAACATGTAGAAATAATTCTATATAGAAGGGGCCCAGAGTCCCAAGGGTCCCATGTTTGATGTTTCTTAAGGTTTGAAAAATAAGTTAAAAAAGAGAAATGAATAACGGTCACCGCCTCGTGGTGTTTCTCGGGTAATGTTAAGAACCGTAAAAAAATGTTCTTACCAGTACGAGAGACGGGCCACATAGAATATGTATAGAGGTACTTTGTGCTCTCGCTGCATGACCGTTTGGTTGGTGCACCTAAACGTGATATGAGTCGGCAGATTAGGGTTGCTCAGTTGCTACAATAAACACCGCGCTGTTTATTATCGTTTAATACTTCGATGTATTACTCGTAGTGGAAACGTCTGCCTCTAATTACGTTTGGGAACTGTTCTTTAGACATATTCCTATATTATAAACTTTACGAGTTATTTTTATATGCTTAAAAGTGTTAAAGTGCAGTTAGATTACATTTTATCAAAATCAAGGTGCCTATTGAAGGCTCCCAATCGCCGCTGTTTTTCTCCTCCTTGGACTTATTAATAAAGATATCGCCATCAAAATGCCTAAAAGAAAAAAGAGCAACCTTTCGGCAAAATCATCTAAAGTAAGAGGAATGTCCTCTTTGCAAGAAAATGAGCCCTCGCTGGAAAAACGATATAGATTGGATTTGGATGCTCAAAGACATGCCCAGCAACGATCTAATGAAACTCCTGAAGAGCGGCAGGTGCGAAGGGAGCTGGATGCTGCAAGACACGCTTCCCAGCGCCAATTGGAAGATCCTAAAGAGCGGTACGCACGAAGGGAGCAGGATGTTGCAAGACACGCATCCCAGCACCACATGGAAAATCCTGATGTGCGGCACACGCGAAGCGAGCGGGATTCTGTAAGACACGCTTCCCATCGGCATTTGGAAAATCGTGAAGAGCGACAGGTGAGAATTGCAGTCGACGCGGAGGCATGCTGCTCAACGTCAAACCCAAACTGAAGATGAACGACAGGCTTTGACTTCTTCACGATAGGAGTGTAAGGAGGCAACAGTTCTTGAAAATTACCTGGAACTCTTTCAAAAATATTGGAATGAGAAACGTATATTAATCTATCTTAATTAAGTCATTGAATGCTAATGTATGTATATACACAAGGGATCAAGCTGTTAATTCACTCAAGAAACGGCTAAGAGAACCGAAAATATGAGATGGCCATCAATCTTATGTGGTGATGAGTTTGCGCGGGCCATTTTTGGATTTTCCACGCATGAAAGAGGACCAACAATCACTCATCTCTCCGTGCACCTGGAAAACGGTCAGCGTGTCTACTACAACGACCACTATGTACAACATAGGTCACCAACTCCTCAAATGACCGTGCTTAGAGTTTTATTCAGACAGTGGTTTTCTTACTAAATAAGTTCAATGTTTTTCACTCCCGTTGAATTTCAACGGGTAGCTTCCGCTAGTATTACTATAATAAAATAAGCAAAAACATACATTTGCTTGAAAATCCTCCGATTGTTTTCTGGATTATCTGCTCCAACTTGAGGCACATCATCATGGGAAAGTTCCAGCCCTTCCAACAGCTTACTGTAAAACTGTGGCTCTAGGGCACCCACAGCAACATGGCCACCATCCTTTGTCTCATATGTGTCATAGAAATGAGACCCAGAGTCTAACCTGGTGCAGAAAAATGAAAAAGAAACAATGTATATGGAATTGCAATATAAATGTAATATAGATGGTATTCTGATTTATCCTTAATATATGTTAAAGGATAATAATTTCCAAAAAATATGGGCCACATGTCCCAGCCTTGAAGCGATCTTCAGAAAGCACTCAATAGGTTGTAAAAAGCTTTCAGGAGTCTTCCACGTTGTCATTCTGTTAAAATGGCGACATTTCACCCACTCTACTGCAGGCATCCTCAGGCCAGGCTGAAGTAAAAATGCTTCGAAGTTGACGCTTATTTATACTCATCTTCTGAGGTGGCTGCTGCTCACTGATTGGCTGTTGATGTTCTTGTGAATACTCGTTTCCATGTGTTGGAGAGTGGGTAGCTATCCTCTCTATTCATATTGTTAGGCCTCTTGGAAATTTCAGCTGTTTCCCTTATAATTCTAGGGAAATAGCATTTTTCTCTCGAGGGGATTTTTGGTTCCATTTAATTCATGGAGTGGTTAGGTTCCATCGAATCATGCTCAGCAATAGCCAATTTCTCCCCTTGTCTGTTTTCGAGGGCCTGTGAGTGTTCTTTCATTCGGTATTGTACAGCTCTCTTTGTTTGCCCTAAGTAGGATTTTCCACAGCTGCAGATAACCTCGTAAATGCCTTTGTGTATTCCGAGTGGGAGGCAATCCTTCGCTCTGATGAGGAGACCGAATAATCTATTGTCGCATCCGAATCTAGTTGGTATATTATGCTTCGCGAGAACTCACGATATTTTCTCCGTGGTTCCTCCAATGTAGGTGATGACAGCACGTGCAAAATGATCTAAAATCATGGATTTGTTGCTCTGTCGGTCCAACCAAAGAACCGTTTTTTGGATTGTCGCTTTATCACATCCATTCTTTCCTAGGGCAGCAAGAAAATGTTTCCGCTCTTCAGGAAGCATTTATTGGTTGGAAATAGTTTGAGCCCGGTGAAAGAGGCTAGTTATCACAGGCTATTTCCCTCGAATTATAAGGAAAGCAATTTGAATTTCCAAGAGGCCCAACAATATGAATAGAGAGGATAGCTACCCACTCTCCAACATGTGGAAATGAGTATTCACACAAACATCAACAGTCAATCAGCAAGGAGCGGCCACCTCAGAAGACGAGTATAAATAAGCGTCAACTCCGAAGAATTTTTACTTCAGCCTGGCCTGAAGACGCCCGCAGTAGAGTGGGTGAAACGTCACCATTTTAACAGAATGACATTGACAGAGAAGACTCCCGAAAGCTTTTTACAATCATCGGAATGCCACGAAAACCTTCACCAAAAAAAGCACTCATTAGGGACTGCCACACATGAAAAATCTATAACACAGTCAGGATTCGAACCTGGGTCCTTGGAATAGGTCAGTATTCAAACCACCACAACAACCCAATATCTGCCAATACTTATTTCTCAATTTTGAGAATCAAATGGGGGCGTTTACTCGGAACCGAAATCGCAATTTTGTACACGAAATCGTTAGATGGAAACGAAAAACGAATTTTAGTGAAAAAATTAATCTTCTAACCACAGCCATTCACTCATAAATCAAAAATTAAAATAAGCAAAAGGTGACGCCCACCGAAAATTCTGCTGTGATAACATTGACGTCACTTTCCTCCCGTCCTTGACTGCTTTCAGGGGAGGGGGAAGGGAGTGGAGGGGGGTTCTCGGAAGGTCTGCTCGCACAGTTGCTGTCGAAATCGCTCCCATTGGCCGAGTCAGCTGTGTCCCCGCCTTTGCGATAAGGCTAAGTAGCTTCGCGGGCTCAGTTGTGATTGGACGAAGTAAATATACGTCAGAGGTTGCACCACACCCACTTTTCCGAAAGGGTTAAAAACATCAGTTTTTCGCCGCTTATAACTCGGGAAATAATTGTCGGATCAGGAAACGGAAAAATATGGGTCTTTTTATTTTACAAACTCTATCAGATTCGGCAATAAAAAAAATATGGTAAACGACCCCGTTGTGAGCTAGTGAAGAGGATAACTTGGGTGGTTTCTATTGCCTTCCCTAAATGCGTTTTTAATGCGACACTATGTATCACTTGACAAGGCACACCACTGGGGTAAGATGATCTTTAGCTACCTCGCTGAGGAATAGATTTTGTTGGACTAATTTTCCTTTGGATCTGAGTCTTTGGTCAATCTGATATGGTCAAACTTACTAGGAGGAACTTTTACTAAAGCATATACACAGGCCATTTCAGCTATAGGAGTTTCAATGTGTCTCATGTATCTTACAATGTGGTATCAATATCAAAAAAATATTTTACCTAAGTACATAAATACATGAATGACAATTACTTAAAAAGTTCTGCTCTCTGGTTTTCTTTAGTTAATTTTTCTGTTCAAATACTGAATTATTTATTATAAAAATGCTGGGACACATGAGCAGAAGACATTTAAATTTCATCATGCCAGACAGAATCAAACAAGTTTTCATGAGCCTTAACCCCTAAAACATTTTAAGAAAGGCTTGCCAAAGGTCTATTGAACAGCCTCATCAGTCTTTCAAAGGAAATACCTACTATAGATACATATAATTGACACCAATTTGAATTAATTTCAAAGCCATCACCTTTATATAATCCATTATGGGAGGCATTATGCATTACCAAGGAGTCAACATCTGTTGTCATAAAATGCAAAACATCATAACAGCTGTTCATAAATAGAAAAGAAAAAAATGCCACAATTATCTCAATAGGAATGCAAATATATACACTGCATACATCCAGTCCACAGCAGGCACGTAGCCAGGGAGGGGTGGGGGGGCTTCAGGCCCACACCAAAATCTTTTCCCAATAATTTTGTTGTTCTGATTTTAACTGGGCATGATAATCTGGATTACACTGCATATCGTTCAATTGTTAAGTGCCTTGAAACGTGATCGCTAATTTGACACATATGTGGTCAATAATTGTTCTTTTCAATCTGATATGAATGCATGCATTGAACTTCTGTTCTGGAGTCGGTCAAATTAACTGCTTTATAACAAGGTAGGCAGAGCATTTTAACCAGTGAGAAGACAGGAATGGGCAATGTGAATGTAAATACCAATCACTGAAAATTAAGGGAAGAGATTCGTAACACATCGGCACCGAACAGGCAAGGCTGATTTGTTTCAAGTTACGTTACACTAAGGTGACTTAGCCCCCTGAAGCAAATTTCTGGCTATGTGCCTGC
Organism: Platycnemis pennipes; assembly: GCA_933228895.1. Lineage (NCBI taxonomy): Eukaryota > Metazoa > Arthropoda > Insecta > Odonata > Platycnemididae > Platycnemis > Platycnemis pennipes. Next base: position 114,494,945 of record OW121850.1, read on the forward strand.
TCCACTGTATTCATCAAGTCCATAAATTTATAATGATTAGTCAGTCAATTGTCTCTGAGTCACATTTGTATCTCACAATAGTTAAGCTGGCCTACAAGATAAATGAGAATTCAAAAAATATGAAATACCTGACAACCACATACAATACATACACATTTTTACCCCTTTCATTTCCCCATATTGGAAGCCTTTTCCTGGATCTAAACAGCCAGCTAGCAACATATGCGGAGCCTTCAACCATGGATGCATCGATGATTTGTCCCTTTCCAGTACCACCTCTTGCCTCAATGCTATTCCTCTTCAGCAGGGCTAAGACTATCCCAAACGCACACATCAAGCCTCCTCCAGCAAAGTCTGCCAGTAAGTTGATGGGTGGGGTTGGATTCTCGCTATGACGACCCAGCATTGACAGAACACCTACATGAAATTCAGAGTTCAGCATAAATTCATGAATTCAAGAAAAAATTATTTTTTGTCACATAGACACTTGGAAATAGCACAATATTAAGGGAAATGAATTTATAAATGAGCTTGAAGATAAAAATAATGGTTTCTTTATCAAATAAGTTAACAATTAATTCAAAATTAACACATGCCATATTGGGACCTGTTATCCAAAGTTCTGTGTCGTCCCTCTATGCTGGCATTATAAGTTCTCAGCATACTAATAGCAAAGAAGATTTTTTCAAAAATGATTTATACATTAAACACAAAATCCATTTTGCTTAATTTGATACAAAGTTACCATTGAACATCAAGAAACATCAAAGACAGGATAGGGGTAACGTAAATAATTTCAGTGGAATTCTCGGAAATCTTTTCAGGTACGTAATAAGTTAATAGACAACAGTTATGGGGGTTTATTGCTAAGTATGACACCTATATAATAACTAATTTCTCCCTTCTCCAAGCATATCATCAGTTAAACACAACATTAGACACCAGGCTGTGTTTTTTTACTTAGATTCACTATTATGTTGTGAATAGATAATAATCAATAGTTCCTTCCAAGGAGATCCCATCTTTTATGGATATATGTTTCTAGTTCATTTTGATCCCCCAAAGGATAGAATGCATTTTTTTCCCAATGTACCTCGATGAAGGCTGTAATAAATTTTTTAGATCATTTCTTGGGGACCACGGACAATTTGAAAATGAATACTAGGGTAGATTCAATAATATCAGGCAAGATATAGTGGTACAGTATCTCGGAAAAAAAAGAAAAAATCAACTTTGTACTGCCCACAGTTTCAATTTTATTTTTGACGTGTTTCTACTCCTCCACGTCATCCTCAAGATGATGCTGAGATGTTCAGGATGACAAGGACATCGCCGAGGCATTGAAACACGTCTCTCTGAAACCTCAGCATCATCCTAAGGATAACATTGAGGTATTGAAACGTGGCGAAAATAAAATTGAAACTGAGGGCAGTACAAAGTTGACTTTTTTCTTCTTTTTTTGAATTCCATGGGTAACACGCATAGGATTTCGTTGGTGTGATGACCAAACTGCATGTGTTATTATGACAGCATCAGAGACTCTTCAGAGATCTCCTCTCTTTTTGAGTTCCATTTCAAGATCACTTTGAGGCCTTTTATCAGTAGAAATTATACTTAACAGTGGACCCCTTGATTCATTCTACTGAGAACAGTCCAGCATCAATACTGTGGTTTTTCTCCACCATTCCATCAATAACTATATGACCAATTAACTTCTTACCTCCCCTAAATCACTAACCTTATATCTTTCATGGTGCAAATGAACAATAGTCCCCTCTTACAATTTCTACTTAAACCAGTGGTTCAAATATCAGATTGAATATCTAGAATTAATATAATTTTTACCGTTGACTTTCAGCAGACTAAAATTTTTCCTCTTTGTTTAATGCATTACTCAAGTGCTTCCACCATGCTTTTCATTGCCAATTTTATAATTCACTTGTCTAAATATTGCCCTTATCATTTCTGTTACTGAATTTACTACTTCTCTGATCATCCTTGAGACATCAGGGCAGCCGTATCATGATGCAAAAACACTCACACCCACAGTTGAACTAAAATCATTGCTAGAAATTGCAACACTCAAGACTGACACTGTGTTTATGTGGGACAGGATAGCAGACATTTTTGTGTAAGAACCAAAGAACACGGTGAAGCACTAATGGTGACGAAAGCTCATTCTATGCTCAGTGGCGGATCTATGGGGGGGGGGGGCTAAGGAGGCTATAGCCCCCCCCCCCCCCCCGCTTGGGTTGAAACATACAATAGATAAAATCGAAATTTTTGGAGATTACCACTTTTTACAAAAGTATTTATTTATATTTTTCGCTAAATATACCTACTATAACAAATTAACATACAAATTAGTTTTAAACTTAGGGCCTATTTTACACACTTTTGGTATGTTACAATCGGAAGCGATACTTGCGAAACCGGACAAATAATCACGAATTCGCGCAATAGCACGACCTTCAGCAGTAGCCTCTGTATTTATTTGGCTGTGCACGTGGACATTATAAAAACTCTCAACACAGGCAAAACGATATAACAAAAAGAATAAAGGATATATATACTTTACTAATTTATAGCACACATTAAAAATTCTCCCTTTTATTGTTAAGTATCTCTAGTTCAAAGATCAACAAGCAGTCAAATTTAAATTAAGTGTAATTACATTTTGAATTTTTTTTTTCCTATTTAAACTTCCTGACTCTTGTTTAATGTACAAAAAATTAATAATAAAAACAAATGAACTTATCTAATCATAAAAGCGATTTGACTATATTTGTGTTCCTTATCATTAAGTCATACTTTAAAAACTAGATAAAGCATCATCATAAGTTTTTATTATTAATATTACCGGCATATCAATCTAGAACCATAATGACCACCATAAACCTTTCACTAATAAAACGACCTACTACATGTGCATAGTAGTGTCTTTTTTACCAAAGAATTAGCCTAAAACCACAGTTTTTGAATCTTGGAAATCCCAAATTTCCAAAATCCCCGAACTCCCCTTCGGCTGGGGGGAATTCCCCAGACCCCCGGTTTGCCCCCCCTTGGTTCAAACCTAGATCCGCCACTGTCTATGCTGATACTTTGCCTTCTTAAAACCATTTGACTCATTGAAGCCTAACGTTAGCTTGTTCCTAGTAAAATAATTAAGCCTAATGAAAGCTTTTTTGTGATGAGGGTTCGACCTTCTTTATAGTTTCGAAATCACGATGCATGCCAGGGTTCACGAAGCAATGTTGTTAAGTGACAGCGTAACAACCAAATGAAGGGCCCTAACCACATTGAAACCTTAGTTCCCATCAGATCACCGTAGTTAAGTAACGTTAGGCCCCGATGGGGGTTGGAAGGGTTACCTACTTCCAAATACCTACTGCGGTACTCTTATACCCTGTCCATAAGTGGGGGGCAGGTAAAATGTGGGTTGGCACAAATGATCCAAAGGGATCTAAAACCTGTTTCACAAAATACTTGATCCAGCACAAGGCTTAGTGTGTTGGCCACTACTTGATATTGAGGACAGAATCTAGCATGATTGGAACCATCCTGGGAGGTTTCACATGATCATTGACCTTGTGCTTGCTATGAATCGGTTATTCCATATGATTCCATACTAATTAAAAAAAGAGAAGTTCGCACAGCGTCTGTAATGTGACTTGATTGGTCGATGGCTACTAGGTCCTACTAGAAATCTAGTACCGCATCAAGTATGAAATCCAGTAGCTCAGCAAGTATGCTATCGAGCATGCTTGCTAGCCAGCATACTGGTTCCATTAACACGATAGGTACTGGAAAGCTAGCATACTTGCTAGTATACTCGACCTTGTGCTGGATTAAGTACCGTGAGAAATGGGCTTAAGTGTCGGGTGGGTTCCCGAAGGACCCTGCCCACCCCTCCAATTTATATTTATTTCTTTTTAACCCACCAATCACTTGCTCCAGTACAGTGTACCTGTCCACCTCCCAAGCTCACTTTTCCATCATGTAGACCTTTAAGTCCATCAGTTCAACCTCACCATTTCATTTCCTGTTTTATAATGAGGGTAAATACGAGAAGTCGCCGTACTGTAAAAAATAATTCCCCTTGAGAAAGACACCAATGCATTGAAACTGGTCAGGATCATTAAAAACTGGGTTGAAAACTGACAAGTTTATTTTATTTCCTAGCATGGGCGTAGCCACGGTGAGGCAGGGTGGGGTGCTTGCCCCCCCCCCCCCTGGCTCATTATTCAAATGAAAAATTACAGGTCAACAAGCTGAAGGTGACATTGACCCTCCCGTTGACATTCAATGAGAGGGAGAAATACAATAAATACAAATTGTATTAAGAAATCTTAATATTTTTCATGAAAGGGCAAAAACAAACTTGTGTTATGGAATGCTAACTAATTTCCCCCCCCCCCCCCCCCCCCTGGAAAACATCCTGGCTACTCCACTGTTTCCTAGTAAGACCATTGGATATGGAAACTACTCCATTCCCATCCAGTGTAGCCCAGTATGCAGTGACCTAGCATCTAAAACTCAATTTAGTAAAAACCTTAACAAAGAGTCATGAAAAAGGAGGCGAAAATGGATAGTGCACCTTGCTTGCGAATTGTCTCTGCTATAATGAATTTTTGGGTGGAAAAGGCGAATTTCTACCATGCAATCAAGGCTTTCTCTCATTAATTGTTAATAACTCATAATATCCAATATAGAGCATTAAGGCTTGAGTGCTCAGAAGAATCTAGGACCTTCAGGACAGAAAGGCAAAACATTCTGCAGATTGTGATCGATATGAGGACGATTTTGGGGAAGGTCTTTCTGGTCGACACACCTGATACTGCCAAATAGTTTATGTCATGGCCTGCCATTGTAGAATAAGGTCCAGACTGACCAAAACCGGTGAGTCGTGCATATATCAGCCTCGGATTTTCTTCGATGAGACGTTTTGGCCCCAATCCTAATTTCTCCATAACGCCTGTTGGAAGCAATCGCAATCTTAATGACGGATCCAAATATTCATCAGATTTAAAGTTAACCACTGCATTCTTTTGGTACAAGTTAGAAATCGGTTTAATTCAAAATATTAGAATTATATCAGACCTTTCACAAAACAAATATACCTTTCCTGAACGGTTCGATGACAACGTCTGATTCTTTGCACATTCTTTTAAATACTTTTATTCCTTCAGGATTCTTCAAATTGAGAGCAATGGATCGTTTTCCGTGACCCATGAAATCTTGTAGTGAACCGCTACCGGCCTACAAGAATGTTTAATTGTTAATCTGTGGTTTGGTCTTTTAAAGCAAAAAAGGAATGTGATATGAAAATAATGGAATGTGAAAATATTTTCATCGTCAATCCATGCGATTTACCTTATCCACTCTGGTCACTGTCGCACCAAAGTCTGCCAAAAGCATGCCACAAAACGGAGCAGGGGCCAACCCCGCTAATTCAATAACACGTATGCCTTTTAGGGCCATTTTTGAAAGGCAAATATTAAATTTGTCAAAGAATATATTCGATCTGAACGAACCAAAACAACGAAAATATTGGTGTCGCCAAAAGACAATCAAAATGATTGCTCCCCGAGGTATGCTTCCATTATCGATTATGGATGGACGGGATGGACCATTGATGCTGAGGGTGTACTCTTATGTCACTAATTTTACCACTCTGTTTAGTAACTAGCCTCCGAAATTCCCTTCATCATCGTTATCAGCCAATGCCAGGTACATGAACATGGATACATGTTCGTGGCCAGGTAGATATCTCGGATACGGAACGCAGTTACACAATGCTGTTCGTGAATAATTCTCATAATTATCATATGTTGGTTGTATGAGAATTAAATAAGGCAAGGCCATTGCACTTGCGCCAATAAGAGATCCCAAGAGCTTCCTTTAAAAAAATCAGTGAAATCGACTTGCAAAAAAAGTGGGGTGCACAGAAATTTGGAATACGTTTTTAATAGCTAACAACGCCTCGAGACAAAAATGTTAGGGTTCAAGCTGAGGAGAGACTTATACTCTGTAAGGAAATTAAATTACTGCAAGTCAATTCAGAGCCTAAGAAAAACTACCTTAGAGATTCAACGGGGAGTTTTCTAGCAATACTATCATTAGAAAAACAAAGAGCATACATCAAATCATAAGCAAGTCAATGCTGCTATTTGCTTGAGGGGGTGGTTTGGTTCCTTGCTCAACCGGTCGTCGAACGCATATTACGAAAGATGTCGCATAATATAATTGTAGCTTGGTGAAGATATCCGTAGTAATTTTAGTTCTTGGTGACTCTTGAAATCAATGGAGTGAGGGAATATGAGTACTTCATAACGACAGTTTTGAAACATTGACAACGGGGAATCGGCTAGCAGTTGAATTTAGTATACTTTTCCACCGTGAGATGCCGATAGCTACGGCGGAATGGTTTGGACGGCAGCGGCCTGCTCAAAATAATTTTTCCGGAGACAGCATTACTTTACAACTGGTAGTTTATCCGATAAGCGTTTCTGAGTCTAAAAAATCCAAGAACTAGGTTTTAAAAACTTTGAGTGAGTAATAAAGGATTTACCAGTTATAATGCCTCATTATTATGCTTTAAAATAATGTATAAAATGACAATAAATTGGGGTATGACAATAAATTGGGACACCCCAATTGGGGTTCTACTTTTTTCGATGAACGAATTAGTACATTATATTATTTCTTGTTTATTAGTAATACATTGTATTATTCTTATACGGTGAAATCTTCGGCTAAAAGATTCTAATTTTTATCTTTTTTTACTTGACACTATCAGACTCTAGGTTGTTGAATCATCAATTGACTCATGCTAATTCTGTCATAAATCTGAATAAATGTCTGAATAATGTCATACTTAGCAGGAAAAAGGGTCTAATTTTAAGTTCCAACATTAAAATTTCGGATTTCTTCACACCTAAAAACCTGTGAGAAGCTTGTGCATAAACTTCAATGCCAAAATATATCTATGAAAATGCAGGCTCTTTATTTTCGATTGTTGATTCTGATTCAACGTACATACCAGCCGAGATTATTTTTGTCGTGAAGGGAGAAAAAGAAAAATACCGTCCATTCAGAATATTATTGCTCGAGTTTTATGTAAGTAATGAAATTCTTTGGTGGTGAAGAAATCGATGAGAAACAAAAGCAACTTTGACTGATAATCTTTGATGAAAATGGATAGGGACCAAATATCCATCATTATCTTTCACCGGAAAAAAAAACGAATTGCGTGATTCTGATGTTGCCTTTGCGGAAATATTCTTTCCATGAGTTCAGTAAAAACTCGTAAATACATAATAGTGTACAGATTTACTTACAGCAGCATAGATCTTACTGAGTGCGTCACAAACCCGGTGTAAAATATTTAGAATTATGATAAAATATTATGATAAAATTATCATATGGATACAATGCTAGTGGCATTTTCTAGAAACAACATTTTTCTAGAAAGACTTGAAAGTAGGAGGACGATTGCTCTAACTGGTGGAACAATATAACTACTTGGCATGAATAGTTGAGGAAAGAGATAGTTACCGCAGCAAAGTTTGGAGAAAAATGGTTAGGTGAAAGTGGTATATCCTCTCAAGTATGAATATAAGCCCTTGGCTCACAAACAGGTCTCACAAGAAACGACAGCAAAAAACAGGACTGCAAATTTCCATCAAGAAGACAAAATACATTAATATAGATGCCCAAGACAGAGCCTGGGCCAGGGCCGGTGACAGGATTTTCGGGCCCCTGGGCAACTGAGTGGTCCGGGCCCCCTAAATCCCGGCAAACCCCCTCACTTAATTTAGATCAGAACTGCGAACTTTAAGGTTATTTTATAACCAGGACTTACCTGATTATCAGCTTTTTCTTCAGAGGAAAGTTGCACACTGTCATACATTATCTTTTGAATTACTATAAATTGTCCTCTTTTTAAATTAAACACATGTCAGTGGAATGGGATGGAGAAACAATTTCAAAATGATAACTTTTTGACGATGTAACAAACTTTACGCTTTCATTTTACAGTAATCAAAACTAGGACTTACTTGAAGTTGAACATTTTATAAAAAGTCATAATAAAACGTACTTTTCTTTTTTTTCACAATTGGCATATCCACAATTACTCCCATCTTTTCGAAGATACGGAGATAATTATATCACCACCAAATTAAAATGAATGCAGATTATTCATTTCTACTAAGCTTTGCTTTCACTACAACTCTCTCAATCAAGCATAACAACAGGGAATGGGTAAAAATTATTTAATTTAACGGTTTTGACGAACAGAATATATTTTGTTGTGCCTCAATATTAAGCTATTTTCGATCATTTGTTTCATTTCTGTGTGCATAATTCAAGTAAAGTAGAAACTCAAGTTTTCCTAGATGAATAAAGTCAAATGTGACGTATAAATCAGGGATATGCATATTGTAACACCGAGAAAACGAAATATTTCAGTACATTTTCTCGTTGAACAACCAAAAGCTCCGCGGTGTCCAAAATGTACCTTTCTGCATGAACCTACTGGTAGGGACAAAGGCTTGGACTGTTGGGGCGAAGGGGCAAAGAAACGAAAAGAAGTCCTTAATAAGGTCCCTCTGGAACGTAAAATAATATTCATGTGAAAAATACAGGAATTACAGGGTGTGAATGAAAAGTTTACTTTTGAGGGGAGAAACCTCGAATGCGATTTCGCGTACACTTACAGACCTTATTATTTCTATATCCCCATGATTTCACACGTGTAGAGCCGGTAGAGATCGATAGCAATGCACTCACATTAAAAAAGGCGAATAAGAAGAGTTATGTTCCTTATGGATGGAAAAAACTTACTCGCGCCACGTCATTTCCAGCTCCTGGCGTGTGTCTCAAGCTCCGGACGCGCGTACGAAAAATCATATGTAATTTTTGGCGTTCAAACGAATTTTCAATTTTTTTTCAGATCTACCTTTAAAAAGCATCAACAATTGATAATATGAGTCACTTGACAGGCACTTAACATGCCAGATATTTACTACTTAAAATGAATTTTTGCGTGAAAATAGCGTTTGCCATTTTGTTACGTAATATCACCTACATTTAGGAAAGTGAAAGTGTGGTTTTAACAGACCTACTAGTTTTTTATCCGACCAAATTCCTCCCACAGCGTCACCCTCAACTTAAATAGGAAGATTTTCGTAGAAAACTGAAGTCGGGTGTAATTTTGGAATTTTGGATATGTTTGAGCCCCTGCATCTCGGTAACGGCGACAGAACATGACCAATGACATGCCATTCCATGGTTGCCAATCAATTATGAGTATTTGTACCAAGTTTCATGATTTATCTCCAAAAAAGCCATATTGGAATTTTGTCCCTTTTTCGATTTCGGCCTACTGTGCATCGTTTCAAAAATTCCTTCCTCTCCTTTCTATTAACAAAAACCACACAAAATCATGACAGTGCGTGCATGGGCCTTGAACTTATTCAAGTAAAACAAGGAAACAAATGTAGAAAAATTTCAGAAGGATAAATTATACATCATGTTTAAGAATTAATAACTTTCTGAAATATGTATAAATTCACAAAATTTTAAATATAAAATATTTTTTTGCTTCCCTTTTTTATTTTTCCCGGGAGTTAAGGATTTAGTATAAACGAATCCCGGGATTCCGGGATTGACGTACACCTTTCCGCTAACAGGCAGCGCTAATAAGTAAGTTTTCTTGGACATGAAATGCAACACGTTTGACGTATGAGTCCATTTACTAATACATTTTATTGGAATAAGTAATTTGTCATCATTTGTAATACATAAGAAAAACGGAAATGAGCTTACGGTGCGCGTGTTAAAGACATATTGATCGCCAGCATTAAACAAGATGGACCAAATATCAGAAAATGTTGTCTAACTTTTGATGATGATCCCGTAATCCCGGGATTGAAAAATCTCTCTGGGATTGCAATCCTTACTGGGAGGCTAGGTTGGGGGGCCGCAGTCACTCCCTACCCCTGTGTATGGGCGCTCATGTATACAAAACCAATGACACAACACTAGAATTTGTAGCTTGCTACTGCTAATCTGTAACTTTGACTGCAGAATGAACGATTATTTACAGTCCAATAACAATTAAACCATCATCTTAGTAAACATGATTTAGGCGGGGGATGGGGTTTCTTGTCGTTCAGGTTACAATATGTCACTGAGTGGCGAATGTTCGCGGCAAAGGGAGGGGAGGTGAGTGTCGACACAGGGCCCGCGCTTCTCGCTCTATCACCCCAAAACCCTCGATGACCACAACAACAATGCTAATGTCATACTTCTCTATTGCACACTGACACATCTCTACCATGATTTGTTTTTTTCACTTTTTAAACAACAAAATTTTGTATTCTATTTGGCATTTAAATTTATTCATACTTTAAATTTTTATTTTCAATTAATTATTTTGCCCCGGGCCCCCTGATGGCCCGGGCCCCTGGGCATTTGCCCCCTTTGCCCCCCCTTGTCGCCGGCCCTGGCCTGGGCAATGGAGACCAAATATGGTGACATAGAAAGAGTTCAGAAACTCTTCAGAAACCTTGGTATTTGACGCAAAACATTAATGAGAAATCAGCGACGGAAGAAAAGGCATGAAAGATGGATTCATCATTTAAACTGTGCCTCATGACAGTATATAAATGGTATTCTCTATCATACTAGACAAAACTCAAACTCTACATCACGGTTGCCAGAATGTCTATGTGCAGCAGAAACTGAAGGTGTCTCAGAAATAGAAAAAAGGAAAGGAAGCTTCTGGGAAAAGATAAAACAACGGCAAATAAATCAAATAAATCCATTTTCCGCCTGAGATCAGATACCGCAGAGTCTACGGTAAGGAGTGATCGCCAGACGTAGAGTTTGGTGGAAAAGATCAACCCTTGAGGTATTAGAGACTCACTCAGCCAGCAGGAAATCAGAAACAAACCTGAGAAGAAAAATGGATTAGTTGGCTTGTACATTCATTGCATTGGTTGATAAAGATCTCTTTGATTCAGGTCGCCAGCTCTTGATTAAGAAAGAGAAGCGTTCTATTCCAGAGAAAGGAATACAAAAAATACCTACACCTTCTTCGTTCACTATCTCTATCTGGGCTGTTGGAACCACAAAAAATATGACTTCAGAATGGATTTCTATTCTCATAGTCTACAGCAGTTGGTTCACTATCCCCATCATAATTGATAAAATTCTTTTCCAAAATTAAAAAAGAAACGCTACACTTTGAGTACAACTTCCGATTACTTCTTGCTTGGCAATCATGGAAATACAAGTTGCATGGAATCATGGAATCACCATTCACAGAAAAACCACTTCGTAAAACGAAAATGTTTATCGAGTACAGAGTTTATCATCTAATTCATTGGTAGTTGTTGAGGTAATTTCTTTTATTGCAGCTACAGAGAGAACAGAGGAATGGACGCTGAAAATGCCGATTGCTGGTTAAACTCGGCTTTCTTTTTCCGGCTGAGGTTTTAATACACGAGTAAGTCCATTTCAATATTGGAATATTAAAATCAACTCTGCGTCGTACAGTTTTTAGATATTTTCCTCCTGGAACGATTTCTTTTCCGCAAGAGGTTTTCCGGCGGAAGACCTAGCATATCTCGTTGCACTGATAACTCCTTTACCAATTTCCTCGCATACAACGATCCTAATCCATACGGAAAACGTATAAGAATTTTGACCCTCGAATGGAAAATCCAAGGAAATACAGTTAATCACCTGTCACTTCGTTGAATTCCGAAAATATCGAATTGAACCACAATACTGTATGAGAGAAAATATTTTCATTGGCGTCATTACCAAGTTCAGTCTTGAAAAGCCGTCGTGGGATCAAACAAACATTAAATTCGGAAACTGATACGAAAGGAAATGCCAATTTTCCAAAAAAACACTGCGAGCCTAAAAAATGATTTAATGACTTTTTGCGGCTATAGAATGTACCCGAATGGGAACCTTTTTGGGACTCAAGTATTAAACAATATAACCACGGAAATTAAACAAAACCTCGTTATTAATAATAATTTGAGGCTTATATGGAAGGTATAATTTTATTCTCACATTCCATCAATTGTTCAAACCAAGGATTAGCATGTATTAAGACTACATGTGCATTAAATCGTCAACAGCAATAAAATCGAACCCAAGTTTCATCGCAGCGGCATCAGTGAATCTTCATAAGACTATTTAAGGGACGTTTTAATTCATTTGATCCTCCACAGAGTAAATTTTATTCTTTTAACTGGTCCGAATGAAAAATATTTGAAATAGGAATTTAGCAATTGTTGCGTATTTGCGTATTTGCGCATTTTTTTGTTTTTTTTGTCGAATTTTTAAAAAGTATTCCATTGTTTATACTACCGTAATTTTTACCACGCACAAAAACAGCTTTATCCATACGAGTATCGGGAGTAGCAAGCCCATTATATCCGTAATCACCAATATGGCCGCTGGCTTTCCAAATCAACTGTGACACTTCCTCCATTACATCTTAACCTTGGCTAAACGAAATAATATTATAGGAGAAAGGGTAGTTCAAGGGCAAGAGATTAAAAACCACATATGACAAAAGTGCTATATTTATATAGCTAAGTCAGCAAATTACAGCAATGTTTTACACATATTAAAAATGGGTATAATTAATGAAACCTGGTATTCTTTCCAGTCAGAATTTGACTTATTAATATGATAGATATGCAATAGTATAGCACGAATGGTGCATGCTATGTTCCAATGTGAAGAAGTTTTTTAAATGCTCTTCTAAAATCCATATTGAATACTGTATATATAATTGGATTAACGGCGGAGTTAATGTATCCCATTGATAAGATAAAGCTTCTCAAACGCTGGGACGAACTGCAAGTGCTGCACAATGGAGCCACGATGTTCAAAACGTAGTAGGGCATCCAGCACACAATGAACGCACCCATCACCAACCCGAGGGTCCTTGCCAGCCTCCTTTCCTTCGACTGGGACACCCTTTGGTTGGCTTCGATGTATTCTAGAGCTAATACCCTCTTCCTAACTGTAGGCACGGTTGGGTTTGGGGCATCCTCATCCGTCGCTTCGCCCTTTGCGACGGTGGAGACCTTAGGACTTGATGTTACATCGCCCACTTCGTGATGCTTGCATTCATCTTTTTCTTCGTCCGGGTTCTCGTGAGCCCCCACCACATCTCCGCACCTTTCGACCGCCTTCGTTCTCGACCCATCTCCCTTTCCGTCACCATTTTCGCTCTTTAAGACTACCCGGACGTCGCCGACGGGAATCGTTTTCGTCCTGGTCATACCGTGCCTTGATATGGTGTCGGTAGCCGGGCACACGTCATTCATCTTGGATTCTCGGCTCCATTGGCAGAATCTGAATTTCTTAGACAACCCCCCTAGTTCCATACCCTCGTTTCCGCTCTGTGTGCCGGAGGAAATGGTATCAGGGATCTCCGCACCCCGGTCTGAAGAGTTAAACACCCAGTTTTTACCTCTTTGCTTCAGCCTTTGCCGCATCGTGAGGAATAAGTGAGCGTAAACGATGACCATGATAACCAGCGTGAAGAAATATATGGAGACGAAAACTACGAGAGCGTCATGCTCGTACGACCTGAGGGTACAGATTGAATTTTCCGTGTATCGTTCAGACTTTTCCCGACGAAACAGGAGAAACAAAGACGTGGCCCCGGAGACAAACCAGAGGATCCCGATGGTAACGACAACCCCGCGAAGCGTCCTCTTCCTCCCGTACGTCATTGGACGTTTGATGGCCAGGTAACGATCCACGGCGATGGCGCCCAGGTGCAATATGGAAGCGGTGGAGCACATGATGGTCAGACCCACCCAAATGAAGCACATGGTAGCCCCAAACATCCACTTCTCCGTCACGCAGAACGGTATCTGGAAAGGGAACAGAAACACTGCCACGGCGATGTCCGTCACGGCCAGGGACACGATGAAATAGTTGGGAGCGATGCGAAGTGGTCTGTAAGTGAAAACAGACAGGACGACCAGGACATTTCCCACAAGGATAAAAATCATGATTAAGGAGAGGACTATGCCCACTACGATGTAACCTCCCCCTAATGCCTCCGCAGATGAATCGTTCGCGACGCTCTCTGAAGCATTGACCGCCTGGGAGGCATTTGGATTCATTCCAGTGATGTGTGTTGAAGATCGGTCACCTTCCCTCCAATCACCGGCATTAAAGCTGGCTCCAGTCAACGCGCGAAAAGGCATGGTGTTAAAGGCTCCTCCCTCGGAACTCATTGTTGCTTTGGGTCCTTATCTGCGATCATCTATAAGGGTGAAAAAATTCATTTCTGCTCATGTACAACTTCCGCTTTTGCATGAGAGAAAATGCCAAGAATACACTCTCATATAAAAATAATTGCTATTACTCTTTTTGCTGAGTCTTCTGAGGAATCAAGGCATTTCCAAAACCTTAATTTTTCTTCAATCTCAATCTTAAACACTGAATTTTAATCACATTGTTCGTTCCGCGTTCAAGTATAGATTTAAATATTCACAGTGACTGATAATCACCTTCCTCCTCCATAGCATCCATAATCTGGTACTATTCCAGCGAAGTTAAGCTGAATAACTACCTATTTTACCACTGCGTTGGCCGAGGACTTATTTTGAAGACCCCTTCTTAATTTAATGTATATCGTCACTGTGCGCATGCCAAAGAAGTCAAAGACTTTGCCAAAGGAAGTGAGAAATATTTTTTTTCTAAGCGACACAGAAAAATTGTGGACTCGATTTCAGGGAGGCAAGGATAATGTGCTACAGGGGCAAAATTTATTTCGTTGCAATAATAAAAAAAGTAAGCACAGTTTCCTGACTGACCACCCAAAATATTATTATGGCCCTTTTCACCAAGCCTACCACTGGAGGGAGGAAACTACGGCAATGCAACACCAAATGTTGGCTGGTGTCGTAAAGAGAGTTCATTAGTCTAATAGGTATTGAATGCTATCTCTAAAGGCTACATATTCTCTCAAAGGAGTAGCAAAATATGAACATGAAATATTCTTGTTTGATCCCAAAACGATCCAAGAAAAAGCGGTATTTAGGCTATTTACATTGACATCAGATATCGTGGTCTATATCGTATCGAAGAAATCGATAACCTTGTAGTATCGTCATTGCAGTCTTCAAATCTTTGGAGGGTCTTTTCAATTGGTAGAACGTGAAAATAACCATAGCGAAGTTTGTAACACCATAGCACATCAGAATATTAGCCTCGACGGTTTATTCTCGGCTGCCGGCAGGCAGGAGTGGGTTACGCCACGTGATCGAAAAATAGGTTTTACTTTCGGCGTCACAAATAGTTGCAAAATTTCTCAACTGATTCTGAGGATTCTTTACAAAATCGTGTGATATAATTTACTTTTTGTAGCTCTATGCAGCTTTCAACTATTTTCCTGTATGAAGACAAGAAATTGACGAAAAATAGGGTCCAATAATGTGTTGTATGTCCCCGGTAAATATAATAATTGAGCCATGTTTCTCACAGGTAATTATAGGCAAAGGCTTGGTCTACGCCATGAAATCAATTTTTACGCCAAATTCCCAACTTTCAAAGTTCAGCATCAGCTTCAACTTCTATATTTTATGGGAAAATTGAATGAGGCCGAGTTTTGCAAGAATTTCAATTACAATGTCAAGTAAAAGCAAATGTACCAATCAGTGGAGAATCACTCTGCGGAGTTTCAAGGTCCGGGATGAAAAATAAAACACTTTTTCACTTTCGGCCACTTTTTTTCGATTACTAGTCCACTGTGTATACCTCGTCTTTTTCAAGGCTTCTGAATTGCATAACAATTTTAGCCACTTTTTATGACTTCAGCCTGGGGTCAGGGATCACCTGATTGGCTGAGACATGCCGAATTTATCTGGTCTGATTGTTGGGCTGTTATCCGGCTTGCGTCCCTTAAAACGTATACTCCAGTCTTTAATTTCGAATAGTTTAAAATTGGATTCCGACTTCAAATAAGTCGTAAACCAGAATCTAATCATTCTGAAGGAGGATATGGATTGAAAAGGAATGACAGTGAATGTAATGTCAGCAATTACTATTTTGGTAAGGAGGGAAGTACCTACTACCTATTTCTTTGGCTCTCTGTGTTCTTTCGTGGGATATAATTTGTGATACAAGTGTGTTGCTAGCATTGTCGATAGGATATGCAAGGATAATGATAACAGCGCTACATCAAGAAATGAGATACGATGTGAAAAAGTCCAAGATTGGAAGTGAAAAAAATCACAAAATGGCTGGAAAGGAAGTGTAACCAATTTGTGGTTGAACAAAAGATTTTTCATTCCAATTTTGTCCCGGAAGAGTCTTAAAAGTGTCCTTGTTACGCAAAGGCCTTGCCCCTTTAAATTCCTTGGGGAAGTCTACATCTACATATTACCCTGCAAGCCACCACAAAGGTGTGTGGCAGGGGGTCTGTGAGGTGAAGGGCAGTGGCAGTGAGTTCTTGATAGTATATCGGTTCCCACTTGAGCTCTACGTTGTTCTTCACGTAGTACTTCAACTTCAACTCCTCCGTCGGATGGGACGTAAAACCGTGGACACCCTAACGTCTTTCGTGTAAAAAGGCCGACGGGGACGTCGAGTTTCACTCAGCCGTTCCTCATCTTTCTATATATACTGGCTACCCTGCGAGTCAACTCGAGGGTGAGTGGCAGGGGGTGAATTTTCACCAAATATACACTGTAGTCATGCAATAAAATACTCTTTATTAACCTCAGGAGCGATTACTACGCTCATATGCAGGACTCACACTAAAAATTCCTATTTTCGTCCATCTAATCTACATCCGCTATCTTCCTTGATGAATACCTGCCTCTGCTCAGGATCAACTGAAGGTCTGCCAACCCGAAATGGGGCAAATTACATAATGTTTACATCGCCTCTACTGAGAAATTGCATTCGCCAGAGCGAGTGACCTCGTTTGTCAGTCACTAACTACCTTGACAAAAATTCTGATACTCAAATCTTTATAGAAATACGTAAGTCCTGGACAACTACCACGCTTTACAGCTTTGAAAGAAAGATGAGAATACGTTAAAATACTGAAGATCTCACATAACGTCGGACGCGACTAATTATCTCTATACTTAGCAATATTACGTTGCAGAATAAGGAGTATAGGAGAATAGTTATGGGAAACCACTGCATAAGCTGATTAATCTTATAACAAATCCTCTTTTAAAATTATTCACATCTAGATTTCTTCATTTGAATTTATTTTATTTCACTGTTCTCGCCCGAGTATTTGGAAAAGGACTACACCATTCATCGAAAGAAGAGTATGGCATCCAAAGACCAATTTGAACGCGGTAAAGTTGGAAATTTTGGCCCCACGCATCTAAAAGTGGGCATGGGATTAAGTTAGAACAAGGAACTTTTTTAACAGAATTTGGTGAAATATCAGAATAAGAGAATCTTAAGAAAATTTGGTCCTTACCTATAAGACTTCTTCTGTGACGTATTTTCGAGGATCCCTTAGGGAAACATACGAGTCCACTTCGTTTCTGGCAGTCCTTTTTCGTAGGAATCAATACTCAAATGCTGTGCAAGACTCTCAGAGTTGCTGGTTTATGATAATACGTTGTAGCAAACCCCGTTATAGATGAAATGGAGTGAGATTTAAGTTCCTAAACGTTCATTAACTAGCAATTTCATGAAATCCCTTATGTTTGAAAACAAATCTCGCTCTGTGTACCTAACTTAAGTGAGAGACTCCTTAAGCTATGATCTTTGCTTGAAACCCCTTCTTCGACTGAAATCCAAATAAATATTCACTATCTTCCTGCTTATAGGAAATGATATTCATTGCGGCTTCCGTCAAATTCAGGATGGAGGGTGATAATATTTTAGATCTCCCCGTTTTATATGTGGTCTCTTTTTTTGAGGCTGATCACAGTCCACTCCAATGTGCTATGTTTGAAAAATATTCATCGAGTCATCGTCAATTTGACATTTTATTTATGAGGCAAATGGTTGAGTGATTTTGTGGAGGCATTTACTTTATTCCTCGAATGAAAAAAAAGGTAGCCAGTTTCATAATTTAATTTTCAGGCTTGTGATCGGAAATGAAATTAGAATTTCGTATGTGATTGATGTGCATGGTAAATAAAATGATGGAAAATGAATTTTTTATTATTTTTTTAAATACAAGATAGAAAAATAAGGAGCTAGCATCCTTTAGCGTTGAATTTCTATGCACGAATGAAAAACGTAGGAGCAGTGAAGGAATCATAATGAGATTCAGAGGCTAATGCCGGCTAAAGCGAAATATGTAAGGGAACTAAGGTGCCTCGGAATAGTTCAATGTACCTAGGTATTCCAAATTCATATATGATTTTTAGTATAATGGGTAAATTTAAAGTACATCAGGTTTTCAAACCAACCCTCATGTTTATTTGTGTTTAATAACTTTAGATATGTCAAACCAGCTTTTTCCCGATAAAACTGAAATAAGAAGTTTCATGGAATATTGGCTAAGATCAGAAAAAAACCTTCCCATAGTTAACTCCTTTATATATTATTATCCTTTTCTGCCACGAGCCCAACTTTTTTAGTCTTAAATTTACCATAGTATAGGTACTAATTTCATTATTTATTGAACTTGTCTAAAAAGGTTCAGCACCCATCAGCTTATTTCACCCGTTCGTCCGTCCTTCACTTCTCACCTCATTAGTAAGGTATTTCTTCTGTTATTTTTCCTGACTGCTTTGGGTAAATGAATTTTTGCACACATGGATTTCAATAATAATCAGTTTTATTATTAATAACCAATTACCTTTGAGTTAGAAATTTTTATGGAGGCGATTTGCACCGATTTTCGATTAGCTAAATCGAAAAACAATGTTGCTTTTCCACATTCAATCAAAAATATCCGTTTCACTGTCTGAGAGACCTTCATTCACTGGTTTAGCCACCCACTTCAATATCCCTTGTGGCTATTGAACACATAACAGGTAGGTTATATCTTAGGTAAGAAATATTTTATCAAATACAACATTCGAGTATCAGTAACGATGCTATCGTTCAATTTGTTCATTAATTACAATCTCGCATAACCCTTGTGGCTAGGGAACACAAAACAGATATAATATGTTAGGCAAGAAATATGTTATCATTATACAGTCATCCAAGTATCAGTGCTGATGTTATCGCTTAATTTGTTCGTAAACTACATTCTCACATCAAAGAAGCCAATCACATTGAAAATACCAATGGAACAAGATAATGATAAAAGGTGGTAGATACGAACGTAGATACAGAAGGGTCCTTACCAATATATAAGGTAAAGAAGGACCTTGTTCCAAAGTAGTGGATTTCTTGAAATCACGACAGGTTCTTCCATCTTCCGTGTAGAATTCGCCCTAGAGAACAACTCGACAGATGTTTTTGAGTAATTGCTTCTGGAAGGATTCCGCTTCAGGAGAAACAAAGCCTAAAAATATGTAAATATAAAGTCACATCGGGCTGAAACTATTGTTTTTTTTATAGATTAAAAACAAAAATGGCGAAAAATAGCTACTCACCCGTCAGTTAATCGAATTCTTGCGATAATATACACCAAAGGCCACCTTTTGTAAAACCTGGCATACTTCCGCATTCAGAATTTTTATTTAGATAAAACTGGATAAGGTTTAGCAAGAATTTGCATGTTACGTCTTAATGCGGAGTAGTTTTATGAATGCTCTTCTAAAATCCATATTAAATACTGTGTATATAATTGGGTTAACGGCAGAGTTCATGCTTCCCACCGAAAATATTACGTTTCTCCAAAATTGGGACGTACTGCAAGCCCTGCACACTGAAGTCACGATGTTCAAAACGAAGTAGGGAAGCCAGCACACAATGAACGCACCCATCACCAACCCGAGGGTCCTCGCTAACCTCCACTCCTTAGACTCGGACACCATTTGCTTGGTTTCAATGTAGTCTAGAGCTGCTGTCCGCTTACCATTTGGGGTTGCAGTAGGGATTGGAGTATCCTCCTCAGTCTCTTGGACCTCTGAGACCTTGAAGACCTTCAAATATGACGGTCCATCACCCACTTCGATATGTTTGCGGTCTCCTCTCTCGTCCGACCCACCGTATGCGTCATCTATATCTCCGCACCTTTCGACCGCATTCATACTCAGCCCTTTTTCTTCACCGCCACTGTTTTCCAACTTAAGAACTTTCCAGCTCTCGCAAACGGGAACAGGCTTTGAGGTGGTCCTGCCGTGAGTTGATGTGGCGTTGGTGGCCGTATATCCGCCGGTCTTCGCCGATTCCATTGTGGTGTGGCAGAGCTTGAATCTCTTAGATCGATCTCCGAGTTCCAGACCCTCGCTTCCGTTCTGTGTGCCGGAGGAAATGGTATCAGCGACGTCCGCCCCCTGTTTTGACGAGTCGAACACCCAACGCGTACCTCTCTTCTTCCACCTACGCCGTGTCGTGAAGAATATACGAGCGTACACGATGACCATGACAATTAGCGTGGAGAAGTATATGGAGATGAACACGGAGAGAGCGTCCTTTCCGTAGGACCTGAGGGTGCAGACTGAATTTTCCGTGTACCGTTCTGAGTCCTCCCGCCGAAAGAGGAGAAACAAAGACGTTGCCCCGGAGACAGACCAGATGATCCCGATGGTCAGGACAACCCGGCATAGCGTACGCTTCCTCCCGTATGTCATTGGACGCTTAATGGCCAAGTAACGATCCAAGGCGATAGCGCCCAGGTGTAATATGGAGGCGGTGGTGCACATGATAATCAGGGTAACCCAAACGAAGCACATGGTGGCACCGAACATCCACTTTCCCGTCACGTAATAAGGTATGAGTAAAGGGAACACAAACAATGCAACAGCGATGTCCGTCACGGCCAGGGACACGATGAAGTAGTTGGGGGCGATGCGTAGTGGCTTGTATGTACGCACAGATAGGATGACGAGGACATTTCCCACCAGAGTGAAGATCGTTATGATGGAGAGGGCAATGCCCAGCACAATGTATCCTCCCATTAAGGCCTCCATTGATGTACCGTTCGTGGCGCTTTCCGATGCATTGACAACCTGAGAGCCGATTGGGTACATTTCAGTGAAGGGTGCTAAAGATATGAGTTAGGATTACAGATTGGTCATCTGTTTTCCAATCACAGGCTCCAATCACCGCGGGATAAGGAAGAGCGCCTTCCCCAGGAACTCATTGTTCTTTTGGGTCCTTATCTGCTTTCACCTAGAATGGCGAGAAAAATTCATTTCCACTTCATTATAACTGCCTTTTTGCATAGAAGAATTAGTCAAAGGTACATTTCTTATAAAGATATAATCCCTGTATTCCTTTTGTTGTGTGCTGTGAGGACAGATTTACTTTCCTAAGTCTAAATATACATGCATTTATCTCAGTGATTATTTCTCATTTTTTTAGTTTCCGAGGCTTGCGAGGAATGGGAAGAATTTACTGATATCAGTTTTTTCTCTCTCGAAATAAATACAAGTAAATAACCAAAAATGTACTGATATTTCGCGTATTATTTTACTAACCTTATACTGTAGGCGATATTTTTGCCAGTCTTTAGGTTGGCACAACAATACCTATCCTCTCTACACCACCTTTCTACAAAAACCTTGAAGTTTTTAAAACCAATAAAAGGGAATAGGGAATAAATAAAAGCTAATTTTTCCCTATACACATATGGGTGATTTTTTTAGATATAAGTTCAATAAAAGCAATCGAAAACTTGAAGTTAGATGCTTGCAATAGCTTACACATAAATTTAAAGTCATGAGCAACGAACCAGGTATCATTAACATGCATTTTTTAGATTCAATTCAAACATAATTTAATTTAAAAAAAATTCATTTAAATTCAAAACCTGCGGCCAGCTTTGCAGGAGGTCTCTATCTGGTGTGCTCTTGAGGTGAAGTTTGTATTCTAGTGTCCAATGAGATTTTGCAGTGTTTGGAAACTACTGATGACACATCAATAATAGGTGGTAGTAGTGCTTGTGCTCAGGCAGGAGGTTACTGCTTCACTACTCATAGCAGTCTTTGCATTTTTTTACACTTTTCTGCACCAATTTTTCATAAGCATTTCGTATGCAGAGAGAAGGAAATGGCTACATTATAAAAAGAGAAAAGTATCCTACTCTAATTATCCTATATTATGTTTTTGTACTCTTTTCTACTCCATATTTTCATTATATGTTGTCTCCCGCTCTCAAAAACCAGGTTTTTTTGCGTTTTCTCTGCACCACAAACGGTTAAAAATCCAAAACTACTACCAAATCATACAGACAGAGAGAATCCACACTCAACGCACCAAACCTCACTCTTTTAACTCAGAAATTGGGAGAGAACAAAACAAAATGGTGACAGAATGACTGACTGACTGACTGGCTACAAAATTAATATGTATAGATTAGACCAACCAACCATGACAGACCTCCTCCCGTCTCACCCCTTGAATAACCAATCAGATGCCATCTTCCCACCCTCCCCTCCCCCACACACCAATCAATCAAACACTCACTTGCTCTTGGGCAGTGGCCCACCACTGAGCTGTTCCCGAGACCAGAGCCTCCCAAACCTCTCCCTCTTGATGGTCACCCGGGTCACCCAGTTGACCGAAATGTCGCATAGGAGTCTTCAAATGTTAAACCTGCTGGCTTCGGTATTAATATCTTCAAAAAAGCTTTCGATGTGCCCTTAAGTTATTCCCCTTCTATTCTCCTTTTATATTCAACACATGCTTTACGAAAGGCTGTTTTCGCATGTTTTCTAAAGGTTATAAGAATTTTAAAATGTTCAACAATATCAGTTTAATCGTTATTTGAGATGTTTTTCCCAATTTTTATTTCGAGTGGTGGACCAACTACTTACATTACTTTAAAACATGTGTACTAATTGATAAAATATAACTAGAGGTTTGTCACTACGTGCCACGTTGGGACTTGCGTGGTAAAAACGAGATGGATAGAGTTTCCATGGTTTAATGCATATAATTTTTGAGGTTATACTTTTAATTAATACGTCTACTATATTTAATGTTATTTCATCAATAAAGTAACGTATTAAGTGGTGAATGAAAATACGATAACGGTTGATGGGGTAGCAGATAATGTAAAACGGAAACGTCAATTATCTTCTGGGATTATGAAGCAACTTGGACACGAAATGCTTTGAGATGGAGTGTACATGGTGGCAAGGGAGTGTTAGTGAGTTGAGAAATTTTCGCCAATGAATGAAGTGAGAACATGGACGCTTCATGCAATTGCTAGTTGTATCAGAAAATCCTATTACATCATTCTGCTAAGGAAAGGTATTGATTGCTAACGTACATTTTCTTTTAGTGAAAATATGTCTAAAATTGTTTCTACCACGACCTATTCAATTTCACGATCTTCCTCTCCAGTTCCGCACACTCCCTTTTACCCATTAAGTTATCTAAATTACCCTTTAGTTCCCATCTACACAGCATTCTTACCTTCATCAAGTCATTCCTTCCTTTATATTACCTGCTTACACCATAGGTACCATCCAGAATTTTTGACTTCTCCTAATTTATCAAATCTTTCCCTAATCTCCAACAATTTTAGCACCCTCTCAATCTTCATCCATTAATACATTTCTCCTGTGCCTTTATATTAAATGGACCCTCATTCTCCTAAACCTTAACATCTCCTCATCCTGATTCCGTAGTTTTTTTTAATAAGTACTTATGTAAATTTTAATTATTATTGCCCAATTGGGACACATCAAAATGTCGAGGCCCTGAAAGTTCATCAAAACAGTCTACAACTTTTTTATTCTAAGGTGATTAGAGATTGGTTATGTATGTTGGCTGGAGAACTCGGATTCCCTCAGAGGGCCTACGTTTGAATTATGGCAGTACCAGGTTTCTCAGTTGTGCGGAGAAAAAAAATGAAAATATTCGTGTTTCCATTGCGTTCTGAAGGAGGCTACGTAGTGCGTGCACTGATGAATTGACTAGTGTCATCTGACATTGCAACCACTAGCGTGACTAGTGAATTGATGTCAGGGATGATACGTTGGTAACGATGGAAGTTATAACTATTTCCTTGGCAGTGTTAAATATTAGTCAATGAGAAACTTTCGATAATAAGACGCTATCAAGAAGGAAGAGAATAGGGGGGGAGGGGGGAATCGGACGTGAGGAAGTGAAAGAATTAATACACTGTCCAAGAGGAAGTTTTCCTAATTTGTTGTGTGTCAAAAGACTCGTTATTTCCGCTTTATTCCGGAAGGGACTTAAGAGTTTCCCTGCAACGCAAAAAGGCTATCGTCCTACAATAATCGTCGTGAGGATCGAGATTGTGAAGTGGCCAGAGCCCAGTTGTGGCACAAGTTTTTCGTTCGCATTCCGGCCTCTACTTGTTGGGCCCTAGTTTTTCTAGAATTCTAGTATTTAGTATTCGATACACTTTATAAGTAAGTTGAATATGGCCTGTGTCTATAAATGCGTAAATAATTAACAATACATCAATGTTAAAAATCATTTCAAAGAAATAAGGGTGTGAAAAATTCATCGTTCAAGTTTTTCAGCCTGTATGTCATTTTTTCACAAAGTATCGCTTATTTCATTTCAGTTCATAAGTAGGTTGAAGATGACGAAGAGTTTTACTCCACCTATCCCAAATTAATCCCTTCCATTAACTAAATATTGACCCTCTGCTCAAAGATGAAAACGATCCCGGATGTCGTTTGCCTCCCTCGATAAAAGTAACAACAGGAAGTCTACCTATCCAAAATGGAGCAAATTACTCTCCATCGCCTCCGCTATGTAACTGCATTTGAGTGGAGGGTGCCAGATTACTCTGACAGAAAAGCTTAGATCCTGGACCACCCCCATACCTTGAAACATCAATGATGTAGAACTGAATTTACTGATGCCGAGATACTATAGGCTCTACGCAACTTTGAACCACAAAAATAGTGCTCCTCTGTGGTGAGATCACACAACGTTGAAGAATAGGAAATATGATATCGGTATTATGGATAGAGTAAATAGTGTGGGCAAGGGTAATTGAAAAAAAAGGTCTAGTGGGGTAAATAACATGTGCTAATTTAGAACTCAGAAGAGTTTAAAAAATTTAATAAGCCTCTAAACATCGTAAAACACTCCTTAAGTTCGGGTACCTCCACCGTGGAAAAGGGCGACCAACCAAAGAATTGAGTTTATTCCGTTTTTAATATCATCCATTGTATAAAACTGAAGTAGTAGGTCTGGCTAAACAATATCATCAAGTACAATATAACCATAAAAATAGCTTATGCATTAGCAAGTTAATGACTATAAGTAGTACATTTAAAGACTTTACGTTGTGCAAATACAAAACATTCGGTGGTGAAAAGAATCTCATATAATTTCTCTAAATTAGTTTCGACGTGACAAACACAGAGTACCGTTATCCATCGCAGAAGTAGTAGAATTAGGTTTTAGTGTCCAAACTGCTGGAGTTGTATAGCATATTTTAGAGTGACTTTAGATAGTGGCAATATTTATACGTATCCAATGTGTAAGGCATATTAAACCCTATTTTTCGATATTTCACATTTCTTGCTTTTTTCATTTTTAAATTCTAAATTTCTCACATTGTGAATATGCAACTGCAGAGGATGCCCTAAAAGAAGATAATTACATGCCAACTCTAGAACTTTCCGAAGACCTTCAGTCCCATTTGAGGGCTTCAATTTTCGGACACTGGGAGTAGCAATGAAGCGATCTTCAAAATAACAAATTACGCAGCTTAAAACCGGTAACGTCAGTATGGTCCACGTCCGTCAGGAGTAGTCGCCGAGAGGAAGTCGTCAGTACACGACTACGAATCGGTCATTGCCATCCTACCCGCTCATTTCTCTTCACCAAAGAGAAGGAATCGCCACTCTGCAATTAGTGTAACTTGCCTCTCAGTATATAGACATATCCCGACGGAGTGTAACGTATACCGGAATAATTCACGCCTCAGGTTAGGGGTCAGAGGGAGCCGAGAGCATGTTCTAGGTAACGACCCTGGTCGTCTTATCTTCATCTTCAATAAATATTGTTTACTATGTTGCTTATGAAATATTAGATAATTTCTTCGTCAGAATTGATTTCATTCCCTTGTTCACACCCGTTATCTTATATGGCCTCAATAACGTACTTTTAGGAAAAAGACCACACATATTAAAACACAAATATTTCGCCCTACCCATTTTAACGTGGGCATTGTAGCGTCAAAAATGTTATAAAAGGAGCAGAAGAAGAAGTTCGTAAGAAGAAGAACATTTGGGTTCTCACCTATAAGGCGTCCCTTGTACCACAAAATCAAGTCTTCCTTCAGGCTCCGCAGGAGTCCACTTCGTTTCTAATGTTCCTTTCCGTAGTAATCAAACTAATTCAATGCTTCGCTCTCTCGTAGCTCAAAGCTGCGTTCATTTCTTGAAATCTATCCTCCGACTGCCGACAAAAAATTTTCTTGCTTCCTGTTCATAAGATAGGATATTAATTAAGGTTTCCGATGAAAGTAGAATGTAGAGTAATATAATTATGTCTTCCCTTTTCATATGTGATTTTAGAAAAGGGAATAATTACTGGCTAATTCAAAGAGCAATTTCTGACTCAAAACTAAATATTTAAAATCTTTTCATATATCTCGTCTAAATTCTTGATAGATTTTTCCTCTCTATAAATTGTTTATTTTATAATCTACTTGTGGAGAAACCACTTTTATTAGTGCTTTTTGACTTATACGTAATTTTTAACCGATCATGATTTCACTTAGAACTATTTGCTGCAGTTAATATACAGTCGAGCAATTTAATGTAATAAATAAATTATTTATTTATTAAATTAAATTTATAATACATTATATTTAATTTAATAAAGAGTAATAAAATCGAGTAATGGTCTACCACCTCGAGAAAAATATATAAGTGGCTTTTCATCATGCATTTTTAATTACGACTTTCATTTTGTAGCTCAGCTTTAATTGTTATCACTTTCCTTTCTATTCTATAGACGAGAATTCTGATGGAGTTCTCCGAAGCTTGATTTTTCAGCTGTAAGTAGATACTTCTTCTAGTAAAATCCATCTTTCTACGTGTTTTTAGTGACCATTTTTCCTTGGTCCAAATAATTTCACACAACATGTTTCATTTGTATTTTAATATTGACCTGTTGTGTATGTATTTCATTTTGTTTATTTATCATTCTTTACTTCCTTGAATCATATCCTTTAAGGTTTTAATTCTTTATTTTTGTAAACTCAGGTTATAATTGTTTTAAGTCATGAAGAGCATGTGCTTTATGTGTTTATTTTGACGAGGGATTAGATGGCAGAAGGAGCAGTTTGTATCAATCTCGCCACAAGAAGAACTTTTATTTTTATTATTGTTATTGCTGATTACTCGATTTCACACTATATACATTTTCCCCTCTTCATGATTTAGTTTTCCTGGTTTACCTTTGGTCTCGACCTCTTCTCTCCTTCTGCTTACCATTACTTTGATTTCGTTTTTATCGAACATCGAGCGGTGTTTAGCCAATGTCACTTCAATATTAACCTATCCTTAAATATATATCTTCCCGCTCTGCCCTTATCGCTATACTTTCGGTTAAAAATTAGCATCTTACTCTTTCCCCATGTATACACATAAATATATTTATAGTGAGGGAACACTCCGCCACATTTATGTAAGCTTCAAACCCACCTTCTTCCACCTTGGCTCTCCCGAGGAAACAAATAGGTTCGGGAATATTTTTAATGAAGGAAAGGGGCGCCACTTTGACCTTTTTTGCCTCCGATCAGCCAATAATCGTCAGAGCGAGCATAGTACGCTTAGATCCAACAACCGCTTTAGTCTGAATGAGAGAAATATGTCGAATTAAAGGGAATCTTACGAAGTCATCCACCGTATGCATGGATTACTCCCCCATAAGCTGTTATCCAATTTGTTCCGAGATCCGACTTATCATTGGTACGTACACTGTAAAAAAATCGATTCAAAATAAGTAATGAACTATATTTTATGGCGATGAAGTAAAACAGGCATTTCTATCATCATCTTGACAAGTCAACGATTCCCAGATTGGTCCGACACAGATTCCATTCAATTCAACTACTGAATAATCTCTTCATTTTAACATCGTAGCAGGTTTAATAGTAGCACGTAAAACTGGATGTGAATGTGATTAAATGCAAGTCAAACGGAACCTTGATGGAATCATGAAGTAATAAATTTTTTCGGAGTTAATTTATACAAATGGGTGTTTATGCATCGCCTGCGTCGCAATATTCCATGTCTTCCAGCTTTATGTGTGAAGCAAGAAAAATGGGCTAAGAACAGGATAGTGCCTAAAAGGTGTATGTAAACGGCATATTAGATAATTGGTTACTTGGCTCCCAAACAATTTCCAGATACTTTATATCAAACGATTCCTCATCACTTCGTATTATCGCGATTCCTATTTTTTTTGCGCCAATACGATTTATACGTACGGAACTTTGAAGACAAAGGTGGTTCAAGGATGGGAACATTCTGAAAAGGAAGATGAGTAAAAAGAGTAGGAGAATCGCCAGTTAAACACATTTAACCTGTCCTAACCGGATGAACGCCTTTATAAATGTAAAAACTGAAGTATTAAACCTCAAAAGTGATAGAATAGCATTCCTTCACTATCGATATTACTACTGAATTGTAAACATTGTCTTTATACTTTCCAATTGGTGAAGCAATGTGGAAAATAATGATCAGGAAGATATTCTTCCTTAAATTTATTTTTTAATTTGGTTTCATTTATACCCTAAAGTATATACAGCATACAGAATGTTACATAATTCTGTTAACCTAGACATTATGAATCTCAGTCTATTCGGTAACAGTAGTTATGGTTTGCCTGCGAATAATTACAACTATCACCTCTTCCACGAGTTTCCATTGAATAACAATATTTATATTCATATTTATCAAAGGAATAGGATATATTAAAAATAATGAATAATAGACAGAATATCTGATGTATTTTTAATAAAATGAACTACTTCTATTTTAAATACACTAATTTCGTCAGTCATCAACATCAACAACATTGTTCAGATACCTGGAGGGATGGCTGGTCATGAATAAACTTCATTAGACAGCAGAAAACATGGAAATCTAAACCATCTTTACAAAGCACTCTAATCTACTGCTTCTGCGACACAACTTACACTAAAGCTATGCTTCAGGTCACGGGTTAGCAGAAAGCGTTTCAAGAAATTTTTTATAAAGCTAACAAGCCCCTCTAGGTAATTTTCTGCCCATATCGACTTCCTGTGGACATAAACGTTAACTAACACCTTTGAATTCAATTTTTGTCTCTTTTTCTTCCAAATGTCTCACAGTCACTTATGCTAATGGATTCAAAGGTTTTTCCACATTTTTGTATCTGGAAAATACAATGTGAAACTTTGCGTTGCAGCATTCTGAACGTCTTGATTTGTCAACTATCACTTTTGTCACTTTGGAGAGACGTTTTATGCAACTGATGTCTTCAATCTTGGCTAGACATTTAAAAGTCATAATGGATCACCATCTAACATATAATCACAACTCACTAAGAGACAATACAAGGGACCAAGTAACGAATCGGCTGCAGTAGTGACAGACTATAAATTAAATTTAACTACATTTATGGTGCATGTACAAACGTGTGTAGCCATACTATTTTATTTCGGGGATTACCTAATATTACCATAAGCGTCCTCGGATGGTAGTTCAACATATATAAGAGGTGGCTAGTGACTGTTTTCATGCGTTGAATATACAGAAGTGGACATTAGACTGAGTCATTGGGAGGTGATCATTCCTATCGCTCAATCCTTGCATGCGGTTATTCAATGAAACGACGCAGAAACATGAGAAGACACCATGAGTAGACGATGGGTGGTTGGCATCTGTGATGAAACCCGTCACCAACAGAAGACGGCAGCAGTCTTTCGCCAATTTGAGCAAAGGCGTTGGCCACACTTAGGGCAACCAAGGAGGTTATAATATACTGGAGGAGACAACGCAGCTGATTTGATAAGTCAGGGGCCATATTGGTAGGTACGGAAATATAACATGCTTACTACTCGGTACACTGCAATGGATGAAGATTATTTTTTTATTTTTATTTATTTTCAATACCCCCGAAAACAACACCTATGGCCTTTTACATCGGGGGATTTAACAATCAACAACGGACCATCACACAAATCCATGTCCTGAGTGGTGAAGAAACCTACTCAGGCGGGATTCGAACCCTGTCCCTCAGGTCCCTCAGGTTAGCAGGCGAGGACTTAACCACGCCGCCACCGGGGCGCCGCCGCCACCAGTTCATTTTGCACGTGAAATAATTACAGTAGTAGGATGATTTATGAAATGCATTTTTAAAATCTCATTAAATGAGTAGAGAACAGAAAAATAGAAACAAACAACGGTCAAATATGGAGTTTAAAAAGATAACATTCGAACCTGTTGTAATACTAAAATTTGCTCTCAGGGAATCAAAGGGATTAATACCTTGCTTATATCGCCTTAGGAGGATTAAGCCCACTGCGAAAAAATTTAAGCACGATTTATTGTTATTATATTTCAATACAGATGCTGTTTCCATAAGAGGCCGTTTAAAACGTTTTTTTTACGGATTTAGTGAGGCCTATTCGTTCTGGCTTCATTGTCATCCATTGGTTAGCAGCTAATGCCTCTACCAGCACATTTAAACCTCCATGTTGGCGATGGTGACACACATGTCACCACAGGTGCGGAAGTTATTATTTTAACGCCTCTACTACTGCTGCGTGGAAAGCAATGGAACCCACCGAAGAATTTTAATCTAGAATCCTCAGCAAGCCATCTTTTCCCCTTCCTCCAGTTTTTGAAGGAATTTGTAGTAATCTTCATCAAGAAACGAAGACTATAAAACTGAAAAATTATGTTAGGATTTAATTACAGGAGGAGTTAAGGTGATAGAATAATCGATGGGAGAGTTGTGAAAAACACATCAGTATATTTGTTGATAGTGTTTAATATTTACACCCTTTACTCAACATTTTGTTTAAAGATGTCAGAAGAGTTTTCACGTGAACTTGTCCTTTATTTAGTAATGTGTGAACTACATTTCTATTGTATTGCACCAGAAGAATCATAAACGTGAAAAAATTACGTTAATTACAAAAATAACTCGTGCTCCAATTGTTCCTGGACATCCACATTTTACAAGATTGAATAATTTTACAATTATAGTAAATTCAACTATAAATATGTTCCTGAATTATGGACAGTACGCCCAAAAACCTATCACATATAATATAAGACTTCATTCGTCGACAGTTCATTATTGGCAAAATAATTAATTAACTTGGATGACGAGGAAGTATTACAAATAATTTTAAAAATACGCTAATCCTACATTCTCCGTAGTTTCTTGAATGCTCTTCTAAAATCTATGTTGAAAACTTTATATATAATAGGGTTGAGTGCCGAATTTGCGTATCCAAGCCATAGAATAAAGTTTCTTAGAGTATGAGATGAAGTACAATATTTACAGGGCAAGGTAACAAGATTCAAAATGACGTAGGGTAGCCAGCACACGATGAACGCACCTATAATCACACCAAGGGTCCTCACCAACCTCCTCTCCGTTCTCTGGAATTGTCTATTCTTATCCTGCATGAGCTGCTGAACTACGCTTAACGGTTCAGAGGGCATGTCAGTCGATAAATACGAATTCATCTCGGTCCCCATGCTCACGTCGGCAGTTGCGATCTTGGTACCGGATGGTCCATCGCCCAGCTCGAACCGTGTTCTAGTCACATAATCATCAGCCATCTCTCTCAAACCTTCAGTATCACTCTCACCATCGCAACATGTAGGCACCTGTGGCTCAAACCCATGGACCGCATCACTTGCATTTCCGCTCGCCAACGCTTTACCGCTTCTGTGGTCAGGCAGAGACTCTGAATCCGGTTTGCAATGACTCTCGGCGAATCCGTGCACTTCCTTCCCCAAACATTCACGAACAGGCGGGTAAAGATTATCTAGGACCATCCCATCATCCTGTTCTCGACCTGTTTGGCTCCGCGTATTGCTGCTGTTGATGACAGAACTTTCGAGAGTCTGAGTTGCCATATTCACCACCCAGTTCACAGATCTGTCCCTCAACCTGCACCTCATTGTGACGAATATCCAAAAGTACGCGACAATCATGACAAAGACCACAAAGTAGTACAAGAAGATGAGCCCTGAGATCGCACTATTATCGTATGGATTGAGCGTGCACAAGATTATTTCGTTGAACCGTTCGGACTCCTGCCTCTGAAAAAATACGAACAAGGACATTGCCCCTGATAACAACCAGATGATACCGATGGTCGCGATCACCCTTCAATGCGTTTGCTTCCTCCCGTACGTCAGTGGACGCTTGATGGCCCACAAGCGATCCATGGTGATGGCGCATAAGTGAAGTATTGAGGCTGAGAAGCACAAGATGTTCAGGGACACCCAAATCTGGCAGTTGGTCTCACCAAACAACCATCGTCTGGTCATGCAGTGCGTAATGTGGATGGGGAGCACCAGGAGTGATTTACTGATGTCCGTCGCCGCCAGGGACACAATGAAGAAGTTAGGAGTGATGCGGAGTGGTGTATACGTGTAAACGGACAAGACTACGAGAATATTTCCCACGATGGAGAAGATCGTGACGAAGGAGAGGCTAATGCCCGTGAGCACGGCATCCCACACAGGAACGGTGAAGTTCGGAACGCTCATGGCGTTGTCCATAGCACTGGCCTTCCTTTGGCTATACGCAACCTGAAACGGAGTAGTTGCCCCTTCCCAGCTAATACAGCCCACAACATTGGCATCAATATGAAGACAAAAATTCCTCGGAAATCTACTGCTTTATTTGGCCCTGAAAGAAAATAGAAAAGTTCTGTAATTAATTGAGTATTTTTTCCCCAATACACTTACTTTATCAACAGAGTGAAGAATGTTTACTTAAACTTGGTGACAAAAAATAGGAGAACAGAGCAGGGGACAGGAAATTAATTCGTAAATTTACGCTCAGCCCAAAACGTGCAAACGAAGACTACGTACTGATTGAGCGGGGTGGTTATAGAGAATGAAATTTTAGTACCACTGCCCGTTGCCAGCTGTCACTTTTTAGCATAGGTATATCACAAAGAAATGTTGAGAGAGACGTGGGATGGGCTGTTTGGGGAAATGCAGGTAGGAAGGAAATCGATAAAGTACGTAAGATTTACTGATGTTCAACCTCTGAAGCCTGCCAGCCATGTCTTGAAAAAGACTCTGTAGCATAGAGTAACTGTGGATACCCATGTACAGTATTATCGGATAAGACACGGACAAAAACTATAGCTAGACACAAATGATTAAAAAGAGGAGGGCACTAGTTTTATTGTGTGCAGGTATAGCTAGACACAAATGGTTCCAAGATGAAGTTCAAAATAGGAGGACACTAGTTTATTATATGCAGTTAATTGCAGTTTATCACTTTTATTTCGATAAGAACAGTGCAATGCCAATCCTGGGTTTCTCTCCACTATTCAGGTGATTAAAATTCCCCATATCTCGCTAGGTAAACTATATACCTACCACGTAATCAATATGGCTGCCCCAGTCACGCTATGCATGGGCTTTTTTAAAATAACTTAAAATTTAAAACATTTAATTTTCTTGTAAACCTTAAGGCAATTTAATTGCGATTCAAGAAAATATTTATGGTAGGCCACGAGTCACAAATAAGGAATTGTGTTTTCATTGATGAAGAAACACCTACCTATTGTGCACTTGGCCCTATTATGCACTTTAAAGCGTTAGGTATGTTTACGAAAGATGTTATCAACTTAACTTCACACAGTGCTAATATTGGCTTATTCTAATTTTTCAATTGTTTAATGTTTGACCTCAAAAACATGCTTTGACCGTCCATAGAACTTGTATTTGACAACGTATAGCCAAAAAAAGTCATGGATTTGCTCCTCCATATAAATTTACACCTTAACTTTTGCATTAAAAAAAGTTGATTGGCAAACTTGTGCTTGGCAATCTGATTTTAGAAAATTAGATCATATAAAAGTACATAAAATCAAGACTAGGTTTAGGCTCCTTGATACGTTATTAGCAAATGGAGTGCGTAAAAACATTATCCTGCCAATCGAAAATCAGTATTAAGCTGAAGAGAGCTAAAGAGTAGAATGAGCAATGTGATATCAGTATCGGAGCAGCTTTGAAACTTATTTCTAATATACCAATAACAAGATGATACTTTAGACAGAAGCACGACCTTTGTGCCCAACGCAGGAGTTGTACACGCTAACTTTTCAGTTGTAATGACGTTTCTTTATCCACCTTTCTAGCTATGGGACAGTTGGATTTGGTTTCTTCGCCAATTCGGTGCCATCAGTTGCTTCAAGCCCCTTCGATAAGTAGAGTGCGTTGTCTGGAAATAGAGGTTGTAAATGAGGATCCAGTCTTGTTTTTGCAGCAGATGACAAAGGACCAGTATCTTAAAGCAGTAAATACTCTTGTGAAATGGAGAGAAGCGCAGTGAGTTTTATGATATTCCATCTCCAACTTCAAACTATTATTTACAGCTCTTAAGCCCTCAGTGAACTTATTAAAGGCTTTCTTACTGCAAACAACTGTAATTATTGCTATCGTACATTTTCTTCTAGTGAAAATATGTCTAGAATTGTTTCTACGTCGACCTATTCAATTTCACGATCTTCCTCTCCAGTTCCGCACACTCCATTAAGTTATCTAAATTACCCTTTAGTTCCCATCTACACAGCATTCTTACCTTTCTCAAATCATTCCTTCCTTTATATTACCTGCTTACACCATAGGTACCATCCAGACTTTTCGTCTTCTCCTAATTTTATCAAATCTTTCTTTAATCTCCAACAATTTCAGCACCCTCTCAATCTTCATCCATTAATACATTTCTCCTGTGCCTTTATATTAATTGGACCCTCATTCTCCTAATCCTTAACATCTCCCCATCCTGATTCCGTAGTTTTTTTTAATAAGTACTTATGCAAATTTTAATTATTATTGCCCAATTGGGCCACATCAAAATGTCGAGGTCCTGAAAGTTCATCAAAACAGTCTAAAACTTTTTTATTCTAAGGTGATTAGAGATTGGTTTTGTATGTTGGCTGGAGAACTCGGATTCCCTCAGAGGGTCTACGTTTGAATTATGTCAGTAACAGGTTTCTCAATTGTTCGGAGTAAAAAAATGAAAATATTCGTTTTTCCGTTGCATTCTAAAGGAGGCTACGTGGTGCGTGCACTGATGAATTGGCTAGTGTCATCTGACATTGCACTCACTAGCGTGACTAGTGAATTGATGTCAGGGAATGATATGTTGGTAACGATGGAAGTTATTACTCTTTCCCTGGCATGGTTAAATATGAGTCAATGAGATACTTTTGTGATAAGACGCTACCAAGAAGGAAGGGAATAGGGGAGGGGGGGGTCGGAGGTGAGGAAGTGAAAGAATTAAAAGACTGACTGTCCAAGAGGAAGTTTTCCTAATTTGTTGTGTGTCAAAAGACACGTTATTTCCACTTTATTCCGGAAGGGGCTTAACCCTGCAGAGGGCGCGCGACTAATAGTTACAGGAAAGTTCGCGAGGCGTCTCACAGACGCCAGTGAGGTTTTCAATCCTTAGAAATGACTCCTGATATTTCATCCGGTTATATTATGCAAATACTTTACGGGATTTATATTCCATAGTTAAACAATGCATTATTTTACTATTATTTTTATTTCAAACTCATTTTTGTAATTTTTCAGACATAGTTTCACAAAAGCCAATAGACTAACAGTCAAAGCACACCATGCGTGCGTGTTCTAGACAAATATTATTTCCACATATCTTGCATTTGTACTTAGAGTATCTATTTTTATTACGCCCGCATTTGACAATTCTTCCTCTTTTAACAGAGGCAATTTCTTTATCTGTTTCACCGACGTTAGATGTGGTAGGTCATACTTTTTCAATTTTCAGACTTAATTCTCGAGGTAGAGAGGAGCATGGTTTCCGAGTCTGTAAATACTCCATAGTCAATTCTCGGGCTAATGAAATCAAGAATGCACTCCGTACATTTGAGAGAGGACTTGCATTGCTACGAAAAATGATTTGAGAATTTATTCCAGCAACGTTCATCATGCTGTAAAAGACCACCATCTATTTGTTTTTCGTGATACATCATACGAGCTACAGTGCTGGTCCACAGTATCAACGCCGGACTTAGTTAGAATATAAAATTCAATTATCTCTGGTTTATTTCTATTTGACCTGTTAGTACTAGCGTCATTATGCATAGTAGAAATAAGCAAGACATTTTTGTTTTTCTTTGGCACATAGGATACTAACGTGCAGTCATTTTTAAACCCAAATAGACTTGATTCTTTTGCACGAGATTTTGTTTCAGTGAATGCAGGTGGAATCTCTCTTTTATTTTTTCTTATTGTCCCTACAACTGTAACATTCTTTTTTAGTAAAAACTCAGCCAATTCTATGCTTGTAAACCAGTTATCAAATGTAATATTGCGTCCTGACCCATAGAGTTGAGAGCTTAGCCGTTTGACGACATCAATAGGACTGTTACTGACGTGGTAAGGGCCCAAAGATTGCTTGCCAGCATATATTTCAAGATTTCAGGTGTAACACACCCGCGAATCCACAAATGCAAAAATTTTAATGCCATACTTTTTGGGCTTGCTCGCGATATATTGCCTAAATTGGCATCTACCCCGAAACCCCTCCAATTTCTCATCAATTGTACAATATTCGCCGATGCAATAATGTTTTTGGCAATTGCTTACAAATTTTTCAAAGACATGTCTAATGGGAGCCAAATTATCTACTCTTTTCCTCTCTTTTCTTGAATGTTTTTCGTCAAACCTCAAGCAATAAAGCAAGAACTTGAACCGCTTCTCAGAGAACACTAGACGACATAATTCGATACCTGTTTTGTCAGTAGCAAAATATTACAGCTATTTGCTCTATTAGCTTTCCTTGCTCCACATAAATAAAGAACACCAAAAAGAGCCTTAATTTCTAAAGCATCGGTAGGTCTCGCATCTCTTTCCCTGCTGTAATGCTGTTGAACCTTTGAAATTTTCTGATTTGTGCATTCTACGATGGAAGAAATTATGTCACTGTCAAAAAATAACTCCCAGCATTCTTTTGGAGATTTAGCATTTTTAGCTTCACCTTTTAAACCCGGTAAATGAATCACAATGTTATGTCGACGAGTACGAACATTTTTTGTAGGAGTATTTTTATACCACCGCGAAATTTTGTCTCGTCCAATGAAATATGTGTCCGCTATGTTGCGGTAAGTATCTTCAGAACTCACATCCCTGCAATTGCTTCTTGTTCCGTGTCTGTACTCTCTGTCCTTTCTTCCACAGCATCGTATTCAGAATCACTGGAATTGTCCGAAACATCTGATTCCCCCTCTTGCACTTCCTGAAGCCACTGATCCACTACTATTCTACCCTCTTCAACTGTGGGGTCCAGTTTTCTTTTTTTCTCCATAATAGCCTGATAAAATATATACCTCATTTTCAGCGCAAATCACTAAAATTACCGTTACTGTAATTGTACATTTATGGATTCATAAAAATAAATATTAGGAAATAATATTCACCTGAAATTAGTAGCCTGTTTCCAATACCGGAACCACAGAAGAGATAAATTTTCAGATTTCAATGTACAATGTGAATTCCTTCTTCCTAAGTTTCCTTTTCGTGAGAAAATGTCCAATTTTGCAGGAAAAGCTCCCGTTGCACTGCTACACTAAGAAGCGATTGAAAACTTCGTAACGAGACATCGACCACTCACTTCGATGCCTCAACAGAAACTAAGGATATTATGGCAGTCCCTTTATAGACACAACGTTGAGCACAATCTATTCTATGTTACCCATACGCTTGAAAAAAAAGGAAAAATATAGGCACTTTGTGATTACATTAGCGAGAAACTATTAATGAACCGAATAATTCATTTACAAATTCACAGGGACGACAATGTATTACACGGCAACACGGCGCAACCCAAATGGAAGAAGATGGATAAAGTTACAGAAAGGGTCGCGCGGCGTCCAAGAGACGCCAGATCGGAATGAAATCGCTTATCACGTAAAAAATGACTGAGTGTAGGAAGAATGAACTCCTTCCGATGAAAGCAAGTGTAATACTAGGAAGGTACACGGAATAGGTAACCTATTCCCAAAAACAAAAACCACCCTGTTGTGCACCCTGGCGTCTCACAGACGCCACGCGACCTCTCCAGGGTTAAGGGTTTCCCTGCAACGCAAAAAGGCTATCGTCCTACAATAATCGTCGTGAGGATCGAGATTCTGAGGTGGCCAGAGCCCAGCTGTGGCACACGTTTTTCGTTCGCATTCCGGCCCCTACTTGTTGGGCCCTAGTTTTTCTAGAAATCTAGTATTTAGTATTCGATACAATTTATAATTGAATATGGCCTGTGTCTGTAAATGCCATCAATACATACATCAAACATACATACGAACAATACATCAAAGGTAAAAATCATTTCAAAGAAATAGGTGTGTGAAAAATTCATCGTTCAAGTTTTTCAGCCAGTATGTCACTTATTCACAAAGTAGGTATCGCTTAATTCAATTCAGTTCATAAGTAGGTTGAAGATGACGTCGAGTTTTACTCCACCTATCCCAAATTAATCCCTTCCATTAAATAATTATTGACCCTCTGCTCAAAGATGAAAACGATCCCGGATGTCGTTTGCCTCCCTCGATAAAAGTAACAACAGGATTTCTACCTATCCAAAATGGAGCAAATTACTCTCCATCGCCTCCGCTATGAAACTGCATTTGAAATGAGAGTGCTAGAGTACTCTGACAGAAAAGCTTAGATCCTGGACCACCCCCATACCTTGAAACATCAAGGGTGTGGAACTGAATTTACTGCTGCCGAGATACTATAGGCTCTACGCAAGTTTGAACCACACAATAGGTGCTCCTCTGTAGTGAGAGCAAACAACGTTGAAGTATAGGAAATATGAAATCGGAATTCTGGATAGAGTAATATAGTGTGAGCAAGGGTAATTGAAAAAACAGGTCTGGTGGGGCAAATAACATGTGTTAATTTAGAACTCAGAACAGGCTAAAAAATTTAATAAGCCTCGAAACATCGCCAAACACTCCTTAGGTTCGGGTACTTCCACCAAGGAAAATGGCGACCTACCGAAGAATTGAGTTAATTCCGTTGTTTGCATCATCCATTGAACAAAAATGAAGTAGTAGGTCTGGCTCAACAACATAATTAAATACAATATAATCATAAAAATAGCTCATGCATCCCTACTCATTAATAAGTTAATGCCTTTAAGTAGTACATTTGAAGCATTACGTCGTGTAAATACAAAACATTCTGTGGTGAAAAGAATCTCATATAATTTATTCCAACATGTATTTGGTAAACCTGTATCTATAAATGTTGGATAAGACGTAGGATAG
Source organism: Platycnemis pennipes (assembly GCA_933228895.1). Taxonomy (NCBI): domain Eukaryota; kingdom Metazoa; phylum Arthropoda; class Insecta; order Odonata; family Platycnemididae; genus Platycnemis; species Platycnemis pennipes. The sequence continues at coordinate 114,534,540 of OW121850.1, forward strand.
TATGAAGCAGGAAAAAGGATTAACTTTTGAGACATGTTAGTTCGGAAAATACGCGTTGTATAATTAGCCAAGGATATTACGGGACGTTTTCTTGAAATCATTACAACTGAATTTGAACAAGTCGAACCTGTATTTTGGGATTTAAAACCGCAAAAATAAAACAAAAAAGACTCCCAATGGTAAATTCCTCCTATCATAGAGTTCCACCTGGTCTAAATCGGAGAGGGAGTGAGGTAAGCAAAGAGGGAAATTCCAACATTGCATCGGAAAAAGAGGAGAAAATATGAAAGGCGGAAAGGAGGTTGAACAAGAATGTCATGAATGGAGAAGGGAGGGAAGTTATAAGAGAAAATTGCAAACAATGCCGGACAGAACAATGAATCAAATTATTTTAGACACGACAAACACAGAGTAACGTTATCCATCGTAGAAGTAGTAGAATTAGGTTTTAGAGTCCAAACTGCTGAAGTTGTATAGCATATTTTAGAGTGACTTTAGATAGTGGCAATACTTATACGTATCCAATGTGTAAGGCATATTAAACCCTATTTTTCGGTATTTCACATATCTTGCTTTTTTTCATTTTTAAATTCTAAATTTCTTACATTATGAATATGCAACTGCAGAGGATACCCTAAAAGAAGATAATTACATGCCAACTCTATAACCTTCCGAAGACCTTCAGTCCCATTTGAGGGCTTCAGTTTTCGGACACTGGGAGTAGCAATGAAGCGATCTTCAAAATAACAAATTACGCAGCTTAAAACCGGTAACGTCAGTACGGTCCACGTCCGTCAGGAGTAGTCGCCGAGAGGAAGTCGTCATTACGCGACTACGAATCGGTCATTGCCGTCTGACCCGCTCATACCTCTTCACCGAAGAGAAGGAACCGCCCCTATGCAATGAGAGTACCTTGCCTCCAAGTATATAGACATATCCCGACGGAGTGTAACGTATACCGGAATAATTCACGCCTCAGGTTAGGGATCAGAGGGAGCCAAGAGCATGTTCTAGGCAACGACCCTGGTCGTCTTATCTTCATCTTCAAAAAATATAGTTTACTATGTTGCACATGAAATATTAGATAATTTCTTCGTCAGAATTTATTTCATTCCCTTGTTAACACCCTTTATCTTATATGGCCTCAATAACGTACTTTTAGGAAAAAGACCACACATATTAAAACACAAATATTTCGCCCTACCCATTTTAACGTGAGCATTGTAGCGTCAAAAATGTTATAAAAGGAGCAGAAGAAGAAGTTCGTAAGAAGAAGAACATTTGGGTTCTCACCTATAAGGCGTCCCTTGTACCACAAAATCAAGTCTTCCTTCAAGCTCCGCAGGAGTCCACTTCGTTTCTGATGTTCCTTTCTCGTAGTAATCAATCTAATTCAATGCTTCGCTCTCTCGTAGCTCAAAGCTGCGTTCATTTCTTGAAATCTATCCTCCGACTGCCGACAAAAAATTTACTTGCTTCCTGTTTATAAGATAGGATATTAATTAAGGTTTCCGATGAAAGTAGAATGTAGAGTAATATAATTATGTCTTCCCTTTTCATATGTGATTTTAGAAAATGGAATAATTACTGGTAATTTAATGAGCAATTTTTGACTCAAAACTAAATACTTAACTTCTTTTCATATACCTCGTCTAAATTCTTGATACATTTTTCCCCTCTATTTATGGTTTATCTTATAATCTACTTTTAGAGAAACCACTTTTATGAGTGCTTTTTGAATTATGGGTCATTTTTAACCGATGTTGATTTCAATTAGATCTATTTGCTGCAGTTAATATACAGTTGAGCAATTTAATGTAATAAATAAATTATTTATTTATTACATTAAATTTATATTAAATTATATTTAAAGTAATAAAGAGTAATAAAGTCGAGTAATGGTCTACTACTTCGAGAAAAATATTCAAGTGGCTTTTCATCATGCATTTTCAACTACGACTTTCATTTTGTAGCTCAGCTTTGATAGTTGTCACTTTCCTTTCTATTCTGTCGGCGAGAATTCTGATGGAGTTCTCCTAAGCTTGATTTTGCAGCTGTAAGTAGATTCTTCTTCCAGTAAAATCCATCTTTCTACGTGTTTTTAGTGACCATTTTTCGTTGTTTCAAATAATTTCATACACCATGATTCATTTTTATTTTAATATTGACCTGTTGTGTATGTATTTCATTTTGTTTATTTATCATTCTTTACTTCCTTTAATATCCTTTAAGGTTTTAATTTTTTATTTTTGTAAACTCAGGTTATAATAGCTTTAAGTCATGAAAATCATGTGCTTTATGTGTTTATTTTGACGAGGGATTAGATGGCAGAAGGGGCAGTTTGTATCAATCTCGCCTCAAGAAGAACTTTTATATTTATTATTGTTATTGCTGATTACTCGATTTCACACTAGATACATTTTCCCCTCTTCATGATTTAGTTTCCCTGGTTTACCTTTGGTCTCCACCTCTTTTCTCCTTCTGCTTACCATTACTTTGATTTCGTTTTTATCGAACATCGAGCGGTATATAGCCAATGTCACTTCAATATTAACCCATCCTTAAATACATCTCTTCCCACTCTTCCATTATCGCTATACTTTCGGTCCAAAATTAGCATCTTACTTTTTTCTCATGTATACACATAAATATATATTGTGAGGGAACACTCCGCCACATTTATGTAAGCTTCAAACCCACCTTGGCACTCCCGAGGAAATAAATAGGTCCGGGAATATTTTTGATGAAGGAAAGGGGCGCCAGTTTGACCTTTTTGCCTCCGATCAGCCAATATCCGTCAGAGCGAGCATAGTACGCTTATATCCAGCAACCTCTTTAGTCTGAGTGAGAGAAATATTTCGAATTAAAGGGAATCTTACGAAGTCATCCACCGTATGCATGGATTACTCCCCTATAAGGTGTTATCCAATTTGTTCCGAGATCCGACTTATCATCGCTACGTACACTGTAAAAATCGCCTCCCAATAAGTAATAAATTATATTTTATGGCGACGAAGTTTAACAGGCATTTCTATCATCATCTTGACAAGTCACCGATTCCCAGATTGGTACGACACAGATCTCCACTCAATTCAACTACCGACTAATCTCTTCATTTTAACATCGTAGCAGGTTTAATAGTAGCAGGTAAAACTGGATGTGAAAGTGATTATAATCAAATCAACCGGGACCCTGATGGAGTCAGGAAGTAATACATTTTTTCGGAGTTAAATTATACAAATGGATGTTTATGCATCGCCTGCGTCGCAATATTCCATGTCTTCCCGCTTTATGTGTGAAGCAAGAAAAATGGGCTAAGAACACGATAGTGCCTAAAATTTGTATGAAAACGGCATACTTGAAAATTGGTTATTTTGCTCCCAAACAATTTCGAGATACTTTATATCAAACGACTCCTCATCACTTTGTATTATCGCGATGCCTATTTTTTTGCGCCAATACGATTTATCCGTACGGAACTTTGAAGACAAAGGTGGTTCAAGGATGGGAACATTCTGAAAAGGAAGATGAGTAGGAGAATCGCCAGTTAAACACATTTAACCTGTCCTAACCGGATGAACGCCTTTATAAATGTAAAAACTGAAGTATTAAAGCTCAAAAGTGATAGAATAGCATTCCTTCACTATCGATATTACTACTGAATTGTAAAAATTGTCTTTATACTTTCCCAATGCTGAAAAAAGGTGGAAAATGATGAACAGGAAAATATTCATCCTTAAATTTATTTTTGAATTTGGTTTCATTTATACTTTAAAGTATATACAGCATACAGAATTTTACATAATTCTGTTTACCTAGACATTATGAATTTCAGTCTATTCAGTAACAGTAGTTATGGTTTGTAGTTATGATACAACTATCACCTCTTCCACGAGTTTCCATTGAATAACAATGTTTATATTCATATTAATCAAAGGAAAAAGATATATTAAATATAATGAATAATAGACAGAATATCTTATGTATTTTTAATAAAATGAACTACTACATTTTAAACACACTAAAATATAGTTATAGAGTATATAGAGAATATAGTATATAGAGAAACTGGAAGAGGTGAAAGAGTTCTGTTACCTGGGAAGCAGAGTAACCAACGATGGACGAAGCAAGAAAGAAATAGTGAGTAGAATAGCCCAGGCAAAGAGGGCATTCTTTCAAAAGAAGAATCTACTTACAGCAGGAAATACAAGCATAGAAGTAAGGAAACAGTTCATCAGAACATACATCTGGAGCATTTTTCTTTACGGCAGTGAATCATGGACGATGACAGCAGCGGAGAAGAAAAGGGTAGAAGCATTTGAAATGTGGTGTTACAGAAGAATGCTGAAGATTAAATGGATCGACCGAGTAAGTAACGAGGAAGTGCTAAGAAGAGTAGGAGAAAAGAGAAGTCTGCTGACAACTCTAAAAAGAAGAAGGGAAAACTTAATCGGCCATATCTTGAGAAACGACGGCCTGATGAAGACTATCGTCGAGGGAAAAGTGAACGGGAAGATTGGAAAAGGCAGGCCTCGTATGAGATATATGAAACAAGTTGTGAAGAGTGTAAAAGAGAAGAATTACGTCACAATGAAAAGGTTGGCCGATAGAAGAATCGAGTGGAAAGCTGCGTCAAAGCAATCCTAGGATTGTTGACCAATGATGATGATGATGATGAAAATATAGTTAAATATATCACTTTCATCAGTCATCAACATCAACGACATTGTTCAGATACCTGGCGGGATGGCTGGTCATAAATAAACTTCATTAGACAGGAGATGACATGGAACTCTAAACCATCTTCACAAAGCACTCTAATCTACTGCTTCTGCGACACAACTTCCACTAAAGCTATGCCTCAGGTCACAGGTTAGCAGAAAGCGTTTCGGGAATTTTTTTAATAAAGCCAACAAGCCCCTCTAGGTAATTTTCTGCCCATATCGACTTCCTGTGGACATAAACGTTAACTAAAACCTTTGAATTAACATTTTTGTCTCTTTTTCTTCCAAATGTCCCACCGTACACCTTATGCTAATGGTTTCATAGGTTTTTCCACATTTTTGTATCTGGAAAATACAATGTGAAACTTTGCGTTGCAGCATTCTGAACGTCTTGATTTGTCACCTATCACTTTTGTCACTTTGGAGCACAGATATAGAGATATGCTTTGGAGAGACGTTTTATGCGACTGATGTCTTCAACCTTGGCTAGACATATAAAAGTCATAATGGATCACCATCTAACATATAATCACAACTCACTAGGAGACAATACAAGGGACCAAGTAACGAAACGGCTGCAGTAGTGACAGACTATAAATTAAATTTAACTAAATTTATGGTGCATGTACAAACGTGTGTAGCCATACTAGTTAATCTCGGGGATTACCTAATATTACCAAAAGCGTCCTCGGATGGTAGTTCAACATCTATAAGAAGAGGCTAGTGACTGTTTTCATGCGTGGAATATACAGAAACCGACATTAGACTGAATCATTAGGAGGTGATCATTCCTATGGCTCAATCCTTGCATGAGGTTATACAATGAAATGACGCAGAAACATGAGAAGACACCATGAGTAGACGATGGGTGGTGGGCATCTGTGATGAAACCCGTCACCAACAGAAGACGCCAGCAGTCTTTCGCCAATTTGAGCTAAGGCGTTGGCCACATTTAGGGCAACCAAGGAGGTTAGAATATACTGGAGGAGACATCGCAGCTGATTTGATATGTCAGGGGCCATATTGGTAGGTACGGAAATACTACATACTTTCTACTCGGTACACTGGAATGGATGAAGTTCTATTTGCACGTGAAAAAATTTACAGTAGTAGGATGATTTATGAAATGCATTTTTAAAATCTCGTTAAATGAGTAGAGAACATAAAAATAGAAACAAACAACGGCCAAATATGGACTTTAAAAAGATTAAATTCAAACCAGGTTTAGTAATAAAATTTGCTGTTTGGGAATCAAATGGATTAATACCTTGCTTACATTGCCTTAGGAGGATTAAGCCCCACTGCGAAAAAAATTTAAGCACGATTTATTGTTATTATATTTCAATACAGATGCTGTTCCCATAAGAGGCCGTGTAAAACGCAATGTTTTTTTACGTAGTTAATGAGGCCTATTCGTTCTGGCTTCATTGTAATCCATAGGTTAGCAGCTAATGCCTCTACCAGCACATTTTAACCTCCAAGTTGGCGATGGTGACACACTTTTCACCACAGGCACGGAAGCTATTATTATAACGGCTCAACTACTGCTGCTTGGAAAGCAATGGAACCCACCGAAGAATTTTAATCTAGAATCCTCAGCAAGCCATCTTTTCCCCTTACTCCAATTTTTGAAGGAATTTGAAGTAATCTTCATCAAGTAGCGAAGACTATAAAACTGAAAAGTTATGTTAGGAGTTAATTACAGGAGGAGTTAAGGTGATAGAATAATCGATGGGAGAGTTGTGTAAAACACATCAGTATATTTGTTGATAGTGTTTAATATTTACACCCTTTAGTCAACATTTTGTTTAAGAATGTCAGAAGAGTTTTCACGTGAACTTGTCCTTTATTTAGTAATGTGTGAACTACATTTCTATTGTATTGCACCAGAAGAATCATAAACGTGAAAAAATTACGTTAATTACAAAAATAACTCGTGCTCCAATTGTTCCTGGACATCCACATTTTACAAGATAGAAGAATTTTACAATTATAGTAAATTCAACTATAAATATGTTCCTGAATTATGGACAGTACGCCCAAAAAAACATTCACATATAATATAAGACTTCATTCGTTGACAGTTTATTATTGGCAAATAAATTAATTAACTTGGATGACGAGGAAGCATTACAAATAATTTTAAAAATACGCTAATCCTCCATTCTCAGTAGTTTCTTGAATGCTCTTTTAAAATCTATGTTGAAAACTGTATATATAATAGGGTTGAGTGCCGAATTTGCGTATCCAAGCCATAGAATAAAGTTTCTTAGAGTCTGAGATGAAGTACAATATTTACAGGACAAGGTGACAAGATTCAAAATGACGTAGGGTAGCCAGCACACGATGAACGCACCTATAATCACACCAAGGGTCCTCGCCAACCTCCTCTCCTTTCTCTGGAATAGTCTATTCTTATCCTGCATGAGCTGCTGAACTACGCTTATTGGTTCAGAGGGCATGTCAGTCGATAAAGACGAATTCATCTCAGTCCCCAAGCTCACGTCGACAGTTACGATCTTGGTTCCGGATGTTCCATCTCCCAGCTCGAACCGTGGTCCAGCCACATAATCATCAGCCATCTCTCTCAACCCTTCAGCAACACTCTCACCATCGCACCTTGTAGGCACCTGTGGCTCAAACCCATGGACGGCGTCACTTGCATTTCCGCTCGCCCACGCTTTACCGCTTCTGTGGTCAGGCAGAGACTCTGAATCCGGTTTGCAATCACTCTCGGCGACTCTGTGCACTTCTTTCCCCAAACATTCACGAACAGGCGGGTAAAGATTATCTAGGATCGTCCCATCTACCTGTTCCCGTCCTGAATGGCTCCGCGTATTGCTGCTGTTGATGACAGAACTTTCGAGAGTCTGGGTTGCCATGCTCACCATCCAGTTCACAGATCTGTCCCTCAACCTGCGCCTCATTGTGACGAATATCCAAAAGTACGCGACAGTCATGACAAAGAGCACAAAGTAGTACAAGAAGATAAGCCCTGAGATCGCTCTATTATCGTATGAATTGAGCGTGCACAAGATTATTTCGTTGAACCGTTCGGACTCCTGCCTCTGAAAAAATACGAACAAGGACATTGCCCCTGATAACAACCAGATGATACCGATGGTCACGATCACCCTTCGATGCGTTTGCTTCCTCCCGTACGTCAATGGACGCTTGATGGCCCAGAAACGATCCATGGCAATGGCGCACAAGTGAAGTATTGAGGCTGAGCAGCACAAGATGTTCAGGGACACCCAAACCTGGCAGGTGGTCTCACCAAACAACCATCGTCTGGTCACGCAGTACGTAATGTGGATGGGGAGCCCCAGGATTGATATACTGATGTCCGTCGCCGCCAGGGACACAATGAAGAAGTTCGGAGTGATGCGGAGTGGTGTATACGTGTAAACGGACAAGACTACGAGAATGTTTCCCACGATGGAGAAGATCGTGACGAAGGAGAGGCTAATGCCCGTGAGCACGGCCTCCCACACAGGAACGGTGAAGTTCGTAACGTTCATGGCGATGTCCATAGCACTGACCTTCCTTTGGCTATACGCAACCTGAAACGGAGTAGTTCCCCCTTCCCAGCTAATACAGCCCACAACATTGGCTTGAATATGAAGACAAAAATTCCTCGGGAATCTACTGCTTTTTTGGCCCTGAAAGAAAATAGAAAAGTTCTGTAATTATTGGAGTCTTTTTTTCCTTAATACATTTACTTTGTCGGCAGAGTAATGAATGTTTACTTAAACTTGGTGACAAAAAATAGGAGAAAAGAGCAGGGGACAGGAAACTAATTCGTAAATTTACGCTCAGCCCAAAACGTGCAAACGAAGACTACGTACTGATTGAGCGTGGGTGGTTATAGGGCATGAAATTTTAGTACGGCTGCCCGTTGCCAGCTGTCACTTTTTAGCATAGGTACATCACAAAGAAATGTTGAGAGAGGCGTGGGATGGGCTGGGTGGGGGAATGCAGGTAGGAGGGAAATTGATAAAGTACGTAAGATTTGCTGATGTTCCACCTCTGAAGCCTGCCAGCCATGGCTTGAAAAAGACACTGTAGCATAGAGTAACGGTGGATACCTATGTACAGAATTATCGGAAAAGACACGGACAAAAACGTGGGATCCCACATACAGATCAGTATAATGCAAAGCAGTAATAAAGCAGGTATTCTGGTAATTTTTTACGATAAATTAAATTTAGACCTCAAATGAATCACAAATAAGGAATTGCTAGACACAAATAATTTCAAGATGAAGTTAAAAATAGGACTCTAGTTTTATTACATGCAGTTATTTTCAGTTTGTAATTTTTATTTCGTTGAGAACAGTCTACTATCGGCGCAAAAAAGGTAGAACGCTGAACTTTAAGCATTTGTATGAAATTCTGCCAAAGCCCCATAGAGTCGTGTAATATATCGTTGTACTCCTTGTTTATTTGACTATAACATTAAATCATTAAAAAGTGTTTAAACGTAAACGTTAAGCTTCTACGGTCGAAAGAGTGAAGAAGAACACGCGAAAAACTAGGAGAACGGCGAAACGGTCTTCTTCTTCATCTCGTCACGGGCAAAATATTTCATTGGTACCCTTCATTGTTTTTTTTAAAGAGAGAACTACATCTCCGCATTACAAATATTTTTTTAAAATTAAATTTTGCCCATTCTTTGAATTTTAAAACGGCCTAAGGTTAGATTTCAATTTCCGAGGTGTAGAAAAGTACATGAATATCGAGGTTACGTATGCTATATGGAAAAAATATTTAAAAACTTTTCATGTAAGGAAATGTTGATATCGTTCCTCTTACTTAAAATATATCACAAAGACGAAAATCGCTCCGCGGCAATGCACGCTACCATTTTACACTGTTGGCAATAGTGAGCTCCTGGTCGCGCGCGGCTCAAATCTCTGATAATACGTCCGTCGAGTGCTATGTAAGAATCTAAACACTCAAAACGGTAGTTAACATTTAATTTATAATCATTTATCCATTGAAATTGTCTTCATAAGTAACAAATACATGATGAAACGAAAGAACATAACACTGAATTAATATAAAAACATTTACACTCAGCATGTATGCATTTTTTCAATATCACATTAAACGAGAGGAAACAATCGTCATGAATAACAAATAAATTGATACTTCGGACCCATTTTTCACCACTTTTTTCCTTGGGATTTCTTTTTCATCTTCGCTATAGTTTTCAAAATAAGCAATCACATTACTAATAACTTTTTTTTCCTTTAAGGTTACGTTGGGCCTCCCACGGCCTTGTCTGTTTCCTTCATGATCGCCGCAAATTTCTTGCAATACTCGCCGTTCCGTAAAAGGCATGGTGTCGATAGAATGACGGAATGCAAACTGAGGTTTTGATTGAGGGTTTCGGAATTCCGAGAAATTTGCAACCCTTTTGGGTTAGACCATCCAGCAGCCCTTTTCTAGTCTCATGAAGTTTGGACCCAGGGGTCCAAATGGCCTTTTCCTTCCTTGTAAGCGCTGGGATGAGGTCTCACTACTACTAAAAACATATATGCACTCAGCATGTATGAATTTTCTCAATATAAAATAAAACGAGAGAAAACAATTGTCATGAATAACAAATAAGTTGAATAGCATTGTTGTTAACATTAACATTATAATTGTTAACATTCTCGTGATAATCAATTTATTTGTTATTCATGACGATTGTTTCCTCTCGTTTAATGTGATATTGAAAAAATGCATACATGCTGAGTGTAAATGTTTTTATATTAATTCAGTGTTATGTTCTTTCGTTTCATCATGTATTTGTTACTTATGAAGACAATTTCAATGGATAAATGATTATAAATTAAATGTTAACTACTGTTTTGAGTGTTTAGATTCTTACATAGCACTCGACGGACGTATTATCAGAGATTTGAGCCGCGCGCGACCAGGAGCTCACTATTGCCAACAGTGTAAAATGGTAGCGTGCATTGCCGCGGAGCGATTTTCGTCTTTGTGATATATTTTAAGTAAGAGGAACGATATCAACATTTCCTTACATGAAAAGTTTTTAAATATTTTTTCCATATAGCATACGTAACCTCGATATTCATGTACTTTTCTACACCTCGGAAATTGAAATCTAACCTTAGGCCGTTTTAAAATTCAAAGAATGGGCAAAATTTAATTTTAAAAAAATATTTGTAATGCGGAGATGTAGTTCTCTCTTTAAAAAAAACAATGAAGGGTACCAATGAAATATTTTGCCCGTGACGAGATGAAGAAGAAGACCGTTTCGCCGTTCTCCTAGTTTTTCGCGTGTTCTTCTTCACTCTTTCGACCGTAGAAGCTTAACGTTTACGTTTAAACACTTTTTAATGATTTAATGTTATAGTCAAATAAACAAGGAGTACAACGATATATTACACGACTCTATGGGGCTTTGGCAGAATTTCATACAAATGCTTAAAGTTCAGCGTTCTACCTTTTTTGCGCCGATAGTAATTCCAATCCTGGGTTTCTCTCCACTATTCAGGTGATTAAAATTCCCCATTTCTCGCAAGGCAAACTATATACCTACCACGTAATCAACATGGCTGCCAGGGCTGCAAGTCGGTCATTATTACCATTATTGGTCATTATTTCTGATCTTGGTCATTTAAAGTCATTATTATGCTAAAAAGTCATTATTATACCGTATTTACTTGCATATAAGACGAGGTTTTTGTCACTTTTATCCGCGGGATAAAAGTGACAAAAATTCAGGGTCGTCCTATGTGTGCGAGCGAAGCATTCTTTGCTTTTTTTTTGGGTTAGTGTCAAGGTCGAAATCAAAGTCACCTTTGTTGGATGGTGCAATAATAACATTGTATGACGGGTGAGTTGTCGCTATTTTTGACTCTGTAGCGGCAGACGACGCACGCACGTTACATTTGCTTCGGAAGCGAACGTATAGATGATCCGATGAGCCCGGCGCGGCTGCCGTGTCATCTGATATCCACAGACAAATCGACAATTTCTGACTAGCATCTTTGTTATATTTTTCACAACAATTTAGTGGAGTCGATTGTTAGAAGGAACCAATGTCTCCTGCATACAGCCTGCTTTGGTTGACCATGAAGGTAATGTAGCCAGGCAGTCAGGCGACAGAAGAGTAGCATTGTTGTAGGGGTGAGATTACAGAATGTATGAAAGTAACGAGCGAAAAGTAGCTCCACTGCCACTACTAAATTTCATTCAGGAACGATACAATGTTACAATACGGACAATAATATTACGTAATATGGTTCCAGACCCCCAGACCCTCCTATGTAAGACAATGTAAGATAATCCCAACCCTCCACTCTCCCCAAAACATCTTCCGTAATACTAACGGAATTTATGCGTTACATTAATAAATGAGTAAGGAAGTCTAATTTTTTTATTTTTTGTCTCTAAAATCCTACCCCATTTTATATTCAAATTCGTCCTATATGCGAGTAAACACGGTATTACGAAGGGTCCAAAATGGAACAAACCTCACATCAGTGCTGTGAGAAACCTGCATCAGTGCAGTGCAGGAAACATCAGAGACCTGCATTCTCTGCCAACTCCCCAACTGGCAGCCGACTGGACCCTAAAAATCCCTTGCAATGCACGAATTGAAGACGCGCGAGTACAAGATATGTGTTTGAATCGCGCATTTTCCAGATTTTCATTGCTTAGTTGGCCGCCAGTTTGCGTGTTGGCGGAGAATCAAGGACTCTAGGAAACATAAACTCAAGTGTGTTTGGCCGGTTTCAGTAAGGTTTTGGTTGTATTTGGTCAATTTTTGGTCAATATTTGGGCAAAAATAAGTAATTTTTCCATTAGAACCAACTGGTAGGACCACTTGCAAGCCCTGTGGCTGCTCCAGTCACGCTATACATGAGCTTTTTTAAAATAACTTAAAATTTAAAACATTTAATTTTCGTGTTAACCTGTATTCCTTAAGGCAACTTATTTGCGGTTCAAGAAAGTATTTATGGTTGGCCACGAATCACAAATAAGGATGTTATCAACTTAACTTCACACAGTGCTAATATTGGCTTATTTTAATTTTTCAATTGTTTAATGTTTGACCTCAAAAACATGCTATTGACCGTTCATAGAACTTGTATATGACAATGTAGAGCCAATAAAATTCATGGAATAAATAAATAAATAAATTCCAGATAAATTTAATCCTTAGCTTTTGCATTTAAATGAATTTTGATTGGCAAACTTGTTGTGTTTGGCAATCTGATTTTAAAAAATTACATCATATAAAATTACATAAAATCAAGAATAGGTTTATGCTCCTTGATACGTTATCAGCAAATGGAGTACGTAAAAACATTATACTGCCAATCGAAAATCAGTATTAGGCTGAAGAGAGCTAAAGAGTACATTGAGCAATGTGATATCAGTATTGGAGCAGCTTTGAAACTTATTTCTAATAAACCAATAACAAGATGATCCTTGAGACAGAAGCACGACCTGTGTGCCCAACGCAGGAGTTGTACAGGCAAACTTTTCAGTTGTAATGACGTTTCGATATTCACCTACTAGCTATGGGACAGTTGGATTTAGTTTTGCTCACCAATTCGGTGCCTTGAGTTGCTTCAAGCCCCTTCGATAAGTAGAGTGCGTTGTCTGGAAATAGAGGTTGTAAATGAGGATCCAGTCTTGTTTTTGCAGCAGATGACAAAGCACCAGTATCTTAAAGCAGTAAACACTCTTGCGAAACGGAGAGAAGCGTTGTGAGTTTTATGATATTCCATATCCAACTCCGAACTATTATTTACGGCTCTTAAGCCCTCAGTGAACTTATTAAAGGCTTTCTTAATCACTTCCGGCGAAGTGAGGACGGAAACATCCACAGCGTCTTATCCATTTCCCGAGCGACTACGATTCGCTAATTTTGTGGTGTGTTAACCTTTATCTAAATTTTGATGAGTGAACATAGATCTGGAATTCTAAAGAAATTTGGTGCGTTGGACGACATGACGAAGAGCAGTTTGTTTCAAAAACATATGATCGTAATTAAATAAAGTAATTTTTTTTTAATTTAAGTGAGCCTTAGGTATGCATAGATGTTATTCACTAAACACTTAATACTTCCTTCAAAGTAATATTTTCTATTTCATGCATATTTTCAGCAAATAATTACCGTTTTCCCAACAAATTGAAAGATTTTTATCAAAAATAAAACCATAAAAATAATATTTTTTTATAAAGACAGTCCAACAATCAGGATTATTTTCCATAGTATGTCTTGAGCTGGCCGTTGGGCATGGCAAAGTTGAACAATGAATGGAGAATAGTTGTTTGAGATATGAACGTGCTTTATTTGCGAAATGGATAAGGATGGTGTATAACAGAATGCAGTGTGGGAATTATAGTGAATCCTAGCGCGCATGTAGATAGACGCTGTTTCGGGTCGTCACATGGATTTGAGGGTTTTGAGTGAGAAGGTTTATTTTAACAAAGGGTTCTAACCTTGCATGAATGTACTACTCCTATATACAAGGGTATTGAAATTTGGGTTAAGGATTGGAGGTCATAGAAGTGGAGGGCGATTTTCTTGGGAGGGTTTTTTTTCTGAACTGGAAACCGTGGATGACGGTTGAACTTATCAACCGTGAAATATGAAGTCCCGTGCATAAATCGTACATTTGCATGATTAACAAGCAAATTAAAGCAGGTGTATTTTGAGATAGAGAAGTTTATAATGTAATAATTTACTCGTACAATAAGAGACTGATAAATTAACTCGTAATTGCTAGGTATTAAATTAATAATTTTATTTGTAATTTTAGAATCATTTTTCATGCAGCCACGACTGCTTTGTCTGGTTTTTGTGTAGTTTACAAGTCATGATAATATCATTAAATGAGAGGCTGTGTTAAATGTAAACCTACTTGTTCCACTGCTGAATTCATACAACTTGGTGGCAAAAACATTAGCCTTAAAACTGAAAACAACATATTTTCCTTTGACGGTGTGTCTCTTAGAGTAGCTTCACTCACTCCCCTCACCGTCGCGTTTGAATAAAGGAAGCTGCGTTACCGCAAATTAAATGAACGTTCTTCTTGACCTAAGTGAGCGACTTGATTGAAGCTTTAACGGACGCGCACCATTTCCTAGTTTTGTTAATGAGGGGGGAAAGAAGGCTGAAGTGAAGAAAAGAATACGGCAGTGAAACATGAGTTTCTTCTCTCCTCGTTAAGGTCGTGTCCTGGTTGTCCATGTTTTGCGTAGCACTGGGGGAGAGAAAGGGCAAGTCTATGAACGATCAACAGGGAGGAGAGTACTCAGCCTTCGTTGGGAGAAAGATGCATTTTAAATAAATTATTCGTTCATTTTAGGTTGTGATGCAAGTGATTATTGATCAATGATAAATATTTGAAATGAGAAATGCAAGCCTGTCTTATTATTCGCAAACAATAGAGGCTTTTTGGCAGCGTTACATAATTTATGAGCGATCTTAGTGTTACGCAGTGTTATAGGGGGTAAGGGCTTGGATAAAAACAGTGAAAAATCAGAGTTTCGCAATAAATGGATGACCTCTAATAGCAAATTAAAATTTCCAGTCTGTAAACCCTTCAATGACGTCACTCGCGTTAATCAGGACAGCCGGTTGTTTTCATCTACTGAGGCAACCTTAGGAAGATGAAGTACGAAATACTGCTAGGAATCCCGTCTTTGGAGAAATGGCTTGTGAATTAAAAAGAGGATGCAGGAAAACAAGGATTCGGCAGAATGGCCGATCCTTGGTATACGGTATAGGAAACAGCGGGTTTACAGTTTGGAGGATTACCTGGATCGTCACCATTATCTCTACTCGTTAGAAGGTGGCTCGGGTGGAGATTTACCGATTTATCCCACACCTCGGGCTAGTACCAAGTCTTTGGGAGTTCCTCACTTCAATCAGTGTCAAGTGAGGAAATTGCAAAAATATATTCCTTATTTCGATATTTCACTAAAATATTTCGTCGAGGTTTTCCTCCCCGCAGCGTCTTCTCTTACGGAATTGAGCTTCGGTGTCAAAAAGTGAGTCGTCTTCGTCTGCAACAGCTGCATTAGCAACTGCCTTAGATGTCGTTTGCTTCTTTTGGATCAGATGTCTCCAATCGGATGCCGTCTCTCTCTCTGTGAAACATATTTATCAGGGACTACGAGATTTTCAATTGTTTTGTGCCGTTTTACCACACTTGCAGGCACGTAGCCAGGGGGGGGGGGGCTTCTGCATTTTATATCTTTTTTTTCTTCCCCCCCGAAATTTTTTCCCAATACTTTTGCTGTTCTGATTATAGCAGTGAACTTTAACAATGAGAAGAGATAAGTATGGGCACTGTAAAAGTAAATATCAAGCACTGAAAATTAAGGTAAGAGATTTGTAGCATGTCGACACCGAATGGGCAAGACTGATTTGTTTCAATATACGCAAGACCTGCCCCCCCGAAGCAAATTTCTACGTGCCTGTACACTTGCATAAAAGTTTTGGGCCAAAACCATTGGATAAAATTTCACACGGTCCAAATTAGTTATATTCATTTGTGTACAAAAATTGGATGGAAATTGGTTGGTGGGACAATTCATTATATCTATCTATATCTACGACATACCCTGCAAGCCACATCGAGGGTGTGTATCAGGGGGTGCATCCATACCAGGAACAATGACACAACAAACAAAAATGAACAATACAACACAAACACTACACCTTTAAAAGTAATTAGGGGAAAAAAGAAAAAAAACTACCAAATCCCAATCCTGCAGGACACACCCACGAATACCATGCATGCCTTGAAACCCGACATAAATTTCATAGATACTCATGCATGCAAAAAAAAAAGCAATGCATGCGAGTTATACCTTGATCAAGTAACGTTGGGCCCGGGCGGGGTTTGTATGGGTGATACTCGTCTATACTTCTGCCGTTTTGCTCTTATTCCTTGTCTGCAAGTGGCGGGCAAGTAAAATGTGTGTCAGCACAATGGATCCAAAGGGGTCTAGGGGGGCTTCAGAAGGCCACCGAGGGCCCCTCAAATTAAAAATTTTTAGCACTCACAGAGCAAGTCTCTGGAATGAGGAAGTAGGAGAGAGCAGTGGACTTCTCGTTTCCCAAACAGAAAAACTGCGGAAATACCAAAATTCCCATCCGGTTGAAACCGGAAACAGAAGCTAATTCGCGGAAACCCCATCACTGTAAATTTCCTTCTCCGATGTCTCGTTTCCCTCCCTTGGATTTGCATCCGTTCTAAGAGTTCATCAAGCCCCTCCTCCTCACAGAACCATATACCTCCGAATTCTGATCTTTTGCATGGATTTTCATGAAAATTTGGGATTAAGCTCTACTTAACCTCAAATTCAAAATCTGCCCTATGCCAATGTGCGCTTATTATTCTTAGGGGTGAAAACTACCCCATATTGCGGAAACTTAATCTGCAAATTAAAGCATTTTTAAATTGAAATAAGTTAAAATAAGTTGAATGAAGATTATTTGATGTTTTGGGACATGTTAGTGATTTTTCAGAATGTTTTAACCCTTAAAAACCACTTTTATGAGAAAATTAAAGAAGAAAAAAAACATTTACCGTCATTTTTTGATACAATTTAATGTTTTGCTAGCATCATATTGATATAATTTCATCCTTTACGATTTATATAATTTTCTTGTAGTTTTTCAACTCTTAAAACCACCTCTATTATGATAAAATTAAAAAAAACTTTTACCGACATATTTATACAATTTAACATTTTATTTCCATTAGGATGATATCTTTTTATCATCAGTAACTTGTAATGTGCGTCTCATGTGTAGTATACCAAAAGATAGTAAAGCATGTGATATATATGCTCCTTTAATGCTCCAAAATATACGTGCTCTTAAATTTAGAAAAAAATGCTATCGTTTTTTCAACGATAACTCTATTAATTTTCAAGCTAGCTAATTCTTCGAAAACCATTTTCTAGGAATTTTAAACCCTATAAGATCATGTAGGCCTCTCGCCCTTCGTTTTAAACAGGTTAGCATTCAAGGGGCTCGGAGAAGGTACTATTTACACTCGAATGCAAACTTTGAAAAACCATATCTCTTTTATTTTTTATGCACAAAAAAATGTTTGTACTCTAGCATTTCTATGCATGGTAAATATTATTTGAGTTATTAAAAAAAAAGGCATGTTTTTTTGAAATTTCGAAAATGCTCATTTCACTTTAACCAGAACGTTTTCCAAAAATAAGCATTCTAAACCTTTCAAACTGCTGGATAATATTGATAGTACATAAATAAAGTAATTATTAAAAGGGCTACAGGCATACAATTATTTTTGTGGCAATACCAATTGCCGTTTTTTCCACGAGAAAAAAAATCGACTTTTTTTTCATCATAACTCCCTTAGATTTAATGCTAGAGACTTCATTGAAAAAGCATTTTCTTGCTCGTTTGTACTTTGAAAGTACTTTGAAAAAAGTGATCTGCGCTTCCGATGTAAATGTATCGTTTTTCCTTTATTTAGGGATGGATGTTTAGAATATTTATTTTGGTGAATAAAAGCTCACCTTTTACAAGCTATAACTCGGTTTGTATTGGGTCTACAGCAATGCAAAAAATCAATTTATTTGTTTTTTTATAAGATACAATATTTTTTTAAATAGTTTCTTTATAAAACATAAATTTTTTAATTATTCTCGAAAAACCGTTTGAAAACAAGAATTGTTTTGAAGAAAAATTGACACATTCACTCACGAATAACTCAAAAATTATTGATTTTTTGAAAAACCTTTGTAGAAGAGTTTTTGCTTAGAATGTACTCCTCTATCGATTTCTGAGGTTTTTTTTAAATATAAAAATTCCCACCGCCGAGTTGGGATGGTATCCACCCTCAGGGGAAAAGCGCACATCCGCATAGGTTAAATTTTGATTTTTGAGGCATTTCCTACTTACTATCTAAATTTCAAGGAAATCGATGCATATTAACAGAATTTGGACGTGAAAAGCTTTTCATTGCCTGGACTATATCAGCAGCCTGCGTTCCGAGAAACGAACGACTAGCGATCGAATGACAGTATTGATGACGCGCGACAGGAATCTTTTCGTTCGTTGAAATCACTCCTCAGACATCAAAATGTCGGCTGACGAATCCGAGAAATTATATCCATGATCTGCTTGGGACTTGTCGTAATGGGGTCGTTTACCATATGTTTTTATTGCCAACTCTGATAGATTTTGTAAAATAAAAAGACCCGTATTTTACCATTTTTTTATCCGTCCATTAGTTCTCGAGTTATAAGCGACGAAAAACTGATGTTTTTAACCCTTTCGGAAAAGTGGGCGTGCATGCGACTTTGTAGACTCGAGTGCACATAATACTTTGGTCGACAGTAGTGACTTGTTTCTCGTAAACTTCAGCCATTAGCGGCTTGAGGGCAGCACTGAAGTTACGCTGTAATTCAGGAGTAGTCTGAACGCGAGTAGGAAATTACGCGCGTCAGGACCATCGTAGTCTGAACAAGGCATTCGATGTCACGCTAAACGCCCTTCTTTTATTTTTTGGATATGGTGGAACTGTAGTCACCCTGTTCTCTTTCCCCTATCTCGGGATCCAGCGATGGTGTGGCAAAGGAGTCGCTCTCTATCTTTCGTGTGCTGTCGTCCGGTGCCGTTCTCCCCCTTCTCGTCTCGTCTCCTTCAACGTGAACGGTCGTCCTCCGACTTGGGTACCGCTGGTCCTTCGCGGAATAATCGCAATCATTTCTTCATATTATCGTACATTTGTGTCGTATTTAGTGTCAATGTCTTTCATAATGTAATGAATGGGGTCGGTTACTATATATTTTTATTGCCGAATCTGATAGAGTTTGTAAAATAAAAAGACACGTATTTTTACGTGTTTTATCCGTCAATTATTGCTCGAGTTATCTGCAGCGAAAAACTGATGTTTTTCAACCCTTTCGGAAAAGTGGGCGTGGTGCAACCTCTGGCGTATATCGACTTCGTCCAATCGACTGAGCCCGCGCAGCTAATTTGTCTTATCGCAGTGGGGGGGACACAGCTGTCTCTGCCAATAGGAGAAATTGCGACAGAATCTGTGCTAGCAGACCTTCCGAGAACCCCGAAAAGCAGTCAAGGACTGGAGGAAAATGACGTCAATGTTATCACAGCAGCTTTTTCGGTGGGCGTCACCTTTTGCTTATTTTAATTTTTGATTTATGAGTGAATGGTTGTGGTTAGAAGATTAATTTTTTCACTAAAATTCATTTTTCGTTTTCATCTAACGATTTAATTTACAAAATTGCGAACTCGGTTCGGAGTAAACGCCCTAATTCCCTTTTTGTTGAAAATGTTAATTTCTGACATATTTGATTTGAGGACTTTTCTTAAATAGTCTTTTAGCAGTGCATTTTCAACATTCCTGAGTATGATGTCAGCAGAAAGCAGGGTAATTTTTTTTAAAATGGAGGTTTTTTTAGCAGTAGATTGGCATCATTTTTGAACTAGGTTAACTTATGTGGGAGCACCTTTTTTTTAAATCAAAATTATTTATTAAGGATTGGCATCCATTATGACTGATACTTTGTTCGGTGAAAACACTTGTTATTATACCTTGACCCTAAAATTGGAAATAAATCTGTTTTGAATAGCATTTAGTTTGATTTGAAAAAAATTAATTTTCTGAAATTAGATATTAAGCAGTGCATTTGCATCTGTTCTGAATAAAATTTTGTTAGGTGTGAGGTTCATGGAACACATAAACATTTGCTTCTCCTTAGACAAGAATCGGAGTCCGTCAAATCCACGATTGCGAGATTGACGGAGTGTAGCGTAGATCCTGACGACAAACATTACTTGTCTCTGTTTTTACGACGATGCCATATGATACAAAATTAGAGTTACCTATTGGGTGGCTTACCACGAGGAACAGGGTTCAAATCTCAGACTTGCAGGTGATTTTTCGGTGCTAAATTATTCCTTGTGTATGAGTGCTGTAGAGATATCCCTTCAATTTTAAGTACTCCGTTGGTTGGATGGGACGTTAAACAATGAATATGCCTTGTTACACCCATCGGTGTCTTTCATCAAGTGCTCAAGTGCTGTTTAAACAGGACGCTGGGTTTGTCTACACCCTTCCCACTCCCCCTTACAAATCCAACTTATATCCCTACCTCACAGTAAGTAGCGTAAATGGCTTTAGTAGTCCCCCTCCTCCACAAATTATAACATTTAACTTAGTTTAACTTAAACGTTCTCAGTTAAATTAGACGTGAATTCATCGCAGTTGTAACCTTGCTCATGACGGCAATATTTCATATATGAAAATAATATGCAGATAACCTTAGATAACTATTTAGTTGACTGACGACGATTATTGATAATCTTCCAGTATGCATGAATACTGTCTAACCTACAGCCGCAAATATATCGGGTGTTAGGATGCATATTTTTTACTCGGAGGATATTCCACTTTTGAATGACTTCTAATGCAAGTTCAATCAATACACTAATTACGTACTCATGAAATTTCACTCAATAACTCATCTACATCTACTCATCTACCCTGCAAGCCACAGCGAGGGAGTGTGGCAGGGGAGTGATGACCAAACATGCACGATTAACATGAAACTGGGTTACTTATTACTCATCAGCCAATACATATCATTTAATACAGTAATATCCCCCAATACAGTTATTACTTTTAACTCAACACAATCACTATGTGCTTATTGAATTTCGCTCAATTTAACGGTTTCATTGACGAGGTCATTGAACTACACCCGATGAGGTCTGTCTTTCTGGCATTGAATGCCCCGAGCCTTTTTTCGAAGTGCTTCGATTTCGACCCTGAGAGTGAGAAGGGCTCATTTTTGCGTTAGTGAAACCAAAGGCCTTTCGAGTTCAAAGACGAAGCAATAGCTCAGTTTAGTTCCTTGTTTTATTCGTATGAGGCAAGAACACAGTCCCGTACACCTGATCAGCGGTGTGAAATCCTTGCGTGAATACTTCGAGGCGTTTTCGTCTTGTAATAAGAAGCTGCTTTTCGTTTGAAGAAGTTACCGCTTGTGTTTCGGTGTGTGATGAACTGTGTGATCAGCGATGTATCATATTATTAAGTATCGTGTAGGTTCTCTACTGCAGTGAAGATTATGTTGCTCAAAAATCCTGCTGCCAAAGAAGCGTGGTAGTAAATCGAAACTGCTCAAGGTGTTAATCCATCTCAATACGTTATGCAGCGCAATTTGCGAAAGTGTTAATCAAGAACCGATCGGTGTTTCATCCACCAACACAGCCTCGCAAGTGAGATATGAATAGTAGTGGTTAAGTTGTGTGCATTAAGTAAGAAGTGACCAAGTTTTACTGTGACGTGTTCGAATGCTCGCGGTTATATGAGCCTCACCAAGAAGAATTAACTTTAAATTGCTGCAGTAAACTACCCGAGCTGTAAGGTAAGCAATCGCTTGGTTAACTTCCATTTCCCGTGTTTATGTAGGTACCCACGTCCAAGTGAGATTTGTGTATCTACAGTGTTCTGCGAACGATGTCGACGAATTTCGTTGTTGTTGCAATACGAAGGTTTCAATTAGATAGGACTAATCTTTGTTTGGAATTGAAGGTAGATAAGATGTACTCGTTATTTCCCATTACATCAGGTAAGACCCCAGAAGGGTGTTTGGTAGGAGTTTCCAATGGTTTTTTAATTTATTTCATATTGTTAATAGCCATAGTTGAGAAAAATGGGATTCCTATTTGAACGTCGATGGGATTGTTGGTCTGAAATTAGTTGTCATGCGTCAATTTCATTGATTGCAATGATTATGGCACCGCAAACTGAAATCATCTATCAGATGTCGTTCAATAATGAGTTGGTAGACCTGAAATATTAATATCTGCACATGGCACATTGGTATAACAGTTGGTTGACAACGATTTAAAAAAAATATTATATTGCATCAATGAGTTCAAAATGACAACAGTCTAATGCGTTCTTACTCAGTTTTTACCGCCAAAACGAATAGTAAACGGAAGGTACACAAGGTGGCGCTCTTAATTGTTTGCAAAATATTTTTCGAAAACTAACCTTGTAGCAATTAAAAGGAAATATAAGTTTCCAAAATGAATATCCAGGATTAGAATTTGTTAGAGAATATTAAAAACAGCAATTTCTTTAAAATTTTCGAAGTTACTAATTACGACGAATTCTCAATTCACTTTGGTGATTGGTCCAGTCTCGTTGACGTCACGCCAGACCTTGAAGTTTATACCAGCATTCAGACACGATCTTCAGTATTCGTCGAGACGTGGTGACGGAAGGCTAGGTGAGTTTTCAGCCGCAATTCAAGGAAGTTTTACGTTAAGTCAGTTTGGGTTAACGTTCTCTCAGGTTTGCAGTTACTTTAAACGGAAATTCAAAGCATTTCGTAACTAAAGTTTCTGGATTTCGATTGTGTGTAGAAATATTCCGAGAGATCCTTTTAGTTACCTCACGACATTTAACATTCGTGCTTTACTTAGTAATGCTGCACTGCAAATATTTTGAGTTACACTCTTTCCAATCCAGTTGATGGATACTTTCAGCACAACTGCAGTAAAAATGGCGAATACATCTGTTAATGGTTTGAATTTGTTACAGGAAGAAGTTTTTCGAGTTACGTACGACGTAAAGCTGGATCTTCGTCATCGATCGGGTCTTAGTTAGTGAGGAAACAATGGGAATTCGAGAAACTGGATGTGAGGAACAACCTTCATTATGGTAAGTCCGCTTCATCGCTAATGTTTTTCATTTACGAGTGTTTTCATTTTCACATAAAGTTGTTCGTGTCATTTTTGGTGATTCTGTTACTGCTTATCGATGCCAGGTTCTGATATCCGCGATTTCCCGCCGAAAACATCGAAGGGTAGCTTCGTGCATCTAAATTTCAACTAATCTAGTTTCGTCTCGAAGCTCGCCTGTTTACGCTTTATTAAAAAGTGAAGTCTGCTTCCCTTTTGTTGTGCTTGAAATTTAAATGAATCAGAGAATAAGTAAATGCTGTTAAGTCACTGAACTTAAGGGCACAGACGCGTATCTTCACTTGTATTTGCACCTTCTTGTATTAATTAGTTTTTGTGGATAGATTTAGTTTAACTATCCGATTTCTTAGCACTCGATATATATTTCGTTACCCTCGTAGTCGGACTCCTCTTCTAAGCTCATTTTCATTTTACGATCAAAATTGTGGGACGGGTTGTATGTACATTGACCACGACATCAAAATGCTAGTGGTATGTTTTTTTATGTTACTTTCCTCAATGTTAATTCGAAATGAGCCAGGTTTCACTCCGGTAATTTTTTAATTTTGTGAATGTAAGTAACATAAAGAATAAGTTATGAATGATGTAAAGGAGAGGACTCAAGTCAAAATGAATAGGTTGGCCGATAGTAGAATCGAGAGGAGGGCTGCGTCAAACCAGTCTCAGGATTGCTGACCGATGATGATGATGAGACAAAGGCCGACATTTGAGCTACAATTGTATAATATTTTATTAGCAATGTAAACTGCTTGTTGCTTCAGGTGTAGAACACTAGAAGATAGAAAGGGATACTCGCTCGTTAGAAAGTGGATTTGCTTTTCACCTTTGCTATTTTCATCTATCTTTTTCTCTCTGGAGCAGCAGATACGGTGAATAAAGTGCCCTGTTTGCATATTGTGGGAATGTGAAGGTAGGAATAGTCCGCTATTTACGAGAAAGTCTCTCATGAGCTTTGGTGTTAGTTTTGTGAATCCCATCTACACTCTCGGGCTCGCATTTTCATTTTTTTATTCCAGAGTATTTTCCATTTGAGGGTATATTTAAATTATTCCCTATCAGAGTAGTAATCCATATTGACACTTTACTTTAGTCCACGCCTTTGTCGGTGAATGTAATCGTAAACCATGTAATTTGTGTTTATGGTCGCTGATCAACTACAATTCGCTTGACTTTCTACCTTCTGCGTCCATGCTCTGAATTTTTTTCTCGATAGTAATTCTTCCGTTCTTGGCGGGAGTAGTTACATCTCTCGAATAGTATTCATTCTTAATCTCCAGTATCTAGTCTCATGTAATTGATAGTCTTCATTTGCTGTCTTGGCTCGTCATTTCGCGTTGAGATATTACATGAATGGATCGGTGTACTGATTTTTATCGCAATTTAATTTCATGTACCACATTTTCATTATGTTGCAGCAGTGGAGTTAGATGGAAACCAGATATTTTGTAATTCTAAATAGAGACACGCCATGGACTTTTTCATGTGAATAACTTTGCTTTGCTTAAATTTAAAACACTATATTTTTGTCGCATACGGTGAAAAATCTAGGTATTCATCATTAGGTATTGCAGGATTTTTTTCACGTGGCTTTAAACGTTTCCAACAGTACAAGTAATATAATAATAATAGGTAAAGACAGGTTAAAAGAGTTAGCACCTCGCGTTCAGTTTGAAAGATTCAATTTCTGGATTTGTCGCGCCGTAATAACTTGACATGGTGACGGATCTAGCCTTCTCTAGGCATAAAAATTTTCCACTTCCTCGTAAATTTGTTTTTTTTTGTTGCTCCTTTTTCGTTAAATAGATCACTTTGATCGTAAGATGATGTGAAGGAACGTAGATTGAGATGCATATCTCGTCCGCTTTAATTTTTGTATTTTTCAGCTGCTATTGAATGATCGTTGAAAAATTTAATGTCCTGCAGTTCGTTCAGGGGACTTTATAGAACTCACCCTGGTGCCTTTCACTTTCTAAAACTACTCTGCATGCTCTGTCAATTTCTTCCAAGATTACTCCCCCAGGGATTGACCTGCACTCTAGGCTCTGAGCTAAACCCTATGTGTATGCTCCAGTATTCTACGCGCCACTCTTAACGATGCCTCGTCCGTGTAGTTGACACCCGAGCGATTCAGGGGCACCCGACACAAATCCAGCTCCGGCCCGAGGTCCAAAAACTCAGCTCCCTCGCTCCCACCACGGAGTCTCCGGTTTATGCCTTCCACTCGGCTCCAAACCATCGACCCCCTTCCGTCCTAGGATACTAATCAATTGATTGAATACTTTGCTTGTGCAATGCTATGGCGTCTTTGGAACAAGTTCTATTTCTAGTGATTTAGGATAATTACTAATATTGTGTGACTTTTGCGTTGCTTATCTAATTATTTGTGGTACTTTTCTAGTAAAAAAATCAATACTTAATTATGTACGAATTACTGATCCAATCGAAGTCCAACACTCGATTATATTTTAGAGTAGTTTGTAGGATTTATCAAAATTTTTAATACTACGTACGTAATGGCATTTAATTGTGTGTGCTTTGCCAACTAAATGTTTTTTTTTAATAGAAAAGTGTTTAGTTCTGAATCGCAGATTGTTGTTATGAAGATAAGATATTCTGAGGTTGCTTGTGATTTAGGTGAACTACTCCTTTAGGTAGGTTGTTTTCTTAGAATTTACCAAAAATGCAAATTTTCTTGTGATATCAGCCTTCACGTTGCACTTAGGAAAATGCTTGTTTCCTACTATAAGTATAAATTTACGTCGTGTTTTGTGATTATGTGACTTCTGATCGAAGCAGAATTGTTCTCTTATATCTGCCACTTTCCCGCTACGAGTACTCGTGACTTGTTCATTATTTGCGTTGTTATTAATGTCAAAAACATCAATTGATAAACGGCAATATCAGCTGGTCAACTACTGTAGACAGTGCACGGT
This sequence comes from Platycnemis pennipes, assembly GCA_933228895.1. Classification (NCBI taxonomy): domain Eukaryota; kingdom Metazoa; phylum Arthropoda; class Insecta; order Odonata; family Platycnemididae; genus Platycnemis; species Platycnemis pennipes. Next base: position 114,560,968 of record OW121850.1, read on the forward strand.
TAGAGGGCTTCGCTTAATTGACGACCATAGTGGAACCTAAAAAGATTCATCACATTTGTTGATAGGTGCTCTGCAATGGACAATTAGTTCTTTTCCTTATCGTGTGTAGCATCAGAGGGGAATAAATATTATTACAGTGTGTTAATAAGGGACATGGATCACTGTGTGTATGATAGATGATTTTCGTTGATAAATATTATTTAATATATTATTCAAAACAGTACATTAACTGTTTGCGAGAGAAAGGAACTTAAAACAATTTATCTGGGGCTGGGGTAATATTTTACAACAAAATGTTGTGGTTATTAACTAGATTTCATAGGAGCTATTTCTGTAGCGGTCTTCCTATATATATTTAGAATAAATCTTAGCTTACTCGCTTTAAAAGAATTTATGCTTGGGACATTCGGTTAGTATCAACATTACTACTATTTTTGCATCTGTTCTTTAAATTATATTTCAGTTTGCCGGAGTTTCGTTATTTGAGGTTATCAAGTTAAGGGACCGACTTTAGTGATATTAGTCCAGTATATATAATACTTCCATACTTCCGTTAATTAATACCTTGCTGATTGGACAACATACAGGGTTACTGTAGGATTGTATCACTCTTTTTCTCGTCGGATTGATTTCAATACTTTTAATCTGTTGTTGGTTTAATGTTGAATTGTGACAATTGTTAAGCCATAGGGAGTTTTGTGTGAAACCGTCGGGATGATCTCGAATGGTAAACCAAGGAGTCACGTGGTACAAACACATATCGTTCACAAATTAAGCGTGTCTGGATTGCTCGTGACAATGTCGCTAATTGTTTTCCATTCAGTTTTTCACATCTGTCTCGACAATAAAGACCCAAGATGAGGTAAAATACATGCTTCAATGAATGAGGTTGTAATCAACGATTGGGTTAATGCACCAAATTTACGAGACATTCGTGTTTATACCAGTTGACTCCTTGGTTACCATTTCGACGTAATCCTGACGGTTTCAGACGGAAACCCCCGAAGACGGTTCTTACGCGCGCTGAGCACCAAACATTGTTAATGCTTATAATTTATAGCTTTTTATAACAAATTTCCTTTCGCTATTTTTGTATTTTTATCCTTTTAATTATTCGGTATTTCCTTCTTTGAGGTCGTAAACCAGAGAGGCCAATTTTTAGTAATATTTGGTAAATTGTAACTTTAATTCCTATTCCTTACGCGTCAAATTCTGGTATGCTTTGACCTCAAAAAACTCCACCTCAAGGCTCGACAATGCCGTTTCTAAATGACTAACAGCTCGGTCGTCTATGCTCTCCATTTCAGACTTTCTCCTTGCCATCAAACCCTGTCACCGAAATCTTCAATTTGAACCCGCGTTCATTCTTGGCTACCCTTATGGTTGTAGAAGGTTATGGGTTCCGACGCAACTCATCTATCTACATAATACCCTGCAAGCCACCACAAGGGTGTGTGGCAGGGGGTGATTTCTCTCCAAACATGCACTACATATCATGCATAAAAAAGGAATAGTATTAATATAGTAGTCAGAACTACAATATTTAAAAAAGATAGAAATTGCAAAGCAAACATGCAAAAACATTCTGTTAGTAGGGTTAGCTTTAAGTACTCATACCAACATGCAGCTACCAATGCTATTCATTGCTACTCTCCGATAGGACATATTTACCGTTATTCGTATATCTAATTGTACGAGGGAAAAAGGACATTTTGAATCTATCAGTTCGGCAATCAATGTCTCTAATTTTATGATTATAGTCCAGTCTGCCATAGTAAGTTGGGGTTCGTAAAATATTTTTAACATCATCACTGAAAATATGGTCTTGGAATTTATTTAAGAAATTAAGTCTAAATTTCAACCTGCGATCTGACAATGATTCCCATTTCAATTCATTTAATAGACTCGTTACGCTAATATAATTATCGTATCGTCCCTTTACAAATATTGCCGATCTTCGCTGCACACGTTCAAGTTCATTATTTAGACCGATTTCGTATGGATCCCATACACTGGCAGCATATTCCAAATGAGGTCTAACAAGGGAAAAGTAGCTGATTTCTCGTAGATGATCGTCAAATTTACCCAATACTCTTTTGATGAAACCCAGTTTACGATTAGCTTGACCCATTATTTCACGTATATGTTTACCCCAGGGAAGATCATTTGTCAGTCTTATTCCAAGATATTTAATGGATTCCACGTTTGTTATTTCAATATTACTTATTTTGTATATGCTAGGAGGAGAACTATTCTTTTTCCAAAAATTCATTACAAGACATTTTTTTAAATTTAATTCTAACTGCCATGTATCACACCAACTCCTCAAAAGTTACAATTTCTTCTTGTCACACGATCTTGTCCTTCGACGTTGCCTCTTAATCCCAGCAAGCACTTGTGCTCTGAGAGATGACGTAGTCTTTCATTTTTACGTGACTTGGTTAAAAATAAGTTTATGCTTTTATTTAATCATGATGGTCGTTATTTTTTAAATTCGTATAAAACCACCTCAAAACCGTGTGATATGTGTGAAATTTTAGTCAAGCTCGTCTTAGGGTCCCTAAAAATCATGCACGTTTGATAACGGTACAACAATGGAAAGGACAAAGAAAATGTTATCACGGACTGCTGGAAAAGTGCATTCACGGAACATATACACATTCGCTTCTCCTTAGACGAGAATCGGAGTCCATCAAATCCAAGATCGCGGAATGCAGACTGCATGCAGCGTAGATCCTCACGACAAACATTAGTTGTCTCGGTTTTTACGACCATGCCTATGATAAAAAATTAGAATCACCTTTGGGTGGCTCATCACGAGGAACATGGTTCTAATCCCAGACTTTCTGGTGATTTTTCGGTGCTATATTATTCCTTGTGTGTGAGTGTTGTAAAGAAATTACTTCAATTTGGAACGTAGGTTTTCGCAGCGAAATCCATCGTCGTCAGAGGCATTCGGGTGCAGCTGCGTATACCGCGTTGTCGGCGTGCGAGCTTTCGCGGCCATTGCAGGACGCATCATCAGACGATGATAAAATATTTTGGAAAAGTTGATGTCTTATATATCTCCATCCCTCCCCCCCCCCTTTATACTGCGGAGTGGTGCGGGGTGGATGACGTGAGAGGGTGGCCGCCACTTAGCCCTGTCCTTGGGGAGTCGGTGAACTTTCCCTCCCCCTCACAGTGCCAACGGGTGTGTCGTTGTTTTCTTCCTATGGAAGCATCCAGGCGTATCTTTACTCCGGTTAAGTCTTCTCCAAGTAGGACTTAGTCGAATGCCCTCGTTCCGGTTGAAATTCAGGGGGCATTTCTCAATTTCAATAGCCTCGCGGTTCAGTCAGGGGGGGGAGGAATTCACAGACTCCACAAGGACAGGGCTAAGTGGCGGCCACAATCTCACGTCATTCACCCTCCACCACTCCACAGTAAAAAGGAGGGGGATTTAGATGTATAAGACTTTTCCAATATATTTTATGATTGCCTGATGATTAGAGATGGGTATATTACCGTAATTTTCAATTGAGGTAAATTACCATGGTAAATTACGGTAATTTGCGAAATTTAACGTAATTTTCCAGTAGTTTTAAGTTTTGAGCTGCAAATCCTTATCAGAGGACTCCAAACGAAATCAAATAGCATTGAGATATAAATGCCGACGTTTATATCAAACATATAACGACGTTTACCTATTATAACTCATGAAATATTCAAAACAAAGTTGGCAGCAACAAGCAATTTGCCTCTCTTTTGTCACACTATTACAAATTTTCGTTCCGAACCATACCTCTGTGCAATGTGCATTTGTAATTTTACTCTGAATTAATTGGAATTAATCATGAACACAATGTAAACAAAATCGTTTTAACTTCATAATTTATAATATTACCCATTCCAATGTTTTCTTCGTGAGGAAAAATTTACTGAAAAAACCTTTTCGAAAAATTACCGTTTATTACGGTAATTTTCAGGGGTTTTGGTAAATTACGAAAAATACCGCGGTAATTTACCAAGTTGCCCATTTCTACTGATGATGCGTCCTGCAATGACCGCGAAAGATCGCACCCCGTTAACGCGTTATACGCAGCTGCACCCAAAAGCCTCTGACGACGAGAAATTACTTCAATCGTTCCCCGTCTGTCGAATGGGACGTTAAACAATGAAAATGCCGTATTACCCCTTTCGGTGTCTTTCATCAAAAGCTGTTTAAACAGGACGCTTGATTTCTGTACACCCTTCCTACTCCCCCTTACAAGTCCAACCTATATCCCTGACTTACATTAAGTAGCGTAAATGGCCTCAGTAGTCCGCCTCCTCCACAAATTATAACACTTAACTTACGTAAAATTATACGTTCTCAGTTGAATTAGAGGTGAATTCATCGCAGTTGTAACCTTGCTCATTACGGCAATATTTAATATCAGCAAATCTGCAAATACTATGCAGATAACCTTAGATAACCATGTAGTTGACAAACGACAATTATTCATAATAAACTTCCGCTATGCGTGAATGCTGCCTAACGTAGAGCCGCAAATTTATCGGGTGTTGTGGTGCATTTTTTCAATCGGAGGGTATTGCACTTTTGAATGACTTTTAATGCAAGTTTACTCAATACACTAATTATGCAATCATAAAATTTCACTCAATATCTTATTTACATCTACGCGGTACCCTGCAAACCACCGCGAGGGAGTGTGACAGGAGTGATGATTACCAAACATGCACGATTAAATAGGCTACGTATTACTCATCAATCATTACATTTCATTCAATACAGTAATGAGTGGTCGCCCAATACAATCATTACTTTTAAATCAACACATCCACTGCGTGCTTATTGTATTTCGCTCAATTTAACGGTTTCATTGACGAGGTCATTGAACTACCTCCGATGAGGCCTGTCTTTCGGGCATTGAATACCCCGCGCCGTTTTTCGAAGATCTTCGCTTTCGACCCTGAGCGGTGAATGTGAGAAGGACTCATTTCAGCGCTTGTGAGACCAAAGGCCTTTCAAGTTCAAGGAAGATGCAATACCTAGCTTTAGTCACTCGTTTTCTTCGTGAGAGGCAAGAACACCGTCCCGTACACCTGATCAGGAGCGTAAAAACCTTGCGTTAATGCATGGAGGCGTTTTCATCCTGTAATAGGAAGCAGCTTTTCTTTTGAAGAAGTTACCGCTTGTGATTCGGGTTGTGATGAACTGTGTGGTTAGCGATGTATCATATTATTAAGTATCTTGTAGGTTAACTACTGCAGTGAAGACTATGTTGCTCAAAATCCTGCTCCCAAAGAAGCGTAGTAGCAAATCGAAAATCCTCAAGATGTTAATCCATCTTAATACATTATCAGCCGTAATTTTCCAAAGTGTTAATCAAGAACCGATCGATGTTTCATCCACCAACACAGCCTCGCAAGTGAAATCTGAATAGTAGTGGTTAAGTTGTGTGCATTAAGTAATAAGTGACCAAGTTTTACTGTGAAGAATTCTCATGCTTCGTGGCTATGTGAACCTTCTCAAGAAGAATTAACCGTAAATTGCTGTAGTAAGCTACCCGAGCTGTAAGGTAAGCAATCGCTTGGTTTACGTCCATTTCCCGTGTCTATGTAGCTACCCACGTCCAAGTGAGATTTGCGTTTCTGAAGTGTTCTGCGAACGATGTCGACGAATTTCGTTGTTGTTGCAATACGAAGGTTTCAATTAGATAGGACTAATCATTGTTTGGAATTCAAAGTAGATACGATGTACTCGAAATTTCCCATTACATCAGGAAAGACTCCAGAAGGGTGTTTGATAGGGGTTTCGGATGGTTTTAATTTAAATTTCTTTCATCTTGTGTAGATTTGTATGTCTTCATGCCATAGATGAGGAAAATCGGATTCCTATTTGAAAGTCGATGGGATTGTTAGGCAACAGTCTAATGCGTGCTTACTCAGCTTTTACCGCCAAAACGAGTAGTTAACGGAAGTAACACCAGGTGGCGCTCTTAGATGTTTAATAAATATTTTTTGAAAACTAACCATTAACAATTACAGGGAAATATTAGTATCCAAAATGAATATCCAGGATTAGAATTTGTTAGAGAATATTAAAAACAGTATTTCTTTAAAATTTTCGAAGTTATTAATTACCATGATTTCTCATTGCACTATCGTGATTGGTCCAGTGTTGTTGACGTCACGCTAGACAGTGACATTTATACCAGCATTAATACTTGTCTTCAGTATTCGTCCAGCCGTGGTGACGGAAGGCTAGGTAAGTTTTCAGCCCCAATTCAAGGAAGTTCTACGTTAAGTCAGTTTGAGTTTACGTTCATTGGGTTTGCAGTTACTTTAAAGGGAAATTCAAAGCAATTTGTAACTAAATTTTCTGGATATCGATTGAGTGTAGATACATTCCGAGAGATATACTAGTTACTTCACGACATTTAACATTCTTGCTTTACTTAGTAATGCTACCCTGCAAATATTTTGAGTAACCCTCTTTCCAATCCAGTTGATGATTATTTTCAGCATAACTTCAGTAAATATGGCGGATATACCCGTTAATGCTTTTAATTTGTTACAGGTAAAAGTTTTTCGAGTTACGTACGACGTAAAGCTGGATCTTCGTCATCGATCGGGTCTTAGTGAGGAAACAATGGGAATTCGAGAAACTGGATGTGAGGAACCACCTTCATTATGGTAAGTCCGCTTCATCGCTAATGTTTTTCATTCACAAGTGTTTTCATTTTCGCATGAAGTTGTTCGTGTCATTTTTGGTGATTCTGTTACTGCTTGTCGATTAGATGCCAGGTTGTGTCCTATGATATCCGCGATTTCCCGCCAAAAATATCAAACGTAGCTTCGTGTCTCTAAATGTTTTCGGACGTTTCTCAACTAATCAAGTTTCGTCTCGAAGCTTTCCTGTTTGCGCTTTTTAGAAAGTGAAGTCTGCTTCTCTTTTGTTCTGCTTGAAAGTTAAATAAATCCGAGAGTAAATAATTTCTGTTAATACACTGAACTTCAGTGCGCAGCCGCATGCCTTCACTTACATTTGCGCCTTCTTGCATTAATTCGTTTTTGTGGATAGATTTAGTTTCGCTATCCGATTTCTTCGCACTCGATGTCTATTTCGTTAGCCTCATAGTCGGCCTCCTCTTCTAAGTTCATTTTCATTTTCCAATCAACCATGTGGGTCGGGTTGTACATTGACCACGACTTCAACCTGCTAGTGATATGTTTTTAAGTTATTTTCCTCAATGTTAATTTGAAATGACCCAGGTTTTACTCTGGTAATTTTTGAATTTTGTGACGCAAGTAACATTCAGGATAAGTTATTAATGATGTAAAGGAGAGGAATCACGTCAAAATGAATAGGTTGGCCGATAGAAGAGTGGAGGGCTGCGTCAAACCAATCTCAGGATTGCTGACCGATGATGATGATGAGACAACGGTCGACATTTGAGCTCCAGTTGTATCAATTTTTTAGCAATGTAAACTGCTTGTTGCCTCAGTTAATAGGCGGAGAGCACTAGAAGATGGAAAGGGATTCTCTCTCGATAGGAAGACTTTTGCTATTTTCATCTATCTTTTTCGCTCTGTAGCAGCAGATAACGATAAATGAAGTGCCCTGTTTGCATAGTGTGGGAATGTGAAGTCTTAGTAGGAATAGTCCGCTATTTACGAGAAAGTCTCTCATGAGTTTCGGTGTGAATTTTGTGATTTCCATCCACATACTTGGTCTCGCATTTTCATTTTTGTATTTCGGAGTATTTTCCATTTGAGGGTACATTTGAATTATTCCCTTTCAGAGTAGTTTTCATTTTTTAATCTACCTTTTTTGCTCTGAGCAGCAGATCACGATGAATGAAGTGCCATGTTTGCATAATGTGGGAATGTGAAGTGTTAGTAGGAATAGCCCGCTATTTACGAGATAGATATGGTGTGAATTTTGTGAATCCCATCCACATTCTCGGGCTCGCATTTTCATTTATTCCCCTCAAATTAACTTGTTTGGTCATCTGATTACCTTATTTTGGTGGAGTGAGGTTGTGTTGTCTTTGGAATGAGATTATCTTCATCGATAATTGGATTTGTGTCACATATTTTGTAGGACTTGGACAGTCACTATTGAATTCCCTCGTCATTATTTTCTAGTTAAATAATATTTTATTGCTTAGTAGTTTGAGTTTTTCCGACATGATACAAATTCGTACATGTGCCCTTACTTTTATTGTTTAAAACTTAGTGCCATGTGGTGGGTGAGATTTTGGAACCCAGTGTTTGTCTCGTGTAAATGATAGTTTTCATTTGCTGTCTGTGCTCGTCATTTCGCGTTGAGATATTTGTGGAATGTATATAATAATACATAATAATATATACACAATAATAATAATACATGAAAATCAAGGTTTACTGATTTTTATCGCAATTTAATTTCATGTACCACATTTGCATTATGTTGCAGCAGTGCAGTTAGATGCAAACTAGGCATTTTGTAATTCTAAGTAGAGAAACGTCATGGACTTTTTCATGTGAATAACTTTGCTTTGATTAAATTTATGATTACTGATTAATTCCTCATCGAATTCCAAGTTAAACTCGATCATATCCTCACCAATTTTATCAGTAAGCGTTTAAAATGAACAATATTTGTCCTCCAGAGATGCGTATCTACACTTCAGCATCGGCACGTGTGAATGCATGAAGCCGTTCTATCGTCTGAATTATGGAGTCCCGACGAGCTTTCTTTAATTTTAGGAGGCGATGACCGCGTGATTCATCCATTGCCTCGGCTACTTTCGTTAACCCCTTTTCGTAAACCATTTTCACGTAACTACACAGATAATTCACACCACTAGGTCGCGTACGAGAAGTCGAACGGCCGAAATCAAGTAACACTGAGCAATTAACCAAGTATATTCTAAATACACTAACAATAAAGAAATTACAGCATAAGGACAGAATATCCAACCATGAGATATGCTAGAAACCCTGCTTCTTATCGCAATGATCCGGCCCGAAGGACCAAATAATGTCTAAGCAAAATATTGCCTTTAAACAAACAATTAATTATTGCCCCCAAATGAGTGGACTGTATTTATAATGGAAAATTGAGGGAAAAAACCCCCAGTCTCGCTCCTACCTTATCGTAGGCCACAGCAATAGTCCTCTTCTCGTCTTATCCTTGCTCCGGCCGTCCGCTCGTCACGAACTCACCATTTCCACCCTCCATTCTTCATTGTTAGCGTAGCCTATGCCACGACACTTGGTGGCCTCTCTCTCAAACATGACGAAACAATGCCCATGATGAATATAATGCATTGTGTGAACGTAATTTTTTGGGGAATAACTGTGTTAATAAAAAATAGAAGCGATGAATTTAGTTCAGCGTAGAGTTTCTGAGAAAATTAATTTAAAATTTAGAATCAGCTTGGTGAGTGAGGGAATCATTACAAGATGCAGAGACTAATGCAAACTAAAGTGAGGGATGTATAGGTGAATCAAAATTTTTCGTTATGGTCTAACACATTTATTTCAGTATATTTGACGACTTTTATTGTCATAGGGAAGTTATCAGATTCATAGGGAACACATGTTAAGTGTGTTTTTCGGTGTGAACTTCCTCAAGCCAGTTTTTCAATTCCAATAAACTTGTCATTCGGAGTCTCTGCTAATTCCTTTACTCTGCAAGCTTGCTGCCGCTTCTTCACATGCATAACCATTTGTAATGAAAGACAAGAGGCTTCAGTAATATAGCAAGAGAGAATAATCAGGGAGAGGGTTGAGGTTGTTGTAATAAAAGTACGTAGTTTAGTACTTGGTAATAATTCCTTCAAGACGTGGGACAATAAATTACATTATTGTCCACCGTTGCCGTGAACATCTGCAATCTAAAAGCTGCAGACCTTTAATAACCCATAAACTTCCATGGAGAAGAATTCTCTGTCAAACGACTTGAAGTTTCTGCAGATTAATTTGCTATAGCGACAGTAAATTGTTTTGCATTTCGTAAGTTGGCAAAAAATTTGACAACGGTTTTTTAGCTTCTCTCATTGGGGAAAATCGATGTGTCGTCATCGCAGATCTAAGGCCGCACAGACTATAGCGAGGAACCCGTGCCTATTTGGCTCCTTCCTTGTTGGCTGGACTGGTAAAGCATCACGCGATCTCGTAAGGAACCAACCAGGAGGGTTGTGGAACATATACCACCGCTAACCGAAGTTAAGCTTGCATAAGTGATGTCCGTAAGTTAACAATATTTAATCCACGTGAACACCTGAGAGAGAGGGCATACAAGGGCATGTAAATTAATTAACCGCCCATTATGTTGGTTGAAGGTTGATTGTTGTCTTATCTTGTTGACACAACACTAGTAATACATGTACAAACAAATGATTATTGCGCTTTTTCTTGTTGCGTATTGTGTAAGTGAAGAATTAAATATATTTGAAATGAATCAGCAATGGAATTTAATAAATCTCAGTGTGCATGATCGCTGATGATAGTAATTAAGCTGAATTGGTACAATAACATACCAATTTATCAGGGAAAGTATCTGAAGCCAAGGCGACCGAAACTAGTTCTCAACGACAACATAGGTTATTGAGCATAAAAAAGGGTATTTAGCTAGTTTCAGAAGATTCCGTGACGGACCTCATGACTCCGGAGAAAATTAGACTCCGTTCACGTTCATGAAGAGACATGACATATGAGAATTCGGTGAATGAATTACTACTATTTTTTCATTGGTTCTTCTTTCAACTACATATCCATGTTTAGCAATGACTCGCTCCTTGAGACCGTAAGGTAGAGAGGCCAATTTTTAGTGCCCTTTGGTGAATACGTATGATTCTCCCGTATAAATAACATCTGCCTGCTTACATTAATTTCCTGTTGGCCTGGATGGGGAATTTTTTGACAGATTTTTTGCTCGGTAGCAGGAGATACCCAAAGTATCCGTGCAAAGCGAGAGGCAATAAGAAGTCCACAATTGCCGAGTCCGATATTTATTTACACGACTGTCTCTCGGGAGTTTTGAAGTGAGTTTCACAACTTTCATCCGCGTTCTCTGAATCGTAAAAAGTTTGTCCGGAGTATGAATTTGAATATATGTATTGTAAAGCAATATTTAAAATATCTCAGCTCAAGACGTTTCCGTGAAGCTGGAGGCATACAATCAATAGCTCGAAAAATGCATTACGTTCAGTAATTTAAAACGTGTCATGCGGATTTCGCCATCCTAATCCAATGAGGGGTGTTGAAGGAATTAAGATATTTTAAAATAAATGAATTAAATGAACCCTTGTTTGCTGTAAAATTACTAATCTTTCGCTCAATAATTCCTCATGAATAAGAAGGATTCTTAAAAGTTTCGTAGAAACAGCTAAATGTAGACAGGCCAACTATTACGCGTAGTAAAATACACCAGCTAAGTTTCATTTCAGCTATGGTTTGGAATTAGTTTTTCTGCTCTGCGGTTAAAATTTATTTGCCAGATTTTGAGCTCAAATCAACTGGAATTTAGAGAATGTCTTTTATGTTAAACCACTGACTTTGCAGTGAATATTTATCGATTTCCCTTGTTCTTCGAGTGTATTTTTACAAAAATTACTCTACGTAGCATTTATATTCATTTGCATTTGATAGGTGACTTTTATGAGCATTGAGATGGTTTTGAGTTCATTATTTCTGCAGATGCGGAGGATCGTAAGGGGGAACAACACATGTTCGGGCTCAGAAGACCGCTCTTGTGTCCGGTTTAGTTTTAAGTTGGAGATAGATAGCTCTTATTTTTCCTCAAAAATCTCTGTATTCTTCTTATCGACAATAGAGAACAATATCTGAACCAATATTTTAAACGATTACATTTCATTCAACGAGTTTAAGTGATTTATACAATTTTCTTAGAGAATTGCAGTTATATAACCATCACAAGTCATCAATTCTAAGATTTTTTGACGCAGAGCCAGCTACCCTCTCCATATTTGCATTATTCTTCTCTTTCACATGCCTCCTAATACGTCCACAATTCACTTCATCAATCCAACTTGTCTTAAGATATGGCAGATTATGTCGTCCCATTTTTTCGACCCCCTACACCAGTGATGGGCAAACTTTTTAAAGAGGGGGCCGAAGGAAAGGAAAAAAAGAACTTTAGGCGGGCCAATGTAATTTATTAAAAAATAAGAAATGATAAATTTGACAAAATAGTTTTGCTTTTTGTGTTACCAAGCCCTATTAATGACCGAAAAATTATGAAGGAGAATGTGATGAATGAAACCGTGACGGCATTTCCAAAAGTTTCTAATAATGGGGGCGTTTACTCGGAACCGAAATCGCAATTTTGTACACGAAATCGTTAGATGGAAACGAAAAAAGAAATTTAGTGAAAAAATTAATCTTCTAACCACAACCATTCACTCATAAATCAAAAATTAAAATAAGCAAAAGGTGACGCCCACCGAAAATGCTGCTGTGATAACATTGACGTCATTTTCCTCCCGTCCTTGACTGCTTTCAGGGGAGGGGGAAGGGAGTGGAGGGGGGTTCTCGGAAGGTCTGCTCGCACAGATGCTGTCGAAATCGCTCCCATTGGCCGAGTCAGCTGTGTCCCCCCCTTTGCGATAAGGCGAAGTAGCTTCGCGGGCTCACTTGTGATTGGACGAAGTAGATATACGTCAGAGGTTGCACCACACCCACTTTTCCGAAAGGGTTAAAAACATCAGTTTTTCGCCGCTTATAACTCGGGAAATAACTGACGGATCAAAAAACGGAAACATACGTGTCTTTTTATTTTACAAACTCTATCAGATTCCGCAGTTAAAAAAATATGGTGAACGACCCCATTTGGATCGAACTGGGATTAGGAATAATGCCGCGCGGCCCGGATAGAACGTTTCAGGGGGCCGCATCTGGCTCGCGGGCCGTAGTTTGTCCATCGCTGCCCTACACCCTTCGAGGGTGAACATCACCCACCATCTCATGATTAAATTAATGGTAGAGTGTGGAAATCCACTGTAGGAAATTAAGCGATTATGCATTGCACTATTCCACCATAAAATTTATTTAAAGAGTTCACGTTTCACTGCACTACAGCATCATCAGAACTGCCGAGAAATGACGTAGGTATACCTACTGTTATTGGTAACTTGCAACATCTCCAAAGGGCGTTATTATTTCGTCATATTTGTCTCTAAGATTTTTATATTAGGATAAATCATCAACAAAAATGTGTTAATGTTGACTGGGTATACTATGGCAGTAATTGGTACAAAAATCCTATCTTGTTCTTCACAATACTAGCTAAAGATTAGGGATTTTGATATTTTAAACCCTTTTAGTATTTCCTTTGCACATTGCTTGATAGTTTTGACGGTAAGTTAATTTTAATCAACATTTTTTCCGTCGTTGCAGGACTTGATGCTGAGATACCTACGTTTATTAAGTCGTCTCCCGGAAGGTAACGGGGTTACAGTGAGGAAACTTCAAGAATGCCCGAAAGAGAAGAATCGGGAGCAGTCTCAACAGGAGGACATACATTATTTGCTCAATGCTTTGCAGTGGTATGGTAAAACTAACTTTGTTTCAGGTACCGTGAACTGAAAGGTATAGAAAGATGGTGCTTTTTGTGTTACCACTTCTGGCGAACTAGTGTAAAATGTGTATTCATGTATATTTTGTTTTTTGTATTTGTCATAGGAGCCCATTGCTCCACTCGTAGATATCTTCAGTGTCTGGTACAATGTTAAGGTTATTTGGTAAATCAAGCTTGATTAATGGTGTAAAAGCCTTGGCAAACGATGTCGGGGCCCCGACATAATGGTATACTTAAGAACTAGTTCTCCAACTTTAAAGCAGGTGGCCACTTGCTTAACTTAGCGAGTCGACTCTAGGCAGGATTATGCTTGCAAGCTGTGTGTTGTATTTGATGTGTTGTCCTGAATGGTATGCTTGTTCTTTCTTGTATGTATTTTATTTTCACTGTTGTTGTGTCTGCGCATTTTGTTATTTGTTTCTATTATTTATACTTTTGTGCTTGAATACTTTCACAGATCCACCTTGTGGGGCCGTTCCATGCAGAGTAGAGAGTAGGAAAGTTTAGTCAGCTGAGAATATTTTCCGGCCCATATGGCCCATCGTATCCGTTAGCGAAAAGTTAGGCAAGGCATGGATTTGGATCGCCAGTTACCAAGTGCATCCAGGTGTACTTTAGTTCCTGAGTGACCAATCCTCGCATTTTTATAAAATAAATATTAGTCTCTGTGGATGCGAAGACTGCTCTAGTGTTAAATATCAAAAGTCATGGATTTGGATCGCCAGTTACCAAGTGCATCCAGGTGTACTTTAGTTCCTGAGTGACCAATCCTCGCATTTTTATAAAATGCACTTTCGGCTAACTGCATTAAATGTGAGCAACTTGGCATTCAATCTTTTGCTTGATTGTATATTATGTTCACTAACCCGCTCTCTCCTTAGGTAACATCACAACGCCCCGGCCTGGCAGAGGGTAGGATATGTAGTCAGTTTTTTAATCTTTTGCAACAAAGGCCCTTCTGGTCCGTCGTAACGGTAGGTTAGTAGGGTTTCCGTTTAGCTTTTAGCGTTATTTTTTGGATGCGAAGACTGCTCTAGTGTTAAATATCAAAATTCATGGATTTGGATCGCCAGTTACCAAGTGCATCCAGGTGTACTTTAGTTCCTGAGTGACCAATCCTCGCATTTTTATAAAATGCACTTTCGGCTACCTGCATTAAATGTGAGCAGCTTGGCATTCAATCTTTTGCTTGATTGTATATTATGTTCACTAACCCGCTCTCTCTTTAGGTAACACCACAACGCCCCGGCCTGGCAGAGGGTAGGATATGTAGTCAGTTTTTAATCTTTTGCATCAAAGGCCCTTCTGGCCCGTCATAACAGTAGGGTAGTTAGCATTTACATTTTGCTATTAGCGTTATTTTGTGGATGCAAAGACTGCTCTAGTTTTGAGTCTAAAAATTCATGAATTGGTGCCTGTGACACTGCCTTCCTTCCCATTTGGATGGTAAATGTCAGGGGTGTCCTTTTCCAGCATTTTTATGCTTTTTCGTAGTTTTCAATTAAATCCGAGCAACTTTGCATCCATTTTCTCGTTTTTTGTGTAAATTAACCCGTTCTCTCCTTTATAGTCACCTCACCGCCCCGGACCAGCCAGTGGAATGATTCAGTGTAGTGATAGTGGTGAAATTGTTTTGTGCCAACTTGGAAAAAGAAGAAAGTTAGTGTGGTGCGAGTGAAATGCCAGCGTGGTGTAAGAAAGTGCGGTTCCAGTGTGGTGTAAGAAAGTGAGGTTCCAGTGTGGTGTAAGAAAGTGCGGTTCCAGTGTGGTGTAAGAAAGTGAGGTTCCAGTGTGGTGTAAGAAAGTGCGGTGCCAGTGTGGTGTAAGAAAGTGCGGTGCCAGTGTTGTATGAATGCCGATTTTAGCTGTTGGTGACCATCAAGTGGAGTAAAAAGATTTGATTTGTATGTGTTTTGTATATTTTATTCTCCCTCCTTACTTACCCTTCCCATAGCTTCGCGGTGCAAGCGGACAAGAAAAAAAGGAGCAGCCACAACTACCAAAACGACTACTAAAGCTTTTTTGTGAGTTTTACCTTTAAATATTTTATTTAATTTTTTATCATTGATCTTACCTGCTTTATATGTTTAAGCTATTGCTTTATCTTAAGCACTTATAGTGACTGGGATTGCATATCGGTCGTTTGACCCGGGTCAATCCAGGTTTGGTCGTCGAAGTCCGGTTTTGCCACATCGCTGGCTCTTAGTATTTGACTTAGGCAGGAAACACACCATTAGCGCCATTATGCGCTACAATGATTCTTTATTTTTTTACTTTTATCTGTTTTTACGATTTGTTTTATTTATTCGGTTTATTTAACTTTCTTTTAGAGGATTTTCCTTTCGTGTTTCCTTTTATAGGTTTTCTCCAATTTATATTATTTTCTTTTGCAGGTACATGAGTGAATGGTATGTTTGAGAGTGTTTTTTTTGACTGTTGAATGCAAGATGATGAACAGGGTCAGCGCCGATAGGCATGCGAATGGAATAGGTAGGCCTAGGGAATTTAAACAATAGATTTAGTTTAGCGGGTGGGTGGATTTTAGATGGGGAAGCTAGGGCTTAATGACGTAGGTTCATAGCTTATAAATCTTAATCCGCTTCATTTCTTCGCGTTTTGCCCTGGCCCTGGGAGTGAATGCGTGGAATAGACCTCTGCGGGCCCGGAGGGGAACGCAGGGGGAAACGCCACGTTAAATAAAGGTTAATGAGCCGGTGGCGCGACCTCTTGGGTTCGGCATGGAATAGCGCCCGTGTGGATGATTGTATGAATGATATACTATGTAATAATAACTTCAAGGAACATTCTTGATTGAAATAATTTTTTTACAACACGAATTTTATATTTTTTTACTTTTTTGTTATGCAAGTTTTACGCACGTACAAGATGGTGGCAGATGAGGATATGTAGAATTTCTGCCCGGAAGTCTATTTTTTAAATAGTGGCCTCTGCGACTTCATCACTTCGCTTATGCTTTGGCCGCTTTACACGATACAATTTTTTGTACAAACGCTTGCATGAGGAAATTGTACCGTGTAAAGCGGCAAATTGTACGAAAACTTTTGCGATTGTCTGAATGACTGAACGGGAAATAGAACGTGTTCTAATCCCATTCAGACAAACATACAATTTCGTTCAGTCTATACAAGAGTTTGTACAAGAAATTGTGCAAAAAATTGTATCGTGTAAAGCGGCCTTTACAGTGGGTGGAAAAATCGGACGTTGGGGCTAGAGGGAATTTTTAGTGCTTTATTACACATTATTTCAGTGCTTTACTATCATATACACGTTAGTTGCAAATGTACCAATATTGTACCAAATTTGTAACCGTCAACGGCTTCCCTAGGTTTAGAAAGATGCCCAGCTAAGTTTAAAAAATGTATTTTTGAAAAAAATGTTTCCCTTCTTTGATTCATCCTTCAAGTTAGTGCGCTAAATCCCCTGAATCCTAAATCCCCTGAAATCAATTAGCCCTCCTTGACCTTGCTTTCTACGAAATTCTCTGCTGCAAGAAATACGCGGCTTTTATTTTGAAACAAAGACCTGTGAAAGTATTTTGGTATTTGCCCTTGTTTTTAAACTCTTCTTTTTCCATTTTTTAATGTTATAGATTTAAATGGACACATTTCTGTCTCGTGATTTGCTATTTTAATTATGATGTTCCAAATAATTGGCGACATTTATTTAGTAGATCCTGATTCGAAATTTCCCAGAGATTTCATTTCGTATTCTTTCTTTATTCATATTTCCAAAGGACTTTGATTTTCTGAATGCAAGGATTATCAGGATTTATTTTACCCATAAATTCCTCCCTAGTAATCTTAAAATTTCAGTTGTTAATTTTTTTAATGTTTTAATTTCACATACACGTTAGTTGCAATTTTAACCCGCATGGACTCAATTATGAAAAGGACAACTTTGTGCTAGACGTCATTTAAGCAGTTGCAAATGTGTAAACAGTTGCCCTGTTTTAAATATATTTTAGCGTAGAGCAAGTCAAAAATTATCAATTCCAATTGGAACTTTAAAGTATTATTGTTGTTAACCACTCAATTTTGTATCATCTCGCTTATGATTTCGAATTTAAAATATGTTTAGATGGGAATAAGTGCCTAAAACCAGCTTTGAAAGCGGTTGTAATGATAACTTTATTCGTTTCATTAATTATAAATTTCCAGAATTTTAAAATCATTTCCACTCATATTTACTAAAATTAATTTCATTCACTTGGGGATGAACAATTTTTCATTTTTAAGGTCATAAAATGACTCCATTATATTGAAACAATATGTTTTAAATAAAGTGACGTTTTGAAAAGAAAGCAGCTTAATAGAAACACTTACCTGCAGTGATACTTACTATCAGTACTTTTGTGCAGCATAAAATTTAAAGTGGATTATTATTGAATCTTTAGAACTATCATCTACTAACTTCATTACATTATAGTTGGTATTTGATTCATACTTTTCCTTACTCTTGATTACTCCCTTTGATTATCTAACTGTTTGATTACTTCTGCATTGTCACTATCTGTCCAACTTTTTACTTGTATAATATAATTCTTTTATTCTGTTTATTTCTTCATTTATTTCATGGTTATCATTTTTTATTGTCCCTGCCAAGCAATGTTTGACTAGTGAAATACGCTTAGAATATTACAATATTTATATTGTAGTGCTCCACTTAGAGTAAAGGTGTAGAATAAATGTGCCTTTGGCTTCCATTTTCTGCAGTTTGCAAAAATTTATTCATCGAATGAAAAATTGCTTAATGAGTCATATAAGTAAATGTCTCATTAATATTATTTTCTTTGTACGCACTGCTCTATGCTGCTACTGAGAACAAAGAAAATTACTATTTTAGTGTTGTCGAAATTCCTGAACAGCAAATCAGATCAGCAGTCATTCACGTTTAATTATGAAAAGTCGATTTCTACTTCTCATTTTTTTCAAGTTTTTAAGGTTTATTGGCAGGTTAATGGTACATGTTAAAAATTTAAATTGATTTTTGATCTCAAATACTGTGTAAGTGAAATATCACATGAATCAATGTGGATGCTCTTCCAATTTGCACCTACACTACGGAGCTAAGAAACACGTTGAGAAGTGTGGAAATATGAATTTAGGAACTTTGATCATTTACATGAAATTTTTTTTTATATTGTAGGATATTAGTGTATTGTACAATGCGTGATTTTTCTAATTTGATGTTTTGAGATATAAGTAAGATAAAATGGCTTTTTCATTTACATTTGGTGAAGAATTTCACTTCGTCAATTCCGCTAGAATGGACTCGCTAAAATGAACTTTAATTTACATGACACACCAGTTCTTGGGCAAGATTTATTAATGTCATAATTGGTCCATGACAAAATCTTTTCTGTTTCACGTGAGTGTTTTGTTTTTTTGTAACATATACATTTTGTAAGAAAATTTAGATTTAGAAATAATTAATGGAATTGTTAAAATGTGCACAAATAAATGATACTTGACCCAGCTGACTTGGCCTACAACTACTTGGCCTACAACTACTTGGCCCTGACTACTGATCACAGAGAATTTCTACGAAAATATTTTGACTGAGGAATAGAAATCGTTCTATCTACCTAATCTATCACGATGTTCTTCAAATATCAATCAATTTCTTTTTTTTGATGACTTGAGTGCATTTTAAACTACATGTCATTAATTCTAATGACCGCCAACATTATTTCCCGGCTTATTATTTATATGTTGCTGAGTTATGAGACCTAAGATATCCATATTTTTTGTATCCATGTCTATGTTTGTTGCCCTTGTTGCTATACTGTTTTTATGGCAGGGCCCAATTATGGCTTACTTGAGATCTAGTACTTGATTCGAATCTTTTTTATTAAGATTTAGAATTATTGTTATTTATTAAGATGTTGCATTAAGATGTTTTCAATTATATTATTATAATTTATTTTATTATAAGAGATCAAACCAGTAACTTGTTTTTTCTAATGATTTCTACATCTTCCTTGAAATATACTGCTCCACATTTCTTTCCGGGGTTGCACTATATCTATCTTCTATATATATAAAAATGAATGTATGTGTGTGTGTCTGTATGTCCTTTATGCATTACTACACCATTCATCGGATCGCCATGAAACTTTGGGAAGTTGTTGAGTACATTCCTGAAAAGAGGACTACGAAATCGATATTTCAATATCGATACTTTATCGATATAATATCGCAAAACTATCGATAAATCGATACATAATTGATACAAAATTGAGGTGAAATTATTTAGTTTTTTAAAAGGAATGTATCGTTGCAATATCGATACTGTATCGAATGTATATAATGTGTTTGTCCTTTATGCATTACTATTCATCGGATCGCCATGAAACTTTGGAAAGTTATTGAGTACGCTCCGCGAAGGTTTCTACAAAATCGATAATTCAATGTCGATACTGTATCGATATAATATCGATAAAATATGGATACATCGATACATTGCTGATACAAAAATGAGGTGAAATTATTTAGGTGTTTTTTTATCAAAGTTTTATAAAGTATCATTACAATATCGATACTGTATCGATACTGTATCGATACAATATTGATAACTTCATGGATTACCACAACATTCATCCAATTTCCATGAAGCTTTGGTTAGTTGTTTTGTTCATTCCATGAAGGTTTGTACAATATCGAGAATACAATATCGACACTGGAGACGGGATGTGCATGCCATTGAACTTGCAATTCATTGATACACTCACGTGCAACATATTCAAATCATCCGGCATGGGACAAATATTTCAGAAATGCCAACTTATTGCTTGGGATGAATGCACAATGGTGCACAAAGCATCGCTCGAGGCTCTGGATCGATCATTGCAAGATTTTCGTGGAATCCTGAGACCATTTGAGAACGCATTAATATTGCTTGCACGACATTTCAGGCAAACATTACCTGTAATTCCTCGATTGACACTAGCGGATGAAATAAATGCTTGCCTGAAATATTCTACTTTGTGACGACATGTGAAGACGTTAAATTTATATACAAATATGCGTGTCCAGCTGCAAAACAATCGATCAGCTGAGATATATTGTATACCCATAAGAATTGTGAAATTAAACATACTATAAACGTGCGCTTTCCATTTAACCAGATTGAGCCACAGCAACGCGTGGCCGGGTCAGCTTGTTGTTTATAAAGTGGGATGCCATGCCCATTGCATCCAATATTTGCTGTGATTGATGATGTCACGTTTGTGGTGTTGATAACTTACGGAATAGGTACTTAATCTTTGTGACAGATATGATCTTTGCTTGTTCACTTTATTTTCTTTCTCCTCTGATTAATTTGTACTTGTGGGTGTCAAATTTTCACTGTGAACTTTAATTTAAATATATTATCTTTCCCTGTCACCTTCCTTTTTCTGTTTTATTTTTCTTCTTAAGCGGTGTCATTTTTCTCATCTGATTAAAACGCATATATGAGTGTCACTTTGGATTAGATGCTTATTTTGAACCTTGATGTAAATGTATGGATTTTATTTTTCTGATATTTCTTCACACGCGGAAACATTTTTAATTTACCAGATTTTTTAGGTTTTCTTTTGTTCAATGTATTTATCCGTATTCAAGCCTTAAAAGAGCAGCTTTCCAATTTTTCCATTGAATTTATGTTGAAATAATTATTTCTTTTTTTTGAGATTGCTTGAAATAAAACCACGGCAACCCACTCTTTTAAGAATCAGAACATTTTGTGCTCAGATGCATTTACTTGAACGAGCAACACAGTGTTTACTTATTTATTGCTTTTCATTTGCATTTAAAACATATAATCATGTGTACTAATTACTTTTTCACTGCTCTAGTTAATTTTTTATAACATACGAAGGGTTCTTTGACAAGTTTTCTTCATGATATATTTTTTTAATCCTATATTTGTGTGCATAATTATGCATCAAATTCCTAAATGATTCCTACAGTGGCTGTACATCCATTATATCCAATATTTGCCGTGATTGATGCTGTTGCGTTTTTGGTGTTGATAACTTACGAGATAGGTACTTAAACCATCTTTGTAACAGATATAACGTAGCCCTGTAAACTGTTATTTTGAAAAAAAGCGCACCATGACAAAATTACAGGCAAAAGTATTTTATGACTAAAGTGCATGTTTTATACGATTTTCACAAACCTGATATGTGATTTTATGAAATTTATTATAGTGAATATTAAATTTCTCAATTTTTGTAATGAGACATCATACTGACATAACAATTCACGGCTAAAATAGGTGAAACTGTAACATTGTAATGGTGAAGAATCTTTAATATTTCATTTTTGCTGTCAGAATTTAACTGAAATATTTTGAGCACAACTTTTTTCAATTTTCACTGTGATCCTATAAAATGTTATATTTGTTAATTTTATCTTCTTGGGTTATACAATGCTTGATGTGTACGTAGTGTGTTTGTGTGTTCGACAATCCACACAGATCCACATTTACAGCACTACATGAATTGTGGATGTGGCATGTATTGTGGATTTATTTTAACAGCAAGTATATTATGACTTATGTTGGTATTTTGTGTTTTTTTCACAATTCTGACATGATATAATTATTTTAAAATTGCAATTATTAATGCCATATTAATATTACCTCTCTCCTATTGTTCATAACTTGAGTCACCATGACATAAATAATAATTTTTTTATATTATACCATAAATGTTTTTACGAACCATCTATGCATAGTAAGAAAATGTTTGTGATACATTTAAGTTGATTTGCATACACACAATGTATTTGAAATTTAAAGATTTAAACATAGTACAACAATTAATTCATATCTTTTTCGTTCGTTTTCGTCTTCGTGACGCTGCCTCTTATACTTACGAATGAACTTTCCATAATGAATGAATTTTAAGTCACAATGTTTTCCATACTATGTCTGATTGAAACAAATTATTTACGACTGAAACTTTGTCTGGATGAAAAGAACCGTGCGGTACAAAAGGCACTTTATTTACTGCTTCATATCTGCTATTTTTACAATAATAATTATTATGACATGTCTGTACGATATGATATGCACTGCTTGTACTTTATAGAAAATAATATGTTTTTATTAAGCACAAGTAAAATATTGGTTCAAAATTTATAGCATCATGATCAAATCGAGTCTTGGTGTTCCCATTTTCCATATCTAATTTTGCATTTCACTTATTGTGAATTTTTTCTACTTCTCCAATATTACTTTCTACAAAATATATGCAAGTTTGATGATACACGCTTAGCATCGATCGACGTTCATGGTGCCTTGTAGAATACGTGACACCATTTTGTGCTTGTATTTTATCGGCGAATGATTATGACTGTGTCTGATATGATATTTGCAATCCTGAATTTCAGTGGTTTTCATAATGCATGCTTACTGAAGAAATAATTCTTTGAATGATAGTTATGAAGACAAATTCGTTAGATGGCCAGGCATTCATTTGAATTTCTTGAAATTTGAACAAATTCTCATTAGTAAAAACAAGTCCTTGAATTTAGCTTTAGAGTCCTAAAATACCCTAAAAAATTTCTTGTTAAGCTTCATTTACAGTTGAAGAGATTGTTTTTTGTGTGCTTCAACATTTAAGTGTGGCAAACAGCAGCGTGTCAAAATTTATTGATGCCTGATTCAGGGGATATGATTCTTTTTTTTATGAATTTTCTTTTTCTGAAATTGCAAAAGCATTTGATAACTCGACATGTGAAGAATATCTTTACAAATGGGCCTTTGTCAATAAAAAAATGAAATGAACAAACAAAAAAACAACAAAAGAAGGGAAATGCTAAAAGTTGTTATTTTTGACGAGGTTTTTTAAGGTTTTTATTTTAAATAGTATTCCTTCAAAATTGTGTCCAATTTGTGAAATACTTCATTTTAATTTAATTTGCTTTTGGGTAATATTTATTGCAGTATATTTCAATGATATTTACCAATTTTGAAAAACAATCACCTTGAGTTACATATTTTCAATGATCATGATGATGAATGAAAGTTTTTTCCGTGAAAAGAAGCATTGTGTATTGTTTTTGAGGATAAATGTTTGACGATCCACATTAATTAGGCTATTATTATTGACACAAGATTTTATCAGAAAATCAATAACACGTTTCTTTAGTTTTTGTAATATGGTATGGTAATAGTTACAAATAAAATAAGACAACATTCATGCTACATGACTTAGGACTCAGTGAATTTTGCTGTACATCCTCAGGGTTGCCAAAAGATCAAGATGTCATTGATGCCATATATTTTGTTGCTCTTCGTTACAGACTTGGCGTGTTTTACGAACCTTGACAATAATGCAGTATTCATACATTTTGAAGTAGTCATTCAGCATATAAAGCAGTATATTCACAATTTAATTCTAAATTTTAAGTGGACAATGCTTGATTATTTCATATTGACCATTTTCAGTGAGTGCAGAAAGTGTTTAGCACTCAATTTTCTGATCAAGATTTCTTTGCAGTGGTTATTGTCGATTGCTGTGTTGTTCGAAACGAATTGTTAAAATTTGAAAGAAACTCTAGGTTACTAACAATACATTCTTCGAATGGTAGTTGTACAACGATATTCATCGAATGACAGAGTACCTAATAATACCTGTGTTATTGACTGTTAAGCGGTATTGGTATTGGTACAATTGGTACAATTTATCAGTAATTGCGGTACATTTACGCTTATGTGATGATTTCACCATCTTTTAAGATGTAAGGACATGTATTTCTTGGAATCGTTAACCAAATTTAAGAAGTAAGTTTATTTCACAATACCTATTTTTATGAAAAATTTTGGTGATTAAACGTTTGATAGTTAAACTATAATTATATATACATTTGATGTTATGTATATAGGTATTTGGGAGTTTCGCTTTTGATCTCCGCATTCATATAACCTAAATTCTGTCTCTAATAAGACCCCAAATTCTAGATATTTGCAATTGTACTGCTCTCAAAATATAACTGTAATATGTTTCATATAAGTTTATCACAAAATTTACATTTCTCTATTATTATTTTACTTTATGGAAGAAATGGCACTGATAATTGAATTATTTGATTGATGAGAATTAGAAAGTTTTCATTATTTTTAGTGAACACTTGTTAGATGATCTGGGCTTGCGTTTTGTAAAATATATTCGTCTGATAAAATGCATATTACTTTATAAGTCATATAAAAAGGACACACCTGCTGTTTTATTCCTATGCGTTACTCCATGCTATGGTAACTTCAAGCAAAAGTATATTCTGATTTTGGTGTCATTGAAATCTTTCACTGCAGCTCACCTGTGACACGAAAGGGTTGATTTTGCACCATAAATACTGGTTTTTAAAAGGCATTATGATGTTCCAGAATTTAAATTATATACTGTTAACTGTTACAACAGTGACATGTTAACAAGTAACACTATTCTGTTATCTATGAAGTATATCTCAACTCTAAAGCAAATGTATCATAAAAATTTATGGGCAATACAGTTTCTTCCTACACTGCACAGCAAGGAACCCTTTTGTAACTTTGGAATATCACATTCAAGCACTTGATCAGTCATGTGTAAATTTTGGAATATTTTAGGAAACATATTTATGTATCTAAAAATTTGTGATTTTTTAATTTGATGATTTTTGACCTGTGTGCTACAAAACTTTCTTAAATTTCAGTTGGTGAAAGACTTTAATTGCTCAATTAGATTCCAGAGGACTAGCTTAAACGCAACACAATTGAATATTCATATATTAATTGGCCTGTGGAAATTTTTTTGTCTTAGTGTGTTTTTTCGTAGCAGATAGGTACACTTTTGTGTTCCTTTTGAAATATTGTTGAAAATGGCAGGTTCTAAGAATGCCATCAAAAGAGCAAATCTTGACCCTGCCTTTACCGATTAAAAAGAAATTCTAAGACAATTTGGACTGCTGATTCAAACTTATTTAGAATATCACGTTCTTCAAATGTGTATAGAGCATATACTTTTTACGTCCATTTGGCCTCGATGATGGACATGATGGCCATTGTCCATTTAGTAGGGATGTGCGAGTAGTACTTTTTCACCTCGAGTCGAGTAGTAAGTACTCGCGAGTATCGAGTTGAGTCGTCATGTACAACATAAGTGAAAAGACCTAGTTTTTACTTAAGGTGGCTGGTTCGGTAATTGTGAGTCATTGAGAACTAGTGCTCATATAATGTCAATGGCACTAAAAAATTCTTGGAGATGATTAAATTACTCGACATTTTAACCGGATGCTTCAAATTCTCAAGTCATATTGAAACATTGCCCTTTTGAATTTAAATATTGACATGAAACATAACACAAAACTTGACTTGATTCGGTTTCTGGCAACCTGAACGTTGTCACTCTGTGCATATCCTTTGACCGTTGGTTTTAATGTATGGATTGAAAAAGTATGTAATTTTGTGCTATGGGTATTCACATACTTTGTAGTGACGAAATAACTGTGATTAAACGCTTAAACATTTATAACATTTGTTATTACATCATTTATTTAATCTCTCTTTTTTACTCGGCAACAACGCACATGCTGCAATTCGGCACTGCTGTTGTGTAGGCAATTGTTTCTGTTTCAGCAGTCATAACGGTAGTTGTCGTATTCGTCTATTCTCAAGAACTCTGTCAAGGGGACTACACTGTAATATTCTTGGACTTTGTGGTGTGACTTGTTGTGGTTTCTCGCACGTTCGCTTTCCCTCGTCTGATTCCACATTGCCAAATGCACCTCAAAACTTCGCGTGCAATATTTGAAAATTTAAGGAATATTTTATTTCTTTCGTATATACGGAGGAAATAAGTTGATAACACTGGTTGATTTTCTCAGAATAAAAATTGTTGGCTAATATCCACATCATTTCAGTTTTTGGTGAAAATCTGTAGGGTAGAAACGTAAATAATACATAATTGACTCTTACGAAACGGGGTGTGCCATAAGGCCCCATGTTAAAAAAACCTTAAATACCTCAAAAACTACACTGAAAACAAAAAAAAATTTTCCCGCAGAATTTTAGAGCATAATTATAGGAACAAATATTGAAATTATAAAGAAAATCTATACACCTGTTAATTTCGACCCAGCCACCTAAGTCATCGCAATTAAAGTTAGCCAGCAATCGGACCATCAAATCTGCAGGTCTACCTACCTAATACATAATTTTAAAAACAGTAAAATTAATATGAAATGTAGCGCAGGCCAAAAGACCTAATGGAAATTTTCCGGTAACACTCGAAATAAGAAAATTACCTTCATTCCAAGGATTACTCAAAAATTTGTAAATTAGCTTGCAGTATGGTACCTAGAGTGTACTTACGCATAATATGAGGCCTACATGAGTGACATGCCCTATTAACTTGTAATGAAAGTAAGCCAGGAAGCAAAATATTTTTTCTTAAGGAATATATAAGCCTAATTAGAAGAGCATTCCTTGTATTTCCATTTCCTATTTCTTTTCAGAGCTAAACGCTTTCTCAGCGATGTCGTGTATGCTGGGAGGATTAGTCCAGCCAATTACCAGTGAATTTCATACAAAATACCTTGTTTGTGTGGTAAATATTTGATAAGCTCACACCTCAAATTTATGATTGGCCGTTAATTACATACATAGTTTTTTAACATATACTTTTCTTCCTCTTCCAATTATTGACACCATCTCTTCAAAATCGATGGATTTCTGCCTAAACATGATGGAACTTATTATGTATTGGGTTATTTCCCATATCCATTAACGCCAGTTAATAATATTTGAACAGTGAATTTTCATTCGCAGATGAATCCAAGCAGTTATACAAATTTTGTAAAGGTCCTGTGGATTAAAGTTTTCGATTTATAAGGAAATATATTTGAACAAAAATTTACAATAGATAAGATGTGACTACGAACTTGGCAATTAATGACGAATTAATAATCCTAAATAGGAAATAAAAAAGAATAGTAAAACTTATAAGTTTTATTCAATACCTACCTATATCATCCGTAACACCCTTAATAGGATGCCTACCATCCGTTACAAAATTTCCGTCACCCGCGAGTTTGAAGACCAATATCTGCAAGATGGCTAATGCGATTATAAATTAAAGTATATCAAATTAAACCTTATTTCTACGTTTAATGATGGTATTAAAATATTTTTAATTTTTTTTTACTGAAGTAAGTGTTTAAGAATGGATTTTTAGCGAATTCTTTTGGGTACCGGATGGATCCATTGAATTGGGGCATTGTAAGAACAACACAGATCGAGATCTCAAACTTTCCTTTTCACATATTGTAGCTACGGTCTTGGTTAATAGTCATACCATTTCATACTATTACTATTATATTTATGCTATTGCTGAATTTGTCAGACTGTGTTATTTTCCATCCCGCACGCTTTCCGTTCCGGAAATCACCGTTTGGACCTTTCTCTTGCTCTCGAATCATTAAATTGAATCCACGTATGAAATCTCAGTAGAAGTCGTTGATTATTTGATATCGATATATATTTATTTTCGACTATAAAATCACGCTCAACTGTCCAGAGCATGCCTGAAAGAGAAAGGGTGCGTGTGGAATCTTCTGCTGCAAGTAGCTCGCCTATCGCTGTGAATGAGTCATGAGGACTCGACAATAGCGGAAAAAAGTATCTTCATTGAGAATGCAAGTCAGTGTCAGTTTAAGAACTGACGGTAACTTTGGAAGGATACTGTCACTATGCCTCCTCGTGCAAAGTTTTAGGAGACGTAGTTGAGGATAATTTATATTTCTTTGTTATATTTCTTATTAAATTTGTTACTTTCGTCGAGAAGCCGAGAAATGTGGGGACAAAAGCTCTCTCTCATATCGCTGATTTTATATTGGTGAATAATCAACTTTTATTCAAACAGAGGCAAGGATATTTTTCCTGTGCATACAAGTGAAATTTTCTCGTGTGGTGTTTGGTGCGTGCATTACCTATGGTAGCCTTATAACTTGGCAACCTCGAGCAGCTTATCTCTCCTGGCCAAAAGTCCTGTCGCGTGGAGCTCGATTTCCGAAATAAATATATACACTTTGACAGCATATCTAATTCTCCCAATTTGTTAAGTCATTTTACACGTGCTTAGTTTTCAAACACGAAGAATACCGTCAAAACAAACTAAATTTTCCGACTTCGACAAGCTGAGATAGGGCACGTTTTTAAAATTTGTCGTCATGTAATTGGTATCTGAGTAATCTATTTTAAACTTTGTTCAGTCTAAGATAAATATATGTTCCATATCTTATGCGAAGAAAATAGAAGTGGCTTTTCTTGTGTATCTTCAAGTGGGCGTCAAAGTTGAACTTGCTTCCGGGAACTTGAAAAAAATCCAGTCTATTTGCTGTCTCGGTTGAAAAATTGAAAAATACAACCAACTTCAAAATATATTTTAGACATTAATAAGCGTATGAATAAACAAGATTTATTTCGATGTAATTATTTATTTTAAAATCGAAACATCCATTTTTGAGATATTGGCCTTGGGATGGAACACTGGGGATGGAATTTTACAACGGACATTAGGTGCCTTGAGCTCGAATATAGTCCCCCCCTCAGACGTTTTCCCCAGGGGGGCTATATTCGGAGGAATATGGTATGTATACGGTTTCATGCACCGTGTAACCACTGATTTATCCATTTGTTCACGCAAACATACATGAAACCATTCATTTAAATGAACCTACGTGCATGTTCGTACGTGTTAATCTATCGTTTAACCAGAGCTTTTCACGATTTTGATAATAGTGCATTCTGTCGCCAGATTTCTAGCCTATTAGCCTTAGACAAAAACTACTATTCGGCTCCGTCGACGTACCAACTACTCGACTCCACTCGAATTTTCGAGTACTTGCACATCCCTACCATTTAGTTGTTGACCAGTTTCAGAATGGAATGCCATCATGATGGTATGGAGAAAAAAAATTAATATTCCGAATTTTCCTTGCTTCAATGATTAATAAAAGAAGAAGAATAGGTTTTCTTAAGGACTGTGTCACAGTCATACAGGAAAATGTTTGATTAGCTACGTACTTTACATGTAATTTGAACAGTATAAATTGCTGCGCTTAGCCTCTCAGGACCAAAAGCTGCTCCTTTCAACCAGTTTCAGGATAGAACCTCCGGCACAGTAAAAATAATAAACAGCAGTGTAAAACAAAATTGAATTGATTGGTGAATTTATTAATAATGGTTGTTATACAATGACTATGATGGATAGCATGCCATCAACAGGCACTTGGCAAATGCTGTGAAAAATATTTCTCAATTTATTGCATTTTGTACAAAACTTTCAATGCTCCACTCTCTCACTCCTATTATGCATTCTACCTACAGCTAACTATTTACACTAAGTACAATTAAAACTAGTGGTAATATTAAAGATATGATAAAATGATCAAAACAATGATGAAATTATGATTAACTGGCACAACAAAACAATTGATTTCTAAAATAGATCTTTCAACTCTTACATTATAGTAGAAAATTTGCATTTTACTAAAAAAACAGTTAAACAAAGAACAAGTACTCATTATTAAAAATGAATTTATCTTCAAATAATCTTAACACTTAAAAAATTTTTCAACAGTAAAAAATTATTCATTAAGAGCAAATACTATTATGCCAAGATGACTTTCTGTCAAACTTGACTCCCTGATGAGTGTGATCTATACAATCAAATTCAGATAAAAATCAGATTTGCACACCTGAACACTTTGGCACTGTTTCAATTAGACATTGTAAAGGAAATTCCTTTTTCAGTTTTAAATCTTCCTCCAGTCCAGTCTTTTCAACAACCCATGCTTAAAATAACATGGCAGCTAAAACAAAGTAAAAAGAGTATCACCACCCACATCCATAACTAAAAATAATATCCTGGATGTGAGCATCCGAAAATGAATACATGTTCTATATAATCAGGTGAAACTCCTACGTCTTAAGGGCGAATAAGGATATGTGTCACTGCTAAAAGTAAACGCTAAAATATAATTAGTCTCTTTTCAAAATCTAGAAACAATAAATAAAACTTTTCGAGTCTGCTCCTATAAAAAGGACTGCTGAGAATTCGCGACATTCACTCCGAACGAAGAGTTTTCTGCATGCCATGACACATGCATCCAAATACTTGGCAGTTGATTGTTGAACAGCACCTAATGCTTTTCTCTGTTCCCATTTGAGATTTTCCTCGTTCAACATTAGCCAAGGGAAGAACTCCAAACAGTATAACAAATCACTCTTACAAGGAAGAGGATATGAGTTGAGCAAGTTCAAAATGTGTCAACTTCATGCTCACACATCCAGATCCAAGTGGATTTGCATGTCATTGGAGGCCAACTTCACTAGGGTCTTCTTGATCCTAAGGGCTGGCAGGCGGACGTTTGGGTTCTGATGCCAGCACTCTTTCATCAGTTTCCCCATTCCACTTAACGTCTGAGGGCATAAGAGTAACAAATGAAACATTTACGATAAATACAGTAACACCTCTCTATATCAAAGTGGAAGGGACCAATTTTTTAGTCATTTTGGTAAATGTAGGTTCATTATAAATAGGTTTTAGCAAAATGATTTTGCTAAATACCTATTGCTGATTACCTATTTCCACCTTATAGAACTTTTTGGTAATGAGAAGCAACGTGAATTTCTTTGCTTTTTTTCTCTCCATGGATAGACTTGACACTAACTGCCAGAGTTCTGTCAGGAAGCAAGTTATAAGAAAATCTTGCCTCATCAGCATTAAAAAAGACTTGTGATTTATACCAAACTAAAATCGCCTGCAAAGTTTTTTCCACTCTTCTACCACTGTGTCACTTACAGAAGCTTCTTCCCCACTCATCTTCAAAGTTTTGAGATTCCATCACATTTTTGTAGCCACCCATTTGAAGCTTGAAAATTTTCAATTCCTATTTTCACTGCTACTTCTCTAGAATAAATGCAGATTCAGGAATATTTCTGGCTCTACCTTCCATCAATAAATCAAATTTAAGCATGTCTAAGTGTTCAGTTTTCACCGCCCGAGATTTTATATTTATTCATCCTCGATATGCTGCTTCTTCAGTTTCTTTTACGTTTGTATAAAATGGAGGTTAGGGTGGATGGTAGTATTCAAAAGGTCTCAGCCACATCTATCTTTCACCTTCCCACATCAATAGCTTGAAAAATTGCTAATTTAGTTTCAATTTTCACTAGCTGGCTTTTTTTTGGGGGACGTCATGGCCATCCCGGGCCTAAAAGTAATCATCTACTTTAAGCTTGTGTTCATTTTTACTTCCAAAGTATTTAAAAGATGACAGTAAATTATCAAATTAAAAATGGGTAAGCACATTCCTTCATAATAATCCATTGAATAAATAGGCGGTAAACTTACGCAGAAGTTAGGCCAAATGTCTTCAACTATAAAAATGTGAGTCAAATAATGAACAATGTTGTATGTGGGTGGACGGTAATACCAGATTGCTATGAATTGAATTAAATTCAGTATGTGCTCTAGGAATTATAAACATTGCTCAGAGGACCTGGGACTCTAGGAATGGTGGAGTTTAAATTGGCGGCGGCAAACAGATGACTGCCACAAGGCACAAGCATGAAAAAAATTCAGTGTTATTCTAAGGGTATGGCAGCAACAATATTGAGAGTTCATAGTGAATTGAAAGTAAAATGAAGTCAGAAGAGGCTAAATTCTCGCTAAAATTGTGAGGTACAATAGCCGTGCCAAATGTTAATC
This sequence comes from Platycnemis pennipes, assembly GCA_933228895.1. NCBI lineage: Eukaryota > Metazoa > Arthropoda > Insecta > Odonata > Platycnemididae > Platycnemis > Platycnemis pennipes. The sequence goes on from OW121850.1 coordinate 114,593,307, forward strand.
TCGTAGGTAGGAATGGTAGGAAGGAATATTCAGGAAACAGAGGTGGAGAGAAACCCGGCTTCGGCATTAGCCTACTGTTAACGAAAGGTGCCATGGGGACCACGGCTTAACGTCCCATCCGACGGAGGGAGTACTGAATTTAAAATACCCTCCACTAGGCACTCAAGTGGGGATCGGTTTTCCACTGAAAAATCCACCATTGCCAGGAATCGAACCCATGCCTTCGGGATGGGAGGCCAGTACTCTAGCCACCACAGCAACCCGATTATATGGGTATTAACATAATACCGTGGGTATGTGTATTTATTGTTATTGTTCGCCTTTTTTCAATTCCTATTTTCACTGCTACTTCTCTAGAATAAATGCAGATTCAGGAATATTTCTGGCTCTACCTTCCATCAATAAATCAAATTTAAGCATGTCAGAGGACCTGGGACTCTAGGAATGGTGGAGTTTAAATTGGCGGCGGCAAACAGATGACTGCCACAAGGCACAAGCATGAAAAAAATTCAGTGTTATTCTAAGGGTATGGCATGTCATTGGAGGCCACTCTTTCCTCTCTAGACCTCTAAAATGGTCTGTTAATAATATTGTGATTGCTCCTGCAAGAACAGGTAATGAAAGTAATAGTAGAACTGCTGTAATTACTACAGCCCATACAAATAAAGGTATCTGGTCTATTTTTATACCGGGCGATTTTATATTAATTGTTGTTGTAATAAAGTTAATTGCCCCTAAAATAGAGGAAACTCCGGCTAAATGTAGAGAAAAAATTGTTAGATCAACAGACCCCCCCGCGTGGGCAATAGCCCACTTTCAGCCAAAATGGAGATTTACAAATAGATCTCAATGGTAAGATAAGATCCGATCCGACCCATCCCTATATGAATACTCATCAATTAATATATTAATGATACCGTGGGTATTATGTTAATACCCACGAATCTCATACGTGGGTATTAACATACACTGATATGTGGTATAAACTGATATGTGGGTGGGTATTAAGGTATTGAGAGGTTTACGTCGGTTTCCAATTTTTACTTAGACCGGAGATTAGTTTTCTATCCTTCTTGCAAACATAACACCTGAATATTTTATTCCATGGAGGTAGTTGGCTCGTCATGTGGGTGTATTCTCAGTAGAAGAGCAGAGGTTTTTCGATAATATAGAGGTATCTGTATATAATTACACGCAAATTTTGGTGGGACCTAGAAGTTATTACGCAAAATGGAGATTTACAATATAAAGAGGTTTTACGGTAATGAGAAAAAAGCACACCTCTAAAAATGATAACTCTGAAGAAACCTAATGGTAAGAAAATATTCACATTAATCATCAAGGTGAAGAATAAGGAGACACAATAGCAGACAATACTTCACCCACAAAGTTGTAATTATTAAATCAAACATTACAGCTTCTTAACGAACCAAAGACAGATACTGCTCAATATTCTCATGATTATATATTATACCTTATTATTAGGGATGGGTCGGTTCCATTTTTTTTCGGTTCCGGTTCGGTTCTTAACTTCGGTTCTCGGTTCCGATTCTCGGTTCCGGTTCTTAATTTACCACTTACTTTGAATTGCTCAATGGTAAGATAAGGTAATCAATAATCATTTTCAAAGACTGAATTAGAATAATTCACGACTTTGAAGCATCTAAGTACACTATTTCACCAGGTTTTAATGTGAAGCCTCCACTTTCGGAGAGTGAGTAGGTTTCAAACTGATTTTCGCGCCAATTATTTCGGTACCGATTATTTTTGGCCTTGGTTCCGGTTTAAGCTCAAGAACCGGTGGAACCGAGAACCGAAGAACCGAACCGACCCATCCCTACTTATTATATGAATACTCATCAATTAATATATTAATGATACTTTAAAATTATAATAGCTTCATTATTATTTATTATTAATCTACCTAATACCGATTTCTTGGTGAAAATTAGTTTTTTTACGGTTCTGCATATAATCTGATACAACATTGAAAATATTTCATTTCATCAACAAATTGTGATCATATGCATCAGAGACTTGTTTTAGATAACTTCGACAGCACCAAATGATAAGCATAAGCATTAACAACAAGAATACCAATTGTGGCATTACTTCAGATCAGTCAATAACATAATACCCCTTTCCAAAATTTTCATTTTTTAATAAGCAATGCCAAAAGACATAATTGAAGGACAATCGCAGAATCATAAAGTAATACAAAAATATGTTGAACATTTGTTTTTTAGTAATGCATGGGGGCATGCAAAAGAGGTCACATACATCAAGAAAAAGCCAGCGGACACTGTACATATTCACATAAGAATGTTACCATCAGAAAATATTGTGGCATGCATTCACTCACTCAGTGATTCAACCCAAAGGTTGGTTTTGATAGGTGAGAGTAGAGCTCACCCCGTACTAAGCCAATGGCGTGTGAAATTCACACATTCAGGGTAGGGGGGCCAGTTCCTTTCCCTGGGCCACCTGTGATTTCCTGCATTCTGACACGCAGAAAATCGAATCGCGAGGATTTTGGATGGGGGTGTCCAGGCCTGGGATTTGAACCTGGGACCCTCCGGTCAGTAGCTCAGTGCTCTACCCACTACACCACGACCCCCCTTTATGGCATTTAAAATTTTTAGTGTCAACAATTTAAGCTCTATTTAAAGTTTGAGTCCTCAGGATCAGCAAAAAAAAATGAAAACTTGAAAACTTGACTTATGATGTTTTGGAGATGTTTGAACAATGATACTATTATAGTTACAAACAAATGTGTAATGTGTTATAAACATGCCACACACAAATCCCTAAATAATAATGCATTTACCAATTGCAATTAATAATGCAATAGTGCCAACAGTTTCAATGCTTGTTTCATCATCCTAAGTACTCTTCCACGCAAAATTCCACATCAGGCCTGTATGAAGGTTACCACACTACTACAGAAAAGCAATATCTACTCACCAGATCTGAAGCCCAACGGTTTGGAAGACTGGGGCGTTGCTGGTCCACACACACTACTTTTCTCATGTCCTCAAAACTGGGATCTGATGGCACCATGTCATAAAATGGAGGCCAATACTCCTCTGCTATACCATTGGAAAGAGTTCTCCTACAAATCTCCCAGAGAACTAATCCAAAGGCATATATGTCCACTCTTCGGTATGATTCAAAGCATTCTGGATTTATCCTATGGTGAGAGAGAGTGTTTTTGCACTTAGTGATATTCAGAATGTGTTGCATTCCAAAGCACAATGTACGAGCAATATTCTGCATTAAAAATTAATTAGCTATACAAATGATATGAAAGCCAAATTCTCTGCATGCATAGTTTCTCCATCACTGAAGGAAAATGCAAGAGAGCACTCAGGACCAGAAAATTGAATACTCTAACATCAAAGACTTTCATCACCAGCTAGCATTAAAGCCAAATTTTCCAAAATCCCTCTTCTCCAAATACAGATTTCCTTTATATGCAATTCACTTTTCCTTAAAGGGGCTTCCTTTGATGGAGCCACTATGACCAAATTCTTCAAAAATACTTATGAATCTAAATTAATTTAACCAAAAACTAATCCATTCGATTAGTCGTAAAGATACAGAGATATTTACGCTGAAGTCAAGATGAAGAAAAAGAACAAAAAAGGTTCTGAAAAACTAATTATAATTCATTATTAATTTGATCATGATGGGGATTTGACAGTAGATTTTATTTCCACCTTTTTTGTTTAGAACAGAACCAGTATACTGGTTCTGTTCATACTATACTGGCTGGCAACCCAGTATACTGGTTCTGTTCACACAAAACTGGAAAGCTAGCATACTAGCGAGTACTGGATCAAGTATCATGTGAAACAGGCTTTAGCTAATCAACACATAGGCCTATATAAAACATGATGACATTAAAAATTGGCTCATTCAATCCTATGTTTATATGATTTTTTCCAGCTAGAGAAGAAACTTTTTATCTTAGCAGGCAATATGCAATCGATAAAATCGACATTTCCCCTTCATCTAAATACATAGTTATATTTTAATACATATTTACTAATTTTGGTGAAAATGCTTATTCCTCTTTTCTCTTTCATAATAGAAATCACAGGCATAATTTATTTTCATTTTATCATGAATCTATAAAAAATCTATAACTAAAAAAAATAATACATAAGAGCTGTTAGCGGTTTTTTTTCAATTAAAATAAGCTTTTTATGTCATTTATCTTGTTCAATATCATTTACAGTAGACACTCATAATTAGATAGTCAATGGAACTGGAAGAGCCTACACTTCGTAATATCAAATATCGTATGAAAGTTATCTTCATCAACATCTCAATGATATGTTACACACAAATTCCGGGGTAGCAACTACTGTCGGAATAAAAATTATGGATACCCAAGTTTGCAGCCTGTTAAGCCCATTTCACACGACACGCAGAATTTCATCATTTTTCATGCTTCATTATCATCACTTAGCATAGCAAATACTGTCCGAATAATAATTATAGATACCCAAGTTTGCAGCCTGATAAGCCCATTTCACATAACACTTGATCCAGCACAAGACCTAGTGTGCTAGCCGCACACTCACACGTGTTCTGTAATAATAATTTATTACAGAACATATGCACTCATGCAATGTACTAGCAGGATTTATGAAGTTATAATTCTTAAGAAACTTTTTTTTCGGATCCTTGTCTTGTTTCGGATCTTTGTCTTGATTTCGGATCCTTAGTTTCAGATACTGGATTCTGAATTTCATTCCTTTTCCCATCCCAGATATTTAATGTATACAGCAACAATAGTATTTTCCAAAAACAAGTAAATTTATTGCAGAAAAAATCAACTTTCTATCATCTGTGTGGTTAATATTTTCCTGGAATAAGATTTACTGTTGCAATTTCTAAATGTGATTAATTCTAGTATAAAGTTCCCTTTCCTTATGAAGTTATAATTCTTAACCCCTCAACGCCGTCCTGCGTACCCAGTACGCATGTTTAAATCACCGTATGTCGCCGTCATGCGTACCCAGTATGCTTCCTGAACTGCCGAATTCAATAATTTTTCTCGGCCTGAAATTGCATATTTAGTCCAATATGTTTACTGTATATTGGGTAGATATGTTTAATCTTTGCATAGTAAAATACGCAACATTTTTAGCCCTTTAGTTGTTTTTAATTTTACAATTAATTTTCCTTCCAAACGCGAATTAAATGAATTTGATCTTTCCTGTCTTTACGTTCCTCCTTCCTAACTATCTTGAAACCATGTGCCTATTCTAGTGGTGAGACGTCAAGAAGGGTCAGCTACTTTTGTGCATGAGAGACGATATCTTTCTCGAGAGTTCTCTGCCTTCTCTCGATGTCCTTCCCTCGTGCATCATCACCTCGAGCCTAATGAATGTTTTCTTTGTCGCGTCAGTCCCAAGCGAAGGGGCCATGTGCTTTGCTCTGCGTTTCTTTGCTCCTTCATTCACAGTCCATAATCTTTGAAGATAAGAGTGGACATAAACAGTCAGCATAAACTGAGCCCCCTCAAAATCTTTACTCATCCCTCGAAGGAGTTTCGAAACCAAATTGTTCAGTCCACTGGAACCTTTCATGGTGTGTAGTGTCCTATCTTACTGTGCGATAGCATTTTCCTCTTGTGCAATTCGAGCAATCAGTTTTTATAATTACGTTGTAATGGTAAAAAGACTACCATTTCCAAGTGACCAGGAAATAACAGAAGTATTACTTGCAAGTGATTCTGACGACAGTGTATGTTCGGAAAGTGATGAAGAAAATTACATCAATGATCGCTCTGAAATGGATACACTCCAGCCGATTTACGATGAAGTTGAGGATGCGAATGAAGTCGAAACCTTGGTGTGGGAGGGTATGAAAAATTGTTTAGGTAACAGAGAAACATTTGTTGGTGGTTTCGGACCTCAAGGCATAGCCAAAACTTTGTCCAATCCAGTGGATATTTTTCTGTTATTTTTTGACGAGGAATTTGTTCGTGAAATTGTTTTAGAAACGAATCGTTATGCTGAACAACAGATTTCGTCTATTGAGCTCCTCTTTTCGCGAAAGTCAAGAATAACTGCTTGGAGACCTGTGACAGCAGAAGAATTGTACATTACATAGGGAATTCATGCTATTGGGAATTGTTCAGAAGCCAACACTTTGAGCTTACTTTTCCACAAAGAGAGTTATATCGACTCCAGGTTTTGGGGATGTAATTTCAAGAGACCGATTCGAGATAATTTGTAAATTCCTTCATTTCAACAACAATGAGGAAGAAGATCAACGGAGTCCTCCCAAGCTAAAAAAGATTTTTCCCATAATTGAACATCTGAATAAAAAATTTCAGACACATTTTTTACCAAATCGCAACATTTCAATTGACGAGTCGTTGACACTGTGGAAGGGTAGGCTGTCCTTCAAGCAGTACATTCCTCTGAAGGCATCAAAGTTTGGAATCAAGACCTACGAGCTTTGTGATGCAAATACCGGCTACCTATGGTCCTTTCTGGTGTACACAGGAAAAGATACTGTATTTCCCTCAAAAATCACTCCAGCTAATTCAAACAAGACAACGCCAATAGTTTTACATCTGATGGAACCACTGCTAAATCAAGGATGATGCGTTTGGATGGACAATTTTTATAATTCTCCTGTCCTTGCAACACTACTGAAAAGTAAATACATGACTGATTGTGTTGGAACATTGAGGTTGAACAGAAAGGATGTTCCAAAAATCGTGAAAGAGAAGAAATCACAAAGGGGCGAAACGTGTGGACAACATTCTGGGCCTGTTGCTGTTTTCAAATTTCGCCACAATCGTGACAATTTTTTTGTCCCTAAAAAAATTGTCACGATGATCTCCACATTCCACAGTGACGAAATGAGAACAGTATCCAAAGCCAAAAAAGAGACCCGAAAGCCAATTTGTGTGTTGGACTACAACAAACATGGGCGGGGTGGATCTCAAGGACCAGCTGTTGCATATGTACTTGACTGAAAGAAAACGACATAACAAGTGGTATATGAAGTTGTTTAGAAGATTATTGAATATAGCAGTCCTAAATTCTTACCTTATTCACAGGGAAAATGCGAATAATAAATTAGACCACCAATCCTTTCGTATACAGCTGGTAGAGGAAATATTTTTGAAATATGCTACGGTTGGAAGACAATGTGCACCAGGCCGTCACTCTTTAGATAATTTAGTTCCACGGCTTACAGAGAGACATTTCCTGAGGAGGATTCCCACAGCTGGGAAGAAAGCAAAGCCCCAAAAGAGGTGAGCAGTGTGTACAAAGCACGGGAAAAGAAGAGACAGCGTTAACTGGTGTGAACCGTGTGCAGTGTAGGTTTGTGCTTGGATTGCTTCGAACCTTATCACACGAAGCAGAATTACTAATGCAATGTCATATAAATATAATTCCTTACTATCATTTTACACCACAAAACGTGGATTTCTGCATGAAATGAATAGGGAATAATGTTTCAGAGCCGAAGAAATATAGGACGTTACGAATATTTATGTCATCACTACGGGTAATCATATCGAAAGTAACCGTAGGATTATGAAGTCCATACAATTTTCTACGAAACTTAAGTATGTCTCTATCAATAAAACGCAAAGTATGTACATTAAGGATCGATTAAAAATTAATGAAAAAATATAGCACTTTAAAAACTTAAAACGTATACGTTGTATAGAGAGAACGAGGAAAAAACGATAAATGTTGCTCCAATTCATTTCAAAATTTAGTGTATATTAAAACATAGTTTTTCAAAAGTTCACAAAAAATTTCAAAAAGATTAGTATCATATGTTGAAAGTTATTAATTATTGAATGATACAATGCAGAAAAGCTGAAATCATTTGAATCTCCTCCGGCTGCTGGTATGGGATTTCATTAAATGTCCTCCGCGCTTGAGGGGTTAAGAAACTTTTTTTCGGATCCGGATTCTTTCAACAACAACACATTTTTTAAACCAGTTCAACTATTCTTTAGATTGCTGTTAGAAGAAACATTATAAGTTCAATTAAATTAATATTTGATTTATTTTCCAAAATATAAGATCCTAGTGATGCCGTATTGTATCACCCTCTATAAAGGAATGTTTAACCCTTTGAGTGCCACCAATTTTTTGTTGGGTATTCCCAGAAATGCCATGGTTTTTTGCTAATTTTGTAGGCCTTTATTAAAAAAATCATTATTTGTTTACTTGCTGCTATTTTTACATGATTTCTTCTTCATTTGAAAGTGAAAACTTTTTCCAAATTAATATGAAAACATTGCTGATTTTCTCAAATAAACCAGTATATAAAAAAGTGATAGGATAAACCCAGGATTGAAAAAGCACCTCTAAATGATATTTATTTTGCTTTGAATTATTGCACGTTTTACAGGGGATTTCACCAAGAAGAGAAAAAAAGTCATTTTTAAAAAAGCGCTAAATATAAAAGTAAGTAGAATAAACTCAGGAATGATATATCGCATCTGTATCAAAATTATTTACTTTTGCTATCAAATATTGAAAGAATTACAGATAATTACACAGAAAAAAATTAAAAAGTCTATTTTAGTAGAAAAACATCACTTAAGAAAGTAACTATGATAAATTCAGGAAAGAAAATGCACGCTGAATCGCAATTATTTATTTTCCTTGGAAACAATGCACCAATTACAGGGAACTACACCGACAACAGTAGAGAAAGTCCAATTTGCTTGAGAAAATGCAGTAAATATAAAGTTAAGTACAATAAATCGAGGATAGAAAAAGTGCCTCTGAATCATATTAATTTATTTTACTTTGAAATATTGCTTGAATTACAGTGTCTCACACAGAGAAAGGTACAAAAGTTCATTTTGGTTGAAAAACAGTGGTAAATATAAAAGTTAGCAGAATAAATCCAGGATTGAAAAATCGCCTCTTTATAGTATTTATTAATTTTGCTATGAAATATTGCACGAATCACAGGGATTTAAACCAAGAAATGGCAAAAAAAAAGTCTATTCTTGTTGACTAACAGTGGGAAATAAAAAAATAGTAGGATATCTCCAAGATTGAAAAAGTGCCTATGAATCATATTTCAGTTTTTGCAATAAAATATTGCACAAATTACAGGGAAGCACACCGAGAAGAAGTGAAAAAATTCATTTTGGTTGAATAACAGTGACAAATAAAAAAAAATTAGTAAGATAAATCCAGGATGAAAAAAACATCTCTGTATCATATTTATGTTGCCAACAATTAATGTGGCCTGATGAAGACTATCGTCGAGGGAAAAGTGAACGGGAAGATTGGAAAAGGCAGGTGTCGTATGAGATACATGGAACAGGTTGTGAAGAATGTAAAAGAGAAGAATTACGTCACAATGAAAAAGTTGGCCGATAGAAGAATCAAGTGGAAAGCTGCGTCAAACCAATCCTAGGATTGTTGACCAATAATGATGATGATGATGATGAACAATTAATGCACGCATAACAGGGAATTAAAATGAGAAGAGAAAAATAGTAGGTAAAAAAAATTTAGTAGGATAAATCCAGTATTGAAAAAACACCTCTGACTCGCATTCTTAATTTTATATGAAATATTGCAAAAATTACAGGGTAAAATACCAAGAAGAGACAAAAAGTGGATTTTTGTTGTAAAACAGCTGACTTTAGCAGCATTTCTTGTTGTAATTCCCCATTATTCATGCAATATTTCAAGCATAACGAGACCAGGTCAAAAAGTGCATTTTTGTTAAAAAAAACAACGGTAAATTAAAAAAAAAGTATGATAAATAAAAGATTGAAAAAGAGCTTCTCGTTTTATTTATTTAAATATTGTATTTATTTAAATACCTATGAAATACAGCTCAAATTACTGGAATTTACACCAAAAAGAGGCGAATAAGAATATTTTGCAAGAAAAACAGCAGTAAATGAAGAAGTTAGCAGAGAATAAATTTAGGATTAGAAAATCACCACTGTTTCGTTTTTATTTATTTTCCTATGAAATATTGCACGAATTATGCGGAATTAAGCCAAGAAGTCCATTTTGTATGAAAAACAGCAGTAAATATTAAAGTTAGTAGGATAAACGTAGGATTGAAAAAGCGCCTCTATATTATATTCCTTTATTTAGTATAGGTATTGCACGAATTACAGGGAATTACACCAAAAAGAGGCGAAAAAGTATACTTTGGTTTAAAAACAGTTTGGTTTTGGTTTCCATTTACAGTTGTTTTATAACCAAAATGGACACTTTCACCTCTCCTCGGTGTATTTAAAATAAATTTGTGAAATACATTATAGGAAAAGAAATAAATAGTTACGGAGGCGATTTTTCAATCCTGGATACATTTCACTAACTTTTTTATTTACTGCTGTTTTTCAACCAAAATGCATTTATTACACCCTTCTTGCTGTTTTTCCGTGAATATTCTGCAATATTTCAAAGCAAAATAAAAAAATACGAATCAGAGGTGCTGTTTCATTCCTAGATTTATCCTACTACTTTTTTTTACATAGAACTGTTTTTCAACGAAAATGAACTTCTTGGCCTTTTCTCGGTATAATTACCTGTGATTTGTGCAATATTACATAGGAAAACAAATAAATATGATTATGAATCCCTTTTTCAATCCTGGATTTATCCTAGTAACCTTTATATTTTCTGCTTTTCTCAAACCAAAATGTCTTTTCGCCTTTTCTCGGTGTCATCCCCTGTAATTAGTGCAATATTTCATATAAAAAAATTCTATAGAGGTGCTTTTTCACTTCTGGAAACAATCATAACTACTTTCCATACAAATTTACCACTGTTTTCAAGCCAAAATGGAGTTTTTAGCCTCTTCTCAGTGTAATTCCCTGTAATTCGTGTAATATTTCATAGAAAATTAATAAATATGATTCAGAGGCACTTTTTCAACCCTGGAATTATCCTAGTAATCTTTTCTTCCCCCTGTTTTACTACAAAAGTTGACTTTTTGCTCTTCTTGGTGTATTTCCTTTTAATTTTTGCAATATTTCATAGCAAAATTAATTAATTGTTTTCAGAGGCTTTTTTTTAATGCTGGTAATCCCACTAACATTTTATTTAGAGTTCTTTTTTAACCAAAATAGATTTTTTTGCCTCTCCTCGGTGTATTTAACAGAAATTCATGAAATATATCATAGCAAAGGAAGTAAATACATTATAGAAGTGATTTTAAATTGGATATATTTTACTAACTTTTTTATTCACAGCTTTTTTTCAACCAAAATGTATTTATTTGACTCTTACTGGTGTTATTCCCTGAATATTATGCAATATTTCTTTGAAAAATTAAAAAATACGAATCAGAATTGCTGTTCCAACCCTATTCGGTCATTCTACTAACTTTTTTTGCTGCTTTTTCATGTTAACAATTCATTTATTTTGCTATTAAATATTGCAAAAATTAAAAGGAAACACCCAGAAGAGGCGAAAAGAAGATTTTCGTTGTAAAACAGCAGGAAAAAACAGGTTACTAGGATAAATCCAGGATCAAAATGTGCCTCTGAATGGTATTCATTTACTTTCTATGAAATATTGCACGAATTACAGGGATTACACCAAGAAGGTAGATTTTGGTTGAAAAACAGCGGTATAAACCAGTAATTTTGCATTGTCTTATTAATAATAACCCTTTAAATGTAATTTGTGATTTTTATACTCATAAGGAGAGGTTGTATGACTCAGATCATGAAATAAGATAACCCTTTTTCATGCTACTAGAAGGAAAATAAAAAAATCTGTGTCTTGGCTTTTTTCTCCATTGGCCTGGGATCCCAAGAAAAAAGTAGAATGACATGCGGGAACCTGCCTTCTCTGAACTGGGGTAAGCGGACAACAGTAGAGTGGGGTAGTGTACTGCAGGAAATTAAGTTTGATTCTTATTGATGTTTAAAAGTTTTCTTTCAGCCATTGAATCAAAAATTTTATCATTCTTAATTTCCAACCCTTGATGCAAATACTAGGGCTGTGCGAGTCTCGACTTTTCGAGATTCGAGCGAGATAAAAGTACTGCTCGAATCTCGCTCGATTTCGATCTCATTACGCTCGATAAACGAGTCTCGAGCTTGTCTCGAGACTCGCTCGAGATCTCCGTCGTGGTGGACGTAATTTTACGGGGCCATGCGTTATGATGCGACGTAGTAAATTAATATTTATTCCCTTACTTTTTCATGATAATTTCATGATGTCATGCCACAAAATGCCTAGAAATCTATCAGTCCTAGGCCTAGACTCGAGAAGTTGAAGGCCTCGGCATACGGCCTAAACGAGTCCCTGTTCCATTTCGTGATCGGAGGTATAGTGCCTACAATGACGTATAAAATAGGCACGTATGACGTAGGCTACTTCCAGCACTAGCATACACCCAATAAGTTAAAACAAGATACAGAAAAATCCTGTTATATCGCGGGTCAAGGGGGACGGAGTTTACACCCGCGTTATTAACGGAAACTTCGTGAGAAACAGTAAAGAAAACCTATAAAACTAAATTTTATAACTAATTTGTTTGCAGAATACAATTAAAAATATTTTATGGCTTAAATGCACACCGTACTTTAACGGAGGTTACTAAAATATTCTGATATTTTCTTTTGCCGCGGGAGTTGATAGGTCACATAAGACTTAATGTACAGGCACTTCCAAAAAAAAGTTAACACTTCAGAGCCGAAAATTTTCCGAGTCCCGAGTTGACGGTGATTTGACAACGCTGCGTCACGGCTTCCCTCTGGCGGAGCCTCGCGAAGTTCTAACCGAAAACAAACCCCCTTCCCTCCTCCCCCGTCCTCGCCTTTCCCTGTTTAGCAGAAGGGATTACTGCACGGTCGGTCTTATTATGCCCTAAAGCAGGGGGCTATTGTGGGCACTCCATGGTCGTTCATTCCGACTCACTCCCGACGAGGTCCTGAACACATCTCTACGCTCGCCAAAAAAGCTACGTCGCGAAAAAAACTGGACAAATTTTGAAAATGGCTTTCTTTGCGATATAGACTTGAAACGTCGCATACATACTCCGGAAAGATTGCTAATTAAGGAGTAATGCATCATTTGACATGATTCGTATCTGTTAGTCAGATACAGGGGCTCAAACATAACCAAATTTCCAAATAAACACCTGCATCATTTGCCTATTAACACAATGCTTTGCCTTTAAATTGCTGAGCTACAAATACTTTTTTAATCGTTTCATTGCTATTCCATTACTTATAAAAGCTAGAATATATCTAGTTCACATGGGCCCTAGAAAGACTTCACTCTTTTCAAGGGCTTGAATAAGAAGTATGTTCCCGGAGCGGACGCAAAGAAAAATAACTCTATTCCGCGTAATCTATCCCGTCGCACGGCTCAAGATTCTCGCGATTTCATCAAATAAGAGTGATGCAGGTTACTGACAATGGTTACAGCTCAAAAACAACGAATTAAAAGCCTTATGGACCATGTCACTTCAGCAATGTAAGCGAGTCACGTCAATTCCCCCGACGCGTGGAGCCAAGCCCCAAACGCGCGGTGGAAAATCATATGTATTTTAGGGTGTCGCAAACTTACTTTTAATTTCTCTTCACTTTCGTGAAAATGAGTTTTCAAAGACTGCTCAGATATAAGTTACTTGACAAGTGTCTCCCTAAAACGTTAGATATACTTTGCTTGATGTAAAAGTTTTGTCTGAGAACAGTGTCCGCCATTAAGTAATGGAATAGCAAATAAACGATTCAAATATATTTGTAGCTCAGGCAATTAAAAGCAACGCATTGTGCTAATAATAGATCATGCTATTTTTATTTGATCAAATTCCTCCCACAACGTCATCATCAACTTGTAAGATATTAGGATAAATATTATTACAGGATTTTTTTAGACTTCGTGATGTTTGATCCCCATTGTGCCTCACTAACGGATGAGAACCATGACAAATGATGCATTATTCCTTAAGTAGCAAACTTTTCTAAGAATATGTGTGAAGTTTCAAGTGTATATCTAAAAAAAAGTTATTTTAGGTTTTTGTCCGGCTTTTTTCGATTTCCGACTAATGTGGGTCGGTCCTGTGTCCCGAGATTGTCATTTTCTTCGACGCGAGCTGCACGACGTCTGAAGTCCCGAACATATATCTATGCTCGCCACCATCGTCGTAGAAAAAACCATTTAGCATTTATAGTTTAGGAGTCCTAATTTGAATAATAATAATAATAATAATGCCCATGAGATTATTATTTGTATTATGCCAATACAAATCTGTTACTGACCACGCAGCCGTTTCCCTAAAATCTGGTCTAATGTCTAATCTAACCCTTTGGAAGAAGGTGTTTAAAGAATTGGCTTTTCCTACACTGCTGGTGACTCTAATTCCTTTATCGTTTTTAAGTGTGTGCACTGTGGACCTATTTGCCCGAATCTCTCTCACATATGACCAAAACGCTTTAGGATTGCTATCTAAATATTCTCCTAACATCTTGCTCTTGAAATGTTATAACGCTTGTCGACATGATTTCCTTGCTAATGCTTTCGATTTTTTTTATAGTTTTGAACTAACTCATTTGTTTCCTCTACCGATAGACCCCGTCCTGCATTTTTCATCCTAGCGTGGCATACCCTTTGTCGCTTTAGTGATTTCCTAACCTCCGCATTATACCACCTTGGCTCTGTATTATCACTAATGAATTTCCTTGGTATGTATTCATTAACTGCTTTAAGGGTGTCCTCAAGAAATTCTCTCCACGAATCCTCTGTATCGAATCCTTTGCTTTGTTCGCTAAATATATTAAACGATTCCCTTAATTCCTTTTTCATACCGTCGTAATGAGCCTTGCCAAATAAGTATATCCTCTTCCTTGGTTGATAATGTCTTTCAACGCCTACAATAAATTTCACATTAACTATTTTATGATCACTAAAGGTTTCAGGTCCTAATACAGCTAATTGCGCGCGCATGAGACCACAACTAAATAATTATTCGTATGAGATTTAACTGATTGCAAGAGCTCCGTAAGCATGTGAAGACATTTCCGTTGGTCAAACTGTAACTAATGTTACGCTCTAATTGTTTATTCAATGCCTTTTTCCGTTCTTCAAAAGGATGAGGACTGTGACAACATACGAATATTCCCGAATACCCATTGTTTATAGGACACCTGCAGGTGGTCGCAAAATACCCCCGACTCCCGCCTCACCCTTATTCCCGACCGCGGCGTTGAGCTGCGTGTCCTCCTAACCCTGCTGAAGGATCGCCACCCACTATTCTCCTCCTACCGAAAGGGAGGGGCGGCGAGGAAGCATGGCTAGCTGGGAATTCCCTCTCAGAAAGGGTTTGCACACGTTACGCGCGGGCACCCGGCCGCCATACGGTGATCTCCTCTCGAGGGGCCAATTGCTCGGATTGCGAAGTGGGTGGACGGCAATTAGTAAATTTCCTTAAGGACCTATATCGCAACTGAGAATAGTAATTGCATATTGATAAGCTGTTCCTATATTTCCTTCTGATGGAAAGGTGATCCATTATTCGACCATATTACATGCTAAACAATACCGCCAAAAGCTTTGGATATATTTCTTTAATGGACGGAATTAATTCATTTTTGTGAATGAATTGTTACTTCCTTGGCATCACATATGAAATTAATAAGAGACTATCAAACCTAAATCATGAAACCATGTTGATAAACGTGTTCACTTTTGGGCAAGTAAATGTTTTTGAAATATTCGCCCGGTAATGTGAGTAGAAACAAACCTAAAAGCGCTCAGGTGGACGAGTGGATGGGCAGACGTCTGCGATGTTTTACCTGCTTCCGGATCACCCCTTATGAATAGGCACTGGGCTGCAAAGGCATAAACTCGGAGGAGGTAGACCCAAGGCATACCACATGGAAGGGGTCGTGGGTGCAATAAAACGTATGGAGTAAGGTTTTTGGGCAGTGGAAAATTATTCCTCACGGAGACCGGTCCTCCCCATCCCCATTGTCTCAGTACAGGGACTGAACAGAGTGGTCAGAGGGAACATGCCGCTCCCCCCATTTGGCATTCAGATCTCCTCTGAGGAAAGGGGAAAAGGTGGCTGGGAAAACGAAGACCAAGGCTCTGAAATCGTCGGTGCATCTCTTACCGCGTGAATAAAAAGAAGGGGGCAAAAGGAATTCAAAAGAGAAACCAGTGTATTTCTAGAATGTTACATGGGCCCTAGAAAGACTACACTCTTTTCAAGGGCGTGAATAAGAAGTATGTTCCCGAAGCGCACGCGAAGAAAAATAAAGTGATTCCGCGTAATCTTATCCCGTCGCACGATTCAATATTCTCACGATTTCATCAGCATAGATCAGTGAAGGTTAGTGACAATGAGTGCAGCTGAAAAACGACGAAATGGAAGCCTTGGGTCCATGTCACTTGAGTAAAGTAAGCGAGTCACGGCACTTCCAGCCCAAGCCGCGCGGAGCCATGCCCCGGACGCTCGATCGGAAAATCATATGTATTTTTCGGTGTCATAGATTTATTTTTATTTTCTCTTCAATTTCGTGTTTATGAGTCTTCAACGAGTGCTCTGATATAAGTCACTTGACAGGTCTCCCCATAAAACGCTAGATATTCTCTATATTATGTACACATTTTATCTGAGAACAGCGTCTGACATTTTTTAACGGAATTGCGCTAAAATGCTTCAAAAATATTTGAAGCTTTGGTAATTTAAAGGCAAATACTTGTGTTAATAGATCATGCTATTATTTATTCAATCAAATTCCTCACATAACGTCACTATCAACTTAACTTGGAAGACATTCGGAGAAAAATTAGTTCAGGTGTTTATTTGGAAATTTGGTCATGTTTGAGCTCCTGTATCTGGCTAATAGATGAAAAGCATGTCAAATGATGTATTATTCCTTAATTAGCAGTCTTTTTTTGTGTGAAGTATTAAGTCATATTTCAAAGAAAGCTCTTTTTGAATTTTGTCCAGTTTTTTCCGATTTCCGACCACTATGCGACGGTAGAAATATGTTCAGGACTTCAAATGTCGTTCAGCGCGAGTCGGAAAAAACGACCATGGAGTGCCCACCATAGCCCCCTTCTTTAGGGCATAATAAGACCGACCGTGCAGTAATCCCTTCTGCTAAACAGGGAAGGGGGTTTGTTTTCGGTCAGAGCTTCTCGAGGCTCCGCCAGAGGGAAGCCGTGACGCAGCGTTGTCAAATCACCGTCAACTCGGGACTTGGAAAATTTTCGGCTCTGAAGTGTTAACTTTTTTTTGGAAGTGCCTGTACATCCTATCGCAAGTGTTCAAGGCCTGGTTACACGATACAGTTTCCTGTATAATTTAGTGTCTGAAAGTTTTCTCTCATTTCTTGACTAAATTTTTGTACAATCTTCTGTTCAAGAATCTGAATAGAGTGATTACATAGTGAAATATTTCGTATAATTTTTCATGCAATTTCATGGTACGCAGTACAAGATTGCTTTTATTTTCTAAAAAGCGCAAAATTTTATGTTTTAAATCAGGGGTTATGTAACGCCTACTTGGAAGCACAATATTAATCTCAAGCTTTATTTTCAATTGTCTGAGGTAATTTTCCGAGGGGAAATCTTTTGGTAGATCACAAAAACGACGTATTCGGTTATCAGTAGACCTACGTGAGATTAATTTTGTTTAAGTGAGACATTGTTTGAACATTAATTTTGACCCCTACTTCTTTTGGACCTCTCCATCTGATTAAATTTTAAATTAGCAGTTATAGTGAGAGTTACGTAATGAAATAAAACCATAGTTCCAGGTTATCGCTGACCTTACGATTTTTATCAACTGTAATAACCTACTGGTCAACGATAGGTATATTCAACGAGAATTCCCCACTGCACGATTGATGGAATTATTCCCCTCGTCCGCGAAAGCATCTACTTCAATCTGAAAGAGAAATACCTGGAGGTGTATACTTATTCATAGATTAGCTTTTATGGAATGATATATTACGTTAAAAACCCTTTAACGGCGATGCAAAAATTTCTTAAGTAGGTACAACGTTCACGTACGGAGTGGTATAACAGGAGAGTTGGGGCAAGCGGTAAATATATTTATTCCGAAGGAGTCATTCAGACGTTGGTGGAGTCAAACAACAGAGTGAAATCCAAACGCAGCAGAGGTCATGATAAAATAAATCACACAAAAGGCCTAAATCTTGATAGTTACAGCATTATTATAACTAATAAAATCACAGCAGTCGCACGTAAACACACCGAATCGCGAAGGCAAAAATATAAACACAACTAGTAGCGTAGTTTTCCTTGCCTACCACCAGATTTCTATAAAACGTCAAAAATTGTATGATTGTCTGAATGAAATTAGAACAGGTTCTATTTTCTGTGCAGTCGTTCATACAATCTTGTTTAGACCACAAAAATTTGGACTGGTTACATGATACCTACAGTTTCGCATTCATTCTCGCGCTCAGACAACCATGCAAGCGATTATACAAGAAATTATAACGTAACGATGCTATCTATATAGATATTTTCTATTTGAGGCGTCTCACCAAACTCCCGGAATAAACTTGATTTTATATCACCACGTTTCACTCTGCCAATTATGCCCAACTTTTCTTTAATTATATAAATCAATTTCCTATTGGTAGACATCGTTTCCCCTAAAATCAAAGAGTACATAATTCACATATATGAATTATGCCGAAGGTAGAGGTGAAACAGCACATTCACCACAAAAATGTGGCCGCTTTACACGATACAATTTCTTTTACAAACGCTTGTATAAACCGAACGAAACTGTATGTTTGTCTGAATGGTTTTGAGCAGGTTCTATTTTCCGTACAGTCATTCGCACAAGCGTTCACACAATTTGCCGCTTTACACGGTACAATTTTCTCATACAAGCATTAGTACAAGAAATTGTACAAAAAATTGTATTGTGTAAAGCTGTAGAAATTAATTGTGTACCTCGGTTTTAGCGCCGTGGTAGGAACGTATCTACTACCGCAGGAGTAATCTGTGTATTCTCTCCACTGATTGTCAGCTCGAGTTCAAAAGATATAATGTCCAATTCGATTTGCTGGGTTCTTAATTTTGTTATGACACAATGTATGTGTTTATATACTTGCGGTTGTCTTTCTTTCGTATCAAATTACATATTCTAGATGTCGCCGATCGCGTTGGTGATCCCGATGGCACTTTTGGTATGAGCGCCTGAAGTAGCGCCGTTGCGACGCGTCGGGATAAAATCTGCTAAAGAGTAACCTTCCACTTGCAATGAAAATAGTCTACAATGAAAATAGTCAATGTAATCATTTGGGGGGACATGGTGAGACGAGGTTTTACTGTATTAGACATGTCGCCGACCGCGTAGATCTCTTGAAGTTGCGCCGTTGAGACGCATCGGCCGGAACGTCGGGATTCAATAGATTAGTGTGGAAATTTGTCGCGACTATTTGAATATTTTTGCAGGTTTGAAGACTGAAGAGTTATAAGGTAAGTATATTAAACGTTTTAAAAAAAGAATGTGATTAAACTCGAAATCAATGTAAAAACAAGCATCGTATCCCATACGAAAATATTGTGTACAGAAAGCACACGGGTTGTATACAATGTATACATATTTCATACTGTTGTATGCATTTCATAGGGCTGTATACATTCTGCACATTTTATACAATGCATAAAATTTCTTTTAAGAATGTGCACATTGTATATAAAATGTATTGAAAATATACTCTGTACACAAAATTCATGCTCAGTATAAAATGTAAACATTGTAAACAGAATTTATACAGAGAATTAAATACGCTCCTTTTATGAAAAATTTATACATTCTCTTTTATGTAATTTATGTTATTGTGCTCCTAGTCAATGTGGAGAAAGGGCGGCCAACAACAAGACCTGCCTAGCTTGTTTCGGCCATGGGCCGTAGGTTAAACGAATTACGAAAGTTGAAGGCCATTGTAAATGCAGAGGGGTTTAATACCGCATAAGAATTGTATAGTGCTGTCTTATTGTGTTCATTTTGTATTCCCAGGCATTATCAACTACCGGCCCGGTGTTGGCCCAATGTTGGCTTTGTGCCGGCAAAGTCGGCCAACCTAAGCCGACTCCGAGCCGACATCGGCTATGGTTTGCCGACATTGGGCCAACACCAGCTTCAAGTAGCATTGCCGACATCGGTACGATGGTGGCCCGATGTTTCATTTTGAGTTCTTGGAAATCATATAATGGCCACATGAGCGGGGGTGATGGGAAACTAGATGGAATAGCCAATTTGCAATGCTGGAACGCTTGGTGGAGCAGAGGAAGGCTATTTCTTCGGAGCTAGCTGCAGGGGTCACAAATGTTGAAAATTTAACCAATTCTGAGTGGGCATTGGCAGAAGGTGCAATACATATTCTGGGACCAATTGATAGGGCAACACATGAAGTTTGTGCGGAAGACTACCCGACAAGGTCGATGATCATCCCATTACTTCTCTGTATGGAAAACAAAATCCTTTCTTTCATAACAGATAAATCTACAAGTGGTGAGAAACGCGGCATCACACTTGCAAGAAGCATTGAAAAAAAGTTAAAATCACGGTTCCCGAACTACAAACAACAGGTCACAGAAGCACTGTCAATGGCTGTAGACCCAAGATTCAAGATTATTTTGTTCTCAGAGGGTGTAGACAAAATGTGGGTGACAAATTTGTTAAAAAACGAGTGTAAGAGTGTTAATCATGGAGGTGCCACTTCATTGTCTGAGGAAGCACCTACATGTACTGCAGACCAATCTACCTCATCCTGCTTATGGGCTGACTTCGAGATGATAAAAGATTCTGTTGCCGTGCCAGAAGAGCCATTAACATGTAGAATATCTAGTGAGATATCCGCCTATCTGAAAGACATGGTTATTCCTAGGAGCCAAAATCCACTTGGCTGGTGGAAAGCTAATTGTTTAAAGTATCCAACACTGGCTATGGTGGCTAGAAAATATTTAGCCATCCCTGCATCACAGGTAGCCAGTGAACGCCTGTTTTCAACTGCTGGCAATACTGTTACAAACCGAAGAGAGTGTCTTGACCCCGAAAGGGTAGAACAGTTGTGCTTTCTACATAAAAACCTAAACATCTCACCCTAGGTCCTTTGTAAGCTTCTGTTCTGTTCAATATTAATTAAAAAGTAGGTAAGTTAAAGTTTTTAAATTGTCGATTGAGAGGGTCAGAGGCCAAATGAACCAAGTGACAAAATGTAATTCTGAGATAAATGGATTAAGTTGTTGGCAGGCATTCTGTACAGAGAGAAAGTCATCAAACATATCACACCATTATTGCTATTGTATGAAAGCTATCAAAATTCCTAAGCCACCGTAAGAAAAGCTTACTCATTTACGCCAGTTTGTTTGCATACTATGTGCTTCTAACTTCAATGGTCCTCAATAGGAAACCCAAGTGGGAGTTGACTGGTTCTCTCTCATCTACCATTCCTATTTGAATTGGGCATATTAGATTTTTCATAAGTGCTACTAACTGTACAAGAAATAAAAAGACATTGAAAGAAACTGTGATTTTCCCTTTACTCTGATCAAAACAATTTATACTCATAAACGTTTTTAAATTTTAGTGGTGAAATTAGGGGTGTATACATAATTCGATGGGGGCCTATCATCGCATAAATACAGGATGCCTTCTTCCTAATGATTCCACGTAGATGTTGATATCAAAAAGTAAATGTTAAAGTTACACTCAACAGAATTTGGTTAATAATGCCTAAGCTTAAACTTATATTTGCGTAAGTACAAAATTAGCACCTACATAGATTAAAGTCTGTACTGCAATTTCAGTGCCCTTGAATCTCGCTCGATCTCGCTCGAAATTCAAGATTTTTTCAAATTCTTGCTCGATCTCCTTCGACTTAAAAAAATCCCTGCTCGCACAGCCCTAGCAAATACTGACTTTTTTGTATTTTTATCACTGCAACTAGACTGTAAAGTAGACTGCAACTGACTTACAAATGCATCACTCAAAAATACATGTGAAAATAAAATATTTTTAATTAATTATTAATTAATGTGAATTCCCGCTAATTAATGTGAATTCCACCCGCTAGTTCCCACCCCTCAGCTCATTCCTGCCCCTACACTGAAGCAGATGATGCTTGAATAATTTTTCAGCCAGGAATAGAAATTGTAAGTACTGTTCTGTAAATGTGTAGCATGTGTATGTGTGATACAGTAGAACCTCTATTTTACGAAGTTGAAGGGACCCAAAAATTTGAGCTTTGTAAATCAGAGGGTTTGTAAATTGGAGGTTATCTTCCACTAACTCCTCTGTCTCCGGAAATGATGTGTCACCAAAACCAGCTGATCTCCAACAGTAGGAAATAGTTTTTGCGGTGACACTCCCATGCTCTGGCAACACCTTGCACAGCATGGACCAATGTCCATGGAGGCACATCATGCACATAAGGGGCTTGATACAAATGTACGTCTACTAAAACTCTGCTGACACGAATGCGAGTGTACTTTCAATGCAATTAAAGACTATGCTGTACTTAACTTGTCAAATAGTTATCTTAGGGTTGAAATCAAACTAATTACTATAACAAATAATAGTCATCTGCTCATTCAGGAAAAAAAACAGATATTACGTGAAATTCTGTGTGCAGTGTATTTGCCAGAAATTGAAAGGATTTAAAAATTACACCTCAATTGTATTGATTCCCTGTATAGCAAAGGCATTATTCCTAAGGCTAAGGCTAGGAGACACTTTAGTAAAAGAGAATGAAAAGCCATGAATTAAAAAAAACAGGTGAATATTTTTTTTCTACAAATTTATAATGGTATGAACTTGGCTGCTGCAACTGAATTAAGTTCTTGCAGCTGTTCAGTTGGTAGATCTCAAAATAAGGGGAATAATTCTTAAGAGAATTAACTCATCCCGCAGAGTATTTTAAGCGTATGCAGTTATGCATTAATTAATGAAAGGGGTACATTAAGTGCTAGTCGATTTGTGTTTAAAGAAGCCATTTTAACATGGGAAAGCCAGGGATGCATTTTAACTAGGAAATTTCAAAACTAAGTTCCAACTGACCCAGTATATTTCAGTGAAAAGACCATAAAATTCCGTTTTTGAAGAAAGCGTATCATTTCAAATACATTTAATAATATTTCGCCACTGATGAAAGTCAATCTTAGAAATTCACTCAGTTAATTTGAAATTCCCTCTTTTTTAAGATGCGTACTACAGTGCTGACATCTAGCGGTGATTTACGAGAACTATTTACTCGCGGCTACAGAAAGCGTCGCAATCTCATAGTCGTGATCGCAAATTCTTACCTAACGACGTAAAACACTTCTAATGAAAAATTAAATAATCAAATTGCATCAAGATTTGAATATAAGTAATTTATTATTGCAAAATTAGTATTTTTTAATGAAACTAAGCTCCACGACAGCTGCAGCAAACAACTTCCTATGGGAATGCTAGTTTCAAGTCAAAGGCTGAACAAAGTTCTGAATTGGGGTTGCGGCGGCTACCTTTTTATACTACCCGGCTAATTTTAAATAATTCCAGAGAAAATATGGATCTTTTGTGACGACGAGTTAGGTATTCGCAATACACAAAATGATAGAAAAGGAATACAAATTACCAAGCACTAATCCGATTATTTTATGAACTGGGGTATTGTTTTCGAGAAGTAGGCGTCGTGCCATGCGTCTTTAAACAATTTTTCCTTGGATCATATAATTAGGATTGAATTGCGAATTGGATGATCAGTCTCTGGGATTTTTGCTACAGTTTAAGCACTACAAAAAGCACTATGCTCACATTTGATTTTTCCACATTTTCCCATACGAAATACTTGGACCCAGGGACGTAAGATTGATGTACTAAACTCAACATGACCTATCTGGCTTCAGCTGCTCCTGTCGCGGTATACAGCGACCGTTATTCCATTGTACTGAGTTCAGTGCTACAAAATCATTTCAAAAACTTCGTAAAACAGAGGTCAATCACTCCTAGGGACCGGCCTTTCACTTCGTAAATCAATAAAATCGAGGTTTTGTAAAATAGAGGTCATTTTACATGGTTTTCCTAT
Source organism: Platycnemis pennipes (assembly GCA_933228895.1). NCBI lineage: Eukaryota > Metazoa > Arthropoda > Insecta > Odonata > Platycnemididae > Platycnemis > Platycnemis pennipes. The sequence goes on from OW121850.1 coordinate 114,617,368, forward strand.
ACACAAAGATCGGGACCGGCGGAATGGTTCGTAAATTGGTGTCATTTCGTAAATTAGAGGTTCGTAAAAAAGAGGTTCTACTGTACAAAGGTTCTGACATTTGTTTTGTTATGCTTTTTACTCTTGCGACTAAGTTATCAAAGTTTTCCGTTGCCAAAGAATTATGTATTAATTTCCTTATAATGTTACGATTCATACATCCTGGTTTCCATTAATTTTTCCTGTCAGCAGAAATAATGGGAATACTTATGTTTTCTTGTACATTTGTTAATTGGTGTCCATTTTTCCACGTTTTTGTAAATATTGCCAGGGCTGATTTTATGCGAATAATTTTTTAATTTATCCCGTTCAACAAAGTTTTATTTTATGATACCTGAAATCACGGATGCATACAATTTTGAGTGAATGCATCGATATTTCTCACCAAAACTATTGCATGCGAGTTAACTCCATTCGCTCTAGATCCTCCAGATGGCAGCACTAGTACGACACACGTTGTGCAGCACAACCTATAGAGGCATTTGCTTGAGTAAATAAATACTCACTGCAATTAATTTTTGAGAGATAACTAAATGTGATTATTCAGAATGGCTAGGAAAAGGTAATTACGCAAGAAATATTTTCGACTGCCGAAAAAGCCGTATTTTGGCGAGTCATTACAACTTTCCTAAACAATGCACGTACTGGTTAACACCAGAAGATTTCAGCAATGCTAATTCAAAAGTAAATTTAATGACCAATTAATCAAATGAAAATAGCATGGTAATGAAAGAAAAATGGAAAGTAAGAACAACTGTGAGAAATGAGAGGCTTAATCCAGCCCCATAGGATATAATGATCGCTCGCTAAAGCGAGCGATTTTTCAGCCATTGGGAGCACTCATTATACTGAGCTGTATGTAAATATGGGGTTCTACTGCATAAATATAATAATAAAATCCTTGTGGCCTGTGCACAACGATTCCTATTACTCTCTCTCCTCTCTCTTTTACCTCTCTATTGCTACTCTCCCTCTCCATACTATGCCAATAACCACTGGGTGGCTACCGATAACCAATTTTCAAATTCCCTGACTTTTCCCTGATGGCTTTACTAATTTCCCTGACCGATCACCAAAAGGTCTCCTAATATCGGAATATTTTTTTCCCCCTGAATTAAATATTTGTCCAAACTCAGAAAAAGTTAAAAGCTGAAATCAATACATTAAAAGCTATAAGAATGAAAAATATATGGAACCTCCGCCCTTATGAAAAAATGTATTAAACCCTCACAAGTTAAGCCCTCACACAAATTGTACACACTTTCAATACATTTTTCGCGGCCGTGTATCGTATTTCTGTGGCCGTGTATGAAACATGGCTTCCTTGGCCATGTATGTAAAATTAAAAATCGACGATGTCTAATTCTTCAAGGAAGAGGTGGTTCTGGGGAGTTGAAGATTATTGAAAAGGCATCGAAGGGAAAGTTAATGGCCAATTTAATGGTCTCGCGAAGGGTCTCGTACTTACATTACCGTTTTAATAATCATCGTCTCATATTTTTAGAACTGCGAACATGTATTTACTACAAGCTAGTGTGCTACAACTACCTCTCGACCTGAAGTTAAAAAAAAACGCGAGGTAAAATCTTCCGAAAAACATAGCCTCGGATTCCCTGTGACGAGCGGAATACATAGTGATCATGAATTTTAACACTACTAATAAAATATCGCATAAAGGATATACAAAAGGGATACATTGCACGACTGATTCACAACTAAATAACTAAGATTCACAACTGAATGTTCAATGAATTGACGGGGCTTATTCTATTTTATATTTCTATGCGGTGACGGACATTTGTTTTAGTTGGTGAAATGTTTTGGTGAAATAAAGGGCGGGAAAGACTGCCCGGTAAACGTAATGGTAGAAAAATAACGAGAATTTCCTATCCCAATTTCTCCCTGACTGTTACGAGAATTCCCTGACAATTCCAGGTTTTCCCTGAAGATCGCCACCCTGTATATCCCTGGGTAACTCAATTATGTATTACCAAATTAAACTTTAATGGTATGATACCACATTTGATGTTTTCAGGATCATCCATTACAGTGATTACATTAGCTACTGACTATAAAGGTGCAACATAAAATTAAAATGGAAAAATGACTGCATAAGAGACGTCAAACTGCAAAAATCGTGCACAACTTACTGTTCATCAAGAACTTCTGGGCTCATGTACCGCTTGGTGCCCACCCTGGTATTCTGGCCAACATCCAATTCACCTGTTGTTTGCGTATGAGTCACCGCAAGGCCGAAATCAGCAATAACACAAGTGCCATTCAGTCTAACAAGAATGTTTTTACTCTTAATATCTCGATGAGCAATGGCTGGCTTTCCCTTTAAGACAAAAAAGAACACTCAGTGTAAGCAGAACACTTCAACCACTTCAGATCAGTTGCAACGTTATTACATTCATTGACAAGGATGAAGGTACAAATGTAAAGAAATTTCTTATTAGCCCCTCAAGTTCCTCCTAAGTACCTCAAATTATTCTTTCTTACAAAAAAATTAAAGCTAATTCAGAAGTAAATTTAATGACCAATTAATCGAATGAAAATTTCTTGAGATTTCAACTGGATCAGTTGTTCATTTTTTCCAGTGTAGAACCTGACCTAGTAGAACTCATAAGAGATGTTGACCCCGAGTAAGGAAAGCATCCCGGGAAAGCACCAAGACCAATTACATTACCTCTTACATAGACCAATTAAGTGCTTAATATTTTAGCCATAATATCATGAGGTTTCATTCTTTTAAGAAGAGTATAAGGACTGGATATAAACTAAAAATAATGCTAGTTTTTAGACTTTTGCCTTCATAATGAGTATATAAAAATGCAATCATATACTGGATCCTTCCCTTCCTGGATTCTTTCACAATGAAACACATCACCAAACTCTAATAAATTTATTCTCCTTATGCCCAGCTCCAAACTAGATGCAATATTCTTCTGTCAGAATCAAGTGTTTTAGAACAACCAATGTACTCTTATAATCTAGTAACCCAAAATAGAGACATATCTTGCATAAAAACATCTTACCTGTGTGCCAAAAATTTCTGTGTGAAGATGGACTATGCCATTAATGGCAGAAATACACAGTTTCATCATCTGATGGTGTGTCAGGGTTGTGCGATTGAGGTGGTCATATAGTGAACCCAAGATATGGTAGTGGGTCACTAACCACAGCTGCGTACATGAATTGTGAGATGTCATGTCTGACCCAATGTAACCGAGAATGTTTTCATGCCGCAACAGAACAGTGCTGAAATAAAAGAAAATTGCTCAGTGAAATTTTAATGGCATACTGTGGTGCAAGTAAAACAATTTAGTACTTACGAAATTAAATTGTATCACCCCATTTCACTGTATACCACATTAATAATACAGAATATCCTCCCTCTCAAATTAAGCTTGATATTCCCCACCAGCAAAGTGGAAAACATAAGAAGCAACCAGTAAAACCAAAACATTAACTTATCCTAAATCTTCTTTATTATTAAAGGCAAAACTGTAGAGAAGATTCATGAATTTAGATACATAGGATAAGAGCATATTCCTTAACAAGGGCCAGTTGTAATACAACTTGATGTCGCAACTGAAAGAATTGAATTAAAATGCTACTTGTTATAAACATAGAGAAAAATCTGACATTGAGGCTCTCATATGTGATCTGCAGTGGATTTAAATGATGAAAACATTACATTCTCTAAATGTGGAAATCAAAGTGGATACTGATGTTCAATCAAGTTCACGAAAATAAAATGGCATTTATTTGGCAATCACACATTAAATAAGTCAGTTTAAAAATTCAGGTAGAGGAAGAAATGAGTATATGATTTTACTCTGAGAATTTTCTCTGAGAATTCAGAGGGAAGATTTAAAGAAACTAGAGAGAATTTTTCCCCCCACTAACCTGTAAATTTCTGTTTCCCTACTCCAAGATGCTTCATCCCTGGAGAAGAAAATTTTGACAGCAACATTTTCACCATGCCACACCCCACGCCAAACTTCACCATAGCGCCCTTTGCCAATGCATTCAGCTAATGATATCTGTTTGGCTAGTGTTCTCTGAATAAGCAGAGGAAGGCCTGATCCTGAGCCTGATGTAAGGGAATGCTCCAGGTATTCCTGTTGAAAGAATTGGTTTTTATCACAACAGGCAAGATTGAAAATCGTGAAATGGATGCAATAAATATGACAGACACAATTACACAGCAGGCATAAAATCCAAGGTTAATTGTGAATTAGCAATTAGCAGCAGGAACAAGAGGCACCATTACTAGGAAACTGCTACCAGTAATAAAATTTCATAATTTCATGAGGGATAATTAAGACACTTAAATCTCAACTGTTTTTCGGGAACCAGGTAATAATAATAATGAGTATTTACTCGAAGAGTGCTGTCTCCAGCAGGAGTGACACGAAGGTCATCCGAGTAGTAAGTCTCAGGATCAGCTGTTGTACGAGCTAGGCGTTTTCTGTGAGTCCTATGCAAAAATCCAATCAAAATTGCACCAATAATTCCTACAGCTATTGCTGGTCCAATTATGCTCAACGTCAACTTCAAAATGTAGCTGGTGGTAGCAGGATAGGATGACACATCATCTGTGAGACAAAGGAAACACAATACAAGATCATGTATTACGCTATAGTGTCATGTCATAAACCAGTCAATGCATCTGAATTTATTCAATTTTTTTTCAAAAGTAGGGGTTTTGACATTTTTTCAGTCCATTGATGGGTTTTCCATTTAATCATTTCATTATTACCATCCTTTTTGATTTCTAATGATTTGATGTTTTCCAGACGAATCTATTGGGCACTAGGATGAGAATAAATAGTACAGTGATCAGAAAAATGATTTAAATCTTATTAAACATTGCATGCTCTTTTGGGTACAAAATCAGGATAATTGTTTTTCTGAGATCTTAGAGCATAATCTAACTCTGTTCAGACACAACTAAATTGAGAAATAAGACCACAATTGCTATGAGCACTGCATGGAGTAATACCCTCTTTTGCCACAGAGGGAGGACATCTAAATTATAAATTGAGATGGATTTTTTTACCTATGTAAATTTGATGGAAAAGAACATGTTGTAGTTAAGGAAAAAAGAGGATTATTTTTAAGCATACAAACATGCTAAAATGCACGACAATAACATACAATATCATACCTCGATAAATGATTGGGGGGAGGTCTGGAAAGCTGCCATTATTGCAGTAATCTGAGGCACAGCACTTGATGGCATACTGGCCGCCAGTGTGACGCTTCTGGTGAGAACCATTGAAACTATGAGATGGGCAGTAGAAAGGAAGCTGGTCCAGGTTCTTCACACACCCTCTAGATAATCGTTCCTCACCATTGGTGTCACGAACCCTCGATTTCCAGCACTGCAAAATAAGTGAGAGTAGAGAAACTGATTCCATAATACAACAATATTTAACAACCACAGCAGATTTATTTTTATGATGGAGCCAGAAATACGCATCATACACAGTGAATACAATTGAACCCTCAAATCTATTTAATCTTGAGGATTCCATGGCAGACTCAAAATGCAGTTAATACCAAACACTGAATCAGTCACTTATTCTTTCTGAAAAATGTAATCAGAAACTTTCCGATCATATTCTTGGTCACCAGTTCTTTAAAGGGCAATGATCTGTTTCATGGGCGCATTGTAGGAACTACAATGAAAACAGGTTTCCTGCAGATATTTGATTACAGCAATACTTAATTTAGAAAATGTGAAACTCAAAATTTTAAGCATAACAGGGGCTGGTTGGCAGGGATTGGACCTTTTTGAGAAGCCTCTGACAATAACAAAAGGCCTAACTTCAACATATGTGAAATGGTGTGATAGGAAGGAGGTGTGGATGCTACTTGCCACAATTCCTGTATGATAAAATCCCTCACGTAGATTACTAAATGGGCAAAAAGATTGTGAGACTGAATTGTGTTTTGGACTATAATAAGAGGATATGGACTATAAGAATAGCATGGGAATATAGGTGTGGTGAGCTCAACGAGCTCATGATATTGAGCCCAATAGTCTGTGTGAAAAACGGTGAAGTTGTACAATTTTTTTCCATGTTCTGAACATGTGTGTGTTCAATTCTTGCAAAAAATAAAAAAAATCGAATGGCAAAATTTTACAACCCCCTCATTCAGGAGATAGTGGAAAAATTTGTCAGATCTAAAGGAAGAGGCGGCAGCAGAGAGTCCGATGAAGATGTTCCCCTGCGTCTGTTAAGTTGCCACTTTCCAAAACTTGTTACATCAGAGACTTGTAAATCAAGTTTACCTCGTAAAACGTGTAGCACGCCAAAAAGAAAGGAAACAAGGTACATGCAATAAATGTGGGGTCTTAGTCACGTTGCACTGTGTTTTGAACTATTTCACACACAAAAAATTACTATACCCAATGATTTTGTGAATAAAATTATTTTTTTTTTAAATTTTGTGCACTTTGTTAATTTCTTTACGGAAGTCCTCATTTTCACTTTTCAGGCTTATAGGTTAGTATTTTGTCATTGTGAAAAAATAATAAATTTGATCAAAACGTGTTGATTTGTGGAAGAAACCTCTGATGTTAGAGATTATCTTGGGTTCGTAGAAGTGGGGAAAGACTAACTAAGGGTAAGCAGTTGTAGGCAAGTCCCTCTAGATCCTTATCTCAAACCCACATTGCATCCATAGTGTGAATGGAGAAACTTGATGGAAAAGGTCCCCCTTCCCTCAACTGCTATGAACCTTGAAAACCAGTGGAAAGTATTCTGCTCACCTTTGCTTTGTAGTGGGAGATGAAAAAGGAGGCATCCTTTACAAAGGCACACAAAAGGGATGGCCAAGGGCAGGGAGTCACAAGTATTTTTTTCGTGCTGATTCCAAATATGACATTTATTACATTCATTTTTTCATTTCCGATTCAAAATACTTCTATTATTTTGGCACCAATTCTGGCAATAGTATTTTTTATTTGAAAATTTTATCACTTTCAGTTGATGCAGAGCAGAAGCATTTAAATTTCTCAAAAATCATGCATGCTGTGGGGATTTAAATGTCTCGCACTGCTGTGCATAGCTTGAGGTTCTGCTAAAGGAAATACTTAGAACTCAAAAGGTTAAAAAATCAAGCTTCATCGGAGAGAATTATTCTTAGGTAGGATATTCTTAATAGGCTTCTACTGTATTAAATAATCAATATAAGTTAACAATCACTCTTTTATTTCCTTTCTTAGTAGAATAAGCAAGCAAAACCCACTGAGAAAACTAACCTCGACTCATTAAAGGAACGTACCATCACAAATCACCAAAGAATACATTTAACCACAGAGGCTAGTGACCAACTGAGCAAGAACAAACTCATGGTAATGATGTTGACAATGCACAAAATCAGAGGTGGTGAAATTTAATGTATTTGCTGCACCCATAAATCCATATAGATACAAATTATAACAACATGCTACTCAGCCATTTCACTTCCTTTAACACCTTGCTTCTTTAAAAAAATTGATCCCCTACAACAATGTGTTATTCTTTCCTCAAACGTTTTTACAAGGCAAAGTGAAAGGTAATTATATTAAAGCTGGAGTAAATGGATTAAACAAAATCTTACCCAAAGCACAAAATTCACTTATGGTAATATTGCTAATATTTACAGAGTGACTCCATTGAATAAAACATTCACACCTCTCCCATTCACAAAAAAATAATGTTTATTTGACAAAAATAATTATGTGATAACTATCACTACTTCGATATTATGGATGAGAGCTTGCAAATCTAAGTGCACAGAGGAGCATGAAGGAAACAAAATAAATCAGTTGGCAAATGCTGGGTTTACAAGAATATGGTGAACATGCATATTTATTTGTAATGCCCAAGAGATATTAGGCACACGTTGCAGAATAATTCATTTTACCAAGGAAATTCAAAACAATATGTATCATGCAAGAGATTTTTAAAGAACTATAATGTCTTCAACTGATCAAGTCTCACCCAACTGAAAAGAAAAGTACTATCCAATGTGAACCGGCTATCTGCAAATCACTGAAATTCTCACATCCACAAATATTGAAAATAATTCTATTCGTAACGTTTTTGTGAAAACCGTTATACACAGACATGAACCAATACACAGTCATCACCAATCAGTGCCATATTAACACTTTCAAGTAAGTGAAATCCTAACATTTTTGTAACAAATCAATAAAAAATTAAAATCAAAAATTGACATTAGTTTTGTAAAAGTAGAGTAGATACAAATTAGATAATAATAATGCATAAGAGAACTCAAACGGAATATAATAATAACCCTTTTACAAGGCTAATTCTTACAGCCTCCTCACGGTTAAAAAAAACTCTTGGAACTGTTGATAAAACTACTACAAGGGCTGCAAATAACAAACAAGCTACTTCTTTGAACTTTATTACGGATTATATCATTATTGTAAGTTAAAAAGTAATTCCTGCCTCTTTATTAAAATAAATAAGCCTCAGATAGGCAAGCACAGATACTGGGTTTACAAGAACATGATGAACATACATATTTATTAGTAATACATGAGAGGTAATACGACCATATTGCAGAGTAAATAATCACAAAAAGGTATACGGCGGGACGGTCTGCTGTTCCTCAAAGCAACTGAATTCAATTTTACAAATAAAATAAAAATTCCAAACAATATGCATAGGGCGTGTAAATACTGACCTGATAAGCACCTGTGCACGGTGGTTGTATTGAACAATCAGGCGCCTCACAAGAATGACATTTGTAGGTCGGCAAATTTATCATATTTTGCGACTTTAGCAATTTCTTGTGGCCAGCTGTTTCATCTTCCTGACTTTCATTTTCTTTCAAGAAATCACCGACATTCGTGCCAAACGTACCATCACCTACAAAGATAAGTTTCGAATTAAAACACATAGTTGCACAAGCTTTTAAATAGTACAAGCGCCGTATCAACCACGCGAAATTAATCCATTTCAGTAATTTAGAATTACAATGCAAAGTACACAATTTTTTTGACATTTCTGGAGAAAACGAAAATAATCCACAGTACAAGGTATTTAATACTATACAACCACTTGTTTCTGTTACCCACAGGATTTCCCTGCATGCATAAAATTAATAAGTTAAAACCAACCTAGATAGCCAAGAAGTGCTACAATAACAAACGTAAAATAAACACATTTCGAAGAAGCCATATCTGTTCGGCCATTACAAAATATTTGTAGTCAAAAATGTGTACAATTTTTAAAGAGACTCTAAGTACATAAATTTGATTCCAAAAAATATTTAAAAATTTTTAAATACTATTTCAGAAAAAAACTTTGACGTGCATAGCGTAAATATTACTTTCATGCATTGCTCTTTCGTTATTTTATCCCTGGTTTCAAAAACTACGGTGCAGATGGAGCGACAGCAGTGTTTTCGAACCTTTGGAACGGAACGGCGGAACGGAATCGAGACCCAAGAGGAATGACGGAACGGAGAAGAGGGACTGCTTCTCAGCAATCTCACAAGACGTAAACATATCAAGCCAAATTGATACAGCCTACGTTGCACAACGACGCGCGAGAGGGAAGTTATCTCTGTCCAGCCACAGTTAGCGGCGAAGTCGTGGCATTATTGTTCAGCCGTTAATAACAGCATACAATGCAGAAAGCTGTGATATTAATCGGAGGACCCCAAAAAGGTAGTGGACTTGGGTTTTATCAGGTATTTTAACTGATTATTTAAATTTATGCTTCTCCTTTACTCACTAGGGACGAGGTTTCGGCCGCTCTCTCTTGACATTCCGAAGCCTCTCTTTCCTGTAGCTGGTCTTCCTCTAATCCAGCATCATATTGAGGCTTGCTGCAGTGTTCCTAATTTGAAAGAAATAATTTTACTGGGATACTTCCCGGCTACAGAATTATCACAGTTTGTCGCTGATATGATACAAGAGTACAAAATAAGCATACGGTAAGCACTGTACCTTAGAAGAATGGTGATTTGCTAGCCTGCATTCGGTGCGTTTCCGCTGCTAAGCTACGAAAGAAAAAGTGTACATGGGGAATTTTGCAATTTGGGAATGAAGTATCTCGCAGTGCATTGCATTCATTGAGTTAGAATTGATTGAGTTTGCTAGCGACATTGTATTCCTAAGCCCTCTTTAAAGCTTTTCTATGTGCCTACGCTATATTGGTGATTGCTGTTATCCCTAATGGATGTCTCCTGAGGGACCATAATGCAGTTATTACCCAATTTCTGTCGTTTATTTGTGTATCCCTCTTTTGACTGCTTTACATAATACACTTTTTATTTTTCAGGTACCTGCAAGAGTACACATCTTTGGGAACTGCCGGAGGATTGTTTCACTTTCGAGATCAAATTAGAAGTGGAAACCCAGAAGCTTTCTATGTTTTAAATGGCGATGTTTGTGCTGATTTCCCCCTCAAGGAAATGCTAGAATCTCATCGGGCGAGGGTGTTGAAAGCCGCCAGTGAAAATAAGGAAAATGGAGCTTCCTGTACCCCTCTGATTACTGTTCTTGCAACGGAGGCGACAAGGCAGCAGTCCATGAATTATGGCTGCATAGTGGAAGATCGTGAAACATTTGAAGTGAAACATTACGTTGAGAAACCATCCACTTTTGTGTCGACTCTTATCAATTGTGGTGTTTATATTTGTTCCCTGGAGATATTTCAAACCATAGCGGCTATATTTAATAAAAAGCAGGAAGATTATTACAAGTACGTATAAAAATTTAGCGATGGGAGAACTTCTGTAGTAATACAATATATTAATTACCGTCATGAAACTTACCTGGTGTATGTTCCAACTGAAACTGGGAACCATTTATTGATGTTAATTCTGTTTCCTTCCCACTAGTTACAGCCCAGGGCCTGAGAATAGCAATGGTAAAGAGGTAATTCGCTTTGAACAAGATCTACTCATGCCCCTAGCAGGAACAGGGAAGGCATTTGCTTTCCCCACAACCAATTGGTGGTCACAGCTGAAGACTGCTGGGTCTGCCATATATGCAAACCGCCATTACCTAGAGCTTTTTAGAAAGAAGAGGCCTGAAAGGCTGCATCCCACTGGGGGTGGTGATGCTAACACTCCAAAGATAATAGGAGATGTTCATGTCCACCCTACTGCTTCAGTCCACTCGACTGCTGTGGTGAGACTTATTTACTGAATAATAGAATAGTGCTGCTTTTATGGTGAGCCTATATTTCTGCTTTGCATCATGCATTGCCTTAACATGGAATCCTTAATGTCACTTAGGACACATTATGTCGGCCATGTGTATTTTACTGGGGATTTTACTAAGTATTAACTTATGCAATGTTGTGTTTGTTCCAAACTTTAGCTGGTGTTATGAAGCATTTATATGATTTCAGATACAAATAATATTACTTTCTTTATTCACAGCTGGGACCTAATGTCAGTATCGGTAAAGGTGCTGTTGTTGGACCTGGCGTACGTATAAGAGAATCAATTTTATTGGCTGGAGCCCATGTGTCCGATCACAGCCTTGTCCTATACTCAGTGCTGGGGAGTGGGAGCACTGTTGGAGCTTGGGCAAGAGTCGAAGGCACCCCATGTGACCCCAATCCAGATAAACCATTTGCCAAGATGGAAATGGCACCACTTTTCAACTCTGATGGGCGTTTGAACCCATCCATCACTATATTAGGTACAAACCAAGTAATTCTGTACTTCACTGAGCATTTTAAGGTTTAGCAAGTTAATGGGTTATCACAGTTGCGATAATAGGTGAGATTGCAGGTCAATAAGGAACCTTACTCCAGCTCTAGTGATCACCTATTTTTTGGTGAAGGAATTTAATTTTTCTAATAATGCCATAGGCTTCCATTCATTTCAGGATAAGTGAAACTTCATTTCCACAACTTTTTTCCTAATGCCTTGATTTGTTTGTTTTCTTGACAATTAATGGATTAATATTCATTTAGAGGTCACAATAAGAGTAATGGTTAAAATTTAATAATATTTCAAGAAATGTTAGCAACATGAGTAGTAAGTACCTGCTAAATATTTTCATGAAATGGTGGCCACCAAAATCTCGTCGACAATGATTTTTATTAATGTACACCTTAATCTATAGTCAGAAGACTTGCATTTCTCTTAGTATCAGCTGATGATTTGGCTTTAATTAATCAGATGCTGCTGTTATAACATAATTAAGAAAATCAATTTCAATGTTAATGTTCATGTAGAGGATGCAAGGGATGATATCTATGTTTTTATTATATATCTTATTAACAGCTCATTTTTATTGAATTTACAGGCTGCAGCGTCACAGTTCCATCTGAGATTATTCTACTTAATACTATAGTGCTACCTTACAAGGAGCTGACAAGGAGCTTCAAAAATGAAATTATCTTGTAGCATTGTAGCAACTACCTTCTTTGCTGGCAACAAAGAATCATGCGAGGGCTTGTACATAAATGAAATGTAGAGATTAGAATGAATGAATGTTTTCATTTTTATTGTTAAAATGTCAGTGACACAAATTGTTGAAATTGTATAAAACGAAATGTATATATTCCTTTTGCAAAACACACAGTACAGCATAGTACTGAACAAAATTTTCCGATGAAAACAATAAATATTTTTACTGAATGGATTATGGCTATCATCACCTGGTGCAGCTGGTTGGAATGGCAAAAGACGAACATTCAAATGAAGTTATATTACGTTTTGGTTCTGGGCTTCAATTCCTCATAGCATGACCTCAGAAATATGTAGTTCTTTTTAAGCTGATTATAAAACTCATGACCCTGGAATGACAAAGGGATTCATTAGTAGATTCTTATCACATTACCCTAGCTGTCCATATCAAAACTAACATTTAAATGCATATAACCTGGATGAAGATGCTCATCTTCCTTCTTATCATGTTTAGTAGAAATTGATAGGGAACCTCAAACACCATAAAGGTGAGAGATTCATGTGGCTAATATCAGAAGAATCCAGAATATTGTATCATGATCATGCAATTTACAGCAATATCAAGTGTAACAATATTATAAGGGAGGGAAGAAAGTCACTAAGAGAAATCTGAGAAGCATAAAAGCTGTCTGGATATATTGAGCCATATTTGCACCTTAAAATGTTAATTAGCTGAATGAGGATGCACTAAATTCAGCAGCACCTACTGTAAAGACCAGTTACTTCATCATGAAAACTCTTATTTCGCCAACTAACCTGGTGCATTACTTACAGAACACATTAATTTACGTCTACTAGGTGCCGTAGGTTTCACAAAATAAGCCATAAAAAAGTTATGATCCACAGAAAAAACTAACAACATTCAAGAATTGGCATGAAATGATGAGCCACGATGATGCTCATTAATATGGGTCAGTTGTGCATCATAGAATCGTTAGTATTACTACAGACCAAATAGTATATTTTTTGGCTGTGACTTTAGGCAAATGGTTACTCTATTAAGTAGAATGAGATTACTTACATAATAATAACATGCAACAATATTGCATTAGTTTAAACATCCTACACTTTCAAAAATTAATGGAAGGTATTGAATCCATCTTCAAAAAACACAATTTCAAATCTGCATTTGTGTCCACCAACAAACTTCAATATAATCTTGCCAATCCAAGACATCCTACAGACAAGTGTGGTACATGAATACCAAATCTCTTACCCATAATGCAATACGTCATACATTAGCCAAACCCGGAGGAACCTTAATACCAGATTCAAAGAACACAGCCTATTTCAGGCTAGGCCAATTCCAGCACCCATCGTGTTTATGAATCTTCAACAAGTTCTCTGATATAAGATACTAGACAGGTCTCTCCCTAAAACACTAGATGTTCTCTATTCTATAAACATTTTATCCGAGAACAGCATCCACCATTTTTTAATGGAATTGCACTAAAATGCAAAAATACCTAAGCTTCAAAAAATATTTGAAGCTTAGGTATTTTAAAGGCAAAGCCTTGTGTTTTAGGATCATGGTATTTTTTATTCGATCAAATTCACCATCAACTTAACTTAGAAGATATTCAGAGAAAAATTAGTTCAGGTGTTTTTTTTTTGGAAATTTGGTCATGTTTGACCCCCTTTATCTGACTAACAGATGAGAATCATGACAAATATTGCAATATTTTTCCTTAATTAGCAATCTTTTCTGAGTATTTGTGTGAAGTTTCAAGAATATATCTCAAAAAAAGCTATTTTGGAATTTTGTCCAGCTTTTTTCGATTTCCGACCACTGTGGCAGTGACGAGCGTACAGATATGTTCCAACACTTCAAATGTAGTGCAGCGCATGTCGGAAAAATGACCATGGAGTGCCCACCATAGCCCCCTTCTTTAGGGTATAAGAAGACCCGACCATTCAGTAATTCCTTTGTCTCTTCTGAGAAAAATTAGTTCAGGTGTTTTTTTTGGAAATTTGGTCATGTTTGACCCCCTGTATCTGACTAACAGAAGAGAATCATGACAAATATTGCATTTTTCCTTAATTAGAAATCTTTTCTGAGTATTTGTGTGAAGTTTTAAGACTATATATCAAAAAAAGCTATTTTGGAATTTTGTCCAGCTTTTTTCGATTTCCAACCACTGTGGCGGTGGCAAGCATAGAGACAATTCAAATGTAGTGCGGTGCACATTGGAAAAAACGACCATGGAGTGCCCACCATAGACCCTTCTTTAGTATATAAGAAGACCGTTTAGTAATTCCTTTGTCTCTTCTGCTAAAGAGGGAGAGAAGGAGAGAGGGTTTGTTTTCGGTTAGAGCCGTGACGCAGCCTTGTCAAATCACCGTCACCTCGGGACTTGGAAATATTTCGGCTCTGAAGTGGTAACTATCTATTGGAAGTGATTGTACAGGGAGTGTTTCAACAACACCATGAATAAGGTACAAGGACTAATTAGCTCTTGCTTAATTTTCCCTCCCGGATTTACATTCTCCTCTGATGAGGCCTACTTGTCAGTTTTTGACGTTACTCATTCTTCCCCATTCTTAAGAGGGTTGAATAAACATAAAAAGGAGTTGATTGGTGTGTCTTTAATGGGTCACCGGCAGTGGAAAAATCCGTGTGTAATTGAATTTGTTGTACAAACCTGAGTGAGTGGGTGCTTGAATAAGTTACCCTTTGCTTGAATTACTCTGCACTCTTTTCATTTTGTGTGATGAGTAAATGACAATTGCAATTTATTGCCCTAATGAGTAAATGAACAACTTCATAATCATTTACTTTTCTTTGCATGCTTGCTTTTGTGCAAATGACTAGTGATTGAGAACTCCTGACTTTTTTGATCAAAACATATTACACTGCTCTGCATCAAAAATGATGTTATCCTTACCACATTACTCATATATTAACGGAAACTTATATCATCCTTGTAAACTGTAATGTTGCCAGGAATGGGAGATTTTGCACAGGTAATTTCTTACTGTTAAGAGTTATGTATATGTACAGAATGAAATTCACAACATTAATTACCTTGGACCAGTCATAGCTAACAGCATATGCAAATATTTGGCCATTGTGGTTGAAACAACAGTGAGTTATAGGTTGCTCCATTGGTTCAGACGACTTAAGTTTCGTTCGGGCATCTTTATCCCAAAAGCTGAAACGACCATCAGATCCAACAGTAGCAAGAGTCCCATGAACAGGATGGAAGCAGATGTCATTCACCTTGAAATAAACAAAAACATGAAGATGTCAACCACCCTGCACTTAAGTTCAGACTTGAGAAAACAATGGGCCTTGAAATATTTTCATTACATTAGACTTGTACCAATACCACTTTTTCCAATACCAAACTGATAACTCAATACTAGTAGCCTATACCGATAATATTATTTGCCGATGCCTTAGATATTTTTCTAAAAAAATTTGGTAAGTGCTTTCCTTCTCGTTAAGTCAACTCAGTAATCAAAAGTGTTTTAAAGAGTACCTTATTATTGAGAAAAATGACATTGTGACCTCTTTTATTTTGCTACTCTTAAGATTGTCACTGTAATTAGATTTTAGACACTAATGGCCGGGACACAATCAACGTAAACAGATGACATGAAAAGTGTTCCATAAAACGTGAAGGAAAGGCACATGGGTGGGAGAATGGAAACGTGAGAGTAAGAGATTTCTTTGACGCAAAGAATTTCTTTGCGTCAAAGAAATCTCCCACGTTTCACATACACGAAAAACCAATGAAAACTGTCCCAGGAGTTGGCGATAAGGAGCCACCAGTGGGGAGTTACTGAAGTTACCAGTGTTACATCATGCCTCTTCTGAAATAAATTTTAGTCTCAAATATTGCAAAACTTATTTCTGTCTTTTAATTTAGCACAAAGAATTCCCTGCCTTTTTTCTAATGAGGGAATCAATGAATGAATAGTTGAAGTTATTGTGTTTTAGTGAGATTTTATATGGTAAAGCCTGAATCACACGATCATTTTTTACGTCCCTTTTCAGGGATAGCTTAAATGATAGCTCAAATGATAGCTTAAAAATGATCGTCTGACTTGATCACTTCACGGATCGCGGCAATGATAGGGATCGCTATCCCTTTTTTCGTCATTTGAGCACGTCCTTTTTTCCGTCCCTTGGCCTGTCATTTAGCCAATCACAGCGCACGTTCTGAGAGTATCGTTTAGCTGCAGCCAACAGCTGTCGAAGACGGTGTAAATAATCCATAGTTACGAAGTTGTTTACTGTACAGAAATGATACGAGAAGGGACGGCAAAAATGATCGTGTGAGCGGCGAAATGATAGCTTGAGCTATCATTTTTGCGGTCCCTGAAAGCTATAGCTTAAATGATCCCTTTAAAGGGACGAGAAAAATGATCGTGTGATTCAGGCTTAACTAATGACACAAAAAAGCTTGTTTCCCATTATTGACATTGGAGATAGTTAACATTTCCTTAGGAAGGATTACACCGAATTTTCATGAATTAATTTTCGAGAATTATAAGAAACTTGAGCGATCTGGTAACTTCATCAACGGCATTGAATACGTTAAGTACCTCTTCAGTCTTGGATATTAAATGTTAGCTACTTTTAACATTTGCTGCGTATTTCCTTTGCGTCAAATTTTGTCAGTCAATTGTTCCGGACTCGTGAGCCGCGTACGTTTATTATGTCCACCAGAGAAAAAGTTCCTGTCTCAAATCTCATGTAAACGTCTCACGTTACGTATATTGTGTCCCAGCCTTAAGCCCTCTTGCATTAGTAAATACTGAAAATTCTTTTTAAGACATAAGAGCTGCTGAACAAGCTCAGAAGCTCATATTTGAATGCATTGCTCGTTGACATATTACACTGCTCTGCATCAAAAATGGCGTTTTCGAATGAATTTTGATAAGAAGTAAGAGGTTAGGCTTTCCCTGAATCATAGCTGATACGATTTAGAATTCATAGCAATTAGACTTGTGCCAATACTGATAGCGAGTATCAGGTATCGGCCACTTTCCAAATACTTCCGATACTAGTTTTTTTTTGATACTTTTACTCAGAAGTATTCGTTCGGTGAAAATCATCTAAAAACATATAATCTCGAAATCCCACCTTCAACTGACTTACCAATGTGTTGCGTATTTGTTTACTTAGCTTCGATCTTCGCAACAGTAAAAGTGAGACAAGTGCTTAGAATTGGCTATGGGAAAGTCTGAGGCAAAAAGATCAACCTCCTCCAAAAAGTAGACGAAAATCCACGTAGGAAGACAGTTTGCTGAAAAAGCGGCAAAAATAAAAAATCTGCCGTCAACTGAAGTTCGTTCTGCTCAACGCATACGTTGTTCGGTGTTTCCGCCTACATTCCAAGCTTGTTTCCCAAAATTTAAAATTCAAATATTGTGGCATGGTCAAGTTTTACGACGTTAATGGATTTGTATTAGAAATTTTAAAATGAAGATAAAGGTGCTTGTCCCGTGCCTCCAATGTTGCATACTTACGGAGAAAATCCGGTTTCATAAATTGACTAGAATTTCTCAAATGAATACAAGTAAATATTTGAAACTTAAAGGACATCATGGCAAAAGTACGATTCATATTCTATCAAAATTTCCTATCATTTCAGCAGTTCACATAGTAATGACAATTTCCAAAGTGACACTGGCCTCTGCGACTCTTAAAAAATGTGCCATTTTTCATCCTCACTATAAAAACATGTTTCAAAAGTAATTACTAAAAAAAGTCTGGTACCTCCATTAAACGAAATGCTAAATTATCTAATTGCTGATATGCTCTCTATGAATTTTGCTTCTACCTTTTTTGGGATATCAAGCCTCAAAGTTGAGTCAAAATATACTTTTTGTGTGAATAGTATACACAAAACGTGCTATTTGGTCATATAGTCATCTTTAATTATTGAGTGCACATCAATGCAACGAGATGGAGGCCCAGGTTTTCAGCGAAGTGTATTTCAAGACCTATCTATAGAATAAAATAAAAATGATGTGTATAAGATGCCCTGAGAATATAGAGAAAAAATTATATAGCCTTATGACGTCATTAATGCAAGAAGGGAACATTTAGATCCTTCACAAATGGTAATTATGGATGAGGTTCCATTCATATTCAATTTACTCTGCAACAAAACTGTAGATTCCTTAATGCTCCAAATTGGTCATGGTGACTTGAATAGGGGCTACCTGGGTACCAAAGGCCCTGGTGGTGACGTGGTAAAAGGGCCCCAACAGACAAACAATCCTCTTATCAATTGGAAAACTAAGCTAACAAATTCATTTCATAATCACAAATAGAGACTTACACCAGCACCTAGGTTTTGTAAATTTTAGGCTCTGGGAATCGGACAGTACTTCTGATTCCTTCAGAAAACAATTTGGGAGAGAATACTAATGACATTACTTACTGCAAAAATATCTTGATATCCATTTGGAGTGCCATTAGAGCGATGACACTTAAAAGTGAAGTTGTCTTTTGGATTTGGAGGACTAATGTATTGTATAGCCACTCTACCCTCCACACTGCCAAGGGCAAAACCTGGAAGAAAATGCTAAGATTTATTCTGCTGTTTCAATATTCATAACACAGTTAACAAAATAATATTGACATTCATGTGAAGATGTTCTCATCAAATCTGTAGACAAAGCAGCATTGACTGAATTTAGATATGGACCTTAAATCAGCTGCAAAGCCTCAAGACTTGGCTCAACGTTTGTACCTTTCCTCAAATTTTAATTCACAACTAGAGATTTTTCATTGAGACGTGGACTTGAGAAAAGCAAAACAACAATAATCCCAGAAATGTTTCTCAGTCAGAGACCTGATAATTTCACTTAAAAGTACATTCCTCATAAGAATTGACTATTATTTGAGCCAGTCAAATTTGAAAATACAAAATTCTAACTGATATAATTCATTACAAAATCATAATATGGAAATGAAGGATTCCTTAGCAAATACAAAGTCCTTCATAATAATAATGACTAATAAAACTAATCCTAATAATTCCCATACGTATTTTTACTGCCCCTAGTTAATGCCAGGAAAACTACCCTTTAAAAAATAATCAAATCACAAATTCAGGGATTGCAAAATAGCCATGAAAAACCTAAATGGAGTGACCCAGTGATATGCACACTGATTAAAATCACCAAACACCCAATTAAACTGCATGCCTTCACAAGAAAATTCTTACGACCAGTTTCTTTGCAAATATTTGGGACCCAAATCTCCAAATGATTAATTCATTTCAGGCATTGAGAGACTAGTAGTTGCAAAGACAAAGTTTGTGGAACAGATCACTGGGTAATTGACTGGAGGTCCTAAGTTAAAACCTAGGAGATACCTTCTGATGACGCCATTTACCATTTGAACCATAAATAGTTGCAACGGTGTCCTCAGTGCAAAGGAAAAATATTTCTCCATTCAAAAGAACCCTCTCCCACCTCGCCTATATGGCCTAATCAAAACTCATAAAGTAAACTTGCCAATTGGACTAGTAGTAAATAGTACATCTGCTCATACCCACAAACTGACATCCACACTCAATGCCATTCTAAAAGACTTCACCAGCTTTGAACCAAAATACAGCATAAAAAACTCCATCGAACTAAACAAGAATCTCAAAGATACCTCAGTGCCACCCAATGCCTAATTAGTGTCCTTCAACGAGGACACTAATTAGGCATTCTATTCACCCACAATCCCCACCCCCATCTATTCACCCACATCCCCAAACAAGAAGCCTTAGACCTCACAATAGAAATCCTCAAGAACAAGAATGTCAACCCAGTGATCTGTGATGAAATCCAATCCCTAACGAAATTGTGCCTCACACAAAACTACTTCCTCTTTAACGACAGTAACCACAAAAAAAGGACTTTCAATGGGATCATTGCTCTCATCATGGATGGCCGAAATCTTCATGACCGACTTGGAAGAAAAAGTTATCCAGTCTGAAAACCAACTAATGAAATTAATCCGACAGAGAGAAGTGTTGATATTAGAACAGAAGAACACAAAAAGTGCCATGAAAGAAAGAAAAGAAATGTCATGTCTGCAAGCCATGGCTGCGAACCACCTCAGTGACAACAGCCACCATAGCAGCTTTATTCCAGACATCCTGCACATAGAAAATAATGTAAGAAGATTGGATGCCCTTGAATCCCTAGAAATCATCCACCATTTTAAAAACAACGTCCCCTTGGCTAACGAGCAAGTTCTCCCCTCCCACTCTCTATCCCCTTAAACACCCTACGCCTAAAATATTGGAACAAACGCAAGTGCAGTACAATTTGAACTGAAAAACATCGGTGACAAATTAAGTGTATGACTAGCCTCCCCACCCGCAGTGAATGTCCCATACCTACACCTAATGACTAACCGAACCCCTTAAGCCCCCCCCCCCCTCCAACCTCAGCAAATTGCCAACATACCCAATGACTAGCCTTCCAAACACAAAACCTCAAACCCTTCCCCTTACTCATTCCCCCTCTCCTACAAGATTTTGTATATATAAGTGAAGTTGAAGTGTATAAGTTACCTGAAGATGACACTACGAGTCAAAACCCAGGTCGTCACAATAAAATTCACTGTGGAGTTCCTTACAATTTTTCATCTATCCATAATGGAAAACTTCCACCACATCTTGCTGGAATTCATATCCTCCATTCTAGTTTCTTTATTACATTCATTTTCACTCACCCAGGGGAAATTTTGCACGCTTTTAAAACCCCAATTCCGTAACAGTTAATGAAAACGATTGATCTGAATTGCATGAGCAGGACTTAATTTTTCAACGTCATTTTAACAAGGAATCATAACCTAATTATATCATCATAAGTATGTAAAAACCACAGCGATTATCTATCTATATCACGTGATGACCTTGAAGTAGGTAAGGTGAAACTATAATCACCATTTATTATCAAAAATACATAATTTCAATCAAAAATACAAACAAAGTTTCAACTGAACTCCACAGAATGTACAGATAAATATAAAAAGCTTAAAAATTCAATATGAAAACCACATAACTGAAAAAAAAGAAACTGAACTACAAAAACACTTGAGAAACCCAATAACATCCAAAATTCACACAAGATCAATTTAACATTGCAAAATAATATTGTCCAATTACTTTTATTAAGATTCCTAGGTTTTGGCAAGGACAAAAAAACTAAATTTAAAACTGTTGTAAATCCTATAATAACAGTTGCTTGTTAGAAAATACACCCACAAGTACTATTTAA
The DNA here is from genome assembly GCA_933228895.1 of Platycnemis pennipes. Taxonomy (NCBI): domain Eukaryota; kingdom Metazoa; phylum Arthropoda; class Insecta; order Odonata; family Platycnemididae; genus Platycnemis; species Platycnemis pennipes. The sequence continues at coordinate 114,639,118 of OW121850.1, forward strand.
AATTAGCAGAATCAAAATTTTGAAGATGCATCAGTTAGAGAAGTCACACGTAGACACTATACGAATTGTCATATTTACCTTAATACCAAAAAAATACAAAATAACATGCCCTCATTTCGAATGCTACTGTTGCCTACTACACCTTTATTTCATGTGAAAATCTCATCATTTTATATGTAAACAAGCATGGCTAACAATGAGACATGGTTCAGTAACTTGAGAAGACTTGAGAGAAAATAAACGGCAAATCCAAATAAAGCTTGATAAAAACTTCTTAGCTATAAACTTGACTTAATGGATGCAGGTATACTTTATCTCACGTTATGGCCCTACTGTAAATCCCAAAGGTATCTTATTGTTATCAAGAATTAATTCACATTATGGGGTTTCAAAATTATGCCCTAAAGCGAGCGGCCTATAATGTACATATCTATGATTTGTTTTGAGTCTGAGCTTCAAATGTGTTGAGCTAATTATGCTGCCAATGAAACAACATAGGATGGAGAAACCAATTGGTTAGGAAGACTAACATAGAGGAATAATAGGTTTTAAAGCATAAAACTTCATGGAGGCCTATGACCACCCACACAATCAGGACTAAAAGAAAGCTAAAAATTAGAGAGGAGATGAGAGAAATAAAGTGTATTATCCATAAAATGTTGGCGAGTCATGACCAAAAAGTAGCCTTAACAGGCATTACTATTTTGGTGAAAAATTAAAACAATAAACTAGTCAGGGGAACAGAGATCCTTGCTTGAAAAATTAAGCCTTTCTTAACCACAACTAGACTGGATCTTCACAGCCCTTAACAGATCTACATACTAATCTACTAAGAGACCTTGATTTGTAACTTCATATTCTCTTTTAACACTCACAATTCCCGCGAGAGAAGGACAGTGATTTCAACAACCATTAAGTCAGATTCTACATTAAACAAACCTGCAGGGGAACCCTTCTTATCTCTGAAAATGGAAACACAGCGATGCTGATACTTCAATGGTGACTCAATTCTTTTATATTCCTGCGGCTTCCCTTCCAGTTGATACACAATTAAACCTCGTCCCGCAGTCCCTACCACAGCCATAGGATAATCCTACAAATGAATAGAGAATCACTCAATAGTGACACCATAGAAATACCATTCAGCCGCATCCACGTTCGACATTGGCATGCATTATAAAAGCTAGACTGTCTCAGAATCAAATATTCATGTTCATGATTGGCGACACGCTATTGCCGCGAGAATTTACAGGGTATCAAATCCATACAATGTTGCAAAATATCTTCTTACCACATCGGCACAGTAGCATCGCTCTGGAAGATTTATAGTAAGCATTGGACTCGGCGTCCTCGTGTCCCAAAACTAAAAAGAACAAACGTCACATTAATAGCAACATACAACCAGATGAACAATGGGATTTATGACAGCTGTTACTTGGAAGAAATACATAAACCACTGGTATTCCCCATCAAAAGGAATATACTTAAAGAGCAATACAAGCACACACTAGAGCAATTACCTTTAAAGTTTTGTCCCAGGATCCAGTCATAAGACAAGTGTAAGAGGGAGCTTTGATCCAATGGCAAGTTTTAACAGGAGCGTCATGAGCTGCTACCTGTACTGTCTGATTGCTATTTAAGTCCCAACATTTAACCATCTTGTCACACGATGCCATAAACACTTTCGTTGCATCCTATATGATCATAAAACATTTAAATTATCTGTACGTCATTTAAAAACATCTCACCTGAATGCTTAAGACTCACATCACTCCAACAAACATCCAGTATAGGGCCCTGCATACTTTGCATTGATTTAGGTATAGTTTTCCCTGTCTGTTCAACTTCCCAGCACCGTACCTGAAAAAGCGACATTATTTTCCAACGACAAGGATAACAGCAATATAAACAGTATACATCATTCAATAACCAAATAGAAACGATCTCAGGAAGAGTAACTTACATTGCCATCCCAGCTACCAGCAATAAGAAAATTCTGTGGAATAGACCCAGGGCTAAATGCTAATGATGAAACGGAATCATCTGGAGGTGATGTTACCTCAAAATCTCTCATAGGATTTGCAGTGCTCGGTGTTGTCGCAAATGTGGAGGTGCCACCCAAAGCTGTTGCTTGGTTAAACATCTTGAGTATTGACAAACAATTTCAGATCACGTTGAAGTCCTTCGCAATGCGGTCTGATGCGGTCCCGCGTAAGTGAATGAAGGTGAACGAACAACACGTACTTTAAGAGCGGCAATTCTTTATTATAGACTGTATTAATATATACCTATTACATAAAAATTAATCCTCTGATTGTAATAAAATATATAATCCTTAAATCTTTTTTTGCAACAAATTACTACATTTTCCCTTCCACAGTACATATACGTCCCGTGGTAAACATGGCGGACGTCTTACGGTAAAACCAACCAGAGAGCTGTTTTGGCCCAAAGCCAATCAGCTTCACAGAAATAGTATCCAATTATAACGACGAATTCCCGTGAGCGGGAACTGTTTAAAATTAAGAATGAGGTTTGGAGTAATTAGAATGAATGGTTTTCATCATAACAGCTTACCACTTTTAATGATTTAACGTTCGTTAATTTTCAATATAAAAACATAGTCATAGGTAACTTAAGAAAGATTTCATGCAGTTGACAATGATTAAACTTATAAAAGTGAAAAACTATATTTGCCAATAATTTGAATATAAATTCCAAAGAACATTAAAATGGCCATGAACAACTTCTTTTGAGAAGCAATACACCATTGCAATTCAGCAGGTTACTGATCTGGATAACTGCAATTTTATAAGGAATTGAAGACAGTATTGCTAAATGTTTTAAGTTGGATATTTTGATATGCAAATAGTACAGAAATACTGATCAAGTTCACTATGACTAACTGTACAGAGCACCCATAGTTTCAAATCACTCAAATAAATCACCTTTACTTCCAAACAGGAATTGAACACCTATAAAAGTTTTTTATAGTATGTATTTGGCATAATATTCATGACTAGGATTAACGTAACTCACGAAAACCTTTAATGCATATGTCCTCAAACGCAGAAATTGCCTTATTTACAATACAGCCATGTTAAATTCATACTGTCTTCTCAAAACATTCATTCACCAGTGGGGGATCCCTACTTCACATTTGATACAAAAGATAAAAATAAAATAGGATGCATTGCAGCCTGGTTTACAAAACATGACTGCAAAAAAGTAAAACAAGAAACTTCTAATTACATTTCACGATTTAACCTTTTCCAGATGAAGAACATGTTTTTATCCATTTAAATTGTAACATGATTTAGGTCTAATAAGAGCATAGGCTGGAGAAAATGGTACACTATTAAGTTATAATTGGTGTAAGTACTACACAGATAGGAGACAATACTCATATCACTCAAATTTCACCACATATAGTAGCAAAAGATTTAATAATTAATTCAAAGGCATTATAATAAGACAGTTCCAACAATATTGGCAGTGTTGTAAAGTTATGGTTTTTTTATGCTCTGTATCACAGAAAAAGCCTTTGGGTTTCAGTGTCTCAAAAAAAATTGTTGCTCAAAACCCAACTTGCCATGAATACAGGGAGAGTTGCCAATCAATGACTTAAGACAACATATTTCATGGCACTTAAGTAGTCACGCATTATCAATATCGACAACAAAAAATAAATAAATAAAAATGTTGCCACTGCTCAGTGATCACTACAAAAATACACTAACCAATATTGATACTGTGATCAAATATATGTTAATATCAATGAAGAACATTCATTTCCAACTTTTTCTATCTTTGTACAGAAAGACAGACACAGAGGCACGTATGAATAAACAGTCACTAGGTATGGAGGGCAAGTCTCCTGAATATCTTAGCTTGCCAATGCTTTGTGGCCATCAAAAGCATAGCTTGGAAGAGCTATTAAAAAAAGGTAAATCTCATCTGAGAGCTGCCAAACACTACAGATATTCAAGATTTGACTGCATGGAAGTTCTTAACTCCACCCATCTGTTATGTCCAGTAGAGCACTACTCTGTTCCAATATGGTCCCTTTGCACATCTTGAAATTGTACTTATCAAATTCATTTGTCTGACAAAAGGCGCTTTCCCCAAACCATTGCTTGCTTCATTATGCATTACTTCACTAAAAACCCTAGCACACTGAATCATGTATCCTTATTTTTTTGAATACTGATTTCACATATGCTCCCACATTTCTGATCACATACCCTTGCATATATACACTCCTTGATTACAAAACTAAAGCTTCTGTGAAAGTGGCTTGAAGGCTCATAAATACAGGATAATGGAAAGCATACATATGTATTTGCATCCTTAAGAGACAAAAAGGAATCTGTTTCCCTTTATCACTTACATTTCCAATTTTTGCTACGTTACTGGAAAAATAACAGCCTGGTCATAATTTGATTTTTAAAAAAGGCTAGGGAGAAATTTCACCTCAAATTCGTTTCTTTTTAGTTTAAAAAATAAATCATATACCTCAATATTGGTTGCATTTTTTATTTTGTGTTTTTATCATTTTTTTTAGGCTTTATCTTTTTTCTTTTTTTTTAAAGATAGTATTTCATTTGCTTATAGTCAACATATGATATAAACCCTGGTAAACATTCACACATACTATGAAGTAATCACACACACCATTCACACCAGAAAGAAAGAAAAATAGGATAGGAAATATCTCATTCACTAAATCACTCAAAAAGATTCACAAAGATACAGTTATTCTGAATAAGACTTTTTTTTTAGTTGTTGCCCAGACCAGATAACTTGAAAGCACTGCTACACTTCTCACTTGCTGCAATGGCAACTCTCACAGTTCTTCTCTATTGAGTAACAACTCTTGAATGGCACGATCACTCAGTCAAAATAAATGGAACATGATGAAGATGAGATTTTTTTCAGTCAGTTTTTTTTTACAAGAAAAACGAACTTTCTTATTAACCATCCTCACAGCCTGGCCTCGATACCGCCCCCACCCACTCCCTTCAAGACACCGCATTCTTTTTCCTTTGACGAAATGTCCTCGCCTTCATCCCTGAGTTGCGGACTGGGAGTTGATGGTGGCTGTAATTGGTGTCCTTTTGATGCTGATGATCATGGTTGGTGCTGCCGCTGACTTTGGTGGTAGTACTGTCGGCCTGGCCAGGAACCTCTGCTGCCCCCGTGGCCTCCACGTCTTGTGGATATTCCACCCGAGGTACCACTCCTCCGTTGGCTGTGGTGGTGGTGGTTGTGGTTGGTTTGGTGTTCGTGGGTGGAATCGTCCTCGCCTGCAATGAGGAGGGGTACGTGGAGGAGGGATTGGCTGCACTCTTTGAAGTCCTGTAACTGCTCCCACAGTGGTTCACTGGAGCACCTATAGAGTGGCGAGTGTAACCCCAACCATGTGTGTATTGATTTCTTGTTCTCTGTATTCAGTTTCACATGAAAACATTTGAACCTTTTGGCATTCTCTTAAACACAATATACACAAGTCATGGCAGCAGAATTATCAAAAAATGCACATAGCTTCTGTGCGAAACACCATGCATGAAAGATCAAGAAAATTTTCATGTTTTTAATGAAACAATATGGGTAACTTACTTTATTCAAACTCTGGTTAAGCTTATATGTATCACTCAAAACTTCCAACGTTTAACGAAATGACTAAGGAAATTACGATCAAAAACACCACCATGCAAATTCCAAGGGCATGTGGTGTGCTAAAAATTAATTCATAGAAGGTAAAGGAAAATAATGAATATTAACTAGTCATGGAGTAGACTAGATATACAAAATCGTTAAAAAAAAAGAAAAGAAAAACAAGATATTGATCAACATGTATATGATTTAAATCCCACACACTGAAGCCATTGGGAGCCACGATAATTTTCAGTTTACATAAATGAAAGGCTTACACATATGAATCACTAAGATGTGTATATACTTTCCAATGAGGCTTACACATGTTATACTATCACAAAACAAGTAAACCAGCATGCAAGGAGTGCAAGTCACTAATAAAAATTACCATAGGCCAATGTCTCTTAGCAAGGGGTGTCTGCACTCGCTCAAAGTTTGGAGCAAAGGGACGAGGAGTGTGAAGGTGACCAGCTGGAAAAAATTCATGACCAATACATTCGATCCCTATTAAGTTCTTACATGGAAGTGGTGGTTTGGTATACAATGGCCATGATTGCCTTGTTTTCAGGTATGAGATGGGGACACTGAAAATTTCCTGGCAAGCAACAGCAGGAGGGGGAAGTCCAAAGATTATCATCATGCAATCCAAGGGACAAGGAATTTATTTAACCAATATGAGAGCTTTCCAATTAATGACAAAGATGAATTAAGAAGGCTTGGATGTATACAAACCTTATATGGCTATTAAATTGCCAGAAAAAGGAAACATTAAAACATGAACATTATTCTTTGGGGTTAAAGCACATTCATCCTCAATTTCTGTAGCACTTAAAATGTATCCCATGAAACCATAACAAAAAGGATGTGATAGGAGTAATAATTGGTAAGCCATCATGACAGATATCCCTCCAATGAAAGAATCCATCATCAATTACTTCCCTTACAAAAAAGAAGTGATGACAAAGACAACTGAAGGTTTTTGACACACTTTAAAACTTTGCAGATGAAGGCGTATGACGAGAGCCGCACACCAACGAGATACAACCAACCATTAATACCCAAATAACTGAACTTCTTAACATGGATTCTTATGTTAAAGATGACTCAAAAATTCAAAACACACACACAACAAAGCCATTCATCATCACTACATAAGCCCCATTCACCAACTATTTTTAGCAGGATTAGGGCAAACCCACATGAAAAAATGATTCCTTTGAAGATAGCAAACCATGTTACACATTTCAACGCCTGATGAAATCATTATATATTCAGAGCCAACGTGATGTGGTCAGTTTCCATTAAAATTAACCACAGACTGATGTGAGAAATGTTAGATATTAATCATGCACAAACTGCAGAAAACATATACGTACAACTATTAATTTTCATTACAATAAGAGAATAGATTTAATAATTTCCTCAGAAGTGGGTAACCATTAGTAAAACCTTTTTTAAAGGTGGAAAAAAATGAAAACACACAATGATGACTCCCACCACCGGATTCTAGCCCCCGAAATAGCAAACAACTCTCACTAGCAGACAGATTTTCTGGTCTCACGCATGTCCCTTATTGGGAGGCATGACAGTACCACCAAATGGAGTATTGACAGATTCAATGTACTTTTAAAACAGATGTTCAAAGTTATTGATGGGATTATATAAAAACAACCCCTGTCCTTTTGCATGTTTGAACCCCTTCCCTAACACTCCACAAGAGACTCATGATAATGTGATTAACATGACATACAAGCCTACAAATGTGCCAAGCTAACTGACCAAACCCTGGGATCTAGAAGAGATGAATTAAAAAATAAATGGAAGGTGGGTAAGTGTGTGATTGGGCAGAACAAAACTGTTAAGTCATTTTACCATCCTGTTCAACAAAATAATGCTGAATATGGTCTGAGAACTATGCCAATGAAATCATTCACGGCCTACACTTTTTATTTCATTAAAAGTAACAATGAACCTTTTCTGAAAGTATGCACGAATTATGTCCAACAAGTAAAACACTGAAAACCACAACATAATATTTATCTTATCGTCAGTTATAGTGGAGGGTAAGTTTACACAAAAGGGCTCACTGCTTAGCTTAAACTGATATATGTTAAGAGGTAGTTCAGGGAAGGCAAACAGAGCAGTGAAGAGATTTTTAATGCCCCTGTAAATTTTTGAGAAGTTAATCATGTACAAGAGGTTTAGCCTCGATTAAGGTAGGCTTCATCACGTTGTTACAATTGTAAAAACTACTCATCATTTATGAGAATAATTCACTGCTTTTCAAAATCCATGACGTGGGAGGAAATTTCATTACTTCCTAAAAAGTAACAAATTTTAGGTTTTCAACCTTACAAAATTGGTTTAAATGATAACTACTGTGGAAACAAAATTGATCTCTGACAAACTTGGTAAAAGTTGTATTAATTGAAACAACATTAATTCTAATAAGACATAACAAATGAAGATTAATATCCACAAAGCCGTAACCATAAGGGGGAAAAGGAATTAAAAATGGGGGGGGTGAGGGGAAAGGTAGGAGTATATACAAAGTAAGGGAGCTCTCAATCACACGTGCAAAATCAAGCATACTGAGAAACTTATGTGGCAGTAAATGACACATTTGCACACTCACTCACATGTTACAAACAACTGTCACACTAAAAATTAAGGGAATCAAGGTAAAAATAAAACAAACAGTGACTCACACAATCACTCACTCACTCAGGTTTGTATACAAAATACAGTCACCTTCGTGAGTTCAATCACGCAGGGTTCACGAGGATTTCTCCAATGCCAGTAACCTGTCATATATGCAAGAAAATATAAATAAAGTCTAACTAAAGTAAATAAATAAAATTGATAATAACTTTCAAGCAATCGTTCATGTGGGTTTGCATACAATACACAGTCACCCTCGTGATACTCATTCACATTTTCACATGCATGTAGGGTTCAGGGACTTTTCCTCAATCATGCACTCGGGTTTGTGCATTCACCAAGTACAGTCACCCTCGTGAATCACATTCAGGCACAAAATCAGGGTTTACGAGGAATCTCCTTCGCCAGTGACCCATCACACTCACAGGGAAAGGATGCCCAGTGACAAAACTGACACCGCCTGTTTCGCCTGCCAAGCAGGCCTCGTCAGAGAATGTCAATCTGGGAGAGGAATAGGAAATATGCAGAGTCAAGAGGGGAAGCTAGAAGGAGGGGGTAGTATGTTGTGATTGGTTGGGTGATCAGGAGGCAGATGATAGAGGCATGGGGGGATTAGGTGAGGGAAGGGGGGAAAGGGGAGGAAAATCACTGTTCATGGTGTTGCTGCAACTCTTCCATACATGAATACTTAAATAGAGAGTTGCAGCAACACCATGAACAGCGACCAAAGACCAATTTCCCCCTGCTTAATTTCTCTTTGTGCACAAAGTAACCAAGTGCCCCCCCCCCCCCCCCCCACAAGTATGAGTGAGTGTGTGAACGTGTCATTTAAAGCCACTTAAGTTTCTCCATATGCTTGATTTTGTACCTGTGATTGAGAACTCCCTTACTTTGTACTCCTTCCTCCACCCTCACCCCCCTTTTTTATTCCTTTGCCTCCTTATGGTTACAGCTTTGTAGATATTAATCTTCATTCGTTATTTATTACAGCTGTAGATACATTCTTTTCTTTGTTCTAGATACATTATTTTCATTAGAAATGTTTACAGAATATGTAGTATCAAACCCAAATTAAGTCTTCCTCTCCATATGATAGATTCTCCAGTACCCTTCCCTTCACTAACTGAACATGTACATAGATCAGTAGGCAGTGAGACCTCTAGTATACACTACCTATTGGGAATGATGAGTAATAAATTCACTACAGAAATTAGCCTGGCCACACCAAAATGAAATTTTTATATAAACAACCTTCTAATGGTTAACACATATTTTGATATATAATTATTATTTGATTGGTTGGTTTTATGATTTTTTTAATGCAGGGAAAGTGAAAAAGGCAGTCAATTAACTAGTTGAATTTTGAAAACCTTAGGCATGATACAATGTTTCCCATCAACAGCTAACCAAATCATATTCTCATTTAGCACTGAGATTGCAAAAAAATAGTAACAAGATTTAAGTTAACTACTATAAGGACTTACATAAAAAAAGAGACTAATGAATTTGATGAGAAAAGGTATTATTTCCTTAATGCAACATCAAACAATACACGTTGATGTTAATAAAATAAAGCATTATTCCTCAATTTCAATGTTTTTGCACAAAAAAAAAACAATTTCAATGTTCACCAAGGATTACACAAAATTATTATGCCATACAATAATTTGACCTTCAACTTTAATCCTATAGGATAGAAACAATATAGGATGTGTAAATGGTCCCTATAAAAACTCATTCACTGCCAGCAACCAAATCTACATAGATTTTCCACTTTTTTCGACTCCCTCCCCAATCGTGGAGAAAATAAAAATTCGATTTCTGGTAACTTCTATGAGTTTAAAGATGCCTTATTATAATTCTTATTATTCAAGTCATTCAAACAAGACCCTCTCCCCCAAATACATAACACTCAAAAGGATTATTTTTTTGTTATGATAAACCAAACATTTTTGAAGAATGTAAGTTCTCATTATCAGTATTATCCTAGTTATCCTAATGCTATTAGCAACTCACCAATTATTATTTGTATCATCATTACTATATGTACAAAGAATGAATTTTAATGCATCTTTCTCTCAGCATACCCAACAGCTTGATCCTCTCCCTCTCAATCCCCTCTGCATTTCAACAATTGACCTGACCCCTTCTCCCCCCTTTAACATTATGTATTTAAGGACACCATCCTACCAATATACATGCAGTACGAAAAAAGTCAGTACTCCCCCTTAAATTACAAGCATTCACAAGTCTTCATTAACACACAGACCATAAGTATTAAGGAAGTTATACAATGCTTTAAGATAATGTTAACCCTTAAGCAATACACAGTTCAAGAAAACTTCAAAAGTTAAAACTGAATATTTTCTCCACGATTGAAAATAAAAATTCGATTTCTGGTAACTTCTATGAGTTTAAAGATGCCTTATTATAATTCTTATTATTCAAGTCATTATAGCATTGGCTACCAGACTCAACATAGATTAAGTGAAATCATCTATAAAACAATTAGGCAAAAAATGACACAAGATTGGATTAGAAATTAAATTGAAGTAAATATGCAATGAAAAAAACTGATCAAATCACTACATGGAATTATTTACTTACCTAGGAAGCCAATCAGAGAAACTTGGATAATGGTCCAAAATTGACAAAATGTGAACATAAATAGGCAGTGATACCATTTGGATTTGCTGATTCAAATTCAAATAAGATAAGTCTTGGTACATTTTTCTTTGTTAAGATTTCAAACTGTGCAACTTTCAGGTGACAACACTAATTTTTGTGCCTAGTTTTAATCAATTACTAATTCATTCATGTAATTTAGCCAGTTGCCTGAGATTAATAACTATATTCAATGAAACTGAATGCATTAAATCTACATCATATAATACTGGATGACAATTAACACTGCATGTTTTAATTCTTCAGTTGTCCAAGGGTATGGCATAATAATTCCATGGTTTCTTAGGCAAACCAAGATATAATGTTAAGCATACTTATAATGGCTCGGAAAACATAGAGTTTAACAACTACTCCTCAATGAGCTGAGTAAAATCAACATTTTTAAGCAATACTAAAATTTTACATCAAATGACTGGGCCTCTCCAAAACATAAATCTACTTTTTAAAAAAACTGATCAAATCACTACATGGAATTATTTACTTACCTAGGAAGCCAATCAGAGAAACTTGGAGAAGAAATTACGAAATTTGTAGAAAAACATTATACATAGTTAATCAGCATTCACACTACTATAAACTCCATTAATGAGATCAAATTTTTGGCCTAAGTGGAATAATGCTTTGTTCTGTTAACACCAATGTTCATACAAACCATGTTGAAAATCATATAATTAATTCTATGAAACAGTAGGTTACTTTGATAAACAAAACTGCACATATCAGTACATCAGTGCCTTCACTTAATTGGTATTCTTTGCAAATAAAATGACAAAATGAGCTGTTGTAAAAGGACCTCAGAAAATGGTGGCCAACACATAATTAGTTTCCACAAGCACAAAACATAATTCCACAAGTCCATTACCAAAGCACTCATGCAAATCCTACCCCCCATAACTGACATGTAGCAAAATCATATTATTGTCCCTTTGTGAAGTTTCACACTAAAATTCCATCACTTAACCATTCCAACCTGAGTGTTAGTGATGTATGACATGCATTTTTAAAAGCAATTTTATTCAATATTGATCATTAAGGATGAGTCATACTTGTTTACGAGGGCAGGTGAAAACCAATTCATTTCAAAAGAAAGCATTCATTTTATCCTAGTACACAGGGCGGCGATCTTGACCAGATAACACAAGTTATATATTTATATATGATAAATAAACCTTATTTCATCTGATTTAATATTTCCCTGTATGATATTAGGGGTCGTGGTGGCCTAGTGGATAGAGCACTGGGCTGCTGACCGGAGGGTCCCGGGTTCAAATCCCAGGCAAGAGCCTTTCTGGACACCCCCATCTAAAATCCTCGCGATTCGATTTTCTGCGTGTCAGAACTATGTAGAAAAACGCAGGTGGCCCAGGGAAAGAAACTGCCCCCCCTACCCTGAATGTGTGAATTTCACATGCTATTGGCTTAGTACAGGGTGAGCTCTACTCTCACCTATCAAAGACCTTCGGGTTGAATCACTGAGTGAGTATGATATTAAGCTAAGACTTTCTAGGGAATATAATAAATAATTTCTCTGATGAAATATAATCTAATGATTCCAGGGATTGGTATAAAAATTAATTTTTACAACCAATGAAAAATCAGGCTGAGGTATTTTTTTTAGGTGTAGTCAAGTTAATTTTTTACAAGTGTTATTCTTAATTTAATATACGCAATTTAACTGCCTAATTATGACATAATTATTGCATCCATTTACTAATACAGTACACAGTAAGTTACTGAAAGAACAGCACTTCAAAAATCATATGGAGCAGACAAAGATTCTAAGATCAGATCTATGCACATTTAGAATAAGTCTTGAGAGAAGTGATCACTAAGGTAGTTCTAATTTTGTATTTTCTTGAGCCCACGCATATCTACATTAGGACACTACATTCCAATTAAATTAAAGGAAAATTATGACAAATATAAGTAAGTACAAAAGGCAAAAAAAACTTTGAAATACCACTCTGGAATAACAACTGAATGTGATTGAACATCTGTGATTAACGAAAGATAACTATGTGTTTTTCATTGTCATTTATGTGATTCATAGTTTTGGACAACTTATAGACTTATCTCATGTTACTCGTTGTTTCACCACAATCTCATAACCATATTTTAAGAGAATTCCTGCACAAGCTTTGCCCAAAATGTCTACCTGTACCCATGTACATCATACAGACTGGATCCCAAAAAAGCAGAACATTAGTTATGGTGTCTGCTAAAACTGTGTTAGCATTAAGTTGGTATAACACTTTATGTGAAATGATGATAGTGATGGCAAAAATTCGAGGATAGGTGGGCAAAAAAATACGGCTTCAAGACTGTTACACTGAAGCAGAGAATGGTAAATGTCCTCATTTGAGGTATTGACACTACAGGTTGCTCATTTCAATCTAAATTACATTTTAAAACTGCTCAGTTAGGCACAGGAAACATTCACCCATCAAGCTAAAAGAATTCAGCGTATTTTCATAACTTTTCAGGAGATATAGTCAACCCTTGCTGACACTAAAGAACTTCCTTACACGAATATTCTGGGTCATTCCAACTGATCACCACCCTGGTAACACAAAGCTAAGGAGGTGACTGAGGCATTGGGGGAAAGGTGCACTCTCGACAGGATACAGGAAGCAACACATGGAGAGCCACACCAACTGCTATGCGCAGACAAAGAGGCATGACAGACTTGAGAATTTACCTTGCGGAACTGACTGCACTGATGGTGACCCGCCAGCAGAAAACCTCCTCTGCTTTGGCCAGCCTCCCCCACCATTCCTCACCTCTCCCGTCAGCATCTGATTCAGCTGGTTGCCCACACCACCAGTGTTCCCCAGGCCCCGACCCTTGTGGCTGTGCCTGTGGTGGTAGTGGTGGTGGTGGTGGTGATGGTTGCTGACGTACTGGTTGTGAGACTGGGGGTTTGTCGCCTGGGGCAACGGGGGCGAGGTCACCGGTGGAGGGTGCGTGTGGTCAAACTGCGTCAGGCAGTGCGTGTGGGGCAGCGAGGAGAGGATGGGAGGGAGTCGAGACACGGGGTATTGGTGGTGCGGAGGTGGGGCATGGGTAACTGTGTAGGTAGGGGCGAGGATTGCCTGTTGATGAGAGGGTGGAGGGGGACTGGCACTGCCACGACCACTGCTTGTGCCACTACTACTGCCACTCCCTACACCATTGGTGATACCCGCCCTCACGAGATCAATGCTATTGTTGTTGGGAGAATTCACTCGGCTGGGGTGGCCTGGCTCACCGTTTGTCTCCGAGTCCTGTTTGTGGCACATGCAGACATAAAAAAGGGGTTAATGGGATGCCACAACCAGAGAAGGTCCTCAATATTTCCATAAAAAAACCTTCAGGAAATTCATGTCGCACCAAGTTATAAAATAACCAAAAGTCCCTACAGATAACAACTTTCAACATGTTTGATAGGAAAAAAGGTATCAACTTTGCAGTTTCCACACTGACATTTATCAATCACGACCATGGTTTTGTAGCAAGGCTTCGTCATCATGCACCAGATGATATAGCCTTGCTATGAAACCATGGTCATGAGTAATAAATGTCAGTGTGGAAACTGTAAAGCTGATATCTTTTTTCCTACTATGATTAACTTCCACAAAGTTTTGCTCAAGACTGTGTCATAGTTCAACATGTTTCTTCAGAAACAAGTCCCAATGGCTGTAAGGTTTTGTATTGTATGATAAGATACAGCATACATCCATGTTTTTCTTTTCAAGATTTCTGGATGCCTGTCCCTCAACCATGGGCTATGCGCATGCCTAGGGAATATGAATGGCATGAAAAGGCTGATTTCAGACACCTCCAAACTTCACTGCAGGAGCAGTTTGATGTTTTGCCAAACTACAACTCCAAAATAACAGCCAAACTACGCATGTACGATAGACAATAACTTTATGAACACCAAGGAAAACCAATGTCCACTAAGCTCTAATGGTTATCCATGATTAAACTAAACAAGGGTGGGACTGAGTATTTTTCTTGTCATGGATATACAATTTTAGTATCAATTGATAGTTGCACATAAAAAAATCCTTCCTGCACTCAAGGACCACCTCCAGATTAAGTTAACTCCAATAAGAATATTTTTGTTTCACACCCATTCACAGCAGTGACATAAGGTATTCAAACACAAATTTCACTTCATGATGTCGGGCATTTTTCCTGATCTACTGCTTTTCCTTCACAGAGAATTTCATCTCCTGGCATTGTACCTTGTACCAATTTTGCATTATTCTGATACCAGAGATGTCTGCAAGTAAGAATTTAACTTATGACACTTACACTCCATTTTACGATGCAGAAGGTTATGCCAATATTGAAAGTGATGTAAAACATGCATAAAATTATTCAGTCATAACATTTAAAAAAAAGTTAATACACTCATAAGTGGCAAAACATAACTAGTCTAATTGGAATTAGACTTAGAACTATCAACAGAAGCATCAAAACAACTCCTCATATTTTTCTTACTGAACAAAATGAGTAATCAGACTACGCATTTGAACAGAGACCAAACTGTAGCATTTGTAAAATAAGATACAAACAATTCAATTCATAGGATAGTAGTGACTAATAGATTGCCAAACAAAATAACCAGGACAGAAGTATGCAAGTAGGTAATCTCTAAGATAATTTGGGCTTGCATTTAACAGTGCACCAAGTTCTTCTGATACCACAAAACCTTCTTCATTGCATCATAACAGCATACATCAGCTGATAATCCTGGCATTCCTAGTGCTGCGACACTGAAGGAATCGATGTTAATATCTGAACAATTTACACTACCAACCACGAATATCAAAAAATAAGAACAGCAAAATGCAAAAGCTAAAGCTATGATAACCAGATGAGTGAAAAAATCAATAGATTCAAACAAGCATATAACAAAAAAGCAGAAATAATATGAGCAATGCATTAAACATTTTCAACATTGCTTTGCTATTCAAATTCCAAATTTTTAGTTTGAAATTTTTTTTCCTGAACACACAGTTGCGTAGAGACACCAAAATGAACTACTGAAGTAAAAAAAAATTAGTTATGCTGTGGACCAAATGGAATAAGGGGAGGGAGTAAGTTTCTGAAAACAGAAACCTAGTAAGATAAAAAAATAGTGAAATATGTATTTGCAATCGTAAGTATACTATGCTCATCTTTTCACTGGCCCAAAAAGCAGCAGATGAATCTAATTGCACACTATCAATGAGAACCTAAAATATTCTAACCTAATTTTCCCTTGAGCAGCAAACTCAAAAAGAAGACTACTAAAACAAACACGGTTGATTTCCAATCAGATCAGATTACATTTTAGTACTACGAAAAGCCTATCTCTTACCTCACAAATCAATTCCATATTTCAAGATATGATTGGTGAGCACAAGGTGCAGTACCTACAATGTTTTTTTCCAAAGGATAAACTATCATTATACTTGTTGCTACACCTGATAAATTAAGTTATGCCATCAGTATACAGTTGACAAGATATAAATGTGATTCTGTCCTTTTTGTGGTTTTACAGTACATATAATGGTTCAATGGATTGAAAAACTGTATGGTTGTAGGCTTAACTATATGAAAATCCATGACCACTGAATAAGAAAACTTTATAATTTTCAAGTTACAATGTTTTATTACTCAGTATTAGATAAATGGCTATTTGCCTTGTCAGTAAACTCATACACTTTTAAGGCCATACTTCAAATTAGGTAATTGCACATATGTCAGTCAAGTACTCAAGCATACATTCAGGTTAAAACTGTGCCTTTCAATGAATCAACAATAAATATGCAACACCAACATTATTTTGAAAGAATGTAGCTGTAGTGAGTATTTTTTTTATCACTGGCCTATGAGGAAAAGTTTTCTTTACCATAACGATTGGTCACTTCTAAATTTATGATGGGCAAATATCCATTTCATTTTTATTGGCATTCCCTCTTTCAGAAGCTTCAATGATTTTGAATTTCTTTGCTAAATTCAGAGCCTTTCTTTTCTTCTCTATCCTAACACTCAAAACTGAAAAAAATTTTGTAATCACTACTAAGAGAACAGAGGAGCAGTGACTGATAACCACACATCACTAATTCCATTTGAGTTCCGTTATTGAATCATTCCTGACATAGAGAGCAGCATAAATCCTTCTCCAACCCTATGTTTCTGAATGTAGTCTCTGGAGGCATTACAATGCAACAGACGAACAAGGTGACGAAAACTCAAATCATTTCTGGGCAATTATTATTGGTCATTTATGGTGATACTATGCCACACATTAAGGTAAGTTACCATAACTACCTCTCACAGGGTGCATGTTTCTCGAGTTATGCATCTGGGATGACAATCCCTTCAAAATCAACCTGTTTTCGATGCATACAGAAATGACCACTCATTTTGCCCACTCACTTGCAAGATTTTTGTTGAAAAACAAAACTCGATTTAAAAAAATATGAAAACTTATGTTGAAAATACATTTAGTGATTTGCCATAACACTCATTTAATTGACTAGGCATATCTTTCTTGCATTTGGAACACACAAGCTAGGCTCTTGGCATTCTGAAAATGCAGATTGGTCAACTTAATCACAAGATCTCATCCTGAAAAGTAGCTTAAAAACCTATATTTACTCCACGAGGATTACCTTAATAACTTATAGATGGCATTCACACAAACTGGTTTTCTACGGTCATTTAAGCATATTATAGAAGAAAATAAAACCTATTCTCATGAAAGGAGAAAGTAAAAATTAGTATATAGATGGTTTTTTCATGAGTTTAGGTCCTTATGAAAATGAAGAAATTGAATTATTTGGCTGTCATTTCGGAAAATATATTTTTCCCTTCTTCAGGGCTTTAAGCTCTTTTGAGGTGAATTCACTTTAATTCATTTGAGGTGAATTTTGAGGTGAAAATTACTGTGTTTGAACTTCCCTCGTGGTGGGCGAGACCAAAGTATAATATACCGTCAGAAAGGAATCCAATTCTCTCTTCAAGAGATAGTGGCAGCACTCCATTTGTTGGGAAGCTTTTTTCTCCCATAGTACATACATGTGTAAGTTCATTAAAGAAAAAAATATTAAAACATACTCATTTTACCTACAGCTCCGCTAAAAATCATTAATGAATGTGAAACGAAATATGCGTACATCCAGACTTATTCCGCTTCCGATATGTAGTGCATGTTTAGTGAGAATTCGACCTACTGCCACACACCTTTATGGTGGCTTTCAGGGTATTATGTAGATGTAGACGAAGGAATGCTTCATCAACTCCCGAGGTTCTCATTTTACTCTTTAAGCTCCTTTGAGGTGAAAATCCACCTCAAAAGAGCTTAATGCTCTGAAGAAAAAATATATTTTCCGAAGCGTCTGCCAAATAGTTCAATTTCTTCATTTTCACAAGGCCTAAACTCCTGAAAAAAAACATATATATACTCAAAAAGAGGTCTGGAAATCAGCTTACGTAAAAATAATGTTGATGATTCAATGGGAAATAGTTCTGAATTGAATGTAAGTTTTTCCATACTGCATTAACAAAGTGAAGTTATGAGCAACATTTGCCCTATCTAATCCCTAACAAAATAAAATTCATATATCAAGCATATAAAGCAACTGAATAACTGTGATCGAGGAGTAAATATTGCAGAGTAGCTAGTTTCTTTTAAAAAAGATGATAAATTACATGCCAACAAGCTCCTTTCTTTCCTGCATCAGGAATGATCCCAGAAAACATTAGTATGATTGAAAGAAATTAAAAAAAAAAAAAATGTGTTGCACATTCAACATAAGAGATTGAATCCATTATATCCACCAAATCTAAAATTAACTGTTCAAATTATGATTGGGAAAATAGAAGAACAGGATCCCAATATGCTTTCTGTGAAAGAATGCACAGTAACGATGACAAATTTCTCCCTTTCAAGCCCAACCCTTACAAGGACACAATTTATGGCAGAAAAGCCTTTTCTACCAACTTTCACCACTCACTGAATGATATCAGCAGACAATTGATGAAATGGATTTCCCAAATATTAAGAAAAAATCAATTCCACACATCTTGTATGGAAACCACCAGACAGTTAAAGCAGCTTAGATCAGGAAAAATGGCCTTCGCTAAAATCAGGAGTTGGCAGTTTCTATGCTGAGAGTCAAAGGTCAACCAAATTAACTTCCGTCAACAAACAAACAAAGAGTTGTCATTAAGTACTTACAGTTCTGAAAGAGCAAATAGAAATCACAGAAGTCACTGACACATCCAGCAACCAAATTTTTTGGACTAACCAGTCAGAAGCGACTGTAAGCAGGAAGGGCACCGCACATGAGGCAGGTGAACATGATGGGCATGGAACCAATGGGTGGCAAATGGCAACCCACACTCACCGATTCACTCGTCACACTGCAGTTCGAGCTCCCCTCCACACTGCCACTCGTTGACCCCGTACCATCACTACCACTCCCCCCACCCCCACCAGGGCCAACACCCTCACACGACCCCGAAGAGGAAACAGAGTCATCATCCTCCCCAGCACTACCACCCCTTGGCACACTACCACCAGTTCTTCGCGCCACGGCAGCGTAAGAGCAATTTGTTTGAGCTTGCTGCTGTTGGATTTGATAGAGGTGGTGGTGGTGGTGGTGGGGGGATGGAATGATGGCTGACTGTATGATAGGGGTGGGGAGGTGATTGGGAGTCCCCGATGACGGAGTGACCAGGCAGGTCAGGTGGGCTGTTCGTGTTCCCGTCATCACTGGAAGGGGCGACACTGTCGAGGTCGCAATGGACTTGGGTGGGAGGATGTACGGAGGGGAGGGCGTTGATGTCGTGTTTGTTTGTGCCGGTGGCAGTGCCCCCCCCTCCTCACTCCCCTCGTTCTCCTTCTCTACCACCGGCAACTGAACATTCTCCAGAATCCACTGGCGATATTCAATTACCTCATCCGTGACCCGAATGATGCGCCCTAGGATACTAGAATGCAAAAAGAAAAATAGTTAGCAAGTTTGAAAGGTGACTCTGATTTACCACCCATCTGAGCTCATATGGCTGAGCTCATTTTGAATTACAATAAAATGAGCATTCCCAGCTGTAATGATTAATAAATACACACTGGTCATAGATAGATAGTTCAGAAAACAGAAGATTATATGGAAGTGAAAACTTTCAAAATTGCTCCATCTTTTCTTCAGCTCTAACAGAGCTGAAGAAAAGTCGGGAGCATGGAGCATCAAAGAGCAGTACACGCAGTCAAAATATATGAAATGCTGATGTGAGTGGTTGGTAGTGAGTTCATATAATTTATTCTGCCTTTCCATGGTATTTTATACTAAAACCATTAAAATATCTAGGTATAAGGGAGATTTTCCAGGTCCGCACATGTAATTGAGTACAATCTATCAATTTCAACTGGATAAGATAGGAAAATGCGAAGATAGAAAGATGTTCAAACTTGACGGGAAGGATTGTCTCATGAGTTACTGGCAATTATTACCTGCCTCTCAGTCCCAGCAACAGGGCTCAGGAGAATTAAGTGACTATCATATCTCTATCAAAATTAAGCCAAAAGCAGAAAAATATGCCATAAATAAAATTTAGACTTCTACTAGTGAATTATCATCATAGACCCTTCAAAGTTTGAGAGATAAATGACTGCTGGAGCTTTTGATGATGCAAACCTATTATTCCTCATCTCACAACCATAACACCACACTACAATAACAGATAACATATGCCATTGCATTATGATATGGAATGCTTGAATAGGAAGAAGTCTATTCATGACTGTTTGAGATACACTCTTCTTGATTTTTAAACAAGGAATTAACTTCAAGCTCATTTTAGCTGCAAGTTAGTGGTAGGCAATTTCGAAATTGCTGTTGCTAACAACTAATGCTAACCAAAATCATTAGATGGAAATAACAGCTGATTTCATTGGAATAAATATTAATTTTTAAGTCTGATGGACTACGCCTAATTAGCAGAAGATGTCAAACCTGCCATGATGCTACTCTGACAATCTGGAAGAGACACTGCAAAGGAATTTAAAATAATAATTTTTTGGAAAATAAAAGAATGAAACTTTGTTAGGTTCACTTTACATTTAAATAGGCACGACCCAGGTTTCATAACGTAGTTACATCTTCAGGTGAATTATAAAGCACACATCATCTTTACATAACAAGTTGGGTTCGACAGTAAGGACATCTATCTGTCGGAAGGGAGTGGGGTGAGTTGGGAGTGGGATGAGAAGGGATAGAGGGGGAAGGCATGCATTATCAAAATTAAGAATAGAAATTTCAGTATATACAAAACTTCTGCTTTATGGCAATACATGTATCACATAATCTATTTCATTTTGTCCTTTTGTAAAAGTGGTTTAGAATAAATCGTTTCATCATTTGTATCTGTACAACAAAAATTATAATCAACATAGATTTTAACCATCATTAAAGAAAGAGGGATAATTCCAGGATAACAGAATTCAAATTCACTAACATATCAAGGTTAGAGTTCACCCCTTGCATGCATTTGTGATGACAAATTACTCAACCGTGGGGTAATCTGGACATGTATGGGGGTCGTTCATGCTTTTCAGTTGTGATGTAATGACCAATATTTCAAGTCGATTAACCTTTTGATTTATCATATTTTGTCATTTTACCCACTCTATTTGTTCTAAACGTTTCTAAATGTCTCAACGTCTCCCAATGTTTCTTGACTTTACATCCATTTTATTTGCTGTACCGTTCACTGTTGTTATCAATGACGTGAACTCATTTGGAAGCGCACTGCTCAGTTAAGTATTCTAATGGAATGATTCTCTATTGACATTGGTGATTCGAAGCACAGGACAAACAAATTATTGGCATCATATTTTTGCTTTCCTAATTTACAATTAAAGAATAACATTAACACAGTTGTTTTTAAGATCCAAGATCAAGCCCCAAGCTTCCAGAAAACAGCCTTCAATGACCCACATATACTGAATAAAACAAAAATAGCATAAAATACAAGAATATTAAGTCAACATTATCAAGCTTCACGTATACTTCCATTAATGTGAGAGAAAACGGAAAATTTTGAACCTTCACAAATACTAGAAAAATTAGGAAAAAGTCAAGAAATTATCCTTCTTAAAAATGTAGGTACATCTCATATATTGACGGGTACTACGCACCAGCAAAGATGGTAATAGAGGTTATCCTCTACCTTATTTATTTGTTCTATGTATATATTTACCTTGATTTATTGGCATCATTAATTAATGAATTTCCTGGAATGACAGCTTGAGTAAGAACTATATATGCATACTCAAAAGCCTGCTTTACATGCAAGGCCCCATAAGAACTCCTTCCTATGTCATTTCCAGGAGTTAGAGGATCTTCAATGCACAAAAGCGATGGCCTATGGCCATCCACCATGTCTTTTTGAACCTGCGGGACGAAAGGAAATATATTACCAGATACATATAAAAACAAACAATATGACCTTATTACAGAAGGTTGGTATTTCTTTTTCCTTATTCTGGTTATGTCTCATAGCACAATGACTGCAACCATAAGCAACGAGGATTGAAATGCATTATCATAGTACAAAAAATATATTATGTACTTGATTTACTCTCTGAGGCCTTCTTTGAAAATTGTGCATTTTGTGCAATTGTGCATTATCATAGTAAAAAAAATATATTATGTACTTGATTTACTCTCTGAGGCCTTCTTTGAAAATTGTGCATTTTCTATGGTTCCAATAATGGATGTTGGTGCAACAGAAACTTAAATGAGAGCCGACATCCTTGACCTGAACCATACTTATTGACTAGAGCATATAAAACTAAATCAGGGTGGCTACTTATAACCAATTTTCAAATTCCCTGACTTTTCCCTGATGGCTTTACCAATTTCCCTGACTGATCACCAAAAGGTCTCCTACACGGATTATCGGATTATTTTTTTCTGCTGAATTAAATTTTCGTCAAAACTTAGAAAATGTTAAAAGCAGAAATAAATACATTAAAAGATATAAGAATGAAAAAAATATATTGAACCACCACCGTAATGAAAAAATACATATTAAACCTTTACAAGTTAAGCCCTCACACAAATTGTATACACTTTTAATAAATTTTTCGCAACTGCGCATCGTATTCCGTGGCCGTGTTTGTTTCCTTCAGTAAAATTACAAATTGACAATGTCTAATTCTTCAAGGAAGAGGTGGCGTGTCGTGGTAGTTCTGGGGAGTTGATTACTGAAAAGGCACTGAAGGGAAAGTTAATGGCCAATTTACTGGTGGACTCCGGCACAGGTATCACTAGGTTGCGCGAAAAATACAAGCCAAATCCAAGTTCTTGGACTGGATCAAAATCAGATGGCACGGGTGACTTTTAGAAGCGAATAACAATTTGATTAACATGGTCATAACCCCTTGATTGTAAGAGGGAAACAAAAATGTAAAAATAGTTATATAAACAAAATGTAATCGTGCCACTGCGAGCGAAAACAGGAGGCAATTAGCAACGACAGTGTCATATTTAGGAATATCGTATTTGAGATGGTTTGTGACCTGACTAAATTACTTCGAAAGGGAGCTAAGGGGGCCATTCAATAATTACGTCGAGCCTAAAAGGTGGGGAGGGGAGGAGGACTCTTCTTATGGCTCGTGAAGGGGGGTAGGGAAATCGAAAATGATCTTACGTAAGATTTTGTTTACACGTGTGATCGTACTTGTATTACCGTTTTAGCAATCATCGTCTCGTATTTTTAGAACTACAGGCACGTATTTACTACAAGCTAGTGTGCTCCAACTACCTCTCGACATAAGTCTCGGAAGTTAAAAATAACACGAGGTAAAATCTTCCGAACAACATAGGCAGCCTCGGATTCCTTGTGATGAGCAGAATACACGGTGATCATGAATTTTAACACTACTAGGAAAATATCGCATTAAGGATATACAAAAGGGATACATTGTACGACTGATTCACAACTGAATGTTCAACGAATTGAAGGGGCTTATTCTATGCACTTCGGCAACGGACATTAGTTTTAGTTGGTGAAATATTCCGGAATAAAGGGCGGTAAAAACTGCCCGGTAAACGTAATGGTAGAAAAAAAAAGAGAATTTCCGATCCCAGTTTCTCGCCGACTTTTACACGAATTCCCTGACTATTCCCTGACTTTTCCAGATTTCCTAAATTCCCTGACAATTCCAGGTTTTCCCAGTTTTCCCTGACGATCGCCACCCTGCAAATGCTTTTGAATCAATTGTTCTCTAACAAAGAAGCAATTGCACCTACTTTGATTCTGAGAGATCCTAACAAATTACAAGAGGTAAAAAGAATGAATTTTTATTTTAAAGCTTCTGAAGGCTACAAAATATACACAAATTAACTAACCCATTGGCTTAAAGAGATGGCATTCACCGGCTTGCACTTGGCCTTCCATTAAAGAGCCAGCAAATTGCCGGGTCCCTCAATTTTTTATCAATTACATTCTTTTCACCATTCACAGATTTTTCACATTTAGTGTCATTAATAAATAATTAATACTTTATTCAATTCAACTTTATTCTCCCAATCAACTGGAGTGAAATTGAGTGAGAAATTACTAAGCAGTAAAAGTGATGACAAGACTATACACAAAAGAAAAAAATGTCACTACCTTAGATTAAAAAATCATGAGCTGCCATACATAATAAGATAATTTTGTAGTCGAGTACTCCATTTCCTTAGAATGATGGCGCCAAATTTCCTATGCTCACCCCATGTTGATGATTAACACAGAATATTGTACGAGTGTAGCAGTACATAAAATATTTCATAATATCACTAATTTACTTTTCCAGTGAAGACATTAGCAACCTCATATTCATTTTATTCCCAAAAAAAAAACTGTTTAGCTAGCGGCAATGTTGGAATCATACAACTTTTCGTCAAAAATAATGATTTTAGCAGGTATAAAGATCTTTTCATAGTTTCAGCAGAAAATAACTTCTAAATACTCATGGGGACATAATAGCCCAGTAATCATTTAAAAGACTGTGATTTTACATACTACCTATGAACATACCTCCTCTTTTGAGATATAAGCTCCACCATCTTTAACACGAATGCCAGTTTTCATGTAATTAAAATGCCTTCCATAGAGTTCAAAAAATTCTATTAACAACACCCCAAGATTGGCATTTGCACGATATGAGTCTTCACGGGGATGCAACTGCAATAAAGAGAATGTTAAACTTTAAGGATGCTCTGAAAGTCCCCTAGTTGCCACACTGCTTGTAACGTTTTACACAGAGCACTTAGATTTAATATTCAGTAAAATTTATCAGTAACTAGGAATAACATTGAAGTTGAAAAATCAGATGCCATGGAGGAATTAAATGAAAAATCTTTCCATTTTCAAGTGCTTAATGCAGTCCTTTTTCAGGACTACAAGTTATAAAACAAGGCAAAAAAAATGCATTCTGATGCCTTCAACTACAGATGTGCATAACTTCTGACAGTGGCAAATCACCGAAGGGTAATAATTCAAACTGTAATGGATAAATGGATTACCATTACGGAGTCTTTATTTCCCAACCACATTTAAATAATTTCAAGATATTCTATCTATGACTTTGGGAGTCAATAAATTGCAAAGAAAATTAAGCTTAGGCCTAAGTAATAAAAACAATACATACAGCTGTGTCCTAAAATATCAAAATTGCAAGATAATTTAATTCTAGAAACCTAATTCTGATATTGATATTCTGGATTGGGGCAGTGATAAAAATATGAAGTACAAGATGAATGAGATCCTTAATTTAAACTTTTTAGTTTGATTATGGCCACAAAAAACACATACATACCTGAAGGAAACTAACAGTTAGGAGAATCAAACTGTATGAACTGATGCCTCCTGTAAAAACTTCATTTAGGTCCCTCTGCAGGAGGAACTGTTTTAAGACTAGCACCAACTTAGAGAGAACAGGAAAACGTTTCTTAAAACTTTTAATAAGTTCAGCAGACTTAACTCCATTACTCATATTAAAACTAATATCCACTTTTACATCTGACTTCTTGTCAGTCATCTTCACTATAGGAACCTGTAAAGAGAATTTAAAACTCAGCATCAAAACAAAAGAAAACATAAGCGTAAGTTTTCCATTTTGTTAAAGTAAGCATAAAATTTCAACCAGAATGTTCAATTCTACCATGAAATATACAGAGGTTAAATGAAAATTAAGTTAATTATAAAAAGAGGAGTAAGCTTTAATAATGGTATATTACCTTCAACATTAAATTACAGTGACAGAAAAATGAAAAACAATTGTATTATAAATACGATTAAAATTCCAGACTCTAAGAAGATTATAACTAAGCCCAAAATTTGTCACACTAACTGAAAAAAAAACTTTTATAGAGGCATTTACAAAATCTTGAAAAATAAATTTAAACTAAGATAAGCATTGTGGCAATTTCATTAATGTGTAACTTAACATCTTAATCTACAAGCAATGAAAAAGATGCAAAACATGCAGTAGAGAATAGCTTCCCCAAACTACATTCAGCTCTAAAGAAATACAGATTACAAGGCTAGAGGCAACAATTTTCTGCCTCTTCAATACATGCACACAGATAATGAGGCCAATTTCAAAGGAAAGAGAGACTGAGTGAGTTAAATCAAGGGACTACACTTTCTATAGCAACAAAAATTAAAATTTCAGTACAGTCATATTGAACTAAGTATTGAAAAATCAAAGGAAATTAGTAAGCTTGAGCACTAAGATGGCAGTAATTACTAAAAATATCTAAACCACAGGATGATTTTCAATTTAAATTAGCTTAATTTCCTACAAAAATAACATTAATTCCAACTGCATTACTGAATATGCCTTAAATATTGTATTACAAGAAAAATTACATTTTGCATTGTTAATATGGACACTTGTATTTTTGTTCCATCTTTCAAAAAGATTCATAAATTTTAAATTGCCCATAGAGCTAAAACAAAGTTCAAACTCAAAATTTGATACAGCCAAGAAACAGAATTAGTAAGCAAATTAGCATATGGCGGACTGCTTCTCCTGACTCCAAAACCTTTCGAAGAGGCAATAACATCAGCTGACCCATGCACAGAAAAACAAGAAAAAGCTCTGCTGAGAAAAAGGAGCAACAAAATCATACAAGCAAGAGTTAACTATACTATAAATAGCAAGGCGACCAGCTGCATCTTATTTGAGAAATGGACAGAATTTTATCGTTTGTCTCTGAAAACTTTGCCTATTACCCTGCATTAATCTGCGAAAATATTCTAATGCAATTTTGATGAACTTCTTTTTCCACTAACTTATTCAAAAAGTTGAAGTTTAAAATTTTAAATTACACATGGCTTTAGTCGGCATACAATTAAAATGGAAAATCATAACTTAATAATTATTGCTAATCTTTAGTACTGCACAACTAACTTGCTCCAACAGTTATAGTATTCATACCCAAGTAAGGTGGTTATGCATGCATTATTGTCAAAAGCAATTCCATAACAAATGCAGCAGCAGATAGGGGGAGAGGAGATGATTAAAGTAATGGCATAGTGGTCAATATTTTTTAGGCATTTCAAAAGTATATTTACATTGTTATCTTTTGATAACATAATTGGAAACCGTAGTCCTTAACCAAGGATGATTAGCTATGATACTGCCAACAATATTCCCCAACAAAATTTACATCACCACACACCAAGCCCAAGAATAATTCCAAAATGATAGGGGTATTATTCCCTAGCATAATTTTATAAAAAATTGAGAATAAATACACAACCATCATCAAATTCTACTCCTCTTTCATTATTGCTGTCTAGCATCATAAAATGTATGTACAGACAAGTAATATTATGGTAAATACAGGGTTAATTCATGAACCAATGCCCACAAGAACCACTTTATACATTTATTTACTGGTCTCAATGGAACCAGCAATAAAATAACACAAAAGCTCAGAGTGTAAAAACTTTTGAGTGATATTTCGATACTGCGATAGCTACAAAAAGGCCACCTGTTTTGGGAGGATTGAAACCCAAAGCATGTACTTACAGAAGCCTTGTCAAGAACTTTGAGAGAACTTGGATCAGCTATATCATTCTCCAACAAGGCCCTTTCCAAAGTATGTAATGGAAGAGAATCCCACTTGCCAATCACAACCAAATCAATGTCACTAGAAAATGACAGAAAGAAAGGGAAAAGGAGGTTTAGAATCTAAGTGACCAAATGAGGGGAAAACAGCAAACCACCATGCAAAGTATCATAGATATGTAATTCCAATCATGAAAATTGTAGCAATTTAAGAAAAACAGGTATCACACAGGAATCTGATATATTATGGGTTGCACCCATGAGTATTTCACTATTCTAAGTACTATCATCACCTTTAGCAAACATGTGATTATTAGGGAAAATAATTATGTTCACTTGTTTTACCATACATTATCCTTAAACTACTTTTAACTAAGCACCACAATTTACAAGTCATGCATGGACAAGTATTGTACATAAGATTTTGATTGCTAATAAGGCAAGTGACCCACAAAAGTATGCTGACTAGCTGATCCATTGATTAAAGCAGATGCCAGTGGAGCTGCCACCACTGAAGTATGCAAATTAAAAACTTCCTTATAACATGATTATAAGTCTTATTTACCAATCCATGGAGTTGTAAGATCAAGGCCAAATACAGGGATCATGCCACATATACCTATTTTACATTTATGCTTTACACGGCAATAGGCAAGGCCCATGCCTCACTTTGACGTTTTAAATGAGGGAAGAAACTTCTCTGCATTCACAGTGCAATTGTTTAAATGAGGCACATACACAATGATCCACTCTCTGAATCTCTTAAATAAGCTAGAATAAATGTAATCTTATTTACACATTCACAAAAAAAAACACTGAGGAACCTGAAAAACTAATCACTGTTTTGTAATAGCATAGTATTGATACACAATAATTCCAACTTACCAAATACCACAAAATTATATTCCCAAAAACATCATAAGTCCTCAACTCATCAAAAACCTAGAAGAAAAATGGACCCCAAGCAATTGAGTATATATCTCAGTTTCAGGAGGGTAAAACATAACTCAAAGGATGAAAGGGATGTTTGGCAAGGTGGCTAGAGGACTGGTTTTTAATCCTGAGGTCCCAAATTTGAATCCCAGCAGTGGTATAGATTTTTCATTGGTATATCGGTCCCAACTTGAGTACTATGTGGAAAGCACTTCAGGTTCAGTACCCCAACCATCAGATGGGATGTTAAACTGTGGACCCCTTTCATAGAGAAGAGGCTATTACCAATGTCGGGTACATATCTACCCTTCCCCCATGCCCTGAAAAACCTGCCTCCTATCCAATATCCTCTTACTCTCTTACTGAGCAACATTAGCTACAATATACTTAATGCTTAACAAATAACGGAACACAAAAAGCAGGGAGACATGATTTTTTAAAAACATGTGCATCACAAACAGCATTGAAGGCTGCTGATGAGGTGCTTATTTTAATTAATATTTTTTTTTCAGTTTCAGTATTCATATTTTTTTCAATGTCAGTTAAGCAACAGAGTGACTGTAGAGAGTATTAAAATTTCATAGTGATGGAATTAGAGATTCATGGCCGGTTGTACGAACAATACATATGTATTCAATACGGTTATGAGACTCATAACCCCTAGCAACCATTCAATATGTGTTGCATGAACGTTCAATACGTTTATGAGTTCCATAAACTGTCACATAACTTTTCGCACCAAATTGGTAGGGTTAAAAGCTTATGAGTTCCATAACAATACAATATGGTGGATTTTTAATCAGATGTTTGGAAGTGTCATTGTGTGAGGATTGATGTTATTGAAAGAAAAAGTTAGTTTTTTTGAAGTTATTCGACATTTACTTCTACCTAGCTAGCTTATAAGTTATATTTTACTACCGGGTATGAATTTAATAACTAAATATTCCATATTTTCCTTTATATGTGTTGTCATGGATTGCCAATTTACTGTGAATTGCTTTTGCACGGTTTTAATTATTCAAATTTTGCTACGGTACCAAACAATTCAAAACGTAAATATGCAAGCCATGGCGCAAGAGTGCAGTGATCATCCGTGGCAATCTGTTTATTTGAGTTGCGGTGTTCATATTCAATTATATTTAGGTTTTAATGTGTGTAATAATAGCAATGAACTTGTTAATGTGAAGACCATTTCTTTAGGTTGTGGTGTGCAATTGCATTCTTTTAATACATACATAAACTCATTGTTTCCTTTAATCATCTCGTTGATGTGTTTCTGCTACTTATTGCTACACAGGTCATGGGAATGGTTCGCCCTACTCCCACACGTGTTTTCTCATGTCCCTTTCAAACATTAAAAATCACAACCATTACAATAGCAACTTATTATGCCGTGTACAATAATACTGATGCATAAATACATCGCCCTTGGTACTATAAAGGCAAAATCTGGCGGCAGTCTTTCCTAACTCAATATTATAATGAATTGGGGAATTGAGGCAGATGCTTTCCCCTTTCTGTTATTCCTATGGTTAATATTTGTTAAGTAGGTACAGTGAAATAATTGGATCAGAAAAAGGGAAGTTTGTATTTTTCCAGTTGAATGGCCACATAATTTGAATAAGATTTTATCACAGTGAATGACTTGTGACTACAAAACAGGATGACTGGTATATTTGATTAATTAGAGTATTAACCATTTCTAATTTCAAAAGTGCTTAAAAACGTTGAGTTCCTTAAAAGGCCAAAGTAGAAGAGCTTTGTTTAAAGTCTACGGTAATTTCAAGGTGGTGAAAGGTATACATATATTATCTCGGCCTATATAGTGAACCAAAATCTAAGAGCGTTGAGGGGCAGAGAATATTTTATGTTACTATGACTTGAGCTTGGAAAAAGAGATTCTTACTTGATTTTAATGGAATGATCTGCATTAGAATTACGAAAACATTGTTTTGGGCCTACAAACCAGTAATGGTGCAGTTGGTGAAGATTTATAGGTGCTACCTACTAGGTATAGGTACTAGGAATGTCTACTGTTCACTAGAACAGTAGACATTCCTAGTACCTGTCACTTCTCCTAGTGGTATACAGGACCACAACGTTGATGATTACTATTCTGACTTAAATAATATATTGATGATGATAATTGTATTCATTTTGACAATCCGTAATGTATATACTGTTCTTAGGGAGGTTTTTCATCTTTAACCACAATCTGTACTATGATGAAGTGTGTAAACATTATTTATGCCAGCCTGTGGAACAGCTTTGTGTACATGGATGGAGAAAAAGTTCCAGGTTAATGTATCTTGATATTCCTGTTATCGCAGACAGACTCTTGTAATCAGTAGCTAAACTTATATTTTTTGGTCAGACTCATATTATTTCTCTTTCATGATAATATTTCAAGACATTGCCTACATTGCATCTTACTGCATCATTTTTTGTTCCAAACAATTCACCATAACTTAAGGGATTCACACTACTGTGGTTAAAACTATGAAGATGTTCTTAAAATATCAATGCCTCATTTTGAAAATAATAATATTAAATATTTAGGAATCACTACTTTTAAATGAAAGCGACCACTTTTTAAGCGAAAGCGGCCATATTTACACCTATGTCTATTTTATTTAAACTATGGGACTGCAACGAGGATTTTTGGTTACATAGACACTGTACACTAATGTTTAGTAAATGTTGAAAAAGGTATACATATACAATTAGCCTGTTAAATGTAAAGTTTGCCTAATACTAACAATGAGCTACTGATTTATACTAGTTATTAATTCATCAATGCATTTAAAATTCAAGTGCTGGTAAACACAGTCCTAGGTGGCACGTTATAATTACAGAAACATTATTACTAAGGCATGCTAAAAAAGAGAAAAGGCATCTTTAGCACTGTGAACTAAAATATACAAGACAAACCAGAAAGTGCCTGACAGACTGACTTTATTATTACCAAATCCTCTAACTAACCTTAGGTCTTTAATATCTGCTCTTAAAAGCATTCACACCTGACAGAAAATCTCAAATATATCTCCTGATAGATAGGTATTGTGTACAGAAGTTTTATTAAGAAACAAATATGTTGTAATGTTTGCTCTTTGGGATCCATTTTAAATGGGGGAACCAATGGGGGAACTTGGAACCAAAATCGCAATTTTGTACACGAAATCGTTACATGGAAACAAAAAATGAATTTTAGTGAAAAAATTAATCTTCTAACCACAACTCATAAATCAAAAATTAAAATAAGGAAAAGGTGACGCCCACCGAAAAAGCTGCTTTGATATCATTGACGTCATTTTCCTCCCGTCCTTGACTGCTTTTCAAGAAAGGGAAGGGAGTGGAGGAGGTTTCTCCGAAGGTCTGCTCACACAGATGCTGTCGCAAAAGCTCCTATTGGCAGAGTCAGCTGTGTGTCCCCCATTGCGTTAAGGCAAAGTAGCTTCGTGGGCTAAGTTGTGATTGGACGAAGTCGTTATACGTCAGAGGTTGCACCACACCCACTTTTCCGAAAGGGTTAAAAACATCAGTTTTCCACTGCTTATAACTCGAGAAATAATTGACAGATCAAAAAACGGGAAAATACGAGTCTTTTTATTTCACAAACTATCAGATTCGGAAATTAAAAAAAATATGGTC
Source organism: Platycnemis pennipes (assembly GCA_933228895.1). Lineage (NCBI taxonomy): Eukaryota > Metazoa > Arthropoda > Insecta > Odonata > Platycnemididae > Platycnemis > Platycnemis pennipes. The sequence goes on from OW121850.1 coordinate 114,671,819, forward strand.
AACAACCCCATTCATGGTGGTTTATGTATGTAGTCCACATTTGACTGCACTGTGCCAATTTATTTGCAATAACTGGACAAAATTTAGGAAATATTAACAACGCATAGTGAAATATGACTATTTTATTAAATAACTGGACAAGTACCTATGAGTAGAAGTCTCTCTCTTAAGATCTCTAGTCTCTTATCCTTCCATTGTCAAAATTTCAATTAAAATAATCACTGTCTAATTAGCTTTTTATTTCATAGGACGGATCTGTGTGAAGCATCATCGACTTCTTCAGATGAAGAAATAATGAATACATTAAGAAATGTTTCAAGAATGAGGATTTTCCGAGAGCGAGTAGATCCTTTCAATGTTTATAATGAACCAGAATTCAAGGAACGATTCATTTTACCCAAGCAGTTTTTATGGATCTTCTACAGATATTTGAAAACAATTTGAAGCCAATCTCCAAAAGGAGCAAGCCTATTACTGCTATCAGTTAGTAGCTCAACACTCTCGGATTTTATTCCACAGGAACATTCCAAATGGTAGTTGGTGACACTTTTCGAGTCCATCTACAGTCTGTCGCATAATCAAAAGGGTTACCCACCACACAGCCCTTCTACGGCCACAATATATTTGTATGCCTAAGGATGAACATTTAGTCAGCATGAAAAAAAAATTTTTCAGCAATGGAAGATTTCCATCAGTCCTTGGTTGTTTTGATGGCACGCACTTTCCTATCCAGTCTCCTGGGGGTGAGCAAGGTGATTGTACAGGAATATGAAAAGGATATTTTTCCATGAATGCCCAAGTAGTATGTGATACTGAATTAAAAATTATTGATATTGTTTCACGTTGGCCAGGATCTGCACATGATAGTTCAATATTCAATTCATCTCATCTTCATTCTCAACTAGAGGCTAAGGAGTTAGGTAGTGGTTACTTGTTAGGAGATAGTGCAAATCCCTGCAGGCCTTATTCGATAACTCCTTTAATAAATCTGACTTTTGTTGCGGAACAGAGATTTAATACCTCCCACATTAAATCTAGGAAGGCAGTTGACAGAGCCATAGGGGGGTGGAAAAGAAGATTCCCTGCTTATCATTAGGAATGCGTACCCACATTAATTTGACTTTGGCAGTGATTGTGGCAACTGCAGTGTTAAATAACATGGCTATAATGGCTGGCAGTAATTTGGGTGATGAGAATAATTTTGAGGAGGCAGGTGAAATAACAATAGAAGAACACCCTGATGTCCTTGGGAATGCTATAAGAAATACACTTATTGAGACATATTTCAATTGAAATATTTCATGTAGGTACTTCAGTTCTGGAATTTATCTTCATATTTAAATAATTACAGTATCTAAAAAATGTAAGATTTTTATGGAGTATGGAAAAAAGACTTCGTGAGAATCTAATTTCACTTAGATACTTCTTATATCTTGATTCACTTTTATAATGAGGCATGGGCCTCCTCTTATGTATGATAATATACATCTCTTTTGATGTATTAATCATTTATTTCATGTCATTAAAAATAAAAATATTACCACAGTGGCTGTTTCTTATTCTGTCATTTTGACTAATTACTAAATGAAGTCAGAATTCATCAGTCTGAACAGAAATTCAATATTACAAAATATGCCAAGAGTTGAACTTTTTTCCTTTGAACTTTGAATGAATCCCATTTTAATGTCATATACTTGAAATTTTTATAAATATCTTGGATCATATTGCTAATAGTTCCGTTGCTTTCATGTAGGGCTTGAGTTCATGTATGCCTGGTGTTCCCTTAACCTTTGCTGACTGGGAGGTATTTTAAGGAGATATAATTAAGGAGCTTTCTCTCGAGTATTCAAATAAAATGGTATGGTAAAATAAAATGGTAAAAGTTGACAATAAAACTAATTAATAGTTTTATTGACAAATTATAACATTAGGCATTTTATTATCCATTGTAAACAAAAATATATTAATTAGAGTAAAAATAAATATCAGATCAAAATTCTTTGCACTGAACATATTCAAGCTGGTTTTGCTTCATGCTATTTTTTCAAAATTTTTCTTCTCTAGTTCAATCTCTCTGCACCTTAGCCCATATTCTTTTATCTGTATTTCCAAATCTTTCAATTTTTCCTCCTTCTCCAGAATGCTAGACGTTCTTGTTAAAATTTCCTCCTTTATCTCTTGCTCCGTATCCAGCAGTTTACATTTTTTTACACGGATTTCTGTCTCTAGAGAATTTTTTGTGAGCTTTTGTTTTTTTATTGAACTGCTGATTCGTTGCAAGCTTGTGGCAGACGTTGTTGCACAATTCGTTTTGTTCCTGGTATTTTTCTTTCGAGAGCTAGTGTGGACTATTTTGGTGGGCAGAGGTATACTTTGATGTTCATTTTGACAGTTAATTTCTTGCTGCATAGAATGCTCTATGACTTCCGGTTGGTTCATTTCCAAATTAGGATGCTCACTTTCTTGTGAGTTTTCAACAGTTAATTCTGTGCTTCCTACAATAATTGAAATTTATATAACAATAACCGAAGTATAAAGTTAAATTTAATCGTTAATATTAATTTATTTTTTCTCATTGCATTGAGCATTAGTTACGTGTTGTGAAGTTTAATATCATAGAGAGCATTTACATTTTGGAGAAACTTTGATTGACCACCAATAGAAAAAGTAAAAATTACCTTCTCCATAGAAATTTGAACTGGAATCATATTCATATTCACCAAAGGTTTAAATTGCGGCACAGTACTGCCCAGTTTATTTTTAAAACTCCCTACACCAGTTTTATATAACTCAACCTAATGAAGAACTCATTTTTAATTATATCTCATTAAAACATTAAATAATTTTTATGTTGAAGAGTATCATATCATATGAGGATGAAATTTACCCGATCATCATGTTGATCACTTCAAGGCCTTTTCTTTAAAAAAATCATATAATGCATGAAGCTGTTTGCTCATTCTTGTTCCCGTTTGGCTGAGAGCATTGTACTTCGCTGTAATTTCCTCCCATGCTGCCACTTTTTCTTTCCTGAAAACGGCATCTGTTCTTTTATTTTCCACGATTTGTCGTTTTTCTCCCACCAGTTATACAATGATGTTTCTCTATTATTCATTGAAATTTTTCCCCGCTTTGCCATTATGCACCTCTTTTTGCCGTATTTTGAACCGCTTTGAACTTTTGCTCGTCAAGTTTGTTTACTGTCTCCAACTGGGACTGTAGTGTCATCTTGTGGCAGTTTGTTGCACTTCATGCTCTAAGCAATAGCTATCGAGAGAATATTTATGAGACTGATTGTTTCTTGCAACCCGAAAAACCCTATGAGCAACGTAAGTTTATGGAACTCATAACTATTGAATACATAGCAGAAGTTTAGTGCAACCGGCCATAAGTCATTCTTTATTTGGCAGCAATGCAAAATTTAACACAAAATATTTGATACGATTTACGCATCACTGCATTAGAATGAGTGCAGCAAAGTCTCATTTGGAAATGTTGAATCATAGTGATGACTGAATGTCAAGGAGTATGGCTGACCTACAGCAATTATTCAGACACTTATAGTCATTGATTGAGATTAAAACTCTATTTCTCACCAAAAACTATACACTTTCTCAAATAGATAGAATGAATAGCTGCACGCACACATGTTACACACAAACACACACATAGTGAAATAAGGAAATTTCCTATGCATACTCTTTAAAAGAAACCACCAACACACTAGTATTATAGATAAATATAGGGTACATACATTGACCCATTGAATTGGCTTAATAGGCGAATCAGCCCAAGCTTAGGCATTCAAAATCAAAATGTTCAAGAAGAGTATATTTATCCTAATACCATTTAGGATTTCCCTAAATCATTGGCACTTAATTTGAACCTGTAAACCTAAGAGTAGTACCACCCACTATGCAATCATGCCTTTCTTTCAGTATATTACCCATTAATACACAACATGAAAATGATAAAAAAAATTAAATTAGCATAAAACTCTCCAGGAAAACTTTAAGGTATGAACCTAAAAAATTGAAATATTCGAGGGGAATCTCTGCTTGCACCACACCCTTCCTGTAATTCATTTTGTGTGAATATGGCAAAGTTCACAAAACTCCATACAATTATCACAAAATCAAACAAAAGTGCTAGTGCTCTTAAGTATTCCTGACAAACGAATGTGCAAGCTGTGAAACAGATTCTAACCCGCGACCTAAGTACTACCAATAAAGAGCACAACGTATCCGTCATTTTACATCAAATGCGTCGACTTTTCCACGTGGCTAGAAAACGAATGGGAATATGCCCGGTTCCGTCGCAATCCTGACTGAGGAACGATGGGGGAAACTTAAGCCCCAAAGGCAGATCTTGGGCATTAAAAAAAATGCCTTTCGCCAAATGAGCATCCGCAGTCGCGGACCTCGCCGAGGTACCAGGAGCTCCCTTTCAAGAGGCCGGCGACACGGTCTCCGCCTTCCAATCCCCTCCCCCCTGACCGTGGACATGAGGTGGAACAAGGGCGTAAAAAGAGCACGTGCCTGATCCTCTGCACAACCTGTACTCGAGAGAGGAGGGCCATAAAAACGAGAGGGCTGAAGAGGGGGAAGAAGTGGAAGCCGGAAGGGTGAGGGACGTGCTGCGTACGTCTTTTCTCCCATTTTTCTCGAGCCGGGAGATGAGAACATTAATGAGCTCTGGTCGAAGCAAGGTCGAAGTCCAGCCGCGATTTCGAGCGACGGAGCTTGTCCACGCGCCGGGACGACATAGAAAGCGCAATCCACAAGTGACGTCAGGCACCTTATTTTTTTCGGTTTGTCACCCCCACCAACCGTTTCCACCCTTCCCCGCCTCAGAGCACCCACCCCGCTCGCCAGCTGACGTCACGTTGCTCACATGATGCCCGATTCGTAATTTTGTACCATCTTCCCACGGGCAATTGATATTCGACAACTTTTTAAACTCTTTGCAGTTAGTGCTGGAGCGGAACCGAAATAAAAAAACGGTGGCTTAAAACAACCAACGTTCAAAATCCGCCGCAGGAGATCAATACGGCATCTTAATGTCATGATTACGGAAAACATATACGCCTGTACATGAAAATGGCAAAGGCTGACGCCGTTATGCATTGTGTTGTTGCCTGCCGGTAGGAAATTCCATCCTCTTTCCACGGACACCCTCGTGAATGTCATGCAGCCCTATCTTCCCACGCATGGGGACTGTGACATCATTTCTGTACGAAACCGGTGACAGAGCCACGTGGCAGAGAGAAAGAAGGTGGCGGCGAGCGCAGCATCGCGTTTGGTGCGAGGCAGCCTTGAGACGCGAGCTGAGGCGGCGATCGGCAGCGGGGCGAGGGGGAGGAGAAAGGCCGGGGGAGGGGGTGGAGCCGCTCCGCAGCTCTGCAACGAGAGGGAGAGTGAAGACGGGCGCCCCCGCCATCCTCCATTTCCTGCGAAACATCGGCGCCAGCCACAGAAGAATCGGGGGCGCATCGACATCATCTAACATCCGGAAGAAAATCCGGGCTCCCCGGATACGGGGGCCTGTGCCTCTCCCGACTGACAGCAGCGCGCTCTGCTAGGCATACCGGATCCTACGGCTCATAAAGGCTTACCCATAAAAAGTGATGCAGTTTCATCTTTTCAGGGTGCTTAACGGTGGACAAGGGCGAGGATTTCGCTAGCATGTAAGAGATTCTCAAGGACAATGACCACAGAAAAATTGAACAAGTGCCTTCTTTCTTTTGCACTCGATTCAAAGCGTGAAAAAACCTAATTTTGGGAAGAGGAAACAGCTCCTCCATCAAATCAACTCACTTTTATTCAAATTAAAACAAAAAAAACACGAAATTTGAAACCTCTATATTACCAACTAAAATCCTGACCCCACGCGTGAAATTAGAAACTCTCTCCGGGCAAGGACGTAAACGCGGACGACTTATTTCGCATCGAATTCAGGGTGGCGTAAATTTAGAAGCCAGACAAGTCAGGGAAAGAGTACCGAACTACGTAACTACAACACCTCGATTAATACTTCGAGCATAACGAATTAATGGCAAGGACCACGATTCTTATGAACTGGCTCGTACAGGGTGGAGCGAGGTATTTAATATAACCGAAATGTGGACATTACGGGAACAAAAATCAGGAGAGGACGTCTTCCATGTGGGTGAGGAGATCGAGAAAATATGACGTTATGGAAAGGCAAACGAAGGAGATGGTTGCCGGAGGAGGGGGGAAGCTTAGGAAATTAAGGCTAAGTAAATGGAGGGGTAATTATTGGCAGTGGTATTTTGAAGGCCGAGATGGAGGGAAGAACGCTAGGCTAGCGGGGATGACTCGGAGGATGAGATGTTTTTCATTAAAATACAAGAGGTACGAAGTTATCGGGTCTAAATGAGGATACAGCGAGGTATTTTGTCCATCTAAATCGGAACTTAATTGTAGAATACCAAGATAAAATTCTAATAATAAACTTTTGGTGCTTCTCGCAGCCACTGACTTCACGCATCGTCGATCACGGAACAAGTAACAAGCCAAAGAATGATTTCCTGTTGTGTAAGGCATCCAACTACCGAGGTCAGTCAAATAATTAGGGATAGGATGGTTAACAGGGTGGAAAGAAATTCCACCACTATGTTCAGCAGACTGAATAAAATGTCAGGAGTGACTGTGGTTCAATGACGGGGCACTTTTGCTAATACCAACCCCCAATTACGTTCGAAATTAAAACGGTAAGAAAAATTACATTAAAATCCAAATGGGTCGATTTCAACGGGCCAATTCACCAAAACTGCCCTTTAGCTTAGAACCTAGCCTTCCAAGACGTAGGTTTCGATTAAAGCAGATTATACTTCAATAATCAACAGACTTGATCACAGATACCTAGGTCGCGAGTAGTTTTATTCCCTTGTATGGCACCAATTTTGCTGTAAACTTTTTCTTAAATTGTGTTAAAATTCCACAACATATCAGAGAAACTTTTAAATGCTAGGAACGTTAAATGGCGAAGATTAGAGGCATCCTGAATGAAGACGCAAATTAACTCGAAAAAAAATCACGGGCCCAGGTCAGTTTCACTTTGTCGCGCACGACGCGAGATTAAGCACTGTCACCCCTTAAAAAATCCATGCTCGATTTATAACAGCGGTAAAATTCCATAGTCAATATTTGACTCTTTTGCATGAATCATACTTTTAGTTTGGGTATTGAAACTATGATTACGTTTTGGCAAAGGTAAAAGGCAACGATTCAGCAAATACAACACACCCGAAAAAGCACGTGAACTGAATGCACGTCTTGCCCAACAAACCGTTTAAAAATAACACCTCCAACGAATAATAACTATGCATCATTTCAATTAACCTGGAAAAATACGAATCTTCAGAACCACAGGAAAAAGTTGTTAATCATCACGGACATTCAAGAGATAAAAGCGATTGTGTAAGCATTTCGTAAGTATACCTAGTAGCAATATCATCAAGATATTTTAAGTTAATAATAAATGTTAATATTGTTTTTCATCCCCTGAGACGCACGTCACCGATTACGCATTGTAGAAATAAATTTGGATGCATAAAAGGAATCGAGACCTAAGACAATGTTTTGCAAACATCTTTTTTTCAAATCGAATGCTATGATTAAAAAACGGCTGAGTTGTACAAAACGGCGACCCTCAAAGGTCAGTTACAGTCTCCCTTCGTCATCTGTGCCCTAAGCGTCAACGGAATTGGCCAATAGACACGTACTGGCGCAGAGATCTTTGCTGCCAACGATTCTTCATACGCACACGTACGTCATATGCACATAATACCACGCGGATCTAATTTTTTCGCATCTAGAAAAGAAAATACCCGATACACAGATGCAGGAGAGTGTAAATCTTTACCATCACATGGGTGTCTCACTTAAATCTAAAAAATAATTATGTTCAGGTAAGCAATGATCATCAACTGAGCAAATGTGAGTTCCATTATCAATGTCCACCATTCCCTTTCCTGCCGGGTGCTATTACGTCGTAGTCGTGACAAATTTATTCACCTATGATCATTATAAAATTAATGTCACTTGTCATCATGAATTATACGCATATTCCAATAGCTAGTACAAAGTAACTAGGACAGGAGAAATATATCGTGTTGCATCCAATTATTTGCGCGAATTCTTCACTTACTCGCAATAGTATTATGCATCTGGGTTATTAACATAAAATTATGGCATTACAGAGATATCATTATTTTTAATTAAAGACAATGCAACAAAAACCTGAACAATACCTTCTTCTTGTTCATTGGAAAGAAAGCGACCGGATAGCAACACGTACATACTGGAAAGAAAGCGACACAATAGCAACACGTACATATCGGTCTAAAAACTTGATAGGGGTATCTTAAGCTGAGGTGAATCCTTCTGCCCATCCATGACGGAACCTGATGGGAACATCCTATCACCCATATTTCGGATTCCACGGCTAGCGGGAGAAACCGTCAACCACTTTCTCTCATATCCGTAAGTTCTCCAGGGGACAAAAAATCTTTGCAAACATCCCCAGCGGTGACTTCATCGGCTAGTACTTAAAAACATGACGCGGTTCGCCTTCAACGTAACCACGGCGTACACCGCTCATAAAATGAACGAACGATGCTCCTGGAAGAACAAGAAAACCGACAAGTCGACCGATAGTTCAAACTCTGTCTCCGCAATTTTCGACACCCGATCAACAGGAGATGACGTTACAATTTTGAATCTGGAATTACAATATTGCGCCAAGGTTACGTGAATGTCACCCGAAGGAATCCAACGCACATGGAGCCGGCAGCGTGGGATGGCACTCCATGAATGACAGCGAAATTACGAGGACGGAATATACAAGAATGGCGTGCGAGTCGGCGCTAACCAATCGAAGAGGACGGCTTTCACTGCGGCGCAGGACTACGACGGAGGGAACACAAAGCGGGTGCAAAACCCTCCACGGAGATTGACGTGCAAGGCTGACATCACCATCGACGATTAAGGGGGGGGGATGTGTACAAAGGTACGGAACCGGGTTACAGGCAGCAAAAAGAGACGATTTTGTCCAAGATTGGAATCGTAAGCGGTCACCGCGGGGGTATCGAGAAGCCCGAAGGCCTCGGTGCGAACTGGAACGGTTGGCCACGAAAAATGGCACTTTAAAAGTTTCACCATTCTCAAGTAACATTCGTATCAAAAATAAATAAACTCTTTCACGCGGGGGATAACTTATCTTTCGCGATTTCCAATGTTGTTCCGTACGTACTTTCCCAAAATTTCGACTACAAATCACATCGGTGATCCATGAGGCCGATTTTCCGTCTCACATTGATCTTAAAATTAATTTCCGTCCGACATAGTACACATTCCAACGAGGATATCATTTTTTCGCACGACTCGCTGACGTGAAATTATAAAAAATTAGTAGTATGTCATGAAACATTGATTAAACGCCGTCGTATGACATTAATTTTAGAGGATAGCCCAGTCCTTGCGTAGATTACTGTTTTACAAATTTTCCAGATAATTCAAAGATTTTTCACACTCTTTTGGGTAACCTTCGTGCATTTAACATCCCTCTCTCCCTTCACAGCACTGGAATGCGCTCACCAGATGAGTCGGTAGTGATTTCCTCAGGCCAGAATAAATTAACAATGGACAGTGCATCACAACATAAATTCACCCAAAAACCTCGATTATACAGTACGATGAGGCACTATTATTAGAAATTACTGCCCAAGATATGACAAGAGAAGAGATGGAGATTAGAGATATATCAGTAGGGGTACCAAAGAACTCAACATTTAAATCAGATAATATGAGATAAGGATGATTAGAGAAGAATGCTAAAGTAAGGTGGCAAAATAATGGAGTAAAACACCTATCCATTGATAACTGAATTTTTTCAACCATTATCTTTCAATTCATACCCGATAAAGATGAAGATACGTAGTAGCGGAAGTTGCGAACAGCCGTCTTTAAATTCCGATTAAGAAATTACACTTTCATGAAGTTTTTCCCACGTAATTGATAACTAATTGGTAATTAATATTACGTTTGGCATTATGCTGACATTAACTCGAGAGAGGATAAGTCACATATTCTTGTGGTCTCCCGCTGTCACAGAGATAGTTTATAAATTTGTCAATACACTTTGACTCTGACGATCGTTACCTAACAAGATAAATGCGAATCTTTGTGCGAAGAAACTGCATGAACGAATCACCGTCATTCAACGATATGCCGATACTGGCAATCACCTAAGAGCTTGAGCTTGCACTAGCCTACTGACGTAAAGCGATGGCGCTTGCATCAAGATGTCTTAAATATTGGAATACAACGCCAAATTACTTATACAAATTCAATGATGTAACAATTACAGCAGGTTTGAAGATTGCCTGATGGCAACGAGAAAGGTTCTAGCAAATTCAAATGATATCGACAATATCCTCCCGATCAAAGCTTAATTTTGGCCCAGAGTGATCCTCCACGTCGGTTTCCTCTAAAAAAAAAGCTCGTAAATGCAGAGTGGAGCCGTTCGTTCCTCCCAAGCGCTGCCGGCGCTCCCCCACCTCACCCCCGATGCGAACGCTTCCGCTCCCTCGACGCTGGGGATAGAGGGGATCGATTCCGCGGGGAAACATCGAGATGGATCGAGAAGTATCGCACAGCCGCTGGAAGGAGTCGCGGAGAGCGAAAGGAGGAAGCGCAGTGGGGGGAGGGGATACCGAGTAGTAGTGCACCGGGCAAGGAGGGCACTACGAAGGGGGGGGAGTTGTAGGGCGGAAAGGAGTGGGGGAGGGAGGGGGGGCGTGCCCGCGGTTGATGGAAGGAAGGGGGTCGCCACCGATGGTTGACCTACTTCTCCACACTGGCGATCCTCCAAGCGGGGCGCTAGTCGCTACACGCTCGTCTGCTGCGCCGACGTCGCTATTACGTGCGAAAAATCAAGTCATTTCGCTCTCTGCACCGGGTGGTTGGGATCGGTGTGGAGGAGGGCGAGTCGGGGAGGGAAACGATGGCAACGAGCGGTTGTCGACATCACAACCACCACGAAAACATCAGAAAACCACGACACCGCTCGATTACGTACGGGAGGGGGCCAAGGGATCGGCAGACCGATTCATTTTGACGTACTGCACCCACACTGCGTCCCGCAGCAAGCCTGCCACATTTACGGTACGTCGGGCTTTGAACAACCCTCGCTATCCCTTCTAAACACGAACGATGCCGTCGTCATTAAAAAAATCGTGTTTTCGAGACCGAAAAAATGATACTTTTAATCACTGAACCATTATAAAACAATCAACTTTGGTATTGACAAAAACCAACAAGACCAAATTATTAACTACAAGAAGACCAATCTACACAGGGATGTTAAGAAAATGCAACAATGGAATAATAAAATAAAATCAATTGGCCAACAAGGTAAAAATTGATCACGATGACAAAATTACAAATTACGCGTTCCTGCTCCCACCAAAAAGTCGTACATACTTGGCCAGCTATAAATACACATTCGTTAACGTCTTATCACTTGATTAAATTAAAATACTTCAACACCACTTAAGACTAAAAACGTATATTGAGTGTCTGAATGGAGGATTCTCCCGAAAACTAAACCGCAACACGCGACAACCGCAAACCGCAGGCTGTCTTTCCCCGCTTGCCCCGCCTTGCACTGCAAAGAGACCAAAAAATCCAGGCCAGAGGCGACTGGATATAGCGGTGCCCTTTCCCTTCTGAAGCGAGCGTCCTTCGGATTCGTCCTTGCGGGCTGCTGTAACACCAAGAGTGCGCGCCCTCAAGTTCGACGAACTTCCACTGCCTGCTCACTCTGTAAAATGCTCCTAAAGCGGTCCGCGGGAGAAAAGCCAAGAGTCTAGTCTTTCGCATACGGCATTGGGGCTCTCACTCACTAACTGCCGTAATCTTTATCGAAGATATTTTTTTGGAAGGAAACTAAAAGCCACCTAGACCACTTTTCCCAGCATCGTAAAGGTACCAGCAAGGATACCAGTCTTAGGGACACCAGCAGGCTTCCCCGTGGCATTCGACCCTGGAGAAATAAAAAATTCTACACGCCACCTGACACCTATCCTGGAGATATTGTTGCGTAAGAGAAATTGCCACATTGACGGCTAGCGATGACATTCGCGAAAGGAGCGTTTGGTGGTCCAAAATCTACAAGATACAAAAGTAGCGCTGCGCTGCACATCGGTGGTCGCAATAAGGTCGTGGGACACGCATGCAGGCACATGCCTTTTTATTAGTCTTAACTATGCTACACTAGCATAGGGTGCATTCACTATGAAAGTCACCTTGGGCCTTGCAAACTCTGGTGGACACGTCAAGATTTTCATTCGAAACAATGTCCCAAAAAATTTGTTTTCCATCATGTAACAACATTCATTAAACCTAATAATGCCTGAACGTCGTTAAATTAGCGACATGTAGTGACGCGGAAAATCAAAACCAATTTCAAAATAATGAAGAAGCGGCATATCAGCTTCCGCGGATAACACTATTACGAGAATGGAAAAATCTTCCAAAATGGTTTCTAATTCTGGGAATGTTTGGGAAATTCGCTTGGTCGTTGAGCTGAAAGGGACGTTCGTGGACGATGGGAACTCACATGATGAATGGGAGCAAAATAATCTTCGCCACAGAGGCAAGTATCTCGGATCTTTTTATCTGCTGCACGCTAATTTCCGTTTACGCGAACCGCGTGCGCGCGGCTGACGTAATGGAACGTTTAACCTTCGCTCCGAAAATGGCCGAGCACCACGCCCGAAACGCTCGCTGTCCTCGTGTCGCCGCCAACGAAGCAGGCCGCGGAGCGCATTCTCAGGGAGACTCCACTGCTCATGAACCCACCGAAAACGACGACCGACCAACCTAAGCCAATTATGCCGCCCACGACGAACAAATGAAGAACCATCATGAATGGAATCCAAATCCGGGAGATATATCGGGGAAAAAATAACCGGAGTGAAAATGGGGTGAGCGGCGGCGTGCCGCGTAGTAGTACGCGATGTATCGACCCATCAAACACGCTGCTCTACACGACGAAGGGGAAGCTTGTCATTGCAACTATTGACCCATAAGCCCGATCAACGTACCAAATTCCCTCAGTTTACCATCAAGGCCGTCATTAAGGGTGGCAATGATGCCTCGGCCACTAGCCAACCACCACAGGTTTGTCCCCTCTTGTTTCAACAACCCCCTATGTTTCATTTCGGACGTAATCGGGATGTCTCTGCAAATAAGTCCACACTGCACTTGCCTCACGAAACCCTGGAAAAAGCGGTCGAAAGCGAAACGGCCCGCTGCATTTCTTGCGAATGAAATATTGATGAAACAGGTGGGTGTCATTTTGCGCCACAAGTGGCAATCTTGCATAAAATAATCTAGCAAAATTGATGTAAATGGAGATCGAAAATATCCACGAGAATGAACCAATCCTATAAAAAATAAAGTGGTTACCGAGAAAACACTCTTTTGGTGTGAATACCGCCGGATGCTCAAATTAAAAAGAGACTATGGTCTAGCAACCATTGTCAAACTTTTACTATCCATAGTAAACAACACATCCAGGTATAATTATAAAGTCTCCAACTCCTAGCGTAAATGCAAGGATGGGTCGCGCAATAATGGCTCATCGCTGACAGAAAACGGATATAAAACATTCGAAGCGCTTCGCGTTAATTTCTCGCGAATGAACCAGCGCAGTATCAATTTTTGCTATATTTCATCCGAATACCATCCGAAGGTGCAAACATGGTAACTGTAAACACAAGCGTGGGATACCACATGCAGCTACAAATATGTTGACCTGCCGCCCAAAATTCTTAGATAATTGGCAATAAAATTATGTTCACATACTCTGGATTAAATTATCGTATGGGATACCTAATTGGAAACTAATTCCGAGTCTCCTACTCTATCCAAACCCTTACGACAAACAGAAACAATAATTAAGGTACTGTAATTGCACAAATGCAGACAAATTTCCGATTAATAAATTAGTGATTAAATTGGTCACATTTTAAGCGGATGTCATCGCCAAGGGTGTTGTTTCTTCACTTCAGCAGTCTTCATTTAGACGGATTAAATTTCGAGTCCGTCCATCACCCGCTTCCAGCGATAACGTGCTTTAAAATCTTAGAACCCCCTCAAGAAGTCGGAAACATCAACCGTGCGCGCCCATTTGAAGCCACGGCGTAATTTTAAGCATCGCATTGCGTGGACCGCTCATTTTTCAAGTATATCTCAAGCCTCCCGGGGCCTCTGATGAGAAAGTAATTACCACCAAATGCAACAGGAGATTATCATCCTTCTTCCACGATTCCTGCAGACGTGACTTCAACACCTGACAAAGAACTGCACCGAGATGAGTTGAGACAATTGCGAAAGAACTAAGTAGAACAATGAATGAATGAAACGAGAAATCCATTATTTGTACCTGGTGGGTAGGTAGAGGCCCGTTCGAAAGCTGCCGAATATCTCTACACGAGCCTCCGGCCAAAGGTGAAGGGTAACTTTTTCAATCCGACGGACGACTTCCAGCCTCAGCTGATGTTCCTCGGGTGTAGGAGACATGTACTGGAAAAAGTCCTCGATTTCTTCGTGTAACCTGTAACAAATTGCAATAAAACTGGGCCATAAAATATGAAAAATAGTAAAAATTTGACACTGACCGAAAATGTGGGCGCATTATTGGTGAACTCCAGCAACGACATTTTCGGTGTGATTTAATCAATGATAATTTTTTCCACGCACAATTCCTGCACATATAACTCAACTTTTTATTACTAAGAGCAAGCTAACTTACTTTATTTCAAATTCAAGTGAATTAATCGAGCAAAAATGATCGACGGGCAATTACTTTCCCGATATAACTATAAATTGAACACAAATGAAACTCTCATGTATATTCACAATGACAATAAAACTATTATTAACTTTCTAAATGAAATAGTTATTGGCATCTCATAATGCTGATCTGGATTGATACCTTACGAAAGGGACAATGACTTGACGTTACTTTCACGCACTCAGTTCAACAAAATTCACAAAAATCCAACACCGATGCAATTTATGCTGCCGCGGCCACAGTTTTATAAAAACCTGCAGACCTAAGGAAATTTATACTGGGGTTTGCTTAAAATGGCAAAAAAATTAGATGACTTTAAAGCAATCACATCTTTAGCTACAGAATATGATCAGGAATTCTGGGACAAATATAGGACATTGTATTCTCCACGCATACGGTATTAAGAAATCAGGTTACAACGAAGGCGCCCAAATATCTTGGTTCAATAACTCAAATACAATCGGCAAAACATTAGGTCTGTTAAGACACATTTTGCAAATACCTTTTGTCTCTATTTAAAGCTTCGATAAATAGTGCGCACATTTCATGTAAACAATTGCATCGGGATCAGCTCGAGTATGAACAAGTGGTGTTGCCAAGCATGTCTACGTTGCTTAAGCAATTAACAACCTAGCGATAATAAATCGCGATGAGTGTAGAAGTTTAAACCTTGATGATCCCGTCTAATAACAAACAAAGGTGGGCACCATCTTTTAAGAGTAGGAAAACATCACAGTAGAACTTGCATGCCAACAGAGGTTGTATAAGACCATCAATTGAAAATTGCCCATTTATACCACTTTTATCACCATAATTAGTATTCTATGAGAGACTGCGCAATATGAAAAATAAAGTACTAATTTCGAGAGCGCATTAACCCTCATTCAACCCTAGGGAACAAAATACTTTAAACTACTTTTGAACGTCAGCACAAAACGTAAGGGAACATTTCTCTATTACCATACGTTGACGATAAATGCCGAGGGAATAAGTCCGAACATGCACCGGAAAGCTGTTACGAAATATTAGAGATGGAATTGCATAACGTTTAATAGATACGTAGGAGACCCCTCGGTTTAAACCCACACACAATTACTGCTATATTATTTCATCCTCGACGAATAAATGATTAAGACTAAGGCGCCTAGTGTTGATGCCTTGATGCCGCGACAAATGTTTAAAAATTACTCTTTTTTAGAGGCTCTGACTCACTCGCGTGGAGAGAGACAACGCAGTCTTACACCATTTACGGCCGCTCTCCAGCTAGCCTCTTCTTTGAGTCGAGCCCCAACGCCCCAATCCGACATAACGTTCTAATTTTAGTTAGTGCGAAACCCTCTCCGATTCTTCTCGTCTCCATAGCCACATACTCCTACGATCAGCCACCCACCCCACTTCTCGATAAAGGCAATGGCCACCAATCATCTGTTCGTGTACATTTTTCTCTCTTTCATACCTATCGGCAATAAGTTAAACATGATAATGGTTTCCGCCTTGCTGTTTCACGCTAACATGAGCAACTCATCATAACAAAGAATATTGTTTTTGTGTTGTACATGAAATGAAAAATAGCTCCCTCGCACATGCGTCCAACTAAGTACTTTCAATAAAATCAATCGCTGATAGGACGAAAAAGAACGGGCGGCAAGGACAAATATGTTCCATCTAGAGGGTAGATAATTTTAACCACCCTTCATACATTGGGATAAATCCATGGATATGAATAAATCCATTCCAAGAACGAGTTATTGAAGAAGAAACTTAAACCTCAACGGCAAACAATAACAATATGAGTATTGACATAACATAAGTCCTTGGTTTCGATACATCCTGTTCAAAATATGCCCTTAAAATGCAATTAAAACAACAACAAAATGCTGTTACTGTAAATAATTACTAACACTATTATGACTTAAGAAAAATAACTAAAAGGTCAAAAAAGGGTTAAGGCAAGCAAATGGACTGCGCATGGATAATATTACGAAACATTCAAAACCGAGTCTACTTCTGACTGCACCCATGTCGTGATTGTTGACTATGAAAAAACAACTATGAAAACGTTTTTTGCGCCGAATCAGTGATACAGAATGGGTGATGCCGGACCCCATAACGAAAACTGAGCAATTTAAAAGATAACAATACTTTACCACAATCATAAGTAGAGTTACTTCCCTTGGCCACACACTGCAGTGGGAATGTTCTTTACGGTTTCGAAATATGTTAACGCTACAAAATCCATTCTCCAAATTAAATCAAGAATAACTAATAATATAAATTGTCTGTATTGGTCCACATGTCCATAAATGCAGATGATTTTGAGTGATTTATGAAATACCCGTCCATAATACCATTCATAGATGCATATAACGATAGATAAAATGGACAAACTAGCTGCGTATATCAATCCAGGACTAGGCAATAGCCATGTGCTACTTAAATGTGTACAACACACCTTAAAAATTAACACTGACCACGAATGGCTAAAGACTACCCATCCAATTCCTTGCACACGACAAAGGATAATGTCTTCGTTAACTGTCTACATAAACACAATAAAGCTGTCGAAAGTCGATAATTAGGTAAAATATCATACAGATTGTGCGTTGATGTTACACCGTAAAATTAAAATCTCTCTCATTCATAATTTTACCATCTAGTTCATTCCAATGCACACAAAGATGGAACTGACATTTCAAAAAAATATGGGCGTGTTCTCAATTACATAAAAACACCTCAATATTCCGCGACATAAGAGGTCAATTAATATTAACTTTCTCATACATAATTATTCACCATTGAATAGAGCTAGAAAACTGTTTCAATACGTATTATATTGATCAATCCCCCCGAAGAGATCATGGTAGTGCCGAACAAAACACAACCGGAATGATCGCCCCCTAGATAACAAAATTGTACAAAGGTGCACCCCGTGGATTTACTATAAGTAGTTGTCAATAATGAAAATAAACTTCTCTTACCCAATAACTCCTTTACTGTAAGTTTTTGTAGGCAATCTCCACGGACATCCGCCATATTCTCCTATCAACACTGCATGATTTTGGTTCATGCCGTACGTGCTAGCGCGATTCTCTCTTTTCCTCCTCGTCCGGTTGTAGTAGTTATTGCTATTTTGAGGCCTATTAGAGTAAAATCTTCTCGATTCTTCCCTGTTGTTGATGCCAATTGGAATGTATTCCGGAGCTTTGCTTTCTATCATTTGATTAGTGTTCATTTGGTAAAGATTCATATTGTCAAAACTCCCTTGAACTTCCCAAATGCGTGTCCACAACTCCTTAGCGGGACCTTCTTGCTCGGGCTGAAACCAACCAATCGTCGGATCCATCAAAAGCACCCACCAGATGAGCAGGTGCTTTTTTGATTAACACTACTATCCAGTAAAATGGTACTTCACACACACACTAAATTCACAATAAAACAAGAGTATTGACTTTAGTCACAGCCTTATGAAGTGCACTGGACACCATGCACAGGTACTGTAGTGGTACCAGAAAATTCCACCAGGAAGCGCTTATTATGTTAACTAACAAGTCAAGTATGCAACTAGCAATTGTTCCTATTGCTAAAATAAACAGCAAAAGTCAATGTTTCGATCGATTTCATGCCTTAAAAAAATTAAAATTCATCAAAACCGCAATCAAATGGATAAACACATTTAAATATGAGTATTGTTTTCTTAGCCGACCCTTAAAGCACCGGGGCAATCAATTTGAAATTAATTTACGTTACATGATCGTTGTATTACCTTTAAACAATATGAATTTGGTTCATAAATCTTGCAATTGTACTGCTGTCCAGGCACTTCTTAAAGTTGATTTTAATACAACCTCGTGGTTAATGTTGCATGGTTAATGAACTTCATTTGCGGAATTAGTTTCGTCTTTATTTTCATCCAACATCAAACTCAATTGAACCAATTATGGATTTTGAACGCCGAAGAGAATTAAAACCAAGGTAATCACTGGAAGTTTTATTGCAGTATTTAATACAGTTAAAAAATGAGCGTGAGGTATAAATATCACCAATGCTAAAATGAAGTTGAATGTGTAAAAAAAATCTGGATAACGTTCTCAGCCACCTGGCGAAGCCCACTTATATGACTAGAAAATTTATCTTCCGACAAGTTGCATTTCTTTTGACACCAGAACAAAAATGGTAAACTTCAAACGGCTCCCACGTCACACCTTGGTAGTGCCCTCCGAGCACGTAAACGGAGCGCACTTCATAATAGAATGTTCATCTAAATGAAGAAGTCCTCAACAGAGTTAGAACATAATTATTCATTTCACTTTTTCTGGAAATATTTGTTTTACCAGCTCCTTTTTGTTAACCTTTCCCATGTGGTTACGAGGCAGATGCTCCACACATTTAAGAACAGTAGGAATAGCATAATGTGCCATTCTGCTTTTAGACCATTCTCTTAACTTCGACAATATCACTTCCTTCCCCTGTCTGGGAACAACAATAGCAGCAACCTGGAACATTAAAAAAAAATGTTTATATGTGAAAAGCAATCAACTCATACACTAAATGGAAGGCACATGCAAAAATTATGACACAGCCCATAGTTAAAAAGGCTTACTTTTTGTCCCCAAGTCATATCTGGAAGAGCTACAACAGCACAATCTTGAATGTCTGGATGACCCAAAAGATAGGTTTCAATTTCAAGAGCACTAACTTTATATCCTCCAGTCTTGATGATATCTACATTTGTTCTCCCAACAATTTTGTATGAGCCATCAGAATATAGAGCCGAATCACCTTAAAATAAATATTAAACCATACCATTAACAATGAAGAAAAAACTGCCTAGTGTTATGAAATAATTCACACCTAAAATGGTGTGAGTGTAAATTTAAAAAGGCTAAATCCTGTAAGACCAAAGTATGGAACTGAAATGAGATTTACATTAAGGAAAATTTTTCTTTTACTTAGCAATCAACAGCCAATAGGAACATGCCTATCAAATTACCTATTACAAAATAACCATATCCCACATGCAATTTATAACAATTAAATTTCTGTTACATTCTTCTGAACTTCCTCCACAAAATTTCTGCTAGCAGGCTGCTAGGAATTGCACATGTTCAAATTTCCCATTTTTCAGGACATTCTGGGAAGAGGGGCTTTTCCTCAGTTTCATAAATTAACCTTCATATAAAGTTACCATTTTCCCATGAATAGCATACACATTACCAACACCAAAAGATAATTTGACATAAAAACTAATTGCAAGCTGAGTGATGAAAATAAGAAAATTAACTTTAAGCTACCTTCATAGCTTTTTCCATTCTGCATACTCGTATGAATCAGTCTGTCAATGCAAGGAAATCATCCACTAAATCAACACATAATATATATCAAGAATTAATTAATTATCTCATTAGATACATCGTGGTAATGTGCAATTTCTGGGGTGTCTAAAGATAGTGGGTGACCACCCAGGCTGGGTCGCCCTTGATCACACGTGGTCGGGACCTTGGCGGAGTCTGACTGCTCTCGAATGCTCTGGGGAGCCACGTCCTCTCTTCACCAACCTAGAACTCCAATGTTGGATGTGTGATTCCTAGAGTTTCTAAGAAGCGTTGAGAAGTAAGAAGTGAGCAACAGCCCAGGGCAGGTCACCTTGGACCTGCAGGGCAGTGTCTCAACGCAGTCCATCCACTCTTGACACTGAGGGAGGTTGCCATCCAATGCCCACCTTTTTGCCACCTCAGTGCACCCAATAAATAGGCATATAGATACATTGTTTTGTGGTGGAGTTCCTCCAAGGAGGCCCTGAGGCACTTAGACCTATCGGCCATTGTGCCAACCACCCTTCTAAAGAAATCATCCATAAAGGGCGATCGCCTTGCTGAAGGCCAACAGGTCCCCTATAGGGATTTCCCTTACCTCCCTGGGTTCCAAAAATGATGAGCCCAGGTACCTATTTCGAGTCCTCATCACAGCACGGCACTCGCATAATATGTGAGATGTGTTTTCATCCCCTTCTTCGCACCACCTAGGTGAATCTACGATTACCAGGAGATGCAGGTGCCTCATCACCTGGTAGTGCCCAGTGAGGAGTCCCACTACCATTCGTAGTTGACCCCTGTTTAGTGACAGGAGTCTTTTGGCAAGCCCAGTCCTAGGTTCTCCTATGTGCAATTTGGCCAGTCTAAGACTTGGTATAGTTCGCCAGATCTCAGAATGCCGGGCTAAGCCCCACATTCTAATTTCTGCCATCCCTAATGACGTAGCAATAGGTATGATTGGCTCTGGTCCAATCAGATTTCGGCTGGAACCGGCCCTAGCCAGCTCATTAGCCGGATATGCCTGCATGACCAGGCACCCAGAAAAGTTCCACCTTGCCGCATCTGCCTATATCATTGAGTGCCTCATGACACTCCTGCAGCAGCTGTGATTTGCACCATGGTGATGTCAGCCCTTTTAGATCTGCCTGACTATCCCATGCATATGTGTATCGGTCTGTTAAACATCCCGATCTCCTTAATGGCATACGCACAGGTCAGAAGTGCATATACCTCTGCCTGGGACACCGTAGCATATTTTCCCAGATGGATTGAGAGCTTCCTTGGTGCGCTACATTTGTAGACCCCTGCTCCCGCTCTTCCTTCTTTTCTGGAGCCATCCGTATACCATACCTCGGCCCCAGAGTGAAGTTCTTTCCCTTTCCTCTAGCCCACTGTTCCCTATCTGCGAAGTGGGTTTTGAAGTAGAGGGATGATTGGTTGAACCTGGCTATCATTCCATCACTGCCCATCTCGAGGATGGGACTTGACTTCATGAGCTCCGTCCAAACTTGTCTCTGACCAAAGGAACTTCCTTTGTCATACCACAGTCCCATACATTTGAGACGGTAAGCCACTGTCCTTGCCTGCACCTCTGCTTCCACATGGGAGTGGAGCAACATTCAGCAGAGTTTCTAGTGCCAGAGTTGGGGTTGTTCTCATAGCCCTTTAAATGCCCATACAGGCCATTAGTTGAAGATGGTTCAGTTTATTCCCAGCAGTTTTCAGCCAGACTCTCTTCCACCAAACTATAGTGCAGTACAAGAAACTAGGTTTACTGACTGCCGTATAAATCCATCTAATGGCTTTTGGCTGAAGTCCCCATGTAAGGAGGCACAGGCTTTCTTTGCCTTGGTCTCCAAATGCTCTCCCCAGTTAAGCTTGGAGTCCAAAATAACCCCAAGATACTTAACCGATGGTGAGGGGCATAGAACCTTACCCTGCAAAGAGGGAGGTCTAAAGCCCTCCATTTTCCTTCTATTGGTAAACAATACAAGCTTAGTTTTCTCCGGATTTACAGTCAGCCCTGTTTCTGCACACCAACCCATTGCCTTATCCAGGGCTTTCTGCATGAGTTCAGAGACAGTATCAAGGTACTTTCCAGTGATGAGCATAGCCACATTATCTGCGTACTCTTGAGTGTATGCACCAGTCCTATTCAATTTTACAAGAAGACTATCGACTACCATATTCCAGAGGAGTGGAGATAACACTCCTCCCTGAGGGCAGCCTCGAGTCACAGCTACCTTCATTGAACTACCTCTCAAGACTACCTTGACCGTTCTCTGTTCCAACATGTATCTAATCCAGCTAACAGTGTGAGCATGGATGCCATGTCTTCCTGCTGCAATGCAGATTTGATCAAAGGAATATGCATATAAGGAGATGTGAGAGTTGGAAGTGATTTCATTGCTAACCCAAACAGCAGGACTGCCACCTGCTCCACTCCGCACTCTGGCCATTCCCATCTCCTCCTACCCTGACATCCATGGAGTCAAGTGTGAATATATTCCTCAGACATTCATTATGCAACTTCTCAGGCCAACTGTTATTCTTTATCCATTCATGTCACAGCGACAATCTCATTCTATCAGATTTCTGAAAATAACATGGTACCTAATGTTCTATTTTCGGAGCTCATGTATTGATTATACAAGGTTAGTGTGTGGATAATTACAGCCAAATTATTTAAAACAAAATATACAACAAAATATTAAAAAAAAAAATTATCAAAAATTATTCCCACACGAGGAAGAGGAATTACTGAAATTCTATAAAATTTAAAGTCCGTACATAATATTCTCATCTAATTCTCGGTCTTCAAATGCTGGCAATAAGATAGCCTGGAGGTATTTCCATAGTTATTCAGAAGCATTAAATTTACAAATAATGTAGCATAAAATATTAACACCATTATGATGAAATAATCAACTAAACTTCACTTTGACTTGTAATTGGGGATCCGTTGATTAAGAATTGTTTCATGATTCGGTAGTAAAACTTTGAAATACTTAGAGCTAATTCACAAGTGACATGATGGAGTTTCACTCACTGTATTTTCCGGCGTATTGGACACATCATAGTGTGAGAACCATCCCATATTTCTTGCATATTTCAAAGAAGAAATATTATGCTCAATCATTTTCCTTATTTTTTACTCAGGCTTGTTTTTCTTTTGAAAATCAAAAGAGGCAGTAATATAGTACCATCAGCAAGCAAGAAAACAACAATGTGTTATGTGTTTTCTCATGTCACCATGTATCAACAAATATATTCACCAACATTAACATTATAAATTAATGGTGAATTTGTAACGGAGTAAAATCAAAGCTCATATCAAGAGTCAACTGTCAATAATGTTTACCAACTTTCTATGAATCTTGACTAGTTTCAGCAAGTTACTTATGGTGAAAAGACAACAGTTTTTCTAGAAATACATCCATTGACCTTTTTCTTTCTACCATTAATTATGTGGTGAAACTTGTTAACAGACTCGTATCTTCTCCATTCTCTTATGGTTCATATGATGTTATTTATCAACATGCCAAATATAGCACTGTATGGAGCGGTATTTGAACTTTATCTTTTAGCATATTGCTCAAGATCTTGAATGTCTTTATGTTGAAAGTCAAAACACTTTCTAGTATTTGAGATATTCAGGCATTCACGGGTAGTATTCACACATCTCTAACAGTTACCCATTTGTAAATATTCCCATCCTTTGATTCTGGAAGATAGCCAAGTTATTTATACAAAAGGATTTTTCACCCCCACCTTAGCATGGAATTTTCCTTTTGGGGTAAAATGTGACTGTAATGACATTACACACTGCCAATAATTCAAAGCGTAACATACCTGTCTTAAACCAACCATCAGCCTCCAAGCACTTGTTGGTGGCTTCCCTATTTCTCCAGTAATTTCTAAATACAGTAGGTCCACGAACATACAATTCACCAACATCTCCTTCCTTTGCTCCTGGGGGAATCCTTGTTTCAATTTCATTTCCTTCTGCCACGACCTTATCACCCTCTGGTGATGATGCCACAATCTTTACTTGAACTTGAGGTAGAGGTGTGCCAACAAAACCTTAAAATGTGGAAACAAAATTGATAGTATACTTTCAAAGACAGTAAAATGAAGGAGATAATTGCTTTCTCAAAGAAGGATAGAATGAACTGGTGAAAAAGAATAATGAACAGATACCTAAATATTACATGAATAGATTGACTGGATAAAGATATGGACGAAAATAGGAATGCATCTATGGTTGTCTGAATAGTAAAATTACAGTAAAACCCAAATCTTAAAGGCACACAGTGGGTATTAGGGGGAGGTGGTACACGAATCACACGCACAAACACAATCAGGATTTGCGAAGATTTCTACAATGCCAGCATCCCGAGTGGGAGTACTTTTGGATAATATTTTTCTGCATTTTCTATTTGACTGTGGGGTAAGTGTCATTGGAGAAATCCTCGCAAACCCTATCTGTGCACCTGTATGTGATTCATGTGGGTGACAGTACATCTTGAGCATACCCGAGTCAGTGGGAGTATTTTTGGATTTTATTTTTCAATATTTTCTATTTGTTTGACTGTCGGTGTAGGAGAAATCCTCGTAAACACTGATTGAGCTTGTGTGCGTGATACACAAGCCACCTCCCCCTGACTCCCATCTTGTGTCTCTATAAGATTCAAGCTTTGGGTTTTACTCCAATTTCACTTTTTACAGACATGGACATTGATAAAAACAGAAGTGAAAATACAAAAGTAAATAAAATCACATGCGATTACTTTTTCCATTAATTTAATGAGAAAAGAGCTACAAAAAATTGGATTAATCAGAATATATTCAGAACGCTAAATAAGAATTTTTCTGATGTAACACAGAAAATTAAACCCAAATTCAATAATACATGTAATTCAAAAATATTCACCCATGTTAAAGAACAACGGTTCCCAACCATCTGCCACTAATGACCTAAAAATTTTAGATTATAGGTCAAACAAACCACTACCACCTATAAATGGTATACGGCAACGTCACATGGCTTTCTCAGCAGCAAATAGCCGCTGACCCGTCTCATTCCAACTCAATTGTAGAAATTGTATGCACTCTTTTGCTACTATATTGAAAATAAAAGATACCAGTAATTTTCATAAATAAGAAAAACCAGAGCATTCCAACTACAAATAGCATTTTAGGGATAGGAATAGCAGTAAATATGTCCAATACAAGTGTATCAATGGATATCATAGGTAGCTGAATGTTGGTATAAAGACTAAGTTAACCCAACTAACAGCATGTTTTAGCATTCTTGCTTTGCTATTTTTATCCTTTTTAAATAGTAGATAATGCTAATCCTTTTTTATGCATATTATGTAGTGCATGTTTGGTGAGACTTAACACCCTGCCACACACCTTTATGGTGGCTTGTAGGGTATTATGTAGATGTAGCATACGCTACCAGAAAAAAATTGTCGTATCACACAGAAAAACACTATTTATCCTTATGGCTTTCAGCTCTTGCCCTTAAAGCTCACAATTACAAAGGCAGTGCGAAGATAAAGGTACAATTTACAGTAGAACCTCGGATATACGACCCTATTATATACGACTACCTCATTTATACACAGTTTTTTGGTGCGGTAAATAACCCCATTAGATCCTATGTATTTCCTACTTCCCTTATGAAACTTTTCATTTATACGACGAACTCCATTATAAACCATATTTTTCCGGTCCTTTGGTAGGAAAGTCCTCACTTGTACGACTTTTCAGTGACTGACCTACGGAAAGACATCTAAATTGTGTTTCTGCCAACAACTATTATCAGTCTGGTATTTTCGATTATGCACTGTTTCAATTATTTATCGTAAAATAATTATTAAGCTACAGGACACATGTGTCCTTCGTCCTTTCGGTGATGCATAATTGTTTGTTGAAGAAACTTTTTTCCTCTCACGGGCTAATTGACAAAGTCCACGTAGGAACCCTCGGGTGTTTTAAAGGTACAATATCAATTTAACCATTGATATGTCATAGTCAACTCTTATCATTGATACGGGGTGAATAATATTACGAGATGTCTTCAGCTAAACAATTGAGATACACCATACAAGTTCTTTGCATGAATTATTTGTCCATGTGTATTCACAACCTTGTAAGTTATTGTATATCGAGATTCATATTTGTTTTCACAACAAGGAGGGTGAAATTTTTTTTTAATTATGCAGTTGAGCTTTTAAATGTTGAAACAATTATTTATTTTAATTTCACATCATTTTTCATGAAAATATGAAAAACAATTGAAAGAATCTTTAAATTGAAAATTGTTTTGGCTGCTACCCATCTCTGACGGGGTCGAGACTTGGATACTCTGAGGTCAAGACTACGTCACATCTGCCACAACCGAATAGCTGTGATTTCAAATAAAAAGAGACTTTTCAGGCGTTATATGGTGGAATAACATAATTAAATAAGTTTGGCAATTTTCCACAAAAAAACCTTTACTTCGACCGGTTTCGATGTGATACATCATCAGGTGATGATGATGTATCACATGATGATGATGTATCACATCGAAACCGGTCGAAGTAAAGGTTTTTTTGTGGAAAATTGCCAAACTTATTTAATAAAAGCTGTGATTTCTATACGATATTGCTAGTTGAAGAAAAAATCTTTTCTTTCACCATCAAATCGCTCGGACCTACAATTATACAACCTTATAATAAATTAATAATTTCAAAATGGCTGAATGAATAACAATATCTAACTTCTAGTACCAATTGCTTTATGATATTTAATAGAATCTTAAAACTATTTTCAGTTATATCTCTGTTCATACCTATTGATATTCTGTTTTTGAAGAAAACTAGTTGGTAAGGGAAAAAAACCTATAATTCACAGCCGATTTTTTAGTAATCAATACTCCTGCATAAGCTGGTGCTTGTAGGTAGAAGATGAACTGACAATAAACACCATTTCAAAATGTGCCAAACATTAATTGAAACTAGGCCCTGCCGTTCAAGTGCCAGGAATGCTAACTATTAGGCCAAGGAATTCAACTTTGGGAACAGATATTAGCAAATTTCAGGGTTGCAAATGCACAGTTTCTTTCTAGGTAGCAGGAACATATATTTATTTCTATAGTTGCTTGTAATGCAATAAATTATCAGGCTTCATTAGCCTGCATCTAAATATGCAATTGCAACCATGACACAAAAAAGACTACATTGGACTTTTGTAAAGGGTTTCATGTTCTGTTACTATGAAACCTCTGTTATGAAACTTCTTCACTTATGAAACATTTCTTGGTAGTCCACTGAAAGTTTCATTAGTGAGGTTCTGCTGTATATACTGCAAAATATGTAGCTTTCAATTTTTCACATTTTATCAGGCATACATAAAAGAAAGCCATCCTTATTTTCTCCTGTATTTAGAAGATAAAGAGTGTCATCAGAATTTTTTTGTGATGAGATGAGATATCATAAGATATCATGAGGTCTATCTGTGAGATTACCTTTTGAATGAATTGTGCATACACTGTGCAAAAAAAACACAAATCTTTTCAGATAAATCATCAAATAGTGAAGCTAGCATGTGTCCATTGTAGTGCACCTTATGGCACAGGCATATATCTCCTTTCTATTCCAATATATGGGTGATAAATTATTTTACAGGAATTCAACCACTCCCAGATAATCAGCGATGGAATTAAATGCATCCTAAGGAATAAAACAGCAGCTCACCTGGTTTTCTTTCACCCTTTAATGGGTTTGACAATACCATTCCAACTTCAGACATTCCATACCGTTCCAAAAGGCGATGTCCAGTGATTTCCTCCCATCTTTCAAAAATTGGAAGAGGTAGTGGTGCTGAACCACTAACCATTAATCTGAAATGGAAACAATGGGCATATCACAATTTCTTAATTTTCTCACTACTTTTTTTATGGTTTTCAACACATCTCCCCCGGCAAAAAATTGCAACAGCAATCTTAATACCTAATTCCACCTCCTCACTACCCAACTTCATCACAGAGCACTGGTTCAAGAACACAAAAATTACTCAGGGCGCACAAGTGATGACAGAGGACAGAGAGTTACAATGATTTTAAGATTACAATGGAGTCAGTTACAGCCAATGCTTCAAATTATTCAGACAATAAAAGGTAATATGCCACTTGGGACAGCTCTCTACAGGCGCAAAATGTGATTTTCTTTTTTCTTATTTTTGCGTAATTTTATCTATCATTTTATATTCAAGAGAAAAATTGCTGAAAATAATTTATAGTGCGTACTTTTCTGATTGTTTACTCTGAATGTCGTATTGCAGGAAGTTTTTTTTTACTGAAAGACGAAATACTTTTTGTCGAAATTTATTTTCGAACAGCAATTCATTTGTAATTACGGTCAGTATAATGAAAATGCAATTATTTACTATCATATTTATGTTTGTTAAAATGTTCAATGGCATCAACATTGTGAAGCCTAAAAACATATACAAATCATTTTCAGTGCAATCATATTAAAATTTTTTTGTTTCCAAAAATGAATTTGATAGCATTCAACGATTTGATTAACAACAGCAACCCTAGTTAATTTAAACCCATTGCGAACTGATTTAATTTTAGATTTTTGATATTGTCTATTATTTAATATTTTAAATTATATTTTTCTTGGGATGTGATATGCTCGGAAGTATTTTTTCTATAATTAAATTTAAACCTTTCTGGATAGAGTACGGCATCACCAGGATCTTATATTATGGAAAATAAATCTAATATTAATGAAAATGAACTTATAATGCTTCTTTTAACTGCTCTCTAAAGAATAGTTGTACAGGTTTAAAAAAGGTATTGTTTCATGAGTATGCGATAAGGTAAGTGAAGTCTTTATATTAGGAGTAATAAGATAAGTTATTGCATCCATAAATCTTGATCCAGGAAAATATTACTCACATACATTATAGGAAGATAATTTTTTCTTCAATAAATATATACTTGTTTTTTGAAAATATTACTGTTGCTTTTTTCTATATGTATTAAAATATCTAGGATTTGAAAAGGAATGCAACTCAGAATCCAGTATCTGAAAGGATCCAAAACCAAGACAAAGATCCGAAACCCAGGCAACGATCCGAATCCGAGAAAAAACCTGGTTCCGTTCATCAGTAATTAATACAAATAACCAAGGGTTTGCTCAAATGCTTCAGTTGTTCAATGACGGTGAAGACTGCATTACTAGTTTCACCATGTTCATTATTGTAGTCGAGTACAACTTTTCCTACATCCCAAATGACATCATCAAACATCGAAAGATGCATCTTCTAAGAATCTCACCGTCAAAGACACTTTGGAGTTAAGGATCAACTACTAGAGTAAAAATAGAGAAATATGGAAATGCAGCTAGCACAACTAAGCTAGATACACATCTTGGTGTACTTCAAATTTAAAAAAAGGGCTATTTGGACGATGTTAAACCTTAGGCCAACATAATCATGTAGATGTCATTTTTATTTTCAGCATCTTACAATCATAACTATCCCAGTGTTAGAGGCTTTGGCTGGCATCTGGCTCTGACAGCAGCATAATGCAAATAATTCAATTTAACAAAATTGAATGTATTTGAAATGACAAAAATGAATTGAATGAAATGACAGTAAGTCAAGTAATTATGTAAAATGATAATTTAGGAAATAGATTTCCATGGATTACAAATTCTTTCAACAGCTGCTACATTAACTTCATCAGCAACATCTCCCAAAAAAGATCAATTCTCACAACAAGTGTGCTTCAGGAATCTATACTAAATGTTTGAAGATATATTTAGAGAAGCTTTCACAAATGCCATACCATATTATAAGAGGCATGCAGGCAGAAGTGTTTTAATGCCACAAGTCATACAATTCAATAACTTCATTAGGCCACAGAATTAAAAAAAGTAACTCTGCACTTACCTTATCTTTTGCATGCAAACAGTCTTAATGTATTCCTTCATACGAACATTTTTACTGAAAATTTTATCATATTCTTCAATAAGCTTGGCATAAATAGTTGGAACAGCCATAAATACATTGATTCGATCTTGAGCTGGCATATTTATGGACAAAAGCTGACTCCAAACCTGAGATGTTTCAAATTTAGGAAGCATTAAACACCTGTAAAGAAGTAATGGATAATTTATCAGAATTTATAACCAATATATTAAATTATAATTAAAAAAGTACAAGGATTATGAATATGGAAGCTTAAATACCTTGATATAAATTACTTGTTTACAGCAACATAAAACATTTGTTTTCATACAGACAATTTCTGAGAAAATTAATTTAAAAAATCATCAAGAAGAGAATTACAAGGAAAATGAAAGACCATTTAAATATGCTAGTCTGATTACAGACGGGGAGAGGAATCCAGCGATCAGCTCAAAATCCTCTCGCATCCAGATTCATCAGTCTTTCTATAACTCACCAAATCATTACAGTAGAAGCCCATAAAAGTAGTGTAGGCAAATGTTATTAATTGCTCCCTATGAACAACACTTGTTTTAGTCAATGTTAATTTTAATGCACTTCTATTTTTTTACCTTCAAAATAGAATTACATTACCAAATTTCATTCATTCATTACTAACATTACTAATTTTCATGCACTGTGAGAACTACTCTGCCACATTTAATTTAAAATGAAACCTAAAGCATGGCCATAAATCTATGGTTAGCAATCACAATTACGTAAAGAAAAAGAAGATGATAGACTGACAGCCATAGGGTGATTAGCAAGGAAAATGAAATATGGGAATAGGTCAATAGGGGAAGGAGGCCAGATCTAATTCCCCCTAGGGTAAGAATAGGTTAATACAAGGTCAGATGAAAAGGGAATTCCAATGGAATTATCCAAAGGAAAATGGAACTCAAAATTCCTTCTCTTCAATTGGTTTCAGACAGTTGCTTTCCTTATTATTAGCCTTTTCTTCTGCAAGCCTCAATGATGGTGAACTTTACTCCAAATTCAAACCCTGCTTTAGCCTAACTGGAGCAACTGAATAAACCTGTGATCCTGACTAAAACAACATGGGAACAGGAACTGAACAGCAATTCCAATTAAAAGGTCATTCCAAAGGGGGAAGTCAGCAGTATAACCACTCACCATCTGCATCCTCATTGTATTGACCCCCTCAGCACAACAATTTAGACGGTAGATGACCACTTCAAGAATGACATATCAAATTTCGCTTGTCTTTCATAATGACAACTTCATTTATATACAGTCAAGCCCACTTATATCAAACCCGGTTATAATGAAGTGAAGGCTATTCCCCGTCAAAGAGAGGCTCGGAAAAACTGGTACACATATAACGAAGTTTGGTTATTATGAAGTAAATATTCGGCCCCCTAAACTTCGTCATAAAAGGGCTTAACTGTATGTAACAAACTTTGCATTAGCCCTTTTACTGACAGTGAGTCAATCCATTGGCCCTCTCTGGTTGAGTGAACACTATTGGCCAACTTACATTACAATATTACATTTGGATGGGAGATTTTCACAGTGAGTACTGTCGTCAATAATGGTTCTCGGGTTCAGCTGCGTGTAACACTTCGTTAGTGGCCTGGTCCTGCAATGGCCGCAAAAGCCAGACTACTGTCGATGCATTTTACGTAGCTGAACCCGAGAAACATTATTGACTACGTTACATATTATATAGAGTAAAACCCCTCTTTTACACTTTTGTGGGGAACTAGAGAAAAAAGTGTAAATCATGGGAAAGTGTAAATTGAAGTTATGAATAATTTTATGAAAGTTATGCCTGAAAGAATAATTCCATGTTCCTTGATTTTGTCTACCCAATGCTTGTATCCATTGTGTGACAAGTTAAAAAAATTGAAATAAAGTTCTGATAAAACCTCTTTAATAAAGCCAAAATCTCTGATTTGAAATTCAAAGGGATGCGGGGAGATATATCAACTAGATTACATATGGTTGAGCAACGATTAGGAACAGTGTGAAAAAATTGTAGTTGTAAATTGGAGAGAATATCACGAATTACTTTACAGGTGTATGAGGGAAGATACAGAAGAGCAAGCAGTTGAGAAAGGATGGGGGGGGGGGGGAGGGAGGTAAATGGTGCAGTAGACAGTGGTGAAGACACATTGGGTGTTGGCACAAATTATGGAGGAACTGGAGGAATGATGGAAAGAGAAAGATTTAAACATAGCAAGGCAAAATAAAATTGAAGGAAATAAGCAATAGACTTAGGAGGGAAAAGAGTGAGATAAAAGCGGCGAAAAGGTCAACGTAAACAGGTAGAGAGTCTCCAGAGAATGGGAGAAAAAGGTGCCCTGTACTTAAAGGTTAGAAGGTTATTGAGAAAGGTTAGAAGATTATCTAGAAGTAGAAAACGAAACTGTGCATTAGTGTTAAGTCAGGAGAGCTGCTGATAGAACTTACAAGAGATTCAGCATAGGAGTAAGGAATAGGTGAAAGAACGGCATGGCACTAATGATAGGCAAGGGAACTTGGGAATAGAAGAGGAGAATGACATAGATAAGGATTACTGCGACCAGGGGTCTTGATCTAGTCTTGATAGTAAGTTAGGGTAAACATTACCAGAAAAGGTGTAGAGACTATAATGATATCCTGTCAAAGCTACTTAAAAATCAAGGTAGACAAGAATGAAATGATTTTACAGGTTTTTTTGCAGGATGTATGAGGACGAAGTTTGGCTGGAGGATTTTTAAAAATTTGTATTAATACCTAACCAAAATACAAATACGAGGCCGCAAATGCTGAAAAGCATGCACTTCATAAATAAATGAAAAATTTCATCATCTACACAATATCATCTGCCAATCCACGAATTATGCAACCAGGAGAACGATCGCGACAAAAACTACGTACGTGTACTGTAATCTCTTGCGACATTATGACTCGTGGTACATCTGAGCAAATTTTATTTCTCTTTCATAGTGTTAACTTTCTGCATGAGATTTTACTTTGTCTTTCATGGGTCGTGGAGTCCATCCACCACCACTTATACAACCGGGACGACAATCACGACAAAATCGCCTCGTAAAACATAAATTGCGAACCATTCAAAAATTTGCTAGCGTAAATAAAGGGAAGATTTTACATTGTGGGTATATGGAAATTATTTGGACTTGAAGAAAAAGTCATTAATGGCAGGAAAACGTAAATTGTTGGGACTTAAAAGTGAGGTTTTACTGTATTTGTAATTTTTTACTTCTTCCAAATCAGGCACAAGAATGACTTCATCATCCTCTGTAAACAACTGTAACTGAAGGAAACTGAAGAAAAAACTGTAAACATTAAGATAAACACATATTTCATAAATAAATATTAATAAGTACATAAAATAATATAAAACTCAATAATCTTAAAAACTTGATGGAAATGTGCTTGGCAGTTTTTGTTGTGCTTGGCAGACGTCCGGGATGTTTCAATTGAAAGAAGTCAATTATTTATAACAAAATATATTTGCTTGCCATTTACTGTACGCAATTATTAAAAGAGTAACTAAGAATAATCAGAAAGAAACTGTTTCTTAATTTACAAAGTTAATACTTAAAAGTATTGAAGTTGTGCAGAAAGTGAAAATAATGGAACCAAGCATCATATTACTGCACATTTAAAAGTGTAATATAATTATTGGAAAAGGGTACATAAAATTTGATATTTCTTATGCTGTACTTCGCTCAATATTTCCTACCGTGCTGGATTTGTTATCAGCTGATTCAACACGATGTCAACGCGTGGGTGTCATCTGCACGGTCGCCCATCACTACGTTGAGGGTGACCGGACTGGACGATTCTTTAAAGACCATCATTAATAATAGTGATTCCTCAACAATTTCACGTTCATCATCTTCATCCTCACTCAGATTGATTGTTATTAATTAAAATTTAAGTGATTTCATCATCTGTGAAATGTTGTGTGGTGAGAGTATTGTGGTCGCTAGCTATCCATTCCTCTAAATGTACCAATTCCATTTCCTTTTATTCAGGGTTATGGATGCTGTTGCACAGTCAACCAACTTCAACATCATAGATTTATCCTCAGAAACATGAAAGCCTTCAAAATCCCCACTTATTTTGTCTACATCAAACCTTAAAACAGGCCAAAATTAAACCATGAATGTTTTAGAACTGACTATGAAATACTATTTCATGCACGCAAAATTTCCCACATCACATCTTTTAGATTACATCTATTTCTGAAATAGTCTAGCCTTCTCCATTACTATTTGGCCAGAAATACTAACTAAGCACTTCACTTCGACACAATCGAAACCACGCAATCTAAATCAGCACTTAAAGTTTTATAGTCACTTATAGTTTTTCTCTCTGTCATCCATTTCTTCGTGTCACTTCAACAGCTAAATATTGAGGATTTTCTCTTTCTTCTTCTTAATGTGCTACATTGTCGAAGATCCCATGCAGTATGTTTCAGACAAATGCTTTACCGATATTGCAACGGCATCAAGCTTTTACACAACTTGAATTTGTTCTGCAATCTTTAGCATTTACTACTGATTCTCACTCCTCTGCTGTTGCCACAACTGTATAATTTAGACATGATTAGGGAGAAACAAGCAGATAAGAAATAATTTTATCAAATTGTAGATGTTACAAATATATTATCATTGTTCTCCTAAAAATCTTGTAGAAGTGACCAATAAAAGTAATGCAGATATTACTGCAATTGTAAACTGGGTAAAAAAAACTTTAGCTATAAACCACACAAAGACTAAAGGTATGTTAGCTGGGGGCAAAACATACTTAAACTTAATTAAACTTGACAGCATCCGCAAAGTTAAACTTGAAAATGCCTTTATTCCTTATTTAAATTCTGTGACTAATCTTCGTCTTACAATAAACAAACATCTATCCTGGAATTAACACATTTCTTTAGAAGGGTGGTTGGCACAATGGGCCAATAATTCTAAGTGCCTCAGGGCCTCCTTGGAGGAACTCCACCGCAAAACAATCTAATCTAATCTTTATATTCAATCTCCGGCGTGATGATCATATCTCTCCGTATTTCCGGCAACTTGGCTGGGTTTCAACAAATTCACATCGAACGTACCTACTGGCTACATTCCTCTACTCCCTTTTCCATAGCAAGTAACCTGAATATCTCCTAAATATCTTCCCTGTCTCACTGTCTACCCTAACAATAGAAATTAGATCCTCATCACAATATCTATACTATCCAGGTCACCGCACTGCAACCTTTCAAAATTCTTTCTAAGTTGCCAGAGCAAAACTCTGGAACTCCCTACCCGATGAATTAAAAAATCTGAAGTCCGTATCCCACTTTAAAAACAGTTTATTTCACGTGTTGTTAGACAAATAGTTACCTTTTTCCCTGAAATGTATTTGTATAATGGTAATACCCACAATTTATGACTCATCGTATGTTTTTTGCTAAAAATTATATATTGTTGTTCTGTGTTGTATTGATGTATGTTATTTGCATATTTTTATGTGCATTGGGTATTCTCCGTACGCGGATATGTGTTGTATATTAACTATATATTCGCTTGTATTTGTATATTTACTGTGTGTTCTGCATATGTAAATTTGTCAGAACCTTGATGTCAAACTGGTATTGTTGTGTCTTTGTTGTACTTAAGGGATTATGTCCCAGTGCAAGTAAATTGTCTATCTAACTATCTCTTAAATTTATATATTTACTTCAAGTTGCAGAATAATTCCAGTTGACACGGTACCAGAATTTAATATGTTTAAATGATTGATTATCAGAATAGAAAATATTAACATTGAAGAATGGGATAGTATATCGACAGGTTATGAAGCAATGTTTCGGTAAAAAATTTTTTCGGCATTTTCCCCAAAGTACCGGATAGTTGATCATGGCAAATTTGCTGGATTATGGGTGTTCCCGGATTAGGGATTCCCGGATTAAGAGTGCTCAACTGTATTTCATTTGGTAAAAGATTATACGCTTGAAATGGCCGACTGTTTTTGATGCTCTTCATTATTATCTATTAAGCGTGATGTTACCTTGCTCAATTTTGAACAACCTTTGCATTTAATTAATTATTCCAAAGAATTTCTTTTTAATGGTTTTCATAGCGACAAAATCTTTTTGACTGATAAAAGAGCAATTCGATAATAATCAAATAAATGTTATTTCCTCAATAATATCAAGGAAAAAATTCTACATATTTACTACAGTATGCATGCATAAAATGGCTAGTTAGCAGAAAAATGAGTACTCCCATTTCATAGCTGCTCTTACATTCCACTAGCAGAGCACACAGCAGAGATTATTGATCATCTAAAACATGGCTCACAACACTAACTTCATTCATTGATTTTTTATCATAACCATGCCCTCCTGCATATAGCTAAAGGTGTTAAAAGCCATGAACTAAACAATTCACATCTAAAATAAACTATAATCTACATTGATGCATTTAACTTACTTTGCACCCACAAAGAGGGGGCAGAGTAGTACATTAATGATGCCGTGAATATGGTGAAGGGGAAGAGTGTGAAGAATAATATCCTTTTCATTCCAGGCCCAAGACTGGATAAGAGAATACGCCTGATGTTGGATATTGCTGTGAGTCAACACCACACCTGAGATACAAGAGAGGTTAACAAATAAAGATTTATTATAATTTTATTTAAATTCATCAAAGTTAAAATTTACTTATATTGAATTATAGGAGATTAAATCTTTTTGGAAACTAAATTTATTGAAACTTAAAAGTTGAAAACTTTTGCAAATTTCACTCATAACACATAGCATTGTTGTAAAATTTGAAAAAGGTATGCATTGAAATAAAATTTTCCAATGGCATCAGCAAGTAAGTGCTGTGACAGAAATAATCACACTTGTGGAACTGAACTTGCTACATTGCAGCATATCAAATTCTAACAGTGTCCTGGGTATTACGTAATTCATCTAACAGAGATCTCTTGGATATTCAGACTTCAAGATAACTTTTGATTCATATTTCAGACAGCATTTCAGATTTTTTAGGACATGCTGAATATTTCATCCCAAAATTTGCTTTTTCCAAAGGTTTAAAGTTCAATGACATTTGGTAATCTACGAGACAATATGACATCATAAAGAGGTCACTTCTTAACGAATAGGAAAGTTACCACTGCAACTAAAGCACTGATGAAGTACAGACAGGAGAAGCAGACAGAGAAGTACAGGAGAAGCTGAGTCTTTAATCAAGAATTTGTCACTTTTCACAAAATTTAAACATGGCATAAGAGCATCAATTAAAGAACATCACCTATTATTTTCATGGATGTGATGTATGTTAATACTTGAAAGAATTTGTATGCTGTCTCAACGTCCCTGTAAGTAATATTCATCTCATTTCTGGCCTTTCCATGCATACAACTTACCTATACATGAATCTTTGATTTTCACCATGGAAGATTACGTTCTCAGGGCTCACTACACATAAGGCCAGGAATTACACAATATTATTAAATCATGTTACATCTGGCTTATGCATTACATCAAGGCTCATAACATATAAGAGTATAAAATCTATTTTAGCTGGCTTTATTAGTTTCATATAACATATCAAATAAGGGTACATGAAATAAATAAAAATAGTGTTTAAAGAAGAATTTGAATAAAAGTTTTAGAAAAGAGCAAAAGTTTTAACATCTACAAAAAAGGGCAAAAATTTTTTTCACCCAAGATCTAAAGGTAAAATTCATGCATACATCTCTCTTTACATAATAGCATGAAACATGAATACAATGAGAAAACATTAATGGTTGACCATAATTACCCTACACAAGACCATAGCTCACTAATTATTTCTAGCTCAGCAGAAATGGTAGTAACAGCAACAAATACCCATGGGCAAAATTAAGCATAGAAAACTTAATGTTCTAAAATTTGATTTTTTCAGTTGTGCTTCAGACTTAAGATTAAAGTGATGGAAACAAATCTTCAGTATATGGTGGTGAGTCATGAATATGTTGGTTCTCACATGAGAATGTATCATCTCATCACATACTTTTCACACTCGAAGATGCCAACTTATTAGTATGCGAGCACAACTATGTACTGCCAAAAAAATGTGCCTGCTGCAGTGCTTGTTACCCTCTCCCTTTTCAGAAATAACCAAACCACTTACTGGCACTTAACACATTAAGCTGAGGTCTAAAATGCAATTCACAAAAGATGAACAAATTCCGACTCTTAATAACTGTATTTCTGAGACATCCTTTCAGTAGTCAAAAATAACCCTAGATCTTTCACTTTGTTGGTGTACTCAAACGCAATCATGATGACAGTCACAAAATTCAAATTCATGGAAGAGATTCTAGACAAATTGAATTATCACAGCAGAACAACGATCGAAAGCAGCACATATTAAAGCAGAGAAAACCATTAATACTTATTCTGATCTGAAGAATAAAATTCTGGAGAAACTAATTTATTACACCACTCATAGTGTGCCTAAACGCATCATGATGCAAAATTTGACAGATCAGTATTACAGATACCAAGTTTGAACAATGCATGGCTTATAATAATATAGCAGCTTCAAAGAGTGTGAAAAATACACACTTTTCAATAATTCTGAGTAAAACATGATAGAAATCAATTAATAGAGTTTGAGCATTACTGGGGGTACATTACTTGAGGGTTTTCTAAGACCAAAGAGAATTTTTCAAAGCCATGATAATCCAAAAATTCTAACCAACTCCATTGAACACGTTATGAATATTACCAAAGAATAAAATGAATAATAATGAAGATCAGTCAAAGGGGTAACAAATCAAATATATATTTTACCATCCATACAAACTTTAGCATGCCTCAAATCGTACAAAGCTTGAAAACTAATTACCACTAAAACAGGGGAAACATATAGGGACAGAAATCACCACACTATTAGTTATTCAATATTAGTTTTTCTCATTACATATTGCCAGCAAGCAGTTGTACTTCAAGAGTCTCTTACCAGTCGCATTGTAACATGCATTGTTAAGTTATTAATGTATGGTTGGTATGGTAGTAGGTAAGACTGAAAAATTGAGCAATCATATTCGATACATGTACCTGATGAACTTCCAGATGAAATGCTACCAACTAATGATATCATAAGATAAACATTTTTACTTTTGATTCTTACCATTTAACTTTTGTGGCTGTACGAAAAAACTGATAAAGTTGACATGAGAAGAAAGAAATTAATATGAGAAAGTTAGAAAAAGAAAGTACAACATGAAGCTAGTATGAAAAGATCTTATGCAAGTTAGGTTTTGTTATGTCATTGTGAGACTACTTGTCTTGTTTGGAACTTCATACCTGCACATATGTTACAACAGAGTACATTAACGAATGAACATTACATTTTACATTGATAATAAGGTTGACCAAATATTACAGCAAGGTTAATGCGCTGCCTGGGTGATTACAGGAACAGCTGTACCAAATTCATGATGCCATAGGAAGTCAATAAACTGCCTCACTCAATGAAATTGGCTACCTCGTCATGATTTTTAACCCTTTCGCTACGAACGCCGTTTATAAACGCCGCAGAATTTTTACTCCTGTGAACGAAGGCCGTGTATAAACGCGGCAGATTTTTCTACGCAAGAGAACGAAGGGCATCTTAAAACGTCGCTAGGGCCAGGTAGGCAGAAAAGGTCCAAGGTGTCATAAAGGACCCTTCCTCGCGGCTCTGAAGACCCTTCCTCGGCTTAGAGGCGGGAATTATCTCGACCCTTCTTCGCAGCGCGAGCCTCACCCTCGGCAGTTGTTCGCAGTCACTTTTTTGTTTATGCAGTGGGAAAACCAAAATAATAATTGTTTCTAAATCGCATTATTGAGTGCCAGAAGTTAATTCCTTAGGTTTTTTTGAATCTCTAGAAATTTTAAACGGAACTCTAACGTTATTATTAACAGAGTTCAACTGTTAATGAGACTTCAAGATTTGGGAGAATTTTTCATTGCATGTGAGGAACTAAGACGTATGTTTTTTTATGATTTGACGATTAGGTAGTACCGATATTTTTCTCTCCGTTTTACTTGTTTATGAACTTATATTGTAAAACAACCGTAATTGTAATACCACGTGACACCGTGAAATCTATTATATCTACATTATAGGCTGAAAATCCCGCTGAAGGGTGTGGTTTATGCTAACATTAGCAGTCAAAAACTTTACTTTCTTGTAACTAAATCTTTTTGGTGTAACTGCCATTCAGCTATAAAAAGTATCTTTAAATCTGAAAAGCATTCAAATTTGTTCTGTGTGATGTGGTAAAGAGTGATCATTATGTTGTAATCATTTATGTTAAAACTAGAAGAAAACCGCATGCGTGCTTGATGGAATATTGGAAGGTTCAATAAATAATTGCTAGGCAGAAAAATCTATCTCACGCTTCCATTGCGAATATATTTACATAAAAATGTTTCCTGATGAAGGTATAGCACCAAAAAAAGTGCATGTGCTTTTATATAAAACACGGGTATGGTTGGATTATGCGCGGACGTCTTCTATTGCGAAACAACACAAATAATTATTACCTATTGTAACCATTGATATGATGTCGTTTGTGCTAAATATCTTAATATTAACATTAGAATTTCGTTTAAAATCTCTAAATGGTATTTATAACAACAGGAATTTATTTCTGTATTAACCCCCACTTAAAGTCTTACTATTATTTATTTAACAAAAATCACTGAATTCAAAATAGTTGACCGCGGACACAGGCCGAGGTGGGTTCTCATTTGGAAAAGGGCGAAGATGATCTCTAGTCAGTGGCCAAGGAAAGGGTCGGGAACCCCGCTGGGTCCGGTCCTAAAGTGGGGAAAAGACATACCTGCTTGAAGCCTAGCTTCAAGAGAGCTTCGTACGGGGAGTGGAAAAATATTCTAGAGGAACCCGTGAGAAGGAAAGCATTTTCCTGAGTAGGACTCCG
The DNA here is from genome assembly GCA_933228895.1 of Platycnemis pennipes. Lineage (NCBI taxonomy): Eukaryota > Metazoa > Arthropoda > Insecta > Odonata > Platycnemididae > Platycnemis > Platycnemis pennipes. Next base: position 114,712,981 of record OW121850.1, read on the forward strand.
GCGCGAAAGGGTTAAGGGAAATGTAAAAATGCTGATCAATTAAATTTTTTAAATCAATTTTCATCAAATTTAAATCAATTAAATTACATTTTAAATTGTTTTCATGTGTATGTTTTTGAGTTTTCTTCTTTTTCTCTGTACCAGGCCAAATTCAAGGGAAATAAATACTATTATTTTTGCTTTCTTTCAATTTTCTTCAGTGTTAACTGAGTTATAAGTGAGGAGTATGGGTTTTCACCAAAGTAACTCTTTACTGTTGCATGAAATTGAGTAATTGTCTAATGTGACATATTTAGATTATAATCATCTTTTGTAAATTAATATATGTGTACGGGTTGTAACTATTACGAATTTGTTTCGGGACAAAACCAGAAGCTGAAATGACAATCGGCACTATACGAACCATTTCCATATTCCAAATTCCTTTTATTCCTATTGCTAATTCTTTATACTTGGTGACTTTACTGCTATTGTTTTCGCAAGGTTATGAGAAAGTGTTATTGCAATATTCACTAAAAACCGTATTATTCAATAAATAACAAGCACACGACCTACACAAAAAATGTATAACATTCATAAAAAAATGAAATAAACCGGAATATATTAGAATAATTTAAGAGGTAAATAAAATTAAAAAACCAAACTAAAGTAGAAAAATAACAATTAAGTTTGGCAAGTAGATTATAAATTACCTGCACATTACCTAAAGCATGAAACAAGTTTATCTGCGAAGACGGTTGCATAATTATCAGGATGTCTACCAAATGCCCCAGTAGGTACATTGATTAATTCAAATATTTATTCAACCAGCAGAAAATCCAACCCCAATTTTTACCCGAGAAGAATTCTTTCCAAGCACAGCTTATATCCAAAGCAAAGAAAAAGTTGAAAGCTAGACCGGATGACAACTATACAAAGGATTGGATAAGGCTTCATGTAACAAATTTCCACAAGGATTCAGAATTAAAAAAACTGAGTAATTAAAATCGTCATTGACACACAACCATGCTTGCAATGCAGGATGTCTTCCCTGATGAAAATAAACCGTGACAGACAGTGTGACAACAATGTGTATCACACTGTGCAAGTATATTAGCCACAGTGTATGTACACTGTGCATACAGTGTGCTCCCTTCAAAGCGTGATGGACAGTGTGACCACAATGTGCTGCACACTGTACAAGGCTATTAGTCACAGTGTACGCACACTGTGCTCCCTTCAAAGCGTGATGGACAGTGTGACCACAATGTGCAGCACACTGTACATGGGTATTAGTCACAATGTGTGCACGGTGTCCTCACATTGTGAACACACTGTACCGTCACAGTGTCTATCACGCTTTCTGCACGCTTTTGAGTCCCAATTTACGCTTTTGTCACGGTGTATGCACACTGTAATCACACTCTTGTCACATTCTAAGCACACTGTGTTCACACTGTGTTCACACTGTCTGTCATGGTTTATTTTCACCAGGGTTCTGGACAAAATTCCATTTTAGTTTTCCTATAAACATAGTTGATAACAAAATACATCATATAAGTAGCCACAAACGAACCTCACCCAACCAGTCTAGCACTCAGAACATTGCCATCTCCCTGTCGCACATTAACTTCTCCCAAGGTCCTTCCCACAACTACCTAAGGTCATTCATGCTATTTGATGTAATTTTAGCATTTTTTACTACTTCGGACCACCCATTACACTCAAATTGCTGTTCAATCAGAGGAGTAATTTATTCAAAAATCATCTGTGGAAAACATTGTGTACCAATGAAATTTTGTAATTTTCACCCAAAATCTTACCATGTTGTCCAGTTCTATTTTTTATAATTTTATGTACATATGTCCACATCCAATTCCCACACATAAATGATGAATGGTTGACATTGGAGCTAATACTTTAACAGGTGTACAGTAATGGGAGAAAAGTTATAATGCACTACCAAGTACATACTTATTCTGTAAGAACTTGTTAGTGCATTATAACTTTTCTCTTCTTGGACATAGGTATTACCACATTTATCTTATTTGCTCTACAGCTGTTTGCTTTTTGTACTGAATTTGCTGTACAGCTCTAGACTAATGGCGACAGGGTTACCCACAAGAAGGAAGGTATTACGTACTGTAAATATGCATATAACTCAGACATGAACCACAAATTACAAAAACAGGAATTGACATGCAGATTATCCACAAAATCATGAACATTGAAAGATATGCATAAAAATTAATCAAGAAATAAAAAAGAGACAGGAAGTGTACGAAATGAGAAATAAAGGACATTGGTGTTTTGATAGATATCATAGAGGGAAGATTAATAGGTGAGTGGGGCAGAAAAAGGAAAATAAGCTGTTTTGATGGAATCATAATAGGTAAAAACATGGAGCTAAAGAACATCATCTGAAAGATCCCGCTGGATAAGAACTTTTAAAAGCACTTCATACCCATAAAGAATCAGTAGAGCCCTTTACATCACCAATCATTTCAAAACAACAATCTGCGATCAATGATAGAAACTAGCAAGAAAAATCTTTCAGTGTCGAAGAGAAATTACCTGATGAAAAAGATTTTTCCATGAGATGATGATTTTCAAAGGAAAAGGTCTCTTTAAACTTACAATATACATTATCATCGAGAGTTCTTTCCTCATTACAAAATGTACCCCACCAATAGGAAAAAAAATCATAATGGGCAAAATTTAGTCCAAATTAAATTCAATACATTAACGTCCCCCAAAATACATTAAAACATAGGTAGCTTTCTTATTGATTCCAGACCATATTAGATACTACCATAAGTATTTGCAATTTTCTTCGATACAGCTTCAATTCAATATCACTACCATCACAAATATTCATAAAGGTAGTATAAAAGAAATTTAGCAAATATAGATGATTCATTAGTGACAAATATTTTTTGGAAATAAAAAATTCTAACAGATATTATCTTCAAGGCTCTTCAAACAATGGACAATGATAAGATAAGATACCACCAGTGATGTATTTATGACCTCTGAGGCCCCCAATGTTATAGTCTTGCAACCTAGCAGCTTGACATAGAATTTTCCTTATATATTAAGACAATACATGAGGAATACAAATATCCATCACTATAAATACTCTGCTGGTAGGCGCCAGGTTACATATAACTAGACATATCTTCTCTCTCGTGAGGCCCCCAGCACTGCCAAGGCCCCTGGCGGCCACTGGGTATGCTATATGGTAAATATGGCCCTGGATACCACCTGATTTCTAATGTAACACCACAATATTCCATAAAAAGACAAGACTTTTGGGCATTAAAGTATATAAATTTAAGAATTAAAAATCAGGAGTCCAAATCAGTAACACCGGGCTTGACAAAATCCAAACGAAAGCGTAGGAAAATGGTTCTCGACTTTATTTAACCAGTGTACCTCTCGGCAGTAAATTTCCCTGATCTGTCCTCTTTAACCATTGTCCATTGCATGAAAATTGAAGAGCTGATTTTCATTTACAGTTGAATCTGTAGTGTAGTCATTAAAAGTACGATTGTTTACTCACTGATAATGCAATGCTGGCTGTTTGCTCAGCTCTGGACCAAAATTTTCAGTCCAACAAATGTGCTCACTACTACTCCCGCCATTATTGAACTTTCTTCGCATACTTCTAAATTATCAAGTGCATATTCCAGGTAGGGAGCCACATCCAAACCATGGACCCCTTTTGTTAAGAGCTGACTAATGCCAATGCAGAGTTTCTCCCCACTCTTCCTCCTTTCCGTGAAAAATTTCTACCCACATCCAAATATCCACCAATAATAATGGCAAGTGAATTTTTCTGATGGTCACCTCCCCAAAATAACTACCTAACCATCGAACTGACTTGCATGCTTCACAGACAGTGAAGTAAATTTTAACATGTTTAAAACTACAGGTATTATATGAAGAAGAAGAGACAAAAATGAATACAGTAATGTTAAAATGTGATTATTCATGGGGAACAAAACACTATGTGTGAACATATATAATTTTATTTGCTGAAAAAATATTTTAAGAATTAAATTTGAGCATGAAATTATCTCATACTTCCAACCTAAGAATTGAATACTTTAATAGAAAGATAAAACTTTTTGTTACTCACCTTTAGGTGACCCAGTAGTTCCACTCGTGTAAATGATAAGGGCATCACTATCAGCATAAAACTCATCATCAAGGCCACCTTTTAAGATATGATTGGGTTTTAGTTCAACTTCTTCATCTGCTGCCGCCAATGAAGACACAGCCCTGTTTGGGCCATGCCGCCTTGCCAATACCCGGAGGGCATCCTCTACGACCAGCATTTTCCTCCCTTTACCCATCAGCTGCGTTGCTAATTCCAAATAGTCATGACCAGCCAAGATCAGGGATACATCACTATCTCTAACATGGTGCTCCATAATGGGAAGTGGGTGATCTTGGCATAGCGGCACCACTATCATAAATAAAAATATTTTTACAAAATACAAAATAAGACGATAAGGTGTTTTCAGTAAATTGCATGCATTGATATTATTTCAGTCAAACTGATTGCTCAGACTACTATAGGGAGTCGAAATAATAACTTCACTTAAAGACTTTGAAACTTACATTAATATTATAAATGACTACTGCAGGGATATTTCAAAATAGTTTCCCACATTCCAAAGGGACATCGAGGGCTAAGTCAAATGTGAGATTAATACATAATCAAAATATAACACAATGGAAGGGAGAGAAAAAAATGATTGCATGGTACAACAGTGCTCTTATACAGAATATCTTTTCCATATGCTATTTGTATTGCACTTTTTATCATTTGAATGCATGAAATCAGGACAATTTGTCCACAACCAATATGATTTTTGTTAACACATCCAGCACTGATCAATTTTATTATGACACTTGTCAGTGTCAAATCAAATGTTCAATCAATGAACCACTACGAAGCATGTGACGACTTAAGAAGTCATCAGAGCTGAATGTGTCAACAAGTCATTCATCAATAAACATGATAAACATTGATAGTCTGGAAGACATGTATTCCAAAAAAAATTCCCGACTGTTTACACCAGAAATAGCAACAAAGGAGGTAGAGATCCTCAGTAAATAAAAATTTGTACTCTAATAAAACAAAAAGCAAGGCAATTATATCACAGAATGGCAAAGAGAAACATTAATGGGTAGATCCTGCGGGAACTTATTGGGTACACACACACCTGCAATACAAGCAGCATTGCCTAGTTAAAACCTGGTAGGTAACAGAAATATACAATTAAATTACACCGTAAGCATAGTTGTCAGAAGGAAAGAAAAAGTCTTTCTGAATAATAATACACTAATTTTGTTAGTATACACCTAACACCCTGACAAAAATAAGCCCCTTCATGGTGGGTAGGCAGGGGGTACGGGGATGGTAGTAAATTTCATGAAGTATAGTTAGCTGCCCTTTACCCACTCTTTTATATTTCATGGAGGGTAAAAGGAGTGGTAACATAGTGCCCATCTTACACTCACTGGTCTTCTCTCTGCTTACACTCTGATTACCTTCTCATGAAACACCCTGAAGGGTAAGAAAAGGGTAGGCATAGCCCCAATCTTTTCATTTCTAGCACCAACATTCCGCTTGCTCCTACCTACCCTCACTCAAATCACAAGGAAGCATGGTTCTGAGGTTTCCGCGGCGTTTCTCAACACTGGTAACGGCTTTCGGGCGTTCCTCCGTGTCGTGTGTTGTCAGGGTGACGACAGTTTCTCCAGCCATCCTGCTGGCGTCTTCAGGTCAGAAGTCACTTCTGACCTGAAGACACCAGCAGGATGGCTGGAGAAACTGTCGTCACCCTGACAACACACGACACGGAGGAACGCCCGAAAGCCGTTACCAGTGTCACAAGGAAGCATATAGGAGAGGTAAGCCACCATTCTTTCCATGAGTGCATTGAGGTGTAGGAGTGACTTTGGGCTACCCATTGCCAACCTATTGGGCTTAAAGAAGAGGTAGTGCATGACTGAAATAGCAGAGGATGCAGTAAGTAGGAGGGATCTGCGCAACCACCCCATGAAAAACCCCATAGAGAATCAAAAGTCTACCAAGAGAGTACATGTGTTTCTAGTTTGTGTGGCATTGACATTTCTGAAAGTGATCCACAGGACCCTGTGAGAAGAAGGGATGGAAAACGAAAGTAGCAGCAAATACAAAATGTGATTTTGAAGGTTGGGTTTTGCAGAGAGCAGATGATGAGAAATATCTCCGTAAAAAAGACTAACTACCCAGAACAAATATTTCAAGTACACTAGCGTCATTACTTCATGATTGCCTGTACGATTGTTTTGGGTTCACTGCTTGGTAAACAGCCAAGCAACGGCATAGTGTTTTATGTAAGGATTTATATTTTGTACATATTTTAATGTAGTCCTTGCTGAATGGGAATTACTGCATCAAACTATTAAGTATTAATGAAATCATTCTGCAAAGCCTGTGCCAGAATTTTCGTCAATTGGAAGGTAAAAAATGATCCATAATTTTTCAGAGAGCATTGAGGACTTAAAATACATCACTGCTAAACGAATCAGTTGGCAACATGTCCTCCTCTTTGACCAAAAGACGAAGATCTACCTGGTACTTCTAAAGAGAAGAAAGCTTGAGCTTCTTCCTGTGCTTCCATAAATGAAGAAAAAAAGAAAATTTTTACAACAGCTTCGATGTTTAAATGAAATTGTCATCACAATATTCTTGACATAACTAAGAATGTTACATCACTAGCTGAATATCAAGATAAACCAGAGAAGAAATAGATCGCATGGCATACTGCCATCCTACTGTTCCTGTACACTACAAGCGCATGAGTGCTACACTCCACTTACCCATGCCTTACACCTCGGGGAGATACGGATCATGTGGCAAGCCATTGTCCTACCATTCCCCTATGCTACAAGAGCACAAGTGCAACACTCCATTACCCATGCCTTACAGAGCAGGGAGGTGTGGATAGGCTGTAGTGTGTGACTTCCAGGGTAGGGCTACTGATGTTCTACTGGTACCCTACCCTCAGATATTCTAAGTTACCATCACACTACTCACCAGTAAAATGGCCAATTACCATCCACCTACAGGCTGTCATGTTGTTTTGTTAGGTTCGGCCTAAATTATTTTTGTCAGAACAAAGACCTAGAAATTGACATTGCTAGATAGCCACCCGAAATTACTTAATCATACTCACATTTTAGAGTTTTCTTTATATTTTGCCTTATTTTAAAAGTGAAAGGGAAACTGCTCATTAATAAACACCAATATTATAATGCTATAGTATCAGCAGAATACAGCTTTAAAATACCACTTCCAAAATGAACGTATTTACCTCTACAGTGAGGGTGTGCAACAGAAGAGGTAGACCTCAGCAAAAAAAACGGAGGTAGGAATTAAATAGCTAGGCAAAATTAGTAGAAATGAATTACAGTGAGTTAATTATAATTATCTATAAATTTGGTTAGAGAATGAAGTTGAATAAAGAATGAATACTCCAGAACTTGACAATAAGCATGATTAAACGCCAAAACATAAATATAGAAACCTGGGTGAGGGTGCAGTACAGTGGTCATCACCGAGAAGTGATACAAACAAAAAAGGCAGAAGGAATGACAAACTGGATGAGCACCTTTCCAAAGTGAGATCCCACAATTATAAGTAATTAAAGGTGCAGCAAAAATTAACAGTGTAACTATTGGACAGGTAGAGACAAAATGTTAACAAAAATGACACGAATATATTCCTACCAATTTGGCCACTCATCCAACATGCCCACTGAGCAATGACATAAGAGGCATCGTTTGGGCAGAGCAAGGCAACTCTTTCTCCTTGACGTCCTCTGAGTATTTCACTAATTTGAACGGCGAGTTGATTGCTACTTAGGAAGATTCCCTCATAAGTGTAATCCCCATGACGATCTCTGATTGCTGTCCTGATGGCAAATCTTTCCGCGTGCCTAAATACTGGTTGGACCTAGAATTTTAGGGAAACGCATTACTTGATTTGTTTAAACAACAGTCATACTAAACATTTGATTGTAAATATTCTGTAAATAACTCTAAGCATAAAAGCATACCTTATTCTCCGAAAAAGTTGTTACACTCTTCTGGGGTCGTGCAACATGAAGCATTGAAGGGCTTACACGACTGTGTAGGCGCATTAATTGCTTTAACACAGCCGAATTTTTCAGAAAAACACATTTTGATCGGAAAATAAACGATGACCAATGGAAAACCATTTTTCTAAAATGACTTTTTCAAATTTGCAACCTGTTAAAAAAAATAAACAATGCTTTTCACAGGATTGATGAAGCTAGTAAAATACAACGTCAAATGATACGTTTAATTTCAAACTAGAGTTACTATATTATCAATTGACAGTGGAATACAATTGTAGACGATACGCTTAAGGTTAAGCACGTAAACGTCAAGGTATTGAACATTTCAGCACTATATCGACAATTAAACATTTTAAAAAAATTATACATTCACTACAAAGGTAACACACCAAAACACTGTTGATTACCTTTCAACCGCAATTATAATCAACGATTACGTGTGATGTACACAAGGATGACAATCACCGCATACAATGTTCGTGCCTAACATCCCGCAAAGAACCTTCAAGTGAAACTTGACTTTATTCTACTATTTGTGTCTCGAGGTTACTCAGATACGTCTGCCCACCTTCAGCCTCAAGGACGTCACCTAATCCGAAGCACGCAAAGCGAATCAGTTTTTTTTAACACTGGTGAAAATTGGTGAATGCAATCGTTGTTGTTTACATCCTACTACGCCGGAGATGTCTTTATCGTCTCTATCACTCAAGTTTTGTGAAAGAGACCTGAGAGAATTTAATCTTTGATCCTAAGGTTACGAACTGAAAGTAAAATAGTATTATAGCCCTACGTTACATAAATGACAGCAAGAAGTTTATCATAATCAAAAAAGACGATCATATCTGATATCAATGTATTAGTTTCATCATTATTAGTTTCAGGGCGAAGGAATAGGATAAAGATACTCATATTTTCAAGGAATAATACATATTTTGTAGTAATTATCTTGTCTTCGATTTATAATATATAATGGGGCGTACTCGAAAAGACAGCACTGGTTCAAGCCCAGTTGATCATTACAGAAAACAAATAGGTATACGACTATGCAGAAGACATTTACGCATGAATATGTATCTATATATAATATGTACATATTCATGCATTTACGTCTCCTTAAGGTCCTTATTAGTTTAAAGTGTTAAACATTTTTTTTTGGCCTTAGGTAAGCAAGACACGAAGAAAAGTAAGGACAATTTACGGGCCTCTAAAGATATTTCGGACATGAAGGAGAATGCTCCAGCTGTCTACAAAGTAAATAGCATTTTTTAAACGTAGTTTTTACATGATCAATACTGGGTAAATGCGATCGAGAGGATCACTATGACGCCTTATTGCGCATCTCCTGACACTACATGTATGCATTTAGTGTAGTACGTGTAGTATCATGCATGATAAATTTGGTTTCGAAGTCCGCGAAAGACCGTACTTTCCGCAGCATTTCTTTAGTTTTTTTCTCATTCCGGGTGGATTTACCAGTTTTGGCAGCAAGACTTCATAATATTTCATTAAAGTCGAGTGATTTTCCATTAAAATCATTTCTGTGACCCTATCGCTCACATTTACTCAATACTATATCTTCTCAGAGAGTAAAAATTTCCCACTTCTTTACAGGACATAATTCTCATGGTTGGGGTGCTGTTCGCTGTGTTTGTTTGCATTTACCTTGTATTCTACGCAGCTTTGTCTGAAACGAGCAAGTAATCACCACTTGCAAGCAAAAGCATCATTATTGAATAAGCATATTTTGTACCCACGTTATAATTCATGTTTTCCGAGAAGCTACATATGAAGACTTGGCAGCTAAGGGCTGTAAGTGCACAACTTGAGTAGTTTTTTTAAGGAAGTCTAATTTGGGCATCTTTCCTTTCCGGAAATAACATGTGGTGCATATAACAAAAAGAGCACCACTTAGTAGTTCACAAAAATGGATTGACCCCAGCAGTTCCTATTTGTGCCAAATGTTGATTTTTTTCACGAAGGAACGAAATGCACTTGCATACTTTGCTAATGGGAATCCTTATGATGAAATGCCATTTGTGGCAGCAATAAATTTGTCTTAATATGTGCAATTGTGTATGATCTGTGGTATCCAATATTGTTTCATATTTTTTAAAGATTTTATATTGTCGTTTTTGAGATGTAATGAATCTAGCAATAAATGTCACACTGCCATTAGTAGTTTCTTCTTGTTCTCGAGTCTATGATTTCTATTTGAACAGAATAACTAATGGTAATATTAAAATGTAGCAATCTCTCTAAATGTGCTACATAGAAGCTCATTTGGTGAAGCGTAATGCCTCTTAAGATCCATGAATGGCACTCAATAGCTGAGCAATTCCTCAAGGGAAATTAATTTTGAATGAGTCAACTGATACTTAAAAAATGTTGCAAGAAGTTTTTTGTCAGGATGTTCAAACACTTTCTGACAATACTGAAGCCAGTTTCATATGACACTGAGCCAGCCCAAGGTCGAGGATACTCGCTAGTTTGCTAGCTTTCCAGGATCATATGAATAGAACCAGTAGGTATACTGGCTGGCAAGCATGATCACTAGCATACTCACTGAGGTACTTATCCGGTACTAGTTTGCTACTAACTCCCAGTGGCCATCTACCAGTCACGTCACATTGCAGATTTTGTGCGATCTCTTTTTTTAATTAGTATGGAATCATATAGCATAATCACTTCATAGCAAGCACTAAAGCCCGTTTCACACGAAACTTGATCCAGCACAAGACCTAGCGTGCTAGCCACTACTTGATATTGAGGTTTGAATCTAGTATGATTGGAACCATCCTGGGAGGTTTCACACGATCATCGACATTGTGCTTGCTATGAATCAGTTATTCCGTATGATTCTATACTAATTAAAAAAAAAGAAGTTCGCACAGCATCTGTAACGTGACTTGATTGGTCGATGGCTACTGGGCACAACCCCACTTGATGCGGTACTAGATTTAGTAGGACCGCAAGGTCCTACTAAAAATCTAGTACCGCATCAAATTTGAAATCCAGTAGCTCAGCGAGTATACTAGCTAGCTTGCTTGCCAGCCAATATACAGGTTCTGTTCACACAAAACTGGAAAGCTAGCATACTAGCAAGTATACTAGACCTTGTATCATGTGAAACGGGTTAAGTCTTGTTCTGGACCAAGTATAGTGTGAAATGGACGTTAGGCTATAGTTTTCATGATATCATCTGATTCAGTGCAGCACACATTAAAAGATTCGGCGAAGCACCATGAATATGCCTCCTGCAGTATGTTGGAAAACCAGCAGTCCAGTTATAGACAATCAACTTTACTTGATAAATACTGAATAAAGACACTGCATTTTTATTCTAGTGCAATGCTTCCTTAACTTATTGGAGCTACAAATCATATGCGCAACAACCTACACTTGATTAAATCCTAAAAATATTGTACATTTATATTTTGGATGTAAAACATCAAAACCTAGATTTTTATACCACAGGTGATTTCCTGCTTTATATATTTTCTACAACAAAACATTGAAAAGTGAAAGATAAAAGGCACTTTCACCAAATACTAGGGCAAGAACATTGCTGAAAGCAATATTCCATCAACTGTTGTCACTGTCATGTATGTTTTTTTTTTTTTACAGAATACCTTCTAACATAATAAGAGCTAACTATTTTCTAGCTAACAACTGTTTCTGATTACTTATACAAGATTCATGACACACAAGTAAACAAGAAGAATGGAAAATGCAAGCCTTGAATGAGATACATGGCAAAAGTGGTAAAGGAAGTGAAAGAGAAAAATTATGTGAATATGAAGAGGTTAGCCTATAGGATAATCAAGCGGAGAGCTGCATTAAACCAATCTTTGGATTATTGACTGATAATGATGAAGTTAAATAACAGCATGTGGCCAAAACTAAATCATTACATTTTCTTCACCCACTACTTTGTCAGTTCTACATGAAACTAAAAGAGATTCCTTTTCTCATCATAAAACGACAACTGCTCATAAATAATTTGAATGTATCACCACCCAAGTAGACAGTAGATGCCCAGATCTCTCCAGAAAACCACAGGTGGCACATGAAAATGAACATGCTCCTCTGATGCATGAATTTCACATGCCCTTGGGCTCAGTATTTGGTGAGCTTGACCCTCAATAAACACGCCAACCTTCAGGTTGAATACAACTTTATTTCACCACCTACTTAACAGAGAAGTAACATTAGCACTTTTCCCTGAAAAAGTCTCGGTATTTTTAATGAAACCATTCTCACCACATAATCATTTGGACACTGTGGAATAATGCATATGAAATTCTATAGTCCAATACTTATTCCTCCATTTCTCATCAAATAGTACCTAGTCAGCAGCATATCTTTCTTCCTTTGTGACATATTTTGACATATAAATCATTAGTGCTACCACTTATTCTCAGCTTCCAAAAACTGACAACACTAATATGTATGTATTGTACTATTTCAGGAAGAAAAATGTAAATACAGGTAGGCTATCAATGTTCTGCAATGCTTGATTCCTAAGCCATGCTGGATTGTCAATTTTTCTTGACCAGTGATGGCTAGGGTTGCCTCCTATGGTGTCGTTATCCCTTCAATCCCGAAGGTTGGAGGTCATTTCAAAGATTAATCTCCTCCTTATGGAGAAGATTTAAATGGAATAAATGATTTTCATCATCTCGTGTTACTAAAACACAATAAAATATGTTAAATGAAACTGTTAAGCTCTTCCACTGCTAAAATTCTTCTCAGCTATTAAAGAGTCGAGGCGATCTCGATAACTTGAGCTGTGGGTAAGTATTGCCAAACTAAGTGTCCATAATTAAGGTTAACCAGGCAATATAAAATCTGGCACATAAGTTACTTACTTCAGGATTACATTGAACATTAACCCTCTTAGTACGGCGGGCCAATATATCGGCTTTTGCAACTCAGACGAAAAGTGCAGCGAGCTGATATATCGGTCCAAGATAAAAATAGTATCGCTCAACTTTATGACACTGAAATAATAACATATATTTTTCAGTAAAAGTTAATAAAAATGTATCATTATTAATTAGTTCACCTTAAATAATACAGTCAAGCCCACTTATATCAAACCCGAATTTCGAAATCAAACCGTTTATAACAAAGTTCCGGTTATAACAAAGTGAAGGCTATTCCCCGTCAAAGAGATGCTCTGAAAAACTGGTCCACACATAACAAAGTTCAGTTATTACGAAGTAAATCTTGAGTCCCTTCAACTTCATTATAAACGGTCTTGACTGTATAAAAAAACCACATGTGTGTATATATAAAACAATAGCTTCATAATTTTTGTTTTCCTCGGGTGCTACATTTTACTTAATTACCCTCTACATTTCTCTCCAGTACCCAAGGAAGAAGGTTAGCACTAAGAGGGTTAAACACAATCACTTGAAAAAGAAATTTTAAAATTAAGTAATATTTCATTTTTTGTAGAATTCTACATTAAAATCCAGAAGGAAACCTTGACAGGCAAAATTAAGGATGAAATTTATCACATATGAATTAGCTAATCAATAGGTGATATTTTAGTATGTGTGCATCAGAAAAAAATGCTACACATTCGCAACCATTGTATTATGATGAAATCCACTGCAAAATATTCCCTTACATGAATGACAACTTCTTGAAAGAGATAAACTCAATGCTAAGGAATTCAGGTTTGTGTGTAAATTTTTCCGTTGTATTACTTAATATGATGCAAAAAACTAGGTATTTTTAAAAATTTGATTATATTTCTTCCATAAAATTTCACAAAAATGGTCTGGTACTTGGTCTGTGATATTTAAAACAAATGAACAGTTATTATTAATCATAGAACAGAAAATTAGTGGTCCAATGTAGCTATATTACAACGAACATAAACTAAATTTTAGAGGGAACACAAACAATATTTTAGAGGTGCATTAAGTGCTAACTGGAGGCTGTTTCCCCTATTCCCCCTAATGCAAGGTGGTCTCGAACGGCTGCATCCAATACATCCCGCACATCCTTACAGCCTTGAAGTGCATTTTGTAGGGCACGATTCATCCGATCCAAGTGGAGCCTTTGGCCAACCTGTTAAATAAAGGTAAAAAAATTACTTTAATTTAGGCACAAAAGTAATAAAAATATATTTTACTGGTATTGTCTTCAAAGAATGAAAGCAAGCAGAAGAGTCAATAAGTGCCTCTTGTAAAGAGACAAAATTGTGTTGAACAAGGTGGAAACAAAACTTTGAAGCTAAGTTATGCCTAAAATAGCATAATATTCCATTGAGGTGGCTGCAACTTAATATTGATAAGATGGGATAATAAAGGCTTTCAGGCTTTTCTCCGCATCAAGGCATCTCATGGTGATGACAATTTCTCCAGCAATCCTTCTGGCATCTTTAAGTCAGAAGTGACGATGCGTCGAATTTGGCCATCTTATATAGGGGCTTGGGAGTCGTATGTGAGATCTGATAGGTCAAGATGATCTTTTGGTTATAAGTGTGCTCTGATTGGCCAAGACAATCTTTTTTTTTGTCATCGACTTTGAAAATTCTTTCCCAGGTGTTTGCTAACGTGTAACTGTAGTAATTTTCTGGATGTTTGATATACTTGGGTGGAGGAACGCCCGAAAGCCATTACCTCCTCTCATATCTCATAACCTCAGATCTGATAAGATGGGGTGTTAGATTCAAACAGATAAAGGAGTACAAGTGTAATACTAATAGTATGTTAAAAAAGCAAGTCCCATGTGTTAGTTCATAGCCACAGAGGACAATAAGTTTCCATCTTGGTACTACAATCATTTAACACGTTCAACCCGACGGACGCGAATGCGCATCCGAGGAGTGTTGCCAAGACACCGAAGGATGTGCATTCGCGTCTGTTAATGACCTCACTGAAGACTTCTCTGAAGGACACGAACTCATGTCTTCAATAAATTATCGAGTTTTGTTATTCAAAAAATTTTTTAACTAATTTTATAATTACATTTAATTGACTGGCCAAATTAATATGGAGGAAAAACCTTTCCGTTTTTCATGATTGCACACTAGAAATATTCCGGGTTGAATGTGTTAATAAAGAAAAGCCTTCAAAAAGGCCATATTAGTAGTGAATGGATAATCCTATCAAGGCAAGGCAATGGCCAGAAATATGTTAGGGAGGGGGTTGGAACTTAAGACTGTGATCACCAAAAATGTTTTTACTGGGCACAGTCTAAAGCCCATTTCACATGACACTTGATCCAGCACAAGGTCGATGATACTCTCTAGTATGATAGCTTTCCAGAATCCTGTGAATAAAACCAGTACACTGGCTGGCCAGCATGATCGCTAGCATACTCACTGAGCTACTTAATGCGGTATTAGTTTGCTACTAGGCCCCAGTAGCCATCTACCAATCACGTCACGTTACAGATGCTATGCGATCTCTTTTTTTTATTAGTATGGAATCATATGGATGCTTCCATGCAAGCACAAGGTCAATGATTATGTGAAACCTCCCAGGATGGTTTCAATTCTACTTGATTCCGTCTTCAATATCAAGTAGTGGCTAGCACACTAGGACTTGTGTTGGATCAAGTATCGTGTGAAATGGGCTTAAAGTTACTAGTCTTGAGCATAGAACCCTCAAGATAAATTTTTTGGGGGCGAGTTTACTGGTTTGAAGCTCAAGACTGTGGCCCCTGAAATAATTGGTCAAAATATGAAATAAACATATATTTTTACATCAAAATTTTTTTCTTTATTTAAAATAGGATAGCGATAACTTATATTTTTTATGTTCACAATTTTACAGGGTTTCACAATTTTCTTAAATGCAGTACTGTAATTTACATACAGTACAGATAGCTCAATAAAATTTTAAAAAATGATTATTTTAACCATGATTCAACATTGGTATTTGAAAAGCATGGAGGTACATTTTCATGCGCAGCCAAGCCCACTTTCATCAAAACCGTTTATAATGAAGTTACAGTTATAATGAAGTGAAGGCTATTCCCCATCAAAGAGAGGCTCTGAAAAACTGGTCCACATATAATGAAGTTCAGTTATTACGAAATAAATATTCGGCCCCTTCAACTTCGTTATAAACGGGCTTGACTGAATAATAAAATTTTAACAGAATTTGAAAAATACAGCTTTAAAGAACCATTCACTTTCATTAAGTGTCAGAAAGTGAACTATCATTCACTTTCTGACTCTTAAATAAAATCAAAATATTATAACTAAACTCAAATTAGAGTAAATATGTTTAAAAAATTATTCTTCAATTCTTTAATGCAAATGCATCAATTACTTGAACAGTAGGTAAAAGGCTAAATAAAGTATAACGTGCAGGTCAACCTTTGGCTGTTATCTGCATGTCTCCAAAATTTCAAGTACAACGTGCACTCATGTATTACGCGCAGGACACCCGCAGAACCTTGACTACTGAAATGCATATTCCCCTTTCCATTGAAATTTGCATTTTTTTCCATAAGGCAGAGGAAAATCCTAAGCAATTACGCAAAGGATGAAAAAGTAACATATTGTTGTAGCTATTGTATTAATTTCACTCCCAGTAAAGAAAAAAATCAAATCCAAAAAATAATTACATTATCACCATGTGTTAAACCTAAATAAAGTTTTTGAAAAAGATCCAATTTCTCACCTGCCTCACGTAGAAAGCCTACAAAAAAGTATATCAAAAACAGGATTGCAGTCAAAATGTTCTCGTTTTGAGTGTCCCAGCAGAATAAGGTTACATGGATACATTGTATGCAACGCTGTGAGTCTCAGAAGCACAGTCATTCCTATTAACCACTGGTCTGATTCACACCCCTCTAACCTCTATCAGGCGGCAAGAGAGAGCAAGCATAAACAGTCCGAGAATCGGAATTTAGGGAATGAATGATGAGAAGACACATGCTTAAAGATGACTCACAGACAAGAGGGACAACTCATAATCTGCATCTGTCATTCATTTTGTGAATTCAGTTGCAGTCTGGCTGTAACATTGTGGACAGCTGGGAAAGGTGCTGAAAGTACAGCGTTGTTCTTCTGCGACATAAAGCAGGTAGGGTATTTTTAAAGTTGTGTTGACTTAACTATAATTATTTCAATAAATCATTGACGCTGTATTTAATGCAGTGTTACCTTTGTAATTTTTGCATACCTTAAGACATAACAAGGGGTGTAACTGTATTTCTGTAATTTATTTCCTTGTACATAGTTAATGAACCTAATAAATGATATAAATAATGCTATTATTTTTCATATTTTACTCCCACTCTTGGATCATAAGCCTGTTTAAAAATGTCAAAAAGAAGAAATTGTTACACGGCGTATAGAAAGTTGGAAATTGTGAATTATGCCAACATTCACGGTAATTGGCTGGTGATTTGGATTCTTCGAAGTGGATGAATCTAGTGTTTAAGAGTGGCGGTCCTAAAGGAATTTGTTGAGAGCTCTACCTGCAGCAAAAGGGGCTCAAAGGAAACGAAAAGAGTTTTGGCCAGATATGGAGCAAAAATTGAAGGATTGGGTTTGTGTGCAAAGGAGTGAAGCAAGAGGGGTATCAATTGTGTCGCTCAAGTGCAAAGCACTGCAAATGGCTCGCGAGAAAAATATTGATAATTTTTAAGGCAGTAATTGCTGGTGTTATCGTTTTATGAAGCGAAATGGGTTGACAGTGTGAGCGATTACTTCTACCGCACAAAAGTTACCAGAAAATTGGCAAGTGAAAGTGGAAGAGTTTAATTTATTTGTTGGGCAGGCAAAGAATGGTGTTGAACCAAGCCAGATGGGAAACATGGATGAGGTACCTATGAGTTTTGACATGCCGACAAAGCTTACAGTTGATGTTAAAGGCACTCAAGACATAAAGATATACACCACTGGATCTGAAAAGTGTTGCAAAACTGTTGTGCTAGCAGTGAAGGCTGATGGAGAAAAGCTTCCCCCAATGGTGATATTGAAGCGAAAAACAATTCCCAAAGGGGAATTTCTGAAAGGAATTATTGTGCGTGTAAATCCAAAAGGCTGGATGAACTGCGATATGCTGAGAACATGGTTAACTGAGGTGTGGGGAAAAAGGAAGGACTCATTTTTTAATCCAAAATCACTGCTTGTATTGGCTTCAGCAAGACCACAAATAGCAAACGACTCCAAAGCTTTACTGAAAAAACATTCTAAGGTAGCAGTCATTCCTGGAGGTCTAACAAAAAGCTGCAACCATTGGACATCTCCGTAAACAGATCTTTTAAATCGAATATACGGAGAAAATGGGAAAAGTGGATGGCAGATGGTTTCCACACCTATACGAAGTCTGGAAGGATGCAGCGAGCTTCTTATGCTGAAATCTGTAAGTGGATGGTAGAAAGTTGGGCCGATGTAACCCGTGAATGCATATTCAATGGTTTCAGGGTGTGAGAAATTTATTCGCGTGATATTGATGGGGTGGATGAAGGGTTATATGACTCATCATCTGATGAAAGCGATGTTTTGCTTCAAGAAAATTTACCAGACTCATTGTTCAAAAACTTGGATGATTACGATGTTAAATGCGATAGTGAATCAGAAAATTTTGATGGATTTGTTAGTTCATAATCGAGCAAGAATAAATTTTTTTTGAAGAATTTGTGATATTTTATTTCTTATGTGAATGTTTTGAAATTCGTTATCGCATTTAAAAATAAAATAGGTCGGTAATTGTGTTTACATTGGTAAAATATTAACTTAGGATTTGGGCTTCGATATGAATTAATTTTAATTTGAATAATGGTGATCTAAAATTAGACTTACATTTAATTTTTGAATTTCATTGTACCTAGTTTATACCAGAAAATATGAACAAAGTTAGGCTTGGAACAAAAAGAAGGAAACTTTGATATGTTTCAGCAATATCATCATTTCACTGATATAATATTTGAATGCTTAAAGATATTTTTCATAAGTACCTACCTCATAATTCTCACGCATAACTCGCACTTGTTCACCTTATGTATAACGCGCATCAAATAACTTCGAAAATTTTGCAAAAAAACTTGTATAATGCACGGGCTATACTTGAGAATTTAGGGTATACTGATTGTGTGGTGAATGGACATGAGGGCTAATCCACTTAGACAGTTTTGTCCATATGAATTTTGAGAATAATGCTTTAATCTTATTGGGTCCGTAAATGAACTGTCTACATCTACAGTAGAAGCCCGGTATAGTGAGTACGGCTTATTGCGAGAATCGCGTTATAGCGAGTGATTGTCTTTGTACCGCCAAAAGGCCTATGTTTTACATGTAAAATAAAGCGGATATAGCGAGGCCAAAAAGTTCCTTCCACGGTATACGCTCGGTTTTACGACAGATATCTCTCGAGGGCGATACACCGCCTAGCAGAAATAAACTATTGTATTTTGTATTATCTGCGAATTAAACTAAAAATACAATATGTGTGCCATATCTACAACACCTAAAGCCAGTTATGTCCAAACATTAGCGATTTACGGCCTTCAGTACGCTCTGCGCGCTCCCATTTTACGTTCTTCTTTTGTTGGGCCCAGTCATCAGTGGGAGGGGAGTAGGCGGACGACGAGCAAGATGGGAGTAGGAGAGGGAGTTAGGTCAAGGCATGGGCGATATTGATAATCGGGGCACGATAAGATATCGGGGCACGATAAGATATCGGGGCGCGATAAGATATCGGGGCGCGATAAGATATCGGGGCACGATAAGATATCGGGGTAAGATTAATATCGCTATAAATATCACAATAAACATCACGATAAAATAACATGATATCGCGTCCCGATAAAATATCACGATATCGCGCCCCGATAAAATATCACGATATATTATCACGATAAATATCGCGATAAAAGATGCTCGTTCAAATGTAGCGTACTCGCGCCCGATTAATTATCGTGATATTGCGCCGGTTAATCGTGTCGGAAAAAGACAGCCGTTGAGTTGGAATTCGCTTAAACTGGAGCAAGTACGTTTGAAAACTTACTATTCTGCTATCTGCTAATTCAAATTCTCAGCAGTTCTCTCATACTCTCTCTTTCAATTTCAGTGGTCTGATAGTTGACGTACTTGCTCCAGCTTAAGCGAAGGCCAACACAACGGCTGTCTTTTTCCAACACGATTATCCGGCGCAATATCACGATAATTCATCGGGTGCGATGACGCGATATTTGAAGGAGCGCAATATCACGTTCTTTTATCGTGATATTTTATCGGGGCGCGATATCGTGATATTTTAACGGGACGCGATATCATGGTATTTTATCGCGATATTTATCGTGATCGGAGATATTTATCGTTTCCCGATATCTTATCGTGCCCCGATATTTTAGCGGGGCACGATAACCACAGTATACCTAATATTTTAATTCCGACTAGTTACGCTCTCTTTACAGCTTTCTTCGGCGACGGAAAAATAGAAGAACTGGAAGAAAAACACCGAAACTAGGGGAATTAATGTTTTATATAATGGAACATGTCCTGTTTCTTTCATGAAATATGTTGATATTCTACCAGATTGTGCCTGAAATGACGTTTTTGCTGTTTACCTTCGTCAAATACCACGGAAACAAAAGAAAAACTGTGAATACGAACGACTATGAGAATTAGGTGGTTTTTTTCAACACCTTCGGATATAACGAGCGCTCGATTTAACGAGTGATTTCCGAGGGATTAAGAGCACTCGTTATACCGGGATTCCACTGTATGTCATGTATAGTGGCGATTAAAAATGCAAAAACACCCAAAAAATGGAGCCAATTATGGGCATTTGAAATTGCCAAAAATAGCAGGTCCCCATCAATAGATAATCAACATACACACTAAGGATTTTTCTTAAATCTGACCTGACAGAGGACCAATCTTCCAGATTCAGCCAATGCTGCAACAGTAATGGTAGGGCTCCCACTTGTCTCTTCACGGTGGCTTGCATCAACCAGTGGCACTTCTCCTTCTTCACGTTTCTCATCATCCCAGGATGCAACAGGAGGGGGAGGAGCCAACACTGTGGTGCATGAGGTGACATACTCATGCAGAGGTATACCAGCATCTATCAGCGCCAATGTTGCAGCATTCACACATGCTGAATAGTTTCCTCCATCTGCTTGCAGTACCTTAAAATATTTGGTAAATGTGGACATTAAGAATATGATTATTGGCATTTGCTAAAACACCAAGACACACTATCACACTTGTTCAAACTCTTCATTCCTTATGACGCTAGTTGAGAAAAAGGAGATAACTCCACATCGATCGATGACATAATAACATCTCGATTAATTGCTCTGAAATCTTTATTTGATAATTATTCATTTTGTAGATAGATTTATTGCATACTTCTTAAATCTTCTAACCAGAGCCATTCACTCACATTCAATCGCGAAGTAAAATAAGCTAGTTGGTGACGCCTACCAAACGAGCTACATCAAGGATTACTAGGTCATCCACCTAGTAATCCTTGACAGTTTTTAGGGAAAGGGGTGGGAATCAGAAAAGTGTAATGTGCATTTCACTTTTCTGATAATCGGCATCAGGCATACCTACAATTAGTTAAAATTGTTTGGAACATAAAATATAATCAGTCACTTTTTAAAGGACAAATTTCCTCAGGTGACAAGTATGCACTATTTCAGTGACCGTTGTGCTGGACAGTACAAGAACTGCAAAACTTTTTAAACCTATGCCACCACCAGATGGACTTCAATTTACAATCATGTTGGTTATTTTTAGAGATCAGTCATGGGAAATATCCATTTGATGGAATTGGTGTAGCAGTAAAAATAAGCATCTCTAAGAAATCCTCTTATGCAACCCTGATAACATAATCAATTCTATTGAAAAGGTTATAGAGTTTTGCAAATATAGAGAGGAGAAAATATCCTTCACTGTTACAAAAAAAAGAACATTTATCGCAAATTTGACAAAAGGTAGAAACCCGTTGGTCAGAAGCAAAGACAATCCCAGGTCTACGCAGTTTTCATTGTTTCATTCCAATATCTAAAAGTGTCACTGCTACAAAGAGAATAAGTTTTGATAGTTTCAGTTCAGTTTCTCAGGAAAGATAATGTGTGAAGTGAATACGGCACAAATTCTTACATGGCCTGTTTATATGAAAATCGCTGGTTTTTAGGTTAGTCATGTCCAAACATGTTGATGAATGTGAGTGTGATCTTATGAAACTTAAGCGTTTTGAGAATTTACGATACCTTTGAGAATAAAACTCAATTCTTTCCAGAATCCTCACAGCTTCTTTGATAAGACTGCAAATTTTTATAACAATTGAGTGATAAATAAGATGGATAGAATTTTTTTTCCTCTGGAGGTAAATGCCCACGGAGCCCTTGGGAGTGGAAAAACTACCATTTTACCTACACTTTAAATGGCTGTAAAAATAAAATGAGTTGAGATAGAGAACAAAAAATTTCATTCATATCTACATGAAAAGATGAATCATGCTAAGTTCCATGAAAATCTGAGTCGGTGAGTGTCAAAACTTCATTTTTCTGGATGAATAGACACGGAATGACCCCTATTCATTCATTAATCAAGTTATTTTGGTGGTTTTCAAAACTTCTGATAGAAAAAAATACACCCGAAAAATGATAATTGGCACTAATGATGTGTAAGATCATTTCAGTTGCTTCCTATCCTTGAAAATATTTAAACCCACATTGGACCTTAATTTGTCAAACAGGAAAGAATTTTTAAATGATCCAAAAATCATGTCTGCTGACTAAAATTGATAGTATTGACACTAATTTTGTGGAATTGCATCATTATGACAGAATCATTGACTTAAGTTTGTCCACAAATTCTTGAGTATTGTAGGACCTGGGTTTTATTGCATTGCAGCATTATCAGGCTCTGTGATGTTGTGATACAATCACACACTCGGGTCATATGAAAATAAAGAAGTAGTAGAAAAACCAAAAAACAGAATCTATCATTTTAACACCTCGGCAAGCAAACTTACCTCAACAAATATGTCAATTTGAGAACGAGGGTAGAGCTCAGTCTTTATGGCTGCTTCAAAGGTCTGTCGAAGATGTGATGACATTTCCTGAGATTTTCTATCACCCCTTGGCCTTCTTTTTCTTTCACCAGTACTGAAAGTGGCCATACTGTATTGACAGTTTACTAACACTTGATCTAGAAGGCGTTTTGCCCGACTGCCCCGAATCTGTGAAAAAATAATTATCATTCAATTTCAAGGTGAAGGGTAAGGAATAATTTTGGCCTGAATAAGGTTCAGCATTATAAACATAGAAATATAATCAGAGCGCAAAACCATATTTGATACACTGTCTCAATATCCTTGACAACTTCATACATGTAAATTACCCACACTGACATGAAAACAGTACTATCTGGAATAAAAATTTACAGGAGAGTCCATACTTGTTGGCACAATTCTCTGAAACCTATAACCTGATTTTTATTGATCTAGGTTTAATTATTCATTGCATCCTTTAGAAAGTCTTAAGCCTTAGTTTTTTTCAATATTACTCAGCAGAGAAAAAAATGCCCACAAGTGTTTTTTCCCATGTCACCTTGAGAGTGTAACTTTGCTTGTGCCAATCTCAGAATCGACTGAAATGGTCATACCTGATAAATTTATGAGCTTCTCATAGCTCTTCACCGAAAGATTCTTTACTTTGGATATATGTACACATCTTAGTGATTACCACACAATTTATTCAGGACCAAGTTTAGTAGGTATAACCGGTTTTGGCAGTTATACCATCCTGAAGTACAAAGAACTGTTTCGTCATCGTTGAGTAAAGGAAATGGAAGGGACCTTAAGGAGGAGAGGGAGGGAGTGAGTGCAAGCATTATAATACCAAGTCCTATTATAATACTTGCTTTAAACCCCTCAATTTTCTTCACTCAACTACAGAGAAAGAGGGTGAAGAGCATCTGTGTTACACGATACAATTACAATATTAAAATATGCACTCTTCCCCCTTCCTCACCACCCCAAGGCCCCCTCCCACCCTTCCATTTCCTTTGCTGGATAAAAACGAAACAATTCTTTATACCTTTTGAGGGTGGCCGAATTCCCAAGGAGGCAGAGGATTGCCGAAAGTTGTACTAAACTTAGAATGAAATAAATTGTAAGCAAATCACTTAAAAAGGTATATGCCTACCTATGTGGTGCCACCGGACCTGTAGTCTAGGGGCCAGTGTGCCACACAACACATATTTGAGTCAGCCGTTTAAGCATCACCAGGCATGCATTAATCCCTATAATTCAAAACTAATTTTAGCTGATAAAAATGGTTTTAATGATAAATTTTATATCAAATGTAATTCTAATAAGAATCTTTTTCGCAAGGTTCACTGCCTCAAATAAGCCTCAAAAGCTTTCACCTTGTGGGACTGCAACATACAAATAGGTATTTGACATATCATGGCAATCATAGTGAAAAAATAACATTAATTACATTTAGTGCCATGCAAGCATATGAAAAACAGCCGAAAATTAAATTACCTATCCAATGCCCCTTTTATTGACTGCACACGAACATTACCACATCAACATCAGTGATAAGTCATTGTCACTGAATTCTTCCCTTATTAGGTCATACTATGGCAGATTTAATCACGAGGTTCAGATCATAGTATCAAATTAAAAACCGGTGAATCCTGGATTACAGTGACGGTGGACCAGCCTCGGGGATAGGCACTGGAAAAGCTACACATACGATAGTTGACATAATGAGAACTTCCGGCTATTTAGGATTGTTCAAAACCGATCGAGTCGTTCTCCAACACTAAACCAATTGCATCCCATGATCAAAATAAAAGTCATACTTAGAATGTACTATTTCACATCCCCTGTAAAAATATTGGTATATTTTCATCCAAAAGAGGAATGTACGGTAGCGGAGAGTTCCACAAACGATTCATTGCACTTCCTTCCAACGGCTTGTGCTACTCGGTAGTAATGGGATGATGAACATTAGACCAGAGGTCTACACCCAATATTAGCGTAACTACACGAGTATGTAAATGGGAAGAACGGACATGAAATGTGCTGTTGTCCAAACCCCTTGACAAGAAGCTAAAATTCACTTCTCACCTCGTGCGGTCCATAAACAGCGGCAAGAACTTTCGTATTCCCTTGTTCCAAATAGGAACTGCCGTCCGGCTGACTAAAAACACCTAGCTTGCACTGTATTTTTCTCAGCTCATTCGTTCGCCGACCATCAAGCCTTAACCCTTGATCCGAGAGAAGATCGAATCCTGACATTTCGGCTACCGTTGTTTGTTCAGCTTATCTACAATTTATAAAGATATTTTTCGAAGAACTAAAACATAACACCACATCACTCCCTCATGTTTGAAATGCACCACACTTTTAATATGAATTACCAACGTAAAAATTTTAATTACTAAGTACACAGACAAATAGGAAAAGTTTTAAGGCAATATTTTTGACTTTTCAAGTGCAAGACTGAGATTTTGAAACAATCACGAAAAAATTACAGAAATATGCAACCAAGTAATGGAGTACTAAAATGCATATCAATAGTTAATCACAGTTTAAGTTGTATGTAACTTTATCAGTGTTCTTAACCTGGTTCAAGTTGATGTCGAAGAGTCGACCAATTCGACCACTCTTTTGGTGGTTTTGGTCGGAATTTTCAAGGTATCGATGGTATCGAATAGCAGAACTTAACAAGAAAGGGGTAGTGGGCGAGTTCTGGAAGAACGAAGTTCAAAAGGGTTCGTGCCTGTGATCCGAGGGTGACAATGAATCCTAGAGACACAAACGACAAATTTAAGTTTGCAATCGATCGTGGTGGAACATTTACTGACGTGTATGCAAAATGTCCTGGTGGGAAAGTGCGTGTTATGAAACTGTTATCTGTTGATCCAGCGAACTATTCAGATGCACCAAGAGAAGGAATCAGGAGAATTTTAGAAGAGGTAATTAAAATTTTATGTTATTGCAGTTAGATGAAAATTTTTTATCAATAAATGTTCGGCATTCGCTCATGCATCATAAGATAATGTCTTGGAAACTATTTTTACGTCGCAGGTGGGAATAAAGTGATGATGATTACGACCATGTCAAAACGTGAAAATTAGTACCTATGTTCCTCGTCAGCTGACATAATTCTAAGTGGATAAATTACTAAACAGAGGCTTGTAAATTAGAATAGAGGGCATTTAAAATGACGTGTAAGGATCGCAATCAAGACACGACGGCAGGGAAACGCCAAAGTAAAGATACATCAGCATGATCAATATTTTTCTCTCCTTTGTAAAGCGTTGAACGATAGTATGCAGCGTAGTTTTAATTTTTATTGGTATTCAAGAACGAGTCACAGATCTATTGATGCGATCAAAAATAAAGTAGAATGATTATTTTCTGTGATGCTGGAAAATAATTTTCTCGTCCACATTTTATGAGCCACAGCCCTCCGTAAATTAGTATGCGTTTCCTAAACTGCCACCTTTTTTGAATCACGATAAGTTTCCTACTTGCATTCGTAAGTTTTTAGCCATTCATGCCGCCTTTGGATGAGTCATCGCTTAGAAACCCTAGAAACTAGGAACATATTTAAATACAATTGTATCATCACTCTAGAAAGTGGCGCTATAAGGCTTAATGGTGCCCAAAGGCAGATTTATTTTGCTTTCCCGGCAGATGATCAGTATTGCATATATGCTACTTGCGTTGTTGACCCTCTAGCGAAGACATTTATGGAAAAGTGTCCTACTTAATTCGCTTCGTCACCGAAACACCCATAAGCCATCGTATGTGGACGCACCTGTTGGTTTTGGCCAGTGCGTATTTGCGAGCAGTTAACTGCCATGGACATAAATAATTCAAATTCCGCCACTGCCCAGCTAGATGAATATTCTATGCGTTTAACAATATATATTTGATTAAATGTGTATTGCTTACTTCGTACTGTTTTTAAATTCTACGCGGGATTAATAAGCCAATCATAACGCCGCCGTAGCAGCGCATTTTTTTGCGCTGTGTCGTCTCGTTAATATATAGTCTAAACTTACATTTACATGAATTTTTCAAAATCGAAGATCCATCTAATGCCTCCTTAGCTGAAGAGGAAACAATTTTGCGATTAGTATCTATCCCATTTTATTTTGTTCAGCATTCCCTATTGGTGTTATTTGTGCCTTCAAATATGAATTAAGTGGAAACATCGACGGCGCCAACTTTTTATTTCGTGAGAAAAATGGTTCCGTAGTGAGTGGTATAGATGCAGTTATTACGCTAGTCTCGCACAGACTCCTTAACTCAACTCACTGGACTGATGGTGTTTTTATAATTACAGTTTGTAAAACACCAGTTTGAACTCTGTCCGAGCGAATATTTTTATTAGGCTTTAGTGTAACGTGCCCTGCAGCTACAGGCCACCAGAGTGTAACGAAGGAATTATTGCGCAGAAAAGTAGGGATTCCCCCATTTATTTTATTAATAATTCTTAATGAGAATATTGAGGTGAGGTAGAGGTGGGGATGAAATCCTTGGAAACTTTGGAAGTTTTTAAGTTTCAGTTAACATTCTATAGGATTTTTATACTATCATATTCGGATCCACGTGGCCGTGCCGATGGAATATGTGCACGTACAGCTTTAAGGCCTTGTAAATCTACGGAAATAATTGTAGCGATATATCGTACGCAAATCAAAAGGCTTTTGATGATATAATTTTAAACAATTAATTATAAAGCAAGGAAAATAAAAATAGTTAATAGTTCGGGCTATGGATCGAGATTCAAACTTCTCTCTCTCTCTCTACCGATAAGCCTGCGCAACCCTCGGGTGTGTATTTCTTGACTGGGGTCCCACAAGAGCATTGAGGCGATGTTCAGTGATAATCACGTTTGTATTTAATCATCCTTATCTCAAGTCATTAATCCTACAATTGACTCAACGTTGCTCTTCCGCTGGCCTTCCTGCCTTAAGACCAAGAAACGACGTGTAAAACTATCGATCAGTGAGACGAGAATACTGCCGAGATATATGACAATGAATCCAAGAAGTCGTAAACCTGATGGTGTATCAGTAATGAATGACCAAGGAGAGGCGGATCACTTCATTTCACTGAGCCACCGCAGTTTTCTCACAAGTTACCCCGCTAAAAAAACTGCCAGAAATACGAGTGCAAGATAAACAGTCTGTCAAGAGCCTATTGTCATTGTTAGCCTCGTAGAAATTTCGGTGGTTTAAACACGTATGGTTGAAGATTGTTGAAAAGGAGAAAGCGAAAGTATCAAGAT
The DNA here is from genome assembly GCA_933228895.1 of Platycnemis pennipes. Taxonomy (NCBI): domain Eukaryota; kingdom Metazoa; phylum Arthropoda; class Insecta; order Odonata; family Platycnemididae; genus Platycnemis; species Platycnemis pennipes. The sequence goes on from OW121850.1 coordinate 114,741,375, forward strand.
CTCTTAAAAGTGCGGAGGCCAAAAAGAAAATACAGATGAGGATATACTACGAATGGTGGAAATTGAGAGGAGGTTGCTGGAAGAAATTAAAGAGGGGAAAGAGAAGAGGATGGAACAAGTTTTTGGGGAATCGGGATTGATGTGATTCTGAAGGTCGCAAAATTGGACGACATGAGAAGAATGGGATGCGAAGAAAAGAGGGAAGGTTAAAAAAAAGGAGTATTTTAAATGGGATTGAGGAAGATAAAAAAAAGTATAGGGACTTATCCGATGAAAACAGTGCATGAAAGGGGTTGGAAAAACGTGGAAGAAGGGTAGAGCAAAGTAAGAATATTTCATCAAAATTTAATCCGGTCGATATTAATATTTACCAATCGAGCCAACCGGTGCAATTGAAATTCGCACATTAGGTACATGGGGTCTCTTTCCTTGTGTACTCCATGGTTTCCCTTTTAGATATGGCCAGTAGAAAACCTCTCAGATTGGGTTGAACTGGACATGTTTAAAGGGTAGTTGGCGATGATGCCTTTGGGGTGTTTCTCTGCCAGGTGTGCATGTGGTGTAGGTGTTGGGTCGAAATACTTATGACTTAAAAGAGCCAGCAGGATGGCTGGAGAAACTGTTGTCACTCAGAGACAAGGACATATTCAGGGGGGGTTTGGGGGTTGTAACCCCCCCATTGGTAAAAAAATGTATATTTTTTAAAATTGCCGGACCCCCGTTTATATGGGGGGTATTCCATACCCCCCATACTCTTCGGTGGTGAACCCCCCCTTCAGACGCTTCTAGATACACCTAAACCCAGAGACACACCAACACGGAGGAAAGCCCTTAACATCAATGATAAAACCCGCTGAAACCTCAAATTCAACTCGGATAGTAGCACTTAAGTACTACTAATTATCATCTTATTATTTGTTCAGCTAATGTTTTCTTCATTTTTTGCTCCTTATCCGTGTCATAAGACAAATATCGTAGACTTGGACCTGTGTTCTACGGGCGGTAGCCCAGATCCTAATCGGTTACCACGCCGTCCGGCTTTTGATGGGAAGCTCCATCAACTTCATCAGTATCCTCGAAAATTTCACTCACACAAAGATCCAGGCATTGTAAATTTTTCCCGGCTGTTGGCCGCCCTGCTCAAACAATATTTGAACAGGCCACTGGATCTGAAGGAGATCGCGTACAGTAACGGATTTTATCTTCATAGTCCTTTCCCCCTCATATCTCATCCTCATGCCTTCAGACTCCTACCCTACGCCGTCACTCCCACTCCAGATAACGTGCTCAAGGTGGCGTTTCATAACAGTCTTTCGTTCCTTGGCCGAGGAAATGAGATACAACCCGCTGCTGCGTTTATCCCCTCCCCCAAGTATGAGAGAGCAGGGGAAGGATAGCGGTAAGCGACAGGAGTCGAGGGAAGAGGAATGAAGGTTTTCATTAACCGATTGCATCTGAGTCGACTGCGCTACGCTTCTCCTGTGCACAGCCGTTGGGAGACTACTTGCCCTCGTAATGACTTCAAGGATGTCCGGCGGGTGAAGAACTTCTTTAAAGGATATGAATTCATCTCGGAGAAAAAAAGATTCAAGTCTCTTGAATCTTTTTTTCTCCGAGAATGAAAAATGAAAAAGCGCATTCGATAATTCTGACGTTGTCGTATGCGACTTGAAACGAATCAACTTTCTCGTCACCATTCACGTTTCAAGTCGCATACGACAACGTCAGAATTATCGAATGCGCTTTTTCATTTTTCATTCTCGGAGAAAAAAAAGATTCAAGAGACTTGAATCTTTTTTTCTCCGAGAATGAAAAATGAAAAAGCGCGAAAAAAAGATTCAAGTCTCTTGAATCTTTTTTTCTCCGAGAATGAAAAATGAAAAAGCGCATTCGATAATTCTGACGTTGTCGTATGCGACTTGAAACGTGAATGGTGACGAGAAAGTTGATTATGCAAAGTTCTGTTTACCGCAGCATCAAGAATTATGAAACTGAATGTTTAATAATTGCGAGCAGCGTATGAAAGCGCAAACAGCTTTTTCCGATATTCAGCCAAATATTTAACCTATCAAGCGAGCTGTATTTCATTGTTTTTTTTTACCACTTTACAGCAAATTTCAAGGAGTATCTGTTGCATTCATAAACCGAAACCACCTTTCACTTAAATGGCGAGCTTCTTTGCTATCATAGAGGCTGTAATTGAGATATAAGGTCTTTACCGAATTTTAATTAATTTTTTATGGTAGATTTAGTTTCTTTCGCTGCGTCCCTGCGGTTTCTCGTGAAACCGCATAAGGTCTTTTGATCTTATAAGACCAAAATACAGAAACTCACTCAGGGGTTTGGATGGTGAAATCAAGTATTGCTTTGTTTTTGGCCTAGCGTTGGTTATTTCTCGTGTCAAGAGTGATTATTTACACCACGTTCACAACGTAAGTTGATCGTGAATGCATTCACCTTCACAAGTTAAAAACATGTACCATGGTTAAAAATATACAATTTTTGAGCATAGCACGGTAGGTTGCCTATCCTGCTTGTTTACCGAAGTTTTTGTTTGGGTCTTTGTTTTCGCTCTAAAGCGTAGTCCATAGTTATTCAACGTTCTCATTTGAGAGGAGCTCATACGATAATTCTGAGCTCTCCAGCAACGCCATGAAATAGTGTCAATTTTCCTGTGCAACAACGCATGTCAACAATGAAAATTCTTGGACGTAAAGGAACGTAAAACTTCGTGTTTGTCTTAAATACACCTCTAAAGATAAGAAAAGTCTGTTAAAATTATCAGAACACAGAAAATGACTTCGTTCTTCAATATTAGCATTTAATTTAGGCATCGAATTAATACTTTGTTAACGTAAATCGAATAAAACACTACGTGCACCGAAATTGAGATAGAATGAGAGCAAGTTTTTTCCCATTTTTATACATCGTGTGCTACATATATCACTTGAGAATATAGGATATCTGTGAGACGATCCGCCCCTCAAAAATTTAGGGATCTGGGGAAAAAAGAATGTCCTCTTTTTCTAAAAACATTTTGGCCAGCATACCGCGTTTGTCGCGCGATATTTAGACAGTATAAGGTGAGAATCAGATGAGGGACGAATCTGGGATATAAGTCTTGACTTGAAATGCAAATTTTGCAGGTACCTAGAAGGATCGGTCTTACACCGATCGGTATGAGCACTGGTCAAGGCTTGGGGTTTTGTTGGACAGTAATGAAACATTGCGGGAAACTTACACTGCAATGGGAAAAAATATGAACTATTTATAAATAAGATTAATTAGACGTGTCGTCATCATCATCATCGGTCAACAATCCTAGGATTGGTTTGACGCAGCCCTCCACTCGATTCTTCTATCGGCCATCCCTCTCTTTTATGTCCTTTACGACCAGTTCTATATAACTCGAACAAGACCTGTCTTTTCCATTCTTCTCGTTCACTTTTCCTACGACGATTGTCCTCATCAGGAAGATTGTCTTCATCAGGTCTTAAGATATGGCCGATTTGGTTGTCCCGTCTTCTTTTTATAGTTTTCAGCAGAGTTCTCTCTTCTCCCTCTCTTTTTAAGACTTCTTCGTTTATCATTCGGTCGATCCATTTTATCTTTATCATTCTTCGGTAGCACCACATTTCAAATGCTTCCACCCTTTTCTTCTCCGCTGCTGTCATCGTCCATGCCTCACTGCCGTAAAGAAACATGCTCCAGATGTACGTTCTGGTGAATTTTTTTCCTTACTTCTAAGCTTGTATTTCCAGCTGTAAATAGATTCTTCTTTTGATAGAATGCCCTCTTTGACTGAGCTATCGTACTGACTATTTCTTTCTTGCTTCATCCATCGTTGGTTACTTGGCTTCCCAGGTAACAGAACTCTTTCACTTCTTCAAGTTTTTGTTTTATTTCATGAAGCTCAGCATTATAATGAGATAATGAGGTTCATTATTTTAAAAGAGTTCGAAGCCCATGATAACAAACATGAAGCAAATTGGGTATGGAAAAATTCGTTGGCATTATAGGATTTCTTGAACCCTTTTCGTCAGCAAAAGAATGAGAAAATTTTCTTAAGTTTAACTTAAGTTCTTACTATTTGTGTATGGCATAATGATGACGGCTATGTGATGAAACATTTGTAACTATTTAAATCAACTCAGGGTACGAAACATCTGTTATTCTTTTCCTCTACGATGTTCCCGAAAACTTTCGCCTAACGTAGTTGGATTTTTTTCCTAGGACTTGCTTACTGGCGAGAACTGTTGGATAAGGGCTCTCGTGTGTAACTAAACTTGAGATACAGTATCAGACTATTCTCAGCAACTGAATAGTGTGAGCAACCTTAGCAATTTTTTCGACTTTTAAAGCCAATGAAATAATTTGACGAATTCTGGGTTGAGGATAGGCTATTGACTATATTATGTGTTCCTTAGTGTCTAGATAATTCTTGATTTCATTGGTGGGACGACCAAATTTCTACCATTTAGTTGAACGTCACAAAAACTCCGTTAAAATTTTTTTCAGTTAAAGTTGCCTCTATTTAAAGTGTATGATGCCCACCATGGATATTTTTCGCCAGCTCGGCCCCGAAGGGAACAGCCTCGAATGTCGAACATCGAGGAGCCAGGTGGGACATTAGTGCGATACTGTGACAGTACATTATTTGTAGAACACTTGGATTTTATGTGCTCCGAAGACTAAGGCCATACTTCACCGTCTACCTCTAACCGATAATACGCATCCCACTAGTATGCTTTCAAAGCCTACTGGGCAGGATTCCAACCGCCTGAATACGTACCATAACATTAATTCTGTGAGGATACCGTAAATATAGACGTCTACATCGCTGGTATTTACCAAGATACGTGTGAAAAGTCAAAAAAAGTTAACTTCTCTTTGTACCTTGGTAGGACTTGGTTTTCCAGAGGATGGGCTCAATATTAAAATGGTTTGGTGTTACCATAGAGTAAATACTCTAACTAAACTGCATTGCCCTAAGACAAATATGCAATCCATGCCCTCGGTCGGATTCAACTCGCGAATTCGGGTTGCCTTGTATTGTTACCGACGGTCAAGTTGTTGCACATGTTTTCACGGCACGGCGATTTATTCGTCGTGTAGGTTTTCTATCTGGAAATGGTAAGGCAGGCAGACAATGCTGGAAAGCCAACAGAATGAGCTGTAAGCTATGTTCTCTGCATATCGGGTTCTGCGTCCGCGTGTGTTGACTAGGGGTGACAACAGTTTCGCTAGCCGTCCTGCTAGCGCCTTCAGGTCGAAGGGTTGTCACCCCTAGTCAACATACGCGGACGCAGAACCCGATATTCAGATGACATCTGAACGACGCCGCGGAAACTTCCGCACCCTGTAAGCTATATCTATGGCTGTAAGCATAAACGGTGTGCTCGTCACAGACTCTGAATTGTACTACGAGACTTGTCTATCAACAAAATACTCAAAATATCGATCAGTTTCTCAACGAAGGAAACATTGGTTATGAGATCAGCGTCTCGAACTAGGTATTTGCATTAAGCAACACCCGGACTGTCAGCACGTTGCGTAAATTGATTTGGCGCGCTTGCTTAAAAACGATCTAATGGAAGGTAAGTGACACGCGTAGCATAACTGACGAGTGGGTTGCATACATATGATAAGAAAATCATCTTTTAGAGCGTCAGATGAGATGACAGGGCCAATTTAATGCTGATTTTAAACTTTCTTGACAACCCCCTACCCTATATAACAGATGTTGAGGCTTAACTTGGTGGAACCACATTGCGATAATGGAATTGATTTCACTTAGTAGAATTCCAGAGTTTTATTACTTCCGACCCAGGTTTCGACTTACACAGTCATTATCAAATAACCTTACCTTTCCCCTCTCCCTACCCCCCTGTGACGCAATGCCTCAACAATGCTCACAAACCCCCCCTCCCCTCTTAGATCAGCCATGCACTCTCCACCCATTGACTCCTTCCCCAACCTCTCCCTCTCCCCCCTTCACCTACACCCTTACTCTGTGTATAAGGGGCTCGTGGTGAACCATTGTCACCTTGATAATGACTCTAAGTCGAAACCTGGGTCGGAAGTAATAAAACTAGAATTCTACTAAGTGAAATCATTTTCATTAACCCCCTCCCTTCGTAAGGTGCGTGAAATTCGTTTGGATTCTAGGAAGTTCTTAAATAATCTCTTTACATTTACTTAACGCTTCCACAGAAATCCCTTTTTGTTTCTAATATAATAACATTCAATATAAATACAGTATATAGAAGTCGGCTGTTGTGAATGTGATTTGTGATAGCAAGAATATCACTGTCGCGAGTGATTTTTTCACCATTGTTGGCCTATGGTGGAAAGCATCAAGAGTTTCGTCGGATTAAACGATGGGTCATTACAGTCGAATTTCCAAAATGAGTGGCTTTTGTAACGATTTTCGTCCCGGTTGCATAACTCGTGAAACCAGACACCTTGTGAAAGACAAGGTTATAAAAACTCACAGTTTCTGCCGCAAGGTGTCACTATGCAAGATAAATAAAATTTTCTCATTGGTACCATCAGTTATCGTCCCCTTGCTTATCCGTTACATTTTAATGCCTCGAGAGATTATATTTCGTCAACTTAGCAGTGATATAGTGTAGGTTGTGTAACTCTCTGATGAGCAAATAATATCATAATCATGAGGAAATTTTATAACATTATCATGAAGCTTATGAGTTTCAGCATTAGGTACCCATGGATAACTTTAGATTCGTACATCCTGGTTGCTATGAAACATGACGATAGGGAAACAAATTTTACATTAGTTGAGACGGGTGCATCTTACGAGCAAATTTTCGACTTTTATCAGCATTTATTGTAACAACCTTCTTATGTACATTATTTATTTTTCATTAATAGTATTTATTTACCAGAAGTTATGTGTACCACCAATATTATTCCCTCCCTATGAATAGTGCTATATTAACAATGGGCCCAACACCCCCACCCTTCAGCATTGTATAAATTTATGGATGACTCCACAGAGCCACTATTCGTGTTAAATACTCCTCAACTGAAGAAATTCAAGGAAAATCAAAAACTTCCAATTATACCATCAGCAAAAGAGTATTTTGCAATGCCAATACTTTTCATGAGTCTTGTAGTCCTGAAATCAATAAATGTGGATTTGCTATTAAATTGTAGTTTATAAGAAATTAAGGAGACTGCAGTAGTTTCCTGAATTCATTAGGATGGATTACCAATAATACAAGTTTTTATTAAACATACAATTATAGCCACACATAAAATTGGTTTTGTTGATGAAAAAGTATACATAATTAGTATTGTTTTATACCCTCTATCAATAACAGTGAAGAAATTGCTGCTGTTCAAATTCGTTTCTCGATAGACCAATCTAGTTTGAGATACATCTTGTGCAAAAATTGATTTGTTTTGAATTATCTAGTACTTAACATTGTGCTTACGTGAAAATATACTAATTTTTGGTGCCAGCATGATCTAACCCTCTCTTAGAAGGTACCATAAAACATTTGTATACCACTGAGGGTGTCATATCCAATGCTTATAGGTTATAAAAACAGTTGATGCAACTACCACTGGGCCTGCTCTTAAATGAAAACTAGTCCTGAAAGTGCCATGGCCTACTTCTGAAATGTTATGATTTTGCATTCATTCCAGGAGACTGGTGTCAAGATCCCACCAGGAGAGTTGATTGATGCCTCTCAAATTGAATGGATCAGAATGGGTACTACTGTGGCAACAAATGCCCTCCTGGAGCGTAAAGGAGAACGAGTAGCCCTGGTGATCAATCATGGATTTAGGGATCTTTTGTACATTGGAAATCAAGCAAGACCAAGGATATTTGATTTGGTATTAATGTATTTCTTTTATCCTAAATCCTACATTAAACATTGATTTGATATCGATTAAACCTTCGGGTGCCCTAAAGTTTAAGCTGTATAAGTGTGGTATGAAGATTAAAAAACAAAATGAAGCAATTATTATAAAAGAAATGTAATGCAGTGCATCTGCCATCCAACCAATATGAAATTGCCCAGGAAATATTTGCTGTGTGTAAAGTATGTACTGAAGTCATGATTTCATAAATCCTGACTGGGAACATAGGGAATCTTATGGTAAAACTGATGAAACAGAAAAAAAACTAACTTTCTGCTGCTCCTAGATTTGCTTAATTGTTCATAAGGGACAAATTTTATTTAAAGACAAAACTTGAATGGAGTCTTTTGCATTTTTATTTGGAAACCCTAGTTTTGCATAATTGAGTTTCATAGAGAAAATTCTTCTGATGAGGTGCTGTGCAAATGTTTCAGGAAATTGCAACACCTGAAGTCCTATATGAGGAGGTTATTGAAGTGTATGGGCGGGTCATCCCAGCTGAAGGTGGTTTACGAGGAAACGACTCGTATGGATCTGACTCATGTGTGCCAGGCTCTGACTCATGGAAGCGTGTTCAAGGAACAACAGGGGAGGAATTCTTGGTTACCGAGGAGCTCAAGTTGGATTTACTGCGAGATGAGCTGTTGAAAGTGAAGGCGAAAGGAATCAACTCTCTGGCTGTTGTTTTACTACATTCATATGCGTAAGAAAATTTATTATATTTCCCCTAAACATTGAATGCTAACCTCTGAGAAAACCATATTAAAATCACTATGATCAAAACTGCGGCAATAGATAATTCTTCAATTAGAGGAGAAACTAATTAAAGTTAAATATTTAACTGCCTCTGCCTAATATTTTCAAACTTTTGAGTATAAAATTAGATTTGTTGGAGATTTTAGTGCTAGTTGAAAACTAATATATCCAAACATTTACTGGAAATGATTATACAGATGATTAACAGACAATGGAGAATATTTCACTTAACATATTACACTGTTTGTTCGACACTAAAAACCTTTTACAGAGTAGTATGAAGTCAGCTACATAATACTTTTTCCTTGACCTCAATTCATTTCATTTTAGCCTTATAATTTACAGACCCCCAAACTAGCTGGCATAATATTATAGCCATATGTGCCACATGAAATAGGAGTCCAACAAAATGAGTGAAATATTATTCTCTTCAAGATATGCCGAACATGAACTTATGGTTGGTGAGCTGGCCAAAGGATTGGGCTTCAGCCATGTTTCACTGTCCCATAAAATCACAGCCATGGTTCGCGTTGTTCCTAGGGGTTTCACAGCTTGTGCAGATGCATACCTCACCCCTCATGTGCAGAAGTATGTTCACGTAAGTACAAAAAGATTCATCTAGTAATTTTCTTACCAATGAGAGAGGCAAGGGTAAAGGGAAGGTTTTTTCCTCTCCATATCTTACGTTCTTTAAGTATTTGGTTTAAAAATAGGGCCTAAAGATTATGGTTGCAATTCGATAATGCTGAGATGAATTTTGAAGTTTTTCTATTGGAAACTAAGCACTAAATCTTTAATCAGTATAGTTACTGACAGTCCTTCACATATATGTATACTATTTTCACCAATCTTGTGACTTTGCAGGAATTCTCACATAAATAGCTACTTGTGGCATTTCATATTCTATTCATTCATCACTTATGAATCCCTATTGACAAGCTACGGCTGCAATTTTTTGTATTAATTTATTTCATGGATTTTTATGGCTAGATTTATAATGCTAATACATACATTCAGTGATGTTGAACATGGTTTAACAGCTTCAGTCTTGCACGCTGGAGAAAATTTCTTTTGTAACTTTGGAAGTCTTGTTGATGAAACAATACATATAAATTCCCAGATTCTCATTTACTATATTCATTTATGACTTTGGCAATAAATATATTTTCTTCCTATACAGAGTTTTGCATCAGGCTTCAGAGAAAATTTGAGAGGGACTTCTATTCTCTTCATGCAGAGTGATGGAGGGCTCACACCAATGGACCAGTGAGACTCACTAATTTTATTCTTATTTGTCTAATATTTGTTTCAATGATGGGAGTGAAGAGTAGGTGTTAGATTTGTGAGAAAACTCATGTGTGAATTGAAAAAGATTGCACATGTCCATATGACAGTGAAACTGATTACCATGACCTGTGGCACCACAGTTTCAATATTTTTTAATCAAATTTGCTGAGGAATTTTGAGAACCACGGACTTTGAACATGTCCCAGCCATCCAAATAGTAATCATGGTATTTATGACCCAAGTGAAGGTATTTCTTATAACTGACTATGAATGGTTCAGTTGGGTTAAATTTTTTTCCCACAAGAGACAGAGTGATATAAGGCTATGAATTTAGGTTAGCAAAATCTCTGATATACAATTCTGAAAACTGAGTTACAGTCATTAAATTATCATGTGTGATCAGTATTATTTTTTAATATCTCACTTTTTTATGGCATTTTTCCAATTTTTAAAGGGTTTGATGAGCATCAATGCTTTGAATTTGATTTTATGAATTCAGAATCTCATCACCTTGTAACTTATTCCAGCCACTCACTCTTCCTAACTTCCTCTATCTACTTCCTTCTTTTCTTCTCCACCTCAGGCACTTCATTATTGATTTCTTTTTATAGTAATTGTTGATAAATATTTATTTTCATAATAAGAACAAACATCAATCTTTCATCTCTGTTAATATTGATAGCAATCCTGTTCCACAGAATAATAGTTCTTCTTTCTTGGGCGTCACCTTAGACAGTCAAATCTCTTGGGAGGGTCATATTCAGAAACTCCGTGGTAAACTGAGTTATGTCTGTTTTTTAATTCGATCTATTAGAAGAACTGTAAATGTTGATGTACTGCTGTCAATTTATTATGGTGAGTTCTTTTCCCTGATTATGTACATCCTCTTCTGGGGCCCTACACCCAATTCCATAATAATATTTAAAATTCAAAAGAGGGTTCTGCGGCTGATAGGTAAAGCTCCACTTAATGCCCCATGTCGCCCTCTTTTTCAGAAATTTGGTATTTTACCTCTTCCCTGTGTGTACATGTTTGCTGCCATTGTTTGTGCTAAAAAGAATATTTCCAATTATGTAACCAATAACGAATATCATTGTTATTTTACTAGGAGCTCTACCAACATTCATCAAACTTTTGTAAGAACTAAAAACTCTAGTTATGCCCCTTGGTATATGGGCCTTTTGCTCTTTAATAAGCTTCCTTCAGAAGTTAAGAGGGCAAAGACTATGGCCCTTTTCAAACGTAAGCTCCATGAATTTCTGTTGAGAAATTTATTTTATTCTGTTGATGAATTTCTTCATTTTTAACTATGCTTTTCACTTTTATGTACTGTTTTATGTATTTGCCTTGACGTGTCCTATATTTGTAGCAACAAATCTCCGGACAAATAAAAAATTATTATTATTATTATTATTATTATTTGCTAACTCAATTCTTCTCCTGATACCTTTAGTCATTCAGTCACCTTTGTCCAATGTGCAAGTAAAGTAGTAAGTAAAATGTTCCACTTTTTCTGTCCTGTTTTCTTCTATACTATTTCTACATAGTATACACCACTATTCATGGCTCATAGAACTGACGGGACCTAAATAAGCATGGTGACATTTTAGGTTAGATTTTACCACAAATAAATATCAATTAATAATTTTTAATGCTAACATAAGAAAATGGGAGACAAATTCTAAAAATGGCTTCTAGATTAAATTTATCAGTCATAGATTTCCAGAAAAAAATTAATTAATACACCATTTTGAAGGAAATAACACAGATACAAGGCTAGATGCACTGTTTCCTACTGAATTGCCATCTGATAGCATTTTAACTGTTTAATCATGTGCACCCATTTCTTCTTTTTATCTCTGGAGCCTCACCACATCATAACATTGTCCACTTCACTACTTCTCCTTCACCTTGTTTGGATCTCCCTTGAAATAAATATTAATTCCCTTCTACCTTCTTTTATCCAACCCTGCATTCTCATAATTTTCACTTTCTCTTTTCTGATCAGCCCTTGTTTTACCAATCAGGATTAGCCCTTTGCCCTTGCTTTACTGGATTTTTCTGATTTTTATATTTTATTTTCATGCCCTCCTGCATATCTCCATCAGCTTCAATGGCTCACGAGCTGTTTTATCTGGGCCTGCTGGTGGAGTTGTAGGCTACGCAATCACTACCACAGATTATATGGCCGGAGACAACCGTAAACCACCTCCAGTGATTGGGTTTGACATGGGAGGGACATCCACTGATGTGAGTCGATTTGCTGGGGAGTATGAGCATGTATTTGAGTCCACCACAGCTGGAGTCACAATTCAGGCACCTCAGGTGAGTACCTATAACGTTGAAACTAATGTTTTGTGATAATGCATCTTGCTGCAACTGCCATTTTGTGTAACTGATAATGCGCATCCTTTGCATAAAATAATGGGATACCATTATTAACTCTATTATAATACATATGACTGGTGTAGCCTTTGGAAAGGTCTTATAAGTGACAATTATTGGATTAAACACTAAAGTGATGTTAGTAGTCTGCAAACACAAAAAACCTGTTTACAATGAAACTCAAAACTAAAACCTTGAGTTCAGTATACCTGCAGTAGAGCATTGGAAGTGGGGGGCAGGAGTGGCCTAAGGCCCCCCCCCCCCAGAATTTGCTCTGGGCCCTTGAGAAATGAGTAGTCTTCATTAATAAATATAAATTTCACTTGTTTCTAGCTAACTTTATTCCCTTCCGACACACATTTTCACACCCTCATATGCTGTTTTAGCAAAATTCTAGTCTATACCCCTCCTATCAGCAAACAAAATGCAGGCCCTTTTCTTAGGAGCTGGGCCCTTTTTTGTTAGGAGCTGGGCTCTTTTCAAGGTCGAAAATAGTTCCGAAACCCCTGTCCTGCAGGTTACTAATTCAGGTAAAGGCTTGATTTTGTTTTCCAGTGCTAGAAAAATATACCTTAGACTACTTCTTGCATCAAGTGGCTTGGAATATTCCATTATTGTAATAAAGTTATGAAATTTTAGAATTATCATTTACATCATCTCTAACTAACTAGTGAAAGTTTTGAATTGTTTCATCAGTGGAGTGCAAATATTTCCTATAAAAAATAGCTTGAATTCAGTTCAGTTCAGTTCATAACCACTTATAAAAGGAGGGAGTCCCTATATTGTAAATATAATATGTACAAATCGATAGCAGTTTTGGTGGCTTTTATGGAAGTTATGATTTTTATGATAACAGGTTTGATTGCCATTTGTGGAAGTTAGCAAGAAGTCAGAACATTTCCAATAATTCATTGGTCCATTTTTGGAGTGGAAGTGAATTCAATATTTTGATTTCAACTCAATGAAATATATCTCAAAATGGAACACATCCCGGACATTATTAAAAAAATGAACTGTCAAATTTTTGCAGCTTGACATTAATACAGTGGCAGCAGGTGGTGGATCAATTCTCACCTTTCGCTCTGGGCTCTTTGCTGTTGGGCCTGAGTCCAGTGGAGCTGATCCGGGTCCCTCATGCTACAGAAAAGGTGGTCCTGCTTCAGTGACCGATGCTAACCTTGTTTTGGGGCGCCTCCTCCCAGAGTTCTTTCCCTGCATATTTGGACCTGGAGAAAATGAGCCCCTGGATACCTCTGCAAGCAGAAAGGCAATCGGAAGAATTAGGGATGAGGTATTTCATCTGGTGCCAACTTTCATTTCTGTCCATTATTATAGAACTTGCTTTTTCAAGATCATATGGGTATTCAATCAACAGCTGTTGCCTCATAGTTCCTGGTTATTTTGTTTATACTCTAAAAATCAGATTGTTAGTGAATATTTGTCCATCACTGATATGATATTAGTGTATATAGTGGATGTTTGATAGTCCAGGACTGTAGTGGATTTAACTTTTCCACACACAATCCCTGAGCAATGCTCATGATGGCAATTATTTCCCCTGTATCAGTGGCGGATCTATGGGGGGGGGCTAAAGGGGCGTCGAAACATACACTAGATAAAATCGAAATTTTTGGAGGTTACCACTTTGTAAAAATGTATTTATTTATATTTTCCGCTAAATATACCTACAATAACAAATTAACATACAAATTAGTTTTAAACTTAGGGCCTATTTTACACACTTTTGGTATGTTACAATCGGAAGCGATACTTGCGAAACCGGACAAATAATCACGAATTCGCGCAATAGCGCAGCGGCAGCCTCTGTATTCATTTGGCTGTACACGTGGATATTATAAAAACTCTCAACACAGACAAAACGATATAACAAAAAGAATAAAGGATATATATAAATTACCCCTTTTATTGTTTCGTATCTCTAGTTCAAAGATCAACAAGCAGTCAAATTTAAATTACGTGTAATTACATTTTGAATTTTTTTTCCTATTTAAACTTCCTGACTCTTGTTTAACGTAAAAAATTTAATAATAAAAACAAATGAACTTATCTAATCATAAAAGTGATTTGACTATATTTGTGTTCCTTATCATTAAGTCATATTTCAAAAACTAGATAAAGCATCATCATAAGTTTTTAGCATTAATATTACCAGTATTTCAATCTAGGCCCATAATGACCACCATAAAACTTTTACTAATAAAACGACGTACTACATGTGCATAGTAGTGTCTTTTTTATCTAAGAATTAGCCTAAAACCGCCGTTTTTGAGTCTTAAAAATCCCAAATTTCCAAAATCCCCGAACCCCCCTTCGGCAGGGGGGAATTCCCCAGATCCCCGGTTTGCCCCCCTCTTGCTCCAAACCTAGATCCGCCACTGCCCTGTATACAAAGCCAAATCTTTGCTGGTTTTTTAGGTTTTGCTGCTTGCACTTAATTTTTTGATATTTTTTATTCAAAACATGCCATGCAAATTAGATTTAGAGTTCAAGAATACCTTAATCACTGGCAGTACCTCTTCACTGTGATTTTTTAATATTGTTTTCTCACTATTGATGAATAACAATGAAAACACTTTTTAGTTCCACGTAAAAATAGGCTTTAATGTGACCTAGGTTTCCGTTCGGTGCAGCATCATATTGACCAACTATTGATGTTGGATCTTTTCTATTTGTCAGTAGACCTGTTGTAACTGCTTGTAATTTCAAAGCAACCCAGTAATTTAAACTGTTATTGCCATTTAAAATATTTTCAGGTGAACAACTTTATAATGTCCCAAAGTGGGGCTGAACAGAAGATGATGACCATTGAGGAAGTAGCCATGGGTTTTATCCGTGTAGCCAATGAAGCTATGTGTCGACCCATTAGGGCACTCACTCAGGTAACTATTTGTGCCTTCAGTTAAAGGTGGTAAATAAGACAGATAATTTTGATAGATATTATTCTTAGTGACTTAGGGAGGAATTTTGCCTTCTTTGCTCCTGTCGCCCTCTCCAATTGTCCCTCTGATCCTGGGGATTGGGTTGGTGTGGTGGCTAGAGTACTGGCCTCCCATCCCGAGGGCCCGGGTTCGATTCCCGGCAGTGGTGGATTTTTCAATGGAAAATCGGTCCCCACTTGAGTGCCTAGTGGAGGGCATTTCAAGTTCAGTACTCCATCCGTCGGATGGGACGTTAAGCCGTGATCCCCTTGGTGCCTTTCGTTAAGAGTAGGCGAATGCCGACGCCGGGTTTCTCTCCACCCTTCCTCTGTTCCCTGAAAACTCCTACCATTACCCAATTATCCACCTATCCTATATGGCGCAAATGACCTCAGCTGTCAGTTGCCTCCCCTAAATAACCAACCAACCAACCCTCTGATCCTTCATTTGAAAATCAACTGTGGATGTTCTCTACAACTCTTTGTACTAAACTGTCCGCAGTTATCTCATATCTCATTATTAATTGGTCGTGATTTTCCTATTTTTAAGTTTTTGTGGTGGTTTTTTTCAGTAAATCCTATCTTTGTCTACCTTTCAATTCTGCTTCAAGTTTATAGACAATTACAGAGCAGCATAGTTTATGGAAATTTTTGTAAAATCACTGATTCGAATATAAATGGCCAATAAAATCCATGGAACATTAATGTTTCCTCTTGTGGAAGGAGAATCATTGGGAATGGAAAATGTAAATACTAACTTTGGCCAACAATGATATGTAACTGTTGAGGGTTGAGGTTTCTTTCATATAAAAACACAAAATTGTGTATTTACTTTAATTGTGTTTTAAAACGTTCTATTTGTGTTCCCATAATTGAATACATCAGAATGAATCGGTTTACTCATAAGCTAAAATAATGTAGATATTTGAAAAGAATGACTTGGATTCTCTTATGTTCAGATAGAGTTTGTTGACTGTAAAAATATTGATTTTTGCTTGAGAAAATTAGGAAATAAAGTGAAAACAAAGAATGATTATCCATTGTCTAATTTTAACATCTTTCATTTAGATAAAAGAAAAATAACTCTAATCATTTTCATCATAGCATAAGGGTTAATTGTAGAGAAACATTAAAAAAAACATTGGAGTTGGTGCCTTTGGCTGCTATACCTACTTTCCAAACCATATTCTGTTGCTTTAAGAAAATGTTTTAAGCATTTTTTGCATGATGACTAATGCCGTTATCCATTTGAATAAAACTTTTTAGGCATAATGCACCAAATGACACAAAGAAATATTTAAAAAAAACTGTTAAAGATGGCCAAAGTTACCCCTTTTTATGGTTACTGCCTATTCTAATGAAAAATTTTATTTGAGAAACATTTTGGAGCACAACCAAACAGATTTTTGGGAACACTGTTTTTTATAAACCTTAACTATAATGCTATTTTTCCTGTAGGCTAAAGGTTACGACACCTCTCATCATATTTTGGCTGTTTTTGGTGGTGCAGGAGGTCAGCATGCTTGTGCAATTGCAAGATCTTTAGGAATGTCCACCGTTTTTATCCATCGCTACGCTGGCATACTTTCAGCATATGGTATGGCTCTAGCAGATGTTGTACATGAATCCCAAGAGTCCTGTGCTCAAGTGTATGGCTCTGGTAGGTTTGGCTTTTTAAATTATATCATAATATAGTATCTGAATATAATAATTGTTTTTTGAAAAAAAATTGCTTTATAAGATAAAAAAATCATTTTATGACTTAATTCATTTAGTGATATAATGCTGGACTTCCTGGAGTCCCTATTGCCCTACGAACTGGAAAAAAATACAGATCTTCTCTAAGTAGAGTGGTAGAACAGTATGGCATAAGATGCAAAGGCCAGATTATAGAATTTTTGTACAAAGTTTTGATAAGTATTGGAGTGCTTCTTTACTTCACTCAAAGTGGAATGAAAACAACTGTCTATGATTGGCATCCTGTTACTCTCATGCCAAGAAATCCTGGATGTATGATTTTGTGCAATAACATCAATGTAAATGGAGTAAACTTGCGCAACATTTCATCGAGGGTTAGGCTTTTCCCAGAAAAGTGTTTTCATTAAAATATATAGAAATTTGTATCAATTGGATTTAAAGTTTTTTTGCTCAACTTAATTGAATTTATAGCAGATCTGCTGGAATATTATGATAGCACATAATTAATTTATAGTTTTCAGACATGTATTTTTCTTTCATTGTTTCCAGAATCATTTGGATACTTGGAGAAGCATCTAGATGCTCTTACAACGGTATGTCAAGAAGAACTGATAAAACAGGGTTTTAGCAAAGCTCAGATAATAACTGAGCCATACCTCCATATGAGGTATGAAGGCACAGATTGTGCACTGATGTGCTCTCCAGGCAGTGCTCGGGGAAAAGCATCATCTTGTGGCAAGTATGGAGATTTCGAAGAAACGTTTCTGTGCAGGTGAGTGTATGTGTTTTAGATTTTTATGTAGTTAATATATATTTGAAGAGACTTCATCAAATATATATTAACTGCATACAAATATGATGAGACATCATTATCTAATCTTTTTTTTATGCTTTTTTCATGTATGCATGGTTTATCCTTACTGAAATTATGTATCTGTGGGTTTGAATAAAAAAATAATGTATCACACAGTAGAATGCTCTGTCACTAGAATTACCTAGCTTTAAAAATGTTCTGTGGCCTTTCATGCTTTGGAAAATTAAAATATTACAGGTACAAACGTGAATTTGGTTTTACAATCCCTGACCGCCCCATTATTGTTGATGATGTGCGAGTGAGAGGAGTGGGAAAGTCATCAATCAGCATGGCCAATGTTGTTAAGCCATGTGATGGCCCACCACCTGTTGAAAT
Organism: Platycnemis pennipes; assembly: GCA_933228895.1. NCBI lineage: Eukaryota > Metazoa > Arthropoda > Insecta > Odonata > Platycnemididae > Platycnemis > Platycnemis pennipes. The sequence goes on from OW121850.1 coordinate 114,759,521, forward strand.
GGTAATTGTATCTTTTAAGCCTCACTGACTTCTTGCAGCTTGTCAAAGTCATATGCCAAAGAGTTATGCAAGGGATGATGGAAGTACTGAAGAGTTTTGTTTAGGGAAAGCATTTAGTGGATGTAGTTATGGAAGATATACTCAATAAACCATTATTTTCCTAAAAAAATCTCTCATAATGATATTCTAAATCAAAGATGCCTTTGAAAGAAACTTACAGTTTTCAAGTTTAACTTTAAAGGTATAGGATAAAATCATTTCCTTATTAATTGGCAATTTAAAATTCTAAATTAAATCATGCATTCATATTTTAAAGAAATTTTTCCACTGGTAAGAAATGAGGCTACAACATTACATATATAATCATTAACCCATTGGAGTAAAGCTCCGGTGATTCACCGGTCTACCTTATATTGCCTTAAGGTAAAGAGCCTGTGATTTGCCGGCTATGTGATGGAATTCAACATTCTAATGCTATTCTTTTTTCCCGATTATATGTACAACAAGTCTTTTTTTTATTCAGTGAAAAGAAGATTTGAAATATTTAATGTACAATTAATTTTAATTTCCAAAAAAGTAAAAAATTTCCAAGTGAAAATTTTCGGAAAATTAAATAGAGTTTAAAGGGCCGAAAATCCATGGAAAATAAAGAGGCGAATGGGTTGACAATGTTGCAACAAATATTTGTACTTTTTTTTGCCTGGAAGTTCTGTCAATGTTAACTATGTCTCCAGTGGATGCTTACTGCTATCCTTCAATTTCTTCTGAAAAATGCCGAGGGCGTCAATTGGCATCTCATCTACTCTACTGAATAATTTTTTGCGGCCAGGATGTTAATTGGTGGCTCTAGCATTACCCTAAAGCCTATCTTAGTCCTGTTACTGTATTGAAAATTGTATGATGAAGCAGACGTCAGGCTTATGAGCACCATCACTGAAACTAGCTGCATGATGTCATGCACTTTGCGTACAGCCATGCACAGAAATTTTCATTCATGGAAATATTACCAAATCTTTTATGTTTGATTGTTTTTGAGGAATGAGAATTGTCAATTTGATTTTCGTATTGCTAAACATTGAATGCATTTGATATGTGAAAATTGGGATGATTTGCAGAAGAAAATGTATTTAAAAATGTTTGAATTTCCTATAAAAATCATGCCATTGTAGGAAAATAAAAAGATATAAATAGACATCAGTAGCTTAGTCTGAGCCAATTATGATAGTAAGTTATTGATACTATGTAATACATAACATAATAAGTAAATAGCTAATGCAAATCAGTAGCACTTTTTGCCAGACATGTAACATTTTCATTTCTGACTTCCACCCTCGATTCATTCAGGTGGCACAGGTTTACTTCGAGCAGTCCAACAGCCATCTTGATACACCTGTGTACCTCTTGAGAAAACTGGGTGCTGGACATAAGCTTCCTGGGCCTTCCATCATAATGGATGGTCTTTCAACTATCCTGGTGGAACCCGGCTGTGAGGGAGAGGTCACTCCTTCTGGTGACATGAAAATCACAATTGGAAGTGCAGTTTCCTCTTCGCCTGTCCACAAAACAGGCCTTGACTCAATTCAGCTCAGCATATTTTCTCACAGGTTCATGAGCATTGCGGAGCAAATGGGGAGGTGAGTTGTAGATCTTCACTTCCCAGCAAATGTATGCTGGATCTGATAAAATGTCCAGTACACCTAAGCCTTGCCAGGCACTAAATAAAAGGCTAATAAATTGTTGAGAGTTGATGAGATGGTATCTGTGAATTTCATTAAAAATTTATGAACTTGATCATCTCATGTCTGACTTCAGGGATTTTGGTTATTTGTCACTTTTTGACTTTTTACGGAAGTCATTGAATTAATATTTATATAAAAAACCATTATCTTATAACCTAAATGATCAAAATGAAATTTAAAAGAATTTGTAGTTTTCCAATGTTTTTTATTAAACCACGTATTAGGGGTTTAGCATAGTCCGATTGAAAGCTTGTGGCACCTAAATGCGCGGAACGATAGCGAGCGGAGGGGAAGGTGCCTTTGGGGGTGGTAGTTTGGAGGGGAAGGCAGGTATATACCCCTCCACTCGGGAGCGTAGGGGAAGGCTGGGTCTCAGTGTAGCCAACACAAGAGAATTTTTTCCCAGTAGCAAGTAGACAGTAGACTTTGGGCTCTTTTGAGGCTTCTTCTTTTTTGGAGAGACAAACTCTGCCTTAGATCCACTGGCAATTGCTGCTCCCTCGTTAGCAATCCGTATCAAGCTGGGTTTAGAAACGCCGGTTGCGGTGGCCACACGATCATAAACGCTTTTCAGAGGGATTTGCAACCCCTCTTCTGCTTCGCTCTTCATAAAACTCAGCACACTATGGATAATTTCTCGCGCCTGACTGTGGAGAATCTTCCCACCCCCTACTTTGGATTTCGCGTTTTCCATCACGAAAAACAAAACACCCTCGAAACAAAGCAATGATGACCTTACGATAAACGATGACCCTATGCTATAAACAATAAATCTATCTAATTACGTATGCAATATCTGTTCTAACCTACTATTAAATCTAGAATGATAAACTAATAAAATATATAACTAAAAGTAGAAAAATGCAAAGCTAATTTAAGTATTAAAGAATCGGTTGATTGAAAGAAATAAATTAAGCTATGTTAAACTTGAAGTACGAACTACTGAAAACAAAACAACTAAGACAACTAACGAATGTACACCAAGAAATGATAGTATGAATGAAAGATTGGACTAAGAAACTAATGAACAAATTGAAAATAACACGTCTAAATTACAATAATCTATCCTATCCCTATGCTAAGAATGACAAAATATAAAATAACTAACCTTATAATAACCTACCTAAGCTATCTATGTCCTATGATAACTAAAATAACTAAATACTGAAAATGAAGATGAAGCAAAAGCAGTTTGGTTGGCAGCAAACGCACGTGGTCAGAGACAAAGCCCGGGAGAGAATGACCACTTTCACCCGCACCCCCTCCAAGCACGAGTCCATCACAATGGACTCACCCAGGTCGAATTTGAGTTTCTACGCAGGTGCCACCAGCTTTCAATCGGACTCCTAGTAAAATATCGTGGAAAACTACAAAGTTTTTTAAATTTCATTTATGATGACATTGTTCCCCAAAGTTTGCTCATTGATGATTGATTTTACTCAATGATTTAATTGCAACTATTGCTATCCCCAAAAGGCTGTGTATTTAATAGCTATCAGAATTACTGTATGATTTTAATAAGTTGCTTCAGCATATGTCTATACGTATGTACATATATCCTTAAGTTAAGAGAAAACATTTTATATCATAATTATGACCTCTAATGCATAGTTGAACATCTACCCTGGATGCTGTATTTTATTAGTTTTGGTAGTATTTGATACTGATTGGTTAGGGATATTTCCTAAAAACTGTATCTCTTTTTCACATTGTATAACTTTTCCTTTCGCTAATCACTTTGCAAATCTTCTCAAACTGATCCATTATCTTCCTAGCAATCATAGCTGTTTTACATCTTCATCTCCTAAGGCTTCTCAAGACTTTCTCTGCCATTGTGATCATCATTGGTTAAAGCAAATCTAACTTCACTTTTTTAATAATAATTATCACTTAATTTCTCATGCAGCAAAGGTTGCGTTTAGAATCAGCAACAGAAAGAAGGAAAAGATGTGACATAAAACTGACCTTCGTAGTCACAAGTAAAACTGATTGGGTCAATGACCAAAGGGTGTTGATAGCACCTAGTAGTATTGCAGGCCTTTTGCACAGTTACTTCTCTATGTATTCAACAAGAGATATTTACTATAAAATGTAGTATTGTCAAGCTTGTGAGCGGTTTACTGTGATACATTCATCTATCTCTGTTGTGACTTCATAATGTGATGGTATTGCTGGCTGGTGTCAGAGAGAGAGAGGATGAAACTAAAAGCCCAGCAGGGAGTGATGAAGGAGGGGAGGTTGGGTGTAGGAAGGAGTGGAAGAACTAGGGGAATTCCTAAGTGCCTGAGGAAAATAGTTGATTGATCACTCGTATGGTCTGCTGGCACTATTTGGTGTATATGTCAGGATCTCCCATTCTTTTATAAAAGCCATTTCCTTTGTTCAATATGTAAATGTGTGTTGTGTGGAAATAGTTCTTGTACAAAATGGCCATAGTGTGAAATGTCATTCGCAGTCCATCTGCTTGGCAGACTTTGACAGAGGCATCATAGAAACAACCGCAGCCTTTACTATGTGGAATTTTTACATAGTTGAGAATAAGAATAAACTTAGTATTTTCACACAACTTTTAAATACCCTACAGGTTTGAACACATTCATTCAATACAACACAAAGTGTCCCTCAATGATGGCACAAATGTGTTGAAACCGGTAGGGTAATTAAACGTTGTGTGGAAAATTACAAAGTTTGTTCTTATTCTCAACTATGAAAGAAGCAGTTTGTGGCTGAGCATGTGAGTGGGAATGCACAAAGAATAGACAAGGGAAAAGCCTGATATTGAGCATGGCACTGTTGAGGGTAGAAACATGGACTCTGAGAAAATAAGATGAAAATAGCCTGAGGGGTTTTGAGATGTGGGTGTGGAGGAGAATGGAGAAGGTAAGGAGGGTAAAGGAAGAAGAATGTGGAAGTGCTGGATGAGGAAAGGAAGTAGATTGAGGGAACCAGGGGAGCGAGTAAAGCAGGTTTTAAGGGGTGAGGGTATTTTGAAGGAGGTGACAAAGGAAACAATGTTGGATAGATGAGGTGAAAGGATGAAAAGAACGGATGTATGTATGGATTGCAGGTGGGAAGTATGCAGAAGTAAAAAAAGGACATAATTGGATAGATAGGAGTGATTGGAAAGAATTCACTGTCCATCAAAACCTGCCTTAACTGGTGGAAACTAATATGTAATAATTATCTCTTTCTTAAGGATCCTGCAGCGTACCTCAATCTCAACAAATATCAAAGAAAGACTGGATTTCTCATGTGCCTTATTTGGGCCTGATGGTGGCCTTGTTTCTAATGCTCCACACATCCCTGTTCACCTTGGAGCCATGCAGGAAACAGTACAGTACCAGGTGAGATTTATAATCATATCTATTATTAAATCACTTGCAAGAAAAAATATATTTAAGTTATTAGTTTAAAACTCCTTGTTTCTCTTTTTCATTTTTTGTTTCATATAGTGATTGATTCTGAGAGTGGTGTCCAGTCAGGTAAATGAAATTCCTTTTTCATCTCAGTAGCTTCCAATTTGCAAATTCCAGTGCATCAGAATATTCCTGTTTCTTGTAAAGTATTCCTTGACTTAGATGCACACTCCTATACTACTATCCACTATCATAAAATTTTCTCTCAGCAGTACAGCTTCCTTTCATTGTGACCTACTGTTCAAATAGTACCCAACATACCTAATGTTCCTGTCAGTATCTCTCATCACATAGAAATGTACTCCTTTCCTTAGCTTTCACTCAATGAATAAATAGTTTTCTATTATTTTGTCCGCATTTCATTAACTGCAGAGCCAACACTGAGACTTCTCCCTTCAATACCCCCGGTTACAAATGAAGCAAAATTGGATCACCTCACAAAATTGGTGGAGGAAAGTTGAAAGGGGATGGCTTGACAGATAATTAACATCAGAATCGCTTTTTATCATTTGGTATGGTAAAATATTTCATGATAGGTCTATTTAGACAAATAAACAAATTAGGATGCTGGAGTTTTTTTCTTATCTTGGCCCCCATGCTTAACAGTAAATTAAATCCCAGGTACACTTTTCTCTTTCCTCGATCCTGGTTATGACATGTGTATATTTATCATGTAAAACCTCTGGAGTGATACTTGTGCTAGAGTACCTCTTAGCTTGAAGTTTCAAAACGGTGGACTGTTTTCTCTCAAGAAAATAGCTTTTAATCATGCTCTCAGTGCTTTTTCCACTCATTTTAATAACCCCTGCTTTGTTGAAGATGGTTCATGCCTATTCTTGTTCTCTTCTATGTTTCTCTTCAGACAAAGTTTGCACAGCACTGAATTTATTCTTTTCTGGCCTGCTTAATAAGTACCCTCTTTCATACCTCACTGCTTGCACTATTTTCCTGAATGATTGGTCAGTACTGCAGTCCATGCAAGGCACAAGTTAAATTTTGAAGCTTAAGTTAATTTTGGAGTTATAGCTTACTGAAAAATATTTATGTATGGTTTTTTACGATATCATATTTTTCCAATTCTTGATGTAAAACACATTTTTAGCTACTACTGTGACATTCACTGCTTTTGGTGGCATTAAAATACAGTGAAACCTGCCTAAATGGCCACCTCCATTCAGCGGCCAATTTTTCCTGGAACGGAATATATTCCCGTTATAACTAATGAAAATTTCCCTCTTTTTCTGTGGCTACCTCCTTCAATGGCCAGTGGTAATCCATATTTTTAATGTTGATGAAGGTGAAATATTCTGTCAATTACTGTTTTAAAATCTCAAGCCTTAAGGCTTGAGATTTTTCGGAATTCAGAAATGAGGCATGTGAGGAGAGACTTAAAAAAGTACTATAATAATAGAAATCCATTGGCCTCTTTTCTGCCCAAAATAAATGAGGAATTTGGTTGTATGCAGGTTGCATAATATTGGATTGGAAAGGGTTTACCTTCATTCAGTGGTCACCTCCGTAAGTGGCCTCCTTTCCTTTAGCCGCATGGTGGCCACTTAAGACAAGCTTTACTGTACACAGTATAATGCAAGAGCCAATACATTAATGGAGTCATTTCACTTAAGCAGGTGTAGTGCTAGAAATTTCATCATCTTGTTTTGTATAGTTATATTTTAAATCTTACTTCCTTTCAACCAATGTAGGTTCTAGAATAAATGGTTTTCTTTCTTTACTGTCAATTGTCCTATTACACATTCCAAGCTTCACCAAATTGAAATAAACGGATTATAAAACCCTCCTACATATTTTCAGATGAAAGTTTTGGGGGACGACATCCATAAGGGTGATGTTATATTAGCCAACCATCCCTGTGCTGGTGGCTCTCATCTACCTGATTTGACTGTCATCACACCTGTTTTTTACAAGTAAGGAATAAGTTTAATGTATTCTTTACCTGTGCAGAGAATTAACTTTAAATTAGTAGTATTTTTCAGAGCAACTTTTTCATCATTTATATTTTATGAATTTATCTTGAATTTTTTTTCCAAACATTTTGCTAAACATGTTTTATCCCTCCTGCTTGCTTCATTGCTGTGGCATTCCATGGACCCATTTTCAAAGGTTCAGTCCCTATTCTGCCGATTACAGCATAGTTGCTGCCGTAGAATTTTTTATGGTGGTGACTATGGATGCCTAACCTATGGTAGTGCACTAAACACCTGCTCAAGGGTAATGAGTCCCACAGTTGCCAGGGCCTTGATCATGGATCTTCATAACGCGTGCACTAGCGTTATTGTTATTTTTTGATTTAACTTATGTGAGAGAGAAAGCTATCTCCATTCTTCATTTTTCGCACAGCACTTCAAATCGCTTATTACAATCAGTGGAGTGAATTTTATGGATGGTTATTGTTAACCCTGCGCTACTCTAGGGGTACTTAAGTGTTAACAATAAAGATTGTGATAACTCAAAATATAGATCCGTGATTCCACACCGGGGCTCATCACTCTTGCACGAAACATCATGCTCTACAGAGCATAAATATTTTAGATGGTTCCCCGTTGACTTCCTTAATATAGTTTTTGGTGTGACTCCATTACCTTAATGGGTTCTCTGGAGTCAGATACAATGTTGGTGTTGCTTGAGAAAGGATAAGAGGCTGAATGAGCAAAGTTACATTTGGATCCAGGTTGTTTTTGAGCATTAAATAATTTTTTTTTGGAGTAAGTTGGTGAAGTTGTTTGTGTCCCATTTCATCACAGTGAAAATGTGTACTAAATCTCCTGTACAATAATGGAATGTCCCAATGGGAAAGTGATCGTCAGCGTATGTCAGCAGGTACAATTTTTGCTCCTTCTATTCATTTAGTGTTAAGCAAATTAATTGCTAATTTGATCAAATTCTAATATTCCTTGACAGTTATACAAAGAGTGCAATATGTGAACAAAAAACAAGTATTGGAATAAAAAACTACTCTTCTCTTTTAAGGCCATTTTACACAGCATTTTTTTGTACAATTTCTTGTACAAACGCTTGTATGAGAAAATTGTACAGTGTAAAGCGACAAATTGTGTGAATGCTTGTGAGAATTTCTGAATGAATGAACAGAAAATAGAACCTGTTCTAATTCCATTCTGACAATCATAAAATTTTGTACAGTTACATACATTCGTTTGTACAATAAATTGTACCATATAAAATGGCCTTTAGAGAGGAGGCCAGACTATTTTCTATGCATAACCTTTGTTCAAATAAACATTTTAAATATGTAATTATTACATTTGAAATGATTCAAATGTGCTAGAGATCATTAACAATAGGGAAATTGCATACTTTTAATAGACAGCATGGTGATATTCTGCAGCAAATACTTGCAACCGCAATATACTTTTTTCCGCTCAAAATTCAGTTTATACACTATAAAATGACTCCCAAAAATCTTCCGAGTTTCGCGGGCTAAAAAATACCGCCCCCACTAATCTTACGCCGTGACGTCACAATTCAGTCGAAGTCGTAGATCCTAGCCCCATTACCTCGTAGCTTCAAGTTTGGAAGAAGCACGTTGCGTTTTAAAGGAGAAAATGGCTGAGAAAAGGAAAAATTACAAGTGGTGCATTGTTCCGATGTGCAAAAACACGTCTATTTGTACCCCAGACAAAATTTTCGTCAGCGTTCCGAAGGAGGAAAAAAGAAGAGAAGCTTGGATGCATGCCGTTCGTCGAGATGAGCGTCACGGAAAAATAAGCCATAAATCCGTGTGCTATGTGTGCGAAGATCACTTTAATGTAAGTAATATTTCCATATTTCATCGATTCAGAGGGAAAGTCAAGTTGAGCCTCAGAATTTTCTATACATAATTCGGCCGCCTTGAGAATAAAAACTTCGAGATACTTCTTTCTCGATGGGTACAATGGACTCGAGATATTCATGGTACTTATTCAATTTCAGTTGGAGGAGGACATGGAAAATTTTATGATGTTTAAAATCATGGGAGGAAATATGAAAATGAAGAGTAACATAGTTCCCCATATATTCGACTGCCAGCCAAGAAGACCAGCGTTTTCCCCTAAACCGAGGGCAGCTGCTGTGAGGATGGAGAGGAGACGCATTATAAAGGAAGCTGTAGATGGTGAAAGTAATGGCAAGTGGAATCCATACAATCTAGAGGTGGTCACTAAAAATAAATCATAACATTCTTTGATTTTATGATACAGTGTTGCTTGCTTTTCAGAAAAAATTGAATCGCAAGAGGAATGTTCCGCGGCCCTTGATTTTGTAACTGTGGAGGAAGAAGCTGAAGAAGTGTGTGGATCAGCATTTTTGAAGTTTGACAAAGGTTGTCAGGCTAAGCCAGTTAGCCATCGTAGTGTCGGACTGATGTGCACCACAGGGGGAATGGGCTGTTTGAGGGAAAGTCAGACCCAAACTTGCCCGAAGAATATGTGCAGTATTGCTCTTTCCCCAATTAAAACCTCTAAGAAATTGATTGTGGATGATATTTTCACCACGGATTCCAGTGATAGTGAGAGTGCTGGTGAAGATTATCACTGTCGAAATTCCGATACAGAATTTTTAAGTGACAATGATCGCAGCGACGATGACCACTGTGACGATGAGAGCTTAGCAAGAGCTCGTCTGGAAAGTACCAGATATCTTGTGAGAAAAGCCCCCAAAAGGTATTTAGGACTCAGTCCGGAAAATATTCACATTATAATGTTACTGCAGGAAGGCCTTAATTACAAGGGTAAATTATTGACGTCTGAAGATATTGTGTTTATGATATTGATCAAAGTTCGATTGAATGATTCTTTCTGCAGAATAGGGAATGACTTTGGGATTTCTGAGTCACAAGCTTGCAGATTGTTTGGGAAATTTGTGCATTTTATAGCTACAAAATTGAAACAATTAATAGTCTGGCCTTCCTCAGATTCCATTCTTAAAGAGCTTCCTGTCGCCTTCCAGGCAAGGTATTTTAAAGTTGAAAGCATCATCGACTGCTTCGAGGTGGAAATTGAGAAGCCTGGTGATAGTGTTCACCAAGCTTTAACTTGGTCGGACTACAAGAAGTGTAACACGATTAAGTATTTAGTATCAATAACTCCAGATGGTTTAATCAATTTTCTTTCTAGTGGTTATGGAGGTCGGATTTCTGATGTTGAAATAGTTAAAAAAAGTAATTTTATTGAGAAATTGAGGCCTGGAATATCTATAATGGCTGATAGAGGCTTCAAACACTTACAGCAACATTTACTGGCTAAGGGATGCAACCTCATCAGGCCTCCTAGTGTTTCCGATGATGAACCTATGAGTAAAGAGGCAGCTAGTGAAACAAAAAGGATAGCAAGCTTGAGGATTCATGTGGAGCGGTTAATCCGCAGATTCAGAGAGTACAAAATGATTGCTCCTCATGCATGTGTCGCTATTTCTTCTGTGAAGTACTTGGATGATTGTGTTTTTATTGCTGGTGGACTTATAAACCTCCAAGGCCCATTAATATTATAGCAATTAAGTTGGATCAGTAATCTCCATTGTTAATTTGTTTTTGTATTGCCATTAGTTGTTCTTGTGCAAAGCCTTGTAAATGCATTTTGTGTTAATGTTTCTTACGTTCACAAGTGTTTTCAACCTCAGCAAAATTACTTGTTGCCATAATATTTCCTAAGTAAATACCAACTAGTTAATTTCCTTTTGGAAAACTGTGAAGGCTTTATTGATGTTTATGATTCTCAAGTGGAATTTTTTTGGGTTATGTTGCATGTTTAACCATCAATAGAAATAACTTTGAATTTTGGAAATATTGCTTTCTCCCAAAATTGCAATGAAGCAGAAATTAAACTATTGATCCAACAATGATCAAAATCGACTTCATGCATTGAGATTTCCCGAGTCTTCTCAAAATCTGGCGAGGCTACACAAAAGACCCCCCTTTTTAACCCGCTCATTTTCATTTGCAATTGGATTTGCCCCATATACTTAGGGGCGATAACACCAGAGTCTGACACATAACTTTTAAAAGTTTTAAAACTAGTTGGGCACTTAACCTCAATCACAGCATGATCTAACAAGCCATCTGGAGAAGCCCCAAGTATGGGAAAGCTGGGGGACAGTAATAGGCCAACTCTCTTCACTTTAGACCTCAACCTTTTCTCTGCCTCTATTATTACTTCTGGCTCCAGTCTTACCCCACGTTTCATGGCATCAGAAGTAAAAACCGATCCCCCTAGCAGAGTTTCTACTAAGGAACCACTGAAAGTTTTGCAATTAGCAACATCATAAATTTTAGATGCCGTTACACGACCGTAGCGTAACTTTTCCCAAAGTGAACATTTACACTGTGAGGATGTAAGACTTGCTGCTTTACTGCAAGCAGCCTCAGTCATTATGCAACTACAAAAATCTATAAAATCAGTGAATGTTTCACCTCCACCAGCAAAAAACTTATGACTAAGTAGGTGGAGGGAAAGGTTATCCACATCATTTGTACCAGAAAAATGTTTGAAAAGTAAACTATTTGGACATAAATTCTGCCTTTCTGCCAAAACTGCATTCAAAAAATTGGTCGCTGATCCTTCATCTACCACAGTTGGTGCATCCCTTTTTGAGCCAATTTCTCTGGCAGTTATGCATCTTTCCCCATCAGCTACATTTGATAGCCGAGATTTCTTCCAGTAGCATACTGTGGAGGTAGGAGCCGGTTCTTCACTTCTTCTGTGAAGCCACATTAACACTGCAACAACATGTTTGCAGCCACCTTTAATGAAAATGAAATTTCCATATCATTCCAATAATTTTATTAATGACATTGTGGTACTGTGATCACTTCACAGAAAAGTCATATTGTAATTCACAAACTGTTAAGTAAAACATTAAAATAATCTTTAAGTACTTATATAATGTCTTCTCATTTATGTCCCAGTCACTATATTTCTCCAAAGTACTCTGAAATCGATCACTGTAAAGTAAAAATATGCTCTCACCTTCAGCAGCCTTGCAGTCAAAGCATTTAGCCTTGTTAACGATGCTAATTTCCTCGTCCACTTCCACCACCACGGTGTAGCATTTGCTCCTTACTTTATGTTCTGGAGTCACTCTGGCTCGCACGGAACATATTTTTCCACACCTTTTCACCTGCACATAGCCCACTGCCGAGTCACCATAAGACTCTCTACCGGACCTGCCAAAAGAATACACAACTCACATAAATATACGCTTTCGTCAATACGAGCTGATTATATGCAAATTAAACATTGTCATGAACTAGAAAACATTTCAGAAGCACATCAGCTACTCAATATATTACCTTTCCATTTTTTGGCATCGACTTTCGGCGCCGACGAAGTCTTCAGTTTCACTGAAATACCTTGCTATCATGAGGGAATCAGTGACAGGAAGGTTGCTAGAATCAGCCTTAGAAAAACCATACTCCGTCATCTTTCCGCAATATATGGCTTTCAGTGGAGGAAAATAACGATCAAATACTAGCCCTGTAGCTACAATGAATAACTTCGCTGCGTTCGCAATGAATAAATCACAACCACGACGTCGCTTGTATTCAAGTACGCTGGTATGCTGCTTCCGCGTACTGAACAATTACGTCACTTTGCCACCAGCCAATCATCGGGCGTTTTCGATTCTCCCGTGTGTTTGAAAATTCTCTTGAACTTTAATGAATTAAATATCACTAACAATGTCAAAAAATAATAAAAAAAATGTCAGCGTGAAACGCAAAGATATATTTTTATATAGTTTTGGGGCTCATGATTATATCTGATATATATGCAAGTTCCCTATTGGAAAAATAAAATATTAAATATTTTTTCAGGAGTGAAGAGCGCCCTGTTTTCTTTGTGGCAAGTCGAGGCCACCATGCTGACATTGGTGGTTCAACCCCTGGGTCCATGCCTCCTCACTCACATTCCCTTTTGGAAGAAGGAGCATCCTTCAAGAGCTTCAAGATTGTGGACAGGGAAACGTTCAAGGAGAAAGAACTCATTGAGGCACTAACCACAGTGCCACAGGGTGCACCACAAGGCTGCTCAGGAACCAGAAACCTTCACGACAACCTTTCTGATTTGAGGGCTCAGATAGCTGCCAATCAAAAGGTATCAGTTGATCCTAATCATCGTGTCTACTCTAATAAGGAGCTTATTCCCAAATTACCATAACAATGGAAAATATGTAACATTTTTGCTGATCCCAAATTCAGTAGGTGCAATGGGACTTGCTGCATTGCTATTCTACCTCATTTCAATTTATGGTTGCAATTTTAAAATATTAATTTATTCATTACTTCAAGGGAATTCATGACGGGAAGAGGCTGAAAGAGTGGACGGTAGGAGGGATGGGAAGTGATAAATGCCTTGTATCTTTTTCTGTGAAATTGTGATTTTTGAAAGGGGTATTGAGTACACAAAATTTTGCATTGGCATGTTGTGAGTGTAAGGATGGGTACCTACAGGTGAGCAACTTGTTCCGATTATACAATATGTGTATGTTTTTGGATCCCCTCCTTCCTAACCTCACTAACCTGTCTAATGCTTATCCCAGGGTACCTCCTGTTTACAATATTTACCAGTATATAGGACACATTCACACATAAAATGCACACTTTTTAATATGAAAAGTTATTATTTACACTTTTTTAGTTTTTGTTTGGTCACTATTTGAAAATGTAATTTTGTTCCATCAGCACAGCAAGACAACATAAGTATATGAATAATATGTTTTTTCATATCACCAAGTAATAACATGATACTTTGAAATCTTTATGAATTGACTGTTTTGTTAGAGGGTACTACATTGAGTGTCAATGGGATCTCATCCATGTTTAATATTTGTGAAGGCTCAACATTTTTTCTTTTCTTGCATGAATGATATGAAGCTCAATGATTGTGTCTTCATATTCTCCAGGCATATTTTATTCAGGTTTGTTTTAGTTGGGAACAATTGGGTCCTTTACCATATTATTTATTGCCGAATCTGATAGAGTTTGTAAAATAAAAAGACTCGTATTTTTCCATTTTTTGATCCGTCAATTATAACTCGAGTTATAAGTGGCGAAAAACTGATGTTTTTAACCCTTTTGGAAAAACGGGTGTGATGCAACCTCTGACATCATCGACTTCGTCCAATCACAACTGAGCCCACGAAGCTACTTTGCCTTATCGCAATGGGGGACCCACAGCTAACTCTGCCAATGGAAGCTGTTGCAACAGGATCTGTGCGAGCAGACCTTCCGAGAACCCCCCTCCACTCCCTTCCCTTCCCCTAAAAGCAGTCAAGGACGGGAGAAAAATGATGTCAATGCTATCAAAGCAGCTTCTTCGGTAGGCGTCACCTTTTGCTTATTTTAATTTTTCATTTATTGGTGAATGTTTGTGGTTAGAAGATTAATTTTTTCACTAACATTCGTTTTTCGTTTACATCTAACGATTTCGTGTATAAAATTGCAATTTCAGTTCTGAGTAAACACCCCCATTGGCATTTTATGCCATGTTCTAGGAACCTACACCTTGATCTCAGATCTTAATAATGTGTACGATTATGATCATATTATTTTGGATTGATCTTAGGAAAGCAAAACTATGATTTCTAGTCTTCAATTTCTCTCTTGCACTGTATCTCAGATAACCAATCCCAGTTAGTGAAGCAATTCATGAGGAGAATACCTATTCTGAGTGGTGCACCTCTGGGTGAGTTCACGTCATTGATAACAGTAGCAATTATGCCAAAGAAGGATCGATGATCCGACCCCTGGTACATCAAAACTCTCAAATCAAATAAATATTATGCTGAGAAATGTTGGGTGACATTGAGACTATTTTGCTTTGTTATACATGTCTTTTTTGTTTAAAAAATTAAAGAGTTGGTAAAATCACAATATATACATAATTAGTAAAAAAGGAAATTGACTAGAGATGTTGGCTACAATGTCATGACTGAAATTCATGCATGACCATCATACTCTTCCAGATTTTCCCTACGATTTGCCATCATTCAGTAATTAATCAGCTTGGAGTGTCAGTAATCAACTTCAGTCTGATGTATTCTAATATGTTTAAATTTTCTACTTTGTCTTTCAGGGAATATACTTGGTGTGTGAGTTGATTGATGTGTATGGACTTGATGTTGTTCAAGCTTACATGAAGTATATTCAGGAGAATGCTGAGTTAGCTGTAAGGGATATGCTCAAAGAAATTGCAAGGCGGAAGAGAGAGGAAAGAGGAGTGGATGACAAGGGCATGTGTCTTCTTGAGGCAAATGATTACCTCGATGATGGCTCACCCATTAAGCTCAATGTCACTCTCAATTCAGAGGAGGGAACTGCAATATTTGACTTCAGGTTGGCAATATTTATGCTTCAAAATTTTCATTATGTTACATTAAATAAACTTGCCCTTTCACAAATTACACCCCTTTTTTACTCATTTTAAATATACCAAATAAAATGAGATTCTCATAACCTTTATACCCTCTCATGACAAATAATATTACTGTGGTGATACTCCATGCATTGCCACTACACCTGCCATGTTGGCTCAGTGGATCCACTCTCACCTTCCATGTGGGTGTTCGTATCTCAGTGCCGGCAAATATTTTTTTGATTTTTCTCAGACACTTCAAGATTATTCTCTAGAGTTCTGGTGTGGCATTCTAGACCATTCCTCCAACTTCACCACCTGTATGTACACCACTTCTCCTGCCACTCACAGCAGTCTTGTATAAAGAGTTCTCCAATAAACATATAGTCTCAACACAGAAACGACATTTTATTCCAAGGTGCCAACTCTAAATTATCATGTTGGGGTCACCAATGTAGCATTAGCAGTACAGAATAAAATGTTGTTTCTGTGTTGAGAATAGATGTTTATTGGAGAATTCTTCACACAAGACTGCTGTCAGTGGTGGGAGAAGCGGCTTATATACTGGTGGCGAAGACGGAGGAATCATCTAGAATGCCACACTAGAATTCTAGAATTCAATCTTGAAGTGTGCAAGAAAATCGAAAAAATATTTGCCGGCACTGAGACCCGAACATGAGGACACATGGGAGGTGAGAACTGATCCACCGAGCCATTGGGCAGGTGTAGTGGTGATACGTGGAGTATTGCCATGTTACCTTCAAGTGATTTTCAATCAAATCATTAACAGGTTCACCTTTCCAATCCTTGGTTAGTTATTAAAATTATAGTATAGGTATAGTTCTTTCCCACTCAGCACTACTATATTGTGATTGTACTAGTAATAGCTTTATGAATTGGGTATCTATATCCCCAATGTAATGTTTTGCATAGAATCAATTCATTAATTGAGAATATTTTGAAATCATTTGTTAAAATCAGAGGAGTTGCTGATGTCATTTTGATCTTTGACAATAATTCATTTTTAATTACCTTTCATATTAGATTTATGAATGAATGAGAGATGGATATTTTCAATGTAGAATTGTATAATCACGAGAGCTGGGTGCTGAAGTTTCCAGCTTTCATTCAACCTTTACTGGAATGACTAATGATTGATTTATGATACTTATTACTCTCACTATGCTCTCAATACTCTTGCAGTGGAACTGGCTATGAAGTTTGGGGTAACTGTAATGCTCCCAGAGCCATAACGCTCTCTGCCATCATTTACTGCCTCAGATGTATGGTTGGTCATGATGTTCCCTTAAACCAAGTGAGTATAAATTCAGCAATGCTTTTATAATAGCATAACCTAAAACTGTAAAAATAGTTGTTGAAGTACAATTCTGCAATTAGTCTCTACACCCGACAGTTAAGTTTTTCTACTGGAATTAGGCAGGTGTGGTGGCTAGAGTACTGGCTTCCCACACCAAGGGCATGTGTTTGATTCCCAAATGGGTAGACATTTTTTTCATTACTATGGCTCTCCTTTATTATTATTAGCTGATATCTAATTACCAACCTCTCCTAAATGGTACTAATTGTATTTATGCAGTCACCACTCATGAACGACTTCTACTTTAGTCGTTTTTTTACATCTTTTGTTTCTATCATGTGATGAGTTCCTCCTCGATTAATTTGACCTAATTATTTCATGATAACTTGAGAAAATTTAATTTTTAATAATGGAAAATAATTAAATAACCTATGGGTGCTTAATGCATATTTTGTTTCAATTTTTTTTGTAATTTCAGTAATTTGAATTAACCTTAGTGTTATTCAACTGTCAATCCATTAGAATTTTCATAATTTTCCAATATTTTGATTAGATTACATATCTCTTTTTTTGCAATAGGGGTGCCTCAATCCTGTCAAAGTGATAACACCCAAAGGATCTCTACTCTGCCCATCAGACAACGCTGCTGTGGTTGGAGGAAATGTTTTGACATCTCAAAGAGTTGTAGATGTAGTGTTGAAGGCTCTTGATGCTGATGCAGCTGCTTCTCAAGGGTGCATGAATAATGTGACTCTTGGGGATGAAAACTGGGGATACTATGAGACTGTTGCTGGAGGTGCTGGGGCTGTAAGTCTCACCATGGCTATAAAGTCTTGGTATTGCAGAAATTCCTTGTAGTAGTAATTTTTGAGCTGACACCTGTTGCCCTACTTTTAAATTAACAACTTGACTCATGATAACTGTAAAAGCATTGAGGCCCTAGCAGCCAGTAACTCTTCTGTTCTTGTGTTTGTTTTAAATACATACGAGGGACTCATACAATCCTAAAAAATTTTCATCTGATATTTGTGATGGTTCAATATATTGAACATTCTTTTTTACTTTTCATATAATGGCAAAAAAGAAAATTAGGGATGATAGCAGAAATTACAAAGAGAAAACACCATTTGCTCTGACTAGGACTTGAACTCAGATCCCTATAGATTCCTAGCCAGGAGCTTTTACCAATTACGATATCAATATATCCTCTTTCCCTGTGGAAATTTTTGGAGAAGTCTTCTCTCTTGTGGTATTTAAACAAGGAGTCAGTATCCTATGTTATAAAAAGAATGGATTCTCTCTCTTTGCATTAAGAATGCTTATAACTCATTTACAAAAATTAAAAAAGTGAATATCTTTAGTTTTCCTGATCATTGCAGAAGCAGAGGTGATGTGAACATGATTTTACTGACTACTGTTCCACATCAAATACTCATTTGAACCTAGGACTGGTTTCCCCATGTACTTATAATTGTGAAGAACATGTTTGTCGGTATATTCATGATTAGAAAATTAGTTTTTATGCTAAAACTATGCCAAAGTGCATTCTTATATTTCCTACGGAATTATGTTTCGGGAAAATTCAAGCATAGTTAGTAGCAATTTTTGTAAAACAAGAGACAAGAAAATTCCCCAGTTCCCAAATAGTACCCAGAAATGAGCGGTTAAAGCCATGTTCCAAATCCCTATATGTACCTCTGGAAAACCATTTTTCACTGATGCAAATACACATTGCTCTCTTTTAACATTTTGTCTTGTGTTTGCTTTAAAGAAAATCCTGATAAATTCTCAATGAACTCTATGCATCATGACTTCTGTACCCACTCAAACTATAACATACATGCAAGTCAGCATTCATTTTCCCTTTTTGCTAAGGGCACCTATCACTCAGCCTAAATACTATACAATAAATTGCCAAACGACTTTAAAACCATCTCCTCCACAATGATTTCCTAAAGGAGAGTCAAAAAATTTCTAACTAAGAAATGCTACAAGATGTAAGAAAATTTCAAAGTGATTGTATTTTAACACATTTGTGTATATATGTGTGTTGATTAATATTGTAATGATGTCATTGTAATTTTCTGTGCGTATATGTCCTGTCCAAAATTCTTGGCAAAACCATGCATGTACTTGCTAACGGTGTGATAAAAAGTATTATTAATATCTCATAATTGCTGGCTTTTATCCATTTTAGGGTCATTCATGGCATGGCCGTTCCGGAGTGCACACCCACATGACGAATACAAGGATTACTGACACTGAAATTCTGGAGAGGAGATATCCTGTGGTGGTGAGGAAATTCCAGCTCCGAGATGATGCAGATGCATATTTTGGAGGTGAGGGAGTGTACAGAGGAGGCCTTGGAGTCACACGGGAACTGCTCTTCAGAAAACCAGCCACTTTGTCCGTCCTGACTGAAAGGCGTGTGTTTTCACCTTACGGTCTTAAAGGTAGGTAGATTGGTATTTTCAAAGAGCTTCGCCTTGCTTATGTTACTATAACTATCCATGCCATTATTGTCCTACCCCAGTAGCCTACCACATTGAGCCAATGTTGAACCAAGATGGCATTGTTGGCTTTCATTGGCCATGGACTGCCAATGAAAGCCCATATTTGCCCAATATTGGCTACCCCACGTAACCCCACATAGGCTCCCCACAAAACTCAATATGGGCTACCTGATGCGGTTACATTGGTTACCCCATGAAACTCAATTTCGGCTTATACCCCATTGTATTTATAATGGTTAATCATAGAGATCACTAATATTTTATGCCTCAGCGCACACGTTTTCATGATGTCTCACCTAGTAAAATTTTATGTCCCAAAATTTTCGCCCCATCCCATTCGTCTCTGGGACGATTGTTTCATCTCGTCCCAAATCATTCCAAGCCCTGCTAAATAGGAAGTGTATCATATTAGATATTTCGGACAAGTTAACTTATGATGCCACACAATATACCATGCTTAAACATATTGGGCAGGTCTGCAACCTTGACTTATTAACTTTGAGAGTGGGATGAGTGAGCACTAATTAGAGAACTCTGTATTCTCAAACCCACCCCAAACCAGTTATTGCCACCAAGGAGACATATGCTTATATCAGCTGTAGCTTGGGGTGGAGGCATTAGACTCGGATGACTTAGACTCACTTACATGAATGGTGTCGTGTGTCAGCAACCTTGATGTGATAACCTGAAGTTAAGAAAATATGACACAAATTTTTCTGATCAGCATGGACTCAGATTACTTGCTTTGTATGTAATATGTTGTGATTACGACTAACACTTACTGCTAGGCACATATCGTAAGTAGGTAAAAAAAAGCGATGCATTAAGCATCTGAGATTAAGATTCACCTCTTAATATTCTGCAAATTGATGGAGTGCATTCAACGTATGTAATCGACTGACATTATGATATTAAAGGTTGTTGAAATGCTTTGGAGAAATAAATTTAATGAACTATTGGCCAATTACCTAAATTGTACGAAAACTACGATTACTTCAGTCGAGTAGGCTCAGATGATGAGGAGAAAGCATGATGCTAAAACCAAGGTCAAAACTAAGAGAAAAATGATCATGAACAGATTATCCGTCACTTTCATTTATATGATTGAGCTTCCCCCTCAACTCCTACCCCAAATGAATAAAAGCCAGTGAAAATACTGGTGGCAGACATATTTTATTTGAAAGTGTTAAAGGGAAAATGTAAATGATCACAATAGTGTTATGGTCATTACAGAATGCCTTTCAAGTGATTTTACATACTAGGGGACTTCGGTTGCAAATGATCCAATATTATTATTATTATCATCAGGTGGTCGTGATGGAGCCAAAGGAGTGAATCTACTAATCAAAGCTGAGGATGGAAGGACTATTTACCTTGGTTCCAAGACTGCAATTAAAGTGTTTCCTGGGGTGAGTGATTATTTTAAAAAGCTATGTGCAGGGAATATCAGTCAACCTTCTTCATTAGATTGGATATTTGGAAGTTAGCATTCCTGATATAAATCATCTCCCAAATTTAAGCCTTCAGAATATCTCCTATAACCACGCAGAAGGAATACCAGCTGCATCCTTTTAAGTTACATATATGACAACGTATAAGATATACTTTTTTCCAAAATCATAGAAAAAGTCTACCCAGGTCTTATATGTGATTGTTCAGCCTCAGAAACTTGCCCCTCAGATATGGGGATGCATGTTATATGCCCATCAAATATGGTAGTTTTCAAAGTAAATCATGCAGACCTGCTTCAAACTTGCAGATGAGCTTACATCCCACTTACATCCCACTTACTAGTTTTCACCCTTGGATGTGCATCCCCATAAGATTTTTTCCCTGATGTAATGGGCTTATTTTCACAAACTTATGTAAATGCCTTGCCGTCCATTGAAAAAAATTGTTCCATTATGTATTTACAAGTAAATTGCTACTGCTCCGTAGGAATTCCCAAATATGTATTATGGAATATTGTCATAGAATTCAAGCGGATGCATTAAAAAACTATAGAAGGTTGCTGACATCCCATGCAATTGAACTGGGGTATTTTTTTTCAGACTTTCACTAATGATCTAGTGTGAAGTATCTTCATACAAATGATTTAAAGAGGTTCCAAGCAAAATGGAGCTCCACTCAGCTAAAAAATGTATGAAGTATTCCTCTACCTTGTCATGTTGGCAACTTTAGGAAAATGATTTTCAGTTTTGGGATCAGCAGAAGTATTTAAAACAAAAATATTGCCATTGTTTTCAAAAACAATAAGTTAATATCTAACCCCTCAACCTATGCCTTATTTTTTAATATACGTACTTATACCATCTCTGAGGAGACTTTCAGCTAATATCAAGCCGAGTGACATTCCTTGTCCTAGATCTTTCTGGGCAACTCAGAACAGCACAGGGAAATGAACTGTGTCCCATACCTTAATGCATGGTAGTTTTTTATGCATGAAATGATAAATAAAAAGAATGAGCTGCATAGTGAGTTGTTGATGTGTATTTATGTCCATCTACCTGGAAGCTGTGCATCTCTTTCTAATTGATGCATATGCTTCCATTGATATTGATTACTCGCAATCATTTTAACGATGGAATTAATTATAAAGTTCATATTTTAGAAAGTCTTGGCATCATAGACTTGCTCGTATTGTAATTGAGTTACATGATTGAAAAATGAGATGGAATGTTGCCCAGGCTTTCTAGTTTGACCGCAGATGGTGACTACGGTGTTCTGTACGGTGGTGCTAGAGTGGTGAAATTCCCAACTATCTTAGTCTTACAATTAGGATCGTCATCATTTACAAGACACCTTTCCCCCACCCCTATAATTCTGGGGCTTCTTCAATATCAAGGGAAATCAAATGATACCCACCTCTGCTTAGAAATTAGTTTTGTGTTTTATTTGCTTAAAGATTCTCAGGAGTAATTATTTATAAGCCAATAAATCATTATGGAGAGAGAACAACATATGCTGTCCTATTTACAGTAGATTCTCAATAATACGAAGTCAGAAGTACCGGAAAATTGACAATTCGTAATTTCGAACTTCGTAATTACGAACATTTTCAATAAATCGAGAAAAAATTTTGTCTTTGTTTTCTCTAACTTTTGTTGTCTTCAGCAACATTTTATTTTTGGTCTCTGCTCGTGAAAGCATTTGTAAAAGATGCCTTTCTGTCATACACTGTATCGCATATCTTAAAAGATCATAAAATAAATTCTAACTTTTATTTCCGACGTAAATGGTTTAAAGTTGGCGATCGTAGTGTTGGCAAAATTTTGTCCGAGTATTGAAAACTTATGTGAAACAAAAGTTGAACATTTTGTATTAAGAATTTTTATTTCGGAATCCGCAGTCAGTAGAGACGGGCATCTAGTGTGGATGCTAAAAATAGACATTTACTTCTAACATCTACGATGTTATGATGGCAGCTGGCCTAATCGCGCCACAGTTGCCCTCTATCACCAATCATAGCTAAAAAAAGCACGGAACTAAGCCCGTTTCAAGAAAAAAGAATCATTCACAGGTTATTATTTGTGGCGTATTCCTTATAGTCAGCTGAATAAATGATCTTCATTATCGTCATCATTGGTCAACAATCCTAGGATTGGTTTGACGCAGCTTTCCACTCGATTCTTCTATCGGCCAACCTTTTCATTGTGACGTAATTCTTCTCTTTTACATTCTTCACAACCTGTTCCATGTATCTCATACGAGGCCTGCCTTTTCCAATCTTCCCGTTCACTTTTCCCTCGACGATAGTCTTCATCAGGCCACTGTGTCTCAAGATATGGCCGATTAAGTTTTCCCTTCTTCTTTTTAGAGTTGTCAGCAAACTTCTCTTTTCTCCTACTCTTCTTAGCACTTCCTCATTACTTACTCGGTCGATCCATTTAATCTTCAGCATTCTTCTGTAGCACCACATTTCAAATGCTTCTACCCTTTTCTTCTCCGCTGCTGTCATCGTCCATGATTCACTGCCGTAAAGAAACATGCTCCAGATGTATGTTCTGATGAACTGTTTCCTTACTTCTATGCTTGTATTTCCTGTAGTAAGTAGATTCTTCTTTTGATAGAATGCCCTCTTTGCCTGGGCTATTCTACTCACTATTTCTTTCTTGCTTCGTCCATCGTTGGTTACTCTGCTTCCCAGGTAACAGAACTCTTTCACCTCTTCCAGTTTCTGATTTCCTAGTTTAACGTTGGTTTTCGCCTCTTCTTTCTTGCTGCACACCAATATCTTAGTCTTCTTCTTATTTATCTTCAGCTGATATCATAGTCTTTTCCATGGTTGTTAGCATCTTATTCAGCTCCTTCTCTGTCTCTTCTATGAGAGCTATATCATCAGCGAATCGTAGCATACTGATTGTTTCTCCGTGGATGTTCACTCCAGAACACTTCTCCTTGACTTCATTTATGGCTCTCTCGATGTAAACATTTAAAAAAATGATCTTGGGAGGTGATATTGTTTCTTTTCTACTACTAAGACCTTGATGACAAATGAGATGCGATTCGGCATATTTTCCGCATCGTCTCCTCAAGGATTATATGACGACCGGGAAGTTTCGGTTTACGGTGCGTGTGGGGAAAAGGGTCAGGTTGTGGTGAGGGAATGGCACGGTATGACAATCACGACGCGTCGTGTTTAAGATCAAGCTTAGGTTGGAGATTGCATTATAAACTCAGGGTTTGATTTTATATCATTATTAGAATCTCATTAGAAAATGACGCGTACTCCGAACGATTTCTGAACTCATTCAACTCAGCATTCCATTATTGGCTACGAGGTAAAGATATGGGTCATCGGATTCTCCGTGGAGTGATGATATTAACCATTGATTTATTTTACAAAAATCTCTATTCTGGGCATTCGAGCGTAAACCTATCAATTATGTCACTTAATTTGATACTTCAGCGCAAAGAAATAAAATGCTTAGCCAACGAACGTGAAAGTTTGGTGGAAGCTTTCATTAAATTTGACGACCTTTTTAAATCACGTTAATTACAGAGGAATTCAGTTCAAACGATCGCAATTAAGATAAATTGGAGTCAAGATTTAATTAAAATTGTCCCAAAGCTTTCAGATTTCTTTGTTCTAAAACATCTAGACTTTCAAAGACGGGGTCACAAATGCCCGAGTCTGAAATTACGATCGAGTCTCATTTCGTTTCCGTTACCGCGGCGATCTATAAAGCATCATTTTTCTTAACATAGTGCCAAATAACTTTATTCTTGGGATCCTCATTGAACGGGAACATATGAAGTTCAGAATTTCGAATGAAATCTTTGGCATGCGCGGGAAACACGAGACGTGAGACTGTTATCGTTGGTTTCATTTTGTTTCTTCCGTGTTCTAGGTCAATAACTCTCGCTCAATTGCCTTGACATTACGCTTTGTGGGGATCGGATAGGTGTGATGAAACCCTATTGGATCTCCAGCATGAGGGCTTGGTATATATTTCCGGCACTGGAATACCAGTCTCTACTTGAAGTACTTTAAGTTAATTACTCAGTCCGCAGGAATGGACGCTAAACTGTGGACCCCTTGTGTCTTTAGTTTAGAGTAGGCAAACGCCGAAACCAGATTTCTCTAATACTTCCTCCACTCCCAAAAAAGCTCGAACCTCTTTTCAAGTACCCACCTATCTTTAATGCCGTTAATAACCTTAGTTTTTTGTCACCTGTCCTAATAGCAATGGCAGCACAAGACTGGAAGTTAGATGAAGAAAAACCCGATTATTAATTTTGCTTCTTGTTTGGAATTTTTTTGGCTGAACACTAAAAAATATTGTTTGTTTTTCTTAAGAAATAATTGGTGATCTGGTTAAATGGTCAATGGTATTCTGGAGAAACTCTATGTATATCACAGAATATTAAAACCTACCTCTTCGTACCGCTGCCATTTTTTTGCGACGTGGAGTGAAAATTTAGGGACTTTTCTAAATTTTCCTGGTTGCGTCGATTTTATAACTTTTGAAATAATGAGAGTAGGTACACATTTTCATGAATTCGTGCCCGAGAGCTTATTTCTGACGCACTTGCATCGCGTTCACCCAGGAAATTGGCAGAAAAAAAGCCGCGAAAAAGGCGTGTTCTTTTCATCATATTACTTCGTTTTAATGTACTGCTTGGAATTTTTCAAGTTTCCGACTATATGCAGAAAAATAAACTCCGTCTCCAGCGTAGTATCGCACCTGTTTCATCTGTGAGAAGTACCAACGGAGAATTCGGGTACTCGCCATTCAATTTCCGCATTAACTCTCGTCTCACGGCTATGAGATGGCATTTGCACCCAGAAACCTGCGAGTTGTGTGATGCAGAACTAGAATTTTTTTCAAGTCCATATTTCTCCTCACGGGAACGCTGGTATTCGCGCTGAGATTACTTCTCCGCGTGAATACAAATACTTCAAAATTTATTACAGTTAATTTTTAATGAATCTGGTGCTTCAGGTAAGCACAACGGTCAATTTTGGCCATCCGCGTTTGAAGTTCACTTCTCCTGCAGGAATTCACTGCAGTAGCGACAAAGCACCGCGATGTGCAAAGTATTATACCGAAGGTTCCCTGAGCATTATAACCAATTTTGTAAACCTAACTAGATGACACCGCGACAGTGACATAATGGTAATTATCAATTTCTTGGAAGATGATGATATTTCTAAGTATGTATGCAAATTCTGCAATTAAAACGGATATTTATAACTTGAAAATGAGAACAAACTTTGTAATGCGGATAATTATAACTCCATATGATGAATATTTGCTCGTATCGTTGAAGTAAAAAAATTAGTGAAAAATAGGCAGAATCTAATTATTTATTGTGACCGGAAGATGCCACATGTTTTAATGTCCTCTCTCTTTTAGATTTCACACGGCATTTCTTTACCCTTCCGAATATTTTAGCTTTCGTGATGTTTCTGTCCACCTGGATTTATTTATACTCTCCAGCGAATTGAGCTGTTTTCAAAGATGCCGTAACCACGTAGTAACTGAAAACTATGTGCATTTTCGGATTTGATACAACGGGTTCATGGAAAATTCATTTTTTTAAACGGCTGAATGGTAAATTTGGCATTTCGAGGTAGCTTGCTGCAACACTAGTAAAACAAACAGATTAATATTTTTGTGTTCATGTTGAAAGGGGAAATAATATTTTCCTTAGTAATAATAGTTGCAATGGTGGCGAGATTCGGCAGTAAATGTTGACCCGGGGAATAAATTATGGTTAAAGTCGCTCTCGTGGGGAGAACCGACGGTCAGACCCTCATTACCTCTCGAAGCAGCTAATCCAAGACCCTTCCTCGAGTTCGGAGCTCGTATGGACCCAACCCTCACTGCAGGAGGCCCCACCACAGAAGTTGACCATTTGCAGTTAAAAATGCAATTTAAAAGTTTATAACTTTAACACGAAAGTATCATGTTTATCGCATAGCCGGCGAAGATACGACTAAGTAGGTTTTTTGAACGGCATTGTGCGATAAAATTTAATTATTATTGAAAAAAGTACGATGTTCTCTATAGATATTTGGCAACCCTGCAGATCGCCGGAGGAATGGAGAGGGGGGACAGGGATGGCAGCGGACGACCATCGCCGCGGGAAGTCCAACCTCAGAAGTTGACCGTTTGCAGTTCAATATGCAATGAAAAAATTAAAAACCTTTACACACATTTATGATGTTTATGGTATAGTACGCGAAGAGACGATGAATTAGGTTTTTTGAACGACGTTGTGCGATAAAATTTAAACTCCCTATTGCGAATGCACCCTTACTATGCGAGCTAATGTCTCTGCGTCTCTACTAGTAAGTACTCTACTAGTAAGTAAGTACTCTACTAGTAAGTACGTAATCTACTAGTAATAAGGGTTGCTTCTAAATATGGCGTGGACAAGTAGACCGAATTTTGCCTTGCAAACCCTCCGCTTCATCAAATACGCACTATCCTGCCACTCACCCTCGCGGTGACTTTCAGGGTATTGCGTAGATGTAGATGTACCCTCCATGGTACTACATGTCCAGAGGGGCCCGGTTTTG
The DNA here is from genome assembly GCA_933228895.1 of Platycnemis pennipes. Lineage (NCBI taxonomy): Eukaryota > Metazoa > Arthropoda > Insecta > Odonata > Platycnemididae > Platycnemis > Platycnemis pennipes. Next base: position 114,786,897 of record OW121850.1, read on the forward strand.
GTGACCCCCCCATCGCTCCTGAATAAAATTGTGCGTTAAAAACGCGTTTCAGATCGTTAATGGTAAAAGGTTGCAAATAATATATAAACGACATAAAAACTTTAGCTGCGATAAACGTTTTATTTTAGACGTAGAAGGGCCCTGGCGGGAATCCCCGCCTTCCCGCTCTGGCCACGCCGCACCTGATTTGGAGGATTAGTTGGTTGGGTTGGGTCAGCTACAAAACAAATTTACAGCTGCACTTCTTAGATACTTCCTAAACATATCCGCTAACAAAGCGAATGGGTACCTTCTTCATTCCGCCATCTGAACGTCTCTAAAATGGTTATCAAGCTACTTGTAAGTGGCATCTTCATGTGTTATTTATTATTAATTAGTACTTACTACATTACTATCAAATTACAGCAGCTAATCGAAAGCCACGGGAGCGCAAAGACAGGCATTACGGTCACATCATAGTATTATACAAAAACGTGTAAATAAAGATGTATTACATTTTCTAAAAATGTGCTATGCATGCATTTATTGCTTCACCTTGAATGGCACCTGCTTCACTACGAAGTGATTTTCTAAACTCCAGTTATTCGTTTGTAATGGTGCGGAGTTCAAGAAATTTATAAAAGTCACGAACACCCTGCTGATGTTAAACCCCCTGTCACACGCCCTTGGGGTGGTCTGAAAAGGTATTATACAGATCTCCACATCTAAATTTACACCATACCCTGCAAGCCACCTTGAGGGTGTGTGGCAGGGGGTGAATATCACCAAGCATGCAGTATAAACATGCAAACATGCAACTATAGGTTCTCAGGCAACTAGGCTGTTTGTATCTACATAGTAATAAGGGATTGGTTGTTAATACATGCATCGTGCACTACAGACTATAAAATATTTCCCCTACCTATTCCTATGCTATGCTGCCTATACTGTTCTTTTATATTACGGGGGAAAATGTTTTGAATCTATCAGTATGGCTATCTATCTCTCTAATCTTATTTATCTGGTCGAATCTAGCATAATACGCTGGTGTTAACATATGCCTAACATCTTCAGTACATCTACATCTACATCTACATAATACCCTGCAAGCCACCACAAGGGTGTGTGGCAGGGGGTGATTGCTCACCAAACATGCACTACATATCATGCATAAAAAAGGAATAGTATTGATATAGTAGTCAGAACTACACTATTTAAAAAAGATAGAAATTGCAAAGCAAACATGCAAAAACATTCTGTTAGTAGGGTTAGCTTTAAGTACTCATACCAACATGCAGCTACCAATGCTATTCATTGCTACTCTCCGATAGGACATATTTACCGTTATTCGTATCTCTTATTGTGCGAGGGAAAAAGGACATTTTGAATCGGTCAGTTCGGCAATCAATTTCTCTAATTTTGTGATTATGGTCCAGTCTGCCATAGTAAGTTGGGGTTCGTAAAATATTTTTAACATCATCACTGAAAATATTGCCTTGGAATTTGTGGAAGAGATTAAGTCTAAATTTCAACCTGCGATCTGACAATGATTCCTATTTCAATTCATTTAATAGACTGGTTACGCTAATATAATTATCGTATCGTCCCTTTACAAATCTTGCCGATCTTCGCTGAACACGTTCAAGTTCATTACTTAGACCGATTTGGTAGGGATCCCATACACTGGCAGCATATTCCAAATGAGGTCTAACAAGGGAAAAGTAGCTGATTTCTCGTACATGATCGTCACATTTACCCAATACTCTTTTAATGAAACCCAGTTTGCGATTCGCTTGACCCATTATTTCACGAATGTGTTTACCCCAGGAAAGATCATTTGTCAGTCTTATTCCAACATATTTAATGGATTCCATGTTTGTTAATTCATTATTACTTATTTTCTAAGTGGTAGGAGGAGAGCTATTCTTTTTCCAAAAATTCATTACAAGACATTTCTTAAAGTTTAATTCTAACTGCCATGTATCACACCAAGTTTCAATTGCTTGTAGGTCAATATTTAAATATTCTTTATCATTCGGGCATAGAATTTCCCTGTACACTACTGCGTCATCGGCAAATAGACGAAGCTTACTTTTTACCACCTTTTGGATATCATTAATATACAAAAGGAATAGGAGTGGACCTATCACACTACCTTGTGGGACACCCGAGTAAAGTAAAGCTATCCGATTTAAATTTCTGTATGAGATTTAATCTGTACTTTAACCTAAGCTCTGATAATGATTCTCACCCAAATTCTTTAAATAATTCTGAAACACTACTCACCGTATTTTAACGAACCCTACGAAATCGGTCTAAATAACGAACTTGAACGTGTGCAGCGAAGATCGGCAAGATTTGTAAAGGGACGGTATGATAACCTTATTAGCGTAACCAGTCTATTAAATGAATTGAATTGGGAATCATTGTCAGATCGCAGGTTGAAACAAAGACTTAATCTCTTAAGCAAATTCCAAGACCATATTTTCAGTGATGATGTTAAAAATATTTTGCGGACCCCAACTTACTATGGTAGACTGGACCATAATCACAAAATTAGAGAAATAGATTGCCGAACTGACAGATTCAAAATGTCCTTTTTTCCTCGTACTATTAGGGATATGAATAACGGTAAATATATCCAGTACGAGTGTAGCAATGGATAACATTGGTAGCTGCATGTTGGTATAAGGACTTATAGCTAACCCAACTAACGGCATGTTTTTGCATGTATGTTTTGCTATTTTTATCTTTTTTTAAATAGCGTAGTTTTGAACGGTGCCTATACAAGTACTAATCCTTTTTTTATGCATGATATGTAGTGCATGTTTGGTGAGAGTTCACCCCCTGCCACCCACCTTTATGGCGGCTTTCAGAGTATTATGTAGATATATATGTAGATGAACCTAGCTGCTCTACGCTGCACACTGTCTAGTTCTCTGATCAAACCTAATTCATTCGGATCCCATATACAGGCTGCATATTCAAGGTGGGGCCTAACTAGAGAAAAGTAACATCGCTCTTTTGTCTTCTCATCACATTTTCCATGTACTCTTTCCAAGTTCTGGTCGCACAAGGATCACTTATTTCCTCGCTTACCAGTCCTTTTTCCCAGATAACAGCGTAGAATTTTCGTAGAATTCTCCCTCATCTTTTTCAAATCATTTTTTCCTAGAATTCTCCCTCGCCTACCCTCGTAGTCTAACCTTTGGTCATGAAGCAATTAAGACAGGTTAGAAATTCAACGGAATGTGTGGGTAGGGGGGAAGGGAAAGTGACCGTTGAGCGACCGAACCATTGTTCTGCATGGTTCCCCATATGCTTCACATGCAGCATTCACTTTTATGAAAGTTTTCAGGCTCAACATTATATGCAGCTACCAATGAATACACTTGTATTTATACTATTGGATATATTCAAGGTGTTCATATGCGTAATTGTACGAGGAAAGTAAGACATTTTGAATCTATCAGTATGACAATCTATCTCTCTAATCTTATTTAGTCGGTTGAATCTAGCATAATTAGCTGGTGTTTTTAATATATGCCTAACATATTCAATAAAGCTATCCGATTTAAATTTCTGTAATAGATTTAATCTGAACTTTAACTTACGCTCTCAAATGATTCCCACCCTCATCATCATCATTGGTCAACAATCCTAAATTTGGTTTGACGCAGATTTACATTCGATTCTTCCATCGGCCAACCTTTTCATTGTGACGTAATTCTTCTCTTTTACATCCTTCACAACCTGTTCCATGTATCTCATGCGAGGCCTGCCTTTTTCAATCTTCTCGTTCACTTTTCCCTCGATGATAGTCTTCATCAGACCGTCGTGTCTTAAGATATGGCCGATTAAGTTGTCCCTTCTTTTTAGAGTTGTTAGCAGACTTCTCTCCCACTCTTCTTAGGACTTCCTAGTTATTTACTCGGTCGATCCATTTAATCTTCATTCTCACCCAAATTCCTGTATATTATGTGTTCTAACTGCCATTGTCGCACCACTCTTGAATTAAATCTAAATCCTTGCCAAGCGATTCCCTGTCTTCTTCATTTGATATACCCCTGTACACTACCGCATCTATGCAAAAATTCTAAGCTTACTAGTAACTACGGTACGTATGTACATCTACATAATACCCTGCAAGCCACCACAAGGGTGTGTGGCAGGGGGGTACCTAGTTCGTTTATGTATAAAAGAAATAGAACGGACATGTTACGCTACCCTGAAGAACTTCCGGTGTTACTTTGATTATGTCCCACGTCATACCATCACCGTTTTAAAATATAGGTGTAAAGTTAGCTTCTTTCCAATCCTTGGGTACTATGTTGTTCGTTAGTGTTTAATTGAATATTATTTCTAGATAGGGGCTATTTCAGAAGGTAATGTTTTATATACTCTGGAAGGAATTTGATCGGGACCTGGTGATTTGTTTTTACTAATGTTTTATAACTGGTGCTCTATTCCGCGACATGAAATTGTTATTTCGGGCATAGATTCCCTGAAAGTGTTCGGCGGTGTTTCAACTGTGTTGTGTGGCGATGAGTTGAATACGCTTTGGAAGGTGTTTAAATAATTGGCTTTTTCTAAATTGCTGGTGACTCCAATTTCTGCATCGCTTTTAAGTGTGTGCACTGTGGACCTATTTCCCAGAAGCACACATGATAATCTAGATATTCTCCTAACATCTTGCTCTGGAAATTGTGATAACATTTGCCTACACCATTTCCTTGCCAATGCTCTTGATTTTTTATAGTTTTGAACTAACTCATTTTTTCCTCTTCCGATAGACACTGTCCTGCATTCTTCATCCCAGTGTTGCATACCCTTTGTCGCTTTAGTGATTTCCTAACATCCACGTTATTCCACCTTGGCTCTATGTTATCACATATCAATTTACTTGGTATTTATTTGTTAACTGCTTTACGGGTGACCTCCAGAAATTACCTCCACGAATCCTTCGTATCTAATCCTTTGCTTTGTTTGATAAATATATTAAACGATTCCCTTAATTCCTCTTTCATACCGTCGTAATTAGCCTTGCCAAATAAGTATACCTTCCTCCTTGGTTTATAATGTCTTTCAACAGCTATAACAAATTTCACATGCATTATTTTATGATCACTAATTCCTGTGACTGTAACTGTATTTAGAACTTTTTCGGGTGTATTTGTTGCTAATAAGTCTAGAATGTGTTTTCCCTGGTCGGTTCTGTTACTAGCTGTTGTAAAGAATGTGACGTAAAGGTGTTCAATAGTGATTCGCAGAGTTCATTATCCTTACCTCCTGTTATAAAACTACACGCATTCCAGTCTATCATTCATCCGAGAAAGTAATGTTCCTATCTCTGACTCTAGTTCCATTAAACAATTGACATCTGAATCCGGTGGCCTGTAGTATGCACCTACATATATCCTTTTCGTGCTATCACTTTTTCTTTTAACGAAACACCAAATACTTTCTATATTGCGTAAGATCTCTTCTACTGACATACATCTACATAATCCTAGCCACCATAAAGTTGTGTGGCAGGGGTTGATTTCTCACCAAAAATGCACTACCTAAAATGCATAAAAAATATTAGTTTTTATATACTAGCCAAACTTCACTATTTAAAAGAGATAAAAATAGCAAAGTAAGCATGCAAAAACATGCTGTAAGTTGGGGTACCTTCAAGTCCTTACACCTACGCTAAACATTGATTCACTCGTATTGGACATATTTACCGCTATTCATATCCTTGATTGTACGAGGAAAAAAGTACATTTTGAATCTGTCAGTTTGGCAATCAATTTCTCTAATTTTGTGATTATCGTCCAGTCTACCATAGTAAGTTGGGGTTCGCAAAATATTTTTAACGTCATCACTGAAAATATGGTCTTGGAATTTATTTAAGAGATTAAGTCTAAATTTCAACCTGCGATCTGACAATGATTCCCACTTTGATTTATTTAATACACTGGTTACGCTAATAAGGTTATCGTACCGTCCCTTTACAAATCTTGCCGATATTCGCAGCACACTTTCAAGTTCATTATTTAGACCGATATTTAAGATAGTAAGAATTTTGCAGTTATAACTCTGTGGTCACTGATCCATCAACTGTGTCAATCATTGTCACTTGTTATGGGATATTGGTTGCAGGTAATTCAAGAATGTTATCCCCATTTATTAGGTGCTGTAGCTAATTGTTGTAGGGAGTTATTGGAGAATACATCTAATAGGATCTCACAGATATCCTTGTCCCTTCCTCCAGCTTTGAAGCAGTAAGTTCTCCAGTCTATTGATGGTGATTTGAAATCTCCACCTATTATTATACTACGCTCACTGTTACGGGACGTTATAGAATTTACCTGCTTTCTCAGTTCTAATATTGTGTAAACATCAGTGTTTGAGGGCCTATAGAATGAGCAGACAGGTATTGATTTGGATTTAAGTCATCTTAATGAACACCAAACACATTCCAAGGGGTTGCCTGGGAATATTACTGCTTTTCTAACGATTGAATTGAAAATTTCGGAAAAAACACCTCTGGAATATTTCATATGTGATATGTGTGATGTGTTCTTCGAAAGCCAGCTTTCTGCGCATACGATTACATCTGCATCAGTACATCGTATCTACTAGTCTACTACAGCTAACAATCCAGCATGGAGGGTACTGTATATTTGATGAATCGTATGTTTTTGAGACATCTCGGCCTTTATGTCTACGAAATGTTTAGAAGAAGATAATCTTACTTAGAGTTGTAGACAGCAGTGGCTTTCACAGTAAGGGTGCAATCGCAATAGGACATTTCTTAGGTTTTACAACAATCCTTAAATTTTATCGCACAACGTCGTTCAAAATACCTAATTAATCGTCTCTTCGCGTACTATACCATAAACATCATAAATGTGGGTAAAAGTTTTTAATTTTTTCATTGCATATTGAACTGCAAACGGTCAACTTCTGAGGTTGGACTTCCCGCGGCGATGGTCGTCCGCTGCCATCCCTGTCCCCCCTCTCCATTCCTCCGGCGATCTGCAGGGTTGCCAAATATCTATAGAGAACATCGTACTTTTTTCAATAATAATTAAATTTTATCGCACAATGCCGTTCAAAAAACCTACTTAGTCGTATCTTCGCCGGCTATGCGATAAACATGATACTTTCGTGTTAAAGTTATAAACTTTTAAATTGCATTTTTAACTGCAAATGGTCAACTTCTGTGGTGGGGCCTCCTGCAGTGAGGGTTGGGTCCACACGAGCTCCGAACTCGAGGAAGGGTCTTGGATTAGCTGCTTCGAGAGGTTGGACCTTACTAATGACGGTCTGACCGTCGGTCCTCCCCATGAGAGCGACTTTAACCTAAATTATTAGTAGAGTTGAATGCGTGAGGCAGGTGTGACTCTAGCATCAGATATGTTCTATCGACGAGTTGACAATTCCAGTGTTAGTAAGCAAATCATAGGTTTTAATGCTATCTCATTTTATTCACAAATGGGACAGAGCGAATTAGCCTTCTAGCTGGATCCAACCACTTGCGGGACTAACGCTACAAATTTCACCTCTTACGATGCAAGAAGATAATATAAAATAAATTATTCTCATTCCTTGCAAGTGCATTTAGAGGCTCATACAACATACAAAAAAGTGTAACATCTAAGAAATCCATTATAATTATTATTTTTCCGATAGTCAATTTGATGTGTAGTGTACCGTATTGTACGCTGATAAAATGATGTTTTAAAACTTTTTCTATGGGTGTTTTCAAGTCTGTTTCCGCACTAATAGGCGCTTCAGACCGGGAGGAAAGGTATAAGGATAGGAATGGAAGGGATGGGGATAGGATAAGGATAATCTAAAACTTTTTGCCTTACCGTATGCCTCTCATATTATATCTTATGATCTGACATACCATAGTATGCTGGGATTTCTATTATATTTTTATCATTATCAGATGAAGTATCCGTTTCGCTGGAGAACCTGGGATAACTTAAGCAATTGAAAGTGTAAAGACTCCGAGCCGGCAAAAAGAATCGCAGAATCGGAATTCACGGGAACGTGAATTTCACGCTGCCGTGGGAGGAAATAGAACCTGCGCCCTCTGGCGAATTTGTCACCTTTCGGTCTGACCGTGCGGGAAAAATGACCGAATCTGCCTCAGTTTACGCTTCGCGGCGACCATTAAAAACAGACGACGCTCTGCGGTCGAGCCTCGCGCTTTTGCGGAACGGAACAGAGGTGGTTTGCGGAAGGTTCGCCTGCGCTCGACCGCTCAAATTCCGCGAAATGACGAACGTGCCCCGTATATCCGGGGCGGGCGTGCGATTCCCTTCGAACGGATTGAGCGGAGCGTGAAGAATTTAAAATCACCACTCGGCCCACCGCTCGTCCCAAATGGACGGGAGGGAGGTGATAAAAAGGATTCGGTCGGGAACAGGGAATAGAAACGAGGAAGCGAGGAAGGCTGAGCTCATTTATTCTCAGAAATGACCAAAGATTTAACGAATGATTTAGCGGAAGAGTTCAGTGGTGCGCCAGCACTACTAGTATTGTTTTCCACAACGGTCGGATGAGTGATGTGGAAATGTTTTTTGTCTTGCTCTCTTTCGTCGGGTGCGTTGTAAACATTTTGTCCACCCATACAAATCCGTTTGAAACACTGAATACTGGCCTTTTTGGCAAAGCAGTTGAATGCAAATGACATTCTTCTTGTGTAAAAGGGGGAAACCTGATGGCCACGCTATGTAACATTTCATTTATACCTGGTGTTTCCTCCGGAATGTTTCATTAAATGGGGGCTTTTTTCTCGGAACCGAAATCGCAATTTTATACGCGAAATTGTTAGATGGAAAGAAAAACGAATGTTAGTGAAAAAATTAATCTTCTAACCACAAACATTCATTAATAAATCAAAAATTAAAATAAGCAAAAGGTGACGCCCCTCACAGATCCTGTCGCAATCGCTCCTATTGGCAGAGTCAGGTGTGTCCCCCCCTTTGCTATAAGACGAAGTAGCTTCACGGGCTCAGTTGTGATTGGACGTCAATGACATCAGAGGTTGCACCTTTTGCACCACCAACGCCCACTTTTCCGAAAGGGTTAAAAACATCAGTTTTTCGCCGCTTATAACTCGAGAAATAATTGACAGATCAAAAAACGGAAAAATACGGATCGTTTTATTTTACAAACTCTATCAGATACGGCAATGAAAAAAATATGGTAAACGACCCCAATGTGTGCCTTCATTCTTAATTTGAACAGCAAAGAACATCGAGGAGATTCGAACATGGTTCTAGGATGATTTGTCGAGGGAACATCGCATTATATTTATCATCATCAGAAGGTCAACGTCACTACTTATCAAGCACAAGAAAGGTTTGTACGAAACACTCTTCCAAATTCTTTTGCATGGTGATCTCTTCGCATTTACATAATTCTTATCTTTTGCATATTTTCTACCCTGGTACCATACATCTCACCCAAGGTATTCACTGTTCTTCACATTCACTTTTCCCTCAACAAGTGTCTTCATATCTGAAGGTATGGCTGATTACGTTGTCACACCTTCCTTCAGGATTTTCAACAGGTTTCTCGTTTCACCCACTCCTTTTAGATTCTCTTCGATATTTACTTGGCCTATCTACTTCATCGTCACCATTCTCCTAAAACCACCGTTTTAATGCTCCCAGTTCTTTCTTTTCTGCGGTTTTAGTTTTCCTTGCTTTACTGTCACAAAGAAGCTTACTCCAGATAGATATGAATGCTGATAAAGTGTTTACTTCCACTTGAGCCTTTGTTTTCACCAGTTTGTAGGTTTTCCTCCTGGTAGAATTTGGATGTTTACTCTAAACCGAAATCCCTCCTTTGTGCACGATATCGTTAGACGAAAAAGAAAAATGTACTTTAGTGGAAAAATTAATCTTCTAATCAGAGCCATTCACTCATGAATCCAAAATAAAATAAGCAAAAGGTGACACCCACCGAACGAGCTGTGTTAAAGATATCTACGTCATCCAGCTCCCATCCTTGACTGTTTTCCGGGAAAGGAAAGGGAGTGGAGGGGGGGGAGGGGGGCGGATGATTTGCTCGGTTGGTTGGTTCGTTGGTTATTTAGGGGAGGCGACCGACAGCTGAGGTCATTTGCGTCATATAGGATAGGTGGGCAATTGGGTAATGGTAGGAGTTTTTAGGGAACGGAGGAAGGGTGGAGAGAAACCCGGCGTCGGCATTAGCCTACTCTTAACAAAAGGCGCCAAGGGGACCACGGCTTAACGTCCCATCCGACGGACGGAGTACTGTACTTGAAATGCCCTCCACTAGGCACTCAAGTGGGGACCGGTTTTCCACTGAAAAATCCGCCTCTGCCGGGAATCGAACCCTGGTTTGCTCGGACGAATCCTGTCGCAACCACTTCCATTGGCAGAGTCAGCTGTGTGTCCCCCATTGTGATTAAGCGAAGGAGCTTCGTAGTCTCAGATAAGATTGGACGAAGTGGATATTGACGTACTATTGCTCTCCCACTTCACCGAAAGGGTTAAAAACCTTAGTTTTTCGCCGCTTATAACTGCAGAACTAAAAGGCGGATCGAAAAATAGAAACATGCGTGTCTTCTTATTTTACAAACTATCAGATTCGGCAACAAAAAATATGGTAAACGACCCCATTCCCTATTTACTTGGGACATTTCGTTTTTAATTCCTTCCTACTTCGCCCATCACTGATTATTTTCTCCCAAATCACCGTCACTATTCCTTTTCTTCAAGTTCGTTAGTTATTGAGGGGAGGCAACCTACAGCTAAGGACATTTGCGTATGAGAGTTGGGTAATCGAGGCTTTTTCATGAAGAAGGAAGAGTGGAGAGAAACCCCGGCATCGGCATTAGCCTATTCTTAACGAAAGGTGCCAATGGGACAATGGTTTAAAGTCCCACTCGACGGATGGAGTACTGAACTTGAAGCGCTTTCCACACAGCACTCTAGTAGGAACTAGTATGCGGCTGAAAAATCTCTATCTCTGCCAGGGTTCGAACCCGCATCCTCCGAACCCGCAAGGTAGTACTTTAGCCTCCACCCCGCACCGACCCGATTTCCTCCTTATTCTGGCCAATATCTTTGGTTCCTCTGTTACTTCCTTAAAGCATCAACTTTACCTGCTCCTTTCGTGATTCAGAGAACAAAATCCTAATTTCTCCTATCGACTTTTCTTTTTCCTCGCGACTGTTATTGCGCGTTGTATTGGAGGTAGGCAGAAGTGACATAAGAAAAAGACATCTTGTAGAGAGCAGAAGGAAGCTTGAACTTTATTCAAGAATATAATCGATGGTCGGCAAGTTGACTTTGTGGAATTTAGACATAGCGAAAAAAGAAAATACTTAGTTAATTCCACGATTTATTTTGAATGACTCGACCGGTTTCAACCTTTGCAGGTCATCATCAGGAACATACAAAATAGAAGGAGCAAAAGGAGCTCCTGATGATGACCTGCAAAGGTTGAAACCGGTCGAGTCATTCAAAATAAATCGTGGAATTAACTAAGTATTTTCTTTTTTCGCTTTATTCAAGAAGCTTCAGGACATAACTGCCCCTTCTGACACAGGGACGGGTAACAGTAGAGGAAAAAAGAAAAAAAAAGAACAACTAAATGCACTTCACCAGGTTTCGCAAGGGTGCACTAACAACAGCAACAATTAATCACGAATCAGGATCGTCTCCTTTGGAATTCATCCGATTTCTCGATTATTTTAGCCTCAGACTGGCTCCAAACATACTCCCTGTTCGGCGAAATGCGGCCTTAATCATGTGCAGCTGCGCAGCAGAATTTATTTCAAAGAAGAGTGCCAAATGAAGAGAGAGCGAGGGAGAAGAGAACGAGTGGGGCGTGAGAGAATGGAAACGAGGCATAGAGTGGGAGAAGGACGCGGGGCTCTCCTCCACTCAACCGCTGTTCGTTTCGAGAGGACTGCGAGTGAGTGGATCGGGGCTCATCGCAATGCGTGGGGATACGGTCCGTGCCGGATGGCGTGGTATTTTTTTTCCCCTCGGCACGCTCGTAAGAGACCGCAAAATGCGTGAGCATGGGGTGGAAGCGATTGGCCGGGAGGGGCGGGGGTATTTAGCGGGGATTTGGTTGGGACCGCTTAGGCGGGAGTTAAACTCGCAAATGGAGCAATGGGATCCGCAGAATAAACCTTCATTCGCCGCGTTAATCTCTTCGAGTGCGCGAGAGGGCGCCTCTCTCATTTTGAACAATTCAGTGGGAGTCAATGAGGGTTCGAGGGAGTTTGGAAGGAGGGAGGGGAGGGGAAAAGGGTCCTGATCGAAGAGGAATTTGCGAGATAACCAGGTGGGTAGGTATTGGATTTTAAAGTCCTTTTAACCTCATCCTCGTGGGCTGTAATGAGCCATCCAAGCGATTATACACGCCTTTCGCGAAGGGGGAGAAAATTTACGACGTGGTGGAATTATTTTTTCGCCTCCGGCCTCGCACAGAAATCTATCCCTGCTCGGTGAGAATCCGTGTTCCAGCCTGTTTAGCTCGCTCGCCATTCACGTTTCATGAGCGATTGTTCCTTTTCACATGAAGTCATTGACAATGTCGGGGGAATCTAATATTAACCCCTCCGACGGCCGAGTTTTTTCTACGCTGGCAAATTGCTTTTGAGTGCACCGAGTTGAATCTTTGAGCACCAAAAGTACTGAAATATTTATAAACAGGTTATGCTGCCCTATCAATGTATCAGTTGATGCATCCAGTTATCCATTAATTTATTTTCTCACGCAGATCAATCAAATACGTGTCATCTAAAGCAAACTCAGTATCCGGGCCATGATTAGATGCCGTTTTAATAACGGATTCAATATTTGGATTGACTGAAATCTCAAGTACGTAATTATATCACATGCAGACATTACTACAAAGCTCAGTATGAAAATCTCCGGCAAAAGCTCAATTTAATCCGTAATAAAGTTTCTCGCGTCATATTGTGGAAATGTTTAATATGCATCATTAACGGCGGTACAATAATCAATTTCCACACCGTTTATTTTACAATCCGACCCTGGCTTCGACATGAAATGCAATTATCCAGGTAAATTATACTTGATGATGGAATTTCATGCTGAAACCTGGGTCGGATTGTGAAATAAACGGTGTGAAAATTGAATATTGTGCTTTCATTAATCATGAATACATATCGTCCATTCAGACCTTAAGAAGCGGGCTGGAATGGCCGCAAAACCTTGTGACCATAATGAAAGAAAATTGAATAAAACCTGGAAGATCTCAAGTAGAAGTCTCAACATCCCTCCGTAAATAATTTCATGCCGATCTTAAGACACCTGGATGACTATACAAGGGACCGAGTTCGGTTACAAACGGGGAAAATTAAAATTCGTGGTACTGTACTATTTTGAACTTACAAATCAAGACTAGAACCTGTGTTCAACTCAAAGATCAGTCTGGTTGATGAGAGACCGCTCACTTAGTCCTAACTTAAGATCACAGGCATACAACATTTACACTTCAGGGTAGAGAGAGAGAGAACGGTTCCTTTCCTTGTGCCCCCTGTGGTTTCACAGGAATATATATGAAACCTAGGAAATCACACAGATTGGGTTCAGCTGGAAGTGTCCAGAGGCCTTACCCGGATTCGAACCCTGGACCTTCGGCCGATAGCCAAACGCTCTCTCAATCAGCTGTCCCGCCACCTATTTATTCGGATATGAAGTTTAAAATAAAATCTCAATGGGTTTTGAGAATGTTGTCAATTAGTCTGTAGAACAGATTAATCCAACATAGTTCAAATTTAAATATGTAACAGTTTCAAATCTTTGCATTTTTCAATGTGCAGTTAGTTGAAACTAGTATATAATTTTTGTAAGGAATATTTTGGTTTGAACGTTTAGTCAGCCAAGCAGTGCATAAGTGATGATGAGTTGTGCAGAGAAATTTCGTAAGCTTTTATAATTTTTACTTCGCCCAGTTCTCAAACAAGGAAGTTATATTTTTATTTTTAAGGAAACTGGAGACAAATATAATTTTAAATTACTCAGTGGGTATATTACCATTCAGATTCCTGGGAATAATGCTGCTAGTACTACAGCAGATTTTTACAGGCTTTTCTGGCTTTTCTCGGGTTCCATTTATCTCATAAGCAGTCCACGGCCCGTGGGATGGGACAGTAAGACGTGAACACGCAGTTATCGTTCCCTCGTTGAACGATGATGACGTGTCATTCATTTTATTTTCTTCTTAACTTATACAGTCTCTAACGGCTCCCCAGTCAAGAATATACGTGCACAATAATTACCATGCGAAAACCTGGACCGGGAATCGAACCACGGACCTTTAGCGAATTAAGGATCCTGGGTAGCGTAGTTGTCTGCGCAGTGGCCCGGAAAGCCCAGAAAGCCAAAGGTCCGTGGTTCGATTCCCGGTCCAGGTGAATTTTTTCGCATGGCAATTTTTGTGAACTTCACCGCCGTTCACGCGGCAGGCTTGAAATATCCTGCAAGAATATACGTGGACGCAAATCCCTCGAGGTAAGTTGTGCATATCCTAGGGTCTTTAGAGCTGAAATTATTAACAAAATCTTGAAGGAAAAGTTTATTTTTTACTGTATTTTGGTCACTTCACTTGCTGTATTTTATAATGGTATGCAAGTAATGAACCGCAAGACTAGTCCTGCTGCAATCCCACTGAGGATGGAACTTTACTTTAAACTTCATATCCGATCAAAGAGATGGCGAGACAGCTAATTGGAAAAGCGTTTGGCTATCGGCCAAATGTTCTGGGCTCCAATTTGGAGTACTTTGGACAACTTCAGCTGAAACCAACGTGATTTTCGATAAATTTAATTCATTTCCCAGTGGGGTAAAGTTTCATATCAAAGGTTCGCAAGTTTTATTAAATATAAATTTTTAAATAGACAAATATTTGACCTAAATTTTGAAAGGCTTTATTTTCCTTTCGTGGGAACGGATTCGTAAATAAAGTTATATAATAGACTTACTCTATGATAATAGTAACTAGAATCATCATCATAATGGGTCAAAAATTCTGAGATTGGTTTGAGGCAGCTCTCCACTTAATTCTCCTATTTCGAGCCATCCACTTTATGCTTACATAATTCTTCTCTGTCACATACTTAACAACTTGTCTATATATTTCATAATTTGTCTACATTTTTCCTCGACGATTGTCTTCATTAGACCATTGTGTATCAGGATGTGCCCTTTGAAGTTATACCGTCTTCTTCTTAAGGTTATCAGAATACTTCTCTTTTCTCTCGCAATTCCAAGAACCTCTTCCCTAGTAACTTGGTTGATCCATTTTATCTTCATCAGTCTTCTGCATCATCAGATTTCGAATGTCTTGACTTCTCTGTTGTAGTTATAGCTCATACCTCAATTCCATAAAGAAACATGCTCCAGATGTAAGTTTTGAAGAATTGTCTCCTTACTACCACGCTTGTATTTTCAGCCTTACATTGATTCTTATTTTAATAAAATGCCTTCTTCGCATGAGTTATTCTGCCAACTATTTCTTCCTTGCTTTTCCCATCCCGAGTCGGCTTCCTAGACAGCAATAATGGTAGCTAGATTAGTATGTGTGAATTTGGGACGAGGTCGAACGCACGAGAAAGGATAAAAGTCAGGACTTGACGTTCAACATCCCTCTCACTCTCGTGCAGGTTACACTTCGAGTTCTTTTGCAATAATTGAGTGATTTTTCCCCTTCGTGGGAAACTTACCTACTTCCATCAGCTGGGTAAGGCGGTGATTACGAAAGATGACGGGCCAAATCATGAATTGTCGCGTTAAGGTGAAAGTCGGTCGGAAAGCGACCGTTTATTGGCGGAAGCGAAGCTATTTTCATCTACATGCATCGTACGGACTTCATCCTCCTTTATGTCCTCTGGATGAATATGGTGGAAGCGCGGACTATATAACCAATGGGAGAGGCTTAAATATTAAACAACAAGGGCTCATTTATTTCAAAGGGCCGCCGTGTGCGCGGGACGAACTCGTGCAGGCAGCGTGTCGACGTGTGCTCTATCCACGGGGCACACGTGAGCATCAAAGGGTTCCACCACAACTCCCTCCTTCCCTATTTCTCTCTCCGCGAAACTATTGCGGTGAACAGCGGTCGTCTACGGTGACCCTCTTTCCCGCTGCGCAGCGCGCGACCATTGTTCCCCGCAGAAATATGCGCGGAAAACTCGGCAGAGGCCGAATTGGAAAAAAACAAAAGACAAATATGGTCGCGACTCATTAAATGGGAGTTTCGCCTGGCTGGCATCGCATCTCTCTGTTCTTCTGTTAGAGGTTTATTATACGCGGAGGCCCGCGGACCGGCAAGGTCCACGAATGCCCTCGGCGGCCCTGTTGTATACATTTGTGCAAAGCGTGGACAGGTCCTCTCGGAGCCTGCCAATCAGAATTTCCGCTCGAATCGGGCCGGGAGCATTCAAAAGAACTTAGGTGAACTCGCCGATTTAAGCGCGGAGCATAGAAAAAAAAAGTTAAAGATAGATTAAAAATTTAAATGGGTTTATTGAATAAATGGTGTGGGATTTGGGCGCGAATCATTTGTTGTTAAATATTCTTTTTTTCAGTGAATTACAATGAATTATAAATTCAGCGAGTGCCTTGCGCAATGCTTTGAAAACATCCACAATTATACACTTTGGGCAATATCCTAGGGGAATGAAACCAGGAAATCGTCACCTCTCTTCCTATTCATCAGTTGATATTTTACTCCTTTAATTCACAGAAGTGTTTGGAAAAAGCTCAAGGGTAACTGAACAAAAAACAGCGATACTGCTTAGGTTAGGAATCCCGATTGATTTAATCGGTGAAGTTTTACGTAACTGGGAATCGTGTTTGATAAATAATATATATTTTTTTTCAAGAATTCTGCTGAAAATAAATATCAGTGTTAGCGGCTTGTAATCACTAGGTATTGATTGTTTTCGCTTTTTGAAGCAGAAGTAGCGAGCATTACTTTCCCCTCCTGGGCAAATTATTCTCCTCAGAGTGGCTGACTGAAAATGATTTATAAAATCGAAAGGTGTGAATTCAACCCTGTAGTAGATATTGCTTCCGTGGCACGAGATGTACTATTTGTAATAAACGGATTTGTCCTTTGCATTCATTATCATCTTGCTTATTGAATCAATAATTATATTTGGGCCCCGTGTATTCGTCAGTGATAGTATGTGTAAAGAATCTGTTGAAAACTTTTCTCCTCATCACTTCTGTGACCTTTTTGCCATTTTTTGACTATCGGCAACTTGACTGTATTTATCCTGCAACGTTATTGACAGCATTTATCCTACCTTGAATGATTATCCTGCGATATTCTAGAGTACAAACCATATTTTTTCGACTACTTCCACCATAATTCTCAGGGGTGCTATTTTTTTTATTTTACGAAGTCCCGTCTGGTAGGAAAGATATTTTTCTCCAGCGCTGTCGGTGAGAGCGGTATTTTTTCGAACTACGTGAATAAAAGGGTGCTACGGATTTCTTATTTGCTTTCACCCCCGTAGCCACGACTCAACCGCACGGAATTGACACTGGGGCGTATCTACGAAGGCTAATAATAGACGTGCCCACATCCTGACGCCCAACTCTGTACGAGCGCTGCATTACGAACAGCGCCCTCCCGTCTGTATCGGGTCTCAAAATGGTGGGACGCAAAAAAAAACAGGGAATAAATTGAAACGCTCCGGGCTCATTTCGTTTCCACCCTCCCCCGAAAAAAAAAATATTTTCCTCCCCCCGCGAGTCTCGCTCCGGGTTCCCATCGCTTCCGATTTCCGGCGTTTTCTTTTTTGACATTCGAGAGGAGCGCGCGGATTAAAACAAGAGAGAGAGGAATAAAAACGGGAAGAACGTCCCCTCGGGCAGCGAACTCGGAGAATGTGAGCTGAGAAAGGAAATGAGAAATTCCGACGCGTATTCCGACTGTGAAATTGAGCATTAATGGGATGGATTTAGGAAGCGGGTCATGGTGAGGGGGAGAAGGATTTTGAGGTGAGTTGAGCGCGTGTGTGTGATTGTCAGTGGGAGAAGAATAGGGTGTTGGAGGAAAGGTTCCCATGGAGGGAAGGTTATCGGAGCCGGACGGATGGGACGTGCTTTTTTCGCTGCGGGAATAGAAGTACTAGTTACCCAGGGACGGCTACCAACCACTAAGGTCGTCAGCGCCATTTAGGATAAGTGTGTACGTAATTGGGTTAAGGCAGAAATATTTTCTAGGAGTGAAAGAAGGATGGAAACGATATCCGCGTCGGAATTAGCATTCTCTCTAGAGAAGGCGCCAAGGGGTCCACGGTTTTGCGGCCCATCCGACGGACGGAGTATTGGGCTTGAAGTGCTCTCCACTCAATAATAAATTGGGGACCTGTGCGCCATTTAAAAATCTCTATTACTGCTGGAATTACAAGCTGGACCCTCGATTTTGGAAGATAGTACTCTAGGTATCACACTAACCCAATCTCTGGAGTCAAGAAAAAACTGTCGTTATCATCATTCATAAATTAAGCCACTTAGGCCATGAAGAGTACCTACAGACGATTGAAGGATTGAGGGGAGGGCTGAATCAAACAGATCATAGATTTGATGTGTTAGTGATGATGATGAGAAAAATAGAAAGTTTTGAGTGGCAAGGATAAATATACCAATATATTTCCTCTATTGTCATCCACTGGCATTTATTTCAATAGAGAGCTGCACTAAAATTTGGCTCATTTCAGTGAGGTTCATTCAAGACAAACATTTTTTAACGCCCGGCATTTCTTCATCGGACTAGGTGCAGTCAGTATCGGGGATATCGTTTGCATGCGGAAGGCCTCACATTCCCATGTTAGACTTTTAGTTTCCCATACTTCGATACATACAGTATAATTTCTTTCCTTATCATGTTAATCTATTATTTTTTGTCTCGGCTCCAATACGCACCCCAAATTTCATTACTATAGTGAACAGTAACACAACACTGCAGAGGAAAGTCAAGCAATAAAACTACAATGCTAAAGACCGAACAATCGTTCACAAGATGAGGAAGTTAATGTAATACAAAAGTCTATCTTAAGATAGCTGTGTTACAAAAACAAAAAATGGTGGAAAACACGGATTATCACTGGGGGGATTAAAATATTTGGTCACGTTTTCCTGTTCTGAATCAGTGGACCGTATATAGCAGAGACATCCTTCCGGCAAAGAAAAAAAAATCATTCGTGCGTATTGACGACGATGTAATTCAAGTTGAAATATTCCCGTGCAATACATCAGCGATTAAAATCTGCTCGGGTTCACCGACTATTCCGTGAATTCCTGCTGCATCATGTGGAACTCGGCACTTTTTTTTTTAACTCCTGGGGTAATATTAAAAAAAAAAATAATAACTCGAGTATTTCTGGTTTCATCCAGTAATGTTCCCACCCATGCTGCAGATACGCGATCAGTGATGTTTATGGAGCAAAATTAATCCTCCACGGCAGTTGGCTGCACTCGTCGTCGGATTACTACTCATCCTTGGTTTTGTTCGCAGATCGCCTCATTAGCCCTTTTTTTACATACAACTCTCTCTCTTTCCTTTCTCCCGAGAACGGCATCCCGTTGGAAATCAACCCGCGTGACTGCGCCTCGCAGTGTTTTAGGGCAGATGTTGGTTTCCGTGGCGTTCCCACCGAGTGAATGTTATTTTCCTGGTAATGCGATTGACGGGAGCGTGCGGGGCACGTTGCAAAAATAGATGGGAAGTAATGCATTTGCATATACTTTATTGGCGACCCCGTTTTAGACCCGGTTGTCGTTTGTTTCCATCTCCATTGAGGCGTTTCCTCTCCTCCTCCCCCCTTTGCCCCATTCATCGATCGCGAGTCGTAAAATGCCGCATCCGCGTTTGTTTGCGCGCGCAATGTTGATTTGAGCCATGAATTCCTTCTCCAATTTGTTCCGGACATATTATCCTCTCCATTCAATCTCTTATCGAGCTACTATTTTATCCCTGTTTATATCTTTCTAGTTGCTCTATCGTGCCTATGAACACGGGCTAAAGTGGATGTATGAGCAACCCGAATTGGATAAGAAGCCAAATAGTTTGGAAATACAGTCAAACTCGGATATAACGAGATCCAAGGGACCAAATGCTTTTGCTTGTAATATCCGTTACTCGTTATATCCGTTACGAGTAGCAACATGTACTGCCACTCACTGTCTTTCCCTCTCTCACGCACACACGCGCTCTCACACACATACTATTCTTATGCAGGATTGATAAAATAACAAATATTAATATAAGATGATTGAAATTACAAAATGAACAATTTATTCAGTAAACTATCCACATATGTGTTAACTTTACAAGAAAAAGTCCTTGGTACGACAGATCAGCCACTGCTCGTTCAATTGTATTAAAGATTTGCTCGTTATAACCGTAAGGTTCTCTAATACAGTCTCGTTATAACTCGGGATGGGTCGGTTCCAATTTTTTTCGGTTCCGGTTCCGGTTTGGTTCTTAACTTCGGTTCTCGGTTCCGATTCTCGGATCCGGTTCTTAATTTACCACTTACTTTGAATTGCTCAATGGTAAGATAAGGTAATCATTAATCATTTTCAGAGACTAAATTATAATAATTCGCGACTTTGAAGCATCTAAGTACACTATTTCACCAGGTTTTAATGTGAAGCCTCCACTTTCGGAGTATGAGTAGGTTTCAAACTGGTTTTCGCGCCAATTATTTCGGTACCGATTATTTTCGGCCTCGGTTCCGGTTCTAAGCTCAAGAACCGGTGGAACCGAGAACCGAAGAACCGAACCGACCCATCCCTAGTTATAACCGTTATATATTGTTCATGAGATGCATTATTTCCGAACAACCCTTCTCTCTTTCCTCGCAATATCCGAGATCTCGTTTTAACCGTGCTCGTTATATCCGAGTTTGACTGTACTATTGTGATCTCTTCAGGCCAACGAACAATCAGAGTCCTCAACTTGAAGCCAATTGTTCAGATCAACACTATTGTCATCTAACGCAGGAAAGTATTTACTACTGGTATGTAGTGTAATTAGGTTTTTAAAATGCTCCGAATGCTGAGGCTGGGCGTAAGAGATACGGATTCATTCATAGGAAGCCTATCATAACCCGATGAAATACACTGGTTTTCACTTGTGTCCATCTTATAATCCATTTTGAGTCCCTCATAGAGACTAGTGAGTTATCAGCGCCATAAAAGGGCGAGTCTGTAATCTTTATACTCTGTGAATTATACTTCTTCTAAGGACTGAAATGGCAGATTCCTAAAATTTGTAAATACGCGGTTCCAGTGTTGCTTAGGATGTGACGATACTGCTGCACGTTTTATCCAAACCAAAGCGATAAAGGCCCAGAAAATTAGAAAAACCAAATTTAATCTTGATTAATTTGATCGAATATGAGGAACTTCATTCTCAGTCGCTCGAAAACAAACTGGAGATTGGGTACGACACTTACCCAGAGAAACTTCTTTAAGGTGAACTTTTTACCAATTTTTTTCCACCAAATGTCGACGGTAAAAGCTGGATGCGGTAGCCATGTTGGCAACATGCCTGCCTGGCCAACCTGGGGTGGCGGGTTCGAATCCCACTTCGAACAACTATGCTGTGTTTGTCGTAAGTTTTAGAGCACTGGTTCGGTTAGATGGTACGGAATAACCTTAGCAATTAATATCCCTTAAAACCAATTCTACTAACAGATAAGACTGAAGGCGTCACTTTGAGGAATTTAGTTACAACATTTATGGTGACGAATAAAAATAAAAACTTTTAGCCTATTCCACACAATTTTTTTTTAATAACCGACCTAGGTTTCGACAAATTTTGTCATTCCCAAGGTAACTTGTATCTGAGCAACAGCCTTATATATCCACCAGATCTTTGGGGGGCCGGGGTAAATAAGAAGTAAGGAGGGGGATGAGTGGGGATTGGGGAAATGACGGTTAAGAAGGAAAGGGGGGAGGAGGTTAGGTGAATGAGAAGTGGGGGGGGGGGTGAGGGAGGGAGGGAAGAAAGTGACCTTTGATGAAAGTGAGTGGCATGGGTATGAATCAGCTAGGAAGGGGGATTTTAAGGAGGGGTGAGTGGGTAGGGAACATATAGTCATTACATAATCGTTCTTTATCCGGGCTATTCGCAATCTCTTTGTTCCAAAAAGTTCAATTTCAGCCCTTTGTTACACATATGTAAAATCTTGGGTTTAAAATCACTAAAATGACCCATTTAATCCTCCCATTCCTCCCCCCTTCCCTACTTAACCGTCATTTCCCTAATCCCCACTCATCCCCCTCCTTTCTTCTTCTTTTTCCTCCCCCCCAACTTATATACATAGGGTGGATATATAAATAAGGCTGTTGATCAGATACAAAGTACTTTGAGAATGACAAAATTTGTCGAAACCTAGGTCGGTTATTAAAAGTTGTGTGGAATAGACTAAAAGTTTTTATTTTTATTCGTTACCATGAATAGTGTAATTCTACTAATCCTCGAGGGTACAATGTTTCTTGAAATTTTACATTTTTGCTCCCAAAAGTTTGAATGCAACTCAACCAGTGACGATTACACGTCAATTTCCTTGAGAATGCTACGACGTCGACGTTGATGCTTTGCAGAGCGGTGAGGGCGGGAGGAGATATACGGAGGAGATGGAGTGGGGAATAGAGACAGGAGAGGTGATTCAGTCAGGGTTTTCGGTCAAGGGAAATGGGTGTGGCAGATATTGCCAAAGATAAAAGGTTTCCAAAACCGGGAATTAAACTGCAGGCATTAGCCTGCTCTTTGCGAAAGGCGCCAAGGGGACCACGGCTTAACGTACCATCCGACGTACAGATTAATGAACTTGAAATGCCCTCCACAAGGCACTCGACAAGACATGAAAAATCCGCCACTGCCGGGAATCGAACCCGGGCCCTAGGGATGGGAGGCCAGTAGCTACCACACCAACCCGATCCCCTTAAGACGAAAACGAGCCACACGGAGGATATTTCTTATAACTTATCGCAAAGAAAGGTTTTATTTTGCCAATATGCTTTGCAGCTGTGTTGAAATTTGCCGGAGGAAAAAGTAGTCCTGAACCAATAATCCGACGAATGAGATCCAGTTCGATCGATAGATAGATACTTCTAAAATTACTTTTGGAATCAGGTATCATGGGTAGCGTGATGGTGGGCTCCACTTGACCCGGCAAGCCAAAGGTCCGTTCGATTCCCGTTTCAAGAAAGAAAGAAATATTTTTTCTCTGGTAAATTTCAAAACCCTTACTTACCGTACCGGCTTACCGTGCACAACAGCAAAATAAAATCTTACAAGGGAAGTGGGTGATTGAGGAAAGTTGGTTGAGGTGATCATTGAGTTCGTTGACGGGTACAGCAGA
The DNA here is from genome assembly GCA_933228895.1 of Platycnemis pennipes. Classification (NCBI taxonomy): domain Eukaryota; kingdom Metazoa; phylum Arthropoda; class Insecta; order Odonata; family Platycnemididae; genus Platycnemis; species Platycnemis pennipes. The sequence goes on from OW121850.1 coordinate 114,810,283, forward strand.
TACTGGGCCAAACAAGTGGCTAAGTGAACATGTAAACAGCTAAGTAATTTAAAAGAAGTGTTGGGTTCTTGTCTTAATTTTAATATCACCTGCTGTTCCTAACAGTGCAGTTAAAAAATAGACGTTTTAAGACTACGGAATGCTTAGGAAGGCGCTTATCAACGGAATGTTAGGCAAGCGAGGGAGATGGAAGAAATAGTTAGATGGTCCGTATGACATGAAGGCACGTAGACATAATTAGACCATAACTTAAAGAGGAAATTCATGTAAGAAACATGAGAAAATGATATAGCAATTTCCCGGAAAATAATATAGCTGTGAAAACATGCGTAAGAGATTAGGTAAGAGGAAAAGAGTAGACGAGGGACATGAATACAGATACCGGGTAGGGACTACCAAAAAATTCATCAATGTTGTTAAAATACTAACGAGAATGTGGAGCGAATGTGGAACATTAGAATTTACTAATTTGGTCCAAAATTTCTAGGTATTGTGTTTAAAATACTATTGAGACCCATAATGGAGAGCCTGATAATCGACCCTGTGCGAGCGACTTAACAAATTCTTCGAGGCCCCCACTTTTAACCATGATTAATTTTTTTCTTATAATTTCTATCCTCCGTGCGCCGAAAAAGTATTTGGGTCACATCATGAGTGGGTTTCGACGCTAGTTTTTTAACGGCCATTTGTTGAGGCGGGACGTAATTGCCCGCCATCAGCTCGAAAAAAATACAACCATCCGAGCAACGAGGAAAAAATAATCCCGAAAAAAAGCCCTTCTTCCTCGAGTAAATCTCTTAATTTTTTTAAAAACGAAATACGATTTTCCTCCCTCCCCACTTTTCCCTCGATAGTCGATAATGTCATCAGTTACGCGAGGTGATTAGCCGAGAAATTTACTGGAAATTGATTTTAAAATCTCGCGATTCCATCAGCAACTCTGTGCATCAGTGGCACCGGGAGAGAAAACCAAGCGTGGGAATATTTAATGCGCAGGTTTAATTAAACTTCGATCCCGTCGCTCCCTACGTGGCACCAGTATAGCTGGGGGTATTCCAGGGCGGGTGACGTTAGATTGGCGCTCATTTTTCAGCAATGGGGAGGAGTTTTTCGCCAGTTTAATTTTTACTTACTCCCATGCCATGATCTGGACCACAGAAATTTTCAACTTTCAAGCACACCAATTTTCGTTCGCTCTCTTACCAATTCCCCTAAATCGTCCCAATTAATTAAAATTTCACCGATAGTATCACTCCGGACGCCCTTCTTTAATTAAATGGCCGTCCCAAATTAAATTCTTGGACGCCTTTTGACGCTAAGTCTTTGTTCTCCAGAAAAGTAATTACCACGACGAGAAATCTGCGCGCTAGGAATTTTTCTATCGTCTTCTTGACAAAAGCTAGGGCGAGGAACGTGATTCAGAGCTGATGTGTTACTTTTTCGGTGTCGTTTTCGTTTCTTTAGGTATCTAGGAAAAGCGACGCTGCTAGAAGTTCGGAGGTCGGAAGACTATTAAAAAAAAAAATGAGTTAAGCTTTGCTGAAAAAGATATCCCAGGATCCTACTTTGAATGCAAGAACTCGTACTAGATGGTGTGGACGTTCGGATATATGAGAGGACAAGAAGAGCTTGGTGTGTGTATATAATACATCACATTTGCAATTACCTCTTTCATGCAATTTCCTCCTTCTCTAGTCCTTGGAATTCACAATTGAGGGCTCTATGTTTGTAGCCATGCTACAGTCGCTTTTGAAAGCTCGTCTACTAATTAGTTGTCATACACATGTTCTTCCGTCAATAGACTGTTATTAGCTCACGCATCCAAAGGAGGCCCCTCTCTTTGATCATTTACTTGGAATTCGGGGATCTCTCCCCAAGAATTGTAAGCATTAATTAATTATGAATGTATGGCGATTAAATAGGCGGCTATTTGAGTCTAACGCATTGTTTATAATTATGAATAACCTTGTATTAATTTCGTGAGTCCATTAATAGGTTTCCAGGGATGTTTTCAGCTGGGCAACTTCCTTACGTTGGTGGAAATGAATCGTTTCGGATGAGTACGAGGAAACAAAACTTATATTAATGCTGAATAGGTTGAGGGTGCAGAATTTCTATGTGAGGGTTATCATCAGATTCAAGAAGGAAGGCAAAAATCAGTAGGTATGATTCCAAGGGTTTTAAAGTCAATGCTGTCGTGTGAGGAGAGGGGAAGATGATGTAATGCAGCAGAAACAAAAAGAGATAGATGGAAGCGGAGGTGAACCGTTAAAGATTTAAATAGGCCATCGATTGATTACTCGAGGGATGATGGAGAATAAGTATCCTGAATGAGGAGGAGCAAGGGCGGCAAAAACAAGGCAATTTGAGCATTAGGAAGGCTGGGAAAAAATTTTCCGATTCGAAGAAAAATGCGAAGAAAGAGTCATTTAGAAGATACTCCATCAACAGAAGGATACTCCATCAAAACTCACCTTAATCCGTGGGAAGATGATTATAATAGTCACGAGTGAAAGTTTTGTCATTTTGCCGAACTTTTCGTGCTTACTGAAAAAAATATGCCTCAATTATTTATAGCATATCATTATAACATACCCTTCCTTGTATCGTTACGGAAGCAAACATTTTTAACAGCATAGAAGCAAGCGGGAGTAAATGTGTAATGCATGAAGAGAAGGCTGCGTCTATTGGTGGCAAAATGTGTTAGTACGATAGAAATGGCGGTGCTGCATTTGGCACGTCGGGCTGGGAAAAGCAATGTATGTAAATAGTATCCGTCGAATTGTCCGCATGTTCAGGATATTAATTAATTGTGATAACAGTATTTTGTAAACGACATAAGGAAAATTGTGAAGTTTCTCCATTGTTTTGACTCTTGCACTCACCATAAGGGAGTCTCCGTCATAGCATACATGTACTCTCTGTCGGTCGTTTACTTCGAATAACTACTATTAAGGAGGACAAGGAAATTTTTTTTAAAGAGTAAATGCATATCAGTCGATGAGGAAGATGAAAACCGACGATTGAAGTATGAATTTGAAGGAAATGGGTGGAGAAAAAAGGCAAATTTAACTTTACGTTTCCGGTGAGGGATGCTTTTCTCTGATATTCCCTCATCATCTTGGACTCACCTATTTGTGCGATCATCTTTACTTTACCATCTATTGAACCAAAACCCTTTTTTACAGTTTTTTTTGACAGCTCACATGTTTAGTGCAGCTCCATAACCATATGGCGTCTTTCTGTCTCACGAACAAGCGTCGTTTCTTTCCAATTTTTCCATCGAATAAATCTATCTTCTCAGCTTTTTTTTTTTCGAGAGACCTTACTTCTGAGTCACATAATTGGATTTATGTAAGGGAACAATGATCTAGCACAGTGTACAACACCGATGTTCCCCGCGCTTGTCTTAAAGGATTGCGTAAATTTTCTTTTTGGGGAATAGAGTAGAAAATATGAGATCTTTCCCGGGTAGCTCCGCAGTATCTCTGTTTCGTCTAATCTGGCTCGGGATTAAATGCGATTCTCTTGCCAAAATCTTCCCAACGTTCTCTAAAGCTACGTGTTTTAAGGTATTTCTTTGACAGAAAATCTACTTTTGCTACTACATGCCAAAATATACGGTTTACAGGGACTCGGGTTCTAATGTCACGTGAAATGCACACGTCAGGGTAGGTTCCGGCATTTCCTTCATTTGTGTCACTTTGGTTTTCCTGATAAGTCTTCTGCCCAGAACTTCATTGAACTAGAGTTTAGCCGACGTTCACCAAAATCATTTCCCCTAATTGTATCTGGGACTTCCGCCCCGTAGACCAATACTCTTGCCTTTGAGCTACCATGCCGCCTAGCTGGAAACAAATTTCATTCGACCGCTGGAGACGCTGCGTAACAAATATTGGTCGGGAAAAACTCTGAATAGACCGGACAGAGCATAACTTCTCCTTGAAGCATATTTCAAGCATTGATCATAGAAACATCGTCGTTTAAACTGAGGAATTTTTCCATGATTGAAAATAAGAACCAAACTTTGTAAATTTCCGCTCAAATTTTAATCTCCCAACGAGTTTCAGCACACGCGTGTCATTAATCCCTTGCCACGTTTGTGTTGAAGCCAGTTGGGAGCTTAACAGTTTTGTGGAAAATTAAAAAGTTTCGTTCTTATTTTCATCCAAGCATTGATCTTGTTTACCTTATTGACTGGATTATATCTGTTCGTGCTCCGGCTATAATGGCATATCGTACTGTCTACTATAACTTAAGACTAAGAATAATCCTAAGAAAAACTGTGTAGACTTACCCAAGGCGGTTTTAATCCGCGGTATTAGAGTTTCCATGCGGACGTTTATCAAATAAACCCTGACAAATGGAGGCCTGCTTATGATATTTATAAATACTTTGATTATTTGTAAATTTCATCAATATTGCAGCTATGAATGTTATAGCTATATGTATTTTCGTATTTTTTGTTCAATTGAATATTCGCCTAAAATTCTTCTTTTCATATGATGACTCAGCAACTTAGTGATTCAATTTCGTTTTGCTAGGTGATATGGTGATTGAAGTCGTTTACTTTTGTTGGTTGGTCTAATTTTAATCACATGATACAATGAATTCTTCTTGATAAGTTCTCTGGCGTGCTAAATCACACAATTACTCAACGATATCTAAATTATCTTAGGCGTTTAATACCTATTATTCCATCCTCTGTCCGTTTCACGCATGCAGCGAGCCAGGAACGAATCCCCGCGATACCGACATAGAAAATTTATACGGCAATGGATTTTTTTTCATGAATTTGTCAGCATGTGGGTATGAAAACATTCTGAAAATTTTTGGCTGATTCATAGTTACTGTAGTGATTTAGAAACTTAATGAATTAGGCATGAAAAAATGAAACCCATTACATTTTTGCACACTGGAAATTATTCATCACTATTTCTATCGCATTAGATGAAACCCATTAGCTGAAAGGGGTTTTCTGTTCAAAAATGTGATTAATTGGAACTAACCCAAAAATATCGACATTTGAACAAACTGAAAGCTCTAAGCCAAGCTTGTGATATTGCACAAGCCTTATTAAGATATCAAATGACAAGTATAGGTGAATTTATAAGGCCATCAAATTATACCACAATACCTAAAGATTATTACATCACTTGCCTTTTCCCATTTGTACTCTGGAGTGAGCTACGGAGTAAAAATTAGTTTTAGGATGATCTCGAATACACACATCTTCAATTACGTGGCAAGGAGATATTCCTATGCGTACATATTATGTCGCTTGCATCACAAGCAAAACGGGAAACAGTAAAGCCAATTTAGGTATCACGTAATAAAGGTTGTTAAATTGATTTTCAGAAATATTTTATTAGATTTTGTCCCACCCAACAAATACGGGTGAAGTTAGAAGAATCATAAATTTGCCGAAGATGTCTCTATAAATCCATGGCTCCTTAATTATGTTATACATTTTAGAGAACAGCTTTTTAGATGACGGAAGATACGGACTGATTCAGAATTAATGTTAAGCAGGAATAACGGAAGTAGGAATACACAGGTTTAGAAAAACATTGCTGGTAGTTGAAAATGGAAAATGTAAAGATGCTTGTAAAATTAATGTTTATTAATTAACATTCGGCTGCTGAACGTGTTTGTAAAACTGTGAAACCTCACAGGACCATTGTGTCGGTGACGTCATTAAAGATGAAAGAATGTAATGCTTTTTTGGTTTAATGGAGGTGAAAGAGAATGGCTGTTAAACTACGCTTTTTCCTGCTGAAATTATTTTATAACGCTCTGGAAATCATTTAAATACGGGAAATTTCACTCCATTTCTCATTTTGTTTTCGAGGAAAAGAGTTTGACTAAACCATTTCCTTAATATAAATGAGGAAAGTCTACAAAAGTTATTCGAATGACAGATTCGTTAAAAATGTTCAGTTAAATTATCCGATTCACTGCTTCCTTTAATGAAATTTCCCGATTCAATGAAGCGTGATACTTAAAATATAAAGTTGATAATAATGAAACGGAACAATAAGTGATGTTCCTTGGAGTGCCTGCACGTGGCGCAGGACCACTTTGGAAAGGATGGGGAAAGATTCCAGGACAGTTGAGCAACATTGCACGTTCTTCTACCATTCTGGGATATAGGCAATCGGGTTCCTACAGTGTCGTCTCGTTCCGCTGAGGTTTACTAGCACTGACAGCAAATCCCATGAAATTACTGTGATTTATTGGACTGATTTTGGAGGTTTTAGTTGTGTAAGACTGCGAAAATAAAATTTAAGGCTTTACACACTTTAAAAACTTGAAAAACCTAGGATATTTTCCTCCAATCCTTTGCCCACAGCTTGAGCGATAAATAATCAGGATTGCAGAGCATTTATGGAAAAGTGAATGATGTGTTCTCTTCATTATTTCCTCCTTAAGCACATCGATATTATTTTTAATAATCAGGCACATAAACAAGTGACATTAGTTTCCTTGGAACAAAAATCAGTTTAACGGCGAGACCTTTCTTGGTCTACCGTCTTGGATCTTTGACAATATCGATCTATATATAAAAGCTTTATGAGTGAGGATGAATGGCGAGTTAATGCGGTAGCTTATGCACTAGCCTTATCCAATCCAATAATTACACGTCTTCCGGTCCAAGGCCCCTTTAACTGCGCGACAGAGTGGTAAACAATGTGATGCAATGCACTCAAAGTTACAAGCCCAAAGTTGGAAAAATGCCAGGAAAAACTTGGGACTGGGTCTGGAGCTTTTTTAGCGATATATTTTTAAACTCCATGGCCTCTGCAATCCTTGTCACATTCCCAAAGGGGATCGAATTCTCAATCTGAGGTTAAAGAACTTCCAACTTTCTTGGAAGTAGAACCTGAAGCAGTCTCCCGCGCATCCCAGAGGAAGGAATTGTTTGATCGCGACTTCCCTCGGTCAACGAAAGGAATCACCGTTAATTGGGACTTGTTTGCCGTTGCGTTGATGCTTTCGGTCTTCGAGACGGGACAATAGAGAGCAAACATTGACGTGGATCATCCGCTGGGATGAAATCGAGGAGGAAGAGGGTTAAGCGGAGGCTGAGATGGGAAGGGGTAACAGAAGACCGCAAGGACGTGCCTGTGCCGACTTCAGGTATGGCTTTGGGGGAAAAAAATTGTTTCCGATTGCCTCCGTGGGAGGAGCAGGAGGGGAAAGAAAAAGCATTGTTTGAAGAAGAGTCGGTTAGCTTTGCGCGTGTTTGTCCTCTTTGCTCTACCCCTCCGCCTTGTTGTCTTTGGGAATGAAGCATTCGCATCCACCTTCTGATGACGAGCGTCCCCATCTTCTTCCCTCTCCCGTGGGAAATTCGTCGCGAGCGTTTTGGTGGCGGGCTGAAAGCATTTCGTAATAACGGATGCCTCTCGCAAAAGCGTCACGTGTGGGTGCCGCCTTAATCTGATTATCGCATCCTCGTCTGTCTGTTTTGTTCACTCTTTCTCACTCTCCCCATCCAGTCCTAATTTTAGCGAATGTCGGAGACGCCGAAACCAAGTCGTCATCGATTGCGCCATCTCCTTGGGAACGAGAGCGTGGGAGGGGTTCAATTTAGGCGAGGGCCATTGTATTAGGTTTTAATTTGATTCGTGTCGGTATCCTGTAGGCTCTTTACATTGCTAACCTTTAGCATACTTGTTGAGCATACGATGATTTGTTGGGAAATTTGATGAAGGGAAAAAGGTCCATTACGGGAAGACCGAGACGTAAGCGCATGGACCAAGCAAAGAGGCTGTAATAAAGAGGCCTCAGTGTGCGATTGAATTATAAAATCACGGAGAAGATTGCAGGGCAGTGCTTAGCTAATCTTGAGACTAGAATGGGAGTCATTCATACAAAGAAATAACGAGCATGAATTAGCTACGTTAGTATCACTATTATATTATTGGATATTTAGTTAATATGGGCATTAATTGCTATTAAGTATGAAACAGATACACTATGATCAACTTTCCGTACTAGTAATATTAATAAAGTAAAAAATAGTAAAATATTTATGCTTAAACTTAATATTATCCTTATCGATGATGTATTTGGTGATTGAACAATTCTACTTACAATTCATGAAATAATTACTATTTATTCTTGGATTTATATGTGTAGTGTTTAATCTCTGTATTACTTAAAATCTCCTCGACAAGGATTCATGATGCAAATTTTGTGACTAGAATAAGACGTCATATCTTTCCTCTCTGTAATGAATCATTCTATGTGTTGTAGGTGAATTTAGGGCCAATAAATGCATAACTTTTACTGGTTTTCTTCACGTATATATATGCCTTATCATTGGCTTAAAGTTAGAGCGCTTCGCAAGAAGAAGTTTCCTTAGCCATCAATGCTACAGGACCCGAAGGTATTGTGCAAGCAGTGAAGTTAATTTTATTGCTCGAATATGTAATTTACAGGCCGCACTCATCATAACTTTTAGAGGGTTGTAGATTGATGTCTGTACATTCGTTTTTACCGGAGCCTAAAATGCATCTCAATAGACTGGGGTTTTAGGGACTCCATATTATATTGTGCCATGTAATGTAAGACCTTAATCCTTATACGAGCCCAACATCGATGCCCTGGGCAGGATTAGAGCCCATGGCCTTCGGGTTGCCGGACCAGCATTTTACCGCCTAACTACCGCGGCTGGCGTCTCAAGAGAAGAGATCAGGGTGGACGAGAAACTGATATAGTTAAATCAATTAAAATAGAGGATCTGTACGAGAAATACGATGGTGAGCATCCAAAGAAGTAAAGAACATGATATTGTCTTCTTTAACAGTGGCAGAACTAGGTTTTAAAACGCTTCACCTGCTCAGGTTACATAGCATAATTTTAACATTATTTCATCCGAAGACAATCAAGGCTGTACGAACTGGGACTGGACGCTTTGACCTTTGGGTTGCCAGGTCGGTGCGTTTCTGACTTTGCTGCCATAGCAGGTGACCTTATTCTCTGTGCACCCTTAGCTATACGACGTGATTTTTGCAAACGTTAGTCAAATATCTTATGTATTTCTTGTTTAATCGACGAAAGTTTCTCCCTTCATCATGTCGCCGGAAAAATAGAAAAAACGCAACGAAAATCCTCGAAAATAATGATATTCAAAATGTATAGGTAATGAATAAGAAAGTTTGTTCTTCAGTATCAGTGTACTAAAATAGACTTCTGCTGGAGCTTAGTTTTCGATGACCATAAACAATCATATTTCTACCAAATTCTCCATGTAAATTTTTCAACACCTTCTGTTCTCTATGTGAGTATTTATCTATTTTCACTATATACCAATCATACACGTGCTGTTTGGCCGTACGTGGTATCATTCAAGGATTCACGCGACAGATGACATACCCGCCGCATGGAACTTCTGTTTGAGTAGCGCGCAAATTAGCGTTCCGTCCAGCACTCACTGGCTCAGGTTGAACTTTCGGCGGTGAATAACACAGGAAAACATCACTTATGCTACTGGCGATATAACTCTGTCGATTTAGTTCTTGAGTACTATATGGTAACATTCGTTACCTTAAAAAAGAATGTTCTCTTTCTCAATGAGCCAAAAAGATCAACTTAAAATTACTTTGAGGTTCGTACATGACTGAAAAGCATGACCAAAAGATGACTAAGTTGAAAATGCAAAGTATTGTGATACTTATTCAAGTAGATATCATCATTGTCACCGCAAAGTAGGGATGATTATTAATTGCCATATGGCGATAACCATTCAACCTTTTCCATTTATTCTTTTGATCTCATTGTTTTTCAATCGTCAGTTATGCCATGGACATGATATTATAATGCCATTTTAGGTCTCGGGAAACCTGTCCACCTCTGAATGTTATTTAAAGTGTGGCCGCTCTTGAATGAAATTAACAGTTAACTATACTGAAGGGTCTTCAATGAAAATGACGATATTATATTAAGGTATAAAGTAATGCTGAGACACAAGAAAACTGATTTTTAATGGCTACGTGCATTAACAGTATCTCTTTAGGTAGCATATATATGTATTCACATCCTATTAATAAGATTAGTAAATAATCTGTCATGAGTAACTTAGTAAAAACGGCTCGTAGAAGCTATGAATAAATGATGATGAATTTTGGTGGCATGTTCTCTCTTCTACACTTGCGGTAATGCGTTAGCAGTACTAAATTACAGTATAAAACAAACAGTTACAGTATACAAACAATAAACAGTACTGCATAGAACTCACGATTTATTCATATTTTTCAGTTGCCTTAAAACAGTAATTGGCCCGTCACAATTATACCTCAGGGGCTTTCAGGACCAGTGATAATACCCATAGATATCAGTACCATACCATAAAAGACCTATGTTAGCCTCAGTTTTTAGTTTCCAAAAACTTTCCGAGGGAACCTGATGAATTTAGTAAGACATTGGCGCCAGTTAGCTAAGAAACATTGAAACCGGATTAATTTTAGTGAAAATAATATTGTGATATCGTATGATATATAGCAATAATACTACATACTGGTGAACATGTGAACAATATAACAGTGTCTTATTGATTTTTTTAGTGGTTACTAAATAAGTAGATAGAAATGGTTGAAAGGTGCATTGACAACTAGAGAATCTCCACCGTTTACTTTTCATAAAATTGTCAAAATCTCTCGTGAAATTGTCAAGAGAGGATAAAATAAATACATAAAATCGCTCCAAACTTTTTTTGCACCAAACTATACTAAAAGATTAATTTTATCACATAGATGGTTTTTTTCGAGGGTTTAGGTCCTTGAGAAAATGAAAAATAATGAAATTTTGGGCCGACGTTTCGGAAAATGTATTTTTTCCTTTTTCAGGGCTATAATGTAATGAACCACCAATGAATATGGGTGACATGATTTACAGTATAGTTTCAGTACAGAATGTTTTACAACATAAATTTGTAACGAAGTTTAACGTCAAAAAATATAAATATAGAAATAAATTTTACATACCTACCTTTAAGTTCTTTTTATGTGAATTTGTTTATAATCCGGTTACCAGGACGATGTGTTATAATATTTACCATCTACATATTAAAAAAGAGGTCTGGAAATCAGCTTATCAATTTTATTACAATTAGTATTAACAACGAACTCGATATAGGGGATCTGAGTCGGTCTTCCGTGACGCTTTAGCCAATTGCGTGAATCGTAGTATCAGTCAAAGTGTCAGTAGGCCCCGAACATTAAATTAGTCCCAATCCTTGCATGCAGGAGGAATCTTACTTTCCACGAAGAGAAACGAGTAGGTCAGTGCGTTGTGCATGCATGTGACGATCGTCTTTCCTAGACTCCACGGAAGAGGGCTTCGCTGGCGTTACCAATCTGATGGCTTTCAATTTGTTACATTGATGCAAATATCGCACCTTTTTACTGAACGTTTTAATTGTGAACACAATTGCTTTGGAATGCAGCCAAAATAAATTGCGTGGTCATAGTCCCTCCGACTAGGAATTGAGCAACGATATTGAAGCATTGAAGCTCCGTAGAGTTTGAGATTTATTTGAATGCTTCCAAATGAGGGAATTTAATTTAAATATTGAATGCGACATAACAGTTTTATAATTAATTGCTCGGGACTGAAATGGACGAAATGCTCGTGCGGTAATCAAACTAATTTACCGCAAAAAATTTCACATTCATTTTGTTAAACTGCATTGGGAATAGACATTAATGTAATGACGGAGATTTCGCATTTTTTCATCGGTGGAATCGGAAAAGTAAATTATAAAAAAAACCCACGTATTGATTGAAATGCATGCATATTAAAACCCCTCTGGATATTTAATTAATCAATGCATGCACCGTTTACACTCGTCACTAATTTCGCATGCAAAGCAACTGCATAGAAGTTGAATTATCATCACCTTTTTAAAATTAGTCACCAGTTTCCTTGTTGAAAAGCGAAATGCGAATGAAAACCGATGTTTTGGAAATTGACTCGATCTCCAGTTTTCAAAGCTAGTTCATCAGCTATTTTCTGGCCGCTTTTTATATCTGAAGCGTCTCTGATTTTTGTCCGCATTATATACCATTTGTAGCTATATCATTGTTGTTCGTGCCGCTGACTGGCCTGAGTAAAGTCGGATGGTTTGAAGATGTAGACCGAGCCGAACTCGGAAACGTCGTTATTCATGAAAAGCCTGACTCGGTGGAAGACCCGATATGATTTTATCGATAAATTCGAGATAAACCGAAATCATGTTTCATAATTAAAAGGGTCTTATTAATAAAAATAACTTTGTAAAATCCATTTCCAAAAGTGCGGTATAGACTAAGAAGATGGAACAGCTAAAAATAAAACTTAAGTCCTTGAAATGAAAATCACGATGCATCCGAGTTCATTTTCATTATTTGTCTACCGAAAAGCAAAAATGCAGTGGAAAATAGGATCCGACATGTTTTCCTAATAAGAGAGAGAATATCTTTATGAATTAATTAAAATTACAACATGTCAAAGACTAAGATTGGTTCAGTAGAATACCACCACTTATATTCCGTAATGATACTACTTAAGCTAGGAACCGGCATCCCCCTTCCATCCCCATCCTTATACCTTTCCTCCCGGTCTGAAGCGCCTATTAGTGTGGAAACAGACTTGAAAACACCCATTAAAGAATTAGGTTCTGCAATATCTTCATTCCGATGTTCAGTTAAAACTGATTCCGGCGTTTTTTGCACATTTTGTTCAACTGTAAGCCATTTTTGCGCATTAATTATGAAACACATACGTCACATGCACCAATAAAAGGAGAGCCATCACCTTTCATTTCAAATTCCAGACTGAAAGAAAACCCTTTTGGGAATTGTTCCCTGTTTTTTAGTTTTTAGTCTATTATGCGGCGTAGAAACGCCGGAAATAAGTTTCAGGGAGTAAATATACGAGCAAAAGTATTGATAAAATTAATCATGAAATGAAAGTAGAAACTTGGATGTTTATAAAAGAACAGGCAGGAAGACAGGTTACGGATGGGTTGGGGGTGTGAGGTTGGTAGAAAGGCACCTTAGGAAAACAGGACAATAATGAAAAGAGGAATGATAAGTCGAATTAACTGTTTCCGACGTAACTTTGTGGAAGTCCAACATATTTACGAGGAAAGTAAGACTGCAATTCCACACTTCTTATACGGGGTGCATTCAAGTTATAACACCTCCAATAATTTTTCTCAGGATTGGAAACAGATAGAAACATGCGGATTGTTTTAAAATACGCGCGCACCCATTGTGAATGTGTGACTTATACATCAGAATTTTACGGCACACAGAACGCTAGCAGCAGCAGAGTTAGAGCTGTTTTGGAGACTTCAAATTGCGACTTTTTCATTACATAAACAGGGAGTAATCATTCGTTTTCTCCATTTGTGTGGTGTGACTAGAGATGGGTAAATTACCGTAATTTTCAATTGAGGTAAATTACCGTGGTAAACTATGGTAATTTTCGAAAATTACCGTAATTTTCAGGTAATTTTAACTTTTGAGCTGCAAATCCTTATCAGAGGACTCAAAACGAAATCAAATAGCATTGAGATATAAATGCCAACGCTTATATCAAACATATCACGACGTTTATCTATTATAACTCATTTAAAAAATTAAAACGAAGTTGGCAGCAACACGCAATTTGCCTCTCTTTTGTCACACTATGAGAAATTTTCGTTCCGAAGACATACCTCTGCGCAATGTGCATTTGTTAATTTACTCTGAATTAATTGGAATTAATCATGGACACAATGTAAACAAAATCGTTTTAGCTCTTCTTAATTTATAATATCACCAATTCCAATGGTTTTTTCGAGAGGAAGAAATTTTCTGAAAAGGACCTTTTCTGAAAATTACCGTTTATTACGGTAATTTTCAGGGGTGCTGGTAATTTACGTAAAATACCGCGGTAATTTACCAAGTTGCCCATCTCTAGGTGTGACACCGATTTAATTTCATTGTCAGTTGAGTGAGACATGTGGTGATGGTGTCAAGGATGTGTCCAATGTGCGTTCGTGAGTGCGATAGTTCAAAGAAGGCAGAACGTCGTGTGACAACCTACCAAGACGATCTCGGCCTCGCACTGGTCGGTCTGACGACATGATCGAATGAGTGGATATATTTGTTTCGGAGGCTCGCCGAATGAGTGTGGAACACATTGCCTCCAAAGGTGGAATTCCCGTGGGATCTGTGCACACAACCTGCATGAAGATATTTTGAAGAATAAGCTCATTTCATTGCGTGAAAAATGCCGGAAAAGGCTCGAAACGTGTTCTCTTTCACCAAGACAACGCACCAGCACATTGGGCAAACGAGACGCTGCATTGATTTCTTGACAACTACTTGAAGTGATCTCTCATGTTTCCTACTCACCTAACCTGGCTCTTAGCGACTTTTGGCTGTTTCCAACGATGAAAGACACTCCGTTATCGCACATTCACCAGCCGCGCCGCTATGTCAACAGCGATTTTCCAGTGGTCAAAGCAGGCTCCTAAAGAAGCGTTCGTAGCGCCCACGGAACCATGGCGTCGTCGTTGTAAAAAATGTGTACGACTGCAGAGAGATTACACCGAGAAGTGACGTATGTTTCACAGTTTGCCTGTGATTAATTTTCGAGAAAAAAATCGGGTATTCATCTACTAGATGCGAGTGTATAACTATACGAGGTGTGTTTGTGTGGAAATTCAAAGTGAATTAGATTACAAGGATGAAAAAGTAAATGAGAAATGAAAAGAATGAAATGATTAGTTCTAATAAGAACTGCCTTCTGAGAAGCAAAACTACAGCATCTTAAACAGCCCAAATAATCTCACAATTGCTGTTAACAACCACGCAAAACAATGCCAAGCACGAGTGAGTGAGTGAGGTGACATCGTTTGGATGTTTCGGAATTTTCCCGCTAGGTGGTGTCTATCGTTGTTGGAGTGTCTGAAGGCCGTTGTACAGGGTACAATTTCGTGTACAAGAACTTGTACAATGCGCAAATTGTATCATGTACGAGGGGTTCGTACAATTTCTTGTACAAGAAATTAGATCATGCTCTATATTATTGGATGAAACCGTCCAAGATCCACTCAGTAGCTTCTGCGCATGACATGTGACGGTAGTGATGCGTTCGTTTAGTATTCGTAAGGTTGGTGTTCTGTTTGCGATCACTTTTATTCCTGTGAGCGTGGCAAAACTTCCATTTTTGTTGTACATATCGTGATATTCTTTGTTGCTTCCATATTATGATATTCTTTGTTGCTTCCATATTATGATATTCTTTGTTGCTTCCATATTGTGATATTCATCGGTTACGTTGGAAGTATTCTATTTCTCAAAAGGTGAGTTGGACACACTGGAAAACATTAAACCTCAATGAAATTAAGATGACGTTATTGAACCAAAAATAAATATATGCAACGAGCGAAAACATGCTGTTTGGACGATAAATGATGAGTTTCATGAGCCGATGAAAGAGTGCAAGTAACCAATCGTATAATTTCACTTTATTAATGCTAGGATTAATGGTAGCAAATCATTGTAACCCATGGCAGTATTTTAAAATACTATCGTCATCGGATATCGCGATTCAGCTATTGGACAGAAAACGATATCTGCGCATGTTATTGACGCACAAATTGCATGAAAATCTTTGATCGTGTACGACCGTGAACCAACTTCTTGTACAATATCCTGGTCCAATCTCGCCGTTCAATTTATTGTACAGGTTCTTGTACAAGAAATTGTACCGTGTACAACGGCCTTGATACAGTAGTATGTATAACATGTACTAATATTCTAAGGTCGTGCTATCAACAAAGCTCAATTTTTTTCGCTTCAAAGTTTTACGTTGCATGTAGTCGTCGTCCTCACTGACAAACGGCAAACGAGGGATTCTGAAGTGTTGAACTTGAATGGACGGCGGCATTGGTGATGTAGCCTCGCCCACCCCCTCTCTCCATCCTCATTCTACGCCTTTGGGTGAGCGGGAAATACGAGCACCTTCCTCGAGCGCGAGATGGCGCCAAGTAAATCCTCTCCCGGGTGTAAAGCAGGACTAATGTGCCCGTCTTCATCCCGTCCCGCCGCCGCCGTGACTTCACGTGTTTTCCCCAAATCCAGCGTGCCACTCCGTTCCTCGGTTCTCCATCTCCTTTTCTTACTTTTTCCACTTCCAAGACCGTGTGCGGTCCGGTGGCGGGCGCCTGGGGCGACGGAACTAATTTCGCTGGGAGGGGCCAACCTTGAAAAGGGCCAGGTTCTTAAGAAAAGGGCCCAGCTCCTATGAAAAGGGCCCGCATTTATTTGCGGATAGGATGGGGAAGAGACTAGAATTCCGCTAAAAGTGCATATGAATGTGGTGGCAAATACGTCAGAAGGGAAAAGGTAAGCTGGAAACAAGTGAAATTTAATTTTTATTAATGAAGACTCATTTCTCAAGGGCGGGCGCCATTTTTAAGGGGGGCGGACGCGCGGGAATAGGTTGGTCGCTGCGTTATCTTCCGTCATAGAGGGAAGGAAAAACGGGCGTTTCTTTTCGGATTGGCGAGAAAAATGGTTCAGACAGCTGTAGGGGAAAGGAAGCATTGTACTATCCTTGGGAAACTGTGACCATCCACGGAGCTGCGGGATAATCCCGGAATGAACTCAGTCATGGAATCAAATCATGGAATGATGGAATATATGGTCCGTGACTCGGAGCGAAGCTGACACTGACCCACTTGCGACGTATAGTCGTGGCTTGTGCAGTTGCATTTTCATGCGTGTATACGAGGATAAATTGAATAAGAGTGTGCGCGTACTAATGCATAATCCTTAGCCATTAATCCAAAGACTGGTTACTCTTATTGTTTTATCTAATGAATATACCAAGGTCGCTATAAAATAATATAAAGACCATGGAATATACCATCCGAGATTCTCTTTCTACGATCTTTCCACTCACTTTCCAATGACGACTGTCTACAACAGAAAATCTAATTTCAAGATGTGCCTGGATGACGATGTTCCGTCTTTTTTTCCGAAATTTCACGAAATTTCTTATCTGTTCTACTCTTTCCAGGCCCTCTCCATTAGTTCCCCGATCAAATCGTTTGATTTTTAATTTTCTTCTGCTACACATGAGACCAATTCCTTCTAATTTGGCCCCTCCTGCATCTGACATATTCCATGCCCAATTAGCAATACTTCACTACCTTTCGAAATTTTCTTCTCGGTGTTAAAATTGATTTTATCTCCTCTTCTCGAACTGTATACTTTAATCTTTGCCTAGTTTTTTTATTTTAACTTTCAGATGATGTCACACTTACATAAGCTGCGGATCAATCTTATTCTGTACTTTTGCGTAAGAGAACAAAGGAACTCCTAGCTATGTCTTTCATGAGTTCACTCTTGTGTTTCACGCAGTAATGTAACCGGTGTGTATTATATCGAAATCACTTAACTATATTTGCATATATTCCTGCATGCTACCGCAAGTGCTGATGGAGGTTTGTATTAAGCATTCAGCCATGAAAAAGGGCTCAAGGGGGAAACGGATGAAAAGGGATTGAAACATTCTGTAGATTTTTATTTTGGCCATGGAAGTTAAGTGATTTTTAAATTTAATCAATATTCGGTAGTCGATCTCTCTCTGAACCTGTCTCCGTCAGTTCTGCTGACGTATAAAGGGGGTAGTATACACCTGCAGTGTTAGCCTCGCATTGCTGCTATTTTAATTTGTGCAGTAACTTCATTCTGGCGTTTAATCATCCTTAGTTGCTGATAAGAGCCACTCAAAATTTTGGTACGTTCTAATTGTCTTTTAAACATTGTTTCACAATCAAGAGTGCAATGATTTTAATTAGAATATATTATAAAAAGATTTAGTGCAATGTATAAGACATTTTAAAGAGATGTACTAAGTATACTCCAAACTTTTTTCAATAGCCTAAACCAATTTCAACAGTTTCACGTCATTATTAGGGAGAATATACTATTTATCATGGGCGAGTTCTTATTTATACCCTCTCAAACATGGGTGGAATCATGAAAGTATTGGTTGGGGTTACGGACAGAGGAGGTTAGGGTAAACAAATAGGAAAGATAAAGTGGTCAGGGTGACGGAATTAAAGCCAATTTAGCGGAAAAATGTTAGTATTTGGTATGAACAGGATCACTAAACATCAGTCCACAGTTCTTGGCGAATGCCATTACATCAAAATTTTCCATAAAGTCGAGCATCGCACCATTTTCAAAAACAAGTAAAATAAAGAGTGCATCTTTAATGGTACTTTTATTCATAATACGAATGAAGTCTTTATATTTCGTATCTAAAATGCAAAAAAGGATGTAGCCGTAGTTCCATTCGATCGTCCTTGAGCCACTTATAGTCGTGTTTTGCGAAGTTACGTTTTAGACGCGTGTGTGAGAGGAGAGCTTTGCTAAAATTCCATGTATATTTTCCACTTATACTCTCTTACGCGAGTTCCACTTATACTCTCTTACGCGAGTATAAGTGGAACATCAAGCAATCCTCTTAGCGTGTAGGTATTCGTATCTCTCAAGAACGGACCCGTCCGTTTCATGGAATAGCCCAACAGGTAGTGGATTGCGTACTTAATGTATTCGTGAGTAAAATACGAAGGCTTCACTCATGCATACTGGCAATATCCATTACGAGTATGTGCAATGGAGCAAGGAGTTATATCAGGTGCCTGATACGATACAGCTTTTTTTCCATGTAATGTCTATGTATTTTAGAGTAACCAGCAAATACATACTATCTTTTGACAAATGAAATTAACTTCTAAAGCGGGCATTAAAAGTACCCGAGGAATTCACACATTAATTTCTGATTATCTTTCCATCTTTCGACGATTATCAATCCCGAGAATACATCACTATTACCTCGGATGTACGAATTAGTTATGCTACCCACGTTAACTGGCAGTAAAGTATGTTTGCTAAATTGTATTTATATAACACATAAGAAAACCCTGACATCGAATTTTTTCCATGTTTATCCGACACTATCCATATATTTTTCACCTAACAAGAGAAAAAAGAAAATTATAAGATTATTATAAATTAAAATATACCTATTAAGAACCCATAGTCTGGAGGTGGAGGAAAATCACAGGAATATTAATTAAATACACTGAAAGCAATTGTTCTTTATCGTGATGTAGGGCACTTACAAATAATGGGGCCAAATAGAATAACTCACGAAATCGACACATTCCTGCACGGAAAAAAAAGTTTGCCAGATACAACCGAACATGTTTTATAGGACACTTTTCGATTAAAATTATTACATTTTCAACGAAAATAACCATGATAGATTAAATTTATTGAATGACTTGATTTCGGTAGTTAGAATGGACTTGAAAACACGAATCATTTGGGTTAAAGATAATGAATCGGCTCAATATTTGTAAGAGTTTGATAATATTCACTAAGCTTTCGGTAAATTCCAAGACCCGACCTAGCGTTTGATTTAAAACATCTGACTCGTCGAGATTCTGTTTGATAGATTTTACTATCTTGCATGATATTAGCGCTGTTTACATAAATTTGTCTACTGTTTCATTGTTTATAGAAACGGAGCCTTGCGCTTCGGAAATACTGCTCTGCAGAATGGGTTAACAATATCAGTGACTGCCCAATCCATTTCGTTGGAACTAGACTCTTTGCGAGAGCATGAAATCAAATTGGTATCGTATCCATTATACTTGATGTTCGGGCCAACTGTTTCTTATCCAATTAAAATTAGATGACCAAACCAACCTCCTTTTTGAGTGTATGATATTCGATGCATAGGATACAAGCCTTGCAGCTACTCTGTGAACCACGTGGACTTCCTGCATGTGTTATGTGTTTGTTCGGAGTCTGCGAAGTTGTGAACGATGGAAAAAGAGCCGCGGAGCCTGCTGAAGTCCTGGGGTTCCCCGGGTCGGCGGAGCCTTTCTTAGGTTATTAATGTTTGGTATGTTATATTATAATAATGCCATACAATTAAATTGCCAATCACTGCTTCAAATTTGATAATGTGTGAACATTAAATATGTTTGATTAGTTTAGACATTAAGTAGATGTGATAAATCACGATGAGTATTCTGTTCGATAAACTTAACCGTATCACCTTTCATGACTATCAAATAGTAATGGTAAAATAAACGAAAAATGCTAAATTTTGTTCGATAAATATAATCATACCCTCCAGAATACCGAAACATTTTGGTAAAATTAACCGGAGAAGGCTAGCTTTTCTTGATAAAATTTATTGTACTTTTGATAATTTTCAGTAAATTTTTTTACCCAACAGTCTTGATACAAATAACTGTTCAATTCAAAGTTCCATATGAACTGAACTCTTTGATAAAATTTGTCGAAATATGATAAATTCAATCAAACTTTTTTTCAGTGTGGTTAAAAAGACCACTAGACCAAATCGGTACACGCAGGCAGAAAAATACCTCAAAGAATTAGCATCAATATATCTACTTGGCCGAGATGCATTTAGACAATTACAGAGATACGGGGGTTTGAGAAAGAGGAGAAAAATACCAAATATCCTGCTTGGGCTGAGGAACGGGAACACACCGACTGGTTGCATATATGAAAGACTACTGGGCAAAAAGAAAGGACGTTAAATGTTGATTCCGCTTGGTCCAAAGCGACCCACTTGTGAAGGGAAGAAGAAAAAGGCAGAAAAACGAGGCGAGAGAATATGATCTTAATTTCTGTGATGCAACAAACTCTGAAAAGATAATAGAATCGAGGTTTAATCTTCTTTTCTTCAATGAAATACGAATGTGCTCCTCAAGACGCCTCAATCCAGTTGGACGGTCTTCTTCACCCCAAGATTCTCGTTAAGATAGAGAAGGAAACGCTTTGGGGAATGTAGGGACAATTGTAGTGAGAACAAAGGAGGCACAGGGGGGGAAGGATAAAGACTTTCAGGAAAAAAATTATGAAGACGCAAGCCCTTGTCTCACGTGTATTGTTTCTCTTCCGGCTCCGTGACCTACTTCTGGGACGCGCACAGCACTCTCTGTCCGCGTTATCACTCTTCTCTGTGTTTACGCCTCGTGAAAGCAAGTGCTTTGTTTCGAAGAGACAGAGAGACATTATGCTCACCGACGAATAAGCTTTCTGAGGCAAGCAATATGGGACGCTGATTTACTTAATTGTAGTATTTTACGCCACAGTACTCCTTTGGCCTGTATTTCGGCTGATATTCTCGGATCGATGCACTAGCAATTGGTCCCATTCCAGGTTTGCTGGTTACCACTGCATCACGGGGAATGTGGCAGATAAATTCAGGAGCAGAAGATGACAACGAGAATAAATTTACACGCCCTCTGGTTTTTGAATCCGATGTATTTCTTAGCTAGCATATTTGCACCCATTCCCTGATTTTTTATTTATTTCGTTCCTCGCCTTTATCTCTTCCAGGTACACGGTATCAATCTTGGTACACGGAAATATAAATATTTTCACAATAATCACCTTCAGATTTGGGCCTAATTTACTAATAAGTAAGAGAATTTTTCCCTACTAAATAAAATATATCCTACGACATGGAACAGAAGAACTTCCATTCCGAAGGATGGTCCATCAGTTTCGAAGTCTTTACAGTGTACGTAGTGAGTCTACAATTTTGGATTGTTATAGAAGTATAGAATAAGCATACTTTTTTACCTGTCTCCCGCGCGAATATATTGCAACAAGTAACTTTATTCGTATAGCTAATTACATACTGTTCCATTTCATTTCATCCTTAGCGTATAATGTTTCCATTTTCTTTGGACGCTTTCATTGTCTTTTTACCGCGTGAAATTTCATCGTAATTTTGTAAACTTCACTGTCGTAACAATAATTTGTGCCGTGTAGGATAAAAATTCAACGGAAAATCGGATTTTCGGTCCATCATCAGATGACTAGATTGCCGAATCCGTATTTCGGTACGTTGCTATTAATACTTAGCGCTTGGAATAGAACCAAGTGTGAGTAAACTTTTCAAAGCTTCGTTCGTAACTTTGATTAATTCCAAACTCGGGTTTCCTTATAAACACAGATCTTCCCAAAAGTTCAAACTTCATAGTCTTCCTTTTTTATAAAAAAAAGGCACGTATCTTGGGGCTTCGAAGGGGGACCGAATGGATTTTGTATTTTCTGCTGGTCTGGAAAACTCATTCATTATCATAACGAATTCACACATATTACAATATTTATTGTTGCGTGGACAAAATTAACTGTTCCATTTAACCAGTTAGAGATCCGTTAGAACACCGTGTCCTGCTCGATTGCTTTCATTTGTAATGCCTATGACGACTATGAACTTGGGAGTAGGTACACACTACTTTAATGAGATGCACATACCTCACGGTATATTACTTCTTTTGTTATAGTGATAACTCGTAAGAATTTAATGGTATTGGTTTGCATAAGTGTTTAGTCTATAACTTTGAGTTTGACTCTAAATCATCAAGTGGAGAAATTCACTAAAAATGCTCCGCGAAGTCAGATAAAATCATTTATATTTTACCCTATCATCCCATTTTTTATTCAGCTCTTTATCAAAGTCAACCTATATGCTCGAAATCGCCAAAAGCATTTGCTTTTACGGATATTCACTTGTTTTTCCCTATGAAGTCTCATTGCTGTTTGACTCGCAAAAGAAGGACAAACAATTGCTGGAGGAATTATATGATTATCGTTTGAGGCACTATGCATTAAAAACTATGCATATCGATTGGTGAATTCTAATAGTTTCATCAGTGGATATTATTTTAGTTTGTTTGGTGAAAAATTAAATTCTCTTGTATACTATATCTCTAATTGCGTTGGCTTTAAGCTAATCATGGCAACAACATTAACTACCCACCTCCTCACGTGTCATTACCGGAATGTATTTTCCGGAAAGAGGTTCTGGCGTCACCATTTCCCCTTTTGCTTCAAACATCACCAATGAGTCGACGTCTGACTATTTGAAAACAATTTGCTACCCCTATAATAAAATTTGCTACCCCTAAAATGTTTCAAGGCATTCCAACGACTCAAGATTTTACCTTGAGTCGTTGGAACGCCTTACCTTGCCTCTCACTTAGTCCTTTCTCGACTCGACACTCGCTTTCACACTCTTCCGTCTCCGAAACGCCAATATCAAAGTTTGTAATGGTTCGCTGTCGACGCGTAGGCTGTCAAAAGCTTGCGATGAAGAATACGTTCTGGGCTTAGGGCTGTGATTAAACCCCGTCCAACATTTCCCTCTGCCCTATTGACCGTGATACCTCGCCTCACTTCCTTCAGACATTCCGTTGAATTTTCTTCAGACCTCAAATTTTATTCAGGAGTGAGACTGGTATGATATAAAATATCCTGCAATCTGTTATTACTTGTGTAAGATCATTTAACTACTCTGTGCTGACCATCAGCTGTGTTTGTTTTTTTTAAGAATATTTCACCTCTTGATACGATTGGCATACTAGAATCACGTTTTAAAAGAATAATCCCCAGGATTTGAATGAACTCCTCTTTTAAAATTTCCACACCCAAAGCTAATTTGCTTACATTAAAAAATAATGGTATTTTCTCCAAGGTAAAATATCTGTTTTTATGGTTTATCGAACCTCATTTGCCTCGTCTTGTTCATTATCTAACGCGCTCTAGGCTATCTAACATCTAGATCCACATGATACATGCATTTTTTTTAAGGATAATAGTGGATTCACGAACTCATTGTGCAATCCATGGAGATCTGTGAGAGACTAAAAAAAATGGGCAATAGTACCTTGCCTAACCCAACCTTGCGGTACCTACGGGCAGTTTACTCAGTTTACAAGGCGCACATTTTGAACATGAACTAACATAACTAAGTTTCAATCACGAAAGATAGTGGGTGCTACATCATCATTATCATCGGTCAACAATCATAGGATTGGTTTGACGCAGCCCTCCACTCGGTTCTTCTATCGGCCAACCTCTTCATATTGACATAGCTCCTCTCTGTTACATCCTTCACATCTTGCTCCATATACTTCATACGAGGCCTCCCATTTCATTCTTCCCGTTCACTTTGCCCTCGACGATTTTCTTCATCAGGCCATCGTGTCTTAAGAAGTGGCCTATTTAAGTTGTCCCGTCTTCTTTTTAAGGTTTTCAGCAGACATCTCTTCTTTCCCACTCTTCTTAAGACTTCTGCGTTTGTCACTCGATCGATCCATTTTATCTTCATATGGGTGCTACATCAATAGTAAATTGCCATAAATTGACTCACGAAAAGAAGAGCATAGAGGAAAAAAGTGAAAAAGGGAGATGATTTTTACATGTTTACGTGTATTTCATTGCATCGCTGTCGTTCCTGTTGCTCGCGCAAAAGACATACAGTTTTCCTTATTTTTATCGCTATTGTCTGCCCTTCAAATGGCTTGGGGCTGGAAGTAAAACGCTTCTTACCACCTTAAGGCTTTAACAATCCAAATTAATTTCGCGCCAAATAATGTCTGACGCGCGAATTTTGAGTATGTGAATGCCCCGTTTAATGGCTTCCTGATGCCCATTTGGTTTCTTTTGTAACTATTTTAGCGAAACGTAAATTACTATTTTTTTATAATTGGTGAGATGCGGTTAAGATCATATTTGAGGAAAGTTCGCGAGTTGTCAGAATGAGCAATATGGATTGACGTATTACCTCGCGGCTTTGTTCCATGTGAAGCATCCTTTAGCGCGAGACCCATCGACGTAAGAAATCTCATCAACGTTGCGGAAAAAACATCAACGTTCAATCAAAGACGGGATGCTGTAATCTCCGCCTTTCCCTTTCCGATAGGTAAGCCGTGGCTTCGTCCTTATCCCTTTGAATAATCCTCTCCGCTGCCGACGATAATGAAGGACGCTGGATGGCGTCGAAGCGAGGTCGACGATTACTGTCTCCTCGCCGAATTTCCGCTGTGGCGATGAAGAATCAAACGAAAGAAGAGAAAGTTCTCCGGCGAAACTAAACATCACGAGAGCGCGTCCCACCGCCCGGTTCTCATCATCTCCTTCCCTCGACCTCTGACCTTCTCCTCGGAGATAATCCCCGCGAGGCATAATCCCCGTTGACCACCTCCCAACAATTCAGCACGCTTCCCACCCAACCACCCTTTCTTCCTGAGTCGAAATTGCCTTCCAGCAGTCCTCACTCGTTCCAAACTTTTTCTAAGCCAGCACTGAGGTTAAAGCAAGTGCCATTTTCCATTTTCCAGGCTCAGACTTTTTTCTCCGAGTTGCTTGCTCGATACAAGATCCGCGAAACGCTTGCGTTATGTATTCATAGAATTTGAGGTGTGACGACGGCAAAATCATTCTAAACCCTTTAGTGACACCAAAAGATCAGATGGCAAATATAGTTCGTCAATGAAGAAAATTAAGTCTAAAGGTGACACATGCACACTATTTTTTCTAGGGGGGTGACTTTCTTTAGTACCTATCTAGAAAGCTGGGTTAAGACTGTGTAGGTACCAATATATTTTTACCACACCGATTTTGTTTCACAGCTGCAGGCGTTTCTCACATCTCAGCTCCGGTCGTCATCCGGGTCTGCTACGTTGTCTTCTTTCCAGCGGTGTCCACTCAAATACATTTTTGGTCCATCTTCCTTTGCCCATTCTACAAAGCCATATCATTCCAATTTCTTTGCCTTCCTAGCATGTATTCCTCTTCTTGCATCCTTTCAGGTATTGTTTCATTTCTGATGTGGTCCATTCATGTAATTGAGCAACTCTAGAAGCCACTTTTAGCATTTTATTTTCGTAGTTCTGAGTCAGTTCCCGCGTTTCTGATCCATATTCTCTCTAGAATAATTTCGCACCGGGCCTTTTTCATTGTTTTCATTGTTATCTTATGTTTTTAAATCTTTGTTAAGAATGAGACAGGATTCTGTTAGGCAGAGTCTACTTTTTCACTTTTCATCTCCCAAAATGTCTTTTACCAAGCATAGAGATTACTCACACCGAGGTTCACGTTCATTCTAACTTCAGATTTGATTCACCCGCCACGATCGCTCTCAACCCCCTGTCGGTACTTCATCATCCGCATTCCCAATCTACACCACTTGGTCACCTCTTTCTTGCCATGAATACACGCCATTTAGTGTCATCTTATGCGTTTTCATTCGATCCACCGCTGCTTCCCGTTTCACCGTGCTTTACAACCGCGATCACTGCCAGCTGGAACATCCAGCCACAAAATAGGACCTTCATATAAGAGCCTCTCAAATATTTACAATAGAAGTGCAGTAATTAATGATAAACATAAATCCGTTTAATTTCATTTTCCTGTTTACGGAAAGAATTAGGACACACTCCGAGTAGTTTATTCGTAATGATGATTTACTGATTGGCTGATGCCGTGACTCGAATACTAACAACTTTTATCGTCAATAAATGATTGATGTGAGCACATAGTCTTGCAACTAAGGCTGCCATACAAAGTTAGAATCGTGAGGCCTCATTAGATGAATAATGGATTTGCGCAAATAAATAACGAGTCAGAGTAAAAAAAAATCGTTTTACCATCCTGTCTTTTTCCTCTTGGCAATTTACTCATGTCAATATGTGTAGTTCATCAATTCCCTTACTAGTAAATGAAAACGAATGAGCCAACTGCTTCAATAAAATGGCAAAAATACTGTCGATTGCTTTTGAGATAATTTCTACCTTTTGTGTACGGGTGAGTGTGTCTTGTAGTTGGCTCTGCCCGTGAAACGAGTATGATGCTAAATAATGAAGTATCATTATCTATACTTTCTAGGGGTTTCTATACTCTGTTCACAATGAACTTTCACTTTTTAAGGACTCATTTAATCTCTAAGAAAATAAATTACAACATCTGAGGGCATCCAAATTCGCAGACTATGGACTCATCATTTACGTTCGGGTTATCGAAGAGTATAAGAATTATATCTTGGGGCGTCCATAATAGAGTAAATACATTTACTTAGTGAGTTGATAATGATTTTTAATGAAATACTTAGGGAACTCTTGGTGCTTTAACTGTACCCTTCTGTGCTATTGAACTCCAGTTTGAAATATCTGCAATTCAGGACTGAAAATGAATGCTCAACTCTTAGAAACCAAAGACGACGGAACACTGTAGTTTTACGCTTCAATTTCACACACCGTTGGGTTTAGAGCGTAGCTCTACCCTCAGCAAGCAGACAGATCTTGGAGTAGAACACTATTTTATATTACTGTTAGGTCCTTCAAAGGTGATTGCTTTTAAATGCCGGCATTTATTCCTCATTCGTAATTGTCAGTCGGCTAGGAGTTTTAACGCACCTAAGGTCCTTGCTTGACTTTAAGATGGGTGACGCGGTCTTTGCATAAATAGTTGTCGTCTGATTACGAATAAGGGTTATGCAATTAATTACTGTGTTTTTCACGGTAATCTTATCATCTGAGAGATTAATTTGAAACGAATGTGCCCCCCTTCCAGAAAATACTGTGATTCCTCTCTATCCTTGACTTCGACGAACAGTCATTTTTTTCAAATCGGTGATTCTTTTGAAAATATGTGTTTTGTCCATTTAAATGGCAAGATATTATGCCTTCTTAAATATTTTTATGGCATCTGAGCATTCAAGGGTGGAAGGTCAAGGGTGGAAGTAAGGATAAATTATTTCATCTAGGGTTTCCACCACTCTTATTTTAACTTATTGACAGTCTGGTGTGATTGACTAACTCGAAACTGTCGGTAACATCGTTAACATAACATACTTGTCTGTTGACTTCAATCAGTCATTACAAACTGAATTACAAACTGGAGTTTTTTAGATGACCGAGTTACATTGCAAAATTAGCGTAGTAAATTATTAGTTAGGTTTGATAAAAATGCTATTAAAGCTATTACACTGGTAGTAACTGAACAGTTACGTTGCAAAATATGATCATACAAAATATTAAAAAATTATTCTGGGCCATATCATTGATTCTTATTCGCGTAATTGCCTACGATAGTGCTTTGTGCAGATTCACCTTAATTCAGCACCTCTGTCCTTGCACCACTTTCTGTGCTAAGATGCGAAGGACATTAAAAGGAGGCGTTCAATCAAATTAAGTCAAATACCTCTGTGTTCTCTCCCCGAAGGTTAGTCTCTTCGGGTTGAGTAGTACTAAGTACAACAGTGTGATCGGGAGTCAGTTCTTTTATTGGTGCCACTTGTGGTTTCCAAGAATGTCTTAGTATCCTGGAAATTATATCACTCATTTTTAGCAGCATGTTCCCTCCCACCCGAACTTTCTATCGGGGTCCCAACGCTGTTCTCACTGGGTTAACCCACCATCCTAAAACACTCACTGCATGGGAAATCGTTTAAGGAGACCATTATTACAATTTTTAGTCGATTGATAGAAGTACAGAATTACAGATTTTTTTGATGCTTGATTCCTTGAGATGAATTACAAAAGTTTTCTCTCAGTGATGAATTTGCATGCTGGATATGTTCCAAAATGGAGATAAACTTGGTGATCGAGACTCAGTAAATACGTGAACACGTATTTGATAAAAATATGGGAAAAATTAAGTATGAAAATACATGCATTCTGAGTGGATGAGACTCTGAAGGTAGTTTCTAAATGAATACTAAGGGTTGGGATTCGGTAAGAGGAGAGAGGAAAAAAATGTCATTTAGGGTGGAATATCGGGGAAAAGAAAATATGTTGATTGAGGAAGAAAATTAAGACTAAATTAAGGAAGTGTTGAGATAAGTGAGCAGCATCAGTCAGTAACTCTAAGATTGGTGTGACGCACTTCCCCACTTGATTCTCCTACCAGCTACCCTTTTCATATGTAAATAATTTTTCTCCTTCATATTCTTAACCACTTTCACCTAAGTGACGATGGATCTCGATAGATTTAACTCGATCAATGTATATATATAGGCTTGGTAAATTTTATTTTTAGGCAGAATAACTATGATTAGAGTCAAGTTGAGACAGAAATATGACGATCACGTCTAGTGCTTTCCGTCGCAAAAATGTTTTCTCGAGTGGGAATAAATGAGGTTATGTTGAGCGATGACCATCAAAGTGGTACGTAGTTAGAATTACTCCTCCTAGTATACCGAGAGTATCCCTTCAATTTGGGGTTATCTAAGCATGGCGTAACTCTGAATTTCCTTTTGTTCAACCCCTCACTCCCATTTTAAAGCTCTGTTAACTACTCCAGGCACATCCCATATTACCAACCACTGCCTTTCTTTTTCGTGAATAATAAAATAATCACGACACCCTTTATTTATTTATCAAGCACCTTATTTATTTATCTATTATCTATTTTTACCCACAAATTTTTGTTCGTATTATTATACATTTTTGAACAATCAATGAATTTGTGAGGCGTATTTAAATTAATATTAAATTAGTGTAATATATCTCCCACCACTGTAACGGAGGCTGGATTTCTCATTTCTGTCGATAGTGCATCGTAACAGTTTGCCCAAGCCCTCCTCCTACCATTTTAGTGCTGCTTAAAATACCGACGGCCTCTAACATTCGCACAAAATCTTTCGTGACCCGATCACGTGACCCGAAACCCTCGCCTCGCATATCCTACCCATCCCTACGACCTCATCGCCTCTTTTCTCTCCCTCTCTCTCCCACACAAATCTCATATGTTCACTCTTCCTCCACCCCTCAACCCTATCCCAGGGCCACGGCCCGTTAGGGATTTGGAGCTGCGTGGGATTAGTGGCATCGCCTCCGATTTGAGGTTTCGGCGGTCGGCGTCCCGTCAGCCGATCCTTTTCGAGGGTAACGCGGCGCGAGTACTGAGATTTAACGTAGGGCGAATCTGCGCTCCTCCCTGCTCCTCTCCGGACTACAGTGGGTCGTTCCCTTTTTCCCTGCCCCTCCCGAATCCTTTCCCCCCTAGGGAACGCGCGTGTGCATAACCCTTTTGAGAGATACAAAGAGAGGGA
This sequence comes from Platycnemis pennipes, assembly GCA_933228895.1. NCBI lineage: Eukaryota > Metazoa > Arthropoda > Insecta > Odonata > Platycnemididae > Platycnemis > Platycnemis pennipes. Next base: position 114,840,229 of record OW121850.1, read on the forward strand.
GACGGAGTTCATCGACATTTCACGGTACACGGGCACGATTCCACCGTTAGACCGTTCCGGGGCATGGGCGCCCACTTTGCGGAAGCCGCAGCAAGGGAGTATGGCAGGGGGCCACCAGTGATAGTAGAGGGGAATACAGGAGGAACATGAATGAAAATTCAGTCTTATTTGATAGATTAGTTTAATTCTCATTTGTGGGGGTCCGAAACAGATAAAGGAACAGATGGACCTCTTCTCCCGTCAGTCTAACTCCCATTATTTTATTGCTCTCTTCTGATTTTGATGTGGGGGTTGGGATATACGCTTAATTCCGTTAGTCAAATCGCAGAATTACTAACACTGTCAGGCACTTTGTTCAACGTGGAGGTTGGCCTGACTTGTGATGGGAATGCTCACCAAGCACACTTAGCTTAATGGCACGTGAAATTTGATCAGGGAGCAGTTCTCTCTCCTGAGCCGCATGTAGTTTCCCAAAAGGATCTGGAACCCCAGAAAATCACACAGTTTCAACTAAGCTAAGCTTGTCCAAAGACGGTATCCTATGTCGGATACGAGCTCGGTACTTACGGTCAGGAGTCCAACGCTATAACCATTGGCGATCCACGCTGCCGTTAATGAACGAGCTAAATCTAGCATTGGGATAATGAATTCTCCATTTCAATTGTGAATACTGATCTAAAATTGTCTCTGAGCGCTAGTAATGCGAACCAGGATATTTAATATGAATCAAAGACGTATGCATGATAATAAAAGAGCCGTTGCTTCCCTCGACAAATTAGAAGATTTATCAAAAGAACAAAAACACTGAAAAATAACAAAAGCAGTGAGAAGGGATCTACAATATTATTATAAGAATTTGCCCTTAGCAGCAACTGGGAAAGAATTATTCTCCTCGACCAATCAGAGCGCAGTATCTTTTAATTCAAAACTATGTAAACATGGCAACAATTAGCAGCAACTGGGAAAGAATTAGTCTTCTCGACCAATCTAAAGACGCCGGCAGCCAATGGCACTGTTGCCTTACTAGACGACTTAAGTAGGAGTTAAAAAAATGCATTTCATACCATTTCAACGTTGCCGAATTCCTCAAGCGCATAATGTCCAGACCTTGGTCTATTCGGCAAAGGTTCTTGAAATATATAATTTAATAAAAGACAGTGCTTATCATTTGTTTGCATAGATTTTAGATGCGATTGTGGTGTGTTTTGAAACTCCGTGAATGCGTCTACTTTCCCCATTGGAGCTCGATTCCGTTGTCAGGCGTTCAAATGGTCTGCATTTTGTGCTCATTGCCTCCGTGATTTCTCTCAATGGCTTCTACTTTACACTGACGTGAACACAGCACAGAGTATCCCTCGCGTTTGTGTCATGAGGCATATCCCAACGAATCCTCGAGTCCTCCCCCCCCCCCCCCCCCCCACTTCCCCTCCATCAATTCCACCCCACTCTCAATTTCCCTTCCCCTTCTTCCCAACGCAATGGATGGACGCCTCGAATTTTCCTTACACCAAATTATGACGATGACCACGATGATTGGACTAATTGAGCTCTTCCTCCCCACTCTCTTTCGCCTCGTTGAGCTTTTCCCTGTGTCCACTCACAACGCGCACGTTTTCAGAGCCCAGCATACCGCTATCCGCCACGCGATTGGTGGATGGAGTGACCCTGATAAATGAAACGGAGGAGGAAGTGGAAGCCCATTGAAATTCTCGGAGTTCCGCCGGATCACGGGGTCTTGGCTGGGCGAACGATTTCCCACGGGGGCCGCACGAATAATTCCATCAAATTCTTGACGAAAGGCAATGCCGCTTATCTCCACTCCCGCTTTCAAATCTCTTTACTTTCTCTCTCGCCCCTCTTCCACGTGCTTGGTCCTCAAAAAATCAAGAGCGGCCGGGGTCGGATCATTCAGCTTTCCCTAAAATCGGCTCTTCTCAGATGACCACACATATCGCGCCTCCCCTCGTCCTCTCCATTCTGCTGTAATCCGAAGATCCTTCCGGCTCCACACGATTGTCGGTTAACGATGTCCCTGTTGAAGCGTTAATAATTACTGCAGTAGGGCCCCAGCTTCGGTCATTAGCGCCGATACAGGGTTAGGTGATCGAGAGCTGGAACGGAGAGAGATTTTGGATTTGTGTGAGGATTTGCCTTTCTCATCTGAAGCTAATAATGATCACATTTTTCTTCCACTTATGGCACTGCGCAGTTCATCCGTGAATGTGAGCTGTAGTTATTGCGTGCTGAATTATTCACGTAGCCGCGTTGAAAGGGGATGAATATGCTACTTACTGTTATATTATTGGTCACTCATCCTTCAACGATCACTATATGTTCGTGGAAAGAGCGTGATGCGCGGATTCGAGGGTTTTCAGCAATGTAGGCACTTTGAAGTTACATAAAAATGTTCCTTTTCATGCTTGGATAAATTGCTGCTGTTTTCATAACTCTTGGGCGACATCAGAAGTGATTTTTCAGCGACAGATGAATGAATCATAAAAGAAACTTATTTATAAGTCCGTCAAGTCTCTACTTCATTTTTTCACATCAGATCCTGGGATATTGATTAATTTTATAAGTATTCTAATTATATTAGAAAGGGAATTATTACTCTCCCGGAAGTCAGGTCTGCATTACAACATGCAGTATAAGTCTTCGTCTTAGCAAATCTTTATATTCTCTTATTACTAAGATTCCATTAGCATCTGCCTATTACTCCGGTCATTTTCATCGATTGTCTCATGAGAACCCAGAACTACTTTTTAAAACCTTGTACCCTGTTGTCAAATAAAAATGTAAATTAAGGTCCTTCTGCATATGTGTAACAGTTGGAAGAAATTGAAAGATATTTTTTAGAGTAAGATCATTTGAAATGTTATTTAAATTCTTCCAATTAGACCTTGTTTTCTGTCCCTTCTATAAACATTACGACGTTTGTGAGAAGAACCATATATAGGTCTCATTTGAGAATATATAGAGCTATGGCTAATGACTAATCCCCTCACAGTTCCGCAGAAAACCCCTACCAATAGCAGACTTTCGTCGTTGACGCAGCGCCAAAATATCGATTTGGTCGGCGTCAAGAGTGTAGGAACGACACTAATTATAGTAGATTTACGGTGTTTTAAGTTACTTTTTTGCATTTAAAATGAAGGTTATATATGCCAATAATCTTTGGAGTAGATTTAATAACAAATTGAAGCTAAAAAGCGCTCCCTAAGTATCATTTGAATGGATCGTTTACAATTAATTGCGTGCGGATAATGATCGGTTATCATTTTGGCATATTGTAAACTCTTATTTTCCGGCATGGTTGTAGCCGCTGATCAAAACGTCGTTACCTTCCGTCGGGATCGTAAATTACATTTCTTCCAGCGGGGCTGTATAGTCAACTCGGTATTGCGCGTCAAGGCGTTAAATGTCCGGAGAACGCATGTGACGTCTCTTCTCTTCGCACGTTGACGTCAAAATAGGGGAGGTGGCAGCGCGCTGGCTGGGCGGTTGTTTCTTCTTTTTTTTAAACCGGAAAAAAATCATGCTTCCCCGACGGCATCTCGAAGCGGAGCGACCTACTGATCTGTTTTCCGGAGCAGGACCTGTACGAGTCTTCAATCAACCCCCCTCCGATATCGTGTTTGTGTACGTGCGAGATTTTTGCGCCTCCTTCCTCTCTTCCCCCGAAACGTGAAGCAGCTGTGCCGCGCTCTCCCGATCCCGTGTGTGTGTGAGAGAGAGAGAACATATTTTTTTCAAGCGACCTCTTCCATTTCTTGTACCTGCCCATTGTCCGACGTCGCGGGTGAGTGATGCAGAGGAGCATTAACCCTGTTCCTCGCATTATACGAACGTATGACCACCGGACGCGCTCAATTTTTCGGAGCTGGGCGGCCGAGGAGAGTCGTTTATCACGCGGTTCCAACTCGCGAGTTCCCTCCCCTCTCCCCGAAAGAATGACCTCTGACCTCTCGTCCAGTGAAAAGGAAGAAGACGAGGTTCGACGCTTGAAAAAAAAATGCCGTTTCATTTTTGCCTCCTCCGCTTTCCGCGATGGAAATCTCACCGGGTGGTCGGCGGGGGCGCGAGTCGCGTGTGCCGTTTGCGGAAATCTGGATGATTGATGGCTTTTTCGCAGGGAGGGGGAAAGGAGAAACGTAACCTGCTCTACATCTCATCACCTCTCCGCCGGTTGTGACTCCTAGCTCGACCGAAACCAAGGCTCCCTACCCAGCTGTGGCAAAGAAGAGAGACGGGGAAGTTATTCAGAGTTATTCAGGCGTGAAGTTTCTGGTCAGAATTTATTTATTTTCCGAGGCGTGAGGTAGATCACGGAGCGTCCCTGAACTTCCTCTTTTGCGTGACCTATTTTCTTGGCGCTGGCGGAAGGAAAGCTGGTTGGATTTCACTCAGGGCGAGTCGGATTGGATTTCAGACGTGGCCTCGATTCTTTTAGAAACTTTCCTCCTCAGCCATTACTTTCATATCATATTCTACGCATATGCCGCATATTAGGATAGGCAACAGACAGCTGAAGTCACTTGCATCATCAAGAATTGGTGAGTATTTGTTTTGATTGGTAGGCATAAGCGTTGGATGAAGAAGGGTAGAAGAATGCCTGGCGTCGGCATTGGTCTGCTCTAAGCTCATCCGACAGAATATTAGGCCAGAAATAATGTACAAATTGGGAAGAGGCTGGTGGATTAAAATGATATCGTCTTCTATGCAGGAACTTGAAATTGCTTATTAACTCCACGAACGTATCTATTGACTCCAACAAAATTATTTCCCTTGTCCGAAAAAATATAAGAGCATAACCCCGACGCGAAATAAATCTGCCTACAGCAGCTAGTAATGTGTAGAGGAATTGAAAACGACTTCTAAATACAAGTTTACACTGTACACAGCGATCAAATAGGAATCGGTATAGCTCTTAAAAATCTGTCAGTCTCGGGAACCGATTTGAGACCGCAGAATGGGGAGTGGGTAATCGAGCTACCAAACCATCCCTGTGCTCCGGATAAGAGCACTGAAGTCAGGACTAGTATGCTTTAGCAATTTGAAACCGATTTAATTCAGCATTTAATTCTTCTCCGGATGAAAATGTTGAATGACATTATGTTACGCTTTAGTGCATTGATGAGTTTCGCATGTTGACAGAATGGATTATCTCGGAGCGCAAGTAATATTTCAAAAAAAGGATTAGTAATTAATAAGCGCGATGTTATATGTGCCTCCATAAAATGGTGCAAACCACCTTTCTGAGTCAGAATGTGACTTCCGCTCAATATCGAATCACTTATAACTTTGTGGCATAGTAATCCATAACTGAAAATATAAAAGTTCTCGTTGGTGGAGTGCTAAATTTTCAATTGGGGATAAAAATATCATGAAAGAGAATAATAGCTCTTTGTCAATATTGCCAAAACTGAATTCTTAAAATCTTCTGTACAAGATTAAAGTCTAGAAATATGGATCACTTAGGATTGTAAAAGGTTCTTAATTAAGGAAAGGGTTAATGACTACATTCGAAAAAAATTGATTCATTTCAATGAATGAAGATATAAAAGAATTCCACAGAGCACGTCTGGGAACAGAGGCACTCTGTAACGAGAGCGCTGTGGAACTTTTCTTCTATTTGACTGAAAGTGTTGACTAACGATGAATAAAAAAGCAATTGATTCAGGATAGACTCTCAAACTTATTGCCTTAGAATTATGCACATTTTCTTGGGAATGAAAATATATCTTAAGCAATATTGGTTGCTATTTATGATGCCTAAGAATTTTAAGTCGAAGTTAATAAGTGTTTGATTATAAAAAATCCTTTGGACATTAGGTATCATATCTGGGCATCAAGGTATTCCACAAATCGCAAGCTAAGAGGAAAACTGCGTAGATACATCAAGGCTTTCCTAAGTATAGAGATATTTGACTCAGAAAACTGAAGCTCTGGTGCAATCATTTGCGTCCTGAGCAGTATATTATGGTTGAAAATAAAGGAATTTAGAAGTGGAACATTCTCGTTCACGGCTACGAGTGGTTTTATGAATTGCGTGACGCGCAAGTCACGTCATGCAGTTCAGAAAACAGTTCAAAACAATGAGCAACGGGTATAAATATTTCCTCTAAGTAAGAATAGGAAACTAGGATAAAGAATATTTCCTTTAGGATGAGAATAAATTTTTCCGACTACTTTGGGAAATTCTTCTTCCATAGTTCAGGTACCTCGCACCGAGAATTGTCTTGGAAGGAATGGAGTTCAACAACTTCATTTTTAAAACATCCTACAACATATGCATTACGGCACAACTTAAATGTCACGCCATGTTGTAGGGAGTCTAATCTCAAGGGGCAGAAATTATTTCGCAATTACGCTCTCGCTTGGCGCGGTTGTCATGCAGACGCCAAGTAAATATGTCTTTGATGAGAAAATATTTTCTTCCGTTTCCTTAGGCGAAATATTTAATTTTCTATGTACATATTGCGCGTATTACAACCGTATGTTTCGCAACTGAACCGTTTTAAGTGAAACCTAGGATCCTTTACCGCTTTGATGAAGCCGCTCTAGTCTGGTTACAACTTTCGTTACTTAGAAGTAAAAATCGCGTTTTAAAGGTACTGGAACGGCTGTTGATTGGCGAAGTAAGGACAAAATGGCACTGAGTTGCCGAAACCCGGGTCGACCATCATTTAATTAGTGTGGAGTATTACTATTGAGTTTCATTATGCATATTAAAAACTTCCACAAAGTTACGCCTGAAACGACTTCTTTTAGAAGTAAGGACATTTTGTCCATTTGAATCAAAACTGCGTTAGCAAAAAGGCTTAGGAAAAAAGTGCGTTCTCGTGATTGTAAGTTGTTTGACTTGCGCATGTGAGTACCTAAATAAATACTTCATTATAGTAATGTTTTTTTTTGGCGTCTTCTCAAAAGTTGGAGGTGTCGTGAAGTGGTAAATTAAATAATATTACTTCTTTTCTCGTATATATTATTAGAAGGATAATGAGGCGTGCTGGGAATCGGTAGTAAGAGGAGTTGTTGGGTTGAAGGCTGGTACTGCAGTGTCACTCCATCAGGAGGTCGTCACTGAGTGTAGAGAGGGGGATGGGGATTCTCAGAAAAAGAAAAAAAATCGAGATACAGTCAGAACAGTTACTTGTTGAAGAGGGATAAAATGGGGGAGCGAGGCAGAAATTCAACGCAATTGAAGAGTTTGATTTCCTTCCTGTTAATAATCTCCCAGAGTTCCAACGCGTCAAGGAAGTGTCCCTTCTATTGCTTGACGGTATTCACCGTGATGTCAATTTGATGGGTCTCCTCCATTTAGTATTTATCTACATGGGATTTAAGGTCATTGGTCAGAAAACGCTTTCTATGCAACATTGTATAGAAATAGAATAATGCACGACCACATAATTTTATCAATTAAAAAAATATTAAAATTATAATCAAAATAATATTCCACCAGATGACTCTAATTACTATTGTAAGTTTATCTTGAGTTTCCATCATTTTTGTAACCGAATGCAGTGTTAATGTGTCTCGGATAAGTTGCGTTATTATTCAGTCGTCGTGCTATTAAAATACATTGAGGTGGAAGGAAATCCAATAATTCGATATTCATTGTTTTAGCGCAAACGTATGAGGATTCTTTCTTGCCATTGAATACCTTTGTAAATCATACGCGTAAGAGATAGATTATGAGAATTAGAGCCGAGAGCGCAGTTACAGTGAATAACACTACTACATTACTTTCGTGAAAGATTCATCTTTCTGCATGCAGAGTTGACCTACGGTGGAGTCATGGAGCGAGACATAAAGAGTTTCCCTCGTAAATTTAGGACAAGCGTGTCCCAAGCCCACCTTTTCCCCGATGACGAATGAATGGCTGTCGACAGTCTACATCTCCTCGTCCCCTATCTTGAAGAGTTATCCTAGCGGGTGACGTTCGTATTGTAATCTATTTTCTTTTTATTCACCCGATGGATTTAAGGATCCGTGCCTTCATGGTAACGCATACTATCGCAGATGGAATGGGATAAAAAGCGCCAGGCCTTCCATCACAGATGAAAAAAGATCCAATCTGACATTGACCAGCTATTCTTGCAGTGCTTACATACGACGATTGTGTACATATGGCAAAAAAATCAAAAACGGAATATCGAATAGTGTATATATGTGTTAAGAAATTTCATTAACATCTATAAGATAGTTGATATATGTTAAAATTACAGATAGAGAAAAATTTGAATACTTATTGCAACATTTAACGTTTCGATCTACTTAGTGCACTGTACTCGAGTTAAGAGTTGTGCAGGTATCCATGGTTAACCGCAGGGGTTACGTTCCTGAAAAACCCCGCGGTTGGTAAACCACGGCACGGAGTTGCTATAGCGCGTTTGTGGAGGAGGCAGATTTCTTGAACGCTATAAAAACGAAACAATGCAGATTTATTTCGTATTTCCCTTTAATTTCATGAATGATTTATACGATTTACCGTGCATACGGCAAATCAGGGGTTAGTTGTCACTTCCCACTAAACCTCAGTTAAGATGTACGTAATTTTATTATTTCTCGAATGATATACATTTACACAAATGCGGAAGTATTCCCTTTCCACTATTAGCTGGTATCCGCGCAGGAAAACAAACCGGCACAACCGCCAATTGTTTAAAATTTTTTGGACCATATGCGCCCGATTGGTTCTAGATTCACCTTGAAGGACGATGGCGTATATTGGTGTTACTAATCTGCAACTTGGAGATACGCTTTCGATTCCCTGTCAAGTCACATGATTTTTTTCAAGGCAAATTTAGTTCCTTGGTGCATACATTTTAGCAATCGTGCGCGTTTTTGTGTACAAAATCATTGTTTTGAAATTTGTGAATATTAAAAAAAGGCATTACATTGATCAGAACCGCACATATGCAAGGGAAATACCGCTGTTGAGAAAAGTTGTGCCCAAACAATTGACCACGTGGCCAGGGGCCACGGTATAAAAAACCGCGGTTGACGAGGGATAACTGCAGAGCTCTTTAATTTAAGAGCTGTTTTCGTGATTGAGTTATAAGTTCCATTTTTAAAAGTCAGATAGTTACAAAGAATTAAAAGGCCAAAATCTGTCAAGGCAATTCCTCAACTTTAAACCTCAAAATCAAGTATGCATAAGTAACGTCCTTTCAAGCCGTGGAATTTAGGTGATGGGCGAGGCTCACGTTAGCAGCTGGGATAGCAGTGAATGGTGAAGTGATCAAAGTCGTGCATCCCCGCGTTGTTCAGTAGAATTCGGAATCATTCGCGTTCCATTGGTATGCCCATATTTTCCCGGAATTAATGGAGCCTCTTAGTCAACTTTGTTAGAAAAATGGAGATAAACAAAGTTGCTATAGCACGTTCGTGGAGGAGGCAGATTTCTTCAACGCTCGAAAAACGAAACAATGCAGATTTATTTCAGATTTCCCTGTAATTTCATGAATGATTTATACGATGAAGTGCATAGATATGTTGCACCGACGAACAATGAGCTGGAGGCGGTTGCCCCTTGCTTATACTTCAGGCGATTCCACCATCCTCCCGCGTCACCATAAATAAACGCGATATCAGTCATAAATTATGGTTCCCTGCAGCTTGAGGATAACTTTGCGATAAAAATAATTAGCCAATGCCTTAGTTGGCCATGTGATCGGAAATATGACGGAAAACAGAAGAGATTTATTGCTTCCCGAAGAGTTTTCCCGAAGTTCAACCAGTTTTTCTTATTCTGAGAGCAAAGATGAATAGGATATCTGCCATAAAACTTCGTTGCATGTGCAGGGAGATTCTTGAAGTTATTCTAGGAAAAATACTGTGGATTTATACAGGGCGTAATTGATATTGAGAGCGTACTGAAAGATTAGCCGACCAAATGAGGAAATAATATGTATTTTAAAGTGAATCCATAGTGACCTCGACGTACATTCTTTAGATTTAATATCACTTTTTTGGTGCACAATTGAGATAGACGATGGCGTAACTAAGCTCTAGACATAGTTCCAGGAGTTCCATGCCTCGGTAGTGGCACCTTTTTTCAGTGGAAATCCATTCTCTAATTGATCGTCCCGTCAATAGCTCTTAAAGTGTGGTGCTCTATGCTTCTGATGGGACCTTAAATCATTAGCCCCATTGCACCTTTTCGGGAAGGATAGGTAGTCGCTGACGCCGTTTTTTATCTAATTTTCTATCGTTCCCTTATAGATCATATTTATAACTAACAAGCTGACCCGGCCACGCGTTGCTGTGGCTTAATCTGGTTAAATGGAAAGCGCACGTTTAAAGTATGTTTAATTTCACAATTCTTATGGGTATACAATATATCTCAGCTGATCGATTGTTTTGCAGCTGGACACGTATATTTGTATATAATTTTAACGTCTTTACATGTCGTCAAAAAAGTAGAATATTTCAGGCAAGCATTTATTTCATCCGCTAGTGTCAATCGAGGAATTACAGGTAATGTTTGCCCGAAATGTCGTGCAAGCAATATTAATGCGTTCTCAAATGGTCTCAGGATTCAACGGAAATCTTGCAATGATCGATCCAGAGCCTCGAGCGATGCTTTGTGCACCATTGTGCATTCATCCCAAGCAATAAGTTGGCATTTCTGAAATATTTGTCCCATGCCGGATGATTTAAATATGTTGCACGTGAGTGTTTCAATGAATTGCAACTTCAATGGGATGCACATCCCGTCTCCAGTGTCGATATTGTATTCTCGATATTGTGCAAACCTTCATGGAGTGAACAAAACAACTAACCAAAGCTTCATGGAAATTGGATGAATGTTGTGGTAATGCATGAAGTTATCAATATTGTATCGATACAGTATCGATATTGTAATGATACTTTATAAAACTTTGATACAAAACACCTAAATAATTTCACCTCAATTTTGTATCAACAATTTATCGATGTATCCATATTTTATCGATATTATATCGATACAGTATCGACATTGAATTATCGATTTTGTAGAAACCTTCACGGAGCGTACTCAATAACTTTCCAAAGTTTCATGGCGATCCGATGAATGGTGTAGTAATGCATAAAGGACAAACACATTATATACATTCGATACAGTATCGATATTGCAACGATACATTTCTTTTAAAAAACTAAATAATTTCACCTCAATTTTGTATCAATAATGTATCAATTTATCGATACTTTAGCGATATTATATCGATAAGGTATCGATATTGAAATATCGATTTCGTAGTCCTCTTTTCAGGAATGTACTCAACAACTTCCCAAAGTTTCATGGCGATCCGATGAATGGTGTAGTAATGCATAAAGGACATACAGACACACACACACACACATTCATTTTTATATATATAGAAGATAGAGCACCAGCTAATCCTTAAGGGATAAATGATTTCCGCTATCAGTGCCGCACCATAGCAACTGCTATTGTTTAGGTCCAGATAAAAACATAAAACTCAATACCAAGATATTAATGCAGAAAAGGTAGAAGCGGTAGGACTGAATTGAATTTTTTCTACGCAATGAGGGCATTATCCCGAAATGGGTATATAACAATCTAAATTTAATTCGAATATGCTCTTTTTAGTATTCTATTAACGCTTTTCAAATGTTAGAAGCAGCCTTTGGACAGTAATGAATACTTAAGACATAAGCGATGGAATCTCATATAAATAATTAGTGAGGAACACCTTTTGTAAAGCACCCGATGTATGACTATCTTTGAATATGTTGATGAAAGATTCTCTCTTGCTATCAACACAGTGTTCTATACTGGATATGGAATTTTAATCGCTCAGTAACAGTCATTATTAGTCAGCCATCAATCATTGAACAGAGATGAGCGGCATTCTTGGGTCAGAAAGAAATGTAAATCATGCGCCGGTTATTTCAAAGACTTGATATAGAATCCGAATAGAGAATAGATATAAGAGATTAACTTGTAATTGTCGAAAGATTAACGAAAGAGCCAGACCTAGGGGATGATAGGGAACTAGTCATTAAGAAAATAAGAGCGAAAGCATTATCTACAGAAAAACATGAGAGGCGATATATGACTTGATAAATTAAATTCATTTTGCACGTCATATTCCGTGAGAAAAAAACATTCTTACCTCACCTCTTCCGACATAATGAAGTGATGTGGAGATTGAAGGAACATTCCACTTCAGTAGATGCCTTTCAGGAAAACCTTGACCAAAGATGTGAAGAAAAGGTAAGTAAAAAAGTTGGTGTTGAGTATGGTGTTGTTTAGATTTGAGACTAGGACTCCAGGGAGAAATTACAAGAATAGATTTTTAAGACGTGTGCCTTTAAAGATGTGGGTGTGGAGGAGAACTGGGAAAGGACAATCGATTGAAAGTTGGACGAACGATGAAGTGTTGAGATTGTTGGGTAAGGAAGAATGGTGCAAAGAGTTATTTTCCGTCACAATGTTCCGCCACATTGACCATGGCACGATATTGTGATAGTGAGCTGTAAAAATAGGGTAAAAACGGCGTTTATGAATTGTAGAAAGTTGTACACACGCAAGGTAGATGATTTTGAATAGTATAAAGAGAGATAGGAATTGTGCTATTTGAAGCAAATCAGGGAAATTGAAAATTTGAAGGAGGAAATTTAATAAAGCAAAGTAAGTATTAAGCAGCGTTTACAGGTGGCAGTTGACTGATGTGACAGTCGCGAGATGCGCGATGTATTTGTATCGCTACTGCTATGATGGGTCTGCGTTAACTTCTACGCAGCTTGAAGCCGCTATTTACTAGTAGGCGTTGCCACAACAAATAAAAAGCGTTTTATTTCAATAGTGATTGATGCTTAAATTTTCATTAAATTCATCAAGAAATAAAGTCCATTGACGATTTTCTTGTGTTCCCATTCTTTAAAGGGTAGAATCTCCCCTTTTGGGGAGGGATATCCTTGTTATTATATCCAAATTCCGTCGTGTATTGCTTTACGTTGACGATTGTTGCGATTGTGTTGGATACATTTCCGCTGGAAAGTAGACGGGCTTCAACTTTGCTAATAGCTCGAACTAGGATCGATAGTGTTCGACATGTGTCCAGTATCGACCTGAACTCGCATCGCAGTTGCTATTTACACATGCGAGTGGGGCTTAATAGTTGTTAGCAGTTGACTTTCATAGCAGTCAACTGCTACGTGTAAACGCACCTTTAGTAGAACGGGGTAACTACACTGAGACCTACCAAAAAATGATAACAATCAATAATAAAAGTCAAATCATGGATCAAATGGAAAGGGAGAGAGGTTTTCTCACGTTTGCACGGAAGGTTAGAGGGTTTGCCCATGCGTCCTATTCCACCCCGACCGGGAAAAGCAGGCGTCATCTCGAATCGAGAGCGACTTTCCCGCTTACCGCACTACATCTCCCCGACGACCGCTCGGTGGTCTGGGCATTTGCGCCTTAGGGAGAGGGAGAAACGGGACACAAGGGCTGGAGGGGAAGGGGAGTTTGATTCGCAGGGATGTCGGCGGACGGAGGGAGGTTGGGGAGAGGGAGAAGCTGGGAATGATGTCGGCATCCTGGACATCCTCCGTCTCCCCTATCCGCCGCTTTCCCCTGGGGGAAGGGGTCGGATTTATGGCCCCAGCGATAAGGGTTCCGCTCCCTCTCGCGTCCCCTCCCCTCCCCCACTTCGCTCCTTCCCTTCCCGCCTTCCACCCCGGGACTCAGGATCAAACCCCTCCGTTTCCGGACGCGTTGCAACCCCTAAACTCCTCTCTTTTATGGAACCCCGCATCCGGACGGAGTCAGTCCATCGAGCCGGTCAAAAACTTCCCGCGGAGAGGGAGAGACGGGAGCGTGTGTCTGTCGCGGGAAACGGGGCGCGTTGGGGAGGTTTGGTGGTCAAGGGTTGTTTCAAGGGATGCTTCTGTCGGGGCGGAGAGGGAAGAAGGGGAATGGGGGAGAGTTTCGAGCATGGGAGTGGGAACTCACGCGGTGGCGGTGAGTGAAATATGGCGAGAGACGTGGGTCCGAGACTGGCATCCACGTGTTGCTAGAGGAATTGACGAAGTACGAGTAAGTATGTTTTGTACTAAGGATCCTAATGTGCTGACTGATCCTCCTTGACCATGCTTGAGGTAAGGACGGACTAGATAAGCTATCATTACAGCAAATGTGGTTATATTTAACTTCACGTTTATTTTATTAAGGGAGAAATAAGGAACGCAACGAAACCACGTAAGGAAAAGTGGTATTATAATAACCAGGGGCCCAAGTTTTGAATATTTCGTTACGCGATGACGAATGAAATTTTTCGTTATGATAACGTTATTCGTTTCAAGTTATTCGTTTATCCACGTTGATAACAAAATATGACGTTTTCGTTGGTAACGAAAAACTCGGGTCCCAGGGCTCTTTCGTGTAAAATAACCTTCTGCCTTCCAGTAAAATTCCTTAACATCCGATAACCGATATTTTTGTGCTGAAAGCAGTCTTGATCGATATTTTAACTTATTCATTAAAATAAAATGTTTTTGCAAATTTGCAACATAGGGCAACAATGATGGTGTGAATTAACCTCAATCATTTTTAGAATATATCGTTGGTTGTTTGGTTATTCAAGGGAGGTGATCGACAGCTGAGGTCATTTGCGCCATTTAGGATAGGTAGGTAATTGGGTAATGGTAGGAGTTTCCAGGGAACGGAGGAAGGGTGGAGAGAAACCCGGCGTCAGCATTAGCCTACTCTTTATGAAAGGCTCCAAGGGAACCACGGCTTAACGTCCCATCCGACGGACGGAGTACTGAACTTGAAATGCCCTCCACTAGGTACTCAAGTGGGGACCGGTTTACCACTGAAAAATCAGCCGATTCCACTGCCGGGAATCGAAACCGGGCCCTTGGGATGGGAGGCCAGTACTCTAGCCTCTACACCAACTGGATCCCCGAATATATCGTTTTGGATATTATAATAATATACAGAACATTGTGAGTATCTTAGTTTGTTCGCGGCATGTCAATGCGAAGAAAAAACTGATACCTGTGCTTTTTTAGTTCCTAATCTTTCCGTGGAAATTTCACTGATAGTAATTTCTGCACCTCCTCCTACTGATGCCACAGGTTTTGAATTACAAAACTCAATCCACTTTCATCTGAAGGATTGAAGTATTCCACATGTAAATTGAAAGACAAGGTAAGCCAATGGCAGTCAGGGAAAATCACCGTGACACCGTTACGGTGACAACCACCATGAAACCGTTACGTAAACAACCAAAATATGAAGGACTAACCGAGAAAGGATACTTTTATTAAATGTTATGAATTCAAATACCCTTTCACAAATATTGGAAAATGCTTGAAACCACTACAAGAAAAAGAAAAAAACATGATACAAATGTTTTTTACCAAATACTCTATTTCAGTTATTTTGGCGGATAACGAGAGGAAACTTGTAGGGAAAGCGAAGTTGCCATCTGTGGCCGAATATGGTCCTTTTCTTGGGAGATTTGCATGTGTACAAAGACTTGGGTGCAGAGCCGTAAAATATATAGTGGTAATTTGATCTCAAACTAATGGAATATGTTCGAATCAATGAAAATCTGCCGTTTTAATTAGTAAGAGACGGATGATTGATTTTGATCAAATTTTTAAAGTTTATGTTAAATATTTCGAATGTTCTGTTTTTAACACTTGCGTTTTAGAGCCTAAAGACAACTTACGGAATCCTTTCCAAAGGAGAAAGGAAAAAAAAGACAGGAACCACGTCAATTTCACAAAGCAGTGAAGAGAGCAGGTGCAATAAACTCCCATTATTGTAGGTAGCTACGGAAATTTGAACAACCTTTTCTATGAACCAATAATAACAGTTCGAGTGAATAGTTAGTTTATTAGTACAAGGAGAAGATTCATTTAACCTCAGTATTTAAGCACCACACTTGATCCCAGCCCTTAAGAGCGTATTAATCTTCTACCCAAAGACTTGAATATCATGATACTGTGAGTGGGGCAAGGATGATTTGGAGATTTCATGCACAACCTTATTGCCTGATTAATATTCAAATTTTTTGTTTTAAATTAAATAGTTGAATGTTCATTTTATTCTGACACATTTTTGCATTTGTTCAGTTTTCGCTTTCTATAAAAATTCTCATCGATACTCCATTAAAAATCTGTATTCACTTAATGGCCAGTCATGAGGCTTTAAAAAAATCGACGCACTTACTTCAGAATTCATTCTACGGTAATATTAACTCTTAATGTCATGCTGAAACGAACGATCCAATTAGTTAGGTATAAGCTGCAGAAGAGAACCTGTTTCAAAGCAATGCTTGAGCGTGATTGTGAGCTTAATACCCACTTTAAATGGGCAATTTTGGAGTACTGAAATACTCATCTGCCGAGAGTTTAAGCCGAAGATCCCGCAAAGCAAGGTACTATTTATGAGAGCGCCATCGAGAGGTTTGCGTCGCCGTCGTGCTTACTGTCACATGAGATAGCGTATTTGGGAAATACTCGGGACGCGAAGTTGTCTGTCATTTCTTTACGCCCACTTCAGCTTCACAGTGTCTCTTCTGATAACGCTCACATTTAGATTTGGTTTCCCCGTGCATGCATCTTCACTACAGTCAACGATCGTGAAATCTCCACTTTTACGGAATGAAGTATGGATATGCTTGCGTAAAATGTCATTGGCATATGAGGAATCGAAATTGCTGTTGGTAGAAAACAAAAAAGAGCTGCATTGGTTAATAAAGCCATCAAATGGGATTGCTTAGGTTGTGACATTTATTTCCAGCTTCATCATGGATAGAATATCATATACGAGGAAGACACGCCAGAGAACTGATTTTATTAGTTAAAATGTTGTTTTGAATTAATTTTGTTTCAGTTAAAATAATGTCACTTGAATTTTGCAGCTAATATTATTAAAATAATGTGTGCATTATGGATTTATAAAGAAAAGCTTAACCTTTTTCGAGGTATTGGGTGTTTCTTTCACCTTGTATCCTCCAATGGATAACAAAATACCCTGGCACCATAACGTAATCAGCAGAGAGGCATAACCTTAATTTGATTGCTCCATTTCACGATATACACCTGCTTTTCACCAAACTAACTATACATTTTTAACGCGTCAAAATATAATGCAGCCTCTGGACTACATAAGAGTGGACTACTTTGAGAATACGTTCTTAGATTTTGTCGCGACTCCTACCTGACCTAAGCCAAAAGCAAACTCAACATCCGTGCCCAAGACGGACCCAGTAAACACAAAATGTTGCAGCAACGTTGCAGACAGGTTGTGCGAGGTTGCAGCGTTATCCAGGTCGCTTTGCAACGTCGCTGCAACGTAATAATAATTCGTCTCCAATAGTTTCGAGAACAAAATTTTTTTAGGTTCGAAATAGCTGAGGCAGAAAGTGACTTAGAAAATGTTGTTTTATACGCGCTTCTTTGTCATATGAAGTGAATTAACAATTGCCAGAAGGATATATTTTTAACTTGCTATATGAGAAGACTTGGGGCATTGAAAATCTTCTCGCGGGGATATCTATAGAGCGTTCCGCTGCAAGCCTAATTTATTGTTGCATGAGAAACCCAGGCACAAGTATTTTCCACTTAAGTCGTTCATTTAATCTAGCATGAGAAACCTAGCGTCGTAATTTCCCCACTCGAAGTGCTATTCAGGTCGTATTGCAACGTTCCTGCTACGTAGTAATTACGTACGTCTCCAATAGTGTTGAGGACTCAGAAAAAATTTAAGTTCGAAATTTTTGAGCCAGAAAGTAACTTGGAAAAAGTTTATTATACACGCTTCATTATCTTCTGGAGTGAAAAAACAATTATCAGAAGGATATAATTTTTGAAATGGCACAATTATGAGTATTATTTAAAGGTTGCAGGAAGGTTGCAATAATGTTGTGTGTCAGGTAGCAATAACGTTGTGAAGACGTTGCCAGGACGTAGTAGGGAGGACATTTGGAGGCTTTTACGACGTTGTCATAACGTTGCAGCAACTCCCAGTAGGTTGCAGTGAGACGCTGCTGCAGCGATGTGGCAACATACATGGTTCAAAGGGGAATGCCGATCCGCAAATTTTGGATTTAGAAGTTCGGATTCCGTACTATACGTCGCGTTACCGGCTCGATTATCATGATAACGAGTTGGGCGGCGGCGTGGTAGACGTAGGTTGTTATGATGGCTAGATTTTTGGGCTCCCATCTAGAATAACTGGGATTATAACCAGACGGAAGTTTTTAATTGAATCAGTGGTCTCAAAAAAAGTTTTGTATTTAAGGACCTTCAAACGTAATGCTCCCGTCCAAGTCTTCGATTTCGAAAAGGGTACTCCTAGACGTCCTTTTATTAAAAGATTTTCTTCCCAAAGCTGCCTCCAATAACTGAAAAAAAATTCATCATAGGAACCGTCTGCTCACCTTCCCGTAATGGAGTTCATTACCTCTAATCTGAGTCGCCTCCTTTAACACAAGCTAGCATCTAGAGAGAAGTAATATTTAAAAAACACTAGATGCGTATTCGTCGCGAATCTATTTAGTGTATCTATTGGAAAAAGTACCATCTTCCCATTCATAGGACCTCAAGTTCGTATCTCGGAAGTGACAGCGATTTTTCACCCGTTTAACCGTGTGATAGAACTTCAAGTGCTGTACTCCGTTCCTCAGATCCGTTAAACGTCCCTTAATGTCTTTAATTAAAATTTTTCTCTTGCCGATGCCGAATGTATCTGCGTCCTCAAATGAAAACGGTGAGCTCTCAGTCCAGAAGGAACACTAAGTTACTGGTGCTATTTTCTCATTGGACCCTTTCCCCTTGTACTACGAACGAAAGGGTTACCTATTACATACCTATTATATGGAGACAATTTATTTCAATAGATACCTGCATCCGTTTCCCGCATAACTCTATTATGTATTTATATTAAATGGCGAAATTGATTGTAGCTGTTGATAATAACGACCACTACGCATTCGCTTTCTATTCTGTTGCTTTAAAGTATTTATCGAACTCTAAGTCGAACCAACTTATTTGTTTGTTTGCTCTCCTTTGCTTCGTTCCCCCTGCTGAGAGCTATTTGTTCCCACATCCACTCTTTCCTCTCTCTCTCTGTATTTGGTATAAATAGAGTCCGCCGGCGATCTCGTTTCGGCACGGCGTTCAGGATGTTCCGATGTTTGAACTTCGTGAGCAAGGCCGTACCTTGTGGCTCGATCGCTTGTTTTTTTCATGGGCTCTCAAAGCCCTTCCTCCCTCCCAGAATGCATCGCGAGGTCTTACCAAGCTCGTCACGTGTTTGTGCTGTGCAAGAGCTGCCCCCTCTACTTCTTTTTCTTCCTTTAGTTACGTAAAATGGAGCCCGACGAACGTAGAACGAGAACGTCAGCCGGGAGATGCCGGACATCCATTCTCGACCACGCCCCCTCCGCTCCGATTTGGAGCTTATAAATTCTGCGAGCGTAGCTTGCTGGTTGACACTTGACGAGGTTTTTTCCTCTTGCACCCTGTGTGCTTCAGTATCTGTCAGGAATGCTTTGGAGTGCATAGAAACTATAGCCTCAGTGGACTGCAAACTGTTGTGCATACGCTCATCTAAAAAAGATTTCAAGATACGTGATGGATTTTCGATAAGGTTCGTAAAACCGCAGTAAAAATGTAAAGTGTAGTCAAAAACGCTCAATGCCTGTTCATGAGCTGAAGTTACGCTCATTTTTACGTTTATTTTATTCGGGACATTCTTAAGACAGTAATGTTGAAACAATAAAATCACCTTGAATTTTTCTAAACTATATATAATTTTTTCATACTGAAATATAATCATACGTTGAGTAAGGGATTGGAAAATCGATTATCACACTCCGATTTTTGATTTAATCGAATTCAACTTTTTGTTCTGAAAAATCGATCAAAATCGATTCTAGCCGATCGATTTTCGGCGGTTGAGTACGATATGCTCCTCCAACTCCTCACGACGCGACTAGAATCATTTGAGATCCTTGACCTGTTATCTATGTCGAGGTGATAACTCTGTTTATATCGCGATATAGACTCGTTGGCGAAAATGAGGTCAAATGAGATGGATTTATGCGAAAACAGCCAGTTTATCTCAGAGTTACACACATAAACTTCGTGAGTTTATCACAGATGTGCACACAAGACTAATTGATATTCTACGAAAGGCAATATAGTAAGAATATACAAGGGGATCATGGTCATTCTGAGATCTCTTCTACCAGATATTCCCCAATTTATAATCCAGATGTGTTATAACACGATCACATTTTTTGATCGCGACGTAATTAGTAAGTGCTTAGACAACGCTGTCAGAATGACTGACATACCTGTCACGAGGCTTTGAACGATCGTTTCATGGAATCCCAACTTTTCAGGATTCCTGATTCATCTGATCATGCCTTGAAATGAAATCAATCCACAAAAATGAAATTCAGGTTTTTTTAAAGATCTGTGACAGTAACACCTTTTCGCTGTAAGGAATGGCTTTATTCACACCTCTTTCCAAACTAGCATTTCTTCAGCGATAAACTTGGTATGCGTGCAATCTAGCATTAATTCTAAATGACATTAAAATTCACAACACATTAAAACTAAAAGCAGCATATTTTCACACCACAACGGAGAGCAGATAAACCATAAATTTAGTAAATGCCAGACTATCTCATTACCTGCACTTTTAAATGGCCACATTCACATAGGTGGATATATGTGATTTCATTTCTATTTCTTCATTTCTTTTATCGTTTTGTGACTGTTTCACTTACATACTCTTTGATTTTTTTATTATGTAAGTACGTTATGTATTCACGAAATATTTAGGGTATTAAGCAAAATAGAATTTATTCTAAATTATAAAATAATTTTTATAAAGATAGGGACAAAATGTTTTATGAGGATGGGGATAGTAAATTTTTATAAGGATAGAGCCGTTGAGTACATTTTTAGATGCAATGTGCACGAACAGTAATTTTCCCACGCAATCCCAACTAGAGATGTTTATGGGATAACCATTCAAATGTAATCAGAATAACGGATATTGCCCGCAGAATTGACGTAACAATGAGGTTTATTGTAGTAATATGCCTTCATGTGCCTAAATCTATGGCTTTGCACGTTGCCGATCAGGTAGCCACAAAAAATATAGCCGCATCCCTTCCAGGATAATAACATTGATCAGGATTCGAATATTAATTTAAAATTGTATTCCGTGCCTCCTAAATGGGGATTACTGAATCCTGCGGCTCCAAATGTTATTGGAGTGTGATTAAATATGTATTGAGCATGGGAAAGGCTGCAACACTTAAATGAACTGTGAACCATGGAAAAGATTAAAAATAAAAACTTCACTCGTTTATAGATGGGCCGCAGTATGAGCACGATGATCAGCTAAAATGAAACAGGGACGTTGATGACCGCCAATAGAATCTACATTTACCACGGACAGAGGGATTTATTATTTGGGCAATGATTATGGTATATTTATTTTCACTCCTAGAACGAATTTCTTAAGTGTTTTAACGTTGCATAAGCTGGTTGTAGGATTATTTGTTTCTGTTATGACAAAACTACTGATTAATTTTGCAACGAAAATGATCTAATCACTCAATGAATACTGAAGTGGAGTTTACGGTAAAACTATTTTAATTAATTTTTATTTAATCCACTAATGGATTTATATTTAATTTACTTAAACCACTTTAACCTGTTAGTGGCGCTAACAGGTTAAAGTAGATTTCCACAGATCGTTTTTATTCTTTGGCAGCTCACAAACGTTATTTTCCTTAAAATATTTCTTTCGTCTATGCTGCGTACCCCAGTTCCTTTCACGTACCCGTCCAAAACGCCTATCCTTTTCCTCTCTTTTATTTTTATGTCCAGTATCCTACCTGCTGGGATAGCCTTATCTCATATCCCTTATCATTACTTACTGTATCCCCCTGCACCGACTTCACCTAAATTCTAATCTCACATAGTGGTGTAAACATTCTAACTCGTAGTTTAAAGAATATAATGGGGAACATGCACTATTTTTTATTAATCTTTGAATGTGAAGTTTATTAGCTGAAATGTGCTACTCGAAAATTTTGCTGAAGAATTAAGTAGTGTTACAAAGATATCACTTTTTGAAAATTGTACTTTTTCGGCAGCTTAAAAACACGACGTCATCGCATGACGTCACGGCACGGTATCACTATGGGCGTTGTTTATCTGTTTATGCGTGGAGGTAAGTTTTTAAATAAATTCTTGGCGATAACGTATGTTTTTATCTCATTTTTTTAATGCAATAAACGATTGTATTTCGAATTTTTATTTACGTAGTATGGATTGTAACGAAAAAATCGTCCAATAATTATATAATGCATGTTTAGTGCACAAAAATTTCTACTACGCCTATGCAATCACAGGATGCCGCCATAAGGGAGTCAACCAAAGGAAATTGTCGGAATGTGCTTTTTTAAGTATTTCATCAGTCATCATTTCGTTCGAGAAACGGCTTAAAACCTCAAAAAAATATATTCACTTCGTTTTCTGTTAAAAATAAATCTCCGTAGCAATATGTAACCTATACCGTGCAGTGATGTCAGAAGGCGTTTTAGGTCATGTGACTTTCGTCACTTTCCGGGAACATTTTAAATTCATTTAATAATCTTTGTGGTAGGCGTAGAAAAATTTAGCTTATATATTTAAATTGGCGAGAAAATTTCACATCAAGTAAAGCATTAATCTTCGAAAAACAAATTTCATGCATATTCCCCATTAGGGAAAAATTTGGTCTTTTTCAACAATGGTCAACTTTTTCGTTCGTTTAACTTCCGTACAATGATTTTACAAAGTCAAAACACCAATACAGTCGACAGACTTTGACTTTTGGACGCCGTTGTGACGTACTATTTACAGAAGGCGACATATGCACTTGCCACGGGTTCATTACGAGCCCTGTATTAGAAAATGATTTATGCCTCGCGCCGCGGCGTCATGAAATAGGAGTCAGCTCAGGCATCCAGCCCTCTCACAGTCAATACATGCAGGATAGGCGGGACGAAAATTCATTGAACTGAAAATATATGTATTCGAAGGTGAATATTCCGCAAAGAAGCAACTTACTCGACTCTCCCGTCTCGTATTGAGCCGGCCTGCTTCATAACGCGCTGTTAGTATGATACAGAAGCGTGGAGAGAGGAAGAGAAATGTGGAAAGGGTGGGATCAGTCGAAACCAAACCAAGAGAGAATTGAATTATTCCAATATCGGGCCGTAATACGGATGAACGCGACTAGAGGGATTGATTCGTTGGATTTTATGAGAGCGTATCTCAAGGAACGGGAGCCCACACAAGGGTTTGTAAAGGGAAAAAATTCCAATTCTGCCGAAACGCCAACTAATTTCATGCGACCTTCCAATTTCAACCAAATCACTTCTTCTCGATATGGAGCGGATATGAGCGTGCGCGATATAATGTATTCCTGGAGGCCGATATTAGCTGTTAAAGCTGCTATATGATTTTGCATTCAGATATATTTCTTCAAACCTTTTTTTTGTTAGAAAATAAATCTATGCTCACGTATGTCAAAGAAAGAAAAGACGGAGCTTTATGATTACACATTTATTACAGTTAATACTTGTCGGAGAGTCACTGAACTTCTTCTTTTGATGTATGTAACCTAACAACGGAGCATTGAAATATGAAGTACCACACTTAAGGAGCAATAAGTTGAGTTTTACATAAAAGTGTTTCTTTTCTTAACTGTGGAAATATTTACGCTAGCCTTAATCACCAATATTATGATAGTGTTTGCCCAAAATAACTTCCTTGTGACTATGAGGGATCATCGGAATGTACCATGAATTGGAAGAAATAAGAATTAAATTAAGAAATACACGAGAAGAAACTTACCTTACAGCCGGGATGGAATACCAAGGAGATTGTGGACTTAAAAGGCACATCATTTGCAATCCTGAAAAGAAAGAAAGGAATGTAAATAACGAGTGAAAACTGCCAGTGACCCTCAAGGATGTAGGCGAGGGAATAGCTAGACAGTACTAACAATGAGTGCTGTCGAAATACTAGTGTTTAGGCAGAAGTTTCGACAAAAAATACATTATGGGAAGAACTAATTGAAGGTGGGTATAGTGGCCCCTCAGATATAAGTGAGAACTTGATTCCGAGAGGGTGTGTCTTGCATGGGCACAAACCTAAATCAGGTATTGATCAAACAATGTGACGTGAAAATAAAATTGGTAGCCTTAAGAGAAGGGATCAAATCAAATTTACAGACAGGACACCACAAATTTAATGAAAAAGTAAACATTTTAAGGTCTCGCTGAGTGAGAAAAAAAATAAAAATTATTAATTAATTGTAGAGTTGAAAGGGATCGTGGTGGCCTAGTGGGTAGAGCTACTGACCGGAGCTCACTGATCTACCGACCGGATAGTTCCGGGTTCAAATCCTGGGCAATGGCCTTTTTGGACACCTACACCTAAAATCCTCGCGATTCGATTTTCTGCGTGTCAGAACTTCGTATGAAATCGCAGGTGGCCCAGGGAAAGAAACTGGCCCCCCTACCCTGAATGTGCGAATTTCATTCGCCAATGGCTTAGCACGGGATGAGCTCCACTCTCACCTATCAAAGACCAACCTTCGGGTTGAACACACTATTTATACAGCTGATAACTTCAGGCTTGACTATGTGATACCTTTCCATAATGGAAAATAAAAGAATGAAACTTTGTTAGGTTCACTTTATGGTTGAATAAGCACAACCCGGGTTTCATAACATAGTTACATCTTCATGCGTGAACAATCACCTGAAGATGTAACTACGTTATGAAACCCGGGTCGTGCTTATTCAGATATAAAGTGAACCTAACAATGTTTCATTCTTTTATTTTAAACTATTAATAGTTGAGTTGAACCTACTCGTAAATTTGTCAAATCTCAACTGTGGCAGAAAGTTAGTGGCCGATGACGATATTCCATCAATGGATCACTCTTACCCACTCTATATTCCGCTTTCCTCGGTTAATGTTTCACGGGCTACCATCTGCTGCTGGTCATTAGCAAGTTAGCTGTTCCAGTTTATGATCGATTTCCCCTTTGGTGTCCGGCGACCCGTTCAATTATCCGGAGGATAGCACCACCCCTCCGGCTACTTTAAAGGTTTGAATCACGTTGGTGCAGATTGCTTTAAAATTCCATGCTTCTCTCAGTAAATGTGTCAAGGGAGAGGAATAACCTTAGCCGTCAATGCACCGGAAAGCGATGTTTGCAACATTCCCTCGCTTATCTATCATCGATAAATCGAATATTTCCGTATAGTTCATTCCCTGACCTACGAATGGGGTCGTTTACCATCTTTTTTATTGCCGAATATGATAGAGTTTGTAAAATAAAAAGACCAATATTTTTCCGTTTTTTGATCCGTCAATTATTTCCCGAGTTATAAGCGGCGAAAAACTGATGTTTTTAACCCTTTCGGAAAAGTGGGCGTGGTGCAACCTCTGACGTATCCAACTTCGTCCAATCACAACTGAGCCCGCGAAGCTACTTAGCCCTATCGCAATGGGGGGGACACAGCTGATTCGGCCAATGGGAGCGATTGCGACAGCATATGTGCGAGCAGACCTTCCGAGAATCCCCTCCACTCCCTTCCCCTCCCCTAAAAGCAGTCAAGGACGGGAGGAAAATGACGTCAATGTTATCACAGTGGCATTTTCGGTGGGCGTCACCTTTTGCTTATTTAAAATTTGGATTTATGAGTGAATGGTTGTGGTTGGAAGATTATTTTTTTCACTAAAATTCTTTTTTTCGTTTCCATCTAACGATTTCGTGTACAAAATTGTGATTTCGGTTCCGAGTAAACGCCCCCATTCAGCGATAGTCGTAGATATATGATATCTCCAGTGCTTTGGCTCGCTTTTGATGAAGAATTCAATCACGGGGTATTTCCTTTTTCGCCGTAAGCTCGTGCAGAAGTCAATCCTTGAGATCCAAGTGGAACGTATTTCAAGGAGTTATTTCATTCGCTCCTTGACTTGAATTGGGAAGGTTAAGATGCCCATCTTTGCGCATATGTCTGCTGAAGAGGACGTGTAAAGTCACGGAGATTATTTTTGGGATTAGTAGGTCGTTTACGAGTTCAACAGTCCATTGGACTACAATCAACAGGGCCCATTATCGACTTGAGCCTGTCCTTCGGT
Source organism: Platycnemis pennipes (assembly GCA_933228895.1). Lineage (NCBI taxonomy): Eukaryota > Metazoa > Arthropoda > Insecta > Odonata > Platycnemididae > Platycnemis > Platycnemis pennipes. The sequence goes on from OW121850.1 coordinate 114,866,440, forward strand.
GCTTAAGCCTGGTTCACACGGTGCATTTTTCCGGGATGGATTTCTTGCGTAGAGTGCTGATGGGTGCCGTGCGTGCTCGCTTGCTGGAAACGCTGACTGCTGCGGGCAACCCTGACGGCTGGCTATCTTGCTTGATTTCGAGGTTAGATCCGTTGCTATTTTCCTTGCATGTTTTGCTGATGGCTATTGTTGCCGGCCAATCATCGTTCAGCTTTGCATTCTGTGATCAAAATAAAGGTTCTCCCTAGTTCTGCTTTTAATAGCATCTTATGGTCGATATTGTGTTTAAAAATCAGTGCAAATCTATAGACTAGGGATCAAGTTGTGGTGCTTATCGAAGAATATAGAGAAGAAACTTGTTTATAATCGGAAGTTCGTAATTGAAACTATCACAATATACATCTTCGTGTTGAGGCTCTCAGAAGCGTGAGCAAGGAGGATAGCTCGCTTAGCGTGAACCGACAACCATCAGCGAAGCCAGCTTAGCGGCCACCTTCGTCGCCCGCTTGGTAGCACGCACGAAATCCAGCTAGCTAGCACTCGAGGAAAAACACACCGTGTGAACTGGGCATTAGTTCGGCTCGTGCCATAAGTCACAATTTCAGTTAAGCATATCTGCTATAATCGATGAAACTCATTTTGTTTTTTACATCTCATTTAATATTTCATCCTGGAGAGTTTTATCGAGAGAAGTTTGCTTCAGTCACCGAAAGGAACACATATTTTTAATCTTTGTAATTATTTGAAGTAAGGAAGGCCGCATATGAGATGTATGGAACAGGTCATGAAGGATGTGAAAGAGAAGAATTGCGTTAATATGAAGAGGTTGGCCGATAGAAGAATCGAGTGGAGGTCTGCGTCAAACCAATCCTAGTATTGTTGACCGATGATGATGATGTTCCTTAACTATGACCTCCTTTGCTTGCCTAAGCTTGCCTAATCTTTTTAGATTTTATTGCTGGTAAAGCCTCATCGATCAACCTTGGGTGGATTAAACAACAATGCCTCCAGATGGGAAACAAGAGTTTGATTCCAGTATCTTACTCTAAAAACTCCCGTTAGGCGTGTGATGGAGGATACTAGGTGACCAGCCGTGTAAGGGAAGAGAATGGAGGGGAAGAGATTTCTGGATATAATTGAGAGGGAAGGGGGATGTTTCTTTTTTATTGTGTCGTGCTATTGTGTTCAAAAACGACCCTTTCATAAAAAATACTTATGAAAAATCGATAGACTCGGCTTTAACTCGATGAAAATTCATGTTGAATGAGAATATGCAACTAATGTAAATTTTAAGACTTTATTTTGCTGGTACAACGTGTTTGGACGCTAAGGCGTCATTCTCACGTAGGTACTTTCTTACCATTCTTCTATTTATCAGCACCATTCTTCAAGTACATTCTCAAGAGGTATGACGCCTTAGCGTCCAAATGCGTTGTACCAGCAAAATAAAGTCTGTGAAAATTTAAAAAGGTTGCATCTCCTCATTCAAAAAATACTTGAGGGTATCATTCCGACAATCTATTTCTACTTTGTATCTCTCGATGTGAAGATAAAATGGATCGACCGAGTGACAAATGAAGAAGTCCTAAGAAGAGTGGGAGAAAAGAGAAGTATGATGAAAACTATAAGAAGACGGGACAACTTAATCGGCCACATCTTAAGGCACGATGACCTGATGAAGATAATCGTCGAAGGAAAAGTGAACGGGAAGAATGGAAAAGGCAGGCCTCGTATGAGTTACATAAAACAGGTCGTTAAAGGACGTGAAAGAGAGGAACTACGTTGGTATGAAGAGGTTGGCCGATAGAAGAATCGAGTGGAGGGCTTGCGTCAAACCAATCCTAGGATTGTTGACCCTTGATGATGATGATCTCTTGATGTACATAGAGGTTCTCGCAACTTTTGGGCGATATTAAAATGCCACGAGTTTCGCCATCTGCTCTTTGAGGGGTTTCCTGATCTAAAGTGTGATGAAACCTCAGCTTGTTTTCCTTGCCCCACGATGGTTGCGCTGCTGGCATTAGTATTCCGACGTTGACGGTGGCTGTACCATATCAAGAAGTGGACTCTGAATCTACAATTGCGTACTTCCCTGGATACGGAAAGGCCGGGGCTGTCTAGGACACTCACCAGGACGTTATTGGCTGACATTAGCGGTAGCAGATGAAAGTTTGGAGGGAGTAAAAGGAAATGCAAAACGCGGTGTTGTGAAATGATAGTGAAGGAGAGGAATCGGTTGATGAGTTCGAATTCTGAAGGCTCGGGTCCTGGATGTGGAAGAGATTTTTCGTAGGAATTTCAGTTCCTATTTAAGTGATGAGCGAAGGGAGGGCCCTTCAAGTTCAGTACTCCGTCCGTCGTATGGGACGTCAATTCGCGGACCCATCGGAGTGTTTCGTTAACACCAAACTAATTCACGCGCCCCTTCAACATGTCATTGTTCCCTTAAAAGTTGTTACCTCTACTTAATTTTCAAGCGATCGTTAATGGCGTAAATGACCATTGCTGTCGATCACTTCTCCCAAATAACCAACTAATTAACGAAGAAACGGCTACGCTTCGGCGGTAAAATCTGGTAATCTAAAAAAAAAAAAACATACCCAGAGATGTGGAGCGGGTAGGAGGAGGGCCAGTTTTTGGAGAGGCGAAGGTATTTGAAAATGAAATGTTGGAAAGTTTCTTTGTTACCTCCGATGGTCGCCATTCGTCCCGTGCGGCATGAAAAGCGTCGTTGATTTTCCCGGAAAATGGAAAAAAAGATGCCTAAAAGACCGCGCTTTTGCTCACACGGATAAAGGGTTACACTGTTATGGGTCCTGGAATGAAATTATCTCTCGTGTCCCCCACATCCTCTGGTTATCCGACGTGGTTGGGGTGTTGTTATGACAACGGCCGCCGTAACCGGCATTCTCGGCTTGTTATCTGCGCGGACGAAGCCGATAATTTCCTCTCCAAAGTCCTCCGATCCCTCACTCCCCGAAACGAGTTTCGTTCTTCTCTTTGTTTTCGTTCGGCTTGATTTTTAATCCCTCAAAGGCAATCCCACTCATGTCATCTACACGGGCGCCGCGTAAGAATAATATAGTGATCGAACCGCCCAGATCCGATCGGAGGTGGACGCCGGATCGGATTACGATTGCCAACCGGACCGTAGAGTTCACTGCGGATGCGACTGGTTTTCGCTACGGCTCACTCTGCCTTTATGCGCCGGTGACCAGGTGTTGCATGACGTGGAACCCCCGAAGCCGCTTCAAGAGTATTAATTACTAGCAGTGCAATGCGCTGAGAAGCATGCAACGAGAGAAGTTATTTGTAAAGAAGAGACTAACTCTTTTGCAAAGCAAGATAAAGGTAATAGTTCTTTTATGTACAAAATACCGTTAAATATCAGTAGAAAAATATTATTACATATTGCATCAGCCGTAAATGATAGAGATTTTGTCCTATTTTCGGGATTACTTTTCAAATACGGCATCATCTGGTATCTGAACACGATGAAATAATTGTACCTGATGTATCTCTAACACGATGCTCGCATTTCGAATAAATTGAATAGATTCAACCTGAGAATGTCTCTGTAAGTTGAAACTCGTAGTATATGGAGGAAATTATTGGAAAAGTGTTAGCATTGTGTGATTAATTTCGGTGAAACGTGGTACATCATTGTAAATATGTGGATAAATTTTTCTTTGTGGATTTCTGTAGGGAAAAAATGTATAATTTTTCAACAGAAATCAAACTCAGCCCACCGAATTTCCGGCCAGGTGCTCTATACAGTCAGTATACCAAGGCGTCCTTTTTTACTGTTAATATCCGATTCCGGTCAAGATTGATGATTGTTTTTCTGTGAAAATCCTGATGATGTGCTAATCGGCTTTTAACTCCGTTACGGATTTGTCGCGGCTATTTTGCGATCCTTGAATCTTACTCTTGTTTTGCAATGAATTTGCAGTGCTACCGTGAGGAAACAACTTAATAATGCTCCTTTATATGCTAAGACTACGATCTAGCTATTTATACGTAATTACTATTTTATTTTCTCGCAAAAAGGATGTTTTCCAATTATTTTTTATAACAATGATACATTTGCTATTTATACTATGAGGTGTCTTTGAAAAATCCTTGGCATCTTTTGATAGCCCTCATGCCGTGTTTACCCAGCACTCTACCATGCTAAAGCTAATCCTACTCTCCTACTCTTCTCTCAAAGATAAAGTTTCTGAACCGGGATAACTTTTTTACTAAAGAATATTTTTTATATTTTGATGCCATTTCACCCCAATAGTAATATATTTTAAGCCATTATTAGCAAAAATAGTATGTTTTAAGGACGCATTATGTAGACGTGTTACAGAGGATATCTATAATTAAATGCAGATAATCCCTTTTAGTGAAATCTTTCCATGATTGGTATTAAAAATATGTCTCAATGATTTTCACGCAATTAGTAGAGGACACTTTTTCTGTGCAAGTTTGATCATCATGAAACAATAAACGACCCTAATACATATATCGTGCACCATTTAATGTTTTTGACTGAATTTATCAGAATCATCTCACCTTACCTGCCATACCCTGAATCGGGTATGTTATCTGACAAGGCACTTAATGCAAAAATAGTATGTTTTAAGGACGCATTATGTAGACGTGTTATAGAGGATATCTATAATTAAATGCAGAAAAATTAATGTTAATAAGTCATCGCTCAAAAACTGGTCATAAAGAGCGATTTGCTGGATTTAGAATAGATTTGCTCCATTGTCATACCGGCGACCCTTGACAAATTAACATTAGTCGTACTAAAAAATACTGAACTATCGAGTAATTTATCAGCAGTAATTTCTATTACCTAACGATATGTATGCCTATACTCTGTGGGTCATATATAATGAAGCACTTAAATAAGAATGGGCAAGCCTTATGATAGGATATAAGGTTAGATGAAGTCTAATGCCATATCTGTGGTAAAGTCGTATTATTTCACCACATGTATTTTAAATTCTGCATATACAAAGATATCTTTATTTCCTTATCAATAATTACTGACTGTTTATTTTCGTCCTTCACAGTTTAAGCATGTATCCTCAGCTAGTGTAATTAGATAATGGGTTGTAACTTTTTCCTTTAGTAGAGTGTGAATTTACCCAGGGAGTAAACACTCCCCGTATATTTATTCAAGGTTTCAAACAGTGGTAGGAATTAAAGGGATAAGTGGACGATGACGAGCGAGAGAGACCCTGAAAATTGACTAAAGCATCCCAATTACTGAGGGAAGCCACGCCATAGTTCTAAGTTATCCATTCAACCCGAAGGATAGTACTGCATTTGCAGCGTCCTTTTTTGCGTGTGAACTGTGGCACTACTTGGAAATTTTAGCTTTGGGCCGTCCTCGTAGGAAAAAAAATTGCCAACAAATAATTTATAGCATTTGTTCATCTCAGAATATTAGATGACATGCGATTTCAACCGTTCTTTCAAAACATTGACGATGTCACATTCTCCTGTGCAGTTATTTAAATCCGCTCTGCGAATTCATCATTTCAAATCATTTTAAATGCATTGAGAAATCGTTTTCCAAGGGCGGTTCATTGCATTTTTGATGCTTTATTTAAAAAATTATCTTCCACTGGAAAATTCTGTTGCGCTTTTTTTGCAATAGGTTATGGCCTCGGAAATGCCTGCATGTTCTGTATGCCATGTGCGAAAGGGATTTGGGTTGTTTTTGCTTTGAAAAACGATCACCGGCCAACCTTTCCGGGATCAGCGACTTCTCGAACCTGCAGGTGGGTCCGATCCAGATTCCCGCGACGCCAGTGGAAGCATAGCATTGAAAAAAAGAGGTTTTGAGTGTGCATGCGTGGGTGACGTACATACTGTCGCATGCACTGACCCATTTCTCGCGAGTCACGAATAGAAGATTTATCACTGCCACCCAAGACCGGATCGTAATGTGAGAAGCATTATGTTTCAGTTATGATGGATATCATTGTTAAGTGAAAAAATTATCAAATCAACATTGACGGGCTAGGCGATTTTGGCTGGAGCATTTAAAATCCAGCTTTTTCAAGCAGAAATAAGCGTCCTTTTGAGTTCACGTTTATTAAGTCATTAAGTTCAAGCATTTAAAAAAGGGTCAAAAGCATTTCACGAATCCCTGCCTGCATCTGAGTGGTTAAAGGAAGTTTTCGTAAAAATAAGAAATTAAAGACGAAAAACTCGCAAAACGTTTATTTCGACTGTTCCGGATTCCAAAGCTCCTGACATTTTTCTTTACGCTCGAAGTCATTGTTGAAAACGTTTTTTTTATATATATTGTGAGATTTTTTTGTGGTTTTGAACACATTGGAATTCATCTTCTTTTTAAAACAACATTCTTCGTAATGGAAACCTTTGATAAAATTCTTCCTTCATATTTATTTCATACCTTTCGAAGTTAAAAATTAGCTACCGGATTCTTTAGTTGCATTCTTCTAATCTAAAATGGCCTTAAATGCCGTAATTATGTTAGTTGCCATTGCGCGAGAATAGCTGTAAAAAGAGGTTATAAAAGGTGAATTGGGTGGAAAGGTATCAAATTAGCGTCGGTAAATGGGGACCGGACTAGAATGGTAGCAACGAAATGGTTTCCATCCAGATTGCCCGCACCGCAGTGATGCGAATGATCTCAAGTACTGAGGGCCTCCCAATCATTTTAATGCCTGTAATGTAAGGATACTATGATCATTGTACTACCTCCTATTTCCGACTATCAATTTGAGAGGACCAATTAATTGGTGGCTCGAAGCTGTCGGGTTCCGTAGGCGTTGCTTAACCTAGATAGACAACAGCTGTGTTATAATTACAGCAGGCATCAATTTGGGAGTTACTTATTGCGATATAGTTTCAAGGCTCTTTGACTAACCAGAAACGCATTGGTTGTTGAGTCCTCTCCAGTGTGATCGGCCGCATCCCAATCATTATGATCTCTTTTTCTAAATATTCTTTTCTACGCTGAGGAAAGCGAGCTTCCATCTTGCCGATTGATTTTATTTGCAGTTTTGGCAATTCCTATCGCCTCCCATATCAGCTGTGGGTGGTAATTATTATATTTCGTGACGATATTTCATTTGTCGAAGTTGATGGAATACATATCCGAGTGGAGAATTCGTGGAAACTTCGTCTAATAAATCCGCGCTGGTCATTTTTTTAAATTGGCAAAATCACTTTTCGACGCATACCTCGGGTGACGCTCTTTTTTGCCCCCCTCTTCCCCCCTCAAGGAATTTCTTTGGACAAACAGTGGATGGAATAATTCTTAGGGACGAATGTCCGAAAGCAGGCGCTGGAGACTAGGGGTAATCTCGTTCCATAGTCGTGTGGAAGCACATTAGCAGGAAAGGGATCAATTCCCGTTCGATCAGCAGAGGATAAAAAGCTACAAATTAAACGCATCCCCGCAGCCCCGTTCAGCTTACTCAACTCCATCCTCGGCGTCGGAGGGAATTTGTGGGCCGTATGCAGAGACGAAACTGTCACTTTCCCTACTCGCCATAGGGTGGCAGCTGAAGGTAGAGTTATCGGTGGCACTGTCCCTACTATTTGTATTCTTAAACGTCCCTACAACGTAACCCACCCGACCCGGTTGCCCGCGCACCCGATACTTTACGAAGTAGGGATTTCGCATAGATCGCTAACATTTTCATACCTACGTCATGCTTCGGTGACGTTTCGTGTGACGTTTTAGTGACCACAATGCATTGCGCTGATTGCGACGAGAAGACGAGAACGAGGACACGAGGTACAACATGGCGGAAGAAAGTGCGAAGCGGATAATGAGGCTGAACAATGAGGAGACGAAGTTATTGGTTAGCCTCATCGTCCAAAGGAAAAACATATTGGAGAGCAAGAAGACCGATGCTGTGTCCAATGCATATCCTCCCTATGTATTCATAAGGCTCCTCCATCGCATACCTCGCAAAAGCTCGAAAGTCTTCCATAGTAGAAGTTACGGTACCGTGCGGCATTTGTTTACATAACAACTGCAGGCGCAACATTTATCGGACGTTCCGTATGTTTCATTATAACAGGCATATCTAATGAAATAAATAAACATTGCCAGGGTCAAAAAACATAATGGTAAACACATTTGAAGCACTTACCTCGACAGGCGCCTAGAAACATTTGCCAAAATCCAGAGGCGATGTACGCATTCCGCCATCTTTGGCTCGGAAAACCATCCCTTTACAGTTGTAGGGTACCCCAGACCACCCTATAACTTATCGGGAGGGAACGGTTTACGAAAGCTTATTTGCAGGGAGAGTTGACCCGACAACCGTATAGTAACGACTAAGAATACGGTGTCGGATCGGTCCACCCTACTTCTGACGTCACATCGGTACGGTTAGCCCTACAGGGACGTCTCTGCATACGGCCCTGTGTCTCAGGTGCTTTTCCATGCGTCTTCCCTCGCCTCTGCCTCGCAATTTTTTGACCGCACCTATGATGGCGACGGATGAGTGAGGAAGATTTCCTGGGTCCGCAGCGACGCGTCGGGCGCCTTCCGCGTCGCCGGACGCCCTCATGCGGCGCGGCGCTAGCTTTAATTAATGGCGCGCCACGTTTTGAGCGAGGGGAGCGCCTGCCTGGAGCCGCGGGGGAGGAAGGAAATTCCAAAAAAAGCGACTATCACCACCCGTGATCCTTTTCGCTCCGGCGGGCATTTTATTAGGGCGGCCGGCCCTCGCAATTTGATTTCGCCGCTTTTCAGGGTGCGCGGGGAGCTGAATCCGCGGGGAAACGAAGCTTTTGTTTCCTGGTCCTGAATGAGGCGGGTTGGGTGGGAGGGGAGGGTATGCGTTGCGTTTAATTTGTAGCTTTTTTTTATCCTCCCCACCATCCCTCCTTCGTCCTCGCCCCAACTGGACCCTTTCCCACGCACTCCTGACCCCGAAACGTTTTGATCCGACCGTTAACGTTTTTGCCGCACTGAACTGACAGTCCAAAATTATAAGGGCCGGGCGGTTGGTCAATGCGTCCTACACCAAAACATGAAAAGGCCGCCCATGAGGTTTTTTGGGTGAAAATTATGGATTAGTGTCTTCATTTCGTGCCTATTCTGTACATACATTCCCTTCCCTTCCAAAAATCTCTCACCCTTATCTCACCGTCCCCTTTTTATTGCATAGCAACGCGCGTGAACAGTAAACAGCTGAGGATCGCAAAAAAAAAAATGAATCCCTGCTGATCCAGGCGAGGGAAATATAAAAGGGACACGCTGACATGCTCGCCAATGTGTGGAAAATACAAACCGCTCGTGGCGAGAACGAAAGTGTGCCAGAAACAAGCAAAACATACACCTCGTATGTTTTTTTGTCTGCTTTACTCTCACAATTACCGATAAAGTCCAGCGTAGGAAGAAAAAAACGTTGTAACGCGAGCGGAAATTGCTGGGCAACTGAGGAGCCGGGGGCTAATTCGATTTCGGGGCAATCGCCATCAGCGCTGCAAAAACTACCCTCCGCCCGGACATTAGGCGCACTGAAAGGAACATTACAGCAATTATTCCACCGGCGAACGTAATCGCGGGTCCATTAGATACACGTTCCGTCGGAAATCGTCTGTAGGTACTTCTCATGTGGGTCGGTGGGTGATAAAAGCCTAACTGTTAGTTCGGGTACCGAAAGTCTTGAGAGCACCACAAAAACATCTTTTTTTCCCGCGGTTTTAGGCGGGACCTCTAAAGAAACGTAAGGTGTTTTATATTGCTGCCACTTATCTGCGGTGGTCTCTTTGTATTCTTGTAGAAAATGGGAGTGTTAGTTTTTCATTGAGTCTCTTTGGCTAAAGAATAATGAGTACGGAGTGATTTGGGGAGAAAAAAGGCATCTCTCAGTTAAAGTCATCATTTTGATCAGCATTAGTCGTTTATTTCACGTTAAGGGCCATTCGTATACAACCTAACGCTAAAAGAGGGGAAAGGGAGGGGGCATCCAGTTTTCCATTACGTAAGGAGAAAGATACAAATAAATTCATTATTCGTTGATAGATAACTGTGATGCAAATAATGAGCGGTGAATTAATAATTGGGTTGAGAAATAAATTAGATATTCATACATATATAAAATTATATAGGTAATTAATTAATTAACAATAAAGCTGGTCGCAGGCGTGACAAAAGTATAAAAGCACATAAATGAAAGACTCTCACAAAGATGGTTTTCTGATATTTCGGTGGCCACTACCACCTTTCTCGAAGGAGAGGAGAGAACTGACTGAGAGGGCAAGGCAGGTTGAGGAAACAAGTGAAGGGTGGAAGTAAGAGGGGTAAAGATAAGTGAAGAGGGAAAGGGTATGAGAAAATGTATGAGAAAAAGAGAGAAAGACAGAAGGGTACTTTAATGAGCCCTGTTAATTCCCGGTTTGCGGAAAGCATGAAAGAGCCAAATTAAAGATTGCTCCAACGTTTTAATTTGGAGGGGAGACGCTGAAGGTGGGAAGGAGGCCAGTATACCCACCTTGAAACAATTATTGAAGTTGGATTCGTGGGAGGAGGCATGTATGGCTACCGGCAGAGAATAAGAAAGGGAGGAGGGATCATTGCAGGAAGAGCGGTGACCATTCATGCGGATGCATAGCGGGGTGGTGGAGAGGCCAATGTAGAAAGTGGGACAGAATTGGCAGAGTAGAAGGCAGACAGTATTTTCAGTGGTGCAGGAAAGTGAAGGAATGGAGGGAAGCGAAAAAGAGAGGAATTGTTTGGGGAGAGGCTGGGTGATAAGGACAGGTTTTGCATCTAGCGCGATTGCAGGGGGAAGGGGGTGTTTTGGGAGGGAGATGGGATTTGGACAGAGGTCTGGTGGTTCTGAGAATACCAGAGAGGTTGGGGGGACGTTTGAAGGTAAGAGATGGGCATATATTTATATGTATTTTGTCATCTAAAAAAAGAGGAGGTTAGTAGCTATTTTAATTTAGGAAGGGGGTATTAGGGAAATAAAGGTAGGGAAGGGAGGCAAAAAAGTAGAAAATCAGCGTTCCGTAATATATAAATGGTCCATAAAAGATACAAGTGGAAGTCTATGAGAGTTTTTTTGAATACTTATCGCTTATAAGAATAATTATGGGCGAAAAATCAACAGAATGGTCTAAATAATTCTGTATCGACACGAAAGTGACGGCAAAAAGTGTATTTTCTCGCAAAAAATGGCTACAAAATTTCTATAAATGATTTGAATCATTCCTAACTTTATACGGAATTCAAATGATTGCTTCATATTTTGCATTTTGCTATGTAATGTTAACTTTTAAGGTCTTTTTTTCTAAATGCCATATTCATTTTGAAAGTGGAAGCTTAAATCAAGCTATTTCACTGTGTAAAAACGATGGCTTACGCATATTTTAACATTCACTCACAGAGAATAATTGTGGAGCAAGTGAATTAAGGTGCCTTGCAGCGAGTCTTCCATTCCAACTAATTTTTCCGATCAGAATTTATTAAATAAGCCGTAGGGAAAAATTCACGAAAATGGAAAATTTTCCGCCGGCGGCGTGATAAACTGGGAAAAAAGAGTCATTTTCGAGATCTCAACGAGCCGGGTTCCGTCGAGACATTCCGAAAAAAATTCTCCCGGGACATATTGAAGCCAGAACTTATGAGCGTAATGGATGCGATCAGTGGGTCGGTAGCGTTGCCCGGGCGTGCCGATCCTTCTTAGCAAGTGCCCGATGACGATTCGGTGAAAGGCCGCGGAAAATTGGAAAAGCGGTTTCCTGCGTCTCTCCTCCAGCAGTTTGAGAGTGCAAAACGGTCCGCTTGGGGCAATTGCTTCAAACGCCTTTCCAAAACGGAAGCGTTTCACGAAACGCTCGGAATGATCTCGGCGCCGGATGGCGGAGTCTTGTTGAACTCCATCATTCTCCACTTTAGAGAGGGAGAGAGAGAAGCGACAGAAAAGCGCCTTTTCGGCAACGTATCACCGAAACTAACTTCATTTCCCCCTCCCTAGTGGAACGTTTACACCGAGGGAGGGGAGAGGATGGGAGTCAGAACTCGTCGGAAAAGAAATAGGCGGAAGTTTGGAAAATTGCTTCAGTGAATTTGATGCAATTTCTGGCAGAGTAAGAGAAGAATCGAACAAAAAGTGGGGTTTCAAAGGGGTGGCAGGAGATAAAATCGGAGAAGAATCTCGTTTATGCCATATCGAGTTGGTATTCAACGGAATGACTTCTTACTTTCATCGAACATTATTGTGCACATTATAGAACAAGGCAAAATGAAAAATGTTACGTTTTTAAAAAGTCGACTGAAATCTTTGACACGCTCACTCGGTAGGCGAGTTTCCTCAACAGGAGCGCAGCAATAACCTTCGACCAAATGCGAGTGAATGCTTGTGCGTTTGAAGTGGAAGACTGATGGATAGCGCTCATATCTTATACTCTTCGCTTGGGAAAATTCCTTCAATCTCATCGTGTAGCGGGAAATGATAACCTGTCCACACAAGGTAAAATGAAAAATATATATGCATTCTTATTGAAATTGAACAAGGTTTCTTCGAGGAATTGAGATAAATATATTTGAATAAAAGTGGTGGCCCCTGATTTGTTTGAAATGTAAAAGGACAATGAGAGAGAATGTTGGTTTCAGAGGATAATGTTAATCTTAACGAAGTCTGATGGGGATATCCCAAAAGTGGTCCCTTCAAAACTCTCTGACCTGGAAACGGTCTACCTAACCGCCTGCTTTATTTACATAGGTCATGAACATCAGGCTGACGGCATTAAAGTTATCCCGCATAGAAATCATGAATGTGAATCCTAAATATAATGGGTCGAACATTTAAAACTCAAAAGAAACTCGTCGTAGAAATTATTAGAAGGAGACGGCTGATAGCTAAGGTCGATGTGCGCCTAATGGATATGTATGTGGAGGTAGGGTCAAAGTAGGATTTATCAGGAATCGATGATGGATTGGGGAAGAACCGGCGCTAACACTAGCAGGAAAATTTCCCAGTCCTATGGCCTGATGTAGACAATCGTCGAGGGAACAGTGAACGGGAAAAACAGCTGAGGAAGGCCTCATATGAGATAACGGACAGGTCGTGAAGTATCTGAATTAGATTCAAATAACCATGGAAGGGGCAATGGCCAGATATCACCTGCACATTAATAAGAGGAAAACTAAGATACTGGAGTGCAACAAGATAGAAGAGGCCAAAACCAACGTTAAAGTAGTAAAACAAAAACTGGAAGAGGTCTAAGAATAGTCGGTAATAAAAGGTAGTAGTTGGTAGAATAGCCCAGGCAAAGAGGGCATTCTATCAAAAGAAGAATCTACTTACAGCTGGTAATACAAGCTTAGAAGTAAGGAAGCAATTCATCAGAACGCATGTACATCTGGAGCATGTTTCTTTATGGCAGTGAGTGATAAACGATGGTAGAAGCGGAGAATAAAAGGGTGGGAGAATTTGAAATGTGGTGCTACCGAATAATGATGAAGATAAAATGGATCGACCGAGTGACAAATGAAGAAGTCCTAAGAAGAGTGGGAGAAAAGAGAAGTCTGCTCAAAACAATAAAAAGAAGACGGGACAACCTAATCGGCCACATCTTAAGACACGATGACCTGATGAAGATAATCGTCGCGGGAAGAGTGAACAGGAAGAATGAAAAAGACAGGCCTCGTATGAGTTGCATAGAACAGGTTGTGAAGGATGTAAAGGAGCGGCATTAAGTTATTATGAAGTGGTTGGCCGATAGAAGAATCGAGTGGAGGGTTGCGTCGAACCTATCCTAGGCTTGTTGACTGATGATGATGATGATGATGAAAATCATTTGCACAACTAAGGTCAACGGTGCTATGAAGAAAAAGTGGATGTTAGGAACGAGGCAAGATTTTAGGTTGAAGTATGGATGGAGGGAAACTTGGCGTATGCATTAGCCTGGCACCGAGGCACCGAGAAGTCCACGCATTAATATCTTATGCAAAGTATTATAGTCTACTGCCCTCTACTCGAACTGCCCTTAATGCAGACATCAAGTAGAAATCGAAATTCTTCTGAAAATCTGTTACAGTAGAGATTCGACCTTGGGCGCTCGGCATCGTAAACTGCTTCCTACCACATCCACCACTCCAATCCATTCCCTGAAACTTGGAATTCAGCAAGAAAATAGCATGATGAAACTGATGATAGGCGACAACATTAATAATTAAGTGGTCCTCCACCATACTTCCATAGAGAGGCGCACCCAAAAATTTTGTTGGTTCATTTTTAGACAAAAAAATCAGGAGATATTTTACTTGCATCCGGGCAGCCCTTTTCTCTTGGAGAAGTTGAACAGGCCCCGAAATTATTGTGATGGGGACAAACCGACGTCGCGATAAACTCTGCGCGGGTGGGGTGGAGGAGTGGGGAAGCGGCCTTTCCCTGACAATGGTCCAGGGCGCGGAGCAAGGGTATATGATGGGGGAAAAGGGTTGGCCGGGAGAGTTCGGTTCGGGTCCCCGTAGTCATTTTCACTTCCTCCTCTCTCTTTCACCCCATGGTGGTGGGTGGCGTAACTGATTTTTTTCATGGGGATGCAAGTGTGTGCCTGGGAAGGGGGTAGGTGGGCAGTGGAGGGGCAATCAATAACGGGGTGGTTCCGGAGTGGGCCGCCTTCTTTCGCGCGGATCCGCCGTCCGGTAATTTACGGTCCATTTTATCGCTCGTTGTCCGACGAAAAATGTTTTCATCTGCGCCTTCCCCGTCGAAGCCCCGCTTCTCCCCACTTCCCGTCCGAGAAATATATTACGCCCTCCCACCCCAGTGCCTTAACACTCGCGGATTCCGACCGTCCTTCAAGCATCGCGACGCGATGTGCTTTAGTGGACGCGGAAGTGGAGATATCGCCGCGACTCGGGAATGCATGAGGAAAATTAAGAAATATCGCCAAAAAGTTTTCTAAAATACGAGATGGTAGCAATGGTACCCACCAAACGATTCCTGGGCACGTGGAGTAGTTATGGAATTTGATGGAGAGAAAAATACCGCATTTCCTTGAAAAATGTACCAAACTGGAAAATAAGCATCCAAATTATTTTTCACATCAGTTCGTTTCTGTTCTCATTTAAGATGGTGACTGCCACACATGATCATTGACGTCACTTACAATGGGAGGGTATTAAAATCAAAGCTCGAAGCATTGACGTGGTGGAAGGTTGTTATGATGTCAACTAATAAGAAATCTTAGTCACTTCCACAGGATTTTATTTAACATACGACCGGTTTCGGCAGTTACGCCATCTTCAGGTCTGATGGAACAGACAGGTCTGAAGATGGCGTAACTGCCGAAACCGGTCGTATGCTAAATAAAATCCTGTGGAAGTGACTAAGATTTCTTATTAGTTGACACAATGGGAGGGTATTTGGAGAGAGGTCAAGATGTTATGGAGTAGAGGAATGGTGAAGAGAAAACTGACGCACGGTGTGACAGTATCACTAAAACGTGCCCGTTGTAAGTAAAATAGTCATTCAATCAAAGCGATATTTTGTGCATGTAGGTTTTTGAGGTTCCTGATGATAAATCAGCAATCAGAGTTGCAAAAGATAATAAGTTTCACGAAGTAGCTGCTATTTTTTTAACTGCATGATTAGAATAACATGTTAATATGAGAATAAGTGTATACAGGTTATGAGAATAAGTATATAAGTTTTCAAGGTCACTTATTGTGAAAAAAGAACCCCAAAATTCGCGAAAAGACACGAATGCTAAGTAACAAATGAATTATTATGACACTACTCTAATAATTTTAAAGTTGTGTGAAATCTTCTCGGTATATTCAGCAGGTGAAAGCATGTGATGCCAACGTTTTGATGTCACACTCAGCCACTCAGGATTTCTTCCGCCATCGTATTATTTATTTTTTATTTTATTGGAAATGGAAACTAGCTAAGGTCTAAGAAGACAACGCGCTGAGGATTTTGGTACCGTCTGACACCAAATTTTTAGCATTAAATGCACTCACCTGGAGGATTTACTAAGAAGGTTTCACTCGAATTTTACGCAAAAAAACTTTATCCTTTGATTTTAAACGTAATATTTTTTTGTCTGCTCTCGTTACACTTATTATTCGCACGACGTGCAACTTCAACGTGATTGGAATGAACAGGTGCGCGTCTAATTATGAATCTGAATCGTTTCATTGCACTTGAGGTATCACTACAATAAGCCTACCACAGAAAAAAATTGATATAGGGAACTCCCATTTCCACCCAGTTCACCATATTTTAGCGATCCTGTCTCACTCGTCATTAACCTGCTCTTGGCAAATGGCGCCACGGGGTTCAGAATCAAACCTCCCATCCGACGGGAGTACACTTCAACTAGAAGTACTCTCCACAACACACTCAATTAGGGACATGTACACCACAAAATATCAGTCAATCGAACTGAGGCCCTCGGGTTGGGATGCCACTCTAGCCACCATAATAACCCGATCCCCTGGGTGATAAGTAATAATCGTAATAGAAACTCTAGCCAAGATATTAGCCTTTTTTTCTACTCTTTCGGATATAACTTTGTGAATATGTATCCTTTATTTATTTATTAATGAAACTAGTTAAGAGCTTAGCCGATAATAGAATCGAGTGGAGAGCTGCATCAAACCAATCCTAGGATTGTTGACCCATGATTATGATGAATGACACTAGTTGTACTTTTCCACATGGATGTTTTAATAAAACCCAACGTAGGTTTCAGCGCTTTAGCGCCATTAGCCAGTGTGAGTCCTGATAATGACTCTAAACGTTGAAACCTTGGTTGGGTTTTATTAAAAAATCTTAGTAGAAATGTAAAACTAATCTCATCAATAATATTTAAGCACTAGTTAACATTGCAAGGCAGATGGACGGATTAAATTATAAAGTGATGGTAATGCCATACAAATAAACAATATTCGTGGCAGTAATTATCATCATAAACGGTACCAATTAATTATTAAAAATGCTCGAGAGGGCGCGTTTGGAGCAGATGTAATCGCTTATGCGTGAGCGTGGCACTTGTTCGGGAGACTGTTTTATCAGCGAGAGTCTATTCTATGAAAAAACAGGACATCTCATGAAAAAGAGATCTAAGGACTCTTTTGAATGAACCATTAATGGAAGACCCGGTCTTAATATCGGAGAAAGACGGTAGAGTTAACGAGAAAATTATCGCATGCTATTCTGCATTCTCCATCGCGATTTGATTACAATAGTACCTTAGCCATATGGAACGCGTAATCACCATGAATCTTTTGGTGTGATCTGTCTTCCGCACGAGCTCGAAGAAAAAAGTCCAAACAGATGAATTACATAAATTTATTTTTATGGTCTTCGGCGTAAATCAAAATTAATTGAACGCCTGCGTGAATTTGAAAACCCAGAAGAAAACAGTTTTGGGCGGGAAAGCATTTTATCGCCCGTGATTTATTAAGAATAAAAAGGCTAAATAACGTTTTTCATAGCTCAAAGAGCTCCAGGCATGATTCCTTTGACTCTGAGTGGTGAAACGGGAGAAACATTGCGATATACGATGTAATTTTCCTGCTACCATCGCGCATAGAAACTTCCAGTTGGAAAGGAACTTATTACTTCGACTAGGCTTCATTACCCTGCCAGAGTCCTCCAAGGGCTCATTGTGAATTTAGTTCCTCTGCTATTTCATAGGAATGACACAAAAGACAAAAGCGACAAAACTTTTATTGGAATTTTGCGCTTTATGTCGTGTGTGATGCACTTATAGAAATACTATACGTACATAATTTGATATTGCCTTTCAACCATATTTTTATATTTTTGTTGCTGGGTTTGATCTCCATTTTGGGGAATTTACAATGAATCTCATTTTAGGAGAACTTGGAAATTGATATCCAGTTCATTTAACGCGAAAATGGAAACAGATGTTTCCACTGAACGAAAGAGAGACCTTCTAAAGGGAGATGGGAAGAATATATTTTTTGCCTCCTTTTTCCGAATTAAGTATACGACTTCAATTCACCTCCCATTATTCACATTCAATCCTCTTTCTTAAGTGCCTATCATGTACTTGTTCCACTTCCTAGTGCTCTTGCACATGTATTAAGTATTTTCGAGTGAAGTATAAATTTACACTATTTCTGCTTCTACTACGGAATATTGTTAATTTCCGCGTGCCCTACCGATCTTCGCAACCCTATTTTACAATAGCATGTTATAAAACGACCTCCTGCCACACACCCGTAAAATGCCTTGAAGATTGCGATTTCTAGTTTTAGGAATATGTGGATGGTGATTGCTCATCCTATTTTCAATTTTGATGATGATGCCCTCGTTTTAAATAGCCACACAACGAAGGGAATGTAGCTGTTTTTGACCGCGTTATTATCCAAACCTGATGAGTGTGGGAGAAAGTAATCGATGACGAAAAATATTAATGACATTCTAATGAGTTGAGAAGGCAAGTATATGCATTTAATATCGAGAGAATAAGCTAGAGCAAGCAGAGTAGCTTACATTTTTAAGAAGCATTTAGGGCGAAAATTGTTTTAGTGGTAATGTCCTTTGAAATACGAGGACATGGGACATGGGATTGCACTAAAAAGAGGAGGGAATTTATGACAGGGATTCTTAAATCAAAGTATTTAGATGATATAACGGAAGTGATTAATATCAATAACAATGCATTTTTATGTTGCTGTGTATTTTGGTTTTTGAGAAGAGAGTTGAGCGTGGATTAGATCAGCGTAGATTTAAGATTGGAGGAGAATGGGAAAGGTGGAAATGATCAATTTTTTGTTGGTGGAAGAAATTATACATCAATTTGGTGCAAAAAAAGGAAGCTATTGGAAGGAATCAAAAAATGTTGATATAATGTCAAGAGGCAATGATCATTCAAGTCTGCGAGAGAAGAGAGAATCAGGATGAGGCTGGAAGAGTTAAAAAATATAGGGGTGCTATACAGTTAAAGGGCACTTAGACATATGAATAATTTTATTATACCTATATAGATGGTGTTTTCAGGATTTTAGGTCCTTGTGAAAATGAAGAAATTTAACTATTTGGCCGACGTTTCGGAAAATATATTTTTTACTTCTTCAGGGCTTTTAAGTTCTTTTGAGTTGAATTTGTTTGTTTGAATAAATTTGTATACTTAAAAAAGAGGTCTGGAAATCAGCTTACCAATAATTTTATTGGCACATGTTACTGATGGTATTTTATGTTAAATGACACGATATGCTTAATATGTTCCGACGGAGATACGGTAGAGTTTGAGCTGTACAAGAACGTTGAGTTCTTGTTATGGCACTTGTGATGTTAATACTCAATATAATAATAAATGGGATTTGAAAGTTCAAATGTCGAATTTGCAAAAATACATTAGATAGGTAAGATGGGTGGACAGATAAGAGTGTACTATGTTATCAAATCCGTAACCATTGCGGATAAAGATTCGCTGATCTGTAAAACGGCATGAAATACATGCGCTCTTTCGTCAACGGAGAAATCCTCTCGCTAAAGATAAACCAACATGACGAATTGGATTTTGATAAGACCAGCTACGGATATCCCTCTTATCACGGAAACTTTCCGGCGCGAAATCACGATAACCGGGAGAAGAACACTCGCACATATCATGGAACACGAGCACCAATCCTGTCCTGATTGCCATTTTGGGACAAGCTCTCGTTTTTCTTATTTGATACGAAAATCGGTGTGACGCCGACGTTGCCAAGTTTGTAAGCAAGCAAAAGAGTACTGTCCGAGTTGTTGAAAGGGGAAATGTACGGCAGGTCTGACGTTGTTTGGGGCGATCTGGGGGGTTATTTTGTAATGTCACTTTAGTGAGAATACGTCATAAAATGTCACTTTTTCTTAGTTAAACTCCGCCACCCAGTAGGCGTGACCATCTTCGGATCTCAAGCGGTGAACTGCCGGTCATGTGCTGGTCTTTTAGACGATTCATCCGCTCTGATCCGTATCTTTCGACTCTTGATCCATTTCATTATCTCCGCCTGCCATTAGTTCCCATCTCATCTTCACAAAGAACGTGAAATGGAGCCATCATCGTTTCCATTAGAAGCTTGAGTTGGGAAAAACCCAAGAACGAGAAAGATACAAACTATTTTAAATTGTATTTTTGGAATTTGCACAACGTGAAGAACTTCAGCACACAATTCACGAACCGTTCGTGAGCCGATCATTAAGGGAGCGAAACGGATCTCCCGCCTTCCCGCAAAGAGTCATTAAAAAGGTGAGATTACAAAATAACCTCCCTGGTTTTGTTGTTTGTTGGAGAAGGCGGTGGAGCCCATAGCGCCAGTTTAAAAACACGAAAATAAACTGAAACAGGAAGCTTTCTTGCTCGTAATCTAACCCCATGCCAATCCGACGAGTTCTCACGCTCAGCAAACAGCTTCGCCAGCCGAGTTCCTATTCTGTGCGTGGTTAAAAAAGCGGGTGGGGGGCAGGGAAACGCTGTAGAACATCTCATCATTTCTCAAGCATCCCTGATACCATCGATGTATCTTTCTCCCTTCCCTCCAGCACAACACTAATTCCCGTTCCTTGAAAAAACGATCCCTCAACCGCCGATTACGTTTCGTTTCGCGGTCGTGTTATGTTTCGCCGAAACTGACAGGCGGTTGGGTTGTATGAGAAGGTTTTAATTGTTGCGGGTGGATGTAAAGGGTTTTAGTAGGGAATCCCTCTTCGCTCAAAAGGGGATTAGAGCTTGTCGAGGCGACGTTGGTTTGTCGGATGAGCGGACGTCATCTCGAACATTGGAGTTTTTGCATGGATGTTAAAAAAAAGTGTGAGTGATATATGGACCTGATGCAGCATGAATAAGAACAGACGATAATGATGAGTATGTCGACAATTTTCTGCGGCCATCTCATCAATGGAGAAAAATCTACCGTCCACCGGATATGCATACGCAGTAAGAATACATAAAATTGAGTTGCGAACAGCTTCCACTTTATCAGCATTCTTGAGTTTCATAAAAAAATTCATGAAATACAATGCCTCATTTGTACGTGGCGTATATTTACTCAGGGCTATGAGTGAGAAATCTTTTTAAGCATACGATTGTTACTATAAATAGCGTCTTTAATTTTTCTAGACCTCTCAAGGCTTCAGAATTGTGAAAAAAGGATTATTTTCCTTAGATCATCCAGGAGATGACGAGAATAGATAATAGAAACGGATGCAAGCATAGAAGTACCGAGGCAAGCATATTTTTAGTATCGGAATTATCCCTAGTTAAAAATACGAGTACTATATTCATCGACACAACTCATTAGATCCAATTAAATAAAAAAAATTACTAAAAAATATTACTCTCACAATTCGCACATGCTATTCAAATTATGGGTCAATATAGTACTATCCTTTCAACTAGGCATTCATTTACGCTAGACATTCATACTCGGAAGTTGGTTACTTGGTGAATAATGCTATGAAATGCTATCGAGTCTGGCATAGAGTGTAGATTAGCTTAAGTTAATGACATGTGCTTGAGAAATGGAGGCGTTAGGTTCATTTTATACGATCAATCACCGCTTAATAACATATTAAAATATTTATGAAAATACCAATATACACTCTTCACTACGCTATCTGCATCTACAGAGTAACCTGTAAGCCACCTCCAGGGTATTTTTAAATCACTTTAAACCAGACCAGAGTGAAGGGCAAGGACAAAAACACAAAAAGCCAATTGTAAAAAAATGATTATCACGAGTTAGGTTTCATTTCTATGCAGCATCATCGGGTGAAGAAAATAACCAATTTCTACTACACTTCTCTTAGCCCTGTGCTCTTTCCATACCACACCATCCCTCTCGCCTGGAGTAGTCTATTTCCACTTTTTGGAGTGTGTAGTCCTTTTAACGATAGATATCTCCTTCATCTACCGATGCTCCACTCTAATGAAACCTACGTCGTCAGAGGTTGAACATTTTTCACGTGGTAATATACATAACGTAATAACATAATGATAAAATGCTGTGTATTACAGTATACACATAATGATAAAATACTGTGTATTTTATCATTATATTTATGTTAATCATTATTTCTCAAGCAAAATTAAGGGGAAAACAGTTGCCAGGCCGCTGTTAGACTATGTTGACTTCGGTCATTTGGCTTGGAAGCGTTAAACTCCCAAATCTCAATCTCGTTTTACAGTGAAACCTCGCGGATTTTGAAATTCATACATCAGGATACCTTTTTTCCCTATCCAACCGTTGGTTTTCCAGTGCACGGATAATTACTCTTTACTCTAATAGCACTTTGCTGGATGAAACCAAAATCGCATCATCGGGATTCGAACCCAAAAACTCTGGTATGTAGCCCAGTGTTCAACAGTACGGGCTGCCGCTCACTAGATTATTCTTTAGCAAATAAAATGATAAACATAAGGAAAAAACCTGGTGCAGTTCCAGAGAACTTTAAATCAAAGCCAATCGATTTCGACGACTTTAGTGTCGTTGTCAAGGATAATGATGAAGAACGACTACTTGCGAAAGCTTCATGTGCAAAATATCTAGGGAGGAGGTGCTCAAGGACTGGTTAGGGGATTGAGAGTCGTGAGATTGGGAGTAAGAAAAAGTTGGAAAGGCAGGAGAGGGGGGAATAAAGTAAGGTCGGGAGGTGATGATGTCCTCACTTTTATCCTTAACAATGGCGTTAATGTTGTCGAAATGGATTGCATTTTATAAAGAGTACTGTGTAACAGTACAAGGTGTTTTTTTATTGTTCTCGTCTCATCCTTTCATAACGCATCGCCGAACTCTATCAATCATAAATAAAATGATTTCACAAGCGGCATACAGTTAATTACCCAAGTCAACTGCGCAGGCGTGACTATGGCGAAAAAAAGAATGGATGGATATTAATGAATTTAGCAGTATTTTTTCCCCTGTTCATAAATATTCAATCATATCTGAAGGAAATTCAATTCTTTAATTGTCCGCCATTCAGATCGAATAAGTCAATGATTCTGCGTTCCCTGACGTATCATTGATGTGTTCGACGTTTAATAGATTCTTCAGACGTGGGGACTCTACCTTTGAGGCACAAGGCGCCCTTTGACGATCCACGGTCCAATTGAAAAAGAAATTTAAAGTGTTCCCGATACTGTACCCCGAGGGTCCGTCCTACCTAATATCGGGGCGTGTCTCTGCGACCCTTATCCCACGAGTCGCCTTCTCCAAAAGCGACGCAACAGTCATGACCTGACGTGATCTCTTCTCTCAAGCGCCCGTGACGGGTATTCACCCCTCAGCCTGAATTCATCCCGCGACATAATTTCCGGCGCAACTTCCTTTTTTTTAATGCAGAGCCGCCGCTAATGGAGTGGAATTTATTTTTAAACCCTTCTACGTTGGGAAATGAAAGCGCTGCGGGATGAAATGGACTCACCCGTTCCTATGCCCATTAGGTGACAGCTGAGAGAGATAGATATTCCTTCATCCTCTTCCACGGAATAAATTGGCCATTTCAGGTGCCCAGTGGAATATTTAGTGCGTAGACGTAGTGGTATGCACTCAAGCCCATCTATCGGCGTGTCCAGTCGGAGCTGTACTGAAATCCCATTCATTGGCGATCGACTCACCTAAGTGATAGCTTTTGAGGAGCTGTCCATACTCTACGTAGCGCTAAAGGGATGATAGGGAAGTCTGGCCAACCGTTACGGCATATTACCAATGCCGTTGAAGGGGGGTCGAGCGTTCGTCTGTATTGTAAAAACGTTACATTGCAAGTTCAATCTTTGTTTCAATAGTTATCATGACGCAGATAAAAATTAAGAAAATAAATAACATATTTGAAAAATAAATGATGTCGGCAATCCTGAGATTGGTTTGACGCAGCCCTCCACTCGATTCTTCTATCGGCCAACATCTTCATAATAATTTAATTCCGCTCTTTTACATCCTTCACAACCTGTTTCATGTATCTCATACGAGACCTGCCATTTCCAATCTTCCTGTCCACTTTTTCCTCGACGATTGTCTTCATCAGGCCATCGTGCCTCAAGAAGTGGCCGATTAAGTTGTCCCGTCTTCTTTTTAGGGTTTTCAGTCAACATCTATTCTTTAGACTCCTTCGTTTGTCACTCGGTCGATCCATTTTATCTTCATCATTCTTCGGTAGCACCAAATTTTAAACGCTCCTACCCTATTATTCTCCGCTTCTGTCATCGTTTATGCCTCACTGCCATAAAGAAACATGCTCCAGATGTACCTTCTGATGAATTGCTTCCTTACTTCTAAGCTTGTATTCCCAGCTGCAAGTAGATTCTTCTTTTGATAGAATGCCCTCTTTGCCTGGGCTATTCTACTAACTACTACCTTTTATTACCGACTATTCTTAGACCTCTTCCAGTTTTTGTTTTCCTACTTTAACGTTGGTTTTGGCCTCACTGCATTGATAAAAACTGACAAGATTCGTTTGAAGACGAGAAAAGCTGTTTGTTTAGTTTTACTGCGTTTAAATTCATGCAATAAAAATTTGTTCTTGAATCATTCATAAATTTCTAT
Organism: Platycnemis pennipes; assembly: GCA_933228895.1. NCBI lineage: Eukaryota > Metazoa > Arthropoda > Insecta > Odonata > Platycnemididae > Platycnemis > Platycnemis pennipes. Next base: position 114,890,954 of record OW121850.1, read on the forward strand.
GCTGAAAAAATGAAAAATACTCTTCAGTATCTAACGATACTTCATTTAGTTAGGTGGAGTTGAAAAACAAATTATACTTTAAAGGTTACACTTTCGTAATATTGTCGAGATTTTGAAATGTGAACTATTTCCCTTAAAACGCCACTATGCTACTACTGTATCAACGAATTTATTCGATGTTAAATTTGCGTGGTTTATTCCAAAAGTGATGCTTCGGCAAAATTTAAAAAGCTCTGCGACAGAACTCCACAGTTTAATAAGTAGGTAATGTTATCCTTTAAAATCGTACGAGGTTAAGTAATTTCTTTAAGTGCGGTTAATCATAACTTATAGCACAAAATGACTTTTCTCAAAAGATTTTATGCCGTCAAAACAAGAACTACCAATTCACTGATGCTGAAAATGAATTCCTTTCACTTAACACAGTTTTAAATATTCAAAGAATGCTTTAAAGCTGTTTGCTTACTATTCATAATGTTGATTTTCATCCTCCCCCAATGCAATCTCAACCAATATCTTCCGTTCTGCCCTTTCCTTCTTTATTTTTCACTTCGGTTCATTTTATCCCAGCTCTTACTCTCTCACTTGCTCCTCTCTATAACTGTACGTCCAGCAATGGCTTGTAAAGAATTGGACAGTAATATTAAGAAGATATCGGGGCGCCTGAAACCTTCTGTCAGCGGCATGAAAATCAATAATGCGGTGTGCTTGTTCTGCCCTATCGATTACACTTTCAAAGAAACCTTAAATGTTTGCTTTAGACTTACCACAATATAAGTAGGTATCTATAAATGTAATCCTATTGATATTTGCTGTTTAGATATTGCTATTGCTTTTTATATACACAAACATCCCTTTGAAACTTCCACCCAGAGGGTTATGTAAATGGTGACCTTATGATTCTGTCATCATCATCATCAAGGGTCAACAATCCTAGGATTGGTTTGACGCTGCCCTCCACTCGATCCTTCTATCGGCCAACCGCTTCATACCAACGTAGTTCCTCTCTTTCACGTCCTTTACGACCTGCTCCATGTAACTCATACGAGGCCTGCCTCTTCCATTTTTCTCGTTCACTTTTCCCTCAACGATTGTCTTCATCAGGCCATCGTGTCTTAAGATATGGCCGATTAGGTTGTCCCGTCTTCTTTTTATAGTTTTCAGCAGACTTCTCTTTTCTCCCACTCTTCTTAGGACTTCTTCATTTGTCACTCGGTCGATCCATTTTATCTTCATCATTCTTCGATAGCACCATATGTCGAATGCTTCCACCCTTTTCTTCTCCGCTGCTGTCATCGTCCATGCCTCACTACCGTAAAGAAAAATGCTCCAGATATACGTTTTGATGAATTGCTTCCTTACTTCCAAGCTTGTATTTCCAGCTGTTAGTAGATTCTTCTTTTGATAGAATGCCCTCTTTGCCTGGGCTATTCTACTCACTATTTCTTTCTTGCTTCGTCCATCGTTGGTTACTCTGCTTCCCAGGTAACAGAACTCTTTCACCGGTTAAAAGTGATGATCTGGGACCATGTCTCAGGTAGTCACCAGAAGGGTGTGTCCCTCCTCGGGAACGGTCCTAATCCGCGACCCTTTCCCGAGCTCCGAGGCCCTAGCTGGCCTCTCTCCTCGACCCACGCGGCGGGGGGCTACCTCGGCGAAAAGTGACCGTACCAAGTATAATTTAAACTTTAACAGCTACGCCATATTGCAATGAATACCAGTTTTCATCGTACTCCTGATAATCGTGCGAGTACGCACGTCTTTTAAACGTCGTTCTACGATGAAAAATAACAGTTTTATAGATTTTCGTAAAAATGCTGTGGGCGACTGCCGGAAAAATGGCAACCTCGCAGTGAAATGGAGGGGGTTCCGCGAAGTTTGAATATGTCTGGATGATTTTCTGACGCTTTCCTCATTATGTGTGCGTACGTCTACTGAGTGTAGTTTTGATTTTGGTGTTATTGACGTCAATGAATGATATGTATCACTGTCTTTACCGAATTGTTACCTAGGGAATATTTCCAACATTATCTATCGCCCATGTCTATACGTAAAGCAACACATAGTCCGCGATCGATTAAGAATTCCCTGATACAAGATTTTACGTCGTCCCCCAACCCCTGAATGTTTTTTTATAAGTTATTTTCTGTTTGACAATTTACCTGAGAGGTAGCTGTTAAAGTTAAAGTAGAGAGAGTAGCTGTTAAAGTTTAAATTATACTTGGTACGGTCACTTTTCGCCGAGGTAGCCCCCCGCCGCGTGGGTCGAGGAGGGAGGCCAGCTAGGGCCTCGGAGCTCGGGAAAGGGTCGCGGATTAGGACCGTTCCCGAGGAGGGACACACCCTTCTGGTGACTACCTGAGACATGGTCCCAGATCATCACTCTTAACCCTTTCACCTCTTCCAGTTTCTGTTTTCCTAGTTTAACGTTGGTTTTGGCCTCTTCTTTCTTGCTTCACACCAATATATTAGTTTTCTTCTTATTGATCTTCAGCTGATGTCTGGCCATTGTCCTTTCCATGGTTGTTAGCATCTTATTCAGCTCCTTCTCTGTCTCTGCTATGAGAGCTATGTCATCAGCGAATCGTAGCATGCTGATTGTTTCTCCGTGGATGTTCACTCCAGAACACTTCTTCTTGACTTCATTGATGGCTCTCTCAACGTAAACATTAAAAATTACGGGAGACAGTGCACAGCCTTGTCTCACTTCTTTCCTTATTCTTGCCTCTTCCCAGCTGGGTCCAGATTTAATCACAGCTACTTGGTTTTTATCATTCTGAGTTTATGTATTTATGTATTCATTTCATTATGTATTCATTTTTGTATGTATATATTCATTATGTATTCATTGTATGTATTCATTATGTATTCATTTTTGTATTTATGATTCTGTATTATTCTTTATTGGCAATATCGATTTTCCTGACTTTTGGTTGGTACCTATCTAGTGATGGTTGAGAAATGAGATGGAAATAGGCGAGCTGTGAGGCTAGTGAGTGCTAGAAGGGCTGTAGTTCTATTGGAAATTGGTTATTACTTACATATCAATTGTAAAAAAAATCTACAAAACCTCGTTAAAAGCTCCATCGAATTTTTTTATGGAAACGAAACGAAAATTGAAGTGTCACGTCCGCCAAGTTTAAACACTCGGGCTCTCGAACAAGGGCCAGTTGAAGCCGATAAAAGCCGCGGAATTAATACTTTCCTTCCATTCTCAGGAGTTGGCAGGCTCGTGATTGAAAGGAACATTATCTATAATCAGTCAACGCTAACTCACTTGCTGGGCAGATCAGCCACGCTTTGTGCTGTGCCTCGATCGCTTCGGTTCCTCGTTCACACCCTTAAAATCTCTCTGGCGCCGTTCGACACCCACTTTTGTGCGGAAGAATGGAGGGACGGGAACGGAAAATAACGAAAAATCTGCTAAAAAAAATAACTGTCACCCGCAGAGTTGACCCCTTGCACATAGTAATTCTCCAACACATTGCTCTTAACTTTACACCCTGGACGACACATGTTTTCATACGCAGCGCATCAAATTTTTTACAATAACACTGTTATTATGAATGTAACATTTTGGTTAGGCATTTTTTAAAAGAAAAAACACCTCTTTTTGCTCTCAATTTTTTACCCCGGAGGATTTAATGGGTGAGAGGGGTAGTAACATTCGGAGGGTGACCGTTGACAGGAGACAGGTGATCGTGGCGTTGAGTACTTAATGTGGTTGAAACTTGCTTATTCCCGCACTTTATGAACGGTGGAAGTTATTTGGTACTTTAAGACGTCATCTCCTTTTCAACCTATCATCCCTCTCCGTTTCCCAGCCCCCTAATCCATTGCATCACCGAATAAAAAGTTCATGTCAGTCATTTTCTTATGTGCCCTCTCCCTAAGCGTCATCAAATGGCTCGAGGAAAGGCACTTTAAGAAGCAAATTGGAGAGGGTGGCTGCTTTTCCATGGCATGAGAGGTGCCCTCAACGTGTTTATTTTTACTTCGAATAGATTCCCCAATTTCGAACGACGGGATAAAATTTTGATGACGCGCGTAATGCTTTATGCGAGAAAAAAATTTTTGTTTTCCTTTGCATGCCTCTTTACTTAATGTACCACCAAAATATGGCAGGAGTCTATGTGAGTCGATGTTCAGGGTACCCATTTGGCTCTACTCGAGCTAAATGGTTCATGGGATATATATTATTTTTATGCGGAGATCTTGGTGTATCTTTTTTAATAATCATCCCGAGGATAGCACAAGGACTTCATGAAAAGTATCTATACATGATTCATTCCTTCGCACCAAAAACTATAATTTTTTTGCATAGAGATCAAAATCGTAACTCCACCATCATAGCCGGCCGGTGGCGGCGAGGTAAAGTCCTCGCCTGCTAATCCTAGGGTCTCGGGTTCGAGTCCCGCCTTGGTTTTTCTCCTCCTCCTCTTGTCAAGCTCTTGATTCAGCCCCTGGAAAACCTTATGACAGGCCAATCAATGCCTATTGGGATCCCAGGGGTATATGGACCAGCAGAATAGTCCGGATGCAAAAAAAAGTAACTTAATGCGCTACTGTAAATGAGTTATTACATTTCTCAGGATACTGATTTGAAACAATACATTTCAGCCGAAGAAAATACAATCAGTGTTGAATTTCATGTTCTTTTAGTAGGTTTTGTGAGAACTTTAAGTAGGTATAATATGGTGACTATGGAGACTAAAGAATTGATGGTAAGCAGCGGCTAATACATCTGAAGATTGGCGACTAATAATAATGATGACGAAATATCTGTTCTGGTCTGTTACTGAAAACATAGATCCTCTTGAGCCGACGCTTCGAAGTTCATTCTAATGAAGTAAAACTAACAAACTCCGTAAACACTTAGACATTATAACCAATAGTTCAAGGTTTGACTATACAGTAATTATCCATGGCAGAGGGGAATGATAACCTCAGTCAATTCCACTGTTGAATTTCCATTCGTACGACACGGGAATCGAATACATGGTATCATCCTCCGGTGCAAATGTAGAAAAAAGTAGTAAATGTACGAAATTGCCGCATTTTTCTCCATATTTACTTGAAGATGGTCACTGAATGGTATCGAAACTCAGATGATATTTACAAATAAGAATTCGACATGGGAATTGACTTATTTCATTCATCTTCTCAACTGAGAAATTATTTGGATATCTATTTAGGAAGGAGAAAAGTCGTACAAGTCTTAAAAGTAAAGTGCTCTAGTACTCTAATATTATTATCAACATTTACATTGTACAAGCCAAGCCCCCACAGAGATGTTGACACCGGAAATTCATTATCACGAGCTAACGGACATATTTATTGTAAATACATTAACGATTGAAATGTTAAAATATAATGTAGAAAGGGAACACGGATACTACATTTACGATAAAACATTCTACCTCTTGCTTAAAGTTATCCTTATAGAAAAGAACCACATAAGGTCGTTAAGACGCTTAGGGAGGACCACATTATGTAGGTTCATGTATTTCTGGATACATGCCGAACATCTTAGGGGATATAAAAATAATTACATCCATTAATATTTATGAGGTCCATGCAGGCATTCGAAAAAGGCCTTAATCTAGAAAAATAATCCATTATCTTCACGTCACCTTCGAGCTGATCTATAATTGTCATCATGCGTGGAGAGAATGGAATTTTAAAAATCTCTCTCTCCCACAACCTATTCCTCAAATTTGATGTATGATTCGCAAAATAAGGGGGTGGTTTATAATAGAACCTGTCCAGAAAAGATATCCGCTTTACATTTCTGCGGTTGATTTACTTCGTATTTCAGACTAAGATCGGGTATTAATGTCCAATCTAATTATTTTAATAATTTTTTTCCGCAGGTAATGCTAACAAACTATGCCGTATTGGAACGGCGACACCATCATTAATTTTTCTGGACTGCCTAATATTACTCTTTATCTGTGTAATATATGCACAATTGCTTGAGTGGAATGAATGAATTATAGTTATTAGTATATGCTTACACACTTCAGTTAATTTTTTCCTCTCGCTCGACACCTCAGAAATCAAACCTAATTCTACTTGGTTCCCTATTCTAGCTGCATATTCTAAGCATGGCCATACATGTGAAAAGTAAAAAACGGTATAAATTATGAAAAGTGTACTATTTTGATTTTTACGCATGTTACACGAAAATTTTATTGAATATATTGAATTGAATATTGAATTTGAATTGAATCCTGGTTTCGATGTAAAATATCACGTCAACAGGTATTTATTATTTGCGTCGACTCCCGGGTCGTGTTGAATTTGATAAATGCGGAACAGCCATGTTCTTTCGTACACCAGTCGTAACAAGAATAGATTCCGTAACAAATTTCATTATTTGTGACTCGTTGTTCGTTTTATTCAGCGATATAAATTCTTCTAAAACTCAAGTTGTCACGATGATAACTTGATCACGTGAGGCGACTTCTGTCAGTTACTCGATAGGTTCACGGCGAGCACGTCACACCGCATAGGACATGGAATGGCAAAAGACACGAAAAATGTGACATTTAGTGCTTGCGTCGGGATTCAAATCAGATGTCGATCCAGGACTTAGCGCTCCAAATTGAATCTCACACGAAGCGTGGAATATTTTCTCCGCTAGAGGAATATTTTCAGGAATTTAAGGACCTAAAATCCTGGCTTTCACGATTCAAGCTTGGTGATTTTAAGAATCGTATTCAATTTTTGCATTTGAAGTATTGATTGTCAAATACATAAATTCGATTTCGAGCGCCGGGTTTTTGAATCAACTGTTCCGGAGCAAATTATCCTGTCCGCTTCGTAAGAAAGCTATCACCGACCTATTTTGATCCCGAAAGATAAGAGTAAGGACAAAAAGTATCGTAGACCACATGGGCATGGAAAATTATCTTCAATCTGAATGATAACGTCTTACACGCATGATGCGTTGATACCATAGTTGGGAAAGTTACCAAAAAAAATTAACTGATTAAAGTTGTAGTTAATCTAGTAGTAAAAGTAACCAGTTAAAGTTTTAAGTTACTTTTCTGAAAAAGTAACTGATTAAAGTTAAAATTAAAAAAAGTAACTTTTACGTCAAAAGTTACTTTTTCAGTTACTTAGGCAAATGTATGTTGCGTTATTAGAGGCCTGTGTTTTTGTTTTGACAAACAACGCGAACACTGAAAACTGTCATTGTGGTTTCTTCCATCGGTATCCATTTGTTTAAAAATATTTGAATAGGGTTTTTCGTTGTAATTCCATTTATTGTCCAGAGTGTTGTTGGTCAGGTTTCTAATCGTCTGCTGAAAGGATTCGGCGATTTTTCTGAAGTGGAGCTCCAATTCCGGGATTTTTAAGTTGTCGTGACTTTCTGACGAACAATGGTGCGTCAGTAATTTGCCGCCATAAATTGTTCTGAGCGATAGAAAGTGCTTTAAGCTTAGTTTTTGATATCGATACCCACATTGCGATGCGAAGTATCCCTTCACAATTGTAAAATTTCAGTGGAAACAGCTTTGTTATATAGAGTTACAGTAGATGCTGAGGGTGTGCCTGCGCACCTTTTCTCGCGATCCACTGGAGGCTGATGCATTGACGACGCAAAAGTCGCCGAGTAACGCATACGTAGACTGGTGCATTGTAACAGATACGTTAGTTTGAATAAATCCGTACCCCTCGTTATCCGTCATAGGTTTTTAGGTGACCCTTCTTTCTCAGCTTCAACTATGTATTATTGACGACATGATGCCACCGAGTAAGGCATACAAGCCGTCCAGGACATTGTCTTCGCGTGGTTTTGTGTTTTCTCGTCTAAGTTTTGTGTTTTCTCGTCTCGTTCCTAAACTTTGGCGGTCACTCCCCTCAGCCCCGCGTTTGTTTGGAAGTATTCGTCTGGGCCTATTCATTGCATTCTTGCGCAACTATCCTTGCATTCATACAGTTTTATTTTCCCATTTGTCTCTTGGGCAACCTTTGCACCCAAATTCGGACAGGTCGGCATTTGCCAAAAAATAACGAAAAAATTTAACTGAAGTTAATTTTGTATCAGTTAATGCATAATTTTAACGATTAAAAGTTAGCTCTTCTAAAAATTAGCGATTAAATTAAATAGCCACATTTTTATCGATTAATTTTAATCGTTAATCCCTACTATGGTCGTTACCACGAACGCATACTAAATTTTAACCCAAAAACGCTGTTGATGTTGATGCATGTTAAAATTGGCGATCAGATTTTGCGTAAATTTTGTCATCATCCTAAAACAACGGAGACTATTTCATGTTTGGAGACTAGAGTAACTCGCTTATCGAAGTAATTCCGCCAAAACATTCCTTCTCACATTCCTTCCCTCCAGCCCCTTGTATATTTTTCGGAAAATTATTAGAACCTGAATTTTAAAACAAAATTAACAAAAAAAAATTAAAAATGTTGACGCTTAACATTCCCCCTATGGCTATGATATGTTCGTATAACATGTATAAAACGAAGGAACAAAATATTCTCAGCCTATTTTATGGAATTTTGTAATCGTCATTAAGTTAATATGTTTCCTGTTTTGTGATGCCATCAGAAACTTACAAAATCATCAACTTCGGAGGGTGGTGATTTTAATACGCCTGACCATCAAGTTTTTATGCACCAAGGTCCATTATTCTGGTGCTACATATAACCGAAACCGTGTTTACGACTGTATGATGTTTCCTGTGAAGCGATGCCATCATCAACAACATCGCTTTACCTTCTAAGTATTTGATCTAGCTCCAAATGAAGGATATAACCATCGCTAAGGTCTTTATCGGTGAAGCTAAATGTGTCTTATGGCACCAGTGATTTCATCATGTAACCTCAGCTGCCTTCTGAGAAAAGCCATGGCAAGTTGGGAAAGACGAATTCAGCGGAGCCAAAGTTAGTATCTCAAGGTTAATGTTTACCGGAGAAGGTTAGTTACTTCGGTCTCTGAAAATTCTTATCCTACATTATTATTTTATACTGGGAACAAAAATTGACACCATTTGAAAACAAATAGAGTTGAGCATCTCGAAATAAATTAATAGCCTCCTTAGGAAACGAACTACTCATAATTGGACATAGTAATCCCTAAGGCGAATATGTTTTTTTTTCAATTCACGCATTGACTTATTGTATACGATAAGAGTAAGGGAATTAAATAATATCCCATGCCTTACAGGTTCCGCATATTTGTTTCAATCATTATCACCGTCAAGGCTCTCTCTTTATGAAGCTTATTTTTGAACAAAAAAATAACTTGCCTGATAACAGACATACAAACTGGAAATAAATCTACTTGTTGTATTTTAAATACATATTTGGTAGTTAGAAATATTGAACGTTTCGTCAATTGATTAAAACTTTCGCGGTCCATGTCTTGTGAGTGATGTGGTTTTTTGGGGGTTTCTCCGCGATTACGTGGTTGTCCGCCAATGTTTCCCCTCCACTGTTGGAGGCTCTTCGGGGTAATGACCATTACCCTGAAGAGGCCTCCAGTAGCGGAGCAGAAACGTTGACGGACAACCACGTAATCGCGGAGAAACCCCAAAAAACCACATCACTTATTGAAAGTTTAATAACGTACCTACGGTAAGAATCACTGTTTTGTTGAAAGACGCGGATGGAAAAGAAGGCAGAAAAGGGGACATTCACTTCAGTGGCAGATCTTGTTGAAAATAAGATTAAATTTTCTCAACAATGCAAGGGTAGAATATTAAAACTGGGGGTGGATAATGATGCACAAGTACCACGGCAATGCTTTCCTTTACCGTCACGGCAATGCTTTCCTTTGAAGAGTATCATTTATTATCACTAATATTCAGGGGCGGCGAGGCCCTGGCTCAGGCTCCGGGCCCTGGCTCCCGGGCCACGTACTAGGTTTCGGGCTCGGGTCCGAAGCGCCCGGCGGGCCGGGACGTTTATCACAGCGAAAGTTTTTATGTCGTTTATAAATTATTTGCAAACATTCTTCCTACTGAAATGCGTTTTTAACGCACAAATTTTTTCAGAAGGGGTGGGGGGTCACAAAAATCGGGCCCCACTGGACGTGCAGCGGCCCAGGCCCCTGAGCCAAGACCACCGAGATATACATCTAGATGTATATCTCGGTGGTCTTGCCTGAGCCCCCTCGCCACACCTGCTAATATTTGATATCAAACAAAAACTCATTGATTATTACTAACGTTTAATATCAAACATCGCATATTCTTGATTTTCGCTAGTATTTAAAATCACTCAAATTGCTTTTTTGACAAACGAAAAGAAAATACTGTAGCTTAGTACCCTACCCTAGCAATTGTGAAACGATTATCTTTTCGAATGTACGCAATCGAAGAACGAGATTTTTGACAATACGGAATTTCAGCGTTCGGGCGTTAAAGAAGTGGGCTCAGGTGTGGAATCACGGATGCGTCTTTCGCGTTATCGCAATATTTATCGTTAACGCTCACCCCTAGAGTAGAGCAGGGTTAACAATAACCGTCTATTAAATTCGCTCCACTGATTGTGATAAGCGATTTGAAGTGCTGTGCGAAAAATGAAGAACGGAGATCACGTTCTCTCTGACATAAGTTAAACCAAAAAAATAACGATAACGCTAGCCTTATGAAGATCCATGATCGAGACCCTGGGGTCAGAGATGCGTTGAGACGCGTCCGTCTTTCATAAGTTGAACTTTTCGTGGGTATGCTACGTCTCGGCTCATTCTGAGAAGTACATCTTGGATAGCTGGCGTGTTTGCGACTGGGGGAAAGGAGGTGATCATGTTTCAGTACGCCGACGTTTCGATTTCACCCCGACGACCAGCACCGCTGATGCCTCATGATCGTCTTGAGACGCGTAGAGGACCCTTTGTCCTGCCACCGAGACATGTGCGTCACGGGAAGGAAAAGGCAGCATCTTTTCCCATCCACCTCACGTAGTCACTCCCGTGCAGAATGGGGGTGCGGGAAAGGATGAAAAAAAAAACTCGACCGAGAGGTGGCGGGAGGTAAAAACAAATGAGCGGACATGATGCGTGCTGTCCCTTCACCCTTGCGTGGTTGATTGGGCCATCGCCGTCAAGGCGTCGCATCAGCCTCGACCGCCTGAGTGCTAAGGAAGGGACTTTTACGGCAGATTAGGTTCCGCCGATAAAGCAAAATGCAGATGGCTTTCCGACGGCCTTATGTGCGGGACTCAAGGTTGCGAGGGTTGGAGACATTCTAAGGGTTTGCGGGTGTCCGGATAGCGGCGGTAATGGAGGGGACGGAGGGAGGGGGTGGGAGGAAGGGATAGGACGACGAGAAAGGGAATACGAATCACGTGATTGGGGCGTAAAAGGGGTACGTAAGTGGGAATGTGTATTTGACGACGATGCCATCTCCTGCATCCGTGGAGACGGCGGAAGACAACGAACAAAGCCCTTCGGTGTATCGAGTCAACGATGTACTTAAGAGCACGCCACTCTGTACCTAAGCGATGACTTTAAGCGAGGTCCGCGGGGCTTAAGCAGTAAGGGATACTGATGCAGTAAGGGCTACTGATTCTATAATACGATGGCTGTTAATCTGATTCTGCGGTAGCTACCTTCTTTTCTTTGCCTTGAACGAAAGATTTCCCATCTACTTCCTTGTAGAATATGTTCTCCGCATCTTGGGCCACTCTCACCGAACGAGTGAAACATGCAGAAACATGGTAATTCGCATATTAATTGTGATTAAACGTCTTATTAATCTCCAAGTCCACTCAATTCGTGCCTTTATATTCCACTTAGAAGGATGCGCTTGACTGATGATACCCTTACTGCTTTTTGTCATCTAAGTCCAGGGGGGATTAATTCTTGTCATACTAATGTCAGAAGAAAACGAACAATGGAAAGCTGCATTTACCACCGGAGATAAATAAATACTGATTGACTAGTTATTGTTTATAAATTACGTCACTATTATAACTTAGTAAAATTTCAAATTCAATATTACAATATGTGCCTTTTTATATTATTTATGTTATAGATTATTAATAACGGGGTGTTGAAAAATATATAAATCACTGCAAGCATTGCGGGTTTTCTCATGCTGATATTAAGTGAATATAGGAAGGGAACCAAGTCCGTAATTAACGGATTATATGTGTGTTTGATATTGCCTCGAGGCCTAAATTTTACACATATATCTGCAAACATCACACACGACATTCACTACCTCGGTAAGATCAGTCTAAAGGTACCTCGGGTAAACACATACGTGAAATAATGGGTCAAGTATATCGTAAACTGGGATTCATCAAAAGAGTACTGGGTATATGTGACGACCATGTACGCTACTTTTTAGCTTACTTTTAATGAGCTACTTTTCTCTTGTTAGACCTCATTTGGAATACGCTGCCAGTATATGGGATCTATACGAAACAGGTCTAAATAATAAACTTGTACGTGTGCAGCGAAGATCGGATAGATTTGTGAAGGGACGGTACGATAACTATAACCAATCTAGCGTAACCAGTCTAATAAATGAGTTAAAATGGGAATCACTGTCAGATCGTAGGTTGAAATTTAGACTTTATCTCTTAAATAAATTCCAAGATAATATTTTAACTGATGACGTTAAAAATATTTTGCGAACCCCAACTTACTATGGTAGTCTGGACCATAATCACAAAATTAGAGAAATGATTGTAGAACTGACAGATTCAAGATGTTCTTTTTTCCTCGTACAATTACGAATATGAATAGCGGTAAACATATATTCAGCACGAGTGTATCAATGAGTATTCAAGCGTACTTCATGCGTACTCGTCTTTCACTGAGACGTGAAATATCGGTTCCAGTGTCCTGTCCCCTCCTCGCACTCAGGACTTCCGCCGTCTTCCCTTCACTCTCAAACCACCCATTCTTTTTTGAAGTCTCACTTTGGCTGTTATACTCTAATTCATTCTCTCTACGCGGTCTTGCTAATTGAGCTTTCGTGTTTGAATTCTCATTGTGCATTAAAACTTATTTTGCCAGTAGTCAATAATTATCAGCAATACCCCTTTCTGCTTTTTTCTTCCTCTTTTCAGGCACATCCAACAGCTGCATTTGTGGCACATGAAAATACAACTTTTTCTATTCTATTCTTTATGGACAGGAGCCGTAACTATTGTGTGAATTTATTTCCGCAAAATTCTTATATATATATATAAATAAGTAATTATTTATGTAATTAATTATGTAGCATAGTTGTATATTAATTTAACTTAGTAATCATAGTTTGTCACACCTGTATTTTACACAATGTAATGAAATATGCACGTCAAAACATCGTTATTGACACGAAATAAAACGTTGCCATTATGGGATTAAAATAGCCATTAAATTATACCAATTTAAACCATTCCCAAAATAAACTGAAGGTTCATCCTCATTCTTAATGTCAATATCTATACTTAAATTTGAATATTGCTCTGTAGGAACTTAACGTATCCATCCTTCCTTTCTGGTAAAAGATTTGGCACTTGACTCAATAAAACCCCAATTCTTGACACAATAAAAGAAAATTCTGATAAAAGACTTGGTACAAGACACTGTAATACGTGTCCAAATATTTTACATTTGCTATATTTTACTATAACTTTCAACGATAAATTCGTCTACATTCATTTTGGATTCTAGTGACATTTACCTATGAGTCACAAATGCCACGGATTGCATTGAAGAGGCGATAAAATTCCTCGTCTTTCCCGTCCCACAGTTTCTGAGGTGGTAACTTCCCATTGGGCAGCTTCCAAGAAGATAAGGGGAATAGAGCCGAATTGGCAAAACCCTTGCGAATGTATTCGCAACGGAAAGGGAAGGCCCCGGATCCATATGACGGGGATCAAACCCTGAGGGATCGGCGACCCTGTTGCTCTTCCTCGCCGTTATCCTTCCTCCATCCCAAAACCCTGGCGCCTGATCATCTCCTCCTTGAGTCCTTCTCCGCGCCTTTTTCCATTCCTACCATCCTGCGTCGTTTCCCGCGGACTGCCGAAACGACCATGGCGACGAGAAATCCTTAGCGGGCGGTAAATCGCTCCAGGGGAAGGGAGGTGGAGAAGGGAAAAGGGGGGTCGTCTCGGTAAATCCATGTGGATGGTAGTGGTGTGAGGAGAGAATGCGTGAACCTTTTGTCTGTGGGACCGAAGGACATCCGGGGAGAAAGAAAAGTCTCGGGTGTGGGGAAGGGATCTTTTTCTTTCAACCGCGACCCTCTTCCCCTCCCCTCCCTCAGGCTACGGCCGTAATAACTGTTATGGGGGACCCTGCTGGAAGGGGACGGGGCCGTGTGGAGGCTTTGCAGTGCCGAATTTCTCGCCTCACGTATCCTCTAGATTCTCCCCTCGTACATTTCTTGGATTTCTTTGGAGTACGCTGACCAAATGGTAGGGTGATTCGATGTTAGGAAACGGTCGACGAAATATTGATATGAATTCTATAAATATTTTTCCCCAATGAATTTTTATTGGTTTTATGAATTTCGAAATACTAATGAAAACACCCTGGTATTTATCTCCTCAACAGTGCATAAATTCGAAATAAATGGTGTTTTCCAAGAATACTATGATAAAAAAGAAAAAAAACATCAAGTACCACGAAAGCGTGAAAATAGATGTGCAAGCATATATTTCAGCTACCGTGTGTGTTATAAGGTAATGGACTTCGATTCCATATTCTCGTTAATGTCCTTTTCGCATGGAGTTCTGATGACTACGATGAGTAGATTCCGAATTTTTTGCTGATTCCTGTCTTGAAGACGTACGGCACAGGGGCGTCGGAACTATTTTCGCTGAGAGGGGCCAACCTTGAAAAGGGCCCGCCTCTTAAGAAAAGGGCCCGGCTCCTATGAAAAGGGCCCGCATTTTTTTTTGCAGATAGGAGGGGGTGGAGACTAGAATTCTGCTAAAAGTGCATATGAAGGTGGTAGAATATGCGTCCGAAGGGAAAAGGCAAGCTAGAAACCAGTGAAATTTAATTTTTATTAATTAAGACTCATTTCTCAAGGGCCCGGGGCAAATTCTGGGGGGGGGGGGCGAATGCCCCACCTGACCCCCACTTCCGACACCGCTGGTACGGCACACCCCAATATTTAAGGACATCCGAAGAAGTACTCCCGAACCGACTGACGAGTTTCTCACGGATATTAATTACTCCAATATATTGTTTTAGAAGATTTCAAGAAGAGAAATCGCAATGCAATACTAAGATTGATTTGACGCGACTCGCCACTTGGTTCTAGCGGGCTATCTTCTATATATTTACATAGTTATGCGTAATTATTTTACATTCTCCTCTATTTGTTTCATGCATTTCACACGACGCCTTCATTTCCCATTCTTCCCGTTCACCACACCATCATATCTCATGATGTGACCGATGAAGGCCCGTTTTTGAAAAATTTTCGTATTCTCCCACTCTGGGGGGTTATTTTGTAATCTCACTTTAGTGAGAATACGTCATACAATATCACTTTTTCGTAGTTAAACTCCGCCACCCAGGCGGCGTGACCATCTACGGATCTCAAGCGGTGAACTGCCGGTCATGTGCTGGTCTTTCAGACGATTCATCCGCTCTGATCCGTATCTTTCGACTCTTGATCCGTTTCATTATCTCCGCCTGACATTAGTTCCCGTCTCATCTACATAAATAACGTGGCATGGAGCCACCATCGTTTCCACTAGAAGCTTGAGTTGGAAAAAAAGGCAAGAACGAGAAAGATACAATCGATTTTTAATTGTATTTTTGGAATTTGCACAACGTGAAGAACTTAAACTTTCTTAAATCACGAATTGTATCTTATCAACAAATGATTTCTTGAATGGAACACTATTGAGAAAGTGAAAAATGATGAAACACTATTAACGTAAAATGTTGCGAGAAACAAATGCAAATTCCAATATTGATATAAAGGAAATTATCGGACATGAATTATCTTGACAGGCCATCCGAATAATTAAAATGATATGGACAAACAATTTTTCACTCACCTTCACCGTATTCCTCCATTTTTGAAGAAAGCGGTTGCCGTTGCCAGGCACTTGTTTGTTTATTCAACGACAGAAGCTTCGACAATTCACGATCCGTTCGTGAGCCGATCATTAAGAGAGCGAAACGGATCTCCCGCTTTCCCGCAAAGAGTCATTAAAAAGGTGAGATTACAAAATAACCCCCCTGCTAGGAACTCCTTCGTTTTCCACTCGATCCATTTCATTTTAATCATCCATTGTTAATGTCTCATAATATTCTAGGATGAATATTCAAGGAAATATATTATTGTAAAAACCGTGCATATCGTACGTGAGTTTAAAGGTAATTACTTACCCCACATTGTTAAAGAAATCTTTTTACGAATAATATGGTTCTATTCTGCGAAAGGATACCCATATATCCTTTCAAATCCTACTGATTTAACCTAAAAGACTTACCTAAAATTACCGGCTATAATACAAATGTAAATGGTCTTTGGGCATTAGAATGAACTTTTACCGCAGTATTAGTTTGCAAAGAGTGGTAATTTTCAATCCACTTAATTTAAACCTGCGCACAGTGGGCTGAGATCGAAGAAACTGGCTAATGTTCAAAAGTGGTATTTATCAGCCCGGACTTTGAAACTTCGCAAGTTGATTCTCCATTGATTGGTGCATTTGGTTTCACATGCCATTTGATCTAGGTTTCACGCATTAACAATGTACATGAAAGTTGATCAATTTTTGCAAAAATCGCCCTCCTTCAATTTTCACTGAAAATCTAGAAAATCAAGCTGTCGTTGAACCTCGGAAGATGAGGTTTTGGGTTAAAAAACAATATCATCATATAGAACTCTTTTTTTACCTTTAATAACGTGTATATAATATGAATTTCTGGTAATATTTCCCAAAGATATTAAACCAAATTGCGGACCCTATTTTAAGTCAATTTTTTCTCTTCATGAAGGAAAATAGTAGATTGCTACATTGAGCTACGAAAAGTTACTTTTATCATGAGGTTCTACAAAGTGTCATGAGTTAGAATCCGTTGAGAACTTTTGCGACCGTTTGTGACACCGAAGTAAAATCGATTTTTTGATCGCACGGCGTAGCCCGCTGCTGCCAGACGGCTCCATATTCTCTTAAAGGTGTAGTTTAAAGATGCATGAAATATCGGCGTTCGATCCCAAAACGCTCCAGGAAAAAGCTGTCTTTAGGCTAATTATATCGATATCGTTACCTATATCGTATCGAAGAATCGATACCCTTATAGTATCGCCATCAAAAAATTCATGGAGGGTCTTTTTAATTGGCAGACCGTGAAAAAAAACGATAGAAAAGTTGTCACACACCATAGCACATCAGAATACTAGCTTCAATGTTGTATTCCCGGCTGCGTCTGGCAGCAGCGGGCTATGCCGTGCGTATCGTAAATGAGGCCTTTTAAGGCCGCTTTACACGATACAATTTTTTGTAAAATTTCTTGTACAAACGCTTGTATAAACTGAAAGAAACTGTATGCTTGTCTGAATGGAATTAGAACAGGTTCTATTTTCCATACAGTCATTCAGACATTCGCAAAAGCGTTCACACAACTTCCCGCTTTACACGGTCCAATTTCCTCATACAAGTGTTTGCAAAAGAAATTGTAAAAAAAATTGTATCGCGTAAAACGGCCTTTACGAGGGAAAACTAGCATAATTCTCGTACTCGATAGCCTCATTTGTATGGAATGAAGGAATACCGCCGGCCAATCGTTGACAAAATCAATCGTCATTCTCTTATCGTCTTATCTAATCTCTCAGAACCATTTTTAAGACATCAAGATATTTCATATTCATGGTCGGTCGGCAAACCTGTTGACGTCGAAGGAGGGAGGAGTCCAAGGTTATGGGTCGGGTTCTTTTTTTGTCCCAGGTATCCCTGATTCGCATGGTTTTTACCCTTGGGAAGGGAGAAAAATCCCTTGAGCCGCCATCCTCATCCCCCCAAGACCCCTTTCATATCGTCTCTCGATCCTTCCCTCTTGCCTTCTGGCATTCCGCATGGATAAGAGCGGAAGCCGACGTCTTCGACGGAAAGGAAGCACACGTGGCATGGGTGAAGGGATAACGCGAGGAAGGAGATAAATATCAAAGACTGGGACGATTAGGGCGCGTAGGAGTTTTTGGCAAGCGAGAGACACACGCGCCAATGGAGAGGGAGACGTTCGTCCCGCCTTTCTTGGAGTTTACGACCCTTTGTTCGCTTTCTTCTTTGACAATAAGGACCCTTACATAGCTCGGCATTGCGTTAGCATTGACCAATGAAATCCTTCGCTAAGATTGATGACTATATACGCCAGGTCGCCGGTGGCTGCCGTAGAAAGTTTTGTCCTGCCGGCATTTTCTGCCTTGAGACCTGGAAAACCTACGGCGGTTGAAAAGTGAAGCTGTACTGAAAGGTCATAAGGGAGTTTATTTTTCTATCAAATGCGTGAAAGAGTTCTTTTTACCGATTTGCAATACTTCTGTTTTATGCCTATACTATGTAAACATTCGTATTCGGAGATTTACGAAAGTTATTCTATCCGCTTTAAGATCAGGTGTCCTAAAAGTAATTTAGCAACTTTCAGACTAATATATATTCGAGAAAATGGCCAACTTAGTGCATAAAGTAATAGGGGTACCACTTTGGACAAATCTATTTGTTTCCACATGATGCATGGATAATTAACCTTACTAATATTTCCATGCAAGGGTAGTTGAGTTGCTCAAGCGCAAATGGCTGAATATTCTCGTGTATTGGTCATTTTACTTTAATGTATGCATATATATTCATTCTTTCTTCCTATGCGGAGTAATATTTAGTAACAACGGTAATAACTGACTTGGGCAACAGAGGTTATAATTGGAATCAATTGAGATTACCAGTTGAAATGACGGAATTCCATGTCAGCGAGTGTACAGATGGAACTGCAAAAATTCTGGTAGCAACTCATAAATACTTATAAATGTATCGCACCCTATTTATTTACTGCTTAACATCGTTATTTGATAATACTGAGGCAATTTTAATGTCATGTAGTAAGTTTGGAGCTGATTTATTCATATACTCCATATATTTAAGTAACTCAAGGGTGAGTGTCGTGGGGGTGAATCAACACGAGGTATGCATTTTAATAAAAAATCGTGACGCTTATCATTTTTCATTTGTTTCTGCAACGAGGAGCTATGAAGTGGCCCTAAGTTCCCCAGCCGTATCCCTTGTTACCCTCTCTCCCTCTCTCTCCATCACTACCAATCTTCTTTCATAGTCTTCCCACAAGTCACTCGAAGTGACATCAAAATTGGATACATAGGATTCTACAATTAACAATTTACCATCGCACCAAACGACCCAAGGTCTCTAGCATAAGGTAAACAAGTTTGAAAAGGGATTTAGTTTATGATAGAAACCGAGGCTTTTTGAAATGTCATGTTGAATGGAAGGACTAGGAATAGAAAAGTAGTATTCCTCAGGATGAAGTAATATAGTTCAAATTTTTCACTTCACTGGCATCTTCAGCTGCCGGTGGAAGTACAGAGTTTATTTCCTCGACTATGTATCCAGAGCCCCTGAATCCTCTATTCTTGTCTCTTTTTCTCCCACACATCCATGAGCTGTGGATGTACTCTTATGTGTCTACGGGAAAAGTTTTTCAAACCTTGTATTGTAACCGATACCCAAAAGTGTTCTATTGTAACCGATACCCGAAAGTGCTCTAGCACAGTGAAACATTTGCATCACTTTATTTTATCTAGTGAAACGCTCAAGTTATCCGCTAATATTTCAAAGGCGGAATTTGAACCCGGTATAATTCAATCTGCTGAGTAGAACTTTACCGACCCGACCGTCTTACAAGATGAACTGTCACATGAGCGATATTTCTTACGAA
Source organism: Platycnemis pennipes (assembly GCA_933228895.1). Classification (NCBI taxonomy): domain Eukaryota; kingdom Metazoa; phylum Arthropoda; class Insecta; order Odonata; family Platycnemididae; genus Platycnemis; species Platycnemis pennipes. Next base: position 114,910,845 of record OW121850.1, read on the forward strand.
TTCTGTTTGAATATCGGCAGTCGTTAATCGGGGAAAAAATTAATGCTGAGAACAGCCACGGAATAATATCGTGCACATAAAAATTAGGGAGTGATAAAGGATTTAGAAAAATTGTTCTACGTCATATTATCTTAAAATCTGAGACACATTAAAATCAAAGCTCATTGGAACAAGAGTTCATGTTCGGTAACGACCGGGTTTAACTGTCTTTTAAATTATTACAACAAAGAATCAAATGAGAGTGGCACATCTAGCGTTGGCATGTCTATCTCAGCTTCTCTTTAATTGACTTCAAAGGTATTTGGTACTGTAGTTCAAAAAATATCCTTAAGCTCGCGTTGATTGCTGTACCCACGAACGATTAATATAAATAAAATATTCGTGGGAACAGAAAAACGTAACATTTTTCATCTTAGAATATGTGTATTTCGAGGGGGTATTGATTTCCCTCGAATAGCCTAATGCCACAGCCAAAAGAGTTTTACGAAAAAGCTATTTTTCTGCCCAATTATGTTCACTTACTCAATTTAACATTCATCTCCTAACAGTGACAAAATATGAAACACCTTCTAGCATGGCTAGAAATTTACCAGTTACAATAAAAATCCATTGATGATGATGTCTGGCATTCTACCCAATTACAAACGTAAACACAATGTGTGTAACTTGAATGATAACTGAGACATCAGGGAGAGGTCAAATGGAAAATGACCATACTGATTGCATGATTTAATACAGGAGGAAGTTCGGTGCTAAGCGAGGTCAGCTTCCAATCATTGAAGCAATCTAGAAGTACACGAGTGTAACAAACGGAACTACGCGAAATGTCATTGATCGAGGAGGGAATCGTAATTGAGTCAGCTGCCGCTTCATGGATAGAACACGCATAGATCGAACTAATATCGGATAAGGGTGGATGAGGCCGTTAAATTTGATGGACTCGCGTCGTCTGTATATCAAGATTCTCTTCCAAACAAGAGATGAACCCCGCAGACAAACAATGTCGAATGTAAGCAAAGATGAAACTTAAACACAAGTGTCACTTGTATGATGTTCCATTACGTTAAAACTTTTGTACTGATTTAATACTTCTGCGTTTGCAAAGCAACCAAATACAGCTTAATTATTACTTGATCTCCCTAAATACAACTAGTGTTTATTCTCAATCTATTTCTTTTCACAAAAACATAGTTGGCGGGCAAAAACTCTAATGTCCCGGAAGTCAACTTCTTTTCTAGGTGCAATAGTTTGCATATCATTGCCATAGAAACTGATTGTATGGCAAGTTCGGTGGGTGAGTAGCTGAATAATACCCGAGATTCAAAACTCTTGGCTTCCAAATTATTTAAAAAAATCCAACCGGAAAAGGTGGGCAGTGAGCTGTATGAATCTTTTGTAGGATTAAGAAATTAATCCACTAACGTCGTTTTGAAATAAAGTTAGAAAGTTTTTAATCTTGTTACGCAGCTTTCATAATATGACCTGCAGGAAATAAGCACTTCCCTCTATTTTGCAGTGCAGCAGTATGACGTGATTTTCTTCATTTATTGGTGACTATTTTTGAAATAGAAAATTGTATAAATCGTATGTTCAAAGCGTCAGAACCAATCAAGTTCCGTAAATTATTTCCTCTCATATTTTCTGTAGACTCTTCTGGCTAGTCCTTCCTATCTCTCAGCTCTATGAAATTTCATCAAAGGGTCACAGGTTCCCTCTCTGACAGACTGGTACTTCATGCATGATTAGTAACTTATACACTTTGCCACGAGTGGTACAACGGATATTGCCCACATTACTATAAATTAAAGTACGTTCTAATGAACTGTTGTCTTCCACGATGGAATGCCTGCTGTTATAAGATTTTTCCTGTAATTCAATGTCATTTTTACCTGGGCTGTTTCACAGAGAATGTATTTCTTAATTGCTTCGTCCATGTCTTGACATTTTTTTCTTGCTTAATATGTCTATCCATTGCTTGCCTAATAACAATACTCTTCCTCCCCTTCGATTTTATATTTCCATAGTTAAATAATCATCATCATCAGTGGTCAACAACCCTAGGATTGGTTTGACGCAGCCCTCCACTCGATTCTTCTATAGGCCAACCTCTTCATATTAAAGTTAATTCCTCTCTTTTACATCCTTCACAATCTGTTCCATGTATCTCATACGAGGCCTGCCTTTTCCATTCTTCTCGTTCACTTTTCCCTCGACGATAGTCTTCATCAGGCCATCGTGTCACAAGATATGGCCGAGTTAAATAATAGTCGTGCCATATTTTCTTCTCATGTATACTACATACTTTGTTTTATTTGGCTTACATTAGTGAAGGATTTTACTATCTAAGTCTGGTTCTGAGAAGAAAATAGAACAATGGCAATCCACATCATCTATGAACAGCTGATGTTTCGTACCTCAATTTACTTGGATTATAACCACAAAAGAGTTCTATTATCTTCAACAGTTTAGACCTTAGAATATGTATCATTTCCAAATGACGTGGGTACCGACATATATGTGTCCGGAAGAACAGGCATTATCGTCGTAAATGTTTGGAGATAGGGAATACTTAATGGGTACCTACTAGAAGGAATAAAGCCGCTGGAACTCTGGATAATTACAGTCAGGCATAAATCGCGCCATGAATTTGATCCCAACAATTTGGCGCGTGCTAACCTTTCCTCCCCCCTCAACGGATGCAGTTCTCTCTGAGCACGTTTCCAGAGCTGTGATAACGGAGCACCCTTTAAGGGTGGAATTGAAATGGTCTCCATCCTGTCAAAAATTAAGTCGTTGATCCTCTTGTTCGTGGGAGTGTGGGGGAAGGGGTGCCCTTCCCCTCCCTTAATTCGACTCGCTGTCTATCCTCGGAACAAACCTCATTCCCTGTTCGCCCGAAACCGTCGCGAAGAGCCGGTTTCACAGCCCCTGCCACTGTCCTCCTCCCTTCCTCGTCTCCAACCCTTCCCTATCCCTCCAAATCCTTCTTTACGCCCTACGTCCCGTTTTTATGCCCTCGCACTCTCCCAATCTCGACCCCCTCTCCTCCACTATCTCCTCCAAATTATCCCCTTTCCTTCATGCGGGGGGGATAAAGCTCCTGTTCGGCGTCACATCCTTGTCTTCCCTTCTCCCCTCCGCAGCGCCGTATCCGCCGATAAAGCTCTTCTGTTTACGTTCCCGTCGAACGCTGCGGCGGTGTTTTATTCCCCGACGTTAGCCGTCCGCGCAAGAGCGCTCCTGGAGCATTACAGTTTATCTTATAAACGTGGGAGTCCCTCCATTGTTGCTGACGTTTCATCGCTCCCGCGTATCCCGCCAAGGGATTCCCGCGGTTTTATTACGTTGTATCGCTGTGGCAACGTGTTTACGAGTATCTGCTTTCTTTTACGAGCTGTGAATGAAAATGATAACCTTTTTAAAGCCTCTCTCTGCTGGTATTGAATCGGCACCTAATGAAGTTGTGTGGTGGCGTCAATTAGACCTTAAATATCTTAACTCTTCAATAGTCCATAGTTACCTCCACGATAAACAATTCACTGTAGTGTCATTGAAGGGTAAAATCTATCCTCGAGGACTTAAAAATCATTTCATTCTAGGTAATGTGCTTACATTCTAGTTCTACTAGTTTGTTCCCACACTCCAAATAAAATCATCTCTCACTCAAAGCTATAGATAAGTTATGAATCACCCAAAATTTCAGTTCGGATTTGAATTATAAAATTGCGCTTCGTCCTAAAACTTATTGTGGTTTTATGTAGCGAATTACATTAAGCCAGTTGAGACAATAAATAATATAAAATACATCTTGGAGCCAAAATTAGGTTTGTAGGAATCCATTTTGATTACAAGCAATGGAGTCCTTGAAAGACACCGCGTAATTTGTGAGAAAACATACTTGGAATTTCCAAAAACAAAAAGAGACCCAAATAATAAACTCTAAACGCACTAAAAAGAAAGATTTCCATTCGATTTAATTGTAATATTATGTGTTAAATATTTTAACTCCTTTCCTCTGAGTAATTATACTTGTTCTTATGTTACGGATGCAAGAGAAAAGAGAGCTGCTTTGAAAATTCACAGACGAAGCCTAATTGCTGCATTCCACTTCAATCGTTCAGTCTTAAAGATCATTTCACATGGTTCATACGTACCGAAAGGAATTGTCCATTTGAAAATGTGATTCCTACCGAGTAAAGATGAGCGATATATCGCTAACTGTGATTGAATCACCGATACAGCCTGTGACTAAATAATCGAAATCACTGTAACTGTGAATTCGGCGAATTTAGATGATTTAGCTTAGGCTGCTACCACTGCTACCAACTGCACCAGTGCAATCAACGAATACAATGCTACCACGTATATATGCGTATATACTGCTACTGCGTATTAACCGCGATTGAACCTATCGTCTACCGCAAACTTGATGAAACACATGAATTCCAAGCATCCCACTGTGGCCCTGCCATCGTCCTCAAGGCGCAATAGCTGGGGTGCTTATACTTTATACATACATTTTAGATCTAATACGTTCAAATGAACGGAAACAAGAAGAAAAATTAGTGAAATATGGAAATTTTTGCCGTGGTTAATGGAGAAATAGCATCTTGCAACATATTCAATGTAGCGTAGAACACTGTTGTATTCAATAGATGTAAATCGTTTTGTGAAACTATTTGTCTGAAACGAAAAGTAAATTTACTCCTCAACGGTTTCAGCTACCTGTTCGGTATATGTACGTGACTTATAGTTACATGCACGTGACATATAATAATACGTAACTTGACTCAGATATAATCTACCGTAAACATTGATTTGACATGTAATTATTCTGAAATCATTTGACCGGGTAGTTGACAAAAAAGTTCGGATTGTTTCTATCATGCATCTATTTAATAAAATTTGCATCTTATTTGAGATATTTTCTATTTATTTTTCCTAATATCTACTACAGTTAAATTGTCCTATTCTCCGGTAATCGAAGTACGTAGTTATTGATAAATTTCGACATGCTTATTGCAGAATGTTACACTATCCTGTGAAGACGATCCACGGACAGAAGATGTCGGAGATTGTGTAACTTCGATGGATAGAGCTACTCCATCAACAAATAATTATGGTAATGATAGCTCCCTTCAAATGCCAGCCGTCGTCCCACGTCCGTCTTCTTCGACCACAGTCCAACGCCTATTAACAATTCCTTCTTTTGGTTCCAAAACGCTTACTCTCAAATAAAGCAGTACCTCCTGCTGCACAGAAACGTTTCTGCAATTTTAAAATAACATTCATCAATCCATTGCAGGAACATTGCAATAACATTCAAATAATGGTTCCCTGAACGTTCAAATTGACACTATTTGATATGTTATTATAACGTTCAAAATGAACGTTAAATGAGCGTTCCTGCCACCATTCTGAAGCTTTCAATGAATGTTCCTGCGACCGTTCTGAAACGTTCAATTAATATTCCTGCAACCATTCTGAAGCATTCAATGAATGTTCCCGCAACCATTCTGAAACACTCAGTGAATGCTCCTGAAACCATTCTGAGATGTTCTGCAGTCATTTTTAAGTGTACCATGAATGCTCCCTTAGCCATTATTCCATGTCCAGTGAATGTCCCCAAAGTAATTTATAAGGGCTGCAAAATTGCTCTCGCATCGCATTGGCTTATTCTTGAACGATAAAAGATTTGCAATTTTTCTTTATTTACCATTCTGAATGTTTCTGCAACCATTGCGAACCATGGATTGCAAATATGTTTCAAAATCATTGCAATTGTGTTCATTTGGGTGCAAAAGCATTACTTTTTCAATTAATTTGCAATTAATGAAAATAGTTAATTAAATAAAGATAAATTAATTTTTATGATAATAAAAGCTTTTAATATGACCCTCATCAATTTATTTATAATGTGGCATATTTAGAAAAAAGTATTGCAAAAACTTTGCAGAACCATTCTGAATGTTCCTGCAACCATTGTGAATCATTCTGTGCAGCAGGGGACAGAAGCTACTGGGATATTCATAAATAATTTGCAGCCATTCAGCATTGTGGAAGATGTTGGTTTAATGAATTAATGGAAGTGGCTTTGCCGAAATATGAAATTCCTTGTAGGCATCGCATTTCGAACACCATGATCCCTACCATGCCATGAGGAATGCGAATATTGCATACGCCAATTGCTCAAGGCAGCCAAAAGTGTGTGTGTGTAATCACAGACTGTTGGTCATCCTCAAGAAGAAATAGGTTTAAGGGTTATGATAAAGAGAACGTCATTCTCTTTTTAAATACGAATTACAAATACATGGAAAAAGAGTGACGGCGTGTGGCATGTTTTCTTCCTTAATTGTTCATTCCTTAATTCCTTTATTACTTTGTGATTTTACGTAAGAAACGTAAATCTTCTAGTCTCAAACCAAAAGTAACAACTATTTATATGTCAAATTTTGTGCAATTACCTACTTAAAATTTCTATTTTTTGCCAGTAGAGACTCTATGTGTAAATGTTAATTTGTTTATAAAGGTTGCGGCATTTCTTGAAACCATATGTGAAAGAAGTTTCTCATTTTTATAATTTCATTTCAAGTTACCATTTAAGGATAAGGGCTGCGTGTCTCAGCCATATACATATATACGCATAGGTATATATCTCCAAAAGTTTAAAATAAACAGTATTTTTTTATCACTTGATCGAAGATCCTTTCTCTTTTATCGTGCAGTTGTACTTACTGGAACGCTGACGTACCAACATGGCCAGTCCCCTAATATGTGATTGCGATTGTCGTTTCTATGCCGTGTCAATTCTAAAATCTGATCGCAATCACATTTTATAATCACAGTTATTGTAACGGAACAGTCAAATTTAAGGCGGTGACAAGAAAGTCACAGTTAAGGCCATCCCTGCTACCGAGTACAAGCGGATATGTTATTTAATTCCTCATCCTAATTCGTACGGTTTTGGGACCAAAAACCGTGAGGAATATCAAAAATAAAAGTATAGCGTAGAAGTCAAGGAAATAAAACATGATGTTTCATGCGGACTTGAATTCCAATTAAAGTAGAAACTTCTTTTCTCATAGTAGAACGATTACCAATTATGACAAATCCGCTAATTTCATACTGCGTTTATTTCGGTGGGATTGTGAGGCTAAGGATTCAAATAAAGTGGCAGAGTATGGAGACATTACCTCTTGAGGTCATCGATCCAGTGTATCTTTAATCAGAAGACAATATAAAATGTATAGAAGCCCTCGAAGGGAAGACATCTGGGATCAGATGATAGAATTTTGAGCGCAACCGGAATCTGTTACTGAACGAAGAGCACTTTCCTTGTCATTCCCCAGTGATTTCAATTCCTTTCCCAAAGGCTCAACCTTGGGCTACCAGTTCTGTATCACAGACACCATCTGCTCCATCTTCTGCCTCTCTCCTTCCTACTTCCTTAAATCTCACTATTTTTAAGACAAATACTTTTTGGTGATTCATTCGGATGCTTTCTTTCATCCTTCTTACATCTACTCTGCATGTATATTGAGGTATATTTATAATACTTTACTAATAATCCCTTTCCCTATTTAACAAGGCAAATGCACGATCGAGGAAACGCACGGGACTAGTATTTGTATTTATCTACATCTAAGTTGTATCCATCAAGTGTATTGGTGTATGTTAGGGAGTGACTTGACACCATGTATGAATTACTAACGAGGTAACAGCTACATTACTAGTGAGTGCACAACCAATTTTACAGTGTATAACTTTCCTAGAAGGCGTGGCAATTTAACCTGAAATACATTCTTTAATTATAGTATAGCTGGACTTACTGCATAAGTTCTGCAAAAATATTTTTGAAGAAGGAAGAGAGGAAGAAAAGCGAAGAAGTTCAACTCATGATGGATGATGGAAGAAAATTGGAGGAGGAAATTCTTTGAAAACAAATGAAAATAGGGAAAGAAGAAATTCTGAAAAGCAATACACTCTTGAAGTTTGAATTGATGGGAACATGTCCGTTTATGTGGGAAGGCCAGTGGCACGAAACAGTTGTACTATAATCCACGCTCAATATTTCCACGAGGGGAAAGATTGAAGTTTTAAACGCTGAGGTGAAGGAACTTTTGGAAAATTTACTGTACTCCGAAATGTCCTCGATGAACCTAAACCTAAGGGAATTACGTGGTGATGAGCACGTTAAACATTTTTCAATTCCGCACAGAAACCCACTTAGAAGTAGGCGACACTTAACGGTGGGACAGATTCGCCGTAAACATGTTGGGAAGTAGAAGAACGTGTACTGGGAAGGTGACGGAATTTTGCTCTGAATTCTCGGTGAGGTGTAATTCCCATCCCTCGTACTCAAGTCCACTCTTTCTTTTTCACTGAATATTTTTTTCTCTGGCACCTGTGGGAAGAAAATTTGCGAGTTCTCGACGTGAGCGAGGGAAAGGGGAGGAGAGGATGAGGGGTAGAAGGGACAGAGGGGTTGATATTTTGGAGAGGGAGGGGAAACTTTGGTCGTGGGAGAAAAGTGCTGTAGGTGGACCATGAGAGAAATTAGAGCGATCCTGAGAGAGCAAGGGGAAACGAAGTGAAATTTAATTTCCCCGGAACTTGATTCAATTAGAGCCACGACGACAGTTGGATGTCGCCAATTCCTTCACGATTTTTTTATCTAAATTTTTTCATGAATTTGTCATTCATTGCCTCAGAAAGTGCGTAGTAATTTTTTTACATCACAGTACCCTTTCCCTCTTATGAAAAGTGGGGACGGATCCATCGACACGTTCCTCTTCTTATTCAGCGCAGAGTCAATTAGTAGACCCTTTCACCAACTACGATTTGGAGGTCAAATTTATGACCTCGAGTCGATACTGATGTTTTTTTTTCGTTACTGAACGTATCCAAACTCCGCCGCCGTCGGAACGAAAGCCATTAAACGATGGGTGGTGATTAAATTAATATCCATGGGAAACTTTCACTCGGCTTGTATCCCATCGCAAGTTAAAAAAAGTTGACCGAGAAGAGATCGAGTGTTTTGTCTCAGATCTCTCTATTCGTTTGACTTGACTGCTAATGGGATAGAGGCCCAAGTAACGTGAAGAGCACAAACAAGCCACTAGATCAAGCCAATTTATCTGGCAGCAAACTAGATTCTAGAATGGAAGTGATCGGAGATAAACGGTGATATCCTTTCGATTTCGTCGGCAAATCCAACCTTAATCGTTCCTCTAATCCAATAATATTTAATAACTACACTGAGTGAAATCGAAAGTAAAGGATGGGATGGATCGATTGGTTCCTACGATCAAAAATGTTTATCGAAATTCCTCTTCATTTCTATCCAAACGGCTAATTAATGTTTCAGCGTAAGAACTTAATTTGTTGAAATTAAAAATAGCTTTTTAAATACTAAATTCGGGTTCCTCTCCGCATACATTGCATTTAGAGTGAGTGTTATTACAAGTGAGATTTGATGTGCACGACCAATGGATTCCGATTCTATGCGTGCTCGCACGTGCTAAAACAAATTGTCTGCAGATGCGTCATGATGAGTCCGAGCCCCATGATAGAAATTGTGTTGTTTATTATTGCTTCATATTTTGTTTTCACAGCAGCCACAAACTTTTCTAGGCTTCCGATGAAAAAGTGGGAACTGTAACAACGCCTGTAAATCCTTGAAAACAAGCGTTGGAAATTTTGAAGCTGTGATTTACAATGAAATTGTGATGGGGTGATTCTAGATTATTTGGGTTTTTTATCAAGTTGAAAGAAATCTCCTCTACGTAGGAATATTTCACTGTGAGATGAGAAGTTGCCTGGGAAGTGATGTGAATGCTATTCTATTCATTTGACGTTTTATGGCATTTTTATGTCACAAATATGGAATCTGAGTTTTTAAATTAGAAATCAAAGTAGTTAAATATAGTATATGAGTAGTTAAATCAATATACTTTGAGCTAATATTCTGTGGCAGTTCATATGGCAAGTAACATTAAAAGGCTCAGGCCAACCGTTACGATGTCTTATCGATGGAAAGTAGGGAGAATCCACCCCTCAGTTGCTTTGGTATAGAAATATTTGTTATAAATCCTCTCTTTGTCCAAATAATTATGATTGAGTATACATAATAATTAGTTATTATACGATAGTATTGAAATATAAATAAGGTATTTATTATGTATGTATGTTACGTCATTCATAAAAAAGAGATTTCCCTCTGGCAGAGATGCTTTAATTTTATTATGAAAAGCAAGCAATATAAAAACAAAAACACTCACTCTCACGACCTGGTTTTCGACCGAATCATCGCCTTCATCAGGGGAATGATTTTTTTCACCTGAGAATCGCCTTCGCTTTATGAACCTGAACTTACGACTCAATCTCGCTGGATAGCCAAGTTAAGTACGTCACTGAGACACAGTGCAACTTTTGGTGTTTATGGCTCGGGCAGAAAGTTTTACCGACACCCTTATACACCTTATGATCAGGCACGTAGCCAGGACGGGGCTCCTGGTGCTTCCCCCCCCCCCCCCAAAAACTTTTTCCCAATAATTTTGTCGTTCTGACTTTAGCAGTGAACTTGAGCTTTAGCTTGAACCAGTGAGAAGAGATAAGTATGGGCACTGTAAAAGTAAATATAAAGCACTGAAAATTAAGGCAAGAGATTTAAACATGTCGGCAACGAATGGGAAAAGCTGATTTATTTCAGGTTTCGCAAGACTTCCCCTCCCCCCCCACCCCAAAAGAAAATTCTGAAAAAATCTGTCTACGTCTAAAAACAAGCCTGCTTATGATGACTACATTTCGGTGAAAACCCGGGTCGTGTAACAGTGTGTTGCATAAATTGGATTATTGTAAAAGTTTGCTTTCCTTAACACATTTATTTGCTATGGAATACCAAAAGGTTACAGAGGGTAGTTTTTTTAGAGCTACTTTATTTATGTGCATGGGGGTCCAGAATGTTACGGAGGGTTATGGAGGGTGAGGTGGAAATGTAACGTTACGCAATGTATAAATAAGCCTAATATAAGTGTCGAATGCAGGTTACTATTGCTAAAAGATTTATTATGAACCAATAAAAAGGCCTTACCTTGTTGGGAGATGGAGAGGAGTGTAAAAAAAAGTGTTACGTAATATACGGAAGGTCCCATATTTCCCGTGTTGTACGATGGAAACTTAATCCCAAAAATATTGCTTCCAGTGTATTATTCCGCCATCAATACACAGACTACTCGTATTCGTCCACATTGACCTACCTTTGCCATCGTGATTTCGGTAAGTCGTAAAGCGCCTCCCACAGCCATCCCATCACACACTGGATGCAATCCACCGCGGACCGTCACGGTATTCCCACGGAATCCCATCCCTCGAATCGCGCGGAAGGAACATATACTTATATATATTGGAATGGGGCAGGAAGATAAAGAGGGATGGTGGTCCGGGCATCAGGGTCGTATGGGTTTTTACGCTGTGAATAAAGTTGGATCTCGCTAGGTTTCCGGCGGTAAGAAAGGCTGTGGTGGAAGAATGCTACTCGGAGCGTGGGTGGGGATTATATGGGAGGGATAAATCCCGATATCCGTTCCGTCCATGGCTCCAAGGTTACAACCCAGGGGAGGGATTGCAGTCCTGAGAAGTGATAAGATCCTGAGGGGTCCGTGATGGATTCGTGGACGAACGGGTTATAGCTAGTCGAGACAACCCTTTTTTTGACCGATTCCCTCGAGGTATAGACCGAGATCGGGGACTCGAAATCGTGAGAGCGTGTTGAAAAGCACAGGATAAATCAACAATGAATACCAGAATTGTTGAATTACACAGAATATGTAACTTTGGAGGAGACTGAAGTCTCCCATTACAGCTTTCGATGTTATCGGAGAAAAGTTTTTTGGTGAAATCATAGTGAAGAGAGAAATTGGAGTTGAATTGGCTAAAAATGAATATTTATCTCATTAATGTGCGTTAATATGATGATTTAGAACAACTAAGCAGCGATACTCAAACATTACCTTTGACTGTTTCTCTAGTTTTATTCTAGAACCTATAATAATAGGTTTTATCTGACACTGAAGTGGCCATTGTGTTTTACAACTTTGAGGAGCGTAAAATAAAATATAAACAATAACAATGGCAGTCGGAAAGAAGAGAGAAGATCTTAGTTAGTAATGGAACTTGGCAAAAGAGCTCATCCCAAAGATGATTTTTAATTGACAGTTTTATAGGATTATGATGCCGTAATGATTCAATTCTACAGCGAGGACTGTTTTAAGGGATACTGTAAATTGATTTTCGTGACATAACCTTCTGCAAATCCACTGAATAAATATTGCAGATGAAGTACTTGACTTTTGTTTCATAGTAATTAATAATCATTAAAATTGATATATTTGATAAATCTTGATTTGATAAAATTTGATATCATTGATAAATCAAATGAATAAAATAATAAGGTTCTTTCCTTAAAATATCACAAAGAAACTTCAGGGTTGGCCTAACTTGGGGATTGTACATACTTAGATATCGAGATGGGCTGTTCCAAAAAGTAAGATTCCCACGCAAAATCAATTAAGGTACGTTTTTGGATTGAAAAATTGAGAAAGTGAAAATTCTTCCTTGAACCACTGATCATATATACCGTTTTTCTCTACATTCGTAGCTCAAGGGTAACTAAGGTACGAGTGGTCGTAATTAGTGGGCTGCCTTATTCCCGTGCGGCTACCCTTGAGTCTGTACTATTTATCGGATATTTTTCCCTGAACCCAGAAATCTAAAGGAAAATTAAAATCATATTCACATTTTACGTTCATGAAAAGAAATTGACTCTAACACCGGAGACCAAGTTCCTAGTTGTTGATGGAATTTCGCTTATTGGAACTCTAAATTGCACTTGATCCGTAAATAAATTTATAGGACAACAATGCATCAGCATGATTCAGGGAGAAAGATAGGAAGGAATGGGCACGGCCGGATCATGTCGTCAAGATTTGCAAACAATGTTTTCCGAAGGGAATTAGTCAGATCAATATTACAAGTAGAAAAATATGAATCCAAATTATAAAACAATTTAGGTACTTAAGTTTTATGCTGGAAGAAAATAGGTACGGTGCTAGTAGTAATCATTTAGAGGTGGCGAACTACTTCTGATAGGCCTTGTGCCCCACTTATGAAACGCGGGTAATTAGGTAAATTTATAATTTGTAAGGAAATAGAGGAAGAGAGAGAGGTGGAGAAAAATCCGGCGTCGGAATTAGCCTACTCTTAAATTAAAGGCACCAAGGGGTCCACGGTTTAATCTCCCACTCGGCTGACAGAGTATGTACTTGTCTTGTAGTTTACCCCATACAGCACCCAAGTGGTGGCCGAAAAGCCTAGCAATGAAAAATATATGCCACTACCCTGATTCGAACTCGGATCCTGGGGTTCGGTACTCACTGCACCCAACACCTAAAACCCGACACCACAATTGATACGGTATCTGTATTACCCGACGAAGAATTGATTTACCAAAAGAGAAATACTCTAGGTATACGCAATTGAGAGTTCTTGACAAGGTAAATATACGAATTCGTAAGGAAATAGAGGAAGAGAGAGAGGTGGAGAAACACCCGGCGTAGATCAAGGGTAATTAAGGGTAATTAGTAGGTTAATCCTTAGTCTACTCTTATATTATTATCATTTTTCCACTGTAGGGTACTTAAGTTAGGGGTACGGTGTTGAGGGAACGCACGTGTGTGGCATATCTCGTGTAGGGTTAGGTATTCAGATGAAAAATATCGATATGCCTGCATTAGAATATCGATGGACACGCAGTTATGAAAAGAGAAAGGATCTTTCTCTTGTAGAATAGAATTTCGAAAGGGGATTAGAATATGATGCCAAAAGGTGGACTTACTGGAATAATTATGAAAATTAAGTGGCGGCTTTGAGTAAACGAATGAGGAAAACGGTAAAGAGAGTGTGGTGTAGGAACAAAAGAGAGAAGGTTTTAAATGATGGTGGGAGAGAGGAAGCTGACTGGAGAAAATAGTGGACAGAGTGGACGTATTGAATAGGCTAAAGTGAGGAGACCGTTCTGAAGGAGGTTAAGGAGGCCAGAAAGTTTGATAAGCTGGGAAGAAGGAATAAGGAATAGGCTGTTTGAAGGAAATGGTGAGGGGTGTGGAGTATGTGGGTATAAAAGAGAACCGCGAGGGAAAGATACATGAAAGACTTCTCTGGCCGCATAGGGTTATTTAGAAGAGTTTCACGCACATGTAAATTCTTAAATTATAAATGGTTAGGGCTACCTTAAAACTTAAAAATAAATTCTATTTTATCCAATATATGACACTAATAATCGGTAATTAAAGTCGTACAATGCCGAGAAAAACGCAACTTAAGAACGCTCGGCATGACGAGAGGCGAAGGTGGAGTACTTCAAGAATATAAAATGAGCATCAACAAGAAGAAAACTAAAATCCTGGTGTGCGGAAGAGAGAAGCTTAGTGCAAATATCACAATTCGAGGAATTAAATGGGAGCAAGTGGAGAACTTCACCTACCTCGGCAGCAGATCAGGGACATGGAACATCGGGAAAGCAGACCAACGAAGAAGTGAAGAGTTCTTCACTTCTTTGTGGGATTGAGTACTCAAAATATTTTAATATTGGAAAATGGATCAGCACTAAAATTACCTGAAATATTCATTTTCATAGAGGTATTAGTGATAAAAAACTGTGAGAAAGTGTCTTCGTAATATCACACCGTGTAACATTAAAAATTTGCCTAAATCAAGCATAAAATTCGTGCCTGAGGCTGAACCTATACCCTCTATCTTTGGGATAGCAAGGCTGGCGAGTTTATGATCTGATGATGATATTATGATGGCTACCGGGTCCAGCACAAGAGAAAGGTCCTTCCTCTTATCATAATTGCGTGTCCATCGATATTTTAATGGAGGTATATCGATATTTTTCATCTGAATACCTAACCCTACACGAGACATACCACACACGGGCGCCGCGGCTTTATCGCGAGGATTCGACACGGCGCGCCGTGTCGAATCCTCGCGAAGGAACTCCTTTTGAGGAATGGAGTAAAAAAATCCACCCCCGGAAGGAGGTCGGAGGCGACGTGGGAGCGAAGTCGAATGAGGTTGGGGCAGCGGTGGTGCTGAGGGACGATCGCGAGATATGAGGGGCGGGGAATGGAAAATATCGGGGGCGCCGGAGCGACGTCGCATATACGCTCAGTCCCGCGCCACCGGAGTCTTCATCTCCACATAGTTTTCGACGGTTCGACAGCTTGCGGCGAGTGCAAATCCGGGTGTAAGCCCGCAGGGGTGTTGCTTGCAGGGGGTTTACGATCGAGGCAAGCGAAGAAGCTAGCTGCTTCTTCTGCTTGGGGGCTCAGCGCGAAGGATCCCCCTCCCACTAGTCACACGTTCAATCTTCATCCCGCCTTCCCGAGCTCCCTTTTGTGCCACATCGTTTCTTCTCCCATTCTCACCTCAGCTGTCGACGGTGTTCTTAATCCCATGCTGTTCCCATTTCTGCGAATTCGGGCACGATTTCTTTCCACCTTCGCCTCTCGTCATTGCGAGCGTTCTTAAGTTGCGTTTTTCTCGGCATTGTACGACTTTAATTACCGATTATTAGTGTCATATATTGGGTTACATAGAATTTATTTTTAAGTTTTAAGGTAGCTTTAACCATTTATAATTTAAGAATTTACATGTGCGTGAAACTCTTCTAAATAACCCTATGCGGCCGGAGAAGTCATTCATATATATTTCCCTCACGGTTCTCTTTTATACCCACATGCTCCACACCCCTCACCGTTTCCTTCAAACAGCCTATTCCTTATTCCTTCTTCCCAGCTTACCAAACTTTCTGGCCTCCTTAACCTCCTTCAGAACGGTCTCCTCACTTTCGCCTATTCAATACGTCCACTCTGTCCACTATTTTCTTCAGTCAGCTTCCTCTCTCCCACCATCATTTAAAACCCTTTCCCTTTTGTTCCTACACCACACTCTCCTTACCGTTTTCCTCATTCGTTTACTCAAAGCCGCCACTTAATTTTCATAATTTTTCCAGTAAGTCCACCTTTTGGCATCATATTCTAATCCCCTCTCGATATTCTATTCTACAAGAGAAAGTTCCTTCCTCTTATCATAACTGCGTGTCCATCGATATTCTAATGCAGGCATATCGATATTTTACCTCTGAATACCTAACCCTACACGAGACATACCACATACGTGCGTTATCTCAACACCGTTCCCCTAACTTAAGTACCCTACAGTGGAAAAATTATAATAATATAAGAGAAGGATTAGCCTACTAATTACCCTTAATTACCCTTGATCTACGCCGGGTGTTTTTCCACCTCTTTCTCTTCCTCTATTTCCTAACAAATTCCTACATTTACCTTGTCATGAACTCTCAATTGCGTATACCTAGAGTATTTCTCTTTTGGTAAATCAATTCTTTGTCGCGTAATACAGGTACAGTATCAATTGTACTGTCGGGTTTAGGTGTTGGGTGCACGTGAGTACCGAACCCCAGGGTCCGAGTTTGAATCAGGGTAGTGGCATATATTTTTCATTGGTAGGCTTTTCGGCCACCACTTGGGTGCTGTATGGGGTAAACTACAAGACAAATACTCTGTCAGCCGAGTGCGAGATTAAACCGTGGGCCCCTTGGCGCCTTTAATTTAGAGTAGTTTAATTCCGACGCCTGAATTTTCTCCACCTCGCTCTCTTGCTCTATTTCCTTACAAATTCCTACATTTAGCCAATTTTACTTATTGAATCATTCATTGATAAATGTATCCCTTCTTTTTTTGCTCCTACTTTATATACTTGTGCCAATTTGGACATAGTAATGCACCCCAAAATTGAAACAAATTAGGATGTAAGAGCGGAATGGGGGAAATATATTTCGTGTGAACAAGAGGTAAAAAATACATTTCTGTTGCTGAGTTAGGATGCATTGTTCTGAGACTTCTAGATAGGAATACGGTGTGCTACTATTAAACACTATTAATTTATGCAGAAATAGTTTTCCGGTATACTGGAATTGAAAATTATTTCATGACGCTCATATTTTGTTTGCGCCATCAGATTTCAGCAGAAAATTATCCAGGAACACTAAATTACAAGCTACATTAGCTCTGAGAAAAATCAGATGAAAAGAAAATCTGATTAAGTTGAATGATGGGGCAAAAATGGTCAGGGATGCTTGAAGGTCCTCTCGACTTTCTGCTACAACTTCGATGTCACCAGCAAACCTTAGCATGTATATATCTTCGCCATTCCCCTTGATGCCCTTCATACCAATTTCCTCTGCGTTTTTTATAGCTTCTTCCAGGTATATATTGAATAACGCTGGGGAGAGGTTGCATCCTTGTCTGACTCCTTTATTTATTTTGGTTTCTATCTTCCTTCCGTCTTTCATTTGCATAGTGGTGACCTGGTTCTTGTAGAGGCTATAGATTATTCTCCTATCCATGTAGTCTATTCCAATTGCTTCCAGTATCTTGAACATCTTGTTCCATTTGACGTCGTCAAAGGCCTTTTCCAAGTCCACGAATGCAAACAACAAAAGCATATTATGGCTTAGCAGAACAAAGAATGTCAAATACCATTGATGGTTTTTGGCGCGGTATTTGAAATTAGGTTGGAAATCACATTTATGTATACTTTTTTGTATCTTTCATTCGGAGCGACACCATAATATTTGACAGTAGTCGCTATAATTTTATGCTATTTATTATTTTACTTTCAGAAGAATATCTGTGCAAGTGCTATCCATTTATGATGAAATGTATCTCAGGTTACGTTTTAAAAAAAGCGTGGAATTACCAAAAAAGCAAATCGTTAATGTGCTTTTTTTACACTTTAAACGATAGTTACCTATTACTCATAAGGACTCGTATATAAAGTTTAACACAAATCTGTGCAGAGATAATAATCTCTTCAGCCACGTTAAATGATTTTAATAGCGCAAGGACAAAACATAACCGCGATAAAAACTTATAGGGTACCAAGATCGAGAATAATAGCAATTTAATCGATTAGTCGGCGGTAAAATTGTATGACACACACCGATGAAAGGAGAAAACATCACCGAATATGTTGGTGTTTGGTATATGCTAAATGAATCAAATTCGCGAGTACAGGTAAAGGCTTTACTAAGTTTGCCTATAGTAATATCATTAACCTAATACCGGTATTTGGTAAATAAGCGATAACTATTAAACCATACGTGTTATACGTATAATTTCAATTTTTGTGATAATGACATACATTTTTGTTAGGTATATTTTTGCTTCATTGTTATTTCATTTGATAAATTTATATGTAACTCAGGTTATTCTCAAAAAAGAGAATGTCGTTTTTACTTAAGGTTGTATTATCCACCTGTAGATGTCTCCTTTATTAGACCCCATTTCAATGCACATCATGATGATGATGTTCTTCGAGTTTTTTATCCTTGTTTTCACATAACATGCAATTTTTGTAGCTAGTTGCATCTCGATATGCTACAGTAATGATGACCATTAAAATTGTAAGGTAATTTATCACTTCGTTAATTACGTTGATGTTAATATATGGGTTAATTTATGGAGGTTTGGTCGTCTTTTTTAAGAAATTCAACTTCCTTTTTTTGCCAACGTTTCGCCTTTTTTTTTAAGGCTTCTTTAGGGCTGCAGTACACTGCAAGGAATACAGTTGGTAATAATTATAATATATTACAAAGATAAAAAAGTTTTCAAATATAAATTTAGTACCTCAAGGATTAACTTTCTTACTGTGACAATGGTAATAACAAACTCTTCCTCCTAGTAACAAAATCAACATCAAAAACAAAACCAAAATGGAAAACCAAGATAAAATTTTGTTTGAAAAATATAATGAGTGAAATAAAAATATTAAAAATTGATGTTAATCTTTTATAAAACGTGTTGATGTACCCTCAAATTCTTATTATGTAGCCCTGAAGATGGAAGTATTAAACTCCGACACGTCGGCAAAGAATGATATTTTTATTCACCATTGACTTATACTGGCAAATTTGATGGATTTAGAATCGAGGTCGATAAGAGGAGCACATTAACTATATCCTAAATATTCATATTTCATTCGGAAATATATCAAAACACCCCTTATCTAACGTTTCTACTGCATGAATTATCTTTTCTTCTTTCCCCTCCGTACGAGTAGATCCTTGTTCTCACTCCGGGTGGATAGCTGGAGCGTGCGACTGGAGAAGCATCACCGTCACCGCACGGGGACATTTCTCCTCCAAAGAGATCTCCCGAGGCGGGAGTCGGGAAGAGCGAGGGATGCGATTTATTATCGTGAGAAATGAAACGCGCGAAGCGGCCGGGAGGAATTGGACGGGCCTTCTCACCCTCCTCGTCCTTTTGCGCCCTCGCCTCTCTCCACTGGATGCTCGCGAACGGTAGTCTTCCTTTTACGGCCCCTATCCATTCGAACGAGGACGGAACGGACGTCAAAACCGAACTCCACTCGCCATTCGCGCAGGACTGCGTTTTAATAAAGTGCCGAGTCCGGAGCGGTCGTCGTTTTTATCAGACATTCTTGGACGCGTAACGTTCAGCATCTGCAAGAGTAAAATTTCCTCCTGATGCCGATCTCGGTGTTATTACCGCTAAGAGGAAAGCTGATCGTTGACCATATATCTTTACTACGATGTTTCTTGCATGAGGTGATCTTGTATTTCCAGTAGAAATGAATCTTTATCAAGTCACAATAAGTGGTTAACAGTCAGAAAATTGGTTTCACGAGGCTCTCCACTCCATTCTTAAATTACATAGCTTCTTCGCAGAAATTCCGCAGAGAAAATATCATTCGCCTTGACCGAGATTCGAACCCGAATCCCCTGATTTCCGGTCAGGTCCTTTAATCAGTTGAGCTGCTGAGACGGCATTTTTCCCTGTGGAATATTAGAGGCCTTAAAGGAACTAGATGTTCTCGAACTGCTAGGCAAATTATGTCACAAAGCAGTCGATGTCGTGCGCCACCGTCGTAATCCTTCAATTTAGATAGCTTCTTCATATTATTATGTTTCTTCTATTTCATGCCTTTCACTACTTGCTCCATTCCAGGTTTTACTTTGCTACAACCCCTTTTCTCGTAACAGTCGGTGCAACTTCTCTTTTGTTTAGCTTTTTACTCGACAGAATTCTTCATGAAATCTCAAAATGTGTTTGATATGGTTGTCACCCCGTCTTTCAACCTTTAACCAGATTTTTTTCATCTGATTTTTCTCAGAGCTACTGTAACTTGCTCCGTAAATTCATTTGACTTTTATCAATTCTAATAGCACAGCATTTCATTTGCAGTAATACTGAGTAATACATCGAAGAAGAATGCTATCTTACATTTATGAAGGTATTTTGTCCATAACACGTTACCAGTGGTCTATAACATGCTTCAGGTGCTTATATAAAGCTTTATATTCCTAATTTTTAGTTCGTGAATAATTTTCTGCTGAAATATAACGACGCCGAAAAAATATATGAGCGTCATGAAAGAATTTTCAATTCCAGTACACCGGGAAACCATTTTTGCATAAATTTGTAGTGTTTAATATTATCACACCATATTCCTATCTAGAAGTCTCAGAACAATACACCCTAACTCGGCTACAGAAATGTATTTTTTTGCCTCAGTTCGCACAAAATATATTTACAGCATTACGCTATCCTAATTTGTTTCAATTTTGAGATCCATTACTATTTCCAAACGGGAACAAGTATATAAAGTAGGAGCAAAAGAATAAGGAGCATATTTATCAATGAATGATTGAATAAATAAAATTAGCTAAATGATGTACGTAAACAGGAAAAACAGCATTTTATATACAAATGTAATGCACCACGAATGCGATTGTGATCGCCAATTTTAAATTACGAATAACTCGGCGGAATTTTTTCGCTATTTAAACATCTCTTGACGTGTCTTTATGTCGTCAATCATAAAATGACACCATATTTTTCTACAATCCTGTCTGAATCAACAAATTTCACTTTTGCATGTTGAATCAACCTATATATCCCCTATGTCTTCATCACCGAACAAAATGTTCTCTCCTCTACACTCTTCTTCTCCCTCTTCTTACACTATGGGCGTTTTTTGTTCACGTCTGAAGCTTTTTCCGATATTCGCTTCTTGTCAGTGGCATTGAATGGCGAAACCTAGATTGTATTCTGTAAAATAAGCACAAGACATTTGCATATTCGTTCAGTAGGGACATCGAGAGAGCATAAAACGCTATTATAAAATAGGAGGGCATCCACATAATACGTAACACCTATTTCTCATTGTTTTCACACCTATTCCCCCATGCTATGTCCCGTAACATTTTATAAGACCCAATATCTAAATTTCGTTACGCTGACAATAAACCCTCTTTTTTGTTAATAGGAAATCAGCTATTGGTTAAAAGCAAGTACCTTACTCATTTCTCAATATAATTATTTTCACTAATTTTAATTTATAGCATCTATATTTTTCGAAGAAATCGTTAATTTATAATTAATTTTTCTATCATCTTGACGGAAGGCAAGACCACCTAGCTGCCCATAGGGCATCGTAACAGTTGCCCCGAAGTCTCCTCCCCATCCCTTCTGCGAGACGTAATGCATGGACTGCCCGTAACTCTTGATAGCATTTCATGCATGAATCTTTTCTTCGCACTCGCCCGAGGAAATCCTTGGAATTACCTCTCCATCCTTGAACGAGAAGTGAAGAGTGAGAAACCCGTTTCGTTCCGGGCATTGCCCTCAAGTTCCAACTTTCCCCATTCGAATATCAAGTGTCGTTGGAAGGAAAATGTCGCAAGGCCGGGAATTCATCCCGTTCGAAGTTTTCGTTCCCTTATAAGCGAGCGATAAAATTTCTTTCCCTCACCCGTCGTCGTTTGACGTGACTCGAGGCCAATGTTCGTCACGACGTGCCTTTTTTTTATGCAAGAGTCCCCCTGCCCTATCCCCTCAAGAGAGAGACAGAAGAAAGAAACTCTCCTCTCAGCCAAGTTTCCATTTTCTTTCTTAGAGCTCCGTGTCCGAATATTGGACGTCCTGGAGACGTCGTGATGCCCGAACGCTTCGACAATTTCAGTCGTCTCCTCGCCCTCGAATCGAGCGCCTATTGGTTCCACTCAGTGAGCCTGTCTTTCCTAGTGACCATGCGAAGCGAATCTCCACTCCTTGAAGATGGGAAGACGTGGGAAGGAAAGCATCCAAACCGTTAAGTTCCTTCACTACCGAATGTGCTTCGAAATTCTCCAAAAAGCAGGAATTTTTTAAGGAATGTTCCAAGTTTTAAGGGGGTCGAGGAATTCAGCATAGAAACGTTTTTTTTTTCTGCATCGCAATATCCATCCACTTTTACCATGTGTGTGGACTTCAAAAAATACCTAAAAAGCAGCGGCGTCGGAAGTGGGGGGCAGAGGGGGCATTCCCCCCCCCCCCCCTCCCCCACAATTTGCCCCGGGCCCTTTAGAAATTAGTCTTCATTAATAAAAATTTTATTTCACTTGAAACCAGCTTGCCTATTACCTTCGGACGCATATTCTACCACCTTCATATGCACTTTTAGCGGAATTCTAGTGTCTACCTCCTCTTATCCGGAAAAAAATAAGGGCCCTTTTCATAGGAGCCGGGCCCTTTTCTGAAGAGCCGGGCCCTTTTCAAGGTTGGCCCCACCCAGCGAAAATAGTTCCGACGCCCCTGCTAAAAAGCAGTGAAGTATTAACTTTTAACAGGCCATAGTAGAGAAACTAAAGGAAGCTACAAGTGATAGGTCAAAATAATCACCTAGGATTAGTCGTCGCACGAGATAACTTTATTCCCCGAGGAAAGCGAGCGATCGAACGTAAAATATCGTTTGACATTCACACGAATTAGATTTCAACCAAAAATGAAGTTGATTTAATGCCTAAATGTGTTGGTCCCTTTTCCAAAATTGAAATCAAAAGAAATAATGTCGACTGGAAGACGCCTTTACTCATTATGCCGCTCAAGAATAAAACTATGTCCACTTTATATTTGAAAATACCAAGGGAAGTCACTCCACTCGATCTATCCTCAGGTGTATGTCCTTATGGGCTGTGTTACTTTTACCAGGCATTTCGGTCTATGACTTAAATTGAGGGCTGTTCTTTAATCGCACTTACACTAATGACTCCTATCAGTGTGTAGGATTATTTCATATGATTTTCAGACTCAGGAGCTCAGGGAAAAAGGGGACGAGAATTAATTAAAGGATTTTTAAGCGAGGTTTGAGAAATGAATGGAGAAATGAGAAGAAAAGAATGGAGAAAGGACGCTGGGAAAAAAGCAGATGAGTATGCGTGCACCATAGTGCTAGAAGAAAATGGGTCGTTGGAGGAAATCGGATAGAGAAGATGGATGAAGATATAGAAATATAAGCAATGGAATTCTGTAGATTTTCATTGAAGGAAAATGCTTGAGCACGAGGGAGTGAACATATATTTTTGTTGGGATGAAAAAACGTAGGACTTACATGAATTTAGGGAAATACAATAGAAACAAAAGAAAGGAAATAGAAGTCAGTGAGATAAAATAGAGAAAAATCGCTTTCCGGCTAAATCATAACAACGCAAAAAAGATCCAGATCAGAGTAATAACACTTTGCGCTTTGACTAAAGATGAAGCATGAATATTATTCCTACGCACGCAAATAAAATACTTATTTTCCCATTATTTACTAAAATAATACCGTGATATGAATAATATAGTCGAAGGGCTGCTTAAACACGCACAAAGCGAAATTAAAATTTTGGTAACTAAAATACTTGTCCTAGAGAGTTTTTCATGAGTCAATTTTGAACGCATGGTGTCTTTAACTCTTATGCTTTGTCACCCTAATAACATACCACTGGTTTTATTTTATACATAAAAAAATATTTAGCTTGTTTTACCGTAGAAAGGAAATAAATCAATTAACCTACCGTTTGCCAGGTAATACATACTGAAGTCCTTGGATTTACTTTTTTCCGAGGTTCCAAGTGGCCTAATTACAATTCATTATAGTACTTATCCACGCTCTTCGGAAGTTTCTTCCTGGATTTAACATTGCATAGAAAGAAATGTGACGTAGTTGAATACGAAGGTATTTCCTATATTATGTTGCACAATAGGAAGGAAATGAATCTCATCGCATTTTACACTAAACTGGAATCGAATGATAAGTTTTCTTCTCTTTCGCCATTTGATTATGATTTTGTAGGAAAGGCGACGGAAATTCCATTAAATACCCTAATTGGATATAGTCCAGGTGTCTCGTAGTTTTACCCCTGATTCCGAGCCGGAATGACCGGCCAAACCTGTTAATTCCAATAGAGATGCAAATGGGGCCCCAAATAGTTGCTATACTAGCAGATGTAGCGAAATTTAAAAGAATGGTTCCAAAAATATTTAATTTTTTTCCTGCACATGCTCTGGGAAACCTTGCGATTGTTTAATTACTCAAGTGAACACAGGTCGAGCGTATAGAAATAACTCACTACTCCAGTCTAATACATTTAAATCCTTTCCTCCAATATTACAGCTTCTCCCAGTGAATAGTCCTCTGCAGGAAGGAATATAAGTTTTTACGAAAATACTGCCTTCAAAAATAGCCGCTATCTCCCACCACTATGCAGTTCTCAAGATATTATGAGGACACTTCTTCCTCTTCCTGCATTTAGTATTGCATCTAACTCAGTTTCACAATTTCCCTAATTCTATCCATCACATCAAATATTTTAAGCTATTATTTCCACCTCCATTAAAAAAAATTAACGAAAAGAACTTGAACATCTGCATCGGACATGTATTCCGAAACGAATGTCAACATTATAATCAACTGTTTCTTCTTGAGACCATCGGAAAAGGAGAAAATGATAATGGATTAGTGTAAAGTAACCTGAATATAATCTTTAATTGTGGATAATGCACTCGGTATGCTCACTCGAAACCCAAGTACTTATGTAAGAAATGATTCGCCAGTCACTATATAATACTACTGTGCGGTGCTGCAAAATTCACCTGTGGAATAAAACTGGCGGAAAATCCAACGCTAGGTGGCACAGTAGAACGTGCACCGTGCACCCATTAGGTTCACCTACTCCGTCGTGGTCATTACATCCACTTAGCTTCTCCGTGTTCCCGAATCAAATCCATGCTTAATAGACTTATTCAGTACTTCAATTCATTACGGCCCAGCGTCCGTTCGGAGTGAGCGTGGTCCCGAAATTGCAATTTTCGCGAATCGGACGGAAGGAAACCAATTACGGGAGCATTCTGCGTTCCCGATGCAATTTAACGCATCGTTGACTCGCTCCTGGAGAAAAAGGGGGACGCTTTGATGAGTCAGATGCAGAAAAAATATTGCAATAATGGTCGCAAAGGAGATTGGGGGGTAACGAAAAAATAACGCAAGACCTATGGGGAAGAGGAAAAAAAAAGCTTGCGCAGTATGATGTGAAAATAGCTTTCGCGTTTTTCAACGGCAAAGGATTTCTGATGTGATTCCTGGGGTGAGGAATCTATTTGGACTCGTTTCGCTATTTAGCAAGCATACAAAGGAAACAAAATTCGGGGTTGAGAAAGATGTGCTGTAACAAATGACAATAAGGGGTGAGGATCATTGGCGCTTATTCGGTGAAAGTATTAGTGAGTCTACAGATCTGCAGAGCTTACAGATCTCAACACCACGATCGGCGTTTACTGTTATTTTTCAACCCTTTTAATGGCAGTAGTCCCTATGGAACAGTCCTTCCCTACCTTTTTTTATTACTTGCGGCACAAATTATAGGCACAAATATTTCCACGGCTCACCTACCACGCAAAA
The DNA here is from genome assembly GCA_933228895.1 of Platycnemis pennipes. Taxonomy (NCBI): domain Eukaryota; kingdom Metazoa; phylum Arthropoda; class Insecta; order Odonata; family Platycnemididae; genus Platycnemis; species Platycnemis pennipes. Next base: position 114,936,714 of record OW121850.1, read on the forward strand.
TTTTGGTCATGGAAAATGAAAATAACTTGATGAACTCCACAAGAATAATATTCGGACGACCCGGGTTTCGGCACTTTGTGAAATCTACAGGCCGCAAAGTGTCGAAACTCGGGTAGTCTGAATAAAATTCTTGTAGATTTATTTAATTTTCAAGTTATTTTCACTTTCCGTGATGAATAACGTCCACCATATAACGCCTGAAAGCATTTCCTCAGTCAACATTTATGCCACGGCACGCTGTAAAGGCACATTTTCGTATTGACATGAATATTTTTTCAGTTTTAAATTAAGCATATCAGATAGGCACTTGTGTCAGGTTAAGTCTTCTTATGCCATCATATGCGCGAAATAAACATAAACAGAATACTAGATCCATGCATCCTCAGTGAGTGGTACTTCAATAACTCAAATCAATACCTCAATGATTGATATTGGAGATAGATTACATATCGCACTAATGAACTAAACACATTATACTGAGGCACTGTAATTAAATTTTTATAACAATAATTTAGTGTAATGAGCAACAGAATGAAAAGGGAATTACTCTCATGTCTAACTCCCACGTATCGTCGTAGAATGGGTTCTGAAACGCCTGCACTTCAGTCAGAAGTCAAAGTGAATATTTTGGAACGAAAGTTGTACTGCGGAAAAGAATATACTTTAGGTCGATATTCTCATGGTTTGTGGGCAAAATCTACGACGCAGAAGCGTATGTTTTATCTCTGGAAGAGTTGGTGTATATTCGGTACGTTGGTAAATTGGAACTTCTAGGTTATTGAAAGAGATTTAGAGTCATGGAAAAAAATATCTTCTTGGTAGATGTCAAGTTTAAAAACATTTTCTTTTCTGATGACATTGTCTTCATCACACATTTATGTACTCCCGCTATTCAGCAATGTCTTTTGAAGGAAATTTATGATAGGCAAATATTTTCGGCAAAGAAATGCCACGGTGGCCGATATCATTATAGGAGGAAAGGAGATCATCACAGAAAGTGAATAAAGAATGACGGGGAGGTTGGCATTAAGCCGGTGGTGACATTGACCTCATAACAAAGGAAAGGTGAGGAGTACAGTTTGACGCCTCATCTGATGGACGGCGTATTGCTCGCAAGCGCATCCTAAGCGGCCTTTAAAAATTATGACGTCGTTAGCTTCCCATCCGGGGGGAGGGGAAATGCAAATTGGTGACCATGCCCTCATTCCTCGAATCAGGAGAGCAAGTTAAATCAGTTCAGAGTGAGATTAGGATCGGCCTGGGAGAATTTTCCACAAATAAGGCGATGAAAAGCATACCTACTTGGGAAATTTTCGCTTATGCAAGTTTTTCCTTCAAGAATAATAATAAATTGAACGTAAGCTTCAGACTGATTGATTTGTATGCACGTTTTTTTTAATAATGGTTGAATCACGGCAAATGAAAATTATTTTTTGCCAAAATCTCGAAATTCACACAAAAAGTTATTTGTGATTGCAAAACATTTAAAAAATGGAAAAAATCTGAATATGGTTGCAAGAGTATTCAAGTCGAAGGTCACTCGGCTTAGTGAAGCTCATGTACTCGAGCTTTGCTTGTTGAGGCTTCCGCGGAGTGTCTGGTTTGAGGATCCATTCGTGCGGAATTCATTTGCCAAAAAGAAAGTATTGGTTTTATTATGATTTGAGAAAAAGAGGTATGGTTAATGGAAAAAATAAAAAGTGAGTCAATTGGTATCATTCAAGACTTTACATCTCTCGTACATTGTTCACTGGTGATGATGTGACATGTCGGATGACGAGTAGGGACTTAGAAAAATTTCAGCCGTACGCGTAAACTAGAATAACCTATACGCGTACGGGATATGCGTTAAATGCGGATCGTTTGAGTGTCCATGCGCCCACTTGAACATCAGAGCGCAGAACTAAATGGTATATAAGACGGTAAAAATCTGCTATGAAACACTTCAGACCTAAAGACGCGAACTGAAACGTTGGCGAAACTGTTGTCATCCTAGAATGGACACACGCGGAAGAAATCCCGAAACGAATGAATCCTCATACTCAAGCTTTGGTTTAAAGGCTTGGTAGTTCAACATCAAGTACAAACTGAAGCCCAACTGCGAGTGGAATTCTCATTCAATGGCAGGAGAATTCATTCCTCCTGCCACCCGAGTTCTCTCAGAAAAATCTGCATCCATGAAAATTTCACAGATTGGGATTCAATCGAGCTGTCATAAGGCCTATCCCACATCTGGACGCTCTACTCTTTGGGCTACTACATGAGGCATAGTACAAAAGAATCCACATCATTTTATCTCACCAGGCAGGCATTTGTGGTACCTAGCTATTGAATGATTTCATATCTCCATTCAACCCACAAACCTGAAATCCGAGAGTTTTTGCGATTATTGAATTCTTAATTTCAATTTCAAAATATCCGCAGTTCGATCTTGGAAAAAAAACTTCAGATTCGTATACTTTCCATATACATATAGGTACTCGTTCCCTTCACTTAGTGTCTCGCAGGTGAGACTTTCCATTAAGAATTCAACATATTAACGGGTGCGGACACACTTAAAAAGAAAACGACAAACGAATCACTAAGTTCCACTCTTCCTTCGATACTGGAGTCCTGGAGTCGAACTTCTGTAACTCCTTACAACTCTTCTCAAGTTTTATACCACATAGCATCGCAGATTTCCGAGTCTCTTCAAGTACAGTTCAAGTGAACTTCACGTGCGTTTTCCTCCCATCACAACGATGACCTTTGACTCTTCCTTCTCGCGTCTCCTCGGTAATTCTATCCTCTCTCTCGACCTCCCTTCCTCTTTCTCTCCTTCATCTCCTGGCCATCAAGATGTCTTGCGTTTCTGTCTCACTCCGGTCAATTGGGATTATCTTACTCCTATTCCCCATCTCATCCATCATCTATTCTCTCCTCGTCCTTCATCAAACCAGAGCAACCAGCTATAATTCACAGTGACCCACAGCAATACATCTACATCTACATAATACCCTGCAAGCCACCACAAAGGTGGGTGGCAGGGGGTAATTTCTCACCAAGCATGCACTACATATCTTGCATAAAAAAGGAATAGTATTACTATACTAGTCAGAACTTCACTATTTAAAAAAGATAGAAATTGCAAAGCAAGCATGCAAAAACATTCTGTTAGTAGGGTTAGCTTTAAGTACTCATACCAACATGCAGCTACCAATGCTATCCATTGCTACTCTACGATTGGACATATTTACCGTTATTCGTATCTCTAATTGTACGAGGGAAAAAGGACATTTTGAATCTGTCAGTTCGGCAATCAATTTCTCTAATTTTATGATTATGGTCCAGTCTACCATAGTAAGTTGGGGTTCGCAAAATATTTTTAACATCATCACTGAAAATATTGCCTTGGAATTTATTTAAGATATTAAATCTAAATTTCAACCTGCGATCTGATAATGATTCCCATTTTAATTCATTTAATAGACTGGTTACGCTAATATGATTATCGTATCGTCCCTTTACAAATGTTGCCGATCTTCGCTGCACACCTTCAAGTTAATTATTTAGACCGATTTCGTAAGGATGCCATACACAGGCAGCGTAATCCAAATGAAGTCTAGCAAGGGAAAAGTAGCTGATATCTCGTACATGATCGTCACGTTTACCCAATACTCTTTTGATGAATCCCAGTTTACGATTAGCTTGACCCAATACGAGCGGCTACGTTCACTCAAGAATTTACTCCGGGGCCCAGAAGATTTAATTGTACCCCTGAGTGCACTCGAATTAATTTATTAATTAATAACAAAGGAAATAAGTACTTGAATGTAATCTTGTTAAAGTAGCCTATGTTTATATAATTTTAATTAAATCTAGAATATCACATCTAAGTAAGATACTCCTAACGGGATGTATGTACTAGTATACATTTCCCATTCTTGCGATTATTTAGGTGTAGGGGCCATCGGAACTGTAAAAATATATCCCTATTTTTATCATTCTACCACGTAATAAAAAAAGGAAAAATTTTTGATACTTAATTGTAAATTAGAACGTTATCTTGGAACGTTGGTGGTCCGCGGATCGAGGCTCGGGTCAGTAGAAATTTTTTCTCTTGTGATCTAGCAATCTACTCCACGCACTTTGTATGTATTTGTTCATTTATGTATTCTGTAACTTTTGCAAACCTTTCCTAGGTATGTTTAAATGTGGCCGTTCGATAAAAAAACTTACTTGCCTAGATATTCACATATTAGCAATTAAATAATTTTTCACTATCGTATCAGCGTTAAATATATATTTATTAACTTTTAATTCATTTTCCACATCGATATGTAGTTTTGCAATGAAAAACTTCCTCATCCTCTGGTCACACACCTCATTTGCTATATGCATATCCTCGATAATATGAAAGCTTTGAAATTGAACCTTGGTTCTAATTTACGCGATGGATTTTGTGCGATAAGCTCACTCGTTTACTTACCACTAATCCTTATCTATAATGAAGTTATTACCAGCAATAAAGGTGATACATTCGATTCGACTTTCAGTTTTTTATTCGTTTAGAGCGGTATTGATGGGATACAAGGGTGTGAGTATTCGCAGATCAAAATTATTGGTACGTTCCGCATTTTGGCAAATTACATCAACCAAAAGGATCCAGTTCACTACCCTCACCTTTGATGCTCTTTCCCAATTAATGAGAAAGCGTTCACTCAGGAAATTTCATCCCGCCTGGGATTTCGTTTTAATCCATCTCCCATTCCCAATAACTGCACGAGCAAACTCCGGCAACTCAATTCGATCCCGGCCTTATCAATTCTTTCCGTTCTCATCGTTGTTGCAAATACCTGCGAGCTCAAAAATATTTACTGCGTGGAATTCTGTTCGAATCATGAGCGCAGCATCCCTCTAATTCGATGACGTCAATCCACCGAGTCGATTGGACAAAATATGCCTTGGGTATTTCTAACGAGATTTCGGAATAGGGTGAAATTGGGATTAGAACTAGTGGGGTTCTGTTTCAGTTGATGCTCCTAAGGGAAGTTACTGCTTCAGGGATGATCTTCGCCATAGCACTCAAGATTTGTAATTCAGATGGCATTAATACATTCAGACGAGCAGGTAAGGGATTAATTTACGTGCGTCCAAATCATCTGCCTCTGAAGGAGGGTGGAATACTTAGCAAAAAAATGAGCATTTTCTTCGCACTCATACTTGTTGCCTAAAATGTCCACAACCTCCCCTCAACACCCCCCACCCCCCCCCCACCCACCCAACATTCACATAACCCAGTTTATTTTTTTGAACCCCGGTGGACAACCCAGTGAAAAACCTGTTTTACTAGTACTCACAATACGCTCTAGACAGTCTCAATGCCGAAAACTAGCGTGGTATGGTAAAAAATGTTTATTTTGGAAGATTAATTTGTACTCTTATGGATGGAGATCGTATGCCATCAGCTCTCTCGTCAGCTTATCGTCTAGTTACATACTTATTTTAGGTGTAATAAAAAACGAATTACACGAAGAAATAGTTAAATCAAATTGTGAAAAAAGGACAAAGTGACCCCATTTTACGGTAGCTATTACGAGTCCGGTCGGAGACAATGATGGGTATAACGGAACATAGGCTAAAAGAATTCAAAGGCACCACTTCGGAACGAGCATTATTTCGTCAACTTTGGTGTGCCAGATTTACAAATAGGCAACCCAGGATGGGACAGAGGTTAATCCTGATGGCTTTCGTCATGCATGAGGAAAAATTCAGGACTAGGTATACTTAATTCAATCCGTTATCGTGTAAACTTCCCTCTCCACTCCGTGTGCTGTCTAATGATTGGTGTTTATTTTGCCGGTGTAGGTCATTGGCAAGGGGTGTGTTGGCAGTACTTAGGATGCGACTCACTGCCTTAACTATTTTCCCAACACCATCCCTCAGCCCCTTTTTCCCCGTGATGCAATGCAGCTATTTTAGAACTTACAGGCTGACCTTCATATGCCTAAAATATTTACCCTTGTGATAGAAGTCTGTCTTTTTTATACCTCTCTAAAGAGTATTTAGGCTGGGGGAAAATGTGGAACTACACAGGGCATGTGAAATATTTTTGAGTCGAGAGAGCAGATTTATTTCAAGAACTCACTGTGCACGGTGGGTAAAGTACTTCTTTTGATATATTTTTAGGGTTCCTCTGAGGCTTATACCAATTTATAGGACTTAGAAGCAAATGGAAGAATGGAAAAATGGCCCTGCTCGATGTACCTGCACGTGGGATCATCCTACATCGTCCATCTTCCGTGCGCATTAATAGTGCCAAAGGCCACACAAGGCACCACACAAAGCCACATTTAGGAATGGGGGAGTTTACTCGGAACTAAAAGTGCTCTTTTGTTCGCGAAATCGTTAGATGGAAACGAAAAATGAATTTTATTGAAAAAAATAATCTTCTAACCTGAGCCATTCGCTCATAAATCAAAAACTGAAATAAGCGAAAGGTGACGCCCATTGATTGAACTGTGTTGCCGGGATTACGATGAACGTTTTCTGACGTGACGTAAACGGACGGTAGCGGTGAAAGCTAAAGTAGCGGCTCCATTGTTGGTGGTACATCACGATCGACGGCGGTCCAATATGGCGGTGCGGCGAACATTCACCTCTTGGGTTCGAAATACTGTAAAACCATAAGTTTTTACTTTTTTCTCAAGATTTTCTAGCGTGAGTGAAGTGTAAATACAACAGATTGTGCTGTGAAAGTTTCATGGAAAAAGAACGATTTTCAGTGGTCGAAAAATGTTTTGAAAAGTGTCACCCTCATCCGAACATTTATCCCTGATTGAGTTTCAAGCCACTCATGATTGGCTGACGGAAACCAACGTGACGGGAAAGCTAGACCTTGACAAGCTTTCCTCAACGTCCGTCGGCGGCTCCGTCATCGTCCGGCCATCGTAATTAGCTTCATTGCGTTCCCATTCTTCTAGCTTCTACAATGACACCGCCCGTTTCCGTCATGTGAGAAAACGTTCATCGTATTCCCTGCCAAGCTTATTTACGTCATCCACCTCCCATCCTGCGCTTTGCTGTCCTGGCTACTGCGGCCTGCGGACAGTTTCAGTTTTCTCCGAACAAATCACGAATGCTTATGCTCATTCAATACTACGATTATCAAGAATTATAAATAATGCAGAAAAGTAAAAAGAGTGTACTCTATGGAATGTTTTATAGCCACTGTCTACTCGCCTAAACAAACCTTCACACACGAAAATTATGCCTTGGTTATAAAGTGGCTGTCATCGATGAAACGCTAAATTTTGAGATGTAATTTTCGAATTTCTGTCACTTCACTTTGGTGTCAACGTCACTACACGAAGGATATTGGACCGAGTTTAGACAGGTTTTAGGGTGCCTACGTATAGAGTCTAAAAACAGCTTTCAATTGCGTTTCCCCGCGAGGCCCCTACCTTCCCTCCATAAGCTTCACTACATACCGGCCAAATACAAATGCACTATGCCAAACAAACTCAAGATTATTTTACCACATTTTCAACTGTTATTTATGTAATATTTTTGTTCTTAACTTTAATCACATTAACCTTCTCTCAGTACGGTTTTCGCAAGTTTTTCACACCCCCCTTCATGTTTGGGTGTTTTCCTGCAGTGGTTTTTTTCCGTGATGGACATCACCTAATATCCTCTCATTTTTTCCCACTACCGTACATATCTTTTACACACACCATTAATATTATCATATGCACCTTGTTGATTTTACATGCTATTTTCCATATCTAAACCTTATATTCATATTTTTTATATTGCAAAAGTATATTAACTTTATTTTCATTGTCATATTATCTTCATTATTTTTTTCATAGTAATTTTAATTATTTTTCTGTTATAGTTTTATATATTTTTTGAGTATTTAGAACAACGTTTATATGTATACATATATGCTATATTTCATTTATTGACGAGGAGTTAGATAGAAGAGGGTACTTTTAGACTCAATCTCGCTCCAATAAAGACGCTTATCTATCTATCTATGCAGCGCTTCCATTCGTAGAACCGGCCGTAACTTACCGCGTCACAAGTTTACCTGGCATTTCCAAACCCTATGCTCTCTCCTCCTCCGTCTCGCGTGTTGCTACAAGTCACAACCTTCCCCCTGATATTAAGTCGCAACTGGCCTTCAATCCTCCCTCCAATTTTTTTGTAAATTTCTGACTCAATGCGGATGAGTCAACGGAAGATTGTTTTTCTTTCATCCCTGCGAATCACTGGAGCGAGGTGGTGATTTCCATCGTGATATCCAACCCTCTGGTTTCCACGGAAACAATTCGTTATTCCCCATTCACACTTCATTCTTCCCTTACCTGGACCCACCTACTTCATTCCAGAGATCTGCGAGGTGCTTCTACGTCTCTCCTTGACTCTATACTCTCCCTCCTGTATTGAAAAAGTACCTGAGGAAAATGGTATCCTGGAGGGGGAGTTGTTTTTCCCCTGACAATTTTTCAGTACACTTGCTTGCTTCGCATGTCGGAAAAATCAAATTTTAAGAGTGGTTTCTTGTCACCCTTTGCGGTGATTTATGGGATCTATCATGGGATCTATCCTCGTGAACAGTTTCTTCGGTGAAGCCCAATTCCACCTTGCATGTGCCATCCTTCATAGGTCCTTAATTAAATGTGAATAAGAGAGAGCTTCTATAGATTATCCTAAAATTGCCTTTGGGACAGGACTTCTGGGTGACGTGGTGGGCTGAGTTTAGATCCGGAAAGCCAAAGGCCCGTCATTCCATTGCCAGTATAGGAAAGCATTTACTAGGGGCAATTTTTCAATATTGTTGCCAATATTAAAATCGTACCCTTCCTTCCGGACAAAACAATCAGAATCCGTTATTTTTCTTCCGTACCACATTAAACGAGGAACGTGTACAAAGGCCGCTTTACATGGTACAATTTATTGTACAAACGAATGTATGAAACTGAACGAAAATGTATGTTAGTCTGAATGGAATTAGAACAGGTTATATATTCCGTTCAGTCATTCAGGCATTCTAACAAGCGTTCGCACAATTTGCCACTTTACACGGTACGATTTTCTCATACCAGCGTTTGAGCAAGAAATTGCACAAATAAATGTACCGCGTCAAACAGCCTTAAAAGTTGTATTTAAAACAGGGCGAATGAAAACAAATTAAAACAATATTTAATATTATGATAGGTGTCACTGATAGATCTTACGAATAATGTAGAGTGCTCTTTCGGTTGCAGTTTTGATAATCTGTTAGGAAATACACTAAAATTCGGGCTCTATTCGCTCGACGGATTACTTTAATTTTATTGGAATCTTTATTTCGCCTGTTGTAGCAGCTATGCAGTCAAAACGCCGGCGTGGAAATCCAAGTGTCGCGAGTTGTAATCCCACCTCGGGCATATAAGATCATGCTTACCTACGCAAACCTTTTCAAGGAAATCTTTGAATTTGTAACACCCTAAAATGGCAACCCATTGGCCGCGGATTAGAATTCCGTTTCGTCGATGAATGCAGGGTTTGTCGAAGATTAAATCTAAGCGGTGCGATAGAGCACTGTTCCCTTTCCAAGTATAGAGGTTGGAGTACCTAGAGCAGGGGTTCCCAAACTAGTGGGCGCGCCCCCCCAGGGGGGCGTGAAGACATGTCAGGGGGTGCGTGAGCACGACACCATTTAAAAATAAAAATCTCTAAATAAATAAAATTTTTTCATTTATTCATCTTATTTTATGTTGTAGATTTTTTAAAATCAAAGTTGATGTTTAGAAAACTTAACAATCCACTTGTATAAAACTCTTTTATAGCAAAAATATATAGCTTTAGGTCGATGTTTTTCTCTTCAGTATTTATTTAAATTGAAACTTATAATGTTGTGATAGTAAAAAAATATATTTTCTTTTCAATGTAATACTTGTTTTTTTCACATGCCCACAAAATTTACTGTGAAGGGGAGCGTGGAAGGTTTCCATTTTAACAGGAGGGGGCGTAGTACGAAAACGTTTGGGAACCCCTGACCTAGAGTTTGAGTTCCCTCTACTACAACTTGTATTGGTGGAATACAAGTTGTACAACAATGCTTCAGACCTGGTGTCTATTACGGATCTTTCTATAAGGCAGTTGTCGAACGATAAGGTAGTTTCCGTTCGATACGAATCGTTCGACAACTGAAATGCTATTACGGTTCGTCCGGCGATATCGTTCGATAAATATGACGATACGGCGGAGGAGTTGTCATTCGTTACGGGGCAAATAGTACGATGAAGCTATTACGGTTCTTCGTATCGTACGGTAACGGCTTATCGAAAGCACGATATCCTACAGCGGGTTACGGAGCGTCTGTAACTCTCTTGTCGTTCGATAAGAGAGTTCACCTACGACGTTTATTCAAAGAAATTAGTAAATATATCATTGAATACGGTATTCTAATGGGTACATTAGGATTATTATTGAATGCACTGCAAACTGATATACCACATAATGCAATGAGGTGAGAATTTGAATTATCATAACATTATTTCTTGTCGTTCAATACGGGAGTTCACCTACGACGTTTATTCAAAGAAATTAGCAAATATATCGATGGATACTGTATTCTAATGGTTGAATTAGTATCATCATTGAATGCACTTCAAATTGATATACTTTATAATGTAATGTGGCGAGAATTTGTATTAAATTGTTTTACACTCGAAGTATAGGTAAACGCTGAAACATAATGCATGAAATCGCGTAACGAGGCATAGCTCGCAACTATTAATGCGTCAATTTATTTTGTAGTTTACAAGAACCGCTCGTTGAACAGGCTTCTCAAAAGGTTTTTATTAAGTTTTATACAACCATAGAATTGTACCCCGTATAAATTCTTTGTAGGGCCAATTGTCTTTAGCGATGGCCGTGGCCGAGTGGGTTAAGGCATTCTAACAATATTTTTGACGGAGGTTAGGTTCCCATCATAATCAAATTTTTTTGCTTTAGAATAGTTTACAGCATGGCTGTTAGATGCTAATCCCTTACGTTTACGGCAGTAGCAGTAACATATTTTTAATTTAAAACTATTTGCTGGATTTCCAATCAACCCCTTGAGAGACATTCGAGGCGAATTTCGGGACGGTGATTACGGTGAAGAGGCTTCACATGCTGACAGGCCTAATATGTTTCGTTGACAAGGATACCTCTAATGTAAAGCAAAAGGTTTTATACTTACCATGCCCAAATGGAAATTCAATATTAGGTATCAACAATTTAGACAGTGACTTCTCTTCGGAAACTATATTGAACGTATGATGTTCTTACACGAATGTAATCATTTTGCATTGGGAATGAGTAGATGAAGAAGATGTATCGATTTGTTATCTACCAATACTTGAGCTTTAATTACCATGACAGATGTGTGAAGGCTTTACATTTTAAATGTTATGCTTACAAGAAATGGAAGACTTACACTCTTGGCTGCTATTGCTGCAGAAGGAAGGAGGGCCATATTCCAATTGTTATGCTTGTCATGCTCGATGCTATAGGTTAACCATCTTTAATGCACAGCATGAACGATAAGTTCAACTATTATTATAATGTTAAATTGAGGAATGGATGGAATGTCACCGTAAACTACAGGCATGTTGAACCATGGGACTTTTAAACTAAATCGTCAAAAATATTAAGTACTGTGAAATATAATTATAAACATTTTGCTCACTGACCTTTTATTTCGTGAATTTCTTTTCTGTCCATTTTATATGATGGTATGAAACAAGGCGATTAGATAGCACGATTAATAACATTAATATGAATGGTTTTGTGTCGAAACTAACAATGCAGCAAGAATTACGGGAGTAATGAAAGCCAACAATCAAATTAAATCTAGATAAAATCCTGAAATTAAATATTCACGTTTGTTTTAAACTGTTTGTTAATATTTACTTCGTGATCTCAATGTTGCGGTTCGGGGTTATCGTTCGTCATCGTCACACAACGTCACCGATGTACGATAAGTCCCCGAAGATAGCCGAAGCTTATCGAACGAAAGCAACGCCGGAACCGTAATAGCACGTTAGACAGCCTCCATCATTTCGTTCGATAGTGGTATCGTACGATATCTCCACTTCCATTCACCTACAGAAAGCTTCAGTAAGACAGAAGACGGCTTCAATGAAGCTACCATCCACTGGGATGGATATTAAAATCAACCCAACGTGCGATACATTTTCCTCGGGAATTCCAGGAATCCTTTTATTTCTACAAATTTTTCTACAATTTTTTGATGTTTGTACTTTGGTTACGGCTCATAGAACAAAGCTTCGGGTTTGTTTTCCGTTTTCTGGTATGATTTCAATCAAACTGAAAAATAAATAAAATTGATTACTCCTTCCGGTACATCGACTGTGTTGTCTCTCTTCAGGCTGCTATCCAGAGGTAAAATGGCGAAAAAATTCTCTGCCCTGATAAACAACGTTCAGGCTCATTGCAACCAAGGGGCATAAATAACACGTAATACGCAAGTAAATATAATAAAAACTGGTATTACTCGGAAAATGGCATATTGGTGCTCATAGTACCCATTTCCTTTAAAACTTTTGATCTATTTTTTTCATTATCTCAATAAATATTCAAATGCTAACTCGTAGAGTGACAAAACCGAGTGGAAAACAAAAGTAGTATTCAAATAGCTTAACCCATAATTTATCTTGTTTCCCGCATGCCAACCAAATCTCAAGTTTATAGAAAGTCATTACTGTGAAGGAAACAATAAATCGAATCCGTAAATATTAGTGATGATAGTAAGAAATTCAGTGAATACACTTTTTGTCGGGGAAATTTGACTTGAGGATGGCTAAAATGAAACTTTTCGCGTGTATGCCCATAGTGTTTGGCGTCAACAACAGTTCTCACTATAATAACATTGTAACTTCTCTCCGTAAAATGGTCAGAAGAGAGATAAGTATATTTCTTTATGCGGTGATAAAATTTGTTTCAAAGAAAAATGAAGACATTATATGAGGCAACCTTTTCCAGCCGCACATTCTTGATTCTGAAGCGATTCTCAATTTTTGCACACCCCCTAAAATGACCACTGGAATAATATAAATGTAAAAGGTAAAAAGGTTGAGACACTGGTGCAGGTGTCTATGAGGTTTGGCATCCCCAGTGTCCGATTTGTAATTCTTGGTCTTAAAGGATCATGTGTATGCTAAATTTTACGATATAATCTTCGAATTTGTAGCACTCAAAACTAACATATACAAGTTGCTGTGGGGGATGGTTTTTAGGCACTCTGGTGCATCTGTGAATATTCTATGAATACACTTTTATAATGCATTTTCTTTCATAACAGTGAAATCACTGGTCCATGCAATGAGGATTGGTCCAGAATTCTCCCCTTAATTGTTCTTGATTACAATTTCATCCACACTTCGAACGGGAGGCCACCAGATGCTTCCGTCATGTGCGAAAGAGAGTAATTAGAGAGTGTTGAACAGTATTTGATGGAGTCGGTGAGATGAAACGTTTTCGTGCGCAATAACCTTCCATCGTGGGTGTAATGTAACTTCCCTTCTCTTCATATCATCATATTAACCCTTATGAACCCTGGGAGCAGACTATGACTCTATTCCTATGCCATAGGAGCCGCTCCAAGTATCCGTAGCAGTTTGAATTCATCTCATGAATAATATCAAAGGGAACTTCAAAATCTTTTTACTCTACAGCTAGAAAAGCAAATGACACGTAAAACGGATTACCATTTCCGAAGCTTCGTTTCTGTCTGAAACCTTTACGTTAGTACCAAAATCTGATAAATATTTACTTACTATACTATCTGTACCTATACTTTCTGGTTTCATGTAACGAGGTTAACATTGAAATAGGGGCAAAATATGTATGACTGTATGGCTATATGACAATTCTCCTGTTTAAATCGAGTACTTATTTGAAAATTATGTACATGAGCTTTCCTTTGATACAGCGGCATCTTCCACTGCATTATGTTATGGAGCAAACATTATTTCTTCCACTGATCTCGTGACCCAAAAGTCAAAGTTTTTGCAAAAAAATATGAACGTGATCTTAGTGAACTTCTGTATTCCGGTTTAAAGTTAAAATATGAACGCGACATGCGACTGTGCATACACATTTAAAAAATACAACATGAACTCGTATAAATGGTTTCCCTTATTTGCGTTCAACTATTCAAACCGAATCATATTGAAGAGGAATAACAATGGTAGTTTCCGAATCTAATTTAGATATAAATTGGATATTTGTAATCCACATCTTAATCGAAAATTATATCCCAGCCTAGCTCGAGATAAAATCACAGGTTGAAAACGTTTGCTTGTGCAACACAGGTTTGCTCAGTAAATATTTACTCTCCATTTCCTTTACCTCAGTGGATTGGGATGATCTACTGCGGTCTTTAAATAAAAAAAATTCAACTGCATTTTATTTCTTTTGAGATGAGAAAAGGTAGTGCCTGATCGGGACAAATGAATATTTAATACCCGAAGACTTAAAAAAAAATGCAAAAAGTTAAGTCATGAAAATTTCAAATGAAACTATCGCTTTCTTGATTCACGGTAGGAGGACTGAGAAATTTCGACTGTCTGCATCTTGCTATATAGCTATGCAAAAAGCAAAACTAAATAACAAAATTTTGGCATGGACAAAAGAATCATTTCAGTCTGCTGACTTTTTTGCTCGTTGTGGAAGATTGAAATATTCATGAAATAAATGAATGGTACTTATTATAGATTTTCCTCGCACATTTTAAAATAATCATGAAATAATCGCACAAAATAATCATGAAATAAATGAATAATACTTATTATAGATTTTCATCGCACATTTTAAAATAATCATGAAATAATCGCACAAAATAATCATGAAATAAATGAATAATACTTATTATAGATTTTCCTCTCACATTTTTATTCCTTGGAAAATTTTATTGTTTCATCGTAATTATCAATGTTTAAAAATTTTCATTACTTGATAAGTTTGCTGAAATGCTTAAGACGGTCAAGTAAAAGGTGCCTGAGCGGAGAATCGTACATTATTTTCAATTTATTTCCAATCCCATTCACCGACTACGACTTCGATGTCCATTCATCACCAGCCAATGTTGTAATACAGTGTGAATTCAAAGGATCTACGAGACAAATTGGCAGTACTTTAAAGCTCGCATTCTTATCAGTAATGAAGTCGACCAGGAGGATTTGAAGCACTCAGTAATGCAATTACAAACTTGAGTTCAGAAAACGAAAAGTGCGAATTACAAAAAAAATCCTTTCCCAAATTCCTGCCGAAAATAAAAGGATGACGAACGTGAAGTACGATACGCGGGAGTCGTCGGGATTGAGCGGCGGAGGTGAGGATTTGGTATCGGGGGAGGAGTAGAGGCCTGGGAATAAGAAGGATACAAGATAGATCCCCTTCCCTGCGCCCAATCCCTCAAGGGACGCCACCCAGACAGCCCCCGGCTGCCGAGATTTCGCCCTAGGCCCGCCCACACTCCTGGAACCGCAGCGGTCCGTCCATCACGGTCTCCTCAGGTCGTACCGGAGACTTATGGAAGGGGATGAGGATTTTCGAGAAAAAAATTCGTGCTTCTCGTCTTGCGCGGAAGGGGGGGGGGGGATAAAAGGGAGAGGCTCACGGAAATAAATTGAGGGTAAAATGGGAACGGCGAGGGTGAGAGACTTATGGGGGTAGGATGGAGATGTATGTGGGGTGGTCCCTGGGGGAAGGCATCGTCGTGGAGAGGAACATCCCCTCCCTCTCCCCTTCCCCTCTCCTTGTGTGTCGCCGACGTGACCTATGGCAACACATAAAATCTTGGAAAATCCCGTACCCTCCCTCCCCATCGACGGAGAGTCCATCCCCATCCGGGGACGCTAGAAGGGAGATTCCGGACCAGGGGGGCTCTGTTTGAAACCATCGCGATTATCTCTAATAGGTAACCAAGGAGTCACGTGGTATAAACAGGAACGGTTCGCAAATTTGATCTATTATAATCGTACATTACAATCTCGTTATATTGTTTTGCACGAGTTTTATCTTATCTGACTCAAATATAGAGCCTTAGAGCGAGGAAAACTAAAAACAAAAACAATTATTGACATTGTAATGAGCGATGCAAACACACCAAATATTCGAACCCTTTCTTGTTTGTACCACGTGACTCCTTGGTTACCCATTCGAGATAATGTCGATGGTTTCAAACACAGCCCCCCAGCGGAGAAATTGGTGAGCCCTGTTGAGTCTCTCCGCCCAGCCCGGAACGGTTTGAAGCCCGGAAAACCCGGGTTGAAAATCTGAGGGCGGTGGGGGGGGGGGGGGGGGGGGAAAGGGGGATCACCTTGCTTATCCCGTATACCGTCCGAGCGTGAAAAATATAGTCCACACGTGGGCGAGGTTTTCAATCAGCTCGGAGGACATCGCCGTGGGTATTTTTATGGGAGCGCATAGCGCCCTGCCAGATGCTCGGTGGTCAATAGAAGCGGAAGGTGACGAAAGGACGGGCACCGCTAGATATATCCCAGGTCAGTTTTTATGACTATCAAAATCCGGTTCCAATGCGCAGGCGAGAGAGTGTGTTGAATATCCATTTACCTTTTCGCGTCGCGGATGGAAGATAGGTGAGGATTGAACGAACGCGTGATTTTACGATCCTCATCGACAGTCGTCAATCTAATCGCTTCAAAGTACGATAATTCACGTATGATACCACGTATACGAACGCCCGCCGTCGACACCGTGGATAACGTTGGTAGCTGCGTGTTGGTATAAGGACTTGAAGCTAACCCAACTAGCAGCATGTTTTTGCACGTTTGATTTGCTATTTTTATCTTTTTTTAAATAGTGTAGTTTATAACAGTTCATAAATACGAATCATTTTTTATGTATGATATGTAGTGAATGTTTGGTGAGAAATCACCCCCTGCCACACACCTTTATGGTGGCTTGCAGGGTATTATGTAGATGTAGACTCCTCAACAAAACAATGATGTTCACCCGAGTCCTCGGTTTTTTTTGTAACTCGAAAACACAGTAGGAAATCCCAGAGCTCCTGCGGAGTCACCCATTGGTGGCAGAGTCTACGTCAGTGTTACACGTCGTAGTCTTCCTTTTTTAGAGCCTTGATAAGATAGTAGAATTAGGTTTTTAGGTGCTCCTACTGTTACGGTGTGTTGTGTTTTCCAATCTGACTTAATCATGAGAAAAAACCATTGTTCGTACGCAAGGTTGGATTGGAACCCATTTTTATCCGATTGGAACCACCGTTTGTCAAGCAGGTACTGAACTGGCCTGATTACATTGACTGGCGTAAAATCTTCCGTTCGCTCGGCTGCTGACCATGGGTTTCAGCTAAATTTTCTGTGCAGTCCTGATCAGGCGCAGGTGGAAATTATATTTCGAGAAGTAGAACCTTCATGAAACTCAAGGATGGCAATGGGGGATGGGAATCGCCCTCATGTCTTTATATATTCATTTCACGGACCGTGGTAGTTTGTTATTATTTACCTTAAGGGTCTCATATGCTAAATACACTACTACCCTCGGGAATAATTTTAGCACATCTTCCGTGGCTTTCTCATTATTTCATCTCCTCCCGCAGCATCCATCTCCCTGGGATATAAGATTCATTCACGGTCCTCTTCAATTCTCTATGTCATCAAGTACAGGATTCAATTTCCTCTCGTACTCCTCCATTGCCGGATAATTTAATAATTTTTTCTATAATTTTCACGAGTTTGTATCATGTTCACGTTTTTCTGCCACTTACCGCAACCGATTCACAGATATTCACCCCCAACATATGATAGGAGACATATGCTTATTCTGGCACAGCCAGCCTACATTTACATGAAATATAATTGAATGTTTTAACGATTTTTCTTGATAGTAAATGGAAATATTAAATGTTTTCTACAGCCAATATATAAGCTGCAACCTTCATGCACTATTCTCTCGTCTCCTATCTATTCACATTTTTTTATTTAATTGCAAACATCATAAACTCCACCAAGAAATTAACTAGGTAGATTATTGAGGAAAGGAATAACCTGACGATACACTGTAATTGTTATTTTTTGATCCCACATGATTGGCTGCTGAACTGACGTTGCTGTCTTCGATATATCTATTTAAAAAATGTGGGTGCATTTAAACTCATTTTTGTTTGGTACGTTATGTTAATTTGTTTTTCTTGTTTAATTTCTTCTTTATTTCATGGTGATTTTATCAAAGAATAATGTTAAATGTATCATGCTTTTTAATTTTAAAAGGAGGGGACAATATATTTGAGTTTTGATTTTTCGTTACAGTCTCAAATAACTGTTTCAAAAATACGCGAATGTATCTGACTAAAATATGATAACTTATGCATTACAATTTTGACCCGCCAACGCCTTAATTCCAGCGTCCTATAAAAATACCCGCCGGGGGGTTTGCAAAAGGATGTTGAATGGATAGAAGTTATTACATACATGTGAGTCTCTCCTGAGAGGCCGACACGGATAACCCTCGCACCTAGGCAGGGGTGACACAGGGCGGATTGGACATCCGTTGGCTTAGCACGAACGCGGATTACGCAGACAATAGAATGTCGCCGTCACGCAGCGTAGCGCGGGGAAAATCCTGCGCGGCGCAGCATGACCTTGCGTAGGACACGAAAATTTCGCGGTGCGGCAGGTCAGTAGTTGGATGCCCATCATTCCCGTTCGTGGGGTTGAGATGGTACTGCGGAGGAGAACGTCACATTCCTTTCATCCCCTACTCCTCCCCACAGTCCCCATCGGACGGGTTAATTGGAGCATTTCGGTAGCGAGGGAATCCGCTACCTCAAATCCCCTAAAGCCCGTCCGTCGTACGATATAGGTTGGAAAATCAGGAACGTTCCTGTGGAACACGATTTGAATATATATGTGTACATACATATCCAAATATATGGAGCATGTCTTCGAAGTAAACGGCACAAAAAAACAGTGCCCTACTTCGGAATCATGGATTTTGAATTGAATTGAAGGCACTCACAGTGATAGGCAGCCGTTGATCCAATTTAAATCGCAGAGACCGCAGAGTGACGTTGCTGAAGACAGGAGGGCGATATAGGTTGCCTCCTCTCCTCGCTCACGGTGATTGGAGCTCGCTAGTCGAATGACGTCCGTTGGAACTTGCTGACGTTGATGCTAATCTTCTCCGCGAAACGCTTACCTAAAACAAATTGTAATTCATCTGATCATTTATACATAACTTTAAGTTCCCGCTACTATTCGGGTTTCTGAAAGAAAAGATTAATTTGAATGGGAGATGAATTAAGACCAAGGAAAGGTGGAAAGAGGAACTGTTGCAATGAAATATGGACAAGAAAGCTGCGGTCAATAGGACGGGGAAGAGGGAGACAGGTAGAAACTGATAGGAACAATGAACATCATAAGGAAAGTCACATTTATTGCCATGCGAAAAAATTTTCTACAATCATAAGGAAAGGTTTAAGCATTATACCACAAAGAAGAAAAAACTCTGTATTTTCACATGGAAACTTTTTAATAAAGACACGACCGGTTCCACCCGCTAGGGCATCATCAGGTGATAGTTTGGTTTCACCTGATGATGCCCTAGAGGGTGAAATCGGTCGTGTCTTTATTATAAAGTTTTCATGTGGAAATACAGAGTTTTTTCTTCTTTGTGAAAGATGAATTTCCACCAAGTTACGGCCGATGCTGTCAATTCTATTAAACTATATAGTACATGTGAGAAATGTAATATTGGGCTTCGCCAAAGTCATATTTTTACCGATCCACTATAACCTAGGTTATCTGAATTTATATTAACGTGAACGAGTACTGCTTTTGAGTGACAGGGATCACTGCTATAACGAAGAGGATGCTGGAAGCATTTGAATTGTTGCGTGATTGCAGAATAATGAAGATAAAATGGTTGCACCAAGTGATTGCCGAAAAAGCTTAAAGAGAGTGGGAGAAAAATCTCGTCTGATTCTGACGTGGCGACCTAACTGGCATCATCTTGAGTTCTTGAGACACAATGGATACAATCAGAAGTGAACATCGACAGTGAATGGGAAGAGAGGTGAAGGGAAGCCTCGCATGAGAGAAACACTCGTATGTAGAGTGAATTTTGAAGGATTTAAAAAAGAATGTCATATTGTCGATATACGAATCCAGTGAATAGCTGCTTCAATATTAGTTCTTAGGCACGCTTTTTCTTAAAACTAATCGCTTGGTTTCAGAATTATTTGAACCAATTTGGAGGATAAACATGAGGTCAGAAAGTATTTGTAGCGGGATCATCTACCTAGGTGAACAACCCGATTGCCGGCTTTCGAAAAGATCTTCGTCACGATTCTAGCTGAGTTTCTCACTCAAATGCATGGAGCGGTTGTGACATCGAACTGCAGATATCTCAGATAGGCGAGTAACCCAGAAACGCAGCCATTTGCTCACGAATGCCTGGAGCAGTCTCAAAATTCTTCATTCATTTTTCTCCTATCCCGTCGTCGAGCGAGATGAAAACTTGATTGGCCCAGTGTATCACCGCAAGGGAAACGTTCCCGTGACACTATGCATCCACACGGGCGCCTTCTCCCTGCGAGTGTCACTTCCCGATCATCTCCGTGAAACTCGCGAGCTATCAAAAACCACCTCTGTACCTCTCTCCCTCGACGTCGCGTCCCAGCCCGCCCCCTGTGATTGTCGCACTTAACTACCTCCCCCCCGTCTGCTCCGGGGCGCACTCTCAAGCACGTCTGACACCCTTGTCTGCACACCTCAACTCATACTTCCCTCTTCCCACCTGTCGGCGATAGCGCAATTTTATATCCGCTGAAGTTTTCCGCATCGATTCTACTTCCGGGATTGGTGCGGCTTCGTGAAATGCAAGGACGCAGATTATTTGAGCGGAGGGTTAAAAGGAAGAATCCAAGGCGCCCGTCATTTTTGAAGTGCACCGCAAGTCGGGCGCTTTTTGTGGCTCATTTGTTTCTTTTTCGCATCGGAAGGCAATATAAACGGGAGACAAAGACAATGGACTAATCCCTGCAGGAGAATGAGGATTGGACGGTTTGTTGTCACGGCGACGAAGGGAGAAATAACGTCACTCGAGCGCGTTTATTTTTTCCTCTCGACAGATGCCAGCGCCTCTACGTCACTCCCCACGATGCACAGTTTCCTTGCGACGATTTTCGATTTTCCGGGACACGTGTTGCTCGGGATAGGAGAGTATTTCGAGAAGGGAGCCGGATTTACTCTTCAGCCGAACTACGTTTCGCAAAACGTAGTTCGGCTAATTTTCCGTTCCCCGAATCCTTCGTGCCGTATGACGTCAGTTAAGTCCCTTTGGCTGGGCCTCCTTTGCTTATCATCCTTTGGCTCATTTTAGCATGAGGTTTGGAGCATAAAAAGCAGAAGAAACATATAAAAGAAAAAATTGTAATTCTGGGACTCTAATGGAAGCAACTTAGAGATTTCCGCGTAATGTATTGTTAAGGCCACTTTGCACGATACAATTTTTGCACAAGAAATCTTGTACAATAAACTCTTGTACAGGAAATTGTACCGTGTAAAGCGGAAAATTGCACGAACGCTTGTGCCATTGTCTGAATGACTGAAGGAGAAATAGAACCTGTTCTAATTCCATTCAGACAAACCTACAATTTCGTTCAGTTTATACAAGAGTTTGTACAAGAAATTGTACAAAAAATTGTATCTTGCAAAGCGGCCTTTAGACTGCGGCAAATAGATATGATCCAGTCTCTCGCTAGCCTATTGACGGGTGTTTAATATTCTTGTTTTAATCGGAGTCTTGAGGAAAGTAAGTAAGGAGAAATGTTTTCCCAGTCCTGTCAGCGGATCTATCGTAATATGGGCACTCACAGATTTTCCACAACGGCGATATTTCCCCTGAAACACTAAAATTGCCTGTTATTGAGAATCCTTGAAATAGTGTGATTACTTCGAGAAGCATATTTAGCAAACATTTTTATTAATCTGTGATTTTCAAGTCTCTACCTCCACTTAAAGGCGCTTCGGAATGGGAGGAAAGGCAATAGAGTTATAATAGAAGAGTGAGGAGTGCTAATGCATTCTTTTCGTGAAATCGTTGCACTTCCACGTCAATATACATATATTAGTTTATTTCATACAAGTGCGTTTGGAAAACATTTAAGGCCTGATTACACTAGATAGATCTTTCTCATTTTTTGTTTTTACTATTTTACATTGTTAGACCTCATTTAGAATATGCTGCCAGTGCATGGGAACGAAATCGGTCTAAATAATGAACTTGAACGTGTGCAGCGAAGATCGACAAGATTTGTAAAGGGACGGTACGATAACCTTATTAGCGTAACCAGTCTATTAAATGAATTAGATTGGGAATCATTGTCAGATCGCAGGTTGAAATTTTGGCTTAATCTCTTAAACAAATTCCAAGACCATATTTTCACTGATGACGTTAAAAATATTTTGCGAACCCCAACTTACTATGGTAGACTGTACCATAATTACAAAATTACAGAAATAGATTGCCGAACTGACAGATTCAAAATGTCCTTTTCTCCTCGTACAATTAGGGATATGAATAGCGGTGAATATGTCCAATACGAGTGAATCAATCCATAGCATGTATTCCATGTTGGTGAAAGGACTTGAAGGTAACCCAGCTAACTGCACGTTTTTGAATGCGTAGTTTGCTCTTTTTATCTTTTTAAATATTTCAGTTTAGACCGTTTAGACTAATATATTATTACTAATGCTTTTTTATGCATGATATGTAGTGCATGTTTGGTGAGAATTCACCCCCTACCACACACCTTTGAGGTGGCATGCAGGGTATTATGTAGATGTGGATGATAGAGCAGTAGTTCGCAATCGGTGCCGCAATGCACGTCAATGGCAGGAAAACAGGTAGGGGCGCCACGAGATTACATTGCGGGAAACGAAATGTATTTAGCCGGACCAACTTCTGAATTTGTTACTCTCACATACAAAAAGGTTGTCAAAGTAATGAAAGCACTTCTTTCTACCTAAGTATTTACTATTTTTAAGCTCACATTATCCTTTTTAATGGAGAGGGAAGCTCAATTGGGTGCCCTAAGATTGTAACCTCAGTCTGAAGGGTTACACCGATGTAATATGTTGGAAATCACAGGGATAGAGCCTCAATTTAAAAGATGTGTTTATCCCTTTAAATACCATTTTATTTTTACAATCATCTCGATTAAAAACCCCTACGCAGGATATTTCTATTAATATGCCAATCCATGTGCTATACTTCATTAACTTTACCTCAAATCCCATACAACCATACTTAATCATTGGCATCCTCTGAGGTCAATTATGGATATTCATAGTGGGTATGAATATTTATATGGATATTCGCACTCAAGTGATCTAATTATAGTAATTTTTATTGCAATAAAGTGCACGAAAATGTGTTTCTCTTCAAGCAAGAATAAAATTACTAACTTCAATTGGATTATTTGCATATTCAATTCAAATAAACCAATTGAAGTAAGCAATTTTAAGCACCGGATACAGATTAACAGAACTTCCACTGAGAAAAAAAATCATTCGCCTTGACAGGAATGATGCCCGGTCTATCCGTTACAGCACGTCAAGTACTTCATTGTAACGGAAGCATTGAAAATTGTGTAACTTACGAAAAATTGTGAAGAAAATCTTGATACAAAATAAATTGAGAAATTTATCGTCAGAACTTTAGAAATTCAATTAAGCAATAATATTTTTAGCATATAATTCATGTCCTTGCTTTCCTCGATTTTAGGTAAAATAGAGAAATATTTTTTTCCTAGAAAGATTTTACTTTGAGAATCGAAATGCTTGTTAATATCTCTAGGCAGATATTTGTTATATGCTGAAGAGGAATTCATGCTTATCAGTAACCGAGTTTTTTTAGGCACTAGTGTTAGCAAACGATCTCCAATAAAAACATTAAAATCTCAAACAGAAAATTAATCTAAAAGAGTCACAATTTTATATGACATTTGATGCAAAATGCCTTAAGGTAATGCAGGTGTCCTATGGCATTTACTTTCCTAACTAGCAGGAAAATTTGTCTGCAATGAATACGCTAGAATGTGGGCAGAAATATTTTACAATCTCATTGCATATTCATTCGTGAATAGGTAAACTCACCCTAGGGCTTGTATAGTGCAGAAATGCAGCATTCCATACTTTACGCCACACTAAACTTGTTATACTTTATTACCCGCTGTTGAAATAACAAATGCTCCGTTTTTGAAATTGTGCATTACAAGACATCGAATATTGTCCCCATATCGCAGCCGGATGAGGTAGCGGAGCCTATACCCCGGCCTGGAAACGCATTTACTCTCTCAACTCGATATTCTTAATTTTTTTGCGCCAGGACGTATTCATCTATTTATAAATTGCGTCATTTTTAAATAAGGGACCACAGTCCATAGGAAAATCGATTTCCCGGGAGTAAAAGATTTTTTTATTGCTCTTCCAAAAATTCCAAGGCGTAGTTACGTCTTTATGCGGTCATGTACGGTAAATAATTAAAAAAAATTAAATTGGTTCCTTTTTAATGTTGATAAAAATGATTCCGTTAATTATGTAATTGATTATTTACACATTATTCTGCCAATATCAAAGCAGTAAATTTTCGTGTCATGGATAGATACTCAGAATGTTTTCACATGTTTCATCTAAATATAGTTTGGTTTTAATATTTTATACTCACAAAAAACAGTAAAGCATTTATTTTCCTTACGTTTCCATATTTTATGTATGGAAAATTTTTAAGAGGTATATTTTAATATTTATCATGCAATTAAAACAGGGAGAAAAACAAGTACATAACTTAGATTAAATGTAAGTAAAACATTTCTTATAGCAATTCATATTCTATTTCTATGTTGTCTTCGGATTGATGTTCAAAAAAATTTAAGTTATTGTTTTTTGCCGCAGAGTCTTCATTGAAATCACTTATCTTTACTATATTGATTTTAAATACGTTTTTCAAAAGATTACGACGTCGAGAAAAAATAAAAACTATAGATTTTTTTATTTTGGCACGGGATAAACGTTTTCGGATAAAAATAAATATTTGCTGAATTTTTCAATGGCGCCGCTCAGTGAATTGATAGAACACGAAGTGGATTCCTATCATCCGACACGCTGAGGCAAGGTGTGCGAAAATCTATTCTCCGTTCCTTGAGAAGACTTTCGCAGCGTGATAATGAAGCTATGATTCGTTGATCCGCCGCATTCAATTGTCCACCACATCGGTTGGTTTAATATGAAACAAATTCGGAACATACACCGGAAACATTGTACCTTTATCCTATATTTAGTTTACTTAAAGTTAGTTAACGTTCCATCAATCCCAAGCTATGCATAAATATAGGTAAAGTAAGCCTTAGATAAAGAAGTGCCTGTATTGAGGTTAGCAAAAAATGAATTTACGCATAAATTGGAACATAACCCACAGTCAAATTATATCGAAAATTATGCTTCATACTTCTTAAAATTCATCCAAAATTCTCACTCATGAAGAAAGTTGATTGATACGTGACGTCTCTGTCGAGTATGGGTTATGGTTAACAAAACTCTGACGGCGTTATTTCAGTCAGCGACGTTCATTTCGTTTCCCCTAATTTTTCCCCATGCATTTACCAGGAGCATAATCGCACCCTTATGTTTTTCAAGGTAAAAAATATATGAGGCTCATTTCTTGGTTGTCGGCAGTCCTTTAAAGATGAAAATCTAAAGAAGGGTTCCACATGATTTCCGGCAATATTGTTATAAGGTAAATGAATCCGGGATACAATGGTATCTTTTACATCTTGTTCCATCATTAAATGCTTAATACGAATCAGCGTCTAGTATAATTAGTAATTGCTTGAGGCTTAATGGTTACCGAACCAGCACGTAATTCACGATGCTACCATAGCCTTCGTTTGCTCCAGCAAGCGAAGATTAATTTTAACTGTTTCCTACTTCCAATAAAGGGTTTTATTGCTAATCACATTACATTACTAATGTTGATTTAGAAAGAAAAAGATTAGGTGAGGTAACAGGCCCAAAATGTTATAAATGAAGCGTTATTTGGCCACTTTTACTCCCTTTCTTGATAAAAGCATACATGTTATTACTTAACACTAGGGCTCACCTTTTTGCCAGTGAATGGCTTAAAAACTTACGATTCTACCTATAGCATAAGTGGAACAAAATATATTTTATGTTGATCTCTTCCGAATTGTTCAGAATTAATTTGAGAGCCCTGGAGTGTTTCGGGAAACTAAACTACGATAGCAAGATTTGAGACGAGATTGTCGTGAGGATTGATTTAAAATGCTATTATTTCCGATGTCAAAATGCAAAGCAGAAAACAGTTCCACTTAAGTATTTCTCACTTACTGAACCATAGGTTGTCTAGTGTAAAAATCATTGTCCTTCGTACTTATTAATAATTTACTTTTACGTACTTTTTGCTTGCCTCTATCAACGTATTGGCTACACTGTACAATCCAAGCGCTGGGTAGTTCTCTGCTGGGTAGTTTTCTTCACATTCGTTTTCACAAATTATAAAATTGAATATTAAATACTGTGTTATTTGCAGTTTTTAAGACGTTAATTATATCGCAATAGAAATTGCGCATTGAAGACAATGGTGTTTGATACGTACCTTCCAGATGCATACTGAGGTAAATCATTTGAAATGTTACGTACATCATTACAGAAGTACAAGTCGTACCATCTTTTAATTTGCCTTCATTTGTGCGTTGCGCATTTTTATTGTTCATTTTTAAAGTGACGCTATCCACAAAAAATTGGGCCATTTTTCATTATTTCAGCAAAAAACATGCCTCAAAACGCTGATTTAAATATTAAATTAAAAATTTTCCTTTACCAGAATTAAAGATGGAGCTAAATTAGGCATACGATGAAGGCCTCGCATTAAAATAATATAATCTGTGCTTTAGATATGAAGTCGAAATACTCATACTCGTGGTGCGGACAGAGGCACACGTTTGGTCATGGTTCACCCGCTGCCACCCTCCCTAGAGTAATCTTTCAGGGTGATATTTTAATGTTAGATGTTTCTGGAGACTCTACCTTGATGTGAGTTTGGCAAAACTCACGATTAATGGTGACAAACCCAATAAGCGCTACCCCCTTGGGCGCTTCAGCGCGCATGAAAAAGAAAGAGAGAGAGAGACGGGGGTGCGATGTAATGGGGAACATGCACTATTTTTTATAACTCTTTGAATGTGAAGTTTATTAGTTAAAATGTGCCTGGCGAAAATTTTGCTGAAGAATTAAGTTGCGTTACAAAGATTATATTACTCTTTGACAATTGTACCTTTTCGGCAGCTTAAAAATACTACGTCATCGCATGACGTCATGGCACGGTATCACTATGGGCGTTGTTTATCTGTTTATGCGAGGAGGTAAGTTGTTAAATGAATACTCGGCAATAACGTATGTATTTATCTCATTTGTTTAATGCAATAAACGATTGTATTTCGATTTTTTATTTACGTAGTATGGATGGTAACGAGCAAATCGTCCATTAATAATATAATGCCTATTTAGCGCCCATGAATTTCTACTACGTCTATGCAAAAGCTGTTTTTTTTTAAGAACAAGGCCGCCATAAGGGAGTCAACCAAAGGAAATTGTCGGAATGTGCTTTTTTAAGTATTTTTTCAGTCATCGTTTCGTTCGAGAAACGGCTAAAAACCTCTAAGCAATATATTAACTTCGTTTTCTTTTAAAAATAAATGACTATCTCCGTAGCAATGTGGAACCTATACCGTGCAGTGACGTCAGAAGGCGTTTCTGGTCACGTGACTTTCGTCAATTTCCGGGAACATTTTAATATCATTTAATAATCTTTGTGGTGGGCGTAGAAAATTGTGGCTTATATATTTAAAATGTTGAGAAAATTTCGCATCAAGTACATCATTCATCTTCGAGAAACAAATTTCATGCATATTCCCCATTCACGCCGAGAGCTGGCTGACCTCCTTATCCCTGGCCCAATATTATTGAGTGGAAGTCGCTTGGCCACCTGCGGCTTTCGGAAGGTCCGCCGACGACGGTCGCTTGGTCCACTAAATGATGAACCCTTCGCCACTTTTGGCACCCTTGAAGTGGGGCTCTATCCCATTCACGACTCGACTCATTTCGGTGAGTGTGCTCTCCTCTTGGCGAGGAATCATTAGCCCTTATCCCCCACTTCTCCCTTTGATAGTAGCTCCAGCTCGTGATGGATGCCTAACAGCCCAAGGTCACAACACTCTTGTGAACACTGAAAATGACCGTATCAATGAATGACAATTTTCTAAAAGCTATAAATTATCATCAAAATGGTTTCCATTCATTCATAAATTCAAGCCGTTAGGGAGGTCAAGACTTTTCATTGTGTTTTAAATGGCACCCAGCGTCAATATGTTGACATTTTATATAGCAAAATACGGTTTAATTTTGAGTGCCAAATTTTAATAGCTATTCTAAAAATTGAGGGATAAAATGTAAAATATTGATAGTTGGTTCCCGGTAGACGAAAGAAATAAAGACCTGACATTGGAAGAATACATTTTAACGCAGAAAAATTGCGATTAAAACGGGAGACGTCACGTAACTGGTCTAACCATTAATGATACGTTAACTCATAGAAAATGTGGTAGGTAGTATAAATATACTGTCATTTTTAGATTTTTCCCTTTGGACTACGATATTGTCTTGTGTATTATGGTGAACGAATACCAATGATTTACTAATTTCCGGGAAAAAACTATATTTTCCTGGCATATATGTTATCGTTCCGATTGGGAATGAATGGGGTGGTTTACCATATTTTTTTTATTGCCGAATCTGATAGAGTTTGTAAAATAAAGGGACCCGTATTTTTCCGTTTTCTGATCCGACAATTATTTCCCGAGTTATAAGCAGCGAAAAACTGATGTTTTTAACCCTTTCGGAAAAGTGGGTGTGGTGCAACCTCTGACGTATATCTACTTCGTCCAATCACAACTGAGCCCGCGAAGCTACTTCGCCTTATCGCAAAGGGGGGGGACACAGCTGACTCGGCCAATGGGAGCGATTTCGACAGCATCTGTGCGAGCTGACCTTCCAAGAACCCCCCTCCACTCCCTTCCCCCTCCCCTGAAAGCAGTCAAGGACGGGAGGAAAATGACGTCAATGTTATCACAGCAGCATTTTCGGTGGGCGTCACCTTTTGCTTTTTTTTAATTTTTGATTTATGAGTGAATGGTTGTGGTTAGAAGATTAATTTTTTCACTAAAATTCGTTTTTCGTTTCCATCTAACGATTTCGAGCACAAAATTGCGATTTCGGTTCCGAGTAAACGCCCCCATTATGAGACAGAAGCTGAATTTTTCAAAAATATTGCTTTTGCTTTGATCAAAGAGCCAATTAGGTAGTCATAACGAAACGTACGAGAAAATCAATGGGTAATGGTTACCTTTTACCTAGAGATTGAAGCAAATGTTACCCTATTTTTTAACCATGGGAATAATAAAAGAATGCGCTTAGTTTCCGAGGAAATGAGCTAAAGCACAGTAGTTGACCAAGTGCTTGAACGCCAGCATCCAGAAACCAAAGGAGGTCATAACGTGCCTGACACAACATTTACTTCATTTACGAGCGGCAGGTCTAAGAACCAACGCGGTGACCTTGTAATTACTATGGTAAACTGACGGAAATAGGAACTTGTACGTTCGTTCATTAAGTTTTGTTTCAATTTTAACTGCGCCCTTAGACCATAGCTGCTTTGCGCAATAGCCCAGATTACTGACATTGATTACATTCAACGAAAGTCACCACCTGCTAACTATGTAAATGTACTGCTCCTACCTTTGAAACTTTAAGAGACATCACGTATTTATCTCTTTCTGTAAGTGAGTATTCACGCCCTGGACCAATATTATCCTTTTATTTCAACAGCCTCGATTACAGGAAAATATTAGATCTGAGTTATTTTGTCAAAAAAGGACAGAACGTATCTTTTGTGCGATCTGCGTGTATTCAAGGGAAAAGTTGCATTAGATTTCTGCACGAGAGCGATAAAAATAAAATATCATTGACCAAATTCCATCGCAAGTTATTCAGTGCAATTTTAAAAAGATTAGAAACTCTTGTAAAACAAGGAAACGTGCTATAATTGTATTGTATTTCTGTTAGTTATTTGTTGCTCAGTTAATCTCAGTTATTAAAGAGTTTGTATTCAAGTTTCCTATAGCGACTTTTTTCTAGAGCATGATCCTCTGATGCATTTGTTCATGGACCGCTAAACGTTAGAGGTTGACAATTTGAACAACTACAGCAGCAATGACGCAGCAAAAAAGCGATTCTTCAATGATTTGAAGAAGTTGAATACTGATTTTCGTTTGGCTTCATTTATAATATTGTTTAACTGATGGAAATTGAATTGAAAAGTTTTTAAGCAGCATTTTCGTTGACTCTTTGAAAAAGTGAGAGCATAACTATTTCGATTTCTCAATCTGCTACTGACAGCCATCTTCATCAATGGTTAACAATCCTAGGCTTGGTTTGACGCAGCCCTCCACTCAATTCTTCTATCGGCCAACCTTTTCATATCTCCTAGCCTATCCGTAGCTCCTCTCTTTTACATCCTACACAACTTGCTCCATATACCTCATACGAGGCCTGCCTTTACCATTCTTCCCGTACACTTTTCCCTCGACGATTGTCTTCATCAGGTCATCGTGTCTTAGGATGTGGCCTATTAAGTCATCCCGTCATATTTTTAAGGTTTTCAGTAGGCATCTCTTCTCTCACACTCTTCTTGAGACTTCTTCGTTTGTCACTCGATCGATCCGTTTTATCTTCATCATTCTTCGGTAGCTCCACATTTCAAATGCTTCCAGCCTGGACTTCTATGCTGCTGTCCATGCTTCGCTGTCATATATTAGATTGCTCCAGATGTATGTTCTAATGAAATGTTTCCTCACTTCCACGCTTGTATTTGCAGCTGCAAGCAGAATCTTCTTCTGGTAAAATGCCCTGTAAATTGGGCCATTCTACTGGCGATTTCTCTTTTTCTTCGTCCATCGCTGGTCACTCCGGCTTCCCAGGCAACAGAACTCTTCCACCTCCTCGATTTTTTGTTTTCCTAATTTAGCATTGGTCCTGGATTCCTTTCTCCTACTGCATACCAATACCTTAGTTTTCGATTTATTGATCTTCAGATGATATCTGGTCATTGCTCTTTCCTCATTTTATTTTCCAGAAATTTATTTTTAAGCACTCTTAAGAAGTTGGTATTAGTCTAACAAACTGATATGCGATGTAATTTAAATAATACTAGTGTTACTATACTGTACGTGAATACTCAACTATTATCGGAAATAAGCTGCAATAGAATGAAAAACCGGTCTCACCTGAAATTCAAAAAAATGTGGAAAAAACATAGTCCGCAATACAGTCCAAAATGGATGCAATTTTTTCAGATTATTCTTTGCGTGCAACAACGTAAAGAGTTTGGAAACACGTTTAAAAAAATACATTTCCTTCAAAATGAAGGTAAATTCTTCGTTGATTCGTGATATTTCTTTCGCTCCCGCCATAGGTTTCGTAGCGTTCGATGCACCCGACCTAATATGAACGAAGTTTGCGACAGAAAAAGCGTTAAAAAAATGACCAAAAATCCATGCTTGACGTGAATTTTTGGTGGTTTCCCGTCGTCGTCTCACCCTCCACCCGCCCTTCGACGCAACTTTTACGCATCCCCCTCCCTTGTGACGGAGTTGATTTTTTCCCAATAATTATTATAATTTTTTATCGGTCCTCCCCCATTCCTAATTTATTCACGTAAGTTTTTTGAGCCTCCGAGTCCTCTCCCTTTACACCAAGAGCCACACGGGTCAGCCACAGACCCAAGCATACACACAGACACTGACCGAATATTCACATCCATCCATCTCAGCTCTCGAAAATAAAGAGAGCAGGAGGAGATGGTGATCGTGAAAAAAAAATCACCCAAAGAAAATAATACAAGCTAAGGGTTGGCGTGAAGGGACGGTCAGGGGTAGGTTTGAAGTGGATTTGGTGGTGGGGAGAGGATTCTGCAGGTTTATTGGGCCGACGACGACACCCTATTCCTTTTTTATTCCCTTTATTTTTTCATCTGATCGAGAACCGGGGAGGTTTTGAAGGGGGAGGGTTTAGCGAGATCGAGGGTATGGGCAAAGGGTTGGTTTTGGTAGGAATTATTTGGGC
Source organism: Platycnemis pennipes (assembly GCA_933228895.1). Taxonomy (NCBI): domain Eukaryota; kingdom Metazoa; phylum Arthropoda; class Insecta; order Odonata; family Platycnemididae; genus Platycnemis; species Platycnemis pennipes. Next base: position 114,968,996 of record OW121850.1, read on the forward strand.
GAAGGGGTGAGCAAAAGTATTAGCATTCGGAAGAAGGATGGCACCGAACAGGGTGGAAGTGAGGTAAATCCATTGGCCAAATGAGTTTTCTGACCTCTTTCCTTTCTGGTGGGGTGTCCGATTAACCGTCCAGACTTCATTAAAATACGGCTTCTGATGCCGGAGAGTTAACCCCAGGTCTCCCTTCTCCCTCGTCCTCTCTGCCATAACCGCAAGCGGGGGAGGGTGGGATACGATGGGGATGGCAGGAGATACCCCATCCAGAGCCACCGCCACCTCGGCCGAGGTCAATTATCCCTTCCCGGAATGATGAAGGGACATCGTAGGTCTTCTTTGATCGGTATTGGTACGGTCGTTTGTAACTTGAAAAAAAACGAAACGATGAGTCCGTTTTTTTTGCAATTATTCTTTTCTCTGGTGAGTCGGGAGGCTTGAGGGATGTAATCGATTAAGAGACTGTCCAACCGGGGATCTCTTAATCGTCCCATCACTCTCATTATCGTGATCGGCGCCACTGTTTCATATTTTATTCGCGGAGAGACATTCGTTACTCACCCCGCAATATCGATGCTCGCCTTTTTTTGTGACGAAACCGAAGCTCGTCCACGTCCACAAAGTGCAAAGGAGCCATCGGAACGCACTCGCGTAGGCCTGTGATTGTGTGATGCAGATGTAATGTTCTCGCGGCGTAAATTAACGGCGCTGGAAATCATCGGTCGCCGTATTTTGTTCATGGTCCTCGCCCGTTTTTCGGAAGCGCGTTGGTAGACGAAGATGATTATTAGGCGTCAACCGCTTCGATGTCGAGGGGAAGGGGTGTTCATAGGGGGTGGGGGTGGAAAGTCTGGGTGGGACAAAAGGAGACCGGGGGGAGGGGCGGGGGGGAAGTGTTTACTGCGGAAGTTGGCCAATGAAAAGGGGGTTTTGGCAGCCGGTTCCTTCGCCGCGGGGGTTAATCATTCTTGGTCCGCGCAATGCAATATAACTGTGCCAAATGGACTGCGCAATTTATCACGCAATTCAATAGGAGCCTTAACGGGCTTATCTCTGCGCATTCATCGTACGAAAATATCGGAATGATAAAAAAATACGTTTTTTGTTGCGCGCCAATTTATCTCCGACGGGGACACCGCAAAACATGGCGCTGGTCTCTCGCTTTGTTACGAAAATGCGGGGTCAAAAACCGACCATCCGAGCGTTTAAAAAAAATTGAAGGCCCTAATTTTTCATTTTTGACACATCTTAGAGTAGTTCATAATCTACTCAAACGATTCTTTTGTTGGCTCGAAAATAACGACGCATTTCGGAAACCGAGATCCCATAAATTATACACAATATGCATACCAAAATTATTTCAATAATTTAGCCTTTATTAAGCAAAAAACCAGCAATATCTGTTTTTATTTTTCTCAGGGACGAGATAGAAGCATTCTAAGTTGGTTTGAAATGTCTACAGACACCAATTTAGAGGAGTTTCCATTACAGATCAGTAATGAGTGATCTTCAGTCCAGTTGTCTCTTTCTGAAACCTACGATCAGTGATCTTCAGATTCACAGTGGACAACATGTGAAAATAATACTACGCCAAGTGGTATATTGTAGTACCTTTGCTTCTGCAAAATACGTACCTGCGCCAAAGATGACAACATTTGAACATGTCCGAAGAATACCTCGATGCACGTGAAATCATATCAAATACTATAGAAATGGAGCAGATGTTGTACATTCCGAGAAAATTATAAATATACTTCTTTGTTCCTAGTTATTAGTATTTTTGATATTATCAATTTTGTAAACGGAATCTGTAGTAAGTCTCATGTTGCCCCTATTTTCAAAATATTAGTGTCAAAAGTGAAAAATTGCTAAATTTGAAATAAAAAGTAATTATTACATGCTCAGCTGTTACATTGTTAAAGCGATCAAGGCACTTTATCATTTAATTCGTCGTAGTATGTTATGGGCATGTAAAAATGTTCTAAACTATATTACGGACATGCATCTTGAATAATCCTACGGATGTCATGGTCGCACATCATCTCCGTGGGAAATATAGTGATGGTCACCTGACATGAATTTTTCATATCTGCCTGATTTCAAATGAAAATGTGTAATTCATTTACAGAATTAACAACCATCACTAAATTAAAGACAAAAATATATGTTAATATCGAGTTTATTATGTAGGCATGTTACAGGTTGATGAGTTATAGGTGAAGTAGGAGGCGCTATGTCTACAGAAATGTAATTTTACGAGTGCAACAAACTTAAATTCCAGAACCTATGCGAGGAATGCCTTCAATTACGCAACTGAAAAAATTTAATGGTGGTAAAAATGGAAGCGCGGTCAAAATTAACTGTTTCAAGGCAGCAAGCTAAAAGATAGATATAGGGAAAATTACACGGCATTACTGACAGTGGAAAACATCCGATGAACAGCATTAAAATAGCAATTTAAGGGAAATTGCGAAGAAATGTCAACATACAGGGTCCTCTTGATAGCTAAGAATTTTTAATAGGAGCGCCTCTTTAATTTTTAGCTACTTATTATCATCTGTTATTTCTGTATCTGCAATAATAGGCGCTTCAAACAAGAGGGAAAGGTATAAGGCAGTGAATGAAATGGAAATGAGGAAGGGTGGAGAAAACCGAGGCGCGTTTCGGCATTAGCCTGCTCTTAACGAACGGTGCCAAGGAGACCACAGCTTAACGTCCCATCCGACGGACGGAGTATTGTACTCGAAGGCTCTTCGCAAATAGGGGCCGGATTACCAATGAAATATATGAGAGGAAGAAAAGGCAACTTTTACTGATACCTCTAGATTTAATTTAAGAATCGACCCGGGTTTCGATGTGGTTTCACATCATCTTCAGGTGATTGCTCAATGAAATATATCTTCCACTGCCGGGATTCGAATCCAAGACCTCTAGACCAGTACCTAACTCTAACCACTACGTCGACCCGGCCCTTACACACTTAGCGAGAGCTACAATATTCCTTAATACCTTCCCCTCAAGATTTGAACTCTATAAGAACCCTCTATGCAAGAGGCATAGAGGGTTCCTATAGAGTTCCTTTTCTTAGAGGGTTACCCCTGCCACACACCCTCGAGGTGACTTGCAGAATATCATGTAGATGTAGATGTAGAAGAGAAGAGGACGCATACAGTCATCCGCCCACTCCGTTAGCGTGAACTAATTTCCTACGCCCGTGCATTACTCGCGCTTTTAAGCGGTCGTTCCATTTTCAATATCTAACATTCTCCCTTAAGTTTATTTATATCACCTGCTATATGTGGCAAATACTGCCAGGTAAAAATAACTGGGATTTAAACAAGCCGAATGCGTTCTCTTGTGGGAGTGAAAATCAATTTACTGCGGAATGAGAGAAAACAATTTCAATTGCAACTTACGTTCGAAAATTTTGATGAATTTTCACAGCAGAATAGTTCTAGATCCCTATTAATTTGTCATCGTTGGCCAATATTTACGACGCATCAGTTTTTTTCCTGGCGGATTTATGGAATAGATAGGGAATTCACTCCAGATGATGAATTGAGCGGAATATTTTTGCTGCCGCCAGAGCTCTAAGCCCCGTCGAAAATTCAATGGGAAAAAATGAGGAGAATTCATAGGAATGAAGGTGACAATACTGCCTGAATATCGGGTCCGTTCATGACTGAGCGAATTGGATATTAAAAATTTAATAGTTACTGGAATAGGGCAATAATTCTCGCAACGGAAAAGGATCAAGAGTCGGGTATGGACGGTATAGGTGTTGGCTAAATTGGCAATCCAACTCTTATCCTGCTTCATGTTTTTAACTCCACAACATAAAGTTTGCTAATCGTTTTATAATAAGTTCTACAAAATAATATTATGGACGCAATGACAAGAGGCGTGAGACTCACTGCACCAGTCAGTTAGTTATTCAGGGGAGGCGACTGCCAAGGTCATTTGCTCCATGTAGGATAGGTGGGTAATAGGGTAACGGTAGGAGTTATCAGGGAACGGAGGAAGGGTGGAGAGAAGCCGGCGTCGGCATTAACCTACTCTTAACGACAGACGCCATGGGGACCACGGCTTGACGTCCCATCCGACGGACGGAGTACTGAACTTGAAATGCCATTGGGGCACCCAAGTGGGGATCGGTTTCTTGAAAAACATCCGCCACTGCCGGGAATCGAACCCGGACCCTCGGGATGGGAGATCTGTACTCTATAGCCACCACACCAACCCGATCCCCAGCAACGATTTCGTGGGAAAGAGAGTGCAAAGATTGTCATTTCCTGGGAAAATGAAGGTAGGAAGCCCAAAAGTCTGATGAAAAGATTAAGTAGCGGAAGACCTAAGAGAGAAAGGCTGGAAGGGGAAGGAAGCCAAAAACAGAGAAAAAATTAGGCAAAGATAAAAGAAGAATAACCAAAGAATATGTGGGACTATATGAAGCACTGAAGGGAACTGAAGAGCACTGAAGGGAAGTACTGCAAAATAAACTCAAATAAAATTTGAAAAAATAATGGCTTTCCCCACATCACCATGCGGATCAGAAGCCTGGATAGCTAGAAACGAGACTTCAAATAGATTGAAACTTTAGAAACGAAATTCCTTAGATCTGTGAAAAATTCTACATATGTGGACCACATAAAGAAACGAAAACATAACGAGAATTAGATGTACAACCAGTAACAGAAGAAGCAGTAAATTAAAGAGAAAGGCGGAAAGAACATGTTGAGCACATGCCTCTAGAAAGGATTTCTAGAAAGGTCTTAGAATGTGAACCTTTAGGGAGAAGAAGTGTTGGGAGACCGAGATTACGATGGTGAAGCCGGAACAGTTAAATAGCCTTGACCTGGAAAGCCAGAAGAAGAAAAATAAGAAGATAAAAGAAGGAAAATGCTGATCCCACGTAGGAGTGGGATAAAGACAAAGTGAAAAAAGAATATTATGAACTCAAACTTTGCGGCAACGTGGGTAATAAATGCGTGGTAATGACATAAGAGAGATTGATTAGGAAAGGGTGGAGACTAAAGTAGGTGTTTGAATATTGATGACAAAAGGCCCCTAATGTGCTTGCGCATACCAATCAAAGGCCGGAGCACTAGGAGAGAAGAGCTCTCCATACAGCTCAAGGGACTGGAATACCTATTTTTTTTACATCTATTTCGCAGCCAGAATGCACTCACTATTTTTAGATGGATTATAGATATCACACTAATCTCTCTGCAACTTTTTGATGATATTATTAGATTATTTGAGTGACACTTGAGTTCTAAGAATGAGCTTCAGGTTTATTTATAAGGTTCTAGAGTTAATATAGAAATATATTAGAATGTCAAAATTCCACAACGCAAGTACTGCTAGCGCCAATTGTAGCTGTAAGCAAAATATTATATCGAATTCAATCATTTTCCAGCAAAATAAATTAGGTGAAGTCTATAAGGTCTCAAAACCGAACGCTTAATAACCTGTGATACTAAATAACCCATTAACTCAAATATCCTCAGGCTCAAAAAGAAGTCCCAACCACATTTAAAACAGTTTTATTTCTCCTTTACTTTTGTTCCGAATGATTCCAGGAAGTTTTCCGGAGACTAAATCAGCAGCAATTGTATCCCTCAGCATAGTTCTGTTTGTACATACAACAATTACGCATTGACTGCTTCCATTCTATAAAGAAACAATGCACCATTTAAATGTATTTGGTTCCTAATTCCATTTAATTTTACCGCAGAAGACATTCAAAGCTGTACGAAATATTCGAAGCAAGGCGCAGAGGAATTCTTTAATTTCCTCTGCAAAATTAACTGTGCGTCACCCAACTTTATCGTTTTGTACTCTTCAGTCTTATGAGCATAACCATGAATTATGTTTTTTCATTCATTTCAATTTCTGGGTGCAACCTGGTCCTTGGTCTGACTAGAATACAGGACTAGATATATAGTCTTCTGTAACCAATACTATGTTATTCAGGAGGGTAATAGTCGAAGAGCGTCTTTACTATGGTGTAGACGAGTGGCATGCCAAGACTTTGGATGCCGTTGAAATTAATATTCACGGAATAACCCAATAAAAAAACGAAATTCACGTAAAAATTGAACTAGAAGTTGCTTTTAGTTGTGTTCCATATCGGTCCACATCGCTCGGATGAAATTTTGCCAGCGTTTCAGTCGGTTTCGTCACGTCGTCAGATGGGCTCGATACTGATTTTGCCTGCGGTATACAGCCTGTTTAGTTTTTTAGCCCTCCTGTTTAGTCAGGTGGGCCAAAATTAGTCTATACGTATTTCTGGTCGAGCACGCATTTATAGGTATTTAACGGCGTATAATCTGCTATCCACAATAAAATCCAATGTTTTATCCTATCTTTAACAGTCTCTGGCTTCAGCGGAGCATTTGATGCTAAAAAACAATTATATATATTTCATGATATTCATAGAAACCTCTCTTTAGTTAGGTAGTATAGAAAAACTTAAGCGCATTTAGGCAGTGCATGATTGGTAGCAACTCACCCCCTGCTACACACCATCGAGATGGCTTGCTGGGTAGTTAGTAGATATAGACCAATGCGCTACGAATATTACGAATACGAAAATTTTAAGCAAGTACAATGTGTAAATATATCCATTTCAAATTGAAGACAGTAGTGACTTTCCGCACGCAATATATTTAAATAACCGACCATGGTATCAGCACGTAGTGCCATTATCAAGCTACAAATTTTCGCGAAACTCCATCATATATACCCAGGGAATTAGGTCAGAAAGGGGAGTAGAAGGGGGCGGAGAGGGGGGTAAGTGAAACACTAGGAAAGCCGTTGGTGGTCAGGGTCAGATAGCATGGTCATTGGGCTGCCGGACGGAAGGGAGAACAAGGTTTAAAAGGGGCCATCTATCATTAAAAACCATGCCATTACATAACTTAGCCGGGCTATCAGCAATTTCATATTGCTCAAAGAAATCCTGCGTAGCCTCTTTGTCAAAATACGTGCTGAAACCATGGTCGGTAAAGTTATTCAAATATATATATTGAGTGCGAAAAGTTACTACCGTTTTCAATTTGAAATGGACGTAACTACTTTCACAAAGTTCAGCTTGATAAGCTTTTATATGTGCGTAATTATTTGTATTCAGCGTGAGAAAGTGTGGATAATTAATTTCAATTACGTCTTATATCTAGACGCAAAGGGACGGTACGATAACCTTATTAGCGTAACCAGTCTATTAAATGAATTAAATTGGGAATTATTGTCAGATCGCAGGTGGAAATAAAGACTTCATTTCTTAAACAAATCCCAAGACCATATTTTCAGCGATGATGTTAAAAACATTTTGCGAACCCCAACTTACTATGGTAGACTGGGCCATAATCACAAAATTAGAGAAATTGATAGCCGAACTGACAGATTCAAAATGTCCTTTTATCCTCGTACAATTAGGGATATGAATAACGGTAAATATATCCAATACGAGTGTAGCAATGGATAACATTGGTAGCTGCATGTTGGTATAAGGACTTGAAGCTAACCCAACTAACAGCATGTTTTTGCATATTTGCTTTGCTATTTTTATATTTTTTTAAATAGTGAAGTTTAGAACAGTATATAAATACTAATCCTTTTTTATGCATGATATGTAGTGCATGTTTGGTGATAATTCACCCCCTGCCACACATATTTATGGTGTCTTGAAGGGTATTATGTAGATGTAGATGTATATCTCTTCTCCGTCTTCTTGGTAGTTATGCCTGATAATTACCATTTTCTTTATCCATGTCCTTTCAGGACGTGTTTCGAATGCTGACGCCTGGCGGAGGTGGCTATGGAGTGCCCCCGAAAGATGGCGGAGGCTCTGAAAGAAGCCCAAGGAGGGAGGGAAGGAAGATTGACGCGTCGTCCTTCGAGGAGAGGGGCAGTGTGTTCGAATACCGCCGAGCGCAGGAATCCGTTTAAAAGTCCTCGCCACCCGAAGAGACATGGCGAAAATCTTGGCCTGCCGCTGACCTTATATGCATTTGCATTGACTTAAGTTATCTTTAAAGATATTATCATTGTTTATATACCAATTGTTAGAAATTTCTTATTTTTTGTTGAATAATTGGAGAGATTTATACAGGTATATTTTATTAATCAGGAGGCGATGAGTCAATTACGCGTAAAATCACTCGAATATTTCTGGACCATTTATTAAAAATGCTTTGGGTTTTTAAAAGATTATTTAGCCATATTTACAGTGGCCGTGATAAATTTTTAAGTTATCATACGGATAAAAATTGTTATTTTTTCCTGGTAGATGCCAACTGCGGAGGGTTTGTAAGGGATTGACCCAGCAGGGCAGGTTAAGGGTTAATTATCTGTAAACATTTTGAGCAACATAGGATGTTGGAATTTACTTACTTTATGATTCCAATTAAAATATTTTTACAAAGAGAGGAAATCAGTTTACCACATGAAGGATACAGTGAATATGGCGCTTGGCATACGACCAAGAACCGAGCAGCAAATTGTTTTTTCAAACAACTGGAGATCAAATTCACTCACCACTTCTAGACACGCAAATGTAGGCGAACTTTTACGCACAGGAAACTGTAGATACATGAAGCTGAACTAATACTAATTTTAAGTTCAAAAGAATAACCATTTTTATGGCCACAGTGATTATGCCTTACGCTAAGTGTGGTCTCTGTCATTTTCGATCGCATATGTGGTCTTCAAAGAGACAAAGACATCAACACTTGATTTGGTAAGTTTTCATTGATTTGAATGGTTGCAGAATATGAGCACTTTGCGATAACTTTAAGGTCTCAAAGTACGTGGAAAATATACTTCAAGTACGGAAATGCTTGCATCGCTTAGGGCTGCAGAGATCTGCTTTTTTGTTTTCCTCATCCGTCGTAGGGCATTATTTTCAATAGTACCAATTACATCTATTCCACTTAATGTCGCTTAATATAAATAAATTACGTACAATATTGTTAAACGTTACCTTGCCTAATTTTATATACTGAACCTTGGTGGGTGCAGAAATGAAGATTGTTCTTTTGATCATATTACTGGTGTAGAGTATTTGAAGGACATTAATTTTACAGCCTTACATATCCTCAGTTGTATTTCACAACATTCATTCTGTGCTCTTTCATGATTCTTTCGTGCTTTGATGAATTATTTGTAAGTTTAAACATCAATAAATAATATCTGCGGGTTATACTGTGTCTGAGATTTAAACTATGGAGTGAATAACGAGCCTTATTTTTATTTTCCCTTTTCATTTGTTCCCAGCATATTCTTATTATATGCGTTTCTGAGAATCAATCAACCTTTGGAAATTTAAGTCCATGGACAAAAGTGAGGAAGGGTATTTGAAGAGTTCAAATAATGTATCACCCTCATTCTTTCATCCTGTGATGCTCGTGCTTTCTAACAGGGGGCAGCAATGTCGCTTCTACCGTTCCTCTCTTTCCACCCAGTGAATACCATTCCGCGCGAGGAGGAAAGCTGACACGTTTCCATGACAACGAGGGAGTAGCAAGGCCACCCTTTTTTCCTCCGGCGTTCCCATGACAACTGCAGTTTAGAAGCACGCATTTGCACTCACCGACACGCAACGGGGGCCGGCGTGCTCCGTCGCTCGACTGGCTAGGGCCCTCTGGGACAACTGGAGGCGATGCTTACGCCGCAGAAGCTGATTTTGTCACGCTGGCCAAAATCTCGATGCTCATGGATATTATGGCGGATATGCGTGCTAAGCGTATGCTCCGAGCACTTTGATCATCTTCCCACTGTTAGCGTTTAAGCTGCGTCAACCGCTGTCAAGCGGATCCTGTTGGATCTCCAGTTGAGGACTCAGGCGTTGCAAAGTGCAAGGCATATGTATGGGGACAGTTAATGCCTCTGAAACCAGAAGAAAACAAGGAAAATCGCGTTATTTCAAACATTCAATTCATACTCCTCGTCCTACAATGCATATCAAAACTAAGGTAAAATTTGACATCCTTAAATGGTCAAAGAAATTACATTTTTTTGCCTTTTTTTTTTTAATATTCCAGGAATACAGTACCACTTCTCAAGCATGATAATCTATATAGTCGCGTTTGATTAACTCAATGTAATATTTGCAGTCTCTTTATACGCGGACACGTGGCTTTAAACAATACCTCTTCTTCATAAAGCCTATGAGGCTTCTCTTGGCCTTTAAAACTCGTATGTATTGCTATAAATTTTACTCTTTTAGTTGAGTATATGGAACGTTTCCTCTAGAGCAGCACGAGACGTTCTCATGCCTTTTCCCATTCTTTGGCACCTTTCTTTAAGAGCAGGGTAATGCCGACAGTTTCTCTTCAACCTTCCTTCTTTACCTTCCATTTCCATCCTAGTAAATTTCTTCCCGGTCTATTACATCTACGTAATATTCTGCGAGCCACCACGAGGGTGTGTGGCAAGGGGTGAAGATCACCAATAATGAACTACTGGCATTCAACTAGGCTAATACATGGAGACATACTTGGTAATAGGGCCAAATGGAGCTAGTTGGCTAGTATCTGCATGATAATAAAGGGATTATAGGTTTTTATACATGCATCACGCACTACAGACTACTCTAACAATCACCTTCCTATCCCTTTGCTATCCTGCCTATTGTACTCTCTTATGGTACGCAGGAAAAATGACATTTTAAATCTATCTCTCTCCAATTTTGTAAATCTATTTAAACCTAGCATAATATTTATAACGTAATGTGTTAAAAATCAGTTTAAAAGTTACTTAAAAGGTTTAACATAAATTTTAACCTACGCTGTGATAGTAATTCCCTTCTTAGTTCTATTAAACTCGTGACGCTGTTAAAATCATCATACCGGCCTTTAACAAATCTAGCTGAGCTCCTTTGCACACGCTCTAGTTCTTTTATCATACATTCCTCGTACGGATCCCATATACTAGAGGCATATTCTAAATGAGGCCTGAGAAGTGTAAATTAGCTTCTTTCTCGTACTCTCTCATCGTAATTGCTTAGAACCCTTTTTACGAATCCTAATCTACGGTTTGCTACGCTAGTTATTTCCCTGACGTGTTTCCCCATGACATGTTAATTAACATGTTAAACGACATCAGCGCGGGTGCAGCATTGAAATCACAGATGGGAAAGTTGGAATACTTGCTCAACTGGAACTTGTGAAAAATTAAATCAAATAAGCTTGCGCATGCGCGCACTATGATGTCGCCCCTTTCCGGTGAGGCACCGCCAGGGACCATTCATCTCCCTTGCGGGACGCGGGAAAATTCCGCAGACGCCTCACGTTTCGTGGCTGGACTCAATCCTCCCCTATCTCGCTCCCGGAGCGTGAAACAATTGCGAATCGGCCACTCGGAAAAAGTGCCGAGTCATCTCCGTATCCCCAACTCCCCCTCTCTCTCTTCTCCATCAAACGAGATAGCCATCGCCGGAGACAATGTTCGAAGGCAGTAAGCCGACACGCACAGTTACACGAGAAACGCACCCCATTTGAGCACGGCTCTCTCTCTTTTCAAGGGCCTTCACAGCTATCCCAGACGGGAGAAAAACGACCTTTAAGGCAGCAAAAGGAGACTTGGAAGGAGAGATAGAGGGGATGAAAGGTGCGTTTTTTTCCTCCTCATTCCTTCGTTACACACACTCCATGGCGGAATGGTTCGTGGGGGAACTACTCGGCGTACGACGACTCCCTTTCCCCCAGTCATCGCCGCCGCCTTGCGGCTTTTTTATTACGAACTCCCACCGAGTCATAAATTGTCGACCGGGGAAGAGAGTGTATCGCATTTCGTTCGCGGCGAGAATTCGCGAGAACGAGTCGGGCATCAGAAATTGCTGCACTATTTCCTTTGCGAGAACACTATTACGGAAGAAATATCTGTCTCGGGACTATAGCACATGCGAGAAAGTGGACGGCATGAATTTCTCGCACGGATTATCCCTTCCTGTGTCCCGTAACTGAAAGCTTTTATTCGGAAAATGATGGGTTTTCAACGCCATAATAATAGTAGCATGAAGAGTCGACCGATTATATTACGTCTAAGAAGACGGGAGGATAGGGCCAACTGTCAGGATGCACTATCGACAATGAATAGAGATTGGAGCGGTCCAGCCTTCCATTACGTTGGGTTGATGACATTATAAATTGGATCTTTTTTCATATAATAATTAAGTAACAAATAATAAGCAGAAAATATCATCATCAACGGTCAACAATCCTAGGATTGGTTTGACGCAGCCCGCCACTCGATTCTTCTATCGGCCAATCTCTTCATATTAACGTAATTCCTCTCTTTCACATACTTCACAACCTGTTCCATGTATCTCCATTTTCCATTCTTCCCGTTCACTTTTCCCTCGACGATTGCCTTCATTAGGCCATCGTTTCTTAAGATATGGCCGATTAAGTTCTCCCGTCTTCTTTTTAGAGTTTTCAGCGGACTTCTCTTTTCTCCCACTCTTCTTAGGTAATCTTTGTTTGTTACTCGGTCGATCCATTTAATTTTCATCATTCTTCTGTAACACATTCTGCGAGCTCCGTCTTACTATGGTAGTCTGGACCATGAACGAAATTTAGAAAATTGATTGACAAGCCGACAGATTTAAAAATGTCTTTCATTCCTCGCACAGTTAGGGGTATGATTATTTGCGTTTTATTCAACGGTAATCACAGGTGTCTCAGTGTATAACCTAAGTAGTTGCATTATCGTATAAGAATTTCAGCTAACCCAACTACCACAGCTTGTTTTTGAATGCTTGCTTTGCTCTTTAAATCTTTTTTAAATCATTATATATTTCGACTAGATTATAGCGACTAATCCTTTTTAAGCATGATATTTAAAGCACGTTTGGTGAAAATTTACTCCCTACCATACACCTTTCTGGTGGCTTGCGAGATACTATTTAGATGAATAATTCTAAGGCTGTCCTAATTCTAATGATTAAACTAAAGAAACCTGGGGATAAATTTATTTTATACTTGAAGTACTAGTATATTTCCACCAACTCCAAAACACTTCACATCATTACATTATTGCTTAACTCGTGAAGAGATTGACAGGCCTGTCAATATGAGCGTTAAACATTGAGCATTATACACAGTGCTAAATATACATATGTTACGAATGCAGGTTTTAGTTCTGGGAATTCAACCGAAAGAATGGTGTTTGCACTATAAATGTCTGAGGAAGGGCAAATAAAGTGGACGGATTGAAATCTATTAGCCCTTAAGTCAACAGAGAGCTTCTATCCACTTTAAAACATCCATTATCCTCTTCTGTTGAGGCATTGAGCCGGAAGCACGCATGGATATGTTACGCTGTAATACCTACATTCCGCAGAGGGAACAATTCATTTTGGTGGCTGAGCTCAGCTCATAGCCTTATGTCATCATCAGCACCACTTCAGTTTCGAATTCAGAAGTCGTTCCAAATAAAAGATTATATACACTTCCAAACCCTAATTGATGACCATAATCCCCTAGCTTTTTCCCGTGCTCACCCTCTAATATATTTCCTCTTTCCCTTACACATTTCCTACGCCCTATGATTTCTCTCGTTTGTAACGTCTTCATATTGAGACCACCAGGGGCATATAACATACATCTCCACTCATATAGCTATTCATATCTCATCTCTAATGCTTAACAGATATTTTTTAGTGTCAAAAAATTTAACATTACTTTCACAATTTAACCTAGACGTCAATATTACTTAATGAGTGTGGGTCAATTACTTACTCCTTACTTTGGAAATTATTAAAGCAATGCATAAAAACACTCCGACAAAATCACAAGTTGAAACTAGTTATCTACTCGTCGAGTTACGTTTAGATGTAAACAATAAACCTTAATTATCCATGTAATGGCATGTTAATGATGGAGTCGAAAAATTCAGGAAATACTAAGATGAACATTGCCATTGCAACAATAAACTAAACGCTAATCACCTCTTGAGGAGAGGATGGCTCCTAGGGTTGTGTTTCAATTCCCAATTGCAATGAGGCATTAAATCCAAAATATAATATTTATAGCAAAGAATAATTAAAATTTGAACGATAACAGCAGGGGAGAAGTCAAGACTGGAAGAATTTTAACTGTGGTGCTACCGAAGAATGATGAAGATAAAATGGATCGACCGAGTGACAAATGAAGTCACAAGAAGAGTTGGAGAAAACAAAAGTCTTCTAAAACTTTGTAAAGAAATCGGGACAACTTAATCGGCCATATATTATACACGATGTTCTAAAGAAGACAATCGGACGATTGGACGGGAAGAATGAAAATGGTAGGCCTCGGATTTGATCTACATCTACTCAATACCCTGCGAGCCACTGTGAGGGCGTGAAGATGACCAAACATGCGCTATTGACATGCAACTAGGTTACTACATGGAAACTTGTTATAATAGTTTCACATGCAGCTTATTATACGGTTTAGACGTTCCCACAGTTGGGTCACGTAAGTGTCGGTGTGGTTGGCGATCGGACCCTGTTGGCGGGTATATTTACATGACGGGAGTGGATCGGGTGCAATGTGTACAGTCCACTGCAAAAAGTGAAAGGTGCCGGAGATAAAAAAGGAGAGAACTGTACTGAACAATTTCTGAACACCTGAACAGCTGGTCCTTCGGGCCGGATCATTTACAAAACGCCGGATTTGTGTATTTACAGGAAAACATCTTTGAGGTGGGAGTTGCACGGGAGTTACTTAGGTTTATTTGAAGGCGTTGTGTAAATAGAAGTGAAAACGGACGGAACTGTATCTCCATACGATCGGGTAAGGGCCAGGGCTTTGAACTCCGACTCGCCGCTCTGTCACAACCCTCCTATAGTCTGTGCGGCTTTAGTTGGCAGTGACACCATCAAAATTGATGACGACGCATCAGTTCTTCGCCAATGAGAGAAGCTAAAAATCACGCACGTTGCCAAGTTTTTTTTCTTAACTTACAAGGTACAGAACAATTTACTGTCGCTAAAGCGATTTACCCTGCGGGAATTCTTAAAGTCGTTTGACAGGGAATTCTACTCCATGGAAGTGCAATGCATTATTAATGGTTTAAAGCGCAAGATTTTATTGGCATCGGTAGACATTAACGTAATTGTACGACTTCTTGAAGTAATTCGTACCAAGTGCTCAACTACGTGCTCTTATTACCACAAACTCAACACTCTCCCTGATTATTCTCTCTAGATATATAAACAGAGCCGCTGTCTCTCTACAAATGGTGAAGCACGAGAAGAGGCGAGAGCAAATTCATGGAGGAAAGGAATTAGAAGATCAAAGACCTTATCCTCTGTGACTCCCTATGAAAAATTTCTTGAAAAACAGGCTTGAGGAAGTTGACACTGGAAAACACACGTAGCACTGGGTTCAACCTTTGATCCTTCTGAACATAATTTACCCATGACATTAAAAATCACCAAGTATGCTGAAATAGATTTGTTAAACCATTAGGAACAATTTTATTTCACCTACATGCTTTTATTTACCTTGCATTAGTATCTGCGTCTTTTTATGATTCCCTCGCTCACCAAGCTATTTCTAAATTTTAAATTTATTAGCTCAGAAATTCTACGCTGAACAATAATCATCGCTTCTACTATGTAACAACAGAGTTCTACCCCAGAATATTACGCTCAACCTCAATGCATTGTATTAATAATCGGCATCAACCACATATAAACTACTCATTTCTTATCGCATGGATTAAAAAGTACTCATGACACTGTCTGTATTTTATTTCGCAAAACAAAGAGAATACTTCCACAAAATCACCGAACCATTTACATCACAATTACAATTGGATTAGATTGACACGGTATATGTTTTTCCAACAGTAGGTACTTTACTCACGGATGACAACATAAAGTATGCTTTTTCACTTATAATGGAATGCACGACGACTTTTCATCTTTGTAACTCTGAGTACACCAGCTGCACTTTAATATCAGGGAATTGCCTGTATTCGTACGTCACCGAAACAATTTTAAATTTACTGACATTATATCTCAGCAAACCCACTTCCCACCATCTATTTCGCATTAAATCAACATCCCAAACCCTTATAACGCATTATTTGTTATTTAAGAGACGTTTTTCTGGGGATAACGACAAAATACCGTATTCATTGCCAACCATTTTCGCGTATTGAAGACTCTGTAGAAATCATGTCTCTAATGACGAAGCAACTGATTACGCATCAGGAACAACGGGATCATGCAATATCCCAGCTTGTTCCCACTTTAAAGAAAAAGGGAGCTTCTAATATTACTAAGGAAGCCATTCAGACGAGAACTGACTCTCTCAAGCAGTAATGGAGCTATTACTGCGCTGCTCATTATGATCTGACCGATGTCCTGTCACCAGGTCTTGACTCTCTCGACTTGAGCGAGGGACACCAAAGGAAGCTAATACAATCATGAACTTATTTCGCAATAAAATTAAACAACAATAAGACCAATTGTGAGAAAACTACGTGTTTACTTCACCAGTAGAATCAAAGCTTCTATTGACGCTTCGCCACTGGTTTGCACTCTCACTGGTCTACACGGATGGATCTTCCGAAAATTACCTAGGATTTGGCGTCGTAATTGCAGACTTTGGTTGACAATTGGCTCAGCAATTGGTTCGAACGCTGGAGAACTTGGGTCGACCTGTAGAGACGTGGTATGGTTGGATGGTTAGTATCTACATAGTAATAAATGGATTATTGGTTAAAATGACATTTATCTCAACATGTTTATTTGTATTCACCTATTATGCACGGGTTCGTAATGTTAATACATGCATTATGCGCTACATATTGCTCTAACAATATTTCATCTTCCTATCCTTTCGCTATGCTGCCTAGGAGGGCAGTTTGATAAGTCTGTGACTTTTTGAAACTTGCAGTAACTTTTAATGCAACGCTGCTCCGGTCAACTGCTATCTATTAATAGACTCCTGTAAAATTTTGAGTAACCTGCGCCATTTAGTTTATGTTTGACAGCCATTGAAAGCAGACGACCTCGTGAATTTTAACAAAAATGGAAAAAAGTGAATTTCGTGTGCTGATTAAGCATTAATATTTGCGTAAGAAAACCATCACCGAAACCAAGAAAAGGCTTGATAAATACTATAGGAACTCTGCACCATCAAATTCAATGGTTAAGAAGTGGTTTACTGATGTCCTTTGTGGTCGTATCAGCACAAGTGACGCCGAACGTTTAGGTCACCCAAAAGAGGTCGTCACACCATAAATCATCGACAAAATCCATGGAATAATATTGAACGATCGGTGAATGGAAGTGCGTAAGGTGGCTGAGGCTGTATGCTTCTCAACTGAATGGGTAAATCACATTTTACATGAATATTTGGACATGAAGAAGCTATCCTCGCGATGAGGATTGCTCACACTCGACCATAGCGAAACCGTATGACCACTTCAAAGGAGGGTTTGGCAATGTTCAGTCGCAATCAGAACGAGTTTTTGCGCCGTTTCTTTACCGTATACGAAACATGGATCCATCACAACCCATTACAGACCAGGAAAAAATCAAAGCAGTGGGTTTCTTCGGGTGAACGTGCACCAAAGAAGGCCAAGTTGGGTCGGTCGGCCAACAAGTTCATGGCCACAATTTTTTGGGATACACGCGGTATGATTCACATTGATTAGCTTGAAAAGGGTAAAACGATCACCGGCGAATATTATTCATAGCTTTTAAACAGATTCGATATTGATTTTAAGCAGAAACGACCGCATTTGGAAAGGAAAAAAGTGCTGTTCCATGAAGACAATGCACGGGTGCACACGTGTGTAGTCACCATGGCAAAAATCCATAAATTGGGCTACGAACTGCTACCCCATCCAGCATATTCTCCAGATTTAGCCCCCTGCGACTATTTTCCGTTTCCAAACCTGAACAAATGGCTGCTGGGCGGTAAGAGATTTGGGTCGAATGAAGAGGTCATCACTGAAATAAACGCTTATTTTGAGGGCCTTGAGAAAACCTATAATTTGGAAGGAATAAAAAAATTGGAAAAACGCTGGACTACATGTGTAGAGCTAAAAGAAGACAATATTGAGAAATAAAACGCTTATTTGCCGAAAAAAATATCTTCTCTTCAAAAAGTCAATGATTTATCAAACTACCCTCGTATTATATTCTCCTATAGCACACGGAAAAAAAATTTTGATCGCATCGGTAAATCTATCTTTGCGCAAAAATTGAATTTAATGCATTGAACAAGTTGCGATGGGTGTGAAAGAGAAGAGTTATGCCAAGATGAACATGTTAGCTGATAGGAGAATTCAGTGGAGAGCTAAGTCGTCATACCGATCACAGGATTGGTGACCGATAATGAAAGTTAAAAAAAAATTGAGTAATGTACATCAAAGACTATGGCACAAAATACATCAAATGCCGAGTTAGGTAGCTGTAATGGAGAGCGCGGCTCCTCAGAAACGCCGTAATTATATTCGCTCACTTCCTCCTCGAATTTTACTTCTTTTTTTTTTGACTTTGCCTTAAGTGCCTGACGATGCTACTAGACACTGAATGCACAATGGAGTAAATGAAGGGCTCCATGGAGTATCTCGCGCGGTGTATTTCATTATCGCCGTGCTCAAGACAGCGATGCTCGGCGGTTGGAGTCTCGAGCACGTACTTCCACCGCTTCCCGACCTGCGGAGCAGATCACGTCCCTCCCTCCCGCTCCTCCTCCTCGTCGAGTGCGGGGCGGGTGCGGGGCGGGGAGGAAGGCTGGGTGCGGATGCGAGTTGCATACGGTCACGACCTACCACGCTCCTTCTTGCGCGAAATTTGCATTCCGTCGGATGCCCTCGGGGTCTTCGGGTGGGGGTGGACGGGGAGGAATAAGGGGGTGTAATAACTGATCCCTGGGGGGGGGGGGGGGGGGGGGGGGGGGGGGCGAAAGGAGATGGAAGCTGCCCTCAGGGGTGCTTCGTTGGGCCGCGGCTCTCCTGCTTGGGTGGCTGGGTGTAGGTGCCCCAGGGCGGAAGCGACCGGCGGCGCAGAAATGCAGTTTACTCGGGTGCCCCTAGGGGAGACTTCCCCCCTCTACCACCCCGCAACGAGGGTGCAGGAGGGTGCGGGGAGAGCGCCCTCGGTGTGCGGACGCGTTGACCACACGCGCCTCCCAAGGAGAGCGATCGCTAATGCAATTGCGAGCGTCCCTCGGACGAGTGGGCGAAGGACGACCGACGGAAGGTCAAAAGACACCAGACTCTCAGGAGGGAGCAAGTGGAGACGAGAGAATCGTGTTGGGTTAGTCAAAAGGCGTCTAATACTGAATTTTAACTCATATTTATCACGGCGAGTTGTTGCCAACCGTTATTATTAGTTGTAATATACCTATACGTCATGTTGCACATAATGTGCACAATAAAAAAAGTATACCCTTACCAAAACCAAATTTGACGACGTTTAAAAGATGTCTTTTGTATGTAGGACCAAATATATACAATGTATTACCCCAGTCATGCTCTATTTCTAAGTCTGTGAAAACATTTTTGGAAAATGTACATTCTTGGCTTCTCACCAAAGAAAGTGTAGAGCAAATATTGTTGTCAATAATTAATGTAAATGAGTTTAATAAACTGTAAGTAGCTTTTAAGGTACGCACTTACATTGTTAAGAGATTGTCATGGTATCACTACACGAGCTATATGTATCTTTAAGTAAAGCGTAATGTATTATTATTTGATGTTAGCCTTAAACAGGTTCTCCTTCAAGGCCACCTAAAATTACTCTACATTTGCTATTGAAATATAATTGTGTATGGAGTAATAAAACATATTACAATATAACTTATTATTATTATTATTATTATGCGTTTTCTGTCCGTCTTTAAACTACACCTTCCAGACACAATTTTCATTTTGAATGACTTAAGTCACGAATTTACTGATCTACGCTTCATTATCAGATCTATGCTGGATTGGGTGCTTAAGGAGGTTCCACCATGACACTGCGATTCAAACTCCCGTAAAAGAGCTATGTTATTCAATGAATAAATACCGATCCGGAATAACACCTTATGGAAAATCATCTATGGGGTGATAATGCATGCACAATAATTCTATGAGTATGCTATTTTATAGCGTGTTGTAATTGCATTCTATTTTTTACAAGCTCTTTTAACTCATTTTGACTTCGGAACATGGCTGAAGTGTTGTTGCCACATATAATTCACAAAGTGAGAATGCATGCTCAATCCCGCTTATACGTATTCTAAAATAGGTTAAATATTTTATTACTTAGTTTTAAACTATTCCCTTGCAAATACATTTCTTTGTTTTGATTTTATTAGTATTGATATTTTTGAAAATTGTTTGAAAACTATGAAGCTGCGACCATTTGGAAGCATTGGTATTAAACGCACAATATCAATAACCAATGAAATATTTAAATTACATAAAGAATATAAGAATAGCCTTGGTAAGGTATATTCCTAAATTAAGTGCAAAATAAGCTTGTAAGCACGTTCCATCGCAAGTACCGTTGCCAATGATGACAACAATCTGTAGCGCCACTTTCATGTAACTAAGGATTTTCTGCTTTTTTTTTGGAGCTAACATTTATTAATATCAATTAAACAAGTGCGGTAAGGCAAGCACTTTTAAACAATGTTGAATTCTACATAAATTTGCTCATCTTATATTAGTTTTTTGTCAAAACGACATTTACATCATTAATCTGCAAAATTTACTGCAAGAGCCATGCAAAAGCCTTGGAAAATTATCCTTCCAATTTATTGTACAGATGACGAAAAATCGGGAACGGGAAAAAAACCGGTCAACAAAAATAATATCGCAGGTTTTTCAACGGTTGTGGAGAGGAGAACGTAGCAGTATACCGTGTTCATAAAACGTAATCGGCCTTTAGAAAATAAATTGATTAGTAGTAGAAAATTCTCTGCCCCAGAAGAGATGCAAACGAGAGGCTTAGAGGAACGGACCATTCTTACCTTATGCATTCGAACCTTATTCACCATTTTAGGACATAATAAGTCATTATCAGTAGGGTAGTCTGCAAGACTGGAAACTTAACTAAGTTACTCGATTCTCTAAAAGAAAAAAATAACAAAATTCTTGGAAATGACTTGCCAATATCTCTGATATCAGATTCCTAATGAATTCTTGAGTACATTAAGTCAGTAAAATAATGCACCGTAGATAGTGAAAGTTAGTAATGGGGCGATTGATATTTCAACTAAACTCACTCATGCTACTCAGGTTTTGAGTAAGTTAGGAGTTCACTAGGAAATGTTTTAAATAATCACGTTTTAATATCGCATAAACATTTTTTTTCTATATACACACTCATATAATAAAAAGAAAATGCAGAGCTAAAATCTTCTGAGATTCTTTTGGTGCTTGGATGTCGTCGTTAATCACCCCTCGTTCAAGTCATTTAAGTTTTTGTCTTTAATGCATCAAGTGACATTATCACAAAATTATTGGTAAAAAATGGCGTAAGAATGAACCACCTTCAAGCCAAGAGACGCTGAAATTCAATGATCATGACTTTTAGCTCCAATACTAGTTTTAATGACATACAATCTCATTAAACCTGCCTTACGGTGAGGGCTAGAACACGGCAAAGAGGGAGTTAGTCATCAACTAATAGACAGGAAGATACATGTATATATTGTGAGGATGTCCCAAGCGCTTTTGCGAAACTAGCCTCCTCTTTAAGGACAGACGCGAATCGTAATAACCCACGTTATAAATGAGATAAAAGAGCCGTTAATGGACTTTTCTGCTTTTGAGTTTGGTATTTTTATCTACGCTTAAAGAATAATATGCCCCAAGTTTTATTTTTTCAATAAGAAAAATATTACTAGGGTTGCAAAGGGGGATTTAAGTTTTGCAATATAAGTACTGATGAGGGAATCAGTGATCATAAAAATATAAAAGCAACATTAACTTATAGAACTAACAAAAATAACAAATCCAAGAGAAAAATATACTTGTTCGATAGGGCGGACTACGATGGAATGAAAACAGAGTTGCAGAGTTCGTTCAGCGAATTTCAAGAAGCAAGTTTAAGGAAAGATACTGAGACCTTGTGGCATATATTCCTAGAAGTTATTCACTCAGCAGCTAACATGTATATACCGAGTAAATTAAAAAAGATGAATGCAGAGCCACGGTGGTATAACGCGGCAGTACGGATCGCAGATCGCAGGTTGAAATTTAGACTTAATCTCTTCCACAAATTCCAAGGCAATATTTTCAGTGATGATGTTAAAAATATTTTACGAACCCCAACTTACTATGGCAGACTGGACCATAATCATAAAGTTAGAGAAATTGATTGCCGAACTGACCGATTCAAAATGTCCTTTTTCCCTCGCACAATAAGAGATACGAATAACGGTAAATATGTCCTATCGGAGAGTAGCAATGAATAGCATTGGTAGCTGCATGTTGGTATGAGTACTTAAAGCTAACCCCACTAACATAATGTTATTGCATGTTTTATTTGCAATTTCTATCTTTTTTAAATAGTGTAGTTCTGACTACTATATTAATACTATTCCTTTTTTATGCATGATATGTAGTGCATGTTTGGTGAGCAATCACCACCTGCCACACACCCTTGTGGTGGCTTGCAGGGTATTATGTAGATGTACGGAAATCTTCAAAACAACAGAGAATTTGCCATGCTAGACTGAAAAAAGCGCGAAAAGAAACACCCCCTCATGAGCTTAACAAAATCATTATCTATATATATAAAAATGAATGTATGTGTGTGTGTGTGTGTGTGTGTCTGTATGTCCTTTATGCATTACTACACCATTCATCGGATCGCCATGAAACTTTGGGAAGTTGTTGAGTACATTCCTGAAAAGAGGACTACGAAATCGATATTTCAATATCGATACTTTATCGATATAATATCGCAAAAGTATCGATAAATCGATACATAATTGATACAAAATTGAGGTGAAATTATTTAGTTTTTTAAAAGGAATGTATCGTTGCAATATCGATACTGTATCGAATGTATATAATGTGTTTGTCCTTTATGCATTACTATTCATCGGATCGCCATGAAACTTTGGAAAGTTATTGACTACGCTCCGCGAAGGTTTCTACAAAATCGATAATTCAATGTCGATACTGTATCGATATAATATCGATAAAATATGGATACATCGATACATTGTTGATACAAAATTGAGGTGAAATTATTTAGGTGTTTTTTATCAAAGTTTTATAAAGTATCATTACAATATCGATACTGTATCGATACAATATTGATAACTTCATGCATTACCACAACATTCATCCAATTTCCATGAAGCTTTGGTTAGTTGTTTTGTTCACTCCATGAAGGTTTGTACAATATCGAGAATACAATATCGACACTGGAGACGGGATGTGCATGCCATTGAACTTGCAATTCATTGAAACACTCACGTGCAACATATTCAAATCATCCGGCATGGGACAAATATTTCAGAAATGCCAACTTATTGCTTGGGATCAATGCACAATGGTGCACAAAGCATCGCTCGAGGCTCTGGATCGATCATTGCAAGATTTTCGTGGAATCCTGAGACCATTTGAGAACGCATTAATATTGCTTGCACGACATTTCAGGCAAACATTACCTGTAATTCCTCGATTGACACTAGCGGATGAAATAAATGCTTGCCTGAAATATTCTACTTTGTGACGACATGTGAAGACGTTAAAATTATATACAAATATGCGTGTCCAGCTGCAAAACAATCGATCAGCTGAGATATATTGTATACCCATAAGAATTGTGAAATTAAACATACTATAAACGTGCGCTTTCCATTTAACCAGATTGAGCCACAGCAACGCGTGGCCGGGTCAGCTTGTAAATTATAAAACTTCCAAACACTTAGCGAAAAAAGAATGTCGAAGAGCCTTAGCTGACTTTAAAAGTAAAATTCTAGGGAAATATTTGAATGAAAATCCAAAAGCGTTTTGGTCGTATGTAAGAGAAGTTCAAGGAAACAAATCTACTATAGAAACGATTAGGGATGATAATGGAGAAAAAATAAATGATAGTCTGGAAAAAGCTGATAAGTTAAACACATATTTCCAAAGCGTTTTCACTACCAGAACTTTAGATCCAATTGAACCACTAAATAAACATGTCAAACATCCGATGCCCGAAATCGCTATTGAGTCTCGCGGTATAGAGAATCAACTAAAAATCATAAACACCAATGAATACCCCGGTCCTGACCAAATTCCGGCACGCGTTTACAAAACACTAGCATCAGAAATATCACCTTACTTAGAAATAATATTTTGTAAATCGTTATCTGAGCATATGGTTCCCAAGGACTGGAAAATGGCTAATATTACACCTTTATTCAAATCCGGCGATAGAGAAGATCCTAGCAACTACAGACCTATCTTACTAACATCGATATCGTGTAAGATAATGGAACATATAATAGTTAGTTCGATTATGGGACACTTGGATAGAGAAAATTTATTATTTAATAACCAACACGGTTTCCGAAAATCTAAGTCATGCGAAACGCAATTGGCACTCTTTGTTCACGACTTATTGGTTTTGGGAGAAAATAATGCTCAGGTTAATGCGATTTTAAAAAAGCATTTGATAACGTACCTCATGACAGATTGCTCTTAAAGCTAGAAAGTTGCGGTATAGATAAACACGTAGTATGCTGGATTAATCAATTCTTAGTTGGCCGCGAACAGAGAGTTACTATAGACGGTATCATGTACAATATAGTTAGTGTCACATCAGGAGTTCCCCAGGGAAGTGTGATAGGCCCACTTTTATTTCTTTTATATATCAATGACCTCGGCAGTGTTGTAGTAAATAGTAGAATTCGGCTTTTCGCGGATGATGCAGTAGTGTATAGAGAAATAAGTAGTCCGGGAGACAAGGCATTATTAGAAAAGGACCTAAGTAGTAGCAATTCAGGCGTGGTGCGATAAATGGAAACTATAACTGAACATAGAAAAGTGCGTGACAGTAAATTTTTGGAAAAGAAAATCATTGCCCTCAACATGCTAAACCCTACTTTAAAACAACAAAAAATTAACCAAATTACGGAAGTGTTGCGTCTGATGTGGAATTAGTATGGTTACCCATCGCGCATTGAGAATAGAATCGTCAGGAAAAGGAAGATACTCGATACTCAGGAAAGATACTCGATAGAAAGAAACTATGTGATTCAAGGTACGGAATTAGTAAACGTGGAATCAGTTAAGTACTTAGGAGTAACACTTACTCAGGATCTAGCATGGGGGAAACATATCAGGGGAATATGCAGTCAAGCAAATAGAAAGTTGGGGTTTATTAAAAGAATATTAGGGAAAAGTGAGGAGAGGGTGAAGGAACGTTGCTATTTTTCAATTGTTAGACCACACTTAGAATATGCTGCGAGTATATGGGACCCTCATGAAGCAGGCTTAATTTACGAATTAGATCGAGTACAAAAAAGAGCGGCGAGATATGTTAAAGGGTGTTACGATAGGGAAAGCAGTGTGTCTGGTATGTCAGCCGAATTGGGATGGGAATCGCTGTCACAGCGCAGGCTGAATTATAGACTTAATCTTCTGGGAAAATTTAAGGAGGGACATTTCATTAATGACGTTAATCATATATTGCTGGCTCCGACTTATTATGGTAGGCTCGATAATTCTAATAAAATTAAGGAGATAGATTGCAGGACGGACAGGTTTAAAATGTCATTTTTTCCGCGTACGATTCGAGATCAGAACGTTAGACATCGCGTAAATCGGTAATAGTTATAGAGGTAACATTCAGAGTGGGTCGATGGTATTTTTTTTCTTTTTATTCCCTGCATGTTCAAATCAACGTGTGACTCTCATGCAATGCTTTTTTTTAATGCATGAGTATCTATGAAATAGGTGTCGGGTTTCAAGGCATGCATGGTATTCGTGGGTGTGTCCTGCATGATTGGGATTTGGTAGTTTTCTTCTTTTTCCCCCCAATTACTTTTAAAGGTATAGTATTTGTTTTGCAGTGTTCATTTTTGTTTATTGTGTCTTTGTTCCTGGTGTGGATGCACCCCCTGCCACACACCCTCGAGGTGGCTTGCAGGGTATATCGTAGATATAGATATAAATATAGATATCAGTGCCAGTTACTTGCTCTGCTAGTGGCCCGGACTAAGTATGGAGAAATTTGTAATGACAATGTTGGAAGTTCCACGAATGCCTCCTACATTGCTTGAAATGTATTTTCTGATACAATCAGCCTACCGTACTAGTGCCACAAGCCTTTTACTAGAGTCTGAACCAAATATTCGTTATTTCTTAAGGATATGAGCTACCGTATTAGTCGATAAAATTAAATAAGGAGAAATATGAGATACAGTCATCGGATTGAAATATTGAATTGAGCTCATATTTAACAATTTTGAGAGACTATCATAGTTATTTAAAAAAATAGCTCTTCCTGAGCGATTATGTGACTGCAATTACTAGCAAAATCCAGCACCATTAAAGCAGTTCTTAAGATTGAAGGGAATTTGCCGCCACATGAAGTTTCGCTGAAGGTCAATGATGACCCTAGTTTGAGGGTAACTTCTATTAAATGCCGCAGGCTGTGTTTACCACAGTTGTCTTCTTGGGCCAAAAGATCAAATCTTTTGTGTGTACTTATATTTCTTACTCACTCACTGATTCAACCCGAAGGTTGGTTTTGATGGGTGATAGTAGAGCTCACCCCGTACTAAGCCAATGGCGTGTGAAATTCACACTTTCAGGGCTGGGGGCCAATACCTTTCCCTGGGCCACCTGCGATTTCCTACGAAGTTCTGACACTCAGAAAATCGAATCGCGAGGATTTTAGATAGGAGTGTCCAGAAAGGCTCTTGCCCGGGATTTCTTACAACTCTTTAAAATATCAACAATACTGATTATATGTGGTCGTGGTGTTCTGATGGGTAGAGGACTGGGCTACGGACCGGAGGGTCCCGGCGTCACATCCGTGTAGAGCGTCTCTTGACAACCCTACCTAAAATTCTCGCAGTGTCATTTTCTGCCGGTACTTAGTGGAAAATCACAGGTTGCAATTGAAGTACTGAAGAAAATACTTTGACCGTTGTTATATGGATCAAAAAAGATTCCCCAAGTACAGTAATTCAACCATAATTTTAATTTCATTCATTTTAAGAGCGACAAGTTCTCTTTGCTAAGGTTTGCTGACGAAGAATTGGGCGAAAGTGCGAGAAGGAAAAAAGAAAACATCTCATGCTACTCCTGTCATTTCTTTTAAAAAGTTCTTATTTCCATTGGATTTACACCTTTGAAATCCCAAAAAAGAGCTAATTGGTTCTGAAATTCCACACCCATTGCCTTTTACCAGTGGCTTCATCCATATGTTTCTCTTCGCAAGTACGCCAACATCATATACTGATTCCCGGTCACAGGTAAAATTGAAGCCCTCCTACTCAAAATCTAGGGGACACTTCACATAACTGGACTAACTTGTGGGCGAGAAGAGTTCATATTCTTATGAATGAACTCTAACCTCACTGTTTTCAACGTTCTCCAATTCATATACGACGCAGTCTCAGGCAAAACTTTGTGGAAGTTATTCATGGTAGGAGGAAAGTTATCAACACTGCTGTTTCCACATACACGTATGTAACTTTGTGGAAGTTATTCATGGTAGGAGAAAAGTTTCCACATACACGTATGTGTATGTGGAAACAGCAGTGTTGATAACTTTTCTCCTACTTCTCCAGGTCAGTTAAAAAACTAGATTCCTTTCACGTTATCCTGTAAAATCTGTCAAATTTCTTAATGATTCCACACTAGGAAGACCTTTTTTCATATTTAAATGCAATATAGTCAAAAAAACTTATACTGGCACTAAAAATCAACAGAAAAGGACACATTTTGCTCAAGCATATGTACACACGTGAATCAGCTGTTACGATAGGGCAATCCATATTTATCAACTTAGGCGTTTTAGCATATTTCCGCTTTAATTTTATAATAAAACTAAAATCACGGCAGCAAAGTTTTACCAATTAGCTATAATAAAAAAGCAGTGATATATGATGCATAGTAATCCAGTCACTGAAACCAGTACGATTTACGATTGTTTACATTCGAATCACGCAGATCAGGTAAAAATAATGCGTTGCGGTGAACACAGTGAATTAGCCTCTAACGTTTGCCTACTGATGCTCTATTTAACTTGCTCTATTCAACTGTTCACTTCTTTCATGTACGGTCAGTCAGGGAAGGAATAAAATTTTACATTTCCATCTATCTTCCCCGCCACCCGCTGCACCCGACCACAACAATGGGGCTTCTACTCGGAACCGAAATAGCAATTTCGTACACGAAATCGTTGGATGGAAACTAAAAAAGAATTTTAGTGAAAAAACTAATCTTCTAACCACAACCATTCACTCATAAATCAAAAATTAAAATAACCAAAAGGTGACGCCCACCGAAAATGCTGCTGTGGTAACACTGACGTCATTTTCCTCCCGTCTTTGACTGCTTTTCGTGGAAGCGAAGGTGGTGGAGGGGGGTTCTCGGAAGGTCTGCTCGCACAGGTGCTGTCGCAACTGCTCGTATTGGCAAAGTCAGCTGTGTCCCCCCCATTGCGATAAGGCAAAGTAACTTCGCGGGCTCAGTTGTGATTGGACGAAGTCGATATACGTCAGAGGTTGCACCACGCCCACTTTTCCGAAAGGGTTAAAAACATCAGTTTTTCGCCGCTTATAACTCGAGAAATAATTGACGATTCAAAAAACGGAAAAAACCGGGCCTTTTTATTTTACAAACTGCATCAGATTCGCCAATTAAAAAAATAAGGTAAACGACCCCAATGCGATTGCGAGTCGTCATCACCTACAGTCTTCTTAAAACTAATGTTTTTGAATGCTCAAAGCTTACGTATTGTTGTAAATGCACTCCTATTGCCGATAATTTACTGTGCACAGTTGAAAAAACACTATTTCTTTCCACTTTTTTGCTTTTACCATACAGGCCTTACGAGACTAGTGAAATCCATTGTGGAAAAGAAAAAAAAAACTTTAGTGTTTCACAGGGTTACTAATAGTTCAGTGCTTCGCTGCACGGTAGCATCATTAGGCACAAGTACTAAAATAGGAGAATGATAGATCTTCAACGTTTAATGAGAAAGGATTGCAATGTTTAATGGTAATTAATTAATTAAAATGCCCTCTCAACATGTTTTATGTAATAGAATGATTACCATCGACCGAGAAAGCAATTCTCTGAATTAGCAGTCCTCTCTACTAATTTACCGAGGCATGAATAGATATTTTTGGGGATAGGAATACGTATCAGAGCAAATTAAGTACGAAATTATACATCTAGAATGATAAGATAATATACCTAAACGTCAAAAATAAAATGCTGATTTTGGGACCAATGACAAACGATAAGCTCATCAGAGGATAATTGTCTCTGAATCCTGAGTTTAAATGACAAATGGGATCAGGATAATGGCTTTGATAATATCAATTTGCTTTAATTACCTCTAGTCATTAGCAGAATGAATCCTCATGGAAACATTATGCTATTAATCACCACAACACGTACGTTTCGTCATCTATTGCCCCAATATATGTAATATGATGTTAATCATGGTCCAACTGAAGTTTTTCTACATTGAATCAAAAGCTTTATAATGGTTTGATGAAATCTTTCCTCTCTACAATGATAACGCCTCACATTATTGCTCTTTTTAATTCGGAATATTTCCTTTATATTTCACAAATATTCTTTCGGTATACTCTCTTTATCCCAAGATAATTAAAATCCTTTTTCCTATATTCGTGTCTTATCGAGCATTTTATCCTGCAGGGACAGATTTCAATATCCAAACGTCCCATCAAACTTGCATCGATCACCTGTACTGCCCCCTGATTTACTTCTTCCAACTACTTACTTTCCTTCGTACCCAGTTCTTTTTACTTTTGGACTCCAAATAAATGCTACGAAAAACAAACCAAAGTTTGCATCTATCCCTGAAGACAGTGTTCTGTGTAGAGCCGTCAGGTTTGTTAAAAGGTGACACGATAGGTTTAGTAGTGTATCAGAATTAATAGAAGAATCAGGTGGGCAATCATTATCAGATCGTAGGTTAAAGTACAGATTAAATTTATTAAAAACATCAAAAAGGGATAGCTTTACTGAAGATTTTAGGCATATGTTTAAAAGCACCAGCGTATTATGCTATATTCAACCGGATAAATAAGATTAGAGAAATAGATTGCGTACCGATAGATTTAAAATGTAATTTTTCCCTCATGTCATGAGAGAACACAATAGGCAACATAGCAAAGGGTAGATAGGTTAAATATAGTAGAGTAGGCTGTAGTGTATGATGCATGTATTAACAACCAATCCCTTTATTACTATGCTGATACTAGCCATATAAGCTGAAAATGACCCAATCATGTAGCATGTTTCCATGTAGTAACCTAGTTGAATGCCGATAGTACATGTTTGGTAATCTGTACCCCCTGCCACACACCCTCGCGGTGGATTGCAGGGTATCGCTAAAATGTAGATATAGATCCCAATAATGAAAAATTATGAAAAAATAATGCAAAGTTCAAGTATTCCTCTATCTTCCATGAACTGTAAAAGTTTATAGTTATTCGTTGATCATGAAAAATGAAGTGGTTTGCAAAATGATATACATATACGATCAAAATTTGTTTAATGCGGCTAAATAACGAATTTAAAATCAGTCAACTTATCTGTAAATAGTCAAAAGCGTGACGTCTTGGTTGTTAGCCAAAAAAGAGAGGCACTTAGTGGAGCTACATCAAATTTAGGTATTTTAAAAGAACTTGTAACGAAACAATAATCCACCCCGACAATGACCCGATGTCGTCGGATTGCTTCACCCGAATAATGCCTTGAGCATGTTAATTACCACCGTGCTATCGCCAAATTGCAACAATACTCTGGGGCATTTCTCATAGGGGATTCTTGCGAGTGAGTTGGCCTAGGAGAGAGTGTTATGTTAAATTGACTTCCGCACGCACTCCGGTGGATGTGAATACCGGTGAGAAGTGTGTTAAGAGAGAGTGCTACGGAAGGAGATAGAGTGATGTGGTTTTTTGGGTTGCTCCGAGATGTCCTAGTTGTCCACCTACGTTTCCCCTCCACTGCTGGCAGCCATCTACTGGGTAGAATGGTGTCACTGTGAATTTCGCGGCTATTTAAGTGGGTTTGGGTATGTGGGGTGAAGGGTGGGAGGGGGTGGATGGTATTTCTCTCAAACATTCTGGATTTTGAAAACAGAAAGCCGTAAATTGCTTATTCTTTGCTCTTGGTCTCTCTAAAATTGTTGTTCTTTTTTTTTTGAATCTCTATCTTCTCTTGAATGACGCGAGTTCGGAAGTGTTCATCTCTGGATAAGACCTTAACGCCGGGGATATCTGTGTTGTGCCCATCAGCGGCGTGTTCGGCAACTGCAGAGCGTTGAAAGTTTTGGAGTTTAATGGCAGCGAGATGCTCCTTACACCTGGTTTTGATAGTGCGGCCCGTCTCACTAATATATCAATTTACTACGTTTTAATCAATTGACGGAAGAGGATATTCTGCAGAACTGCCGGACGCTCACCTGGAGCATCAAAACCTTCGCGGGACAGGACCAAGGAAGGTCAGACGTGTAACGACAGTGCATGCGCACGATATTTCACAAAATCAAGTGAATTGGTGAACGTTATTCAATTGGTTTAAAACGTGGGCGCTTAAGCCCATGCATACATTCGACACAGTTAACAGCACAAACACACTCGACAAAGTTAACTTGCTAAATTCCTTCTTCCAAACCGTTTTTAACCCACCTTCCGGGGATTCAACTGTCGTGTTACCTGACCTCTTTCAGCGGTTGATGCAACCAATTGACATTTCCTGTAATGGTATTGAAAAATTACTTAAAGATATAAGCCCCAACAAATCTCCTGGCCCTGATCAAATTCCCTCCCGCGTGTATAGAGAGTTAGCATCCGAAATTTCCCCCTACCTTGAAATAGTATTTAATAAATCCCTGACCGAACACGTCGTACCGATGGACTGGAAAGCAGCCGATGTAACACCCATTTTTAAAAGTGGCGATAGGGAGCAGCCATCTAACTACAGACCTATATCCCTCACATCCATTTCATGCAAGGTCCTAGAACATATAATTGTCAGTTCAGTCATGGGACACCTAGATAGCCAGAATTTATTGTCCAATGTCCAGCATGGCTTCCGAAAGAGCAGATCGTGTGAATCCCAACTTGCTCTCTTTTCCCACGATATTTTAGTTTCTGGCGAAAATAATATTCCAGTGGATGCTATATTTCTCGACTTCAAGAAGGCTTTTGACAAGGTTTCTCACAGCAAACTAATTTTGAAGTTAAAATCTTATGGGTTAGACAGTAACATTATATCATGGATTAATGATTTTCTGCATGATCGGGTTCAAAGGGTTGTTTTGGACGGTGTTTCCTCACCGGCAATTAAAGTCACTTCGGGTGTCCCACAAGGTAGTGTGATAGGTCCACTCCTATTCCTTTTGTATATTAATGATATCCAAAAGGTGGTAAAAAGTAAGCTTCGTCTATTTGCCGATGACGCAGTAGTGTACAGGGAAATTCTATGCCCGAACGATAAAGAATATTTAAATATTGACCTACAAGCAATTGAAACTTGGTGTGATACATGGCAGTTAGAATTAAACTTTAAGAAATGTCTTGTAATGAATTTTTGGAAAAAGAATAGCTCTCCTCCTACCACTTACAAAATAAGTAATAATGAATTAACTAACGTGGAATCCATTAAATATCTTGGAATAAGACTGACAAATGATCTTTCCTGGGGTAAACACATTCGTGAAATAATTGGTCAAGCGAATCGCAAACTGGGTTTCATTAAAAGAGTATTGGGTAAATGTGACGATCATGTACGAGAAATCAGCTTCTTTTCCCTTGTTAGACCTCATTTGGAATATGCTGCCAGTGTATGGGATCCCTACGAAATCGGTCTCAGTAATGAACTTGAACGTGTGCAGCGAAGATCGGCAAGATTTGTAAAGGGACGATACGATAATTATATTAGCGTAACCAGTCTATTAAATGAATTGAAATGGGAATCATTGTCAGATCGCAGGTTGAAATTTAGACTTTATCTCTTCCACAAATTCCAAGGCAATATTTTCAGTGATGATGTTAAAAATATTTTACGAACCCCAACTTACTATGGCAGACTGGACCATAATCATAAAGTTAGAGAAATTGATTGCCGAACTGACCGATTCAAAATGTCCTTTTTCCCTCGCACAATAAGAGATACGAATAACGGTAAATATGTCCTATCGGAGAGTAGCAATGAATAGCATTGGTAGCAGCATGTTGGTATGAGTACTTAAAGCTAACCCTACTAACAGAATGTTTTTGCATGTTTTATTTGCAATTTCTATCTTTTTTAAATAGTGTAGTTCTGACTACTATATTAATACTATTCCTTTTTTATGCATGATATGTAGTGCATGTTTGGTGAGCAATCACCCCCTGCCACACACCCTTGTGGTGGCTTGCAGGGTATTATGTAGATGTAGATAGATGTAGATACATTCTTTGGATCGCTGTTATAAAAGATAAGCCCGTAATGATCGTTACAAATAAAAAGGGGTTTATTGTTTGAACTGATATATATCTATGTGATTGTTAGTGCATGTAACCATCCTGTCCCCAGATGGTCAAAAGAAAGCAAATTGTTGTGAGATAAAGGTTACAAACTTAAGCTCAAAAGTGTAAACCTGCCCTATTAAATCGTGATATCACCAGTAAAAAATGACGTTTTTTCGTACATAGGTAGTGGAATTTAATTGCACACTAAATTAAATTAACTTTAATTTTATTAAATAGAGTAGGTACAGTATTAGCTATACTGTTGATGCCCTTAGGAATACGCTACCTAAGAACACAATGAATATTAGATTTTCTCCCCAAAAATGTATACTTAAGCATAGCGGACGAAAGAAAAATTGAAGGTACGTAAGAATTCCAAATCGGAGTCAAGGTTTGTTCACTTGTTCGTGGCATTAAGTCGAAGTAAGAGCTGCTTCCCCGCGTCCAAAACATGAAGCTCTGAGGAAATCGTTAAATTCGTAGCCCGCAGTGGTTTGATGGAGCTCTTTAAAACTCATTCTGACAATTCCACTGCTGAAGCCATCAAAGGAAAATACAAGCACATAAGATTCCCCCTGTCATTTCAACTCCATTGGGATATTGCCGCTCTTAAATCCTGAGTTCATTTCTCAGAGTTAAGTGCTTGACGGATTCGGAAGCAATCGAACGTCTCGCCGGGAAATGAATGTAATCCATTCGTTATGCATAGAGAACTCACTTGATCATAGTAATCTACCAATACGACGAGTTGGAGGGAGAATTTTAATCGACTCATTTGGTTTCCTGAAAACACTACCCAACACCAAAAAAGTTTCGGGCTCAAGATTAGTTCTTTCCGAAGTATTTTGTCTCGCTAAACACGAAAATCGCCATAAAAAGTTTATATTAGCTCTTGTTTTCAAGATACAGAGCCTACTTGGGTAATAAAATATCACTATGGCTGGTGTGTGGGAAACTGAATGTTCGAAAGCTAGTACTCCTGTAATAATTGGTTCCAATTATATTTATGGGTGAGGTGGCAGGGCTTAAACAAGTGGAGAAGGATGCCTTTCGTTGAGCATGGACACTGTCAGTGGTCTTCGATGATGGGCGAGTGGGGGAGACTGAGAGAGTCAGATGGAGTGAACTAAGCGAAACCAAATGTGTACACATTGTCGTACATTTTAGAGTATATTTTTAATATGATACAATGTTAAAATTGTAGAAGACGAAAATGTATTCTGAAATGAATGTTGACTACTTCTACGAAGTGAATCCAGAAGTTGTTACATATATGCATTGTTGTCTTTACTCGTTGAAGGATAAACTTGAGCCACAGTTGTTCCTGGCCCGGACACTGTAGGCCGAAGCTGTGCATGTCCTTATGCATTTGGAGAGGAGAGATGATAATCCCCACTAAGTAGTTATTATATTAGCTGTAGTTCCCTCAGCTTTACTCTCCGCGTAGAATCTTTTTGACCATCATATTCCCCGAGTAATGAAAGCTGTTGTCCTGAGGGCGACCGTCTTTTGATCTTCGGCCACGGGTTTGGAGTGAGAGTGTCAGCAGAACGATGACATTGCACTATTCCAGTGCCTTACAACTGAAGGTAAGCAATGCAACGATATTATCTGTATCTATGGCATCCATTTTTCACATTTTGTATCAAGTTCCAAATGTTTAATCCCACTTCGGAGTTTTCAAAATATGAAAATTGATGTTTGGACGCTGTATTTCAGTTCTGGTTTCTGAAATTATGATCATTTGTGGTTGCAATTTCATTCAGACATTATGAACATTTTCGATTATTCAGAAAAATACTGGATTTCAAATAAAGATATAAAAAAAATGACGATTTGATATTTTTGGGTCCGGGCAATTTGAATTTGATTCCTCTCTTGGGTCTGGGGGTATTTAAAAAATACTTATTGATTAAATATAATCAGAATTGATGACTTAAACAGATAACTAATTGTTTCAATTTTCTACTTTCAGATCAGAATGCCACGGAAGTGTGTTAATGACGTTAACAACTTTTGTTACATCCGTGGAGAAATGACTTTTGCAGTCCAGAAGCACACCATCAGCCCAATCGATAAAACAGCTTACTTCTATTATTTCGGTGTAAAAATAGGTGACCAGGATAAACCATGGGCCCCACATGTTTGTTGTAACTCTTGCTCAGTGAGACTGCGAGAGTGGCTGAGAGGGAAGAAACGAGGAATGAAGTTTGCTGTACCCATGATTTGGCGTGAGCAAACAAACCATGTCGACAACTGCTATGACGCCCCCCATGAAGCGAGGTTGGTCAACAAAGAAGAAAGAATCGGTACATTATCCCAGCATTCCATCAGCCATTCGGCCCGTTCCTCACTCGGCTAATCTGCCGATTCCTGAATCACCTCAAAATTATAAGGTTGAAAAGAGTGATACTGAAGAATAAGTCGCTATATTTGGGACTTCCTACGATCCAGATTTTGAGGCAGAAGAGTTAAATGAGCCTCACACACTGAATCAGACAGAATTAAATGATCTCGTAAGAGATCTTGACTTGCCTAAGGAGGAAGCAGAGATTTTGGCGTCAAGAATGAAGCAATGGCAGAGTACAGAAGAATTTTCTTCATTTTTTTTTAGAAGAAAGAGCATGGGGTTGCTTGTGTGGATGTCAACGGCTTGATGAATTCCCTGAACATTATTCATGATACAAGGAAGTGGAGATTGTTTATAGATTCATCAAAGCTGAGTTTGAAAGCAGTCTTTCTACACAACAGCAACCTTCTTCCTTCTATTCCCATTGGATATTCCGTTCACATGAAGGAAACTTACGGGAATGTAAAGTTACTTCTAGAGTCAATCAAATACGAGGATTATAAGTGGCAGATCTGTTGTGACTTGAAAGTTATTGCTATACTACTGGGAATGCAGTTAGGCTATACCAAGTACTTCTGTTTTCTGTGTTTTTGGGACAATCGAGATAGAAAATCTCACTTCATAAGAGACAAGTGGCCTTCAAGAAATCTGAATTCCGGGGAGAGAAACATCCAAAATGAGTCGCTAGTAGATCCAAATGATATTCTGCTCCCACCCCTACATATTTAGCATGGAATAATGAAGAACTTTGTGAAAGCCATGAATAAGGATAAAGAGGCTTTCCAATACCTTAGAGCGAAATTCCCAAGATTGAGTGATGCAAAGTTTAAGGAGGGAATCTTTGTGGGCCATCAAATACGCACTATTATGAAGGACCATGAGTTTGATAAAATGTTGGAGGGGAAAGAGAAAGCAGACTGGGATGCTTTTAAGGGTGTGGTACAAGGGTTTCTAGGCAACAGAAAAGAGAAAAACTATAAACAGTTAGTAAAAGAACTCCTAGAAAAGTTCCGTGATGCAGGTTGCAATATGTCATTAAAACTTCATTTTCTGCACTCCCACCTTGATTATTCCCCTGAAAACTGTGGAGCTGTAAGCGATGAGCATGGTGAAAGGTTTCACCAAGATATCTCTGCAATGGAACGTAGATATCAGGGTCGTTGGGATGAATCAATTCTCGCCGAGTACTGCTTGACTCGGACAAGAGAAGGATTTGACATACAAAAGGCAACCCAAAAGGAAACGTGCACAGGAATAGGCTCAAATAAACCGCTGCTTCATAAAAAATAAACATTGTTTAATGAATCATTGCCTATTGTATTGTACTCACTGCACAACAAAGTATATCTTCTTCAAATTACCATTAAGTCGAAAAGTGGGATTTTGCGTTTCATTCTCCAGTGGACTGTTGTGTTTCTTGAAAACATGAGCTAATAAAAAAAATTCATTAATATATTCGTTTTCCTTGACCCCAAATTAGTAAGAATTGGCTAAGTTGAACCAGGAAACAGACGAAATGTTTTTTTTTGTAGAGTAGTGAAATTAGAGTAGGTTTTAACGGACTACTTTTTTGAATGGCTGTCATTTTTTGAATGTTTCGATCAATGCATAATGTCTCTCTTCAGGTCTAAATTTTTCTCACCTACTTGATCCAGAAATTTATCCCAAATTGGGATCTAAAAACCCAATTACTTTACTCTGCTGGACTGCCATTCCGTATTAAATGACTGCCTCTACTATGGCATCATATTTAACTACCTCCTAACGGCTTTCAGCAATTTCTTCTTCTTTTAATTATCGTATGTTGACATCAAATACAGGAGTTTTTGCACTGATACATGTTTTATTTCCTATAAGGATTGCTCAAAGTAACGATATACGTGAAATTTTTGATATTATGCCACTACGTTATTAGGATTAGATGAAAAGATTTTTTTTGGATCGGCTCGTGTACTGGCCTCCCATCCCTAGGGCCCGGGTTCGATTCCCGGCAGTGGCATATTTTTCAGTGGGAAACCGGCCCGTAATTATACGCCTAGTGAAGGGCATATCAGGTTCAGTACTCCGTCCGTCGGATGGATCGTTATGTCGTGGTCCCCTTGGCGCCTGTCGTTAAGAGTAGGCTAATGAGACGCCGGGATTCTCTCCACCCTTCCTCCGATACCTGATAACACCTACCGTTACCCAATTACCCGCCTATCCTATATGGCGCAAATGACCTCAGTTGTCGATTGGCTCCCCTGAATAATTAACTAAGAATTTTTGGTTAAGAGTGATGATCTGGGACCATGTCGCAGGTAGTCGCCAGAAGGGTGTATCCATCCTCGGGAAGGGTCCTAATCCGCGACCCTTTCCCGAGCTCCGAGGCCCAAGGCTGGCCTTTTTGCTAAACGTGTATAAAATAGCAACATTCGAGTCTTCATGGCCTACCGTAATAACGGTAGTAGAGAGTAGGCTGATGCCGACGTCAAATTTCGCTCTTACCGTCCCACATTCCTAGAAAAATACCCTACTGTACCTAATCACCCTGCAATCTTAAATTACGAAAATGAATTTAGTATTTGATACCCTTATACGAATGAATTACCTAAAAATATCTTTAGCCTCCACAATAACGGTGTTGCTAAGCCACGACCTCGAAAACTTCCCAGGGAAATGGAGACTTTTCGATACTGTGACGTCAAAAATGGCACGTTTGCTGTAAACCGTTCGTTGGAGGTAAACGCCATTGAAGCCAATTCCTAT
This sequence comes from Platycnemis pennipes, assembly GCA_933228895.1. NCBI lineage: Eukaryota > Metazoa > Arthropoda > Insecta > Odonata > Platycnemididae > Platycnemis > Platycnemis pennipes. Next base: position 115,007,768 of record OW121850.1, read on the forward strand.
ATTGAGGGCACTTCAAGTTTGAGAATCAGAAGATGTCGGATATTTTCCAGACTGGCTGTTGAATCAGCTGGCTGACAATGTTGATTCAGTATTGACGTTAAAAATATTTTGCGAACCCCAATTTCCTATGGTAGACTGGACCATGATTGCAAAATTGGAGAAATTGATTGTCAATCTGACAGGTTCAAAATGCCCTTTTTTTCCTCGTATGTACAATTATGGATATGAATAGCGGTAAATATGTCCAGTACGAGTGAATCAATCCATAGCATGGGTGGTTGCGTGTTGGTATGGGGACCTGAAGGTAGCCCAACTAACAGCATGTTTTTGCATGCTTGCTTTGCTATTTTTATGTTTTAAATAGTGAAGTTTGGACTATTACATTGGTATTAATCCTATTTTGTGCTTGATGTGTGGTGCGTGTTTGGTGGGAGTTCACCCCCTGCCACGCGCCTTTATGGTGGCTTGCAGGGTATTATGTAGATGTAGCTGTTGATTGGTTGAGACTGAATGACGGCCCCTGAAGTGATTTTTCGTTGCTAGACCACGGTTATATGGGAGATGCCTTTCTATACTTTCACCAAAACGCGTAGGCAGATAACTGCCCAAATGGGGAACCTGTAGCCCATACGGCAAAGACGATACGGAGCCCTTTGGGGAGAGAGTTCTCAAAGCTGTCGGCTGGGGGCGCCTCCGTTCCCTCAGGCGTGGAACCGCCGCTAATTAAGATCCAGTTGGCACTTGTCGCCTCGAAAATCCTTACTCCTTAGCAGGGGATCGCTCGGAACACTGCCTAATTAACCTTGGCGCGTTCAGTAGAAGAGAAAGACTCCTCCCCACGGTGTCTCCATATCCTCAGACAAAGGGAGAACGAAGTGGGTGACGCATTCGCCTGGCCCTTCAAAAAGCCGAACGCGTGTGAGGATTTAAAATCGTTTTCATGGCAAAATGCATCCAAATGGTTTCAATATTGCTTGGGAATCTTTAATTAAAGCTTTTATTGAGAGTTCAATCATTGGGCAGAGCAATTGAGGTCGTTTCTACGGGGAAAGGAAATTGTCAAATCGAAGAGTGCAGGCCTGTTTACAAACAAAATGAATGCGAGTAAATTTATTTTTTGTTTCTTTCTTCACGCACAAATATATACAAAAAATTTTCCTAAACCTATATTAGAGATATTTCTGTTTTCTAGCTTAAACAGGCGTTCTTATCTCTGTAGTTATAAATTAAAAAAACATATTACTTTATGTATATAACCAACCCATGGTACTCACAGTAGAAATAGTAACCATTAAAAGTCTACGGTTTATAGTATTTAAAATACAAAACTGATAGTTTCTAACTGTCCTTCAACTGATCCTATATGGAATCGTTCTGAAAAAGATCAGATGGCAATTGAAAACGATAGCATCATAGGAAACTATGGGCATTAAAAAGTGTTAATACGTAGCCATTAACATTATTAGCAGAGATGGGAAGAGTACCATAAAAACCCTAAAAATAACGCTTCAGTTTTCTAAATTTTTATGGGTTTCAATTAGAGATTACATTCATTTAAAATAACTAGTTATAGTTAACATTGGATAACTATCATTATCGGTCAACAATCCTAGGATTGGTTTGAGGCAATCCTCCACTCGATTCTTTTACCTTCAACCTATTCATATTAACGTAATTCCTCTCCTTTATAATCTTCACAACTTGTACCATACGAGGTCTGCCTTTTCCATTATCCCCGTTCACTTTTCTTCGACGATTACTTCAGACCATCGTGTCTTAAGATATGGCCGATTGAGTTTTCCCGCCTTCTTTTTTTAGGTTTTTAGTAGACATCACTTCTCTCCCACTCTTCTTTAAACTTCTTCGTTTGTCACTCGATAGATCCATTTTATCTTGATCATTCTTCTGCAGCATCATATGTCGAAGGCTACCAGCCTTGTCTTCTCCACTGCTGTCATAGCCCATGCCTCACTGCTGTAAAGAAACATTCTCCACATATACGTTCTGATGAATTGTTTCCTTATGCCTACGTATTTCAAGCTGCAAGTAGATTCATCTTTTGGTAAAATGTCCTTTTCGTCTGGGAAATCCTAGTGGTAATTCCTCTTTTACTTCATCAATCGCCGGTAACTGTCCTCCCAGGTCATCTTCAACCTCCTCGAATTTTTGTTTTCCTAGTTTAGCATTGGTCCTGGATTATTTTATTCTGCTGCATACCTTAGTTTTCCAATCCTCAGGTGATATTTGGCCATTGTCCTTTCCAATTTTCCTAGTGTATTCTTTAAATCTCCTTCTATTTCTGCCATGACTGCTGTGTCGTCGGCGAATCGCAGCATGCTGATATTCTCCCCGTGGATATTCACTCTCAGAGACTTTTCTTTGGCCTCTTAGATGGATTTCTCGATGTAGACGTTGAATAATACGGGAAACTGTGCACAGACTTGTCTCACTCTTTTCTCTATACTTTCTTCTCTACTGCTGGGTCCTGATTTAATTACAGCTACCTGGTTTTATACAAGCTGTTGATAATTCTTCTGTCATTGTATGATGCTCCAATTTCTTTGAGAATCCTTAACACTAAGTTCCAACTCACATTGTCAAAAACTTTCTCCAAGTCTATAAATGCAACAAAGGTCGGCAGATTCTTCTCTTTTCTTTTCTCTATAACTAGCCTGAATGCCAAAATCGCCTCTCTTGTTTTTTCTGAACCCAAATTGGTCCTCATGCGGGAAATCCTCAGCTTCATCCTTTATCCAATCCAGCTATCCAATTCATGCGCATTTTCCCCGTACGGACCTCTCGGCTTCAATGAAGTCACAATTTGCACGTTTCTCAGTGACCGATTAGCCCACCTAAACTACCGGTGATGGAAAATCATTCCTGCCCAACGGACTGGAGGTTTTAAAAGATGATTTCAGCCTTACGGCACGAAGACCTCAAGAAGATGGTCATTGGGGGAAAAGTAAAACGGATGAACTGCAAATGAGGGCAATCATTGGGATGTATGAAACAAATATGACGATGTGAGGCAGAAAAATTAAGTTGATATAAAAACATTGCCTAATATATGAATGGAGGACTGGACCAATGGAGGGCTGCGCCAGACAACTTCGGGGGTTGATGGTCATCGGAAATTAAAAATAAAAAAATTTACGCAGTTGTTATAACCTCTTAATATGGCCATGTACTTCACAGATATATCACCTATGTATATTATTTTGTAGCGTGTCAGTCAGTCCATCCGTGTTTTCGTTTTGTTTTGTTCTTTCCCAAGTTTTGAGCTAATAGAGTGAGGTTTGATGCGTTGAATGTGGATTATCTATCTGTATGTTTTGGTTGTAGTTTCGGATTTTTAGCAGTTTGTAGTGCAGAGAAAAATGCAAAAAACGAGGTTTTTGAGAGTGGGAGACAACACATAATGAAAATATGGTGCAGAAAAAAGAACAAAAGCATATAGATATGATAATTAGAGTGGAACACATTTCTATATTTATAAAATTGTCATTTCCTTCTCTCTGCATACGAAATGATTATGAGAAGTGCCTGCAAAGCAGGCACCAGGTCTGCTAGTGTGTTATAAAATGCATACTGGTACTTACGTAAAACATAGTCATAGCTTGTATCGATTGCGGTGTAGCGACTTTAATTTCTACACCGCCGGCTCAATAGGCAGAAGGCAGGATAAACAGGTAGGTTGGAAAATTTACAGAACGTGAGCATTTGATTTTTTGCTGTTTCTACAGTTCTCTTTCTCGGTGGGAACGTGATGCTTGAATAATTGCAGTAAAATAAGAAGGAAAAACTACTTACCTTACATAAGAATAACTTTAAATATAAATTTATCTGCATCAAATATACAGCTAATAATTGGGTTAACACAAAGCCGGAATGGGATGAGGAAAATGATGCTAGTCAGGTGACCTCAACGTAAAATATTTGACTTTTATCATAAGAAATTTTTGTTTTTCCAAAAACATTTATTTGTCTAGATTCCTCAGAAAACTGTCGCATTTGAGTACTATATGTGCTAATGGTACGGTCGGAAATCTCAGCGAGAGATAAATTCAGAAAAACTTCAAATTTGCGCAAAAGCGAATGGGTCGTTTCAAATAGTACACCACCATTAATTATAAATGCAGTCACGATTTGTTCATTGTATCAAGCATATAAAATTATATTTCATCATTTAAAATGTTCATTGTTACATTTAGGTCAATTTGATTTTCTAAGAAAATAAATCATTTTCTACATGCAGATATGAGAGACCTGGGTAATGTATCAATTAAATAGTAAATTGTATTGAAACTATCTAATCGATCTAAGTGAAGTGATCGAAACGATCTAAGGGAAGCCTATAGAATTAAATCATTAAAAGTAAAACGTTTTAATGAGCCAATCTTCCTTTGGATAGCACTCTAATTTAAATTTGTAATAAGTCAGCGGAAGATAAAGAGATCTCTGGAAAAATCAGTAAGTAGATAAATGTTGTCTGAGTCTGTTGACGTTTTCAATCGAATATGAGATCAAATAAAGTATAGAAAACTTTAAAATAGTCGTGCTACAATCTAATTAAAGGATAGTTCTGGAACTTAACACAATTCTACATCACTATACGCTCTTAAAATTTTATTTGACATTCTTAGGGATAATTGATATTCTATAAAAACGTATGCATCACATTACTGACGCAAATGAATTCATTTCCGCCCACAGTGGAATATTTTCGATAGATAGCTAGCTCACGCACTAACTTTGGCTTACTAGCCATGACACGCTTTTTCTTATGTATATTTACGAGAAGTAAAATGCTAAAAATGAATATATTGCAGGATTTTGAAGCCAAAATAGTGAATATTGAAATAATAACACCTAATAAGTAGTTAAAATTCCCATTCTGTGGAGGAAAAAATGAAATTCTATCAATTACCTAAGACAAATTCACCAGACAAGGCACCACAAAAATTTTACTTCGCAACTAAATTATATATCAGTAGGTATAGTTATCAGTCGTAGAGGCATTATTTAGCGACAGTTATTTCTTTGCTGAAACAAACCATACAAAATCAAGGTCATTCGTAATATGATGGCATCATTTTCCGCTCTAAAAACCCCGATCACTAAGCAGACGAAGAATGATATCAAATTAGGGGAACGAATGTAATGGAGCCTGGAAAGAAGCCATATTGCGTGTCCGTCGACCAACCCTGAGACCGGGTCTCATTTGTTTACGCACACGCGTGTCCGCGCGACCTAAAATTTCTCCCCAGCGCACGCAGATTAAAAGGGATTACCACCACAGTAATTAAAACCTTTTCACCACGGCCCCGACTGAAGGCCGTAATCGAGAGGCAAGCGATCGCTGCTGGGAACCTAATGGCAAGAGCATCCTCCCCTCATTACTCGGGAGCCGAACTCAACGATACTCTCACCGGGTTACGCCTCGAACAAAAACGCGCCGACGGAACGGAATCAATGCTAGCCACTTCTCCTCCCTCCCTCCACCCCCTTATCGAGAGAGAAAGAGAGAGGGGGATCAGAGCACATTCGGTGATTAAATTAACCCTCGCTACGGCGGACCCGAAATCATTTGCGTTACGAATGGAAAATAACGCGCTCGTACGAGCCGGACGGAGGATAAATACACTAATGATACGCGCTTTCAGAAGCACAACAGATGAACGAGTGGAAAAAATAAACAAAACAAGAAGATAGCGCTGGTTTTTGTGCCATTTTTTTTAACTTTCGACCTTACGTAAAAAATAGAATAATGAATGAGTCGAGCCGTAAAATTGAAAAAAAAGCGCAGGACGGGACGAATGTGAAGTCTTTCCGGGGGCATTTTATGAGGGGGAAGACGAACGGCATGTTTACGACTCGCCGGCCGTGCGGTGTCAGTCCTCTTTTTCGTCGTCCGCGGCCCTATACTAAATCTCTCCCCCTCTCTCCTGCGGCGCGGCATAATTACGGACCCGAGACCCCGGGGAGGGGTGGGCAGAGTAGGGGAGGAGGTCAACCGCGGCATCAAAAACATTTGTTACTCCGTCGGAATTAAAATTAAACGCGAAACGCGGATAGCTGTCCGCCCCCGATAATGAGTCGCTATATGCATGGGTGCGCGGGTGTGAGGCCACTGCGAATATAACTAACCATCGCGCATTTTGTTCATTATAGCTAATGAAACTGATTACCAGACATGCACCTACACTTCCCCCCTTCCCTCCCCACGCGAGAATTTATCCGCAATTTATCCCTTCCCCTTCTCCAGGCCCAGCGTTATTGCAACAGGAGTGGGTGACGGGTAATGAATGAGGGCAGGATAAAATATCAATCGCATTATTCCCGGTCATAGGCTGCACTGAGCTTAACGCACCACATGCGAACTTCGGGATTGCTGAGGGGTCGAGATCGACTTCTCCCTGCCCTAGAGGATTTAATTAATATTACTTATTACGATTTTATATACTTAGATTGAATGATACGGAAGCTTAGCAGGTGCTAGATTGCCGTGTGGAAAGCTAGAGCTATTATCTGGAAGAAACCTCTTAGCACTCGTCATGGCAAAACCTTTGGCTTTCTGAGCACGAGATCTCTTAGGAAATTTAAAGGTGGCAAAGACCTCGCTACTTTGCGTGAGTGAATTTCACTCACCGTTGAGCTTAGTAGTTGGTTTCACCGTATTAGGTGTTTTTTATGTAAAGACAAGCTGACCCGGCCACGCGTTGCTGTGGCTCAATCTGGTTAAATGGAAAGCGCACGTTTATAGTATGTTTAATTTCACAATTCTTATGGGTATACAATATATCTCAGCTGATCGATTGTTTTGCAGCTGGACACGCATATTTGTATATAATTTTAACGTCTTTACATGTCGTCACAAAGTAGAATATTTCAGGCAAGCATTTATTTCATCCGTTGGTGTCAATCGAGGAATTACAGGAAATGTTTGCCTGAAATGTCGTGCAAGCAATATTAATGCGTTCTCAAATGGTCTCAGGATTCAACGAAAATCTTGCAATGATCGATCCAGAGCCTCGAGCGATGCTTTGTGCACCATTGTGCATTCATCCCAAGCAATAAGTTGGCACTTCTGAAATATTTGTCCCATGCCGGATGATTTGAATATGTTGCACGTGAGTGTTTCAATTAATTGCAAGTTCAATGGGATGCACATCCCGTCTCCAGTGTCGATATTGTATTCTCGATATTGTACAAACCTTCATGGAGTGAACAAAACAACTAACCAAAGCTTCATGGAAATTGGATGAATGTTGTGGTAATGCATGAAGTTATCAATATTGTATCGATACAGTATCGATATTGTAATGATACTTTATAACACTTTGATAAAAAACACCTAAATAATTTCACCTCAATTTTGTAGATCAACAATGTATCGATGTATCCATATTTTATCGATATTATATCGATACAGTATCGACATTGAATTATCGATTTTGTAGAAACCTTCGCGGAGCGTACTCAATAACTTTCCAAAGTTTCATGGCAATCCGATGAATGGTGTAGTAATGCATAAAGGACAAACACATTATATACATTTGATACAGTATCGATATTACAACGATACATTCCTTTTGAAAAACTAAATGATTTCACCTCAATTTTGTATCAATAATGTATCAATTTATCGATACTTTAGCGATATTATATCGATAAAGTATCGATATTGAAATATCGATTTCGTAGTCCTCTTTTCGGGAATGTACTCAACAACTTTCCAAAGTTTCATGGCGATCCGATGAATGGTGTAGTAATGCATAAAGGGCATACAGACACACACACATGCATTCATTTTTATATATATAGAAGATACCGTATGCAAAAAGGACAGTTATTTTTGTTTCTCCCACTCCTTCAGCTAAAATTACATCTTTTAACCCTCCCCTGTGTTTTCAAGCTAGTATCCGCATTATTAAGCACCTCAGACCTGGATAAAAGGCTTAAGGATTGGTATGAAATGGAAATCGGAGTCGGCTTTAGCCTGCTCTGATCAAAAAGCGACAAGAGGACCACGCCTTAACGTCCTATTCGACGGACGGAGTAATGTACTCGAATTCTCTCCCAAAAAAACTCAAGTAAGGATCGGTTAACCAATAAGAATTTTTTTCCACCACAGGAACTTCAAACCCTAGTCTTACTGGTGAGAGGCTAATATTCTAACCACCACATCAACCCGACCCCACTTGTAACCCTTGCATGTTTGCAGATTGCGTATTTATACGTGAAAGGAGACCCACTTACGGGTAAGAACCGGAATTTGAAAATATATATAAAAAATCGTACGTAATTACGTACGATTTTTCATTACAACTTCATTACGCACTTTCATTAAAAACTAAGAAATCTCTAAGAATTAATTTCAACAGTCCGGTAGAAATGCAGCCATTTTCTTTCACTCACAACACTCAGCAAAACCGTTTAGTTCAGAGTTGCCGCTGGCAAGATCATAGCTCGCCTAGCAGACGCATTAGCTGTCGTGACAAACGCAGGGGAACAAATGCCATTTGCTTCAGCCACCATTGAGCATTTGTTATTCCAACGATTGGTTTGCTAGAGTGACATATGCTTTTGCTTTTAGGACAAAGACCGAGTCAGCAAATGGGTTTTTGTACGGAGGAAAAAAATATTTTTTTCCGTGAATCCTATGGAAGATGAACCGGAGTGCCTTCGTGAGTTCATCGCATTTCCCAAAATCGAAAATGATCCGCATTGTATGGTTTTCTCTTGCCATTCCCAGGCCAACATCATTGCTCGTCCGTCACGAAGAGATCAGACTCACCTCAGTCTTATTTTTATCAAAACTCGAGCCCCTCCGGGGTCGAAAATAGGAGAATTTTCCGGAAGGCAGGCTTCAGTCGGTTTTATTTGAGGCAATTGTGTGTGCTGAAGGGGAAACATCCGTTTTCTTTCATCCCGAGAGTCGACCTCCACTCGTTCATTCAATATTCACGTGGGAGGGTGCTCGGAAGGATGGGCACTTGACCGTCGACATCCGGTTCCTACCCGCAGTCGCAAAGTGCCGACTTATTGGATTAATTTGTCTCCGAATATGCAATTTTGCACATCAAAGAACAGCCGCTGGTAACCATTCGCTGAACAAAACGGAGCATATCCTTCCCATATGCCATATACTCGGAGAGCATATTTGTTAAGTGTAATAGATCTGAGACTCACGTGAAATGTTGATTCTCGCCGCGTGTTAATGCTATAAGGCCTAAGTTTATTTTGCCATCTCAAAAAATTGAGGATAAAAATGATTGATATTAGGAAAAATTAAGGATAGATGGGTGGTAAACAGAATCATCTCTATGACCCATTAATTCATTCATATCATTTATTTGACACTGCTTTTCTCTCGATTCTCTACAAAGAAACCAATTCACACGAGATCTGTTCAGAAAAGTAAGGGAACATGAAGTAGGTACCCAGCAACAGAGCGTCATATTGGTGTGCAGTTGGCAGCCTTGCGTTTAGAATTTTCGTATTTCTAAGTGAGAGGATGGTTTCGGATTGTTAAAATCTTACTTGGTTTTCCTTTAATCGTTCTTAAGTGCAAAAGTCAAGTCAGTGTTCGTAGTTTTTTTTTTCAATGAGCGATTTACGGGAACAATGGTGCAAGGTAAATATTTGCCTGGGGAATAATTACAAGACAAAGTTTCAACTTTAAAAAATATATTGTGGAGGTGGAGTTCTAGGTCGTAAGCACTGTGACAAATGTTTTACCCAAGGAAAAAGTGGTCGCCGGTTATTCGAAGATGAACATCGGGCTGAACTGTGATGCTCATGTTCAGAAAATTATGGACCTGGCTCGTGTATATCGTCTTATTACAGTCAGAGAACTTGCCGAGGAGGTTAGGAATTTCAAAAGCGTTTTGCAATTACATTATCTCCGGAAAACGGAGCACGCGTTGAGTTTAAGAAAGGTTCGTTCGTCATTTGATGGCCGGTATGCAATAAGGATCAAGGAGTGGACATTGTCCAACATCTCTTTCAGCAAGCCAACGATGGGAGAACAATCACACACAGAATGAAAAGTCTTTACTATCTTCCATAGTATTTCTCTCTCTCTTCCCAACCTGGTTTCCTGCACGTTTTTATTTTGTTTGTATTAACATCAGTGCTGAAAAGATGCCGCTTTTTTACCAGTGATGAAATTAAAATAAATCTGTTTGAATAAACTTGACGACCCACCGGTCCTTAATGCCACAAATGAACAAAGCTGGTGGTCGGCCACCCAAAACAATTGCTTGCACTCGAGATGATGATAGATATTTAAGGAGGCTTCACCGAATTATGAAGTAGATGTCATTTTTGTGAAAATTTCAGTACACACAATTTTTTGGCCCTTCTATCGATTGGCAATAAAATAATTATGCCTTACCATCATGTATTTGAAGAAAAAGGACCTTGAAAATCAGCTATTTTATACGTGGTTATACGGCTCTTTCAATAAAATTTTCAGATTAATAGTGTAAAGTGGAATGTCGTTTTGACGAAAAACTAATATAAAATGCACAATTTTATGTAGAATTTAGCATTGTAAAAAAGTGCTCGCCTTACCACACTTGTTTAATTGATATTGATAAATGTTTGCTCGAAAAAAAGCAGAAAAGCCTTAGTTTAATGAAAGTGGCGCTACAGTATGTTGTTATCATTGGCAATGGTACTTGTGACGGAACGTACTCACAAGCCTATTTACTAATTGTAAGTTAATTAAGGAATACCTTACCAAGGTCCTTCTTATATTTTCTATGTATTTAAATATTTCATTGGTTATTGACATAGTGTAATTAATAGCTTGTATACAATTACGAGGGCAGTTTTTTTTTCAACCTCCGATGGGACATAAATAAAAGAAAAAGTGAATATTAAAAAATGCTTTTATTACTTAAAGTTATGCACCCTTAAGGCTATTTTTCATCATAATCACCTTGACGATTGAGACATTTGTCGTACCTGTGGACAAGCTTTATAATACCCTCTTCATAAAGTGTTGCCGCCAATGAATAACAATGAGGCATGACGTTGTCTTGAAGCTCCTCGTTGGTTTGGAAATGCTGCTCTCCTGCTTCTTCAATTTAGGGAAAAGATGGAAATCACTCGGCGCAAGGTCAAGGGTGTATGGCGGGTGATCAAAAATGTCCCTTTGGAATTGCTTAAGGAGCCGTTGGGTTGCACCAGCACTGTGAGGTCAGGTGTTGTCATGGATCAAAACGATTCAGGAAGTCAGCATGCCTCTTCTTTTGTTTTGAATGGCTCTCCGGAAACGTCGTAACGTTTCACAAAAAAACAAAGGCATTAATCGTTGTTCCCGGATGCATGAACTCCACAAGCAACACCTTTTTGGGTTAAAAGTCCCACATGATCACTTTAAACCCCTTTTTGGACCCAGGACGGTAGCCATAACCTGTCGATTTTTGAAGGTTTGTTTGAATTTTTTGGTTTGTTTGGTGAAGTGTGTGCATTCATTGTTGTGATTGTCGCTTTGTTTCGGGTGTGTCATATTGAAACCACGCCTCATTTCCGGTCACAATTGATTTCAATACGTCTTCTCTTTCAGCGGCATAATGGTCAAGGAACGTCAAAGCTGAAGCCATTCGGCGAGTTTTGTGATTGTCAGTCAAAAATTTTGGGGCTCAGCGAGCACAAAGTTTTCTGTAGCCTAAATTTTCCGTAACGATAGAGTACAAAGAAGATATTGAAACTTGCGGAAATTCCATAGACAAAGCACTTATGGTGAGCCTACGGCATTCTCTAACCACTTCGTCAACTCGTTGAACAAGGCCGTCTGCAGCGACAGGCTTCAGCGTTTTTGACCCCCCTCATCATGCACATCAGTTCGGCCGTCTTTGAATTTTCGACAAAATTCACGCATAACACCATCTCTCATAAAGTTTTCTCCATACACTCGACTCATTCTTCGATGAATTACTGCAGCACTATTCCCTTCTGATTGCAGGGAACGAATAACATTCGCAATTCGCACTCGGCGGGAGAATCAATTGAGGCGGCCATGTTTATGTGACAGCTACTCAGCACAGACTGACGACTTAAGGTCGGAAATGACAGAGCTTGTGGTACGGGAGATGCGCAATTTCCTGCTGTGCACACCACCCGCGTGTCGCTTGTCTGGCGTTTATGCTGTGCGATCGGAGGTTGAAAAAAAAACGGCCCTCGTAATTAAGCTCTTTTACGGGATTTTGAATCGTGGAGTCATGGTGGAACCACCTTAAGGCAAGTTCAGATGCTTACCAAATGGTATACATAATTTAAGCTAGAGTTATCTCTGAGTGACGCATTATTAAATATTCAACTTTGAAATAATTAGATGCGTGCCACTCTGTGATCATTTGTAAACAAATTTTACCACCTATTATTAATGAGGGAAAGGTATATATTCTGTGGGGAAAAACCCTTCATTAACATGAAACGGTTTTTTTTAAGGTCTCAAGACCACATTATACTCCACAAACGTTAAAGCAGTAAGCGGCTCAGAAACTTACGCGCATATCCATTTCATTATTCTCAATGGATTTTCCAGTCGAGAGATGTTTGAATCCAGCTCATCTACCCATAATAATCTCTAAATTATAGAAAAAAGTTCTCATTAACATGAGCTCTATATTAAAGACCGTTCTCATTTTGCAAGCGGATAAAAGCAAAACGGACTGATAAACCTCAAATTCATAGCCTGCGAATCGTACAACGGAAGCGATTACGTTTAGCAGGAAATAAGCTTATCCATTTGAATATTAACATCGGATTATCGCAAATTCCGGGAAGGAGGACGATACCGAAATCCTCATAATCGTCTTTCCCTCCTGCGCCATATTGTATTGCATATGACGGCAATTAAATTTCGTCAATAAAGCCCCGGGATACATACAATCTTAGCTTCTTGTTTCAAGAAGAGGGAGGCCTAATGGGCTTAATGGTGGCATTCCGAGAAAAAGTTTTTGTTCCCGTATTACAATGGTGCATTGCAAGGGGCGTAAGATATAATCTATGGGGCCATACTTAGTATTTCCAAATGAGCTTGAGATAATCACAAGAAGTTATGAGCACTGCAAGGGCCGCTATTTAAGCAAATTTATCACTAGTAATCATGGTTGCCTACACCACGATAAAGTTCTCGCAAGCACTTATGGAAAGTGTTTGCTATACACCATCCAAGCATATAATTTTCCGCGTTTCTAGACTGGTGACCGTAATTTCGTGAGGAGCACTAGAAATACTAGAGAAGCGCTCAAATACCTCTGGTATCATATCTTTGGTGCATATGCCCATACAATCTATTTCATGGTAGGAGAGCATATGCGAACCCGCTTTAAAAGAGCACAATTTGTCTAACATTCATACTAGGTCTGGGAAAATGATCTTGGCAAGCAACGTACTAAACAGTAATTAACATAAACTTGCAGAGAAGTGCCCAAATCAATAATCAATTATCTATAGGTTTAATGGAGAAAACTTTTTGTGGAATTTGTTATTTAAAAATGTACATTTGTTAACATTTTTTTTTAAAAACTTTGTATTTTATCATGATTTGTCACTAAAGGAAGCTTTTTGAGGACTATTGATGATGTAGTGTTCCAAGTGTCTTAAAACCAAAATATTTGCGAAACAATTTTCACAAAGAAATCTAGTATATATACAGCCCTTTGCGTCACTGACTGACTCACGTATACAAATTCTAACCCACTTCTAGAATAGCTAGAGACTTGAAATTTGGTGTGAAGGTAGCTTTCAAAAACTGACCGGAGGGAAAAATCTGAAAAGTGCATATTTTTAATTTTAACCATGATTAAATATTTAAAAACCGTTATTTTCCGTGTTTTTTCACCTTTTCTCGAACCTGGCTCATTTGTTTATCCACGGATTCACATCGTTTTCTCACGTTAAGCTCTGGGATAGATTGTGCTTGATTTCATATTATTCGTTTTTCGATAATCGAAATGATACATTCGATACGATGCCTCAAAGTCGAAATTTCATCGACATTTTTGACCTTTATGTGGTTTTTTAGTTGTACCGTCTGAACTATTGATCTTATCAAAATTCTGACATTCTATTTTTTTTAGGCATTGAAACGGTCTTTCCAACGGTGTTAAGTATTTGTTTTCATGACGGTAAGTGACGGAGCTACATGACGTCAAAGTCGAATTACGTTTAGAAATTTGTGACCTTTTTGCGTATTTTTAGCTGTATCGTCTTAACTATTGATCTAATCAAAATGTTGTAAGGAAATTAGTTTTAGGCATTGAAACGCTCTAACCAACGGTGCAAAGTGTTTGTTTCAAAGACGCGTAGTGACGGAGCTACGTGACGTCAAAATCGAATAACGTTTGAAATTTCTTCGATTCTTCAAAATGTCCATATTATCGTTTGTGTTGCTTCGGTATTATCGTCATTTAGTCAACGTATATTAATACGAGTGCTCAGTACTATAAATTTCACACCCTTGACCATCAAGAAATTCAAGATGGCGGTCGCCCGAATTCGTCCACTACACGAGAACCCTTCCGTAAAGGCTATGTTTTGTCAAATTAAAACTTCCAAAGCATACCTAAAAAGGATATTGTTTTTTATTTCAAAATTTCCTTATTATCATTCGTGTTGCTTTGGTAATAGCGAGATTTATTCATTGTTACGTAACGTCTATTCTTACGAGTGCTCAATACTATATAATACAAACCCTTTCCCCGCCAAAAATTCACGATATATACAGCCCTTTGCGTCACTCACTCACTCACGTATACAAATTCTAACCCACTTCTAGAATAGCTGGAGAATTGAAATTTGGTGTGAAGGTAGCTTTCAAAAACTGACCGGAGGGAAAAATCTGAAAAGTGCATATTTTTAATTTTAACCATGATTAAATAATTAAAAACCGTTATTTTCCGTGTTTTTTCGCCTTTTCTCGAACCTGGCTCATTTGTTTATCAACGGATACACATCGTTTTCTCAAGTTCAGCTCTGGGATAGATTGTGCTTTATTTCATATTATTCGTTTTTCGATAATCGAAATGATACGTTCGATACGATGCCTCAAAGTCGAAATTTCATCGACATTTTTGACCTTTATGTGGTTTTTTAGTTGTATCGTCTGAACTATTGATCTTATCAAAATTCTGACATTCTATTTTTTTTTAGGCATTGAAACGGTCTTTCCAACGGTGTTAAGTATTTGTTTCCATGACGGTAAGTGACGGAGCTACATGACGTCAAAGTCGAATTACGTTTAGAAATTTGTGACCTTTTTGCGTATTTTTAGCTGTATCGTCTTAACTATTGATCTAATCAAAATGTTGTAAGGAAATTAGTTTTAGGCATTGAAACGCTCTAACCAACGGTGCAAAGTGTTTGTTTCAAAGACGCGTAGTGACGGAGCTACGTGACGTCAAAATCGAATAACGTTTGAAATTTCTTCGATTCTTCAAAATGTCCATATTATCGTTTGTGTTGCTTCGGTATTATCGTCATTTAGTCAACGTATATTAATACGAGTGCTCAGTACTATAAATTTCACACCCTTGACCATCAAGAAATTCAAGATGGCGGTCGCCCGAATTCGTCCACTACACGAGAACCCTTCCGTAAAGGCTATGTTTTGTCAAATTAAAACTTCCAAAGCATACCTAAAAAGGATATTGTTTTTTATTTCAAAATTTCCTTATTATCATTCGTGTTGCTTTGGTAATAGCGAGATTTATTCATTGTTACGTAACGTCTATTCTTACGAGTGCTCAATACTATATAATACAAACCCTTTCCCCGCCAAAAATTCACGATTGTGGTCGCCCGAATTCGTCGTACACAAGACCCTTTCCGTCAAAGCTGAATTTTTGCGAATTGAAACTTCCGAAGCATACCTAAAAAAGGATATAGTTTTTACATGATCGGTAGATCCAAGCACTTCATTGCTTTCAAACAGAGCTACGAATTCACCTTCGAATAACGTTTGAAATTTCTCATAGTCTGTCATGCAAATGCCGCTGAATTTCTCTGGTTATCGGAAATAGTCGTTTTGATACAGTTCGTGTTGCTACGGTAATAGCGTGATTTAGTCAACGTATATTATTATGAGTGCTCAGTACTATATATTTCACACCCTTGACCATCCAGAAATTCAAGATGGCGGTCGCCCGATGTGTCACTGACTCACATATACAAATTCTAACCCACTGCCATAAGAGCTAGAGACTTGAAATTTGGCGATGAGGTAGCTTACCAATAATGCTCAGGGGAAAAAATCCTAAAACTGCAAATTTTTAATTTAAACAACAATTAAATAATTAAAAATGGCGGATTTCGTTTTTTTATCTCCGTTTTTCGAACCTGGCTCCCTTGTTTATCGACGGATTCATATCAATTTCTCAAGTTAAGCTGTAACATAGATGGTGATTAATATAATATTAACCGTTTCTCAATAGTCGAAATGATAGATTCGATACGATTCCTCGAATTCGAAATTTCATCGAAATTTGAGACCTTTTACCGGTCTCTTAGTTGTAACGTCTGAACCGTTGATCTAATCAAAATTCTGACAAATACGTGTATTTAGACATCAAAACGGTCCTTCTAACGATGCAAAGATTTTGTATTTATGACGCGTAGTGACAGAGCTACGTGACGTCAAACTCGAATTACATTTAGTATTTTGTGACCTTTTCGCGGGTTTTTGGCTGTACCGTCTTAACTATTGATCTAAACCAAATTCTGAAAGGGTATTAGCTTTAGGCATTGAAACTTTCTAAATAACGGTGAAAAGTTTTTGTTTCAATGACGCGTACTGACGGTGCTACGTGACGTCAAAGTTGAATAACGTTTTGCGTCACTTACTCACGATTACAAATTCTAACCCTTTTCCAGAAGAGATAGACTTGAAATTTAACGATGAGATAGCTTACCAATAATGACAGGCGGAAAACATCCGAAAACCTCTAAATTTTAATTTAATCAACAATTAAAAAATTAAAAATTGCGGATTTCCGTTTTTTCCCGCCGTTTATCGAACCTGGTTCCTTTGTTTATCGACGGATTCATATCAATTTCTCAAGTTAAGCTATCGTATAGGTGGTGATTGATATGCTGCTAACCGTTTCTCGACAGTCGAAATGATAGATTCGCTACGATTCCTCGAATTCGAAATTTCATCGAAATTTGAGACCTTTTCCCGGTTTCATAGTTGTAACGTCTGAACCATTGATCTAATCAAAATTCTGACAAAGACGTGTATTTAGATATTAAAATGCTCTAACTAACGTTGCAAAGTGTTTGTTTTTATGGCGCGTAGTGACGGAGCTACGTGACGTCAAATTCGAATAACGTTGGAAAATCTTCGATTCTTCAAAATATCCATATTATCATTCGTGTTGCTTCGGTAATAGCGAGATTTATTCATTGTTACGTATCGTCTATTCTTACGAGTGCTCAATACTATAAAATTCACACCCTTTTCCCGCCTAAATTCAAGATGATGGTCGCCCGATTTCGTCGTACAGAAGACCTTCTACAAATGCTAGAGACTTGAAATTTGGCACGAAGGTTGTATTGCGTTGATGTACTCAAGCTCCGACAGGAGTTGAAATATCGTTGTTTCCCTTTTTTCATAAATATAACTATACTTGTCTTTTCATTTTCAGTTCTACTTGTTTTCACATGTATTTTTTAGGCCCTGTTTCGGTTCGTGCGTAGTTATTTTAAACAGAAGAGCGTCAATGAGTAAAACCCAATATTGCTTTATGTGGCAAAATATATAAAAAAAACGATGAGTTTTTTAACCGGTAGTACTAAATTGATCACGGATAGCTTCACCCACGGTCAACTGTACCTCCTAAGTAGGTTGAGTAGATCAAAATGTTGACCTAAGATATTTTAAGCATTGAAACGCTCTAACTATAACGTTTGAAATTTCCTCGATTCTTCAAAATTTCCATATTATCGTTCGTTGCGATAACGTTTGAAATTTCTTCGCCACTTGGTGCAAATGTCGAATGTATTATGATGGCGGATGATGTTACTAACAGATTCCAACACATTTCTCAAGTTTAGCTATTGCATAGACTGTCATCAGATTGCCGCTGATGTTCTCTGTTAATCGGAAATAGTCGTTTTGATACGATGTCATGATGCCGCTGAATTTCTCTGTATATTGGAAATAGTCCTTTTGATACGCCCCTCAAATTAGAAATTTCATCGACAGTTTGGTCCTTGGCGCGGTATTTTAATTAAAGCGTCAAAACCGTTGATTCAAAATTAAATGAAACAATTTATTTCTTTAGCTGTTGAAATTCTCCAAATAACGGTGCAAACTATTTGTTCCTACGTTGCGTATTTCCTTCGTCAGAAAGACATTTATAGGGTATTTTCACACTTCGCCGTTAGATGGCGTTTATGCACTTAAACTCCGAACGGAGTTGAATCATCGTTGTTTTTCTTTTTTTACATAAATATAACTATAGTTATCATTTCATTTTAAATATCTATTTATTTTCATATGTATTGTATAGTCCCTGTTTCGGTTCGTGCGTACTTTTTAAAATAGAACAGCGACAATGATTAATGCCAAAAGTTGCTTTATGCGGCAAAACGTATAATAAGCGATGAGTTTCCATCCGGTCAGTGAGAGGTAAGGTGACATCCCCTATCCCTATCCTTTTACCTTTCCTCCCAGTCTGAAGCGCCTATTAGTGCGGAAATAGACTTGATAACACCCATGGTTGTACGATGGCCCACGGTAAGTAACAGTGATTTTCGGTCTCTGATAGCCTGGCTGATAGCTCTGATAGCTCATCACGGAACACCCGTTTGGGAAAGTGCGAACGCGCATTCTGGTGCTGTGGTAGGCGTGCATCGGCCACGTGTGAGCTTTCGAGAGGGGTGCCTGACCTACCTGCTCACAAGCGAGAGATGCTATATGTCGCGTATTTCCCCTGGGGGGTTGTATGTGAAACAGTCGAGATTATTTCGACTAGGTAACCAGGGAGTCACGTGGTATAAAAAGAATGGCTCGCAAATTTGATGTGTTAAAACCTCTGATTACAATCTCAATCATTGTTTACAATTGTGTTTATCTCATTTGTGGGATATATAGTCGATAGAGATGAGAAAAACTAAAGTGAAAACAATTTTTGATAATGTAACGAGCGATTCAGAGAAATAACATTTGCAAACCATTCGTGTTTGTACCACGTGATTCCTTGGTTACCTATTCGAGATAATTCCGATGGTTTCAAACACAACCCCCTTGGTCATCTCTTTCGTATACCTTCGGAAGAGGGCTAGAACCTCCTAGCACTTCCAAGGAAAGCGAGAGGGTCCCCTCGTTAGGATCCCCTCCCCCCTTTACATCCCCTAGGGGCCTCCACAGCTCGTGAAATCGGTAAGTAATCTCCTCCCTCTTTCCTCCTGCCTTTTATAACTAGGCATTTCTCTACCTTCTGTAATTTCACAATTAAAAAACGACAGTAAAAAATAATAAATGGATGAAATTTTTGGATGTGTGAAGTCTTAAATGGCGAATCATCAACACTCAATACATAAGTATATGGTTTGTATATTGCTATATCTGTCCTATTATACATAGAGAGAAGCGGATAAAACCCAAATGCACCAATTTGAACGGTGAAAATGTTTCGGTGGTTTTAGTGTCGATATAGAATGAAATCTGACATTGACCGTTAGATGGCGTTGATGCACTCAAGCTTCGACAGGAGTTAAAACATCGTTGTTTCTCTTTTTTTACATAAATATAACTATAGTAGTCATTTCATTTTAAAGATCTACTTGTTTACATATGTATTGTATAGTCACTGTTTCGGTTCGTACGTAGTTTTTTAAATAGAAGAGCGACAATGATTAACACCAAAAGTTCCTTTATGCGGCAAAACGTATAAAAAGCGATGGGACTTAAGGCCAGCCGCCTGCCACCTTACCTCCCGGTCTGAAGCGCCTATTAGTGCGGAAACAGACTTGAAAACACCCATGAAAAAAGCCGCCTGCCAGCAAGCGCCGGCGGACTTGAGTGGTAATGCGACGCCGGACCCCGAGATGCTTCGGAGGGTCCGAAAAATTTCAAGTACAGTAACTGGACTTAGAATTTTTGTTCGCTTCGGCGAAAAATTTCTAAGTTCGGAGTATGGACTTTGAAATTTTCACGGTGACATCGGGAAATTTTCTAAGTGCAGTAACTGGACTTCGAATTTTTTTCGGTGTTTTCGTGGATTTTTCGAGGTTCAGTCGAGACTTTGAAAATTTTCGGCAAACTCAGAAGGACCTATTCTAACGGTGAAGCCGTTCCGGGGGTTTCGACCGAGTATGTGTTTGTTATAATGCTATATGCGTCCTATTCTACATAGAGAGGAGCGGTAAAAACCCAAATGCACAAAATTAAACGGCGAAGCCGTTCCATAGATAGGAGCGGATAAAACCTAAATGCACCAATTTGAACGGCGAAACTGCTTCGGTGGTTTTAGTGTCGATATATAATGAAATATGACATTGACTGTTAGATGGCGTTGATGCACTCAAGCTTCGACAGGAGTTAAAACATCGTTGTTTCTCTTTTTTTACATAAATATAACTATAGTAGTCATTTCATTTTAAAGATCTATTTGTTTACATATGTATCGTATAGTCCCTGTTACGGTTCGTGCGTAGTTATTTAAATAGAAGAAAAAATTAAAAATGGACGATTTCCGTGTTTTTCCCGCAGTTTCTCGAACCTGGATCCCTTGTTTATCGACGGATTCATATCGATTTCTCAAGTTAAGCTGAGGGATAGATGATGATTGATGTGCTGCTAACCGTATCTCGATAGTCGAAATGATAGTTTCCATACTATACTGCAAAGTTTTTGTTTTCATGCCGCGTAGTGACAGAGCTACTCGCATAACGTTGGAAAATTTTCGATTCTTCAAAAGCTCCGACAGTGGTTGAAATATCGTTGTTTCTCTTTTTTTACATAAATATAACTATGCTTGTCTTTTCATTTTAAAGATCTATTGTTTTCATATGTATTGTTTACGCCCTATTTCGGTTCGTGCGTAGTTTTTTAAATAGAAGATCGACAACGATTAATACCAAAAGTTGCTTTATGCGGCAAAACGTATAAAAAGCGATGGGACTTGAGGGCCAGCTGCATGCCAGCAAGCGCCGGCGGACCTGAGTCGTCATGTGACGCCGGACCCCGAGAAATTTCCAAGTACAGTAACTGGACTTAGAATTTTTTTTCGCTTCGGCGAAAAATATTTTAAGTTCGGAGTCTGGACTTTGAAATTTTCACGGCGTCATCGGGAAATTTTCTAAGTGCAGTAATTGGACTGATTTTTTTCGGTGATTTCGTGGATTTTTCGAGGTTCAGTCGGGACTGAAATTTTTCGGCATCATCCGAAGGACCTATTCTAACGGCGAAGCCGTTCCGGGGGTTTACGACAAGGACAAGTATGGGGTTGGTATAATGCTATATCCGTCCTATTCTACATATAGAGGTGCGGTAAAAACCCAAATGCAAACAATTAAACGGCGAAGCCGTTCAGGGGAGGGAAAACCAAAGGGGGTTTTAGGGGGCGGAGCCCCCTAACGAGCGTAGCGAGTCTAATATATATACAGCCCTTTGCGTCACTCACTCACTCACGTATACAAATTCTAACCCACTTCTAGAATAGCTGGAGACTTGAAATTTGGTGTGAAGGTAGCTTTCAAAAACTGACCGGAAGGAAAAATCTGAAAACTGCAAATTTTTTATTTTAACCATGGTTAAATAATTAAAAACCGTTATTTTCCGTGTTTTTTCGCCTTTTCTCGAACGTGGCTCCCTTAGTTATCAACGGATGCGCATTGGTTTCTCAAGTTAAGCTCTGGGATAGATTGTAATTGATAAGCTGCTAACCGTTTCTCGATAGTCGAAACTATAGTTTCGATACGATGCTTCAAAGTCGAAATTTCATCGATATTTGGGACCTTTTCGCGGTTTTTTAGTTGTACCGTCTAAACTATTGATCTAATCTAAATTCTAACATTCAATTATCTTTAGGCATTGAAACGTTCTTTCTAACGGTGGAAAGGTTTTGTTTCCATGACGCGTAGTGACGGATCTACGTTACGTCAAAGTTTAATTACGTTTAGAAATTTGTGACCTTTTCGCGGGTTTTCAGCTGTAACGTCTTAACTATTGATCTAATCAAAATTCTGTAAGAAAATTAGTTTTAGGCATTGATACGCTCTAACCAACGATGCAACGTTTTTGTTTCTATGACGCGTAGTGACGGAGCTACGTGACGTCATAATCGCATGACGTTTAGCGTCACTTACGTATACAAATGCTAATCCACTTCCAGAATAGCTAGAGATTTGAAATTTGGTGATGAGGTAGCTTACCAATAATGCTCAGGGGAAAAAATCCCGAAACTGCAAATTTTTAATTTAAACAACAATTAATAAATTAAAAATGGCGGATTTCCGTTTGTTTCCCGCCGTTTCTCGTACCTGACTCCCTTGTTTATCGACGGATTGACATCGTTTTCTCAAGTTAGGCTCTAAGGTAGATTGTGATTCATATGCTACTAACTGTTTCTCGATCGTCGAAATGATAGATTCGATACGATCCCTCGAATTCGAAATTTCATCGAAATTTGAGACCTTTTCCCAGTTTATTAGTTGTAACGTCACAACCGTTGATCTAATCAAAATTCTTAAAGGGGATTAGTTTTAGGCATTGAAATCATCTAACTAACAGTGCAAATGTTTTGTTTACATGACGCGTAGTGACGGAGCTACGTGATGTCATAGTGGCATAACGTTTAGCGTCACTTACGTATACAAATTCTAATCCACTTCCAGAATAGCTAGAGACTTGAAATTTGGTGTTTAGGTAGCCTTTCATAAACGACATGAGGGAAAAATCTGAAAACTGCAAATTTGTATCTTTAACCATGATTAAATAATTAAAAATTGTTATTTTCCGTGTTTTTTCGCCTTTTCTCGAACCTGGCTCATTTGTTTATCAACGGATTCACATCCATTTCTCAAGTTAAGCTATGGCGTAGATATTGATTGATATGCTGCCAACTGTTTCTCGATAGTCGAAATGATAGAATCGATACGATCCCTCGAATTCGAAATTTCATCGAAATTTGAGACCTATTCCCGGTTTCTTAGCTGTAACGTCTGAATTGTTGATCTAATCAAAATTCTGAAGAATGCGTGTATTTAGGCATCAAAACGCTCTATCTAACGATGCAAAGTTTTTGTTTTCATGACGCGTAGTGACGGAGCTAAGTGACGTCAAAGTTGAATAACGTTTGAAATTTCTTCGATTATTCAATTTTTCCATATTATCGTTAGTGTTCCTTCGGTATTAGCGTCATTTAGTCAACGTATATTATCATGAGTACTCAGTACTATAACTTTCACACCCTTGACCATCAAGAAATTAAAGATGGCGGTCGACCGATACGTCACTGACTCTCGTATACAAATTCTATCCCACTTCCAGAAGAGCTAGAGATTTGAAATTTGGTACATTGGTAGCTTTCCAAAAATGCCCTGAGGGAAAAATACGAAAACTGCAAATTTTTAATCTTAACAACAAATAAAAATGGACGATTTCCGTGTTTTTCCCGCCGTTTCTCGAACCTGGATCCCTTGTTTATCGACAGATTCATATCGATTTCTCAAGTTAAGCTGAGGGATATATGATGATTGATGTGCTGCTAACCGTGCCTCGATAGTGGAAATGATAGTTTACATACCATACTGTAAAGTTTTTGTTTTCATGCCGCGTAGTGACAGAGCTACTCGCATAACGTTGGAAAATCTTCGATTCTTCAAAAGCTCCAACAGTGGTTGAAATATTGTTGTTTCTCTTTTTTTACATAAATATAACTATACTTGTCTTTTCATTTTAAAGATATATTGTTTTCATATGTATTGTTTAGGCCCTGTTTCGGTTCGTGCATAGTTTTTATTTTAAATAGAAGAGCGACATTCAGTAATACCCAAAGTTGCTTTATGCGTCAAAACGTATAATAAAAAACGATGTTTCCCAACCGTTAGTACGAAATTGATCACGGTCAGCTTCACCCACGGTCAACTGTACCTCCTAAGAAGGATGAGTAGACCCGGTGATATTGTCGTCCTGGTCTCTCCAGGGAGACTCAGAGATGGAGTCGCTTACGCGAAGAATATCGTGCACGGCAAACTTCTTCTTTGATACGAACTACGACCATGCCAGTAGGACTGGTAGGACAGGGCTCAAGAAAACTCCCATCGGCAGGAGGCTAGGGTGCCTGCCACAACGAAACTACACGCTCTGCAACGAATTGAAATGCAAGGCAGTAGTCTAGGGAACCTTCCTAATACAACTCTCCGTCGCTTATAATATATGGTCTCCTTGTTTGATTGCCTCCCCGCCTCGAGACAGGATAATCCGTGCTTCCTCGATAGGCAACGTAAAAAAAACGAGCAAACATTATATTAAACATTGTGCTGGGAGGGAAATTTTTACGATTCTTCAAAATTTCCATATTATCGTTCCTGTTGCTTCGGTAATAGCGAGATTTAGTCAACGTATATTCTTACGAGTGCTCAATTTCCCTATTGGATATTTCATAACTTGGCCGTTAGATGGCGTTGATACACTTGAGTTCCGACAGGAGTTAAAACATAGTTGTTTCTCTTTTTTTTACATATATATAACTATAGTAGTCATATCATTTTAAAGATCTATTTATTTTCATATATATTGTATAGCCCCTGTTTCGGTTCGTGCGTAGTTTTTTAAATAGAAGAGCGACAATGATAAATACCAAAAGTTGCTTTATGCGGCAAAACGTATAAAAAGCGATGAGTTTCCCAACGAGCATTTGAGGATCCGATCTTTGATCGACCCAATCCTTTCCATTCCTATCCTTATACCTTTCCTCCCGGTCTGAAGCGCCTATTAGTGCGGAAACAGACTTGAAAACACCCATGAAGAGCATTTGAGGCAAACCCCGAGATGCTTCGGGAGGTCCGAAAAAATTTCTTACGCAGTAACTGAAATTAGTGCGGAAACAGACTTGAAAACACCCATGAAGAGCATTTGAGGCAAACCCCGAGATGCTTCGGGAGGTCCGAAAAAATTTCTTACGCAGTAACTGAACTCAGAATAGAAGTTCGGAGTCTGGACTTTGAAATTTTCACGGCGACATCGGGAAATTTTCTAAGTGCAGTACTACACTTGTAATTTTTCGGCATTTTAGTTGAAAATTTTTCTAAGTTCAGTATTCGGACTTTCAATTTTTTTCTGTGTTTTCGTGGATTTTTCGAGGTTCACTCGGAACTTAGAAATTTTTCGGCATCCTCCGAAGGATTTTCTGGGAATGGATTCATCGCTAGCGGGGTACCTGTTTCACGAAGAGTTGCCTCGGAGTGCGGAAAGGACAAGTATGTGGTTTGTATAATGCTATATCCGTCCTATTCTACATAGAGAGGTGCGGTATAAACCCAAATGCACACAATTAAAGGGCGAAGCCGTTCAGGGGAGGAAAAACGAAAAGGGGTTTTAGGGCTAGCTATGGCATAGACTGTCATCAGATTGCCGCTGATGCTCTCTGTTACTCGGAAATAGTCGTTTTGACACGATGTCACGATGACGCCGAATTTCTCTGTATATCGGAAATAAGTCCTTTTGAATCGACCTCTCAAATTCGAAATTTCATCTACAGTTTGGTCCTTGGCGCGGTATTTTAGATAAAACGTAAAAAACCGTTGATTTAAAATGAAATCAGACAATTTATTTCTTTAGCTACTAACGGTGCAAACTATTTGTTCCTACGTTGCGTTTTCCCTTCGTCAGAAAGTCATTTATAGGGTATTTTCACACTTCGCCGTTAGATGGCGTTAATGCACTTAAACTCCGAACGGAGTTGAATAATCGTTGTTTTTCTTTTTTTACATAAATATACCAATATTAATCATTTCATTTTAAAGATCTAATTATTTTCATATGTATTGTATAGTCCCTGTTTCGGTTCGTGCATAGTTTTTTAAATAGAAGAGCGACAAGGATTAATACCAAAAGTTGCTTAATGTGGCAAAACGTATAAAAAGCGATGAGTTTCCCAACCGGTAGTACGATGTGCGGTTCCGACCTATTCCCCATCCCTTCCATTCCTATCCTTATACCTTTCCTCCCGGTCTGAAGCGCCTATTAGTGCGGAAACAGACTTGAAAACACCCATACACGGTAGTACGATGGCCCACTGTACGTTACAGTGATTTTCGGTCTCTACTAGCCTGGCTGTCTCATCACGGAACACCCGAGTGTTTGGGCAAGTGCGATCGCGCATGCTGGTGCTGTGGTAGGCGTGCATCGGCCACGTGTAAGTTTTCGCAAGGGGTGCCTGACCCACCTTCTCACACGCGAGAGATGCTACATGTCGCGTATTTCCTCTGGGAGGTTGTGTTTGAATAAGTCGAGATTATTTCGAATAGGTAACCAAGGAGTCACGTGGTATAAACAAGAATGGCTCGCAAATTTGATGTGTTAAAACCTCTGATTACAACCTCAATCATTGTTTACAATTGTGTTTATCTCATTTGTGGGATATATAGTCTAGAGAGATGAGACAAACTAAAGTGAAAACAATTTTTGATAATGTAACGAGCGATTCAGAGAAATAACATTTGCAAACCATTCGTGTTTGTACCAAGTGATTCCTTGATTACCTATTGGAGATAATTCCGAAGGTTTCAAACACAACCCCGCTGGTCATCTCTTTTGTATACATTAGGAAGAGGGCTAGAACCTCCTAGCACTTCCAAGGAAAGCGAGAGGGTCCCCTCGTTAGGATCCCCTCCCCCCTTTACGTCCCCTAGGGGCCACCACAGGTCGTGAAATCGGTAAGTAATCTCCTCCTTCTTTCCTCCTGTCTTTTCCAACTAGGTATTTCTCTTCTTTCTGTAATTTCACAATTAAAAAACGACAGTGGATAATAATAAACGGATGAAATTTTTGAATGATGAAGTCTTAAATGGCAGATAGTCAAATGGTTTGTATATTGCTATATCCGTCCTAATATGCATAGAGAGGTCCGGTTAAAACCCAAATGAACAAAATTAAACGGCGAAGCCGTTCAATGGACAGGAGGGGAAAACCAAAGGGGGTTTTAGGGGGCGGAGCCCCCTAACGAGCGAAGCGAGTCTAATATATATACAGCCCTTTGCGTCACTCACTCACTCACGTATACAAATTCTAACCCACTTCTAGAATAGCTGGAGACTTGAAATTTGGTGTGAAGGTAGCTTTCAAAAACTGACCGGAAGGAAAAATCTGAAAACTGCAAATTTTTTATTTTAACCATGGTTAAATAATTAAAAACCGTTATTTTCCGTGTTTTTTCGCCTTTTCTCGAACGTGGCTCCCTTAGTTATCAACGGATGCGCATTGGTTTCTCAAGTTAAGCTCTGGGATAGATTGTAATTGATAAGCTGCTAACCGTTTCTCGATAGTCGAAACTATAGTTTCGATACGATGCTTCAAAGTCGAAATTTCATCGATATTTGGGACCTTTTCGCGGTTTTTTAGTTGTACCGTCTAAACTATTGATCTAATCTAAATTC
The DNA here is from genome assembly GCA_933228895.1 of Platycnemis pennipes. Taxonomy (NCBI): domain Eukaryota; kingdom Metazoa; phylum Arthropoda; class Insecta; order Odonata; family Platycnemididae; genus Platycnemis; species Platycnemis pennipes. The sequence continues at coordinate 115,035,392 of OW121850.1, forward strand.
TAACATTCAATTATCTTTAGGCATTGAAACGTTCTTTCTAACGGTGGAAAGGTTTTGTTTCCATGACGCGTAGTGACGGATCTACGTTACGTCAAAGTTTAATTACGTTTAGAAATTTGTGACCTTTTCGCGGGTTTTCAGCTGTAACGTCTTAACTATTGATCTAATCAAAATTCTGTAAGAAAATTAGTTTTAGGCATTGATACGCTCTAACCAACGATGCAACGTTTTTGTTTCTATGACGCGTAGTGACGGAGCTACGTGACGTCATAATCGCATGACGTTTAGCGTCACTTACGTATACAAATGCTAATCCACTTCCAGAATAGCTAGAGATTTGAAATTTGGTGATGAGGTAGCTTACCAATAATGCTCAGGGGAAAAAATCCCGAAACTGCAAATTTTTAATTTAAACAACAATTAATAAATTAAAAATGGCGGATTTCCGTTTGTTTCCCGCCGTTTCTCGTACCTGACTCCCTTGTTTATCGACGGATTGACATCGTTTTCTCAAGTTAGGCTCTAAGGTAGATTGTGATTCATATGCTACTAACTGTTTCTCGATCGTCGAAATGATAGATTCGATACGATCCCTCGAATTCGAAATTTCATCGAAATTTGAGACCTTTTCCCAGTTTATTAGTTGTAACGTCACAACCGTTGATCTAATCAAAATTCTTAAAGGGGATTAGTTTTAGGCATTGAAATCATCTAACTAACAGTGCAAATGTTTTGTTTACATGACGCGTAGTGACGGAGCTACGTGATGTCATAGTGGCATAACGTTTAGCGTCACTTACGTATACAAATTCTAATCCACTTCCAGAATAGCTAGAGACTTGAAATTTGGTGTTTAGGTAGCCTTTCATAAACGACATGAGGGAAAAATCTGAAAACTGCAAATTTGTATCTTTAACCATGATTAAATAATTAAAAATTGTTATTTTCCGTGTTTTTTCGCCTTTTCTCGAACCTGGCTCATTTGTTTATCAACGGATTCACATCCATTTCTCAAGTTAAGCTATGGCGTAGATATTGATTGATATGCTGCCAACTGTTTCTCGATAGTCGAAATGATAGAATCGATACGATCCCTCGAATTCGAAATTTCATCGAAATTTGAGACCTATTCCCGGTTTCTTAGCTGTAACGTCTGAATTGTTGATCTAATCAAAATTCTGAAGAATGCGTGTATTTAGGCATCAAAACGCTCTATCTAACGATGCAAAGTTTTTGTTTTCATGACGCGTAGTGACGGAGCTAAGTGACGTCAAAGTTGAATAACGTTTGAAATTTCTTCGATTATTCAATTTTTCCATATTATCGTTAGTGTTCCTTCGGTATTAGCGTCATTTAGTCAACGTATATTATCATGAGTACTCAGTACTATAACTTTCACACCCTTGACCATCAAGAAATTAAAGATGGCGGTCGACCGATACGTCACTGACTCTCGTATACAAATTCTATCCCACTTCCAGAAGAGCTAGAGATTTGAAATTTGGTACATTGGTAGCTTTCCAAAAATGCCCTGAGGGAAAAATACGAAAACTGCAAATTTTTAATCTTAACAACAAATAAAAATGGACGATTTCCGTGTTTTTCCCGCCGTTTCTCGAACCTGGATCCCTTGTTTATCGACAGATTCATATCGATTTCTCAAGTTAAGCTGAGGGATATATGATGATTGATGTGCTGCTAACCGTGCCTCGATAGTGGAAATGATAGTTTACATACCATACTGTAAAGTTTTTGTTTTCATGCCGCGTAGTGACAGAGCTACTCGCATAACGTTGGAAAATCTTCGATTCTTCAAAAGCTCCAACAGTGGTTGAAATATTGTTGTTTCTCTTTTTTTACATAAATATAACTATACTTGTCTTTTCATTTTAAAGATATATTGTTTTCATATGTATTGTTTAGGCCCTGTTTCGGTTCGTGCATAGTTTTTATTTTAAATAGAAGAGCGACATTCAGTAATACCCAAAGTTGCTTTATGCGTCAAAACGTATAATAAAAAACGATGTTTCCCAACCGTTAGTACGAAATTGATCACGGTCAGCTTCACCCACGGTCAACTGTACCTCCTAAGAAGGATGAGTAGACCCGGTGATATTGTCGTCCTGGTCTCTCCAGGGAGACTCAGAGATGGAGTCGCTTACGCGAAGAATATCGTGCACGGCAAACTTCTTCTTTGATACGAACTACGACCATGCCAGTAGGACTGGTAGGACAGGGCTCAAGAAAACTCCCATCGGCAGGAGGCTAGGGTGCCTGCCACAACGAAACTACACGCTCTGCAACGAATTGAAATGCAAGGCAGTAGTCTAGGGAACCTTCCTAATACAACTCTCCGTCGCTTATAATATATGGTCTCCTTGTTTGATTGCCTCCCCGCCTCGAGACAGGATAATCCGTGCTTCCTCGATAGGCAACGTAAAAAAAACGAGCAAACATTATATTAAACATTGTGCTGGGAGGGAAATTTTTACGATTCTTCAAAATTTCCATATTATCGTTCCTGTTGCTTCGGTAATAGCGAGATTTAGTCAACGTATATTCTTACGAGTGCTCAATTTCCCTATTGGATATTTCATAACTTGGCCGTTAGATGGCGTTGATACACTTGAGTTCCGACAGGAGTTAAAACATAGTTGTTTCTCTTTTTTTTACATATATATAACTATAGTAGTCATATCATTTTAAAGATCTATTTATTTTCATATATATTGTATAGCCCCTGTTTCGGTTCGTGCGTAGTTTTTTAAATAGAAGAGCGACAATGATAAATACCAAAAGTTGCTTTATGCGGCAAAACGTATAAAAAGCGATGAGTTTCCCAACGAGCATTTGAGGATCCGATCTTTGATCGACCCAATCCTTTCCATTCCTATCCTTATACCTTTCCTCCCGGTCTGAAGCGCCTATTAGTGCGGAAACAGACTTGAAAACACCCATGAAGAGCATTTGAGGCAAACCCCGAGATGCTTCGGGAGGTCCGAAAAAATTTCTTACGCAGTAACTGAAATTAGTGCGGAAACAGACTTGAAAACACCCATGAAGAGCATTTGAGGCAAACCCCGAGATGCTTCGGGAGGTCCGAAAAAATTTCTTACGCAGTAACTGAACTCAGAATAGAAGTTCGGAGTCTGGACTTTGAAATTTTCACGGCGACATCGGGAAATTTTCTAAGTGCAGTACTACACTTGTAATTTTTCGGCATTTTAGTTGAAAATTTTTCTAAGTTCAGTATTCGGACTTTCAATTTTTTTCTGTGTTTTCGTGGATTTTTCGAGGTTCACTCGGAACTTAGAAATTTTTCGGCATCCTCCGAAGGATTTTCTGGGAATGGATTCATCGCTAGCGGGGTACCTGTTTCACGAAGAGTTGCCTCGGAGTGCGGAAAGGACAAGTATGTGGTTTGTATAATGCTATATCCGTCCTATTCTACATAGAGAGGTGCGGTATAAACCCAAATGCACACAATTAAAGGGCGAAGCCGTTCAGGGGAGGAAAAACGAAAAGGGGTTTTAGGGCTAGCTATGGCATAGACTGTCATCAGATTGCCGCTGATGCTCTCTGTTACTCGGAAATAGTCGTTTTGACACGATGTCACGATGACGCCGAATTTCTCTGTATATCGGAAATAAGTCCTTTTGAATCGACCTCTCAAATTCGAAATTTCATCTACAGTTTGGTCCTTGGCGCGGTATTTTAGATAAAACGTAAAAAACCGTTGATTTAAAATGAAATCAGACAATTTATTTCTTTAGCTACTAACGGTGCAAACTATTTGTTCCTACGTTGCGTTTTCCCTTCGTCAGAAAGTCATTTATAGGGTATTTTCACACTTCGCCGTTAGATGGCGTTAATGCACTTAAACTCCGAACGGAGTTGAATAATCGTTGTTTTTCTTTTTTTACATAAATATACCAATATTAATCATTTCATTTTAAAGATCTAATTATTTTCATATGTATTGTATAGTCCCTGTTTCGGTTCGTGCATAGTTTTTTAAATAGAAGAGCGACAAGGATTAATACCAAAAGTTGCTTAATGTGGCAAAACGTATAAAAAGCGATGAGTTTCCCAACCGGTAGTACGATGTGCGGTTCCGACCTATTCCCCATCCCTTCCATTCCTATCCTTATACCTTTCCTCCCGGTCTGAAGCGCCTATTAGTGCGGAAACAGACTTGAAAACACCCATACACGGTAGTACGATGGCCCACTGTACGTTACAGTGATTTTCGGTCTCTACTAGCCTGGCTGTCTCATCACGGAACACCCGAGTGTTTGGGCAAGTGCGATCGCGCATGCTGGTGCTGTGGTAGGCGTGCATCGGCCACGTGTAAGTTTTCGCGAGGGGTGCCTGACCCACCTTCTCACACGCGAGAGATGCTACATGTCGCGTATTTCCTCTGGGAGGTTGTGTTTGAATAAGTCGAGATTATTTCGAATAGGTAACCAAGGAGTCACGTGGTATAAACAAGAATGGCTCGCAAATTTGATGTGTTAAAACCTCTGATTACAACCTCAATCATTGTTTACAATTGTGTTTATCTCATTTGTGGGATATATAGTCTAGAGAGATGAGACAAACTAAAGTGAAAACAATTTTTGATAATGTAACGAGCGATTCAGAGAAATAACATTTGCAAACCATTCGTGTTTGTACCAAGTGATTCCTTGATTACCTATTGGAGATAATTCCGAAGGTTTCAAACACAACCCCGCTGGTCATCTCTTTTGTATACATTAGGAAGAGGGCTAGAACCTCCTAGCACTTCCAAGGAAAGCGAGAGGGTCCCCTCGTTAGGATCCCCTCCCCCCTTTACGTCCCCTAGGGGCCACCACAGGTCGTGAAATCGGTAAGTAATCTCCTCCTTCTTTCCTCCTGTCTTTTCCAACTAGGTATTTCTCTTCTTTCTGTAATTTCACAATTAAAAAACGACAGTGGATAATAATAAACGGATGAAATTTTTGAATGATGAAGTCTTAAATGGCAGATAGTCAAATGGTTTGTATATTGCTATATCCGTCCTAATATGCATAGAGAGGTCCGGTTAAAACCCAAATGAACAAAATTAAACGGCGAAGCCGTTCAATGGACAGGAGGGGAAAACCAAAGGGGGTTTTAGGGGGCGGAGCCCCCTAACGAGCGAAGCGAGTCTATATATATAAAAAAGAATGTATGTGTGTGTGTGTGTGTGTGTATGTCCCTTATGCATTACTACACCATTCATCGGATCGCCATGAAACTTTGGGAAGTTGTTGAGTACATTCCCGAAAAGAGGACTACGAAATCGATATTTCAATATCGGTACTTTATCGATATAATATCGCTAAAGTATCGATAAATTGATACATTATTGATACAAAATTGAGGTGAAATTATTTAGTTTTTAAAAAGGAATGTATCGTTGCAATATCGATACTGTATCAAATGTATATAATGTGTTTGTCCTTTATGCATTACTACACCATTCATCGGATCGCCATGAAACTTTGGAAAGTTATTGAGTACGCTCCGCGAAGGTTTCTCTAAAATCGATAATTCAATGTCGATACTGTATCGATATAATATGGATACATCGATACACACTTGATACAAAATTGAGGTGAAAATATGTAGGTGTTTTTTATCAAAGTTTTGTAAAGTATCATTAAAATATCGATACTGTATCGATACAATATTGATAACTTCATGCATTACCACAACATTCATCCAATTTCCATGAAGCTTTGGTTAGTTGTTTTGTTCACTCCATGAAGGTTTGTACAATATAGAGAATACAATATTACACTGGAGACGGGATGTGCATCCCATTGAACTTGAAATTCATTGAAACACTCACGTGCAACATATTCAAATCATCCGGCATGGGACAAATATTTCAGAAATGCCAACTTATTGCTTGGGATGAATGCACAATGGTGCACAAAGCATCGCTCGAGGCTCTGGATCGATCATTGCAAGATTTCCGTTGAATCCTGAGACCTTTTGAGAACGCATTAATATTGCTTGCACGACATTTCAGGCAAACATTACCTGTAATTCCTCTATTGACACTAGCGGATGAAATAAATGCTTGCCTGAAATATTCTACTTTGTGACGACATGTAAAGACGTTAAAATTATATACAAATATGCGTGTCCAGCTGCAAAACAATCGATCAGCTGAGATATATTATTTCGATTCTCAAGGTCGGAAGAATAATGGATTAAATTCGTGATAAGTTCAATTACTCCCCAAGTTTTTTCAAATAAGAATTGTGAAATTAAACATACTATAAACGTGCGCTTTCCATTTAACCAGATTGAGCCACAGCAACGCGTGGCCGGGTCAGCTTGTACATATATAAACTTCACTAGCAGGGTGATGGAAAAATCATCAGATTCTTGCAGCTCTCTTAACGGTTATATGCATTGGTTTTTAATTTTAAAAATCAAGAGTGTATGAATACTTGAGCTACATTAATGGCAACTTTAATTTGGGAAAAACGCTCAGTACGGTATACTGCTGCATCTACTCCTGAATGCACGAGTATCAACCCATTTAGCAGCCACTTAGTTGGAAGATAATTTATTCAGTGCTCCCAGGCATCTTCTTATGTACGATGCGCCCGCGATTATCAATTATCTTTTACCAGCACCATCGAAAATCCACTAATCGAATATCAACTGCAGTAACTAAACAGTTGTTGCTGTAGTTATGGGAGATGACCGACAGCTTGTGTCATTTATGCAGTTCCATAAAAGTGGGTATTCGCACAAATCACAAATAATGAATTTCCTCTCGGAAATGGATGAAGATAGAAGAAAAAGCCTGCGTTGTCATCTACTTAAATTTACGAACCAAGAGAGCAACTGTCTCATCTTACGGACTATTGTTAAAGCGCTCGGACTGGAACACTAGAGATTTGGATTATTCTTTAACTGTTCTTCATTCAACACACGGGTAGAAAGTAATAATATCCAAGACTATTGGAATTGGAACCCGGGACTCTCCATGAAATGAAATAATTCGATTAAGGAGGTTCCACCGTGACCCCCCGATTCAAACTCCCGTAAAAATGCTATATTATTTTGTGAATAAATACCGATCCAGAAAAACACCTCTATGGAAAATCATCTATATCTATATCTAGATAATACCCTGCAAACCACCATAAAGGTGTGTGGCAGGGGGTGAACTCTCACCAAACATGCACTACATATCATGCATAAAAAAAAGGATGAGTACTTTTATAGGTACTGTTCAAAACTACGCTATTAAAAAAAAGATAAAAATAGCAAAACATACACGCAAAAACATGCCGTTAGTTGGGTTAGCTATAAGTCCTTATACCAACATGCAGCTACCAATGTTATCCATTGCTACACTCGTACTGGATATATTTACCGTTATTCATATCCCTAATAGTACGAGGAAAAAAGGACATTTTGAATCTGTCAGTTCGGCAATCTATTTCTCTAATTTTATGATTATGGTCCAGTCTACCATAGTAAGTTGGGGTCCGCAAAATATTTTTAACATCATCACTGAAAATATTGTCTTGGAATTTGTTTAAGAGATTAAGTCTAAATTTCAACCTGCGATCTGACAATGATTCCCAATTTAATTCATTTAATAGACTGGTTACGCTAGTAAGGTTATCATTCCGTCCCTTTACAAATCTTGCCGATCTTCGCTGCACGCGTTCAGATGTATAGGGTGATGACGCATACACAATAATTGTATGAGTATGCTATTTTAAAGCGTGTTGCAGTTGTATTCTATCTTTACAAGCTCTTTTAACTCATTTTGACTTAGTAACATGACTGACGTGTTGTTCCCACACTTAATTTACAAAGTGAGAATACATGCTCAATCCTACAAATACGTATTCTAAAATAGGTCAAATATTTTCTTACTTAATTTTAATCTATTCCCGTACAAATACAGCTCTTTACTTTGAATTTTATTAATGTTCATATTTTTAAAAATTGTATGGCAACAATGACGCTGCTACCATTTGGAAGCATTTGTATTAATTACACCATGTCAATAACCAATGAAATATTTAAATCACAAAAAAAATTCAAGAAGGGCCTTGAAAAAGGTATATCAGTCAATTAAGTTAGAAAATAGGCTTATAAGCACGTTCCGTCACCAGTACCGTTGTCAATGATGACAAAATACTCTAGCGCCACTTCCATGTAACTAAGGTTTTTCTGCTTTTTTCGAGCAAACATTTGTTCATATCAATTAAAGAAGTGTGGTAAGGCGAGCACTTTTTTACAATGCTATATTCTACATAAAATTTCGCATGTTATATTAGCTTTTCGTCAAAACCACATTTCTCTTTATATTATTAATCGGCAAGTTTTACTGCAAGAGCCATGCTCTGCCGTATAACCACGTATAAAATAGCTTATTTTCAACGAATTTTTTCTTCAAATATATGATGGAAAGGAATAATTATTTTATTGCAAATCGATAGAAAGACCAAAAAATTGAGTGTTCTGAAATTTTCACAAAAATGTCATCCACTTCATGACTCGGTGGAGCCTCCTTAAATTGGGGCTCCTTGGCATAACAACGTCGCGTCATCCCGTGACACGTGACTTACACGTCTCGCCTTACTAAAAACAAATAATAATTATTTGCACAGATCTAGTGAAATGAGTAAAACTGTACCCAAGGAGGTTAAAATGTACTGGAGGAGGCATCGCAGCTGATTTGAGAAGCCAGCGGACATCTAGGTAGGCATGACTAATGAACTAGCTAGTTGCGATACTCGTACGGATAAAGTTATTTTTGCACGCGAGCAGCATGATGAATAATGGAAGGCATTTTTAAAATTTGCCAAAAAAACAGGAAAGCACACAAGCATACAAACAAGCGCCAAACATATTTAAATACTTTTAACCCTAGAAGTGGACACTCGTGTCCAGTGGACCTCAGGCATTTTTTGCTTCGCAGTAACTTTCACAGAACGTGAAATATAGGAAGCTAATTTTAATTTTAATTCCTTTTTACATCTATGGAAAAGAGTCATGCATGTGCTGCATGTTTTTACATGCTTGGTGCTTCACAAAAAAATATTGAAAATGGTCTGGGGTGCGCTGGACCCCAGTGCGTATTTAATGGTAAATTATGAAACATTGCGAAAAAATTATATATCATTGTTTATCTCCTTTTTTACCGCAAATGTATGTGATAATATTTAAAAACATTTTAATTATTTTAAACACGTACTTATATTTTTAAAGGCTCTGGGATATGTGACATTGTCAAAGAAATTTTCTAAATTATCCAATTTTCCTGCTTTGTCATCAATTAAGAATTTAGAAGTGAAATAAGAATAGAAAACACTTCACTTGCATGAAGTGCAGATTAGCAGCATTGAAGATTATTCTTGGTTTGGCATCCTATATAATGCCTTATACTTTGACGTTCATCATCATTTGGAGATTTTTTTATATCGGAAATTGCAAAGGGGATTTTATTCACAGCTATGGACTACAACCTATTAGGGGATTGAATTTGTCACAAAGGGGTAATAAACTGACGCCTTGGAGGACACAAAAGAATTTTAACTAGGGCCCGGGAATGTTCAAGGTAGGGAAAGTCATCACAATTTGTAAAGAGAGCAGAAATCGGCATTTGTTATAAGTAGTGGTTTGGGACCTGAAGTCCATCTACGTCAAAAACAGTAGGAAATATGAAGATGGTGCTGCATTATTCTTCCTCGTCGCGAATCTACATGAGGCGTGATGAAGATATTTGTCAGGTATTGCTGGCGTTAAGGCCGTTTTACACGGTCACTGATACTGCGCAGGCTGTTGCGAGAACACTTGCGCAAGAAATATTGCGCCGTGTAAAGAGACGACTTGCGAGGACAGGTAGCGCCACTGCGCGAACGCTTGCGAGCAAATTAGAACATGTTCTAATCAGATACATGTGTTCGCGCAAGTTTGAAGTTTATTTCTCTCACTAGATGGTGCAGATATAGCGGCAACTAACTGCCTGGAGAATTCTAGCAATTAAATAGGTTGTTGATGATTGAGCTGGGTGTTTTTGTTTGCACTCAACTCCTAAGGTAGTGAATAAAGTGCAATAATGATGAGCAGGGCGATTAATCACGTGGAAGCTTAAATTTCGTGCGTAAAGGAAGAACTCGTTACCTTTGCCCGCATACGTTCGTTCGTGGTGCAAATTTTGGGCTAAGTATACGGGACTAGGGTCTCCACTATTATGTTTAGACTATGGCTTAAAACATATTGTAAAGTGGTGGTAATTTATCGTATCTTTCACGTCCAATTAATTGCTACTTAAGAGATCTTGACGTTATGCGATATATTGACGGTATTACCGTTACTGAATGGTATATTGTTACTGACATAATGCACTGACGTTTGCACCGTGTAAAGCTGTCAAGCAAGCGTCCTCGCGATTTTCTACGTCACAGACTTTCGCAGACGACTGTTCAAACGGAATCAACATCAACTTGCGCAGTTTCAATGACCGTGTAAAACGGCCTTTAGAAGAGGAGGAGCAGGAAGGTGCGAGAGGCAATTTTCATGCAGTGATGTAAACATGAGCAATGGGGTCGTTTACCATATTTTTTTTATTGCCGAATCTGATAGAGTTTGTAAAATAAAAGGACCCGTATTTTTCCGTTTTCTGATCCGACAATTATTTCCCGAGTTATAAGCGGCGAAAAACTGATGTTTTTAACCCTTTCGGAAAAGTGGGTGTGGTGCAACCTCTGACATATATCTACCTCTTCCAATCACAACTGAGCCCGCGAAGCTACTTCGCCTTATCGCAAAGGGGGGGACACAGCTGAATCGGCCAATGGGAGCGATTTCGACAGCATCTGTGCGAGCAGACCTTCCGAGAACCCCCCTCCACTCCCTTCCCCCTCCCCTGAAAGCAGTCAAGAACGGGAGGAAAATGACGTCAATGTTATCACAGCAGCATTTTCGGTGGGCGTCACCTTTTGCTTATTTTAATTTTTGATTTATGAGTGAATGGTTATGGTTAGAAGATTAGTGTTTTCACTAAATTTCTTTTTTCGTTTCCATCTAACAATTTCGTGTACAAAATTGCGATTTCGGTTCCGAGTAAACGCCCCCATTGGATACCAAGAGTGAGGGAGATGATCCGGATGCAGACAGAGACAATGAAAGTGGCAAAGAACCTTTAGAAGATGAAAGTGTACCAGCAGCAAAGCGACCAAGAGGCAGCCAGTCAAATAGAGGCAGAAAGACAACCTACCTGCGAGGGAAAGACTGTTATTGCTGGCGGGAGAAAGAGCCCGATAGACTAGGAACTATTTTCCGCCTAATGTTTTCCACACTAATGACTGTGGCGTGCAAACGAACTTTTATCGCAAGATACTTATCACTCATTCGATAAATTGCGCGGACGGTCCATAAAGATTGTTGTCAATGACTGCTCCCGAATACCGCAAATGAAAATAGCGTGCAATTTGTCTCCGGTACTTTCTCTCAGATTTTGACATCTTTACCACTGACATTCTAAAAATGGTATATTATGCTAAAGTGCATGCATATATTTCTTACGGCATTATGTTCTGGGGAAATTCAAGCATAGCTAGTAAAGCCTTCTCTGCCCAGAAACAGGCAGTTAAAGCCATGTTCCAAATCCCTATACGTACCCCTGGAAAACCACTTTTCACCAATGCAAATATACTAAAATTGCCCTCTATTTACATTTTGTCTTGTGTTTGCTTTGTTAAAGAAAATCCTTATAAATTCCCAATGAACTCCATATATCATGACTACTCCACCCGCTCAAACAATAACATACACGCCAGTCAGCATTCATACTCCCTTTTTGCTAATGACCCCTATCACTCATCCTCAATACTATACAATAAGTTGCCAGATGACTTTAAAACCATTACCTCTCCAATGATTTTCAAAAGGAGAGTCAATGAATTTTAAATTAAGAAATGCTATTATGATGTAAGATAATTTCAAAGTGATTGCAGGTGAATAACTGTGTATAGATATGTCCATTATTTTTGTAATGATGACAATGTACTTTGAACAACTTTGTACATATATGTTCATTAATATTGATATAATGACATTGTAGTCCTTGTGTGTATATGTCCTGTCCGAATTTCTTGACGAAACCATGCATGTACTTGCTAACGGTGTAATAAAAAATATTATTAATATTACTACCTAGAATGTATATGGTGAAATTACCGTGCGATGATTTTTTTCCTTGTGTCAGTATTTTGAATATTGTATAAAGACACTGAAAGCCGATGGATATCATTGATGTCATATATATTTCACTTTCTTTCTTTTGTTTGTGATATGGAGGATGAGACAGCGAAATTTGGTTTTAGAACTGTCCTGGCCAAAATGTGCAGCACGTGATTTCAAAACTCCCCGGCACGCTAGGCCGTTATTATTTGATAGCACTTTGAAAAATAATTGCCGCGTGTCAAGATTTTGGTTCCCCCATCTTATCATAGTGATGTAGATACTGAGGAGATGGAGGCATTTTTTGGATTATGTATTTTTATGGGGTGCAAAAGACGTGTAACACTAATCTGTACGAGCTATGGTCAACTGAGTTCGGATCTACACTATACCAATGTACCATGTATCTAAAGCAATTCCTGTTTCTGTTGTCAAAACTGCGTTTTGATGATAAAACAACAAGATCACAGCAAAGGGTGATCGATAAATTGTCACCAATTCATGAAATTTGGGAAGACTTTGTGAAGAGTTGTTAGAAATATTACACACCCTCTAAGTACTACACGGCCGACGAACAACTCTGCAATTTTAAAACTGATGGGCCTATATATGCTAAAATATTATGTGCAGTGCGAGAAGTATTTCAAAGGAGGGATTGATGCAGCTTATGCCCGAGGGAAAGGGACAGAAAAGTGATACATCTCTGCTCATCTTGCAGCACTGCCATGTGGGACGATCATAGAAGTTATCTCTGTACTGCCTGTACGGGAGTGAAAAATTAACTTCTTTCCGATACAATGTGGAGATTTGTATTTACTTTGCAAAAATATAAATTAATAAGTATTTTAACTAGAATTAAGAAGTGTGGATGAAATTTTTGAAAAAATCCCAAAAAAATTAAACTTCAAAATTTCGATTATTTCAAAAGTCAAAATAAATATATTATTTCTAGAAAAACATTTAAAACAGTATTTTAAGTATACTTCAAAATGTTAACTGTGAATTGTTAAAAGTATTTTCCGGTAAATTCAAAACATGCGGAATAGAAAATAAATTTCGATTTAATGAACTTTTAAGGGATTTTTGAAGTCTTCATACAGGTATTACAAAAATATTTTTTATTTTGTTACATATTTTTTTAACTAAAATATTATAACCCATTGATTTAAAAAGGCTCCATATTAATGATATTTGCCATCTTCCTTAGTTAAATAAAGCAAATAGCTGAGTAAAAAAATTACAACTCATGGGATCCGCTGGACCCCCGGGTATACTTATGATTCTCACAGGAAGTGTGCATTTCTAGGGTTAAATAGATTAAATTCGTATCAATTTTAGTAATAAAATTAACTGACAGGGGAAATGTATCAATACGTCCCTTATATAGCTTTAGGAAGTGTAAATGACGCCACTACGCTGCGATGTAATTCGGGTACCATTTCATTGCTATTTTTGCCGTAACACACGTGCAGTCCCCAAAAGAGGTTTTATATGTTTTGTGCGTTTTATTTGGGGCCTAATCATTCCCAAGCACCCTCATTCTGGCTTCATCGTCTCGCGGAGGCTAGTATGCTAATATGGCGGAGGCTAGCGGAGCTAGGATGCTCCTCCGCGGTGGCTAGTATGCTCCTCCAGTACATTCTAATCTCCTTCATTGCACCGACCACAGTGGCCGACCGCCTACGATGCAGAGCTTACACCAGAGCAACCACATACAAAGAACAGCTGCTGCCTTATCCTACGGATGGATGGATTAGCTATTATGAGCCACCACTGTCCACTCACGTCGTCTTCAAAGCTTTGATCACTATGTTATAAGGCTATCATTCCCACTGTCCGCAACCTGACGGCTTTAAGTTAAGACTCAAACCAGCTCGACCTCTTCTGTGTTTTCAAGTCCGTACCCAAACTTATAGGCACTTCAGACCGGGAGAAAAGATACAGGGCTGGGAATGATAGGGTCAAGAGGAAAGGTGGTAAGAAACCCAGGGTTGGCATTAGCCTGCTCTTAAGGAAAGTCGCCAAGAGGAGCAAAGTTTAACGTCCCACTGGGTTGAGTACTGAATTTGAATAATCTAAACAAAGCACTCAAGTAGGGGGTTACCGATAAAAAATATATTTCACTGCCAGGATTTAAACCCGGGCCCTCCAGGTAAGAGACCAGTACTTTAACCACAACACCAACCCAACTCCAGCTCTACTCATCATATTAACCCAATAGGGTAATTTCCTTCACCAAAGAAAACAGACTTCATTAATTGCGATTCGTGCCCTGCCATAAATGTATTTATTTTACGCAAAAAGTTTGGAATTAGAAATCCCAGTTTACTAGAGAATTAAATGTTGATTTTAAGATCATTTGAAAAAGCTCTGAAATGGCGGGGTACGCTGCCTTGCTGCTGACGTAACAGGTATGTAGTTTACGTTGCGAGGTATAGCAAAATTCGTCTCCTAAACTTACCATTGTATTTCAGGGCCCCTCAGCTATAGCGAATATGTATTAGTATTAGCCTGTAAAAACTATCAAATTTCGAAAAGTTAAACATGGTATTATTAGTCGTTTTATAGGCTCAAGGGCATCCTGATCGTTGTGTCTTCTGCTACCGCGAAGCATGGCGTGAAGATCGTGCGGCGATGGGCGAATTTCACGACATGCTTGTCAAAGGAATATTTTATTTTTAAATGAATCAAATGCATAAATAATTTAAATAAATAAATTAAAGTTAATTATAATTAATTAACGGAATAAATCTACCTCCGATACTAGTTAATAAGCTTTAACGGAGTGCAGCGTCTACTTGGAAGCGTCCGAAGCACCACCTGGTGGCAGGTAGAGGAAATAGTTTGACTTCACACGTGAAATTAACCGGCATGCAATAGTTTGCCGTCGCGTTTTCGCGCCATTGATTTTTTTTTCACTTTTCATTTAATGAAGAAAATACTTAATATCAATTAAAAATCGAACGGCTTAGAATACGTACTACAGAGGTTATAAAGTTTCGAACAAGACAATAAAAATAATAGGAAACTGCCCTATTCCAAGGTCCGTCTATATGTCCGTCTAAGGCCCTTGTATCTATTATACAGGCTATAAAATTCATAGACCTGTCCCCAATAGTAAAACAGCAAATTGTGGTTCTTTGTAAATATGGTGATGGTACGTTGGCGCGGTGGAAGCGAGTTTTCTAAGATTTTTGGAGTCTAAGCCAAGACTTCTGGGTGCGATGCAGGAACGGCATCCAAAAGGCCCCTGTATCTATTATACAGAATAAAAAATTCATAGACCTGTCTTTAATAGTAATATAGCAAATCTTGGTTCTTTGAAAATATGGTGATAGTACGTTGGCGCGGTGGAAGTGAGTTTTCTAAGATTTTTGGAGTCAAACTCAAGACTTCCGGGTGCAATGCAGGAACGGCATCCAAAAGGCCCTTGTATCTATTATACAGGCTAAAATATTCAGAGATCTGTCTCCAATATTAAAACAGAAAATCGTAGTTCTTTGTTAATATAGCGATCGTACGTTAGCGCGATGGAAATGAGTTTTCAATGAATTTGGGAGTCGAACCCAAGACTTATGGGAGAAATGCAGGAACGGCTTCCAATAGGCCCTTGTATCTATTATACAGAGTAAAAAATTCATAGACCTGTCTCCAATAGTAAAACAGGAAATCGTGGTTCTTTGTAAATATGGTGATGGTACGTTGGCGCGGTGGAAGCGAGTTTTCTATGATTTTTGGAGTCGAACCCAAGACCTCAGAGGGCAATGCAAGAATGGTCTCCGAAAGGTACTTATGTCCTTTAAAAGTTAAAAAAAAATTCATAGATTTTCTCGTAATAGTTAAGCGGAAAATTGTGGTTCTTTGGATCTATTACCTACGTTTGTTTGCATGGGAAATTCGAATTCCCGCTGCGAATTCGACCCAAAATGGCGGATTACATTAGAAAAATGCGTGTCACGACCTGATATAGACTGACCTTGCCCTATTCCAGCCCACGCAGTTTTGAAGGGCGATCCTTAAAATTCAACGCTTTATTAAATATTTCACATGTTGAGCATGCCTTTCGAAAGGCGTGAATTCATTTCCTTCTCGGGTATGAAGGGCATGGTTGGGCACACTATATCCTGCCGTGATTGGGATCCGAGAGTCCTCTGGAGACCCAATCCCATCCCGTTCCTTCCCCCATCAGCGGAAACTCATTTCCAGGCACCGGGGAAAGCCATGAAGACGTCCCCCTGTCTCTCCATCCCTCTCTCTCTTGCATCTCGAGAAATCGTCTCCAGAGTCACCCTTGATTCCTGAAACGTCCAGACGACATCCCTAACCCCTCTCTCCCCCTTTGAATCCCTTCAAAACCTCTTCCCTTCATCTCCTTTCAGCCAGCTCCACTTCCCGCACTCGACGAGAAATCGCCATTCCCGACCCGATCGGGGGCTACGGCTTCTCTAGACCGGAAGCCAATCGATTCGGCTCGACCTTCCGGTTGCGAGAAAGAGCGGGAAAGACCTTCTTTCCCCCTTTCCCCCTCCTCAACCTTTCGCGAGTGAGTAGGAGATGGATGGAGACAGTGAAAGAAGAGGGAGAGGGGCTGGGAGGGTATGTAGGAAGGGTGAAACGGCGAAGACAGTGTCAATGTCAGTGTCACTTTCAGTGTCAATGCTATTTCTCGCTAAATCTTACGGCCAAGAAAACAGTTGGTCCATACTTTACGTTAACCTAGGACGCTTCTAAGTCTTATACGCCCCGGACTTCTAAGATTATATTGCAACTTATTAAATAAGAGTTATCCCGATCTTAAGAGAAGACAAAGGAGTGATGTCACTTTTCACTAGTTAGGCCCCACCTTGAGTATGCAGCCAGTGTATGGGATCCTAATGAATTAGGTTTGATCAGAGAACTAGACAGTGTGCGGCGTAGAGCAGCTAGGTTTGTTAAAAGGTGTTATGATAGGTTGAGTAGCGTTTCAGAATTAATACAAGAATTAGGGTAGGAATCATTATCAGAGCGTAGGGTAAAGTACAGATTAAATGTATTAGATAAATTACAATCGGATAGCTTTACTGAAGATATTAGGCACATATTAAAAACACCAGTGTATTATGCTAAATTCGACCAGATAAATAAGATTAGAGAGATAGATTGTCGTAGCGATAGATTCAAAATGTCATTTTTCCCCCGTACTATAAGAGAACAGAATAGGCAGCATAGCAAAGGGATAGGTAGGTGAAATATTTTAGAGTAGTCTGTAGTGCGTGATGCATGTATTAATCCCTTAAATACTATAGATACTAACAATCTAGTTGAATGAGACCGTATAGTTACCTGTTTGCGTGTCAATAGTGCATGCTTGGTGATCTTCACTCCCTGCCACACACACTCGCGGTGGCTTGTAGGATATCGTGTAGATGTAGATATAAGAGCAATGTAGCGTCCATACCCAAGGACTAATTAGAACCCGCCATCTTTTGATTACCATGCCAGCGCATTTCCTCTATGACGACCACCTACATGCATATGAAAACGCACAGGTTAAAGAAAAAACCTTGAGGAGTAGCTGCAGAGTAACTTGCTTGCGCCCTTAAAAATAATATTAAAAATAAATAAAATATTTACAAAATGGTTTTTAACCCCAGGGAACAATCGGATCCCACTCCAAGCTCATGGTGTCACCTATTATTTTTGCGTCGAAAAGATTAAATTAATAATTTCTATTTTCGGTTGTTATTGTCACTCATCGATAAATTCACTCTTTATCAATTGAATATTTGTAAATGCTAATGTACTCTGATTTATACATATGCAGAATTCCAAATATTTTTCACCAGACTGGGGTTAGATACCTCGGATTGACCAAGTATTTATGATTGTATGATTAGATCCACTGAATATTTTTAAAATCATAGCAAATACTAACATTTACCAATAAAGTTACAAGCTAAAATCAATTCAAATAAAATGAAGTAACCTACTTCCAATCAAACGATAACCAGCTTGTGGTTAATTATAAGCTAAGTACTGAGAACGGTTCCTGAAGAGAAACTCAATTATCTGAGACCATTATACGCACCATACAGATTGTGAGGCATTCATAAGAAGAGGTTTGGTTTCAAGGAATCGCAGTCATCGTAATCAAATGTCCTATTTGATTGTCGTTTTTCAATAAAAAATAAAAAATAAAAGATTAAATTGGAAGCTATAACTATCTAGGGTTAGGATGCACCGTTAAAGACCATGAAAATAGTTGAAATGGGTACGCATTTTGAATTTAGAGTATAGTAAAAAAGAGGAATTTATATTAGACGCATATAAAAGATTTTAAAAGGAATCAGCTGGGAAAAATGAGATGGATGGTGAAAAGTTGCAGAGAGAGCACATTGACAGGATACATAACGTTGGCAACAGAAAAGAAGAAATTACTACCGGCCAGGAGAAGAATAAAGACGAAAAAAAGAGAACCTGAAAATATTAACTATGAAATAAATGCAGTTAAACAAAGTATAATGACAAAAAAAACTTACTGAAACGACATAGGGAATACTTTTGACGCCTGCAATGATGTTCGATATTTTTAAGGAAAATGCAGCTGAAACAACTTGCTCTTCTCGTTAGAGGGCCAATAAAGATTGCATGTGATGAGATATCTATAATATTGGCCAACAACATCAAAGAGAAATACGGTATTCAGGAAAACCTATACATGATATTGGTCATTTAAATTGGTAGATTTTCCATTTCTGAGTTTTTAATACAAATACGATAATTTATGAGCGTTAAAGAGCTTTAAATCTGTTTTAATTGCATGAAGTAATGAGAGTAAAATAAATACCCTGAATTCAGAGAATTTGTTGGAATTAAATTCGTATTTTACGAAACGAGATTAGCAGTAAAATTCGGTTGCAGTAATTTATTGCTTCATTTAGAGCTATACGGATGAAGTTCAAAGGCCACGTTAAAATGCACCTAATACATTCAAGCTTTTTACAGCCACGTAATGAGAACTGCTTTCACTTGGAGAGATATCTGTACTCAGGTAATAATATGTCCTACTAAATGCCACGTAATATTGTATTTTTTTCATGATGTCTTTCTTTAATCGCCAAGCGTATATCTACTACCTCATAAAGCATTCAAAGTTAAAAGTATCGAGCTGAGCTCGAAAACTATATTATAGGTAGACATTGCAATTACCTATTGAAAAAAAATCTCGATTATTGAAATCGGTTCATAACATCGAAAATGTTTTACTGTCTGCATGCAAATTAATCATTTTCTAACACTGTGATGCTTGCATTTCGAATACCGGGAAATCTAATGATAAAAGGGAAATTAATGGCATTATATTAGTAAATATAAATATTAAACCTTTAAGGAAATACCGGTGCAATTTCAAGGCTCCCGTGTCTGTTACTTCGTCTCGGGGCACTTACCATTTGATGGTCAATTTGCTAACGACCAATTCATTGTTTAAGTGCGGACTCATTTTCAATCGTCAGTGTAGTCATAAGTTTTCTATTGTACAGTGTTCAACTCCGAGTAGATTTCAAAAAGTGATGAATAATATAAAGAAGAAGAGATTAGCCGATGGAAGAAGAAAAGAGATCTACGTCAAAGCCATCGTAGAATTGATAACTAGTAATGATGTTGGTATAAAAAAATTTCGTTCACTAGTTTTTACCTACTCATTCATCAATTTTAAGCATCATTTGAGGCACTTTTACTATGCTTCGCACAATAATAATCAAGATTATCTTCAAAATTATTGGCATGAGTACGGAAGATGAGATCATCAGGATTAAAACAATCGCTCAAAGATATGAACGATGCCTTACCGTATTCCAATCGATGATTAACATGAAATTAAGGTAGATGTACACTAATAAATGGGGGGCAGGGGTAGGATTAGTGTAGTGGTTAGAGTACTGGCCTCTCACCCAAGCAGCCCGGGTTCGACACATGGCAGTGTAAGATTCCTGTCTTCATTGTGGAAAATATTTTCCGTTGGTAAACCAGCTCCTACTTTGTGGGAGGTACTCGAGTTCAGTATTCCGTCCGTCGAATGGGACGCGGTCCATCATTAAAGGTTAACGAGCCGTGGTCCGCTTAGTGGCTTGCGTTAAGAACAGGCTAAATCAGACGCCGAGTTTCTTCCCACCTTTCCTCCTTGCCCTTCGATTCTTGCCTTTACACCTCTGTTCTCATAGTCTGAAACGCATATTACATTAGGGCACAACCTTGAAAACCACTGATAGACAAAGATAGATACTGTGAAACAGGTTAGTCACGGTGAGATTACTCATCGCATGTTTCCTAACTGAGAACCGCCATTTGCCACTACTCGTCTAAACAAATATGCAACCACAAAATTTTTAACCAACTGGCAGATACGATTTCCTCTCCCAATCAGAGAACTGGCTAGACTCCTTAATTAAACCCCGCGATATTAAAATCCGTGAGCTACATTCCATGGGGTTGCTCCCTTGCATATATTTGCGGCCGCGAGTAGTAACGGTAGGGAATGAGAAGTCTGAGAGGGTTGGCGTACACAAGATCCCTGTGGATCACATCCAGTCGAAGTCACTTCGTAAGGCAAATCAGGGCGAGGTAAGAGAAAGATTGGAGCACATGGTGAGAAGCGGATACATACCTATATATTCCGATTGAGTCGCAGGAAATTATTTAGTAACTCAAGGAGTGGCAGGGGAGGAGTTAGAGGGAGAAGATTGGGTGGAGAGGAAATTGGGAGGGAAATGGTGGGGGGGGGGGGGGGAAGGGCAAAAGGTGTTTGGTTTGAAGCGAGTTGCCTTGGACGGGAAATGGCGTTTCTATTTATAATCGACCGAGACGAGGATCGGGTCGCGTCGAGATGAAATTTTCGCGCTCCGATTTCATTCGCTCACTTAGTTCGCTTCGAGCGAAGAAAGGGTGGGGAGAAGTAAGCAAGGGGAGCGGAGGGGGAGGGGGGAGGGCGAATTGGAGGAAATGGGACGATTTTCCATCTTACCGGAATGGGGGGACTTGAGGGAAGCGAAGGAAAGATCGCGGGAAAGAAAACTCCTACGTGATTTCGCGGGGAAATTTAGAGGAGGGGCCCAAGTCTTGAATCTTTCGTTAAACGCTATAACGAATGAAATTTGTCGTTATGATAACGTCATTCGCTTCAAGTTATTCGTTTATCAACGTTGACAACAGAAATATTGACGATTTCGTTGGTAACGAAAACGTCAATATTTATTCGGTGATGAAAGATTTGTAACGAAACGTTACGAATCTTTCGTCACGAGAAACGAAAAAAAAGTAACGAAAGGTTCAAGATTCGGGCTAGAGATGACTGGATGGGAACATTCACGGATAAATGAAGAAGTTGGCGAAGCCAGCGAATCAGTCGGCCGAAAAGAGCCAGGTTTACTGATTATTCTGTTTATGAATATGACAAAATAAGGTGACGGCCAAGAGTACTTGGTTCCCACACTTTCGGCCGGGCTTAGAATCTCAGCGTAAATCATATTAGAATTCTCACTCATATTCTGAATATTTACATGTTTGTCCACATCAGCCGCATGTCAATAGCTTATATAATTGCGCTAAAGGGCACATAAGCTAGCATGTCGCTAGTTTATGCGCCATTTAGGGCAATGGGGTCGTTTACCATATTATTTTAATTGCCGAATATGATAGAGTTTGTAAAATAAAAAGACCCATATTTTTCCGTTTTGTGAATTCCCCTCCACTCTCTTCCCTTCCCAGAAAGCTGTCAAGGACGGGAGGAAAATGACGTCATTGTTATCACAGCAGGTTTTTCGGTGGGCGTCACCTTTCGCTTATTTTAATTTTTGATTTATGAGTGAATGGTTGTGGTTAGAAGATTAATTTTTTCACTAAAATTCTTTTTTTGTTTCCCCCTAGAATTCCGTGCAAATAATTGCGATTTCGGTTCCGAGTAAACGCCCCCATTCACTGAGAGGAGGCTGATGCCCCAATCCTTCCTTTTATTCCTTTCAACCTCATCCTGACATTTCCCCCTCTGACCTAAGACGTAGGTATATAAACGTTGGCTAGACTTCAAACCATTTCTAGTGACTTGCGAGAATATTACATTGATAGGCACAGTATGTGCTTAAGCACTGCACGGAACGGAAGATTGGGTTGAAGTTGAAATCATTATTCCAAGACGTTTGGATAAATCAAAAGTACCAAAATGTGACAAATGAGGAAACTATAAAATATTACTGTGGCACATGATGCATTTAAAATCCAAATTAAAACAATTTATAATAAACTAAGTGAAGATCTACAAATGATGACATATCAACTAAGATAATATACTCTTTAAATGAAATACCATAGCATTCGAGGACAAGGGCAATATTAATTTGAGCTTAAGTAAAGTTGACAGTTTCGGCGGTAACTCGGCAATTGAGCTTAAGTGCCAGAAACCAGGAAGATTTGTCCATTTTTTATTGGAAGAATGATAGTGAAAATCAAGCGTTCTGTTATGCCAATTACGTAATCCTCCGATGTCCTTACTTTAATTATGGAGGCTCTGTGTAAGAAATAAAGATGAAAAATGTCCGAAAACCCATTGCAACCCATGATATGCCACTTATAAAATGTCATCTCAGATTTTCCCTACGAAACATGCCACTATTAATTAATACTCGCATAATATTACGATCGTTTTCTTCACCATACATGACATGAATTGATTTGTGAATTGGCTATTTTTTGCGCATATAAGAGTGGATTCAATAGTAGTTCTAGGATTGGGGTTTTTCCAACTATATTCCAATTCCTACTCTCACTGTATTCTTTTAAGGTTATATCTCACTCTCAAGTTTAATTTCATCTTTACCCTAATCCAGTAACTACTACCAAAGGGATGCGGGAGGCAGGAATTGAACCCGTGAACTATTGGTTCCCGGGCCGACTTAGTATAGTGGACGGCATGGCTTTGCGATAGATAGCTAGGTATACCAATTAATGTGCACAGCACATGAGATGCATGTCGACGACGAATACATCTCCAAATAATCACATTCCTGGGAATTTGCAATTGTTTACGAAATATTTCCCCTATGAGAGGATGTATAAATGAATGGATGTATAAATACGTCCCATAAGTAAAAACTTCCAAGATTTCCAAGGGCAGATTTTTCAGGAATATATATGATCTAGATTTCCCCATCATAGCTTGATCGGATCTCTAGTTTTCACAATATCAGCATTTGTGTGTGAATATATGTTATGAGAGACATTTTCGAAGTACCTAACACTTCCAATTAATATCCATATCATTTCTTTCGACCAGTAATTTAATATTTATGCCAATGATAAAAAGCTCGTTCATTGCCGTGTTCTTTTCCTACTCTCACTGTATACTTTTATTCTGCAATTTTACTTGTCTTATATGTTCTGTTGCATTCATAAAATGGTCATCTCTAACACCTAAGTTTATGAAAAGTCTATCTGTGGAACCGCAATAAGGATATTTCACGTGATTATGAGTGCAACAAAAAAACCTGAGATTTCAAAATAATCATAAAAAATTAATGCAGTAATAGCAGAATTATAATATAGACTTGTTTACTTGTAACTGCCTCTTTTCAAAGAAGCTATAACTAATCTTCTAATTTTTCAACATCCTAATGAATTATCTATTAATACGAGATAAAATTAACTTAAATGAAAAAAATGAACTAAAGAATGACTAAAATATGAGCTGGTATAGAAAAACGCCCAGCGTTCTTATGAAGTAAGACTTTTAACACTTGATTTTTCGCGAAAGTCTTAGGATCTCATTAGCCAAAGAAGGGAAATGGACTCTAAATGTACTGTTAGAGCTGCCGAGATGTGTCCGTTACTTTAGCACTTGGTGCCGAGTGTCTCTTTAATTCGGAGACTCGTAAGTAAATTAAAAGCCACTCAGCGTCTTCTCCTGCAAATCTAATCAAACCAATTGAGACGTTAGGCTTTCGAAATACCATTTTCTCAGTCGCTCTTCCATTCACGCGATGCTGAAGAGCTTTATATAAAGAAGAACAAATGAGCACATTTCCTTACAAATTAACGAATATCTGAGACATATCACAAAAGCTCTGAGTCATTTGGAGAAGTCAATTTTCACTTTTTATTGGAGGGAGGGTCTTTTCGATACTCCGGAGAAAATAACTGATTTCCACAAAAAAAATCTGCCTCGACCGGGATTCGAGCCCGGACCATCTGATTTCTAACTCAAGCCGTTAAGCTACCAAGGCTTCCATCTCCACTGTGGGGCTCTAGAGGCCATAAAACTCATAGTTTACGTCCTTGAATCTGAAGGAAATACTCGAAAATTGTACTGCATTTGAGTGCAGACAGAGTAAGTAGTTGGTGTGTGATACTCATCTCATACCCTTCGATGCGGACGATTGAAGGAAGAAGAACCTAGTGATGCAGAGGAATTAGCAACGGTCGTCTTCTCACTACGCTTATTGGCTTCTCAGATTCCTTCAGAACGGTTATATGGCTCCCCGGAAATCGAAAAGGTCACGAAGCGTTAATTACTTTTCATTCAATGCTTATAAATAGACACCATTTCGGAACCGGAGGTAGGCCGAGAGTCATGTAAATTGCGTCCGATTCGTAAATATGTTCACCGGCCATTAACGACGAAAACTTGATTTTGGAACGCCCGTAATAAATTGGATAGGACGGATTTCCGTCCCTCTTGCTCTGCTGTCCTCGCCATCATTCGGAAATGAGGGAATTTACCTTTAATTCCTCGACCCAAAGACTTGACAGATGTCTTATGAAATATCATTCAAGGGATTGTGTGCTATTTCTACGAAGTAGCGCAAGCGCATTTCTATATGAGTGCCTGAGATCTTACGAAGGACCTTAAGAGCTGCTAAATCTTTCTCTAAATACTTTTTGAGCTAAAGAAATAAGCTGGGTAAAGACTATGTTATCATGTTTTGCTTCCTCTCCATATCGCCTGAATATCCAGAATTAGTGCCAGTGATAAAATGCTGAGAAAAATTCTCACACAAAAAAGTCTTGTTGCTGATTGCTGGATTATAGCTAAATAAGTAATGTGCGGAATAGCTATAAGTTCAGGAGAAATTTAGTTACATTTTAGCTGTGTGTTTTCCTGCTCCTTTTCCGTCTATAATATTAAATAAAATCTGTGCTCTTTCTAGGTAATTAATTGATCTTTTTTTGTGGAGCAAGTTGTGAAAATGAAGCTTTTTCCAAGCATCTGATTACGCATCTAGAAAAGATAGAATACAGGAAAATACCAGATGCACCTAATCCATACACGACGACGTGATTATTGAAACATTGGACACCGTACTTCTCAAAGCTGGTAATATCGTCGTCAAATGAACATTAGGTGATGGCGCTCATTTGAACGAATATTAGGTGTTAATGCCAGAAGGGACAGCTTTATCTCAATCTCACTCCGTAATTTCGGCCTCCTATTATTATTATTATCATCATAAATATTATCGATATATGCAAATTATGAAAGTGAGAATTTTTCTCAGCGATGTGTATCACTGACAGGCAACAAAACTAGAGCAGCCTTTCCCTGAAGGTGAAATTCGTTTAATCTACGTTTTAATTCGAAAAATTTAACCAGAAACACGCCTAAAATCATCGCGCATGGCAGCCAATGATGCGTAATGCATAGTGGTTTAAGACGTTGCTTAAAATACCAAGTGCACGCCTACTGAGCTGACGTATAACGGAACTCAGGAAAGATTATCCTCAGCACACATGTGATGTATCACAGATGGAGTTAGGAACTAGCTCTTGAAGTGTTGCTAACCGTCCCCGACACTGTGGTTTTAATCGGAAGACAATGCGCTCGCCAGCTAATCGATCAAAAAAGAGACAAGGGGGAAAAACCATAGCATCAAAAAAGAGAGAAGGGGAATACAGGAGTAAATTGTCCGTATTTCTCCTGTTCTAGTCCACCAGATCAGATAAGACTGTGGCCGTGATTCCGTGACAGTGGACGAATGAAGAGTAAAAAATAAGTGGAATATGTTTCCTCTTTGCTCGTTGCGTCAATTTTCTCTACTTTTTCACTCTGAAGACGAATGCGGACTTAGTCTCGAGAAGTCGTCGGTGCGAAACTACATTGCAATCTGGTGGAAACCCGAAATTCATCTTTCAAATATTTCCCATTGGTTGGCTGCCCAAGAAGAATTTTCAAAGACCGCCTGGGCAATCCGTACAGGCGGTCCGTGTGATCAACCAAAATATATCCGTACTCAAATCCACCCAACTTTACCCACTACCTCTGCCATGCAATTAATACAATTCTTGTAACATTTTCGTGAGAGAAAACAGTGATATGAATAGATAACTATTTTGTCATTACCGCGGTTATCTTTATCCCAGTTACTTTAACCAGAAACATTGCCATACTTGAGGGATTTTGAGCCCAAGTGATTTAATACTCAACTAACGTAGAATTAGGAAAGAGATCCTTCCGAGAGTTGTGAGCAAGTTTGCTGGGTATTAGAGTGCACTAACAATATGTAACGATTTAACTTTTAGAATTATAAAGTGGAATGGTAAGCTAAAACAAAAAAAAATTGACTTTTACGTACACTCACACACAACTAACATACTTACATTACGTCCAATAAACCAAAACACCTAAATTATTTTCCATTTTTAAGTACATTTTAAGTGCTTGTTGCTTTTTATTACAGTGCACGAAAGATATTCTACATTTATGATCAATGATCATTCATGACCACATATCCAGGATTTATCTACGTCTTCGTAGTTCCACATAGGTACCCTTAACCGTGTGTGACTTGGGAAGAATCATCAGCAGACATATAACCCGATTGTTTTCGTTTGACAGTCGAGGATAAATGACGATTCCACATTAACTTCATCCGTATGAGTAATGTAAAGGTATTTGTCCGAGTTATTTCGACGAAGTGAAGATTGCGTGTTATATAAGGGCGCGTTCACGTTATAGTCCATAAATAAGCCTGATGGATTATCGCATAATTTACAGCAGAGGAACAACGAGCTTCATCACACAAACACGGTAAACATTCATAATGCTGCACGTAACATTCACGTTTACCACCGTTAATTTAGTCTTTAGGCCAGAATTAAAATCAAGTTTAGCAAAGAACAGCATTTCCTTAATGCGATGAGAGAATCATGTGAGCGTAAACCAAATTAATGAATCCGCGTGATCAAAGTCTCCCTCTAATAAGCATTGACTTCTTCATTCGTTTGCGAATTTGGTTACGTGGCAAGTTGAAATAAAAAAAAACTGCATTGGATTAGGATCCATTTCCATCCTGATCCTAATCATATTTTGAGCATCCTCATTATTTTACAGACCAGATTGACTTATGATGCTGGTAGTATTGATTGGAGAAATGAACTTCTCTAATGATCAAGTTAAACAACATCACGTTACGGCATGTAATTTTAAACCTTGAAGTAAGGCAGTCATCATGAGTTGAGGATTCATGGAAAGACAATGTAACACTTTGCTTCAGCAAATGAATTATTACAAACTGCCAGTGTTGTTTATGATGTTAAGCACAAAAACGCTCAGGTGGGCACGAGATGCATGTAATCACTAATACAGGGTGTAATTTAGTCTCAAGTAGTCAGCATAAAATTAAAATTTGGTACGATTGATTATACGGATACGATTTTATTTACTGTTTCTAAGTTTCTTGTCATTAAAAAATAAGGCTTTGAGCGACCACACAGCTCTTTTGGGTGGCTATTTCAAGGGGAGTTAATTGATAGCATCATTTTTCAGATGGTCATTAATCCAAATTTTACCTCAGATAACACATAAAAGATAAAGCACAGCATTTTTAAACTCCATACTGAGCATTTTACGAGAGAGAGACCCCAGGAAATGTGGAGAGGGACCTGGCGAAGGCATTTGTTCTCCCTGAATTAAATAAGTCAAGTTATCCACTTTTAAACGTCCCATCCAACAAGCGAAGTACTGTGACGCTGTGTGAAAAGTTGGCATTGTTGTAAGACTAATTCACTTAGCTAATTCCCAGTTCACACCCAGTTTTTCCGTGAGTGGTGAGTTTTTTAGCTAGCTGGATTTCGTGCGAGCTACTAAGCGGGCGACGAAGTTGGCCGCTAAGCTGGCTTCGCTGATGGTTGTCGGTCCACACGAATCTAGCTATCCTCCTTCTCTCACTCTTTTTAGAGCCTCAGCACGAAGATGTTCATTGTGATAGTTCCGATTACGAACTCCATATAAACAAGTTTCGTCTCTATATGCTTCGATAAGCACCGCAGCTTGATCCCTAGTCTATAGATTTGCACTAATGTTTTAAACACAATATCGACCATGCAATGCTATTAAAAGCAGAAAAATATAGAACCTTTATTTTGATCACGCAATTCAATGCTGAACGATGATTGGCCGGCAACAATAACCATCCGCAAAACACGCAAGGAAAAGACCACCTCGAAATGAAGCAAGCTAGCCGTCAGGGCAGCCCACAGCAGTCAGCGTTTCCAGCAAGTGAGCACGCACGTCACCCATCAGCACTCCACGCAGGAAATCCATCCCGGAAAAAAGGTACCGTGTGAACCGGGCTTAATACACATCTTTCTTGACTGCCGGCTATTGTTATTTACTAACAGGAATAGCGCTTATTTAAATCGCTAACGTTCAGAAAATGTTACAATGAGAGGAAACACGTGTTCCATGAAGTTTACTGCCTATAGGTTTCATAGCGATATACAAATAGCCTTTAGCAGTTTGATCATTTGTAATGAATTAAAATGTTTTTTTATTCTATTTTGGTATAAATGCTTTTCTATTATCAATAACTAATAGGGTACAAATGACTTTACTTGGGGAAGGAAACCGCGGGACTCGTGAACATTAATGACAATATAGGCATATATAATAGGGATGGGTCGGTTCGGTTCTTCGGCTCTCGGTTACACCGGTTCTTGAGCTTAGAACCGGAACCGGAACCGAGGCCAAAAATAATCGGTACCGAAATAATTGGCACGAAAACCAGTTTGAAACCTGCTCACGCTCTGAAAGTGGAGGCTTCACATTAAAACCTGGTTAATAGTGTACTTAGATTCTTCAAAGTTGTCGCGAATTACTCTAACTCAGTTGTTAAAATGACTATATGATTTATTTTATTACATCCAATTCTAGTAAGTGAGAAAATACCGCCGTAATAAGGATATTCTGATTGATAGGTATGTGTTACGTCCACCTCCTTTGGAGATGCGAGTCCTCATATCATTTTCGTAAATTATATTACCTATAATATAGAGTGCATAATTTTTAGATGATTTCATTCATGCTTTGGTCATTGTTTTCGTTGAGTCAGCAAATTATTCGTCATTTGTACAATAGCATTAACTTTGCTCATGCAAGAGAACGCTGTCTACTTTGCCGCGCAGTAAATAGCTGACGACAATCGACCATTTGAAAAATGGACAGCGCAAAGATAGCCGGAAATGAAAGGCACCCGCAATATGCGGTCAATTACAACTAAATTGTTTTATCAAATTTTTTCTTCCCTTGATGCAAGGGTCGTGTTCAGCCAAGTAACCATCAACCGTTTACCGTTGACCATTCTGCTTTCTTGATTACTCGACTATAAATGGGCGATCATTAAAAAAACATTGGGTTAACTGGTCATTTTTCGCTTAAAAAATTTTGTGCATTGAAACGTAAAGAATGATGTACGTGTCGGGTATAAAAGCTGATATTGGTATTATCTTCCAATGGGAGAGAGTAACTAAGTATTTGTAGTAACATACGAATTTAAATATTTAAGTTCATGAGAAATATGTTGGTAATGCAAAACTGTGGTCAAAAGTACACACTCGGTTTATCTTACGATTTTATTTAACGTATCGCCGTTAAATAAAATCATGGCATTGGAGATACCGGAAAGATTCCGAAACGAAATAAGAAAATTTAGTACTTTAGAAAATTTTGAAACGACGGAAATGGTACACGTAAATTTATGTCAACGCATGTCACACAGATGGTCTAACTGAACTGTAAAGCCAATGGTGAAAAAAAATCAATCACGTCAGTGTGGAAATACTTCACCGTTGATGCAGCAAATGAAAATTTCGCAAAGTGTAATATTTGTCATTCCATGAATTGTAGGGGTGCATGTAAATCCACTTCTAACCTGAAAAAGCATGCAGAAAAGAAGCATAAAATAAATTTTCGCGGGAAGAGTCCAATCGTGTCTGCTAAGAGACGGAATACTTCAGTAACTACGATGAAAATTTTTGTGACTACCCATTCTAAAGCGAGTGCCATCAGTGAGGAAGATTTGAGTGAAGATGAAGGGGATCCTTCAACTGGCATAAAGTTGCAAATGAGATCTATAAATATTTTCATACAAAGGGGAAAAATGGATTAAAATTACATAAACACAAAAATATAATGAAGTATCCTTTTTCGAGCAGTATGTCTCTGAGAATGATTATTAATTATCTTATCTTACCATTGAGCAATGCAAGGTAAGTGGTAAATTAAGAACCGGTACCTAGAATCAGAACCGAGAACCGAAGTTAAGAACCGAACCGGAACCGGAACGGAAAAAAGTGGAACCGACCCAACCCTAATATGTAACAATGGCAACATAATTCTTTTTCGGTTCCGTGAGGGAAAATGGGAAAACGTACTCCGTAAAGGGGGACTCCGTAAAGTTTACTCGGAACCGAAATCATTAGATGGAAACGAAAAAAGAATTTTGGTGAAAAAATAATCTTCTAACAACAACCATTCACTCATAAATTAAAAATTAAAATAAGCGAAAGATGACAACCACCGAAAAAGCTGATTTTATATTGACGTCATTTTCCTTCTGTCCTTGACTGCTTTCTGGGAAAGGAGTGGAGGGGGGTTCTCGGAAGGTCTGCTCGCACAGATGCTGTCGCTACTGCTCCTATTGGCGGGATCAGCTGTGTCCCCCCATTTCGATAAGGCAAAGTAGCTTCGCGAGATTAGTTGTGATTGGACGAAGTCGATATACGTCAGAGGTTGCACCACGCCCAATTTTCCGAAAGGGCAAAATATATCAGTTTTTCGCCGCTTATAACTAGAGAAATAATTGACGGATCAAATAACGGAATATACGGGTCTTTTTATTTTACAAACTCTATCAGATTCCGCAATAATAAATATGGTAAACGACCCCATTTAGAACGAGGCACCAAAAAAAATAGCGATCTAAAATTTTCCATGTGAAATAAATAACAGGCGAAAAAGATTGAAAACTCATGGTTTTGGTTTTTACTAGGTTTATTTAAGGTCAAGTGGTTAATCATTGGGCTAAGGCATGGTGAGGGTGAGCTATTACTGGTGAAATATACATTATGATTTGGGGGGGGGGGGGACGCAAAATGGCATATCAACAATTCAATTTCTTCCCAATTGACACGAAGTTTCCTGATTAAACAAAAACGTTTTGAGGCAACGAGACGGATCATAAAGGCATCAATATGGTCGCTGAAGCACATAGAAAGGGTCCACCAAAGCATGAGAGGTTATTTTATTAGCCAAAAGAGGTAACGATTTGCCGGAAGAGCACGCATACATCTTGAACTATCAACGAAAACGGGTTGAAATCTATGAAAAAAATAATGATTGAGTGCGTCATTCAGCAGATCCATGATGCATATCATTGTACCCACGGCCTTAGAATACAGGTCTGTCCACTCAGCTACTGTGTCAGTCTCCTGTATTTCCTCGGTTGGCCACTAGAGGTGCTAGTAGTCCCTGAGGAATTGCGATGCTTCCTACTTTTGCGCTCTATTTCCGGTATTTTATTCTAGGGTGCAGAGTTTGTACTCCTAAGAACTACCACCAGCGTTAAATGCACGATCAGGGGTCTTGAGATTTTTAAATGTAAAACTACTTCCGAAGGGTTAATTCAGGGTCATTTATTAAATATAAAGAAAACAGATTATATTTTTAAATTTCGAAGACTGCATTTTATACGCGTAAGAGTTGAGATGACTTTCATAATATATCATACCTTTTGGATTGGAAAATTTCTTTATATTACTAAACATATGCAGTTGAAAAAAAATCATGAGGAAGGCTTAACATTGCTATAATATCATAATATTATCACCCGTAATGTACTGAATGTATTTTAGATTCTGTGAAATGAAAAAAAAGCATGTCAATTGAATGTCACGTTGCTTCCACGGAGGAGAATATTTCATTCATAGCTTGAAGGCAAGCGTTCACTTTGTCAATCAATGCTGAGAAACACACTGACAAGGTCTCTCTAGAGCCAATATCACCAGCATTATATAATGAACTTTTCCACTACTTTGAGAGCTACAATGATTTTCAAGAGCTTCAAAAATTTGTCATAAAACCTATGCTTGCTCTTTACCTTCGCCGGAAACCTAATAGTTTGGAGTGGTGAAAATGAAAGGATTTCAATACCTCTTAGAATTTGGTGGTGCCCTAGAGACCGGATATGCATCAATGTACAAGCAATTATTCAGTCATCTTAATACCTTAGAACCTTATGGCTATAATATTTTTTCCCTTTGACGCAGCAAGTATCTCAGTGACAAACTTAAACTGCTTTTGGGATTTTTTTTCTCTATTGCATTTCCCCGTATTCTTTAATTGGAATTGCATCCTTTTCTAAGAGTGCTCTCTATTTTTTTTGGAAATCATAAACCGTCGACAGAATAGGTTCAAGATGATATTCCTTTCCTGGTGTAGGGCAACTTTCCCTGGATTACTCTCATTAACCTTCAGGGTAACCCGGTGAATAAGGATTTGCCTTTTTGGGTGGGGATTTCACTGCATAATGCTGCATTTGGATTAAACACAAGCGCCATAGGCGGATACTATCAGGAAAAGGCTATTTTTTTAAGATGCCACAAGCCAATGTCATATTTCCAAATGGTGTTTTCTATAGACCTTCCGTAAGTCTAAGAACACAAATATCTGAATAAAAATTGAAATATGTTCTTTATGGTGCCAACTAGCTTCTCTCACGGATTCCTGATTCATGGAAAAATTATTCAAAATATGATAAAGTTGTTGCAAAAAAAATGCGTCAATACATTTAGCATGCGAAGCTAAAATCTTGCCTCAAAACCAACCTATTATTATATACCCATACAACTTTAGAATACGTTATATACCTTATTATTATCTATGTAAATGATAAATATCAATGCCTTACCAAAAAAAGAAATAATTCAGCTTAGAGACGCTATGGAAATAACTAACTGTTAATCAGTTACCTGTTATCAGAATCTGTTATAGGCACGGGGCTTATATTTTCTCATGATGAATATGTAAACCTGTACATCAAAATAATAAAGGATTCGACACGGTTTGTGTCCTGGAGGTACGTCCCCACCGCGGCCAACCTTGCCGACCGTCCATCGCGGACCGTAGGTACTCCCGTAGCTTTATGCCAAGGCCATCCTGGCCGCGCCAAGGTATACATATAAGCGCGGGTGTGCGGGACCGACGCGGTTGAGTGGAAGGTTGGTCGAGGCGTGGGACGTGCGCCCAGTCTCTCGCTATTGCTAGAATCCAGCCGGGAATCAACCTGGACCCCGGACCCAGCACCTCACAAGCTGTGCCCACGCTCACTCAAGGGGGCTTTGGGTCTCAACCGCTAATATCATTTCCATCTACTCAGCAGGCATCCAGCCAAGGCTCCTCAGCCCCATCACAACCCGTTCCTGCATCCCAACGTTTCCAGGAGTTAGCCCCGGAGAAACCTCCGGGCTCTCTTGACTTGCCCACGGATCAGGAGAGCTTCGAGCTGCTGCAGCTCTTAAAGAACACTCATATTTATTAACACTTATCAGAATCTGTTATCATAAAAACTGATACCAGGGATACGGCTACGGACTATTCACCTTGTCACACCGGTTCCCGTGCCAAAGGTCACCGAAGACAAGCAACTTTGGGCCGGGACGGACGTTGGATGGTTGTTTCTCCTCCATAACTCTACCGCGGTGCTCTTGTCCCGTCTACGATTGGCGAGCAGGTTAAAATGTGGGTTGGCACAATGGATTTAAAGAGGTCTTAAGTTCCAGGAGGGCTCCAGAAGAAGATACTGGAGATGATGACTAGCATGAGAGGAAGAATAAAGGAAGGATCATAGACTGATGAATTTTAAATGAAGGAAAACCTTAGATGATTTTGAATAAAACATGATATTTTTAATAAATCGGACATTACAGTTTTCGAGTATTCCACTTGATTTAGCGCAGAACAGCCGCCATTTATGCTGATTTTCGTTCCAAAAGGATATTCAGGCGGCGGCAATTGTGTAATACTCTACGAGCACCATTTAAGACGAGGTTGTACAAAAAAGTATTTTAAAGAGGACATTTCTCCCAAATGTATATCCCACAACTGTACAAAAATTAGATGCGTGTCACCAGGACACGGGCATCCACAACGAGTGAGTTAAAATCCTTACTATATATATACTAGGCTGGAAAGTTTCGTAGCAACGCTTGAGGAAAAAAAACATATCTACTATTGTTTATCGAATGGAAACTCTACAGGGAATTCTTGTCTCCACCTTGTGTTCCCATGCGCCAATTCTTCTTAACGGTTCAGCAACGATAGCCATTGCTCCGAGCGTAACGCCTCGCAAACTGGCAAAAAATGAATGAAATCCCATTCGAAATGGTTTAAGCGGAGTTGACCTCGGTAAAAGTATCCGGTATCCATTTGTGTTGTAGGTATTTGTTCTTGGCAGAAAATTTGCACCCCGACTTGGAGGAAATAGTGACACTATGAAACACACTTCTGGGAAACGGGCGAGGAGTAATATTGTTCAGCA
The DNA here is from genome assembly GCA_933228895.1 of Platycnemis pennipes. Classification (NCBI taxonomy): domain Eukaryota; kingdom Metazoa; phylum Arthropoda; class Insecta; order Odonata; family Platycnemididae; genus Platycnemis; species Platycnemis pennipes. The sequence goes on from OW121850.1 coordinate 115,070,464, forward strand.
ATCAACCGCAGTCATCCGGGAAACCATGTCCCTGCAACAGCAATCGAGAAGCACACGATTTGGATCCACGGCGACTGCATGGTTGAGTTTTTTTTTCACGCTGCAGTGCACAGACGAACAATCAAGACTCGAGAGTGAAATGCATTACACAGTTATAGTGAAGGATGCAATGTCACCACGCAATATTTCAACGACACTATCTGCATGATTAGCGCGACACTCCGACCACATAATGGCTTGATGGGCTGAAATTAAAATGTAGGGAGAGACGAGAACGTTACTGAGTGGAAATAAAAGTACTGGATTCCATTTTGTTGTTCACACTTGGGAGCACACAAACTTTCAACTTTTTTTTTTTGCAAATTTACTCAAAGATGCCAATTCAATGCGAATGAAGCACCATTCACAACCTGTCTTTTTTATGCATCACCCATTTGGAAGGAAATAGTTCCCGGTGCAGCGGTAAGGAGCATGATTGTTTCGGGATGATGAAGGTGTCAGGGATACTTACAATAAAGCAACAGTTAAATTCAACAGTAGTTTTCAACAACAACAATCGTGTTTGTCAATGACGATGGTATTATAATACTTACTATTAATAAAGAAAAAAAAACAATCAGCACACATTTAATACTATTGGTTTCTTGAAGTTCATTTTCATCTGTATTGTCCTCCTTGAGAAGTTAAAGAATGCCTTTTCCTTAAAAAATAAAATAAATACGTAATAAAAAATTTTCACCCATTACAGCTCATCCACAGCGTGATACAGGAAAATACTGAGTTCCACAGAGTGAGGGTTGAGGATCGGAGCCGGGGGTGAATTTTTCTCGGCTTCACAGGAAAGTGACAGACTTGAGGCTCTGGGGGATCTGTTGCGTCACTAAGAGGGACCTCGGATGTGTAACGGTAGATCGGCTAACTCCCTAACAACTTTATATCTTGGCAGCCCCATGGGTAAAGATTTTCATTCTTTAAAAAAAAGCACCAATTAACAAACAATGAATGCTTCCAAATATTCCTCTGGATTTTCAAAATCACTAAAGCCTATAAACACCTTTTACCTTGCAAATGTGTCAAGTAAATTCTTCATGTTTTTTCTGTCGTTCATCAGCGAAACTCAACTTCCCCCATCCACACATTCCTTAGAGAGAGAAAGAAGTTATTCAGCGTTCGCTTTTATTGCATCAAGCACACCACTATCTCTAACTGTCCGGTATACGAAATGGTTGACAATATACTCGTTCGCGCGGTGTTCTAAATCCAACGAAGTTTTAATACAGCTCCATTGCCTCCCGCTTGCTAATTTTTTGACGACGCTACACCTAGAAAATTAGTCTCATCTATTCCATACGAACGTAAGGCACATTTCCCTCATTCCTTCCGACATAATTAAACACCCTGAAGAGCATCACCTTACGTAGAACCATCAGCAACTAACGAAACAGCGACTCTGTTCCCTCGACATCTGCCACTTCCCCTTCGATCAATCCTCTCCAAGGGAGCTGTTGGTTTTCTTTTCTAGGGACGGCGTCGAATATACTTCTTTTGTATCTTCCTTGATGCTTTGATGCGTCCTTGCAATTGGTTCCAACCTGATATCCCGGGCGCAGACCGGTTTTTCCGGGCCGCGAGGCTGCCGGCGGGTTCGGGTTGAGCTGTGTCCGTCCGCTGGTCCACCGCTAGTGCCCTGTGGTACCCTCTCACGCGTCGATTCCGGGCGGGCAGTCGACGCCGTCCGCGGCCTCGCGGTGGACATCCCCGATGACCCAGATGTCCGGGGTGCTGGGCCTCCTCACGGGACCCGGCTTGCCGATGCGGGGGCGGCCATCGTCGGACCCTCCCCCGCAATCGGCGCCTCACCATCGTCAGTGCATCACGATGACGTCGGGGGCGGACTTGGTCGACTCGATGCTGAAAGGTCTCTGTCCCGGGCCTTGCCCTTGACGTCCGATGTCCGGAGTCGCGTCCGGCCTCCCGACTCCCCTCTGGTCCGGTGCCCTCTTCCCCGGGGGCAGCTGCGTGTGCTGGGCGGCCATGATGTGGGGCGGAGGCGGAGGGGTTTGGTGGACGACGGGGGCGGATGGGGGCACCATGGCGGTGTTCGGCGGGGGCCGGGGGCGGTTTCCGTGCCCCGCGCCCCTCCCGAAGGTCGTGAACGGGGGAAGGACGGGCCTGGGGGCGATAGGCGGGGGTTGGGGGCGGGGCATGGTGAGCGGGGGCTTGTGCGTGGGGCAAGGGACCACCGGCGGGTTCATGAGCAGCAGGCTGTCCCTCGTTTGACACTCGTTGTCCCTCATCTGGACGGGTGGCGGGCCTGGGCTGTCGCCCATCTCGTCCTCGTCCTCCTCCTCCTCTTCGTCCTCCTCTTCCTCCTCCCCGTTCTCGCCCTCCGCAGTGTCCTCCTCCCCATTGCCCACCTGAACCGACACCTCTGCGTCCCTCGTCTCCACCACCACCGCTGTGTTCTCCGGAGCCTCCCTTCGCACGAACACGGCGTCGCCGTTGGACCGCTTCGCCGAGGACACGAGCGAGTGGGTGAGGATGGTGGTGGGCAAGAGGTCGCGGCCCCCGCCCGTGCCGACGGCCGGCACGTAGCACCCCGCCGGCTCCACGCCATCGTCCAGCACCTCCCCGTTGGGGCCCTCCTTGGCGCCCTTGCGGCCCTTCTTCGTCTTCTTGTTCTGCACGTCGGCGGGGATGCCGTAGACGGCCTCCCGGCCCATCCTCCCTCCCTCCTCCTCCTCCTCGTCGTCATCCTCGCTAGTGGAGGCCGAGGAGGCGTATCGCGATGAGAGTCGCCGGTGAGGGCGGTGGGAGCGCCGGCGTCTCGGTGGAGATGACGACGACGCCGACACGGCGCCGCTGGAGCCGCCGGCTGGCGCCGCCACGATGCCCGAGCTGGCGCCCAGCCGTCCAAGGGTGTCCAACTGTCCCTCGCGCGACTGGCGGATGTGATCCTGAGGTCGAGGAGTTTTCAGGTCGGAGGATAAGCGGATCAGGAACGAGATGTGCGCAAAGATTTGAACGGTCGAGGAAAGGGTCGCACGGTTACGAGTGGCAGCGTTGGGATTGGCGAGATCAACGCACGAGGATGAAGCGATGCAGGTTGATCAAATCATTCCGCAAGCAATAAAGCATCAAGGGTTTCCAGCATATAGTGCGTCAAATGCAGAGTAGGAGCAACATCCCAGTCATGCCATGCATCGAGAGCAGTGTTTTGTCGTCACGCAAACGACGATATTGCGAGCAAGAACGGATACATGCAATATTACACAGCGCAAAAAACGTGCAAAGCAAAATATCATCCGATGCACACATTTTGAATAAATAAAAAAAACATGACGAAATGAGTCATTGTTACGGCAAGCATTTTCCCATTGTAGCATACATAAAAAGCATAAAAAAATACACAGACAAAGTTCATTAGGTGAGGCACGCATCATACCAAATAAATACGAAAACATGCGATAATGAAGTAATATTAATTCAATTGTCAATGGAAATGCCGGGATGCATCAGGATTAAAATACATTTTGAAATCATGGATTTAAGTTTCAACATAAGAGGGGTTAAAAGATACATTCAGTATCACGCACAGGGAGAGCCATGCATTAAATATTACAAAAGAGAGAGAACAGTGGTCGGACATATTTCAGATTCAAGCATAAGCATGGATGTTAAAGAGTCAAGGAAAAATGAGCAGAAAATATGATGATGAAATATAAGACGCCAAGAGAGAGTAAGTACGAGATATGAAGGAGGAAGAAGGTTTTGGGAGAGAGTGATGAACCAATCGGAAGAAAGAGTTTTAGGTGAATAATTGGGAAAAGTGATCGTCACATTAGGAGAGATGGGGCGCAAACGAACAGGAAGCAATGGCAGAGGAAAAAGGAATGAAGCGAAGGGATTGGTGTTCCGAACACGTTGGAAGGGTTGGTAGGATGCGGAAAAAGTGATGAATGGTTCGACGAAAGGGCAGAAGGTCAAAGATAATGCATGGGGCAGGGAGAATAGAGGAGGAGGAGAGGGAGTGATTTTGAGAGGAGAAGGCGGAATGCAATTTCAAGCCGGGAATGGGAAAAAGGTCGACCGAGGAGGAGTTTTGGTTCGGAGGCGGACGATGATAACATTAATGGTAACCGAGGCGTGGGCATGGGGTTGAGGTGAGGCGATACGTGAGTGTGGTTCGGGGAGAGTGGGATCAGGATTGGAAGGAGGGGTAGAGTACGCAGAATGCGATTAAAGCAGAGGGATGAGGAAGAATAAGAGATGTGACGGAGACCAGACATCAAGCACAACATCATTTATTAGTGAGAAGGTGGCGCGGTAAAAGCAATAAAAAAGCAGATATAGGGAGGGCGAAGGGAAAAGAATTAAAGGAATTTAAGTATAATATTGGCCAAAGGAAGAAATGAGAAAAATACCAAAAGTAAGATAAGAGGCGACAAGCAGGACAGACGGAAATGAGGGAGCAAGAATAAGGTAAAAATGCCAAAAGTTTTTTTCACGTACAAAAGAATGAGAAATGCAGCGTAATGCAGAATTTATTTTATGAAAAAATAGCAAATAGTGAATGCCAAAAGCCAAGGGGTAGTTTAAAGCAGACATTAGTTATAAAAGTATTTGAAATAAAAAGGTAAGGCAAAGTGGAGTGCGGGAGGGAAGAAAAGTGTGAGTGAGAATCAATGAGAAATGAAGAGGAAAAGAGAAAAAAAAGGAGACCGTGGAATGAGTTAAATAAAACAACAAATTCACGAGTAAAAACAGAGATACAAGGCGTATTTGAACGCAAACAGATGGTATAAAAACGATTGAAATAAAAAAAATCAAGGCAAAGTGGAGTGCAGGAGAGAAGACAATGTTTAAGAGCGAAAATTTGAATTGACGAATGAGGGATCGAAGGTAACACATAGGATTTTTGCAAATTGAGCGGGACGGGCGAGGAACATTTAAATGGAGAAAATGAACCGCAAACAAAAAAAATCGAATAGATGAGACAAGAGGCCCGAGAAAAGGGCCGTGGAACATACAGGAGAGTTGAGAAAGTAGGGAATGACGAAGCGTTCGGGGCGGGAGGTCGTAAAATGCGGGACCAAGGCATCGAAACGTTGTCCGGCATGCCCATGAGCACAAAAGCGCGCGGATTACGGGGTGCGACGCGGTTTTATTGGGAAAAGGGTTCGGTGGGGAGAACGTGAGAGAGGACAGAAGTGAGAGCGGATATTGAGGGCGGAAGGGGTGCGAACGAGACAAATGAGGATCGAGCCGGATGGAGATGAAGCGGGGTCCATTCAGCAGGGTTGAGAGGGGAAGGTTTTTGCGGGCATTAAAAGGGGTTGGAATCCCAACGTCGGGTCATAACCACGGACGACGGTGCATCGGTGGGAAGAAGAGAGGTTGAGAAGACAGTGGGTATAATGCGGCATTCAGGGTCGTTTGAACGTAAGAAGTTTAAGTTTTTTTTACAATAGAGAGGGGAAAGGACGAGGGAGCCGGTGGTAATGTGGGGAGAAATGATTGAAGAGTATGTGAAATGATTGGTGCGGGTGGTGGGATTGGAGTGGGTGACAGGTACGGAGAGATTGAAAACAAAATTATTTGTGGAAACAATGCAATGGAAACAATTATTTCGCATGTTCATTCCCACTATTATAGTACCAAATATTTTGCATGGCAAACTCGTTGAATATGGTTAGCCCATTATGAAACAAGGGCGAAGAAAGTTCTCTTTCAGTTTTAGTCGGATCAGAGTTGGCCAGCTTTAACAGATCCCAAAGGATGAGAGCAAGAGAAATTATGCAGGCTCATAAAACGAGCGTTTTCTTGGCAAAAAATGAATGAGAAAAGTAACACGCACAGTATATTTGTGAATTTAATTTATCTCTTCATTTATATCATACGTGAGCAAGAATTCACACGACTGAGAAGCATGAACAATCGTGTGATTTTATAAACCTAGCGAACTTCTTACAACCAAATTTGCATTAATAATTATAGTAATAATATCAAGCAATTACCATCTTCAAGAGGCTGATCCATATATCCATTCATTAGATATTGATCATTTAACGATGGAAAACTATAAATAAAATCATCTTGTTCGAGAATTAGCTTTCCTTCAACAATATTGACCATTTTGGAATTGGAGGCGTTTCAAAGGCGTACTGCACAGAAACTGTCTTTACTAATTCTTCAAACGAAGAAAATCACATTGCTCTGTTCTCATAGTAATACAGCGTCAATCGTGAAATCATAACATTACTCATACATGGTCCAAACGTATGAGCTAATATCATATCTATTATTGACGAATTACATGTGCCTTACTCAGAGCAGCCAAAGAAGGAGTTGAGGGAGATAATTTCTCTTCCCTTTTGCAATGTATGCAACTGAGAGGATTAATACTCGTTTGTATTTTTTCGGGTATTCGTTTAAAGCAAAATTTGAAATCATTGACCAATGGTCGTTAAGTGCAGAGCACTGTCTTCCAAGATTATTTGGAATACGCAGTTTGAAACTGGTATTCAAAACCTGACTCGATGAAAATTTTAAATAAAACCATAATGAGAACTGGGTGAGTACCTTAGCCTCGTATTTACTCGGAGAAAGAATAGTGTGTACAATTTTTAGCTTTTGTATTGATGAGAAAGCCTCAGTGCCATACGATTAAAGTCTGCCAATATGTCTTCAGAAAATCTACAAAATATTTCTTGACGCAGCACCATTTTATTGAATTGGAGAACTAAATTTATTACGATAACTCCCACGAAAGGCGTCAAGAGGTTTTTTTTTATTTTCTGCTATTCAAACAATATTTGCCGACCGAACAAAACTTACTTGCATGTATCATTAACCAGATAATTTAAATGAAAGAGACATTGCTGTCCACGTTATTGCATAAAATTTAAGAAAACTAACGGTTTCAGGGGTAAATTTGTGAAATTTTTCAATGGTGAAGAAAACAAACTTTGCAAATTTCACTTAATAAATGTAATCACGACCCGGGTTTCAACACATTGTGTCATCATCAGGTGATTTATTAAGTGAATTTTATTAAGTGAAATTTTCAAAGTTTGTTTTCTCCACCAGCATAAAATTTAGCTTCATTTTGGCACGAAGATAGCAGACTTACACATGATAGTCCCAAATGTTACTCGTTGAAACATCTATATATTATTCACTTCATTATACGAAAACGTGTATTTGCACCCACCTGCATGATGCGGTGGTCCCTCACGAGCTTCCGGACGCAGTTGAAGACGAACGCGAAGCACATGCCAAAGAGAATGAGGCAGAACATGACCATGATGATGATGATGTGCTCCGACTGCATGAGCATCGATCCCTTCTTGGCCTGAAAGGAGAATAGAAGAACGATACTCATATGAATTTCTGCCACCAATACAACAACCATGAGGATCATCAATGTATCGTGAGTATATCTTCAGTAAGTAGACGTTTGTTTAGTGGCTTTCAGAAAAAAAACGATATAACATTAGACAATCACTATTGCAAAAACATTGGCTTGAAAATGCTTAAAAACATTGGCTTGAAAATGCTTAAAAACATTTGTTAAACATAATTATGCATTTGAGTGCATTTATTTTCAGTTTTGAATTCAGATTTTTAATCAATACTCACGAACCTATCACACCATTTGGATGGATTTTAAATATATTTCTTACAGCAAACAATTAAAAAGAAAGTAGGCTATGCATAATACCTTTAGAATCGTTACAACGGAGTCACTCCGCATAAAACAGCGGCTCGGAGATTAACAACGGCGTGGAACATGTAAGTACCTCTACAGTCTTGAAAATAAATTGTTAGCTCCTTTTTACACTCGCTACAGATTTCCTTTGCGTCAGATTTCGTCAGTCAATTGATGATTAGTAGCAAGCTTAGACTTTTTGCAGACGATGCGGTAGTGTATAGGGGTATATCAAAAGAAGAGAACAAGAAATTGCTTAGCAAGGAATTATATGAAATTCAAGAGTGGTGCGACAAATTGCAGTTAGAACTTAACCTTAAAAAGTGTGTAGCTATCTATTTTTGGAGGAGAAATAATTCGATAGAGCGTACCTATAAAAATAGTAACACGAAGATCGGAAACGTTGAAACCATTATATATTTAGGTGTAACAATCACTAAAGATATATCGCGGGGAAGACACATCCGGGAAATATGCGGCCGAGCGAAGAGAAAGGTAGGATATATAAAATGGGTACTTGGAAAAGGTGATGAGAAGACAAAAGGGCGATGTTACTTTTCACTAGTTAGGCCCCACCTTGAGTATGCAGCCAGGGTATGGGATCCTAATGAATTAGGTTTGATCAGAGAACTAGACAGTGTGTAGCGTAGAGCAGCTAGGTTCGTTAAAAGGTGTTACGATAGGTAGAGTAGAGTTTCAGAATTAATACAAAAATTAGGGTAGGAATCATTACCAGAGCGTAGGTTAAAGTACAGATTAAATCTATTAGAGAAATTACAATCGGATAGCTTTACTGAAGATGTTAGGCACAATTTAAAAAAAAAACAGCGTATTATGCTAGAATCGACCAGATAAATAAGATAAGAGAGATAGATTGTCGTACTGATAGATTCAAAATGGCATTTTTCCCCGTAATATAAGAGAACAGAATAGGCAACATAGCAAAGTGATAGGTAGATGATATATTTTAGAGTATTCTGTAGTGCATGATGCATGTATTAACCCCTTGAATACTATAGATACTAAGAATCTAGTTGCATGAGACAATATAGTTGCTAGATTGCATGTTAGTAGCGCATGCTTGTTGATCTGCACCCCCTACCACACACCCTCGCGGTGGCTTGCAGGGTATCGTGTAGATGTAGATGTAAATGTGATTGGGTCCACCAGGGAAAAAGTTCCCGGCTCACGTTTCACGTAAACGTCTCACGTCACCCGTTCACGTTGATCGTGTCCCAGGCCTTTATCCTGTCTTGTATGATATCGGCAAAATCTCTCAACTCTACTCTGAAAGACACTCCAAAAAGTGTATCGTACATACCTATCGTAATTGCTACCTCATATGCTGGGTGTAAAATAACTATCAGGGGGAATTAGAAGAAAAAGGGCCTGACCCAATAATTTGAATTATATTTATTCAAAATTTCTTCTTATTTAGCAGCATGTATTTCTTGGTTGACTAGATTCAGTTTTGCTATGAGTTAAAATATCCTTTAACTGCATTTCTATCGTAGGTATTTGGTGATAATTGAAACCCTGTAACAGAAAACAATGGTGGTATGTTTGGTGTTTTGTAAAGGTAAATATATATTAGCTAGCGAGGGTTTTACTCCGCCACACTGGTAATTGAGGGATTGGTGGTTGCATTTCGATCTTCTGTTACGCCACGCTGACCACACCAAGGATTATTTGGAAAGTCACCGAATAACTGAAATGTGTACATCCGACACGATGATTAGGTTGCGTTACTCACAGAAATGTCCTCGAATCAAATCCTTCAAAATAAAACAGGTCATACTGGACAAGCGTGGGTGGTCTAATTCAGCCCAGGCGGCGTGCTATAATTATGATTAACGATTAAAGGGCAGAGTCGACCTATTGAACGAGCGAGTACGGGCACGGAAGAGGAAAAAGAAGAACATCTATCGGCGTGCCCTGCTTCCACCATACGAGGGACGAGAAAAAAAAGCCAATCGTAGCGTTAACTCGGGAAAAGAAACACTATTTTTTTTCCTCGCTGAAATACTTATCTTTACTTTTTCGTCCCGGAAACAAGAGAAGCCTAACAACGCACGATAGTGTTGATTCGGAAGTTATCGACGGACCTCAGCGCTCAATGGTATCAAATGGGAAGAGGAGCGGACAAACGAGCCGCAAAGAGAGAAATTAGTGTTCCTGAACGCACGGAAGGCAAACAAGGAGGTAAAGAGGAGTGCGCACGCGCGTGAGTGGACGCATTCGCATAAAACGTATCCATCCAAGTTTAGAGTCGCTACACTCAACGGACGCTCAGGGATATTTAGGCCGAGTCAATTATCCGCGGGATCGACCTTCCCGTCGCTTTCGCTGCTTCTTTTTTTTTGGTACGTGCCTCAACCAACACTCCAACCACCGGAAATGCAAAAGGTAAAGTTTGGGGAAGTTAAGTTGACTTTACCGCGCACATTCACACAGCGTGTGGTTCGCATCAGTGACCAATGCCGAGTGCATATTTGACAATCAGGCCTCTGAATGTTCCCTTCGAAGGCATGACGCCATCCCGTGGTGTGCCTGAATTCGTTGAGCATCAGGATCGTCGCAAGGTTCTCACATTTGACACTGCCATCAGCGAAGCGAGCAACGAGTGCGTTGCCATCTTGGAATCCATAGAAAAATAATCAAGATAATTCTTGTCTCCTCTTTTCAAAATAAAACAGGACTACAGCATATACTCACCCTGCAAATTCCTTATAATTACAATGCAAATAGAGGTATAAGACCCCTGCCACACACCCTCGAGGTGGCTTACAGGGTATCTCGTAGATATAGATATAAAAAGCAAACAATAACATTTAGATGATATTTTGGGGCCACTAAATGTGAATGTCGTCGTTAATTTACTTTAAGATCAACTTCCGTCTGTAGAAATGCCACTGCAATTCGAGTTTTCAGACAAATGAACTAAAGTTAATTGAAATTACATAAAAGTTTACTGAAGTTAAAAAAAAGCTAACTGACGTTAAGTCTCAGTTCTTCCGCACACAATTTAATGTTTGGCAATTTGATTGAATGCATTTTCATATTTTTCTACTTGCAATTAATGCTTGGATATTTTTAACAGAGTCATATAAATAGTTTCACGAATGAATTTCTGCACAAGTACTAAATAGCTTATCTTTATGCGTGCATTCACAGTTGTCTAATGATACATTGGCCATGACTACCCTAATGAAGACTAATTTATTCCAACGCAACTCAAATGAATAGAATCCCTACGAGTCTACGATGAATTCAATGTGTGTACGCTCGATGTAAACTCAATGACGACTGAAATAGACGTGAACTGGTGTTTTTGTGGCACATTATATGCCAGAAAAATTCTTTACAGGGTGTTATATTTTACTCGTACAAATTATCAACGTTCCCTGTTACTTTAGTTGCTCATATGGATCGAGCACTGTCAAAGTTGTAATTGGGGAGAACAGGAATCGGAATACGTATTTAAGAAAGAAATGCTAGAAAAAAATCAAACACAATGGAAGGAAAGCATGGATGATAATTGTAGATTGAAATGAAGGATGGTGAAATGTTTGCCATATGTAAATAGAACTGATGAAGGGAAAATGCTTTCAGGGAATAGAAGGAAAAGAATAAGGCAGCTTTAGAGAACGCCATGAAAGCATACACTAGCAGGTTGAACGAAAAATATTTATCATGCTTCAGGGTTTCATATATTATTGTCAAAGAAAAACTTTTTTGCAAAAAAGAACGGCACAGTGATCATCTTTTGATGACGTTTTAATTATGTCACTTTAAAGCACTGACGCACATGAGTCAATATTTGAAAATCAAAATATACTTTTTCTGCAAGTTTTTATCGAAATATGCCACTTTTTTATCATCAGAACAGAATCATTAAACATTTCGGAGAATTTATCAAATGAATTAAAGCATAGGGGATAAAAATATCTTTCCGTCATCGATATGCATGTTTAAACCAGACGTGTGATTAAATAATTTAAATTACTTCCACATATCATTTGGGCAGTAATTTATTTTTATATTCGAAAGGACAGGGAATTAATATACTCTACTAGTTGACAAAGTTTTAATATGATTTTTAATATTAATTAATATAATATTTTCTAAAATTTTAATTTAATTAAATAATATTTTCCATGTAGTAAAAACTCGCATAACATTATTAGCATTTTCAAGTACGAAAATCTTCAAATATACTAACGCAGTATTGCACGTGCAGATTTAAAATTGTTCCCTTTATCTCATTTCTCCTTTCTCCTTTTCTTCCGTTACCAGAGTGAACATTCATCGCCACGTAATTCAACTGTCAGCTGATTGCCACCGCACATAGACAAAGGAGATCAAACGCAGCACTGGAAATAAGAAGAAAACTGAGACAGTTTAATAGATGCATGGACCTTAATGGAGCAGGGTATATAGATCTTGTTTAATTCTACATGAAATATCCAATCCCTATGCGTGAAGAATTCACTTTATCTAAACGACGAGAATACCTATCTATTGAGTTATATGAGTCTCAGAGCACGCCGTTGGATTATCATGCCACGCTATAGATAAAGAAGCGCGAATTATAGGAAATTTGAACTCCGGGGTGAATAACCTCGTAAATGATAAATGCAATATCTACTTTAGATTGTATTATTCTGCTCGGAAAGCACATGAGTGGTAATTAATACCACGATAGATTCCCCACTACCGATTTGGATACTTTCAGTTTGGGCGAAATTTAAAGTGCGAGAGTTTGCACATCTATGAGTTGATTTTGTTAAATGTATGTATTCCATATTCAATGTGACTATATAAATGGCGATAGTGGGTGTTACAAAATTAACTTTACTGCCTTGGAATAACTTTAGACATTTTTATTCCAAAAATCTAATTTAAGGCAGTAATATATGCATGTGAATTTATGCTGCAAATGTTGTTTTTCAATTTATACCAAGCATGACGTCAAACTTCATAAACAATTTAAAGCTATTTTTCACAGAGATAGTGAAATATTTCATTAGCCGATTGTTTTTATAGCATTATAATAGTTTTTTTACAGTACCTGGCTGTCATGCAAATATTTCGATGTGATTTTTATTGCTGTATATTCCTTTATTTATCCAATCTCTCCCTAGTTTCATGTTCTATTAAGTGTAAAAATGTTTCATGCAGTGCAAAATCACAATTTTTATAAAAAAATACATAGCTGTGATTCTTTTTTTCATAGCTGCCGCACATTACCAAATGCATTCAAGGAATGGCGCACGCAATACAATAATTTTCTCTCCCTTGTTGTCTATTTTCAATATTTAGTTGTCTTGCGGTAGTATAAATTATAGTGTGAAATAAATATCGTTATTATTATTATACCTACTAGTAAAAATAGCGGTCACCTGTATGCAATTCATTTATCGAAGTTCAAATCAGAAACTCGCGGTGGAGATGAGTAATTCCTATGTACTCCTGCATATTGCCCAGCAATTTGTCATTTAGAGTAATTCATTGATAGCTACTGTTCTGATGCTTAAATAATAATTTTAAAAAAATCAGTGATAATTTTATCATATAACCATTTTATATTTGAAATCCGTGTGCACAAGTATTATACCACTCATATCCCCATTCCAATTTTACCAATGAACTACTAAGATTTCCACTTCTTTACCAGTTTTAAGCGTCGCAATTGACAGCTCATTCGCCATTCAACAACGCAGTACGTACTTAAAAAGAGTCGAAAAAGAGCAGTAGAACTCAATAACTTTTAACACGCATTTACCGACGAATGGTTGTTTAGAATGTCAAACCCAGAAAGCAGGCAAACGAACGGAGAGAGATGGACAGGAAGACGTATCAGATGTGGTGGCAACACTAAAGACACTCGTAAATGGAGATAACTAACGATTCATCGACGCCTGTCGGTATCTACACTTCGCTGCACCGATGGGGGAAGGTTTTGTTTGCTTGCGTGAGTGTGTGAAAATCCGTGTCTCGCGGAACGGATGCATTTGTCTGCCCCATTTGCGTGCGAAAGGGGAGGGTCATTAAAGGAAATTGGGCGACGGAGAAGAAAGACACTATATCCCCTCCGCTAAAAACAGTCCCGTCTCGTCACCCGCTCGCGTGGATATTTCACGCCCGGGCTTCCCCTCCGCGTTAACCGAAGGTAAACACTCCCGGCGATTGCCAATCAACGCGGCGCGCGCTGGATTTGGGAACGGGACCGGCAACGAATGGCAATCCGGAAAACGCCTCTCCCTTCACCCTCCGCACCCCCTCCCTCTGGACAATCAATTAATCGAATCGGGTGGGGAATTAACTCTGGGCGCGGGTGCTTGTCTTCACTTGTCGCGCAGTGGGAGACAGACGGGGGAATCAATCTTTCCGGTCCCAATCCATCCTCGTTCTGGCACCCTCTTCCGACCATCGCCGGTACCACGTCCGGTGAGCAAGTGATTTTGGCGCTGGGCGTCGCACAGTGGTGCAGGATCCCTAATACTTGGTATTTACAAGTGTAAAAAAATTTTCTATACAGGGTTTTTGAGTATATATGTTGGACACACCGATAACTGACGAATTCAAAACCATCTTAGGTAAGTACTTATCTTACATTCTTAGGTAAGTACGACGCGTCGTCGGGCCCACGCGGATTAGGACTTTGCAAGAGACTCAAGAAACACTCGTTTGGCGATTCAAGATTGACACGATAAATGACAGAGGATGATGTCACGAAAAATATGTAATTAAATATTTATGGGGACATTTTTTTGTTCAATTAGGCGATATTACCATAGCAAAGAGTTTAAAATTATATGGTGCGCATGCAAAAGACACCAGAAATCATTTTCAGACTCAATAGAAGGCAGGTTAAAATTGAGGCTGAATGTTTCATGTAATTTCAAAGCTTATATTTTTGCAGATGACTTTAGAAATACGTTAATGATCCCTACGCATTGCTCTAGACTCGATCAGATAAACAGGATTAGAGAGATAGATGGATACGCATAGAGAGGAGTGATACAGATTGTCGTACTGATTATGAGACAGACTTAAAATACCATTTGTCTCGCATACCACAACAGAACATAATAGGAAGAATAGTAAAGGGAGTGGTAGTTGAAATAATGGTAGTATTTTGTGCAATGGCATGTTTAAGCATTATTAACCCACCCACGGATGCTAGGGAAATAAATATTAATGCATTTAGAGAAATGTATTTATAACCAGCCATCACTTCTTTACTATGTAGATATCAACCATCTAGTTGCACGTGACTTATAAATAATATGTCTCGATGGAGTAGTATCATTTTTGATATTAGTCGTGTGAAAGTAGGGGATGTTCGGTGACCTTTCACCTTCTTCCACATCCCCTCGCGGTGGCACGAAGGGTATTAGAAGGCGGTAGATGTTAGTGTTACAGTTCGCAAGTACCAGTCATGGTAAAAATATTCCTGGGAACCTTAGTTAGACCTACCAGAAAATTAACATAAGTATATTAAAATAATAAAAATAATTCAAGCAGACATAAGGCAGGGGTTACATCCGCCTATTAGTAATGTTTAACGATGAATATTCAGCAAAATATTGGATCAAAATTATGCATGTTTGATTTTACAATTAGATAGTGTGTATCAGAGAGCAGCTAGGTTTGTGAAGTGGTGGTATGATACATTTAAATGACACCGACATTGCTAAATAATTAGGTTAGGAATTACAATCAAATCCTTGGTTAGTACTAAATGTTCTGTACTAAAGTACGTACTAAATGTTCTGCAGAGATTTAAAGAGTAAATTTTAATGGAATATGTTGAAGATATTTTTGAAATACAGGCTCTATAGAAGGTTATGCCTTTGACATAAAATTAAAGGGTAAATTAGTGAAATGGCCTCGATACCTCATGATAATGATAAGGGTCACTCTGACAATAATAGTTACTGACAGTGGAGTTCATTGTATTCCAATGCCCTCCACTGCTCAAAGACTGGTTCATTGTGTTGGCCCTGAAAGCCTTGTCTTGCGTGGCTTTTATCTCAATCGAGGTATCATTCGCAGAAAATTCACAGAGCCGGAAATGGACTTCCGCCCACTCATCGAATCACTTAAAATTACAAAATAGACAACTTCTATCGAGAAAATTATGCATATAAAGGATGACCCAGATGAAAACGGGGTAGGGAAATTCAAGGACACGCCCATAGGAACGAAGGCGTGAAAGGAAACAAGAGGCGAAGGGTGAAGCGCGCAAGAGAGTTCGGGAAAAATCGGAGCGAAGGATTTTTTTACGAGTGGGAGGTTGAGGGGGGTGGGTGTGTGTGTCCCTAGGGTCCCTTAAGGGTCCGGGTCCAATTATGGAGCCATTAGGGCGACTTAGGCACTTCCAATGTGATCACGGCTCCACAAGTCCCGAAAAGGAGAAGAACGGTCGTGGGCGTATCGACCTCGTCTGTGTCGAACGCACTTAAGACTTAATTCGAGACAACACAGGGCCTGTCGCGGGAGGGGTGGGGTGGGATGAGAGGAAAAGAAGGCTGAAAGTTTAGTCCTTTTTACATGTCAATGCATTAGGTTCACGTTTTAAGTGTCGGAAGCGACGCTAAAGGAGAAGTTGAGCTGAGTAAATTTGTAGGAAGCGAGAATTCCTGCCGTCACTGCCCCGATTGGGTGATTGATTCAGTGAAGATCAAACTTTTTCTTTACTTTTAAGTTCTGTAGAATGGAAAATGGGAAACTTTCGTAAATTTACAGCAAAACTAAGTTTCAGAAAACGGATGTCACATTAACGATTTTATAAGATAAAAATTTTCCGTTTATGGTTTAAGTGCATTAGTTTGATGTGAAGGACGGGGAATTGGGCGAAGAGCATTGGTCCTGATTACACTATTAAATTTATAGAAATTAACAGACCAACCGGTACCAAAAGAAGGCTGAAAGAATTAAATATAATTTTAGAACCACATGTTGAGAGTCGAAATTATGTTTGTCAACAAATAAAAGTGGAGGGTACTGCGAACTTGAGTTTTTCCTGAAGTTAATGATTACATACATCTACATAATACCCTGCAAGCCATCAAAAAGGTGTGTGGCAGGGGGTGAATTTTCACAAATAAATTAACAGAAATAATATTTGAAACCATGGGAAACTGAGCTCTACGTTGAAAAGTAGGTAATAGCAATAGTAAAACGAGTGAGGACGAGAGGTTTACTCGCATATTTTTATGGTATTTTAATTTCCTCTGCTCTTCACTGTGAGTCAACAAATTTCAGGGATTACCTGTACTTTACTGACCTGTTTATATCTCTAGAAAAGAATGACTGAAGAGCTGGCAAAACATTTTCTACTGGTCTCTAGCATTTTCGCATATCCCAGCTCTCCATAGCCAATTTAGTTTACGCAGCTGACTTGATATAACACGCTTACGCATGCTTGGCATACGTACGCCTATAGCTTAAGTATGCCAAAGTGAGAAATAATAGGAACCACATGCTGAGTAGAAATTATGTTCGTTAATAAAGAAAAGTGGAGGGTACTGCGAACTTGGGTTTTTCCCGAAGTTAATGATTACATACATCTACAGAATACCCTGCAAGCCAACACAAAGGTGTGTGGCAGGAGGTGAATTCTCGCAAACATGACAACATATAATGCATAAAATAGGATTAATATTAATATATTAGTCTAAAATTCACTGTTTGAAAAGATAAAAATGGCAAACTAAGCATGCAAAAACGTGCTGTTCGTTGGGTTACCTTCAAGTTCTTATACCAATATGCAACTACCTATGCTATGAATTGATTCACTCGTATTGGAGATATTTACCGCTATTCATATCCCTAATTGTGCGAGGAAAAAAAGGACATTTTGAATCTGTCAGTTCGGCAATCAATTTATATAATTTTGTAATCATGGTCCAGTCTACCATAGCAAGTTGGGGTTCGCAAAACACCTTTAACGCCATCACTGAAATATTTTCTTGGAATTTATTCAAGAGATTATGTCTAAATTTCAACGAAATACATGCATAGAAATAGTCCAACTAAAAAAGAAGTTACTATCGCTGTAAATAGAACAATTGCAATGGGCAGAGAAAAATTTTCCCCTTCGAAGCATAAAATAAACCTGCTACTTGAATTAAGCTGCTAAAAAAATGTGTAAATACCTAGTTTCCATTTTCCTGAAAATTAATTGTTATGCATACGTATATCAAATTTTATGCAAGGAGCTAAATTACGCGCCGGCTGTGGGTGAGTTATATTCCCCTTGTGGTTGAAAATTACCAGATTTAACAGATTTCCTAGATTGGAAATCGAAGCTTGTCTTGCTAATGAACAGACCACCAGGCAACTTAGGATTCCAGAACTCAGAGGCAATTTAAGAAGCTCTATAGAAGCTCGGTTTCATTCTTCGTTACGGTCCATCAAGGATGTGTCTCGTGAGGCTTTTTTTAACCACAAGCTTGTTTGCCATGCATTGCGGCAAAATAAAACCTTAAGTAGAGGCTCATAGCCATTTGCGATAATTTACAGGTTCTACGGAGGAAGTTTAAGGATCGTAATGGAGAATGAGACCTAGGTCCAATGCACCCATGGGCACTGCCCACGGTGGGGCAGGGTGGGGTGCTTGCCCCCCCCTCCCCCCTGGCTCGTTAGTCAAATAAAAAATTACAGGTCAACTAGCTGACGGTGCCCGTTGAAATTCAAAGAGAGGGAGAAATATAATAAATACTAAAATACAAATTGTATTAAGAAATCTTAACATTTTTAATGAAGGGGCAAAAACAAACTTGAGTTATGGAACGTTAACTTATCTTTGCCCCCCCCCCCCCTCCCTGGAGAACATCCTGGATACGCCACTGAATGCACCCTCTAAAAATTCATCTTAGGAACCTGGAATCTTTTATAGCGTTGTGGTGTGCATAATGAACTGGTGAGATAAATGGTCCGTGGTTCGATTCTGAGAACAGGAAACGATCCTCTGGCAATTTTTAACACTCTTCCGAAGCTAAAAGCAATTAAAATTTTACCTTTCCATGCTGAAGCCTTAGGAAAGTGGTCCTTAGGAAAAGAGATAACAATTCAAATGAGGTATTCTTTGTTTCCAGTGGTCATTAAAGATGCCTGAAGGGCTAGATGTGAAGCGCGATCAGAGTGCTCAGATTCGATAAACGGAGAAACAATCAGCATGCTACGATTCGCTGATGACATAGCTCTCATATCAAAGACAGAGAAGGAGCTGAATAAGATGCTAACAACCATGGAAAGGACAATGACCAGACATCAGCTGAAGATCAATAAGAAGAAAACTAAGATATTGGTGTGCAGCAAAAGAGAAGAGGTCAAAACCAACGTTAAACTAGGAAAACAGAAACTGGAAGAGGTGAAAGAGTTCTGTTACCTGGGAAGCAGAGTAACCAACGATGGACGAAGCAAGAAAGAAATAGTGAGTAGAATAGCCCAGGCAAAGAGGGCATTCTATCAAAAGAAGAATCTACTAACAGTTGGAAATACAAGCTTGGAAGTAAGGAAGCAATTCATTAAAACGTATATCTGGAGCATGTTCCTTTATGGCAGTGAGGCATGGACGATGACAGCAGCGGAGAAGAAAAGGGTGGAAGCATTCGAAATATGTGCTATCGACGAATGATGAAGATAAAATGGATCGACCGAGTGACAAACGAAGAAGTGTTAAGAAGAGTGGGAGAAAAGAGAATGTACTGAAAACTATAAAAAGAAGACGGGACAACCTAATCGGCCATATCTTAAGATACGATGGCCTGATGAAGACAATCGTCGAGGGAAAAGTGAACGGGAAAAATGGAAGAGGGAGGCCTCGTATGAGTTACATGGAGCAGGTCGTAAAGGACGTGAAAGAGAGGAACTACGTTGGTATGAAGAGGTTGGCCGATAGAAGAATCGAGTGGAGGGCTGCGTCAAACCAATCCCAGGATTGTTGACCCTTGATGATGATGATGACGGAGAAAGTTTAAGGATCGTAATGGCGAATGAGACCAAGGTCCAATGCACCCCTTTAAAATTCGTTTTAGGAACCTGGAATCTTTTATAGCGCTGTGGTGTGCATAATGAACTGGTGAGATAAATGGTCCGTGGTTCGATTCTGAGAACAGGAAACGATCCTCTGGCAATTTTTAACACTCTTCCGAAGCTAAAAGCAATTAAAATTTTACCTTTCCATGCTGAAGCCTTAGGAAAGTGGTCCTTAGGAAAAGAGATAACAATTCAAATGAGGTATCCTTTGTTTCCAGTGGTCATTAAAGATGCCTGAAGGGCTAGATGTGAAGCGCGATCAGAGTGCTCAGAAGATAAATTATGGCTACATGGAAGATTACACGACTTAAGTGGATAATATCACCTTATGGTGCTCCATGAATAGAGGTTTTTATAATTAAGGTCACCTGAAAAAGTGATTGCAGTTGTCTAGACTTTCCCAAGTAGATATTGTTGCACGGCAGACATCCGTTCACCATATTCACCAGGCCCACAAAAAATTGGGATTACGAAAAATATATACACCCGTTCTCCATGTTCAGCAAAACTCAAAAAAACTTTTTATCACGGCGGGGCCACCATCAAAGTTTTAAACCGTTACCACAGATACTACAGTTGATCGGCTCTTGGAGTCCGCGCGGAGGAAAAGATAAATCAACGCGGTAGAAGTGGGAAAAGTTGGGAAAAAATAGGCAATATGTTACAAGAGCATCGGAAACCGGAATCACATTGAGAGCGCTATTTATCCCACCGCCAGAGTCAGAAAAGAGTGATAAAGAACTTCGAGGGGATGTAAAAAACAGAAAGAAAAAATAAAAACTGCAAATACCACGACCAAAGCTCAACTCCATATTTTAACTCCATGCTATACGATGGTTAAATCAATATTTAAAAAAAGCGTGCCATTGCGAATAATAAGTCACCAAAGACTTCACTTAAAGTGAGAATAATAAGTCATTAAAGACTTCACTTAATGTGAAGTCTTTAGTGACCTATTATTTTCAAGTGAAGTGCTATATATTATGCTTTCTTCAAATATTTAGCGTTCTTTACCATTAAATTGTTCCTATGTTGATAGATTAACTACTTTCAGTTCATACGTAATGAAATAATTACCAAATATAGTGACTTTATTTCATAATTAGTACCATAGTTAATTTATTATAACTCTACGGATGGTAAGTGTACTCAATTTTAGAAAAAAAATCCAACTATATCACAATCCATTCACACCACAGTTCCCTGGTCAAGCTATCTAGGTAAATGCTTTTGATTTCGTAGAAGATGTACAGCTTGTAGCTGATATACCACATCAAAATGTTAGTCTTCCATCCTAATGACTATTACTACTGCGAATTTATGAATATCAGAAGTCCAGCTCATTTATCCTCACGACATTTACCGATGGTTGGATTGCTTCAGAAGATTCTTGCACCTTCATCAGTAGCGTCACCCTAAATCCCCATAGTCATTTGTGGATTCCTTCAACAGACCGATGGGGTATTAGTCACGCTCTTCGTCCTTACCATGGTATTTAAAGCAGGGTCCAATTTTTACAATTGAATATGATTTCACCTCCTTCCAAAAACGTTCTGGATTACCCTAATTTCTGTTCATGCGTAGAAACTGAAGTCATAGCTATATTATTGGGATTTGGCTTCCACGAATTCAACAGTCCCACCATTTCGAATAAAATTAAAGGTGAAAACCTTGATAGATAATTGTTTAAAAAGGTCCACAGACTGAATCGAAAAAACAAGATCTGTGACTATTTCCATTTACTAATGGATGGTTATAATTATAACATTAGCTTGTTTATCAATACCATTTTGCTTACAAATGTAGATAGCTTGCGAACGCTCCGGGCTAAAGAAAACAACAAGATTTTTCCCTTGCGGATTTGGTGTTCATTCCGGGGTTTATCTTAAATTTTATTCTTTAAAGAAGGTACGATATAATCTTGCCACATTGCACTTCTAAAAACTAATTCCATAACTTCTAAGAACAATAATACTCGTCTTAGCGTTTTATCAAACATCATTTCCAGGGCTAGATTAACCTTTTCTCGCAGAATCAGGCCAATATTCCTAGAAAGGTACTGTACTTCGTACGAAAAAACCTCCAAAGGTTGCATTCCTCGGCCACGAGATACGCACGCCCGCCAACGACACGTGCGTTGACAATACGTGACCGATTCCGCATGCTTGACAAAGACAACACTGAAGCACGTATTCCGAGTCCAGAAGATTCAACTGAATGCACCACACGTAAAACGGGAGTTTAGGTTCTAACGACCGTATTCATAGACTCCCAAAAACATGCCTCTCTATGAGGGCTAATTCGGAAGGCTGCTTTAGGACACATTTTACGACTGCTATTTGAGAACTAACTGAATTCCAAACAGATTTTTCCAGCACACCACAAACGGCTAGTGACGGCCGTGACGGCTAGCAACAGCGTGCTGTTATGAATGAAGCCGTCGTAAAAACGAGAGAAGCCTTTTAAAGGTTTAATATCCCGCCAATAACTCTATAAATTTGGCAACGGAAGCCATCTTTGACAGTGTAAATAAGTAAAATATTACATCCGGAATAGTATTTTATGCATAATGAACGTTCTCTATATTATGAACGTGCTATAAATTATGGCTTCTTCAATTATTTAGCATTCTTTGCCATTAAATTGTTTCTATGTTGATACATTAACTGCTTTCAGTTCATACGCAATGAAATAGTTACTAAGTATAGTGATTTTATTTCATAATTAGTACCATAGTTTTTTTCTTTCAACTTCATTGGCACGTCCAACGTGGCACGTCCAAAGGCAAGGAAGAGCAGTGCTTAGCTACTCATAAAATTAATTATGAATGTTTTAAGGATTTGGTAGAAAAATGTGATTTGACTCCTGTTTTCAATGAGGTAGATGTGTCAAAGGCCACATGTTTAATGGTATACACATTGAGTAATTTTGTTAAGAATTCTAAGTGCTGCAACATAAGTAATATTACGAGAGCGAAGTTGAAGGCACGGTTAACTGATCCAATAATGCATTAAATTGATAGAGAAAATAAATTGTTTAGGAAAATTCGCCGGCACCCAAATAATGACAGACTGAAAAATGTGTACGCAAAATTTATAAATAGCCTAAAATCTCAACTGAAACATGCCTCAAATTCTTTTTACATGTAAGAATTCCGAAAATTTAACGGAAACACGAAAATGCAATGGCCTATATTTACAGAACTTACTGGGGAAGGAAACAAAGGTAAGGCAAGCTTAATATTCAAAGGCAAGTTAAATATTAAAGGACAGCAAATTAAAGACCCTAATTGTCTAACAACACGAAGCCTCACTATATGTTCTGGACCATAAAATTAATATCATAGTTTTCGACACAATAGACACCATATATGACCAACGGGTTCCTTTTAACTCCTTACATAATACCACTGATTTGTTTTACCTGTTCTTGGAAAGTCTTTACCATGAATTATTAATTCAATCGTAAAGAACACTGAAAATCACAAATACGAATTTTCCCAGACTCCACTCCGTATTATAGACGCTACAATTGAGATGGATAAATAAAATAAACCATATTAAACAAATAATGGTAAAGAAACTACGAAAGTCGTTGAAATAACTCTCTTTAAATCTCCCACAGCTAAATGTATTGCAAGGTACATCTAGTTACAACTAGATATACCTTGCTGCATCGCTTCTGTTAAATGTTTAGGTAAGCTTCTTACGAGGGAAAAGTTGGGGAAAGGGATTATTTAAAAGAAGTTAGTCATATGTGAGAAAGAGGGAGTTGCTTTTTCTCTCCGAGGAGGTACGCCAGTGAGTCACGGAAGTTGGGCTTGATACGCATAGGAAAACACTTTATAGTAGGAGATATAGAGTGTGAGTGTAGTCTTCCAATTACACGAAGGAGCCAAACCTATCCCTCGTAACGATTTAAATTTTATTCAAGAGCCAATAATGTACTTTGATGAGCAAGAAACACTCCAACTATAATTAACAGCATTCATTATATCTTCGTTAAAATAAGAAAAAAACAATACTTGACCTCATTAGTTGTGAACACCGACATTGCATTTGCTGAGAAAGTATCCCCATGTGCGGGTATAGAGTTGTCGTTTTTAATTCAATTGTTTTCATATCTCTTGGCCTTTGATATTGTTTAGAATAGAAAATGTCATTAAAAAAGAGTCCATTAAATTTTTCCTTTACATTAATTCAAAAAATTAGTTGAATTATTATAATTTTTTCTCGAATAAATGCAACCACCCCCCTCTGAAATTCGAAAATTCGAAACAATACACTCCGTGTAGCTATGAAATCTTTCTCAAAATATACCTCCTGCAAAGATATTCAAAGAGTATTAAAATAAAACAATGTTCTAACGATATCAACTGCGGTCGAAGTGACCACTTAGGCGTTCAAGTTAGGAAGGCGGGTTCAGGCGTTCTAGTGTTAAACGACCTCCTACAGATACTGCATGTCTATTACTACGTATATAACGAAGAAATCGCACCCAACTTTAATTAATCGCAGTGGCGTACATATGTTAATTTTCCTAAACCTATTTAAGGGTGGTATAAATGTCACTAGAGTTTACTTCTATTCCTTAAAACTGGTTGACATTTAATGTATTTAAGGTACACATTTGATGCTTCTTTGCGTGACGGCGTACTTTCGTCTGTTTATTTTACGAATTTTATAAATTCATTCCATTATTCACCTTTTTACTGCTAGTTTTACTACGCTTAAAAATAGCCTCATTTGTGAGCATTGTGAGTAGCAAGCTCGTAATTCTGTCCCCGCCATTATAGCAAAAGTTCACTTTCAAACCTCTCGAGATTCCACGTACAGTACATTCCAAATTCTTGTATAGTCTTGTATACGCCATATTCGGGCCAATTGCGAAATAGCCGCGATAAGCCTTAATCTAGTTACTCTCTAATGTGCACAGAAAAAATGTTTAAACAGCAAAAAAATCGTTCAACTCGACCAGGAATCGAATTCTGGGAGAATGTAAGCCGAAGAGGAAATTAATGGATCCGAGTTTGAATCCCGGTCAAGGTAGATGACATTTTGTCTGTGGATCCCTTCGCTGCCCCTTGACCCGTCTTACCGCACGTTCCATTCGCCAGGGGCAATGTTTAGATGGGGTGAGTGATGTCCTTCATCCCTTCCATTACTTTCCTCCGCAACAGGGTGTCGAGAAGGAGGGCTTCGGGCGACCGGGAACTGGACATAAAATCAAAGAGCCCGCTGGGGAAAGTGAACCAAATGGGAACAAGCCAGTACTGCGGTGCGAGCTTGTGTTTGTCCTCTTTCACCCAGGACCTTTTGTGCAATGTTTATTTTTTTTCGAGTACCACTTCCAGCGTTTTTTTTATCCCCATGCCCCGACTTGTCAGGATCTTCCCTCCGGCCAGTTCGTGCGATCACACACTGACCTCACTCGAGTTCCCTGTCTACCGCGACATCCAAATCCCTTTACCACCCGGCGTCCATGACGCTACACATTCAAATCCACACGTTACATAAAAGAGGTCGCTCTTATAACCTTGACCATCGCTCTTGGTTCTAGGAGCTCTATGTTCGAGGAGAAAAATTAAGAGGAAGTGATACGATGCCATGGGACCCAAGAATGGCGGTGAACAGCAGTTCATATCCCTCCCAGCAGCATATCAATAACCAAGGGCTACGAGGAACACTTGGCTGAACACCAACTTCTGTTTGACCTTAAGGTTAAGCCAAGAGAGTTCGCCCGGTGGCCTTTGATTATGCCCGAAGCGAACACGAGGACTCTTCAGAGCGTGATGGAAGGGAGAAATGGATGGCGAAGTAAATGCGAGGAATTATAAAAAGAATACTTAGGAAATGTGATGAGAAGACAAAAGAGTTACTTTTCACTAGTTTGGCCCCACATTAAGTATGCAGCCAGTGTATAGGATCCGAATGAATTAGATTTGATCAGAGAACTAGACAGAGTGCAGTGTAGAGCAGTTATGGTTCGTTAAAAGGTGTTACGATAGGTTGAGTAGTGTTTCAGAATTAATAAAAGAATTAGGGTGGGAGTCATTATCAGAGCGTAGGTTAAAGTACAGATTAAATCTATTAGAGACATTTCAATCGGATAGCTTTACTGAATATGTTAGGCACATATTAAAAACACCAGCGTATTATGCTAGATTCGACCAGACAAATAAGATAAGAGAGATAAATTGGCGTACCGATAGATTCAAAATGGCATTTCTTCCCCGTACTATAAGATATCAGGATAGGCAGCATAGCAAAGGGAGAGGTAGGGGAAATATTTTAGTGTAGTCTATAATGCATGATTCATGTAATAATACTATGGATTCCCTTAAATACTATATATACTAACAATCTAGTTGCATGAGACCCTATAGTTGCTTGTTTGCATGCGGTAGTGCATGCTTGGTGATCTTCACCCTCTGCCACACACCCTCTCTGTGGCTTGCAGGGTATCGTGTAGATGTAGATTTAGATGTAGATGTAAAACCTCGCTCAAACTAGAGAATATCCCAAATTCAATTGGAATGATCACTCATGGGGTAAACTGGCCTCGTTGGTGGGCATTTACGATCCGCTTATTTGTCTCCGAATAGCCAAAATTCACGATCTGAATGGATTCAAATGGAATCAATATCCAAGATTCATCTCTCCAAAACGAAATTCAAGTTTTAGTCATTCATCTACCCCAATTTAGCCTTTAAACCTTAATCTCTGTTTTGTTTAGCTACCCTTTTGAAATTCCATTTCTCGGTCGTGACCTCAAGGCTATCCTAATCTCAAATTGGCTTCTTTTTCTACAGCCACACCGTAAAAGTCTCAATCCTTCATCAGAATATATTTTGAGTAATTACGGAATTGGATGCCGCTCACCATGCTCTATGATCAATAAATATAGGTACTAATAACCTTTCCTTTACGTCCCTAGTTAACGCTGTCCTAGTTCATCATCATCATCATCATCATTGGTCAACAATCCTAGGATTGGTTTGACGCAGCTTTCCACTCGATTCTTTTATCGGCCAACCTTTTCATTGTGACGTAATTCTTCTCTTTTACATTCTTCACAACCTGTTCCATGTATCTCATACGAGGCCTGCCTTGTCCAATCTTCCCGTTCACTTTTCCCTCGAAGATAGTCTTCATCAGGCCATCGTGTCTCAAGATATGACCGATTAAGTTTTCCCTTCTTCTTTTTAGAGTTGTCAGCAGACTTCTCTTTTCTCCTACTCTTGTTAGGACTTCCTCGTTACTCACTCGGTCGATCCATTTAATCTTCAGCATTCTTCTGTAACACCACATTTCAAATGCTTCTACCCTTTTCTTCTCCGCTGCTGTCATCGTCCATGATTCACTGCCGTAAAGAAAAATGCTCCAGATGTATGTTCTGATGAACTGTTTCCTTACTTCAATGCTTGTATTTCCTGCTGTAAGTAGATTCTTCTTTTGAAAGAATGCCCTCTTTGCCTGGGCTATTCTACTCACTATTTCTTTCTTGCTTCGTCCATCGTTGGTTACTCTGCTTCCCAGGTAACAGAACTCTTTCACCTCTTCCAGTTTCTGTTTTCCTAGTTTAACGTTGGTTTTGGCCTCTTCTCTTTTGCTGCACACCAATATCTTAGTCTTCTTCTTATTGATCTTCAGCTGATATCTGGCCATAGTCCTTTCCATGGTTGTTAGCATCTTATTCAGCTCCTTCTCTGTCTCTGCTATGAGAGCTATGTCATCAGCGAATCGTAGCATACTGATTGTTTCTCCGTGGATTTTCACTCCAGAACACTTCTCCTTGACTTCATTTATGGCTCTCTCGATGTAAACATTAAAAATTACGGGAGACAGTGCGCAGCCTTGTCTCACTCCTTTCCTTATTCTTGCCTCTTCACAGCTGGGTCCAGATTTAATCACAGCAACTTGGTTTTTGTACAGACTGTGTATAATTCTCCGGTCATTGTAGGACACTCCAATTCCCTTCAGAATTCCAAGCATTGAATCCCAATCCACATTGTCAAAGGCCTCCTCTAAATCCACAAATGCAATGAACGTCGGTTTGTTCTTCTCCATTCTCTTCTCTATAAGTAGCCTAAGGGCCAATATTGCTTCCCTTGTACCCTTACTTTTCCTGAATCCGAATTGATCTTCATCCAGGAACTCCTCTGCTTTTCGTTCTATTCTTCTGTAGATGATCCTGGTCAGTATCTTCGATGCATGTGTCGTCAGGCTTATAGTCCTAAAATTTTCGCATTTCTCCGCTCTCTTCTTCTTGGGAATAGGAATGATGATGTTTTTCTCGAAGTCCCTTGGAATTTCCCCTGTTGAATACATGTCGCAGATGGTTTTGTAGAGATGAATTAATGTCTTCTCTCCTGCATTTTTAATTAGTTCTGCAGGGACATCATCAATACCTGAGGCCTTATTCATCCGAAGATCCCTAACTGCAGCGTCGAATTCCGATCTTAATATTGATGCTCCCATATCATCTATTTCCACTTCGCTTTCCTCTTCAATAGCTTTTGTGCTGAGATTTTTTCCATTGTATAGCTCTTCCAGATATTCTTTCCATCTCTTCACTTTGTCCTCGTTTTCAATCAAAATTTCTCCATTCTTGTCCCTTATGGCATTGCATCTTGTGCTCCGTTCCTTGAAGTGGTTCCTCACTATGCTGTAGGCCGCTTCCACCTTTCCAAGTGCAAGGCTGCTTTGTACATCTTCGCAAAGATTTTTCAACCACAGCTCTCTAGCTTTCCTTGCTTTGCGACTTATTTCGTTCCTTATTCTTTTGTAGCAGAGCTGCCCTTCTTCAGTTTTCGCATTCTTGTACTTTCTTCTTTCTTCAACCAATTCTAAGACTTCCTCCGTGATCCATGGCTTCTTCTTGGCAACTTTTCTTCTTCCAAGAACTTCTTTTGCGGCTTCCTGTAGTCCACATTTAATGTTTTCCCAACGCTCTTCCACTGATTTCTCATTCAGGTTCTCTCCTATGTTGTTTCCCACCGCTTTTTGAAATGCCAGCTGATGTTGAGCCTCCTTTAGTTTTTCTACTTGCCATATATTCTTCTTTGTTTTCTTCAATTTCTTGAATTTTAGATGGCATTTCATCATCACTAAATTATGGTCACTGTCGATGTCTGCCCCAGGGTAGCTTTTGCAGTCCTTCACTTGGTTTCTAAATCCCTGCTTCACTAAAATGTAGTCTATTTGGCATCTTCTTCTGTCTCCTGGCATTTTCCATGTGTATCTCCTGCGGTTGTGATTTTTAAACAACCACTTTTTGGCAACCACTAACTTATGTTGAGTGCAGAACTCCAGCAGCCTTTCTCCTCTTTCGTTTCGGTTTCCCAATCCGTATTTTCCAGTTATTCTTCCATCTTGACCTTCGCCGACGATAGCGTTCCAGTCTCCTAAAATAATTAGGTTTTCTTCTCCTCTTACCTGTTTTATAACTTCCGTGATATCTTCGTAGACGTCTTCCACTTCTTCATCTTCATAGTCAGTCGTAGGCATGTAAACCTGCACCACCACGGTATCTACAGGTTTGGTCTCGATCTTCACCATAATTATCCTTTCATTGTACTGCAGGAAGCTCTTCACACGCATTCCGGCGCTTTTTCTGAGCATGATCCCTACTCCAGCATTACCATTTAATGATCCTGTATGTATAATCCTGCAGCTTCCACTCCAAAAGTCTCCTTCTTCGGGCCACCTCATTTCGCTGATTCCTAATACGTCGAGGTCCATTCTTCGCATTTCTACCTTCAGGTTCTCCAGTCTTCCACAGGTCCGAAGCGATCTCACGTTCCATGTTCCTACCCTAAAAAGTGTATCACATTTGACTGATGTACTCTCTCGGGTAGTCCCCGCCGGAGATCCGAATGGGGGACTATTTTACCTCCGGAATATTTTACTCGAGAGGGTGCCATCACGTCTTGATAATAAAGGAAAGAGTGGAGTAGCTGCGACTCCTCGGGATATTAATGTGGTGGTTTCCCCTTGCCTTCCACATCGCAGTACTACAGCCGTTAAAGTAAATGTTACCACGCCTGTAGTGAAATGAGTGTCGCTGTACCGACCACTGTGGTCTCCACCTTCACTCATGTGAAGAAGAGCTGCTGCCCTCTCCTCCGGGTGATGAGAAGCGTAATTATTGGCGGCCTCCCGTCGCCAAGTCACGGCATCTTCACAGGTTCTGTATTATTTAGAGGCCTATCTTACCCAGGGATAGACCAATACCCCCTCGGAATGCCGTCGCTTTTTGTCCACGACTGCTTATTCGACGAGTAAACTCGCTTATCTCGCAGCTAACCTCTATATCTAGAGGTCGACCCACCATCCGCAACCCGGTGGACGCACTCGGTGGCTTTAAGCTCAGCCGCGAGCTGTCCTAGTTAGAGTGCCATTATTTAAAAAATGCTGACAAATCATTCCAGCCTAGCTATTGCAAGACCCAAAGGTCACATCTCAGCGATTATACGTTATAAATAAGAAAAAGTTATGCTACGAACGGTAGGAATTCATAAAATTGTGAAGTATATCTAAGCAGAAAGAAAACAATCAATAGAATCAACGAAAAATTTGAAGACATGAATGGTGGAGGCTGATACTTTGTGGAAATCCATTGTAGGACATGAATTAATGATACTTTGCACTATTCCACATAAAAATTTATTTCAAAGGAGTCAACATGTTTCACTGCACTGCAGCATCATCAGGATATCATCATCAGGAAGAGACCTGATGATGCTGCAGTGCAGTGAAACATGTTGACTCCTTTGAAATAAATTTTTATGTGGAATAGTGCAAAGTATCATTAATTCATGTCCCGAAAAATTTGAAATTGAAGTGAGTTAACTATAGCGGGTCTGTAAGTGGCAATGATTAAAATGTACATTTTAATGCCATTAATTGGAAATTCTTTACAAAACTTTTGAGAACATACATTTATTATTTTATTGAAGATATGTATGTACTTTCCTATTAATTGATAAAGGTATTTTTTTAACGCTCTCATGCACACTTATGTTAAGGGAGAAATATTTTCACCGACAGTCTCCACTCAGTTTCGTATTCAGCCGTTAAGGTTCGGCTGGGTGAAGGCGGAATAGGATCTCTTCCTTTTCATCGGTAGATAACCTGAACACGCCCTCGAGCCATTCCATTATTTACGAGCGACCCTGGCACGTGATCCAGGAAGATGACAGCAGGACCATTTGTCGAGGTCGGGGATGTCGGAATTCCCACCAATTTCCTTCAACCCTTTCTCCATTTCCCTTTGTTCCCTTGCCTACTACCTCCCAGTCCCTATTCTCCTGCCCTCCGGCGTCTCATTAATCTGTATATCGCCATCGCATTCTCGTTCGATACTAGTTCTCCTTTCAAGTACCCTTTAAAGTCTTGCGTTGGATTTGGCTGAAATCTTCTTGAGCATCAAAAGAAATAGAATCACATAAAACAAGAATTTCCTCGTTTTTTATTACAAAATATACTAATGCTAACTTCAACTGCCCAAACCACAATTATTTCATAAAAAAAATTAATTCGAACTATTTACTAAGAGGTTTTGCACCAATTAATAATAACTTCTTTAAGCATTGGGAAGATAGTATGATCTGTAAATGCTATGGAATCGGTTACGTGATCAAAACGAAAAATATCTCCCACGCATGCTCACGTTTCATACAATATTTAGTGTTTACTACCAGCATTGGCTGAACCAAAAACGTTGTGAATAAACCCACCAGTAAAAAGTGTAAGTAATACATATGAAAGGGAAAATACGTCGCTCCTACGGTCACAAAAATAGAATAATAAATATGTATTCAATGGGGTAGTTTACCATATTTTTTATTGCCAAATATGATAGAGTTTTTAAAATAAAAAGACCCGTATTTTTCCTTTTTTTGATCCGTCAATTATTTCTCGAGTTATAGGCGGCGAAAAAACGATGTTTTTAACCCTTTCGGAAAGGTGGTTGTGGTGCAATCTCTGACGTATATCGACTTCGTCCAATCATAACTGTGCCCGCGAAGCTACTTCGCCTTATCGCAATGGGGGCACACAGCTGACTATGCCAATAGGAGCAGTTACGGCAGCCTCTGTGCGAGCAGACCTTCTGAGAACCCCCCTCCACTTCCTCCCCTTCCTGTAAGAGCAGTCAAGGAAGGGAGGAAAATGACGTCAATGTTATCACAGCAGCTTTTTCGGTGGGCGTCACCTTTTGCGTATTTTAATGTTTGATTTATGAGTGAATGGTTGTGGTTAGAAGATTAATTTTTTCACTAAAATTCTTTTTTTGTTTCCATCTAACGATTTCTTGTACAAAATCGCGATTTCAGTTCCGAGTAAATATTATGCGACTGTATTAAATTGGTGTCTATGTCCAAGAAGATAACTCTAACCTCAAAGCAATTTCTTAGGGCATATAATTTGCCTCTATATGAATAATGCCGTAATGGCCATGGCCAATTTCGGGTCGGGGAAGGAGGTGCATTTAGGAAATGAAACGTCGCTATGTACAATCCACACACACTCGAAACCATGGTTGAAGTCAATAAAGTGTGTGTGTGTGTGTGGAATGTACACAGCGACGTTTGTTTTTCCATCTCATGGTTCCACAAAGTTAAGCCTCAAACGTTAAACTGAGATGCATTTAATTCATATTTGAGGGGACACTACCAGACATAAAGCAGATTTATCTGGAGGCGAAGATGTGACGATCATTTGGTGATGAATATGGGTAATTACCGCTTCTCAGTCTGGTAGGGGCCAATACGTGTCCAACATGAAAGCTCTTTGTCGGCCATACTTTCAAACTCAGGCATGAATCGATTTTGATAACTTCAGAGCACATGCTCCTTAGCTGATGGTTAGAACATTTAAATCCCAACTAAATTGCATGAGTTCGGGATTCATGCATTTACTTAAAGGAAATATCAGCGAGCATGATAATGAAGTCCCTTTCAGTGAGCTAAGGCATTTGCCAAGCCCCCCCTTCCCCCTCCCCCAATCTCCTGTGCACTTCAAGATTTATGTTTTTAATACGACCCTTTCCAGGCCAATTTACTTAGGAGATCTCCCTTCCTCCATCAGGTTAGGTTATTGAAAAGGATTTTTTCCGAAGCACTCTTTCGGTAGGTCCTTATTTACATTTACATTCAGATAGGCCGAGGTTCCCCTGATATTTTTAGTTAATTCCTTCCTACAAAAAACTTACGTAATGGATGTCGTTCTAGAATTCTTTTTTTTTCAGGAGCTTTGGGAGAGACTTGACTACGTTGGCGATGAGTCTCTTTCGTCCTAGTTCATCCCTACTGAATTGCCTTTCAAGGAAATGTCCTAACTAATGGAAAGAGTTGGAAATGCTCAACCTTGGTTTCTTCATTCAATGAACTGGTTCATCCAATCGATCAAAGAATTCGCCCTAGGCGTAAAAAAAGGTTATTTTTCAAAAAATACCAACAACTGGTGACGGACATTATGATGGCTTAAAATGTGAGGTTATTTTGTGCTTTATCATGCATGGATATCAGGTGATTGTAAATATGTTTATTACGCTAAATAGAGAGGAAATTCAAAATAAAACACAGCACTGTCCTGAGGTTGTAATGCCGATGTCCGGGCTATCCAAAGCCCAATTTAGTAAACGATTTGGTTTATATTACTTTTAAGACCAGATAAGACTCCAAGGGATAATCATTTTTCAGCTAAATCACAAAAAATTGAATTTTAGGAATATGAAACTTATTATTTTTGATGAAAAATTTGAATGATGTCTCAAGACTTCACTTTCAAATAACTTACAGCGAATTAAAATGCTCCTGTACTGAGGAGTTTTACTTTTTACAAGGGATTTAATGGCAATATTCGTGGTACAAAGTTACACAATTCAAAAGAACGCTTAAATACCGCGGAAATATTTTGTTTCCGAGCATAGATTCGAAAAATCTGTTAAAAAATGTTTCACTACGGAATAATTATGTATAACTCGTTTCAAATGGAGGACACGATAAGGAGGAAAAGAATTTTAGACCCATAATCATTCCATCCTTGCCTCAGGTCAATATTTTATGAAAATAAATGCTATAAAGTGCAATGGTAGTACAAATTGTTTCTATCCATTAGTTTGTAAGTTTTTACGAGGATAGTAG
This sequence comes from Platycnemis pennipes, assembly GCA_933228895.1. Classification (NCBI taxonomy): domain Eukaryota; kingdom Metazoa; phylum Arthropoda; class Insecta; order Odonata; family Platycnemididae; genus Platycnemis; species Platycnemis pennipes. Next base: position 115,104,375 of record OW121850.1, read on the forward strand.
AACCTAGCAATAATAATTCATGTTAGGTCATATAAGTCATGAAAAATAAAGAGAATTCAGTAAAAAGTCCCTGTTTTTTCTGTTTGCTCAGGCTGGAATCTATCAAAATTTAAAGGTTGGACTAAAACTTTGAAAAATGGTTTGAATATTTATAAAATTCCATGCACGAAGATTAAAAGTGAACGACGCTCTCCACGCACGTTCGGTTCATTCAATTTACTACGGCTGTGATGAAGGTGGACAAGGGATCAACGCGTGACGAACAGAGCAGTGTAGAAGGAGCTTTTAATGTAATTTTAATATACCTACTGAAGGAAACATACGCAAGGGAGCCTATATGTAACAATGGAGTCAGAATAAGTGTGCTTAGGGAAGGCCACGCGTACTCGGGTAAAAAAATACAATTTCAATGGCCTCTAATGGAGAACGCATGTGCATTTTATCCTTAATCGTACCCAGAATTCATTGAAGATGTGTCATTTAATGTTTTTATCACTACCCTAAGGATGTATAATTAAATCCACTGGAAATGTATCCCATTCCAAACGGCTGGTGTGAATTTAAATTAATTAAACTGCGTGTTTACATTGATTGCATATTTGCGCAAATCCAGCCGTTTACAAGAAGATTTTTTAAGTACAAAGGCGTATTTATAAATTCTTCAACCCATCTTGGGAAGTATATAATTTTTTGAACCGTGAGAGAGTTTCTTAAGGGAGGATATTGAGCTCGTACGCCCTCGCCGACTACAATGACCGAATTCGCTTCACGAATCAGCTAAAATGTCACGTCCATTATTTTCTAACCTCTTTGGTGGTATCTAGCACTTCTATCTATTCCGTTCACTCCTGTGAGGAAGAATGGAGGGCATTCAATGAGGAAGAGAATGGGGAATGAAGGGTGAAAGCCGTTCACCAATTCCTTCACGCCTTTTCCTCTCCTTCCGCTCCAAGGACCCTTCTTTCCATTATTCCTTAATAATGGATTCGGGGGTGGCTACCTTCATTCCCCCTGCTTTCCACCCCTTCGCCAAATCTATCTCTTATCACCTATTCTTGGTTCTTTTCTTTCCCTTCTCCCATCTCTCTTGCTCTCCTCGCAATCTATTCTTAATTTAATCGATAACATCTCGTGAATTCACCTTTCAACCATGGCAACGCATCGACATCCTGACATATTCGTAAATACGTTTTAAAGGGGATCGATGTTTTGGTGCTCGATTTTAAATTCAACAACACCATGTTCTAGAGATAGTTTCTCGAGCAAAAGTTATTCACACACGGCATTTTAAGGAGTGAATGCGTTGACACAAAGAGGGACTTGTAAGTGGAATACTAAAGGCGGAACGAATAATGCAGCAACAGGTGAATAATAGAAAACTAGAGACATTCTGTGATTCAATATTTATTCACTCCATTCCTCCGTTTTACCCAACTTTCAGGTGTATACAACTACAACTTCAAAACAATATACAGCCACTCACTGGTGTTGGGCTGATGATGGCTTATGCAAGGCTATTTTGGCCTACGATAAACAGTGCAGCTGGGTCCATCTATTTTTTTATTACTTCCAAACGCATTAAAGACAAATTTTTTAGGCTTAACTGTTTTAAATACATTTAACACACGGTCCTTGGTCCTCAGCACTTTGCTTATATAATCGATAGGTTGATGCAAAACTAATATATCCGCTCGCGAAATTTGCAATTAGGAAAATAACTTTAAAAAAATCAACAGAAGCTCTCAAATTTACTCTACTCAAACTGTCTCCTACATAAATCTAATTGAAGAAAAAGATAGAAGAGAGGAATCATCCGTCAACCATCCTATCATCCGTTTCACAGCTTTAAATTACGAAAAAGTTGGAGAAAAGAGTGTTGATAAGAAAAGGTGCCTGCTAAGAAAATTTGTTTCTTCTTTCCAAACATTAAGGGCAACATGGAGGATTCCACGGCACTATGGCTCACGGGAAGAGTTAATTTAGTCACTAATTTAGAAAAAAATTCAAAATACAAACTTATAATACACCATTTAAAATTTAAAAAATAAATATCTATTGAAAACTACGTAAGCTACGAAGGTGAAAGCTAATGGCTACGTAAGACAAATGTATTACTCGTCTTACGAAGCCATTTTCACCTGATAAGGAGTTACCGAGCTAAACATGATAGTTTGAGAATGAAAGTGACGGCGTAGATAACAGGAAATGTATTTAAGCCTCATTTAAGAAGTACTGCAGACAGGTTTTTCACATATTAGTATTCCATGCAGGCATGCTTAAGTCCTAAGAAGGTACACACAAACTATATCCCTGTATCGCCACCAATTCTAACTAATATGAGGCAGTCGAATTCATATTTCCTTTCTCGAACTTTCTATTTGTTTACACATGTATTAAGAATAATGGGGGGAATTAATGTTTTATTTCTGAAATGATTTTCCGAGAAGCCAGATGACCAACCGCATGAAAAAAAACATCCGACTACTGAAAAACACTTACGAATAAAAAAGTTCATTTCCTCTGTATCTTTTATGGAGGATTGATTGATATTTAATCTTTTTCTCCTCAAGATTTACTCTAATTATTGTTGCTCTAAATCTCCACACATGATATTTATGTGCATACTTGATTAAGGTAACTGAAATTCCTCCAACTTCCCTTTTCCCTCATTGGTCCCGTTTATAGCCACATGAGTTAAATCCTGCGGGATGTAGGTGAATGCCGTCGCTACCAAATTAACAACATTGCTCCTGGATAAATAATAATGCCTGATCAACTCTGGAAGGATTAGCGCCAATGAACTTTTCGCAAAAGGATATCGGCATTCCACTCGCGGGCGCCATCGGTGTTTCCCCTAATCCCTGCTGACCGCAGCCTCATTTCCTTCCTTTTACCCTTTTCTCCATGGGCCCCTTGTAAATCCCAAGGGCGTTTGACCCAAGTTCCTATCCCTGGTCGGATCCCTGGTGGGGAGAGGGGGGTCAGGGTCAAGTGGGAAAGAAATGCCGAGGCGAGATAATGCTGCCAGGATTCTAGAAGGTTGAACTTGGTGGGGTTTCGGATAAATTCGGGGTTAATCGATACCGAATACAATGAGTTCCCCATTAAAGTTTGAATCGCGAGAATTCCCCGATAGGGCAGGACACGCGGATCCAAAGAGATTTGGCCAGCAGAAGGGAATATCTCGGAAAGGTCAGCCTTGTAAATTATACAGAGCGAGGCTGCGAAAGGTATTTTAACCTTTTTCTCTCGGCAAGCATACCAACAGCGATTGGCTGTTGACTCATCGATAAGCTCGCTTTCAGTCTCTGTATTTTTACGAGATTTCGGAGAACGGTGTATGTATTTTTCATAATCTTGTATTTTCAGCTCATACGAGCACCAGAGTTATTTTCGCAATTCAATTGTCTGTATCAGCCATGTACATACAACATTGATATAAAACTTCATTGCAACCAAAACATTGATTTACCAAGACAACTCACCCTATTTCCCGAATTATTACAGAAAAAATAAACTTTAAAGGCGCTTTTCTACTCTATGTAAATGATTCTGACCGCTTTCAAAGATTTGCGTCATCATCAGGAAATTGAACATTCTCCTTTTAAGGATGGAAACCAGTTGGACTAATTGAAAACAATGGAATATAATAACACGATTAATTCCTTCCATAGTTACTGAGTTTCACAAAAGATTCTCCTATTCTCTACGAAAAAAATGTCTATGGTGCTCAATATGCATAACTTGTATACATCAAATAATGATAGTTGCGTTTTTTTAGCAAATCTTGTACCTTCAGTCGAGAGTAAAAGACTGGATATGTGTCATTCGAAAATGTAAGAATTTATTTAATCTGATTATTAATTGAATAAAAATGAGTATTATTCCACCGAGATGAAAATAGACCTAGAGTTTTCGAGATGTGTGTGTATGTGTGTTTGGAGAAGGATGGAGAATGTAAAGTGGGTCGAAAGGAGGACAAACGATGAAGTGCTAGAATTTCTAGGAGAAGAAAGAAATATGATTGATTTAAGTAGGAGAAGGCAGAAGGTGTGAATAGAAAGGGCTATAAAAGGGGATGGTATTTTGAAAGATGTGATGGAGGGAAGGATGTTGGGTAAGCGGGGAGGAGTAAAACAGGGATGGAATGATGGGAGGCAGGAGGTATGAGGGGCAGAAGAGGGACATAAACTGAAATTTAGGGGGTTGGAAGTATTAAATGCCATTTAGACCTACCTTCACTGGTAGAAAACCGGTAAATAATAATAATTAATATTCCATCTTATCCATTTAGACAATCCACTTCGAAAAACAACTTTCATACTTCAAACCTAAAGAGCTCATGATAAGACACAAGATGCGCCTATTCCACAGGTTTTTATTGGTGGTACAACGTGTTCCAGCAGTTAAGCCATCATCCTGATGATTGCTTAAGAGCTAATACATTTCATGGAATAGACTAATGAAAACAACTAAAATAAAATCAATGGTAGACGAGTTCAGAAAGTTAATGTTTTATTTCATAACTTTTCAAGATTTAAATCAACTTACTCGATCAAAAATGCTACAGAATTGACAAGTAAGTTGTCTTCTACTTCGCCACCACAGAATGGCAAGTCGATGCCGTTTGACGTGAAAAAACCGTTTCCCCCAGTGCCGGCAAAAGAGGCAGTTGTTCTGGCTCTTCAATACTTGAAAAATGAGGGTTGCATTGGCTCAGTCAAAAAATACTTTGATATTATTTTGAATCTGTGCAGTTCTCAATATTATTTTCACTTTACTGACACTTCTTAAGCCCAAACACGAGTTTGAAATAGGTTCACCACTTTCCCCAATCTAGGCGGAGGTATTTTTGGGAAATCTCGAAAAAAAAACTCTTCGTTTCCGAGAATCCTCTCATAAAAAATATCCATTACTATTTTCGTTACGTGGATGATATCATTTGCCTTTGGACTGGAAGTACCAAAAAAACTGTATAAGGCAGTTACATCAACTAGGATCCTGGTCCTAATTGAACCACGGATCTTTTTTCAGCCGGACCAATGTAAAATTATAAATGCAAATGCTGGTAATTCAGAGTGGAAAAGAAAAAGTTAAATTAAAGTAAAATTTACATGCCTTAATAATTTATTACATTGACAAATGCTGACCATGGTAAAACGCGTTTTTGCGGCACTTAATATTTTGCTATTTCAATGAAACAGGTTGAAAAGGAAAGTAATTTGACCACTCGGTGATGGGAAATTAAATAATTTAGATAACAGTAGGACTTAAAAAGAATATGTAGTGATACTCAATAAAACATTCTGTGCAAACAAAGACGCGGATCAACCGCTAATATAAACTGTGGTCAATTAAAGAGATATATGATTTTTTCCCCAACTGATAGCAACTGAATGATGAGACTGAGAGAAGCGAGAAAGAGGAGTGGTGTAAATTGAAAAATTAATCTTCCCTTCATGTCTTACATATATCGCAATCCTATCCACCTTTGAGGGAGAGACAGAGAGAGAGAGACTCCAACTGCTGAAGATGGAAACCAATAAAAATGATAGAATAGGGGCGAGATTGAAAAAAACGAGCAGCGCTTTGCAGGAACTCACGGAGGAAGACGGCTCGTGAAAGGGGATCCTCTTGCTGAAATGATTGATGGAATGCAAGCAGCATGTGTTGGCAAGGAAACGGAGATTTGTAAATAAAAATAACGGACGGACCATGGAGAAGACCCGCACCATATAATAACGCCGAAAGAAAGAATGTGAGCGGAGCATTTTACAGAGAAGAACGCACGACTCTACCTTGGTGGTCTTTTCAGGTTTTGATTTTCGGTTATATCTCAAACAGATTGGTTGGCTTGAGGAGGCGACCAACAGCTAAGGTCATTTAGGATCGGCTGACAATTGGATGATGGAAGAATGTTTCGGGGATCGGAGGATGCGTAGTGAGAAAATTGGCGCCAGCATTGGTCTGCTCTAACGTCAGGATCCTCGAAGTATTCTCCGCCAAGCTCAGGAATGTGGACGGTATGAGAAAGCAAAATCTCCACCACTGTCAAAATTCAAACCCATACTCTCGTTATGTAAGGATAGAACGACGTAGTGTTTCTGTTAGTGTTTTGTGTACGACTTTCTCTCTAATCTTATTTGTCTGGTCGAATCTAGCATAATACGCTGGTATATTTCATATGTGCCTAACATCTTCAGTAAAGTTCTCCGACTGAAATTTCTCTAATAGATTTAATCTGTACTTTAACCTACGTTTTGATAATGATTCCCATCCTAATTCTTGTATTAATTTTGAAACACTACTCAACCTATCGTGACACCTTTTAACGAACGTAGCTGCTCTACGCTTCACACTGTCTAGTTCTCTGATCAAACCTATTTTCATTCGGATCCCATACACTAGCTGCATACTCAAGGTGGGGTCTAACTAGCGAAAAGTAACATCGCTCTCTCACACACACACAACACGCCACTCAATCAAAATCGATGAGCACGTACTCGAGCAAAAGTTCTCGCGAGGGGCGAGCGAAAATGGCAGAGGCTGGCACACAAAAGGTTGACCACTGGGCATTCCCCTGGCAAACTTCCAACCGAAAGCAGATTAGTGCACAGGGAAGGGTTTTCTGGAGGCGGGCAACGTGCATGGAGGGTTGAGAGATGAAGGTCGGCTGGCAGGGAGGTGGGAACTTTTAATGCTCCTTCGTCCGATGCCCCCGGAAAGTGACCGACGGCAAGGGGGTGGGCGTTGTTCGGAAGGGGTGGGCCTGACGGCGGGGGAGAGAGGAGGTCAGGAGGGCAAGCCACGTGACCAGCAAGGTGGCGCCTTCCGCCCCACCTCCCCCGGCCGTCCATCAGATGGTAAGAATGCCCCTTCGGATGAGGAGGAATTATTCAGGACCGCCGCTACTCCGGGTCGGCGAGGATGGTTAAGACGGCGCGGAAGATTTAGACGTCGACGTCGGTTGAACAGGGAACCCTCGGATCAAATATTTAAAGGGGTGGATCGATCCGTCCCTTGAGAGCAATGTGAGACCGGAATGGAAGAATTGGACGCGGCCACTTTTCCACCACCACGAGCCGGAAGAGTTTCGCCAAAACTTTTCGAACCACTCGGCAGAGCTGAACGCGATCTCTGGAACGCTTAACAAGAGTTGAACCAACTCCGAAGGGAGTTGAGGTCACGGATGATTCACGGTGAGATTCATGGAATAGAAAGGATATCCTCCTCTAAGGAAAGTAATGAGTAGGTGTAAAAGCAGCGTTTCTCAATCCTTTACAATTGACAAAGAGTTTTAGAACTTCTGTACTTCGTGAACTACATTTGTTTTGAGTGAAGTTCTCTCGGATGATCCACCAAGCGAGAGTATTTTTTAACATTTTAGTATTTTTAATTTTTTAAATATTTTTTGTATAAAGAAGACAAAAATTTGCAATTTACCACAGATAAAAAAAAACATTTATTCCGACCCGGGTTTCGTTGACACTGCAACATCGTCAGGTGAAAAATAACATCAATGGTGCGCTTATATATGTAATATGCGGGGATGTGAGGAGTGTGGGGGGGTATGCCGGAGAAGGGTGGGCGAGCAGTGGAATGCCTATTGTCGGGCAGAGGAAAGACACTCGAATGGGAGGGCCAGAGTGCAGGAGGTAGGGGAAAAGGAGGAGGCTGAGGAGGGGTGGTGGAATTAAAACATCAACTGGCTGGTGTGGTGGCTAAAGTACTGGCCTCCCATCCCAAGGGCCCGGGTTCGATTCCTAGCAGTGGCGGATTTTTTTCACTGGAAAACCGGTCCCAACTTGTGTCCCTAGTCGAGGGCATTTCAAGTTCAGTACTCCGTCCGTCGGATGGGACGTTAAGCCATGGTCCCCTCGGCATCTTTCGTTAAGAGCAGGCTAATGCCGACGCCGGGTATCTTCTTCCACCCTTCTTCCGTTTCCTGAAAACTCCTACCATTACCCAAATACCCGCAAATGACCTCAGCTGTTGGTCGCCTCCCCTGAATAACCAACCAACATCAACTGGCGGAAACCAAGAATGCCTATATTTCTGTGACATACTCTGATACCGTCAACTTCTGCCATGATTTTAATGAGTATTGGTTAGTTTATAGTTCAGAAATATTGCTTGGCTCTCGGCGTGCATGACTATTGTTGTGCTGGGTGTTTGGTTTCTTGATTCCGGTCCACCCTTCTTAGTTATTGGGAAGACAGGAAGCTTCCGAACAGGACTTGGAGCATAACCGGTGTCACGATTGATATTATTACCCAGCAATCTTGCATGAATTGCCTATGAAAAGTATTTTACATATTCATCAACCTACTTTACTTAAACTTACTATAATTTTCTAAGCCTCTAATATCTGAAACGCAGCTGGAAACAGCCTCACTAGCCAACCATGATAACTCAATTTGACTAAAAACCACACACATTACAAGCAAAAAAGATAGTAACATAATCATATTTAATTACGCTTAACGGGTTTAACTACTGGTATCTTCTTCGGACTAATGTCTAACGGACTTCGGGCACTTTTTAACTTCGTTAACTTTACTCTACGTTACCTCACTTGAGAAAGTGCCTTCCGAAAGTATCTCTTCCTCGGGAATATGAAATTTTACCGATCCCAAGGGAGGCATATGGCGTTATGCCGTTTGCCTCCACTTTACGGAAGTTTTAACTGAATCTACTCTAATGGGGTGCTGATTTAGAGCATCGGATATTTGGAGAACATGGATATGATGCGTATAAACAATTACCAATCCAGCCTCCCAGATGTGTAGCTGTATCCCTATATGGGACTGAATTTCCATCCCGAGGAATTGTTTTCAAATCCAAATTCTTATTCTCAAGGATAGATAGTAAGACACAATATCAATTGGGATACAGTTAACTTTTCTACTGCGTTTGGATAAAGATGCATTAGAAAGTCAATAACAGCTCCATTAGATAATAATTATGATAAGATTAGTAATCAGCAAATAAATAATATTATCGAGCATTTGATATTTATGAAGCATTCTAGTTTTATCGCTCATAAAAGGAAGGATTGATATTTGAATATTGGTGTTATAAGGAGAGAAAGGGTGTGAAAAAACGGAAAATCAGTGTGACGTTAAATATGAACGACTCTTTAGATCTTCGTGCCATGACTCGGAGTGCCTGGATTTTGACTGTTTAATTTAACACAATACATTCCATTTATTTGTTTTTTTCTTTCATTCAGAATTTATTCATATATAAAAAATATGTACACTCCTTTCTCTTGCACTACGTTTGTTAATTTAATAATACCTTAAAAAGTATTCTTTGAATTTTTATCCCTCACATTTATATAATTTGTGAATTTTTGCGATGAATTTGTACCTTTTTATCTCGGATATAATATATATTTTAAATATAACTCTTTGCAGTAAGTGTTAAGATTCTGAGAGACTTGATAAAGTTTACGAAAAGAGTCATTAATGGAGAATATAACATTTAGAGAATATAGAAATTAATTTTGATTGAACATTAGTAGATAATTGAATTATCTACACTTTGAAGAGGGTTTAAACTATTCTACACAACTCTAAGCTGCTAAAATTGCTATCGTTTATACCAATAATGTTTACCAGCCAAAATGGGTTTGTACTTTAATATTAGTTATCAAGTAATTTTCCTTAAATTTCGCATCAAATGCTAAAATCACTGCATAAATAAGCAATTAACAAGGAAACATTTTGGCAACAAACAATAAATCACAAAAAATAATATTATTGCATACATTTAATCCTGATACTTACTCCCACATAGGTCGTAGGTTCCATGCCTACTGATGTTTTCATATGCAGTACAAAAAGAAAGCATTGATTAGCGGTAAATTATCATTTTTTCTTTCCCACTACTCGTTCCCTAGACTTCAGCAGGGTACAATAAAATGCTTCTTCATTTCGGAGTGCGCATGGTATGACTTTTTAGGGGAGTATTTTACTTTAAATGCAGGGAGGAACATCCAATTACGACGAAAATGCGTTCCTTGTCTTTCATTAACGAAGTCTAAAATGGAGCGCTGGAACATAAGAAAAGGCCTGATCAGAAGAAAATATTGATGGAACACGTAAGAACTCAGTCATTCGGAATTTTTCTCTAACAAGAAAATGCATTTTTAATTCTCCCACGTACATTGAAGGTATTTATTCAAAGCGAAGCAGAAACCGCTCCATCTCGGGCTAAAATTCGAAAAAGTAAATGTAAATGATACCTCACACCTCACACTAGCACAAAGTTTTGATTTATTACTGTATTTAAGTAAAAAATGAAACTAAATGTCAAGAAAATTAAGGTTCATGGCATGAATAACCATTATTTCCTATCTACTTCCTCACTCTATCATTTTAATCGTGAATATGCACTGCCCTTGACTTCACGCAGAGTAAATTTTAATCACACACGGAAACATTAATGCCGAAATTTGATGCTAAAACAAAAATGATAGATAGCCTGAGGTGTTATATATATGAATGTATGAAAAATAAGTAACATGTTGTACTTGCCCTAGGGGACGTAATGAGAGAATGTAATTGGCTGAAATAGCCTAACCAGAAAAGGGATGAGAATGACTGTGAAAGATGAAAAAATAACAATATTGGTAGCATAAGTGGGAAGAAAAATATAAAAAAATGTAATAACACAATAAAGAACAAGACAACACAAATTGTTGTCTTGTTCTTTATTTTGATAAATTTTTTCTTACCTTATGTTGCGAGGGATAAGTTCCCTGTAATTGTTTAAAACTAAAGTTGTTTCATTTTTTTTTCTTATCATTTTCTTCGAGTTCACATGTGCCAATGTTTGTAAGGGTGTCATACACAGGTACCCTTCTGACACCCTAAATTATCTCCACGTGCTAAGTATATGCATATATATGTATTGTTATATTTTATGTAATGCTACTGGAGAAAATAAATTCAAATTCAATTCAATAAAGCATTACGATACCATGGGTGATAGAATATAGAGAAGATTGGAGTCATATGGAAATAAGAGACGCTCAAAGAAAAAAATGTAAGTATGTACACATTTAGAAATAATTAATATGCTTGGGGAAATAAAAAGTTATAAAAGTTATTTGTTATCAAACGGCTGATAAATGTGGGTTAGGGCAGCAGGTTGATAATCTAAATTACACCATATCACTTAGTAAAAAGGGTCGGTAGTTACCTCTATCTTCAAACCGATGAAAAGAATTGCAATTACGCCAGGAAATAGTTGAACAGAGACTCAAATGTATGATAATAGCTGAAAAATTCAGTTCCATTCGCTGACATCCGAGAAAGATTTTTCAACTCAACCATGGATCTACGGTCATAGACGGTGTGTTGACAGAAAATGACTTACTGGGATAAAACATTGAAGAAAAAGGTTTTGTCATGAGAGAAATAACCCCGTCCGTTAGCATGCTATCGAATGTTGAAGGAATTGAAAAGAAAGATTAGAGTTTACACTTCAACGTATTGAGTTCCTTGGTTTTATGCCGGGGACAATCAGCTTCGAAACTGGATCAGCTCAGTTGAGATTGAAAATTTAACTGCCAACTTGCATCGCACACGAAAATAAACGACACATACGTTCAGTTTGAAGGCTCAAATTGCGTAGAACGAGAATGCTAAAGCAGTTTATCCAATGAATGCATAGCGAGGCGATGTGACGGGATATCAACCCGATAGGGTTTGAAGGCTTCCAGGAGCAAAGACTGGAGCGCGCGGTATAATTGCCTTAAATTTTAATGGAATTAATCTCCGCGCATGGTGGAGTATCATAACTGAGGATGGATATGGAAGGAGAGACATCGCGTATCGCGACACGACAATCCTCTCAAGTTTGTTTACATTGTTGAGCGTCTCAGCCTTCAGCGGAAGCAAGCAAACAATATTCCTAGAGACAAGAGGGATGAAGTATTGCCTCGCGTTATGTTGATCATGACAACAGAGTCTCTGCAATGGTTTGCTCGGAACGGATTAACAAATGACTCAACGGACACACCCTGAGGGTCAAGAGTACTCGGCACAATTCTTGGCGACATGCAAGTAAATATCAATTTTCCAAAATTAGTGGCGATGATTTTGCCTCATTACCTTGGTAGGACGTGCTGTTTCGGGCTATAAAACTTATCGAGCGAGAGATGATTATGCGCGAGCTTTAGATACATTTAATTCCTATAAATTGAAGCAGAACAGTGTGACGTGTTAGTGACAGAATTTAGGCCATTTTTTATGACTGAAACATATACAAATTCACGCACGGAAGACTTCTTCTTACAGATTTGTCCTACGCAAATTTTTAATCACTAATATTCAGGAGAAAATAAAAAACTTTTTACTCATTTTTTGGTTACAACTCTTTAGGTAGTATTTGATTAAAAGTCTTTTACTGTGAAAATATTTTTCAAGAGAGAAATTAAATAACTAGGATCATTCGTGTAGAATTAAAATGGGACAATATAAACATTTTTCTACTAATGGTAGGCACGCCTGTTTATAAAACGATATAAAAATGTTAATAGTGTGAGAAATAATACTGAGATTTATAAACAACTGGTGAGATCCTTTCAGCTACCATTTCATGTCTGCCTGGTGCGCAATTAGTGAAGTTAATACTGCATGCAGTAACGGTTTCCTTTGAGCTGGTCCCTGTGAATATACGAGTAGAAATGGCGAATCTACTTTTTTCATCCAATTTTGTACAGTTTAATATTGTCTTCCTCTTCCTTAGATGAATAAGATACGCGACGTGAAGAGCAACAACCACTCATCAGACAAAAGCTTTTCCTTTGTGGCGCATTCAAGGGAAAATGTAACTGCACGAATTGTGTTAGATTTCGTAAAATCAGAAATAGGTGGATTCCTATCCTAACTTATTGATGCTGCCATCGCTTCACATTTGATTTAGCCATTCAAAGACTATATAAAGGCAATCGATTTTTTTCATAGTATATCTCCACAAATTCTGTGCTTAAAGGCAAAAAAGAGGTCCAATATGCCGCAAACAAACAACAATACTAATTACAACTAGCAAATGTATTTTTGTGGTATTAGATGGTGACGCCATGGTTACATGGTGACACCATGAACCTAAATAAGGGGAGGGAATACCAATTGGTATATTCACAAAACATATCTTATCCACTTAAAGGTATTGGTAGATTATTCAATAAGAGAAAAAGTAATCAGTGCGTCTTCGGAGGTTTAATTGAAGCACATGAAAAAAGAAAGAGCCAGGTTTTGGCGACACCAAGATAAAGTATACAATTAATTTCTGGAATGGTTATAAGTTTTCCAGAAACAAGAATATTCCAACGCGAGACTGATTTAATGTAAATAACATGTGTTGATAGCTGAGGAAATCTCAAAGTCAAAGTAACACAGAATAAATCAGATATGTTTATTGATATTTCATGAAGTTCCAGTTATCAATAAGTCCTCACTCTTACAGCAGGGCTTCAAGTCCGTTCCACTTTCACAGGTAAGGACATTCAGATAAGGACAAGATTTTCAGGAATAAAAATGGGAAAGAATCCCAGAATCTAATTTGGATAGAACCTCATCCTTTAGACTTTGAGCGCAACTTCAACCTGTATTCGAACGCGCTCTCCAAGGTTATTCCCCATTATGGAATGCCTTCCAAAATTTTTCGAACGTACCGCAGATGAGTTCAATCATTCTTTTAAAGCGACTTCGTGTCCATGTTCTCATAGTTTCTTTTTCCGACAGTTGGAAGTAAAGAGACATCCAGATTAAACCCTACAACTCACAACAATGGTGTGTGGCAAATTATCAATTTAATATTACAATATGGATAACTGAACTAGCCCAAAATCATTAGAATTACTAATAAAATTAAGAACTCTCCTATGAAATTAGATGTTTTCGCATGCAATTCTGCAGTTAAAGCTACCAACGTTTATGTAAGATATCACTTAAAAAGAAATATTTACAGGGGTATTTAGTCAATCGTGTTAAAGGAAATTAAAATTACACCTAGTGTCATGAAAGCATGAAAAAATACAATTCATAACTCTACGGTTCCTATTATATAATACACGAAGTGTCCAGGGATATATTGACATATCCCAGGTGACTTTGTTGTAATTTACTTCTATCTCTAACTGTACATGGGAACAATGAATTTTTGAACCGCTTTATGAGACTAATAATCTCTCTAATTTTTTTTTCATAATCTAATCTGCCCTAGTGCACTGGGATTTTTAATAAATATAAGTATCATCTTCAGAGACCCGGCACGTTTTAAATTTCTGCAGCAGTTTAATTCTGTATTTTAACCTATGATGTGACAAATGGGTTCAACCTAATTCTTCGAATAAATTCGAAACACTGTTACATCTATCGTAGCACCGTTTAATGCTTATTAATCAGCTGCTCCTCATAAAACATCGTCTGATTCCATAACCAAAGCTAATTCATTTGGATCCGATGTACCTACTCGTTGGGCATTCTACGGTAATCAGATAGCCTCGAGGCTGACGGGAAGGAAGAGAGAGGGGTGGGTGAGTAGTACTGGAGGTTACGAGGCGAATCGTCAAACGTGTCGCAGATGCACCATCCATACGAGATTCACGTTGGAGAGGTAGTTGACGTGATTTGCGGGAGTGGCTCCAGTTTACCTTCCGCCGGAGGCAGAAGGGGTGGCTCTTGGCAAGCCCTTCCACCCCGCCCCTTGCCTCCCGAGGAGCGTACAGGTCGAGGACATCGTGTCTTCGGGAAGCTTTTACAAGATTCCTTCATTAAAATTGGGCCCGAGCACACAAAAGCATCGCTCGGGGGCAGCTAAAGCAAACTGGTTCAGTCGTCCCTACCCATCCAAGGCCTCTCTTCACAGCCATTGCCCCACTCTCCCGATCCACCATTTTATCCCCCTCCCTCGCCCTCCTACAAGAAACTAAGCAAGAAGCTGTTTAAGAGGGCGAGGGAGTAGGATGGAAGTTATTGTATGGGAGTTTTTAATTTTCGGAGAGCAAGAATTTTTTGACTAGTTTTTCTCTTTCTGGGATCGCGTGTGTGTTTTTTTTTTAATGTATCTCTTGCCCCTTCCACGTTGATCGTCCTCTCAGGAATTAAAATTCCTTATTCTCTGTGGTCTTCCTTCAGTTTTCTTCCCTCCCTCACCTTCACAGACACCCCTCCTCCCAAGGATGTAATTATCCCACCCCCACTGTTATGCCGTTTCTCCTTTTTACAAGCGTTAATTGGGAAGGAGAAAAAACTGGCAAACGACGAAATCCTTGCGGAAGCTACTCACAAAGCGGACGTTCCCATGGAATTCCTGCACTTTACGGGAATGCAGTGAGTTATGTCCAAGTTTTCCGTGAAATGTTTCCTAAAATAAAGGAAATCAAACTTTAAAAATCAATATTCATCCCACTTGTCCGGTATTGGGAGCAAGTATGCTTGTTTATTCTTTACTGCTGTTAAGGGCACGTTTTTTTTACTCATTCTTGCTTCACACGCTAATTAGCCAGCCATTTTAGCATGAGCGTTCTTATTCGTTGTGACAACAGATTGAGTGCAGAAATGTAAGGAGCATTTAGTCAGTCATCCTCGTAATAAGACACGTGAAAGGTTGACTACTAATGATACTAAATTATTAGTTTGTACACAGTGATGATATAGCTTTGGATTAGGCAGTGGTTTCAATAAATAAATTAAATTATTTTAATTGTATATTCTCGAGCATAATTTAGCAACGTTAAGATATTCACAAGTTCTAAAAATCTCTACATTCTATTTTTTATTTCAAAATTTACCCTACGTATTCTGATTACCCCATGAAACTCCGCTGTTATCTATTATTATCCCTGACTGTGGGCGAAAAAAATAATTTTTGAAACTCCCTGTCTTGCGCAGTAAGCTCTGTTGCTATATATTCAAGATGTAACCCTTCATATTGCGCTGGCTTTTTTAACATACTTATATCATATTCACAGAACCGGTCGCTTTCTGCAGGAGATTTCATTGGTATTTTAACTTACGATTTGAGAGTGATTTCCAACCCATGTACTGGTTTCCAAGAATTATCTGGTAACCAGCAAATGGCCGGGTTTAGTTTGACTGGACACGTCCGCAGGTCTGTATCGGGATGAGACCCCAAAACTCAATCCACTGAGCTTCCAAACGGTATTTTAAAATCAGATGGGTGTAAAAAATATAAATTAGACGCATCAAGCTCTTTCAAATTTTTTGGGAAGAATAGCAAGCAAATAAATCTTGCCATATTAGCGGAACTACTGAAATTATCATCATACCATCGTAGCCGTACTATCAGCTATCAAACAGTCAGCAACGCAAGTAGCGGGAAGCTTCCGACTTAAAGGAAATGTTGGAAGAGATTAAAGTAATCTCGATTACCTTAACAAATGGATAATAAAGAACAGAAAATTATTCATCCAAGCCCAAAGCAGTGAAGGATTTCACGTTTTCCTGGCGGATAACTGTGGCGAATTTCCTAATCCGTCGACAGACTCGAGTAGACACGAGGGAATAAAATGTGAAGGAAAAAAGGAACAAGCTGAAACATAAGCTTGGGATGAAATCAAGGATCGTAATAAGTTTAACGCGGATAAAAGAGAAAAAAATTAATTCTCACCCACATAAAAATGTGGGAAAGACCTCTTCGTAGCTTGGAACGAATTTAAATCCTTGACTCCTTTTAATTGCACCCTTTATCTGGGAAAGCGCCTTTCACGACTTCTCCCACAGAACAAAGCCTTTCCTACGGGTCGGTGGATTAAAATCTGCGCTGCACGGGGCAATGCCTTATATTCGCAAACTGCCGAGATTAGAGCCTCCAAAGCAGAGGACGTGGTTAGACACCATGGTGCCAGGACAGCAGGGCGACTTCTGCTAAGCCGCAGATCTCCAACAGGATTAAAACTTCATGGCAATTCAGTTCTAACGCTTCACAGTATACGGCCCGGAAAAAGAATTCGACTTTCACTTGTTTGAAGTTAACTCCGTATATGGTGGGAAAGTTGTAGCAATGCAATGCTGTTTAACCTATAATGTGGACGGCCCACTGAACCAATGGCAATCTCCTATTTGAGGCTTCAAAACCACATATTCAACACTTCATTTTTGCCACAATGCTTCTCATTCTATTGTCTCATATACTGTAGTGTAGTCAATATTCTGTTTCTTGTATTCCGTATTTGTTCAGAATTTAAATAGCAACCAAGAATTTGCTTTTTTAAGGGGCATCGACATCAGTGATCAACAGCGCTATTATAAACTTATTATCCAACTAATCATATAATCAAGTGTACAAATTTTGACCCTTTTTTTTACCAATTATCTACCAAAAGACTACAAAATACATTTGCAAGGAGCGTGGTACACCAAGGGCATGGGACGTTTACCAACAGGAAAGCCAATCATGAAAGATAAGAAAATTTCGGAGTAGGATATTTGCGATACAATTGATGAATAAAACGTAGAATAAAGACACACACAAAGGGGCTGTGGAGGTAAGATCTGTAAAGAAAACCCCACGTGAGAAAAGAATCAAACCCAAATACAATGAGGCCAAATGGAACTTTTCAGGAACATTATGGATGGAGACATGGGATGAAATACGTGGAATATCAAGGGATACATAAAGACGAATATAAAAAAGAAGATGGTAATAGCGTATCATTGAGCCATAAGTCAACAAGGAAAAATAGAAAATTGCATGCAACCCATCACCGTATCGGAAAATCCTGATAATGATGATCGAAGGGCAAATTTTAGTACCACTTCTACCCTTATCCTCAAATTATATTTAGATCTCCGATGTAAATGAACTTACGAATCAGTTCATGGACAGGATTGAATGGGGTCGTTTACCATATTTTTTTTATTGCCGAATCTGATAGAGTTTGTAAAATAAAAATACCTGTATTTTTCCGTTCTTTGATTCGTCAATTATTTCCCGAGTTATAAGAGGCCAAAACCTGATGTTTTTAACCCTTTCGGAAAAGTGGGCGCGATGCAACCTCTGACGTATGTCGACTTCGTCCAATCACAACTGAGCCCGCGAAGCTACATCGCCTAATCTCAATGGGGGGACCACAGCTGGTTTGGCCAATGGGAGCGATTACGACAGCATCTGTGCGAGCAGACCTTCCGAGAATCCCCCTCCACTCCCTTCCCCTCCCCTAAAAGCAGTCAAGGACGGGAGGAAAATGACGTCAATCTTATCACAGCAGCATTTTCGGTGGGCGTCACCTTTTGCTTATTTAAATTTTTGATTTAGGAGTGAATGGTTTTGGTTAGAAGATTAATTTTTCCACTAAAATTCTTTTTTCGTTTCCATCTAACGATTTCGTGTACAAAATTGCGATTTCGGTTCAGAGCAAACGCCCCCATTCGCCTCAATCTATCAAAATTGGATTCTATATCAGACAGTATGGTTAAATAGAGATTCAATCTCTCGATTTATAAGACGATATTTTAACTGATGAAACTAAACACATATTGTGAACTCCTACTTACTATAGTAGACACCATAAACACAAAATTAGGGAAATAGATAGCCGAGAAGACTATTTAAAGACGTCTACCTTTCCGCGTTTAGTTTGGCCATATGGCCATGATTATATCCATGGCATATGACCATGATTATATTCAATAATATATACACAAGCTCATCAATAGGTAGCCTTGGCAGTTGCATCTTGGTAGAAAGGCGTTCAGCAAAACGAACTAGCCGTACGGATATATATGTTTGATCTCCTATTACAATCTTTTTTACGTTTTTATAATTGAACTCAAATGCAGCTACTAGACTTGAATAATGAACATAATACGAGTTAGGGAAATAGATAGCCTAACCGGCAGAATTAAGATATATTTTTTTCTTGAACAGTTAGGGACCTGATTAGCTGTGATAACATTGAATATGTAATACACTAGCTAATCGATAGGCAACCTTGGTAGTTCCATTTTGGTATAAAGGCCTTTAGCTAACCGAACTAACATTATGTTAATCACACATGCTTTGCTTTTTAAATTCCTTAAATATCTTAAATTCTTATAGCTAGATCTATATATCCACTTAAAGAATGTTAGTAGTGCATGTATCGTTAAGATTCACCCCTACCACACAACGTTTTGGTCGCTTATAGGTCAATACACATAAAATCACCTGTGGCTCAAGTTCAGGAAGAAGTCCCTAGTTGTATGCAAGTTCTCCGTCCAACAATAAATTTATCAAGGCATAGAAGCTTCAGTTGACAACAGGATGGAAGGCATAGCAATCATAGTAGGTAGAAAAAAAACTGAAATTCAGTGATCGGTTTAAGACTTGTGCAATGCGTGAGTGCAGAACGCAGAAAGAGCATCCGCGCTTGAATCCCGAGCGAGCCATCGAGAATGACGTCATTCTGTTCACGAATTCCGGGGGCGTTTCATGACGATGGCACCGGCTAGAGACACCGCGAATGTCTGCCCCACAGTCTGCCCACTGGCGACAGTCAATTGTCAGAGAAGAGATGGCAAGGGAAGGGAACACCGATCTTTTCCCGCGTGGCATCCCCGGCTATGACAGCAGACGCTCGCCTCTGCGCTTAACGGTAGCTCATCGAGACAGAATTGCACTGTGGGTACATTTACGTCAAAGATACAACCTAATGATGTCAAACCGCCTGAATAATACCCTCGAAGCCACAATAAAACTGTGTGTCAAGGGGTGAATTTTCACCTAACAAGGATGACCGATCATGCTTAAAGAGGAATAGTAACTATACATTCGCCATATCATAAAAATTTAAAACATTTGAGAATTAAAAAAGGAAAGCAAGCATGCATAAACGCGTTGTTAGCTGGAATAGCTAAAACACTTTGTACCATTGATGGGCAAACATTTTAAAGAGGATGGGCCAAAGGAAAGGAAAGAAAAAACTTTAGGCGGGCCAATATAATTTATTAAAAAATGAAAATGAAACATTTTACAAAATTCTTATGCTTTTTGTGTTACCAAGTCCTATTAATGACTGAAAGTTTATGAAGGAGAATGTGATAAATGAAACTGACTGCATTCCCAAAGGTTTCTCATGATTTGGATCAAACTGGGATTAGGAATAATCCCTACGGACCGGATAGAACGTTTCAGGGGGCTGAATCTGGCCCGCGGGCCGTAGTTTGCCCATCACTGCTTCATACCAACATGCAATTACCTAGGTTTACTATTTATATTCTCGCGTATTCCTAATTTAATGTATTCACAGATATTAAGTTCCGTAATTGTAGGAGGAAAGAAAGACATTTTAAAGGTTTGTAAATCTATTTCCGTACTACTTATTGTGCTTATAATAAAGTTCACTGATATACTGGAATTGCAATATAGTTTTAAACTCATCAGTAAAAATATTATCTTGGATTTTGCTCAAGTGATTAAAGTCTATATTTCAACTCACGGTCTGATAATAATTCCAATTTACTTCTACTACAGCTACTCAGTTCCACTCCGAAAAACTCAGCTCTAACCTTAGCAGCTCAGTTCTTCTAGTAGACTAGTTACGCTAATATAATAGCCACATCGTTCTTTTACAAATCATAACGATCATCGCTGCACATGGTTGTTTATAGCAACCTCGTAAAGATGCCATGCACTGATAACGTATTCTAAATGTCGAACTTGAGAAAATCAGCTCTTTTTCTAATACATATCATCAAATTTTCCCAGTACTTTTTGATAAATCTCAATGCATGATTAGCTTAAACAATGATTTCTCTTTCTAGGTTAGAGTTCTAGGTAAAATTGCCTTGAAAAATAATAGTCAAATATTGTAATTAGAGAGTATAGTCATTTTATAAAATATTGAAAAGGACAGGCAAGCTTGCAGAATAATAACACAGTGAAAACGCTTCAAAAAAATCACTGATGTTGTCTTTAAAAACATAAATGAAAAAGAACTCTGGGTACAGTGAGTTCTATTAAATTTGATGAGATATAACTGTCCTTTTCAAGATTACATTCGACTGTCGTATAAATGGCAAAAGTTAGTCCTAAAGTGATTATACGATTTAAATTGATAATTATATTTCATTTATCACAGCAGTTGTGGTTCCTCCTGATATTTTACTGTCAATCAATTGCTGCAACGTCAAAATGAAATAAAATGAAGGTGGATAAAACAGCTAATACAGTAAATGAACGGCAAACATAATCAATTCTCCGTTTCAATAAAATACATTTCCTATTTCTCAATCTTCATTCACTTACTGTTAATTATTCTTTTGTCACTAGCTCGTCAATCTATACCGGCGCACGTTGTAATCGCAATCATCTCACGGACCAATCTATTAGCCGCCTAGATTATTATCACTTAAAAATGTGGCTCAAGAAGGGGCATTTGGCCCAGGTGTTTACTCATTTAATTGGCTCAGATTAGATATTAAAAAATGAACAGAAAGGCTGAAGTATTCGCTATGTCAGTGAGAATAAAAAAAATAATTGTATATTAAATTAAATATATTAACTTAGACGATAAAAGACACAGTCGTGAAAGGAAGGCGAGTTTTCTTTAAAAAAAGTGAAAGTGAAGGAGAATATAAACTACTACTCAGCATCACGTGGAACTTTCACTATATTTACCATAGCCTTGATTAAAATATATTTCATAATTCCTTCATATTCATAATCATCTTCATTATAACATGGAGCTAGAACGAGAGCTTCCTAATAGAATTCAGACCCTTATACACGATTTACACTTGATATCACGTATATAGTCCTGTAATTCACGATTCAGTGTCCGGAAAAACACTCAATATAGAGTAAATTCCTATAAAAGAACAATAATTTAAATGAAAATCTTATTTTTTCATTAAAAAACATCTAAAGAACTTTTCCTTTAGTATAGGCAGAAGAAGTCTGGCCTTTATTAGACTTTAAGAAAATATAATCTTCCTTACGTGTTTCGTCCCAAACTTCGGATGAAAGTGCATAATCCGGAAGAAAATAGTACGAATGATACGGAATTCCTTCAAGGAAAGACGGAGGAGATATTAATTCCAAGTCTTCTGAAGCGAAGTCGGCGACCCCGAGATTGAAAATTCTTTTATGTAATGACGACAATCATGTAACAAACGGGTGGTTCGCAACCATTTTTCACTTATGTGGAGAGAGAAAATGACAGAATTACTCATTTATCGACAATTCTCAAAGGGTCATTTCTACATACTTTTAATTTATATATTACATTTATTTACTACTCTCTCTTACACAACATTCTACAAGCGTCTTTTAGCATTCCATTCGCTCTCAATACCTAATTGCTTCGTTACTTCAACTGCTTTCTAATTTCTTCCAACAATCTTATTTCCTACTAAATTGTGCTCAACGTTTCGTATTTTCAGTTCATTACAATGCCTACATTCTCTTCCACACTAACATTTCTAAGGATTCCAGTGTTTTCTCGTCCTACATCCTCAATGTCCAGGTGTCAGACCCATGCAAACCTACGCTACATAAACAGCCTTTCACTAACATTTTCTTTGCATTCCTACTCATAGTCACAAATGAAGCAGGGAATGTAAGATTTTTTGGTCTCGTTTTATTTCAGCTTTTATGTCAAGGTATCAGGTGCTCTTCTAAACCACGTTTAACAAAAATGTTATTATGCGGAATATAGTATAATGTCAATATACCTTGTATTCTTTTTTATATCATGATAAAAATACGATTTTTAAATTTTACGCGTTACAACACCTGTTACCACTGCTTATAAAACGAGTGGAAAATATAAGCATTGCAGTTCTTACCTTAATGAGATGTGATATTTATTTCGAACGTCCTTTCGTTTTTCTTACCCGATACTTCTGGCTTCCACACTCCCCACTGGGATGATATATAAAATTTAGCTGGGAAGAATATCTTACGGTTAGATAAGTTTGCAGAATTTCGTGTGCCTCCCCGCTCCAGATGAAATACACTTAGTAAATTAATATACGGTGGGGAAGCAGCTGCACATTTATCGCACTTAACCTGTTTAATTTCCAAGTTTTTTAAGCGTGGTTTAAAACATCGCCCCACACGGGCTTGCGTAAAAATCCTAGCGCTAGCTTAAAAAAACAAGGCGCAAGAACTCTCTCTGCCACATTCGCATTTCCCTCGCACAAAGTGATGAATATGTACCTGATTGTCCATTTGCGGTGGAAAATTTTATTTCTTCGCTGCGGGGTGTGACGTAAATGATTTAAATCCACAAAAATGTTGCGCAGAGCGCACACTCTCTCACGAATGGCTTAACTTGGATGTTGACATGAACCTCACCTCATTCCCGGTAAAACCTTTTTTTCATGCCACGCGCATAAAAATCTAATAAAACACCTCTCCGAAAAAGAAAAAAAATAGAAGTTTGTCCCCCACAGAGTGGCTGAGTTTCGACTATTTTTTTTTCATTTTTTCGTCCATTTTTTCAAGTTTTTCCCTCTAGTCCGTGATGAGTGCTGGCGACTTACTAAAATTGTCGCGAACCGCGGACTACGCCCTCAACCACGCTTCAATGAATTCTACGTGCCTGTCGGCTTGACCACCGTCCATGTCACCTGCACCATGAAAAAATAATGAAGATGCGTTTTTAGGTCCGTCGACGGAGCAATGCTCTCTCCTTCAGGGTGAGGTTGAGGGGTTGTTCACCCTCCACAAAAGTCGACTAATGTCTGAGCTACGCCCAAAGTTCGCAATTCATGTCCCAGCTTTTTAATTTTGCATTTTTGAAAATTTTCCTCGTAAAATCGTAAAATTAAATATACGTATTTTTTTTTAATTTGGGTACTTAGAGATAAAAATAACCTCTATGTACATTAACGGAATTTATCTCCTCTACTTTTAATACTTTTTTTCATGAATCGCAGTTGAAATTAAATAATTTTAATGAAAATAATGGACGTCACGCATAAGAAAAATGTGCATTCTTATCTCGAGCATGCATAATTTGCTCAGATAACCGATATTAGATACGAATTTTCTCGAATAATAATAACTAGTGAAGGTCCCAATTAGCGTTCAAGATGTTAGCGTTCTTTTGCAGTCATTGCAGATGAAATACGCTGGTGAGATTACTTTGGTGCTGCAGTCGTCTCGGAAATTAAAAATGCGGCAATCCTTAGCTTATTTGAAATACTTGGTTAATTCCAATGTATTTTACGTTAAATTAATTAGCTCTAAGCAAAAATTTTCAGCGTAGCCAGATATTTACGATAAAGAGATTTGTAAGTCTATTAAAGGTACTTCTAATCTAATTCTAATTAAATTGTAATTTATAATTCATAAAAAATCGATTACATTCATTGAGACCTGAAGCATAATCACTAATTGAAATAAATTTCCAGACTGAGAAAAGTCAGTATTTATTAAATAATTTCTATGACTACTCTACATCCTCAGGTATTTTTTGGGTTTCAAAAGGTGGCTTAGAAATTTTGTGAGAGTAAGCAGTATATTTAAAAGTGGCGTAGAAGT
Organism: Platycnemis pennipes; assembly: GCA_933228895.1. NCBI lineage: Eukaryota > Metazoa > Arthropoda > Insecta > Odonata > Platycnemididae > Platycnemis > Platycnemis pennipes. The sequence goes on from OW121850.1 coordinate 115,128,882, forward strand.
ATATTCAACTAGGTCGGCGTTCTCTGCTGTGTTCACTCACACCGTCTTGAGCCAATGTCCTTAATTAATAACTTAAGGTTCCAGCGATAACATGCATTAAGTGCTTAAAGAAACAGAACAAGAAACAAAGAGTTAAGGTTGGTGTAGTGGCTTGAGTATTGGTCTCCCATCCCGAGAGCCCACTCTTGATTCTCCAAAGAGGGGGGGAGGTTTTTCAAGAAAACTCCGGTCCCCATCCCATCTGAGAGCGTTGCGGAGGTACTCAGGTTCGGTACTTTTTTCGCCAGATGGAATGTAAAAATTTGGCACATTTGGCGATTTTGTTAGAAGACCAGGCTGATGGTGATGCTGGGTTTATCTCAACCCTTCCTTCACTCCCTTAAACTCCTTACCACCTCCGAAAAGAACCTATCCCTCATGGCTCAAAATACATTAGTAGCTGATCGCTTACCAGATACCAAAAGAATACATCTTATTGTTAGATAATTCGTAAGCAATTAGACAATTCAACAATAACGTTTTTCAATGATTTATTACCTAGCATGGCGGTGGAGGAAACAAGTCTGTGTCAATTCAATATTAAGTAGTGGCTGAAGTCAATTACTTATTCAAGAAATAAGGCAAGTTAGTCTCTTTAGTTAATTATCATATTTATCGGGAAACAACCTCAGTTTTATCATCGATATCCTATATTAAATTACAAACTTACTTCGCTACTAAACACAATTTTCGCCAACCTACTTCCTTTCTCAGTAAGGTAAAACCTCTGTTTTGAGGTCAGTTAATTTGAAATGTTGTTCGACGTGATTAAATCAGAGTTAAGCATCAATTTTGATTGAAAGTTTTGAATGATAGTAACCAGACGATTTTTTTTTACGTCTCAGGAAATATGTATTCACGCCAATGAAGTCCCCTTAACTCCCCTTAATTAATACGTATCATTAATATGTTTCATTAATTATTTATGTAGATAAGCGTTTGCGTTGAGAAATAAATAAGGCATTCACAAAAATGTCCGTTTTTTTATTCGCAGAATAGAAGGTTCATTCCTGGCGTTACGGCACTTGGGGTGTGATTTCAGAGCCTTAAGAATCATTATAAGGGAGGAGGAGAGGACTTAAAAAGTAAAAAACCAGCGTTAAATAATATGGATTCCCCAAGCGTGAGTTTATTATGAATTCTGGCCCTGCATTCCATACCTTGGCTTGGTTTCACTACAGCTCAATTAAAATTAAATATGAAACCATTACCGGGTAATAGAAGTATAAACGCCCAGATGAAAAATTCCTAACCCCACGATGTGACAGCGACCTCAAGTTACCGATAGGACAGAATAATACCATAGCTTTTGACGTTTTATCAAGCTGTTTTCACATTGTCTCCTCATTTTCAAGTTCGTTTTACTCCTTATTTTCACAGCCCAAATTTACTGTCGATAAGCGCCTCAGCCATGAATAAAAACGGCAATACCCCCTGCAAGAAATGAAATCCTAATCTTTCAATTTCTTGGGTTAAAAGGGATGAATAATCCTTTGAGGCTCCGATGCGGGAATACGACCGCTGACAGAGTGCGCACAAAAAGTTCACGATCTCGGAAAAAGAGGTCACATCCACACTGAGCAGCGGAATTTCACTCGTTAGGAAAGAGTTCACGCAGATAGGTCGAGTGAGAACTCCGAAATATTATTCAGGAATTCATTTACTGCAGGAATAGAAAAAGGAGCAAAGGATGAAAACTTAGGATTTCCAGTAGAATTTGGGTTAAGTTGCTTCGGAATGATTTTACATCCAATCAAGCTTACAATTACTTTTTTTTGCTCCACCTGCTTTATTCTCCGAGTTTCATAAGAGCACAAGCGAGAATGCAATTCCAGGTAATGAATAGGTACGGAGAAAAAAAGAGTGATTTAGAAATTCGTCCTCTGTAAAAAAAAAAGCCCTGAACGTTGTACTCAAATGAAATGCTTCATTTAAAGAAAGTACAACGACGCTGTAATGAGCACGAAGCAGAATAAACCGGAAAGGCAAGAAACTGCTTCGTAAGTAGCCAAAATAAGACTATAAAATTGCTTGTTTACCACTTATTTACTGACATTTCTTGTAACTAGCAGTCAATATATGTCCCTTGATCAGAAAAAGAATTAAAGCACTGAAACTTGCTAGCAGTAAATGCTGTGATGGCTATACTTTTGGACTTAGGCACAAGATGGACGAGAGACTGCCCGATCATTAACTTTATCAGTGCTCGTTGTTAATACTAAGATTATTTAGTGGAAAATCTCCACACAAACATTCAGTCGGCTAGCCTCTAAGGATAAATAAATTTTCTTTTCTCTATCCTTCACTTTTTGTTCCACATCTCATATTGACAATAAGTCTTCCCCAGCTATTCTTCTGCTCATTTTCTCCTACACAACTTTTTATCGATTCGTGATACACACGTATTCGGTCGAAAAAATTCCTTCGTTTCCTTTTTAGACTGTTCATAATACTTCTTTTTCTCATATTTCTCTTATATTTAGTAAACAACTTAGGATATCACTCAGTTTATCCATTATCATGCTCAGTAAAAATCCCTTAGTAAGTTGATCAGGCTATATATTTGATGATATCTTAGGGTCTTGTCCGTTTTTTTTAGCAATCAAATTCGGATCACACTAAAGACAACGTCGGTGAAAGATGTTCAAGAATGGGAATGAGGTACCAACAGAGTAATGTATGTACATTATTTTTTCTATCATTTTTGTGGACGAAATGCAGCACATGCAATAACCGGACCTCTGCCTAACGTATGAATTTCACATTCTGCCTGGCTCAGTGCACATCACTGTACTCACCAGATGGGCAAATATCAAGGATAGATTTTGCTGCATTCTTTTTTATCATACACCAGCAATTTTTCAGAATAGCCAATTTTATTCTGGATCGATATATTCAAAGCCATTTACCACTACTCCACTCCGTTTATCACACAATACTGGTTTTTTAACTGTAGAGTCTTATTCAAAGATACCTATAACATAGTTAAAAATAGGTTGTGTACAATAAAAACGTTCAGAAATGATAAATTTTATTCTTTTTCATACCTTCATTATGATGCGGTTCCACAACATGTTGAGCCTAATGTGGAGTCTTGCATTCCATTAAATTCAGTCGACGTAACACCGGAAAAATTAAAATCCTTTGAAAAGCACGGATGGGGAATACAAATGTCTCTCCAGATGAACGATTAGGTGGGCAAATCCTTGAAAGACGAAGGGGAAGGAACTGGGAAAGCGGAAGGGACAAGGGCGCTGAAAGATATTCGTGGCTGGTAAGGATGGTGCAACACAGTCGCTAGGGATCATCACATTGGCGTAACCGGGGAAATCCAAGTGCCCAATACTCGAAAGAAGCCTTCTTGAAAGCTACACAAACTCCCTGAACTACCTTCCTCTCTATGAAAAAAATAATTCAATCCGCCCCGTGATGCTCGTCTGTTTTTCCTTTGTCCTCGAAAGACTTCCACCGGTGGAACTGGAAAATGTGAAAATGTTCCTAGATCGATATCTGCATATTACTCTGCAAGCAACTACAAGGGTTAAATGAAAGGTGTGACACTACCTTTGCGAACACAATACTTGTGTAGGTAATTATTTTATTATCTTCTGGTAAAGAAAAAATAATTACACCAAGAACTCAAAGCAGGTGCACAAAAAACTTCTCACTACATTCACATTTTACCCTACAAGACAATGCAAGGGCATGTGGCAGGAAGTGGTAAGACATTAGCCGAAAAGTTGAATCCTTAATTCAAAATATTAATATTTGAAACAATCATTGCAACTGATGCATAGCAGTAAATTTTTACTATGTAACAAAACCTACTCTTACCAGTCTCATGAATCTCTGCAGAAGTCTCATGATGTTCCATGACGCTCACTGACTTTGTGAACACTTCCCTTATTACGAGATTCAGCCGATTATGATACGTGCTACGATCGAAAATTTGATGGAATAGGTGCCTAAAAGTTTTCAGCTACTAACCATGATATTAAAGGACCGTGAAAGCGAATGTGCGTTAAAGGGAAGGCAGAGTTGAAAAATTTGATATCCGTATACGACACGATGGCGACGTTAAAGCGGATGGCCTCCTTTGCCGTCCGCAGCGGACTTTTTGCCGAACGAAATTATTTAAAGGAAGTGTGCGGCGGTTACAAGGAGAAATTCTCTATCCTTAGCTCATTCTGAAGTTATTGAGAATTGACTACCTATGCTATGAATTTAGTGAATCAATCCATAGCATAGGTAGTTGCATGTTGGTAAAAGGACTTGAAGGTAACCGAACTAACAGCATATTTTTGCATGCTAACTTTGATATTTTTATCTTTTTAAATAGTGAAGTTTAGACTAATATATTAATATTAATCCTATTTCATGCATGATATGTAGTGCATGTTTGGTGAGAATTCACTCACTGCCACACACCTTCATGGTGGCTTGCAGGGTATTATGTAGATGTATTGCGGTTTTGGGGCAATGAAGGACTCACGAGGACTCACACGAGAGTGAGAAATAATGAGATAAATATTTCCAGTACGTAAAGGAGATTACTGGAGCTTTCTTTTCTTTTCCTCAACGTATAAGATATTTTTATCTTTAAGACCTAAAATGAGAGATAACAACAAGAACAAATAGTACTATTTTTCATTCGTTACGATTAAATTGAACAAAAATATAAGGTGAGAGAGCGGAAAAGCATTTCAAGATTCTAAAAAATCGAAGGGGATCGAAAGACTGAGTCTTAAAAATAATTCATATTAATAAAAACTATTGATATTTGCATATAATGAATGGTGAAGATAAAATGGACCGGAAGTAGTCCTGAGAAGCTCGGAAGAAAAGAGAAGCTTCCTGAAAACTCTAAGAAGAAGACAGGATAACTTATTCGGCCATATCTTAAGACACGATGGCCTGATGAAGACAATCGTTGAAGGACAAGTGGATGGGAAGAATGGATAATTAAGGCCTCAAGTGAGAGATATGGAACAAGTGATGAAGGACGTGAAAGAGAAGAAATATGTAAATATGAAGAGATTAGACGATAGAAGAACTCAGTGGAGAGATGCGTCAAACCAATCTGAGAATTGATGACTAATGATGATGATGATATAATGGATTCCATTTTTGTGAAATGAGTTGTTAAAAAATAATGATACGAAACATAATAGCACGGACGTGTCAATGAAAATATCAGTAAAACATGTTTTATATATCTATGCCGTTGTCGAGGAAAGATGATCAACATCAAATTAACACATGAAGCACATATAGCCGAAATGCGAGTGTCGTGGTATTTTGCTATCAAGAAATAATGTTATGAAAATATTTAAGTATACCACACAAGAAAAGCAAAATATTTATCAAAAGTGATCAAATTTTAGGCCAAACAACATTTTATGCAAAGGAACAAACAGTTGAATTTCAAATTTGTCCCTCTATTAGTTTCACCTTTTGGTGCTCCCTCTATTGATTACTGCTAGAAAAGTAGTTAAGTTTCCTGCATACATTGTAAAAAATGTTAAGTACAACAAATAATGACTACATATTCATATTACTAAATACTTTCATATCTTGGAAGTCGCGCATGACAACCGAAATATCGGCATTTATTGACTGCTCCAGCCTTCATTTAACAGGTATGCAAAGAGAGCATGATGTAAGTATTACGCGCAAAACCAAGACGTGCATATTACGAATCACTCTGAATCACCATCATCATCTGCTCAATTCAGGCATTAAATATATTCCATATTTCAATACGGTCCAAGAAATGACATTTGCCCAATTTTGACCAGTTAACAAAAAAGTAGTTTCATCATTTTCATGTCCTAATTACGTTCTAGTCCGGTCTTATCCTAATTAAAAAATAATTCAAGGCCATGAAACTCGGTGTCAAGATCACCTAAAGTAGCGTAACGAGGCAGCAAAAAGTCTAAACTAAAGAAGGTACGAAGCCAAATAAGTTCACTTCATGGTTTTTTTTCCAGAAAAAAAGAAGCTAGCCGTCTTCTTAGCTACAAATGTGTATCAGTAAAATTTCGAAAATACCCTTTTTTGCCGGCGTGCACTGAGATCTATTTGCATCACAAAAGTGTGCCTTTGTGCCCTGCAAAATGAATTCCTTTCCTTAACTGCACATCACAGGACTATCTTCCCTCTCATTAATATTTAAGTAGTTACGATTAAGCAAAAAGCTTGGCAAAGACCTAGAATACGCTAGTCACATTTATTACTTTATAAAAAAAAATCTGGAAATACGACAGGAAGCCAGAGCAAAGTGCCAAGAAAGTTACGATCTGGAGAGTTGTTCGTGACTTTTTGCCCAATCATGTGAATCAGCTACCATTTGAGCTTTTTCATGCTCTTTCAAACTATTCCCCTTCTGTCTTGAGATAATTTATTCGGTGGCTGAGAAAAAAAATACTTTTGTAATCAAGGACAATGTAAAATGCATCACTGGCTTCAAAGTCACCTTCTCTTACCAGCAGCAAAGTTCGCTCTCCAAAATTTTCAAATTTTGGGGGGTCACCAATACCAAGTTAGGGTCATAGAAATAGGTGGGATTAGGTGGAATTTCTGCATTATATAAACACAAAAATATTTGCTCTCTTCCACAAAATAAAATTAAATACTGCTCGACCGGTTTCGACCTATCCAGGTCATTTACAATAGCGTGAGTGAAAGAATTCTAACTTGAAACCAGAAGACCACGGCTTAACGTCCCATGCGACTGATAGAGTACTGTACTCTAATACTCTACAAAACTCACTCAGGGTTGGTTTACCAATTAAAAATATGTTCAGCTGCCGGGAATCGAATCCCGGCCATACCGGTGAGAGCTCCAGCTACTTAACGAATTACCTTCGGGGGATCGAATGCATTAATACCTCGTTTATATAACCTTAGAAGATTAATTAACGCCACTGCGACGGAGGTGTGCTTTAATTGTTATCGTATTTATCTTTTAATAAATTAAAAACTCAGTCTCCCAGTTAATAAAATAAAAACTGTGTTCAACTTCCAGGAATAGAATCCGGGCCCTCCCGGTGACATAACAGTACACTATCCACTACCTATACCCAATTGAAGTCGATTTCAAGCGATCCCAACGATAGGAGAGCTTTTCCGAGCGACGGAGTAGACACGTCGGCGCATAATGGGGGCATTTACTCGTAACCGAAATTGCAATTTTGTACACGAAATCGTTAGATGGAAAGGAAAAATGAATTTTAGTGGAAAAGTTAATCTTATAACCACAACCATTGACTCACAAATCAAAAATTAAAATAAGCAAAAGGTGACGCCCACCGAAAAAGCTGCTTTGATACCGTTGACGTCATTTTCCTCCCGTCCTTGACTGCTTTCAGGGGAGGGGAAGGGAGAGGAGGGGGGGAGGTTCTCGGAAGGTCTGCTCGCACAGATCCTGTCGAAACAGCTTCCATTGGCAATTGGCAGAGCCAGCTGTGTCTCCCCCATTGTGATAAAAAGCGAAGTAGCTTCGCGCGCTCAGTTGTGATTGGACGAAGTCGATATACGCCAGAGGTGGCACCACGCCTACTTTTCCGAAAGGGTTAAAAATATAATTTTTCGCCGCTTATAACTCGAGAAATAATAGATGGATCAAAAAACGGATAAATACGGGTCTTTTTATTTTAAAAACTCCATTAGATTCGGCAATTAAAAAAATATGGTAAACGACCCCATTTTTGAGGAAGCCAGGCGTGAGGAACGGTAGGAGGTCCCGAGGGGGGGGGCCCGGATGAGGGAGGGGGGAAGTTCGTTGGTGCAGTACTCACGGTGCACTCGTCCTCGTCCCATCGGAAGCGGCAGTTGATGCGCTGGTTGCAGCGGAGCGCGCTGGAGATGCAGGTGGCGTCCTCGCAGTCATACTCGTCGGGACCGCAAGCTGGAGGCAGCGCCGAAGGAAGAGGAGCCGCGGAGGATTGGCGGAAAAGAAGAGGAAATGAAACAATTACTCCAGAATCTATACACGCAAATACGAAGCGCCGAGTCGCATAATGTGTTCAATATCAGGTAACGTACACCGTAATACACAGTGATTATAGGCACAGCGTAGAGCAGCTAGGTTCGTTAAAAGATGTTACGATAGGTTGAGTAGTGTTTCAGAATTAATACAAGAATTAGGGTGGGAATCACTAAAGATTTATCTTGGGGAAGACACATCCGGGGAAATATGCGGCCGAGCGAAGAGAAAGCAGGGATTTATAAAAAGAGTACTCGGGAAATGTGATGAGAAGACAAAAGGGCGATGTTACTTTTCACTAGTTAGGCCCCCACCTCGAATATTAAGCCAGTGTATGGGATCCTAATGAATTAGGTTTGATCAGAGAACTAGACAGTGTGTAGCGTAGAGCAGCTAGGTTCGTTAAAAGATGTTAAGATAGGTTGAGTAGTGTTTCAGAATTAATACAAGAATTAGGGTGGGAATCACTAAAGATTTATCTTGGGGAAGACACATCCGGGGAAATATGCGGCCGAGCGAAGAGAAAGCAGGGATTTATAAAAAGAGTACTTGGGAAATGTGATGAGAAGACAAAAGGGCGATGTTACTTTTCACTAGTTAGGCCCCCACCTCGAATATTGAACCAGTGTATGGGATCCTAATGAATTAGGTTTGATCAGCAAACTAGACAGTGTGCAGTGTAGAGCAGCTAGGTTCGTTAAAAGATGTTACGATAGGTTGAGTAGTGTTTCAGAATTAATACAAGAATTAGGGTGGGAATCACTAAAGATTTATCTTGGGGAAGACACATCCGGGGAAATACGCGGCCGAGCGAAGAGAAAGCTAGGATTTATAAAAAGAGTACTTGGGGAATGTGATGAGAAGACAAAAGGGCGATGTTACTTTTCACTAGTTAGGCCCCCACCTCGAATATTAAGCCAGTGTATGGGATCCTAATGAATTAGGTTTGATCAGAGAACTAGACAGTGTGCAGCGTAGAGCAGCTAGGTTCGTTAAAAGGTGTTACGATAGGTTCAGTAGTGTTTCAGAATTAATACAAGAATTAGGGTGGGAATCATTATCAGAGCGTAGGCTAAAGTACAGATTAAATCTATCAGAGAAATTTAAATTGGATAGCTTTACCGAAGATGTTTGGCACATATTAAAAACACCAGCGTATTATGCTAGATTCGACGAGATAAATAAGATTAGAGAGATAGATTGTCGTACTGATAGATTCAAAATGTCATTTTTCCCCCGTACTATAAGAGAACAGAATAGGCAGCATAGCAAAGGGATAGGTAGGGTAAATATTTTAGAGTAGTCTGTAGTGCATGATGCATGTATTAATCCCTTAAATACTATAGACACTTGTGTTAGTACTTAGACACTAGCAACTTGCATGAGACCCAATAGTTGATTGGTTGCATGTCAATAGTGCATGCTTAGTGATCTTCACCCCCTGCCACACACCCTCGCGGTGGCTTGCAGGGTATTGTGTAAATGTAGAGGTGTAGATGTAGAGTTATCGGCTAACAAGCGACTCGGCCAACGAACATTTTTTTAATTGATACGGATTTATCTAACGGAAATAAATCCTTTTAGCTCAAATTTAATTTGGATCATTTAGATTTACGCGCTATCTGAAAAGATTCACTTTAAAAATTAAGGAGAAGGAATATAAAAACGTCGTGTACATATTTTAAGCTCAGAGAATGAGGTGTATCTCTTGAATAATAGTGCCATGATCATCAGATTTTCAGTCTAATGTTACCTCTCCTTATCACGTAATGTGAACAAACTAGGCGTTTAATAGTACTAAATAGAAATTACATCCATAGGACTCATGGTTTCAAGCTGAACTACGAGGAACATCTCCATATTGGAAATATTAAAAATGTAAAAATGTACTAGTGGTGAACCGTACAAAGTGCACTTTTTTGAAATTTTTTACATGTAGCATCATCAGGACTATTCGGAGTCCTGATGATGCTGCAGTGCAGTAAAACATGCTGACTCCTTTGAAATAAAAGATTTTATGTGGAAAAGTGCAAAGTATCAATACTTCATGCCCTACAATGGATATCCACAATGTATCGGCCTCCACCATTCATTTCATCTTGTAATTCTTTTACTGGCTGTACAGCTTATACCAGAAGTGTTATGATAAAATGAGTGCCATCATTGGCCTCCACTCACTCTGGCCGGAGGGCTTGTCCCTGTAGGCCGTGAAGAGCGCCTCGAAGGTGGAGTTGACCGCCTTGGCCTCCGTGTAGAAGTGCACGTGGAGGATGTTGGTGTGGGACACGACCGAGTCGGCCATGGAGCCGCAGAAGTTCTTGAGGCGATGCGGAAGCTCAGTCATCTCGGCGAAGATATCCACGTAGTTGGACTCGCAGTCGTTTGGATTCTCCAGTTTGAACTTCTGGAAGGCGAGCATTATCTGGGGAAGGAGAAAGATGAAATGAAAACGTTGACTGGAGAAAGAAACAAGTTTTCACATTCGTCCAATCGTAAGTGTAAACTTCATTTTTCGTATTTCGATATTTTATGCCATCGTTTTAACCCTCCCTACCTACCTGGGGTCTTTTTTGACCCTAGCTCATAGAGAAAGTTGGGTAACATTCTCTATGAGCTTTGAATTTTTACAGTTTTATGCATCATATTTTAGGCACCCTCCGATAAAACACTTTTGCATAATCAACAATAAACTTTTAAAAAATAATTTCTTGCTTGGGGTCAATTCTGACCCCAGGTAGGTTATGTGGAACTGACATATACCCGAACGTACTTCAATTCTAGGAGATGAATTGTCATCTTCTTTTAAAATTAACTGAAAGAAAATTAGCTTTTGTCATGACTCTGTCTAGAAAAGAAAGAATATTAGCATTTTCTATCATAAACTGAGTAATATACTGAGTGTTAAAATTATTAGAAGAGAAGAAGATCGTAGAGTTAAGGATATACTTATCTCGAATGTGACACCGAGTTAGATATTCTGGTAATATACACCGTCGTATAAAAAAACTATATTTCAACTTAGTGAAATAAATAGAGGTTGAGTTATTCCAGAGCAAAATCTATTACATATTAGCAGTTTCCAAATGGGTGAACTTGGAGACTAACGCATAAGAAGTCGATCACATTCACCTCACCCCATCACATAACAGAAGCTTAAAACTGCTTAATGATTGCTAGCATACTATGATTTCAACTTCCTCTTTCTCGTCCTCTGAGAAAGGAGAAATGAAAAAGACTAGTTTTTAGGAGATGGAGGAGGTGGTGGAGAAGGTTGAATTTGGTGGAGAAGGTTGAATTTGGTGGAGGTAAAATTGAGGCGGATTGGGATTACGTGGATTGAGGAGGTGAGAAAAGGATGGAGTCGTGGCTGAGGCCAAGAATTTGGAGCTACAGATAAAATTGTGGAATGCCGCTCAGAGGTGTAGCTATTTAATTTAATGCCCTTACTCTTCTTATGATTTTATTATTTGCCACTCTTCCAAAGCATCCAACGAAGGTCTCAAATTTAGTAATGAAATCCGAGGTATGAGAGGACTCAGATGCCTTGCGAGTAGGGATGGTGAACTGTTACGACATTGATACAAATACGAAAAGCTGTTTCTTTCTACACTGGAAGATATGTTTCACAACAACTCAACGAAAACTTTCAACACGTTAACGTATCATTTCCAATACGGCAATGGGTGGTAGAAAATAGAGCGTAAGATCAAACAACATAATCAAGGTAGCCGATTGAACATTTAGCGTGCGTTTCGAAATGCGAGTGAAGTCAGGATAATGAGGTTTGGTGGTTTCAACGGTGTCCACGATTACAAGGTAATAAGGGTTCCCGCATCGCTTGATAAATATCGATCTAAAAGCAACGTGATGCACTAAAAAAGTGTCCATCAAGGAACTAATAGATCGATGCGAATCAAGCGGTACAATATGCATTATTTCCACATTTTGTCTTTGACTCTGGAAGCAGTCCAGTGGTTACTGGGGGCAAATTATAACTAAGGTAACTTGCGCATTTAAAGACAGCTGTGTTTCTTGAAAAGGGGTTGGAATATTTTAGGAAATGGAGGAAGGGTAGAGAGAAACCCGGTTCGGCGTCCGCCAAATATTCCCAACATACGCCAGGGGGCCAGCAATATAAACGGTTCTCCACATTAAGATAACATGATTCAAGATTAGTGTTAACGTAATTTGTTCTAAATTACGAGACATTTGGAAAGATTGCTTAAAATAGCTGGGAAATTTTGAAAAAGAACCGGTTAACCTGAAACTAAAACTATTGTAGATATTGCACTTTATATAACACTATGCATGATTTGAAAGAGTAATTACATTAAATATGACGTATAAACATAAATGTTATTATGATAGGAATAAGGATATAACCATAAGTTATTTATAACAGCAATGATCATGTTTAAAAATCTGTTACACAAATTCGGGTAAAAAACGAGAAAAAATCCATTTAATTCGTTTTTCCCTGAAGTGGAATTAAAAAATCAAGTAAATGGAACGTTTTCATCAAAACAACTGTCCTGAATGACAATGAAAAGCGTTGTGACTTCCACAATTTTATTAATAGAACGACCGGTTTCGGCTGTCAAGCCATCCTCAGGTAGATTAAAAATTGTCAGCAGAACACAGGTCTATATACTCCGGGAGTGCTATGGGAGCGGGAGGGAGAAGTGTGGGGAGGAGGGAGGGGGTTGTGGTTGGCTTAGTGTGGGGACGAGGAAATCACGAGGGTTGTTTGGGGGAGAGGAGGAGGGGGAGGGATATGTGTTTAAGGTGATGAGTAATAAGGGGGATGGGTTTGGGAAGGTTATGTCATTGAGAAGGCCTTTTCTATTAAGGCTAAACTCCCGAATCTCCAAGGCATCCCTCTTCCTTCCCTTCCCAGTAAAATGCAGTATTTATGGGTCAAAAGTGCTTCGGTGACCCGTCTCCAAGAGGTGTCGGGCGAAGGCTGACGAGTCATCCTTGTTCCTCCAGCATGCCTTATGTTCTTTATGGAGGTTGGCTCGCGACTGCTTGAGTCAAATTGTCTAAGGAATCTTATTAATTTAAGTACGAGTATATGCCTGGTAAGTGATCCTTACTTCACAAAGAAAATTATCTAAGCTCTTGAAAGTCATAAGTATCACAGGAAATACAATGAAAAGTCGAAAGATTTATTTTTAATGATAATTTTAATCAGCTCGACGATGGAGTCAATTCAGCATTTACGTTAGTGAAATAAATTTATGTACTCAACGAATTTACTAATTAATAACACCAGAATATTACTATCAAACGTTATGTCATAATATTATTCTGAAATATTCTTTAATATCTCATTAGTAATGATATAATTCGTACACCATACATTTTGGCTAGAGCGACCGCAACGCTACTTGAAGTCAACTAACGCATTTCGTCTGCTATAAGCGCATACATTGGTGGATTTAGCGCAAAATACGGTGGATTGATACCTGTTTTTTCGTGTCATTTTATTCCTTGTGAAATTACGCATTAAATATCAGTTTTTTTGCAAAATTGACGTGTCAATATGGTATTTTTAAATGTTATATTCCCATGTGATGGCCATTCTCGCCGTTAATCGTATGTAATTTCAAATACAATTTGTGCAAAAAGGAATATGGGTTGATATAATTATCTTTACTTTATTAGATAGAGTAACTTTAGTTCTATAATTGCTGAAAATATAAAAAAATGACATGACTTTCACTTTTCGGATCAACCTCCTTAATTCTGCACTTGAAGTTTAGTCCCGTATGGGCAATGTAATGACATTCACAATTACCACATTTTAACTTGTATATGCCTGATTTAAAATTAGTGTCTAAAACGTCTTTGGCATTGTTCGACAAGTTGCCTAGTGTATCGTTGTTATAAAAGCATACTTTAAAATTATTCTTCGGGATTCGTTTTGCTACAATATAAGACCACTGTCCTGTATAAAAAGGATGAATTGAAAACCTAGCCAAGACAAAAAAAGTTGATGGGAATAAATAAGGGATTTCGGGACTCGGGTAGTGACCCGGACCTACTTCACTCGACTCGTTTACCCGAGAATGAGAAAGGTCGCGCGGACAAGGGATTGTGGACGACCCAGGCAGGCCGAGTACTCACCCTCCAACCTGCCCTGACCCTGATGACCCACATGCAGTCAAGGGGCACACCATGCATGACCGTTGTCCGGATCCTCTCAGGGCTGATGTCCGACTTGTTGATGAAGCCCTCGTCTCCGGCCAGGTCGAAGAAGCAGTTCTCCACCGGCACGATATCTACTGCAAAGAGGAGTGCAGACTGAGTGCCAGATTTTCACACAGTATTAATCTCATTACACACTTAACATTTAATCCCATTCGTAGCCTTAGAGCTTAACATGGTAGCTGCTTTTCCAAAAACAGACTTTGTTTTTGAAAATGAAAAAAGTCTATAACTACTGTCGGCGCAGAAAGTACGTGCACTCGAGTTTGAATACAAATCACAAATTAACAGCTGAGCCTACAGAAAAATAATCACATCGTAATTTTTATAATTTTATTCTGCGTTATTGGATAGCAGATTTAAATTTTTAAAATGAGTTTTCATGTTTTTACAACGGTTTTTACGTAAAAAGTGCCAGTTTTTGACGGTGTTCGAGCAAAGCGCCGACTTTGATGACTCGTAAATCAATAATTAGGCGTTCAATTGAAACCAAAGTTTAAAGAATGATAGATATATATGTTTTCCATGTAAACTGTAAGTTTCCAATGTGTAACTTTAATAAAAGAAGATTTGTGATCAATTTTATAAAAAGTTAGCATTTCAAAACTGGGGTGTCGTAGAATTTCGCTCTTGGTCGCGTTATAATCCACATGTCTTGAACATATCCGATATGTAATTGTCTAATATTTCAACACATGCGTTTAATTTAAATCGATTGGTATTTGTACTGGCGAAAGCGAGCTCCCTTGGCAAGGCAACACTGCACAGCTTAAACCACGCCAATCGCTTTACCATCCTCCGGGTTGAACACTGAATTGGTGAATATTAAACAAAGTAATCCTTTTCTCAGGTAATGTGCAAAATCTGTCTCGTCAAGTATACTTATTAGGCATCACTGCCCTACGTCACCATCATATCATACACAGCATTCTCATTCCCAGTGTCCACTAATAGCGTAGCGTAGCGTGTAACCGAAAAACGCACGCAAGTACCGTTGAAATTCATAGTGCCTAATAATGCCAAATTACGATGGTTATGCGCTTTAGGCGATTCAGATCACGAGAAAAGGGAATCACGATATTCGGCCAAGACGAAAAAAATGGATAAGTCTCAGATCTAAAACGTCTAAAACATGACGAAATAACTTGAGTTTGACTTGCTTTTTAAAAGCTAAACTTTTGAATTACAACTTTTTCAGTGCCACTGCCAGGGAGGGCAGAACTGAGTTACAATTGTAGTGCAAAGGTAAATCTGATTACGCGCGTAGCTACGCTAGTAGTGGAAACGGGGAATCACAATTAAACCCCTCGGCGGATTCACTCAAAGGAGGTAAATTCGTCGACGTATTTCATCTACATCTACATAATACCCTGCAAGCCCCCATAAATATGTTTGGCAGGGGGTGATTTCAAACCAAACATGCATTATATATCACGCTTAAAAAGAATTAGCAACTGTATTCAACAATTTAAAAAAATGAATAAAATAGCAAAACATTTGGGTGAGCTTAAAGCTCTTATAAAAATATGCCACTTCCTACGCTATCCGCTGATACACTTATGTATGTACGTAGGTTCACTACTGAACATATTTAAATCTGTTCCAAAAATCCACATTTGCATGGTAGAAGGACATTTTGAATCCGTCTGTTCGGCAATCAATTTCTCTGAAGTTATGACCATTGGTCCATGGTCTATCATTGTAATTTGGAGTACGCAAATTCATTCTATCGTCATCAGGGAAATTACTGTCTTGGGATTTAGTTGAAAGATTAAGTCTAAATTTCAACATTATGTCTGATAATGGTTTCCCCTCGCGGCAGGCACGTAGACAGAAATTTGCTTCGGGGGGGAGGGGAGGACGGGGGCTAAGTCTTGCGTAACTTGAAACAAATCAGCATTGCCCGTTCGGTGCCAACATGTTACAAACCTCTTCCCTTAATTTTCAGTGTTTGGTATTTACTTTTACAGTGCCCATACTTATATCTTCTCACTGGTAAAGTCCACTGCTTACCTCGTTACGAAGCAGTTAATTTGACCGACTCCAGAACGGAAGTTCAACCCATACATGAATCACAATTTGAAAAGAACAATTATTAACCACATGCATGCATCAAACTAGTGATACAATTTCAAGACACTTAGCATTTGAATTGCTATGCAGTGTAACCTGGATTATAACACCCAGTTAAAATCAGAACAACAAAATTTTTGGGAAAAAATTTCGGGGGGAGTGAGGCTGAAGCGCCAGAAGCCCCCACTGGCTACGTGCTTGCCTCGCGGTAAACCCGGTCAGACAACTCGATGGTTTCGCGAGAATTGCTGCAGCAAAAATGAAGCATTCTACGTCTCCCGTTTTTCCCACAACTGTACATATATTTTACCCATAACTTTAATGTTATCATTTCTATCCTGTTGATTTTATATGGTTTTCCTAATCGAAACCTTATACTCATATTTTTCATATTGTATCACTATATTAATTTTTTTTCATTGTCATATTATCTTACTCAGTTTTTCCTCATTGTAATTTTAATTGTTTTTTCTATTGTAATTTTATGCATTTTTTTCAGTATTTTAACAACGTTTATATGTATATATATGCTATATTTCATGAATTGACGAGGGGTTAGATGGAAGAAGGGACTTTTTAGTCTCAATCTCGCCCCAATAATGACGCTTATCTATCTATATATATCCCATGGTCACTCACCAGTGGTTGGCTTCGGGACGACGGTGTAAACGGCGTGGAATCCACTGTACTCGGCGCTCTCGTCCGAGTGGAACTTGAGGTGGAGGAAGGGGCCCGAGGAGGTGAGCATGGGCGGGAAGCTGTGGCCGCAGAAGCGACCGAGCTCCGAGGAGAAGCCGTAGGCGCCGTCGCGGACCTCGAGGAAGTCGAAGCGGCAATCTTCGCTCGGCTCCATGTGGAACGCGTCCCGGAAGTCCAGCCGGAGGAGATGATTGGGACTGGAAGCTGAAGGGGAAGAGAGGGCGAGACCAGAGTGTCACAACAAATATATTTGGCTTTTTTTATAATATATATATATACTTCTACATCGCCACAATACCCTGCCAGCCACCATAAAGGTACGTGGCAGGAGGAATTCACACTACTCTCCGTGCCAAAATCTTGTAGACTCAAGTTTAAACCTAAATAACTCCGAAACCGTTCTGCATCTACATCTACACGATACCCTGCAAGCCACCACGAGGGTGTGTGGCAGGGGGTGAAGATCACCAGGCAAGTATTACTAACATGCAAACAAGCAACTATGGGGTCTCATGCAACTAGATTGTTGCATGTAGTATTTAGTACTCTATTATTTACTACTAGAGACTAAATACTACTATTGTTTAGAGACTTTAGAGACTAAATACTACTATTAGTAGTATTTAGTCTCATGCATCATGCACTACAGACTACTCGAAAATATTTCACCTACTTATCCCTTTGCTATGCTGCCTATTCTGTTCTCGTATAGTACGGGGGAGAAATGCCATTTTGAATCTATCGGTACGACAATCTATCTCTCTAATCTTATCTTTATCTGGTCGAATCTAAAATAATACGCTGGTTTTTTTAATATGTGCCTAACATCTTCAGTAAAGCTATCCGATTGAAATTTCTCCAATAGATTTAATCTGTGCCTTAAACCGTTCATCGGATTTGCACGTTGTTGACGTAGTAATTTAGACAATTTTGTTTTTGACTGACTTCATAGTTGGAATAGTTTTTAAAAACAAAATTTGGACCTGTTTCTTACGTTAGAGTAAAAAAAGGGCTCATTTTTTTTAGCGTTACGGCGCCATGCGTCACTTTGACGTCTAATAACTTCCAAGCAAAGGGTTTGACTAAAACAAATTTTTACAAAAGGTGAATTATTTCTTTATTATTACGTCTGCGAAGTTTCAAGGTTTTAACTTTAGTACTTATGGCATACCTCTATTACGAACTGTTTAAGCATCAACCATGTTTTCATACCGGAGACGACAATGGCAAAGGTCTTAGCCACGCTCGGAAAAGAACCGAAATAAAGAGTAAATTTCAACGTAAATTATGTATTTTCCATAAAGCTCGACAACAAAGTATATAGCGGTAAAGAAAAAAAGAAATTTTATACATTTTCCCTTTAAAAACAGAAAAAATTGAAGAAATCGATTAATATTTAGATATTTTACTGAGCGAAAGAAAAAACTCTTGCGCTACCATGAATTGAAAAAGTCAATATAAACCAATATAAATACATAATTTGCGCCAGGAATCCAACCCGGGTCTTGAGCCTTTCTTTATATAGCCTATAGCACCTTCTAGTGTATACGCTATAATCCTACAAAATTTCAGTTCAATCGGTTCAGTAGTCTTTGAGGAGACGCGTAACGAACATAGAACCGGCGGATACAGACACACCACTACATTTTCATACTTATATTAGTATGATTTTCTACCAAGGAGCAAATAAGTTTCACCACAGCGGAGGTGGTCTCATGTCTGATATCTTAAGTGATACATATTTAGTAAATAGGTAATTTCTTACCCTGATTTTATGCGTTTCTTAAACCTGCAATCTTAAAAAGGATAAAGAAAACGGCAAGAAGCTATCAAGAACAATGTTTGAGAACGAGTTGATAATGAAATACGGAAAGAGAGTAAGTGGAAAGGGGATAATGATGGGCGATAGGATACTTATGTCCGTCACCGTAGAAAAAATGCATCGAGCTAAGGAAGAAGGAATAAGAGGTATATCATAAATGTAGTGACCATAGGAAGAATGTATGCTAATCTGATAAGAGATTGCATAGTGTGGGAGATCCAATCGTAAATATGCATGAAGGTCAGGTCCTCTGTAACATATGTTTACCATTAGAAAACGAGAAACCACTTATATCTATCAGATTATTTTTTACAAGAGTATGGTGCAGATGTTTCCAACCCCGTCACCTAATAGTAACTGAAAGGAGAGCGAGGTTCATACTGCGTGACATCTAAGTTTTCCTATTTGAATTACCACTTCAAATAGCAAAAATCTGTGCACTTCAAGATTATGTTAAAACCATGTCTTATGTGATAAACGAATCCCTTTAATTGGTGTCAACCCTAATGGGACAACTAATGTGATCAACTATTAGGTTAAATTCTGCAAAATATTAAAATTGAAAATATTTACATTACTATAAGTACTGTCATGGCGAAAATGTAAAGCTTAAAATTCTTCCCTTCACCTAAAAATGATATCTGTAAATCCTTTATTACATCGCATAACTTTCACTGCTGCATTGAATTAATTAACCCCCAAGTGTGTCATGTCGTCATCGTCTTGTGGCGAAATGAAAGCAAACATCGAAAAAATTAAAGACGAGTTTTATATTTATGCCTATGTACCGCAGACGACGGTATTAAAATAAAAATATTTTGATTTAGAAAATACAATATTTTATATGAAATGAGTGGCTGAGTACACACTAGTAATTAAATAAATATTTTCATATCATCTTTTTCCATATTATATTTTCACGAGTGGTGTGCGAAATTCGATACTAGCCTAATTACACAAATGGAAGTCCTAAATTGGCATGATAGCTCCGAAAATTTGCATGTTTAATCATCGCCGATGATTATTTGTGCAACGTGTAACTCCAAAAAAGGTGTTCGTTCAGTAATGTGTAAACAAGGGACTTTAAAACTATAGAATTCCCGTTATTGCTTTCTCCAATATTAAGAAAGTGTAAGTAGTTAAGGATTTGAGACAAAATATATTAGATTCCAAAAATAAAGTGAAAATGCTTATTTTCTCAAAATTTTATAAGTGCAGGCATACTGAAGTTACGAAAATGTTGATATTTTTGCTATTTCAATCCAATTTAAGTTTTTTTTTTTTGAGTTTCTATCTCCAAATGAAAATTTCCTCGTACTGCTTCCAAGTCTCAAACCGTATATCATTGGAGTACAGCGGGAGTACTAAACAACTCGAGGGTCCAAACTAACTTACGATGCTTCTGAGGTATCTGAACGGTTCGATTAGCTAGGACATAATTATAAAATTCAACTTCAACCTTCAGTTGGTCTAATGCACAGGTTGTTACACGCGCCGGAATGCATGTAGAGCCCTAAAACTGAACTTCAGGCAATGTGAAAGTACAACGGACGATAATAAATGAAAACTCATTACTGAGTATCCCTCTTGAATGGGTCATTTTGAATTCTGATCGCATTTTGAAATAGAGACTTAATCTCCTAAAGAAATTCCAAGATAATGTTAAAAATATTTTGCGAACCTCAACTTCTCATCTACATCTACATCTACATTATACCCTGCAAGCCACCATAAAGGTGTCTGGCAGGGTTGAACTCTCACCAAACATGCACTACATATCATGCATAAAAAAAGGATTAGTACTGGTACTAGAATAGGTACTGTTCAAAAGATAGGTAGAATAGGTACTGTTCAAAACTACGCTATTAAAAAAAGATAAAAATAGCAAGTAGTACATATGGCCAATACGAGTGAATCAATCCATAGCATAGGTAGTTGCATGCTGGTAAAAGGACTTAAAGGTAACCCAACTAACAGCACGTTTTTGCATGCTTAGTTTGCTATTTTTATCTTTTTAAATGGTGAAGTTTAGACTAATATATTAATACTAATCATTTTAAATGCATGATATTTAGTGTATGTTTGGTGAGAATTCACCCCTGCCACAAAATTTTGTGAAACCCCTCTCTTCTTGGAGAAAAATAATTTGGTTTCCTGTTTACATTTCCTCGCCCATATCACGTTCAATATCCTTGGCTTTTTCCACAAACTTCAATTGTGATTTACGTTGGGCTATTTTTTTCACAGTTGTAATACTATGCATTTTATGCTCTATACTTTTATCTTCCACCTCGATGCATTCTTTTTACTAGTTCTTCACCATTCACTCAAATTTAGGAGGTATTTTTTTGGGCAGAAAACATTTTTTCTGCGCAATTTTTCGACAAATTCATCACCTCCCTGTCCTCTTGCAGTGTTTTTTTGTCCTCGGAGCGTGGAGCGACGGGAGATTAACCGTTGGAGGAGACTAGTAGCGCTGATCAGAATGTGGTGGTATCGAGATGAGAGCGCAGCCAAGGGGAAGTGATAAAAGTGGTAGTCGGCGTCTATGGCTATTATTGCCGTGCCCCGGGCGGTGATAGACGCAAATGGAAGTGGCGCGTAATACACGCGTGATTTATGTTCCCTCATTAATGCGTTGGCAGATTGAGACTTGGAAATTCCATCCGCCGCCGATACGCCATTTTGACCCGGCGCTTCACGGTGTCCACTCTGGTTCGCGAAAGATAACTCTTGAATGCCATAAACGGAGGTGAGTTTCGTGACGAGTGCGGAGAGCGATTTGGAAAGCGAGGCCATTAATTTCGTTTTCCTTCATAAGCATAAGAATGAAGAGATTCGCGATAGCTACTTCTACCTTTAAGTGCAATAAACGGAGAGAATATTCTCCTGTGGATTATTTAAACCTACCATGAGAATATTCGTTAACATCTTATAATATGTCAATGTGCAAATTTAAGGAAATTTCGACGATGAAATTCATCGTCCTCAAGCCGAAATTATTGCTGTACCCCTTGAATCCCTTTATAAGCACGATAAGAGTTTGAGAAAGGCATTATGAACCGTATTTGGAGTAAAGATTTTTAACTTCATGTCAGTTATAATTCATGTAGGATTTTAGTTGACGGTGAGATAAATAAGTATGAAACTATTTTTTATGGGGACTATTTATGTGAATAATTTTATGCCTTAAGAATGAATTCACACCGACTGGAATGCTGTACCAATTTCAGTCACTATAATTCAATTTATCAGGTTAAAAAATGGGAAAATAACATTCAACCTTTTTTGGAAGAATCTCAGAGGTCGTCTTTGCTTTGATGATTTCAACATAAGGGATAAAATGATAGTACCTTCAAATATACTTATCAATTATTAGTACAAGCTATTTTTTAAATGAAAACAGAAAAAAAATGTTTTGTAGATATGCGACCATCCATATTCAATCGCAGAAACACATAGCTCCTCATCCGATATTCATTGCTGCGTTATTCCTATCACTGCGACAAAATATTTGAGGTGAAACGGTGATTTGAGTATTTTTCAAGCCTACAATCTCACAGCAAACTTCCATCTTATCTCATTAATCATAAATCTGAATTGAAGTTTGTGGAAAAAGCCAAGGATAATGAACGTGAGATGGGTGAGGAAATGTAAACAGGAAACCAAATTATTTTTATCCAAAAGGAGAGGCGTTTCATCCAACCTCGTAGAGTAGGTGACTAAACACCACTGTGCGGCACTTCAGTATGGGATTAAGTTAAACGGGAATGTGATAGAATGATCGACACGGATTAAATGAAGCCGTTTGTGTGAGCCAATTAAGTTGTGTGCTCCCAAAAGGAAATCGGAAATAAAGACAGGATAGAAATATGACTGAAACATAAAGAATTAAAAAGGTCTATTTTATGTGACCAATGGTAGAGTCCCGATCACGGACGGAGGCCGGAAAAGTCTTCTCCCTACTAATTCCATCAGGATGGAATTTTCTAGAAGGATTCTGGCGAATAACAGTAGCTGAAAATATCTGTAACAACCTATATCGTTCATTAAGGTGCTATTTAATTCTTTAGGAATTTTTTTATTGACCCTTCCAAAGTCTTTTTGCCAGAACAAAATTTCTATAGTCTTGCTTATAATTTTCTCCTCAAGTATATACACACATTTTTGAATGCTTATCGTTAAGAATATACAAGAAAAAATTTTTGAATGAATATCAGAAGGAAAATGGACAGGACAACTTTCAGATGTGGGCGTGCAAGAGAACGGAGAGGGTGAAGTAGTTGGAAATAAAGGCAAACTAGAAAGTGCTGGAAATGGCAGAGGAGAAGTTGAGATTGATAAAAACATTTTAAGGATACAGAGGGAGTGGAAGGTTCACCTGATTAAAAAAGGGTGTTTTGAAGGATATGATGGAAGGAATAATGTGTAATGCGAGGAAAGAGGAAAGGACAGCTTGAAATAAATGGCGAGAGGTAAGAGATAAGCGGAACTGAAGAAGATTGATAAGTGAAAGAAAGAAATCTACATCTACACGATACCCTACAAGCCATCTGTGTGGCAGGGGGTGAAGATCACCAAACATGCACTATAAACATGCAAAAATGCTACTATACGGTCTCAGGCAACTAGACTATTAGTATCTACATAGTAATAAGGAATTGCATCATGCACTACAGACAACTGTAAAATATTTTCCCTACCTATCCCTTTGCTTTGTCACCTATTCTGTTCTCTTACGGTACGGGGGAAAATGACATTTTGAATCTATCAGTACGACAATCTATCTCTCTAATTTAATGTCTTAATCTAAAGATAGTCTCTGCTTCAAAGGAATTTTTCAAAGTATTTAATGGGTATTCTTACTAAAGATAATCTGACTGGCATATCACTACATATAATGATAATAAGGGAATCAAGCAAAACGAAGGCCAAAAGGTCAATGCAGGACCACCTTGTAACTCCCCGTCACAGGACGCCTATTTTACCTCAACAATTGCCACTTGCAGACTTTAGTGCGGTTACTTGTTTCGAGGTTAGCACGAAATTATGCTTCCGTACGCCCCATTTCCTTCCGCAGACTGAATCCTTCTCTCCTGACGGCTCGAGGGCATCTACCTCATCTTCGCCTCTCCACAGAATTAGTCAATTTTGGACCCTACGCCGCTACACACCCGCCTCATCCTCTCCGTCTCCGGAATTAGTTTACGCGTCTTGGTCTTCCCATAACCCCGGCGAAACGGCCAGGCCACCCTCGCCGGCCATATCGAGTTTAGGTCCCCATATTAACCCGCGACGACGGACCCGAAATCGAAATAAGTGATGAGGTCCTCGCCAGAAATAAGCAAAACGCTTGCCTCGGGAGCGAGAGCCGACGGCGGCGGCGGCGGCGTTTCGTCTGGGCAATCGCTCTGCGGAAATAGGGTCGAGGATTTTCTTGCTGCTGTGAGGTCAGACAACCTGGCCCTGAGGGGTTTTGCCACAGCGGATGTTGAGATTGAGATGAGATGTCTCCTTTTTGACTGGTGAACTACCCTAGAAAAACCTAGAAAACAACTGAGTTAAGCTGTAAACACATTCCCGGTAATGCGGAAGAAGCTAATTTAGAACAGATGGAAAACTTAAAAGTGTCTATGCGGCGGCTCGAAAACATATAACTTGATGGATAGGTAGATGAGCACAAATCTTACAAGCATAATGAACGAGTAAGGACAGTTGCCGTAACTCTGCAGTGAAGGAATACGCAAAAATTGGGAACGGAGATTATAGAATTGAAGTTTGCTATCGTGGAATGCAATTATAGAAAAAACGTGCATTTTTCTACAGAGATATAGCTTAAATAGGTAGCTATTTTGAAATGAACGTTTTTCATTTTGATTTGATTTCTCATTTTTGAAAGAAGCCTGAGAAAATTAAAAGGAACAAAATCAAGTTATATCCATTTAACCATTGATTTTTGATTTATTAACTGCAAAGAGTTTCATAAATATGCGTGTTTCTGGAATAAATGGAATATGATGATTATGAGTTAAAACTACTAATGTGTGCTTAGTACGCGAGAACTTGTAACGTAATAAAAATTCAACAAATATCGTATTCACTTCTTGGCCCCCCTCGAAGACCAAGACATCTCAATATTTCATCAGCTCATAAACTACTTGAAATTCCATGTGGAAAAATCTTTTAGGCACACGAAATATACTCTAAGGAATCAAGTATTGCACCCATGGGTCTGAGGGAAGACGAAATGGCGATTGAATATAAACTATCCTTGACGCTTCAACGTTTTTTAATTAAGGCGGGACCTGTTTGGACTGGTAAGCCACCTTATTCTACACTACAAATGGAGTGGCCAACCTGAGAGAGCTTAACAGAAATTACACACAAATAATTTACTATAGTCTATCCGATACCCAATAGCTGCTTGTTTGCATGTCAATAGTGCATGCTTGGTGATCTTCACCCCCTGCCACACACCCTCGCGGAGGCTTGCAGGGTATCGTGTAGATGTAGATGATACATCGGATTTTTTTAGGTATAGATAAAAATTCAAGATAAAAATAAAAAAAACGTAAATTTTACTGAGGATCCATGAAACTGAGTACCTTTATCAGCTAGTCATCAAAGTCATGCCACATTCGAATGTCTTGGCACGTCAGGTGTATTTATAATAATGAAAAACTGACATTGTGCCTACCGTTTTATCAGTCTATCCTAATTGTGTTCTTAACAACCGTTAGTATCAAGTGCTTTTTTATTGAAGCTACTACCAATATTTTTTATGAAACGCGGGCTTAGTTAATTACATCATTGTTAACGTTGCAATTTTTCATCAAGCGTCGCCTTAATATATCATTAATTAGCGTAAGCATAGTGATGATTATCACAGCCTCACTTGAGCGCCTCCTGATAAATTATTCTCGTCAAAACTTTCCCCTATTGATCTTCAGTGCTCTGCCAACTACTTCCATCGAGAAAGCCTCTAGGGAGTATTTCGTGGTCGTCGTGATAGTTTCACGCCCAAGCGAGTAAACTTATTCTACGAACACATTCGTTCCATTTCTTCACACGCGCATGCTGAGTATTTCCAAGGTACCAGGCGTGGGCTGAAGGGATTCGATGTAATTTCCTCTCCTCAGGCTCTCACGGCTAAAATCCCTCTCTGCTCCTGGCTACCTCCAGGGGTCGTCGGTTTCCACTGGTGGGACGCTGGCAAGGAACGGAGGCATATGCGGACGATCCCTTGAGCCAATCGTTTCCACCCACGTTAACGCGAAGCGCATGGAACGGGGCTTGGCACCGGGGGTGTGCAAATTGATGAGTTGAAATTATTAACTAGGCTAGCTTTAGTCAATTGAAAGTAAAATGGTTTTAGGGAGTACTTGCGGGACAAACCACATCACAGCACAAAATGGTTAAATACATTTCCTTGATTAACCATTTTCATGGTATCGGGAGTTCTCGGATCAAAACATTTAATCAACATCATATTCAATGCAGTATTAAAGGTGATTATAAGTTAGCTGAACTACGATTTGATTTCAAACTTCAATCTAGTTTTGTAGTTACCAATTCTAATGACTATTAACAATGAATAGATTGGCGGTTAGTTTACATTCATGGAAATACTGAAATATACCTGACAGAAGGCCTTCTTTTGTAATTCTTCAACTTAACTTTTTCCTGTACGATTCGCTTCATCAGAACACTGTTTCTCAACAAATGGCCGAAGTTGTGTTTTTAATTCATATTACATCTATTTTATTAATCCATATTAAGTTTTCAGCAGTCTTATTATTCCTCTCACTCTCTTTTTACGCCTAATTTTGACGAAAAGTAATGTAATTACTGCCGTAGCTGATTCCTACAATTTACAAGGACTAGACGTAAAATTTATATATAATGATCACTTTGTGATTATTACCCATTTGATTTCCTTTATTGGACGAAGATCTATCAAGAGTAATCTTATTATGAAC
The DNA here is from genome assembly GCA_933228895.1 of Platycnemis pennipes. NCBI lineage: Eukaryota > Metazoa > Arthropoda > Insecta > Odonata > Platycnemididae > Platycnemis > Platycnemis pennipes. The sequence continues at coordinate 115,155,691 of OW121850.1, forward strand.
CGTATTTTACGTGTAAACCTCAGACGTATAAGTTATAAACAGACATTAGGAAATGGAATACTACATAGGTACTTGAATTGGGGAAAATATAAAAAAGAAAGAGATTTTTGAACGAGAGAGTAAGACGATAGATACAACTTTAGAGGAAGGACGATCATTTTCATCTGATGAGATGAAAAGAGACTTTTAAAAGCAGTAATATATAATGAGAGAAATTAAGGCCTATGCAAAAGGTTTTGCAGACCGAAGGAGAGAACTAATTTACTTGGACATAAAATATTGGGCCTGGAATGCGGGATACATTAATATGCAATCAAGGATGTATCCATTTATAGTAATCCATTGTAATTATTTGCACTATTTTTTCACCCCACCGAAATTAAGGTATTCGGTAGCTTAATTTCGGATTGAGCTTACTGATTAGTCTCCATAGTTTACGTGGATAAGTAGGACGAAAATTGATGAATTACTGACTCCCTGAGACTTACTGAGTCATGAATTATCGACAGAGTCAAATATTGAAGCATACGTGGGCTCCAGAAAATAATAATGTCACTTAAAAGCATTAAGCTCAGCGTTCTTGGTTCAAATTTATTAAGAGCAATGTAACGAATATTTTCCGACACAAGGAAATCGCAATATTCTCCGAGGGTTACATTTTTTAGTAAAGCAGAGGGAGTTATCCCAAATAAAAATTTTTGCAACTTCATACAAGTATTTTGAAAATAAATATTTGTAACAAGCTGTGAACATTGGCGTTCTGGTCTTTTTGGAAAACACCAAGGATAAATTAATTAAAATAATGAAGTAACTGGAAAAATTAAGTTTGGTTGACTAAAAATATGCATCGACGAATCAGCAATCCCACCGTCATAAAAGAAACAGTGTCTAAAGCGGTGGTGGAATCAACATAATCTATTACTAAGCTAAATGTTGATCTTGAGCATTATCTGGCGACGAAACGTGGATGTGGGTACAGGATGTTGTTAGGGGCGTGGGAGCGATGTAACGGCGAGGACGAAGGGTGAAGCAGCAGCCAATGCGAATGTAATTGCGGTCATCTGCTCAAGTCTCGTTGCCAGGGGTGACAGATCCTCGCTCTCCCCTCCCCCTGGCGATCGAAGACAGCAAACTAAAGTCACGCATCGCTCGAGTCAGCTTGTTTAAGGGCTTTTTGGGAAGGCTATTCAACACAGGGTTAACCTCATCTGAATCCACTGCCAAAACACAAAAATAAAGAGATGCTTGGATCAGAAAAAACAAGGTTGAGAGAAATTTGTCGAGAGACGGAGTCGGAAAAGGAAGAAATGCGACAAAATTCGGGAAAGATAAGTTTTTCAGTATGATACTAATAGAAGAAGCACACAAGTAAGGACACACTTCATCACATCTGGAGCATGTTCCTTTTTGGCAGTAAGACATGGACGACGACAACAGTGGAGAAGAAATGGGTGGAAGCATTCGAAATGTGGTGCTACAGAAAAACTATGAATGCTAAATGAATCGACTGAGTAAGCAACGAGGAAGTCCTAACAAGAGTGGGATAAAAGAGAAGTCTTCTGAATATCCTAAGAAGAAGATGGGACGGGACAAGAAGAGACATGATGGCCCGATGAAGACAGCCGTTTTAGGACAAGTAAACTGGAAGAACGGTAAAGAAAGGGCTCGTGTGAGATTCATAGAGAAAGTGATGAAGGATTTGAAAAGGAAAAAAATACGCAAATATGAAGAGATTAGCTGATAGAAGGATTCATTGGAGAGCAGCGTCAAACCAATGTCAGGATTGATGACCAATCATGATGCTGATGATGATGATGAAGAATAGAAACCATCAGTATAGAAGTTCAGTAGCGTTCAAAACGTGGTGCCACAGAGGGATGGTTTAGATAAAATGAGTACTCTTAAGTGAAAAGCTAAGAAGTCTTAAGAAGAGTGGGAAAAAAGTACTCAAATCACTTTAAGAAGAATAAAAAATAACTTCATTGGAAATATTTTGAGACATGTTCGTTGGACTGATGAAGACAATCGTCGAGGGATAAGTAAACGGGAATAATGACAAAGGGAGTCCTAGTATGAAATATGTAGAGCGAGTACTTGTAGAGCAATGTTTGGTGAGAATTCACCCCCTGCCACACACCTTTATGGTGGCTTTCAGGGTATTATGTAGATATAGATGATATTCCAAACCTAATATTGCAATTCACATAACTGGCTGGTATATGCATGTTTACACTTAATACCTGGAGAAATATGCTCTTTTTTGGATAAAATAATATATATTCGTAATTTGCTAACTTTTATAAATAAAAACTTTCTACTTAACACTTGAAAACAAAATAATTAATAGGATAAAAGAGTATAAAATATATACTGCAGAAAAAGAACAGAATATCAGTTCTCTAATTTTAGCCCTTCAGTAATTGGAGTTTGGTTGCAGTGTGTCGGGTGAACGCACTTCGGACTATCAGATCCATTTTACGACTCTGTCGTAAACGTCCAGGCCGAACAGCTCTGTAATCAGAGCGCTTCGATTGGCCTCTGTCTGAAGCAATGCTGTCTGCCAGTTCCCACGCAGATCCCTTGCCCACTCATCCCCAACCCAGGGGTCACAACGAACGTCGACAAGAGGGACGTGCGATATTGAATAAAATACCGATACATCGAAATGAGATATTTTGAACGATTATCGTTTTCCGATCGGAAGGTGAAATGATCGGATCCCCGATATACCTGCATATTGGCGAATGGTGGTTCCCACGGTTGCCAATTTTCTTTACATCCCACACCGTGAATTCGAGAAAATAAATTTCACAGAATCTCTCTTTGTAACGTCATCATCATCATCATCATTGGTCAACAATCCTAGGATTGGTTTGACGCAGCTTTAAACTCGATTCTTCTATCGGCCAATCTTTTCATTGTGACGTAATTCTTACATTTTACATCTTTCACAACCTGTTCCATGTATCTCATACGAGGGCTGCCTTTTCCAATCTTCCCGTTCACTTTTCCCGACGATAGTCTTCATCAGGCCATCATGTCTCAAGATATGGCCGATTACGTTGTTCCTTCTTATTTTTAGAGTTTTCAGCAGACTTCTCTTTTCTCCTACTCTTCTTAGGACTTCCTCGTTACTTCCTCGGTCGATCCATTTAATCTTCAGCATTCTTCTGTAGCACCACATTTCGAATGCTTCCTCCCTTTTTTTCTCCGCTGCTCTCATCGTCCATGCCTCACTGCCGTAAAGAAGCATGCTCCAGATCTTTGTAACGTATGAGAAATAAAACTGTTGCAAACGTTCACAATTACTCCACTCATCTCCTGTCGTAGTTAATTAATACACACACGTAGCATTAGCTGAAATAGTTAAAGTTGACTTCCGTATTGAAATATTTGGGCGACCTTTAAGACTTTTGATATTCGCTTAGAACAATTTGTCTCAAATAGTTCCTCCAATTATCTTTCAACATAGGTCAGAGCATCATTCTTTCCTTCGTAAATCAGTCTCACTAAATTGGTGCCTTCCAATTCCCTAAATATTGGTCCCAGCTGTCATTGGCATCCCCGAGGAGAGGGAGCTCCATAAGGGTGAGGATCCCAGGCTAAGGGGTACATGTCTTTATTCATCCCCAAATATGAGTATCAAAGGACACCCAGAACTTGAATTTGGTGTTTTCCCGGCGTATCATACGAGTGAAGGGTTCACGGGTTCTCCACCGTGTTAGGTCCTTCAAAGGTGACGTTTCGAGGGTCCACTTGTGTGTTGTTTTCAGGGCGTTAAATACCCCTGAATATCCTGAAGATGATGGACGAATTGTCTCTAAAACATCGTACCTGAAGGATCTAAAGGCGTTACAGAGCCAGAGAAACATGCTCCCATAATTAAGTACCATTTTTTATCATTGTTTTAAACATTTATTTTTGCAATACTACAAATCTCTCACATTTTCCTTTAGCACTACTCCTCATTTTTTGAATTTTGGACTGGTTAAGAATAAAAGAGTGAGTGATAAAAGATTTTCTTTAACAAGAAAACTAACCCTTATTATTAGAATACTAGCCGAAGGTGACCATTGAAACACAACGGGAGGAAGAAATATAATAATTACAAATTGTGTTAAGAAATTTTAACACATTTCATGAAGGGGCGAAAAAAAAACTTGTGTTATGGAGTTGGCTATGGCTCCAAGTCACTATCGGAGCCATAAATATAATTCAAACCTATTTAACCATATAATTACTGCCTGGACTCACATGGGACTTCACAAAAATAAGAATTTTATTTAAAAACTTTCAGGCCAGGAAAAACAAAGGTGGTCAGAAGGGAGGATGCATACGAATTGTCTCTCTATTGTTGAAAATGAGGCCAGATTCGGTTTTTTTGGGAATGGTAGGACCCGACTTTTCGGCAAAAAAATTTTTCTCTGGCATTTCATACATGTTGAGTTTGCCTCAATTTTCCAACTTCATGATAATGGCATCAATGAACTTCCGACGGATATGTTATGCAATAATGCATCTTTTTCCATTTAGAGTAAATTATTTTCTTATTACCTAGTACAGATTTAGCCTACTTAAACCAGGTACTAGTCGCTCGGTTGCACATATTTATGCCTTCAACTGTATATTTGACCTATAAGCATTTTAGAATACAATTTAATTTATCCGAGCGCAAAAATGGCCCTCGCAAACTCATCACCACGTAAGGTAGATGACTATCTCGTATTTTCGGTTATACATGCAGTGCCCCAATGACAGCTACTTTGATAATATATATTGAAGAGTATACTTGTTGTAAGCATGCATTGGATTTATCGAAAAAGTTAGAAATAATGATGTAGTTCTATTTGTATAGAAGGGAATCTTGCTTTCTTATCTTTAATTTTATTTACGAAGAGCCCTTGCGAATTGAACGTTTAGCAACTTAAAATATTTTCTGATTTTTACTATTTTTATACAGATAGCAGGATTGCAACATATCCAAAAAACCTTGAGAACCGGGAAAAGTCAAGGAATATGAAAAGAGTCATGTAAAACATGAAAAATTTAGAGAATATGAAAGACAACCTGGGACGTTTATAAGCTTTCACCTTGAATCTGTCGTTTTTAAAACCTCATGCTTTAGTTTTCGATTATTCAAAACTTTGAGGTGATCCATCAAAGGTTTTACAATGATTGCGTATCAAGCATAAATTATGGTGTTATCCCCTTTAATTAAAGAACGGGTTAGCGAATACGCATTGCCGAACAGCTCATGATAGATAGAACTACATAATTCTCTACTTATCGTGAGATCAATGTTTAGCTATTTTTTTACCCTAATCTGCCGACTCAAATCACGTTTAGGTGCACCAACCAAACGGTCATGCAGCGAGAGCACAAAGTACCTCTATACATATTATGTGGCCCGTCCCTCGTACTGGGAAGAAAACTTTTTTTACCGTTCTTAACATTACCCGAGAAACGTCACGAGGCGGCAATCGTTATTCGTTTCTCTTTTTAACTTCTTTTTCAAACCTTAAGAAACATCAAAAATGGGACCCTTGAGACTCTGGGCTCCTCTTATATAGAATTTATTTTTACGTGTTATCATGGAACTGCAGAAAATTGTGATATTTGAATGCTAGAGGCTTGAATGTCCTTTGAAAATCAAAGGATATTCAAACCGATCTCTGGTTGTCAAGGAAATATGCTATTGTTGATTTCAGAGAAAATTGGGAGATTTTTCAGCTAAAAATATAATTTTAAGACAAATACTAAGCGTAATAGAAAATTAATTGAAAGAATTAGAAACTTCATTTATTCAGCCATCCGATAAAAAAATTCCAGCCCTCTGTCTTGAATGGAAGTACTTCAAATAAGCAAAACATGAGACCACAGCACCGAACTCAATGCCAGGGACCACCAGGATCCATCTAAGGTCCCATTCAGGGGCTTTTGGGGACCCTGAGGGTAATTTACCATACCCTATGTTCTGCCGAGACACATTTCCTATCTACGTACCAAACTTCAGCTCAATCCGTTTAGTAGTTTTTTCGTGATTGAGCAACAGACAGACGACAGACAGACACCATTACATTTTTATATATTAGTATGGACTAGGTATGATTTATGGTTTTAGGGAGAGAATTTCCATTCGTGATGTGATATTTCACCTTCCTCGAAAAGCAATATCTTGAAACATATTGCCGAAAACTCAAACAGAGGTTAAAGCCGCAGCATGTTCTTACCAAACTCGGAACCCACCTTGTTCGTCATAGAAGTGCCGCTTTTCCGTTTAGAGATTTCCCATTACGACGGAAATACGTATGGGATAAATATCATTCCAGCGTTAAAATAGAAAGCGTGTGCTTACACGAACCGCAGTTCACAGTGAAAATCAACTAATTCGTAGTTATGTGCCTTGGGAGCTCTGGTTAAATTATTAAGAGTTAGAATGAATCCTGAAAGTGAACGTTACGAGACAGCTTGCGACTTCGGTTTTTATGTTGCCGAGACCCTGTTTATGGGGCCTTTTCAGCGTGTGAATTAAACAATTCTTGACTTGATAATATTTGTAAAAACCTTTCTAATATTATTACAATAACTTACGCGGTATAAAAGATATAAATTTGCGGTGTTTGCATAGCGAGGTTCCACCAGCAGTGGGTCGACTCGGTCGGTAGACGAGTCTGGGATAGCGCCTGAAGCGGTGCGTATGAATATATAAGGCCCGTGAGATGGTGTTCCGGGAAAGGAGTATGAGGATGGATGGAGGACTGATGAGTGAATTAATACTGAGGACGGTGTCGGGAGAGGCAGGTGTTCCGTCTTTTATGAGAGATGTTTCCCCCGGCCTCGGCTTGGCTAATCCAGCATCACCAGAGAGGAAAAAAATACGCAGCCCGACATGGGGCCTTCAGCTGCTTCCCAGAACGGTAAAACAAGCCTTCTACTAACCCCCTGCCAAATTTGTGCAGATAACCCGTTCAGGCGCTGCGTAGCGGAGGATATTGCGAAGAAATTTTGCATATGGTTTTCGCCGCGTCAATGGTACATGATCCAAGATCATGAGATAAATCAAGAAAATACGTATCTACTAGCAAAGCATTTAGTACGTAGCAAACCAAGGCAGCGACGTAACAAGAGTTATTACTACAATATATCGAAGGGAATACGGTAGAGAGTGAATCAAGTATCATTACTTTTCGGTATAGCTACGATAATTCATATCGCATCGTTTATTTCTTTTGATCAAAAAGTATAAAGTAAATTTAGATCAAAATAGAAATTACGGAGGAAAATACTGAAAAATTGAAAATAATAGCATATAATATATTATAAGATAATGTTGCCACAAAATATTAATTTTAATGGATAAATGTATTGCAGAAAACGTTTATATATAACACAAAATTTTAAAAGGAATAGATGCTTACATTGGACTAAAATGTGCTCTAACGAGTGAATACATAAAAGAAGACATTGGAAGACACTGTATGGGACTCTTGTAAATAACGGGTTATTATTATCTCGCACCTGCCGTGAGATACACATCACAGGAACAATGTCGGAATAAGGGACACACCAGCGAGACTTAGAGGGTGAAGGGCGGTTTTAGAAAAGAATGTCAGGCCACTGAAACCTCCACAAAATAAGAGAAATCAAATGTAGAAATCTACTTACTACTTACTTTTCTGCAAACTGTTACTACTAGATCTAGCTTCCTTATATCAAAATCACAAGTTATTGGAACGAAAACTACAGGAATACCAAGCGCTCAAAGCTGGGCAACTTGATTTTACGTGCAAAAAACGGGTACTTTTTTGAGAAAAAATTAAGTACAAGAAATACTACGGAGCTGAAGATTTTTTAAAGTAAATGATCCAACGTAGAAATAAACTCTATCTCCATTTCTTTTTGTTGCATTGAAATTGATTGCTTCGTTTAAACGATAGAGCTCCTTAAACTCGGGTGTCTTGCTTTTTTTTACAGACAGTAGTACCCTGATCACTGCCACAAGGGTATATGGTGACGACTACCATACACGTAAAATGCATTACCATCGAGCGAATATCCTACTGATAGAAAGTAGATACATTCCACGTTTTAGCTTTCCGTCAATTTAAATCACCGCAGAAACAGACGCAAAACATGCAATGCTCCCTCTTTAACCAAAGTATTATCATACGGGATGGCCACGTAACTCAACGTACGGTCTAAAATGTAGTGTTTTTTATTCAGTGCGCATATAATATCAAAAATTGAGATTAAACTTATTTTAGATGGTCCACATTTTTGCAGAAAGATGTATGCAAAAAAACCAATGGCCCATTTTTGTATTTACGTTAGTTTTAGTAAAACAATCACTTCTGCGTTGATTATAATCTACATGTGTATATTTGAATAATTATCCAGCTGGAAGATGAATTAAAATATTTGTAGAGCGGGTTAAAGCAATGTGACAAGTCGGGGATGGTGATTAACCTGAGGGGAAAATACAAGAAATAGAGTAATTAAAGATGGAAGGCTAGGCCAGATATTTAATTTTGTGAGCATACTAAGTTATAGTATACTATACTTATAGCAGGTAGGGAAATTAACGTTTATTATTTGAGATTTTGGTGAAATTAGGTGGAGTAACAAGATTTTCAAGAATACGCAATAACAAAAGAGCCATTTTTCATACCGAATCCTTAGAATGATAAATATTCTAACTATGGTCGTCAGCAAAAATTCATTATGAATAGCAATGAATCGATAGCGTAGAAAAGAAGTTGGATGAATAAGTATCGAACCTTTTGAGACGTGGACTCTAGTTCATAGTCCGAAAATACCGTTTATAGGCGCAGATGATCCTGTTTTAGGAGATCATAATGGGGCAATAACAGAAAAATAAAGTGAAAGGTCATAAAGTTGGTACATCATAAGGTAACCAGCAGGGACGGAAATACTCTTTCGAATTAGATTAATTTAAGTTTCTCATATTTCATAGTTTATTAATAAAATCAATAAAAAAACAGGTCACCCATATTACGCACTTGTGACATGTACTTGTTTATCCCAGCAACACTAATTGTAAGTGTTTCCAGCGTTGTAGCAGAAAAAAATCCAACGAACCCACCATATAAATAGCTCAGTCTAGAAATCGCAAGGGGCCGGGGAAATTATTATTACTATTGTCTATGGTTGCTGATAAAGACGCAAACGAATGTTTCTCATGTACCGATTTAAAAAAGATCTTTTAGGGTAGTAAAATTCAATGAGAGTGCCTTTAACGTCAATAAAATGAGGAATAAACGGTATAATGGTTGTGATATTTTGAATTGCTGGGTTATAATAATATAAAAAAATACATCCCCGCATAAACTCGTGGAACGTTCAAAAACAATGTTTTTCGTGGGAAAATTACATAATACCTAAGATTTAATTTAATCTATTTATAAACAAAGAAGAAAGGAACATCAGTAATAGGCTAGCTACAATTATCTCTAGCGTCCATTATATGTGGTTGTCATTATAACTCATTTAGAATGTAAACTAAGTCATTAAAATTTTTCCTGCGGTATTATTAGATATCTCATTACTCATGAGAAACTTGGGGGGTTTCAGAACCTAGGTTGGTTCATTTTAATTGGCCGATTTCGAGTTTTGCCCATATAACACTTGACGGGCGGAAGTTTAATTTCAGTTCCTGGACAACAGTATTCACTAATTAATTGCTTTAGCAGTTGAAAATTTAGTTAAAATATTGGGAAAATATCAGAAAAAAATAAAAATATCAGTTACATAAATTAAACGAATACAAATAAACCAAATGTAAATAGGATAAAATGTTAAAACGACCGTATTTAACAAACGTTAGTCCTTTAACGCAAATTATTTGCTCTAATTCTATGGTGGAAATTAAATAAATCAATCATTCATTATTTTCATTCATTCATTATACGTAAAAAGTAGAAAAATATGTAATACTTTAAAACCTATAATCGCAATATCAGGTACACTTGTTTAGCCGTAAGTTTAAGCGCCATAACTTTAAATTGATAAATATTCCGTAATCTTTCATCGTCGAGAACAAACACTTTTTCCTACACAAGTACTGTACCTGCAAATGAACATTCATACACACTATTTTCTCAACCAACACACATGAAACTTAAGTAATTTGAGGGATGGAGATGCGTTTTCAAAACCTACTGAAAAATGTATCGAATAGCCTGAAACGTGTGAATCGCAGCTATTTCAAAGAGGAAGGTGAATTAAATACAGAAAATAGTTGGGTTGTTTTACTTCACATTCAAAATTTTATGTAGGTGTATAGTTTTATTGACCTACTGTATGGAGCCATGTGGAGTATATGCGTTTCATACCAAACCGCTTTTAATGCTTCACATCGTCACAAGGTTACATATAACTCTTGTAAATGTCATTAATGATTCGAAAGTGTTGATGTATCCAGGTAATTAGATAAAGTTCTTCAAGAACAATGGGTTATTGAAAAAGGGTATCGTTTGGACAAGAATCCCTAGATTTTTTAGTGTCTGGGAAAATGTAAGAATATTAGGACAAACGAATCAATTCTTGTCACAAGACAATTTTACCAATAGCAATGGTAATGATTTCACGATCGTACCTGATAACTATCTTGGTGATTGAATTTACTACTGATGGCTGATGTTCTACGTCACTTACATATCGATCTAATGAATAAACATAGTGCGGTGTGCGTCCACTACAAAGCAAGAATTTCCCAAGGCGAAAATTTTCAAATGACGTATAACAAGGAAAAAGGGGCATTCGAATCCTCGAATTTCTTCTCGTATCCGAATCCTTAAAAACTCTTTTGTGCCGAGTCCAAATTGATTAGGAAACAGCAATGATTCATCAGCTATTGAAAGTATCTAAAACCCTAGAAGGCTAAAGCTCCGAGCGGTAGCAGGAACGGTGGAGATGAACCGCTCACCGTAAGTGGACGAATGTCCTTGCGCTCCTTTCATTTTCATTTTAACTTTGCCGAGGCCATAATCGATTTCATGGAAAGAATCGATACTTAACAAGAACGATAAAGTAGTAATTTGCGATATGATTGCGATTCAATGGTGAACAATAGCCAAGAAAAACCACAATAAAATAGATACACAAAACATGTGGTTACGATGCTCATCAGAGAGTCCATCAAGTGGATTGAAAAGTAAACCATGGAAAGATTAACCGAGAGTTTCTGCCCTTTGCAGCTAATGGATGTCTGCCACTCTCCTATGAATATTTTTCTCTTTAATATTGTCACCACGATTTTCATAATCAAATAATAAATATGTCTCAACATGAATTTAAAGGGAACTAAATGAATATCGTAGAGAAAGAATGAAAGTACAACCTCCCAAGTTCCCATCCCCCCTTTCTACCTGGAACTTTTAGCAGTTGACTATAACAACCCTGTACTTCTAACTTCAAGTGGACTTATTCAGCGAGCCCTAGGAAAGGGATATCACAACCTTACATATCCTTTACCTGATATCTTATTAAATGCAATTTAGTGCAAATGCAAATCAGTATTATAGCAAGTCCTCCTTTCCACCTTGCCACAACCTCTCCCCCGCTCTGGCTCCCCCTTCACTACCCCCCTCCCCCTCCTTGGCCTACACCCTGTGCATATATATATATTGGACTGCATCTCTGTTTTTTCACGTGATGATGTCACAATGTGTTGAAACCCGGGTCGTGAATAAATCTATTAAGTGAAACTTGCAAAGTTTGTATTCTCCACCATGGAAAAAAAAATTCACATAGTTACCCCTGACACAATTCGTTTTCTTAAATGCAATTTGTTTAGTTTCTAGCAAACTCTAATTATTCAGTGCACTAGTTCTGGTCGCTTTTGTTAAGTAACGTGATATGCCTAAGTATTTATTCTCCTAATGTAGTAATTTCACATTAATATGATGCATCAAACCTTTGGCGGAATAATACTTTTTTAATTCAGCAGTGAATCTTATTGGATAAGCGAGACAAAAGATTTTCAAAAACGATGGATAAGTAATTTAAAGGTCCAAAACAGCAAATCAGACACCGAAAATCTTCTTTTTGGCAGTTAAAGGTTAATCATATGAATACTAAACTCAAATACATATGGCCACATGAATTGGACGATCCATCCCATCCGAAATGAGTCCAAGGATGCCTACTAACAAGCTACAGATCATAAAAATCTGTATTATAGCAACATAAAATCAGAAACCTAGCTGTCCTTCAATAAGCAGATCAAAGTAACTCTTTTGTCATTTATGCGGGGTTGATTATTGCAATAGGGGCGTTTACTCGGAACCGAAATCGCAATATTTTGCGCGGAATTGTTAGATGGAAAAAAGTGAATTTTAGTGAAAAAATTAATCTTCTAACCACAACCATTCACTCATAAATCAAAAATTAAAAAAAGCAAAAGGTGACGCCCACCGAAAAAGCTGCTGTGATAACATTGACGTCATTTTGCTCCCGTCCTTGACTGCTTTTCGTGGAAGCGAAGGGAGTGGAGGGGGGTTCTTGGAAGGTCTGCTCGCACAGATGCTGTCGCAACTGTCCTATTGGCAGAGTCAGCTGTGCCCCCCCCCCCCATGGCGATAAGGCAAAGTAGCTTCGCGGGCTCAGTTGTGATTGTACGAAGTCCATATACGTCAGAGGTTGCACCACGCCCAATTTTCCGAAAAGGATAAAAACATCAGTTTTTTGCCGCTTATGACTCGAGAAATAATTGACGGATCAAAAAACGGAAAAAGTACGGGTCTTTTCATTTTACAAACTCTATCAGATTTGGCAATTAAAAAATATGGTAAATGACCCCATTCGCTTAAAACGTGTCAATATTCACTAATAAATAAGTGAGCCATTCGCTGCTAAGTCAACTCAGCACCGACGGGGTACATGAGCGAGGGTGTAGCTCCCCTTTCTCTAACACCCCCGCAGCCATCAACCGTCCCACTTTGTCCACTTACCCTTACAGCTCTCCCCTCCCCGCACCTTACAGCCAAATTCCTCTCGTTTCGAGGGTATGCCCCACACCTATTGTGGCCCCTGAAAGTGAAGAACCAGGGTGGTCGGGAGAAAGATGGTTCCCCACCCTACTTCTCCTTCGATAAAGAGCCCTCGTATTGACTCAGGGTCCCGGGACGCTGAAAGTTATGCGGGGACAAAGCGGAACCATCTGCAACAAAAGAGGGTCCTCGCAAAACGATCCCTTCCAGGGTAAGGAGAAAGGTCCCTCGCCTCTCCCAAAACTTACCCTTCGACCCCGTCGGTGAAAATGTCTCCGGTGGTGCCACGGCTACGCGCCGTGAGCACACACTGCCGCCTAAAAGCCAGAGCCAGGTCCGAACACGCTTCGCTCCGAGCCAACGTGGCCGAAAGCAAAGGGGATGGACGTCCGCAACTGAAAAGGGTTCGAGGCGAGTGGAGGAGATGGAATAAACGCGACGGCGGTTGTGGTATTCAATGGCCTTCCGTCCCAACGACTATTCCTCGCCCCGTTGCCCACGGACGTGACCAACTCAGGCCGCACTCCATCAAAATCAAAATCCACCCTCTCAGTCGAAATCTCCCTCTGCTCCCATTATTTAATTCATGCATCGAGGGTCCGAAACCAAAGAGGAGAGCTTCAATCGACTGCATTTCCACTCCCCAGAGTCCAAAAATGATCCCATCCGCCTTTCAGGGTAAAGAGAAAGGTCCCTCGCCTCTCCCAAAACTTACCCTTCGACCCCGTCCGTGAAAATGCCTCCACTGGTGCCACGGCTGTAGGAGAGCAGAGTGGGCAGCAAGGCGGGGGGATGGGTGGGGGAAGTGTTTTGGTGTGGTCTGTAGTGCATGATGCATGTATTAACCCCTTAAATACTATAGATACTAACAATCTAGTTACATGAGACCCTTTAGTTGCTTGTTTGCATGTCAGTAGTGCATGCTTGGTGATCTTCACCCCCTGCCACACACCCTGGCGGTGGCTTGTAGGGTATCATGTAGATGAAGTGAATTTCCTTATATCTCATTCTATTCTTGTCCAGAGAGTCAAGTAACGACGTGTTGACGGGTCAAATGACCAAAACTGCTATGAATGAAGGTAACAGCTGGATATAAAGTATGTTTCATACCGGTGACGGAAAATGACTTTTATCCTTAAATGCCAGTCGTAAGCGACCGAGTAATTCATGTCAAATCAGTTTCAAGATGAGTTTCAAATTTGTTCCGCGTTTAAAGCTGTCTCAAAAATGGAAGAAGAGATCTTCACCCCCTGCCACACACCCTCGCGGTGGATTGCAGGGTATCGTGTAGATGCAGATGAAGTGAATTTCCTTATATCTCATTCTATTCTCGTCCAAGATAACAGCTACCGAGTAATTCATGTCAAATCAGTTCCAGGATGAGTCTCAAATCTGTTCCGCGTTTAAAGCCGTCTCAAAAATTGAATAAGTATATCAGGATGAAACAGGATGAGAGTGCAGGAAAGGGTGGAAATACATCCGTCGTCGCCATCAGCCTGACCTAAACAATAGGAGCTTACGGGTCTACAGTATCACTTCCCATCCGGGGGTGATGAACGTGATGTGTTCTCAAGCTCTCACTTGTTTGAAAGTTTTGATGGGAAGTCTCACAAAAACGCTCTTCGTCACGTATCGGATTTTCATTAGGAAGCAAGGGAGCTAAAGTTGTCCTATAATTAACCACATCGATCAGATTTATAAGCGGCTGCCGTCTAAGACCTCCAAAAGTATCCTAGGAGGAAAAGGAAAGTCTATGAAGAATTGCCCGTTTAGAAGATCTATTAATTAACTGAAGTAAAGTTTGAAATAATATAAAAACAAATGAACATATACAATAGAGTAGGTGTTAACACGTTTTCCTCGGTGTTGAAGCGCTTGATTTTGCATCATGATGGGTTTTTGCCGGTTATTCATGTTGAAAAGACAACCGTTTCGCTGGAATTCCATTCGGATATTCAATTCGAAATAGCATTTATAACACAAAGAATAGAATCATGATGCAAAATTTAGCCACCAAATAGAGTTTTATGCTTAAAATTATGAGCAATTTTCAATGGCTGATTCCACTCAGGTGAAAGGACCAATATCAGGGGAAAAAATAATAAAGTCCTCTTTCCCTCACACTTGACAGGACCTCATAATCACCATTTGTCCTCAAAAAGATTGGACTTCACTGATTCTAATTTCTAATCATTCGAAAAAGAAAGGAGGTGCTTCAAAAGTTTCGTTCCTCCGATCCATTGGGATGGGATAGAAGACAGACTATGTAGGTACACCAGAGATCAAACTGATGCGCCAATTACAAATCCATTAGAAAAAAATCGATAAAAATGAAGCGCATCACACCAAGAGCGAAGGGATAAAAAAGAGAAGACTATTCCAAGGGCACTTTATCATTTTTCCGGAAGTGGCTTTTGAAAAAAAAGGCTTGCTTGAATGAACTAAATTACATCTATTACTAGTTGGGTATGAATATGAGCCGAAAATCATTGGAAGCACCTAAATGGAACAAAAATGAAATGTTTTAACAATCTTCATTTATCCTTAGATTCAGTTTACCACTCAATTCTACAATAAGTTAATTATTAGATGTGTCTTCTATTTTGCGTAATTACCTAACTTATTCTTACAATATAATCCAATTAATATTTATTCATTATTTAATCCAATTATACCTGTTGGTTGGTTATTCAGGGTTAGTTGGTAGGTTATTTCGACAGCTAAAGTCAACTGCGCCATTTTAGGATAGGTGGTTAACTGGGTAATGGTAGGAGTTTTCAGGGAACGGAGAAAGGGTGGAGAGAAACCTGGCGTCGGCATTCGCCTACTCTTAACGACAGGCACCAAGGGACTACGGCTAAACGTCCCATCCAACGGACGGAGTACCTGGAGTGGAATCACGGATGTATCTTTCGCATTATCGCAATCTTTATCGTTAACGCTTACCCCTAGAGTAGCGCAGGGTTAACAATACCCGTCTATACACTTCGCTCCACTGATTGTGATATGCGATTTGAGGTGCTGTGCGAAAAATGAAGAACGGAAATCACGTTCTTTCTGACATAAGTTAAATAAAAAAAAAATGATAACGCTAGCGCACGCCTTATGAAGATCCATGATCGAAGCCCTGATATGCCCTCCGTTAGACACTCAAGTAAAGACCGGTTTGCCTATGAAAAATCCGCCACTGCCGGGAATCGAACCCGGGCCCTCGGAGTGGGAGGCTAGCTACTCTAGCCACCACACCAATCCGATCCCCATATATACTTGTTTTTCATGAAACTGACTTCTTCACGAACGTATCTAATGCGAAGCTTTCATTAGCCATTTTTTCCAATCACTTTTACTTCGACGTGTCTTCATCACCCCACCACGAGTCGAAATGTGTCAAAGGAAGTCATCACGCCTTCATTGCATGAATTTCTGGCTGGATTACTTTTTTATAATCACTCTATTACTTATTCGTTTCATACTTAGTCAAATCAATATAAAAGTGGCTCCTTGGTTCATCTGCATCATTGTATTTCAATTGCTTCCCATTAGGTCAAGGATAGATAACAATTTCCCTTGTTAGACCTCATTTCAAATATGCTGCCAGTGTATGGGATCCCTACGAAATGGGTCTACACAACGAACTTGAACGTGTGCAGCCAAGATCGGCAATATTTGTAAAGGGACGGTACGATAACTATTTTAGGGTAACGAGTCTATTAAATGAATTAAAATGGGAATCATTGTCAGGTCACAGGTTGAAATTTACACTTAATCTCCTAAAGAAATTCCAAGATAATATTTTTAGTGATGACGTTAAAAATATTTTGCAAACCCCAACTTACTAGATGGACTGGACCATAATTAAAAATTAGAGAATTTGATTGCCGAACTGACAGATTCAAAATGTCCTCCTTTCCTCGTACAGTAATGGATATGAATAGCGGTAAACATGTCCAATACGAGTGAATCAATCCATAGCATAGGTAGTTGCATGTTGATGTAAGGTCTTGAAGGTAACCCAACTAACAGCACGTTTTTGCATGCTTAGTTTACTATTTTTATATTTTTAAATAGTGCAGTTCAGACTAATATATTAATAATGATTCTTTTAAATGCATGATATATAGTGCATGTTTGGTGAGAATTTACCCCATGCCACACAGCTTTGCGGTGGCTTGCAGGGTATTATATCTATGACATACCCTGCAAGCCACCTCGAGGGTGTGTGGCAGGGGGGTATTGTGTAGATGTAGATGATAGAATTCTAAAGAGAGATGCGAAGGGGTTTAAGAACATTTTTTCCTATATAAAATTGGTAAATAGATAAAACGAATTTCCACCAAAAAAAACTAGCTTGCCTAAGTGTTTTATGCGCAAAATGAAATTTTCGCATTTTTGAATGAGGCTTTTCTTGAAAGTATAAGATTGCTTTGTTGCTGCCATTTCTTCGCATTATGGTAAGTGGCCACAAATGTATGTATATCGTGTACCATGTTTACCAGGTATGACGCATGTTTGAGATTAGATCTCGTCGTATTCCCTTGGCAAATTCATGTAATTAAACAAAAAACTTGTAACAAATTGCAAGGATTTTTTGCGCTATATAGGTAAATTCAACTTTGATGTGAACTCCAATCTCTTGCCACACATCCTTAAAATGATACAGAGAATGACTTATGAATACATATGATGAGAAGACAAATGAGCGATGTTACTTTTCACTAGTAAGGCCCCACCTTGAGTATGCAGCCAGTGTATGGGATCCGAATGAATTAGGTTTGATCAAAGAACTAGACAGTGTGCAGCGTAGAGCAGCTAGGTTCGTTAAAAGGTGTTACGATAGGTTGAGTAGTGTTTCAGAATTACTACAAAAATTAGGGTGGGAGTCATTATCAGAGTGTAGGTTATGGTACAGATTACATCTATTAGAGAAATTTCAATCGGATAGCTTTACTGAAGATGTTAGGCACATATTGAAAACACCAGCGTACTATGCTAGATTCTACCAGATAAATAATATTAGAGAGATAGATTGTCGCACTGGTAGATTCAAAATGGCATTTTTCCCCCGTACTATAAGAGAACAGAATAGGCAGCATAGCAAAGGGATAGGTAGGGGAAATATTTTAAAGTAGTCTGTAGTGCATGGTGCATGAATTAATCCCTTAAATTCTCTAGATACTAACAATCTAGTTCCATGAGACCCTATAATTGCTTGTTTGCATGTCAGTAGTGCATGCTTGGTGATCTTCACCCCCTGCCACACAACCTCGCGGTGGCTTGCAGGGTATCGTGTAGATGTAGATGTACATACATATGTTTAAATAGATGCCTAACACCTGCAGGGCTGTACAGGTAGACTTTGGCGGATATAAGTACTCTACATTGTAACGGATCACGTCCCTCAGCCCGCGATCTTTGGGAGACATACTCCGCGATATCACACAATTATTTCTTCTTTTTTTGAGGATCCCCGAGGTGTCCCGTTCGCAGCGTGAGCTGCTAATTCTCGGCAGGGAATGGTGGGAGTGGCAAACGTACCAGGTGCACCCTCCCTCCCAGGGGCGGGAACGATCCACACTTCGGGACTCGGTTTAACACCAATTCATTTCACTTTATATTCGACACACTGAACAAAATAGTACCCGATGTGGGCGTAAATGGGGCAAAATCGCCCACGCCGTTCAAGATTAAATAAAGGACAAATGAATGACCAAATGCCAGAAAACAGATTTGCAGATGGGCGTGAATGGCCGATCAAAAGATTAAGCTAAGAACACAAGTGACATGGATGACGGCGATACCCTGTAAATATGACTTCAAACAATGTATCAGAATGATCCCCCTTGACAAATAATGCACTGATGGACATGAATGGTGGATGAAATTGTGGGTATAGAGAGGTGATATGTTTGACGGCGATGACTCTAAGAACAATACATCAAACAAAAAATTGGAAAAATTACCATTTATAATGAAATACAGTTTTCTGCTCCCGTGTAGCAGAGGGCACAGCCGGAGAGTAAAATGAGACTATTCGCCCAGCATGGGGTGTATACGGAGAAGCCGTTCCCCAAATTGATTGACACAATATTGCGGCCGGAGGCCAATGACGTTAGGCTGATGAAGAATTTGTAGCAAGTCCACAAATAGGGGGAGGGGGGATTGAAAGGGAATAAGATCGAAAGGGAAGGTCGATGGTGGCTTACGTGACGACGTAGGGCGAAGAGCTGAGAAGGAGGAGAATCGACAATTGGTGCACCGATCTCTCGCCGGGACGTCCGCAGTATAGTCTATGGATGGCTTCGCTGCTCCCATGTCCCGAGTAAATGGCGATGCCGTGCGTCTATCGGGGATTGAAGAAACTGTCCCGCGTAAAAATGGAGTAATCAGTTAGCTGAAGTATTTCTGCTTTCGTGGCCGCGTCCCGTCTCAGATTCTCAGTCGTCTCTTTTCCGGCTACCGTTCCGGTATAGCGTACCGCCTCATATGCCAACACGATTCTCTCCTGGTCTGGTGCGTCCAGGCTCTTATATACCCCACAAGTGGTGGGGTGGGACGCCCAAGGGCACACAATTGGGGTAGGGCGGGGGGGTCTGGGGATCTACGCATCACTGGCAGTCGAAAGACTCTCGATGGAAGGTCATCTTGGGCCACTTGACTTCAGCGTCATGGCCTCCCTCACATCGGCCACTCCGCTGGCCCTGCACACTTCGCAAACCGAGAACGGAGTGCGGTCCGTCTCGCCCGAAGGGGGTGTAAGAAAGAAGGAGGGAGGGAAGGGGGGAAACAAGAAATAAATGGGACGTGAAGGGACCCTCGAAAACTAAAATGCAACGGGACACTACCCGATACCATTACACCATAGATACTTCCTTCTCCTTCCTCCATCCACCCCTCTTCTTGAGGGGGTTGCGGTGGTCTAGTGGATAGAGTGCCAAGTTCTCGGCCGAAGACTCCTGGGTTGAATTTCCGTGCAAAAGCCTTCCTGGGGATCTCCTACTTTGAATCCTCGCGATTCAGTTTCTGCGGGTCAAAACCTCGTAGGAAGTCGCGGGTGGCCCAGGGAAAGGAATGGCCCTCCTACTTTGAATATGTGAATTTCTCATGCCAATGGCTTAGTGCGGTGAGCTCAATGCTCACGTATCAAAAACCAACATTCGGGATAAACATCATTTCTTTATAAAAACATCCAAAGGAAATATTATTCATATATTTATTGTTTTTTAATGATTTAAGAACTTCCTACGCCTTCTCATCCTATCAAATAAACGTTTTTTACTTCCACTTTGTTATAGACTTCCTTCATGGAACCAAATAATTTCGAGGGTTTAGGCTTAACCATGTACAAATCCGTAGTTGGCAGAGAAAAATAACAGTATATATTTCCTCTCGTGAATTTATTGAAAGGTTTAACTAGTTTCAGCACTGATGCGCCATCATCAGGTACATACCTTTTTTTTAGCTGATGATGGCGCAGAATCGCTGAAACTAGCTATTCCTTTCAATAAATTCACGATGTTACGATTCGGTGATGACATAGCACTCATAGCAGAGACGGAGAGGGATCTGAACAAGATTCTAGTAACCATGGAAAGGACAATGGCCAGATATCAGCTGAAGATCAATAAGAAGAAAACTAAGATATTGGTGTGCTGCAAGAAAGAAGAGGCCAAAACCAATGTAAAACTAGGAAAACAAAAACTTGAAGAGGTGAAAGAGTTCTGTTACCTGGGAAGCAGAGTAACCCACGACGGACGTAGCAAGAAAGAAATAGTTAGTAGAATAGCCCAGGCAAAGAGGGCATTCTTTCAAAAGAAGAATCTACTAACAGCTGGAAATACAAGCTTGGAAGTAAGGAAGAAATTCATTAAAACATATATCTGGAGCATGTTCCTTTATGGCAGTGAGGTATGGACGATGACAGCAGCGGAGAAGAAAAGGGTGGAAGCATTCGAAATATGGTGCTATCGACGAATGATGAAGATAAAATGGATCGACCGAGTGACAAATGAAGAAGTCCTAAGAAGAGTGGGAGAAAAGAGAAGTCTACTGAAAACTATAAAAAGAAGACGAAACAACCTAATCGGCCATAGCTTAAGACACGATGGCCTGATGAAGACTATCGTCGAGGGAAAAGTGAACGGGAAGATTGGAAAAGGCAGGCCTCGTATGAGATATATGGAACAGGTTGTGAAGAGTGTAAAAGAAAAGAATTACGTCACAATGAAAAGGTTGGCCGATAGAAGAATCGAGTGGAAAGATGCGTCAAACCAATCCTAGGATTGTTGACCAATGATGTTTATGATGGTCACGAGTGGAAATTACATTGTTATTTTACTCTGTTAGCATTTTCCTGTTAGTACTAGGTATATATAAGCTGGCCAGGGTAGCCAGATCAGTACGTGCCGGCTGGGCAAAGGTCGGAGCTTCGTATCCTGTCATGGGCATGAATATATCTGCCTTCAATTTAAGATTAGGCTAGACGGTATGATATAGTTTCAGCAATTAAAGCTTCTATAATGCAAATATACCACTTACCACGTTTAAAAATGTCAACTCCCTGCTTTAAGTAACACAATTCGTGCAGCCAATCGATGAGAAAAGATCTAATCTCCACAAATTTGTTACTTTTACCTCAGTTTAGCTGAAAAGAAAAAAAATATTTTTCCTGACTGCTGTATGAAGTGCGATATTTTCACATCATCATCATCAAGGGTCAACAATCCTAGGATTGGTTGGACGCAGCCCTCCACTCGATTCTTCTATCGGCCAACCTCTTCATATTAACGTACTTCTTCTCTTTCACGTACTTTACGACCTGTACTATGTAACTAATACTAGGCCTGCCTTTTCCATTCTTCCCGTTCGCTTTTCCTTCGACGATTGTCTTCATCACGTCATCCTGGCCGATTAAGTTGTCCCGTCTTCTTTTTATAGTTATCAGCAGACTTCTCTTTTCTCCCACTCTTCTTAGGACTTCTTCAGTTGTCACTCGGTCGATCGGTCGATATTTTCACACCTGACGAACAATACCCATAGTGGAACTGAAGTGAAAGCGACCACGATTGCGGAAAATATCTCTGCTGAAAAAATTCCTTTCCACAAATGGTAGGTCTGACACCTTATCGGACACTACGCACAATACAAAGAGAGGGGTCAAGTAAATGGAGTCAAATGAATCCTCCAAAATAAAACGTAACTGGGGGACGCACAAAGGCATGCAGGAGGCAGACATCATTGTCTCCAGGAAGAAAACTTCGGGAGAGGCGCCAACCTTTTCGGGGAAAACATGGTTTGACTGGACGGACGGTCCGGGGAACATTCCTCGATACTTGGGGGTGGGGGCTGACACCGTAGGAGGGAATGGGGGAGGTGTGTGGGTGTATGGGAAGGAGAGGAGGGAGGGTGGGAAGACAGAATGGACATTCTGAGCGCGCACGACTGGGGTCAGGAATTGGGTTCGCGATGAATTGGGAAGGTTTTGGGGAGGTAGGGAGATGGGTGAAAGAGGCCAATGGAAAGGACTCACTAGGGTTCCGTTTTACCCCTTCCAGGAGGGGAGTAAAAGGGGTTGGGGATTTTCGGGAACGTGGCGAGGTCAAAGGCGGGACTGGAGAGAGGAGTTTGCCCTCTTCTTTCATGGAGACGGGAAACACAAAATGCCCCCGCGTAAAAGCGGAGGGAGCGGAGTTTCCGTGGGAGCGAGATGTGAAAACGTTAATGGCACGGAGGGTTGAATCGCAGAGAGGGAGGGAGATGTTGAACCGTGAACGGAGAATGAAAATCTCTGGCGCTTCCTTTCCCCCTATACCTCCTTTCAGCCTCGTGGGATGAAAGAGGTACGTATACCAGGACCCTCCTCACACGCTAAATTACCGCGAAAAACTCAGAAGTAATCGTCGGTAAATCGTTCATGAACTAGGGCAGCTAGGTAGTAAAGATTCTAATAGAGATTCTTCTCTATTAAGCAGAGCACGTCCGTTTACCGTTCAAAGACATTTCATAGCTCTAGGTGTGCTTTTATGGAGCGCGATTAAAATACTTTTCGATGAAATTGTGCATCTACATTCTATATTAATGCCTATCGTTTTCTTCACTCTATCCTATTGCCAGGCATTCTACTTCTACCTTATTCTGGTCTATCATTACCACTCTGAATCCCCCTGCCAACCGGCTAATTTCATCAGTCAATATCTTTCTTTTTTGTTACAGATATAGAACCAACAAAAATGAATCAATTAATACTGTAACGGACTTCGGCTTGAGAATGCGTCACTTTAAGAAGGTTGGAGGTCAGGAATAAAAATAAGACGCGGAGGGGAAAAGACGTATAATATAAAACATATACACGTAGAGAGTGATGGTTACCCCATATTATGCTCTGGGAGGGGAAGGGTCCGAGAGGAGAGAGTAATTTATTCTCGAGTTAAGTCAGAATTTTTTTTCACGAGATAAGGCTATTCTCCTACTAACATCCATTAAATCGATTCTTCCTTAAGCGATTAGTTTCATGTGAGATGAAACAATAGCACATTTAGTATTATTCCATCACACGTTAACCAACACTCACCAATTCACATTCTCTCCAGGCTAAAGTAATACCAGGTCCATCAAAGCACTCGTAGTTATCCTGGAAAATCCTATTTGAAATAGTTTTGTTAAACTAGGTTCTGCGGATGCTATTTACTTCTAATACTACAGGAATTCAAATTTTCACCAGAAATAATGTCTATAAGAATAACGTCACCAGCAATTTAACTATGGATCTTTGTTTCACTGAATTAAGTATGCAAAACATTATTTATACGTAATATTACAGGTAGTTTTCTTCGCATTAATGATTTCAATGAGCATCGTTAAAGAATTTTACTAGTAAAAAAAATAGCTTCATTATAAAGAGCTGAATGAAAAAAATATAAGGTGATATTTTATGTCTACATAAAAAATTCTCCAAAAGTAATTTTATTTGAGTGTATTTTCAGGAGAAATTACTATTTATTATTTGAGCAAGTATTTTAGAGGAATGCTTATGGTAAAAATGCTCACAAATTTGTATATTCGTGCTTGGATATTTGCAAATTGCGACCTATAATAACTGATAAGACATAAAAAAATCAATCAGACATGAATGAGCATAAACAAAAGGAGAATTAATTGAGTCATTTCTAGGAGAATACTTTTCTTAACATAGTTCTCTAGTAGTTTGCATTATGCTAATTTCCTGTCAGCGAGGCTTAGGAATAGTGACAATCAAGAAGATTTTTTTCCCTTCGGTAAATATCCTGAAGTGAAACGCTCTTCTTTTTGGTAGCTTGATATAATCCATTTAAAATCACCAATGCAGGGTTTAATATGGAAATCTTATGAAGAACTAAAAGTTCGTGTAATCACCAAGGATGATCACCTGTTTCTCACGGATTAACTATTTTGTATTTCTTCGTTACAATTCTCACGCAAGAATTGCATCATACTCAAGGATAACTAAGCCGAAGAATAAAAAGTAATGCAGATGAAAAAGGTCAATAACAGGTACCAGGGAAAACATTTTCTTTTGCTTCGAAACTATTATGATAATTTACGTTACAAATGGATGAAATAGTTGAGAGTTGACAACGCCCTCGTGTAACACGTTCTAAATTTATTGCAGAAAGAATTAAATTTTTTAAATTGAATCCACACTCTTGACTATTATGCACTTAATGCCCGCTAATTAATAATACCAGCGTGCGGCGTGTAGAATGAACTGAAAGACAATTGTAAACGCAGGGTTAAATATCTAGTATTTCGAAAGATTTTTCAACGTATATAATGTCTGATATTTTCAAACAAATATTTCAAATTTTGGAATAACGGTTGTAATAATTTAGAAAATCGTATAGTTGAGTCACTGAAGCTTTATCTGTAAGAGATGAGTATTATATAAAACATTTCACAGCGGACAAATCAATTTTTAATGGCTTGGAAGAGTTGACTTGAATATTATATAGTTGGAGTTAAAGGAACTAGCCAGTTTTAGAATATAGTTTAAATTTAAGGTAATATTTGGGTAAATATTGTATCGTTAAATGCCCTTTATGATAAAATATTCATAGCATACAGATAGGAGTTAATTAATCGTGCAAACTATATAACCTATTTGACCGAAGTACGGAAGGGAATAATTTGTATCGTACTGAAAAATGTTTTGAGACTGGAAAAACTGCTTACTTAGTTTCCATCAGTAAGTATGGTTTTAAATATGAGTAAACCAGACAAATGGTCATCTTATATTCTCACTGAGAGATACGAAGTGCTTTTCCAGCGATCATTCACATATTTATGAAGCAATTCATTATCCGGTCCTGTGAACTGACGAAAAAATCATAGGCATTTTAAAAACAAGATTATCAACTGCCAAAAGCGTTTTCCTGGGCATTGGATGAGGCTATTTCCATTATCGTGGTTTAAAATTACTCGATTAATTAATTGGGTACATTATATTGTTCTGGAGGTATAATTCCATCTGCATTATTAATCGCTAATTATTTCATATTTGTGGCAACATAAATTATTGATATCACCGTTCGTCAATATATTTTATCCTTAAATACCCTTCATATTTATGCATCATTATAATCCCAAAAGACTAGTTATTAATAATGAACGAAGGACTTAAAATAAAAAAAAACGCTATTTCAGTGAGTAAATGCTCTGGTAATTATAACGATTCCCGCAAACACGTCGCCATTTAACTCCCGATCGCGACGACGCAAAGAGAATGAGTGAGTCATCGATTGTCCGTTTGTCATGGCTAGGATAAAGGTGACGTGTGAGAGCGAACGGATGACGTTGTATCCTTGGCGGGGAGCAGACATAATGAATGGTTAACTGTTGTGGAGAAGTGAAAGCGAGGCTGTAGGTACTGCTCGTCTGGTGGCGGAGGAAAAGGAGTCAGAGGAGGGCTTGGCTTCCCAGCGAGACCTTCAATGCCCCTTGATTACGGTCAAAGCGGTCGCCAATGCCAACACGGATCCAACAATGGGGACGCAGCAGCCCCTGGATATTGGAAATAGGAGAGAGGCAGGTCCGCGTTAGGTCAGCTAGGGAGGATGTGAAGGCGTGGATTAGGATTTTGCCTGGAGGAACGAGGAACTGAACAGGAGGCACAAAAATAAAAAAAGAGAAGGCAGTTGGAGAACGGAAAAAAAATGACGATCGAATGGAGCACTCACACACACAATTCGGTTCTCACGTTTGTTGATTTGTTTGTTCATGGTGGTACGTGTTTTCCCACATGTGGGTCGAGGTCGAAGAGGAGCCCCAAAAAAAAAAGGTTGCGTCCTCCTGCTGACCTCCTGCACCGGGGTTTGTAAGGCCAAACCCCATTGGCCCTTCGCGACCCTTTCGGTGTAACGACGCCGCGGTCATGAGTAGTTGCACTCTCCTCGATTGGGCAACGCAAGGGGGGGGGGGGGGGGATTTTCCAGCCACTGCGGCTGCACTCCACTTTCGTTTCCTCTCCCTCGAAAACAACAACCCTTCCGATCCGCCGGCTTGCAAACACCCGCCGAGGTCGGAGCTGTTTGTCATGCCCACGGCGGAGATCCGCTCGCGCGTACGAATGGGACAAATGATGCTGTTCGAATCGCAATGCTGCCGAGCTGCTGCGAGCGTACGTCTCTCTGCTAAAGGAAGCACTGAATACGTGTCGAGAGGGAATGATCAGTGACCTTTTAATGCTGAGGGTCACATTCAGGATCTGAACTACGGTCTCGCTCCCACTGCGTCCTAAAATGATTGCTTCGCGTCAAATTGGTGCGAAGATGAACCCTGCAAAGTTGGTAATACCGAATAAAGAGGAAATCCTCAGGCTTCACTTGGTGGAACCGCATAGTAAATAAAATGATCACTTGATAAGATTCCACAAATTTTATTTTTCCCGACCTAGGTTTCGATTGGTTTGACAATCATTATAAGGTAATGATTGTCAAACCAACCTTGATAATGATTGTCAAACAAATCGAAACCTAGGTCGGGAAAAATAAAATTTGTTGAATCTTACCAAGTATCTTATACCAAGTACTTATCATTTTATTTATTGGTAATACCGGACTGTATCCCGTTACGAACCACACCGAGGAGAGTCTGTGCACCTTTCTAACACGCGATACAGATTTAATTGCGTAATCGGCAGAAGAGAGACAGTAGTTGAGATTCTGGGCCATATTCATAATCAGAATTCAGGATGTAAGTAGTAGAAGTGAGACAGTACTTGAGATTCTGAATTTGGCCCTCATCATCATCATTGGTCAACAATCCTAGGATTGCTTTGACGTGGCCATCCACTCGAGTCTTCTATCGGCCAACCTCTTCATAGTAACGTTGTTCCTCTCTTTCACGTCCTTTACGACCTGTTTTATATAACTCATACGAGGCCTGCCTTTTCCATTACGTCAACGTCATCGAATAACGTCATCCATTTGGACTGTGAGGGGTAGTAAAAGATCATAAGTTACTTCTCCACCTCTGTAGCAGTTCGGCATGGGTTAAGAATACATTTAATAGATTTTTGTGTTTTTGCAACTAGTCATGCATAGCTGATTCCACATGTTGTAAGGTCGTTGATTGGTAAAAATGACAAAATATTTTCCCGGCATTATGGGTTTATTAACTTAGGAAGAGGATAAATTTCATCGAGTACTATTTGAACTCCTTCCAATCTCGAACTCCCCAGCACAAACCTGTGGCTGCAATTTTGGTGAAAAAGGGAATTTTGCTATTTCAATCACGCAAAGAACTGCGATTAACCGGACTATAATTTATTTTTCTTCTAGGATAATTCAAAATGAATATTTTATATTAATTTTCCACCATGCGACCGTCCCAAGCATCAGCATCAAGCAATACCTCACTCATTTGTCAGAGCCAAGTATTTTGCGTTGGCTTAGTTTGAATATTTGTAAGCTAATCCAAAATTTAGATCTATAAATATTTTTGAAATCTTGAGAATTTTCATTATGCAATATATGAAAACTGTGACATCATGAATCTACTTCATCTTCAAAGAACTCTCTCTAAAGAGTGCAAATATATATTCACTGATCACTAGCCGTACATCTAGTGACAAAAGATAATTTCTTTGTTTATAGTCTTATGGAAATTACCTTGGCCGACAGAAGAATCGAGTGGAGAGCTGAGTCAAACCAATCCCATGATTTGTTGACCCATGATGATGATGATGATAGTAATGACCAATAGATAATTAGACATGGGAAACACATTCTGATCTATCAAGTTCCACCCATACAGCCGATGAAATATGTTTTATGGCCAATGAAGATTAGCGGTTGAAGCTTCAGCACTAAACAGAAAATACTACCAGTTTAATTATCAGTCAAAGAGACCTTCATGAGATTACCTGGAGAGTCTACGATGGGGAATATGCATGAAATTTGTTTCTCGCAGATTAATGATGTACTAGATGCGAAATTTTCTCACCAATTTAAATATATAAGCCAAATTTTTCTACGCCCACCACAAAGATTATTAAATGATATTAAAATGTTCCCAGAAATTGCCGAAAGTCACGTGACCTAAAACGCCTTCTGACGTCACTGCACGGTATAGGTTCCATATTGCTATGGAGATAGACATTTATTTTTGGCAGAAAACGAAGTGAATATATTGTTTTGAGGTTTTTAGCCGTTTCTCGAACGAAACGATGACTGAAAAAATACTTAAAAAAAGCACATTCCGACAATTTCCTTTGGTTGACTCCCTTATGGCGGCGTTCTTCTTAAAAATAACCAGCAATTGCATAGGCCTAGTAGAAATTCTTGGGCACTAAACAGGCATTATATAATTAATGGACGATTTGATCGTTACAATCCATGCTATGTAAATAAAAATTCGAAATACAACGTTTATTGCATTAAACAAATGAGATAAATACATACGTTATCGCCAAGAATTTATTTAACAACTTACCTCCACGCATAAACAGATAAATTTCTTATAAAGATGTAAATTATTGACCACTATATTTTTATGTAGAATTGGTTTCTGGAGTAGTTTGGTCGATATATGAGAAAAATATGGGCTAAATTGGTGTTTTCTCATATATCGACCAAACTACTCCAGAAACCAATTCTACATAAACAGATAAACAATGCCCATAGTGATACCGTGCCGTGACGTCATGCGATGACGTCGTGTTTTTAAGCTGCCGAAAAGGTACAATTTTCAAAGAGTAATATCTTTGTAATAACTTTATTCTTCAGCAAAATTTTCGGCAAACACATTTCAGCTAATAAACTTCACATTCTAATGTAAGAGTTATAAAAAATAGTGCATGTTCCCTATTCTGGAGATATTTGGTAACACAAGGGATTGGAGTCCGAATTGGCCCCAATTGTGACGACTGAATAGCATACCTTATTAGCTACCTCCATCATGGGAATTTGAAGCTCTGAATCAACCATTCCAAGAGGTGACCGAAATCTTTCCTTTCCAGGGACCACGGACAGAAGCTAGTCGTCGTATTCTAAGCACCACCACCTTCAGATTCGGGCGCATTCAAAGGCAAAGCCCTACGAGACGGATCGCGCAAATAAGGGGCGGCTCCCTCGGGCTACGCCTTGGCCACGTACCTACTCATACTCGGGGACTCATCCACCACCCCCCTGATAATACTTGCAAATCAAGCGGATAAGTTGGGAGGCGGAGGAACCGATTCGGTCCCACACAGCCAACTCCAGAGATCATCAATTCCCGAGAGGACGGAGGTGGCTATGTCGGGGCCGGGGGTGGTAGAGTCGGAGAGGCCCTTCGGGGCAAGGGCAAGGAGGGGACGAATTTTCAGCAGGGATGTGACCCGGAAAGGCACGTTACGTTTCGTGCCGTACCTGGGAGGCACCCGAACTCGGAGTCTAAGCCTCGGCTTTGACTGAAACCGAACCCTTCACCACGGGTGGTTTATAGCACCAACTGACCTGTCACACTGTAGTTTATAACTTCTTTAAGTTAAACATAAATCGCACAATTATGTTCATCTTTGTGTTGTACTATTCACGTTCATGAAAATGGTTTTTTAAACACAGTTATACGAAATACATTAACCATTTTACGTGCATTAGTAAACCAAGCCAGTTTAATGTACATTAAATTACTAAAGCATGTAAATTGGTTAATATCTATCGTATGACTGCGATGAAAAAAACATTTTCATCAGCGTGACTAGTGCAATACAAAGACGAACATAACTTTGTAATTTATGTTTAACTTTAAGAAGTTATAAACTACAGTGTGACTGGTCAGTTGGTGCTATAAACCACCCGTGGTGAAGGATTCGGTCTCCTTCAACGCCAAGGCTCGGACTCCGAGTTCGGGTGCCTCCCAGGTACGGCACGAAACGTAAAATGCCTTTTCGGCTCACATCCCTGCTTTACAGCCCCTTCCCCGAAAGGTGAACCATGGAAGGTGATGCATTGTGGGGGAAGTATGGAGATTGCGGAGATTGCTGGCTCGCTTCACGCAAGCGAAGTAGCCATCCGAAGGTTGGCCGTGGAAAAAGTAGGTGTTCTACCAATATCGGTAGGTGGGTGGTGACCCCTGCTTGCCATTTGCCAGCCATGTAGGTCGCATCTGACCTTTCATCCTAACCAATACATTTTACTTACCTTGAGTCGGTCTTCCCTTACACCTAGATCTATCTTTCGCGTTATCGCAAACTTTATCGTTAACGCTTACTCCTAGAGTAGCGCAGGGTTAACAATAACCGCCTATAAAATTCGCTCCACTGATTGTGATAAGCGATTTGAAGTGCAGTGCAAAAAACTAAGAGCGGAGACCGCGTTCTCTCTGACATAAGTCAAATCAAAAAATAACGATAACGCTAGCGCACGCGTTATGAAGATCCATGATTGAGGCCCTGAATCCAAATTATCCAAAATGCCTAATATTTTCTTCCCTCTTCAACCCTTATGAAATATTCTCCAATTGCAATTATATTTTATCTCGTAAGCTTTCCCCATTCACTTTTTTCACCATCTTTAATTTTTTTAAGACCAATAGACAATTATTCAATTAGCATGGCTTGGTAATTAACCAACTGGACGCTAGAATTCTCAACCGTTCATTTGGGATACACAATATTTGTTCACCGCCGGATTTTAAGCGTGCATTAGCAAATTTCGAAGATTTATGTAATACTTTCTTAAGTACTGAAATAATCAGCGTACAACGAGGGAAATAACTGTAGGAAAATAGGAAGACATAAAATAATTTCATTCTTATAAGTGTGCTATTGTATTAGCAACTGTTTTTTTTACATTGTGTCTTTTTCACATAATTTTACTTAATAGATCCTTGTTCAGGATGGAGGAAATCAGACTAATAGGTTAAAGTATTGGCGAAGTTTAAGAAATTGACAACAAGTGCGCTTCGCTCTACGCATATTTCGGAAGCAGCCGATTAAAAAAGGGAAAGGAATGGTATCTTCGTGGCGTGCGTCGTACCATACTGACTTAAGGGCAGCAGAAACAGATGGAAAGATTTATACGAAAGTGTGCTGCGTTCCCCGCCGAAAGAAGAGAGAATCTGCCAGGCTAATGTGCTTTGCAGGAGAAAACAAGGAAGCTACGTTTTAAATAGCTTGTAGCTATTGCCGATAAAAACCTGGGAAGGTGATTTCATCCATCTTTTCGTTAATGTATTCTTTGAAGTCTCTGTTAAAATTATTATTGAGAGTGGATCTTGAGGAAAGTAGAAGTGCTCTTTTTGGAAATGTGAATTATTATGAGCAGTTGAGGCAATCTTCGAAATTTGCAAGGACCCTTATCATGTACTGCAGTTAAAATTGGCAATCCTAGGAGGAGTACCCAATCCTGGCAGGAGTACCTTTGACAAACATCTATAAATGGATGGGGTCGTTTACCATATTTTTTTTATTGCCGAATATGATAGAGTTAGTAAAATTAAAAAACCCGTATTTTTCCGTTTTTCGATCCGTCAATTATTTCTCGAGTTATAGGCAGCGAAAAACTTATGTTTTTAACCCTTTCGGAAAAGTGGATGTGGTGCAACTTCTGACGTATATCGACTTCGTCCAATCAAAACTGAGCCCGCGAAGCTACTTTGCCTTATCGCAACGAGGAAACACAGCTGGCTCTCCCAATGGGAGCGATTTCGACAGGATCTGTGCGAGCAGACCTTCCGAGAACCCCCCTCCACTCCCTCCCCTTCCCATAAGAGCAGTCAAGTACGGGAGGAAAATGACGTCAATGTTATCACAGCAGCTTTTTCAGTGGGCGTAACCTTTGGCTTATTTTAATTTTTGATTTATGAGTGAATGGTTGTGGTTAGAAGATTAATTTTTTTCACAAAATTCTTTTTTCGTTTCCATCTAACAATTTCGTGCACAAAATTGCGATTTCGGCTCCGAAAAAACCGCTCTAAGAGAACAAACGCTGCTTTGGAACAGCTGACTTTTGAAGAAAAACCAACTAGGCATTACGGTTCGGATGTCAGTAGGTGGATGATGTCGGGAGCACGCTCGCATTCCTGGAGAAAATTTTAACTTCTTTCCATCGGAATGAATTTTAAACGCCGAATGCAAAAAATGTTTCTTGTTCTTAGGAATCGTGTAAAATAATAGTACCGGACTTTGGCTAGAGGTTTTACCGAATTGCGCAATGCAATACAGCACTATTTTATTGCGATATATTCTGAGAATAATACATATCAATCGCATGTAAACAATTCGATTGCTGCGTTTACAACAAAAATCTATTAGCTTTATCCCGAAACCCGCCTGGTTTTTTGGCACTACGTGATCTCGTTACGTTTTAGCACTACCCATCCATTGCCTTCCTATTTTTACAAATTCCATCCATATGTTTCTTCATTCATATGTTTCATATATTCTTTCCATATGTGAATATGGACTCCATCAGTGTAGAAATATCTCAAAAAGGCATTCAGTAGAGTACATATATATCAGCGCCAAATTTCAATATAACAGAGAGCGAAATGAGTTGCTACCATTCTGCGGACAATATTGTATTTAAATATCTATTGCACAAACTTTTGAGTTGATGAGAAACTATGTCGCTTCACTACCTTATCTAACGTACAAGGGAGATGTTGATTTTAAATTATGGAGATGTTCATATCCACTGTAGCATCCAGTTACTTAGTGGTCCTAAACTATTAAAGAATTTGGGCTGCATCTACTCATTTCACTGAAAAATATCGCAAATACCAGAGAGGCGACAGATTTTTCCGTAAAAGAGTAATGAAATTAAATGCAAACCGTCAGCCATTATTGATTGGCATTACTCTTTTAAGATCATACTTAATGGAAACCAGGGCCTGGCAGTTCCCGGTGGTTGCTTTTTTACTGATTACGAAGATATACTACGATAAAAAGGCCATTTGTAATCCTTGGATAACAAAAAAAGGGTTCCAATAACAATTGGCCAAGATATAGTCCTAAGTGCTGATATATTCTTATCACACATATGGAATACTCTTATCTGCTTAGAAAAAAATGTAGTTGGAATGCTCAATTATGCTGCCACAAGTCAAATTCAAATATCACTTTGCTTTACGCAGAGCTCTTATATGAAGGTGTCGGCTGTTAAGAGAATCGATTGGTGAACTGAGTCATGATGATGATGCAAAGAAATATACAAAAACCAGCTGTATCAAAAACTGGATTTATGCATTCTAAAGACCTTTGCTCAAGATCAGGCAAGAATTTGGGTCAAGAAAAACGGATTGAACAGTTTGAGGTATTTTCCCTGATCGAAAACTGAGCGACCAGATGTTTGCATGCGAGTTCACTTGCGTGTTAAATCACGTTTGCCTATGGCACTAGTGCCCTTTTCTAAAAGTACTCGGGGAAAGGCTAAGCATTCAATCCCTGCTTGTCTTCGCTAAAAATTCTACAAACCTCAAAACATTTCCTGCTTTTGCGTTTCTTTGATCTATTCATTTGCCTCCACGCAAGAGCATTCACTCAAAATACGTCAAAATTTTCCGTTCAGCATTTTTTGGGTCAGCTAATATTTGACTGGAAGTACAAAATATATGACCACAACAGTTGGGAATTCACTATCTATACAGATGATTAGGGTCAATGATGCATTTTCCAGTAATTTTTATGGGTTAAACAACAAAATATTTTTTCTTTTGATTCGTAGATACTCATTGTCGTATGCTCAGTATTTAATGCTTGAAAGTTAAATGTCTAGTATGGAAATTAAATTTAAAAAATATTTTGAATATATCTGTAAAAATGTTTGCTTTCCTATTTTACTTCCAGATTTGTCTAATTAATAAGAGTCCCATAAGTAAATAAAGAGTCCCATATCGTGTATATAATCTCATCTTAAACTTGCGTGAGGTAGGTACTATAAACGATTTAGACCTAATTTATCATAATATATAAATTTTTACCTATTTCACAATGCGTTTAAATTCATAGAAAGGAAAATAATGTCGGCATTTCAGATTAATATTCCAGTTCGATCCTCATGTTCGGAAATGGAAATTACGATCGAAACGGAATGGCTTTGAGGAAGATTTTACACGTATCTCGTCCGGGGAACTAATGGCCCGCGCTTAACGAATCCTTTTTATTTTTTTTTAACTCAGGCATGCATGGTGCATCAAAATCGCCGCTTCCGGCACATTTTACCCTCCCCTCCTACCTGTCATCCATCAGATAAAAGTCCTTTATCATCCAAAAGCCAATTATTCCACGATCGCACACCCAAGCGCGCGAGCCCGTGCTAATTTTCGTCACAACCGGAATAGAAATTTCATTTTGTTTGCAAATTAATCCAATAATTTGAGTCCCATCTTCCCAATTGCAGAGTACGCGGCACGGCAATCTACTATTCCCGTCGTAATATGAGCAATCTATTCGGGTAGGTACTCCGCCTAGCCCAACTTCAATTTCATCCCGTACACCGCCCATCGTCGGACACATACCCTTTAATTCCTAATCTTTACCTCCATTTTCTGGCTCTGATTCAATTCAGTGCAGGGCCAAAAATGATTCCCCAGGTACACTGTGTGCGGGCAAGATCGAAAGGAGAGTGCGAAAAAGCGTTAAACCAAGTTCTTGGGCCAACTTAATCACAAATAGAGAGAGAGAGAGAGAGATGTTCAAAAGGCAATTAAATTAAGAGTTGATGCGGACGTTTGCTCAGCTCTTTCCAAGGGCTTGGAATGCGTTTCAGGAGCCGGATTAGCTAAAATTTTAGCTTAGCCGGATAAAGTTTTCCTCTCTTAATACCGAAGGGTGGGGGGGGGGGGTAGAGTTGATTTAGTGAGCACCAGCAAATCTCCCATTCAGTAGGTATGCTCGCATAAAGTAATTAATTCCAAAGTGGACTCCTAAGTTCCATTCCACACGCTTAATTTCGGAATATTTACGTGAAGAATTGATCCTAGATGCCCCTCGACGTATCATGGAAAGAGAGCCAGCTAAGTGAATTTCAAATTGAAACTCTGACACAAATTATCTTACCCGACTCGACAAAAACAAAATCAAATATTTGCCCAGTAAAAACATGCAATTGGTTTCAATTCAGTTATACAACAGTCTCTTAATTTTTTTTCATGGAAATTATCTTTTTATTTTATTTTTTAAAACTTTTATCATGTATTTTTTCTGAACGTTACTAAATTTATCCAGAGTAGAGTCGAAGCAGATTTTGATAGAGCAAGAATTGTGAGTCAATATTACCCAAATTATGCGGCTTCATTTTATTATTTACATATTAGCTTTCATAAACTTCAATGTGGTAATATATGCATTTTTATGCATATGAAGTCATGAACGTGAGTTAATGAACATGAATATGAATTAATAAACTACAGTTTGAAATTTTTCTGAGACATATAAAGACATATTAGAGCAGTTTCCATATAGAAAAAAACTATTCACCTTCATAGGGACACGAACCAGGAACCCTCTTTCTACCGGTGATTTAACGACTTATGTTGCCAGGCCGTCTTTTTCTGTGGATTTCTAGAGGAACAATGGAACAATGCTTCAAAGGAACATGGGTTCCGGATTCTTGTCCCGGTCAAGGCGATTGCTTTTTTCTCCGTAGAAATTCTGATCCATCTGTGATTTTAAAGTCTGGTCCCACTACTATAAGTGCTTCAGACCTGGTAGAAAGGTCCATAAAAGGTTAGAAATGGAAGGATAAGGAGAAAAACCTCGGCATTGGAATACCTCGGCGTCGGCGTTTGCCTTCTCTTAACGACAGGCGCATATAGAACCACGGCTTAACGTCCCATTCGACGGACTCAGTACTGTACTTGACTGCACTCCACTAAACACTCAAGTAGGTTTACCAATGAATAATATCTTCCACTTCCGTGATTCGACCGGGACACGGAAAATATGCTATTGTGCAATTTCAGCGGGTTAAGGTTTCACGACAAGTTCGCCATTGGAACATATAAAATGATAAAAATTATTTTAACCTAAGTAGGAGATGATTCTCCAAAATCGTCAGATAAAAGGGTTAAAGCATGAAAAGACAAAAGTAGTGGGAACCCCACCCAGGGTATGAGTGGAGTGTTTGTCTTGGAATTAGGCTTAGGATTAAGTTAGGCTAGACGGTGCGATACAGCCTTAGGAATTGCAGATCCTAATAACCAAGTTCTATGACTACTAGTGAAATATCGAACAAAAAAACCGATGCAACACCGAAAGTTACTTGGTCTCATAGACGGCATATGAATAATTACCTCCAGTGAAGCAAAAAATTGTGCAACCCTTTTCACTCATTCATTTCAGCAATGTTAGGAGCAGGGATGAAAAAAAAATCTAGGAGACGAAGCAAGCGATGTCAACGTTCATTCATTCACGCAAGGATACGGGCAAGGGCAACGTTTTTAGAGGTAGCAGTTTCATTTTTTTCTCCAAAAAGACGGGAAAATAAAACAAACAGACGAAAGCATCATTGCTCCCTTCAATAGGCAGATGGGAGCGGAGCGGAGACTCATTCAGAGAGGAGGCGAATGCGGGATGCGAGGGAAAAAAATATCGTTCCTCGGATCAAAAATTCAGGGTCTTCAAAACGCAGGGCCACTCGCGGAGCACCCAGGCAAGCACAGGGAAACACATCTTCCCATTCTACTCTCCTCTCGACTGCTTTCGTTTACCGCGGGACGATTAGGTTTTCGTCCAAGGCGGCGAGCTCAGGGCCCCCCCCTCATTACCCTACCTCCAACATAATTTTTAACCTTCCATGCGCAGAGATCCTTCACGGATGAAGTGCAACAATTGACGGGCACACTGCGCCTAGGCTCAATGACGCCACCGCACTACAGCGTAAAGAATTCAAGCAAAAGAGTAACCAACAAATAAATATTATTGAAAATAAGAATCAAATTTGTAATTTTCCACACGTTTTTAATAACCAACCACTTTCAACACTCACGTGTCATCATCAGGGACTAAAATTTTTGAGCATTGGAAAGGCCTTAAATGGTGCACTGGTCGGGGGGGGTTATGTCTCTTTAGGAAGGGGAAAGAAATTTGAGGGAACGCTTAGGTATTAACTGGTTGAAGGTTAAGATGGAAAGGAAGTGAGGAATGGGGCTACATCACAGGGGTAAGAGGAATATTTTTAATGAAAATTAAAAAAAAAAATCTGTTTTTATAATACGACTACACTAAGAAAATTATTTTTTAATTATAAAGACAAAATTGATGTGGAGCATAAAAGTGGTGTGTACCTGATAGAGTGTGGTGATTGCAACGCCGTGTATGTGGGCCAAACGGGGAGAAGATTTGTGACCAGAGTAAAAGAACATGGGAAGAGTGTTAGATACTGTGATGAGACTTCATTGTACGCTAAACATCCACTAGAGACTGGCCACCGGGGAAAATTCAAACCTCAAGTCTTACACGTCCAGGATTATGGTTTTAAACTTGTCTTTTCGGAGAAACTCGAAATTGTAGAACGACAGTGCTCACCCAATATTTTGCTTTTAAATGATTTGACGGATTTTAAATGTTCCCCGTAGACCACTTGCTCTGGTACACCCCATTATTTGCCACAATGTGAACATTTGACCTAACCTCCAATATATATTCATCTTACCCCTGTTATGAGCCGCATGCCTCACTTCCTTTCCAACTTAACCTCCAACTAGTGTTCTAAGCGTTCCCTCAAATTTCCTTCCCCTTCCTAAAGAGACATACCCCCCCCCCATCAGTGAACTATTTAAGGCCTTTCCAATGCTCAAAAACTTTAGTCCCTGATGATGACACGTGAGTGGTTGGTTATTAAAACCAACCACTGGTTGGTTATATTATGGTTGGAAACCGGTTGGTTATTAAAAACGTGTGGAAAATTAAAAAGTTGATTCTTATTTTCAATCATGGCAAAATTCCACAATGTGACGGCCGAAGTTGTTTCGTCGAATAAATATTATATCCCATTGTACACACTTAACCATTTAGTTACACTTGCTTGGTGGGTGCATAACTACCACGTTTTCTAAATAAAAAGGATTGTATTTTATAGCCTAATATTAAAAAGAAGATGGGACAACTTAGTTGGACAGACATTGAAACAAGACGGGGTTAAGGAAGACAATCATCGAGTGATAAGTGAATGGGAAAAAAGGGAAAAAGAACGCCTTGCATGAAATATATATAGCAAGTAATGAAGGTTTTAAATGAGATGAAAGAGAAGATGTATACGGATATGAAGATGTTTGCCGATAGGAGAACTGTGTGAAGAGCTGCGTCAAGTCAAGGATTATTGGGTGATTATGATGGTGAGGTGCATAAAACAACCAAGTTGTAGAGATGGTAGGGGAAGAAAGGACGATGATAAAAGAAATAAGCAGAAAAAAGGAGTGGAAGGAACAGGTAAATGAGAAAAGGCTATTTGAAAATGTATGATAAAAGAAAGAATGATGAGTAAGCGGGAATAAGAAGAACCGATTGACGACAGACAGAGAATATGAGAAATTAAAGAAATGAATATAAAAATATATCGCTTTTGGGAATTATTCGATGTCAATCGAAACCTGACTTAACCTAGTAGTACTAATATTATTATGTTCCTTTTTGGAACATCCACCTCCTGAGTCTACGGATAGCATTGGGTTTCATTGTCTTCATAATGGCTGGAGACTCAAGGGTGGTTACGCAGTTTTTGCAACAACTTCCGTAGCCCATCGGATGAGTGGCAACGCTGCAATGGGATCGTGCGTGCGCAGCAAACGGAGAGAACCCAAGATGAATGCGTGCTATAAGCGATTCCACCTATGTCACGCAGGCCGGGATTCACTTGATACTATTCACCAGCGAGTCCTTTACTCCACAGAGCACACCTTTGATGAGGACTACTAACTTAACAGAGTGTCTGGGGTAAGTCTGCCAAAGCCAAAGAGCAGGGGGGTTGGGCTTGAATCGCTTGGGATTGATTCCGGTACGTAACTAAGGACTCACTCGTATGTTTTTACATGGTGTTCGGGATTATTCCGTACCGGAATCAATCTCGAACGATTCAAGCACACGCCCCCAGGTCTTGATATTTGGTCCGTTTTTCCTCCTCCCTCGTTTCCATGTTCATTGTCATAATTATTATTCATGTTAAAAGTTTTGTATTTAGTAATAATTCACTTTCTGCCATAGATCAAAGACTAATAGAGTAGATAAATGATAGTTTAAACATATTAACTCTTGAACAACTTCAATAAATTTAATGAGCATCCTATCCATACATATTCTCCTATTTCATACAATTTTCGCATTATGTATTTTGGTAAATGTTCTCTATGTACTCTTCAAATTGAGTCCATACAGAATTCATAATTTATTTATCATTGTTGTAATAAAGGTTTGAATAGATGATAGGCATATGATACAAATTAATTTATCAAAACAAGGCAACCTCATGACTCGAGGGTTTCAGCAGTTAGTTAGTTTTTAGGTATGAATATCGGAAGTCTGCTTCCAGTAGTAATAACGATGAACGAGTTATTACACATACTAGTTTGAATCCAGAATGAATCTAAACGTCGCATATCTGGCAAATAACCCGCCAGATAGGCGACGTTTTGCCCGGGCAGCTGCCGCGGGTTGTGGGTCTAACTCACGCAACGAGGAGCAATACTGTTTGGCGCCAGTGCAGGTTTAAGGAAAAGGGGATACGGGATACACTTCCCCCAGCACTCGGAGGGGGATCGGGTTAGGACATAGGTTAAATACTCTCCCCACCTTTGAGCATGGTTATCTCAGAAAGGAACGTGGGCTAATTAACGTTCAGAGTCCCCACTTACCATCACAGAGAACCGATATCCTTCAACATACGGCTTAAATTTGTTTATCGCGAATACGACCGCCAAGCACTGTCGCACGGTCTCGTTCCTTACCGTTGCTCTTTCAAGGGTCTCTTTGGAAAAAAGTTGTCCACTTGAAACATAATATATACAGTATTTACATTAAAGAAACTTATTCCATCACTAAAATTATACTATCTCAGTTCCCTATTTTTAATAGAATATGCAAGGAAATTTTATACATAGGACATATTTTATTCTAAATCAATAAGATAAGCTAAACTGCATTCGCATGGAGCACGCTGGATATTCATCCCCTGCTACACACCCCTGAAAGCTAGCGTAGGACCCTACTACTTTGATTGTTACATAACCTGTCATGATGGTGCGGATTCTCCTACAAATTCTTCCACATTTTATTTATTTAAGATTAGTTTCTCTCTGGAATTTACCGTTTTAGAGAGTCACTAGGTATATAAATTATTTAGAAAATTACTAAGTTATTCTTTTTCGATAATCACGAACTTTCCTACAGTTAATCCTGAAATCACTTCTACTGGTTAATTTCCTACTAGTGCATTTCTATCTGCACCATTACGACTCTTAAGTGAAATTTTCTACACATCAGATTTCATCATATTTGAAGTAGTCACTCAACAAAAAAATTGGAAACCCGCAGGTAAGTAGTTTTCCTCGACGTCTTGACCGGCTAAAATACTCGATGAGAATTCAGGCGAAATCCAGGCGAATGATTTTCCTTCTGAGATATACTTGCTCCGCCTTTAAAAGACCCTTTCCCCAAGTAGGATCGTCATCTGGAGAGAGGGCTGGCTCCCATCAAAAGGCCAGAAGCCGTACGCTGTGGCGAGGGGTGATTCTCTTCTTCCACTTACTTCCCCTTCATGTAAACCCCCTCTCTTCTCTCTTTCTTTAAGACTACTACATCGGAAACTACCGAGTATCCTGTAAGCAACGTCCATGGTAGGTGCTGGAGGGCTGGACTAACAGCGAACGTTTATTACATAAGCACAAAATATTTGAAGTAGCGCTCAATTAGAAATTACTTTTAACACAATATCAGAACGGACACTTGAAAGTTCACTCCTTTCACAAAATTTCCTAGGAATATTTGAAGAATATTTAAAGAATATTTAGTTTTTCAGGGAACAGAGGAAGGGTGGAGAGCGCTCAGGCGTCGGAAGCAGCCTGCTCTTAAAGAAAGACGCCTAGGGGACCACGGTTTAACTTCCTATCCGACGGACGGAGTGCTGAACACAAAATGTTCTCCACTAGGCACTCTCGGGATGGGAGGCAAGGACTCCATTCACCACACCAATCCTATCTCCCTACACAAAATCCTACGATGGTCCAGGCAGATATGCTTAAAAGTCTACACCAACCCCTGTCAAGTTCGGGTTGCTTAATTTTAAAGGGTGATCTTTTAAGCATCTCTGCCCTATTATTCACCTCTCTCAATTGATCTT
The DNA here is from genome assembly GCA_933228895.1 of Platycnemis pennipes. NCBI lineage: Eukaryota > Metazoa > Arthropoda > Insecta > Odonata > Platycnemididae > Platycnemis > Platycnemis pennipes. Next base: position 115,197,488 of record OW121850.1, read on the forward strand.
TATGATATAACTAACCATCGAAATGCACAGAGGTTTTTAATCCGTCAAACTGTTCGTCTTAAATTTCTGCAGGACATCCAAGAAAACGGGCGTCTTCGAGAAAGAAAAGAATAGGAGCTCTTTATCCGAACCTGACCCTTTCCTGAAGCGCACGAGGACAGGTGGGTTGGTAAAGGAGTAATGGGACGCGGAGCGATAAAAAAGAGGGGATAAAGACGTATGCACAAGCTGCTCGCGGGTTCAGGAAGTCCCCTACGAAAATGTTTGCATAAAGGCGTGCTGCTGCTGGCGTCTAAGCGCCTTCCCTCACTGCGTCTGGTGGACGGCGAGCGTGTGTGTACGCCTTCTCTCGGTCGTAAAGCGAGAGGGAAAACAGATGGAAGGGTTTGATAGCGAGCAAACCATCGCCAACCTCCCTACATCCCCTTCAAACCTCCGCCTCCCCGCTTCGGGAAATTCTTGCCGGGGCTCCCGATCCTTTGAGCGCGGTAAGATGGCCTCGACTCCCGGGGATCGTTCGTTCGCCTCAAAGCTGATGCAGTCGGGTAATAAACGAGAGGTATTTGGGAAGACAAAAGAGAAGCAAGATGCGCATCGGCGAAGTTTTCTCTCGCACTTTTTTCCCCCTTTATCTTGGCAACCAATGAGTCTCTCTCTCTCTCTCTCTCTCTCTCTGCGGAGGATATCGTACTGGTGCCTGGCAATCTAGGAAGTGACCAAGAAGTAGCCCGGGGAAATCTATCTTAAAATGAGGAAAATATCAAATCTGGGACAAAAAATATTGATACTGTAAAAAGCCCTTTTCAGTTAACTTTTAAAAAGGCCTGTAATTAAAGATGATCTTAGCGGTGATGTTATATTTCACCAAATGAGTATCATTTGCTAACTCAGTGGCACATTTCCGCGGAGAATATCTTTATCTGGGTGCTTGAAACCGTCTGGATTACCTCTAATAGGTAACCAAGGAGTCACGTGATGCAAACACGAATGGTTTAAAAATTTAATATGTCTGAATCGCTCTTTACAACATCATTAATTGTTTTCACTTGAGTTCTTCTCATCTATTCCAACTAAAGAGCCCCCAGTTGAGATATAACACGAGTGTAAACAAAGAATGGGGTTGTAATCAGCGGTTTTAACACACCAAATTTTTGAAGCATTCGTGTATGTATCATGTAACTCCTTGGTTAGCTATTTGAGATAATCCCGACGGTTTAAAACACAGCCCCCTCGGGATAATGAAAATTTTGTCAAGGATAGTTTAAAAAATTGGTTTAAATAATGCTTTAGTCGCTATACATGCAATCGTTCATAATGTAATACCGAGGAAAACACACCAGAAAGCTAACAATCTTAGAAAGCCAACTAACACTCACCAGATTTTTCCTGTTGTTTAATCAAATATTTAACAGTAGTAACGCTATTTATGCACAGGCTAACTGCTCTCTAGTTCCCTGCTGCATACATTATATACCTAAGTAAGTTAAATTCAGTGTTGATCACACGAAATTCATCTATTCAAAACATAAGACATGATGTTCCATAGTTTTTCTTCTTAGTAATAGGTACTAACTACTTAGCTATTCGGCTGGAAAAAGATATAGGTACACCGTATTATTGTTCATTAATGTTCATTCCATAAATTCACTCTTATGATAAAGAGTGAACAATTCTTGGATACGCTGTAGTTATTCTAAGAAAAATACTGTGCATCAAAGTTAACATTTTTTTAATTGATTATATTTTATGAGAAAATATAATCCATAAAGTTTTTTTAACGGGTACGTTAGGTTTTGGTAGAGTACTATTACTGTGATTGTAGTTGCTACTTTGATTTCCTCGGAGAATAGTAGTTCATAAATTTCTCATAATCGTAGCCAATACTAACCTACCCATTTTGACTTCCTCAAGTGACTTCCTCCTCCAATGATATGAGTAACTTAATCGTTCGTAATCCTGTGGATCCAACGCACTTTCTTAATCCGCCAATTCAACTTCTCAAATTCCTCCAAGAAGTATCAATAAAGGTCCTGATTCTGCTACTACGAGGCAAATATGGTCCATATCAAACTTATTACTAAGCCATCCTTGACTATTTCATTTATATCAGTGATTTTAAATCTTTTACCTGGGCTAATTCCTTCAGACTGAAGTTACAATCTTGGGGCACACTTCCCTTCCCTCTCCATTATAGTGATGAAGGAATCTTTGTAGAGAGTTGCTCTAATGGAAAATATAATCAGGGAGCATACAATGTAGCAAGCTGTCCTCATTTTCTGCCTAAGGATAATGAGTAAGGAGTATTAATAAAGTAAGGACAATTGGTACTTTACACTAATTAGTACTACGGCTGGAAGATATTTTCAATTTATTTCACCATATGTCAGGCGTAAGAGTGATAATTTCAGACTGGTCCCTTTAAACAATTTCTTTTTTTCCGCTATAATCTCACGGCACCTATAGTAGCTTTCCCTTCACCCTCAAGTGCCGTGGGCCCCGATATGGAACCACTTCCCTTCATACATGTTACCTTGAAAAATATACTATTAAAGGTTTATCATATCATTAGTAGTATCATAGAAAGGTTTTAAAAATGTTTCTATTGTGGATTCAAAAATAAGAGAAAAAATTCTCATGTACTTTACGGCCACACACATCATATCCGTTTGCTATTAAAAATTACCTCGTGTTATACCTACATAGCCACTAATAATAAATACCACTGGTTGCACAATATTATTTGATCAAGGAGTTTTGAGCAAAAGTGCCGATCATATATTTGGGGTGGATTCTTAAGGAGGCTTGACCAAATTCTGAAGTACAGGTCATTTTTGTGAAAATTTCAGAACATCTCATTCTTTGGTCCTATGGATTGGCAATAAAATAATGAGGCCTTTCTATCATAAAATTGAAGAAAAAGGACGTCGAAAATCAGCTATTTTATACGTGGTTATACGGCAGAGCATGGGTCTTGCAGTAAAATTTGCAGATTAATAATGTAAAGACAATTGTCGTTTTGACGAAAAACTAATATAAGATGCGCATTTTCATGTAGGAGTTAGCATTGTAAAAAGGTGCACGCCTTATCACACTTGTATAATTGATATTAATAAATGTTTGCTCGAAAAAAAGGAGAAAAGCCTTAGTTACATGGAAGTGGCGCTACAGTATGTTGTTATCATTGGCAACGGTACTTGTGACGGAACGTGCTTACAAGCCTACTTACTAACTTAAATAAGGAATATACCTTACCAAGGCCCTTCTTATATGTATTATGTAATTTAAGTATTTCATTGGTTATTTAATTGGTGTAATTAATGCCAATTCTTCCAAATGGTAGCTGCGTCATTGCTGCTAAAAAGTTTTCAAAAATATCAATATTCATAAAATTCAAAACAATGAGTTGTATTTGCAAGGGAATAATTTAAAACTAAGTAAGAAAATATGTAACCTATTTTAGAATATGTATAAGCGGGATTGAGCATGTATTCTCACTTTATAAATTAAACGTGGCAACAACACGTAGGCCATGTTCCGAAGTCAAAGTGAGTTAAAAGAGCTTGTAAAAACTAGAATGCAACTACAGCGCGCTATATAATAGCATACTCATACAATTATTGTATACGCGTTATCACCCTATAGTTGATTTTCCATTTAGGTGTTTTTCTGGATCGGCATTTATTCATTAAATAGCATAGCTCTTTTACCGGATTTCAAATCGCGGAGTCACGGTGGAATCTCCTTAAGATGAACTGCAGTACAAGCGGATAATGTACAGATGAAGCTGCGGAGAAAGTTTATGTGACCAAGCTGTTGAATTCACAGCTAAATTTAGGCTGAAACCATTATCGGGAGATGAAGAGTAGGTACACAAGGTGAAATAGGAAGGAAAAACGACTCATAAGCGCAGTTAAAATTCCGTATATCTGGCCATTACTTTACCGGACCTCCGTTCGACCGGCTGATGGCCCTCGATTAAGTTTTCATGTCCGTATTCCCTTTCAGTCACGCGCTCATCAAACACCTAAGCGCTCGATCGGCAGGGCGTCAGTCAAATCGTTACCATTTGCTTCACAATGCTTTCCATTACAAGCGTGTTTCACACTCAAAATACCTGGGCTAAAACTAGCAGGAGAAACGTATCCTCCGCGGAAAACAATAACTGTGGAGTTAAATAGAGGATGTAGTTTCTACATAAGTACTAACCGAATATCAGTGTAACATCTTTCTTTGATTCAATGAAGTGGCCATATCATTCCATCAGATTCAATTGCAGGCTAGTTAACCGAGTCCATAATGAAAGCAGAACACGCTTAAGTTAAAGAATAAGATGAGGATACAAAATGAAAGGAATGAGAGATTTAGCAGACAAGGATTAACGAGCGGCTTTTCAACCGTGTTCCTCTGCAGAAAAGGTTTAAATATCATCATCAAGGGTCAACAATCCTAGAATTGGTTTGACGCAGCCCTCCACTCGATTCTTCTAGTGGCTAACCTCTTCATATTAACGTAGTTCCTCTCTTTCACGTCATTTACGATCTGTTCTATGTAACTCGTACGAAGCCTGCCTTTTCCATTCTTTCCGTTCACTGTTCCTTCGAAGATTGTCTTCATCAGGCAATCGTGTCTAAGGATGTGGCCGATTAAGTTGTCCCGCCTTCTTTTTATAGTTTTGAGCAGACCTCTTTTCTCCCACTCTTCTTCATTTGTCACTCGGTCGATCCATTTTATCTTCATTATTCTTCGATACCACCGTATTTCGAATGCTTAATTAAATTAATTATCAGTTTTCAACTTTAAAACTGTCATTGACGTTCTGGGTCTATCGAAAGATTACGAGAATATATCATTTTATACTCTCCAAAAAATGTTAATAAAATTAAAAATTATGTTTGCAATTGAAACACAATTTCCACAACATCTTGCTTGTATCAAGCTAATTTTAGGAAATTAAACATTAGCACAATGCCATATTCGGGTGACGCCGTGTAACAATAAGAGCAGAAGGTAATCATCCCAGTGATAATGATGCCTCTCTTTGAAAGGAATGTTATAATTTGAGACACCGTCTGGCACATGTGTATCCACAGAATTGGATATGTTCAAGATATAATACCATGCAGTGGCACGAGAGATAATACTATAATTTCGTGGATGAAAGATGCGTAATATACGTATTGAATCAATGGAACAGTTCAATTGCAATTGCGCCAAATGCACTTCAAGCACTAGACTTCCAGCAGCCGTCGGCCATCATACGATGTGGCTTTCCAAATAATTAGCTTCAGCTGCCATGCCCATCCCAGGCGGAAGTAATTACTACGATTGGGAGCAAGGGAAATACCAATTAATGGGAAGTAACAGGCAGCGGATGCGATGAAATATCGACGCCATTTGAGGGATAAGAGAAAGAGAGGTCATAGAATAAGGACTAAAAAATGCCACATTATTTTCCTCAGCACGGAGAGAAACTGACTGAGTCGGGAACAGAAAAGTTTAAGGAAAAATTATCTCTCCTTTCATAAGCTGGTGAATATAAGGAATGAATTTTCAATCGGAGAATGAGTATTTTGCTTCAATCACGTCAATCACACTGCCAAATGGTAGGTACTTCAGTGCCCTAATGATACTTAGGTTGAGTGAGCAATTTCCATTTATATCCGAAAGTATCCTAGCGTAAGCCTTGAAACATCTGCTTAGGATTCAAATCCATGCTAGCCTGGTATTCCCATAATCCTCATCAACTCCGCCACCGTATCAGCACTCATCATCCTCGAACATCATGTTGGAACATGATATTGGATTGCAATGTGAAATTGCGTACATACATATACTAGATTAAAAAAAATACAATTAAGCAGAAATTTCCTCCTCAAATACAGAATAGAGAAAAAGTAATACATTGTAATTGTATAAACCATCCGCTTATATCAAAATACACCTAGGCAAAACTCATCATCCGCTATTATTTCCCTCCGGAATTATTTCCTAACGACAGTTACATCAAAAACTGTGCTGACACACTCAAGGGAAATATTTTGACCATACAAATCCATTCCATTCAGAAAGTAGAACTTAACAAAAGTAATGTGGCAGTAATATATCAAGAAAAATAGGACGTTAGTAATAAAGTCTGACGCATAGGCGTATCCTAAGCGACACAATAACGGCAAAGATCCACGACTGGCAGTGAGATAACTAAAGCTCAAAAATATTCACAATATGTACTGAAATACAAAGCTAAAATAAATCTAGAACAAAAAGTGATACGAAAACAGAGAGATAAAAAATATCCGAGTCCACAAACTACATTTCAAAAGAACTACTGCTACATATACTTCTTAATGAAATTCTTAACACACAGGGAAGCGCGATGTTTTGGAGGCCACAAAGCGTCAGATAAGCAGGATTAGAGAGATAGATTGCCGTACCTGTAGATTAAGAATGTCATATTTTCTGCATGCCATAAAAGAACAAAATAGATATCATAGCAATGAGAAATATAGGCAAAGTTTTTGGTAAAAATTGGTATAGTATAGAGTGTATGAAGCATGTTTTAACATTACTAACCCATTCATGTTAGGGTATACAGATACGTTTTTAGAGAATTCCTTTCTAACCAATAAATAATTCGTTACTAAGTAGACACCGACCTTTTATTTACAAGTGGCTCTTAAACCAAACATGTTTCCATGTAGTAAGTAGCATTGTAGCACTTAGTTAAGTGCAAATAGTGCATTTCTACTTCTACCTAATACCCTGCATGCAACCATAAAGGTGAGTGGCAGGGGGTAAATTCTTACCAAACATGCACTACATATCATGCATAAAAAAGGATTACTATTTATATACTGTTCTAAACTTCACTATTTAAAAAAAGATAAAAATAGCAAAGCAAATATGCAAAAACATGCTGTTAGTTGGGTTAGCTTCAAGTCCTTATACCAACATGCAGCTACCAATGTTATCCATTGCTACACTCGTACTGGATATATTTACCGTTATTCATATCCCTAATTGTACGAGGAAAAAAGGACATTTCGAATCTGTCAGTTCGGCAATCAATTTATCTAATTTTGTGATTATGGTCCAGTCTACCATAGTAAGTTGGGGTTCGCAAAATATTTTTAACATCATCACTGAGAATATGATCTTGGAATTTGTTCAAGAGATTAAGTCTAAATTTCAACCTAAGATCTGACAATGATTCTGAATTTAATTCATTTAATAGACTGGTTAATAAGGTTATGGTACCGTCCCTTTACAAATCTTGCCAATTTTGCTGCACACGTTCAAGTTCATTATATAGACCGATTTCGTAGGGATCTCATACACTGGCAGCATATTCCAAGTGAAAACTCTTTACTCTTTTCTTTTTCTTTCTACTCTTGCTGCTCTTCTCCCCCTGCCATAGTCTCGTAGTGGTACACAAAGTATTTTGTAGATGTAGATGTAGAAAACATACTTCAAAACAAAGCTGCTAAATGCACTTCAGTTATGCATATATGAAGGAAAATCTATGAGACGCAGATAATTTAAAATGAGAGTGGAAATTATCCTTATCCATCACAATTCACAAATGTTGGCCAAATGCTAGCAGATTCGACTATCTGCATGGTTGTCTGGGCAACAAATAATGAATTACATGAATTGAGAACATCGGTATAGAGAGTAATTGTGAAAGTGACTTGAAGATTTGCGGTTACTCGCAAAAGGGAATAACGGGAGGTAAATGGAGCTTGTTACCCCTTTCAAGGATTCCTTGAGTACGTGGGAGGAGGGGGAGGTTTGGATGTGTAACATCCCTCGTTGAGTAAGCCGCCGCCAGGGATATGATGATGTCAAAGCATCACGAATCGACTGGAAGGGGATGAGGCGGAGGTAGGGGGTTAGAAGGAACATCCGGTCAGCCTCAAAGCCCAACTCGCCAGATGTCCTTTTTATTCGTTGAAGTCCAGAAGTCCGAGATTACACGGATCTCTGTGGGTGACATTCTCGCTAATGAGGACGAACTCGAGCCTGGGACACTAGTACGAACAATTGTAGTAAAAATTCTTTTTTTTTATAATTTTCGAATCAAAAATGTGGAATAACATCATCTCCTAATGTTGGAATGACCAGATACTGCAAATTCCAAACTGAGAAATATTCACTGCAAGAATCCAAGGATTGTAGCCGGGTGTCGAAGATAAAATACTCCTAAGATGTGAATTTCAGACAAGAACTGATGCTCTTGATAATTATGGTAGGTCTGCGTGTCTAAGAGTCGTGGACCTCATATACAGAAGAATTAAACAACTTCTCAGAGTTAAGTGCAATAGGGTAAGGTAAAATTTATTTATCCAACTTCATCTCATTCACTTTCCGTGGAAAATGAAATGAAAATGCGACACATTATGACACTTGTAGGCTGCTTCTCCACAAAATTCGTAGCAAAACCCAACTATGGCAACTATTTTATATTTCTTTGGGACCTTCAGACTTTTCGGACATGAAGCCAATTTCTAATGTGTTACATACATATTTAACCATTATTAAAATTTTTTAATGTGTTACATGCATAAAAATAAAATGTGTTACATACATATTTAATCATTATTAAAAATTTTCAACCTTATAAACGTTTTGATAGTTATAGAATACCACTAAATAGGCACTGAGAATATTCAATTCAATAATTAATTTCGTTTCCTTTCGATTTTCCGTAGTGTTTTGTGAATACTGCTAAGGAATTTATTTGAAGACTGTTTCTTTAACTTGATTCGAGTTTTAGTACGATTATCGTATGGTTAATAATTTAATTATTTAAATTTTTGAAATTCAAATGCTTAATTTGATAAGCAATTCTCGCAGATTTAATGGTTGCAATAGGTTTATGCTGCATAAAAAGTAATGCTTACCATATAGGATTACTCTTCATCATTCATTCCTTCAACAATAATAATAATAAATAAATAAATAAATTTAATTGGCTCTAGGAGCATATCTTTTGGAGCCTATGTAAGTACATAAACACTCAGACAGAAAAGTTACTACATTAAAATAAATCATAAAACACTCGGTATAATGAACTTGGAAAACAAAGATAAAATCATAAAACACTCCTATAATGATAATGAACAGGTATAATGATAATGAACTGAAAAACAAGGATTACAAATTCTTATGTAAATTCATGTATCTAATTTCATCAATGAAAAATGAAAACAAACATTTATTATAAGGATTTCCAAAATTACGCGATAATCTCTATTTTCAACTCTCAACTTCACAATGGTAATTTTCAACATAAATTATATAATTTTTGTGATTTTAAACAATACAAAATAATACAATAGCTATACAGGATAATCTCTATTTTCAACTCTCACTTCACAATAGTAATTTTCAACATAAATTATATAATTTTTAGTGATTTTCAACAGTACAAAATTATACAATAGCTATAAAACAATCGAAATAATATTACTTTTCGTTTGCATAAAATAGCTTTTTTCGTTAAATGGCCTACATATTTTAAATTTTCTTCCAAGATCACCGATAAACGCACAATTTTCGCTAACTCTCTGGTTAGAGTTAGCGAATATTCTCAGCGCCTATTTACGGGTATTCTATAACTATCAAATGATTCACAAAGTTAAAATTTGTTATAATGATTAAATATATATGTAAAATTTTAACTATTGACAAAAATGGCGTATGTCTTACTATTAGTTATAATATTAGAAGAATATGGAGACCGGAACTGTACGGTACTTGAATGAGGCATGCTTATGATGTAGACCACAAGGTCGCTTTTCGACATCCAGAATTTCCACACGGATTATCACAGGCCATAACAAGTATCAACCTCATTGCGGGCAGCCAAAATCAGTTTTCGGATTTTAATTCCGTTACAGACTACGTTATATTCACGAATGGTTACTGCATTAATTCGCCTCTCAACCAGAATATTGGGTATGTACATGTAGAAAGGAACTTTTACTTCTCAACAGGTTCTATTTACCTGCAGCTGTAGCTAATGAGCTTATGAGGAGCTTTTAGCTTATGTGGTAATTCTCAGATAGATAATATAATATAAAACTTTTTGCACAAACAAGAACCCACCTAGAAGTTCCAAATTAAGAACAATTAATCAAGACCGCTATTTAAAAATTTTAAACATTAATCAGCAATTTGTTACCTTCTCCTATTGAGCTCAGTCTTTTTACCAAAAAGCCTCCAGTTCAGGGAGGTCTCCCCCCACTTCAACGGCCACGTTTCTGTCTGCAATTTTATCATTAGTCAAAAATTTAATACTTGACCCCTGAAATATTCCGCAGTCAAATGCCTCGCACACAAGCTTATCACATATCAAGGGTGCGGAATTCACAAAAAAAGTTTCTCCTACATAACACCTAATCATGATATAATCAGTGAAACCTGATAGTCTAGAAATCAGCCTTTTGGGATAACGTGTTCCTGCCTTCATAATGAACCATTCCATCCGATGTCCACCCTTGGGCTGATATCTTGAACCATAGGGGTAAAAAATTCGTGTTGACTTCGTCGACCGCTAAACTCAATCTGGTATTGACCTCTGAGATTAGATTCGTGTACCTCCAACATTTGCGCAGGTACGAAGATCAGAGAACAGCGCCCCAAACGAGTCATTTTTCTTCGTCTTCCTCTAGCCAAAAGCGTCTGTCGGTGTTTACCAACCCCTTGTAGATGAGGGGATGGAGCCGGAGTGCATTGTTACGTAGACAAGCCGTTATCTATGTAGACAGGGATCGACCTCCTTGTCGTGCAAGCTCACGCACAAACTCCACCTCAGTAACCAATTAAACCCATCCACCCCATACCGACTCCATTGATTACATTTAGTCGAGTTTCCCTCCAACGCAAACATCGCCGACAACACCCGGTAAACGTGAATCTGTTACCTACTACACCACCGATCGTTGAAAGAACGGCTGAACGGCTCAGGCATAGAGTTTTCGGATCTAGGGTTACTCTGCACTACACGAATAACTCGCAGCAAGCTGAGGTGCAACAAGGGTATATGCTTGGTGGTGAGGGCAAACTATGGAGATACAATACCTAATACCTCTAGATAGATTGTGCTCGAAAGTCCATCAAGTTAGGAGAAAAGAGGTCAACATTGAAAATATTCTAATGATGACGCATTAAAATAATTAACAGAACGATGTATATACTTTCAAATCACAGAAATGAGTCAGAATACGATAAAAAAAACTGCAACCTGACGTAAAATAGCTTGTAAAACTTTCAGCCTAATATAGATTACGCTCGAAAGTCTATCGAGTTAGGAGAAAAGAGGTCAACATTGAAAATATTCTAATGATGATGCAGTAAAATACTTAACAGAACGATAAGTATACTTTCAAATCACAGAAATGAGTTAGAATACGATATTAAACTGCAACCTGTCGTAAAATAGCGTGTAAAACTTTCAGACTAATTTAGAAATATAACAGAAACTAAACAAAGTTTCTTGGGCATTAAGCAAGTATCTATACTAGTTCAAAAAGAACAAGCATGGTGAAGGGAACAGGGACATTGAAGTATGCAAATATGCAAACAAGAAATGAGTTCATGTAAATAAAGGTCAGAAGTTTGAAACTTTGGAGATTAAAACCTTGAACTAGGAGTAAAGTATCTTGTTGTAAAGAGGAGGAAGCTTTGAGACTTTAAGGTCACAACACCCAACATCGTTCCGTGAACTCCAAATATAGATACCGTCTCCGAGAACGATACCATAGGAACGGTAGCCGAACACAAAATCAACTTATTATACTGAAATTAAGATAGAATCACCCTAAATAGCTACACAGCGTTTGTGACGGCAAATTCCCGATAGGAAAAGTCAAGAAGCATATTTTAAACCAAAGATTATAATACACTTTAAAACAGCTTAACACCAATCAAAATTAAGTAAACGGTTTCAGGATTAACGTCATGCAATTTAAAGTGATGGATGAAGGCGATACTTTGTGGATATAACGAACGTTAAACATGGTATATGAAATTGACTTTGTACTTTTCACACATCTTTATATGTTCCCCGATCAATTTCAACGACTAAGCGTCAGTCGCGAGGCTTTCAACCACGTGGTTCGATTCCAACGATCGAATTCAACGACGCTTCCTCATGAAAAATTAGATATTAGATAAAATTAGATGGTTAATAGATCATGCCTTAAATGACTATAATTTTCTTGCTGTACGCCATTAAAAATATGATTACGTGACCCGTACAAATAATTTTAATGCAGCGCTCCCTCTACGGTGAAAATTCAAACTTCATTCATTTTGAAGACTGGCTTGGGTATTAGTGAAAGAAATATCATGAGAGAGTGACATGAAGCGACCACCAACATAACACCTTCAGCAGCTAAGAATCCCAAACATATCCCAAACTCTCTTCGCGCAGAACAAAATGTAAACCTTTCATAAATTATATTTTTATTTCGAAAAAATGCCAAGATGAGAATTATTATCGATACAATCCATAAAGGCGAAGGTATTCAGGCGCCTTATAGTAGTTCAAAAGTGGCCACCTAAGTTTTATTGTCATGGTATTTCTGCAACAAAAATGATTAAACTTGGGGAGTAATTTAGAGGAGATGCACCACAAAGGAATATAAGATTCAAGAACATTGGGAAGAATAGCGACGATCAAGTAATTCCAGATAAAAAAAAATTTGAAAGAATTACCAGAAGAGTGTGTTCCCGCATAATGTTATTTCAAGGAAGGATGTTGTATTAAATATGTAATCGCCGTCTTCACTCCGTGAGTTTAGTTCTCTTAGCACTGAAATCGGTAGAGTACTTCGCAACCAAAAGATTGCTTACTCGTAGAAAAATCGTGCATGGTGTGGATGCCACCCCTGCCGTAGAACTTAGCGGTAGGTGGCAGTAGCTATGTACATGAACTTGAACCTCTTAAACTTCTAAGGTTTTCTAAATAGCTTAACTAGTGAAAGCATTCGGGGATATTCGAGAGATAAACTAAGATTCCGGGACTTAGAAGGAGATATTTTTCACTGTGTTTACTATCGCTGGCGTACACTTTACATTGACCAATTAATAAAATTAATCGCGGCCAGTTAGCTATTCCTTTACGGTCTCTCCTCTGGATTTACAGTTACGCAATTTTGCTCCAAAATGTAGCTATGTTAACCATTTCAGGTAGTCAAAATTGAATTGAAAATCTACCAACAGAGGTATTATTATTGGAAGTGTACTAGGGCATAAAGTTGAAGTAAATTCCCAACAAAATTGCTCCGGAGGAAACATACATTGAATGAGGGCGCTCTTGATGGGGAAATAGAAACATCGGCCCGTGTTTTGACTTCAGAACCACTGAGTGCACCTTCAAAGGACGCGATCAATGAAATATCCGGGTCTGGGAAGCTGAAAAGCCAAGCCCAGCTGAGCAGAGTGCGACGCGATGCAGTAACGAGAGGAGATCCCTTTGTTGCGAAGAGGTCCATCGTAGTCAATCCGTCGCGGGAGGTTTGCATGGTCCGGATTAGCGAGTGTCACGAGGCAACCGGTGCGACCGGATCTGAGCATCAGCGAACCGAGGTTTTAATGAGCCGGGAATCGTGGAAGAGACACGGAAGTTTTCAACAGCAAGGGTCAAGGGTTATGTGTGAAACTGTGGGAGGAGGAGACATATCGCGTCCGCAGCTGCTAGAAATACGAGTTGATGTCATCGTCACCGAGTCGCTCGGAAAATTCGTGATCCAGGATTGGGTGAAAATTTGAAATGCTAGGAATTCCAGATCAAAGTTGGAGCGAGGGTGAGAGAGATGTTGGGATCTAGGGATCTCACGCGATTAGTTGAAAGGAGATCTCGTGTCACACATCTGCCCGTGAATCGAGATGCTATGGAAAGACATTGCGTTGCCGGATGGGATAATTGGGTCGGTAAGGCGCCGGCTGGCAGTCCGAAGCTCGAGGGTTTGATCTCGCTTTGGGCTTGTTTGCTTGGCAGTTTGGGTGTTGTATTTCTTTATGTTAGGCATATGACTAAGTTAGGTTAGACGGGGTGATATAATCTCAGCTGTTTTGTAATCATAAAACCTTATTCAGTACCAAGATATTAAGAAAATACAGGTATATCGGCTCAGTACTAATAATAGAACTAGCTGCACATAAACAACTTGTCTAAGTCCATTTAGTTTCTTCATCCCAAGTTACAAAAAGTGTTTCTGCATTCCAACGAAGTTAAAATAAGAAAGTGTTGTGCACGAGGCGGTAAAATCGAAAGTATTGACACCCAGTCCTTCTGTAAAATCAATTTTTTTTTCATTCCAAATCATAGTGCATTAAAACCTATTTTAAGAATTATTTTCATTTCCATTCCAGTTCAGAACACTATTCGCTCACTTCCACTTCTTTCAATCCAAGTGCGTTGACTTTTATCTCTCCCTCTCTATCAACTCAGAAACTTCAGGGGAGAACAGTCGGGTAAAGTTCAGTCAGAGAAGTTTCTGGAAGCTTCGCTCGGGTCCTTAGCCCAGACGAGTCATGAGGACCTCGTGAGAGGCACTCTTCACCTTCGGGTGAAGCCTACCCGTCAACGACGTATGTGACAAAATAACACCTCGAACGGCATTGAGTGTGCTTACTGTAAGATGCAAAATCTGGGCCCGGGACTCAAAATATGTCCCTTATGTTTGCCGAGCAGCTACGCAGACCACTACGCTACTAGGATTCCTGATCACAAAGGCAATTTCAAAGACAAAGAATTTTAGCATTAGAGATAGGAGCATTTAAAGAAAAACTGCTTGTTTTATTAGTGCTCTGATGTTATTAATTATCCAAGAAGATAAGTTTTGTCCCTGCTAGGAGTCATTTTTCTTTGTGTAATTTTCAGACCACTTGAGAATCTAGTTCTGGAAATTTCAACGGATTTCATCCTCATTCAATGTCTATATTTCTTTCAACAGTTTTACTAAATTCAGAACAAGGATTATACTGAGAAAATATTATCTTGATACAACGCAAATACAAAATTAAATAAAAAAGCACGCGGTGTATGGGAGAGACTGAGGAAATTCACGTACGTTGATTCCATTTTTATTTTGACCGTACACAACGGAAACAGGGGGAACTGATATCGTTATTTAAATAGATGCGAAAATCGAAGACCGTAAAATAACAGTGCCGCATCACATATCTTAAATAAAAGTAATTAGGAAATTTCAGACCACTAAAAAAATATGTTTTTTTGGTAAATTTTTAATGTAAAATTATGTGTGGTTTGATGCAGCCACTCATCTATGATCCATGATTATGAGGAGGAAACCAATTCAAAGCATATAATAATAAAGGTCTGTAGAAGAATGAAACGAGAAAATAAAAAGAGTATTTTCTGCAGAGAAGCCCTTCATTATGCACTGTTTGGAAACAGGCAATTACTTCTTCATGAAACGGTAACATTGGGCACTTTTATATCTCCATTAGATCTGGCGTGGAATCACGGATATATCTTTCGCGTTATTGCAATCTTATCTGGATAAAGAAATCAGTGAACTGGAAAATAAGGAATGGCTTTTATTCCCTCAATGCATAAAACAATGCAGTGGAATTTCATTCGTAAATTCCTATTTGCTGGGGTAAAATGATTCATACGTTATTTCGGTTGGTATTGTGAACAATCATTTCTTTTACCGAGAGGCGAAGTAGGTAAGAGTACAAATTTTGCTGGAGAGGATCCAGCGCTCACCACGAGAAACTCTTCAACTGGAAGGAAATGCGGAGAGAATTTCGGTGGAAGGCCAATCTATTAGCGCAGAGAACCGGAACTCCGGGGGAAAACTTGTCCTTCGTCGGCTGGTTTATTCGTCGTATAGGCCCACGGAGATACCCTCTCTTCATGTCTCCGAGATGTTCGCATCTCATTTCTTTTTCACTTAGTAAAATTCCGAGAATTCTTCCGCTCCCATAAGTTTTCAAAATTTACATGTTCTATATTTAGATCATGGGCTTGGTTTTTGCCAAAATTGGGTGCCAAAAATAGCGAAAATAGAAAATTCAATGCGCTCACTCAACGGTTAAAGCGTAATTGCAAAATCATTCGTCAAAAATCCATGCGAATATATTTATTTCCTCATGAATTCAGAAGTGTTTCTATATCAGTGTCATCACTATTTAATTTGCAAGTCTGGTGGATAAATTTAATGGCTTTAGTGTTTAGCTGTGGATACACCTTTCTCATTAATGAACGGATGCTCCGTGTCAAGACGCAAAAATAATGGCGAAAACTTTTCCGAAGACTAATTTAAGAAACTCGGATTAACTATTTAACTTCTTAGTTCACGAGTATCAGAACGTATACCTGGAACATGTTTCTTTACGCAGTGAGACGTGGACGATGAAAGCATCGAGAAGAAAAGTGTGGAAGCATTTGAAATGTGGTGCTACCAAAGAATGATGAAGATGAAATGGATCGACCGAGTGACAAATGAATAAGTCTTAAGAAGAGTGGGAGACAAGAGAAGTCTACTGAAAACTATAAAAAGACGGGACAACCTAATCAGTCATATCTTAAGACACGATGGCCTGATGAAGACAATTGTCGAGGGAAAAGTGAACGGGAAGAATGGAAAAGGCAGGCCTCGGATGAGTTACATAGAAGAGGTCGTCAAGAACGTGAAAGAGAAGAACTGCGCTAATTGAAGAGGTTGGCCGATAAAAGGACTCAGTGGAGAGCTGCTTCAAACCAATCCTAGGATTGCTGTCCGATGATGATGAGTTCACGAGTGCTTTGACTTTTAAGTTGGGCAGTGAAAGTTGAAGTCGTTTCAGGCGTAACTTTGTGGAAGTTTTTAATATGCATTATGAAACTCGATGGCAATACTCCACAATAATTTAATGATGGTCGAACCGGGTTTCGGCAACTCAGTGCCATTTTCAAGGTGCCTTGAAAGTGGTTTCGGCAACTCAGTGCCTTGAAAATGGCACTGAGTTGCCGAAACCCGGTTCGACCATCATTTAATTAGTGTGGAGTATTACCATTTAGTTTCATTATGCAAAGTGAAAGTTGACTTTCAGCGCACAATTGATACCGTTCATATCGTCATGTAGCACTCTCGAAACACGAAGTAGGGTGGGAAAGTGTCAGGAGCTCAGTATGATTCGGGTATGTTTGTCAATGAGGACTCAATACAGGAGAACGGCCCACTCAACTCCCGCATGAATTTCACGTTCGGGGACTCAGTGTAAATTCTCGTGATAAGACACAAGATATAGCACTTATTCCACAGGTTTTTATTAGTGGTACAACACGTTTCAGCGGTTAAGCCATCATCAAGTATAGCAATAAAAAGCAACTGGGCTTAACCGCTGAAACGCTTTGCACTACTACTAAAAACCTGTGGAATAAGTGCTATATCTTGTGTCTTATCATGATATCATTCCACTACGTTGAAACGCGTTGTACCACAAATAAAACCCTGTGGAATAAGTGCTATATCTTGTGTCTTATCATGATATCATTCCACTACGTCTCGCCGGACACAGTTACGTTAATTCTCGTGCTAAGCACAGGTAAACTGAGACGCAATACACCGTACTTTCATGACAGCATTGCATCAGCGAGAAATCAAAGAGGCCGGGAAGGGAAGGTGGATATCGAGAGCTAAAAAAAGCCTCGGATAAAGAACAAAAAAATATATATAGAGAGCAGCATGGGGCTGAAAACATTTGCATCCGCGAGCAAGAAATGAATGGGCCAAAAGGAATCGAGGGTGGTTGGGGATGAAGAAAGAGAGATCAAGACGAAGGAAATGACAAGAAAAGGGAAGGAATGGTAAAATGGAGAAGGAGAAACCCTTTTGATCTCTAACTTCCTGTCTATCTCTCATGGGGGAAGGAAGGCTGTAATGAAAATAAGAATGATCCATCCCTCGGGTTGGAGAAACATAGAGGACTCCAGACAGGAGAGGAGGAAGACATTTTCAGGAGTGTACAAATTTATTTTTTTTCGCCAATTTTAGTTATTTAGTAACTAATCACGCATGCGAAAAATTTTATGGGATTAAAAAGTTAATAACATGATAATTATAATGTGAGAATGAGGAATATCAAATGTTACTAATTAAATCTAATAACGCTGTTTTTTCCTGCAAGGATATGTTCTCAACCACGGTCTCAGAAAATATTACTTCCAGCCTTGGAAATGAAAAAATGGCCAAAGAAGAATACTTCAAGAAAAAGAATAAAAAATTTGGTATCTATCATAATCCGGTCCAACAAATTGCCGAATATATACCTACACATTTATGCATAAAAGCAAATCATTTTAGCTAGTACTATTAGAAAAATAGCATCACTCACAAAATAATGCGATAAGATAAAAGGAAAAAATGATTATTATAGGAAATCCAAGGTTCATTGCTGTTACAATGCGTGGATTGTGGTCAACAGGTAAGTGAAGTTTTAAAATTGTACTCTATAATAGAGATTCTGTCTGAGACTGAACTTTCACGAATAGTCAAAATACTGCAGCTCATATTAGCTACAATGAAGAATCAAAGTCTCAAATATATAGCGCTACCTATGACCCAAACTATATTAAAAAACCTTCAATGCTTCGGAAGAATAAAGAAAGGCAACAGTTAATTAAGTATGCATGGTATTCCCAGGGAATTAATTATAGAGAAATTAGCACAATTCACTGATAACTCAAACTTGAATCAATTTGCAATACAAGCGGTGCTATTGGATCGTATTAATGTAAACTCCCATCGCTATGATTCCCCCATACCCTACAGTTTAGTCATGCAGTATAAATTTGCTATCAGTGGAAAATGGAATGCGTATAATTCGTAATGTTTAATGAAATGGGACCCAACTTCAGGCTCTCAAAACACACTTAAACCAGGTAAACTGGGTGTATTCAGGTGCTACACGTACATACCGTTTTAATCGGTTTTGAGCAGATTTCTAAGTTCATCTAAAAGCTATTAGACCAAAACGTGGACATCCATTTACATCTTTTTGTGAGGTTTATGATGGGTGATTTTTCACGATATCATGTGAAGTATCATCATCGCAAGACGAAATGTTTAAAGTAATCAATAACCCTGAAGTCAAAAAATAATTTTTGGTGATTATCCATTATTTTTTTGATGGAACCAACACTGAATACGCACAACAGAGACATTAAAAATATTCAGAAATTTACTATAATTTTTTCCTGTGTGCTTATGGTTTCAGAGTTTCATGAATCCTCACGCATACGATTTCAAGTTCAAGACTCTTACTCGTTGGACAATACAACAACACCGACGATCCTGGTCACCTATGTTAAATTTTACTCCGACATTGGTCTGCTGAAATTCATCTGAAAGTGAAGTGCAACTTTGTTGAAGAGAACTTGGGTCAATTGACCAAAACCTATGGCTGACTAACAGAAGCTAAATTATGCGTAAAGTGAAACACATGCCGCTTATTTCGACTGATTTTCGGTTTTTTTGGTGCTGTTATCAGGGGAGGCGGTCGAGAACAAAGTTCATTCGTGTCGTGAATGATAAATGGGGATGTAATCACATTGAGGTGAAAACTGTGGCATGTACAAAGGGTGGCGAGAAAAAGGGAACCGGTCTTAACTCCTAATCTTGGCAAAAATCGCAAATGACTCCACTGCTTTGTGCTCTATCCTATGGAGGAGTGCTGACCAGGTGCTGTTCACCTCACACCTAAGTAGGGACCGGTATACCAATGAAAAATCCATTATTGCCGGGACTTGAACACGGGCCGCCGGAATGGGAAACCACCACCCTATGCACCAAACCAAGACGATTGCCTTATTATCGTTAGGAGGTGAAAATGTTCTTATTGAGTTTGGACAGCACAATGCAAAGGTCTTCTACGTAGGAAAAATCATGTTTGACAAGGATTGTGGAGTGTTTTCCACGAAAAATCAGCCAAATTTTGAAAGCTTTTTTTTTCCTCTTCTAGAATATTTAGCATCAGTGTCAAAGAGTTCAGTATAAATGATGTTGCCTCCACCTGTAAAGACTGGTTTGACGACAAGGTAAATTGGTCACAAAAATTCACATTTATTTAAGCTTGATTGATCAGCTATTTTTTCAACTGTTTGTAAAAATAAATTAATCCTTAAAAATTGTTATTCAGTGCAATCATTTGAAAATTTATAGAACTTGACTCAAGTGTATCCCATACCATGTTATACTATACCCAGAATTGGGGACAAGTGTGACACATAACATTGTCTTAGTTTTTAAAGAAAATTCATGCCTACCACTGTATTTTGGTACTGCAAAAATGTACACATACAGCTTCCTAATATGTATATTAAGCGCTGGAAAAAAATGAAAATATTCTATGATTGGTTTGCAAATACGAAAAATGTCATCGAAAAAAGTATTCACTGATCCTCCCCTCCCCTAGTACCTAGAACGAAAGAATTATTGTACTAGAACAAATTCCACAGCTAGATGGCGGTTGAGAGACTGGGCGTGAAGGTCAAATCTTCACGTATTTCACGGCAGATATTCCAGAGCACATCTTCCTCAATAATCTCTCCGTTCTCCGCTGAACCAAAAAAGAATGAGTGGCATGGAGAGAAGGAAAGGGGTGAACAAATACTCTCTCCCCAATGTGTAGGCATCTTACGAAACGCACGGTTGGCAGTCATAAAAACGAAAATATATGTTCACTGTTTTCATACGCATAATACATTTGATATTGACCTTATCCTATCCCCATCCCTTCCATTCCTATCCTTATACCTTTCCTCTCAGTCTGAAGCATCTATTAGTGCGGAAACAGACTTGAAAACACCCATGACATAATACATTTGAGATCGTGCTTGTTTTAAGAGTTTTAAGAGTTTTAAAAGAATTATTGTACTAAAACAAATCCAACAGCTAGATGCCGGTTGAGAGACTGGGCGTGAAGGTCAAATCTTCACGTATTTCACGGCAGATACTCCAGAGCACATCTTTCTCAATAATCTCTCTATTCTCCGCTGAACCAAAAAAGAATGAGTGGCAGGGGGAGAAGGAAAGGATGAACGAATACTCTCTGCCCAGGGTGAAGGCATCTTACGAAACGCACGGCTAGAAGTCATAAAAACGCAAATATATCTTCACCGTGTTTCTTACGCATACATTATTCTTTGCTTTTAAGATCTTCCATAACTTCTTTTGTCCTCATGATTTCCAAGCTTTGCTCTATTGAATGGAAGGGTCAATCACCCGCGATTGTAGTAGCAACTGTCCGAGTTACCTCATTCTGAATTTTCATAATCCGATATGCTTGAAAAAATAAAATGAGGGAAATAATGAGTCATGGAAAAACAAATGAACATTTGCATGCATCGACTCGATTCTTGAGGGATATTATATTTTTGCGTGCCAAACGCACGGCCTAATATTTTAATTCATCTAGGTTGGCATTGAAAGATGCGAAGGATGGAGCGACATGGTTTTGATGGTCGGAAATCTAAATGAGCAAATATTTATGTAATTGTTACTATGTCACTCGAACGTAATTTGGATGGTAGAGTTCATAGAGTAAATAGAGTACAGTTGTAGAAAAAGATAGCATAGATAATGGAAGCAAAATATTCACTCACATTACACGAAGGCCTCCGTGAAAACTCTGTTATCAAATATTTTCTTTTGGCGGGATTTGCTCCACGTTAGTTCATTTTAATGACAATATTCAAGCAGATAGATAAGAAAGATCATTAAATTAGCAAAAAAAGGGAAAGACTTGAATCAAGACTATGGTAATGCGTTTAACAGGATTTTAAAACGGCTTTTTCAAATTTGTGAACATGCGCAACAATGCAGAGCAACCTACACAACGACGGAGATGAAGCAAGCATCTGCACACCAGAGTATCTGCACTTCAGCTAACTTCAGGAATTCTGCTGGTGCGCTGGTAAGACATTGTCATTGAAATGAACGAATGCAATACGAATTCCGAAGAAAGAAAACTTCACATATTCATACACTTGTTGGTTTTTGTTTTCTTATCGTCATTGTGGTTTTTCCGGATGCCAAGAGAGTGACTTTCTTGAGAAGAAAAACTTTTGTGTCAGCGTCATCACTAAATTATTGCATGCTTTGGTATGTCATTAATGGCTATTGAATGAGGCGATCGATAAAAATATCCTAGATGGGTCAAAAATACACAGGAAGACGGGGAAGGAATAAGTTAATTGAAAAAATGAAGAAATGATTTACACCTACGACTTAAATAAAAAGTAATCAATATAAAAATGAGTCAAAAAACGGAGTTTGGCAGAAGCTAGAAAAACTACAGAATAAGTGCACGATGGGAAGGTCTTTACAAGCTTTTTCCAACTTTTAAAGAGTTAAAATACATTTAAGGTCGTAAAATCATTGTAACTTCTGATACCATAATGGCTGCATCATACTTTCCAATGCAGTATTCCTATAGTATAGGTATCCCTTTGAAATGGGAAATTAGGTTTTTCAAGGGAGAATGATAATATTTTGAATATGGGTGTTAAGGCGAAGAGTTTCGACCACTACGAACCAGGTAGTCTTTAAGACTTTGCTTTTCACATGCCTTCCGGAATAGAAACTGTTAATTTCTTCACCTTTGCGAAAACACAACGATGCCCATATCTTATTAATATTTTTCGTTGAACACATAGTATAAAGCCATTCCTTTTTTTAAGCAACGAAGACGTCGGTGGAAATATAAGTTTCAAGTATTAAGCATTAACAACCATTTGTTTTTAATGCTCAGAGGGAAGGAATTTACATCATAAAAAACGGAAAATTCGTCACTTAAAATGGAGAGGAAAATTCTCTATCACTCCATGACTAACTGGGATCCTAATCTTATGGCACAACCTCCGATACGGGTCAAAGGTTTTAGTAAATTTTAGAGGAAAATTTGAATATATTAATAAATTTAGTTTCCCTCACGAACATATGTTATTCGCAAAGCATAAAAATATAACTCTTTTCATCGTGGCTTTCTGGCATATTAACTTAACAATAATTTTTCCTATCGGAAAAGAGATTTGGAATTAGTTAGTTTATTTATCTTCAAAATTGCCATTTCACCCAATCAGATTACACATAATTAATACAAACAAAATTTATAATAATTACCCACGCGAGATATTAATTTCATACGACTCTGCATCGAGTATAGTACGAAAAACATTCGTTTCAATTCACAATTTTTTAAATAATTTTATCAATTTCGATCTAATGGAACTTATCACTACTCGAAACAATTTATGGTAACATTTATTAACTTATAATGTAAAGGTCATGAACACCCCTGCCCCTCACCATTTCCCCCGGTCACACGTCCTCATGGTGGCGCACAGGGTATTATGTAGATGAACACTGTATTATTAGATCCTTAAAGCGTTTTCAATATTGAATGATTTTAATGTATTATTGGAATTGGCACAACCTACTTCAAATTAATACTTTTAAAAACTATTTATTCTACGTATCTTGAACATTCGTAATTGATTTCCAAGTGAAATTAACAGAATTTCAATTGAATGCTTATTTTTTAAATTCGTTTTACTAGGTATTCTTTATGATTATTTGTAAAATAGAATAAGTTATCTGACACTCAACAAGTGATTGTATGTATTAGCCTGAGCTGGAAAATTTGAATTCTACGTATGCACGGATTTTTCGACATACGATAGAACAAATTGAAAATATATAATTCTGAGGAGTTTGAGCATATTTTCCACGTTCATCACGGATTTCCTGATTTAAAGTACACTTAAGAATAGAATGAAGAATTGAACTAGTAAACATGTGCGAATATTTCGCATACTTTAACCACCTCTCCCCCTTTTCCAAGACAATGGTTTAAGCTGCGTGTACACAGAGCCAGTAATGACAATCAGTTGTGGCGGCCAGAAGTTGTTTACTGATTTCACTGATGTTATCAATAACACAAATTTTGCCCAGAAACCCACTGCTCACTGTTACCATACCATGAAAACGCTATAAATCGATTATGGTAATTTTAAGGACCTGACATAATTTTAGGTACGCCTGTCTTATTTTCGCCGTTCTCAATAGAAACTAAAATTAATGATAACATAAGCGGTGGCATTTTGAAGATTTTTTTATCGCCAATGCGCCCGGCTGCCATCCCAAGAACTAAAATCCTGTCACGGAAATCGGTGTCGTGTTCTTCTTTTGATGAAGTTTCAGTAAAAATTTCTCGATAGAATCTCTAATGCTGGAGCATCGTAAAAACCTTACTTCTACTGCAGCAAGCCCATACATTTACCTTGTCCTGGATGACTCGAATGGCTAGATTTGCATCGAATAAAGGCTCTGTGGAGTTTAAACCCAGAGCCCCCAACTCTAGTTTTTTTCAATTCTAGAATCATATTCACGAGTCTTTTCAACTGTTCCCATGGACACACAAAAAAACAATAACGCCTATTAAAAAGA
The DNA here is from genome assembly GCA_933228895.1 of Platycnemis pennipes. Lineage (NCBI taxonomy): Eukaryota > Metazoa > Arthropoda > Insecta > Odonata > Platycnemididae > Platycnemis > Platycnemis pennipes. Next base: position 115,221,955 of record OW121850.1, read on the forward strand.
AGAGTCTGCAGACCAAATATCTAGCGTCCCTACTGAGCCGAAAAGTCGCCTCTGATTCCAGAGCGGGAAGTACCTAAAAAAGTCGCGAGCCATTACATCGCTCGGCGTCAAATGTATTTCTCGCGGACACTCTCTGCGGCGCGGCACCGAATTTCGACCCACTAATGCGTTAAGAGCCGAGCGCCGATCGGTGTGGGCACGCCGGCATATGTGCGCACGCTACTAACGCATAATGAGCGCGTTCAACCCTCCCTCTACACATTTTCCCCGGGAACGGGAGGAGGGGAAGCAACGGACGGCTACCGACGAGAATAAAAAAAAAAGAGAGTTGCCGCTGCGTTCATTCGAACGCTATTTAGCGTCTCTCTCTCTCTGCTGTCGGAGGATAAAAGGGAAGAGGGTTTTTATTGCTCGCGCAGCGTATGGCAGATTTAACGAATCTTATTCGCCCGCGAATGCTATACGGGGAAAGCGGCATTTTGCCCATTTCACTCTCGGCATTCTTCGGGAATAGTGAGGCGATTTATGCTTGCTTTCAGTGGGGTATAATGTTTAAGCAAATTAAGCCTGCAGTTCATGCATACAGTGCGTTTTACTGTGAATTCCACGAACTAATTGTGGAGGAGCACATATGGCTCTAACCATCTGCAAAACGGTATAGGAATGAACAAGCTTCGGAACATTTTTAGACCCAGTTTTATAACAGCTGGCTCAGTTAAACCAACAGTTAGTGCGGAAGTTTATTTAATGTGATGGCCAAATTTTTGCGAAGCGTGCGTGACTGTTTGCTATTTATATAAACAATGACAGATAAAATGTTACCAATGGCGATTCGAAAACTCTTAAACAACTTGAAGCATTGTTTCTAAACCAGGTAACAAAATAAAAATATTCACCAGAAATTGTTCTAACTCAATACAAAATGAAAAAAAATTGGGAAGGGTCATATTAAAATTCAAGCTTTTATATTTGCCGACACTTGTCCCAATGAACACACGTATTTCATTCTTACTCACAATCACGATCTAAGTTCGTGCTCATATTAGAACGGTATTTAAATAAACAATGAGTTTTTAGTTTTATAATGTATCATAGCAAACATTCAGGGAAACCTGTAATCAATACAGATTTACGACCAAAATAAATTTCTACACCTCCTAGAATCGCTACCAATTCTGAAGTGAGATATATAACAAGTAATATCAATGTTACCTAGTTGCGTGATAACCAATGACCTAGTTGCGAGATAAAATGCTTGAATTAATGCATAAATCATTTTTTAGATAAAATATGACCTAAGTGGGATATAAAAAGTAAAAAAAATAAGTGAAATAAAAGTACAATTTCGAGATTATCTTGGGTATCTGGTGGAGTATTTAAAAAAAAATCACATTTGCAGATAAAAGTTTAAACAAAAGCAACTGCTCTTTTCGGCACTGAACTAAAAATGTCTGATAATGAAAGCCCTGCCCACTAATCACACGGAATTGCCAAAATGTCTCAATCCTCGTCATGAATTTCGGAGATAATTTCGGAGCGTGACCCGGAAAGATTGAAAATTTAAAGAGCAGCCTAGATCACGAAATTCACGAAGGGACAAATACCGCAACCGAGTGCAAAAATACCCCCGAGTCACTAAGGACAGCGTAATGAATCCAACGAAATGATTCTCCTTCTTTTCTCCAGAGCGCCTGGCTCAGCTCTACCGGAGGAGATTAGTCATGATCTCGCTGCGACAAAAAATTCATAATTTCACGGAGCGCCCCGACAAAAAAAAATAATTTATGCGCACGACGACCCCCGGTTCGGCGGCAGATGTTGAAAATTAGAGCCCCTCAATACTCAGGGGCCCGCCCCCGTGGGGCCCCAAACCTAATTCGAGTAGGTGAAGCCAAGGGGTCCCGCAATCCCCCGCAAGGTGATGCAACCTACCCAGCTCCCAAAACCCTCCCCCTCTCGTGGAGGAACGTAATGATTAGCTAGTCTGGCACCTAAAGTCTTCCACTTCCCACCCACGTATCCTTTCCCACCCCCGTCCCCTAACCTCTTTCATCCCCTCGCCTTCTGAAGTGCCAGGAATGATTTGTTTCCCCGGCGACGAACTAAAAGGTTCGTCCTTTCAACCACGCGAAGCGCAGGGAGGGAATTAGCCACGGCCTGCGGTCCAAGAAGAACCGAGCGCGAGTATCCGTCGGAGTCGTGGTTTGCGGAGCGCAGGGAGAACGGTGATTTAGGAACTAGCTGCCGGAGGTTGGGACGAGAGGGGTGGGTGGGTGAGGGATTAGGGGCTGAACACTCGGGAGGATGAACGAAATAATTCGAGACGGGAACTCCACGGCCGTCACCTCAAGAATCTACTTGGCGAAACATGTGAGATCGGTTGGAGACGATAAATGACTCCAGCGCTGGTGGAGAAGAATATCATGGTTGACGCGGACGGTTAAAATTTCGATGGAGATCCAATCAGTTGGCTGCGCCCTAGCCGGAGTAGAATTGATCCTCGCGAAAGACTGACTGCAGATGAGAATAATACAGACGAGATGGTTTAGCCCCACCGAATTACCGAAAAGTAATCTCATCGTAAATTGGTTACACTTTGGTTGCCTCGGCTACCAATTTTTGATTTTTTTTACTAAAATATAAGTAAAACAGCATGGAAAATTGAAACAAGAACTTCTAACTTAGGATTTCCTTTTAATTAAAATTACAAAATGTAAATATGATACATTTAATTTAATTCAAAATAGGACATTTTTAATATTTGACGAGATATGTGAGCCAATGTTTACACATTCGTCCGTTTTTAGAAAAAATAGAATCTAAATTATTAACAGGAAGTGCGTCATTAATACACAGACGTTACACGAAAAAACGTATGAAGATAAAATTACACATTGAAGCTTATGCAAAAACAGGAAAAAAGAACAGAGGGTAAACAACGACAATCATCAGGCAGTAAATTCTGTTTTTCAGCTACCGCAAAAGACGAAATATGCCAGAATATTTACCTACTTCATCGAATTAACGTAATTACTTCATTAAATCATTGGATACATGATTTACCTCCAGTGTACTCCCGCTTTCATCAGTAGTTTAAAAGCGTGTTATATAAATATTTGTAAAGACGTATGTTAAGTTTGATTACTTTATAACAGAAAGAAAACACGAGCCAAATTCACAAAAATTTGTCAACACGATTTGAAAACAAGAGCCAAATCCACAAATTTTTGTGGATGTGGCTCATGTTTTCTTTCTATGTTATCATGCTTCACGTCGACTCCATATCGCCAAAATCTTCAGAATTCATTGCTTTACTTTTATTAATTCAAATAAAAATTTTTTTCTCACTTTGTCATACGATCTTCCAAATTAACTAGATTTTGCCAAATCAGATAATTTATAATTACATATTCAGTAAAGAAGTTGTTGCGGTTTTCAGTTAAGAGAAAGCTAAGTAAAAAATTTAAACTCAAAAATTTATAATACAAACAATAAGAAACGTATTAATGTTTCTCTAAGAAAATATCGTGTTGTATACGATTACTGTTGTATACGACTGTCATTAGTACTTCGCTCACCTTGAATTCGATAATTTATGAAATTGCAATGGAAGTTTTGACAACTATGAAATTTTACTCCTTCCGTAGCTTTTGATTTTGTAGCTTCTAGGTAGTGAAATGCTCATTTGAAAAGCACTCAAGTAGGGTATAACAATGTACAAAATCTAACCCTTCCTGGATTCAAACGCGGGTCCTCGATATGGATGGCGAGTGCCCTAGCTTCCGAACCAAGCCAAAGCCTGCTTTGGATTAGGTTATAAGCACGTCTTACTTACTGAACACAAAGTAGCATATAAATACTTACGGTATTTATAAAATAGGTCTGTTTTATGATTCACAAAAAGGGAGCCTTGTCCTACAACGCCGCCTTAACGGTGAGAGAATAATATGAGGAGTATTACTCTCCGTAAATTTTATCTAATCTACTTTAAGGAGGAAGAAGGGGGTTAAAAAATTGGATAATCAGCTTCATGCAATGAATGGATGCTGCCTAATTGATCCCTCTAGCCTAAGTATGCCCAGGTCAGTGCGTAGGTTAAAGTACAGATTAAATCTATTACAGAAATTTAAATCGGATAGCTTTACTGAAGATGTTAGGCACATGTTAAAAAAACCAGCGTATTATGCTAGATTCGACCAGATAAATAAGATTAGAGAGATAGATTGTCGTACTGATAGATTCAAAATGGCATTTTTCCTCCGTACTATAAGAGAAAAAAATAGGCAGCATAGGAAAGGGATAGCTAGGGGAAATATTCTAGAGTATTATGTAGTGCATGATGCATGTCTCACCCCTTAAATACTGTAGACACTAACAATCAAGTTGCATGAGACAATATAGTTGCTAGTTTGCATGTTAATAGTGCATGCCTGGTGATCTTCACCCCCTGCCACACACCCTCGCGGTGACTTGCAGGGTATCGTGTAGATGTAGATGCCACTATTCTATACTGCTACCTGACACCATCGCGATTTAAATTCATGGGATGGAAGAAAGATAGTGTAACAACCACAACCCGTCAAAAAACTAAGTTTTTGAGACTGTTGCTAGTTACTGTTCACAAAATTATAAAAACTGTATTTTTGCCAAGTGCCCAAACGTGAAACTAAAGCATTGGATACTCAGTCATAGAAAGGAAGCTAAGGTGGTGGTGTTAGAGGGGTGGTTTAAAGGATACCCATGGTGCGGATGGGGTAAGATATGCGTGGGTGGTGGAGAAGGAGAGCCCCACTTTTGGGCCTCGGAGAGTCGGGGAATGGGACGGCGGGGAGGGAAATTACTCGGGACGTCAGCTGAAAGGCGGAGAGACGTATAAAGTGGGTGCACTTCTTGCCTTATTTATTATATCGCCACTCGTGGAGGAGGCGAGGACGGGGTAATTGAAGGGGGCACTGGGCCGGGGACGTATCGTTCCCTCCCACCCTCACCTTGAGGTCCTTCCGGGTACCCGACGCTCTCAGAAAGAAAAGTAATTAAATGGAAGGGGAGGGAGGGGAGACGGAGGCTCCGGGTGGGATGTCTTGCGGAGGGAGAAGAGAAAGGCTGAGGGTGGCGGTTGGGAAAGCTCTCCTCCCCTCGTGGGAGGGAAGGGGGGAGGGGTTGGTCTGCTGCTAGGAGCAATAACACTCCTCAGCTCCCTCGGGGAGTGAAGGTTAGGGAAGGAGGGAGAGGGCTTATTAATTCCTAGCGCGGGAAAGAAAAAATCGAGGGCAATTCCGGGGATGATGCTGTGGGTAGATTCCTCCCCGCCTAGAGATGCAGGTAAACTAATGCGGTCATGTACATTTCTCGACCTCCCGAGGTAGAATATTTCGTGATAGATTTTTCCTTGCCCCCCATCGCTTAAATGTATCTTAAAAAATAGTTTTTGGGATAATAAATGCATTTAATTGAACATTTTCACGTGGAAATATCCTGACGGGATAGTCAAGGATACTGTCGTCATGTTACCAACCTACTTGGAAGAAAACCAAGAACCATACAGAGAGCATCTAACCAGCACCGCGAAAACCTTCGAACTACGATATTTTTATCCTGAACTGCATCCAAAACAGGCCTGAAAACTCTATTGCTATTCCTAATTAATATTTTCTGTGCCAACTACTAAGACGAGAAATATCTTCAAAAGTTGATAGCTATAATAAATATTTTCCAGTTTCTTCCTCTATCATTATGTAATTTTAATGAAATTCACCTACAACAAATAAATTACCTTTTTTATGATCGTCCAACATCAGTTCGTATGAGTAGGGTTGTGTGACCCAACAACACATGAAATGTAGCCTGGGTTCGATGACCACTTCTGGCATGGGTGTTATGGTTCTGCCTTAGGAATAGGCCTGGGCTAGGCTCCATAGCGTCCCACAATGTGATGAAAACTGAGTAGTTGGATCACGTTAATTCGTAATTCTACTATTCCGATAGTTGAAATATCTGCCTATGTACCGTCACCATCATTGGAGTCAGACAAATATTTGCGGTAACATGCTATCGAAAATGTGAGAACGCATTAAAAATAATTTCACTTGCACATTCTACATAAAAAGGTTATCTATAATCATAAGAAAGCTCATCAAAAAGTGTACCACTTTTCCCATTATTCTCATACGAGACAATTACAGGGGAAAATTACCCTATCGAGGATGAGGTTTTTGTACTTAATTTAACTAGTCTTTCTGATATGAAATTAATCTTCAATCCAGAAGGTAGTTTTTTTTTATGGGTTCGCGAGTAGACCGCATGCTGATTTTTCGCGGATCTAGTATGCTAATTCTAGTGGCAGATTTTCTATAAATACTACTACAATTAATACACTGTGTCAGCCGAAATCACGACACTTGAAGGTCGTGGGATACGTTGAAAAATAATAATCGATTCCAGGAACGGAGGTTACCGACTCGGATAACGCAATGAAACATTTTGCTCACTAATGCAACTTAAACCTTTTCCAAAACGTTTCACCTCAAAACTGCATTACCGTTTTCGACGCCAGAAAACACATTACCTATATTTTAAACACCTTCTTATTCAAGTTGTTAAAACTTCGCGGTCCATCAATATGACTAATAACTGTTTTTGGGGTTATCCGCGTTTTAAGTCAAAAAGTAGCCGACGTTTCTTCTCCTTTGCCGGAGACCTCCTCAGGGCTAATGCTGAGGTCTCCGGCAAAGGAGAAGAAACGTCGGCTACTTTTCAACTAAAAACGCGGATAACCCCAAAAACAGTTATTAGTCACGCCTTCTTATTGATTCCTGTCTCTTTCATTTGATATCTATGATCTTAACCTTATAAAACGTGAGGGTAACAAATGAGTCCTAATTTGAAGATAGGGAGAAGAATTAAAGCTATTTAAAAATTGTAAAAAAAGACGGGACAAAACTATCAGACCAATCAAGAGGCCTGATGAAAACAATCGTTTGGAAGGAAGCATTGAGTTATAAGAATGGCAGAGGAAGAACTCAGATTAGATTCATGGCCGGGCTGTGAAAGATGTGAGGGAAAATAATTGTGTAAATACGAAGAGGCTAGGTATATGACAGGAGAATCGATTTGTGAGCTGCGTCAAAGCAATCTTAGGATTCTGACACTTTTTTTGGTGAATGCGATTGGAGAATACTATTCGGGATCTCCACTGGGTCATATCCTACATTGCAGCTGACCTTTAGATTCACGAGTCGTCCATCGTTCTTAGAGCTGAAATGTCGGCAGCGGTGAAGGATTTCACCCCGTTGATAACCCGAATAACTTTCACCAATCTTAGGATTGTTGACTTATGAGGATGATCCTAACCTACCATTGTAAGATGGGATTTTGAATTTGTATTCAATATCTTCAGTACCGTAAATCAGGGTTACTTGGACTCTGAGGTGGTACTTCAGCCCAAATCGAAAAAGTGATTGTAGTCTTTCCTGGTGCTGTTTTATTGTAATATTCGACGTGGTTCTTAGGTCATCCATTAGGTACAAGCACTGTGCAGTCCCTGGCACACCCATAGTAGTTTCATGAGTTGCCACTAGGGTATAATGGAGGTTATTGTAATTTTTATAACACGTGTTCCATTTTTCTCGCTCCACAACTTCTGTCCCCAACGTGCGGACAATCAATTATTTGAATGAAGTTAGTGCACAGTTTTGTACCTCAAACACGTCTTTATGTAATTTCAATGCAAATGTTTACCTATAAGACTATATTAGATTAATAAGAAGATTAAAATGTTATTCATCAAAGTGTAGGCAGGTCTATTGATAACCGAATACAAGGGTTACTTGGACCCACGACCGGTTTGGGTCCAATTAATCCCTAGAAACATTTATTCTTATAATAAACCAAAATAAAATACCTGCTACAGATTGTAACAAGTTATATTGGAGAAAAATGAAATCCAATTAGAAATTATAACAAAATATGAGACAAAACAATCAGACATATCAAGGGACATGATGGCCTGATGAAAACAATCATTTGGAAGGAAGCATTGAATTATAATAAACCAAAACAAGATTGCAACAAAGATTGTAACCAAGATTGCAACAAAGATTGCAACCAAGATTGCAACAAAGATTGTAACCAATATTGTAACAAAGATTGTAACCAAGATTGCAACAAATATTGTAACAAAGATTGTAACCAAGATTGTAACAAAGGTTGTAACCAAGATTGTAACAAAGATTGTAACCAAGATTGCAACAAAGATTGTAACCAAGATTGTAACAAAGATTGTAACCAAGATTGTAACAAAGGTTGTAACCAAGATTGTAACAAAGATTGTAACCAAGATTGTAACAAAGTGTAGCTGGTCTATTGATGACCGAATACAAGGGTTTCTTGGACCCACGACCGTCTTGGGTCCAATTAATCCCTAGAAACATTTATTCTTATAATAAACCAAAATAAAATACCTGCTATAGATTGTAACAAGTTATTTTAAATTTTGACCCAATAGAAAGTATGTATGCAAATATTTACAGTTTTTATTCACAGGCTTAATACTCACAATGCACACACACAAAAGATTGCTAGGGAGTTGAAAGTACAAGGATTTAGCCGATGACCATCTTGAATAATGCCTAAACGCCAGTAGATCAGGTGCAATGTCCCAAAGGCAAGTAGAAGATTTTTTTCAAATCAGCATGTCAACCATAAACCATACTAAAAATGTAAAGTTTGGTTGAGTTTCTGTAATGTATTCGAAGCTCTTCTTTTTTATTTTTTGTGTTATCAAAATATTTTATGAAAAAATAATTCTTTAAAAGCATATTTAAGTATTATTTATAGATCTCATATCTTACAAACACAAGTCACATTTGTAATTCATTTTCATAGGGAAATAGAGCATAAGTGCAAGTAACCCAACCACAGGGCTACTTGAACCCAATTTCACTTAATTTTTTAAAAATCATGAATTGCAAAAATATGGTTATAACTGTCATAAATAGGAAATATAGATGTTGAAAATTATGAGATATATGGTTATCGGTACCAGTCTAATTTTTATTGTGGTTTTAAAACAAAATATATAAAAAAAATAGGTAAAAAGTGGGTCCAAGTAACCCAGGTTTACGGTATTGAGGGCATTGGATCAAGGAAAAAATCTTTAAAGTTGCGAAACCGAATGGTGGGTGATCGAGGGAAATTGTAATAGCGCGAAGAATAACTTCGAACTGGCTCGAACACGCAGTGGCTATCAACGCCTCCACCTACTCATCAATCCCAAGCACCTAGGGTAGCCCTGCATATCTCTTGCAGCTATTTGAGTAACACTCGTTATAGACAGAATTAGCCAGAGTAAGCAAACGTTGGAAGCAACGCCTAAAGGGATAGCTCACGAACATTATTCCGAGGTTGCAACCGGAAACTGTTTCGATGCTGGTCCAAGAACATTTCGTAACATGCTCCTTTGAAACGGAACGAATATAGTTTCGTGTTTTCATTGGAAATGGATCTCGTTAGTGGCAACGGAACTTCTCCCAGGCATTAGCTTCAAAATGTTGAAATGGCAAATACACATTTCTCTAAAACATCGCGTACGGTGTGCTAACGTTAACGTGTCTATCTTTCTCAAGCACCTGATATTCCCTAGCACCCCGCGGGAATTTTGTTGTTCCAAATATAAATCTTAATACAGTTATAACGATAGCTTATCAAATGTGACTCAAAAAAATATATTTAAATATCAGAAGTGGTTAGGTTTCGTGAAATAAAGCGCATCTAAATTTGCCTTCGTTGCAATATGAACATTTTTAATTGATTTTAGGTTCATAGAATTCCCCAATTGGTGGTTCCCAACTACGATAGTTAAATTTTTGGATACAGTTATATTTTGATTTTGTTAATATAAATGATCAACATGACATATTAACAAATGTTGAACAGAAAAGCCAGTTTTAGATAGTCACAATAAGCTAATTTTTTCACCATAAAAACAAAATTTAGGTGTATAGAGAATTGATTTATAATTTGTCGATTACGATCATTAGGAATTATTTTCAAGGAACGTGCAGGTCAAAAGTAGGATAAGCAGATATAGCCTACACTTACGCATTAATTTCAATTTATTCCATATCTGATATAATTTACTTTGAGTCAATCACGTTACGTTTCACTGTAAAATGAAAATTGCAACATTTTAGTTTAATCAAGTCCACTGATTGCAGGTTAAACATTCTGTAAAAGATTCGATCTTAAGACCACAAGTCAACAGTTCTTCAGTAAAATGCAAAAACGTAAAGTTGAAAACATTTACAAAATGTCATTTCAAGGAGAACTAAAATTATTTAGCAGCTATGTTAGTCAGAGATGGGAATGGTAAGCTTAGGTATTTTACACCATTAAGGATGTGGGTATACATTTTTCAGGGTAACGGAGTAGGAATAGTAGTGTGAAACCATTTTTTGGAATTAGCCTGATCTAGGAAAAAGGTACCAAGTCATCCACGACTCAGCGTTCCATCCAAAGGATTACTGGAGAGAGTACTTCACTCGAAGTGCTCGTAAAAAAGCATTCAATCAGGGACTGGTACTCCGTGCGTCTTGGCTTCGGCAGGGTCCGTACCCTGCCGAAGGCCTATATTCTAGCCATCCCCCGAAACGCGATCCCATTTAAACGATTTTCTGTAATAGAAACCGCACTTGGTCACAGAACACAGTTCCCCTTTCAACAAAACGTATTAGCGTTCCTTTCGTAGACTGAAATGGCCAGACGTAAAAAGATAAGAGGAAGCTACGAATTTCTTAATTTAAGGAAAACCCAGGGGGTTAACCCACCGAGTCTTCCCCTAACCACAGACCTTCATCCCCCGAAACTTCTCTTACCTCCTCCCAACCTTCTTTCATCCCCCAACCTCTGAGCAACCAATTCCTTACTCTCGGATCCGACCAACCTTTCGGCAACTGGCGTCTGGAGCACAATCGCGCCCGACGACCTCATCTCATCTCTCCCCCTTGCAAACTCCGTGATCCCGAAACCAACCACCCCCTTCCTTAAAGAAAAAACCTCCCGTTCCCACGGGTCCTCTCCTAAGCCACCCCCTCCAAAAACAACCCCATATCCATCACCCTCCACCTTTCCCCAGCAACCACCTCCACACTCCCCCAAGCACTTTCTTCCTCACCCTACCGTCCTCCTACCTTCCCATCTCATCCGAGGATCAGGTGGGAGGCCTCGTTCATCCTCATCTCCCTTCCATCGTGGCGCGAGGGAAAAATGGCACGATCCCGGAAACGGCCGTGTGCCAACCAACCACATCATAAAACAAGATTCTAGCCATTCCCTGCTCTCTCTCCCTGGCGAGTGGTCTCTTCGCACGATGGCTCTCGACCCACTCAACTCAGGAGCGAAAGACGAGCCACTCCTTGTTTGCCACTCCTTAAGCCTTCAAGCGGCATCGATCTCACTCGACAAGGATGAGGGGAAGGTATTGCCGTTCAGTTTGCGAGCGACAGGAGTCACTCAGTCGAACCGTCCCAAAGAGCAACTTAGGCTCGTAACTATTCTCGTTTGCTCGTTTAATTTATAAAAAAGACGAATTCACCACCATTTTGTAGTTGATGAAGCGGCTGATACTTTGTGAAACTCCATTGCTAGCAGGTGAAAATAGACTTTGCAATTCCACTGTTTAAAAAACAAATTTATTTACAATTTATATTTAATGATTCTATTTTAAACAGTAGAAATGCAGTTTATTTTCACTTTCTCACAACTATTACATTACTTTGCAATAACTTCGTGTGTATTTTACAGAAACGAATGACAAATTCGGGACCATTACATTACTTTGTATAAACTAACAATTTAGTGACATAGCCAGCCATAGCCATTAAACGCCTCTCTTGACTGCATTTCTACTATTTTTCTCGAGGAAGTAACATTGTGCCTCTTAGTTGCATGCAAGGAAGTATTGCATGCAGTAAGTAGTACTTTTTACATGATTTTATGGCAGCAAGTGTGAAATTATTATCTCAAATTGATAATGCATGCCTAATGGTGGTTCACCTCCTGCCACACACCCTTGTGGTGGCTTACAAACTATTATTTAGAAGTAGATTTATGATTTTTCTCCCAGATGACTGGATAATATGCACTCAGAAATTGTTTTAATTGCATCTTGACCACGAAATTGGCTTTGCGGTGGGACGGTCCTGTCAACTATGCTAATATAACTTTGTTAATCAACCTCACTCCCAGTTTTATTTTCATTTAATGAAAAACTCCTTTCGTTTCAAACGCCATACGCAACATTGCAGATCTATCTTCATGCCAATATTTAAGTTAAGCCAATATCACTGCACACCGACAACGTGTCAAAATCGTTCTATTTTATGCTCAATCAGGCGCGAAAAATGTCATAACCGAGTTAGTAAAATGGTTATCCCTCTCCTTTAGCAATGTTCATTATACACTCAACTCAACATTTCTTTGATACATGTTTTGTGGCTTCAAGTGACTCAAAAAATATGTGAGAATGTATATACTTATTAACTTTTATACCAGGAAATGAACTGACAAAAGGATAGAATATTGGATTTTGAATAAGAAGTATCAAAGATTTCGCACACATATTACACAATTCTGTGACTGACAAATTGGTACATGGAGTGTTGCAGTGGACAATGAATGTCGAATTTGCACGCCTAATTTTTGTACATTAGCTGTAAATATATTACAATATTTAGCCTAGTTTGGAACCTAAAACTGGACATCTATACCGTTTACTAATTTCAAATTGGACATGCTGTGCATCACACCATGGTAGTTTCGATTCAGAGGATGGGTCTGCAAATGAAAGTATTTAGCTATGGCCGGTCAATATTGAGCTGACCTGTCAGCCTTAGGTCGTAATTTCGCTCATGCTTTGCATGTCTTAGGATTAAGATCTAAGGTGAGATGGAGTGATATTATATTTAGCCATTGGAGAACCTTAAGAAACCAAGTCTCCAGCCAGCAGTGAAAGCGTTGATGCAATTAATAACACAATGGTTAATGCATGCCAAGTAAGAATTTTCTACCAGTCACATACCCTTGCAGTGGATAATAGGGTACTATGAAGATGTTGACGACAACTGAGGCGTAATTCAATACTGGAGGTCACGAAACGAGCCAAGCTATCGCGTTTGACAGTAAGGCCCGATTGTATAATTCCCGGTTATTTTTAAGCGGCAAAAATTCTGTCGTTACTTCAAAGTCACGGAGAGTTCCGGCTTTTTTAAATCATAAGAGCTGAATTGTTGATGAGAGGAGCAAATTTGACATATTATAACTTAGTCGTTCATAATGCTGTGAAAATATATGCTGTTAACATTCAGTCATATTCGAGGTTTACTGAAAACGGGCCAATATATCGCAAAGAGACATTCGACGGCAATACATTTTAACACCGTCCCTTAACCTGCATTGGAATCTAAAAATAGCGGCCAATGATTTCTTTGCGGCTCTTTATTAAAGGTAAAGGAATTACATTCATCTTGAGCGGACACTTTTGGGAAGAGCTTGACCTAAAATATCAGGGCCCCTGGGTTCCTTCTGATTACTAGGGCGGTGAGTTCAATAATCCTTTCGCTTGTGCAGGCATCTGGCTTACCCCCATTCAGCCGAATTCACCCGTAAAACGGAGATGAAAGGGACGGGGTCACAAATGCCCACCTCTCTCATGCTCCACTATTTAAGGAGAGGTCGTGCATGGGCCACCTTTTTACCCTTAAAACTAAATCAAAGATTCCGGAGAGTAATCACAATCCTCTATTCAGGAAAGCAGTATTAAAGCCCTTGCTTGGTAAGTTAAGATTGAAAAAGAGCACAGGAATACAAATAAAATGTAGCCCAGAAGGAATGAAAACCTACCTCCTAAATACTCAAGAAGGCACTACGTCTTCTTTTGGAGGGTATTTATGGAACATATTGTCCATTATAATATCACAATATTCAATTTTCCACTTTAGAATTCTATCGAAAGTTAAACATTCCTTTTAAAATATTACGCCACTAATTGTGTGTTGAACTGTTGGAACTGTTGCTTAAAATAGATATGGTCACGATAATATTACGAATTTGTGAAATTGAATGTAGAATAACTAATTTTATTTTGTAATCCTAGACCCTTTAACTACCTATAATCCCTAAAAATAATTTATTTTCAAACAATATCGATGGAAAAAGTGTATTACACTCATGCATGGAAAGTAACTGGCATGCAGTTGTTATTCTTACTTACCAAGGCACAGCTAGAGCTCATACTTAAATCAAGTTCGAACTGTTGTACAGGCGCACTCACCTTTGGGAAGAAAGAAAAAGAAAAAAGTTAGAGAAAAGATCACAGATTATTTTCTCCATTACGTTTATTTCTATAAACACTTTGGTAAGTAAACAGATATCAAAGAAATGTCTAGAAAATGTTTTCCAGAAAAATATGCATTAAATATTTCCAGCTCGTCAAAAAAATTGCAATCTTTTCTTCAAGATTACGCTTCACTCACTTTCGCCATAGCATTGGCTAAGAACGCCAGAAAAGAATAATTGAATCATAAATATCTGAGAGTAAATTAAATTCGAGGGGAAAAAAGTGCAGTGGCTATAGGATTGGTTTTTCATAGGGAGCTCCCTCAGTAGATAGAGAGATGAATGGAGGAATATGGCTAAGATTCCTCAGTGAAATTAAGTATTTTCACTTTTTGCTAAGTATTACCAGTCCAGGGGTGTATTAGGAACACTTAAAGTTCAGCCATATGACCGTCCAATGACACACTAAAAAGTGTACCCCTTAACGACGCCTTCCTTTACAAACAGTACAATACTGTCGCCTAGTTTAACTTGCTCCTAACTCCCGAAAAATTCATATCCTTTTCCAACTACCGTCCTATATTGAATGTTAGCTAACTTATATGTCGGTCACTTTCTTTGAATACCAGCTATTGCCAATAATCTGGCCAAAAGAAAGACATATGAATGGTACGGTCTTCATCCGATTCCTTCAGCTGGAGCGAAACTGCACTTTTACGGGGTCACCCACTTCCGTGGTGACCTCGCTATCTTCCCCGACACGACACATATAGCGACGTCCCCAATAAGCGGAGGGCGTGGTCACTTGGTATTCTTCCCTCTATGACGTGCTCGCCGAGGGTTGGTAAATTGTTCACCCCTCTCCTTGGCCCTTTGTAATCAGTCCTCCATTCCAGAGAAACGACTCCCTCGACCACCATGATGCAACGGAGTTGAGGAGTTATTAGAATAAAAAGGAACACTGTGTGTTTCCTTTACACTATTACCAATTGTCGATAAGATGCGAGCCTTCAATGGAACGATGCCTTTTGGCTTTACATTCGAGGGGCTTGGAAGGGACTACTCAGCGTCAATCTCAAGGAGGACAAATAAGGACAGATTATTGTTAGTTGTTATTATCAATTCACAACAGCCTTTTAGTATGTGATAAACGTGAGACTATCTTTCTACTAAACATTTATTTCAGAATTGCGTTCGCATCTGCAAACGAATTTAATATCGAAGATAGAAGGAGTTAGTTAAAAAGTTTCTGTACATTTAAGTGAGCTAGCCGTTACCTTAGCCGTTGGAGCACCCAAAACTCAAATACACTACTACTGCGATATTCCATCCAATTCTTCAGCCACCAGATAATCAAATAGACAGACAAATTAGTGGCATTATTGGTGTAGTGATTTGAAAAATTTGGTGACTGAATATGATACATACACTTATGCCTTTATGACACTCCTATTTGGTCGTGTTGATCTCAAAATTTATTCCTATTGTCACTCCACATTCTTGGCTTGTTTTTCTAGCTACAGCCCGTAACATTTGAAGTTATTCACTAATTCGAATTCCTTTTATGCTTAACTTTGAATGTATTCATTATGTTATTCATGTTAACTTAAAATCTATCCAAATTATTCTTTCACTTTATTACATTTTTTTACTGCTTGCCTATTTTCTTTAGAATGATTTGACAGTGAAGTTATTTCGCTGCTAACAGTATATCGTTTGAATTAACGGTCATGTCCTTGTTGTATCGTTTTTTAAAAATGTTTGCTATTTATTAACGCAGGGAAGGGTAATGAATACAGTTTTCTGAGTTAATTCCAAGTTTTCGTTCTTCTTTCAGATGAAATAAGTGAATGGTTTATTGATTTATTTGGAATTAAAACACATTCTTTTACTCTCTTCAAGAACACGTTGCTCCACGGGATTTGTGTTATTTTGGAAGTGAAAGTGATTCTTAAAGTTAGAGGACACTCAGAGGAAACCCAAGAGGAAAGCTAAGCGTGATTTTTCCAAGTTATTGGCTATAACTTAATGTCAGAGGATGAAAGACTTCGCCTATTTTAGGGAAAGAAAATAAAGCCATTTTTGCAGAAACTTTCCCCACGAAGAAAATAAGTAATGTTGGTACGTTAAAATATCCGATACACCCTATGGGCGATATAAATCAATCGATTCCTTTCTCGATTAAGGCACAAACATGCACCAATAAATCAGGCTCGTCGATATACTGTTGACATGCGTGACACGCCTCCTATGGTGCAGTACAGATACGATCTCCATTGGGAAGAGAGACGGAGGTTAAGTCTTGCCCTTTGTACTTCTCTTTCTGTGGAATTGGGACCCGGGTATCGTTTCATTGGCTTTCTGGATCTCGCGCGGTCAAGGGACACGGATGAAAGGAGGGAGAAGGAGAGAGGAAGACGGAGAAATAAGGGTCTCCGCTCCCATTATTTTTGTGGAGAAAGTGAGATAACGGATTCAGAGAACAGCAGCTGAAAATCGCAGCATTGGAGGAGAAAGCAGAGAGTGATTTATACTTATACAATTTCTTAGAAACACTTTTTTTTTTAAGGTGCTCAAGATATTTTATATTCGTGGTGGAAACAAACAAAGCCAACCGAATACTCTGGTAAATTGAGGTCAAAAAAAGATATTTCGATGTTAGGTTTAGGTACTGTAATACCTAAACCCAGTAATGAAGCATTCAAACAAGCATATGAATATCTTGCACTAAAGTTGTTCTGTTCCCTTCCGGTCGAACTGTGGAAACAAACGTCCACGGCTATATTTCTGGGCAAACTAAAAAGAATGGCTGTTATCCAAGGAGAGTGATGAAGTGGAAAAGCTATTAAAAGTTGTTATGTGATCTCAGTGGTTTAAAATATGTACTTTTTTGTATTTAGATTGTTAAATTGATAAATTGTTATTCTGTCTGTACTGTTATATTGTTCATTACTGTTCTGTACTGTTCTATTTCATTGATTTGAACACAATTTTTGAATATACAAAGTCTTTATTAGCCACTAGGTCTAATACTTGTGTAGATTAGCACCAGCCGCTGCTTGCAATTGTTTATGATGGTAACCCCAACACAGGTGATCCTCTGGGGTACCTATATTCCCCTCTAAATTGAAGTTTTTTGTATTATTTGTATTTGTATGTTTAATTTTTTCTTAGAGGTGGAATAAAAATTATTATTATTATTATTATTTGTGATCTTAAACCTAAAATGGCGGACAAACAGTGTTTTATTCTCAAAACCCAAAATCTTCCTAGAACATGAAAGCAAAACTTATTTGAGGAAAACGGTGCTTGTAAATGCTCTTCCATAGACTGAATGGAATGGCGTAGGTTTCACGAAAATTTCTAATTCGCAGCGTCAGTGAAGATTGTGCATTAAAAATATTCCGATTTCAATAGGTAACA
This sequence comes from Platycnemis pennipes, assembly GCA_933228895.1. Lineage (NCBI taxonomy): Eukaryota > Metazoa > Arthropoda > Insecta > Odonata > Platycnemididae > Platycnemis > Platycnemis pennipes. Next base: position 115,239,709 of record OW121850.1, read on the forward strand.
TCCACAGGTGCAATATCCAATATTTCAATCCAAAGTACTTTTGCAATGTCTTAGAAACACTTTTTCAACGTCTGCTTGAGTAGCAAAAAGTATTAATATTCTGTTTTTACAGATTATCCTGGGTTTTAATAGTAAAACACCCATTATTTATTCTTCTTTTACCATTCTTCGGGTATTTTTCCCTCCCTACACATTTTATCTTCAAATCCTCTTTGGTTTCGTCATCTTTCAAAGAATATTTATTAAATTATTATGGCCATATTTCACAGGTTCATTCTTGGTCTAGTTTGGTATTTTGACATAATACGGCATCTGAGAGAAATCTGTGTTTCCAATTGTGATTCGAAAGATTTAGGATAACGACGCATTTTATATCACTTTACTGGGTCACCATGTGTCTACTTTCACCAGGAAAATCCTGGATTTCAGGGAAATGCTTCCTACCGAGCAGTTAAAAGAAACAAAAACCTGCTTCACAGGGACTGTGAAGGAGAGAGGGAGAGCTGTATTTCGGACCCTTAAAAGCTTTACGACTATTCTTTTTTTTGCACCGGGATGATTTATGGCAAACACATTCTTCTCTGCACGGGAACCATTCTCCAAACTCAATTCCTAGTCGGAGGAAAATAATCGACAAGCTGAAATAGAGAGGGCCCTAGAGGCATAAAACTAGCATTTATACTCGCATGTAGACGCAAAGGCAAAATGAGGGAAGGAAGGATTGCGATTCAAGCGCATTTATGGTAAAGCTATATATAGAGGTATGCATTAAGAATTACGATGTGTGCGTAATGGAAATAGTTTTGATATTATGCCTTAGTAATCAGTATGGACCTCACATTATTATATTTCGCAATATTGAAAACTGTTGTAAAAATAGAACCAGGCTGTAAGGCCGTATATCACTAACCGTTGCCGGTTACGATTTTACTGTCAACGAATCAGTTCTCAACGGTTGGATGTTAGGAGAGCGTCCATTTCCAACCGGCCGGTTGTGCAACCGTAGCCAATAGGAGCTCGTCACGCGGTCACGTGCTACTTGTGTTTACATATCGCGATGTTTTCATTGTTACCTTTTCAACTGCTGTCTAAACCCTAAAAATATTAAGAATACAATTCAAACACCATGTACCTTTCTTGCATCACCTATTTTTTGTGAAGTATGCATTATAATAGCATATATTTCATTGAGGTGAGATTAAATGTACTTAATTCATTTCTACCTTGAATTTGAGACAGAAACCCTACATTTGAGGCGGCATAGGAACAAATTGTAGACAGAAACAGCACGTGACCGGGAGGCGAGATCCTACTGGATGTGATTGCACAACCGGGCGGTAAGATTACCGGTCAGTGTGATTGGAAAGTTTGCACCTAACGTAACCGGCTACGGCTAGTAAGATTCGGACTTTATGGGGGGTCGTATTAATGGGGTGGTTAGAGTTGCCTTCCTTCCGTCCAGAAGCTCCAAATTTGGGCCCCCGGCTCTGAGAAATTTTTCTTTTTTCGTAAACGTTGCCTGCCTGCATACTGTGTGGGGAGTGCTTCGGGTACAATACTCTGTCCATCGCATTGGACATTAAGGAGGTTCCACCATGCCTCCGATATCCAAAATCCCGTAAAAGAGCTATGTTATTTAAAGAATAAATACCGATCCAGAAAAACATCTATATGGAAAATCATCTATAGGGTTATAACGCATACACAATAATTGTATGAGTATGCTATTATATAGCGCGTTGTAGTTGCATTCTATTTTTTACAAGCTCTTTTAACTCATTTTGACTTCGAAACATGACTGACGTGTTGTTGCCACGTTTAATTTATAAAATGAGAATACATTCTCAATCCCGCTAATAGGTATTCAAAAATAAGTTAAATATTTTTACTTAGTTTTGAGCTATTCCCTTGCAAATACAACTCTTTTTTTTTAATTTTATTAATATTCGTATTTTTGAAAACTGTTTGGCAACAATGACGCTGCTACTATTTGGAAGCATTAGTATTAATTACACCATGTTAAGAACCAATGAAATATTTAAATTACATAAAAAATATAAGAAGGACCTAGGTAAGGTATATTCCTTAATTAAGTTAGTAAATACGCTTGTAAGCACGTTCCGTCACAAGTACCGTTGCCAAATGTAACAACATACTGTAGCGCCACTTTCAAGTAACTAAGGCTTTTCTGCTTTTTTTTCGAGCAAACATTTATTAATATCAATTAAACAAGTGTGGTAGGGCGAGAACTTTTTACAACACTAAATTCTACATAAAATTGTGCATCTTATATTAGTTTTTTGTCAAAACAACATTTCTCTTTACAAATAATCTGCAAATTTTACTGCAAGAGCCATGCTCTGCCGTATAACCACGTATAAAATAACTGATTTTCAACGTCTTTTTTCTTCAAATATATCATGGAAAGGCCTCATTATTTTATTGCCAATCGATAGAAGGGTCAAAAAATTGAGTATCTCTAAAATTGTGAAATTTCAAACAAAGTGAAATTTTCACAAAAATGACATCTACTACATAATTCGATGGAGCCTCCTTACGCGTGGCCCATGTAGCACCTTTTGTTCAGGATAGGGCAATGCCGTTCTACACCTATACCCTGTTCCCAGTTACGTTCCTACCTCTTTCCAGCTATCATATCCATCCCCTCTAAAGGCCGCAAACAGCCTTAACTATTGGTCCCTAACCTTGTACAGCTACTACTCCACTGATAAGGTAATATCGCACCATTTAACCCAACTTTTAAGGTGTACAACACTCCGCGTGTTGCACTATATGGCTTGGGCACATAACATGGAACATAGGAAAGCTAGAACGGAAGAAAATATAGGCTCTCGTATATCAGTGCGCAAAGATGCGCAAAACCGCATCTACAACTGAATTCTCTGCGTCCCATTGCCGGTGAGGACGCTGTGACATAAATAGACGCACCTTGAGGAGGAAGTCGATGCTGATTTAGAAACAGTAACGCTAGATGTAATTGAACAATGCTGAATGAAAACACACTTAAAAGACCATAGGGAATGACAAAAAAAAACGAAATTATGAATAAGTTGGAAAATCCTTTCGCCTGTGTATATCACTCACTTTGCAGCCTCTAGATAGAACAAAGTGTGATGTATGTATGTAGATTCAAGAATATGAGAAACGGCTTCTAAAATTTAGGTTCCAGGTATGTATGGGATCCTGCTAGAGGCAAATGATTCATTTGGATAATGAGCTCGATGGAGATCTGATGGAGAGCCATTCAGTTCCTGATGATGACATCGATGTGTCAAAACATGTTGCAACGAGACAATAAACTAGCGAATGAAAACCAAGTTACTTTTTCATTTGTGAAACCTCTCAGCTTTACGACATAGGTCGTACGTCGTTCATCTGTTTACGCTAGTTCTTTCCATGTCACCTCTTCTGATATATGGAACCACTTACCTGAAGCTATTAAAAAATGTAAAAATGTCAATAGATTTAAAAATGAATATTATAAAATGTTGTTTCATCTGCGTCAATGAATATGCCACTTTGTGTAACACCTAAAATATACATATACTATACATTTATAGTGTTTCTTTTTTTTTTCTTCTTTTTTCAGTCTCTGCTTATTGCATTACAATATTGTTGTACTATAATATGGGATTTAATATTGTTACCTTTCGTTTATATTAATGTGCTGTCATCCTGTTATGGAATTAATGCCATGACTCTGGATATGTATTAATATATGTACGATCATTTGTGTTCCTAAGGGACGAAATCGTCCCAGAATAATAAAATTCTATTCTACGTCAAATAGCATGATGCTTACTGCGATCTTTGTCAAAGTTCCCACAGTTCAAAGGGAGTTTTCTCCCAGCCTCCCACTCCCTGTAATCATGGGCTCTAATATTTCTCCAGCTTGATTTACCAATGGGAGATTATTTCAACGTCGTCGTGAGCCTTGTCAGATTTGGGCATATGTCCCAGTTCCGCTTCACCATCTAAACTAGGTTTATATTCACCTCCTTCACTCTTGCAGGGCATTTTACATTAGACTCCCGGGCACTCCGCCTAACGACATTCGCTCATTACGTTCTTCCCAGTTCGTCTTGCAGCGACGAGCTATTGTTTCTTCGACCTTCGATGAAGCACGTATGCTATTATTCCTTAATGGGGTCGTTTACCATATTTTTTTATTGCCGAATCTGATAGAGTTTGTAAAATGAAAGGACCCGTATTTTTCCGTTTTCTGATCCGACAATTATTTACCGAGTTATAAGCGGCGAAAAACTGATGTTTTTAACCCTTTCGGAAAAGTGGGTGTGGTGCAACCTCTGACGTATATCTACTTCGTCCAATCACAACTGAGCCCGCGAAGCTACTTCGCCTAATCGCAAAGGGGGGGACACAGCTGACTCGGCCAATGGGAGCGATTTCGACAGCATCTGTGCGAGCAGACCTTCCGAGAACCCCCCTCCACTCCCTTCCCCTCCCCTGAAAGCAGTCAAGGACGGGAGGAAAATGACGTCAATGTTATCACAGCAGCATTTTCGGTGGGTGTCACCTTTTGCTTATTTTAATTTTTGATTTATGAGTGAATGTTTGTGGTTAGAAGATTAATTTTTTCACTAAAATTCGTTTTTCGTTTCCATCTAACGATTTTGTGTACAAAATTACGATTTCGGTTCCGAGTAAACGCCCCCATTTATCTAGTCTCAAATAGCCTTGAGCTATTCCTTATTGAGGCTTCCGCGGAGTGTCTGGTTTGAGGATCCATCCGTTTTGGGATTTATTCCGCTTGTGTCCATTCTGGGGTGACAAAAGTTTCGCCGTTTCAGTTCGCGTCTTCATGTCTGAAGTGTTTCATAGCAGGTTTTTACCGTCTTATATACCATTTACTTCTGCACTCTGATGTTCAAGTGGGCAAAATTTCATTGGCCGTTTGACTAGTTTTTTCAATTAGGCGCTTCCAGGCATGGGGGAGCTTATAGCTATCCTATCTGTTAAAATTGTTGGGGGTTTTGGCCGTTTCGATCGCCTTGCGTTTGGGAAACCTTGGGAAATAGTGTTTCTCAGTCTTGATCAGCTTGTCCGTCAAAATTGATGTTGTGTGCCGGGCCTTCCCAAAAGTGCTCCGCGATGGCTGAGAGGCGCGGTTGTCTGTTCTTTGTCGCTCTCCTGTGTTCTTGAATACCGGTATTTAAGGCTCTCAATGTTTGCCCAATGTAGTCCTTCCCACAATCACATCGGACCTCGTATATGCCGCCCCGTTCTTCCATCGGCGTAAGGTCTTTCTTTACCTCTGCATAAAATGTCCTTTGACTTAGTGACGCAGGTGTATCTGGTCAGGATTTCCTGGCGAAAGAAATCCCGAAACGGATGGATCCTCAAGCCTTGAGCTATACATACCATCTCAGTTTTCTGCAAATCCTATAGGTCTGCTTATCTCGGTTTCCAACATTCAAAAACATATAGCAGGATGAGCACCACCATAAAGTTATTGAAATCTTGCCTGTCTCTCTTTACAGGATTTCTTTCTTCGTGATTTGGAAATAGACCCGTATATGCTTTGGAATCCGTTTGTTCTCATGACTACACCTTTATAATGCTCTGTGAAATCTAAAATTGTAAATGAGTATATGGCGATAGAACCAGTACCATTTTAATTATTAAAGGTGTGATGTAATTCATGAGGAGGATGAGAATTATTCCCTATTTTCACGAAGTGGCAAATGAGATGATAGGGCTTGTGCAGTACCGAGCTAGATTCTGTGCTTTCCCTGGCTTTGAGAGCCATTAATACGTTCGCAAAAAAGTCATGTGCACTATGGGATATGTGTGACTTAAATAAAGAAATTGTTCATTCTAATTTTTTAGCGTTGTTTTACAATAAAAACGAAAATATACATTTATTTTCTCAGTGCATAAAATTGAGAAACCTAAACAAAATACTAACGCAATGGACTTGGCATATCCACTTTTAAAATATTTTATTCAGTTTTTCGTCACTTCCCCATGACTACTACACGAACTTTGCTTTTTTTGTTAACCGTAACCTCTCTAGTTACTTGAGTCACGGGATTCCCTCTCTTCCTTATCTCTGAAATAGCACCTTCACTAGCATTTCGCAGTGTTATTTCGGAAAAAAATATTGCCAAAGCCTTATCCCCTGCGTAACCAAGAAGCTGCTTCGGGCGACTCCAAAGATATGAATGCATGAAAACGGAGGAGTTTATCCTGGGAAAACGCAGCTCTTCACATCTCGGGTGGTGATTTCATCGTAAATTATGTAGAAGAGCTTTTTCCTGCAAGCCCAAACATTAACCCTGTTAAACATTTCATTGCGTGTAATGAGGTTCATATTCATGGCCTGCCTTTATTCCTGCTGCTGTATTCTTATTTTATCTCCCCCTACTATGCCTCATCTCTTTTGTAAGCTCTTTGTCATCCTGACCAATGGCTTCTCCACTAGGTACCTTCTGAGGGGTCATTTACCTAGGGAAAGAAAGCCAGGCATTTTAATACGATAGGGTAAAGAAAAACCTGATAAAACCGGGTGAAGTTAGCGTTTAACTAATTTTTTAAAATTTTATTTACACACATTATGTATTCACATGTATTCACACATGTCCTTATGCATTCACATACTTCATAAATATTGAATATAGAGAACTTTCAATGACCAAGCTTAATATTTTGAAGTCTTTATCAAGCAGCGTATGAAGTAGCCAGAACGACAGTACTGGTATTGAAGGTGTATCGAGTGAAAGAATAACAAACAGATCTTCCGGTATTGGGGTAGTAAATGGAAGCTTTTAACAGTCCACCAAGCATCATGACGAGTGGCAGGAAGAAAAGCAATAAACTAATTCGTAATACGCTCACCAGGCGTATTGCAATTCCTTTGCTTGTTGAATATGACTTAATACGGTTTCTTCCCTGATTGCTTTACCTATGCTGCGTTGAATTGTAAGATCGTTATTTTAAAATATTGTTTTTCCGGTTTTTTCCGGAGGCAAAATTTGAAATAATATTTCAAACCCTACACAACGCGGAAACCTCCACATAGATATAATTATTTTGTCTGATATTGATCTACTTAAATTTGAATGCACTTAATAAATAGCTTTTCAGTAATTTCAGTCAATATGAACATTACGAACATAAAACCGCTTCAGTTTTATTTTTGCCAGAGATAGCTTTTACTCAGAATCTTTGAATTTGCAACATAATAATAGCTATAAATATTTATTCACATAATTTAAATTCACTGTAATCTGTCATTAATAATTTATGGAACACAATAATCTGATATAAGTTGATCTGATCGAATGAACTCCTCTCCTTTTCGTGTTTTATGTCTGCAAACTGTAATGGGAAGGCACGTTTTACTTGTCATCATCCAAGACTAGGGGTTAAACGTATGGAGTTTGTTTCAGTGCCATTCTCAGATAGTAAGGACAGATTAAATATGTCCAAAGCTAAGTGCAAGAACAGTCATTGAGATAACGACGATTTTAACGATGTATAGGTTTAAAATTTATGAGACGATGGTAGAACTATGAAATTGGACTGGCAGGCAAATATCGATACTCCTTTCTCGATAAAAACCTTACAATATTTTCAGAATATCTAAAAACCCTCAATAAATGTAATAATCCAATGTCCGGCAACAGCAGCTGATTAAACTCGCATATATAATCATCGATGGTGACGTGAATAATAAACTCTTATCTTTCTTATCCACCCCAATTTAATGCCGCAATTTCTATTCAAACTCTTCCCTCACATTTTATATGAATAAGGAATGCGACCTGAATATTGCGTTTCAACTTGTTTCGCGTGATGAATAATTCTCGTCAAATGTGGCGTCCCCATCCCTTAACTCCACTCCATTTCCCTCCACCATTAGAATTCCCAATCTCGATAATTTTTTCCTCTCCTTTGCGTTCGTTTCCTACCTCTCTCCACCTCTTTTCCTCTAGGAAACCGAAATTCCATTCCATTGCCACATTTCCAACTTAATTGCTATTCCCAACAACATCCGCTCCACTCTCGGCAAATAACGCATCCAAATACTTTAAGGTCATCGCTAAGAGGATGAAATGGCCTATGCCACTTATTTTCTCTCGATGAATAACGCAAGGATAAATATATTTCAATTTAAGTCAAATTACTTGAAAAACTACATTACCATATGGCTGAATTGAATTACACAACTGATGCAAAAAATGGGGACTAGATTTGTGTTGAGGCTGTATTTCCTGATTACCATCCAGCTAACTCAGGTTTGGCTCACGTCTGAGTCTGATTTTTTTTATTCAGGAGCGAGAATATGCCTCAGCAATAGGGAACCTAGAATCATCCCATGGTTTCTTGACAGGTGCTGTATTCTAAGTCAAACAACCATAGTAGTGTAAGCTTTACTCACCAGGATGGGGTGATACTGTGTATATGGCTACTTCCAGGCTGTTGTTTTCGGTAAAGTACAAAATAATTTTTTCGGTCCAAAAAGTAGGGAGCAATGAAACAACTTCGGCCGCCACATTGTGGAATTTTTCCATGATTGAAAATAAGAATCAACTTTGTAATTTACCACACGTTTTTAATAACCAACCGGTTTCAACACTCACGTGTCATCATCAGGGGCTCCCTGATGATGACACGTGAGTGGTGAAACCGGTTGGTTATTAAAAACGTGTGGAAAATTACAAAGTTGATTCTTATTTACAAAGTTGGGAGCATTTTTAGTAATACTATTTTCGGTTGAACATGTTCTGATACAGTGATCTTTCTTAAACCTACTCTACTGAATACTCTAGTTATCGGTAAGCACTTTGATACATTAAATTGGTTTCTAACGCGTAGCCTAGAAAAAATAGGGTTTCTAGATTTAAAAATGCACTATCATGTACTTTAGACCAAATGAACTTATATCAAATCAACTGCGATCACTATCTTGTAGCGCATGATTGGTAATTGATTGATAATAACTTGGTCCCTAACTATTTCACACCCTCGAGGAGGTTTGCAGACGAGTCAGTAGATGTAAGTTTAATGTTCTTACTTTTCTCTGGCAGAGAAAAACATGTGCCTTGAAATTTTTGATGAAATTTGACCATGCTGAGGGTTTGAACTTCAAATTCCTCTTGAATGTCATTTCTATTCTTCAGGAAGAGAGTTCTATATTTCAGAAGGGAAGAGAGAAATCCACCCCATACAATTGTTTTCACGCAATTTTCTCCTATTTTGTTTTGCTTCATCTCAATGCAGCCACCTAGACAACTTGGCGCTGGAATACTTGTGGAAATGTATTTATCACACCTCCGCATGGCAGGCACGTAGCCGGAAATTTGCTTCGGGGGTGGGGGCTAAGTCTATCGTAACTTGAAACAAATCAGCCTTGCCCATTCGGTGCCCCAATGTCACAGATCTCTTCCCTTAATTTTCAGTGCTTGGTATTTACTTCCACAGTGCCCATACTTAACTCTTCTTACTGGTAAAGTTCTCTGCTATAATCAGAACAATAAAAGTATTTGGCAAAAATTTCGGTGGGGGGGCGGGGGGGAGCTGAAGCACCAGAAGCCCCCCCCCCCTGGCTACGTGCCTGCCACATGGTGAATCATTTGAACCGTAAATTGCACATGATATTTTTCGCAAGAGTAGCAGATATGCGAAACTCGATGCGGTCCTAATTGGACGTTGAGGGGAAGGACAGATAATCAAGGAGGAGGTAACGGGGTACAAAGGGTTCGTCGTCCTACGCCAGGACGGGACTCATCTCGACAGTGAGAAGGCGGGAGGGGTTTGAACTGGGTCGAGGGAATCCTGAGAGAGTGGCAAAGGAAAAAAAATAACAAAGGGAAGGAACTTAGCGGAGGAGAACTCCTCCGAAGGACCCGGGAAGAGATTGCATTTCCGCGTTGCCTCCTGGCAAAAAGGTTCCCGAGGACGAAATATGTTTGGGAGGCGGGCCGATTGGGACGGTTGAGGGCGGAAGGACAATATTTGCGAGCACTTTCTGGAAAGAGGAGGGAGGGGGCAGAGGGGGGAGAGGCAGGACGTGAGGAGGGGGAGTGTTGGAGGAGAGGGAGTAGGGGCGGCGGATGACTAAGGAGTTGCGGAAGAGGATAAGAGATTTCCTCGCCAGAGGGCCCTTGGAGAGAAGAGGCGAGAGAGGGGAGAAGGGCGGATGAGAAGAGGGGGCGAGAGGGATGATGGGAAGGAAGACAAAGTGGCAGAAATGGCGAGGAAAAGAAGGAGAGGGGAATGAGCGGGGGGATAAGAGAGGGAAAAGGGGTTGGAATGGAGGGAAGAGAGAGCGTGGTAATAATTTTGAGGGGTGAGATAGAAAAAGGGATAGGTGTATAGAGAGAAAAATAGAAAAGCATATCAGTAGGAGGGACCGGGCTGAAGCGGTGTGTATAGTACTGGCCCCTCACTTGGAGGACACGGGTTTCGCATCCCGGCAGAGGAAGATATTTTAATCAGTAAACCTGAACGTTTTGTGAAGAGCATTCGAGTCTGGCTCTCCGACTATGAATGGGGTGGTATATGGCGGTCCCCTTTGTATCTTTCTTAATGAGCAGGCCAATTCCGACGCCAGGTTTCGCTCCACCCTTCTTCCCTGCCCCTCCATTTCTATCCTTGTATCTTTCTTCCCGATCTGAAGCACCTATAAGTGTTGGAACTGACTTGAAAAAACACATATACTAATGAGATGTGGAGGAATTGGATTATAGTGTTGTATAGAGTACTGGCTTCTCATGGTGAGAGCTTAGGTTTGAGTCCAGGAAGAGACAGTTTTATGCGGTACATATTTTCAGCCCTGATTTGATATCATGTGGAAATGTAATGAACATTGCCCGTCAAATGGGTTGTTACAAAGTAGACCTTATGCCATGACCATGCAAATGTCGACGAAAAATATCGCTCCTTTCCTCCTACGTTCTCTGAATAATTTCTACACCTTCCCGAATTCCCACCCATGCTTCGTGACTCAAATGAAAGTTTCAGTCTTTCTTCACTATCTACGGCAATGTGGTAAACGATTTGGGTACTAAGGGAGAGGATTGAGGAGGGAAAACATAAGGGAGAGAGAAGAGGTGAGCAATCCCTAGCAAGAGAGAAAAGACAGTTGGCAGGTGATAGAGATTTAATTCTGTGGATAAGATTAAGTTGAGATCTCATTGTAATCGTGGGTAGTATGTAGTAAAAATAAATTCTCGAGGACTTCGATCTTCATTATTTGTAGTTTTCGTCTGCCCAATTTATAAAAGGGGAGAGAAGAAATATACCTTCAGAATCAACTCCGAAATAGGACTATTTGAATTTATCTCGTGAACTTCAACTCTTGTATTCTTCTTGTTCCACAGGTAAACCAAGCTAGTCCTTCCGGTAGTCAGGGACTTTTTTTACGCCTAGGAACTTTATGAGAAGAGCAGGGTTGGGGATTATGGGTGAGACAGTTGGACAAGAGGAAGGAAAGAAGGAAGGTCCTTTATTAGGAGGTGACGGTGCCAAGTGCTGTGGGGCATTAAGGGAAAGGCTGATGGAGGGGAATCACAAGGGACTCAAAATTGAGTGCCTAAAGCCATATATGAAGTTCTGTCGTCTCCCTAGTCCAGTTAGATGCCTGGGTTCATCTTCAAGGGTCATGGCGCAGATGACCGGAGGAAAAAGCGAAGGAAGGTTTCCTACTTTATTCGAGTATTTATCGTCAGATAAGTAAAGCATTTTCCCTTCATCACCCCTTAGATTTTGATCGACAATTCTCCCTTTCTTAGTGTGGGTGTCAACTAGGTGGATGCTTATTTCTCAAGGTAATTAAGGAGATGAAATATACGCCTTCCTCGAAAATTCTACTGCCTTAAGTACATGAAATAGTTGTAAATATGAGCGAAATTTTTCTTTGGCCCTAAATGGAAGTTAGAAAACGTAACGTTTATTTCCGAAATTCTTTATGAAACCACAGATACGTGTGTAATAGTTAGGGCTAGGTTGGGAACTTTAATCGGATCGTCGTTTGAAAATAGCTATAAATCTTCTTCTGCATTTCAAGGTGGGCATGTTATCTGAAGATATCAAAAATATATTAAAAACCCCTATGTTAGGTAGTCGGTAAGCTTCCTATGGTAGTTTAGACAACACAGATTAAAAATGGAGAGATACTGTAAGGTAGAGAGGTCTAAATATCATTTTTCCACGTAGAAACCAGGGACATTAATAGAACCCATAGAAACTGCCATGAAGTGAAATAGGATAGGCATCGCAGATGCTTAAAACCGTCATTCGCATCAACAAGGGCACGACCACTACAAGCAGTGCTATAAAAATGCTTGGACAGGCATGTATGAATCCTTTAATAAACAAATCTCGCAATAGAGATATTACTTAAGTACGCAACTTGACGGGATAATTAACTGAAACCAAAACCTTAAAATGAAAGCGAAGCGATAAATACTACGCATTATTCAGCTGCGGGTGTAAACCTCAAGTCGCACCAAACCATGCCATTTACTTAAATACAATAAACTTTCGAAGTGAACTTCGGAGTTATGGTTAAAGCAGCCGAATCGGTGAGACTTTTGACCTCCGAGAAAATAAGCACCGAATCACTTGGTTAGATGCATAATTTCGGTCAAAATCCCTTGCTGTCACGGACACAACCTCGTCCAATTTACAGACATCCACTATCAATTTTATCGTAAAATCTTGAACTTTACAAGCGTGAAATAATTAACACCTTCAACCCGGAGTATTTCTAGTGTGCAATCATAAAAAACGGAAAGCGTTTTCTGCCGCAATAATTTGGCCAGTCACTATGTTATTTAAAATTGGTTAAAAATTTTCTGAATAACAAAACTCGTTAATTTATTAAAGACGCGAATTCACGTCCTTAGCTTTCTTGGCAAAGTCCTGAATGAATGCAACCCTGTAATATCCTCAAAATAATTAACGATTCTTGCTGTTGAATTACCCATCCACAGTTTTCTTTTGTGCTACTCAAAGTATGATTTTGGATTTAAGCACTATATTTTATAACCTATCGATTGTATAGTATGCCATATCGACAATATATAATGTGGCCTATCGATCGAAAGGAGTGGACGATGTCCTTCGGTACAGAATTCGCTTCCTCGTCCGCAGTGCCGCGCCGCGGGAGGAGACGGAACTTCCTCCTCCAAAGGGGGAGAGCAATTACTCATCCGCGGGACCTCATCTCTCTTCACCCTCCTCCTTCCTTTCGCCGCAAACCCTCCCTCCCCCCCTCCTTACTCCATCCCGCCCTCGCCCTCCACGGCGTCCTAAGGTAATGAGACTTAAAAACCCTTTCGCTCCACCCCCACAAAACCTTCCCGCCTCTCCCAATTTCCCGAGGAATTTTTCGCCCGCGCCTCGATGGAATTTTAAAAAGCAGGAACGTGCGGTCGGGGGTGGATGAGAAAGAGAGGGTAGCTTGGAAAGGAAGAGGGAAACTCTCAGTGAAAGAGAGAGAAGGGAAGGCATAAGTGCGGGGAGAGAGAGAGAGAAAGAGAGGAATAGAGCCGATGGTGGAGCAGGCCAAGCCACTGCCCCGGGCCCTAAGTGGACCCTTGTAAAGAGTCATGGGGATAAAAGGTGTGCGGTGCCATGCTCTATTTTTCTACGCAAACATGGGTTCATTGCCCTTTTCCTGCTCCCCGTCTCACTATTCTCCTATGAAGAAAACTACGCAATAAATGACTGAAATTCACTCGAGAATGAAGTCTGTTTTCGTGAATCATGAAGCATATTTTCTTTCTTTCGAACTAGTTTCGGCCTATGAATGTCACCTCCTGAGGAATCAGCCGGTCCTTAATCCCTAGGCTATGGTAGGCTTTACTTCTCCTACCATGCAGAAGGTTATTAAATTCTCCAGTCGTGATTCCACAAAAGTATTTATAAATTTCAAGTGAATGCCTTCATCATCATCATCATCATCATCTGTGTTTTCAAGTCTGTATCCACCTTAATAGGCGCTTTAGACTGGGTGAAAAGGTACAAGGATAGGAACGGAATGGAAAAGAAGTTGGATGGAGAGAAATCCGGTGCCGGCATTAGCCTGCTCTTAACGAAAAGGCGCCAAGGGGAATACGGCTTAACGTCCCATCCGACGGACGGAGTACTCTACTCGAATGTCCACATATAACACTCCACAAAAAAAAGTAGATGCTGGTTTCAGCATTGTTTTTCACAATGATTTCCATCGAAGACTGAGGCAATACTGATGTACCGTTTATGCTAATTCACCATAGGAAACAACTGATAAGGTACCACCTTCAAAAACATAAACAGCTTTTCCAACATAAATTATCCTGAAGTTAAGACTTGGTGTGTTTTAAACGAGTAAAATATACCTTATTAATAAAATTCAATCATAATCGTTCCTTAATTTTTTCTATGCAAGTTTTTATGGCATATGGATCCTTTTATCATACCTACACACTTTTTACATCTCGTGTTTATAACGTAATGATACAGACGCAGAAAAGTTTTAATGCCATTACCTTCTTGAACTTTACTCACGCTTATGTGTTCATGTGCAATTTATATCCTGAATACAAAGAGGGGACATTTTGTAGAACATTGATATGAAAATAAAGTTTGTAAAATTCTGTGCTAATTGGTGTGTAATCGTAAAAATGTTATTAATTTCTATAACCGTTCGCTTTTTATGATAACTTTCGAAAGCTTTTCAATAATTTTTCTCCATACAAGATTAAGTCAAATGCAGACTAATGAAATAAAAATTTTAGGAAGAATAAATACTTGCCTTTAAAGTACAAATTATGCTTTTTAGCTGAGTTAATGATATTGAGCATTATTTAATAAAAAGGAGGTCAATGCAGCATTCGTATCTCGATGATAAATACGTATTTCGGTCAAAATGCAGCGTTTACTTTTCATTAACAAGTTTCATTGTGCTCCATAGAATGATTTAATTCACTGTTTGACAAAAATAGGTTTAAAATTTCGATTTTACTGGTGACACACCAAAAATATAATACAAACAATGCACTTGCACTCATGTATGGGAGAACGGTCATGTCTATTTGATCAAGACTATTGACTCGTCAAAATTAACTTCGTTCCTTAATGAGCAATAAAACGTAGTTGCTCATTCATTTAATGGTTAAATTATATTGAAATGGTATCAGATTTGTGTGATCTTGTTCTGGGAAATAATACTTAATTTTCAAACATTTGGAATAAAAATTCATTATCTTCAATGACTGTGCATTTAAAAAACGTTTGATACATCCATTTTCCAATTATATCTTCCTCCCTCAGAGTATGGTAAAAAAACAATTTCAAGACAACAATTATTTTACATCACTATGCGAACAAAATGTTCTCTTCATTTAAAGTTCTTCACTGACGCTAAAAATATCGTTTGTATAGAATATCTAAGTACCTACTGTTTGAAATTCAACTTTAACTGCTAAACAGGTACTAGACATTTCTTGCCAAAAAACTCAATTAGCTAGGATATAGATTTTTTGATATTTTGGCATCGCAAATTGAAGAAAAAATGGTATGGAGAATTTTAAACAAATTAGTTTTTCAAACAATTTTTGGTCTCATTGAAAAATGAGGACCGAGTTGAACTCCTAGACATTACTTTACCCAGACCTGAAGGAATGAAAACCTTTTTTCCAGTCCTTAGTCCTTAATCCTTAGGTGCTTACTTTAATTTCTCTGCGCATTCTAGAATTACGGGCTCTCAAATGATATCGCCAACATTTTTCCTGAACTTGCGACCTGAAATGCGATAAAACCGATTACGTATAGGCCAGAATCACGTTACTTAGTGGATTTGAGTATTTACATCCTTCTTAAAAATTATTAATTAGTTCTCATGTCGGCCTAGTCGGTGCTTGGAATTCAAGACGAATGCACATGAAGATGATTGGGCAGTAGCAATGAGAATATGCCTGCCAAATATGGTTTAGAAGATTTAAAATAGTCGCTAAATTCTGATAAATAGTGGACGTGAAGAATATGCACACAAGGATGATTTGTAAAAATGACGGCATACCATACTGTAACATTTCTTAATCACTTCATTCTCCAAAATCATCCGCCCTACGCTATTCCTACGCAAAATATGCATATTTCACGTATCTTAGTTCCCTTTGATGCCCAGCGCTAACTCCCTCTTACCTAGGGATTTCCCAGCATCCCTGACTCCTCCTTCGTCACTTGTACATATATTTGTAATTTGATTTTTGTAATGTCACCTGAAGATGCTACTCAACGGCGAAATCTGGATCGATGCGAATGCATTTTTCATGTGGAACTGCAGTGCTGTTTTTTTTTCTCTGCCTTCACAATGGAAAAATTCCACGAACTCAAACCTGAGAAAGTATCCCTCCCTCCCCCTGACCTGGATATCATTTTACGACATCTCACAATATTCGACAGTTGGTCACAAGTATTCCCCAAGCACTGTCAGCAATGTTTTAATGATCTCGTAAAAAACATTACCTAGGCCACATAGAGACATATGCTGTAAAATTTTATTTCCCATGTCTTACAACTTCCGTAATTACGTCTAAAAATACTGTCTTTTATAATTCAAATAGCGATGTCTTAGTAGCACGAGAAAACATTTTAAGTTTAAGTACCATTTTCATTAACTGTCGGGGAACTAGTGATGACGAATACCTTATTAGTGAGAATGTAGTATTTTCCCCAAAATACTAACCAAGTGAAAAGTTCAAACTATTAATTTACTATTCTTTTTTTTTTGGCAATGTCCGTCTGAATTACATGCTTTACGGTAATACTTTCTCGTCGTTTCCTACTCCAAATCACCTCCATCCCTTAATTTCTTGTAATGATCGTGTAGCACGCTGAAATTGAGCAAGCGTACCATTATCGGCGGAAAATATCGTACAACAGCATATCTCTCAGGCGAACCACGAGCATAATTTCATCGACATTACCGCGGGGTATACATGAATGCCTGCGTCCTAATAGTAGACCGGATCCCAGATACGATGAGAAACAGGAAAATGTCGGTGTTTCCAGAATACAGCACGTTGCCTGTTACATCACCACATGTTTCGCCCCGGGGCAAGTGGATACATTAAAACGTTATGAATATGCTCAGAATAAGATCCGAAAACGTACTTATGTCACTCCTGGAGGGGAAGTAGTCGGGATGGTGAGGAAAAAAAATCAGAGCGCTGAATCAAGTTTTTCCTTTGTTTGGTGCCCCAAGGGGTTTGCATTGCGGAAGTTTCGGGGCGGGGTGGACGAGAAGGAAGGGTCTGTGAACGAGGGAGGGGATGAGAGAAGGCTAAGAACGAAAGGGAGGAAGGAGTGGTTAAAGGCTTGCACAAAAAAGAGAGGCAGCGAACGATAAAGCCAGCACAGAATTATACATAACACTAAGAAAACCGACCGTGTTAGCAAACGCTTGACACGGTGAGAGGGACCTCAAATGTTTGACCTCGTCCTAAAACCACGCCTACGAACCCTCATGTACACCCAAGAATACATATTAACCTGCAAGGCAATGTTTTGGTGTATGGCAAGGGTTGACCCTACTCCAGGAAGACACTACCGTCACGCTCCCAGTCTGGGTAACTAACTTACCGGATTTCATGTGAAGTCAATTAAATTCAACCGGGATATGGTTGTGTAGTTTCAAAGTACGGTCAAGCGTAAGATACGCAATAATATCTAATATTTCAGAAAATGTGTGGAATAATGAGAAGAAAGTCAAAAATACCGAGAACAATTACATTAGCATTTAGAATTTTAAGAATCCTAAGTAGATATGTACAATAAATCAATGGAGTACACTGGATATAAAATTAAACAAAACGTCTTTGGAAATTTTATTACATTTATCATTGTGCACTGAAAAATGCCATTAACACATTCATGTTTTACAATCCATCAGTCTGATTTCATGATTAATACTAAAAAGTACAAAATGATCGATTTTTAACACTTCTAAAGTAGTTTTGAAAAAAGTATCAGCCACAAATTACCGCAGGTTATTCAGCCTATGCTTTGAGCTGAACTTGGATATCGACTTCGAATGGTATTGCCCTAAATTTGTAAATGACACGCTATAGCGTTGGTTAGTATAGATTGATCCATTCTTGACCTTGATTGTGGATGGTAAAAGCGATAAATCTTCCAATTACATTGAATAGAGTTTAAAAGATCAAATACACCCTAAAGAGGGTAGAAAATCAAATCATTTAAAAGTGCATGGACTATAATGTTGAATGTTAGAATAAACCACATAGTCATAGGAAGTATATGAGGAAATCTATAGTAAGAGTGTGGAACGAAAAAATGCAATATAATTGAAAAAAACAGGATGTTTTCCAAACATTCCTCTAAGCCTCCAAATACAAATAAGGTGAGTTTGGGCTTCCTTTAAAAATAATCGGCTAATGAATCGATACGAGGAATGAATGAGGTACGATTTGGTAATCATAGGACGTTCAGTCTTCGACTCTTTACCACATTTCGTTAAGAGTAGACTAACACCGACGCCGGGTTTCTCTCCACCCTTCCTTCGTTCGTTTAAAAATTTCCATCGAAACCCATCACCCAACTATCGCAAAAGACGCACATGACCTTAGCAATCGGCCGCCTCCTCAGAAAAACTGACTAATGAATGAGGGGACTATATTGGTGGCATGGCTAGAGTAATGACCTCAATTTACCAATGCTCAGGTTTGAGTACCATTAACGGCAGATATGTCATTGGCATACCAATTCACATACTTGAGTTCTCTAAGGAGAGCAAAGCCCTCTTTCCGTCAAGATAGAATTCGAACGTGGGCACTGTAGTATTGTGAAAGGTAGGCTGCCGTTAGTAATTTATAATTAGTTTACCTGTCAGTGGGCTAATGTTTACCAACGGGAATTTTTTCCACCCTTTTCTCAATTCTAAAAAAAACACTTACTTCTACCCAATTTCCCATTTACCCCTGATGGAGCAAATGACCTCATCTTTCGATCACCAGCTCTAAATGATAAGGAGATGATAAGATAAGATAGATAAGAGAGATAAATGATAAGCTCTAGAAAAGGATTTAGTGAGTATCATTTAAGGATGTTGGCTTGCAACTGCTTGAGTGAAGTTATCTAAGGAATCTTATTAATTTAAGTACGAGTATATCCCTGCTAAGTGATCCTTACTTCACAAAGAAAATTACCTAAGCTACTGAAAGTCATAAGTATCACAAGAAATACGATGGAAATTCGAAGGGTTTATTTTTTATGATTATTTTAATCAGCTCGACGATGGAGTCAATTCAGCCATTACGTTACAGAAATAACTTCATGTACTCAATGAATTTACTGATGTATAACACCAGAATATTACTATCAAACGTTATGTTATAATATTTTTTCTGAAATATGCTTTTATATCTCATTAGTAATGATAATATTCACACGCCATGCATTTTGGCTAGAGCGACCGCAGAGCCACTTGAAGACAACTAACGCATTTCGTCGCATATAAGCGCAGAAATTGGTGGATTTAGCAAAAAATACGGTAGGTTGATACCTATTTTTTTCGTGTCATTTTATTCCTTGTGAAATTACGCATAAAATATCAGTTTATTGCGAAAATGACGTGCCATTATGGCATTTTTAAACGTTATATTCCCATGTGACGGCCATTCTAGCCGTTAATCGTATGTAATTTCACATGCAATTTGTGCAAAAAGGAGTATAGGTTGGTATAATTATCTTTACTTTATTAGATAGAGGAACTTTAGTTCTATAAGTGCTACAAATATAAAAAAGTGATATGACCTTCACTTTTCGGATCAACCTCCCTAAGGACATCGATCATGATACGTACATAAGTTGAGTACCAAATTCGGTACACTTTCAGGGTCACTCGATGTCCTTTCCTCCCCTGCACTTTCTCTCCATTAGCTGTGGGAAGATGTAGGTCCAGAAAACGAAAATCGAATGCCGTTCCCTTGGAGACTAAAAGCATTGAGGCTTCACGCTGCCAGCGTACAAGATACATGTCTCTGAACGCGTGTACCTAGCCATATATTCTGCGCCACATCGCTATGTCTCACGTGGAAACCCTTCCCTTTCGATGGGCTTCATGGCCAGGCAGACGAGCAAGGAATGAGGGAAGAGAGGGGGGAGAGACCTCGCGACATCAGACTACCGTAGGGGTTGGCAACGGAGAATGGGGAGGAGAGGGACGTGGCAATAGTAGGAGGAAGGAGTTGCAGTGCCCCTCAGCCTGCTCCGTGGAGATGGGAAGTTAAAGAGCGAAAGTTCGAAGGGAGAATGGGATGGTTATGGTGGGGAGGGTGGACGAGGGTAACTGCCCTAAATACGTCGTAAAGGCGCATAACTCGATGACGACGACGCGAGTAAAAAAATATACACTTCGGTGATATCAGAGAATGGAGGAAGATGCTCGACACTGGGAGGTAAGCGTTGGAAGGACGAGAGTTAAGGAAAAAATGGGAAATGGGGGAGAGGGAAAGGGGACAGCGGAAAGTGAAGGGAGGAAAGGAAGACCTATCGCTCGGGAAAAAAAGAGAAGTACAAAGAGGTAGGAACGGAGGAGTGGAGTGTTCAAGGAAGTGAAAGGTAGACCTTGAGAGAGAGAGGAAAGGGATGCAAGGAAGAAAGCAAGGAGAGAAAATAAAGATGGCAATAGAGAGAAGCATAATAGTATTATTGAATCGTAAGGGGGTAAGTGGGTGAGAGATACGTTACCAATTCTTAAATATAGGAGCTTTCGTATAAAAAAATGTCTGTAACTGAGCTCAAATTTAATTGTAACTCAATCTAATAAATATTTTAAAGATAAATTGAAAACCTAGTGCACTAAGAGAGACTACCGGAGCAATAACTTTCAAAAAAGGCAGACTCACATTTTGCATACCTTTAGCACTGAGGTGTTTTAACAAGATTAACTACTATGATTATAATTCTGGCAAGTTCGTTAGTCTTACGTGGATAAGTTGAAATAGAAAATGCAATGCCTCTCCAATGCGAACCATGGATTTCTAATTATCCATCTTGAATCCGCAGATTTCCAACGGGCGCCCTACTTTTAACATATTTTCTTGAACCCAAAAAAAACAGAAATGACCTATTTTATAGGACACAAAGACCACTAACAAATACACAATGCACACAGCTATGCCCTGGGTGGTCAAGATTTGAATGAGACGGGAATCGAACCCACAATCTCTGGAACATCAGGCCAGAAATTTACCCCATCACCACCGAGGCCACTGTGGTAATGGTTTCTAGCTTCCTCGGATACGAATATTACATGGGTTAGACAGGAGACTTAAAAGGGATTAAAAGAAACTGGAGAAAGAAAGCCGATCAGAGAGGCAGTTGAACTGTAGGGTTTCATACGAGTATTACGAATTTACTTGAAAACTGGCTGCATGGTGAGGAACATAAATAGTGTAGCAAACCGTATGTTAGGATTCGTAAAAGGGGTTTTAGGCAAATGCGATGAGAGAGTACGAGAAGGAAAGTATTTTACACTTGTCAGGCCTAATTTAGAATATGTCGCTAGTTTTTGGGATCCGTACGAGAAAGGTATGATAAAAATATTAAGAGCGTGTGCAAAGGAGATCCGCTAGATTTGTTAAAGGCCGTTATGATAATTGTGTAAGTGTTACGAGGTAATAGAAGAACTAGGATGAGAATTACTATCAGAACGCAGGTTAAAATTTAGGTTAAACCTTTTAAGTAAATTCGAAACCGATTTGTTCACAGATGATGTTGGATATATATTAAGAACCCCCTCGTATTATGCCATATATCATGGATTAATGATTTTCTGCATGATCGGATTCAAAGGGTTGTTGTAGACGGTGTTTCCTCACCGGCAATTAAAGTCACTTCGGGTGTCCCACAAGGTAGAGTGATAGGTCCACTCCTATTCCTTTTGTACTTAAATGATATCCATAAGGTGGTAAAAAGTAAGCTTCGTCTATTTGCCGATGACGCAGTAGTGTACAGTGTAAATTCTATGCCCAAATGATAAAGAATATTTAAATATTGACCTACAAGCAATTGAAACTTGGTGTGATACATGGCAGTTAGAATTAAACGTTAAAGAACTTGTAATGAACTTTTGGAAAAGAATAGCTCTCCTCCGACCACTTACAAAATAAGTAATAATGAATTAACAAACGTGGAATCCATTAAATATCTTGGAATAAGACTGACACATGATCTTTCCTGGGGTAAACACATTCGTGAAATAATGGGTCAAGCGAATCGTAAACTGGGATTCGTCAAAACAGTATTAGGTAAATGTGACGAACTTATACGAGAAATCAGCTACTTTTCCCTTGTTAGACCTCATTTGGAATATGCTGCCAGTGTATGATATCCCTACGAAATCGGTCTAAATAACGAACTTGAACGTGTGCAGCGAAGATCGGCAAGATTTGTAAAGGGACGGTATGATAACCTTACTAGCGTAACCAGTCTATTAAATGAATTAAATTGGGAATCATTGTCAGACCGCAGGTTGAAATTTAGACATAATCTCTTAAACAAATTCCAAGACCATATTTTCAGTGATGATGTTAAAAATATTTTGCGGACCCCAACTTACTATGGTAGACTGGACCATAATCATAAAATTAGAGAAATAGATTGCCGAACTGACAGATTCAGAATGTCCTTTTTTCCTCGTACTATTACGGATATGAATAACGGTAAATATATCCAGTACGAGTGTAGCAATCGATAACATTGGTAGCTGCATGTTGGTATAAGGACTTATAGCTAACCCAACTAACGGCAATTTTTTGCAAGTATGTTTTGCTATTTTTATCTTGTTTTAAATAGTGTATTTTGATCAGTACCTATAAAAGTACTGATCCTTTTTTTATGCATGATATGTAGTGCATGTTTGGTGATAGTTCACCCCCTGCCACACACCTTTATGGTGGCTTGCAGGGTATTATGTAGATGTAGATGTAGATGCTAGGTTTGATCAGATTAACAAGATTAGAGAGATAGATTGTCGTACCGATAGATTTAAAATGTCATTTTTCCCGCGTAATGTAAGAGATAACAATAGGCAGCGTAGCAAAGGGGTAGGTGAAATATAGTCAGGGTAGTCTGTAGTGCGTGATACATGTATTAACAAACAATAATCACTTTCTTATTTCGTAGTTTTTAACCATCTAGCTGCGAGTTACCCTATTATCTAGCATGTCTCCATTTAATATCCTAGTTCCATGTCCATAGTGCATGTTTGGTGATCTTCAACCCCTGCCACACACCATCGTGGTGGCTCGCAGGGTATTACGTAGATGTAGATGAACAGGGAGACAGTTGGCGAAAATGTCAGAGAGGAAAGCTGTGCAAGGACCAAAGATTTTGGAACAACCGTTGAATCAGTGGCCTTTCCTGAGATGGAGAGAAGGGCTGTTTGAGGGTGGGGATATCAGTAAAGAGAAGGAAAGGAGCGAGGGAAGGGGAGCAAAACGGCTTTAGGCTCGAGTATCTTGGCCTCAGTTTCGGTCCTTTCGGGTCGGATGTGGCGGAAAGCGGGAGATAAGGGAATGGGGGTATGAATGTGGGGGTAAGGGGGCCAGAAGGAGACGCACGTGGACGGGGGACGGATAGGGACAAGAGGGAGTGGGGGACGCGACCACTAGCCCACGGAGTAAGAACCACGCGAGATCTGGACGGAGCTGCGGGGAAACACAGAGGCTTCGTCAGTCCAGGGATAAGGCGGAGGGGAGAGAGTGAGAGAGATGGCGGCAAGAATAGCAGTGAGGGAGATAGAGGGAGGAAAAGGATCTTAGGGATTAGGAGGGAGTAGGTATGAGAGGAGAGAGGAGGGAGATAAATATGATCTCGACTTTCATAAAGTCCTACGCTGCCATCGTCATATTCCCATTCCTCGTCGAAAAATAATCGTAGAATCCAGCTGGAATTCCAGCCACGTGGCAAAGACATCCAGCAATATGTTTGAGCTAGCAAAGCGTCCCATTACTAGGTCTGGAACTTATATCCGTGCATCCATTCCATTCGTATACAAGATATTTATTCACGGCTAGACCACGAAGCTAGATACATGCTATCGTGCCCAAAACCACAACAAAGAAAGCTTATGAAGTAGAATCATAAAAAAATACTGTAAAGAAAGTAGTAAATAGAACAATTCCTTTGTAAGATTCCACAAAATTTTTATTTTAACACCGACCTAGGTTTCGATTGGTTTACCAATCATCTTCAAGTAATCTTACCTTAGATAAGAGTAAGACGATCTTTCCAATATTATTACAAAGTGATTGTTCTATTTACTACTATCATGTGGTTCCACCAAGTGAAGCCTGAGGACTTCCTTTTTTTTACTTTAAAGAAACTAGTAAGGGTATAAAATATGTTACTTCGTAAGAGTATTGCGTTCAACTGCTTTTTTCGGTCCAATTGCCCATATGTTTAATATCATTTAAATACGAATGGTGATAAACTACTGCCCTTAATTCTCTTTTATTTATTGCTTACGCTCTGACTGCTGTTTTTCAAAATATCTCGCTAGGCGAGACCAATTTAATTATTGGTTCGAGAAATCATATACAAATGAGGCAATACCAATAAAAACATTGGTCCCAAAATCATTTACGTTTTCAAGTACGGGCACAATAATTTAAAACAAAGTTACGAACTCAACCATAATTTGAAGATCTTACCGGAGAAGAATTTTAACTTAACAACCTTCACAAGCATTGAAAAAATCTCAGAAAAGAATAAAAATTTCGCATGAGAAATGTTTAGGCAACATTCTGATGATCCTGTCCACACGACCGCAATAGTTAATTAAATATCGGTCGCCATTCTCCGAACTATGCAATAAAATATCTGACACCTTATTCACAAAGACCAATTCCATATTTTGAGTCTTTCTAGCAACCAAATTTTGGACTCAATATATCTCACAGTATATACACTCATCCTCATAATGGCAATGTGAAAGAGAAGGGAATATTAGTTATTTATCTTCTCAATGATCAGGGGGGTTAATGAGTAAACACCAGGAAAAATTATCACAGTACTATTACTCTTTGCAATGAGCTTGTAATTTCATACAATAAATAGCATTTTGGCGTTTTCACTAACCTGAAAACCATAAATTAGCGTTTTACTCGTAATGAAACAGTTCATTCGGAATTAAAGTGGCTTTTTTACCGATATGTTACGACAAGATAAATACCTCACGTCGGAAGCCACAAGAAAAAATGCTAAAGTGGGATTGGCTAAAAAATTGGGAGGGGGGACATGTATCATTTAAAATTATATTGGAAGAGATGGCTACCTGAGGTTCAAGAGAAGTTTGTAAAAAGTGTAGGATGAGATATCTACCAGATCCCCAACATGACTTTGAAAATAAGGCCCTAATATTGATTTTAATAATGGGTATAAACGAGAGTTTTCACTGATAAACTCTGCCTGAAACTCAGAAGCGAAACGTTTTCCCTTGAAGTAAGTAACCAACATCCATGTAACACTCCAAATAATTGGTCAGTTGCCTGCCTCCCTGGCGCCATAGCACTTCTTGCTGCTTCTGTTTTCATGATTTCCGCGGGGTGTACACTCTTTGCTTTAAGTTACTAGCATATTTATCCTAAATGGATTCGAAAATGTACAACCCTCAAGCAGGAAACAAACTCTGGTATTGGCATATCTTACTGCGATACTTGATGCCGTTGTAAATTGGTGGTGCCCATCTAAAAATCCCATATTTTTCAAATAAAATAGGTGGCTGTTATACCATTTAATTTAGCAACATGCCTGTAAAAAATGTAGAGTAGGCCTTTGAAATGAAGTTATATATGGCCAGCAAATGTGCAAAAATATCAAAAAATGAAGAGTCATAATCTCAAGTAAAACGAAATTGAATATTAAGTTCATTGAATAAAATACAACTCGTAGCCTATGTTGACGATCGAGATGTACACAAATCATATTAACTTCATTTTCCAACAAATTTAATAAAATTACGCGGAAGACTTCTCAAGCACAACCTCTCATTAAGTAGCAACTAAAACTTTCGAAACAATGCTCCAAAACCCAGAATGTAATTTATTTGAAACAGCTTGGATACCTTGAGATCATTTATCTCAATTTGACTCCAACCTATTCGGGTGAAGATAATTTAGCCCCGCAGCTTTTAAGCCATAAATGCTTCCTTGGTGAGAAGTTTGGACGCGGTAAGAAAAAACTGAATTCCGAGATATTAAGGGGTCGAAAATGGGAGGAGGGAACAAGATGTTGATAAGTGGCTCCCAAGGGATTCCCTCGAATCGGAGAAGTTATTTAGCTTGAACCGTCCCAACAGATTATGGAGAGATTGCAGTGGGATGGTGTTGGAAATGGCAAATGGAACACTTGCTTCTAACAGATTCCCTGTCACTAAAAATACATTGCTGCCATCATAATAATGAAGATGAAACACCTTTTTATTTTCGTCAACTGATAAAAAAAAACTGAAAGCAGTACCTACTCATCACCCATAGAAATTTGTCCAAGTTTCGGAATCCTCAATACTTGCTATCGTAACAAATATGCTCTGCTTAAAGTTTTGGCAGCTAATATATTCGTGAAACTAGCACCTGCTGATTCAAAGGTAAAATGCTCATCTAGTATACGAGTGTACAACAGTTTTATGCAGAGCTATAAATTAGAAAATAGCTGATGAAGAATATTTTTCGTTTTTTTTTTCAATGTATTACACCCATAATATGCTTTCACAATGTGGGTACATCCTCTATAATATGCCCGGATCAATAAGGACAGGAAAGAAACACTTCCTCTTTCGGGCGGATAGTGGAGAAGGATATAAAAGTGGAACAGGTCCCCTGTCGATGTTCCTCGGAATGGACAACCTTCGTCGCAGGTGGAAAGAAAATGTATAACAAAAGTGTTCGTGGATAGGAGGGAGTGAGAAAAGGAGCACTTCCAGCTCGAGGAGAGGGAAATGAGAAAGGAAGGAGATGAGGAATGTTTCTGCGGACAGGCTACATTGGTCAACTGGGATAAAAGGAGTCTGTGAAGGCACGAAAGGGGCATATTCGATCACATGAGATCCCCCGGTTCCTGACACATGTTCTTTTGTGTTGTGTAACGCACGAAACAAATGGTTAAAGTTCCTGAAATGTACTCCTTATTTTTGTTCAAGATAATGGGGTCGTTTACCATATTATTTTATTGCCGAATCTGATGGAGTTTGTAAAATAAAAAGACATGTATTTTTCCGTTTTCTGATCAGTCAATTATTTATCGAGTTATAAGTAGGACATGAATTAAAATTACTTTGCAACTATTCCACATAAAAATTTTATTTCGAACGAGTCAACATGTTGCACTGCACTGCAGCATCATCAGGACTCATCCTGATGATGCTGCAGTGCAGTGGAACATGTTGACTCGTTCGAAATAAATTTTTATGTGGAATAGTTGCAAAGTAATTTTAATTCATGTCCTACAATGGATTTCCACAAAGTATCAGCCTCCACCATTCATTTCAGAGTTATAAGTGACGAAAACACTGATGTTTTTAACCCTTTCGGAAAAGTGGGCGTGGTGCAACCTCTGACGTATAACGACTTCGTCCAATCACAACTGAGCCCGCGAAGCTACTTCGCCTTATCGCAACGGGGGGGACACAGTTGAATCTGCCAATAGGACAGTTACGACAGCATCTGTGCGAGCAGACCTTCCGAGAATCCCTCTTCACTCCCTTCCCTTCCACGAAAAGCAGTCAGGGACGGGGGGAAAATGACGTCATTGTTATCACAAAAGCTTTTTCGGTGGGCGCCACCTTTTGCTTATTTTAATTTTTGATTCATGAGTGAATGGTTGTGGTTAGAAGGTTAATTTTTTCGCTAAAACTCTTTTTTTGTTTCCATGTAACGATTTCGAGTACAAAATTGTGATTTCGGTTCCGAGTAAACGACCCCATTGAGAATTTTAAACAAGCATGCCAATTTGCAAAACACTTCCACGATGTTCCAATTGGTTTGTTCAAAATCCATAATGTCTTAATGCCTTTTCTGCTATTGAAGCTTGGATGACCATGGAGTTCTCTAAACATCTGATGAATGATGAAGCAGGATAAAGAACATTTATGAATATATAGTAGAAATATAAAACTTGTACAGAAGTAGATTAATTAGCATCATATCTTTTTGGATAAAATGCATAGCTGTAAGGGTGATCATGAATACTATTTTTCAGAATATACAAGCTCACTCACCTTTGGTTTTTATCAATGATGCCAAAAAATAATGATGATTTTTCCGAGACTTGAAATTCTACTTAAACATTTTAACGATGATTTTAAATGTTTTACTACAGGTTTTGAAAACAGATCCATGTGCTCGTCGCACCAAACTAGCTCAAGTTCGTTCCTGCTTTAGAGTGATGTAGATGATTCTAAATATGAAGGGAAAATAAAACTAGAAGGCATAACCTAACCTTCAAGGTTATCTGCCCTACATTTATCGAAAGAAAATCCATGGGAAGCTGTCTCGTTCAACGCCGCTGTGATATATATTAGTGATAGAGTAGCGAAAAGAGATAATACCGAATGCGACACGGATAATTTCCTGGCAGGAAGCATTTTAACATGCTTCAAACACAAAACTGGAGCGTCTCCATCTTCCGACACCAGATGCGGTGGGAGGAAGCGGGAGGGGTGACGCCAACGAAGACTTTCACTCGACCGGAAGCCTCTTCCCGCTCTCAGAGGAAATGCTTCCAAGTCTTCGCTGAAGGCTTCGCTGCCTGGGGAAGAGGACGGAAACGGAGAGAAGAGGAAAGCAGCGGAAAGGAAGTGAGGCAAAAGTGGGAGGGACAGGAGAGTGAGGGACTCTTGCGGTAGCTGGAGAGGGGAATCAACCCCTTGCTCACTTTTTCTTTCTCCCCGTGCCCATTGTCGTTTCCAACGTTCTGGTCAGACGGCACCCGAAGCGGTCGACTTAGCCCTCGCCGCCACCTCTATCACACCTTTTACACCCCCTCCCTCTTCCTCCCCTCGCTGAGCTGTGGGACCGTGAAAGTGGGACGATGTGAGAGAGAGAGAGAAGGAAAGAAAGGAGAGAGGGATGGAGATGAAAGGGAAATAAGGGGAAAGGAAATAACTCGGCGAAGCCTTGGGGAGAGAGGTTTTTCCGCCGTAATGGATGAACGAATTCATCGAAAAGGATGGTGTGAGAGAGGGAGACTCTCTCTCGAAAGAAAGCTGCGTTCGGCCCAAGGGAAGGGTGGAACGGCGAGTCTCTTTCCTGCGGACAAGAGATAAGGAGTTGCCTCCTGAGGCGGTCGCGCCAAAATGGCCAACGTCGGCAAGAGTGAATAGAACTAGTTCGGCCCTCAAAAGACGAGTCGGGTTCCTCCTGCAAGTATTCTTTTTCACTGCCAAGAACAAATGTCATGCCAGCAGGAAATATGCGTTTATTAAAATTAAGAACAGGATAAATGGCACTGAAATGAACCCACCCCCCCTCACATTTGCTTTTGTTTGGCTGTCATTAAAGCTGACGGCATTTCCTGAAATTGTTCACATAAGTATGCCTGACTAATGCAATACTGTTGGCATGATGAAATCTAAATCCATGTTGATCATCATCATCATTGGTCAACAGTCCTAGGATTGGTTTGACGCAGCTTTCCACTCGATTCTTCTATCGGCCAACCTTTTCATGGTGACGTAATTCTTCTCTTTTACTTTCTTCACAACCTGTTCCATGTATCTCATACGAGGCCTGCCTTTTCCAATCCTCCCGTTCACTTTTCCCTCGAAGATAGTCTTCATCAGGCCGTCGTGCCTCAAGATATGGCCGATTAAGTTTTCCCTTCTTCTTTTTAGAGTTGTCAGCAGACTTCTCTTTTCTCCTACTCTTCTTAGCACTTCCTCGTTACTTACTCTGTCGATCCATTTAATCAGACATAAATAAATGGACGAATAAACTTCCACACTTTACGGATGATGTTGGTGTATTGGCCACTTTGATTTCCCGCATAGGAAGCTTCCAACGGTATTAATGAAATTGATGTTCAATCCGAAGGTTGGCTTTCTTGATAGCAGACGGTAGAACTCACCCCGTACTTAGCCGTTTTTGTGTTAAAGTTACACATTCAGGGTAGGGGAGCCAGTTTCAACTCTGGGCAACCTACGATCTCCTATGAAGTTCTGACACGCATAAAATACGATTTACGCCCGGAGTTTGCACCCGGGACTGGTCAGCGGCTCAGCGCTCTCCCCACTAAGCCACTACGACTACTAAAAAATAATATGACTCTATGTATAATAAACTGTTACCATCTAAAGCCATTAAGCAATTACTGAACAAACTTGTTAGATGTAGAGATGAAAGAAATTATGAGTTGTGAAAGAGACACTGTTTATTTTTAAGGGCATAAAAACTTGTGAACGAAGAGGAGCTGAACTTGAGAAGATGCTGGTAGAAACTAGGAGAAGGGAAAGTAAACGAATGGAACAAGTAAGAGGCATATGATACTTGGTGGACTTTTTGCAGGTAAACATGATAAAAAACATTAGTATTACTCCAAATACATTTTTGACATCTATGTCTAAAATGTGCTTGCCTAAAGATTGGTGTTGATTGCATTTCGGTGGAGGGAATCGGGTGCATATGATGGACGGAAGGACTTAAAAAAATGTCTTAAAGCATGTCATGAGTAATGGTAGAATCCTGATGGACTTCAGGAGTAAATAAAAGAGAGAAGCTTTTACGCGAGCATGTCTTTCTGAATGGAAAACTAAACGAAGTGAGGCCATATGGCTCGGTTTCTTTTTGTTTTTGTGTTGGCATTAAAAATCGAATCTCACACCGGATCCAAGCATTAAGATGCACTCCGATACAAATGTGACACGTCAATTCAGAAAGGAACACGCACGTCCACAGCACTCGGAACGGAAAACTTACAAATTATTCTCTGACTCTTCCATGCATGACAAGGCGCGCACTAGGAAAACCATCAAATGCATCACCGTGAGCATGAAGCACTCAGATATAACGGACTGGAAACCATTTCCATTTCATGAACACCAAATGATGACATTCAGACGGTTGGTGGGAAAGAGAGTTCGTGACCGGTTATTGTGAATGAATTCGGAAAGCCATGACCCTAAAATGAAAAATGAAACCAGCTGTAATTACAGCTTTAGCTCTCAGCACACTTGCTAAGTAATAGAGGAATTAATTTTTTAAATTTCCCAGCTATGCATTTTATTGACGAAATCGAAACGACTTGCTATTTTACTCAATTTCTTAGGAAGCACTAAAAGCAATCACTTTTTAAGAGTTAATTTTACTCTTTGGATAGTCAGAAATCCACTTTTCTTTACCTGAAAACATTAAAAAAGCATATTTGGCGCCTAGTTTCAATAGAGTAATCACATAATACTAATATGAAGAGGCTTATGTAATAGTTTCAAGCCACGGCTTTCAGGTGATAGAGATGCTAAATTTTTAATTTATTAAGAAAATTAGATTTTTATCATTAACCTTAGACACTTAAGGATTAAAAATGTGGTAATTTACCATTTTTTGGCCGTCAAATCCAATAGAGTTCGTAAAATAAAAAGCTTTTAACTATTCCGTACTTCGAACTGTCTAGTAGGTAGTTACTGAGTCCTAAGGTGTAAAAAAATTGATTATTTCAACCCTTTTCGTTTGAGTGGGGGTGCAAAAGTCTCGTACGTCATTCTGTTGTGAAATCACATGAGACTACGCAACTCCTTCGCCCAATCCTAATTGGGGAATTACAGCTGGTTCTATCAATGTTAGTGGTTGTATGACTTCATGAGAGGTACATATTTCAAAAGGCATTGCATATTGTACACCATTATAATCTGTAAAAAAATGTATATAAACTTCAGCACAATTTTATACACGCCAAAATGTAAATTCGAAAAGTAACTGGTGAATTTTGTTGCTCAGTTATTTTGGGCTAATTACAGGAAGCGCCATGAGGAGTAGAGGCAGACCTTGCCTCCCCTCCTCCTCTCCCCTCCAATTCTCTCGCAAAAGCAGTCAAGGAGGGGAGATTGATGACGTAAGGCCCCTACTGCACCTCATTTGGTGGGCGTCACTTCGTGTACATTTTTATTTTTTTGTTTATGTGTGAAAGGCTCTTGTTATAAGTTAATTTTTCACTAAGTTCGTTTTTTGTGTAGATGCAACGATTTCGTGAAAAATAGCGATTTTGGCTCCAAGTAAACGCCTCTAAATGCCGTTTTACACGGTCATTGATACTGCGCAGGCTGTTGCGAGAACACTTGCGCAAGAAATATTACGCCGTGTAAAGCGACGACTTGCGAGGACAGGCAGCACCACTGCGCGAACGCTTGCGAGTAAATTAGAACATGTTCTAATCTGATACATGCTTTCGCGCAAGATTGAAGTTTATTTCTCTTACTAGATGGTGCAGATGTAGCGGCAACGAACTGCCTGGGGAATTATAGCAATTAAATAGGTTGTTGAGGATTGAGTTGGGTGTTTTTGTTTGCACTCAACTTCTTAGGTAGTGAATAAAGTGCAATAATGATGATATGGGCGATTAATCACGTGGAAGCTTATATTTCGTGCGTAAAGGAAGAACCTGTTACCTTGGCCCACATCCGTTCGTTCGTGGTGCAAATTTTGGGCTAAGTATGCGGCACTAGGTTCTGCACTATTATGTTAAACTATGGCTTAAAACATATTTTAAAGTGGTGGTAATCCATAGTATCTTTCACGTCCAATTAATTGCTACATAACAGATCTTGACGTTATGCGATATATTGACGGTATTACCACTACTGAATGGCCCCACCTTGAGTATGCAGCCAGTGTATGGGATCCTAATGAATTAGGTTTGATCAGAGAACTAGACAGTGTGCAGCGTAGAGCAGCTAGGTTCGTTAAAAGATGTAACGATAGGTTGAGTAGCGTTTCAGAATTAATACAAGAATTAGGGTGGGAATCATTA
This sequence comes from Platycnemis pennipes, assembly GCA_933228895.1. NCBI lineage: Eukaryota > Metazoa > Arthropoda > Insecta > Odonata > Platycnemididae > Platycnemis > Platycnemis pennipes. The sequence continues at coordinate 115,272,730 of OW121850.1, forward strand.
TCAGAGCGTAAGTTAAAGTTCAGATTAAATCTATTAGAGAAATTTCAATCGGATAGCTTTACTGAAGATGTTAGGCACATATTAAAAACACCAGCGTATTATGCTAGATTCGACCAGCCAAATAAGATTAGAGAGATAGATTGTCGTACAGATAGATTCAAAATGGCATTTTTCCCCCGTACTATAAGAGAACAGAATAGGCAGCATAGGAGAGGGATAGGTAGGGGAAATATTCTAGAGTATTATGTAGTGAATGATGCATGTCTTACCCCTTAAATACTGTAGACACTAACAATCAAGTTGCATGAGACAATATAGTTGCTAGTTTGCATGTCGGTAGTGCATGCTTGGTGATCTTCACCCCCTGCCACACACCCTCGCGGTGGCTTGCAGGGTATCGTGTAGATGTATATTGTCACTGACGTAATGCATCGATGATTGCGCCGTGTAAAGCTGTCAAGCAAGCGTCCTCGCAATTTTCTACGTCACGGACTACCGCAGACGATTGTTCAAACGGAATCAACATCAACTTGCGCAGTTTCAATGACCGTGTAATACGGCCTTAAGACATTTGTCTGCGTGTTTCCATATTCTCTAAAGTATTTTATCACAGTTTCATAACGTTTCAGAGGTTTATGAAAAAATTAAATGAGCGTCTCGAATCCTCAGACTCCGTAAAATAAATAGCACCATACATGGCATAGGGAATAGTGTATCCCCCCTCGAAACAGGATTGACATTTTTCTTCGTTACAGCAGATAAAGAGCGTTGTAAAAACATGTTGGGCAAATAAATTTGTTAATGACGGACAAAAGTCTGATCAAAAAGTACAAGGAGAAATCTACATCTACATTTATACGATACCCTTCAAGCCACCGCGAGGGTGTGTGGCAGGGGGTGAAGATCTCCAGGCATGCACTACTAACATGCAAACTAACAACTATATTGTCTCATGCAACTTGATTGTTAGTGTCTACAGTTTTTAAGGGGTAAGACATGCATCATGCACTACATAGTACTCTAGAATATTTCCCCTACCTATCCCTTTCCTATGCTGCCTATTCTGTTCTCTTATAGTACGGGGGAAAATGCCATTTTGAATCTATCGGTAAGACAATCTATCTCTCTAATCTTATTTATCTGGTCGAATCTAGCATAATACGCTGGTGTTTTTAATATGTGCCTAACATCTTCAGTAAAGCTATCCGATTGAAATTTCTCTAATAGATTTAATCTGAACTTTAACTTACGCTCTGATAATGATTCCCACCCTAATTCTTGTATTAATTCTGATACACTACTCAACCTATCGTAACACCTTTTGACGAACCTAGCTGCTCTACGCTGCACACTGTCTAGTTCTCTCATCAAACCTAATTCATTAGGATCCCATATACTGGCTGCATACTCAAGGTGGGGCCTAACTAGTGAAAAGTAGCATCGCTCTTTAGTCTTCTCATCACATTTCCCAAGTACTCTTTTTATAAATCCTAGCTATCTCTACGCTCGTTCGCATATTTCCCGGATGTGTCTACCCCACGATAAATCTTTAGTGATTGTTACACCTAAATATCTTACGGTTTCAACGTTTTCGATCTTCGTGTTATTAATTCTATAGGATCGCTCTATCGAATTATTCCTCCTCCAAAAATTGAAATAGGCTTGATTGCACGTTAAGTGAAGGATAGTCACGACTCTAGTTCATGATAAAGCTCCTACTTCACCACAAATCACGTCCGCTGCCTTTCTAATGTCGTGAACTGCAGAAAGCCGCTTTTGTAATTACGCACTGAATTTCCTTACGTGTGATAAGGCTAGCATTAAAGCATTTGAAATGAAGCGCTGGCGAATAATGACGAAGATATAATGGATGAAAGGAGTAATTAAAGATGGGATTATAAGAGAGCGAGAGAAAAGAGGAGTCGTATGAAAATTTTGAAAAAAATACGGGCCAACGTTATCGGACACATCTTGAGACATGATCATCTCATGAAGACCCTTTTAGAAGCCAAAGTGAAAGGGAAGAGAGGCAACAGGAAACTTTGATTAGGGTATATGGAGGAAGAGGAGAAGGATTTAAAAAGGGAAGAATAATATTCACATGAAAAGGTTTGCCAACAGAACAATAGAAGGTAGAGTCTTCAGAATTTGTGACCAGTGATGATTATGTGGCATAGTAATGTTTGACTGATGGCTTTCATTTGGAAGAAGATTTTAAAAAGAATACGGATTGGCATCGCTGACAGACTGAAGGTAAAAATTTATGCTGAATCACTTTCACCTAATTTGTAGCCGATCCGTTTTTTGATGCAGGAATGCATACATATCACCCAAGTACAATGCTTGATTTATTCTGAAAAAGTAAAAGGGAGATTAAAAAGATGGGCCTGCAATACGAACTGATGTTTAAGTATCCTGCTTCCCGCGAGCATTAAAAATATAATAATTGAAATAATAGCAGCCGGATAGGTGGGAGCATTGTATCTAAACTGAAAATTATACGATAACAGTTCTCCACTGGTAGGTTAGTGTATAGATCGATCGTATCGATAGCTAAGATACTGAAGCATATAATTAACCTGTATTATATCGTAGATATCAACCATTAGGTTTTAAATGCTTGGTGGCTAGATAGACCGGATTGTGTTTTATAGTATATATTATATGTGCTGAGAGAATATTCCTCGTACTACTAGGGATATGAATAACGGTAAATGTATCCAGTACGAGTGTAGCAATGGATAACATTGGTAGCTGCATGTTTGTGTAAGAACTTAAAGCTAACCCAACTAACAGCATGTTTTTGCATGCATGCTTTGCTATTTTAATTTTTAATTACAAATGTTATGCATGATATTTAGTGCACGTTTGGTGAGAGTTCACCCCCTGCCATACACCTTTATGGTGGCTTGCAGAGTATTATGCAGAAGTAGATGAATCAAGTTGCATGAGACAATATAGTTGCTAGGTTGCATGTTAGTAGTGCATGCTTTGTGATATTCACCCCCTGCCACACACCCTCGCGGTGGCTTGCAGGGTATCGTGTAGATGTAGATGTAGATGTAGAATATTTATTCTTTACTCAGCCCTTGCCACACACCCTTGAGGTGGTTTGTGTGGTAAGTACTCAGTAGATGTAGATTGAAATCCAAATCAAACTCACGAACATAAACGTTCCCACAGCTTTATTCTATTATTTTAGTTTTCGTATCACCAACAGATTGCTCTATTTTGCACCCGGTGACGCTGGAATAATGTCATACTTATTTTATTAACACAGATAAGATCCATCAACCCCCTTGCCTCCCCACAACCATTGGAACGGCTCTTGCACTTGCTGGAGAACTACAAGGGGTGGCTTTCAGGGGGATCGTCACGTATAGATGGATTCAGACGAGGATTAAGAACGAGGACAGGGGCGTAGAGGGATTTGCAGTCCCCAAGGAGGGCAGGGAGGGATAAAAGGGTGAGGGGGGTAAGCGTAAGGGGAGGTCTTCAAGAGAGGAGGAGTGGATGTGTGGTTAAGGGGACGGTAGTGGTAGGAAGAGGGTGGGCACCACTGGATGTCATCCAACATCCACTCTGCTTTCTTCTCCTGGCGTTGCGGAGGGAGTGTGGATGAGGGAAAAGGGCTCCATGGGGGGAGTGGGACGGAAAAGGGTCCGCTATTAAACGGACAAGATTAAAGGGAATGTAAGAGCTGGGGTGGATCACGTCGCTGGGGGAGAGCGAGAAAATTCATGATGAAGGAAGGGTAAGGAGAGGAGAATGAGGGTTTTTAGGCAAAGATAGATTCATTCTCAACACAGAGTTCCCACACACGTGCCTCAGCAGGCGGCTGCTGGAAATGAAGAAAAGTTTTCCCAAAGTATATGTTTTACGGTAGTTGAAAAAGGAAAAAGTAAGTCTCTCACAAAGTAAGTTCGCACAACATGAATAAATGATCTGTTCATCTTTTTTCCATGCGTGTGTTACGCATTCATAGGGATGTGTCCAATTTTTCTGGGCCGAAAGGTGAATAAAATATGTATTAGCGCAAGTGTCTCAGGCATACAGTTAACCAAGAAATAAGAGTAAACTTTAAAACGTACGACAGCAAAAATTAAGTTTGAGATGACTTTCTTCGGGGTCTGAGGCTACTGTGCTATTGCTATTGCTCTAAATGGCAAGAAAGTTTTAAATTTAAAGCCATTAAAATGAAAATGTCTTCAATACACATAAAAAATTCTGCTACTGTTCAAGAATGGAAGGGTGTAGACCACTTTAAGAAGTTTTGGGCATTAAAATGTTGTGTTTTGAATAGTTCCTCATGTGAAATTGATAAAAAATAATCGTTGCTGCAAAAGAGCAATTTTGATACAGATCTCAACTACTCAGAAGAATCTTTATCAGAAAAAGAATAGGGTTTATAATAATAAAAAAGTTGACTTTAAATATGGGCATCGGACGAGTCACCTCCGTCTACTTCTGAGCAAAATGCTTTAAGCATCAAAATAATTCCTTAATTATAAGTGGATTTTAAATTAGGAAAGAGAAATTGATTAAAACACTCATCTAGTAGATAAAATATATAATCACTATCCTAAAACTTCTTGTACATGGAAAATGCTATAATCATACTGACTTATTTTTTCTATATTGATCAATAGAATATGCATAAAAACAAGTTGTTCTTGGTAAGCGCTGTATAAACAGTGGATCTGGAGAGCAATAACAATAAGTACCTAATTAAACAATATTGAAACAAACTAATGGGTAGATTGCGGGAGTAATTTTCCAGCAGAAAACACGAAGGGAGTAAAACTATTTGCATGCCTTTTTCCTTATACGATCCCAGACTTCTAAACAGGCAAAAACTGAAACATTAGAAATTCCTGGTTAAGCAATCACACTATAAGCGTAAGTATGCTACCGATTATGAAAACCTGGTGTGATAAAAAGCGGGAATAACTTTTAACTGTTTTTTTCGATTTCAATGGCATAGTGCATCATGAGTTCCTGCCGAGTGGTCGTACAAGGAATACTAGTTAACTGGAGGTTATGCGCGTGAAGCAATCCGACGAAAACGCCCAAAATCGTGGCAAAACAACTCGTGGAAATTGCAACATTATGTTGCTCCCGCTCACACCTCACTGCTTGGTCACGATATTTTGGTAAACAAACAAACGGTTATTTTTCCTCAGCCACCGTATTCCCTTTTACATGGCCCCTGTGACTTCTTTATATTCCTGAGACAGACTAGGAACAGCAAAATGACGACGTTTTGCCATCTTCGATGAGATAAAAACAGAATCGCTGATGGTTCTGAACTTTATATCGAAAAGTGAGTTTCAGAAGAGCTTCATAGATTGGAAAAAATGCTGGCACATGTGTATCATATCTGAGGGGGGTTATTTTGAAGGAGAGAAAATTGATGCTGATAAATAAATAAATATTCTTTACGAAAAAGTAAAATTCTCGTTATTGTTTTAATCTCACCAAGTAAGTAAAACTAGACGCAGAACCCAAAGGAAAGCGCTGAAGACGCTCTCTGAACTAAGAAACTTGTAAGGTTATCCAGAACTAAAATACGGCAACAATGCTTGATGCGGGGTTAGAAAGCGCAGGCTATGGAGCATTAACGACCTGTCTCAAGCATTATGTGCGGAAAGGAATGAATAAAAACACCGAACATACAGGGAGCCACTTCGGCTTAAGGCTGGTGAGCTCTAGGTGTAAAGAGCGTCCAAAACCCTATCCCTTAATCTCGAACCCCCATTGGGACTGGTCTCAAAAGCCGGGAAGCTCCATGGCGAGTGTAGGAAGGCAGACATCCATTCACTTTCAATGTTTTAGACGGGCTCGAAAATGGAGCGTCATAACCATATTGTGGAAGAAACAGCAAGAGAGGTAAAAATGTCGACAATTTTTCCTATGCGATCATTTCACGGTAAGAGCTTACGCTGTGAAACTTAAAATCCAACGCAAGCCAGATAGCACACGTTCAATTTTAAGCCATTGTCACCTAAAAGATTACAGTTTTAATGTTCGTACATGTCCATTATTATCATATACCATAGTTATTGAAATAATTTCGCATCTCTAGGAATAATCAAATTTGCTTGAAAATCTACATGGATTTAAAATTGCAGTTTATATGTCAGTGCATAGATTACAGATTACTGCCACTGTAATTTTGGGTTAGTTATAGACGCAGATGAAAGAAATAAGAGTTCTCTAAATTCATTACGGGACTAATATAACATTCATTTTTGCAATAGGAATAACAGTAAAACAATGTTGATTAATGATTCATTCAGTCGCAATCAGTCAATTCCAGTTGCGGCCAAATATTTATAAGTAATCCACCGTTTTCAATGCGAATATAGAATTGAAAGTCAACATCTTTTATTGCTAAACTAAACCCTGTAGATCTTCTGGGGGGAATGATTTATTGGCCCTATCACACCGCAAATACTCTTCGCAACACTAAAAAATCGAAAAAAACTCCACGCCCCTGTGGTACTCAGGCCGCGGATTGGTTAATGCCGACTTGTTCGTCACCTTAAGTGTTTGAAGACTCAGCTCGGCCGGCATGTCCACGCAAACTTCACACTCCCAGGGCATGAATTCTCCAGAGAGGTTAAATAAGAGTAATTACGATTATTCCGTTTGTAAATATACGCTGTTAATATCACAAGGCATTGTGTATATGATAACCGCTGGTAACTACAATTGAATAAAGCTTGATGCCGATTCTGATGAGAAGGATATAGCGAAAATGCGCAAAAAGACAAAAGCCACTCACATTAATTTTAGCTCTTTCATTACGACTGCTACGCGTCATTATTTGGGAAGTAATTATGAGCTTATCCAGCGTCATAGTCAATAAATTAAAAGTTATGGGGAATGCAAAAAGTTCCTAACATTAACGGAGATATCACTGTATGAAAAATTTTTAAATGTATTATATGAATTGATCCGATAGTGAATTTTGTCCTGACTGGTTATCGCAGAATAATAATGAAAAAGAACGATGCTGCAGTCAAAAAGGAAAGGCCCAACTCTTCAAAGTACATATAATTTAAAAATAAATATTTTTCCCATAACGATAGAATATTTGAAATGTCGATATAAACATGCTTCTAAATATATATGCCATCGATATTCACTCAGTCGATAGCCAGCGTTTAAAATTCTCACAAGTGGAAGAAGCACAGAAAACCAGAAGCTTATCGACACTGCTGCATTAAGAAAAAAACACATGGTAGAAACATTGGATAAATATATACTACAGAAAAAAAGTAGGAATAATGGTGGAATTTCTCACTAACTCCATTTTAAAAATTAAAGTACCAGTAATTTAAAATTTTATATAACGAGAACAAAGTCAAGTTTATTATGGATTTCCCTAAAAAAAGACCATCCACAGGTGGTCACGGTTGCTACGCTAAATGGGAACTCCCTATAAATTTATCGCACACTGATTATCATACCATATCAGCACCTTCGATGGCGCTAACGTGGGAGTCCGTGAGTAGAGACTAGTCGCTCGATGGAGAGACATTTCGGGAATTAGTCCACGAATAATCCACGGACCTTCATGTTACAAAAGAACATAATCTCATCCCCGCAAATCGCCCCTACCTCTCCAGGAATCCCGGTCATTACTTCCAAGAGACGCCTTCCGAAGCCTAAAATCGCAAAGTCACGGCCCCTCGGCTCCGGCATCTTCGGTCAAACCCAGTCGAAAGCCTGAGCAAAGCCTACAGAGGCTTATCGCGGATCAAAAGGTATTCGGAATAGCACCTCTACATTACAACACCATGTACACCATAAAGACAATTTATATCACTACGGGATAAGTACGAATTAAATCTTCTGGAGAAATTTATAACGGATAGGATCAACGAGGGTATTAGATATATTTAAGAACTACTGCAAATGGGGGCGTTTACTCGGAACCGAAATCGCAATTTTGTGCACGAAATTGTTAGATGGAAACGAAAAAAGAAATTAAGTGAAAAAATTAATCTTCGAACCACAACCATTCACTCATAAATCAAAAATTAAAATAAGCAAAAGGTGACGCCCATCGAAAAAGCTGCTGTGATAACATTGACGTCATTTTCCTCCCGTCCTTGACTGCTCTCATGGGAGGGGGAGGGAGTGGAGGGGGATTCTCGGAAGGTCTGCTCGCACAGATGCTGTCGTAATTGCTCCGATTGGCAGAGTCAGCTGAGTCCCCCCCTTTGCGATAAGGCAAAGTAGCTTCCCGGGCTCAGTTGTGATTGGACGAAGTCAATATACGTCAGAGGTTGCACCACACCCACTTTTTCGAAAGGGTTAAAAACATCAGTTTTTCGCCGCCTACAACTCGAGAAATAATTCACGGATCAGTAAACGGAAAAATACGTGTCTTTTTATTTTACAAACTCTAGCATATTCGGCAATAAAAATAATTTGGTAAACGACCCCATTATATACTAGATTTGACCAGATAAATAATATTAGAGAGGTAGATTGTCGTACCGATTGATTTAAATATCATTTTTCCCATCTATCATGTAAGGTTTAACATTGTTTGGGTAATCTGTAGTGCATATTGTATGTTTTCACATTACTAATTCATGCGCGCTAGGAGGATTCAGAGAAAATCGGCAAAATGATCCTTAAGGTAACCGGTTTTGACCATCCTTCTCAAAAATTCATCATTTGTCAGAAAAATAAAAACCCCGAAGCCGTTTGCAAAACATGGAACCGTTTACGAGAAATTGCAACGTTGCAAAATTCGATTTTTGCAGAAGTGACTACACATTTTACGGTATAACTCCAACATCATTAGAGCTACAGGTAAGCAAAATGACTCGCATATTTCAAAGGTCTTTAATTGAACAAGAACAATAAGGGGATATATTATAAAATATAAACAACTTTATAAGGTTTATACCAATTTTAATTTTTCAATTCAATTTTTGACGATGCACCTATGATATCGATTTTGCTCTTTTTTATTTGTTGTAGATAAATCCCTCTAAAAATATTTTGGTAGAGGTAATATTTTATTTAAGAAAAAATTTTTTATTTTGTGTAGGCGTAACGGCCACCAGTAGCCGCGGCGTCAGGTTCGCGGCCGAACGTACGGTACTCCAGTGTCTTCAGATCTCAGCACACAATCTCTTTCATCTTCTCCTCACCAATGTAAACCGCTGTTCAATTCGCCATTTGCTTCCCGTAGATGTGACCACCACCCTAGAATACAGCAGTTGGGCTCGGAGAACAATAGACAAACCTCATTTCGTCTTCGGTTTCTTATACTACTAGCTGTTTTCAGCTTTAAAAACTAGTATTCGAGACTCAAATCACCGATGGCGGCGCTGTGAGCGCTCAAGTCATTTTCCAATATGGCCGCTCTGGGAGGGATACATGCTTAGAGCAAGGATGGGGATCCTTACTTTGAGGATAAATGTATTCCCTCCTAATCGTATGTGTGGTAGTCGGTGATGTAAGTCAGAGCACTTAAGGACACGTGAGTTGGACTATGGCTCAAAGCAAATTATTATGCCTTCAGAAGATTGGGCCTTATTTAAGATAAGGTGTAAAAAACCGTATTTTAACTTTGATCTGTGGGTTTTTTTATAGAAATAGCAGGTGTTTGATCCTACGATTTCAATGGCTCGTTCAAACTGCCTATTTTTTCTGGGAGTACTGACTCCCAGTTTTCTTCACTTGGTTTATTGCGAGGTTACTAGAGAAAGGTAAGGGTACAAGGCATAGGCAAAGGGTAAATATTTTACTAGATGTGCACAAGGGAGTCGGAAAAAACAAGTTTTCTCCTCTTCTTGGTGTAACTTGATTTTCCCGAGGAAGGAAAGTGGTATCAACTCACAGAAGATTGTAAACAATGCAGTTCCGGGGTAAATGTTTTCAACCTTTAAAGTTTAGATGCCAATAGTCAACTTAATAGTGAAGAAACGCCAATCGCGATAGGGTGCAGCCACTACCGAGTCCGCGAAAGATATGAAGCTGATCGGAGAATTTGCTTTGCCGGAAAATATACTGTTGAATGGATAACGGAAAACTTTTTCTGACCATTAGTTACCTCGTTCGGAATTGAGGTCACGATTGAACGGAAAGAAAAAAGTGTAGACTCGCATTCGAAAAGAAAAGCCCGACAACAATTCCCCAAAGTTTTTAAAGGCAATCATGCGCGCCGTTCTTTTCCAATGAATCGCCAAATGTTATCCGGGAAAAGTTTCGTAAGACTGAAATTCCGGAACGTTGCAAACTTGCGGCCAGATTAGCTCGAGCAGTAAAACTATGCGATTACGATCAAGAAGGGTTATGCAGAAATCCACGTTTAGCTGCTCAGGTGAAGTGATCCGCTGATAACCTCGTGGGAGACGTTTAATTCAGTCAATGATACCTAATGATAATTAGTTCAAAACTCAGGTATTGAAGACACGGTGCGAGAAATTGTTCCTTTTGGTCCCAAAGACCAAGAGAAAGAGCTGTAAAACCTAGGATTTTAATGACGGAATGCTGACATCTATGTCTCCATGACCATATTTTAGGCTTTGTTAAACATATTACATGCTATTAAAAGCTAACTGAACTTCAGAATGTTGAGAGGGATACCAGGTGTGAGACTAGATCAGATACGAACCGTTTGATTATTTTTACCGTCTGAGAGGACACTGCCACAAAATACGCTCATGAGATTTAGTCAAAGCCTGGACTGTGAATTATCAAATCAAAGAGACACACTTAAAATAAAAAGTCAAAGTTATCCACATAATCAAAATAGGTAAATATCGGTAATGATTAGCACCGTTAGTTTTATTGCAAAAACTAACAATGATGAACTAATATCTGGTTTGAAGTTCCTACTTTCATCTTTTTATTTAAATCAATCTTTCTTGAAATATGCTAGGATGGATGAGTTCTAGGATAAGTCATAGCTGGTGCAATTTTGCAATCGTTTAGATAAGTGTGCGGATTTAAATGTAGATCATAAAAAAATATGTTAATATTAGGGTGGATTTACGTCCGATGAGTAAGGTTGGTGACATGGGTGGTAGAAGATAATAGAAGTTCAAAAATAGAATTAATAACTATGAATTTACTCTGACTACCAAGATTAAAGTGACATCGTATGCCTAAAAGCCAATTTGAGGTACTCGATCATAAAAGCGAAACATTTCACGAATCACTCTTTCACGATCTCGTGATTCGATTAGTCACGACTGGCTCACCACCGAGTTGAATGAGAGTTAGACGAGTTTCTGACTTGCTCTGCCGTGCGACTCTACAGCCTTTCTCCCTTCCTTTAAGGCATCCTTCCCCACTTCCCCCTCCGCACCGCTAAAGCACTTCGTCTTCACGCGGTAAAAATCTCCCTCCCTTTCTCCGCATTCGGCGGCGAGATTCAATCATTTCCCTTCTCTTCTTCCTTTCTTCCTCTTAAAACGTCCATCTCCATCATGCTCGCTCCGTCTGAATATTGTTCCTCTTTTGTTCGGCAGAGTGAAGCATTCGTTGTCTTTTCATATACAAAACAAGTGAAGGGTGCTGGAGAGAAATGGGTTTCGAATGCGAGAAAGAGAGCGGAGATAGAATTGAGTTCGTCTTTCATCATCGTCGCTCGTATTTCGCTGACAGAATTCGGGGTTAGAGAGGAAAGTGTTCAATATTCCGACGTCGCCGAGATGCTGTAGGACCGGTGGTGTGGGTTCATAGCATTGCGGACGGTTTTTAGGCTTCAAATGCTAAGATAAAATCATAGAGTTGACTTCTCCATACTCAAGCGAGCATAGAGTTTGGGCTTATAATAATATTACGGTTCTTCCTGATTTTCAGACTAAAATGACTTGTTTGGTGAAATGAAATTAAATGAATGAAACTGTTTTTTATTGTTTGCAGCGTGTAGCTATCATAATGCTAACATTGTATTAAAAAAAATATTTTTCGGAGGTATTACCCCACAAAATTCCCAGTTGAAACACGAGGCATTGGTAAAAGGCCTAAAGTTGTAAATTAACTCATTAAATAACTACTAATTATTAATAACTGAACTGTTCTACACACTCATTTAATGGCTCGTCAATAACTAATAATTATTCATGAATAATCATTGATGAAAATTTAGTAGGTATTTTCCGATGAGCTGATGTCATTTCAGTGCGAATTAGAGCACGCCAACTTTCACTGGCAATGAGAAAAACATGAAATAAGGTGTATTCCGAGTACCAAAAGCTTCTTTTGTACGTATTAGTAATGTAAATGTTGTGACTTTGGATGAAAATCCTTTTCTAACGCTCAGTGAGGCTAAAAATGAAAATATATGACCAAAAATAACCCTGTCTATTCATTAGCTATGGTGCACTGTTAAGATAAAATAAAACGTATTCGCCACATGTGCACTAATAATAATTTTTAATCATAGTCTATTTTACAAGAACCGACTGCCCCACGTGGTGACGAATGAAAATAGTTTATGATGACATTTTCTATCCTGGCTTTTGGTCATTAAAGCGCAGGGTACACACTTACCGCAGGACTTTAAAGCGCTTACCAAAATAATGCCTCTCCTATAAGTCTGCTAACAATTGGAACACAACATTTCAATCGGTGTAGTAAAGGACCTGGTAGCATAAATAAACCTAAGTATTGCCTTTGGGTATAGGTTTTATTGAAATCAATGGTTGGCGAGTTCACCTAGTGGAATGAATTCATGATTAGAAATAATTAACTTTTACTGGAAATAAACCGGCCGTGAATAAAAAGTTTTGTGGAATATAACAAAGTTAATTATTTCCAATCATAAGTTTTATTATTCACAGTGTCAAAGTAAATTGTACTGTAACCACAGGGTTAATGCGCTAGAGAAGGCGATAGAGAGGCAATGAACGCTTAGGACTGTTAAAGGGGAAAGGTATGCTTACTAGTGGAAGACGTTTGACCGTAGACAGTTTGGCCTAAAGACGGTAGATATAGGAGAGAATGAGAAGAGGGGAGAGAGGGGAGGTAGATCGGTTTTTTTAAGAGGACTGGGGAAGCTATCCCATGCTTGGCGGCAACGGCGCGAAGTGGTTTTCGCTCTCAAATAACAAAATGAGTGACAAGAGAGTGTATCTCATTGAAGGCGTTCTGTAAGAGCTGGAAGCCCCGAAGTTGAAGAGATATTCAAGACTCCGGGAAGTACCTCGCGCTTTTCGTTCAGCGGTTTGACGGCATCCACATCCCGCGAATATTTACCAGTCCCAGACGATCCACGTCATGGCACCATGCAGCGTGAGGCCAAAGCCCCTTTTACCTATCATGTTCCTTGTCTAAACAGTGATTTTGAAGTGATTAGTAGTGCCCTAATGCCGAGATAGAATCAACGAATGTTGTTCAGGGTAAGGAAGGGCTTGGTGAACATTTGTTTTTTTTAATGGCAATTTCAAAATACTATGTTACTTTCGCATTCCTCACGGTTAATTCTCTCCCTTTCATAAATTGCGCCGTGCTGTTGAACAGAGTCTGGTGGGCGATTTCGGAAGTTGCCTCTGGAATTTGCCGCTTCACATGCTGAATTGATTAACGTGGTTATTGCAAAAAATGTTGTATTTACAAGATAAAGTAGTAATTATTTGAAACCCTTATCCTTGCAGCGGTTTTCGCGAAATTTAAAGGCGGGAACCTATTTCACGGCCCGTTCCCTATTGCGCTAGCGTGGCGTTTGAAGTAATCGTAGGATTGGCACCTGTTTCTGAAAACTGTTTCAAAACAAGTAAAACCAAGGCGTAGGTAGCCGAAGTTGCGAAAGAGAAAAAGATACTTGGGGAAGTATGGAGATTGTGGAAGAGTTAGGATGAGGAACTTACCACTCCACAGGCAGTCATTCTAGTGGAATGCTAGAAATATGGAAAAGGATATTAACAGTCTTGTTGCCATTCAGGCAAACAGGATAATGGAGAGAGAACGAATCAAAATGTTTATCTGTATATGCAAAATACCCTGAATGCAACCATAAAGGTGTGTGACAGGGGATGTATTTTCACTAAACTTGCGCCACTTATCCTTAAAGAGAAGTAATTACAATTCTTCTTTGAGGTTATTATTTCTCTTTACTCTATTTTACTCGAATCATAATTATTTTTAGAAGTCAATAATTACAACGCTGAGCATGTATGAATAAACAATCCGTTAGATAGAGTCTGTAGCTTAATGCCTGCATCCCAACATGCAACTACCCAGGAAACCCATCAACAAAGGCTTGGAAGGGCACACTCAATATATATAGAGATAGATGAAAGAAAGAGGCCCTTTACGATGATATGAAATTAAGAGGCAAAACGCAATATTAGGGGTACCTTAAAAATACTGAATTTAACTTTGTCAGTGTTAAAGTGTTTTCGTAATAAATGGTAGTAGAGTATACCCATTCAATTCGCCGAAAAAGGTTGTTCGCTCGTAGCGGGACTCATGAGAGAGCCTCTGGTCCCATGATGCTATGCGATATTCCGATCTCAGCCATTAAAGATAAAAACCCTGTCAACTATTTATATCAAGACAGAAATAAATTTTTAAAAGAACTTATTTCTAAACTTAACACACTGAGGTACTGTTGTTAATGTTGATAATGTTGCTCATGTTATTGATATTTGATAGATATTTATAATTTGTCTAATGTTATTCATATTTGTATTATCTTCTTTGTCTAGCGTTTTGACCAGTGCTATTAATATTGTATTATCGTGCTCGATAATTAATTGTTTACCCTGTAATTTTATTTATACGTTGGGTAAACATTAAAAACAATAAATAAATAAACTATATAAATCAAAGAATACCTCAGGTGACAGATGAATTTGAATAAAGAAAAGGAGTACGAGAAATCAGATGTTCACAAAACTCTCTTTCCAAGGAATAATTCGCTCCGTGCACGAAGGGAGGGTCCTCAAGAAACAAGTTAGTTCCATTACTTCTTACATTATAATGATAATTATTACGTTGGGCGTAAATAATATGCAAGAGTGAAAAGAGTTAATTTTTTTGCCATTACAATGTAAAAGTGGAGATAAGAGGG
This sequence comes from Platycnemis pennipes, assembly GCA_933228895.1. Classification (NCBI taxonomy): domain Eukaryota; kingdom Metazoa; phylum Arthropoda; class Insecta; order Odonata; family Platycnemididae; genus Platycnemis; species Platycnemis pennipes. Next base: position 115,287,782 of record OW121850.1, read on the forward strand.
CAAATATATAATTTTATCATACCAGACATATATGAAGACCCGTAAGACCGTAAGTGGAGCAAATAAATTCAAGGCACGTAACGTGGTATTCATTTTGGAGTAGTAAACACAAGAAGGGTTATTGCCTATTAAAATGAATCATTGCTAAAAAACTGAACGCGTTCCGCTTTAGCATGGGTATGCTCAACTCGCATTCATTTTACGCAGAGGGAGCGGAGTATTTGTTTTCATGCCGGAGGGCATGCATTCCACCCGTTCCTTTACTTCTTGCGTCTTTCTCGACTGCGGGTTGAGTGAGATAGGTGGCCAGAAATGGGTGAGGAGGGCCGGGTACCGAAACGGTGAGGAACGTAGAGAGGAGATAGAAGTAGGGAGGCGGCGAAGTTACAGAGCCGCTCGAGGGTGTCAAAGGGGAAGAGATGGACGGAATTTAAGAGAGCGGCGTCGTCTCGGAGAACGATGACGAGGGAGACGTGATGAGAAATAGCGAAAGATGGCCGTGACGTCGAAGGAGTGGATGGGAAGGAAGCGTTTTGAGGACGAGCTGGAGCGGTTTAGAGTAGGGTCGTGGAAAATAGGCGGTGGTTTGGCCGATGTGTTTTAGAGGGCAGGGAGCTTAACAATACTGAACGTCTTCGGTTGAGAAGTGGTCAGTGGCAGACTGGAAGATTGAGGGGGATTTTGTTATAGATTGATCGAAATTGGAAGAGGGTAATTCTGAACATTCAGACTATATGGAGAGAAAGCGAAACATGATCACACAGAAAGATAAAACACGAGCCAGATCCAAAAAATATAAAAAAAAATTGTTGATTTGGCTCGTGTTTTTGTTTCCTTTCTGCTGGAAGAAAGTGATGTAGAGAGGGAAAGGGAGAGAAACCGGGGAGGAGAAAGAGGAGAAAAAGTTGGAGATGACCGGGAGAGGAAGATGGGAAACTACGAAGAGCATACCCAAGAGAAAGAGGCAAACGAGGTTTAGATGAGCGAAGAGATAACAGTTTAAAAGGCGTTAAAGCACAGTGGGAATTAGGACATGCATAAAAATCTGAATTTCCTTCCGCAAACCGGCACTTCCTCCCCCCTTCCTCTGAGGCTTCCTTTTCCTCCTTTTTAAATGTTTTTGCAAGAGAGATGGAAGAAAAAATGCCTGGCGCCGAACAGGAGATGGGTTCGGGGAGATTGATCCATTTTTGGCGTTTCAATTTCGCTGGGATTTGAAGGCAAAACCGACAAACCACCACCATTTTCCTTCAGAGCCGATCCTCTTCCCCAGCTTCCTTCCAACGCGTCCACGCTTCCTTAAAAAAATCCGCCTCGTCCTGCGACCCCCAGCATCAAATCCACCCACACCTTCGTCCACTTCCTATCTCATCCTCCGATTGACACGTCCCATTTATTCCTCCTTTCTCCTCTCCCGACTCCGCCGAAAGACGCCATCCTCGCCTCCCACCTCCCTCCCTGTCCACACCTCTCACTTCCCACCCCTGATTTTGATAACCAGTCCCTCCGCTATCTTGAAATTAAAATCTTATGGGTTGGACAGAAACATTATATCATGGGATAAATGATTTTCTTCATGATCGGGTGGAAAGAGTTGTTTTGGAACTTGTTACCTCACCGGCAATTAGAGTCACTTCGGGTGTCCCACAAGGTATTGTGAGGGGTTCACTCCTGTTCCTTCTGTACATAAATGATATCAATATGGTGGTCATAAGTAAGCTTCGCCTATTTGCCGATGACGCAGTAGTGTACAGGGAAATTCAGTCCAAACGATAAAAAATATTTAAATGATGACTTACAAGCAATTGAAAATTGGTGTGATAAATGGCAGGTAGAATTAAATTTTTTTTAAATGTGTAGTAATGAATTTTTGGAAAAAGAATAGCTCTCCTCCTAGCACCTACAAAATAAGTAATAATGAATTAACAAACGTGGAATCCATTAAATATCTTGGAATAAGACTGACACATGATCTTTCCTGGGGTAAGCACATATGTGAAATAATGGGTCAGGCTAATCGTAGACTGTGATTCATCAAAAGAGTACTGGGTAAATGTGACGAACAAGTACGAGAAATCAGCTACTTTTCCCTTGTTAAACCTCATTTGGAATATGCTGCCAGTGTATGGGATCCCTACGAAATCGGTCTAAATAACGAACTAGAACGTGTGCAGCAAAGATCGGCAAGATTTGTAAAGGCACGGTACGATAACCTTAGTAGTGTAACCAGTCTATTTAATGAATTAAATTGGGAATCATCGTCAGATCGCAGGTTGAAATTTAGACTTAATCTCTTAAACAAATTTCAAGACCATATTTTCAGCGGTGATGTTAAAAATATTTTATTTTTATAAATACGAATCCTTTTTTATGTATGATGTGTAGTGCATGTTTGGTGAGAATTCACCCCCTGCTACACACCTTTATGGTGGTTTTCAGGATATTATGTAGATTTATCCTTCCAGGGAGAATTCCTAAACTCATTCCTGCTTGATCCCTCTCGTAGGTTTGTTTAGGTTACGCTGAGGGATGGCTCACCAATCATAAAATTTTGGCCAAGTTTTAACTGATTTGGGAAGGAAAACGCACACCTGCGTCAAGAAGAGAAATGTCAAAAAATGCATCCAAACGAGATTTCGATCATCTTGCGACGTGTCAACTGTAGGGGCCGGGCGACCCAAACTTCCCGCGAACTGATGATAAAATCAGTTTTGCTTAAAATTACAGTGACGAAACAAAATAATGGATCAGGAAGAAGTCAACAATTACTGAATATCAAGCGTTGTCCTAGGAAAGCTATGGAGTGTACTTATCCTGTTGGATACCTCAGTGATAGTTAGTCTTTGTCAAAAACAGCATGATCTAAAGTAGCTATCATTGCACTCTTGTAGGGGTTTGTATATTTCAAAGAGAATCGCTTAGGTTATGCTAGGATATAAAACGTCAAAGATATCGAAATCAAAATATTTCCTCAACTCCGTGTTTCAGAAAAAAACATATGCAGGCGGTTTCGAGATGAAATTAAGAATCAGGTAATAAAAACAAGTATTTTATACGCGCTCTGGTACTGAACGAGAATGAAAAGTGTAGACCTAAAGGATTGGATGAGACAAATGATATTCTAGCAGAAGCGAAAGGCATATCTAATCATCAAGACGAGAATTCCTTATCACAAAGGTAATATCACGTATTTTACCATAGTTTTCCAGAAATATTGAAGGAGTACAAACGATTTAAGTTGCGTTTCATAACAACAAATGTGCAGAAAAAGGTGCTGAGCCCGAGAAAAACGAAAAGCAGATGCCAATAACAAAAATTATATAGGGATTGGCACTAAACGCTTATGAATTCGGACGCGAACAAATACAATGAAAATGGTGGTTCATTCATCACATTCCATCCTCAGATTTTCCAGTTGTTCGCATACCTGATACATTGCAGCAATTAGCACTCCAATCCTAAATTTCAGTTTACTTCTCGGAATTGTCTATTTCTCGTTTTTAGTATTTTACATGATGTTCCCTTCGCGGGTTGGTTTACTTAACCTCTCTGTAAAGAAAAAAAAGTAAGTAGAAAAGTACGTCACGTAATCGGAAAAATGTAGTGTTCTTCAATTTGTTTCTACTTTGCCAAGACAAACTTTTAAATTAGTTTTACCATGACTGTAGTTCAGTGAGTGCGGTTGAACCTGGACCGTGACTTTCATTCAAGAGAAGAAAATCTTCAGGTCCTTCCTCAAGGAGAAGGATTTATAGTGGTCAATGATTTCACTACACCGAATAATTTTATCCTCACCGGTTTCTGAAACGTTTGATAGGTCTATGTTACCCAAAATTAGATCCATACTATTTTAAAATACCAAAGGAATGTCTGAAGACGACAACTTATTTAAGAGAGGAAATAATTAGTTTTCATGCATCCTGGTATGTTCCCAACTTGAGAAGTTTGCTCGAAATATGGTCCTCGTTCCACGGATTTGTAGGCTTTCATCTCTATTTGGGAGCGCCGACTAAAACTTATCTTAATTCCGATCAAGATTCAAACATGTCCCTGCTCATTCTAAGGAGGAGATATCTAAAAGATCTTAAAATAACATTATGACGCTAATTCTGTAAAATGAATTTCTTGCGGGAAATTGATGAATTGATATGCAGAACATTCTAAAGCTTTAAACACTTTGGCACAGGCAAATGGTGCAAATGATGAACTAATTGACGAACAAAGACATTCAAAGGAATCAGGAACATAGAGAAATATACAAATCAATAAACAGAAGGGACCACCGAATGTGTTACATCTTGAGACATGGTGATCTGATGAAGACAGCTATTGAGGATTAAATTTAATTGGAATACTAAATTAGGAATTTCAACAGAAAAAAACTGCAAAAAGTCGAAGATATAAAAGAGAAGAAAGATATGTGTACTTTGCGTTTCACCGCGATTTGGTGTTTTGGTTGAAAGCATTTTTCCCACGTTGCTGTAGGCGTAATCGAGCCCAGATACAAAAAATGGTGCACTTACTAATAAAAATAATTCCCGTGAATAAACTCATTGTACAAAGAGAACTTGGTGACTATAGAGCGTTCGAATTTGTTTCGCTTAATCACAAACCTCATTGAGGATTTAGAGGATAAACGTTCCAAGCAGAGGTAGCTTCTATTTTCCGAACTCTTGTAACTGATTTTTACTCATCAAGTCATAGCCATTTCCAAAGGAAAAAGTTAGATTGCAATGTGAATGACAAGGGTGAGGCATAAAGAAAACATAAGATAAGAAAAGATATTGAAAAAGGTATGATGATAGCCGAAAGATCTGGCGAAAACATAAATATTAATTTTTTATTGCTAAGCAACATGAGTCATTCTTTTTTCTGGGAATATTATTTGGATTCATGTCTATAATATTTTTGTTTACATGTCTGGATTGGCATCCTTTCCCTTCCATTCCCATCCTTGTACCTTTCCTCCCGGTTTGAAGTGTCTATTAGTGCGGAAACAGACTTGAAAACGCCCATGTAATACTAATATGTCATTATATTGCTTTAACTTCAAAATACTTGGCATATAAATCTACAGGAAACAAAATGTTCTTTAATTTATACTTTCAAGATGGAAATAATGAATTTTGCTTAAGTTTTACGATCAATGTATCGTAATAGTTGACTATAAGATGAAAATAAAACGTGCTAAACAGACGACGATCATTTTAGAATATGAAGCAACCACAACAGTAAAGCTGCGTTTGCACGTAACAGGACTGTTATGCTTCCTTTCAATATTGACTGTTATGACAGCCGCGAGATGCGCGATATACTGCTACCGCCGCTGCTACGATGCGTCTGCACGAACTCCTATGCAGCTTTTAGGCCGGGATTATGATGAACGTTTTCTGACGTGACGGAAACGGACAGTGGCATTGTTGAAGTTAGGAGAATGCGAACGCACTGAAGCTAATCACGACGGACGGACGTTGACGTGCCGCCGACGTACGTTGAGGAAAGCTTGTCAAGGTCTAGCTTTGCCGTCGCATTGGTTTCCGTCAGCCAATCACGAGTGACTTGAAAATCAAGTGAATGTTCGGATGATGGTGACACTTTTCAAACATTTTTTTCGACACCTGAAACTCGTTCTTTTTCAATTAAATTTTCACAACACAACCTGCTATGTTCACAATTCATTCTACCTAAAACGTTTTGGAAAAAGGTAAAAACTTACAGTTTTACGCCAATTGGAACCCAAGAGGTGACTGTTCGCGGCGCCGCCATATTGGAAAATGGCAGTTTCTAATCTGTCATCGATCGTGACCAGGGATACTATATTAATTTACACACTCCCTGATCGTGACATACCACCAGCAATTCAGCCGCTACGTTGGCGTTCACCGCCACCGTCCGTTTCCGTAACATCAGAAAACGTTCATCGTAACCCCGGCCTAAAAAGCCGCTACACGGCGTTGTCATAACAAAGTAAAGCGTTCGATATCACTAGCGATCGATGCTTAACTTTAATAAAATTCTTTAAGTAATAAATTACAGTGGCATTCATTTTGTCTACCCATTCTTTAAAGAGTAGAATCTTGTCTTCGGGGAGGAATACACATTAGGGTGGGCCGAAAAAAGGTTTTTTTTCCGGATCAAATTTGCCCTATGCGGGAAAGTTGTGTACTGATATCAGGATCTTGCATGCAAAATTTTTTCGAAATCGGATAATATTAACCACTGCCGCCTGAGCTCTAAAGTTTAAAATTTTGTGAAAATTCAGGCGGAAATGGGAAACAAACGGTTATGGAGAATAATTTGTTGCAAATGCTGGAACATTGGTAAATATCAACGATAGATACATGTGTTTAGATTACAACACTGAAATGTGAAGTTTATTTGACGAAATCTATGGCTTATACGATGCCTAAGAATAAACGGCTAATTTAGAGTGTATGCAACCCGCACAACGACCAAAAATTTTACACGCATCAAGCATCACTTCAAATAGATCACTTTTGGGAGCCATATTTGGGACAAATTAATATTTTTTCGAATGCAGTTCCTTTATAAATGTCTCATACTTCATTTGGGTATAGATAATACATTAAAACAGACGGTAAAGTTAATTTTTTTAAACTAACCTCAGTTATGGCGAAGAATCACGGCCTGATATTCATCACAAAGGTGATTCAAACATTTAATTTCCTCGGTATATACTGCAATATCCAATAATTGGTTCTTGTCCCCCTGAGCTGCAGATATTCTTCGCAAATCCAACGAATTCGTGTGTCGTAAATGCTTGTGAATTAGATTGCAAAATGAGTGGGTGTTCACTCGGAGACAAAGCGGGCTGCGCGCTGGGAAAGATACTTGGAATCAGACATTTTAATACACTTGTGGAGTCCAAACGAATGCTTTTGTTAAAAAAGACTGATATATCTACGATATACTCATCAGAAGATAGTAGCTTTTTCTAAGAACTTTGATAAATTGTAGTGGTTCATTGTAGGAAATGATAAACCGAAAAGTTCCATAATCAACGCATTATTTTTATGTACGGTATATACGTGTTCCTCCTCATTTATAAAGGAACTGCATTCAAAAAAATATTAATTTGTCCCAAATACGGCTCCCAAAAGTGATCTATTTGAAGTGATGTTTGGTGCGTGTAAAATTTTTGGTCGTTGTGCGGGTTGCCTACACTCTAAATTAGCCGTTTATTCGTAGGCATCGTATAAGCCATAGATTTCGTCAAATAAACTTCACATTTCAGTGTTGTAATCTAAATACATGTATCTATCGTTGATATTTACCAATGTTCCAGCATTTGCAACAAATTATTCTCCATAACCGTTTGTTTCCCATTTCCGCCTGAATTTTCACAAAATTTTAAACTTTAGAGCTCGGGCGGCAGTGGTTAATATTATCCGATTTCGAAAAAATTTTGCATGCAAGATCCTGATATCAGTACACAACTTTCCCGCATAGGGCAAATTTGATCCGGAAAAAAAACCTTTTTTCGGCCCACCCTAATACGCATGTCATATAGGAATTCTCCTTTTCAGACGTCGTGTATTGCTCTCCGCTGGCGATTGTGTTGGATGCATTTCCGCAGGAAAATAGACTGACTTTAAATTTGCTAATAGCCCGAACTCGGATGTGTTTGTGCTCGACTCACTTCCAGTATCGACCTAAACTCTCATCGCAGTTGCTGTTTACTCTTGCGAGCACGCTTGCGAATAGGAAAACAGTTGACTGTCATAGAAACCAATTGCTACGTGTAAACGGACTTTAGGAATCATTTACTATGCAGTTAATCAATTCGATATATCCATCAATCGAAAGTCTCACAAATCTACTTTTCAATTCACTGACATGCATTTTGACTGAATTTAATTTTAAATAAGAAATTATCTGTATACCCTCCAAATCCCTAAAATACAAATTGAGTGGTTCCCTCGAGAGTGCAGAAAGGCCCTAAAGGAAATAATAAGTATCTGAAGTGAGAAAATTCAGTTTTAGTTTACAATTAGCATGATGTGAGTACTCGTGTGCTTTAGCTTCGGAGGCCAAAGGAAATGAATGGGAAGACATTTGAGAACTTGAATTGGGATTCACCCGGGAACCGATTCCGAAGCGACCTGCCGAGATGGAAGAGCAACAAACCACCTCTACTCCTTCCGACATATATCGACTTCTTCAGGGGAAGGGTCTCGGTGCTGGGAATGGTTTTTGGGAGGGCAAGTATAAGGTTGTGGAGGGGTTGAGGTAGAACGTCGGGACATTATAGGACACACGGGCATCGTTGAGGGAGATGGGGATGTGACGGCCAGAAATGCCGGAGAGGAAAATCGTTCAGAGGGAAACTCGGGCTCACACTACCCTGGATGTAAAGCCAAACCCTCGGAAAACGGAATGGTAGGGGACTGAGTAAGGATGCATTTTACGTGGCCGTGCGTTCCAGCGGACATAAATCTCCTAGCACGAGACACATTTGGCGAACGATGGGGATCGGGTGTAAAATTTCACCACGCCATAACGAAAACAGCGTCGATACCTATGCGAAGTTGTCGTAGAAAAGGTACAGCCATCGACCTCCGAAAGCCATAAAATTGTATCTTTCTTACATGCAAGATTAAATTATCCGTGTATGGGTAATTTAGGGTGTAGCGGAGTAACTTTGCCGCCCCTAGTTCCACATTTTTGTCCTCAATTGACCCCTAAGGCAACCTCAAGGCCAATCGAAAACGAGCGTAGGACAATAGCTGTCGGTAAAGATTGATTCAGGGCACAGTAGTACATAAAATAAAAGACACCTGCCAGGTGAGCATTGTAATTTATATGAAATGGTACATGAGTATTCGAGACAGATTATATCAACACTTATTTAAGCAGTAAAACGTGTTATATAAAGAAAATTTTCTTTAAAAAATACATCCTTCATAGATATGTTGCACTCAATAATTCAGTAGAACCTCGATAAGAAGTGTCTCAAGGGGATTAGGGAAACAGTCTTGTTATCGAGGTGCTCTTTTTGTTGAGGGTCGTGTTATCAAGGTTATTTTGGCTATCAGTCGTGTTTTCGAGGTTAATGGAATCACTAAATCCCTTCATAACGAGTGAATTTTACAGCGACCGTTGCTAACATGTTTGGTTTTAAAGTATAATTTATATTATTGTTATACATATTTCAACTTTTCGTATAAATTTCAAGGTAAGAAATACGAATTCTTTCCCCTACAATAAGATAGGATCCCCGCTTTTAAAGAGTGTCATGTTATGTCCGGAATTAACTTCATACACGCCATGGAAATCAGCTTATTTTCGTCAAAATTTGCGTTTTTCTGAGGTAAACAGAAGTATGAGAAAAGCAGCGAGTGAAAAATTAATAAACTTATCCACTAGATCAATCCTTATTCTCGACGTTTGCGCAGAACACTTTTGTTTAAGTAGCCAGGCAGAGTCTTCAAGTCAAGAGGCTTAAACGTCTGCAGAAGCATTTTTGGCAGTGGTATCCGACAGCAGGTTGACCCATTCATGCATAGAGTCGCGTTATCGAGGTTGACTTCCCAAAACGACTTGTCATAAAGGTTCTGAGTTACGTTGTGAACTGGAAAAAATCCGTGTTATTGGGGTCGTTTGTAAAATAATAGTCGCGTTATAGAGGATAATTTCACATTATGTGTTATGGCAATCTCAAGGGGATTTCAAAATTGCACTTGTAATTGAGGTTGTCATGTTATTGAGAGTCGCATAAGCGAGGTTCTACTGTATTTTGATTCTGTCTAATTCTTAAATGAGGAAGAAAGGAATGGTTTTTACTTCATTTCCTACCGAAATAATATTAACCGTACATATTAAAAGGTTTAAATCTTTGAGCTTTATTAATTTCCTTACACCGATTTGCTCATTGAGTATTTATTTGTAAATTCAAAGTAATGAGGCACAATTCACTCAGCCACTACGAAATTATTTTACCCTCATGTTAATGACCTAAAACTAATGTTATAACGCTGCATACAACACTACGAATTTTGTATCAATACCGTGGTGTGCTGTGATGATCCAAAATAATTCCCTAACTCTGGAACTAATCTCGAGAAGAGAGTTAAACGCTAAGGAAAAAAATGACTTTTATCCACAAATTTCATTTTCATTCAATGAGAAACGAAAACATTTCTGAACGTCAATGTTATTTAATCAGGATAATGACTGTTTACAGAAGCGATTGAATACTGTCGTCTTCAATTACTGCTACTTAAAACACAAGCATGCCTGCCACAAGTTAAAAGTATTAGTTTTCTTTCCTATTCCTTAATTTTTGATGTTTTAATGAAGTCATGAGCAAAAAAGATTTTTAAAATACATTTTCGGCATGTGAATATTTGTCAATATAGTCGGCTGTATTGCATTTTCAATGGTACCTCAACAAATATATGCTCACTAACATTAACCTTGAGCTGTAGTTACTTGAAACACATCACCGATTCTCCGCTTAACAAGTGAGAAATGTGGAATTTCTTACGTTATATTCCCATGGGTGAACTTCTGAAGGGTCTAAGTATTTTTGGCTTAAGGAAAGAGTTGATTTTACTTTAGCTAATGGAAAAATTATGATTATCACTCCACCGAAAACCGATGAAATAGTTCGAAAGAAAGAGAATTAATGGAGGTATTTTTTCTCTTTAATATCATCAATCGACCTCACTGGGAATACCCTCCATTTGGTATCTCCTGAGGATAGGGAGAAGAGCAAGGAGTGAGAGTTAATGGTGGCCGAAAAAGGAGAAAGGTCGTTTTGCTTTATGATTTAGCTAGGGAGGGTCGTTCTGAGTTAAGGTGCCGATGTGGATTATGGGCGTTGCTCAAAAAAGGATTAGGAAATGGAAAGAGAGACATTTGACCCAGAGAATGGCTGAAAAGGCAAGCGGCGATTAAGGATCAGCATCTAGACTAAGGGTTTACCTTCGGATGAAATATTAGCATCGGGGCCAGGAATGAAAGGGAAAAGTAAAAAGGGATATATTTCAGCCCAATATAGAAGGATTTAAATTGAGCTTTAGAGCTGGAAATGCATTCAGACTTAAGGATAAGCTGAAAAGGAGATTTTGAATATACGTCGAAAGATTCATTGATTATAGGAGACTTCATTGAACCGGAAAAATATATAATGACAGACGATTATTTCAGCTTATATAAAAGATGAAATTACTGAAAAAAGCAAGTTATTAATTTCCAAACCATTCAATCTGAACAGATGATACATTTTGAGGAAGTAGCCAATAATTTAATCAAATACAAATTTTTTTACTGTTTCTACTATACGACGTTTTCCTGAAAATTGACGAGAAATTGCCCATAATTTTAATTTACCTCTAAATACGTTTTATTACAGGGGTGAGTACTTGGTAAATGTATGCCAAATATATTACATGCCTCCAAAGAGAAGAAAATGGTGGTAAAAGTATTTTATTTACCTCATAAACGTCATAAATATAAATTTTTTCATCATCATCATCGGTCATTAATCCTAAGATTGGTTTCACGCAGCTCTTCTCTGGATTCTGTAATCGGATAATCTCTTCATATTGCTAATAATTTTCTCTTACACATCCTTTACAACGTGTTCCTTACATATCACCCGAGGCCTTCCATTTCCATTCTACCCGCTCACTTTTCCCTGGAGAAGTGTCTTCATCAGTCCATCGTGTCTTAAGACAAGGTCGATTACATCTACATATACATAATACCCGGCAAGCCACCATAAAGGTGTGTGGCAGGGGATGAATTCTCAACAAACATACACAACATATCATGCATAAAAAAGGATTAGTAATAATATACTAGTCTAAACTTCACCATTAAAAAAAAATAAAAATAGCAAAGGAAGTGTGCAAAAACATGTTGTTAGTTGGGTTTTCTTCAAGTCCTTATTACAAGATGCAGCTACCTTTGCTGTCCATTGATACACTCGTGTTTGACATATTTACCACTTACTTTGTTATAGATTAGTTGTTAGATTATGTTGCTCAGTTTTCTTTTTAGAGTTTTCAGTAGCCTTTTATTTTCTCCCCATCAATTTTTTCTTTGTCGTTCTTCGGTAGCACCATATTCCTAATGCTTCCAGCCTTGACTTCTCTGCTTCTGTATCGTCCATGCTTCGGTACAAAAAAGAAGCTTGTTCCAGATATGTGTTATAATGAAATATTTCCTTACTTTCTCCTCGCCTGTATCTGCAGCTATAAGTAGAATATTCTCTCGGTAAGATGCGCTTTTCGTCTTGGCTATTCTACTGACAATTTCTCTTTTGTTTCATCCATTGCTGGCGAGTCGACAAAGATAAAAATGGGATACCAGCTTCAAAATGTTTACTACTGACTAAATCAAAAATTCATTTTATAAATTTTACAAATAATGTTTCTCCATTGCCACTTTTATGACAAATCTCGGTCAGTGATATTGAACCATTCCTATTTGGATTAGAATGCTTGTCATCTTTCCTACTCAAACACTAAAATTTTTCATTGTAACGGAACGAAACAATTCCTATCCATATCCGTGTAAGTTGCCAAAGTTACTTAATGCATCCTCGTTTTACGCCATGGCGTGTAAAAATATCATTTATGATAGCTGAAATAGTTCCTTAATATCAGCAAAACTTTTGCCTTTTTGTTAGATTTTTGTGGATATTTTTCAACGGCCTACCGGTTTCAACTTGCAGATAGCACTTTGAGTGCAGTACTCCGTTCATATAATGGGACATAAACACTTCGAACCCTAAGGAAATCTCGGTGCCTTTTGCTTACAGAAGACCAACTGGGTTTCCTTCCGACCACCCTCCAGTAAAATCCCTACCCCAATCTAATTGTTATACTATCCTTAATGGATCAAAATGCCATAACAATCCAACGTTTCTACCGAATAACTAATACTACGATGATAGAAAATTTTTATTCAATGCTTCGGGAACAAAACTTAAAGAGTAATACATAATGACATGCATAAACGTTTCCACAATAATGAGGTGCACCATTGATTACTAAATACTACAATAATTTAATTATTTTTAATTAAATAAAAAGTTGCCATTTACAGGAAAATTAATTACGTAACTTGTTAGTGGGACAGGTAGTTGTAACGTTCGTTCTTCAGAAATCGAAATTAACCACAAGTTTTTGATTTACTAGGCATTGCATTCTACGCAATCGTAGAACTGACGAAAAAGGGTTTATGAAACATTGTGGTTCCGTGTGCAGGTAAATAAAGGCTGGATGAATTACTTCTAGACTACATGGTTTTTTAGTTTCAAGTGGATGACAAGAAAGTCCTGGGAGATAACTCTGTATCTTAGTTTTGGACAAAGAGAAAAGAAAGTCACGAAGTAGACATTTCCGCCTGGATAAAATATAATAGTGTTATGTACAGAGGCCACTTCAATCCTTCCGGCCGCTTCTGAACTCTCCTCTCCGATGAAAGCTAGCTCTAAGTGGAAAGGAAGGGGCGATATATATTCGAGGCCTAGAGAAACTTCATTTTCAACCCACGCGCGCCTTTGCGAGATCACTGCAGGGAGGCGGTCAAACGTGCCGGGGTTCCCCAATGAACGTCCACTTCAAATCCCTCCTCCTCCTTTCCCCTTCACCGAGGTTTCCGTGAGCGTATACTCACGCCCGACTTAGTAAGTGTGCCTCTCCTGATGGATTTATCGTAGGTATTAGTCCAAGAGCCAATTGGCTTAAGACATCAAAGGTTGATCTTAACTGGGCAGGCAATCGAGTAAAAAAAAAATCACGGAACGTCTCCGCTGCTAATGACGATTTATTTCGCCCCGGTGCCTCTTTTAAAGCCTTAATCTTTGCGTTCCTCGAGTTTCCTCAACCTTCACTTTCCTTTTCGGAATTCCAGGCGGCGCAAAATTCAGTCAATAAGGAAAAAAAATGCATGGCTTCCTTGGGCCCATTAGAAAGTAATTACACTTAATTCGAAATTTCCGGGAAGTTGCCTCGGGAAGATTCTGCGGAAAGGAAAGTTGGAGGGCTTTCTATGGTCGAACTGAGTTTCTATCATGTTAACTACGCAAAATCTCTGTTAGGTTGTAAATGGTTCTAAAAGATTACTCCAGCATCAGGCTGTACTAAGAATATGCAGATATCAGGGCCCAGACGAATTACGTTTGATTCCGGATTCATCAAACCAAAAGTGGAGTGAAGTGCAGAGTGGCTAGTGAAAATATATTACGATGCATACATGGTAGCAAAATACAGATCAATTTATATGGAGACAGGGGAGTTGGGGGGTAGGTTTAAATCCCCCCCAAAAACTCTTGTAATTTACTATATTTTGTGTATTTGCACTAGTTTAGAATTTTGTTTGTTGGGCTGAAAAATATAGTTAAATTGTGTTCAAGAGAAAATAACGTCATTTTAATTATTGTGTTAGTCATTAATAATCTATGTATCATTATATAATGTTGCACATAAATGTTGATGAACCCCCAGGATCGGTATTTCACGAGGCAATTTCACAGAGGTTCAAGGTAGTAGATTTTGAGCCCTTGCGGTCCACCAAGGATGACCACTGCGCTATCCGAGATCGGTAATTCAACTATACATACCTTGAACCTCGGTGAAATTGGCATGACCTGTTCCGAACGTATTTCATCAATCAAAGCTTGCCATTGCGACACATTCCCGTGAAAATTTTATGAAATGAGGACATTGAAGGTGAGAGAAAAAAAACCAGCAGCAGAATTTTTTTTTTAATTTCCAGCAGAAAATTTGTTCGCTCTTATTTTTAAGGTAAATGCCTTCGCATTAATCTTAATAAGAGCGTACTCGTAGGGAGAAAAAGACCGGAAATGCGCTAAACGTTTGATCAAATAACTTTTTTGAAACTTTACCTTAACTCCGTGCTCACGGCTAAAGTATACATTAATAAGTACCAGTTTGACGATAGCTGTAATGAGTTCTCATTGTTTTGATGAGCACTAAAGAGAGTTTATACCGTCTCCACTACCACTCTAATAGCATCTATTTCTTAACAATCTACACTGCGCTGCTACAAAGTATCAGGGATGCGATCATGGATCTTCGTAAGGCGTGCGCTAGCGCTATCGTTATTTTTTGATTTAACTTATGTCAGAGAGAACGTGATCTACGTTCTTCATTTTTCGCACTGCACTTGAAATCTCTCATCCCAATCAGTGGAGCGAATTTTATAGACGGTTACTGTTAACCCCGCGCTACTTTAGGGGTAAGCGTTATCGATACAGATTGCAATAACGCGAAAGATGCAGCCGTGATTCCACGTCTAGTTTAATTAATCAAGACTAGACCTGATGATTAATTAGATTAAGCGTGGAAACACGTCGTCTTGTTTCAATTAAATTTTAAAACAGTATTACATCTAAAAAAAGGAGTTACATTAATTTTTACTGCTGTCTCCGCAATAACACTATACAACTGCCCTTCGAGAAGTCACATAATGAAATAAGTTGTGCCCAGTAATACCTGTTATACGCTACTCCATCTCCGTTAAACAAAATGATTTACAGTTAGGGTCAATGATTCTGCCTTTTTCGGGTTTCAATTGCAAGCCTTCGGGAAGGTAACCATAACCTTACCCACAGTTACAATCCGAATAGCAGCCTACTACTTATCACAATCAGCGGGGTGAATTTTATAGACGGTTATTGTTAACCCCGCGCTACTCTAGGGATAAGCTTTAACGATAAACATTGCGATAACGCGAAAGATGCATCCATTCGTAACTAAAAATAGCAAAGGCATGCAACTTCCATTATTGCCGGATGACGACGCTGCAGACTTGAATTTGTATCCAATACTGGCATCCAATTTATCCTATTTATTCAAAATAACTAGGTCACTCTTCAATACGTGAATCGGCAATTGGCTTATTTCAGAGATTATAAACTCCATTTTCGAATACGGAAATGCAGACGGTAGTTCTTTATGAAGTTAAGCTGGCAATTCGTCACAGAAAAGTCCCATTCATTCATCTAGCTCAACGCTTAACCATTATTCATTTTCCAACGTGGACAAAAAGTGCCCGCATTCGTTGAAACAAACAAAGAAAAACTACGGAAGTCATATTACCGTGGGGAAGGTTCTGTCTTTTAATCCCATAGTTCCGACTAACTGCCTTCAGCCGAATCGAGCAGAAGCCCGTTGATTCATAATTCAAAGGGGTTATTTACTGAATTTACTGCAGATAATAGGATATCATTCCAATTCAAATATTGTCTGGGAAATGTCTCCCACCAATATTTTAAGTGTGTTCTCCATCAAAACAGCTAAAGCATTCAGAAAATGCCTCTACAAAATTATCGGAAAAAATATATATACACATTACGCGACCAAAATACCAACATGTGAGTAATTAGTGCGTACCAAAAATGCTTCAAGAGAGTAACAAATCATATACCATATAAAAAGGCTTGTCCTGGTGAAAATGAGTTGGTTAGAAATCAGACTCTCAAAAATAATTTCAAATTAATGAAAGATTATATACGTATTTGAAGTAATTTTCTTCTAATAACACCAAACCACCATAAATTAATAGCAAATGATATCATCGCTGAACGAAATAGAAGAAATTATGTAGTGACAGGAACCGAAATAATACTTGCACCTACTTGTATTATACGCAGACCAGTTGTATCAAACATTGCGTACATAGTATAATGTCGTGAAACATGTTACTTTACAAATGGTCACCATTTCATTGTGGTTTTTATACGCCGGGGAGAATGAGGTAATGCTAGAGAGGAGAAGGAGCAATTCAAAGATGCTCTTCATTTTTAACTTTTTGGAGTTGAGACCTGAGGGCCAAAATCAATTGTGTTTCATGAGCCGATATATCGGCTCCAGGAGAAAAGTAATGTTTAAACTTTTTTGTTGCAATAATTACATTTATCCTTTATACAAGGTATCTGAATACCATAAACAACATTTAATGCATTTTAGCCAAATAAGAATAAAAATACATTCATATCTAAAAATTAACTTCATATTGCAACAAATAAAAATTAAAAAACCTCCAATGGCCGTAAAAATTGTCAACTCTCGTAAACAAATTGCTGTGATATCCTCCTGTGGTGGTTTACGGGAATGTTACTTCCTCGCCAGTGACACAACCAACAGACACACACACGCAACACAATTGGGATCATTCACAGGGCTGATGGGACCCTGATCAGGATGCCTGCGTTATGATCGCAAACACACTCAGAAGAACTCAGAAAAGCACTCACTCACACACTCCAAGGGGCCCACCTTCTGGGAGAATCGAGCTCAAAAAAGAGCGTAGTCAAGGTGCAAGGACAAGACGAGGATGTGGTCGGATACGCTGCGTGGAGAGGCTGTTTGGTTGGTCACTCTTGTGGAATTGACCCTCCCGCAAACCAACACAGCAATTTGTTGGCGAGGGTTGCCAATTTTTACGGCCATTGGTAATTTTTAAAATTTTTATTTGCCACAATATGAACTTACTTTTTAGATATGAATGTAATGTTATTTTTATTGAACTAAAAATGAATTAATTGTTGCTTATGGTATTCTGATACTTTGCACATATTATCTGTCACTTTAAGAGGCCGTAGAGCTCAATCTCCTTAGATTTTAACTTCATCATCACCATCATTGGTCAACAATCCTAGGATTAGTTTGACACAGCTTTCCACCCGATTCATCTATCAGCCAACCTTTTCCCTGTGACGTTCTTCTCTTTCACATCCTCCACAACCTGTTTAACTTCATATTGTTTATATTTTTCACAATGAGTTACAAAACTCTCAAATTCATGCTGGCACTTTTCGTTAGTAGCACCAAAATTTGGTGGCCCTAAGAGGGTTAAATGGTGCGTCACTAAAAATTCCATAGTGTAAATTAGAACACTGGGCAAAGATAATGATTAACACGCATGGCAATCATTATAGATAAGCCTAAGTAACATGGGACGTATATTGAGCGAGAGAGGACAATGTCGAGAGAAATGCGCATGGGTGGCAAAAGAGACCAGGTGAGTTGGGTTTGAAACCGTCGGGATTATTTATAATAGGTAACCAAGGAGTCACGTGATACAAATACGAATGGTTTCAAAAGTTGATGTGTCTGAATCGCTCATTACACCGTCATTAATTGTTTTAACTTGAGTTTTTTCTCATCTATTCCAACTAAAGAGCCCCCAGTTGAGATATAGCACAAGTGTAAACAAAGAATGGGGTTGCAATCAGCGGTTTTAACACACCAAATTTGCAAAGAATTCGCGTTTATACCACGTGACTCCTTGGTTACCTATTCGAGATCATCCAGACGGTGTCAAACACAGCCCCCCAGGCGTGGTGAGTGAACTAAAATATGGAAGAAAATTACTATCACTAATCAGTCACTTCTCAGCAACCAAATGAGGGGTGACTTCACAAAAAAAGGTTCATCTGGTCATCTACCAGCACACCGGTTTCAATAACTACATCAACAGGATTACAAATGCGAACTTTTGTCCGATAGATAATGTTAGGCATTTAAAAGTTACGAATGCTTATTCAGCGTCGGCAGCGCGGAATGAAACGCCGTTTTCTTCTTGCGTATAGCTGCTTATTAGAGAGCTCTTCATACAAGACTGTCCTCGTTTCTCATAGAGGATCAAAACTCATTATCGTAACCAACATCCGGGGTATTGTTGCCCCGTTGGTGAGTAGATGAATAAATAAGGTATAAAAAATATTATAATGAATTTGTAATGATTAAGAACAATTGAAGAGTGCCATTAAACCGGCGCAAGCACAGATCCGTCGAGCCAACGCGGCAGTTGTGGCGGAGTATCGCCACACTTATTTACAGACACACTACGCATACCCTATCACTCTTACACTACCCTACCTGGAGAATAAATTTAACTTTTGCGCAACGAAGTGACACACAATTCTCATGGCTCAATAAAACGAGATTAAATAGTGAATTAAGGTAGTGGAAGCCAATTTTGAGTGTGGCGTTTCCGAGGGATAATAAGTCCAGCAACATTAACTTATTTTGCGACAAGGGGCAAGGGAAAATAGACCATCAAAGCACTTTCTCCTCTCACGGTAATTAAAGCTCAGGCTTTTGAATGGCAGCTTAGAGGGACCCTTTTCACGGCGCCGGCGCCAAAGAAAACCTGGGATGACGCGAACGGAAAGCACAATGGTGGGAAGCATTAACGATCCGTCTCCCCTTTATTTGTCCCAAAGAGGGTCGACACTCAGCTCACACAATACACTTAATCCTCTTCTCATTCACGCCGTAGTGGCATTTTTTTCGGATATATCGACGACGCGCCCTTGAATGGTTCATCGTTACGTCAACTGAATCAATTGACCGACTTTCATAGACTCTTGAATAAGAAGTAGTCCCGCCAGAGAAATAAAATAAACGATGGAAACGAACGGGCTTAATTTATTACCCACCTCGGATGTAGGTACCAATATTGAAAAGGAGTGTTTCAAATGTGAAAAATGTCTGAATACTGATAGCGAAAAGCTCATGGGGTCTCCACCGGCATACACTTTGACCCAACCCTCATCATCAGAGAAAACTGCATGACATAAATAAAGCGTCAGCGTAAAGGATAGTTCCAAAATCAGATTCTTCGGGATTTGTCTTAGGACGGAATTCGGTTTATACTGGTACGGTGATACTTACTCTGATGTTAGGAATTATTTTTAGAAAGAGATTATGAAGTGAGATTAGATGGTACACGGAATTGCGGTTAAATTGTTCGTATGAAGACTAGAGATGGGCAACTTGGTAAATTACCGTGGTATTTTTCGTAGATTACCAACACCTCCTGAAAATTACCGTAATAAACGGTAATTTTCAGAAAATTTCTGAAAATTTCTTCCTCAAGAAGAAACCATTGGAATGGGTGATATTATAAATTAGGAAGCCAAAACGATTTTGTTTACAGTGTGTCCATGATTAATTCCAATTGATTCAGAGTATAATAACAAATGCACATTGCGCCGAGGTATGTCTTTGGAACGAAAATTTCTCATGGTGTGACAAAAGAGAGGCTAATTGCGTATTGCAGCCAACTTCGTTTTAATTTTTTTAATGAGTCATATTATATAAACGTCGTGATATATTTTATATAAACGTCGGTGTTTATATCTAAATGCTATTTTATTTCGTTTGAAGTCCTCTGATAAGGATTTGCAGCTCAAAAGTTAAAATTACCGGAAAATTACGGTAATTTTCGAAAATTACCGTAATTTACCACGGTAATTTACCTCAATTGAAAATTACGGTAATTTACCCATCTCTAATGAAGACTGCTTTCTATTCCTTCCTTAACAAAAGGATCAAAGTTGTTCAAATGGTGAATGATCTTTGTGATTTTTAATTTTTTTGTGTTCATGACCGATGCCGTGCTCGGCTACAGCTGACTTTTTAGGCAGTCCAATCCTTTTAAAAATAGAAGACAAATAAGTGTACGTTATTGTATGAGTTCACTGTGGTAGTGAGAACGCATTTAAGTTTACTTTTGCGGATATCCGTTCGTGGACGTGAAATTTTGGCGTTATTACCTCAATTAATTCCATATTTTTATGCTAACAATTCGACAATTTCCACGGTTTCAACTTGCCAACTCATACTTGTAGAAGATGGGAAAATTTGTTTTAGTAATTATTACCGAAAATAATGTGAATGTGTGGCGTGAAGTGAGCGTAGATGGTTAAGTGTATAGGGTTCTTTCAGCGAACGGAGGGGGGTGTGAAATATCATTTGTCTATTTTTGTATAATTTATTTAACAAAATAATACACCAGTGAAAACATTTCACACGTTTAAACTTATTCCTTAAAAAAAAGATTGTCTTAAGTTTTGGTGCTGAAATTAATTTTGGAAATGTGTAAATAAAATAGCAAAAACAGTTGATAAATTTAAACGTATTTACAATTTGCAATATTTTAGTTAATTACTTGTGTAGTTAAATAAAAATGCATGTCCCTTACCAACAATATTTCTTTTTTACACTCGGTTTATTCACGGTGTCTCCATGACGACGATCTTGTTTCGAAACAATAGAAGATTTTTCTAATTTAAATTAAAAACCAGCTATAGTTTTAACCGTAATCTTTAAGTGGGTTATAATTTTTTCCAGTGGTACTTTATTCTTCGCAATAATTGAAAAGAACGGATGCTTGCAACAAAAATAGCGTAGAATTCTTCGACAGAGGAAGTACTGAACATGAAGAATTTTCTTAAAAACACTCAAGTGGGAAGCGGGATTTCTCTGGAAAACCTCTTTAACCGCGAGGGTTTGAACCTGAGCCCACAGGATGAGAAACCAAAACTATCCCCCCCAGAGAATTCCCGAATCCTGACAAAATTTAGCCCAAGAAAGTCCTCCACCCCATCCTCATTGTGCTTACCCCGAGTCCAGGGTTTTAAGAGACCGCACAGCTCCGCTCTGCACGCCAAAATGTTCGCAAAACTCTTCCCCAAGTATTTACCCAAGAAAATTCGAGTGCTCCCGAATGAGCCGCGCCACCGGGGACCCCGCCATGCGCAGTTGCCCGGCCGAAGCATTGGCTACAATCTGGGCCGGGGCTTGAGCCAAACCCCTGCACGGGACGGGAACTTGAGGAGGAAGGAAGTAGAGAGAACAGGGATGAAAATGGACGGGAAGAAAAAAAATAAAAAAAAGTCTACGCGGACGGATACCAACTGTGCACGCACTCACGCGGACTAGCTCTCCTCCCCTCCCCCTCCTTCTACCGCTCCCCTATCTTCCCATCCAATCCCAAGGGAACAAATATCAGGAAGTCGGACGGTCACCAGTGTTGGTGGGAGTAAGGCAGCAGCAGTCCAGCAAGCGAGCGCAAGCGGATGGAAAGATTTCTGGGAGTGCTGCGTGACTCACAACTTAAACAAAAGCATGCTCTGGGGAGCGAAGGGGGAGGAGAGGAAGCCCTAGGGTTTTAAAAGAGTGAGACAGAGCTTGGGAAAGATTGAGAGAGAGAGAGGCGCCTGTTTTCTACGGAAGCCGAGAGGGGTAACGGAGCCTTGGTGATGTAAGGGAGGAGAAGGACCGTGCGGTAAGCGGTTTAAACCGTCCGTGGGAGCGGTTAGGGGGGTTACGGAGGGGAAGGACGAGAAAGAAAGGTCAGTGGGTCGCGGTGAGACCCGCTCTCCAAAAGTTTGGGGCCAAATTGCAGCGGCGCCCGCGATGCGTACTTGGACTGCGACGTTTTAAATTTCCACTTGGGTCGAGTCCGACGACGCGGGTTTAATTTTTAAACCGCGTGCCTCGGATCTCCAAACTGCACCTTGCATCCACGCAGAAAGTTGGTTTTTTGAACGAGGCTCCACACGGTCTTGATTACACCGGACACGGAGGCGAGAAGAAAAAATTGAACCGCGACGAAGGTCCGAGATGTTTCATTTTGCTCAACCGATGTTTCGGGGAGCTCCTCATCGTGCCTCAGACGCGGGCGGTTTTTATGAGCTGGGCTCATGGCTAGGTGATCCTGGGAACCAATCAACACCTGATTGCAAAAAGGTACTCAACGAACAAAAATTATAGGGACAGAAGGACCTTATACTAGGGGAAGATGACTGAGTTTTAGGCGCAAAAGTAAAATGAAGCAGTGAGCTTGGCTCAAGCCCGAAAAACGTTAAATTTCATATGCGCATCCAATCATGCCCGGACACTACGGCGATTTACACTCAACGGACTGCTGAAAGAACTATAACTCCTGACAAATTTTCCAGATGTCCATTTCTATCATCGCAGGTAACCAAAGGGAAATGAGGTCCTACAACATAAACTGTTAAAACTTCATAAGAAATTTAAAATATTTTTCCAACGAAACCAATTTTGTCAACCAAAATGCCATTCAGCCCCAGAAAGGATTACTTCAATGTGTGACAAGGTGAATTTAATCCTAAATAGGAAATTGTCCCGCTGTTGAAAGCGATGATAACAGGAGTGCAGTTACAGAGAGCTTTCTGTACAATATTAAAACTTTCATTTGACCTCGTAAACGGATAAATTGCTGCTAAAAGTGGCTATTTTTCTAAAAACGTGCAATGATAGGTTCAACAATTGCTAATAGTTATGTTTTAAACTGCAAAATGATCAAAAATGTAAGCTAGGCTAAATTTCCTCCGGAAATAAAAGACATATTGCTTTCAATGCAAGGTTAAAAGTACTATCATCATCTACAAGGTTAGGTTACATTAAAGAGATATACTGTAAGGCGAAAAATTGTAAAAAGATATTTTTATGCGTATAATAATTTTAGGTAATGGATCGTAATTTCTAGGGAAAAATAGCTGAGCATTAGTGTACTTTATGACCTTATTCTGAATACCCGCGGGAGACTCGACGAAAAATAAATGATCGTTTACGATATTATACTGAATTCAATATTCCATTGAACCATTGGCCCACATATAATACGTACAACCAAAAATATTGTTATAAGATAACTGTAGTGAATATCCCACAGGATGATAGCTTAAATTTAGATAATATATATAAATGTACCCACTAAGTTATATATATTAAAAAATATAAACATTAAAAAAAATTGCTAAAAGCATATGAATTGGTCCAGTTTCCATACTGAATCAGAGTCATTTAACGATTAAGCATGTCTTTTTAGTTCCTAATAGTTGAACAATATTTTCTACAGAATAAGTGCCTTGGGTGTAGCACCCTCTTATGGTGTCTTGTAGTGTGATTGATAAGTGAAGATAAACATGCAAAGTATCCTATTTCTCCCCTTTTAAGGCTCCTCATCGGAAGGAAGATCGGAAGTCTAGATTCGACCAGATAAATAAGATTAGAGAGATAGGTTGTCGTACTGATAGATTCTAAATGGTATTTTTCCCCCGTACTATAAGACAACAGAATAGTCAGCATAGCAAAGGGATAGGTAGGGGAAATATTTTATAGTAGTCTGTAGTGCATGATGCATGAATTAATCCCTTAAATACTATAGATACTAACATTGTAGTGGCATGAGACCCCATAGTTGCTTGCTGGCATGTTGGTAGTGCATGCTTGGTGATTTTCACCCCCTGCCACACACTCTCTTGGTGGCTTGCAGGGTATCGTGTAGATGTAACTGTAGATGTAGATTCAATATTTTATCGAACCACTTGTCCACATAAAATACGCACAACCAAAAATAATGTTATAGGATAACCGTAGTGATTGTCCCGTAGGATGATAGCTTAAATTTATATAATGTATACGAATATACTCCCTAAATAATATATTTAAAAAAATACAAACACCAAAGAAATATTGCTACAAGCACATTGGTGTTGGTCGAGTTTCCATACTGAATCAGAGTCATTTTTCTTTTTAGTTCCTAATAATAGAACTATAATTATTACAGAATAGGTGCCTTGGGTGTAGGTGTCTTGCAGTGGGATTGAGAAGTGAAGATAAACATGCAAAGTATCCTATTACTCCCATTTTAAGGCTCCTCATCGAAAGGAAGATCGGAAGGCTAAGAATGAGGGAGAAACAGGAAGTCGGAGAAGATAGGGTGAATTGGTGTTGGAGACCTGCACTTGCCTTTCGCGAGAGAGGTCTTGAGGGAGGAAATTGAGAAAGGTCAGTCATTGTACCAGAGAGAGGGAGAAGGAAGCAGAGACCACTGGAGCTCCCTGGAGAGACTGATCGCCCGGGCACTGGCGGAAACCTACAGTCACGGGATGAAGGGTATTATGGGGCATAATCTCAAGAAACTTGAAGCTGATGAAGGGCGGGCGTCCTTCCCTGACGTGAGAGGGATATATATCCCAGTCCGCACACACAGAGAAGGGATGCAAGACCTGTTGTGCGCATGGAGTTTACTTACGATAGCCAGGAGAACATTGTTCACACTAAGGACCAGACTGGGTCACGCCACACTAGGGGATACTTTACAACTCGAGGCGGCGTTAAACGACCTCCACAGGATTACGTACTATCCAAGCGAAGTCAAAATATGGGTTTCAGAGTAAATGACGATATTTACAGTCTACCATCAAAGGCCTGGTTTTACATTCAAATTTTATCCTTGACGCAAATTATTCTCACCATGGGATAAGTAAATCCGAAGGAATTAGATTAAAAATGGTATTTACTATAATTTAACTAGCTTTAAACGAGAGCTATTTTTCCAAAATTCCTTAAATTGCTTTCATACAGTGATTATAATGAATAAAGCAGTCACATTCAATAAAAAGATTTTTCTACCTTTAACAATGAATTTCAATTACACCAAATTAAAGGGTAAGTTGACACCTTAAGGAAATTTGGTAAAGCTTCCATTTTTTTGCAGCCCAGCCAGCTTTAGAATCTGAAATTCTAAAAAGAATTCCCATCGCATTAAATTTACTCTGCAAAAGCAGATTTACTTTGTCTTTAAAATCTCACACGCAATTACATTATCTGATGGTAGATGTACTTTACTGATGATGATGTAATTTAAATGAACGTATTGGTGACTCTTTCCGGAACCTATAAATACAAAAAAGATTGTTTCCTTGAATAACAATTTTTCTCAAGCCATAAATAATAACGTCTATCAATTGTTAACTCTTGCCAATAAGGCGAATAGAGTAAAAATTTGAAATCGGTCAATTCATCATCAGATAATGATGATCAGATCAGAATCATACAAATCAGAAAATACGTTATATGAGTCTTCTAAAAACTTTTTTTTTGCGTTTCCATGCGAGCCATAGTGTTCCTTACTATATAAATAAGCAATAGATATTCACAATACATATTTGTTCACTGAAGAGTCATTTGGGTTTATTAAGTGGATTCCCAGGCTACTGTCTAAACTTAATTACCTAAATGGAATCTGAAAAAAGTAGCCTGTTGAAAACTACGAAAATTAGATTGAAAACTGAATTGCAACAACAAAATCCCAATCATAGAATAATAGGATAGCATGACAGGTATTTCTGACTAAGTTTAAAATCAATGAGCAGATGTAATGAAGGATTCAGTCTGAGATTTATAAGAAAATATTTCTTACTCAACGAACTCACTCTAACAAAAACCTTAAAGAAATATTTCAGCGGATGCAAAGAGATTTTTCTTTGGTAAAAAAAGAAAATTAATCCTTGGGTGCACGTTCCCGGCATGCATTGCCACGCATCTACATTTGCGTAATAAAATATCACTAAGTGCAGTCAGTGCGTGCTTGAACGTGATGCATGCTTCGTTACGATTCCCCCCTACCAAGCTCCCTAGCAGTAGTAGCCTAGTAGCCTAGTTGCATGTCAATAGTGTACGTTTGGTCTCCTTCACCCCCTGCCACACACTCTCACGGTGGCTTCTAGGGTATTACGTAGATGCAGGCGTGGATCTCTTGGTGCATTATGTTAAGAGGTAGAGTAGGCTAAGGCAAACGCCGAGTTTCTCCCAACCCCTCCTCACCATTTAATTCTCATTCTTGTACCTTTAATCCCGATCTGAAATGCTCTTTAAGTATGAGAAACTCAGGGAAAAAGCGACAGAGAGAGAAACCCTGTTATTCCTCTCTATGTTATGTACTCTCCAATGCTTAGCCAGAATGAGTGTAGTTTATGAAAGGCTTTATGACACTCCTAACTGGTGGTGTATGGTGAGGTCAAACCCTGCGGTTTCCTGGAGAACGTTCTTGTTTGAAGAGAACGCCCACTCCGCGAATTATTCACTCCACGATCCCTTTATCAGAATCTTCCTGCACCCCTACCCCTTCTCCGTGTTCCCTCGCGGATATCACGACGAAGGAAAATGAAATTCCGACGCCACGGACATAAAAAGGATTCGACGTCTGCACAATGCGTCCGACGTTCGTCTCTGTTTCCCCTGACACCCCTCCGTCGGCGACGAGGATATTATTCCACAAGCGTCGGGAACTCTGATCCAATTCCGTATCATTTCGTCCTTCTTCCATCCCTTATTTCAGAGGCCGCGTTCATTCTAGGAAAAAAATATTTCACGAGCATAGCCTGGGTTAATATCTACTCTTGTGATAAAAATGAAGGAATGCCAAGGTGAAAAAAAGATTGCCACTTTTTTTCCTTCTTTTAAAACCGAAATACTGTTTATCCGAGCACTACGCTGTGATGAAAACTGCAAACTACGTTGCAGACTGCAGGCTCCATAGTTTCGTCGAATACACACAGAAGTAGATGTAACTATTTCTAGCCCAGAAATCAAATAAATAAAGCTTTACAGGAAGTAGGTTAGGGCAAATAACCTTTGAGACCTAGTTTTCTCCAGTAATATGTTACTTTTTCTGCAGTGAACTGCATTAAATGTAGCAGAAAACTGCCAGCGGTAAGAGAATGTTTGGCTTACCAACCCAATGCGCAGAGCATTATGCTTCTCAGAATCCCTGGCCTTTAGTCGATTTTAAGAGTATCTAAAGGAGATAGATAATAAAATACATCTTCGAGGACCGAGGCCTCTTTGAAATTTGATTTTATTTTGCCAGTGCGTGATGGAATTGCATTGGCTCTTGCATTGATTCTGTCAAAAAATATCAATAGAATCATGCAATTTGTGTTGGATAGGTAAGCAAAGGATTCACTGCTCAATTTCCATGCCATGAAACTTTTAATAATCTTTAATTCCAATAATCTTTATTTTAGAACGATAAATCGCATAGCCTGTACAGATGATGAGCGACAAAATTTTTCTCCTGAAATAGAATCTGCCTGCACTATGAAGGAAACGTGCTAAATAGGAAGTTAGAGTTCAAGAAAACATCCTCGAGGTACAAAAATGCAAATATGTCTATTCGTTTTGAAAAAATTAATATGTGATATTCTCACAGCATTTGCTTTCAACAACTAGTGTCGAAATTAGGTGAGCAAGAATTTACAATTGACATTTCTATGTTAAAAAGATAACCGGTCAAAATTTAAGCGCAAAATTCGTAACTATTACTACTGTACTTTGTTATTCCTTTTCAATTGTGATTATTGCAACTGCGATTGAATCTCACAAATGCAAACATATTCATTTCTCAAGAAATTAAGCGCTTCACTATAGGACAAATAATCTTTTACGCATAAGCATTAAGCAAAAGTCTCTGCAAAGTCCATGCAAATTTGCTCCAATGTTACATCGATTAGCATATTTAAGATCAAATGCGAATATAAAACAACAAAATATTTTCTTAAGTTCAATCAAGTAGGAGTTTATATTAGGCATATCCCTAACCAATTTTTGGTAACCTCAGGAATATTTCTAATTGAGCTTAATTATAAAGGTCTGAAAACAATGTAGAGAAAGCTCCAGACAAAAATTTGCAAATAATACTGGGGTTATATCCGCACTGTCAATGTAATAATAATTCGTTTATAGTAAATTGTGCCATGAAGGGAGCATGGATTTTCATAGCTTCATTACAATTCAGTCATTACACACACTGTTTCTCCAAACATTCTATGGTACACCATAGATATCCTCCGCTCAGCCGAACACTCATGTTAGTTTATCACAGTCACACTTATATACAATACGCCCATTCTAGCGAACGCTTCTTTATACCTCAACTTTGTATTATTTGTAGTTCACAGCGAAATACAGGGTTTTTGCTGACTCAAACTTTTTTCCACTCAATTAATCAACTTTTACGCCAATTCCAAACATGCTAAGCTACACTAATCCCACTCAATATCCTGAACTCTTTCGAAACCAGAATATTCACATTTCCTTCATCCAACTTCCAACAATCTCTTTCTGACGAATATAGGGCTAAGATACTGCCATTCTGTGTCGATATTTTCTTCTCTAACGATGGAGAGGCATGTAATGTGAAATTTTTCGCTCAGAGAATTAAATCAAAGGGGTGAAAACGGTTGACATAGATTAAAATAAAACATTACCCTACACTTGATAAGTGAAAATCGGAGGAAAGATTAACCGACTTCCCTCCAAAAAAATCTGAACTTATCGGAGCGCATGGGGTTCATACCAGCCTTGAGTTGACATGGTGATGCCTTCGAGGCCCACAGAGGTTGCCGTCGTGACGAATGCACTGAGACGGGAACGAGTTACGGAGCCACGAAGCGACGCAAAGAGGGAAAAAAAAGCTGTGGGAGAGGCAGGCGTAATCTCCTTTTTCTCGATGCGAGAAGTCGTCTTTCCCCCGCGACCCATTTTCCTCTCGGGTACGCGAGACGCGAGTAGAGTCGGGAGACGACGCGAGGGATTGAGAAGCCCGTGGTTAAGAGAAGGGAATACTACAAAAAATGGTAGAGAGACAGATATATGTATGTATTATGTGCATATATGTATGCATGCATGGAAGTGTGCCGACACATATCGCATTCGATTCTGGACGCCATCAATCCGGGCATTTCAATTTCGACCCCGCAATGGGGAGTCGCACGCACGCGGTCGAAAACGGAACAAATGGATACCACCACCACTTGGACGGGCAGTCGCACATATTACGTTGCAAGAGGTGAGCGAAGTACAGACGAGAGACGTGGGAAGAATAAATATATTCACCTATCAAGATATATCATATATCATGGATAAAAATATACTCATGAATTTGTATGCATCACAAAAGACAAAATCAATCAAATATGTTTTAAAAATTAAATCTGACCTGAAACCGATGTATCGATACCGGAAAATATATCATGAACAAAATCGGTTTGCACCGAAATAAAACATTGTGAACTATCTCGCTTGTATTTAAATGATCGGTGTCGGTTTCCATGGGTATTAAGCATTGTCAGCAATCACAGTTTTGTGTATGTAGAAAGCAATCTTTAATATTATTCTTTAAGTATGGGCCATAGTATGAAGTAAGAACTCAACATACGAAGGTTATGTGTTTTGAGACCTTGATAGAAAATTGAATTTGTTGTTTGAAAGACAACATTACGTCACGAGAAGTATGTAAAGTTGTAGTTAGTATACAGCTTGAAGTTCTGTACATCAATGTTTGAATTTATTCATGTATTTTGCGCTGTCACTCACTACCACATCCCCTCTTTACCTTGAATCTTTTCTCCCGATCTTAAGTGGTGGACGGATTAGATACCGTTAGTTAGAAACTCCACGAAATGTTAATTCATAATTTAATTTATTTATAGAAAAGACTAATTGAAAACTCGTACATTATATTGTATTATGCAATACTTTACTGCCGTTTATAGCATACATTTCATGTGTTTCGTGACTACACGCTTAATATTTGCCTTGGGGTAGCAGTATTGTAACGGTCTAATGTAAGCAGTGTAAAAACGGAGTGGTATTTTTTGTATACCTGCATGGCAGTAAGTGTTCTCTCTGATTGATAATGCGTCTCATGATGATTCACCCCCTGCCACAGACCCTTGCAATAGCTTGCAGGGTATTATTTAGATGTAGATTAGGATGAGGTTATCCCACACAGTGGATTCTCGTACGCCGGACAAAATTCAACTTCACCGGTCAAATGAATCTTACACCTTGCCACCATACTAAAGTTACGGCACACATTGGAATTTAACACAACGACATGTATTTTTGTACAATTGAAAAGCAAACATTTGTAGGTCGAGGAGTTACTGCATCTCGAGATTAAATACTTTGTTTATTCTGAGAATGCTTATTTACAGTATTATCATAAATAGTAATTCTGACGTCAACATCCCCTTCCTCAACTGATACGTACTAAGCCTATATTGTCGAGCAACGTAACAGTGGATAAAATATTTTACCAGTATCTGACATAGCATAATCAGCTTAAGTGAAAACTCATTTTAAGTTTAAAAGTTAAGTGAAATTAAATACCTTTAAGAGCAAAGAAACGAACTCTTCAAAGCAAACGAAATGATTGAACATGAGAAGAATAAATAATTTTTGCCAGCGTGACATATTTCTTCTGTCGTGCAATTGTAAAAATAAATGACTAAAAAGAGTTATTATAAATTTTAAATACGCTCAAATTAATAAAATATCTTTGCTACTACCTACTTATATACTCTTTCCTAATTCATTTGAACAGGCCAGTTAAAGATTCTCACTGATGACGTAAAAAATATTTTGCTAGCCCCAACTTACTATGGTAGACTGGACTATAATCACAATATTAGAGAAATTGATTGCCAAACTGACAGTTTAAAAATGTCCTTTTTTCCTCGTACAATACGGATATGAATAGCGGTAAATATATCCAATGCGAGTGTATCAATGGATAGAATATGTAGTTGCATGTTGGCATAAGGAATAAGCTAACCCAGCTAACAGTATTGTATTGTATGCTGGATTTGCTATTTTCATCCTCTTTAAACATTAAAGTTTAGACTAGTGTGTTATTGCCAATCCTTTTATACGCATGGCATGCAGTGAATGTTTGGTGAGAATTCACCCCCTCCCACATCTCTTTATGGTGGGTTGCAGGGTATTATGTAGATGTAGATGAATTGATGTTTTTTTCTGGGGGGAGGAATGTTTAATGTTTGAAATTTTCGCATAGGTAATCCACACTAGTGATTCACAATCAGCATTAGTGCTGTAACTCGTGTATAGTTGCTCTAACTGCTGAAATTACATCGAACTGCAACAATCTAGAACTTACATTCTAAAAAAGGCATTGTGCCTCAGGTGGAAGTTGAACCTTTTACCATTGAAATTCCTGGTATTTTAAAGGCCCGACTTCCCCGGGGTCAACCAACTGATACGGAGCAGGACAGAAAGAAGAACGAGAAGGCAAATAAAATCGATGCAGTCTGACCCGCAAGGAGTATTCTAGTAAGGCCTGTGGTGGTGACAATACTGACGAGGAGTGACGGTATAGTGAGCCGACATCGGCGCGAACGCTGGGGAGGCTTGGGGAAAGGATGAAATTTCCCGGCATTCAGTGGGATGCGGGAACAGAGTGAGGCTGAGCATCGCAGAAGAGACGGGAGCGAAGGACACGACGCCCGCGGCCGTCCCTCGGATGGGATAAGCGGGAGGGAGATGCAGGGTGGGGAGAAGAAAGACCGCTTCCCTCGATAGGCGCGGCGAGCTGGGTGCGGGAAGAGGGAGAGAGATAAGCGCCGAGTTGAGTCGCCGCCGCCGAAGGGAGGTGTCGCTCGCCAGGATTCCCGATGACCCTTTCACCCCACCCACTTCCATCTCCCCCCCCCCCCCCCCCCTGTCCCACACGACGGAAGAGGGATCGATTTTTCAATCAACTGGCCGCGGTCACACACTCTACGTTCATTCTGGACCCCTCAGAAAGCATCTCTACACCATATACATCTCATCTCTACACATCTACATACATCTCTACACAAACCAAGTGATGGTTAAAAAGAATCTAAGTAATTGGTTATTTTCACAAAAAAGATGTAGAAATACAGTCAAACTCGGATATAACGAGATCCAAGGGACCAAATGCTTTTGCTCGTAATATCCGATACTCGTTATATCCGTCACGAGTAGCAACATGTACTGTCTCTCACTGTCTTTCCCTCTCTCACGCACACACGCGCGCTCACACACATACTATTCTAATGCAGGGGTGATAAAATAACAAAGATTTTTGTAAGGGGATTGAAATTACAAAATGAACAATTTATTCAGTAAACTATCCACATACATGCTAAATTTACAAGAAAATGTACTTGGTACGACAGTACAGCCACTGCTCGTTCATTTGGACTAAAGATTTGCTAGTTATAACCTCAAGGCTCTCTAATACAATCTCGTTTTAACCGTTATATATTGCTCACAAAATGCATTATTTCCAAACAACCCTTCTCTCTTTCCTCGCAATATCCGAGATCTCGTTTTAACCATGCTCGTTATAAATGAGTTTGACTGTATATTTCAGAACTTTAGCTTAAGCCTCCTCAATTTAATATGTTCATTGTTCAAAGTTTACATGTATTTATGTATATTCATTATAGTTGTGTAAATGTAGTTTAGTAAATTTGCTCTTTACTCTTGACTCTACGTTCATTCTGGACCCCTCAGAAAGCATCTCTACACCATATATATCTCATCTCTACACATCTACATCTACATAAATCTCTACGAAAACCAAGTGATGTTTAAAAAGAATCTGAGTAATTGGTTATTTTTACAAAAAGATATAGAAATATATTTCAGAACTTTAGCTTAAGCCTCCTCAATTTAACATGTTCATTGTTCAAAGTTTCCATGTATTTACGTATATTCGATATAGTTCGGTCAATGTACTTAGTAAATTTGCTCTTTATATGTTTTATTATATTTATTGAATTTGGAATGAGCTGTAAAATGTACCTGAATTAAATATAACACATAAGGGATAAGATTTTTTCCATTTAAGGACAACTAAATATTCAAGGACACTATTTCTGTTTAGTTGTAGAGCCCTGAGTATTTTATTTTCTTAATTTCTCTTGTAACTTCTTCAAAACGCCTTAATCAAGGAATGGCAACCCCAACAAAGGAAGTTTCCTATACAAGGGTACCTAATTTACTCTCTTTTAATGTTTATTCAATTATTTTTTGTATCTATTTTGAGTGAAATAAATGTTTATTGTTATTATAATCCATATTCGAACCACGTATTTCCATCTTACCACGTAAGCGACCCACTCTTATGGCTGTGCTTATACTTTCAACTATTATCCGTTAAAATCAAGGGAGTCCCCGAGTTACATATCTGATCCATTCCGCAGCCCGCTGGGTAGGTCGAAAATTACGCGATTCGCAAAACTCCAGTGAATGGGCACGGTCGGGGCGCAACGTTCTGTTTTTCGCCGCAATCACTCTATAAACTCGAGCCTTGTGATAATTTCCGCATGCCTACTAAGGACCAAACATTTTTATATTTTGTGCTCACTTTTGACAATCACGAAATTAACATTACTTTTTTGGTAAGTTGAATTCCAGACCTCTTTATTATTAAATATATGGATGATTTTTCGGGAGTTTAGCTCTTTTATTAAAAATGAAAAAAATATTCAACTTTTGGCCGAGGTTTCGGAAATTGTATTTTTCCTTCTTCAGGGCTTAAGTTCAATACTTGAATTTGTTTAAACAAAATCAATTATTGAACTTAAACAAATTTGTTTATACATTAAACATTTGTTCAACGAAATTTAAACGTTAAAAATTTAAACAATAAAATTTTGTTTAAACAAATTCAATTCTTGAACTTAAGCCCTGAAGAAGGAAAACTACAATTTCCGAAACCTCGGCCAAAAGTTGAATATTTTTAATTTTTAATAAAAGACCTAACTCCCGAAAAATTATCCATATATTATTTTTTTGGGATGTTGTGCAATTACCTACAGAGTATTTTTGAGCAATGTTGCCACTTCCGTGAGTACGGATTTATGTAAGTCGAGATTTGCTTAACTCGGGGATTTACTGATGAAATCTGACGTAATTCCAGTTCAAATCCATCGTTTAAGGCTATCAAGGTAGACAGTTCAGTGAGGTACCGGTGCGGAAACTCGAATGGTCCGGGTTTAACTCCCGCCTCGAGCTTGAACATCGTCTTTGCTTTAGGATTTGGCTCAGGATCAAGTAAGGTTAGAATGTGTGGTATAATCCCAATATTAGGAGCATCTGAATCCTACCCGACCGTGGTAGACAGGTCAGTAACCCGCTGGTCTAGTTGCGCAAAGGTCGCGGGATCTTATTCCGCGCAGGGCATGGATGTTATATTTAGATTAGACGTTCCAAAATAACCACATTGAACACCGATAAACTACTGCTACCTAAACTACTTATACTTCCTCAAAATATATTTCAACTGTTTAATTTATTGATTTTTCGTTACCGATCGAAAAAACGACACAGGAGTATTCCCGAGAAAGCAATCGGTACTTGAATTTATTTACGCACTTGATCATACGTAGATAAGAGGATGGAATTGTTCAAGAAATGGAGGAGCAATGAATCCCAGGCTTAGCATTTGACTACTTTCAACGAAATATGCTGAGGAGTCCACTATTTTACCTTCGAATCAACGAATACTCATTGCGATACCCGCACAGCATTCGAGTATTCTCAGATATGCTACTGAAAAATCTCTTAATCTGCCAGTATTCGAACTAGATCTTTGCAGAAACAAGTACTCAAGCCTCTACTCCAAACCGATCACCATTAAACCTGTTTGGCGTAGAAGTTCTGTGCATAGAGCTTCGACCAAATGACCGCAGTTCCTGGATTAAAATCCGAGAGAGACTCCTTTCAACATGTACAGCTAAAAGCCAAGCGGTGTGGATTTATGGGAAATAGAACTTTCATGAAAAGTGCAGGTAACGATGGAAATAAATTTCTCCCTTCTTTCTAATGCCATGACGTGTGAATTTCACAAGCCACTGGACATGCATCAAAGTGATCTCGCTACTCGCTAACCAGAACGAACTTTGGTTCTAAATCCATAATATTAATGTAAAAACATTTGAACTTATGCGCATTAAAAAGTCTTTACAAATTCACCTGGCAAGCTTTTCATTTTCTACAGCCTGCTAGGGCAACATTAAAATAAATCCACAACGGAAAAGCAAAAAAATATATGAAATAATGGTATCTACGAAATTTTATATGAAATTGGCCGAGTTAAATGCATTTAAATAGCACTTTAATAAAATAAATAATTATATTCTGTAGGAAAAACTTGTCTGCTAAATAAAGGCTTGCTAAAATGTATTTCAAAATGCAAAAAACACAGCAACAACAGAATTGCAAAAACTTTATACGCAGAATATGAGAGTAGTGAGGGCAAATCCAACGCAAATGACTGCTGTCACAGAATTTGTTACATAATGTTCTCCAGGCCATTAGTATTCTTTTACAATGCAGAAACACAAGAAAATAATGAAATTGGACGAAAACGGGTACTATAAAAAATAATACGAATTTTTTTAACCTCCCTACTTTAGGTCATCGACCTAAGCCTCCAACTAAAATCTCGAAAAACTTTGGCAAAAAATCTTCCGTATTCATAACCTTTATCAATAATCATCAATGAGAAGAGTATTTTGATTTTTCGCTCAGGTGAGGTCATGGTATTAATATTTCTTTTTTATCCTCATCTTTCATTCTTTGCGACTTCAATGTCACCTATTATATTCGTTATCAGTACTTTACACTTCTTAACATCCAGTCAACTATCTTCATGAAACTCAAAACGTAATCAGTGAGGTTACTGCGTCTTCATGGCAGTTTCATCAGCTTTCTTTGTCACAGCTCTCGTTAAAACCTCATCCTTATTTCGTCAACCATCAACATGCTCTGTACACTGTATTTCAGATATTCCCTTGACACTGCTCTAGTATTTGTATCCAAGAGAAGACATTGATGGAGGTAGAGTTTTCACTTCATCAAAAAATTTTCAAATATTTCTTAGCATTTGCTTCGATGATTGCTAGTTATTCCGCCTAAAAATAATAATCCAATACAATTTCATTAAATCGATGTAGTGAAATACATTTGAATAATATTTAACATAAGTAAAGAATTATATTACGTGGGGGAAAACTGATTTAATAATTCAAAAATTTCCTTTAAAGTATTTCAAAAAACATTCTTAAGTAATATATAAGAATAGATTTAGCATTATTAACTTCAAGCGACTAATTTAGCATCACGTTTTAATTAATGATCCCCATGCCACCTATAATTTGTACAAATCTGGCCAATACTGTACTCTCAATGCCTTTTAACACTTGACCTTCATTTATTAGTATTATCTTATGTTCTTAGACTATACCTACAACCCAATAAAATCGTCGTATATTTAATGAAATGGTGTGTTTTAAGCCGATCTAAAAGTAAAAAGCGTCAAC
The DNA here is from genome assembly GCA_933228895.1 of Platycnemis pennipes. Classification (NCBI taxonomy): domain Eukaryota; kingdom Metazoa; phylum Arthropoda; class Insecta; order Odonata; family Platycnemididae; genus Platycnemis; species Platycnemis pennipes. The sequence continues at coordinate 115,324,551 of OW121850.1, forward strand.
ATTATTTTCATTGTCTATTATTTTGGTGCCACGATACAAAGTTGAGTTGTTCCAAACGCCTACTTTAGTCTAGTTCAAAGATGCTAACATACATTTAAAAACGAGAGATCATATGAATAAAATATAAAAATGACTGACCCTTATCATTTATCATAAGATGACAATGTGTTTCATGGTTTAAAAATGTAATTCCCTTTTTCAGGTATTTTTTATACGGCGCTCATATCTGTACACAGAGAATTCGTTATCTTTTCGCCTCTCCACTCTCTCACACCCAGATGATCAATCGCCAACGAAAGCACTTACGGTCTCACTCTTCAGAGATCTGCATCATCACTAGAGCATGGAGTCGGAAAAGACGGCTGGTTTTTCGGGGAAACCTCTCCCTCTCATACGTCCTCTGCCTCATCGCATCCTTTTTGCGCTATCATCCGTGGGGGAAACTGGGTTTGTGCTCGAGAAGGGAAGAAAAGGCAAAAATTCCTGCTACAAGGTCAAGGACATTCTGCACTTACACTGGGTTGAGCATGAATATGCGCATTTGGATCGGGTCACAATGTGGAAAAATGGCGTCACTGTAAAATTTTTATGCAAGGAATTGGAAAATACGCATTTTCTGAGCACACTACATTATCAGATAAAAAAGAAGATTTTATGAAACTTGATATTATCTCATCCAAATTCAGTTGAACATACATATAGATGAAATCTGAGGAATGATTAGAACATGAAATAAAATAAAACTCACAGCGGTAAACCTTTAAATAGCGTTGCCATCTAAGCAATAAAATAAATGCTTTAAGTTTCGCGATTTGAAACCAAGAACTGTCATTCACTGAATGTACCTAATATGCTGACTTGCGAAGCGTATGAAAATTTAAAATAGCAGAATTTCTCTACGGAAATTAATCATTATTCATCATGACCGAAACTCGGCCAGGCGTTTCAACCAGTGGAGCTACCAAGACATCCTTTACCCCTTCGGTGTTCTTGAGGTTTCAAAGGAAAAAGATGTTAGACGGACAGCCGAACATGCCATTAAGCAGATTTAATCGTGCGGACAGCGACCACATCACGCCGCACAGTGCTAACTTTAAACCACGAATGTGACCCGAAAAGGCACTTTACGTTCGTGCCGTACCTGGGAGGCACCAGAACTCGGAGTCCAAGCCTCGGCGTGGAAGGAGACCCAGCCCTTCACCACGGGTGGTTTATAGCACCAACTGACCAGTCACACTATAGTTTATAACTCCTTAAAGTTAAATATAAATCACAAAGCTATGTTCGTTTTTGTGTTGCACTAGTCACGCTGATGAAAATGGTTTTTTAAACACAGTTATACGATATATATCAACCATTTTACGTGCATTAGTAAACCAAGCCAGTTAAATGTGCAATTAAATTACTAAAGCATGAAATATTGGTTAACGACTATCGTATGAGTCATACGATAGATATTAATCAATTTACATGCTTTAGTAATTTAATGTACATTAAACTGGCTTGGTTTACTAATGCACGTAAAATGGTTGATATATATCGTATAACTGTGTTTAAAAAACCATTTTCATCAGCGTGAATAGTACTACATAAAGACGAACATAGCTTTGTGATTTATGTTTAACTTTAAGAAGTTATAAACTATAGTGTGACTGGTCAGTTGGTACTAAAAACCACCCGTGGTGAGGGTTGGGTCTCCTTCAACACCGAGGCTCGGACTCCGAGTTCGGGTTACTCCCAGGTACGGCACGAAACGTAAAGTGCCTTTCCGGGTCACACCCCTGCTCTAAACACGAAGGTGCTTCCCCATAACAAACTGTACATATCAGCGGATAACTCCGGTAGGTATGTAGAATTGGATTTATAGGGTGCGTCGACAACTATGGTCATTTTGCACCACGCACAATCTTATTTATATCAATAAGTATGTAGAAATATAAATACAGAGTAAAAACAATGGCAGTATAAAAGTTGAAACTATATGAAAATATATTAGATTTTATTTATTAGTTTAGTTTCCTTTAACAAAGTAATGACATGGCATAGGCGATCAGCATCGTTGCCTAGAACGTGTTCTAGGTCGCCGCTGATGCCTAGCCTATTACGTGTGTCCCGGTATTCGTCACACTTCGTCAGGATATGTCGCACACTGAGAGGACAGTCACAATCATCACATCGAGGAGGAATTTTCTCTTCTGTGAAGAGGAACGAGTGGGTGCAATGGCGCAGTGCCCGATTCTTAAACGTATGATGACCACTTCCTCTCTGCGACTACCCCTGATGGAAGTGGACCACCCTGATGTTACCGGTTTAATTGTCCGAAACTTATTCCTTGGGACATCCCTCCAAATTTCAGTCCACTGTTCTAGGACTATTTAACGGAGAGAAGTTTGCAGATCCTGATAGGGTACTAGCGTCGTCGTCGGCTCAGGGATATTTAGAGCTTCTTTTGCAGCTGCATCCGCCTGCTCATTTCCGGCAATACCCATATGTCCAGGGACCCAGAGAAAAATAACTTTGATTCCCTTTCTATTAAGGGATAAAAGGGTATTATGTATTTGCTGGACAATAGGGTGTGGTGAAGAAAATACGGAAATGGATTGCAGCGCGCTCATCGAGTCTGTGCAAATGACAAAAGACGCGGATAACTCCGTTAGGGGTTCTGTGGCTATTTCGTATCCCTTGAACATATCATTTGGAATTAGTTCATTGATGGCGAAAAAGAATGCACCAAATAATTTTTCAGGTCTACGTACGTCACTTTCTCACCCCAATTAACAGGAATTGACATCTTTCGTTGAGTAATGTTAATTAAAAACTGCGGTATTCTCCTTAAAATAAGCAACGCGCTATCATCCACGACATATTTCACTTCACTTATACAGTTGAAAAACGCCCTATCAACCGGTTCATTATCATGCACCTTTTCCATATCAATATCTGGGATTTAAAGAATAAAGATTTAATTTGGGAACTGAATAAAATGCAAACAGAAGAAGCATATCTAATAATAATTTCCTATGAACATAGTGTGTCACATTTAATGTTTTAGAACATTATTTGGGTTACTGTAGAGAATAATAGCTTATTCGAAGGATTAATAACTCACTTGAAAAAATGAAGTAAGTACATTAAATTGAAATTGATTCACAGGCATGTTTCTACCCAGGCGTTATATATCAGCAAGGCATACAGATGAAAAAATTAAGAGGAATCAATTTTCGGACAGAGCGAACGTCTTGGATGCGTCTTTCTCACGCATAACTCTCGACTACAGCACAAACGAAGAGTCATTCATTCAAAAAAGTACACTCAAGAATTCACTATCAACAAACTAAGTTTTATTTCCGCTCCATCCATGGCAAATGACCTACCAACAACTAATGGCTCAGAAGGTAAAATGTTTATGCAGATTTATTTTGCCAGTGTCATAATTGTTAGGAAAACCAGATTGAAATCACTATCCGATTGTATTATAAGTTACTACTCATTTTTCAAGGCAAATTATGCACACATACGTAACATTTCATACACTGGCTTAAGTTTCCGCACATAAGCAAAACAAAAATTTTTAACATAGGACTCCATGGGGAAAAACAAAGAAACGCAACGGATAATTGAGGCATTGAGCTTGTGTCTCTCCGTGAGACAGTTTCCTAAAAGCAGGGCTTTGCAGTGCACACGTGCTACATACTCAGGGGGTTGGAATATCTCATCCGAAGTAACGAAAATAAAGAAACCTATTCAGATTTTCTTTCTCTCAAATCAGGGCATTTTATATGCGATTCGAATCGAAATATGCATACAAGCACATAATTTTAATTTACTTCTTATTTAGAACTATGCTCAAATCAAACGACCTAAAGACGTTATAATAAAACGTAAGGTTGTGGGCAAGTGCTGAATGAATACCTGAATTCCCTCATAAAACGTATAATTAATGTAGAGTATAAATCCATTAGCTAAGATTAACGAAGAAGCCAGTGGCTTTGTTCAAATTAATTTGTGCAAAGTGCTGAAGCAGTTATTTCACTATGACATATTTTTCTTCCCAATTCCGTCTCTCAATGCTTTAAAGCAGATGATTCATTAGGGCGACAATACGAAATAAGGTTCCATAGAGTAATTTTTGGTGCATTTACCATGCATAACATTTGCTTCATTCAAATGCGTCTCATAAGTCCACTTTTTTGGCTTGGGAAATAGTACCTAGATCTGAAAGCATGAACGTGTAACATGTCATTTACAAGCCATGTCTTGCCCATTGGGGATCTTTATGCATGGGATTCAAGGGGCCGCCATCTACAAATTTGTTCGCAGATTTTATGCAGAGACATAGGAAAATATGGCACCTGGCTTTACAATGGGTAATTATGGTAATGATCGCGGTGATCAGGACATTCGCGAATTGCCGTACTTAACAAATGAAATGTAACTAATGTTATTGTTAGTCGTCGCGGCAAGAAACGCAAGTGAGTTATTTTTAGCCGAACGTAAACAATGGGAGAGTTCGCTATATAACAGGGAGAAGAGAGCGACACGCGGTCTTATAGTCCAACAATCTGTCCGTTGGAGTTGAATCCACGTCGGATGGTTTTCTGAAAGATATTCTAAGGCCATCGAGGTCTACAATCTGTCCGTGGGGAGCTGAATCCACGTCGAGTGGTTATCTGACAGGTTTGCAGAATTGAAGCCGAATATATAAGCGGTGCTTGTCTTCAACCACCTAGGTGGAGAAATCGGGGTTGCAGACGGAGGCAGCGATCTCAACTTGAAGGATACAGCCGAGGACTCCCCAGAGCGCACTCGAGGAATTATGTTGTCCACTCCTCACTAAAAATTGTATGTATTAAATTTTAAGAGGGTATTTGATTGTATTTGAGTGTCAATTGAACAGTGAAGTGGCTCTGAAATATATGTATATTGTTCTATGGCCTGTCTGTTTAAAGTGAGAGCCTGAAGAAGCAAGAAAGTGATTGTGTATTTGTATAATATTAGAAGGGTATTATTTTGTGTTGTGATTTTGATTTATTGTGAATGAAATCAGAAAGGAGGTGACGTAAGGTAAACAGTGTAATATCTATATGTATTTAATTGAGCTAGCCAGGGGAATTAAATTACTCTTGATAATTTGAGAGGTAACGAGTTTAATTACCAGCAACCGGACGGTAATAGCCATTAACTATAACAAATAAATAACAACAAAAATAAAAGTAAGATATAGGTATTAAAAATGCAATTGGTAGCATGTGGGTATTCAAGAAAAAAGTTAATCAAGCAGGGGAAGTTGAAAGATATAAAGCATGGTTAGTTGCACAAAGATGCATACAGTCCAGTCATTAAAAGGAAAAGTTAATTTTCAGCTGTCCAAGTAAGGAAAATTGGAGTACAGTAGACCCTCTATAATCCGGCACTGCGCCAGTCCGGCACTCCAGTAATCCGGCGTATTTTTACGGGCGTGGTGGGGGTTTCAAGATGAGACACGTTACTGAAACTATTGTAAACAAACAACTAGCGATCACTCAGTTGCATCGCCGTCTCGTGGTTTACCCGCCGGCATACATATTTACCAGTTTTATTCGTGGTGTCCAGTGTGGTGTGGAGTGCGGTGACATTTTATAGTCTAGATTAATTTATATTTCAAGATATTGATGAGTGAAAATGTCTCAGTGTAAACGGAAGCACAAAACTTTAACACTGATTCAGAAAAACGAGATTTTAAATAGACTTGATAAGGGTGACAAGCTTACCAACCTAGCAAATGAATATGGAGTCGGCCGTGCTACAATACATGACATGCGTCAGAACCGGGACAAAATTAAGTCTTTCTGTGAAAGCAGTGACAATGCTAAAAGTGTCCGGAAAACGTTGAAAAAGGGCGAGTTCTCTCAGGTTGAGGATATCCTATATGCTTGGTTCATTCAAGAAAGGAATAGGCACACACCAATATCAGGGGAAATTCTTAAAGAAAAAGCAAAGATATTTTACGAAAAAATAATAGGGAAAGACGATTTTAAGGCTAGTGAAGGATGGCTTGAAAAATTCAAAAAACTGTTTGGAATTCGTTTGCTAAGTATGACAGGTGAAAAACTTTCTTGTGATGTTGCTGCAGTCAACCCATACAAAGAAAAGTTCAAAGAAATCATTAATGAACTAGGACTATGAACTATGTTGATTCTTTTATATATTAAACAATAGTTTGGAATTGTACAAGTCCAATAAAACACGTATTTTGTGCATTTAAATGTTTTTATTAATGAGCTTCCAGTAATCCGGCAGTACCCTGGTCCGATATCTGCCGGATTAGTGAGAGTCTACTGTAATGTAAAGAACGTTATGAGTTATCTCAAAGCTACTTCAGAGACGAGGCTGAGTTATCACAAGACAGGTGAACCTGTAATGATATTCTGTGATGCCGATTGGGGTAGTGATGACATTATCATCACTAATTTCTTCAAAGGGTTTCTATGTTAGACTAATTTTCATTTGATATTATTTAACTAATATATATGAGCAACGAAGTTGCCAAAAAATTAGGGAGAGGTGCACTAGTAACTAATATTAAATAAAATTTACATTTAAAATAACATCAGTTGTAACGATATTTATGAACATCACTATGCAACAATATGAATTCGTCTAGCAGAGCTTTTCATCTGTGAAAGATTACCAGTAAGATAACGGGCTAAGATGGCGACTCAGTGACGACATCTCCCGATCACAGTTTGAAAGCAAAGACCGGCAGCAATGAAAGAATTGACTACACCGCATCTCCTGCGCAAGCAATCTTCATATTTGGTTATATGGTAATAAAATGTTGAAAAATAAAGTACTGAAAAGAAGAGACAAACCTTGTACGACTTTTAAAAGGTTAGAAAGCTGATAAGGAAGTGTTGATAGCAATGTAAATATCGTGATATGTTTTGCTTTGAGCGCGATTTGGAAGGGAGGAGAGAATTTCAAGAAAGGTCTAGCTTCACTTTCCTATCAATTTCCTATTTTTATTAACTATTTATTTTTTTATTATGTTAACCAAATTTTTAACCTTTAATCTGAACATCAACCTCTTTCTTAAGCACTATTATTTTACATCTTATGTTTTACTGCTTTAAGAAAGGTTCATACATCAAATGTTTTTCTCTATTTTTTTCATGTAGGGAGGTACTATGATATGTGATTAACCTCTGTTATTGTTGTGACCGTTTTTTAAGAAATGCATTAGAAAAAAGACTTGACAACACGGTTTACAAAACCGTCACTAAACCAGGCCTGCGTGCAAAATTCCATCGATTTAATAAAACTTTGTAAGAGATGAGCCCTAGGTTGGGGTAGAGGGGGCCACGTGGCCTCATCCACTCCAAGATAAATAAAGAACAAGTCAAGTTCAAGCATTAGCTATATTAAAAATATAATTTCGGCAATGAAAGCGTTTTCATATGTGTGCACAACCTAGGTTGCGACATTTATCGGGCATAACATGAGGTTGACATGCAAGTTTCGAAAACCTGGCCCTGCAAAAAAATACTCCATGTCAAATTCACTAAGTGACTAAGAGTTTCTCTTTACAACGGATGCCTGAGTGTTTCAGAAAATATTTTTTGTCACAGAGCCTTCTTTCCTCAAATATTGGTATGACAATCTAATTCGACGAAGGGTTCACGTCATAGCATTATCGTGTAAATCAATTATCAAACCAGCTTTTTATCTTAATGAACTTTCACGACATGAATTCACACTCTAAACTTAATGATAACGTAACATGAAATATTTAAATATAGCATCTGAAGCACCAGAAATGACAACTGGCACTGTTTAAGCGTGCAAGTTCATCATTGGAGGACCTAATTTCATAAATGGAGCGAGAAAAATGTATCATGGCGAGAGTCAACATTCTGGGTTAAATGGTCCTGGAAATATAAAAACATATTACCGAGATACACATATTTTTCAAATAATGGAGTATGATTATTGGCAACCCTTCAACAGAGATACTTTGATAGAAATATATAATCAGTTCATCCTAATTCAGAATTGAACCTAAACATGACCGAGTTAGATCTTACAGCTGAAATGTGTTTAAATAAATTTCCAATAGACTGAGCTCCTTAGTTGGCTATGACTTTACTTTCTATGGCTATGGTTGGCTATGACTATGAAAGTTGGCTATGACAGAGTTAACTTTTACGCTGACTAGGATATACGCAAATCTAGCCTTTCAAATGAAATAGTGTCGAGAGAAGACATTCATGAAATTCCAAAGTTGCGTTCAAAGTAGGATAGAGAAATAGAGTAAGCGATTGCCACTTGTTTTTTTATGGATCGCATCAACAATGCTATGACATACCCTTGGCAAAACTGAGGAACAGGCCCTGAGGGCAGCAAATGGGGCTGCTTACGCGTTTATTCAGCCTCTTCGCTAAAATAACGCAATATAATCGAATTACTCAACGTAATCTAATTATAGGCGTGCATGCAAAGCGTTTATGAACGCATTAACTATTAAAATCAGAGCCCACGCCAATCACTCATACATTTAATTGCACAGAATATTCATAGAAATTTAACGCTGATATACCTTATTCATAATTTATGATATTTAGAACGAAGTTACCAGGAGTCCAGGACTTTTTCCCGTATTTTTCATACTATCTAATATACATTAATATGTTATTTTGACCAAAAATGTAGGACATGAGCAATATTGGTTTCACTTATTCACACATGATTTACCAAACGTGAAAACTAACAATAAGAGTATTTCAAATAATCGAACTGATTTTTAATCTTATGCATTAGGTATAGACGTAAGTCATCGCGTACCCTAATATCAGCTACTTTTTTTGACGATTACGATGAACATTGTGGGATAGGAGACGAAAATATCAAAATCAATGTATTTACATCAAGAGTGTGATATTTATCAATATCAGGGAAGGAAGATGATTTGATTAGTTAAAAATGGATGAAATCCAAAGTAAATGGCATACATGCACTTCGGTTATATAAATGACAAAAAGGTTTCAAAAGAATGGGAAGCCCCTGTCACGACGCCAGCCATAATTTGCCAAATATTGTTGAAACAGGTACCTAAACATAAACATGGTTTGTTAATTTTTAAACAATGCAGCCACTTGGACGCCTTGGAGTTTGGTAAATACTACAAATGGGGTCACATGATCGTCTTTACGAGAGGATGATTTAATACTATGGCACCTTTATCTCTGCATACGCACTGATCCATGCACCAAGTTGGAATCAGCGGCAATTCAAAAAAGCAATCACCAATTTTATGAAGTATTGGAGAAATGACAAATGGGAAAAAAAAGAAAATTGCCATTAAAAATTTTAATGGAGAATATTTGAGATAGACATAATGTGTCAATGAACATGTTTTCTTTTATCTAGGGAATCCAATAATTATTTTGATATTTTCCATGCATAAGTTAGGAAATCGAAGGGACACTTTTAAACTATAGTTAAAGAGCACGCTTTCGTAATGACTTGTTTCTCGATTCTGAAATTGAATTGGGATTTGCTACGGCTTCAAAATTTACTTTATCATCCCTTTTCTGGATTTTCGCACTTCACGGTAGCGACTTTTGAACATTTTGAAACGCATTCATGCCGATCAAACAATTCGTATCCAACTTTTGAAAACCGACATACTCTCAACATGGATAAAATATTAATGAAATTCCACAATTCTATGATTCGCCTTGAACTCACTCGTCAGAATAGAAAATAGGAACCATAAGATGGAAAAACAAAGCAATGAAGGAGCAAAATAAAGGATGATTAAGAAAAGGAACACGTTACGGTAACAAGTTTCAAAATCAGATAAAACTTAATCCCTATGTTTGAGCGTGGTGAACGAAAAGTCAAACATTATAAGCACTTTAAAGGATATAATAGACAATTTGACAAACTGATGGAATAGATAAAGAGTGAATTGACGACAAAATGCTTCCGAAACATTCAAAAGGCTTTTACTGACGGGTTCCACGACAACGTGACGAAGTCGTTCCACCGGAAACAACCCAATCTGTGAATATCTTTCCCCAAGGCAGTATTCCATGATTTATTGAGGCTGGCACGAGGTTTGGTATTAAGTAAATTTTCAACCGTTGGATTTCAATGTTTTTAGGATCACTGCGTGCCAAACATCCTTCAAAAGAGCAACCTAAGGATAATTTTAATGAGTATTTGATGAGAAGACCATTCAAGACGAGATTAATGGCAACAAAAAACAGCACTGAAGGAGATTCGATCCAGAATTAGTATTATTTTGACGCCCGCAAGTCGATCAACAACCTAAAATAGCGGAAAATGAATTCACATCTATTTACGCGCAGGTGTACCTTAACAAAAAACGCAAGAAATGTCAAGAGGGTATGCGGACAAGAAGCACTCGAGATTAGATAGGTGGACATCGAAAATTCCTTCGAGCCCGCCGATCCCTACAAGGGACTCGAGGAAAAGAAAGAAATACAGGGACGATTTCTGAGACGGTACCATTGACGAAGAGACATCGGGTACGCTTTGGGGAGAAGAGCTATTGGAGAGAATGGAAAGGTCAACGTGGGAAAGGGTAAGAAGGAACTGGCAGGGAAAAAGGGGTAGAAAAATAGCGTGCAATGGGGAGGGGGTGGAAGAAGAGTATTTCAGGAAAATTGCCTGGGGAAGTGGAGGCATTCAAAGAGCAGAGAGAGAGGGAGGGAAGAGAGAAAACGAACGGTGTCCATTTGAGATAAAAGTGAGAGGGATGGCGAGAGGCGACAGAGAGGGATCAGGATATCGATAAAAGGACACACTGACAGCGGTCGAGTCGAGGGCCCAAGAGGAGATAAAGAGAGGGGGGGGAGGTCAGAATGGGGGAGAGGGTGGGTGGTTAAGGGGGAGCATATCGTATGAGGGCGAGGCGTGTGTTGGCGGAAGAAAAATAAAGTAGGAAGTCCTACCGGAGGCACGCTATTCCCGTTATGTTGATGAACCGTTCTTATGCCAGAGCTCCAAAGCATGCCACTTCCCACTAGGTCTCCTTCGGTATTAACCCACGCCTTTTCGGAACAGCCGATCGGAACTAGAATAAACTTTCTTAAGAACACTTTTGAGACTAAATCGATGCCTATAGAAAATAAATTCGCAAATAATTAATTTACATGTAAAAATAATCTTATGATACGAAATATTTAGGTGTTTGCCATGAAGAATATTCCGGAGCTAGAGAGCACTGCAGCAGTTTAAAATTAGTAAATAGTCAAAGCTTCCCTATTTAAGATAAATAGCTTATAGCACCTTATTTGTATGCATGAAGTGTACATTTTCTCACCTTCATTCCATTAGAAATATTTAAATGTTTTTGTCAAATTTTAATATTCCCGCATCGTAGTTTCCATCCCAAAAGTTCGTATGTCTCCCTACAAGAAATCACTGTCATTATGCCTAAAAACCATTTTAAGGGTTAATATTGTTTGCTTGAAAACTTTTAATTAATCATGGTGGCATGAAAGTTCAGTTAGAATTTTTAATGGTTTAATTCCATTGATGGTATGTAAACAGATGGTCTAGAAGCTTCATAAGATTGTCCCACAGAAATAGAGGCAGGTACAAATGGGACTTGCGACTAAGTTCCTCCCACTCTAGCATGTGTAAAGCAGGGGCAGGAGTAAAGTAGCCAACGCAACATATATAGCATCTGATAAGGTACGCATGTGTTTCTACGGGAAAAAGCACCTTCTGAAAAGCACGAATTAGTTGAAAGTCAGTGGATGAAAGTCATTTTTTGATGCAGGGATGTAGGACGATGTAGGGTCGATAAGAAACGAAAACTTTAAAATATTTACGGCGAAACATATTATTATATTGTAAACTAACATTTTTAGCTGAAAATGGTGATATTGAAAAATTCTAAATGATAAATCAGAACGATAGCTGTTTGGGTTGAAGTACTATGGACAATTTCATTTAAAAATTCATGAACCCTCTGAAATCAAATCGTGAAAACTTTCTGACACACTGCAACCTGGATTAGGTTATATTTTTATCTCACGCTCTCTGTAAAGAATTATAGTGGCTACTGATGTATGCGTTACCTCTCGCTATAGTTTATGGGTCAACACACTTGATGAACCCATAAAAAAGATACTACGGTGTTTAGTTCAGTATCTCCAATCAGCATAACACAGAAAAATGTTTAGCTCAAAGAGTCGTTGTGCTAAAACTTATTGTAAAACAAAGAGGCAATATCACTCAATCGTTCAATGAAAGACAAGTAACGGTCCCTAACTCCTCGGGCAATCTGCTCTCAGGATGAAAGAGGCAACAGAGTAGAAAAAAAACTCGAGTCAAAGCCCTTAAACCTTTCCATCCCTTCTTCACCCACCCTTAAAATATGATGTCATGAGGGATATTTCGGAACTGGGTAGGAGAACACGGTGCCGGGAGAGGGCTTTGCACGCCCGTCAGCAATGACGAAGGAAGGAGAGGGAGAAAGCGAGGGAGAAAAACGGCGAAACCGTGAAGTGGAACGGAGATAATGAAGAGAATGGGATGAGGAGGAGCGGTGGGGGGTGAAATGGGGTTAATACGGAGGAGAATATGAGAAAAAAACTGGGGCCCTTTTGGAGGGAATTAGCAAAAATGAGCTCGCGGAAACAAAGAGAACGGAAAAAAAGCATTAGATGTTGCAGGCTGTCGCACAAAGTGTCAACCTCTCTCGGAGGAAATTCCTCCTAGGGTGGCGGAAGAGATGAGGGGAGAGGATGGAGAATGGCCAGATTTGGACCGCTTCCGAATAATCCTTTTTCCCACCCGGAGACTTCATCTCTACCCACCCTCCAACCATAGCATAGCGTACTCTCCTTCTTCCATTTCTCTCCCTTTTCCGAGAGCGAGAAAAAGGGGAAATTTAATCTTCAAGAATAACGAGGTGAGGAACGTGACAAGGGACGATTAATATGACACCCAATTTCTTAAAGCGGTAAACCCTACCCCCACCCTCCACCTCACCCTTCCGTCTTCCCTCCCCTGAGAGCCAGTTCATTACTCGAGGATTGGTGAAGAGGCTTCCTCTCCCCACCTCCTCCTGATGCCACTCTTTCCTTCAAGATATCGCTCGCCTCCTTCTTCCGATCTCCTCATCTTTCCGCAGCGCATCCTTCGAAATCCTTACAAAGGGCATCATTTGCTGAAGCAGGTTGAGGAGAATTCCGAGGATATCCTTGTGTTTTCGGAAGAAGGCGGATAAAAGATAATTCCACGCAAGCTACGCTTTGGACCGCAACCGAATCTCGGAAGAATTGGGGCGAATTTCGTCCGAATGCGCATCATGGAAACTCCTGGATCGGAGGGGAGTTTGTGAGGATTGAGGGTCAGCCAAGCGTGGAGAGATGTGTCAGAGCGGACAGACCGTTTCCGGAACTTGAAGAGGTTGTCTTAAAACAGCGAGGAGAACTAAAGGATCTCAATCCCACGGAGAACGGGAGTCCAAGGAGGTATATTCGAGTTTTGGCCGCGTATAAGTTGTTCCCCAAGAGATAGTATCACAGTTTTAGTGGTCGAGTCATTTCTGACACGCTAAGATAATTTCGAATATATTTTGTACCCCTTTTTAAGACTCCGTCGAATTTGTTTCAGTAACGATAAGAGACCGTCAGTAAGACGACACCTTGTGAGAAGTCAAGGTCGGCAATATACCCGCTCGACTAAACCTAACACTATTCACTTAACAAACATGGGAACGACTAAGCTGACTTCTGAAAGAAAGGAACGGAATATAAACCCTAAATATACTTAATGCTAATTTAAATTGATTAACCCTTAGAGTGCCGGGGAGCGTGATCGCGTTCCTCCGAACTCTAGCGAATAGTTCCGGGGAGCGCTGTCACGCTCCTTCTGTATCGTCAATATTAATTTGTTGGTTGTTTACTGATTGTTGACTGATGGCATTTGAATGCAGAAAACTTTAAATACCGAACCTTTGTTCTTCCAAAATTGACAACTAGCAGTCATTTGCTTACGTTTTTACAAACTCTACGTGAAATAATATTTTTTCCTGAAGCTCTACAAAATCAGCCTAAATGCTCCGGCAATTTTAGCGAAGCTCCTAGGATATTGGTAGTCAATCAAAGGGTTAAAATGGAAGAGTAAGAATGTAGAATGTTTAGGAAACTTTTATAACAAATTCAAAGCTCGCGAGCTAGCCGCGAAAACTTTAGCGGAGTTACCCGCCGAGATGCACGATAGCAAGATATTCCAGCCTTTAAAGCCTCTAGAATTTCCACAGAGAAAGAGGACGCCTTGGTAGCTCAACTGGTAGAGCACCTGGCCGGAAATCAGGGGGTTCGGGTTCGAGTCTCCGTCAAGGCGAATGATTTTTTCTCTGTGGAATATCTTGCTAATGGGAAACTTTTGTTTTAAAGACATAACTTTCCAACGTTCGGTCAATTGGTTAGCGAAACACGACGTCCGAGGTCATGACGTGAACGTGACCAACGCCACAATCCTTTCAAAAGAAAAGCATTTTGAGAAGAAGTTTTTTAGGGAGGCCTTGGAAATCAGGAAGCACAAGAACAATTTTAATAGAGACGAGGGACAGAAGATAAGTTCATCCTGGCTACCGGTAATTTCGAGAACGAAGAGCGACTTTGAGAAGATTCCACACCTACCCCCACCCTCTCCACCTCCTTAAAGAGATATATTCGATGCGCAGCTAAGGCTTGTCATTAGCCCTGATGAGGTCTCCAGTAGCGGAGACGAAACGTAGGCCTTATTAACCTTAATGCGGGTATCCCAAAAGAAAATCGCTGGAATCCAACGTTCCTATCTATGTTAAATTTAGGGAGTGACGTTTCCTTAATATTTTTAATTAACTCGGCTTGAATTCGATGGGCTCCTATTTGTCACATGCCCTTGAGGCATACTTCATTTAAATCCATTTTCTTGACGCATCACGGAACATGAGTGGAGTAGTGAATGGCTGGCTAGGAAGATGAATATTATCTAAAAAGAAAATAAGACGCTAATTTAAAAGATATTAGAAAAGCGGATTGAAGAATCTGCGGCTTGCCTATGTTTGAGCAAACAACCACTGAGCCAGAATTTGATTCCGAAAACTTGTTAATTTTAGCCTCTTTATCGTCTTAGAAAGCGCGAGTGATTATGCATCAGTGGAATCTTTCCTGCTCATCGATAAAGCCGAATTATAAGAAAGAAATAATATTTTCTTCCATTGTCATGCAGCAAAACATGCTCACATTAACTGATTAGCCACGACCACATCCAAATTCTTAAACTGAAACCTTAAAGTATTGTTATATTCATGTTTTCAAAAGACGGCATTTACCTTTGTAGAAAAAACAAAACCTTTGCGTAAGCACTTGGCCGACAAGAGATGACTTATCTTTGAACTGGTCATCTCTTTCTCAGTTCATGTAAATATTTTCAATAACTTCGTCGGAAATTTAAATGATGGTGATTTACTTTTGCTGAGATACCTACTCAAATTTGAAACAATTTTTAAAAGTGGAATTCCCCACAAAATTGAGTAAAAATAGACAGAAATAGAAGAATGGAATGGATAAGGAGGGAAAGAAAAACGTTTGAGAAAGAGAGGAGATTTCAAACGATACAGGAGCGGAAGACTCACAAAGGAAAAGGTGTTAAAGGAAAGCCGTTAAAGTTTAATGTAATTTATGAGGGGAAAAAGAGGAAATGAAATTTTTTAATGATATATAAAATTTGGAAGACGATATTCCGGGAAATTCTCGCCTGAAGGATGACTAAAATGAAGCAGTTTAATCTCTTTTTGAATATGAACGAGGAAAGACTACGAGGTGGATTTAGGCGTAGGCCCAAGAGAGGGTGCTGGAGGGGGTATGCAGGGAAGGAGATGTGAAAAAATACTCGAAAAGGCTGAGGAGACGGAGGTTCCAGAATATTCTTTTTTATCACACATACGCCGGCAGACAAGGAGAAAATGAGGGCAAAAAATGGAAGCAGAGGTGCAGGAACCTTTATGAGGAAAATAATGGATTTAGGAAATGACAAGCACCTTGAAAAATATGTTGACAATGGAATACGTTAATAATAGGTAAAAGAAGGTTAGAAGGAAAACGCCTCCTCCTACTTCACTACACCTAAATCAATTTTATTTGTAGATTTAGAGAAATTAAATTTTCAGATTTAGAAAAAAAATTTACCTCACGTTCAAAATGAAGAATTATCCATTATTATGGAATTAGAGAAAACAGAAAAGGCAGGTACTTCTGTCGTAATCTTCATTTAAATTTCAGTTTTTTTATCGACGACAGACAGCCTGGGTATTTCGGTTATCATGTACTCGTTTTTCCCTAAAATGAAAAAAAAATCACCAAGAAGTACTGATTTTTCACGTCATATACTTTATGGATCAATTGCTGTGGTATGAGAGAAGGCGAGAAAACTATGCCATGAATAAGTTACGTTATTAGTATTTAAAAGTCTAACATTTGCCATGATAAACGGACGTATCATAAACTAGGCAAATCAATCGTCAGCCATACGCTAACTTTCTGGATAGGCATAGGGGTAGTAGCACATCTTTATACATTGCTGCTTTATGTAGGTTGAAATGAAAACCTACAATGATATGTATAATAGGAATGTATTCGGGGAATTATTTTTAGGAAAGAAGTTACAATTATACAATTACAATTATACAATTACAATTATAGAACTTCAACTATCAACCTCAATGCTCAATTTGCATGCTTTTTTAAAAAAGCGGGACAGTTTGGATTAAAGTTGTACCCAGTCATTATTAATTTTTTTCCATTTAAATGTTATCCATCGACCTTTAACCAAAATACCCGTAGCTGTGCAATGTTTATTTTTTCCTTCTCTGCCCGCTTAACGTTCTACCTAATACTACATGTCACATTACAATCCTCCGTGAAGCATTATATACAGTACATAGCAATGGAATAATGAAGATTATGCCATTATTTATATCTTAAATCACAATTTCAATTAGACTTTCTTCCGAAGTATCATCCGTTTCTCAAACTTGATGAAAGATAATTCTATAAAAGTCGAGGGCAGTGAATTAAGATGCTCTCCATATCCATTAGGGCTCTGAAGTTAGAATAGTTGGATCAGATTTTATTCCTGTCTAATGAAATACTGCATGCCAACATTATCACGCCACATGAAAATGTTGACATTTTAATGTATGATGGTGTATAATGACAAGATGTTTACGAGAGTATTAATTCAGATGAAACAATACCTAATATTACATTTGTGTAATTCATTTTAAAATAGTGTGGATGCTCTAATATGTTTCCAAATGATTCCATATGCACGTTCTCATCACACCTGGATGATGTGTACAAATCACACATACGGTTATCTAGAGAACTTTCCCCTACACCTACGTAATACCTTGTGAGCCTCGCCAGGGTATGTGGCAGGAGTCCAAGATCACAGAGCATTCACTACTTACATGTGGCTTAGAGGTGCAATGCTATTACTTTGGAAATATGTTGGGATATAAATTCATGAATTATTGATTCCTCACTTCGTCTTCCTCAATGTAGTTTCTGCCTCTACGGTTAATCAACAAAAGGGCCTGAAGTGCGAAAATAAACTAGCATAAAACGTATAAATTAATATATAAGCGTAACTTGCAACAAAGTATTGCAAAAAAGTATAAGACGCAGTGAGACATGCTGTATCCATCAGCATTGCATTCGAGAAGGAATGTAAGAAGTTATCTATCCAGGTTTTGAAGGAAATGTCTCCCATATTTCGAGACAGTTTTTATGCATGTTAACGCGTCTCGCACTTAGATTCACATTAACAAAGATAAAGTCCGGCGCGCGAACTACTCCGGTGCGCCATAATGCCCCAGGGAAACATGGAAAGAGAAAAAAAACTTCTTTAACGTTCCCTTATTCGCGTTTCGTCGAAATGGGTGACTTTTACGGCAACCTGTATCGAAATCTAAAGAGACACGAGTAATAGATCCCTAGACGGAGGCGACATTTAATCCGAGTGACTCGCACGAAAGATATACGACGGAAATGGAAATGAAGCAATCGGTATTGAGAGATTAAGGTAACGCATTAAACGATGCATAAAGCGCATGAAAAATTCAGAAAAAGCATTTGTGCACAAAGTATAGGGCAAAGGAAAATTTCGCCCCGTAATACAATGACCAGTATTTCAATTTCCAGGTGGCTACGATGTAATTTTATGCTTCTTATTTTGTTCACGCATTAGGCATTTTCAAACATTGAGTGTAAGTGACTCTCTTTGAATGGTGAACTCGATATAAATGACCCAGCTATAAATAAAAAAGTAATATATTTCTTCCTTGAAACGATTTGCCAATAAATGTTCCTTCCCGAAGAAAACTATTTATGTTTCAAGCAAAGAAATCAAAGGTGGTTCCAGTGAAATGATTAGGAAATAATTAATTTGAATTTTGAAAAAAATTGTCAGTCGACAATAACACCGAACATGACCCATTGAGCACCATTAAGGCAAGAATGTATCTCGGGCAAGGATCTCTCCTTAGGTACGAAGTATAAGTAACCTTTAGTATTTGCACGTAGTTTTGTTTGGAGGTGACTCACCCTGTGTCACACACCCTAGAGGTGGCTTGCAGGGTATTCAGCTGACTGAGCTATATATATTTAAGCAATATATATATAAGAAGTCAAGGGCGTATTGGGACTAAGAGACGTTGGAATTAGCTTGCACTAGGGATGTCACATCGACATCGATGTATCGAACTACTTGATGTTTTTTTCCGATACATCGAAAACATCGAGTGGTAAGCCAATCGATGGAACATCGAATCGATGTTTTCAAAACACTCAACATCGCAGCGATGTTTTAGGAAACTAGCGGTATAATAAATGTTTTTGTTTGACCAATAATTCATTTTTCTGATTATCATAAGCCTTTTAAGAATACGAACGAACCTACCCTATTTACGCCATCTATCTTTCGCATGTAGGGAAACATGAAGGTATAAAATCGTTCATGTTTTCATCCCAGTGTTGCCTTCCAAGAACATCATCCGCCATGTCTACATCAGTACCTTCTGAGAGGATTGTATCAGCTCTCAACTTGGTGGTACAAGATAACAGGAGTAGGTTGGGGTCGCTGCATATTAAGCAACGAGTGTTCCTTACCGATACTGGGAGCTTTAAACGTTTTAAACCCACCGTTTTTCAATCAGATTTTTGTTATACTACCAAGCTTAGAATATTTTTAGGGAATAGGTACACCCACTTTATTGTGTTATTTGTTGTATTATTTTATTTATCTTTATTTCATTATGAAACAGAGATATGTTTTCTATGTTTAAAAATAAATTCAATGGAAAAATATTTGCGTATTAGTTAGCAATATTTTACTAAATAAGGACCGATGCATTGGACCGATGAAGGAAGATGCAAAATTTCTGATGCATAATACCTAATATATATACCTCTATGATAATACCTAACCTCGGATATGAAGGCATAAAAACTCGATACATCGAAACATCGATGCTTTTTGTCATTGAATAATGAGTGAGTGGTGAGTACTTTTATAAACATCGAAACATTGATCACTTGATGTTTTTTAGCCGATGTGGCATCCCTAGCTTGCACTTTTGCGAAATATTCCCACAATTATTCACGACTTGAACTGACCCATCCGACGGGGGCCTTACTGAACGTAATGTACAACTGGCACCGCATGAAAGAAGGGACAGATGTATCGATGAAAATTCGTTGACATCTCTTGTGTTTGATTCGATGTCAAATAATTATATAAATAAATCATAAGTTAAATAAATGTAATATAAATTAAATATAAATTTCTTGGGGGACAATTGAAAGAAAATCAAAGAGTCTTCTGGTCGTACGTAAAGCAAGTGCTAGGCCATAAGTCTGCCGTCCATTCACTTAAAAATGATGAGGTTGAAATGGCCACAAACACTCTTGACCACGCCCCGGCATCTCCCTATCCCACTCGCACTTCCTCTGCTGCCCCTTATTGTCCGCTTAGTTCCTGCTTTCGGTCGTTGGCGCCACTTGTTCATTCGCCCGTCATTTACCTTGTGCCAGCACACAAAGTAAGCGTCTTACGGTGTTTCACTGCGGCAAACCACATTTTTGTGAAACTGCTCCTGTGAATAAGATCTGGTTTTCTTTTCTCAAAGACATCATTAAGTGTTTTAGAGTTTGGAAACCAGACTGTATTGGTAGAACATTATGGTCGGTAGGAGATACATCACATCGGGTTGTACCATGTGGAGGAAGGATGCCCTCCTTCTTCCATGGTTGTAACTCTGAGTATAATTCGAATACCGAAAAGGTGCATTGCTTTGGCAGTGGGAGAAGTGCATTCTTCGCGATAGTTTCTTAGTGAAGCATCCACAAGTTGAGTATGAGAAGCACTTTTTAGAGACGGATATACTTCGCGAGAAGGTACTCACCGACAATGAAGTAAACGTCATAGGCGTGGTAGGATTATAGGTGACTTTTTATAGCATTTTTAGTTATTATCTTAATTTACCTATGAATTGAATTCCCTTGGTGGCCAATTATTTTCTCTTTCACTGTAAATGATATTTCCATTTCATAGACCAATTCAACCCACGTGTGAGCCATGCGTCTGTGCAATTACGTTCTCAGTATCATTTGTGGTAATTGCTGCTATCAATGTTGCTCCTATTTATGTTCTATTGATGTCGATTAGAACAATTCAATTTTCCGAAATTTTCCCCTACCTTGAAATAGTATTTTAAAAATCCCTGACAGAACACGTCGTACCGATGGATTGGAAAGCAGCCGATGTACACCCATTTTTAAAAGTGATGATAGGGAGCAGCCATCTAACTACCGACCTATATCCCTCACATCCATTTCATGCAAAGTCTTGGAACACATAATTGTCAGTTCAGTCATGGGGCACCTAGATAGCCAAAATTTATTTTCCAATGTTCAGCATGGTTTCCGGAAGAGTAGATCGTGTGAAACTCAACTTGCTCTCTTTTCCCACGATATTTTAGTTTCTGGCGAAAATAATATTCCAGTGGATGCAACGCTTCTCGATTTCAAGAAAGCTTTTGACAAGGTGTCTCATAGCAAACTAATTTTGAAAATAAAATCTTATGGGGGAGACAGTAATATTATATCATGGATAAATGATTTCCTACATGATCGGGTACAAAGGGTTGTTTTGGACGGTGTTAACTCACCGGCCATTGAAGTCACTTCAGGTGTCCCACAAGGTAGTGTGATAGGCCCACTCCTGTTCCCTCTGTACATAAATGATATCAATAAGGTGGTCAAAAGTAAGCTTCGTCTATTTTCCGATGACGCAGTAGAATACAGGGAAATTCTAAGCCCAAATGATAAAGAATATTTAAATGATGACCTACAACTAAAAAATGGTGTCATACATGGTAGGTAGAATTAAATGTTTTTTAAAATGTGTAGTAATGAATTTTTGGAAAAGAATTGTTCTCCTCCTAGCACGTACAAAATAATAAATAATTAATTAACAAACGTGGAATACATTAAATATATTGGAATAATACTGACACATGATCTTTCCTGGGGTAAACACATACGTGAAATAATGAGTCAAGCTAATCATAGACTGAGATTCGTCAAAAGAGTACTGGGTAAATGTGACGAACATGTACGAGAAATCAGCTACTTTTCCCTTGCTAGACCTCATTTGGAATATGCTGCCAGTGTATGGGATCCCTACGAAAACGGTCTAAATAATGAACTTCAACGTGTGCAACTAAGATCGACAAGATTTGTAAGGGGACGGGACGATAACTATATTAGCGTAACTAGTCTATTAAATGAATTAAAATGGGAATCATTGTCAGATCGCAAGTTGAAATTTAGATTTAATCTCCTAAATAAATTCCAAGATAATATTTTCAGTGATGACGTTACAAATATTTTGCGAACCCCAGCTTACTATGGTAGACTGAACCATAATTACAAAATTAGAGAAATTGATCGCCAAACTGACAGATTCAAAACGTTCTTTTTTCCTCGTACAATTAGGGATATGAATAGCGGTCAATATGTCCAATACGAGTGAATCATATCATATTACAGGTAGTTGCGTAAGGACTTGGAGTTGTCCCAAGTAATAGCACGTTTTTGTATACTTAGCTTGCTATTTTTATATTTTTAAATAGTGCAGTTTAGACTAATATATTAATACTAATCCTTTTAAACGCATGATATGTAGTACATGTTTGGTGAGAATTCACCCCCTGCCTCACAACTTTGTGGTGGCTTGCAGGGTATTATGTAGATAATATTTTATCATTTACTGCTGAGATGTGCTTATAATCCTTGAGCTATAGAAAACATTTTTGTTATATGCACACAGTATAAGCCAATGGAGTAAATGTTGGATAAAAAAATTAAGTATTGATCTCATAACCTAGGAGAGGGTTGTGAAAAGGCAGAAATACTCTCCAGATTCACCCCAGTACGTTGGTCACGAGTCTGCAGTAATGCATCCAAATCACCCAACACCCGACCGCGACACTACGAAGAGATGCGACACCGATGCCTAATGTCTTTCTGGCCCGAGGCAGTGAGGCGGGTGAGTGAAGGCCGACGGATGCTTCTCATCGCCTAAAGGGGGGGGGGGTGGGGGGGGGAGGGGGCGGGCCCTGGCCCTTCGACGTGGAAGAAGGGGAGGACGGGTAAGTTGGAGGAAAAATATAGAGATCATCATTTGGATGCACCCTCTGCTCACGCGAGCGAGTAACACACGCCTAAGGGGTGGGGAAGACGTGTGCGCCACCTAATGCAGCAGCCCCGTGTTGGGCCAAGAAAACCCGATTCTCATCTTCGTTCCTTTGCTCTCCACCACCCATCCCATCTCCACACCTCCTCGAACGTCTTTCATTCTATACTAAGCTAGCGTAGAACTCTTTCTGATCAGGCGGGAAGTCATTCTTCGGAGAAGTAATGTTTATGACGCAGCTGTGAAAAGCCGATGGCTTGAATGGGCAGGCATCTCCCGTCTCGGCAGTTTTAATCCTTGGACGGAGTCTGGCACAAAGGTATGCAATTATTATATGTATCTTGGACCTAAATAGACGTGGACCGCGTACTTAAATGCCCTCCTTTAAGGATAATTAATATATATTCCATTTTTGGCACCGTCCGAAAAAAATTCTCCCCGTAAATTATTGGAAAAATAGCAGCAAGGAACCATTCTATCCTAAATTTTTCGGCCATTTGTAGGATTTTAAAATCCAAAATTTAAGTAGCAAAAAGCGAAGGCGAATGCATGCGTTGCAAGAAATGTTAGTAACTCTCTGCAAACAGAGCAAAACCAGGATGATTATTTTGAATAACTCGTAAGGTCAACGTTATCAGTAGAAATGGTAGTTAAAGCAGATGGAAATCTTATTAAATAATTATATACGATGGAAAACAATCAAAATTAAACCAAGTTTATAAATAACTACAAAGAGTATGAAACAGAATTTGATTAAATTGATGCCATATATTCATTGAAATAAGTTTTAAAAAAAGTGAACATTTTGTGCCCAACTAGTTTAAGTCTGTTAACAGCTACGTTATAAACATTTCTTTTAATGCATGATTAGCCTTCCATTTTTGCCGTATGAATTGCGTACTTTATTAAAAAATTAGGGCATATTGGCATGGGGGACAAGGAAGATAGAAGTCATTTTATATCACGCAGGGTAGAGAGAAGCGAAAACATTATGAAGCTTGACTGTCAGTCTATCTTCATAAACATTGAAGGACACGTATTTCTGCACGCGAAACCTATGGGAACGGCTCATCACAACACGCACGAAATTAAATATATCTTTGCAACCTTTTTTTTCCCTTGAACTTATTTTGTTCCTCCGAATTCTTCGCGGCTGGGGATATAACATCCATACAACATGCCTTTGGTGCGGCTTGCTGCGCGATATGCAGATGTATTCCCTCTTGAGGGAGGGGAAGCGTCCTGTTAATTTCGCCGTCCAGCGCCCACGCCGCAGACTACACGACAGCTCCGACACCCGCGCATCTCATTAGAAGTCCCCGCTCCAATGGACTCCACACGATGCGCTACTAAGGCGTACTTGTTCTGGTTACGGTGTCGATTATTTAAGCGCCGAGTGTACGCTACCGAGGTGGATTGAAACTCACGGACGAAAGGGAATATGAACGCGCTCTCGTCATTCAACTGTTCGATCATAATTTCCCTATGTCGTCGATGAACCTTCATCATCATCGTTGGTCAACAATCCTAGGATTAGTTTGACGCAGCTTTCCACTCCATTCTTCTATCGGCCAACCTTTTCATTGTGACGTAATTCTTCTCTTTTACATCCTTCACAACCTCTTCCATGTATCTCATACGAGGCCTGCCTTTTCCAATCTTCCCGTTCACTTTTCCCTCGACTAAAGTCTTCATCAGGCCATCATGTCTCAAGATATGGCCAATTTGGTTGTCCCGTCTTCTTTTTAGAGTTTTTAGAAGGCTTCTCTTTTCTCTTATCTTCTTAGGACTTCCTCGTTACTTACTCGGTCGATCCATTTAATCTTCAGCATTCTTCTGTAGCACCACATTTCGAATGCTTCCACCCTTTTCTTCTCCGCTGCTCTCATCGTCCATGCTTCACTGCCGTAAAGAAACATGCTCCAGATCTATGTTCTGATAAACTGTTTCCTTACTTCTACTCTTGTATTTCCAGCTGTAAGTAGATTCTTCTTTTGATAGAATGCCCTCTTGCCTGGGCTATTCTACTCACTATTTATGTCTTGCTTCGTCCGTCGTTGGTTACTCTGCTTCCCAGGTAACAGAACTCCTTCACCTCTTCAAGTTTTTGTTTTCCTATGATGGACCTTCAACACAGGAAATCGATAACCTATGGTCACCAGCATCATATGAGACGATATATATATATCGGAGAACTTGCAAAATTAACCTTATGGGCTTTCAAATTTTAATTATTCGAAATACAAAACGGACTGCGAAACTTTCAATTATGTATTAGGTTTTTGGTTACGAAGAACAAGATGGAAGACTTTTTGAGTTCCAAAATACAACAGTGACCCCTGAAAGTACACAGCCAAGGTCACAGGGATTACAAAAAGTGAATCGCTACCTCAAACCTCTCGAATCATAGGTTAAAAAGGTCCCATGGTCGATGGTAAGGTATTCAGATCCCTTTTGTCATCCCTTGGGCTTCAATGGTTACTCAGGGGTCAAAGGTTACCGGGATGGCAAGCAGTGAATCTGGGCTGCAAACATATCAAATATATATGACTCAATTTTTCCCACATATGATACATATATTTCCCGTATATGACGCATATATTTCCCATATTAGACTCCTTATATTTCCCATATACGTATATCCGATATATGTGACATATATAGACCATATATGGCTACATATGTGGCCCATATATGGGCCATATATAACTTTTGGGCCAATTGTCTATAGATTCCATATATATTTCCATATATGGTCCATATATGTGAGAAGTATTGAGAAAATGTATGTCCCATATATTTCACATATATGTCCCATATACAGGGCTTCAGTGTGGGTTGTTATTACAATATAAGATTAGTAGTTGGGTTTAGTAGAGAGATAAGGAGGGGGCGGGAAGGGAAGGAGGAGGGGAGGGGGAGAGGGTAGGTTCATCATAGGACCCTTTGGTACCACCCGTGGGTGAACCACTGATTCTTCCGGATATTCTATTTGCAGAATCATATGTATTCTCTTTGTCATTCATTAACACCTGCTTCACTTGTTTTATTCGTATTTTCTCTAACAAATATTCATCTCACCTGAAGGACTATTCAATCTCTTTTCCTAGACCACAATACCTCATGATGTTCACAATAGGATTCGTTTCCAACCCCTCGAAATCAATGTTATCATACTTTGAAAACTCATAAGATTCCTTAATTTCGGTTTGCTCGGTTTAAAGTCAGTTCCAAAACCTAGCCTGAATTTGTACGATGTTCACTAAGGAACATCAATTTTACAGAAGAAATAATAGGGCAAAAAAAGATAAGTTGCACAGGTGTCAATGCATGGTCATGTGAAAGACTGTGCAGACTATAACACAAGAGCATCATGCGTGAAATTTTTGAGGCATCGGTGGTTATCATGATTTTGAGCAAAACAAACCTGAACAAAGGCCTTTTTAAGTTCGGTGGGCGTAGAATGTGAGTTATTTCGGGATAAATGTGAAGGGAACATTAGATGTTGATCAAGGAGACCTTTAATTTTCACAAAAGTGTGTGACGGGAGGAGTGAGAATGCTGTCGAGTTGCTGGGGATGTGTGGAATGGGGAGGAGGGGGGGGGGGGCGTTTGACTCGAGCTAAAAGTCAACCACGTGTTTTTTGTTCCCAAACATTTGTTATTACGTTGGTGCCGAGCGTCTTATCGAGTCTTCCCTACTCTTAATGCACGCAATTAAAACTTGTTTTTGGGAGAGTGAAACTCTGGCGCTTATGTATCTACAGGCCATTTCCAAAGGTAGGCATTTTGTGGACATGGATAAAAATTAACATAAAAGCATCATGTCATTAGAGCTCGGTTAAATTTACTTTATTTAACTTAAATTAATTAAATAGTGTAATGAAAATGTGGCCAAATTTAAAAATTTTAAAATTATGTATTTTTTAACAATGATTATTAATATATACTTAAATTTCATGAATTTCGAGTGAGAAAAAAAATCTTCTGAAAGTAATAATTAGATATATTTAGTAAACTCTGTTAGCCCACACGATTTACTTGAGAAAAACCCGCACGCCGGAGCCTCGGAATTCGTCTGTATGTGAGCGTCATCCATAAATGACGGCAGAAAGAAATCAGAATAAATTCACAAAATTTTCAATATAATGTTGCACATCAATTCATAATATAGCAATTTCCGGCACAAATTCGCAAATTCATAATTTAAGATTT
Organism: Platycnemis pennipes; assembly: GCA_933228895.1. NCBI lineage: Eukaryota > Metazoa > Arthropoda > Insecta > Odonata > Platycnemididae > Platycnemis > Platycnemis pennipes. Next base: position 115,351,536 of record OW121850.1, read on the forward strand.
GGGAAAATTAAAATTATAAACTTCCGGTTGAAAGTGATATAGACAGTAAACTACTGAGAGCGGCTATCGGAGGATCCACATAACAGAATATAGAGGAAGGAAACAAACCTTCATTTGGAACAACATGAAGGAAGGTAGAAGTATGGAGTTTATAAAATGAGTGGGCCCAGAATAAGGCATTGGTATTTTTTGATAACGTGATTTGTTACGGGGTATGTATGAGGTAGAATGGTCACTGAATAGGCCAGTGTATGGCATAAATAGTAAAATACTGATGATGTTGAAACTACTGCAGAATTGAACTGGCAACATATAAAAAACGAATTCTTAAATAAAAGATCAAGGGACTGGCTATAGAGTCTACAAAGCATTCGACTTCTTATGGTACATTTTTCTCAAAATATAAGTGGTTACGACGACATTTCCGATTGTATGAAGAATAATTCGCCTTTAAACTTATAAATGTTTATCAAAAACTAAATGACGGACGCGGCTGTGGCGTATATCGACCACAAAACAGGAAATATAACAGAAGACTTTCCCATCTAAATAAAGGGCCATAGTATGGGATATAATATGTGCTCAATTTGCTATAACATACTCATGATAATAATATATCGGTTTTACTTGCAAAGAATTTTAGGGCAATGTCCCAAAAACTTCCATTGACGCATTAATTAGCTGTTTGTTACGGCAAAAGCGATCTTTGGTTCGGTAGCTGTTCTCAATTAGTTTTACTATTTTTCTCATTTCCATTAAACTCATATCTATATCTTTTCTTTGAATATTCATATTCCATTATTCAAATGTCATGTACACAATTAGTGCCATGAAGGTGACGCTATACAGTTAAACGTGCAATAAGGAATGAAAAAATTGATACATTTCATCGAATCGAGTTCAATAGCAATAGGTTAGCATTATGGAATAAATTATCAAAATTCGAATACATCATTCACAGCATATATTTTTGCTATTTAATCTGTACCCCAGTTTCTCTATTAATTACAATCGGTTAAATCAGGGGTCTCCAAACTTTTCAGCCCGCGGGCCGCATTAACTATCAAACAGCAGTTTGGGGGCCAACTACACACTCGAGGCCCAAATAAAGAAGAATCAAAACATAGATGCTGTTTAAGCCTAATTATTTATTTAATATTATTTTATTCGGTTATTATTAAATAACACATTGATATACTACACATGAACACCTGTATAAGTGGGAATGGTGAAATTGTTTCCTAAATGTCATAATAGCAGACATTTCTGGCTTTAGATTTGATGTCCCTTACATCAACAGTGACCTAAAACTATCATCAGGCAAGTTTGTTCTCAAATTGTTCTTCACGTATTTCATTCTTGAAAATGTTTGCTCCCACAGGTATGTTGTTCCAAAGATATAAAGGTGCGTTGATGCAAAAGTTTTGACTCTAGGATAGTCTTCCTTGTGCAAAAACTGGTAAAAACCCACCACTCCTTCTTTGAACTTGACCCTGAGGGGGTTAGTTGCTGTGCGCCTCTATTTTAATTCGGCAAAAACGTTACGTCCACGTAAACGACGGTTGATCTTGGCAGGATACACGTGAATTTCCGTAATTGTTTTCCTCAGATAAAAATGTTTCCACGGGCCGGATGAGTGGGCCTCGCGGGCCGCATCTGGCCCGCGGGCCGTAGTTTGGAGACCCCTGGTCTAAATCATTGCGTCATTGAAAGCATCCAGTGATCTAATAAAGAGCGTACGGCTATTACATTTTGACGTAGTGTATGTATCATTACCCGGTTATTCCAAGCGGGAATAATATTTCCGAATTACTTTTTTGTTTCACGAGCTAAACTAAATGCAAGCACAGCAATCAATGTGCTAATTCGCAAAAAACAAACTTATCAGTCAATTAACAATTGTTTCCTGGTGGTATCGTTTTCAGTCTGTACTTTATAAACTGCGCTAACTAGTAACCAACTATGCCATTCAAATTATACTCGTTTTAATAGTACTCAATTTAGTGTACTTACAAAATCACTTTCGTCGAATTTCAACAGGAGCAACGAGCAATAAATTTAAGGGTTAAAGTCACGTGATAGGCAATTTAGCTCAATCTTTTATTGCAAAACTGTCATGTCACCTTCATATGGTGTTAAATTAATACTATAAAAGAAAGGATCAACAATTCATGAAATGCAATGAAATTATTTCAAAATATTCTAAAGGTTAATAAAATATAAATTACCTATTTGTGTGCACGATGCTTAAAGACAAAATATTTTACGTGTTGGATTTATCTTCGAAGCAACAACGATTTAAACGGTGTCTATTTTAATTGATTATGTACTGTAGGCTAGAATTAATGACAGCAAAACATTAATATTTTTTGGAGCGGGAAGAAATAGAAGACAATTAGAGTGCCAATTTCACCACCACTGTCGGAAAATATTTCCGGAGCCCCATTAGGACCATAAAGGGGTTATTTATTGCTATAATTTGCCCTCATGTATAATATTATTCGAAATAAAAATAAATTATGGCAATGCTCATCTATTATCCATATGTTAAATCTATATCAATACAAGCACTTGAGAGTGGTAAGGACCGGATCAATGGACAAAAGGAAATCTCCAAATTGATTTTAATGCTTTTAACGTGGACTGAAAGAGAGGTACAAAATTATTATTTTTATACTTCATTTACTTTTTCATACTTGACAAACGTGCTGATGACGATGAACAACCGTTCACTCGAAAACATCATTTCAGGGTGTAGAATCTTAGAATTTGGGGCTTGCATAATCACCCCGATAGCAAGAATACGCAGGCTAAGTGCAACACTATTTTTCTTGTGAAACATATGGATGATAGGGACGCACCATTTTCTCATTAGTGTGCAAATGAGGATAATCTGCATTATTTAACTTCTGAGGGAAGCAAAAGATTTGGTGGATCTTGGATTGGATTATTTTCTCAGGCAAAAACAAACCAATTCGAAAGGGGACACGAATGAGCGATATTGTAATAAATCGAATTAAAAACGATACCTATCGCTCTTCCGAAAATAGGTTACAGAAACAATTTTGTTTCGGTTAGCGGATTCCAAAAGGAGTCCAGTGTAAAATAATATTGACCAATTGGATCCACCACACTTGAGAGCATTGTGAAACTCCAAGAGGATGCTCTCATAGATTGGAGTGTGAATTAAACTCCGAGGTGAAAAAGGAAGTTTCAAACCAGGTCTACTATCATTTACTGGACCCGATAATTCAAAAGTCCATATTTATTGTCACTGATTACGAAAGGAAGGAAGAGATGCAAATATTTTTTAGGTAGTAAATGCCATATGAGTCATAAGATTTAGTAGTGCATTTCCTGTGTACAATAATTAGGAAAGAGACAAAGAAAAGGAAAAAAATTAGACATAAGTTGGCCTTGAAAGAAAAACGGAGAGAGGTTCATGGCTAAGTTACTTAGATGGCATAATTAAGACATTTCCTATGAAATTTCGTAGCTTGGCTCAGAATGAAAAATTTAAATACAAGAAAAAAAACCTTTTTTATCCTTTCGGGAAATTACGGTCTCATGAAAGCAGGTATCGAAGGAATTTTGAATGGTTGGAATAGCAAATAACAAATTAGGGTATGTGTACGAGTTTATGGAGTAAGTTTAAGAATAATCTGAAAAAAGAACTACGTAATGAAGGGATAACAGCGGATAGGAAAATTAGATGCAGAAATGTGTCAAACTAATCTTAGTAATGATGAATTTTGATGATGAATATCTATTGAATGAAAACGCTCGGATGCAATTTAGTTTTATTTGCTAGTCTAAACCTAAACCGACAATAATGCTAGATACGGACCGCTAAAATTAACCTTACAGTGACACTTTCACCGCATATGCGTCTGTTCAAAACGTGTGCGTAAAAAATATCCAAACTCAGGGTAGAAATATGTCGCGCGGAAATCCGGAACTGAACACTTTCAGTAGTAGGTACGCTTTACACTCCATGAGAGGGCAGCATAAAGCTTATGCATCGCGCGGGAATGAAAATTTGATCATTAATCGAATAATCACTCCCTCATACGTTCCATGAATTAGTTACGGTGAGTTACAGATTAGAAACACACCTGGTGTTTCATGGAACGCTTCGTGTTGGACGAATCTCGTAAGTACATAATCGCATTTCACGAATTCACTCTCACTTCTAGTGGATTCATTCCCAGCTGGAATTGTTTGTCTTCCAAAAAAATACCTTAATCAGGGGATCATGCCACTAACTGTAACGCGGTGGATTCAATCACCGGAGGAGTCAACGAGGATAGCTGGAAACTTATCGCGATGTACCGGCGCCTGCCTAGCGAAAAAGCATAATTAAACCGGATTAATTTGGGTCAGCTCCGCAAAACGATAATACGGAAGATGTTATCAGTGAAGATCATCATACTTTTTGCCTACACAGTGAGTGACTGGCTATTATTGCGTAAACCTGTCATGAATAAAATTTGTTGGAATTCATGTTCGGTAATACAACCTCACCTTCGACACGTGCAAGTTTAAAGCCGTGTCGTTGTGTTTCAATCTCGTATGCTATGACTCATGCATGGACCGGCGGTTTCGTAATCGCTCATCCAATATTGATTCATTTCACTCTCCTCTCCCTGGTATAAGCCGTGTAAACCAGATTAACTTCGAGTTTTTTTTTGGAAAAAGTCAAGCCATAGCCAAAAGTTTGACCTGTTGGAAGCACGCAACTGAGGGATATAGTTATACTGCAAAGGCATCTGATAATTTTTACATTAAGAAGGCAATATGTTACTATAGACGTTAAAAATAAATTCCGGATCGCAGGAAGTGGCGTCAAAGAAGAAAATCGTCGAGTCTACCATCCAGATTTAACAATAAAATACAAATGTTGCTTTACAAATGCAAAATCGCATAGTTCCACATGCTGAGCGGTATTTTCTTTAAAAATAATTCAATACACCACTGTAAAGGCCGCGCGGCCTTAATAAAAATCTTAATTATTCCAGAATTTGTGCTTCCGGGAAAGTTTTTCCATCACCATCCAACCATCAAGATTGTAAACACCTACATTAATGAGAGCAATAAATACTATTTTTGCTCAAAGAGAGATGACTTTCCGATAACTTTTTGGGCTATTTTTATCTTCACGAAATTCCTGGTTTTTTAAATTAGATTTGAAAACTTTTCACTTTGTGTATTTGAATTTGCTCAAGAAATTGGAGATTTTCGGGCAAATAGTTTTTACAGTATTTCACAAAAGTTTTGAATAACATACTGATACGAAAATTTGCAGAGTAAACAATTAAACTTCTGAAATACAGAATGTGGGGTGAGGTATGATGTGTTTCACACATTGCGAATTATTAAAAGGCAAACAGATTGTCACGCTCATGTCATGAAATGACAAAGGATTTTAAGTATTCAATTATGCAGTAAATATTCACAAATACCATCGGAAAATAAAACAAGTGATTAATATGTAACTATGTTTTCCTTAAAATGAAGGTAAATGACGCGTATCCTTTTACTATGCGATAATTTCAAGCCGGTTAATATTTTTTGAAAGGAGATAAATATGTAATGCTACTGGCTCGAGGCAAAGGGGAGTTTTCCTCAGTAAACAAATTTTAAGCCATGAAAGTGATGCAATTAACTTCGGCAAAGTTCTACAATGAAGTATAACAGTAAGAAATATATCATGAAAATTAGATGTTACCTATTTATCACAATCCCAATGCTGGTTGAAATGATTATACATTCCTTGTGAAGCATACCTTTTACGTTTGTCGAGAATATTTCCATCAGAACATTGCAAAATACTGTATGAGCAACAATACCTTTTATACGGAGTAACTTGCCCGTAATCTAGCAAGGAAGTAATCAGGGTGAAAGCGCAGTGCAGTAACGTAATATTGAACAGTGGGCCGAAACAGTGTTCCGCTAGCTAACTTCCACACTTAGCTCCAATGTGTATTACAGGAGCATAAGGGAATATTTATCATTCACAGCCGATTCTGGGGCACTGTGGCGCGTAAAAAGCTACCAATATTTTTTGTCCCCAACCCACGGGGCAGATCCAACAATAAGAACGAATTCAAATCGGATAACGAAGAACGGACCATTCGTCGAATCGGTCCCGGATAGCTTCTCCTCCATTCCGTATCAAGTCCAACCACCGACAGCTTTACGCGAATGGAGCCGCTAGGTATATGGCGGCGCGAGGAGGACGATTTCATGGAACAGAACGGATTAATCTTTTGTTCCGATACAGCCGGTCCCTCGCCCACGTCCTCGACCGTGTCCGACCGGCTGTTTTGAAATGCGCGGGCGCCCGTGACGTCACTAGTCGCCGAAGAACGACTTCGGACCCGGTAATCCGAAACGACGGACGAGTGGAACGAAGCGATAATTTCGGAATCGAGAATTTTTTAGATTTTTGCGCCGCGCGCACACGCGAATTTGTTGCATGCGTGAGACAGACAGACTGCCAAGGGGAGGAGGGGGGGGGGAAAGAGAGGGAGAGTTTAGTTTGGGGAAGGGGGTTTTTGACAGCAGGGAGGAAAGGATGTGGAGCGTGTAGGGCGTAAAATTTGACGAGAGGGCGGCGGGAGTATGGAGGGGAGATCGAGGAACTTCAAACGGCATGAACACGCTCCCACGCGTCCGTGCAATGAAAAGCGAAAGTCGTCGCTGGTCGCGCGCTGAAACAAAAGGCGTAAAAGCGCGGCGGATTGATGGTGAGAGCCCTGTTGTTCCGAGGGAAGGGAGCCTGTTTGAATCGAACGTTGGATAAGAGTCGGGCGTGGCGGGATTAAAATCCGCGGATCGCAATGCTGGGAACAAAAGGGGACAGGGCTCAACAGCTCCCTTACGCTTCAACGCTCCCACTGCTGATATCGACGTTCGGGAATCGCTCTGGAACACGAGGGGGAGGGAGCGAGCCGTATGTCTGGCACTCAAATGCATGCTTTCACTCTGCATCCCACCTATTTAATTATTTTCGGAATTTCGCGATAAAAAGCAGGGGCCATTTACAAAGGGTACCATTAACCCATGTGGAAAAATTGAGGAAAAATACCTATTAAAAAAATTGAATGACTCTCAACTAGTGATTCATACGGAAAACGGCATTAAATTACTCCACAACGATTGCCAGTTCCAATGCACTCTCAAAAATCAATCGCATCGTGCATAATGCCAATCACTTTTCATTCGAAAGTCATGTATTGGAAAATTTTCGCTACACCATGAGTTTTCAGTGTTTTTGACGCCCATACGACTAAGAAAAGGAGAAAATTTATATTTATGCGGATGTTGAAGGGAATCACAAAACACTAGATGGAAAAAACAATACTTGGACGTAAATTTTATGTATCGTATGTTCAAGCGGCATAGACGTTGCCACAGTTTAAAATAATAAGTGAGGCAAACGGGTGATGCATGTAAATTTACACTCATAATAAAAGATAGTTGTTCAAAATTAACTGGGGTTAAGCCTATTGCGCTACATTAATACTCCTTTATCTGAAGTAAAGTCAAGAATAATTTCCTATACTCACTGAAATCTGAAGAAACAGCTGGTAAATCAAGTAGAAAAAACTCGAAGTTTTCTTACCTGGAAAAAGAAGAAACAAAAATTATTTACAAGTTTTTTTACTCTCATAATTAAAAATAAGATTGTGAAATCAGATTTTTATTTTTAATTAGAGAAATATATATTTTTTAATGATCTGAAAGCTTGTATCATTGAGACCCAGACCATCTATGAAAAGCTGTTAATTTACGTACAGAATTTATTTTTTGGATAAAAAATAAGACTTGATGAGAAAATGGCGAGCAAGAATGATAATCTAACCACACTAACGCTTGTATGTTGAAATATTCTAGGGGAGTTTTTTATAATGCCTCAGTATAAGGTAATTTGGATATCAAACAAAATGTTTAATTGAAGGAGGTTGAATAAGGAGGCATTTGGCAAGATGTTGAGGAATCAGTAGATCATGTAAAGTTTTTAGAATATCATTTTACCCTTAAGTTAATTATAAGAATAAAAATAAAATCTTTAAAAATTACGCAAATGTGAGTGTAACACTTACCATAAAAAGGGGAAAAAATTAAAATTACATTACTCAATAAAACAGCTTATCTCTTTAAGGTGGATAACATTCCTTTGACTTTATTGTAAACTCCCTCAATTATAACTAAAATTTACTGAATCTTAAAAAAGTATTTTTTGCGTAGCTGAATTAATTTTTTTTAAATGATGGAATGAAATGAAGATGACTGACGGGATTCCACGATGTTATAAGCTACAACGCGTATCAGAGTACACAAGACGGATGATAAAAGAATAAACAATGTAGAGTGCATCATATTTCTCAATGTTTTCCACATGTGGGTCATGGGAATCTTAGAAATATGTATTATTTATGAGGATTGCACGGAGAGCTAACATTTTTTGAATTTTTTTGGGTGGGAAAACTTAGTCAGCTTTTGCAAATCTTGGACGTAATTTCAGTATCCATTTGGGGCTGAGACCATTTTTTTGAATGTTCTTAACGTCCACGAGTGAACTTAAAGATAGGAAATTTGGGTTCTCCAAAATTTATTCCACATTTTAATAACTGAGAGGTGACGATAATAAGGCAATTTCGATCTTTAATGTGATAAAATTCAATTTTTACCACGATGAACGTGATATAATATAAGGTATTACACTATGCTATTTTTATCTCCTATTATAAACGGTCATGTTCACTAGCGATTGGTAAATATAGGCTAATTTCATTTTGCTTCCAATGCTTTGCGTGCTAACCTTTTCGTATATAAATAGGTAGACATACACAGACCAATTGGTTAAGGATGAGGAATGAAATCACCTTTTTGTCAGGAAGAGGATGCATCAAATCCGTGGGAAGGTAACTAATTACGTGAATTTACGGCAGTACGGGCAGAGCTGAAATCTTGTGCTCCTGATCCCTCGCCCAATGTGCAAAGTGAGGGAAAGGGAGAAGAGAGTGGAGGAGAACTAACGAGACGAAGTCGAGCAAGACTCGTAAAATCAAGAGAGTGCTCCGTGTTGATAGCAAAGGAGAGGCAAGTGAGGCGAAGGAGGAGCAGATAGGAGGATGAAACGGCACAGCGATCATAAACACGCATTCCACTTGGGAAGTTTAAGGAAAGAAACGCTAGGCACTCAGAACTGATACCGATTAAGCGTCAAATCCCTAGACGATAAACGACACGCGGAGGATGCTAGGTGGGGTGGATTAGGCGCATTTAAACGACCACACGAACCGGGAATTACGACGGACGAAGCCGTTTGAACCGGATAAGAGGGGTGATGCGTCATAAGGCAGGACCTTTCAAGAAGTTCACGGAATCGGAGGACACGGAAGGTATGGTTCCGGTAGCGATACGCGCGAAGAAAAAACCCTCCTTACTTCCATCCGAGATAAGAGGGAAGCTTACGGGAGTACAGGGTGCGCCTCTATCTCTCGCGAGCGTAGTAAGCACTCCTAATCCATCGGAGCAGTATTCGCGAGTCATTGACTGCTTTTCTGAAAGTCGTGCTCCAGACCACAAAATCTATGGGACCGTCGTTCTATCACATCTCATTTGAATAAGTAATATTCAAGCATTTTTTTTAGCCCTGCAAAAGATTTCAGTATACTAATTGTCACACATTTAAAGCTGCTTTCACTGCACGCATAACGCCTGAAATTTGATATGAAACAAAACAAAACACTAACTTGAGAATAACGTGCGATATTCACTATGGAACGTAATGAAAACGACTATAGAAATACACTGTTTTCGAGATTGGTAAAGTGACAAGGAAATAGAAATTAAAGAAAAAAAATAGTTGTAATGAAAAACTTCACAATGAGAGCATATTTTCACATTTTATTCAAGTATGTAGAAAAAATTGAGGCAAGGCAGGCAAAGATGAAGAGCGTAACCGTGAGATTATTCGCCAGAGAAGGGGATAGAGCGAGAGAAAGAGGAATATAACAAATGAGCAAATTGCATAAAAGGCATGCAAATTTGAAGATGATTTGAATAACGAAAGCTTTAACTGCTAGAGGAAAATGGAGAATATGCCTAAATCAATGCAAAGTAGCACACAGTGACTGTTTACAAACATTTCAATATAATTGGGGGATAAATAATGATGATAATAATTGTAATTTATATTTATATACGTATTAATCGTTCAATGAAAGAGAAACAAAAATTCTAGATAGAGAACTGAAGCTCCTGAGCCACATCTGGCTCATCGTTCATATGTATTAAGCTAAATTATAAATGAAAATGAAACTGCCATAGCTTAAAATATGAAACCCTTTATTAGAATTGGTGAAGGAAGCTATAACAGTTTTATGTCATGAAAGCAAACCGAAATCTTGCCTTATTTTAAAAGCGACAAGTTATGTACTGGAGAAACTACTAATTTTCCAGGAAATGTAGACCAACTGCTGACGCTGATAGAAAGGAAAAAGAGCACTTTAAGAGGAATTCTCTCACTTTGATATAGATAGGTATCAGAAATACGACTACTTTTTTTTATATTTCCTTAAATTTCTTCCTTCCTATAAATAAATATAAATGGATTTCGTATAATTTATAAATCCTTTTACTGGCTTGTCCGACTCTTCCGTTTAATTTATTGATCGTGATATAAATTAGGAAACTAGGTATACTATCCTGTTAAAAGTTTTGCGGAAGATTGTTGCAGCACTCTGGCGAAATCAATCCATAGAAGAAACCCAACCAAGATAAATCAAAACAGTGCACGAGACACCACCCAACCGTCACATCCGAGGCTGCTTAACACGTCGCGGGGCACGCGGAGTAATCCGGCTTATCTCGCGGGGGCGTTATTCCTCGCGAAGGCAGCCGAGAGGGCTACGGGACCGTGCGTTTCCGCCACAATTTTAACGACCCCGCGATTAATTCCCCCGCGCGGAGAGCCACCAAGATCGACGCCGGGAAGTCAAGACAAATATCCCGGGGCTCTTACCGGGGAGCCCTCCCACTCTTGAAGAAATATCTTGCCTCCCTAGGCCCGCTCCGGGGTCGCTGGAGCGCTGAATGATGAGGAGGTCTTTTTTTCAAGCGGGGTGGTAAGTCCCGGGACACCCGTGAGTCGACAGATAAGGCATTTTAATGCAAAGCTCGACGCGAATTAGCGAAAACTTGGGCGTCACTTTTATCACCAGCCAATAAACAGCATACTTAGGTTTACACTCCGCATTAATTTTGCATGCACTTCCTTGAGAAATGTCCGCATTAAGTTTAAATCCGTGGAACGACAACGGCCTTTTTTTTGCCTTCTCTACTTCTGATGAATTAATTATTTGGTGCGCAGTTTTTCTTTGGTGTTTGAAAAAAACTGTTGTCGTCGTTCGTTGCCAGGTTGGTGATCTTTTGGCTCAGCAAAGGAGGGTTGTGTTTGAATCCGTCGAGATTATGTCGAATAGGTAACCAAGGAGTCACGCGATACAAACACTAATGGTGTGCAAATATAGTGTGTCTGTTTCACTCGTTATAACGTTATTAGTCGCTTTCGCTTGAGTTTTTCTCATCTGTCTCGACTATACAGCCCCCAGATGAGATAAAACACGAGTGTAAAAAATGAATGAGGTTGTAATTAGCGGTTTCAATGCACTAAATTTGTGAAACATTTGTGTTTACCCCGCGTGATTCCTTTCTTACCTATTCCAGATAAACTCGATGGATTCAAACACCCCCCCTGGGCCTAGTGAGGAGTGGTCGCCAACGTCTAATCGAAATAAATCAATGCAACATCGAAATGTCACCTTAGACACGAATCGTCTTTGTCTTAGGATATCGAACTTACATTACATTGCAGAAATCTGTAGCACATAACAACATACGTCTGCTTTACTTTTTTGTTTAATGATTTTTTACATCATAATTAGTATATTTCCTTTTTAGTGTATCCTTTAAACTCATTTATTTTCAGCATATTTTCCAATGACTAGCATATTGTGACAGCACAAACAGTCATGACATACTTTAGGAACACATATGAACGCTAAGACCAAGTATTTGGTCTAAATTCACTTCACCATTTATTCGCAAGAAGAAGCTAATATGTTTTTAAAAATTTTTACGCCTAGTTTTCATGGCGTGTAAGACATTGTTGCGATCGAAAGTCAAAGAGAAAGTAATAATAACACGCGATTATTTCAAACGGTATTGAAATTTGAAAAAGTACCAACTCAAAAACAAATACTGATAATGTTATATATTTATTACAGTAATTTAATGCAACCATTTTTGTTATAATAATCCGTGGTTTACCAATAAGCGTAACTGTATATTAAGAATTCGTATTCATGTTATCACAATCCATTCATATACAACTTCGGCCAAAATACAAACACGAAAAAAAACAGTTTATTCCATGCTTTACGATATTTGAACAATATTTAGTATCATATATGAAGCAAATAGGTAGATTCATGCAAAAAAACTGTCTCCAATTAGAATTTCGTATATGGTCAACCAACTGACCGTCTTTTTTTTATACTGGGCAACCACGGCGGAGAAGGAAGTTATGTCGGTAAAAAATCGGTTGGTTGGTTGGTTATTCAGGGGAGGCGACCAAGTCATTTGCGCCATTTAGGATAGGTGGGTAGTTGGGTAGTGGTGGAACAGAGGAAGGGTGGAGAGAAACCCGGCGTCGCCATTAGCCTATTCGCTCCAAAGGGACCACGGCTTAACGTCCCATCCGACGGACGGAGTACTGAACTTGAAATGCCCTCCACTAGACACTCAAGTGGGGACCGGTTTTTACACTGAAAAATCCACCACTGCCGGGAATCTAGCCCGGGCCCTCGGGATGGGAGGTCAGTACTCTAGCCACCGCACCAACCCGATCCCCGTGAAAAAATCCCTACAACTATAAACGTCCTCTTCGCCTTCCATCTGTGCTACCTGCTTCCGGACGCAGTTTTTCTCAAATTAACACTCAAACAGCTTTTCCCAATCCTTTTCAATAGCACTACAACCGCAAAAACATTCTCTGTCTGCCCTCCTGTCACCTACAGAAGCCCAGATAACCTGAGTAGCATTTTCCCCTCCCCAAATCCTCTCATACCCCCAAAGCCCCCCTTCCACTCCCTGTAATCGTCCGAGATGCAAACTCTGCCTTTAACTCAATTATGGCCACCATTGACGTCTACTCCTTGTATGTCTCAATCCAATGATGAAGGTCTATCCTCCCTCACACTCTATCTACACCAATGCCCTAAAATTTCTTCGACATAATCCTTGTTAAAAAACAGCAAAGTTCGTTCTAAAAAAGAATGCCTTCTGCTTCGATAAAGCTTTCTACCTGGAAACTAGTGGCACTGAGATGGGAACAATGGTAGCCATATCGTATCTTCGTATCAATTCGTATCTTTCTTTACCTTCAGACACTGAGCTGTATCTTTACAACACTTTCTTCCCCGGTTCCCACAGATTCAAAACCATCCTCAAAGACATCTTTCCCTCATTGAAAAACAGTGAGGTCACTTCCTCTCTTCTTCCTAGTTGCCCCTTCATGTCATTTAGACAGCCATCCAACTTCCAAACCATTCCAAAATTCACCAGCACTCTCCATCACACTTCTCATTCTCCTCTCCTCCGGCCTTCTCTTCACAATCGTCCCAGATACAACACATGTCCTTTAAGGAGGTCGGCTCGCGACTGCTTGAGTCAAGTTGTCTAAGGAATCTTATTAATTTAAGTACGAGAATATTCCTGCTAAGTGATCCTTTCTTCACAAAGAAAATTACCTACGCTATTGAAAGTCATAAGTATCACGAGAAATACGATGGAAAGTCGAAAGATTAATTTTTTATGATAATTTTAATCAGCTCGACGATGGAGTCAATTAAACATTTCCGTTACTGAAATAAATTCATGTACTCAATGAATTTACTGATGTATAACACCAGAATATTACTGTCAAACGTTATGTTATAATATTTTTCTGAAATATTCTTTAATATCTCATTAGTAATGATATTATTCATACGCCATGCATTTTGACTAGAGCGACCGCAGCGCTACTTGAAGTCAACTAACGAATTTCGTCTGCTATCAGCTCATTAATTGGTGGATTTAGCGAAAAATACGGTGAGTGGATGCCTTTTTTTCGTGTCATTTTATTCCTTGTGACATTACGCATAAAATATCAGTTTTCTGCAAAAATGACATGTCACTATGGTCTTTTTAAACGTTATATTCCCATGTGATGGCTATTCTCGCCGTTAATCGTATGTAATTTCAAATGCAATTTGTGCAAAAAGGAGTATGGATTGGTGTAATTATCTTTATTTTATTAGATAGAGTAACTTTAGTTCTATAAGTGCTGAAAATATAAAAAAAAATTAAATGACTCACTTTTCGGATCAACCTCCTAAATGCGATCCGCGCCTACCGTCCCATACCCACCCATCAATTCCCTTCCCCTCTCCCAGACCACTTGCCAGAGAAAAAATATCATGTTCCTTCTGACCTTCAATTCATGTGCCGCATTCTACGTGGACGAGTCCACTAAACCTCTATTTATCAGAATGAACATCGGTCGATCATCCATTAAATCTGCCTCACTTCCACCGTTTCCGATCCCGTTACTCACTATTTTCCACAGCTTCCCTTTTGGCGCGAGCATTCCACTACTTCTTGTTGAACCTCTTCCGGAATATGCAAGCAGAACAGTGGTTAGTTAGGTTAACAGTCGTTAGTTAGGTTAACAGTCGTTAGTTAGGTTAACAGTCGTTAGTTAGGTTAACAGTGGTTAGTTAGGTTAACAGTGGTTAGTTAGGTTAACAGTGGTTAGTTAGGTTAACAGCGGTTAGTTAGGTTAACAATGGTTAGTTAGGTTAACAATGGTTAGTTAGGTTAACAGCGGTTAGTGGTTAGCCGACAGCTGCAAAACATAAAACGAGAGTATCTCGATTTTAATGTTTCTGTGCTTTTCGTGTGCTCTCTTCTATATATGCCGTGCTATACGTAAAAAAGCAGATATTCCGCAGGGAAAAAATCATTCGCCTTGACCGGAATTCAAACCCGGACCCCCTGATTTCCGGTCAGGTACTCTACCAGTTGAGCTGCCAAGACGTCCTCTTTCCCAGTGGAAATTATAGAGGCTTAAAATGGAATAAGATGTTGCCGGACTGCTGGACATATTATGTCACAAAGCATCCGAAGTCGTCCGCATGGTGCCACAGTCCATGAGGTTAAAGCCGACAGGAAAGGCTAATGTGCTTACTTGTGAAAAATTCAAAGATCGCGGAAAATTCACTTCAACTTTGAACCTGCTACACGTATAATATCAAGCGAACACCGCTGTTGCATAATAGTGATATTCCTCTGAAAGCCACACTCTGGAAAATTTAGAAAATTAATTAACACATATAAAAAACACAAATGGATAAATATTCACGTGTGCATTGAAACTCTCGTTGAATCCTATGAAATCGAGTTTTTAGGGCAAGTGAACTTCAAGAAGCGGGGAGATGGCAAATCAACTTGGAAATCTTCCGTTACTTATGCGGAAAGGTTGGACTGTGGAATTAACGACCTCTTCAATCTGCCATCTGTACCACCTCACTAATTACACTTGATGCAGTCGGACCGAGAAAAAGTGCATAAGTATTATTGCACCAGTACGGGAAATGATCGTCTAAGAGAAATGATACATATTCTTCCATTTCATCACTTCAATTTTGCAAACATCGAGGGTTTTTATGGAGGGCATATAAAAAACAAAAAAAAATTGCAAATTGAAAATAACAATCAACTTCATCACATTCCATCGAGCACACCTTTGCCTCTCAATATTACCATGAATATCAGAGTTGAATTAAACGAGTTGAATTGATTTGGGAAATGATTCTGGAAATGGAAAACAATCAATCCACTACCATTGTTTCACATGTAAACAAAGTTTCGTGGAAATCGGAATGTTTCAATATGGAAGAAATCTCAGATAAAATGAAACGGCAAAAACATTATTAAAAGGTTGCGATATGACCTGCAGATAACTCTTTGACAAATGTCTTCTAAAATGCAATCAAAATTTAAAACGAATATTGAAAAAATCAATACCGATGAGCATCGATGCAGATCATCGTGTCGCAAGTAGATAGGAATGAATTTGGAAACCTTTTGTGAATTCATCATTCCATTCACTGATAAGTAGGCTCAGGTACCTCTATAATTGACCATTTACACCTTTCGGCGGTTGAATAAAAATTAGGAGAGTATAATGGCAACACCACCCTCAGAAATGTCGATCCAATGTTTTGACAAATTACTGACGAGTTGAACTTAATTTTGAGGTAATTTCAACGGTATATTTGAATAACTCTGTAACTGAATGAAAAGTGATATTATATACCACAATACGTAGATATGAGTTTAGCAGTAAGTCTCTTGACCAAAGAATATTAATTAGAAGTACATACAGCATGGCTAGATTTGCAGGCATTTTTACATCCTGAACAGATGATCATCAGGTAATTTATTATGACAAATACATAATTGTGCTTGAATATCTTCTTTACTTTTAAAACAACATCGAAAATACATTCAATAAATGTAATGCAAGCGTATGAATATGTGCTTGCGTTACTCAATGTAATATATTTGACTAAAATCAATAGATCAAGCAAAATAAAACCTTTCAAGTGCTTATAAAGTGATTGAAAGCCAAATGAAAGTCACATGGCTTTAAAAATAATTCCCTCTTTTTAAAAATATTCCCGAGGCATATAAAAATATCACGATCCTAATGTTTCACAAATAAATTACCTATCCACGCGAGATATCGGCGAGTTATAAAAATAAACACTGCATGGCAAATTCCTATTATTTTACTTTTTGAAAACGAATGCCAATTTATGAAATTGGATCCTCAATGCCTTCACTTCCTCACTTTCACAATCTAGTGAATATTTTATAATTCTCGTTCGTTTATTAATTCATGGTAGAGAAATAAAAGGTCGAGAGTCACAAATGGACTGTACCCGATGGACGCCAGATCTTTGATGACGCTCTTTTGACCATTAATTTTTACAGAGCTTTATTGGCAGGTATGGCACATTAAAAAGTTTCACTAAAAACTCAATCAATGCATGTATGACCTAAAACTAAATTAAGCGTAAAATTCTGATTTTGGCCAGTACTTTTGAAAAAAGTAAAAAAAGGTTGATATGGTTCGTTCAGGCTTTTTTAAAACAACCTAGTTTAAAGTAATGCATTCGTTATTAAACCTGTTTAAATATTAGCAATACTGTAGCGTTGTGTCAGAGGGGGTGTCTAAATGAGGACAGGAATAATAATATATTAATAAGAGTACATTTTCCTTTCCCCTTCCTTGTTCAAAGTTATGGAAAATAAAATACGCAATTCATCGTAATTATTTAAATAGGGAGTGCGAAAGGTAAAAAGCTGCTTGAATCTGTTGTGATGTCTGGAATAACATAAATACTAGTAATATAATTTGAGCATTATTTTGGAAATAATTCCACTTTTTAATATTCCACAATGTTTAATTTCTGGCAAATAATGAGAAGGAGGAAATAAAACGTTCCGTGGAATATTGCAAAGCGAAATTATGTCCAAACTATTGCGATGTGGTTCCACCTAGTTAAGGCTAAAAATTTAAAATATATTCATTTGAGCGCGTTAATTATCAGCTAACCCGAGCTCTACCCAAGGGAACCTTCGGTGACGTGTGCTATTGAACGACGACAATTGGTTAGTTCGTCGATAAGAAAGGGGACCGAGAAATGAAGTCTGAATAGATGGGAAAACATTTCAAAAGAGTGAGGGAAAAATATATTAGTGGAACACTGGGTAACAATAGAACGCTGGGTGGAGAAAAACTCCAGTTCTGAACATTTTTCGCCAGATGATACTTTAAACCACGGAATCCTTGGTGACTTTCAACTTTCGAGTGGTCTTGCACCGGCTCCAGGCTTCTCTTCTCCTCTCAAACGATATTTCATCCATACTAGAAGCCACTTCCTCTTTGTGACGCCAATGAATTCAGCTTTTGATAACTCTCTCAAAAAATTAATGTGGAAGGAATATTGTCCCTGTATATCATAACGTTCGGTAAAAATATTATCTTCCAATAAACCACATCCACAGAATAATCTGCAATGCCCTAAATATAGTTTTTTTATCTCCTACTAACTATGATGGACTGGGCCATAAACAAATGAAGGGAAATTGATTTCCGAACAACAGATTTAACATGTCATTCTTTCCTCGTACTATTAGGGATCCGAACAGCCGAGATTATATTCAATATTACATACGCAATTATAGGATATGGAAGGTAAAAGGCTAACACAACTTACCACCATTTTACTCATGCTTACTCTGCCATTTGAATCTTATTGAAATTTGCTACAGTGAAACTAAAACGTAGCTACTAGTCCGCCTAAGGCATAATAGGTTAAGCATGCATGCAGAAGATTCACCCTCAGCCGCACGCCTTAATGGCGGATTTCTAGGTGTATGTAGATGTAAACATCAGCATATCCATATTTATATTTCGGTAATATGATGGTTTACACTAAATAATTTTAACTGTATTAATAGTTTCGGCACTGCTAAAAACAATTTTATGCGTGCATAAGATTGAGGAAATGCGACATTTACAAAGCTTAACAACTTTATATCCCTTCATCATCTCACTCCACACACATTTTTATTTTGAAAAAAACTGAAGGGGGGAAAAGTATATGCAATATTAAAGTAATGGGACAAAAGTCTAAGAGAAAAATAAATTTTATACGAAAACTTCATTAGTACATCTTAGTGAAGCCACATAAAAATCAGGAGTTGGAGAAGTAAATAGAGTTGAGGAAATGGAAAGAGTATGCTGAATGCGTACCGTTGGGATTATAAAGGGATGGCGAGTGTTTCTGCCGTAATTAAAACACACCCTAGAACAAACTCATAGTGTCGCGAAAGAGAAACAACCAGTATGACAGTTCAATTAAAAGATACGAGCACAAACTATATCAAAATGTAATTATACCCCACAAAGCTTCTCAAAGACACGTGCCTCGGCGACGCATACGCGGAGGCCTTCTCTTGAAAACAAGTCACGGGTCTCCAGCGCTATAATCCACAGCACTACCTCAGGATTTACGGAAACGTGTATTTTCCGAACTAAATTAACCCATGTACGAGAGTCCAGGGTATCAAAGTATTTAAATGGCCTTCGGAGTTTATGTACGGTACTCGATCGCGAGAAAAACCGACATTTTAATGCTTACGCAAATTCAATAGTACTTTTCGTGTGTAGTATTTCGTAGTATTTACCTTTAGCATCATAGGAGATACCAGAGCTGTTGGATTCTGGTTTTTTGTCCCCATTATGTAGCATAATGTAAAACTGTTGGACAAATAATATTTTGTCGAGAAAGAGACAAAGTTCATTTCACGACAATTGAACGGATTTGATAGATCATTGAGTCAATTTTTGATTCAAAACAAGCAACATTTCACGAATGCACGCCTTGAACTGAAAAAGTGTCTAGAATAACTGAAATCTCATTGAAAACCAATCAATGCAATCCAATGACACTTTTCCTTAACTCTAGAAGCGCAAAAAAGTAAGCTTAAAAGAGCTCGTAGAGGTTAGAGAGAAGATTTAGCCTATTTGATATCTTTCGAAGTAGAGATATCATTTGGAAAATTAAATATGTAGTGAATATATAGCTATGCGGAGAAAGAAATCTTAATATTTTTGGGGTACAAAGATCTAACAAATGAAAATCAAAAATTAGCTCCTATCACTCTTACAATAATTATTTAATTGTTTACAATTAATATATTTCATATTAATTGTAAAATACAATATAATTTTACAAATTTAAAATTTGTAAAAAATTATATTGTAAAGCATTTTTGGCTCTGTAAATATTCTTTAGATCATGTTACTTATTATTGTTATGTTATTGGTGGTTCATCCCATTTTTAGCCCTGAAGAAGGAAAAATACAATTTCCGAAACGTCGGCCGAAGGTTAAATAGTTTTCATTTTCAATAAAAGACCTAACTCCCGAAAAATCATCCATATATTTAATAATCAAGAGTTCTGGAATCCAACTTATCAATAATTATTTATCTAATTACGAGAATCAATATTGAAATAGAGTTAAAAAAACTGGCCATACTCTCTAAAACGTCGTTTGCGGATGCAGCGTAAATCATTGACAGCCATTGAAAAAATAAATTGTTAAATAATAAATAAATAAAAATAAATTACATTGGAATGACAGTTTAATATCAAATGTAACATGTCCAAATGGAATGTAGGCGACGGTAAGAAAATAGAAACTCGAGCCCTTCTCCACCCTCAACGTGAATGAACTTGTCATTGGCTGCCATTCATGAACTGCTGGGTGTCAATTCCTTTCCGGCAGGGTATGAGAGAACGAAATTCCCCAAGGGAAGACGAGACGTTGACCCGGACCGAGGTTTCTTATCACCATTCCCCCCTTGGGATAATAAGTTTCGGTACTCGAGCGATTGAGGTCATACTGCAGCTCTAGATGTGAGAAGCTTCCTCAGCCTCTGCAAGGGCGTCGTAAAAGTAGAATTCCCTCTGGCGCACGATGCGTTAGTTGGGAGTTCTCTTGCCAAGGCGTCATCGACGTCTTCCTAAGGTGATCAGAGTTTTCATGTGAGGAAGAGATGTTCATGCGTTCAGTGCCCCACATCTTAGTCACAGACGGAGCGGAAGATACGGGCACATATCCCTAAGGCCACGGGGAAATGCAGAATATATCTTAAAATTACACACTTTAGCTTTTAAAGTATGGAACTTCTCTAGTAGTAAAAACCAGGCATAAACGTGCTCTTAAGAAGGGTCAATATTGTAGGAAATCAGCCTGGCATGAAACAAAAGCCTCGTACATTGCATTTATTCACAACTTTTCTCCTTTCGATTCGTGACGAGTACCAAAATATGTTGAGGGTCAAGATTTAAGGTGAATAGAGAAGTAGCTTCCCATTTCAAAGTCCTGTATTTATATTCCACCAATGAGAAAGATTTTTAGTGGCATATCTTCCTCTATTTGAGTGATACATGGAGAGAACTTGGAGTTCACTACTCTTTCCGTCGAACAGAGTACTGAAAGGCTAATGCCGACGGCACGTTTCCTCCCAACCTCCCTTATTCTCCGTCAATTCCTTCCTCTTCCCAATAAATACCCACTTATCTTTAGTAGCGTAAATGTCCATAGTTGTCAATCGATTCCTCAATTGTAACTATAATTGAACTACAATGAGGCATGCTCGTTTTAACTCCCTAGCACAAGGGTGGTTCGAAAAGTTCGCGACCTCACACAGAGATGAAGCAAGGAGGATCAAATGGATAGTATTTATATAATGTACATATTATCATTTATATGTTGTGCTGCAATATTTTAGACGTGTACTTTTAGGTGATTTTACATGGTGGTGGAATGAGGAAACATGTTTTGAAATTTATTGAAAAGGCTGATAAAATCGAAGCTCCGACTGTTGTAAGATCCTACATATTAAAGGGGTAAACTCCAACGGATATACAATATGAGTTTGATTCTTAATTGAACGATTTTTTCCTTCGTTTTCGTTGGTAAACAACTATGAGGCAGAATTTAAACGTGGTCGTACCTCAACAAAATATGATGAATACTCCTAATGGCCATAAACCAGCACAACCTACGGAAATGCCAGTAACATTTGCAATGCCGTACTAAATGACAAATGACTGAAAGTGCACAAGCTTGCTGATGCACAAAACATCCTGATAGGCCGTGTCCATTGCATTTTATACGATGTCCTTATTATGACAAAGCGTCTGCTCAAGCTCAATGGGTGCCGCGTTCAGTAACAGTCGATCGAAGACACATTCGAATGAAATCTTCGCAAGAGTGTTTCTACTTACTAAAACGCGATCCCGATAAGTTTTTTTTTTGACATTTTGCGATTGTGCGACAGGAGATGAAACATGGGTTTACCACTGCACAACAGAGACCAAGAAGGAGAGAAAATAGTGGGTGGAAGCCGGTACAAGTGCAACACAAATAAAAATCGGTTTCATCCGCAAAAAAAGTTATTCCTACATTTTTTGTTATTTTCATAATTAGATGCATATCGATTAACTGGATCAAGGCATGACCCTTTAAGGAGACTATTATGCTTCACTATTGAGCAAATTGAAGTTTGTTATAAAGGTTAAACGTCCAAATCTAGCTAAAAATAAAGTGCTCTTTCACCACGATAACACACCTGCACAAAAAAACTGCGGCTGTTGCAGCAAAACTCTTTAACCTAATCTTAAAAGCGCTTCCTCATGAACTTTATTTACCGTTTCGGCTTTAAACGATTACTTTTCTATTCCAAAACTTGAAGAAACGAACCTGGGAGAATACTTACTTCAAATGATCCAGGGTTAAAGCATAAGCGAACATTTATTTTGCTAGAGTTGGATCAATCGTATAACACCTAGGAGAAGTCTTAGAAAGACGTTGGTAGTAGCGATTTGGAATGTTGGGAACACTTCGATAAATTGTTGAAAAAATGTTGAAAAGCAAATAAACTTTATTTAGAGTTAAAAATGGTCAATAAGAATACCTAAATACGAGTTGAAAAGAAAATTTATTGCCAAAATCTGGTAGTTTACTTGTCAGGCCGAAAACTCTTCCAATCATCCTCGTAGTTTTGATTCTCAGGAACGCATAATATACGGCTAAACCACGAATGTTTAGTTTTTACCAGCCCAGTGCAACTCCCCTATCCCAGCCATGCAAACCAGTGTCGCCGTTACTGTCGCCCTGCGAGAGTTTCACTGCGTAGGTGGCAGCACTAACGCTCGCCCTTGCTCCCTTAGTAGTTTATATGGGTGAGATAGATGGAAGAGGTTTTCAATGGATGTTTTCGCTTTAAAATATAGAATCAAGCTCTGAAGCATTATGTGGATACAATTTTCTATATCTGTTCTGTGACAGGAATGCGTGGAAAACTAAGTGACGACGTCCGAATTTCTCCTCAACAGTCTTAACATATATCGTCTGCTAGGCCTTCAGTCGATTAAGCAGCGATAAAGTTGAAGTGAAAAACACACGGAATACAAAAACGAAAAAATGTTGATAAAGTATTCCAACGGCCAGTGACAATGTTTTCATAGTTGTAAACTAAGCCCAGCCCCATCTTTCCCAAAATCTATTGTCACTTATAAGTTATGGTCTCTGAATTTTGCGCTAACATTTTCACGTGTATTCACCATTCTGGTGTATTTCTACAATTTATATCAAACCGTATCAAATATGATCCTTCCTTATAATCAAGATTTTTTCAATCAATTGAAAAAACGAAGCATCATGGGCATAATTTGTTTCTATATGTATTATCGCATCAATATTCAGTCGTTTGCCTTAGCAGACCCGACTATTTGCAGAAGGGTTATCTTCAATTTGACAGGTATTTCGCAAATTTGCAGCTGCCCAGTAATGGAACTCTCCCGTGAAGTTGCAATTTAATGTTAACATTTATGAAGCTTTTCTTTCTAGATTGTCATTGTTGTGATTGTCCACTTCTTCTTCAGCAAAGTGCCCTTGTAACACCTTTTTAAGACTGTACTTTCCCATTAGTAGCTGATCAAAAGCACCCTTCATAAAAACGAAACCGCTTTTTGGGACCACATTTGTTGTATGTATGCATTTTCCTGATCCAAGCCTTCTTCTCTCCGGCGCACATTGTCAACAAAACAGCCTCTTCAATCAGAAGGTGGAATTTATTACTTCTCTCTCCATTTTTACCCTATTTAGCAAATCCCACACAAGCAATTGCTTGATCAAATTTTCTGACAATTTCCAATTCCCCGCTGTTCTCTAGTAGGTTTGGGATTGCGTCGACGACTAAGGTCATTAGCACCACGTGCAATCCAATTGCATCATAATATTTTTTCCTCAATTTAATATGGATGTTCTCTTGAGTATCATATAAGACATGAATCCCTTTCAAGTTAAAAAGTGAAAGCTAATGCCGTAAATGGCATAGTTAAGGCACAAACTCTTATCAATCCAGAAAAGCCTTGTTAACGAAGGCTGATGCACACAATTTTCAACAAAAGGTATATTTGTTTATGCGACTGTGGTGAAGTTATATGTCATGCCTTGGTTAGGTTCACATGCGATTAAACAAAATAGGTTATACGATTTTCAATCATTTAATGGAATCCGAGCTAAAGTTTTAAATATTAAGCATTGAATAATTTTAATACCAGTAACTAATTACGTCCTAACAAGAAGACTGATCGATTTTTAGCTTACCAACTGCTATAAAACAACACTAATGGTACGAACCACAGGTATCCCTTGTTAGAAATCATTAGGAATACGCCGCCAATATATAAAATCCTTATGAAAAGGGCTTTAAATAACGAACTGGAACGTGTACGGCGAAGATTGGCAAGATTTGTATAGGGACGGTACGATGACTATATTAGCGTAACCAGTCTGTTAAATGAATTAAAATGGAAGTTATTTTAATTGGGACCGTAGGATGAATTATAGACTTTAATAAATTCCAAGACATAATTTTCACTGATTACGTTAAAAATATTTTGCGAACTCCAACTTACTATGGTAGACTGGACCATTGTCATAAAATTAGAGAAATCGATTGCCGAACTGTCAGATTCTAAATGTCCTTATTTCTTTGTACAATTTGGGATATGAATAGGTGTAAACATTATTTCCAATTTTATAAATACAAGTACTGATACCATAGGTAGTTGCATGTTGGAATGAGAAATTTAAGGTATTACAACTAAAAGCACGTTTGTGCAGGGTATTATGTAGATCTATATGTATCACTTTTCCATTACGGTCGTTTAGCAGCTCCTTCCATGTGATTTCTTCCGGCGAAAAATGTTTCTGGCGGACCCTTTGCTCAGGATTGGTAGCAAAATCTCTCCTAAGAATGGCATTTGCCAATTTTCTCAAAATTACCAGTTTCTTGGGCACAAAAAAATTGGACCATCTCCGGGTTACTATCTTAACCCGAAGGTCCTGGTTCAATACAACGATGGCCCTTATATACAATCTTCGCGAAATAATTCCGTGAGTACTTTAAATAAAATGAGTACTACAAAGCTGATTCTGACAATATTATAAAAAACACAGAAAGCATATGTGTCCTCACCATGCAACGACAAAGTATTTTAGGGCGAGCTACAGTGCTGCCATCTACTCGGACAGCTTCTTCTCGGCGACAATAGCGGCGACTAGGATAGCGAGAAGTGTCCAGTCCTGACTATTCTAAGTCCGTGGTTTTTACGTAACAGCATTTGATCGTCTCTGAAATTCGGAATAGCATGCATCTGCATGAGTCGGGCCTGGTGACTACCTTTGGACGGGCTTAACTTTATATTTTTTCCATTCCGTACAAAGACAAAACCAATGGCCCAAAAAGTTTTCAACAAAAAATGTCTGCTCAATGTCACATTTTATTACTATTGTGTCACAGCGACAACTATAGGGCAGCAGGTCATATACCATTTTTCAAGAAATTGAGCATACATTCTCTCAACCACGATCTCCGCCTACTTTCTGCGAATCAAGATATCTGATCACGGCAAGATAAAACTAGATAAGGGCACATATGCCTACGGCCAAGGGAAAAGCAGAATATGTCTTAAAATTACGCACTCTAGCTTTTAAAGTATGGAACTTCTCTAGTAGTGAAAACCAGGCATTAATGTACTCTTAAGAAGGGCCAATATTGTAGGAAATAAGCTTGGCATGATATGACAGCCTCGTATCATTTATTCACAACATTTTTCCTTTTGAGAAGAATAGAAAAAAATGAGTAGCAAAATCTGATTCGCCAAGAGGAATTGTGTTCCCATAAGCCCTGATAGCAATACTACGTTCTCATTGCGTTTTTAAATAAATAAAAACCAAAAATTTTGCTAAGGAGCCAGTGTAGTGTTTGTCTAACTATCCAATTGCTCAATATCCTATGCAAACGTTCTCAGAAAAAGCGTTTTCTCGCCATTTAATAATTAATAATTTACACGGTCAAATAAAACATTACGGTGGCTTTGAACACTACTATGATTTCTGCAAAAAATATTATATTGCTTCTAAACTGGATCCAGACAGCAAATTGCAAGAACACCTCCATTTATATATTCCTGCGGAGGCTTGTGATTCAAATCAGGTATATTCACTCAAACGTCAAGCTACGCTGCCACGGAGATAGACGCGTGAAGCTTATTCCACGTTCTCATATTTTGACATCCACGAAATGAATGAATTAAAAATTAATAAAAAAGAAAAAAACGGCAAGGACAAACTCTGTTTTTATTCGTTTTTTTCATTTCACGAGTGACGAAAAAATTGTCATCGAAAGTGGAATTGTGTTTCCATAAGCCCTGATAGCGATGACATGTCTCTCGAGGATTTTGTTTATTCACGGTCTCCACGTAGGTGGTGATACATGGAGACATCTTTCTCCATGTCTCACATGGAGACATATAGTGGGCTACATAGGTAATATAGCTGCATAAGTGGGGAGGGTGAATCAGCGAGCAGAAGTTTTCGCTGAATACAATATAGCTCACAAAACTAAAGATACGTAATGAGTAACGGATTAAAATTGTATTTTTACATATTTGATGCAAACATTTTCTGAGAAAAAGTTCAGTTACATAAATAAGAAGCGAGACAGGGCAGATGACACGTCTTATTGTTAGTGGTATGCGAGAAGAAGCATGAACCATAACCAATTCAGTAATTATCCGGTAAAGTTCAAGTTTTATGCTAAAATATACACAAGCACTGTAAATCCAATGGCCATGGCAATGAATTTTAAAAATGGGCAACTTAAAATACAATCGTTGACATTGCCACTGAAATCAAATCCTCGCCATGGGCACGTTTGAACCTATGGCGTTGCATTCACAAAACGAGAGACAGTAATTACCTTTCATGCATTGATTTTATTAGCTAAGTCCGAATCAAACGATCATTTTTCTCGTCCCTTTAAAGGGATCATTTAAGCTATAGCTTTCAGGGACCGAAAACATGATAGCTCAAGCTAGCTCAAGCTATCATTTCGCCGCTCACACAATCATTTTTACCGTCCCCTCTCCTATCATTTCTGTTCGCGAGATACGGTAAACAACTTCGTAACTATGGATTATTTACATCGTCTTCGACAGCTTTTGGCTAGAGCCAAACGGTTCTTTCAGAACGTGCGCTCAAATTGGCTAAATGACAGGCCCGAGGGACGGAAAAAAGGACGTGCTCAAATGACGAAAAAAGGGATAGCGATCCCTATCATTGTCGCTATCCGTGAAGTGATCAAGTCGGACGATCATTTTTAAGCTATCATTTGAGCTATCCCGTAAAAGAGACGTAAAAAATGATCGTGTGATTCAGGCTTAAGATTTTGACTTTCAATAAAGGGAATGCGAGGGAGCACTAAGCAGGAAGTGGGAACAAGAGGCCGTTGGAAATTCAAATCTTTAAAGGCTTGGCTCACTCGTTAGGAGTTGAAGTAGCTAAATGGGTCAATGTAGGTATTTCGTCCTCAGCTTGCCCAACATTTGTCAACCACATTGCTACGTTCCCAGTGCCCCACTCTTTTGCATTTTGTCGAAAGTAATGAGCATGCAGGCGTATGCAGATTTGCTGACAGCAAATTGTGGCCTGAAAGTTGGATGGACGTGCTCCAAATACAAACTTTAGTCAAGTCTGCTCTCCCTTGAGTCTATTTGAATACGTACACCGACGATTTGTTGCTGACGTAAAATATGGATGGGCAACTTTGGCGAATAAAATTCGAAACGAGACACTTAAGTTAAAGGTGCAGTTGCATTATCCTGCTACGGAAGTGAACGAAAGTTGACAGAAGAAATTAGAAAGGGAAATAGCATTTTTCATATTTTATTTTCACTCACGCTCCACTAGGACTCTTCATCCATCCTTAGACACAAATGTCAAGTGTGCATGATTTCACCAATGCAACATTTGATATCAGAAACAAGAAATTTTCTAACAACATAATAAAAGGAGTATAACCGGAAACAATAACTGATCGCCGTAGCGTGAATTTTGGAAATATTAAAGTTTTCAAAAAATGTCATAATTCGTAATGCACAGCTTTAAGGAATCGATTGCTGTTCATTTTTTTAATCACAACTGCTCTGCCTTCTTCGAAATTCCCCCGACAACATTTTCTATCTTCCGAAAAATAAATATGTACATTTTTCTTTCGCCTCCCTCTCTAACAACTAATATTTAATTGGTCTCTTTGACCTACTTACCAATTACCCCACGTTTGCCACGTTTTATTAGACCAAGTATCTCAACCATAAAGCACCACTCTCATACCATCATCATCATCATGGGTCAACAATCGTAATATTGGTTTGACGCCTCCAATCGATTCTTCTATCGGTCAACCTCTTCATATTAACGTAGCTCCTTTCTTTCACGTCCTTTACGATCTGTTCTGTATAACTCATACGAGGCCTGCCTTTTCCATTCTTCCCGTTCACTCTTCCCTCGACGATTGTCTTCATCAGGCCATCGTGTCTTAAGATATGGCCGATTAGGTTGTCCCGTCTTCTTTTTATAGTTTTCAGCAGACTTCTCTTTTCTCCCACTCTTCTTAACACTTCTTCATTTGTCACTCGGTCGACCCATTTTATCTTCGTCATTCTTCGGTAGTACCATATTTCGAATGCTTCCACTCTTTTCTTCTCCGCTGCTGTCATCGTCCATGCCTCACTGCCGCACAGTGGGGCGAAACCCCAAAAAGCTGGCCAAAATTAATACTGCTGTTATTTTTACCCATTTTCTGGATTTGAAGGCTGTTTATTATGTTTATCGATCCGCTGAATCCGAATTTGAAGTTATTTTTGCTGTACCGTTGATATTTTTGTTTTTACAAGGAAAATTATGAAAACAATTGATTGGAACAAATTTGAAATAAACTTAAATGGTGCGCCTAAATACATTTAACCTGCAGAATCCGAATTCTAAAGTGTTTTCGGTGCATTTCTGATAATTGTTGTTTTAAAACAGAAATTGTTTAAAATAGTTATTTTCACTACTTAATGAAACTCAATATTAATAGTTGTTGCTGAGCATTTTCGATCCGCGGGATCAATATTTGATACTATTCAAAATTATACTTGAAATAAACTGAATACAATTGAAATATTAACATGTCATTACACGGTGATGCACAATATTGAATGCACAAACACATAGTACAACAATACACAAGTGATTATAAATAAAAAAACATATAACTCATCATCTACAGAATCATATTCCGATTCCAGAGAGGAATCTGAACAATGAACGCTTAGGTCGTCGCTAGTTGATGGGCACACTAATAAGTCCACAGCCTCAGTACTCAAGGTGTTCATTTTTTTGTGGTAACTGCCTTACGATAGAGACGATTGGGTCTGATGCCGCCAACAGCCGCACAAAAACTTCTTCCATATTTTTGTCCCGCGAGCACTTCCGAGAAAAATCCTCGCGGAACCGCGTGCTTACTGCACGCCTCTTGTGCCTCCTCTGACATTTGCCCAATAGGCAGTAAGGCATTACCTATGATCTCCTTCCCGTGCAAAAGAAGTTTGTGCACAGCTGTCGGCATGTAGTATCATGGGTAAAAGTGAACGAACGGCCGAGCAGTTTGCTGAGCATATTCTTCAAACATGTCCACATCTATTTTGTGCCCACTTGAAATTACTTGCAGAATGGTGTGGAAACGCGTAAGGAGATTTGTAGTTAAGCCAGTTATGGAGGCATACACGGTCGCATTTTAGAAAAAACGTCGCGCTGTGTTACCGTCATTGCTGCTTCCGTGAACCTGCTTGGGTTTGTCTACTATCAATCCAAGCTGAGATCTTAATCCGTCCTGGATGATCTCTTCCTTTCCTCGACTCGCTCTTTCAGCTCCTGTTCGCGCACTTGCCACTTTTTAACATCCGAGTCTGTACACCACATGCAGACAGCATTCAAACACGCGTATCCAGGCATGGAGTGTTGACAATCCATATTCCAAGTTTTCCGTGTTGATGGGTCGGGTCAAGATATTTTCGATATCATTGAAATTCTTCGATGTTGCGTTGCAGAGGGGACACTTCTGGGCCGATAAAGTGATTGATACGACATTACAGACTTTGCCATCAATCATTGTCAAAGCCAGTTTGTACGTAACTATAACTCTTTTTCCATTAATTACACTTGCAAAAGATGCTAGGTTTTCTTTTTGATTTCTCACATTTTCTATTTGATTCATTATGTGCTTTCGTGTTTCCTTTGCAAATTCAGTCGGATAGAGCACAGTCTCCTGCCAAAGTATTTTCAGGCTCCTGGCGAAAACAACGGGGATACTTTTTGGCTGTATTTGGTGTGATCTGAGTAACATCTTTGACCACTGCCGCTACATCTAATTTTTCTTCAGCCCGAAGGACCATCTGTGAGGCGTACGCCAGCTCATCAGGACTGGATTCAAAACGTAGTCTTTTGGTTCGCCTTCGTTTGGATCGCTCGCTGGAGGAAGTGAAATTAGAAGTTGGACGGCCAGCAGTGGTTAGAATAACAGCCTCTGCTGGTATATCTTCAGCAAAAGAAACGAATACATCAAGCCATTCTTTGTTGACTTCAAAAAAGTGCTCTTCAGTTCGTGAAGCCCGTTGCCATCTGCGTCGGAACGCGCAAGCCAGTCCCACTCCTCGGACTGCGATACGTTAGTGGCAACTTGTAACATTGAGCTAAACCCTCAAGTTTACCTATAGATATAGCTTAGCTAAGCAATTTCTTAGCTAAGATAGGCTGCCAACGCTATTACTGAAGTAACGAGCAAAATATTCGAAAAAATGGGCCTGATGAGAATAATGGGCGCGCCGAGGATAGTTCGGTGATGCAAGTTTTTAGCTTCATAACTCGTTCGGGCAGCTTGGGGCAGTAGATTATTTCAGTATCCATTAGTTTACACATTCACCTATAACAGGTACAAATATTTCGGTGCAACACCGTGCAACACTAAACTTTTTCATTGGTTAAAAAAACTCTTTATATGAAATTCAAAATAAAAACATCACTTGGAAATATTGAAAATTACAAAGATTACCATTATTTTTTTGAATTTCTGCAAAAAGAATTCAAAATTAAATTGCATTCATGAGCTGAGTCCTTCAAACAAAAATGAAATAAGTACAACCACTGCGTTGTAACGTCGACGTGAAGTGGACCTACTGCTTCTGTGTTAGCGCCCGTGGCACTCACGACCTTTTGAACAGTCTATTCAATACTGATTTATTCGCACATGTGCAGTCTTATCTACCTGTCAAACATATTTTACTAAAGCTCAAATATTATTCTATGAAATCTATGGTTAGAAAAACCCTGAATAAAAACTTTATTTTTTTGATTTTGGCCAACTTTTTGGGGTTTCGCCCCACTGTGTGCCGTAAAGAAACATGCTACAGATATACGTTCCGATGAATTGCTTCCTTACTTCCAAGCTTGTATTTCCAGCGGCAAGTAGATTCTTCTTTTGATAGAATGCCTTCTTTGCCTGGGCTATCCTACTACCTATTGCTTTTGCGATATAACCTTCGCAGTTTGAGCACCGGAAAACACTAATCTACTGACAGCTAGTAGTATCCCTACAGGGATTGGGCTGAAGGATTGGCCGTTAAAGTAGGTGTTTAGAGATGCGACCTGTAACGTGATTACTTCTTCTGTACACAGTGGCCGAACTACGTTACTTGTGCTCTTGATATACATGGTTTTGTATTACAATGGGCGGAAAGATACTTTATAATGGACTACAACTATAGGTAATACCTGGTTGTATCTTTGAAGAAAAATCAGTAAAACAAACGGTTGCAGGCTTCACTTAATGGGAGTCTTTTATATTAAAAATGAATAAAGGAACTTAAAATTCTTATAATGAAGTATGTTATCGACCACTATATTTTTATGTAGAAATGGAAAATTGTTCTGGAGTAGTTTGGTCGTTAAGAGAAACACCAATTTTCGCCAACGTTTCTCCTCTTTATTGCGGCTTCATCAGGGCTTTTGGTGACAATTTTTTTATAAACACCAATTTCTGTTGTTTATAAAAAAATTGAAGCCCTGATGAAGCCGCAATAAAGAGGCGAAACGTTGGCGAAAATTGGTGTTTCTCTTAACGACCAAACTACCTACTCCAGAACAATTTTCCATTTCTACGTGGAACTTAAAATGGTATTTATCCGCAATTCATTTACACCATAAACAAAGTTGGTGGTGTAAATGAACAATGTAAATAAATGTAACAACCGGTCACCGTCATATTCTATCTATTTTTTTAACTAAGAGTTTTTTCTTCAAAATGAATCGTTCGTACGAAGTGACTGTCGATACCACCAGGTATATGGATTCGAATCGACCGATTGAATTGAAAGAGACATGTTAATACGTAATCAAATGGGGAATCCCCACACCAGAGGTCCCTCAAGACACTTGCTGCGTGTCCGTCCATGGGGAGAGTATCGCTGCGAAACCCACCAATTCCTTCCCAATTCCCCCTCTCCTGCCTCTCCTCCTGGAGCGTCCTCACCTTCCCACAATGCTGTGCGGGGACGCGGCGTCTCATGAATATTCCGCGCCGCCCCTCGGCAATCATAAAAGGGCCCTCATCTCGCGAGCACCTTGCCCCACTCCGTCCCATCAAAGAGGCCTCCCTCTTCAACCACTCCGCGTTTCCCGCCCCAACTCCGCCCCGTTTGCCCCCCGGGGCAGTTGCCACCGACGAGGAGGAAGGGAAGCAGAATTTTGGGAGCCATGCGGAATAATTTTGGGGCTCTCGCGGGAGGCTTAAGAGCTGTCGAACCCCAAGGTGGAGAACGCCGGTCTCCCTTCCACTCCCGCAAAGGAGTTTCGCTCGTCTGAGTCGGTCTCAGGTGCCCTTTCTATGGGGTGCTCGCGAGCTGCTTAGCGTCGTCATGGACAATCAAAGACCTCCATGCACTTAGAAAGAGGAGGAGAAAACCTCATCACAGGGAACGCCATTTCTCACTAGGTGGACGTACAAATTGGGTTTACCGATTACTTAGACTCTATTGCACCGTCAAGCAAAACCGTAAACTTGCTGTTCCTGAACGAATTCAACCGTGTGATTTGGTGGAATAGAATGAGCGTAAACAAATAAAGTAAAACTTTTTAAGATACAGAGTGTCCCATTGATCGTGCGTCATTTTTGACCTGTAATTTTAAACACTTCCTTTCGAGCCACATGAATGAAAATTGGTACCTGGCTAGAAAAAGGTTTTTATTTTGTTGTGTATAAGCAAAATATTAAAATATGACCTTATGACCCCAGAAATAGGGTCCAAACTAAAATACAAATTTTGCCTTATGGGCTTTCAATGTTAAAATATTCGAAATACAAAAAAGACAGAGTTATTCAGCGAAACTTTCAACTAACAGGTTTTTGGGCATGAAGAACACAATGGAAGAACTTTTGAGGCCGAAAATTGCAACCGCGACCGCATATAGTACATACTGTCCACAATTATTTGAAACAAGACTATAAGTGTTTCAACCCTTAACTCGTCATCATCGTCAGGGCCTCGATCATGGATCTTCATTAAGCGTGTGCGAACTTTATTGCTATTTTTTTGATTTAACTTATGCCAGAGAGGACGAGATCTCCATTCTTAATTTTTCACGCAGCACTTCAAATTGCTTATCACAATCAGTCGAGCGAATTTTATAGATGGTTATTGTTAACCCCGCTCTACTCTAGGGGTAAGCGTTAACGATTGCGATAACGCGAAAGATGCATCCATTCGTCACTAAAAATAGCAGAGGCATGCAACATCCATTATTGCCGGACAACGATGCTGCAGACTTGAATTTGTATCCAATGCCTATTTATCCTATTTATTCAAAATAAATTCAAAAACCCTGCGCTACTTTAGGGGTAAGCGTTATCGATACAGATTGCGATAACGCGAAATATGCATCCGTGATTCCACATCTAGTTTAATTAATCAAAACTAGACCTGATGATTAATTACATTAAGCGTTGAAACACGTCGTCTTGTTTCAATTAAATTTGTTAACTGTATTATATCTAAAAAAAAGGAGTTACATTAATTTTTACTGCTGTCTCCGCAAAAACACTATATAACTGGCCTTCGAGAAGTCAACCAATGAAATCAGGTGTGCCCAGTAAAAGATGTTATACGCTACTCCATCTCCGTTATACAAAATGATTTACCGTTAGGGTCAATGATTCTGCCTTTCTCGGGTTTCAATTGCAGACCTTGAAAATGGCACTGAGTTGCCGAAAACCGGGTCGACCATTATTAAATTAGTGTGGAGTATTATTATTGAGTCTCATTATGCATTTCAATTGCAGGCCTTCGGGAAGGAACCATAACCTTAGCCACAATTACAATCCGAATAGCAGCCTACTACTACTACATAAAGTTTAATGCTACGGTTTCATGGTACATGATAGGATAACAGATAATTTATTCATGCTTGCGTACCCAAAAATAGCTATTTTTAGGAGTAATTCTCTGCCAAAAAACTGGAAACAGCCCTCAAGCTTTAAATAATTCATGCCATTATTTTAATATCCCACCCCTTGTGTCCTCGTTTCACTCATATTTAATTCTCAAAATTTATTCACGCAGGGTTTGTGTTTACCAAGATAACTCAACCTGGTGAAAAAGTAGACGCAATAAACCCCCGTCAGGAGTGATTAGTCACATCATAAATTCTGGGGACTTAAATGCTGTAACTACTCAAGAGTACCTGGTATTAAGCCCCGCGTTCCAAATCCAGGAATACAAAGAGCACAATGGAAGACTTTTCAGGAACTGAGGAAGCCTTTCATTATGAGAATGGTAAAAAAATTTTGATGGTGTGTCAGAAAATAATTTGAAGGGTTGAAATGTGGAATGATTACTAATAGCTGAAGTAATGGCAGAAAAGCCAAAACATATCTAAATACATTCTCCTGTTAGTTAACTGCCCAACGAAACATATTTTAAGAGAAATAAAAGAATGAAACTTCGTTAGGTTGACTTTATATTTAAATAGGCACGACCCGGGTTTCATTACGTAGTTATATCTTCAGGTGACTGATCACGAATACATATTCTTTATATAACAAGTTGGGTGCGGCAGTAAGGACATCTATCTGTCGAAAGGGAGTGGGGTGAGTTGGGAGTGGGATGAGAAGGGATAGAGGGGGAAGGAGCGGTGTTCGGATAAGAAGAGGGATTTCCCTGCGTTGATGGGTCTTCGACCAGCCTAGAGTGAATGAGGAAACGAGGAGCTAAGGAGGGTTGAGGTAAGGTGGGTGAATGGGGAGAAAAGAAAGATTAGCGGGGGCGCATTATGTTTTACAAGACACAGTGGTAGTTTATGGGTGCGACTGTTGATGATACGGGCACTGAGATAATGATTTCCCGAAAATGTAGTTATCAGCTATACTTTAAGAGCTTAACAGAGGTCTAAAAATATTGAATTAATTTTATCTTTACTGCATTTTTATAACATAACACATCTTGAAAATCGGCATTAGTATCACCCGTCTTTTCAAAGATAGATAAATGCAAATAAACAATAGCGTTTTAATTTGAAAGTACCCGGGGATTAGTCGGTAATATTTAAGAGAGGTAGTAGGCGGTTCTAAGAAATTATTTTCTTCTCAAAAAAATATTCTGGCATGGATTCACAAATAATTCCCGCGAGGTGTTTACGAAGCAAAAAGAGAAAACAGTCGCGGTCCACTGGCGCCAGTCGCGGAGGAGTGTGAAGAGCTGGAAACACTTCTTGGAGAGAATGTGAGGCGTTTAAGCACTCGAATCGTCGGGAGAGTTTCACTCCCGCGTATCGATGGGGGAGTTTCCGGATGAGGGCCCCCTGACGGGCCCTCGTTTGAGCGCTTTTAAGCCTCTCCAACCAGCCGGCCGTAAATGGAGAGGGAGTGGGAATGCAAGGAGGAGGGACGGCGCCAAGGAGCGAGCCTGCTTCATGCTACAGGCGCCTTTAGCGCCCTCTCGACGCTGCGCGCCCGCTAACAGGTGGTCGCAACAAATTGAAAGGACTCGGCGCCACCCGACCTCCCTTGACGCCGGCGCCAAGGGCGGGAGAGAAAGAGAGATGCAGATTGGGAGAGGAATGGGGGATAGCAAACATATACGTGCGACGAAGAAGTGATGCAGGAGGATTGGGGAGGGGCTGGGGTATTAGGGATCCGCAAGGCTAGAAGAGAGCTTCACCAATTGGAGTTCTTTACGTTGAGCATGTGTTTTTTTTAGCTACCGTGTTAGCTACTGGCCTCGCATGGAGTCCTCAAAATAGGAACTCATCCACTCGTAAAGATTCTAAATTTTAGTTCACTGTAGAGATGAAAAATTGAGCTCTCACCACCGTAAAAATACACACAACTCAATTTTCTTGCTGATAACATTTTGCTACAACACCAACGCACTGCATCTAACCAATAAACTACGCAGCAAATAACCATTCTCCTTGATCAATGCAACTTTATTATTTACGATACCACCTCGTATTCGTTTTCCAACCGCTGAAGAAGATTCTTACACTCCTAGATTTAGCTAGCGTGTTAGCTCCTGGCCCCCATTGAGTCCTCAAAATGAGATCTCTTATCCACTCGTGAAGATTCTAAATTTTAGTTCACTGTAAAGATGAAAAATTGAGCTCTAACCACCGTAAAAATACACAAAATTCAATTTTCATGCCGATAACATTTTGTTACAACTCCAACGTACTGAATCTAACCCATAAACTACACAGCAAATAACCATCACCTCCTTGATCGATGCAACTTTATTATTTACGATACCACCTCGTCGTCTCGCTTTCCAACCCCTGAAGAAGATTCTTACACTCCTGGAGAAGACGTGTGCACCTCTAATTAAGATCACTGGGTTAATATATATGCTAGTTTGGTGGTTCGAGTGCTAATTATGTATTGGACTGTCGTACTGACTTATCATAGAGCATCTATTTTCATAGAAAACAAGAGTAATTGACTAATCTGGGAGTGTCCCACGAGGGTTTTCCTCGTGGGACAACATGAAAAATTGAAATGGCATTCAAAGCAGTAATTCATCATTAAAATTCCTTAAAAAATATTTTAATAATATCATGTTGAATTAAAATTTTCACTAACCCCTTCACCCTTAATTTGTAGCTCGCACCTAGAAAACATACAATGCATAGTCTTCACGTGCCATAGAATACATAATAATGAATAACAATAAATACGAGCTCATACTAGTTTTTATCAAAGTAGTATCAGTTTTATGCTTATAAATTACTTGGCAATTATACTGTAACCTCATTGCACGAAAAAATTCATAAATAGGCCGTTTATAAATCACCGTGTATCAGTCTAGTTTAATGTTTAGAAGCTAGTTTTAGGAATATGATGGATTTCTGAAGCTTTTAAACGGAATTGGAAAAAGCAATAAGGCCAAGTGACGGATAACTGGAACCGTATAAGAATTTTGTGCACACATGGCAAACATTGTTTAGCGAACCGCGGCAAACTTAGATCTTCCAGGATTGGCAAATCTCTCCAAATCTCACTTAAACCATAGTACCTACTTCTTTTTTAAAATTTCTCTGTCACATTCAGAGAGAATAGTTTTCCACAGGAGCGGACTCGAAATTTAGCCGGGCAAAGTTAAATCAAAGATGACGCTCCAGCTATTACCTCATTTTCCAGAGTAACTTGAGAACAGAGTGCCATGCAACCAAAGACTGTTCGAAACTTCTCAGTTCGTTTGCTCTTCCAAACACTCCACAAGTTGGTCATCGCTGTTCAAGAACTGCATTTGGCGGACGGAACGGGAAGCAGAGGGAAGTTGACCACATCCATTGACGAGAAGAGAAATGAGAGAAGGAGAGAAGGTAGAACAGAGAAAGGGATGATAAGTTCATGAGAGGGGAGACATCAAAATGGAATCGTGAGAGATAGACGAGAAAGCGAGATGCAAGGGAATGGGCTTATTTTGATTTGACTTCAAAAGACGGATGGTTTCCCTACCGCTTTCAAAGGGCACAGTTGTGTTTACAGAAGCTTCCTCTTGACTGCATAAGCTGTCCCGTAAAGCAAGTCATATCATTTCAAAATCATCCAGTGTTCATGGGGTTTTCCACACAGTACATTTAAAAGAATGCTTACGCGATGTATATTGGTTTTCGTTGCTAGTCTGATGACAGTTGTAGTCAATCACTGACTTTCAAAGGCAAAGAAAATTCAATATTTCTTTGAAGAGCTATAGCTTAAAATAGATATTTGTGGCGAAATTAAGAAGTATTTGAGGAAAGGGTAGTATGGGCGACAAGGCTATTAACTGAATCAAAAGATAAATATTTTGATGTGGTCTGCATATTATGAACTGGCATAATTCGTAGCATAAGAAACACCTGAGACGCAGTATCATTACTTAATATGAATTTGAGTGATTATAAATGAAGAACTTAGTTTTAATGAATGGGTAAAATGGAAAAGAAAGGGTTCGCATGAGATACATGGAGCAAGAAGTCAAGGATATGATATTGATGAGTCACTAAATATGAAGATGTTAGACGCTATGAGAACCGAGTGGGGAGCTGCGTCATTTCAATGTTGTGAGTGTTGAGTTATGATGATGTTGGGTTTTGAAAACCTGTATTTCAACTTTTCACGATCAATGATATGTATCCACTTGTATCCTAATATAACAGAGTCCTAATAAATCACCTGTGACCGGCATATTTTAATGTACTAAGGGAATGGAGAGAAATCAGATAAGTTAAGCTAATATCCCTATATTCACAGAAAAATCGTAATTAAAACGAATAAATTAAATAAGTTCCGATGATGATAAACATAAAGTAAAAGATGGAGATTTCAGTAAAATAACATAGAGTAAAAGATAAAGATTTCAGTAAAAAAGAAGAAAAAGATTAAATTGAGTGGGCAATCAGTTCTGAGGCGTTTTTGGGATGACGAACAACGAAGTTATGTCTTGAAATCTATAACGGGAGAGCAATGCAAGAGAGCAAAGTATGAAACTCTCATGAAACGAAGGAAGATGTAACATTGAAAAGCATAATGCTTTAGACTCAGCAACCTTGAGCAATACCCGAGAATATGAGAAAATTGAGTGGGCAATCAGTTCTGAGGCGTTTTTGGGATGACGAACAACGAAGTTATGTCTTGAAATCTATAACGGGAGAGCAATGCAAGAGAGCAAAGTATGAAACTCTCATGAAACGAAGGAAGATGTAACATTGAAAAGCATAATGCTTTAGACTCAGCAACCTTGAGCAATACCCGAGAATATGAGAAAATTGAGTGGGCAATCAGTTCTGAGGCGTTTTTGGGATGACGAACAACGAAGTTATGTCTTGAAATCTATAACGGGAGAGCAATGCAAGAGAGCAAAATATGAAACTCTCATGAAACGAAGGAAGATGTAACGATGAAAAGCATAAATCTTCAGACTCAGCAACATTGAGCAATACCCGAGAATATGATAAAATGGAAGCCTTTGCGATACAAAATTCAGAGACTCATGCTTTTGATGGTCCAAAAATTTGGAGGACAGAGACCGCTTGGAAAACCAAGCATAAGTACGAGGGTCTTATTTGGAGGGACGTGAATGGACATTAAAATGGGCTACGTGAAAAGTGCCGAATTTTTACATTGCTTCCTCTATCGGCTAACTCAAAATGCCATGATAACTATTTGAGCACACGAAAGAAAACTATCTTGGTAATCTAAGGAAGGAGAGTTATCTTAAAAATGATAATTTTCCAGGTGTGTGGTCACAAGGGGACTACAATTTTTCTTTGACGCGTAAGACATATATATCTATCCAAGTATTCGACATGACTCAACCAGCGCTTCTTCGTATTTGGTTTTAATATTCTTATTAAATGTACTACTAGCCCACAGTTTCAGCGGCTGAAAAGTTGAAGTGGAAAAGTGCCTTTATGTAGCAGATTGAGTGCTACTATCCCCTTTTGAAGAATTAAAACCAAGAAGTATTCACAAGTATTTCCCTACTGGAAGGCACTACCTAACTGGGGAGAGATCGTCAAGATTGATCTTATTTAACAGTGAACTTAAGATCACTGGAATAGAATACTGAGATCATTACGAAAATGGGATTAGTAGTGGTGATTTTCATTTATGTACCATTTGATCAAGGAACACCACCATATGACCAGATTTTATCCCATTATGGGAGTATACCTCTATTTCTAGAGTGATTTTTTAGCTGACAAAATCCATAGTATGATTTTAAAAAATGAATGCAAAAAAAAACAATTTTTGGTTAAAAGCACACCACAAGGGTTAGTAACACAAACATCTTTAAATCATGTTTTGTGAAGGTGTTTATGTAAAACATGAAAGAGAATGAATTGGAATCACAAGATTAATTTGTTAGCTATGAGTTACTTAATTGTTAATGAGAAACGTTGACATTTATGTTTTATGTTTTTTCCCTTCATAAGTTTCCAATCCTTGCTACCTCTCCTTTGTTTCTCTCTTCATAACCACTCAGCAGTTTCAGAAACTATACATCTACACAGTTATTTCACTTATATCTTGGCAAAGCTGATGTTCAAGTTCACATATGGCCCATAGTAACTATAGAATTGGCAAATTCTTTCCATTTTCTATGCTGAAGCACATTTATACACCTAAAATTGTAACAACAATGGCTTGAAAATGAATAACACAGTCTTTCGGGAGCCTTTCACGTTGAAATTCTACATTTCATCCACAGGATGTCTATGCGGAGGACCCCCGAATACAGGCCTTTTTCATTGGAACGCCGCGAAAACCTACGTCAAAAAATGTTTTGAAAATGCTTCTAGTTGTTTTACACGATGAAATATACTCAACGACTTAATCCAGAAAAATGCTAGCAAAATATTATAAAGGAGTATCTAAACTGAATTTGACCGCAATATCTAACGATTATCCCAGTCATTTCTTGTATTTCCATAAATAATTAGGCCAACACTAAATCGTTTTCTCAGGCCTGATATTGAAGTGACAACTGGATTGATGAAGCTGAGTTTTGGCCAGCTCAGGCCTTAATCGCCATTATCCTCATCGGTCAACAATCTTATGATTGGTTTGACGCAGCCCTCCACTCTATTCATCTATCGGCCAATCTCTTTATATTAACGTAATTCTTCTATTTTACCTCCTTCACAACTTGTTCCATGTATCTTACACGAGGCCTACCTTTTCCATTCTTCCCGTTCACTTTTCCCTCAACAATCCAGGAAATTATACCATAATAACCTAAAATCATCACTAAATTCTTCATATCTGGGTTCAATATTAGCAGTTCGTAGACTAATTATACATATTGAATGACAGGATGACAGGAGACAATGACAGGAGACTCTTCATAAATATTGTTAATGGCAAATACAGATAATCTGACCTTCTTTCCCTTTTCCCGCTTCGTGTTCCTTCGCGCACGACGAGGTTGAGTGACCTTTTTCACTGTTTCACCCCACGCCTTTCTGTCTCTAAACGTTCTTTTCTATTCAGACTCCCTTCTTCCATTAACTCCTTTTCAAAATGCTTTCCCAATTTTGATCCTTTTTTTCATCCCTCGTCTATCTCGCACCATCTTCATCGCAATTTTCCCTCTACTCCTCTCTCAACCCTATGAATACTACCATTTTGTTTGTTATTTGATAATTCCGTTTAATAGTGTTTTGTTCATTGTTGTCTACATTTTGTTTACTGTTTGTTAACTGTTTTCTTTGTTATTATTAGTCCTTTGTAATTGGCCTTGTGCTGTTTTTGGACTGCATTAAATAAATAAATATTATGATTGAAAAATACCACGATCAGGTAATGAATCTCGACAATTGAGGCACGAATCGTTGCAAGATACCAGCGCTAGCATTAGCCAAATTGCGAATCATCATTAAGACCCTTCTCTTCCCCCTTTGCGGCAGTGATGACTTGGGAGCACTTAATACTAGAACCGCAGAAACTACTATCACTGTTCACCTAATACCAAGGAGGAAACCGAAGAAAGTTGTGGAAAGCCGGGGGCCAGCGGGAAACTAATGGTAGAAAGGGGTGGAACGAACTTTGGGACTGCCAAGATGAGCCAGGTCTTAAATACCACAAGGGAATCAGTCCCCTGGGGTCCCTTATAGCCTTCAAACTCGGCCTACACTCTCCATCCCCCGACGAGGTGACTCCAAAACCTCCTCCTTTCCCCGCATAACTCGCACGCCTCTTCCTTATCCATTCACCTGCCTGAGGAGAGGAGGCGGAAAATTTTTAGAACTTAATATTCTTGATCGCCGAATGAGCTGGGCGCTGCCCAAGAGATATAAAAGACCCGCTTCAAATTTTACGTAATCCTGGGGGAGAGCGAGGGAAAGTGGAGAGAAGGGAGGAATCTGTGATAAATAGGTGGCAGAGGGAGGAAGGGAAAGGAAAGGAGAGGGGGAAAAGAGGGACCTTCCAGAGCAATAACGTTCCAGGGGGGGATCGGGTTGGTGCGGTGGCTAGAGTACTAGCCTCCCATCCCGAGGGCCCGGGTTCGATTCCCGGCAGTGGTGGATTTTCAGTGGAAAACCGGTCCCCACCTGAGTGCCTAGTGGAGAGCATTTCAAGTTCAGTACTCCGTCCGTCGGATGGGACGTTAAGCCGTGGTCCCCTTGGCACCTTTCGTTAAGAGTAGGCTAATGCCGACGCCGGGTTTATCTCCACCCTTCCTCCATTCCCTGAAAACTCCTACCATTACCCAATTATCCACCTATCCTATATGGCGCAAATGACCTCAGCTGTCGGTCGCCTCCCCTAAATAACCAAACCAACGTTCCAGGGTGCAACTCGAAATTGGGGCGATTTCCCACAAGCGTTGATAAAACGTCCTGTATGTTGCGGGACCTTAGACGAGGATTTAAGCGTTATTTTCTCCGCGTGATGAAAAGCAGTGCACGAAAATAGGATGTGCGGAGCAGCGTGAATAGTTTTCCACATCGTGGACTAATTGGTGATTCCGTATAAGGGAGGTTATTAAGGGAACTGCTCTCCGAGAAAACGCGGGATGATGAAACCGCCGGATCTAGGCGAAATTAGTAAGCACTGATGATTACGTACTTAACACAAAGCAAAAAAAAGATACCTTTCTGTTTTGCATAGATTGCATCAAACTACAGGCTTGTAAATCATGGAATCTTCATTTACAACTAGTTACTTCAAGAACTAGGAGGTAGGAAGACAAAATGAAGAACTAAAGAGGGAGATATTGTACAAATGTCCTACTTTCGATAGTTGAATGGAAGTATTAGTGCTTATTCGGGAGGGTATCCTATGGCAGAGTTCGTTTTTGTATTTAGAACAGTCGGTTATTTGGGAAGAGATACCGTTTTGGCAGAAAGGTGGAGAAAAACACGAAATTGCCTTTAGCCTATTCTTAATGAAAGAAGCACACTGTATAGACATCTCATTGAACAGACTGACACTCTGCTCACAGCCGGTTCCACGTGGGTCGCATGCGAATAAAAAATAAAAACTTTCTGCCATTGGCCGAATTTATAACTGGACAAGAATCTAAACACAATTTCCCATGCTAGCCACCAGATCATCTAATCCCCGATATATCCATTTATAATTCTTATGATGTCCGGAATAAATCCCTAAAACTGCCCGATTGCCTTTAGAACTATTGAACATTCATTACTATTGAAAATAAAAAAAAATTAATGGAATCGAATTTCCACCAGATCCAGTGCACTGAAAATTTACAAATAATTCAATGCACGGAATACCAAGTCCTCGGCTACAATTTACAAAGAAGTACAAAATTTCCAATCTACAAAAAAGTACAAAAGGATGCCTGCAATGCTAGAAAAGTGACCAGAGTTAAGAGCGAAAATTAACCGCAGTGTGCCAAAACTATTACTCGGATTTAGGTTTTGTTTGCTCATGAAGCGATGGAAGGTAAATGTCCCAGACGAAATTCAACCACGGCTGCTGGGTACGAAGGATAGGAATCACATTAAGATTGGCCCGGAGGAAGCAAAAAATGGCTCTGATTAGATTATCAGCTATCCGTAATTAAGTTTTCGTGCACTCGCTGACCGGTGTAAAAAGGTTCAAGCAGTACCTGCTGTACACGAAGCATAATATTTACTCAACGGCGGAGTTCTCCGAGCCGCGTTAATTACGCTGGAATTAATGAGGGTAATTGGCAATCGTTCTCTTTTACGCAATTCATCAAATGTGCGGCCACGTCTCCGTCCGGAATCACCCACGCCTTCGCTGCCGCTGGTTTGCGGAAAGCGTGGTGGGGAGGAGCAGGGGGGAGGTATGAGTACTTCACTCCACGGATCGAGCAGTACATCTACACGATACCCTGCA
The DNA here is from genome assembly GCA_933228895.1 of Platycnemis pennipes. Taxonomy (NCBI): domain Eukaryota; kingdom Metazoa; phylum Arthropoda; class Insecta; order Odonata; family Platycnemididae; genus Platycnemis; species Platycnemis pennipes. The sequence continues at coordinate 115,396,058 of OW121850.1, forward strand.
TGCCACCACGAGGGTGTGTGGCAGGGGGTGAAGATCACCAAGCATGCACTACTGACATGCAAACAAGTCACTATAGGGTCTCAAGCAACTAGAGTGTTAGTATCTACAGTATTTAAGGGATTAATGCATGCATCATGCACTACAGACTGCTCTAAAATATTTCCCCTACCTATCCCTTTGCTATGCTGCCTATTCTGTTCTCTTATAGCACGGGGGAAAATGCCATTTTGACCCTATCAGTACGACAATCTATCTCTCTAATCTTGTTTATCTGGTCGAATCTAGCATAATACGCTGGTGTATTTAATATGTGCCTAACATCTTCGGTAAAGCTATCCGATTGAAATTTCTCTGATAGATTTTTATCTGTACCTTAACCTACGCTCTGATAATGATTCCCACCCTAATTCTCGTATTAATTCTGATACACTACTCAACCTTGAATTGATTGCCGAACTGACAGAATTAAAATGTCCTTTTTCCCTCGTACAATAAGAGATACGAATAACGGTAAATATGTCCTATCGGAGAGTAGCAATGAATAGCATTGGTAGCTGCATGTTGGTATGAGTACTTAAAGCTAACCCTACTAACAGAATGTTTCTGCATGTTTGCTTTGCAATTTCTATCTTTTTAAATAGTGTAGTTCTGACTACTATATTAATACTATTCCTTTTTTATGCATGATATGTAGTGCATGTTTGGTGAGCAATCACCCCCTGCCACACACCCTTGTGGTGGCTTGCAGGGTATTATGTAGATGTAGATGTAGATGTGAACCTATCGTTACACCTCTTAACGAACCTAGCTGCTCTACGCTGCACACTGTCTAGTTCTCTGATCAACCCTAATTCATTCGGATCCCATACGCTGGCCGCGTACTTAAGGTGAAGCCTAATGCAGTAATGTCATCGGAGGTCCTGGTTTCAAGCCGGTCGGAAGAAGAGGGTGGAACGGGGATGAAGGGGGCTCGTTCGCCTACGGCAGCGCCGAGGAGAGCCGATAAACATTTGTCGGGGTTCGGCCATGATTCATAGATCTGACGCGAGTAGCTTTTTCCTTTTTGTCTTTATTTCCTTGTACCAGCTTGGCATCGCCTACATTTGCATGGCACACACTAAGTAGTAAAACACTAACATCAAATATGTGGAAAATGAGATTAGATAGCATATACAGCACTTTTAGAAATGGGAAATCACATAGAATCCTAAATGGAGGAAAAAGAAAAAACCTTGAAATACAAATATTCATATTGGTAAGTTTAATAATTCACAATCGGGCATGACCTTAAAGGTATAGGAGATCAATTTAAAAGTTCTTGTTCTGAATATACCTTGATGTAAACGGAGTTTAATATATATTTAGATAGCACTCTGCGGATTGCTTTTAAGCGGTACGCGTCAGTTTAAATTCTCAGCAAGAATCAATTTGCTTTGAATACAGATGGAAGTTATTTTTCACGTCGAACTCAGTTTGAATTCAGCCCTTGATGCGTGTTTAAATAATGGAGAAAGTTATTTAGCTCAGAAGCAATTTTGTACACAGTCGTCAACGCTTGTTTAAATCAGGTTTGTATATAGACTCAGCCCCTCCACATTGAGTTGTGTTGAAGTTGAATTCACTCCGACTCCGGTTAGAATACATATTTTGGTGAAAATCACCAGTTTGAACTCAGTTCCTGGTATGTTTGACCGTGAAAATGTTTCTTAGGGCAGATACGCTCGACGCGCGTCACGTTGGTTTCCTCATCATTCAATTTCGGGAGCCACGGCGAAATTTGAATCCGGACTCGCGCCCGAACTCGTGTTCATCGCGTTTCTTGACGTGGGCGGGATTTTGGACAAAGCCTTTTGATTTATGAGAGCCCGCTGACAACGGGCCGTACTCCGGCTTGATTCACGTTCGACGTGATGCATTGCACCCAAGGCACTCATCGACTTCACCACTTTATTGCGGGGGTGTGAACGGAAAAGGACGCGAGCACTCTTGGGTCACGGATGATGATGAAATTGGCTTCCCAAAACGACTGGTTCCATAAAGGATGTTTTTATGCGGCATTAGAGCTGATTGAATGAATGTGAGGTTGACTATAGGAATCTGGAACGGCAGAGAAAGCGTATTTCATACCTCCCATGACACCCATGATTTTAATCGTAGGAGGTAAATGAAATCGGTCTAAATAACGAACTTGAACGTGTGCAGCGAAGATCGGCAAGATTTGTAAAGGGCCGGTATGATAATCTTATTAGCGTAACCAGTCTATTAAATGAATTAAATTGGGAATCATTGTAAGATTGCAGATTGAAATTTAGACTTAATCTCTTAAATAAATCCCAAAACCATATTTTCAGTGATGATGTTGAAAATATTTTACCCCAACTTAATATGGTAGACTGGACCATAATCACAAAATTAGAGAAATTGATTGCCGAAATGACAGATTCAAAATGTCCTTTTTTCCTCGTACTATTAGGGATATGAATAACGGTAAATGTATCCAGTACGAGTGTAGCAATGGATAACATTGGTAGCTGCATGTTGGTGTAAGGACTAACCCAACTAACAGGATGTTTTTGCATGTATGCGTTGCTATTTTAAGTTTTAATTACAAATTTTATGCATGATATGTAGTGCATGTTTGGTGAAAGCTCACCTTCTGCCACACACCTTTATGGTGGCTTGCAGGGTAATTATGTAGATGTAGATGTAGGCGTACGAAGGCTGAGAACATTTGTTCAAACAAGGAAGGATGAACAAATAAATACAGTTGAACATCGGTGATTCGATAAATTTATTCAGCAAAATACACTTTAAAAAAATACCACAATTAAAACACGCCATCACTCACTCAGGAAACAAATTCGTCTGTGTGTGGGACTTTACGGACGTCCATCCTCTAAAAATTTTAATTCAGTGTAAATTTAGCGCTCTTCAAATATTTCACAAACATGAAATATTAATGTTAAAATCATGTTGTCGGTTTCCCCTCACTTCCTCACACCCACATCCCCCACACTGGTTGATGGTGGCTATGTGTAGACGATTCACACCACATATTATTCACCTGTTAAAGTTTATAAATTTGTCAAATAAAAAATAAAACTTTTTAAGATAATGTAGGTACTTTCCACAAATATTTGAAACAAGACTACCAGTATTTCAACGCTAAACGTGTCATCATCAGGGCCTTGATCATGGATCTTCATAAGGCGTGCGCTAACGTTATCATTATTTTTTTTATATAACTTATGTCAGAGAGAACGTGATCTCCATTCTTCATTTTTCGCACAGCACTTCACATCGCTTATCACAATCAGTGGAGAGAATTTTATTGACGGTTATTGTTAACCCTGTGCTACTTTAGGGGTAAGCGTTATCGATGCAGTTTGCGATAACGCGAAAGATGCATCCGTGATTATAACCAGTAGTCCTCTCGCAAGCGGTCGGTCGCCGCCTTTTAGGGGAAGTTCTAGCTGGGGTGGGGGTTGGGAAAATAGGACGGGGGTGGTTCTGCCCGGAATTTGTGGGGCTAGCCCCAATTTATCTAGCTGCCTTTCGATGCACTGGTCGTCGTACGGCGGGAGGGGGGGGGGGGGGGGGATTTCACTCGCGAAGTGGCCCCAGCTTCGCCCCGCACAAAAGAACTGGCGAGTGGGGTGGGAGGAAAGAGAGAACACACTCACGCTTAAGGAGGTTCATCCGAGAAGTGAAAGTCAATTCATTTTCTTTATATTTTCAGCACTTATAGAACTAAAGTTTATATATCTAATAAAGTAAAGATAATTATACCAACCCATACTCCTTTTTGCACAAATTGCATTTGAAATTACATACGATTAACGGCGAGAATGGACATCACATGGGAAATAACGATTAAAAATACCATAGTGACATGTCATTTTTGCAAAACACTGATATTTCATGCGTAATTTCACAAGAAATAAAATGAAACGAAAACAAGGTAGCAACCCACCGTATTTTTCGCTAAATACACCCATTTCTGCGCTTATAGCAGACGAAATGCGTTAGTTAACTTCAAGTGGCGCTGCGGTGGCTGTAGCCAAAATGGTTGGCGTATGAATAATATCATCACTAATGAGATATTAAAGAATGTTTCAAGAAATGCTATAACATAACGTCTGATTGTAATATTCTGGTGCTATACATTAGTAAATTCATTGAGTGCATCTATTTATTTCTGTAAAGTAAATGCTGAATTGACTACATCGTCGATTAAAATTATCATAAAAATAAATCCTTCGACTTTCCATCGTATTTACTATGATACTTATGACTTTCAATAGCTTAGGTAATTATCTTTGTGAAGTAAGGATCACTTAGCAGGCATATACTTGTACTTATATTAATAAGATTCCTTAGAAAAATTGACTCAAGCAGTCGCAAGCCAACATCCTTAAACACTCATCGCACGATCCACACGCACGTCTTAGGATTAAATGGTAAAATACAAAAAAAATGGGGGACCTAACTCCCCTTGGTCGCCCTCATCCGACTGCCAGAACATGGGATCGTTCACCTTCGGGAACGGTTACAATACACAGAAGCGCATCACAGGAGCGTGGTAGACGAGTGGGTAGTGTTTTGAGCTGCTAATCAGAGGTCCCGGATTCGAATCCTGCATAAATCTACCCAAACCCATGTTTTGCTATTTGTCTGAAACCACAACCTTCTGGGCAAACTCAGGCGACATAAGAAAAATTTCTGGACCCCATCCCCTGACCTGTGAAGTTCGCATGCCGCTGGGCTGTGTATGCGGTATGCACAGAGCTCTACCATCACCGAACACAACGACCTTAGCGTTGAACCCCCCCACTCACACAATCCAAGACGATCCCCGAACCAATGCAGCCCCATTAGAGGAGAACGCAATCACGTCTCCGCCCGCGCTAATGAGGCAAAAGCTTTTCCGAGGAGAGACTACGGAACGGAATACATTAACGAACATTTACATATAACCTTACAGCAAAAAGAAACGTGTGACTGAAGGCTGCTGTCTGAGTGGCCGAATTCAGAGATTTTCTGAACGTTTTCGAGGCGTAGGGCTTTGGTAGTGTTCGGGCAGGAATGAAAAAAAATAATCTTTCTCAAGCTGACCCATTTCTTCCGATTTCCTTCCAAAGCAATTTCAAATGCAGGCATGCAAAGCTTGAAAACACCGTGCAAGATGAAGCATCCGAAGCATTAACTGTGTGAATAGATTTCTTCGTTGAAAAGAGACTTAAATTGGGGGGGGGGGTCTCTTTAAGAAGACTTAAGCTCCTCAGGATGGAACGCCTGTAAGGACCCGCAATCAAAGTTAGCGGAGCGCTTCACGTAATTTACTGAATTAGCAAAATTTATTTTTCCTCAATCGAGTGGACTATAAGGAAGAAACATCTACTAAAATGAAACTCCATGACTCCCAATGTATGCACTTGAAGGCCTCTAACAATCGAAATACGAACTGTAAAACGAAGGAACGAACTCCTAATACAAGTTACACTAAATTGAAGAACATGCAAGATCCATGAAGTATCCCCCTCCTTTATCTAATGCCATTATGGGGAGCAAGTATCTACTATTTTTTTATAATTATTTGAATGCAAAATTTATTTAACTAGTATAGTATTCTTGGCGAAAATTTCGCTAAAGAATTAAGAAGTGTTACAAAGATATTAGGTACTACTTTTCAAATGTTGTAGGTTTTCGGCAGCATAAAAACACGACATCATCACATTACGTCACGGCACGGTTTCACTATGGGCGCTGTTTGTCTATTGTACGTGAAGGTAAGTTGTTACATGAATACTTGGTGAAAACGTTTGAATTTATCTCATTTTTTTAATTCAATAAACGAATGTATTTCGACTTTTTATTTGAGTGGTATGGATAGCATCGAGAAAATTGTCCATTAAATAGTATAATATTTCCAAGGTGCCCTCTTTGTTTTCAATATCTTCTATGACAAAGCAATCGTTTTTTTAAGAAGAATGCCGCCACAAGGGAGTCAAACATAGACAAATTGTGGGATTACGCTTCTTGGAATCCCTTTTCAATCATGTTTTCGATAAGGAAACGGTAAAAATCCTCAAAACAACACTTCGCCTCATTTTATTCTAAAAATAAAGTCTGTTGAAGCATGCCATGTGGAATTTACACCGTTCAAAGACTTTTGTAAATTTTCTGGGACATTTAAATAGCATCCAATAACATTTGTGGTCGACACAGAAAATTTTGCTTATAGGTATATCTAAATTTTTGAGAAAATTTCGCATCGAGGGTATTACTAATGCACGAGAAACAAAGGTAATGCATTTTTATTCCCCATTATAATAATTACTACTGTAAAAGGATGTGGAAGGGAAGAATTGATACTGCTGACTTGTGATGATGGTGATGACTACAGAAAATAACTAAGCAATATAGGGAAGTTTATCTTACACATTCATGATTATCATAACTAGTTACCAAATCCTCATAATGATTTGATCATGATCTTTTCTATTCCGGCAAACATATTAATATTATCATCGTTACTCTCATTCATGTTCTTCACCAATCACTTTGTAGTAACCATACGATACCTTCCATTGCATCATTTTTTAAATCTTCTTTTCATGAATAACCCCTAAAATTACCTAGAACCAATGGAAAAAACTTTCACCTTCTAGTCCTACGCTTATAAAATCAAAAACGCTAGTAAAATTAAATATTATCCACTAGCACAGCTTGCTTTAATTAGGACCCTTCTATAAAAATCTTTAGTTTTTGACGAGTCAGTTGGCTTCTGGACAACATAAAAAAAGTTTCACCTCTCTTTCCACTCTAAAAATGGTAGAATTGTATTTAAAGCTTTTGGTGGATGCCAAATTAGAGGTCTAAAAATTGTCCCTCACGAAAAGGAAGTTTTCTTGCCAGGAATACTATAAATTTCAAGCTCTGATGAAATAAAACTTTTCACATTCAGAAGGATGGAAATGTACAATGCCATAAGATAAGGATGATATACTAAAATTGCATACATCAGGTAACCCGAGCTAAATCTGAATACAGTGGTAATGAGACTAAAATTAAAAAAAAGAGCTGAACTGCCCTTCTTGAGTTTTAATATCAATAAATAGTAAATTCTACGAATGAGTATCAAAGGAAACACGTCTATCAATAATGCGCTTGCTCAATGACGGAAATAAATGAATATATGGAAACATTTTGACGCAACTTGAAGACTGTTGTAGATAAATGGTGAAAGGCTTTGGCGCTTCTATCGTTCGTGCATTCACAAATTTTAATATCATGATTTTAATGAATGAATTCGTTCAAGTTAAAAAAAACATGAAACAATATGTCTCGTCAAAGTATGCGGTAGCAAAATTATGTTTTAGCCTTTATGCAGAGCGGAATCTTCCAACCTGGTTTGGAGTACTAATGAGAGCTATAAGGGAAGGGTTATTTGGAGAAAGGAGATACAGGAATACGATTAATACCAAAGAGTTCACGGTACTGAAGTTTATGGCAACTAGGAATTGCTATTAAGAAATGTGAGCCTGGTCCGAAATACTTACTTCTCGGAGGCGAAGCCGGATTTAGGAGCAAGTGGCCGACAACGCGTTAACTTCCTCCTTCCTGAAGCCCTACCCTCTCTAGGAAACCCTAGCCTAGCTAGACATAGAATTCTCTATTCCAAGAATCAGAATAGAGCTAAAGATTGTAGGAACATACTCGGAAGGCCTTTTGAGAACACATAAGTGATATCTCCCTCGTCATTACTTCGTCAAACACGAAGTACGCCAAGAAATTCGGGTATGGCTGTCTATACATTAATATCTGAATGGTACCCTGAAATGCTCTCACTTAATGTCCAATAAAGGAAACCAACAATGGCTGTTCGATTGTATCTCCCAAAAGGGTAATATTCAATGCTACATTTGAAAATATAAAAAAAGTGTAAAATGAGCACATTTGAACTTTTTTATTCTCAAATTTAGCATTTTTACAAACAAAGATATTCAGGGGATTAAAAGGTTAAACGCTGTTGATGTGAGTCTGTGGATATATGAAGAGAGACGCTGTTGTCACTCATTTAAAATAAATAGATCTTCGCAAAATTGTCGGCAATCGTATGGTTGAATGTGCTCTTCCAACTGGTGGAAATATGATAACATTCCTTAGCAAACATCACTAGGAATGGGAATTTTAGCATACATAGAGAGTGTAAAAGCTGGGTGAGGGGGCCCAAGCAAATTTTTAATCTAGGAAAAATTAAAATTACCCCAATTTGCCGGGATTGGGTCATTGGTTGGACATCTGTTACTGCGAGATAATGGCGCAACCGCCACGAGTTTGAAGGGCTGACTTACGTTGGAGTAAGTTGTTAAACCTTTCCCTCTTCCACGAGCGATGTTCCTTTCACCACTTTGAGAATTTTTCGGAGGAGCAAGGTATTCCTGAAGCGATGTCACTTTCCTTGGAACGAAAGTTTTATCTTAGCTCTGAGGAAAAGTGGCACTCCTGCGGTGATTATTCTTCTCTTATCTCCAATTATCGTTAAGAGGATACTCTTAGGATGAAAAATATCCTCTCAACCACATTCAACAAAGCATTAAGGAATATATGTCTTCCTCCAGAAAGAGGGCGTAACCATAGATAGTGGAATTCTAGCATGTACGTTCGCAAGTATGCAAATAGCTATATTCACAGTACGAAATGAAGTAAGTAACCAAGGTCTTATTTATTTTAAAATCGGAGATAATCTGCTTAGAAACTGACTAAAAATCTACGCAACCGACTCGAAAAGTCCTGATTATGGTGAGTGTATGATTGGATTTGTCGTTGATACGGTAATTTCCGGAGTTAAAAATATAGAGCCCTTATGAAATAAAGTTCCTCAGCTCTATGCAATGCTTCCAGCAATATCAATACTAATGCTCTAATCTCCACTAAAATTCACACGATTATTTCAGACGCAATCTTTCTCTAGATGAAGTAGGAGTATTTCATTTAATGTTCATTTTACAACGACACTGGTTGATTTAAATCACAGGAAGTGATGAAAAGTTAACAAAATGCGCTGTCAAAAACCGAATGAATGTAGTTATGCATTTGGTTGTCGTTTTTCTTCTGAATGTAGACGGAGAAATAAAGATGGCCACGTAACGGACAAAGAAACCAAAAGATTCGCTAACCCTCGAAGTATATTAGCTCAAAATGTAACAATTGCTAAGGAAAATTACCGGTAGTTCAGTGACGACGAATGCTTTATAAAATTCGCTCTCTCAAAGTCAGACTTATCACTCACGATATGAAATCCAAATTATCGGCAACTGATGTTCAAAAATGTAATTCTATGGAGAAGCGAGCAGGAAGCAGAATCTTCAGCCGTTATGAAAGCCTTTGTGGAGCTTCTATGATCAAATGGTATCCATCATTTAGGATGCTGCAGGGAAAGATTTAATTGGGAAACTTCTTTGGAAATATTTAGTGTAGAGCAGCGAGTTTTGCAAAGAAAAACAACTTCTTCGACCGTACTGAAAAGTCCCATTTGGCCGAGTGAAAGTATTGGTTTGGAATTGTTTGTGGAATATAAGGGGTAGCTACAGACAAGAAGCTTCAAGATAAATGTAAACCGCAAGTTTCAAAGGCAGACATGGATACAACTTCACTGCAACAGCAGGGTAAATAGAAGCTGTAAAATGAAAAAATGCCAAAAATATACACCCTTAATCTTCTCCCGTCTTTTTTCCATAGTTAGGTACATTATTACCATTCTCCTATTTACCAATTACAGCATACCATCCGCTATTAGCAGAATTATAATTAGTAGATGTGGAGAAAATTTTTAAGGTGCTCAAACTAATACGGCTAAATCGTAACTCCTTGCCAAATATACTATTAAGCTTGATCCTCACAAAAAGTAAAACGCCCTTGTCCAAGAAAAGAGTAGAGTGATAGTAGTGGTATTCCTAATACTCGGGGGAAGACTAATGGCTTCAGGCGTAACTATGTGGAACCTGTCCACATCGGAGATGTCAAAAAATACAATTTGTACAGTCCACTACAGAAATTTCTAAGTACGCTAGCTCTGCTACTAATATATCTTTGACCGTAACACAGCTAGCATACTCAATAAAATTCTCTAGTGGACCGTGCATTGTCTATTTTTTGAATTTCCAATCTTGGGAAGAGACCAACAGCTAAGGTTTTATTCACCATCTAGGTTTGGTGTGTAATTAGGCAGGGCTTGGGAAGGTGAAGGGGATTAGGAAAGGATGGAGAGAAACCCGGCGTCGGTATTAGTATGCTCTTAAAGGGCGCAAGGGGTTCACGGTTTAACGTCCCATCCGACAGACGGAGTACTGTACCTGAGGTGCTCTCCACACAGCATTCAAGTGAGAGCCGGTATACCAATGAAAAACTCTGCCACAGCCCGATTTCGAAACTGAGCCCTAAGAATAAAAGACCAAAATGGTGACCACCTTATACCCGCGGGACTCGAACCCACGGACTTTAGGTTTTCGACGCCGGAAGTTTTCCCAAATGGCTACTGCGGTCGAATAACAGGGTATCGATTGTCAGGGAAAACCGGGAAAACCTGGAATTGTCAGGGAATTTTGGAAATCTGGAAAAGTCAGGGAATTCTCGTAACAGTCAGGGAGAAACTGGGGTAGGAAATTCTCGTTATTTTTCTACCATTACGTTTACCGGGCAATCTTTTCCGCCCTTTATTTCACCAAATCATTTCGCCAACATTAACATTTTCTGAGTTTTGACGAAATTTTAATTCAGCAGAAATAAAATGTTTCGATAATAAGAGACCTTTTGGCGATCGGTGAGGGAAATTGGTAAAGCAATCAGGGAAAAATCAGGGAAAAGTCAGGGAATTTGAAAATTGGTTATCAGTAGCCACCCTGAATAACGAAGCTATGCGGCCACGTACAGACTTCGATGTATTGTACCGTAATATGTAGGTGTTGATGTAGGCGACGGATCAACTCAATATAAGCAATGGTTTAAATCCTCCTCCGAACCATCGTATCCAACGGTGTTTCACCTTTTCCATTATTTATTGGAAGGGAGTCGGTAGGTCGTGGTGACCTTGGTTCCCTCACGAAGGGTCAAGCCCCTCGGACGAATGGACACGAGGAGGCCAAACACACACACACACGCCGTACACCATCCGTCCCACTGACCACGGCAACCACACACCCGTCCGCGCCTCGCACATTCGGATGCAGATGTCGTCCGACGGCGGCGGTGCAAATGCAAATGGCGCGGTGCATCCGGGCTCGGGAACGCGCGAAGATGAGTGTAGTGATGGAAAAATCGATTTCGATTAAAATCGAAAATCGAGTTTTAATAGTCAAAGATCGAGGAAATCGAGATCGAGCCATGATCTTCGAGTTTCGATCCAAACTCGATTTTTCAACTTCGATCTTGACCATATCGTTTGATCTCAGCAGCGCGTAGTAGTCAGCAGAGATCCTCAATGAACTGCCACTGAGGTCACTTCTTGTTAGAAGTAGATGACAGTAGAAGTTAGGCAATACCTCAACAGGCCACCCGTCGATAGGAAAGTTAACCCTAATCCTCTGAAAGTCTGGGAGGAGATAAAAGGTGAATACCCCAACACGTACCGTTTCGCGATCAGAGTGCTGAGTATAGTAACGTCATCCACCCATGTGAAAGACTTTTCTCTAAGGCCGGTAAAATTGGAAAGGCACGCCCTACATCATCAAGAAAGCATCTCAATCAGTTGATCTTTCTTAAAAAATTTAGTGAAGCCGAATGGTTCCAAAGGGTGATCCATATCAAAGTAAATTGTAAATTTTCACGACAAATAATTAGAGAATGTTTTCCAAGTACATTTTTAGGGATTTTTAATATTATTCAAACGTGTATTATGAGCGTTTTTCAAATGAATAATAAACATTTTTTTGTACCAACTGCATTTTTTTCAAAAATGAACCATAGATTTCTTCGATTAATCGATCTTTTGGTTCAAATTTCGATTTTTGCTGAAAAGTCGAGTTTTTCATTTCGATTAAAAATCGATTGCTCGAAAAATCGATTTTGACCGACATTTTTCCATCACTAGATGAGTGGAGTCGTGCGAGGTGTTGTTGAGAGGGTGGGAGAGGGTGAGACGGACGCCCGTGGGGTCCCTGGATGTGCTCCGGCAAGGAGAAATTCCCCCATGTCCCTCCCTCGAGAACACGAACAGAGTGAGCGGGCGCGGGGAAAATTTTACCGGAAGACCGGAGGTGGTGGCGAGTTCCGGCTTAGCCCGGCCCGGAAAGGGTAATACCCCGTTTCCACTACTAGCGTATGTACACGCGTACATACGCGTGTGACCAAAAAACACCGTATGGAACGCACGTAAGGATCATCGTAACTCGTAGTTCCGAACCATGCCATTTTTCACCATAGTTCTTCATAGGAGGTTCATTCGAAAAGTGAAAGTCATGTAATTTTTTTTATATATTCAGCACTTATAGAAATAAAGTTCCTAAATCTAATAAAGTAAAGATAATTACACAAACCCATACTCCTTGTTCCACAAATTGCATTTGAAATTACATACGATTAACGGCGAGAATGGCCATCACTTGGGAAAATAACGTTTAAAAATACCATAGAGTCATGTCATTTTTGAAAAACACTGATATTTTATGCGTAATTTCACAAGGAATAAAATGACACGAAAATAAAGGCATCAACCCACCGTATTTTTCGCTAAATCCACCAATTTCTGCGCTTATAGCAGACGAAATGCGTTAGTTGTCTTCAAGTGGCGCTGCGGTCGCTCTAGCCAAAATGCATGGCGTATGAATAATATCGTTACTAATGAGATATTAAAGCATATTTCAGAAAAATATTATAACATAACGTTTGATAGTAATATTCTGGTGTTATACTTTAGTAAATTCATTGAGTACATGAATTTATTTCTTTAAAGTAAATGCTGAATTGACTCCATCGTCGAGCTGATTAAAATTAACATAAAAAATAAATCATTCGACATTACGTCGTATTTTTTGTGATACTTATGACTTTCAATAGCTTAGGTAACTTTCTTGGTGAAGTAAGGATCACTTAGCAGGCATATAATCGTACTTAAATTAATAAGATTCCTCAGACAACTTGACTCAAGCAGTCGCGAGCCAACCTCCTTAGGTAGGTATTAAAGATCTATGTTTTTCACTCTGATAAGTTCTATGTTTCCGATATGTAAATAAATCCCGCATTAAAGATCTATGTTTTTCACTGGTTAGGCGCTGGCGGCGGGATGGAAACTAAGAAAAATGAATCACAATATTCAATAAAGTTGGACAAAATAGATATTCGTCGGCTGTACATTGACGAACAAGTGAGAATGAGTGTCTCATAATTTTTAAAACGGCAAAAACATTATATTTGTGCTGGAGTTCTGAATGTATTTGTAAACTACTTAAACCAGCAACTTGTTCAGTCAGAGGAGGGCCAAGGGAGGGCAGCACTGAGTTTCACGAGTGTCGTGGGAACGAATCGCTGGATGGTACGCGCGTACATACGCTACTAGCGGAAACGGGGCATTAGAGGGAGAGAGGCCGGCAACTGCGGGAATCGTACGTCAACTATTCATTAAGAGCGGAGGGCGGGCGGCGCCGGAACGAATGCGACTCGGGTGCGGGAAGTGTCCGGTGTTGTAGGAGTAGCTCTCGGAGACGCTGAGCCGCACATCTCGATGAGTTCGAGACGATGCCGCTCCTCCCTCTTCCCGACACACTACTGTCGCCATCAAACCGTACGTTGGACCGTAAAACCACTCACTCCGCCAGCCGTTGTTCCCACAGATGCGCTGCCGCAAAATTTTCTCGCAAGCGCTCCGTAGCGGTGGAGTTTATTTGAACGGAGTTCAGAGAGCAGGTGAATTTGTGACTCAACAGTATGGTGGCAACAGACAAAACAGCGCGACGTGGCCACAAATCTCATTTATAAAGGATTTGCAAAAAAATAGGATTAATGCTCATTAGCACGAATAAAAATCGCCGATGCATAGAGGAAGCAATGTTAAACTCGTACAAATTTTTTATTACGCACGGGGGATAGTTAGTTGACTTCTTCATTTAACAGCTTCAAGAAAAATAAATGTTTCCAACGAAACACAAAACACATATGTTTCCAACTGAAGGTTGAGAAAAATAGAATAACTTTTATGACACCTATCTATCAACTGAACTGTCAAAAAATTCAACCATTTTCCACCCAAGGTGGATGGGAAAGCAAAAAATGACCCTATTTGTTTATTTGAGCAGAGGTATTTGATTAATTTTCCAACATATTAGATTACTAATCTGTAATTCAACTGGACTGGAGAAAAAGAGTATTGAACCCGTTTAAAGTACGCTGTGGAGAGTTTTTCAACTTAAGTACTCCGTCCGTCAAATAGGACTTTTAACTGTGATCCCCTTGGCGCCTCTCGTTAGAAGTACCCCGATACCGATGCCGGGTTTCTTCCACGCTTCCTACTCCACACAACAATATTTTTCCAAATACAAACCTACTCTTAGTGGCACAAATGATCTTAGCTGTTGTTCACATCTATAGTGGCAATAACAATGAAGATCAAAGATATACCCATTCAAATCATTCTAGAAGGATTTCCTGGAGATGTCAACTTCTGTGTTCAAAATAGCATGATATATTTCTCTCAAAATTCCTGTAAAACATGACCAACAGTAACACAGAAAGAAAAAAAAACACGAGCCAAATCCACATAAATAAACTTTACTACGACCAGGGTTTAACTGTATTACAGCATCGTCAGGTGTTAAGGTCAGGTGTCAGATGCTGTAATACAGTGAAATCCGGGTCGTGGTAAAGTTTATTTTTGTTGATTTGGCTCGTGTTTTTTTCTTTCTGTGTTATCATGTTTCGCTTCCACTCCATATCACCTGAATCTTCGAAATGACCAAGAGTCTCTGAATTGGAAAAAAAAGGCACGCCGCTCATTTCTCTGAAGCCGGTAACTAACCTTCAAGACGGTTCTCAATCATGAGATCTTACGAATGCGATCGAAAGATGTTTCTTCACCCTGCTTAAATTCCTAATCCGACCTGGAGCCTTTTCGGAGAAGGAAAACGGTCCGAAACGACCGGAAAGATCGCTGAGAGAACACTTTTAAGGACCGTGGGGAGGAGAGGGTGGGTGGAAGACGTCGGATCGGAGCATGGCAAGAGTAGTAACTCGGCGGCCGGACGCGAGGGAGGCGTAAAACGAAAGGTGCAGGGAAGGAGTCGGGCGGCGTCGACATGTTCAACCCCGTGGGGGACCGACGGAGCCAGCGAGGTCTCCTCCCCTCCGGGGGAGAGTGTTGTGGAAGCGAGTGTTAGAGAGAGAGGGAGGAAGGGAGGAGAGATGTCCCACTTTTGAGCCCTTCGTTTTATTTTCCACGCGACTCAGAATCTCCGCAAGTCCCCGAGAGCGGTGGTCCATCCGACACATCCCGGGACTCGTTTCCGTCCTAGGGATAAATCCTAAAGGAGGAAAGACGAGAATAAATAAGGTTTCGGCCACACGTTCCTATTTGCGTGGGTGTGTGAGTCAGTGCGAGGGTGTGCCAGGGATGGCAAATAGGATTGACTCTCCGCTCAGGAAAAATAAAATTCGTGGAACTCATCCGTAAAGGATACGCCTTTTTTACTTGGTCTTTCAGTTACGTCCGACACGGAAGGGATCTATGTGGTACTATGGTAGACTGGACCATAATCTCAAAATTATGGAGATTGATTGCCGAATTGACAGAGTCAAAATGTCCTTTTTTCCTCGTACAATTTAGGGATAGGAATGGCGGTAAATACGTCCAATACGAGTGAATTAATCCATAGGTAGTTCTGCATGTTGGTGTAAGGACTTGAAGGTAACACAACTAACAGCACGTTTTTGCATGCGTAGTTTGCAATTTTTATCTTTTTAAATATTGCAGTCTAGACTAATATATTAATACTAATAATTTTGAATGCATGATATGTAGTGCATGTTTGGTGAGAATACACCCCCTGTCACACACCTTTGAGGTGGCTTGCAGGACATTTGTATATGTAGATGCAAGTCTTCCTGCTCAACTGCCATAGCTATGAGTGACAGAAGTATAACATTATACCCATCAATACCAGACTAGGAATCGGAAATGGTGGCCTCCCATTAATAACTATTGATGCTAACGTATACTGGTTTAGTTAACTTATAATTCGCATCTTTTTGACATGTACTTCGAGCATCAAACAACAGTTTTAAGCATCACCTTGTGGAACTCCAACACATTAAATAAGAAAGAAAAACTGAAAATTAGGCTATCCATACTACTTATTAACACCACCGACCAAGTTTTCAACATATCACTGCCATGTTCAAGATGTTTAACACTAGCACTACATCTACATAATACCCTGCAAGCCACCATACAGGTGTATGGCAGGGAGTGAATTCTTTCCAAACAGGCACTGCATATCATGCGTAAAATAGGATTAATATTAATATATAAGTCTAAACTTCACTATTTAAAAAGATAAGAAAGGCAAATTAAGTATGAAAAAACATGCTGTTAGTTGGGCTATCTTTAAGTCCTTATGCCAACATGCAACTACCTATATTATGGATTGATTCACTCGTATTGGACATATTTACCGCTATTCATATCCCTAATTGTAACTCCATTCTTCTATCGGCCAACCATTTCATTGTGACGTAATTCTTCTCTTTTACATCCTTAACAACCTGTTCCATGTATCTCATACGAGGCCTGCCTTTTCCAATCTTCCCGTTCATTTTACCCTCGACGATAGTCTTTATCAGGCCATCATGTATTTGACCTAATAATTTTAATGCTTGCCTGGTGATGATACCTCCTGCCACACACCCTTGTGGTGGATTGCAGGGTATTATGTAGATTTAGATAGATGGATTGGCGGTTATAGAAATCGTGAAAACGACAGTGATCCGTTAAAACCTTAGTAAGTGGTATTAATAAATGTTGCGCCTAATACTGCTTAAATTATTTCTTTCTTTTTCAATAATTCACGAATATTCTGTGATAAGTCACTAGCCCCCTCACGTCCCCCAAGTAGCCTGCCGGATGCTTTGCACATTAAGATATATATCGTCACCTCTGGGGAACGCTTGGTGTTGGGGAAATGGGAAACTTTCGTCCGTTCGGAATGAGGAAAGGAGAGGAAGGTTTGATGTTCAGCCATGCGGAGAGCTCAAAACATCCGCACAGTTGGTCGGCCAATGAGAGCAGTCACCGCTTTGACTGCGCAGGAACTAACAGCCAGCAAACTGACCTAACTAACGCATTCGGCGCAGTGTGCCTGTCCATTATTCGAAGATGAAAGGACGGGGGTCCGTGTGGAGGGAGGAATGGAGACTCGAAGGGGGTTGAATCGGAGTGTTGAAGGCTAGATGTTTGCCCTGGCGTTTCCGCTCGGCCGACTGGGGAAAAGGGTGAGAGGGAGGAAGGAAGGAGGGCTGGGCCTTTTTGGGTTTTCCCCGGTCGAATTAGTTGCAGGCACCGCGTGGGACCACACGAGCTGGATGTACGGATCCTAATGAGAGTCGTCGGTGGGGGAGAGGTAAATTCAAGCGTGTCAGAGGGAGGGGGGAGGACTGACTGCTTGGAGGGGAGATCTACATCTACATAATACCCTGCAAGCCACCATAAAGGTGCGTGGCAGGGGGTGATTTCTTACCAAACATGCACTACATATCATGCATAAAAAAGGAATAGTATATAATAGTCAGAACTTCACTATTTAATAAAGATAGAAATTGCACAGCAAACATGCAAAAACATTTTTTTAGAAGGGTTAGCTTTAAGTACTCATACCAACATGCAATGCTATCCATTGCTACTCCCGGATTGGACTCTCGGTATCTCTAATTGTACGAGGGAAAGATGACATCTTGAATTTATCAGTTCGGCAATCAATTTCTCTAATTTTATGACTATGGTCCAGTATGCCATAGTAAGTTGGGGTTCGCAAAATATTTTTAACATCATCACTGAAAATATTGTCTTGGAATTTTTTTAAGAGATTAAGTCTAAATTTCAACCAGCGATCAGGCAATGATTCCAATTTTAAATCATTTTATAGACTGGTTACGCTAATATAATTATCGTATCGTCCCTTTACAAATCTTGCCGATGAGAGATGAAGGGTTGTCCGTCGGGGTCGCCGTGAGCTCAGACGGCGGAAATGGAGATGAGATTTTGGTCACGTATTTCCATGCGCTCATGCATCCGAGCCGGGGGATGCATTTTGATCTCGTGGAGGGGAGGTTTCCAACGCCTCTCGCAGTCCAAACTCACGTATTTCCGTCTTTCGAGTCCAGCGGAGGAGAGTTAGCCGTCCTCCGTCCCTCGATCCCCTTGACCCACCGCTTCAGAGAGTATGGCGTCCCTAGACGAGGGATATTAAGTTTCCGTGGATTATTGAATCAGCGGCGTTGCTTTCTTGCAACACTACAGATGAGTGCATCAGCTAATCAACACTCGGCCAGCTTGCATCCTGGAGAGGACACATTAACGTCACGCGAGAGTCTCGCAATTTTGGACTCGTTTAGTTGCATGATCGCATAACACGGTTGGAAGCGGAAACGAGGCTTTTCGTTTCACCGAATTAATGGATTTTCCGTCAGTGTGTCGGGGCTAAATATGAGCTGCAATATGAATGTGCGCTAGAGAGTTGGAATCTGTTAAGTTCGATGGTAAATGCATCCATTGCTTCCTAGTCACTACCATAAATTATTGGAAATTGAGCTACTGGAGGTGCGGAATACTACAACTTACTAATAATATCCAATGTCTCCGGTTTTCTGTACTGGCTGAAATTCGAAATATTATTTACACATTCGTCGCACAAGTAGTCTATCAAATTCAAAGTTTAATAATAACTAATCCGAGTTATAACCTGGTTAAACCTCGTTTCCGTAAATATATATCTTATTACTTCAAAATTACATTTCGACAAACATTGATTAAAACGAATCACTATCCACTACCCAGAGTACCAACAGAATCCGACTCAAGCAGAACAATATAGGTAAAAGGGGATTACAGTAAAAGTACCTACTATGAATAAAATTGGCAGAATAGCTATTAGCAATTTAACTAGATAACTACCTTGGTAAATACTCTGCAAGTTGCATATGAATTAATATTAGGTGAGTATTAATAAGATAGGATAATATTTCGTTTGTCTCTGGTCTCTCGAAATAGAGCCACGAAAAATATTAGGTACTGGCGTTGTAAAGTTAGAGAACTCACATTTCATTATTTAAATATTTGGGGTCAAAATGATGTTCATCATAATAAATAGTAATAGCTTCGTAAAGGCTCTTAATGATCCGTTACACAGCTGATCTTGCTTAAGATGCAAGGATGTTTTTAGCAAGGATATAACGAGGACAGGTGTAAAACAATGGACTAAAGTTGACGACATATTTTTCAAGGCTCATCGACTGATCACATCGAGTGATATAGTGGCCATTGTTATAAATTTTCTACCAATGAAGATCATCTGCTAATCGAGCTAAAAGCCATGAGGTGCGGAATTTGAGAGTAGTGGTCTTATGTATTATATACCTGGAGGGTACTACTTTGTTTTCTAGTTATATCTAATTATGATATGAATCAAACCTTTTCCGCAATTCCACCAGGTAATAAAACTCAAATTGGAAAATTGAGTATGCATTTTTAACCAATTGACCAATTTAACCAAGATGTTTAAAAATGTAACTCCAACTTTTCACTGACAAAGCACTAGGTATCATCCATAATTCTACTACCTCCCCTTATAATACTTTCCCTGCGGTTACTACCAATTCTGACACTCATATCATACACATTAATGACGTCAGAAGCTTTAGAAGAACTAGTTAAAAAAGAATAGAGCGTTTTCATTCACGGATTGTGAGCATAGATACATGGAAAGGAGTGTACATTAAGAATATATGTTGTTGAGAAGTAATTATATCGATTGGTGTTTAAATTACGCTTTGGCAGATAGAACCAAGACTGAGTATACCATGCAAAGAGCATAACAGGCTCCCTTTTTCTGATACGTAAACAGGAAAAGGAAGAAACTCTTGACCAAACACAACTTGAGATATTAAGGCCCTCCATACAATGCTCGAGGGCTCAGTGAAGCGAATAACTCAAGTGAATGTCTCTCATGAACGGAACTTGGGGAGGACGGAGAATAAATTACATCGCACAAATTATAGGAAAACTAGGCTGACATTCTCACAGAGCAGAAGAAATATGCAGAAGGCTCTGCTGAATGGAGAGCTGCAAAAATACCCTAGGGTCGAAAGAGCTTAGGAAAAAAATGGAAGAAGATTCTTCACGGAACGTAGAATATCATTGCGAAACTAATTTAAATGAAGTTTGAAAACAACGGTTCACATGAACAATCAAATGAATAGATTTGGGCGGAAAAAATAAAGTAACTAGTAAAATTTCTGCTTGAGGCTTTCGCAGCGTTGTTGTGCTAGTATCTCCATGGTTTTTGGTTAATGCTGCGTCGGTGTAGGATCTACACGTCATCATGAAGCTACACCGACGCAGCATTACTCAAAAACCGTGGAGATGGCTGGTAAAGTACGTGCCGATCTTTCGCAGGGGAATGCTGTTGATACCTTTGTATCATGCTCGCCACCACGCCGAGAAAACCCAGCGAAATGTTTGATTTCTAATAGGCTTTCTGAATTTCTAACACGAGACCAGTTTTCAACAACTTTACCGTTGCTTTCGGCTGTGAACTTTTCACTAACATCTCCTATCCCTTCACCCCTTTTTCTTTCGCACCGCTGCCCACCGATTCCGAGGCGTGATCATTCAACGTGCGCTACGAATAGAGCTCTTCTACGGTTCGCCAACTATCGGCAGGGTTCACAGCCCCTTCGCCCTTTATTTACGTTCATCTAAGGGGTTCCACCGCAAAAGGCAAGGTGGTCTCGGCCGTCCTAGGGATCCTCAAATGGAAAAAGCTAATCTCCCAGGAAAGGCGCCTATGGAGTGGGTGGGTTGCGGAAGAGACCTGGCTGGCTGCCAGTTTGTTTGGATTTTGTATTCCGAGTCTTTGGGGAGTTTTGAAGAATCGGTGGAAGGAAAACAGTTGAGAGTGAAAACGAAGGGAATGGGGATGAAATGGGGATTGAGGTTTTGGGAGGTGAAAGTTGCACTTTTTAAATTATCTTGACCACGGAAAAAAAGAGGGAATGGGTCTTCCATCATCCTGATGGTGCTCTGGGAACTTCTCTCTGACTCATCAGATTTATGGGGGAGAGATGAATGAGTCAGGAACCAACCCATGCAGGAAGCGATGATTATGCATATAATTTACATAAAAGTAAGTCGGAAAAAATAAGAACTTTGATGAGATGGAGGGAAAAAAAGGTTCACTGAATCCGCTACCAGGTCCAATAAGGCCTAATTAAAGGCTTACTTAACGGTAATTAAAAGGCACACCCCTTGGTAGCTTGAGCAGACCTTTAAAATGAGAGGAAAAATCCGAGGGAAATGTTAAAGCCACGAATTTTTCCACTTTCATATATATATATATATATTTTTACGAAGACAGCAAAACTTCATTGCAGTAACTGGGCTCTATTAAACAGAATAATATAATTTCGATTGAAAAAAATGACGAAAGTCATGCAATATTTTGGAAATTTGAGTTTCGTGAGAATTTGTTTCTTAACACCTCAGACACTTTACTCCATTAACACTATAAAAATATTATCCTCCGTCTCATTTTAAAACCAAACAAATCAGTTGAAAGCCTTATTTTCTGAAACTAAAAGCCTACCTAAATATTTTCTTTATATTTTTCAAGCCACCTTAAGCGTGTCCGACATCGCAAATCATGCATTCTAAAAAATGAAATTTAAAATCACATCATATATCACGAGGGTGTGCAAAAATACTAACACCTACTTGCATGCAACAAAGAGATACAATCCTGCTACTTTACTCATGGCTGGCGCTTGTCGGTCATGATCGGAACAATTTATTTGAGCTATGTTTGAATAGGCTGATTGGATTAATAGGTTACGAAAATGATGGATGGAGAGCCAAACTTTAAATCTAGATGAATGTTAGCGGTAGCTAGACTTTGAAACTTTTTCCCAAATTGGCTGAATAAAAAAACGAGCAGTTTTAGTTTTTCTCTAGAAGGTTTTTGAAACAACCAAACTGATATTGATTTAATGTTCACTCATACTCAGTAACTTAAGGATTTTCATTCTTAATACAGGATCTTATTGGCTGACAAAAGATGAAGGCGTTAATTTCTTGGCTATCAGTTCAAATTATCGGCACAGATTGGGAAACAAGGCGTTTGGCAGCATAAAAAGAGACAAGAGGAATAGAAGCAAACCAAAAAATCGACGCAATAAAGAATGAAAAAAAAATTTTGAGGGGCCCATTATGTCTCCATCTGTAGAGGCTGGCAGAAGTTATTTATGTGCATGTGCTTAAAGTTTTCGTTTAACGTCAGATACCAGTTACGCTGTGGCCAGAGCGAGCAAGTTAGATATCGGGGATATGATCTATCTCAATAATTACAAAACGAGAATTTCTACGTGAAGGACAATTGACACATTTGCAGCAGCAATTAAGTAGCACATAGTCGCTTCTTTTGCACCGATTCTTTCGAATTACTACTCTCGCAAATAAGAATGAACTCAATATCCACATTAGTGACCAGTTCATGCCCGGATCTAAAATGCCCGACTGAATCATTTCAAAGTATGATAATCTTTGTAGGTTTTCCTTTCTGCCATTGAAGTTATTATAATCTTAACTTTTAATATTATTATATCATGTGATTTTGGCATGTAAAACTGTTGGCAATTACCACATTTACATAGTAGGTAGGCTGGGTATGGTTGTGACAATTTTCATTTGGTCTCACATAGTTTTGAATTTATACTACTAATCTGAACGATAAGTGTTTTTAAATGTAATGTGTACATTCGTCTATGCATAAATATTGAAATTGTATCCCTAAACACAATGGTGAGCTCATGGGAGCAAGTCAGAAAAGAAAGGGAAATTGTCACAACCGACCACACCCCAGGGGCGCTTGTGACAGTATGTAGGTTCTATCCTACATAATGTTTTCGCTGACGACAAAATTCTAGACGCCTTAGACTAGACAAAACTCTACAACCCGTACAATCTTAGTAAATATAGCAGTAGTAGTGGTCGGCTTTGAGATGGTGCAGTCACTTGAGTTATAACACACCAGCCAACCAAACTTTAAAGCTGTCTTAAGAATAATTATAAGACTTTAATCTTAAGACAAACACAGCATCCATGCACAAGGTGGGATTCAAACCAGCGACCCTTGGTTTTACCAGCTGGTGCGTTACCTCTGTTAGTGTTAGGAAATGACAGAGTGACTGTAAATACTATATTTTAGATTATTGAATTGTTTATTTTTCCTCCTTTATTCATTTTTTAATTAAGGTAATAAATCAAGCAATTGGTATCAGTATAAACACAGATTAATTAATGCAAATTACCCATAGAAAACTCATCGGAGTAACCAGCTGATATAAAAAACATTTTTTGACATGATTAAAGATGTAAGAAGGGAGCAGAAATCAGTTTATTCCCTAGCGGAACGCTTTAGAACTGCTGCAGCCGTCACTGACGCGGTTCCCATTACCTTTGAGATGGACTGTGAGTGAAATTAGGGATAGACATGTCAGTCCATTAAAATAACTTTTGGTACTGGGAAATAATACCGACATTATTATGCCGAAGGGAAATTCTCGGAATGGGAGGCGTAGATGAACAAAGCTGGGTGCTATATTTAGGCCCCCACCTATTTCCGCAAAGGGATTCCAAGGCTTTTAACGAAGGCATTAAGAGGGCCGCTCGCCACCACTGACCCCCTCCCCCCCTCGTCTAGCCATTCCACCCACGCACCTCCCCCCCCCCCCCCTTCTCCGGGCTCCTCGCTAATGGAGAGAACAAAAACGAAGCGACCGGCGGCGGAAAAGAGGAGGAAACGGGCCGAAATGTTTCACGGGCAGACCCGCGTACAACCCTATTGGGGGGGAGGGAGGGAGTTGAGGTTGGCCGGGTCTTGGGAGAGGAGAATCATTGGGGGGGGGAAGGGTGTACTGACCCAAATGTAACATTCTCGAATTGGATGACGGAGAAAACGAGCAAAATCTTTCCCAACTCCATTGCGGACGGAGAAAATCTACTGTTTGAAAAAGAATCGGAAAAGTTTTTCGCCCACGACCGCACTTCTCTGGTCGCGTCAATAGAAGAAGGTTCGTGTCGTGATTGATGTTTTTGAGTTTGAAGCGCTGTAAGAAGCACTGATGTAGAGGGGGAACGAGGATAAAAGGAACATTTACCTACATTCAATGAAGTGATCAAAGACTGAAAGACTTAAATTAACATTACCAATAATATTATGGATAAACGAAAGAACTTAGTGAACTGAAAATACTAAGTACTGTGGAGTTCTTTCATGTATCCATAATGGAAAACTTCCACCGTATCTCGCTGGAATTTGTTTCCTATGCCACGTGTATTTCTCATCCTAATGCCACTCAACAGATTTCTGTGATCGAGCACGAACGTAAGGGCATAAAAACTTCCGAAATACGTCACCATACGTGTGCATTTATTTGAATGAAATTACTGATTGCAAAAGGATTCCCTAAAATTTTATTTGCAGATATCCAGTACTTATCGGACACAGGTTGTAAAAAATGAGCATTTGTAGCATTCATGCTAGTTAAAACCCAAAAACTCCTGCCCTTTACTCTCAGTTAACATTCATCTTTCAGTGTGCGATACACCTCGACAATGCCCTATTTTCCAAAAACCAGGTTAAATGAACGATATTCACGTTTGCCAAAATGAGTAGCATAAGCGCCTTTGCTAAATATGTGTGGGAATTTTGCGAGAGGCAACCTTTGTACTAGGCACTCAGGAGAATACCTAAGTTTCCTCCCCTGACGACTTGAGTTTCCCTGTCAGTGAGGAACTCATATGATCTCGTTATTGCCAATTAGGGTAGACATTCAACAGCTAGGTGTAGATGAAGGAAGGATTTGTAAAAAAAAAATTGTAGCATATGCAGAATGAAACACACTTTCGGCACTTGGCTATCCAATTTTACAAATATTAAATGGACGGACTACCTATAGGAATACTCTCACTGGTAAATGACAGCCTTTCCATGGTTCAAACTAGTTCCATAGAAATATGACTTCAATACTCGTCTGGACTCACTTGGACTTATTATTTATTGCAACCTTAGGACAGTAACATTGGCCTCCTGTTTGAATTTCATAACAGCAGTATAATCCGGTTCATTTACATACTTCCCATTGTTCTTTTAGTACTAGAAACGGATCTGTCTTGCGATTGGGTAAAATTTTAAGGGAAGGGATAAAATTCATAAGATACATCTACATCTACGCGATACCCTGTAAGCATACCGCGAGGGTAGGTGGCAGGGGGTGAAGATCACCTAGTTGGCATGCAAACAAGCAACCATAGGGTCTCATGCAATTAGGGATTAATACCTGAATTTAAGGGATTAATACATGCACTATGCACTACAGACTACGCTAAAATACCTCCCCCACCCATCCCCCTGCCATGCTGCCTATTGTGCTCCCCCACAGTACGGGAGAAAAATTACATTTGGAACTTTTTGATACTTTTCACTAGGTAGGCTACACCTTGAGTATGAAGCCAGTGTATGGGATCGGAATGAATTGGGTTTGATCAGAGATACCTTAGGACTATCTTGTCGTTCCTAAAAACAAGTGAGTTTATTGGCAGCGTTGATTAAGTGTTATAGAGGAAATGTTTTCAGGCGTGATTTAGTGGAAGTTATCTATCACGGAAAATGAAAATCACCGGGTGAACTGAACAAAAATTTTGCAAGAACGACATGGGATTCGACACTTTGTGTTATCTTCAGGTGACCTGAAGATGACACGATGTGTCTTAGAGGCTTAAAGAATTTTACGGGGTGATGCGTGGACAGAAGATGGGGTAAAAAAAATTGGCAATTCAGAATTGCGTGAAGTATGGATAACCTCCGGACTCTCAAAACAATCGCTTGTATTCGTAGCCTGGATTTAACTGCCAAATAGCATTCCTGCCAAATAGCATTCCTTCGCATGAACTTCTTCACCGTCAGGGGTCCCCAAACGTGTCCCTTGCACAACAACGCGGCCCTTCCCTCTCCAAATTAAAAACATTGTTCCGCCCGAGAGCCAAGTAGTCATGCGTAGCGTAGCAAGTCATTGTGCTCCATTAGCGACCAAACGCCAAGTGCTCTAGGTGCACGGATCTGCCGCAGCGTGGCGCAATAAAACGCAGCACGCTGCTCGCGAGTGCATTGTTCTCGGTCTCGCGAGAGACCGAGAGGAGGCGCCGTAGTGGCGCCCTTTGTGAGCGCTCGGTTCCCTCGCCGTGAGTGGCTCGTTCCCCGAGATTCTTTTGCTAACATTTTCATTACCTCTTGTTCCGCCCGCTCCGTGATTTTTCCCAATTTCACCGCCACCGCGTGTAATGGAAATGAATCTTTTGTCTTTTGGATCCTAAATTTTTTCAATGCCTCACGTGCTTTGTCCGATCTTTTTGCTCTCGTTTCGTTTATCCTCAAAGTTGGCTTTGCGTGTTGAACGAGGCGTTCCCGCAAATATCAAGCATTTGTGCCCGATCTCTTCTTGCAAGCCGTTAGATTTTTTCATCATAGCTTCGCTTCTCTTTGCGCCTGAAAATCTATATTATTATCACCATTGCTTTTTCTACGGCTTCAATGGAATGTAACAAATTTGCTTCATATAATCTGAACACAATCTTTTCCTCACTAAGGCCCATTTTTAAAATACGGATATTGCTATCCAAGAGCTAATGAGAGTGCTATACTTAAGGCATATTTCCTAGCAATTAGGATTTATGTGACACATTATAACTTAAACTAGTAGAAAATAAATTCCATGACCGTCTGATTAAAATATATTATATAGTCTGAAAAAAACAATTAATCAGGCTATATGAAAGTTTGAAAATCTTTCTAATTGTAAGGGTACTTACTTCCATTATCCACCGACTAAATAATTGAAAGAATGATACTATGTGTGTTAAACCGTTGAGGGAAAAGTTATCAACAGTCAATATTGACTAATTAATATCGCCGCATACTTTTATGAAGACATTTTGTTCATGAATGATCCTTTCAATGAGTTTTTCATTTCAAGACTACAAATAAAATGGTGTGCCTGAAGCGTATAGTTGGAGGCAAATAATTGTTTCTCCTACAGTAGTAAAGGAGACGAAATGCATTCGGATAAAGTACCTATCCGTGGTTTTCAAGTCTGTGCCGTCACTTATGGGCGCTTAAAACCTGAAGGACAAGGATAGGAATGAAACGCAAGTGTTGAGAGAAACCCGTCGTAGGCATTCTGCTTCACTTATGGCATCATTAATGCCAAAAGAACCTCAGCTTTTCGTTCAGACGGACGGACTATTGAACACGAATACTCCACCCAAAGCCCTCAAGTAGGGGCCGGTTTACCTATGAAAAATATCTCCCACTTCCAGGATTCAAAACCAGGCTCTTGAGAAGGAGGTTAGTGCTCTAAGCATTACTCCACCCTGACCCCCAGGATAAAGCTGTCTTCGGGTTAATGAAACTAATGAACATACCATCATAGTATAACAAATTGCTAGGCTTGACTTCGTGGAACCACATTTAGATAGCGTAAATAAATTCAATTTGTAAAATTCTACAGATTTATTAAAACCAACCTAGGTTTCGACTTACACAGTCTTATCAAGGTCCTTGATGACGACTGTGTAAGTCGAAACCTAGGGAGGTTTTAATTAATCTGTGGAATTTTACATAGTGAATTTATTTACGACACCATCATGGCTTGAACATTTTTGGGCAACTGTTTTATTAGAAAGCAATGAAATGATAATGCCCGAAAAATCAATTCTCATAACACCGCAAACAACTTAGAATAATTAGAATAAAATATAAGTACACTTTTCCACAGCTAATTTATTGATGCCTACGACGCGTTTCGGCTCACAGAGCCATCATCTGGTACTAGACATTGTACTCTGTCTGGTCTTGTACCAGATGATGGCTCTGTGAGCCGAAACGTGTCGTACGCATCAATAAATTAGTTGTGGAAAAGTGCACCAATATTTTATTCTAATATGTCAAACTTCCACTACATCTCGCCTGAATCGGTTGATTTTGACTTAGAATAAAACAAAATTCATAGGTCTTATAAAATGAAAAAGAATAGAAAGACAATTCGGGGAAGAGTAGAGAATATTATATGTAGGAAAAGAAATGTGCGCGGGTGTTTAATCTGATCTGAAAAATCGATTCTCATAACACTGCAAACAACTGCACAGGAAAATGGTTTTCTCACCCAAAAAAGAATATTTTATTCTTAAAATAACATCGTGCATGGAATCTAGAGATTACTTTGCGTTATAAACGATTTCTCATGGCATTACAAATCTTCATGTATTTCCTTTCCATATAATTTTCGTATTAGCAACCTCACCGCCTAAACACTCTTAGTTAGGCAGGTAATCACTCTTAAAACTACTCCACTTTCGTCAAAATCTTTCTTGTTTTCATCCTTCTAACCCAGAGTACCCATTTTCGTCAAGGTAAGACGACGTTCTACTCCTCCTCTATTCTTCTCCCTTCATATCATCTTCTTCATTTCATCTTCGTATCATACTTTTTCCCTACGCCATACCTGGTGTTTAGCTCTACGTCAGTGCAAGACTGACGCATACTGAGGCCCGGAGGCAAATATTTTAGTCATGGTCACTCGATCTATTGACTGTGATTTAGTACTGAGGCAGCTACAATATTGAGCGATTACATACTTCTACGTCATATCGATAAATGCCAAAAATATGTGACGCCAAAAAAGTGTGGTGTCATAAATATGGTGTTTAAAAATCGGGATTGAATGAAATCAAACTAATGCGGTTCTTAAAAATCAAGGTAAGACTACGAGGCTAACACCATCTTAAACGATCGAAAACGAAGAAATTTGGTTAAAAAACTGTTGAGATATGTAATTTAAAATGTTTTGTTCCTCTGTTATAAATAAAGAGCAACGATAGCGTCAGACTAACATGCGATTTGATTATGTAAACGTATTTTTTTTGTGATTATGTTAACGTATTTAACTGTGATAGCGGAACGAGAAATAGTATTGACAGCGTTATCAGATGGACATGTTAATTTTTTGGGCTATATTCCCATTCGCCGTGGATACAAAAGGCAATAAAAATACATATGTTTTGCAACGTCCAATATAATAGCCGTTGGATAATAACTGAAGTCGACGTAGAGGCGCTGAGTCATCTTCGAAATATATTACGGCCATCTTCGCTGTGTACACATCTCACCACCTATTTCGGCAAAGACCCTGAGGATGAACTCCGTGGGTATGTTGTGGAATACCAATTGAAATTTAGAGAGATTCCGGCGACAATCTCTCAAGTTTCTCGTCCAACTGCCTCAGAGAAGCAAGTTAGCGTGATGGTGGTGGGGAAATCCTCAATATTCACGTGGTTGCAGCGGTATGCGAGGGCAAACCTCATCTTGAGCAGTCGCCGCGGTTACAGCTGTGGTGGCAATGGGAGGGGGGGGGGGGTGTTTGGATAACGCCCCCCTCCCCTCTTTGCGGCGTCTCCCTCGGTTCTCGGAATTGCGATAGACAATCATGTGGGGAGGGCAAATCGGTTGCATTTAACAGCTGGAATGTACGCATGGTTCCGACATGTTGATCACTCTGATCGACAGCTGGTGAAGCTTCCCACACAACTTCACTCAATGCTTAAAGGTCTGGGAGCACACGATTAAATCACGCAATTATTGGCGATGCAAGCGTAAGCCTCTGACTACATCGAATATTCAATCGTCAACTTTCTCCACAGGATTCAGTCGGGAGAAAAGCACGCGATCACTAATTTTGGAAGTTAATTACAGCTCACTCTTGAGTATCAAGCTTAGAAAAAATTTCCTCTCCTCTTTTGGGAGTTTGCCCTTAAACCTTCAAAACTAGCGCGCAAAACATATCTCTGACTAACCCGGGTTCATGCTGATAGAATCTTAATTGCAATGTTTTACATGGTCAAGTTGTCAGTTATTATTTATGCTTTGATAAATTTATCAGTGCTCCTTGGTTTTTATGGAAATTGACGTCAATATCAGCTCCTGTATTAAGATCTGAAAAAATACTGCAATATTTTTAAGTAGATTATCAACACCCAGAGCGAGCGAAGGTGATTTTAATTCAGATATGAGGAACAATGAGTGGAATATACATTTAAGCAATCTTGAGAAGGCTGATAATCTAGCAACGTCAGTTTTTGTTCCTTAACAGCCTTGATCCCTTAGGTAGGAGAGGATAAGTTGTCTAGAAGAAATATAAGATGAAGGGGAAATGTTGTACTTTTTTATGGCATGAATTTGTATTCCAGTCACAAATAATCCGTGGAATAAATAAATGATTAAATCTATTCCGTTGACAATCAATGCGTCAATCGTTATCAATGTTGATAAATCT
Source organism: Platycnemis pennipes (assembly GCA_933228895.1). Classification (NCBI taxonomy): domain Eukaryota; kingdom Metazoa; phylum Arthropoda; class Insecta; order Odonata; family Platycnemididae; genus Platycnemis; species Platycnemis pennipes. Next base: position 115,426,700 of record OW121850.1, read on the forward strand.
GATGGTGTAGCGCGGAGATTGAAGTATATCAGTATTACACTCGAAATACTGCAATACGAATTTCGCCATAAACCTTTTTCAGCGTTTCATTTTCGACATTGACGAGATTCCCGTCCATTCCATCCTAAATTTCTCATGCTAATTACCACCCTTTTTTGATTTAAAGAAATAAATTGCTGATTTTATTGCATCTCATTAATGACAAGCATTATATATCTTCTTTTCGATGTCTCCAATCCTTGCAGAGTATCCATATTATTGCGCTTAAAGGTAAAAAATCATTTTTATTTTTTTATCATTGAATTTTTTCGTCGGAGAAAGAAGGCAGATATAGAAGCAAAGGGTTAAGAACCTGGCTAAGGTCTTATTGGTGCGCTAATGTCTTCGAGAAACTATCCCAATACGTGACATCAAGACTTTTAAAACAATTGCTCATCCTTCGAATGTATACTGTTTCCATTTGTCACAATATCACAAGTTCAAAGAGGGGATCGAGCTGGTACGGCAGCTTAATTACAAGTATCCCGATCCGAGGACCCGCATTTGAGTCGTTAGTTGATAATTGAGTGGAAAATCGGTTTCCACTTTATTCTTGTGAAGAGAATATTTCAGGTGTCCGTCCATTCGACCGTCAGATGGGACGTTAAACAATGCACCACTTGGCGTCATTCGTTTAAAACAGGCCAAATATGTTTCTCTTCACCCATTCCTTACTTACTAAACAGGTACTACTAACTTTACTTAATTCCCCTCCTATCTTTAACGGCACAACGGCCTTAGTTACTGCTTCATCTGCCCAAATACCAACAGCATACAGCCAAGTGGAGAGAGCCTAGTGGCATCTCAATAGATGAGGCGGGTAAAAAGATTCTAGACCGGATTATGGTAGATAAACCAACTAGACTGAAGCCCAGCACTCAAGTTCAAGCATGGATACTTATCAAAAGTCAGCAATCACTTACTTTATCATGCATGTGTGCTGATAGGAATACGTAAAACACGTATCGACAAACTTATTCTCTCATTAGAAATGTAAATGTTCATAAGTGCTATTACTTGACCCATATCTATATCAAGAATAAATTAAAACGTTTATTTAAACGGAAATGAAAAAACTGTTCTCATTAGGCGCGCAAAAAACTTCATATTGCATTCCAAATGTGAGTACAATTTTTAAGATAATTCTTGGAAAACAGTGCATTTCAGTTCTATATTAAACACCTGAGTAACATTATGTATGTTTCAATTTATTTAGGAGAAATAGATACAACGAATATTTGGCATGAATTATACAAGTGGATTATTTTTAAACAGATATTTAATGTTGCATGAAGAGAAAATTGTCAGAAATGATATAATGAATACTTCGAAGTGCATCATGACTCTTGAGTCAATCTGAACAAATGCCATAAGGCCATCCAGAAGATTATACAATGCTGATCCCGGAGAGTATTCTTTCCAGGTGCCTAATATAAATGAGAAGTTGAAATTCCATGGAAAGTTAGCTTCAATACAATCATGTGATGCATCGCCTGATCATTTCAGAAGAATTAAAAACTATATATAGCTAATCAAACCAGAATAACATATTCGTAAAACCCAGAATCCCTTCACATCAAGTCCATCAATTTACTGACAAAGATAAAAATTAGGTACGTCTTCTCTTAAAAGGATTTTAAGAAATTCAGGACACGGCTGAAAACAACTGAATCAAATACACTCCTTGGCATCAGTATATAATAAACTCGCTAATGTTGACCCATAGACTTCACATTCAATTTCCATCTAGTTGAGCCTAATACAACTGAACGTAAATATGCAGATCTTTATGATGAAATTGTAAAAAAGAAGCCAGTAGCAATTGCCAGTTTGACAGAGCTGGACGTGGTCACTCAAGGATCGCGGGGTAATATATATTGGCAAGAGAATAAATGCCTTGCTAATGGAAGCAGTGCTACAGGATCTGTGCGAGCAGACTTTCCGACACCCCCTCCACCCCCTTCCCTTTCCCTAAAAGCAGTCAAGGACAGTAGGTGGATGACAAAATGGTCTCGAAGCAGCTTGTTCATGGGCGTCACCTTTTGCTTATTTTAATTTTTGATTTATGAGTAAATGGCTCTGGAGAGAATGTTAATGTTTTCTCTGAAATTCATTTTTCGTTTCCATCTAACGATTTCGTGCACAAAATTGCGATTCCGGTTCCGAGTAAGCGCCCTAATTAAAAACGATTTTATATATGACAGAAAATGTACTCTTATATGTATGTTATCTGTTTACACGCAACTACATGAACAAAAAGCATATCTCTAATGTGAAGTGAAGTCAAAGCTCCGGGGATATGGTTACAGGAATGCATGCCTTGACTACTTCGTGGCCAGGAAAATAAGTGCTTGACAGATTTAAAATATAACTACTGATAGGTATAACTACTTAAACACTAGGGTATATCGACAATAAGAGTCAGATAGAATGGCCTCTGACGAGAATAGAAAATTGAAATATGAGCTCTATAGAATAATAACGTTCGAAAATAAGCCATAAGTTGCAGCTTCATAAAACTGTTGAAAAGATAATATGCATATGCAATCATGCCAGATAAATTTAGTATGTGTGGGCAAATTATGAAGTTGGCGACTATAGAAAACAGAACACAGGGGCAAAGATTATATATTGATATTGCTTCGGGTCCCTTTCCTTAAATTTGTAAATAAATGTATCTATAGTTGAAATCCTTGCGTGCGTGCATATCTCCCGTAGGCACTGAAGTATATGGAAAAAAGTTCGGTTAAATATAGGACTATAGCAAGAGGTTGAATATAGGACTTCGGGCATAATCCAGTTTAGCATGTATTGACAATAGTTTTTACATAGATGCATGCATAACATACACATCCGAAAAATCAATCCGAAATTTAAAAAAAAAATCCATCATGCTTTTTCGTCACCCGAGAGAGAGCTGACTAAATTAGAACGCCAGCGGTTTTCATAAGAGAAAAAATAATATTAAAATTTTTGGAATGTCGACAACCGTTCATAATATGATTCCGAGTTCGCGTCACGAATATCAAAACGATGCATGCGGGATAAAAAGGGACGGGACGCACTAAAGCTCAAACAAGACTTGCATTCATGGAACGCACAAACGCAATATATAATCCACCAAAGTCCGCCGTGCTGTCAAATGCCAAAAAAAAATACGCACAGCTGTTGACAGGGTATCCCAACAGCGGCAGCGCAACCTGGATTGTTTCAGGATAAAATTAGGGCCCGAAACAGCATCCGATACACCTCACCCATGAAAAATTGAGCCAGCTTCGACGGTTCGTCGTTTGCATTATGGATTTCCTCACGGGAATTTCATTTTTCGTCGACGCGCGGTTCCGGCGTTCCCTTCACTAAAATGCCGCTGGCTCAACTGCCGATAAGTGGAGTTCACGCACGTCCCCACGCCTCACTCACTTGACAACCGACTGTTTGCTGGACGCCCTACGACCTCCATAAATTCCGCCACAGGCGAATTTATTGTCGCGGGCACAGGTCACGCCTTTCGCAAAGCGGTGTGACTGTCTTACCAGGTTTCCTGAGGACATTTTTCACAAGGAAAACTTATAAAAACCTATTAGAGAAATTTCAATCGGATAGCTTTACTAAAGATGTTAGACAGGTATTAAAAAAACCAGCGTATTATGCTAGATTGGACCAGATAAACAAGATTAGAGAGATATATTGCCGTACCGATAGATTCAAAATGGCAGTTTTCCCCCGTACTATAAGAGAACAGAATGGGCAGCATAGCAAAGGGATAGGTAGGGGAAATATTTTAGAGTAGTCTGTAGTGCATGATGCATGTATTAACCCCATAAATACTATAGATACTAACATTCTAGTTGCATGGGACACTATAGTTGCTTGTTTGCATGTTAGTAGTGCATGCTTGGCGATCTTCACCCCTTGCCACACACCCTCGCGGTGGCTTGCAGGGTATCGTGTAGATGTAGATTTAGATATTTCTGAAGGAACTGTAGATTTTAAATAGGTTTGAGACACCCGTGGTTCTTCAACTGTACAAAAAAACACTCTAAAAACCACAGCAAGGGTAAAAAAAGCCGGTAAAAAAAGTCTACAACTGGTCCAGATTCACTTTAATGGAGTATTCCGCTGATATTCAATCAGCATAAGTATGGTCAATATTGCTTATGTTAGTGTTCATGCGCGAATGATCTCACTGTTAAGGCCAGAGATCTACTGTGAACGGTAATAAAGCTTAACCTTCAATGCCCAAAACCCTGGAAGGACCCCGTTAAATCAGCGTAATTGCTGAACTACGTAATCGAGACACGGAATGTGGCCTCAGCAATGCCTGATAGCTCATTTTAATAATAAAATCAAAAAATAAGGTAAACAGGAGGAATGTCCAAACCAGCCAATGGGAGAGAGTTACCTACAATGATGGCTAGGAAAGACAGCAAAAAAGTCCTGGCATTAACCCCCATTGAGAAGATGGGGGAACCAGCCAACGAAACGTCAGGACCTGAATTTCCATTCAACTCGACGGGAATTTCAATGAGAATTCACTCGTATGTTTCGGCGGAAAACTTGAAATCCTTCTTGCTTGACTAAAAATTCTGGCTATAGCCCCATAGCAGTTTGAGATTATGGACCCCAAAATTGTTTATCTGCCGCTGGTTCAAATGCCACAAATAACTGACACTACTCCCTCTGTTTTCAGTGTTGACTTTAACACAGGTAGCATGGTTCCATGTGTTAGCTTGTTTGCATGTCAATAGTGATTTTTTTGTGATCTTCATCCCTTGCCTCGCGGTGGCTCGCAGGGTATCGCGTAAATGTAGATGCACGTGTAACCTCGAGGAAAGTGAACTATGCTAACACGCACAACTATCCAATTTCACAGCAACAAGGTATGTTGCAAGCAATATGTAAGTTACATTAACCACATAATCATGCATACAGGTACTTTATGGTGAAATGAGCACGAGAATATTTGCACTATTACGTATTGTCAGCAAAAATATGCAATGATATAGGGAGAGGTCCGGCAGCCCGGTGTCCGAAAAGCCCGGCACCGAAGTTAGCCTACTCATGACAAAAGACTCCATAGGATTTACAATTTACACTGTAAAAATTTGATCTGATTTTCAGTGCGATCTGAATTTAAGCGCTGTCTGGTTTAAGGCAGGAACACGGGTGCAAGGTGCGGAAGAGGTAGGAACATGGATGGTTGGTACAGGAGCAGTTAAGCAGGAAGCAGAGGAAGCAGGATTCTGGATGGTCTGATTTTCAGTCGTTCGCCTGCCTTATTTTTAGACAAGATATTACTGCTGAAATTCAACATACCCTGTCTTAAAATTGTTGCATCTGAATCTCAGATCGCTTTTGTGCCTTAAAATCAGATCTACTTTTTACAGTGTAGCATTCCGTGCGTAGGACTGAGTACCTACAATACTCAAAACCATGGCTATATGAAAATTAACATAAATTGGCACTCCATTAAAGTCTGCGATTGAAGGGACCCAAACATGAGCCCACGGAATGGAAAGCCCATGCCCCACACACCAGACCTGCTCACTTCTTTCATTTGTCTTTAAATCGAATGTTTTAATTCACAATGAAGGCTGGATAAGAAGAAGGTGAAGAGGAACTACATATATGGCTGTAAAAAACATAAAAATGGCTGATATCTTAAAGCGTGAGTCGCACTAATCAAGACATGCATAACCTCTTCAAGCCTTGCGTCCTATGCATAATTTTCAACTGAGGCGAAGTGTTCAATTTAAGTATTAACCGTATATCGTATACGTGCATTCAAAGTCCATGTTAAGCACGTATTAAATGCACAGTGACTTCTATGTCTATAGTAGAGTACAACACAAAGTGCTGAAAATATACCTTACAACTTTCGAAAGCCGTGAAAGACATTTAAGTACTTCACAGTTACAGGTACAACCTTATTAGCCTAACCAGTCTATTAAATGAATTAAATTGGGAATCATTGTCAGATCGCAGGTTGAAATTTAGACTTAAAATCTTAAACAAATTCCAAGACCATATTTTCAGTGATGATGTTAAAAATATTTTGCGGACCCCAACTTACTATGGTAGACTGGACCATAATCACAAAATTAGAGAAATTGATTGCCGAATTGACAGATTCAAAATGTCCTTTTTTCCTTGTACTATTAGGGATATGAATAACGATAAATATATCCACTACGAGTGTAGTAATGGATAACATCGGTAGCTGCATTTTGTATAAGGACTTAAAGCTAACCCAACTAACAGCATGTTTTTGCATGCATACTTTGCTATTTTAAATTTTAATTACAAATTTTAAGCATGAAATGTAGTGCATGTTTCGTGAGAGTTCACCCCCTGCCACACACCTTTATGGTGACTTGAAGGGTATTATGTAGATGCAGATGTAGATGCATCTGCATGCCTTTAATTGCATTAGTCATGCATATATCTCAATGTCCTCCTTCATAGGTGGCTGCCTGCTATCGAGCTCATATGAATGCAGGGGTTACGCCACAAAATATGGCACGAATGGCGTATTGGTATTTGAAATAATCTCATGTTTAGCACATGATATGAGATGTTCTCTGTTTCATGTAGCTATTTAGATTTTAAAAAAATTGACACAATCCAAAATGCAAAACTAATACAACAATCACCATTGGACCAATTCTGAAAAACGACCAAATTATGTGAAAATATTCGAGGATGTGCATACTGTTCACAGCGTCGACTGAGGTAGGCACAGACAAAGTTGGAGAGTGGATACACAAAAACTATCTTGGAACCACAATGAACACTATTATTTTTTTCTACAGATAGATAAATTTTAGCAATGCCTGACTAAGATACGTGTTGCTATGTGATGATGCTCGACTTGTATTCTGTGAGGTCGTGAGATATTAAAAATATTATTTCTTAAGAAAAAGCTGTAGATACAGTGACGGTATCTGACTGTTGAAACAAAGTAACTAGTTCTTAACCAAAAGAAATTTTATGCGTATTATTTTTAAAAAAATAAGATAATTGTATCAGTATTTATTACATAATCCATGATAGGTAAAAGCATTTTCGATGTAATAATACAATAATTATTAGATATAATAATCGGATATCTGACTATGCTACCTATCAAGTGACTCAATATTAAGAAACCTTAGTATTGAGTCACTATATTACTTACAGCTGCTATTCTACAACTGTAAAATTACTTTTTATGCAAGTTTTCTTGCCTACTAAACATTCTAAAAGAATTATGGAACGGAGCGACTACATAACGCCAACCTATATCTTAGACTCATTTCATGCAAGAACGGAGCTTGTAATGGAAAAATTCATTGCTTGGATCATAAAATATTCCAAGAAAAGTTGGATATTGCTTAGCGAAGAATAAGTAATAACGGTGATGCATTCAATTATGGAGTGGAGGCAGACGACAGCTCTGGGTAATGGCCAAATGCAAGTCCTTCATGTCGAGCGTAAAATGAAAAATAACGTTTGGTAAGTAATAACAGAAAAGTCATATAGCATCATTCATAAAATGGACCGTATATTCCATCAAGGCTTCGTGGTGCGGGAGCCCAGTGTGAAGTCGTGGTGACGAGAGACGCAGACGGCCATCGAAGATTGAAAATTGAAATTGATTTTTACATTCTGCTCCCGACGCAAGTGATTGAAAAAAAAATCATCTTAATAGACGCGGGCATAAATTCACGCACGCGTTAAACAAAAAACGGTGCGCAAATCGAAAATTCCCGCCACCTACCCCGTCGATGATTCTTCCATCCTCGAAACCCCCTGCGACCTCTGACACCCCATTCACAAAATGCGCTTCTATCTACAAAGGGGAAATAGGACGTCCATTTTGGAGTTACGCAATAATTACGGGGGAAGTTTCAAGCAAACAATCAATAGTGAGGGACGGCCTTCCATTACGTTGGGTAGAAATACATCATAAAGTCATTCTTTGTTAATATAATAATAATGGCGACACAAATATTGAATATATATAACGAATAAAACGGAGACTTCTTCTTGTGAATTCCATGAGTTGATAAATGTGTACAATCGGTTTCGGCCGTTAGATCATCATCAGCTAGATACAAATATTTGTACCCCAACTGAGGACAATGGACAATAGACCCGTACATTGAAACGTAGGCAGAAATGCAGTTTGACCCGGTGAAGAACCCGAATAGCCTTCACCAACTTTTGAGTTTTCGTATATTGGCATTTTCCTGTGTATCCGGATATATATATAACCGTGTATTCCGTATGTATCCGTATATTCCGCTTATTCATCCACATCTACCTAATACCCTGCAAACCACCATAAATATGTGTGGCAGTGGGTGAATTCTCACCAAACATGCACTACATATCATGCATAAAAAAGGATTAGTATTTATATAGGTACTGTTCAAAACTACACTAAAAATAGCAAAGCATATATGCAAAAAAATGCTGTTAGTTGGGTTAGATTTAAGTCCTTATACCAAAATGCAGCTACCGATGTTATCCATTACTACACCCGTAGTGGATATATTTATCGTTATTCATATCCCTAATAGTACAAGGAAAAAAGGACATTTTGATTCTGTCAGTTCGGCAATTAATTTCTCTAATTTTGCGATTATGGTCCAGTCTACCATAGTAAGTTGGGGTCCGCAAAATATTTTTAACATCATCACTGGAAATATGGTCTTGGAAATTGTTTAAGAGATTAAGTCTAAATTTCAACCAGCGATCTCACAATGATTCCCATTTTAATTCATTTAATAGACTGGTTACACTAATGTGGTTGTCATACCGCCCCTTTACAAATCTTGCCGATCTTCGCTGCACACGTTCAAGTTCGTTATTTAGACCGATTTCGTATGGATCCCATACACTGGCAGCATATTCCAAATGAGGTCTTACAAGGGAAAAGTAGCTGATTTCTCGTACATGATCATCATATTTACCCATTTTGACGAATCCCAGTTTACGATTTGCTTGACCCATTATTTCACGTATGTGTTTACCCCAGGAAAGATCATGTTTCAGTCTTATTTCAAGATATTTAATGGATTCCATGTTTGTTAATTCATTATTGCTTATTTTGGAAGTGCTAGGAGGAGAGCTATTCTTTTAAATATCATCTACGTCTATTCCGAGTGTGTCAATTGATAGTCAGGGGTCAGGGGTGGCGAACCTTTTGGCGATTGAGTGCCAAAGTTTATGAAATAAGAGTATACTCTCTCGACTCGCGTGCCAAGCCATCGAGTAAGATCGTGGTATCGATCGAGTGCACTCCCAGCTCCACGTGCCAAAATAATTGCTCCGCGTGCCATTTTGGGCACGCGTGCCATAGGTTTGCCATAGGTAGTTGCATGTTGGTATAAGGACTTTAAGCTAACCCAACAAACAGCATGATATTGCATTCTTGCTTCACTTTTCTTTCTTTTTTCAAAAATTATGTTTACACTATAAAGGTGTGTGTCTGGGGTTGAATACACCATAAAGCCACCATAAATAATAATATTAGTATATTTTTACTGATTCTTTCTTTGCATCATATGTAATGCATGTTTAGTGTGTATTCAAACCCTGACACACACCTTTATGGTGGCTTGCAGGGTATTTTGTAGGTGTCGATGTAGATGTACCTGATGATGGTCTGACAGCCGAAGACAGTCGTATATGTAAATCAACATGTACATTTCACAAGACGCTGTCTCTCTTTCATTTGCTATGGAAAGATTCCACGAACTACGTACCAAATCACTTACGTTTCATTGAACAGATAATATATATACACGAAGAAATGATTACGATATATGTAGTTCTTGTCTGGTTTATCATTTGCTCTAAAATATGAGTTTACTAGAAGCGTTGCGTAATTTAGAAGATTGGGTCTTAATGAATTTTACGGAGCGTTACTGGGGAGAAAAAAATGGTTAGAAAAAGTGGAATATTAACGCCACGTAACACGTAGATGCTCCCCTACCGCTAGTTCGCCGCACGAAATTATTACTGGAGGGGCAATTTTTAGTTTTCGACCAATGTGGTGGAAAATTGAGCCTTCATATTCGCCGCGGGCACGCAACTTGAACGGAAATTCATAAACGGAAACGTTTATTGCCAAATTTACGACTTCGACGTTGCGCGCGCCATCAGCGGAATATCGAAAAACAAGCGAGGTTCGACGAGCGCAAGTTATTTTTGACGCGTCGCCCCCAGACTCACGCGAAAAACGTATTAGCGCTCATAATATGCCCGGTTTCAATAAAAACCCACCAGCGGATGGTATAGCCTTTCCTCCCCAACATCAAAATGGCTGTGTAAATCATTTCCGCTCGGATATTCCAATGCAGATTTTTTTTTAATTTCTCTCCCAAATCATCGGCGTCTCCTTTCGATAGCGCACTTCATCGCGAATTCCTCTTCCAGCCAGCCAGTCTCGCTTCGAGTCACCCCCGCAGATTTTCCGACTGCTGCTACTAATTTGTCACTGGGGCACCATTTCCTAAAAACCCTTGGCAGAAAGTGCCAAGCTCTATCCTCTGTGCTATAACTTACCTTTCTTCTCCACAAATCTTCGTTTTCCCACGTTTATTCCCTTCTCAAGCAAAATAAATCCGCTATTTAAATACTAAATGAAATCAATAAGGATAATATGGAGGTGGGCTTATCAGAATAATATGTACATGGTTGGTATAAGCTACGACGGTGGGTTGAATTGAAAACTCTTAACTAGAAATGTATACAGGCTTTATTCCCACTTTAAAATGGATATTATCAGAATAACTGGTCATTAATGGGGAACATGCACTATTTTTTATAACTTTTTGAATGTGAAGTTTGCCATCTACATCTACATAATACCCTGCAAGCCACCAAAAAGGTGTGTGGCAGGGGGTGAATTCTTATTAAACATGCACAACATATCATGCATATAAAAGGATTAGTTTTAATATATTAGTCTAAACTGCACTATTCAAAAGATAAACAGCATGATAAGCATGCACAAAAGTGCTTTTAGTTGGGTTACCTTCAAGTCCTTACACCAACATGCAACTACCTATGCTATGGTTGATTCACTCGCATTGGACATATTTACCACTATTCATATCCCTAATTGTTCTACAGACTACCATAGTAAGTATGGGTTCGCAAACTATATATTTAACGTCATCATTGAACTTGGAATTTATTTAGGAGATTAAGTCTAAATATCAACCTGCGATCTGACAATGATTCCCATTTTAATTCATTTAACAGACTGGTTACGCCAATATAGTTATCGTACCGTCCCTTTACAAATCTTGCCGATCTTCGCTGCACACGTTCAAGTTAGTTATTCAGACCGATTTCGTAGGGATCCCATACACTGGCGGCGTATTCCAAATGAGGTGTAACAAGGGAAAAGTAACTGAGTTCTCATACATGTTCGTCACATTTACCCAATATTCTTTTAATGAATCCCAGGCTACGATTAGCTTGATTGAGCTAAAGCGTGCTTGGCGAAAATTTTGCTGAAGAATTAGGTTGTGTTACAAGGAAATTACTCTTCAAATGTAGTAAGTTTTCGGCAGATTAAAAATACGACGTCATCGCATGACATCAAGGCGCGGTATCACTCTAGGCATTGTTTACCTGTTGCACGTGGAGGTAAGTTGTTTGATGAATACTTGGCGATAACGTATGTAACTATTTCATTTATTTAACGCAATAAACGAATGTATTTCGATGTTTTCTTTTCGTTGTATGGATCGTAACGAGATAATCCTCCATAAATCATCTCACACCTGTATGATTCCCGAGAATCTCTGCTTTGATGGTGCAAACACTGTTTTTAAAAATAAGGATGCCACCATGAAGGGAGTTAACCGAATGCGGATTGTCGGAACTTGGTTTTTTTAAATCCCTCTTCTGTCGTTGTTTCGATCAAGAAGCGGCTAAAACCCTCAAACAATAATATTCCCTTCATTTTCGTATAAGATAAACGTCTGGTTCCGTAGCAATATGGAACCTCTACCGTGCAGTGACGTCAAAACGCCCCCAAGTCACGTGACTTTAGTCAATTTTCGGGATCATTTTAATAGCATGTAATGATCCTTTTGAATGGCATAAAAAATGTTGGCTTATATATTTACATGGGTGAGAAAATTTCGCATTTATTACATCATTAATTCACGAGAAATCAATTTTTTGCATATTCCTACTCGTTTGAGTGCTCCCTGATTATCATACACTAATATTGTCACGAGAAAACCATCTTGAACAAGTTGTTCTTATCTAGGATATATTACAAGAAACAAAGAATGCTTCAGTATTATTTCATTATTGAGTGACTATACAGAATGGAGGTTTATGTAGGGGATAAAATTTATTATGGATCACTCCATCATTACATATGGACGTACGTAATTCAGTGTTTCTCTTTACGAAGGCTTTTCACAAAAGATGGCTGGCATACAATGACACATCTACTGTGATCTTATAAAAATATTCACGATTTTTAATTTATTTTAATTTGTAGTTTACTAAAAAAACTATATCTGTGTTCAGCCATTTGTAGGATAAAACTACTAACTATGCTTATTTTAGCTAAGGGCCTATTTACGGCTATGCACTGTTCTATTCACTTCCAACATCTGCTGACATAATGCTTTAGCCTTAGGATAAGAAAATATAACGTATAATTTCACAATAATATTGCCAAAGTGTATAACTTCTACGGATGGAACTTAATTTTCTACCCAACCAAATGCATTTTGCGATACGATAGCAACAGTCAAAATCTTTCTTCACGAAGGGAAAAATTTTATCATGGCCTTTGGGTGCATGCACATTTTTCTTTATCTTCAGTGACAGAGTATTGCCACCAAAACGACACCCATGGAAAAAGTATGCACTGCTATATGGTCACCAAATGCGTTTTTACCCGGTTGTTTAAAATAGAATATATTGGTGGCCTGCGTGCCAAATTACTTGAAAATTATGAAACTTTGTGTCTTACGAACCCTGGGCTAGGGGAAGAGGGGGTCCATGCGGCCTAATCTAGCCCAGGATAAATAAAGAAATGCCAAATGTCATGCATGCACGAAGATATGGTTGATGTATTTATTCCATTAAGTCTCAAATCCCTTCGTGCAAAACCAATAACTTGAAACTGGAAGGCCCTTACAAACGGGACTTAGTACCACCACTTTTCTGGAGATGCGTACAGCAGGACTTAGAGTTTTTTAATAAATTCCCTGTTATGGTGATAGGCCTATGTATTATTTGTTTTGTTTGCTCGTGCATGAACTATAGATGCAAGTGGCATGGATTTCCGTGCCATGCTCAAAAAGCGTAAATATACCAAATGGGGCAAGACATTCACTGAAGTGAAATACATTCCACGATATTAGGTAGAGGTTCACCGAATTGTCAAAAGCACTTGGTCGAGAAAATCGGCGAAAATGCGACAGGAGGCATATGCAGCCAAAATATCAGAAAAATGTCTCATATCGGCTACACTCAGTCCTCGGAGATCTTAAACCGTCATGTCTAAAGCTTGTAATTTGCTTAAATTCTGAGAAAAAAGTTTTCATGCATGATTCCGGGACCCAGTTATCCTATGACAACGCCAATGCTTATGTCAACCTGTTATCCTTTCAAACTTTGGCGAAAGTTTTCGTCTCTAATTATTTATTTCCGTATTTTTGATAAATCTGATAATTATCCGAGGGTTGAATGGAAATGTGTTTCAGAATATTTCATTGAGAGTCAAGTATACACTACGTTCATTAACCTATGATAACTAAAATGTAACAACTTTGGTCTAATTTCATATTACTCCGCCAACATTGCATATAAAATGAATCCAACCGATACACTAGAAGAAAATGTGCACACAGAATTAACTAAACGATGCACTAAAAAAAAAATTTAAATTACTTCAATCCAGCCGACACAATTTTGCAAGATATACTTTTTAGAGGCATGTGGCCAAGGAAAGGGAGAGCATTCCCTAGGCTGCTATATTCCGGTAAATACGGCCCATTTCGGCAAATTCTACTATTTCCTGAGTGAAGAGGAATTACCTATCACCAAATTTACCACTTCTCGGACTTGGACTAAGATTTTGCAGATTATGAAACTCTAAGGCATGGGTAAACAATATTTCTCCGTAGCAAGGAGAAATTGAACTAGCTCAAGGCTGAGTTGACGGCACTGGTTGGTGACAAGTTTGACGCCTCCAAGATTAAGATGTCGATCAAAGAGGGAGCCAATCACTGTCCAGCATTGAGAGACGCCGTGAAGGAGGGACGCCATTGATTAAAAAGTCGGGGCGTGTCGGTGAAGGAGGAAGGTATTGAAATGAGTGCGCGATAGCCATAGTGCCCTTGGCAGCGGCACAAAGTGATTGAGCACGCGACCCTTAAAGGATATACTATTTAAGTACACTTCGCAACATAGCGTCATTTACCAATCGTATCAATATGTTACGCAGATAACGACAAAATGATCGGAGGTGATAGTAAAGGATGAATTACTAACTGAAATTTGAAAAGGATTTTTTTCAGAAGTTGTCATTAGCATATAAAAATACTTAGGTATTATGTTCTGAAGGGAATATAATACCTAGGTAATTAGATAGAATTAGGTATTATATTCTGAAGGGAATTGGAGGGCCATAAAATGACCGAAGAAAGATACACAGTCTGTACAAAAACCAAGTAGTTGTGATTAAATCTGGAACCAGCTTTGAAGAGGAAAGAATAAGGAAAGGAGTGAGACAAGGCTGGGCAATCTCTCCCGCAATTTTTAATATTTACATCGAGAGAGCCATAAATGAAATCAAAGAGAAGTCTTCTGGAGTGACTATCTACGTAGAAAAAATAAGCATGCTACGATTCGCTGATGACATAGCAGTCATGGCAGAAACAGACAGGGAACTGAACAAGATTATATTAACCATGGAAAGGACAATGGCCACATATCAGCTGAAGATAAAGAAGAAGAAGACTAAGATATTGGTGTACAGTAAGAAAGAAGAGACCAATGTCAAACTACAAAAACAAAAACTTTAAGAAGTGAAAGAGTTCTGTTACCTAGGAAGCGGAGTAACCAACGATGGACGAAGCAAGAAAGAAATAGTCAGTAGAATAGCTCAGGCAAAGAGGGCATTCTATCAAAAGAAGACTCTACTTACAGCTTGAAATACAAGCGTAGAAGTAAGGAAATGATTTATCAGAACATACATCTGGAGCATGTTTATTTACGGCAGTGAGGCATGAACGATGACAGCAGCGGAGAAGAAAAGGGTAGAAGCATTCGTAATGTGGTGCTACAGAAAAATGATGAATATAAAATGGATCAACCTAATAAGTAACGAGGAAGTCCTAAGAAGAGTGGGAGAAAAGAGAAGTCTGCTGACAACTCTAAAAAGAAGAAGGGACAACTTAATCGGCCATATCTTGAGACATGATGGCTGATGAAGACAATCGTCGAGGGAAAAGTGAACGGGACGATTGGTAAAGGCAGACCTCGTATGATATACAAGGAACAGGTTGTCTAGGATTTAAAAGAAAAGAATTACGTCACAATGAAAAGATTGGCTGATAGAAGAATCGAGTGGAGAGCTGCATCAAACCAATCTTAGGATTGTTGACCAGTGATGATGAGGTATTATATAGTTTGTTACATTTTCAAAGGAAAATAAAATAACAGGACAGTCAAACAGGCACGATCAAAAGGTAATTTCTTCCACACACTGTCACAAATATAATAAAAAGAATAATTTATGTCTTAAAATAGGTTAATTATATTCTGGTTCAAGGTTAAATATAATAAGTAGAGTCCAGCCGCGTTGAAATGGTCCTTCTCGGTGAACGGTGGGAGGAGCTACGACTACCTACCCCACCTCCCGGCCTTACCTCCCCTTCTTTACTCTCTCACTCACTCACTGGAGGAGAGGCAAACAGTGTTGCCAGTTTTCCTCACTCCGGCGCGCTTAGGGAAACACAAAGGCACAAAACTGGCCGTGGTGGAGGGAAATCAATTTAACATATAAATTTTAATAATCTTATTTATTGGTATGTTTGCGGTGGAACATTACACATACCAAAGAGGCTCAAACAAGGCTTCCAATAGAGAATGAGGAGAATAAAACAATGAGATAATAATTCCGTTCTCAATTTCTGTATCACAATTAAAGTTACATTGGTTGCATCGTGAGGAAATAAAAGTTAATAAAATATATTAGATAATACGCAACCTACCTCCAAACCTTACTAGACTACAATATAGTAATGAATAAACTGAAACGAAGCGATGATTTACTGATTTCCTATGGCACACACGTGATAGTTCTTGGAAAACGTAGGCATAGTTTTCTTTCAAAAGCTATCAATTTAAGTTAATAATCATAGCTACTAAAATTATCGTAATATTCAATCAACTTAAATTCTTTCTGCTTTAACAACAAAGTTGTAGTTAAAAACAGCTCGTGCATTTAGATTATAATACGTTTCATTCACTCTCTTCCGAGGATGTGAATGACATGTCGGAGTCTCCACTCGTGTCACTACCACTTAGTTCGACAATTATTTTGTCTATTTCTTTATCCATCAGCGCGTCACTGCTCCAGTATTTCTCTTCAATTTTCTTTACATGTCCGCAAACTTTCGTCCATTTCTCAGTGAAATATTTGGAACAAATGTTCTGAAACAATTCCGCTTTTTTGTTCAAGGATGTCGCCTCCAAATTGTGACGCACCTAAAGAATGCAGGAAATTCGTAGTATTTAACAAGTGTAAATCGATGCAGATAAGTTTGACATTTAATAATAAATTGAGGGAATCCAATGGTAGTTTATTCTTCATGATTGCCTGTTCTTTGAGGTCACCCCAAATGATATCAATTGGATTGAGGTCAGGATGGTAAGGGGGTAAACGAATCACTTAGTGCCTAGATTCCCGTAATAATTAATAACGACAATTTTCCTCTCTCCTGAGACAATTTCCTTTCTTTAAAACTCTCTTCACAGTGGAGGTACCAACTCCCGTAGCCTGGCTTGAAGATGACACCACGTTTAAACTTAGTTTTTTCTCAAATTTTAAATCGTTCAAAAACCGAATAACTTTGTACACGATTTCTCGAGCCTGACTTTTGAGTGGCCTGCCTCGGGCATACGAAGGTTTCGACGAGCTGGCCATTGCGAATAAGCAATACGAGAGTTTAAGGACGCAAACTCTGTAAACGAGAACCAAAGTCGCAAAACCAAATAGATTAACGGAAGCGTAAGTAAAAATATTAACAGAAAGAAATCAAAATCCAAAAAGAATGTCCAAAGCAGTGTCAAAAGTCAAGCGAGCAAAACCGAGAGAGAACCGTAACGAAAAGAGCTGGCAACAACAATGAAGTGACACTGGTAGGGGAGGCACGGTAGGGGAAGGAAGGAGCCCGTAGTGGGGGAAGCCGAGGACAGAGAGGGGGTGCGCGGAAATTTTCGCGCAGGACCATTTCAACGCGGCTGGACTCTACTACCATGAATTTGAAATCAACCCTTGTTATTTGGCTATTTATGTAAGATGTATCAACCGAGTGACAAACGAAGAAGTCTGAAGAAGAATGGGAGAAGAGGGAAGTCTTCTGAAAACTATAAAAAGAAGACGGGACATTTTAATCGGCCATATTTTAAGTCACGATGGCCTTATGAAGACAATCGTCAACGGAAAAGTGGACGGGAAAAACGGCTCAGGAAGGCCTCATATGAGATACATGAAAAAGTTCGCGAAGGATGTGTAAGAATGGAAATACATTAATATGAAGAGATTGGTCGACAAAATAATCGAGTGGAGGGCTGCGTCAAACCAATCCTAGGATTGTTGATCGATGATGATGATGACGTAAATTGTGGGCCACAATTTTTTTGTCACCCCATTGATTCTATAATTTCTTTCCTCGGAGGATAAAACTACGCAAAAACCTTACAATCGCGTGATCCATTTCATTTGCATTCATCATCCTACTAAATAATGTATTTTTAAATCTTCTTGACGCTTAAGATAAAACAGATTAAATGAAAACAACTGCCCATCGAATATAAAAATAAACCTCGTCGTAAACTAATGCATTTACACAGTTTTAATAAATATGAAAATTAAAGGTTGACTGAAGGAGCGTAGTATTGAAATTTTGATTGAAACACGAACACAACTGAGTTCCCTCGATGTCACCGGCCGTTCAAGGATCCCCAGTTCTCTTTTTGATTCATTTTTGAGAGTTCAAAAACCTATAACAGCGTTCGGTGGCAGACCCTCCAGTTCTAACGACCTTAAGCCAGTAATGCGATTACGCACGAGGGAAAAGTCAGACGCGGAGCGCGAAGGAAAAACCGCCGATCTACGCACCGTCCACCATCGTCCTCTCCCGAACCAAGATCGCCTTCAAAGTTGAAACATGCCCGACGCTTCAAAGCGATTCTCTCACGAGGTCGGAGAACTTAAATCGCCAAACTCGTTTCGTCCTGCCATTCCGCGGGTTGGGGAAGGATAAAAAAAAGTCAGTAACTTAATGGTCCCTGCCACGGGAGGAGGAAAAAAAGCGAGGGTTCGGGAAACCACTGTTTCGACCCTCTACTCCGTGTGAACTTCCTTCCACCGGAACTTTTCCTTTCATCCGTCGACTCATCTGCCACGCCCCCCTCACCGCCCACCGCCTCCACTGTCTACGATGCCCCCAGCCGCCCCCGCTTTGACTCCACCTCACCTCCTTTGACCGCACATCCATCACCTCCCCCCCGAACTGTTACCCGGCATGCTCCGCGTTGAAAGTGAGATCACGAGTTTTTGTTAACACCATCAACCTGTGGGTCCGCGCCAAAAAACTTAAGACTTTTCAGTCCCGTGGAGCAGAAAGTCTTGACTGCCGCATTGAAGGAAGGATTTCGGACTCAAAAGTATAGATATAGAGACGAATTAGTACGTAAGACTACCTGGGACAGGCGACGAGAGAAAATAAAATGTGAAAATTGTTCATAGAAGACCAAAAAATTGCTACCGTGGGAAATTGATGCGAAGATTTATGCTAATACAAATTAGTAAGTTCAATTCCAGACCTCTTTTTTATTAAAAAAAGGACTTAAATTCCCGAAAAATCTTCCATATATTTAATATAAATTAGTTAATATCCTTTATTGATATGGAATCGTTGGCCCATGATGATGATGATTATAAATTATTTAAATGAACGTATCGAGAGGAGAGTTGCTACAAACCAACCGATGCCTATAACCATGTTTGAATGACGGTCATAACAAAATAATCCTCTTATTTGATTTTACTTTAACGTAGGATTTTTTGATGCGGAAAATTTTAATCTGTGTTATTTCAATATTGTCTAATAGCTTAATGAAGTTGCAATAATGATCGTAATTCGGTACTGATTGACTTATGCCTATTGAAGGAAAACATCTCAAAATAACTACAGTAAGGTAATTAATATTACCATTGATGAAAAGTAAAAGTGAATTAATGAGTTTTACTTCTTAACTTAACTACCTTTAAGACTAAAGCTTATCTAAACTCTTTGGTATAGACATGCATATTATTGGTCTTCTTTTCTTCATTTCTACATATAATTCAAGGTGCAATATGATTTGACAAAGATGCTTTCTTTACTTGGGGCCAAAAATTTTCAATAGAGAGATTATTCACAGAGTATTCGAGATTCCATACACTTCAAAATTTTTTTAAAGAAAGTGAAAATCTGGCTATTCACGAGAAATAGCATAAATATAATGGTAATTTAGTGGTTTTTCAAAATATTTATCCTTTGTTCTACTTTACTATATATATTATTTCTGTAATGCCTTAAAGTAACCCATAACTGTAACTGAATTGTCCATATAATGTTCCATAACACTATAAGTAATTTATTGTGACAGGGTTATTCTATGTTCAATTGGTGACATTTGTTTTATAAGAATGTAAGCCAGTATTGTTGTGTGTGTAATTTGAAGGTGAACCCAACAACAGGTAAAAGCCTTAGGGTTCACCTAAAGCTCCAAAATTCTTATTATATTATTTTTTGTATTATTTATAACTTGCTGGAGCAATAAATATTATTATTATTATATCAAAAATACCTTTCTGATCTGGTAATAATAAAATGCAGTGAAGAGAATTAGAGAAACACTTAGGCACAAAAATTTCTTCGGCACATTTCGCATCGTGATGAAGCCAGGTTAGTGCTGAACAGTAAACATATGCTCATAGGATGCAGAGAGATAATATATCCAAGAAATACATGATCACACAACAAATATATTTACTTCCAGGTTGAACACACGTATTTTTGATTGCATAAAACATTCAACGGCGAACAAAAAATAAAAACTTGAAATATTTTTCTTTCCGATTATCATGTCCCTGGAAAACATAGACAGCAATGTTAGCTGGCGGTCCATCTAACTTGAGATTAATGATCAGTCTGAGGTAGGCTAGCAGATTGAGACAAGATGAAGCAAGAGAGTTGTGCTTAGGTTGCCACTGTCAATTTAATTTAACAGCCTCTAATTTTGGGATAACTCACGGAAATAGGAAAAATAAATTGTATAATATACTAACTAATACGAGCGGTGGTTCTTGGAGAATCAATAAAAAACTTCAGGCCTCAATGTTCAAAAGACGATGTGAGTTCCAGCACCATTTCATAAGCCTCGTTCTAATAACATTCGATGTGGCAACCTGTGTCAAGTCAAACATTGATAATAGGCACCCGCCCTGTACTACACTGCTGTAGTAGGTATTATGTACCAATGTACCATAAGGTACTGCTAAATACCAGCAATATACTGCAAAATCGTGATTATAAATTTCTAAATTAAGAAAAAGGACTGCAACATTCATTATACTTTTGAAAACATATACAAGTGTTTAAAAGTCTTTCGTATATGCTCGAATTTTTCATGTTCAAGAGGATATAAATGAGAAAAATAGACATAACAAGATTGGCTAGAATGTTTCCGATCAAATAATTGACAGATACCTTGATTTAATTTTGAAAATTCTGTTCACATCCTAAATTAAACCTAAATTCTATTGCATAAATGCTCCTATACTACACCTACCCGGTACGTACATTGTACACGTAATCTGTAATCTCCCTGTAATTATCAAGGAAATAACTATGTAATCCCATCTCAATTTCCTAACATTTAAACCTTTTCAAAGTAGGAACGATGAAATGAAGATGAGGTAGGAGACGTAAATCTTTTCTATGAACAATGATAATAGGCAATGGCAATTACAACTAGGCTCTGAAATACACCTACAGTAAGCATACGTGGTTACTGCATTCGACATCCTTCCTGAATCGAAGTTCTACTTTGCAGAAGACAGTGAATCACGATATTAAAAATCTGAAATCTCTTCAAGGCATAGTGGATTCAACGAGATTTTGGGAAGAACTTAAATTGCTTTTTGAAGTAGAAGTCACCAAACGAGTTAAATAATTGTACAGTTCTCTACATGATCTGTACCTAATGGGGTCGTTTACCATATTTTTTTGCCGAATCTGATAGAGTTTGTAAAATAAAAGGACCCGTATTTTTCCGTTTTCTGATCCGACAATTATTTCCCGAGTTATAAGCGGCGAAAAACTGACGTTTTTAACCCTTTCGGAAAAGTGGGTGTGGTGCAACCTCTGACGTATATCTACTTCGTCCAATCACAACTGAGCCCGCGAAGCTACTTCGCCTTATCGCAAAGGGGGGGACACAGCTGACTCGGCCCATGGGAGCGATTTCGACAGCATCTGTGCGAGCAGAACTTCCGAGAACCCCCCTCCACTCCCTTCCCCCTCCCCTGAAAGCAGTGAAGGACGGGAGGAAAATGACGTCAATGTTATCACAGCAGCATTTTCGGTGGGCGTCACCTTTTGCTTATTTTAATTTTTGATTTATGAGTGAATGGTTGTGGTTAGAAGATTAATTTTTTCACTAAAATTCGTTTTTCGTTTCCATCTAACGATTTTGTGTACAAAATTGCGATTTCGGTTCCGAGTAAACGCCCCCATTTCATTTATTATCTCGTAGCCGGCTACGCAGCCATTAACCGGCTAATCGGCTAATGGATACGGCTAACCGGGATGACTTAAAGTATTACGGGCTACAGCGTGTAAAGCGCAGTGATCATGTAATTCCTTCTTTTAGAATAGCAAATTTCATCTGAAAACTGAAGGATCACAACAATTTCTTTTCCCTCATTTTCTTCATCCCCATCATAACGCCAAAGAGCAACTTTTTACCAATCACCACCTCGCGTGCTTCCAACGCAAAATGCGGCGTATAAACGCATGTTACTCCGAGTCACAATGAGGGTCAGAAATGACCACGGTTAGTCGGCAGTGGTGGTCATCAAGGGGTAAACTTGAGGTCACCACGCCCCTTCCGAGTTTTCGTGAAACTAGGACACCTATGACGCACCTGAAAACCCTTAAATGCACCAGATAATGGACACTTACTGGTATTCACGAACTCCTTTACTCACGGCGAATGTTTAGAGGAGGTTTTCGACCAGCTTTTCCAACTTCCTCGCTCCCACAGATTGGAATAATGGAAAAAAATTCGAAAAGTTCCACCTAGGGGTACCGGAATTATGGGATTACTTCAACAAAACTCCGTAGGGGCATGCGTATGATGCAAACCACAATTGTCATCGGTCCAGGAACCCTGGGATTTCTTTGGTGCAGCACTCCAATGCATTCTTCCATCGGCTTATCTCTTCATATTTACGC
This sequence comes from Platycnemis pennipes, assembly GCA_933228895.1. Taxonomy (NCBI): domain Eukaryota; kingdom Metazoa; phylum Arthropoda; class Insecta; order Odonata; family Platycnemididae; genus Platycnemis; species Platycnemis pennipes. The sequence continues at coordinate 115,449,505 of OW121850.1, forward strand.
ATTTCTTCTCTCTCACATCCTTCATCACTGGGAATCATTATCAGAGCGTAGGTTAAAGTACAAATTGAATCTATTAGAGAAATTTATATCGGATAGCTTTACTGAAGATGTTAGGCACATATTAAATAACCGGCGTATTATGCTAGATTCAACCACATAAGATTAGGGAGATAGATTGTCGTACCGATAGATTCAAAATGGCATTTTTCCCCCGTACTATAAGAGAACAGAATAGGCAGCATAGCAAAAGGATAGGTAGGGGAAATACTTTAGAGCAGTCTGTAGTGCACGATGCATGTATTAACCCCTTAAATACTATAGATACTAGCAATCAAGTTGCATGACACATTATAGTTGCTTGTTTGCATGTTAGTAGTGCATGCTTGGTGATCTTCACCCTCTGCCACACACCCTCGTGGTGGCTTGAATTGTATCGTGTAGATGTAGATGTAGATCACTTGCTCCATATATCTCATACGTGACCTTCCTTTGCTGTTCTTCCCGTTCACTTGTCCTTCAACGATTGTCTTCATCAGGACATCATGATGTCAACCAAATGGGTGTGATGATACATTCATAACATACACATAGGGTTGGTTAAACACGAGGACGTGAGGGCATGAACCAGAGGATAGCTGAAATGAGGAACAGGAGGATGAAAGCAGTAGCTCATAGCTTGTGAAGAAGGTTGTCAGCCATTATCTGATACCAAGTCATGTAAAAGTTACTCCTCTTGGCTACAACGTTTCTTCTATTTACTTTCAGCCATCATTTCACCGCAGACGCACTCTCCCAAAATATATTTTACCAAAAAGGGCCAGATATTACCCGTAGTACCGTCTCGTAACACCAAAACATCCTCTCATCTAATCAGTAGTCTGTGGTCTCTCTCGCTCTTAAAGACGCATAGAAACAAAGGAAAAGGTTAAGCATAGCGGTTGGAAGGGAAAGGACGAAAGAAACCAGTACATTTCTTGAGGCAGATTTGGACATGGATTTCTTTGGATTTTTCGGCAGTTCGACTAACATCTTGTTCCATTAAGCCTCAATCCACAGTGAAGAGAAAAAAGCCGTGGTAGCTATACTTGCTAATGCGCCTAGTTGGAATCAAGAGGTTCCGGATGCTTTTCTCTGTGGAAATTCTGCTATGTCATAAATCATCGGGTAACCTTATTACGGCTTTTCTCGGTTCCTTTGCAGTCTTAGCCTGTATAATTAGAAACCTTTGGTGCGAAACATTACATTTTGGGCGAAAAAATATCACATTTACAATTAGTAGATAATGGAAGTTCCAAGTGGAGTTTGCATGAAAGAGGGGTTTATAAACATAAGGATAATTGTCCTGATGAAATTGGGGGCGGTATAAGTAGGAAATCATGAGGTTAGTAAACAAAGATACGTAGCGTTAGAAATGTAGATAGGTGTGTGACCAATAAGCACTGTAAAAGTTGTTCTTAATTCAAAGTTTACCAGGAACCTTGGGTAAAAGTGAAGCATGAAAATGTTGAACACTGAGAAATCAAAATAAACAAGAAAGGATTAGTTAGTAGTGAACGCTGTAGGGAAACGGGACTCATGCTCCTTGAGTAAGAGAGACAAATTAGATTCTTTTTTGACCATGTCCAGCGCGAAAGGGCACGGATTAACCCTTTTGCTGCCTGTGGGCCGAGATATCGGCCCTCCATGGTTGTGCGAAAACTGTCAACGGCCGATTTATCAGCCCACATACATTAAATCAATACATATTTGTAATATTGTTGCTACCTTCAAATCAGAGACAAGATGAATGATTTTTTCATCCACAAGTAAACTGAAATATATCATCAACCTTGAGAAAAAATATTTCATATTTTAAAACTAAACACTTCAAATTTATCTAAAGTTCACAATCTTACGATTTTCACGCAAATGGTCTTGGCAGTTTTCACCCAGTTTACCTTAAAGGGGCTGGCAGTTAAAGGGTTAAGAGGCGTGAAGGATGGAGAGCGAGAGAATGATAGCAAAAAAAATACAGCGAGGATTGAGTCATGGGGCCAATGAGGTGACAGACCTCCTCCCACTACCTCCATCCACCCACTTGTCCTTTCGCCCTCGTGCTCCACCCTGGGCCGTACCCCGGGCAATGAAATCTCCCTCGCGGGTCAGAAGGGAGAGGAGGGGGGAGTGTGCAACGCCAAGGCCTCCTCCCATCCGCTCTCTTTTTTCACCCATTAGCCCACATTCTCCCGTGGCTAAGTCAGATGGACACACTGGAACAGAGAGAGAGAGCGAGGAATTTCTCATCCAGCCACGAGGCAGGAGAACAATGGCTTCGAAGGGATGCCTGTGCGCAGAGAGACATGGAATAAAAAGACTGGAGAATGCGGACAATGCGATGAAAGAATACGGATGAGTGCGCGGTTTTTAGAGAGAGACTGGTCCAAGTAATCGTTTTTGCTACGACGGATTAGGGAAGCGCTTGAAATGGGGCCACATGGAAGTGCAACTGAAATTCAAAACCTGTTCGGTCTCAATTCGTTTCTCATACGACGAGATACTCACTAATCTCATTATTGCGACACGGAACAGCACTTAATAATCAACGCTGGCAACACAAAATACTAAAACATCGGCACTTTAACCTAAAGTATGGTGGGAATTAAAGCAGATATCCCTGGCCAAACTGAGTCGAACATTCTATGATTTTGAGATGAAGGTTGGTAAAACTGTTAATTGCTTTTCTTCAAACTGTTGTATGCTTTCGATTACCTCAGCAAAACAACTTTTCACAATACCACTGAATGATTATTGAGCAGATAACAGGTGACAGCATAGGTACTTAAATGTAACCACTTGCAACAAATGGCAAAATTCGAGTAGGCCGCAACAGGTTTTTTTAAAGGGCTATTATTGTGAAACATGATATCCTCAGCAAACTTTTTCAAACATTCTTCGAGTGTACGACTAACGCCACGGTAATAACCCACTAAAGTTTATCGTTATTAAAGCACTTGAGCGATCAACTGAGAAACAAAATTCAAAGGGGGAACATCGTACCAAGTTAAAGTAAAGGGAAGCAAATTAAGGGGGGTGTGATAAGCTAAGCATGTAATATTATTTTATAAATCTGACAGGTAATTATTTATGTGGGTTTTGTGGAAGAGCAAGAAATAAAAATGAATGCTAATTATTAATGCACTACCTAAAAGAGAATATTGGAGTTAACAACGGAAGAGGAAAGGGAGGGAATTTGAAATTTACGAAAATGGATTTTAGAAAATGATAATTAAATCAAAGGAGACAAGATGCTTCAATATGAGTTTTCAAGGTTTGAAAATAACTTACTTGGAGAAGCAAGTTTGGGAAAACAGCATTCCAAGGAAAGAGGAAACTTCATGGGAATATTCAGAGAAAAAGGCTTCTGAGGAAAATGGTCACGCTTGTAATGTATGCAGATGCTGACTACATTAAAGTTTCTAACCTCAAATAACAATCCTAAGAAGTCTGAAAAGGCTTCGCCAAAAAATGCACTCCAAAGCTTGTTATAGACAATGAATTGGATTACAGGAAGACTTCCCAAAGTTAAAAGAAATATATTTCTTTGAATTCCTCAGAACGCCTAGCAACGGAGTCCTGATTTACGGCTATTAGTTCCTAAAGATTTTTTGAAAAGACTCCAGAACGTTCCATAAAAAATATTTGAGAAAATATTAATAGCAGTTTCACTGCATCACGCTCTGTTCGCACTTGAGAGTTCAGATTCTCAGTACGCAATTACGATTTAATTCAGCCATATAATAGGCAAGCGTAATTATATCCAATTTATACCAAATACACTTATGGCTGAATTATGAAGATTAAATCCTTAATCTGTTGAATTTTGCAAGTCATCCTGAGGGTGTGCAGCGGAGGATGAATAATAAATTCATCCTAACTACGTATATGAGCACAGAACGGTGAGACAGAAGCTACAAATTTCACTTGGAGCACAGAATGTGAGATGCAAATATAATACTTTTGCACATAATTTAATTTAGATTTGCAAAAAAGAGTCTAAAAACCATAATTTTGATCTGAATTATGTTCCGAAAATTTCTGTTTAACGAATGACTGTGCCTACTGTACAATCTACTAATGTAAATTTCTAAGTCAAAATTGACTAGTATTGTAGATTTTGACTTAGAAATAAAAATCTAGTCATTTTTATAAACGTGTTAACGTTTACAAGTAGCTTATGCATTATCTAGAAATTAGTATTTTTTGCGTACCCTCATGGTAGTAAGTGATTGATAACGCATGACTTGAGATGACTTATCCCATGGTACACGCCATTGCGCCGGCTTGTAGTGGTGGGAAATATATAGTCGTCGTAGATATTGCTATTTGTCACCCTTTTTAATTTTATAAAGAGGTACTGATTTACAAGGGTAAATATAGTGGCTTCAACCAAGCTACAGCGGAATGATCGCCAAATATATTCTTTCCTATAAAACATTTAAGAAATATGAATCACGTGAAAAACGTTTGAGTGGAAATGGAAAAAAACACAGAATGGAAGAATCAAGAAAATAAAAAAAGGGTATTTCAAAAGATCCTAGTGATACATTGATGTAGTGGAGGATAATACGGAGGAGAACATGCTATACATTTCATAAAGGAAGAGTAAACTGATTAGGAAGATAAGATTGGGGATCATTGTCAGATCGCAGGTTGAAATTTAGACTTCATCTCCCAAATAAATTCCAAGATAATATTTTCAGTGATGACGTTAAAAATATTTTGAAATCTCCAACTTATTATGGTAGACTGGACTATAATTACTTTATAGAGAAATTTATTGCCGAGATGATAGATTCGGCAAGTCGGAGTGTCCTTTTTTTCTCGTACAATTAGGGATATGAATAGCGGTAAATATGTCCAATACGAGTGAATCAATCCATAGTATAGGTAGTTGCATGCTGGTATAAGGACTTGAAGGTAACCCAACTAACAGCACGTTTTTGCATACTTAGTTTGCTATTTTCATCTTTTTAAATAGTGCAGTTTGGACTAACATATTAATACTAATCCTTTTAAATGCATGACATATAGTGCATGCTTGGTGAGAATTCACCCCCTGCCACTCACCTTTGTGGTGGCTTGCAGGGTATTATGCAGATGTATATTGGGTGAATTACGAGGCCGGAACTGCTCTTATACAGATATGAAGATTGTATTTATTTCACTACCAAATTTCAGTGATGATTTGCGATAAATATCTGATTACTTAAAGAACTATTATTGAGGGTGGTTGTATCTCGGTTAGTTTTAGGCACGTCAAGAGTATGTGAGAAAGTCCAACTCTCTTATTTTCCAAATTCGTCTTTATAAACAGAAAAGTACGAACAAAATGCAAACGATACGTGCAAAAGAAAAAAAGACATCGTGAGGTAAACAGGCCGATGGGAAGCTCGCACACGACTTAATTCCACTTTCCTTCCGCTGAAAAAAGTTGAGAGCACACACTCCGATCCTGAGTTCAGTCAGAGGGTAAAGGGAACAAACACAAAGGCAGGAAGAACACAACTCCGATAAGGTACACTGTCTTCATCTGGTTCCTAACGTCCAATGTTGAGTCAAGAGCCTTGGTGAAAGAAAGCGTTCGGTTCGGTGCATGCTGAATAATTTCAAATCATCCAAGCTGCACGATATACTGCTTCTCAACAGAGTTACTGCATTACTACGTAATGTAGATTTGCTCAGTACATATTCTGCTAATATAAAACTCTAAAATACCCCAGCCTGAATCAAATCTCTCATCAACATTGAACTTGATAGTGGTAGTTATCCGAGGAGGCTTTTTCCGAGGAGGAAGAGATTTTATGAGTTAACAAGATTACCTATCCGTAATGCAGAAAGGATAAATGCAATAAATGAAGATGGAGGCGACACACAAAGTTCTTTCTATGCATTACCTTGCCATTCAGTGAAATTATTAAATAAAGTTTTATCATTTATCTATCACTCAGATTTGCTTACTGTAGCCGAAGTTTTTGATTAAATATGAAATCATATAAGAAAAATTTACCACCTTAATTAAATAATTCAGTCATGACCAGTTTTTGTTTGAATGAAAAGAAGAGTATAATTTGCTAAGCATTTATTTACACCCAAAATTGCAGCCGTGATTAATCCATAACATTCGTCATACGATGAATGTCATCCACGCTTTTGTCACTAACACACACTCTCGTATTGGCAGCTAAACTTTCTTTGGGATGCGCCATTTTTAAAGCTGAGCTCACTATTTTCGAAAGAGGGCAATATTGCGCATTCCAGAGATGAGAACAATGGTGCTAGAAAAGCTGTAATGCAAATCAATGCCCGAGAAAATTAGATTCCTGCACAATTCTTCCGCAAAAATAGTTACCAAATAAGCGAAATATTTGATTGGAAACGAATAAATTAATTGCAATTTATCTAAGAATATCACTCATTCTGAGCGATGGAGAACCAATAACTTGGATTTGCGAAGCCTACCTTGGCTACGAATCCCAGTTTCCCGGAGTGCAAATCACGGAGCAGTACAATTTTGCTACGTTGGTGATTTAAAGAATAAAGTTGGGATAACTAGTTAAAGCATGTAATGGACTGGTTGGAAGAGTAACCCCCTGTCCAGAGAGTCTGGGTTTGAATACTGATATTGACACTGGCTTAACAGCATAGCTGAAAAGCCTCGAAGGGAAGTGTGTAGACATAAGGACTCGAAAAAACGACGAAAGAGAGGAACCAGCGCACCATTTTTACAATAGAGGAGTACAAATATTTTTACGAATCATTCTTTTCGGAAGAATACAGTGAGGGATTTATCGTACGCTGTTATAAACCTACAATTTTGTTACAATGGTGATTTAAAGAATAAAGTTGGGATAACTAGTTTATGCACGTAATGCACGTCTACGGCGAAAGCAGTACTGAAGTTGATGCGATATTTTTAGATTTTAAAAAGGCATTCGATAAAGTTCCTCATGATAAATTAATCTTGAAGTTAGAGAGTTTTTGTATAAATAATGACGTTGTATGTTGGGTAAAAGAATTCTTAAGTGGGCGAGAGCAGAGGGTTGTCATAGATGGTTTCATGTGGGACACGATCAAAGTCACATCGGGAGTTCCCCAGGGTAGCGTACTAGGTCCGCTTCTATTTCTTTTATGCATAAACGATTTGGGTACCGTAGTTAATAGTAAGCTTAGACTTTTTGCAGACGATGCTATAGTGTATAGTGGTATATCAAAAGAAGAAGACAGGAAATCGCTTAGCAAGGATTTAAATGCAATTCAAGAGTGGTGCTCTTTAAGATCTGTAGGTATTAATTAAAGACAAATGCTAATGCCATCTGCGTCACTTCTCTATCGGCCAAGGCGCCAAAATGACGGCTTCGGAGTATTGAGTGGACAGGTTCACGCATTCCGGTCGCGACCCCGATATTCGCGCAAGGGATTGGAACATTGGATGTGCCCAGAACATCTGCCCTAATAAATAATGCATAGAAGTTCAGCTATCTTTTTATACATTTTTTCCTTATTTACTGAATGGAAATTGAGATTTGGGAGTTTGGTGTTCGCAAACTAGAAAGTTTGCTGTCTCATCGCAACTTTCGGGTTTCTTTTTTAATCACGTGACCTTCTTTTACTACAGTAACTCTAACTAAAAACTAACTCATTGCTCGTCAATGCCCAAAAAATAGCCTGCGTATATTTATATCTCAGATTAGTCTTGATATTAAAGAAATATTAAATTACCCCCAGTGACTTATTCGTGCACTTCTTTCATTTAGTCCTGAAATATTCTACACAGGCGCAAAGCGGTATATCTCTCTAATGTGTAAATGCTTATGTAGTTTTGAGAAGCACATTCCACAGCACCTACATAAGAAAATCGTTTCCTTCTCTCAACGGGTAAGCTATTTGCTGAATATTCAAGAGATGACGATTGTTCCCGTTAAGATAGAGATAACACATATGGTATTATAATAGAATAAATGTGACCTCCTAAATTTTCTAAAATAAAGAAACCACTTTTTTCTAAAATAAAGATACCTTACATAAAAACCAAGTACTTGGGAATAGGGAAAGGTAATACATATAAACCAAGTAATTGGGAATATTATTTGGACTGCATAAATCAAATAGGCCTTTAATCAATTTTCTAAATACTTACTTTAAAACAAGCATAAAAATTTTTCTTACGGAAATATGAGTTGATAAAGAACTGATGTCGCTCCCTATGTAATACCTCCTTTTTACGACGCTGGCACAAAAACGATTTCCAAGTTTCTGCTAATTCAAAACCCTTTACTTTTTGCATGAGGAGTTCGATTTGTACAGAGAATAGCAGCGGGATTTGAGAATATTAATTTACCTATTACTTACATCAACCAGAGGACTTCATAAAGGATCGTTCGCAGATCACGGGTAAAAATTAGCGCAATTGAAAAAGATAATTCAATGAAGAACGGTAGTCAGATTGGATTATAAATATTTTGAGTACATCTGCATGGAAAATTTTGGCACAAAAAAATTAAATATGAGAGATATATTGCCGCTTGAATAAATAAATATAAAATGTGTTTGTCACTTATAACAGCAAAGGATCAGAATTTGCGTAAATGTCAATAGATGGGCATAAACTTGCTACGTTGAAGCATATATAACAGTCTGCAGTCTGCGCTAACGCATACTTGCTACGACCTATAATTAATGCCACAGTAAATATTCCAACTAATGGCGGGTACCGTCGGAAAGACCCGAAGTAAGTCCGAACGCGAAGCACCCTGAGGGAAGCATGCTACGAAGCCAAAGCTCAGAAGCACGCTTCCATATAGGCTTCGAAGCATTGTTGACTAGAATAACAAAATATGGCGGAGGCGTTGGCTGCTTATCAATGTGTGTAGCATATATTTTGTTACTTCGTATATTACATTTGCATAATTATTAACATACATATCAATGAAAAGGTTAATATACATATAATCGATCGTTTTATTCCGATCTAAGCCAAGGTCCGTCTATATCCGTGATCTAAACATTTGATAGATGCTGCCCTCTATCGTGTTTCACTATGCCTAGTGGTTTTTCATGTTGCCACTACTGCTTAACGTCGCTCCTTACCGTAGACTGTTCGAATATGAAGTATTTTTTCCCAAGAACGCTTTATTGTACGTCAGCAACACGTCATCACCAAAAATGCTTTGCCGAAGCATACTTGGTTTTCGGATACGGCTAGTGTGAGTCCGCTTGTGTCGGTTACTCACAACGAATGGAAAGCAGTAAACACGACTTGTGTCGACTCTCGTCAGCTTGTGTCGACGAATGGAAAGCAGTAAACACGACTTGTGTCTACTCTCGTCAGCTTGCGATGACGAATGGAAAGCAGTAAACACGACTTGTTTCGACTCTCGTTAGCTTGTGTCGACGAATGGAAATCACCTACTGCAGAGGTAGCGACTTGTGCAAAGCGGCTGCCGACGCGGGGGCCGATGGGAAAGGAGGGAAGTGGGCGAGGCACTGCCGCTTCCCAAGCAACGCACGCGCCCCGGCCTTTTAATTAAATTCTCTCGCCGGCCGAGCGCGGTTTCCATGATTTAATTCGGGACGGGAGGAGCGGCGTTGGATTTACCTCGGCACGACTCTTGCAACGGAGCGGAAACCTGATTACTTTCAGGTGCCGTTCCTTTAATTTCCAAACACCGTTCTCCCGCTCTCCCTTTCCGCACACCCACAGCATTTATCCCCTGATACCCTGACCCCGTTTCCAAACTCAAATGTTTTTTTTCTCACTCCTTCCCGCGGCCATTGCTTCCAGAAGATTCGTCACCAATACGGAGGAAGTCGAGCTGTGTCGCTCGGTGCATGAGGAGTCACTAAAGCCCGATTCACTCAATGCGTTTTTTTCCTGGATGGGTTTCTTGCGTGGAGTGCTGATGGGTGACGTGCGTGCTCGCTTGCTGGAAACCCTGACTGCTGAGGGCTGCCTTGGCGGCTAGCTTGCTTGATTATGAGGTTACTGTCCGTTGCAAAATTCCGTCAGCCGAGTTTGAAGACTAATATCTCAAAGGCGGCTAAAGAGATTTCTAAATGAAGAGCACCAAATTAAAGCTTGTTTTATTTTGCGTTTAGTCATGATATACAAAATTTTTCACAGTTTGTAATAATTTTAGTGTGCGGTTAAAAACGGATTTTTAGCGCATTTCTCCGGGCACCGGACGGTTGCATCTCATTTGCGGCTTCGTAATAACTACACGGATCGAGATACCAAAATTTTCTTTTTATATATTGTAGCAAAGATTTTCCTTAATACTCACACGAAGTTTCATATTATTTAGTACATTAGAATTTTAGTTGTTGATGAAAAAGTCATACTGCGTTATTTTCCGTTCCGCGCATCCCTGAAAATCGCCGTTTGGACCTTATCCTTGCTCTCGAGCTCGTCACCACTAATCCACTAATAAAACCTTAAAGGAATAGCTTGGTTAATCAGTATTGATTAACATTTACTTTGGAATAAGAGCGCGCTGAGCAACCAGGAACGGCCCGTTGTTCGTAGTAGGTCCGTTGCTATTTTCCTTGCGTGTTTTGCCGATGGCTATTGCTGCCGGTCAATCATCGTTCAGCTTCGCATCACGTGATCAAAATAAAGGTTCTGCCTAGATCTGCTTTTAATAGCATCTTATGGTCAATATTGTGTTCAAAAATGAGTGCAAATCAATAGACTAGGGATCACGTTGCGGTGCTTATCGAAGCATATAGAGTCGAAACTTGTTTATATGCAGTTCGTAATCGGAACTATCAAAGTAAACATCTTCGTGCTGAGGCTCTAAGAAGAGTGAGTAAGGAGGATAGCTACGCGTGAACCGACAACCATCAGCAAAGCCAGCTTGGCGGCCACCTTCGTCGCCCGTTTGGTAGCACGCACGAAATCCAGCTGGCTAGCACTCAAGGAAAAACGCAACGTGTGAACTGGGCATAACTCTGCACATGCATGGCCACTAACAATATGGCCTACAGTGCATGGGTGGTGTGGAGTTGTCTCCACCATACACCCATTTCATGGCTTTTATGACATACCTAACGTTGATGTTTTTGATGGTTAGTGGGATGGGAGGAGAGAAACCCGACTTCGGATTAACATTCTTTTAAATGGAAGCGTCATAGATCAATTGTTTTTTTGCCCCATCCAACTGAAGGAGTAAAGGACTCAGTACTCATTCCAAACTGTAACTAAGTAACGATTCTTATTAAATATTAAGAACATTATCGCTTATGTGTTGATTTATAAAGCATTAAGAACAATATTAAAACATAATCAAGATGCTGTGAAATTAACACTAGACAAGAGGGAATAGTATTCAGATGTAAAGAGTTGGAAGAGTTAACCCCGTGAAGAAAGCACGCACTTATTCCGTTAGGAATAGTCGGGGGAAAGGAGTCGTCACGGCATTAAGGATGAGACCCTATCACCCTTAGCCACCCTTTCCTCCGTGCTGAAGAGAAAACAGCACCTCGCTGTAACGGGTAGGACTGTTATTTGAGCGTGTGACAACTGACAAAGTGACACATAACATGTTGGCAATAAGCTGCACGTCAGGAGAGGCCTAGTTTATGGCAGCAATGGTCAGCCATAAGTAATAAACTTAATGTCTCCTTAGGCATCTACATCTACGTATTATCCTGCAAGTCACCACGAGGGTGTAAGGCAGGGAGTGAAGATCACAAACATGCACTAATAACAAGCAACGAAAAACTACAATTCTACTATGGTATAGAAACATATTAAACATAAGATTGACGTGCATCTAGATGGTTATTATCTGCAAAATAATGATGAAATCACTGGTTATATAGGCCGTTATCTACATATATTTGGTAAAAGTAACTCGCCAGTGTCATCTGTTTTTTCTTAAGTACTACGTAGGAGGTTACAACGGAAATAGATGAGTGGACACAATTTAAAATGTATGGAAATAAAATCAATTCCATGAGAATTAAGCAATGAGATTCTCCAGAACAAAGAGAACCAAAGTACACATTAAATCAGTATACATGTTGAAACTTCCTGCGACGAAGGATACTGAGTCACTTCAGAAAAGAGATATTTATCAGGTGTTTGAATCCTATGATACAAATGTTTGCGAATGACATCACGAACATATAAAATAGACTGATAATCATTCTAGAATGTAACGGCGCCCTCAGCAACATTAAAATGCACGTAAATCATAAATTTATTTTTTAAGTTAAGGATAAAGCTTATATCAAGGGTAAATCTATATGATGTCCATTTTTGGATGAAACCGTTCGTTTTTAAATACACCCGGTGAAATTTTACAGTTTTTGTTTTTGTTTACGATGAGATTTCAAAAATTTGAACCTGATTCTATAGAATTGATAAAGTTTATATTTAAGCATCAAATTTAAGAAAACTATTTGGGGTGAGAAGATTAACTTAATATGTTTTGGAATATCGTACTTACTGAAGTAAAAGAAACAGAATTCCGAGTGAATTTTCAAAAGAGATTACATGGAACCAGCATAGTAATGTCCTGAGGCTATGACTTCAAACTTCCACTAAGAGTTTGAAAGTGCTCTAATTCGGGGGGAAGTAATTCTGTTCAATCGCGGTAAATGAATCCGAGCACGGACTAGTTGACTATCTGCCTCATATTTCTCCATTGTGGATGGTAAAAGTTCAAAGAACTTTTCTCACCCCTCCACTTCCCCTCGCGAAATTAACTTAATGTACGATTTTTGCCCAATAGCCGAACTCTTTCCTCCACCAAAGTTCCAATAGTAATAACAGTCACAATTTTTTACCCGACAGTTTCCGTGGTCCGTTTCCGTAGTCTTCGTATCCTTTCAAGTTAGAAGATACCACTTTAAATAATAGTTATGCTCAGAGATTGGTAAAAGGATAAAAATTCCACCTTCTCGTTAGCAAATTGCTAAACTCAAATAATTGCTAATATATGTTTAGAAAAAGGTCTTATTATAAAAAATTGAACACAGTCTTACAGAGATTTTATCTCAAAGAATTTTTTAAGAAACTGGCATGTTTCGTACTGAGTATATCTCTTTTGGATCTATGATATTTAAAGAGAAACATTCTTAGAAAAATATAACAGAAATAAATATAATAGGAAAGAACAATAGTAAGAGCCTAGTTCCACAGGTAATTATTATAAGAAGAATGCTAATGATCGTAAATGCCCAGTGTAACACGAAAATATGGCAAGAGATATTTAGTGTCTCTCGCGCCGGCCTCGAAAGCCAGGCTGGTAACGTCTGGTAACCAAAAAGTCGATGTTTTGAATCCAGCCCAGGGCTTGGATGTTGTGTTTACACAACGTATTAAGCTACGAGGTTAAACGAAATGAAATTATTACATTAGCCTCTGGAACACCTAAAATTCATGTTTCCAAGTCATCATCATCAGTCTAAAATTCTAGGATTAGTTTGACCACCAGGTTTGACCCAACTTTACACATTACATTCTCCTTATCCTATCTTATATCTTCATGATCACATAATTTTTCTCTTTCACACCCTTCACTGCTTGTTCTTTACAGTTCTCTTACTTTGCCATTCTTCCGTTCACCTGTCCCTCAACGATTTTCTTCATTTGACCACCATTTCTCATGATAGGAATAATTAAGTTGCCTTCCCTGTAAAGTTTTCTGAAGACTTCCCTTTTCTTCCACTCTTCTCAGTATTTATTCGTTTGCTAAATGGTAAATCAATTTTATCTCCTCTCTCTATCTCTTATAATCAATCTTTCTTCGGATGCAACTCGTTGAAAAGTACCTATGCCGATGGAGATAGGCGATATTTGGTGGAACTTAGTTGCACTGATCACGTTAAGAAAATAACTTTGTACAATTCGACAATTTTAATTTATTTCACCTATAGATTTCGACGTCTGAGCTTCACTGTCAAGGTATACATTAACCTTGTATGCCTTGACAATGACTTTCAGGCGTCCAAATTGATAGGTAAAATAAATTAAAATTGTGGAATTGTGCAAAGTTATTTTTCTTAACATGCTCACTTGAAATGCTTTCAGCCTTGACGTCTCTGCTGCTGCAGTCTCTGTCTCACTGCAATAAAGGAGCATGTTCCAGATGCATGCTCTAATGAGACATTTACCTACTTATAAGGTGAATCCTCATTGGGCAAAATGTTTTTTTTACATGATTTATTCTAATGAATATTTCTCTTCTTACCTCACCCATCGTTGGATATTCGGCTTCCCAGATTACAATACACTTCCACCTCCACAAGCTTCTTTTTTCATAGTTTGAAGTACTCCTCTTTTCTCCTACAGCATACCAATATCTTACGTTACTTTTTATTGATTTAAGGTGATATATGACAATTACCTTCCCATTTTAAGTGGATTCTTCTTTATATCCCCTTCTGTTTTCACCATGACTGCTTTGCCGTCGGTGAATCGCAGTATGCTCATTTTCTCATTTCCCACGTAATGTTTACAGTTTTTGGACCTATTCTTTCTGGGAATAGGGATGATGATGTTCTTTTCAAAGCCTGTGGGTAGCTCTTCTGTTGAGTATATGTGGTTTTGTACGGTAGGGTCTTTTCTCCTGCATTTGAATTGAATTGGCAGGAATATAGTCTTTTCCAAAAGACCCATTCATCCACAAGTCCCTTACATCTGCGTTCAACTCCGATCTTAAGACTGAGGCCTCCATTTGTAACTTTACGTCTTCCATTTCTTCTTCGATTTCCGAAGATTTGCGCGGCGTTGATTCGATGACCTCTGCATGTCTTCCGGGTTCTCACCGAGTGGGTTGGCTTTAACAGAATTTTATAGTCCATTGAGCTGGTGAGTATAATAAATCCGATCCACGCGGTTAGAACACGGGGAATATGCAGAGATTTCCGCTACGATTACTTCCGTTTTGAGATTTAACCCAGTATATAACTGCTCCAAATGCAATTTACGTTTATTCATTTTCACTAACTGATTTTCACTACTTCGACCCATTTATTCTTTTTAAATGAAAGCCTAAACAGAGTAGGTGTGTATTGTGAGTTGACAGGCGGGATCAAATCGCTCTTAGGGGACGCACTGCATTGCGATTTTGAGTCTATTACACCACTTCTTTGGAAGTTTTCGACCCTGGTTGGTGCCGTTGTTTATATGAGTTTCTATTATTTGATAGATCGAAATCCACAACTATAGCAGAGGTTGGCTCAAGATTCTATCCATATTGGTATGTATTACAGATATGTAACAGTGGACTTTACAAGGAGCGGAAAAAGGTTGAAGTGGGTTGAAGAAATATCGAAGTGGGTTTTTGATTACTTTACCTATAGAGAGGTGCCAAGAGATCGTCTCATCTGTTTATTAACGTCCCATCTGATGGACGGATTGAAGAACCCTCAAAAAGGCACTCGAGTAGTTATTGGCATTCAAATGAAAAATCTACAACTCTGCTGGAATTCAACCATGAACCCTCTAGTTGGGATGCTAGTACCGTAGTCACCCAAACAACCCAATTCCCACTTGTATCCGTTCACCCGGAATCGGTCAAGGACTCATGTGCCGACGGTATACCCCCGTATTAGATAAACGACAGCATAAAAAGACCCTCTCTACAAAAACCTCTGACCAATCCAGTAAAAAAAATAAAGAACCTCCGGAAAATCTGCGACATTCTTCGAATTCGTCCTACAGTCTCTCCCTCCTCCCCACCGCGTTCCGCGAGTCTCCGTTAAGTTTACGGCGCCATAAATCCAGCGCGCCTTCGGGTCCATTAGGGTAGGGAATGATGGGGACTTTCGTTGAGGCGAAAGAAGTGGGTTGTGGGCGGGAGGGGGGGGGGGATTGCGCCGAGGGAAGTACTACTCGGGGCCGGTCCGGCAGTAGTAAAAGCGGGTGAGAGAGCCGGTGAAAAGGTATGATGTTACACCCTACGACCGTTCCACCCATCTTTTAACCTGGAGACCCAGCTCACTGGCCGTTTCCGAGCTGTCCCAATGCAGGCACTCCCGTGCGCCGTTCACATCCTTGAATATGACTCTTGACGAGGAAAGAGGGAGGAAGTTCACGGGATGCCATTGATTGAGGATACTGCGGCAATATGCGACTTGAGCTTGCGGTTTTCCCGAACAGTGGCGCACCTATGGGGGGCAAAGGGGCCCTGCCTCCCCTTTAGCTCTCTACAAAACCCACATTATTCATTAATTGACAAGTCACTGTCACTTGGTAGCAGCCAGAGACGTAGGCAAAAATTTGCTTCGGGGGGGGGCTGAGTCTAGTGTAGCTTAGCTTGAAACAAATCAGCCCTGCCCACACGGTGCCGAATCGTTACAAACCTCTTCCCTTGAATTTTCAGTGCCTGGTATTTACTTTCACAGTGCCCATTCCTATCTCTACTCACTGGTTAAGTACACTGCTTACCTTGTTTTGAAGCAGTGAATTTGTCCGGCCCCAAAACAGAAGTTCGACGCATACGAACATATTAGATTAAAAAGAACAATTATTAACCACTCACAGGCATCAAACTAGTGATCACGTTTCAAGCCACTTAACTCTTGTATTATATGCAGTGTAATCCGGATTAAAATTCCCAGTTAAAATGAGAACTACAAAAGTATTGAGAAAAAATTTCGGGAGGGGCTTAAGCCCCCTCCCTGGCTGGTGCCTGGTAGCAGCAACTGGAAAATAGGAAAAACTCCTTGCATCACTTTACTCGAGTATGACAGGACAAAGAACGCCATATTGAAAGATCTGGTTTTTGTTAGATGCTTCTTACGGATAAAACCAATGTAAAAATAGGAAAACAAAATCTTGATGAGGTGAAAGAGTCCTGTTACCTAGGAAGCAGAGTAACCAACGATAAATATATAGAAGAGATTTTTTCAATGCTCTGGGTACATAAAAGCAACAGATGTATAATGTGCATGACATTTGAATAGATAAAAAAACGTAATGAAAATATTAAATAGAAATTAACATATCAATCACATGCTCAAAAAAAGAAAGTAGTTTAACATTTAAGTAAAAATAAGTTTTTTGATTGCTGCTGTAACATATAACAATAACATTTCAACTTGAATACTCCACTATCCATTCCAGTTACAAACATTAAAAGTATAATTTACATGACATTTTAAATTTGTAATAAGGAAAAACAAAAATAAATACGTAACAACGGTGTTGTGTCGCTTGCGTAAAGGTTATCGCTGTACATTACGCGAGTTATTGTACATTTTTCCGTGATTGGCAACTTCCTGGTGAAAGAGTTCTGTTAGCTTGGAAGCAGAGTAACCAACGATGGGCGAAGCAAGAAAGAAATAGCTGGTAGAATAGCCCAGGCAAAGAGGGCATTCTATCAGAAGAAGAATCTCCTTACAGCTGGAAATACAAGCGTGGAAGTAAGGAAACAATTCATCAAAACATACATCTGGAGCATGTTTCTTTACGGCAGTGAGGCATGGACGATGAGAGCAGCGGAGAAGAAAAGGGTAGAAGCATTTGTAATGTGGTGCTACAGAAGAATGATACATATAAAATGGATCGGCCGAATAAGTAACGAGGAAGTCCTAAGAAGTGTGGGAGAAAAGAGAAGTCTGCTGACAACTCTAAAAAGAAGAAGGGACAACTTAATCGGCCATATCTTGAGACATGATGTCCTGATGAAGACTATCGTCGAGGGAACAGTGAACGGGACGATTGGTAAAGGCAGGCCTCTTATAAGATACATGGAACAGGCTGTGAGGAATGTAAAAGAGAAGAATTACGTCACAATGAAAAGGTTGGCCGACAGAAGAATCGAGTGGAAAGCTGCGTTAAAGCAATCCCAGGGTTGTTAACCAATGATGATGACTTCTTACGTATAAGAAAATATAGCCTACTGTAGCATTCAAAATATACTGATTAAAATAACATTTTGGTTACACTCTACAAAAGATCGAGTAGATGGTCCCCCATAAAAATTTCCCGGTGCGCCACTGGTACTGAGTGGCTTGCGTGTTTGGCTTTGGATTCAGGTAGGTACACGTTTTGGACCGTTTCGATCATTAAAAAAGAAAAAAAATACTCATCAACAACAGTCAAAAATCCTGAAATTTCTTTGACGCAGCTATCATTCACCAATAAATCTATGGTACTCTTTTCAGCATTCAAACAACTCTAGTTTTGAGCCTTTCTCGCAATTAATTTACTCTCCGTAATTTTCCTCAGACCGGAAGGAGAGGGGTAATAAGAGAAAGAAGGAAGGGTTGAGTGAAACCCGGTGTCAGAATTAGTGAGCACATTATGTACGACGTGAAGGAAAACACAACTTCACACTTCTCATTCCAGCCGGTATAGGGGGCACAAAACTTGGAATGCTCAAATAGAGGATAATTGCACTTTTCCACAAAAGTTTCTTCCTTCCCCTACACTTCGTCGGACACATCTACCTAAACTTTGAATTTTATCCCAACGGTACCCAAGCAGGGATTTCAATGAAATACATGCGGTGTGCAAAGTCAGTACTCTTGCCATTTAACCTCATGACGACTGCTCGTATCTCAAAACATATAAAGGGAGAGAAATTGCATGAATGAGATAAATTTCTAGGTAAGTTTTCTTGCTAAGGGAACCTCCTACGTAAGTCTCAAAATCCATAGTAGTACAAGAAATGCTAGCAACACTATGATAAAATCAGCCTGACTCATTGTATCTCTGAATTAAATATTTAAATATTAGTTTAACATGTGTTAATTATTGGTGGCTAGGGATGCCACATCGGCTAAAAAACATCGAGTGGTCAATGTTTCGATGTTTTTAAAAGTACTCATAACTCACTCATTATTCATCGACATAAAACATCGATGTTTCGATGTATCGAGTTTTTATGCCTTCATATCCGAGGTTAGGTATTATCATAGAGATATTATGCATCAGAAATTTTTCATCTTCTTAAAAACTTGCAATTTTGAAAATTATTCGGAAATCGGACCTTATTTAGTAAAATATTGATAAATAATAGGCAAATATTTTTCCATTGAATTTATTTTTAAACATAGAAAACAGATCACCGTTTCATAATAAAATAAAGATAAATAAGCATAATACAACAAAAAACAAAATAAAGTTGGTGTACCTGTTCCCTAAAAATATTCTAAGCTTGGTAGTATAAAAAAATC
Organism: Platycnemis pennipes; assembly: GCA_933228895.1. Taxonomy (NCBI): domain Eukaryota; kingdom Metazoa; phylum Arthropoda; class Insecta; order Odonata; family Platycnemididae; genus Platycnemis; species Platycnemis pennipes. Next base: position 115,468,675 of record OW121850.1, read on the forward strand.
AAATTGAAAAACAGTGGGTTTAAAACGATTAAACCTCCCAGTATCGGTAAGGAACACTCTTTGCTTAATATGCAGCGACCCCAACCTACTCCTGTTATCTTGTAGGTACCACCAAGTTGAGAGCTGTTACAATCCTCTCAGAAGAAACTGACGTAGGCATGGCAGATCATGTTCTTGGAAGGCAACACTGGGATGAACACATGAACGATTTTATACCTTCACTTGTTTCCCTACACGCGAACGATAGATGGCGTAATTAGGGAAGGTTCGTTCGTATTCTTAAAAGCCTTAAGATAATCAGAAAAATGAATTATTAGTCAACGAAAAACATTTATTATACCGCTCGTTTCCTTAAACATCGCTGCGATGTTGGGTGTTTTGAAAACATCGAGTCGATGTTCCATCGATTGTCTTACCACTCGATGTTTTCGATGTATCGGCAATAAAACATCAAGTAGTCCGATACATCGATGTCGATGTGACATCCCTAGCATGTGTTAATTACATGTGGTAGAGTCAGTGAAATATGAGAGAGTAGCATACTGCTCGTATTGTTAGAAAACGATGGTTTTTGTTTTCAAAGATGATGCGCCATGCATGAACTTCTGGTTCACCTTATTCTTTACTGAAAAGTAACTTAGAACTAAAACATTAATTCATTTATGAGGTGAACAATTATTCTTAAATAATTTTTGTCATACATTGCAGTAGAAAGACGAAAATCTAAACAAGTTTAACACTTATCCAATTTCACCAACGGTTAGAGCTAGTAGTCCAGCATATTATTTCCATGAGATTCATTGCAATCATATATTTAGGCACCAATTAGATGCATCACTATTTCATAGCCAAAAATCAAAATGAGCTCAATCATCTTTGGAAACAATTACAGTTATTTTTCGAACAATTCACTATGCTCAATTGTCAGGGTCACGTCATATCTCACTCTAAAAAATAAAAAGTCTTCAATTCTACCATTGTCTGACTGAAGGACTCTTCGTCAGTAATTTAGTCACAAATTTTCGTAGAGAGTTATCATTTAAATCATATTGTACATTTAGTTGATTCCGCAAATAGCAAACTTCAGTACTCAAGTAATTAGCTAATTCATCCATTCCAAACAATCTGAACTCAAGTAATAAGATTAGAGAGAAAAATTGTCCGACAGATTTAAAATGCAATTTTTTCCGCGTAACATAAGAGAACATAATGTGGTATAAGGGAAGAAAATAGCAGCATTTATGCATATATAAAAAGCCTTTCTAATCATTATGAACTTCATTTTAATATTCGGGTTGATAATAACCGACTACTTTCACAAGACACTTATATCTAACATGTTTTTCATGAAAGTAAGTTATTCAAGTGATACTGTAGCTCTTACTTGCATGTGAGTCGTGCATGTTTGGTGATCATCGCCTCCTGCCACACACCCTGGCGATGGCTCGCAATGTATTACGTAGATATAGATGTAACGTATAGGTAGTCCGACATGTTCGAAATCGACGAAAGCACCATCGCATAGCCATCATGAAGAACTGAGGGATATGGATTGAGGACGATCCCTTCCAAAAAGTCATTTCCCACCGGCCGAGATTCGATACAAATAAATCCTTGAGGCTCGAATTCCCTCTCTCAACTCCTGGCGGCGAAAAAGGGTCAGCGATGCGAGACGGAAGCCTGCGGACCAGGGAGACGGCACCGGATCGTGGAGGAGAGGTACACTACACCCTGACCGCCCGGAGGCGAATAAAGTTTCGGTCCGGGCCCTTCTTCCCCGGCAGGACGGGCGGAGGTTAAAAATGGGGCAAGCGAACCTGGTGGAAGGAACGTGGGAAGGACAAGCGAAGGTGGAAAGGGCGAGGGAAACTGCAAGGAGAGAGAGGAGATTGGGAAGCCCTTGGAGGCGGTCGGATTATTTCCTCACGCAGAAACTTCCAGTCTGGAACGCGGTGACGAATACAAAACGCACCGAGCGAAAGTTTTACCGCTTTATTCATGGGCCGTAGTCTGCGGCTTACTTCCCAATATTATAAAACGAGCACTTGCCGCGCGCGTTTGCAAACTTTATTTTCAAAACGGGCCAAACATTTTGATGAAATCGGAGAAAAATACGTATTTTTTTGTGACCAAGGGAAAGCGATTCACCCGATTATTAAGTAAGAACATGCAATTCAGGAGTAAACCGACAACTTTCAAAATGGGCAACGACCATGGGATAAGACTTCACGGAACGGAGTGAGTTTATTCTATCCATTGGACATGCATGCATTAATACCTACCAACCGCGCCGATCAGTCCCGCAATAGTCCCGATTAAAATAAGACTTCTCATCCCAAGAATACCGCATTCTATGATGGCTTCTCATACTCTATCACCTACGTTTACGAGCATCCACCTACTACACTTCCAAATTTACGTCTGCCAATTTCTACCCATTCCAACTAAGCCCAGCTCCTCTTCGATCTTCCCATTCGTCTAATATGCCTTTTTATTTCTCATGACAATGACCGAAGAATTATGCACAGTCTGTACAAAAACCAAGTAGCTGTGATTAAATATGTTTCCAGCTGTGAAGAGGCAAGAAAAAGGAAAGGAGTGAGAGAAGGCTGTGCACTGCCTCCCGTGATTTTTAGTGTTTACATTGAGAGAGCCATCAATGAAATCAAAGAGGAGTCTTCTGGAGTGACTATCCAAGGATAAAAAATAAGCATGCTGCGATTCGCTGACGAAATAGCACTTATAGCAGAGACAGAGAGGGATCTAAACAAGATTCTAGTAACCATGGAAAGAACAATCGCCAGATATCAGCTGAAGATAAATAAGAAGAAGACTAAGATATTGGCGTGCAGCAAGAAAGAAGAGGCCAAAACCAATGTCAAACTAGGAAAACAAAAACTTGAAGAGGTGAAAGAGTTCTGTTACCTAGGAAGCCGAGGAACCAATGATGGACGAAGCAAGAAAGAAATAGTCAGTAGAATAGCCCAGGCAAATAGGGCATTCTATCAAACCAAAAATCTTCTTACAGCAGGAAATACCGGCGTAGAAGTAAGATAACAGTTTATCTGAACATACATCTGGAGCATGTTTCTTTACGGCAGTGAGACATGGACGGTGAGAGCAGCGGAGAAGAAAAGGGTGGAAGCATTCGAAATGTGGTGCTACAGAACAATGGTGAAATTTAATGGATCGACCGTGTAGGTAACGAGGAAGTATTGAGAAGAGTGGGAGAAAACAGAATTCTGCTGAAAACCCTAATTAGAAGAAGGGACAACTTAATCTGCCGTATCTTGAGACATGATGGCCTGATGAAGACTATCGTCAAGGGAAAAGTGAACGTAAAGTTTGGAGAAGGCAGGCCTCGTATGAGATACATGGAACAGGTTGTGAAAGATGTAAAAGAGAAGAATTACGTCACAATGAAGAGGTTGATAGAATAATCGAGTGCAAAGCTGCCTCAAACCAATCCTAGGATTGTTGACCAATGATGATGATGATGATTTCTCATGAATCTCAAAGGTCACCAATGTCTTATCATTCTACGAGCACTAGTCCATATTTCGCAGGCATGCAAACCTAATTCTATATTACTCACAGACATGTCTATAAGTTCTTTTCGAAGGCTTCTGTCACCTCCTCTTTGTAGTCAAGCCCTTTTTGTGTAAGTCATTCATGTCTAAAAAATTGGCCCACCCTCACACATGTGGCACCAATAAATGATATGCTTACCATTCTCCAGTTTTTCACGAAATTTCTATTTTAACTGCTGTGAAATTAAATGGTACCTACTGTCTTCGATTGAACTACACCAACCACGCATTGCTTTCCGTTCATAGCTTGCCATTTACTATTCTGTTAGAAAATATATTAATCTATATATATAAAAATGAATGTATGTGTGTGTGTGTTTTTATTATTATTATTATTATTATTATTATTATTTATTGATCGGTAAAATCAAATACGTTTTACAAAGTGATTAAGTTTTCACATTTTGATCAAAGGTTTTTTTTTTAAAGCGGTCTGGCCAGGGATAGTATGCGCCCAGGGGGTTGGGACCCCTGCTTGCAATCTTCTCTCCCTGGCTCCTCCATAATAAGCACGTTGTTGATTGAAGAAGAAAGAGACCACTCCGCGACGATCATCATTGCCTGATCCTTTGTCTTTGGGTTTCCGACCATGGGCACGTAATGTCCTTCACCGTGTCCGTTAGCCTTAGCATTATGAAAAAGATGCAGTACGGTTGATGTACACAGTCCTGGGTGAGATATTAAAATAACATTGAGCCTTGATTTCAACAGGATAAAGTGTGGAAATGGAGGGTAAAAGTCCATAGCAATGGTATTGGATAAAATAGGACGATTAGGGTGGTTTAAGGAGAGACAGGAATAAATAAAGTAAATGAGTGAATAAATAAATAAATAAATAAATAAATAAATAAATAGGTCAGGTTGAGACGTTTTAAAATACCGCAACATAAATGAAGGCATTGATTTATCAAAGGGGCCCGTAGTTTGTCGGCGTAAATATTTGGGGGTGTATTTTATCTTAAGTACTGTTATGGTGAACATATGACATTTTTATAGCCCCAAAAAGCATAAAAGGAGTCAAGCGATCCTTTAAATTGATTGTATTTCATTTCACGGTGCAGTCTCTTTTTTAAAACTTTTAAGAAATTCTCCCAATAGTCTACATAATTGATTTTGCCTTTAAAATACAATGTGATTCTCCTGTATATTACACTTTTTGCAAGTGTAATTATGTAGTTAGCAAGCTTATTCCCCTGATTGTCCCTTTTATCAAAGGGAAAACCTCCATAGAGTTGATATAAAAACACATTATTTCCTCCGGTTAAAACCTTTAACGGACTTCGGAGGTTTTTCCATATGTCTTTCACCTTGCAACAAGTGAAAACAAGGTGCCATGCATCCGCTTCAGTACCTGGGCACCATGGACAATCTGCACTTTCAAGTGTACCAACTGCTCGTAGAAAACGTGCATCAGCCCATCTCCCGAGCACCAGACGCCATGAGATGTCTGCATCCATCCCGAAAGTAGGCCACGCTCTAATAGTCAGCCAGTTTATCTCTTCGTCGCCATATCGCCCTTCCAATGGCCATTGATGTCCATTGCGAAGGTATCTGATTTCCTTGTACACCGAAGCCTTTGGCAGCGGAAGTTTGGTTTCGGTTAGTTTCCTCTTACTCCAAAAGTAGAACTGTGCGATGGGCAAAGGTGGTGGCCATCCAGTGGGGTAGGGGCGACAAACCTCACCACTTGGTGTATCCTCTGGCGTTGGACTCAGAATCGACCAAATCTTCATCAAATTATCATAGAAGAGTCCACAATTTTCACACATGTGATAAGGCGTACTATAGAAGAAAAGGCCGAAGGATTGCCCCATACCTCGGTACCTGGATAACCTATGTGCCGCCATGATTTTCCACGGATCTGATGGAGAATCCTTCATTAGCCTCTGTATGAAGATCATTCTGAATGCCAGCACTTTATCTTCAATATCTATCAGGCCAATTCCCCCCTCAGATAAAGGGGCAGATAAAATAGCACTCTTGACCCAGTGCCTCCTATTCAGCCAGATGAAATCGACTATTTTGGATTGAAGCCGTCGGAGGAATTGCAGTGTCGGTGAGTGACATTGTAGGATGTGCCATAACCTTGGTGCAATGAACTTATTAATGGCAAGAGCTCTTCCTCTTAAAGACAAAGGTGCTGCTCTTGGCTTCCACATCTGTAAGGCACTTTCTAATTTTTGATTTAACTCGTCACTAATGAGTCTGTCTCCTTCTTGAGGGTTGTTGGACATCCACACCCCCAGGAATCTCATCCCTTGAGAATTCCAGTTTAAGGTCACAGGTTGTTCGATTTTATTTCTCCAAGCACCTACCCAGAGGCCTTTACTCTTAACAGTGTTCAGTTCTGCTCCCGAGACTTCTGCGTATTTTTGAAAGGTTGGGATGACCAAGTCAAAATCCTCTTCATTTGTGATGAAAATGTTTACGTCATCGGCGTAAGCGGCCAATACAATTCTCCTTTCATAAGCCCCAGGCAGTGCTAGTCCGGTGAGTGTGTTCAAAGTAAGTCTGATGAAAGGCTCGATAGAGATGGCATACAACATTCCAGACAAAGGACAACCTTGGCGAATCCCTTTTTGAAAGAAAAACGGGGCCGTAAGTGTATTCTGTACTCGCACCATGCACGAGGCATTATTGTACATGGTTTTTATACATCCTATGAAGTCATTTCCAAGGGACATTTTTTCCATTACATGGAAAAGGTATCGATGATTTACCATATCGAATGCTTTGGCTTGATCCAGCGACAAAATAGCTAGCGGCTTGTTGGAGTCATTACACCACCACATTATATCCCTGATTAGCGATATGGTGTCAAAAATGGATCTTCCAGGCACACAGTAGCTCTGTTCAGGAGAGATTATCGAATTAACAACTGCTGACAGTCTAGATGCTAGTGCTTTGGCTATAATTTTGTAATCCACATTAGTCAGTGATAGTGGTCTCCAGTTTTTAAGTTCTAGAGGATCTCCTGATTTTTTCATTAATGAAATGACGGATGTGGCAGTGCTCCTTGGTAGGTGCCCTTTCACAAAGGATTCCTTGACCATCAACGTAAACAACGGAGCTAATTCAGTCCAAAAGACTAGATAAAATTCTACCGTGAGGCCATCAAAACCAGGTGCCTTTCGTTTATTTAGACTCTTCAGAGCTTCAGTAAAATCTTCCTCGTGAAAACCTTCATTTAAGGAGTCCTTGTCACTTTCACTTAGGGCTGATAAGGTGTCCAGTATTTCGCTAGAGAAAGGGATTGTTTGATCTCTGCATTCGTGTTGGTCAGCAAAATATTTGCGAGTTACATGACATAACTCTCCAAGCTCTGAAATGTTACGGCCATTCATCCTTAACTCCATGAGGGGTTTTGGTCTGCACCATGTGGCCCATCTTGCCAGATGATTAGCTGAAGGAGCATCATTTTCAATTAGGGAGTTCCATCCCATTGTGGCCATTATCTTTTCCCCCTGGAGTTGGTATCTGTTTCTTGCAGCAGAAGGATATTCATTCCTACGTGATTTTTGATAAAGGACGACATAGTCTCTTATGGCTCTTTTTATTTGCTCCCATTCTGAGCAGATGTTCAGACTCGACATAGATTCTACAGTCAGATATTTTAATACTATTTTCATGTTTTCTACGAAACTTTCGTTTGATAAAAGAAAGTTAGGAAAACGCCAATATGGAGGTGTGATTGGCCTTCCGCTAAGCTTAATGCACATGGTGACTGCTTTATGGTCTGAGAATGAGTCAATCAGATTTACACTGTAGATATTTCTTATTGAATGGCATGAAGAATATATCCTGTCTAATCTTGAGGAAGACCTTGGAGAAAAGAACGTATGGCCTGAGCTGTCAGTTCTCATCTCTGTCCAGACATCAGCTAATCTGGTGTGGTCAATAAGTTGCCTTAATTCAGCTGCAAAGCGTACGTTTCTTTCAACCCTGCCGGATCTATCTACACTTGGATTAATGGTTGTGTTGAAATCGCCAGCTAAGATTAAAGTCATATTAGCTGGTGACTGTTGCAGAGAGAGAGCAGTTAAGTGATTTTTAACCGCATCTGTGACATCCAGCGCTGTTTCTGTGTCAATTGGTCCATAAAAACATATTATACGAAGGGGTTCATTATTGAAGGAAAACACCACTTCTTGGGCATGCCCCGGAAAAATTATACTGTCTGATGTTACAAAATCAATCAGTGAAGCCTTCACGGCAACAGCCGTCCCCGTGCAAGGAGTTCGAGGTGGATTTAAAAATACTTTGTATCCTGGTAGTCCAAGACATGGCAATGAATCCACATTTGTTTCTTGCATTAAGGCTATGTCTGGCTTACGCTCATTCATGAAGGCGATCATTTGAGCCCATTTTCCTTGGCTTCTTATTGACCGTACATTCAAGGTAAGAATGGATATTCTTGACATATTCTTGAGTTTAGCGTATATTTCAATAGATAATATTATCGATATGTATATATAAAATTGGATATTTATGTACGAGGTGGCGGTTCTGAAGTTCAGCAATATTGGTTTAAGGCAAGATCACACGTTAACATTTGAGAGGTGGTTGATTATGCGAGCAATTCGCATTTTAAGTCTCTCTGTGACGTGTGGCCTAATTCTTTCTAATGTTTCGCATAATTCATCAAAATCTCTAGTTACGCATTTCGCAAGCATTAGTTGCGTGTTTACATTACGATTGTGCGTGTCTTCTAAAAACGTAATCACGCTTTCAGCCGTCAAGGGGCCTGCACTTGTGTCAGTTGACATGACAACATTAATGCGTTCTTTATCCGCATGGTCTAGTCGGTGCGTACTAGATTTTCCACCTCTTTCATCCTTAGACATCTTCTTTTTCACTGACAAATCCTCAGTTGAAGGCCGGCGCTTAGGTTTTCGAGTGTTTATGCTAGCGTCGTCAGTTAGGATGTCGGTGTCCGAGTCACACAGTGAGTCCAGCGAGAGTTGCGTGCTGGAAACACTTCTTGATAATTCAGCGACGAGGGGTAGGAATGTAGGGGCGGGAGGGGAAGGTTCAGGGTTGACGGCAGCAGGCTGCGAGCAAGCAGTATTAGATAAAGGGGCAGAAGAAAGTGGAGGGGGGGTCGAAACACAGTTCGATGGACTGGGATCGACTTCAGTCATTTGAGGCTCCACGTGACTTGAGGTTGAGTCATCAGCATGGGCGGATAGTGAAGAGGGCTCTTCGCCCTCCTCGGGAGCTCTTTCCGCTCCTGGTTGATCGCTAGATTCAGTTTCTGCCGAAGCGTCGAGGGGTAAAGCTTGAGGTGTTAATTCATTCACGTCCTTACTTGGCCCAGAGGTAGTGTTATTCTCAGCGGCGTTAGAAACAACATCGACGGGACTTTCATCAACAGTATTTTTAAATTGAACCTCTTTACTTTGTATTTGCGGACAAAATCTTGCTACATGCCCTTCCTCCTTGCACTTGTAGCATTTAGGTTCTTCGAAGGTCAGATAAATTCTATGAAATGAACCATTAATGTCCAAAAGGACTGAGTCTGGTAGTACAGTGTTCTGTCTTTTCAAGACTGGTACCGCTCTTCTGAATGAGAGGATGTGATCATATCCATCTCTCTTCGCTCCTATTTTGTATTGCTTCATTTCACCGCAAACAGTTACCGCTTGCTGAGCGATGTCAATTAGTTCCGCATCTGGTACTTCTGGTGGAACATTCGAAATTACTAGTTTTTCCACCCTGGCCACCATTGTTCGTGCCTCAATAAAGCGATCTTGTAGTGTAATTCCACCGAACTCGTCAATGAATTTGTTTAATTCTTCTTCATTTTTAAAGTATATAGCGACTCGATCCTGTGAGATTTTTGACGCATGAGTAATACTTGCTCCACCGCCAATTAAATCGCCAACTGCATATACATAATCATGTAAATTGCTGTTAGCGATACACTGAAAAAAGATTCCTGTCTTTTTCGAGGGAGTATTGGTCAGCGGTGTGATTTTCCGTGGCGGCAGCGTATAACTCGATTGCGGACGCCTGGAATGGTTGGATGAAAGCAGAGGATTTGGGTCGGCAGGATAATTGGAAGTCGTTGGCATGTTGGCATTGCTGTTGGCAACAGAAGAATAACTAGTTGCACGACGTGGAGCGCGTTCTGCGCTTGGACGGTCATTAGTTGAATCACGAGACTGTTGAACGGCAGGCGTCAATTGTAGATTGCCTGCTACTCTCCTTAGGATAGTTGGTTTTTCGGTTGAGTCGAAAGCAAATTCACTGGAATCCGCTCTATTCAAACGTTCGAAAGATAACGTACGAGATATTTGAGTATTACGGAGTCCCGCATTTTCACGGGAAGGAGGGGAGGGGGTTGGAGGGCGGAGGGGAGGGGAGAGTCCCCCCGCACCCGCCCTCAAGGCCATCGCCGGTGACTCGGCGACGGCCTGGGGTGGGAGGAGTCACTCAGGGGAGGAGGGGGGGGGGCACGTGCGTGCAATCAAGTGAAACAGTATTCAACTATTCGAGAAAATAAGGAATAATAGCAAAAATAAGAGGTTAAATAATAGTAAAAATAGGGTTAAGGAATAGGAAGGTAGGTGTCACAAAGTAACAATATGGAGAGATCTCACCGCTGGAATCGGCGAAGAAAACCTCCCAAGAAACCACACAGACCAGCAACGGCGAGGAGCTCAGCAAAGGACGTCCGCTCTCGACGAAGTCTCAAGTGTGTGTGTGTGTGTGTGTGTGTGTGTATGTGTGTATGTCCTTTATGCATTACTACACCATTCATCGGATCGCCATGAAACTTTGGGAAGTTGTTGAGTACATTCCCGAAAAGAGGACTACGAAATCGATATTTCAATATCGATACTTTATCGATATAATATCGCTAAAGTATCAATAAATTGATACATTATTGATACAAAATTGAGGTGAAATTATTTAGTTTTTTAAAAGGAATGTATCGTTGCAATATCGATACTGTATCGAATGTATATAATGTGTTTGTCCTTTATGCATTACTATTCATCGGATCGCCATGAAACTTTGGAAAGTTATTGAGTACGCTCCGCGAAGGTTTCTACAAAATCGATAATTCAATGTCGATACTGTATCGATATAATATCGATAAAATATGGATACATCGATACATTTTTGATACAAAATTGAGGTGAAATTATTTAGGTGTTTTTTATCAAAGTTTTATAAAGTATCATTACAATATCGATACTGTATCGATACAACATTGATAACTTCATGCATTACCACAACATTCATCCAATTTCCATGAAGCTTTGGTTAGTTGTTTTCTTCACTCCATGAAGGTTTGTACAATATCGAGAATACAATATCGACACTGGAGACGGGATGTGCATCCCATTGAACTTGCAATTTATTGAAACACTCACGTGCAACATATTCAAATCATCCGGCATGGGACAAATATTTCAGAAATGCCAACTTATTGCTTGAGATGAATGCACAATGGTGCACAAAGCATCGCTCGAGGCTCTGGATCGATCATTGCAAGATTTCCGTTGAATCCTGAGACCATTTGAGAACGCATTAATATTGCTTGCACGACATTTCAGGCAAACATTACCTGTAATTCCTCGATCGACACTAGCGGTTGAAATAAATGCTTGCCTGAAATATTCTACTTTGTGACGACATGTAAAGACGTTAAAATTATATAAAAATATGCGTGTCCAGCTGCAAAACAAACGATCAGCTGAGATATATTGTATACCCATAAGAATTGTGAAATTAAACATACTATAAACATGCACTTTCCATTTAACCAGATTGAGCCACAGCAACGCGTGGCCGGGTCAGCTTGTCTATATATATAAAAATGAATGTATGTGTGTGTGTGTGTGTGTCCTTTATGCCTTACTACACCATTCATCGGATCGCCATGAAACTTTGGGAAGTTGTTGAGTACATTCTCGGAAAGAGGACTACGGAATCGATATTTCAATATCGATACTTTATCGATATAATATCGCTAAAGTATCAATAAATCGATACATTATTGATACAAAATTGAGGTGAAATTATTTAGTTTTTTAAAAGGAATGTATCGTTGCAATATCGATACTGTATCGAATGTATATAATGTGTTTGTCCTTTATGCATTACTACACCATTCATCGGATCGCCATGAAACTTTGGAAAGTTGTTGAGTACGCTCCGAGAAGGTTTCTATAAAATCGATAATTCAATATCGATACTGTATCGATATAATATCGGTAAAATATGGATACATCGATACATTATTGATAAAAAATTGAGGTGAAATTATTTAGGTGTTTTTTTCAAATTTTATAAAGTATCATTACAATATCGATACTGTATTGATACAATATTGATAACTTCATGCATTACCACAACATTCATCCAATTTCCATGAAGCTTTGGTTAGTTGTTTTGTTCACTCCATGAAGGTTTGTACAATATCGAGAATACAATATCGACACTGGAGACGGGATGTGCATCCCATTGCACTTGCAATTCATTGAAACACTCACGTGCAACATATTCAAATCATCCGGCATGGGACAAATATTTCAGAAATGCCAACTTATTGCTTGGGATGAATGCACAATGGTGCACAAAGCATCGCTCGAGGCTCTGGATCGATCATTGCAAGATTTCCGTGGAATCCTGAGACCATTTGAGAACGCATTAATATTGCTTGCACGACATTTCAGGCAAACATTACCTGTAATTCCTCGATTGACACTAGCGGGTGAAATAAATGCTTGCCTGAAATATTATACTTTGTGACGACATGTAAAGGCGTTAAAATTATATACAAATATGCGTGTCCAGCTGCAAAACAATCGATCAGCTGAGATATACTCACATAAATTGCTGGAAATTGGGAACGGAAAGGTGCCGGTTGATCTGACCTCAGGTAAAATTCATTGCCTCATAAATTTTGCAATTTAGTAACGTCAAAAGAAGAGATGGTTGAACAAGTATTTCCCAATATTCAAATCAATTATAAGGATCACAATTGGCTAAGTGAACGAGCTATTCTTGCGGTCCAGAACAAAGACTTCTGCAAACTAAACAATATTATTCAGTCTAACACTCTAAACGACGCAGGCACATATGTACAAGACCGTCGACGATGTTGTGGATGCAGATTATTCAATTGATTATCGAACGGAATTTTTGAATTTACTCGATCTGCCAGGGATGCCACCGCACGTACTGAAATTGAAAATGGCGTGCCAATTATCATGTTGCTAAATATCAACCAGCCAAAGCTTTGCAACGGCACGCGGCTTTCAGTAAATAAATTAATGAGCAACGTCGTAGAATCCACAATCTGGACAGGAACTTACAAAGGCGAAGATGTCCTCATTCCTCGCATTCCTATGTATCCAACAGATATGCCATTTCAATTTAAGTGATTTTATTCCCAATTCGATTGGTATTTGCATTCACCATCAACAAAGATAAGGGCCAATCTTTAGAACTATGCGGTTTAGATCTAGACACGGATTGCTTCTCACATGTACGTGTATTTTGTTGCGTGTGTGTTGCGTGTTCTACGTGTATGTTGCGTGTTCTAGAGTCGGCAAACCAAACAATTTCTATATCTGCACAGACAATGGAACAACAAAAAATATTGTATACCCATAAGAATTGTGAAATTAAACATACTATAAGCGGGCGCTTTCCATTTAACCAGATTGAGCCACAGCAACGCGTGGCCGGGTCAGCTTGTACATAATAATCTATATATATAAAAATGAATGTATGTGTGTGTGTGTGTGTGTGTGTGTGTATGTGTGTATGTCCTTTATGCATTACTATACCATTCATCGGATCGCCATGAAACTTTGGGAAGTTGTTGAGTACATTCCCGAAAAGAGGACTATGAAAGCGATTTTTCAATATCGATACTTTATCGATATAATATCGCTAAAGTATCGATAAATTGATACATTATTGATACAAAATTGAGGTGAAATTATTTAGTTTTTTAAAAGGAATGTATCGTTGCAATATCGATACTGTATCGAATGTATATAATGTGTTTGTCCTTTATGCATTACTACACCATTCATCGGATCGCCATGGAACTTTGGAAAGTTATTGAGTACGCCCCGCGAAGGTTTCTACAAAATCGATAATTCAATGTCGATACTGTATCGATATAATATCGATAAAATATGGATACATCGATACATTGTTGATACAAAATTGAGGTGAAATTATTTAGGTGTTTTTTATCAAAGTTTTATAAAGTATCATTGCAATATTGATACTGTATCGATACAATATTGATAGCTTCACGCATTACCACAACATTCATCCAATTTCCATGAAGCTTTGGTTAGTTGTTTTGTTCACTCCATGAAGGTTTGTATGTACAATATCGAGAATACAATATCGACACTGGAGACGGGATGTGCATCCCATTGAACTTGCAAATCATTGAAACACGTGCAACATATTTAAATCATCCGGCATGGGACAAATATTTCAGTAATGCCAACTTATTGCTTGGGATGAATGCACAATGGTGCACAAAGCATCGCTCGAGGTTCTGGATCGATCATTGCAAGATTTCCGTTGAATCCTGAGACCATTTGAGAACGCATTAATATTGCTTGCACGATATTTCAGGCAAACATTACCTGTAATTCCTCGATTGACACTAGCGGATGAAATAAATGCTTGCCTGAAATATTCTACTTTGTGAAGACATGTAAAGACGTTAAAATTATATACAAATATGCGTGTCCAGCTGCAAAACAATCGATCAGCTGAGATATATTGTATACCCATAAGAATTGTAAAATTAAACATACTATAAACGTGCCCTTTCCATTTAACCAGATTGAGCCACAGCAACGCGTGGCCGGGTCAGCTAGTCTATATATATAAAAATGAATGTATGTGTGTGTGTCTGTATGTCCTTTATGCATTAGTACACCATTCATCGGATCGCCATGAAACTTTGGGAAGTTGTTGAGTACATTCCCGAAAAGAGGACTGCGGAATCGATATTTCAATATCGATACTTTATCGATATAATATCGCTAAAGTATCGATAAATCGATACATTATTGATACAAAATTGAGGTAAAATTATTTAGTTTTTTAAAAGGAATGTATCGTTGCAATATCGATACTGTATCGAATGTATATAATGTGTTTGTCCTTTATGCATTACTACACCATTCATCAGATCGTCATGAAACTTTGGTAAGTTGTTGAGTAAGCTCCGAGAAGGTTTCTATAAAATCGATAATTCAATATCGATACTGTATCGATATAATATCGATAAATATATGGATACATCGATACATTATTGATACAAAATTGAGGTGAAATTATTTAGGTGTTTTTTATCAAAGTTTTATAAAGTATCATTACAATATCGATACTGTATCGATACAATATTGATAACTTCATGCATTACCTCAACATTCATCCAATTTCCATGAAGCTTTGGTTAGTTGTTTTGTTCACTCCATGAAGGTTTGTACAATATCGAGAATACAATATCGACACTGGAGACGGGATGTGCATCCCATTGAAGTTGCAATTCATTGAAACAATCACGTGCAACATATTCAAATCATCCGGCATGGAACAAATATTTCAGAAATGCCAACTTATTGCTTGGGATGAATGCACAATGGTGCACAAAGCATCGCTCGAGGCTCTGGATCGATCATTGCAAGATTTCCGTGGAATCCTGAGACCATTTGAGAACGCATTAATATTGCTTGCACGACATTTCAGGCAAACATTACCTGTAATTCCTGGATTGACACTAGCGGATGAAATAAATGCCTGCCTGAAATATTCTACTTTGTGACGACATGTAAAGACGTTAAAATTATATACAAATATGCGTGTCCAGCTGCAAAACAATCGATCAGCTGAGATATATTGTATACCCATAAGAATTGTGAAATTAAACATACTATAAACGTGCGCTTTCCATTTGACCAGATTGCGCCACAGCAACGCGTGGCCGGGTCAGCTTGTAAATCTATAAAAATTCTTTTTCCATTCAGACACTACACGATTTCCAAGCAATAATGTCAACTGAGATGAGAGCAGTTCCACCATGGGTCGAAAAAGATCTATGGAGGATGGATTAAACAGAAGGATGATGAGATCGGTATTTTCAGCTCATTTTACTTCATAGGTGATTCTTCACAATAGTTAGATGATTTAAAAATAAAACAATTTACAACAGGAAAAATGAAATCATGCTTTTACTTGCTTGAATACCTGAAAATGAACTCTTTTTTTTTGTTTCACTAACTCTTCAATACCCTCCAATGTTTCAGATTTATCTCACTTATTCCCTTTCCTTTAAAACAGTTGTATTTGTATCCACTAGATTCTTACTTTTTTCATCGTTCTTAAGTACACATATTAAATGACCGAAATTGATTCACCTGTCACTTCTAAAACATGTTCAGGATCATAAACCCTTCGTTCTGTATTAGACATATTTCCTTCCACTGTTATTCAAATTTTCAATTCAAATAGGTAGCTTAAATTTTTTACCATAGAGAATTTGAAACTGAATGCATAAAATTCAGAGTGTGTTAGTGAAGTCTCGAAATCATGAATGACTTTTTGCTTTAAAAACCATCACCTTCTTTCAAAGGATAAAGGAAAAACTGACGATATACTGCGTATAGTTCACTAATATATAGGCACGCTTTATAATACCGAAATTCAGTGGTTATGCCGAAATTTCTTGGAATTTAGTATTTACAAAAAAATGATAGATTAATTAACCACATTAAGAGGGACACTTGCAATTTTGAACGATATTTTTTTGGAGATTTCAAGATATTTCATAAAATAAACTCATGCAAATACTATTTAAGTTACGCTCTCATGCATTCCCAAGAATGTGACGTGGATGGGGAAAGTTTGAATGCAATAAAACCAAACCTTGAATAGAAAAAGAGCCGCGGGATATGGAATGGAGAAGGAAAGAAGACATAAATAGATAATAATATGGCTGGCATAAGAATCGAGACAAAACTGTTTCATTTTTTGTTTCATATATGAGGTATAAATTCAGGAAAAAAATTATACAAAATCAATCCCATCCCAGAAAATTATAGCGTCGCAGAGTTTGTGAGCCTTGCGGCACTATTTTTGACTTTAAATGCAAAAGTTCAGTATGAGACAAATCACTGGAAGAAATAATAAACGACTGGATACACCAAAATCACTGAGCCATCAAAAAGGAATGCGATTCAACACTGTTCTTTATCAAACTAAAAAATTTAAATAAAATACCGACAAACTGATCTTTTTTCAATTGCACATGCCAATGCAGTTAGACCGCTCAAGGAATCATTATTAAGGATAGAAGCACATATTAACCAAACCCACCGATGATTTATGCTATTAACTACAGCATCGTTATGACTGAGAATCACTCACTTTGTGTTCTGGTGGTAATTCTGGAGATGATGCCGTACACAAAGAAGGAAATGGTATCATTTCCACTTCAAGGTTTGTTCTTCTATCACTATTAATCATGCTTACTTCTCTGTTGGTACGTAAGAATTCGTCAAAGGTATTTCACAATAGAAGACGTCGGATGGAGGAGTGGGATTGTCAGAAGGAAATGGGGTGTTATCCATTTTCTTTGCGGCTTATATTCTTTTTGTATACAGATAATCACGTCTTTATTTTAAACCAATGCTTAAATGCAACCGGAAATGGGATCATAGAAGAGGAATCCCAAAGTAGGCAAAGTGATTTGACAGGAGTCGATGTCCATAAATGTAACGAGTTGACTGTCAAAATACCTGAAGATTACCCAGCTTGGATGCGATTAGAAACTTTTCGATTTGTGACCGCACCTATCTCATAAACATAATAAAATAAAGATGCTTTCGCTTTGTAAATTATTTTCACGATTAAGCACTAGCATGATCACGCACGTACGTAGATCATGTATGAACACGTAATGGTGATTTCCACGCGATTTATTTAACACTAAATCATTCAGCGTACGTTTAACGCTCTATTATTTCATACATTAAAAGTAAATAAACAAGACGTATTAATGCATTCAGTTCTCATTAAATAATTTTTATTCGCACTTGTTTAATTATTTTTTCATTCATTATTCAGCCAAAAATATTTTGTTCTCTTTCAGCAGAGTGAGATTGATAGATAAAAAATAGTAATGATCATTTTAAGAGAAGCCTAAAGTTAAGCATAAAAGAAAGAAATTGTAAAGTTAGAATTAGAACAAAAGATGTTATTTCTCCAAACTGTAAATAGGAAAATAGGAATTATCTTTTAAAAATGGCCACATCTATGAGAGGTGAATCTCTATTGCGGGAACAGACGGCCAACCTGCTGGCAGAGATTGTAATTGGTTAACGTATAATTGCAGTTAACTTGGAACAATTTGGACGCAGCTTAGCTAAGTTTCTCCTGCATACTTGACTTCTTGCAATGGAATAATTAAGGGAATATTTATGCATCCCAAGAAAGTCTCTTCACCCTTTTGCCTCTGAGAAGAACCTTGGACGAATCTAGGCAAAAACAACTGCAGCAAGAATTATAAATTAAAGCCACGAGCCCACTTAACATCAGTACCTTCCATTGCAAGTCCCCAGGGGACTGAAAATCAATCTGAGAAGGAAAGAATGAAAATGAAAAAAAATAAATAAAACCGAGAGTCTAGTACACGGAGGATAATGATTCGTGCGATTTCCCAGAGGGGAAGTCAGTGGCGCCCAATTAAGTTGCTCCCTGGCCTTATACTTTTTTCCCGGCAAAGGAGAAGAAAATCAAGATTCTCGCAAAGTTTTTCGTGGCAAGAGGTCACTTATCTCCTGGGATTAGTCTTTCAGCGAAGCGGAAGAGGAAGGAAACTGTGTTCATCGCTCCTCAAAGGAAACTCGGGTGGAGTGCAGGAGACAGCGGGAGAAAATTTTTTTTTTCATCACTTCAACCCCGTTGAGAAAGAGAGACTTGCGCACATGCCCCACGTTCACTCCTCAACGCTCCCCTTCCCCTCCTTGGAAACTGTTCTCCTATGACTCTCTTTTCAAGACTGCTAGAGCTGAAAGTTTTGTAACACAAAATGCCGCCAAACTCACGGGTAAGAGTCTGTCATCCGTAAGTTCTTCCGAAACTACGAGATGCACTGGATACATATTCGTCTCACATCAAGGGGAAACTCGTAGAGCACGGTAAAAGTTCTTCGGATTCAAGAGCATTACTGAGTGAATATCACCGTTATCGCATGTTGCATTTACTGTTCAGAACTGTATACACTTAAGAGAAATTTAAATTGAATATTAAGATAAAGCCAAACAACATAGCGTTCACTATTATCGTTGATATTAAGTCATATCGGGTAAAGTAAGCTACATTGCAGAATATCAACTGTATAAACAACATTATACAAATAAACGGAGCGCTGCATAGCTTTGGCATCGTAAAATAACTTCTTTGAAGGGCGAGACAATCCAGATGATATTCTAAATAACTTCTGCTTTTCTGAGCGTGTGCAATTTGGAAAAAGCTGCAAATACATGATTCCACATAAAAATTTGAAGGAATTTTCTCCAGCAATTCCTTTTGTTGAACAATATCTTTTCGGGATTTCCACCATGTCGGTTTCTCTCTGATGGCCAACATTTTGACATTCGACTAGGGATTCCTTTTCTCGAGAGTTTCTTCTTGGAAGGACCCCAGAAGATTTGCTTCAGGAAGCTCGGTCAGAAAGCACTCGTTCTTATTATAATGCCCATTGTTTCTTTCCTCCTATTGATATTACTCATCGTTGCATTAACAAGACAAATATCATTAAAATTTAAAACTTACAGAAAATAAACTAACATAAGTTTACTCTGAATAGAGGTTGATTTTTAATTGACAACGTTGCCATTTTTTAACGGTATTTTTTACAAAACCTTAAAACATTTCAAGAATAAGAATGAGATTGTTGCTGGCGTCACTTTGTCGATCCAGGACCATAATCGACGAGTGGCGTCATCATCAGGGCCTAATGATAACGCTTCGCGTCGAAACCTAGGTAGACAACCAATAAAACATTTTATGTGGAGCAGCAAAGTTATTTGTTTTTATCATTCAATGAAAAGCATATTTTACTTCATTTTAGTTAAGAATCATATTTTTCAGTAAAATAAAAGGAAGAGTACAACAAGTGCCAAGAGATGATTCTAGAAGGTTAAATGAAAAGAGTATATAATTAAATGAATAAAAGTTGTTCCGAGGAAACTTTGTGGTGTTGCATCATAGCTGATTATTTTAATGCAAATATTTATATGCAAAAATGATTTTCAAGAAAACTGAAACGCAAAGTCAGGGTTTCAATTGATATTGATCATTATCATCAGAGCATATGTTTGTGTGTTATAAGGTAAGTGTGTGTGTGCGTGTAGGAGAACTGCGTTGAATGGAGCACATGCCAATAAAAAAAAAGAATCACGACGGAAGACTTGGTAAAGATGTCAAGAAAAGTTACATGAAAGTTCCAGTCAGAGGATGGCATTGTGTGAACCATAGGTGAATTGGAGAAAGAGGGAGAAAGTGGATCCGATGTTTTTACGATATAAATGTGGAGTAGGATGGAGAAAGTAGGATGGCGGAAAGGAAGACAAGTAATAAGTAGCTGGGAATAACTGGAAAGGCAAACATGTAGTTTGTGGAAATTAAAAGAAAGAAAGTAGCAGGAGGGATCAAGTAAGTAAAGGCGATTGTTCATTGATGGTCGTGTGATGGAAGATGCGAGAAAAAAGAGAAAAAAAGAGAAGACTATGATGAATAACGTGAATAAGGTAAATCGTACATTGAATTGAAGAGGAAAATGCCGTTGCTAAAGAAATATTCAAGAAGGATTAAGGGTGAAAGTGATCAAACATACCTTGATCGCTAGAGTGCCTCTGATAAACGGAGGCGATTATGTGGATTACAATTATTAGTGCGAGGGGGAAGTGAGGTTGTATTTTTTGAATCTCATAATTCAAAAATGTAAACGTTTAGTATACAGTTAATTTAAAACTGCATATGTTTTCAATGCCTGACTTTGAGTAAATGATAAGCCTTCAAGTAAATTTTACTAAACCTCTCAACGTTACGTAGAAATTAACTAAAATTAAGATAGGAAGTAGAAAAGTGAAAGAAAACTAAGTTAAAAATTTGACAAACAAGTTTCCGATGATTTCATCCTTCAATTGTATATAAATTGATGATAACTTTGCTACGCAGGATTATTATTTTCAATTAAATGTTGCCATTCTGACTATCTTACATACCAAATTTTTCGTGTCCTTGAATCAAAACAGGGAGGTTGGGGAACGCTACAGGTAATGAAATAGATCAAGTTCGAGATTGATAAAAATGCAAAACTCCAAAATATCGTTCGGTCATGAGATGCCAAGGATTTTCCTATTGTACATACGTAGTTTTGCAGGGAGAATCCTACCTGTTAAAATGCATGCCATGCATAAAAAACTTTGTAATATCCTACCGTATCAAGGTACAGAACGAGACCCTAATCCAAAGTCAAGCGGGCAACTTAGTATTCATTTATACGCTTCACCTGTCTTTTTACATTGGGTCCAGAGTCACCGCAGGAATACATATAGGATGATTGCAGAAAAAAATCAATAGTTCTTCCAATCCTTTCCCGAAATTTCTCAATTCCTTGAACCGCATGCTTGTACCCACGACCCTGGCGGAGGATCAGGATAAAGTCCCATCTTTTGGCTTCAGTCCAAACAAAATATTCTCATTGCATTCCACCCACTCTAATAGTTTTCCATAGAGATGAAAAAGGGTAAAACTTAAGTTTGAAACAGACAACTTAGTAGAAGAAGAATAGGTAATGGGGTGAAATATGATGATTGGCCTGGGAGAAGGGAGTATGTGCGGAATCAGCAAGCAGCATCAAAGGAAAGATCAATACCATCGAAGAACGGATTCATCGAAAGTTATTTATTGCTATTTAATGAGTCTTTTTAATTAAGTAAACATATAAAATGGTGAGAATATTCACTGTAAGACGGACGTGCTTTATTTAAAATTTCTTGACCACACCCAGAAAATATTGCGTAAAACAAATGAGCACTTCTCATTTCTGTATGGAAAATGAAATTCTGTCACTCAGGGGAAAATAAGAGCTAGCTAGAAAAAATCCTTTTAAATAGGTACTACTGTGCATCCTCACCATATGAATAATCTCCGCTTTGAATTGGAAAGGAGTAATTTTCCTTGCGCGGGGAAGCGGTATATAAGAAGGAGAAAAATGCTTTCCCGACATTGCAATTAAACGAAAAAATACGCACACCAATACACGGCTATAAAAACTGGTTATTTGCCAAAGTTTCACGTACAAATTAATCAACTGAAAAAACTAACGATCAAATCAAAATAGATGAATAAATAGCAAATAATAATTAAAGAGAGTAATAAAAACACTGGCATAAATTATTCCATAGTGAGAACTGGTGAAAGTACAATAACGTGAGATCATTTTCTCTACTCGAATTTTCCAAAAAAAGATCCTTTGCTACACAAAAATGAAGACATAATTTTTGTTATTTTTACGACATCGCACCTTAAATATTGACAAATAACAGTCGTTCATAAGAGCCTAACGGACGCTTCTGAAGGAGTGACAGCGCTGAAATCCGAGTACTTGGAACATCTCTCGCTTTACCTCTGAGCAAATGAGGGCGAGAAAGACGGAATTAGTGTAGGTGCGTGCGATCGGCCGGACTGTGGCATCTCGCTTCCCTCCTCGTAACGCCCTAATTAATTACCGTGAGATCGTAGCCCGGCTAGTGAACGCAAGCTATCGAGTGCGAGGCGTTCCAGGTGGCTTAACTACCCCCTCACCCACCCCGGATCACGAGTTCTCTCCCATATACCTACCACCACCAATCCGGTCCGCAGATCCACCTGCATTCACATGCTTCACCGACATTCACCTACTCTCATTGACTGCTACCGGAACGACACTGACTGAGTAGGGACGAAATTATTCACCAATACATTGAATATTCTCTGATTTATTTACCGACTGATTTATAAAAATTCATCAACGTGAGAACCGCTTTCTATTAAATAACATGAATTATAAATCCTTTATGAATTTGAAACGGAAAGGAGAATATAAATGGGACAACTGGTAAATACAAGTTTACATGTTTGGCGCACGAACTTTTATACAGGTATTGAGTTTTTTATACATCCTTATGTATTGTAGCCCAACAGCTCAAGAAACATAAAATAGCAAATAATGAAAACACAATGAGTGCACACACATCTGCAAAACCTATGCACAAGTCTTGAGACGAATTCAAGCATCAAAATACTATCGAAAGGCCAACAAAATATCGAAATATAAACAGAAAATCCACGAGGAGGACATAATACGAGGATAAAAGCTGCCATTGAGATTTCACCCGTTGAGATTTGTACATACATGGAGCGTTTCATGAAGCGTTACTATCCATATTAAATCTATCTTAACGAGGCTGGGATATTCATATGAAATGAAAAGTTTGTGACACAACATTAATCTTTTCCAGTAACATTAAAAGATTATAGTCAATCCAAAATATTAGGGTAACTATTTATTTATTGCATTTATGCATTTGCACAATGAACTTCCGTTTTCAAACAGGGAATAAATCTCCATACATTCCTGATAATTCCATTGTGGAGCAGGATGGTATTTTCCCCGAACGTTGGCAGCTACGGAAACGAATTATTTTCATCCTCTTGATTGGAGAAGGGTCGAAAGCCAGGAAGCAGAGATGAGAGCAGCCAAACGGGAAGAGAAATCAGCGTGTGTCAGGCAATGCGCATTCATATGCAGGGATAGAGCGGAAGAGCAAGGGTGCCTTGTTACTCGGGACGTTAAAGGCGGAAGCACAACGCAGAGGGATCGTAAGGAGGGAACACTGTCGGCACACTCCCGGGACACTTCCGACGCCCCAGTGGCACGGCAGGGGCGACTACTTCATCAGGGCGAAATCCTGCCGATAGCATCTCTGATGGCGTCGGCCTTTTGTCATCAATTTCTCACTTGCAAGGTGACATATCGTCGCTCGGGCTCGCTGCATTCGGCCCTCGAGCATCCCCCAAGCACACACAAACCACATCCCTCAGAGGGTCATTCCACAGCATCTAATATTCTGGACACGAAACTTCAATCACCACCGTGTGGTGGGAATCACCACACCTACTTTAATTTCTGCTGACCACTGCATTGACTAGAGCTTAATATAAGACTGAATTTCACTAGTTACCCCTTTTTTTAAACTCAAATGTGTAAAATCACTAATCCACGTCAAGCCCCTGAGGCCAAATGAGAATTCATGCGTGTTAATCTTTGTAGGTAGGTACATGACGAATGTACTAAAAATGTAAATGCAAATATCCACTGGTACAAATTTACAAAACTGCAATAGTATACTTGAAGGAACTAAAGAGGAATTTTAATTTATAAACTAATAATAAAAACAAATTCATGAATTAATAATTTTTATAAATTAACAATAAAAAGAAATTTAAATCACGGTGCATCAGATTTTTTTAAATGATGCAGTGAGATTTACTCTGCGTATCAAAGGGGTCCATAAATTTCTAATTCCAAGAACAGAGGATGGAAACGTATTGAGGAGAAAATTAAAGCAGGTAGTCATCGGTAACATCGGTAACGAAAAACTAGTTGTTGTAGTACTTGCTCTTTACATAGGAGAAGAACAAGAATTATGACAATGTGTCTTGGCCATGTGACATCGTGTAACTTAATACTGACTACACTAGTATATTCAGTCATTAACGCTTTTATTCAAGGTTCTTTCATCAATCCAATATATAAACGTTTTATGTTCGCCAATCATAACGCTCAAGATCTAAATTTCTCCACTCAGGTATCAATATTCATTACTAAATTTTGTATTTGTACTCGAATTAACAAGTAAAATATAGATTATTTTACAATAAAAATAAAAATCTAATTCATTAGCCCCGTTTTCATCAATCACATGTAAAACAATGCATGCATTTTTTTGATTTCCTAAAAAAACTGCAACGAATTTCTTCCTTAAAAGACAACATTCAAGACTTTCCAGTTTATTTTTCAGCTTCATATTCACCGGCTCATGCCAAAAAGGTGGTTGGCAACAAAATATACGTTGTCCAAAGCAGCATTAAAACTCCCAAATGTCATTTTATTTACACGTTATATCGCCACTTGAATACTAATAATTGTTAAATAACACTAACCATAAGAATCGCACTGTGATAAAGTTTAAACTTACTCCTTTTACTTTTATTGTGACAATAAATTTGATCAAAATTTTAAAAAATCAAAAATATCGCGAAGAGGGAAATGTTTTTACTATCCAAAATTGTAAAAATATATACGTCATTTACCCCAAATAATTTCCAAAGGAAGTTATTACGATATGATGCCTAGTGATTTTCCCACGGATCCCTAATGTGAGAGATCACAGAAAACTTTTGTCTCTTTAATAACAACGAGTAGCTCTCGCTGTGAGCAGGACATGCACTTTTCATCTCGCCACATCTTCATGCACGGCGCGCAAGAATCATGGCGCGGCGTCTTTCAGTCACGGACGCAAAATGGGCTTGACTGATGGCTTCGCGAGACGGGAACACACCGAAAAGAGCATTAAACGCAAGGCTACGCCGCGGGTCGGGAAGGGGAAACGAGGGGCACGGAATTGCAGCCGTCTCGGGGACCGAAAATTTCCAAGTCGGCATAAAAGCGTCTCCCGGAGGAACATCGACAACGCGGAGACTCCACGGTGCATGTGTTTGCCGACACCACGAGTCACGAAAAGAAGAGTTTCGGCGGAGAAGAGGAGGAGCCGTCTTGGGACATATGAGAAGGCATGATGCTCCACCGGTTAAGAGAACGAAACATGCAAAAGAATTAGACGAAAAAGGAGAAAAACTAGACAGAACCAAACGAAAACGAGTCGAATGGAAGCTGGAGAACTCCGCGGGGAAGTACGTTTTAATTATTCGCGGTCCCTAATTAGTCGTCGCGAAATTGGGAGAGGCCCTGAAGGAGGAATTGAAAAACGAACACTCGATGCAAAAGGGTGGCACTAAAAACTCGAGCCTTCCGCCTATTCATTGAGAAGAGCATAGCGGCTGCAGCGAGCCCCTATCCTCGTTCACGTTTTTGCGTTCATTATCCCTTGTACGGTAGGGCGCACCATTTATCATCATATTAAAAAAACAATAAGCATCAAAGCATCGGGGATGCAACCCAACGCGTGGTGGGGGAAGACTCAAGGGTTTCAGGAGAGTTGGTTGGCGTGGGAGGGAATCAAAGGGGATGGATTCATAATGGGGAATTGCATCCCCTTCGCATCCCTTTCCACACCGCCCACCATCTCGTTCTTTTTTATTTTTAATCGGCACGGTTTCCATCCACGACGGAGCCCCTCCAGGGTATGAGAAAGAATGGAGGTATGCCTCGGATGCCTTTGTGACGCCTCGCGTGATTTACGAACGCACTTGCCGAGCGAGAAAATACAAAGATGCACTCGACAAAAATGGCTATGAAATGACAACCCGCCGCCGACTCCATCTCCCTTAGCCTCCACCCCAAAAACTCTCTCTCTCTCTCATCTTGGTCTCGTAATCCCTCGGGGACGGCTGTTCTTCTTCCTGGAACCCAACGCTCTCATCCAGACGTGAATCTCACGCGTTCGTGAAATCATCTCGGGTCCTCGCGGACTTTTAAACCCCGCACGAAACACGTGCATTCCATCCTGCCTCTCATCATTCCTTAACAACTGCTCGGTTTGGGAGCCACCGAAATGAGGCAGGCATCCCTCTGGCTCGTGACTTTATATAGTGTCATTAATCGTAAACATTTCACGCGTGTTATCGCTGCATGTCTAATGTTTTCCACGTAGTAGAAATATTGTGTTTCTCAGTGGTGTGTAATTATCGTCCGCGCCAAAATCTTGTAGACTCGAGTTTAAACCTAAATAACTCCGAAACCGTTCATCGGATTTGCACGTTATTTACATGGTAATTTATATAATTTTGTTGTTGACTGATTACATTGTTGGAATAATTTTTAAAAACAAATTTTGGACGTGGTTCTTACGTTAGAGTAAAATAAGGGCCAATTTTTTAGCGCTACGGCGCCATGCGTCATTTTGACGTATAATAACTTCCCAGCAAAGCGTTTGACTAAAACAAAGTTTTAATAAAATGTGAATTATATCTTTTTAATTACGTCTGCGAAGTTTCAAGGTTTTAACTTTGTTACTTATTGGTATGTTATTCCATTTATAACCGCACTTTTTCTCGGCAACTATGCATCATGGCGCCACGAGACTAAAACTGTCATCTTCCTCTTTAAATTTGCAGAGCGAATCATATGTTATCAATTAGTTGAAGTTAGCACCTTATTTTATATTGATTTTAATGTTTCCTAAAAAAACGCATTGCAAAAAAAGCGCAGCGTTGCCGGCGGAGTGTCTTACTCTGGGCTTGCGCGTTTTTTCTTGCTGATCATCATCATAACTTAAAACCGGTGGTGAAAAATATAGTAGTGATTATTTGATTCAATTGAAAAAAGGTGCTTTATTTATTTAGCAAGATCAAAAATTAGCGCTGCTTCAACTTCTCTCGCTACGTAATGTCTGTTCAGAAAACAGACGTATTCGACCTATTCCTGTTTGACTCAGGGAATCCGCAGCATAATACCAATCTTACTAATACATGAATGTTGAAAGAATACTATATGATCATTAACAATGCCTATTATGGACTATAAAATTTAAACAATTCAAATATAGATAATAATTCAAATTCAAATATAGATATAGAAAAATTCAAATGGCATTTTTCCCCCGTACTATAAGAGAAGAGAATAGGCAGCATAGCAAAGGTAGGTGAAATAATTTTGAGTAGCCCGTAGTGCATGATGTATGTATTAACCCCTTAAATACTATAGATACTAAAAATTTAGTTGCATGAGACCCTATAGTTGCTTGGTTGCCAGTTGGTAGTGCATGCTTGGTGATCTTCGCCCCCTGCCACACGCCCTCGCGGTGGCTTGCAGGGTATCGTGTAGATGTAGATGAATATTTTGATACTTTTAATTGTTAATTTAACATCAGGTTATTTTTACAATTTTGTTTCTTGCGCGAATTCAAGTACCTACTTATGGACGAAGAAAGTCATTAACTCCGTTCACACATTGATTTCAAAGGATGTCTTCTTTCTGTGGAATGACTTGATGGGGATACATAAACAGGAATGTAAAGAGGGAGGGTAGCAGGCGCCCAATTCCATTTTTGATCGAAAAATCCACATGTCACGTCCACAGGCTGACGGAAGTGTAGATCCACGTATTTTAGCTTATAGGGAGTCCTTCAGAATACTAGGCAATCACATATTTGCGCATGAATTAAATTAATATTTATGAGGTCACCCAACCCACACACTCAATCCCTCTCGCTGAGAGGACTTATTTCTTACGTATTCTTTGCGTGTTACGTCAAAAAAAATCGCTGTGGAGTGGGGTGGGGAAAGGACGTGGGAGAGAACGTGGAAAAAATCCCTAATTCGTACCCTGGCGCCCTTGCACACACCACTATTTGCTACAGTAAACATCCAACCTACGCTATTTCTATGTGACCTTTCGTTGGTCGAGCGAGCGGTTTCGAGTGAGGTCACACAACTTCGCTCCTCATCCCAGTGTGAGTTACGACTTGGAATACGAAGTTCCTTTCTTGTTCCCTGCGAGAGTCCTCAATGTCCCCCTCAGCAATTATCACTTTAAGCGCACTTGAATGCTCCCATTTTGAACCTATGGGAGGAGATATGAGTGGGAAGACAATAGTTTCCGACAATTTTTTTTCTCAAAGGGGGAAACAATTTAACACGACAAGGTTGTCAAAACCGTGTTGCAAATAAAAATCATTGCTTAAAGTTTTAACAGGTATATTAAGACCTCGTTGATTACAGGTTGATCGGACAAGTGTAAGCGCAAGGCATCCTAGCATTTTCACATAAAATTCAATGAACCGCTCAAAAATGCAACAACAAAAGATGACAAATAAAGGCATTTATTTGAGGATGTATCGTAGTTACTTCACAGTTATTGAGTAAATCATTCTCAAACCCGGTTTTATTTTAATCAAGAAAATAATCGCTCAAGTCAGACTTTAAGGCAACTACACCAAATATTTTTTTACACAACTTGAATCAGCCAGCCTACTTGCTTTTGGGAGGTTACTGCCTCATGATAGAAATATATTTACTGTAGTTCACAATTTTAAATACATATACGTTTTAAAAGAGTCCTTATTGGTAACTGTGGAATAATATACAATCCTTTTGAAGTTAAAAATCCTTACTTACGAAGGGTAAGAATTTTTGCAAAGAGCGCTAATACCCGATCAATTTTGCCTGAATAGCGTTCCCATCTATCTCATTCTCACTCTTTGATGTTTGTTTCGAGCCTGCCTCTTTTCAAATGAAATCCAGGGAGAATATTTGAATCCACGGAATAAAGACGCAATAAATAGGCTTGTGATCCAGAACAAGGGCAAATGCCAAAGGTTCAGCGCCTTGGATGTATACCTATTGGAAGACCCAAAGGAAATACGTCTCTGGTTTGCCAAAAGTAAGCTTATCATGCACTGGAGGAAAAATAACAATAAAACGAAATAATTTTGAAAAATATTCCAACACCAAAAACTCTGAATAAAGTATTTGCCGTCCTATTTTTCTACAGGCTCACAAGAATGTTACAAGCCTTAGAATTTTTATTAAGCAATTAAATTTTGTTTCTCTTCATGATTGATGTTCGTTTCTCAATATTTTACCCAATTTCCATGAAAATATTACCACAATGTTCATACCAAATGATGTTGAGTTCATTCATTTAAATCTGTAAAACGCTATAAGATCTAGTATTCCCGGCGAATACTATGAAGAAATGTTTCTCGGGCTTCCCACCGGTTCAACGGCCTTCACTCAGAAGCACTAAAGATGAAGAGCGAGTCGCTCTTTGAATCGTTGGCAGTAATGGAGCCCATTAACCGGTGGCAAGCACGAGAAACATTTCTTCATATAAAAGACTAATATTCAATCTTGAAGACTAGAATGTTGAGCAAAACGACCAATCACAGCAGGCCAACAATAAGGCAGCGAAAAACTAATGAAAAATTAAACGTATTATCACCATTATTTATTATTATTTAATAATAGCTGACTTGTCCAAAGCCTAAACGGGGTTAGGGTTATCGACCACAAAAGTGAATGAAATTTGATCCTTTCAAGTTTTCAATAACCATATTTACGAATTTAGTGTTTAAAAAAGAGTAGTTTCGCATTTTGCTGCCACATAAAAAATACGAGCTTAAGTAAGGTTTGCACTTATTGTTAGTTCAACGCCTTGCGCGCGGAATATTTGTACTCATGTTGACCTACAAATCCTCCCATTAGCTTCGCGTATGGTAGCACCCATCCTTACCTTAGGCCCTACTGATTGTAACACGTGGAGAATCAACCACCCCGTACTCAGGGCGTAGAATGTTAAAAAATACATCTGAACACACACCTGCTGCGGTGGATGAAATAGCAATGCGGCGAATGAAAATTCACAACAAGAAAAATGAAGAGGCCTGAATGACTTCGGAAAGGAGCATATCACGGAGA
This sequence comes from Platycnemis pennipes, assembly GCA_933228895.1. Taxonomy (NCBI): domain Eukaryota; kingdom Metazoa; phylum Arthropoda; class Insecta; order Odonata; family Platycnemididae; genus Platycnemis; species Platycnemis pennipes. The sequence continues at coordinate 115,498,971 of OW121850.1, forward strand.
GCATTCGTTTGTGAAGGAAGCACAGCTTAAAAGGACGGGATTTGCAAGAAATACGAAGAGGAACTTCGCTGAGAAACCAGAAAAAGAGTAGTGTAAAACCAAAATGAAACTTTAAAGGTGGTGAAAATGACTGATGGGTGGAACAGAAGGAGAAACTTGGGATGACGCGGAAGAAATAAGGTGAGACTAAAAGGATCTATTTTTTGCCTCATCTTATCCAAACGGCGGTTCCGAGGTAATTGTTATCAAAATTAACATCCCTCACGTGATGTGACGTCTCCCACTTCCACTATCTCTCTCTTACCTCATGCTGAGAGAGATATAGGCACACCGAAAAAAAATTTATTGAATTTATCATATTTTGTCGGAAAGTTCAGTTCATACGGTCATTGAATTGCAGTTATTTCTATCAAGACTTTACGGTAAAAAAATTGGTGAAAATTATCAAAAGTACGATAAAACTTATCAAGAAAAACTAGCCTTTTCCGGTTTATTTTCCCAAAAATTTTCGGTATCCTGGAGGGTATGATTAAATTTATCGAACAAAATTTAGCCGTTTTCGTTTATTTTACCAAATTATTTGATAGTCAAGAAAGGTGATACGGTTAAATTTATAGAACAGAATAGTCATCGTGATTTATCACACCTAATTAATGTCTAAACTAATCAAACATAGGCCTTCAGCCGAAATGATTCGCGTTTTCTATTCAATTCTTAACTACCGACATTTATAATAATCAGGTACCAAATCGTTCAATAATTTTTATCTATCGCATGGTTGTTTTCATTCATCAAAATGTAATAATTTTAATCGAAAAACGCCCTACAAAAATGTTTGGCAGTATCTGGCAAACTATTTTTTTCCGTACAATAGAACTTCACCCTCACATCAAGGCATATTGAGAACGACATGAAACACGCGGCAAAGGCATCTTTTCGGAAAATCACCATCCCACGACACGCTCCCGAATGCTGGGGGGCGGAGAACAATGCATTTCACCTCGTCTTTGCACGCGAAAATACCCGATCTGAAGAATATGTCATCCTAGGACAACATGCGGTGGAGAGTCTCACAGGAACGTTCAGAGCTCATAGCTAACAAAGCGGTGAGAGGAGATTTTTTGCGTTAAATTAACGAAAATACCGATTCCTTTGATACGGGAAAAGTTTACACTCGTTCAGTTACGGGTGCACAAGATGAGAATGGGATGTTCAAACGCGATTCGTGAGCTAAGAAAAATAATAACTCCTAGGGGCAATCCCTGCGGAATGAGTTCAAAGCACAAGAAAGCTCTGGGTGGGGTATGAAATGAAATTGGAATTCCAGGAGACCTAAGAAACAAATAAGAATGTACAGAATCATGCCAGGATGTATTTGACGGAACGTAAACAGTATGAAAGACAAAGCATTTCTTTCACTGGGTCCATAGAACAACTGGTTAAGATGTTTTAATAATCTTGATGGTAATAAAGTAAATCTTTGCACTTTGGTCTTGCATCAATGCCAAAACATAAAACTACAACTAATTCCGCATGTCTTCTTCTTCCGAAACAAAGTGATAAGTGCATATTTCATTTCCGGTGGAAATGGATGAACATTAATTTTACGTGTGTTTACCAGCGCTTTCTCGAAAAAAAAATGCTGGAAGTACTTTACCTTTTTTTGAGTAATAACAGCATTAATGAAGAAGGTACAACCACTGGAAATTCAGTTCCATTACAGAAATGTTTTACCAAATAAAAACAGTAGTATGTGAAGGCTTTTATGGTTTCATAGAATTGTTACACGCGTTCATTTTACTGAATTAAGGGCAACTAATTCAATTATTTTCGACGAGATTTTATTATTTACATACTTACTTAGGGAGATTTCCATTAGATTTCACATTATTAATCTGTTTAATCCTGTTTCAAACCTTAAAACGCTTCGCATAGCCCCGGAGGGCCGAAACGAAATTATGGAAGAAAAGTTCACCTTGCATGCAAAGTGCTGGCTGGAACAGAAATGAGGGGACGCCGGCGGAATACACTCCCTAAGGATTCACGGCTTTTTAATTAACCTTTTTTACATTCCGAGTAAAAATACTCTGGTGAAATAAAAATAATTAAATCATTTTTTTTTTTTTTTAAACATTCTAGCTCTTACCAAATTTCATCGACATTGTTGATTATTGTTAAAATATGACATGGTTATTCAACTCATAGACATCTTTAGTTTTACTCACCGAATAAATGATAAATTTAACTAAAAATACATCTGCGACCTACTAGCACATTTTCAGCAGGATTTTCGGTTGGTCATTTCGGCGCTTGGCCTATCCAGTGTGGGATAAAAAAAGGCTCTTCGCAACATGATCCTCGTTTCGATTGACTCTCAAAATTAATGAGTATTAGCCTTAGGTATTAAGAGCTCCAACTACTAAGGCTATATAAATAACTAACCTAAGACCTAAATGTAAAATAAGATAAACGCAAAATCCCTGCCCTTTGGCCTCAATAATTGGGTTATCAGCTTTGCGTTTCAGTGTTACAAAATAAATTCGAAATTATAGTGCTACCGGAAAACTTTCCAATGTGAAACATCGTGAAGACCATTACCAACTAAACCTAGATCGTCAACTAATGCAGAAAATTATTGCTGTTAATGAGTACATAGATAAGTTTTTGCATCTTAAAGCATCATTATTAGTATCATAGTTTTTGCGAGTCAATACCACAAGGTGTACTTTTCATTTACAAAAACGAATTCACTGTTATTTAGGACAACTAGCGCTGATTAAAATTTGTCTAGCTACCATTTTCTTCGAAATGGTTTCTACGCATAATGGATTTTCCTCTAATGTACCGGAGTGTATATTAGAGGAAAGTATTGAGTGTATATTAGAGTATATATGCTTATGTTCACAATGACACCATTCGAGTAAACTTGCTACGTAGGGTGGCGTTGTGTCTTTTATGAGACATGGTACCAGCTTAATAAAGGAGCTTAGTTTAGAGAGGATTCACAGTATGGTATGTAGCATGGTATGTATCACAGTATGGTATGTAGCTGAAATTTTAAAATTAGGGCAAAAAATTAAATGTAAAGAATATTTTAAAATTAATTCATACATTTATCCCTGCTATTAGAACTGAATATAAATCTAATAAAGAAAAAGATTCACGCATATTTTTAAAACCATTGAAAAGGTATTTACATGGTTACATAAAATGATAATTTACATCCAAAAATAGGAAGACAACATCCAAAATATTCCCAACCAAAAAAAATTAACTTCATAGAAATTATTAGGCTTGGGGTAAAACAAGTAAATTAATTCACAAAAGTGTTCACATGTAAAACACAAAAGTAATCTTTCAAGTAAAAAGTACATATTTTTCTATCGAAAGCACAGCAACTGCTAATACGGAATCTTAATTTATATTTTATTGTTCAATTGGCACAGTTTCAAAAAAAAATTAAGGGTAACCAATTAAGGAACAATTGATGAAAGTAAGGGTACTATTTCTTCCCAGTACTCTCTGAGAGAAAATATCATTGAGAGTACAGAGTCGAGTACCTATGAAAACGACACAAATTTACTAGGGACGTGAGTAAAAATATGAGTCCGTTTTTGGGCTGGCTTCATGCAGTTCCAAAGTAAACTGATTTACGTGCTCTGGTTCTATTTGAGTTCAACACAACCTATTTTAAAACTGAAACTATAGTTCCGTTTTGAAAATGGAACTTTGGCGTAGCTCAATGAACACTTGCAATTCAAAGTTCATCATTAGCATTTAATTAAAATTGATTTTGATTAATTCAACTGTTTAATATAGCAATTTTAAACTTTTTAATTAACTTTTTTATCCCATGGAAATGGAGAAAAAGTGAAGCAAATCCTCTTTTTCACTACTGAAATCACTCATTTTCTCCGTAGATAATAGATGGGGGAATAGCGAAGGCCAACGAAAATCACTGTAGTACGAAACGCAGGGTAGCACTTAAATACAAGAAACTATTTATATGATAATTAGGTTATCATTAATTGAGTAAATTTCGCGGGGTAATATGAATAAAAAGTCAATAAATGGGAAAGTTCATTGCCCAATGAGTTTATGAAAAACGTGCAATCGGTAGTTATCAAAACAGGCCTTTTAGTTCAATAAAAAGAATGCTTGACAAGACAAGGATTGTAGAATATACAGAAAGCAAAACACCGTCAACCCTAACCTTGGCTCACGATCCGCATGTGGGTCTTTGGAAAACACATTTGGATTTTTAATAAAATTGAAAAAAAACACAATAAGACGTTCCCAACTTTACTTTAAGGCCTTATCTTAGCAAATTCGAGCTGATTGCTGACATTGATTAAATAAATCAGAGCGGTTTTTGAGGAGATTTTTCTTATTTTAATAAAACTATAGAAATTGATATTTTTTAACATTACTTTAAATTACCTTTATTTGTAAAAATATATTCAATGCTTCCGAGTAAATTTTAGATTGTTTTGAAGGGCAGATTTGGGTCTACTGTACAGCATTTTCCGAATTCTGGACTAGCCAATTCATTTAGAAATTTTTTTTTCAAAATTTGAGGTTTTTTTGCTATATCGTAAGAAATTAGGATAATAGGGGAACAGTTGAGCGATTAAGCTTTGCAAAGTCTCTAATAATTCTCAAAAATGCGTTTCAAGGTCATGTCATTTCATGCCATAAGCAAATTAGCAACACGTACACTTCTAAGGTAGATTTATGGGAAGTATGCCGAAATAAATAAGTGGATGTATAAGGTCGATTTGGAATGGCGGCTTGAGTCCTGACGTTTGCGTTCCAATTTTAGCAGCGATGGAGATTCTTCAGTGGTATTCTGGTCCCTTCTCAAATATAGCGAGGAATGTAGTTCAAGTTAAAGTATCACTAACTTGGCGCGAAAAAGTTAACGGAGTTATTAAAATTTTATTGTTCAATTATGCTAGGGTTCCATTCGTGACGCCCGAACGCATTGATTTCGTTAACGGAGTTATCCGATGACCATGCTCTTAACAGAATTTCCACTGAGAAAAAAATCATACACCTTTATGGTTTAAGGCTCAATGGTTCAACGCTCCGTTCATCGAATAGGACGTTTATCTGTCAACCCTATTTATAACCAGCCTTACGAAGATCGGGAAGATATGAAAAGGAATATTTCAAGATAAATACCTTAAAGATGCATCTATTCCTTTGGAACATTTAATGACATTCACATTAAGGTGAGGTGCAAAATGCAAGAAACCAGTAAATTTGAAGAAAGCCGAGTATGTACACCGAAAAAAAAGACACTAGTGACATTATTCTTAGAATTTAATTGATGTCTTCAGCCATTTGCTTAAGAAAATAATGTAATATTTATTTATAATTCGTTCAAAAGGTCATAAAAATAAATATTTTGAACAAACATTTACAATTAAAATTACAATAACTACAGAAGGACAGTCCTCTGACCATAACGTTTTTTTGGCTCAACATAAAATGAGCCACAAGTATAGCAATACTATCGGTTCTCTGATACCATCGAGGCTACTGACCAATAGTCATATTATCTTCTAAACGGCAATGAAACTACACCAGAAGTTTGGGAAACAGAAAAATGATTAATATCTCCATACAAAATGATTTTTTATAAAGTATTTACAACCTTCTCTTTAAAATCTTTTGCGCAAATAACTTTTAGCATTGATAAATATACAGAAAATATTGCATCATTAAAATGGGGGTCTTAAAAAAAACTGTATGACTCCTGGAAAAACTTAATGCATAACAGTACAATGTTTCTACTAATATAGCCTTAACTTTTTTATTTTTGACAATTAATCTTCAATTGAAACATTTAATCATGATTAGAATTATGACACTTTAGCAAATTTTTTCTCTTCAACTATCTACCGTCAAAATTTCCGTTTCTTGCGTTTCACACACACACATCCATTTTGATAAAGTTTTCCCTTAGATAAATACAACGAAAGTATCACTAAACGCTTTCTGCCGACGTTATAATGAACATAGCTGAGGCACCAACCGACCTCATGAGCACTGGCCAAGTGAAAAACTTAGACAGCAAGGGTAAGCGGCTAAGTGAGCTTTCGAGGAGGATAAGAGGAACCTCAACGTGAGGTTGCGGGCGGAATTGGGGCAGAGGAAGGAGGCAGATGTGGGGTGAGCACGAAGGAGCAATATGAACGTCACTCATATTACCACGCGTCGAAACGAATTAGGTCGCGTATTTCGCTTGATTTTTTTAGCAAAAAGAAAAGAGGTCTCCTTCCTTTTGTTTCCTCGATGCCTTGGAACTCATCCTGGTGTGCTGTGAAGGCGGAAAAGTGTGCTTTCACGAGTTATGTTTCACACATATGTACCTCAGGACGATATTCCTTCCGGAAGAAGCAGTTGAGATATTTTGTAAATTTCACTTATACCCGACACTACATCGATGGGCATCGGAGTATTGGGATATGAAAATGAAAAACAATTAACACACGCAATGATTCTGCTTGCCATACATTAAATAGTTTAATCCTTTTAATCTTTATTTGCAGATAATAACGTAATGAAACGCTTGTACGATTGTTTCAGAATGCAAAGAACTGGTACTTGAATCATACAACTTTGAAGACTGATTAAGAGTGGTCTTTTAGTGACGAGAAAGCCTAAGAGCAGTTATTTATAGCTTATGACCTGAGACGAAGATGATGATTTTAACCGAGGCATCCTAACCTTCTGCAAAATTTCGGGCATTTAAATTGATTAATTGCATTAAAACGATGTATCAAAATTGCCAAAACAAAATGTGATTATCATTTCATGGATAATTAATCTGAATAAAGCAAAATGTTTTCTCAAGAGATAAAATTTAATCACACCGCTAACTAATCACTACTAATATCCAAATAAAATAACATTACTCTTCAGTTATACAAAAAAATTAGTTGTTTTTTAACGCTATTGTATGCACTTGAATGTTTTAACAACTCCTTGATTTACGCATGCTCTAGGCGTCCCTAGATTACACGATGATAAGGGCTCATACTTTTTGACCGGAAAGTGTAATATGCCGAATACTTCGTATTTAATACTTTGGGTCGTGCTGGATGAATTTTGAATCAATCGTAACCATATCCTTCTCATTACAAGGTATCCAGGATTCTTCGAGTATCACGAGTAGCAGGAAAGGAATTGATTCTAGTGAATCCGGGAAAAATCAAATTTTTTCATTGATGCGTTTTTCATTTTACCTGAAGGTAAGTAAAACAAAAGGGCTTTGGATTTGTTATCCCCAGCTCACACTAAAAGTTGGAGAGTTTTCATGCGAATAGGTAGCAAACGTTCTTTTCTGCACTAAAAGTTCGAGAGTTTTCATGCAAATACGAAGCTAATGTTGTTTCATATCTTTTCTAGGAGGTGTGTAGACAGCGCTTTCAACTTTTATCCGTAAAATGAAAATGTGACGCAAATTCAGTTAAACTTGACCCTCTTCATAATGCTTTACAAACCTGTTCTCCACCTGAGTACTGTGAATATTTTGGCTGATACCGTCAATGGATATGCAACCTTAACATGCGATCTCATTCCACTAAAATACAAATCGTGATGAGAAGAATGAAACTCAAATCAGCTAAAGCTTGAGGATGAAGCTTATTTACTCATAAAATAATGTACAGAATATCATTTTTTTTAATATTTTGGCATGGGAAGGGATCACAGGGTGAAGTGACGAACGTCTTTTCAATAAGAACCACATTGGGACAACGGTTGTTCGACATCTCTGGCCGCTAGAGTAGTGCTCCGAGGAAAGATGGTCAAAAATTCTTCATGCTCTCCAATGTCAATTTTATTGTATACAGAATCGAGTGTTTTTTCAAGCATTTTTCAAGAAAATATTTTCCTGCGCCAACTTTTTCAAAGACGCTTATTTAACTTTTAACAGTTGAGAGGGGTTAAATGTGAATATCGTAGATAATCTTATGACAAGAAACATTATCGTTTTAATCGAAACAATAACTCCGTTATTTTGGACACAGTGATTCGATAACACTGAAGTACGAAATGTTGCTACGCTCATCAAACTGAGAACTGAGAAAGCATTGAGGTCAACGTTATCATTCATCAACATTGAACACACTCAGGAGTTTTATGTTCTGCCATAAATTTCGTCAAATAAAAAAATGCACATAAAATGTCTGAAATAGTTTAATTTTTTTTACTGCCTCGATCAAAAGTTTATGACCTCTGGAGCACGCTTTTTAAGTCAACAGATTTTAAAATGCCATTACGTATTAATTAAAAAGTCCTCAATAATTAAAAAGTGACAAATTTCACCGGCGCGAAAATTCAAAGGAAATCTATTGCGTGCCGATCAATTATAAGAGTGACGTTTAAGTTATGTGCCCTCTATCCTCTCCCTGACGCTAAGTTACGCAGTCAATGCGCTAAATAGACCCTGTAGTCTGTGAACCTTATTGACCTTGGGAAAATTTATCCAGGTAATTTATTATGATTTTATTTTAATCACTGACTTTAAAAAAAATTCAACCAGTTTATTCATTTATAAACAAATTGTATCCATTTTATTAAGAATGGTTTGAGCTTGGCCCATAATTGTGCCAATTTCACACCATGCTTCGTTCTAGCAGAGGACTGCACTAGCTCTAAATCAACAAGTAACTTTAAATTTTCTAGCGAACTGGGATTTGTCAATCCAAATTATTTAAGAATAATAAATAAATTTGTGGTGGGGTTAGAGTCACAATTAAAAAATTGTTTTCTTAGACGAAGAAAACTACCTCGTTTTTCCATAACAAGACGAGGGGCTAGGAGGACTAAGGGACTATTCATCGAGCTGTAGTCTCCTACAGCTCGCTGAAAAATTAGTGCTACCGAGGATTATTTCATATCCTTGGGGCACTGGATATTTATTCACCCATACTTGGGGCCAAAAATGTTCAATAGCTTGCCACAGAGTATCCGAGATACCATACACTTCAAAACGTTTTTGAAGCAAGTAAAAATCTGGCTATTTACGAGAGAATAGTCTTACATAAATATAGAGGTAATCTAGTAGTTGTTCTAAATATTTATCCTTTGTTGTAATGCCTTAAAGGCAACCTATAACTGTAATTGTATTGTCTATATATAACGTTCCATAATACTATAAGTAATTTCTTGTAACAGTGTTATTTTATGTTCAATTGGTGACATTTGTTTTACGTAAGCCAGTATTGCTTTATGTGTAATTTGAAGGTGAACCCAGCAACAGGCAAAAGCCTTAGGGTTCACCTAAAGCTCTAAAATTCTTGTTGTATCATTTTTTGTATTACTATAACTTGCTAGAGCAATAAAATATTATCATATCATATCATATCATATCATATCGGAGGAAAGAGCACGGAAATTATTCAGGGGAGAATCCTCCCGAACGATTTTGAAGTACATGAGCTCGGACCAGAGAGTTGATCGGTTCGGAGAAGAGAGATGAATATCCTCGGAAAGAGACGGGCTGTCCCGCGTTTTGCTCACCGGACGGATTAAGGGAACAGACAGGACTGCAAGCGGCTACTTACTTTTGGGAAAGGTATTCTGTACCGACTGGCCCCGCGTCTCTCCGGCCCTCGGGCATTTGGCATTTAGAGTCCCGGGGGAGCGGACGCAAGGCAGCGAACTAGAAGAGAGGCGCTCAGTTTCCTTATGGGAGACGACAGGACCCCTTTCGCAAGCAAAGGAGCGGGAGAGTGCGGGAATCAAAGCGGAAAAGGACGGAATCAACGAGGCTGAAACTTCGCAAATGCCGCCGCCCGCTTTAGTCCTTACGCTCTTCAGGCGGGGAAGAAGATGGTACCCACTAGCTTACGTCAGAGCCTCCGGAGTTTCTCTCCAGCAACCATGTCTCTTGCTTTCCTAAACCTGTTCCTCTTAGAGAAGGAGTTCATCTGTTAAAAAAAAGATATACCGGTGCTCCAGACTGAAAGCAAATTGAGGAAAAACGAGGAAAAACGATAAAATAGAAAACAAGACTCCTACCTGTGATCGGCTGAGAAAAATAAAGGGATTCAGAGGTGAACGAAATACCAAAGATCACCAGCGCATTGGCTAAAAATCTGGAGTTTTAATGTTCCAGAATACATGCTTGAATATTTTAACGGCTTACTGATTCTTGGCTTAAATTCTTCTCTTTGCTTCTCTTGGAAACTCCCTTCTATCGGAAAAACTGATAATAAAATTTGATTTTCTCTAGTTGATAATATTTTTTACTTTTAAGGCACACCTATTGACTAAACAAGACCAATAAGATTGTTATATTTATGTGATAGTACCTTTTAGCTAAACTAAATTCTAAACTTAATCCTAAACGTTCAGAATATGCAAAACGAGGGGGATTCGAACCCGATATCCTTGTATAACCAAGACGTTACCGTTATCTGAGTGTAAATATTTCAGGCATGCCAAAAAGCCTAAAGTCTACACTACATGTCATATTAAATAGCTCAAATACTTCAATATTACCATACCTATTGCTGTGCCTAATTATACCCGGAAAAAAGTGAATATACGAAAATGATATTTTTCCCTTAGCCTTAGTATCTATCATTTGGGGCTTTGCATTATTTACACAACGCATATATTTCCTGGAGTTCTCAGAGCAGGTCTCGGAATTTCGTCTTCTTTTTTTCAATATACTTCTCTGCCGTGTTAACTTCGGTCGAAAACTCAATCACTATCAAGGCATGCGAGAAACAACCGAGAAGAATTATACCAGACTTTATTACCGACAACTGCATGGTGGTGAAATTTGGGAAAGCAATAATCCCACCAGATCTTATACATGTATACATCATTCTCCACGATAGGTTTGATATCTCCGAGGGTAGGTATATAGCAGCATAATATTCGCGACTTTTTTTAATTTATTTATTATGTTAACGTTCACCCAACGTAAGCATAATTATATTATAATATACATAATTATAGTATAATATAAATATCTTTAACGGTATATAACGTGGAAATACCAACGACGCAATGCCGAGTTGTGCCAGCAAATGTATATATGTTTTTCACATGACAGCTGCAGCCGGTGGTTTAGAGATAGAGTTAATCCTCTTAGAAACGAAGGATGAAATAGAAACAGTGCAATTTCCACACACAGTTTTACTATCCAAAGCCATTGTTTCCTTGCAATGCAGCATGGTCTCCATTAGGGAACGAAACCAAGGTCGTGAACTATATAACTGTGTCGAAATCGCAGTGCTCCTATCTCACTCTTAATTTCTGCGATTGAAGATTTCCACCGTGTTAAGCCCAAGATTGCTAACGTATATATTTCTCTATTCCAAACCAAATTCAAGAGTGGTGTGGTGGAAACGTTCCATATTAATAGAAAGATATTGCTATTAATAATTTTCCACAGCATTTATTCGACAGGTATCGATGCTACTGCATCTTGCAACTCCATGCTACCACACTTGACAATGATGTAGTAGCATCGAAACTAGTCGAAATAAAGTTTTACTTGAGAAAAATTGCAATATCCTGTATTTATTTTTTGGATCATCGTAATTGACAATTGAACGGGAAGAATGACAAATAAGGGCCTAGTATGAGATATGTAGAACAAGTGATGAGGGATGTGAAAGATAATAAATACCTAAATATCACTACATTAGATGATAGGGGAGTCAAGCGCAGAGCTGCATCAAACCATTCTAAAGGTGCGTTTCCACGTAGCAGTTGACTGCTATGAAAGTCAACTGCTAACACCTATTAAACTCCTCTCGCATGTGTAAATAGCAACTGCGATGCAAGTTCAGGTCGATACTGGACACATGTCGAACACTATCGATCCTAGTTAGAGCTATTAGCAAAGTTGAAGCCCGTCTACTTTCCAGCGGAAATGTATCCAACACAATCGCAACAATCGCCAACGGAAAGCAATACACGACGTCTGATGCCGGGAATTTAGATATTATACTAAGGAAAAATTCTACTCTTTAAAGAATGGGAACAAAAGATAATCGTCAATTGAATTAATTGCTTGAGGAATTTCACGAAAATTTAAGCATCAATCACTATCGAAATAAAACTCTTTTTCTTTGTTTTGACAACGCCTTAATAGCGGCTTCATACTGTATAGAAGTTGGTGCAGACTCATCAAACAGTAGCGATGTAGATATACCGTGCATCTCGAGACTGTCATAGCAGTCAACTGCTACGTGTAAACGCACCTTAAGGACTGTTGACTCATTAATATGAACAACCTGATTTTTTTTAACAAAAATGAATTTCATGATGCGCATTACTACCAATATAAAACGAGACTGGACCATCTTCCCCCGTCCCCCCCCTCCATGTTAAAAGTGGATAAAAACGACTGCACCGCTTTTCCCTTCGAGCGTAATGTAATTTATGGATAGTGCCTAGTTTTAACCTGATCTATGAACCAAAGCATTTATGAGTTGTGTCGTCACTAGAACTTTTATCTAGCGCGGCGTTATTATTTGCGTATTAGATGGCTCATCTCTCTCAAACACTACCAAGCATCATCGCTATAGCATTCAGGGTTCCCCGTAGAGGTGGGCGTGCCGGTTGCCTTCGATTATGTCCACCGTGGCGGCGGAGGTACGCGCTAGTTCACCAAGGTCGCGCGTGCAGCGGTCACGGGCGTGTTGCCTGCTTCCCCCGGGGTGACTCGGGCGATAACTCTGCGGGGAGTGACCGCGAAGCGATGATTGAGCGGACGGTAATTGCGTCGGCGGCGGCGGCATGCAGCGGAGATCAATCGTAGCGGCAACGGCCACTTCTACGCCCGGAATCCACCGTGCAAACATAACTCCGGCCAGCCTCAGTCAGGCGCTAAATTGCACCGACAGTTATGGCACTGGCCAACAATCCTGCTCCTCTGACCTCACCTCGGGGAAAAGGTGAACCTACGGCCATTTTGCAGGCTTGCTCTCTCTCTCCCATTAAATGACAGAAGCTGTCTACACTCCACCATAATTAGCATAGTACCCATAACTTCATGAAACACAAAAATAAACTCGTACTAATTTCAGACTGTATTTAAAAGGAGAACATTGGCTTTGGTTTCAACCAAGGTCACTGGATACTGGTTGCTCAACTTTAAAAATATCGCTGCACGGGGGCACTGTTGTCGCAACCTTTAGCATCCCAGAAGTTAAATTTTGTAAATAGTGGTGCCGCTAGGTTGCACACGTGCGGAATTTTTTGGCAACACTTCCGAGGCGGAGTCGAGTGACTAGTATCTAGTGACAGTGGTTTTAATTAGGGATGGGTCGGTTCGGTTCTTCGGATCTCGGTTCCACCGGTTCTTGAGCTTAGAACCGGAACCGGAACCGTGGCCAAAAATAATCGGTACCGAAATAATTGGCGCGAAAACCAGTTTGAAACATACTCACACTCCGAAAGTGGAGGCTTCACATTAAAACCTGGTGAAATAGTGTACTTAGATGCTTCAAAGTCGCGAATTATTCTAATTCAGTCTCTGAAAATGATTATTGATTACCTTTTCTTACCATTGAGAAATGCAAAGTAAGTGGTAAATGAAGAACCGGAACCGAGAATCGGAACCGAGAACCGAAGTTAAGAACCGAACCGGAACCGGAACCGAAAAAAAGTGGAACCGACCCATCCCTAGTTTTAATAAACAAGAGTCATTATCAATTTTATCTCCATCATTGTCACTACCAATACAATTCGTAAAATTATAAAACCTTCCATGAGAATACCATGTTCGTCGTTCTCGTTTTAAACACAGAGAGAATTCAGTATATTTTCATTTTTGTTAAATATTATTATTCAGTAATTTTGAAAAGTGACTTTAGTGCAGTTAATTGTACAGATTATTTATTAGTAGTTGAGCTAGTTATAGTGCGAGGTCCTTTTTAAGTTAAAGAAACATATTTTAAGCGAGTACGAGCAATAAAAATCAAAGTAACTATTAGATAGATAGAAATGGCAGTGGAAGGCATGAGAAGGTTGATGAAAAACATGTAATTACGCCAAAATAAACCATCAGGCTTATTCTGAGACATGGTGGTGCCATGAAGAAAGTCGTCGAAAGAAAGATGAGTTGCAAGAATGGCAAAAAAGGGATCATATGGTGAATGTACGGTTTTGTTTCAATTCAAAATATCCAATTAAAAAGCAGCTATAAAAACCGTAAATATAAAACCTAAAACACTGCTAACCAAAGTTCACAAAATCAACAGCCTGTGGACTAATATCAGAATATCCTCAGAGAAAATTATATTTAAGGATGCGGCTGATCTGACGCAGGAAGGATTTGTAGGAGGGGAGGAAATATGTAAATAAACTAGACATCAATTTTTGTCTAATAGTAGACGCCTTAGGGTTGACAGTAAAATATTCTAAGCAATTCATATTCTCTGAAAACCTCCACCACAGCAAGGATTCGGATCCAAATAATTTTGTATAGTGGTAGAGTATCAGTACTCTGATTAGCAGGATCCGTGGTCATTTAGTACTCTTGAATGGTACTGGCTTGGTGGCAAGAGTACTGGAAAATATGTATGCCAACTATAAAATAGGTTTTAAAATCCAAATTCGTTCCTACAAATCAATGTGATAAATACAGATGATGTAGAGCGGTGGCTGCAACACAAACAACCAAAGCTACAACTACATAAATACTGCCTCTATGGTCTGTGTTCGAATTACAGTACCAGTAGCAAGGTAATGGACATATTTAAATGCTGAGTCACTTTTCCGAATAAAATAATTTGTTTAATGGAATACATGAAATGATACTTGAGTTATTAATGAGTTATTGAGGTATTAAGTGATTACATGCAGTACATGGTAAACCTTGGAATGATCATTACCTCTTGGTCGCGTAACGAGAGAGAGACAATGACATATTGGTGTTTTACCGACAAAATATCGGCATGTGGTTCAACTCGGTGAATTAAATAGCAGCCATTTCTAAATAAAAATAAATAACAATTGGTTTTCAACCCGAAGATAGGTTTTCTTTGATAGATGTCAGTAGAGCTCACCCCGTACTAAGGTGTGAAATCTACACATTCAGGGTAGGGGGGCCAGTTCCTTTTCATGGCCCACCTGCGATTTCCTGCGTAGTTCTGACACGCACAAAATGGAATAGTTAGAATTTTTTAAGGTCTGGGCGCCCATATGGGCTCTTGCCCGGGATTTGAACCCGGGACACTACGGTTGATATCTCAGTGCTCTACCCACTAGGCCAACACGAACTACATATAAATACGTAGTTGTATATTTTAAGGAGCAATAGATCCGTTGTAGAATAACATATGACTAACTGACCCATCACTCTCGTGACGTGGTGAAATATCTAGTGCAAGTATTGCGATGATGCACGCTCTGCCACACAGTCTCTATGCTATTTACGGGGTACAAACTATATGCAAATGAAGAAGAGTACTCACCTTGCAGCACTCTGGTGCAGTCCGTGTGGTTGGGGTAGTTGTTGGGGTAGTTCGGGGAGAAGAACTCCCCCGCCTCCGGGTTTCCCACGCTGAAGTTGAAGCAAGCGGGGTTGGTATCCGCCGGTATCGTGATGAGGTCCAGATTTCTGGGCGGGCGAGGCCTCCGGGGCCACCACGAGGGCCCGGGCACAAGGCCACCCTTCGCGACCCCCGTAGTCCCCTTCGCCGGGAACGGCTGCGGACCATGAAGTAGGGAAAAACATGCCGGAGTAAGTTGGGGAATACGTAAATAAAGAAGGTACGAACGCCACCCACATGTAAACATACCGGGCGAGTGAAGAGAAAGCTAGGATTTATAAAAAGAGTACTTGGGAAATGTGGTGAGAAGACAAAAGAGCGATGTTACTTTTCTCTAGTTAGGCCCCACCTTAAGTATGCAGCCAGTGTATGGGATCCGAATGAATAGGTTTGATCAGAGAACTAGACAGTGTGCAGTGTAGAGCAGCTAGGTCCGTTAAAAGGTGTTACGATAGGTTGCGTAGTTTTTCGGAATTAATACAAGAATTAGGGTGGGAATCATTATCAGAGCGTAGATTAAAGTACAGACTGAATCTATTAGAGAAATTTCAATCGTATAGCTTTACTGAAGATATTAGGCATATATTAAAAACACCAGCGTATTATGCTAGATTCAACCAGATAAATAAGATTAGAGAGATAGATTGTCGTACTGATAGATTCCAAATGTCATTTTTCCCCCGGATTATAAGAGAACAGAATAGGCAGCAAAGCAAAGGGATAGGTAGGGGAAATATTTTAGAGTGGTCTGTAGTGCATGATGCATGTATTAACCCCTTAAATACTATAGATACTAACAATATAGTTGCATTAGACCCTATAGTTGCTTGTTTGCATGTCAATAGTGCATGCTTGGTGAACTTCACCCCCTGCCACACACCCTCGCGGTGGCTTACAGGGTATCGTGTGGATGTAGATGTAGACATACCTCAATTTCTTACCTAACCTCACAACCCCATGATTATTTTGACACAGCTCTCCAATCGATTCACCTATCGGCTAACCTCTTCTTACCGATAAAATTTTTCTCTCACTTATCCTTTTGCTACTTACGTCATACACCTCGCTTAGAGATTGCTCACGTTCACTATACCCTTGACGATTACCTTCACGTCTCAAGATATGGACCGATTTGGTAGTTTTCAGAAGACTTTTTACCACTCTTATTGATATATCTTCTTTTTTTAGACGTTGTATGCATCTAATATCAATTTTATATCGATTATTTCCTCGGATGACGAATATGGAGCAAGAAATGTATGACCAAAAAGAAATTAGTCACGTAAATATGAAGAGAGTTCACAATCGGTGAACTGAGGGGAGAGCTGCGTGAAACCAATCATTGGATCGAAGACTGGTGAGGATGACTCTTCTGTGACACCATAATTCTAATGCTCCTGTATATTTTTCAGCATCACTAAAAATTACATGAATGAGTAACATCTACCCAATAGCAATCAGGAGTGCTTCTCAAGCCTACAAGTAAACGTACTAAGAAAATGACAGTACACCGCGATTGTGTCTATTTCAAACCAAATAATTTTATCATATCGCGCTAACCGGTGAACCATCATATTACCACACCTTCTAAAACGGTAGAAGGTCAAGATAATGTGCTCGTGGAAAACGGTTAACCAAGAAAGCATATATCAGCAGCAAAAATATTCATACTGACGTGATATAATAGGTAATATCGTATTACGCATTTCGTAAAACAGCATGACCACAAAAGGAAACGTTGAACAGAAAATTATACAGCATCATAATAAGATATTAAATCGTGAAAACCACAGGCAAATCCTTACGACCGTCTAAATCCTCATTCGCTGAATACGTGAATGAGAGAATTTTTGCATGAAATGACAGAAAGAAATGTCGATGGATGTTTTTCAACGCATCCGATATAATTTCAAAATTATTGACATGGCAACAGCGAGAAAGCGTACATCTAGGAGATTTAGGAGGCATTGCTTGAATTAGATCTGCAAAAGACATAACTATGCATACCACGACTACTCGCGAAATAAATAAAAATTTACGTTAATTTAATCAATACTCACTAGGAAAAGGCAAAAAAGGAAAAACTCATAATATTATCCTCGGGTAAATCAATCCCCAAACAAGAATTTTAAAATATTGGCGTTCCTTTACAATCGTTATATCGAAAATTTTATCGTCACAACACAGCATTTTTTTATGCTTGCAAGGCACAAAATTTGTTAAATTTTGGTTTATAATATTCTTGGCATGAAGGGGGAAATGACGACGGGCTAGATGATAAAGCAGTGATAACTAAGGTGTTGAACTATTATTCTTTGTGGAAATCATTTGGTCCAGCACAATCTACCAATTTCAATGCACCACAGATAAAACTTCATCATTTATAGAAGACATATTTTTAGTTAAATGTATCATGCAATAAATCACTTGATTACGCACCCTATTAATTTAGAAGGATAGAGAATACATATCCAATTAACGATCAATCCTTTTGAATGCAATGAAAAATTAGCAGCGATTGCAATGCGAAGATTAGCGCAGACGAATTCTGGAAAAATACGCAATCCATCTGACGAACCTTTGATTGCAGATAAGCTTTCATGTGACAAATACAATTGGCGAAATTTATGTGATCCTACAAAATTATCCCATTCATAATAGGTATAACTATATCGAGAATGTGAATACAAATCTACAGAGGGGAGAGATATATTGTGAAATCTTTCATCTCATATGCCGCAGGGATCAAGGCAATTATGGAATTGTTTGAGTGATAATTGTCAAGCCATATTCGGCGAGAATTACTGATCCACATGGATACCCTTTGGATTTGGAATCACCGATCCTCGCGATATTATTGGTTTATTATCAAATTACGTTAAAAGCGATCAGATTCTTGAAATAAATGAGCGATAAAAATAATCTTTATGAGTAAGCATGCAAAGGGTATTGACTAAAATGCCAATTATTAAATGAAAATCAATATATATTATACCAAAAAGGAAAATTACAAAAATAATTCCGAATATAATGCAAAAATAAAAAGAATCAAATCTCACTTGTGATGATTAGAATTTAACTTTGGTAGAACCATCACTTTTGGAAATGAATTGCACAGAGATAAACTATCAGAAAAAATTAGCACAAAGGCTATCGAGGAGGGTTGTTTTCATTATTAGAAGCGCGTTGCATTAAAGGCCCATTTTAAAAAATATTATCGTTTGTAATGAACACGATGCAAAATAGCAAATGAATGATTCAGTAGTTGAAAAAAAATATATAATTATTCTTTCATTTTCATGGCAAGTACTTCAGCAACAGTACTCCCAATTTTAGAGTAGCAACGTATAAACAAATTGTAAATTTCATTGTTAAATATTGGCAATAAATGGTTACAGCTGGTGGAAGTTAGCCCCTTATGGCCGTTAGAAAATATAGAAAATGTATGAAGAATAAGAAAAATCACCAACATTGGTAGCACAACGTGGTTTCGATCTGCGGACCTCTTATTTTTTAAACAATTTAAGCCAAGTTCTTTTCGACTAAAACGTTAAACAATTTTCATTTTTTTCCAGGCTACTTCGAAACAATCCCAATAGTAGCTGCATTGTTTGACACAGCCTGCTGAGACTGTCCCCAACCTCCGTAGCCACTTCGTAAAACACGTAGAAAAAACATCCAATCACTTCCACTCATTATAATAATTTATATGATAAATTTAACAGTCATTAGTTGGAAAAGCCGAGGATTTGGTCAAATATGAAAGCAAGGGGTTGACGCTGTAAATGACGTATTGAACATTGAGTGTGCTCAAAATGCACGTAGATATGCTGACATATTATCCACACTACCAGTTCTGATAGCGCTGATTGATAGCGTAAAATGACTAACTATTAAGAAAATTAACGCAAAAAATTAGATCAAACTTAGTAGAGCAGTATATGCGCGTACCTTTTACACCAGGAAATTATTTATTTGGCGATTATCAGTGTGACAAACCACGTATAAAATGACCAGAAAAAAATTATAAGGAGGAAATATTTTCTGGAAATAGTTTTACGAACAAAAGTTTTTGAATGACATATGTTAGTTGGCAATGATTAAATTATTGCTGTAAAAATGCAAGATATTTTTACTCTTGATAATGGAAACGATTCAGTGTTACAAATCCCCAAATTAAGGCGTGGTATTACAATAGCCTTTCGCAACAATTTTTTAAATAATGCGGTGCATAACATACTGCGGACGTAAACTTTGGCTGAAAGACAAAACAGAATTTTGTCTTTCAGCCCATCAATTTCCCTAAATGATAAGGAAATTTAAAGAACAGATGAATGAATTAAAGAAGTAATTTATAATCATCTACTTAAATTAACAACCTTTTTTTTGAAACTCTATGGAATGCATCTCTCATTCTATATTATGATCCATCAAAACCAAAAAACATATTGCCAGCGGAACCAGAAATCCCGGGTAGCGTGAAGGCTTCACAGATTCAAAAATTTTTGATACAGTTGCAAGCTGTTTACTGCGGTAGAATTAACACATTACCTCACATATTTGTTCCAACGTCGGGAGGAAAGCTGGTAATTAACACAAAAAAGAGATTGTGCTTGGTGGACATACAGAGTTCCTATAAGGCATAATGAACACCTCTGTCATTCGCTTAAGTCCATCCGTTATCTGGAGAGCGGAAAATTCGTCTCATTCCAGTCCCAAGAGCTCTGAGCAACAAAGCTCAGTCACATGAATACTCATAGTTCAGCTTCAGGGCAGCCTATACGACTAATGAACAGTTCCTCGGATGTGAGGATCTGTTAATGACCTGCTACTTTACAGAATCTTTTGATGGACATTTTAATTCCAAGCCAGTTGCTTTTTTAGTAGCCACTTTTTAAATTTCTGTTCAATTTAAGCGTTGATATGTTAAGTCAAGGGTAGTTTTACACTCTACGACGTTAGCAGATTATGTGGCTTGGAAAATAAAGTTTTTTTTATTGAATATGTGCTTAGCTCTTCAAGTTGAAGACCATGAGTGTCAGGATTTTTAATTAATAATGTTAATTTTCCCTTCATTTCCCAGAATATTTTTCAAAAATTTGGAATAAACGATTCTACGTTTGACCGTCATATGGTATGATTCCTACCATCTTGTGGTCTTTCCCCTTAGGAACGCTTAGCAACGCATTATTTTTGCAACATTTGATTATTCCTTGTTAAAATACGCGCATTAACATGATTTACAGTTAGGTAAGCAAACGTATACTTCTTTGTTCCCTCATGCATACTCATTTATTCGTCAGCGCCAATTAAAATGTCAACAAAATAAGTCTTCGCAACTACGGGCGCGGCAGATAACAGTCCACTTGGATCCAGGGCGTAACGTAATGCTCTACGCGGTGTTTTCAATATGGCGCGACGAAATAGACACACTAGCCGTGTCCGAAACGTGTGCTTCTAGCGCTAAGCATGCTACAATGCTTGCTTCCGGGTGGAGGGGGGTATTGTCGGAAATACCCGAAGCATGTCCGAACGCGAAGCACTCTGAGGGAAGCATGCTACGAAGCCAAAGCACAGAAGCACGCTTCCATGTAGGCTTCGAAGCATTCTTGACGACAATAACAAAAGATGGCGGAGCCAGCGGCTGCATATAAATGTGAGTAGTATCTATTGTTTTTAACTTAGTATATTACAATTGCATGATTATTATTTTACGTAATAATAGTAAGATTATTATACATATAAGTACTAAAGGTAATCTAGCTGACTAAGTAAACAGTTGCAGTAGAAATCTTAAAAACGTTTCAACGTGAGTATCCTGTTAATATGTTTTTATTGTGCTCTGTTTATATCTTATATGCTATGAGATATTAGACGTTTTTGTTGTAATCACGTTAAATGAAATACACACTTGCATATTAAAATTAGTGAATTGTGTTAATAATTTAGCTTTTTTTATGGAATTCATAGGGACAGATGAAATGACGATAAAATTTATCGAAGCCAGAATAAGAAGGGAGAAAACATTTACCGGTAAGAGGAACGTGGCGAAAGCGGGATATGAGTAAGTATTAAAGGGTTTTTAGTTTACCTTGGGCTACATTTATCGTTTGTCAATCATGTTTATAGACGAACGCGAGTGTTTTATGTTTTCTCCTGTCGTTTTTACAAGTTTTTGTTTCTTTCTGGAAGTAAGGTAATGCATAACCTGCGAAAATAAAACCAAAATCACAGTTTATTATTCGTCACAATGAAGGCTTATCCTTGATCATTATAAAGATAGATGATACATTATTTCATTAAGTGAAAAATTTAGGTTGTCCATAATCCCTTTGCATTTTATCAAAAAGTATGGTTATTTTGGTTTTATTGAATATTTGCCATTTAGTTATTTGCATTTTGTCACTAATGTAATGCATTACTTATTTGCGGAAAGCATTACTAATGTATTTATCTATAGAGGAGAACGCTGTTTTTGAATGACGTGAAAATCCTGAGAATAATCGCAAATTTTTATGAGGCAAATTTATTGAACCAACTTAATCTTATAATTTTTAGGATGATATTAAAAGAACTGGAGTTGGAGGGAAAGGTGACGGCGGAACAACTAAGGAAGAAGTGGCATAATTTGACTACTAAGTATAAGGTATGTAAAGTACTTCCCGTACACTGCATATAGAATAAAAATCTGTCATAGTTCTTAACAAATATTGTTTTGATTTTCCATGAGTTCGTAGTTATTAATAAAGTACTAAAATTTTCTTTTATGAATTGCTTAATGTACGAATGAAGGTTGCTTTATTTTTATTCCATTTTGTCAATCATGACATGTCAATTCCACCTAAAATGTATGCATTATTATCATCTTATGTATCACATCCAAACATCTTCCTGAATGTATAATTAATGTTGAATACAGAAAACTTAACTGATTCATATAAAATTATATGTTTAGAAGTGTCTTATTTCCATTATATGTCACAAAACTTGTTCCTTTTTCACGTGGTTTCATTATTGCATTTATAATATTGTTCAATAGCAGATTAACAGTAGCTTATTATTTTTCTACTAGGATTTCAAGAGACCAAAAACTGGCCAGGGGTGGGAGGATGGAGATGACACCCCAATTACCTGGCCCTTCTTTATCATCCTCGATGAGTACCTCGGACAGCGCCCAAATATTACCCCCCCTCTCCTTATTTCCTCTGACTCCCCATTTCCCGCTTTAACCATTACTGAGCACCCTCCCTCTTCCAGTTCACATATTACCATCCCTGAACTTAGTCCCTTAACATCGTCTTCCTCCAAGAGTTTGTTTTCCTTTTGTCCATCACCAGTTACTCTCCCAGAACCTTTTCCCTCAAGGTCGTCTTCCCATTTGCCTTCTCTCAGTATTTCATCTTGCTCCACTACTCCTGCTCTTCTATCTACTCACACCCCTAAATATCCTCGACCCACTTCCCTCAGTTCTCCTCTTTCCTCTTTCCGAGTGTCATCTCCTCCTCTCTCATCCCGAAAGAGGAAGATACAACCAGACTTCCTGGAAGCAGCAGTGGAGGAGATGCTGCAACAAGGGAGGATTCATCTTCAATTAATGAAGGAGTTGGTTGAGGAAATAAAGAAAAAATAAACTATTTCCGTGTTTTCGTGGTATCTTTAATATTACC
Source organism: Platycnemis pennipes (assembly GCA_933228895.1). Taxonomy (NCBI): domain Eukaryota; kingdom Metazoa; phylum Arthropoda; class Insecta; order Odonata; family Platycnemididae; genus Platycnemis; species Platycnemis pennipes. Next base: position 115,522,171 of record OW121850.1, read on the forward strand.
TAACTTATAATGAATTGCACTGCATTAATGAGCATACCAATTAATTAATTATGTATCTCCTGGGAAAATTCATGAAACATGTAGTTCCTATAGTTTCCCTCCACTTCTTGAAACTCTTCATCCACCTCCATTATTTCAATATTTTGCTCCTCCCTTTCTGAAATGCACACATTGTGCATAGCAGCGCATGCTGCTATAACCTTCACTGCTGTATCGAGTTTTACCTCAAGGGCCTTGTTGAAAATCGCCCTCCACCTCACCTTCATAATGCCAAAAGCATGTTCTACTTTAATTCTTGCTTTGCTCAAGGCGTCATTAAACAATATCTCTTCTCCTACAGGATTCCGGTAAGGTGTGACGATGGTTATTGGGTGTTGAATACATGGGTATCCTGAATCACCCAACAAACAGTATCCCACTGGAGGAAATACTCCATTTGTATAAATTGGGCTGTTTCTTAATATTCTTGCGTCGTGGACTGACCCTGGGTAGCCACAGAATACGTTAATGAACCTGCTATTGGCATCACACACACCTTGCAAATTCAGGGAATGAAAGAGTTTACGATTAAAATATTCCCTTTCCATGGCCCTGGGAACCACTACTCTTATATGGCACCCATCTATGCACCCGGCAACACGTCGAAATGCATTGTTCCTACTTAATGCGGCAAATTTTGCGCCATTCCGTCTCAGTTCACGTTCGTCCGGATAACGAACAACTGCAGGGAGTCGGGCCACAATTTTATTCAATATTCTGTGCACGATATCATGAACCGTGGACTTTGGAATCCCAAAAGTTAATGCCACTATTCTTATTGAGACGGCAGAACTGAGCCAGCACAGAAATAGAATCAACTCCACTTCAATAGACCATCCCGAATCCGCGTTTTCAGTGCATTGACGGCACAACCTTTGGAATGCGTTCCTTGATATTCTGGAAAACAGGACTCAAGAAAGTAAATCAATGAAGCCAATAGATGCAAAACTTCATAAGTTGATTTTTTAGTGTTATTACCTACCTAAAATGTTTCCTGAAATTAACGTCCGGATTCCGTATGAACATCAACAAGAATTGCTTTAAAGCAGGGTTGCAATAAACACCTCGAGGCTAAAATTAAGTTTGATGGCTTTCTGTTATTTATTTGACTAATATTGAATACCGGGATCCGTTATATCATCAAAAAAGAAGAAAGACAATTTTTTTAGGCGATTAAGGTGTACTACATACCAAGTTCTGCGCTCGTCTCCTTAATAACAATAGTAAAGTTATTAATCTCTGAATATGCATTTCCCACCCCTGAATGGCATACACAATTAAATTCTCACGTTCTAATTCCATTGGGTCAAGATATCTACCTTGGTAGGAAAATTAAAAATCGTAATAAAGATTCTTGTTATCCGTAATACAGTCGTTTGTCTATGGTAGCGAAGTAGAATTGAAAGAGTACAGAATATTCCGACGCTTTGCTTCTCTTTTTCTTCTGATTAAAAACATTTGATAAGTGTTGCCCCCTATCGTAATTCACTACACCTTGCGGTTGTTAGTATTGCCACTACTACTTAACGTCGCTACTTACCTTAGACCGTCCGAATGTTAAGCATTCTTTCCCAAGCATGCTTCATGGTACGTCAGCAATACGTCATCACCAAGCATGCTTCGGCGAAGCATGCTTGGTTTTCGGATACGGCTACTACGTCTCCATGGTTGGGATGATCTCTGGGCTCTCGTACAGTCAAATAACTCGATCCAAACTTGAAGTTGATAATAATAATAATTTCTATAATGATCACAGGTGACCCCAATTACGATCATTTTAATATATATATTGTAACGATAAGTGTCGTTACAAGTATTTTTTTTTGTTTTCTTTAATTTCCCGCGTGTGACGATCAAAGTGCGAAGCTCGGTGTAGCCTCGTGGTGTAGATAGTTACTCAAGTCCCCGATGTGGGCGCATGTGTTTTGGGGTGTGAGGCGGATGTCGGCGGATTTTCGGAAGAAAGAAGAACAGCAGGGGCAAAAGGGGAAGAGTGAAAGGAGTCGGTCGAGGCGGACCGAACCGGAGCACGGCCGGAGGGACGGCACTAGACTAGGAGACGTCCGTAGTGTGTTAGGAGAGGAAGACTACCTGCCGCTAAGTAAGTGACGGAAATACCTTTTTTTGGTGAATTGTACTGTCGCCTGTTAAGAAGAAACCGTGTTATATGTAGCGAGGAGACGAATTAGGAACTGCTACAATATGGATAACACATTTTTTAAAAACACCCATGCCCTGGACAGTTGACATTTACCCAGGCGGGACTCGAACCCGCGACCTTCGGAATGGCAGACGAGGACTTAACCCCGCCGCCACCGAGGCCGGCGTGATCGTAAGAATAGCAGAAAAATCGTAATCAATATCCTTCCTCTTCATGGATTTAGGGATGGATGGCTCGAAAGATACAAGTTCTACGTTCGTCCTCGGAAACACATAAGTCGGGGACTTCACGTGGGGAATTTACGGGTGGCATTTGAAAATGGTGCCAAGAAAAGAGGTGGACATACCGTTGGCCAGCGAGTGGGTGTGGCGCTGGACGAATAATTCCTCTGGATGGTGATGAGCTCTGGAGGCGGAGGAGGCGTTGTGCTGCTACTCAGCTGGCCCACATGGCTCCCTGCCGCGCTCAGCGCCACCGCCGAAGGCGTCGGAAGCGACAAACTCGGAGCCATGGCGGCCTCTACAGCGCAGACGCCTGTCCAAAGAGAAGGAGCGGAGAAACATTAATACCATTACCAATTAACAGGCATTTCTTACGTGACACCAACGAAGTCATATTCAGAGACTGTGTCACAGAGCGTGAACAACTTCGCCCCACCATTTCATCGTCAATATCAAAGAATCCGTGAGAAATTCAGGAATATGATGTTTTGAAGATCGGGTTGGAGCGTGTGACTTGAGTACTGTCCTCCCATCCCGAGAGCATGGGTTCCATTCCAGTCACGGAAAGATATTTTTCTATGGTAAATCGGTCCCCGATTGAATTCTGTGTGGAGAACACTTAAGAGTTCAGTACTCCGTCCGTCGGATGGGACGATAAATCGCGTTCCTCTCGGTGTATTTCGCTCAGAGTAGGCCAATGGCGAAGCCGAACCTCTCTCTACCCTTCTTCCATTCCCTGAATAACGCTACAACATATCCCAAATCGCCACTCATCGCCCATATACCCACCTAACCTCAAAGGCGCTAATGACCTTAGCTATCGGTCAACTCTTCTTAAAGCAGCAACATTAACAGCATGCGCTATTCTCCTAGGATATTGATATTCTCTGGTTTATTGATTTGTCCTTGCTGTCTTTGGCTAACTATTAAGAAGTTTGCGCATGTGATTGTAGTGAATTTTTAAAATTAAATCACATAGGCCGTTTTAGTTTCAAAACTTTGATGAAGTGTTGAAAAATATTTTTCCCAATGGATCTTATACCACGGCATGATCTGAAAAAATTAAATAATCGTATTTAATCTGCTCGAAATGCCCATTCTTACGTGTGAATCTTTTACTTACCGTGAAAACGCGAGAGAGCAAAAATAGCTCTTTCTCCGATTTCGTAATTCCGACGGATTCCGAGAAGCTTATACTTGAATATTTTATTACAGCGTTATTAAAAGTTATTAAGTCCAGAGATTTTGAGACCCAAGCCTTTGACGCATTAAAGCTTCCACTGAGCCAAAGGATGACCGAAGCAAAGGATGCCATTTCAAAAAAGATATTTGAAAATATAAAACACGATCACTTTTTAAGAACGGTCGACTTCGTCTTGTAGGAATGAATGCGCTTCATAGCGGCCACGATGTTTTGTTGCGGTGTAACTGCCAAATTTCAGCGGAATCTTTGAGATGAGAGCCACGATGCCCTTTTGAGCTGAATGGTGAAGAGGAATAAAAACAAAATCCCGATTTTTTATTGAAAAATTTCCGGTTACCTTGCCTGAATACCTTTTTAATTAGCCATTTAATGCGACGGAAAAAGGACAAGAATGATAAACGATTGCATCTTTTAGAATATTTACTTACACCTCCCAAAAAGCATCCCATTTAAGCTTAAATATATTAAAAATTTTTATTTTCTAAAGCAGGTACGAATTTTCTCCAGAAAAGATTTGAATTCACTCCATTAGGCACGCTCTTATTAAAACTCTAGCCCTCAAGAATAAAGCCTCCTTTAAGAACACCATTATATGGGATAAAACATTGAAAAAAAATGAATGTTTTGGCTTATTAAAGCCCGGAGGGACAAGGTAGAGGATTCTTATCTCATATCCTTTATCTTAAAGATAATCTCGCCGCTCGTTTAGGCTCAGAACTCCAATTCCACGCGTGTCTCAGCCCGCAATCAAGGTAAGGATGAAATTTTAATATTTCCTCCACCTTAATTGAATTCTGAAGGGAAATGGTAGCCCACATTGGAAGGCCGTTAGAGCCCTGTTGGAAACGTACACGTATCCACTTACCCCTTGGGCGTTTGAAAAAGAAAAAAAGCATGAACGAGGCTACCTCAAAAGTTTTAAACTACGAATTAATTTACTTGTACAAGCGGGGTCAATTTTTCCAAATGTGGTGGCAGACAGGGACAAATGGACTGCCAACCAAATAATAAACGAATTCAGGCGACCATTGGACTAATCAGACATTTTTAATGTTTTTTATTTTAAAGAAAGAAAACCACGTAAACCAATGATGTCAATTTACTGTGGCCAATAACAGTACATAAATTTTATAACATATACAAGAAAAAAAAGTAACAGGAAACTAATAGAAGGGCAAGGCTATTCTGGTGACAGATGCGAAATAGTAAGGCTTATGAATGATTTAATTGGGAATGCGAAGGGATCAATGTGTTGTGGGAGGGAGTTCAATAGAGAGGAGAGACGGAAGAAAAGGGAACGTTTGGTAATCGAAAGTCTGGGAATGGGCATATGGAGTAAAGGATTAGAACGGGTGGGGCAGGATGGAACTTTGAAGTTGACGAAACTGACGTTGACATTGATTAGTAATTAGAGTAATCAGAGTGACTCTTTACACGATCAAATCGTTACCTAGAATCTTCGACCATGCTGGTGAAATTATATCACAATAAGATATATTAGCAAGAGGAAACGACTTTGAGACCTTTTTTATCCACTTAATCTTGGCAAACAACAATTTTCATCACATGGACCCAAATTTAAATTTCATGAACTTAATAAAAAAACAAAACCCGTTTCTAATCATGATGGGGACCATATGAAGCGGGAAAAAACTATGGGAAGTGGAACCTTAAAGGAAAAAGGTTAATATAAATAAAAGACGTATATTCCTGGAATTAAATTTTATTTGAAAACTTGAGCGAGAAAAGCAGCTTTATAGTACTGGACAACTAAATGTTTTATTTCTACAAAATAAGCCGTTAATGCTCGAACGAAGGCATTATTTGCCACTTTTGTGTTAGTAAATACAAGTCTGACCATTTATTTTTGTGCAAATAGAAGATTTTTAGTTAGTCTTTTTGCTAATTATCCTCCGCAGCACATTATTACATAAACATACTGCTCTGATCACGACTCAAAAAAGTAAATACTTAATATAACTAAGAAAAAGGTGATTGAAACGCATAATTACTTGGCTCTTAGCCTACTTAGCACAATTATGATAGGTATACAAAATCATTTAAATGTGCAATAAAAGGGAATATGGAATGAAATGTATGGTATTACTAGATGCCCCACAGAAACATTGACGCATTACACCTCAGTACTTGTAGAAAGCTTGGAAGTCGTTCACATTAATTGCCATTCGAAAAAATCTCCTGGACCGGAAATCGAACCACGTACCTTTCGCTTTTACCTTGGAAGTCATTGCCTAGGTAGACAAGGCAGGACACGCAAAAACTTAAGAGTCTGTAAAGGATTTTTCTTTATGAATGGATCTGCATTTCTTTCTTTCTCCGTGTATGTTGGCTTCACTAGACAACGGTTTCGCAGGCATTCCAGCTGGCGTCTTCAGGTTGACTGCTGTTCGCTGCAGTTTTCGCCGCCTATGTATAGGACGTCTCGTCTCTAAGATGCTCCCTGATTGGTTTGATGGCTGAGGGTCCTTTTCCACGCACTGTGCAATGGATATCCGCCCTCTAGATTGAAACTGTTAGGTACTTTCTCTATTTCGATGGCCTCTCTCATCAATCTGGGGAAATAACGTTTCTCTTTAGCTAATACACTTGTTTTCTCGAAGTCTTTCTTATGCCCTGGTTCGCTCCATTCATGCTCAGAGCCGGGGGAGAAGTTGTAATGTTTCTTCTCCGTAGCTCCTTGGTGTTCCTTCGGTCTTACAGCCACCTGCACGTTTCGCCAATATAGGTCTTTCCACAGGAGCACGGCACATTGTAAACTCCTTCGTTAATATTTTGTGGGATTCTGTCCTTGGGCGTCTGAAGCCTGTCGACCATCTTCGTCAAGCAATGGTTTCGAACGAACATGATCTTTCTGTACATGTACGTGCATTCGGAAGTCACCTAGGACGTGTCTGGTAGGGAGAAAATATTTGCCAAACATTCTCTGTAAGATAAATTCTTCAATTTGGCAATCATTTATTCCTGCAATTACAATTATCCGAATAGAATTACCGAAAAAATTTAGATCAAGTAACGTTCTATTCAATACGAGCAAACGAACTTCACAAAGTTCGTTGGTTCCAATGAAACAGGGTTATTATTGGGTGAATGCATCATTATAAGTGAACTGCGGAAGTACAGGCTATTTCAGCACATCTGTATACCCACGTACTCTTCATCAAAAGAGTACTGGGTATATGTGACGATCATGTACGAGAAATCAGATACTTTTCCCTTGTTAGACCTCATTTGGAATATGCTGCCAGTGTACGGGATCCCTACGAAATCGGTCTAAATAACGAACTTGAACGTGTGCAGCGAAGATCGGCAAGATTTGTAAAGGGACGGTACGATAATCTTATTAGAGTAACCAGCATATTAAATGAATTAAATCGGGAATCATTTTCAAATCGCAGGTTGAAATTAAGACTTAACTTCTCAAATAAATTCCAAGACCATATTTTTAGTGATGATGTTAAAAATATTTTGCTAACCCCAACTTACTATGGTAGACTGGACCATAATTACAAAATTAGAGAATTTGATTGCCGAAGTGACAGATTCAAAATGCCCTCTTTTCCTCGTACAATTAGGGATACGAACAACGGTAAATATATCCAATACGAGTGTAGCAATGGATAACATTGGTAGCTGCATGTTGGTATAAGGACTTGAAGCTAACCCAACTAACAGCATGTTTTTGCATGTTTACTTTGCTATTTTTTATCTTTTTTAAATTGTGAAGTTTAGAACAGTATATAAATACTAATCCTTTTTTATGCATGGTATGTAGTGGATGTTTGGTGAGAATTCACCCCCTGCCCCACACCTTTATGGTGACTTGCAGGGTATTATGTAGTTGTAGATGTAAGATAATATACGCTGCAGAAGTCTCCCAATATATGTTATAATCACATATAGGCATGTATATATATCAAATTCAGCAGAAGAAGCATTAATGGTTGGGCATCGCAATACAACGCTATCATTAGTGAAAAAAATGAGCCTTGATACCAATTTTTTTTCCTCCATTAACAGATGTATCCTATTTCGGAAGTATCTTAGGGGGACTAGGAGGCAGATTTAGAGGGAAACATGTCCGATGAGTGAGGTCTCTCGATTTTAGCGGCGATCGAGACGCTAAAAAAATCCAGCTGCTTTTTCAATCTATTTCCTCATCAATCTTCTTTGCTAAAATGTATTTTTTTTCTGTCAGCGATTAACTCAGTTCCCAAGCGTCCTCCCATCCCTTCTCTTCCTTCGATCCCTCTACACTCTATCCTCTTTCAATTCAACTTCCCACAGCCCTACCTCCTTATTACTCTTCTCTTATTGCATCTTCGCTAGTTATCTCTTTGCTTGCTTACTGATTAGGCCATCAATTAATTACTTTATCGGACATCTTAAACTCTCCGCAAGCTTAAGAAACTGGGAGAACAGCGGGTTAATTTGCGAATGAGCACACTTAAATAATTAGGATTATGAACAAATGCAGTCACTGCCTCAGAACTAGACTTTTTCGTACGGTACAAATATTAATCGTGTGTTTTAATCTATGAATTTTATAAAATAAAGAACCAAAGATTGGTTTGATGAATCTCTCCACTCAATTTTCTTAATTACCTGTGTCTACATGATAATATAATTATTCGTTCTAACATTCTTCACAACTTCTTCAGTATGCTGCACGTGAGCCTTTCTTTCTACATTCTCACCATTCACTTTTCCACGATCATTGCCTTCATCACGCCATCTTTTCTCAAGAAATTGCCGATCATACATCTACGCGATACCCTGCAAGCCACCGCGAGGGTGTGTGGCAGGACATACTCTACCATCTCCTTTTTAAAGTTTTGAAAAGACACTTCTTTTCTCCAACTCTTCATAGCACTTCTTCACTCGGCCGAACCGGCATCTTCATCGTTCATATGAAGCACAGCATTTGAGTCTTCCAGCGTAGAATATACTGCTGCTATTATGGTCGATTGTTCATTGCTACAAAGAAGCAAGATCCAGTATTCTGGTGAATCATTTAAAATAGATGAAAAATGTGTTTTTCGCAATCATAGAGAGAGATATATATGGAATAAATATCCATTCAGACGGAGAAAAAATTCATCAATCAAGGAAGCATTGTAATAACATGAAAGAAAAATGTTCTTGCATAAACTGTAAATATATAAATATATCTAACGCTTAACCAGATAAAAATGACTATAGTAGAATAAGGCTACGTTTTCTGTAATGCCAATTTCATTAAAATAATCAGTTACGTTCGCACTTCTTTCACAGAGGAAACAATATTGAGTTCCGAAGGTTAAATTTCAAAAGCTGGTTCCTCATTATCCTTTAAGGCCTTTTGAAAGATACGCCAACTCATAACAACTGTTATTCCAGCAAGCAATTCCAAATTTCCGAGAAACGTTGGTCTGAGTGAGATAAACTCTCAAAGCCATTACGCATGAAAGATGCCTTTTACAATTCCGTCAGTAGCGTGAGAAATCGACATTGTGGATCACCCAAGAACATAAAAAAATCCAACGCACATGCTTTATAAATATTCGTCCATAATCCTACAAAATAAACGGATTAATCACTGTAATTAGCATGAGTAGAGCGGGAGTGCGTTTCTTATTGTGCTCGGTCAAACTGGACAAATGCACCGATCTATCACTGCTGAAAAACTTTTTCAAAGATTTAGCATGCACATCACGAAGAGGCGATTGGTATGCTACATTACAGGTTTTATTGCATTATTCGAGAGGTTGATTGATTAGGATGATCGGAGACATTAGGATGGATCCTAATCCCAAAATGAGACCAAGTCAGATACATGGAAAGAATGGATTTCGTCAATTGTACGAGTAGCATAAAAGTGAATTTTTATGAATTATTTTTCTGCACACAATCCTTTGGATATCATTTGTTATGTATAAATATAATGATTTATGTCATCTTCAATACAAACATTTTAAATATAGCCAATGGAGTGACGTAAACGTGCTAAGTAGATACTGATAAAAAGGCGACACCCTCTTGTGGCAATATGACTATGCATGCCATCAAAACCGTTTGTCAAAATGATGCACAGGAATTAATTATAAAAATACAATAGTATAAGTACAAGGAGCGAAGTAAAAAAACAGAGATTTTCGTTAACTTGTCACAAATCAGATCAAGCAATAGGCAAGTCCCATACTTTCTGCTTACGTGTAGCAGTGTGACCAGACAGGTTGCTGGTTTCGAGCCTCATAAGGTCATCGGATGCCTTTACGTTTTTTCGATTGACGGAGTAGACATAAGGAGAGGCAGTGAAATTGAATAGCTGGGAGTCATTCCAGCTTCGAATCAATCTTGGGGAAATCACGATAAAAATAGCTGTAGTGTAGCGTTGTGTATACTTGGATGTATCTAAGGAACTGTGAGAAAGGGATTGCGTTAAAAAAAATAATATATAAAAGGGGGATGCTTTTCACAATGGCAAGACCTCATTTATAGCCCAAATCAAATTTTTTAGATGTAAAGAATGAGTATTCTTTTCTACTACACTGCACTCTCTTCTTTCCTACCATACATTCTACCATATGACAGCGAAGCATGGACGATAACAGCAGCAGAGAAGCCAAGGCTGGATAGCATTTGAAATGCGGTGCTACCGAAGAATGGTGAAGATAAAACGGATCGACTGAGTGGCGAACGAAGAAGTCTTAAGAAGAGTGGGAGAAAAAATGTTTACTGAAAACCCTAAAGAGAAGGCTTAATAGAACTTCATTAAACTTAATAGGCCACATCTTAAGACGCGATGGCCTAATGAAGTCAATCGTCGAGGGAAAAATGAATGGGAAGAATGGAAAAGGCAGGACTCTTATGAGACATGTGGACCAAGTTGTGAATGATGCAAAAGAGAAAAAATACGTTGATATGAAGAGTTTGGCCGATAGAAGAATGGAGTGGAGGGCTGCGTCAAACCAATCCTAGGATTGTTGACCGATGATGGTGATGAATAAAGATACAACTCAGGAAGCGAACGAATTTTAAAAAATGCGATGGGTTTCGCAATCCTATGAGATGTCACTCGGCCCATGCAGAAGGTATCACAAGGTTATTGAAAGGGCTTGTTTAGCAAATCATAGAGACTAGAAGATTGTGTTACCAAGATTTTAGTTACTTGAAAACTGGAAATCAAGTTAAAATGAGAAGAGGCTGAAATTACAGATATTTTCTACTCCACATCAGCAGTACTAACGGAAGTGAAAATTTAACATCTTTGCTGTCATGCTACGAAAAAACAAAAAATCGTTTCTACCATGTATGTTGCACCACTTTATATCAAGGGAGGCCCAAAATTACGTATATCACAGTGCATTATTATTTTCCAAAGTGTTTTCTTCCCTTCATTTTCAGCAAGAATTGTTTTCACGGCTGGTGATCTACAATTCCCATCCACACGCTCTTGTAGGGGCTCGCAGGTGTAAGCAATCAAGAAATCTTTAGCATTTGTATCCTTACAGCCACCTATATTAATGTACATCGATATAGAATACTTTTCACACGTATAATTATATTTTAAATTGTTATGTTAAACAGCCTAAATACCTGTTATCAATAAAATGCGAAAGAAAACCATTCAATCATGTAATTAGTATAAAAGTGAGGTTATGGTCAAATATCGAAAAGAATATATGGGATCCCGCCATCGGACGCGACTCTCGAGTTAAACGATAAGGATTCACCCAAAAGCTACTGACCACGATCCATCACTCGCTTCAGTCTACCAAAACCCATTAATCTAACATAAATTGCACACCAAAAACGTTTGTGAAACACGGACATTGATTCGCCTCAATTGAAGTGACTTGGCGAAATGGTATGGTCAACGAATAATACATCAGGCATCCAATTGCGTTGAATACGGACGCACCCCTTGCTGAATAGAATCGTTTCAAGCCCTGACATGTTTTAATCTCAATGGACCTTGAATAGGGGCCCGCAAGCTATGCATGACCTCAAAAATGAACTAAATTGATTTATTTATTTTTTCCTTTTAAATCATGAATTCCGATTATTTTTTCATCACACACAATATTTTTCCTCGTCGTCACTATGCATCAAATATGCAGAGGTGTTTCGCCAAAGTGCATTACCTTAGTCATAATGTGTTACACCTAGTGATTTATAAGGCAGCAACACTACCATAGATATTAGAGCTGATCATTAGGCAACTTTAGGTGATCTATCTTTTGTCACAAAGGTTGAAGTTCTCGTGCTGGAAAATAACTAGCGCGAGCACAAAAACAAGAACTGGAGGTGTAGAATTTTAAAGGATTAGAAAAATTATTTGTTCCTACCACTATCTAGTTATAAAATACTAAATAGGTTTCAACTTATTGGATGATTTAAAATATTGGAATTTTTTTCTTCGTTTCACGAGTCCCCACGGCTCCCAGACGTCCAGAGGCCTTCGATTGGCAACCAAGGAGAGGATCTTCAACAACAAGTGCAATGGAATTTGCTTATGATATGCAGCTAAATGGGATTTTGAGTTCAGGTTTTAAAAGCAGAGCTGGTTTTCGGTTTACAAATTTCTCCAAATTTATGCAGAATTTGAAGTTTAACCACCTTTATACTCCAATCAAGCCAATAACCCACTTCTCCTATTTTTCAACACCTCTACCTCACCCAAGTTGCTTTTTACATGACTTGTATTTTAAGCACTGTTCAGTGTTCATTAGTGTCTCACTAGTCTTAAATAATGGGTAGTATTTCAAAATAAACTGGAGGGTGCTTCAAATCTCGTAGTAAGATTCTTACAATTCTGTACTAATTATCTTCTGTCAATGTGAATTTATTGATAATATTAAACTTTTCATTGGTTTCGTGCTCTGTGCTATTTTTCTTTTCCTAACCTAACCTCATATTTCACTCAAAACCTTCTATACCCCAAAATCCCGATCCGAGGGACTAGGCTTTTCCTGATGTCCTCAATATGTGAGTTATTTGCCTTTAATTAAAAACTAAAAACTATAATTCTCAGGTAACGTTACTCTTTACAAAGAACTTTTCCAAATATAATAACTTAAGGTAGCCACAAAGACTACTTTGTCTCATGGTGTCTTCCTTGACTTCCACTACTTAACCCCTTTAAGGAAAATTATTTGCGATGAAAAACATTTTTATTGGCGACCAGTTAAGGATGATGGGGGCATCTACTTGGAACCAAAATCGCTATCTTTTACACAAATTTGTTAAATGGAAACAAAAACGAATTTTAATGGATAAATTAAACTTTTGACCAGAGCCTGTTCCTCATAAATCAAAAATTAAAATAAGCAAAAGGTTGCGCCCACCGAAGGAGCTGCGTAAGGATTACTACATCATCTACCTCCCGTCCTTGACTGTGTTGCGAAAGAAAGAGAAGGGAGAGGAGGTGGGAAGGGGAGGCTAGCCTAAAGAGATCCTGTCGCAACCACTTCCATTGGCAAAGTCGGCTGTGTGTTCCCCATAGTGATAGGGCGAAGGAGCTTCGTGGTCTCAGTTGTGGTTGGACGAAGTGGATGATTCCCAAGTCATTTGCTCGCCCATTTTTCCGAAATTGTTAAAAGCAAAATTTTTTCAACCCTTCCGCTTATAACTGCAGTACTAATTGACGGATAGAATAACGGAAAATTCGGGTCTTTTTATTTTACAAACTCTATCTAATTCGACAATAAAACATATAGGTAGGTAGTAAACCACTCTATTATCGTGAAACTTCCAAAAATATTTTCTCTGCTTATTACCTAAATTACAGGCTAGTATGACCAATCAAATACCCGTAATGAATAGTCGCAAACAATAAATGCAATTGTAAAATGAAATCATGATACCTCAAATAAGTATCGTTAGGGTACGATATGTTAAGGATTCTTAATCTACTGCAGTTGGTATCACATTTTTATTCGTGATAATTACCATCTATGGCAAAAGTTGAATGTATATCTGGCTAAATCCAGTTTTTACAAATTTTTATTTGTCAATATATCACAAATAGATATTTAGGGAGAGATAAGATTTTTATTATCTTGTAAGTACTACACAAAGTATATTTAGTGAAGGGCAGAGTATGGATGAAGTTTTTTGAGACAATTGACTATTTGACGTCTTCGTGGAGGGTAGAAGAAGGGGATGAAACTGAAAAAATCTGTAATAGTAATCACTGGAAACGACAAAATTCTAGATAGTACTAAGCACAGACGTACCAATCGTGCGATATAATTCAAAATACTAAGATTAACCCATATTCCACACCACATCATACCACTGATTGCAGAGCAGTGGCAATGAAAGGGAGAGACATCCAGAATACGTGCCGTATAAAACTCGTCTTTTCCACGAGACACCATTGACCGCGGGTCTTTGAGCTAAATAAATATGCCAAAACTTGTGTGGAATCACGGATGCATCTTTCGCGTTATCGCAATCTTTATCGTTCATGCTTACCCCATAGAGTAGCGCAGGGTTAACAATAACCGTCTATGAAATTCGCTCCACTGATTGTGATAAATTATTTGAAGTGCTGTGCGAAAAAATGAAGAACGGAGATCACGTTCTCTCTGACATATGTTAAATCAAAAAATAACGATAACGCTAGCGCACGCCTTATGAAGATCCATGATCGAGGGACTTATCCCATTCCCAATTTTATTCTTAATTTCCATTTCAAAGGATGGACACTTATCCTCCACCCCTTGCCGGACAACCTTGATTGCAGGGTGATCAGTGGCTGCATATGTACATTGAATCTCTCTTCTCTTCAATGATCTCCAAACAAGTTGTCCCTTCCTCCTCGACCCTTGTATGGACAACGGCGCTGGCAAACATGTACACTTGCTCAGGCCTTTCCACTCTCGCCCACTGAAGGGAATCCTTCCAGATGTGCAAACAACGTTGACTTGCCTCCGACCACCCACACTAGACTACCGAACCACGCCCACCCACCCCCATCACTCTCGTATCTTCTCCCGGATAGGATAAAAACAGAACTATTAAAACCACCGCTCTATTTGCCCGGGGGAGGGAAAGAAGGGAGATAGTTTGCGTAGGCTGCTCGGGGGTTGGTGGAATGCATCCAACATCTGGACCTTTTCTCCAGCGGTGTGTCTTCCTCCCGCTTGAGTTGGCACACCAGTCCTTGTACACCCACCCTCTGACGAGTTGACGGTTACTTTGTTTTTCTCGTCCCCTCCCACCCACGTGAGGAAGAAAAAGGCCTATTTTACTTCTATCCTGTGCAAAGAACGGTACAAGGCAACATGTGTCTCCCCATTCTCTAGATTCCACACCTAATTTCAGCGGTAATGGAACGTCTGGTCAAAAGGGTGGAATATGATGGAAAACTTAGTTTATGAGTCACAGCATTATTTCTCTTGTTTTTATGGAGGGTGATGACTGAAAACTATCTAACCGGCAGATAAGGCTATGGAAGAGAGATCATAAATAGAGAAGGTAAGTCAGAGATGTTTGAAAATTCATATTTTCATTAGGAGAAGTAATACAGCACTGCGAAGGCACCTACCCTTACACTTACATCTACAATAAACCCTGCAAGCCACCAGATAGGTGAGTGGTAGGGGGAGAAATCTCACAAAAAAAGCACTACATATCATGCATAAAAAAGGATTAGTAATAATATACTAGTCAAAACTTCACTGTTTAAAAAGATAAAAATATCAAAGCAAACATGCAAAAACATGCTGTTAGTTCCGTTAGCTTGAAGTCATACCAACATGCTACCTATGCTACTACTAACTACCTATGCTCTCCATTGATACACAAGTATTGAATATATTTACCGCTATACATATCCCTAATTGTACGATGAAAACAACGCATTTTAAATCTGTCAATTCGGCAATATAATTCTCTAAATTACATGTGGAACACAATATATAGATTTTGGTACAGAAATAGATTTTGGTACAGAAATTAAAAGGTAGTGTTTTAAAAATGAATACATATTTTTTTTATAAAAGACGGACTATTCCACCATTATTGTGTTATTACTTTGAAACTAACAATTTGTTGTCATTTATAGGCAACATTCCACGCGTCTCCTCGGGGTGGCAGCATTGTATCTCTCAGTCACACGCAAGTAGTGTATGCACGAAGTAGTATTTTTCAACCTAGTGATGATTGACCCTCTGTCACTAAAGCTTGCGGTGGATTGCAGGGTATTATGAAGATGTAGATCTACTGTCAATAATATAAATGCAATTGAGTGGCTAAGGATTGGCATGGTTTTTGGTAGCGGATAAAGAGTGGAGAGAAACCCAGTTTTACCCGGCCTTATCCTCCTCCTAAAGAAAGATTCGAATAAATCTACGGCTTTTCAACTCATCTAAATGATGAATTTTCACTGTAAAAATGTATGCCTAAGGCTTTTGCTGAATGAAATAAAACAGAATTTATCCCAGCAGTTGCAAGTATGCAAGCATTTGCAAGTATGCCTTAGCATTATTAGTTGATGCATGCTATGGGAATGACAGATAAATATATTTAAGGAAAGGCCTTTCTAACGAGTGATCACGTCTTTACTATATTGATACTAACCATATAGTTGTGCGTGCCTCTTACATCTAGCATATCCCCATCATATAATGTCATTTTATCTCATAGTTGCAAGAAAGCAGTGCATGTTTAGTGATCCTTTTAGACATTCTTGTTTTTGAATCAAGAATCATACGAGAGGTCAATGCACCGATCTTATTCTAGACTTTGAAATATTATGCATGTCGTTGACACCCACACTGGTTGTCGTTTGGAAAAATACATGTGGGGGTTAAGGGGGGGTGGGGGAGTAAGAGTTATTGAATGACAAGGGCAAAGCTTAGACATTTCCTTGGCCTCTCGAACACCAGAAGTCTACAGCGTTCGTGAAGGGGAAAATGTTGATGCGAACAGTGTCCTGGAGAGACATTTTGGCGGAGGTCATCGATAAAAATGACGGACAAGGGGACTGATTGGAAAGGACAGAGGCGGAAGGATATGGAGTGGGTGATGGATAGTCGCAGCTGGAGTGGACACCGGTAGACGGAAGACGGGGGAAATCGAATTCAAGTTTTGGGGAATCTCCGCAAAAGGATCGCCATAGCGTGGTGTATCAAATAAGTGGATAATACGGCTCTACGCACGGTTTTAACACTGCAGATGTCGTAATAAATATAAATGAACTTGAAAATGAGCTATTTCCACAGAGAAAAATGTTTAATGTGATCGGGATTCGCTTTTACAGTTTATTCAGACGAAAAAAAAGCAAATCCCGGTCGCATTAAAACATTTTTCCCTGAGGAAGTTGCTCATTTTTCAAGTTCAGTTATGCTCCGTTTCCACCTTATAACGCCTGAAACCTCAAAATCTGTAAGAAATATATTAATAATCTCTGCGTAATATTAGAATTGTACTGATAAACAATATTGTAGAGACAGATTGTTGTACCGATGGATTTCGGAGGAGAGAATTTCACCAACCCAAATTTGCTCAACAAAGACAATAGTTTTGATGTTACAATTACTGAAGTTCATGCGTCTTCTTTATCATCAAAAGTAACTGGATGATATTATAGAACACTGCATACTTCATTGTCCTCTAAATGTAGATTAATTAATTTTGAAGGAAATAATACGGGTGTATGCTAGATTTTTCACGTCCAGAGTTGGCGTTCCATATCAGCACCCTTTTTAGATTCAAAGGCAAAGACGAAAAGGTTTCTGAACGAACTTGACTGAACTTTTTAAGGTATGAAAAATAATTTTTGATAGAATTATGCTTCGTCTAACGCCGCAATTCTGTGGGTTCCGAGTACCTATGAAACCAACTATATTACAAAAAGTATTTTTTGATATAGCAAATCAGAAGGTCCGATTACAAAATATTCGCCAAAAACATTCATTCTATCGTCTTCAACTTTAATACATCTTATTTCACCTCATGGCATTTAAATCTATCGCATATGCTCCTGATTACAAACAAATGTAGGTAAATGCTATATGAGAGCTTGCGACAATGAAAGACTGATTAAAAATATTATATTTTTTATGTATTTCCTTCGTGTGACATAAATTCCCTCTTACGTTGTGAATTGCGGCCGTTCCTACCAATAAAATGGGTTTATAGCTCGTAATATTTAATTTCTGATTCGTGAATTTCCTCAAGCTCTTTAGGATTAATTTATTTTTCCCATTGAATACAAAAAAGGTTTAAATCGAGTAAGAAAGTTTTGCTGACCCTGAAGATTTTTCTGGTAGACGAAGATTGAGCTCACCAAATTACTAGACCAACGGAGTGTGAAATTTAAACAACAGGGCGAACAGCTCAATTTCCTGCGATCACAAAGGAATCCCAAAAAAGATTTAATTTAACATGAGTATGAAATAAAACTAATTTGATTAAATACATATTAATGAAACGAACTGAGTAAATATTGAGATGGTGGATTTTAGAGACTTTAAGCACGCCTGCATAAAATACTAATTTTATTAGTGCATTTTCACAACACATTTCGCATGTTTCCTTGCAGTTTCGTTAAAAGTATTATCTGTAGTATGCCTACCGCATGATAGTCTTTGTGATCTTTCATTGGGTATGCAGTACAAGTAAACTTAAATGCTCATACATCGTGTATGTTTGGTAAAATGAAACTCACCCCCTGTCACACATCCTCAAGGGAGCTCGTAGAGTAGTTAGTAGATACAGATACTGCGCTCATTAAACAGCTTGGGTTTGCTTGGAGTTGTGCTTAGGGGTCCATGGAGATTGTTCAGATGCCCACTGTACTTCGAGTATCATATTACATTCAAAAGAGAAAAGACCAGTAAAAAAAAAACGTTCCAACTCGAAATTATGAACCCTTCCCCTCAAAAGTTGCTCATAAAACCGACACCTCAGCGCAGAAAATTATGATGGTATTTGTGTCACGCTTAAATGCTGACAAGATTTCAGCGAGGAAATGCATTGGATACGATGTGAAATACATAACAACTTCAAGCGAAATGTTGACAACGAAATTATCAGCAAGACACTAAGGTCTATTTACACACAGGTCTTCCTATTTATTGCAATAATTCCAGGCTTTAGCCATTAGCGTCAACGGCCTAAGAATTCCAGGAATCCAGTCTCACTACTTTTTCCATTTAAAGGTGCGCTATGAAGTTAAGCACTATATGTAAATTAGGTTCTGATGAGACCAAGCTGATGTATTTTGTTCTTGTGCCAGTGTGTAAGTGCATCATAACTTCAGGATGGATAGACGACTTCCGTGCAAGGGAATGTTACTTGAATTTAGCCATCCTATTTATCAATTTTAGTTTTCAAATCATTGGAACAAAATCTTGAATAGTTCATAATTTTAATGGGACTTTATTTCTCAAGCCGGTAAATTCATTTAATGGGGTAAAATGGCACGACACGGGTGGTGACACATGGTTGCCATGGTCTCCAAAAAAGGGACGAAGTACGAAATAATTGATGGGTCTCGTAATATATTTTGACGTTAATAACCGAGACGTTTCTTAATGGAAAAACACGAGAGAGACCGTTATAAAGAAGCCGTTTCAGGCGAAATTCATCCCTCTTACAAATTAAAATGAGTAATTAGGGTGAAAAATTTTTAAAATGTGACGGTAATTTTCCATTTAGCTTTAAGCACCGAGCGACAAACTAACACAACGTTCTAGAAATGGCTAAAGCTAGAACAAAAAAAATGTCTACTGAAGCCTACTTACATTGGCTAGTTTCCAATTGAGCATTACTATTAGGAAGTGCATGGTAATCGTAGTGCATAGTAATAGACTTTTAGGTAAGTAAATATTTATTCCCGTTTTAACATGATAATGGGAATCATGGGTAATTAAGGCTCAAACATTATCGTCACTCCCATTTATCCCGAAGTTCACTGAATAATGTGGGTCAACGAGAAGTAAACGCAGAGAAAATGATGTGAAATTCATAATTATATTTGAGTGAAGACCAAAGACAGACCGTTTCCTATCTTAGTAACCTATATTTTAATGCTCTCACATAAATAGGATAGATATTTCTACATTAATTTCGGGATTTAAGTACCGAAAGCCAATTGCTATTATACACTTAAATTTTTAGAGTAAACTGAATGTAACGCCTGCCAAGCAGGGGTAGAATTACTGTGCGTGAATTATTCTTCGAAAAATTCATGAATAAGCCGGGCTCGTAAGAAAAATTTTGTGAATCTACAATATGCGTCACTCTAGTGCTACCAGGTCTTTACTGAAACCCATTGAGGAAGCAATCGGTGTCTGGCAGCATAAACCAAAATATCATATTAGTCCACCAGAAACTTTAATCCCAAAATTAAGTTCATCATTAATGCCTTGAGTAGCATATAGTGGATTAAGTGCAAAAATGAAAATACATTTCAGAAATGACTACCTTTTTGGGTTTTCATTTCAAACGGACGAGTTAAATAAAACATTTAACGGAAATTGCATGGCTCAAATTAAGACTATTTAGAAACAGTTATCAAGTGTTTAGAGAGGCCTGCGTGAAATTATACGATTCCTGAACGAATTTTATGACAGAAATAATGTATCCCTAGGAAATATCACAAATATCACTTAACAGCATTTCTAACGTAGAAATATCGAAAAGGACTACACATTTCTCCAACGTATCACCTAAAATAAATAAATGTAACGCCATTTAAGAGTTATTAATGACAAGGGAATAATATTGACCTCTCATGGGGAAAGTTTCACATTGCACTACACTCATAGACCTATTAGCGAAAGACAACTTAGATAAAACAGCTTACCCTCAATACTAATATCACAGGCGAGTGAAATTCGCACATTCACGAAGTAAAGAAGTATTGAAGCATTATTTTTATTGCTAATTCCAGCAAAGCTGTAGTTTCAAATGTTGCATCACAAGCATTTTTTAGCTGGGAAATATCCGGAAAGGCGCAATTACTAAACATGAGAACCTCCAATACGTAACATACCCGGGCTGCAGCGTTAGAAAATGTCTTGAGAATTCTAATTGAGTGAAAAGAGTTATTTGACAGCAAACAAAACAAAAATATTTTTGTCATTATTGCCAAGCTCTACTTATGAAATTTACGACAAACTAGAACTTAAAGTAAAAAAACCATAGAGAAAAGAATATTAACACATAGATTACATCGTATACTCATCTTATGCATGACTATGATGTTTTTATTATTAAGTCTCATGCTCCTTGGTCCATGTAGGCAGATGATATTGGAGTAGTGATGGTGATTGGTGATTTCTTAGCCCTTGCCTTACATTTTGGAGGTGTCTTTCAGGGTACTAGGTTGATGCATACGAGAAATACCAGAAAACAATCCACGATGCCGTGCAAGTCAAAAACTTATAAAAAAATCAACGATGTCGTTGCGAAACTGATAATATGAGATAAAAATTCTTGCAATTATCTATTTCCACTTGAGTGTTTAATTTTTAATAAACCAACATCATATAACCTGAAGATTGCTTTGAAAGATGGCATTCATAACATTCCATAAGAATTGCTGTGTACTGCAATCAGTGAAAAGACACATTAAATCACCTTTTCACTAAAACCGTGGCTATGTCAATACTCTGAAAATTTCACTCGCGATTGTTGCGAATCATCACCCGAAAAGGCAGAAGTAATGTCCAAACATTCAAAACTTATTGAAATATTGTTGTTAATTTTAAATGAAAAAATTACGACAGTAAAATAGAATTGAGTTGAAATGATCGGTCTTTTGCAGATAGTCTTTTATACATTTAAGACTATTTGTGTTTTCCGATAAAATCTTCAAAACCACTTGACAGATGGTAATATGAAACACGAAATCTTGAATTCAGAGGTTAGAGTACCGGCCTATAACCCTCGTAGCCGGATTCGAATCCCGGAAGTGGAGGACATTTTTCATCGGTAAACTGGCCTCTACTCGAGTGTTTTGTGGAGACCACTTCGAATTCTCTGCTCAGGCCGTCGAACGGGACGTTAGGCTGAGGTCCCTTGGCGTCTTTCATTAATATAAGAGTAGGCTAATGTCAACGCTGGTTTCTCTCCTGTCTTCCACCACTTCTATTTTCATTCTTGTTCCTTTCCTCCCTTAAGTGCCTGTGAGTGAGGGTATGGATATTAAAACACGCATGCGTAAAGCAGCGGTTTTTACGAGTAAATGTTTTAGCGATATGTCATCTAGTTTATTGCTTCTATTAAAATCTACCTCATGGGGTGCACAATCTACCGTTTAAGCGTGGGGTTCTTGAGAGTCATGCATGTAGGTACGAGACCTTTTTACCCTGATCTGCGCCGTCATTCAGCTCGGCTGAGGCCCGCTGTTCCAGGAATGGCTGGTGATAGCGATTGCCGAACTTTCCCTTTCTTTCTACGTTATGTTCCTCGGGCATCGTCTCCCACCCCTCTTCTTTGTCCCTCCTCTCCACCTCGACCTTTACTTCCCTCCCTTGCTTATCTTCTTCATCGTCGTCTCCCACTCTCCTCTGACTCCGGCCTAAAGATATTGCAAGCGAGTCACTTTGAGACGGCATGGGCCGGCGGGTATCAAACCGCTTTCCAGGCCATTCGGACGCTCCCAGACGGAAGACTAGAATGCGAGAGGTTAGGGATCTTGTGAACACTCTCGAAGAGAGAGAGAGAGAGGTTCGTAGTCCTTATCGGGGGGGGGGCCCACGTTAGAAAACGCAGGTGATTGGGATTTCAGTTAAATCTGTCGATGGAATCAAAATAAGAACCGCATCCCTTCGCATATAGTTCCCGAGGAATTAGTGGTAATGTGATACTTTTTTTAGGCCTAAGATGGTGAACCTTCTCCGTAGAAATTAATACTTCCATTGTTCACTATTTAAAGATGCATTCATACTATAACATCCATTATCAATTAACTTGTTTACTGGCTGTATTTAATGTAACTCCTTCATGATATACCAGAATAAAATGCACTGCA
Source organism: Platycnemis pennipes (assembly GCA_933228895.1). Classification (NCBI taxonomy): domain Eukaryota; kingdom Metazoa; phylum Arthropoda; class Insecta; order Odonata; family Platycnemididae; genus Platycnemis; species Platycnemis pennipes. The sequence goes on from OW121850.1 coordinate 115,544,790, forward strand.
ATTCCACAGAGAACTGAACGCTTCATTTCACGACACTTTTCATGTTAATATCATCTTTGGAATTGCAGTGTAATTTTTCTGTATCTCATTCCATTAATATGATTAAAAAATCGTACACATTGCGCATAACAGATTAATATACAATTAGTACAGAGATCTGAGAGAAAGTAAGTCATAGGTAGTGGTTTGTTGTTGCTATATGATTGTCCATATGAACCAAAAATGGAGTGTACAAACACATAAGTGCACATATGCAGTTCATGCATGCAGTGCATGATTTTTGATAACTCACCATCTACTAAATACCCTCGAGGTTTGTCACTAATTTATATCAAAGGAATATCTTCATCATTAGTTTCGTTTTTTGAAACCATTTTTAATGAAATTGAATCTTTCTCGGTGGGACATGAATGTATATCGGAAAATCCTCACATATATGGTCACCACCATGTACAAACGTGGATGTTAACGTGTGAACCTCGATCTGCAGCAGAACCAATGTATAACCAGGAAACCAATGTATACTACGCCCCAAGTCATTTACATGAAAAAAATATTACACATCCAAAATCTCACTTCATCTACAGCCGTTAAACAGTAATACAAACAAGTGGTACAGAATGTAAGCAGTTTACTTACGACTCTACAATGATATTACGTGAGACTCTATCGACAAATACAAGTATTTTAAAGACCTAAATGTGAAAGTCTGTTACGTGAATAGGACCTAAATTTATCTAAAAGTGGGGATTAAGCTGATAAATGTGACAAGTTTGACTCAAAATAGACTGGGTCATAGCATAGGAACAGCGGCAAGTGAAAATATAACGATGCTACGGCCTAATGGTGCCACTGCCTTAGAGAAAGTCGATGTAACAAAACGTCGGTATATTATGATGAAATACGCAAATGTGTGGTCTAATTTTTGCCTACTCAAATTATGATGGAGTCTTGTAGACAGGCCGTTTACGTAATATTTTAATAAACATTATGATTTAGTAAATTTCATGATTTTAGTATGATTTTAATAAACATTATGAAGCGTTAGAAAAAGCTTCCTATTTCTGTTAATTTTTACACGAAAGAGAAGACAGGACAACCCAAACGGTTATATGGTGGAACATATTGGTCTGTTGAAGACAGCTGAAGACAAGGGGAAAGTGAACGGGAAGAAAGGCAAAAGTCTTGTAATAAACATGTAAAACAATTAACGAGAGGATTTAAAGAAAAGAGTTACGTGAATTCGAAGGGAATTGCCAATAGGAGATGTTAAAAACTATTTTTTACGTGATACCTCTTGAATTATGGTGGCATTCACTTGACATGAACGAAGGGTTCATTACTAGCTGGTAGTTTTTATCATTTTCAGATGCGGTAGTCAATTTCCGTGTCCCCTTTGAACCTTCAGAGCTGAAAGGTCAGCAGTGATGAGGGCATCCAATCTTCTCGCAGTGTCCTTAAAGCAGAGGGAACCTCGCGCGTGTAACCTCATTCCACCGTCATCCTTCCGAGTCGCATCTTTCTTCCAAGCTCCTACCCCCCCTCCCCCCTTTCGTTCCTTCCCCCAAACTCTTGATCTCCTTATAATGCCTTCTTAATGGTGTTTCCAAACTTGATGTTGGGCCTAATTATCTTCCGTGGTTCCGTCAATCCAAACGGGAGTGGAAAGCTCCGCATGGAACCACAAAGGATTTTTATCAAATTCCGTGAGAAGGCAGAAAACCGGGAAGCAGCCTCCTAGGCAAACGTAGTCGTTATTAGCGCGTGGGAGGTCCAACTCGATCCTTGCCATTCTCCCGCTTGTGACGGAAAACTGAAGATATGTCTCCTCGCCTTTGGTCTCGGAGAGTTGAGAATCCAATCGCGACATTAATGGAAACGGGAAATTAGTGGAAATTTTCAGGAGTGCGTTTCGAGCTGGATTTGTTTTGGGGACATGACGTCTTTCAAGTGGAATTTACAAATCTCGGCCCCACTCTTCCAGTCTCTCACCGCCTGATTATCATTGAAGAAATTGCATCACGGTCATAGTGTTCCGGGTCTTGTGCATGAAAAGTAAGTTTTTCATTAAAGAAGAATGGAGATTTTCCACAGGAACAGACCGGTTTTGGTGTACTATCATCAGGTCCTGACCTGTCAGTCAGGACCGAATGGTGAAGTAGTAATCGAAACCGGTCAGCTTAAAGTTTTTCTGTGGAAAATTGCCAATCTTCTTTAATTATCTTATTCCACCACAACACGCCTATCATCATCATCATTGGTCAACAATCCTAGGATTGGTTTGACGCAGTTTTTCACTCCATTCTTCTATCGGCCAACCTTTTCATTGTGAAGCAATTCTTCTCTTTTGCATCCTTCACAATCTGTTCCATGTATCTCATACGAGGCCTGCCTTTTCCAATCAATCCGTTCACTTTTCCCTCGACGATAGTCTTCATCACTGAAAGACTCTTTTCATGAAAAGTAAAGTTTCAGGATGAATGTTTCAGGTCTCTTGGTAATTAGGTGTATTGACCAAAAGTAGGTACTACTGAGCGTAGGTGACATTACTGATCCTTACAGTTATAATATCACTGAGAGCGCGTTAGACACACCTTTCATTTTCTAATAAATATGTTCATAAATGGCAAAATGCAATTACTCAAATAATAGGTACCTCGACAGATATCCTGAATGAATAATAGACAGCAAATACCTGTTGTCATTTGGGGATAGAGTAGGTATTGGGTTGGTGTAGTGGCTAGAGTGCTGGCCTCCCATCCCGATGGTCCGGGTTTGATTCCCGGAGGTTGCGTATTTTTCAGGGGCAAACAGGCTCCTGAGTGCCTTGAGAATACTTGAGTACCTAATGGAGAGCATTTCATGTTCAGTATTCCGTCCGTCAGATGGGACGTTAAGCCGTGGTCCCCTTGGCGCCTGTCGGCTAATGCCGACGCCGGGTTTCTCTCCACCCTTCCTCCGTTCCCTGTTTAGAGCATTTATAAATGACATGTTAAAAAAAGTCTCATGTCACCCTCCTATATGATACAACTTATGTGCGACCTCCAACTTTCTTGTCTTTGCTAGCCCACATTTCACTCAGTCCCATAGAAAATTCTCTTATCTCTCCCTTATCTCTTCCGAACGCATTCCACTTTCCTACAACCCATTGAGTATATATGAGAAATGAGGCTTGTTACCAGAATTTTCTGTTATTGACAGTGACGCGCTGAAACCGGCTGACTGAAAGCATATCGTGGGAAATCACCATGCATTTATTTCACTCAAATTAATCAATTGCTCATCAACTTGGAATTATAGGTGAACAATCAGCTTCTCCTTTCTTTATTTAACTTTTTGACAGCAACGCGTTATGGAGAGATTAGGCATAGTTTGCGCTTAATCTAAACTGAACATGTGCATTGCAGAGGTATAAACATGAATAACAATGAACTTAAAGAAGTTATTTCAAAAAGTCAATGATCGTTTAATTGAACACTATATTTTACGGTAAGATTTTCTGAAAAATACATTAAAATAGCCGAAATGTTATTTTAAAATGAATTTTAGTCATAGGATCCCTTGTTAAAGAAGTAAACCTGATGATGACGTGGACTTTTTAAAATTAAGTTTTGACTTTATTTCCCTGGAATGCCAATGAATCTGGTTTACAAAGTGGTCAAGTGATATTTACGGACTAATGGGGTCGTTTTCCACTATTTCTTATTGCCGAATCTGATAGATTTTGTGAAATAAAAAGACCCGTACTTTTCCATTTTTTGATCCGTCATTTATTTCGCGAGTTATAAGCGGCGAAAAACTGATGTTTTAAACCCTTTCGAAAAAGTGGACGTGGTGCAACCTCTGGCGTCATCGACTGCGTCCAATCACAACTGAGCCCGCGAACCTACTTTGCCTTATCGGAATGGGGGGAACACAGCTGACTCTGCCAATCGGAGCAGTTGCGACAGAATCTGTACGAGAAGACCTTCCGAGAACCCCCCTCCTCTCCCTTCCCTTCCCCTAAAAGCAGTCAAGGACGGGGGGAAAGTGACGTCAATGACATCAAAGCAGCTTTTTCGGTGGGCGCCACCTTTTGCTTATTTTAAATTTTAATTTATGAGTGAATGATTGTGGTTAGAAGATTAATTTTTTAACTAAAGTTCTTTTTTCGTTTCCATCTAACGATTTCGTGTACAAAATTGCGATTCCGGTTCCGAGTTAACGCCCCCATTCTGCTTCTATTTCCCTGGATATGTCAGAAATGAATATGATTCAATCCTTGTTTGCTCAAGGCAGGCGATGCCTAGAATACCTACTCTGACTCAGCTCGGAGAAATATTTTTTTCACTCAATATGCTTTCGGCTTGTATGAATATTACGAGGCATTTCTGTAATCGACGGAGCAATAAGTCCTTTTCTCCTTCAGAAAGCAACTCAGGCACTACCGAAAAATCCTAAGGTTTGGCAAGGCAAAACAACATTTTTCTATTTTTTCAGCCCTGAGTATTTTTCTGAAAGAGAAACGCTTGTCTGGCTCAACAAATGTAGATGTTGAAAGTGGGCTTTTATATCTACTTGTCACATTCAAAGAGAGTGACTGAAAAACTCCGGGTACTTATATAAATGAATCTGGTTCCATAGATCTATTTCGGGTATTCAGGTATATTTTGTTCAATATCTCTGCTAACATATTAAACTCGTTTCCATCCACTCAGTTGTAGTCATTACGTTTGCATCGCGAGTGAAAACATGAACCAAATGTGGTTTGCAGGAAAAAAATCTATGTTAATACGATACTGCAAGACTGGTATTTTTGTCCTCGACCCATTGAATATAATGGAACAAATAAGACTGAATTAGGTAATTAAAAAGCGATTAACAACTCATTAAATATGGACCAAACAAGTATTCATCATGTGGAAAACTGTTGAGGACCAAATCCCATAGGAACGATCTCTTTCGGGTGGAGTAATAAAATGGACGCACCCGATGACTTTAAGCTCAACAGCTAGGAGTTTCCCTTATTAAGTAGCATTCAACAGCTCATAAATTCATGGAATGCATGCATGGTGATTATTAATCACCTTTCACAAGCTCTTGAGGATACTGAGTAGACGAAGATGAATACAGAAGTGCAACTCTCATCGGGTAAAAGATTAAAGCTATGGAGGTAAAATCGATGGGCAACTTCATCCTATTAAAAAAATCTTCCTCAAGCGCTGGTTAGAGGGGCGTGTCTGCAATGCATTATTATGAGGGTTATAGAACTCTAATTAAGAGAGGAACTCGTAAGCAAGCGCATAAGAGAATTAAGTCACGGATCGTTAAAAGTGAAGCAGGATGGAATGTCGTTGAATATGCTTACGTGCGTTAATTTCAAAATGAGGGCTCTCTCAACACGAGGGCTAATTTAAATACATTTTCTCTCTCCCTCCCTTAACCATTTTTACCATCAAAAGTAGAACAAGCGCAAAAAGAATACATCTCTCTCTTGACTCATCCTGAATTTACCCCCGCACAGGGTCTGGTAGAACTTTTAAATTGATAGGTTAAGATGTTAGATATATATTAGGAACCCTAAAATATTATGCTAGACTTGACCAGGTATATAATATTAGAGAGATAGATTGTTATACGGAAAGATTAAAATGTAATTTTTCCCGCGTACCATTGGAGAGCCTAATAGGAAGCATAGCAAAGGGATAGGTTAGAGAAATACTGAGAAATACGCGGTGGCACGCAGGGTATTACGTAGATATTGATAAATGTTGATTCATATTTATTGCCACCTCTTCTTCTTCTCTCTCAGGGTGGGTCTCAATTTTTTAAGCATTTTCAAGGAAAGGTTATCTCTCTCATTATCTCTCTCCCAATCCCTACTTAAATAAATTATCTGAATAGCGTCAGCATACATTCCAGTTCTGATAGCATTAACATGAACAGCATAACTTCGTACAATGATATTATTATGCATGTGCATATGTCATACACCATTGCTACAGTATCTCACAGGACAGCGTTCGGCTACTGGCCTGAGGGTTAACCCCCAGCGGAAGGGTCAAGTCGAATCTGATTGTGAACTTTTAACAAGCCGAGCGTAACTCAAGTTTCTCAACAATAAATTTCAACGAGAAATCACATGCATCAGGGGATAAAGGTATTGCTTCACCCGAGCACTCTACACTAATTTAGGAGGTTAACATTTCGCTTAGCAGAAATGTAAATTACATACGAAAACTTGACCACAGCGGTGCTATTTAAATATAAAACTAAACATTTTATTTGTGTGTCTAGAGGTGATACTTCGATCTTTTACGCTTGTTTCAATCCTCCTCTGTGAACTATGCACTATACTAGATGAGCCACCACACTCGGTAAACTGGGTATACTTCAGTGTTTACCGTTTCCTTACATTGACACCGCACCGAATAGAGTAACACGCCTGTTGAATGACATGCATTGAATGGTAAAAGCCTTCTCCGCGAATCTTCTGCTTCTGAACTGTACTGACGTTAGTAAACCTCTATTTCCTCTGGTTACCCTATGGAGGTTAAATGTTCATTTGATCTTCACCACTAATGACTGGAATCCATTCTCAATGCATGCCATCGCAACAAATGATTAATGATAACCTATGTATCTCAGTGTATTAACTTCGCAGGTGAAATAGGTACGTGTTAAAACTAATAGTTTATCAGTTTATTTATAAATTAGTATAGCTGTATTTAAACGCGAACTTGGCTTCAGTTTAAAAGATCTCACCAATTAATCAATATAAAAATAAATGGATTAATCAGTATAGAAAATTATCTTAGTCTCAATTTTTTGAGTTTTTCTGAACGTTAATTTGGTTCCATTGCTGTGAATATGTTGTCATTTTATGAGTTTACAACCAATGGTGATAATCCAAAAGGTCCATAACTTATTTAAAAAGAGGGATTTAAATCGAAAGTGCTTTTTTGTGTAAATACAAGTTGAATAGTCATGAATGCTGAACAAGTTAAGTTTTTAAACCAAAATTAGTTCATATGTTTTATCAAATGGATTAATCCGAGTGTATCGCCCTTAGCCCAAACGCATTGCCTATAACTTCTTTTAACATCACACCTATTTACCTAAAGATATGACAAAAAAACACAAGTGGCACTCAATCATTGTGCGCTTGAAATTTTCCCCATTGATTATAATGCTGTTAATTTTTACAACCTGGAAAATATACGTAACACCACGTTGAATGTAGTTTTTCATGTATTTAATTGAATAAAAACGTTTAGAAATACGGGTTAAAAGGTTCATTACGCTTTTCTTACTTACCCTCGTATAACCCATGGGTAGGTATAATCTTTAAGAAGAAAAAAATGTGATGTCTGGAAAATATGGGGGAATATATGAGGGTTCAAGCGAGCAAAGGGAACTGCCTGATCATGGGGGAACTTGGAGGAAAGAAAGGCCAATGAGCGGCCTCGAGATACAAGTTTTTCTCCTTTGCCACCGAAGAGAGGAAAGGAGAGGCCGCAGGTGAGAATCTATAAGTGAATGGCGAGGTCTGAAAACCGAAAATTGATCCCCATTCCGTCTTCCTCAACCGGCAGTGATGAGCAATGAGAGAAAAAGCAATCAAATAACGTGATACATTTACCTATACTCAAACACTGGGTGAAGGAGGGGAGAAGAAATAGGTCTCACGAGGGAGAAATGTATTGTTATGAATGACTTAATCTCTTAAATAAATTCCAAGACAGTATTTTCAATGATGATGTTAAAAATATTTTGCGGACGCCAACTTACAATGGTGGACTGGACCATAATAACAAAATTAGAGAAATTGATTGCCGAACTGACAGATTCAAAATTTCCTTTTTTCCTCGTACCTTTAGGGATATGAATAACGGTAAATGTATCCAGTGCGAGTGTAGCAATGTATAACATTGGTAGCTGCATGTTGGTATAAGGACTTAAAGCTAACCCAACTAACAGCATGTTTTTGCATGCATGCTTTGCTATTTTAATTTTTAATTACAAATTTTATGCTTGATATGTAGTGCATGTTTGGTGAGAGTTCACCCCCTGCCACACACCTATATGATGGCTTGCAGGGTATTATGTAGATGTAGATGTAGATTCTTGTGGGCTGGTGGGCGACTACGGTCGGTGGAGGAAATGCGCCCACGTTCACGATGGGGCCATACATCTACATCTACACGATACCCTGCAAGCCACCGCGAGGGTGTGTGGCAGGGGATGAAGATCACCAAGAATGCACTACCGACATGCAAACAAGTAACTATAGGGCCTCATGCAACTAGATCGTAAGTATCTATAGTATTTAAGGGATTAATACATGCATCATGCACTACAGACTACGAATAAATGACAGAGGGAAAGTCTTCGAAACGGATGGTTTAGACTTGCTCAGCCAACACAACCAGACTCTTGAAAGGCGATAACGCAAGATGCTGAGGGATACCGAGGCGAAAATTTTTCCTGATTTTCCCCGCGCGTGATCGCGAATCGATTGAAAGGCACGATTGGAACGAACAATCAAGAGCGTGGACGAACGCGGTATACACCACGATCGCTTGGCGAGAACGTGACTACGTGAGATATTTCAGTTGAGGAAAAAAGGCTTGCTGCATACGATACTGCGATTGGTCCGGGAGCATCATCATTTGCAGAGCAAGGATAAAAAGAACGAATTCCGTTTTGCTGGTCTTCCATCCCGAAGTTCTGAGTTCAAATATATTAGCAGAGCTTTTTCATCGGTTTAACATTCCCTATTTGGATTCAGGAAATCTACACATGGCCAGCTGTCCTTTGGTGCGGTAATTAAGGGTAAACTCTATAGGTGATTCACCAGTAGGGTGGTTGGTACAATAGGCCAATAGGTTTAAGTGTCCCAGGGCCGCCATGAAAGGAAGTACACCATGACCACAATCTAATCCAATTCCTAATTGAATGTGAATATGTACTTCATTTTCAGCACAAATTCTTCAGATGAAACATCACCCAATGGATCTCTCACGATGATTCACCAGTAGGGTGGTTGGTACAACAGACCAATAGGTTTAAGTGTCCCATGGTCACCTTGTGAGGAACTAGACCATGACCACAATCTAATCCAATTCCTAATTGAATGTGAGTATGCAGCACTTAAATTCTTTAGATTTATTTCCAGCTTTACTTTATTTTCTACTTACAGCTACACTTTATTTTCAGCACTTAAATTCGTCAGATGAAACATCACCCAATGGATGTCTCACCTGCTTTCTTTAATGGTAGCCTATTTAAGACACCTGGTTTCTCTTCACCTCTTCTCTCCAACCATAATAATCATTCTGCTTGTATCCATCAAACTACATGATTTTCAAGGCACCATATTACCTAAACAGTCGGCCATCTATCCTAAAAACAATTATAACCTAGCAAGGAAAAACATTATAACGATGGATAAAATTCGGAAGCGAGGAGGGAACAACCTTATCGGATACATCTTGGAATAGAATGGTATACGGAGACAGTTGTCTTGGTAAGTCTGAATGGGAAGTACTGGAAGACTTTGTATATGAATAGCAAGTAATGAGTGTCGCAAAGAGGTGACATTTTGATATTAAGAGGACGCAATCGAAGAGTATTAAACAAAAACTTTACGTCATAGTTTAATATTCCGCGTATTTATAGCAGTATACTGCGAAGGCAAGGAAGGGTGAAAAGCAAAGCGTCCCGTAACTATCCTCGTACTATTAGGGATAAGAATAACGGTAAATATATCCAGTACGAGTGTAGCGATTGATAGCATTTGTAGTTGCATGTTGACATAAGGACTTAAAGCTAACCCAACTAACAGCATGTTTTTGCATGTATGCTTTGCTATTTTTCTTTTTTTAAATAGCGTAGTTTTGAAGAGTACCTATATAAATACTAATCCCTTTTTATGCATGATATGTAGTGCATGTTAGGTGAGAATTCACCCCCTGCCACACACCTTAATGGTAGCTTGCAGGGTATTATGTAGATGTAGATGTAACACTTGGTCAGAGAACTTGGGGGATTTTTCTTTCAAATTTTCGAGTACACGTCCTCTTTTCATAAATTTCCTCGTGGCAACCGCTTTTATTTTCACTCCAGCGATGAAAAAAAAACGCTGTCGTTACGTGGCTTGTATCACGTGGTTCGTACCGCGTGACTTTCACCGCGGTGGCGAATGACCACGTGACGTTATTTACACGGAAACTTTATCCCGGCATGAGTTCCATTGGGATGCTTTTGAAGACCTCGATGACAAATGCTGGTCGCATATTTCATCTCCCTAAAAAAGGGGAAAGGAGCGATGGTGGGCTGAGTGAGAGAGAAAGAGGGACATTTCGAATGGAGAGAGTGGAAGGCGAGTAGGGAGATCAATGGAAGCAAAAAAACTTGCGAGTTTCCGTATCCCGTGTGGGTGAGGAAGTAAAAAAAAAAGATTTAGAAGATTTAGGTCTCCATGGTTACCGAGCGATCCCTGTTGAACTCATTATGGCGATCTGCGGCCATAATTTATTTGCACTTCCCGCTGACTCAAAAATAAATTCCCTCGGAACCAAGGAATCTCTGGCCGCGAGCCACGGGGAAAGGAATTTGTTTGTATTCCAAACACACACATGATCCCCGAGATGAAAGAGGAGGGAAAAAGTGAAAGCTTGATTCGGAATTCACGGTCAAAGAGGGTATGTTTTTTTTGGGGGGGACTCTGGAAGCGGAAGCACGCGATCGTCGTCAAAAGAATTTTGCGTGGACGGACCATCCACGCCACTTTTGGGCAATCGACGAGGAAATAAATGTCTCACTAAGCAATTCAGTGGTCAAATGTAACAAACCGAACACATATTACGAAGCTCAAGCTTCCCTTCCACTCGTAACATAAGATCCAATTGCAACACTCTTCCTGGTGAAACTGAGCCTGATGGTATATCCCTGCTACGAGACCATCGCCATGTCTGTGGAAACTACTGCCTTGGGTCTTTTACTCTCAGTTTCACGCAATTGTAAGGTTCACTTTATATTTGTATAAGCATGACCCGGGTTTCATAGCATAGTTACATCTTCAGGTAATTGTTCATGCATGCATCATCTTTATATACCAACTTGTGTGCGACAGTAAGGACATCTATCTGTCGAAAGGGAGTGGTGTGGGTTGACGTTGGAATGAGAAGGGATAGAGGAGAAGAAGCGGTTTTTAGGTTAGGTAGAGGGATTCCCAGTGTTTATGGGTCTTCGACCAGCGAGGGGTAGAGTGAATGAGGAAACGAAGGTATAAGGATGGTTGAGGTAAGGTGGGTGAAGGAGGGGAAAGGGGGGGAAAGAAGGATTAGCGGGGGCGCATTATGTTTTACAAAGCACAATGGTAGTTCATGGGTCCGATCCCTTCTCATTCCACCGTCAACCCACCTCACTCCCTCCCGACAGATAGATGTCCTTTGGCCGGGATTACGATGAACGTTTTCTGACGTGACGCAAACGGACGGTGGCGGTGAACGGCGACGTAGCGGATCAATTGTTGGTGGTGTATCACGATCGACGGTAGATAGGAAACACTGCCGTTTTCCAATATGGCGGCGAGGCGAACAGTCACCTCTTAGGTTCCAATTGGTGTAAAACCGTAAGTTTCTACCATTTTCCAAAACTTTTCGAGCGTGAGTGAAGTGGGAACGTAGCAGGTTGTGTTGTGAAAATTTCATCGAAAAAGGACGATTTTCAGTGGTCGAAAAAAGTTTTTGAAAAGTGTCACCCTCATCAGAATATTAACCCTCTTCCCCCCACTTGATTTTCAAGTCACTCGTGATTGGTTGACGGAAACCAACGTCAGGGGAAAGCTAGACCTTGACAAGCTTTGCTCAACGTACGTCGGCGGCACGTCGACGTCCGTCCATCGTGCTTAGCTTCATTGAGTTCCCATTCTCCTAACTACAACTACGCCACCTTCCGTTTCCGTCTCGTCAGAAAACGTTCATCGTCATCCCGGCCGTCGCACCCAATTGGTATATAAAGATGATGCATGCATGAACAATCACCTGAAGATGTAACTATGTTATGAAACCCGGGTTGTGCTTATTCAAACGTAAAGTGAGCCTTACAAAGTTTCATTCTTTTATTTTCCATTATGGAAAGGTATCACATGGTCAAGCCTGAAGTTATCAGCTATATTTCATGCAATTGGTCTTCGCCCTCAGATGCAAAAAAATATATAAAAAACTCAGATCAATTTCCCCATTCCTCATACCTCGCTTGGCAATCTCAATTTCTTTTTAAATATCATCACTTCGTCCATACACTTTATCGTTGTTTACTAAGCTGTCACGGTTCATCCAATGCTCGGAACTCATTTTTTTGCCCATTCGAATAGCGTTACCCAAATCTTGTTGGCGAGAGGGCTCATTCTCCGAAAGCAATCATCTCGATATGCCCAAGTAAGGCCTTCAGGAATTCATCTCCACTCCGTCGAAAATGATGAGTGAGAGATGGCTTCCCCTTACAATGGATGACTTAATCCAGATATGAGAATCAGGTCTTCGATTATCCAATGAGGAACTCACGAACATTATTCTTTGTTTGGAAAGACTTCACTGCACGTTTTCTGGCCTACATCATTACCTAGTAGACCAGCCAAAAAATTGAATTTTTTAGGTATTTACTTTCGACGAATAATTAAAGATTCCTTCCACAGTTGAAGTAACATGCTAGCAAGTTTCAGAAGCCCCCTTCATTTTAAAGCATTGCAAATACAGCTGAAAATAGATATGTGAAAAACTAAGTTTTTTAGCGAGTGTTAGGCCACAAAACATTGCAGCAGGTTTTTGGCAGATAATTACCATTAGAGCATTTAAGTAGCGAGGTCGACAGCCAAAAAAAAAGAGGAGAGGGATTTTTTTGTGTGAAAGGTAAGCTTGACAATAATTTAACAGTTTCATCACTTCCCGTTCAGGAATATGAACTTTAAAGAGCTATACTGTATCGCTATACCTCTAAGCTAATGCAAAAAATTTAAAAACGGAACAAATAACCCTCGTCCAAAACGTATCCGCTCAAAACTTAGAAGGAATGCAAATGACCAAAATATAATTGGGTAATGTATGGACCATAAAATGGCCAGTAGGCTTTATTCGTCAAAATATGGCTCCAAAAAGGGTATGGGGAGATAAAAGGCCTGGTATGTTGGTAAATATCGGTGAAAAAGGCAAACTGAATACACAAGGTGGGTCAAAAGCAAATACGTAATTTTTCGGGGTTACTCATTTTTTATACCTTGGGCAATTTTTCAAACACGGGATGAAAACTGATCTACTGGTTTTCAATAATGCTTCACCTTTGACGCAAAAATTTCCCTCATGATAAATTTGTCAACAACCCATTTAGATATTTCTGTTGATAATTCTCTCCCACTCTTAAGGGTCAAAAGCTAACAACCTCTATTTGATTTTTAGCCTTACGACATCCTCTGAAAGAGAACCATTTAGAATCACAAAAAACTAGACAATCTAACTAGGTAATGAGAAAGCATGGGAGTCGTTTTCACTACAAATGTTCAAAAATATTTCATTGTGTTTTTGAAAATTGATTTTACGGTCAAACTGTTTTTCCCCGATTCACACAACTTTGAAATGAATGTGCGATTAATGATGAACATCAAGCTAGTTAGTCCCGTTATTGATTCGATAGAATTTTCTACTTCGCCACATCTAGGTTTTATTTCAAAGGATATAAGCTTTTAAAGCGCACTATTTTTCAAAGGGTAAACTTTACCATCACTACTCAGAAAATCATTACCCACATTTAATCTCTATTGTATCCCTCACATAGGTATTGAATCTCAAAAATTGTCTATATTTTTCAAAATACGTATCATCTACCTTCAAGGCCACATTGATTTTGTATTTATTTTCCAAACCTTTAACCCTAGGTAACAAATACATTAACTAAATGTGTTATCTACTCCTAGTTCAAAATCAAGAATTTGATGGCTTCATTAAGATAGGTAAAAATACCTTTTTTCAATTATGTTATCAATGTTTAAATGCACATTCTTCCAATTTCCTAAACTTGGAATGCTGCGCTCCGAAATGCAAAGTAATATTATCCATATCTGTTTAGGTTTGATGATTTTTGCCACAAAGTACATAAATACATAACTTCAAAACTGTGCCATATATCCTGAACTCCAGTATTTCAGCGTGGTCCATCGTTGAAACTGGATTTTCAAAAATTCTTCACTGAAATAACTCGAATGTTTTAATCCTAGTCATAACTATCATCTGTAGTTTACTGTTAGTATTACTTCATCTTCATTCATGCTTACCTGATCATAATCCTTATATTGATTATCATCAATCATGCTGTTTTAGGGAGAACGATCACTTTCAGTTTTTTACTATTAAGAAGCTTAGATAATATAAAACTATTGGTAATGACTTCAGGCTTTAGGTACTATGTGAAAACTCTCCATGATGAAATCGGGAATACAATAATTACACTTTGTAATGGTCCACTATGAATGTCAGGATGAAGATGTCACTAAATGAACGAAACACGGGTGGTAATAATAAACATTTATGGTGGACCATTACCATGCGTAATTATTTTATTCTCGATTTCATAAGTACAACTAAATGGCAAAAAATTCGGTAACGCCCAATCAGCAGTACAGTTCTGACCATGGATCAAATCGTATTATCGATTGCATCAAAACAGCATAGATAAGATTATTACCGGAGATCAATATGCCACCAAACGGTACCCAAAGCATTCCTTGGCCAAAGAGATAAATTTATCCGATAGTAATTTCGAAATACTTGTAAATTCCCCATCGGGGTTATTCGATTATCAAAAGGAAAATGCATTTCACCCTCTGCGATCCGAAAGAAACCTGTCAATTTCACTATAGCAAATATTCCGCAGAGAAAAAATCATTGAGAAAAAATCATCATCAATTCCACAGATAAAAAAAAGCCTTGGTAGCTCAACTCGTAGAGCACCTGGCCGGAAATCAGGGGGTCTGGGTTCGACTCCCGGTTAAGGCAAATGCTTTTTTTCTCCGTGGAATATTTGCTATAGTGCAATTTCAGGGGGTAACGCCGCTAAAGCTCTCACTGCTAGTACGTGATCTTTGAATTCCTGGCAATTTTAGCCTTTTTCCGACCGTAAAATGGAGCATAAATTTGATAAACCGACGCCAGGTTTTTTTGAGAACACAGGGAGCAGGAGAATCGCCAAATAAATTGGAGAACCGCGAACTGGCCGCGAGAACTTTAACGGCATCACCGGCGGAAATCGCACATTTGCAGAAGTTCCACAGAAAAAAAAATCATTCTCCTTGACCGGGACTCGAGCCCGGATCCCCTGGTTTCCGGCAAGCATTAAAATTTCACAGTGCAAGATGAAGTATCGGTGGCTTAGTTGGTAAAAGCACCCGGTAGAAAATCGGGGGACCCGGGTTCAAGTCCCGGTGTGGCAGGTATAGTAAGAATGAAAACGGACATGCATCGTCCACAAATTGCTCATGGATCCGAACACAACTAAGACTAACCCAACTAACACTACCCACTTGCTTCCACTACGTGACGAGAAGAAATTATCATCACTTACTCCTCTTCAACACAATGGATTTAAGAAAACGCAATTGAAGAAAACACCTGTAGGAATATTGTTAGCTAACCTTTGTCAAAACAAATAGGTATGTCAATATCAAGCTGATAAAGTGGCAGAAGTATCCCCTTAATTAAAATAATAATATTTTATAATGCCGAAACCTACATTACTTGCTTAATTAGATGGTGCCAATACCTAATTTCGTTGTGATTTAACGATGATAAGTATATTGTCAGGCCTTGTTATTTACAGGTTCTGCACACACTGCAATCCAAACATTTGCGTCTTCAATTTTAGAGCCATATAGAAACATCGGCCCAAATATTTTTACTTCGTTAAACGAATTCTCATGACCTTCGGACTATAGTTGACGCAAGCAAGATGCTTGTCATTGTACAGGCCCATGCATAGAAAGAATCGTAGTGAATTTTGCTTCATGTAAAGAGGAGAGAATAGTATGGAAAATGTCTCAAATACATGGACGAATGAGCAGAAAAGAACCTTTGTACCATTTGCACGCATTCATACATGCAATTTCCGCGACTTGACGATACATTCAGTCACACAATTATCATTGCTTCGTGTAAAACGGTCTCCTGAAAACAAATTGCACGCCCAACTGCTACATCTTTCGCGTTTGCGGAGTTAACGTTTGGACCATATCTATCAATTTCCATATCTATCGCGGTGTATTTACACAAAACCAATGCATTTTTTAGCTGTAAACTCAAATTCCAGTGCGTATCATTTCTATAAGCCAATGGAAATAAAACCTCTAACGCGTCCCAAGTCATGATTGATGAATATAGATGTCGCCCAAACGCCGTACCACACTAGCCGTTGCCCGACACGGTTGTGCAGTTGGCCAATCAGCAACAACGAGCTCTCCGCGGCTGGATGATAGGAGCGAATCTATTTCAATCCGGTCGGCTGCGCAACCGAATGGCCAATAGGAGTTCGCTTCGCGGTGACGTGCGGTTTGTGATTATATTTCACGATGTTTTGATTGTTAACATTTTAACTTATGCGTAAACCCCAAAATATTTTAGGCCATTAAAACAACATTTAAATCTTTTGAATTGTCTATATTTTTTCCAAGCATGTATTGCAACAGCATATGTACATTTAATTGTAGTCACATGGGATGGACTTAATCCATTTTCTTGTTGTAATTGTAGTAGGGATGCCACATTGGCTAAAAAACATCGAGTCGTCAATGTTTCGATGTTTATATAAGTACTCACCACTCACTCATTATCCTCATTATTCATCGACATAAGTCATCGATGTTTCGATGTATCGTGCTTTTATGCCTTCATATCCGAGGTTAGGTATTATCATAGAGGTATTAGGTATTATGCATCAAAAATTTTGCAGCTTCTTAAAAACTTGCAAGTTTGAACATTATTCGGAAATCAGACCTTATTTAGTAAAATATTGATAAATAATACGCAAATATTTTCCATTGAATTTATTTTTAAACATAGAAAACATATCAATGTTGCATAATTAAATAAAGATAAATAAACATAATACAACAAATAACACAATAAAGTGGGTGTACCTATTCCCTAAAAATATTCTAAGCTTGGTAGTATTAAAAAAATCGAATGGAAAAACAGTGGGTTTAAAACGTTTAAACCTCCCAGTGTCGATAAGGAACACTTTGCTTAATATGCAGCGACCCCAACCTACTCCTGATATCTTGTACCATCTAGTTGAGAGCTGATACAATCCTCTCAGAAGGTACTGATGTAGGCATGGCGGATCATGTTCTTGGAAGGCAACACTGGGATGAAAACATGAACGATTTTATACCTTCACTTGTTTCCCTACACGCGAACGATAGATGGCGTAATTAGGGAAGGTTCGTTCGTATTCTTAAAAGGCTTATGATAATCAGAAAAATGAATTATTGGTCAACCGAAATCATTTATTATACCGCTCGTTTCCTAAAACATCGGTGCGATGTTGAGTGTTTTGAAAACATCGATTCGATGTTCCATCGTTGTCTTACCACTCGATGTTTTCGATGTATCGGCAGTAAAACATCGAGTAGTCCGATATATCGAGGTCGATGTGACATCCCTAATTTGTGGCAATAATCCTATATTTGAGGCAGCACAGGAGCAAAATGTAAACAGAAGGAGCACGTGACCGTGAGACGAGATCTTAATCGCTGCAATTGCGCAACCGGTTGATGAGATTGCCGGTCAATGTTATTGGAAAGGTTTACAACAAACCAACCAATCGCAACCAACAACGGCAGCATCTACATCTACACGATAAGATTGTTAGTATCTATAGTATTTAAGGGATTTATACATGCATCATGCACTACACACTACTCTAAAATATTTCACCTACCTATCCCTTTGCTATGCTGCCTGTTCTGTTCTCTTATAGTACGGGGGAAAATGCCATTTTGAATCTATCAGTACGACAATCTATCTCTCTAATCTAATCTTATTTGCCTGGTGGAATTTAGCATAATACGCTGGATTTTTAAATATGTGCCTAATATCTTCAGCAAAGCTATCCAATAGAAATTTCTCTAATAGATTTAATCCGAACTTTAAAACTGCAACCATAGCCTCAAACTGATTGTACCATACGGCTGGTCAACGAAAGCTAGAAATATATAAATTCCCAGCAGGAGAGAGAGATTTGTAATTGGTAGTAGTAGCCGCTGGTATATCGTCTGAAAATGAGCGAAGTTCAGAGGTCTCCTTCTATTATTAGAACATTATGCCGAACGTGGATAGCGGTAACCACGCCCCAAAATAAAACATCCCGTTGAGTTTGGTAGCATAGCGATGAGCAGGGTTTAGGGGCACTCGGATTAACAGCCCAGAGGCTCCCGACCACCCGATATCTCCCCAAACACGGAGTCGAGGGATTTACACAAAATGCAGAGCCCTACGGTCCGGGTCCGGAATGGAGATTGAAAGAAATTAAGGTCCACTATTCGTCGTGGGAATGAAAACAAAAGTCGGGGTTGTCCCTCCGGGCAAAGAAGGCGATGAAGTGCACAAAAATAAACAGGCGCACGTTCCACAATCACCCAAGATGGATCACATTAAATTTCTCTCCCGCGCTTGTTGTCTCGCGGCAATTGCTTGACAAGCATGGACCTCAGGGACTGGAAGAATTGCATCCGGTTCCGTCACAAGCCCTCATCTTCAACGCTCTTCGAAACGTGGTGGATCAAATTCCTCGCTGTATTTTGAATACAAACAAACGGAAAAGACGAGGCGTTGGATAAAAACCATAGCACGCACAAGCATAATTCCGGGAGACAAATCATACAAAGGAGTATCGTGTTCATCCTCTCCACATAGGTATTTCCGGGAAAATATTTCACATCCGCGATATCAACCTCTCCAATTCCAGCAATTGTGGGATAGAAGGGATGGAATAATTTAAGGATTAGGCGGGTAATTGGGAAGGGAGAGAAATATTTTAGGTAAGTAAAGGATGAGGAGGATACTCGGAAGTGCTTGTCAAAAGAAGAAGATAAGGAAACGCTGAGCAAGGATTCAGATGCAATGCAAGAGTGGTGGGACAGATGGCAGTTAGAACTTAACCTTAAAATATGTAGCTATTAATTTTTGGAAGAGGAATAACTTGATAGAGCGATCCTATAGCATTAATAACACTGCTATCAAAAGCGTTGAAATACAATAATAACAATGGAATCAATAAGTAATATAGGTGTAACAATCACTTAAGATTTATATTAGTTAATTGTGGATTTATTTATAAAGATATACACATCCAGGAAACATGCGGCAGAGCCGAGAGAAAGCTAGGGATTACTGGAAGATTACTCAGGAAATGTGGCGAGAAGACAAAAGAACAATATTACTTTTCACTAGTTAGGCCCCACCTTGAATATGCAGCCAGTGTTTGAGATTAGGTGAATGCATTAGGTTAGATCAGAGAGCTAGACAGAGTGCAGCGTAGAGCAGCTAGGTTAGTTCAAAGGTGTTACGATAGGTTTCGTAAAGTATCAGAGTTAATAGAAGAGTTAGGTTAGGAATCAATATCAGATCATAGGTTAAAGTACAACTTAAATCTATTACAGAAATTCATAACGTATAGCTTTAACGAAGATGTTAGATATATATTTTTAATCCCTGTGTGTTATGCTCGATTCGACCAGATAAACCCCCTGCCACTCACTATCACAATGGCTTGCAGGGTATTGCGTAGGTGAATAGGAAGAAAAAGAGGAAACTCGGAGTCGGTAGTAGACTGCTGATGCCGAACGGCCCTAAATGATCCTCGGTTTATCGTCCCACTGAACTCGAGGTACTTCTCAAACACCATTCACGTATGAACCAGCATACCAATTAAATAATTCTTTGCCGCTTCCGAGATTTGAGCCCGGGTTCTATAAATGAGTGGCCAACTCTCTAGCCAACGAAACAACGCCATCTCCAGGAATAGTGGACTCACGATGAATCAAAGAGGAGATGCCAAACAAAGACTGTCCTGTCTGTCAGTGGACTGGAGACCATCACTCTATTAGAAGACGTAGTAGCGTATTGTAGCAGTAGTGGACTTGGGTATTGAGCTGCTTCGATGAATAAGGTAATATCGTATCGCCGATCATAAGGTTTTAATCCTTTGGCGAAAACCACGTACATGCTCCAGGCGGGATTCAAACTCGCGTCCCTTGGGTTACCATGCCAGGACGTTGCATGTCTGACTACCGCAGTCGACGGCAGCGTCTTTTACTTTCCTTACACTTGATAACATAATACTCACGTAATCCGGTTCGATAAGCACATTTTATCAAGCAATCGAGCTAATACAACCCTTAAGAAACCCCTTGTATTAAAATTCACATGCGCTTTCACACGACTATATCATGCAACACTTTCCCTATTATTGATTTAATTAATGTCCTCAAGTTAAGTAAAATTATAAATGCTTCTATCTGTAATAAACAAAGGCTGGAGCAAGAGTAAAGAGTAATAAACAGGCCGGAGAATGTTTATAGTGGTTGTTTTTACAATTGTAATAAATATCAGATGAAAAGTTAGACCAGCAAGAAGAGGAACATAATTTATATAAATTCTAGTATGGCAGTATGAAATGATTCAAAATGAAAGTTAACGATGGAATGGATAATAAGATAAAAATTCACGCTCAGTTGAAGCGTCAGCTTAAAATTCGAGTTGCTCGACCCTTGTCCATTGGCCACCGCCGGTAATTGACCAATGTTGCGATGGGTATGACACACAAGGCTAGGTTATATTATTGCACAGTGGCTGTAATAAGCAGTGCTTTAGTTAAGAATGGAAAATATCTAGTCCTGAAACTGTAAACCTTTGTAAACTCTTCTTTCTGTACTACATAAAATCCACAGGAAAGGAGCATTCATTATCCCTAAAACTGAAAATAGTGTGATGAAATCCATAAAATAAATTTTATGCAAAATCCTATCAATCCATCGAAGAAAACCAGACGCCGAATTTCATTGCCCAGAGGTTAACGTAATCCTTCGGTGGTAAATTCCAACATATACTGCCGACCTTATAGTGCTGTAATGAAATTTTAAGAAGTTGAATTCTTCAATTACAACTTTAATTAAAGAATTAGATGGTAGCTTGCAGTACCTTCGAACTAGTACATTGCGTATAGTGCGAGGAATAAATACAACGTTTATGGTGCAAAATTAGGCCATTGGGGCAATAACTGATAGGGATAAACAGCGAAAAAAAAGGTGAAGTGATAAGCAATGGCTTGAAAGTAAACAGATTCTCAATTTACTGCTAACACTGTAATACGGGTGCTTACGTATTGCTAAACTTTCCAACAGAGTTGCCAGTCAACAGATAAGGCTTCCATTAAGCTAAATGTTAAGCCAATGATTAATCTGGCAATCACACCATGTAACACTTTGCAGGAAAAACCACATTTTCTGGATGCTAAACTGTCCCAAACACCGTATGTTTAATATTACAAAAATATATAGTTTTAAGATCTAATTTTCACATATATATTTTCATTTTAACATTTCCCCTGGTAGTTCTAATATTTCCACACCACCCACTGTTGCCCGGTTCACTCCGTTGCCGTTTAATGAATCAACAAATATTAATCGCACCTTCAAATAAAGCAACAAATTTATGAATATAGGATGACAAGTTATCCAAGACTTCTCTGGACATTTCATAATACAATTAAGGCATTATTTTGACCGAATTACGTGCAATAACCCCAGCAGCTGATATTACCAGGCGTATAAAGGGAAAAACCATAATTTTAATAGATATTAAAAAACATTAGGTAATTCTGATTGAATATTTAGAGAGGAAACCAGCGATTGAAATAGCTAGAATTAGGGGACTTCTACAGTAAATAACTCACTGAGCAAAATTGCAGCTAATTTCTAAATAATAATTAGTTTATCTTCTTGGAATAAGTTCTATTTCGGCAAAAACACTTCAGATGAAGTTGTAATCCGAGGTCAAATGGAATGAGCAACATCTCTCACGTTTGAAGCACCACTTTGAGATTTTGCCCACTTCCAACTACATTCGAGAAACAAGGAGTTATCCTAGTTTCAGCTTAAGTGTACGAGATTAAAATTATTGTACTAATTGAATATCTAATGGTTTTTCACTTAAGTATATGACCAAAGCACAGGGAAAATGTTGAAATATCCTCTTAGAAGAAAGTAGCACATTTAAGTCACTATTTTGGCCGAATTACGTACAGTTACCCCAAGAGCTGATATTTCTCACGCACATAAAGGGCATAACCATGATTTTACTTTAGTAATTAAAAGAAAAGGATTGGACGATGTCCTACCAATAGTACGATTTGTTTATTACAACTTAAAACCTTCAGAGGTATATGTATTGCTAGTTTTTTTAAACCGAAAAAACCAAATGGTCATTTGTTCTACGTTTTACCTTCAAAAGACTGTCTGGTCATACAAAACGGTTATTTGGGTGACCTGATTGAATAAACCTCGCTGGAAGCAGAAAAACGCTAAAACATTACGTGCAGATTCGAGAATTGCCTTGCGCTTCGAAGTTTGGCGCGTCCTAGTCTTCCGAGTTGGATTCACGAAGACGCTACTTATCTGTTTCACAAGAGTAAGAGGGTCGAGGAGATAAATCACAAAAAATCCTCCATTTTCCTTCCGCCAACAAGGCCAAACCAGTGCACTGGAGAGCTTTAACCCAAGAGGTAGAGGCAGTCAAATGAATGACGTATCCCACACACTCGGATAATATGCATTCGTACAGCCACACGGATTCACAGCCCTCCGTGAAAGGAACTCCGCACATCAATATCAGTAGTATTTTATCGATTCAATCTTCATTTTATTGTAACCCCCCAGTGGTCATATCCACGTGACCCTGAACCGTCGAATCCGCATGCGACCCTGACGGATATTATTTTGAGAGGGGTGGGGGGATGGAGGGACGTTCGAAGGTCGCTGATTCCCGAGGGAATTGGGGGCGAAGGGCGTAGCCCCTCCTCCCTCCAATTCCATCGGGATCAAGCAGAGGCCCCCACTTCTTCATCCCCCCCAACAGTCAAAATCCTCGTCTCATCCCCCAGCGCGGCTTCAAGAACACCCCATTATTCTCTCTCTCTTTCTTTTCTTTCTCCCAGAGTTCTCATCGCTCTTATAGCCTGTTCACTCAGACAACTGGCACTCGCCACCAGTGGAATCAGAGCTTCCTTCATCATTTTCTTCCTTTATCGTTAATACGGCAATAGACTGAGGGAGGGAGTGGAAAAATACCGAATTTAGGGAGAACAATTTTTAAATTGCATATCTTTTACACGTGAAAATGTTGGATTTTCATGATGAATTTTTACCATTTCACACAAAGTTAACAGTACCGATCTTAATTTAAAAAAAAACTGGTAGACGACATTCTAATTGCAGTTTATTACACAGTCAGTTATTGAAAAACAGGTAATGTTAAAGATATGAAAAATAATACCTTGTATACAGAGTAATTAATGGCTGACTTCAGCGCCAAGAAAATGGTCGGAGTAGTGAAATTGACCTCATATATATTCAGCCTTCAGTGGCTCATTCCAACTCATGATTTTCATTTTGCTCTCATTATGCCCCGAAGTAGTCAATGCAATCTTATAAATGATATTTCGGTCATTTATAGTGTTTTATCTATTAAAGTAATGACATTTCCTTTCATGAATAGGGAAACTCACCCTAAAATAAGCGCTTGGTTTTGATCGGCCATCTTCCAGCTGTGAGAATTTTTCTCTGGCACACCTGATTCACAAATCACTAAAAAGTACCCAATAGATGGACTCATTATTAGGAACGCTTGATCCATATGGTAACTATCCTTTAAATCGTAAAATAACAATTACTGCAAACTTTTAAGACTAAAGTTACTGAAAGTACAAGAAGACTAGAGCACTTACACTCCTTGTAGCCCTTTGGTTCCTGCCTTGTTTGCTAGCCCTTTGGTTTCCTGCCTTGTTTCCTAGCCCTTTGGTTCCTGCCTTGTTTCCTATTCCTTTGGTTTCCTGCCTTGTTTCCTATTCCTTTGGTTCCTGCCTTGTTTACTAGCCCTTTGGTTTCCTGCCTTGTTTACTAGCCCTTTGGTTTCCTGCCTTGTTTTCTAACCCTTTGTTCTCCTGTCTTGTGAAACTGAGAACCCAATCCTGGTGTTTCCAAAAATTTTTCACAACTACATACCTCCCATTTAATTTTCCGGGTGGAAACATAATATGTTTCGTAATCTTTCTTCCGGAGGAGGCATTAACAGAGAACCCTTTGAAATCTTTTCTCAAGGCCAGGCTAATACCGACGCTGGATTTTAGTCTTCTCAGGCAACGTCAGAACATTCCTGCATCCAACTAACTAATTACCAAACCTTAAGTTGCATTAAGTTGGGGACCCTCTCCCTCAATCTCACCGTCGTATTATAGATGCAATAGTATGATCTTTCGCGTATAAGATATAATTAAATACGTTCGCAATTCTCAAATATAAGTCGGTGTTCCTCGTTGAACTCTAAAAAAATAATGTGTAGCCAATTTAATGGCGGAATAAAGATTAAATCAGTACTTTCAGTCGTTAGATTGGGAAATAAACAATAAACATGAAATGTGACCGTTCCGCCAAGATGATTGCAGAAGTAAATATCATGCAACCAAATTATTGGAAACATTCCTACAAGGGTGCCTCGAGTCTTCAAAACTAATAAGTTGAAGGTATGATATAATTGAATATTAAAGGACATTCGACTTCCTTCAGATATAAATTGGGGTTTCGAAAACCCTGAGGCCCTTGGATCGAATATATATCCGAATACCATAATTGACTGAATTTATTGAATGAATATTTTTAATGAATAATTGGGTGAATAAACTGCAAGATTAAAGCGCTTCCTAAGCTTTAAGACTCAAAGAGGGTTACATAATTAAAAAAAACATAAAAGATTAAACACAGCGTATATTGATTTCAGAAATCAAAGGGATCTTCAGCTACAAAGCGACCATTCCTTTTCTCCAAAATTCCGTGAGACATACAGTTGGAAACGCTGGAATGGCCCGGATAGTCAACACCCCCTATTATCTACATCTAAATCTACGCGATACGCTGCAAGCCACCGCGAGGGTGTGTGGCAGGGGGTGAAGATCAGCACGCATGCACTATAAACATGCAGACATGCTACGATAGGGTCTCAGGTAACTAGAATGTTACTATTTACAGAGTAATAAGGGATTAGTTGTTAATACATGCATCATGCACTACAGACTATAAAATATTTCACCTAACTATCCCTTTGCTATGCTGCCTATTCTGTTCTCTTATAGTACGGGGGAAAAATGCCATTTTGAATCTATCAGTACGTCAAATCTATCTCTCTAATCTTATTTAACTGGTCGAATGTAGCATAATACGCTGGTGTTTTTAATACATGCCTACCAACTTCTGTAAAGCTATCCGTTTTAAATTTCTGTAATAGATTTAACCTGTACTTTAACCTACGCTATGATAGTGATTTCCACCCTAATTCTTGTATTAATTATGATATACTACTAAACCTATTGTAACACCTTTTAACGAGCCTAGCTGCTCTACGCTGCACATTGTCTAGTTCTCTGATCAAACCTTCGTGATTCATTCGTATCCCATACACTGGCTGCATATTCAAGGTGGGGCCTAACTAGTGAAAAGTAACATTGCTCTTTTGTCTTCTCAACACATTTCCCAAGTACTCTTTTATTAAAGTACGCTTTATCTTCGCTCGGCCGCCATTATAGTTCTATAAGGGTTAGATTCTGACTTGAAGAGGAAAATAGTGATAGTATCATTTGATAAAGGAAACATATCATCCCTATTATCCAAAATCATGACTTTTGTTGGATTAAGTTTTTATTCAAATCAATGATACAACCATTCTCTTTCGTGTTCAATATCGTTATGCCCCGAATCCTCGTTATCAACAAACTATTTCCCCCATGACAACCATGGAAAAACAAAACATTTATTTTAATTTGATCCGCGATTATTATTTAACAAATTTACTTTGCTTCAAATTCCTCCTTTCGCGTGACAAATTTTAAATAATTAAACTCAAGTTTGGAATGTGCTTCTTCATTAATGCTTCGCTGACGTCCTTGGTCAAAACATCAGTTTCCAAGTCTGCTGAACCCACGTGATGAAGAACCACCTCACCATTTTTGATTTCATCCTTGACAAAATGATACATTCTTCTGATGTGCTTGTTTTCTTTGTTGATCTTCTCATTGTTATTCCAATTCAATGCTGATTGACTGTCAGTTCGAACTTTTATTGGTCGTTCAACAACTTCAAATTGTCCCAGCTCTTCTAACAACTCTGTCAACCAGATGCCCTCACAAACTCCATCACATAATGCCACCAACTCCGATTCCATAGTTGATAAAGCTACCATCTTCTGCTTTCCACTTCTCCAACTGATCAATGCGTCTCCAATCTTCACTGAATATCCGCCAAATGATTTCGAATCCAAAGTGGTACACCAACTGGCATCTGAACTAATCTCCAGTCTTCCAACTTCTCTGCCAATCTTCAAACGATACCCTTTGGTCCCCTTCAAATATCTCAAAACTCTCTTCAACGCCTCGTAATGAATCATCCTTGGATCTTTTGAGTACTGCGATAGTTTGCTGTAGGTGTATGCCAAGTCCGGCCTCGTCCCTCTCACCAAATATCCAATACATCCAAGTATTTCTTGGTACAAATCCTTGTTTGCTTTCTCCGAATCTTCGTAATCGTCAAGTTTGACTCCACTTGCTGCTGGTGTCTTCACTCCATTGCAATTCTCCATTCCGAATCTCTCAATAACTTCTTCGATGTAGCTTGATTGTTCCATGATAAATCCTTCTTTTTCTTCTTTGATTTTTATTCCTAGGAACTTCACTTCATCCTCCTTTGACACCTTAATCTTCAATTGCTTTTTCAGTTTTTCCACCAGTTGATCAATCTTCTTTTGACTGTCACCAACAATTATACAGTCATCCACGTAGCATCCAATTGCCAAAAATCCCTTCTTTGACTCTTCGACAAATACACATGGATCTGCTTTACATGGTTTCAATCCCAATTCCTTCAAAATTCCAGATAATTTCTTAAACCAACATCTTCCTGCTTCTGGAAGTCCATATAAACTCTTCTTTAGTCTAAATATCTTCCCTTCTTCAATGTTTACTCCTTTTGGTGGATTCATGTACACATGCCTGTCCAATTCTGCGTTCAAGTACGCTGCTTCGACGTCAATGAACTCCACTTTGTAATTTTTCTTCGCTGCAATTGCCAACAGTGTCTTCAATGACTCTTGCTTCATCACTGGACTGTAAGAGCTTTTGTAATCCACTCCCATTCGCTGTCGTGAACCATCAGCTACCAGTCTTGCCTTGTATACTTCTGCATCTTTGATTCCCTTTTTCTTGAAAACCCATTTGCTTTGAATTAATTTTACCTCTTTTGGCTTGTTAACAATTTCCCAAGTCTGATAATTTTTCATATTTTTCAATTCCTTGTTCATTGCTTCAATCCATTTGATCTTGTCCTTGGACTCGATTGCTTCTTTGTAGTTCCTTGGATTGATTTCTTGCACCATATTGACAATGCAATCGGGCTCCTTCTTCTCTCTCGTTGACCTTCTTACTCCTTGTTGTCTTAATTCATCTTCTATTCCTTTTAATTCTTCTTGGTGTCTCTGTTTCAGGACATCGTTCGTGTCACCTTTTTTTCTCCCTCTTCTTCTCTCTCCAGCTTGAACAATTACCAACGGATTTTTATGAGATGAATCATCATCACTGTCGAATTGTCCTTGAAAATCTTCAACAACGTCATGGATAATTCCTGAATTGTTTTCTTCCTCGTGTCGTTCGTCTCGATTCTCTTGCCTCTCAATTGGGATAAAAACGTAGTTAGTCTCGTCATAACCAACGTCTTCTTCCTTCTTCTGAAAACCCATTTTTTCTTCAATGAACTTTACGTCTCGACTCTCGTGAATCTTCCTGTCACTCAAGTCAAATACTCGGTAGGCTCTCCTGTTCTTCGAGTATCCCACGAACACAGCTTCCTTTGATCTCACGTCAAGCTTCTTTTTTTGAACATCTTCATTTCTGTAGAAGACCTTGCAGCCAAAAACTCTGAGATGTCTGACCGATGGTTTCTTGTTTTTCCAAATCTCAAGTGGAACTTGATCCCTCTTCTTCGTAGGTGAAAGATCATGCAAGTAGCTCGCAGTCCACACGGCTTCTGCCCAAAACATCAGTGTTAATCCAGCTGCAATGAGTAACGTTCGAGCCATTTCCACCAACGTTCGATTGGCTCTCTCAGCAATTCCGCTGCTCTGTGGAGAATAGATCGTCGTTCTCTCGTGCTTGATGCCTTTCTTCTTGAAATATTCTTGCAACGTGTCGTTGGTAAATTCCGTACCATTGTCTGAGCGAAAATTCTTGACCTTTTGTCCTGTCTCGTTCTCTTTTCTCTCAATAAACTCGATCAGTTTATCGGCAGTTTCACTTTTACTCTTCAAAAAATCGACGAAATATCTTCTGCTGTACTCGTCCACAATAGTCAGCATGTACCTACTCCCTCCAATTGATTCTTGTTGCATTGGACCACACAAATCCGCGTGCAGTCTTTCCAAGATCTGCTGTGCACCTTCGATTTCGACTTCTTTGAATGGTGCTCTCGTCAGTTTCCCTTGAATGCAATCCTCGCAGTTGTCGTCCTTGATCGACACATTTTCGAGTCCTCTGACAAGATTCTCTTTCGCCAATCTAGAAAGATAATTATTGTTAATGTGACCAAGCCTCTGATGCCATAAATTACTATTTATTTCGCTTGTGCTAAAGCAAACTTCTTTCTTCAGCTCTCGTTCATCGCTGTCCGTGCTCATTCGAAACATAAAAGCATCTGCTTCAAAGATCCCCTGTGCAACTAATTCTCCTGTTTTCTTGTCATAAATTCCAAATCCATCTTCATCAATAACTATTTTCTTGCCCATCTTGACCAGACTTGGAACTGACATCAAGTTGCTGTTTAAATCTGGAACATAAAGTACGTCTTTTATAGTTAATGCTACCTCACCATCGTCAAGATAGCTGATTCCTTCAATTTCTCCTCGAAATTCAGCGTGAATCTTTCTGCCTGCTTCAGCCGTCACGATCTCCACATTGTCTTTCCTCTTATTAATCAATAACTCCTCTTGATGAGTCATATGAGATGTGCACGCCGAATCAAGCATCCAAGTGACTCCATTTTCTGCATTTATCTTGTGATGCTCCCTCACTTCAAATGCATGTTGATTCTTTCCTCCTTTGAAAATTCCCTTGAATTTGCTCTTATTCTTGTAAAAATCCTTTGAATTTTCTTTAGTCTCAATTGAATTCTCCTTGTCCTTGTGCCAGCAATCACGAGCAAAATGTCCAATTTTGCCACAACAGAAACATTTTTTCTTAGTCTGCACCTTCGCCTTAAAAGCCTTGACCTCTCCTTCATTGGTTGATTTCTTGTTTTTCTCCTCATATCGCAAAAGTGCTCCTCTCATGAATTCGAAATCCACCGTTGGATTGGAAGAAATCGCTGTTGCAACTTCACTGAAACTCTTTGGTAGACCCTCGATTACGTACATAATTAATTCATAATCTTCAATATTATTACCCATTTCCTTAAGTTGAGTCTCTAATGTTTGAGCTCTAGTTAAATAACCGTCAATGCTTTCTTTCTCTAATTTTTCTAATTTAGCCAATTCAATCATTAACTGAGTCTTTCTATGTTTCTCAACACCGTCATGACGTTTCTTTAACAAAAGCCACAACTCTTTTGCATTGGAAATACCTTGACATGCTAACGCCTGCTCCGCCGAAAGTGTCATAATGATCAGCATGTTGACCTCGTCGTTCTTCTTTGACCAGGCTTCCCACTTCGCCACAGCCGCTGCATCAGCACCATTCTTCTCTGGTTCATCACCGAAAATGATATCTTGATACAATCCTTTCGCCTTAAGAACTGCAACCAATCTCATGCTCCAAAGTCCATAATTCTTGTTTGTTAGAGGCTCGATTCTTGAAACTCCAAAGTCTGACATTTTCCCTTGTCACTTTTCTTGACCTCCTGGAAATTTCACTCGTGTATCTTATAACCACGCTCTGCTACCAAATTGTTGGATTAAGTTTTTATTCAAATCAATGATACAACCATTCTCTTTCGTGTTCAATATCGTTATGCCCCGAATCCTCGTTATCAACAAACTATTTCCCCCATGACAACCATGGAAAAACAAAACATTTATTTTAATTTGATCCGCGATTATTATTTAACAAATTTACTTTGCTTCAACTTTTCTTTCTCAAAGTTAGCAGATGTGGAAATAGCAGCTACCGAAACTAACTA
The DNA here is from genome assembly GCA_933228895.1 of Platycnemis pennipes. Taxonomy (NCBI): domain Eukaryota; kingdom Metazoa; phylum Arthropoda; class Insecta; order Odonata; family Platycnemididae; genus Platycnemis; species Platycnemis pennipes. The sequence continues at coordinate 115,575,301 of OW121850.1, forward strand.
AACTTTTTACGGTTAACTCCCGATCCTCCCGATTATCCGTTCGTGCGTTATCCGGGATGTGGATTATTCGTGCATCGCCGATCTAATTAGTGCATCGGAAGTGATCTCATAGGTATGTAAACTTTTGTTACTTTCCTCTAACCGTGACTCTCACCACGGCCCTATTGACATGTGCGATGTCTTGCCCAAGGGTTCGTGATGTCACCCGAAGCTTTCGAGCATTTGATTGCGACCGGGACAGCTCTACTTGATTCTTTTTTGTCATAAAATGCTATTATTTACAGTGACGATCTTTTTAATGGTATTCAAATTAAATGCCATGAGAAAAAATTCACCTGCACCGGGAATCGAACCACGGATCTTTGGCTTTCCGTGCTACTGCGCAGACCACTACGCTACCAAGGATCCTTACTTCCCATGGCAATTTTAAGGATCCTACGTAGCGTAAGGATTAGGCGGAGATAGGAGGTTGTAGGGGTGTCATCTGTGAGTGTACAGGCCGCGAACGACAACCGCATCATCACTTACGGCTGAAGTGTCATTGGATGTGAGAGCAGAATACAAATATTTCTCCTTGGGGACAATTGAGTCACGCTGGACGTGGAAAATTATAATGACCAACGATGTTCAAAAGCGGCATATTTCGGTGAAGACTGAGAGCTAAACGATTGATTTTATAGTGAGAGAATACTGAAATATCTATACCATTAGAAATGGATAGGTATTACTCCGGAGAAAACTATTGCCTTAAATGAAGTCCAGAGAGAATCAACCGTAATTCAATCGCTAATCAATGAATAGCATACGAGTTCTCTTTGCAATTTCTCATAGTGTTCCTCTTTATAAGCATAATGGCTTCCACATGATGCAGGTTTAGTTGAGAACTACAAGGAAATACATTCAAAAACCCATAAGAAAAAGTGAAAAGTTTTAATATTTTACGCTCATTCCGCAAAATTCAGGAAGATTTTCCGTAAATTTAAAACATTTAAATTAAAATATTTATATTAATAGAAATATTTTTCAATTTTCCACAAGTAAAAATTAATAAAATTAAAATTTAAATGAATAATTAAGTAAAATAAATAATAAATAAATTATTACTAAAAGATAGTTAGTAAAATTTATATAAATAAATGTAAATTTTTACTTGTGGAAAATTGCAAAATCTTTCTATTAATATGGAACGTTTCCACCACATCACACCTTAATCTGGTTTGTTTATAAAATATTTATAAATGAAATAAGTTCACTTGTAACTTTGTGGAAACTCATCATGGCAATTGATTTATTCCAAGCTTTTACAAACCACTATAAAATTACAAACTCACGACCCAGGTTTCGGCTCTAAGCACCATCATCAGGTGTATCAGCTGGATCAGATGGTGAATCAGATGGATCACCTGATGATGGTGCTTAGCGCCGATATCTGGGTCGTGAGTTTGTAATTTTACTGTGGTTTGTAAAATATTTATGTTTTAAAATTTGACTACTATCAAATTCAATACTTATGTTTATTTAACTGCAATATTGAGTACTTTAAATGAAATTAGAGCAATCTGATTTACCTAGGAGGAAACGTAAAAACATTTTCTGAAAATGTCTACAGTAAAAACATTAAGCCACCGACAAAAATGTGTATTGCACATTTATTTTTGTTCAAACGACGACCAATAGGCAAACACTCTTCTATGGCACCTTCTATGCAGATATTTATAAAATATTGAGTTTTTATGATGGAATTTTAATCATCCAAAAGAGAGGGTTTATTGGCAAATTTGCGTAATATAGAGTAGGAACCTTAGGCGATATTAAAGAACGCTATAGGGGCGATGGGGGAAGGAGGAAAATCAACTTGACGTAATAAATGATGCTAAAAAAATAGAGCTGACTGCGAAATACGAAATACAGCAGCGCTAAATTTTTCCGTGATTATCACTGAGAAATTAGCGGACTTATATACATTACGTTTAGGCACACTTCTCTTTTGGATTTCACGGAACGGTCTCCATCTAAACGCCACAAATTTCAGCAGAAATCACTCTGAGAAAGATGCCTGCCATTCAGTAAATGTGCAATCGAAATAATCCAGGGGCCTTTGATGTCAGCAAAACGAAAAGAGGTAACAGCATTGCGACCCTTAGAACTGCTGCTGACAACAGAGTAGCGTCAATCATTCCCTGTCATCCAAAAATATGACAGGGGTCGGCAGACTAGAAAGAAAGCCTGCCGATTTGAAATACAGCAGTGCCGTCAATGAATGTCGATTTATATTTTCCCACAGAATTCACATCGTGTCACTCATGGATGTGGAGAAATATTACATAAAGTTAACTTCTTATGTATAAATTAAATACAAAATAATCAGTAAAAAATCGAGGTATCGTATGACAACAGAGAAAGAATAAAAAGAAAATAATTTCAAGATAAAGAAATGTCTTCGGGGGAAAAAATAAGCAGAGATAATATCAGCACCTTTACAAGTTGCCGATGGCTCAGTTGTCAAAACGCAAATGTTTATTTATTAAAAACACACTAAAATGAGATAATATTTTAAATTTATAATATGATAATAGATAAAAACAAATCAAAGCTAACCGTATGCATTGAAAGAGCAGGAAATAGGATCAATATTAATGTAAAGAGAATTATTTTTAAGATAACTACTACAGGGGCGGCACTGTATTCTGTACTTGTTGCGGAGAGAAGGAGCTATTCAGAGGAGGAGTAATGGCAAACAAGGACATTAAGGAAATGAAAAGATGTAATTTTCCATGCCTTAGAAACACAAGCTAGGCCAAAGATAAATTGAACGTACATGAGAATCGTTCTCCATAGCGGTGAAAAAGAATAAAATTCACTGGAAATATAAGGGTGAAAGCGGTTGAGCTGTGATGTTTTAAATTAATGTTGAATATACATTATAAATTAATGTAGTGTACACACTGGGCTACTAAGGAATTAATAAAGATATTTTAAGCAGGTTGGTAGAGAAAAACCCGGTTAAATCCTTCTCATTCGGGCCTTCGTCAGAATACGGCTCTGCACCTCAGAACACCCTGAAGATTATAAGCGAGTCGTTCATCAAAACGTCGGCTAAGATTTTTACCCGGATGAAGACCCCTGAAGAATTCACTTCCAAATATGCCAGGAGAGCAGAAAAAATCTCTTCAGTCGTTAGCTCTTGAAAATTATGACCATCTGGAGACATGATAGTCTCAAGAAGATATTCATCAAGTGTATGAGAATAAGTGCAACGGAATGTAAGGAATACAGATTATACACATATATAGAGAATTTAGCGAAAGATGTTGAACAGAATAGCTACATTTACCATGTTAAAATTGCAGCTGATACAAAAATTGAGCGAAATAGCGCACCAATGCAAACTTACGTTTGATAATTACGCGATCAGAATTGTCAGGATAAACATTCAATGGATTTTTATGTATCTTAAGCTGCTTTCACGCCTCTTTCCTCAGTGAATATGAGTCACGCGGTGAGACACCTTTTGGCTTTGTACTTTTCCTGTCTTCACGAATAGAGGTACCTTCGATTATTCCCCGAAAGGCCTGCCGAGTTTGCGGAAATAAGAAACGAATCCCTGCCTCGGAGATGACTGGATGTCGAGGAGGACTAAGTGAAAATATATTCGATTCAGACGTAGGATTTCCTTAACGCAAGCCAATTCCCTTCCGGCACTGCCTAAGACGGGTGAGCTCTGAAATATGCATCTCGCTCCATCTTCGAATTGAAATCTGTCAAAGGGTTTTGAGCCGAGCACATCCACTCTATTTGAACGCCAGGCTTTTTTTTCTAAAAAAAAAGATCGCTTTAAACCACCTGACATTTCTTCTCAGCTAGCACCATAGGTCGTCTTGCATCGGAGATGAGATGAATCGTTCAGAGAGCAAAGAGGAAAACGAGGGTACTCGCGGGAAGAAATCATTCGCACTTGCTCACTGACCTGGACGTTGTTCACGATATTTCTGGGAAGTAATAAGATAAGCGGTGGAGGCTTAAGACACCTTATAATTCGCTTTATGTACCTAATTTTTGCTATGCAATCACTTGGTTAACATTTTAGAAGGCACACTTTATTCCATGAAACATGAACGACCAATACTTCTGTAACCCATTAATAGTAATGTACACGTACTTAAAAATCCATTAAAAGCAATATTTATCTGATTTTAATACAATTCTCGTGATTTCAACCATATTTTTTAACCATGCTCAACCCTAGTAAAATACATTTGAATAAAGTTCAAAGGCAAAAAAATTGGTAAACGCAGTTTTTTACAATACTTACTCTCTCCACAACTTTTACATATAAATACCAAATGACTGAGCTATTTTTATTTAGAACTCAAGCTGAAAATGGTCAAACTTACTTTGCCGTGAAACCCTTCGAAATTTTAAAACCAAGGCGTAAAACAAATAATAATTTAGCTTCCCATAAAATAGAAGTTTAGACCACAGTAATAACTTCAGTCACTCAATGTTACGCTTTTCATGCGTCCCAAATAGGTTCGGAGAAAAAGAAACTCCTCGAATAATCCAGAATTTGGATCTAATTTTATGTCAAAAAATAGTCAGGGTAGACAATTTGCAGCCTAGAGTAGCTAGGTTCGATAAAAGGTGTTACGATAGGTTTAGTAGTGTATCAAAATTTAATACTAGAGTTAGGATGGGAATCATTATCAGAGCGTAGTAAATAAAATCGATGGTCGAATTAACTATCAGAGCGTAGGTTAAAATACAGATTAAATCTCTACTAAGAAATTTAAATCGAATAGCTTTGCTGAAGATGTTAGGCATATAAAACACTAGCGTATTATGCTAGATTCAACCAGATAAATAAGATTAGAGAGATAGATTGTCGTAATGATAGATTCATAATGTCATTTATCCCCCGTACTATAAGAGACTAGGCAGCATAGCAATTGGATAGGTAGGTGAAATGTTTAAGAGTAGTCTGTAGTTCATGATGCATGTATTAACAACCAATCCCTTTGTTACTATGTAGATACTAACAATTTACTTGCCTGAGAACCTATAGTGGCATGTTTGCATGTTTATGGTGCATTCTTGGTGATCTCCCCCCCCTGCCACACGCCCTCAGGGTGGCTTGCAGGGTATCGCGTAGATATAGATGAAAAATAAGATAAATTTCCTTTTACATGAATGGACTGGAAATCGCATTACTATTAATCATATCATCGCAATTACTTAAGATCTTTGATTAGCCATTGGCATATTTTCGAAACATTAACCCTTCAAAAAAACTATAATAACATTTAAACAGCGTTTTCCTGAGAGAGAGATAAAATTGTATCGCATCCCCTGATGTGGCTCCGAAAATTCCCTAATTTTTTTTATCCTGATCCGTCTCAAAGGTGGAGTGATAACGCTATAGTGTTATGTTGACATGAAAAAGAAAAACACCGTATGATAATAACTGGATTCCAGAGAATATCATACATTCCAAATCCATAGGAGTTGAAAAAAATAATTTGTGCCTCGCGCCACTGTGATGCGCATGCAGGTCGTCCAAGTCGGAATGCGAAGTTCTACGATTAGAGCTCTAATTGCCGAAATCAACTCGCTGGTTATTTAGGGGAGGCGACCGACAGCTGAGGTCATTTGCGCCATATAGGATAGGTGGGTAATTGGGTAATGGTAGGAGTTTTCAGGGAACGGAGGAAGGGTGGAGAGAAACCCGGCGTCGGCATTAGCCTACTCTTAACGAAAGGCGCCAAGGGGACCACGGCTTAACGTCCCACCCGACGGACGGAGTACTGAACTTGAAATTCCCTCCACTAGGCACTCAAGTGGGGACCGGTTTTCCACTGAAAAATCCGCCACGGCCGGGAATCGAAATCAACACGTTAAAAGTCCCAAAGCTTGTTCTTCTCATACTTCACATTCAAACTTTGCCAAAAGTTTTCTCCACTGATGAATCCCGACCAAGGCAGATGGCTATTTACGGAGAGAATTCAATGCTCCGTGGAAGTGGATGTTGTCGGAAACACGGCATCACAAAAGCCGCATCGTGAATTTAATGCATAAGCGCGCATGAATGTCGAGTTTCATTGCACAAGGATAATTTGACGCGCTTCGCTTACGCTGGTTACTGTCGCATCAAGGGGCGAAGCAAATGTGAAAGTTCATTTCGGCATATTCATCGCAAAACGGTCACGGGGGACTAACCGTTGGGACAAAGGAGAAGTAAATGCAGTGCCTGGCGGTTAAAATGATACTTAAACCAGGTCGTACAGGATTACATCAGCGGTATTCTCCAAAAAGAAAGACACAGAAGAAAATCTCGATTCAATTGGAAAGCCTCTTGAATTATGTGAAATACCTTTGAAACCAAACAAAGTTGATGGGAGTAGATAATTTTCCTTCCCTCATACAAAGATCACAAACGTTAATTGCCTTACTTGTGAGTGCAAAGAATTAGAGTTTAATATACATGGCACTAAACATAATACTATTTTAGGCTCAAGTAGTGATTCTGTTTTGTAAAACTATGACGTAACGTTTGGGAAAATTTGCTGCTGAGGCTGCCGACAATTAGACACTTGCCCATCCCAGTAACAAACTATGAGCAGAAGCATCAATATCAGCAGAAAATATAAATAAATATCAATAGAAAACTATCAGCAGACAGCAATATGAGTAGAAAAATGAGACATGGTGAAATGCAAAACTTTGAATTTCATGTAGGGCCATTTCTATACGGAGAAAGGTTTTTAATATGCTAATTATTAATGTTGAGAGCGCAAAAATTTTTAATGGCTCGTTAAGCTTCCTGAAATCATGGCTACTGAACATATAAATCCTCGCAACGGCAAAAATTTACTTCTCCTTGAGAATGAAACGAAAGTGCTTAAACCAAATCGAATTAGACCATCAAAGAGCAATTTGGAATATTTATGCCATTTCATACTGGAGACCGAATTTCAATTTTATCGAAAGAAAAAAGTACTCAAAAGAGCGTACTAAAAGAGTCCCTAGGCTGTTGTAAGGGAAGATCTGGTACAATTCGAAATGAAAAAGAAAAGTTACTATATGAATTAAAATTTCACGTCTATGAGAAGGATATGAGATTTTTATCCCCACCCCAAAACACATAGGCAGGTAAAAAAAGAGGTGGTTACACGTGAGAGATCCTCAAAAATGAATACTTTGAAGAAATCGATCCTCTTACGAAGCGCTTACCATCACTATAGGATCAAACCCCAATAGCAGTAGCAAAATTATATCATAGTCTTCTCCTGTCTATGCCTTAAATACCACTTAATTTTAACCCTTTTTCAAGGACATTACCACACATTTATTATATGCTATTGTAATAGTTCGCCAAATGTGTAATACTACTTAGATATTCGTCGGACTAGTGAAGTATGAGCAGTATATCTAATGCTGCTTGGTATCATCGAGTGTGAAGATATTAAGTAAAAAGTCCTCACAACCAAATAATATAGTTTATAACATTATTACCTAAATGACATGCAATAGAAGTAATCAATTTTGCACTTTTTACAGCATTAATCAGCATTTGTTTTGGTAGCATTAATCAATTGGTAGTATTGAAATTCCCGAGAAAAACACACAATTTGCTTCCAAAACAGTATTTTAAGTATATTCTAAGTTAAAGTATGTATATTAGTTTTCCTAAAAATATCCTAAAATCACCAATGGAAGAATAATTATTTATTATCTATTAGCTTGAAATAAGTTCTAATTTGTATCTTGAAAATATCACTTTTTATCTCCTGTCAATAGAGGTCCTGGAAGATGTAACAAGATAGAAAGAAAACAAAAGAATAATTCTTCTAAAGGAAATAAACAACTTAGTGTTGCGGTAAATCCTTGAGATATATAAACAAAGGAAGGGAGATAATAGGATAATTATAAGATTCAGGACATAAAGCATTTTAGCACAGTCTACAAATTATAATCTAGTTACATCAATAAATAACGGAAGAATTAGCATATTTTTCATGTCGTAGGTGCTTGAATTATGTATATAACGGCTTTTTCTACGGGCCAAGGGTGTTATGGTAGGCGGAGAAGGAATGAGAGGGCGTTAGGTGATTTGGTATTCTCTAGAAGTTGATGGATCCCCTATCGAAGTGTTTGTTCTTGATAACGGTCAAACATTTGCGGACTTTCTCTGGCCTCTCTGATTGCCAAGGTTTTGTAATGTTTGTTTATTGCTAAATCTTTTACTTAACTTTGAATCGAATTTGCTATCCGATATACACATTTTGCTAAATATAATAACGAAATATTTTGAGAGCACCCATACGTTACCTACCGTCGATTCAATTAGGAAATAAAGTTGGGAGACACATAAAAGGGAGCGGTGTATCTAAACTGACTTTATTTTTGCAAGCGTCAGTAGACCATTTTATGTAAAACAAATACAACGTAGGTCAGTGAAATGTAATTCATATCCACTTAAGTCCATCAGCGTAATCCTTGCCTCAACTAACTCATACGCACTGAAAAATTGCATGCTTAATCCATATGTTAGTAAAACTAAGCAATAAAAATGTTATTTCATCGTAGTAATTATCCTATTAGTTGTACGTACCTAGTACATTCTCGATGATGATTAACTCTCTTAGTGCATTAATACCATTGGTGCAGTTTACAGGAGTTTTCTTAGAAATTACATTAAAGTTATAAGTAAAAATAATACTCTTTTGTGTGAATTATTTAAAGTAATTCTGGCACCTGGTGCATGAATGACCAAAATGGTACTCTGATTGCGTAAAAAAATATATATACGCATATGGTGTGTTACATGCATATTCCGTCCCATACTAATTGCTTACTAGTTCTTCTCTATCTTGGCTTTCACTACCCTACTTTCTTCGATGCTACTTTATGATTGCAAAGCATCGTTGCAATATATTTTTCAGATTTTTTTTCCCTGCTTTGCTATCTACTCGGAATGTAGGAGAATATGTCAAAATCCCGCATCACACGATAACTTGATCCAGCACCAGACCTGGTGTGCTAGCCGCTACTTGATATTGAGGATGGAATCTAGCACGATTGGAACCGTCCTGGGAGGTTTAACGCGATAATTGACCTTGTGCTTGCTATGAAGCGGTTATTCCATATGATTCCATGCAAAATAAAAAAGAGAAGATCGCACAGCCTCTGTGTTATTTGTGTGACTTCATTGGTCGATGTCTATTGGGTCCTACTGAGAGCTACTAGAAATCCAATACCGCTTCAAGTATGAAATCCAGTAGCTCAGCGACCAAGCTAGCGAGCATGCGTGCTATCCAGCATACTGGTTGTATTCACACGATACTGAAAAGCTAGCATACTTGCTAGTACACTCGGCCTTGTGCTGGATCAAAAACCGTGAGAAACGGGCTGTATAAAACTAGTACCGCATCAAGTAGGAAATCCAGTAGCTCAGCGACTACGCTAGCGAGCATGCGTGCTATCCAGCATACTGGTTGTATTGACACGATACTGGAAAGCTAGCATACTTGCTAGTACACTCGGCCTTGTGCTGGATCAAAAACCGTGAGAAACGGGCTGTATAAAACTAGTACCGCATCAAGTAGGAAATCCAGTAGCTCAGCGACCAAGCTAGCGAGCATGCGTGCTATCCAGCATACTGGTTGTACTGACACGATACTGGAAAGCTAGCATACTTGCTAGTACACTCGACCTTGTGCTGGATCAAAAACCGTGAGAAACGGGCTGTATAAAACTAGTACCGCATCAAGTAGGAAATCCAGTAGCTCAGCGAGTATGCTAGCGAGCATGCTTGCTAGCCAGCATACTGGTTCTATTCACACCATACTGGAAAACTAGCATACTTGCTAGCTGACTCGACCTTGTGCTGCATCAAGTACCGTGTGAAACGGGCTGTAGAAAACTAGTACCGCATCAAGTAGGAAATCCGGTAGCTCAGGGAGTATGATAGCGAGCATGCTTGCTAGCCAGCATACTGGTTGTATTCACACGATACTGGAAAGCTAGCATACTTGCTAGTATACCTACTCTGCCTTGTGCTGGATCAAGTACCGTGTGAAACGAGCTGTAGAAAACCCGTACCGCATCAAGTAGGAAATCCAGTAGCTCAGTGAGTATGCTAGCGAGCATACTGGTTGTATTCACACGATACTGGAAAGCTGGCATACTTGCTAGTATACTCGACCTTCTGTTGGATCGAGTATCGTGTGTAATTAAGAGACACAAAGCTACCTCCCCCAGTCTCTCGCAAAGCACTCCATCAGAAACACGCCTCTCCTCTTCCACCCCCGACTTCCTCCCTCTCCTTCAACCCATCCACGCCTCGGCCCACGGATGGCCATGGAATAAAAAAAAACCTTCCCGTCTCCATTACACGGTTCCCTTGTACCGACAAAATTTCGCCCACACCCCTCAACCGAGGTCGTCCTTTGCCCGATCCCATCCTTTCGCCCTTTTCCAGCCCGAAAAACATCCGAGAGGGCCAAAGGAGGAAACGCACGAAACTTTTGATAACTAGTTCGAGAACCCCATCTACATACATATGTGCGCACTCGCACGCACGCACAGCTATATAGGTGCGTTCGTTCCCCGTGGCAGTCGGCGGAGTAGAAGGGCGGGAAGCTTCTCGGCGAGGAGTCAAAAGCATTATTCGAGAAGATTGGGGAAAAGATTATTATGGGTGGGTAGAAGGGGAGGAAAGGGAAGGGAGGTTGGGGGGTTGAGAGGGAGGGGAGAACCCGTCGGATTATTGACGGCGGAAGGGGGTTGGGATTTGGTGGCTCTTTTGATGAGGATGCCGTGAATCGTAAGGAAAATGAGATTAAGGAAATAGACGAAGTAAGGAACAGCCAAATAGGGTGGAGATCTGTGAGAAAAAATTTAAGAAGCAAATATTACACTTTCTCCCAGTATTACTATATTGAGCCGTTGGTTACCGCTTAAAGCTTGGATCAAATAAGAAATGAGGAACGAAAGGAATAAAAGTTAACCTGACGATACGATTCGTAAGCTATGCCCACCGATTAGGTCTTGTGCGGATCAGAGGAATACTGGATTGAAACAGCATTACTAAAGGGTAGAGGTTTCTGACCACGAATTACTAAGTGAGAGAGAAACTAAAGCCGGAAATACATCAAGAGACATAAGTGTATGGAAGAATACTTGCTATGGTTTTTTTATTGTTTCTTTTTGAGTCTTGTTGTTTCAGGATTGATAATGAACATCAGTTAAATAATTACTTTAATGACTAGCACCTTGAGGGTCGGCTAAAAGATTATATCCACTCTCAATACACATTTCGTAGTGAAATTTGTAAACTCTTAGTGTTCCTTAGCACGTGTTATTCACTATTAATTACAATTTGAAAACATTACTTGCAACGAAGAGTTAGTGCTGTAAACGGAGCATAAAGTTATTCTATGCAAGGAGTCATAATTTAATTTTTTTTGTACTTTTATTCAGTTGATTGTAAAAAAAGCAATTATAGTATTCCGAAACTGTTTTCTTTTTATAATGTACATCGGGCTGATAAATGAAATAATGTACATTGTGCTGATTGACCATAAGTTGGTGTAATAACAAGTAACACCTTTTTTCAACCTTCGTCATGCCTTTATAAAATTGTAGAGTTTGCCATGCTCTTGTCACTGCTTGCCAATTAGATGTTATACAGTATGTATGTAAGATTTTAGGAACCAAATTTGGATTCTAAACGTACAGAAAAAGAAGGCATGTTCTAAGACTTCATTGGTTCATGAGAAAAATGACAATGCAATTGGAGGAATAGAATTTTGTAATCTCTAACAAAGAATGGATACCGGAGAAGTATGAAAACGAAAAGCTTTCAACAACGATAAAAGATGAGTGCCCGTGAGTGACACAGAATATAAGAGAATGTGAAAGCGAATGAAGTTTCAAGAAAGAAAACATATTTATTTTCAACGAGGAAACCTCATCCTTCCAAAGCCAACGCTTCATGTCAACACCCTTCTTTTTCGAAATTACGGTTCTATTCAGAGCGGCAACCTGATGACCAAGTGATTTTCTTTCTCTATTGCCAGACGGCACTAACGAAAATTTAAAATCACCCCTAAAAGACCCCTAAGAAACAGTACTCAGGCTAGTAGGGATGCGAGTTTTGTGGTGAGGTATTGAAAAATTACGCACGCAACTATAATTTCTCTATCAAAATTCTCTAATTTTGGAACTGAGAAGCTGCGAAGCTACGAAGAAATACCAATGCAATAAACTTACGGGAAGACAGCGGTAAATCTTCCTCAATTGCTCAAACCTTTCAAGCCTGCTATGGAGTTCCCATGGCCACTCACCAATTCCGTGGCTCAATTACTATATTGCAGAAGTGGCATATGGATTTCGTTTTGTTCAGAAGGCCAGGTGGAGTCATCCTTGCATGAAAAGTCGTAAATAGGAGGAAGATCATTCAAAATCGAAGGGGATGAGAAATAATCGAGAGTATAAAGATGTCACTATTTCGAAAAAAAATTATTTTTGGAGTAGTTTTCTTTTTTACAAGACAGCCTGCGGCAGAGAAACGGGCATAAGGAAACTCGCCAGAGGAACGCTGCGAAGCAAACTGACGAATGTAAACTTAGCTCAACTGGGATCAGGTAGGATTGGTGGCTAGAGTACTGGCCTCCCACCCCGAGGGCCCGGGTTCGATTCCCGGCATTTATTTTTCAGTGGAAAACCGGTCCCCACTTGAGTGCCTAGTGGAGGGAATTTCAAGTTCAGTACTCCGTCCGTCGGGTGGGACGTTAAGCCGTGGTCCCCTTGGCGCCTTTCACTAAGAGTAGGCTAATTCCGACGCCGGGTTTCTCTCTACTCTTCCTCCGTTTCCTGAAAACTCCTACCATTACCCAATTACCCCCCTATCCTAAAAATGGTGCAAATAACCTCAGCTGTTCGTCTCCTCCCCTGAATTAACAACCAACCACCCTGAGCTTAGCTTCGCGTGAGAAACAAAAAGAGCGAGGGAGAAGGAGAATGAACGGGAAGTTTGAATTTCTGAAAGGGAGGATGTGACTAGAAAAGCTGAGAATAAGGAGGAAAGAAGACGGTTACAAGGAGAATTGGGTGCGCACTCGAGAGGCGGAGGAAAGAGGAAATTTAAAAACGCATGAGAAGCGAATAAGGAAAAAGGAGAAGAGCGAAACAAGGATTGAATGCGGGAAGATGAGGATGGGGCTTCCGAGGGAGGGATATCATTGCAGAAGAATGGGCTCAAGAATAAATGAGGGAGAATTTCATCTCGCTCTGCCAAGCGCTCCGCGAAGCGGGTGAAATGCGAGTTACGCAGAGTATAATACAAGCCCTATGCGGTTAAATTGTGCCTAGAGCATAAAATTTGACCCACAAATACATTTCGGTGTGCAGTTAGATTAAGAAAAAAACCTAAATAAATATCGCACAGCAAAAATATGAATTAAAAGGTAAAATTAAAAGGAATTTAACTGGTTAAAATTAGGGGTAATATTAAAAATTATAGATGAATTATATAAGAGAGAATGTTAGGTAAACCGAGCGATGACAGTTGATATATGAACGGAGCACCTGGATGCATGGAAAAATTGGATTGCCTTCCTAGACCGGAAGAATACTAATTATAATAATCAACAGGGTCATTGAATACGTGAATAAATATCCCACTTGAGCAGGTCAGATACGCTACCCCCGGTTTGAACTTACGATGCACCTAAAGATGAAAGTTATGAGAGTAGTAGCTGATGCAATCTACTTGGGTTTGCATTTACGAACGGAATACCTCAATCGTAATTGAAAACAGTATTTAAGTAAATTCGCATATATACCGAACAGCGAGAAGGGGTAGCCAACCGCCTTAAAACTTCATGATTCCCCTTTCAACCAAACCCATAGAAAAAAATCAATTTAACTCTTACCACATGAACCTTATTTGATATAACATTTATGATAATCAAAGGCACAAGGCTTCACCTATTTGTTATTGGTCTCCTGAGAGGAAAAATACAAAGGATTGCTCAAGTATTGGTCATAATGTATGTACTCCATTGATAAAGCCTAAAGAAAGTCTAAATAATATGACCACTTATTTAAAAATAAACAGCATTTAATAATTAAAATCGCGAAGAAATATTTCGAGAGGAAGTTTTTTGTGCAAAAAGAGGTAACAGCATTTCATGAGATGGAAGTGAGAGGAGAATAACCTTTTATGCCCTAAATAATTAGGTGCTCAAATTGTGGACATTCATTTTACGAAAAAAATGATGCCTAGAACTGAATATAAGTAAGAAAATATATTTTCTAATGCACGCAACATTACGTCGTTACAGGTATGATTGCAGTAGGCGACAGTGCCTAAATTACTCCGCCCCGTCCTCGTTTGGGTTGGACCGCAGACATATACGTCAAAGCTTACAGGGGCGGTGCGTACGCTCGATTAAAGTGTAATCTACCTGAACACACACTGGTGCAAAGGGTAGGTTAAAAGCAGTCGGCACAGCATCAAGGTATTCAATACATTCAGCACCGGCTCAAACTCTGACTGATTGGCCCTTGAGTAAGCAGATCCTGTCTATGGGAGGTCAGAGTCACTAAGCAACGCCACGGTTGCCACTAACCATTCCTGATGATTCACAACCCTATGCCAGGCGCTCTTTAGGAAATGCAATTCAAAGATCCTGTCCAAGTAAAAGAGATAATTGTCTTTGCTAATAATTTTGGTTTAAATGACTTTAAAGGAGTTCGGGATGAAAAAGAGAAGAATAACGTCAATATGAAGAGGTTGGCCGATAGAAGAATCGAGTGGAGTGGCCGCGTAAAACCAATCCTAGGATTGTTGACCAATGATGATGAAAGGGACTCAAAGATTCTCTCCTAGGAAAGACAAATACTTGGTCTTGCTAGAAATTTTGACTTTTGTTACTTTAAAGAAATTCAATGGTATAGTTGCAGTATTTAATATGCCAAAAATCATAGAACATGATCTTTCTATAAAATTATATCAGACATTATTTCATTGAGGCACTCTTAGGTATCCTATACTCTCATTTTTAAGTCATTATAATTGATTTCTAATTTAACTGTAAATTGAAATTGGAATTACACAATAAGCTGAAAGACAATCCCTAGAATAATCAATTCACTATACGTGAGCACAAAAAAAATATTCTTTCAGAGTGCAGTATTCACTTACAAAAAATCACTATTTACACAGAGGCATTTACTAGGAAAAAAGTTTTAAATGATATCGAAAGTATTTGTTTAATCTTTTGAGACGAAACATTGGAAAATATATGAAAACTAATAGCATTTTCTCCGAATGGTGTAAGGAATATGAAACGATTCCAAACAGACATATGCTCCTTTGCAAATATATTGTTTTAGCCAAGATTAATTGGCAAGTCCCCTATGTTTAAGCCCAAAAGGTTTAGACTATACATACTGAACTCAAACAATAATAGGAAAAATTAGTATAACAATAGTTTTGTAATGCTGTATTTTCAGGCAGCTGTATTATACAACCGAATTCAATTCCAACTTTCCATATAATGTTTATAATAATCCACACTACGTGTGATGATTTAGAAGTTAGAATTAAAACAACTCGGAGACCGGGTCTCATCTCCTTTCATGGGATGGCTTAAGTATGGTGAGCATCACGAGGCATTCGTAAATTAATTAAGCCAAGGAAATAAGGCAATAATCCGAAAGCAATACAGCAATGGGAGCTATACTGATGATATACTGGATATAACGGTAGCACAGCGACAAAATTGAAGGGTAACCTTAATGATGAAGTATGGGAGGAAGGGTCGCAAGGATAACAAGAAAGGATAAACCCCCTTCACCAATTACAGGCTCCTTTGGGGCGAGTCATTCCAAAAGTAAAGGAAGGGACCCGCAAGCTCCCACACACATTCGTGCAAACACACAGGAGTATAGACACCAATTCTATTAACCCATTAGATAAAGTCGGGCATACATTATCACAATTGAACCTAAACTTATATCGTGCCATTACAGGCGCTCAGATGAACAGCTCCTCGACAGCATTAAAAGAAAACCCGAAGTTCACTCGATATAAACCCTTTAAGCACAATTTGAAATCTGCACGACGAAATTATGTTGATAGCACGTCAAGTGTAATCACATACGTTGATATTTAGCATAACAAGTACTTATTATGTTATCCTCAACATGAATATGAAAATTTATATCATTTTATTTCTGGATCGCACATATAATAGGCATTCCTAACTTACATTTACTTAACATACAATACTAAAACACGACTTTAGACAAAAACCATGACATGAATTACGACAAACGAAAATAATGCGACTTAAAACAGCAAATGCTGTGAGCTTTCATTTATTGCACTCAAAGATCTTCACGCAGTGAGAGTGTCATACTGCACTAGAAAACAGAATGATCATATTTTTTTAAACAGGAAATTTTTTAAACAAAAATTATAGCTACTTTACCACAGGTATAGAGAGCTAACCACAAAAAATGCTAACAATCTAATACAAAGCAGAAAATTTAGTTCCTGAGATTTAATTCGAAAGGCAGGAAAGATGAACGATCGGACCTCATTAGATCAGAATTCATTTTTTTTGCAAATAACTTGACAAAAGCTTAAATCAAGTTAATGTTTCATTTATTTACGCTAATTTCAAGTTATAGTTGAAAATGAGTGTATATTCTGTATTTTTTCACACACTCGGATTGATTGTGATTCCAACTAAAAGAGGAAACTATAACAAAAAGGGCTGAACAATTCGTTTAATTTATAATATTCGTGTATGTCTACAGCAATTATTACTAGTCCTTTTCATTCCTGGCATGTAACGCATGTTCGGTGTTAATTCACCCGCTGCCACGGACCTTTAACGTGGGTTACCGATGGAGATGATATAAATCATCTAAAAATGTCAGCGCAAAAATAATGTGACAGGCTTTTGCAATGCCCTTTTTTCATATGAGGTGATTACTCCCTATTGAAAGAAAACATTTGAGTTTATAGAGTAATATGAATTCGATTTCATACAACCGTGTTCAGTGCACCAACTCGACGCCGCAATTTGCCATTTTCTTGGACTGAGGACAAACGATATATTCAAGATGGAGTGCGATGGATATAAAGTATCCGCTGGGTTCCGGGAAAAATTTATACCCCCATTTATATCCCATTTTTCTTTCTATTGATGTTATAGATCAATAGCTATTAATCTTTCATTTACGTAATTCATGGCTTTCCAACCATTTATCTACTCCGGGCTCTCTATTATATATCTCTGGACCCATTCGTTTAATTTCTGCGACTGCGACTAGACTTGGGCTTTTTCTTCAACCGAAAGCAATTTCTTAGAAAAAACGGTCATATGGCCTTCATCCAGAATCAATACCATTCCTTTGTGCACGTCAAGTGGTGTAGCAGTTGATTTGAGATAAAAAAATGTCTCGTCTAATAGCAAATGTTACACCAATGGAGAATATGCATGAAATCTGTTTCTCGAAGATGAATAATGTACTTGATGCGAAATTTTCTCAACAATTTAAATATATAAGCCAAATTTTTCTAAGCCCAGTACAAAGGTTATTAAATGATATTAAAATGTTCCCGGAAATTGACGAAAGTTACGTGACCAGAAACGCCTTCTGACGTCACTGCACGGTATAGGTTCCATATTGCTACGGAGATAGACATTTATTTTTAAAATAAAACGAAGTGAATATATTGTTTAGAGGTTTTTAGTCAAAAAAGAACATTTCTGCATTTTCAAGTCTTGAAATTTAATGGTCAGACATTATTAAATCATTTGATTAATATAATCAATGAAAAGTTTAGTACAATTATTTTAAATACCTACAGCCTTTAAAACTAATTTGTTGTCCATGTGGGACTCGAGTGGAAGCGATGGATGGATAGAGGATACCGAAGAATTCCACTTTAACTGGTTTCCAAATGTGTCGTGCTACTGTTCTAGAGGCTAGACTCAAATCTACAAACTATAGGCTAGTTTAGGCTCACCATTCTCAGTGGTCGTCTACCTTAATGCAACAGCTAGTCTCATTTGAATCCAAATAGCACAAAAATAGAGTTTGAAGACAGGCCATCGATAGGACTGAAGATATCGCTGAGAGGTCTCCGTCCATATTTCCGTCTAAAATCATAAGTCTAGGGTACATCCGAGCCATTTCCCTATGAATCATACCTATCGTGCAGGTGAATTGGGTTATTCAAATATCCTCATTACTGTAAGGGCTAGCACATCATAATATTCAAAGACCAAAGCAAATGCATACATTCTACGTGTTCTACTACTTTCTACTGTCATGTTCGTGCAACAGTCCTGCCTGCCCTTGCCTGATAGAATAGAACGTAGAGATTCACTCACCTCCATTCCCATGTGGCGCCTGTATCATAAAGAAATCATCCCCAAAAATTATCATACACTCTATCAGCCTGCATGCCACTCATAAGAACAATTTTTATTTTCTTCGCAACTCCGCACTTCAATAGAATTCTGCCTTTTGCCACCTCCTTCAGGAATGTAAGTAGCTCCTAGAAGGAGATGATCAACCATTTAGATAATTTTTCCCATTTAGTGGGTCTACATTAGTCTCTGAACGAAAGACACTAAGGGTCCAAGTCTTGAATCATTCGTTACTCACCGAATTCGTTACCAACGAAAATGACATATTTTCTTATCAAAGTGGATAAACGAATGACGTTATCATAACGAAAAAAATTTCATTCGTTATAGCGTAAGGAAAGATTCAAGACTTGGGCTAGTTCCACAGTCAACGTTTCACTTAGTGTACGGAGAACTTCATTGTTGAGTGCATTTCACGATCAAAAACCCATTAGGGAAGGTGCTGAAAAATTCACCTACTAATTAGATTTTAATCCGGGTCCTAGGCATGGAAAACTACTGCTCTTGTATCAGTTGCTTCAATATTCCATTCAATCTCAAAATGCCCGTGATCCAGTTCGCTCCCTTTTTCATTTCTCCGAACTTCTCCTCCAAGCAAAAGCCTATGAAAAAACGTGTGCAGCTATACAAATAAAAAATGCGTTTGAAAAGTTTTGAGGGGAGGGGAAAGATTCGCAAAGACCCTCGACGTTTTGACGGAAAACGATGAAAGAGCAAGGGTTTTCTCGGCCGTAAAAATATTACTTGGTGCTTGGAAAGTGGCACGAAAGTAAACGCGTGAGAGTGTTTGAGGACGGTTCGGCCCAGCAGTGGCCCTTCCACATCTCTCACATCTCTCATCTACATCTACATCTGCATCTACTCGATACCCTGCAAGCCACCGCGAGGGTGTGTGGCAGGGGGTGAAGATCACCAAGCCAGCACTATAAACATACAAACATGCTACGATAGGGTCTCAGGCAACTAGAATGTTAGTATTTACAGAGTAATAAGGGATTAATTGTTAGTACATGTATCATGCACTACAGACTACTCTACAATATTTCCCCTACCTTTCCCTTTGCTATGCTGCCTATACTGTTCTCTTATAGTACCCGGGAAAAATGCCATTTTGAATCTATCAGTACGACAATCTATCTCTCTAATCTTATATATCTGGTCGAATCTAGCATAATAAGGTGGTGTTTTTAATACATGCCTACCATCTTCTGTAAAGCTATCCGATTTAAATTTCTGTAATAGATTTAATCTGTACTTTAACCTACGCTCTGATAATGACTCCCACCCTAATTTTTGTATTAATTCTGAAACACTGCTCAACCTATCGTAACATCTTTTAACGAACCTAGCTGCTATACGCTGCACACTGTCTAGTTCTCTGATCAAACCTAACTCATTCGGATCCCATACACTGGCTGCATACTCAAGGCGGGGCCTAACTATTGAAAAGTAACATTGCTCTTTTGTCTTCTCATCACATTTCCCAAGTACTCTTTTTATAAATCCTAGCATTCTCTTCGCTCGACCGCATATTTCCCGGATGTGTCTTCCCAACGATAAATCTTTAGTGACCTTCCTTATCTCTCGCGCGCAGTCGAGAGTTAAGGAAGTCCCGCGTCGTCCGAGGGCGAGCGTCCGCATGGACAAGCTCCGAAAGCCTCCCGGATGCACGGATGGCGATGGACTCTAGTGACAGGGCCCACGGAGAAAAGATTTTCTCTTCCCCCAACTCTCCCGATCCCTTCCCTGCGAACTCTTTCTCTGAATCTGAGACCAGCTCGAGGGGATAACGAAAGATCGACAGACGTGCTTGGGACCGGTATTTTGAGGCACCACCTTGTAACGTAACAATTGAGCCGCCTAGATAGACAATGCAAGGTGTGATAATGGAAGTAAACAAGCGTTGGTAATTACGGAACAATAGGAAAGTGCGAGAATCGGGGAATGGTGTGTTTGACGCGGTGTTGTGGAGACGCAGAAGTTACGCGTGCATAAGAAAGGGCATTTTGTGACCTAGTTGGTGTCTGTGTGGGTGAATAAGCATTCGTGAAGGCCGCTTTACACGATACAATTTTTTGTACAATTTCTTGTACAAACTCTTGCATGAGGAAATTGTACCGTGTAAAGCGGCAAATTGTACGAAAGCTTGTGCGATTGTCTGAATGACTGAACGGGAAATAGAACGTGTTCTAATTCCATTCAGACAAACATACAATTTCGTTCAGTCTATACAAGAGTTTGTACAAGAAATTGTGCAAAAAATTGTATCGTGTAAAGCGGCCTTGAGGGAAGAGAGATTATTGGGTTGTTGTGTGGAGGCTGTTTTGATATAAGAAGTGGCCCGAACGAAAAGAAAGTGTAAAAGCGTATGGCTTGTTAGGTGCGAGCCTGAAGAGAAGTGTATGTTGTTTGTTGGTGTTTGATTAATATTAAAGTGCAATTCGTGAGGGCAATTTCCACTGTTGTGCATGTTTTGTGTAATAAATGTGTGTGATTTATAATACATAGAGGAATATATTACAACCTGAGTATTACGCGCAGGAATGATTTCATACGCGTGCACTCTTGGAAACCAACGCATTGGCAGGCTTTAATATTTGCACACGGTGACCGCCGTCCAAGTAGCCGTCCCGGTGAATGAACTATCAAGATCTTATAGTTTAAATCGAAGCAGTAAGTGCAGCACATTCCGAATGGAAACAAAAACGGCAGTAAATTTCAAGGAGTTTTCTGACTCGAGAATACGATTTACTCCTTTAGAATATCCAAAGTCACGGTCAAGGGAGCCTCGATAGTAAAATAAGGCACTTAAACCTTTGGCTAAAATACTAGCATTAAGTGACCAAGACTCTATTGATTAAATTCAACATCGAATACCTATGAAACATAGGAGGATATGGCGGATGCTTGGCTGGAAATAGCTAGAAAAACATTTTCTCGGGTGAGCACGAGTTCATGGGTGGTCATTTCAATAGAATCAAGGAAATATCAGAATAATCGCGGGGAAAGGTAAGAAGAAGAGATATAGGGAGGCAGACAAAGTTGACATAGATGAGAGATCCTTATAAGAGCCTCTTTATTTGAGCAAGTCCCCGACGAAAAAGACGCGCGGGCTAACCCGACTAAAATATCTGGAAGGATCCGCGACATTAGCAACTTTCCGAGGACCGCAAAGGATATGTGGGCTGGCTTCAAAGAAATGAAATTAAGGCAGTAAAACAGTAGAGAGATTCCCAGACGTGATCTTTTCCTCACCTTCAACTGAAGGGGATCGCGGAAAAAAATGCTTTCGGCGCAAAGACGGGAGGAGATGCAGGCGGAGCACTCACTTGAGATATTCCAGTCTCGAACTCCAACCTACCACCTCTACCGCCACCCTCACGACCGGCGTGAAGAGGCAGTACGTAATATTTTTCCTTCTCCTCCTTCAGGGGAGCTGAAAGGAGGATTCCACACAACCCCAAGTAACCGCCAACCTTTCCCCCGTCCATTCACTCGTGAAGATGGGTCACAATCCAACCACCCCTCCGCTCGCTATCTCTGTCGCTACCCTTTCGGTTTATTTGCTCCGAGAGCGTCTGTCGAGGGTGAGGGGGAGGATCCACCCTTCCCGCACACCCCACGCCCCACTTCCCAAGGCCGAAAAGAATTGGAATTCCCTCGCTGCAGATTTCAATATCTTCTCGACTGAAAATGGACGGGAGGGCGGTGTACGCCGCATTGCACTCTGGGGCGACGGAGCGGATGGAAAACAGACCCACGGGTTGGATTTTGGATCCATGGAAACGGATCCTTTGATGTCAGTATTCGTCTTGAAAGTGCCAACTCGAGAAATCCCATTTTCTAAGCCTAATTGGAAAGGGCAAGAACCTTTATGTCTTGATCGGAATTCCTTCAAAAGGCCTAATAATGTAGAGACGCTAAATCTTCACGATTAAGATGAGGAAGAGGGAACCAGAGTTAACACATTTGAATAACAAAAATGAAATGAGCAGTTGATTAGCCAAGAGTTCGCTCTACCAAAATTAGAATCAACTAATATCTGGAAACGCCAGTTAGAAAATATGGAATAAATTAATTACTAAGGAAACATTTAAGATGGGAGAGGCGTCTACTAAAACTTCAGAGAAAAATCAATGAAGGTGAATGCCAAGTCTCAATAAAGCAGGATGGAAAAAATAATATATACTACGGGAATAATTCAAATGAGATGTAATAGAAGAACGATGAAGATGAAAGGGATTGGCCAAGTGATTAGCGAAGGAATTCTAAGAAGAGTGGATGAAAAGAGATGTCTGCTGTAAATATTACAAAGAAGACGGGAAAATGGGGTCGTTTACCATATTTTTTATCGCCGAATCTGATAAGAGTTTGTAAAATAAAAAGACCCGTATTTTTCCGTTTTTTATCCGTCGATTATTCCTCGAGTTATAAGCGGCAAAAAAACTGATGTTTTTAACCCTTTCGGAAAAATGGGCGCGGTGCAACCTCTGACGTATTCGACTTCGTCCAATCACAACTGAGCCCGCGAAGCTACTTCGCCTTATCGCAAATGGCACACAGCTGACTCGGTAAATTGGAGCGATTGCGACAGGATCTGTGCAATCAGACCTTCCGAGAATCCTCCTCCCTCCCTTCCCTTCCCATAGGAGCAGTCAAGGACGGGAGGAAAATGACGTCAATGGTATTTTAGCAGCCTTTTCGGTGGGCGTCACCTTTTGCTTATTTTAATTTTTTATTTATGAGTGAATGGTTGTGGTTAGAAGATTAATTTTTTCACAAAAATACTTTTTTTGTTTCCATCTAACGATTTCGCGTAAAAAATTTTGATTTCGGTTCCGAGTAAACGCCCTCATTTAATCGACCATCGGACATAATGACCTGATAAAGAAAATACTCAAGGGACAAGTGAACGGGAAGACTGGAAAATGAGGCCCTCGAGTGGGAAATGCACAGCAAGTTTTAAGGACGTTATAGAGAAATATTATTCAAATATGAAGACGATGGCTGATAAAAGATATGAGGAGATCAGTGTCAAACCAACGAAATGATTGTTAACCCATAATTAGGAAACATTCCCCAGTAATAGTAAGTATAATTTTCTTGTGCCATTTTCTTAGCATGAGAAAAGTGTACTACGTTGATTTAAGCTATCATTTAAAATATTTATTCCGTCATTCTTCTCTGACGCCATTGTTTGTAGGCTTTCACCATACCGGACACCAGGTACGTATACTTTCAGCTTTGAAACGAAATTAAATTGAAAAGGGATGAAGTTTTAGTGCGATACAGACATTCTTTTTTCATTTCTGAGTTTTTTCTGCTTTCAATAGCACCCGTGGTTATACGTAATAGCATTTCCATCGACCTCTTCGTCGAACACATGGGAAAGATGCGAGGGTTTCAAAGTCACCTTCGGACTCCCACATGTCATTTCCATGCCCCGTCTTCGCTGACCCTGCGTGCAGCTGCGACCCCACAGGGGATCAAGGACTCGCGTTTCCATCACGTCAAAGTTCCTCGGGAGTTAGAGTGAAGACGATCGCCTTCTCAAGAGAGCGAAATCCTTCAACAGACGATCTGGGGAAACAAGAAGGGTAACGGGCACCAATCACCTCTCTCCATTCGATTCCCTATCCTCGCTTCCCTACCCTTGCCTCGTCCTTGTCAAGATACACCCACCCCACTCACCCGTGATTCCCTATTGAGAACGGGGTAGAAAGACTGACTTCCCCCGTCCATCGCCAAATGTGCCCCCAGCCTGTGCACTGATGATGAGCAGCGGTATCATGTACTATTCCCCTACGCCTTTCCCTTCACATTCAAGACAAAAAAAGGCTTTTTGACCTTCAGGAGGGAAAATATAAGCCACCATCCCTCCACAAAACCTTGGAATGGGGAGAGCGGGGCTATGATCAAGCATCTCAAAGGCAAGGACCACTCTCTCCACAACTTTTCAAATTACATCCCAAGGAAGAGGGTAAGGAGAAGTGAGAATAAAAAGATGAAGCAATAGGGAAGTTCATCAAACTCGATTTTCCTCTACTTCTCTCCAACAGCTTCAACAGCCTATAGAGCAATATTGATACGCCAGTGTGCTTATAGTCTCTTGAGTGTGAAAAGATATTTTTCAGCGAAGCCATTTAGTAAACACAACATAGGAATCCAGAGAAACTGCTAAAAAGCAGAGCTTGTAAAGTTGCACGAGAGAAAAAGGTTAATTCAATTCCAGATACATTTCATAGTATATTAACTAGAATATATATTTTAGTCAAATTTATTTTAATCAGTCAATTTCGCTACCAATGCTGATAAAATTAGTGATAATGATAGCAATTCTGAAGAGACGGCTGGCGACTCAGGCTAATCGTGTCATTTAGAATGTATAGAAAATACCATTGGAGATTTATTTTGAAGAAATAGGAGGGTGGAGCGAAACAAGGCGTTGGCATTAGCCTACTTTAAACGAAAAGCAAAATAGAACTCCCAAAGGGACCGATCCTACGGACTTCCGTGCACTAAGTGCTCTCTATCTGTCATTAAAATGGTGACAGGTATGCAGATGAAAAATTTGCAACTACCTGCGCACGAATCTGAGTTCTCGGATTTAGCAGTAAATTTATGAACGTTCTATTGAAATAGGTACCGTTCAAAACTACATATCTCTCACTACGTTCTCCAGAATCAAGATTTTTTATGGTTCTTCCTTAAAAAAATTTCGAAATGATTTCAAAAAATAGAAAAAATATGACCTACCCACTTGCACTAATCAATAGTTCAGATTTTGCTTCAAAAACATGCAGATGGAAGAAGGAACTATTAGTCTCAATCTCACCTCAAATAAGACGCTTATATATCCGTCCTAACTGTCGGCATTAATATCACAAAGAATAAAGTGGATGAGTAGGCATAAACTTCCATAAAATGAGTCCATTCAGTATCAAAACATTCAATATCAAAAATTAATTAATCAAAACATATAAAATTAAAATTTAACTCAACTGTTTCAAGTAGGTTCTCACTACGTTATACACGGGCAATGCTGACTCGCAAAAGCATTATTAAAGCATCGCATATATGTTCACTTGGAGTGAAATATATTGCTAAAATACAATTTCTAATACAGTTTGATCCTGTCACAAAAGTCAAAAAAGAGCATATTCAATTCCAACTACCAAAGTATCATGCAGGAAAAAAGTTAAAGCAATAAGGGCAACAATTAAACTTCGAGAAACTCTTAGTGCAGGTGTCGCACTGAAGAGGTGAAATCACCTAGACTCCACACATGGCAGGTGATCATGGAACAAGATTCCCTCCTTTGCGAAAACCATCTTTCTGAGTTTAATAAGTGCAGTGCGTCTCTCTTTGTGAGACATTGACTAACTGAGTCACATATTCGCAGAATTATCTGCTGGAGATTTTATTTCTGAACTTTGTCTCAGCTTTCTGATGTAGGTACGGTGTTGATCCGTCAGCTGATGACAGAATTTTTGATTTGGTTACTTCATTAAGATACTTAACCTTATATGGCCGCATCTGTATTCATTTTAAAAATTAGGACAACAGAAATATCAGCAGAAAATTGAAATTTTTTGACGTTCAATAGCTAAGTACAATTTGAAAACTAACAAGGTTCTGCATGAATTCGTTAGGCTCTAATAAACTTGACGTTGGCGTTATGTTTAAACTATATAGTTATTGAATACATTTACTATAAATATGGTCGAATAGTTGCTGAAGAGCACAACATTCTCGAAAATTAATTAAGTATATACCTCGTACCAGATTTAATCCGGACCGAATTTTTTTTCTCAAAAACGCTTGCTACTTTTTGACTCCGAGTAGAGATGATAACTCCGTATATCAACCATAGTTATACAACTTGCACCTGTTGAAATTTGATTCCTCAACGTTTGCAAGATCAAATAGCAGCAAGCAACTGAAGTGAAATATGAGCGCTTATCTGCCTCTTCACTCATGAATAGACCTGAAGCCCTTTCATTACTGAACGTAACTGCCCCTTGATGAAATGGCCGGCTTTGGAAGTTTCCTAGCGGGTTTCATGAGCTACGAGAAATTTAGAACATAAACGTGTCTGTGACTCCTTATGATGTTCGCAAATTCCTTCCGGTTGCGATACGACTTTGAATAAAGGAACAATCAACGGGAAACCCTTTGCTATTTTAGCGGTGTGTGGTGTTTTCTAAAGAGCATACGACTAATTAAACGTGAAATACAGAGCACCCAAATAAAGACTTTTAAAATATTTGATACTCAATTCCAAATGTGAATGTACTGAACCGCACAAATTACTGAAAATAAAAGGTAATGAATCAACAGGAATAAAATAGAATCACTAAAATTGGTAACGGAGTTTATGAAAAAATCTTCTGCACTTGAGTACTGCCATATCGTAGGCAATATAACCGTTTATTTTTTATATTCCTTGGTCAACACCAACATAATTAAAACTAGCACTTGAAAAGGTTTTTGAAAGATATGATCTCAAAAACTGCTTGAAGATACTCCCAATAGGTCACAGGTCAAATAATACATCCATCAACCAAATTTCAACTGATTTGCCGCTGGTACTATGTCCACTACTAATAATTGGTAAACCTCCAATACTTCATGAAATCACTCAAGCAGATGGAAAAAAAATCCCAGGATATTCGTCATCACTATCACGGTTTCATATCTATTCAGCTAGTGTTATAAAATGTGTCACAACTGAGATGTGACCAGAAACGGCACGTCGTGAGGGTGGTATGGTGCCCTCGAAATATTCCGCATTCGTTCCTCGAGGGTGGACAAGGTAGCAGAAAAAATCAACCGGGATTTAAACCCAAACCTTATAGATGTGAGGGCAGTATTTTATTGATCACACTCAGCCGAGGCAACACGCTCTGGTGACGTAGCTCCGGCAACCCTTGTGCTGAGCACAGGGCTTCATAGCGGAGAAGAAGAAAACTCTATGTCATTTCCCAAGCGCCGACTTCCCTTCCTCTTTTCTTATATCGCGAAAAAAAAACATTTCTCTCTCTTTCTGCTCCCACATAAAATTTGCATCACATCTCTTTCATCTGAGGAGAGAGAGAGAGAGGGAAAAATGAAGACTAGGGTGAGAAGGTGATTTGAAATGTGAATCCACTCTTCCATCTTTCATCTTTACTATCCTCCACCCCGATTCCTTTTATCAGAAGAGTGGAGGTAATAAATGAGGTTGAAGGAGAGGTTTCGAGATGGAAGAATGCATAATAAGAGGGATAGGTGCAAGTAGAAAAACAAGATGAGACTTTATAAGAAACTACACACGATTTCATTCGCGGAGAATACTGACGAGTGCTACCTTTCGTTTCACAAGCAAACCTTCATTTCAAGATGCTCATGAACTAGTATTATTTTTATAGAGCCTAAAGAAATAATGTCCAGAATTCTTCGGAAAAAACCCGTGACGCGCCATACTCAAGATATTAATAATAGCGAAAAACATTTGAACGTTTCAGCAACATAAGCGATGTGTAAGAATAGGTTAGTATCAATCTTGTATTCTTAGAAAGGTATGAGTAGCGAATGACATAATGCATGAGAGTTCAAGGTTTGGTGAATTTTATAGTTTGGATATGGGCGTCACATAGTCACTCGTAGCATAACGCCGTGAAGTGTGATAGTTACGCACAAAGGGGTAAGCTATAATGGGAGTTCCTGGGGGTTCCATATGGGTAATGAAAGAATGTCTCAAATCATGATAAAAATTAAAGAAAAAAAATATTTTTATCAAAACCACACGAGGTGCTGGTGAGACAATATATTTATGATTTTTACAAAGTTTGCAGCGAGATCACTATTATAGATTCCCTCTTTCGAAGAGCCTCATATAATGTTAATCTTATATATCTTGCATAGGAACTGTTTTGCTGTTTACTTGCATAATTTGGCATACTTTGTGGGTTCATGTAGCATATAGAATTGTTATTCACAAAAAAATAGCTACGTCGAATTTTCAAATTCATCGTTGTACATGCACCGAATATGTTTGTATTCATGTGAATGCAGTTTAAATGGCGAACAATCGGTTAATACCTTTTCGTAACGTCATTAATAGAGCGTTGATAATACTCTCATTGCTGGAAGCGTTTAGCATTATTCATTCAGGGGATTTGCTCACGCACAATTTTTCAAAGGAATAAATGAAGCACATAAGACGAGGAAATCAAAAAGCATAATTAAATATGAGTTGAACATCTGCCATTGTAAATTAAATATGATTTGAAACTACACGCTTTCAAATGTGACATAGGAGTCGAGAAATGACGGAGAGTCGTGGTGTTGTGTGAAGTATAAAATTAAAATATGTATTTACACATCGGTATGAGATAGCTAACATCTATGAATAATATAATTTGGTTCGTTTGCATCGGGATACCGCAGTGATTAACATATTTTACGGAAAGATCGAGCCAATTTGAGAGATTCATAATAAAATATATCGAACACGGTAAAATTAACTTAACTCCAATATGTTAATGCGTTAAATTTAATATTTTCACAATAAAATATGCAATCAATATATTTGTTATAATAAGTTACAATTTTAATATTTTTACGCTGCATGTAAACTAGTACTTTTTCAACTTAAACGTCCTAAATATCTGAGAATCGTCAACGGATGTACGATTTTACTCCGAAGGCATGAAAACTTTTTACTTAAACTATCAGGTTTAATATTAAGCTCCCGCATGGTAGTTACACATTTGCTTACCTCACCCAATAACTATTGACGTTAGAGCATAAATTTAATTGTATCTATTTCTCTATTACCTAGCAGCAGTGGGTGAAATATTTTTTAGAATCGGTTACGAATCACGAAGGGATAAAAAGCTCACGCAGCTGGACAAGGGCAAATAATAAGACAGAGAAAAATCACGCTGCTGCTTACCCATTGAGTGTTGTGCTACGATGCGGCAACTTTAAAATTCTTTGCTCAATTTTCCGAACTTTTCCGATGGTCGCAACAGCCGAACGCACAAGCAGATTCTCCGGAAGGTGCCCTTACAACAGGGTATTGGCAATAATTTCGGCATTTTACTGCCGACGTCCCACGCATTTTTGATTAAAAATAGAATGTGATATGACCTATTCCTGTCCTCCTGAGGAGACCTTACGCAGAATAGCATTTCGACCCAAGACTCGCTTCGTTTTCCGTCACTCGAGCACTCTCCCTTCTGAGCACCCACTCCAAACACCCACTCCGGAGAGCATTCTATTCGGCCTTCAAGAGCGTGGTGGGGGCCACAAGTGAAAGATGTGGTGAAAATATTTTGGAGAAGGCAGGTTCGAGGATGGGAGAGGAGGAAGAGAATGGTCTACCATACGTGGGTGGACTTGGTGGGAGGACAGAGATGTCACCCTTTTCGGAGGAAAAGGGAGCAAATATGAGAATAAGACGAGAGGGGAGAGATTGAAGGAGAGGTCAAATGTTTGCTCTCTGCCCACGGCGACGGAATCTTGAGAGGCAGAGGTCGAGGAGTAGGGCGACACGAGTGGGGGTGGAGGAGCGTGTGTACCCTGGATGAGGGACACTCTCATAAAGATGAACATCGCCTTCCCTCCACGGGAAACCAAGCGCGCGCCGACTTGAAAGAGGGAACCCTGAGAATGCAAACCGAAGCATGCCTCCATTTTTATTTCCATCCCCTGGCGTGAAGATGGATGCTTCGACGCCAAGGTGAGATCCACTCTTATTCCTTAGGGGTTCCCTCTGAGTTGGGTGTACAGACGACCTGGCTACTTCTCTTCCGTGGACACTGCGGTCCCTTTCCACTCCTCGGTCTCTTGGAGGTGACTTTTTATCACTCCGGGGACATCGACTGTCTTGGAACATCCGATGTCCGCCCTCTTCGCCCACCCCTTATCGCCATTCCAAGTCCACCGGACGGAACACGTAGCCAAAATCTCCTCGTCTCTCTCAACGCATTTCAACGAGCATATGGGACCCTTATGAAGCAGGCTTAATTTACGAATTAGATCGAGTACAAAGAGAGCGGCGAGATATGATAAAGGGTTTTATATCCATCTCAACATATTAAAAATGAGTGATTTCTCTTTTCTTTATTTTCCATTTAATCAGACTGTGACACCGGAACGCGTGGACAGGTACAGTTATTAAAAATATATATCAATTGCAATAGATTACGATAGAGAAAGCAGTGTGTCTGGTATGTTAGCCGAATTGGGATGGGAATCGCTGCCACAACGCAGGCTGAATTATAGACTTAATCTTTTGGGAAAATTTAACGAGGGACATTTCATAAATGACGTTAATCATATATTGCTGGCTCCGACTTATTATGGTAGGCTCGATAATTCTAATAAAATTAAGGAGATAGATTGCAGGACGGACAGGTTTAAAATGTCATTTTTTCTGCGTACGATTCGTGATCAGAACGTTAAACATCGCGTAAATCGGTAATAATTATAGAGTTATATTCAGAGTAGGTCGATGGTATTTTTTTTATTACCTGCATGTTCAAATCAAAGTGTGACTTGCTTGCAATGCCTTTTTTTGCATGCATGAGTATCTATGAAATTGATGTCGGGTTTCAAGGCATGGGTGGTATTCATGGGTGTGTCCTACATGATTGGGATTTGGTAGTTTTTCTTCTTTTTTCCCCAATTACTTTTAAAGGTGTAGTGTTTGCATTGTAGTGTTCATTTTTGTTTGTTGTGTCATTGTTCTTGGTGTGGATGCACCCCCTGCCACACACCCTCGAGGTGGCTTGCAGGGTATGTCGTAGATATAGATAGATATATATTCTCGCTTTGAATTGATCGGAATGAATGTCCCCAATCGTCAATCATAACGAGTGAGACTACAGACACTCAGTATTTCCTCAAGGCTGGTATATTTATGCAGCGGTTGTATGATGGTTGTTTGCACCCTGCCACACACCATCGAGGTGGCTATCAAAGTAATTTTTAACTGAAGATGTGCAGTATACTCAGCTCTACATTTACATTACCCCAAAAGGGTATCGGGTTGGTGTAGTGGCTAGAGTAATGGCCTCCCATCCCAAGGACCCTAGTTCGATTCCCGGCAGTGGCGGATTTTTCAGTGGAAAACCTATTCCCACTTCATTTCAAGTTCAGTACTCTGAGGGAGGGCATTCCAAGTTCAGTACTCCGTTCGTCGGATGGGACGTTAAGCCGTGGTCCCCTTGGCGCCTTTCGTTAAGAGCAGGCTAATGCCGACGCCGGGTTTCTCTCCACCCTTCCTCTGTCCCCTAAATAACTCCTACCGATACCCAATTACCCACCTATCCTAAAATGGCGCAAATTACCTAAGCTGTCGGTTGTTTCCTCTGAAACATTACCTACCCCAAAAGACCTGCATTAAAATCTATCACTCCAACACGATCATTAAATGTACAAAAGGGATATACCGTTGAATAATATGCAGCCAATTGCATTCCTGTTGCAAAATTAAAATGATTATTCTGAAAAATGCGAGGAGAGTAGAGGTTAGCAGCAGCGTGGTAACTACAGTCTACGTGGATGTATATTCTCATTATAATATAATGGGTCAAAATTGGAAATACACATTTAATAATTATACAATTTAAAACAATACTACTCATTGAGAATATTTGGCGTGGTGGACCAGGGGACAAATGTTGGGTTACCGCACGTAGGTTCCAGGATATAATCTGAAAGAGACCCTACGATTCAACCAGTTTAAGGAAGGCTTTTTTTGGGAACATGATTTTTATGGGGAGCCAGAAGTTGTACCGTCAGTCTCTCCTCTCAGTCTCTTACGTAACCTTTACCCACCGATGGACTCAGTACATGATGGACTCTTATCGCATTATTAATACTAACCATCAGTTTGAAAACTGTAGTTTAACTGAATCTAAGTGAATCTATACTGTATTATTCAACAATTGCTAGAAAATGAGCGGTGACGGGAAAACTATGTGTTTTGATACGCCTTGAACCTCTACATGCTCGAACTTGTAGTTATTTTAGATGCGGCCAAACTTAAATTATCTTCACTCCTAATTGTGACTAAAGAAAGAGTTCATTTTTTCAGCCTCAGATGTTAGCGATTCATTGGTAAGTATATACGCTCCCAACTGGTATAATATTGCAAAAAGTTCTTCTCATTAATATCAAGCCAAAGGACCGAAAAAATGGGTCAGAATCCTCAAAACCACGTTATTAACATTAAACCAGTAAAAGTGCAGTTAGCTTCACTTTTTTTCGTGTACACCACAAGATAGCAATACAGGTTGAAACCTCGGTTGTGAATAATGTTTTAATGGAGAATATCCCGAGTTTCACTAATACATAAGAATAGCTTCCAGAAATGAACGCTAAAAACCACAAGGTACAATAATACTTCTAATTATTTATCAATAGTTCAGGATCCTAATAAATCTTGTGTACCTTCAACTCTCATTCATAAAATATAATGCTGCATATTCTAGTAACGGCTCAAAGAAATGCCATTTGATCAACGATATTTTACTGTATTTTTTTTCTATCTGTAAAATAATTGATTGAATAATGATAATGATCATCTTGCTATAGTGCATTACAGTGTAATTTTTTTCACTGCAATATTCAATCTCCGTTTTGGGCTGAGTCTACAATTAAGATATTTTTGCCATTTTTTTAATGGAGGCAGAAGCTAAGAGGTCATCACCCTGGTTGTTTAGTGAAATGATACGCATTAAATATTGCTAGTATTTTTATCAAGGATGCTGTAACAATGCAATTCAAGAGGGAACGTGATGATCTTTGATGCAGGTAAGATATTCGACTTATATTACCAATCTCTACGCAGACTGTGAACAGCGCTTTTGCTTCATAATCGAGCCAGAATATTGTACGAGACGACTCCGCAGAAGAAGAAAACAAGGCTCACTTAACATTTTAGCCAATTCAGCTATAAAATTGTGTACAATAAAATGTTTCACGAAAAGCAAGAGAGGTACTCGTCCTCCAATAAAAAAAAACCATTTCACATTCGATGTCACTATGCATTACTTCAAATTGCTAGGCAATTGTCAGCGATTGCTAAATGCATATCTGTGGCTAAATGCCACCACAAAGACCAGTATTTATCATACCTGTGATGGAATTATCCATATTAGTACGTGTATGCTGGGAGAAATTATTCACTTTGTACTTATTCCACGAATTTATTTTAACCCAACCGGTTTCGTTGTTAGCACGTCATAAACAGGGGTACCGTGATGACGTGCTAACGTCGAAACTGGTTGGGTTAAAATAAATTCTTGGAATATGTACAAAGTGAATCATTTCTCACATCATGCCGTCATAGCACGAAGTAGAGCCTGCAACAGTTGAAGTAGTACGTGTATACATCAGTTAATTATTCTCCTTGTGAAATCTATCCAATTTTCACCCTCCCTTGCAGCGCTCGTATTTTTGCGTCTCCAACCCTTTTCCAACTCCTATCCCACGGCGAACAGGCATGAATTGCTCAACAATTCAAAAATACGGAACACTTATCCCAAAGGAAAGAGGAAGTCAGGAATTCAAGCATTATTAAACTGCTATTTAACACAGAGCAATGAGATGACGTTTGGTTTACGGGCGCCAATGAAGATGTAAAACGAAAGAAGGGTATGAGCTATAGGCTCTGGGAAGGATGGGAAAGGTTTGGGAAGGGATATAGGCTATGGGAAGACGAGGAAACCCATCGGAAAGTAAATAACGGAGCGAGCGAGTGAAAAAGAAAAGAAATTGAAAGTAGCTCCTATTAGCTCAGAGCTCATTTGATTCTGGCTCTCACGATACGAGCAAGACTCCAAAAGGGCACGGCCTTTCCTCACTTCCTTTGTGATTCTCCCCTATTTTTTTCCTCTGAAATTGCTCCTCTGACTCTAAGCGCCGGGAATAAAAAGTTGAATATGACGGCAATTAACCAGGAGAAGACGCTGAGGAGGAGGAGGAGCTGGAAATAGTTTTCCCATCTCCCGCAGGGCAGAAGTGTTAAGAACGGAAAGGTCCCCCACACCGTTTGCAGGGAGAACCCAAGACTCGAGTTAATCTTATTCGTCGGCTACTTGCAACCTCTCCGCATGCATATTCCATTGCAATTGGTACGCCAAGGGGTTAGCTGTCCGTCTCGGAGGCCGCCGGCAAACTATCTTGAAATTAAAAAAAAAAAGAAATCCCCTTCTATTCAAATTCCTCTTGGAAAAGGCTTGCGTACTTGGGGATTTACAAACATTTACCAAACCTACGGCTTGAAAAAGAAATGAGCTAGGCACAGTCAGGTACCCTGGGTCGGATTTTTCATCAGCCCAACGCTCATGCTTTTGAAAAGCGCGTTGACTTCAGAAAAAAAACTGAGTAGGTAATTCCTCTTTAGTCTCATGAACGTAACTCCAGACCATCATTTACGATTCACCTACCGGGTGGTGGAAAGCTTATTGCACTGCCTTAGACTTCCCCTTTGCCTGAAGCGAGCAGGTCTGCAGCAAGCAACGGCAAGAAGGCAATATAATCCAGATGCTATCGTCCCTTTACGTTTAGTACGCTGAGGATAGTTTCATTTAATGCTGATTAAAAAGTATTGACTTCCGCAGTATCACAAAAATAGCATTTTTTTCTAAACTAAGAGTAATCTAACCTTCTTTTTCATTAAACCTGAACAAGGAACAGCTTCCCTGGGATATTTTAATTACCGATAACTTTCCTTCGGGAAAAACCCAAGAGATAAAAATGCACTTGCGTAATATGAGATGTCATCAATAGACCAAAAATGAGCATTATAACGTCTATCGACGCCATATTATAGGTACACATTTTAGCAGTAATATTTTTCAGCGTGAGTTTAATCAATCGTTGAATTATACTTAAAATATGATAGAGTGTCGTTAGTGCACCCATTTTATCGAATAAAAAATATACACTATAAAATCAAATAAGATTTAACTCTGTTTACAATAGCAATTGGAGTTTACCATGTCAACCATGGGAAATATTTTACTAATTTATATAGGATGATTGGCAAATTTTATCTGTATAGACTGGATGAAACAACTTCGGCCGTCACATTGTGGAATTTTTCCATGGTTGAAAATAAAAATCAACTTTATAATTTTCCACACCTTTTTTTTAATAAATAATAAAATAATAATTAAAAAAACGTGTGGAAAATTACAAAGTTGATTTTTATTTTCAATCCTGTATAGACTGATTTGCCAAATAACATTTTAACAGACAGGAAGAATTTCAGGTTCCATTGCGTTGCTGTCTAAACTTAGGTGAAAAAATAGGAACAAAAATTTGGTGATATATTTTTCAATAAAGCAAAATTATCTTCCCTAAGACAAAAAATTTTCTTCAAACACTGCACAAAAGTTAAAGATTTCATGACTAAAAAATAATGGAAAACATCAATTGAACAACAGAAAAGAGTCCAAACCAAGTTTTTTCCCAACAATTAGCTGTAGTCAAAAGAAAACACTAATCAAATGCGTTTACAATAATTAATTTGCCTTCCAGTCTCACACATTTTTCCCCTTCCCCATAAATAATATAACTCGGCTGTATTGATTATAATTTGATTACTATTAGTATTTATTTTGATTTTCCAACTAATGCACGGATAATAGAAAGGGTTATTGCATATGCTCGGGGCCTGAATGAAGAGTGTAGTTTTATACCGCTTAAAATGTGACGTGATCGCACGCTACTTTCAAATTTAAAAAAATATCAAGAAAAAATGAACAGTACTAATCGCATTTTCATCAAGAAGGCTTCAGATTAGTAACTTCCATGGCAGATAAGGATAATTTTTAAATAACAACAGATACAGAACCAATTCCATTCATTAAGGTTTTGGATTATGGGCAAAATTACTGCTAGATATTGTGTAATTACATTAGTCACCACATA
The DNA here is from genome assembly GCA_933228895.1 of Platycnemis pennipes. Lineage (NCBI taxonomy): Eukaryota > Metazoa > Arthropoda > Insecta > Odonata > Platycnemididae > Platycnemis > Platycnemis pennipes. The sequence goes on from OW121850.1 coordinate 115,611,690, forward strand.
CCATTGCTGTATAGTAATTAGTCTTCAAGCATCAACACGGTTGATTGAGAACGGTACTTAAAAGGCTTAGTATATGGGAAATATTTCTCATAATTATGCATTTAAATTGCCACGCAATGAGGAATTATTTAAATCAGATTGATTTACGAAGGTTTATGAATCGATAATGGGTACAAAAATCATTTTTTTCTTTCAAAGTAAAAAGTTTGTTTTGTATTTTACTACCTAGCATTATGATTGCAGACAAATGATCATGATAAAGCATATGATGAAATAATTTCCACGATTTACGGCAGATGAGTAATGGAATCATTATCAGTATAAAAATCCTAAGCATATTTGATTGAAAGTCCGGTAACTGGGTATAGGTATGATACTTTACGGCAACAGGAAATGGGTGGAATGTCATGCAGTGTCAGCATTAGCGTGATCTAAACAAAAGCCGCCAAGTGACCCAAGATTTAACGACCTATACAACAGACGTAATACTGAACTCAAAGTGCCGTCTGCTGCACACAATCTTTGGGACTTTCATGTCAATGAATATTCTCTGTAACCAGCGGGATTCAAACCCTGGCCATGCGTATGGGAATCCAGTACCCAAGCTACGACAATAATCTCTTCCCTAGAGGTGTAACGGATATCAGCATCTTCTCTCATTTGTGGCAATCGCACTATATGTGTAAGACGTTTAATCACATGATGATATTTTGGAATCTGAAACTTTATTGTTAATGATAATTTTTGTTTCCTGAGTACACTAGTTTTAACACTAGAAGGCCGGAGGGGTCAAATTTGACCCCTCGGCGTTTTTAAAATGCTGACGATTTCTTATTTTTTTACTGATGGAAATGAAATTTCGCGACTTTTCGTAGTTTATGATAAGACGTTAACGTGGTGGATTTCGTAAAAAATGGTTGAACGGTTAAGTTGAAATTTTCATTTTTACGTTCGAGGCCGGAGGGGTCAAATTTGACCCCCACGCTGTGAAACAATTTAAAACTTTTTCTATTCCTTATAATGTTGCTATTTAAACTATAAATGTGTTTACTAAGTGTTAAAGAATGCCCTAATGTAACAAGATATCTACTCCCTATGCCTTCCACTTCTCAAACGCCCACTGTTTACTCCTTCGCTACGTCAACATGCTTGTCTTGCATTCCCCGTCCGACTTTTATGTGAAATATCAATCTCCGTAGTTTCAGAATTGAAACTTGATTTTCGGTGATTTTCTTCATAATTTCAATGCGTGAATTGTTCGAATTTGAAGCTAACTCATTCGTAGGTCGCGTCGTCTAGGCCTACGAGGACATCTGAAGAGGCGTGGGAGTCGAGGAGGATATGCCAGGACAATGGCTTCAGTGCTACGGAATCTCAAAAGTGTCACCTAATAGGTAAAAAAGGTAGAAAAATTGGCGTAGGTACCTTGCTAAATGCCGCAAAAAGTATTGAGTGAAGATTAGTGCGCCCAAATGAAGATCTTCCCGGGAGGCTTGCCAGTCAAAACGTGTTCGTGGATAGGGCACGATTCACAGCACATGCCAAGCGATATATATGTGTCATAGCTGTATGAGTCCCTACATAACCCAACATAGTCGCATGAGACCCTATTATGTAGAATGTTTCCATTTATTAGCTTGTTTTACTGTCAATAGTGCATGGTGGGTGATCTTCACCCCCTACCACACACACTCACGGTGGCTTGCAGGGTAATGCGTAGATGTAGATGAAACCTGCTCGAGCCCCTGGAGTCTCATTATATTCGTATAAATTCTCAGGATAATAAAGAATTGTACTGAAACAGAAGCTCAAGTGAAACTTGGAAATAAAAATTGGTCTATGACATCAGAACTAGATGATTTTTTAGGAATGTTTTACTTGAGAAGAGAGCTCGGGGCCCAATCTCTTCCTCTAAAATCATTGTGATCACTGAGGTGGGGTTTGCCCCTGTGTAAAGATGCAATGTATAGAGATCGTTTTCAAGAAATTTTGCGTTTTATTAGAACTGACATAAAATCAGCTAGGACAAGTAGGCTGTCTACTGAGAAATTTGAACTTATATTCGAGGCATGGAGCAATTTCATTGAAAATACTCAGGCATGCTATATTCCAGGGCCCTGCGTAACAATAGACGAACAACCCACAAAATCCCGTTGTCCATTTTTGCAATTTCTATCAAGTAAGCCTGATAATTACGGGCAAATAATTTGGCTACCTGTGGATAAGAATAAAAATTATATCATAAATGCATCATATAATATAAATTATATCATTATATCATCAAATAAAATTATATCATTCCCTATCTGGGAAAAGATGTTTCCAGCCCAAATGATATGCATCTCGGTGATCATGTGGTGCTACAGTTGATTTCTTCCTCTTTAGGAAAGAGAAGGAATGTAACCTGTGATAGTTTCTTCACATCTATTTACCTCACAGAGACTGAGGACTAAGCGAACTAGTTTAGTTGGTACTATCAACTTATCAAGAAGGGAGGTCCCTACTGAAATCAAAACCTGTCGCTTGCAGCCACACGAAACAAGAGTTCTGAAAAAGGATAAAATCACACTCACTGTATTTCAACGAGAGAGAACTAAAACTATTCTTATACTAAGTATTTTCCACCCAAATGTGACCGTCAATTTAGACACTAAACGTAAACCAGAGGGTGCATCATTATATAATGAAAATAAATACGGCGTAGATATTGTAGACCAAATGGCGAGGCTTTATTCAGTGAAGCCTGCAGCTCGACGTCGGCCTCCTCACACGTTTAGAAACATTCTTGATTTGGCTGGAATAAATGCTTGGGTTCTCTTTAGAGAGAGTAATAATTGTAAGGTATCTTGCTGTTAGTTTCTTCTTACTATTGTAGAGAGCTTGCAGCTGCAGTACGACAGGTGCTATCGCGTATCGCAGACAAGGAAGATGAAAATCACTGTGAAGTAAGCGACAAGCGTAAGAAGCGTCAAGCACACGTCAAATGTAGAAAAGGTGCTAAGGGAATCGTGATTTGTAAAAGTTGTTGGAAACATGTAGGCAATAAATGTATTTTTTTGAATGAAAGGGGTTACATTGTGAATTGTCAAAGTTCTTCTAAAGATGTATAGCAGCTGAATTTGGTTCAAAGACGATTTTTTTTCATTGCATATAAACATGGCTTATAACAACAAAAAATGTAAAATCCATCAGTTGTTTTCAATGCAATTTGAAATAACACTAAGTAAACCGTTAGAAAGTATGTTTTTATAGACATTTAGTGGCTAAAAAAACAGTATCCTTGATAAAGAACTGGTACGAACATCAGAACGAGGCTTCTTTGATAGATAGTTTTCCACAAGAATAGTCTAAAAAGGAAAATAGAATAGATTACAATTATACCTCTGATAGGAGTATAAAGTCCTTCTTTACAGGTATTAGGTAATCCCTTATTAATACTGTACTATAAGTCGCATGAAATGAATAACTCAGTCGGCAAAGAACGGAGGGGTCAAATTTGACCCCTCCGGCCTCCAAGGTTGAGCGAAATTTCCGTCCTCCTAGTGTTAAGGGAAACAGCCGCAACAGTAACTAAAAATAACACTGACAATGAGCTCACGGTGGTAGTTCCTGCGTGACGTCGAGGTTTTATGTTTCAATACGTGATTAGATATTTGTTCGTGATTTGGCAATATCATTCAACGTAGAGGGGGCTTACAGGTCACTATAGTAGATGTAGATGTAGGACTCTTATCCCCAGTCAAAAGCAGGCTACGCACTCAAAGTGGAAAATTTTCCAGCAGATTCAAACAACATGGTCACATTAATTTTTCTGGAACGCTGCTCGCTTCTGATTTAATTTTTATGGCAAATAGAAGTCTCCAAAACTGCAGAAAAAAATAATAAAAAAACACGATCTGTATCTACCCGCTGGTTCCTCATGCTCCCTTTATACGTTCCACTCTGAATTCCACCTTTCGCCCGGGTATATGTACCTCACGCGCTAATATTTCAATATGCCCGTCACGTAAGGTTCATCTCGGTGTCAAACAAATGCCCTTTTGGTTGTCACGGACTACGTCCTCATGGGACATGAAAATCTAAAGCTTTTCACAATCAAGGGGCCTCAAGGGAAGGGAAAAGCCAAGTTAGTGCGTCGCCATGCCGTGAGTTTTCATGGGGAGAAATTTTTATGCTCGCGGGCGGACAAAGCGATAAAAAACAGGTTATCCATCAGCCTAGTGAAAACATTTTCAGGGAAAACCAACAAATGGTAAATAAAGAATTGTAGATTTCGGGTCATACTAATTTTTTCATTTTCATCCAGATAGTAAAGCAAAGCGATAACACACATGCTCGCAATAAATACAGTGGTGATCTTCAGCCAATTGAAGGAAATATAATTTTAGCTCGAAAAGCACGTGATAAAAATTTGTGCCTTGTAAAAGCTTTAACCAACTTTTGAAAATTTGTCGTCCTTTCATATTGGGAAATCTCGTTTTTGATCGATGCTTAGTAAAGCGTTGGATAAGAGATCATGACCTCTTGTCACCAAAACAATTTAATTGAATGGAATTTCCTTTGTGCAGTAATGAATAATGCTTATAGCGGCTGCTAATTGGTTTCGTTCTCGGCCATCATTTCCTCACTCTTCTGATGATTACGTTTCGGATTCAAATACCAAAGTCAACAATGTGTCTCATTAGCTGTAAATCTTCTACTGCGCGGCCATGCACTGAATGCATCAATTGATAATTTGATCTCAGAGTAAAGAGAGAGTTATTCCCCATCAAGTATTTTTTAACCAAACAAAGCCATCTGCTGCTTCTCATTATAGTCACCATTCCAATGCCTGTACAGATGTCTGCGTGATTCTCGCCAAATGATTTCCTTCCCAAAATATTCCTTTGGACCAAATTATGCAGACAACGGAGGTATAAGCAATGTGATATTGATTCAATGGAAATCCACTGCAACCTTACGATACGATCATTGCAATTCTTTTGAATTCTAATTCAAAACAACACTAGAAGCTTAAAAGCCAAAAAAGTTCTAAGATATCAGGATGGATGCACAGTGAAATGTTTCGTATTTATTTTAATTTCTGACTGCATGTGACATAACCTAACATATTTTTTTTATTTGACGGTTGATGCTTAAAAGTTTTTCAACGTCTCCTGGATAGGGGGTTGTTTTAAAAACATAATATCCAGTGATTTTTTCGGAAATAATTGCAGTTCATTCAAGCAATGGCGTTCAGTGACCGGATTTAAATAAATACCGAGATTCACCATTTGCTGATGTAGGACAAGATTCTTAACAAATGCCCTCGATTTTTATATTTTCAATCTTGTGAGGTGATTTATTTCCTATAATTCTACGATACTTAAAATTTATGATGACTGCTACTTCAATACGCTAAGTCTAATAGACTTTCAAATTCGAGATATGGATTATTTACTAATGAGTTTTCATCCCGAAGGTTGGTTTTTGATAGGTGAGAGTAGAAGCTCACCACGTGGCGTGTGAAATTCACACATTGATGGTAGTGGGGCCAGTTCCTTTTCCTGGGCCACCATGGGGCCACGAAGTTTTAACGCGTAGAAAATCGTTTCGCGAGGATTTTAGGTGGGGGTGTCCAGAAAGGCTCTATTTACTGCATTCCCTCATAAATAGAAAGCATTGAACTTTCCCTAGTATGGGGGGGATCGGGTTGGTGTGGTGGCTAGAGTACTGGCCTCCCATCCCGAGGGCCCGGGTTCGATTCCCGGTAGTGGAAAACCGGTCCCCATTTGAGTGCCTAGTGGAGGGCATTTCAAGTTCAGTACTCCGTCCGTCGGATGGGACGTTAAGCCGTGGTCCCCTTGGCGCCTTTCGTTAAGAGTAGGCTAATGCCGACGCCGGGTTTCTCTCCACCCTTCCTCCGTTCCCTGAAAACTCCTACCATTACCCAATTACCCACCTATCCTAAAATGGCGCAAATGACCTCAGCTGTCGGTCACCTCCCCTGAATGACCATTACCTCAATACGAACCGTTCTTCTCCTCTCTCTACCGTATTTACTCAATATTCCTCCCTCAACTACTTCTTTCAAAACACTGTCTTCCTTTATTACTATCTCCATCCACACCTTTCTCCTGGTCTCTCCTAATGTCCTCATCCAAATTTTTCTCCTCGCGTAATAACTATAGTTCTTCATTGATCCTTTCGACACACTTTACTTTTTCTATCCTTCTCCACATCCATATCTCAAAAGCTCTAAGGCTACTTTCATATTTTTCCTTAAATTCAATGGTTCCGCACCATACAGTACCACACTCTATAATTAGACAATTCTCCACCTTTTCTTCCCTTACCTACTCAACGACCTTGTAATTAGTTGACGCCTACGAGTAAAAGCCCCTTTTGCCAATGAAATTTTCATTTTGAATTCCATGCTACAATACCCCTTTGCCTCCTACATCCTAACTTGCGAGCTAAATTGCTTCACCTGCTCTATCATCTGCCCTCCTACTTTCAAGGTTAAGCTGGCCAGTTTCGTTCTCAAAAATCCTCTCCCCTTGGCGCCTTTCGTTAAGAGTAGGCTAATGCCGACGCCGGGTTTCTCTCCACCCTTCCTCCGTTCCCTGAAAACTCCTACCATTACCCAATTACCCACCTATCGTATATGGCGCAAATGACCTCAGCTGTCGGTCGCCTCCCCTAAATAACCAACCAATTTCCCTAGTATGGGTGTATTTCTGTTACTTAATATTGGATGATTATGTATTTCTGTTACTTAATATTGGATGATTATGTATTTCTGTTACTTAATATTGGATGATTATGTATTTCTGTTACTTAATATTGGATGATTATGTATTTCTGTTACTTAATATTGGATGATTATGTATTTCTGTTACTTAATATTGGATGATTACTGCAAAAATAGGTATAATCACACAAAAACTGTATTGTTTATATTCACAATCATTATAAATATGTTTGGGTGGCTAATGCTATAATTCTGCTACATACAAGAAATTAAAGTTTAGCTGCCATTCATTACGAGGCACAACTGATATCGCTCCTAAAGTTTTTTTTTAATGCTCACCCGTGCAAAAAAATTAAAGAAAACAAGGGGAACAAACAAAGAAAATAAGTTCAACGCAAAACATTTTTCCTGTAAAATAACAGGAGAATTCGAAACAAATAACAATTTCGTTTGGTGAAGAGAAAGTATGTCAATATCAACGAAAAATCCGCACATGTTCCAAAAATGTTTATTGATCAGTGAAGGATCACAAAAGGTGGGAAAAGCAAATAGATTCACTCAAGGCAAAATGAAGAAAAAATTTCATGGGAGGTGGGAAAGCCTCGGAAACTAAATTGGCAAGGGAGGAAATTGGGTCTGTTACGCTTTCTGTTCCTGACCCAACGATAACAAATATCATGTATGTATAAATAAGCATGTAAATAGTAATAGAGGGAATCCCAAGGTAAGGAAAAACACATGCAAATGTAATCATGGAACTCGAGGCAAAAAAAAGCAAAGAATCACCCTAAGATAATGTGTACTGCTCCAAAGAAAACAATGCCGGATATACTATTTAACTACAGGGATAAAAATATGCAACGACGAAATTCGAACGGAAACGTGATGCGGAGTGGAAAATTTTCTATATCTTAAAATTCAAACTCCGATGCCGGTATTATATTTGTTTCCATTACAACAACAAGAGATTTAGAAGCTAAAATCATTACATATAATTCAAGTACCTAGTGTTCAAATGGATTTAATTTTTTTACGGAAAATAACCAAGGTCATTATAAAAGAATGTGAACTTAAGGTGTTTGAGTTCATATTTGAGGATAACAGCACACTTGATTTCGGGATTTCGGAACGTTTGAAATAAGACTACGGACGAGAGTTTATGAGCCACTAATGGGTCCTATGTTGCCGTTATTAAATAGTATAACGACTATTTGCAATCGGTTCCTCGATGTTTGTGGAAATATAACTTGTGAGTGTTGGTTTCCGTGGTTTTCAATGCTCAACGTTTCATCGCTCAACGCGTCGAGTATCACAGATTTGAATTACCAGTTAATTAGAATACCACAGATTCATTTGAAACTCGATGGTTAAAAATATTAACAACAAAGTTTTTTCCATTGAAATATTTAACCAAAAAATACAAAAAAAGATCCTATGGCTAATTTCACAGCTGGACTGAATGCGGTTGAATAGGAAACAAAATACTAAGAAACGTCTCTACTCCTCTGGATGTAACATTGCGGGAGTGTATATGATCAATCAAACTAGCTGTACTTTTTCCCACAGTTTTTATAATAATTTACTAAATTTCTGTGTGGAAAATTACAACTAGTAAAATTAATACTAGCAAGCACTTTACACGCAGTTGGACGCAGCATGGAAACATTGCCTGCCTGGCGAGCAAAATGACAGCTCTTCTCAACATACAATATTAAATACACCCCGTCTACGACGAAATAGTTAATATAACAAAATGCAGATTAAAATCTCCCCATATACCCCAGCAAATTACTGCCTTTCCATACCATGCCAAGTATTTAGGTTACCTGTCTTGCGAGCTGTGGCGGGCGTTGCAATCGATATTAACAACTTCATGTCTACAACATTTCCTCATTCGGATTTTTACTGTGCTAATGCCTGCTGAAATGCTAACAAATCATCCTCAAATTCATCCACTTTAAGGTATCTCACCTTTATCTTTTCCAAACCCACTCCTTAATCTACTCGAGTATCATCTCCCTTATCTCCTGCAGTCCCGTTAATAATAAAAAGGAACTTGGTGTGTAATTGCATATTTGTATTTTTGCGACGAGCTGAGCCAACAGTTTTACTAGGTGATTGGCAAACTTTCTAAAAGCCAACAATGATTTAGCATGTATTTTACCATGGAATTAGTTATAGGCTAACTCTCTAAAAGCCAACAATGATTTAGCATGTATTTTACCATGGAATTAGTTATAGGCTAACTCTCTAAAAGCCAACAATGATTTAGCATGTATTTTACGATGGAATTAGTTATAGGTGTCAATCTCCTTAGAAAATCGTCGAAAGATACAATGTGTCACCGCTGATTTTCCAGCAATGGGCTTATTGTCAATAAATGGCGGTTTACTAGCACCAATGGCCATTTTTTTCAACGTTTTCCTGAGTCGCAAACTTATCAGAGCACATGAATTCCAGTTTCATCTCGTTTTATGCTAAGTTCTCATGTTTTCTACTTTAATTTCCTCTCTTCTTGCATTGCCTCTTTCCTCGCTCATTACCTCGTGCGCACTCATCCCTCACCCCTCAGTTCCTTCCTTATCGCCTCTTCCACCAACGCCTACAATCCACCCCGAGAGTCAATCTCCCAGCACGTTTAGATCCCGACTTTGAGGATTACTTCACCAGTCAAAGTCTTCACCGTGTCCTCTCCCCACCCTGCTATCTCTCCCTCCCGGCATTAGTCTTCGTCCAATCAGGAGACCGCCAATTCCCGCCTCGACTTCCCGACACGCACAAGCGCGGGGGAGGAAATAAAAGTCTCATCTGCATCGCACCCAAATCCCTCGCCTTTTTTACCCAAACTCCCATCCCTCCGACATTTGCTTCGGAACATCCCCCTTACCCCGGCTCCATCTCCTCCTCATCATCGTTCCGCTCCCTCATCGCAGTCCGACTTATCCGTCCAATATCTCAAAATTCTCTTTTCCCGACTACTCCCCGTTCCCCCCACATCTTTCTCCAACGCGAGCGACCGTCCCATCTTTTTTCTCACCCCCTCCCACCCCACCGGCTGAATACTTTACCTACTTTCATCCGGGGAAAACCAACCAACCGTCCCCGTCTCTCTGAAGACCCGCCACCTGCTCCGCTTCCTCCTCAAGAGAACGCAAGATCCACTCGTCCGCCTACCTCCCGCCCCTTTAATTTCAATCTTAAATCTTCAAAGAAGGGTAACAAGAAAGAAGAGAGAGAGAGAGACCTGGTGAGAGAGAGAGGAGCGACATGAATGGAATAGAATGGAATCCGAGCTCGCGGGAACAATTTCTTCGCGTCTCCTGATTTGCTGGTTATAATCTGCACCAGGTGGCCCAGTGGCTTTTCCCCGAGGTGGGCGAAGTTAAATAGTATCCACGCTTCGTTCTGGAGTTTCTGGAGAATACGTCCCTGAGTAACGCATGGGAAATGATCGCACCGGCACGTGATGGCAATTGCTGTTGCGTAAAAGGCGTTTTGAACTTTTCGGCAGATTGCTTTTTGAATTGCTTCCGGTATGAGAAAAATATTCAAAACCTGGTGGAATCACTCTGAAAATCACTCTAGTAGGAGCACTGAAATGTATTCAGGAACTTGTGAGAATTTTGCAATCTTTTCACAAAAAGAAGAATCCCGTTGGAGAAGTGGACTACATTGCTTACTCGATTCAAATGTATCAGGATACCACAGGAAAAAAAAGCCTCAAGTTATTTATCCTCGGAACATGAGGCTACCATATTCAAGCAGCACACAGAGGCTATTTGAAGTCAAAATAGTCTTTCGAAGCACCCGGTACCACACCTGCACGGGCAAGGCATTACCGAAAACAATATAACTTTAAATAAGTATGCCATGATGTTGAGATCAATTTGGTCGTGTAGAAAGGCTTACCTACCTACTAATAGACCACGCCACATTCAAAACTTTGCAAGAAGGTGCGCGTTTAATTAATAGAATAAATAGGCAAAACAGTCAATCCAAAAACCAAGCTTTCGTCCTTCAAAATCAAATTATTCTGAAACTAATGCCACGAAATACGTAAGAGCGGATGAAATTATACTTTATTATATTCACTGAACTGAGAATAGAAACATAATTCTTCCAATTAAAAAGCTAGCATTAAATATTAGAGGATGATAAGTTTTCAGCAAAAGAGGTTTGTCATGAAGGAAAGACGGGCTTTCTCTCGGTTTTCACCATCAAAGCTGGGGACCAACATATGAATTTAATGCATAGAAAGAAGCATAAAAACAGGAGGTGTAGACTTCTTGCAGCCAATATGCCTTGTAAGGGTGGATGTAATTCTTTTCACCTAAACTGATGAGGCCAATTTGTCCTTTGATGCCCCTCAATGATATAAGGTATCAGCTAAGATTCAAATTGCAAAATAATGTAAGAATTTCAGACTGCGTTGAACTCATCCCATTGACATCACTACAGCATCATGCATATCTCCAATATATGTAGCCTAAAAACCTGCAACAGCAATTTTGGTGGTAAAACTTAGAAAACCTGAATTGAGACAAAGTAGACAGCCTAGCAAACGGATTGGTGGGTGAATTTTAATTAGGTTATGTGATTGGTATTGATTAATTTGATTGGTAGGTGAATTAGTATAGTTTGCAGTTCATGATGCAAATATTATCAACCATTCCCTTCAAAACTATGTAGATATTAACAATCTAGCTGCATGTGACCCTATTATCTATCATGCCTCCATGTAGTAATCTAGTTCAATCTCAATAGTGCATGTTTGGTGATCTTCACCCCCCTGCCACACACCCTCGTAACGGCTCGCAGGATACTACGCAGATGTCGATGCAGACACTATTTTTATCCGATACAGAACCGATATACTCACTCTGACGGAAGTACAACATCAAAAAGCAAGAAACGCAGACATTAAATTCTCCTTCAAAAGTTTTTAGCCTACTGAAAGGAAAGAATAATACGTAATGATACATTTCCAGTAGTGCCATTAAATGGAATTTCTCCGCGTCTCACAAAGATGCTGCTATGGAAAGAAATGACCTTCTCGAGAAACAATGGTATGGAAATATCCACGTAAATTCACTTCAAATTACAATCCGAGGAGATTTCAAACCAGGAGTCACAACGGAATACCTAATGGAAAGGCGGCTCCTTACTGAAGATATCTGTCACATCGGCAATGGGATCTTCTCAGACGGCTAAGATTTTGGAAAAGAAGCCTGTGCATGCAAATACGCACGATTTATACTATCTCACTCGACATGTTCTCAAGAATTTGAATTTTACATCTTACAAAAACATTTGAGGAATTTTTAAGCATATTAATAAAACATCCATTGCTTATTTCCTATGAGGAAGCTATTTGGTGCACGACACGGGGTTCAAAGCCGTCGAAACCAAGGCAATGCTGCACACCTAAATGCGTGCTTTGGCGCTACGACCTGGGTTTTATCACACACAACGTGATATTGGTGTGATTCTATTTTGTTTTTTTTTCTCATCTCTCCGTTCGCGTACAGAGGCGCTGCTAGCGCCTTCCTTCTTCTTAACCACACTCACCTATCGAACCCTCTCTAACACTCCATTGCCACTGCATGAGCCCCGGCGGCACTTCCTACACTCTTTGCCTCTCAACCAACTCCATTATCCGGAATATTCCCATATCCGTCCACCGGCATCCCTCCCCCAATAGGACGTCCCCAACGCCCCTCCCTCTTCCCATCACATTTATCCACCTTTCCTTTTGACTTTCCCCTTCTTCCCTCCTTCCTTGAAAACCGTAGCGCCACGGCCTCGCATCTCCAGCCCTCTTTCTTCAACTTTACGCCCTCCTCCGTCTACAATTCAGTCTCCCTCAGCAGTCCACCCAGCAGCAAGCGATCCCTCTCACACTCAAAATGCTACCTACCGTCCCTCTGTGCGATTTTTTTTCCTAAAGGAACTTCAGGGGTGCAGGAAGAAGCGAGAGGCAGGTGAGGTGGGTGAGCATAATTTTATCATACCATAACATAACATCATATCAACAACATAAATATATCTTACTCAACAATACCAGTATCTTGTAAATTAATATTCATTCAATATTCACTTTTGATATTTAAAAAAATATATATATCCACAAAAAAATTGTTTATGTAATAATTTTAAATTTTGGTTGTTTCGGTTTTTACATGAAAACGTTTGAGATGAATTTATGTATCCAAGAAACTTGACATTGTTCTTGTTGTTTAAAAAAATTGTCACCAAAGGTATGTAACAAGATTGCTCTGTAAACTTTTTTTTCTTTCTTTCTGTTCCGATCTAAGTCTGTTAAAAAGTAATGGAAATGTAAAAACTTACATTGTGCACTAAATAGCCTTGATGAAGCCGCAATAAAGAGGCGAAAATTGGTGTTCATCAAAAACAACCAAACAACTCCATATAACTTTTTCGTTGCTACATAATTTTATCCCCAGTGGCCGACTCCTCGACGCAGTTTAATTTTCCCACAAATCTCCATGGAGCGCCCTCGCAAGAGGAAAATCTTTAAGAGTATCAAAAACCGCCACCCCCTCACTTGATATCTCGGTTCTTACGCCGGACCGAATGTTGCGTTTTCGCATTGAATCTTTCCGAGATATGTGAATTCTATTCCGTTGGGCACTAGCCCGCACCATTCCTTCAAAAATATCAATGACTTTTGGAGATCGGCAGTCATTTATGATTCGGGGAAAGAATTGAAATTTTGGAAAAGGTGATATGCACTGGAAAATGAACGCAAGGATGGGTTACACTTTCACCGGAGGGAATAGGGAAATATGAACCTTAGGGTATTTCTTTCAATTCAAGAATTCATTAGGCCTAAAAAATTTCAATTTCTACCCCAAGAGTGCTGAACGTAAAGTACATCGCAACCTCAATTATATACAATTACACCTATGATATAGTTTCCCTCTATGCTATTCCATTACTATTAATGCTAATCCATTACTATTAATAATTATCACTACTATACAGATGACGGAATGTACGATTAATATCTGTAACACTTCATAGTGAATACCGAGGCGTAACCAAAAATGATTTATTAGCGACTATATACTTATTAATCCACCAATATATTCCCAATGGATATGATAGTCCCAGCTATGCGAGAAAAGTATCAGAAATAGGGAGAGTATTCTGAAAAAGAGATTGAATAGGGGATAAAACCAAGGCAAAATACAATAAAGGAGTGCTTCAGGGTCTTTTTCTAAGAAAAAGCCCTCGATATCAGGCTAAGTAATTAAAATAGCGGACAAAATCTGGAAGTAGGTGTTAAAAAAGGAATTTATTCCGCCTTACAAAAGAAAGCGATGCTTTCTTTCCCCGACTATTGAGTGTCAGAGAACTTCTGGTCGTTAAAGAATAGTCGCATTTTCTGTGCACAAGATTTTTCACCCATTATTCCTGGCTTCATGAATTTTACAGAGAACGCCCCATACACCATCAAATCCCTGTAAACTCATGAAAAGGCATGCTGTTAACTCGTGCATTTGCAATAGCCAACATCACATGAATATGTTTTCGGCATCGATACGTACATATTCATGAATGGTTTAAGTAAAGCAACGTAAGCTTAATGAATGCAGTGGGGAGAGTAAAAAAAACCAGCTACATTTACCGGTGACACGGATTCACATCTATAAATTATTCCACTTTCTTTTAACATTTTAGATATTCATTTCCCACAAAAGTGTAAATATTTTACCGTGCCATAGAAAATTCATACCGTTTTGCCTGTATAGTCTGGACATTGTTTTTACTTAAGTAATTACCACGCCTGTAGAATTGGATGCGCGTAATGCTATTTAAAAATTAAAACCCTTTGAATAAATTCATTTTCTCATCGCAAAAAGCATTAAAGCTTTGGTTTCGCTTCAAAATAGAGATTTGAAATGAACGAGGAAAATAGAAGAAAATTTTTATTGTTAAATAGCAATGTCGTATAGAAAAAAGGCATAAATAATAATGAAAGTAAAAGTATCCAAAACTTTATTATTGCAAATACTTATCCACATAATGGTTCTACATTACAATATACTTTTAATACAACCACTAATACTAGATAACGAATCGAAATCGTAGCATTCTAAATAATAAGTATTAACGATAAATATATACGGGTGAAATTAAAATATTGCATGATTAATTATGAGAGATCGTTGGACAAAATGACACGAATATAAAACCATTAAGGAGTTTCAGGGACCAACTATAAGTCATTCGGCTACCAATTGAAATCGTAATTTTACACTTTTGCTTAACTATTCCCTTTAACAGTTAGCTACCTGACCTAATGGTTTTAAAGCATATTGGAAAGTTATATTGAGTCACAAGTAAGAGACTTAAACCCCTCTATCAAACTATCGACAATCCTAACAATTTTAAAAACCATATACTTGAAGAGTAATATCAAATATTTAACTTAAAAGTGAGCATAAAAGAAAAGGTTGATTTTATTGACTAGCTGTTTATTACTAACATTCAATGCTAACTTTTAATCAGAATCTCAGTCGAATCATTTGATAACCTTAGCAACTTGTGCTTGCAGGGCGATACGTGAAGAGTTTACCTTCCTCATTTCACACATGAAATGCACATATCCGTAATTTTAATTTTAAACGTTAAAAGCAACAGTAAAAACTGAAATCTGTGGAATCTAAAGCTCTTATCCGGCCATAGAAGAGAATAAGTAATATTATATTTCTTGATTAGAGATTCTCGGAAAATTAATAAGGGTCAATGGAAAAGCCCCTGCAAGCAGGCACCTCTGCGATTACTTGGTGTTTTTCTGCTGCCTACATGCTAGGATAACTTCAAACTATTAGATATTTAAGTATACAGAACCCAAAGATTGAATTACCCAGCACCATCAACGCGGACTTATATCTCAGAATTGATTTGCCGCTCTTCAATCGCTTTTTCAATATACGAACCATAAATATTTTCTTACTACTTTTTTTTGGCTCCTTGTCATATGCTATCTTAGGTGTTACAACGCTTTTCTTTCTTTTCACTTTCCGAAATGGCCTCCCCGTTTACTTTCCAACATTTGTAAATGGGACGGTTATTATTCGCTGTATATCATTCCGATGGTAGCTAAAAATTTTCAGAAAGAAAATGACAAAACGGAAAACAACATAACACCTCGAAAGGATAGGGGTGAATAAGATCGGAGCTATTTGGCAAAAAATAGGTCAGAATCAGAGGCAAGACGAATCGGGGATAGTAGACTATGTTCTACAGAATATGCGACAATAGCGATGCGGCATAGGGTTTAGTAAAATTGTCTACTCTATAGTCATATTGTGGGTTAATAACTTCAATTATAAAAAAAATAAATTCAGTTACATTACTCTAATCTTCGAGTTCGAGGAAAATCTTTCATTTTATATTTTATTTATTTTGACTGATTTCAATTTAGCAGTCACGAATATCCAAGTTTAGAAAGTACATGTTGACATGAACCACTATTGTTTAATTCAACTGGAATTGGGACTTATGCAAATAGTATCTTTTTATACTCAAACGATATACATACAACAGATAAGAGGAGAGTACATTTTTATTTTAAGACAGAAAGCTCAATAAAATACGCAATATTACCTAAGAGTTTTTGCCAAGAGCACTGATCAGTTTGCTTCATTACTTGGTCAATTTATTTAATAATGAACCAAAGAGTTTATTCATGACTACGCAAGTTACATTTCAATCAGATCGACTGAAATGTGTAAATACATCTCTACAGATGATTACATTTGTATAAATGCTAATGAGAATAATATTACAGCATGTGGCTATCATACAATGTCTCAAGTTAATACTTATAAGTAAGTAGTGTGGAAATAGATTATAGATTTATATTTTGAGATCACATCCTTACTTTAACTAGTAAATTATGAACGGTTTCTCACTAAATATATATTAAAAATGACGTTACCAGTGATGTTATGGCAAATGTATATCATGCTATAGTAGAATAACTATTGAGATATGGTATATATATTTGGGAAAACACTGTAAATAGGCACGCAAGTAATTTAAAACAAGTGCAAAATAGGATTGTTACGACTATTCATGGTGCAGATAAAAAGGAATAAAAAGGAACACCATGAAATTGATTAAATTTTATCATAAATTCAATACCATACCTTTGGAAATGCTATTTGAGTAGGTATTAATTTTTAATTGTTAATTTAGTGAGAAATGTATGACTATAATTTATTGACAATGCCATCATGACATTGAACTGGATGTAAGGAACTTATGATCTGCCAAAATTTAACAATATGCATAGTGAAAGAACAATATGAGTTGTGGTGTTACCACGCTTTACCAAGGTTACCAAGCTTTTGGCGTGCTTACCTGGCACAAGGTATGGGAAAAGGTTGGCCAAGCAGATTAAATTGTTGTGTTTATTTTTTCGTTCAAGGTGTCTGACAGGATACTTTACATGTATGTAAGCGCCTACGTACCAGATTTTTAAGCTCAGGAGAAATGAAAAATTATGCCCATTTCTCATGAGTGTTTGCATGAAAAGTACTCCCAAGTTTTTAATGTTTTTTGCACGTAGGTATAACCTTCCAAAATAAATAAGTTTTTTTTGTGTGTGAAAAAAGTCATTGGCAACCGGGTAAGGGCGTCAATTTCGGCCATGGTGTAATAAAAAATGTTGTAAATTGGGCCAAAATGGACGCCCTTGTCTGGTGAACAGCCCGAGAAAACTTCTTGAAGCAGAAACGCCGGGAAAGCACCAATTCCTAAGTCACTGGCAAGTTTTTAAGAAAATTTTCTCTTCTCAAATCAAAATAAAATACATTTAAGCTTTCTGGTTGCTCGTTGAACAATTAATATCCAAAAACACGGCCTGCAAGAAAGCACTAGCTTACGCCTAAAAAGAGTAATGGCATGTGTTACAACAAGGTAAATGAATCTCTGGACATAATGGCGAAGGAGAGTGAGATGAATGGATGAGTTTATGTTGGGGGAGGCATACCTACCACCATCCCAACGTCATCCCGGGGGCGAGGGCTTGGAGTGTGGCCGCAGTGGACAATTTCCTGCTCCAAATTATTTCATCCCCTGCGCGGGGCCTTCCGCTCCACCCCCAAACGCCTCACCCACAGGGTTCGCTTTTGATTAACTCCCTGGCGAGCCGAGCAACCTGTCACTCGGCCAGGATTAAGCATGACGCGGGGCCACGGAAAAAGAGAGACCGCGGGCGCGTCCGTCGGACGGATTGCTACGAGGGCCGGGACAGGAAACGGGCCGTGGAGATTCGCACCCCCCTGCCACCCTCCCCTTCTTCCACCGCGCTCTCCGCTTGACCCGCGGAGCAGGAAGCGAATCCAACGCCGCGACATCGCATTTGAATCAATGTATCACCGCGTGCCAACGTTGGCGGAAGATGGGTGATACCGCTGAGGAGCAGCGCTATGCTTTTCAAAAATATCTTTAAAGTCTTCATAGTACTTTTTAGGCCAAACGTGGGGGTGATATTGAATAAGGATATGGAACTACAGTGAATATTTCGGAACCAATCCATCATTAGTTTTTAAAGTGGATCAGAGTCAACAACTATTACCCTTGCTTGAGAACTACACCAGTAAAATCGATAGCTAGTAGAGTACAGCGAAAAAGATATGCAAAATTATATAATAATATGGAACACTTCTGATATACGATGTATGATAATAAACAGTGAGACGATAAAACCGCAGAGAACAACGATTTCTCTTCCTAACCACCGTTTCTGGTATGGAGAAATATGCAAACCCATGACTGACTCCGTAATGCGATTCCAGGAAGAAATAGAAGGAACAGAGAAGTCAAAATAACATTCCATGCATCTCAGCAGAACAGTTGCCAACGCATAAAGGCTCTAAAATGGATTATTTCTCTAATAGTTATTGGTTTATAAGTGTAAAAACATAAATTTCATGAATACTTTTATTAAACCTTCCAGAACAGGTGATGCTAAAATTTGTTTTCACTAATGACAATAAAGAAGAAAATATTTTGAAGTACTTGTGAAAATATTCCATAACGTCATTTCGAGGTAATGATGCTTTTTAAAAATACCCTCGATGCATCTGAATAGTCATAAATGAATCATTTATGCAATATTAGCAACACACCGAACTTCGTCCTACGGCTTCGCCTAAAGGACAACACGCTTTGTATTAATAAATAATTTTTTTCTTCCCGAAATATATAATATTTGATTTTATTTCATGACCTTGGGTACAATTAGTCAAATAATATCGATTGTGGAACCCAAGAAAAACGTCAAATTTAATGACGGGAAAAATACATTATTAGGCTACGGAACTACATACACCAAAGCATGATATTTAAAAAAAACTTATGAAATAAATAACAACTTAAGTTTGGATCATCAATTCTGTGAATTCATTATCATTATATCCCCTAGTAAAATATTCTTATGTGGTGTATTTTCAAATAACATAGGATATAGTGCGATTAAAAATTATAATCACCTTCATTTAAAACAGTCAGTAATTTTCTCTTAGCTAAACAGTGACTGGCCTGTTTATTGCACTCATTGGGATTAATACCACCAAAGTAGATATTTATTTCAGCAAAAATGCGTTAAGACCCGTGTGATTTATACATTGACGCAGATAACATACACAGTGGAGATTTTAAAATAAAAGTTACAATTACAATACACGCTTGAAGCCACCGTAAGGGTAATTGGCAAAGTGTGTAGCATCACTAGGTATTTATTTAATATCAAAAGAGAATGAAACGTACACTTGATAAAATTCAGCCATACAAAAACATCCTACCCGTGCATGCAATTCTTCCGTTTATTTACTCCGCTAATTCGTGGAGAGGAAGTTCTTCTTTACTACCATTCCCTGCCGAACATCAATCTTTGATCAACTTTTTGCACCAAGCTGAACAAGGGATTCCAAGATGCTAATGAAGACGCTCCAAAGTCTCTTCATAGACTGAGCACGAAAGGAAACTTTATGGCCTCTTAACTTTCCGCCTCAAAGTAGGAGAAAATCAATCAATCCCCTCCCTTCGCTATCGCTTCCCCATTATCTACCACCCCCTGTCCCATCACCCCCTCTACCATCCCACCACCTCTTCCGCTGTCGCAAAATCCTTATCACGTGGTCACTCACGCTCCCTCTTTTTCTCCACCTCAACTTTGACGAACACCTTCATCTAATCCTCCCCTTCATCTACCCCGTCCTTCTTCTAAAATTGTCCCTCCCTATCAATCCCAGTGCTCCGTCTCCACGTAATCCCTCTTAATATCTCACAAGCTCCTCATTCCCCACTTTCCCAACGTTCTTTTTGAATCCTCTCGGTAGGTACTGTTCGCTTCATAAATTTTCCACGGAATAATTTTCCCCCAGCTCGTTCTTTGCCCCCGGATCTAATGTGCTTTCCCATCCCCCTTTAATTCGATGGATTCCTTCGTCTGAATGATTCGTCGTCCGAATCTCATCTCTTTCACGTGATTTGATGAAGGCTGAGTGGGACTCCAATCACTTCCTCCCAATCACCGATCTCCTCGTTTCTGACAGTTTTAAATAGAAGATAATGTTCATCTTTCTTACTCATGATCCACAAAATGATGGTAAGGGTGATTTTTGCACTCTGAAAATAAACGGGTTATAGTTATACGGGCTTGAAAAGAGATATCTCACTCAGAAGGCCATTATTATTCTAATTTCACCAGTTTATTTTTTGATTTTGAGCTAATTTCCTGTCAAATACTGTTCTAGAATCATTAGTAGTCGCCACAGATGTTAATGTGAGATTGTATTATGGCTTGATAATAAGATCAAGTAATGAGTAAGACCTAACGACCTTGTCGAATGATTTATGGTCTTGTTCTGCACTGTAGACACCAAAGAAGGAAAATACCGTTTTTTTTAAACGCACGCACTCCTTTTTATCATGCACAATAATTAGCATGAGATAAGAAAAATGTATTTAAATTAGGCTTTAGAATTTTAGTGGAAGAAGGCGTTAATAACGGCATACAAATTACTTGATTATTAGAGAAAAAAACTACAAGCAGTTGCTGAAGGAAAACCATGAGATCTTGATAGAGGAGGTGATGCATAGGTAAAATATGATTGTTCCATTAGATTGTGCACATGAAATTTGCGATGATAAATTTCATTTCTATAATTTCATATTAATCACATATTGAACAAGACGAAAATAATATAGCGTTTATAAGCATGTAAGAATCAAATTATATATAAAGAATAAATTACAGGAACAGTAATGTCATGAAGGAAAATAAGAGCTGGAGTATATGTTATTTTTAGTCAAATCAATGCACATTTTTGCATTATCAGCTTTTCTATAGTTCAACTTAAAGTTTAAAACAACTCATTTATAACTATTCATTTAATTCGTTGAATGTTTCCTCGCCTCCTTACTACCTTCCTCAAGAAACTCGTTTAATATTTCATCGTTCCCCGATTCCAATTATCGCTAAATGTCACGACGCAACCTTCCTAGAAGCTCATTTTCACTAGAAAAACTATGGACATGATAACATTTAAAACTTTATACACCTCACACAACTACACAGAGTTGTAGGAAACAACGTGGCCCCGGAGAGGTCTTTCAATTCATTTACAACCTCAAAAAAGGGGGGGGGAAACTTAAAATAATGGGAAGGAATGGTCGGAGGAAGGGAAAGTTTTCGGCAACACGTGCAGCAAATGGGTCGTGAGAGGTCGCGACATGCGAAACGGCGAGCGAGCGAATGACTTCTAACGCGGAAAGAATGAGCTCAAAGAAGGGGAGCTGAAAGAGATATCGCTCTCGAAAGAGGTGTCTCAGCGTAACGAGCGAAAGAAACTCTAGCTTCTACGCCCAACTAGATTGATATTTACGATTGGGAGAAGAGAATTCGATAAAAGAATAGTCCCGAACGAGAAAATCGAGAGAGAGGATGCTACAAAGAGGGGCTGAAGAAGTAGGAAAATATGAGTAGGTTGGATTACAAAAACATAAGGGTATTTTCCTGTACTCATTTCATCATGAAAATCACCAAATATTGTGTTTCAAGCATTAACTAACCCATCTCGATAATTAAGTAAATTCACTTTGTAAAATTACACAGATTTATTATAACCGACATAGGTTTCGACAAGTCATTATCAAGGACTTGGCCTTGATAATTACTGTGTAAGTCGAAACCTAGGTCGGTTATAACAAATATTTTTAATTTCAGAGAGTGAATTTGCTTACATTATCAATATGTGGTTCCACAAAGTCAAGCCTAGGAATTTGTTACATAAACCCATCTCATTTTCAATCATTACTGATAACTTTCGCTAAATAAAGCGGCGATACAAACATTTTCTTTCGTGGATGCATTGGTTTTAATATTCATTCGCCAGTTGGATTTGATAAAAAAATCACAAATATGAGTGTTAAACAATTAATAATGTCATCCCATCAAGTTTCATAAATTTTATGATAACAAACCATAATTTCAATGTTGAATTTTACTTGAAAACCACATTAGCTGAAAACCACACAAACGAAGATACACCAATGGACATATATATAAGAATGCTGCTCGATTCTGTAAATGTCACTATAATCTCATAATATGCCATACGTTGTCATGCATGAAATACACATTGAGCGATTTGTGAGTCATGAAATTATATGTAAGTAATAGAGAAAATCTACACCAAACAAGGATCAAAATATCATCGTGCCACTGTGAATTCGATGGAGTTACAGCAACACCCAATTAATTTAAGGCTGTCGACGAACTAAGCCCTAGTGAGTTGGTGAACCAGAAAATTACTTAGATATATGATTGATATATTTACTAATTAAATAGATGATGCTATCATAATGCCAACTTCTAACCCTGGCAGGCACAGAAGGTATGCAAATGATCCAATTTATAGTTTTTGGTACCATATTTACGTCACCTAAGACTGGCAAAATAATTGTTGACTTACTACCCTTTTAAAAAAGGTAAAAATGTTGACCAAACCGGAAGTTAGCATTGCAGTTAATATAATCAGAGATAGACTAGTTTATCCTTGATATTATGAGTTAAACGGAGGTCAGTATATTCAAGGAAACCTATTTTAACCTGGCTTATTTAAAAGATACAAGATATTTAAAAATTTAAAAACCAGGAATTTTGTAACCGATGTCTCTGCCATATGTATGACTTAAGTATTGATTAAGTATCCAATTTTTTTCCACTCACAATTCACATTCACTTCACTGCGAATTTTCACCACTGGAGAGTTTTTCACTTTGATTCGCTTGAACTCACTCATTTGTGGAGGCCTAGCGTTCCACTCCAAGAAACAAGACTGGAGAGAATTTATGCGATGATACCCCGCCCCCAAAAAAGTCATGGTCCCAAGGGGTTCGGAAGAAACATGGGCAGGAAATATGTGAGACAAGGGTTAGATGCATATGGGGTTGAAAGCAAGAGTGATTTAGTTTGAAGAGAGGACACGGGTAACACGGCAGTAAAGGTAGCTTTGCGTTCCAACATGGCCAAACTGGATATTCTTCATTTAAGGTGACGGAAAAGAACCGCTCCCACTGTCTCGGTAAGTAGGCTGAGGTACGTGACATTAGTGGAATTTAGCAGAATCATTTAGGTGGAATAAAAATTTCTCTGGCAAATGGAATAAAACATTATCCTCATACTACTAAGTACTACTTTGGGAAAAGTCTTGCAACGTTTTAGTATCCACCATTCTTGCTCTTGGCACATACGGTGGTTAATTATAAGCAAAACTCCATGGTGATACCTCTTTCATTCCCATAGAAATGTAGAAAAATCTACTCATATACCTCAATAGAGGAAACATTTACATTTTTCCAGGCACCTCTATAATTATTGATCGCATTTTTTTTCCTTAGTTTCTTAAATCTGAGTTTAACAGAATCATTTAGGCGGAGAAAAAAAATGTCTCTGGTAAATGGAATGCAACATTATCCTCATACTATAAAGGATGGCCTTGGGAAAAGTCTTGCAACGTTAAATTATCCCCATTCTTGATTTGGCACATATGGTGGTTAATTATTAGCAAATATCCATGTGTTTTTTCATTTCCATAGAAATGCAGAGAAATGTACTCATATACTGCAATAGAGGAAACATTTTCATTTTTCCAAGCACCTCTATAGTTATTGATCGCATTTTTTTCCTTAGTTTCTTCAATAAAACCCAAAACCTAACTACTATTCCCTGTACCTTCCTCTAACGAAGCTAAAGAAATCTTTTACCTTAAGCAATTACCCTTTTTTCCCTTCCAGAGATTTCTCTTACAATCCTACTAACTCCATCTTCCACCTGCAGTCCGGAGCCCAGGAATGATGAGTAAGCAAACATCTATGATTCGTGCGTTTTTGGATTTTTACAGTGAAATAAAACTTAGGTGACAAGCGGCTGAGCTTCCTTAAAATAATTTACATGCATGCGAAAAACTCATTAAAATTTAGAAAACCACGTAGAAAATTTGGATAGAGAATTTATGATGATGCAAGACTTGTTACCAGATCATTGTTATTACAGAAATATCAACAGTATGATTTTAGCACAACAAAAAACGATGGCCAGCCCATGTAATATACCGGTAGAATAGGTAACAATTGTAAGGAAAAAATTATACAAAACAAGATACAAGGAACCCAACTTCCTTTTCATACTTCTCAATCTTAGTGAATACAAATCGCAATTCCTATTAATAAAAATGAAAGATTTTGATTGCTTTATTTAATCACTGTTTTTTCTTCCCAAACCTCGACTAACATTGCATGAACCCCACACTGTCTTGCATTGACTTGGAAGGTAATACGCATGTGTTTATTTGGTTGTACTTTGTAGGACGAGCCATAGAAGGAAGGGGACATATGCGCTCGCATTATTATGATGTAAATGCTGGTAATGAATCGGTAACTTACACTGTTAACTTATCAATTAGCAATTTAGTAGTCATAGCGCCTGAGAAAAAAATGTGTTTTTGTGGAGAATTGGCATAGGGAAACATCAGTCTGGCATGGTCATGGCAGAAAAGAATGATTCTGCAAATAATTGGGGAAAATACCATTTTTCCTTGATATTTAATTTTTCAGGTGGCAAAAAAAACGGGAGACGTTCTTCATGCGTGACGATGAAGGGGTGAACTTTCCATCGCTTCAAGTTTTTATTGGCCCATGACTTTTTTATACGCCACTCGACTATTATAAAAAATCTAAACGGTTCGGATGAAAAAAATATACATACCACAGATATAGAGATATAGATCGGCAGTGCAATGTATCATGCATAGAGGGGGCTGAAGCCAACCTAACGCAACCCGCACGACATATTGCGCAATGCCGCCATCTTACCACTACCCACGATAGTTCAGTGTGAAAAGTGCTTCACTGAAAATAGTGGTGTTTATTGCTGAAGGGAAAACACAGTTCATCAGAGGCTAATACCTGACTAATGACTAATACTTGCTCAGTGTATGGCTGCCATTTTAAGTGCGGAAGAATAAAAATAACGGGTTAACTCGATGTTTCTATGCAGACTGATCCATGGATTATGTGTCATTTTTGACCTCAAATTTAAGGCACTTTTATTTGTCACTCGATGATGAAATTTGATACAAGGCTAGAATAAGGTCCCATGTTTTGTGTGGTGTGAGCATCATTTTAAAAATTCGATGTTTTGATCCCAGAATGAAGGTCCAAAATAAAATCAAATTTTGCCTCATAAGGTTTAAATGTAAAAACATCGAGATACAAGAAAGTCAGAATTTTTTTTCCAAAATTTTAATTTGCAAAGATACACTTTTCACACTAAACTGTCGTGGGTAGTGGTAAGTAGCGGGATAGCGCTTTTTTGTCGTGCGGGTTGTGTTAAGTTGGCTTCACGCCCCACAGTGGTACGAAATCGGAAATACCTGGCCAAAAGTCAATTTTTCGTATTTTTTCAAGGAAACTTTAAATGGTGTTTTCGTACTGTAGAGGATATGGCCTACAAAATAGGGTACTAAATCGGTCTCTCTATAGCACACATTAATGTGCATCACTCGTGAAAGTTGGGTAAATCAAGGGTTAATCGCCCGTCGCGTTGAATCTGTAAATTTTTGTGAAGTTCACCTTGATAGAAGGCTTTAAGTACATAAGTGTCCTTCAATAATTTTTTCACGGAGTTTTGATACCTCAAATCCGGTAATTTTGTTCCAATTGAGTACTTGGTTGACCATTTAAATTTTTTAGAAATATTTATCCATTATGTAGTAATTTTTTTAATAAATGCATCATTATTGTTTTGCGCTCCTCTTTGCTCCTCTGACATTTTCATATCGAAATGAGCAGGAAAGCCAATTAAACACGATGAAGAAAAAAAATCTTGCTTATACTTGCTTATCTGACCTCCAGACTGTTTTAAGTTGAGCGGTAAAACGCACCGCTCCGCATCTTCGGCCTGCAGCGGCGGCGGCGGCCCAGCTGCTGCGCAGTGACCCAAGTGGTTTTACTCTTGTGGAATGTTACAGATTTTTCATCTTCATACATAATTTGCATTGTTTTGTACCAAATTATATTCTTTTCTCGCGTATTGGATATTCCTGTAAACCTAAAGTTCATCAATAAGGTCTATCTCTGTTTTAATGAGGGTCGGTTTACGTGCTAGCATATACCTTTATACCATGATACGAATTATAATCCAAACGAAAAGCTACAGATGTTTACTCAGCAATTAATTGTTGCTTTTTATTCGTATATTTTAATATTTATATTACGCCTGAACCACCCTGTCCACCACTCGCTTCTGGAAATAGGATAAAGCCTTCCACAGAGAAGTAAAAGTTTCAAAATACCTTGCCGTTCCCTCACCGCCCGAAAGAGATATTTTGACTGAAAAGGGCAGCTTTCGGTTGCACATTTATTGCCTTCAAACCAGAAAAACCCAGCCGCGTGTTCTTCATTGACGATGGGACGGATTGCACTTAGGCCACCAAAGCAGAACTCTTTCTGCACGTGCGTTAAGATTTCTTGGAATACTACGGAACGAGGATAACGGTCAACACGCACCAACTCTGCCGTAGTTTTAAGCAATGACACTTCGAAAACGTTCCAGGACTCATTTATACTCATTGTCAGTGTAGAAGCGTGAAGAGCATAGAAGCGTGTTCTGATCTGCTACGCGCAGAGGAAAGCTTGTCCTGCTCAGAGGAAAGAAACACCTCTCCTGCCTGACACCTAACCATCAATATACGCCAGAAAAGGATAGATAAGTTTATTCCTATTCCTTGTTCCAATTTTAATTCATTATTCTTAGTTTTGCACTTTTTATTGATTTTATATTTATTGATTGATCTCTTTTGTGGTTGGCATAGCATTTTCTTATAGGTATTTGGTTCAGCGTTCTCGTTTCAGCCCTAAAAGTAAGGAGAGCTTGCCTAAAAGATTAAGTCTTAAGAGTTGTAATGCATGTCATAGAGATAACGAACCTTGAGTTGAACGAGAAATTTATGAAGCGAAATAGATATTCTTTAGCTTCAAAGAAACGTTCTGGAATACTTTATTGTTCAATGGGGTCGTTTACCATGTTTTTTTTATTGCCGAATCTAATAGAGTTTGTAAAATAAAAGGACCCGTATTTTTCCGTTTTCTGATCCGACAATTATTTCCCGAGTTATAAGCGGCGAAAAACTGATGTTTTTAACCCTTTCGGAAAAGTGGGTGTGGTGCAACCTCTGACGTATATCGACTTCGTCCAATCACAACTGAGCCCGCGAAGCTACTTCGCCTTATCGCAAAGGGGGGGACACAGCTGACTCGGCCAATGGGAGCGATTTCGACAGCATCTGTGCGAGCAGACCTTCCGAGAACCCCCCTCCACTCCCTTCCCCCTCCCCTGAAAGCAGTCAAGGACGGGAGGAAAATGACGTCAATGTTATCACAGCAGCATTTTCGGTGGGCGTCACCTTTTGCTTATTTTAATTTTTGATTTATGAGTGAATGGTTGTGGTTAGAAGCTTAATTTTTTCACTAAAATTCGTTTTTCGTTTCCATCTAACGATTTCGTGTACCAAATTGCGATTTCGGTTCCGAGTAAACGCCCCCATTGAATATAAACGAAGATGTTGCTGCCAAAAACATTTTGATGCGCTGCATGCAGAAATTTTTCCCCAAGTATCTGGAAAAGTTGGAACAAAGCCCGCGTTCGGATAAATTTTTCAGGAAAAAGTTCAAAAACTGGTTATGGCTGGAGTTTAAACTTCCTTCATGTGCATGTCTTCCCAGTACGAACGGTGAGTATCCATTTTTACAATTACGATTAATTGATAAGATGTTAATATTTTATAGGTTAGTAATAAAATAATCTTTTGCATTTTCGCAAGAGTATGCTGAAATAGGGCGACGGCCAAAAATATTATTTGAGGAGTCAAGCGAAAGAGAAGAAGAACTCAGAGTCAGCACGTTGCCAGCTGAGGTAGCCCTAACTGCTTCAATTAACTATCGCAGCAAAGGCCTCGAAACTGCTGCAAAACTAATGAAGAAACAGATGTGAATGCCCAACTCCAATCACGGTATTACATGCCATCTACTGTGCATAAGATGCTGATCCACTTAGCAGCCATTTTCAAGGAATCATTTATTCTAATTGGAGACTTCTTAGAAGAAGTCATAAAGGCGAATAATAAGGATATAAGAAGATACCGGGAGTATCTCACGGGGAAATTGTCTAGGTTGGCAACAAATGAAGACTTATTCCAGACATCATTGTTAGTCTCAGATCGATTAATTTAAGAATCAGGCGTGTCGAAGAAAACTGAGGTAAACTTAGCAATTGAAGTTAAAAATCTTCTTGCCCTGGCTGATACGCACAGCGACAATGAGTCCGATATAGTGATGTCGGAATAAGACTTTTATTAGATAAAAATGATTAGGTATGCCAAAGTAAATATGCCTATATGAAAGCATCAATATCTTTTTTCCTATTTACAGAAGTTATATATCACTTATATCATATTATTTAACCTAAATTAGAGTATTCAATTATTCTAAATGGGTAGCTAAAGCGCAAGCCGGTAGCTGAAGGTCGTGGGTTCGAATCCCGTGAACGACAGGGTTTAAGCATTACATGGATCTCGAAGTACTATGCATTCATTAATTACGTAAATATTTTGGAGAGATATGATCTAAATAGTTGTGGGTCCTTTGTACCCAGATAATTACTTCCGTAGAATATTTGGAAATTGTTTAAATAATTATAAGTATCTTATATGTTAAAATAAAAAACAACTTGAAAATCGGATTTAGCAGGTCAATAACCTTGGGATTCAACTATTTTACTTTGTAAGTACGTTGATATAACGACGGTATTAATTTTGGCCAATTTTTTCCCATTTTGGACCACTCTATACACGATGCATTGCACCGCCGGTTCATGGTGTGAATCGAGATTATATCAACCTTCAACTAAGGAATATTGTTCTCAGGGTGAATTTAACCATCGTGACCAACCCTGAACAGAAGCCAAAGAGAAATGGAGTGGCAAAGTGAGGTTGCTGAAAGTTACTCCAGCGTAACTCTTGGAGTGAATAGGATGACAAGAGTAATCTTGAAATATTATCATCGACTTGGCACCTATTTCATTAAACCTAAGATATGACACGTTTTTGCCCCGAATAACACACAGACCTCATGATCTATGATCCCGTGTAGTCCTTGGAGATCAACAGATGAGAAGAGATATAGGGTCCGTATTTTGTCAATCATTTACGTCCCATTTGTTGCCCATATTTGCCTACCTAGACCTAGGTGACCTTTGACCCCTGTGTAACTGGAGGAGAACTGTTGATCTTGGGACTGTCATTTACTCCGAAAACATGTTCAAAACTTAATGTTATTGAACAACTTGTTGTTGGGATACAAATCATCAAAGTCGTCACTTTCTTCAAAGACCATAAAAAAGCGGCACTTTTTCCGTACCTAACATCCGATGAAAAAATATTATAATGCTCCTCAAAAATTTCAATTAACCGTCAAAAAGCGCAGAAATAATTAAGAAATATTACGGTGTGATCAGTTTTTCCATAGGCCCTCCTGTTATTTTGTTATTTGTATCCAAACTCTATTTCTGCATCGACAGTAAGTCAGAAGCCAATGTTCTTATACATCTTAAAAATAGAATAACCCTCTCTGAGTTTGCAGTTTGCTGATAAAAACAGTGTTTTGATATCACTAATGGAAATAGTATCAAAGTAATTGCTCAATGTGCCTCTGTCATAAATAAATAGAAAAAATTGGATTAGGCTGCGTATTCAAAGTTTTGAAAAGTGGGTCGAGGTAAGATGGCGGCGCCGCGCATCGCATGGCTTCAAAATTTCAGGGGAACTACCGGGCCTTGATACATACTCAATCCCCCCCTATGGACAAATAACCCTTGACGTGAAAAAAACAATATTAGGGAGAACCCGTCTCGTCTCTCACGGGATTTGTGGATAAACTTGATCCATTGACAAGGTTCTTCTCCTGTCCCCAAGCTTCGGGTGTAGCGCACGTCCAGCGGTTTTTGCATTTCCCGTGTCATTGCGTGTGTCCCCTTAACAACCAAACACCACAAATTTTCCATTCGTCCACAGTGCGTGACGAACATGACCGGGAGATTCGTTAAATCAAAGAGAAAATCCGTGCGCAAAAGGTGTCGCGGCAACCAATTCCTCCGCCAATATTTTGGTGTAAACCGCTTGATTTTTGCTTCCTGACCCCAAAAAATTACGTTTCTCAAAGAAAAATTAATGGGTTTCCTGGAGAATTTCACGATGGTTAATTATAAGCAAAACTCCACGGTGATACCATTTTCATTCCCATAGAAATGCAGAAAAATCTACTCATACAACGTAATAGAGGAAACATTTTTATTTTTCCATGCACCTCTACAATTATTGATCGTATTTTCTTTCCTTATTTTCACCAATCGAACTCAAGACCCAAATACTATCCCCTGCACCTTCCTCTTACGAATCTAAAGAACTCTGTTTCCAAAAGCTCTCTTTTTCCCTTCCAGAGATTTCTCTTGCATTCCATCTAACTCCATCTTCCACCTGCAGTCCGGAGCTCAGGAATGATGAGTAAGCAAACATCATTGATTCGTGCGTTTTCGGATTTCGCAGTGAAATAAAACTTGGGTTTTCATTTAACTTTCACGAAATTGGAAAAGTGATCACCTGGCATCATTCCATTGCTTAGACAAGCATGTATTGATTTTTCACCTAGTGTCACAATTTTAAACGATTTGACTGAATTCATATGTTCTCCGTTTTTCTCAACTAGTTGAAGCTCGGACGTTGTCCTTGCCTGCCCACCCACCGGCATCAACAACTCCTAATCCTACTTCTACCCTCCCACCCAATGCTCCAACTAACCCACGAAAACCCCATTCCAATACACACCCTTCATCCTTTTGCTCTTAATGTACAAAGCTCGAAAGATTCTGTTCTTCACTTACCCTTAACAATGAAGCTACTGCCGTCGAATATGATCGTTTAACATATTTTTACTGCCGAATCTGATAAAAAATTGCAAATTAAAAATACACGTATTTTCCAGTTTTTCTACCCGCCAATTAGTTCTCGAGTTATGAGCGGCGAAAAACTGGTGTTTTTAACCCTTTCGGAAAAGTGGGGAATCGTAATCCACTTCGTAGAATCCCAACTGAGCCCGCGAAGCTACTTCGCCTTATCGCAATGGGGGACACGGCTGACTATGCCAATAGGAGTTGTTGCGACAGGATCTGTGCGAGCAGACCTTCCGATATCCCCCCTCCACCCCCTTCCCTTCCCCTAAAAGCAGTCATGGACGGGAGGTAAATGACTTCAATGATCGCAAAGCAGCTTCTTCGGTGGGCGTCACATTTTGCTTATTTTAATTTCGGATTTATGAGTAAATAGCTGTGGTTAGAAGATTGAATTTTTCACTAAAATTCATTTTACTTTCCATCTAACGATTTTGGGTACAAAATTGCGATTTCGGTTCCGAATAAACGCCCCCATCTATTTTTTTTATTGGATTTTACTGTATAGCCGTAAAAGGTGTGTTTTTCGTTACGTTAGTCTCGTTACGCTCCGCAACGCGTATGCTTCTAAAGCTCGAATGATGTTGTTTTTCACTTATCCTTGACAATGAAGCTATTAACGTCGAATTTGATTGGTTATAACGGATTGTTGTGGAAACGTACAAGGAGTGTTTTTCGTTACGTTAGTTTCGTTACGCTCCGCAACGTATCACCGAACTCCACCAAATTTGAACATTTTGATTTTTAAACCTTTGAAAAATTAGTGATGAAAAGCAGGTTTATTGGTGTGATACCGTCACCATGACCGTCTCAGAAATTTTGGATTTGGAACCTAGTGTTCCGTTACGTTCTTTCAAAGATTTCCATTGCATTTCTTGAGAGGAGAGAGAAGGCGCTCTTACGCCTCCTTTCAAAAGCATTCTCCGACGGCGCCCTTATCACCCTGGCACCTGAGCAGGAGACCGGAGAAACTTCGAGAGTCACGTAGCGCAAAGATACGAGTCCTTCGGTCTAGACGCAAGCACTCGTCCTCGCAACGTTCAACGATATGTGGCCGACCCTTAGAGAAGTGTCTGAGAGGGAGGAATATCGAGCTTCCGAAAAGTCTTCGATCGGAAAGGAGAAAATTAGCCGTAAGGGTGAAAAGCGATGAAAGGGATGGTAGAGATGGGAGTTTTTGAGCCAAAGCCTCTTCCATGACTATCCGCTTTGAATGCGAGCTTCGGAAAAATCGACGAATTGGACGGTGCGACAAGTTCTATTATGATGATAGCTAAAAACCTGAGTTGCAACTACTTGATTGGAAAATAATTCAGAATTCGTTCTTAATGTTTTTTCATGAAAAAGTTTCAATGGTATCCTGCCGAGTAGGTAGGTACCCAATTTTTTTTGCTAAACCACTGGATACTAAAATTAGAGACGATATTAGAAAAAAGCATTTTTTGGTGAATATTCTCTGCTCGATGTTTAGACTTTGTGCCATTACCACCAAAAAATATATTTTATTTGGTGACTCATATACTAAACATCACGCAAAGATATCGGGATTTTTTTAACAACGCATCGCGAAAGAACTATTTTTTACTTCAAAAAACGCAATGAAGACGATTCAGATAAATTTTAACTACATAGAATCACAACTACCCCAATGAGTGAGTTATGACTTCTAATATCTTTTCTAATGTTTCGACCGCAATCAACTAACTAGGTTGACAAAGTAAAATTTTTTTCGGTGGTAATGAGATGATTTTGAAATAGGCAAAACCCTGGGCAGATTAAGGCGGTAAAACCAAATAGGGAATATTGGATATCGTGAGACAAAAAATTGGTGGGAAAATATAACACTGATTGACTCAATTCAAGTTTGCTATGTAATCATTGACCAGCAAATAATATGTGGACCGGTGGGTATAGACTGCTGTCCACTTAATTGAATTAGGGAAATGAAGAGATGCAATGGGTATCATAACTTGCAACAAACTTAGTTATTACAAGGGAAAAATCACGCCGATTAGCATTGAAACCTCCGTCTCTCGCCTTACATTGGCAGAAAAAAAGGAATTGCCAGCCTGAGATATAGACAATTTGTTGCATTGATTATTTTTCATATTAGCTACTCATTTCGCGTTCAACTTTGCTACACAACCATGATTTTAGCTAAGCGAGGCACTCCATGAACAGGCCTATTTTCATCATACACTTTCAATTCGTTAGTCCCTGCATTGCATTCATCAGCAATGAAATGAGATCTGCAAATTTCCCTTTGTTTTTGGCTTTCCAAGTTCCAAATGGGCCCTAAAAGTTATATGCAAAGCAAAAATTTGAGTATTAATTGTTACTTTATGGGATGGCAGAAATAAATTTGTTTCCATATTCTCATTTAAAATTTAATTCAAAGCCAATCTCTCATGTGGAAATGAGCACAAAGGATACAGACCTGAGGCAAAGTAAATGTTCATTGAAATTCAAAATTCGTCTAAATTAGTCCCAAAAATATTATTCATGAAATTCCTTTTCCTAGTTCATGGCAAGAGAATGCTAAATTCATAAAGAATGGCATTAAATTAAAAATGGATGATGACAATTGCGCTAATAAGTATTTCCGGCGAGCATTGTTCAAGCTTGGAGCTAAATGCACACAACTCAGAATCGTAGCGCGCGATGAAAAAAGCGTTTAGCTATCTCATCCAGACCTAAGGAATTAGTTAAAAATAAAAATTTCAGGCAAATAATCAGACAAATATGAGATTTTCTCTTGCTAATCCATTTTCTGGGGATTAGAGTGCTAATGAAGGAAAAATAAACTTTGTAGCAAATTATAGAAGTTTTGGGTGAGATTACTTTTTCTCATCCTATAATCAAGATCCAGGTGGCATTTCGCTTAGAATCCTTTTTGGAAACCGTGAGGAAAGCATTACAGCAACAGTACTTGTCCGTCCCATGATATTTTAAACTAGGTATGGACAATGTCTCGATGTCATTCACCAAGAGCAGCCTAACATTGTCCCGAGTCTATTGCTATTTCTCCACTTGACCCTTTTATTTCCTTCTGGTGCTAAGCATACTAAGGAGAGGGACAGACTTGAAGCCAGTTGTAATGATTTTGAAAAGTGCCTAATCAAAAAAGTTTAGCGATGATTTCCTCAATTTGATTTTGCCATTTTGTAATGATGACGGTAAAAGTAATTACTCTCAATGAACTTAAATGTTCAACTTTCAAAGCGTATGTTACAAACATACATTGGCTAAATATCTACTGCTTGTCCGCTTTTTTAATATCGTTTCCTGTCGTATTTACGATTATAAACTCCTTCTCATGAAATGAAAATACCAGAAACATCCAACAGTGTCAGGCGAGATTTGGTGGAACAGCATCTTAAATAAATGAGGTACAAAACCTTCTTAAGATGTGGTATTGTCCACAATATAATGCAAAATTAGACTACACGTGTTTCAACGCTTACGCGTCATCATCAGATCTGAAAAAAACACTAAATTTCGTTTTTATTCAGACCTGATGATGACGCGTAAGCGTTGAAACACATGTGGTCTAATTTTGCATTAAATTGTGGACAATACCACATCTTAAGAAGGTTTTGTACTCCATTTATTTATACCATAAACATGATAGAACAATGAGCTAGTGACTGGAGTTTAATCCCAGACAGGCCTTGGAACACACATATTTGAACCAAAAATAATGTATTTTCTGGATATGATATTCTTCTGGGAAATCAAGGAAAAACCAATGGAAAGAATTGCTTGAAAGAATCCGTCAATAATTTCTCGACTGCTCGTCCTACACTTGGTGCTCGAGTTTCACTCCCCGTCGACCTGAGTCCCACTGGTCTGAGTTCTACTCCCTCAAACAAGACCAACTTTCAGCATGACCCATGTGGTATTCTTTATTCCGCATTTAAAATACAAAAGCAGGAGAACATCGGCTAGAACAGGCACAAGGGCTTTAGTGCTTAGGTAGTATATGGGATGAAACAGAGCGTGTTATTGATTATCTGACGTAATTATCAGACGTGAAACTTCACACCTGACGTTGCGCGTATCTTGTACTTCTAACCGCGCTGGATGAAAGATAAATCAAGTTACGTCCACGTGAACATCCGATAACCGCAAACCGAGTCCTATTCACTTCGCAACGAAACCACCTCGCTTGCAATCAGTTGATTTCAATTTCTTCTATGAATACGATTAGCAAACGGCTCGGTAGTACCCAAACAGAGCTAGTGAAACATTACTCCCGTTTCCGCTGCACACGCAGTGGATACATCTGAGAATGGGGTCGTGTACCATATTTGTTTCTTTGCCGAATCTGATAGAGTTTGTAAAATAAAAAGACCCATATTTTTCCGTTCTTTGATCCGTCAATAATTTCTCGAGTTATAAGCGGCGAAAAACTGATGTTTTTAACCCTTTCGGAAAAGTGGACGTGGTGCAACCTATTACGTATATCGACTTCATCCAATCACAACTGAGCCCGCCAAGCTACTTTGCCTTAAAAATTCATGGTCTAGTCACAATATGTTAGGGAACAGAGGGGGAAATAATTGTAACATTAGATATATTTCCAAAAATAAAATGAATTATCTCATGAATAACAATAACTGGTGTAATGTGTTGGAATGCAACGAGCCTGATGTGTTGTATGACAAATTGTGTGTGACTATGAAAAATATCTATGAGAAAGCCACGTTAACTAAATATATTCACAGGAAACCAAAAAAGAAAAAAGAATGGATGTCAGATGAATTATTGCAAAAAATTAAATTAAGGGATCTGATGTTTAGAAAATGGAAGAAAGATCCCACAAATGTTCATCATAAAAGTAACTACCAAAATCAAAGAAACAAAGTAGTAACAGCAATAAGATTTAACAAAAGGAATTTTTATATGAACAGGTTATCCACATTGGCAAATGACCCAAGAAAAATATGGTTAGAGATAAATAAATTAACTGGTAGAAGAAGTAATGTAGATAGCAATAAGAATTTGCAAGGATTTAAAGGAATAACTGATAATGAATTA
This sequence comes from Platycnemis pennipes, assembly GCA_933228895.1. Lineage (NCBI taxonomy): Eukaryota > Metazoa > Arthropoda > Insecta > Odonata > Platycnemididae > Platycnemis > Platycnemis pennipes. Next base: position 115,648,067 of record OW121850.1, read on the forward strand.
GGAAAAATATTTTTGAAGCAGTTTAGTGATGAAATAGAAAAAATTAAGGTAAACTGTAACCACAAAATTCTTTGCATCCCAGATAGTATCATCCAAAGTAGCATTTTTGTACCAGAGATATCGGCACTAGAAGTGAGCAAAATATTAACTACCATAAAAAACAAAGGTCCTGGCATAGATGGTATTAGAATGATTGATATAAAAAATTATGAAATATACCTTAATATCTTGGCTAAATTCATAAATTTGAGTATAGAGAGGGGAAAAGTACCTGAGAAAATGAAAACAGCTATCGTTAGTCCGATATACAAAGGTGGTGCTCATGGGGATGCCAATAATTATAGACCTATATCCATACTGCCTTCTCTGCATAAGGTTATTGAAAGATATATAGCAAACTTGTTGCTTAAATTCATGGATAAGAATAATATTATTGCAAAGTACCAGTATGGATTTCAAGAATCTAAAGGTACTAAATTTGCACTGGAGAAACTTTCAGAAACTGTAAGAAATGCATTAGAAAAGAGAATGAGTGTAATCTTATTATTTATTGATCTCAAGAAAGCGTTTGATACAGTTGATCACGAAATACTCTTGCATAAACTAAATAATATGGGTATAAGAGGAACAATATTTGATTGGTTCGTTAGTTACTTGAAGGACAGGAAAATTAGGATAAAAATAAGAGATGACTATATAAGTGAACCTGTTTCCACAAATACAGGTGTTCCTCAAGGCTCTATCCTGGGCCCATTGCTATTTCTAATTTACATAAATGATGTATTTAAGATTATTAACCATTGTACTTTACTGCTATATGCAGATGATGCTTTATTAATTTCTACTCATACTAATTTTGGAGATGCAAAATTGATGCTGGAAAATGATTTTAAAAATTTCTTATGCTGGACTCATGATAACAACTTAATTGTAAATGAAAATAAATCAAAAGTTATGCATGTTGTAACAAAGAGCTCACAGAGAAAAATATTAAAAATTGCCAAACATTCACATGACTGTTTACATGTAAGCTTAATAAATTGTAAATGCCCAATATTAGAACAAGTAACAAAGTACAAATATTTGGGTATAATTATTGATGATGCATTCAAATTTAAGAACCATGTCATTGCATTAAATACAAGATTAAGAAGAATATTATATCAAATGTATTACATAAATGAATTAATTCCATTTTTTGCTCTGAAATTAATATATTATGGTTTAGTTGAGAACTTAATAAGATATGGTATCACTATATGGGGAAATGTAAATAGTATGTACCATAAATTATTAATTAAGAAACAAAATAAATTCATCAAAGTCTTGTATGGTAAAAGAGATAAAACAAACACAAAAATTGAAGACATGTACAAATATTTAGGTATTCTGAGGTTAGACAAATTATATAGATATATCATAATCCAGGACAACTATTTCTGTAACACTTATAAAAAAATACGTTCCTGTAAAAAGATTGAAACTTTTCGTTCTGTGAGAAATTTAATTGTACCTCTGCAATACACAAGATATGGGAATAATACATTTAAAGTGGTTGTACCAAAAGAATTTAATAAAATACCATATAGTATAAGTAAATTAACTACAAGAAATGAAGTTAAAGTTAAAATTAAAACATGGTTGTTAGAAAATCAAAATGATGGGTAAAAAAGCGTGTAATTTGTAATATATTGTTTACTAAATATTGTTTACAAAAGCATCTATTTATATGCAAATATACTTGATACTTGAATATTTAAATAGATATCTATGTGTGTATATGAGTATAAAAATGAATATGAGTATGCATGTTAAGGTTAAAATTAAAACATGGTTGTTAGAAGATCAAAATGATGGGTAAAAAAGCATGTAATTGTACAGTATATTGTTTACTAAATATTGTTTATAAAAGCATCTATATATAAGCAAATATACTGGATACTAGAATATTTTTATAGATGTGTGTGTATATGTGTATAAAATTGAATAGGAGTATGCATGTGTATATATATGTAAATAGGGAAAAATGTATATATCAGGAAAATATGTGGTAGCCATATAATTTAATGATGTTGTGGAACCCGCTGACAAGTCCTTTGGACTTAGCGGGGCCAAAAATGTTATATAAATAGCATTAATATGCATAAAATGTAAATGTATTAATAAATGCATAATATGAATGGGGGGACACAGCTGACTCTGCCAATCGGAACAGTTACGACAGCATCTGTACGAGCAAACCTTACGAAAACCACCTCCACTCCCTTCCCTTCCCATAAAAGAAGTCCAGGACGGGTGGAAAATGACGTCAATGTTATCAAAGCATCTTCTTCGGTGGGCGTTACCTTATTCTTATTTTAATTTTTGATTTATGAGTGAATGGTTGTGGTTAGAAGATTAATTTTTTCACTAAAACTCTTTTTTTGTTTCCATCTAACGATTTCCTGTACAAAATTTCGATTTCGGTTCTAAGTAAACGCCCCCATTAGCACATTTACGCCAGCAGCACATTCCTCAAAACACCCTCATAAATTCCCACCTAGCCCTCTCGAACGCTGACGTTATCGAACCTCGAGAGCGCCACCTAATCTCACGCTAAGCGAGTAGTCTTAATAAACGCAGTTTATTCTCGAGAGGAGCAGAGGAAGAGGGCGGAGGAGCGTAGGATAAAGGGAAGCGGAAAACGCATGGTTTTCTAAACAGCCATTCCTTCCTCTTCCCCCGTCTTAATTGCCCCGCCACACCGTTTTCCCTTCGCTCACCCGCTCATCCACGCGCGGGGTACCGTAACCTGCCGACCTTCCCACCGTCCGTCGTAATGACCGCCCCCCCAAAAAAAAACTTCTAATGGGATGAAAAAGATTACTGTGGAGCTCGCGACGGGGAACTGGATGGAGAAAAAAAGTGAAAAAAATGACCCTCTCGCTCCTGCGAGACGAAAGACAAAAGGAGGGCTACGGAGATGGGCATCAACGAAGCACCACACTTTTCTCCCATTTACGTCTCTAGCAGTTAGGGCCACTTTAAAAGGGTTTTTCTGGAAAGCCTCCTTAACAGGTACGGGACGCCACAAATAAGCACTTTTACCGCTCGCAATGAGTACACGTTTCTACTCTCGGCGTTCTTGTTGGGATGAGTAGTGCTGGACGGTGTGGTGGCGGAGAGTAATTTTATTGTTACGTTCCGCCCTGAGCACTCTGATCCTAATTTTGGTGAGTCTTTTGGGGAAAGGAACCAGTGGGGTCCAACCTGTACTCTAAAAGATAATTTTTCTTCCACTCTGAGCAACAGAGGAAATATCTTACTGTGGTAACTTTTAACATTCAGTGACACATTATGGGAAATTAATTTTATCCTCGTAGCAGTGGTATAATTGCAGCTCGTTTAAGTCTTGCGAAGGTCACCCTTAAAAGGGTAGTAAGGTTAATGAAATATAAATTGTTTATATCCACTTAAAATTATTTTTCGAAACTGGATTGGAAGCCAAGTTCCATGGTTTTATTCAAGTTCTTTCTCCTTTATTTAAAGATTAACGAATACTTATTTGTGCCGATCAAATTTCTTCAATCAAACAATTATTGAAAGCGACAATACGATGCATGGCAAATCTCATCCCAAAGGCATAACTCCTCTTAATATTTCTTTTAGATAATTTGTAAAAACCCCTTTCCTGGACAGTTGTCTGCTTTATTCTCACAGAATATTGCCTGGTGAGACTTGACTAAACAAAGGCGAGACTTAGCTAAACGAAACTGAAAATGAATTGCAAGGTTCTAGTACACAATGACATTTTATCTAATACCCATTCAATGCCTTTTTAGTGCGTAATCATGCAGAGAAAAAAACAGGAAACTTAATTTCCTCGATATCCAACAAAGCCATTAAAGTATCGAGCCTGGCTCAAAGGATTTTCTATCATAGATCCTAATATTGGCAGGCGTAATATTAATTTCTTTGAAAATACGTTAGGTCGTAGCTGATTTCGCCATTTCCTTGAAAAATTCCTTAGAAGACAGGAGTGAGACCAATTTGCTTGAAGAATGAAATGCATTTAGATTTCTACTCTTTCATAAGGCGACCTTTTCAGAAATTCTTAAGTAAGGACTCAAGCAGCTCAACGCGCGCCCTTTTCGGCTGAAGATGCATGATTTTGTATGGGAAAAATTTGCATTAACATTAACGGGAGCTGCGAAAATGGCATACGACTCAGAATGCACGCTTCTCTCACGGAACCATCCTGATTTCTTTTTTTGCTCTTCTCGTTCAATGCTGCTAGAGATTGCCCCTTTGACGCGACGTCTTCGAGAAACTGGGCACTTCCTAAGCCCGGAGCGTCACGGAATTAGCTCCGGCAGTCGAGTTCAGCGATGCTTCTTATCCGATCCGAAGGGCGCTTATTTTTTTTGCGAGAAAGAAGCGCTGGGATTACACCCCCGCGAACATAATCCGAGAATCTCTGGGTGCCATTGCAGCGACGTGGGATCGGATGCCGCGGAAAATAATCTGGGCGAGAAACGAGCGAAATATGAGTGCGGCATGCATTATTCAGCATTATGCAGAACGGCATCGTGAAGTGGGAGTGGGAGGAGGAAGAGGAGAGAAGGGTGGAGAGTATTATTAAAACAGCATTCGGGAGCATTCCGAAATCTTAGGCCCCTTTGGAGATTGCCATCTCCGCCTCCCCTCCCTCCTCCTCCCCATACTTCACCCCCTCCCCTCACTCTCGAGAGGTCGTATCGTAAAAAGTAATGCTCACTCTAACCTACCCCCTCGAGTCGACTCCCATTTCTCCCGACTGCATTCCCGTATATACTCTCTCCACCCCTCCCCACTCACTCCATCTCTTTCCCATCCAATTTTCATTTTCTCACTCTTCCTCCTCTTCCTTCGTGGTCCTCCGTTACGTCTTTTGCTCCTCCAGAGTCTATTCCACCTACTTGCAGTCCCCAGGGATGGATTTCCGTTCCGGCGACCGAGAATCAACCGCGCTCCCAAAGTGCATACCGCGCCCGGAGACTTAGAACGCGTTAACGCCGTGGTTTTCCTGCATCTCAGAGTGAATGTACTCACGGAATGTTTAGACGCTGTTCCTCTATCACTGAAGGAGGCATAATCATTACACACCAAGTAAAATTGACTGAGGCAGGCGAGGTGTAGTGGAAAGTGTACATATTGATAATAAAACAATATGGCAATTTTTTCACGAGTTTTATGTCGGACCGACGTGTTTAAACCGTGAGGTAATTAATCTGTGAAAGGTCTGTGAGCCGTTTACGGCTCACAGTCAGTATATTCCTGATCACTGGCTTCACAGATATGTCCCTGATGATGACCTGACGATTGAAACGCGTATTACAGACATAAAACTTGCGGAAAAAGTACCATCTTGTTTCATTATCAACACTCCAAGTACGTAAAAAGTTGAAAAATATACATTATTCTCATGAAATTGGACCAGATCAGTCAACGAGCCGGCTGCTGTAGCCAGGTCTGTAAAGCATCGGTTGGATAATCCAAAGTTCAAATTCCACCAATAGCATGGCATTTTTTTCTCATAAATATGAGTAATAGTATGCAAGCTTAGATGGGGGGATATCCTGTGAGATAGGATCAGCTTCAAAACACCATTCCCACTCATTGGAAATGGGCAACACTTTGGTCTCTTAATGCACGATCTGTAAGAAATCTTTTCTTTACTAATCCACAATTTTATTACCACCTAACCGGTCTCGATGTGCGACATACTCGTACATAATTATCAGAAGTTTCACCTTCATAAGCTCTATGATGAAATTTCATGGATATTTAAACCAGTCAGGAGGCAGTAAAACTGTAGAAAAGAAGATTATAATTTATTAATGGCTACGGACGTCTACTAAGTGAATTCGCAAGCAATAGCATTTATATATAAGTCCATTCTGGTACGACAAAACCTTTGGCCAAAATACATTCGGCCAACATAGGATTTTTGAGTGATGCTTGTATTGGCAGTGCAACAGTACTAATTTCACATCACAGTATGTCGAATAGCTTGATCGTAATATTATTACTCGTGCGTTTGAACATAAATACATATAGGTTGAAAGCAAACATAATATCAAGTTTTGTTCCAAACACAAGTCCAAGTAAGACCGTTTTACTGATTTTAATTCTTTATCATTCAAACCAACAGATGAGTGGGGCCACAGAGCTAGGATTTCCCGATAAATTGGATAGTCGTAAACTTTTAATCATTTAAAGCAGATTTTTTTTTAAATTTGCTCCCTATTTCTATCGACAGCCCTTCATTCTTACGGAATATCTCAGAATTTCATCCTCTGAATATTTTTTCTTTTACTCTTCCTTAATTATCCGCACAACCTCCTTCCTCCACACTCCTGTACACGACTTAGTGACAGACGTTGATCTCAACTTACTCTCCCTTAAGACACTATTCTCCTCCGTCTCAGCATTTGAGTGACGTATTTTCTCTTCAAGTATTAGGTATTTGAAAGAAACGATGAAAATTCACCCCTTTTCTTCATTATTTAGTTATATTGCATTGGTAATCGACTTTTTATGAAAGAATTTTATGCAAATCATTGTCATCTGGTATTCATTAACTTTCCACCTTTCATTTATCTCTGGTGGCATGCTAAACTCCTCTTAACGTATGCATACCGTATTTTTTTCCTTAATTTTGCATTGAATTCGGGTTTTGTCCTCGCATAGTGCACCCATAAGACACTTGTTTATGAGTGTCTAAAATTCTTTTAATGCATTTATTCTAGGAATGTGCTACTATGCAGCCCTTTTCAAGAGACCTTAGTTTATCACCTGAAGTTTTTATCGTCTGAAACCAAGACTGACTGAAGATGAAGGCATAAATTTGGTACGATTATTATTCTGTCTCCCCACCAATTTTTACGGTCCGGTGATATTTCACGGCTCTCCCAGAATCATCCAGTCAAGAATTTCTTCGGTAGATTCCACACTGCAGCCTCTCTCTCCCACTTGTCTCTCCGATTCACCTTACCTTATGGATCCACCCTCCAGAAAGCGAAAACCCTCTTCCGCCATGAAGGGCGATGTAAAAATATCGCCAGAACGCATTGATGGACGGTAGGCGAAAGATATGTCCCGGAGGTGGGGAGAAGACGTAGGAAAAGGGGCCTGTGGGGAAAAGGAAAGGGGATCATCGAAATGCTTCCCAAAATTTTTCCACGCATCTCCCAATGCGTTTATCGCGCCGGCAGGGAGGGAAGACAAACCCAAGGGAATATTTTGGCACCGGAGCCTGCCAATGGTAATAAATATCCCATCGCACTGGGGAAAGGGTGAAATATGACCTACAACCGACACACCCCCACCATTCCGTTTCCACTTCATCGTCGCAGCTCGCCAAAACACAACCATTCCCCTCCGTCCGATCAGTCGCCCTTGGCCTTCAGTGCAATGCTCCCCCTCAGGGTCCTGCCCAAAAACAGGCAGAACCTCAAAATCTGATCGTGGAATTAGTCAAAGAGACGGGACAAGTGAATGATTGGAATACTGCTGGCATAACGTCCTTGGAAACAGTAAATTCCCTTCACCCTCTGCACGCAAATCCTGAATACGATTGGCCAATTCCTTATTCACTAGATTCAAAATCAATTTTGATCGGGGCGTTACATTTTCCTTGGGCATGATTACAAGATATCGCGATTAAATATCAAATTGCACCGTTTTCTGACTTACAATAGATTTTTCTAGTACTGAATTAAAAGTGTATCATAGAAGGAAACACCCAAAAAGCAAATCAAGGTATAAGTACGCGTATCAAATAAAATGAGGTAGGGAAAGGTTTACCAGAATATAAGAATGATAGCAATGAAAAGGGGCGAATTGAGAGCTGCAGTCAATCATTATTTGGATCGAGAAATAATGGCTGGAGATTTTATAACTCACCTCAATAAAATAAACACAAACTCATTGTATTTACTAATGAATAGATTCCATCACGTTACGCCTGAAACCACGACTTTCGCCTCAATCGCCTTCTCTACTTCTTTCATGGCACTAACTTTCACATGTCATAACACTAGCTTTACTGTCAGTAGGATTTCGCAGGTTTTTCACACCCCCCTTCTTGTGTGGGTGTTTTCCTGCAGTGGGTTTTTGCGTAAAGGCTGTAAGCATAATAATCCTCACGTTTTTCCCACATTGTAAATTCTTTCACACACTGTTAGATATGTAATATTGATATATTGTGTATATATATTTTGTTTGTATTAAGCTATCATTCTTTAATTCCTATAACTGTATTCTTTACTGATTTTTGTTAACCTCAGATTGTAATTATTTTAGGTATTGACCACAATTTGATTTATATATTTATTTTGACGAGGGGTTAGATGGCAAAAGGGACAGTTTTGTCTCAATCTCGCCCCAATAAAGATCTTTCATTATTATAATGGCAATAATAATGTATTTTGGTGAGGTCTTCTCGGGATTTCCACCGGGTTGAATATTCATATAACATCATCGTTTTCACGGAAGACTCGTCCATCATCTCCAGGGTGAGTGGGTTAAGTAAAAATTTAATTCGGTAGATCAGAGACTGATGTCAAGAGAAAGCTTCTTTAAAGCATTGGAACAGTTAAAATCGTGTCCAAGATGAGACAGTAACTCGCGCACTTGAAGGTGCTACGAACCTGGTGTGGAATCACGGATCTATCTTTCGCGTTATAGCAATCTTTATCGTTAACGATTACCACTAGAGTAGCGCAGGGTTAACAATAATCCTCTATAAAATTCGCTCCACTGGTTGTAACAAGCGATTTGAAGTGCTGTACGAAAAATGAAGAATGGATATCACGTTCTCTCTGTGATAAGTTTAATTAAAAAACAACGATTTCGCTAGCCTGGTCACCACTAACTATAAGCGCATCTTATACCCTTACACCTCTACCACTACCACCTCTAGTCACCCTTACAAAACGCCCATGCGCTTATACAGTATTTAATACCCATTCCATTTCCATAAGTGATATTTATTTCTCTTTCCACCTTCAACAGAGATGACATTTTTCTCGCTATTTTTCACGCACCTTCACTTACTGATATCTCTTACTTGTGTCACTCTTTCCGAAATCCGGCTTTTGTCGCAATGTTTATATTAATATATCAATACTTATGTTCCGCAATCCTTCACCACTAAAAGATGCAGAAAACAGGGACCCTCCGCTATTGGCAATCGAAGGACTTGACTTGATTTGAGTTTAATTTTACCTGGGCGGGATAGGACGTTACCGTCCTCTCCACCCCCCGCCCAGGACATAAAAGATACATGTATGTCTGATTACATCATTAGTTCAAGTAGGTACAAAGTAAAAATGAAGAGTTATCACTTTGTAAAATCTAAAAAAAGAAAAAGTCCAAAAATTTTACCTTGAGTTATCACTTTGTAAAATCTAAAAAAAGAAAAAGTCCAAAAATTTTACCTTATGCAAATCAAAAATATTACAGGCGGGATCCATCGAGTTGCGCATGTGAATAAAAAGAATATTAATAAAAAAAAGATACATGCATGAAGAGCGTATTTAGCCTTAAGTACAAAATTGATTCTATTAAAATATTACAAGTATAAAGGCATACATCCTTGGACACTGGCTTTAGAAAAGAAGACGATGCTTGAAAATACAGCAGAAAAATACATCGTGCCAAACATTTGACAAAGCGAGCGCAGCCCTGAGCATTCAAGCGTGACACCTCCTACACACATCCACTCCAATGGCACAGTGTGGCAACCTAACGCGGCAACGCATTCGGTATTAATTTTCCGCTCTATTTTTCCGAAGGAGGTGCGGCGATGAAGAGCGGGACTCCACCATTATCTGCCGCCACCGGGGCACCCTCAACGTCTCCCATCGACCCCTGCGGCTCTACGGGGAAGTAAAAATGGAAGTAGGGCACGGGGAAAGATTTCGAGAGACTGGGAACGAGAATATATTATCATCGCCACCCACCACCGTGGCTCCCGTCTTTCGTACCATACCCTCGGAGGCACTTCAGGATGAATTATAAGGTTGGGCGTCCATCTATTTTGAATGCACCAACTAAAAATTAATTCTCAAGCTGGTAGGGGATTCGTACTCATTGTGCTGTGGTAGGCTAGATAGTAAAGATAAAAATCAGAGATGCAGTGAAAGGAACGCACTGAGATGGCATTTTTTCCACATACGACAAGGGAGGGTAATAAATGTAACTGAAGTCACCGGAGAGGTAAAAAGAATAGGTAATCTAGTTTTTAGGCTCCTTGGGCAGGTCTGCGCGAAACTCCAGATATATCAGTTAAAAAGTTAATTGCTTCTGACTTTTCCGCACAAGTTTGCAAGTGCAAAATTACTTTTATAATATTTTGCGTGCCTGTTTGGGAGGCATTTTCAGTGTAACGGTATTATTCACTCTAAAAATTTGATGGAATATCACAGAGGAATGGTAAATCAGTTTTTATCAATAACAGAATTGTTTGCGCAATGCTATGAAATGACGGGTGCTGATGAACCTCCAAAAAGACCCTACCCCTAAATATGAGTACATAGTATTTTTTTCGCATCTTCACAAGTCGTGGAACTGGACATTTTATAATGTTATGCATGAGCGATATCGCTCTCCTATGGTAGGCGTGCATAACTGTAAAAACTGGAACATTATCTCAAAAGTTATGTAATCAAGATATCTCTGATCCAATTTGGACGTAATTTTTTCTCCGAGAGGAAAACGCCTCAACTCACTTGGTATTTGCGGAAATAATTAGGAACACACATTATAAATTTTTGAAATATAGTGTAAAAGACAGATAAATAATGGATGGATGAATAAATTATGAAAATACCTCAACCTTGCTAGGGACAAAACTAAGTTGGCCTGAGAAATTGGAAGGTGAGAAAAATGAAGATTGTTTCATGAAAGGATTGCTGAATAAAGAGAAAGAGAAGAGGTTGGGAGGGTATCTAATGAGAATTACTGAGGAAGGAAAGCAATAAAAATTTTGGAAAGAGTGCAGAAAGAAAAAAGATATGAGGCCTAAATGTTAAGTATACTGTTACACATTATCCGATGTTTATAACAGTGGAGATTTGCAGGTAGGGAAAATTTAGAAAGTTAATCATAATTGTTCATGAATTACGATGATGAACGCCAGAATCCAAATTATTGTACATACTTCAAATCTTGGAAAAGTAAAAATTTAGCCCGAAGTAGTTTTCTTTACTGTTTCGTTACTAGATAACAAAGTTCTTCTTTCAGAAGAGTTCAATTACACAGCTCATTTTTTCTGCGTGTATTTTTACTCACATAAAATGTTCACGTACTCTATACAAGTCTTTACTCTACGAAATTTTTATTTCTTTGAGTTTCTTCACAAAAGCCTATTTTGATGCATATTAAACCATAAAAGCACTTTTTGAGGCCACGCTTTTACGCGAGTATTAATTAAAAAGTAATTGTAATTTATTTAAACAAACAGAAAACAATATTCGGGTGCTTCACTCATATTTTTATGTTAGTTAATAAGTGAAGCAGAAGTTCAAAGCAAAATCATGCAAAAGGTCAAAGAGAGCGTTTTGGCCCCCAGCTATCTGAGTGAGATAACAAGTATTCTCAGGGAGCAAGCCATGCCCAGCAAAATAAACGTGAATATTATTTTTTTTACAATGCACTCATATAATCTGTGCTAATGGAAGATAAGTCAGTCAAGTTGAGAACACAAGGATATATGCTGATACGTTGATTTATCAAAGGCATAATAACGCAGTGTTTTTTCCACCATTCTCTTCCGTGAATTTCGACCAAGCTTTTCCGCAGATTTGAGAAAACAAGGCTAAGCTTCCATTCCATAATCATTATGCAGAAAAATTACAGCGGAGGGGACCCCTGCACCTCACGTCCATAAACGTCGACGTCTTCACATTTCCCGCCGCGCCACCCCCCGCTCGCCGATTCATTTACCCCCTACCAACTGGGCCGCAATGCATTATGGAGAGAGGCCGACGTCGCAGAAGGATTTCGTGAGAGTGGTGAGTAAGGGTATGAGAAGAGGTAGGGCGAGGGAGGATGAGCAAGAGGGGTTAATGGACGAAATGGATGGGGCTCTCTTTCCGATCGGAGGAAGAGATGAAATAGACGGAAGGGTAAAATAAAAAAAAATATCGGCGAGGTTCGGAAAAACACTCCTGACGCGCAATTGAGATCCCGACGGGTGGTGTGGAACCCTGAGATTTTTCCTGCCTCCATTCCAGCGAGCGGGAACGCTACCCTAAACCCAGAACCGAGGCACTGTGCATCCCGAATGGGAATCGCATTTGCATAGTCCGGCTCCTTCGGATCGCAGTCCAGGATGGAATGGGAGGGGAGACGAGAAAGAGAGAGAGAGGGGTGGGGGATGAGGAAGGGAAGATGACAGCCAAGCACCGTCGATGCAGTGGCGATGATCTCAAAACGTTCTTCAGGGATCGATAAGGATGGGGCTCACAATAAAGAGGGGCACTCGGTTTTCAACAAGAATGTCTCCGATGCCGGATAGGAGTGGGTTCTAACCTGGAATGCATGGAGACGAGGACCCTTCCAGCTTTCTCTCCTCTCTTCTCCTATTATCGCGCCGTTATTCAAATTATCCGCCGAGAGTTAAAATTTCCACTTGGTTCAAAATATGCATTAAGGGTAATCCCACCAGAAATCAACCAATTTTAATAATAGTGGTTGCTGACACATTTTTAATTTTTTAATATATTTTGTGCATTCAGAGTTGCTTCTATGTAGATTACAAATCAGTTCTTGTTACATTTTTAGAGCAAACCATATCCGAAATACGGGCATTATCGCATGTGTCGGTAGAGCAAAAATGTCACTTGTTGACATCAGCGAATATTGCGACTATTTGCATGTTTTTAAAGTTAAAGCAACCACACTTATATATTTCTCTTTTTAAAAACATTGTTCGAAACAAATATGCAAGATAAAATACATTTGAAAAATATTCAGGCATAAACGACAGCATTAACTTTCCTCATCAAAACTTTATTTTTTTAATTTTTTAAGACCAATCATTCAAAATGGAGACCAGATATCAAAACAGATCCATTGGAGATTAATACTCTAGGTATATGATACTTCAATCAATAATCATCGACTCTCTTCATTATAGTATGAGACTAAGATTGTACTATAATGCTTAAATACACTCTAAACCAAGGATTCGCAACGTACACTAGTTTTCCAACAGTATTATATCGGCGGTCATAACATTGTCTCTCCACTGCAGTACTTTCAACGAAGTATAGGTATAGTGTACCACGGATATATTCAGAAGCACAAGAAACTAAGACAAGTATTTCTCACTGGTAATAAATGGAATGGGCTCGCATCGAATTGCACATGCCCTACTTATCATATTAACAAATGCCAGGGCTGTAAGTAAGGATGGAGACATAATATCCTATCAACAGTGCCAACGAATTTTCATGATACTACTTATTTTTCATTGTGCGTACATACATGTACCATTAAAAATAATATTACAATGAATAAAAAAAACAATTTGAACTCGACATAGTCAAGCCATGGTCTATCATAGGTATCATCTTTGGGACTCTACCATAAAATAACGGTTAAAATGAGAGGCTTGAAAATTCTCACATCTATGCTCAAATTTTATACCACATGTGTCAAAAGCTGCTTTGATCATGAATATATGACCTATATAGTAAATGTTCAAGTAACATAGGTATTTTTCGCAAGCATTATATTTTACCAAGTAGTCTTTGATCAACGATCGCACGAATCCTGCGACCAGAATCGACTGTGAAATCAACTTATTGGGAGAAAAATACTCTATCGTAGCCATCCAGAAGGATTATTAATCCCTGCGCTTCAATTAGAACACTAAAGAACTGCGAAATTATTTTACTTCTGGACGTAAAAAAGAATTAAAAATGATTTGACGATGAGTGAAACATGTGTTTCATAGGAAATTTAAACGGTTCAGCAAAAAAATACATAAATGCAACATTATCGTTGAAAAAATGAACGTTAGGACATCAGAAAAGCACTGCGGTCCCCGATGGAGCAAAGGATTTTGCCCAGGCAGCAGTAAGTATTCCCTAGAGGAACTTAAATCCCAAACAGGGAGGTGTTCCAGCTCTCCAGTGTTCCCTGAGGCCGTGCGCGGTCACGCCGACTGACCTCGGTGTTCTTTTCTCCGTCGTGATGGTCAAGGATGCCTTATTCCTTTCCCCAGAGCGTGAATTCTATCCCAAGATTCTTTCCATCCCTCGCGAATTCAGCACTAAAATTATCTCTCTTGGAACTTTAGGTTAGGGATTAAAAGATATGTCACTTACGATATAAAGTTGTCGTTTTTACCATTAAATTACCGAAATCAGAAGCAAATTCCGCCATTAAACATAGATGGGCTATTGAGTGGTCATAGGAATGTAAAAGAGAAGAAATATGTTAGTATGAAAAGGGTGACCGATAGAAGAATCGAGTGGAGGGCAGTATTAAACCAATCTTAGCATTTATTGGCGGATGCTGATGAGGAATTTAAGGGGAATGGAGAAATATCATGTGTTGACGTTAGACTACTTTAAATGGTGTCGAGAATTCCACGGATTAACGTCCCATCCTACAGGCGGTATACTGCACCCTATGTTGAGTGCTATGTGCTACCCACATAGCACTCAAGGAAGGACCTTTATCCATACGCAGCTGCACCCGAAAGCCTCTGACGACCTTTATCCTCATTGAAATACTTGCAATGACTAAGGTTGGAACCTGGAATCCGAAGGTGAGGATAAAGTACTTTATCCACCACAGAAGCTCAATCATTCTTTCGTGTTCAACAACTCATATATTCCCTCCTTTGAGGCGAAAACAGACTGAATAAGCTCCATTCAGATTGAAAACATTTTTGGTGGGATTCGGAAAATTTAATAGAGACATAACGTGCTGTTACACCGTTTTAATAAGAGCAATAGGCAAATTTTGATCTCATACGCACCACTGGAGAAAGGTGGGAAGTTTGAGTACATGAAGAGTATTTAGGAGCGGTAGATGGGTGAGTAAAGAAAGCTTTATTGTACCCTACTCTAAAAAATTGCATCACGAAGTCCACGGTTTACTGATGCTGTGGACCAAATATTGCAATTTAAGTAATTTCCGCTTTTTTCCACAGAAATTTTATCACACACAGGATTCAACTAAAACACTCTTTTGTCGGTGCTGGTGAAGAATACCATAGTAGCTATGGTACTTGCATCCAACTGACGCCAATTCCGCATCCGATTTTCGAAACCGAACTCAAATACTGCTTTTAGAATATCTGATTTACTTCGGCATTGTAATGAATATGGTGTAGGAAAAAAACTTACCGTAGAGTACGATATTTATTTCGAGAGCCCTGAGTACACGGGTAATCTATTAAATACTGACTCCAAACTTTCAAGAGTTTTAGATCCATAATACTTAACCAAGAGTGGTTAAGTAAATAACTGTAATATGAAAAATACGGATTCGAATTCAACAATGAAAATGGCCAAGAAAAGTAATAAAAATGCTAAAAGTAATTTAAAAAAAATAGATCTTGCCTAGGTTACTTTAAAAATATATGATATACGATTATATATTTGATATTTTATATGCATTTTTACCGCAAAATAATTATATTGTGCACATTAAAAACATGTCATCATTCATCTTATTCGAGTCTACCAAATAAATTCTGCTGCAATTTAATAAAAATAAGATAACTGCACATGGACGATATAAATTCTGCGTATACTACCAACAAATGGCTATAAATTAAGCATAGAGCATTTCATTTGTCCATTTAAAAATAATAATATTTTTCCCTTTGTAAGGCATAAAAGCGTATCAAAAAGTTTTTCACATACTAGCCACCGTAATTATGGCAGTAATTACTCTCGTAGAGGCTAATTTCATACTTATTTTTAAATTCCCTCACATAAAGGAGCCTTTATGATGATAAAACAAGCCATTGGCATAATTAAAGGGATAATTGCACACTGACTCAGAAATATTCCTTTTTCGTTAGCGTTTGCACCGGGCGATATAAATAAAGCAACGCATGGAAAAAATTTTTTTATTCCTGCTTCAATTAAGACCAATGTACAGCGCCAGAAGTAACAACACGTTTTAAATTGGGGACTCCGCTCCGAAACGCCAATTCAACCTTTCATTTTTGCATACAGTCGGGTCTTTCTATTAAGCGCATTAATGCAAGGAACGTGACACGATCGAAATAAAATAAGAGGTAAGCTAGCGAACGCAATGAAAAAAATCGCCGGAAAAGATGGTGGTGCACAGCTGTCCTAGAAAGAGGTAGTTGCAGAAAGGGAGGTGCATTACGCTAGCTCCATCCACGATGACTGGAATGAGGATAAAAATAAATGAACCCTTTAGTTTCAAGGGTTACTATCTTCGAACGAATAAGCAAAAGCGTTTCGGGATTCCCCGAGAGATACTTGGAGTACCCGCAAGCTAGGCATCTCACGAAAATGTATTCATTCACCCACTCGGATTACAATGTGTTCTGATAATGCATGCACTTAATAGCAGTGGAAATTTGTCTACTCACCATGGATGAGATTTCCGCCCAATAGGAACACAAGCCCGACGGCAACTGAAAATGAAGAAAACGAATTATTAGCAAGATTAAAACTTGAAAATGTTACCCATGCAATTTTAAACAGTCACTAAATGTCTTCATTCCAAAACTTGTCAAAATTTTGGGCTGGTATTGAATAGGAAGCTATTTAATTTTATCACATATGTTACCGATATGTAAGTCAGGTGTTCCAAATAATTTATGAATAACTGGCCTTAAAAAAACTTGCACAGATTACTAAATGTTAAAATATGTTTTCCTTCAATTTATCATCGTATATTAGTTTTTTTTCACATCTCAAACAAAAATATCAGCTTTATGAGCTTTAAATTTATTACCTTCTCAAAATTTAAATTTAAACCAACTCAAATATGAATATTCGTATTTTAAAAAAATTAGATTTCTCGTGGAATATTGTAAATTACGGAAGAGGTCATTTGGCCTTCTATTAATGTAGAATGAATGGTCAACAACCGCTGAAGAGTTGATCCCAAGGTTGGTCCGTTCCATGAGTAAGAAATTCGGGGGTATTCCGGAGATTTAGATAATAATTACAACTTATCTCGGTGTAAACCTGAAAAACAAACGCTAAAAATTCATGATTTTGAGATTGGATCTGGAGATATTAAAAAAAATGATTTAGCAAACACAACTCAAATGATTTTCCAGCAAAGTCAAGAAAATGAAACCGGTGGAAGATATCAATTGAATGCTGATAAAATCACTCCCACAGCATTGTGGTAAGAACAATGCCTACTTATCCTAAATGATCCGAGTCTTAATTAGTTTGATAATTTTGTCAGCAAGTGCAATAATCAATGACTGTAAGCGAGAGAAATGTGTCTCAATCTGGAAAAGGGGAAGTTCCAAAAATTATTTTCCAATTTCTTGCGAGTTGACAACCCAAGTCACGAATATTAATAGAGATTGAGAAAATGGCATGTGAGAATGATTTTTACTCTAATGAAGAAAGATAAGGGAGTTATGTGAAAAAATATCTTCCAAGCGATTGAATCAACTCAATTTACACCCACCACCATTGTCAGCCGAGTAAAAAACTGCGTTAAGTCGGCGGCACATTCCCTGAAACTTTCAACCCGCAGCCATTATGAATTCAATCAAAAAATCCGCTTAGTCATCGCATTTGACGCATTTGAAACCCCTGCCAGAAACTTCGGCGAGAAGCGAATCAATCAATCAACGTGCCAATCAATGATCGCGGTTCCGGCTCCAAATGCGAGCAAAGTTCATTGAATTTTCCTGCCGGACCACCACCCTTTCCAAAAAGTCTACCCCCTCCTCCTCTTCGTGAACAGGCGATATTTTTTTTCCATCCCTTACGTTTAATTTTCCTTTCCAATGTTTTTTTTTCGTTTTCGGGTACATATTTGAATTCCGCATCGCCCCTTCAATAATCCACGTGTGAGCGGCTCGCGAGCGCTTCAGCAATGCACGCTGTCGTTCGCAAACCGGCTCGCTGGCACCAGAAGGGTGCGTGACTTATTCATCCGCTCCCGCACAAAAGAAAATGTAGGGTCGCATTCGCACGAAAGAGGACGGTGCGGAGAGAGGAGCAGAAGGATTTCAGGGTCAGGATTTTGGAGGCTAATGACGCTGCGAGATTTCCGATCCCTTTTTTCGTCTTGATCAACCTTTAAGACTGCTTCAATCTCAGCCTCGTCCGATGCAAAAAAAATCATACGGAAAGGAAAAGAAAACGAAGCCAAAATTTCAAAGGGGGCATTATAAAGGGACCAACTCAAGCTGACGTGTCGCTCACAAAGTCTCACCATCCAATGGTCGAGTGCAAATTTCACTTTTGATTTTTTTTCCAAATTCGGTTCGCCAAAGATGATGACGGTGCAGAGAAAAGCCGGCGACTGGAAGACGTAGAGTAGATGGACAAGGAAGATGAGCCACGCGACACAGGCAATGTAAGTTGCATTACAAAATTTTGGAACAGAGTCCTATCCGGCTATTTCCCTAAGCACCCTCTCGTCCAGGAAGTGCATTCCGCCCTCTCATCCCTTTCGAATCGGGGATTAGAAATTCGTTTTGTTTGGGTCCCTGAGGAAGCCAAGTAACCAGCGATGGACGAAGCAAGATATAAATAGCCAGTAGAATAGCCCAGGCAAAGAAGGCGTTCTATCAAAAGATGACTCTACTTACAGCTGGAAAGACAAGCTTAGAAGTAAGGTATCAATTCATTAGAACGTATATCTGGAGCATGTTTCTTTACGGCAGTGAGGTATGGACGATGACAGCAGCGGAGAAGAAAAGGGTGGAAGCATTCGAGATATGGTGCTATCGAAGAATGATGAAGATAAAATGGATCGACCGAGTGACAAATGAAGAAGTCCTAAGAAGATTGGGAGAAAAGAAATCTCTGCTGAAAACTATAAAAAGGAGACGGGACAACTTAATCGGCCACATCTTAAGACACGATGGCCTGATGAAGACAATCGTCGAAGGAAAAGTGAACGGGAAGAATGGAAAAGACAGACCTCGTGTGAGTTATATAGAGTAGGTCGTAAAGGACGTGAAAGAGAGGAGCTACGTTAATATGAAGAGGTTGGCCGATAGAGGAATCGATTGGAGGGCTGCGTCAAACTAATGCTAGGATTGTTTGACCCATGATGATGGGTCCCTGGACATGTTGGAATAGGCGATAGTGAAAAGGACGATCTTGCTGCGAAAGACGCCCTTAGAAAAGCCCATCTCACTTCTTCGCTGGTACCTGCTGAAGATTTTAGTACTACCTTGAGAAAGGTATCCAAGGATCAGCGGTTGAAACTATGGCGATCTCAAACCAAGAACACATTACGGAGCATAAAGGCGGACACATAAGTGTGGCCCATTTCAGTTGGGAGGACTCACAGGGAGGAACTGGTGATCATACGCCTGAGGATAAGGCACTGTGGCCTTACGCACTCCTTCCTCTTTTCAGAGAATAAAACTCCACCTCGATGTGATCAATGTGACACCTCCATAACCGTGAGACACCTCCTGACGGAGTGCGATAAGTACCGTTCAGCACGAGACAGACTTGGCATCGAGGGAGATCTAAGACAAGTCTTAGGGAATGACCGAAATTCCATCCATCTTGTCATTCGGTTTCTTAAAAGAAATCGGACTTCACACAAAGATCTGACCCCATGTGCATTAATCGGAAAGCGGATTTTAACTGATTTTAACACAGTAGCTTTTAACTTGCATATTAAGATTTTAGCTTCATGAAGAAGTAATATTGCTATTAGCATTGATAGGTTGTCTGTGGTGCAAATGACCAATCCGTGGAAGCACCCAAAAAAACCTAATCCTACTACTACTGTCATTGAATACTTAAGGCAAAAAGGCGAGACCCTACACAAATATGGAGACATTAAGCAATTATTAAGACACCCTGCGGATATCTTGCAAGCCTATTAGAACAGACCATTTCGTAATTCCAAACACAAATCATTGTATACGACCAAGATTTCTACAACTCAACGGCGTAATCGGCAGAAATACAAATAGATTGGTCACTTACGTTTTCCTTAAAATAATATAAAGATGTTGGGTTGAGAGGGGAGGGGTTGAATCATTATTTGGTATAGAGAGGGACAGAGGTGGATGAGAACAAGATAATAGATTGTGGTCACTAATATATATAATGTGGGAGGGAAACCGGGGTGTGGTCAGTGAGGCAATTGGACTTACTTCCCGACGAAGAAGTGGAATTGCACTGTTCGGTTGAAGTAAAATTTTCATCATTATTTTCTTAATTTTCCTAGTTGAATTGAAGTCTTAAAGGTAGTAAAACAATGAAAAGGACCAAAAATTAGTATTCAAACGTGAATAAAAGATGGGAGAAATATTTTTTTCAAATTTATATTGGCATATAGCTCGAAATTCTACTTCTCCGTCTTTTCTCAATCGATTTTAAAAACACCAACTGAGATCAGACAAGTTCCGTTTGATCCTCACTCTTTGTAAGGACTTGAGATCAAAAAGAACTCTTATTTTGTCTCACAGTTTCAATATCATCGCATTGTCAACTTGGCTTGGTGAAATCGGAAGGGGGACGAAATTAAATCGCTTCTAAAAGGCTTCGCATTAATATCGCTTGCTACAAATCCTGGAAAATGAATATTTACATCATTCACGTTTTTAATTCCATTTGAGGAATGAAAATTGCATGAGGGCAAAGACATTTCACATAATTAATACTGCTGCATAGTGGAAAGCATTTTCTGTCTTTTATCGGTGCCAGAATGAGGATAGATAATTATAAATGTCCTTTTCCTTGTTTTATTTCTCTTTCGGAATCACGCTTCACAGTGATGTTATTCTGAGTGACGATCATTTTTCTGACGTTCAACACACAGTCAAACTTTGTTTAAGGCCAAGAATAATCAAGGGCACAGCTGAAAAACCAACTCGCTTAAAAACTCCCAAGAAAATTTCCATCTTTTCCACAATCGATGTCAGTTCTTGCGAGCCGTAAAGAGTGTCATTTGAAGAAGTACCCGATCAAAAAAAGTTTAAAATACAAGGTTACTATTACTAACCAATGATAATGAGATTGGTTTAATGCAGCTCTTCATTTGAATCCCTCATCAACTCATTCACACTTATATTATTTTCTTTGGCATCTTTCACTATTTGCTCCACATATTTTATTCGAGGTTTTCTTTCCTTTACCATTCGTTCAGTGCACTTTCCACTTTCAAACTTAATCTTAATTTTAATTTTTCTTAATTTAATTAAGTCTTAATTTATTAATTTTTCTTCGTGGACCCGAAAACTGCACAGGCCGTCTCCTCTTCAAAGTTTCTCTTCACCCCACTCATCTCATTATTCCTTCATAACTTATTCGGGCGATCTAATTGATCTCTTTCATCCTTCTGCACCGTTAAATTTGGTGCTTGAAGCATTGAATGCTTTCAAACATGATACATGGTCAGCTGTGATGACCAATACTTTTATAAAACCAATTTCTCACAATTCATAAGGAATGTAATTGAAGAAATATGCAACATTTTACGCTTAAAAATTTACCATATACGTAAAAAAATAAATTCATCAAGAAGTCAGTGCGCACAAAAACCGCAATGCGGAATAAATTGTGCATCCGATAAGTGAGAACAGTTTTAAGAATATTGGGATATCCTGATTGGAGGGTAGATCCACGTCATCGTTATCGAAGGGACGCGTATATCGGTGAAATACTGCAGAGTTGATACCAAGAATATCAAATAATGCGCGATTTCTGGACCTCCACGAGGTGGATTCCGAAAAACTTCAGGGAATACACTCCTATCTGGGCGAAGGTCTTATGCGGTATTTTATTCTACTAAGGTTTCAATCCGGGATCATCTTGGGAAATGGGAAATAGACCGATAAGGAATGGAGAGAATGGCTTCTTCTCTCGAGGAAAGTTTCGAGCCCAGGAGAAAACTTTCCTTAGCACTTGTGTGAGATAGGGATGTAAAATATTTCGCCAAAGACTATGCCCGACAAATCCCCAGCTGAGCCGATGAAACCTGGCATGTCTAGAGAGCGAAAACGACAGAAAGGATAAAAAGTGAAATATGATTTAATTCTTTCCAGGCGAATTATTTTGGTGAAATATTTTCGGAATTTCCATCGGGTTAAATATTAGTATAACACCAACGTTTCCACGGACGACTCGTCCATCGTCTTTAGGGTGAGTGAGTTAATTAAATTCGTTGAGACGTATCTATAAACGGTTGCAACAATCAGGTTACTCCTGATTGGCCGGAAGGATCTTCGCAATTTGGATAAAAAGGAGGAGTTCTACCGTTTTTTATTTTATTTAAAATGGGATTCCACGAATTGCTGAGTTTATAACCTGAGTATCGATTGCAATTATTTTCGTTTAGCCGGATCTCAATGGCCTCCTTAGCAAGCCTGTCCCAGAAGTTGTTGGAACGGAAGATTAATTTTGCGCTATCCCATTTTATCGTATGGTCCCGGTTGATACTATGTTCAGCCACATCAGACTTGTCAGGTTGTCCAAGCCTAAAATGCCTCCGTTGCTCCTAAAGCCTGGTTGATATCGTTTCACCTGTCTCCCCACGTAGACTTGGCCACATTCGCAAAAGATCTGGTGGACATCAGGAAACGTTGGTGTTATATAAATATTGAAACCGGTGGAAATCCCAAGAAGTCTTCACCAGGATAAAAGGTGTTTTTCGATAAAGCGATATCACTTGAAATTTTAAAACACGAAGCCAAAGCTCGAAAAATCATGATTTTCAACGAATACTCACCATCCGAAATAAAGCATTACAATTGAATGTCCGGACATGGACGCAAATGCAATTTGACCAGTAAAACACGTGACACTCAACATTTAATTATAACTATCGTTAATTTTGCACTACCGGTTAATGCTGGTTTTGCTAGACCATAAATAATTTCCATTCAGTGGGAATGCTCTCATCTCTTAAATAAAGTTTTATTCGGCTCAATATTCTTATTATTTCGCATTATTCCTCCCTGTGTGTTCAAAAGTGTTTGAGCAAAAAATCCCAGAAACCGGAAATATTCTCCGTGGGTGTTGAATATCCTTGGAAATTGTGAAGGGAAAAATTCCTCAGAAGCCAAGTAGGTATTCTTCGTAATAATCGTAAGTTTTTTAAGCAGTCGCTTATGATTCCGAATTCAAAGTAATCCAGGGGAAAACCCGTATTTGAATCCAAACTATCTAATTCCACATCTTCATCGTCTATTATTCTGAAATTACATCCTCATAAATTTTGAATTGTTATAAATAGATGTATCCAAAACTACCCATAACCCAAAAAGGCTGGAGTGATAATAAAATTGGTAATTGAAACGTTGGTGTTATACCAATATTTAACCCGGTGGAAAGCCCGAGAAGACTTTACGAAAAAAAAAAAAAAATTGGTAATTGTTCCACGGTTCTAAAAGATACCTAGTTTATTATTTGCTTTATTTATGCACGAAATAGAATCCGCATTACATCAGATTACTTATTTTCCTCGTTTTAAATGATATCCAAACGATATTTAATAGCCCTAGTTTATTCTTTCAAGAATGAATAATATCCCAAGAATACTGGTGAATGTTACCGCATTTATATGGCTTCTTGAGGAAATAAACTTATCAGAGATTCATTTCAAAGCTTAGATTTCCGGGATTGGGCGCATTTAGTCACGTGTCTCCCGGTACCGATCGCAAGGCGGAATTCTTCCGGAATGTGGAAATTTGAAGATTCGAGGCTCAATTTACTTCCTTGGAATGTGAAAAGCTAACTTTTGACCAAAAGTTACATATCAAATTATTGATAATGTCAGTGCTATGGATTCCAGTATCTAATGCTCTATGAGAACGAGTTCTCAGTTCTTTCATGAAATGTGGTGAATTACCCTGCAAACATTATGCCAAACGCAAATCTGCATAATCTTTATTTTTTAAGTAAATTCCATGTATTCCTATCACAAACACCTGAATTTTCTGAAGCTGAATATCTGTTGAAATCTGACATTAATACAGTCGGAATTCAGATTAAAGTTTAATATATCATAAAAAATATACTGCAAACTTACTAAATGCTACTTTTATTTATTTACATGACACAGGGTTTTAAAAGACTTCCTACCCTACTTAATATTTTAGTTAGCATGGAAAAGTCATTTAATATTTTAGTTAGTTAGCGTGGATAAATCGGTGTCAAATTAGATTACTTATTTCATTTCTATTTAAATTATTTCTTAGCAAGATTTAATTTTCTTGATTTATTCTTCCCTGCATAAATAATATCTCAAGGAATCAGCTGAAAATTACGGCATTTATGCGTTTTATCGAGGCAATAATCTTGTCAGAGATTCATCTCAAAACCTTATTCTCTTGGAATTTTCTCTCGTTACGATAGAAATCTATCATTACTCACAAAGTGGCAATGCTATTTAAGGACAATCTCGGCCGCTGTAGAATATGCCGAAAGAAACGAGTCGGTCGCATAATTTTTTGGAGTTTCCGAAAGCGATCGCGACACCACAAAGGACTTGCCTATGAAATGGGGTAGGTGAGGATATGTGCGTCGTCAGGAGCCGGTTAATTTTGATTCCCCGCGTCAAGCGCGAAAAGAGAATTTCTACCTTAACCCTTACCACCCTCGACTCCTCCCTCTGTCCTGTGGGTGAGCTCGTCCTCGATTTCTCACGGGGAAAGGCTCTTCTCCGACGATCGGGGAAATTAAATAAAAAGACTCCCCTCCACCCACATCCTTCAACCCTCCTTGGGGGGGATCAAACGCAGGGCCCGAAACCCCTTTTCGCAGTCCTATGGGATGTAAAAAAAATAAGAAAAGAATGGGGAATGAAGGTGAGGATTAAATTTATTCTTTTTAAAGGCACAGGGGTGTTGAGGCTGGGAATCGGTTTTCGCTGAGTCCGTAAAGGTGAACGGGTGGGACGTAAAGAAAGGACCGCATCATCCTTCCCTCTTTCGGAGATACTTTTTGACAAACGGGATGGAATTAGCCCTCTCTTAGGGGCTGATCTTTTTGGGTGAATATTCGATTTTTCTTCCTGGATTTCCAGTGCCGAGTAGAGGGAGAGTTCTCAGTTGAACTGAAAATCAATGGCCTATAGTGCTCGGCAATTATTTTCCGACATTAACTATTCATTGCTCAGAGAACGATGGAGGAGTATTCCATCGAAATGTCAGCAATGCAAAATCTCACTCGGCTGGAAACCTGAGAATTATTTATCAATATCACTCGCCGAGAAAGAACAACATCAAATATTCCAATTCAAATATTCCCATTCACCAAGTCATGATCTCTCACTTCAATTTTCTACATTCGTGAATTTTTAAGACATGTTTATATTAAATCTCATCTTAGGATGCAGGAAATGGAAATGGATATCGTTGAATGCTGGTATATTGAATGTGAAAAGTGCTGAACAGAATGATTTGCGTAAAGTGTAGATAAAACTTTTAAAATCAAGTTAACCGTAAAATAATTACTAGCCTTCTATTGGCTACTTTATGCCTTTCTATTCCTTAAGAACTATTTTCAGAGAAGTAATCAAATATTTTCCGGGTAAACAGCTACTTCATAGATAATACTCAAGCTTTTCAATGTTTTTGAACAATAATGGATAAGTGAATGCTCAATGAAAACTTTTCCTTCAATTGCATAGGTACCGATAAATTGCACTCATTTTTAACTCAACTTTTGTCATTTTTAGCAAAGGAATTTTACACCAAAATTGTTTATCATGAGGGACAAGCAATGAAAAATGATTTTGACGGTCTGTGAACACAAGTAGTCCATATATCATACGAATCATGAAGATGAGTAGTCTGCGACGACTTGTAAAAATGAACTTACAACGGTGGAGTACAAATGATATAAAACTTTCTTCCCATTATAGGCGATAAAACTGTTACGTAGGTTTTATGAAGTTGATACGAGAATAAAACGAGCCCCTCTTACAGTTTCGTGAAAAAAAGGTCATGAAAAAACTTAGATGGTGCAGCGCAGGTTTCCACAAGACCTAGAGACCTCTTTCTTTTAATCACCCACTCTTGGGAATTTTCCTCGACTTTGAGCTTTTGTTTTTAAGAAATGTGGCCAATTGGACCATAGCTGGAATTTTAGATCTTTGCTAAAATATATGAAGAATTTCACGTCCCATTTCTCTCAAGTCCTTGTGACTACACTACGGTTTGGCAAAGTGACAGACGAAAGAATTCAAAGTTTGTGGGCGAGGAAGGCCTTCAGTAGTGCCGCACGGAACAAAGACGGAAGGGCCGAGCTCTTCGAAGAAGTTCCGAGGAAGAAAATAAGAAACTCTCGCGATGAATCACATAATTTCGGAGTTGAAAAACTTTCCATCCCCCCCTTCACCCCTTGGAGAAGACCCTTACACCAACTTACACTTCTGGAAAAAAAGGCCAAGGAGAATACCATCCTTGGAAAGTGGGACTTGATTACTGCTGAGGCCTTCGAAGTAGGCGTCATCAAAGCAACCAAAGCAGTCGTGGAAGTGGTGTACTTCTTTCAAGAAGGGTTAAGTTAATTTTTTTGGAAGAGCTAATAAAAGAGAGGTGGAAGAAAGATAACTACCTGAAATATCACACCAATCAATCCGATCAAACTGAATTACTAGCATGCTTACATTGAACGATGAAACTAACAACAAAGTTCGATCAAAGGTTTGAACTGATTGCTGAGAGTAAATGTCATCAACCATTAAGACCAGTAAGAAGTTAAATTCTCACGTCAAGGTAAGGTAGGGAAGGAAGGGATCTTCTTTCATTTGACACCTTATGACATGTGAAAACTTGAATGCCTGAAAAATAACTCAACTGGAATTAAATTGGGTGCGTCCGAACAGTTCTCAGCTGGATTGGAATCCAGAGCACACGGTCAGTAGCTCAATATTCTGCTCACAGGAAAATAAATATGATTTAACGTTTAGTAATAATTGACCCGAATGGGGGCGTTTACTCGGATAAGAAATTGCAATTTTGTACAAGAAATCGTTAGATGGAAACGAAAGTGAATAATTAATCTTCTAAGCACATCCATTCACTCGTAAATCAAAAGTTGAATTAAGGAAAAGGTGATGCCCACCGAAGAAGCTGCTTTGATAACATTGACGTCATTTTCCTCCGTCCTTGACTGCTTTTAGGGGAAGGAATTGGAGGGGGGTTCTCGGAAGATCTGCTCGCACAGATTT
This sequence comes from Platycnemis pennipes, assembly GCA_933228895.1. Lineage (NCBI taxonomy): Eukaryota > Metazoa > Arthropoda > Insecta > Odonata > Platycnemididae > Platycnemis > Platycnemis pennipes. Next base: position 115,675,439 of record OW121850.1, read on the forward strand.
TGTCGCAACCGCTCCTATTGGCAGAGTCAGGCGTGTCCCCCCATTGCGATAAGGCAAAGTAGCTTCGCGGGCTCAGTTGTGATTGGACGAAGTCGCTATACGTCAGAGGTTGCACCACGCCCACTTTTCCGAAAGGGTTAAAAACATCAGTATTACGCCGCTTATTACTCGAGAAATAATTGACGGATCAAAAAACGGAAAAATGTGGATCTTTTTATTTTACAAACTCTACCAGATTCGGCGATGAAAAAAAAACATGGTAAATGACCCCATTGTGCTCTCAAGAGAACAAGTAAGGTGTCAAACAAATATATTTGTTTTCCTAAAGAATAAAGTGCTTATCATTTCTAACGAAGAGCAGTGGTATCCAGGCTGGAAAATACCCATGGCTAACAGCCAGGTCATGAGTTCGACTCCCACATAGGGATTGGAAATTGAGCTTATTATAAAATTAAGATATTAGATTAGGAAGTGCGGAATATATATATTTTTTTGATATCATTGACGTCATTTATTGGTGAAATAGTCAAGTACGAATAAAATATATGCAGAGTTAATAAAAACCTTTCATTTGAAAATGCGGAAGCTGCCTGTGTGGGAGAGAAAGGAATCCACTAAGAATAACGTCGAGAAAAATAAGGTAAATGCCAATTCTTAGTCCCTTGAGTACCTAAAACCTAAGACCACTGTCATTTCTAAACAACAGTTTGGTTTCAATTATCCCACGTTATATTTCTCAGGCGGAAATACGCCCATCGGGTTTCATGTGATTCGATTCATATCTATCGAGATGAGCTTGAGGATTTTTTTTTTTAACTCGCCAAATTAATAGTCGTGCAGCATACGCACCAGCGGTTGGTGTGATATAGTCGGCAGATATGGATATAGTGTCGATATAGTTGGATAGCTCCATTAAACGACCTGGACTCACGAGAAGACCCAAGAGACGCAGGGAAAGATATTCGATACATAATATATATCCCACCATCATTGCGTAAAGAGTTCTTCTTTACGCAATGACGGTGTACATCACTGTATTGGATAAAAAGACATTCACTTTACTTCGGGCTTGAGAACAAATTAGTGAGTTTGTGCCATCGTTTCAATTTGGAAAGCAACGGGAAGCCTGGGCTGCTTAATTATCAGAAATGTAAGAGCCAGCACTTGGCCGACCCTTTCCTTCCACTAAAGAATGTAAAGAAATAAGATTTCTTTACATTCAAGAGAAAAATGAAGAATTCACGACTGAAATATTTTATTGGTGAAATAGCCAAGAACCAATAAAAAAATATGGAGAGTTAAAAAAACCTTTCATTTGAAAATGCGGAAGCTGCCTGCATGGGAGAAAAAAGAATCCACTAACGAAAAACTTGAGTTAATATGCAATGATATGGCGAAAAACGTTTTTAATGAAAAAGAAGTTAAATTTGAAAAAAAATAACTTGGAGCGTCTTCACAATGGAAAATGTCTCATTACAAAAATGAACGAGGAAAAAAAAGAGTAAAATAAGGCAGATGCCAAACTTAGGTCATCACACGACCGGTTATTAGGTCTCAACGAGAAAATACGACTCGTATAATCAATGATACTGGAGCTGAGTTAATTTAAAATTCTGTGAAAAGTATAACCCAACAATAAAAAAACTCTTAGTGGCATGGTTTTAGCTGAAAAATATCAACGGGCTTCCAAAGGGACAAAATAATCCCCATTCGGATGATGAGGAGGCCAATAATGTTTAAATATTTTTTGTCACAACCCTGACGGTACCCTTAAACGAGATATTTAAGAATTCTTCGTATTGCCAACGAGATACTTGCTATGGTAGAAACTGAAGGAAATTAATGAAATGATACACCTTCAATATTCTAAAAAGGCAATGAGACTACCTTATAGGACAATTTTCAGACGCAACGGACACATAAAGGAAAGAGTTAAAGAAAAGGGAAATGGGTAATACTACTGTGTAAAATCACGAGCAAGATACAAATATGCATGATTTCAGTATAAAAGAAAGATGAAATAAATGAATGTGGATAGGCTATCTTACCGGAAATGCCACATAGAGCTACGGCTTCTAGCCTGACCCATGATAAATGGTCAGTATTGGCATTTTCTTATCTGAAATGGCTTATTTTAATTTCTTTTCTTTTTCTGAATTAACACTTACGATTTTTTAAGCAAAATAATATAAAAATTAACTGTAGCTTTTAGATTCATTGACATTGACTCATGATTGAACACTGAGTAAATATCCATAGTAAAATGCACTTCGTACTTTTCCACAAGTTTATTGATGGTACAATAAACTGGTCAAGTACATCGTCAGGTATGTGAAGACGGTGAAACGCGTCGTAACGTCAATAAACTTGTGGAAAAGTACGAAGTGCATTTTAGTATGGATATTTGTAACTTCCTCGAAGTGAAGCCTCAAACAGTCAATTGAAGTTTGAGTAAATTCTTCGCATGCCTTTAGGAATTTCAAGTTTACAATTATTATTCCCTAAATTTGAAGGGGAACCAATTAAACTGACAATAGACATTGTTCCAATTATTCCCAATCAATCCGCCATACTTGAAATACTAACCCTTTCATTTATATTCCTATGCACATTTCAATCAAGTGTATTACCTTTGAATAATTTTCATCCATTTCTAATTACTAGCTATAATCGACCGCGCTGCTTGATTCGCCACCGTGTAGTCGTATTATAGTTCTTCTGAGAGCAGGTACAAGTTATATGTGTTTAAGTGTTCGTGGGTATCACACTAGTGGAGAAATTGTAAGGGAAAGAGGGATCGGAGAGTGATCGACTAAGTATCGTGCTTCTGGCGTGGGTGTAATAGAGTGCTTTGGTGCGGGTGATGAGAAATAGAGAAGAAAAGGAGTGGATATGAGGGGAAGTTGCTTCCCTTATTGATGAAGAGGATTGAGAAAAAAGAGCCTGACCTAAAGACCGAGATATAAATAGGGGTTGTTGGGAAAGTTGCCGAAATGAAATCATCTCCGAGGGGAATTGGTAGAGACCCGGGCTACGGTATCCGAAATAAGGTGGGGGAGGATCAGTAGATAAACCCTATATACCTACCCCGAGTTTCTTTCATTTACACTAAAAAGGAGACGCAGATGAATATCGAGTAGAGAAAGGGATAATATACGAGGGAGAGGAGAAAAAGCAAGAACGAGATGGTATGGGACGGGACGGAGAGAAGGAAAGAGAGAAAAATAGGAGCCGTGAAGGAAGCCACACTTCTCCCCTTTCGAGAGAGACAGGGTCTTGTTATTTTGGTGCAGGAGCTCGCGTTAGGATATGAGGGGCAGTGGGAGTCATTCCCGGGACAAAACTTCTCGCTTCGGCTCCCGGAAACCTGATCAAAACTCCGAACGGAAGAATTTAGTTGAAGATTTCGTCTCACTTACGGGGTAAATAAGAAAGGAGATAGGCAATGAATAAGTGTAAGAGGAATTTCGACGCGACGGATACGCACTTTGATGATGGGATGGGGGGTGGAGGTGAGGGGATGAGGGCGGGGGGGGGTTGAGAAATGAGTTTTTGTGGGGGGGGGGAGTGGTAAGGGAGGCGAGGCGAGGGGGACGCATTACGAATGGGAGGCAACGCTCGGGTTATCTTCCTCGGCGTAGCAGGAAAAGGCCAATTTGGAAACTTTTGTTCGATCCGCTGGCGTGGGAAGAAATCCGCGAGGCGGCTTGAGTAACGGGGCGAAAAACTTTTGCACCGCTCGTATCTAAAGAGTCGCGTAATTGCTTCCGTGTACGGGAGAGCATGACGTTGTTTTGGGACGGGCACTCCAGGAGGAAAGATCGAATAATGTCTCTCTCTCTCTCTCTCCTGGGCCGGAAGATTCGAGTATCATCCGGTGATTTATTTTCGGCAATCCGGGCCGGCGGCTGTGTCTCGAATCTCTCTTGGGAAGAGCAAACAGTTCGTACTTCTGTTTAGACACCATCCCTCACACACCGTGTCCTACATTTACTTTCGGGCGTGTTTCACGACTCTCACAGCTACACCATTACCATCCACGATCCGTTGAGATGAATCGCAGAAAAGGATATATTCACCTTCAAGTTAATTCTTGCCACAGGTTCTAGCTAGATTAGGTGATTGCTTCCGTAGCGATTACGAGCTCGTTTCAAAAACCACCAGACAATCCCTTAAGTTTCAGTCTCACAACTTCGTATTCTCTCATAAAAGCACCTAATGGGATTATACATGAAATAATACCATAGGACACATTCCTCCAACTGATATTCCTTGCCCTTCATGTTTCTATTAACTATCTCGTCTCCATCTCCTCTCAAAATAATTTCATCCATGTCTGTAAACGCATACACCACACACAGGAACGGGGAGTTTTCGTATCTTCGGCGAGTTTTCAGTGCCTAATTCATCACTAAATTTTTAAGTCACTATTAAGCAGGGAAGCTAAAAAAATAAGCGATATATCGAATACTCGTTATTTTTTGGCAATGCTTTGAAATTATCGAGCAATATTTTTGAGTATGTATTTGCGATAAGTAATAAATATCGAAAAAAATAAACCTATTGTATTTTTTCGGGAAAAAGCAATGGAATACCTTATTGGCTACATATTTAGCTGTTATTTTAATTTCAGCATGCAGCATCACATACATGCCTTTATAGTATTTGATAGAGCCACTGTAAGAGGACCGTGAACCTCTAGCAATCGTTGGATCATATACAATGAACTATTTCATCTAGTTGGAACCTCTTGCATCAACTTAAGTTCATGGGTTTATTTATTTCACGCTGTTCTTTCTTTAGATTTTCGCAGACAAGATGGTTATGTTTCACATATGTAACGATATCTTTACACTTTTTCAAGATGGTGGAAAAGTTCCGCTGCTTCAGAGCATCAGCAACAACGAGATTGAGAGACAACAAAGGGAATGTTCTAAGCACGGTTGATGTATATTCTTCAAAGCATCAAAACTACATGTTTTTACAATGTTAGGTGTATTGTTTGTAACGATACATACCACTTTCTTCTTGAGATCCCACTCAAATAACACATCTCTAACATCTAAAGCTAAATTTTCGGCTGTGTGACCTACAACAACGTGTTTTGTGGACAAAACAGCACTTCGGAATACGTATTCATGGAAAAAGTGGAGGGTAACTATAAGATAGCTATCACTTGCCCTAGAAGTCCAAAAATCGCATGTTACACTTATGTACTCCACTTCTTCTAACTAAATTTTTAATTCTGATTTTAACTCCTCGTAAAACTTGACGAGATAACAATTTCGCAAGGTCCCTTCGCTGGAAAATTGTACTTAGGATCTAACAATTTTACAAACCTTGTAAATCCTTTGTCGTTGGCAATTTGAAAAGGCTGAAAATCAGTAGCAATCATATATACTAAAGCTTTGTTCAATTATTTTGTCCTTGAACTGTTAGCGTCATAAGAGTTGTGACGGCTAAAATACTCTGGAAGATATCTTGTTGACGCCGATGATGAGCTCTGAATACTGGCCTTATCAGCATCACTCAGATGTCCAAGTTCTTAATTTCTAACGTATTCTCCTTCAGCAAATTACTATGTGCTCTTTTAACATGATCAGACAAGTATATACTATAGACTAGTATTACCACTTGTTTTATACTTCTAACCACAGGTAAGGAAGTAATTGCACCTAGCAATTTTTTCGTCTTTGCTTCGATCAAACAATTTACACACTGGTGATATTTTACGTTTCGGAATTATTAGAGCCGTTGAACCACTAAAGATAATCTTGATAACAAGATTAATAAAAATCATTGATGAGATGAAAGACGCAAGAAAACCTAAGAAACAAAGGCTGTACATAACTTCTCACGCTGTTAAAGAGCTATGTTTTTTTAACTGACTATCGGATACTATCGATAGTGGTGGTACAACTATCGATAGTAAGCGATAGTCGGAACTATCGATAACTATCGACAGGGCCATCGATAGTTTTCCGCCCGTAATGCACAGCATTGTGAACTCCATTATTTGAATCCTCCCAGTGAGGCAGGAAAGAATAAAATATTTGGTAACGATAATAAAGGAATTTTTTGAGTGGGGAGGAAACACTTTGTAGTAAAGCCGCAGAGTATTTAACTCACAGATATAGAGATAGATTATATCAGGTTCATCTATATATACTAACTACACTACAAGCCACCAAGTGGGTGTATGGGAGGGGATAAATAAAATGAGAGAGATAACTGACATAGTGGTGAGAGACATAATATGACATAGTGGTTGTAAATTTAATTTTTCCGCATACGTAGATAAATAGGGCAATAATAGACGGAATCGATGCTAGAGAGGCGGTCCGAGCATTCAGTGTAGATTTTGTGATGGTTTTGCAATTTCTGCACGAATCTCAAAACATAAAAATTCTCAGTTCAATGTTTTTGATATTTTCTGAAATGTTTAGCATATATCCACAAATACTTGCTGGAGATCGAAGCACTGTCCCACATTGTAATGGTTTGAAATGGGTAGGTGCCATGCGTGCCAGGCTACTGTATACTGTCATCTTATCCGTATTCGCAAGTATGTCCCGTACTTAAAGGCGTCTAAGGCAGGGAGAGACGGAATAAGGATGGAAATTGTCGGGAAAGAAGGAATGGTGACAACAAATCCGGTATTGAAATTACCCTGGTCTTAATGAAAGGCGAGAATGGGTTCCACAGTTTAACGTCCCATTCGACGGACGGAGTATTGAACTCAAAGTGCTCTCCACACAACGGGTAAGGTTATACCATTCGGAAATCTCCCCCGCGAGCCGGATTGGAACTTGGGTCTTCGGAATAGAAGCACATCACTCATTCCACCGCACCAGCAATCGACAAACTGAGTGCTGACTTCGGAGTAGGGTAGTTTCCTATTATTTTTTATTGTCTTTATCGAAAGTTTAAACTTCTGGAGTACGTATTCTAAGTCGTTAGATTTTTAAATGACATTAAGTATTTTTCCTCATTAATTAAAAAGTTAAAAAAATCAATGGCACGAAAACGCGACGGCAAACTATTGCATGCCGGTTAATCCTACGTGTGACGTCAAACTATTTCCTCTACCTGCCACCATGTAGTGCTGCGGACGCTTCCAAGTGGACGCTGCACTCCGTTAAAGCTTATTAACTAGTATTGGAGGCATTGGAGGCATCCGAAAATTTATTATAATTAACTTTTTATTATTTGTTTAATATTACTTATGCAGTTGTTTCATTTAAAATGAGTTAGTATTCCTCTCACAATCATACCGTGAAGTTCGACCAACGCCGCACGACCTTCACGCCATGCTTCGCCGTAGCAGAAGACACCACGAGCTGGACGTCCTTGAGTCTATAAAACGACTAATAATACCATGTTTAACACATAGAAGAATTTTCGAACTTTGATAGTTTTCAAAGGCTAATACTAATAAATATTCACTATAGCTGATGGGCCCTGAAATGCAATAGTAAGTTCAAGAGACGAATTTTCCTATGCCTCTCAACGTAAACGACATACCTACCTGTTACGTCGGCAAGAAGGCAGCGCACCCCGCCATTTCAGAGCTTTTTCAAATGATATTAAAATTAACATTTAATTCTCTTGTAAACTGGGTTTTCTAAGTCCAAACGTTTTGCGTAAAACCAATATATTTATGGCAGGGCAAGAATCGCAAGTAATAAAGTCAGTTTTCTTTGATGAATGAAAACACCAATCCAATCGGCAGATATGTCAACAGTTCCAATGATGTCTCTATAGGGGTTCTTTGGTAGGTGGGTAACCAGAACTCTTGCTACCGTGCATGGTATTAAACAGTTAAACAGGTAGCGCATTAGGTAGCAATGAGAATGTTTACTCGGCCGTAAAGCCTGGGACGCAATGAACATGTAGTGCGCACGCGAACGTGACACGTGAAAATGTCCGGTCAGCAGACATAATTGGAACATAGTACGTGTTGCAAAGCCCAAGTCGATCGGAAAACCCAGGACGTTTACCGTATCACATGCAAAAAATCCCGAACTTCTGATTGTTGATCCATCTACACAAGACGTGTTAAAATGAAAGTTGCCCATTTCCTAATGTACATATGTATACATACACGGTGGTTGTGCCCATTGCCTATGCTTCACGCATTGCTTACCGCTTTTCACGTATACCTTGATTGTATCCCAGCCTGAATGTGCTTCTGGCGAATAGTCAGCCACTACCAAACACCTATCCTGTGAATTCCATATTAAGATACACAAATAATGTGCGGGTGTAGAAGTATCCACCTTTAGGAGAGTCCCTTCATGTGCCACCAGCTTGCCCCTTCCCCAAATCCGAGCAGAGCCGGTCCGGAGATAAAAGTTTCTCCGGATTTTCTTCCCCCGGCGGGAAGTTTGGCGAGAGAGGCTCAACAAGTTGCTTTCCCCGCCCCCTCTCCACCCCTCTTCTCCGCCGACAACTGGCACGGTCCGAGCTGGGAGTGAGTAGCTCTCTCTCCATCCGCATTGGCTCTTTTCGGCGTCCCCCCCCCCCCCAGTCCTTCCTATATACCCTTCCTTAGGGCTACAGGAAGGGCTTCTCCCCCTGCGAATAGTTAGCCCTCTGGCCAAAAAGATAGCGGTATCAGCCACACCACCCGATCATCAGCTTTGGGATAACTTGAGGTTGAATTTAATCGTTAAATTATCCCCCACCTTATATAGGTTGAGTGTTCTACTTGCCAAAAGTTACCATTGGCCTCTCCTACAGAGGTCGTAAAAAGCCTGACTTCCCGTTGGGAGTTATGTTAATGTGGGGAGTAAAGGGCTGGCTTACTGTTTTGAGAGCTCGGGTTCGAACCCCAGCAGAGTTATTTCATTGCTATACCGGTACTTAGTTGAGTGCTATTGTAGAGACTCGGCCCTGCATGTCAGTGCGGGGACTCGAATCTACGAACATAATGGGGTGATTTACCATGGTTTTTTTATCGCCGAATCTGATAGAGATTGTAAAAGAAAAAGACCAGTCTTTTTCCGTTTTTTGATCTGTCAATTAATTCTCGAGTTATATGCGGCGAAAAACTGATGTTTTTAACCCTTTCGGAAAAGTGGGCGTGGTGCCACCTCTGAAGTATAACGACTTCGTCCAATCACAACTGAGCCCGCGAAGCTACCTTGCCTTATCGCAATGGGGGAGACACAGCTGACTCTGCCAATAAGACAGTTGCGACAGCATCTGTGCGAGCAGACCTTCCGAGAACCCCCCACCACTCCCTTCGCTTCCATGAAAAGCAGTCAAGGACGGGAGGAAAATGACGTCAATGTTATCACAGCAGCTTTTTCGATGGGCGTCACCTTTTGCTTATTTTAATTTTGGATTTATGAGTGAATGGTTGTGGTTGGAAGATTAATTTTTTTACTAAAATTTTTTTTTTGTTTCCATCTAACGATTTAGTGTACAAAATTGCGATTTCGGTTCCGAGTAAACGCCTCCGTTTTGGGTTCTTGCCCTTGGTGTGAGGAATCAATGACTTGCAATCAGCGACATTTATGATATAAAATACTGAAAGGTAGGAAATTTACCGTCGGTATTCATGTCCTTCTCAATGCTTGGTAACAGATGTTAACGGAAGCTTGACCTACGCGAATAGAAATTATGCGAGTTACTGAAAGATCGCGGCTTAAAGTATTTGCATTAGTAAAGTATTAGCCTCAAGGGCAAACTTACGCACGGAGGAGATGATGAAGGAGCGAAGCGTACAGAGAAGGTCACAACCGACTAGATGGTGAAAGCTTACAAGTGTACACTCACTCTGCCAACCGACAGAGTGACGAGGTGAACACCGGCTCCCCGTTTGCGCGTTTTGGATGGATTTATAAAGGTCCAGTACGGCCTTCTATGTCCCCTTCCACCTCGCGAGAAGTGTACGCGGGAACATCCCAAATTTAGCGAGTAAAATACTGAATATTACGGTAAACACGTAAAACAGCACTTTCTAGTGGCGTGCGTCAGCATAAGGCTTTTGGAAAATGTGTCTTTACCGTTTAAGGTCATCAAGCTTCCATTCGTATGTATCCGCGTCTACTCCTATATGCGTGGAGAATTCCTAACTTTCCTAACTATTCCTAACTTTCTACTCCTCTATATACACTACGTGCAAGTGCAAAGGAAATGCAGTACTCCATCCGACGTTAAACTGCGGATCCCTTGATGCCTTTCGCTAAGGGCAGGCTAAATGTTTCATTCGATACCGAAATATTCCAACTCCACCCGATCGCCCATCTATTGTAAAATACACAGAAATCATCTCAGCTGAAAAAGGTCGTCTCCTACGCGTAAGTACAACTCACAAAACTTCCGAAAGAGCGGCGGTGCCAGAATCAGCTCCGCAATTCTGAATACCACGCAGTTTCCCCAATTGGCTAAGTAAAAAATTTTAAAAAAATGTACATAGAGATCTTCCGGTATAAGTTGCGTCTCTCAAAAGCATAGAGGAAATCATGAGGGCAGGAGTAAAAATAGCTGTAAGAACTCGCGACACGGGGTACACTGTACGACAGGGTCACGAAAATTAGGAAAGTTATCGAAAAGCAAACTGTTTTTCCTCTTTGCAGTAGTGCACACATTATCCGAACTCATATTACTACGCATAAAAAAGCAACCTTTCCAGACCACATTTGGTTAAGCGATAATCAGGTAGCTAAAACATTTAATTATATACATTTAATTCGAGTGTATGCTAAGCGGAATGGTTATACGGTTATCAGAAAGAAATATACTAGGAGTATGATCTGGCAGCAACAAAATAAATATTCATAGAATGATATTTCCTAGAGAAATTAAAGGTCTAACACAATGTTGCAATAAACAACGGGTAAGGGAGTCAGCAAGGTGCCTAATACTTTTCAGCGCAAATAAGGCAGTAAAATATTGTCTATCTTTCAGTACTCCTGTTTGAAGTGACGGACATTTAGAGTACTGCCCATAATAAGTACTAAAACGTTTAAATTGAATCTGTACATATACGATATTTATGTAACCGATACAGTAGAGCTGGGTATGATGAAAACTCCCCTAATTTAATTTTGGCCCTCTAAATTAAAAGGAACTCTGGTAATGAATGTGTATGTCTGTATTAAATTTGGCATTGCTTAGAATATGTTTGAGGAGACTTATTGTTAACAAAAGAAAAGAACCCCCTTAAGAATTCAATATATTTAGTCTTTAAAGAGGAGAATCATTTTGATATAAATATTGAAAAGATACGTGTAAGTTTTCTAAGAGCAAAATCAGTAAATTCACTAAGGTACACTAAATACACTAAGGTACACTAAGGTACACTAAGGTACACTAAGGTACACTAAGTAAAATTCGGTACAGCAGAAGTTCTTATCAATTTTATCGTGACTAAAATGCAATTCAGCCTAGCGGTTTAGAGGTCTAGTAATATCTTAACTTCCTGGTACACTGCGATGTAAGGTGAAACAAGAGCCCTTCTACGCGTACTATATAGAAATTTTTTGTGGAAATTGTAAGTTTTTTGCCTCAGAAAAGGGTATTCGCGAGATTTATGCCGGAAAAAACAATTCGTCCTACCTTCAGATTTTCGTAGTAGGTACTCGTATTTTCCTGTATTCCTCCACTGAACCATTGCGCAGGGAATCATGTCGAGGTGCCGAGTTGGCGTTCTGCCAATCTAGTCCTTCACTACGCACGTCGAATTCGCCCTGTGGGAAGTAGTGACCTCATTCGTGACCTCTCACCTTTAGAATCAACTTGCACCACTGAGCAAGTGCCCTTTCCTGAACAACTGAGAGAGGGTGATAATTAAAGCAATATTAGACTCGGGTTATTTGGTACTCCCAACAGCTAAGGTTATTAAATGTAAATCTCGCACTCAAAAAAAAACATGACGTTGAATGAAATTACAATTCCTAATTAATATAAAGAGTCAAGTCGTTTGCATTATAATGGTGTCACAATGGTATCAAGTTTTTTAAGGCGGTCAGAGACTGAAACACCATTTTTTTTACCCAACTGTGGCTTAAGCAATGCGCAATAGATCATTCAAGGAAATGCTAAGATTAGAATTAGCATCTTCCACTTGAAGAGAGTTATATGCTTTCCCCCATAAACGACTAAACATGAGTGTTATCCAAAGCATGTGTTTCAAGAAAATGATTTACTTGAGTATGAACGGTAACCCTACAACCAAATTTTCTCCTTCAGTATCCGACTTCAATAATATTCTCTCTCATCTAAATTGTGTTAACCGGAATGTGTTAAACTGAAATAAAGGAAAATGTGTAAAAGGTTTAGCTTCATTGACAGAATGAAGATAACCAAAGTGAATGATATTTTTTCTTTGCGGGAATCATATCTTCAAAAGCATAGCAAGTATTTCAAATGGGTTAAAATCAAATACGAAATATTTATGAGAAATACTCAACCAATACGTTCATATTTTACTGAGGATTTCTGTAGATCCTTGTATTCAACTGAAAGTTAAAATCATTGTTGATCGTGATCCACCTTCCCATCTGAAGCATGCTTTGTACTTTTTTCTTGTAGTAGCAGTTTGCATTAAAATTTTAAAATTGGGATAAATATATACTTAAGAAACCGTTATCCCTGGATAAGTTGCGTTTATTGACAAGTGCCGTATTTATATTTTAGTCATAACTCCAGTTTTTTTTTGAGAAATAAAATCACACGGCTGAGGACATTCGAGTCATCGCCTAGGATTGTTCCTAGGTCGCCTACAATTCCTAGCCGGTTACCAGCGCTCCGGGGTACCTGCCGCTCTCCGTGAAGATATATCGTATGCTGATAGGACAGTGGCGGTCATCACAAACGCGGTGGTAGTATTTGTGTGTAGACTATTCCCCTTATGCCTATCCCACTCACACCATTATCCTCTTTCGCACATCATACTATTCCTTCCTCGCAATCCTAAATGCGTATATTTTCCTTCCTACTCCTCTCTTGCCTAGCATTGCCTTTAAAACCATTGTGTCAAAGCCCCTCTGAATACATATATGCTCAATACCGTCCCTATGCCTTGTCTCATTTACAGACAGGGTTTTCCTGAACTCTTATCTTCACCAACCATTCTTAACATTTCTTGAATTCCTTTCCTTCTGCTACTACTTTGCATTTTTTGTTCGAGAGTTTCTGGTGTCTGAACCATGGTTACAATGGGTCCATATCGCACTCTACAACAATATGCAGAGCTAGAATATTTGTCCTCCATACCGAGAGCCGGAGTTCGAGCTCCAACTGGGGCTGATTTTTTAAATGGAAAAAGTGTCCCTACTCGAGTGCCGCATAGAGAGAGCCTCATTTTCAGATCTCCATCCATCCGTACCTTTCATTATGAGTACGCTGGTACTGACACCAGGTTTTACACCACCCTGCCTCCATTTCCTTATATTTTCGCAACAATAACATATTAAACACCTATCATAAGTGGAAATTATGACCTAAGTTGTCCGTCACATCACCTGAATATTTCCAAATACAATTTTTTCCCACTAGTTTAAGTAACTATAAAGCTCTGCATTAAAGAATTTTTTTTGACACAATGGGGTCGTTCACCATATTTTTTCATGGCCTAATATGATAGAGTTTGTAAAATAAAAAGACTCGTATTTTTCCGTTTTTTGATCCGACAATTATTTCTCGAGTTATAAGCGGCAAAAAACTGATGTTTCTAACCCTTTCGGAAAAGTGGGTGTGGTGCAACCTCTGACATATATCGAATTCGTCCAATCACTACGGAGCCCGCGAAGCTACTTCGTCTCATCGCAATGGGGGACACACAGCTGGCTCTCCCAATGGGAGCGATTGCGACAGGATCTGTGCGAGCAAACCTTCCGTGAATCCCCCTCCACTCCCTTCCCCTCCCATAAGAGCAGTCAAGGATGGAAGGAAAATGAAGTCAATATAATCACAGCAGCTTTTTCGGTGGGCGTCACCTTTTGCTTATTTTAATTTTTGATTTATGAGTGAAACGGTAGTGGTTAGAAGATTAATTTTTTCACTAAAATTATTTTCTCGCTTTTATCTAACAATTTAATGAACAAAATTGCGATTTCGGTTCCGCGTAAACGCCCACATTCTGTTTGGAATATGGGCACAAAAATATCGAACAATACAAAAATATGAAATTAAAAAAAATCGATTTCATCTGAACCTAGGGAAAAGCGTTGTCGATGGGAATCTTAAGGATCACGGAACACTGATGCATGGGTGGAAGCAGGTGAAGTAGGAGTAGTAGGTTTGGGGATATTGTGGTGCGGGAAATAAAGGGGTTCGAGGGGAGCTGGAGTGGTGTGTTTCGGCGGACGTGGGCGCCGCCCGGAGCGGATGTCGTGGAAGGCGTAGGCGGGCCGGCAACACAATACTGCTCCCTCTCGGGTAATCTCCGCACGCAGCAGGGCGGTTGAATGGGACGGGGTACTTGGAAAGGGTTCGGGGTGAGCAGGGTGCGGAACCGGCACGGGAGAATGAAATGGAAGGAAGAGAGAGGAGTGGAGATATAGTGGAGACGGGGTTAGGAAGGGGATGAGGAGGAGGAGGGGAGTGGTAAACATCTATCGCTGTCGAACGAGAGGGTGAGGGTTACGTCTGAGAAATTCAGCCATGTCTGTCACCAAACATCTTTCATGTGAGGAAACATGATTTCGACATCTACTGGAATTATATCGCAAGCACGAGAGAAGCATCGATGCTTAGATTCATTTAAAGGTGCATCAGATTGTGGCAAAAACCTCAAGTAAAACCCCTTTTAAAACAATTCACTGTAGATAAATACTGATAAAAATAGAATAATCCTTTATTACAATATAGATACTAACCATCTAGCTGCATGTGATCCTATTTTATAACGTCTACATGCCGTAGCCTATTTGCATGTCAATAGTGCATCTACATCTACATAATACCCTGCAAGCCACCACGAGGGTGTGTGGCAGGGGGGGATTTCTCACCAAACATGCACTACATATCATGCATTAAAAAGGAATAGTATTAATATAGTAGTCAGAACAACACTATTTAAAAAAAAGATACAAATTGCTAAGCAAACATGCAAAAACATTCTGTTAGTAGGGTTAGCTTTAAGTACTCATACCAACATGCAGCTACCAATGCTATTCATTGCTACTCTCAGATAGGACATATTTACCGTTATTCGTATCTCTAATTGTTCGAGGGAAAAAGGACATTTTGAATCTATCAGTTCGGCAATCAATTTCTCTAATTTTATGAATATGGTCCAGTCTGCCATAGTAAGTTGGGGTTCGTAAAATATTTTTAACTTCATCACTGAAAATATTGCCTTGGAATTTGTTTAAGAGATTAAGTCTAAATTTCAACCTGCGATCTGACAATGATTCCCATTTCAATTCATTTAATAGACTGGTTACGCTAACATAATTATCGTATCGTCCCTTTACAAATCTTGCCGATCTTCGCTGCACACATTCAAGTTCATTACTTAGACCGATTTCGTAGGGATCCCATACACTGGCAGCATATTCCAAATGAGGTCTAAAAAGGGAAAAGTAGCTGATTTCTCGTACACGATCGTCACATTTACCCAATACTCTTTTGATGACACCCAGTTTACGATTAGCTTGACCCATTATTTCACGTATATGTTTACCCCAAGAAAGATCATGTGTCAGTCTTATTCCAAGATATTTAATGGATTCCACGTTTGTTATTTCATTATTACTTATTTTGTATGTGCTTGGAGGAGAATTATTCTTTTTCCAAAATTAGTGCATGTTTGGAGATATTCAGCCCATGCCACACACCGTCGCGGTGGCTTGCAAGGTATTGCGTAGATATGGATGCAGGTAAAGTCTAATCAAAAGGTTAAAGGCCAGTTTGAATTGCGCATCAACTTTTACATTCATTGAAATCTACCCCATGATGTTTGAAAAGTAAAAGTCTCATCCTTAAGGTTGTGTTCTTCTTTTTAGGATATCTGTTTTTGTTTTGGAGATACAACACATATTACGAATTTACTTTTAGTTTATTTTGAATTTTAATTATGAAGTCTTACTGAATAGAATTTCAGCGAGAGTTTTGTTTTGACTTTGGCAAAACGGCTACGGAAACTTCTGACATGTTGATAATGGCTTTTGGTGATGACACAGTTCGCAAAAGGTTTGTTAAGTGGTTATTGCGTTTCAAAAACAGACGTGACTCTTTAAGAGAGACTTTTTTTCCATAAAAATCAAAACCATCAAAAATATCGTATTATGATCATACGGATCAGGAGATACATTTTGAACGTTCCATTTGTCAATTAATATGGATAAAACTATAAGATGAGTGTTATACGCCTGCAGAACTATAATTCAGATCGTCTATTAGGAGTTTAGATATGTATTCGCGAGAAATCAGCAGAGAAAGTTTGGAATATGTGAGGGAGCAGTCCTGGCTTCTTAAGTCCGGCAGTGCACAAGCTAATTGGGCTATACCTACGCTTTTTACAAATGAGATGGCTTTTATTTTTCCCTTGCCGCCTCACTTACTTAGCTTCACTCTCGCTAACTTTTTCTTACTTTTAAAGTCGAATTAATGTGGATAAGAATCTACGTTTTCAGAGAACTGAAAAACATTAATCAAAATATGATGCAGGGTAATTAGCCGATTCCGGAAACTGAATTTAATTACTGCATCCTGAAGCAGAAAAGACACGGAAAAATAATTATGATGGTAAGAGTAGTGGATTGTAGAACAATTAATGAAACAAAATGAAAAGTTAATAATTTCATTACTAAATCAATCCCGGAACTTTCTGTTCAAACCTCACATTATAATTTTGTAAGGGTCCTAAGCAGTGACGTATTGATGACCTCTGAGGCCCCCAACTATATTTATAATTCCATTCTCGCGAGGCCCCCGGCTCGGCCGCCGGGTAAGCCATATGGTAAATACGACCCAGGTCCTGAGATCTAAGGAAATGATTAACCGAGAGATACGCCGTAAATTGCGTTTTGAGTCAGGGCAGGAGGTTTCTGAAAAACTGATTTTCTTATTGTAAATACGAAATTTGGCAACTTATCGTATCTATTGGTGTATTCCCATTAGCTTAAATACGATTTCAAAAAGATCTGGTTTATTAAATGTGCGAAATGACTATCTTTTACGTGGAGATATAAGTGATTGTTTTATTTTAAATTGATAAAAACGAAATAGTTTGGATGTAGGACATCCATTGATAAATTTAAAATGTTGGGTGTATTTTCGAACTTTAGCAACGATCATTAAGGTAGAACCTCTACTACAAGTTCCTCCGAAAACATGCCTTGATATTTTCATATATTGTAGAGAAATCATTCCTTCGTCAATCCATGAAAAAATATTTGGGGGTCATCGGCCAATTTACGCTTATTACAGGATTTGAAAATCGTCATTTTCAGCCTCAAATTACATTGCTCTTATGGAAGAATGGTGACGTCCCTCCCTTAAAAATTTTATTTCTCAAAATTTTCCCTGAAAACACCATCTCAAAAACTAGTATATTTTGGCTGAATAATAAACGGATAATATGTATTTTTTTCAGGTTGCCTCATCAGCCATTTAAGGCTAATATTTATGATTGAAAAACGATGAAAAGTCTAACTTCCGTTCCTTAGCCACCATAGTGACAGAAGTCTGGCAACGATGCTAGGGGAGTAATGAAAACAAACTGGCCCAGTACCTCCGTCATTTATTCCTTACGTCACGATTGCAGACGATTTATGCTATGAAGTGTGTCTTTGATTAGTACCATTTTTACTGTATTTCCTGTTAGTACTGGTTACTTGAAGAATACCTGAGTGCGCTAAAATACTTTACACTTAGCAGTCGTCATGCACGGAATATCATAGATCCCTGAAAATAATAGGTATAACACTGTTTACTCGATAAAGTCGCTTCTTTATTGCTACTCACGATGGTCTATTAGATATTTAAAAGAATAGTTCCAATATTTTAATATATATTTCGTAGTATAAAGTCATCGTTTTCACCTAGCACTAAATAATACTTTGTTTTGAATACGTATTTATTATCACCCGATAATATATTTCTCACCAAATAAGTAAAATTGAAAATATAAGTCAATAATATGGTTGTAGGAATTTGAAACTAGACTCGATGCATACTGTTAATAGGCACTAATATGTTTGGTAATACAATTTCCCATACCTGCTCACTGATCAACTATACAAGCATTCTCCAAGAGAATAAAATAGTTTCTCAAGGGAAAACTGATGGAAATGAAGTTCTGAGTTCTGATGAAATCTTAATTCTAGTTCCTCCAAAAGAGAGTTGCTTAGCCGTATATCTGTTTCGCGCGATCCCAATCATCATGGCAGATTATTGGCAGTTAACTTAGCTGATAGTTCATAGCCCTTACAATTTTCTGATACGGGTCAAACCATGTAAAAACTTATCATATATGAACAATATTGTATATACCCATGAAGCCCGAACTAGTAGTATCAGTATACCTTTTACCAAGCCCGTAGCCAGGAGAAAAATTGAGGAAGGATTTACTGATTGGGATCTAAAGACTATGTCCTCTAGAAAAACTATGTTTTTTACAGTACCAAAATAGTAATTCATCTTTACTGCCTTTTTATTATCTGTCATACACAACAAATAATCTCACCTCTATGCTACTTCCTTCTTCGACTTTTCATACATTTACCCTCTAAATGAAAATTTGGAGGGAGTTCACAACCCCCTCCCCTTCCACTCACTACAGCCTTGCCTTTATCCATGTAAACGGTAATGTTCCACCCACCATACTGTAAACAGCAATAGGATGTGTAGAAAATTCTTTCCTCTTTTTATTAATAGTACCTATTTTTTTCATTCCTTGGCTAAAATAATATAAGACTAAGGTGATAATAATTTTAAAGCTGCCATTAAGAAATGGTAGCTTTCAAATTAATATCGAAATACTGCTTATTCCTCTTCGGGCTGGCTTGAGATTTCGATGTCAATGCAGTATTTACAACGCCGTTCACTCTACATTTTATACCCCAATTACATTCCAGTCCGATGAGAATTTCTTCTGTTATATCAATTAACGTTAACACTGAAATACACGCATAACAAATGATTAGCTTAGCCAAAACATTTATTTCTACGATTCGACCTCCAACAATAAATGCACTCAAAGAGTTGATTTGAAAAATACTTTCATCAGTATTCTGTTCCTTTAGATTTTACAAACAATTAGTCTAACTATATTAAGACATAAAGTTACCTTTAAAACGAACTTATGAAGCCATAATTCTAGCCCTAAAATGGAATTGGCGATTCAAAAAGGCAAATTGCACTGCCCAAGAGAGTTCAGTTATAAAAATTATCGCACTATAATGTAATAGAGCAAGTGTAATTTGTAACTACAATACAAAATACCGTATTGTAAAACTGAAGAGAAATGCTTGAAAACTATTAGCAGGAGGCAACGAATCTCAATGAGGTAGCGCAGGCGAACGTTGGTGTCCAACTGGTGTGAAAAATTGGTTTCTATGTCAATATTTACACGTTCTTTACGGTGTTGTCCATTTCGTCGTCAGAAAATATTTCTAATAAACTTGTTGTAATTAAGTTTCTAAGAAAGGATCAAAAGCGATTTTTAGGTCTGTTATTTTATTTCATATCTTAATTTATTATTATGAAATTTTATTGTTGCTCCTGATAAAGTTTTTTAAGTGCCTCTGACACATGGCGTCAATATAAAAGCCTTTCTTCATATCACCAAATTACTTCAGTTGGAAGAGAATTCATGTTTCGTATAGCCATGTTGAATAGTTGAAAATAGTTTTTAATTATTATTAACAACATTTTGAGCAATTTGATGTTGTTCCGGCATGCTATATTCGTCTTATGAAAGTAGTGCTTCGAAGCGCTGGTTCTACCTTAACACATAATAAACGTTTTATAACCTTCTTTCAACTATTAGAAAAGTACCCATATCAAAACGCCTAGCTTTGAAATTCACAATTCGTACACAACATAGGGGCTTGTAGGCAAAAATTGTTTTATTCCACTATCTGCGCATCGAAAACGTCAATTGATATTCTCATACTTACAAAATTGATTGATGAAACCTATTCCACTTTCTTAAACTGGTTTAATCTAATTTTTTTCCCTTTACCAAAAACGTAAACACATTTACTTAGCAACGTAAACAAATTTGCATAACAACTGGATTTCCATGTTAAAAGATAGGGAAAACACCAATTTTTCTTTTGCATTTTTTTCTGCACCACTTACTGCTCAAAATCTAAAACTACTACCAAATCATACAAACAGAGAATCCACACTCAACGCACAAAACCTTACACTTTTAGCTCAAAAATTGGGCGAGAACGAAACAAAACGGACACAGAATGACGGACGGACTGACTGACACGCTACAAAATTAATACATATAGATTTTTGAAAACCATCCCAGGAGACTACTGATGTTTCCTTACCCCTATTTATACTCATACATGTCATTCTAATGAATTATTACGGATTCTACTATCGATTTAATTCACCGTTTCAAACGTTTCTTGAATAGAATGTTTGGAACGGAGGAAAGTTTGTAACTTTACAATAAACTAAAAGAAGTGCCCTAAGGGTCGAGTCAGATAAAAAGTATTTGGCTTGTTTGACGGCTGAAAATGTTCTCGCGTACGTCCCTAAGGCTCCTCATGCTCAATGGTGGCTATAACTGGGGAAGTGACCAAATTCCATTATTTCCTAGCAAACATGTTAATAATACTATCGTATTGCTCTGTATTCCATTCGGCTATTGAAAATTCCTTTTGTCATATCTGACAAATAACTATGACAAAAACACTGATTGCTTTAACGAAATGTCTAAAATTGAACCTTCCTTCTATTTATAGCGTTCTGGATTTGTACCCTTCATCCAAAATAAATTTCACAAATGGTCACAAGTAGGTACGTACTTAGGTACATCGTGTAAAAAAATAAATATTTGCCACTTAATAGAATGCAGAAACCAAGAAACTAACAAATTCTTGAAGAAAAATGCATAGAGATGGTTCAAATAAACTGATTAAAGGTATTCCTCAGAAGATATAATATTTTTAACATATTCAAATATTTAGGTGTGGCCTGATTAGGCTAACAGAGCCAACTCCGAGAGTGACCGATAAGCTTCCTGCAGCCGTACTTTATGCCCAGACTTCAAACTGACGCAGAGAATTCATCTCCGAAACATTAAAAATGAATCAACTAGTAAAGAATTATCTGCCTTTCAGGTGAAACTCAAAAATAGTTCACCATAAACGGTGGTTGAATCAATAAGATTCTACTTCTCTGTTTAGCTGTAGAATTTTGCAGAGTGCATCAAATGATCTTCGTGAATAGAAGAGTTACAGATAAATGAATGCAATGCGGAACTGAAGTTCTTCGAAGAGTGAATGAAGGAGCATTTGAAAAAAAAAACAAATGAAAACTATTTCATTGCTGTGGCGCCATATTTACTGAACGGTACTTTTACAATAAACTAAAATCAGTGCACTACGGGAAAGAAAATAATAGAAACGTATTTGGTTTACTTGACGGTTTGAGAATAATTGTGAGATGCTTTCAGTCAGAAATAGTGGCATTAAAATCGTATAGATTATGCCTTTAAGTGAAAAAAATCTCCTACTCTGTATTGAATACCGCGGCAGATGAACAGTTGATTTCCTATGCCATATTTAGCATAGATAATTAGCGATACACCGGAATGGTCAAAACGAAGTTGGCGAAGGTTAGGAATGCTTGTTCGGTATAGGAGCTATCACTACCCACCAAGCAAACAATACATTGTGTCTACCATATATTTCAATATATGAAACAAATAAATCAGACAAAGGAAAAATACATTTTTATCAACACTTTACTGTACAGCGTAGCCACATGCTGAAAAAAGAATGTTATTTTTTTCAACGAAAAGAAATCTTTACGATAAAATCACGCATGAACTTACCGAGGCATTAAGAAGATTCAGAGGCTAAGAAAGGAAAATCGATAAGAAAGAAGCTTCAAAAGTTTACTCCCTAACTCGTATATTCCTCGATCACGAAGTTCAAGTAAAAGTTTCATTTGCCATCATGAGGATTCTGGTAGTTTCAGTGCTTTCAAAATCCCGATAACTTACTTCGGAATAGTCGTCTGGATTCCCTGAAGCCAAACAAACCGAGTTGATGTTACGCTCATTCCTCAGAATTGAAGGTGTGGAGCTTAACAAACAGTGAAACAAGAGCGGGAAATTTTGCTCATAAGGAAGGGAAATAAACCTTATATTTTCTCGTTACATGCATTAAATTAGGATACTCCCTCGCTATATCACGAACTCCAAGCAAATTATTCATTGTTTTTATGCGCCTTTAGTGTATACTTAATCCTCGGTGCAGAAACCTAATGCTTATAGTGTAACCAAGTGTTGAATTTATGATTATATAGTAAGTAAGTAAATATTTCAGTAATTTTTCAAGAGCTGAAACAGCATATTTATGGATGTGTTTGCATAAACAGGGCTGGGAGCGTGCTGGTACGAATTAAATTATTAAATGTTATGGACCGATGGGCTTACGAACGGGATCACAGCATGATTGCAATAAAATATGAGTGTCCACAATACACGATTATTTGATGTAGTGGATTATAGTGACTAGAAGTTTTAAAATCACACCTTAAAATTTCCATCCACTTAAGTACCCATTGCATTGGAAATTTTGTGACAAAATTACACCAACTACATGTGGACGAGCATCACTGATGATAATTTTGTAGAAACCTTCTTTTGGCACTAGAAGTTTTGGCGCAGGATTAAATATAAAGACAAAAGACACACAAAAATGATAAAACTGTAATCCAAAGAAGTTAAAATAACTTTTACGTAGAGGCAAAGCAAGATAATTTAACCTTATTGAACCTGAGAATCAAAGCTTTTAATTAATACCAAAAATATTGATAAATCAATTGTTAGTAAACTTGTTAACATATCATTAAAGTTCTCGCGTGAGTCTACACTCCCTACTACTCTACATTTTTGCACTAAGAACTAACGGAGACGGGAAAAGCTCTCAAAATGCTGGTTGCATAATTTAATAGCATAATTATCAAGGGAAAATATTAGATAAAATATGAACATGAAAGTAGGACACCGGCTAGTGGGCAAAACAGATTTGTAACTCAGGTGGGAGAGTAGTATAAGTTTGGTGGAGCAGTAATTACACCGGAATTAAGATTTATTTAATTGTTCAGACATTTATCAACGGAAGAGAACTTCGGATGAGAACCTTTAGCCAGAATCAGAAGAAAGCGTTAAAAAGTGCTGAACATGAAACCTGGAATCCTATGAATGATAGACCACGTTGACATAATAAGAATAAATAGGAGTATTCTCCAATGCACGCGCATGAAATGCACACGAATGAGATAAGCAAAAGTAGATACGATGCTTGGAAGAGATGAAAAATTAGGAGCGTTGAGATGCAAACATTCATATATGTTTCTTTGTATATTTGATGAAAAGTATAACTGATAATATTTGTCCCGCACATTCTTCATAGAAATATCTCCTTAGGTAAGGACCATAATTGAATCTTGTACGTAGATATTGGTATAGATGGATGGGAGATGATAGAAGATTGCAGTTGGGAATAAGAAGGTGATGAAGTAAATTGATGAAACAGGTGATTGCACACAGTGATATTTTGAAGCTCGTCATAGAGGAAAATAAATCTGGCAAGACAGTAAAAAGTAGATAAAGAATCAACCTTTTGGATAGTATGAGAAGAGATAGAACATATGATGAACCGAAGATGTAAATATACAGTGCATCGAACGAAGTAGGTAGCGATACAGAGATGAATAATAATTCTACAACAAGCCTACCATAAGCACGGAAACAATATGATGATACTATTGAAATGGCTGAACCCCTAAATAATGTAAATGTATTAGGCTAGGACAATAAATATATGAAATGAAAACGAAAACTTTTATAATGTTAATTTTTACCTCCACAAACCTCAGTAGAAACTTGGCAAAGTGAAAACAATTTGCCAGCAGAATAACAAACTTGCTGAACGGATGTGTGTATAATATTTTTCTTTTCATAAAGAACAAAACCTCGAAATAGACTTTAAATCACCGAAAACATACGTATGATATACGTAGAGTGGTCTGCAAATATTCGGAATATGTTCTAAAAATGACTAACTCACTTAGGTTAAACAGGACTAACTAATGAATAGATATTAAGTTTCAATTAGTTATTAGTAATTCACCAACACGTTCCTGTGACTATGGGTACAACGAAAGCGTTTCTTTGTTTAGGTAGGACATATTGCTGTACCTAATAATGCACGTACGTAGGGCGTATTTTGTGATTAGGTATTCGACTCCTGTCACACCCTCGCAGTCGCTTGCGAAGTAGTCGGTGCATGATAGATGCATGCTTTGTATATACATTGTGTTATTTGCGTCGTGATCTTCTTAGATGAAGGAAACCGATGAAGAGAATCGGGTGAAAATAATGTCTACAATAAAGCTGATAATTTCAGGCTTAACTATGTGATACTATCATAATGGAATATTCCATAATGGAACATAAAAGAATGAAAATTTGTTATGTTCACTTTATATTTAAATATACCACTTTATATTTAAATATTTTTGATTTGATCTGACTAAAGATTTATCGTGGGGTAGATACATCCGAGAAATATGCGGCCGAGCGAAGAGAAAGCATTTAGGATTTATAAAAAGAGTACTTTGAAATGTGATGAGAAGACAAAAGAGCGGTACTACTTTTCACTAGTTAGGCCCCACCTTGAGTATGCAGCCAGTGTATGGGATCCTAATGAATTAGGTTTGATGAGAGAACTAGACAGTGTGCAGCGTAGAGCAGCTAGGTTCGTCAAAAGGTGTTACGATAGGTTGATTAGTGTATCAGAATTAATACAAGAATTAGGGTGGGAATCATTATCAGAGCGTAGGTCAAAGTTCAGATTAAATCTATTAGAGAAATTTCAATCGGATAGCTTTACTGAAGATGTTAGGCACATATTAAAAACACCAGCGTATTATGCTAGATTCGACCAGATAAATAAGATTAGAGAGATAGATTGTCGCACTGATAGATTTAAAATGGCATTTTTCCCCCGTACTATAAGAGAACAGAATAGGCAGCATAGCAAAGGAATAGGTAGGAGAAATATTTTAGAGTACTTTGTAGTGCATGATGCATGCATAAATCCCTTAAATAATATAGATACTAACAATCTAGTTGCATGAGACAATATAGTTGCTAGTTTGCATGTTAGTAGTGCATGCCTGGTGATCTTCACCCCCTGCCACACACCCTCGCGGTGGCTTGCAGGGTATCCAATAGATGTAGATGTAGAACAGTTGAACCCATTAACTACCACTGTGTCTTGTAAAACATAATGCGCCCCCGCTAATCTTTCTTTTGCCCTCCTTCACCCACCTTACCTCAACCCTCCTTAGCCCCTCGTTTCCTCATTCACCCTACCCCCCACTGGTCGAATACCCATCAACGCAGGGAAATCCCTCTTCTTATCCGAACACCGCTCCTTCCCCCTCTATCCCTTCTCATCCCACTCCCAACTCACCCCACTTCCTTTCGACAGATAGATGTCCTTACTGTCGCACCCACCTTCCCTGTAAAAAAAATGTGTTGTAAATACGTTGTGGAAACGTTTCACTGCAACCAAATTGGAGTTGCTGCAACGTAAAGACAACGTCGCAAAATCAGCCATAAGTCCTCTCTACCACGTTCCCGCAACGTAATGGCAACATAACTGCAACCTCTGGTGAAACATATTTGAAACACTCATGCAAGACTTTAAAATAATACTCGAGATATGCCTTTGCAGAAAAAAATATTTATTCATTATTCCAGACAGGCGTGGGTGAATGCTAACGAGAGAGTATCGATACAGTTTCCAATAATCACAATCCAAACGAGACGGGTCAAAAACAAATGAGAGGCAAAGAAAGAAGATGAAAAAACGCTATAAAAACCCCATATTTGAATATATGTTTGGGGTAAACTGTGTCCAAATAATACTTCGCAAAGCAACCTGCAACATGTCGCAACCTTTCTGCAACCTAGTGGGTATTCCACTCCCATATACAATCAGTGTCTCATGAAGAGGAAGAATCGAATTTTAATATATTTATCCTCTGGCTCAAATATTTTGTAATTAAATTTTTCTGACCAAACAAGTGCATCAGCGACATAATTATGATGTTGCAGAAACGTTGCCAAACGACGTGGCATCCTGCAACCTCGTGCAACCGTTCTACGACGTTTCCGCAACACAATGTGTTTACTGGGTTGTTATATAAAGATGATGCATGCATGATCAGTCACCCGAAGATGTAACTACGTTATGAAACCCGGGTCGAGACTATTTAAATATAAGGTGAACCTAACAAAGTTTAATTCTTTTATTTTCCATAATTTCTGCAACTAATCAAGGATGCTTCCTTATGAAAACCACAAATGAAGAATGGTGCGGGAGTCAATCGTTCGAGTTTTAATTGGTCTGGGGGGAGAAGCCCTCCCCTCGAGTGACGCTACATACACTCCGAGGATCCCGCCTCTGCTTTTGATAGCGAGGATGGAAACAAGTCTCTCGCCCCGCGGGAGTCCCTCTGGAAATTACTCGACTCTAATTATGTCGGGCCAAACTTCCGCGACAGATGCTCACTCCTGCGACTATTGCGTCTGGAACGAAGTGCTATTGCTCTTTTGCGTTGCAGACTTTAATATCCCACCATCAAAGTCTCATTCGGAGAGAGAATTGCACGTTGGCTCCTTTTTAATGCTATCAAGCAGCGCGCGCTTGTTTCGTGGTCTTTTTTTACATCACGAGAAATGAGGTTTGTCTGACCCAGTGAAATAAATCCAAGCTGAAAGTAAATGGAAAGAACAGCAATAGAGACTATAGATGATGAAACTTATTGAGCACGCAGTAAATGAAATGTGGACGCTGTGAAGTGATTAATGGAAAAGAATCTAAGAATCGAGTGGAGACTGCGTAAAACCTACGTTTGGATGATAAAAATTGATTATGAATCTGTAAAACGGAATTGGGAGAGAGAATCGATAATGGCTGGGACACTGCGTAACCATATCGAAGAATTTAACTTCTAAAACTTTATGATAAAATATTTTATCAAAAATAAACACATTGTTTTAATACAAATTATGATAATATGGTTTTTAAGATACTTACACCGACTGATTCTTTTAAAGATCGACTTTTCAGTCGAGTTAACCCCAAGACCAGGTTCAACTGTACCTCTGTGTAGATTTAAAAAATTGATATTGTTGATTGGCCTTTATCCAGAATTTCTTTACTTAAAAATGCAAAATATATTTGACCTTTGAAAAACTTCTCTAATTAAGTCTTTATTTTAAAAGACTTAATTGCATTTGTACATAAATCCATTTTCCTCCCCTGCCACACACCATCGCGGTGGCTTGCAGGGTATCGTGTAGATGTAGATGTAGATCCATTTTAAGTAGTGCCATCCCGTTCACAAATTTCCTCAAACAATTCGCGAATCACGATTGAACTTTTTGACAACATATAAAAGCTTGGTTTTTTTAGAAACTGGTTTTCGGGCATAGTATTGATGAAATGTTTGATATTCAGATTGCTATAAGAAAAAGAGACATCATTATCACCTTGCCAAGAGCGCCACAAGTATAGGACAGGGACTATAGTTGGGATTAACGATGAAAAAAATTAACGATTAAAATCGTTAAAAATGTGGTTAACCATTTCATTTAATCGTTACTTTTAAGAAGAGTTAACTTTTAATCGTTAACGTTATGCATTAACTGATACAAAAATAACTTGGGTTAATTTTTTTCGTTAGTTTTTCGAGTCCATTTTTGACCTGTCCGAATTTGGGCGCAAAGGTTGCCCAACAGACAATGTGGAAAATAAAACAGTATCTAAGAATGCAAGGGTGGTTGTGCAAGAATGTAATGAACACGCCCTGACGAATACATCCAAGCAAAAGCGAGGCCGAGGGGAGTGACCGCCCAAGTTTAGGAACCTCAGACGAGAAAAACACGAAACCACGCGAAGATGTCCTAGAGGGCTCGTATGCCTTACTCGGTGGCATCATGTCGTCTATACTACATAGCTGAAGCCAAGAAAGAAGGGTCACCTAAAAATCAATGACAGATAACGAGGGGTGGGGCTCATTCAAACTAACGTATCTGTTACAATGCGCCAGACTACGTATGCCTTTTACTCGGTGGCATTCATCTACATCTACATAATACCCGGCAAGCCACCATAAAGGTGTGTGGCAGGGGGTGAACTCTCACCAGACATGCACTACACATCATGCATAAAAAAAGGACGTCTGGTCGTCAAATAAATGATGATTTTTGAATTGCAGACTCTGTCGTGTTTTTTTTAACATCCAAAGATCCATTGGGGGTAAGAATTCCATCCAGTCTTTTCGGCAAATCAGGAGATGGATCAAAACGCCGAGGAGCAAAGACGTGGAAGAGGTAAACGTCATCTTCTCCAATTCCACCAATTATCTCAAGGTGTTAAGGAACAAATATATAGGGTTAGATTGTTTGACCCGCAACGTTTACCTGGATTTGTACATGCAAACCCACGAGCATGCCTCTCTGCTTTATCGCGGGTTTCGACGACTGATGTACGTAGATGGCCAACGTTCATTAACGATGTTATGTACTGCCGTCGATTGTCAGCAAAGCTCCTTCGTGAACTTGCCATATTTGTCATGTGCAACCGTCTGCCTGCCCGGCATTGCGTCGCGTCGTCAATAGATCAGCCTCCAGTGAATCGTGAGAAAAGATGCGCAGGCACAACCTCAGCATCCACTGTAACTCTATATCGCTAAGCCATTTCCACTGCAATTTTACAAATGTGAAGGGATCCTTCACATCAAAATGAGAAGATCGATATCAAAAACTAACCTCAAAGCACTATCTACCGCTCAGAACAATGTTTTATGGCAAATTACAGAGGCACCATGGTTCGTCAGAAAGCCTTACCTTCACGGCAACTTAAAAATCCCGGAATCGAAGCCCCACCTCAGAAAAATTGCTGAATCATTTCAGCAGACAATAGGAAACCAGACCAGCAACACTCAGGACACTAAATGGAATTTCAACGAAAATCCCCAATTCCAATATATTTAAACCAATGGTGGATACGGATGAAAGAAACCACATGACAGTTTTCAGTGTTTGTTACGTTTGTCAAAACAAATAACCATCAAGGCCTCTATTACCACATTATCCAATTTGCCATAGTAACTGAAAAGTAACTATTAACGTAAAATTTACTTTTTTTAGCTTAAACCAGTTACTTTTTCAGAAAAGTAACTTTTAACTTTAACTAGTTACTTTTACAGAGATTACCTTTAACTTTAATGAGTTATTTTTTAACTTTAACAGTAGAAGTTACTTTTTAGCTTTAACAGTAAAAGTTACTTTTTTAACTTTAACAGTAAAAGTTACTTTTTTAACTTTAACAGTAAAAGTTACTTTTTTAAATTTAACAGTAAAAGTTACTTTTTTAACTTTAACCGGTTACTTTTTCAGAAAAGTAACTTTTAACTTTTACTAGTTACTTTCTACAGAGATTAACTTTAACTTTAATAAGTTATTTTTTTTGGTAACTTTCCCAACTATCACATGAACCTAGGACCTATAGGACAGGGTTAGCATGATAGTATGTATTGACCACGCTGTCTTTCTTACCTTCATTGTTTTTACACATATATTTCCTTGTGTTTTGCCGGGGGGATCTCAAGTATGGATGTCGGTAAAGTGTAAGGTTCCTTCTCAAGTAATTTTATTATTGAAAGCTGTTAGCACTCTAAGATGATTCTTCTCTAACTTCCTTGAGGCAGGAACCAGCACTGATGAGGTCGATGAGCGACCAGCTGATTTCTCGGGATATCGCATTTTACGTCGAGGGGGGCGTTCACAGCGACTTATTCGTGAAATTAACGACATCCCTTTAGCCTCATCTCCATAATATGACAGGCAGTCGACCGTTATGAGTCCCTCATTTATCTTTGCTCTTCCGGGACGAGCCCATAACAGCATAATCCACGAAAAACCCTCCAATATCGTCCATTTATAAACCCGACCGCTATCCTCCCAAAACCCCACTCTCAAATCCCTACTCCCACCTCTTCAACTTCATCTTCGTCTTGGCAATGATTAAAGCCGGCTGGGAATTTCCTCTCGCGAAAAAAAAATCCCAAGAGCGATTCTCGGGAAGGGGAAAAAAATTCAAAACGTCATTTCCGGTACGCTGTGGGGGGGGGGATGGGGGGGGGAGGGGAGAAACGAGATTGGGGCAGAAGAGGGGGCAAGGAGGGTGGAGGTGGGAGTAAACGGAGCGATCCACATTCAGATTTCGACCTAATTTTTCGAACGGCGTCGGAAAACTTCCCTCTGGGCCGTGGGTTAGAGGGTCCGGCGAAGTAGGTACTAGTCCGCATGGGGGGTCGGGATCCTTTCCATTCGAGGTCAGGGAGGAGAAAGCTATCGTCTGGGCGTCAACCCCGCTCGACGGGTTAGGATGCTGGCAGGGACCGCTAAACTCCTCTGACTTCGAGACCGAGGGCTTTAGGCCCACTTAGGCAAGTTCACAACCACCTGAGGTATGAATGGGGTCGCTTACCATAATTTTTTATTGCCGAATCTGATAGAGTTTGTAACGTAAAAAGACCCGTATTTTTCCGTTTTTTGATCCTTCAATTATTTCCCGAGTTATAAGCGGCGAAAAACTGATGTTTTTAACCCTTTCGGAAAAGTGGGCGTGGTGCAACCTCTGACGTATATCGACTTCGTCCAATCATAACTGAGCCCGCGAAGATACTTTGCCTTATCGCAATGGGGGGGACACAGCTGACTCTGCCAAAAGGACAGTTGCGACAGCATCTGTGCGAGTAGACCTTCCGAAGATCCCCCTCCACTCCCTTCTCTTCCCATAAGAGCACTCAAGGACGGGAGGAAAATGACGTCAATGTTATCAAAGCAGCATTTTCGGTGGGCGTCACCTTTTGCTTATTTACATTTTTGATTTATGAGTGAATGGTTGTGGGTAGAAGATTAATTTTTTCACAAATTTTTTTTGGTTTCCATCTAAAGATTTCGTGTACAAAAAAACTATTTCGGTTCCGAGTAAACGCCCCCATTACTGTTTCGTTTTACTCCTAAGTACAACTTGCTGAACGCGGTATGTGTGCAAAGCAATGAGCATCGGGTATGTGTGGAGGCTAAAATACTGGCTAACCACCTCGAGGATTTGGGTTGGAAACCCGTCTGTGAAAGATATTTTTCATAGGTAATCCGGCCCTGATTGAGTGATTTTCGGTGCTGCGTGAAGGTTTCTTGGTTCCTCCACCGGGTTATTGCGTCCATGTCCGCCGACGTTTCGATTCCCGACTCGGTCATCGTCTTCAGGGCTTCCGAATGCCGAACACCAAAGTATATAAGGAAGAAATTTTTGGCGAAATGGCATTCGGAAGCCCTGAAGAGGATGACCGAGTCAGGCATCGAAACGTCGGCGGAAATGGCCGCGAAAACCCGGTGGAGGACCCGAGAAACCTTCACGCAACAGATACGCCGGGAAAGCACCACATTTTCGGATCGATTCCTAGTACACTGAGGCGACCAGAGTGAAAATTTGGAGTTTAAGAGAGCACAGAAAATCTAGTGGGACAATTAATTATAGGGATTTTTTTTGCAGGAGACGTGGCTAAATAGAAAGTAAGAAGAATTTCAGAACTCCTTTTGTCGGATGGGACGCTCAACCGTAAACTCCATTTCACCTTTACTTAAGTGTAAGTAAATAATTTCGCAATGTTTCTCACCCCCTTTCTCAATTATATGAAATAATCCTACCTCATTCTTGGATAACCACATTTTTACAGTCAAAATAATCGTTTTTCATTTGTTTGCATAATCCCCAACTGTCCCGTGTGATGAGTACTTCAACCTAAGTATCCATCCGTCGGAAACGTTTAAATCCATGGACTCCTTTGCAACTCTCTTTAGGAGTAGACTAATTTCGACAAAGGATTTCCAAGCACTCAATTTTTTCCCTGAAAAACGTTAAGTTCTACCCAGTTGCCCGCCTATCCTAAATGTCCCGAATAGACTATGCTGCCGGATGCCTCCCCCAAATAAGAAGCATCTGAGAAAACAAATTTGTCGCTTGAATAAGAATAAGGTCACAGCAATAGAAAGAGTGGAAAGAACACCTAGTGCATCAACAGATTATGAAGGGTTTTAGTAGGAGATATGACTGAACAGGAAATAGATGACGACCTACATAGGTATGGAGTAGAACGCACAGTTCACCAACCTATCAGTAGCATACAATATTTTAGAAAACTAGGGTAAAATAGCATAAGTATGAATCACCAGCGTTCAATTTGTTGACCGATTAGCAGATAAAATTTTTGGAATTCGTTTTCAATCAAATTGATCAATACTATGCTGATTTCCAGGGAATTTCAGCTGAAAATGTTGTTGTTGTCATCCCCAATATATTTTTAGAAGTCTCTCTGCGCCATTCTTTGTAGTCTTCAGGAGATTTTTTGTCACTTTATGCCCCTGCAAATTAATTACAGCCAAACGTTAGACTGTAAGGGTACAGATACAAAGGGTACTTATAATCAGACTGAAATCAAAACATTTTCAAAATATTCATCAAAAATTCTCTGCTTCAATCATGAAGCAGAGAATTTTTGATGGATGGAGGACATTTAGGATATTAGAACATTACTCTCCAGTTTTTTTTAATGTAACGACGAAGATATGAATATAAATTTTCATCTATCATCCAAACGCATTAATTTTTTATCCGTGCCAACAGTCCTGATTATTTTTATTGAACACGTAACATTGTACATGCAAAATATATTCTCTAAAAGTTGTCGGACCCGAATACCTGAGGGGACTGAGACTTAAGTGCTTTCTCACATGCCTTCCTTGTACATATTGTGACCTCTTATTAATCTTCGGTCGTTCACATAGCCCACAAAGTGCAACCCCACCTCCCTCCACGTAGCCCTGATCCTCTCCTGAACCCGTTCCCCAAGCGAGGAACACGTCGTAGTTGAAACCGGATTGCCTGTCATTCCCTTCTTCAGCGTCTGCCAAGTTTATTCCCCAGCGAGACCGGCAACTGCAAGTTCGAGCGCGCGTATTATTTTCATAACTTTGTCAATTAAGCCCGCATTTGGCGCTATGCGAGTGGGGGGGAGGGATAGGAGGGAGGAAAGGGGAGGGGAGACGGAAAATGCTAAGAAGGGAGTTCCACTCGCGCTGCGTTACCAACTTAAACAGCGCGTGCTCTCCTTCCTAGAGAACTCTGAGGTATTAACGGCAGAAAGGGGGCCTATATGATATTAGGTTCGTTATTGGTTCGGGAAAACTTTCTCCGTGGATCCTCAGGCGTGTCGTCATGCACAAGAGGAGCGGCGGAAGTGCGAGGCGGGGCCGAAGGGAGATACACACGGGGTGAACGTAACATCGCCTCCCCGATCAAAAACTATACCGTTACGAAGAACGCGGCTCCGCGAGGAAACCATCATCACCATTCAACATAGCGTTTCCGAATACAGTTAACTCCAGATTATCCGTCCGCGAGTTATCAGGGATTCGGATTATCCGTACTTCGCCGATCGATTTAGTGTGTTACTTACTTACTTGGGTTCAGAATACCTATATCGCCATCCCGGGCTGTGTGCCCTTTACGGTCGTGGTTGGTAATATTGAAAGGGAATACATAAATTGGGGAAGAAAGGTTATTTTATTGAGGTAGGAAGCTCGATGGGTTATTTTGTTTTGGGAGTGTTTTGTGGGGACAATCCAAAGGTGTAGACGGGTTATTTTACTAGGGTATAATTGTTTGGGATGATCCTGGGGGTAAGAAGGATTATTTTGTTAGGGAGTTTAGCGTTTTGTGGATAAGGAATTAATTTAAGAATGTGCGGTTGTTATAAGATCTTGTATAGAGATGGAGATTGAAGGGTTATTTTGTTAAGGTGTTGTGTTGGGTAGGATATCTTGGGAACAGGTTTCATCAGGTTCAGGTGGTTGTAGGTTGGGGAGCTGAGATGCTCCTTGCCCTGTGCCGGAATGGGAATAGGTGATGGGAAGGGGATTTGCAAGGTTAGGTTGGTTTGGTGATGCTGCAGCTTCATGGTGGTTTGATGAGTCTTCTTGGCAGGTGCCTTCTGTGACTACTGGGGCTGGAGCTGGGAAAGGTTTAAATTGAAGGTGATGAGATTTAAGGTGTGTGGTGTTAGCAGGGAATTTAGGGATACTGATTTTCTGTAATGGTTTGGAAGGAAGGATCATATTGCGAGGGTAGGCGAATTTGCCGGGAGGTAAGGATGGGGACCGATTAGGTGTGTCGGCAGTGCTGGTCAAGTATAATGGTGTGGACTATTTTCCAACAGACGAGATGGGTCACACGTAGTGGTATATATTTTAGCGCAAGGGAAAAAGATACAAAGTTGCTGACGTCAAATTTATTTCACCAATAATTTACATTACAGAATTACAGCAATAACCACTCCAATCCTGACTCTCACTGCGGGCCTACCAACTTTTTCGATGTCGTATGCCAGGCTTCGTGCCACACATTTAGTTGCGACCAAAAGGTATAGCCCTACTGGATTCTTTTTTTCGTAATAAAAGGCTATTATTCACAGCGAGGATGTTTTCATCGGCTATATTAATCTATTAATTATTTTCATTGGCTATATTAATTAAATATCTAATATTGTGTTATGCTCTTAGGGAGTTTATTTATTTTGGCGGCGCACCGTAGAGAAAAGAAACCGGAAAGAACCAAGAAGCGGATTATCCGTGATGGTTATAAAATGGCATCATGAAATCGATTGAAGCATATTAAAAACGCTGAACAATAAAGCCCGCGTGAATTTTTCATTTACAACATTTCACCTCGGTGAGCATAAAGTGCCTATTAAATAGCAAATATTGTGAAGATCAAGAAATCTCCGAGTGCCAAGGATCTAATAAGCATTACTATTTTAATCATCTCATTGGGGGTCTAAAAGTTGGCGCATAGATAATAAGGTAAGACTACAGATGGGCAACTCGGTAAACTACCGCGGTATTTTTCGTAAATTACCAACACCCCTGAAAATAATCGTAATAAACGGTAATTTTCAGATAAGTTCTTTTCCAGAATATTTCTCCCTCGCGAAGAAACCATTGGAATGGGTGATATTATAAATTAAGAAGCTAAAACGATTTCGTTTACATCGTTTACATTGTGTCCGTGATTGATTCAGAGTAAAATAACAAATGCGCATTGCACAGAGGTATGTCTTTGGAAGGAAAATTTCTCATAGTGTGACAAAAGAGAGGCAAATTGCGTGGTGCTGCCAACTTCGTTATATTTTTTTAAATGAGTTTTAATAGATAAATGTCCTGATATGTTTGATATAAGCGTTGGCATTGGTAATGCTACTTGATTTTGTTTTGAGTCCTCTGAAAGGATTTGCAGCTCAAAATTTAAAATTACCGGATTAATACGGTAATTTTCGAAAATTACCGTAATTTACCACGGTAATTTACCTCAATTGAAGATTACGATGATTTACCCATCTCTATGTAAGATATAATGCTGCACATCCGCCAAACATTGAAAAAAAACATGCAACATAATAATTAAATCAAGTCAGTTGGACAAGGTGCTCTAAAATCACCTCTTTATAAGGTAAAAATTGAGATATTATTAACCGTTTTTATAGCTTAATAAAAAAATTGAAACTGCTGTTCTTTAATAGGGATATTGACATTAATATCTCGGTGTTTTGAATCCTGCGCGTTAGCTGAGGATTTTCACGAAATTAATCAGAAATATGCAGAAACATACGACGGGATGGTGGGATAAGAAGTATCAGTGGCCCATTAAACATTTAAGAAGTCTATTAAACTTCAATTTTGCCAGTAACTTGAAGCAGGTTCTGGCTCGATAGAGGTCTTTAACAGCACATGAAACCCATCATGCACTCCTTGCCACGAAGTTTGATAGATTTAATTAAACTGATTTACGGCACTACACTCGAGCGTTCCAAGGTCGTAAAAACTTTTGATTAAATTTTTAGATTTAATATACTTCATTCAAAACTTTTTACTTTCGCGCCACAATTTATGGCTTCAAAACCCTTCAAAACATTGAAGGAGCTCTCTTTCCTCGGTAGTAGGGAGACTGAAGCACCTGAATGTCCGCGTAATTAAACATTTGGGCAGCCTTTGCATACGGAGTGATACTCGAATTAACGCCCACAAATTTGCACTAATGCTAAACTACCAGTGATGGCTATGGCCCTGTTTTTTGACCACCACGACTTTTTGATGCTAACAAGCGATTATGGTATCCATTATGTTTAAATAAAATAGCAGAACTTTAGCAAAGCTGTGTGAGCAAATCCAACTTGTTTAAGTGTGTAGAGATATAACTATAGGCCATCGATATTTTCTTCTGCTCTAAAATATCCGTATGAATTATTTATAAAACTTTATAATGGAAGAATGTGACTGCAAACCATCGGTAAAAACTAGATTCAATGACTTGGCAAATTTTACACTTTGATGATTAATTGCTTTAATATTAGAATCTGGTGAACAATTAGGATAACAGAACTATCTTCAAAGAAAATAGAAAACAAATAAAAATTTTTATTTATTTTAAAGTTTCATTTAACCAGCACTTGCTTTAAGTAACGGATTTCATGAAAATATGGTTAATAGATGAATAAAAACACTTAATCTCACTCAACAACACTCAATTCATTCACTTAACTGTTCCTCTCCCAGGAAAAATGGCAGATAGATAGACTGAGCACCATCCCTTTTACGTCATATCCTCAAGGTTTGGCAAAAATTATGAATAAAAGACAATTCTTGAGTTATCAAGAAGCATCAAAGTGTAACTTCTTAGAAACCATAATTAGCTTTCCCTGAAGGAATCAATTCGTCAAGTCAATCGCTATCAAATTTTCTTAGAGAAGGAAATGTAGTATAACGCAGGATGGATTCAAAACATGTAAAACGTGTGTGCTAAGCATGCGGTATAACCAGGGAGAATATGTTACGCCTTATTTGAATCATTTTACAAAATTAATAAGAAAACCTTCCTGTTTAATATCTTCCAAACACTTCACGTAGGCCACCTGAGATGCGGTATTGGGCATATAACTCATTTCATTGTTCCAGATAACTTGCCGTTAAGGCATGAGGGACGGTGATTAATTAAACCGAAACGTAACGATGTAAGTGACCACTAACTGGAATCCCTAGTTTTATAAACATATCAGTTTTGAAAGAAGCTACATCGGAGAACGTTTTTATTTACTGCGTGAAGTGATATAAATCAGGCTAAAAATCCTTGCCCCTACTATACCTCATACTTAGCACAAACCTTCTTATATTTCTTAAAAGCTATCCTCCAATATATTATATTTTCCACTCAGAAAGAGTAGTCCCAAATATTCTGAGTGTGGTGGATACATATCAGCCATTGGGTACAATTATTATAAACTTCAATGATTGGGTTAAAGAGAATGCATAAGGACCAAATTCTCGGCACAGCTGGAAATAATTTTTCAACAGTTAGACCAAAGGGAGCAAATACTTATTTCGACTGTAATAAGCATATGAACTGGTATTTTCCAGGTATTGTGAATACGATTCTATCACGAATCTGTCATTAACTCCCTATCAAATGCTGCTAAATATTTAGACAAGCAATCAGAAGAAGAGATATTCCTCCATTGAATCTAATATCATCAAACTCTTCTTTTTGCCTTTTTTGCTTATTATACGATACTGTTATGAACGTGAATATCCTCAAGTGAAGTTTCTATTGAACGATTGGTCATAAACATCTTTCAATGTAGGTATATTATAAGCAGAGGTATTCACCGTAAGTACACTTACTTACATGTACATACGTGGTACCATGGGATTCACCACGAGGGTATGTGTTAGGGGGTGACGATCAGCAAGCATGCAGCTTAGAGTTGCAAAGCTAATGCTTTATGAAAACGCGCTAGGTATAAGATACAACTAGATGGTTAGTATGTACATAGTAATGGTGCAATTTAAGTTCGACTAAAAAAGTTCGACACCGGTATTTCCCTCGCATGCATGGGTTAACACGTTTAACTGGCTTTTATAACACTATTTTAACATCTTATCGTTAATGGGAAAATGGACAGCATTTGTGGCGTCGAGGAAGATGGAAGTTAATCATTGAATGTAATTTAATAACATTTCAATCCTTAAGGAATGTCACTTTCACTTTAAATCACCATGGCATGACATATGAAGATTTCTCAGAGCTATTGCCCTAAAGGAGGCATTTATATGGAAACCTTCATAACGTTTTCCGAGATTCCTAAACGGGGGACTTAAGTAATTACCTAGGTCAATAAAATGCTCGGCAACCTTAGAGTGTGGACCCCGCGGCCCTCATTC
Source organism: Platycnemis pennipes (assembly GCA_933228895.1). Taxonomy (NCBI): domain Eukaryota; kingdom Metazoa; phylum Arthropoda; class Insecta; order Odonata; family Platycnemididae; genus Platycnemis; species Platycnemis pennipes. The sequence goes on from OW121850.1 coordinate 115,714,014, forward strand.
CTCAGAAGACAGGCCCCTTTCCTCATCCTTAAGTCCCTGCTTCCCTACGGCGACCCGTCCTTCCGTCGGGAGATGAATCGGGCGGAGTCCGAGAGTGAAACTCGAACGTGACTCGATTATCCCCGCGAAACAAAACACATTACCGTTGCGTCCAACCCCCCCGGGGGCCCTTTCGCGGTCCGACAGGGGCCTCCCACGAGGAAATGGAGCACGAGGGATATGGATGGAGAGGGAGAGAGAGAGTGAGCGTGGAAATTCCTCACAACTCCGAGAGCCGGGAGAGAGTTATCGTGGATTGCCCTGGGGGAAGTGCGCGGGTCGGACGGGGGTTAAATGAGAAATTATGTAGCGCGGTGGGGGAGGATCGGAGGGAAAGGGTCGAGTATAGGGGTTGGAGGGGGGACGCTTTCATGGGGGAATAAGGAGTTGATAGGGGTGGGGGGTTGGGGGAGAAAATTTCCGTCTGAGGAGACCTCGAGTATAAAGGCAATAACGTATGGTGATGGGGGTTGAGACGGAATTCGAGAAGGGGCGGGACGAAAGACAAGGAGCAAAAATATTATACTCGAGACGTCCCAGAGTCGGAATTTCACGCCACGGCAAACCGTATTCTTGGGGGGCCAGCGCACGACTCGAGGCAGCTTTGCGACGGAAATTTGACGCTTTCGAGCGCCAGTAAAAGCTTGCAGTGAATCCACGCTCACGGCAGCCATTACGAGAGGGGGAAAAATATCACTTGGGCAACAAAAACAGTAGCAGCAGGTTTATAACGAAAGGCGACCGACATTTAAGGTCCCTTTTGTGCTGTTCAGGATTGCTGGGAGTTACGCAGGGATTGGAGGAAGGATTGAGTGAAACCCAGTGTCTGCATTAGCCTTTACCTCACGACAGGTAACAAAGTAGCTAAGGTTAAACCCCTCATGAAGCAAAACCCAACGTAGCCATTAGATTACTCCTCACGAAAGGCATCAAAAGGTCAGCAGTTTAACATCTCAACCGGGGGAACGTAGTGCTAAACTTGAAGTTCTCTCAACACAGCACTCAAAAAATGTTTACAGCCAAATTTCTAATTCACGCCCGGAAACGGGATGAGAGGACATAGCTGAAACCATATCTCACCAATCCCTTCCTTGCCGATAAAAACTCACATATCAGTGAAAATGAACTATGGATGTGACATTGATCATATTTTAACTGCTTTCACCACTAAACGCCGCACGACAATTTACAACACGAGAAGAAAGAAGAGCTTTGTTACTCGGCCATTGAATCGAGTTTTACATAGATTACTTAACGCATCATTTATACAGAGCATATGTCGGTTATTTTAACATCCAGAAGTCCTGATTATCATTTGCCGTCTTTCAACTCAAAGGTCATGTGTTCGACCCCCGATCTGGGTATTAATGCTGCGCATGTTTCCAGTTTGTTAATGCTTGGCTAGAATGGGGAACATGCACTATTTTTTATGACTTTTTGAATATTAAGTTTATTACCTATAATGTGCTTTGCGAAAATTTTGCTGAAGAATTAAGTTGTACCTATTGCAAAGATATTACTCTTTGAAAATTGTACCTTTTCGGCAGCTTAAAAACGCGACGTCATCGCATGACGTCACGGCACGGTATCACTATGGGCGTTATTTGTTTATTCGTATAGATACGTTAAGAATACTTGGCGAAAACGTATGTATTTTTCTCATTTGTTTAATGCAATAAACGGCTGTACTTCGATTTTTTATATAAGTAATATGGATGATGACGAGCAAATCGTCCATAAATTATATAATGCCTGTATGGTGCCCAAGAATTTCAGCTAAGTATATGCAATTGTTAGTTTTTTTTAAGAAGAACGCCGCCATAAGGAAGTGAACCAAAGGAAATTGTCGGAATGTGCTTTTTTTCAGTATTTTTTCAGTCATCGTTTCGTACGGGAAACGGCTAAAAACCTCAAAACAATGTATTCACTTCGTTTTATTTGAATAATAAATGTCTGTCTTCGTAGCAATATGGAACCTATACCGTGCAATGACGTCAGAAGGCGTTTCAGGTCACGTGACTTTCGTCAATTGTCGGAAACATTTCAATTGCATTTAATAATCTTTGTGCCTGGCATAGAAAATTTTGGCTTATATATTTGAATTCGTGAGAAATTTTCACATCAAGTACATCATTAATCTTCGAGAAACAAATTTCATGCATATTCCCCATTTAAGTCGGAAGACCAAAGTTCATTGCAAGGTAATCGCATCAGGCTGAAGGCCAACACATAAAAAGTGTTGCCGTAAATTGTCGTTGCGCGCGCTTAAATTCGGCGATGGAAAGGATTTACTGAGCGATAGCCTTTTTAACGGTTTACCTATTTGGAAAACAACAACAAATAAAAATTCAATGTCCATTAGAGTCGGCTAGTTGGGATCGGATAGAAACGAGCTGACCGGGTAAACTAGAAATGTTTTCCTTGAATTTCTCTTCGGGCGACGTACTTCGCTCCACGTAACTCTTATCCATTTACCACTGGAAATAGCGTCGATCGATAAACATTTATCGCTTCAAGGCTAGTGCTTCTCATCGAAATTGAATAAGCCAAAAGTCTCGCCTCAATATGTGCAATCCACTTCAGGAAGCATGCAAAAACAAAAAACAAATAAAATGCCAATTCCGTTAAATTTCGATTAAATACAGCAGATAGGAGGGCAATAGCAGCTATTAAAAGCGCATATTTAAAAGTCAATATCGCTCAGCATGGCATTTCCAACGAAAAAGGCTGAAATATTATGGTTTGTATGTCATTGCTTGTATGAAATATACTCTTGACAAATAGAGAGAGAGAAAAAACACACCTAAAATGATTATAAATCGGCGCCACGTCAACAGTAAAAACGGTCTGAAAACAATGCATCAAAAATAGCTCTTCACTGGATGATTATCATAGCATAATAATTAAATGGGTATGTTAATGCAAATTAAGAGGATAACAATATTAATATTACCTAGTTCAAATACCCGCAAGGTATATAAAGATATTTCATTTTATTTTCGCGTATTCCAGATAAGGTCTAGCTAGGGAAGAGCAGTCAATTTTTCGTATATGACCATCATATTCTCCCTGTTCTCTTTAGATAAATCGCTGTCTACGATTAGCTTGAAAAATGATTCACACGCATGTCAATAAACATCAAGCGATGCAGTAGCAGAATTAGAATAGTTTTTTTCGGTTCACTAACTGATCAGTTAGCATTGCTCCAGCTAACCTACCCTTAAACCTAAACCAAGCATAATATCCATGCTCTATGTGGGATTCTCACTCTCGGCCTTTTGATTTCCAGGACAGTTAATTACCCACCTGACTTCCTCAGCTCTCACGGCTGATGTAAGTGAGTTGGCGACACGCAGCTTCAGTAGGTCTTAGGTAACAGGTACGAATCACACTTCGGGAATACTGTTTAGGCCTATGGCTTAAGTTCACGTTAAATGAAGTGATATCACACCACCATATTGGATATCTTAAGTCTAATCTCCAACATTTAATCTGCCCCAAGAAGGACAAAATATTCGTATCCAAGGGATGCGATTTGAACCCGCGAACAATGCGCTATGAGACAGACGCAAACACCAGACCAGTGTACCGCTGTTAGATATTTAAACCCTTAAATTAGCACTGCACGTATGTGTGTTTCTAAAATATCTCATTGCTTGTTAAGTAAAATGCCGTCACAGTCACGCATAGAGCAGTATTCTTTCAATTAGTAGATGCAGATTGATTAATCACCGATTGGTATTATTGGTGATTAATCAACCCCGTGCAACCTCAACTAAAGGTGAATTTAAGGGGACTCGCTATGCATAGTCATGTCAGTATGTACTCGAACAAAGAGGAACAAGACAGTAATACACAAAATAAATAAAAACATCATTATCATCAAGGGTCAACAATCCTAGGATTGGTTTGACGCAGCCCTCCACTCGATTCTTCTATCGGCCAACCTCTTCATACTAACGTAGTTCCTCTCTTTTACCTCCTTTACGACCTGTTCTATGTAACTCATACGACACCTGCCTTTTCCATTCTTCCCGTTCACTTTTCCTTCGACGATCATCTTCATCAGGACATCGTGTAAAAATTCGCGGCTGAGCTTAAAGCCATCGAGTGCGTCCACCGGGTTACGGATGGTGGGTCGACCTCTAGATATAGAGGTTAGTTGCGAGATAAGCGAGTTTACTCGTCGAGTAAGCAGTCGTGGACGAAAAGCGACGGCATTCCGAGGGGGTATTGGTCTATCCCTGGGTAAGGTAGGCCACTAAATAATACAGAACCTGTGAAGATACCGTGACTTGGGGACGGCGGCCGCCAACAATTACGCTTCCCATCACCCGGAGGAGAGGTCAGCAGCTCTTCTTCACATCAGTGAAGGTGGAGACCACAGTGGTCGGTACAGCGACACCTCTTTCACTACAGGCGTGGTAACATTCACTTCAACGGCTGTAGTACTGCGATGTGGAAGGCAATGGGAAACCACCACATTATTATCCCGAGGAGTCGCAGCTACTCCACTCTTTCCTCCAAATAAAAACATAGACACGGAAAAAGGACACACTCTTGTTTTGTTTCCATCAACTGGGGTAAAATACAGATATTTTGCAAGTACATTTGAACACAGACGGCCATGATAGAACCCTAATCTCATGACATACGCTGTTACGGCTCTGTTTTTCCATTGAAACTTCGTTCGAATGCGAAGAGAGGAAGAATATGGAGGAAGAAATGGGTGGCAGGCCTAGGAAGAGAAAGAAGGAGTTGAGGGTGGAGGGCTAGGGGGGTAGCGTAAGGAAATAAGGACGAGATGACGCACGGGGAAGATAAAGCAGCCCCACCACACCCGAAAACTTTCCACGGAGGAGTTCCGAGATGAAAAGGTGAAGAAGCCGTGAACTGCTCACTGCCTCGGCACCTCACCCCCACATGCCTTTCCCTTACCCAACACCCCTCCCTACCCACACCCATCCCCTCCCTTCTTCCGGCGTAAAAAAAATACCGCGCGCGTAAAAATAAAGGGGAAGACGTAAACGGATGCATAAGAAAGAGTGAAAGATACAGGGTTGGCAGGGGGTGAGGAGCAAGGAAAAACTTTCCCCAGCTTAACTTCGCCCTCTCTCTTTCCCGAGACTATTATCTTCCTCCGGCGAAAACCTTCGTAAGTCAAGGACAGTATTTCTTTTCGGTGTTGTTCCTTCAGCACATTCACAAAGCCCAGCGTATGGCCGCCATGTTTCATTCAGCGTCGCGCGATGATGTTAAACGCCCTACCAGTGTGTTATACCCCTTCATGCACGAATTTTCCTACCGCCGATGCAGGTTTTATAGATGCTGAGGGCTTCTATGGAGTTCACCTTAAACTGGTTTCCAAAAGATGGAGACCAAAAGATAAACATTTAACATTAAATCCGAGAAATCATTGACCAAAATCCATTTTCGTCTAATGACTATTTGAAAAACTAAGCTAACATGTAGTGATAGAATTTCTCCATAGTGAAGGGAAGTACAAAGGCAATTATACACTTAACAAAAGTTATCGTGCTCCTCGACCTTCCTCACTTCCGTTCCCCTTCCCACCTTTTCCTCCTCACAGTCCAACCTTAGCTCCTTACCTCGCTCTTCTCAGTTTCCCACTATGCATGTACTTGTACACGTCACCAGTGAATTACATTCCTGATAATACTTTGTTTACATCCAAACCATGGTCGTGGAGCATTTTATGTTTCATGAGGAAGAAAATTGCATTAGTTCTCCCTATTAAGGCTACTTTAGAAGAAGTAATTAATTAAAAGTATCAGAAAATCAATGAAATGTGTTTGCAAAATGTTTTCATCCAAACCATGGCCAAGGAGAATTTTATATTTCATGAAGATGAAAATGGAATTTGTTCTCCTTACTAAGACTACTTTATGAGAAGTAATCAATTGAAATTATCTGAAAATCAACTAAAAAACAATCAAATGCACTCAGTGCACCAAAGAAGGTATTATGACATCATTGATAAAAAGCTTAAAACTTTACGCCTCATAAGTTAAAATGTGAGAAGAAGACAAAATGTTAATTTTGAAGATTCATGTACGTAGGGTTCAATTCGGTACGTTAATTAACTGGACACCGGCAAATATTTGTTAGTAAGTTAATTTTATATTATTACGTTCTATATTTCATCGCACAATCATGCTACGTGCAAAATATTTTAAAATCTCGCTAAAGGGAATTACCTAATATAAATTGAAATAAACAAGATCTATTCCCTTTTTTCGGATCGAATTTTTCATATTTTCTTGAATAACAACACCAAAGAGGTAATGGAATGAAGAAAATTAAGAAGTGAACAAATGACTGTATCACCAGCGCACTTAGATATATAAGAAAAGGCTGGAGAATAGTTGCGCCAATGGTAGAATACTTGTTTCATGGTACACTTCCCCAGAATTGGCCATTAGAGGGTTGCATTGTTTTCTATTTCATGCACATTTTGCACACATATGGTACAAGGTAGTAGCCGCCTTTCCTCTTATAGGAGTTGAGTGGTTTGTTCTCTGCATCATCGAACCCTCCATTCCACAGCGCCATTACAAGGACCAACTTGGCCCGCAGAAACAAAGGCGGACGAGATGCCCGGGCTATACCATGCGCACGCCACGCCACCCTTAATGTTCGCCGGGACTTTCTTGCAATCACGCAACGGCGTAGTCACGCGCAAAGTTCTCAAGTTACTCCTTCAACCCTCCACCCAGTCTTAAGACCCTGGAGTCCGATCTCCGCCCACCAAGAGCGCCATTGAACTGCGGAGGAGACTTGGGATGCTTCGCCGTCAAAGCACTGGGGGCGACCAAGTTGCGACAAAGTGCGAGACTCGCAGGCTATTAATGCATAACCTCCCGAGGCCCGATTCCTTCACGTTCCAACTCGTGAATGTCCCCTCATTAACCGTAAGTGCTCTCGTTTTTTTCATAGCCGAAGCGAAGGCTGGAACGACCCAGGCACAATGCGGTAGTTGGTGGACGGAATATTGTGCAAGATAAGCGCGAAGTTTTGCGTCACATGGAAGGCTAGTTACAAAGACAGAGGTGAAAAACTGCTTGTCGACGTTACGAGCGCATTTTGCGTCCCTCCTGATCATTCCAGCGAGTTGACGATGGATTTAGGGTCAGAAAACACTAACATCTGCCTTAATTATTGATATAATTAACATCATTAAATGAATTTCATTATCTCCTTTCAAAATATTTCGAAGAGACGTAATTGCATAAAAGTGTAGTATTAAGTTACATACATGAAATGATACACTGAATTTCAGTGCGATCGTAGAGAGAAAGCCGAGTTGCACTGGTATTAACAGCACCATTGCATGTTTTGGAAATTATAAATTTCTTAATTTTAAGAATTGACTAATCATTCTAATTATTATGCGGATAGAATTTATTCAATGCATGTGCCTGGTGTTTGCATAAGCTACACATTCTATAAAGTAGTAGTATTGTACCTCTTAATAGCAGGTGCGAAATGCAAGTGTGGTAAGTGGTTATTCCCTCTCTACCACACACCACGAAAGCGGTTCGTTGGGCAATCTAATAATGCAAATATAATGATTTTTGGCGTTAATTGAAAGTAATATTTTGTGAATTTTATCATTTTTTTCCCGCTTGGTTGCATCCCGACGTAATATCTCTCATTATTAACATGATTGGTAATGTAATATAGTTTTTTTTCTTTTATTTTCCTAATAACCACCCAAAATAACTAAGTGTTCAGTTAACCTCATCAGGCAGCTTTTGAAGCGCTAAGTAATAGCGCCAAACGGCCTTTGACGGCTCACCATAGCGCTGAGTCACTTCCTGAAGTCTGACTCTGAGATTCCAATTGAGTAGCCCATTGGACACTTCTTTAAAGTCAGTTTTCAAAATGGTAACCTGTTAAATGAAGATAACATATCAATAAAAATAAATACCCGCTTTTGGACCGATACAAAATTATGCTTGTTTCGCTCGATTTACGAAATACTTGGCCCTGCAAGGATTTATTTGGGACGTGACACTGGGTCTGTCCAAAATAATTTCCCTTACTGGGTCGTTTGTTGATGAGGACATTATTCAGAGTTTCTTTCGCGTCACGACTTCTCAACCAATGAAATCCCGGGCAATTAATGGCCCACGTCACCACGCAAATTCATTGACGTCCAAGGATGAGGTTGTAAAAAAAAATATTTTGCCCTCCGCCGACGCAACTGCGAGCCAGCCAATTCGAACCTGTTACTAGCTGTAAAAAAATTGTAAGATACATGCTATTTCACATGAACATTTCGAAGGATATAGACGGATTTATTGGTTTCCGCAAACTTAACTTTTGAACGGAAAGAGCAAGGATAAATCAGTCAATGTCCATCCTGCGTAAAATGTATCACCCGGAAAATGTGAGGCAAAGTACTTACAGTTCTTTATTCCCTTTAACATTTCATGTGCTTCTAGATGCTAGATTTAAAATAGGCTACGTGGAAGAGAACCTATAAAAAGTTGAGTCTCGAGGCAATATAGAAACATTAGTATTGGTTAATGGAAGTCGAGTGATTGGATCTTTATTATGGGGTTGCTAGTCCATATGCAGATGTCATGAAATAAACAAGAGTATACAAGCCTATTGGCATACTGGTCAGGCATAATAATAAAATTTCAATATATTATAACGATTATGCGATATGATAATCGGTCCTGATGACAATGTTGGCAGTACAAGTATTACCAATGCATCACATATAGTCAAAAAGCTAAATATGAACTAAAATAGAAATAAGGTTAAATTATTATATTAACTTAATATAAATATTAACTTAAAGACCGAGTAAACAATCAAATGTGCTGGATACAACAGTAGAAATTTAAGACATTTAAATGCAGAAAAGTTTCATGTTACTCATTTGTATTAGTATACTAATTGTTCTTTCAATATGCCTCAACTATATTGAATAAATATTTTTCCAGGAAAGCAAAACTTAATAATTGAGAAAATGGCTACGAAAATGAATCTGTGAGCAATTATTACGCGATCAGGATCTATCTATGATATTTTCAAGTCGTTTTTACGAAGCTAATACGTCATTACGTTGTGCAAAAATCAAAGCAACACTTGACCTCGTAAGAATATAATTCTCACGTCATAGTGAATCACATATAATCCACGTAAATAAGACTGAGATACGCAAAATAGGGGTCAAGAATTCTTAGATTAAGGAAGGAGATCGCATTTTTATCTGAAGTCTCCTTCAGATGGGAAAATCATCCAAAAACCATCATTTGGGTTTAATGACCCTTTAGGGAGGCGTTTCTTTTTTTTACGGGCTGGCGCTTGACACAAAGTATGTTTTAACATATTCCAACCTTGGTCCAAAATTCCAATGGTTTTGGAATTAAGTTCTCTTAAATGTCACAAAGCTTTCAAATGAGAATGATCTATCATAAGTAAGAAGGAAAGAAAATATGTAGAATGTTGTAGGACACATGCTATTAACATGGATTCGCCATATAATTCGAAAAATCGGAAAGAGGATATTTGTGCAGCCACTGCGAGGGACATAGGTATACATTTGGGAGAATTGCTGGAGTAAAAAATATATTGTACGATCACAAAGTATTACAAACAAATATGAGTGTCCATATTTTAGATCATTACCTGCTGAAATAATTCAAAATACACCAACCAATGCTACTATAATAGGACTAACTCCACACTACCTTTCTGAGTAGCTTGAGTGACATTAAATTATTGAACATACTTTACACTTTGCATTTTTAATAAGTAGCTTAAAGTTATGCAGCACTGTATCTATAGATAAATACATGTACATTTACGTACTATATGTCAAACCTGAAGCGTGAACGGGGGTGAAATTCACATTGATTTGGGGAAACCAACCCCGTATCCAAACTTATCGCTTTTCAAGGGACTTTTACTAATGTTATCTGCTTCTGATTAAAAAAATGACGTTTTGAGGCTATCAGGGTCATGAAAGAGACAAACTTGACTGGGGTTGAAAATATTTAGGGGGTGAAAATCGAAAAAAACCTTAAAAAACCACCTTTGTCTTTCCGGGCTACTGCGCAGACCACTACGCTATCCAGGATCAATTATAATTCACATGGAAATTTTACCTAGGTTCAATGCACTAGATTTAGAGTGGAAAGCCAAAGGTATGTGGTTCTATTCCCGGTCCAGGTGAATTTTTGCACGTCAATTAATGTGAACATATACATTTAAGTAGTAACCTACGAACCACGGCGAGGTTGCGTGGGAGGAACATGCACCACTTGTATGCAAACTACCAAGACCTACTTGATGCAAATGCCATGCAACCATGGTTACCATGGTATAGGGCATATTCTGCGGCGGAAAAATAGGGAACTAGTCAGGGTAATGACGATTGAAAAGCCCAATGAAGATTGCATTTTTCTTTTCGGATTTTCATAATTTAATCTCCTCGGAAAAATAGTCGCAAATGTTTTCGCCTACTCTTGTCACGTTTTCCTGAAGCTTCTGCCTTCCTGTTGAGTGACCTGATTTCAATTAGTGTTGTATTGACACAGCTTAGTGCGGTAGTGCGTGGTTTTTGGCAGTGTGGTTGTGGCAGTGCGTGATTTTTCTCACCCTGCCATACACCCACGAGTTTTCTTTCCCGGTAGTTATTAGATGTAAGTGTAATGCTGCTTATTTCCACGGTTAATATTCAAAAAAGATCATATATTTAATGCCGGCAAGAAATACTATGAGGCCTCCATCATTTTTTTTACTAATAAATATGATCAATATCATATCACACTCATTTTTTTCTCACACAATAATCACTACTGGCGTATTTTATCAAAATTAACGCTGTTTATGAATTAGAGCATTCAACAGATAGCAGCATAAGCTTCAGGGCATCACAAAATGACGAGGTGAAAACATTTGCAACACAGGTTCCGAGAAGATTAAATTACGAACAACCGAAAAGAGAAATTCAAGGTCTTCATTGGCTCTTTTTACCACCATCGCCCTCACCAGTTCCCCAATATTTCTCCTGCGAAACATGCCCTGTATCGCGTCTGAGGGTCGTACAAGAAGTGGCTGCGTGCTAGCCCAGTGTATATGCGGGTGCCGGGCGCGAAGAAAACGCGACAAAGAGATGAACCCTTCGAGAGGAGAGATGGGTAAGGGTATGGGCTTGGAAATGGCTCGGCGGCACCCCTAAGGAGCTTATGCGCTCGGAATAGGGGGAGGGATGGTTTTGGGGGGGGTGGGGGACGAGGAAAAGAGAGTAGGGTGGATGGAACACGTTCTTGGGCATTGGATGCGGGGGAGGTAGCTGCTAGGGAAGAGGATGGAGGGTAAAAGTCCCGGAGTGAGAAGAAGGGGGTGCGGGAATGGAAGAGGAGAGACGGGAGTGGGGCTTTAAAACTTCATTTACATGGAAATAGTATTCGAGTCTTCACCACTCAACTTCCAAAAAGAGGGGCCGCTCCCAGGTGACTCAAAACCCCCCCACCAAGCATTCCTCAAGTCCTGCCAACGACACCTCAGATGCCCCCCCCTCTACTCTCCCCCCTCAGTTCCCTCAGGAACCCCTTGAACCCCTTCCCCTCCCCCTCCTCTCGATCCCTGACACCAACATTTCTTTTCCCTCCCATTCACAGCCACTCTCCTCCTCTCTCCTCCCAAGCGCTCCAGGGGAACCCTCGAGGTTGCTGCAAAAAGGGACTTCGTATTTTTTTCTTTCTCCGCAAAGCTTTAATGACAGGGAAATGGCTCTCTCTCCCTCTTCTTCCCCTCACTCGGAATATTTTCGTGTTTTATTATGAGCAGAAAATGCCGTGCCTGCCATAAAAATATAGGAAGATGTGAAAAATGTGCTTGTGGAGTGAGTGGAGCACTTGAACTTCTCACATCCACGAGTTGCGCTGCACCGGTGAAAAATGTAAATTAGGTTCATCATAGCTCCATCAGCATAGGAAATAGCTTTTTTTAAATACTTCTGGGAGAATAAAGAATGCATTGGTAAAAGCTATTGAATATAGCTATCAATGTCCAATAGTCAATAGTCCAGGTCAGTGCCTTTCACTGGATAATTGAATGAGTTGACCGCCGGGTAACATGCCTTTTCTAAATAGCTAGATACAAACGGAAAAATCTAAATAGATTAAATTACAAATTGAAATGTAGAATGCCTTCAGGCAAGTTGAAAAAATATACTGTAAATTCACTGAGAATAGAAAGATGATTCGAGGCATTAAATGAATACTTCTGCGTCGAATAAAAAATTTGTAAAAAGAATGTTGGATCAAAATGCATGCATACAAATTAAATTTGTTCTCTACATTAATAGTTAGGCCTTGTATATAAACTGAAACGATTAATGGTCTAGATTTGAATTTTGAAAGATGAATACATCTGGGAAAATTAGTGGTGTTGCAGTATTATATCATCATTCTAAAAGTTCATATAGATTCCAATATGGAAATGAGAGGTACAGTAAAAAGATTTCGTCTGAAATCTCTAAGATGAATAAATGTGGTAAACTGATGCCGTTTATTCAACTGGCTCTCGTCTTGTCTTCCAGAACAACTCACTCTAATGAACATATAATATCACAACCTTGCAGATATAACATCTAAAACTATCTGATATGACGGTATCCTTGCAAATGAAATGAAATTCATAACGGAAGGAATTACAAAAATGATTAACTAATTTAGTAACATGTACTGAGCTTGTCTGAATCTTAGAATTCGTTAACTACAGGATGGATAACAAGTAGCCATGTATACCTACTGAAGGGATGGATGGTGATACAATATTCTTGAATTTCTCCTCTTGAATTTAAAAAAAAAGAGTACTTGGAAAATATGATGAGAAGACAAAAGAGCGATGTTACTTGTCACTAGTTAGGCCCCACCTTGAGTATGCAGCTAGTGTATGGGATCCGAATAAATTAGGTTTGATTAGAGAACTAGACAGTGTGCAGCATAGAGCAGCTAGGTTCGTTAAATGGTGTTAGGATAGGTTTATTAGTGTATCAGAATTAATACAAGAATTAGGGTAGGAATCATTATCAGAGCGTAGGTTAAAATACAGCTTTAATCTATTAGAGAAATTTAAATCGGATAGCTTTACTGAAGATGTTAGGCATATATTAAAAACACCAGCGTATTATGCTAGATTCGACCAGATAAATAAGATTAGAGAGATAGATTGTCGCAGTGATAGATTTAAAATGGCATTTTTCCCCCGTACTATAAGAGAACAGAATAGGCATCATAGCAATGGAATAGGTAGGGGAAATATTTTAGAGTACTCTGTAGTGCGTGATGCATGCATAAATCACTTAAATAATATAGATACTAACAATCTAGTTGCATGAGACACTATAAGTTGCTTGTTTGCATGTCGGTAGTGCCTGCTTGATGATCTTACCTCTGCCACACGCTCTCGTGGTGGCTTGCAGGGTATCGTGTAGATGTAGATGTATAATCCCAAAATTCTTTTCTAATTTTCATCAAGTTCAATGCCGACGCTACGTTATTATCTTATTCAGGCTTCTTCTTCCTTCTTATACAAATATCATCTTAATTTACCAACAGCATATCAAGTTACAAATCACCTTCTACGCCGAACTGGAGGCATAATGCTCTAAATAAATAGAAATGCGGTAGCACCGCAAGAACGTAAGTATATGACAGTCATCATAAAATGCTGGTTCATTGCTGATTAAATAACTTGCTGGGTACTTCTTTTTGGTATTGGTATTTGGTTTTGGTATTGACAATAGTGCGCTCAGGAAAGTCACAATTTACACTGATTTGGCATATGATATTAAGATCCTCTTTCCTCTTCCAGAATTCCCAAAATATTGCTCTTCAATGGCCACGGAAGTTGGTACTTTGATTATTAAACTTGGAAAGCCAAAACACCCCTTCGTTCATGACCTCTCTTGGTGGTTCAAACTAAGAACTATGAGTCACAAATTCAAAATTTGACATTGTTCTAAGGATTATACCAGGAATTCTGCGTTGAGGACAAATATAGTACTTAAATGGCAGGGAATAATCTGAAGCCATCCAACAGTATGCAGTGTCCTAAGTCACCTTGGGCCTTCAATGAGTAAGGTACTAAATTGCCGATGACGTTTTGAGGCTTAACTTGAACTCTTTGTAGTTAATGATCATCTGTCCCGAGGATGAAGTCGAGTCCAACTTCAATTTTGGATACTGTGGAATACCTGACCCAGTAGAGGATCGGAGATTTCCAGTATAGTTCGTCATTTGTTTATAAACACCACTCAAACACATTTACATTAGATAGCAGAGTTAATCCACAAATATTAAATATTTCTACTGGTTTACTCTATTTCCACATCCTCTCGGATCACTAGTGAGCTCAATTAAGACGGTAGCATATATTAATGGTCGCTATTACTCAATTAGCTAATTTAGATCCCTGTGTGCTTTCCAAGATGGACTATCGGCCACGGCTCTTCATTCGTGGAGGACTTGCTCTTATTCAGCCTTCACTCTCATTTGTGTATTGAAGACTTTCCCCGCATTTTAAGGCACTTTAGACCGGGAGGAAATGTACACGGATGGATTTGAAAGGGTATAGATAAACCCGGCTTCGGTATCAGCTCTAGAGAAACGGCGCCAAGGGGACCGCGGCTTAACGTCCAATTGACGGATGGAGTACTGAACCCGAATGCTCTCCAAAAAGTACTCATGTATGGATCGGCATAACAAAAAGAAATATCCTACAATGTCGGGATTCGAGCCTTGACCCTTTGGGTGATAGGTCGCTACTCTACCCACTACACCATCCCTACTTACCTACCCCTCTTACCACTCCATTCACCCTTTATACCTATATCTACGACATACCCTGCTAGCCACCTCGAGGGTGTGTGGCAGGGGGTGCATCCACACCAGGAACAATGACACAACGAACAAAAATGAACAACGCATAACAAACACCACACCTTTAAATGTAATAAGGGGGAAAAAAAGAAGAAAAACTACCAAATCCCAACCATGCAGGACACACCCACGAATAGCATGCATGAATTTCATAGGTACTCATTTCATAGACCTTTCGTCCGCCCTCCCCTCTCCCAAAGTCAAGGTCCCTCCCCTTCATCTACCCTCCTCATCTCCTTCCACCCCATACTCTCCCATCATTCTTCCTTCACCCAAAAACTTACTCTTCCGTTCCACTGCCACGCGAAAGCCTTTCCCGCTGACCGCATCCGCTCATATACATATCAGAGAACCGGTAACTTACTTTCGAAATTCTATGCATTTCCTGCCCGTGTTATTGTTCCTTTCGCTCCGACCTCCCGTCCCAGTCGGAAGAGCTCCCTTGTCTATTACCGGTCCCGAGGATTCGGTTTCAATATTCATCGCGTTACGTTTCCACGCCGAAACTGATTCCCGGGGGGCTTCGAGTTTCCCGTCTCAATCCTCTTCTTTCTCGTTTCGTCGCAGGAGAAAGAACAACATCACGATGGCGCGCCTCGAAATTTCCAGTTTGTATGCCGAAAATCTGACGGTTACGGAGGTAAGATGGCAGCCATGACGAGGGTGGTATTGATCGTAACCTTTAGGAAATAGGTGGCGAACATTTCTTTCAAATTATGAAATTCGTGTTTCAAATCCAGAAAAAGGCGATAAATTACAAGACCAGAGGACTATTCCAGTATAAAAATGATTCCAAATGCATGGCAACGAACTGCACAAGACACAAGGCATAAGACACAAGACATAAGACAAGATACGAGAACAAGACATAAGACACAAGACATAAGAGACAAGACATAGCATTTTCTAATTTTTTGACTTTCAAAGGAATAGTTATATTTGCTACGGCTGTTGGACAGAGGAGAAAGACCTGCAAGCAAGGTTGTTGGTGCCTCGTTAAGGAAAAGTGGATAGAAATAAGGATTTTTCGGGGAGCAGAGGAAGGTGGAGAGAATCCTGGTGACGGAATCAGCCTTCTCATCAAGATAGGCGCAGCAAGAACCACGGTTTCACGTGCCAATCAATGATCGGAGAGATGAACTTGAGGTGCTGGACACACATCACTCTACTGTGGACCAACTTTACCAATGGAATATCTCTTCCACGTCCGGGACTCGAACCCGGGAATTCAGAGTGAAAAACCAGTACTCTAAAAATCACACCGACCTTTGCCAAAAATGATTAACAATCCAATGGTATTCCACATTGTAACGTAACAACTGAGCCACCAATATCAACAATGCATTGTGTAAAAATGGAAGTAAACATATGTTTTTGGGTGACGCCGGAGACAATAGCCAGAAGTGTTGGATAATTATGGAACAATAGGAGAGAGAGCGAGAATCGGAGAGTTGTGTGTTAGACGCGGTGGTGTGGAGACGCAAAAGTGACGCGTGCGTAAGAAAGGGCATTATTTGTGAGCTAGTTGGTGTCTGTATGGGTGAATAAGCATTCGTGAGGGAAGAGAGATTATTGGTGTTGTTGTGTATTGTCTGATTTGATTTGAGAAGTGGCTCGAAAGAAAAGAAAGTGTAAAAGTGTATGGCTTGTTAAGTGCGAGCCTGAAGAGAAGTGTATTTTGTTTGTTTGTGTTTGATTGATTTTTAAGTGCTTTTCGTGAGGGCAATTTCTTATGCTGTGCATGTTTTGTGTAATAAATTTGTGAGATATAATACATAAAGGAATATATTACAACATGTTTATATGTACGTATGTACAAACATGTGGGATAATTTCCGAGTCACGCACCAATATCCTTGGTGCGTGTCAAGTCGTTCCGTTTCACGCGTTGGAGCTCTTCGATGCGTCCCGGCATGATGATCCGAATCTTAGCGCTCCAAACTCACCGCCGAAAAGCTGGTGTGGCTAACGAAATAACGTTACATGTGGTTATTTAGCTTGGATACAAGTATACCAATTTGAAAGTATCATTGAAAATGTTTAATTATATACATTGAGCTTAGAGTAGTTACGCCAATATGAAGAGGTTGGCCGAAGTAGGAGAAACGAGTGGAGGACTGCGTCAAACCAATCCTAGGATAACTAATTCTGAAGATTCAGGCGATATGGAGTGGAAGCGACACATAATAACACAGAAAGAATAAACACGAGCCAAATCCACAAAAATAACTTTACTACGACCCGGGTTTCACTGTATCACAGCATCGTCAGGTAGCGTATATCTGAGATACACCAACATTTATACGAAAGAAACAAAATGGGGAGCGGAGGGAGGAAAGAGGAAGAGCGTGGAAGTGGACGGTTATTGGTGGTCAACAGAAGTACCCAGTGTGAGGAAAATAAGTGTGGGAGCCGTGGGAAGGAGTGGGTAACAGGGGGTGAGGTGGTCACACATGAGCGGCAAATACAAAACAAATGTCTCGAAAGGTTTCTTTGAAGACAAGAGCTTCTCTAGAAGTTGGTTGCAGCACAGGACCTCATCCGTTGGGTGCTACGTTGAGAGGTCGTAAATGAGGGAGGGGCAGACCCCTGGTTTCTTTCTGTGTTACAATCCTATGATAGTAGACCCACGATGATGATGACATTGAACTTGAGCTTATTTAAGGTAAAGAAGATTCCAAACAAGACTTTACTTATTGCTATATTTATTCACAGCCTAAAAAAAATAACTAAATACATCATGCTGCTATTTGAAGCTTCCTCCGGCACCAAAAGCTTTCCTCGATTCCCGAACCAAGTGCCGTACAGTGAATGGGAACGGAAGCGACGGTGAATCAAAGCATTTGGTACGTTAAACTAATCAAGACCCTACACTAAGCATTTGGTACGTTAAAGTAATCAAGACCCTACATTAAGCATTTGGTACGTTAAACTAATCAAGACCCTACACTAAGCATTTGGTACGTTAAACTAATCAAGACCCTACACTAAGCATTTGGTACGTTAAACTAATCAAGACCCTACACTAAGCAATTGGTACGTTAAACTAATCATGATCCTACACTGAGCATTTGGTACGTTAAACTAATCAAGACCCTACACTAAGCAATTGGTACGTTAAACTAATCATGATCCTACACTAAGCATTTGGTACGTTAAACTAATCAAGACCCTACACTAAGCATTTGGTACGTTAAACTAATCAAGACCCTACACAAACATTTGGTACGTTAAACTTATCAAGACCCTACACTAAAGTCTTCAAGTCACCACACGGGCATATGGCAGGGGATAGGGTCGTATTTAATTCGTGTGCCAAACTTTAACAACCTGCGACTCACTCCACCACTAGTAGGAAGGGAATTCTTTCTGCGGTTCGACCCCTCGAGTCTCCTGACGTGACATGACGGCCTCCCCGTCGTCCGCCTTCGCCATGTTGGTCCTGTTCATCGGCGATTACGACGTCAGCCATTCGCTGCCATTTTGCCTCCACGAGAGGACGCAAAAAGCGGCGACCTCTCCGCTCATCATCTGCTCCGCTTCCTAAAGAGAAAGGCGCGAGAGGGAGTTTCGAAGCGGCCGCGAGGAATTTGAGAGCCGATTCCGCCACTTAGACGACAAGAGGCTTTTTGCTCCCGTCTTTGAAGGCTCGTGCGACGAGGTACCTAGCTCAGTGAGCAAAGCTCTCGATTACTCATCGGAGGTCCCTGGTTCATTTCTGAGAGAGACTCTTTAGAGGAAGGGTTCTCTTTATCCTCTTGGTTCCATTATCTGAGCAAAATAATATGAGATGGAACTCGAGGGGAACTGGAAGGGTTTCCAGTAAGGCTACCAACTTTAAGTCCTCGAACCGGAAATTTCTGATGTTCTGTCACACGGAGAATCTGAATAGACAGCCTTTCCTCACGATGTCATGAAGTTTCAGAAACATAATAATTATGATTAAGATGTAATCTATTCATTATTAACTATAATAAAATGCAATAAGTTTGCTAACGGATACATATTATATAAATATTATTTAACCGGTATATTTTACACAATGATGCAGTACACAAAAGTATGGTCTGTAGTCGTGGTCCAGAGCCATATAACTCACAAAGGAATGAAATATTTCAAATAAATTAACATACAATAATAAAAAAATGAGATGTATGGAGCTATGGATAAAGAATTTGAGAAGAGAATAAATAATAAAGTAGGAAGAGATTAGCTGAGTGGAGAGCTGTGTCAAACCATTCTCAGGATTGTTGGCTGATGATGAATAATAAATAAAAAATATGAGCTTAAATAAACTTTTCTCTTCAAAAAGAACAAAACCAACCGAATGTTTTAATTTCCCAGCATTTGAAGAGATAATCTTTATTGCCGATGGAATGTATGTCAAAGTGAAAAATTCACAGTTTGATATTTTGCACTGGACCAGAGAATTTATGAAAAATCCTGGGCCTGGAGACGAAATTTCCCGGGTTATGTCCAGGAAATTCATCTCCGGAAACGATCAGGGAGATTGAATATGGCGCGATGGCGTTATCGCTATTATTTATCTGAACTTAGGAGAAAGATATGAGATAGCCGTTCCATAAATTTTTATCTCCTCTCAGCATCACTTAAGGCCATTAGTAGAGTGAGACGTTAAGACAGTTGGTTACTGTGAGCAGTATAGCTCATCCCTGACATCCAACAGTAATGGGTATGAATACCATGAGGAACAAAAGTAAAATGTGTGTGATTAATACTGACATGCAACTGCGGCGAATAAATAAGGTGTCTGTACCTAAGTATTTTAACCTCCATGGCAAGAGATCTTTGGCACATGTAGTCCCTGTGTTGTTAAACAACTTACCTATGTCAATGCATGATATTAATAGCATATCTATTCTTAAAAAATCACTAAAAGAGTGGCTCATTGGCTAATACTGTTAAGCTCTTTATTGTCCAAAACGCTACACAGCAAAAAAAAATATATTTTCACTAAAGGCACCTGCTGACAAGCCGCCTTGGCTTAGCAGGACCTTAACTGCACTGTTATTTTTTTTTATTATTATTTATAATTTATAACTCTCTATTGTGATTGCACCACTACATTGTAAACTGGGAACCTGCTGATAAGCATCAGCTTAGCAGGACCATACAAGATAATAAATAATTCATAATGACTAGACACTAGAAAGTATGCTTGTAACTGTCGTAAGTTGTAATATTTTATTTTTTTGTAACCCATCCATAGGGAAATTACAACATGTAAGCTTTTTTGAAAATAAATTTATTAAAAAAAAAAAACGTTTTCCCAACGACTGTCAGAGTATATGAATAAGAAGACGCGATGTAGTTATTGCTATAGAATCATCAAGACGGTCAAAATTATCCTGTTTATTTATAATTTTAACCAAAGACAGGGGATATGATTCTATTACTTTACTAGTTATTCACGAGTTAAGAAGAAAATAATAGCGGCACTGAAATAACAAGCAGGGACTCCACCAATCTGTTTTAACGCCAGAAAATTGGGAAATACTCGACGTGTGCTTGGTCTGGAGTCGAATTATTCTCACGCCCCCTGGCGTATTCCATTAAGATAAATCACCGCACAGGGTAATGCAGCCTTCACTCGCTTTTCTATTTTCTTCCGACTGCGGTTATACGTGCGTGGAGGCGCAAATGCAATGGTAGTGAGCTAAGAAATGTAGTATGCCTCCTTGTGGTGGGAGCGAGCTTCATTTGTTAGTTCGAGAGTATTTTTTTTCTTTCCCCTAGATCCCCATTCTTGGATATATCGTTTACCTTTGCACTACATGCACATCAAACACATCACTACACTTCCTTTACTAGCTCATCCAAGGCAGATACCTTCTTCTGTCCTCCCCTCCCTCTCCCTTCGTCCTATCATGCGCCTGCCAAGTGATATACTAGACGTACTCCATCCCACAGCACGCACTGAAATTTCTGTAATATAGCGGGCCTATCCTCCCCTATTTTTCATTTTCTACTTCCAAGGGACGGGTATTGCCATCCTCCAGCCGATAGTGCATGGCTCTAGGCGTTGATTCTGATAAATAGTATTTCTGAACATAAATGCAGCTTGCAGAAGAATGTGTAATAACTAGTACTTATGGCCTCTAAAGTATAGGCACTGGTACGGACGAATTTGGGAATAAAGAGGCCATTGCCCACGAGGGTATATCCTATTGCCTATCGGAATAAAGAATGATAAGGATATGATAAGAAATCCTTTGGAAAGATGGAATTGCTGGTGTTCTGGACAGCAACTTCACCATCATCATCGGTCAGCAATCCTAGGATTGGTTTAACGCAGCCCTCCACTCGATTCTTCTATCAGCCAACCTCTTTATATTGACGTAGATTCTCTCTTTTACATCCGTCACAACTTGCTCCATATAACTCATACGAGGCCTGCCTTTTCCATTCTTCCCGTCCACTTTTCCTTCAACGATTTGCGTCATCAGGTATCGTGTCTTAAGATGTGGCCAATTAAGTTGTCTCGTCTTCTTTTTAAGGTTTTCAGTAGGCCTCTCTTCTCTCCCACTTTTCTTAAGACTTCTTCGTTTGTCACTCGATCGAATCATTTTGTCTTCATCATTCTTCGGTCGCACCACATTTCAAAAGCATCCAGCCAGGGCTTCTATGCTGCTGTTCCTTCCATTCTTCGCTGCCATATAGTAGAATACTCCAGATGTATGTTTTAATGAAATGTTTCCTCACTTCCACGCTTGTATTTGCAGCCGTAAGCAGAATCTTTTTCTGGTAAATTGCTTTTTTCGCTTGGGAAATTCTACTGGCAATTTCTTTTTTACTTCGTCCATCGCTGGTTACTCGACAATCCAGGTAATAGAACTCTTCCACATCCTCGTTTTTTTGTTTTCCTAGTTTAATATCGGTCCTGGATTCCTTTCTCGTACTGCATACCAACATCTTAGTTTTATTTTTATTGATCTTCATGTGATATCTAGTCATTGTTGTTTTCATATTTCCTAGTGTCTTTTTTAAATCTCCTTCTGTTTCTGCCATGACTGCTATGTCATCGCGGAATCTTAGCATTCTGATTTTCTCCCCGTGGATATTCACTCCCGGAGACTTTTCTTGGACTTTTTGGATGGCTTTCTTAATGTACACATTGAATAATGCGGGAGACAGTGCACATCCTTGCCCTACTCCTTCCTTTATGCTTGCTTCTGTACTGCTGGGTCCTGATTTGATTATGGCCACCTGGTTTTTATACAACCTGTGGATAACTATTCAGTCATTGTATGATATTCCAATTTCTTTCAGAAACTTTATCATCATGTTCCAATCCCCGTTGTCAAATGCCTTCTCTAAATCTACAAATGCAACAAACGTCGGTATATTCTTCTATATTCTCTTTTCTATAAGTAGCCTGAGGGCCAAAATCGCTTCTCTTGTGCCCTTGTTTCTTCTGAACCCGAATTGGCCCTCATCCAGGAACTCCTCAGATTTTGGTTCTATTTTTCTATAGATGATTCTCAACAATATCTTCGAGGCATTGGTCGTCAGGTTTATGGTCCTAAAATGTCCCAAGAATATCATGGGCGAGAACTGTGATGATGTTCTTCTATAAGTCCATGGGAATCTCTCCTGTAGAGTACATGTCGAAGACGGTTTTGTGCAACTGAGTTAATTTATTCTCTCCGGCGTTTTTTATTAGTTCGGCAGGAATTTCATCTATTCCCGAAGCCTTATTTATCCTCAGATCCCTTACAGCTACTTCAAATACTGATTTTAAGATTGGGGCTCCCAAATCATCCTTATCGACTTCATTTTCCTCTTTGATTACTTCCGCTCTAAGATAGCTTCCATTGTACAACTCTTCCAAGTATTCCCATCTCTTCACTTTATCCTCATGTTCAATTAAGAGCTCTCCATTCTTGTCCCCGATGCTGTTATATCTTGCAGCTCGTTACTTGAAGTGATTTCTCACCATCCTATAGACAACTTCCATATTTCCATTTCGAGGTTGCTCTGTACATCTTCGCATTGATCCTTCATCCACATTTCCCTAGCTTTTCTTGCTTTACGGCTTATTTCATTCCTGATGCTTTTGTAGCGAAGCTGCCATTCTTCAATTTCCACATTTTTATATTTTGTTCTCTCTTCAATCAATTCTAAGACTTCTTCTGTAACCCAATGCTTCTTCTTGACAAGTTTCCTTCTCCCCAGATCTTCTTTTGCTGCTTCCTTTAGCCCGATTTTGATGTTCTCCCAACTCTTTTCCACTGATTTCACAGGAAAATACTCTTCTATTTTGTTTTCTACTGTCTTCTGAAAGTCCAGCCTATGGACAGCCAGCCAGATTTGACAGCAACAAGAAGTTCTTTTCCAGTTTTCCAGTCCAGGAGGCAATTTTGTCAGTAACTGCATCAGATGAGCTATTTGCGGTAGTAATTATACCTATACCTTATGATTATATGGAATATCTTTCTTGGTTTCTGCTTCAATTTGGGCACTTGTATTACCCTAAGGGCATGAATATCGTATGTTTATTGGCATTAGATGGGTAGAGGTCAGACGATGTGATACGAGTATTACTCTAACCGTACCAAAAGCTGAAATCCACAGCAGCCACTTGATTCATATCGGAGCAAGATACGGGTACTTTACGTATGTCCTGCAAGTAATTTCAGGACAATTAACTACCTAAGCATTACCGTTTATTCTTGCCGTTCCTGCACTCCCCCACCACTTTTTACTTGGTTGATCAAAGGGGTAAATTTTTTGATGTTCCTCATTTAATACTTTGAGCTATAAAAGGAGTGTCCTTCCCGATTTAAGGGTTGTACGTAGGGTTGTCAAATTTTTAGGTTATATATTTTGGACTTCTGGCATCCAAAAACGTAATTTTAAATACTACGCATCCTGAACTAAGGTATTTCCTCTCAACGTCTCTAAAAGCACTATCATCCCGCAAGTCATAATTTTGATTTATCATTTGTACAGTAGTTGTTCTTCATAAAATTACTTTACATTTAATACAATATAGGTACTGAGTGGCATTTCTTAAGAACCTTCTTATCATTTTATTTACAGGTTTACCTCATCGTGCTATTTACGAAGGGTTAGAAACAGCTACATTATAGCTATACTTTTACAACACAAGAGTAACTTAAGAGAAGATATGTGATATGGATTCATGGATATAACATATGGATTAAAACCATCCAAGTATTCTATTTCCCATTTCTGTCTCGAGATATATGAACATATCTCGAGGAAGTAGAGGAAAACCAGATTCCGGAAATAATGATGCCCAATGCTGATTTCCACAATTATAAGAAGAGCATCGTGTTGCGTTATTCAAAAAAAAGCTCATTTTACAGATAACTTGTTATATTTTAAACAAATGTCACACATAATACAGTCCACTTATGAAGAATGTTCATTACACGAGAGGTATAACTATGCTTCATACTAAATATCACGGAATCTCCTTGGCTTTTCCACTATTGGAAAAGATAACTCTCGGAACCTAATTTTCAGGAGTTGGCCACCCTCTCTGTACTCCTAGGGGATTCGTGCACGCTAGGTAATAAATGCAGGTGCCCGCCCGTTCATTTCCTACACCACACAAACCCACCCGTCCTCGCGTTTTCCACTTTTCCGCCACAGAGCTAGGTGCAGGAAATTACTTGGTGGCCGTCAAAAATGCAAGCAAAGGAGGCAAATAGTTTCGAAAATTATTGTCTGTATGTGGGACAGAATTTTCAAATCCAATACATTAGGTACACGCAGATGTGCAACCGCAAGAGATTTCATTGTGCACGAATGAATATTAGTTTCCACTCATATTTTCATGTTAGAAATTATAGTGAGGAGTATTACAAATCCGTTCACTGGAAGGCTTGGTCTGAGACGCAAGAACATTTTCCACCTCCAAAAAATTTTCCTCGTCAAAAGCTTTGACACTTCTTTCACTCGATGATAAATCTTCATCATCAAAGTTTATTCCTAACATCAAATCTTAGAACAGCCTTTCTATCCGAATAGTATATGTAACTTTACATCTTCCGTACTGTAAAAATTCTAATTCATTCATCTCTCTTGGTTATTACTTAGCTCTCTCTGTCCCTCAATTCACTCCAATATTGCAAAACAAGCTTAATTCGAATTCTCGAAATCATTCACCCAACATTTGTTTTGCTTCAACTCTTGAGTATTATATTTGTCTTATACTAAATCTACCATACTCTCTCTCTTAGAATGTCTATTAACTTTCGCACCCACATATCAGTAGTACCAAATCCAGTAAATATAGTATAAATATAGTTAGCATAGATCGAAACTCAGAGCCGTAATATACAACTCGCACTTTCATAATTATCACTAATACTTCCTTTGCATCTTCCTTCATGGCTCATGTCCTACTTTTTGAAATCGAGTTTTAAGCCTACATTATTTAACGCAAGTTCAGTAATTAACACTAGCTATATGTCAACCGTTATGCGTATTATTATCTGATATGCTACTCAAACCGCTTCAAAGTATACCCCCTAAGCCACTCAGCTCACCTCAGCCTTAACTTCTGGCGGAAGATCGAAGTAAATGATTGAGGGAAAACCACTGAACAACAGATGCAGAACACAGAACCACGAAATATTTTAACACATATATGCCTTAGTTTCACCTCTACTTCTATGCATACTTCTCGTAACAAGGAAGATTTAAAACAGTTATTCATGCCGGATAGTGTGAGAATAGCGGAAGAAACAATACAATGTTGACAAAGAGGAAGAGAGAGAAAGGGTTAAGGACCGGAAGTTCGTATAGCCAATATTTTGAATTCTGTCATAATATCAGGTAGAATCGAAAACTTCCCCAAAGGGGACCCTTAAAAAAAATTGTGTTCAAAGATTTTTTTCAATTACGACAAGGGACTTCAAACTTTTACTAATTCCTTTTCAGTTAATATTTATTTTTAAATATATTTCCCATTCGTAAGCTTTTCGGGAGAATTCATTCAGGTACTAAACGAAGTATTTAATAAAATTTTCACTTTCAAAACCTTTTCAGCTCTTTGGTGGGGTTATCGAGGGTCATTAAGATTGAAACCAAAAGGCACACACATGGGCAATTTGCATTAAAAGACCGACTAATAGCGATTCTAAGTTTCGGTCACCTTACCAGAGTACAACTACCACCAGCTATTTTAAACTACTCGGGTAATAGGGTCGGTGACGAAATCCGGATAGGTAATCAAGGAAAGGTGAATACAGAACAAAAGTCACCAACGTAAGAGATGAGATAAAATCAGAAATCCAAGTAGCCAAAAATGAAGATCTCCGTCTAAATTTCCTCTGAAGATAAAATGCACAAAAGACCAGGTAGAGCAAATTAGATCCTACGATAAGCAAGACGTGTGCGACACCAAATTCAAGGAGCTAGGAAGACATTGGCAAGAAATAGGTTCTCTTGAAGGAATATTTCGAGCCACCCTGTGGCTAGATGAACCAATGATGGTGAAAAATACGCAGTATACAGCTGCGGATAAAAAGGAGGCAATGAGAACGCAAAAATAAGCGAGGTTGTATGAGTAGCAGTGTCTGGCGGGAAAGAAATAGAGCGAGTAGGGATCCCGCTCTATCGCTTCCGCATCTTGAATAAATTCCCCGGAGCCCGAGGAATTCACCACATTCCTCTCCAGCCTGGGGATGAAGGTGTCGCATTAGAGAAATGTGTGACACTCGCAGAGGAAGAAGGTCGCGGGGGACTTCTCGCGAAATGAGAATCTTAGCGCATCCATTTCGTCGCCGCCTGTCGCGCGCGGGCATGAACCTCTCTTGTATCACAACACAGTGCATCTATGCGCACACATTTCAGCCGACTACTTGCCTATCTCGCATGTGTACGAAGATGTACCGTGAAATCGGCCGACTCCCCGCCACATACTCGGGAAGGACCTCTGGCCATTTCCACCCAGTCGTTATTTCCAGCGCGTTGGAAAGAAACACGAGGGTCTACCATTGCTTTATATAAAGGTGGAATTCTCCTGTACGAAGAGATAAATTTAGAGGATGTATGTAAGTCACGCTTCCATGAATTACATGAATTAGTCGAGGATCAAATTATGGGTTCTAAGAGAGAGAGAGAGAGAGGAAACGATCAGAAATTCTAGTTAGAAAAAGGAAAGAGAGAATGTATGAAGTGGGACATAAGAGCAATAGGTATGAGCAATGTTTGATGGAAGAAATAGCTTAATTGTGAAGATAAACTCCCTCTGAGCCAATCAGTGTTGGTAGAATACTGATGATGAATTTGTCTCTAACCTATGTTAAGCTATTGAGCACCAATTGTGCAAAAAAATATCAAGTACTCAATGCAAGGAAGATCAATAACCAAAAAATAACCAAATGCAACTACAAAATGATATGAAATTTTAAAGAGTATTGACACGAGTGGTAATTTACTTGCGGTATAAAAATTTTCAACCTCCTGATGCCTTATTTGTCTCTTTTCCAAACTCATTATAGCTTTGAATTTACATCCTGAGGTACCCAGGTGCTAAACTGGATAACGACAAGTAAATATGGGTCGCTACGTAAAGTGCTTCAAGAAAATATCTTCGTAATACGTTACGCTTAACAGTTAACCAGATAGGATATTTATTCTCGTTCAACGGGGAGCAACATAGAGGTAGGACTCCAATAAGTTCCACTTGACTTTCCTGAAAATTTTCAAAACTTATGGCCAGTGAAGAGCTATAGCAGAATCACCTATTTAAATTTTCTTTGGGATTCCCCAAGAAAAGGTAAAATTAAACTTATATTTCCATACCGACAAAAATAGGAAAAAAACTTTTTCTTTGAGTAGATATAGAAATAGAGGATCAACGTCCGACAGAGAGTGTACCACACCTAGCATCAGTTTCAAGAAGTCTAATGATAGACGAACACTAATGGCTCACATCAAAACACCACTGAAGTTACACATTGGGTTATTTTCAGCGATTGGTACAGGGGTGAATGGAAATCCATTCAGCATCCAATTGATGAATGAGGATGAGTGAAAAAATAGCCCTCCCATTAATTCCAAATATTGGTCAAAATTGTAAAGAGAGATTTGTATCTTTTTTTAACATGTCATGATAAAGCAACGAATTATTTTCAGGCCAAAGTCACTAGAAAAAAATGTAAAATGCAGTAACTTGGAAGGAAAGGAAGAGGAGTGGGTGTTTGGAATGACCTATCCACGGAACAATTATAGTCGGCTGAATACTCTTTTGTTCGGCTAAATAGATGTTAGGATAACAAATGCCCATAATAATGTACACGTAAATGTGTTACTTTCCACCTAAATTACTGGACGCAATTTTATCCCACTGGATTAAAAAAACCATTTAGGGTAGATTAGTATTACAATTATTGGTCAACAATCCTAAGATTGGTTTGACGCCGCTTTCCACTCGAATTTTCTATTGGCCAACCTTTTCATATTGATGTAATTCTTCTCTTATACATACTTCACAACCTGTTTCATGCATCTCATTTAGATTAGTACGCAAAAGAAAATTTACAACCAGAAAGCATTCCTCCCACATTTTCGCAGAGCTTTGGCATTCACTTTATTAACGGCGAGCAAAAAGTCTCTAAATTTGGAGCAGTGCAATTATGCATCCTTAAAAATGGGTGATATGCAAGTTCAAAAGCAGAACTTTGGCCAATAGTGCACAACGTTACACATGGACTCACTAATTTGGCTTTGCATGAGGGACAAACACATCAATGATGAATTATTGATTTCCTAAAACTTTCGTGTTCTCCGCGTTCCCAAGTTCTCTCATCCGATACCATCGAAACTTATGTGATTCAAAAGTGCTTCCCAGTGTTTCGGAAGGCATTTGCAATTCCATGCGCTCGAAGGAATTTTGGGACGATAAAAAAAAGTTATTTACTTATACGAGTTGATACGGGAAGTTCACTAATAACATATTTATTGGCGAACTCTCTTGCATTCAAAGAACCCCGGTTAGACGTTTACGATGTCAGTAAAGCACTTTATGACCCTTTCCTCCGATTCTTCCACTTGAGCAAGTGCCCTTCCATTAATGCTGCGTTATTGCGACTGACTTCAATTGACCTTTTTCCCTCTTGATATCGTGATCATGAAACTACTTAGAATATTATAATTAGTCCTTTCACTAAAACGCAAAAGAGAAAGACAACTTATTGTCAATCATACACGGTAAAAAGAATGGGGGCGTTTACTCGGAACCGAAATCGCAATTTTGAGCACGAAATCGTTAGATGGAAACGAAAAACGAATTTCAGTGAAAAAATTAATCTTCTAACCACAAACATTCACTCATAAATCAAAAATTAAAATAAGCATAAGGTGACGCCCACCGAAAATGCTGCTGTGATAACATTGACGTCATTTTCCTCCCGTCCTTGACTGCTTTCAGGGGAGGGGGAAGGGAGTGGAGGGGGGTTCTCGGAAGGTCAGCTCGCACAGATGCTGTCGAAACCGCTTCCATTGGCCGAGCCACCTGTGTCCCCCCCCTTTGCGATAAGGCGAAGTAGCTTCGCGGGCTCAGTTGTGATTGGACGAAGTCGATATACGTCAGAGGTTGCACCACACCCACTTTTCCGAAAGGGTTAAAAACATCAGTTTTTCGCCGCTTATAACTCGGGAAATAATTGTTGGATCAGAAAACGGAAAAATACGGGTCCTTTTATTTTACATACTCTATCAGATTCGGCAATAAAAAAAATATGGCAAACGACCCCATTGCGACGAAAATATTTTTTGTAACCCGAACATAGTTTCAAGAGCTGCACATCACCGCCAGGGTTTGATAGTAGCAGTTACGCAGTTAAATATTAGATTGGTTGATATTTTCTGCTAACGAAAGATGAAGATTTTTTTCCTGTGTCCAATGAAAGTGGTCTTCACATAAATCCCGAATTGAGCAAAAACATGACACGAGTTTCGAAAAAAAATATTCTGACTTCCGTAGTCACAAAATAAATCCACCTTCACCATTTTACAAAGGTTAATTTTCAATATTTTTATTACATTTCAAAAAAAGTAGAAAACCTAGAAAATCCTCAGAAACCTCATTTATATAGCTCAAAAAATAATGTGCATGATTTTCGATAAGTACAGAAAGATCTCGCGAGAAAATTTATTGGCAAGATGGGGTGGCATAGTAATTAGTAACAATGAATTTTATGTACAATCTACTTCTAAAAACTTCGTTTTCACAACTGCAGGCAATACTAGGCTACATTGAGGGGATGCATCTTCACCAAACAACGAGTCAGTAGAGAGCATATACGCTATATATAGACATTAAAAAATGACTTGTGTTGGTGCACTAATATTTCTGAAGGAGCTGGACAAAATCCCTCGATAATTTTTGACCTTCATGAATAAATGCTAGCATAAAAAAAAGAGGGAATCGAATTCAATTTCTCGTGCATGGAAAAGTAACCAACCAAGAGCTGTAAAATCGTCGCGCCCCAAAATGGAGTTTTGTTATCAGCTAACGTGAGCACCAATGTACCTACTTCAATATCTTTGAATTACTGTGATAAACGATAATTTTGTTATATTCCATCAAGGCTTTTAATGTGTAAATACTCCAAGAATAGCGATATTCAGTGTAAAGTTAAATTTAAAAATTGATATTCCGCCATTTTATTTTTAATTTGTTTGAAAAAAATATTGCGCAACATTTTTACGCGTAGAAGTAAGACATGTACCTGAAATACTATTTTAATTGGCCAATAGGGCAACAGCTGCGCCCAGAGATGAAACCAGATATATTTGTTGGCATCGGTTTGTACCTACGTTCAGCACAATAAAAGCTCTTAAAAGTGAATAGACTTCACGCAATAGACATTTACGTGTTAATTCATAAAATACATTTTTTATGCCTGCTGCAGCTATCTTTATACAAGTCCCTTTTACTGCCAGCCCCTTTAAAGTAGACTGTGCGAAAAATGCCAAGCCCATTATGCCCAGCCAATGGGCAAGCTCATTAAGATACATTATAAGCACTTAATATTAATATATGAATTTTTTTTTTATTTTTTATTTTGATCATATATTTTCACTTTTTAACCCTCTGGTTACCGGGCGGGGTCCTTCAGGGACCCCACACTCGAAAAATATTGAATAAATTTCATAATTTTTTTTACACGTTCATGGGTCTCCTGGTATGTGAGCAACTTTTTTATTCCTTTTTAGTCGCCAAAGTAGGATCAAAATTACGTTTATTTGGATTCTGTATCAATGAAAATATGGATGGGGTCCCAGAAGGACCCCACTTGGTAACCCACGTCCCAGACTGAATGTTTGACTCTTTTTTACCAAAATGTGTGTGTATAACTGATTCTGTTATTAATAATTGTACATATATATTACTATTGCATTATTAACTAATATATTATAAACAATTGTTATTATTATTATTTATGCACTGTTACTGAGCTTTGGATTTTGGCGATTTTTATGAGTAGTATCTGATCATGAAAATTTTTATCGTGGGATAATGTTTACTTAGCCTTCTGTTAGGTGTGTCCAACTGTACGAATACTCTTAGTGTAATATTACAATTAACGCATCGAAATAGCCTCTTCATAGCTTATCTCCACTTTTCTATATTTATTGTGGTCCTGTCCTGCTTTACGTTCCTTCACTTGGCATCTTTAGAACATGTCGTGCGTGCGTATAATCCATACATTTTCCCCGTGAAATATTGTTTCGTCGTATCTGACTATACAATATTGGTGAAAGATCTAAAATATATCTGTGATTGAGAGTGCGTGTTCTTCACATTGGCAGTTCTCTACTCGTTTCAGTTACATCCACCATTACAGAGGGAATTCGCATTCAAAAATTTTCGTCTTCATTTTACGTTTCAGCTAATTTGCTTGCTGGTAAATATCTGCGGTTCTTCAATCCAACTTTGTTTTGTAATACCATTTACGCATCGAAACTTCAGGTTTGACATTGCTTACCGTAGTGAAAATAGAGATCATACTTTGTGATAGACCACTAACCGAGTTATTTATTCACGACCCAGTTTTCGCATCATTTCACGTCAGTGTAAATACAAATTGAGTTGCGTACCGGTAAGAGAGGAATTGGGCACCGGACTTCCTTCAACGCCCGGAGTCCACTCCCTCTCCAACCGAAATGCACCCTGAATTTGTATGTATGCCAACGTGAAATGAGCATATTCAACAGTCCAATTATCTGAGGTGGCGTGTACTTCATATGCAAAGCTTAGTGCCCGTTCCAGTAACAGCCATTGCTACAGATATACTTGCGCTACAGCTGCTTCAACTAACCAGTGCAGTCAACGGAAGGAAGATAATTCTTTGTTTGCAACACCTATAGAGGTAAGTTCATAAATGTATAGATCAAAAATGTACCGGTGTCACTCACAACTATGTTGCGTGTGCTGAAGTTTGACTTATTTACGTTAACACCTATTGGCTACTATAGTGGGACTTACAATTATATTCATACTGTGATAAAATTATTTTTCATTTAGAAATTACTTCGAAAATATTCCTAATGGAGGAAGAAATTGAGAGAATCACAAGATGACAGTGACTACGATGATTTTTGTAACAGTGATAGTGATAGATAATCCCTCCCAGCAGAGTGCACATCTGAATCTGAAGATGATTTGGAAGAAGTAGAGGAGGAGCTATTTGACCAACTGCCTACAGAAGATGATATTGACATTGATGTGGAGGTAATTAAAAGTACAGCTAACTTTGACGTTTTGAAGTCAAAATCAGGACGTACGTGGGAAAACATCCTCCAAAAGTTACAAAAACTTTACAAAACATTAATTGTAAACTAGGTCCTTCAAAACATTCATATTGTGCAAGTTCCATTCGAGAAACTTTTAATTTTTTTATAAACGACGATGTCAAAGTTTTTATTTTTGAAAGCTCTAATTTTTACGCCCAAAAATTCTACAATGAGTTGTTAGTGAAGCAACCTAAATTTAAAAATAATTGGACAAACTTGAACATTGATGAACTGGATGCATTTATTGGAATATTTTTGACAGCAGGTGCTCTCCGTTGCGGAAGAGAAAATGTCAAAGAGTTGTGGTCAACTGATACTAGCATTCGCAGAGATTTTTTCACAGCACGTCTATGTCCCGCACAAGATTTCATCAAATCATGAGATCCATACGTTTTGATGACTGATTTTGATCTGATCTGACCATGATTTTGAAGATACTTGGGCCCAAAGAAAATAAAATACAAATTAGCTGCTATCCGTAATGTATGGGATATTTTCGTTGGAAATAGCAAAAAAAATGTTTGAACCGTTTGAATATGTTACTGTTGATGAACAACTGGTGTCGATCAGAGGAAAGTGTACATTTAGGCAATATATTCATTCCAAACCCGGGAGATATGGGATAAAAATGTGGGCTACAGCTGATGTCAAAACTTCGTATCTCTTCAATTTGCAAGTTATTACAAGGAAATTACCTGGGCAGCGAGCTGAAAAGAACCAAGGGACTAGAGTGGTCAAAGATCTCATTGAACCTCTATATAACACTGGCCGCAGTCTCACAACGGACAGTTGTTTCACTTCCGTGGAGTTGGCACTCTTTTTAGCATCGAAAAACGTAACTCTTCAAGGAACAGTGAGAATGAACAAGCCGGACACTCCTAATGACTTGAATAACACTAAAGATCGATAAACTTTTTCTTCTAAGTTTGTTTTCTTACGTAAAGAAGGATTGGCTATGGTCTCGAATGTGCCAAAGAAAAATAAAATGGTGCACTTACTAACTTCGCAATACTTAGATAAAAAATATCTGAGAGTGCATGTAAGAAACCAATAATGGTATTATAATATAATAGAACAAAAGAGCTGTAGGCAATGAAGACAAACTTATGAGAGAGTATATATGCGCCAGAAAAACTTGTAGATGGCCATTCAGGCTGTTCATGAATATAATAGATATGGCAGCTAGTAATGCATTTGCCATATTTATGTGCAAAAATCCAGAATGGAATGGCAAGACTTGGATTAGAAGGAGAATCCTTCTCAAGTCCTTAGGGCATGAACTTGCCCTACCAAGCACGACAAAACGCGCAGAAACAACGAATAGTGTACTTGTTACTTCTGCTCTTCTGGCATGTGGAGTAAAAAACGCAAATTCAGAAATGGCCTAATCTGAACCAAGTTACGGCAAATCCAAAAGGGGCAAATGCCATATTTGCCCACGAAATATTGACTTATAGATAATTGCAAGATGTTCCAAGTGTAAAGCATTTGTTTGTCCAGAACATCGCAAGAAGACTGTCACAATTACCTACATGTAAAAATGAAGGGTGTAATTGAAATTTCCTCTTTTTTGCAAAAAATATTTTGTTTATTTATAAATATTTTTATGAAAACATTGTTTTATATTCTGTATTATTATGGTATGTTAAGATCTTTTATTAAAAAAATCAATAATTGAAATTTCTGACTGAAATTTTCATTTTTTTGTAAATTATTTTTTTGTTTATTTCTAAATATTTTCATGCAAAAATTGTTTAAATTTAGGTATTATTATGGCCATTTATGACGTTATTTCAACAAAAACATTGTACTGAGGTTAAAAATTGTTTTCATTTCAACGGTAAATAAAAAAATACGATGGGGTCCCTAAAGGACCCCAACGGTAACCAACGTAATAAAATGAGGGTCGGTAACCAGAGGGTTAAGAGGATGAAAAAATTATTCATGCGGTCTCTGATTTGAATGAATTGTAACCATTACAAATACATGATGATGTAATGTAGGTGGGCCGATATATCGGCCCCTTGGCAGTTTTCGCACAACCATAGAGGGCCGATATATCGGCCCACTGGCAGTAAAAGGGTTAAAATGCAATCCAACATTATTTTAAGGGCATTAAATAAAGAGGTATATCCTAATGAACTGAATTTTGAATGAAGGGTACGTTCTACTTTTTGAGGACGATTCGCAAAAGCCCATATTTCCGTTTTTATTTGTATCATTTTTTTAGGAGCAAACAAGGCTCCCTTTTGGACAAGAAATTTCAAGACAATAGGCTTATGTGGATATGGTTGCTAGAGTATCATTTTTCCATTTATGTCATCTCTTAGTACTTAAAAAATAATCCCCTAAGAAGTTTGAAAAATTCTTGTCTGAAGGTATGTGATAAAAAATTAGCATCCGCATCCTTTGGGAGCTCTAAACCCACCGCATTGCTTCGCTGAAGAGACTCCTCCATAGGCATGCAGTGCGCAGCAAAACTTTCAGTTGTTTTTAACTATATTACCACTTGCACAGTTAATGTCGTCTAGGAATTAATGGGCTTCGTACGAGGTTAAACAGCAAATTAACCCTTGATATGGCAGAATTGTGAGGTGCTTGTCGGTGGTAGTATGTACCTCATTTTCTCTGAGATTTGAAGGGATATCCGCGCAAATACTTCCGACCGTTGTGTGAGACATACGGGCAATATTCTACGACCTTTAACTCTTTCGCTGCCACATGCTGCCCTCACAAACATTTAAAGTCTTTAAGTGAGCCAAGTGGGGATATTGCACGGTCTAACGAAACCTTAACCTATTACTCTACTTGGGACTAGCTCCTTCGTTCTTAAGTAGCTGCTAAATATTTGTTTGTACTGCCATCTTTGCAGATACAAAGATCATTTTTTTCCCGTTAATTTTTAACTGTATGGCGCATTTAACGAATATGCTTTTGTACATTTGACAGTTTTCTGGGACCACGGTTGATTTAATTGATACAGCAAATGGGCTAATACACTTTTCACTGCGATTAGATATTCAAGTTTTAACAATACTCTCCCTTTGGTTAAAGGTGCTGCTATATGCTTGAATTTGGAATTCTAGAGAACTATATTCATTCATTCAGTTAAGTTCAGCGACGTCCTTTGGTCCACTTATGTAGTGGATGCTAATAGGCTACTTGAAAGACTTAAAGAAAGAATATTTTGAAGAGAAAAAATGGTTAAAATATAGTCATACCAACAAACCTCACAAATCTTACATAGAATTTGAAGGTTACACAGTAAATATTGGAGTGAATTTCACAATGTCACTATTTTTTTAATTATTATATAGCAGCGAAGCATGGACAATAACCGTAGCAGAGAAGTCCAGGCTGGAAGCATTAGAAATGTGGTCCATCCGAAAAAAGATGAAGATAAAAAAGGATCGATGGAGTGGCAAACGAAGAAGTCTTAAGAAGAGTGAGAGAGAAGAGATTCCTACTAAAAACCTTAAAAAGAAGACGGGACAACTTAATAGGCCACATCTTAAGATACGATGGCCTGATGAAGACAATCGCCCAGGGAAAAGTGAACGGGAAGAACGGAAAAAGAAGGCCTCGTATGAGGTATATGGAGCAAGTTGTGAAGGATGTAAAAGAGAGGAGCTACGTCAATATGAAGAGGTTGGCCGATAGAAGAATTGAGTGGAGGGCTGCATCAAACCAACTCTAAGATTGTTGACTGATGATTATGACAAATTTTTTGTAAAAATAACCCCCTGATGAACATGCATAATACGACAAAATAAAACAACATTTTAGCTTTAAGGCATCATATCACGCACGTCATAAAATTTAGATATATTATGCCTTGTTGTGGTGAGCAAATATGAAATCGAATACCTATTTGTATCATCGTATACCTCTTCTTTATGCTGATAAGAGCATATTCTCTCTCAGAATATGGACTTATCATATGCTCACTCCTTTTAATGGAACATTTTACTCAAGTTTTTTCGTCTAGTTTGATAAAAAAAGGCTGGCTCTAAAATAATCAGAATCGCATGTCTGCGAATTTGGAAGAGAGAGATCGGCTCCAGCCTGGACGCCGATGCTCCTTGATCGACAGAAGGAATCTCCGCCCAATTGGTCACCATGTAGAACGAAGGCGACGCGAAATACTCGTCATGCAGTAAGAAGACATGGATACCTGCGGGAGCACGGAACGTGATGCGGGCGGAAGGTGCTTCGGGTGTTGGGGGGGAGGGGGTGGGAGGGGTTAGGGAAGGAAGGAGCAGGAGCGGGAGCAGGAGGCAAGTGGGGAAGAATTTCCGAGCCGCGTAATCCCAAGAGGAGCGCCGGCGGGAATATCGAGTGCCTTGTCGGCCGATGTGTCACACACCCTCTTCTCTCCCTCATTTTCCACTCCCTTCCTTCCAGGAAAGGGTTTTCGCAGGGGTTTCGAGCGATGGGGAGGGGGGGGGGGGGAGAGAAACAGGAGGGTGAAAAAGGAGCTTGGGGGTGATTTTCCCTCCCCTATCCCGTCTCGCAGAGAGGAATGAGGATATCACCATCCCCCACTCTCCCTCTCTCTTTCCCTCCACTGCTCCCAACCCTCCCTCCCCGATTCCTATCCGCGCAGCGCAGAGAACGAAGGTGGAGTGATGCTGAGAGTTGAGAAAGCAGAGATTTCACAGTCCCGGGAAGCCCGTAAATTTCAAGACCTCATCCGTCCAAAGAGGGGAGAGTTGGAGGTTCGGAGAACATGCCCTTCATCTCTCACTCCCCGTCCAAAGGAAAGGGAGCTAAAAATCCTTCCACGGGTTCTCGATACCTGGGCTCGAAAGCTGTCACCAACGAGCATTTCAGCCTGCACAGTGGCCGAAGACGGCTACACCCTACAGCTATCAACGCCATCTCCTTCTCCCAACCCTGGCAATTAAGGATAGGAAATGTATGCATCCGAAAAACCTTGCTTAGAGTCTTACGCCCTCGTAAATGTTGAAAAATAATATTTATACTTGTAATCATGGCATAAGGCTATCAAACGGTAAAAAATGCAATCTATATTATCATATAGAGCAAACTGACATAAGAATACGAAAATAATACGGAACAATAATTCATTTTTTTCCACACACAATAAATAACTAAAACGTAAATGAAGTATGATTTTTTGAACAAATTGTACATAATTATTGATTAATATTTTTTTTCACCGAAAGGCCAACTTCATATTGGCCTACCAACCCCTGCCACACGCCAATGATAGGAACTTGGGGATGGAGAACTACAGTCATCTAACATAACTGAGTCATAGTAAATCTAACCGAAATACGTGGCAGTATTTTTGGGCGATTAAGAGTAAATTGCTTGGCGTCGTTCTGTTAACGCCTATAGCATTTGAGGAAATTTTCCGGTGGAAATTCGAAGGCAGTTATTTCCGCAACTTCCCCAAATTCGTAGCAATGTAGCTTCTTCCACTGCCTCTAGCATAAGGGACCACTCAAATTTCGCTTCCATTAAAAGATAAGATGTTGTGAGAAGGGCGGAAAGCCTCTTCGCATTCAACTTCTTTCATCTGCCTTTTAACCTTCAGTTTTCCGTGGGCACCCGTTGGATCCTCAGCGCAGAGCAGCTTATAACAATAATGTTTCCCGTCTTAAATCATAACCTCAAATGTCTTGGAGAGGAAATAAGAAATTCCTACCTGGATTCATATTGCTTCGTTATCCACGAGAATGTCCAGGTTTTCCCAACAAATGCTTGTTTGTTTTCCGGTGGGCCGTAAAGCCTGAATAAATTAGGTAACGTTCGGAACCGTTTCACTACATTTTTTTGGCAACATGCGGTCCCTCCTCTTTTTGCAAAGTTTTTAGCGAGGAAATTAAACGCTGTTTTTTCAGCTACTTGACGTTTTGAAAGGTAATTTTCTGGAGCCGGGGAGATAAGAGGAGGAGAAACTATTCCCCTTTTCCCTACGTTCACTCATTCCTCTTGACTGTTACAATTCATGACAACTTTCCCTTTCTTTCCCTCAGCTCTCATTAACTTCTTTCTTCGTTTCAACTTTTTCCGCGTTTGCCCAAGCCCAAATATTTCCCATTCATCCCAATATTCCTTGGAACGCAAGCTTGAAAGCTCAGCAGCTCAGCTCGAGCTCAGCTGGAGTGAAACTTAAGTCGTTTCTCCCTAGTTCTCACGGATTCCCGGAAACCTTAAATATTATCTTAGTAACGGGAAAAAGAACGATATTTTTGTTTTCATCAAGGTTGGGTGTACTTTTTCATTTATCCTCCACGAGTGAAATATTACACCAAAATTCAGTACCTATATCATTTTTACATTTATTCTCACGGCTGAGTTAAATCGCAGTATGGCATTTTCAGGTTAATAATAATAAATGTTCAATACTACATGCTATACGATACGAAAAACTTATCTTATCCCTCACGAGATCAAACAATTTCACAATTTCCACCATTTCAAAGCCGAAACTATTTTTTTACTACTTATACGTTGATCTCCTCTTTCCCTCACACTATACTTGAGTAAAGGAAACGGTAGATAGGATGTTAGATTGGACGTGGAACTTGTACGAGGAATGGATACAAAAATCTTAAGCTTATTTCGATTAGTAGCAATAGGTTTATAGATGTTTTGCAGACAAACTTATGAGTATTCAACCTAGCAATCTGATAATAAACTTGAACATCATATTCCCATGTATTTAGCCAAAATTAATTTTCAATGGATAAACGATTAAATTTCACATTAAAATACTGATTTAACTGATTTTTTCTCTCAAAAGTTTTACCAAAAATACCTTTAGTTGGTATTGTTTTAGATTTTACCAATTATTATCATTGTAGACCATTTTTATTAAATTACCTTTACCAAGATTATTATGCAGCTCTTCATATGCAATATTCCCTCAAAAATTCTCTTCATCAGAGACAATTGGTATCTTAAAATTTACCCGTCCTGAATTCAAAGTTCACGAACTAGCCGTGAAAATTAGAGCGGAGTCACCCACTGAAATTGTACAATAGCAGATATTCCACAGAGAAAAAAATCATTCGCATTGACCGGGACTCGAACCCACCGAGAAAGAGGACGTTTTGGTAGCTAAACTGGTAGAGCACCTCGGCGGAAATCAGGGGGTCCAGGTTCGTGTACCGGTCAAGGCGAATTATTTTTTCTCTGGAATATCTTCTATTCTACCCGTCATGGTCGTCTCATCTTTTTTTTTCATAAATGACTTCTTATCAGGTTTTTCCTCTTTATGTCTTCCTTCGTTAAAGGTTACATACATTTTAACTTCACACCATATCACAAGTAAATTAGTCTGAGTCCAGAGTGGATTTCAACTCTTGAGGGCTTATTTTGTATTAAGAAAAATCAAGTACTAAGAGCAATTCAACCGAGAAAACGTTATTTATGAGATGGGCTGCTTAGCAGATGGATTTTTAATGTCATGCTTGTAGTGATTACGAAAGATTATAATAAGCAGGATTATAAATTGATAGGTTATCAGCAGGTAGCCTTACCTATACTCAGTAAATGGAAGAAGACGCCCTAAGGAGGGTGCCAGAGTTTGGCATTGAAACATTGGCATTAAATGCTCTCACCTGGAGTACTTCCTGATAAAATTTCTCTCAGTAGGTATTCTCGTCTGTAATTTATAAGTCTCGTCGTATATTTGGTGATTGTTTTTTGTCTTACTCTAAATCGAAGATGTAACCTTGTAAGCATTTCCAGATTCATACCTCATGGAATCAGCGAGTGCCTAGTAGATTAATAAACTTGTTTGCTTCCGTAGATGCTACTACTTGTAGATATACACCATGTAAAGATACTACTTGTTCCCTTACACGGGTCAAGCATGCAACTGATACATTTCTCCTGTTGCATAGTATTACATCCCTTAGTTTATTTTCGATGATAGTCACACACTAATCCGTGGTGCACACCTAGCACATTACACATCATTTTGCTCAGCATATGTAAATTATTGCAATCAATCACCACCAAACATGTTATTGAATGCCTCCAAACTATGCTTTATTTCAACTAACGGGTAGTTAAAAAAAAATAGCAAAGCGTTCTGAATGAACTAATTTTGAAGTGCTCTCCACCAAATTGAAAGGAACGATAGTATTGCCATCAGCCTCAACGGAGTGTCTAGAAGATATTAACATTAGAGCAGAAATTTCAAGAATCACCGATATAGACCGTATCTAGTCCATCTAATGATCATTAATCATTGTGGCAGTTCAGCACCAATGAGCTACTTAATTAATACGTGTCACTTGATTTAGATTCTGTATTTGATATAGGCTATCGAATTACCCTTCCTCTTAAGAATGCCTTTCCCTTTATAATTGCTACATATTCATCTCACGTGGTTATCCGTGGGTCGCAGGCACACGAACGGATTGGCGGCAGTTTAGGCATGGTTTGGCGACAGTGTGGGTAGGATGGAAAGGAATATTTCTGCCCGCAGTTGAAATGGAAATGAAATTTCCTCTTCTAAGAGTGTGATTCACTTAGAACGGTTATGGGCAAGAGAAAAACCGCCAACATCCGCTCATCGCTGAGAATTAGGGAA
Source organism: Platycnemis pennipes (assembly GCA_933228895.1). Lineage (NCBI taxonomy): Eukaryota > Metazoa > Arthropoda > Insecta > Odonata > Platycnemididae > Platycnemis > Platycnemis pennipes. The sequence continues at coordinate 115,755,360 of OW121850.1, forward strand.
AATAGGGTAAAGTGAGTTTAGGACAAAAGGATACTGGGATGAAAGAATAAGACCTACCTAAACCTAGAAAAACGTAGGAGCCTAAAGCTGAAAGCGAAGTTCAAAATAGAGAGACCAGCGATTCCAATCGTGCCCCCCCAAGAACAACTAAACTCCTCTCGACCACTCAGGTTGTTCACACGTATCGACTTTACGCTATGCAACGTGGACGGCGCGGCGCCGTTCGTCCTACACCAGCGTCTTGGACAACACGACTTGTGCCGTGGATAGGAAAACCTTTTTATAACTTCGCACGCAGTTCATTCTATTTAGATGGGTAACCGAACGAGGATGCTATGTTTATACTAGTTGCATTCGCAAAGGAAGAAGAGGCGTTGTTTTTTGAAATTAGGGTTTAGCCTTATGAAAATTTTCCACCATGCAGCTGATGTTTCCGTTTTGCATTTACGAGATTCCAGAGTCTTATCCCACAACACGGGTTGCTCTTTTAAAAGTGTAATCAACACTTCGACGTCCAAATCGTAAAAATCTTCTACCGGAATGGGGTCGTTTACCATGTATTTTTTATTGCCGAATCTGATAGAGTTTGTAAATAAAAAACACCGTAGTTTTCCGTTTTTTGATCCGACAATATTTCCCGAGTTATAAGCGGCGAAAAACTGATGTTTCTAACCCTTTCGGAAAAGTGGGCGTGGTGCAACCTCTGACGTTAATCGACTGCCCCCAATCACAGCTCAGCCCGCGAAGCTACTTCGCCTTATCGCAAAGGGGGGACACAGCTGACTCGGCCAATGGGAGCGATTGCGACAGCATTTGTGAGAGCAGACCTTCCGATAACCCCCCTCCACTCCCTTCGCTTCTCCTAAAAGCAGTCAAGGACGGAGGAAAATGTTTTTTTATAGAGTGAAAAAGCTGCTTTGATATCACGCCACTGATATCAAAGCAGTTTTTTCGGTGGGCGTCAAGTTTTGCTTATTTTAATTTTTGATTTATGAGTGAATGGCTGTTTCGAAGATTAATTTTTTCACTAAAATTCTTTTTTCGTTTCCATCTAACGATTTAGTGTACAAAATTGCGATTTCAGTTCCGAGTAAACGCCCCCATTCATTCCGCCATATGAAGCAACAAAGTCACCAAAACTCCGTGCTATACCTCACAAATCCAGGAAAACACTGAAATAAATATCTTATGCGCTTGCGCTAGATCGAGTTGGAACAGCTGAGCGTCGGTATGTATGAATAATAAGCGATATGTATAGCCGATAGGCAACCATATTGATCAAAAGGTCTTGTACGGCACGACGTCCAGTCGTGGCTTGAAGAGGGTCGTGATGTCCACGGCAATCGTCGCATCATGTGAAAGAGGCCTCACTGTTAAGCATACCGAAAAAAAAACCCTCCGACACATCTTTCCTTTACCTCCAAGCCAGCGGCGACCTCCGACTAGCCAAAATAGCGCACCACGAAAAGAAAACCAGCTGCAAGGGTGCATCAGGGAAAGATAATCGTACGTTACATAATAAAACAGAAAGATATGAGCTGAGAATCTTATTACTGTCACTAAACAAATGAATGTTGCAAGCGCAAGCTCAGTAGTTTGAGTCGGGTGTTTTGCTGACATCAAGGGGTTGAGGAGAAAAGAGACATCTAACAGCCACACCAGCGTTTTCTCCGCTCTTTCTGCTAAGGGGACCCATCCTCCTCTTCCTTTTCTGACATCCCGATCCCATCAGCCTCCTTTTCATCTTCACTCTTGAGTCTGCTCTCGAATTCTGCGGAGTCCGACTCCACCTTAATTCCTCTTGCCTCACCCACAGAGTTTCCCCTCCGCCCATCCACCACATCTCTTCTTCTCTAATCAGATCCTAGTCCATTCCCTCTGGGATTCAAGAATTTTCACCACTTTCCCCCGCGTGCGGAATTTTTCCAGTTTGCTATTTATTCCACACCCGCATGCAAGTATTACTCTTTTGACGACGGCGAAGTTGAATTGCTGCAAATGTCGTCGCAGGTGATAAATTTATTTGATTTGACAGGACTGCGGTGTGAAAGATAGAAAACTTCATAGTCTCTCGACAATATTCCTGGGTGAATACTGAGCGTGAAGGATAAAGATTCGGGTATGGACGGAAATTACTAAAGGGCGTTATTTCATGCCATCACCACCAAATGGCACCAAATGAAATACACCACTGATTGTGGGACTTGGCTTTGAATTTGATTTAATCCTCTGATTGGTCAATCCGCTGACCTACTGCCACCACACCAGCGATGCCAATCAGTATGCCTAAATAGTGTCACAGGAAAAATTATCTAAGCAAACTTAGAAACACATTTAAAATCATCTCAACTTCAGATGCTTTAGATCTCAGTAAAGTAAATGAAAATATTGTAATCGCAAGCGCTATGATAAATACTCATTAATAATTAAAATTTTTATACCCTTTCCACTAGATGTGCATTAAAATTGCCACATTCGTTTTTAGCATTACAGAGGGGCAATTCATGCATAAGCATAGTCCTTCACAAAATTATTCATTTAATATCTTTAAGCTTCAAGAAAACTAGCATGCGTACATCTGGAATAAAATTACCTACACTTAGCCGATAACAGTTTATTCGGATAACTTCAGTATATATAAGGCGAACGATGAAAAAAGCCAATTACTCAAATTTAAATCTCATAACTAATGTGTAGAAACTCTGATATAACTATGTTAAATTTGCTGTAAAATAGTGATTTAGCCTCTATGTATCATATCATCTCTATTTGTCACTGTCTCTGTCATGTCTAAGATGGTAAATGTTACAAATTTTGGTTTATCGGAAAAAAGAATCCTGATTTAACGCTATCTCGACCAATATGCCTGATTCTTTTTTGATATGAGTAATGGGTTTAATTTGTCAATGTTATTTACAATTAAAAAAATATAGTTTTGTCGTTTAATATTTCTAAAGAAGATGAAACAGTAATTTATGTCTTTCTGATTATCACATTTGTATCCAAGCATCGTGAGCCAACACGACGATATTTCCTGCTTTATTTCAACTAATCCTACACTCTCATTTGTCTCTATTGAAGACTATATGTAACATACTGCAAGGGGATTCTGAATTTTTCACGAAAACTATGACTTTTAAAACTTTTATTTAAACCAGATGTTTCATCAAATTCAGTAAAGTCTGTGGGCAATATTACCAAAAGTATTTTTAAAAAACCTCATGCAACAATCATAAAACCTCTTTTAAAAATTGATATTGAGCTCTTAAGTCATTCATTCAACAATACATGTTACCGAAACACTACTTAAAAGAAGAAAACCACATATTTATGAGCAATTTTTCATGGTAGAGATCGATTAGCTTCCTGGCGCCAGCTGCTCGGAACACCTTTGCATCATTCACATTCTTTCTCATTAATTTTAACTTCCCCTTAACCATCCCTCATGTGGATTTTCCCTCCCCTTGTTTCATCTCCCCTCTCATTTTAGACCCTTCTTCCTCAGAAGACTCCCGCCCAGCCACCACCCCAAATACCGCCAAACCACCCACGCACAACTTCCCATCCCAACGGTGGATTTCACTCTACCCACGCCCTCCTATTTTTTTATTATTTATATTAGACCAATAGAATGTTCAATTAACGACCTGATAATTGGCAAGGACGCGTATCAATGTATATTAAAAGGATTAACATTGCGTATTCATTATATGGTTAAGATTTGTAATGAAGAATGTAGCATATTTTAGGAAGTGATTATCACATTATTTCAAGCATTTCTAAAATAATATAGCCTATAGTTTTGAACTTGAACCGGTAAAAAACCTTTAAAATGAAGATACGTCATAAAAGTTGATACGTTAAAAAAAACTAAAAATTAAATGTGGAGCTGTACATATATAGCCGCTCCATTTTCAACTATGATAAGTGAATATTCTTAAAAATGGAATACGTTCCTAATGCTCTTAATAAAATGTTTATACCCTTTCCACTTGATGTGCATAAAAATTGCCATATTCTTTTTTAGCATTACAATTAATGCGTAAGGATAGTTCTTTATAAAATATTCAATGTTCATTCATTCATCTTTAAGCTTCAAGAAAAACAGCATGCCTACATCCTGAATACAATTACCTACACTTAGCCGATAATGCTTTATTCGGATAACATTCAGAATATATACGGCGAGAGGTGAAAATACTTCATGCAATGTATTTCAACAAGTGTGTCATTAAAAATTTTTATTTACTTTGGTAAGGGAAGAAATTGTAAAAGCTTTTACTGTGCGAAAATCAAAGGGACTTATAAAGGTATCCTTTTACATGTGTGCACATGGCGATAAATCGGGAAGGTTGGGCAGGAAGAGTTGGGCTGCCTTTCACTCATTCTTCTTGCATTTTCTTTTATACATATACCCACACCGTTCAGGGGGGTGGATCAACCCCAAAGCCTTCGTCACCCCCTAAACCTAAGGCCACCCAATTCACCCCTTCGCTCCCCCGCGGTCCAAAGCCTCGCCCCCCCCCCCCCCCCCCCCCCCAGACCACTTCTCTCCCCGGCCTACGCACACGCGAGCGGCCAAACGCAGGGCGCCTACAAAACTACCAGAAAAAAGCGAGGGGGGAGGGGGAGCGAAGTGAGAAAAGTTAAAAGTGCTAAAGTCGAGGGGACGCCCGGAATTGGGAGAGGCTGAAAGGGAAGACGACGTGGGGACTCGGGGGAGCATTGGGGGAGAGGTGAGATGAGGGTTCAAAATGGAGTTGTTTGAGGAGGGAAGGAGGGGGGCGTATGCGGGTGGGAGGCGAAAAGGGCGGGCCCTGGCGGAATGAGCTGAAGACGAACGTGAGGGTGTGGGGAAGGAGGAAGGGTGAGAGAGAGAGGGAAGGAGAGGGAAAGAGGGAAGAAAGAAAGCGGGGGAAGAAAGAGGGAAAGAGGTGGAAGCGGAGATACCGTGCAGAGGGATTGTTCTTCCGCACCAATTTTCCACCCCGGTTCGCCTCCCTCCTCACCCCCCTCGCCCCTCCTCACGTGATTCCACGGGTCGTGTCAGCGGCAAGGCGGGTGGGGAGGGAAGGGTAATGGGGTTGGAAATCGCGGGTGAGGAGAGACAAGGGAGGGTGCGGGGCGGGGGAGATGGGGAGAACGGAGGATGGAAAGGATGCGAGGAGAGAAAATAATGGGGAAGCGGTGGGAGTGTTGGCGAACGCCTCCGGTGAGGGTGAAGGGAAACTGCGCGGAATATGAGTGGAGCACAAAGGCGCTTCTGGGGAGCGATCGCGCTCTCACGAGATCTGCGCCTGCCAGCAAATGAAGACTGGAATTTGATCGAGCGCCCGCAAACCGTCAAAGCAAGCATCCTGCGCGCGGGAGATGCTTATTTAAAATTGAAACTACCCACTCCCATTTTCACAGTATCCAGCTCTGTAGGAAGTACAAGAGATCGGGGAGACTCACAAAAGTGTGTTGTGATAGTCCTATTATTGAAAAAAAATCGTTCAGAGAGCCTAAATATGTATACCCTAGGAAAAGAGTAATAAAATACTAATTTTAATAGATTTACTTCAAATATACCTCATTGTATATTTGAAGTAAATCTATTTTCTGATGATAGTAAACATTTAGAGATCGGGGAGACTCACAACAGGGTGTTGTGATAAACCTATTACTTTAAAAAACAGTTGAGAGAGCCTAAATAAGTATACCCGAGGAAAGGAGTAATAAAATACTGATATACCTCATGGTACATTTGAAGTAAGTCTATTTTCTGATGAAAGTAAACATTTATCCTTGGCCAGGTTGGTCATATAGAACGAATAATAAATTAAGGACCCTATATATACCAAAAAAACGAAATTCGTTGTTTGGAAGAGCTCTACACAGGTATTAACCCTTTCAAAACACTTAATTCAGGGTAGTGGCTTGCTTATTTATATATACCACCGAGGATTTCTAGAAAAATGGAATTGTTGTTTTCCCTCTGGTTACCAAAGTATCTAGAATACAAGAAATCCGAACGTAACTTTAGACCTTGTACTCTTGAATTGTACTCTTGAACAGCCCAAGGCTCTACCCACTGGGCTAACACATCATCTCAAATAAACATACTCGTTTAAAGCAGTATTTCCCCCAAGCAAGACGACATACGAGATTATGTATGTGCCATATAGATAAGCATGAAGACCTTTAGACTAGTAGCTTAGTTTGTATAAGCTTGGCACGAGCATCTTACGCTTAGTAAGAAAACAATTATGCCATTAACATCGCATCTGCCGTGAAACCAGCAACTTGTATAGCAACCAGCAACGGATATAGCCATCTGTAGTTTGTTCTTAATCGTAAACTCTTTCACAATACGTTGGGGAATAATTCATCATTACTATACGTTTGTTACCAGTTCCTGCCCATTAGGCAAAGGAACCAATACTTAGGAGAGAAATGACACAGGAAAAAATCCTTTCCGACCATTTAGCATCTTTCCGACCATAAGCATATAAATATTCATACATAGAGGTAGGAATGGAGTAGATGTCATACCGAATGAATTTTAGAAAACGAAAGATGCTAAGTTAAATCATGTTAAGATCATGAGGATACCTCTGGTGATAAAAATTCAGTGATTTTCTGAAAATGTGCGAGACGAAATCGAAGAAAATTTTCCTTAGTTCAAATCACTGCTTTATCTGCAGCAACTAAATAAAGCAATTATTCAGACGTCATACCAACCATTTGCAACCTCAAAAACTCGTCCACTTTAAATCTAGAATAAGTAGACCTTGACTATTAGCACCAAGGAGCTATTCTTATTAAGTTGACCTAATTTTTATCTCTTATATGCAAAATATACCATTTTTGACATAATATATTGGATAGTTTACAGATATTATTCAAAAATTATCGTTTCACTGCATAGAACACTAAATTTGCCATTTAAACACTAGTTGTGTCACGGAAATGTTGTGCTTGAAACTTTTAATTTAACTTAAAACAAGACTGTGTTGGTGTGGTGGCTAGAGTACTGGCCTCCCATCCCAAGGGCCCGGGTTCAAATCCCGGAAGTGGTGGATTTTTCAGTGTAAAACCGGTCCCCACTTGAGTGCCTAGTGTAGGGCATTTCAAGTTCAGTACTCCGTCCGTAGGATGGGACGTTAAGCCGTGGTCCCCTTGGCACCTTTCGTTAAGAGTAGGCTAATGCCGACGCCGGGGTTCTCTCCACCCTTCCTCCGTTCCCTGAAAACTCCTACCATTACCCAATTACCCGTCTATCCTAAATGGCGCAAATGACCTCAGCACTCGGTCGCCTCCCCTGAATAACCATCACTTCAATACGAATCGTTCTTCTCCTCTCTCTACCGTACTTACTCAATATTCCTCCCTCAACCACTTCTTACAAAACACTGTCTTCCTTTATTACCATCTCCATCCACACCTTTCTCCTGCTCTCTCCTAATGTCCTCATCCACATTTTTCTCCTCCCGTAATAACTATAGTTCTTCATTGATCGTCCTCCTTTCGACACACTTTACTGTTTCCATCCTTCTCCACATCCATATCTCAAAAACTCTAAGGCTACTTTCATATTTTTCCTTAAATTCAATGGTTCCGCACCATACAGTACCACACTATAATTAGACAATTCACCACTTTTTCTTCCCTTGCCTACTCAACAACCTTGTAATTAGTAGACGCCTATGAGTAAAAGCCTCTTTTGCCAATGACATTTTCGTTTTGAATTCAATGCCACGATACCCTTTGTCTCCAACATTCTAACTTGCGAGCTAAATTGTTTCACCTGCCTTATTTTCTGCCCTCCTACTTCCAAGTTTAAGCTGGCCAGTTTTGTTCTCAAAAATCCTATTTCTTTAATTTTGCCACAATTTATTTTAGTTTCGTAACTTACAAACTGCCTCTGTAATGATCCTCATATAGTTTTTGTAAGTCTTAGGCTGACTGGCGTTTGGTCATCCACGAACCTCACCGATAATTTTCTCCACCATTTATCTCCGGTCTTTCTCACCATTTCCTCCGAATATATGCTACAAGTACTGGTGATAACAGGCAGCTCTGCCTAACTCCCCTCCCTATCGTCACTCTATCCGATTCCCCATCAGATACTCTCACTTTTCACTTTTCCTTAGTTTAAATCACTGCTTTATCTGCAGAACTAAATAAATCAATTTGTTATGACCTCATACCACCCATTTGCAATGTCAAAAACACGTCCACTTTAAATCTAGGATGAGTAGACCTTGATGAGAATTGAGTATCCTATGAGTATCCTAAGTATTGGTTCCTTTGCCTCATGGCAGGAACTGATAACAAACTTATAGTAATGGTGGATTCTTCCCCAACGTATTGTGAAAGGGTTTGCGAGTAAGAACAAACTTCAGATGGCTGTATCCGCTTCAAGTTATTCGTTTTACGATTCTCAGTGCCTTCAATGCATGAATAAATTCCGGATCAGTCTCCTGCCTATCCACTCTACTCCTATCTTTCGCAATATTTCTACTAAAATATCCCACCATACTCTGTCGAGCTTATTTCCGATATCAAAAAAGCATATAAATTACATCCTGATGATATTTTTGACTCTTTTTTACTAGTATTCTCATCACTGCAGATAAAAAATAACATGGTTAATTTGGAAATGAAAATCGACTTTGTACAAGATCTTTATAATGACATATATTGTCGAAACCATGGTAGAAACCAATAAAACCTTTGTGTGGAACGTACAAAGTGGATTTTCATTTCCAATCAAGTGGTTATACAAAGTAAAGCCTCAAACTTTGAATGGTTTATTTACTCTAACTAAGTTTAAACAATGAACAAGGAAAAGTGGTCAAAGCAGTGTATTTTCGACCTTTAAAGTGTCTAGCCTTACAACTGTATTTCTACTAACAAAATTCAACCTCATTCGCTCTCATTATTTATTACTCGTTCTTGGTCCCCTTCCCTTTACAGCAACTTCTTCTCCTCACGGTCGACGGGAATGAAGACATCTGGAGAAAGGGAGCGAAGGGAAATCAAATCAATTTTGATCGTAAATGGAGAGAATGCTAATGACGGGGATTTCATTAGCCAAATTTTTTCCTTCGGTTAACAATTCTCCTCTTTCCCTCTCTGTTCGACCTTGATTTCTAACCCTTTCCTGATTCACGAGAAGTCAACGAGGGAGGAGCAAACGCCTGAGTTGAAGAATCTCGAACTTTAGCCTTAATTATGACCCTCAAGTAATGATGGGCCGCTCTCAATCATCAGAACCTACCGCGGAGCCATTGTCTGACGGTTCAGGTCTCAAGTCGGTGTGGTATGGGGATGAAAGAGGGGCACGGAGACCGATAAATATCAACCCCCGGAGAGAAGTTCTCCCCGCAACTCGCCCATCCACTAATTTGTTCCGTCCTGTCGCCACCCACCTGCCCAACCCATATTCTGTCCACCTTGAAGACGCTCCCACTCATTATGCTTGATAAAATCAAAGAGTCAAGGATGGAGCGTGGAATAAATATCGAGACGGTACTCGTTACCAATTTCGGAAGGGGAGGGCCACTCGGGATGCAATTGCAGCGATGAGAATACTAGTGGAAAGGAATCTAGAATACAATGAGGATGTATTCGCGTGCTTTGTCAATTTCGAAAAGGCGTTCGACAGAGTGAGGTGGGACAAGTTAATGGAAATATTGTGGAAGATAGGAGTAGACTGGAGAGACAGGAGACTGATCCGGAATTAAAACATGGCGCATAAGGCGCAAGTGAGAGTAGCTGATGGAGAATCGGATTGGGTCACAATAGGGAGGGGAGTTAGGCAGGGCTGTCCATTATCGCCGGTTCTTTTCAACATATACTTGGAGGATATGGTGAGAGAGGCTTGGAAAAAGCTGGAGGCTGGAGTAAAGGTCGGGGGGAAATTGATAAAATCAGTGAGGTTTGCGGATGACCAACCGCTAGTCAGTCAGTCAACCCGTGGCTTGCAAAAAATGCTGGATGCGTTGCGGGGACAGTTTGAAAGATACGGGATGAAGATAAACCAGAAGAAAACGAAAGTAATGCGATTTTCAAGAACAAAAAGGGCCAGTATAACGATAAAAGTAGGAGGTCAGAAGCTAGAGCTGGTAGAGCAATTTAGCTATCTAGGTAGTGTGTTGGAAGAAAAAGGGTATAGCAGCATTGAAGTGAGAAGGAGAGTTGCATTGGCAAAAGAAGCTTTAACTCGTAGGCTTGAGCTAATGACAGAGGCGTTGAGTAAGGAAGTGAAGAAAAGACTAGTGAAAAGTTTAATTTGGAGTGTTGCACTATATGGGGCGGAAATGTGGGCTTTGCGAAAAGAAGATGAAAATAGACTTAGGGCTTTTGAAATGTGGGTGCGTAGAAGGATGGAGAAAGTAATGTGGGTCGAAAGGAAGACGAACGATGAAGTGCTAGCATTGATGGGAGAGAAAAGAAATTTGATAGATGAAATTAGGAGAAGGCAGAAGGTGTGGATGGAAAAGGTAATAAAAGGGAAAGGTGTTTTGAAGGGGGTGATTGAGGGAAGAGCGTTGGGTAAGCGGGGAAGAGGGAGAAGAAGAACGGGTAGCTTGGAAGGAATGATGGGTGGCAGGAGGTATGAGGGGCTGAAGAGGGATATCGTGTGAAATTTAGGGGGTGGGAAGAATTAAATGACCATTTAAACCTACCTTCCTCGGTAGAATACTAATAATAATAATAAAATAATAATAAATCATTGGCAAGCGCATTCTGCAGCACATGTAGTATTCAGCGACAACGCGGATGTTTCGAGTAGGGCTTGGAATGGTTTGGGACGAGACTGAAAACTGAAAAAGACCGGAGATGAAGAATTTGCTGGGACAGAGTGGGAAAAAAATTGTAGGACAAAGAGAAGTGCTGGGTCAAGGTGAGAGGAAATTTTAAGGAAGTAAAAATGTTGACGAGAGACAGGATCAAATCTTCGGACGATGGGAGACAAGAGAAACAGGAGGAATAAGTTGTGGAACGAGGGAACATGAAAACATCACGAGGAATAAACATTAGTGAGAAAAAAGGAGCGCGAAGTCCCTTTTAATGTTCACTCCTATACTGAGAGAAAGAAAGAGATAGTTGGCCATCTTTAGAAAAACAGCATGAACATCTACGATGTCTGAGGCAAAGATGAATTCAATGCGCAGTTTTAACTGTCATGCTTTCCTGTAGCCTTGTTTCCACAAGTGGAATGAGTGTTTGTACCATTGATTTAAATAAATAAAAACCAGTTTAAAATGCCGGGCATTATACACGCATTCTTTTTAACAGTGTTTCTACAACGAAAAGCAAATTTCTGCTAATTAAGAGACTTAACTGGAAAAGAAAGCGATTGTGAAAACCTGATAGCGGTAGGCTTATGTATATGAGCATGAAGACATGATGCCTACAGTGTATTAGAAATCAAGTTCAAAGTCGGGGAAAAAGAAGTAAATGTACCATGGCCGGCTGAATTCATTAATTGCGTAACAAAGCATTGGAATTTGCTTCAGCTTAAGCTTTAAAACATGAATAACATATATATGATAATTAGTATATTATAATTTATAGGCAATGTATTTGTCATCCTAAACCTATGATAAGTAACACATGAATTTCTTTCTGAATGAGAGTGAAGAGTCGAATTGTAAGTCTTCACACTCTAAAGCAGAGAAGCATAAGAGTAAAGTAACAAATCCAATGGCTTTAGTAGAACGTGACCTGAGGGATAAAATTAATACAGGACAGTACGAAATCATAAACCAATTCCTCAAATAGCAGAACCTTATAGAAAGGATGCATACCTCTTTAAATTAATTAAGTTAAGGCACACAAAGTGATTGTATGTTTGAAAATGCTGACCCAACTTATCCTCAGAAAATGGTATGCATTCGTGAATTATTTCTCGGGTAAACATAAAATTGGCTGACACAGTAAACGATCTATCTACAAATCTAGAGATCAAACTATTAGCGTGGTCAACTAAGGCGATAATATTTCACTTATTCGCCACTTTCATATATATATAACTATCGTCAGACACCTTGCTATGTGTAGACTAAAGGTAAATTCAGCATATTGATCAAATGCTCAGAGATCATATTCCAATAGTTGTGCCAATAATACCAGCATTAGGCATCAAGAAATGAAAAAAACAGTTTTAAAATTCTAATTGGTTAGGAATTGATTAAATGGCCAACAGAAATGTAGATCATCATAAAATATAACTGCGGAGATAAGAATTATAGATTGATTGCATGGAAATCGCCAATGATTATCCCATGGTTTAAAGCTAGTCACTCAAAAAACAAAAATTAAATTAAAATATATTTAAGAATGAAAATATATCAAGAAGATATGTAATTTCATTATTTCCTTCTAGTCATTGGCAATGAATGAGGATTTCTTCGCAATATTTACTTTATTTGGGAGTGGAGAGCACTGCTAAAAGAGCAATGATACATTTATAAGGCATTTAAAAATGTTGATGACATATTAAAAGCCAGTGCTCGGCGCATTTTCAAGTCTCATTTATGACTCCACATTATGATTAGCTTGGCTAACATTTACCGTATTTATCACACGATAGGCTCCTGAAAAAACTTAACAAACCGGCAAAAACTTCAAAAGAAATAATAGAAAATATTTTAGGCAAAGGGTGAGATCAGAATGAAGGGTTTCAGCTCTCGTCCATTAAGACTGGTGAGTAGAAAATAGAGGGATGTTTATGAATAGAGATACGACATGGTGAGAGCAAAATGAAAAAAATATCCGACGGAATGAATCAAGAAAGGAGGTAAAATGAGGAGGAAACTGGAGATATCAACTGAGATGGATTTGATCGGAGGAGAAAGTTAAAAATAGGCATTAAATACAGCCACGGGAAAATTCTCTCAGACGAAATTGGAGCATTGGGGAAATTTTAAGCATATAAAAAATTAAATTGCGTAATAATTACGACAGTAAATAATCCTAATATTCCGCTCAAAATTACGCTTCTGAAGATTGTACCACCGAATACTGCGCATAAATATTTTCTTCCTTGGGGGCTATTTCCTTTGCTCCCTTGATAATCTAAAATCATCAAAAGGAATATCTGAAAATCAAGAGCTATCCTCTAGAGCATAGGTATTCCAACATTAGAATGCTCAACATGAGTCTTTTGCAGATAACTGACGTTATTTACGTTTTTTTGGGTGATAAATATTTTGTGCCCCAAGGGCTCAATCTCTTAAGCTAGCCATTTTCTTGAAGTTATCCTGTGATTTGTAAGCTACACTCCCAAAATAATTTTTCACTCCGGAGATTACTAAGCCAATTTTGGCACTTGAGAAATTTAAGAGTTCCATCAAAGCTGGCATCATCCATCCGTATAACGCACAATCAACATTTCGTGCAAGATTTAACTTAACGCCAAAACGTTTCCGCTCAAGGAACTCGAGTCATAACGTTCAAGAATGCCCCGGGACCCAATCTCAAAGCTTTGCGGGTATGATTTGAAATGCTTCGCGCGCTATTAATATTATGCAGAAGGGATGCAAAGAGAGTAAAAAGAGATTGGGGATGGAATAGCAGAGGAATTACGTCATCGCACTTTATTGCCGCAAATGGAACCCTAAGGTGGGAGGCGATCCCCTAGGATTCCCTTCCGCATGACGCCCGTTGTTTTGCATGCCATCCCTCTGTTTACACTCTCGGTTCTAGGGTTCGTTGAGCATCGCTGCCCTTGATTATCTGGACCCAAGCTCCTTCGGCCCGCGGGCTGAAAATAAAGACCGGCTGGCCATGGACAACAGGAACACCAACCGCTCGTAAGGGCGCGGCGGGGGTAGCGGGCAAAAACATACGAGCAGAAAGCAAGGGAAGGAAAAGGAGCCTGTTTAACCCTAACTGTGGCCCTTTTATGAGGATCTGACTTTAACGTTAATAATAACGACATGCGAGATTTAGGGATTCAAGAAAGGCTGCCAACCCACTTGAGTGACCACCGCAACGACTTAAAATATATAAATTCCTAAATAAGAAGAAATTTGCATGAACTTACATCTACATCTTATTTTAATTTGCTTATGAAACGCACCAAACAATTCATTTAGGATCAAGTCAGTGTGGTAATTAGAGTGAAAAACTCCCATTCTGTTTTCCCAGGCTCGAATTAAAAGGTAGCGGAGACGTAACTCGTCGGGACACTACTTGATTTTTTTGTGAAATACATTCGACTACAGCATTCTGTCCTTCGGATGGGACGTAAAGCCACACTCCTCTTGATGTATTTTCGTTAAGAGCAGGGTAATGTGAGTATCTCTCCCACCTTTACTCCTTCGCTTCCGTACCCATCGTTGTACATTCCTCCTGGTCTTAAGCGCTTATTAGTGCGGAAACAGACTTGGAAACAAATATATGCATGATGGATACGACGGTGTCCTATTGAGTGATAAGTGGAGCACCATTAAACTGCCGAGCGTAGTCTGTAGGATGAAACATTAACTCGTAGATTCCTCAGCACCTCTCCCTTGGGACCGATTTCTCCTTCTGCTTGTTCCATTTTCAATTTTTCTACCTACATTCTAATTTCTCAGAAACCACAGTCAACGGAATAACCGCTGCCATTGTTCGCCTCATTCAATTGATTTCTACTTATTCCATCATCAAACTTTTCGATAAAACTTAGCACGGGAAAACGTTTCTTTTGAACTGGGCTTTCTGATCCCAACGGTAATTTACTTGAAGGGTCAATAGGGGCTTGGAGTAACTCGTAACAATAATCCAACAGGAATCACACCTGTAAATAGAAAGCGTGTTCCAAAGAAGCTACCGTGAACGATATTAGATTCAATAAACTACAGTAATACCAACAATTTACAGCCTCCTTTAACTTGGTGAGCCTCTTGAGAAGGAATGAGTCAAAATAAAACTGAGAAATATCGTGCTTTGAGCAATAAACTTGGCAATACTTTGAATATCACAAAAGATTCGTACTTTTCATGACCTCCATGAGAGTTTTACAGAAATATTTTTACCAACATCATCTTAACTAGTAGAAGGAGATTTCACAGAGAAAAAAATCATTCGCCTTGACCGGCACCCGAACCGGACCCTCTGATTTCCGGCCAGGTGTTCTGCCAGTTGAGCTGATAGAGCACCTTGAAAGATGTGAGATTGGTGGCGCCATGCACACGACTATGGCTGCTATGTGACATGATATGTCCAGTAGTCCGGTAACATCTACTTGCCTGAAAGCCTCTATAAGTTCCACAGAGAAAGAGGACTCCTTGGTCAAGGCGAATGATTTTTTCTTGCCACTGTGCAATTTCAGTGAGTGATGTCGCTAAAGTTTTCGCAGCCAGTTCGCGGTCTTTGAATCACCATAACTCCTAGTCTGAATGAAGCCTCTAGCTTAAGTGAAGATGCTTTAATACGAAACATCCAATCAGAATCCTAATCTCCGGCCATCCATTAAGCCATGAATAAATATTAAGCTGCTTGTGTTCAAACTCTGATCACCACACATTTTTGTGCCGGAGAGAAGGACGGGAAATCATCCCGGAAATTATATCTTACGAAAATGAGGATGAGAGTTGGGACGAAATCAAGAGGCTGCGGTCGAAAATGAAATGGGACACTGCGAAGGCGTCGGACATGAAAGCAAAAACGAATCGAGAAGAAAGGAGCAGTGGTGACTTTGAAATTTAAAAAAACCCTCCTTGATGATGAGACGCGAGGGGGAGAGATGGAGGATTAAAAGGGGAAAGGAGGAAGGGCTTCGGAGAGAAGCTTGTGTCTCTACCTCCTTATCGCCTTCTCCATGGCTGGGCGGGAGACTTCAGGATGATGCTGAAGGGCAGAGAGGATTTAATTTCGCTTCCGGAACAAAAGGATTGGCGAGGGAGAGCCGAAAAGGGAAAATGTGGTCGGTGGAGAGCGGCGAGAGGAAGTAAGACAGCAAAGAAGAAAGGGAGAAAGGGAGGCACACCCCATTGCTTCATCACTTAAACGTTGGGAGATTACACGGGAGTGACAGGCGAATTGAAATCCTCTCCTGCTATCCTAGGAGAGGGGACGTGGAGAGGGATGGATTCCTAAGAATGCGAGCGATAAGATCTCCCCTCCGGCATGCAATTTAGCGTGCGAGCGGAAGGAGCGGTCAATGGAGTTTTTTTGAGCTGGAGGAGGAAGGCTGCGAGATGCAGGCGAGAGAAATAAGGGGGTGGGTATGAGAAGAGGCGATTGAGAAAAAGGGAGAATAGCCGTGGGAACTGAGGAGCAATTATAGGCGTGGGACACTACCACCTCTGTATGCATAAACCATAAAAATTAATCCGGAATCAAAGTTGAAAAAGATAATTTTTACTAAACAAATTCAAAGCTCGCGAGCTAGCCGCGAAAACTTTAACGGAGGTACCCGCTGAGATGCACGAATGCAAGATATTCCACAGAGAAAAAATCATTCGCCTTGACCGGGACTCGAACCCGGACCCCCTGATTTCCCATCTAGCTCCTTTAAAGCCTCTAGAATGTCCACGGAGAAAGAGGACACCTTGGTAGCGCAACTGGTAGAGCACCTGGTCGGAAATCAGGGGGTCCGGGTTCGAGTCCCGGTCAAGGAGAATGATTTTTTCTCTGTGGAATATCTTGCATAATTTTTACTATTTATCATGGGACAAAAAAGTCTATCGTGTTTGCCACATCAAGAGTAAATCGGTTTTGGTTTTTAATCAGTGGAGAAAGAAACCCTGCTAGAGGGTGAAGCTACTACGGGGCCTGCGAGGCACAACGATAGGCAAAATTGTGTTGTTAACTATATAGCTGAAAGAAGCAAACAGAACGATTATTTGTTTTGAAGTTTTTGGAATATATATTAGTATAATGATAATGCAGAAACTATTCCTATATAAAGCATGTAAATGTATGGGAAAATTTTAATGTAACCAAACCCTTTTATCATTCACACGACGTACTTATTTTTGTAGCGAACATACGATGCTAATAAAAACCGTTGTTGAGTAAATTGTCTTCATATTTTCAATATTCTGAGGGTTCAAATTTCCTTATTAGTTGGCGATTAAAATGTTCGACATTTTTGCATGGAAAAATTGTTGAGAACTCAAGGGATATTAATCAGCAGCTGTGAAGTCAAAGAAACGCTTGCGAAGAATGTTTCGACGTTGATATCGGCCTACTGTTGCAAACAGGATTCATGAAGTCAACTGCTTATCGTCTTACTAGAGTACCTACTAAACTTGAAGTATACTCTTCAAAGGTTCTCCCTCAAGTATGGATGGGATCTGAAGTTCTCCGCTACTGCCAAGGTTCTTATCCGAGGGATAGGAACATGTCTACTTGAAAACAAAAGAATCTATGACCTGAGGACCTCACTTTATATAACGGAGGAGGAACTATCGTCAACGCACGATGAACTATGTACTTGCGCCAGAAGATTGAAGATAAAGTGCTTCCTCGGAAACTTTCGATTCAACATCAAATAGTCAAGTATTTTCGTTTCTGAGTGAATTTCCTTTTAAAAATTAGGAAATAATGAAAAGCCGTTCTGAAATATAAAATTGATATAGAAATAGCAAAAAAAAAACTACAACGGTACACTTACTCTTATGATCTAAGCGTGTTACAAACATTTCAGCACTGAATCGGAGGATATACCAATGGGCGTCCGAATATACTGGATTGGAATATCTATAGGTATTATAAGACTCGGTGGAGAATTATAGTAACTAGATCAACGAATGAACGCATCTAGTACTAGCATCCTTTTAGCATGCATGTTGTTTCACCGAACCAAGTAGCATGATATACATATTCTCAAAATGCAGGAAAAAACATACGTTGATATCCGGCATTATGTTAGCAAATAATGGTGATAATATTTAATTTTTAAATCATTACGATTCTATGGTAATATTTACTTTGTATTGATGTTCTTTTCATGGTGTTTCTTCAAATATTTCAACACAAGGTCGAAATACATTTTTCATTCTTACTTGTGTCAGAATTATAACATTCCAAGTTTAAACTTTAATGGATCTTTTCCAAACCCATGAAGAACCTTCCGAAAATAATTATATTTTATTTTCCATTGGCTTACATACTTATTGCAAGCTATTAATAATCACCATATTACTCGTTGAATAATTTATGTTGAAGGAAATTGATTAGGAAAAAGAGCTCAGTAATGCTATAGGCCGGCATAAAGAGTGCCCAGGGGAGATATTTGATAAAAATGTATTTTGAAAATTTTTTGTAAAGCAATCCGCGTGATCAAACTTTTACACCTGAAAAATTAAACTTACGTTAACACCCTTTTATGGGCCAATACAATGCAGTTTTTTCATTAAGTCAGTCCATCATCTGATACTTGCAAAAGTATCGGGGAGTGTGTCAATCCGCGACTGCTGGATAAGACATGAATTGATATCAAAGTGTGTAAGTTTGGTATCTCACGAAGTAAACTCAAGTCGGATAATTTAGTAATATAATGAACGGAAAATAAAAGAATGAAAGACTCAAAAATCGCAATATTAATAACTTCAGAAACGTGTAATAGAAGAAGACTCAATTACGCCAAGGGAAACGATACTATGTAAATTGGAATATTATGCGAAATACTTGAATGAGATGCAAATGAAGTCAGCGTCAGGCAGGAGGCAGTGACATAGAGATCCACCCAACCCTTCATGACGAATTCAAAAAGAAAACAATGAAGAGAAAAATGAAAGGAAAGAAAATGAAGAAAGGGGTTTTGGCAAAATTAAGGAAATCGTAAAAAAAGAGGGCTAACGAGGGGTTGCGGAAACAGAATGAAGAGGATAATGGAAGTCTGCCTCAAGGAGAGATTGAGGGAAGAATGAATGGATGCAATTACCATTCATCAAACAAAACGAATACGATTCATTAAACAAACGAATAATTAAAGGGGCTCAAATAAATGTGAATCAGTTTGAAATGATAGTGTGAGAAATGATGTTTCCTCCATTACCAATTCACGTGAACACCACCACCGACATCAACGAGAAATAACAGCATTCTTTTTCCAAAAATACCGAAATGTTTGTAACAAATCCCGTAAAAATTAAATACTTACACCCCTACTAGCGTTGTACCTATATTTTTCACGAATCGTAGTTTACTCACGCCTATTTCACCTGAAGCAATAAGCTGTATAGGAAATGAACTATTTTACTCTAAACCGTGGGTAATCGTACATAATTGGGTTTCCTTTGCAAGTGAAACTTCTAAATTGATATACGACCACGTGACTCAACGAACTTTGACTCACGTGCCTTTTAGAATTTCGAAAAATTTATGTTCGATGGTATTTTGGGAAGTTTTAAGATGATGCAATGAAATCCAGCATCGAAATTATTTTCACACAACCGACGACCCAAGACAAATTTAACTTTTATGACTCTTATTTTCTGAAACTCCTTCCATAAATATCCCAATCATTGCAGTAGCGATGGCAGCACTTCAAAATAACTGTTACTCATTGATCGAAAAGTAACTGAATCAACTCAAATTGGTACACATCCATATGCGTATTTCAAATGCATAGGTAAATTAATGCCTTAAATTTTCATAAAAACGTAATTATTTACATACCATTATTTTTGCCACATTTGTTGCCTTATTTAAAAGTATAGAACAAAGAGGAAATATTCTGGATTCCGTATACTCCTTAGACTCATCAGATTTCTTTGATGACTTTCAATTTCCCAACTCATTATGTGTAACTGCAGCTTTCCAACTGTAACATCAGTACCATGTAGTAGAACTGTTGAACGAGTGTTAAAAAAATGCAAAACAAGAAGAAAAAATGGTAAATGGATCTTGGTATTTTTTGAGTGATAGGCATGCAAAACTATTAAATAAATAACGACTTAAAATTCTCAATTATCAGCATGTTCGCACCACATAAAATATGTGTGGAAAATTCTTACATTACATAATTAATAGAGGCACTAGAATTAGTGTCACACAGCTGTAGGCAAGGAGAAATGTATAGTAATTTACCTTTTAAAAAATGCTTATAACTTTGAGTATAGTAAAATTATTGCTCGCTGAAATATAATTTATATTTAATTGTGGTTTCCAATGTTTCTTGCACCTAGAATCATTTACGGGCCAGGCATTTTGTACTTGATTAGCGTAATTATATAATGAAATTACTTAAAATGTAGGAAACTATACACCGGTGGTCAATCTAGCATTAGCAATCATTAAATGAGAGGTACTATGACGAAAAAGTTATTAGTAATATGGATTTTGATTTAGTAACAAGAGATTACCTTGTATAAATTGTGTACCAATTAAACACAAATCAGTGAGAAAATGAAAATAATAGAAACATTTATTTTCTACCAATAACAGTCCGATTGAAGACACAGGAAGATATTACCAGTTAATGTATATCATACTTGTTCCGGTATTACATAATATAAGAAGCGTGACAGTCAGTGTTTGAAATCATTGTAGTTAAAATATATGAATGAAATACATAAACGTTACTCGGAAATTAAACATTGAATGAACTAAATACACATTACTGAGATCAAAGCATTTTTATTATGCTTCACGCTATTTAGGGAGGCTTCCTTCATGGAAATTAGAGGAAGTTATACGCATGAGGGATAGACGTATGTTTGAGGAAGAAGAAAAGCCAACATTGATGGATTAATTGTGAAGCAAATGAAAGGGGAAGTGGGTGAGTAAGACCGGAAGGAAAGGAATAACGAGCTCTGAGGAAATGTTTTCGGACGCTCATCCTTCCTTGGGCGAAACAGGATAAGGTGACTCGGACACTTAATGAAATTTGCATGGCGCGGAAGAGGGGGAGGGGGGAATTTGGTCCTAAAGTTAGGGGGGGGGGGGGTGAGGTGACGGGAAAGAATTGTAGGAATTTCTCCACTCTCTCTCATCCCTTGTTTGCCCTCATTCCACGTCCTCCGTTTCTTCTCCTTTTTCCCCCTCACTCTGTATAAATTCTCTTCTCCTGTCTCCAAAGCCGCCACAAATTCTTTCCCTTCAGCCCTCGATCTCACGCGTCAATCTCAGAACAGAGGGAGCGTATACTTAAAAAAAAAGAGCGTGGGAGACAAGTATTCCGATTGTCGCAAACACTATTTCCTTTACATTGCGATAGAATTAGTCCCCTACTCCCCGCACCTAAATCTTGTAGATTCGAGTTTAATCCTAAATAACTCCATAACCGTTCATCGGATTTTCAATTCATATACATATAAATTTAGATAATATTGTTTTTTACTAACTACATTGTTACAATAATTTTTTAAAACAAATTTTGGACCTGTTTCTTACGTTAGAGGAAAAAAGGGCCCATTTTTTTTAGCGCTATGGTGCCGTGCGTCACTTTGACGTCTAATAACTTCCAAGCAAAGGGTTTGACTAAAAGAAATTTTAATCCAAGATGAATTATATCTTTATTATTACGTCTTCAAAGTTTCAACGTTTTAACTTCAGTACTTATTGTTATGCTATTCCATTTATAACCGCAGTTTATCTCGGCAACTATGCATCATGGCGAAACGTGACCAAAACTGTCATCTTTCCCTTTAAATTTCCAGAGCGAATCAGTTATTATCATTTAGCTGAAGTTAGCACCTTATTTTATATCGAATTCTATGTTTCCTGAAAAACACAGCGCAGAAAAATCTCAGCGTTGCCGGCGTAGTGTCCTGCTCTGGGCTCACTCGTTTTTTCATGAAACATAAAATTCGATATAAAATAAGGTGCTAACTTCAGCTAAATTATAGTATATGATTGCCGAGAAAAAGTGCGGTTATTAAGGGAATAGTATACCAATAAATACGGAAGTTAAAACCTTGAAACTTCGCAGACGTAATAATAAATATAAAATTCACCTTCTATTAAAAATTTGTTTTAGTCAAATGCTTTACTTGGGAGTTATTAGACGTCAAAGTGACGCATGGCGCCGTAGCGCTAAAAAAATGGGCCCTTTTTTCCTCTAACGTAAGAAACATGTCCAAAATTTGTTTTCAAAATTATTGTAACAATGTAATCAGTCAACAAGAAAATTATCTAAATTTATATGTAAATAAATTGGAAATCCGATGAATGGTTTCGGAGTTATTTAGGTCTAAACTTGAGTCTATTAAGTCTCGAGTCAATATTTTGGCGCGGACAGTAAGGGTCTACAGTGGACAAATACTAAAGAGCTGTCGTCAAGGCATCGAAGTGGAAAACAAAACACTACCTTGACGCGAGCGAATGAAAATTCAAACAATGGCCAACTTGAAGATCAGTCTAACAGGTGTCGACAGAGGCCAACAAGAACTAGTACCAAGTTATTAGTTGGTACTAGTTCTCAATGACCTTAGTGCTATGAATTAACACAAAGAGATTCAGTCATTGGGACCGCAAGACTACGTCCTATCCTTGTGCCGTCAAGTCGAGTCAATTCAAAAGGTGTCTTTATTGTGACCAACAGCATAAAATATTACAAACTTAACAGAAAACACAACTATAAATAATAACAACAAAATAACAACGTTGGTCACGGTCCCGCTTAGGATTTCTCCTCTTCAGGGCTCTGTAATTTTCACTGGTATGCGTAAGCTGTCTCTATGTGCCCCTTTGCAGTAATGTTTTGGTTTCTTTTGAACGGGAGCGGTATTGGCCTGGCATTTGCCCGCGCACGAAGGGAAACCCGCAAAACCTTCGTGGGACCGCCGAAAACTTAACAAGGGACAAAGAAAGAAGGAAATAACAGAGGATAAACTTTGAACATACAACAAGGGATAGTGAAGTAAGGTTGATATTTACAGTATGGCGTTGTATATGAAAATTTTCTTTATATATATAGTCAGGAACTTGAAGTTTTTGTTCTGAACAGTCTGATTTCAATGGATTCTTTGATGAGCCGATCCATTGAATCCAATGAAACCAGACTGGCTAAAAATAATTTCAATCGGGATTCGGGTTACTCTTTGAGTAATACATGGAAGCCTTTTTTGAAAAATATTCAGGAGACCAGCCAGAGCCGCCACTAGCACGACAGCCAATCAGATCCCACTACCAATCGAAGGATTGGCGAGGACCAATCAGGAGTCACTTGGCCTTCTGAGTTACGGTATGTAAGCACGACAGAATACTCGTTCGACATCATTAGCCCTGAATCTGATGGCCGAGTCGGACATCGAAACGTCGGCAAATTTAAAGTTCATGACGCGTTGGAGATCCAGAAAGCTCTTCATACAGTCTATTCGCCGGGAAATTACCAAATCGTTCTTCATAAAAAGATTGTTCACACACTGCTCTGCCTTAGTTGGTTGAGCTTATACATATATCTACAGGGTTTGAACTCAAAATCTACTGTCAGAAACCTATTACTATTATAATCCTCACCGACAAAAGTTAACATGTTCTTAACAAATGCGTATACATTTTCAACCCTTATCGGACTTATACTTGCTAGAACTTCTTTTATTTTCCTTTTGAACTACCATAGCACACGTCTTTTTAGGTGGCTCACAAGGTTGGGTCTATTAGCAGAAATTGCCCGTATTTATTCACGAGATATCTTGCTTCGATAAAACAATTCTACTTATGAGGCGGAAGGCATAATATATAACCCTCAATTTGATTACTCACGTTATAGCACCGTAAACAAAACATCAAGTAGCAGTTTAAGCTATTCCGATTAACAAAGAAAATTCAGCGCCGTGTTTTCACCCGGATTGACTTGTGCCTTGATCACAAAAAAACTAACCACTTCCTCTAACTGTTTACCTAAAGCTAATAAAGGCACAGCAAGCTCCATTAAAGTTAAGACGTTCCGCATGAAGGAATGTTTACGAACAAAATAACTAAAGCGCAATTATGGAGGAAAAGTTAAACGGTATTGATAAACAAATCACTAATTTCCTCAGCTGCGACGGTATACGTGAAGCTTCACGTTTGTGGAAAAGATCTGATTCATATTTCGTAATTAAAACCCAATAAGGAGCATAGAAACATTTTTCAAAATGCATATATGGGTCAGTTGGAAAACTATGCGAGTCCTAACTGAAAATTAGAGAAGAATGCAATAAATCTTCAATTCTACCCAAGGAAAAATATACGGGATATGAAATAGGGTACACACCAAAGTAGATACTCCGGTGGGTACACGAGTTATTCAGAATAATAAGCTATGAACATTCTGAAGCGGTAAGAATCAATAAGCAAGGAGTAATAATTTTCAATTACAAGTATACTTAAGCATACTTGCTAAGGCCATTAAGATTCAGTTTCTATGCTTAATTACTATCCAGAAATAAAAAGACTAAAATATTTCCGATAAAAAGCTAAATCCGTAGAGACAAAAACGCTTATGCAACTATGCGTACACTTTAGTAAAGATTTAGAAAAAAATAAGCAAATATCACTTTGCGGAATCAATATCAATACGTTACAAAAGAAAAAAAAATTAATATTAAATTTAAGGGGGAGTGCATTTACCTTCTCTGCAATCAGTCCAAGAATAAGGAACATAAAGAACGCTTACCTGAAAAGAGAAAAACAAAATTAGACACAGCAGCACACAAAAATAAAGCTCTGCAATTTTAATTTGAGTAACTCGATTAGAAAGTAAGGCCGAATTATTGTATAGTTGTTCTTGGAATAAATGTGTTCAATCATATTTTCACTCAACTCCTTACCATATTTATCTTACATCATTGCGTTTTAGGTATCTATGTGAACAAAAATTAGCATGTCGGAGAGAATTTGTGATGAAAACCCTGAGGCGTTTTGAAAAAAAACAACATATAAGTGAGAATATTGAGTACAATAAAATTATACCTCTCAATATTGGCCGTAACGAGGGAAAAAATTGTGCTACATGCATATCGTGGGGAGCTATATTAACCCAGGCCTCTGATCACATGTACGCCTGACATCGTTTCCCAACTGAGCGTACAAGATTTTCCACGAAGAGACCCGAAGACCTGCTTTAACATCGTTCCGAAGAACAACGGACCTCGTTTCTCCTTGTCTCCGTCTGCTTGTGGAGCGAACTTTCATCATATCCTTACGAAAACACGCACAAAATGTAGCCAGATTTACATCTCTAATTCACCACTACAACCTGAGTGAGGGGAACAAGAAGCCGGAAGACAGCGGCGAAAGAGAAGGGAATGACAAGGGTAAGATTCGAGGTAATCGGGCGTGTAAGCCTTGACGTCTTTACGCGAGCGCCCCAGAACAAAACAGGTGAAATTGGGAAAGTGTCTCGAGACATGACCGAAACGACGTTTCTCTCAGACGGGCGAGAGAGGGGAATAAAGCGAAGAAAAGACACAGAAAGAGAGAGAGAGACAAAGAGACAAAGGACCTTGAAAAGGGAAACGCGTGGATTGTATTTCTGATTGCAACCGCGGCGGAAGAGAAGGCGCGGCGGGAAAAAGGGACGCGGGAAGGCAAAGAGGCTGACGACAGCACGAATAGACAAAGGAGCCAAAAACTGAGGCCGTGGGGTAGGGAGCGAAGGATTTGGAAGCTGAAAAAAAAGGAGGTCCCTCAGGAAAGGGGTAAGATTGTGCATAATTCATTAAGGTTTTGGAAAGGAGCGAAAGGACAGGGCGGTGTGAAAGGGATTAAAGAAGGGGAGGAGGGAAGGGTGGAAAGAAATGCAAAAGCACCTCCCTTTTAAGTGCGGGGAGGACCGGGATGGAATGGGGTAGAGAAAGGGTTAGCAGATGGGGGTGCAAAGCCTCGGTTGGGGAAGGCAGGAGATGTCTCTGGTGGGAAATACTCCACCGTGGAGGAGAAAAGAGGGCGAGGAAGATCAACGGTGGAGAAGAGGAGGTATGAATAAAGAAGGGGGAGGTTTAGGGGAGTGGAATTAGGACTGCGGGAAGAGACGGATGAAAGGAGGGAGGGCTATCTCGTTACTGGTGGACGCAGCGGGTTAATTTAGACATTCGGTTCCTCGTCGGTCTTTCGCTCCACTCGGCAAAGGGGAGGGGGAAAGGGGAGGAGGAAAGAGGGTTGGGGGCGTTCCCGAACGGATGGGAGGGGGAGTCTGGGAAATGTGGGTTTTCCCTGGACTTGCGGAAGGAAAGGGGGTGAAGGGACACTTAAGTGAGTGAGGCTTGGGAGGAGGGGATAGGAAGAATGGGTGGTTGGCTGCACCGAAGGCGGAAAATGGCTGGCTTTTGAGGTTTCTTGGTGCGGGTAAAAAGGGAGGGACAGGGGAGGGGGAGGAAGAGAAGCTTCGGGATTTTGAGGTGGTGATGGAAAAAGGGAAAGGTTGCAGCTGGACTGTCAAAGCCGGAGGAGTTTCCCGCTAGAGGAAAAGGAAGAAAAATGAGAACGACTAATCTTGGACAAAAGGAAGAAAATACATTATTAGTGAGTGGGATCTCATCTGGAAAGGGAAATGAAGATTCAAAATGACTCGCTTTTGCGGGGAAATGTTACAATTAATCATTTGTCCTCAGAGGCGATTCAAACACCTGGAGCCTTATTCACAAAATTACTAATCTAAACTCATCCACCCGAAAAAATGGTGTGTGTAATGTAGAGCATTTTCAACTACACAGAGTTGGTAATATAATTATGGCATTTACAGGCTGCTGAACGTTAATAGCTGATTATAATGATTGCCTATCTTCTAAAAACACTAGAAATCACTTTTATATTTATGTAGCGTCATGATACTGTCCCTTATCAACCGAACACTGGCCCAAACAACTCGATGGTACCACAATCATGCAGTCTAAAAAATAATATGTATATAGAAGTATAGAAGTAAACACGGAAAAAATATCATAACACCAGATTATTTATTATTAATACCAGTTTATTGAAGGCTGATTTCCAAACCCCTTCTCCCGCAAAGAACATATTCTTGCGTTGCGAGTGAGATATTACAGGTCCTTTCATCCCAGAATTCAGAGGTTACATCAGCTCGCTAACGGGTCAGAATGGCAACACAATATGTTAGTTTATGTATAGCATTAGAGTGCTCCGCAACATCTGAACGTATACAGAAACACTTGAACTGTTACTTGAAGTTTGTGACTACATGGTTACTTTGTGAACTGAGATCTTATTGTGAAACTTTGTTTCCTTGTGTGAACATTGACGTGCAAACTTGCCGTTCTGAGAAAACTTGTCTCAAATATATCTCTAAGGAGGATATTCATTTGTTAACAAACATTATTACAAGTAAGTTAAATTTTAATTATAGGATTTATAAGTGGGCTTCTAGTGTAGATGAATTTAGTTATTTACATCCATATCTTCTTGAACATAAAAATGTGTATAAATATTTGAAGAATTACTACGATGAGTATAAGCCGAAACAAACGCCAACACTTTACTTTAAAAGAATAGACCATTCTTATTTTGGTTGGGCATTGGAGTGTGCACTTTGGTTTAGTTCTTCTATTTTCGATAAATCTCATAAGAAGAAGCAGCTGTATCTTTGGGGTTCAAGTAACGTTGTAATCCACTTTTATTGAATCGTTGATTGGAAAGAATATGATGCCTTATGTTTATTATCCAGATGTAGGGAAGTTTGCTTTTCAAGGATTACATCCCAATTTTCATAGAGTTATATTGTTTGAGGAGTTTGATTATAGATATCATGTTTGTAGTATGTTGAAACGATTACTTGAGGGCAAAGAATTTACGGCTCCTGTAAAATGTGAAACAGGCAGAGTTATAAAATTCACTGGTTTAATAATTTTTGTGTCTAACTTTGATACCATAGATGCTGAGGCGTTACGGAATAGGCTACTATTCATCGAGGCCTCGTCGCCGTATTGGGATGAGGAAGTTTGCCTTGTTCCGAAGGAGGAAGTTACTGAGATACAAGAGGTCCATGAGATATCGTCAGAGGAGGAACAGGAGGATCAATCGTCGAATTGTGCAGACTATAACACCGAAGAAAATTAGTCATGTTAAGCATGTTGGTCATGAAATGATTCAAGACAATTTTTATTTTTATTTAATTGGGGATGTTTGGCAGACTGAGTTGCGTAGGTTAGACTAGCAAAAATTATTCATAGGTCCATCTAATTTTATAAAGGCTATGTGTGATAATTATTTTAAGTTTATGATTCGTTCAGTGAAAGTTTATATGAAACATTAGTCTTGTTCCGTAGAGGAGTTTGATTTTTACGGTGAAAACAGTGATGTTCAGTGCGAGCAATATGTCAACGATCTTGCAAGTGGGAAGAAGGTTCCCATACCAGATTCAAAAACTATTATTCAACCCACTGAGAAAGATGCAAAAGCTGTCTTCACGAAGTTTATGTCACGTGATTATTCGGCTAAAGATCATGTTGAGAATAAAGTACCTGATGCAATTCCTGTTAGTGACTATAATCAAGTCGATAATTCTCGATATGTTAAAAGACTTAATCTTCGTTTGAATATTTATCCTGGTCGTAGGAAATACTTAAGATGTAAAGAGTATTGGTTAGATGGTTCAAATTACAAAAATATATATAAAATGTTTCAAAGAACATATTCTTGCGTTGCGAGTGAGATATTACAGTGCCCTTCATCCCAGAATTCAGAGGTTACATCAGCTCGCTAACGGGTCAGAATGGCAACACTGCTGAAAGTTAATAGCTGATTATAATATATGCCTTTCTTCTTAAAACTCTAGAAATCACTTTTATATTTTTTAAGCGTCGTGATACTGTCCCTTATCAACCGAACACTGGCCCAAATTACTCGATGGTTCCACAATCATGCCGTCTAAAAAATAATTTGTATATAGAAGTATAGAAGTTAACACGGAAAAAATCTCATAACACCAGATTATTTATTATTAATACCAGTTTATTGAAGGCTGATTTCCAAACCCCTTCTCCCGCAAAGAACATATTCTTGCGTTGCGAGTGAGATATTACAGTGCCCTTCATCCCAGAATTCAGAGGTTACATCAGCTCGCTAACGGCCAGAATGGCAACACAAGGGACTCATGCCTCGGGCACGGATTGAACTTGGAAAAAGATAGCTCAGCACTTCTATCCCAAAATACACGCTTCAGTTCACTAAATCTGTTTCATAAGAATTTCACTGGGCATGATTTTAACTATCAGGTGTGATTGTTGCCTGTTAACGAAACCGGTCAGATACATTAAAAATCAAATATAATTTTGTCTGGAATGCAAATTGCCATTTTTGGACGTTTAACCATGACGTCATATTTGTGACAAAGACCATAGGGACGGAGAATTAAATAAATAAACAGAAATTCTCGTGAAGAATGGATATGAAAGAAGAGGAATACGAAGGAAAATCTCACGCAAATTGAAAACATCAAAGCAGCCATTGGAGGAAGAGAAAGTAGATGAACGAAAAAGAGCGTACCTGCATTATATGCAGGGAGCGACCGATAAGATATCGAGAATACTACGGAGGTATGACATACGGACAGTTTTCAAACCACGGAGAAAAATAATGGACATAATCCGGAACGTAAAGGATAAAGACGAAAAGGAGACGGAGGGAGTTTACCAGTTAACATGCCGGACCAAGTATACGTGGGGGTGACGGGCAGAGCAATTAGGACGAGAGTCAAGGAACATAGCGCCGCAATCCGAATAGGGCACTTTGAAAAATCAGCAGTCGCGGAGTACGCCGCCCAAGGCCATGAAATTGACGTCACCAATTCTAAAATCTTCGCCAAAGAAAAACACTTCAAGACTAGAATCTATAGGGAGGCATTGGAAATTAGGAAACACAAGAATTATTTTAACAGGGGCTACGGACAGAGAATCCGTGAGTCATGGCTACCAGTCATTTCCAGAAATGCTCGACACTCACCAGGGTATATATTTGAACCTATGTCAAGCTGGCCTAAATTTTGCCTACCTTCCCAAAATGTCAGCGGCAAAAAATAAACGTGCATATAAGCTTTAAAACTATTTCGTATTATTTTGCTATTAAATTTAATATGGAAACTTTTACATATCTTGTACACAAAGCGAGGTTCATATTAACTTCTGCAGCTGCGTATTCGGTTGACGGGATATCAAAGACGTATAGGTATACATTCCATTAAAAAGTAACAATTTTTTTACAAAATTAAACAATTAATAACTATAAAACTCTAAATAGCTTTTCATACTAACGACTATTAATCTTCAATGTCATTTCTACATAATTAATATAGTGAATAGTTTGTGCCCTTATTATTTTAAAAATTATTTCATGCCGAATAACAGCCTACCAACCCATTGAGGTTTTATGGCTACAATTAAGTGGTGTTATTATATAGAATAGAGCTAATTGACTAGTAAAAGAGCTCATATTGTTAATAATAAGACTTCCTACTATTGTTCTAGTAAATGTAAACAGTCGCACTTACAAATTCAAAGGTTCAGATACTCAGATAAATATTTCAACTTTTGCAAATTGATGCGTAATAAAGGCAAAAATCATTAGCCCTGACGAGGTCTCCGGCAAAGAAGAGGAAACTTTGAATTTTTTTAAAAACCTGAAGCGGGATCACCCAAAAGAACACTGTTGCATGAATGAACCGCGAAAATTTTAGCAACTTGACACGAAAGAGAGTTCCACAAGGTAGAGACACATCTGTTTCAAGTTTCGAGCCAGTAGCCAGCATGCATGTCATCGGTTGCGTTCATCTTCAGTTTTATAATTTTCGGATAAAAGGTGAGTACGTGAAAGTCAACTCAACAAGAGCATTAAGAATGAACGATCCACCTTGTTTAACTCGGTTCAACACCTCTGTTCACTCCTTACTGCCGGCGCTGCCGGCATATCATGCATGCTGCCGGCATATCATGCATGCTTCCGCCGTCTGCGGGTTGCGTTCCGTGCTGTCAAATGATTTCACCGAGTCCCGATGCATCTCTGAGGGATGCTGACATAGTAGGATATGGTACTTAAACATGCTGAAATTCGCCAGCTTTGAATTAATTCTTTCAACGCTATGCTCGTCAAGCAGTGACTCAGATGGATTGGTGGATTCCTTTTAATCACAGTCTGAAGATGTTGTTGGCCGAGCTACAACGTATAATAAATCCCACTGAGTCAAGTTAAAAAAATACCACTTTTACATATTGCAAACCTTTGTTGTTGAAAAAATCATGACGCATTCTGCGGATTGGTCAAATGCCTCAGATTACTTCTCTAAACCACAGGAATACACCCTAGAGAGGCTTTCATCCAAATTACGCATTTCGTCGGATATCCCTCGCGGGCATGTCCGATGAAATGAATGTCTAGGTTGGAAGCTCATAAAAGGTGGTGTTTAAGAAGAATGATAAAGAATGGAAATACTGAGTAGCAGATTAATTTCTAAGAAGAGTGGGAGAGCATAGAACCACGATTAAAACCTATTTATGAAGAGGAGACTACTTCATCGTCCGTATAGAGGCACAAATATATCCTGTATTTGGATGAAGACAACACGCGAGAAAAAAGCGAAAGGAAGAACAAACAAAATAAATGAGAGTAAATTTTGCCAGTCATCGCATGAGATATGTACCAAGAAAGGTTAAAGATGTAAGATGGATGAAATATGCTAAAATGAGAAAGTTAATTGAGAGAAATATCACAGGTCTTAGGAATGATCTCCGGTAATGATAGCCAAGAAAACTGAAAATTAATACATATTGTCACCTTTACTAATAAATACTTATTTAATTTCCATAAAAAGCATGACGCAAGAAATCCCTTTTATGAAAAAATACATTTATTACTGATTCTAACATGTCTAAGATTCCAATTCTCGACGAGATTCCTTTTTTCGGGCATTACTGTTTTGTACGAAATAGTATTGAAAGAAACTCTGGTCTAACAAGAAGATATTACGATGATTAAAATACATGGCGCAACATTATAATACTCACATGGAAAAAGTTAACTGCATTAATTTCAATTCCCGATTTTATTTACGACACACTTTAAATTTACAAGATTAGAACTTCATTGCTAGTAATACGCTGTACCTGACTCTAAAATAATACAATAAATTGTAGGGGTAGGCGGGGGCCTTATGAAGCCCCCCTGGCACTTAGACCTCTTTAGACCCATTGGGCCAACCCACATTTAACCTGCCCGCTACTTGCAGACAGGGGTCAAGAGTGCCGGGGTAGAGGTATGGAGGGGTCACCCATCCAATCTCCGTCCGGGCCCAACGTTGCTCAACTTAAGTAATCTAACGGGAACCGGTGTGACAACGTGGCTAGGCCCTTGCACTACCTAATCTTCAGTCGGAAAGTGTCTTATTAAATGGGAAAGATAATCGCTTAAAGTCATAAAATAAAATAGAAAACACGATGAATTTTATGAATTATTCCTTAAGGGGACAATTACCTAGAGTGTATGAGTATATTCCTTAGAGTTTGTACGCACGGCACACTCAGTGAGTTATCAAGCATATAAATCTTTACATTATTTTTTTTATCTTATATTTTGGTCCAAGTGCTTGCGATCGCTAGCAATATTTAAATGGTCCAAGCAGAGAACAAACATTAATCCGTTGATTTCCCCATTATGCTTCCTCATCATGCTTCTTCATTATGACTTTTCCATTTCTCTGCCTCCTGAATCCACTTAATTTTCATCTTTTGCTTGCATCAACTCTATCACAGAAGCTTTCTCCATGGATGAATCTTTTGTCAATATCCCTCTTTGGAATGATTCGCTTGTTAATGAGAGAAAACATGTTTAACTCCAAGAAAGAGATATGCCGAAGAGATATACTCGGTAACGTTTTCACGTTACCGAGTATATCTCTAAGGTTAACTTAAAATTCTCGCAGATCCACGATTTGAGAAACATTTTAGGATAAAAGGGTTTCCTTCCAGGAAATTTAAACAGTTCCCTCCAAGACACAGGTAGATATTCATTAATCTCATTATGAGAAAAATAATTAAAATCATCATCTGATATTATAAAATATTAATAAGTCCCAAACGCGAAAGCTATAAGGTCATTTTTGATAGAACATTACAAACCGTTAAAATAATAATTATTGCACATCATATTATCGCAATACAATATCTGCCTTTACATAAGAGCAAATGGGTTACGCAAAACGAGGATTGTTTTTGTGACAAAGAACGAAACCAGCGCAGCGGCGTGATTGTGTAAATACGAACGTGATGACGGCGGACGATAGCTATTATGGCCTTCTATGACGGTCGGTGTCTTATGTGCCATGACGGCACATATGACTGCCGTGGTCTGTCGCAACACGCTTATTATGAATCTTGTTTCGAAACTTTCTTTCTGTAGTTTGGTATAATGGGAAATATGATGAACCAACAAAAATTAGTGACACATTTCAACCACAATATACGATCGACGGGGCGTTACAAAATTATGGCAATGGTTTATGGGTAAGCCACATTTTTCGTCACTATATATTTAATAATTTAATATTGTGTTAAAAACGTCATTACGTACGTAAGAAATCATGATTGATTGATGATAGTGAAAGTGAAAATCATGGTGTTACAGTCCTGCTATAATGTAATTCTGTATTCTATTTTAAATAAAAGGTTTATTTTGAAAATTTACCACAGATTTCTCATGAACTCAATCCGCTAACTGTTGCATTGTTCATTTAGTTCATAATTAATTTGAAATAAATTAATCGATATTATAACTATTTAACCACAAAAGTGCTGGTAATTAATTTAAGCAAAGTTATGAACAAATGAAAACTTGTAATATTGCTTAATATGGAATATACACAATACTAATGGCTTCCAACTTACACAGCCAATTGAGAAAGCACTGATAACGTCAATGGACAAACGTTCCTTTCGCAGCTTTAAAAACACCATGCAGGAAGTATAAGCCCTCAGTAACAATATATACCAAGGGTTTCTGTCATAAAAATGAAATAAAATTATTGTACATTTCTCTACACATAATAGATAATTTTTATTCTTCTCAAGACAGTTTTAAACTTAATAACAGAACAGTGAAACAGCATAGAAGGTACTTGTTTTCTTTAATTTTTGATAGATTAGAACGATTTTAATATTTTTAACCATGTTCTTCCACTACATAATGGATGGTACCACGAACCATTTTCTGTCTAGATTTTGTAATTTTCTTCAAAGCCAGGGCAGTGAGCCATATGGTTCACTTCTTCCTAGCTGTTTTTCTAGACTGAGTTCTAGGAGAAACAACACATTAATGAGACTTTGGAAGGTGAATCGACATTGCACATCAGCATTCCGAAAAGCAGAGTTTTACTAGGTTAGGCTTCCCAATATTCGATTAGAAATGATTTCTCGTTCGCCGCCTCCGTTCAGAACCCCAGGGGCCCGTACACAATCCTATTCTTTCACTCTCTCTCTCTCTACCTGACTCTTGGAGAGAAATCTATTGAGTTAAGGGTTAAAACAGAGAGGCTTTCTTAGGGATAGAGGAGGAGGAGAATTAAGAAGAGTTGAAGGCGGAAGGGAAAGCTTCGAAGAGCAGAGAAGAGAGCAACGAGGAGGGCGATTGAATTAATCTGGTTGCTCAATCGCATTTTGAATGCTACGCTCCTCTTTTTATAACGAAGGGATCGACGAGCAAGCTACAGAATCCGGTCACTGCTTTAACATTCCACTCATGGAATCGACTCCAGTCTGACTTGAGCCTTAGTAGAAGGGAAAAAAATCACCACTCAGAATACGAATTAATCACAATTGCGTCAAATATGACGACCAATAAAACGTTCTCATAATAGTAACAAGAAAGTTTTTACTCTAAATTGTTGTAATAAACAAGAAAATGCACTATATATACACATTATCATCACTAATATAATAGATTAAAAAGAAGACTAATATGTGGTTACACAGAAAACTATTAACGTTTCTGTTTGGAATGAAAATTTTAATCTATTAAATTAACAAATTTTTCAACTGCTTTCACTGCTCGAAATCTGAAACTTATCTACGTGAGTAGCAGAAAAAAAGCGAATTACTTAAAAGCTCTGAAGTGCAAAATTGTGCGAATCCTAAAATTAACATAAGTATAAACAACTATTTTCAAGATGTAAGCTGCGTTAAGCTACGCTACGAACTATATTTAATGGAAGGATATGTTTAACCATTGTATTTTAATTAAGCATTGACAGAAATAGACTGCACATTGTGGTATTCAATACTCAAAATAGTAAAAATTCTGCTCCGGACGTAAAAATGCTCCTTCTGAATAATGTACTAGTTCTATAAACAAAACTATATCTGCTATCAGATTTCGATAAAATTACCACCGGTTACATCTAACCGATGAAACAAAAATCCACGGATGAGTGAACTAAAATTCATGAAATAAAAAAATGAAACACAATAAATCAAATCAAAAGATAGCGAGCGAAGCTAAGAAACTAATTGCACTAAAACACTTTTATGCAGAGCATGCTACATTTCCTGAGTCACATTACATGTCACGGGAGGGTTATCATACAAAGGCTCAATTCTATTTCTGCCGATTGAAATTTTTAAAACAAGAGAAATGTGTACAAGTGATAAAATTAATTCAATCACTTTCAGCCCCCATGAAGCATATATAGCACCTCATTTAAGCACTACACGTTAATAGGGATCAAAATCAGCTACGCATGCATCATTGTAAGAAACTTTCTAAGCAATTGGGGCGTTTACTCGGAACCAAAATCGCAATTTTGTGCACGAAATTGTTAGATAGAAACGAAAAAAGAATTTTATGAAAAAATTAATCTTCTAACCACAACCATTAACTCATCAATCAAAAAATAAAATAAGCAAAAGGTGACGCCCACCGAAAAAGCTGCTGTGATAACATAGACTTCATTTTCCTCCCGTCCTTGACTGCTCTTATGAGAAGGGAAGGGAGTGGAGGGGGATTCTCGGAAAATCTGTTCGCTAAGATGCTGTCGCAACTGCTCCTATTGGCAGAGTCAGCTGTGTCCCCCCCTTTGCGATAAGGCTTTAGCGTCTTCGTGCGGAATGAAACGCTAATTTCTTATTGTAGATAGCTATTTTATTCAGCTCCACTCACAAGATTCTGTCTTTCTCTCCAACTCATCAACAACTCTCCGGTAACCAAAATCAGTATTGTTGCCCGGTTGGTATGAAGATGAATAAAATAATAAATAATAATAATTGATGATAAATAATAATTGATAATAAATAATAATAATTGATGATAAATAATAATTGATAATAAATAATAATAATATAATGCATGACTACATAATGAATATGATTAATTGCCAATGTGGCTGTTGTGGCGGGGTATCGCCACAAGGCGAAGTAGCTTTGCGGGCTTGGTTGTGATTGAACGAAGTCGATATACGTCAGAGGTTGCACAACACCCACTTTTCCGAAAGCGTTTATAACATCAGTTTTTCTCCGCTTAGAACTTGAGAAATAATTGACGGATCAAAAAACGGAAAAATACGGGTGTTTTTATTTTCCAAACTCTATCATATTCGACCATAACAAATATGGTAAATGATCCCATTACAGAGGTTTCGCAGCGAAAAAACCACGACTCTTGAGGCTATAGAAGCCGAAAAATCTTATGGCTCGAAACTCCAGAGCAAATAAATTGGCGAATTGATTGGAATCTCGACGGTGGTAATGATTCGCTTCGCTTCACGTCAACACCTCCTCATGGAACTAACACACACACACGCACTATCAAGGGAAGTCTTAACCGTAAGCAGACCAAATACCCTCATCTCCGCACTGATTTCTTCAATTCCAAGCCCTCCAGTCTGCTCGTGCAGTCACTTCACCTCTCCCCACTTTTTCTCCTCTCTAGACTACTACAACAAGTCTCATCCCGAAAGTCCTACGCTTTATTTCGAGTTCCGATTAGTTCACAGCGACGCCGCAACCCCAGTGTCGAGGGGAGTCAAATGGGAGAGAGGGGAACGAGTAAAATGGGTTTAACCTCACCCTGACGACGAGTGACGCCCTTAGCATTCGAGTGCAAAGGGGTGGAAGGACGAAACGAGTGCGAAGGTAAGGAATAAAAGGACTTGGGTGGCGAGGAAAGATGAATAAAGAAATCTCCACGACGCAGCGTGAATTAGATTCGGATAATCGCAAGCTTGCGGGCTCCATCCATTACGATACGATTTGGTGGGTAAAGAAAGTAAGGCTTGTTCAGAAACTGAATCTTGGAAATCTGAAATTGGGGAAATTGGGGAAATCTGAACTTCAGATTTCCCCAATGCGCTGCGTCGTGAAGGACGAGAAGAAAGTGAGGCCTGCGGTGGGAAAGCGTTCCCATGGCGACGAGGAAAGAGTGGCAGAATGATAATGGAGAGTAAACAATGGGAGATGACGGATCCATTCCGCATGGAATATGAAGGGGCTTTTTCGTCTCCAACGAAGTGAGAGAGAGGTATTTGTGTTTGTATCTGTTTGCGCAGGATGAAAATTACGTATTTTGCAATTGACAAGGGGAGTGTCCGAGTTCCGGGTCTAGGATTTTGACGAAATTTACCAGGCAGGTAGTCCTTGATGAGTTATTTACGAATCACCCCCCATATAGGGTTATATATCCAGAAACTTCGTCAAAAAACGAGTTTTAAATATTTGATTGCAAATATAAAGCCAATAATTAGCCATGTTTAACCACTGCAGTTTGGGTTAGGGGTAAAGTACTCGATTCACACTGTCGACGTGCCAAGTTCGAGACTCTTCGTGTCCAATTTTTTTTTCATCGCAATTTCGTCGTACGACTTTCCCTCGTTTTACATATTTTTAATCTGTTTACCCGGGATGCATTTTAACTATTTTACGTAATAATTACGTAATTTGCTAAAATTACGTAATTAGTACGTAAAATAGTTAATTACGTTATTTACCTAAATCACGTAATTAGTACGTGGCGGAATTACTTTCGCACGCCCTGTCGTTTTTTGTGTATGAAATTAACGGAAGAGCATGAAGTGTGATCGTGATTTTGAATTTCCGTATCTTTGGCCACGCAATCCCGACGCACGTACAACATTTGTTCTAATTCCCCTGGTGCCGTTATTGTCCAGCGCTGTGCTTTTTTGGAAAGACTAATCGCAAGAGAAAAAAAGAATTTAGGTTTTGTAATCATATAATTGTAAGTATCTACCGAAATGTTCGGGTGATTCTAACATGCTCCTGAAAAGGTGCAATACATTAATTCTTCAAAATTAATTGTTACCGCTGGTTTTTTATCAATTTCCAAGCGACGTCCTTGATTCGAAACTCTCTCCCACCCGAATATTTCGCCCGATCACCGGAACATTTCGGTAGATACTTACAATTATATGATTACAGAGCTTAAGTTCTTTTTTTCTCTTGCGATTAGTCTTTCCAAAAAAGCACAGCGCTGGACAATAACGGCACCAGGGGATTTAGAACAAATGTTGTACGTGCGTCGGCACTGCGTGGCCAAAGATACGGAAATTCAAAATCACGATCACACTTCATGCTCTTCCATTAATTTCATACACAAAAAACGACAGGGCGTGCGAAAGTAATTCCGCCACGTACTAATTACGTGATTTAGGTAAATAACGTAATTAACTATTTTACGTACTAATTACGTAATTTTAGCAAATTACGTAATTATTACGTAAAATAGTTAAAATGCATCCCGGGTAAACAGATTAAAAATATGTAAAACGAGGGAAAGTCGTACGACGAAATTGCGATGAAAAAAAAATTGGACACGTAGAGTCTCGAACTTGGCACGTCGACAATGTGAATCGAGTACTTTACCCCTAACCCAAACTGCAGTGGTTAAACATGGCTAATTATTGGCTTTATATTTGCAATCAAATATTTCAAACTCGTTTTTTGACGACGTTTCTGGATATATAACCCTATATGGGGGGTGATTCGTAAATAACTCATCAAGGACTACCTGCCTGGCAAATTTCGTCAAAATCCTAGACCCGGAACTCGGACACTCCCCTTGTGAGAGTCATGATATCATTGAATTTTTCTTGTACAAATTGGATCTTAAGATTTTGGCGAATGACTCTGCAACACTAAGGATCACGATTTGCCAAAAGGCCTGGTTACACGATGTTAGGAGTTAATGTGCGAATTCATGTCTGTTTACATGTCTGAATAAATGAACGTTTGCGTGAACGAGATGCATGAATGAGTGGTTACACGGTACATTCGTTCGCACAAGTTTTGACACATTTTCACGGAACGCAAGGCGATTGTTTTTTTTTTATTTTCTTTACAATGCGCAAATTTTAAGTGTAAACAGTATCATTAAATAGGAAGTAGAC
Organism: Platycnemis pennipes; assembly: GCA_933228895.1. NCBI lineage: Eukaryota > Metazoa > Arthropoda > Insecta > Odonata > Platycnemididae > Platycnemis > Platycnemis pennipes. The sequence continues at coordinate 115,794,610 of OW121850.1, forward strand.
CGTACCCCCCCTGAAATTGCTTCCCATTTCGTTGTTTTGTGTTTTTTAAAATGGTGTTTTCCCTATCTTTTAACATGGGAAACCAGTTGCCATGCAAATTTGTTTATTGATGTTGATAAGTAAAGTTGTTTACGTTATTTGGTAATGGAGTGCATTTAAGAAGTTGAAGACATTGGAATTACTTTCATCAATCAGTTACGTGAGTACGAAAATATTAATTGACGTCTATCAAGTCTATTGATAATTGATAGCAATGTTCGTTTCCGTGTTCTGCCACCAGATGTCCCAGAATCACGAAAATGTAGGAATGCATGAACAGAAAATAGAACGGGTTCTATTTTCTGTTCACGCATTCATTCATTTGTACATTTTGGTGTAGTTACACGGTGCATTTTCGCGTTCATTCTCGCGTTCATTCATTTACACATTAACTCGTACGGGTTAATGTATCGTGTAACCAGGCCTAAATATACTCCCTATGCGATTTTTTGCTTTCTCACCCGAGCTTGTGAGTTATCGTTACGTAAACAATAACGGTAGAGTACCTGGCTTACATTTTGGCATCAAAATTCTTGAAAATTCTTGAGAAATTCATATTGACATTCATGCGTATCGAGGAAAAGGTACTCACTGAACCTTTCTGGAAGGAGATGAATAATAAAAAATAATATTGCTTTATCATTTTAAATTTCCTTAAATATATGCCATATTAGATTCCCTTTCCTTAATAGAACTTAATATAAATTCAGTTCACAATAAGAATAGATATAAAAGATTCATCTTTCATTCTGGCTTCTGCCCTTAAATTTTAGCTTCTCAATATCAATCTGGCATTATAAGATCTGCAGTCAGCACATGAAAATTTAACAGACAAAAATTTATTTTTTGCCAACGATACTAGTTATCCTAACAACGCTTGTAAAGATTATAAATAATTTAGATAAAATAGGCAAAGAAAGTATTAAAGCCCTTCGATCAGAGAAAAACTCTACGGACTTGGTTAACATTAGTTCGCAACTTACCAATTGAAAGTGAGCCAAGCTCTCTGAAAAATAGAGCATTGAATGCCGGTTAGAATCGGCTGGAGAATTTGTAAAAAGTTACACTTAACTATCCTCACCCATGAGTTTACACAATGTAAAATTGAAAAGTGTTTCCAATCTACAGATAAATTGACATTTCTAAGCTGTTTCCAATAACTGTTGGGCCCGTTTGGTCTTTATTGAATAAAGACATACTCTATAACGGTAGTCTATTATTTAATTTTTTTATCAAAATATTATTTAATCTGAAATATTAGTCACAATTGGCCCTTACCAACCATGCAAATTTGCTTTGCTAACCAATATTTCACGCCTTTGTCATTTCAACTGCTTTCTCAAGGAGGGCACGCTTCGTGTGCAGCGTAATTCAACAAAAGCAAAAATGCATGGATTTCCACTACATTTATCGCAGAAAAAATAAATTCTTAGGATGAAAGACCAAGTGAATAATCAATCAACAAGATGCTAATGCTTAGACTACATAACTCATCGACATTTTAAAGAAGACGAGAAAAGTTGAAAAAACTTCTAGAATAGCAAAAAGAACCCTACATAATTATACAACATATTGGTGTGTATAGCGGGAAAGAAATTTAATTGTCCTCAGGGAACAAGAAAATCGTTGAAAAAGAAATATTTATCCGAAGGGTGACTTACAGAACCTGAAGTGTTCTCTACATGGCACTTAGCTAGGAACTGGAAAGCCATTGTCAATTGCCAAAACAAGCTACCTTACTAATCCGGTCTCCATTATATCCGATCTCAGTACTACTCAGTACTCAGTACACGACAATCTATCTCTTTAATCTTGTTAATCTGATCAAACCTAGCATAATACGCAGAGGTTCTTAATATACAGTGTCCCATTGATCGTGTGTCATTTTTGACCTATAATTTTATACACTTCCTTTCGAGACACGTGAATGTAATTTTGTACCTGGCTAGAAAAAGGTTGTAAGTTTTGTTGAGTCGAAGCAAAATATTAAAAATATATCCTTGTGACCCCAGAAATAGGGTCCAACCTAAAATCAAAATTTTTCCTTATGGGCTTTGAATGTTAAAATATTTGAAATACAAAAAAAGACCTTGAAGGTCAAGGGATAAAAAGAGGGATCTGAAGACTTTACCATCGAACTTGGCACCGTTTTAAACCTATGATTCGACAGGTTTGTAGCGGTGATTCATTTTTTATAACCCCTGTGACCTTGACTGTGACCTTTCAGGGGTCATGGTTGCAATTTTCGACCTCAAAATTTCTTTCATTGTGTTCTTCGTGCCCAAAAATCTGTTAGTTGAAAGTTTCGCTAAATAATTCTTTTTCGTATTTCGAATATTTTAACATTGAAAGCCAATAAGGCAAAATTTGGATTTTAAGTTGGAACCTATTCATGGGGTCAAAAGGTCATATTTTTAACATTTTGCTTAGTCTCAACAAAATATAAAACCTTTTTCTAGCCAGGTACAAAATTTCATTCACGTGGCTCGAAAGGAAGTGTCTAAAATTACAGGTCAAAATGACACACGATCAATGGGACATTCTGTATATTTAACATCATCTGTGAGCAAATCGGTTTCGAATCTACTTAAAAGGTTTAACCTAAATTTTAACCTGCGTTCTGCGTTAACTATTATGCTTTTGTAGCGAGTAACTCCGTGAAGGTTTTCGCGGCATGGTCGAGATTCTTGAATGTATTCACACATACTACTGCATTTGAGTTTAGCATGAATACCATTGGTGCAATCGTTTCCGAAGGGAAAACCCGAGTTGAGTCCACGGTAGAGTTCCTTAAACTTATCCCTTGGCACAGAAACTTCTTGTTGAGAGACGCATGCTGCTTGGTATGGCCTCCTAATTTCCTATCCTCTCTCCCCTTTCCCGGCGAGATAGGAAACCAGGTGTCCGCGTTCCCCTGTCCCGTACACACGCTTGTTGTTCGGGCTGGGAGAGAGAGAGGGAGGGCGAAGAAAGCGAGTGCACACGCAAGTGATTTCCGTGAAAGGCCAAGTCCTCGTCGCCATTGTCATGGGGTCTCGCCGCTGACGCAGGGGACAAAGGATGCCAACGGAGATCCCGGAAGTGCTCTTGGGAGAGGATTACGACGACGACGACAGTGTCTCCGGGAAGGGGTAGCCCTTGTCCTCTAGCGGACAATGGAATAAGCCCCGTGGAAAATAACAGGCCAGTGCCAGGGTGCCAGCAAGGGTAAAACAGATCAGTGGTGGAAGTTAAAAAAAAAAAAAAAACAAATTAATTCGCCATTAATATTTCAACCTTTTCACCCTCTAAAATATCACTTTTACACGCATGGCGTAAATGAGTGCAAACGTAAGGAAGCGGGGGAGTGTTCTGATAGAGCATATCGGATTAGGGGATTGGAGGGAGGAGCAGCCAGTGCAGATGCATAAAAACATATCCGGTCAACATGGAGGAAATCGAAGACCGAGACGCGTTAGGTGCGACGGTATTTACTAAAAAGGAGCGGAGATGTCGTAAAGTTTTGAAGTTCGGCGAGAATCGAAAACAAATCATTTTGGACGAGAAGTACGAGAAGGGATTTAGGTGGTGACATTCGCTGTAGAAAATAGAACTTATTGGGGAGAAAACCGGACCATAATCATAACCTAGATCTTAAAAAATGATAAAGGGCGTTATGCTTTTGGTAAAAGGGTAAAAAATTTATTGAATAAAATATTTTTCGTTGAAGACTTTACAAAAATAAGTACATTTAAAGGAAGATAATTAACTTATGGTGAGAAAAAAACATTATATGCAGGTACAAGATGAAAGTGTGAAAAGGAGGTTTGGTAATCTCAGGGTAGGCAAAGATATATGATTGGCGATGGAGATAACTGTAAGCCCCTTCATTTCTCTTAAATATACTTCTAGGGCTGTGTGAACAGCTAGCAGTGCGATCATTTTATTATGTGCTGTACAAAGTTACAAGAGGGATAAGATACATAGGTCATGCATAAGGGGTACAGACTCGGATTGCCGGAAATGGACTGCGAGGTGCAGGCAGATGAAAACAGAAGGGGTTCCGCTGGTTTAAGTGTATCCGGAAATTTATCTAGAGGATGTTTAGCAGAGCAATCCTAACTTTAATTGTATTTGGAGCAAGTATGTATCTTACACACGTAATGCGAAGTCATTAGAAATGGAGCTAGAAAGGTAGCACTTAAATTTCGAATTTCTTTTTAAGTATGTAACAATCAATGCATATAAATAGCAAAATATGTATAATTTTACATGCATAAAGGTACAAAACAAGCAGCTCTTAGCCAACCAGCCTCAAACGTGTGTACACTGTATCTTCATGCAAGGAACCTGCATCTTTAACGGTATCGTGCCAGATTTCTCAAGGAACAAACGATGACGCCCAGAATCTGCAACGACTCTGATACAATAGCCCGCACCGTACGTACACATCCAAGAAATGGCAGAAAAGAAGGGTCTTCACTCATCTTTACAATGTAATATTGCAGACAGAAAGGGAAGCCGAGGAGGGAAATTGGAGAGGAGAAGTGTGAGACGTTAGCAAGGGAATAAGACGAAGAAGGAAAGAGAACGTCTTCCTCCCTGTTCTCCTCTCTCTCTCCGCAGACTGGATAGGCAAATTAAACGTAAGCACAAGTGCCCTTCTCGAGGGCGAAACCATTGTCTTGGAGGAAGGTGTGTGTCAGTCGCATGCTACTGCTTAAGGATGAGGAGGAGGAATGGGGTAAAGTGGAAGGATTGGAGACCTTAAAGAGTGGGGGATGCGTAAAAGAGTGTGTGGGAATGGGGAGGTTAACACTCTCTCCCCCGACTACCCTCGCCGCCGAACAGCCCGCGTAAATAATTGAAGGGCGTAACTCGCCGTGCCGCGCATATGGGAAGAAGGAAGGTGCGGAGAAAGAAACGGGGGAGGGAGGGGGTTGCCACTGCAGGTAGGTTCCAGTGGGGATGGAAAAAGGAGGAAATGGAGTGGGGGATGCTTTCTCTGCACATCCGACCCACACACCCACACAACCCAGGAAGAGTTTTTTTATGAAAAAAAAACTTTCCGCTACTTTCTCGTTCCCTCCGCAAAACAAAACGCAAAGGTTACCCCCCCTCCTTCCCTCTCCTTTTCTCTCGTCTGCACTGCGGACGAGTGAGAGGGATGGGAGGAGGCGATACGAGGTGAGATGATGCTGCCCCTTTGCTGCGGCCACCCTCCAACCCCTTCTCCTCCGCCCCCTTCTCCTCCGCCCCCTTCTCCTCCGCCCCACACGGCGAGGGCGAGCTCGGATTCATACGGATTCAACCTCGCGGCCCTCTCCGGGAAAAAATCCTGACTCTGCGGTTAAGTGCGGTCCGTATTGTAGCAAACCGGTCCCTCAGTGGTGAATGAGTTCTCGGCCATCAGGGCGGGGTGAAGTTATAACGGGAAAATTGAGGGGTGAACGACGGAAAGATGGGTTAGAAGGGATGAGGGCTAGGAAGACGATTCAGTGTGGGAATAAAACAACCTGAGATGGAGTTACAAGAATGGACATTTATTTTTAAGGTCGAAAAATAAGTCGAGCAGCCAGTGTATGGGATCCTAATGAATTAGGTTTGATCAGAGAACAAGACAGTGTGCAGCGTAGATCACCTAGGTTCGTTAAAATGTGTTACGATAGGTTAAGTAGTGTATCAGAATTAATGCAAGAACTAGGGTGGGAATCATTATCAGAGGCGTAGGTTAAAATACAGATTAAATCTATTGCAAATATGAAAATCTGATAGCTTTCCTGAATATGTTAGGAATATATTAAAGACACCGGCGTATTTTTCTGAATTAGACCAGATATGTAAGATTGGAGGGACAGATTGTCATACTGATAGATTCAGAATGTCATTTTCCCCTCTACAATAAGAGAACACAACAGGCAGCATAGCAAAGGGATAGGTAGGGGAAATATTTTATAAGAGTCTGTAGTCCATGGCGCATGTATAGTTATGTCAGTAATGCATACTTGGTGATCTTCGCCCCCTGCCTCACACCCTTGCGGTGGGTTGCCGGGTATTACGTAGATGTAGATGTAGATGAACCGTATTTGTAACATATGTAAGGCAGGCAAGGATCGCCGTACTAAATAGGTAGAATTTTTACGAGTGGACAGTACGCTTGGAAGGGTAGCATTAGTTTTTTTTTAGAAACAGGTTGCAAACGCCATGAAAATTCTCGTTTCGTTTCCGAGAAATTGTCATTGCTACACATTCCTGACTCTGCGGTTGAGTGCGGTCCGTATTGAACCTAAACCCTCAATTGAATTTGATTTTAACGGTGGAGGATTTCAACAAAACCTGCATTGTTAAACAGAGACTTTTTGTCGCAAATATTACTCAGGGCGAGATACAGCGAAACGTTCCATCGATCCACTTCACATTTACAACCATTTCACGCGATTAGTAAGCAGGAAGCTCCGTGCTAAAACACACTCGCGGGACTTTTGAATGATTTATGACGTTTCCGAGAAGGGTTTTGGGTCGGCGGGGTTAAGGAGAGAAGGCGTGGTGAAAGGATTCCTTCGGGGAAAGTTTAGCTGATTAAAATGATGAAGGGTGCCCGTCTTAAAGACGCTTGCCCGCTGCGCGACGTCTTTGCCGCCGACGGTCCCCGGAGAGACTGGAGGGTTGAGAAATAGAAGGAAGGGTTACTTCGCCTATTCCTGACGCATCACACACCTCTACTCCCCAGACGCATCACACACCTCACTCATGTTCTGCTTCGTTATGGACTTGTATGCACTATGCTTCCCTGCTAACAATTAACTCGGGGAAAAATACTTGAAGAGGTGACAGAATATTCATCCACACCTACATAGTATCCTGCAGGTCCCATCACGTGCAACTAAATACATTGAATTCACGTAATAGTATAATTATTACTAATGAATAATATTAATTGATATCTCCCATTATGCTTGAAATTACGATTGTTATTGTATTTCTATAACGAATTGGCGATAGCAAATTTAAAAGCCGGAATGGAGCATAATCCGGTCATTAGTGTAAGCCATCTTGAACCGGTGAAACAATTTGAAACAGGTTTTAATTGAATTTAGGTTTGATCAGAGAACTAGACAGTGTGCAGCGTAGAGCAAATAAGTTCGTTAAAAGGTGTTACGATAGGTTGAGTAGTGTTTCAGAATTAATACAAGAATTAGGGTGGGAGTCATTAACAGAGCGTAGGTTAAGGTACAGATTATATCTATTAGAGAAATTCCAATCGGATAGCTTTACTGAAGATCTTAGGCACATATTAAAAAAACAGCGTATTATACTTTATTCGACCAGATAAATAAAATTAGAGAGATAGATTGTCGCACTGATAGATTCAAAATAGCACTTTTCTCCCGTACTATAAGAGAGCGGAATAGGCAGCGTAGCAAAGGGATAGGTAGCGGAAATATTTTAGAGTAGTATATAGTGAATGATGCATGTATTAATGCCTTGAATACTATAGATACTAACAATCTTGCTGCATGAGTTGCTTGTTTTCATGTCGGTAGTGCATGCTTGGTGATCTTCACCCCCTGCCACACACCCTCATCTACATCTACATAATACCCTGCAAGCCACCACGTGGGGGGTGTGGCAGGGGGTGATTTCTCACCAAACATGCACTACATATCATGCATTAAAAAGGAATATTATTAATATAGTAGTCAGAACAACACTATTTAAAAAAAAGATACAAATTGCTAAGCAAACATGCAAAAACATTCTGTTAGTAGGGTTAGCTTTGAGTACTCATACCAACATGCAGCTACCAATGCTATTCATTGCTACTCTCTGATAGGACATATTTACCGTTATTCGTATCTCTAATTGTGCGAGGGAAAAAGGACATTTTGAATCGGTCAGTTCGGCAATCAATTTCTCTAATTTTATGAATATGGTCCAGTCTGCCATAGTAAGTTGGGGTTCGTAAAATATTTTAAACTTCATCACTGAAAATATTGCCTTGGAATTTGTTTAAGAGATTAAGTCTAAATTTCAACCTGCGATCTGACAATGATTCCCATTTCAATTCATTTAATAGACTGGTTACGCTAACATAATTATCGTATCGTCCCTTTACAAATCTTGCCGATCTTCGCTGCACACGTTCAAGTTCATTACTTAGACCGATTTCGTAGAGATCCCATACACTGGCAGCATATTCCAAATGAGGTCTAACAAGGGAAAAGTAGCTGATTTCTCGTACATGATCGTCACATTTACCCAATACTCTTTTGATGAAACCCAGTTTACGGTTCGCTTGACCCATTATTTCACGTATATGTTTACCCCAGGAAAGATCATGTGTCAGTCTTATTCCAAGATATTTAATGGATTCCAATGGACCCTCAGGGTGGCTTGCAGGGTATCGTGTAGGTGTAGATGAACCGCCGCTAACCTTACAGCCTCATTGTGCGCGCGAGCGAAACTAAGACCCGCGAAACAACCACAATATGGCAGAGAAAGCAATGAGCCACATTTGAACCTTTTACTGAAGGATTGAAAACAAGTTAACCCTGCAACAAAGCACCTCACTTGTCATTTCCATGAACGAAGCAAGAATAGGTAATTAAAGCTGATTGCGGGTATTGTGCATGGGTGCCAATAGATAGGCGCAGATTTGAGAATGTCTCGCTCGAAACATCTTCATCTACATCTAGATAATATCCTGCAAGCCACCACAACGGTGTGTGGCAGGGGGTGAATTCTCACCAAGCATGCACTACATACCATGCATTTAAAAGGATTAATATTTATATACTGTTCTAAACTACACTATTTAGAAAGAGATAAAAAAAACAAAGCAAGCATGCAAAAACATCCTGTTAGTTGGGTTAGCTTCAAGTCCTTAAACCAACATGCAACTATCTATGCTGTCCATTGATACACTCGTATTCGATACATTTACAGCTATTCATATCCCTAATAGTACGAGGAAAAAAGAACATTTTGAATCTGTCAGTTAGGCAATCAATTTCTCTAATTTTTTAATTATGGTCCAGTCTACCAAAGTAAGTTGGGGTTCGCAAAATATTTTTAACGTCATCACTCAAAATACTATCTTGGAATTTATTTTGGAGATCAAGTCTAAATTTCAACCTGCGATCTGACAATGATTACAATTTTAATTCATTTAATAGACTTGTTACGGTAATATAGTTATCGCACCGTCCCCTTACAATTCTTGCCGATCTTCGCTGCACAGGAAAGCTAGCTAATCTTTTGCCGTTCCGCCGAGCTTCTTACGAGCGCTCCCGAAACGGCGAGGGCTGAGCGAATCCTTGCCATCCATTCCCGCGCGTGAACGCGACATCAAGGGAAATGAAATGAGAGGGAGAGCATTGGGAGCAGTAAGACTGCGCACACGTTGCCGCAAGTTGTCTGCTTCAGTGATGAGCAACCAAGGAGGCGAGAATTTCTTGGAGGAGGCATTGACATGCTAGCATATGGGGTACGATGACGCCAAAATGGGGGTGCTTGGGAATGATTAGACCGCACCTACTCCGTGATAAACACTACGTTTTCAACGGATTTTATCGTGAGTTAAGGTGTATTAAAACATGAATAACGGTCGTGCCCAAATCTCATTGCAATGGCATGAGATAATGTTCTTAGGGCTAATTAAAGGTGGTCTTAGCGTAGTCTTCTGGGACTTATTTTATTACTAAAACTGGTTCTAATTTAAACTACATATTTTGCGCTTGAATGCCTGTTTGCGCATTTTACCCACATTTTTTGAGAAATTTTTAAGATGCTTATTATTATTCTTATAGCTAGTATAAGTTTTACCACCTGCTAACACAACTTTATCAGTGCGAGTATTGCGAGTACCAAGTACATTATGCCCTTTCCTAAGAATAAAGCTGCTGACTTCACAAACTAGCTGAAATGCTTCCTCCAATACATTCTCTACTCCTTGTGAGTAATACTTGAGGCTAGGGGGGGGAGGGGTATGAGACGATCAGAGGGTGGCACGAAGAACACCTCGGGCCAAATGCAGGGAATGGGAAGGGAAGAAGGGAATGATACATTCACATTTATCTCATATCTCACCACCTCGATGGTGTGGCAGGGGGAATAACCACAGAACATGCACAATATTCATGCAATATTATTAAGTTGCATTATTGACGGCATATAAGGATATTTTTTTTCCAAAATTTAGTTCAAAAGCCAGCCATGTGTCTTATACATAAAGATTCCATCCCATAAACATCCCCAACTGAATGAAGGTGCGACTTATACAGCCTTACGTCTTACATGCCATTAAAAACGATAAATATTACATATCAAATAAAACTATATCCCATCCTTGCGCCTCGCATATGCAATCAAACAATAATGGTCAACGAAAGAATGCAAATGCTGGTGAAGTCTTCACGGGTTCTCCACCGGGTCAGGGAAACGGCTAAGGCCGACGTTTCGATTACTTAGCAAATCCTATGGTTATTGGGACCGTTTAACCAAGGAGGCAATTGAAATCAGGTTAGAGGCGAGGAATTTTAACCGCGACACAGGATACGCCCTCAGTAACGTGCGGAAGCCGGTGATCCGGAAGATACGAGAAGAGAGAGAGAGGATTGGAAAGAGCCAATCAGGAGCGAGCTTGCGGAGCGATTCCCGTGTGACCTGAGAAGAGCCAATCAGGAGTGACCTGAGCCTAGGCGAAAAGTATATATACCAGCATTTTTCATTGTTGTTATTGTTATATTCTATGTACCATGAGAACTGGCCTAAATAAACGATTGTTGAACTTGAAACTTGAACTTGGACCTGACACTCAACGCCCTGAGGACGATTGCAGTGTTAGCCGTCTAAACGTCGGTCTTAGCCGTTTCCCTGACCCGGTGGAGAACCCGTGAAGACTTCACCAGAATTATACGCCGGGAAAAAAACTAGATCCTACAAAGAATGCAAATCTAATATTATAGTTGAGCATGTGTTGTAATAGGCATCACTTAATAAAAATATTACCTAAGTATGATATCCCAAATATTCAGCTGAGCATTCAGTTCACATGCGTTAGCAGACTAGTATAATTTCATCAGGCGCCCAATAGACTACCTCGACATTTCCTTCACCTAATCGTATACGTACTATTTTTCCTATTATCATCTCCTGATTGCTAAAGGATAGAACTTATAAAACTATTGTGTGGAAATGGAAAACTTTTATTTTATTTTGATAATCAGACAGAGCACAATACGCGAGATATATCTGGTAGCTATTCCCTTTTGAGCTCTTTAAGTAAAGTGAAGTAACCTACTGGGTAGAGCGCTTGGCTATTGATCGAAGAGTCCCGGGTTCAAACCCGGATGAAGCCTTTGGACACCCCCGAACGAAAAATCCTCGGTGACCCAGGGAAAGGAACTGGCCCCCCTACCCTGAATGTGTGAAATTCACACTCCTGTGGCTTAGTCCGGGGTGAGCTCTACCCTCACCTATCAAAATCAAAACCAACCTTCAGGTTGAATCACTGAGTGAGTGAAGTGAACTTATATAATGGAGATAGATATAATAGAGATCAGGAGCAGCTTCTCTTCCAACGAAAGGCTGTCGTTTCGTTCACTGCACATTTTCACTAGATGCTCACACGTTTCCAAACTGAAGATTCGCGGTGTTTATTCACGTCGCTAAGGCGCCTTCAATTGCTTTTCGGCAAAAAAAATGACAGTAGCCAGCGTTGCCACATAATCAACAACGGCAGGCCGCGGTTTTCATAGACCGCGACGAAACCTTGTTCTGCAAGCGGAAGAAAGATCGCGTCCAGGCCGCGATTTACCTAATTACCATATTAAACTTTCACAACTTTTTCCGACCTTTCTGAAAACGCTGGAAATCCGCAATGAAAACCTACCACGCATGGATCCCAAATATAAACGGAGTATTTTAAAAGAAGCTCGTTAAAGGAAAAGTGGAATTTTCTCCTACGTTCTCAAAGCAAATAAGGATGAAAGGAAGATAAAGGGCTCGTTGGGATGGAATGATTACTAAGCCCAGAGCCATAAGGTACAAGACCCCGGCGTTTATCCTCGAGAGCCCAAGGAGCAATGACCTTATGTGTGCACTTCTTCACTTTTCTCTTTCCATCGGCAGACGTCAAGCAAATAATTGCACAACGAAAACTACCAAGCTGGAAAACATTAAGAGTTATTGCCTAGAGCCACGTTCCAAAAATAACTAGGAAAACCCTATATGCCAAAGAAAATCCTATTCATAAACTAGGAAGAAGTCCGCTGTGGTGACTTATGTAGAAATGTAAATCACTAGCAAGCGAGGAAGATGGACCAATAATGATAATGTTAAAAAGGTGATACAGAGATCCGAGTGAAGTTTTTGGAAAAAACATCCATTTTAGTGCTTATTACACATTACACATTCTTATGACGGGCTATGGGATGAATAATGACCCTATGTTTGCATACCTTCTCAACAGCAATTGTGCATCTCACGTTTCTGATTGTGGGAAGATCAAAAGATTCATAACAACAAGAATAACAGTTGCGAACATAAAAAAGCATTAAAATGTGTTTTTCGGAACAATGGTAGAATTTTTTATGCGTTAACCTTGCTGGCTTTACATAATCTGCGCATTTGGAATCCAATTACTTTTTCCCTTGCGCTCTACATTTCAGTGAATTATTCCACATATTAACAAGGAAACAACATTGAGAGATTGCGGTATCCTTGTAACTATTACCGTAGTGACATTGCACATGAGAGTCTTGCATAAAACTCTTATATCAACCAAATGCTTCCATTTTTCTAATTTCGAAAGGTTTGTTGGCCACAATGCTCTCATTTTGCCAAAAATTACCATATTGAATCTACTGACACTATCGACATAGATAAGTCATGGATAAAGGATTGTCATCAACGCTTTACATAATCTGCGCATTTGGAATCCAATTCCTTTTTCCCTTGCGCTCTACATTTCAGTGAATTATTCCACACATTAACAAGGAAATAACATTGAGAGATTGGGGTATCCTTGTAACTATTACCGTAGTGACATTGCACATGAGAGTCTTGCATAAAACTCTTATATCAACCAAATGCTTCCATTTTTCTAATTTCGAAAGGTTTGTTGGCCACAATGCTCTCATTTTGCCAAAAATTACCATATTGAATCTACTGACACTATCGACATAGATAAGTCATGGATAAAGGATTGTCATCAACGCTTTACATAATCTGCGCATTTGGAATCCAATTCCTTTTTCCCTTGCGCTCTACATTTCAGTGAATTATTCCACATATTAACAAGGAAACAACATTGAGAGATTGCGGTATCCTTGTAACTATTACCGTAGTGACATTGCACATGAGAGTCTTGCATAAAACTCTTATATCAACCAAATGCTTCCATTTTTCTAATTTCGAAAGGTTTGTTGGCCACAATGCTCTCATTTTGCCAAAAATTACCATATTGAATCTACTGACACTATCGACATAGATAAGTCATGGATAAAGGATTGTCATCAACGCTTTACATAATCTGCGCATTTGGAATCCAATTCCTTTTTCCCTTGCGCTCTACATTTCAGTGAATTATTCCACATATTAACAAGGAAACAACATTGAGAGATTGCGGTATCCTTGTAACTATTACCGTAGTGACATTGCACATGAGAGTCTTGCATAAAACTCTTATATCAACCAAATGCTTCCATTTTTCTAATTTCGAAAGGTTTGTTGGCCACAATGCTCTCATTTTGCCAAAAATTACCATATTGAATCTACTGACACTATCGACATAGATAAGTCATGGATAAAGGATTGTCATCAACGCTTTACATAATCTGCGCATTTGGAATCCAATTACTTTTTCCCTTGCGCTCTACATTTCAGTGAATTATTCCACATATTAACAAGGAAACAACATTGAGAGATTGCGGTATCCTTGTAACTATTACCGTAGTGACATTGCACATGAGAGTCTTGCATAAAACTCTTATATCAACCAAATGCTTCCATTTTTCTAATTTCGAAAGGTTTGTTGGCCACAATGCTCTCATTTTGCCAAAAATTACCATATTGAATCTACTGACACTATCGACATAGATAAGTCATGGATAAAGGATTGTCATCAACGCTTTACATAATCTGCGCATTTGGAATCCAATTCCTTTTTCCCTTGCGCTCTACATTTCAGTGAATTATTCCACACATTAACAAGGAAATAACATTGAGAGATTGGGGTATCCTTGTAACTATTACCGTAGTGACATTGCACATGAGAGTCTTGCATAAAACTCTTATATCAACCAAATGCTTCCATTTTTCTAATTTCGAAAGGTTTGTTGGCCACAATGCTCTCATTTTGCCAAAAATTACCATATTGAATCTACTGACACTATCGACATAGATAAGTCATGGATAAAGGATTGTCATCAACGCTTTACATAATCTGCGCATTTGGAATCCAATTCCTTTTTCCCTTGCGCTCTACATTTCAGTGAATTATTCCACATATTAACAAGGAAACAACATTGAGAGATTGCGGTATCCTTGTAACTATTACCGTAGTGACATTGCACATGAGAGTCTTGCATAAAACTCTTATATCAACCAAATGCTTCCATTTTTCTAATTTCGAAAGGTTTGTTGGCCACAATGCTCTCATTTTGCCAAAAATTACCATATTGAATCTACTGACACTATCGACATAGATAAGTCATGGATAAAGGATTGTCATCAACGCTTTACATAATCTGCGCATTTGGAATCCAATTCCTTTTTCCCTTGCGCTCTACATTTCAGTGAATTATTCCACATATTAACAAGGAAACAACATTGAGAGATTGCGGTATCCTTGTAACTATTACCGTAGTGACATTGCACATGAGAGTCTTGCATAAAACTCTTATATCAACCAAATGCTTCCATTTTTCTAATTTCGAAAGGTTTGTTGGCCACAATGCTCTCATTTTGCCAAAAATTACCATATTGAATCTACTGACACTATCGACATAGATAAGTCATGGATAAAGGATTGTCATCAACGCTTTACATAATCTGCGCATTTGGAATCCAATTACTTTTTCCCTTGCGCTCTACATTTCAGTGAATTATTCCACATATTAACAAGGAAACAACATTGAGAGATTGCGGTATCCTTGTAACTATTACCGTAGTGACATTGCACATGAGAGTCTTGCATAAAACTCTTATATCAACCAAATGCTTCCATTTTTCTAATTTCGAAAGGTTTGTTGGCCACAATGCTCTCATTTTGCCAAAAATTACCATATTGAATCTACTGACACTATCGACATAGATAAGTCATGGATAAAGGATTGTCATCAACGCTTTACATAATCTGCGCATTTGGAATCCAATTCCTTTTTCCCTTGCGCTCTACATTTCAGTGAATTATTCCACATATTAACAAGGAAACAACATTGAGAGATTGCGGTATCCTTGTAACTATTACCGTAGTGACATTGCACATGAGAGTCTTGCATAAAACTCTTATATCAACCAAATGCTTCCATTTTTCTAATTTCGAAAGGTTTGTTGGCCACAATGCTCTCATTTTACCAAAAATTACCATATTGAATCTACTGACACTATCAACATAGATAAGTCATGGATAAAGGATTGTCATCAACGCTTTACATAATCTGCGCATTTGGAATCCAATTCCTTTTTCCCTTGCGCTCTACATTTCAGTGAATTATTCCACACATTAACAAGGAAATAACATTGAGAGATTGGGGTATCCTTGTAACTATTACCGTAGTGACATTGCACGTGAAAGTCTTGCATAAAACTCTTATATCCAACAAATGGTTCAATTTTTCTAATTTCGAAAGGTTTGTTGGCCACAATGCTCTCATTTTACCAAAAATTACCCTATTGAATCTACTGACACTATCAACATAGATAAGTCATGGGTAAAGGATTGTCATCAACGCCAAATTCTTCAGATTTATATTCTTATTTCAATGTAAATGGAGCAGATGACACGGGCGCCAAGATATATCCTCTAATCAATGGTAAGGGGTGCAGTTTCTCCTCCTGGGGATATGCTGCACCTTACTTGACTGTTTATCATATCTCCGAAACCTCGTAGCAAAGGGCTCTCCTCCGTATTTTTAATATCTCGAACAGAATTATGTATAAGAAAACCTTGACAGCCAATAAGGTAGAATAGGGATGACCAGTAACGAGAATCGGAAATAAGTGTAGCAATCATTTTAATGTTGGGTTAACGTTAAAAACAATAAATAAATAAATCTGAAGGGGAACGGGAGAAGATGTTTAACAACAGGGGGAGGCGTGGATGAAGGAAAAGACAGAGACAGAGCTCTTGGGGTAAATGCGCAGCTCCAGTACCTGTTTCCAAGATGTAAATAGTGGAATTGGGTACGGGAACCGTTCCAGAGCAATTTTCAGGATGAATCTTATTTTCCATAACTCAAGAACAGGAATAAGATTGAAAAATGTGCAACTTGAGTTCCTCAAAAACAATTCTGAACACCTCGAATTGAATATGCAAAAAATTTAATCAGGCAGACAACTGTTAGAGAGAAAAATTAATGCTTATTTGAACTATGCTAACTGAAAAAGTCATGCACAATCGCAAGTCACCTTTATAGTTCATTATGCGTGGAAAGATGATTTTCGTGCCATCATCAAATCCTTGCCATGGAAATTGTATTTTAATGCTATTGAACAGGACAAAAGCTTATGTGAATTGTTCATATATTCACATTAATCTAGACCTGTAGAATCAATTATCCCAACAAGCTAAAAGAAAAGGATTCGTGGTAACACTGAAGTCAATACGTTTGTTCCTTCGACTAAATATTCATGAAACCTTCACAAGGAACAAAGGTCATAGTGGCCTAGTGAGTGTAGTACTGGGCTACGGACCGGAGGGCCTCGGGTACAAATTGGGGTCCAAATACTAGGAAAAATTCTCTGAACACCCCCACACATAAAGCCACGTATTTCTATTTTCTGCGTCAGAACTTCGCTGGAAAAGGTTGCCCAGGAAAAGGAATTGACCTGATCTGAATGTGTGATTTTACATGCTAATGAATTACTTCGAGTTGAGCTCTACCCTTCCATATCAAAAGCCAGCCTTCGGGTTAAATACTAATTTTTTTCATCAAGTGAAAAAGTGGAGTGAGTTACATCGATGGCCTCGATTACCAGCTTAAATCTCCAATTTTCCTTAAAATTTAATTATTGCATTTAGTCCACTCTAGAATATTTCAAAATTGAAAAAAATATGTTACAATTTATGTCATAACCCGAATATTAAAAATAAACTAAACGTACAATACTTTATTGAAGACACACGAGATCCCATTAATGTCGCAAGGACTACTTCAAGTAAGACCTTTTACTTGATGATGTCTTAGGATCAATGTTAAGAAGCAATAGAAGTAAAGGACAAATAAAACTAAGCGGAACCATGGCAACTAATAGGTACATAAGGAAAGACGTAGGGTCAATTTGAATTTCTGGAATTGAGGATAGTCAAATGAGAAAGGGGGGTGACATTAGAAGGCGGGTAAAGAGAGCATTCATAGGATATAAACAAAGGGCATTCAGTGACAGAGGCTGAGGAAGCTTGGAGAGCCGGTGGGGCTTGCGACGGGCGACTCATAAGGAGGGCTAACGAGAAAGGTTTCCTCAAAAGGATTGGCATTCCTTGAGGCGCTATTAACTCTCTCAATACCTTTTGTGGGAGCGAAAAGGATTGTCCCCTTTCGCAGACAGGAAGCTTCAGAGCTTACTGAAAGGATGGAGGGATGAGATAAGGCAGCAGCAACAGCCATTTCTAGTTTAACATGGTTTGCTGCAGCTGCATTTTCATTACAGAGACAAATTCCAGCAAGTCTACCACCACGATGACGAAGAACATACCCATATACTAAATGCAACAAATCTCATACGGGTTTAAATCTTGCACGGTGCTAGGTGAAGTTAAATTAAAGCAGAGAAAGTTTGAAAATAAAAAATAATATTCGAATAAGAAATTATTGAAATTGACGGTCATATTTGCCATCGCTTCTCCATTCTTTCTATAACTTAAATCATTTAAAGCTATTTCATCAGGTATTTATTTCATTTTAGAAAGACTAAAAACCATAAAAAAGAAAACTCTAGGGCTTTCTAATGAACTTCTAGAAACTCAAAACCAACAATCCTGATGTACTTACATGATGAGTTGATGAATGATGAATGAACTAAAAAAAACTGAATTGATCCCTAACTGAACAAAATAATTGCTCTAAAAAACTCTCTTTATATTCAAGTTTTTTTTGGGCCTTTTCTGCAACGTTAACTTATCATATGTCTTCTATCGGAGGAAGTAAGACTAAATGGACATTGAACCCTTCCCATTATCCCCACAGTTTACACGATGTCCCTTTTTATCCCTCATACTTCCTACTACCCATTAATCTCTCCAAACTACCCGTTGCTCTCCTCCCTCTACCTCGCTTACATAACGTCCTTCCCTCAATCACATCATTCAAAACAGTCTATACCCTTTATTACCTTCTCCATCCACGCCTTGTGCTTTTTCCTAATGTCCTCATTAAACATTCTTTCCTCTCCTACCGTTTCTTTATGTTCTGTCCTCTCTTTGACCCACCTTACTTTCTCCACCCTCCACTATACATCTCAAAAGCATCAAGTCTATTTTTATCTCCTTTCAAAATCCCAACTTTCCGCGCCATAAAATGCCGCCCTTCATAGTGGAGTTTCCACTAGTATTTTCTTTAAGTTCCCTACTCAACAAACCTGTCATTATTTCACGTCTCTGAGCAAAGGCTTCTTTGTCATACTAAATTTCCATCCTACTCCAATGCTGCCCCTTGTCCTCCAACATGCTACCTAGCTAGCTAAATAGTTCTATCTGCTCCAACGTCTGACTCATTACTAGAGCGCGGAAAAAGTCTTTTGAATTTTTGTAAAGGTGGGACTTTTGTGGTTTTAAATACAAATCTTCACCAATCTCATGAAATAAAACTGTTTTTAATAACTTTCTTAGAGACTTTTTGGGACTTTTTTGGCGTGGCGGGACTTTTCTGATTAAAAGAGACTTTTATGGGTATTTTTATTTAAACCACATGCCTAAGTTAATATTTGGCTGTTGTGATCACGTTTGTTCAGCTGTGTGATGGACGCATCTGTGTTTTTCATGCGGTACTACACGGAGCAGAGATGTACTGTAAAATGTAAGCTCCTAACAATTGTTAATGCGAAATTTTAATAATAGCCCCGGAAACTGCAATGGATTCTTTCTATTGCTCCACCGTTCATGAATTAATCACACTCACTCAGTGCTTCAACCCGAAGGTTGGTTTGGATAGGTGAGGGTAGAGCTCACCCCGTACTTATCCATTGGCATGTCAAATTCACATATTGTTCCTTTCCCTGAGCCACCTCGCACTTCGAGTTTTTTTTGCTGAGGGTGTCCAAAGACTTCACAAAGGGATAGATTGATCTGAAAGAATAAATTGATCTAATTATGAACCAGCTTATTTGAACCCGGGTGGTCTGCTGACAAGCCGACAGCGCTACACTGTATGCTAGCACTCCGCTTTTGTTTAGGAGATGAGTGGAAAAATGATACAATTATATGAAAGATCATCTAGAATTTCCGACGAGGCGAACGCGTCACATTGTGTGCAGATGATCATTAAATGAGCCTAAATTGTAGCGAGGAAGGCATGAAGTAGATGAACCTGGACCCTCGGCTGCGATCAAGCGGAGAAGAAGATTTTAAAATTATCGCGAAAAACAAGAGAAAAAGGTCCTCAACTTCCCCGAAAATAGGGGTCCTGACCTGTACAATGGACAACAAATAAGTACTTTTTTTCTCATTTTCGGTTTTTCTTGAGCAGAAAACTAAGTTTTGAACTATTAAATCATGTTTCAACTGCCTCATAACATTATTGATCCTATGTAAAAACTTGTTTTATGTTGTATATTATAAAATTTTCCCTTTAAATTTGACTGAAAAAACGCCCTGATTCCGAGGTTTTACAATGGAGTGTACTTCCACCCTCTTTGTCATCTTATGTTTTTTTAGTAAGAGGTAGGGTGATGGGGACTTCCAGATATGGAAATAGAGGAACAATGAGATGGGAGGGTGAGTTTCGAAGAAAATGAACCATGGGGAGACGGGAGAGCGAATATAAACGACGTGAGTGGTTAAGCGGGGTTGCATAATTTGGAGCATACAGCCCCGCGACACCGAGGCGCATGTTTCAGGGCGCGCTGGCGCGCCACCTGTTTGTCCTACCTCAATATGTTATATATACTCTTTTTTTGTTGCTTATATTGTCTACTTTTACATTATATGATTAGTTTTTCCCAAAATCAAAACTAAACGATTTAAAAACTAAAAAAGCGATTTTTGTGTTATTTTCGAAATTTGGGGGGTTTGCGGGGGGAATTTTTGGTGAGAAGTTAGAAATTCGAATTTAGCGACCCAAAAAGCATAGGATTAATCAATTTCTAGAACTACCGCTAATGTTTCCAAGTAAAATCCCCTAATGCCTGGACTAGCATCTCTAGGCTCTTTTCTCCAACAGTTCAGTTTAATTCATCAACTTTCTCATCTACATCCACATCTACACGATACCCTGCAAGCGACCGCGAGGGTGTGTGGCAGGGGGTGAAGATCTCCAAGCATGCACTACTAACATGCAAACAAGCAACTATATTGTCTCATGCAACTTGATTGTTAGTATCTATAGTATTTAAGGGGTTTCTTGTCACGGAAACAACTTTTGAGAGACTTTTTTCAAAAATATTGGTGACTTTTTAGGCAACTTTTTTTTGCAAAATTGAAGACTTTTTTCCGCGCTCTACTCATTACATTCAATTCTCCCAAGAAACCCTTTTCGAATAGTTTTATTTTCAAAATTATAAATAGAATATATTCCGATAAAACTCGCATATCGAGCCAAAAAGAATTAACACACCTATCTATAAATAGAGTAAAATGAAAACAGTAATTTTATTTGAAATGGCTGGCGAGGGAAATTGGCGGAGTCAAAGGGGAGGCCAATCTGTGAGTCTTCTAATCTGGTGGCATCGTGGGCTTCTAGGGTCGATGGTCACGTCTCTGAGCTCTGAGAGAAAAGCAGCGAAAAACACCTGCTAAACTGATGACAATGCATGTGAGTACATTGCGATTTCACCTTGGAACCAGGAACGTCCCCTTACACTGACAAAAAACTACTGAATAAAAATTCTTTACATGTGACAAGTAAAACTGCCTGAAAGTGAAAGATTTAGAAAATTAGAATTTAGAAAAGAAATTAAACAGATAAAGAGAACCAACTGCCCCTGCCACACACCTTTATGGTGGCCTGCAGGTTATTATGTAGATTTATACTAATAAAACTGCCCTTATGTGGGGCGACACTCTTTAAGATAAATTTGACCAAGCCAAAGAGAGCGGAATATATCAGCCAACTGGAGGTCTATGATATGGGAACTGTCTTGATTTCTTAAATTACGTTTTCAAAACAGTAAGTTGACTGCAGAGATCTCTCAATCACCATTAGCAAATTTAAGAACAGCTCTCAGGCTCCACTTTTAAGATCACAAAGTTTGCCAATCCGCAGGCAGTTTTTGGGTTGGTGTGTGGATTTAAGACTTGATTTTCATCGATTTAATATGTTTACGAATATATATGTATGTTCACCTTTCACATACCAACATAACTTAAACAGAATGCATAGATTACGCTAAAGTACACTCAATTGAGCGATGTATGAGGCCTTAAGGTAGTTAGGCAAACGAAGAGAGGCAATAATCAGCAAAAATAAAACCTATATTATAAATTATAAAATAGATTTGACGGTATATTAGAGAAAAAAGAAGAAATACAGCCCAAGAAATACAAGTGCACTGCAGTACTGCAACATTTTTATTCAATAAAAATCAATTTTTTACCATTTAGCATAATGTGTAAAGAGGTCGCCAACTTTGGTGAAACATTTTGTCCACGTTTTAACCTCAATACTTCGATACAAGTACTGGGCCCAGTAGACGAAGTTAAGCAACCAAGCAGAATGCATAGATAACGCTAAAGTACACTGAATTGAGCGATGCATGAGGTCTTAAGGTAGTTAAGCAAACGAAGAAAGGCAATGATCAGCAAAAATAAAACCTATATTATAAATTAAAAAACAGATTCGACGATAAATAAACAAAATAAGAAATCCAGCCCATAAATTCCAAGCGTACTGCAGTATTGCACAACCGTTTTATGGTAAATAATCAATTATTTACCGTATAGCATAATATGTAAAGAGATGGCAAACTTTGGCGAAATATTTGGTCCACGTTTTAACCTCAATACTTCGATACATGTACTGGGACCAGTAGACGATTTACAAAAGGCGATGTTTTCACAAAAGATTCTGTTTGTCATATCTTGAGATCCGAGTGTTACGAGCAATTGAAAAAGAGCTTACGGGAGAAAACACTTTAAATTCCAATTCATTCTTAAACCACTCAAGTTGAGCTCGAGAGGCGAATGCGGGGAAGAGAAAAGTCAGCTGCTTTGCGTCGCAGATGTATGGATATCGAAACCGGAAGAGCTATGGGACCAAAAAATCGACAAACCCCTAACGCAGGACCCGGAATAAGATATTCAACGCCACGGGGGAGACTCGAAGTGGAGAGGGAGAAAACGAGGGATAGAACCGAAGGTATTGGTCGACTTTAACTTTTTTAATTTAACTTGGAGCGCGTAAATAATAGGATAAAAGAATAAACTAGTCACTCTCGAATTCTACCGATTAAAAAAAACACACGAAGCACGCCATGGCTTGTTGAGAAAGAAGAATAAATTCATATTTTAAAAAAACAACGAAGAAAAAATAACTTGAAAATTTACTTCATGAATAAAGGAAAAATGAATCATTCCCGGCACTGATGGTCCGTAAGTTTCTTTCTGGAGATGGAAGAAAAGAGGGATAAGGGAGGCATACGAAGGTGGTTAAGGAGTGTGAGTTAATATTAACCGGTAGGGATCAAAAAAAGCGTATCCTTTTGCGACAAAACGGACCCCGAGAAATACGAAGAACAAAATTCCATTGAGTGTGGATGAAGAGCGGGGGAAGTAAGAGGGAGGACGTGGAGGGAAAGAGGAAGGGGGATGCAGCATAATTTATTTATTTATGTGTTTAGCTGCTAACATACATTATTTCTGCCAATTTATAGAGTCGCGGTAACAAATATGAGAAATAAACGAAATCAATCAATTGAAACAAAGGGTATCTTAAAAGTTAAAAAATAATCAAGAGAACAAATACAAGAAAGGTGAAAAGGGGAGTAAAAGAGAGCAGTTTATTTATCCACAGAAGAATGGGACATGGCGAGATTGATAAATGACTTTAAAGACAGAAAAAAAGGCAAAAAATGCAGTAGGGAAGTAAGGCGGTGTGGAGTGAGAGCTTGACAAGGGATAGTCTAGAGAGGGGCATATGAGGTAAGGAATGCGTACGTGTGGATTGACAAGGAACCCTGAAATAATTGGAGTAAAGCAATGGGGTCGTTTACCATGTTTTTTTATTGTAGAATCTGATAGATTTTGTAAAATAAAAAGACCCATATTTTTCGGTTTTTTATCCGACAATTATTTTTCGAGTTATAAGTGACGAAAGACTGATGTTTTTTACCCTTTTGGAAAAGTGGGCGTGGTGTAACCTCTGACGTATCCGACTTCGTCCAATCACAACTGAGCCCGCGAAGCTACTTCGCCTTATCGCAATGGGAGAGACACAGCTGACTCTGCCAATGGAAGCTGTTGCGACAGCTTCTGTGCGAGCAGACCTTCCGAGAACCCCCCTCCACCCCCTTCCCTTCCCCTAAAAGCAGTCAAGGACGGGAGGAAAATGGTAATCAACGCCAACGTCAATGGCATCAACGCAGCTTATGTGACGGGCGTCACCTTTTGCTTATTTTAATTTTTGGTTCATGAGTGAATGGCTCGTGTTAAAAGATTCATTTTTTTACTAAAATTCATTTTTTGTTTCCATCTAACGATTTCGTGCACAAAATTGCGATTTCGGTTCCGAGTAAACTCCCCATTCAGGGAAATCATTGTGTGTTTAGGATCAGAAATTTTCGCCGCGAGTACTGCCGTCAATAATGTTTTTCGCGTTCAGCTGCCTGTGATACTCCGTTAGTGGTCTAGCTGTCGCGTTAATTGCAGGGCGCATCTTCACGACAATCTTGAAGGCAAATTCATGAGGATGCGCCCTGCAATGGTCGCGAAAGCTAGACCACTAACAAAGCGTCACATGGAGCTGAACCAAAGGAAACATTATTGACGAATGTGTGAGTTCTCCCCCTCTCGTTTTCCCTGCCTTATGGCCTTTCTCTCACACCCTGACCCTAATTTTCAACCCCCATTTTGGGCTTATGCTCCCTTGAAGAAACCCCGCGTCTCCTCGCCGATATTGTAAATAAATTTAAAATATGTTTTAATTCTTTGATGGCTAAGATCAGGGATTGACAATGAAGATAGAATCGAGCAAGTACGCAGGTTGCGGAAGTGGATAACCCTGTGCTCTTTATTTAGTATGCGAAAAACGTATGGGTGTGTAGCCGTTGCCCTCAATAAGAGGAGAAAACGCGTGGAGATTCGTACCCCACCCACTCATCTTACCGCATCTCCCTAATCCACCCCAATCCCATCTTTATCTCTCTCTTTCTTTCCCCAGTGAAAGAATAACTGTCCAAACTTTTACTGCAAACTTATCCGAATTTTCCTCTTTATTTCCACCCCTGCTCAAACGGCTCCTATCGGCGAGGAGACGCGGGGTTTCTTCAAGGGAGCATAAGCCCAAAATGGGGGTTGAAAATTAGGGTCAGGGTGTGAGAGAAAGGCCATAAGGCAGGGAAAACGAGAGGGGGTGAACTCCACATGATGTCCTAGTAGAAAGACAGAGGGTGAATCGTTGGGAAGGCGGATCGCAATGTGGAGATTTGAAGGAAATGAGAAAAAGTGCAGGAAGAGATGATAGCTATTGAGGAAAATTAAAATCGGCACGTACACAACTCTTTGACAATAGAATTAAATAAGAATATAAATAAGAATATTCGATATTATTAGACTATGGCAAATCGTATATTGCAGTCAAGCGTTACGATTTTACCATTAGTTCAGGAATACCACATTAGAGGGTAGTCTTCACACAAATATTGAAAAATCATAAAAAGGCAATTTTGTAAATGAATGCGTAGAAAAGGCGAAGTAGCCCGTTGGGCATATGAATAAGTATTCAGCTGTGCTGGTCTGTGAGAAAAACACAATAAAACTTCCATTTGAGAATTAACTACTGGTTTATCCAAAGATATGAATAACTCGAAAATAAAATATATTTTATTTTGTAGATATGTAACGTATCACTCGACGGTACTTAAATACAATGCTCTTGGTCAAGCACTTAGTGTGTATTATGCGTGTGTTTAGCTAATTCACACGTTTTTGTGAAATTCTGAAATAACTTAGAGGGAGTTCAATACAAATGTACAAAAGTAGAATTTTCACAGGAAAAATCACAAACCTTGACTTAGATTTGAAGCAGAAGACCCCGCAATACCGACATTACTATGTCTGTCCAGAGGCTGTGAGCTAGAGTCTTTCAAAACATCTACCTCCTATCAAGTCTTTAGAAATCAACGCTAAATAAGGAATCGTTAATTGCATAACTCGATAAAGAATCCGACAAGAAATTGTGAGATACAGGTTGGATTCCCGGTCAAGAAGAATGATTATTTTCACTTGAGGAAATTTTACTATTGTGCACAGTATCAAAGGTTTATCCCGTCATTGCTTATGGCGAATAATTTGCAATATTTGAATTGGAAAACCATGCACTTGATCGTGGTAAAATGAAAACTCAAACGGGGAAAAGGGCAACAGTGGTTGACATTGAGATTGAACTCTTTTGCAGCTGATTAACCCCGCATAACGTGACCACGGAGAAAATTTGGAATAATTTAAAGCCACACTTCGATGGATCCACGTGAAGTTCAGTAAGGAAAACCACAAGTACGACAAGATTTAATAGTCGATGTCGATGTGAGCGGTGAGTGTCGAACTTGCTAAATTAATTAAATTTGGAATCGCTAATATATCGTAGGCTAAAGCACGGACTGATATTCCGATAGAAATTAGAGCCGGGTTTCTGTACTGGAGGTGTTTTACATATAATAAATATTTTAGAGTACTGTGATAGCAGGACATCAAGAAAACGTTGAAAAGCACTAGAAAGAGCTTTAAAATGCTCTCTTTTTCGTAGTTAATAGTTTCAGGCTTAACGTTGTGGAAATCTTTCATCGTAGGAATGAAGGATGAAATTGAAACACTGCAATTTCCACACACAGTTTTATTGTCCACGACCATGGTTTCGTTGCAAAGCAACATCATCAGGTGAAAATATCACGTACAGATCAGTATATATAGGTTGTATGGAAGGAGGGAGGGGGAGAAGAGGGAAGGGGAGGTCGGTGTGCAAGGGTTAGGGAGGATGAGTCAGGAGAGTGGGTGGTGGGAGAGTGGTGCTATGGCGAGTTGTGCCTGGTGGAGGGTTCACCGTGGGTGGGTAATGAGAGGGCTTGGGCATTGAAGGAAAGTGGAGGAGGGGGGAGCGGGAGGGATACAAATGTTCAATGACTCTCTTTTTCGTGTAAAATAACTGAAAGAAATGGATTGTAACGAACTTATCAGTGAGATGATAGGCATTGTATACTGTTACGCGTTGTTTTCCGTACCTGCATGAAACTTTAATGCACTTGCATTTGCATAACTTTTCTTAATCATATCCTTGCCTGTTGTTTAAAAGGTAAACGTTTAAGTATCCGTCAGTATGATATTGTATTAATCATTAAATTGAGTGTGGCGCTGTGACCATTATTTTTACCTGATTTGGTGTGCTTTCATAACATAAACCGTCGAAATGGCTAGTAAAGTTCTCAGTGGATCTAGATAAATTTTGAGGAAAGTGTAAGGTTTTCGAAATAATCACATGAATCACGAGATTTGTTCTCTTAAGTACCACCGGGTAATGAAGGTCGCGGGAAGACTTGAGATAGGCGAGGACACCCGCGCATCTGCTTCTCAAGTGTTTTTAAATAAAATTGACCACTAGAGATTTAAGACATGTTAGGCCAATGATGCATTTCATTTGAATCCATCCAAGACAAGAGACAGGTACCGTTTCCCAGCGGCTTACGACCAAGATGGTATTATTGCCGAGAAGATTAACATACCACAAGATGCATTAAACTCGAGCTTATATCCAGCACCGTCGTGAGGAATACAACGCATATCTCTCTAGTGTTGCTAATAAGATGGGACAGCGATGCGTGGAAAATGTTGTAGTAACGGAACCATTCTACCTTCGCAGTAATAACTCAACGCATCCAGTAATATTTGTATATTAATTCCTCCCTCCACCTACACCCCCATTCAACAGATAACGTCCGTCAATATCACACAAAATGATCAGGCCGGAACATCGTTACCTGGATGAAGAAAATTTAATGCAGCGGTCAGTGTAAGTCACAAGTTATTCTCAACGTCCTTTCGAACGTTACTTTATTTTTTGGGATGTCGAGCTGGTTGCAACTGATAATATGGGATCCGGAGGCGTTGAGATAGATTGTAGGATAAGCTTTTTTACTGGGACTAGATTGAGACTAAATGTCCATTCTTCCATCTAACCTTTCATCAATACGTGAAAAAAATATACATAATGAACATTATTTCATGCATAATTATAAAAGTGAAGTTGCAAAAATAAAGACGAATGTCAACAAGGTACAGTTATAATATCAAACATAGGTGTAAAGAGCATGAAAAATTACTGGCAATTAGGGAGATTTTGTCTGCCTAAGAGGGGTTTGGCCAAAGGTGTCACGGAAAACTTATTGGTCACACAATTCAGAAGATCAGTTCAATATAGAGACTTCTCTTCTACTCACGACGATATATCGTGTTAGGTGGAAATTTCAATAGGAGGTTATATGAGACACGGTTGGGAAACTATCAATTTATTACCCCTGGACATTCAACAAGCACATATATATACAGCCACGTTCGGTTCTTCTGCCGCCAAACCACTTCACTTTAGCATAAAAGTTCTATTAAAAAATAGACTCTTTACTACTACATGCTACTTATTTATATATAATTACAGAGATATCGGACGCAATAGTATATAATGAAGAGAACTTTTTAAGATTTTTATTCGATATTACATGGCAATTTGATCTTGAATACTAAAATGCATCTCCTTTTCCCTATAAAAATGCCGTTGAAAGGAGGGGGAAAATGCGTCTCGCACAAGGAAAGCTACGAAACCGTACCCCAGACGATTTTTTGGTTAGATTTGAGGGAATCATGAGAATACCCATCGCTTGAAATAAATTGATTCAATTATTTTGTTTCAGTTTTCATTATTTGTAAAAAGGCTAATTCCCTTGATGATTTGAAAGAGTCGGAGAGCGGTAGCAAGTGTTTATTTTTGCCTTGATGATTTAGAAGCAGTTACAGCCCTCCATTTTCAAGGTCTAAAGCGGGAGGAAAATTAGTGAAAGTGAAAAGAAAGACCTTAAATATATCCGGAATGAAATGGCAACTGCCGAGACAAATTTGGACGAGCTATTACGCAGACAAAAATCTTTCTTTTAAAGATGGAACATCAAAATTGAGGAGAATTTTTCCCAAGGCTTAAAGTTAATAACATAACTATATCAGAAGCTAACTAGATCACTGCGTAGAGTTTCCTGCTATCGTTTATGTTTCAAGTGTTTCAAGTTTCTCAAGGAAGAAGAACCCTTATTTTTCTTTCAAAAATCACAAGCGTATAGTTGTAGATTGAGTGATAACTGCCTCTAACAGCAGGATACAAAAATTAAATTGTTCTTTGGGTGTAAAAATGAAAAACGACAACGAATGTGGAAAATTGATACACGTTAGATTCAAACTTATGATTATTATTCTTCGCAAAACTATTGGCGGATTTCTCATTACATTTTTGCTACTTTGAGAATTGAAAAACATCCTCAAAACAGGGATATATAGAAGCATGCAAGAATGAAATGGTCCAGAAGTTGGTAATACCTTAAAACACGACAGATAAGTTTGACCATGTCATTCTCCTTACGGAAGAATTTTTGGACCAACTTGAGAATTATGAAGAGGAGTGGAGGAAAAGAGAAGCCAATGTAAGTTCTAAAAAGAAGTCGGGACAACGAAATCGGCCATCTTGAGAATCACAATCTCATGACGACAGCCCTCGACATGAAAGTGAATGGGAAGATTAGTAACGGAAGACATCGCGTGTGATACATGGCACACATAAGTAACAAATGACGCAAAAATAGAGGAATAATGTAAACATGAATAGGTTAGTTAATACGGGTATGGAGTGGGAAGCTATGTCAATCTTACGACTGCATAATTGTGATGATGGCGATGGCTTTCCAAAAGTTGATAAACAAAGAGATGGGATTAAGATGTATTTTTTTGATCTTAGGAATTGAGCATCTCTGAATTACTAATATGTGTAACGCAAGTCTGTAGTACTTATTAAATGTTTGTTGGCATGTTGGATGAAAAATAGAACTGGTTATGAGTCCCGCGTGATATTCATAGAAACCTCACCTCAGATACGTAGCATAAAAACAAAAAAAACTTTGAGTTAACTATTTGGTAAAAAATCACACCCTGCCACATACCCTCGAGGTGGCTTGCATGGTAGTCAGTAGATATAGATTTTAACTTTCGATTCTGATCACTCGACGACTAGACGTCAAATGGCCTTCGATCACCTCGTGCTTCCTCAAAAAGCGAGTACGAACGATTATTCTTATCGAGCTCAAGGACATGCGAAAATCAATGTCCTCATTTTCAGGAGAGATTAATTTTCCGTCTCCCCAGGCTCCTGGTGGAAACCCTTCAATCATTCCGACGATATAAACTTCCCCTAAAGGGGGATGCGGCATCAACCGCGTCGAAATTCTCTAGACTGAACGCCGACGACGGTTTCAGCAAATGAGTTCGGGGGAAACGGAAGAGGGGAAAAAAATGGGATAAGCCGCGGGAAGTCATTTCGGAGAGGAGAACGACGAAAGCGACGTGAGGAGAAGAATGTGGGAAATGGGGAGAGAGGCTGGAAGTGGGATTAAAGGGACGGATATGAGAGCGGAGGCGAGAGTCAAAGAAGGCTGAGAGGAAGAAGGGTGAAGGGATTTAGGGCGTGTGGTGATAAATACTACTCGTGGTGCGGAATTGATTAATCTCTGCATCGCGTAGATGGTGAGTGGGCTCAAGAAAAAGGATACCTATCCCTAGAACGGAAATAGACAATGAAGCCAAAACACACAATCACGTGGTCAAAGGAAGAGAGGAGGTTAAGGTACCACGGCAAATACGTAGCCAAATGATTGCAGGTTCGAACCCAGCCTTGGACACGTACGCTTTTTGTCTCATTGTATCATTATTAAGGTCAAAAGGTGAGATAATACTTCTTAGCGGTTGAAGCACATAAATATCACGCCTACTGGAAAAAGATGAAGACAAATGCATCCAAAATAATCGACATTAATTGATCCATATTGCTTTCATCCGACTGAGTTCGTACTTTGGCAATGAATAACTATCACTACACACCCTTGGGCGTAACATGCGGAAGAATTTTAATCTCTTAATTCCACTTCCTGGAGTTCATTAATTTCTCAAAGTCAAGCGACGGGTCCCTAAATTATGATCAGCGTCGATGTTTGTTGAAGTGCTTGATTAAAGTTACTCATGTCATTGGATATTTGTATAAGTCCAATCATATCGCACACCTTAACGTTCAAGCATACAATGCGATTTCAGTTACTGATTAACTATAATTAATGGCAGGTGAGAATGAGCGTACCAGAAAGAATTCGGTACCCATCATCAGCGATTCAGAGGCTTGTGTGATTTAAAATGGCAAAAGTAAATACTGAGTAGCTTAGGAGAGTGTATTGTTGAAAATATAATGATAAAATCATATTTAAAAATCATTTTCCAGGCTCTCAGTGATGCTCATGCGTTCCGTATCAGAAAGACGGAGAGGACTTCATAGTACGTGTTTGAAATAAGATAAAGAAAGAGAGTTGAAATATTGGTGAGATAGATGCAAGTGTCTGCTGCCTAGTGATATGTTTATATTTCCTGGAGTTGGGATGAAAAGGGAGAGGGCGGAAGTAGAGCGATGGCGGTGGTTAATCAAAGGAGAAAGGTTATCAAAAAAGAAAAAAGTGGTAGTAAAGGTGAATGATGGAATATATAGAGTAGGGTAACAGGTTGGAAGTAGGTGGAGAGCAGGATGTGGGACCAAAGAGCCATTTCTTTGAAGAAAAAGTAACAGAGAGGAAGTGCAAGATAAGTTATGGGCATAACTCGTAAAAAAAAGTGTATAAAACCATACAATCTCGGAGGAAATCACGTTCAATTCCTTCGACCGTGGCTTAATAAATACGCATTCTCTATATATAGCCTACGCCCATCAGCTTAAGGTTGAGAGAAAATCAAAAAGAATTTTAAGTAGATGGCAATAATAATGGGATGGTGATTTTGAAACTCCCAAATAATTTAAAATCACTAACAGAAAATAAAGCCTATTAAAACCATTCGACCATATTGTCCCAAAATTCATATGCATACTACTATAGATGAATGTACTATTTGTAACTTTAGGCTGTATTACCTGATTAATTAAAGCTAGGAGGCAACACGTATATCTCAGCAAAAGAGCAATTTACGCCCAGAAGTAACCTTTTGAAATGTTGCTTGAAATGTTAACCATACCTACTACCAGCCATGGATTGGTTTGACTAAACCCAATTAACTCTGTAAGAAAAAAGAAAATGGAACTTGTAATGTGTTTCATTAATACAATACTGATTGACATAAACAATATGCGCAGGGTAAAGCAAATTTCAAAATCTCATAACGAAGAAAGGCTTAGATGCAACAACATTTATTCTCTAAAACGGGTTATGAGACCAGTATCAAGTTAGAAAGTACAAACAATAAGTCTCCCAAAAATATAAAACAATCATTTAGATATGGTGATAAAAGTTTTTGGTTTAAAATCTATGTACAATTAACTAAAGCGACTGAACTTTAAAATTACAGATGATTTATTGAAATTAGAGTTCTCAAATCGCCAGAAAACATCTATTGAGTCTGATATAAGGTTGCGCAACCCGAAAAACAAATCATAAAATTCGCACTTTGGCTCCCTTAACTGACCAACCTAGCACCGAATAAGAAGCGCCAGTTTAAAACGTTAGAGGCCCCCACACCACGATTCCCTTATTTATCACGGGGTGAATATTAAAGTAGGATAAATTATGAACGGCTCTAAAGTTCTGAAACGCATCTTATAAATTATTTCCAACATCTTCATGAGTTTTTTCTTTCATTTTCAAGGAAACGGAGGTGAATTTTCAAGATTTTGCCTTCCAGCAAATAAAATTTTGATTTCTCTCACGCACTCAACGAAAGGGAACTTTTGAAAGAAAAAGGGCCCTGGCCAGACCATACGGAACAATTTTCAGAGCTGAGGGGTGAAGAGTTATGGTGAGAACCTAGGTAGTGTGTTTTGGTACTCTGACTGCATAAGGCAATTTTGTTCCCTCACCAGCACCCTCTGACCTTGATTCATATAATTAAGGGAATAACTTAAGACGGAATTAAAAATAAAATGGCGTTTGGCTTATAATAATCGTTCTACGCAGTAAATATGATTTAAATGGCTGAAATAGGTTGACCTCTTTGATAAACATTATAATCTGATCAAATGTATTGAGGTCAACTTGAATTGAAGTTTGCCAAACTTTCTCTTTATATTTTAGATATTCGGAAAGCATTCATATTCCCTGCAGTGGATCAGAAGTTTCACATTTATTTGGTATCCACACTTATCACAAAAGCGGTGGTTCCTCAAAGATAAAAGTTACGAATGGATGAATGGTGCGTGCCTAATTCCAAGCCAGGCTATAATTAGCTTTTTCCTCCTTATTCCTCGGTTTGAAAGTTTTTGTACATAAATATTATAGTCTATATATACTAGTACTAGTATATATACTAGCCTAAACTTTATTTTTTTAATGAAAAAATAGCGGAGCAAGCACGCAATATAATGCTAGCTGGGTTAGCTTAAAGTCCTAAAATCAACATGCAACTACCTATGCTGTCCAATGATACACTCGTATTCGATACATTTACCAACATGGTATTCATATCCCTAATTGTACGAGGAAAGAAGAACATTTTGAATCTGTCAGTTCGGCAATCAATTCCTCTAATTTTGTAAATATGGTCTAGTCTACCATAGTAAGTTGGGGTCGCAAAATATTTTTAACGTCATCACTTAAAATACTATCTTGGAATTTATTTATGAGCTTAAGTCTAAATTTCAACCTGCGATCTGACAATGGTTCCTACATTAATTCATTTGATAGACTAGTTACGCTATTATAGTTATCGTACCATCCATTGAATTTTATTTCTTCTCATTAACGCTCGCACGACCAACCCGAGTTTATCTCCTCACTCGACGCTCTAATCCACCTGATGAAGGATAAAGAAGAAAACACTAAACAATACGATTGGGATTATTCCACGCACCGAAATATGACATTTCTTTTTCATTCTGAGTCGTGAAGACTAGACCTTCGTCGGCGACGCACTAAGGGATACAGAGGTACCGCTCACTTTCAAAATCGTAGAACTTTTGAATGAATTTAGATATTAACATAACTTTTTTAATTTGAAAGCTTAAACCCTTTTTATTTGAAAAATAAAGCTTTTAAATTAAAAATATTATCTTAATATCTCAATTCATTCAAAAGCTCTACGATTTTGAAAGTGAGCGCTACCTCTGTAGCCCAGAGTGCGACGGTTTTTACTCGCGTACGCACTATACCTGTCATAACTCCGACAATTTCGCTGGTTTTGGAAACGCTTCCCACAAATGAAAACGAGGATAGAACCTGCGACGTTTCATCTGAGAGGTTGGGCACGCTTCGTAACAATCATTTTTTAACATTAACATTATTAGGCATCCGAAAGCATTCCCTCGAGGAAATGAGCGCAACAACTTATCTGAATGTATCTTACGGAACTGCTTTGTAGGTCACATTGTGCTGAAGACTGTTTTATACCACGTTACAGGTAGCGGTTACATTTCGACGATTTCGTCACTTCAACTCAAAGACGTCTCCTACAACTGGAAAGAAACGTGTCAACGCATTCTGATAAGCCGCGCTGTAGCGGAAACAGACTTGATACTATAAGACGCTCTTGAAACTTTTTTCCAACGTGAGCATATAACCACGTTTAAAATTTTCTTCATTTCAAAGATCAGGAGTTGAAATTACCCTTTGAAAACGTATGTTATGGTAGTATTAAGGTTATAAATTAGGTTAGACTGTTGTACACCCTTAGGAGCTAGAGCAAAAAAACTAAATTGTGCGGGTATTATTTGTAAATTCACTGAAAATAACTTAACTTTGCGATGTTTACACATGCAAATACAACTGGTATGAATACATAAATTACAAAATTAGCTAAAGGACTTTCCCTGAAAAAATTGCGGCAAAGAATAGGGAAAGGAATTTTCCCACACATTTCAATGCACTGAAATCATTGCCAAGTGGTGCCAGTAAATGGCGAACTATTTCTTCGAATCACGTGGTTACCTTGGTAGAAGATCACGGGAAAAGATCAAATTATCTTCCAGATTAATTTCCATTTCAACCAAACGTACAGAACTGCACTGCTTTTGGAAAGGATCTATGTCCAGGATAAAGGCAATATTGCAACTCCTTACAACAAATTTACTGTAAACTCGGGACCATGGTTTCAATGCAGCGCATCATCATCAGGTATGCGTGAAACCATGGGAATGAGTTAATAATAACTTTATTCTGTAGAGTACTCTTAATTTATTATATATTTACTCTCTTCACCCTCACCATGAAGAAATTTCACCTATTCAACTCTGACATTATCAGAATACATAGCTAGTTCTAATAGACATGGCTTTGCTATGATTGCCACAAGGATACAGTTCCACGCTGCGACTCCATAACACTGAAATTCCAACGCCCGGAATTCAATCTTAAAACAATATTAGACATATAATCATCAACGGCGGCATGTTAACTATTTTTCTTCTCTCAAATGTGCCAAAAATATCAAAGTGCCTCACTACAAATAATAAATCAATACACATGGGTATGTTTGCCAATGTGCGGAATGTTCGTGGCACTTATTGGTAACAATATTATAGTCCATCTGACAGCACAATTTCTCCTTTTTTATAAGGATCACGGAATGCGTTCAAACGTAAAGGTGGAGTTTCATACAGACTAATTAAATCACTGAAGCTACTCAATCTGAGGAAAAAAGCGACCGAATTCAACATCGCCGATCAGTTTTTCATGCTGAATTCATTTTCAGGACGTTGAAGGGTGTGCTCAACCCGAATGTTGGTTTCTGATAGGAGAGTATAGAGCTAACCCCGTAATAGCGTGTGAAATTAACGCATCCAGGGTGAAGGGGCCAGTTCCTTTCCCTGAGTTCGTTTCCCTGCGATTTCCTATGGAGTTCTGAAATGCAGCAAATCGATTCATGAGGTGGACTAGGTAGGGATGTCCCGAAAGGCTCCCACCAAGAACTCTTTTGGGGGACTCCCTGAACACGGGACCCTCCAATCGGTAGCTCAGCACTCTACCCACTACCTCTACATCTACACGATACCCTTAAAGCCACCGCGAGGTTGTGTGGCAGGGTGTGAAGATCACCAAGTATGCACTAATGACATGCAAACAAGCAACTATAGGGTCTCATGCAACTAGATTGTTAGTATCTATAGTATTTAAGGGATTAATACATGCATCATACACTACAGACTACTCTAAAATATTTCACCTACCTATCCCTTTGCTCTGCTGCCTATTCTGTTCTCTTATAGTATGGGGGAAAAATGCCATTTTGAACCTATCATTACAACACTCTATCTCTCTAATCTTATTTATCTGGTCGAATCTAACATAATACGCTGGTGTTTTTAATATGTTCCTAACATCTTCAGTACAGCTATTTAATTAAATTTAATTTAATCTGTACTTTAACCTACGCTCTGATAATAATGCCCACCCCAGCCCCCTGAATCTTCCTATGCCGTCAATAGAAAATATTTGGCCCCTTAATGTCCGTTTACTTCCAGTACTGGCCGTCGAGCGCTAGTGGTACTCTCGTCCTACTTCTACAAAGGACCTTATGGGAAGGTCTCCTATTTATGTGCCGAGAAACGTATTGAGTGTGATTTATGTTTTAATTCCTGCTCGCATCGAAGGAAAACCATAATTGCTGAAACAAACACCTGAATATTTACCGAATTTAGGAATCTTTTTTCCTGTCAGTGCTACTTACCAACATAACTTTACACAAATCAAGTACAATTTCTTTCCATCAAACATGTTAAATACGACCTGGTTCTATTCCACAATTGTAAAAGTGAGGAATTTAATAAAGTTCCACATTCAAAATGCATAAAGCTATAGTATTCCACACCGTGCCGCAAGTGACATTCTCAATTATTTTTCCAATATGAGACCGAAAGGGAAATACCAACCTCATGATACGTATAATCAACTATCGGCAACGTAACTTTGTGATGCACACTAATCGCGATGATAAAATTTGCGTAGTAATTATCAACTTCTCTTCGATATTATAGTAGTATAGGGCCTATCCTGAAGTATATATATATATATATACTTCAGGAAAAGCTTTTGTATCTCTTGATTACACTGCATGAAATCAAAGAAATATATAAAAACAAAGAAGACTTGAGGAAATCTCTCAAGGAAAAACTGAGGGCTGTGGCTGGAAAAGGGTTAAGAGATGTGGAAGAAGTCATCATTGATCATGACTACATCTACATCTACATAATACCCTGCAAGCCAACATAAAGGTGTATGGCAGGGGGTGAATTCTCACCAAACATGCACTACATATCATGCATAAAAAAAGGATTAGTATTTATATACTGTTCTAAACTACACTATTTAAAAAAAGATAAAAATAGGTAAGCTAACATGCAAAAACATGCTGTTAGTTGCGTAAGCTTCAAGTCTTTATACCAACATGCAGCTACCAACGCTATCCATTGCTACACTCGTACTGGATATATTTACCGTTATTCACATCCCTAATTGTACGAGGAAAAAAGGACATTTTTAATCCGTCAGTTCGGCTATCAATTTCACTAATTTTGTGATTATGGTCCAGTCTACCATAGTAAGTTGGGGTTCGCAAAATATTTTTAACATTATCACTAAAAATATGGTCTTGGAATTTGTTAAGAGATTAAGTCTTAATTTCAACCTGTGATCTGACAATGATTCCAAATTTAATTCATTTAATAGACTGGTTACGCTAATAAGGATATCGTACCCTCCCTTTACAATCTTGCCGATCTTCGCTGCACATGTTCAAGTTCATTACTTAGACCGATTTCGTAGAAATCTATACATTAGTAGCATATTCTAAATGATGTTTAACAAGAGAAATGTAGCTGATTTCTCGTACATGATCGTCACATTTACCCAGTACTCTTTTGACGAATCCCAGCTTACGATTCGTTTGACCCATTATTTCACGTATGTGTTTACCCCAGGAAAGATCATGTGTTAGTCTTATTCCAAGATATTTAATGGATTCCTCGTTTGTTAATTCATTAATACTTATTTTGTATATGCTAGGAGGAGAACAATTCTTTATTCAAAATTCATTACTACACACTTTTTAAAAATTAATTCTAACCCATATATCACACTCTTTTTCTATTGCTTGTAGGTCATCATTTAAATATTCTTTATCGTTTGAGCATAGAATTTCCCTGTACACTACTGCGTTATCGGAAAATAGACGAACTTACTTTTTACCACCGTATTGATATCATTAACTAAGCGCTCCCTGAAGTCGTTCAATGTATAATTTATCACGCAAATTATGTTTCAAAGCAAATGTTTAAGTATTCACGTTGTGCAGTTTTCCGCTCAGAATTTCTAAAGCCACTGGCAAATTCGGTGCACCAGTGGGTAAATTAGTTGAGCTAAAAACTAAAGGCGCTCTTTTGCACCAACATTTAAATTTATTTCGTTTCGTACGTTCCGCGGAACACGTTTTAATTTTATATTATATGAAAGCAAATGTTTTTGAACTTGCTATAAGTGATATCCTCCAAAAAAATCTTGTTTTTTTCTGGATCAAAACATTGTTGAGATGTTATGGCCTTCATAATCCATTATTATGTTAACATGCGAATGAGGAAATTTGCAAACACGTAATTCTGAGGCTAACATAGAATATTCAATGAAGAAAAAACTGTCCAAATTTTCTATGACGTAAATTTTTGTGAGAAACAATGCACAAACTGCTTGATTTACTAATATTTATTTATTCAATTCTGCTACCAATTATATTCAGCCCTCAAGAGGAAATCCATAAAGAAACTTTAAGGTGCTCTCTGAATGTGGTTTTTCTGATCCAAAATCGTAATAAAGAGGTTACGAGGGGAAAAACACTTTGTTATTTAATTATTTTATTCATGTTGCTGGCCTGACGGGTTACAATATCATTGTAAGAGGTAGTCAAGATTCCAGAACATTAGACTTAAGAAAGCGATATTGAAGAGAAGTAGAAAATTACTACGCAAATTTTATCATCGCGATTAGTGTGCATCACAAAGTTACGTTGCCGATAGTTGATTATACGTATCATGAGGTTGGTATTTCCCTTTCGGTCTCATATTGGAAAAATAATTGAGAATGCCACTTGCGGCACGGTGTGGAATACTATAGCTTTATGCATTTTGAATGAGGAACTTTATTAAATTCCACACTTTTACAATTGTGGAATAGAACCAGGTCGTATTTAACATGTTTGATGGAAAGAAATTGTACTTGATTTGTGTAAAGTTATGTTGGTAAGTAGCACTGACAGGAAAAAAGATTCCTAAATTCGGTAAATATTCAGGTGTTTGTTTCAGCAATTATGGTTTTCCTTCGATGCGAGCAGGAATTAAAACATAAATCACACTCAATACGTTTCTCGGCACATAAATAGGAGACCTTCCCATAAGGTCCTTTGTAGAAGTAGGACGAGAGTACCACTAGCGCTCGACGGCCAGTACTGGAAGTAAACGGACATTAAGGGGCCCAGTTTTTTTGGGAAGTTGCAGG
This sequence comes from Platycnemis pennipes, assembly GCA_933228895.1. NCBI lineage: Eukaryota > Metazoa > Arthropoda > Insecta > Odonata > Platycnemididae > Platycnemis > Platycnemis pennipes. Next base: position 115,833,964 of record OW121850.1, read on the forward strand.
GGGCTGGCCCACCCTAATTCTTGTATTAGTTGTGATACATTACGTCACCACGACCCCAAAACGAGGAGTAGGGGAGAGTGGAGCTACATGGACCGCAATTGATTTATTCAATTTCAATTTGCGCACAGGTTTGATGAGCTAGAGAATTAAAATTTTTACTGTAGACGGATTTTGGCACCGCAAAGGAAATCCAGCCATTTTGCGCCATTTATGGATATGCAAACCCATTTATGGTTTGGTGTTTGTTATCATGTGGTCACTCAAAATATTTGGTGCTCCGAAGGTTTTGATTCCTGAGAGTTTTTGTGAAGTTTTTGTTGTGAATTTTGGTACAGTAGGTAAGAGGATAGTGTTATTTCTGAAAAAATGGAGTTGAGGGGATCAACTCGTTGATTTCTGTTGTGCGCCTTTGCCACTGCCAAAACTTGCTGTGGGGCTAAATGGTACGTTTGCTGAGAGGATAAATGAACCGCGTGTTTTGCATGCATTTCAGCGTTTCCTTTGCTTTCACGGAGAAGGAAATCATGTAGGATCTATTAGATGAGCAGGATGCCGCGGAGGCCAGCTAAAGTGCACCCGCAGCTCCAAAGAAGTGATGACGCCCAGCGAAAAATCCACGTAAAAATTAAGTCGAACATATTTCTTTCGATAAACGACATATATATTAATAAATTATTTTTGTCAGAAAAATCGCCCATTTTATTTTTAATTCACTTCTTTTTCTATTTCTCCCTTCGAAATTCTCCGCGAAACACTCGTTTCGTTTAAAAAACGCTGTGGTTAATTTAGCCAATTGGCCCGTTGGGCTAAATGGACCGGATGCGCACTTTCCAAAAAACGGCCATTAAAACCTACTTTTGATGCTCATACGGCTTGACAAGTTTGTAGTGGTTATGGAGTTCAAAGGATTCCACAAGATAGACCATTTTTCGGAAGTAAAATTGCCTAAATCCGCCCACCAGGACGTGGCAAACGAAAAGCAGTCCTTTCAGCCCCACCCTCGCCTACAGAGTGGTATTTTAGGTTGTTTAAGATTTGGATAGTACTTCTGCTGTTCGATGCGCAAAGTAAGTGTTTTCACAATCGCAGATGCAAGGAAAAACGTTCAAATACTAGGATCATTTCGGCCATTTTGGGACAGGTGGTGAGAACGATGGAAGGGTGGAGTGTTGTATTTTTTATACACTCTTAACGACATGCGCCAAGGGGCAATGCAAATCGGTTTAACAGCCCATCGGAACGGATGGAGTACTGAACTCCAAGCGCTATCCTCACAGCAATCAAGCAGGTGTCGGTTTGCCATTTTAAACTAATATCGAAAATCGAGCCCTAGTCCTTAAAATGAGAAGTCGGTTCTCAAACAACCGGACCAACCCGATCCTCGAACTTTGGCTCCAATTTTCGAGCCGTTGCTAGAATACTTAACATCAAATTGACCCGCGAGAAGAAGCAAAGGGGTTGAGACGCCTCATGAGATACGACACGCCTCTCCATTCTTCGCGTTATTGGAAATCAATAAGGTAGTTTCCATTACGGCAGTTATGAATCCATTACGAGAAGCGTAACTCAATGCGAACTGTAATGTGACAATTCATTGGACTAGGATTTGGTATTACACGTAGCGCAATTGCTTCATCTCGCACGGCAAATGACGTAAATAACGTTTCACTCAACGTCGATGCTCCCGTTTAAATTTTATGTAAACGGCCACAGATATGCGTGGGGAACTGAACTAGTTGATTGCTCTTGAAATTGGAGGCTCATGATGTCCATCAGCTGATAAGTTTTTCTGTCATGACCTCGTGCAGACGAACGCAGAAGAAAACACACAGGGGTGTTCCGGGAAACACAAAGTAAATTAACACCGATGCGAGTAACGTCGCTAAACTCGTAAGCACGTGGGTCAGCAACGTTACGCAGGAGGTAACCCGGGAAAATAATTAAGATCGCAATCAGTATATGAGGAGCTGGACTCCATTGTGGCATTTTTCAGATCTATGCCAAGAAACGTATGGAATTCTCGAGCTAAATTGGAAATGGCAGCTTATCAAATTGGGCAACTTTTGGATAGAAATCTTCCCTCGGCTACCCATAATAATTCTTCCGTCATGGTCTAGAGGAGATACAAAAATAAACCTGGCAGCGGAAACGTCTATGAGGTCGTTGGCTTTGATACTCTCACATATTTGGGGAAGACAAAGCACAGCAAAGACCATTTCTCCCATTACTCCTCTACCACGAAATGCGAGCTCTCACGGCGGGTGAGATGCTTACGATATTGTAACTGCATCAAAATATAACGTAACAACATCTATCTTATCTGCAGCCCATAGTCAAAGCAGAAGATACTTCACAGAGCCGTTCTTAACGGCTGGAGTACTGACGGCATCTGACGGTTTTCAAAATACAGAGGCATTGTTTCGTGTGAAGCATAATGATAGCGATTCTACTGTGGTAAAGAGAAATCATTGATCACTCCTTCTCTTGTCCGAGAATCTTTCTCAACACTTACTAACGTCGTGTCCGTGCAGTATAGGATAATGTTTGGGTGTGGTTACGTACAAATCAATCCTCTGCTGGAAATACTATGAGTGACCAACCGTCATTATCCGATTCCGCATTGCGAGCAACAAACTAAATCCCCCGTTTTCCGTAAGAAAGTCTCACAGATATCTATACAAGACAAAAAAAGTATGGACACATGAGTGACTTATTTCTTTAAATGCAGCCTCCAAATGGACAGGCTGCCGTGTCCAAAATTTAGTCCACTCCAAGCCAAAATAAATATTCAAAGTTCTTAGCGAAATATATAAATAAAAAAGGATAGTGACCATTAGAACAGCAGGAGAGGTGAACTCACATTCGTAGTTATTTTTCGAGAAAGAATGCAGAGGCATTGTTTCGTGTGAAGCATAAGGATAACGAATCTACTGCGGTAAGTTATCCACAATCTTGGTCACAACAAATATCCGAATATAAAGCGTCACAAAAAAATGAAAGTTCCGTTTCAATATAGATCGTGGGCAACAATTAATGCATAAATGAAATGCGTGCACAAGCTTGACTGTGATTATTTTACTTTATTATGCAAGGTTGACAACTTAATCGGCCGTATCTTGAGACAAGATGGCCTGACGAAGACTATCTTCGAGGGAAAAGTGAACGGGAAGATGTGAAAAGGCAGGCCTCGTATGAGATACATGGAGCAGGTTGTGAGGATGTAAAAGAGAAGAATTACGTCAATATGAAGAGGTTTGCCGATAGAAGAATCGAGTGGAAAGCTGCGTCAAACCAATCCTAGGATTGTTGACCAATCATGATGATATGCAAGGTTGAACTAGGATTTTTAAGCAAGTTTATATTAGGACATCTCTTTGTATTGACGTCACTCCTCTCTTTCACATTCTTCACAACCTGTTCTATGCACCTCATACGAGGCCTTCCTTTTCCAAACTTCTCGTTCACTTTTCCCTCGACAATTGTCTTCATCAGGCCATCGTGTCTTAAGATATAGCCGATTAATTTGTTTCGTCTTCTTTTTAGATTTTTCAGAAGACTTCTCTTTTCTTCTACTCTTCTTAGGACTTCTTCGTTTGTCACTAGGACGACCCATTTTATCTTCATCACTCTTCTGTAGCACCACATTTCGAATGCTTTCGCCCTTATCTTCTCCGCTGCTGTCATCGTCCCTGCCTTACTTCCGTAAAGATACATACTTTAGATATGTGTTTTTATGAATTGTTTCCTAACCTATGTACCAAAAACTTGATAATAAATTAACTTAAACGATGGAAGATTATGTTTTACACGGTTCTATTAACGACCACGCTCAATATTGCCATCATTTTGGAGGAATTACTCGAATCAAGGAATACAATTTGTGATACGAATAAGTTCCACTACACAGGTTTTCCATAGTATAACTGGAATAAACAGTTTAGTTCAAATTTGCACCGTTTTACCCTCAACCTCGGTCACCCATGAATCTCTTGATTTTAGCCTGATACGAACATGATTCAAACGATACAAAGGGTTCTCCAACATTCTCGTTCGAGACGAATCAAAAGATTTTTCCTCTCAAATCACATATTTGGTTCTTTATGAACCACTTGATCGAAGAACATGATTCAAGTCATCTGGTTCATTCCAATGAATTGATCATATTGAACGATTCACTCACGAAAGAAACACCTCTAATTTTCAATATTACAACGTTTGCTCTGCGATGAGAAATCATTGATCACTCTTCTTGTCCAACAATCTTTCTCAACACTTACTAACGTCGTGTCCGTGCAGTATAGGTTTATGTTATGGGTGTCGTTGCATACAAATCAATCCTCTGCTGGAAATACTATGAGTGACCAACCTTCATTATCCAATTCCGAACAACAAACTAAATCCCCTGTTTTCCGTAAGAAAGTCTCACAGGTCACTATATAAGACAAAATAAGTATGAACACATAAGTGACTTGTTTCTTTAAATGCAGCCTCCAAAAAAATGAACCATCTCACGCACAGTCTTTCGTTCTAATATCCGTGCATTGCGGAAACTGGTCACGTCCCGGCAAACGGAGAAGTCACAGAAGGAGGGATCAATTGGCAAAGATGATTTGAGCAACAGAAAAGTAAAATATTAAAACGCAAGCGCAGTAAAACTAATCAAACTAAAAACTAAGTCTGGAGCACAGCATCCTCGCCATCCTGGATTAAAACGAAAACGTGGTCAACGATCCGTTAAAGCGCAACAGTCTCCCAAAGAAAAAAATAAGCAGTGCTCCGTAAAAAAAATGAAAGCATACCCCTGAACTCATTCAGTCAACTCAGTAAAATTACGAGATGGATATATTGGGGGGAGATATATCGGTTGGGGAGTAAAGGAAGAAGTCAGGGACCAGAGGAGAGAGATTGGCGATCGGTAGAAAAGTTGTATCGGTAAACGCCGAAAGGAAACGTAGTCGGAAGGAGGGTCACCTGTGAATGGAGGATAAAAATATGAATAGGGTAGCACTATACAGGATGACTCCGATGATCAAATGGATGGACCTGATCAGAGATGGAGAAATTCGAGGAAAAGATAGACAGAAAAACGGAGCCTCGAGGAAATTATGAAAGGAAGACCGTCCGCATCTTGAGATACCTAGGTGATAGCCATCAAGGAAAAAGTGAGTGGTAAGAAATTAAAAGGGGGTCTCGGACAGCGACGTCGGAAGTGGGCGGCAAGGGGGGGGGGGCTTTCGGCGCCCCCCAGAATTTGCCCCGTGCCCTTGAGAAATGAGTCTCCATTAATAAAAATCCAATTTCACTTGTATCAAGCTTGCCTATTCCCTTCTGATGCATATTCTACCACCTTCACACGACTTTTAGCAGAATTCTAGTCTCTACCTCCTCCTATCCGCAATAAAATGCCGGCCCTTTTCATAGGAGCCGGACCCTTTTCTTAAGGACCGGGCCAAGGTTTTTCAAGGTTGGCCCCTCCCAGCGAAAATAGTTCCGACGCCCCTGGTCTCGGATAAGATGTTTGAAGCAAATAGTGGGTAGTGTGAGAAGATATAATTAAGCTAACAATAGCTGACTTTAGAATAAATGGATATCTAATCCACAAGAATGATAAAACTCCAGAGGATTGACTAAGAGTCAGGGAAAATATGAGACGAAGAAATTCGTACCATACGTGGTAAATTCGTGAGTAAAACCTAAAAGGTTTGTGGTCCAAATTATTCGTGTTTAACGTCATGAAACAATGATTCTCTGCAATGGGGAATATGCATGAAATTTGTTTCTCGAAGATTAATGATGTACTTGATGCAAAATTTTCTCACCATTTTAAATATATAAGCCAAATTTTTCTACGTCCACCACAAAGATTATTAAATGATATTTAAAAGTTACCGAAAATCGACGAAAGTCAGGTGACCTGAAACACCTTCTGACGTTACTGCACGGTATAGGTTCCATATTGCTACGGAGATAGACATTTATATGTAAAAGAAAACGAAGTGAATATATTGTTTTGAGGTTTTTAGCCACTTTTTGAAGGAAACGACGACTGAAAAAATACTTAAAAAAGCACACATCGACAACTTTAATTGGTTGACTCCTTTATGGCGGCGTTCTTCTTAACAAAACCAGCGATTGCATAGGCGTAGTAGAAATTCTTGGGCACTAAACAGGCATTATATAAGTAATGGACGATTTGCTCGTTACCATCCATACTACGTGAATAAAAAATCGAAATACAATCGTTTATTGCAATAAACTAATGAGATAAATACATACGTTATCGCCAAGTATTCATTTAACAACTTACCTCCACGCATAAACAGATAAACAACACCCTTAGTGATACCGTGCCGTGAAGTCATGCAATGACGTTGTTTTTAAGCTGCCGAAAAGGTACAATTTTCAAAGAGTAGAATCGTTGTGACGCAACTTAATTCTTCAGCATAATTTTCGCCAGGCACATTTTAACTAATAAACTTCACATTCAAAGAGTTATAAAAGTAATGCATGTTCCCCATTGTTTAGGGCATTGAGTAAGCTGCATTATACTTCCTACGCTGTATACGCTATGCGTGATGTAGATTTTCAAAATAATCCCAGCACATCACTACTACTCAGAGCGTATGAACTCCCATAGTGTCAATTATATTTGTGTGGGGCGAAAAATATCAATTTTTTTAGTATCAAATAAGGGTAAAGTTTTTTTTGCATTTTAATGACAAGTGAGTAATTCAATTGAGACGCGTGATGACAGGAAAATTATTTATTAAAAAATGCGCACAACAACTTGAGGTCGCTCAAACAGAATAAAAGTTTAATTTTGAAGAAAAGGTGTTTTAGGAGTTCTTCCCGTTTTAGAAACACAGACGCACTTTGCGAATTTAAGTCATAAACGGCCGTCTCTCTTGGAATATATATCTTTCGGCTAAGATTATTCATTAATCACGTTTAAGACGCCTCCAGTAACGAAGGAGATATGAATGCCACGTGACGATTACCTGCGTCGTAGAACAGAAAAAAATGCAATCAGATAAGACTAGACGCTGCGGATTACTTCACCCTCAAAAATTATAAAGTCCACCACAGTTGTTTCCCCTGTCACTTTGCATATCTTAAACGCCTCCCTGTGAGAATAAGAAGCTACAAAGAAGTTCTCTCGGGTTGTCCACTGGGTAAGGACATCGATTTCGGTCACTAAGCCGAAACCCTGTCCTCCAAGTAAGGGACGCCCTTACTCGGAGGACAACCCAGGAAAACTTCTTGAAGCAGATGAGCCGGGAAAGCACCAATTCCTACTTAAGAAGCTGCAAGATAAACCTCTCTGACTACCTACCTTTACAATACTATACCTGTGGTCTAACCTGCCACTACAACAATGAAATTTCTTAAATATATTGTTATCACCATAATAAAATGCTTCCCAATGGGATTTAGAGGCAATGGAATTTAAAAAAATGCAGCTGTTGGCATCTTAGGAAAAAAAATTCTTCCCAAGGGTTTTTAGTCTGTTCTGCTATCTACCATTTCATACTGATTCCTAGCTAAATTCTTTCAAGAATCGAGATGAAACAAATATAAATAAAAAGAATGCTACTGTATGTTGTGTCGAAAACGTGTGAAGACGGGGTACAAAGCGCCGCCGGCCCGAGGAAGTACTGCAAACGCTTTTTCTCGGTACTGCCAGAAGGACCCTTCCCTTCCATTTACACCTGTCCTCGGCTCTAAAGCTTACCTCTTCAGAAAGCAATGCAAATACAACTGGTGTGAATACATAAATTACAAAATTAGCCAAAGGAATTTCCCTGAAAACATTGCAGCAGAGTAGGGAAAGGAAATTTCCCGCACATTTCAATGCACGGAAATCATTGCCAAGTGGTGCCAGTAAATGTAAAACTATTTCTTCGAATCATGTGGGTTACCTTGGTAGAAGATCACGGAAAAAAATCAAATTAATCTTCCAGATAAATTCCCATTTCAACCAAAATTACAGATCTGTACTGCCAATGGAAAGGGTCTATGTCGAAGATAATGGCAATATTTGCAACTACTTACAACAAGTTTACTGTAAACCGGCAACCATGGTTTCAATGCGACGCATCGCCATCAGGTACGCGTGAAACCATGGGAATGAGTTTATAATAACTTTACAGCATTTATTACTTTTTATTACTTTTACTACATTATATGTTCACTCTCTTCAACCTCACGATGAAGGAATTTGACCTATTCAACTCTGACAGCATCAGAATATATAGCGAGTTCTAATAGACTTGGCTTTGCTATGATTGCCACAAGGATGCGGTTACACGCAGTTCTTCCATAAACCTGAAATTCCAACGCCCGGAATTCAACCTTAAAACAATATAAGCCATTCAATCATCAAAAAAATACTTCCCAATAGTTTTTAGTCTGTTCTGCTATTTACCATTTTATACTGATTCCTAGTTAAATTCTTCCAAGAATTGAGATGAAAAACTATTTACTATTTTATACTGATTCCTAGCTAAATTCTTCCAAGAATTGAGATGAAACAAATATAAAAAAAGAATGTTAATGGATGTTGTGTCGAAAACGTGTAAAGACGGGGTACAAAGCGCCGCCGGCCCGAGAAAGTACTGCAAACGCTTTATTTAGGTACTGCCAGAAGGACCCTTCCCTTCCATTCACACCTGTCCTCAGCGTTGAAGTTTGCCTCTTCAGAAAGCAATGCGTTGGCGGGCTCCACGGAGGAGTTTTGGGGCACAGTGAGGGCGGATGGAAAGACGGAAGGACGAGGAGGCAGGGGACAGGACGAGAGATCTTCCTCTCGGGAAAGGACTTTCTCTCCGATTTGCATATTTTTAAAAACAACGAGCCCAAAGAAACACCGAAACGCCGCCCCCTCCTCTGTGCAGGACAAAGTTTTCGCTTTCCGCAAAAGGGGAAAGAAATACGTTCCGGGCAAGGTGTCCCTCCCATTTTTTCCCATTTTCGTTCGCTCCGACTCCCGGCGGGGATTGCGATGAATCTCTCGTCGGGTTCTTTCAACACGTCCCCGAATGGTTTTTTTCTCTCTTTCTCTCTCTCCGCTTTGACCCAAACTCCTTTTCCTCTTTCCCAAATGCGATAACTTCGTGGGCGCGCTGAAGGATAAAAGAACCTCACGGCGAATTCGTTCGCGACGCCAACGGTACATCAACAACTCAAAGATTAGTCTCCAGAGTTCACCCATTTAGTCTATTCACCGTTTCGCAGCTCGTGGAATATTCATCTCCATCCGTCTCTCGCACTTCACTCGGGCCCACCGCGGTCAAAAATACCATAACCCGCCTTCTAGTCAAGCCAAAAGTTCAAATCATTCCTCCAGAGAACGTACATCACTTTTCTATTCGATTAAAAATAGGGTTATTATGCAGATCAGTGACATATTGGTGTGGCAGTGCGGTAGATTGGGCGTTGAACCACACACAAAAGGTCCCTTTTTCACATCTGAGGAAGGTATGCTTCCGCCAGACGACTTGATTACGCTACGTGATTATCTGGTTTAGAGATCTTTTGGTTAAAAATCCATAATTTACTAGCGGTAGATGAAAAAATATAGCCTCCCCTGAATGTGACTAGTGCTTATGACTCTATCCCCAGCAAACAGACAGACTTTCGCAATGGACAGGGTGTATTGCTCGATTTCTCCTAGGCTGATGAAAAGTCTAAAATCTAATTGGTTAACATCGTATTACAATCGATAAAAACTCCATTGCCATGCTGTCTGGAACAATTATTGATGAAACACTTTTAGACAAGTTGATTTTACCTGAGTTTAGTTATCATCTAGCCACCGCAAGGTGAGTGGCTGAAGGCGACTGGACAATATTCTTCTTAACTTTACATCATAATTTTACACGAGTTTGTAGTACCCAGTTTGGACCAGTTTGGAAGGGAAAATCGGAGTCAAAAACGTTTGAGCACAAAATTATTCTTCAACCCAGGGGCATTCAACGTCATATATTTCGGCGGAGATTATCTCTTGTAATGGGTTATTATTTGATTTGCAAGTGACAACAATTAATATCCCCCTGGAAGGTGGCTTCTTAGAAAACTGCTTCCACGTTACAAGAGCTTTCATCAATTAACCGCAGAGGCACTTTGGAGCTAATTACCATACATTCTCCTTGAAAAATGGGTTTAGGAATTCTGGGTATCGTAGTGATCTACGAAGTGGCCCGGTAGGTCAAAAGGGTCAGATTCGATTGCCCTTCTGAGAATACATTTCACTAGTTATGCCTCACGTGGAAAATTTCAGCCAGTACATGGGATCCGGATGGATTCAATTTGATAAAAAAGCTAGACAGTGAGCAGCATGGAGCAGAGAGGTTAGTTAAACCGATTTACGATAGGTGTACTAGTGTAACAGAATTATTAGAAGAATGGGATTGAGAATCAATATCAGATCGTAGGTTAAAGTACGGATTAAATCTCTTTAAGAAATTTAAAACAACTTTACTGAAGATGTTAGATTATATTTAAAAAAAACCTGCGTACTATGCTAGACATGACAAGATAAATAGATTTTCGCACCGATAGATTCGAAATGTCATTTCCCACGCATAATGAGAGAAAATAATAGGCAGCATAGCAATGGGATAGGTAAGTGAGATATAGTTAGAGTAGTATGTAGTGCATGCTGTATGTAGTAACATGCTTGATAGGTAAATATAGCTAAAGATATTTAGATAAATGAAATTATAATTAATATTCCCTTTTAATATGTAGATACCTACTAAATATCCAGCTGCATGTGACCTTATTATCCATGTTTCCATGTAGTAGCATAGGTAGTTGCATATCAAGAGTGCATGGTTGGTGATATTCACCCCCTGCCACACACCCTCACGGTTGCTTGCGGAAAATTACTTGGATGAAGACGTAATCATTTCCTGTTCATCGTTGGCCAAAATTATTGGCCACTCGGATTGCTTCCCCCGAGTGATGCTTCAGCAAATACGGATCGGAAACCAAGAAAATGGGGTCACACAAAAAGGTTCCGATTCCGACTAGGTAGCGATTCAGCAGTATTACTAATTCGTTCGCTGATTTCCTTGCTTCCCTCTGGAGCGATTACTACGGAAATGTGGGGGTGTAGTAGGGTGGCCGTGGAGGGCGAGGGACTGAATTTAGGAAGAAGGGGGAGGGACTTTGCGAATGGTAGGGATGAGGGGTACGGATGATGACGAAAATGTTACGACCGCTCTAGCACCCTGACGGCATCAACGCGAAACGCAAGCAAAGTATAGAGCCTCGATTCCATAAACGAAATACTTTGGAGAAACGGGAGAGGTGTGGGAGAAAAAAGCGTATTTGGTTATGTAGATAAAACGGAGTACTGGAAGGGAAAATGGGACACTCAAGAGGGCGGGGTAGGAATGAAAGAGAGGGTGGACTGAGGAGAGAAGGTGAGGAAAGAGAAAAATAGGGCTCTAGACTATATACGACCGTGCTCTAGACTATTGGATTCATCTATATCTACATAATACCCCTCAAACCACCATAAAGGTTTTTGGCAGGGGGTGAATTCTCACCAAACATGCACTACATATCATGCATAAAAAAGGATTAGCATTTATATACTGTTCTAAACTTCACTATTTTAAAAAAAGATAAAAATAGCAAAGCAACGTGCAAAAATGCAAAAACGTGCTGTTAGTTGGGTAAGCTTAAAGACCTTATATCAACATGCAACCACCTATGCTATCAATTACTGCACTCCTATTGAATATATTTACTGTTATTCATATCCTTAATGGTACGAGGAAAAAAGGACATTTTGAATCTGTCAGTTCGGCAATCAATTTCTCTAATTTTCTGATTATGGTCCAGTCTACCATAGTAAGTTGGGGTTCGCAAAATATTTTTAGAATCATCACTGAAAATATGGTCTTGGAATTTGTTTAAAAGATTAAATCTAAATTTCAACCTGCGATCTGACAATGGTTCCCATTTTAATTCATTTAATAGAATGGTTACGCTAATATTGTTATAATAATAGTTATTGTTATAGTAATAAGCTGATAGTTATTGTACCGTCCTTTTACAAATCTTGCTGATCTTCGCTGCACTTGTTCTAGTTCATTATTTAGACTGATTTTGTAGGGATCCCATATACTGGCAGTATATTCGAAATGAGGTCTAACAAGGGAAAAGTAGCTGATTTCTCCTACATGTTTGTCACATTTACCCAAAACTCTTTTGATGAATCCCAGTTTACGATTAGCTTGACCCATTATTTCACGTATGTGTTTACCCCAGGAAATATCATGTGTCAGTCTTATTCCAAGATATTTAATGGATTCCACGTTTACTAATTCATCAATACTTATTTTTTAAGTGCTAGGAGGAGAGCTATTCTTTTTCCAAAAATTCATTACTAGGCATTTTTTATAATTTAATTCTAACTACCATGTATCACACCAATTTTCAAATGCATGTATCAACGAATGGGAAGAACAGCAAAATGATCATTCGTATTAAAGGGTTGAAACAAGGAGAGATGATTTGAAACAGATGATTCGGATACAGCGCATCAAAATGTAGTACATAATTTGCGAGTGGGGTTACCGACCAATAAATTCCTTTGCCACATTAAAGATAGGTGATTGAAATTCTCAGAAGTGTTAACGAATGTCACAATACTTAACGAAAGAATCGAAAATATGTCATATTTATATGAATTATGCCCACGGGTATGAACTTCGACTATGCGGAGTATCGACCAGAAGACCCCACTAAGATTTGAACTGCGGCCCCCGAAATAGAAGGCCAGGATTCATCGGTGAACGCCTGTTCACAAACGGGTCCTTCCCTTTGGTGCTGGGATTTATTCAAGCTACGCGGTCTCTGCATCACTCTTCCAAAGAGTGCGATCACTTATCGTAAATGGTTAAATAAGGAAAATAAGTAAATACAGGATATTATGCTGAATATAAATTATTCAACGCCTATGACATTTAGTAGGTGAATAATACAAATTTAAAGGTTTATATATGGAGTCTGGCAAATTTAATGTGAGAGAAAATGGAACACCATCCCGCAGGATCAAGGTTCAAAAATCGGTACAAATTTCGCAATCCCAACTTGGATGACAAGTGGAGAACTATCCAAGTTCAGTAATCTGTCCGTCAGAATATACGTTAATTTGTGATATCCTAGGCACTTTTTCTTTAAAAAAAAGGCTAATAAAGATGCTGGATCTCTCTCTACCGTTCCTTTCTTTCCTATTTCTACACCTTTTCATAACTTTAAGAGGCCTTGCGCTATGAAGTAGGGAAGGGACTTGACACCACTATGGACGATGATGAATGCATCTCAGACAGTCGATGTTTAAAGAATGGGTCAAATTACAATGCTATGTTGTAGAACGTTGAGCTTTGTTCATGGAATAGAATGAAAAATGTATTTTGGATGGAGAGTAGGACAGGAGAGGGAGGAAATTAGAGATATGAAAATCAGGCAAAAAAGTGAAAAGGGAACGGAGTTTCAGAGAAGGTGGAGGAGGGGTTAATACTAGGAAGACATGACGGGAAGACGCGAAGATATAAACATGGGAGGAAGAGAATTGGGATTCAAAATGACATGAAGAGAGGCTTAGGTAGTGAAGAGTGACAGCAGCGCTTAATGCAGGGAAAACGGATTGTTTGCCGGAGATCATGCGAGATAAATACAAAGTTGGGAAGAGTGGCACGGTCTTAAGACCAGCTGATGCTTTCGGATACATAGAGACATGTTGGCGGTAATACTGAGATATGGAAATACGCATGATTCATTCAAAACATGCATAATACACTTCACCGAAATGCTGTCTCATAATGTTTTGTTCTGGATATTTCCAGATAGGTATATATTTACCCTATCATATTTTTAACATAGATCCGGAACACTGTTATAAGCTTCCACGTTGATAATTTCTACTCCAGTATTACTTGACGTTTGTTGGCGTAAATAATGCAATATTAAATCGTGAATGTAGCAATAAAACTCTTGACTTAAAATGCAAGCATCAAAAATAAAAAATATAGATTTTGGTGATAATATGTTTGACGATGACACGAACAAAATGAAAACACACCTTTTACAGTTCCTCAGTACTTTCACCAAACGCAATTGATTTCGACGATTATAGTTTTATCGTCAAGGATAAAACCCTCGTCGTTGGGAACAAGCTGTTGTGATAGACTGCGCTTATTGAAAGTACTGTGGAGCTGCAGAAGGTGTGTTTTCATCACACTGATTACTCCGTGATATTTTAAGAAATATCGCGGAATGAGTAAATAGAACAATCACTTTGTAAGATTCCACATTTTTTTTATTTTTATTTTAAAACCGACCTAGGTTTAGATAAGTATACCAATCATCTTCAAGGTTGAAATAAAATAAATGTTAAAATAAAAAAAAATGTATTGAATCTTACAAAATGATTGTTCTTTTTACTACTATCATGCGGTTCCACCAAGTGATGCCCGAGGACTTCCTCTTCAGTAATGATGGAATGATATCCAAGGCCCTCCTGCATCAATCCGTTTCATTCAAAGCTACGAATGCCTGTCTCCACATGAGATACCGAACTAACTTAAGCGATGAATTATATCTCACGAAGTCCTCCGCATCATTTTCCCCGTAATTGAAATCACCGACGATTTTTCCGAACGTGCGCTGTCTCACGCCTATAAGCAGACCACTCCCACGCGTCGGGAGCGACGTCATCCGTCGGCCAAGGGACACGCAACATCTGAGGAAGAGGTTTCGGTTGCAGAGAGAGACGAGCCGGAGTTTGCGGGGGAGGAGGGCAAGGTGGGGTAACGATAGGACATAGAGGGAGTGGAAGGAACGGAGCAGGGCCGAAACAGGAAATGGAAAAGAGTGAGCGGACGGCGAGAACAGAAAGGGAGAGAGAGAGAAAGAGGCGATGGAAAAGTGCGCGAGAGTAGAGAGGGCGAGAGGATATTGAATCAAGGAACAGAGCGCAAACAAAGTTAGCGGAGATGAGAAGGAAAGGGAGAGGGAGGATGTGGGAAGAAAGAATGAGGAGAAAGAGAGGGAAAGGGCAGAGGGGATGGAGAAGAGAGGGTTGGGGAGGAACTATCGCCGACGGGAGTGTGTTTACGGCCGAGGACGGAAGGGGTGAGGGGCAGGGGGTGCGGAGGAGAGGTGTGAGCGACTGAAATAGAACGGAGTAGGGGAGAATAGCAAAGAGGCGGTACGAGTGGATTTGATTAGGGCGAGGGGATGGCAGTAATGCAGTGAGCTGCCCTGTGTAAAACAAAACAAAGGCTAATGCACTCACACAGGATGGAAATGTATGGTAATTACGATGTCAAAGATAAAATATCATAGACCTCTGGAGCCTAGATAATGTTACCGGTCGTGATGGAATTAAAGGAACCGAAAAAAAAGAAGCACGCAAAGAGTGTAGCACCTTCATACGTATTGCAGTGAGATACATACTACAGGTTGAAGATAGCCCGAGCAAATTTTTGAAAAAAAACTAAATAATAGATAGAAGGTGAATCAAAACAATAATTTCCTGTATACACATAATTTGAGGGTACCTTACTTGTACTATTTATATATGACTACTTCGATGTTTTTGATATGAGACACACATTAATTGCCATTAAGTTTTAAATAATATAAAAAATGATTAGCTATTCACCGTCGCTGTACGTATATCCTACGTCGGGAATCGATTAGTGACAGGCCATATAATAATTTTGAAAATATTGCTGTTTGTTTTATAACGGAAAATCATATAATGTATTTACAAGGAGGTAGGAGTTGAATTTGAGATGATCTACTTCCCGTAATACACCCACGATGTCTTCAATGGGTCGCGAGTTGACTTCGTAGAATTTGAAGAACGCATCACAGAGTTAAATTTAATAAATTTTGCACTTCAATCCAGTTTATTGGTAAACCCAGACTGCTTTTAACTCTTGAGGGTCATCTTTAAGGGGCAATACTCTCTCTTGTGGATGAAATATTTTTATTAATAGCGACACGCAAGTATTAAACCGGTTTGATTTTGCCCATAAACTGTGCGGAAGTTATGTGTTTTTAAATTTTCTGTACAATATGCATGCACCCGTGAGTCGGCAATCAACTGCAGACTGTACATGGAGGTCAGAATGCTGCAAATTCACCAGCAAATGCACAGGATCCACTCTTGTCTTCGAGTAAGAGACGAAGGCGAGAGGGGAATAGAGATCGTGGGGGAGAAGGAACTGAACAAGAGGAAGAAATGAGAAGGAATGCGGGTGGGAAAAGAGGGGGAGGGGACGAAGGGCGCGGAAGCTGAGAGGACTGGAAAGCAGGGTGGTTGATTGAGGAGATTTGGAAGAAGAGGGGTGGAGAGAAGGGCGACGGAGGCCGGACGGACGGCGAGAGGGAGGACGGGATAATTGACGAAGAAAAGGAGAAGTGTGTCGGAGAATAGGAAGGTAAGGGACGGCCACTGAATGCCAATGCGGAGAGGGTAGGAAGATTTAGTCGAGAGCCCGGGGCACGGGAAGGAGGGACGGAAGGATGGAGTGAGATTGCCAAGGCAGGAGGTTGCTAGTGGGGCTGAGCGAATCTGCGATATTGACATCACGTCTAATGAGTACTTCGCAAGCCACCACGAGGGTGTGTGGCAAGGAGTGAGTCGTCACCAAGCTTGCATTAAGCGTGCGTAGAATTAGGTGAACCAATAACTCAGTTCTCAATTCAAAGATTGGTTCGGAACGAGAGGTTAGAGGTCCACCGTGAACTGAGCCGTTGACATGTGAAGCTTACAAATTCAGGGTAAGGAGGAGGGAGTCAGTTCCTTCCCCTGGGCCACCTGCAGTTGACCAAAAATTTCTAACAATCATAAGTTCACGCCGCAAGGATTTTTGGGTGGGGTTGCCAAGAAAGGATTCTGCGAGGTATTTGAATCCGGAACCATCCGCCCGTATCTCAGAACTCCACCCACTACACTACTGCAACCCCAAATAAAAATATACTTGTTATTAAAAATAATATTTAATTATTTATGATCGAGGCACTAGCATTTGAAGGACTATAAAATGTGAAGGAAAGCTACATATTTAGCAGTGTACTCAAGTGAATACATAAATGAATTGGATGCTAGTTCACAAGTAAGCACGCAAGCCTGAAATTATCAATCACGCAAGTTGAATGATGTGTCTCACCCTCGCGGTAGATTCCAGGGTATTCAGTAGATGTTGGTATAAACAAAAGGGAAATCCTTTTGTTCCCCTGCCATGTGTCGTTCAAGGATTGCACAGAGGGAAGCAAACGCAGACATGGAAATTTAAATTAAAATACGACAAATAAAGATATCCCAATGTCCTCACAGCAAACAATCAGGCAGCTAAATCCCCTTCATTTACATCTACATCCACAGAGTATACTGCAAACCTCATCGAGAATTTGGCAGGGGTTGAACCAATACTAAAACGTGCTGATGAAAAACATGGTACTACGGTACTACGTAGAGAAAAATATACTTGTCATTGTCGTATGACTTTCACTTCCAGGAGAATGTTGATTTTTAGTTTAGGAATTACGATTTAATCAACTCAACAGGTATGGTATAGTATGAACTACCAACCAGACGTCTGGTGTGTCTACCGTTTATGTGGGGTAAGTAATGTTAGTTTACAGATACCTAGCGCTAATGTAAGCGTTTACACTTATGTGAATTTGTTAAAAACCTTTTCTACAAACCCTTCTACAACCCTTTTCTACAAACATTTGTAGAGTTCGGCGAACGCTGAAGTTGTAAAAAAGTAGAAAAACAGGGAGACATATCATAGTTTAATTTTTACTGTCACCTACTCTCTTTCATTAGCTACTGATTCTTCTGGGATCCCTATAATGACAAATTCACTTCAGGCAGCCATTCATTATCAAAGGTTATCATCAGCAGTAAAATAAATAACTGAATAACAGTTAGAAAGTGATTCGTAAAACATTAACAATGACAACAGCCGAGGAAAATGGAATGCATCTTGAGATACTTGCAGCACACTCTCAGTCTTAACAGATCAGTTACGGCGTTTTCAACTATAGAAGCGGTTCTATCCCACAGCCTTTCTTTTTTGTTTACAGCACTTAACCTGGCGTTTTACTTCTAACCGTATATTAGTGATACTAACTTCAATCGTCACGTTACTCCTTGCTATTTGCAGCTGCATTGCGTATTCTTAGATAAACACATCGGCATTTACCATGAGCTAAACTAGCTGCAAGCACATCAACTTATCTAGTCCTTATGGAGTCTCCAGCCTTATTCTCTTCGCCAAGTCAACCTTAATCACTCAGAAGGCGGGCGTGTGACTCGGGAGCTGATGTTGAGGCGACGATGGGTAATTGACCGCGGTGCATCACACCTCGCATGTTATACGCTCTCACCTGCTCGTCTGCGAGGCGCAGATAGCCTCCTTCCATGCCTCTCATCACGCAATGTTGATTTCGAATGCACACTAACCTATTTCGTATGGCGAAATGTATGCTCTCAATCATCTTCTTCAGGCCTAAGGACGCAACGGATTGAATCGAGGTGATGATGCAGAGGGGCTGCAGGGGAGGCTAGAGCAATCGTGGCACTCGTTCGCAGTCGAAAATGTTACGTACACCATCACAGAAAATTGTCAAAATTAAAAAATGCAGCAAGTAGATGGGTACTCATGAAGAATATTCAATGTCTGAGATGAATTATGCACAGAGCAGAACGGATAGGTATGTGAAAAAATGTCGCGATAGGCTTAGCATTGCGATAAAATTGTTAGGAAAATTAAAATTGTAATATAGGATGAAGTAGGTACTGACTCATCTCCAGCCGAAGTAAAAAGCAATTACAATTTTTTTAAACATCATAGATATAAAAACGCTAGTGATTTAGTTTCATCAAACTAAAAACATCTACACATTTTTCTGCAGTTCACCGCAAGGACGATGTAATACCAACAAGTTAACATTGGCAGCGTTTTATTTAGTCACAGATGACGTAATCTATCAGTTTCTTCCTCTATATAGCTACTATCACAGAGGGTTGGAGATGTATAGGATAGAGAGAGAGAGTTTCCCCATTGGATTTGTGGCGTCGCGGTGGTTGCAGGAAGCCCTTAGGCATGCAAACACGAATCCACTCGCAGTAATTCTAGAGAGCAAGCATTTCCGCCAAGAGCTTAGACGCCATCCACAGAGCTGAGCCGAGTGATCGTATTCAGGGGAAGGAATAAGACCGTCAAGTGATTGTCTGAAAATGTTTTACGCATCACAACCATTTCTTTAAGGACTGTGAAACTACTGTGCTCACTGAATGCACGTCAAATCCACTGTGAGAGTAAGTAGGAAACTTGAATTTTAAAAAAATGAATATAAATGAGTCGTTGAATTCGCCATGAGTCCAATTCAGTCGATCATTTTCTACCGCATAGGGAATTTTTTGATGAAAGCCGCAACTCAACTTTACAAGTCTTTAAATAATTTCTTCCTTAATCATAACAATGGAAAACTTGTGCATTCCACAGTATATTTAACTGCAATGACCGACCGGGCTCAAATAAATATCAAGTATACTAAGAAATACAGGGTTTTTCCTTTGCCCCATGTTTAGTAATGGAAACATTTCACAAAGTAAAGTGTGAAACATTATGACATTTAATCCCCATGCTATTTCTTTCTTATAACCGTTACAATGTCCGCTCTTCTTCATGCCACCCATTCCACTTTTCATTTCCATTTTCTATCTTCCATCAGGGACTGGAGCATAGCATCATCCTTCCCTATTCCCTCCATCTACTCTGCCTTCTTACAATTTCTAACAGAAATTTAATTACTGATGCTAACACAACACGATAGTAATTTCTGAGACCATTAGAGAAGGATGAAAAATATCAAAACACGTCATCACGTCATAGTGATAAAAAATTCTCTTTTTCCCACTGCTGAAAAAAATTACTACCGCTAAAACAATCTCAAATCCTAAAAAATGTAAAAAAAATAGGCCCTTAATTGAGTTGGGGGAGTTGGATGGAGCATTTAAGTATGGAAAGGTGGGATTCCGAAAGCGTATTATGATGAAAGCATTCTATTACACGTGCAAGGAATAGGCATTTAAGGATCCTTTATATAGGAGCTTGATAGAATGCTAATGTGAAAAGAGATAAGTTAAGCAGGGAGACGGGCATTCAAGAACATTTGTCGTAGTTTTTTGAGGGAGGTGACCGAAATTCCTAATAATTGCGCCTCTTAGACGGGTAGTTAGTTTGGGGAGATAATTCTTAAGGGAAGGTAGGAAGTGTAAGAAAAACTTAACTTTGTATTTTTCACATTTTTATTGAGAAACCCTACCGGTTTCGACACTCCCGTGTCATTGTCAAGGGCGTCAAGGGTATTGTCGGATATTTCCTACACTATGTGAATTTTTCATAAAGTATCGCCTTATTCTATTAAATTTAAGGTAGGAAGATATGAGGTAGGAGAAACACTGATTCAGAATTAACTTGCTTTTAGCAAAAGGTACTGAGGTGTCCAAAGATTGTGATGATGAGTACCGAACGATAAGTGTTTTCACCAAGCATTTAATAGGAATAAATGGAAAAAATTCTAAATAATTGCAGTGCTGCTCAACAAAACGTATCAATGTACCTGAGTCTAACTTTTAAGCAGTGTACTCCATACAGCGTACAAGATAAGGCGATTCCATCGAAAAATATCTTTCAAGGAACCCGCTCTTGGGCCCTTGGGGATGGAGAATCAGCGCTCTGACGACCACAACAATCCAATCCTGTCGTCCACTGAGCGTGAAGAAGAGTTGGCATCTCATCTCCCGGATGAAAGGATAGCATCAGCGAATGCGTACACTATTAAGAAGTAGCTCACAGCTCAGCGGTCATAAACTGAAGTGGAATCGGAGTAGAAAGACATGGGTGGGTAGCAAAAGAAAACGTTGAATATTAAAGAGGGAGGGGGAAGGAAAGAGAGAGCGACAGGTGTCTTCGGAAAGACGTGGAAGAAAATTGCACGCGCGCGTACGCCCTGAGATATATAACGCTTCCATCTCTTTTTCCTCCCCTTCGCTTCTCCCATCTCTCTCTTTGTCAGTCAACACAATCTCCCTCTCTCCCAAAGGTAAAGGGATTAAAGGGTCCCGGATGAAGAGGGGACTATTCCATACTCCCGGCTCTCCTTCCCGCAGCTCAACTCACTTCCACTCCGGTGAATCTCGAAATTTGCGCTAATGTGAACTCGGGGGGGAAAAAAATCCGAAATTAATTGCACGAGCTTCCCGGTCTCCTCTATTCATGAATGCTTGCTTCTCTACGAGGAACCAATCCCTTTTGAGAAGCCGGAGGATTTTGAGGCGAAATATCCTCGTCAAGGAGGAAAACTGGCGACGTTAGCGAGGAGGAGGGAAGAAAAAACACATTATCCCGAGTGAACTGCGACAAGTGGGGCAATGAAAAATGAAAGTGTTAGAAACGCGGTGTGGAAACGAGGAAAGCAGCGTGATTTAGTCATTTAGAATTATCAGCCCACTTCTCTATCAACAATACGACTACTTGGTCAACACTTGGACTATGTTTGCTTCGGCAATTTTCTCCTCCATCACGATATTTCGCCTCTAAATCCTCTTGCTCCTCCAAAGGGATAGGTTTTTCTGTGAAAATAATTTGTAAATACAGAGAACCTGCAAGCGGAAGAAATTTTACTGCCTAAACCCGATTAAAAACATTTGATATATTTATAGATTAGATATAATTCACCACAACAACACCAATTTGCGAATAGTTGGGATGATAATGAAGTCAACTTGTTGGCAGTGAGAAAATGTTTTAGATACACTTGGCAAGACCGATGACAACAGGCAGATATTTGAAGACTCCAACAGCAATATTTCGGTCAACTGGGTGGCCATCAACTGGGAGATAGGTTTGGGAGACACTCCCCCTCTCCTCACAATAACCAATCACAGGTCCCCCTCTTACCCTCCCCTCCCCCACACAACAAACAATCTAACACTCACTTGCTCTTGGACAGTGGCCCACCACTGAGCTCTTCCTGAGACATCTGCATCTACATAATACCCTGGAGGCCACCATAAAGGTGTGTGGCAGGGGGTGAATTCTCACCAAACATGCACTACATATCATGCATAAAATAGGATTAAGTGCCTCCCAAACCTATCTCCCTGGTCACCCAGTTGACTGAAATGTTGGTAAAGGAGTCTCTAAATATATACCTGTTGGCATCGGTATTAATGTACTCAAAATAGTTGGGATGTTTGTATGACCACTACTAAAGTTCATCAATGAATATATAACATCTAGGCAAGCATTATGTCAATAACATGTTCAGGAGATACATTCAAATTAAAAAAGGCAGATCGATCGAGTACGGTATGAAAGAGATGAATCAGAAGATATAACACAATGGATGCAGAGAGAAATAATATAGGTTACCGGTTTAAGGATGATAATATTAAGGAATTATAAGGAAATTCATCAGGAGGAAGACCAAGGAGTATGAGGGAAAAAATAAAAGGGATATAGAAAAAAAGGTTTTAAGGAAAAAAAGTTAAAACTAGGTTCGAGAGTAGGCTGGGATTACGGAAGAATGGGAGGCTTCTCTTTACATTCCCTAGAATGGAAAAATAACGATGATGAATTCATCTAAATTGGAATGAATCAGACTGGTGGATTATGAGGTGTGTTTAGAAATGGACGTTTAAGGTGAGGTGGGTGGAAACAGAAATACGAGAAAGAGCAAAGAATAGAATCGGATAAGAAAAAGTTGATTGGGCAAATTTGGAGGAGACCAAGTTATTGTATAAAACTGGTATTAAATGCAGGAGGGCGTTTTACCAAATAAGTGTTAGGACTCCAAGCTTGAGATAATATACCGATTGTAATAATATTTCACCACAAAAACCATGACAGTGCTATATATATGCGAAGTGTTACGGCATTCGATACGGGTGCATTCATAGTACTTACACCAAGAGGTTAAACTCATTAATTAAAAATAAAAGCGAAAGTATCAAACGAGTATTTTGAATTTTTACCAAAACTTGCTGAAGGTTAATATTTTTTATTTAGATACATTAAAATTTAGCATCTCATATTTAAATACTCAACTTGCAATTAAATTAATTCCGAATAAAGTTAGCAATTACCAGTGCACCACTAAGCCCCATGGAGTTAATTTTACCAATAAAACTAGCTAGAATTTAATACAGTGAAAGTAGTAAATATTTTAACTAGTATTTTGTGCTAACCTTCGTATTTGCGCACTTTCCAATGATTTTTGATGAATTTTATCTCTATAAAGAGTATGTTTCATTGATATTGGGTCGTTCTGTCTCTTTCCTGGAACATTCTCGGACGAGGACGAAACCCAATGAACCAGTGACACTTGTGTGTTGGAATGCAGTGAATCCGCACAGCGGAAAAGTGTGTCTGAAGACTTAAAAACTTCACTGGTTAACCCTTCAACGTCGAGCGACGTAGTGACTACGTCGGGCCCGGACTTCATATGCCGTCGAGCGACGTAGTCAGTACGTCGCGGCGACCATTTAATTTCCATTTCCATTTAAATCTCCTCCGACCTACGAGATGGGATTCCTTTAAATCTCCTCCGCGCTTGAAGGGTTAAAAGAGCGTATTGAGAGCAGTTCTTTTTCCAGTACTTTTTACGACTTTTTAAGGAGTTTCGGCTCTCAAAAAATCTAATCACATGCTCCTGAATCAATGCCCAGCGGGTATTGATAACCTTTGCAGAAGAACGACGAAAACAGTGAAAAGCAAAAGAAATTGCTTTAATTCTCATTCTTTCCCTACTGTTCATTTTACGTACTCTTAAAATTATTAAAAAATCTAACTTAAATCCTATAAAATAACTTAAAAAATTCTAAGCACACTGTTCGGAGTAATGTGTATGCCGATGTATTTCACAAGAGGATCAGAGTGATACTAGTTGGAATGGGTGGATTTGTGCGAGTGAAAGTCAATTTGTTACGTTTCCCTGCCAAATTAGTTATAGGAATTATTAACAGTTGTGTTAATAGTGATTCCAGCAGAGTAGTCACTAACAATATAATTGCTTACCTATCAGTAATGCATGGTTGATATGGGGTCATACCCCACCACCTACCCTAGGGATGGCTCATGGTGTATAATTCAAAAGGAGGTTAGAAAGTACTTGAGGAGGCATTGGCATGCTATCTTATAGGTGATAATGAAGCCAGAAAGCAAACAAAAATACTTGGAAATGATTAGGTCCTGCCTCCTCCGCACAAAACATTGGGTTGAATACTGCCTCTCATGGAGACTGTATGCGTATTAAAGCATGCATGACGATTAAATCGAACCAAATCGCAGCGGCATCAATTAATGCTTCAAGGGCTTTATTATTAGGCATTTATTATTAAATTTGATAACCCTCGGAATTAATGTTATCACTAAAACTGGTTCGAATTTATGTTATTCAAACTACATATCTGGCGCAAGTTTGCGTACTTGTGCACTTTCTTCTGTTTCTTTGACGAATTTTAAAGATGCATTCCAATATTCATCTCCTTAGTCTAAGTTTTACTGCGTGTATAAGCAGCTACATCTGTACGAACATCACGAATAGAAAGCCTGTATGTCCGCGTCTACCAAGAAGGCCGCTGGCTACTGAAATTAACTGGGATGCTCCTTCAGTATGTTCCAACCTCTTACTGTAACGTAGATGAATTCACTGGGTGAGCATACTGTCGCCATAGCAATGTAAAAAAAAACCCTCGAATCAGGCCCTGGAGAGGGACAACGTTGGACAACAAGTAAGCCACAAAAAAAAGAGGTTCCGGGAAGAAGTTGTTGGATCCCGGCGGTGTCATTGACGGACGGATAGATGAGGGCGGTAAGGGGAAACTGAGAGAAGACTTAAGATTTTTTTGCTGCCATCGAAAGAGGGAACGGATTGAGTTGCGACGAGGAGCAGGAAGAGGATAAGTGAGAAAGGGGGTTGAGGGAGGGGAAGGGACGAGAAGGAGAATCTCCCCCCCACCCTTTCCCCTCTCGGTGGAACATCGCAAGCCACTCTGCCCGGCGGAGGAAGCAAGAAAAGAACAAAAAACTGACGAGAAGCGTACACGAAAGCCGACATGCCCGATGACGGTGGCGCTCACTCGCCAAGAGTCCGTCGGCACACGCGAGCGAAACGGCATCATTCGGGTGAATTCCTGTACATACACTATATATATTCCCCCCTGCCACACACCAACCATTCACATCAAATCACATGGACAAGGGAGCAAGAAAGGTGGTTCGGTGGGGTAGCGGAGCACCAGTCACCAGTCCCTCTTGGAAAAGACTGGCAGAAGGATTCGGGAAAGAGAATGGGCGAAGAGCGATGTGATTGCGTACGTCAATGCGTTTCATTTGACCTATACACTTCCAAATGGGGGCGTTTACTCGGTACCGAAATCTTAATTATGTACACTAAATTGTTAGATGGCAATGAAACAAGAACTTTAGTGAAAAAATTAATCTTCTAACCAAAACCATTCACTCATAAATCAAAAACTAAAATAAGCAAAAGGTGATGCCCACCGAAAAAGCTGCTGTGATAACATTGACGTCATTTTCCTCCCGTCCTTGACTGCTCTTATGGGAAAGGGAGGGGGAGTGTAGGGGGGTTCTCCGAAGGTCTGCTCGCACAGATGCTGTCGCAACTGTTCCTATTGGCAGAGTCAGCTGTGTCCCCCCCTTTGCGATAAGGCAAAGTAGCTCCGCGGGCTCAGTTGTGATTGGACGAAGTCCACATACATCAGAGGTTGCACCACACCCACTTTTCCGAAAGGGTTAAAAACATCAGTTTTTCGCCGCCTATAACTCGAGAAATAATTGATGGATCAAAAACGGAAAAATACGGGTCTTTTTATTTTACAAACGCTATCGTATTCGGCAATTAATAAAAATATGGTAAACGACCCCATTTTTCCCAGCCCGCAATACTTCGTCCACCCTCGTCTTTTGTTCGTCCTACTAGAGACTTCAATTCCACCTCCGGCCTTATCTTCAGCTTGATGTTAAGCGATTCTATCGGTACAGTGGATGGAATGTAGGATACTCATTAAGACCTTAAGTCTTATTAAAAAGTTTTTTTTGGAAATACGACGTCATTTTATTTGATTATGAATAGATAACACCATGCTACGCCCGAAACCACGACATTTCTTTAAGATACCCATGTTCTTTCACATACAAAGAGAGACATTAAAATATCCTGAAAGCTACCTCCAGGGTGTGTAGCAGGTGGTGAACAACCCGGACCAGCAGCAATACAACCCCTGTCACAGTACTTGCTACTGTTCAGTCACAATCATAGTGCTCTGGGCGCATGTTGTTCTATGCTTACAATTAAGAAGCATATCTTAGTTGATGAAATGCGTATGAATTACATATACTGAATTGAGGCGTTTACTCGAAACCGAAATCGCAATTTTGTACACGAAATCGTTTGATGGAAACCAAAATATAATTTTAGAGAAAAAATTAATCTTCTAATCACAACCATTCACTCATAAATCAAAAATTAAAATAATCAGAAGGTGACCCTCACCGATAAAGCTGCTTTAATATCATTGACGTCATTTTCCTCCCGTCCTTGACTGCTTTTAGGGGAAGGGGAGTGGAGGGGGATTCTCGGACGGTCTGCTCGCACAGATGCTGTCGTAACTGCTCCTATTGGCAGAGTCAGCTGTTCCCCCCCCCCCCATTTGCGATAAGGAAAAGTAGTTTCGCGGGCTCAGTTGTGATTGGACGAAGTCGATATAATTTCTTTTTCACTTATCCGGAAGGGTTAAAAACATCAGTCTTTCGCTGCTTATAACTCGAGAAATAATTGACGGATCAAAAAACGGAAAAATACGTGTATTTTTATTTTACAAACTATCAGATTCGGCAATAAATATAATATGGTAAACGACCGCATTTCACTAAGAGGAAATGACAACTAATATTTTTACGTTACTTGAGAAATAATGAAAATATTTTTTAAAATTATACAACGGGTATGCCGTGAATTAAAAACAATACAGGGTCTAAAGTATACAATAGCCTAAGATTTTAGGGAAAACACATTTTCATGAAAATACAATTTGAAAGCAAATGATTTCATTTCTGAGGAGATCGAGTCAGATTGGAGGCAGGAGTCATAAAATTCTTTCGCGAAGGTCGGGGTCAGTGCTATGGTATCGGCCGGGATTTTCCAGTAACGGTAGCACGTGATATAATTCCGGGTTCCTCCTCACCCTCCCTCCATTTTCTTAAATATACTTAACCTTACTTAATTTCTCACTTATGTCCAATGGCGACTTTGACTTTTGTTATGTTTTGGATGCCTCTTCTGAAGTACTTTACTTAATTTCTCACTTATGTCCAATGGCGACTTTGACTTTTGTTATGTTTTGGATGCCTCTTCTGAAGTACTTTACTTAATTTCTCACTTATGTCCAATGGCGACTTTGACTTTTGTTATGTTTTGGGTGCCTCTTCTGAAGTACCACTACCACCACCACCATATGGATTACCGAATCATTAAAAAGAGTTGCTAGATATCCACGAAGATAGATGGATCCAGTATCCCGCACTGCAGTGAAGTAACTAGACGGCATCTAAATATGTACCTGCGCTGTCTGAGAAGCCCATTATGCAAGCACTCATCAGAGAGATAGGAAGTTATTATTCAGAAGACACAAGACTGATGCTATTAAAGTAGGTTCGTTTGAAGGCAGTATTTTTCTTTTCCGGTTTTCATTTCGAGGTTTTCAAGTTATTAGCAGGATTATTTTAGGAGAGAAAACCCGGCACCTCGGGGGTTCAACTTTGGAACGAGTGGCATATAAACGAGATGAAAGGAGCCTTAATCCAATTCACATAAATCTATACGTTACTCTATTCTAAGCGTTTTTAGCATAAAGCTCAAAACTTAACGAAAGAAGATCGAGAATACGAGATCAGCATTTTTTCGGGTTGCATCCGCGAGCATTTTTTTCTCTCACAAATCTCTCAATAAGCTCAATAAGCAATAAGTTTCCTGCTGGCGAACAAGATGTGGGGAAAAACAACGTACGCGGACGCAACGCGGAAGAATGTTGGTCTCGAATATTCAACTCCGCGTAAACCTGAGATTGAAGATCGAGTAAACTGCACATTGTGAAAGTTTTTGAGCTCAGTCACTGAGGACGGGGAATCAGACATGGTGAGGCAACGTAGAGAAGGCGATATAGGGGATGTCTGGTCTAGCAGGGTTTCCGAGAGACATTCGTGACCACCCGGCGCGGTATTGGTGACGCTGAATATCCAACCCTCCTTTCAACCATCCTCCATTGTCCTCAATAAACCCCCACTCCCCTCTCCAAACCCTCTCGCGCGTGCTGCGGTCTTCCTTCCGTTTGCCTTGTTAACTAAAATTGTCCATTAAACCCCGTCCGCGGAGGGCCGGCCAACCGAGGCGCCGCTCCCTATTTACCGGAGCGGGGGAACTAACAACAATAAACAGCAACAGCATAGGCGTGGGCGATGTTCTGCCCTCGACGAAATTTGGCGACGCTTCCCAGCAGGAGCCAGATGGGACAAGGGAGAACATTTGCGGGGGGCATGGGAGTGGGACGGTGGTGACCGATCAGAGGCTACTTGAAGCCACTGAGGAGTGTATAAATAACCGACGACTTCTTGCTTAATTCATTCGCCCTGAAGGTGATGGCAAAATCAGCTATCGAAACGTCAGAGCCTGTCGTCATCATCATTCGCTGGGAAATCCAAAAAATGCTTAGTCATCATTATTACATATTGACGATTACGTCATTAAATAACGGAAACTTATGGAAATGAAATATGACGGGTAAAAGATAGATTATAGCTGCAGAGGTGACAACACTGCAGTAAATTAACGAATCAATACAAGGGATAGAAAAAACATGCAAAAATCAATGGATTACTACCGATCGGTGAATGTGGGCTCAAAACAAGAAAAATGTGGAGGGTTTATAGAGACTATAGAGGTAAAGTCAAGATATGTAGACGCAATAAAAAAATGTAAATAGATGGAAGACCATGTTGGAAATAGTATACTGTAGAACAGGCATAAGAACGTGCTTCGGGCCAGAAACGGAAAACATTATATATTCTCTTCACACGCAAAATATCCATAAATTACTGCGTAAAATACAACAAATTTAATTCCTAGAATTATAACCTTCAATGATTTTTTAAAACTCAGATAGCAATTGTTTTATGTATTGGACATTTTTTTTATTTGTGTATTTATTTTGACGAGGGGTTAGATGGCAGAAGGGACAGTTTTGTCTCAATTTCGCCCCAATAAAGACCTTTTATTATTATTACTAATATTGTTATAAATGGGAGAAATTCTAATTCGTATGGCAGCGTGCAAAAATATAAGAAAATAATCGTTTTTTTTTAGCAATTGAGGGAGAAAAAATCTATACTAGGCCGTCGCATCCTTACATACTTAAGAAATTCATAAGAGAATACACGAAAAATTAAGGGCTATTTCTTCAATCAGCTTCTTCCACGCAATGATCTATGATTTTCATCGCGGTGACCAATGGAGCACGCTAAATAAGCAAATTCATGTTGGTTAAGCCAACCCCAAAAGAGCCGATACCTAATGATAGACATTCTCCAAGTCGCCGGTGCTGAGAAGCAAGGCCACGACGACGCAACGGCTGAAATTAAGTATACGCCTATTGACAGAGCAATCAGCTCCGTTGCTAGCTAGACCAGTACCATCATGGGCGGAATTGATTCATGAGGTTACTTCTAGAAAGTTAAAAGTTTTTGACCGTATGGTAATCAGGTCGTAGCATATCGTATCCCGAAATGGACCAAAGTAGATGACAAATATATAAAAAACCAAGAATAAACACATTGTTATCAACAATGAGGAAACAAGTAGATAAATAATGTAACGAAATAGAGAATAAAAATGTTAATGAATGAATGATGAAAATATATCCATGACGAGATTAGCGCAGAGTAAAATAAGACTTACGATCAGTGAAAAAGACCAGAAAGCATAATCAAAGAGTCATGAATAATTAAAAATGCAGATTATGTCACAATTAATGAAAAAAAGTGGTATTTAGGACACATGTCTAAATTTACGATACATGCGCTCTGATACAGTGCCATTTGTGGCAAAGAAAGGGCACGTATAGGAGACTGAATACTTAAATACTCTTCGATATGGTAAATTGAAATACTCGCGTCTATCATCAGAAAATCCTGAGCCTCAGTGATATTTCTGACACATGATCTTTCCTGGGGTAAACACATACGTGAAATAATGGGTCAAGCGAATCGTAAACTTGGATTCGTCAAAAGAGTACTGAGTAAATGTCACGATCATGTACGAGAAATCAGCTACTTTTCCCTTGTAAGACCTCATTTGGAATATGCTGCCAGTGTATAGGATCCCTACGAAATCGGTCTAAATAACGAACTTGAACGTGTGCAGCGAAGATCGGCAAGATTTGTAAAGGGCCGGTATGATAACCTTATTAGCGTAACCAGTCTATTAAATGAATTAAATTGGGAATCATTGTCAGATCACAGGTTAAAATTTAGACCTAATCTCTTAAATAAATTCCAAGACCATAATTTCAGTGATGATGTTAAAAATATTTTGCGGACCCCAACTTATTATAGTAGACTGGACCATAATCACAAAATTAGAGAAATTGATTGCCGAACTGACAGATTCAAAATGTCCTTTTTTCCTCGTACTATTAGGGATATGAATAACAGTAAATGTATCCAGTACGAGTGTAGCAATGGATAACATTGGTAGCTGCATGTTGGTATAAGGACTTAAAGCTAACCCAACTAACAGCATGTTTTTGCATGTATGCTTTGCTATTTTAATTTTTAATTACAAATGTAATGCATGATATGTAGTGAATGTTTGGTGA
Organism: Platycnemis pennipes; assembly: GCA_933228895.1. Taxonomy (NCBI): domain Eukaryota; kingdom Metazoa; phylum Arthropoda; class Insecta; order Odonata; family Platycnemididae; genus Platycnemis; species Platycnemis pennipes. The sequence continues at coordinate 115,864,961 of OW121850.1, forward strand.
GAGTTCACCCCCTGCCACACACCTATATGGTGGCTTGCAGGGTATTATGTAGATGTAGATATCACAGCAGAGCTATCGGCATTAATATCGACTTCAGAGTATCCATTTATTTCGATCTCTCCTCACGCTACCGGCATCTACAATGATTCCTCACGCCCAAAGACGCAATCCCCATCGCGAAGGTAGACGAGACCCTCCACTCCTTGAAAGAAGAGTCCTTCCGCTTTCCGCCTGTCTCTTAAATTTAACACCCCATTGACGTTCACTTTGGTCCATTTTGAGGCCGCCCATCCGTGCCTCTGTGGCCCGAATTGGATGGAGCGCGAAGCTTAGTGCCGGGAGTTAATGAGCCCAGGACGCGGCTGTTCTCTAAGGAGGATGCTGCTCTCAAGACGGCAGTCTGCCGAAGGAGCTGATGGGAGGGAGAGAAAAAGATTAACGCTAAATGCCCACGGAATGAAATCCTGGATAGATGAGCAATATTTACGAGAAAAAGCTATGATTAATTAAAATTAAACCGTACAGTAAGTATCATATAGAGGGCTCACCGCATAGGGCAAAACTGTTATGCGTTTTGGATGTAGTACCGGAAGGTTTTCATAGATGGCGAGGGAAGAATTTTTTGCATAACGTCACAAACGATATTGATCGCTTCCATTGTTTTCGTTTTTCTGATCGAGTTAAGTGGCACAATCGAGAAGTGTCTTGTATTATGAACCCTCTGCTCCTTGCAGCGATGGATTATGTGTTTTTATGAAATAACAAGTAATCCCTCCTGTGACAAGATACGTTTACTTTAATATTAAGAGAAATTTTAACTTAACCAATTGACTGTTGATGTCACGTAAAGGCACACCACCCCATTATAATAAAATAATTAAATTAACGCATTATAAAACTACCATTTCTTATTTTGTTAATTGGAAATGCGGACGGGATATCAACTACTATTTAAGCCAACAAGTTTGCCTGCATATGGAAATGTAATTTCAGATAATGTGTTATGTGATACTAACGATTGAGCCGGTTATAAGAATAACGAAAAAGAAAACGACTAAGTCGATTATAAAATAACGAATTAAAATATTAAATAAAAAAAATCAATATTAATTAACGAAAAAAACTAAATCGATTATGAGAATAACGAAAGCAATGGAAGCGATACGTATTGTTTGTGACGCAACGCGAAAAATTCTTACCGTGCCATCTATGAAAACATTTCTGTACAACGTTCCTAAACGTATAACAGTTTTTCTCTATGCGGTGAGCCCTCTTTATTATACTTACTCTATGATTATTCTTACATATTGTGTCAAGTTGGCGAAAGAGCCTAGGACCCCTTACTTGTTAGGTCCCAAGAAATATGGTGCAAGTATATAGTAAAAAGTTGAGCAAGGTTTCATCAAGGAAATGGATGGTGTCCTTGGACGAACACCTAGATGTTTTCGATAGATGCTTTGCTAACCTATACTTCAATTTTTTTAGAAAAAATGGGTTTGTAATGCCTGTATCATTTAAAGTCAAGGGTAAACGTTTCTCAGAAGTGCTAGGCGGGTGATGTCATAGCGTGTAAAGAATTATATCTTATTATAGACCACATAGTTTCTTGAAAATATTCATCATCATCGGTCAACAATCCTAGGTTTGACGCAGCCCTACACTCGATTCTTCTATCGACCTCTTCATATTGACGTATTAAAAAAAAAGTTACATATTGTTATAATTGTAAAAATATTAGGGAGTTAGTATACCATACCATATTTGCGCATGAAATAAAGAATGTAATAGATGCCATTGAGAACACTGGACGATAATTATTTTAATTGGAAATCCAGACGGGATTATTAGCTATTACTTTAGCCAACAAGTTTGCCTGCATATGTAAATGAAATTTCACATAAATGTAATTGCTTCCACCAGCTGCATGCTTGGCACGGAGCAAATGATATTTGTAATATATCAGCAAATCCATGAATTGTGCACCGATACAGCGACCGGATTTGATTTTAAAAAATCGAGCAGCACACCCTCCCAAGTTGATTCTTCCTTTAGTTTGGACCCTTAGGAAACACCTTAAGCCAATGAACCAAGAAAAACGCACTGTTAGAATAGTTTTTTCAGCCTTTTTTGTCCAAAAAAACGACCCTTGACCTTTATTTTGACCATTCAACTTGGAAAATGCACTATTTTTTGGGTCAATTTTTTTGGAACCTGATTTTTGATTGAGAACAAATTTTTCTACAAACTGAAAAGTACTAGAAAAGTGCATTAAATAGTTGTAATTAAAAGTTCTGCACTTTGAAAAAATCAATTCAGTGGATAGATAACCAAGTTGGATACCGAAACAGGATGGGACCAGGCAAAGTCTTCATGATTTTTTTACTCGAGTTGTGTGGGATCTAGACGAAAAATTTAAGGAACTAAGAGTGTTCAAAATTCTTCAAAGAGGACGCCAGATTTGTTCCGGAAATTTTGGTCATATTTTGGTCATTTTGAAATTGGCCATTTTTTTTTATTAGCACGCAACACTTCGGAAAGCTTGAAAAGACTTGTACAAGTGCGCGTGATGATCTTGAAGAGGATTCAAACCAGAAACATGTCCGTAGGGGGCCCACTTTGGTCTGGAGTGGTCAAAAATGGCCATTTTTAACCCACAAAGGGGATCGCGAGAAAAATTCGGAAAAAATTGTGCCAGTTCCTGGGCTGGTCCCCTATAGGATCTAGACCAAAAGTTCTCGATCAGTATGTCCATTTTTGGTCACCAAGGAGTACTGAAAAGGACATTTTTATGAAAACGAGAGGGCTTGAAGGAATTCAGCAAGCAATCATACGATTACCGTAGATGATCTTCACTAGAATCGAGGCCGAAAATGAATGACGCGCGTATCCATTTCAGGTCAATGAGGGGCGGGAAATTGCCGTTTCCCACCCGCGCAGCCCAAAATGGCCATCCTTGGACGCATTTTTGGTTTCAATGGTCTTCAAGATCATCACGGGTACTTGTACAAGTCTTTTCGAGCTTTTCAAAGTGTTGTGTGCGCATTAAAAATGGAAAACAATTGCCAATTTCAAAATTACCAAAATGTGACCAAGATTTAAATCCACCCTGTAGTTCATTTTTTGGACTAAAAAGGCTGAAAAAACTATTCTAACAGTGCGTTTTTCTTGGTTCATTGGCTTGAGGTGTTTCCTAAGGGTCCAAACTAAAGGAAGAATCAACTTGGGAGGGTGTGCTGCTCGATTTTTTTAAATCAAAATCCGGTCGCTGTATCGGTGCATAATTCATGGATTTTCTGATATATGCGATGACTGTCCCAATGGAACTGTGTCCTACAGGATAACTAACTCCTACAGGAGTGTGAAAAATCTAAGTTGCGATGCATGGAAAGCTATAAATTATCATGGGTTAAACGAAGTCAATTTTATTCAGCTCAAAAGAGAATCCGGAAATGTAGTTACCGACAACATGATTATGAGCAATGCTGTAATGCATACCTGGTGTACCCTTCCAAATGTCCTTACTGGGGCTTGCAGGGCATTGTGTGGATTTAGATGTGACTAGCCCTGCTTCGATGGTCGGAACTCATCCAGCCACTTGTACTGTGCAGATATAAATGTATGAGAGGGGAAGGATACATCTATCGGTGGGATATTGTAGGAAGAGAGTGGAATTAAGGTGGCTGGTTCTGTAATCGTGAGTCGTTGAGAACTAGTCATGCTCATATAATTTCAATGGCACTAAAACATTGCTTGCACATGATTAATTTACACAGTATTTTACCCGGATGCCTCAAATTCTTAAGTCATATGGAAACATAGCCATTTTAAATTTAAATATTGACATGAAACATAGCATAAAACTAGACTTGATTCTGCTTCTAGGCAACCTGAACGTTGTCACTCTGTGCATAGCCTTTGAGCTTGGAGATGTATTTCTTTCGTATATACGGAGGAAATAAGTCGATAACACTACACTGTAAAAAGTAGATCTGATTTTAAGGTACAAAAGCGATCTGAATTTCAGATGCAACAATTTTAAGACAGGGTATGTTGAATTTCAGCAGTAATATCTTGTCTAAAAATAAGGCAGGTGAACGACTGAAAATCAGACCATCCACAATCCTGCTTCCTCTGCTTCCTGCTTAACTGCTCCTGTACCAACCATCCATGTTCCTGCCTCTTCCGTACCTTAAATCCGTGTTCCTGCCTTACAACCAGACAGCGCTTAAATTCAGATCGCACTGAAAATCAGATCAACTTTTTACAGTGTAGTTGATTTTCTCAGAATATAAATTGTTGGCTAATATCCACCTCATTTCAGTTTTTGGTGAAAATCTGTATGGTAGAAACGTAAATAATACATGATTGACCCTTACGAAGCGGGTTACGCCATAAGGCCCCATTTTAAAAAAGAACAAAAATATCTCAACAACTACATTGAAAACCCCAAATGTTTTTCCCGTAGAATTTTAGACCATAATTAAAGGAACAAATAAGGCAAATATGAAGAAAATCTATACACTTGTAAATTTCGAACCAGCCACCTTAAAGGGAAAAGTATGAGGTAAAATGGGGCGAAAAGAGGGGAAATTGGTGTTAACCTTTATTAAAACGGAGAATGGGGGAGATTATAAAGCCGGTTCCCTCTCCTCACGCTCATCGGGGAACGGTGAACGGCGGAGGATAGACTAGCGGAGCGGGAGAGGAGTCCATAAGCTCGGCATTAATTTTGCAGAATGAGATCTTTGGGAGAAAGTGAGTGCTTACTTCATAGCTAGGGAAAGGGATTACTAACTATAGCGGGATTAAAAAAATAAGGAGATTAGTGCAGGTGCATAATCAAAATTCAGCAAAGTAGACGCTTGATAGATTAGCTTCACTTCCATATTCCTTACAGTTCCGGCCCACGCTTGCTACCGAAACTAATCTATTCCTGCGCAGAACAGTTTAACATCTTCAAGAATGCACCTATATTTCAAGGAAATCTTCGACGGGTTAGTGCTAAGGATGGCACCGCAGCTCCCGAAATTTGCTCCTGGAGTATTTACTTCCGATCCATTAAAAATATAGAATGCGCAAAAACAAAGAGTGTTTAAAATTTAATGTTATTAAATTTAATTATAAATTCCCATTTGCAACTCCAATGAAGGAATGCTTGATATTTTTCAATCAGCCGTTACAGCAATAAAATCAGAAGTCGCCTTTTATATAGTAGAGCCTTTTGTACCACCAGGAGTGAGGTTGAACAACTGTTAATGAAGTGCAGTAAAATGCTAATAGTACTGAGCATTCCTTTCATTTATTCTCATGGGATAATAGGTTGAATGAACCCCACGACAATATTCTACTGATATATTGGAACAAGAATTCTTACTCATGTGTGGTAGACGCGTGTAAGCATGGAAAGAGCTGAAATTTTCTAATAAAAACGTGAATTGGTTATTGTTCAGGATTTTTGGCTCATAAACGCTACTATTCGATAAATATTTTATTTAATAGGCATATTTGACTTTCTTACAACGTTTAATTTTGATTTCACATTGCTGGGATAGTTATTATGATGATTTCGAGAGGAACAATTAATTATTCGCCTTAAAAAAACTCATTAATTGTTTTCAGTTTTGTTTTTCTCGTCGAAGGACTCTCTTGAACCTCTACTTCTCCCTACTTTCTCCCTACCTTTTCTCCCTACCTTTTGTATTTATCTTTTCTTGAATTTCAGTATAATCTACTTATTTTCCTATGCACATGCTAATATATTTCAGTTATTCTTAAACACTAGCTTTACTGTCAGTAGGATTTCGCAAGTTTTTCACACCTCCCTTCTTGTGTGGGTGTTTTCCTGCAGTGGGTTTTTGCGCAAAGGATGTAAGCATAAAAATCCTCACGTTTTTCCCACATTGTTAATTCTCTCACACACTATTAGATATGTAATATTGATATATTGTGTATGTATAATTCTTTTGTGTTAATTTATCATTATTTAATTCCTATAAGTGTATTCTTGACTTATTTTTTGTTTTTAACCTCAGATTGTTATTGTTTTAAGTATTGACCACTATTTCTTTTATATATTTATTTTGACGAGGGGGTAGATGGCAGAAGGGACAGTTTTGTCTCAATCTCGCCCCAATAAAGACCTTATTATTATTATTATTATTGAAATGGATGAGATAACCTTGGGTGAAAACAATGATTTACACTGCTACCAGGAATTCAAACACACCAAATTTGTTAACCATTCGTGTACGTACCACGTGGCTTCTTGATTACCTATTATAGATAATCCAGTTGGTTTCAAATGCACCCCAACTCTCCCAAAGGAGACGACATTGAACCGGTGTAACGGAACCCACACCGTGGGTCCAACACGCGGTGCAGGGAAAGAATTTAGAACACTTACACTGATGCGTATATTTTCACCCCTTTGCGCTAGGGATTTGGTGAAGCCATATCTCCGCTTGGAACCAAACTTTAACTTTGGTTGGAAAATTGTGGAGGGACGGTCGTGAAAAGTATTATAATGATGAGAACGGGGGAGAGATTCTAGGAGAGAGTTGATAATTCTGCGGCAAAAATGAAATTCTATCCATAAAATTTAAATACCACAAAACGGGTGACGTTTTGAAAATCAACAAAAAGAGATAGCAGCAGCAGAGAAGACAATACTGGAAGCATTTGAAATGTGGTGCCACCGAAGAATTAATAAGATAAAATGTATTGACAGAGTGACAAGCGTAGAAATCTTAAGAAAAGTGGGAGAAAAGATACTTCTATTGAAAACCTTAAAGAGAAGACGAGACAACTTAATCGGCCATATTTTAAGACACGATAGCCTGGCTAAGACAATCGTCGGGGGAAAAGTGCATGGGAAAGAGCGGAATAGTCAGGCCTCGTGTGAGATATATGTAGCAAGTCGTGAAGGGTATAAAAAAGAAAAATTACTTTAATATGTAGAGGTTGGCCGATAGGAGAATCGAGCGGAGGGCTACCTCAAACCAATCCTAGGGTTGTTGACAGATGATGACACCATTACGAAGAGATGATACCCTAAATATTTCACAAAGACTGATCATCGCTATTTTATCATGGGTAGCTTTCCCACCACAAATAATAGCAGTTGTATTATTTTCCTTTTCGAAAATAGCAGGTGAAATTCGGGTATACAAGCGAAAAAAGCGAAGGAAAAGCTAAGGTCAGTGCCTGACCGCTTCCAATCAATCCCCATTATGAAGCAACACTCGAGAGTCAGCTTCGAAACTTCATTTCCCGGACACATCCAGGAGTTGCCGAAAATGCAATGAGAGCGGACGCACCTTCGCGCTGACCAAATCGGATTCCCCTTGGCCCCGCGGCAATCTACTCGAGATGTGCAGAAGGGACGAGAGTAGAGGAGTGTGGGCTGAGGAAAGGATGGGTGAGGAGAAAGCGGGAAGGGAGGAAGTGGAGCGGTGGGTGCCCTTTCTGGGTGCGGGCGTACGTGGCTGCAGAAGAAGAGTGGAAGAAGAGTGGGAAGAAGAGGACGAGAGCCCTCAGATGGGAAGTGCGCCAAAGGAGCGGAAAGAGGGGAGGTGGAGGAATCGGACAGGGAGGGGGAGAGGCGGGGAATTCTGGGAAACAACCTGATGATGGGAGGATATTTTTCGGCTCGAGGATTCGGGGGTGGGAGAGAGGGGGCCGTGAGTAGGGAGGGGGGGGCGAGATGAAGAGAAAGAGCCTCGGGAACAGAACAGTCTCAGGCGAAGGATGTGGGGATGGGGTGTGTGGAATGGGGATTGGTTATTTTGACGCAAGGAGGGGGTGGGTCCAAGCCGGGTGCATAAGAATGGGGGGAGAGATGATAGGCAACCGAGGGTCCAAGACCGAGTAGGGGTGTTCGGAATACGGAACCATGATGTAGAGCAGGGGTCTCCAAATTTTTCAGCCCGCGGGTCGCATCAACCATCAAACAGCAGTTTGGGGGCAAACTACACACTCGAGGTCCAAATAAAGAAGAATCAAAACATAGATGTTGTTTATAATTATTAATTTAATATTAATTTTTTCAGTTATTATTAAATAACACATTGATATAATACACATTTACACCTGTATAAGTGGGAATGGTAAAATTGTGTCCTGAATACCATAATAGCAGATATGTCTAGCTTTAAATTTGAAGTCCCTAAGTGACAGTGACCTGAGACTATCATCAGACAAGTTTGTTTTCAAATTGTTCTTCACGTATTTCATTCTTGAAAATGTTTGTTCCCACAATTATGTTGTTCCAAAGATATAAAGGTGCCTTGATGCCTAAGTTTTGACTTCAGGATAGTCTTCTTTGTGCAAACACTGGTAAAAACCCACCAGTCCTTCCTTGAACTTGTCCCTAAGGGGGTTAGTTGCTGAGTGCCTCTATTTTAAAAATTTTTATTATTTTATTTACATATTTGTTAAATTATTAAAAAAACTATTGTATCCGGTAAAAACGTTACGTCCACGTAAGCGACGGTTGATCTTGTCAGGATACCCGTAAATTTCCGTAATTTTTTACCTCGGATAGAAAGGTCTCCACGGGCCGGATGAAAGGGCCTCGCGGGCCGCTACTGGCCCGCGGACCGTAGTTTGGAGACCCCTGATGTAGAGCATAGAATGAGAAGAGGATAATTTGATAGAACGGGGGAGAAAACAAAACGAGAAGGGCGGATGATGGACAGAAAATAGAGAGAGAAATAGAATAAAAACGCCACGAAGAGGAAATGCAATGTATGTACCCGAATCCGGAGCACGATGTAAGGACGTAAAATGGCGAGGGATGAAAAGGTAGTACGGCACCAATGTCCGGGTTGACATTTTGGACCGACGTCGGCGGAGGAATGTTTATTTTATTCCGCCGAACACGGGACACATCACATGAAAGCAGAGCGCCCACGCTGCGAATATCTGAGCGCGCAATCTCGAGTCCGTCTGGGGATCCTTCCGCACGCAAAAGTCCACCCAAACAGAGGAATGCATGGGATCGGGCAAAATGGAAGTATCCTGGTATTAATCTGCAGATTGCCATTTGCAGTGCGACACGAAAGGATAAATCCCCCCCATCATTCTGGGTCACGAAATGCAGGAACTCAAAATGGATCTTTTTTTTTTAGTAGTTCCCTACACAGGTATTAAGGAGGAATTTTTTCCTGCATTTGTTCACCGCTAAGATTTCATGAATTTTCATACACAGGTGAGGTACATTGCCGTTAAAAATTTATCACTGCTGCGTTGCAAATTACTTTGAATAGAGGTAAAGTAAAAGATAAGTGCTCTCCGACAATAATTTCACTTCTAAGGAGATGAGCTCAACGGCCTCTTAAAGTGACAAATAAAATAAAATTCTACAATGGTCGTAAAATTGCAACCCTCGTCAAGGACAATTGCTGTGTTGGTTTGCGGGAGGGTCAATTCCACAGCAGTGACCAACCAAGTGTGAACTTACAACCCTGTTTTGCAAGTGCTCTCCCTTCAGCTCGCTAAAGAGGGCCACCTTGTGGCCGAAATACGCGTATCCGACGCACATCCTCGTTTTTGTCCTTCCTTTCCAACACTGACTTCGCTCTTTTTGAGCTCTATTCTCCCAAATATGTGTGCCCATTTGAGTGTGTGAGTGAGTGTTTTTCTGAGTGCTTGTGAGTGTGTTTGCGTTCATAACTCAGGCATCCTGACCAGGGTCCCATCAGCCCTGTGAAGGATCCCAATTGGGTTGAGTGTGTGTGTCTGTGGTTGTGTCACTGCTGTGGAATTGACCCTCCCGCAAACCAACACAGCAATTTTCCTTGACAAGGGTTAACAATTTTACAGCCATTGGAGAATTCTATTTTATTTGTCACAATAATTTCACTATTGAACAAGGGTTCCTTAAATGTGGGACAAGTTACCTCTTTTACAATCAAGGGAACATTAAACATTAGAGTCAATCTTGGAAATAATTTCATTGACGAGAAAAAAGGCGTATGATCTCGAAAATAGAATATTTAAAAAATAAAAAATTTGACAAAATTATTGGATTCCTCACAGATGCCGGTGAAAAACGATTTCCGGGGAAATATTAGGAATACGTATGATATACATATCTGCGAAGTTGAAGATTATTATAAATGAGGATATATTCCTTTCGCTCTGCCTATTTCTACGAGCAGAATCTTTTCAATATCTAAAAAATGAAGTAATAAAATAAATATGATACTCCATAACACTTTTAAAATTAAAGTCATCATTGTCATTCACACAAAATTCTCAGGAAAAGGGAGATAGATATTCACTTCAAGGATGAGCGGAAAATGAGTTGTAATAATTTAAGACTTCATGGAGTAGGGAATGAGAACTAGAAGAAAAAATAAATAGAAGGACGATTTCGTATGCATACATCCATTTACTCGATTCAAAAGTGTTAATAAATAGCCGCTAATTTCCTATAGTATTTAAATTTGTTACTCACGGTGAAGGAAATAACAGTGAACTTCCCAGTAAGTTAGCCTAACAATATATAAAAAATTATGGTTGTCATGGAAAGTGGTGATTACCAGGAAAGGGGAGAGACGCATACGAGTAATATTGAGTCGGAAACGAGTCTTATGGAACTCAAAAAAGGGCAACAGTGAGGAGACACGAAGAGGTGTAAAGAATGAAAATGCTTATCTAATTTCATAAAGGGAAAAGCAGATATAGGTAGGATAGAAGAAAGATGGGGCTAAAAGAATTTAGCTAAGCACATTCTGGGGAAGGAATGGAGTGAAATAATGCGGAAAACAATGGAAAGATATAGAAAAGTGGAAAAATGGCAGATGAAAAACGCCAGCAGATGAAGGTATTACTTATTGGATTAATTAAATTACTTGGATTGCTTATACCCTCACCTTGTGGTTGAGAGCATGCAAATCACCAAAATCAGTGTCTTTGACGAGATAATGTAAATTATTAAAAACTGAATAATTTATACTCCCCTGTAATTAGATATTTTAAAATCTGCTTATGTTTCCAAATAAAGTCGAATTTGATTTTTTTTTACTGACAGTAAGTTTCACTGCTGCAAGTTCGCATCGTTTTGATGAATTGGGCATAACGTTCGTAATACCAGCTGGTAATGTTCGCTGGAACTTAAAATAACAATATTATACGAATTCTCACGTTGCTTAAACTACTGTGTTGAATTTAAATCAGAATGAATATGACGTGATATTTCAATTCAAAGACAACTTAACTTTCAATGCGTGAAAACATATTTACTACAATGATCGCAACTAGAATTGAGAGAAGCTTTCTGCGCTTCGAAAGCGAAAAGTGCTAAAATGAGGTCATACCTTTGTGGCAGAAGTTAGGAAATGAAAGTAAAATGGAAAGTTAAAACACGGCATTACAAGAAAACCCAAATGGTTAACTGAGCCAGCGAAAGTATTACCCATGCAAAAAAACAAAAGGGTGTAAATTACGGAAAGATGCCAAAGCTAGGTTGAATGAAAAGAATCTACATCTACATCTACATAATACCCTGCAAGCCACCATAAAGGCGTGTGGCAGAGGGTGAACTATCACCAAACATGCACTACATACCATGCATAACAAAAAAAGGATCAGTACTTTTATAGGTACTGTTCAAAACTACGCTATTTAAAAAAAAGATAAAAATAGCAAAACATACATGCAAAAACATGCCGTTAGTTGGGTTAGCTATAAGTACTTATACCAATATGCAGCTACCAATGTTATCCATTGCTACACTCGCACTGGATATATTTACCGTTATTCATATCCCTAATAGTACGAGGAAAGAAGGACATTTTGAATCTGTCAGTTCGGCAATCTATTTCTCTAATTTTATGATTATGGTCCCTTCTACCATAGTAAGTTGGGGTCGGCAAAATATTTTTAATATCATCACTGAAAATATTCATTGAAATTGATTCATTGATCTGAAAATATTCATTGATAACTGAAAATAATAAATGAAAAATGAAGGTAGGCTTACAATACTATTGAATAAAAAGAGAAGTTTTTAAATTAACGAATGAGGAGAAAAACTAAGGGGTGGAGAAAGTTTTGAATAGGCAATCGGAGAAGTGGAGGATGGAGAGATTATTCAATGATCTCGCTCAGCTAAGAAAAACACAAAATCCATAATGTTATCTCGCAGTCGGAATAATACGATACATTTGATCGTGAAAAAGGTTACAATAATATGCTGAATAAACATCAAAAATTGATTATATAAGGGAATTCGTGAATGAACTCCAATATCAGACCCTAACAACCAAAAATGACACGACATATTAGCTTCGGGAATAGGGAAACAGTAAAAATTAAATAGGTTGTTTGGTTATATAGGGGAGGCGAACGACAGCTGAGGTCATTTGCGCCATTTAGGATAGGTGAGTAAATGGGTAATGGAAGGAGTTTTCAGGGAACGGAGGAAGGGTGGAGAGAAACTCGGCGTCGGCATTAGCGTACTCTTAACGAAAAGCGCCAAGGGGACCACTGCTTAACTTCCCATCCGACAGACGGAGTACTGAACTTTAAATGCCCTCCACTAGGCACTCAAGTGGGGACCGGTTTTCCACTGAAAAATCCTCCACTGCCGGGAATCGCACCCAGACCCTGAGGATGGGAGACCAGTACTGTAGCCACCACACCAACCCGATCCACCCAAAAATGAAGCTAGAATATAGAGGAAACACTGAAGAAAATGAGGGAACATTCGGAGAAATGATCCGAAAATGATTTTACAGCCGGGGAATAAGAAAGGAGAAAGCAGATTTTACTGAATTATTCTTAGGAACTGCTAGAGCAGAGTTTGAGAAAGGGCTGTGTAAACAACGTGCACATACATATCCGGCAAAAGAAATAAAGCCATGGAACACATTTCCACTCATATTAAGTTTGCACAAGTCAGAAAGAAATCATAAAACGATTTATTTCCTGAGGCAGAAAAAGGTAAAAGACTTCAAGGCAACGAAAATCTTTATTTTACCAAAAGGGAGGGCAAAGAGTTAAAGGGTTAAAGGAAGATAGAGATTAAGAGAGGTTTTTAAATCTCCTGGGAAATGTATACAGTTTAAAGGTTGCAATGGTAGACGGTAGAAAAGTTGAAAGTCATAATTTTATTTCATGTGTCACCAGTACCTGGGATAAAAAAATATTTCGGATGAACCACAACATTATAGAAACTTATCATTTTCAAAACAGCAGGCTAATTACGGCCCGGCTACTTGCGATCCAGGGAGACCATTCAATCCACCTTCGTCGGAGTAGTGAAATGTTTTTTGCAACAGTTGTAGCAACAATTGAACGATCTTACCATTCCGAAGTCCCAAGTTTCATATGTAGAACTGGAATGTTTTTCTTTCCTAATAATGGCCATTCTCCTTGGAAAGTTACACCGAAAGAAAATTCTTGACTTCTTCACCTTGAGAGGACACCATGCGGTATGTACTCAGGATGTGATTCTTGAACTGGAGCGACTTTTCAAACTACTCAGGATTCAATACTGGTGAGATACTTGAAAGATTTCAGTTATTCAGACCACAGGAAATTTGCACAGCATGTAGAAGACCGTGAATAATATTTATAAATATATAAAGGATAACTTAATACCTTGCCTACGATAATAAATGTGAAGACGCCATGTGAAAGTACTAAAAGTTCTCGAGAGAAAGAGAGGTGTGTGAAATAGATTTTATTTACAGAGAAGAAAGCAATAAGGTCGTGGGAAAAGTAGTAGTTGGTAAAAAGCCTCAATGTAATGTAATGTAATAAAATGCCTCTCTGAAAATTTTGAACTCATACGGTGCTCACGCAGTGCGCCACATTTTAAAAATGCATTCAATACCAAATCTTATTCCTTGAAAACAGCATAACAATCAACTAACCTTGCAATAATTAAACAGTCCAACTCTTAGAGGGGTAAAGAGAAAAAGTGCACTAACAAGTGTACCTACAAAAATCACAAATACGGCAAAGACGATGTGATAAAAGCAGAAGCAGTGATAAAAGTTGTGGGATAAAAATAAGCGTCGTAAAAAAAGATGATGGGATTGCTAAGTTTGACTTTATTTCTCACCCCTTGGGCAAGAAAATGCATGCATTACGGTACATGATTCCAACGCCCAGCTTCGAGTTATACTTAAAGCTACGATGCGTTTTAAACTTCTATTTATTACCCCAATGGATAATGGTTACAACGGAACAATAAACATCCGAGTCGTTCAAATACTGCGAGAGTTTAAAGGAAACAAGTTAACAGTGAGGAAAGTTCCAAAACTAAAGAGTAGAAAAACTGCTGTGGGATTATTTATTGAAAAAAAAGCTTTCAGGAAACGAAGACTTGTTTCCAGGTATTAACACGGTTGATGCTATAAAATATCAGAGGGAGTTCTAAAACACTAAAAAATGAAATTTCTATGCATAGGAGCTTTATAAGAAGAGCTCTCGAGAACTCCACCGGGTCAGGAACTTGGAAGTTTGCCGACGTTTCGTTGTCCGACTCGGCCATCGTCTTCAGGGCTAAATAGAGATCCCGAGAGCTCTTCATACAGTCTCTTCGTCGAGAAAGCACCAAATCCTTCATAAGAGCTTTGTATTGACAACAGCAATTTCCTAGAATAGTTTCTCTTTCTCTGACAGATTGTTCTCTATAGCACAGGAAGGTAAGACTTGTATCCAGGAGTGTAAAACGCAATTAAAGGTTTGTCTCGTTAGTGTTATCTATATACTGCTTAAATAGAGTGATGAGTGGGAAGTTTAGACTAAAGAAGCAGTCAAACTCAGTGCTCTTCAATATTTTATGTTCCTATCGCTTGTCTACCATAGGAAACCAAGATGCATTTTCCGCTATGAGGAAGAGCAAATAGCTGTCCACACTGGATAATGAATCCCGCACCTATGACATCTTTCAACCTGTTACAACAGCGAAAGAAGAGCTGTTGTGTGAGAATTGTTTACATCGTCTTTTTATGCGTTATTTTCAGCTGATATAACATTCTCAACACAATTTTTCTCTTTACGTTAGGATAGTTTCCTATCTTTTCATGCCCAATGCCTATATCCATGCGTAATCCTGCGTTGTAAGAATAAAATGAATAATTCTCTGCTGCATGGAGGAACTGAATTATTCCAGGCCTTACAGTACTGCAGCCATTTTCGTTCTCTCGATCTTCATTCACCTTAGCCTCTAAGCTCAGCTTCTAAGAGGTCCGACATATCGAGCCTCATAAAATTCTTGGAGTGTGCGACACGGAATTTGTTTCATCGCGACCGGAATGGGCTGCGATTGGGAGCCTATATCCGAAAATGTTTCGCGACAAGTTGACTTTCCACAGCATATCACACGAAGGAGCACACTCCCTCAAAATTGGATGACCTTTTACAATGTTGATCATCAGACTTTGCGATACACCAGGTGTACGTTGATTTCCTGTGCGGAGCGTGATTTCCAGACAGCAGCCGACGCGATGTATCGGAGGGTGATTTGCGCGATATCATGAAATACGTGATAGAATGTTAAATCGGATAGCATGCAATATCGCTCGATATATAATATTCCTGTGATATTGCCAATTTATAACGCAAAGTGGATACATTAATGACTTTTCTCCATGAAGCTAATATGCTAGCACCATATTCAAGACCACATGCCGTAAAAAAAACCTTGGTATGAAATTTACCGGAGCGACAGTAAGAATAACGAATGTCACCGATCAAAAATTAAAAAACAAAAAAAAATCTCAAAGAAAAGTACCGACTCTCCCAAAGATGTTTGGCAAGTAGAGAGAGGAAGTACCGCTTCAATTATTGGACGTTTTATTGTGGAATCTTCAAAATGCATTACGTCATTGAACGTAGTTTGATAATAAAACCATTCGTCTCCATAATGCATTTTCGTATTCTCTATCGCGAGACTGCACTGCTTGAAATAGTTTTGCAAGACAATCCGCTGTATTTCCTCAGAATGTGTTAAACTTAATGGTACAATCGAAATTCACTTAAAGTATGATTGAGAAAAAAAACAAATTTTAATTGAGACATTTTCAGCGTTTAGCGATTGATAAACCCACTACTATACACTCCTCTCCCCAAGCCCCCCTATAAATGCAAGTGAAAAAACGGCATAAGCCATCAACTTCATCTAGCCTAGAAATAAACCTTCTTCATTGCATAGAACAAGTATTTTATTTTTTTAACTACAATAAGAAGCGGAAAAGATCCTATACTGACCTGGTTGGTTGGTTGGTTGTTTTGTTTGAGGCGCGTCAACATTGTTGTTATTAGCGCCTGAACACTGAGTAAGTTTAGCTAACAATGAATAAAAGATTAAAATTATCGCTTTTCATTATGCGTATAACAGCAAGGTATGAGCTATTTATTTAGGATTAAAAGTTATAAATACATTTACAGTCATAATTTATTAAAAATGTCAATATGTTTTAAAAAATTTAAAACTCTGTCGATCATATGCGGGTCATTCCCTAAGGCTAGGTCAATCTGTTCCGGAATATTAAAAGTTCTCCTCATCTGAGTGAATTTGTCGCACTCGACCAGGATATGCTTTACTGATAAGGTTGCGCCACAAGGCTCACACTTAGGAGGGTTCTCCTTACGGAGGATATAGTTATGGGTAAGCCTCGTGTGGCCTATGCGTAGTCTTGCAATTTTAACCTCCTCCTGGCGACATCGTTCATTACTGCTCCCCCAGTACTCCAAGTTTTTTCGTATTTCCTTCAGCTTGTTATTCTGGACGTGGTCCCACAGCTCTTTGAATTTTTGGCGGAAGGAGGCACGGATTAGCGCAATCATATCCGTTGGTGGCAAGATTTAGCTTTGCTGTATCCCAGAGTGAGCCGCAGCTTTCGCAGCGATGTCTGCAAATTCATTTCCTCGGATACCCACGTGAGAGGGAATCCACAAGAAAACGATCGATTTTCCTATATGGAATGCTTCGTAGAGTAGACGTTGGAATTCCAGTAGTAGGGGATGGACTTGGTACATCCTATCCAATGACTGAAGGGTGCTTAACGAGTCACTGCAGATTGCAAAAAATTGGTAGTTCTGGTTTAGAATGTTTTTCAGCGCCAAGTTTATCGCTAGAACCTCGGCAGTAAAGATACTTGCTGAAAGAGGGAGGCGGGCTGTGCAGATGGGGATACCATCCTCCACTACAGCACATCCTACTCCGTCCTTAGTTTTTGACCCGTCGGTGTAGAGGAAATTATAGTTATGATAGGAACTTTTTAATTCTAAAAATGCCTGTTTATAAAGCTCAGGTTGGGTCCCTTGTTTTAAGAATTGTCTGAGCTTAAGGTTTAACCTGGGTCTTGGGAGTGTCCAAGGGGGTGTTTTGTTTGTCTCTACTATTTGGATGGAGGACAGGTCAAATGAGTTATTGGCGGCAATATCCTTCAGGCGTATCCTAAGGGGTCGACTGCTCTTGGGCCGAGCCTCAAATCTTAGGTCTATTGGTTTCGAAGTTAGGGCTGAATAGGCAGGGCACCCTCTAACAGAAAGTATGCGAGTAGAAACTGTGGTCGTCAGGTGCTGTCGGCGGAGCTCTAGGGGAGGTTCCATAGCTTCTGCGTACATGCTGACTACCGGGCTAGTACGGAAAGCTCCTAAAGCTAATCGAATGCCTTGATGGTGCACTGTGTCCAGACATTTAATATAAGACTGCTTTGCTGAGTTGTAGACAGTGCATCCATAGTCAAGTCGTGATCGCACCAAAGCCCTGTAGAGTCGTAACAAGGTCGCTCGATCGCCTCCCCATGATCTTCCAGTCAGCGATCGAAGGAGGTTAATCGGCTGCATACACCTCTGTCGAAGGTAAGAAATATGGGCTTTCCAGTTAAGTTTCTTGTCAAAAATTATTCCAAGGAACTTCACTTCCCCAACTGCGCGGATTTGTAAACCTCGAAGTTGTAGTGAAACGTCTCTGGTGAGTCCACGTTTTCTCGTGAAGTCCACGCACACAGTCTTTTGAGGCGAAAAACGGAAACCATGGTCCCGGCACCAGTTATCAAGCCTATTTATTGCTAATTGAAGTTGTCGCTCAGCTACCCCTAAAGATGATGATGAGTAATATATTGCTAGGTCATCCACGTATAGCAGTGATCGTACTGGTGATTGTATGCAAGAGGCCAAAGAATTTATTGCTATGGAGAAGAGGGTTACACTTAGGACACTCCCTTGTGGTACACCATTTTCTTGAGGATACTCTGATGAGTACGTTGAACCGACTCTAACTTGAAAGGACCGATCAGTTAAGAAGTTTTTTATGAATATGGCTAAATGACCACGGATGCCCCATTCGTGTATTTGCCGTAGAATGTGCTGTCGCCAGGTAAGGTCATAGGCTTTCTCGAGGTCGAAGAAAACTGCCACGAGATGACGTTTTTCAATAAAACTCTCATGGATGGAATTTTCTAACGTTATAAGATAGTCTATGGTAGAGTGCCCTCTTCGGAAACCACACTGGTGTTCCGACAGGAGGTGATTTTTCTCAAGGTGGTATTGGAGCCGTTTGTTGACCATCCTTTCCATTACCTTGCAGACGCAGCTAGTGAGGGCAATTGGGCGATAGCTTCCACATTCTGTTTTCTTTTTCCCAGGTTTTAAAATGGGAACTATGTGCGCTCTTCGCCATTCAGTCGGGAAGGAATCTGTTACCCAGATGGTGTTGAATAATTCGAGGATGTATGACTTATCTTCCGTCTTGAGATTGGAGAGCATGTCGATGGTAATATAGTCGGGGCCAGGTGCTGTACATCGGGAGTCTGCCAATGCAGATGAACATTCCCACCACGAGAACGGGGTATTATAATACTCGCTGTTGTTCGAAGTCCGGTCAATGGGGATGTTCTCAATCATGATTTTACGGCGCAAAAAAATATCGTCATAGTTACTGGAGCTGAAACCGATAGAGAGTGATTTACCAATAAAATTTGCTATTGACTCTTCATCCGTCAATAGGGATCCATTATCCATAATCCCAGGGATAGGGGAGTGAGCGTTCCTTCCCGATAGTCTGCGGATTTTTTCCCAAACTGCCGCGGTGGGAGTGCGGCTGTTGACTGATCTTACAAATTGCTGCCAGGATGTCCGTTTTGCCTCAAGAATAACGCGCCGGCACTTCGCTCGCAGAATGCGGTAATTTTCAAGGTTTGATTGCGTTGGTCGTTTGCTAAATTTTCGGAGCGCACGACGTCTTCCTCTAATTGCTTTCTTACAGTCCTCATTCCACCACGGAACTGGGATACGCTTAATATTTCCTGATGTTCGAGGAATGGCAATGGATGCAGCATTGAATAATCCTTCCGAGATGTCTTGCACGATTGCATTAACGTTTAGTGACATAGGTCTGGGAAAAAACAAGTTTCCGCGAAAAGAACTCCAATCAGCTCGATTCAAACACCATTTCCATGGTCGCGATTCAGTCAGCATAGCATTCAGAATTGTAATTGCAATGGGGAAGTGATCGCTGCCATGTGAGTCTGATACTACCTCCCAGGTTAAGTGAGGCGCTATTCCTGGAGAGCATAAGGCTAGATCTATACATGAGAAATTTCCAGTTGCAGAGGATAGATGCGTGTATTCTCCAGTATTCAGCAAGTATACATTTTCTTGGTCTATAACGTTTTCCAGCATCCGTCCACGTCGGTTTGATACGACGGATCCCCAAGTGGTGCTGTGGGCATTGAAATCTCCACGCAATATAAAGGGTGGAGGGAGTTGATGTATTATGTCGGTAATCTCATTGGGTTGGATATTCGCCTCAGGGGGCAGATACAAGTTACCGATGGTTAAACCTCCTACCAGCCCTAAACGAACGGCATTGGCCTGGAGGTTTGTCGTGAGAGCTACTTCTTCCGTGTGGATTGCACAACGAACTGCCATAGCCACTCCGCCGCATGCTCTCATACCTCCAAGAAAGTCTTTTCGAAATATTTCGTGCCCAGAGATATGAAACTTGTGTTCAGGGCGGAGGTGTGTCTCCTGCACGCAAATTATATCGGCGTTTTCAGAGCGTAGAAGAAGTTGTACCTCGGGAGAGTGAGTGCGATACCCATTGCAATTCCACGATATTATTTTGGCAGCCATTGCTGTTAACGTCGAAGGGAAAACTTCCCTTTCGGTTTAATTTTCGATTTCGTTTTCGTCTTTCTCAAGCATTTGTATTTCGCGGCCAGTTCGAGGGGCTCAACATCCATGGTATCATCAGACTGACCTATACTGACCTCCAAAGTAGAGTTTGAGGAAGGTAGTGTTTGAAAAAATTGCAGTGTTATCAATAATTATTACATTTCTTGTAGAGACTAACAACTTTTTCAGACGTATTCCTTGAAATCATAACTAAAATGTTTCATTAAAGTGGTAGCCTTGTGCTTCTCAGTTACTTATAGGGTAGGCACTAGGCATGCAGGGCCTAATGTTCTTGCATTCTATTTTCATTAAAATTTCATGCCTGGCGGAAAAAGGTTTCTATTATTTTTTTAAATCTTTAAAATGCAAATTGCGTGTTTATATTCCAATGCTAAGTGGACTTCATCCTTTTCTCCTGAGGATCATTGTGTCACTAGATGGTATTCTCGTGCTATGCTATTTATGCCATTCTTGTGTCATGAGGGCGGTTAAAATGGCATTTTAATGTTGGAACCCGGGTGATATGCGTGAATAAAACATAGAGGAATCACGATGTTACCCTTTGATTTCAATATAAAATATACCTGGGACGGGTCCCACAAAGTTACGCTCGAGACCATTATTAATACTAACACATATGTAATATTTCCTCCATATTCCCCATTTAATGGCCAGGTTTGTACCTTGAAAATTATGCTAAATGCGTCGAAATCAATTTAATATTAAAATACCACTGTAGAATAGTACCAAGTGTGATTTTCACTGTGTTCATCTGTCGTAACTTCCACCAAGTGACGCCCCACTCTATCCTTTTCATAATATTTCCTCATTTTAAATTCAATTTCTGAATATTTTCCCAACTATTCGACTCATCTCCATAATTTCTGTTGTGTTTAAGCAGCTGCTGGTTTCCGCAGGTTATTTAACCCGGCAGTGCTCGCAATGTATCTGTCAGATAATTCCAGCCTGAAATACGAATTATTACAATGTTGACTCCACCTTCCGGGCGGAGCTTCTTTGTATCCTAAGAGCGTTTAATTTTGAGCATTATTTTGTGACAATCACTCAGATGCCACTAAACTGTCGCCTTTTGTGGAGGGTGAGACCTGTCGAGACCGCGCCTTGTATCTGGGAGATACATTGCGGGCCTAAAATTCTAGTGTAGAATAGTACCAAGTGTGATTTCCACTATGTTCATCTGTCGTAACTTTCACCAAGTGACGCCCCACTCTATCCTTTTCATAATATTTCCTCATTTTAAATTCAATTTCTGAATATTTTCCCAACTATTCGACTCATCTCCATAATTTCTGTTGTGTTTAAGCAGCTGCTGGTTTCCGCAGGTTATTTAACCCGGCAGTGCTCGCAATGTATCTGTCAGATAATTCCAGCCTGAAATACGAATTATTACAATGTTGACTCCACCTTCCGGGCGGAGCTTCTTTGTATCCTAAGAGCGTTTAATTATGAGCATTATTTTGTGACAATCACTCAGATGCCTCTAAACTGTCGCCTTTTGTGGAGGGTGATAGCTGTTGAGACCGCGCCTAGTATCTGAGAGATACATTGCGGGCCTAAAATTCTAGTATAGAATAGTACCAAGTGTGATTTCCACTATGTTCATCTGTCGTAACTTCCACCAAGTGACGCCCCACTCTATCCTTTTCATAATATTTCCTCATCTTAAATTCAATTTCTGAATATTTTCCCAACTATTCGACTCATCTCCATAATTTCTGCTGTGTTTAAGCAGCTGCTGGTTGCCGTAGGTTATTTAATTATTCCCATATTTACTATCAACACACAAATTTGCGGGCTTGGATTCCAGCACGGCCATGCTTGAGGCGTTTCTTCAAGGCATTATGTTTTGGTGAGACGATAGAATCTTAGCGGATGGAGAAACTTGAAAACCTGATTCTACGACTCGTGCATCATTTAGGCGACGTCACAAATCCCGCACCTTTTCCTTCTCTCGCGAATGACACTGCAGCGAGGCACCACTCCTAGGAGGAGGCCAAAGAACTCAAGGGAGGAGGCAGGATCAGGAGTGAGCTCGGAGGGAGACAAAACGGATGGAAGGCGGCGAAAATAAGGTTTCGGGAACAGAGGGAATAGAAAAGTCGGGGAGGCCGAAAATAGGAATGTCGTCTCCGTTGCGCAGTGGGGAAGGGGAAAGAAAGGAAGGAGGGTGAAAAAGAGAGAGAGAGGGAGGGAGGGGGAAAATGGTTAGGGGGGAGGAACAGTAAGGAACAGTGGGAAGACGGAGGCGTCGGGAGATTAAAGAAAAACAGGAAGGGGATAGAACGAGGAGATGGGGGTTGGGGGAGAGTTTAGGGCAGAGTCAATTGCCAATGAGGGGGGGGGTGGTGGTGAGGAAAAGGGGAGAGAGAAGCAGGGAGGGAGAGAAGAAAACTTGGGGAGAGAAAGAAGCAAGAGGAGATAGGGGGGAAAGAGGAGAAGGGATTTTGGAAGAGAGGTGGGGTGAGGAGACGACTCGTTTTCTCGGCAATCGGGTCTCACCTGGGGAGAAAATAGGGAGGAGAAAATGAATAGAGGAAGAGAGATAGGAAAAAAGCGGTGAGCGGACAAGGCGGAACGTTAGAAGGGGCGTCGTTGAGAGAGAGAGTCGTTGCCTAGAGAAGTATTTGCGACGCCCCTACCTCCCAAGAAACTCGTCACAAAATTGAATGAAAGATGGGAATTCCATTGTAAGCAAACAATGCGAGGAAAAGAGCGATTGTTCAACACCTCCCTATTTCTTCCATTATCTGGCCGTTGGTATTTCCTTCAGTGAGCTGGGATGAAAAGAAATTAATCACCCTTGATCAGAAATATTAATGACAAAACGTTCGCTGAGTCACGGCCAACATCACACAAAAAGAGGTGAAAATTTATCTGTTATTAACGCATGAATCACCAAGAAACATATGCCCGATTTTTGTCCGCGACAGTATCAGTCCCATGGTATCGCTGCCGCTTTGAACGACGGCTGAGCTTGTCTATACCATGAATGTTAGTGGGTAATAGTTTTATTTTCGATACGAGAGAAAAACCTATGTCGATATTGGCCTACTCTTGCCAAAAGTTGCCCATGACCAATGATTTAACGTCCCATTCGACGTGCACAGTACTGAACTTGAAACATTGTCCACAAAAACTTATGCAGGGGCCAAAATGTCATTTCGAATTTATATCAATAGCAGAATTCGAACCTGTAACCTGCTGATAATAGTCTGTTCCCTAGCAGAAAAACAAATCTGATTCCATTAGCGTACCAGTTGTGCGCTCTTGTATGCATTACACTAAGGTATTTTCTAATACTTGATTAAGCACAAATAAATTTCATTAATATGTTTATAATGACTTTAAGTAGCCCTATACCCGAGGACGGGGAGCAGTTTTCCACTGCGTTGGGATATAAAAACAGAAAATAATTTCATCTTCAAAAAATAATGACAAAAAGTACAATAATGCATGCAAAAATGATTGTAAGAAGAAATGTGTACGGTATTTTAAAGAATCTTTATGATAACGTCCAATTGAGGAGGTAGGTTTATTTTTAATGTTAAGTGATTTAGGGGAGAGATTCATAAAACAAAGTTGCGGAGGGGGATTTAAAAAATTGGAAAGAGAGTTTCAGCCTATTTCATTCACCAAATCATGCACACCGGCAAGTAAACTTGTTGTTTCTCACTTGAAAGTAATGCATTGGTATCATTACTTCCCCTCTAATTAGAACAAAATCAAAGCATTTTCTCATACTTTCAGTGGCAGTTCAAAGTCTAGTATTAGAAAAAAACATGCTATGAGAAACAACACACCATTTTATTTGCATAAAAAGTAATATTAAACATCATCTCATAATTGGTACTCATCATAATGATGGGTTTTACGATCTATCTTAAATCCCCAAATTCGAAATAAACCCCAAATAAAATGTAATATACTGAGACATAAACACATGATATGCGACGGCAGTTAAGTGTTACTAAGTCATTAACAACGTCAAATACTAAAAGATACGTTGAATGAAGAAAATTAACCTCGTACACTTTTCAAAATCCAAACTTTATTCCAGTAGTGCGTGTTAGCCAATGGTATTAATTACAGGGGCAAGGCTAGGGAGGGCATACCTCAGCATGCGAAAACAGGGCCCTCCCCTTGTGATTCCAAAGAGGGCTTTAAGTCTCACCGTAAAATAAAGTAAACGGGTCGGGACCGCTCATCTGTTTTAAACTCAAGGATAAGAGGATTAAGGATGACTGGGCTAAGATGGAGAAACTTAAACGTTAAGAGGAAACTTTCTCGGGTGAAAATTATGAAAGTGATTCACGGATGTCGGAACTCGTATTCCAGGGGCTGGTTTCTCAGAGATATAAGTCAAGGCATAAGCCGTGTAAGATTAATTATAATCGCAACATAAAACTTTCACGCTGTCGTGCTATGGAGACCAGGCGCTGAGAAAGTCACCCAACAATTATTGCATTAATAAAATTGGTGTGCACCACTCAAAATTATTAGTACGTAAACTACTTCCATTATGAAAAAATTAAAAATGTTTCTAGAATACTGAACGTTTACTCTCACTCTTCTGTGAATTGAATTAAAACATGGAGTGAGAGAATAACCAGTTATCTATTACATAGACGGTCTAGGATTGACCAAACTCGCCAAACGTACTCGCCAAAATTTGCTTTGGGTCTTTTGCTTTCTTTGAGAGAAAGGCTGAGTTAATTACAACATTTTCCAAGCATGGTTATTAGCGTTTAATTTACCTCACAAATAGACAAATAATAATTCTATCAAATAAACGCGTTGCATGCAAACTATTTTGTTACTACCCCTAATGTACATAAGTTATTAGATAGGCCAGCAAGGAAGATTGGCTGTCCCCACCCAAAAGCACTTCAACCGGAAGGTGAGTAACAAGGATGGGATTAAAATGGTTAAACGGAAAGGTATGAGTAAATCCCAGTACCAGCTTTAGACTGCTCTGAACAATAATTGCCTCGGGATCAAAAAGTGTGACATCCCGTGCAAGGAACGGAGTACCTTACTTAGAATGCTCATTAAATGGACGCAAAGTGAAAATTTCAAATAAATATATGCCGAGAGTTGAACCCAGACCCTATCGACGGAAATTCGGTTCCCTTTCTCTTACGAGTATCCACTGGGTCAAAAACAAACAGATTTCTGCCAAGATTTAGTGGAAGGCAGAAACTGACATTATAAAATATTTTTGTGGACATGATTTGTGGAAAGGTGCAAAAACGTTTTTATCATGTCATTCACCGGGTCGATGAAATGATGCAATAATCTTGGCGAAATATGTAATTATGTTGTCACTCCTAGCACGGCATAAAACAGAGTTATAAAAAGAACAAATTCATACACTTATACGAATTCACCATGGGATAGAATCATGGCACGCAATTATTCAGAATGGAAATCCTACCTCACGATAGGAAATACCTCTCGGGACGACACCACCGCCGTCCTCACCCTCTCACAAAATGCCTCCTTTGGAGCCGACTTCAAAAAAATAACCTTCTAAGGCACCCTCGAAACCCTCTTCACTCTCTCCATCCCACCCTCCTTTCCACATATCCGCGATCACATTATTCTCTCGGAAAAGACTCGCGGCGAAGCGCTTTACGGTCCGGAAGGCGGAAAAATCGTGCTCCACCTGCGGCGAGTTCAATGCGGCAAAACTCCCGACTGCTTTTTTATGCACCCGAAGGGCTCACGTGCGGGGCGTAAATCATTTTAGGGTGCTATTATCCCCCCCCCCCCCCTCTGCCATTCCACACAATCCCTTCAGCCACCGATTATATTTCCTTAGGCGCCTACCCCTAACTGCGGGCCGCGACGAATGGGGTATCATCGATCCTGTACGGCCGGACGAATCCGCGTCTAGCAATCTGGGGATTGGCTCAGGTTTACAATTCCTAATAAATTTTTACTGCCAGAGAGCCATCAAAACTATAAAAATAAGTCGAAGAGGCATTATATAGTTACAAAAAAAAGGCTCCAGTTTATGTTTTACTGAGGCAAAAACAGAAAAACACAACACGATCAGAGTCTAATAAAATTACTTTTTATTTTTTTACGTTTATAACTACGTTCAGATCCAATGAGAAGTTCTAAAAGAGGCAATAAGAAGATTGAGGTGGTATATTTATCTCAATCCACACACATAAGTTTGATTGGGGCAAAAATAGAATAGCACAAAACGACCCTAGTCTAGTGAAAGTGAATTTCGTCCTATATTAGTTCTAGTTTCGTAACTACGCTCAGAGCCAATATGTACATGTGACGAAAACACCAATAAATACATAGAGACAGAGAATGTAATATGCATGAAAGAAATTACTAGCGAAATGGATATTACTCAGAAATACTGTTAACGACCAAAAATACACCCAAATAATGCTTGACAGCTTAAAGCAAGTTAATCAAATTACACTTTTTTGTGATAGCCATAATTTTGCGTCCAGGATTTACCGCGTCGATCTCTCACACCTTTTTATCCAGCTTGGTAAATGAGTACGAGAAGAAAAGTAAAATTTTCTATTGAGTCGCGGAATTATTTTTTAAAGTGCTTTGGGTGTTGCGATTCTGATTTGATTGCCACAGCCAATAGTTTTATATTTTATTTACACCCTGCAACGAAATATATATAAATATTTATTGAGCCGCTGAAAACTTTTCTATGCATGTAAATATATCAAGAAAGAAAGTCTGGTGTTATAGATGTTGTTTGAAGGAGGTGACCGACACGTGAGGTCATTCGTGTCACCGTAGATAAGTAGGTCACTGGGTAAAAGTAGGAGTTGTCATTTTAGTATTTTCCTCTTAACGAAAGGCGCCAAGGGATGCACTGCCTAACGTCCCATATAACGGACGGATTACTGGACTCAAAGTGCTCTCCACAAAGCACTCAAGTTGCAACTGGTACACTAATGAAAAATCCACCTCTGTGGTACTCGAACCCGGACCGCTGGGATGGGAGGCCAGTACTCCGGTCACCACACCAACCCGATTCCCAAGAAAGAAAGCCTTATGGAACGATTATACAGAGGGTTTTGGCGTGCAACAGGCACAAAAATTAAGGAAGGATGAATAACTCGGATCAATAACCTTTCCACTCAAAACCATTATCCAGCACCCCGAGCACATCGGGTGCAAGGAGATGCAACACCGCATAGTACGGGAGCGGCGCTCTGAGTGTGGAGGTACGGCTTAGTCTCCCTCACATTTTTTTAAGGACTACATTGACACGAGTTTTTTCGCCCCGGCGGCAGCGACGCGACGCCTCAGATCCGTTGATCTTCGTTCGTCTACGGCTCAACGTTCGCACACCAATTCCGAGACAGAAGACATACAGCCATACGACTAACGCGAAAAAGCACGTGCATTGCACGAAATGGCTGGGCGTGACTTACCAAGAGAACGATCACTTTTGGTATCTTCGTGAAGGACTCCCAGTTGGAGCGTCATAGACGTTATAACGGGAGCATATCAAATATTATTCAGAAACCACCCCCGCTTTTTCTTAGAAGTAATAAAAGACTACGTACAGTATCGTTCGACTATGAGAAATAGTTAAGCCCTGATATCCACTTGGTATTCTGAATGTTACTGCAATATAAATATATTCCAACTCCAAAGGGAATGAATTGGCGTCAATGTGATAATAATGTTAGATTACGATCTAAAAACAAAAAATTAAAGAAAATAAAAATTCTCAGCTCGCAGATAGTATGTTTTAAATGTCCCTTCAAATCAAAGTCATAAAGTGAAATTCTAGAAGATGCTATAAAAAAATTTAGTAAATAGTTGAGGAAATATTCCACCTATGAAAATTACTAATTCAATTTAGGTACATCAAATAATCTTTTCCATGGATAAACAACATGATGTGAGGAAAATATCTGTAAGTTTCTGTATTCTACTAAGGATGACTTACGAAAGTGGAGCCATTACTCCACTTGTTAGGGCCGTTCATTACACAAAGGCTGAAGGCTAAGAGTCACACAAAAGATAGCCCAGGAAACGTTATTACTCTGAAAGATAGACGCAAAAAGTGACTGCATACAGTTCTGAGGCCTCTAAAGTGACAATACAGAAGAAATTAGCGAGAAACCTCAAATTTATTCGCCACACAAAGAAGAGATGTTGATTGCTGTTGCTGTGAGCCGGAAGTAACTCTTTTGGAGGGAAAGGAAAAGTGTTCGGAGATAGGGAAGTACGTCTTTGAACCTTCATCACACGACACCCTTATGCGTACCTAAGTGGATAAGAAAAGCCATAGAAAAACAGACTGTTTAAATTGATAAGCATCGCTGCGAAAAAAATTGTGCGCGAGGGAAGTAAGGGTAAACAAAGCGATAAACTGGAAATGGGAACAGGTAAATGATGCCGCTACAAACAAGCTACTCGTAGATTCCTGGTTAATTATTCCACAATAATTCAGAGAGTTAGAAAAAAAAGGATTTTAGGTATTATTCTACCAAATTTTATTATTTTCACTGCGGAGCTTTCCTTTCCAGCCTTGAAACACTAGCCATTAATGAATATGTTTGAACTTAACAGATCTAAAACGTCATAAAATGTAACGTTTTTCAGATTTTTAAATGTAGTCAAACCTTATATCATATATTTTTCTATAAAAAAAACAAATCTTATATATTTCGCTACAAATATGCGATAAAGAATGATAGTATTATCTCTTGACTAAATTTATTCCACCAACAATTACGATAGTGCATTTTCCAAGGCTATGCAACATGGATCCTTGAACGAATTGAACACATAGCCAATGTTTCAAACAAAAGTAACGCTGAAGCACGTATTTTTACTTGATTCACATTCCGCACGATTTCGTTTAGAACCACGTTGTTTTAATGGGGCGGATATTTCTGAAGCGTGGTTAGGATAACAATTGACTTATTAAATCGGTGATGAAGGACCACCTTAAGAAGCACTTTACTTAGCTGTGCAGTGTTTGGCCATAGGTAATCAATGATGGCTAATAGTTGACGGTGTAATTGGCAGAGAATGAATTTCCCTAAATCAAGTCTTAATTTTGCAACTAACCCTATTTTTCAACCGGTACGGCCTTTTCCTATATGCAATATCAAAACACAATCTGCTTGTAACTTTAATTTCCAGTATTTGCAAAAGCAATAGACATTAAATAACATACAGGACACGCGAAGATGATTGAGGAGGATAATACCGGAAACTTTCGCAAAAAGTGTAGGTTCATTCAACATTTATTTTACTTCTTTTTCTTACATATCCCAGCTTTCCAAGCTTCAAACTTCTTTCATAAATATATCACTTTCAAGTTCAATATCGACACGAAGATTACTTTTGTATCCTACAAACAAACGATCAAAAATACAATGGAATTTCACATATTTAATAAGAGTTTCCAAAATCTATTCGCCAAAAATGTTGCTGTTTGAAGCACAAATGAAAAAAATGTCGATATGGGCTAGTATTAAAATAAGTCAAGCTTTTACAAAGTAGTTGCCCGTAAATCTTCCTAATCAGCATCAAACAATACTACAACTATGGTGTATTTGACTAATTACTAATTACTATACTTACTATATTTACTAATTACTAATATTGTGTATTTTATAAACTAATTTGTTTGTCATAGGCGCTAGCTGAGGAAGATAAGGCTGCAATCCTAGGGACTGCAACACGAAGCTCTTTCCTATTTTGTATCACAAAGGCTATGCTTACCTTATTTATGACTCTGGAGGAGATAGAGTCGGGGAACATGAGAAGGTACTCACCTGAAAAGAAAAGGCACGAATTAGGATCCTTATGTTTTCATAATAAAATGCATGAAAAATCTAAAATATTTGATTTAAAGGCTATCAAAAGGTTATAAAAAAGATATCAGCTGTACACCAGTCTCCACTCTCAAACGGAAAAAATTGTGTTAATTGTGTGAAATATTTCCTTTCCTTTTCATCGTAGTACTATACCGCTTCATTGGCACGCAGGTTATCTCTGAAAGTTTCTTGGATCCTTAACACAATTTAATCGTTTTTGCTTAAAGGAGAAGCGGTCTCTAAGTTGGATAACTCATTTCATTTCATTTAATCCACCATTGACTACCTCCTTGTGCCTCGGGTCGAGCCTTCGACTCGAACCTCGAACCTTTGGCAGTAAACCTGTTACACCATCTCGAGCTATCCGCTCTTTCTGGCCGTGGTTGGTAAGTTCAGTTGAAGATTGGGGTGGGACGGGTGAGTAACAGGTTAATTTTTAATTTCTTCGTTGAGGTAGGATATATCATCTAGGGTAGGATTTAATTAGGGGATGATCAATCTGGGTAGAGGGGTAATAGGTTTTTGAGGGTTGCCGCGCTTCTGCTGCAACCGGGATGAGGATTAATATAGGAAGATTGGGTATGAGGAATAGGAATGTTTGAGGAAGATGGTAATGACAGGGAGGGTGTAGGAGATGTCTTCTCTTCTTCGTCTGACGAAAGTTCTGACGTGCTGGTGTGACACTGTTCGTGGGTAACTGGAGTCTCGGAGGAATTGGAAGGGAAATTTCGGTGAGGGAGATGGATGTGAGGCAGGTGAGATAGAGTTTGAGGGAATTTTTTGATTTTTCTTTTTAACTTAGAGATGGTTTGAGGGATTCTGTCTTTAGGGTAAAGGTATTTGCCGGTTGGGAGTTCTCTAGAACGCCCATTCTTAGCCAGCGCATCTTCCTTTACTCCGAGTCACGGTTCAAGCTTTCAACCTTATCCGAGGGTTCCAAATGCCACCGACTCTCTAACTGCAACACGCCAACAAAGCTCCGGGCCAAAAATCGAACCTCCTTTGAAACACCCTTAATATGAATCAAATTGTTTCAGACTCCACTTTGTGAAATTTCATTATGAAATATGAAAAACGTAAAATTCTTCGAGATTTTATCCAAAACGACCGTTTTCGTATAACAGTTTATATCTTTAGGTCTTTTAGAAGAAAACGGTCCATTTGAATATAATCCTGAGGAATTTTACGTTTTTTCATGTATCACCCGGACCCGTACCATTTAATTCTCCTCTGCCCCATGACATCCTTTTATATTTCTCCAGGAAAGTGATTTGCCAACATTCAGAGTAAAATAAACAGTTTATGACATATTTCAACCGCTTCCAACAAATGCTTCAGCAGCCAATTGCGAGATATTTAGGTTTACCAGACCTCTTACTGATAGGGATACAATAATGTAATCAACGGAGGTCGGTCAGGTCTTTTCCATAACTTTAAGTTTCCAATTTTCTTCCCGAGTCTTATTTTCGACCAAGATTTAACTGCAATTTATATTATAAGATATATTCCAACCAAAGTGTTCAAATCAAATATGTCTAGATGGGGAGGATAGTTCTCAACAAGCATGAAACCCGATAATGGGTGAAATTAACACTCGACGGTTAGTTGCAATTTTTTTTATGTGCTTCCTCTTTTCACAACTTAGGTAGCTGGTAGTCGGAAAATCAGAAATCTTAGGTTGATGCTTTTCACGCATGTCAGTGCCGAACTCAAAATCAGACTCGAACCGGAAACTCCGATCTGAAGAGTAAGCGACCAGAATTGATCTACCCCAAGGTACACCACGCCGATAATGTGAAAAGAATACTGTAATAATGAAAAAAATTATCTTAAGAGCTGACAAAACACTCAACCGCATAACCTAAAATATGACGGAAATATTTCGCATTTAGCAGACATCTTAAAAGGAAGAACAAACTTAAGAAAATATGCTTTACCATTTTCACCCGAATATCTTATTTTGGAAAATTTACAACCCTCTTATCCCTTAGAATTAACAACCACCGTTTCTCCACTAAATCTTGCCATGATCCCCCTGTCTCTATACACTCCATGAACCATAACCTTCCGTTTGATAATTGTTTTTCCCACACTGTATTAGAAAAACTCCCTGATTCTGATATCGACGTCAGAACATGTGAACTTTCATGTATCTGGGTTATGAGGGCATTTGATTTCCCGGGCCTCAACCTCTCACATTGAATCAACCCCACTCCTTGTTTCTCTCTCCTCTTCTCCGCCGCCCTCCCCGTTATCTTCCTTATCCTCATTCCTCGAACCTCACTTCTCTCTAGCTGATGAAGACGGATGTTCACCGCCGCGTCGAAACAGTTCTGCCAAACATGTGACTGTCCTTTATTTTCGTGTCTATCTTTTTTATTTATTGTGCATTAGTATCTTGATCCTCGTTTGTCGAGTGCCTACAGAAAACACTAAACATGTACATGACTGAGTATGTTGGAATCACAATTCAACGTTTCACGATTTCTTTTTCTAAGATAGCGATTCGTTATTTTGAGGCATATGCAAAATGGTACGAATGAGGCCATAGAGCCGACAAAACGAATGAAAAACTGCAACTTTTAATCATAACAAAACCCATGTAGGTATATGCACACATCTCCGACACCTTCCGCGCATTGATTCCATGCAACTCGGGATGCAGGAGAGAATATTGACGCTCTGAACGCGTCGATTCCAACGACCATGACACACAAACGACAACGTCACGGCACTCGGCGAAAATGAGCTACCGCGATTGGAACAATTTACGAGCATATCTCAGAGGTGGGAAGCTGCGGACAAAAGAGCGCGAATCAGGATGTAGATCCTGGTATTGAATTTTTTTCTTCGTGCCCTGCCGATGACGCACGCATTTCCACCGAAACGACAATTTCGCTCAACCGCCAAGGTCGCTCATTTGAACTTTCTTCTTGTCGACCACCTCGAGCGCTCCTCCCGCACGACATTAAAGACGGGGAAGCGTTTGAGTTTCATCACCGTAATGCGCTCTCCCTGCTATTTCCCTCTGACGCCCATCACCCCGGACGAGCTCTGTTTACGATCGGAGAAGGGAGACACGAGTACACCTCTCCCAAAAGCCCGTGACACTCGCACAGTTAACGATTCTGGGGCATTATGGGTCTTCGACCGATTTCCGTGGGAAGAGTTGATGATTTCTTGAATTTTCTATTTAAATCGTAATTGCAACGACTATGGTCTTTTGGATGGATTAAATGGATAGATCGAGTGAAAAACGAAGAAATGTTCAGAAGAGTTGGATAGAATAAATGTCTACTGAGAACATTAAAAAGAAGACGGGGCAACTTAAATGGGCCACATCTTAAAGACACAATGGCCTGATGAAGAAATCATCGAGGGAAAAGTGAACGGGAAGAATGGAAAAGGCAGGCCTCGTATGAGGTATATGGAGCAAGTTGTGAAGGATATAAAAGAGAGGAGCTACGTCAATATGAAGAGGTTGGCCGATAGAAGAATCGAGTGGAGGGGTGCGTCAAACCAATCCTAGGATTGTTGACAAATGATGATGATTGTCTTTTGCCGTAAAGTGTCAATATAAATATAAATTAAGTCAAACACAAGCATCAACGCTTATGATAGAAGGTCGATAAAATTTGGAGGCGAACGAACCAAGCCTGCGACTCGTAACAATTTAAAAACTACCTTAAAACCATAATATTCGAAAAAACTAAAATTTAAAATACTCATGCTCCATGTAAATATTATTTATACTATTAGACTGGGCAGAAAAAAGTACAAAAAAATTGCTACCAATAGTTTTAATCATCGAGACCAGAGAAGATGGATTTCTTGAGAAAGTATTCGTAAACCTTGTTTGGAGAAGTCGTTTTTAATTCGAGATATGTTTCCAGTTTTTACTAACGAAATACAAATTCTTTTTATTTTTTTATTTACTTACTCAAATATGTACTCCGTTAAATAAAACTACATCATTCATTTATTTTTATTCCAGCTTTAGAACCATTTAACGCACAAAATGAGTTAAGTATGACTCGTGCGTCGCAAACTTCCGATCCCTGGCCAGGATAGCAACAAAACAAATCAAGCGGGATTGTAGCCCTAAAACTTCAGATTGGTAGGCCTTGCTCAACCATTGTCAAGGGGGCCTTTGTTTGAAATCTTCGGGATTATCTCGAATAGGTAACCAAGGAGTCACGTGGTACAAACACGAGTGGTTCGCTAATTTACTGTGTCTGAATCACTCGTATCGTTGTTTTCACTTGATTTTTTATCATCCCCCTCGATTATAGAGCCCACAGATGAGATAAAATACAAGTGAAAACAATGAATGAGGTTGTAATCAGTGATTTCACCACGACGCACCAAATTTGCGAACCAGTCATGTTATTATCACATAACTCCTTGGTTACCTATTCGAGATAATACCGATGGTTTGAAACACAGCCCCGAAGGTCAGCGATTCAATTTCGCATATCTCCACTCAAGAGCCACTATAGTCAAATTTTAAACGAGCTCCGTGTCACTCACGGGTACCCTGAGTCACGGCTCTCGGCGAAAATGAGCAACCGCGATTGGAACAATTTAAGAGCATATCTCAGAGGTGGGAATCTGCAGACAAAAGAGCGCGAATCAGGATGTAGATCCTGGTATTGAATTTTTTTCTTCGTTCCCTGCCGATGACGCACGCATTTCCACCGAAACGATAATTTCGCAATGAGCAATCTAGAAAACTGACGTCCTCACCAACTGACTCATTGTACTTTCCGCCTTAATTGTACCTTCCACCTTCTTATTTCATCTCCAGTTCTTCCTCGCCCGGCTCCCTGCCGCTCAAGACGTCACTTACCGCGAACCTGAGTTACATAAACTAAAGCAAGAGCATCACCGTTATGTTTCTCTCGGAATCAGCACCAATCCACCTAAGTACAAACTCCCCAACGAAAACAAAACAACCTAACCTCTCCCTTTCTCTATTAAAAATATTGGTTTCCGTTTACGGCACTTGAATAATAAACCTTCGACTCTCTTCACCATACGGCGAGGCGGAAGGAAGGGAGCAAAGCCCCAAGCGCTAGGGCTCGCTGGATCAGTCGCCGTCTCATTTATGGAGCCCTAGGCGCCCTTGTTTTCGCACCTTCCACCCCCTCGGAGGCCCTTCTCTTGCCTCCCTTTCTCCCGATCTGCAAAAGGGGCGGTGGAAGGAGAAGACAGGGCTAAAGGTAGAGGGGGGGGGGGCTAGAACGAAAGGAAACGTCCGAACAGGGAAAGAGAGAGAGTGGGGAGGCTTCGCATTTTTATTTCACCGCGCGAGTGCTTTACGACGAGCTGGATACGGGGTATCATGCGCACGAGTTGTGTTGACTGCGCCCGCCGCCATAGCGGGATACGTCGCTCATTTTATTTTCCCAGCCCGTAGGAATAGGTCGTAAAAGCGAGTATTTACGCGCCGAAACTGCGCCCATTTTATTTTATCGCCGCCATTATTACCATTATTTTCTCATGCATGTGTTTTGACTAGGCTTCGGTCCTCCCGACGAAGGGGTTCTTCAAGGAACTCCACCTCCGAACTTGAGAAAATATGCATTTAGGCTCCCATTTCATAAGGGGCTCACGATTCGCCCACGATATTCCCTCCATCCTCCGCTACAATGGTCCCTTAGCCAGTTACTTTCTTACTATTTACGATCTCCCGCTTTAACCGTGAAGCAACCCTTAACATTTTTCTCCACCTCCTTTGCTACAATGTCTCATCACTTTATTCCCCTCTTGTAGATCGAACGCCCACCTCCCTCCTTCATGACGATCCCTGTAAGCTCAATTGGCGTAATGAGAAGGTGATGTGCACCTGTGAAAACACGCAGATGAAGGAAGGATATTGGAGTTGAATGAAAGGAACCAGAGAAAGAGCACCAGAGTTTAAGAGTGAAAGCAAATGGTTATAGACTCTTGATCTGTTAAGGCCGCTTTATACACGGTACATTTTATTGTACAAACTATTGTATGAAACTGAACGACATTGTATGTTTGTCTGAATGGAATTAGAACAGGTTCTATTTTCCCTTCAGTCATTCAAACATTCGCACAAGCGTGCACACAATTTGCCACTTTACACGGTACATGTCCTCATACAGGCGTTTGTACAAGAAATTGTACCAAAAATGTAAAGTGTTAAACGGCCTTTACGGGTAAATACAGCATGCTAGGAAAGGTTAACCAAAACACTTACTTAGAATGTACATGGGAAGAGTGCAAATAAAAGGCCGTGAGAAAATGAATACTACTAATACGTTTATTTCTCCAACAAGACATACACAATACAAGAAATCATTGCAATATGGAGCTGTAGGTGAACCCTAAGGCATTTGCCTGTTGGTGGGGTCACCGTCAAATTATACACAATACTAGCGTACATTCGAATATAACAATGAGGAATATGCATGAACTTTGTTCCTCAAAGAGTAACGATGTACTTGATGCAAAATTTTGTCACCAATTTAAATATATAAGCCAAATTTTTCTACGCCCACCACAAAGAGTATTAAATGATATTAAAATGTTACCCGAAATTGACGAAAGTCACGTGACCTGAAACGTCTTCTGACGTCACTGCACGGTATAGGTCCCACATTGCTACGGAGATAGAAATTTATATTTAAAAGAAAATGAAGTGAATATATTATTTTGAGATTTTTAGCCGTTTCTCGAAAGAAACGATGACATAAGAAATACTCAAACACATTCCAACGATTTCCTTTGGTTGACTCCCTTATGGCGGCGTTCTTCTTAAAAAAAACCAGCGATTGCATAGACGTAGTAGAAATTCTTGGGCACTAAACAGGCATTATATAATTAATGGACGATTTGCTCGTTACCATGCATACTACGTAAATAAAAAATCGTAATACAATCGTTTATTGAATTAAACAAATGAAATATATACATACGTTATCGCTTAGTATTTATTTACCAACTTACCTCCACGCATAAACAGATAAACAAAGCCCATAATGATACCGTGCCGTGACATCATGCGATGACGTCGTGTTTTTAAGCTGCCGAAAAGGTACAATTTTCAAAGAGTAATATCTTTGCAACGCAACTTAATTATTCACCAAATATTCGCCAAGCATAGTTTAGCTAATAAACTTCACATTCAAAGAGTTATAAAAAAATAGTGCATGTTCCCCATTGTCTCTACTTGGAAAAATAAAGGCTTTCTGCACTAATTATGTAAACGATGATAGAACAGATTACGTTTGTGGCACCATTCAACCAGCTCCCGGTCTGGCTTCAACGTCTTGGTGAGGCACCATTCAACCAGCTCCCGGTCTGGACGTCTTCGAATCTTCGAGACGGGGCTTCGAGAAAGTTCCGGAGAGGTGTGGAACCCTCGTCGACGTGTATAAAAGCTTTCTCCCGCTACACCCGGGCAGACAGACCGGAACGAACCACCCGCGAGTGTATCTTGGAGTGAACGAGAGAATAAAAGGAAATACGCACGGACGCTTGTGTAATTCTTAACGCCTTTTCCCACTGTGGTGACCCCGACGTGATCGTCGTTATTAATCGGGCGTTAACTCATCGTTATTCCTCACTTCATTCACTGTACTCGCCATGGAGGAGCTTCAGCGGCAGCTTACTCTACTCAAACAAGAAAACGAAGAGCTGCAGCGGAGAATCCACCTCACGACTCTCGCAGACGCGGGAGAGCGTGAAGCGCAACATCAGGCTGCATACACTCCGGGCGTTCATCGCGTGTCCCCGAAACTCCCACCGTTTTGGCCTGATAATCCTGTCGTATGGTTTGCCCAAGTGGAAGCTCAATTCGCTCTGTCGAACATCACTCAAGACGCCACGCGATATGGATACGTCGCCTCCCATCTCGACGCCAGATGGGCGGCGGAGGTTCAGGATATCCTTATTAATCCTCCCAGTGAAGGTCGGTACCAACGTCTGAAGGAGGAACTTATTCGGCGCCTCTCGCTGTCCGAAGAAAAGCGGGTTAGGCAGCTCCTCACCGAGGAAGAGCTAGGCGAGCGGACTCCCTCTCAATTCCTGCGCCATCTTCGCTCGTTAGCAGGAACCGCCCAAGTCCAGGATAATCTACTTCGGACGCTATGGCTGCAGCGTCTCCCGGCAGCCGTCCAAGCTATTCTTCAAGTCCAACTGAACCTACCGCTGGACGAAGTCGCCAAGCTCGCGGACCGCATCATTGAAGTCTCTCCGCCGAGCGTTCCCGCCGCCATTCACGCCGCTACCAGCACGCCGATCACCGATCCGATTCTTTCCCTCTCCAAACAGTTGCAGGACTTAACTCAGAAGGTAGCCGCTCTTCAAGCGTGCTCTCGCTGCAATCACCGGCGGTCTCGATCCCGCGGCCGTTCCTATCCCACCGCCCCCTCAGGCTCTCCAGCATCTCGCTCCAGCTCAAGCTCCACGTCGGACCGTGTCTGTTGGTATCACCGCAAATTCGGAAATCAGGCTCGACGCTGCACGACGCCCTGCTCTTACGAGTCGGAAAACTCCGACGGCAGCCGCTAGTGGCGGAAACCGGTTGCCAACTCACAGGAAGCCGCCTCCTCGTCACAGACCGGGTCAGCAAGCATCGATTCCTCGTCGATACTGGCTCCGACCTCTGCTGTTTCCCGCGGCGACTATTAAATGGCCACTTCTCTCCTACCGGATTGGACCTCAGCGCCGCCAACCAGACGATCATCCGGACCTATGGTTACTTACCACTGCAATTAAATCTCGGACTCCGCCGCGATTTTTCGTGGCGTTTTATCATTGCCGACGTAGCCACCCCCATAATTGGAGCAGACTTCCTCGCACACTACCAGCTACTGCCTGACTGTCGCTTCAGGCGCCTGATAGACGGAAAAACTGGACTCGCTGTCTCAGGTGTTCCTGCATCTCCGGGTCCGCCCAGTGTCAAGGTCTTGCTGTCACCGTCACCCTATCAGAAGCTCATCGCGAAGTTTCCCGGACTATCTCGCCCACCTGGTATCCCGCGGGAGACTCGCCACAAGACCGTTCATTATATTAAGACTACACCTGGACCACCAGTGTCTTGCAGTCCGCGCCGACTGGCTCCAGAGCGTCTAGTCATCGCGAAGGCGGAGTTCGAAGCGATGATCCGGAATGGAACAGCGCGTCGATCGAAGAGCCCATGGGCATCACCATTACATCTCGTTCCAAAGAAGAATGATGGTTGGCGCCCTTGCGGCGACTATCGTGCCCTCAACGCTCGAACCATTCCGGACCGATATCCAATACGCCATATGCAGGACTTCGCAGCCAACCTGCACGGAAGCACGATTTTTTCCGTCCTCGACCTCGTGAAGGCCTACTCACAAATACCTGTGTATCCTGATGACGTGCCAAAAACAGCCATTACCACACCGTTTGGTCTCTACGAATTTCCTTTCATGAGCTTTGGACTTCGTAACGCCGGCCAAACGTTCCAACGCTTTATTGACGAGGTACTCCAAGGACTTGACTTCTGCTTCCCATATGTGGATGACATCCTGATATTTAGTTCTAACCCCAGTGAGCACGAGAAACATCTTAACGCAGTCTTTCATCGACTGGAGCAGCACGGCATCCTGGTGAATTTCGGCAAAAGTGTTCTCGGTTCACAATCAGTGACCTTCTTGGGTCACCAAATCACTACAGAGGGCATTCGAGCCCTTCCTGAGAGAGTCTCCGCCTTACAGAAATTGCCTAAACCAACCAATGCACGCGCTCTTCGACGTTTTTTGGGAGTCATGAACTTCTATCGTCAGTACCTGCCGCATGCCTCTGAGTACCAGGCCGCGCTCCACACGGCCCTCTCCGGACTTCGCGGTTCTCAGCGCGTCGAATGGACACCGACCTTAGAAAAGGCTTTTTCCGACTGCAAGGCTGCCCTCTCTAATGCCACACTCCTGGCGCATCCAATTCCAGAAGCAATCCTCGGCTTATTTACGGACGCCTCCCAAACAGCCATAGGAGCTAGTTTACAACAACGCGTCGACAATAACTGGCAACCCTTGGCTTTCTTTTCTAAGAAGCTCACCACCGGACAGTCGAAGTGGCCAGCGTATTACCGTGAACTTCTGGCAATTTATTTGGCGGTGAGACATTTCCGACATATCCTTGAAGCGCAGCACGCCATAATATTCACGGACCATAAGCCGCTGTGCTTCGCGTTCCAACAACAGGGAGACAAACTTCCTCCTGTCCAACTAAACCATCTCACCTTCATTGCACAATTTACGACCGATATCCGCCACATTAGCGGGTCAGAAAACATCGTCGCAGACGCGCTTTCCCGCACCGACGCCATTAACCCGTCGCCGGTTGACCTAGCCTCTCTTGCACAATCTCAACTGGAAGATTCCGAACTTCAAGAAGTACTCCAAGGAAATTCATCATTGCATTTGCAACGCATGCATGTCCCTGGATTAAATACCGAAATTTACTGCGATATATCCACTGGTCGCCCCAGACCATATGTCCCTGCGTCACACAGGCGACAGGTTTTCGAATCTCTCCACTGCCTGAGTCATCCTGGTCCCAACGCCTCGGCCCGGCTTGTTGCGGAGCGTTTCGTCTGGCCCCTTATTCAACGAGATGCTCCCGCTTGGAGCCGAGTCTGTATGCCATGCCAACGAGCCAAAATTACCCGGCACGTCTCTTCACCACTTGGACACTTCGTACCACCGTCCGCCCGTTTTAAGCATGTTTATCTGGACATCATTGGTCCACTACCATCGGCCAATCACTTCCAGTACTGCCTTACAGCAATAGACCGTTTCTCCCGCTGGCCAGAAGTCTTCCCTCTGGAGCGGATCACGGCTGAAGATGTCGCAGACGCATTCACCCGTGGCTGGATATCCAGATTCGGCTGCCCGGAACGCATAACAACTGACCAAGGCCGCCAATTCGAGTCAAAGCTATTACACGCTTTATCAGCATACATAGGCGCACATCGCTCTCGATCATCAGCTTATCACCCCCAAGCAAACGGCATGGTAGAGCGCCTACATAGACAATTAAAGGCAGCAATTATGTGCCACCCCGGCTCATCGTGGTACGAAGCCCTGCCAATAGTGCTCCTCGGAATCCGGAGCGCCTTCAAGGAGGATATTCAGGCATCGACCGCGGAGATGCTGTACGGCGAACCACTAAAACTCCCTGGGGAATTCATTCAACCAACCCCCAACGCCGAGCATCCCTTGGACACCACCCTATTCGTGGACCGGCTTCGGCAAATTACAGCTCGTTTGCGACCTGTTCCTGCCTCACGCCATGCCACACCTGGGATCTTCATTTTTAAGGATCTTGCCACATGCACGCATGTCTTCTTAAGAGACGACACCGTGCGTGGCGCCTTAAGACCTCCGTACACCGGCCCATACCGCGTGCTCAGCCGGGACAACAAGAATTTCACGCTGCGTATAAAGGACAATAATATTATTGTTTCTATTGACAGGGTAAAACCAGCCTTTATTTTGGCCGACGACATCCCTGCGGTGCCCAACCCCGGAGACGAAGCAGCCCGCGAACAATGCGCACCCGCCTTATCACCACCAGACATGCCGCCTACGGTGACGACGCGATACGGCCGCCGAGTGCATTTTCCTGATCGCTATCTCCCATAACTGTTAG
Organism: Platycnemis pennipes; assembly: GCA_933228895.1. Taxonomy (NCBI): domain Eukaryota; kingdom Metazoa; phylum Arthropoda; class Insecta; order Odonata; family Platycnemididae; genus Platycnemis; species Platycnemis pennipes. The sequence goes on from OW121850.1 coordinate 115,906,612, forward strand.
CCTACAACGGACTTCCAGTCTCCGCAGGGGGCTGGTGTGGCACCATTCAACCAGCTCCCGGTCTGGCTTCAACGTCTTGGTGAGGCACCATTCAACCAGCTCCCGGTCTGGACGTCTTCGAATCTTCGAGACGGGGCTTCGAGAAAGTTCCGGAGAGGTGTGGAACCCTCGTCGACGTGTATAAAAGCTTTCTCCCGCTACACCCGGGCAGACAGACCGGAACGAACCACCCGCGAGTGTATCTTGGAGTGAACGAGAGAATAAAAGGAAATACGCACGGACGCTTGTGTAATTCTTAACGCCTTTTCCCACACGTTACAGTAATATAAAATGTAAACAAAAACAAAGGATAAATATTGCACATAACATCTAAATTAGTTCCACAATCATGATTTCTCTGGTCCACATCATACGCCAGGAAAACACCAAATCCTTCATGATTTCTCTGCTAAATAGTCAAAGTTCCACCTGCTTTCAAAACGTTTTGAAGTTTATTTTGAGTCGGATTTAATGTGACAAGCAACTGAAAATTTTAGGCCTCAAGAAGATATTTCATAAAACAGACTGGAAGACAAAGAAAATATGTGTTCAGAAGAGTGATGAAGATTAAATGGAAAATCTACTAGAGTAACGAAAAGAGAGAAAAATAAGTCTCGGATATTTATGAACAAAAATAGACATAAACTTACAAGATGCATCTTAACACATTATAGTTTCATGAAGATAGTTATCGTAGGTAAAGTAAAAATGAATTACAACGGAATACCTCCGATCATACACTGAGAAGTTATTGAAAGATGAAAAGGAGATGAATTATGCAGAAATAAAAATATTAGCAGATATAGCGGAGCTAATATTAGTGGAGAGTATCGTCACTTTCATGAGTGACGTACAGAGATGAAAATGATGGCAGCACAAAATAAACACTGAATTTGAATTAGTGCTGCTAAGTGGTCATTACAGTCCCCTCCTAATCAAGAAAATGTGGTAGCTAACTATAGAAGCATCAATTCTAAATGAATCTTGGGATGGAATTTGGCTATATTTTATTTATATTGCGTACACCTATGAGGAAGATAACAACTAAATAAACATTAAACGTATTGAAAACTGAAATATGAGTAAGGGAAATCCGTTCACTACATTCATTCAACACACTCAACAAAAAAGGCATTCATTAGCTACCATATTTTTTCGGTGTGAAAAAATCTAGGGGCGGCCCTTATCGAATCTGCTCACACGAGGGAAACAATTGGCGATATGATGAGTCCACTTATTTGGGAAAAAAGTCATAGATAAACTTGCGCTAAGAGGTCCATAGCACATACTAAAATAAGGAGTAAATAATTGCCTCTGTGTCACGGCTCATGCATGCTTTGGCTCGCGACGACTTCTGCAGCAGCTTATCTCGCCCGCACTTTTGCTGAAAGGTGCTGCGCAGCTGAAAACTTCCGCGGATTGGTCCGCAGCGGCAATGGCACCGTCTGCCGTGCAAATTACCAGCAGTTTGTCCCACTCCATACCCCGGCCACCATCGGTCAGATATTTTAAATCCCGGCTAATCTCTCTCCCCTCGTGACTTATCGCCTGTCTGGACGCTCGGGCAGTGGATTTCGAACGAGATTCGCATCAACATGCAGGCAGAGAGAGAGAGAGAGTGGTAGAGGAAGGGTAGGCAGTTGAGTCCTTTCCCGGATCGGCGCAGTGATTCGGGCATTTCGACGCCGTCGCTCGCGGTATGCTTGGGGGAGACAAAAGGGTTGAAACGTAGGGTGGGAGTAATGAAAACAGACCCACCCCCTTCCTACTCCATCTCCCACGACCCTTGCGGCACATGGCTCGACCCTTCCAACGCCCCCAAACGAGTCGCGGAGCCACGCAGACGGCAGGCATTGTCACGGGGATATTAATTTGTTCATTACGGGGCTCGCTTGCCAGTCAGCAAAGGCTGGCCGCCGAGCCTACAGGCTCTGGCGACAGCCGTCGGACGCCATTGCCGGACGCGAGCGAATAGATAAGTGGGTTAGGAAGTGGAGGATAGGGATTGGCAGATTAAAGAGGCAGAGGTGCGAATAGAGAGGAGTAGGAGATAACAGGGAAGAGTAGGGATTGGAGAGCGGAGGGAAACGTGGCTCACCTCGGGTGGTCGATGGCTACGGAGCGGAGTTATCTGGCGCGACTAATTCGATTCACGTACAATGCTGCCGCGGGTCGACAGTGCGGTGCAGTTTTCGTTCGAGACTGCAAGCGGGATCGCATGCGTTGATCGAACCGAAGATACCACGGTCTCGGCTAGCTATTTCAGCTCAGAGCGAAACCCGTAGGGTAAGTTAGTGCCTACGTAAACAAGTAATAATCTACGACCATTCTATGGTAAATTTCCGCGAAAGGAGGGACGGGTTAAGCCGGAAGAGGGACATGATGGAAGCAGGTAGATTGGCTGCCTCCTGAGCTACTAACAGAGCATGTGAAGAGCTTTCCTACTAGTTCACTACGCGTGATAAAGACAAAAAGGTAAATATGGAATTTTTTCTTCAGTGATTCCCTTGCAGCACCTGGGACTATCGGCTTTTCGTGGAGTCAGGGACTTCTGCCAAAATCTTGGTTAACTGAGCATAACATTTAAAAAAATTAAATCCTACATTACCGCCCAGTACTTAAAATTACGGTTTATTTCAACGATATTCATCTTCAAAACTTTAATGCTCACTTAATTTCGAAGTGAAATACCTAATTTAGCTGTTCCCAAAGTGACTTCAGTCTTCAGTTTTAGTATTTCAATTTCCATAAGGCAGGATTAGGTAAAATATTGCGAATGGTGGAACTGCAGTTTAGAGGTGTCAACTATTGGATTATCGCTAATGAGGAAAATAATAATGCTTGGATCACCATTATTGGAAGAGGGTTTTTAATCACAATTCCTAACTAGATTGTAGGATGAAGTAAGATCTGGCTGCACACTCCATGATAAACGGGGTATTTCTGAGAAATATTTTGTTTAGTACAAGTAAATGTGAAAGCTTCTAGATTATGTGCCATTCAAAGGTTTACACACCAAAAAGGATTTTGCAGTTTTGCTGATATTCGTTTGTTTACGGAAGAGTGAATGGAAATAGGACGTAACCGGTTGTAAGATCTTTGGGCTATCTGAAAAATTTACACCAGTTTCTGTGGAACGAGTATATTTCATTACAGAAGGTATTCTTGCTAAGCAATTTTCTGAGTCCAGTAAACAAAGAATGAAGTGAATTTGCGACACCAAACGTGCGTTCACTAAGATTTTGCTCCAAGTAGTAGCAGCAGAAATTGGTTTTAAGAAGCTCCAATCGCTTAGCTTATATCGCACCGTCAAACTTAACCCTAATCTGATTTCTAAGTGGAGTAAAACATTTCCGGCCTACGACAAATTCGAATCAATGACCTTTGAACCAATTCGAATCAATAACCAAAGCCACTAACAACCTGACTACCGCAGCTACGATATAGGGGTCAAACAAGAGGAATGAGAGGGAGACAAGATGCCTGGACTCTTCAGGAAACAGATGCAAGCGGATGAAATATATCCAAATAGCAATGTGATTTCATAGTGAGATTCACAGCACCTAGGAACATTCATCATCTTTGTAGCCATATGCATAGTGCTAAGACTGAAAAGTCACAAACCGGCTTGAGATACCTAAGTAATTAACGAATTCAAAGATCACGTACTAGCCGAGAAAACTTTAGCGGCGTTACCCGCCGAAATTGCACTGTAGCAAATATTCCACAGAGAAAAAATCATTAGCCTTGACCGGGACACGAACTAGGGGGGTTATTTTAAACGGTTGGTGAATTGTCAAAGCTTCTGTCGTTGAATAAACAAACAAGTGCCTGGCAACGGCGACCGCTTTCTTCAAAAATGGAAGAATACGGTGAAGGTGAGTGAAAAATTGTTTGTCCCTATCATTTTAATAATTCGAGTGACCTGTAAAGATAATTCATGTCCGATAATTTCCATTATACCAATATTGGAATTTGCATTTCTTTCTCGCTACATTTTACGTTAGTAGTGTTTCACCATTTTTCATTTTCCCAATACGGTGTAATAGTGTTTCATTCAAGAAATCATTTGTTGATAATACACAATTCGTGATTTAATAAAGTTTAAGTCCTTCAATTTGTGCAAATTCCAAAATTACAATTTAAAATCGATTGTATCTTTCCCGCTCTTGCTTTTTTTCCAGTTCAAGCTTCAAGTGGAAACGATGGTGGGTCCATGTCACGTTTTTTGCGATGGGAGCTAATGGCAGGCAGAGATAATGAAATGGATCAAGAGTCGAAAGATACGGATCGAGCTAATGAATCGTCTAAAAGACCACCACATGACCGGCAGTTCACCGCTTGAGATCCGAAGATGGTCACGCCGCCTGGGTGGCGGAGTTTAACTACGAAAAAGTGACATTTTATGACGTATTCTCACTGAAGTGAGATTACAAAATGGACCCTTGGACCCCCTGATTTCCGGCCAGGGGGGTTATTTTGTAATCTCACTTTAGTAAGAATACGTCATAAAATGTCACTTTTTCGTAGTTAAACTCCGCCACCCAGGCGGCGTGACCATCTACGGATCTCAAGCAGTGAACTGCCGGTCATGTGCTGGTCTTTTAGACGATTCATCTGCTCGATCCGTATCGTTCGACTCTTGATCCGTTTCATTATCTCCGCCTGCCATTAGTTCCCATCTCATCCTCATAAAGAACGTGACATGGAGCCACCATCGTTTCCACTTGAAGCTTGAGTTGGAAAAAAGGCAAGAGCGAGAAAGATACAATCGATTTTAAATAGTATTTTTGGAATTTGCACAACGTGAAGAACTTAAACTTTCTTAAATCACGAATTGTATATTATCAACAAATGATTTCGTGAATGAAACACTCACGAAACACTATTGAGAAAATGAAAAATGATGAAACACTATTAACGTAAAATGCAGCGAGAAACAAACGCAAATTCCAATATTGGTATAAAGGAAAATATCGGACATGAATTATCTTGACAGGCCATCCGAATTATTAAAATGATAGGGAAAAACAATTTTTCACTCACTTTCACCGTATTCCTCCATTTTTGAATAAATCGGTCGCCGTTGCGAGGCACTCGTTTATTTATTCAACGACAGAAGCTTCGACAATTCACGAACTGTTCGTGAGCCGATCATTAAGAGAGCGAAACGGATCCCCCGCCTTCCCGCAAAGAGTCATTAAAAAGGTGAGATTACAAAATAACCCCCCAGGTGCTCTACAAGTTGAGCTACCATCTTGTTCCTTTAGAGCTCAATAATTTCCACAGAGAAAAAGGACGCCTTGGTAGCTCAACTGGTAGAGCACCTGGCCGGAAATCAGGGGGTCCGGGTTCGTGCCCCGGTCAAGGCGAATGATTTTTTTTCTCTGTGGAATATTTGCTAAGTAAATAACTATTAAACCTATTTAGCATGCGTCAGTGCCTGGTAGACGAGACGTGGAAAAAAAGTGTTCCTCTCCGCAACGATGAATGGCGATTATCGTACCCGGCATCATCAGTAGTCATGATCACCAATATCCAAAACACTTCGTGATCATGCAAAATTAGGAATTTAAATAGGATATTCTGAAACAGAAAGTGGAGAGGAGAATGTTTGCGAATATCCCCGGATTCCAGCTTCAAAGGATCGAAAGTCGGGTCCCAATGCTTGATGGGAGTCGCGGACGGAGGAAAATAAACGCGAATTAACCCGTTTCACTTCGGCCCGACGATCAAATGCGAATTAAGCGATCGCTTGGCTGGGCTTGATCCATCCCAATCCACCCCATCTCACTCTGCCTCGAAAAGCGCCGACACGGATGAGGGGATTCCCGGGATAAAACCCTCTCTCCAGGCGCCTCCCCCGGCGGTGTTCACCCTCTCCGTTTCACCCCATCGAGAAAACAATTCCGTATCCATGTCTGCATGGGAAGAGGGGTCGTTTGACGGCCAGCTTGGCGCTGGTTAGGTCAGGGCTTGAAAGCGACTGGGACAACGGGATGAATTAAACTGGGCGCGGGTTTTACTTCTTACGTCAGCGAGGTACGACGGACGACGGCCAGGGGATAAACGTTTCTTTCCCTCCTCTTTTCCTACATCGAGGACTTAATAGTGATGTTTTTCTCTGCTTTATTTCACAAAGAGAAATTACAATTGCTCACTTAAGTTCACTTGCCCTCATAACTAAATTTAATGCATAAAAAATTTAATTTAAATACTAAACTTATCCACTAATACCTGAAATAGTAAATTTAGGCCGCACAACTTCAACAGAAATTTTGCTTTCCAAATCCCATTTCCGCATTAAAATAGCAAGCAGTACCTTAAATAATATCAATAATTTTAAATTCTTTACCAATTAGAAAATAATTTTAAATTCTTTACCAATTAGAAAATAATTTTAAATTCTTTACCAATTAGAAAATAATTTTAAATTCTTTACCAATTAGAAAATAATTTTTAATTCTTTACCAATTAGAAAATAATTTTAAATTCTTTACCAATTAGAAAATAATTTTTAATTCTTTACCAATTAGAAAATAATTTTTAATTCTTTACCAATTAGAAAATAATTTTTAATTCTTTACCAATTAGAAAATAATTTTTAATTCTTTACCAATTAGAAAATAATTTTTAATTCTTTACCAATTAGAAAATAATTTTAAATTCTTTACCAATTAGAAAATAATTTTAAATTCTTTACCAATTAGAAAATAATTTTAAATTCTTTACCAATTAGAAAATAATTTTAAATTCTTTACCAATTAGAAAATAATTTAAAACAAAGTTTTAAAACAAATGTCTACTTTGTCATGCAAGTTTAGAAAAAGAAATATGATACGTAATATTTCTTTAATGATATCTAATTAAGCTTTCTTGTTGATTTATTGCCCATTCTACTGGTGAGGGGGCATTACAAATATAAGACACAATGTTTTCAACATTATAACAATGTTCCTCTGGCCCTTATTAAGTCATATTTGTACATCAGCATACTACTTTTTTCCGGATTCATTCAGAGATATTTCAACTTTTTAGAAGCATGGAGGACGGTTATTACCGAAGCAGGGTGAAGAATGGATACCAAAGAGACGATGCCATGTAGCAATAGACGACGCTCATAGTAGTCAGGATGAAACGCGGTTTTACAAAAAGGCTTCCCACGTAAAGTAGCCTTAAAATATTGATGCAAGCAGAAAAAAATACAGGAATAGCAATGATTTTTGTAGCTAAGGATTATAAAAAATTGCAAAGAGACTCGAGAACGGTATGAAGATCACATTGTTACACGACTCAAATATATTGGAGGTCAGATCAGAGAATATGGTGATGATTGTTTTTTTTTGGCACAGGCTAATGAGGAGATAAACGCACATGCTAAGCATTGAACTAAGGGACGCCGATTCAAATAGTTCACCATATATTTGACAAATTATTCGTCCCACTACAATCTGAAGACTATTAACTGTATCAAGATGGGAACTCAATAGTATTTTTCTTCTAGAGAAGTCTCTGATCAAGGTCCCTATAAAATATAAGGACCATGTTTCTGATGCTCATCAGCCACGCAAATGCAAAGCAATCTCTTTCCCTGGCTGGCAGAAGAAATAAAAAGGATATACCGCTACTGCCGGGGGACTCTATCGCAATATTCGACATAAGCTTAGTCCTAAGGCTGGCAAACATACATTCCCTAGATGGAAATCGATTTCTCCACCTCTAATTTGCCAGGTCAGTGCGTTACCGTTGCCAGAGCAATCTAAATTTCTTGAGTATTCGCTGCTCCATCAAGGTGGTTACCAAGTTCTGGTACGCAATTTTTCTCCGTCCTTATTACACGGAAGAAAAAAAAATCCAGTCGCGGACTGATTCGAATTCATGTCGACTGAGAAAACTCGTTTCAACATCTATACAGGCACTTTACCCTGTGAGCCGTCCTAAAGGCGTGTGGGAGAGAGTTCATGCCACACGCGGGGGAAATTGAGTTTCAGACGAAAAACCTAAAGGATGAAAAGAAGAACGAATACGGAGATGATATTTTCGTTAACTATTAACCTCTGCTTATATAGGTTAATACTTCTCACAACCCGATTTCAGAGCTATCTTCGAACGAAATCTAAGGCTTATTTGTGTATTATTTTTTTATATTTCAAAAGATTTTATGGAGGAAACGAAGAGATGCAGAAAAGGAGCGGATAAGGAGGGAGAACCGGGGAAGGGGGTAAAATCGCTACCCCCGATTCGAGGATTTAATCGTAATACGCTTCTTCAAGACTACACATCCGTCTCGCGAGTAAGTTTTGTTGAAGGGACCCTATATGTGAGGATTCGCATCAATATCTCAGGTGGCAAGTTAAATCTAGTTCCATTCTTGTTAATGAGAGCTGTCTGCGAGCCAAGTGGGAATATAAGCGTCTCATTCTTCTGAATATCCCAAATGATGTCGTAGTTCTATACATATTGTGCTACTCCTCTGATCTCAGCAGCGGTTTTATACGGAGAAAGGGAGGTAAACCATCATCTATTTTAGCAGGGCAGTCAAAATTAGGCGAGAAACGAGGAGAATCAAATAGGTGGTATTTATTATTTCAAACTGCTAATGTAAAATATTCTCTAGAATGAATTTCTACCCCTTTTAATTCACTCTTCGGCATGAAGGACGGATTTAATTTTTATGTCCATCAGAATTCTCTGTGAAAAAATTGAGCATAAGTATTAGCATGATGAATAAGGTTGGTGTTGTGTCACGTGCATTTCACACCGAAATCCAAGGTTAAAATCCCGGCGGTGAAAGATATTTTGATTACAAACCGGTCCCTACTTGAGATTACTTATCTAATCTTATCAGCAATATTAGCAGAAAATAAGCACGGAGAAATAACAGTCAAGTAGTTACCACTGGTGGGTACTCTAGACAATGGGGGCGTTTACTCAGAACCGAAATCGCAATTTTGTACACGAAATCGTTAGATGGAAGCAAAAAACGAATTTTAGTGAAAAAATTAATCTTCTAACCACAACCATTTGCTCATAAATCAAAAATGAAAATAAGCAAAAGGTGACGCCCACCGAAAATGCTGCTGTGATAACATTGACGTCATTTTCCTCCCGTCCTTGACTGCTTTCAGGGGAGAGGAAGGGAGTGGAGGGGGGTTCTCGGAAGGTCTGCTCGCACAGATGCTGTCGAAATCGCTCCCATTGGCCGAGTCAGCTGTGTCCCCCCCTTTGCGATAAGGCGAAGCAGCTTCGCGGGCTCAGTTGTGATTGGACGAAGTCGATATACGTCAGAGGTTGCACCACACCCACTTTTCCGAAAGGGTTAAAAACATCAGTTTTTCGCCGCTTATAACTCGAGAAATAATTGTCGGATCAGAAAATGGAAAAATACGGGTCCTTTTATTTTACAAACTCTATCAGATTCGGCAGTAAAAAAAATATGGTAAACGACCCCATTTAAAATACATATAGCCTTTATCATTTAAGAAAGAATAATGATAGAAGCCGGCCGCGGTAGCAAGGTCGTTAACGCGCTCGTTAAGGGTTCGATAACCCAACTCGGGGATGCTGTGTTTGTCTTTAGGAATGCATGTTATACGTTGCAAAATAACTTGAGCATATCACCGCCTCAAGTCCAATTCTACTACTATTGCCAGCACAAATAATTAGAAAATGGTCAGTCAATAGGGGAATTAAAGTAAAGTGCATTTCATCCTTCACCACCATTACATTAAATGCTCGCGCAAACGATGACGGTGTTCATTACTTTTGTTAAGCTATATATACTCATAAATTTTATTTATCCTTAAAAATTAAACTACTACAATTTTACGCACCATGTAAAACTATGAAATATGAGGAAATATAGCCACAGATTTTTCGTACTCGGATCTAAATTGAAACGATTATATGATTAGCATGTCCAATCACCCGGAAAAATCGTTCCATTTTAAGACCCTTACGGTACAATTTTTTACCCGCGGCTTTTCAGCGTTTTTCTTAGTACTAAGTTTTCAATGGGAATCAGAAATAAAGTCGTCAAATCTACTGGAAGATATGACGACACTTAGACTGACGAGGGTTCCACACGCATAGCCAAAAGTAGTGCTGCGAACCAAAGGCTGTTCTCCGCTGATAGAATCGGTGAATACGATTAATGCTCTTTCTCCGGATACCTCCTGTACTACCGACGGAGGTCGGCGGCAATCGGTGACAAGGCAAGGGAACGGAGGTAATCGGAGTAATTAGAGGTTTTCGGAGCAATGAGTCAAACTTGACTGCCGGCGCTAAATTTCACCAACATGCTATTTTACCGATTCACCGCGTTTTCAGCGAAATCTAAATGGACCAAAAATATAGCATGAACATATATATTAAGAAAAAATTTAAAAATAAATATTAACAGGCAAAAGTATACTTTATAAATGACGCCACATTTCCGAAATTCCTCATAAATACAACCACCTATTACAGCAAAATTTGACTCTCATTGTCTGTGGCTATGAAGCTGCTTTTGACGATGGTATGAATGCTGCTGATGATATAATAAGAGACGGGTTTTCATCTTGTGAATTACATCCCATTCAAAGTCTACGGTATAACATTTCCTACGGCATTGATCACCGCAATTTATTTGGCAGCTCTTCGTTTAGAAGACAGTCGTTGATCACGGATAAAGTTATATATTTTTTCATATTAAAGTAAACAAACAGCTTCCCCCAGCTGTTCTATCGGCTCTTGTGATAGTTTTTGTCCTATGACGTCAAAGTAAGTAATTAAAAGTCCCAAAAATACTCTTCCAGTATCATCCTCAATCAATTCATTATTAAATTTTTTCTTCGTCAAACTTTTACGTCAGTTTTTACACAAAATTTAGTTATATAACATTTTCAATCTATAAATTGATATTTATCACAATTTAAATACATCGTTTTCACATTTACGGGCAGAAACCAACAAAATAGTAATTTAGTTTTTAAGGCACTGTGGAAATAGAAAAGTCACCTGGGTTGGCTTTTGGATGGGGAGGGCGAAGTGTTCTTAATACAACATCTCCTTTTCTTTCCAAATAGCGCGCTACACTTAACAATTTGTTTGCGTTAGGGATAAAAGTGGAAGGGGATTGTCGAAAACATGAACTGTCGTTCATTTTTAGCTGTATGTATAGCATACTCAAGTTCGCCAATAATCTTATAATATGCAAACAACTAAGACGCGGCGAGGAATGAGCACTGAACTTTTTATTTCATTAAGGGGACCAGCTATTTAGTCTCTTATAAATCAGTCGCTTCTCCTCTAGGAACACAGGCGCCTGCGGTTACTTTACCCTATGTGACTTTTAAATACATTTTCCACCATTTTGTTGCATTTAAAAACTGACTTCAATTCTGTAATCACAGACTTAGAAAAACCTGAGAAGACAAAAGAGCGATGCTACTTTTCACTAGTTAGGCCCCACCTTGAGTATGCAGCCAGTGTATGGGATCCTAATGAATTAGGTTTGATGAGAGAACTAGACAGTGTGCAGCGTAGAGCAGCTAGGTTCGTCAAAAAGTGTTACGATAGGTTGAGTAGTGTTTCAGAATTAATACAAGAATTAGGGGGGGAATCATTATCAGAGCGTAGGTTAAAGTTCAGATTAAATCTATTGCAGAAATTACAATCGGATAGCTTTACTGAAGATGTTAGGCACATATTAAAAACATCAGCGTATTATGCTAGATTCGACCAGATAAATAAGATTAGAGAGATAGATTGTCGTACAGATAGATTCAAAATGGCATTTTTCCCCCGTACTATAAGAGAACAGAATAGGCAGCATAGGAAAGGGATAGGTAGGGGAAATATTCTAGAGTATTATGTAGTGCATGATGCATGTCTTACCCCTTAAATACTGTAGACACTATCAATCAAGTTGCATGAGACAATATAGTTGCTAGTTTGCATGTTAGTAGTGCATGCCTGGTGATCTACACCCCCTGCCACACACCCTCGCGGTGGCTTGCAGGGTATCGTATCGATGTAGATGTAGATGAACCCTACGCACAAAATTTCAGGTTCCTTGAGTAATTATTAAATAAAGTTGTCCGCCATTTTGTTGTCTTTGGAACTCACTTCATATTTGTATAAGTAGGCTTAAAAATCATTATTTGCACAATTTCATAAATATCGTCACACGTCTTCATATTTTGGCCATCTATTTGCGATTTGGGACCATTGTGTGCCGGTCAACTAATTGTCGACCGGAAAGAAAGTCTCCAGAAACAGCTAAAGACATGATTTTTCTAAATGGAAAAAAATTCTGGTATACATAAATGACGTATTATTTATCTGACGAACCCATAAAATAATTTGTTGAAGAGTTTGTATCCTCTGATATAAAACGTGAGTTTATTTAGAGTAAAGAATGTTTAGAGAATGAATTAAAAACCACCTACATACCATTTTAGAGCTAATGGTGTTCCTTAATATTCTTGATTTTAATTTGAAATTTACCCGATATCGAATCACTCCTTCATGGGATGATTCCTCTTGTGCACCTTAACAGTATCTATTTATTTGAATCTCAATCGCAAAGGATAACTTTTTCAGGAATTACATAGTTATGTAGCATATATAATATTTTTCCTAAGTGATTATTGTTTTTATTTGACTGTGTATTACATAGGTGATATGGGATGAAAAAGAGGATGTTTCAAAAATCCCTCGTCAATCATGAGTAATCGGTAGCTCCGATTGAAACCGCGGCAAACACTCGCTCCGGAAACCTCCGCTCCGCACCCAGCAATAACCCAATGTACAAAAACAGCGATTCAACGAGGAAAAACTGTCACGTAAAAATTGAATCATACCCGTACGTACCATACCTTCCTTTGTTTGCTGGCGTTGAAGGACATGGGAACCGATTCGTTGTTCTTGGTTACACTTCTGGGTACAATTGAAAGAGTTCCCTCCCGAAAATAAAGGATCCAACCAATATCCCGTGCCAGATAGATATTGAAGGAAGGAGACAAGAGGCACTTGAGAAACCAAGGCACTAGGCTGTTCGAGGAAAAAAATACGTCGGGGGAGGAAAAGAGGAGAAAATGAAGAAATCACTCAAAGACAAATAAAACCGTCGCACAACGTTTCCGTGGGTGGATGAGGGGCCAGGTTAAGATATTGTCTGAAAAATTCACCCCGCACTGGAAATGTTTTCCGCGACTCGGATTTTTAAACCCCTTTCCCTCCACTTTTCCACCGGCCGTGCCACTCCCACCCTTCTCTTCTAAACCCTTACAGGCTTATCACCCTTTCCCCTCCTCCAGAAATTTCTTTTTTTTCGATTCGGGAAACAAATTTACGAACTTGGGGAGTCACTCCTACGGTCCCCTCGTTATTCATTCATCGAACGCGAATTATTTGCTGCGAATCGGATAGGGGTGCTTTTGGGGGTGAGAAAGAGAGCGAGAGAGAAACTCTGATAAAATTTCGTATCCACATCCACCATCCACCCTCTCCCTCGCCCCCTCTCGCTCTCCCCCTCTTTGCCCAGCATCCCCTGTGACCCTTATCCCTGCTGAAAATTCATTCGAAAACCTTTCCCGCAACCAACCCCTCCCCCCCCCTCTCCTTCCTGTCTCGGAAGCTCTCGGAATTCTCAATCCTCATTTTTCCCCACACCGAGTCTCTTCTTACTCCTCAAACTACCACCGCTACCTTCTAGCGCCCGAAAAGAACCCGAAGAATTCTCCCCGATGTCAAGATGACGCGGGCCCATCCAATCACTGACAGCCATCGCATCCAAAGTTGGCAGCGAAATGCGATGAACTTCTCCGCTGATGAGATCAGCGTTCACGTGATCTCGCCCATAATGGGTTTCTGGGAATAATGAAATAAGCGTCTGGAAAGCGATTCAGATTTCTTAAACACGAGAATAAGCATCTTGGAATGAAAAATCGAAGGTTTTCGCCAAGGGCATATTGAAACAAGGCAGGTAAACTTCGAAACCTTAAGTGAAGCCGAGGCGTAATGACCGTTAGATTTCTGACAACTTTTTGGAACTCTTTCTTTTACAACTACGACGCTAAACTCAACGGACAGCCATATCCCTTCACCGGTCTCAATTAGTTTTACAAATTCATATTTAGCAACGCTAAATAAGAAGTACAAAAAAACATTACTATAGCTTCGTGTTTTTTTGGCAAATCTAAGAATCACAGAGTAAATCATATTTTACTTATATTATGCGTGAAAGAAGATAATGTGACCAAATAAAAATACGAAACTGATTATCATCTTTACTATTACCAATAACTATAATTTACTAAAATATACTTAACCTACCTAAAAGTAACGCAGTATTCTCTGCCTCTCTGGAATTTGTAGGATAATTATTGCTAGAGCACTCTCATTAGTAAGTTTGTAAATACTGAAATGAGAATTTGAGAGCGATAAGTGAAAATTATGGTAATTTATTAACTGTACGTCAAATTATTAAACCATCAAATAAAGCCATTAAGATGAGAAGTTTTATTTGACACGTAACAAAGAGCCTGAAGCAACCCGGTGATTAAGTTCAAGCTCTGACATTAAACTTAGAGGGCAAAACCTTTGGAGGCCACGAAGAAATAACAACCAGAATGACCGAGACGCCAGACAAAGTGCAACCACTGGCACGACGGCACGTCACTCACCTTATAAATAGGTTGGGACCATTATTTCCATAATTACGTGTATGACGCTGCCAATTCAAGTCCAAATTAATAATTTATCCCTGAATTAAAGCAAATATTTTTGCAAGAATCTTCTAATGAATTATGATCGCACACTCAAAATTAACTTATCTTTTTACGTTCCTACTTTCTAACCCTTCACGAGAATCTTCTCAGCGCGTGGCTTAAGAAAAGTGAATGAAAAAGAAACCTCTCACCATTTGATTCCTAATTACATTTTTTGGTCGTTTATTCAGTTGGTTCAACCTCCTCCCTCACCCTCTCCACATCACCGAGTTTCAGTCTCTGAGACAAAGCCTTCAAGGGCTTCTCCTCCACAGTCAACTCCCCAAGTACTTCAAAATAAACCCTTGTCGAGCCAGTGACCCTCACTCTCAAACGGCGTCTCTTAGCCTTTGTTAACCACCATCAGCATCCCTTCCCGTTCAACGCCTCTTGACCTGGACTTCATGCACTCACCTCTACCGGATTTTTATTTTTCTGTTCCTCCGGAAATTCCAATCAAATGGATTGTAGATAGTTTATACCATCCGTCCATTAGATCCGTTCTACTTCCTACGGAAAGCTTTTAACATGCAACCTCTTTCTTAAACGGACCATTTAACATGCGCTACTTTGAGTTTTAAGGGAGAGGTCAACAAAAAAAAGCCGAGCCTTGATTTCAAAACGAAAATGACCACTGTTTTCATGCACTCGCATTTCCTTTGTTCCAAGCCATCAGAAAATATTTCAAAAATGTTATGAATGTGTGACTTGCGATATACAACCTCGTACCACAAACCATCTCATGCAGGTATAAATTTAATTGCAGGTATTTATGTAATTGAGGCTACATCTACATCAACGATGATATAAAATGACAGTCTTTCTGGCAATGACTATCTTATCATGTTGAAGTTGGCTTCAGAAGATCACGCCTTATTAATATAATTCAAGGTCACAAACCCAGTAATAATATATTACTTCATCAGTCGTGAGTTAGATTCAGAGATATCTTTAATTCCTGGTTTTTATCCTTCGCTTTCTGAAACACTCATATTAAACCTTATTTACTGCTCACAATCCCTAGAGGGCAAATCATGAACCCACTATGCTTGCGAATAACACCATCTACTTCAAAATTGAGCGCAATTTCATTTTAATCAACCTTTGCTGAATTTAATATACACCGACGCCATTATCGAGAGGGCGAATCAGGTAAAGAGAGCATATAAAAAACGATGCGAGTATTACAAAGTAGAGAGTTTCATTAGTTATGCCAAATGGTTACAAAGATAATTCACCAACCATCACCCCAACTTCTATGTTTTGCTTGAAATAAATCACACACGCATCCAAAGACCTCGATTCCCAAGTGCAATGCATAAATACAAGTGGAATATATTTAAGTCCAAGTCATCAATAAAACAAATTACAGTTAACTCAGTCTCTGTCATGACAAATACAACTGAAATGTCAGCCTGGACTATTGATTTAATTGTTTTATGCTTCGGTATAGCAACACTCATGTTTTGTCTCAGTAGTGGTAACAGGGTTAAATGATAGTTCAGATTAAGTAAATACAGATGTCTAGATGATGGCAATGATAGAAACAGGCAAGTAAAAAAGATATTATATCATGGGTCTATAGGCAGGAGAAACATGGGTCGTTGCATAGACTCAAATAGCATACCCTCGATCCAACCACTATTACACTACTTCAGATCTAGCAGAGCTTCAGAATAAAATAAATATTATAGGATACTCACACATATCAGTCAAAATTGTTATAGATAATTAAAACTTAAGGCTCTGTCAAAAAAGAAATTCGGTGCTATTGGATAGCGGCTCTGATGGATATTTACCCAATTAGTCTGATTAATTATCCACTAATTGTAATAATACACAACACTCACTATATATAGATATATATACACATAAAATGGTCAGTCATAATTATCTTTGAATAACTACATAGTAATTCAGGGTGAGCGACCGTCAACTGAGTTAACTTGGACCATTTTAGAATAGTTAGGTTACTGCGTAGGTGAAAGAGTATTCCAAGGACTGGATGAAAGTTGGAGAGAAGTCTGGCTTCGGCATTAACCAACTCTTAACGATAGGCGAGGTGAAACGAGAGGTGAAAAAGCGAAATGAGTGCCGTCAATTGTTAACGTCTCATCACTGTAAAAAGTAGATCTGATTTTAAGGTACAAAAGCGATCTGAATTTCAGATGCAACAATTTTAAGACAGGGTATGTTGAATTTGAGCAGTAATATCTTGTCTAAAAATAAGGCAGGTGAACGGCTGAAAATCAGACCATCCAGAATCCTGCTTCCTCTGCTTCCTGCTCAACTGCTCCTGTACCAACCATCCATGTTCCTGCCTCTTCTGTACCTTAAATCCGTGTTCCTGCCTTACAACCAGACAGCGCTTAAATTCAGATCGCACTGAAAATCAGATCAACTTTTTACAGTGATCCAACGGACTACGTACCGAACTTGAAGTGCACTCCTCAAAAAAGGTGACGTGGGAACCGGTATACGAATGAAAAATCTATACCAGTGTGGAGATTCGAACTTAATAAGCCCTCGGTTAGGTCCTGTACTCCAGCCACCACACCAGGATTACTCGTCCCCTAAGAAGCCTCTATTCGGTCATACGAAGCCGCTTAGACTGTCAAATTAGGCGAGCGGAACCTTCCAACGCTCTCGGGCATTTGCATGGGAGAGAGAACATAGGAGCGCAAGGAGGCGAAGTTGCTCGATGTCGTAGGCGGAGATGGTGAAGAGGAATAAGAAATCTTTCGCATTGGCGAGGGTGGGGTACCCTTGGGCGCGCGCACATCTCATTTCCCTTCCCACCCCTTCCCTTGGCCTCTGGACTCCCCACTCACCTCCTGACGCGTAACCCCCCCGGGGGGGAACAAGAGGGGGAGGAGAACTTTCCCGAAGAGGAATCTCGCATTCCGCCAAGGTCTCCCGCTCACGGGATAAAATGCGGTTCCCATCTGAAGGAGTCAATGCGGGAGAGAGCCTATCTTTACGCTCCTCCTCCATTCACACCTCTCCTAAACCTTCCCAGGCATCGGAGAGAGGGAATAAAAGAGACAGAGGAGTGAGCCAGAGAACGAGAATAGAAATGGGGGAACAGGAAAGAAAAGATTCCTGGGAAGAGATGGGCGAATACATTCGTACTTTTCGTGGTATTCTGATGACGTATTGGCATACTCAATGACGTCACATTAATGAAAATCCTGACTTTTTCAATAATTTATTTGTTATTCCAATCTAATTCCTTCCAGAGTATATAAAACATTAGCTTCTGAAATAACCCCTATTTAGAAATGATATTTAATAAAACAACAAAGAATCACATAGCCCCCAAGGATTGGAAAGTAGCTAACATTACACCTATTTTTAAAAGCGGTGATAGGGAAGAACCTAGTAACTACAGACCCATTTTACTCACGTCAATCTCATGCAAGGTATTTATACACATAGTAGTCAGTTCAATCATGGGGAATTTGGATAGTCAGGGATTGCTCATAAACAGCCAACATGGGTTCCGAAAACGTATATCTTGCGAGACACAAAGAGCTTTATTCGTACATGATATTTAGGTCTACGGCGAAAACAGTACTGAAGTTGATGCGATATTTTTAGATTTTAGAATGGCATTCGATAAAGTTTCTCATGATAAATTAATCTTGAAATTAGAGATTTTTGGTATAAATAATGACGTTGTATTTTGGGTAAAAGAATTCTTAAGTGGGCGAGATCAGAGGTTTGTCGTAGATGGTATCATGTCGGACACAATCAAAGTCACGTCGGGAATTCCCCAGGGTAGCGTAGTAGGTCCGCTTCTATTTCTTTCATACATAAACGATTTGTGTACCGTAGTTAGTAGTAAGCTTAGACTTTTTGCAAACGATACGGTAGTGTATAGGGATAGATCAAAAGAAGAAGACAGGAAATCGCTTAGCATTTAGACACAATTCAAGATTGGTGTGACAAATGGCAGTTAGAACTTAACCTTAAAAAGTGTGTTGCTATTAATTTTTGGAGGATGAATATTTCAATAGAGCGATCCTTTAAAATAAGTAAAACGAAGATCGAAAGCGTTGAAACCATAAGATGTTTAGGTGTAACAATCACTAAAGATTTATCGTGGGGAAGATACAACTGGGAAATATGCGGCCGAGCGAAGAGAAAGCTAGGATTTATAAAAAGAGTACTTGGGAAATGTGATGAGAAGACGAAAGAGCATGTTACTTTTCACTAGGTAGGCCCCACCTTGAGTATGCAGCCAGTGTATGGGATCCGAATGAATTAGGTTTGATCAGAGAACTAGACAGTGTGCATCGTAGAGCAGCTAGGTTCGTTAAAAGGTGTTAAGATAGGTTGAGTAGTGTTTCAGAATTATACAAGAATTAGGTTGGGAATCATTATCAGAGTGTAGGTTAAAGTACAGATTAAATCTATTAGAGAAATTTCAATCGGATAGCTTTGCTGAAGATGTTAGGCACATATTAAAAACACCAGCGTAGGTACTATGCTAGATTCGACCAGATAAATAAGATTAGAGAGATAGATTGTCGTACTGATAGATTCAATATGGCATTTTTCCCCCGTACTATAAGAGAACAGAATAGGCAGCATAGCAAAAGAATAGGTAGTGGAAATATTTGCGAGTAGTCTGTAGTGCATGATGCATGTATTAATACCGTTAATACTATAGATACTAATAATCTAGTTGTATGAGACCCTATAGTTGCTTGTTTGCAAGTGGTTAGTGCATGCATGGTGATCTTCACCCCCTGCCACACTCCCTCAAGGTGGCTTGCAGGTTATCGTGTAGATGTAGATGTACTATTTTTGTCCTCTTTTCATTTAGTTCTACATCTATACCTTAAGCTTCAATTCAATATTTTAAGTAATTATTACCTTATGTACTGCTCTATACTGTTTCTATGACTGGCTCAGAAGTATTAATGATATAATATTTTGTTACTTACAATTTTGAGCAATTCACCTTCACTCCAAATCTTCATCTTAATCTGTTACGACTTTAAATCAATTTCAGTCCTTTAGCAGATATTCTAGCACTTCATCAACTGTTAAATCCGATAAAGAAATTGCCCACTTCTTGTTTTGCGTCCTAAATTCAGATTTTTTAAGCTCTTTCCGCCTATTTTCTCCGTACTACTGCCTAATGTATAATAAAACCAGTTTTGACGCTAATTTGTAGCTTAAATTTTCATAGCGAGCGATATGCTAGCGCAAAGCCTGGTTTTGGGCAGGAAAAACTTGCAAGTATTCGTCAAGTGAGCGTCAACTTCGAAGCATTTTCACTTCAGCCTGGCCTGAGGACGCCCGCAGAAGAGCGGGTGAAACGTCGCCATTTTAACAGAATGACAACGCGGAGGACTCCCGAAAGTTTTTTACAATCACTTGAAAGTACTGTTTAAACGAACAGCTGCGCTTGTTCTCACTAGCGAGATAATCCTGAAACTCTATCCTTTGATGCTTAATTATTTGCACTCTCGATAGTTCACTCTCGCTCGAACTTTCGAACGTCTTTCCACTATTAGCCAGTCATCCAAAACCGTTGTCGATCCCAAGGGCCGAGGAACAAATAGAGAGCATTCATGGAAAGCGGGCGGACTCAACTCATTAATTTCCCGCCGATTCAATCACTGTCGACGACGAACGAGGACGCTCTCGCCGCCCCGCTGAACAAACACTTTCAAAAGTCAAGGGTGCCTCTGGGAGACGGACGGACGAAATCGCTTTATGACGCGGGGCCATAAATCCCGAATTCGTTTTTAGAGAATAAGGGGATGATGCGCAAGGGCGTTGGTGGCGGAGGGTGAGTGGCTCTGGAGAGGGGATCTGTTCACTTCCTCCCTCCACGCCCCTCCTCCACCGAGAGCCCATGGACTGATTCCATCGAGAAATTCGTCAACCGGACCGATCACCTCCCTTTCCATTGAGCGCCGAGAAGATCGTGGCCAAATTGCCGTTAAACATTTCCGTTACCATCAAAGTTATTAGATGATCATCAAAATAAATTTGTATTATTAAGTTTGTAGCGGTGTCCGTCAGCTAGTCCGTCAGTCCAGTGGGTTTTATTGTTTTCTCGCGGTGGTTGAGAGTTCTGGAGGTGGAGAAAAGTGCGTTCAATGCAGAACGTGTCCGTGCACAACACTTTTAGATTTCCTTTGTACCTCCTTCCAGCCAAAAAAATATAAAAAGTAAATTTGTGTGTGGGTTGAAAATCTCCCAGGATGTTTTAACACTCGACCTCGGTGCATAAATTTGAGGTGAACTCCGAAGATACTTATCCGATCGATGCGGGAGTGGTGTCGTTTTAAAGAATAAATACGGGCACGTGGAACAGACGTATTTAAATATTTGTCAACGAATCGGAAAAAGTAAAAATTTAAGTTTTAATAAGAGTGTTTTCCCTATCTTTAAACATGGGAATAGAGTTGCTATGCAAATTTGTACACGTTGCTATGTATGTTTGTTTACGTGTTTTGCTAAATGTGCATTAACTAATTGACGACGTGAAAGAAGTTACAGAAAGCGGAATTAGTTTCATCTATTAAGGCATTATCTATTGATTCGTAAGTATGTTTAATACTTATTTTGTTCATTTAATTATTTGTTATTATATTATACTTAGTGGTTTGAACAATTACTCCTTTCAAAGCGGGTTGCAAACCTTTCAGGTTTTTAGCTCCAGTCCAGTTGGTTTCCGTTTTATTTATTTTTCTCCTAAATTTTGAGCAAGAATAGTGAGGTTTGGTGCATTGAGTGTAGATTTTCTGTCTTGGTGATTTGGTAGTAGTTTTATATTTTCTTTGTCCCTCCTTCCCGCCGAAAAAAACGTAAATCCAATTTTTTACACGGGTTGCGAATCTCCCAGGCGCTTCATAAGAAACTCCCAGGCGAATTTTGCGAATCTCCCAGGATGTTTTTAATAATCGGCCTTATATTGATCTCTTGAGGTAGGTTAACCAATAGACTGCCTGCAAAGCAGGGCGCAAGTCTGCTAGTATATATATTTTGATTACGTTACATTCTACACATATAAAGTCTCAAAAGATTTTCACTTTTTTAGGTCATAGTCATTTGTAAACCTGGGGAATATGGTTTGTAATATTGCCAATTTTTTTTTCTCCATGGCAGAATAAAACAGCCAATTCAGCGTCCACTGATTCTATTGTCAGATGAGCCAGTGGAATCGCTTAGCAAGGATTTAGATGCAATTGAAGAGTGGTGCGAATAATGGCAGATAGAACTTAACCTTAAAAAGTGTGTAGCTATCAATTTTTGGAGGAGGAATAATTCGATAAAATTCGATTCTATAAAATTAATAACACAAAGATTGAAAGCGTTGAAACCATATGGTATTTAGGTGTAATAATCACTAAAGATTTATCGTGGGGAAGACAAATCCGGGAAATATGCGGCCGAGCGAAGAGAAAGATAGGATTTATAAAAAGAGTACTTGGGAGATGTGATGAGAAGACAAGAGAGCTATGTTACTTTTCACTAGTTAGGCCCCACCTTGAGTATGCAGCCAGTGTATGGGATCCGAATGAATTAGGTTTAATCAGAGAACTAGACAGTGTGCAGCGTAGAGCAGCTAGGTTCGTTAAAAGGTGTTACGATAGGTTGAGTAGTGTATCAGAATCAATACAAGAATTAGGGTGGGAATTATTATCAGAGCGTAGATTAAAGTTCAGATTAAATCTATTGCAGAAATTACAATCGGATAGCTTTACTGAAGATGTTAGGAACATATTAAAAACACCAGCGTATTATGCTAGATTCGACCAGATAAATAAGATTAGAGAGATAGATTGTCGTACTGATCGATTCAAAATGGCATTTTTCCCCCGTACTATAAGAGAGCGGAATAAGCAGCATAGGAAAGGGATAGGCAGGGGAAACATTTTAAGTAGTCTGAGTGCATGATACATGTATTAATCCCTAATACCATAGATACTAACAATCTAGTTGCATGAGACCCTATAGTTGCTGGTTTGCATGTCGGTAGTGCATGCTTGGTGATCTTCACCCCTTGCCACACACCCTCGTGGAGTCTTGCAGGGTATCGTGTACATGTTGATGAATTGTCTTTGCAGTACGTATCTTGGGTGACAATGAGTATAACACATAAGGAAGGCGAAGGACTTCACAGGACAGCGAACCGTGTGAAAAACTAAGGGAAATGCTTTCAGTAACGCGTAAAAAGTGAAGAGAGTAAGGAATGACATTGGTAAGTTCTGGTTGGGGAAGTGGATTCACATCCGGTGGGCTTGTGTTTGAGTGCATGCTGTAACAAATTATTCTCCGAATAATTTGTTAGAGATCGATTTCCATATTTCCTCAAGTTCAGCTCTCCGTACATTGGTTGGAATGTCAAACTGTGGGCTTTTTTCGTTGAAAATAGAGGGAACCTAATATCCCTCCTCCGACTTCGTAAATTCCTAAAACTAACCTCACACCCTCCAAGTCGCAAATGACCTCAGATGACCTTGGCCTCAATCACAACATAAAAATACGGATTGAAGTGCATAACTTGGAATGTATCGTTTCATCATTCGGAAACCTGGTGCCTCTGGAAAGAAGATTATCGGTCATTGATGGTCTTCGTATGTAGATTTGGAGGGGATCCCCTCAAGCTAAGCTCCATCTAGCTCGAGCTAAGAAAGCTAGTCGGATGGAGAATAAAATAGATGAGATACATTAACACATGGTATAGAAGGAATGATAGTTTAAATAAAAGTGGTGAGAACATATTTTTGTAAGCAATGGAACGCTGAATTTAGGGTGATGCTGGAAGAAGGTATTAAGTAAACAAGGTAGGCTAAAGACCACTTTTAATCACCGAATGCCATGAAGGAGGAAATATAACGTTGAAATGATAGATAGATAAGCGAAAACTTACGTTAGTGACGACTACTTCACAAAAATACCAATGTGCATTGACATAAATAGGCTTTCTGCTTTTCCTCACAGACATTTAGTAGAACAGATTTATGTTTTTGATGAAGGTGGATAAAGATTTACGCTATTAATTTACAGTTAGTTATTAGCGATGGCATTCTTTACTTAATGTCTGGTTTACAGCCCCTCGTTACCATACATTCTCTCCACTTGTAGGGTGCATACTATCCTACAAGGGAGTTATCAACATTAAAGAGAAAATACACGATGGCCCTCCTGATACGGAAGTACATTCTGTTCTAACCTGACATCTTGAGGCAGTTGAGAAAGAGCGTGAGGAGAAAAGGACCGGAAAATTTTCCCTTTGGCTTTTGGTTCCTCTATCACGACAACGCGTGCCCACACACAGCATTCGTCGTGCGAGACTTCCTGTGGAAAAACAGAATGGCAACCGTTCCACATCTGACGCATTCGCCAGATTTAGCCACTTGCGACTTTTACCTCCAAGGTGAAATCTGACTTGAAAAAATCTAGGATTTCTGGCAGTTGAAGAAATTAAATCAATCTCAATTCACAACAGGTGAAAACTCGCCATCAGAAAAGAATTTCCACCAGGCGTTTGATGATTGATTCAATAGATAGAGATATCCTTAGAGCAAAAATGAGGGGTATGGGCTTTTCTTCCTCTGTAGTGAATTGGATTAGATCATACCTATCCCACCGGAAACAGAAAGTTATCTCAAATGACTCTTGCTCCTTGTGGGCCGATGTATCTCGAGGAGTACCTCAAGGCTCTATCCTCGGACCTCTTTTATTCTCTCTTTATATTAACGACTGTCCATTATCACTCAGAAACTGCAAACACCACCTTTACGCCGACGATTTTCAAATATATCTAAACTCAACTGTTGACAACTTACGTAATAATTTGGAAAACATCAATAATGATCTTGTAGAAATTAATAACTGGAGCAAAGCCAACTTCTTAACAATTAATCCTGACAAATCGCAAGCCATCATAATTGGATATCCGAGAATTCTTGCATCAATTAAAAAATCTGAGCTTCCGCCCTTACGAATAAATGGTGATCCAATTCCTTATTGCGAGGCAGTTAGAAATTTGGGGATATTAGTAGATGAAAACCTATCATGGTCATACCATGTAAATAATATCTGTAAAACCGTCAATAAATCATTATTTCCCCTTCTCAGATTGAAACATGTGATCCCCACATCTCTTAAGGCACAGCTGGTTTCGGCGTTAATATTACCGCACTTTGACTACGCCGATACAGTTTATCAAAATCTATCACAAGAATTGTCACTAAAACTTCAACGCTCTCTGAATGCATGCATCAGGTTCATTTTCAATCTACAGGTATCAGATCACATCACCCAATACATAAATGAACTATCTTGGTTAAAACTTAGTCACAGACGACAACTTCACACCCTCTCTCTTCTTTACCAAATTCTGAATACTAAAACGCCTTCTTACCTCTTTGAAGAATTCAAGAAGCTGAAAAATGTCCATGAATCCAATACGCGAGGAAATCATAAGCTGGTAATACCTCTCCACCGGACTACTATCTTCAATAAATCATTCATTGTCACTGCATGTCGTGAATGGAATAAACTTCCCTTATCCTTAAGAAACTCTCCATCACTTCCATCTTTTAAAAGGGCGCTACACAAAACACTTCTTAAAGTTCAGCAGACGGGCACATGAGTATCACAAGTCACGGGCACTCTCTCAATACACATGATAGATTAGAACACGGATGGCAAGATAAACGGCACACATTTAACACCATGTTGATGTTTGTTTTTGTTTATTAATTTTTCCTTAATTCCCTTTTACCTTTTTTTTCTATTTTTTTTTCCTCCCTACCTTTTGTATTTATCTTTTCTTGAATTTCATTATAATATACTTAATTTCCGATGTACATGCTATTATATTTGAGTTATTCGTAAACACTAGCTTCACTGTCAGTAGGATTTCGCAGGTTTTTCACACCCCCCTTCTTGTGTGGGTGTTTTCCTGCAGTGGGTTTTTGCGTAAGGATGTAAGCATAATAATCCTCACGTTTTTCCCACATTGTAAATTCTCTCACACACTATTAGATATGTAATATTGATATATTGTGTATGTATATTTCTTTTGTGTTAATTTATCATTATTCGATTCCTATAAGTGTATTCTTTACTTATTTTTTTTTAACATCGGATTGTAATTGTTTTAAGTATTGACCACTATTTCTTTTATATATTTATTTTGACGAGGGGTTAGATGGCAGAAGGGACAGTTTTGTCTCAATCTCGCCCCAATAAAGACCTTTTATTATTATTATTATTATTATTATTGAAAGAAGAACTGTGTACGGTATATGCATCCGGAATGGGACAAATTTGACGTTGATAGAGGTGCGTATCGTCCATGCGTAGTTTGTATCTATTTTTTGATGAATTCCGGGAACTTTAAGGGTGTACATTGCAATAATGACAAAAGCAACTATGTTTTTATCCACAGCGTTTATTTTAATCCGGTACGACTAGATTCAATGCGTCACGGTGTCATCATCAGGTGTCATTATTCATAATGGACTTCCACAAGGTTACGCCTGAAATGATTGAATTCATCTGTACATTGCAGTTGCAGATGATGACGCATGACGCCTCTTCATCTTGGTGGTGAGGTCATCCACGCGTGTATCCCGGCATGCCTCACTGCCACTTTGAACCACATCCCCTTCCCAATATAATTCACTCTATGAAGGGACGGGAGGGTTAAAGGGACGGAAGTGATAATTCATCAACTACAGCCCATATTCCTCAGGCGACAATTGAATTCGGGCGTTCAAATGTTTCCATAAAAATAGGAGACGTTCGAGAGGTCTTTTCAGGAAGGGTAATTGGGTGCAATCCGGGACGCAGCTTTCACAAGCTTGAACGCCACAAGTCGTTGATAGATGCTCTGCAAACACACACCTGAAGAATTTTCTTCCCTATTGGTAGTTGTGGTAGCGGTAGAAATCGCGTGAGTGGAACAAGCTAAGTTCACGATAGGAGTCGAATGGTAGGGAGGAGGGCAAGAGAGAAAGTTCACGGGGGTTGAGAACCAAGTAAGCCCCAATACGTTCCGAATCAACGAAAGAATTATTACCATGCTTTTTATGCGTGATACTAAGAGGGAAAAAAACAAATAGTTCATCAATTTATGTGCTCCCAGTCAATTTTCCCCATTGTATCCTCAATACATAAATGATGTGCTTGCTAGTTTGAACTGTTAATGGAGCAAGAAATCTATAGGATTTGAAAGAATAAGTATTGAGTTCTTCGGTAACATGTACCTATATGGCTGAGCTTAAGTCGCTTGGCCAGAGCAAAGGGCTAAAGGATATTTAATGTAACACTTAATGGTATTGACTAAAGCGTACGGACCGGATCGAGAGAGTTGAAGAGTGTTAAAGAAAAATCCATAAATATATTTAAAAAGTTTTCATTGCCATTGTAGGCCATAATTCTCAGTGTGCGTTTAACGAGACTATTTTCTCGGCCGTGTCCATCGGCTAGTCTTTAAGATAAACATACTTACTTTCTTTTTTATGTGTACACGTGCACCTCACACGAAGCCATCCTTTACAGTTCTCACTCATTTTTTATTGCATTACGATCACAAAAAGGAATCTTTCGTGCCTTAGGAAATATACAAAATCATATTTTTTAAAATAAATTTGAAGAAATTCTTTCATTCTCCCCTAGATGTCTACTCATCAATGGGGAATGTGCATGAAATCTGTTTCTCGAACATTAATGATGTACTCGATGCGAAATTTTCTCACCAATTTAAATACACAAGCTAACATTTTCTATGCCAAACACAAAAATCATTAAATTCTGTCAAAATGTTTCCGAAAATCAACGAAAGTCACGTGACCTGAAACGCCTTCTTACGTCACTGCACGGCATAGGTTCCATATTGCTACGGAGACAGACATTTATTTTTAAGAGAAAACGAAGCGAATATATAGTATTTTTAGTTAGTTATAAGCGCATTCATTTTACGCAAAAAAAATTGGATTGAGAAATTCTGTGTGAGTATCCGGAGTCATTGGTGAAGAGACACATGAAGATGGAGCCAAGACTGCCCGAAAACAACCGTCCTAAACCTTAAAGGTGGCAGGAAAAAACACCGGGATCAGCATATTGTCAAACCGGGATATCGTCATATCGGGATATTGTCATATCGGGATATCGCCATATCGGGATATCGTCATCGGGATATCGACATATCGGGATATCGTCATATCGGGATATCGTCATATCGGTATATCGACATATCAGGATATCGGATATCGACATATCGGGATATCGGATATCGACATATAGGGATATCGGATATCGGATATCGACATATCGGGATATCGGATATCGACATATCGGGATATCGACGTATCGGGATATCGTCATATCGGGATATAGTCATATCGGGATATCGTCAAATCGGGATATCGTCATATCGGGATATCGATCGGGATATCGTCATATTGGGATATCGACATATCGTGATGTCGCCTTTTGAAATATCGACTCCCGATATCAAGTGCATATCGAGTATAGTCGACAATATATCGTGGTATCGAACAGCCCTAGTAGGAGGACTGGTAGAAGAGAGGGAGAGAGGAGATTGGGGGTGTCGTATCCTCCAACCCCCTTGAAACCACCCACGCACCCCCACAACTGTCCGGAGGGTGCAGATGTCTGTGCGGTGGGAAGAAGTCGGCCGGGTGGTGGACGCTACGATGGTGGAGACGTGTGGCCGCCATAGCCTTCAAAGGACTCCCTGGGAAAAAAGAGACCCTTAATGCGAAAGAGAGAGATGAGGAGGAGAGGGGGTTGCACGGTCGTCTCTCGCACTTTCCCCGCAGCCAAAGGATATCGCACAAGGGAGTGAGCAGCCAAAGGGGATCGGCACATACAATAAAAAAGGAGAGGACGAGGCCGACCGGACCCGCATCCGTGAACGTGACTTTTTCAAAAACTCACTCTCGTCCGAGTTGTTCCGGGGGAATGTGCGGAGGCTGGGGGAGGGGGGAAGGTGTCGCAGGATCGAAGGGGGACGAGGGTTTCAGGAGTGCTGATTCCAAAAAGGGATTCCTCCCCGGGGAGCGTAATGAAAATCCTAGCGACAAGTTTTTTTTTCGTGGAAGTGGACATCAAAGAGGGATATTCTGGCGTGATTACGGTTTCGTGAACCGCCAGACGTCACTAAATTATTTATTTTCACAGTTTTTCTTGGCTTATTCTTTGTTAGACTTGCTTTTTCTTCCAACTCCACGGAGGAAACGAAGGAGAGGGTTTATAGAAGAACCGTCGCAGAGACTGATATAATCACAGGTGAGGAACGCAGATTGACGCAGGTATCTGAAAGATTCTAAAAAGATGAGGAAAAAGCACGGACGCGTCTTTATTTTGAAATGAATTCAACTGCTAGTAAAAGATTTCTTAACTTAAGTCTTCCACCAAGTGAGACGTGAGGTGATAATGTAAATTAAAAACTGTATTAACCATCTCGGTACCATAATTTTAATGCACAATCCCTCAATTGTCCCTGAAAGAAAATCTATATCGTACATATTAATTTTAAATTTTTTTTATAAACTCAAGTATTATCGGTGATCAATAAATGTAGAGTTCACAACACGTAATTCTCAAAATAATGAAATGGACACGTAACTAAATAGATCCGTCGCAAATGGTACAAAGTATACAATACGCATCCGATGTTATGATCGACTCCTGACCAAATAAACAATCTAATTTCTGCTAATTACTGGAAACCCTGTCGGATAGCACTTATTATTCAGATATAATATCTGAACATCAATTAAAGAAAGTTTTTGAAAATGTCATCTATTTTTGACCGCTGTTCCCATTGGAACATATCCAATATCTCCCTCAGGAATGAATGGTTTTAGGTTCAATTGATAAAGTTCTACTTGCAAATCAACTCTAAAATGCTCACCTCCTGATCGAGGCTACTTTGTAGTCGACAAAGGTACCCGTATGAGATACCTGATGATTTTATTAGCAAAATGTTATCATAAGGCTATTCATAAGTCGACGCATTTCATCATATTTAGCTTATAGCCTCTTTTATTTTTTCACTGAAACGCGAGGCAAAGCTCACACCCAACAACACATTGAGACGCTTAATTCCAAAACTTATAAAAATCTTGTAAATAAAATCAGAGCTGAATAAGATGCTAACAACCATGGAAAGGACTATGGCCAGATATCAGATGAAGATGAATAAGAAGAAGACTAAGATATTGGTGTGCAGCAAGAAAGAAGAGGCGAAAACCAACGTTAAACTAGGAAAACAGAAACTGGAAGAGGTGAAAGAGTTCTGTTACCTGGGAAGCAGAGTAACCAACGATGGACGAAGCAAGAAAGAAATAGTGAGTAGAATAGCCCAGGCAAAAAGGGCATTCTTTCAAAAGAAGAATCTACTTACAGCAAGAAATACAAGCATAGAAGTAAGGAAACAGTTCATCAGAACATACATCTGGAACATTTTTCTTTACGGCAGTGAATCATGGACGATGACAGCAGCGGAGAAGAAAAGGGTAGAAGCATTTGAAATATGGTGCTACAGAAGAATGCTGAAGATTAAATGGATCGACCGAGTAAGTAACGAGAAAGTGCTAAGAAGAGTAGGAGAAAAGAGAAGTCTGCCGACAACTCTAAAAAGAAGAAGGGAAAACTTAATCGGCCATATCTTGAGACACGATGGCCTGATGAAGACTATCGTCGAGGGAAAAGTGAACGGGAAGATTGGAAAAGGCAGGCTTCGTATGAGATACATGGAACAGGTTGTGAAGTGTAAAAGAGAAGAATTACGTCACAATGAAAAGGTTGGCCAATAGAATAATCGAGTGGAAAGCTGCGTCAAACCAATCCTAGGATTGGTGACCAATGATGATGATGATGAAATAAAATCAAATAAGATATTATTTACACGATTATGGGACCACTGATGGCAAGGAAATGTAGCAACAAGAGTGGTGTAGCAACAACAAAAAATGGTAAAAAAAGCCCAAGAGTAAGTACGTTCTTCACGGACTTTATTAATTATGCGTAGTTGACAGATATAACTAGGAATTAAGCAATCATTTGGAATAGACAAAAAGAAAATTTATGAATTAGGTACATTATGGTTACATTAAAATTCAGTTTAATACAAAATTCGCCGCATTCCCCAGATTTGGCCCCCAGTGACTTCTTATTATTTCCAAACTTTAGAAAATGGCTAGGCGGAAAACGATTCACGTCGAACGAGGAGGTCATCACCCAAACAGATTCATATTTTTAGGACCTTCCGAAATCCTATCTTTTGGACGGCTTAAAAAAGTAGGAGAAACGCTGGGAATGATATACATAAAAGGAGATTATTTTGAAAAATTAAAAAAAATCTACCAAAATAATTTTTTAATTATAATAGTTTTCCTTACTTTTTCTAAGGACTTATTGAACGACCACGTGCCTACTAAATTCGATCAAGATCCTAAAAGAAGGAGTTTAACACTTGAGAGATTCAGACTTGAATGACTATATATGTATCTGGTTATAAGTATAGGTATGAACATATTATGCACGATTTACCAAAGCATTAGCCCTGTCTGAAACGTGTGCTTCTAGCGCTAAGCATACTACTATGCTTGCTTGCAAGTGGAGGGGGGTACCGTCGGAAACACCCGAAGTACGACCGAACGGGAAGCACCCTGGGGGAAGCATGCTACGAAGCCAAAGCTCAGAAGCACGCTTCCATGCAGGCTTCGAAGCATTGCTGACGAGAATAACAAAAGATGGTGGAGCCATTGGCTACTTATAAATGTGTGTAGTATCTATTTTTTTACTTCGTATGTTACATTTGCATAATTATTTATATACATATTAATGAAAAGATTAAAATTAGGGATGGGTCGGTTCGGTTCTTCGGTTCTCGGTTCCACCGGTTCTTAGAACCGGAACCGAGGCCAAAAATAATCGGTACCGAAATAATTGGCGCGAAAATCAGTTTGAAACCTACTCACACTCCGAAAGTGGAGGCTTCACATTAAAAAAAGGTGAAATAGTGTACTTAGATGCTTCAATGTCGCGAATTATTCTAATTCAGTCATTAAAATGACTATACACAAAAATATAATAAAGTATTCTTTTTCAAGCAGCTTATGTCTCTGAAAATGATTATTGATTACCTTATCTTACCATTGAGAAATGCAAAGTAAGTGGTAAATTAAGAACCGAAAACCGAAGTTAAGAACCGAAAAAACGTGAAACCGACCCATCCCTAGTTAAAATACACATAATCGCTCTTTTTCTTCCGATCTAAACATTTGATAGATGTTGCCCTCTATCGTGTTTCACAATACCTAGTGGTTTTTCATGTTTCCACTACTACTTAACTCCTCTTCTTACCGTAGGCTGTCCGAATATGAAGTATTCTTTCCCAAGCATGCTTTATTGTACGTCAGCAATTCGTCATCACAAAGAATGCTTTGCCGAAGCATACTTGGTTTTCGGATACGGCTATTATTTACCTTGACAGCACTGCGATGAAGAGGATATACGCTAACAATAGTGACGGTAGCTCATGAAAGCTAACCAAATATGATTGAAATAAACCAGAGAAAACTTGTCTTATTTACTTAGCTCCGCACCGTAAACAATTTTAGGACAAATGAGGTACGTTTTAGTACCTACAGATAGGATCGAGCTAATATTGAATGAGGCTCAAGGAAAATATGAATTAATGTCAAATCCCCCCACACGTTCTGCCATTGCGCGCATTCGTCCCTCGGGAGAGAGTGAGAGGAAAGAACGGCTATTATTCTTCTTCCGCCTCCGGATTTGTCCAAGATATTGAGATTCAGAACGAAGGAGGCGGTAGGGAAATAAAAAGACCGCACCTCCCGGAAAGTAAGCAGGAAGGAGAGGGGAAGCGTCGCGGAAATCCCTGCGAAAGAAAGGCTCCTTTTCGGCGGAAGAGATATCGCGGGGAAAGAACGGTTGAGCACTCCAGTCAGTCCCCGGCGGAAGGATCGGAGAATACATGACAGATGCAAGGAGACCGCGGTGGGAAATATAAAAAGATAAGTCGGGACGTGGGCTGAGGAGAGACAAAAGGGTGGAGCGGCCGAGGAATGCGGAAAAATGCCAGGCGGGTAAAGGTTAGAACCCGCCCGCTGCCAAGAGCATAAATATCGGGCATGCTGGGAGGTTTATATAACGTGGTGACCGAGCTGAGGAAATTCTTAGATTTGACGTGTGGGATGAGGAAGAGAGTGATTTCCAGGAAATGGTCAAGAGGTCGAGAGTCAAATGATTTCGAAGAAGGCCAAACAATCATCCGAATCGCGAATTTGATGTCTCTTGGAACATTAAATTTCCTCCTGCTTAAGCTGCAGGATTATATTATCCCCTTACGAATAATCATTTTTCCCGAGAAAAGCGGAAATATATAAACTCCAATCAAATTCGAGGAAGAAAGAGTGAACACAAATGGTTTATTTACGTGGAAATAAAATAAAGGTGGCTTTGGAGAATATGGGAAATAGATATTTCAAATAAAGCATTTCTTTCATTGGATTTTCATAGCTTACGACATATACTGAGTTATTATTTTTTATTTTTGAATACACCCTCACATTCAACCATGTATTGACTCTTTACTGCTCCCCTCTCCCATAATATTTCGATATTCAAGAGAGAATACTTCATAGCTCTTTTAATCCCAATTTTATGGAATGGTATATCCTTTCTTCACCCCCCTCTCTCTCTCCCGCTCCATTATCAACATCGATTGGTCAACAGGATCTTGTTGGCTCAAAATTTCTTGCTCTAGAACCCTACTTTGTCTATAACCCTACTAATGCTATAAAGCGAGTTCTACACTTGCCAAAGCCAGCCAAAAACTTTCTCATACGTTTTACATACCATAGATAATGTGCCAACCCTCCTTTTTGATCACATGTTTTTCTTTCAACATCAAGTATCTATTTATCTCTTTATATCATCAGTTAACTGAAGCCATGCAATTGTTTTCCATTCAATTTTATTTTTTCTAACGCACCATATACAAACTAACCTACTTCCGTTCTTCACATAACATTTCTTTCTCACTACGTAGGTACTCACCGTAAGTACCTTGTGTGAGTAACATTGAATTCTATCGCATCAAAATGGATAATTTTCCAATAATTCCTCTAAATCAAGCACGTATTTACGTTTATCCACATGCCATTCTTTTTTTAATTTAATCAATCAACTATTATATCGTACACATCAAGAAAACATAAAAACTCACCCAGGTGGAAAAAAATAAAACCAAAATGAGTAATTTGAAAAGTACTCCAATTGAAACAATATATAATATAATTTCACTATCGTAATGTGCTCTTGAGACTGCTCTTCAACATCAAAATATATCCTCAGTATCACTTTATTCAAAAACATATTTGAATAGCTATGAGCTCAATTGTATAAAGTTAAACTAACAGCTTTATATACTTTTCTATTTTCCTCTCAGAAGAATTCAACGAATTATAACAGTTATTTAAATTGGTATTTATGGATAACAATTCAAATAACTGTTTAATTTTATTTGCTAAAATTGGTATATATATATATATATAGATACTAAATTAAATATCACAACCTAATGCAGACTACTCAAATGTTTAGAAATAGCTCCTCTCTACAGTAATTTCTGCTAAACTTCCAAACCAATTATTTCCAGAATACCAGGAAATACACTTGCATTCCTTGCATTCTTGGATCCTCATTTGAGACCCGGATCAAAAAACCACATCAAAGCATGGAAGAACACTGTCACGTCGCAGCGGATCTCGTTGCCACCTCCCTCTCGATCAACACTGAGGACTGCTAGCTACGACAAATACCCGAGTCGCAAGAGAATGCCGTACGTATATCCTTTGGCATTGCCACAAGGCATTAGCAAATCCGGAGGGGAATCGGCGAAACGTGGCACGTCGCACGTCTACCGCGATCGGGTACTGCTCCTCGCGAAAAAGTAAAAACTAGCGAAAAGGAAAGAGCGAAATATCTTTCCCCACCGACTCGCCGATTTTTCCTCCGCAGCCTCTGGTAGCCAGACAAGAGCACGCCCCCCCCCCCCTCCTCTCGACGTCAGTGTTATAAATGCGCTCCCTTGACTTTGAACGATTCCCTACACGAGACGCTTCAAATTTATTTTCTTTTCGCGCCACCCTTTGTTTCCCGAGGTGCGGCGGCCCTTTGTGACTCTCGCCATCACCCCCCCCTCCTCCTATGCCATTTGAAGGCAGGCGTGACGTAGGGTGAGGTTGGGGGCGTCGTTCGATAAAAAAAAAGAATGAGAAAAAGTGGAGGATTTGTCTTCATGACGTGCCCTTTGCACCGCGAGGCGGAATAAAGAATCTCGGCAATCCATCTAGGTTTTAGTTATTGAAAAATGAAGTTAAAATGGTGCCACATCAAATGGTCAATCAGCAGCATCACATTGAGGGCTATTAAACATGGGATCATATGGAGAACGGAATCTCTTTTTTTTTTAAATTTCCAATACCGTGAGTCATACCATTTATCCCTTCATTCATTCACTTTTTGTGAATGAATATAACCATTAGTTATTTTTTTTTATCTGGGACAACATATTATTTGCTGCATAACTAAAAAAATGATTTTTGCACCAGGTTTGGATGTGGTTTGTTAGAATATAATTGAGGCGCTCGGGGCTAGATAATGGTAAGCCACACACTGAGAAATACTGAGATTTGTACGCCTTTTTTTATCTGCAAGAGGATGGGAAGCCACTGGCGGAGTATTATTTGAAGAAATCAAGAGATGGCAGTACACACCCTGTTATTTTGTATTGCACCAAAAGAAAACACCTAAGTTATGAAATTTTTCGAACCTTCAAATGTCTCTCCTGGAAAATTTCCTAAATGTGGCTTACCATTATCTAGCCCCGAGCGCCTCAATTATGCAATGAAATCCCTCAGTAATGCATCAAATGATTCCGACCAGTAAATGTTGCCTTATTAGCATCAACTAGCAATATGATTATTTCAAAAATATTCTGAAGTAATGCATTTAGCGCAAGCTTTTCTCTCTGATTAAACTAAAAAAATTGACTGGGACTCTGTTACAAACATTTATCACCACAATTTAGTCGGTGAGTAGCAAAAAGTTATTTGCACAAATTTGGTGCCTTCTGGGTTCCATAAATATTATTCGTAATTGAATACATTCTGAGGAGAATAAATCGACAGCTCAGCTACCTACTTATGCGAAATTCAATTGCGATAATTGTGTTTATCCAGGTTACCAGAAAATTTTTATTAGAAATCACTATTAATCGGTAGATTAAAATTGAGGCTGAATCTTAAATAACTATTAAACCAGAGAGATCGCAACGATACAAGAGCAGTGTGCCAAACCCACGGATATAGAGATAGCCAAACCCTCTCTTCTTACACAGGATTTGGTCATGAAAATAAGAGGAGAAAGGGCTATCCTGCGAATGAATTTATGTTTATTCTTGGGAACAAAAAGGAGTCTAAAAAATAGTCGAATAATCACGTATTTAGGGTAAATTAGGATATTCTATCGATGAAACAACTTCGGTGAAACAACTTCGGCCGTCACATTGTGGAATTTTTCCATGATTGAAAATAAGAATGAACTTTGTAATTTTCCACACGTTTTTAATAACCAACCGGTTTCAACACTCACGTGTCATCATCAGGGACTCCCCGATGATGACACGTGAGTGTTGAAACCGGTTGGTTATTAAAAACGTGTGGAAAATTACAAAGTTCATTCTTATTTTCAATTAGGATATTCTAGTATGTAATGTGAATATATGTGTTTTGAAATTTGAAATATTACGCGAACATGGCAAAGGAAAAATATTGTCCCTGAAAAAATGGAATCCATCACCCGGCCTCCAAATTCACATCAGTTGCAAAATGTGGAGGAAACTATACAGCGTGGAAGAGTGGAAGAAATATGGAGACAGTAATAAGTATGTAAGTCAGTAAGATAAATACGTTAGATAGATTTGTAAGCTGTCATTCAAAGAGAAAACGACGTGACAGTTCACTATCACTACCAAGATTCGACCCTGGGCCCTTGGTGTGAGAGATCATTATGCTAGCCAACAATGCAACACAATCCACTCACAGACTTGCATATTATATTGATGGATAGATTGGTGTTAAAATGTCGGGTTCAACCCAAGTGATTGTCTCATTGATGAGGGTGGAACTCACCAAATACAAAAGCCCAATGGGGTGCAAAGTTCACGAGCCAGAAAGGGGCACCAGTACCACAAAATGCACAACCTATGACCTCCCACAAATATATGATACTTAGAAAGTAAGAAAGCTTTAAACTCCAAAATTCTCTCATCATGATATCGATGTAGGAGATCAAATTTCCTTCGCTGGTTTAGTAATAAGGATACGAAGTGTACTTCCGCCTTCACTGGTTCTCAATTTGCTCCCAAATCTCCACTCATTTGGAGCTAGCAACTTATTTTTTAGCCCTGCTCCCCAATAAAACTCGGATTATAAACAGAATTCCTTCAACATAGTATCGTTTAGACATACGTGTACATACATGTATTAGACATACGTGTATACCCACCATCTCCTCCGCTGGTTCTATTCCAAGAGTACGAGGATTGTCTCTGCCTCGACTGTCTATCAATTTCTCCGCAAATATCTACTCCGCTGGTACCATAAATTTAATTTTTAGAATCACTCCATCCGTCCGACCCTTTTATGATTCCCGTCAACCTTCGGCAAGCAATGCACCTCCCCCTCATCCCTATAATCCCCACATAATCCTTACCTTCCCCCCACTCCATCCTGGACCTCTAAGGACCCCCAAGGAGAACCACTCCCACGAGAACCCTGAAGCCGAGGATTAGGATAGGGGGAGGAAGACGCAAAGTCAAAGAGAGAGAGAGAGACGGTGATTGGGAGAAAGAGATAAAAGAAAAGGATGAATGGGTGTCGCCAGCGTGTAAGAGAGAGAGAGAACGTGGGTGAAAAAGGAATGGGGGAAGGAGATATAAAAGAAGGAGGGAGGGAGGAATGTTCGGAAGGAATGTACGAATGTACCAAAAGCGATGTCGTGGAATAGCACGCCTGGGGGATCTGGGGGAAAAAAAGCTGAAAATTTCTCTCACATCTCCACCGAGCATCTCGTCGGATCCGAAGACAGCCTTACACACCTCCACACGCGACTTCTCCTTTCCTCCCCTCCCGTTTCCGACATGTTTTAGCTGAGGTTACGCCCCCAAACCGCTCTTTTCTACTCCCACCCTTCACTTTTCCCTTTTCACCATCCATTCCTGGCCGGTACGAAAAAACCGTTCACTCCCTCTCCGAATCCGAGCCCACAGTCCCTCCCGCCGTTCGTGAAGTTTTTGCGATAAGCCTTCCTTTTCCTTGCGAGCATCTCTGCTGAGATGACTGGGCATAGAGAGTGACTATTATGCGTGTTATCAGTGGTGGCACAGTTGAGAGTCACTAGGCAACACCAATAACACTGTAATTTATTCCTTTTCGATTTAATTTGACTCACACACAACACAACAAAATATAAACAGTATCATAATAAATTACCCTCACAATATATCACTTTCACTCTTGTTATCTTCAGGCTCAATTTTTACAGGCCATAAATCACTTCACGAGCCACTTCACTTTTCACTCTCACATAAAATATAACAAGTACCCTCTTAAAAATAAGTACCTACATAATAGTGGGGAGTGGACCGCTTTATCCCTCTAGTTTATCTGGAGTTCCTAGCTGAGGCGATCCCCGTCTCCTTGGTTAATCCTGGCTTCTCCGCCACCTTCCTTTTCTCTCTTGTTAGACTTAGTCGCCACTTTCCACTTCACTGTTGTCAGACCATCATACTAGAAGCTAGACGCCCCTTCACTGTTCTTAGACTATCAGACTCGCCTAGAAGACCACTTCCCTCTTCTTGGACTATCAGCCTCCCTAGCAGCCCCGTCTCTCCCTTCGTCCCTCTTTATATAGGCACAACCTAATTGTTAACGCTCGGCCAAAATTAGTCTCCCTCCGTCCTGCCGCGAGTTCAACAATACCTTGCGAGACAATTTCTATTCTTGGGAATGCATCTCCCGAATGACCTGAATCACCAGGCTCAATGACAAATTGGCCATTGTCGAGGCCGACGCCATATTTCCCTATGTCTCCGTATAAATATTCTGTACAAAAACCAACATGGCGGCTCCCCAACTCCCCAGCATGCCATGGCTAAAAATTGATACGTTACAACACTGTTCAACAAAGATTTTGTCCTAGAGACGTTGTTGGGTGATCTTAGACGTATTTTTCGTGCTGATTCCGAATCTGTGCTTAGATTCTTTCTATCACGTCTGGCTTCCTTAGGACAGCTGAATGTATGTTTTTGCTATAACGAGAGTAGTAATTTATTTCATTTATATATCGTGATAGCATGAGAAGGTGAAAATAAAACTTTCCTGTCAAAACATGTTGTCCTACGATGTCATGCCTTCCTATCCTGTCAAAACACGTTTAAACTTGCACTATCCTATCGTTTTGTTCAAAGCAATGCTGAATCAGCTGCCACTTCACATCAATATATCACTAACTGTCGACGCGTATTATAATCAACCCAGCTTGAAATATATATTAAGAACCCCTGCATAATATGCTAGGTTCGATCAGATTAACAAGATTAGAGAGATAGATTGTCGTACCGATAGCTTTAATATGTCATTTTTCCCGCGTACCATAAGAGGGCACAATAGGCAGCGTAGCCAAGGGATAGGTAGGTGAAATATTGCTAGAGTTGTCTGTAGTGCATGATGCATGTTATAACAACCATATATCCCTTTCTTATTATGTAGATACTAACCACCTGTCTGCATGTGACCCTATTATCTAGCATGTCTCCATCTAGTAGCTTAGTTGCATGTCAATAGTGCATGTTTGGTGATCTTCACCCCCTGCCGCACACCCTCGTGGTGGCTCGCACGTAGATGCAGATGCAGATATACTTCCCTTCCTAGAACGAGGGAGTCAATTGAGCGTGGTAGAGAAATCTGGAGAAAATGCCACCAACGCTGTATATGCAGTATGCAGTGAAGGAAGTATTGCACTCGCTAGAATTTCCATCTTGAGGATAATCCCAGCTTGTATTTCTAAGGCGTACAAACACATTTCCTCACCTATTCAGGTCCTACGTAATGCAAGAGAGGTGTTACGATTCACAATGCATGTGTGTATATACTTCAGCAAATCTCGAAGGAAAACTGGCAAATTGTTATTGGAGCTCACAGAATTTTTTAGAAAAAATTGATATAATCCATGAGCACAGGAATATGGGATCTCCGAGAACATCACTTTGCCATCGTCTTCATAGAGAACTTTTGCTTGAAATTAGAATTCAAATACAACAATATCCATGCATTTTATTTAACTTCACTTCACTTCCAAAAAAGCGTTGGAGAAAAATATTACTCAGCTGAAATACTACATAAATCCCTACAAGCCAGATGATTTTTATACAGTATAACATTTACGGGCAAAGAAAGAAACAAGATTTAATCATGAACACGGCTCCAGAGAATAATAATTAAAGCGTTTTTAAAGGGTACTTAAAATAATTTGCAAACAGATGTGTTGAAAAATATACATTGTTGTAATTCATGAGAACTTTGAATATATCTATAAATTGATTGTCGATTGGGAAGATAATACAGCGCATGAACGGATTCAAATCCAACCCTATTTCGATGTAGAGTTATTTCAGAAAATTCATTTCATCCCAAGAAGTCAAATTGCCTGATTGATCATCAGTCGTGTCGTGGCTCTCCTGTATTTAATGACTTCTCAGACAGAGAGGAAAGGTGGGAGAATGAGATTGGAGAGCGAACGTGGTCTACTCTTAACGAAAGGAACTAAAAAATTCCACAGCTGTGCAGAAATGAACTAGGAATGCTCTCTACAGGGCAACCAATTAGGACATTTGGCATTTTCACCAGAATACAAATCAACTCCTTTTGGATGGCAATCACTACTCTTATTGCTCACCCACCTCACGTTTCCATGTCTACTCTCCACTCTAAACAACGTAAGGCTCAAAAATGGATATTGTTGAATTATGGGGAATATATTTTTCCAGCCTACAAGTTAGCCTAATAGCCTTAATACCAAGTCCTAGTCCTCCTTCCCAAACGTTTTCACCGACAAAAAATATATTAAAGCTCTGTGAAATGTTTTCGATACCACAACTCAATCAAAACAGAGGATCAGAAAAGCTATTTGTCCGAGAAATAGGAGGAGTGGTGTTGTCAACCCATTGGCAATAATTGAAACTGATACCTGCAATGGATTTAGCCTGAAACAGAACGAGTAGCAGGAAACGACAAGAGAAATGAGAAATGGATAAAGGGGAGACGATGAAGAAGTAAAAAAGCAGAAGTCATTTCCAAAGCAGAAACAGGACGGAAGGAACGGGAAAGAAAACGACAGACGTGAAATATTAAGGCTGAGAGTAGAGAGGGAGGGGAGACTTTGGGGTCACAAAATACTGTGTCGAAGTTATTGAGTGAGGGCTAATTTAGAAATGATACCCATTTTATCTCCAGGTTTCATATTCGTCGAACTTACCACGTCAACTGCAGCAGCAGCTTTGTGTGCTACGTCACTTCAGCACAAGAAAGTCATTTCCAAATTTCACTGCCTTTCATGTAAAATAACGCACAGTAGTAACACACCTCAATTTAAAAAGGTTTGATTCTGCTTCGACCAGCACATATGCCGATATCACAATTAAAAATTCAGAGCAGGGGTCCCGGAAGTGTTTAATTTTGACCAAAAGGATTTGACATGACATTTTTATAGCTCGATTTTAAGCTGAAGAGTCATTTATAAACAGTTAATTCAATATTATTCTAATAAAAAATCATTAAAACTGTGGTAGTGTTTTTTGCTAAATTAGGATATGAATTTTGGAAGAAAATTTTCTAAAAATTACTTAATTTTTTTGTCAACTGCTATAAAAATCCCGGGCAAGAGCCTTTCTGTACGCCCCACTTAAAATCTTCGCGATTCGATTTTTCCTCGTGTCAGAACTTCGCAGGACATCGCAGGTGGCCCAGGGAAAGGAACTGGTCCCCCTTCCCTGAATGTGTGAATTTCACACGTCATTGGTACGGGGTGAGCTCTACTCTCACCTATCAAAAACCAACCTCCGAGTTGAACACACACATGAAAATTTTGTACGTCAATAAGGAATAGTATCAAAGTTTCAGCAATTTCGATGCCTCGCAGCGTGACTGGCTCGAAAGAAAATGAATGATCCCTGCTGCA
Organism: Platycnemis pennipes; assembly: GCA_933228895.1. Lineage (NCBI taxonomy): Eukaryota > Metazoa > Arthropoda > Insecta > Odonata > Platycnemididae > Platycnemis > Platycnemis pennipes. The sequence continues at coordinate 115,948,749 of OW121850.1, forward strand.
AATTATTGGAGATCGATTAGAATTAAAAATTTTGGTACTCATGTACGTTTAATTAAAATTTCTGCTAAATGAAACAATTTGTCTTTTACAGCAGGAAAAATTATGAATATAAGAGGATACATTTCTTACATGTGTAATAATAATGATTTTTATAAAATAATAATGATGACTGTGGCAGGCGAGATGTAGTGGAAAGTATACATGTTTGTATCAGGTTTATATAGGTTTGGTATCAGGTACATACCTGATGATGACCTAACGGTTGAAACGCGTCGTAACGACATAAATATTGTAGAAAAAGTGCTATCTTGTTTTATTACAAAAATAATAATAATTAATAATTTTTCTATTTCCATTATTTAACCAGTTCTATCATAGATCCTCGGTCTTCGGCCGAAAAAATATTCAGCATATTAAAATGAATGCTTTTGTTCTTGAATTAACTCGGAAAAAGCCTTTTTGTTGTGAAACTTCGGAATATTATTGCACTACCTCAGAAGTATCAGATTCTTATTTTCAATTATTTATCACGCTCTAACGTAACCATTGCCTTGATCATCGATAACCTATTACATAAACATCATCGTCATAATGAGTGGATAATTCTAAGATTGGTTTGACGCAACTCTCCACTAGACTCTCCTATAGGCTAGTCTCTTCATACTATTATAATTCTCCCTTTTGCATTTTTCGGAACTGATTTCGATGTGATTAAGGACAGTAAGTCGTTTCAATTATGATCCGTAAGGCATCTTGGAAATATTACTTAGCAACCTGTAATATATTATTTAATTTACTTTCTCTCACACACAATACAACTAAACTCACACGCCTAAACGTTGGGAGTCATTAATGTAATATATTATTTACTTTTTGAACACTTTATTTGTTATGCCACTTGGCTATCTGTTGTTGATCACATAAATACTGACTCACAACACAAATAGATATAAACAATATAATAAATTACCCTCCTATTCGTTAACAATATCACTTTCACTTTCACTTTCTTCAGGCTCCAATTTACAGGCCATAAATCACTTCACCAATGATTACGAGCCACTTCACTTTTCACTCTTCACATACAAAACAACAAGTACCCTCTTAAAATTATGTACCTACAAAAGTAGTGGGGAGTGGACCGCTTTATCCCTCTAGTTTTATATGGAGTTCCTGGCTGATTTCCTCCAATATGCGATCCCCGCCTCCTTCGTGTACCCTGGCTTCTCCGTCTTGGCTGATGTTTCATCGCCTGTCTCCGATTAGGTCCAATCCCGCCGGATGATTCTACGACGTGGACTCCGCTTCCCTCGTGACACTTCCTAGACCTCAATGCTTTTTTGATCTCACACCCAACGAGGGTTCTTCTCCGATCTGGAGTATTGTTAGGTATCGCTCTCCGTCCCTCTTTATATAGTCATACTCCCTCATTGTTAACGCTCGGCCATAAATTAGTTTCCCTGCGTAACATGCCGCGAGTTCAACAATAGCCACCGATACAATTTCTATTATTGGGATTGCATCTCCCGAATGCCCCGAATCACCATGTTCATTGCTAAATTAACCATTGTCGAGGCCGACGCCATATTTCCCTATGACTCTGTATACATTTTCTAGACAAAACCCAACATGGCGGCTCCCCAAATCCCAAGCATGACATGGCTAAAATTGACACGTTACAAACCTTTTGTATACTCTCCAATTGAGAGTAGTTGACTAGAAGTGTAAAAATATGGTACAGAATTCACTTTGGCCAAGAGTGTGCGCCACGAGGTACGATGAAAGGAAAGAGAAGATGAAGGAAAAGGTTCCTGAGGATGTAGGGTACAGCAGTTATGAGAGATTCTCTATCGAACAACGACATGAGGGAGGGCGCGGGCGAATGGGAAATAAAATAATGGAATGAGAGGGGGAGGGTGTCCATTAACCTGAAAGATGGCACTTTCCGCCTAAACGAAGGGAACAAAAACATCTAGGACACCCAGAATTGGTAACCTCACGGCAAAGCCTTCAGTCCTCTGAAAATAGCTGCGCGTGTACACAATCAAGCCTTCTCGTGGGTAGCCAGAGGACTCAAAACAGCGTTCGACAAGTAAATAGACCCAGAGGCGACGTAAAATAAAAACGCATCCTTATCATCGGACGGGATAACAGTGAGATGGAAAAACACACATTTGGCATTTTCTGGAGAAATACGTTGTAACAAAAAATAGAAAAATACTACAGCTACTATACCGTCGAGAGAAAGCGACCTTGCGGAAAAGGAAATGAAAATATGGAACAGGGAGACATTTCTTCACGCCCGTTCTCCTACACAAGTCGATCTTACAATGGCTGGCCATTACTATGACCTCAAATATATGCCTGTCGGTCCCAGCGAAGCTGAAATATCACCTTCTTGAGAATGGGAGTATCGGGAGGAGCACTTAGAACTCAATGTTGTTCTTGGTGAAAACCATCAAGTGTGGGCCCATTTATTGTAGAAATCGAAAATTTTTTTTTACATTTCGAAAAAGCACAGTTTTCAGGGATAACAAAAATTGTAAACAAAACATGGCATTAGAAACGCCTTTCGTCTCCGAGTGCTTTCCAAAATCAACGCGTAAAAAATCATTGCCAAACGGTAAAAAATCGTTCGTCGCAATATTTTCAACGCTTATAGTAAACAATGCACATCATTTTAGTACCCATTAAGTTCAGCGATGGCTTTTTTTCAAAAAAGTATTTGAGCTACGAATAGAAATTTCTAACGATATTTCTTCACTTGCTATCAGCAAAATTAACGACATAAACAAACAGAAAATCGTAAAGAAGTAAGTGTGAACTGCCTCAAATTTAAAAGAGCCACTATTTAATGAATCTGAAGAAAGAATGACCTATTACTGGACATTAACAATGCTAAAATGTATTGCCACACTTAATGCCATTATTGACTTTATTGGACTTCATCTATTGAAATCGTTCCTTTATTCTGCTAAAAGAAACATGTACCCATCATATTAAATACCAACGACAAGTACCATCGTTACAGGTTCCTTGCGTTGATGCTTAATATCAACGTGAGCATTCTCTTAATATGGGCAACCTAAAAAATTATAAAATACCTATTTCCAGATTTAATTGTACTTTTCTGCTAGAGCACTTTTTCACATAGATCTGCTTTTCCTAGTACAACTCTCTCTTCAGCTCAACATGTAGTTGTGCTTCATAACGTTGACCGAGAGAAAGATATTTTCCGTAGAAAATTGATAATTATTTTGAGCAGTAATTAGGTTCTCATGTCACCACAAAACCCCCTACTGTTTGCATTAAATACAACTAAACCTTAGAGAAATGACCGAATGATTGCCATTAAATACGCAGTAGGTAAAATCCTTTGAGAAAGGTCAACACGCGTCACTTTCGATTGCCAAGAAAAACTAGGTAGAGGCTCCAAGAACATATTTACAATAAGAATATATTTAAGAGTAGGTACTCCAAGAGTATATTTCCAGAGCATTGTTGGTTTGTAAGAGGAGGAATGTTGTCTGAGTAAGAATGACAAGAATGATGGTATTATAGTGAACAACCTTACGGGAAGATTGAAGAATGAATTAAATCACGACATCGGGTGTTATTTTGCGGAAATCTTGTTTGTGAAAAAAGTTTGTGATGAATTTATGTAACCAAGAAGCGTAACATTGTTGTTGTTGTTGTTTATAAAAAAAATTGTCAGCAAAGGTATGTAACAATATTTCTCTGGAAACATTTTTTCCCTCTCTTTCTTTTCTGATTTAAGTCTGTACAAAATTAATGAAAATGTAAAAACTTACATTGTGCACTAAATAGCCCTGATGAAGCCGCAATGAAGAGGCGAAACGTTGGCGAAAATTGGTGTTCATCATAAACGACCAAACAACTTCATGAAACTTTTCCATTTCTACATAAATAGAGTGGTCGATAACATACTTCATTATATGAAATGCGTACAAAGCTCATGTCAACAAATTGGACAACTCCATCCGGGGATGGCAGCTGTCTGATTTTGCCAATCATGGTTCACTGGTTTTTTATCGAAACTTAGGGTGGATACCCAATTTCTCGAAATAGAAGCTAAAGACTGGGAGAGCAATCCTATTTTTTTTGAAACTCTAGCCATATGTAAATTATACGCGATCCACAAATGATGCTGCCGAAAGAGGCGTCGCTTTATCCAAACATTTTAGTAATATGCAAACAAAGGATGAAGAGGAAAAACAGGGTTTGCCTGTTGTAGTTGCTAATGATAGGAAGCAGTGAAACAACAACAACGAATATTTCGTAAATTTGTGCCTTTCATTCCTAAACATCCAGATTACAAGCGATTAACACATAAATATACGAAAGAAAATCTACTATTCCTGGAAGGTAGGCAACTGATGATCTGAATTTGGGACAGCGTGGTCCAGAATGGTTCCGGGTGACAACTGACATCAAACGTAGTCACTTTCGTTCAGTAAATATTTTTGTACAGCCAATAACATAGCTCTGAAGTGCAAAAAGGTGACATTTTGGGCAAATTCAGTATTTCAAAACTTCCCGTGCCCTGCGCGGCCAATAAAACTATCGCATGTACTTACGGTTTCGGATTTGAGATCTGTATGTAAAAACGAAACTTTTAACGAGTCCGTCCCTTACATTTTTACCCACTTTCCGGATATGGACCACCCTCATGCCTCGCTGCCATTGAGAAACACGCTCCAGATGAGCGTTCTGATGAATAGTTTCCTTACTTCTACGCTTGTATTTCCAGCGGTAAATAGATTCTTCTTTTGACAGAATGCCCTCTTTGCCTGGGCTATTCTTCTGACTATTTCTTTCTTGCTTCGTCCATCGTTGGTTACTCGGCTTTCAAGGTAGCAGAACTATTTCACCTCTTGCAGTTTCTGTTTTCCTAGTTTAACGTTGGTTTTGGCCTCCTCTCTTTTGTTGCACACCAATATCTTAGTTTTCTTTTTATTGATCTTCAGATGATATCTGGCCCTTGTCCTTTCCATGGTTATTAGAGTCTTATTCAGCTCCTTCTCGGTCTCTGCTAAGAGTGCTATGTCATCAGCGAATCGCAGCATGCTAATTTTTTCTCCGTGGATATTTACTCCAGAAGACTTCTTGTTTTCATTGATGGCTTTCTCAATGTAAACATAAAAAATTACAGGAGACAGAGCACAGCCTTGTCTCACTCCTTTCTTTAATCTTCCTTATTCACAGCTGGGTCCAGATTTAATCACAGCCACTTGGTTTTTATACAGACTGTGGATAATTCTTCGGTCTTTGTAGGACACTCCAATTCCTTTCAAATTTCCAATCATTGAATTCCAATCCACGTTGTCAAAAGCCTTCTCCAAATCCACGAATGCATTGAACATCGGTTTTTCCTTCTCCATTCTCTTCTCTATCAGCCACATAAGGGCCAATACTGCTTCTCTGGTTCCCTTACTTTTCCTGAATCCGAATTGATCTTCATCCGGGAACTCCTCAGCTTTTCGTTCTATTCTTCTATGGATGAACCTTGCCAATAGCTTTGATGCATGTGTCGTCAGTCTTATAGCCCTAAAATTTTCGCATTTCTCCGCACTTTTCTTTTTGGGATTAGGAATGATGATGTTTTTCTCGAAGTCCCTGGGCGTTTCTCCTATTGAGCACATGTCACAGATGGAATTATAGTTACAGATGGGTTAATGTCTTCTCTCCTACATTTTTAATTAGTTTTGCAGGAATATCATCAATTCCAGAAACCTTATTCATGCGAAGGTCCCTTACTGCTGCGTCAAATTCCGATCTTAATATTGATGCTCCCATATCATCCACTTCAACTTCTCTTTCCACTTCGATCACTTTTGTGCTGAGATTGTTCAGGCATGACTAAAGAGAGATATAACAATTTACCCCAATGGGGAACTGAGGAATTTCCATAAGTTTTTCGTCATTAAAATATTTTTGAAAACCTATACTTAAAAAATGAATTCATGACACAGTGGCTTATTTTCGTGACTTTACATAACCCAGATCTACAGACCAAGATCTAGAGTCACGATAATGGATACGGTAAACAAAATAAAATAATCACAGAATAATCGGAATTATTACGCTGGTTAACGAGTGCCTCCTTCGAAGAGATAAAAATGTTTACATGTTCTCCCTCCGTTAAGAAAGTTGACGTCAAGGAAACAAAAATTGGAGCAAATGAGGTGGCACTCCTTGCATGAAAATTGAGAAAAAAGAGAAAAAGGCGGGCAGGTAAAAGAGAGAAAGGAAGTCGAGAAGAAAAAGGGGCGGATACGAAGAAGGAAGAAAGGGGGCTTGGAACGGAGGAAAAAACTCCTTATTCTTCAGGAGGAGATGAGAGATGAGGACGGAAAAGCTGTTATCCTCAGAGAGAAAAAAGAAAGAGAGGCAAAAGTCGTAACGGGGCAATTCGAAAAAGATTGGAAGCGGAAGGAGGAAGGAAGGTATTGACGGACGGAGATAGGGAAGGAGGAAAACCTACTTCCCCCCCGTCTTATCGCTCTTCCGCCTAAGTCCCCTCGCTCAAACCTCCACCCACCCGCGCGCTATGAGTATTTGCAAACAGGGGCGCAAGCATATTTTGCTTACGTTCCGACTGAGATACGGGTCCCATGAAGAGCCCACTGAGGCGCAGGCAAGAGATGCAGGAGATAAGGGTGGAAGACAGCGAAGATGCCCTTAAGGAGGTTCCACCGTGACTCCACGACTCAAAATCCCGTAAAAGAGGTAAGTATGTTATTTAATGAATAAATACCTATCCAGAAAAACACCTATATGGGAAATCATCTATAGGGTGATAACGCACACACAATAATTGTATGAGTATGGTATTATATAGCGTGTTGTAGTTGCATTCTATTTTTCACAAGCACTTTTAACTCATTTGACTTCGAAACATGACTGACGTGTTGTTGCCACGTTTAATTTCCAAAGACAGAAGACATGCTCATTCCCGCTAATGCGTATTCTAATATAGGTTAAATACTTTCTTATTCAGTTTTAAACTATTCCCTTGCAAATACGACTCTTTGTTTTGAATTTTATTAATATTGATGTTTTTGAAAACTGTTCCGCAACAATGACGCTGCTACCATTTCGTAGCATTGGTAGTAATTAAACCATGTCAATAACCTGTGAAATATTAAAATTAAATAAAAAATATAAGAAGGACCTAGGTAAGTTATATTCCTTAATTAAGTAAGTAAATAGGCTTGTAAGCACGTTCCCTCACAAGTACCGTCGCCAATGATACTGTAGGTGTACCAAAATTGGTAGGTTTCGTTTTTACATACAGATCTCAAATACAAAACCGTAAGTACATGCGATAGTTTTATTGGTCGCGCAGGGCACGGGAAGTTTTGAAATACTGAATTTGCCCAAAATGTCACCTTTTTGCACTTCAGAGCTATGTTATTGGCTGTACAAAAATATTTACTGAACGAAAGTGACTACGTTTGATGTCAGTTGTCACCCGGAACCATTCTGGACCACGCTATCCCCAATTTAGATCATCGGTTGCCTACCTTCCAGGTACAGTAGATTTTTTTTCGTATATTTATGTGTTAATCGCTTGTAATCTGGATGTTTAGGAATGAAAGGCACAAATTTACGAAATATTCGTTGTTGTTGTTGTTTCACTGTTTCCTATCATTAGCAACTACAACAGGCAAACCCTGTTTTTGCTCTTCATCCTTTGTTTGCATATTACTAAAATGTTTGGATAAAGCGACGCCTCTTTCGGCAGCATCATTTGTGGATCGCGTATAATTTACATATGGCTAGAGTTTCAAAAAAAATAGGATTGCTCTCCCAGTCTTTAGCTTCTATTTCGAGAAATTGGGTATCCACCCTGAGTTTCGAGAAAAAACCAGTGAACCATGATTGGCAAAATCAGACAGCTGCCATCCCCGGATGGAGTTGTCCAATTTGTTGACATGAGCTTTGTACACATTTCTTATAATGAAGTATGTTATCGACCACTTTATTTATGTAGAGATGGAAAAGTTGCATGAAGTTGTTTGGTCGTTTATGATGAACACCAATTTTCGCCAACGTTTCGCCTCTTTATTGCGGCTTCATCAGGGCTATTTAGTGCACAATGTAAGTTTTTACATTTTCATTAATTTTGTACAGACTTAAATCAGAATAGAAAGAGAGGAAAAAAAATGTTTACAGAGAAATCTTGTTAAATACCTTTGGTGACAATTTTTTTTAATTAAATTTTGTATATCTGTTCTGTAACGGAACAGATATACAAAATTTAAGTAAAATATACCATAACATTATATCAACTTTATAAATATATCTTACTCAACAATACCATCAACTTATATATTAAAATTCATGCAATATTCACTTTTGTTATTAAAAAAATATATATATATTTACACAAATAAATATTCTTGATGTAATAATTTTAAAGTTTTGGTTGTTTTCGATTTGTATATAAAAAAGTGTGTGATGAAGTTATGTAACCAAGAAGCGTAACATTGTTGTTGTTGTGGTTTATAAAAAAAATTGTCACCAAAGGTATGTAACAAGATTTCTCTGTAAACATGTTTTCCTCTCTTTCTATTCAGATCTAAGTCTGTGAAAAATTAATGAAAATGTAAAAACTTACATTGTGCACTAAATAGCCCTGATGAAGCCGCAATAAAGAGGCGAAACGTTGGCGAAAATTGGTGTTCATCATAAACGACCAAAAAATTCCATGTAACTATTCCATTTGTACACATTCGCATCATTGATTGGGTTTGATTTAATGGCATAAACTATAGCCTTTTTTACCCTATAAAGTCACATTGGGATCAAACAGAGCAAGGCACACAAGCTCAGGAGACAGACACCACAGGTGTCCCAGTGACTTGCGGCCCGCAGTCTTCCACAGTTTCCCCTCGGCATCATTCTTCTTGTGGTGAAATAAACCAATCTGTGGATTGATGACCAATGATGATGGTGATTAGTCATGCCTGTTAACGCGCACAACTTTAAGTGATCGTTGAAATAACTATGTGTCCATTCCGAAGGTTAATCTGGTTTCTGAGGGTAAATAATACCAAATACTAGGTCCAATTGTATATTAAATTCTCATATAAGGGATTAGCACCTGTGTTTAAAATAGCGCTTTGGTCCCTGGAAAAAACACAGCTTGGGTTTGGCTAAAAGTATCTCTCCGGATTCGAACCTTGACTTCCTATGAAATTCGTACGCGAATAATAGTTACTTTTATATTGATTTCCGGATATTAAAATGAAATTAAAACGATTTTCCGTTTTACTCTTGAGCCTTTATCATCGTCGCGTTCAATCATAGAAGACAGAATAGAATGTGCAAATTTCCTCCAAGATAAAAATTGAATTACGACCTATCGTACGATATACTATCATCATCAGATGACCTTGTACATCAAAATTTAGGCCACAGTTGTTTTTATTTTGGTGGGAAATTACGTATTTTATTCTCCATTATGCTGGATCTCCGCAAAATAACACCCGATGTCGTGATTTAATTCATTCTTCAATCTTCCCGTAAGGTTGTTCACTATAATACCATCATTCTTGTCATTCTTACTCAGACAACATTCCTCCTCTTACAAACCAACAATGCTCTGGAAATATACTCTTGGAGTACCTACTCTTAAATATATTCTTATTGTAAATATGTTCATGGAGCCTCTACCTAGTTTTTCTTGGCAATCGAACATGACGCGTGTTGACCTATCTCAAAGGATTTTACCTACTGAGTATTTAATGGCAATCATTCGGTCATTTCTCTAAGGTATAGGTGTATTTAATGCAAACAGTAGGGGGTTATGTGGTGACATGAGAACCTAATTACTGCTCAAAATAATTATCAATTTTCTACGGAAAATATCTTTATCTCGGTCAACGTTGTGAAGCACAACTACATGTTGAGCTGAAGAGAGAGTTGTACTAGGAAAAGCAGATCTATGTGAAAAAGTGCTCTAGCAGAAAAGTACAATTAAATCTGGAAATATGTATTTTGTATTTTTTTAGTTGGCCCATATTAAGAGAATTTTCACGTTGATATAAAGCATCAACGCAAGGAACTTGTAACTATGGTACTTATCGTTGGTATTTAATATGATGGGTACATGTTTCTTTTAGCAGAATAAAGGAACGATTTCAATAGATGAAGTCCAATAGGGTCAATAATGGCATTAAGTGTGGCAATACATTTTAGCATTTTTAATGTCCAGTAATAGGTCATTCTTTCTTCAGATTCATTAAATAGGGGTTCTTTTAAATTTGAGGCAGTTCACACTTACTTCTTTACGATTTTCTGTTTGTTTATGTCGTTAATTTTGCTGATAGCAAGTAAAGAAATATCGTTAGAAATTTCTATTCGTAGCTCAAATACTTTTTTGAAAAAAAGCCATCGCTGAACTTAATGGGTACTAATTTGATGTGCATTGTTTACTATAAGCGTTCAAAATATTGCGACGAACGATTTTTTACCGTTTGGCAATGATTTTTTACGCGTTGATTTTGGAAAGCACCCGGAGACGAAAGGCGTTTCTAATGCCATGTTTTGTTTACAATTTTTGTTATCCCTGAAAACTGTGCTTTTTCGAAATGTAAAAAAAACATTTTCGATTTCTACAATAAATGGGCCCACACTTGATGGTTTTCACGAAGAACAACTTTGGGTTCTAAGTGCTCCTCCCGATACTCCCATTCTCAAGAAGGTGATATTTCAGCTTCGCTTGAACCGACAGGCTTATATTTGAGGTCATAATAATGGCCAGGCATTGTAAGATCGACTTGTGTAGGAGAACGGGCGTGAAGAAATGTCTCCCTGTTCCATATTTTCATTTCCTTTTCCGCAAGGTCGCTTTCTCTCGACGGTATAGTAGCTGTAGTATTTTTCTATTTTTTGTTACAACGTATTTCTCCAGAAAATGCCAAATGTGTGTTTTTCCATCTCACTGTATTCCCGTCCGATGATAAGGATGCGTTTTTATTTTACGTCGCCTCTGGGTCTATTTACATGTCGAACGCTGTTTTGAGTCCCCTGGCTACCCACGAGAAGGCTTGATTGTGTACACGCGCAGCTATTTTCAGAGGACTGAAGGCTTTGCCGTGAGGTTACCAATTCTGGGTGTCCTAGATGTTTTTGTTCCCTTCGTTTAGGCGGAAAGTGCCATCTTTCAGGTTAATGGACACCCTCCCCCTCTCATTCCATTATTTTATTTCCCATTCGCCCGCGCCCTCCCTCATATCGTTGTTCGATAGAGAATCTCTCATAACTGCTGTACCCTACATACTCAGGAACCTTTTCCTTCATCTTCTCTTTCTTTTCATCGTACGTCGTGGCGCACACTCTTGGCCAAAGTGAATTCCTTACCATATTTTTACACTTCTAGTGAACTACTCTCAACTGGAGAGTATACAAAAGGTTGCTAAGTAATATTTCCAAGATGCCTTACGGATTATAATTGAAACGACTTACTGTCCTTAATCACATCGAAATCAGTTCCGAAAGATGCAAAAAGAGGAGAATTATAATGGTATGAAGAGACTAGCCTATAGGAGAGTCTAGTGGAGAGTTGCGTCAAACCAATCTTAGAATTATCCACTCATTATGACGATGATGTTTATGTAATAGGTTATCGATGATCAAGGCAATGGTTACGTTAGAGCGTGATAAATAATTGAAAATAAGAATCTGATACTTCTGAGGTAGTGCAATAATATCCCGAAGGTTCACAACAAAAAGGCTTATTACACACGACCATAGTTTCGTAAGAAGGCTCCATCATCATATGATCATTATCACCACCTGATGATATAGCCTAGCAACAAAACCATGGTCGTGCCTAATAAACGTCTACGTGGAAACTGCAGTGTTGATACCTTTACTCCTACTGTGATTAACTCCCACAAAGTTTTACCCGAATCTGTGTCATAAAGTAGATACACATATAAAATAAGATACGATATTTACGAGGTATTGCCTTAAATTAAATAAGAAAAATATTCATAATGGACATAAAGACTAAACTTAGTTCATTAAAAAAGCTGAAGGGAAATCATACTTTGAAAAGATGCGTTTTGAAAGGCCGAAGGTGCCAGAGATAGAAATCAAGATGGAAATAATCGTTAGAGTAACCATCAAGAAAAAAAACAAAATCTAATGAAAGTAGCATACGCAAGAATGTAAATAGCAAATAGCTCATATTAAGTGTATCTAAAACACTCTTCGGCATGGTAGTGAGTATGAATAATAAAATAGGTAGAGAAAATATTGACTGAGAATATTAAGAAATGGCGTGGCAAAACAATGCTGAAGATAATACTGAGCAATAAATGATTAACTTAAAGTTTTAAGAAGATGATGCAATAAAAACGGAAATACGGAAAAGGGGGAAAATCCTTCGTGAAATCATCGCGAGAAATCGATGATCACACGAAAAAAATTGGGAGAGAATGAGAGGGACTGAGAGGTGGTTTGCCATTGAAATATAAACAGAAAATAATAAGTAAATGATGAGATAGTGAATAGAGAATGGTAATAACAGAATTATGAAGAGGATAGTTGAAATAAGAATGGACTCAAATTAAGACTACGTAAAGGTGATAGTAGCACTGATGTCGATGAAAACAATAAGAGGATAGAGAGGAAGTTAATTAAACAACATATAACAAAAAGAACGGAGTCTTGAAAGCCGAGTACAGCGAATTTATACACATCAGTATATCCCCACGAGAACACACACCTAATCAGAGTATTCCTTTCGTGGCGAAGAACTCGTTTCACTATAAACTCCACCTCGCTCCACACCGCTCCACCTAAAATGCGCTATTACGTTTCTCTTATGTTGAAATGGAAGTTTAGAGAGACCTAAAACTCAGAAAATGCTGGTCAAGATGATTAAACAGTTTGTAACATAACAATTGAGCCGCCGAGATAAACAATGCAGGGTGTAACAGTGGAAGTAAACAAGTGTTGGTAATTAAGGAACAATAGGAGAGAGAGAGAATCGTGAAGTAGGGATGGACGGTTATGAGAAGAAAACCGGTGTTAGGTTAACCGGTTATTTTAAACAGAATGAGTACTTGAGTATTAAAACCTTTGGAAAATAACCGGTTATTTTTAGTTTTTATAAGGGGGGGGGAGAAGAAGAGTTTTGTGTAAAATTGTAAAATACTGATATTTACTGATATTTATTAATTACCTATGTAATGATGTACCTTGATGTAATAATTTTAATGTTTTGGTTGTTTTCGATTTGTATATAAAAAAGTTTGTGATGAAGTTATGTAACCAAGAAGCGTAACATTGTTGTAGTTGTTTATAAAAAAAATTGTCACCAAAGGTATGTAACAAGATTTCTTTGTAAACATGTTTTCCTCTCTTTCTATTCTGATCTAAGTCTGTAAAAAATTAATGAAAAGGTAAAAACTTACATTGTGCACTAAATAGCCCTGATGAAGCCGCAATAAAGAGGCGAAACGTTGACGAAAATTGGTGTTCATCATAAACGACCAAAAAATTCCATGTAACTATTCCATTTGTACACATTTGCATCATTGATTGGGTTTGATTTAATGGCATAAACTATAGCCTTTTTTACCCTATAAAGTCACATTGGGCTCAAACAGAGCAAGGCACACAAGCTCAGGAGACAGACACCACAGGTGTCCCAGTGACTTGCGGCCCGCAGTCTTCCACAGTTTCCCCTCGGCATCATTCTTCTTGTGGTGAAATAAACCAATCTGTGGATTGATGACCAATGATGATGGTGATTAGTCATGCCTGTTAACGCGCACAACTTTAAGTGATCGTTGAAATAACTATGTGTCCATTCCGAAGGTTAATCTGGTTTCTGAGGGTAAATAATACCAAATACTAGGTCCGATTGTATATTAAATTCTCATATAAGGGATTAGCACCTTCGTTTAAAATAGCGCTTTGGTCCCTGGAAAAAACACAGCTTGGGTTTGGCTAAAAGTATCTCTCCGGATTCGAACCTGGACTTCCTATGAAATTCGTACGCGAATAATAGTTACTTTTATATTGATTTCCGGATATTAAAATGAAATTTAAACGATTCTCCGTTTTACTCTTGAGCCTTTATCATTGTCGCGTTCAATCATAGAAGACAGAATAGAATGTGCAAATTTCCTCCAAGATAAAAATTGAATTACGACATATCGTACGATATACTATCATCATCAGATGACCTTGTACATCAAAATCTAGGCCTCTGTTGTTTTTATTTTGGTGGAAAATTACGTATTTTATTCTCCATTATGCTGGATCTCCGCAAAATAACACCCGATGTCGTGATTTAATTCATTCTTCAATCTTCCCGTAAGGTTGTTCACTATAACACCATCATTCTTGCCATCCTTACTCAGACAACATTCCACCTCTTACAAACCAACAATGCTCTGGAAATATACTCTTGGAGTACCTACTCTTAAATATATCCTTATTGTAAATATGTTCTTGGAGCCTCTACCTAGTTTTTCTTGGCAATCGAACATGACGCGTGTTGACCTATCTCAAAGGATTTTACCTACTGAGTATTTAATGGCAATCATTCGGTCATTTCTCTAAGGTATAGGTGTATTTAATGCAAACAGTAGGGGGTTATGTGGTGACATGAGAACCTAATTACTGCTCAAAATAATTATCAATTTTCTACGGAAAATATCTTTATCTCGGTCAACGTTGTGAAGCACAACTACATGTTGAGCTGAAGAGAGAGTTGTACTAGGAAAAGCAGATCTATGTGAAAAAGTGCTCTAGCAGAAAAGTACAATTAAATCTGGAAATATGTATTTTGTATTTTTTTAGTTGGCCCATATTAAGAGAATTTTCACGTTGATATAAAGCATCAACGCAAGGATTTTGTAACTATGGTACTTATCGTTGGTATTTAATATGATGGGTACATGTTTCTTTTAGCAGAATAAAGGAACGATTTCAATAGATGAAGTCCAATAGGGTCAATAATGGCATTAAGTGTGGCAATACATTTTAGCATTTTTAATGTCCAGTAATACGTCATTCTTTCTTCAGATTCATTAAATAGGGGCTCTTTTAAATTTGAGGCAGTTCACACTTACTTCTTTACGATTTTCTGTTTGTTTATGTCGTTAATTTTGCTGATAGCAAGTAAAGAAATATCGTTAGAAATTTCTATTCGTAGCTCAAATACTTTTTTGAAAAAAAGCCATCGCTGAACTTAATGGGTACTAATTTGATGTGCATTGTTTACTATAAGCGTTCAAAATATTGCGACGAACGATTTTTTACCGTTTGGCAATGATTTTTTACGCGTTGATTTTGGAAAGCACCCGGAGACGAAAGGCGTTTCTAATGCCATGTTTTGTTTACAATTTTTGTTATCCCTGAAAACTGTGCTTTTTCGAAATGTAAAAAAAACATTTTCGATTTCTACAATAAATGGGCCCACACTTGATGGTTTTCACGAAGAACAACTTTGGGTTCTAAGTGCTCCTCCCGATACTCCCATTCTCAAGAAGGTGATATTTCAGCTTCGCTTGAACCGACAGGCTTATATTTGAGGTCATAATAATGGCCAGGCATTGTAAGATCGACTTGTGTAGGAGAACGGGCGTGAAGAAATGTCTCCCTGTTCCATATTTTCATTTCCTTTTCCACAAGGTCGCTTTCTCTCGACGGTATAGTAGCTGTAGTATTTTTCTATTTTTTGTTACAACGTATTTCTCCAGAAAATGCCAAATGTGTGTTTTTCCATCTCACTGTATTCCCGTCCGATGATAAGGATGCGTTTTTATTTTTCGTCGCCTCTGGGTCTATTTACATGTCGAACGCTGTTTTGAGTCCCCTGGCTACCCACGAGAAGGCTTGATTGTGTACACGCGCAGCTATTTTCAGAGGACTGAAGCCTTTGCCGTGAGGTTACCAATTCTGGGTGTTCTAGATGTTTTTGTTCCCTTCGTTTAGGCGGAAAGTGCCATCTTTCAGGTTAATGGACACCCTCCCCCTCTCATTCCATTATTTTATTTCCCATTCGCCCGCGCCCTCCCTCATGTCGTTGTTCGCTAGAGAATCTCTCATAACTGCTGTACCCTACATCCTCAGGAACCTTTTCCTTCATCTTCTCTTTCCTTTCATCGTACGTCGTGGCGCACACTCTTGGCCAAAGTGAATTCTGTGCCATATTTTTACACTTCTAGTCAACTACTCTCAACTGGAGAGTATACAAAAGGTTGCTAAGTAATATTTCCAAGATGCCTTACGGATCATAATTGAAACGACTTACTGTCCTTAATCACATGGAAATCAGTTCCGAAAGATGCAAAATGAGGAGAATTATAATGGTATGAAGAGACTAGCCTATAGGAGAGTCTAGTGGAGAGTTGCGTCAAACCAATCTTAGAATTATCCACTCATTATGACGATGATGTTTATGTAATAGGTTATCGATGATCAAGGCAATGATTACGTTAGAGCGTGATAAATAATTGAAAATTAGAATCTGATACTTCTGAGGTAGTGCAATAATATTCCGAAGTTTCACAACAAAAAGGCTTATTACACACGACCATGTTTTCGTAAGAAGGTTCCATTATCATGTGATCATTATCACCACCTGATGATGTATCCTAGCAACAAAACCATGGTCGTGCCTAATAAACGTCTACGTGGAAACTGCAGTGTTGATACCTTTACTCCTACTGTGATTAACTCCCACAAAGTTTTACCCGAATCTGTGTCATAAAGTAGATACACATATAAAATAAGATACGATATTTACGAGGTATTGCCTTAAATTAAATAAGAAAAATATTCATAATGTACATAAAGACTAAACTTAGTTCATTAAAAAAGCTGAAGGGAAATCATACTTTGAAAAGATGCGTTTTGAAAGGCCGAAGGTGCCAGAGATAGAAATCAAGATGGAAATAATCGTTAGAGTAACCATCAAGAAAAAAAACAAAATCTAATGAAAGTAGCATACGCAAGAATGTAAATAGCAAATAGCTCATATTAAGTGTATCTAAAACACTCTTCGGCATGGTAGTGAGTATGAATAATAAAATAGGTAGAGAAAATATTGACTGAGAATATTAAGAAATGGCGTGGCAAAACAATGCTGAAGATAATACTGAGCAATAAATGATTAACTTAAAGTTTTAAGAAGATGATGCAATAAAAACGGAAATACGGAAAAGGGGGAAAATCCTTCGTGAAATCATCGCGAGAAATCGATGATCACACGAAAAAAATTGGGAGAGAATGAGAGGGACTGAGAGGTGGTTTGCCATTGAAATATAAACAGAAAATAATAAGTAAATGATGAGATAGTGAATAGAGAATGGTAATAACAGAATTATGAAGAGGATAGTTGAAATAAGAATGGACTCAAATTAAGACTACGTAAAGGTGATAGTAGCACTGATGTCGATGAAAACAATAAGAGGATAGAGAGGAAGTTAATTAAACAACATATAACAAAAAGAACGGAGTCTTGAAAGCCGAGTACAGCGAATTTATACACATCAGTATATCCCCACGAGAACACACACCTAATCAGAGTATTCCTTTCGTGGCGAAGAACTCGTTTCACTATAAACTCCACCTCGCTCCACACCGCTCCACCTAAAATGCGCTATTACGGTTTCTCTTATGTTGAAATGGAAGTTTAGAGAGACCTAAAACTCAGAAAATGCTGGTCAAGATGATTAAACAGTTTGTAACATAACAATTGAGCCGCCGAGATAAACAATGCAGGGTGTAACAGTGGAAGTAAACAAGTGTTGGTAATTAAGGAACAATAGGAGAGAGAGAGAATCGTGAAGTAAGGATGGGCGGTTATGAGAAGAAAACCGGTGTTAGGTTAACCGGTTATTTTAAACAGAATGAGTACTTGAGTATTAATTGGAAAATAACCGGTTATTTTTAGTTTTTATAAGGGGGGGGGGGAAGAAGAGTTTTGTGTAAAATTGTAAAATACTGATATTTACTGATATTTATTAATTACCTAATGTAATTGTATTTTCCTTATCATTTATAACGCTCGAAATTACTGGAACATAAATAATACATTTTATTTAAAGGCAGATTACCGCGGAAGGAAAGAAAATAAATCGGATGCAGTTGCAGTGGATATACAAGTGCATTTTTCGCCCATCACGTTAGTGCCGTAACTGCTCGAGACTTAATAACATCTTCGGAATTTTTACCACTTATTATATGAAAAATAACATAAGTAATGCTAATAATATTTTCATGCACATTTTCCCGAAACTCCCTCTTCGACTCACGAATATATTCTTATAAGAGGAAATATAGTCTTATAAGAGGAAAATATTAGAGAGGGGAACCACCAAACCAACGCTTATACCCTGGCCAAGTCACTTGCCGAAGGTTTATTTTACGAAGTCGGGCAATTTGATAATAACTCTTCTTACCTTAAAAAATAATCAGGTATATGTATCAGTATAAAATAATATAAAGGGTATGTTAACGTGATATTAAATTTGAAAATGAGCGGCTGGTGGCTTCTACTGTAAGATATTCAGTTAAGAACCCTCGCCGAAATACCTGGATAACTCCCAACGATATTCACGATATTGAGTATGTTGAAAATTACGACCTGCTGCCATCACGAATTAAAACAATGCATAAATGTTTCACTTTCAACGTTGAACCTTGGGTTTACTCATGGCGGTGAATATCAACACCTTTATTTCCATGATTCTCCGACAGGATACAGGCTTTCGGTTATTTCTCTCAGGTTATGAGTACTCGGTTATAAAATATAACCTATAACCGGTTTTTAACCGACCAGGCTAATGCGTTTGTTGCCTAAGGGGCAAGTAGTTCCAGAGCTCTCCTACAGAGTGCGGGCTTTCGGTTATTTCGCACAGGTTATGAGTACTCGGTTATAAAATTACTAATAGCTTTTTCGTCCTGGCTGATGTACTTACAATAAGCTGCCTAGGGTGCAAGTAGTACCAGTGTCTACCGACAGAGTGCCGACATCCAACATTTTTGATGAAAAGTATTAAGGTTATTTTTCGGTTATGCAAAAAAATAACCGAGTACTCAGGTTAACCTGATCGGAAAAATAACCGGTTATTTCTGCCTATCCCTATCGTTAAGTTGTTTGTTAGACGCGGTGGTGTAGAGACACAAAAGTGACGCGTGCATTAGAAAGGGCATTTTTTTGTGAGCTAGTTGGTGTCCGTGTGGGTGTATAAGTATTCGTGAGGGAAAAGAGATTATTGGTGAAGTGCGTTGTTTCTGATTTGATTTAAGAAGTGGCTCGAAAGAAAGGAAAGTGTAAAATTGTATGGCCTGTTAAGTGCGAGCCTGAAGAGAAGTGTATTTTGTTTGTTTGTGCTTGATTAATTTTTAAGTGCATTTCGTGAGGGCAATTTCCTAAGTTGTTCATGTTTTGTGTAATAAATGTGTGTGATATAATACATGAGGAGTATATATTACAAGTTAGAAAGCGGGAGTTTGCGTCGCGGTAACCATTTAATGCCACGCACCCCGGCGAAAAGGACTGGGGATGGGAAATTCCACCTTATCTTGCTCGGCCATCCGTTCCCATAAGGGAGGATTCTTCCTTGCTTTTTTCGATCCCCTAAGTCCTTCCTTCACCCCTTCATATACTATCATGCACGTGTGAGTGTGTGCGGCCCAACACCTTTTTTTGCCTCTCGCCACACCTTCCGCAGACAATTTCCGCACCTCCTCTTTGCGCGGCGCACCTTCCCGCCCGGCTCCTTAATAGAATCGCTTTAAACGCCAGGCCATGCCTCCTCCCTCTTGTCTACGACTCGCCGGGAACGAGAGCGTGGAAGCTAAAAACCCCCCATTACTAAGTCCTGGAGCGTAACTGCGCGTAGATTGCTACGCGAGCGCTTCGATGTGGAGAGCGGGTCGGCGACCTCTTTAAAGCGGCAACGGGGAGCGGAAATGCAATTTTTCATTCATGAATTCCTCTTTTTGCCCGGTGATCCTAGAGCAATTAACACCTACGGTGGGGACACGTACTCCGATGACAGAAGCTCTAGCGCGATTGCCGATGTGAAATTACACGCTGATGAGACGAGCATTATTTAAAAGAAAAGTAATTGGTTACTAACATCTTTAAACTTAATAAAGCCTGATATTGAAACCTATCTTGTACGTTAATCTCTGATATACTCCCCCGTACTATAAGAGAACAGAATAGGCAGCATAGCAAAGGGATAGGTAGGGGAAATATTTTAGAGTATTCTGTAGTTCATGATGCATGTATTAACCACTTAAATACTATAGGTACTAACAATCTAGTTGCATGAGACACTATAGTTGCTTGTTTGCATGTTAGTAGTGCATGCTTGGTGATATTCACCCCCTGCCACACACCCTCGCGGTGGCTTGCAGGGTATCTTGTAGATGTAGATATAAGTCTCCTCTTCCTAATGCTGCAAAATCAGCACTTTAATTATCAGTACCGTGATAGTGTATCCGATTGCGACACAACTCTATGCACGGTCTTGCACATTTTATGAGGCGGGTGGTCATTAAACGAAGTGACCTAAAACATGCCACAAATGTGTTTCAGCGCCAGCATCAGGATCAACAACGTATCTCGTAGTATAATTTAATACCTTAATGCCTATTTGACTTACCAAGTAACATGGCCAATACAATTACTTTGCCTCACGTTTGATGCGCTATGAATAGCAACGATGTGTTGACAACCCCAGAGCTACTTCCATCCACCATCCTCGCAGGCAGATGACTTTAGTTATTAATATTACTTGCGCTGTCTCTTAATTCCCTACGAATTCACGAAGCCTTTATTTCCCTCCGTCGCCGAACCTTCATCCTAAATCAGTGTTGGAACTCATTGTACTTCGCATCTGAGGCAAGAGAGCAAAATTACAAGCAAATATCCGGTTAGTGACGAAAATTTTCACATCAAAGCAAGACGTTAAGTGATTTATTCCACGTTACATACATCAAAAAATATTTTCACCGCCGCAATGTAGAATTGAAATTTATGCTTGTACCGCAAAGGAAAACTATTGAAGTGTCAACCGTTTCTATTAAATAGTCAGTAGTATAGCTCAGGCGTAGGGACCATCCTATCCAGAGAAGAATCTACTTACGGCTGAAAATACAAGAGTTTGTAATGTTTTTAAAGTAAAGAAACAATTCATCAGAACGTACATCTGGAGCATGTTTCTTTACGGCAGTAAAGGACGATGACAGCGGTAGAGAATAAATGGGTGGAAGCATTCCAAATGCGGTGCTACCGATGAATGATGAAGATAAAATGGATCGACCGAGTTAAGTCCTACTTAAGATCAGTGAGGGAAAAGTTAAATCTGTTAAAAAATCTCAAAAGAAGACGGGACATCTTAATCTGACATAACTTAAGACAATATGGCCTGATGAAGACAATCGTCGGGGGAAAAGTAGAGGGGAAGAATGGAAAAGGCAGGCCTCGTTTGCGATGTACAGAAAATGTTGTGAGGGATGTAAAAGAGAGGAATTACGTTAATATGAAGAGGTTGGCCGATAGAAGAGTCAAGCGGAGTCAATCAAGGACTGAGTCAAACATGTACCAGGATTTATGACCAAGGATGATGATGATAATCGAATCTATTTCTTTTTCTACTACGCAAGTATCAATTCTAATGTTGATAAGTGTGACCTCAGTTGTCGCCGTAATAGATTCTTATCCCGGAAATAATGAGCAGAAGCTTGAGTTTGGAAATAAATTCAGAAACCGATAGATCTCAGACGGGAGAAATCATTGAACCCACATTCTAATGGCCGCAATGATAGTTGATGTTCTACGCATAACAAGAGCGCTTCACTATGATGGAAGCAAAACATTTGCCGAGCACATCGCGCGTATCTTCACGATATCATGCACTGGATTTGTTTATAAACAACTACAAAATCAAAGATCCGACATCATAAAACAGAACAAAAACATTAATAGCCCATCTAACTTAATTTTGGCTCAAAAGATATGCGGCTTAATATGCGGCCAAGGACGACTTTTAATACGGAAAATCATCATGCTTATTTAGGTAATATACCTAAAAATCGATTAAATTATGCCTGTACAGTTACCGATGTATTTATCTTAAATGACTTAAGTAATTGGGGTAGTAAACGTAGCAGTTTTTTTAGCATATTTTAACGTTGGCTCGTCCCATTCAAAACACTCCGGAAAACGGGGATCAAGTGTACAGGGTCGCCGAACTCGCAAGCAGGAGGAACAAATTTGGAGGTTCGACCGTGGCAGTAAAATAGAGCGAAAAAAGTGCTTTTCGGATTCTATTCTCCTCTTCTCGTAAGAAAAGGCTCGATTTAAAGTGTCCCGTAGGCTGTAAATAGCATACCTGCTCCTGAGAAACTTGATTCTTTGAACTTTAAGGTGTGCGAACACCGGGTGCTAATTCCTTTCTTCCAGAATCTAAATTACCCTCCATCTCTCCCAAAGGACGAATGAATTAGTATGCTCTCGATTCGTTCCTCGGTCGTCGCTCCCTTGGAAAGTATTTCCTAATTTCTTTCGCCCCAACTTCTTATCCCGAGATCCAAATTAAAGTTGCGGTGTTAGGTATGTTCCCACGCAAGTCGACGCACTCCTGCTCGACTTTAAATAGGAATGAAACTAAAACACTGTCTAAAATTACCTCAAAGATGATAGAATAGAAACATATTCAACTATAAACATTCTTCAACATTATCTTCTCCTATGAATTCCTGCTGTGAAAAGTTGAAAAATAAACGTTATTTCATTAAACAAGTGATCGAAATTCAGTTAAATTATTAAAATTTACTCGATTTTCCATAAAAATACGTTATGCTAAAAACAACTTTATGATAAACAACAAGATATAGCACTTATACCATAGGTTTTTATTAGTGGTACAACGCGTTTCAGCGGTTAAACCATCATCAGGTACCGCTTAAACGCTTGTACGCTTAACCGCTGAAACGCGTTGTACCACTAATAAAAACCTGTGGAATAAGTGCTATATCTTGTTGTTTATCATGATGTCATTCCATTACGTCTCGCAGGACACAGTTAGGTTCATTAAAAACAACTTTCTCGAAAAAGAGCTTGAGACTTTTTTGCTACAGCTAAAAATATATAAAGCATAAAATAATTTTCCCTCGTACCTGATATCCCAAACACTAAATTTCAATCTCATAACGAATAAAATATGGTCTCATCGTCCAACTTATTGACGAAGAATAAATGATATCTAATGAAGGTAGTATATCTTTAAGCATGAATAAAATCTTGGGCAACAAAATTTCCAAAACTCGAAACATACTCAGGTTTGCATAGTTAAAAAAATGGCCAATCAGTTCGTAAAATATCAACCACGGATTATGAATTTAAATCTTTAAATCCTTCCTCCACAAAAGGGGCATACAAATGTTTTTTTCTCCCTTAAATAAAATTCCCTCGTATGAGTTACATAGAACAGGTCGTAAAGGACGTGAAACAGAGGAACTACGTTAATATGAAGAGGTTGGACGATAGAAGAATCGAGTGGAGGGCTGCGTCAAACCAATCCTAGGATTGTTGACCCTTGATGATGATGAAATAGAATTCGATCGATTCAATCAGTAAATAAACTTCTTTTCTCTACCCTAAAACCTTTCCTTTTCCCTTAACATATACCTTCTTTTCGGAATAACTCAACTTTATCTGAATACAAAAAATGCAGTGGACGGCTGTCTTCTTCCTTAAGCACGACGTTTATTCTCTATACAGCACCAAAGTAAGGACCGATATAGAGAAAAAAAACCCTGACAATATCGGCATGAAAAATCACTGCCCTAACCAGAGGCGGATTTCAAACCCGCACCTATTATTGGAAGCCAGTACTCCTGAACCATCACGTGGAACATAACCCATAGGAAAACCTGATTGTAGCCACATTTTGAAAATTACATCCGCTGTCATTCTCCTTCCTCTCCCTGTCTCCGCTTGATTTTTCATCGACTCCTTTACAGTAAAAAAAAGGCAGGACCCTCTCCTTTCCCTTCAAAATATCCTTCCCCACCGAACCACTTCCTCGATCTTCCACGCGCTTCATGTTTTCCTCCGGGACCGGTCCCGGGCCTGGGAAAATAACGCTCTCTTCGTTTCGCTTGTAACAGGCCCGGGGCCCGCGAGGCAATTTACGACCTTGAGGCCGGGGCTGGGGAACGGAGGAGAAGGCATTGCGGGGGAACTAGCGATTCAGGCAGGGAGGCGTAGGAGAAGTCAGCGGCGCAGAGAAGCAATGGGATGGAGAATGGAAAGGAGAGAAGGAGAGATAAAAAGGCGGAAGAAGTGAATATTATGTAAGGAAGAAAAGGAAACGGAAAGATAAAAATATATCGAAATAGGCCTAAGTAATGGACTTGAACGTGTGCAGCGAAGATCGGCAAGATTTTTAGAGGAACGGTATGATAACTTTTTTAGCGTAATCAGTCTATCAAATGAACTAAAATGGAAATCATTGTCAGATCGGAGGTTGAAATTAAGATTTAATCTCTTAAATAAATTCCAAGATGATATATTCATGAGATAAAATATTTTGCGAACTCCAACTTACTATGTTAGACTGGTCCATGATCAAAAATAAAGAAAAATTGATTGCCGAACTGACAGATTCACAATTTCCTTCTGTCCTCGTACCATTAAGGATATGAATAGCTGTAAATATATTTCCAACAGCATAAATACGTGTGTATCAATGGATAGTAGGGGCAGTTGCTTGTTGGTCTCAGGGCTTTAAGCTAATCCAACTGACAAGCATCTTTCAACAACATGCTTGCT
This sequence comes from Platycnemis pennipes, assembly GCA_933228895.1. Taxonomy (NCBI): domain Eukaryota; kingdom Metazoa; phylum Arthropoda; class Insecta; order Odonata; family Platycnemididae; genus Platycnemis; species Platycnemis pennipes. The sequence goes on from OW121850.1 coordinate 115,973,599, forward strand.
TTGCTATTTTTATCATTTTTAAATTATGACTTTTGGACTAGTATAGTTTTTCTGTCCTTTTTTATGCATGTTTGGTGTGAATTCACTCTTTGTGTGAAGTAAGGGAAAATTTGCAGTGAGAAAAGAGAATACTTTTGGAGAGACTTTTTTTTTCCATTACTTCTCCACTATTCTATACTTGAGGAATTGATAATAGAATTGAATGAATTAACATAGCACGCAGTGGGCGTAAAAAAAATAAATGACTTGGCATAACGCATAAATTCAACATACACGTTAGACACACAAAAATACATTATAGTTACTTGGTACACCACATTATAACATCTATGAATGTCGAAAGGAAACAAAGAAATATTTAGAATAGAAATTTTACACGAAAATACGAAAATATTATAAGTTTTATTAAATTCAAGTGGGTATAGGGTGCAAACTGGAAATGGAAGGAGTAAATTCGACTAGGATCACTACTGACGAACTTGACGAGGTTATCCAACGCATTATAATGGAAAGCCTCCTCTTGGATGATACAATGCACTCCGGAAACTGCAGCATACGAGAGGCTTTTATCGCAAGCCTTTGTGGAAGTAAGTAGAGGCACAAAGGGAAGCGGAAACGGGAGAGATTATAATGGGAGAGAATAGTGCAACGGGACGAGGGGAAACGAAAGGTAGGTCACATTTGATCCGCACAATTCATCCGTTCGAGACGAGTGCGCGTGGCACGCGTTCATTTGTTTGATGCCCGACTGGGTTTTGACGAAGACAAACAGTTCAAACAATCATTGGGGTTGAACCTCCGTAAATGAAAAGCCTTCGCACACGTGGCGACAGCAATGCTCAAACATGCGACTGCACGAGAAACTGGTGAGCACAAAGTACAGCTCGCGCACGTCCAATTCCCCAATTAATAATACTCGCAGTTCGAGCTAAATCACCCGTTCAATTTCAATTCAAGTGCAGGATCGAGCCCTTTTCCACCCTAAAACTACTAGCTTGGATTTACCTACAGCTGCTCAAAAAGGGACTCAGAATCCAGTTCAATCTCATCACGGCTTTCCTTTCAACGAGGACCATCACCGTTGCAAATGCGCATTAAGTGCTACGGATTTAAGGGACGACGATGAGATATGAAACGTCCGGTAGACCACGAAATTAAACTTTTATGGGAAAATATACGAGGGTATCTCTGCTGACCACGAAAGAGGCCGCAAGGTAGAAGCTTTTCAAAAGATGTGACCTCTCCCATTCCTGCCACCGGGAGGAGTTTTCTAGACCCCACTCTGTAAAATTCTTCTTCCCGATATATACCCAGCGCAGCTTTGCGCGACCGAGCACCATCTCAAAGGAAAAAAGGAGGTGGGATATATAAGAAGTACGACCAGACTGAGTTTCCCAGGCCATTAGGTAGGATCCTGGTACGTGCGATAGGCCATCGTCGCTTTGCTGCGACCGTCTCGGAGTTGAAATACCTAAATCAAAGTCGGCGTATTAGTTCAAGTCTCGAGAATTTGAGGAGCATATGACCCAAAGGCTATATTTCGCTATGATGTGGCATTCCTTTACATTGCTTTCAAATCTCCAGGCTCAGGAATACCATGTTTCAGTAAAAGCGGATAGGCTTTCAATAGAAGCTGATGTTTTGAAGCCTGTCTCAGACTCCATCCTCAAGGCAAATGATGGATTTTCATATGGGTCACTCTGAAATTAAGTGGAAATTTACGAACGAAAAAATTATTTTTTCAATTCTTAAATGTCATGTATTTTTATATGCGATGGTGTTGTACTTAATGTGTTTAGGTGATATTACATTTAAACAGAGATCAAGAATACGTTAATAGCTAAAGAAACCGAAATTTACACTTTCTCAAAACACGGAGGTGACACAAATTTCCACGGAGGTGACAAACTCATATGAAATAAGCTAGCTGAAATAAATACCGATTAAATTTACTAAAATATGTAAGACGACCAAAAAATTAAATAAACTAACTTATTGAAAGGAAAGTATCTAAGGGAAGGCTGCAATTTAGGCATTGGAAACGAGCCTGAAATAAGCTATATCGGTATATTTCAGGTTAAAATTAGAAAAAGTTCTTTTTGTATAGTATAAAATTCACCTTGACTTGATAAATAATCAACTATGCATCACAATTATTCAATGAAATAATTATGAATTACATTTGGTCAACTCCATATGGTTCCCTGATCACCTCCATATCTAATGGGTCCCAAGGAAGTGACATCCATGGAGGTGATAAAATCAAGAGTTTACCACGATTAAACGTCACATAAAACTCTTTTAGCAGTATGCTTTGACTTAAAGACATTTCTTGATGACAACAAGTTATACAACTAAAGAAATTCTTAAATAGGTAATCATTTTTAACATTATGGACGACATGGAGGTGACAGGCAATAAAAGAACTCAATGTTTTTACACCTAAAAGCAGAAATAAATAAACCAAAGGTACTTACTGTTCAGGAAAACACATCCTCCAAGCTAAACGATTGTTAAGGCTTTCTTACAGTTAAAAATTCAAACTAGTGCTGCTTCCTGGTGGAGTATTATAGAACGTTTCTTATTTTCCCATGGAGGTGATGTAAACGTTAGGGACATAACTTTAAATCTTTATATTTATCTCAGATAGCACTGAAATATTATATTTTTAGCCCAAGGTTTATGGCAATGGTACTATTAATTATGTGATGGTTGAATAAATAAATTTACTCAGTACGAAACGTTTTGCTCTAAGTTCTTTAAGTAAAAATATGGCGTGGGACACCCATGGAGGTGACATTTAGACGCTTAATCAATTTTTTTTGCTATATATATATGTAAATTTGGTTTATTAAAACTTTTTGTTAGTTAATATCCCTATTTTACTACTACTGAAAATTTCATTAAATAAAATCAGTACCTAATAAATAGAGAAAAAAAAACTTAAGGACTCATATTTCCACTTAATTTCAGAATGACCCATATAAAGTCAACCTTCACCATTGCTGTGCGTTGTCAAGGGAATCGAAGGGTCAACAAGAAACTTCTTAAATACTATTCGCCGGGAAAAAAATAAAGATCACACCTTACAAACGTAGCCAAAATTTAACGAAATACGGAATCTGGCTTGTATGGTGTACACTGGTTTCGTTACCTCAACGTTACGGGTTCGAATCCCTACGTGGGATAGATATATATCATCTATATACCGATCCCTACTAGAGGGTTGTGTGGAGAGTATATCGAGTAAGGTAGTCCTTCCGCCAATTGGGACGTTCAAATGTGTAATTTCACAGTGGGTTTCATTCTCGGTAGGCTAACACCAACTCGAAGCTTCTCTTCATCTGTACTCGCTTCAACCCCTGAAAAATTCCTACCCCTAGCATAATTACTCTCACTTCTAAAAACCCTTAACAGCACAGATTAATTTAACTATCGATCACCTTCCCAGTGAAAATACTATCCATTTCTTCTTAAACATTTGATTTTGGCGCAGCGTAAATATGCAATCATCAATACAAATAATGTGAAGTACAATTTTTAATAAGACCAATAATTTGAGCAGCGAATATTAATAGCGTTTGATGAGATGCCGCAATAATTAGAGCATGATAAAAAATTTCTTTGTGAGAAAGAGAAATGTGTTCAGGAAGGAGGAATCGGACACACGCACACATCAAGACCCGTGCACTACCTCTGAAATCTGATTATCTCTTCGACTCAATCATACGCGATTATCTTCACATTCGGAAACAATTAGAAAGTTACCAAACCACAAGTCCTAATCTTAATGAGAGTCATTGCACAATAGATGTTGTCTTAAGAATAGTTGCCTATCTTTGTGAATGCTAGCTTAGTCATTGAAAAAATCGGGGCTCGAGTTTTTCCCTACCCTCTTCATTTAGAGCACAGAATGAAGGAAGAATGCGTAGAATTTGTAACGATCCCCAGACACTGGCGCAGAAGGATGGCTACAAACCGCGAGTGGAATGGAATATTTGCCACGCATAAAAAGCGAAGAGAAAGCAGTAGCTCCAGGACTGTAATAATCAATGCATTAAGGATTGAGAAAAAAAAGCCTTATTACGCGGTGGAGATATTATTAGCTTGATTTCGAAATTACCAAAGAAAAAAATTATTGTCTTTACCAGCTCCCTACTCGAGGTGGCTATAGTATTACCACTGTATGTATTAATGAAAATAGGAGCAAGGGTATAGGCTATTCCCATGAGTCTCGTCTCATAAGGGAGAAAAAAAGGTATGAGGAACATAAACGAATGTCAGCCGAAAATCTTTTTTCATTCTTAAAGAGTATATGGCTACGTAGTTTCCGTAGAATTCACTGCGTTCATTTAGTAACAATGACAAATTCTTTTTTTTTATTCTTCTCTGTTTTCACCAGCAATTAGTTTAAGGACTGCGGACTAGTCACAAAAAATCTTGTCAGAATCACTCGCTGATATACTCAATAATGAGAGATTTCCAAAAAAATAACTATCCAAATTGGCCAAGATACTAATCAAGATGAATGATTTTTTTACTGTGAAAATATTTCATCATGGAGGTAGATGGTAATTGCAGCCGAGATAATGAAGCCTTATCTATAAATCCAGAGTTATAATTATATAAAGTAGGTGACGAGAGCTGATGGAAATATAACGCTTTGCGCAATGAAAATTTCCCCTGGTGCATTTAGGAGTGCAGATGGCAGCGAAATGAATTCAAAATTGTCATCACCAATGTAATAATATATGGAATAAGTGAAATTTTGGGTCTCCTTTTAGTTATCAAAGAGTAAATTTTTTAATGAAAATATGTTGCATTCCTTTGCACGATGATGACTTATATGTTAGCCAGGAGTCTGCGTCTTAATGAAGGAATTCGCAGGGGCAGAGGAAAATTGAGTTCGCCAGGACGGAAATGAGACTGCAAATCTGAAAACCCAGACGAAACATGCCTCTCCAGTCCACTTTCACCAGGGACCGTCTCGGCAACTCCCTATTAACTTCTAAAAGCTCTTTAAGCTCCTCTCCCAAGGTCTCCCCACCTTAATATTCAAATCTACTCCTTGTACGAACGCACAACTTGAGGCCCTGGCCAAAATCCCATGTCTCTCGTCAGCAGAATGCCCTCGAGGGACGAGCGCACCTCCGTAACCATCAAAACGCACTTTCAGGCGAAACGTTATCAATATTTGGATAAAATAGTTTTCTTCTATTTTTGATCAAACCCTCAAAGTAAATGTCACCATGGCATAATGATAGCGGAAACTATCTTCTAAATGTCTGTTAAATTATATAAATGCTAATGTACAGAACTTTAAATGGTTGACGTGTGCTGGAATGTTTTAACTTTCAGCAAAATATGAAATTTATTATTTCGTTGCATCGAAATGGGGAACGAATATTGCTTTCCTAAATTATCCATTCCATCACTCACAAAATTTATTTCACATTTCATGAGCAAGATATTTTTCACATTATACAAGTCTATTATGTGCATTTCATTCATAGAGCTGCACGAAAATAATAGCGAAAATCCCTAAATTAAACCATGTTGAATAAGTTGCTAGAATTTTCACTACATGACAATTTTTACAACTCTACAAGTATAAGTGTCAATTAACAGCAGTTTCTATACAAAAATTAACGAATAAAACATAAACATGAGTCGTAAACAATAATTTAGCATTAGCCATGAGCTATTTGACACTCACAAGAGTTAATATTGAAAACTAAAACGCCTTTCCACTGGCAAAAATTAATGGAACAATACCACAGTTTGAAATTCATTTGCGCGAGTCTCTGCTATGGTTGAATTTTTTGTTGAATAACGGCGCCTTCGGATGGCCAGTGTGCTAAACGCGAATCGATATTCACACTAATTTAAGAAAATTCCAGGAAATGTTCTGCCACTGTATTCAAAACAGGACTTCGGCATAAGTAGATATTTTAAGGCAGTGATAACAAATACACACAGATAAGAAGGAACCATGCGAAGGACAGAAATGCAAGTTAACGGCACCAATTGGGATATTGAAATACTAGAAACATTATAATCTTAAGGGGAAAAATTGTGATCCCAGTGAATTACTAACTAAAGCGTCTTTTCACCGTTTTACCATACACTAAAGGGTGCATTTTAATATGGTAACTCCAATTACGAAGAAACTTGAATGAGACGTACTCTAAAACCGTAATCAAAAAAAGCATCCTTATCTTTATCTTCGAAGAACTACATATAATCATGCATACAAAAATGTTGTCCGTAATACAATAATGACATTTGACGTTTATGATATGCCATATCAGATGCATACACACACATATCGATTGATATCAATGCAACAGCCAACTAGGGAAGACGTTTTATGATAATGGCTCATTATATACCATCAATGCATTCAAATTTCAATTGTCAGTGCTTAATTATTTACTTTCTGCGGATACATACCAAGAAACATTAGATTGATTTTAAATTCGATAGCTCAAAATGCAAACAGACTTTTAACTAATGCAAATCAATTAAATGCAATAGACATGTCCATCAACGTTTCCTGAAGCAAACTTGTTTCACAGTTAGATAAAAAAATATTATCCACAAAAAACGTACGAAAGAAAGTGACTTGAATTGCTGCGATATTTTTCTAACAGCCCAGGGGACGTCACCCAATCCGTCGAGGTTACCTTAAAGCCATTGCCCGCCTCATTTCTTCATCGACTTCGAGAATAAACAGCGATAATGTTATACCACCACATATTTAAGAAAGAATGCCACAGACGCATGCATAGGATAAGATGGGAACGATCACGCTTCCTTGAGGACTGCCCGAGGTTACTTTTTCAATATCGGAACTACTCCGTCGGATATTAGTTTTTGTTTGCGTTCAGGAAAGAAACCTCGCCCAGGAGTGAGATTCATGGAAGTAGCACGGGCGTGGGCGGGGAGGGAGGAGAAAGGAGAGGTGGATTTTTCTTCGCCTTCAACCCGGAGGTATTGGGATCGAAGACCAAGACTCGCGCCACTGGCTGCATAAAGGCGTAAGGGAGCGAAATGCGGAGAAAAGAAGGGGTAACGGAGTGGGGTGGTAAAAGATTTTTCTTCGCTCCGGATCATAAGAATTGATGTGGGGAAGGAAGGAGAGACGGCGTAGACGAAAAAGGGTACTTGAATCCGTATTGATTCCGTTGAAAATCAGCAAATATGGTCCTACGCTCCTTCCCTGGAGAAAGCAACGGAGGAAATTTTAACGGATTAATTCGGGTTGGGCTGAGAAGAATATGCTCCATGAAGAGACAGATAGGCATTATTGGTCTACAGATATGTTTCACGACAAATTAATACATATTTATTACATAAAAGTATGGCGTAGAAGACGAACAAATAGATATTTGAGTAGTTAAGGAGAAAGTAGGCCTTAGGGTGCTCTGACTAGTAAGGTCATTCGTACCGTGCAATTTACTTTAATCCCGAGCCAATTATTAGGTAACCTCAGAAAGCCTCTTTGATTCAGCTTCTTATTATTGACATAGGTATTACTTTACCAATGAACATTATTCATATTCGCATGCGTTAAAAATCGTATTAGTATGCGTTATCGTGCTTCGGGATTGAAATTTGAATTTCTGCTGATCGCAAACATGATAAATAATACAAATTTTAATCACGCAATCGTATTATTAACGATCCCTTATATTTGTGGATAAGTACCAAAAATGGCCACGATAAAATATGAGAAACACGTAAAAAATGGGTTTTAAAAATAATAGACACAAGATAAAATAAAAGACTCTTTGAGTCCTGTGAGCGAATTATTTATTAAACGGCGTGCGATTTCTTAATCTAGTTATCGGATTAATTTTCAAGCTTTCATTTATTTCGTATACTGTCACCAAACTCTTAAAAATTTCTCACGTAACGTAGTCTTTGACGACAAAAACTGATTGATGAAAAATCAGCAACCTCCTATGATCAGCGAACACGTAGAAAAGAGCCAACGACTTGAGGGAAAGACAACTACGATGTCTCACGTGAAGGTTCCAGGGGAGGGGTATAAGATGGAAAGGAAGAAGGGATAATGGAAGCAGAAAGAAGGCAACTTCCACGCGCTATCGAGATGGATCGAGATGAGTTTCGAGATGAGGATGCCGGGAACCGAGGGTTGTGGAGGGATGGATTGCGTAACATGAGGATTAGGAGGACTCCGTTACTAGGGGGTAGTAGATAAGGGTGATCAGGAACATGGAAAACGTGAGATTGGAATAAGGCAAAGACAACAACGGGAGATGGAGAGGAGGCTAGAGGGGGTTGTAGGAAACGGAAGCGCGTGCGTATACTGGAGGATTGGAGGGGAAAAAAGAGGAAATACATAGTGGATGGCAGCAACAGATATAGGGACTTGTTTTATGGCATAGTTAATGTCAGTAAATAAAATCGAATGCAGTGGTTTCTTGTTCAATTGCAGTAACAATCACTCTTGAAACAATTGAAGGCACTTGGACACTTTACAACAAGTAAGTATTCTTGAGTGAATGAATACTAATTTAAATTTCATGAATGCGAATTTAGACTTGCTTCCAGACTCATTATTTACACACCATTGTGGAAGTATTACCGTCGGCTCTTTGATAAATTATTTCAGAGGGTATACTTCAGATATAAAACTGCTCACAATACATCAAAATCAAATGTTTAACTTCGACTTAAAATTCAAGTAGTTCGTTCGTCGTTATGCTAATTCGTACAGTGCTTCCACCGGTCACATCATATCTCCCGATTCGTCACCAAATTCCAGTGATTTGTAGTTTGCGTTACGATTTCAAAATTTGCACACAAAGGTTACGTTACGGTATCACATTATATCTTAAACATTTAGGGCAACTTTTACAAATTTTCACAAAAAAAGTATTGTGGAACGTGACCCTTACCATCGTGAAATCTTACATTAATAACGACACAACCAAACTTCTCCTTCGGAAGTGGACATGGAAGGAGACGGAACAGTTATAGGGAATAAGACGACTGTTTTTGGTATCGGCCTCCAATTATTGGAGGTCGATAGTGACAAACGACAGTTTACGTGACTTTCAGCATTCTTCCCAAGGTCTCTCCCTCCTCAATACTCGCCTAATTCCTAGTTTCAGTCACCTCATTTAGGCATTTCTCGTATCATGACGTTTATTAATGGCCGTGCAGGCGTTAATAACTAACCATTTCACTCTAAAATACACGAGCTAAAATATGGAGCGATAATTTGTATACACTTAAACAGATTAGCAATGAACTTAAGGATGATAACCTTGTGGTTCAGGTTGGCGTAAAGGCTAGAGTACTGGCCCCCGAAATCCTGGAATTGAATGCTGTAAATGGAAGATATTGTTCACTCCGACCCATACTTGAGTGCGTTGTGGAGGGAATTCGAGTGTAGTACCACGTCCGGTGGATAATATGTTAATTAAGCCATGGTCCCCAAGGCAGCTTTCACTAAGAGCAAGTTAATACTAGCACAGGGTTCCTCTCTACTCTCCCTTCTTACCCTTTATTCCATCCTCGTATATTTCCTCTCGGTCTGAAATTCCTGTAAGGGGACAAACTTAAATTTCAAAGTTAAAATTAAAGGGAGTCTTACATTAATGTGCGTACAGGCACGTAGGCAGGAATTTGCTTCGGGGGGACTAAGTCTTCCGACTCTTGAAACAATCCAACAATCCAGCCTTGCCCGTTCGGTGCCGACATGTTACAAATCTCTTCCCTTAATTTTCAGTATTTGGTATTTACTTTTGCAGTGCCCAAACTTATCTCTTCTCACTGTTAAAGTACACTGCTAAAATCAGAGCAACAAAATTATTGGGAAAAAAATTCGGGGGGGGGGACTGAAGCTTCAGAACCCCACCAGCCCCCTGCCTGTGTGCAAAGTGCCATAGAAACTATAAAGTCCGATATGTCTAACGAAGAAGCAATCTCGTTCCACGGAATCAGAGAATTAAGCGGAATACGGTGATTCTTCTCCATCGTTTCAGCCATGGTTAGTATCAGCCAGTCGCGGTAGTCTGGTCCATATATATTGACGACATAAAATCAAAACATTGGAAGTTCATGTTGCTTTTCTGGCGGAAATTTCGTGTTTTCCATAGAAAGGGTGATTTGTCACCAGCAGTCGTGAGCCTAAATTCACTACGTTGCCTGCCGAGATGAGTATGGTATGAACTCCAGTACATAACGTCACGATAAAGACAAAATTGCTGAAAACATGAGTGCAGAGAGTAGAAAAGAAAGGCCTTGCAGGGTAATAGGGATTTAAAGACGTGAAAGAGATATATAAGTGCATATACGAAACTTAACTAATGGGGGAAACCGGTGGAGAGCTTTGTTAAACCAATCTCAGTATTGATGATGCTTAAGATGATGATGAAGCAATAGTATACTATACGATGGCAAAAAATCAAAATTATGATAGAAGCATTTGATTCCTTGATTTCAATGATTATCGATGATACATTTAAAGAGATACGGAGATAAAGATACAGTTTTCTTTTAATGGCCTGGGAGATGCAGCTTTCATTGACATCGCACCTTTAAACATTAAACATTAAAAATTTTAATTTTTGTGAAATTATTGTGGACCTATTGGCGAAGGCAATCAAAAATTTATCAAAGTCCTGATGCTGCTTCCGAGGAGTGACACCTCCAAGTCGGTAAAATAATTGTACAGCACAGCCATCACAGCAACGAAAGTTAAGGAGTATATATGATATTCACTAGATATGGATGGAAATAATACACACAATAATAGTACCAGACCTCAATAATAATACCTCAAAATGTATAATAGTACGTTTTATTTAGATTATGCCCTTTAACGCAAAGCTAATTTCTTCTTATTTTATAGAACTAACTAACTTTTGTACATTTTTCCCACGCATACCCGAAACAATCGGATTTGTCAACGTCAAGACGTGGAAAAATTTTTGTTGCAGGAATAAAAAAAATTAGACCACCCAATTTAGGGCGAAAATATATAGCACAGTTTCTTTAATTGCTGACCCACTTCACCGAACACTTTTCTTTAAATTATCTAAAACACACTTCAATGGCTAAATAAATATTATACGAACTAACCTTGATTCTTACTCCTCGGAAAATGATTAAAAGAAGCTACGCTTGGTGGCGTAAGTTTTGATCCTCATCGTGCTAAAAGAGGAGTAGCGTATAGGACGGATGTAGTCGGGAATCGGAAAGGTTAAGAGAAATTTCTGGGAAAGGGGACAAATGTTCAGAACCCTTGACCCAAAGAGGCGACCGCAAAGAGCAGGTAAGTGAGTAGGAAGTGATGGGAAGGAGAGAGAGGAATTGACCGGACTGGATCGAATAAGGTGGAATAAAATGATTGGAGAGCGAACTTTGATATAAATGGATATTGATATTTTTGGACCGAAATTCACTGGTATACCTCCGAGTGGAAATGAAATATAGATACACTTCAGCGGTGGGGAAGTTGCAGAAGGATGAAAAGGGAGAGGATGGAAAGAGGGAAGACAGAGCAGGGGTCGCACCCTTAATATATCCGAAAGCGGGAGAAAATGAAATAGGGGCAAGTATAAAGAAAAGCACAAAATGGAAAAGTATGAGTAAGAAGTATAGAAGATGTGGGATGGAGGAAAGGAGTTTTTCGATGATGAAAGAATAGAAGATGAGAGGATTCTTGATGCAAGTAGAAATGGATAAATACAGGAGACGAGGTAGAAGAGAAATTGGATGAGAGGTAAACTACTGAGGAGGGAGCAAGAAAAACCATAAGTTTGAAAGAGTCTGACTGCTATTCGATTCATTGTAACTAACAGTCAAGATGCTTCGCATATTTGAAGACAAGTATTAATTCCAAAAGATACCATTCATGCTATGAATTACAACCTGTTAGGATAGATAAGTAAAAACTATTTGGGCATATTTTTGTGGTCTACTCCTTCACTGCATTGGCATTGCGTATTCCAAATAAACCTTTCTGTTAACGTATGTACAGTTCCTCTTCTTATCAACATAATTCCTTAACTTTCTTCTTTCAAACAAATGTTCTATTTTCTTCTAGCCTTGCTTTCTTACCAAGAATTCTACCTTCAGTAAGCCCAACAATATTTCCTAATTACTCGCTCCATTTCTTTACCTCCTCATTTTCTCCTACCATCTACCTTTCTCCGTCTTGACCATTCTCCTCATTATCACTGGTATTTACCTCCACATGCAAATATCAAAAGACTTGAATATAATCCGGTAATCTTTCGTTGAAGATAAATTTTTATTTTAAAATTTTTGTTTAAAATACAATCGAGAAAGACGAAATCGTCTCGGGTGCATCATTGAAAAATGGGTACCAAATGAATAAAAAAATCATTATTATATAGAGATGTGTGTGGACATACTGAAAGATGACAGATGGAGAGAAAAATATAGATGAAAATAAGAAGGAAAGAAGGCGGCAGATATAAAAATCTAGATGGTGTGAGAAGTTGGAGACGAGCAAAACTAAGATACGTACGAGGGAGACTGAGGAGAGATCGATGACGGTCAGATGTGAAAAAAATAATTAATGCGATAAAAAGAAACAATTTCCAGGCTAGAGGCATCGTACAGGCTTCGATCCCAGCGCCGCGTCAACGAGAGTGACAGGAATAGGAAATAAGTGTGGCTTTCAATCTCATCCTTTAGTCCATGTCTCCGAATTGAACTTATGAATTGGAAATCTGGAGATACCTCGGTGCAGTTGCCACATGCCGTCCACACAACGATCCTCACCCTCCATCCCTTCCCCCACAGGACCCATCCAATCACACAATCGACATCCTACTCAAACCCCCGCTCCAATAATTCTCCGACGACCGCTCCTCATGCTCATCCCCTCCCTCCTACCATCCCTTTTTCTCGAATCACATTCATCTCCGCGTATTCAACACAAACTCTTACGCAGTACAATGCGGAATTCTTACGCAACATTCATACATATATTCTATAATATGAAAAGAAAGGCTCAGAAAGTCACATTTTTGCATTTTTTACGCGTCCGAGAGAACCATAGATTTTCAATCTTGAAACTAGGCGAATCATTAAATATCGTCCACCCAAAGAATATGCTTTTCTTCTTATTCACCTGATAGTCCTGATTTGACTATCCGCCCTTTTTAAGTTTCCTCGTGAAAATAAACGATCCAATCTGTTCCTCGCAGCATGCAGTATTACTTTCTTATTGAAAATGAAATGATTACTTACTAACCCACAATAAAACCACACGAAATAGTAAACCACAAGAAAGAGAATATTATACAGAATTAGAAGCTCACCATGAAATAGAGAATGTTATCCAAAATTACGAAAACATTGATGAAAAATGCCGATAGTTGAAAATTAAAACAATATTTTATGAAAAGACTTAGATTACTTATATATGGTGTTCCCTTCCTTGAGGTTCATACACGGCATCCATGGGTTTGTCAAAAATAATTGTTGTTTTTATAAAACAAAATTGCATCACATACTGATAAACAGGTTATACTTGTAATTACAAGAAAATATCAATTTTATGGCATAAATAAAACTGTCATGTTACAGATTCCCAGCTGGCTAATATTTAACGCATTTCTTTATCTGCGGACACTAGTTGTGCGTTTATAAAAGACCATTAAAGCCTGATAATCACATAAAATTAAAGTTGAGCAGCAGATATCTTTCTGCCTCACACAATAGTAGTCAGGCAAAAATGTAAGGAGGAGAGATCAACTCTTGGGGCGAAAGATTGAACAAATAATTTTTCGGATGAAACTTCCACAACGCTAAAAAAAACGCTGACACTAACCAAAAAATATATTTCACTTTTCATCCGTTTCTACCCCCTGGGCCTTTTCCGTCGGAGCGCTAGTATAATGCTGTTAAGCCAAAAATTCCTTATCATACACTCTTTTGACGGCTTGCTGGGAATTTTGTTGCAGGCGAAGATCCTTTGTTGCAATGTATAGCGGAGAGTCATATAAATTGACACATTTTTTAGCTTAACTCTTTGAGCTGCTGTTGCTGGTTTAATAACAGCTCCTAGAATATCAGTAAAAGGATTTTTATCGAATGTATTCTATATAAGAGAAGATTTTTATGCAGACATTTGATGAAAATAAACTTTAGGAAAATCATACTCTTGTCTACACTCATTATTAAATTTCTTTCGTTTCAATTAAAGAGCAACGTTCCAGCTACAACTAACAACCGAAAAACGCGCGGCTATAGCATGTTATGATATTAGAATTGAATGAGATTAATTCGAAGCAAGAGAGACGGGAGCACTCACAACTCTGTAAATTACACTTCTATAAAAACTCGTAAAATTCACAATCCGGGTTTCGGGTGGTTAATATAATCAAAATTATTGATATCGTCGTTCTTCTCGTTGGTAATGAAAAATTCCACCTCGTCATGTTATATGCAGTGAACGTTAGTTCTTATTATTATACAAATAAAATTAAAAATAAAATCCTCCAATGGCCGTAAAATTGGCAACCCTCGTCAAGGACAAATTGCAGTGTTGGTTTGCGGGAGGGTCAATTCCACAGCCAACCAACTACACAGTGACCAACTACAGCCTCTCAACCAGAAAACCCTCCTGTGGTAATTTACTGGAATGTTAGTTCCTCGTCAGTGACACAGCCACAGACACACACACTCAACCCAATTGGGATCCTTCACAGGGCTGATGGGATCCTGGTCAGGATCCTGGGTTATGAACGCAAACACACTCACAAGCACTCAGAAAGAACAACATCCCCTCCCGCAAACCAACACTGCAATTTGTCCTCGACGAGTATTGCCGATTTTACGGCCATTGGAGAATTTGATTTTTAATTTTTTCTGTCATTTTAAGAGTCCGTAGAGCTCATCTCCTTCGACTTGAAATCATATATAAAAAGAAATTTTGAATTAAAATACCCCACAAAAATTGCGCCGGTTTTACCACGGATCTACGATTGCTTTCAGTGAATTATGACAACATGGTAAAGGAACATCCACGGAGAAACAATCAGCATGCTACGATTCGCTGATGACATAGATCTCATAGCAGAGACAGAGAAGAAGCTGAATAAGATGCTAACAATCTTGGAAAGGACAATGGCCAGACATCAGCTGAAATCAATAAGAAGAAACCTAAGATATTGGTGTGCAGCAAAAGAGAAGAGGCCAAAACCAACGTTAAACTAGGAAAACAGAAACTGGAAGAGGTGTAGGAGTTCTGTTACCTGGGAAGAAGAGTAACCAACGATGGACGAAGCAAGAAAGAAATAGTGAGTAGAATAGCCCAGGCAAAGAGGGCATTCTATCAAGAGAAGAGTCTACCTACAGCTGGAAATACAAGTTTGGAATTAAGGAAGCAATTCATCAAAACGTATATCTAAACCATGTTTCTTTACGGCAATGAGGCATGGACGATGACAGCAGCAGAGAAAAAAGGGTGGAAGCGTTTGAAATGTGGTGCTATTGAAGAATGATGAAGATAAAATGGATCGACCGAGTGGCAAATGAAAAAGTCCTAAGAAGAGTGGGAGAAAAGAGAAGTCTGCTGAAAACTATAAAAAGAAGACGGGACAACCTAATCGGTCATATCTTAAGACACGATGGCCTGATGAAGACAATCGTCGAGGGAAAAGTGAACGGGAAAAATGGAAGAGGAAGGTCTCGTATGGGTTACATATAACAGGTCGTAAAGGACGTGAAAGAGAGTAACTACGTTAATATTAAGAGGTTGACCGATAGAAGAATCAAGTGGATGGCTGCGTCAAACCAATCCTACGATTGTTGAACCTTGATGATGATGATGCTAAATGAAGGCTGCATCCTCCGAGTTTCACCGCGTATTCGTTCTATGGGACAACAGTTTCAGCTGCATTCCAGCAGGCGTCTTCAGGTCAAAGCGTTTGATGCCAACCACTTGTGACCAAGTGTGTGATCGTCAACCGACCAATCAAAGAGGAGTCACTTCAGAGAAGCCTATATAACAACGGCCAAAGGACGGCATCAAACACTATGACCAGTAGACGCCTGCAAGAATGCAGCCAAAACTGCTGTCCCATCAACGACGACGCGGGGAAACCTGGGAGATGCAGCCTTCATTGACATCGCACCGCCGAATCCTTTGCACCAACTACATGGTAAATGCAACTACTAATCATTTCAAATAATTCTGGCACTTTTTCCTTCCATAAAACTCTGTGTAATTTAATTAAATTAGTGGTTCGAGGCGTTACTTGGTGGAACCTCATGATGAAAAGACAGTGACTTCGTGATTCCACAAACATTAACATTTTTAATTTTTGTGGAATTATTGTGGACCTATTGGCGAAGGCAATCAAAAATTTATCAAAGTCCTGATGCTGCTTCTGAGGAGTGACACCTCCAAGTCGGTAAAATAATTGTAGAGCACAGCCATCACAGCAACGAAAGTTAAGGAGTATACATGATATTCACTAGATATGAATGGAAATAATACACACAATAAAAGTACCAGACCTCAATAATAAGACATAAAACAAAATGTATAATAGTACGTTTCATTTAGATCATGCCCTTTAACGCAAAGCTAAATTCTTCTTATTTTATAGAACTAACTAACTTTTGTACATTTTTCCCACGCATATCTGAAACAATCGGATTTGTCAAGCACACATGTGAGAAATCTAGAATTTAGTTTTTCTTTAAGTTTCTTTAAATAGAGCCTTAAAGCTTTGAATAAAAGTTCAAACACTGATTGAAAGAGCAGCATTTATAAATCTATTTCAAATTGTGATCAGAGTTATTACTATCCGAAAAAGGATGATTGGCATCTTTTTTGCTTCCTTTGTCTGGAAAGCCAATGGAAAACTGGTAAAGGAAGTCAGGATGTCGTAAGTAACGCCTCTTCATTCTAAACCCATGAAATTAGAAGTGTTCCCTAAAAAAGACGACTTTCAGTGTAACTGAAAGAAGTTTCCATTTGATTGATAAATTAGTGCAAAAAAAGTTGCCATGATATAAACCAAACGCTCTTTTTCCACCCATTTCACATTACGCTTCGTAGACTCCAACTTCGTTACAAATCCTTTTCCAAAGCATGACGAAAATTCAAACACTCCATGGCAGTGGGTTTTCTAACCCAAGTGAAAATCAATATGCAGACGCCGGAGCGTCGAGATTTTGATATCAACTGTTAATTCCAGCGGTATCCACTTCGATGAATACGACATGACGCTCAAATTACAGTTTTTGATCAAAGAGTATATATAGACCTACGAGACAATTAAGTCGTTTCAAACTGGTCCACGGATCCCGCTTCCGCACTTAATTAGAAGGAATTGACCGCAAGGCTCTTTTTTTCTATGGAGCCGGTGAAATTCAACAACTGGTACTGAATCGCGAGGGAAATGTAAGCGCGATGAAAGTGGTCGCTGTTCCGCTTCACTTATCAGCCAGCCTCTCATGTGCTACATATATATGGCTATGGGGGAAGTTTAATACCTGAGTGAAGGAAAGGGTAGAGAGGTCAAAGAGTAATAAAAACTCCGACAGTATTTGAGTTCGGTTCACTACCCTTTAAGGCATTCGAGAAAGAGACAAAAAACAAGCGCCACTAATCAAAAACTAATTTTCATTACCATCCGCAATTGTCTCATATCAGTAACCTACAACTCAATGCGCCCAAATCAAAAAATATATCTACAGAGTTTCATTCAAGTCATCTTGTATGTACAAAGCAGGGGGTAAATCATCGCCAAATATGTCCTGGAAATATATATATATATATATATATATATATATATATATATACTTGTGTTTTCTGTGTTTTTTATGTCGTCGCAACTAGTGACTAATATACATATATATATATATATTTTTTTATAATACCACGGCATATTACAATTTAAGTAAAATTAAGTAATTAAACACCACTATGGGCTTTCGTTTTTTTATTTTGTATTAACAGTATAGAATATATATCAATAGAACGACTTCCACAAAAAAAATCATTCACCATAGTTGAATAACGAGCCGGGACCTCCGGAATTCGCGGTAGATACTTAAGCCAGTTTATCTATTTAAGGTGCTCTTTTTACCCACGGATTTCTTAAAGCTAAAAGACAGTATGTTAGACGAACTACGGAACATGCACTGTCATGAAACAACCGTAATAATTTTTGGCACTGTGCCACCGTCTTAAACAATAAGGCGAGTACTAAAACATGTATTACTTACTTATAATATATTTTTGTGGAAAAACTTTTATCTTGGTTCTTTTCTCATCCATAATGCGATTACTATGAGCTTTTAATGCTTGTAGAGAACTGGGAAATTTTGCTTCCCATTACGACAAACTCGATTGCCTACATGACATCAAGATTTCCTGTTATGCATTTATTTTATGGTATCTTAGTGACTGATGGAAGAAATAAAAATTAAACATATATACATGGCACTCTCAGATTCTTATTTTGAGCCCAAATAGACCGATATAATCGGGAATTATCGAATTTTTTTAGGCAATCCACAAAACCAACCCTTTTATCGAAGGATTCTAGATAAATTTTATCCTCAATAAAATAAGTCCACCTATAACAAGGTGCATGACAAGGCCTGAGGATTTACGAGAAGGAACTAATTCGTGATGGTTCGCAGGAAAAATAATACTTTTACCGTTCCAAGGATAAATTATTTAAACCGTATCCGGTTTGATTCAGAGTATCATCATATGAAAAAGAGAAAAATTATCGCAGGTTTTATAGAAATAGCCGAAGGGGATGAGGGTGTGTCCTCTGGAATGGGGAGGATCGGTGGAGAATTATTTGGATATCTTTTGTGGGAGGAAATATTAGCAGTTCAGTGTGGCATTATCTTTGGGAAGTGGTGGAGTGTTAATGATAAACGGGTACGTTGGTGATATGCTTATGAGATTCATTCTGAAAGAGTAGGACAACATATTACGAGATTGAGAGTTCCAAGAATTCAAGCGCACAGCGGTCGGATTATAGAGCGGAAATTAGATTACCAAGAATTTTCCACAGATTCCAGTTGTCAATTTTTATGTCAAAAAACACAAGTCCTTTGATATCAAGATATATTTAGAACTAATGTTTAAGTATTACTGATGAAAAACGTAAATAAGGCTGAATAGCTCCATCCACTTTTTTTTCGGGTGATACAGCAAAGCCATGTAATCTAAATATCTTAATTAAAGGAACCACATGTTTATCAGAAATTCGCTATTTCCTGCATGGATGTGTATTGGACACGAATTCCCATCGGAAGTACAATAATGAATGCAATATACAGATCTTTTACTGGAAATTAGCATCGGCTGCTTTACATTAATAAACAGCTTGGTGTGGTGGAGACACCAGTGGCTAACTGACTAAATAACCTTAATGTTCGATTAAATTCCTGTACTTGGCAAGGGCACTGCAAGTTTCTTAAACTTAGTTTAAGCATTTTAATCTATCCTAGAATTATTGACCACTTAGAACACGTCTAGAAATAGTCTAGAGTTAAAATGATTTTCTAATATTTGGATCCTTGGAGAAAAACGAGCTCAGAATATTAGGTTTGATCAGAGAACTAGACAGTGTGCAGCGTAGAGCAGGTAGGTTCGTTAAAAGGTGTTACGATAGGTTGAGTAGCGTTTCATAATTAATAAAAGAATTAGGGTTGGAATCATTATCAGAGCGTAGGTTTAAGTACAGATTAAATCTATTAGAGAAAATTCTATCGGATAGCTTTACTGAAGATGTTAGGCACATATTAAAAACACCAGCGTATTATGCTAGATTCGACCAGATAAATAAGATTAGAGAGATAGATTGTCGTACCGTTAGATTCAAAATGGAATTTTTCCCCCGTACTATAAGAGAACAGAATAGGCAGCATAGCAAAGGGATAGGTAGGGGAAATATTTTAGAGTACTCTGTAGTGCATGATGCATGTATAAATCCCTTGAATAGCATAGATACTAACAACCTAGTTGCATGAGACACTATAGTTGCTTGCTTGCATGCTAGTAGTGAATGCTTGGTGATCTTCACCCCCTACCACACACCCTCGCGGTGGCTTGCAGGGTATCGTGTAGGTTCAGATGTAAATTAATATTAGAGTACCAAGACCAAACCGTTACGGGCATTAGGACGTCAGACTTCAATGTATACATCACATCAGAGCTAAAGACCATCCACCAACTAAAATTAATTAAAATTCTTCACTTCTTCAAGCTGAAAGTGATACTTATCGCCACCCAAGGAGGAAATTCAAACCAGCACTTCAACTCCACAACGGACAAGAATTGGACAGGGAATTAATTATTCCTCCGTAGGACAGGAGACCGTACACGCCGATAAACCTTGCCTGGACCTCGCGTACTTCTTTCCCGTGAAGAATAGGCCTGTCTCGTCACATCTCTCGACTCCTTCTCTTCGCAGTAAAGTCTGCGGCAGATGAAGCCGTGGGCAGCGACGTTGATGCCTGGCGCTATATGAAGAAAAGTTTGCGAGAAAACGTTGGAGAAAGTGGAGGAAGAGAGAGAGAGGGAGAGTGAATGGACTCGCCAGAACGCTAGTCCCTTACACCATGGTCATTTCGCAGCTCTACTTGAACAACGGCCTCCTTCTAACCACCCTTCTCATCTTTAGCCTTTGCAGGCAATAACTTCAGCCTCCCTCTTCCCCTTCGAGGGCCACTTCTCGGATCCTCAGCGCTTAAATTTCATCATCCTCCATCTCTCTCTCTTCCCATAGATCCACAGTCCACCGTCTTGTGTTGCTTTTTCCCGTGTTAAACTTTCCACATCGCATAACTTCAGTTCCTTTGAAAATGTTTCACTGTGCTTACGTGAGAGATTAACATAAGTACCTACAGCCTTTCCTTTTCATACGTTCTAAGGAACTGTTTTTTACATATTATACATCTTAGATGGAGATATACTGCGAATAACACACTTTCATTAGAAAATTAATTAATTTAACTAAAAATATTTTACATCCAAATTAATTTCACTTGGCTGAGTAATGATCTTAAATTAAATAACAAGCCATGTTGTTCGCAAGTATGTTTTCGGTTTTACTGCAAAGATAAAATCATTTATGTAGAAAGCAAAGCGTATACACAGTATACATATTCTAATGTAAAAGTACATATATTGTTTCTTAGGCAGAGCAAGCAGTCATAAAAGCTTGACGATGAATTATGCTTTAATTTACTGAAATAGTTAGCATAATAAATACCAATTAGCAACAACAGTCGATGCAGCAATATATATCCCCCATTTATTGAACAAGTGGTTACACCAAACGAATTTAATATTCCCCACAGAATATTATACAAAGGCTGATGGATAAAAAGGCAGGAGAGAGTAGTAACAGGAGGAAATTTAGAAGGTGAGGACAGGAACTCATCAGGCCTTATAAAGAGCCGAATTCACTCAAATGTATTTCCTGGATAGTCAGTAATGTGGTCCAACACGTCTTATGTGAGTAATTTTCGCTATCTAAAAGTCACGCTTAAGTTTCACTAATAACCCAGTGCTAAACACTTAAACCACTCCTCAGTCACTATTTCAAGTAAAAATTATTCAATCCATGAGGATATGATTTTTTTAAAAGAATTAATCCTTCTTAAACGTGATCGAACTTCAAATTCACCAGCACCAACGAAAATTGGATTCCGATAATCATGGGTTCCAGGACGCAAAATACGAGGGAGCGGATGCACGCGAATTTAGCGTTCGCGGAATAGAAGGATCGGAAGTGGGGGCAGGGGGGGAGGGTTGGGGGGAGGAGATTAATGGCTGGGAAGAGAACGAGGGTCGCGCAGAATAAAAAAGAATTCCCTCGCAGCTCGACGACGTGCATCCAAATGCAAGGGATGGGAAATAATGTCGGCTGCGAGGGTATTTTTCTCCCAGGAGGAGAGGGGGGGGGGAAAGGAAGTCAGTTTTCAGCCCCCGTGGCACTGCGAGATGCCGGGGATAAACTGGAAAAAAAAGAGAGGGGAGGGAAGTCTTTATAAAGAACGGGCACAAGAGGGCAGTCGAGACGACCTTCTTCCCCCCAGCACCCCCCGCCACTCACCTCTTCTCCTCCCCACACCCCACTGTTCCTTCCAATTCCCATCTCGAGTTCGCCCGCAGTCTCCTCTCGAGTATTGGGCGTGACCAAGGGCCCAATCGATCGGGGCGCTGCGTCTCCATTCAACTGTTGCTCTCGCCCAGCCCACACTCTCCCCCCTCAAAACCCAACAACCCTTTCCGCATTCCAACATACCCGGCATTCTCATCGAGTGGGGGAGAAGGGTCCCTTCCGAAAGTTATCAATATTTGAATAAGCCCGAAAACATGCGGCATCAGGACACCGGTGCAAGAACCACAAATAATTCAAGCACCGCTTTTCAAATATTTCCTTTGCGTGCGTTTGCGACCGATGGGTGAACATTGTGCTCCCGTCAGCTTATGATTTTTCTCTAAAATATTTATAATTATTTATAATACGAAGACCAATGTCTGAAAATATTCTTATCCCATGCTCTTTTATCAATATTCTAGTCTCTAACACCTCCTATCCGCAAATATCCGGGCCCTTTTCTTAGGTGCTGGACCCTTTTCTTAGGTGCTGGACCCTTTTCTTAGGTGCTGGACCCTTTTCTTAGGTGCTGGACCCTTTTCTTAGGTGCCGGGCACTATGAAGTGCAATTGTTGACTGGCAATTGCACTCCAGGAGATACATTAAGAAAGCCGGGACCGAGAACAAATATAAGCCTGCGATAATCCTCCTATGGAATCATGGTAGTGATAACTTTACTGTGGATTAAGTCTTCTACGGATCATAGCGGCCCATATGCAGTTTAATGATCTTCAAGTGTCTCTGCCATTTCTCATCAACCACATACGAAATATGATTGGCGATTACTACATGAGAAGACAAGGGAGAACGTTTTACAAGAAATAATAAAAGCATACAATTATGGCATGTCAGTTAGTAGAACTCCAGCAATTTAGTTACCTACTATATCTGAAAATATTCTTATCCCATATTACGCCTGTTAACTTGAAGCCTTGTATGCCTAATGTGAAACCCACCTTATTAGGTTCCAGCGTTGCCTAACTGGTTATTAAAAATTATATTCAGCCGTAATTCCGAATAATTAATGTGTACGAATCGGTTGATCGTAAATCTGTATGGGCCTAGCTCATCACGTAGTAACTTGTCTCTAGGAAACAGATGCCTAATGACTGACCCTTACAATTTACTAAAGAGATCATTTTCAGGGTAAATCCACGTTTTTTCACATCGTGCACTTATTTAGCCTCACACCTCTCTTCCCAAAATCATCGAATCACCCTATTCAACCTCCACAAATTGCACTAGCTGAGACGCTTACCGACAGCGGCGTCGGAAGCGGGGGCAGGAGGGACCAAAGGCCCCCCGCAGAATTTGCCCCGGGCCCTTTCAGTTGAAGCGGATACTTTCTGACATAGATTCTCACACTTTAATATGCTCTTTTATCGTTATTATAGTCTCTAAAACCTCCTTTCCGCAAAAATCCGGGCCCTTTTCTTAATTGCCGGACCCTTTTCTTAGGGGCCGGGCCCTTTTCAAGGTTGACCTTCCCAGAGAAAATAGTTCAGACGCCCCTGCTTTCCGGATTTAGTCCCCTTTTCGTGGTCAAAGTATTTCATTGTCCAAACTGCATCCCATTTTAACTTTTTTTGCTTTTATTCCGATGTGTCCTAAACTTAAAATCAACGAGTGAGATAAAATCATATTTTTTGGATTTAATTCTGCATGAAATCACTCGTTATTGCCTTTGCTGATTTAAACAATGCATTAAACACTCACCTGGGAGGAGCCATTGATGCCTGATAAATCAGGGCACACGAACTTCTCTCTGAGAAGGGAGGATTAACAGCTGCAAGCTGCCGAAATTCAGTTAAGCTTTAATTCCAGTGATCGTCCATTGTAAATATAATTCCATCTAATCGTATGTTAACAGGATTTTGCTACATCAAACTTCATTCGTTAGAGAAAACATTGACTACGCTCTCAATAAGGAGAGATATCATTTGCATGTCACAAAAATGATATGAGGATAACAGTTATCCCATACGCACGGTTACCTGAAGTAAAAAGAATACAATTAAGCCAACTAAAATCTCCCGTTTTATGTATTTTTTATTCATATCGATTTAGTATGAAAGCAACGGAGAAGAAAAGGGTGGAAGCATTCGAAATGTGATGGTATCGTACAGAAGAATGATGAAGACAAAATGATCCACCGAATGACAAATGAAGTCTTAAGAACAGTGGGAGAGAAGAGAAGTCTGCTGAAAACCCTAAAAAGAAGACAGGACAACCTTATCGGCCATTTCCTAAGATACGATGGCCTGATGAAGACAATCGTCGTGGGAAAAGTGAACGGGAAGAATGGAAAAGGCAGACCTCGTATGAGTTATATAGAACAGGTCACGAGTAATGTGAAAGAGAGGAATAACGTTAATATGACGAGGTTGGCCGATATAAGAATCGAGTGTAGGGCTGCGCCAAACCAATCCTAGAATTATTGACCAATGATGATGATGACCAATTTAGTATATTTAAATACTAAATAATTACCTTCTCCAAAAGGAAAAATCACCAAGGTTATGCATACTATTTCGGACCATACATTTAGGTAATTTTCACGAAATAATAATTATAACAATAATTTTTATTCCACCTCTAAGAAAAAATTAATCATACAAATAATACAAAAAACTTCAATTTAGAGGGGAATATAGGTACCCCAGAGGATTAACACTGTTGGGGTTACCATCAAAAACAATTCCAATTAGCGGCTGGTGCTAATCTATAAAGTATTAAACCTAGTGGCTAATAAACACTTTTTATATCCAAAATTGTGTCCAAATCAATGAAATATAACAGTGCAGAACAGTAATGAACAATATAACAGAACAGACAATAAAAATTAATCAATTTAACAATATATATATACAAACAAAGTACATATTTTAAACCATCGAGATCACACAACAACTTTTAATAGCTTTTCCACTTCATCACTCTCCTTGGATAACGACCATTTTTTTAGTTTGCCTAGAAATATAGCCGTGGACTTTTGTTTCCACAGTTCAACCGGAAGGGAACAGAACAACTTTGGTGCAAGATATACATATGTTTGTTTGAATGCTTCATTACTGGGTTTAGGTATTACAGTACCTAAACCTAACATCGAAATATCTTTTTTTTTGACCTCAATTTACCAGAGTATTCGGTTGGCTTGCCCAATATAGGAGAAAGCATAGGTAATATACCTTACGTATACATTAGGACTATAGGTATTTAAAGTCTTCCTGTAACTCCCCAAAACTTAGTATGACATTAGTTAGGTATAATCAGTATTTCATTGTGGCTTTAGAGGAGTTGCGAGGTTTTGCTTGGCTTTTGATGCGTGTGGTCACCGAGAGGATTTCGAAAGTCATCGAATGTAGCCCCCGGTCAAAAGGACAGAAATGTATATCAAGTCAAAAAAATAGCCTCGCTGGAAACCAAAAAAATCCGTTGATACTTTACGACAAGCTCACTAGGCTGATAAGCTAGATTGATGAAAGCGAGGGAGTGTTCATACCCCAACAAGGAAACGGATTATATTATCGTATTTCATATTTCTTTTTGTCGTCTCCGTCCTCTTCTGTGTTCACGATATGAAAATTTAATCTCACGCCGTTGGGAGCCCAGTTTTGAATTTCTCATTTCAAAATGTAAGAACAGATGTACATAGCTTTCGGGAAAACTAATTTTGGTGTCCAACATTTCCTGCCTGATTCACTGCTCCTTATATTTTACATTCCCACGAAGATTCCATCACAAAATTACTGGCAACCAGTTACTTCGGATGACGAATTAACGAGTTTTCATTTCCATTTCTAGATGAAATTCCTGGTTTAATCCACCCACGGCCGAGATGAAACCGATTTATCATTCAACACGGCTACATATTTTGAGCTCAAATAAAAATGTAGCCAGCCATGAATGAAATTACCGCGATCTAATGTCACGAAAGACGAGTATCACCCATAGCAGGGGTAAACCCACTACTAAAGGAACGACGTCTCTGCTCACATGAAAATTTCCCGAGGATAAACATTTTTCAAAATCACACAAAAGGCAATATTTCAGCATCAAGCGAAATTGAGGCCTGAGAGAGGAATAAGTAGCACCTGAATTGACAAAAATTCCTGAGCGAATATGAAATTGTAGTGAAAAGCTCGAGTATATTTTGGTTCTATTACGTAAACTGATGTTTACAGGAGTATTAGAGTGCAGTGAGGTATCCTTCAAATGGGGCAAAAATAAGAAATTAAAAAATTTATAGAATCATTTTAAAATTCAATGTTTAAAACATATCGCCTTTTCTGTTACACGATGGATCAATGACAGGGTCGACTAGTCGCGCTTAATAATCAATTGCGAAGGTAGAAGAGGAAAAATTAAGGATGTGTGATACACGAGTTTGAATAACGCACAGTGTAATTAACTTAAAATATCGCCCAGGCAGTGATAAATCAAGTCCGAGATGTAAATCGGCCATATCGTCCATAGCATGATAACAGCGTAGCATTATTTCATGTGTCTCACGATATTACATCAAATAGAATACTGTCGTGAAGCGCCAATCGCATTGGGTCCCGTTTCTGTACTCCAGTTTCGTACAAGGCTCATGTCGCTGGGGATATATTGCAGAACTGCATCGCTCCAGGAGGAGGAGTTTTACACAACAGACCTCCTATCTCTTTCCAGTTCCAAATTTTCTTATCAACAAAGAAATGGCGAATTTAAAAATATTTACAGCGATGGTAGAACTCAATCCTCAGTAAATATTTCACACGAGCTACAAATTTGGTTAGCTACCTCTCACACATTTGCTTACAAAGCAGAGGATACGCAGTTTAAATCACGGTGTTGTTCGGAAAAAAACAATTCTTTCGAAATTTAGTCTTAACACTATTAGAGACTATGCGATATAAGTTGGTTCACTAATGCGTGCAGACAGATATCACTATTTTAAAAGCCAGAGTTAGGCCGGCAACCTTGTTTTTTTATACTGCCTCGAAAATTACTGTTTATTCCAGCTCTGCCACTTTTAACCAGCTCCAATTTTTACTTCATCCTACCTCTTGGAATAATATTTACTGGAGCCCAGAAATAAAATGGAAAAAAATCAGCGTTTGCAGAAACTTTAGGTGACCTATTTCGTATTTCCTGTATAATACTATAAATTGAAGTTCTCTCTCCTCAAATTCCAGTCTAACATTGCAAATTACTCTGTAAGAGACTTCAGATGCCGTTATATAATATCTAACTATGCAATGGTAGTGTCACTACCTTAACTCTCCGTACAGTTCTTGCAAATGCATTTATGGAAGTATACCTAAGCTGATTTTAAATTTTTAATGCACAATAAGAAATAGAAATAAGAAAAAAATTCTCTCTCTGGGCAATAATAATTGCTCAGCAATCAATTCTTCATTTTCATAGAATTTACAGAATGGCTGTTTATACCTATAAACATAGGCCTAAAGAAAGAGCCATTAATGCCCAATGCGTGAAAACATATCTGAACCATACACTTAAAAGAATAATTTCCTGCAATTGATCTCCTCAATCAATTGACAATTTGAAGGACCGCGAACTGGCCGCTAAGACCTAAACGGCGTTACCCACTGATATTGCACAAAAGCAGAATTCCACAGAGAAAAAAACCATTCACCTTAACCGGGGCTCGAACCCGGATACCCTGATTTCCAGCAAGATGCTATAACTAATTAAGCTACTAATAACGCGAATGAATTTTTTCACTGCGTAATTTTGCTCTTAATCAATGTTTTCCCAATAATTTGTTTATGGAATGACATGTACTTTGATATTCATATCTATAGCACTTTCGTTTCTCTTCATTTCTTCAAAAACGTTTTTGATAGAATTTCTCTGGTCATCGCAATGAACAATATTTTTTCCTCGTCATTGTGAAGCGTGAGTCCATAAAATTTATGCACGAATTTAAATACTTTTATGACGTGCCAGTCAAATATTTTACATACAAACTTATATTTTCAATAAATCCATTTAAGTGGGTAGAAAAATTAGGGCACAGATTTTTTCATCCTTTTCTAGATTCTAAGGAACTCTTTAGTTAAGCGTTGCCATTTTTATTATCATCTTAAAAAAATTAAATGCTCTTATTCACCACGGCTTAGGTGACTCAACAGTATGGAGAATTAAATGGAGGGTCGTTACCAGTAGTGACCTTGCCTACTGCAGCTCACTGTGTAGCAGTTATGACAAACCCTATTTATCCACATCAACTCCCTGTCCAGCGTTCAATCCCGTATTTCATCTTCATATCGCTAAAAAAAACGAACTTTAATCATTTTTTATTCCACTCAATCAATCCTGTAAACATCATCTCTAAATACCATCACCATCCACTTTTCCAAGCCATTTCAGTTTACCTTTTCGTATTTCATCCTTTATTACTCTTCTCTATTAACATTCAACCCGTTTTCTTCATAAGTTTCCTAATGCTCATAGCAACTTCCACCCGATTTACAAATAATAAAATGTTTATGAATCAATGCAGATCTGCCCATTTCAACTAACTTGGCATGAAAATAAGGGCTGTGAGATTGAATCCTACACTCCCGTCCCCATGGCATATTCGTTATGATTACATTCGGCCATAGAGAAGGAAAACGCGAGATCGCTTTCCCAAACCATTTATTCCAACCCTTCCCAATTCTTAAGGGAACAAAAGGACCGCGGAGGACTCTCTCTCTCTCTCCACACGTGCCCTCACTGGCTGTTTCTTACCCCACCCCAGAAACCCTTTAACAGACACCTTGCACCCCTACCCCAAAAAAGAAAACTCTCCAAAACAACAACCCTAAATCCTGATCCAGACTCCTGTACCCTTCCGAAGCCCTTTTTATCCTTACCCTCGTCAGGCGAGCCCATCTCCTCACGAACCCCCACCCTCCGCAGATCTTAAATTTGCGCACTGGACCCCCCGGACGACCCCTCCCCCTTTTCCTTTCACCCCTCCCCATCCCTGCATTTTATGGCCAGATGCTGGTGCAGGATTTAGTGACTGCGGTCACATAAGCCAACGCGGAACTGCCGCTCCTCCCTCCACCCCCCCTCCCATCTCTCCTTTCCCTCAACCCCTAATCCTTTCGACAAGGGAGGAATTTAAATGTTTGGATAAAAGTCCGCGGGTTGAAGAGGCAGCGAGGAAGAGAAGGATGAGAGTTGCAGGGGCTGAGTGGAATAAGACGGGGTCCGCGGGAAATGGAAAATAGGAAGTCGCAATCCCTCCCCGTTTCCGGGCCGCCCACTCCTTTCTTTGACCCCGTATCTCTTCCTTATAGACCCTTGCCGCACCGCCTCCGCTCCCCCCTTCCCTACCACGCCCCGCGCTACGTGATCTCTCCCCCGAACAACTTGCTGCTACAGAAGTGGTTGCTTGTTCCCTCGTGCGCCATTTCCCGGCATGCCCTCCCCACCTTTTCCTCTCCTTCCTATCTCTCTCTCTCTCTCGCATATCTCGGAGTGGGGAGGAGAATGGGAAAGGAGGCGCAAAAATGATGCTCTCCCGTGAGGCTCTTCCCCCGCTTTCCCTCACGGAATGTCGCCGTCCGTTACGGCAAGGGAGGCTCGTCCAAGTATGTACGGCACGAGCGAGCAGTGGCTTTCTCTCGAGGGAGAGGGAGCGGAAGGTGACCACTATGCGGAGACCCGCGCGCGCCATCGAGCCCTTATAATATAATGGGGTCGTTTACCATATTTTTTAATCGCCGAATCTGACAGAGTTTTTAAAATAAAAAGATATCCCATTTCCCATTCTTCTATCCCTCAATTAGTTCTTCTCGAGTCATAAGCGGCGAATAACTGATGTTCTGAACCCTTTTAAGAAAAGTGGGCGTGCATGCAATCTAGTACGTCATCCACTTCGTCCAATCACAACTGAGACCGTTAACCTACTTCGCCTTATCGCAATGGGGGACACACAGCTGACCTCTTCCAATGGAAGCGGTTGCAACAGGATCTGTGTGAGCAGACCTTCCGATCCAACCCCACTCCCTTCCCCTTTCCCTAAAAACAGTCAACGATGGGAGGTCGATGAAGTAGTGAGTCTCAAATCAGCTTGTTTGGTGGGCATCACCTTTTACTTATTTTAATTTTTGATTTATGAGCGAATGGCTCCGGTTATAAGTTATTTTTTCGACTAAAATTCATTGTCCGTTTCCATCTAACAATTTCGTGCAAAAAATAGCGATCCGAGTTCTGGTTCAGAGTAAACGTCCCCATTGGTGAGGTTGCTTTCCGTCATCGTCATCAGTTAACAATACTAAGATTGGTTTAACGCAGCACTCCACTCGATTCTTCCATCGGCAAAACTCTTCATATTGATGTAATTCTTCTCCTTTACATCATCACAACCTGTTCCATGTATCTCATACGAGGCCTGCCTTCTCCAATCTTCCCGTTCACTTTTCCCTCGACGATTGCCTTCATCAGGCCATCGTGTCTCAAGATATGGCCGATTAAGTTGTCCCTTCTTCTTTTTAGAGTTGTCAGTAGACTTCTCTTTTCTCCCACTCTTCTTAAATCTCCTTGGTTTGTCACTCCGTCGGTCCATTTTATCTTCATAATTCTTCTGTAGCAACACATTTTTTTCCAAAAAGTTTAAATTCGTAGATGTTACATAATAAAACCTTTATATAATTTAACCTAAACTTGGATTCTTTATTCTAAAATTTAATACAAGACTCGAGTTGCTTCGAGGATTGATATCATCATCACCTGATGACCGTTTTTTTTATTTTTGAAAAAATCTATGTTACGTTTTGTTTCTATAATTTAGCTGTACCATAAAGATATATCGTATACAGTTACGTACATTTAAGAGATGTCCTCCATGTGACTCTAAGAATCTTATTTCATTTGTTTGTAACTTCTGCCACTTGTCGTCAAGCATTCCAATCGGTAATGCGAAGATCGACGAGATTTGCGAAGATACGGTACGATAGCCATATATGGGTAGCAAGTTTATTAGAGTAACTTAAACGGGAATCGTTTATCAGACCATGGAATGAAGTATTGAATTTACCTCTTAAGTAAGTTCCAAAACAATATTTTGATTGATAACGCTAAAAATATTTTGTGAACTCCTACTTACCACGGCAAATTGGATCGTGAACATAAAATTAAAGAAAGACGTTGACGAACTGACAATTTTAATATGTCTTTCATTCCTTGTAAGATAGGGACCCAAATATGTATTAATATATAGAATTATATACACACATTTTTATCGATAGGCAGCTTAGGCAATAGCATATCAAGTCGATATCAAGTCTTTTAGCTAACCCAACCAACAGTATCCATTGCCTCCATGATGTGTAGAGTATATTTGGCGACTATTTAACTCCGGTGGCAGGCTTCTATGGTGGCTTGTTGGGTATTATGTAGATGTACAATAATTCCTTTTCCTCTTCCTAGCATTCCCTCAATGTTTTATTCGATGAATCTGTTTATCGAACAGTTTCTGCATAATATATTCCAGAACGAGAAAACCTTTCTCTTTTTGATTTCTTTCAGTGTTTTTTGTCCTCAACCATCCTCATCATTACTTTCTCAATTCTTAGTCCATCAGTATAATTTACTCAAAACATTCTTCTTTACGGCAATATTTCACAACTTTCAAGGTACTGTGCATATTCGTAATTATGTATGTTGTGCTGCTATGAAACACTATGCTTGGCTAAAAACCTATAGTATTAGAGTTAGATTTGATAAGGGTTTGTCCCACATATAATTTAACTCAACCCTGAAACCCATTTTCGAGGTGGAATTTAAACCTGCGCCATTTCTGTTGCAACGCTGGCAATTAACGAAGTGGCATATCAATCCAATTCCCTACAACGATGCCTGTCTTCGGATAGTACAAAATGATGAGGCGGACAAGCTTCAATTGAAATAATTGAATAAACCGTAGGAACAAAGCCTCATTCTTCAGGCTCCTGTTCAGCGTGAATAGAGGGAGAAATGTGGACATACCCAAGCAAACCCAAGCAAGCAAAGAGAAACCGGTAGCCTTAATGACATTTATCCATGGTCCCGAAACCGCTTGTGGAATAAGTTACAAGATAAGATACTGCATATGAAAACGTTCAAATACCTATCTTGATAGAATATGATAAAATATTCTAAGAAATAAAATAGGACTGGAATACAGTAATCCAAATTATAATCAAACAACCACAGATACGATACTGAAACACTCAATGTAGAACGTATTTTATCTAATCGGGCGTAATCTGAGAAATACCTCCGTAACCACAACAGGTATCATTAACTTAATTCTTATATGTAACAGCTTTAATAACATGCCTTCATGTTACACTTTCATTTAAATATTCTAGTAAACTACATTCTTAAAGCTTACCAACAAAGCACCGCCAACATGTCAGCAAGAGAATGTCATTGCGCTTACCTGTAAATAGAAATCAAGAATTAATTGGTAGTTCACAACAAATAATTTAGACTGAAATGTCACCTAATTATAAAATAAATTTTAAATAAGATAGATGAAATGATTCTTAGTTTCGTTTTTCGCATTTATTTTTTCACTTAAGATAGAAGAACATCTTAAATTACTGTTCCAAAAGTTTTAAAAATTAGATCTAGCTCAATTCCCCGTTTTTTTAAAATTAAATTTGTGGTAAAAAAGAACAATATTGCCAGGAAACGTTGGATGTGAGGAAGTAGGAACAGGATGGGTAGTACTTCTATATCAAAATAAATATTTAACTCAGGCTACAAAGTCGCTGACAACACATATTCTAATTCTTGACTAGCGCTAGCATAAAGGAAACCGAACGGAACATTCTCCTTCAGAGCATCATTCATAGCTGATCAGTCAAGGGGTAACATCCAGGCAAATAATGGAAAATAAGCGCTTGATACTGAGTGAAGGAAATGAACAAAAGGCGTATGAATACAATTCAAGAGATTGCGTCACGTCAAAAACGTATTTGTGCCTGAGAACTTGGGCCTTAGGCTATGACGACGGGACTAGAAACTTTGGAGGTGAGAGTGAAGAGCGCAGAAAAAAGTGGAGATGGAATAAAAGGCTAAAATATGTTGTGCTAGGCATGGTAGAGAAGAAATACATTAATTGGCGGAAATTGGGATGAGGAAAATGTCAGAGTAGGTGACTAGGTGGAAGTTAGGTGCAGTGGTAAACTAAAGGCTAAACTAAAAAACTATTGAAGGTAGAATGATGAACAAACAACAAGGATGAAGAAAAAGTCATTGGTATGGTATAAAAAGGAAATATGTAGACCTGAGGATCGAAATATTAAACGGAAAAAATTGAGTCCTTTGGAAAATTTTGGGCAGAACAGGAGAATTACATCAAATACTTGGCTACAAACTGACGTGATAGAAGGGTATACTTCGAGTCAATTAAGTGTCAGCCGCGGTAAAAGAAAATCCGAAGCAGGAAACCTCCAAGAAACCAACCTTGGGAGTAGGAAACTCATTATGATGCAACAAAATATACCAGTTTTGCTACGTGAATTGATAAAATCACTGATTAATACGCTACGTTTCAATTGGGAGCAGGAGTAATTAGGGTCACGTCTGCACTTGTGCTGCATACAGATCAAACTTCTTCTAGAAAAAGCAGACGAATAAGGCACGACATGGAGAACATTGGCCGGAGGTGAATGAACTTAATATTATTCCCACGATATATCTAATCTCAGGTGAACCTCTTAATTGCTCATCAAAAAGTACGAAGGGGAACTTCAACGAGATCTCGACTACTGTTGATATTGAGAACGGATTGGACGGCAGTGGGTCACGATTGTCGAGTACTCGACTCCTCCAGTTTTTATTCCGACTCCGCAGGGGTGAAGCGACGTGGAAGAACAAAAGGAGGGAGTAGTGACTAATTCCTCAAGCACTGACGGAAGGCGGTAACCAAACCAGCTTAGGGAATTAAATTCTGAGATCGAGGATATTCGACAGAGAGTGGCGCAGGATTAAGGGTCCTTATATCATTATTTCTTTTTACCCCTGGAACTGTGTCACCGGAAATTAAGATTACCAACCTAATCACCATTTCCCCTACTCCTCCTCCATCTTTTCCAACCCCAATACCTCCAAAAGATTAATCTTTCACCCCCTTCAGCTCTTGGTATGGGAGGAAATAAAAAGAGAGGGAGATATACGTACATATAATCCAGCTCCTTTCCATATATTCGGATCCATCCTTTTCCAATCCGAAATGCTAAATTTATGAAAATGAGTAATAAAAAAATCTCCCTCTACCTTTACGTACACATCCTTTCTTGCCGACGTAAATTTTATCCTCCATCCTCCCTTTCCAAAGGAATCAGTCCGGGTTAATAACTCCTGAAGATTTGATTGGGACGAGGGCTCAACCCTGGCGGTCATTAAGGAAATAGGAGAGCAGAGTTAATCAAAGGGAAGTGCATTGAGGGCGGGATTGGAGGGAAAGGTGGGAGGAGGGGGGAGGGAGGGACTGATATAAGGGCGTCGGAGGGAACAGGGGGAGGATTGTGGGGGAGAAAGGGATGAAAGCAAGAGGGACTCCCGCCAAATCCCTCGACTCTTGCGACGGCAGGGAAGGAAATTATAAAAATTTGAGAGTCCCCAGAGGCAGGGATGAGCGATACTCAATTCTTAACATCGGTCTTCGATACCAAAAAAAAATCTGAGCTAGTGACTAACTTACTGAGCATTTGAAATATGGTGCTATCGAAGGATGATGAAGATAAAATGGATCGACCGAGTGACAAATGAAGAAGTCCTAAGAAGAGTGAGAGAAAAGAGAAGTCTGCTGAAAACTATAGAAAGAAGACGGGACAACCTAATCAGCCATATCTGAAGACGCGATGGCCCGATGAAGACAATCGTCGAGGGAAAAGTGAACGGGAAAAATGGAAGAGGCAGGCCTCGTATGAGTTACATGGAGCAGGTCGTAAAGGACGTGAAACAGAGGAACTACGTTGGTATGAAGAGGTTGGCCGATAGATAAATCGAGTTGAGGGCTGCGTCAAACCAATCCTAGGATTGTTGACCCTTGATGATGAGTGACTAACTTGACGAAGAGCACCGGGAACATCAGGCGACATTGGCAAAACACACAGAAATATCAGCATTATCGGTTTGTTTCATTGTCCATGCTTTCATTTCTCATTAACGATACGCTTAGTTCGTGGATGTAATTCAATCCTGTGTCACAGAGTGTAGATCCTAAAATTGTTAATAATCGTTATCACTTTTAATAATAATCATTAACACTTTTAGGATCTACACACTGTGACACAGGATTGAATTAAATACACGAAATAAGCGTATCGTTTATGAGAAATGAAAGTATGGACAATGAAACAAATCGATAATCAAACCTTATGTGTTTTGCCAATGTCGCCTGATGTTCCCGGTGGTATTCGTCAAGTTTGTCACTAGCTCAGAAACCTTTTATTTGCTGTGTGCGGCAAAAAAAGAACACTGACCAAACCTTTTGGATATGGTTAGCGTTACGAATATTGGTTCTTAAAATAATAACCAAAATTCCTGAATAATTTCGCCTTGCCAGTGTCAAAATAAGCCGACAAATCGAAGAAACCAACTAATAATCGACTGATCGATTTTACCAACTGACCGTGTTAAATGAGGCATTCATCATTGCACGAGTCAACTTCACCTAAATATATGTATCAAAATTTTAGGTTTACCTTGATGGAACCATCACTTCTATAACTGCTAATACTGTTCAATCATTATGTCTAATGACGTGAATGGTTTCAAGCCACTCGCAGCGGGATAACAGAATTGCGCCAAACGTGACCAATGTGTTAACCCGCCGACTTGGTATATCAACCGATAAAACTCCTCTGTTGAGTTTAATATACTACGCCAATAGCTATAGAAATAATGTTACGCATTATAAATTAATCTGTTCGTGCATTAAAGTTCATATGATTATCCCAAAGATAATAATGACCATATATCGAATCATGACGCAACAAAGGTGAACATAATCACCATTAACCATTCCAACGTTTTTTATGCTGCCACTCCCTAATCCATTCTTCCGTTGCTTATCTCTTTATGAACATATCATAATTCTTATTTTCTACATCTATCACTTCTCAAACCAAATGCATCTTTAACTGAAATATTTTTTTCCTATATTTCCGTTTCGCTTCACCCTCGAAGAATGTTTTCACGTGATCACCGCATCTTGGCTATGCCATGAAAATATAGCTGATTTAGCTTTACCGTCTTTTTCTGCACGCTTGCTTGAAATAAGCAATAAGGTGATATCAAATGGCGGAGTAATATCCCACCATTTAACCCAAATTCAACCGGAAACCAAATGCGACATCCATATCCGTGAAAGAATCCAAAACTCTTATCTTGCATTGAATTTGCTTCAGGGGATCATTCTGAAGCCATTAATCGCAACACTGTCTTTTTAATCGTGACAAAATGGATGTGCCACATATGAATACATTTATATTTCCTATTTGATGGGTTTTGATCACTGCATCACTGCACTCAGTTAGTATTTATAGCATAGCACGTTCATTATTACCGATGCATAGTAACCGTCAATAGTTAGGTGGGAAACATTAAATCTTCTAGCCATATTGGTTACTTAAACCAGAGAAATCAATGTTGCCAACCGAATTTATTATATGGATCCCTTACTTTTTTGCGTACACCGAATCATAAAAGTGTGGATATATCCTCGGTTCGCGCTACCTTTCGAATCGAAGATGTCTCACGGGTGTGGTTTGGCGTCGGGAATAGGGCATTAACGAGAGGCTGAGGAAGGGGATAGGATGACTCGGCACGGGAAAGGAGGGTGACATTAATGCGGGGCGGACGTTAAAAAAGAAAGCCAGGGGAGGAATCCAAAAATGAATTAAAGACTGGATCGAAGGGGTTGGGGAGCCTGCGCTGGAATGCGATTACTCCCGAAGCGTAAGAAAATAGACGGAGGAGAGAGAGAGAGAGGGCGAACGAGGATGAAAAGAAACGAATTTACTCCCGGGCGAAATTTGGGCCGCCACGTACTTAAACGCGAGCGAGAATAAATTGCTAGAATTTCGCTCCAGTTCCTCCCGCCAGACTCCGATCACCAAAAAGGGATCGACTGATGCACTTGCGTTTGAATGGCGGACGATGACGGCGCCGTAAACGTTAAAACGGAAGGCACGAGGCTTCTTTTTTTCGCGTCTCCAAGGGATTAAGGTACTCGTAACCCCACGAGCTGATGGAGCCCTGACATTTGTCTTACGAAGTTTTACCCAGCAATTTCGTCTCAAGGTCACCGAATGCACACTGATGTTAAAATCGAGTACACTCCGGATCAAATGAAATCACGTTCTTTTCTGACAGAGGAAAAAAAAAGAGTTCATTTTCAAAGAGAGATCTTCAAACTCACGCAGGATGAGTGGAAGAAATCAGTGAAAATCGGTACTTTAGAAGGTCCATAGGAACGCCCGGGGATTTCAGCTAGTAGCTTAAGAAAAAGGAAAGGTAAAGAACGAAGTAAAAACACATTACAGAACCTTAAATTCCCGTGATATCACAAATTACATGAACTTTATTTTTTCCTTTTTATGAAATACGCCTCTTGTTGATGATTTGGAACGCCCGAGAAAATTGGATGAACCTACATGCATGCGTAAAGCATTAATGATTCATCATCATCGTCGCCGGTCAACAACCCTAGTATTAGTTTGACGCAGCCCTCCACTTGATTGTTCTATCGGCCAACCTCTTCATATTGACGTAGCTCCTCTCTTTTACATCCTTCACAACTTGCTCCATATACCTCATGCGAGGTCTGCCTTTTCCATTCTTCCCGTTCATTTTTCCCACGATGATTGTCTTCATCAAGCCATCGTGTCTTAATATGTGGCCTATTAAGTTGTCCCGTCTTCTTTTCAAGGTTTTCAGCAGACATCTCTTCTCTCCCACTCTTCTTAAGACTTCTTCGTTTGTCACTCGATCGATCCATTTTATCTTCATCATTCTTCAAAAGCACCACATTTCAAATGCTTCCTGCCTGGACTTCTCTGCTGCTGTTATTGTCCATGCTTCACTGCCATATAGCAGAGTGCTCCAGATGTAGGTTCTAATGAAATGTTCCCTCACTTCCACACATATATTTGTAGCTGTGAGCAGAATCTTCTTCTGGTAAAATGCCCTTTTCACTTGGGCAATTCTACTAGCAATTTCTCTTTTACTTCGTCCATCGCTGGTTACTCGGCTTCCCAGGTAATAGAACTCTTCCACTTCCTCGATTTTTTGTTTTCCTAGTTTAACATTGGTCCTGGCTTCCTTTCTTCTACTGCACACCAATACCTTAGTTTTATTTTTATTGATCTTCAAATGATATCTGGTCATTTTTTTTTCCATATTTCCTAGTGTCTTCTTTAAATCTCCTTCTGTTTCTGCCAAGACTGCTATTTCATCGGCGAATCGTAGCATGCAGATTTTCTCCCCGTGGATAATCACGTGGATATTCACATTAATGATTAAACTTAAGGAACATTTATTTTCTGAGAATATTTAGCTTTAATACTCTGGTATTACTAAGGCACATGAATTTGATATCGAGGAATAAATTCTTCAAACAAAAAGTAATTACAATCTATTCATCAAATGTTCAATATACAAATGTTTTTAAACGACCTCAAAAAAATCCTTACAAAACAGCATGGACATAATGACATTATAGATACTTCTCGCAAAATGAAAACATGGTTTCAATGCGGTGTACCTAATTACGGCGTTACTTCACTTTTGGAACGGTGTAAGTCCCACACAGTCTCAAGAGGAATAAAATTCTACCAATTTGCATTTAGCGTGAACCGAATTACAGCTATTGGGGACGACATATCCACAAAACTTAGATTCTTATATGAATATACAGAAATTTACAAATTTGTCACAAGAAATGAAAGTAAGAAATGGTGGTAGCATGAGTGCTGGAACTCATGGAAGCAACGAAGCAGTTATTTAAGGACTTAAAAGATAAGTGACGTAAGCATAAAAATGTTAGCAAGCATGGAGCGCTCAGCGATAGTGACGACAGAAACTTAGTTGGTGTTTCTTTCGGGTTTTATTTCCCTACTCTGGCAGAGACATCGTATTTGGTTCCACATAAAACTCCAGCTAGATAGCAGGATATAACCACAGTAGTTAGAAATTATAAAATGATAGTCAACTACTGCTACCCTTACTGAGGAAAGCATTGGCAATTACTGTTCCTGGCACAGGGAATAAAAATGATGGTGGCCGAGTCCTTGAATTTGAATTTTTCCCTCTGCATTGACATCACGGACGCAGATTAAGAAGGAATAGGGGTAATTTAAAGAGGACCACTCGAGGAAGAAGCATCTCCAGTATACCGCCGGAAGAACTAAAAATATGAACACATAAAGGAAGCATGAGAGGACGCAACCCACACACGGCCTGATAAGGAGTAGCTTATGTGATTTTGATTTATTGTGAATGACATCAGAAAGGAGGGGACGCAAGGTAAAAGTGAATTATCTATATGTATTCAATTGAGCAAGCCAGGGGACTTAAATTACTCTTGATAATTTGAGAGGTAACGAGTTTAATTACCAGCAACCGGGCGGTAATAACATTAACCCACAACCAAAAATAAATATAAGTGCTATTGGTATTACATTAACGCCTTGCAAGCAAGAATTTAACGAGGAAATTGTTGGAAGGATGACCAAAATGACCTATGACATGAGAGAGCTAATATGAGAAAAGTGGTTTATGGCAATAGCATGACGCAGGGTAACAGAAATCCCAGAATGTCTGGTGGTGGATTGGTGATGTGAGAGATGAGATGATTTTTGATGAGCGGTACTGCGGATGCGAAAGGTTATATAAGAATTCTAGGGTGAGGATGGAGAAGGGGATAGGAATCCTTGGGTGGAAGGGATGTGAAGGTATCAAAGATGATGAGGCAGAGAGAGATAAGTGAATGAACAAATGCGGAGCGGGTGTGGGGATGCGGGCAGGACGGAGAAAGATGGCAAGATAAGTTCCTCAAAGGCCGGGCTGTCATCACACAGGGTTGCGGTGGGCTGTGAGGCCCTCCTGCGTAATTGCTCCAATTCGCATGCCCTTCGCAGCGGTACAGTAAAACCGAAAATCCAAAATGGTGAAAGGCAGTAACTGACCACGTACTGAAAAGGGGTGGGGCGGCCGGTACTTGGACGAGAAATTGGGAAACTCGGTACGTTTCACACCGCACTTCCATCGTTGTATCTCCCACGGAAATCGCATACACCCAGCTGTGCCGGTGGCATTCTGGCTAAACATGTACTGCAGATTTTCAACCTTAACACGCCCAGGATTTATTTTGGTCTCGTATTCGTTCTTTATCTACCAACAGACGTTAACTTTAGATGATCTTCTTAACGCTAATTTGGAGCCCACTTTCCCCGGCATAACAAATTAGTACTCCTCCCTTAAAATGATAAGCTTAGGCCCCAAATTCTGGATGTTATATGTATGGTCTCCTGTTTAATTCTAGCTGCATGCCTTATGGTGATGCAAATGGATAAAATCTCGAGTTGTGAGCATGTTAGTTGGCTGGTACGAGAGACGCTGCTTTATTTTGCAACCTTATGGAACAATTCATCTGCGTGAAGCTAAATACAGTTGAATCCGTTATCAGTAGCTAAGATTGTCTAGCATTAAAGCACGGTTGTGAAGCATATGTATTAGAGTAGTAA
This sequence comes from Platycnemis pennipes, assembly GCA_933228895.1. NCBI lineage: Eukaryota > Metazoa > Arthropoda > Insecta > Odonata > Platycnemididae > Platycnemis > Platycnemis pennipes. The sequence continues at coordinate 116,014,508 of OW121850.1, forward strand.
TTTGGCCCCAATGTTTATCCGGCTGGGTATAAGAAGGGTGAGGTGTGGCCTTAAAAAAATCATCAGTTAAAAACAATCCACTATTGCTCCAGAAGTGCGAATCAAAATAGGCCAATAAAACACTAAGTTAGATTGAAAAGAAAATTCCAATATATAAATTGTTTTCCTACTCCACGGACTGTTTGCCAAGCTATCAGCAATTTTACGTTCGTCTGATTGACTATCATGGCAGGATAAGAGTTCTTTGATGAATTAGTAGCTGACTACGATTAACGTCAAATAATGGAGGCAATGACATCAGGCACGTAGCCAGGAGAATTGGGGGGGGGGGGGGGGGGGGTTGGTGCTTTACTCTCCCCCCCCCCCCGAAATTTTTTTCCCGATAATTTTGTTGTTCAGATTTTAGCAGTTATACTATACCTACCAGCGAGAAGAGATAAGTATGAGCACTGTAAAAGTAAATACCAAGCACTGAAAATGAAGGGAAGAGATTTGTAACATGTCGGCACCGAATGGGAAAGCCTGATTTGTTTCATGTTACGCAAGACTTATGCCCCCCTTCTCCCTCCTTCCCCGAAGTAAATGTCTGGCTGCGTGCCTGAATGGCATTGATGTTATCTTTTTTCTATTGATCGTGTAACTTGCAAGCAAACAAAATTAGATCCTTAGAAGTAATCTCAAGAAGCAAAGGGGATAATTATTTTGACGTGTTCTTGTTTCCTCAAACTTAATTACATATCAATGCTCATTATCGAACTTCAAAATATCACATCATTGCATAAAATATCCAAATAGAGTAATAGGGTTTGATCTCGTGATATGATCAGTGCACTTTGAATCTTATCACGATTTTCCTAAGAATACGGGTATGTCCAACTAATTTTTTCATAATTTCATACTTCGCACTTCAAAATATTACATCATTGCCTAAGTATCCAAATAGAGTAAAAGGGGTTGATCTCGTGATATGATCAGTGCGCATTGAATCTCATCACAATTTACCTAAGAATACGGGTATGTCGAACTCGACGATAAAGAGAGGAATCAATTTATATCAGCTCAACGTGGAAGACGAATGAGTGACGAAAAAGCAACAAGGGGTGATACGCTTCTTCTGTTCGCAGACGATGCCTTCAAAAAGCCTGGCCTCGCACCCACCACCTCTCGTTCCGAAATTCGGCCTATCGACCCTGAGGTTTCACTTCCGGAAGCAGGGCGGCGAGTCCTGAACCGACTGTCGATGACTCGGGAACTTCGCTGGGAGGCCCAGAAGATGGTGGAGAAGGGTCAGCGATGGAACGGGGGACAAGGGGGGGACGTGGGCGTGAGGAAATTGAAGGGACGGGGAAGAATCAGGGGTGGAATGGAGGAATAATCGAATGAGCGAGGGTTACGGGGAACTTGGCCCTCGAGTCGGCACGGCAACCCAATCAACCCCTGGGAGGGACGGACGGGACGAACAAGGGCCCGGTTCCACCGCCTCAGAACTAGTCCTCCTTTGACTGAATGCCGAGGGAGGAGAAAAAGTCTCCTGCGCTTCCAAGAGAAAATATTTTCTCCAAAAATATAATTTTCTTGGGTACTGAAGGTACTTATGAGTGAGGTCAGGTACTAGGAATCATTAAACAATGTGTGACACGCGGTATTGTACATCCAAGAGAAAATATTTTCTCCTAAATATCATTTTATTGGGTACTGAATGTACTTATGAGCGAGATCAGGAACTAGGAATCATTAAACAATGTTTGACACGTGGTATTTTACACCCAAGAGAAAATATTTTCTCCAAAAATATCATTTTCTTGGGTACTGAAGGTACTGAGTGAGATCAGGAACTAGGAATCATTAACCAATGTTTGACACGCTGTATTGTACCAACTAAGGCAACTGTCTGAAATGATAAAGATCGATCCTCAACATTTTCAAGAAGAAAATAGATTGACCCTAAATTTAGACAAAACTGTGGTGTAAGTGAAAGCAGGTTAGTGGTGGAAAGAAAATGGGTGATTTACTGACGATTTCAGGCGGGGATTACGGATAATTGGATCACTGTAATCGAAATAGATGGGAATATCGATGAAATAGGAAGATTTATTTTTGCAGTAAATGTTCAAAATGAGAAAATAGTTGAAATATGAGGAAGATAGGTGCTTAAATTTATTAAAGAACGTAATGGGCGGATCATTAAAGCCGGACCTACCCCATAAATGCTGGGCAGCATCGAGATCTATAGATTTAAAACGGTTCACTTGTATTGACAAAAAGATTTAATAGCTGCTTCAACACATCACGCAGCTTCACCGAGCAGACTCCATTCAAGCATGGCATCGATGACGACCAACAACTGAGTTAAAGAATAGAATAAGTTTTGAGAAACTGGCTGTGTGTGCGATAACAATCTCTTTTGACGCAAAAAGGATGGAATTACCAAGACGCATCCAAAAGAAAAGGTGATAAATATCACTCATCAAAATAAATAATAATGAGATGAAGAACGGGAATCTAAAGCAGGCATAACTAATGGGTCATTTCACGTCAAAAAACGGGAAAACAGAAAGTTTTACACTAACCATCTCCAATTTTCACAAAAATTTGTACATATATGTTTCCTGTTCGTTTATTAGTATGCTTAAAAACAAGTTTTCCCATATATCGAGTCAATCGAGAGCTACAGCTCAACTTCAGTTGTTACTTTTAGATTTTTACAATTAAGCCCTTAGCTTTATGTCTATATCTCTTAAATCTAATTGAGATAGAGATCTCCAACAAAGACTGGTTTTATTTGTTGAAATTTGCCAAATGATAGTATAGGGACAGATTAAAAATTATTAAAAGTTTATGGCATTTTTAAAAATGATTAATATTTTGAACCCCATTTGCAAAAATACGTACCCCTTCCATTTCGCTAGTTTTCCATGGTTCAAAAGTGATATGTTTCCGCTTTAGGTGAGTGAAATAACATCAATGCGCAACTCATAAATTACTGCGTAAAAAAATCCGAAAGAATCGCGTTCAGAGTAGGTACCGAGCGGCCCAGCGGCGGATTAGTACGAGAAAAGTACGAGAAAAAGTACGTATTCAGTGCAACTATGAGCAGCGCGCATCATCACGGTTGCATGTGTCATGACTTGAATGAAAAATGCCATCTGTTTTACTTTCATATCAATACTATTGTCACAGGAAATACAAAAAGATTAAAGGGACCACTTCTTTACATAAAGGTTAAAACTTGGTACAAGATTAAATAATATTAGCTACGAATGTAAATATTGAAGTTGATTCAACTGACTAAAACCTTTTATCGTCTTCTTCCCTACTTGTCCAATCCAATCAAATTAATTTACGTTTGCCGAAACTGATACATCGTATCAAATGACATCCTTGCTGCAAGGAAACTGGTATTTACGATGCGTAATCGCCACCCAAAACTTTCTTTATGATGATGGAGAAGTACAGTAGACTGCCGGTAGGTAGAGAGTTTCTCAATTCATCACACATTCCAGTGAGACATCTCAAACTGGGCTAGAAGCTCAGTACATGCACAAAATGGTAAAATATTAAATAGCTTTAGGAGCTGGGAATTGAAAAACTGAAATTACGTGGTCAATGTCATTAACAGAAGTGACGGGCAGCTTGTCGTGTAAATGACATAATGTTACCAACATGAACGACACATATCTAATTATCAATTCTAGCAACGTTTTGGGCATGGCCTACATTCCATAACGGATTAAACTGAACATCAGAACTAAAGTGACAACGCAACGCATGTCCTGGGCATCAATATGTTTTTATCCCACTCAATATTTCATGGAATTTTTACCGCCAGCCTCTTATTTTACCATCTAATTATATTTCTTCCATAAAATTATCAATCACTACTGGAAGGATATATTTCCGACAACTTTTTATTTCACTGATATTCTAGATTTAATCTCCCATTGTTAACTCCTAAAGTGTTGTGAGATTAGAAATATTTTTAGCGTAGAAACTCAGCGAAAAGTAACAGGATTTAAATTCCCTATCCAGCAGACAGAGTATTGCTCTGACAACAATATCTGACTACAATCACTCTGACAAGATTGCTCTGACACCAATCTGACTCGATGTATGGATCAGAAACCCGTTAAGACAACACCCAGGATTCAAACCTAAGATATCGTGAAAGAAACCGTGTGATCAAGTCACCACCACATTCCTTATCCTAACGTAATGCCAATGTGAAAACTACGAGAAGTGGACAATCTGATACCGATGAAATTGGTTTCCGAACCGACAGATTAAAAATGCCCTTCTTTCCTCGAACATTTAGGGATATGCATACCTATAAGTATATCCAATAGTATTAATACGAGTGTATCAGTGGATAGCAGAGGTAGTTGTATCTACAGCTACATAATACTCTGCAAGCCACCATAAAGGTGTGTGGCAGGGGGAACTCTCACCAAACATGCACTACATATCATGGATAAAAAAGGATTAGTACTTGTATAGGTACTGTTCAAAACTACGCTATTTAAAAAAAGATAAAAATAGCAACACATACATGCAAAAACATGCCGTTAGTTGGGTTATATATAAGTCCTTAGACCAACAGGCAGCTAACAATGTTATCCATTGCTACACTCGTACCGGATATATTTACCGTAATGCATACTGGTATAAAGAATTTAAGCTAATCCAACTACCACCGTATTTTTCAATGCTTGCTTTGCCATTTATATCTTTTTTAAATTGTGAAATTTAGACTAGAATGTTATTTAATATCCTAATCTAAATTTAATATACTAGTCTAATATTCCACAGGAAAAAATGACGCCTCCGTAGCTAACTGGTTAAAGAACCTGGACGGAAATCAGGGGATCCGGGTTCGAATCCCGGTCAAGGCGAATGATTTTTTTAGCGGGTAACGCCGCGCCATTAAGGTTCTCGCGGCCAGTTCGCGGTCCTCCAATTTGTTTATTTATTTAATAATCCTCTTTATGCATGATATGAAATGCATATTTGGTATGAATTCACCACCTACCACACATCTTTATGGCAGCTTGCAGGGTTCTATGTATGTGTAGGTGAAACGCAGTATGGCAGGTGAGATGTAAGTAGGCAGGTGCATAAGGCAGAATCCAAAACAATTTTCACTAGAGTGTATTGGAGTCAGACCACAAAGCAAAGCACACGAATTATACTCAAAAAGACGGATACCTCAGAAAAAGTAACCTTCGTCCGGTTTTATATTGCCTCCCTTGATAAAGAGTTCCCATGGCTGACTCAGAAACGTTTCGGACGCTGATCGAGGGGGCTCGTGAACAAATACTCGCGTGGAAGGAACTAGCGCCGCCATAGGCAAACTGTCATAATCTAGGAGAGTGATGTAAAACCTTCTCTTCTGTCAAACGTTATAAATGTTCTTCTTTCCTCGAACGATTAGGATTATGAATAGCTCTAAATATATCCAATAGTATTTAAACGAGAGTAACAATGGATATTATCTCTCTACATCTAGATCTACATAATACCCTGCAAGCCACCACAAGGGTGTGAGGCAGGGGGTGATTGCTCACCAAACATGCACTACATATCATGCATAAAAAAGGAATAGTATTAATATAGTAGTCAGAACTACACTATTTAAAAAAGATAGAAATTGCAAAGAAAACATGCAAAAACATTCTGTTAGTAGGGTTAGCTTTAAGTACTCATACCAACATGCAGCTACCAATGCTATTCATTGCTACTCTCCGATAGGACATATTTACCGTTATTCGTATCTCTTATTGTGCGAGGGAAAAAGGACATTTTGAATCGGTCAGTTCGGCAATCAATTTCTCTAACTTTATGATTATGGTCCAGTCTGCCATAGTAAGTTGGGGTTCGTAAAATATTTTTAACATCATCACTGAAAATATTGCCTTGGAATTTGTGGAAGAGATTAAGTCTAAATTTCAACCTGCGATCTGATACTGATTCCCATTTCAATTCATTTAATAGACTGGTTACGACAATATAATTATCGTATCTTCCCTTTACAAATCTTGCCGATCTTCGCTGCACACGTTCAAGTTCATTACTTAGACCGATTTCGTAGGGATCCCATACACTGGCAGCATATTCCAAATGTGGTCTAACAAGGGAAAAGTAGTTGCATAGGTAGGTAGGTATTATAGGTAGTTGCAATTTGGTATAAGGACTTTAAGCTATGTTGGCATAAGGACTTTTCTGTTTTAATCTTTTTTTTAGACAGTTAAGTTTACAATAGAATATAATCACTAATTCTTTTCATAAATGATATGTAATGAATGTTTGGTGTGAATTCACCCCCTGCCATACATCTACATTATAATCACTAATCTTTTTCATAAGTGATATGTAATGAATGTTTGGTGTGAATTCACCCCCTGCCATAAAACTACATCTACGTAATACCCTGCAAGCCTACACAAAGGAGTTTGGCAGAGGGTGAATTCTTACCAAACAAGCACTACATATCATGCATTTAAAAGGATTAGTATTAATATATTAGTCTAAACTGCACTATTTAAAAAGATAAATATAGCAAACTAAGCATGCAAAAACGTGCTGTTAGTTGGGTTACCTTCGAGTCCTTACACCAACATGCAACTACCTATGCTATGAATTGATTCACTCGTATTGGACATATTTACCGCTATTCATATCCCTAAGTGTTCGAGGAAAAAAGGACATTTTGAATCTGTCAGTTCAGCAATCAATTTCTCTAACTTTTTATCTATGGTCCAGTCTACCTTAGTAAGTTGGGGTCCGCAAAATATTTTTAACGTCATCACTGAAAATATTATCTGGAATTTATTTAGGAAATTAAATCTAAATTTCAACCTGCGATCTGACAATGATCCCAATTTAATTCATTTAATAGACTAGTTAAGCTAATAAGGTTATCGTACCGTATCTCTTTACGAATCTTGACGATCTTCGCTGCACACGTTCAAGTTCGTCATTTAGACCGATTTCGAAGTGATCCCATACACTTGCAGCATATTCCAAATGAGGTCTAACAAGGGAAAAGTAGCTGATTTCTTGTACATGATCGTCACATTTACCCAATAATCTTTTGATGAATCCCAGTCTACCAGTCTACCATTAGCTTGACCCATTATTTCAAGTATGTGTTTACCCCAGGAAAGATAAGTGTGTCTGTCTTATTCCAAGATATTTAATGGGTTTCACGTTTGTTAATTCATTATTACTTATTTTGTACGTACTAGGAGGAGAACATACACATGTATGGTGGCTTGCAGGGTGTGACATGTTAGGGATCTTACTTAAGGTGTAGATCTACGTCCCTTCCTCTTCCTTAACAATGATTAGATAAGCATGGTCGACGTTAATCCAGGATGGATGGACAAAAAATAGGGCGATGGGGAGGGAATGAAACCCTTGGACCCTTTTAACTGCATCTCAAACGCATCCGCCTCCAGTACTTCACAAGAAACGCCGACAAAAACTCATATCTCTCAGTATCTCAGCTAGTATGTACTGCTATATGGTCGCCAAATGCGTTTTTACCCGGTTGTTTAAAATAGAATATATTAGTGGCCTGCGTGCCAAATTATTTGAAAATTATGAAACTTTGTATCTTAATGAACCCTGGGATAGGGGAAGAGGGGGCCATACAGTCTCATCTAGCCCATAATAAATAAAAAAAATGGCAAATGTCAGTTCCATCACTTGCCTCAACGCTGGACCCCGTTGTTCCCATCCAGAAAAATGACAAAACACCGCACAGAAAAGGAGTTAAAGAACATATATGTTTAGAAGATCCGTAAGAAGCATGCCAAAGTGGGAAGGGGGGCGACAAGACTACGGGACCTCGTGCAAATGCCTTTAACTCATTAAGATTCTGAGATATCTTCACGCTCATATCTGCATTTAGGAATAAGCCTCGCCGTCCGTAACGACAAACAATTATGTATTTAAGGAATATCTTACAATGGAAAGAATAGCAAGTAACATAATTAGCTAGCAGTTAATTGCGTAAAGGGTAAGAATTATGCTCATATGAAGAGGATAGTGGAAAAATGAACCTAGTGAAGAGTTCCATCTTAAATATCGATGATAAGTGATGAATAGTATTGCGTCATATACATTAAATCAGAGTATTTTAAGGCGTGGATGAATATATGGGTCTATGACGAGTACTAGAATGCTAAGTTGAATAAGCCTCAATAGAAGTACCAGAATAAATACTCAAGCGACTACATGTACCCTAGTACCTCAGTAAGTACCTCAGCTGCAGAATACACACCGCTGATTTCATCCGTTCTCTGAGGCTATTTTAATTTGACCCCTGAGGTACGTACAACTCTCACACACTTTTCACTGCCCTCATTGTCTAGAAAATACCCATCCAGAACGAAAAATATGAACACCAAATTTATTCAATGTAGGTATGCGGGAAACCGTATACAGGCGTATTCAGCTATTCGAGCATTCGCCGGGAGGCTGAAGTAGTTATTCAAGTATTACTTGGGTTCTCGTGCATATATCAAGGCATTCATGGACTCGATCGAATGCTCACGCATTCATTCACCCGGGTAGTCAAATGCCTATGCATGAATAAACACATATGGCCCACTTATAGTGATGATGGTTGCACTATTTTCGACTATGACGATGGTTTCCGACCAAAGGATTGGAGCTGAACTCATTGGACGCTAAATCGAGAGAGGTTGTGGTGTGTGTTTGGGCGAAATACGACTAGTATAGGCGCTGGTAAAAGGTAAGGGGTTTCGAAAAGTCATCTAACCACTAAGGACGCCTTTTTTTGGCTGACCCTCAAGGACGATCAAGTAGTGTATGAGAAAGGAGTAGAGGAGGGAACGGGCGAAACTAAGGGCTGGCAAAACGGAAATGGGCGACGAGTAAGTACTTCCGGGCGACCAACTTAGAGCCAAGCGCAGGGAGGAGAAGAATTGAGAAGAAGAGAAGCGTTATTGGGGGTGAGACGGGGAGGAGAGCACCCTGGACCTTTTCTGTCCTTGGGGGTTGTCCGAAACCTCGGGTGACTTGTGTCTCGCCTGAATCGAGGGGTGTTCCCGAGGAATGGAGGGCGAGGGTGAGGGTGCGGGGTTGGGGAGGCCGTGGGAGGAATGGATGCCCTCCAGGAGTGCAGTGGACAAGTTGGAAACGGAGCAGAAAATTGCTCTCCTGGCGGCTGTTTGTCCGGCCGCCACCAGCAAGGGGGAGGCCACAACCTATCCCCTCCCCGAACCGAAATCACCACCCCGCAATTCCCGCCAAAGCAAACAAGCCTGGAGCTCCGAAGACCCACGCTAAAAAATAAAACACTGATCACGCCGAAGAGCGACTGGTTACTAGCTCTTGAAGAACCGATACTTTCCCTACTGCGATGCTCCATAATGTACTATATGTTGTAATGCATTCCTTATGTAGGTATCACACACACATTTATTACATAAAACATGCACAACATAAGAAATTGCCCTCACGAAATGCGCTTAAAATTAATCAAACACCAACAAACAAAATACACTTCTCTTCAGGCTCGCACTTAACAGCCCATACACTTTTACACTTTATTTTCTTTCAAGCCACTTCTCAAATCAAATCAGAAACAACCCAACAACACCAATAATCTCTCTTCCCCCATGAGTACTTATTCACCCACACCGACATCGACTAGCTCACAAATAATGCCCTTACTTAAGCACGCGTCACTTTTGCGTATCCACACCACCGCGTCTAACACACAACTTCACGATTCTCGCTCTCTCCTATTGTTCCCTAATTACCAACACTTGTTTACTTCCATTATTGCACATTGAATTGTTAACCTCAGTGGCTCCATTGTTATGTTACAAGGTGGATAGAACTATGGCCACTCTCTAATAAAACCTGACTGATATCATTCAAAGAGAAGTAGAGAAGTGCTGGATTTTTTTAGATGACCACAAGAAGGCGTAGGTGCGAAGCGAAATTTAGTATCCTCCCATGAGAAGAAAAGGAAAAAAAACTATGATTGGTAAGAGCTAATTAAACTACCATAAGGGCAATCCTTCGTTATATAAATGTTTATGTTCCAAAGAACTAAGTAATGTATCAAAAGGAAGAATGATTCGAGATCTTAAGTGTAAGCAATGACATCCTCCATAAAAAGCGTTCTCAAACTAATGATAATTACGAAGATTACCGAATATCATGTAGCCATTCATGTATAAAAGTTTTCAGATAAAAACCAGTTTATGAATTGTGAGGAATACGAAGGACAGGGAAGAAAACTCCACTAAAACCAAAAAGGAACTTGAGTTTGTAATAGTTGTACTCTGTCTGTGCTGGGATCGGAAATGCATTTGATCACTTTGCACCGCACCCAATAGGTGGAAATATTTGTATACCAATATATTATCGTCTTTTAAACGAAACAGGCATTAATTTAATAAGTGAAATTAATGTCAATTGGGTCACTACGGCATCCTCTTAATTGGAATTAATATTAGGCTTATCAATCCCGATACTTTAATGTTTTCTACGCTCGTAACCTTATTCTTTAAGGACATTAAAAGCCTTCTCGAAGCTCGAAGAAAAAATACACTCGAAGCGATTGGAGAATTGAAATCGGTTAACTGAGGAAGTAGATAGAAAACTGTTTTTCTTGTGGCGATAGTAAATATGTCTTGGAGTATATTATGTACTAACTCTCGCACAGTATCATGCATGATACTGAGTAGTGCATTGGAATTGAATGCTTGCAAAAAGGTTTATTTACGACGTGCGTATTGAAACAAGGCAATTATTTTATACGATTTCTCGTATATAATAGAATACACATGCATGAAATAGTCATAATCATTGACAAACGAAGGAGGAATAAAAAATTTGAATAGAATAAGGTTGATGATTGTTGATGATGATGATAGAAACAGAATGACCTTCTATGAAAATCAATTATAATTATCTCCTTCATGAGTGATTTCATATGGTTGAACCATTTCATATGAAAGAACCAGGCATTTGTTTGATTCTTCTTCCGTGTGGGAGTGTATAGGTACTATTTGAACGAAAGACCTGCAAATTACGTTAATTAATTTCTGTTTTATTTCCTTCCCATTTGTTGAGCCGTATACAATACAGCCGTAGTTATATTTTCTTCACATTCACAGTTTTTCCTACGATCTTTGCCTTTGAAGCCCACGGAATATGCAAGGTGACATTATCTTTCCCTCACGGAAGTCACATAGAGAATTACAAATGTAATGGAATCAGAAGCAAGAATTTTGGTGAAATAATCTCCTATCCCGGCTTGGCTCAAGGAGGCCCTAAACAGTTTTAGGGTCATACTCCATCTTTTAGGTGGAAATAATTCGGATGCTATTACCACCATTTCACTGCCAATCTAAGCACCATTGCTCGTCTTGAAGCTCCATTCTGCCTCATACATTGTCTTTAATGCGGAGGAAAGCTTTCACGACGCCTGAATTGATAGACATCAAAGACGCCTGGTATTTTATAACGTCTTTGAATGCAAAGAGCAGGAATGAGGAGACAAAAGAGATGTTTCCAGGACGTGTTGAGACATTGAAAGATAGTTGCGCAAAGCTACCGTAAAATTTACGATAGTTTTACTCCAAAGAGTCAGGCATTGATCGATTTAATATCCAATTTCAGCTGCAATGAAAATCTTGAACATTTCTCATTCAGGTATCATCTCTTTGTCCTCAGAAATGAGACACCCTGAGCCGTCGAAGAGACCTCCAAGAAGTGCGTATGTTCTACAGAATTCCTCGAGAGTGAGTTATGATCATAGCTGTACTCTTCATATCTTATAACATACATCATGTTGTTTAAAATCTCTGTTATTTTCCTCCACCTGCTTTTCCTCATCATAAAGTCACTATTACACCCTTCAGAGTACCATAGCATTTCAATATTTCCTCCTTCAGCTGTTTTTCCTTTCGCGTGTCTCTTGACAACAAGCACTTCTTTCCAATCATTCATAGATCTTCACCCTTTCTCTCTAACTCCCCTCTGGCTTACTTTCACCATCATTTTCCACGTTCACATCTTAAAAGCCTCAAAATTTCATCAATATTAAAGCTTCTCAGTCGTAGCAAGCTCTATTGTTCCGCAACAGCCAAATTCTATTTTCTTAATACTTTTTTTTACTTTGAGGTGGTCAATAATCCAAATCCTACGCTAAATCTTATTTTTTTAAAACTGAAATTAAAAGCTGTATGAGGTATAGTGGAAATGTGTCACATCCAAAATGAGGAGGACCGCGCTTTTACACAAAAAAGATCTAATTTTATCTAATACTTCTCTATGCTGGGCATTCATGATCCCGATAGGTGGTGAAAAACTAAAAGAAGTAGCCTGATTAATAGAGGTATGGCCTACCTCTATATTTTCGCCAGTTTCATTGTAAAATGGCCTAAATTGAACAAGCATCCAAATTAGAGAAGTGAAAAAATTATGAGGTTTTCTGTAGTTGAATGTGTTCGCTTTATAACACCACAAAGGTGTGCAGCTGTAGCTGTATTTGAAACTATTTCCTGTCCCCTTCAAATGCACGAAGGCTAACGTCTTCCGCCCAAATTCTCCCTCTCCAATCAGGGATCACAAATTTACAATAGAGGCTCTCGAAAAAATAAATTGGTGACAATGGTTGGAAATCCCTGGAGAAAAGTGGAGTGCATTTGCCTTTATTTTACAGAAGAATGCTGAAGATTAAATGGGTCGACCAAGTAAGTAACGAGGAAGTCCTAAGAAGAGTAGGAGAAAAGAGCAAGTCTGCTGAAAACTCTAAAAAGATGAAGGGACAACTTAATCGGCCATACCTTGAGACATGAAGGGCTGATGAAGACTATCGTCGAGGGAGAAGTGAACGGGAAGATTGGAAAAGGCAGGCCTCATATGTCATACACGGAACAGGTTGTAAAGGATGTGAAAGAGAAGAATTACATCAATATGAAGAGGTTGGCCGATGGAAGAATCGAGAGGAAAGCTGCGTCAAACCAATCCTAGGGTTGTTGACCAATGATGATGATGATGATCCCTTTATTTAGCCTGGTAGTATTCAATAAGCATTAAAGTAGTCACTATAATGCTACAATTATTGAAGTTTATCACCTAAGTACAAGATTCGTCACAAACTTGTGGGACAAAATTAATTTAAATTTTATCTGCATAACATCCATTTGACATTTAATAAAACTTAATGGGGTCATTTGCCATATTTTTTAATTTCCGAATCTGATAGATTTTGTAAAATAAAAAGACGCGTATTTTTTCATTTTTTGATCCGTTCATTATTTCTCGAGTAATAAGTGGCGAAATACTGATGTTTCTAACCCTTTCGGAAAAGTGGGCGTGGTGCAACCTCTGACGTATATTGTCTTCGCCCAATCACAACTGAGCCCGCGAAGCTACTTCGACTCATCGCAATGGGGGGACACAGCTGAATCTGCCAATAGGAGCAGTTGCGACAGCATCTCTGCGATCAGACCTTCCGAGAACCCCCCTCCCCTCCCTTCCCTTCCTCGAGAAGCAGTCAAGGACGGGAGGAAAATGACGTCAATGTTATCAAAGCAGCTTTTTCGGTGGGCGTCACCTTTTGCTTATTTTAATTTTTGATTTGCGAGTGACTGATTGTGGTTAGAAGATTAATTTTTCACCAAAATTCTTTTTTCGTTTACATCTAACGATTTCGTGTACAAAATTGCTATTTTGGTTCCGATTAAACGCCCCCATTGCACGTTAGTCATATTTGTAAATTAGGTTGAAACACAACTGATACAACACCACTTCCATTGACTTCATGCATTAGGTAATCAATCAAAATCGGGATCCTTAATGCCAGCATTCCATGTATTGCAATTAATCAGTATTACCAACTGAGAGAAGGTAGGTTTTCCCGGCATGCACTGATGACGAAGTTTGATCGGGTCACCGGCCGGGTGAGGGTGCTGATGGGTACCGTTGATGGCAGTCAACGTCTTCAAAACGTCGGTGCCTGTCAATAACCTCACCCGGTAAGAAACCCAAGGGAACTCTATCATACTGATATGCCACAGAAAGTAATATGAACGAAAAGAAGCATGTTTGTAAGAAGTTCCTAAACGCTAGGAAGGAAGAGTATGATGGATCGTGAATCCTCCGAGGAATGAAACCTGGCTGACACGAGCCTACCACGTCTTTTAATGACTACTTGTTTCTTGAAGATTAATGATGTACGTGATGCGAAATTTTCTCACCAATTTAAACATATAAACCAAATTTTTCTACGCCCACCACAAAGATTATTAAATTATATTAAAATGTTCCAGGAAATTGACGAAATTCACGTGACCTAAAACGCCTTCTAACGTCACTGCACGGTATAGGTTCCTTATTGCTACGGAGATTGACATTTATTTTTAACATAAAACGTAGTGAATATATTGTTTTGAGGTGTTTAGCCGTTTCTCGAACGAAACGATGACTGAAAAAATACTTAAATAAAGCACAATAAAGGTGCTTTAATAAATAAATACTTAAATAAAGGTGCTGCACACATTTTATGCACACCTTTCCATTTATGAGTGTGAGATAGGTGATGTATTGTAGGTGGATTTAGGCATGCTCCGTGATTAAATGTAATTTTACAAGGAATCGTAATTTTGTCAATAGTTAAATGATAGTATCCTTCCTGTTAAGAAATGGCTGGAACGGGGATATCCCCTGCCATAGTCCCTTGCAGTAACTTGCAGGATAGGTGTAGAAGTAGAAAAATATTTTGGCTAGGTGATAAAATTAAACTTTCAAGAAATTCCTACTTAAATAAAGATGGCTATTAAGAATAAAATGGCTTTGCATATTGAATTACTTGTCACATTCAGAGAGCACCCCAAATTGCAAAACAAGTATTAATGGTTATATTATGTAAAATAAATAGGATTTTCAGTATATAAACGGTTTTGAAAAGGCATCCAAAATATGGCAGGGTTTAGCACATAGGGAGCAGGAAATTGTCGATTTCGGAGCAGGCTCTCGATTGCGAATTCCGAGCAGAGGATATTAAATATTTGGAGTTCCCGAATCGAAGAGCCTTAGGAGGATCAAAGGATGAGGAAAGTGTGTCTAAAATTAAAATTAAAGGAATGCAATCAATATTCGTAATGGCTCACTCCACATAAGAGTTAGCGCCATTGCTCTAGATTAGATAATCGCATCCTCCTGGACGTAAAAGAGGACGCCATTGACCAAGGTGAGAAACATGTAAAGATATGAAAAACGAATGGAAGTAGTAGTACACTTACTTGTATGATGAGACCCCTACAACGTATACAACCAGCCGGGCAGGGTCGGATAACATCTAAATGTACATAATAACATGCAAGCCACCGCAATGGTGTGTGGCAGGGGGTGGAAAATCAACAGTCGTGCATTGAAACATTCATCCAAATCCTAGGTTAGTCAAAACAATACGGAGATTTTTGTGCAGTACAAAATATTACGTTGCCCTAGCAACCTAACATACTCGGGCTCAAATTCCGTGTCCAACAAGGATTGGGCTTTTTTCTCAGGATTTAAGTCCGATAAGAAGGTAAGAAATAACCGTGGAAGATAGAGAACGTTGAAAACATTCTGGAAGTAAAATAGGTAATTTCCTCCTAAACTATCATAGAAATAGCCATTCGAAAATGCAATACCGAGGTAAGTGGCCTCCCAACAAATACATTTTTTTTAAGTTAACAAATTTGATATCTGTATTCTGGTTGAAAATTGTTAAGTGACTCACTTCGTTAGGATTATAAGCATAGGTAAAATGATGAATCGAAGAAAAGACAGTTGCTCTGCAATCGGTTGCCTGTCGAAAAAACTGATGAAATACTTCAGCACTAATATACTTACATACTAAAATGGATAACAACATTCAACAAATAATGCATATAGATTTGACATAACTACTTATTCGAGGAATTATTAATTACGGAGAGTATTCATTAAAGGGTTTTAAAAATGTTACTAGTGCATCCACCGTTGCAAACAGAGACTTAAACGGCCAAGAGCAGACATTTTCAATCGCGTCTGCTTTATCAATTAATTTGCATAAAAATTAACATTCATTACATGAGGTAAACCTGGTTTTGTGCTATACCTACTCTGCATTCATACTGTTGCGTGATCTATTCGAAGCGTATTTAATGTTCAATGTTACCTCATGCATGTTGATGCCTTAGCGGATAAAATTCTTGCCAAAATTACTGTCCCTTATCACATCCTTGGAATAATTTCACAAAAAACAATATAATACCTCACTTTTATTAGTGAATTAATAATTCGATGCCTACTTACGTACATGGAATGATTAACTACCTTAATTATTCTATGCCTACAGATTTACATGCGACGTGATCTAAATTGCTTAATTGTTTACAATAAATTGTTAGCTGATGGATGTTGTGCAATCACACTTCACCAATTTAACAGATGACACTTACAGAAAAGAGCGTACATCATGCATGGCAAAAGGGAGTAGTAAATTCATGGACATGATTTGCACATTCTACGCCAAAGTTTTTCAAACAATGCAGAACTGATTGCTTTTCAAATGTAGTAAATATGTTTTATGAGACAGAAAGAATCAAACAAATAACGTTGGACTAATGAGAAGAATATGCCTCTAATAATAATCAGCTACTAAGATGATTCAAAATGACAAAGGGTCTGGTCTCCGTGCAACCTTCTTCTCCTAGGGAAGGCTTTGAAGCCATTTTAAAACTCGTCATGTTCCCCTATCCGGAGGTTTAATTTTTTTCGCCTTGAAAAAAATTAGGTACCTACGTTTTTTTAAACAGACAGCAAACTTTTTAACACTATAAGCCAGGAAAAGGGTGAGAAACCTGGACTTTCGAATGGAAAATTTTCATTCTTTTTTTTCCATTTTACTAACCATTGAGACTATAGTGGTTCATTGAAAATAGCAATAATTTTAGCATCCACACTGATTTTTATGAATCCATCATTATATCCATTCCGAGATCTTAATTTAAAGTACATGAAAAATTATTTTTCGAAAGAAATTTGACTAACTTTCTCAACACTCCCTTGAGGAGATGCAGGAAAAATATACCACAGGAATGTCATTGAAAGTTGAATAGTTTTTCATGAATAGTTACAAAAGAAATCCCAAGGTAAAGAAGAAATTTGCAAACGAAAAAGAAGTATTCTCTAACAAGAATTAAACCGACGAGAGAAATGCTAATGAAAACGTAGGTATTAGAAAGAGCCCATTAAACGTTTTGATACGGAGCGTGGCTTTGTTCGGTTTAACAATGAATGTCTTATGGAGATAGAATGGAAAAAAGAAGAGTTGAGGACTTTTATGCTTGTTAAAATAGAGATTAAAATACAAAGAAAAAGAAAGACAAAGAGGAAATGCATGGCATACAAAAGAAGGAATTTTCTCGTAGCAAGCCATTATATTCAGTATTAAACTTTCTCTACCTATAGAACCCGAGAAGCATGTTGCAATATGGTGGTAAGGGCATTGAGGATATCAGCAGCAGAGAAGTCAAGAATGGACGCCATTGAAATGTGGTGCTACTGAAGAATGATGAAGATGAAATGTATCCACGGAATGAGTAACGGGGAAGTTCTAAGAAGAATGGGAGAAAAGAAAAGTCTGCTGAAAATTCTAAAAGAAAACGGGAAAACTTAATTGGACATAATTTGAGGTTTGTTGGTGTGATGAATATAATAGCCGAGGGAGAATAGAATGGGAAGAATGGAAGAGGAATGCCTCACATTCAATATACGGAATGATTTTTTTCCATTACCACCGAAAACAGCACTTGTGGCTCCGGTGTTTCAGGCGTAACTTCATGGAATTTGCTTAGCATATTGAATGGGAAGCAGTAACTTTGTAATTTCATGTAATTTATTTATTGGAAACGACCTAGGTTTCGTCATAGAACGTCATCATCAGGTGTTGATGATGACGTGCTGACGATGACGACTACCTGATGATGAAGTGTTACGTCGAAACCTAGGTCGTTTTAAATAAATACATGTGGAATTACAAAGTTACTGCTTCTCATTCAATAAGCACTTATGGCCTTAACATCGGGGTACTTACAACAGTTAACAACAGACAAGCACACACATCCATGTCCTTAGTGATGAAAAATCCACTCAGGCAGGACTCGAAACCGCGACCTTCAGGTTAGCACGCGAGGACTTAACCACGCCACTACCGGGGCTGTGAATGACGTGAAAGAGAATAACTATGCTGGTATGAAGAGGTTAGAGAGTGGGAAATATGCATGAAATTTGTTTCTCGGAGATTAATGATGTACTTGATGCGAAAGTTTCTCACCAATTGAAATATATAAGCCAAATTTTTCTACGCCCACCACAAAGATTATTAAATGAATTTAAAAAAATACAGGAAATTGACGAAATTCACGTGACCTAATACACCTTCTGACGTCACTACACGGTATAGGTTCCTTATTGCTACAGAGATAGACAATTATTTTTAACAGAAAACGAAGTGAATCTATTCTTTTGAGGTTTTTAGACGTTTCTCGAACGAAACGATGGCTGGAAAAATACTTTAAAAAAGCAAATTCCGACAATTTCCTTTGGTTGACTCCCTTATGGCGGCGTTCTTCTTAAAAAAACCAGCGTTTGCATAGGCGTAGTAGAAATTCATGGGCACTAAACAGGCATTATATAATTAATGGACGATTTGCTGATTACAATCCATACTACGGAAATAAAAATTCTAAATAAAATCGTTTATTGCATTAAACAAATGTGATACATACATAAGTCATCGCCAAAGTATATATTTAACAACTTACCTCCACGCAAAAACAGATAAATAACGCCCATAGTGATACCGTGTCGTGACATCATCCGATGACGTCGTATTTTTAAGCTGCCGAAAAGGTACAATTTTCTAAGAGTAATATCTTTGTAACACAACTTAATTCTTCGGCTAAATTTTCGGCAAGCACATTTCAGCTAATAAACTTCACATTCAAAGAGTTATAAAAAATAGTGCATGCTCCCCATTGTAGGATATATTGGAGAGCTGCGTTCACACAATTTTAGGATTGCTGACCTGTGATGATAATGACTTAAATTTTAACTTTAAGAAGACCTTCCGTGATATTAAAGGATTTTTAGCTGTTAAGAGAAATTAAATATGAGAAATAAAAGAAATAAACTCAAGAACCCAAGGAAAATTCATTGATTATGAGTGAAATGCATCCGTCAGTGAGCTTCGCAATATCCACTCCGAAAATAACTTGATCTGAGGGAAACGAGGTAAGGAATTATCATGAGAATACGGCAAGCGAGGCATGCGAGGGTGTGGGTTTAATCATCGGAGAGGAAATTCGCGGAATTGCAGGCCAGAAAGCCGAGACAACGACGCCAAAGATCTCGCGAGTGATATATACGAGGGAATTAATAAATCCGAGCCTCGTACGGTGGGCAAGATGAGAGGGATGAGGAGGTATCGCCATTTGGGCGGGAAAAATTGCCCGAGAAGTGCTCCGGGCTTACTCTATGACAAGGACCGGGATGAAATGGAGTGAGAAATATCCCCGGCTAACGAGCCGCCCGCCGGAGGAGGAGGATATTGATGGGCAGGGGGTGCCCGACCCGCTCGCCGGCCGGGCGGCCCGGGCCCTCCAACTGCGGGGCCGGCCACGGAATGCATTTCGAGGGAATGGGATACGTTTCGCACGGGGCCGGACCGATTCCCGGTGGAGAAATGCCGCGTCAAGATGGCAATAAGTCAGGGGGCGAGTTTCCCGGGATATCCGAAACAAAGTGCACCACGTCCCACTCTCGCCATTTAGCCCGGAGGCTCTCTCATGAATCGTGGTCTCAGATGCCACTCGTACATAAGCGTCGGGATAAGCGCCAATAACGACGTGGAAGTAACGCAAAAGACGAGATTTCGACGCCTGGGTCTCAGCCTGTACGTTCTTAGCGTTAAAGGTTTTGAACCGGTCGTTTCGACCGATCTCGAGACTTTCGACCAACTTTCGATGACGATTCCCACCATTTACACGATGGCTACTTACATTTTTTGACATTTTTCTACTAACTTAAACTCGCAACAAACTATCAAATATTCCGTGCGACAAAACATTTTTTCGCTCTTGACGTTGGTCGCGTTACAAAAAAAAGTCGCAACAATGAAACGTCATCATTAGTATAAATAAGTTTGTAGCGGTGTCCGTCAGTCCGTCAGTCCAGTCGGTTTTATTGTGTTTTCTCGCGGTGGTGGTGAGCTATGGAGGTGGAGAAAAGTGCGTTCAATGCAGAATGTGTTCGCGCACAACATATCAGTAGTTTTAGATTTCCTTTGTATCTCCTTCCCGCCCAAAAAATATAAAAAGTAAATTGTATGCGGGTTGCAAACCTCACAGGATGTTTTAACCCTCGACCTCGGTGCATCAATTTGAGGTAAACTCCGAAGATACTTATCTGACCGATGCGGGAGTGGTGTCGTTTTAAAGAAGAAATATGGGCACATGGAACGAAAGTATTTAAATATTTGTCAACGAATCGGAAAATGTGAAATTTTAAGTGTTAAAAAGAGTGTTTTCATTATCTTTTAACATGGGAAAAGAGTTGCTATGCAAATTCGTACACGTTGCTATGAATGTTTGTTTACGTGTTTATTTACGTGCAGGTTAGAGTTTATTTACAAGGTGGATCAAGTGGTTTCTCCCAAGTTCCCATCACCCAGCGAGTATCCAGCACTTCACGAGTTGGTCAAGCAGTACATGGTGCATGGTCCTTTACGTGTTAAATAAACACGCTCTAAAGGTTACCCTTTTCTTGTTCTAATAGTTGAAAGAAGGTTATAAAACGTTTATTATGGTGTTCGTTACCAAATCAGCAGGTTAATTCGAATATACATGTTCAATGACAATGTGATGTCGTATTATCGAAAAGTGTTACAAAAAAGGCAGAAGCAACAGACACTGGATAAGTTTTTTCCTTCAACCTCAAAGCGACAGAGGACTTCCTCCGAAGTCCTCACAGAGGGGGATTCCCCCTCCAAGCAATAATTTCAGCCCTTCCTCCCCACACCTCCATCCACTCACGCCATCACATGGCAGTAACAACGGTTAGTTTTTTCTATGTTTCCTTATGTTGAAATGCTTTCTTTAATGTTTTTATTTATATTTAACTCTATTTGTACTGTATTATAACTCATTTAAAAAAGCATACCTATATAGCCTGTAACTTTCATACAATAGCGAGTCAATAGGAGCTAGGAACCAATTATTCCTATTTCCTTTATTTCTTATGGGGAAAATTGTTTCGGATAGCGAACATTTCGGATAACGACCAGCTTTCTGGAACGGATTGTGGTCATTATCCAAGGTTCTACTGTATATTAATTTTGTATTATGCCAGTCATTCAGTTAGTCATCTGTATCCGTTTTGTTTTGTTCTCTCCCCAGTTTTGAGCTAATAGAGTGAGGTTTGGTGGGTTGAGTGTGGATTCTCTCTCTGTATGATTTGGTAGTAGTTTTGGATTTTTAACAGATTATGGTGCAGAGAAAAATGCAAAAAAACCTGGTTTTTGAGAGTGAGAGACAACATATACTGAAAATATTGTGTAGAAAAAAGCACAAAAACATTTAGGGTAATTGGAGTGGGACAAATTTCTCTATTTATAAAATAGCCATTGCCTTCTCTCTGCATACGAAGTGCATATGAAAAGTGCCTGCAAAGAAGGCAGCAGGCCTCCTAGTAAATTATTATTTCATCAATGTTCACCCTTAATTTTATGATTTTAACATTACGATACCGTCAGTGGTAACCAAATATGGGATGGGAAGTCAAAGGGTGTGGTAAAATCCCATTTGTCTTTAGGTCACACGTGGATTTGGTCAATCCCTCTTACCAGTCACTGAGTCGAATTTCTCGCCGTTGAGTCCTCAAGCACAATAATTCCACTGCTCTTCCCATACCTTTTCCTCTCCCCTTGCTGAATAATTCTTCATCAAAATTCTCAACAGAAGTGCTTTCATGGAAAGGCATTGTATTTTCCCGGAAAGCCATACGCAACCCTCTACATATCAGACTTTCGCTCTATAAAGACAAGTTTCATTCGGCACTCCCTCAAACACCACGGAGAGGAAATTGTGACATTGAGGATTCAAAATTGTATATTGTGCAGTATGTATTAGCGTGGCTCTACATCAAAAATCTGGTATAAGCTAAACAATTTTGATATCTACTGTCAAGTAACCATCTCAAACCACCAATGTTTTCGGGAGTGATTAGAATTATGACAAACCACTCTTTTCCCAACAACCTCGACACATTCACCATATTAAGCTACTTAAAGCGTTTGTGGGCTGAAGAACATCATCAAAAATTATTAAGAAAATAACCAAGAGATAAATAAACTCTTACACTAACAGAAATAAAAATAAATACGATTAAATTACATTTTTCAACCTTTGTTACACATAAATGGCCAATGCAAAAAATGTTTCTCGTCCCATCATTGGAACGTGTTATGTTCTTTAACTGCTACGTTTCAAGTCAACGAGCTTTAAACGCCTAATAGTGGCGGCAAAAGCCTGCTCTCTTGTCAGCCACTTAATTAACAAGCCAAGGCCAGACTACGTGCGAACAAAAAATTCTTTGATACTCTTAAAATTTGCCATCAATAAAGTGATCCACTTTGTAAGTTAAAATTGCATTTGCCCATAACGACTGAGTGCCGAACAAAATAACCGTTTGAAGGCATTTAATTTCACATCAACTATTTCCTCTGAGTACGCTGAAAGGTTTTAATCTCACGGTTCCACCTCCCTAAATGAGATGGGCGAACATTTCACCTCACCCAATTAGAAACCATGTGCCCCAGCCATTAAAGGGTGCTTATCAACTCACATCGCCTACAAGTACCTCAAAGAGACCTCAAAAGCCAACGACTCTAAAGTAATCATTTTTTTAAAAATCCGCTAGTAATCCCTATTGGAAAAAACTAAAGACAAACTGTGGTATTTCTGCGAGCAGTTTTTTTTTTTAATATTTACCGAATGTAAGCAAAAAAAACTGCGATTTTATTCAAAATCTAAATAATTTAGCGGCCTATATTACTATCTACCGTAAATTAATTTGTTTATTTATTGTCCTTTATTTTTTTACATAATTAAGACTAGTCAACATATCCTACAATCAAAAACAAAGAACTTGTGCAGTGAATATATAATTTTTCATAATGTAGATATTCGTTTTTTACCTGCTTACGACTCATTTGTTGAAATAATTTGTTCATAATTCTCACAAATTTTTTAAAGGTAGGTATAGTTGAATGCTCATTCTTCCATCACTTGCCTTTTGGGAGGATCGAAGGGTAGCATATAAGATATAAGTCACCACTCCAAATGACATGAAACATACATTTTCTTCCCTGGGTTTATGCCATTTAGCATAAAAACATGGAAGATAAATACATTATAGATACAGGGTTTCACGTCACAACAGGAAAGCTCACAAGTACTGTTCCCTTGCTAGACCCCATTTTTATCACTCTGCCATTTTGTGGGATCCTTATGAAATAAGCTTAAATAAAGAACTGGTCGAAGAAGATCGGGTAGGTGTGGTTACTAGAGTACTGGCCTCCCATCCCGAGGGCCCGGGTTCGATTCCCGGCAGTGGCGGATTTTTTTAGTGGAAAACCGGTCCCAACTTGAGTGCCTAGTGGAGGGCACTTCAAGTACAGTACTCCGTCCGTCGGATGGGACGTTAAGCCGTGGTCCCCTTGTGGCGCCTTTCGTTAAGAGTAGGCTGTAATTTATTAATTGTGTTATTTATTGAATTTAATTACGTCACCTCCTTTACTATCAACATACACAATAACTCTTAATCTCAGGACATAAACACATAAACATCAATGGTATAAACAATACCCTCCTTTTCTTTTACAATATCACATTCACTTTCTTCTCTCTTCAGGCTCTAACAGACAGGCCATATATCACATATATTCATGAGCCGCTTCTCTGTTCACTTAGCACACACATATCATCAAATACCCTCTTAAAATTACGTACATACAATATCAGTGGGGAGTGGACCGCTTTATTCCTCAAGTACGCTCTGGAGTTCCCGGCTGTGTCCTCCAATATGCGATCCCTGCCTCTTTCTGCACCCTGATTTCTCTGCCTAGGTGGCTGAAGATCTCCCGCGGGTCTCGACTTTGCTGCAATTCCGCCAGATGATTCCCCGACGTGGATTCAGCTTCCCACCGGCAAATTCATAGACCTCGATGGCTTTCTTTTATCCTTATATCATACAAACATCCGACGTGGGTTCTCCTCCGATCGGGAGAATTGTTGGACTAGACCCCCAGTCTCGCTCTCCGTTCCTCTTTATATAGTAAGCTCGCTCATTGTTTACGCTCGGCCCAAATATAATTTCCCTGCGTATCTTGCCGCGACGACCAACAATAAGATCGGTTACATTCCTTTTCGTTAAGGACGGCAACTCGCGAATGCCCCGGATCACCGCGCTCATTACTAAATAGCCATTGTAGAGCCCGACGCCATTTTTCCCTATGACTCTGTATAAAGTCTCCGAATAAAAATTAAGATGGCGGCCCCTTGAATCCCAAGTATGACATGGCTAGTAAATGACATGTTACAAGGCTAATGCCGACGCCGGGTTTCTCTCCACCCTTCCTCCGTTCCCTAAAAACTCCTACCATTACCCACTTATCTACCTATCCTATATGGCGCAAATTACCACAGCTGTCGGTCGCCTCCCCTAAATAAACAACCAACCCTGCATCCTAGGTCACGCCTACATTGTCCTCCGACCTCTCCCCTTAATCATCAACCTCCGCCACCCACTTCCAAAACAACGACGCTCATTCCCGTGACGCAGAGGAGGAATTTCGCCTCGCCGAACCGATTTCTCTCTCGCCGTTCCCGGTCAGATTATTAGACTCATTGGGAGAGACGAGGTTGGCTGAGGAAGTGTGGGAGGGCAGCTGACCCACGAGGGCTTTGCGGGAAGGGTCACGCTCCTTCACAATGGTTGGCTCGACTGCTCGTCAACCCCGCTTCCGCGCGAGAGCCGCGCAAGATGAGCACATTGTGGAGAGCCATTCCGGGAACGCCATCGGCGGCGTCGAGACGGACATCTCAGCAGCGAGATTCCCGGAGAGCGAATGTCCGTCTTGGGAGGTTATCTCGCGAGAAACGGTGGGGAATTAGCGGAAAGGCAGGCGGCGTTCCGCAGAGCATCGATCCGGAGAGATGACCCAGACTGCGGACTGGACGTGAACCTCACAAGGCATTGTCAACCGCATCCACACGAACATGCTTTTGAGCGTGCCCACTGAACGATAATTAAATATCGTAATTTTCTGAAATCAACGTGGATAAAAGACGCAGCAACTGTAAGACTCGTCAACTATAATACGCGCCAACTACTATAGTCACCTAATATAAGACGCACCAACTACAAGACACTATTGTACGCATCAAATGAGACACATCAAATATACATTTACATAATATCCTGCAAGCCACCATAAAGGTGTGTGGCAGGGGGTGAATTCTCACCAAACATGCACTACATATCATGCATAAAAAAGTATTAGAATTTATATACTGTTCTATACTGTTCTAAATATATGGCATACCAGCCATGAAACGCACCAACTATAAAACGCACCATCTTTAGGACTCACGGATTCTTTTTGCCGACAAAGTGTTAGAATTTCCTTCTTTATATGCATTATACTAACCTTGTTTCGAAAGAGTGGCACTTAACGATATTAAATGCTATTTGCATCTAAGAGCTCGAAGAAGCATCGCCCATGGAGAAGGTTTGCACTCCTATTGATAAAGCCGATCACCGCTGGGTTTTAATGCCCCATAGTTTCCTTTCGTGGTATTCTATCAGAGCAGGTTTAATTCGGTCCCAGTACAGACATGATAATCTTAAACACCAGCGTGCGTAATTACCATGAAAATTGCGCACCCAGCTTTTTTGCACAGAGAAATATGTTATAAATAGAGAGAAGAATGGTAAAAGCTATTATATACACGCCAACTATTATAGGCACATAATATAAGACGTACTAATTATAAATATGACGACGCCTATTTAAAGGTATCCGTAAATAGAGGCAGTTCTAAGAATGTGTGGGGATTGATATATGCATACTGAAGGATTTACTTCATTTTCTTTTTTTAATGGTGCTGGGATTGTCTAAACATGCACTTTATGATAAAAAACTTGCTTCTTTCAGTTCATTATTTCCAAATCTCATCACCAGGGCTCATCTTCTTTATGAAAAAAAAGGCTCGATACGTACATTGTCAACATTTGAAAAGATACGTAAGGTAATACAATATATGATGTATATGTGTAAAATAAGCATATAAATATTCTATTGATTTAACCTAGTCGTACGTAATGTGCACCTGTTTCGATTTATGCACCATAATTTTCACTTTTCAGTCTTTCTCCCTCCACGAAATTCTCATCACCTTCTTTAATTTGAGTAATATCGATTTGATACGTCCAATTTTAATTCTACAGCATGGTCATGAAAAACTTATGCTCAGACTTCGCATTTCATGGTTTATCATTAGCTGAAATTGTAAATAGCGATAACGGGAAAAAAGACGACTTTTTATCAGTACGTAATTTTGATTTACCTACTAACACAAATCGAGCCATTTATTATGCCAAATAGTACTCGTATCTGTAAAATGGACTGGTTGTTTTGACCTTAATCGCCTTCCCTTAGAAAAGTGAAAATTTGATCAATTAGTACAAATATCATTCATTTATAGTCGATCTAATAAAACTTTACTGAGCATAAAATGGCTTAATAAAGGGCACCAATATAATGGAGTAAATTTCCAAGTGAGCATTAAAATAACAATTAGTACTTTAATAGCCAGAATTACTCCATTTTATATGCCTTCATTCAATGACCCGTTGCAAAAGATATGAAATCCCAACATCCAGATGTATTGCATTAAGTAACAGGTAGTAATAAAATTGAATTAATCTTCTAAATGACAATGGAGTCACAGAAACTTTCAATACCTTGGCAAAACCTAGAGCACTAAAGCGTAAATTTGACGGCTAGTTGCCAAAAAAGGGACCTCCCAAAAATTACGTAGAATGCGCTCCGCAATGAGCTTCTATTCCATTACCATCTGTAGTTTCAAGTCTGTATTTGCAATAATAGGCGATCCAGATTGGGAGGAAAGATACTAGGGTGTGAATGGATGCAAAAAGGATGAAGGATGGAATGCGTGATGAAAGATGAAATGATAAGCGTGATGAAAGAAGTGCAGAAAAGGCAAATACTAGTGGTGACACTCCATCAAGACCAACCCTTAACGGTAAAAAAAATAAAACAATCATATCAACGATATCAAGCAAAATTTATATTACGACCATTGCTTTAAATATTATTAATTTAATTTTTTTCTCGGCCAAAAACCATTTAAGAATTACATCACAAAAAAGAGAAAGTCTCTAGCAACAGCGCAATATTCTATTACGTGGTGCGGCCAAAGACTCACAGAACTTCAAGACATTGAGATGGTGCAGAATCCATAGTATTTTATCTTTTACAACAGCAGGAAATAATGTGTCATCGAATTGTATATATTTCAGTGATACCAGAAAAATATTTAAAAAGGTCGAGTCTGCGATTATTTTTCTCCAAATGATTTTAATTACGAACGGTGCTTCACTTTCATAATAATCAGAGTGATGCAGTGAACACGGATTGGACTCTTTTGAACTCGCTCCTTTGAGAAAACAGTGGGGAGGCAACTTGATGTAACTGCTTACAAAAACCTTAAATTGTTCCAGGCACTTCTTTTAAAGGACCAGAGCTCTCATGCATAATGCTGGTTGTCCACTCCAAACATTGGACCGAGGATGCGGAGGAGATTTACTGGACAAAACGCACGGTGAACTTTAAAGAGCCGGGACGACCAATTCCGAAACCAGGTCATTCCGGCGCGCGGGATATACCAACCGCGAGCGTCCGCTGACGGCGGGAACGCTGCGAAGCAATCCGTAAGGGAAGACGACGGGGAAATGAGACAGCACCGCGTTCCCCTTGACATCTTAATCTCCAGCTCTCCGCGAAAAAAGGAACGTTGGGAAGTCACGTGCTGTTAAAGCGGACAAAAGAAGGGCACGAAGAGAAATATATGGAGATTATCTCAGGGAGGAGATGACGAGGTGGAAAATAGGGATCAAGGTCTCCGTTACAGCAGTGCTAACGCTCTGAGCGCTCAACAATCGAGAAAACACGATTTTCTAAAACATACAAATGCAAAGCGAAGGCACTCTGCTTCACTATGACCAAATGTTAGATATTTCAATCCTGCCGCGTGAACGGCGGTGAAATTCACATTAACTGCCATTCGAAAAAATGGTACTTCATGGTACTAGATGAACCTCGGTAAAATTGCCATGCGAATTAGGGATCGTAGCGTATTGGTCTGCGCAGTGGCCCAGAAAGCCAAAGGTCCGTGGTTCGATTCCAGGTGAATTTTTTCGCATGGCAATTAAAGTGAACTATGACCAAAATTCAGAATATATTTAAGAATTCACACCACATGCGATTCCAGAGGTCCCATCTCCTTGAAGCTTGGGTTAATTATGCCATTAGATGAACTAGTCCCGTTTAATGAATGGTCTTTTGGGTCTAGAGGGAAAGGTTTCCGCTGATATTATGGTTACGTAATGTTATAATGGCCTGAGAATTGAATAGAGACCTTAGGAATTCCGCAGCCGAAATAAATTTATACTTCCCATCAGTAAAATCTTAGAACTTTGAAAGCTTAGACAGTTAGCACACATTGTCCAATTCCATAAAAGGATTTTTAATTTATTGGAAACGATTATGGTTTCATTTTATCGCAGAATCATCGGATACAATGAACCCATAGTCGTTCCAATAAAGAAAGAAACTTAACCGGAATCACTCTGCACTAAGCTGATGACCGTGGTGCCTTTCTATTTACAAGGTTAAAAATTTTCACTTAGCCATTGTTGAAACGATTTCTTAAGGACGCGTTTCGTTTAGCTTATAAAGTTATCTTACGAAAGTTTTCGAAAAAAAAACACTGCACGTGGTTAGCGAAATCAAAGTGAAAGTGACTTAATGGAAGAATAAGCATACTTGTTCCAGTAATGGTAACTCTGGAAGGAAACAAGGAAACGTTTGGTCATGTGGAATACTTTTCTGCCATCTCTACCGTCCCTCTGGGGTAGGTCACCTTAGCATTTATCAAAAAATCTCTCAAAACGGAGACGAACGGAGAAAAATGATTTTGAGATCCATTCAGAAATCTCTAAGTTGGGAGTTACCGCTTACATTACACTGAGCAGTTATATGACGGAGTTTAAGATAAGTTGAGGAAAGCATAATCCGCTTTCCAGTCGTTTCTTATTAGGAATCTTAAATATTCAAAAGGAGGAAGGAAATCCAACGTAAAACCACAAGCCAACATTTCCAAATCAATATATCGCAGCATAATTATAGCTGAAATAGTGACGAAAACGTCATAAATACGTAAAAAAATGAAAAAACCAAGCCCACACAACAAAACTGAGAAGGAATCTACAGAATTGAGAAGTAAGGTGGGATTCTGTTGAGTTTAAATAAGAGCTTAAGACCCATTATCTAGAAATCATGACATTACATGAGTTAAAAAGATGCTGTGATTGAATATGATTCATAATGGAATATTATAGTGAATTTTACTAAAATAATGGAGTTTCAATCATAACCTCAGAGCACTTAAAGTATCAGTAACAAACAAATTTAAAGAAAACTATAGAGTACTATAAACCATGAGACAATAAATAAAAAGGTGACTTCTTATCCCAAGATTATAAATTACTTAAAACAGTATTCGAGGTTTACACTATACGATGAACAATATCTTCTAATAAAGTGACTCTCTTGGTCAAATTTTGTATAAATAATGCAATAAAAAAGACTGTGAGTCCCAACAAGAACACCCAACATGATTAAACACGTAATTTACAGAATAAACCCCTGCACATTTCACATTTGATACTTAATGATGGAAATTATGTGTTCACAAATCTATCGAGTGTTCTCGCGTTCATTTTATTTCTGCCCTTGTATCTGCTTCACCGTTTAATATGAAAAGTCTCGGAGCGAGTTAAAACTTCGATTGATACACAACGATTTTGCTCCTTTTAGCTGATGCATTTTCAGTCAAAACTGGATAGAACTTTAAGCCATTAACTTCTGGGCTCTTAAGTGTCGTAGGTTCAGTATGGCGGGTGTGGATAAAGCTTACCGGATACTACATCCAACAGAGCGAGAAATTTGCATATCATGTCTGTGGAGCCAAATTCTATCCCTGTCCCAGGAAGAAATGATATGCAGGTAATGACTGGGAGAATGTTTAGGTGGACGTGTCCACCACGGACTCTCCCGGCATTGAATCCGGGACTCCTAGACAGTGGATCACCGCCAGACCCACCAAAATTCTCTTCTATCTTAAGAGACATAGTCATAATATGAAAAATCATGAAAATAATTTGACACAAAAGAATCGAGTAAAGTTATCCACGAAGGGAAAGATCCCTGGAACGAAACAGGAAACCGATATCGGGCCGTTTAAAATTCCGCGCAATGGGGGCGTTTGCTCAGAACTCTTAAGTGTGAAATCGCTTTTGTGTACACGAAATTGCTAGATGGAAACGAAAAATGATTTTTAGTGGAAAAATTACTCTTCTGACCAGGGCCATACACCCATTAATCAGAAATTAAAATAAGCAAAAGGTGACGCCCACCGAACCAGCTGCGATAAGGATATCTACAAAATCCACCTCACGCCCTTGACTGTGTTGAGGAAGAACGGGAAGGGAGCGGAGTTGGGGATGGGAGGTCTGCCTAAAGCGATCCTGTCGCAACCACTTCCATTGGCATAGTCAGCTTTGTGTCCCCCATTGTTATAAGGCAAAGGAGCTTCGCGGTCTCAGCTGTGATTGGACGAAATGGATGACGTACTAGCCCTTTACACACTAAATTTTCCGAAAGGGTTAAACACACCAGTTTTTCACCGCTTCACGGCAGTGAGGCATGGACGATGACAGCAGCGGAGAAGAAAAGGGTGGAAGAATTCGAAATATGGTGTTATCGAAGAATGATGAAGATAAAATGGATCGACCGAGTGACAAATAAAGAAGTCCTAAACAGAGTGGGAGAAAAGAGAAGTCTGCTGAAAACTATAAAAAGAAGACGGGACAACTTAATGGGCCACATCTTGAGACACGATGGCCTGATGAAGAATATCGTAGAGGGAAAAGTGAACGGGATGAATGGAAAAGGCAGGCCTCCTATGAGTTACATAGAACAGGTCGCAAATGACGTGAAATAGAGGAACTACGTTAATATGAAGAGGTTGGCCGATAAAAGAATCGAGTGGAAGGCTGCGTCAAACCAACCCTAGGATTTTTAACTTGATGATATAGCTCGATAACTAATTGACGGATCGAACAACGGAAAATATGGGTCTTTTTATTTTATTAACTCTATCATATTCGGTAATATAAAAATATGGTAAACGACCCTACTGCAGAAGTGAGCCCTAGCTATTCCCAAACCCTTCGGAAGCAGTTCCCTCTCGTTCTCTGCCTGCCCCTGTTATTCCTTTCTGCCTCCTCCTCCTCTTGAACCTAACAGAACGATGATGACCCTTTGCAATGTGCCTTCCAATCTCCACACGGGATGACGCGGCGAATTTCACGGGCTGAGAAACTCGGAGATAGGTGGAGGAGAAGGGGAAAGGAGTAGCAGTGGGAAGACGATAGGGGAAGGAAAGGCGGAGAGAAGACAAATCGCCGAGGAAGGGTGGGAGAATATAACGCGTATAATGAGACCCTGGGAAGAGGGATCCGGAGGAGCCATCATTCAAATCCTGACTAGTGACAGTTGGCGATGGTTTTTCTCAAGCGGAGCCATCAATTGAATCACTTTCCTTCCTCCCTCCACCTCCTTCCATCGCTACCCATATTTTTGTCTCTCCCCCTCCCCGCCCTGATTCCGTTTGCCCTTCCCTCATCGCCTGCGCCTCCATCCCAATATTCGTCTTCCCATTTCATCCCGCAGGCATTTCACGCATCCGAGACGCGGGATATTGAGATTTATGGCATCAAAGTGCCCGTCGATAGGTCGGGAGAATTAATTTTCCCCCCGCGCCCGAGTACGCCTTTCCCTCCCTTCTCGCTCTCAGTCCCCAGTTCCCCTTGCCATTCCTGGACCAGCGACGGTGGGGTATCCCTCTCTCGGTCTTGTACTACCAGAAGTCGCGGTGAACTGAACATCCCGTGCCCTCCCTGGATTTCCTACCGACGTGTGTGTCTCGTGATCCTTAGGGAGACATTTGATCCAGACCAGGCCAACATCCCGGAGAGCATGTGCCGTGCAATTACTCCGTACGGCAGGCCCGTAGCCAGGGAGAGGGTTTAGGGCTTCAGCCCCCCCGAAATTTTTTTCCAACGATTTTGTTGTTCTGATTTCCACAGGGCATGATGATCCGGATTATACTGCGTATAATTCAAGTGTTAAGGAGGTTCCACCGTGACTCCGCGATTCAAACTCCCATAAAAGAGTTACGTTATTTAATGAATAAATACCGATCCAGAAAAACACCTACACGGAAAATCATCTATAGGGTCATGACGCATACACAATAACTGTATGAGTATGCTATTATATGGCTTGTTGTAGTTACATTCTATTTTTTACAAGCTCTTTTAACCCATTTTGACTTCGGAAAATGACTGACGTGTTGTTGCCACGTTTAATTTGCAAAATTAGAATACATGCTCAGTCCTCATAATAGGTTTTCTAAAATAGGTAAATTATTTCCTTACTTATTTTAACTATTCTCTTGCAAATACTATTTTTCGTTTTGAATTTTATTAATATTAATAATTTTGAAAATTTTTGCCAACAATGACGTGGCTACCATTTGGAAGCATTAGTATTAATTACACCATATAATAACCAATGAAATAATTAAATTAGATAAAAAATATAAGAAGGACCTTGGTAAGGTATATTCCTTAATTAAGAAAGTAAATAGGCTTGTAAGTACGTTTCGTCACAAGAACCGTTACCAATGATAACAACATACTCTAGCGCCACTTACATGTAACTAAGGATTTTCTGCATTTTTAGAGCAAACATATATTAATATCAATAAAGCAAGAGTGGTAATGTGAGCACTCTTTCACAATGCGAAATCCTACATAAACATGCGCATCTTATATTTATTTTTCGTCAAAACGGAATTTCTCTTTACATTATTAATCTGCAAATTTTACTGCAAGAGCCATGATCCGCCGAATAACCACGTGTAAAATAGTTGATCTTCAACCTCTTTTTTCTTCAAATATATGATGGAAAGGCCTCATTATTTTATTTCCAATCGATAGAAGGGCCAAAAAAGGATGTGTCCTGAAATTTTCACAAAAATTACATCTACTTCATAATTCAGTGGAGCCTCCTTAAGAGTCTACAAACGTGATCACTAGTTTGATGCATGTGTGTGGTTAATAATTGACTTCTCAATCTGATATGCATTGAACTTCTGTTCTAAGGCCGGTAAAATTTATTGCTTCATAACAAGGTAAGCCGTGAATTTTACCAGTGAGAAGAGATAAGAATGGGCACTGTGAAAATAAATAACAAGCACTGAAAATTAAAGGAAGAGATTTTTAACATGTCGGTACCGAACCGGTAATTCTAATTTATTTTAAGTTTCACTGCATTACAATTAGCCCCCTCCACCAAGCAAATTTCTGGCTACGTGCCTGCCGTACGGGGAAGCTCAAGTGAACCAAGATTCACTTTCAAAAATATGCCCAACGAATTTTTCTCCAGCGATAATTTCTAAGAAAATCCCTTAAGATGGAAACAATTTTGAACAATTTTCACCAATTTATGTAATTATTCCAAATGTTTTCGACCTGGCTTGAAAAATAATATTAATAAAAACCCTCCGGCTCATTTAGTGCCATCCGTTATTATTTTCTCAAGTATTTTGTAATATTAAATCGTTAAAACCTAACAGAGATGAGGTTCATCCCATCCCTCTCGTGATATTAATTTAAAAGAGGAGTATAAGAGAGCGATGGAGGATAGTGGGATGGAGATGCGTTTTTGAGAGTGGTGAGAATTTTGGGACTGGAGAAGGGATAATGCGTGGTGCCGGCATAAACCCACAATTATTGAAAGGCACTGCAGGCCCACAACTTAACGTCCTACCCGATGGGCGGTGTTTCCAACTTCAAGCGCTCTCCACATTACAATGCAGTAGACCATTAAAGTGGACACTACAATATATAATCTCTAAGTAATTAAGGAGGCTCCATCGTGACTCCGCGATTCAAAATCCCGTAAAAGAGCTATGTTATTTAATGATTAAATACCGATCCAGAAAAACACCTATACGGAAAATCATCTATAGGGGGAAAACTCATACACAATAATAGTATGAGTATGTTATTATATAGCGCGTTGTAGTTGCATTCTATTTTTTACAAGTTCTTTTAACACATTTTGACTTCGGAACATGACTGACGTGTTGTTGCCACGTTTAATTTATAAAGTGAGATTACATGCTCAATCCCGCTAATACCTATTCTAAAATAAGTTAAATATTTTCTCACACAGTTTTAAACTATTCCCTTGCAAATACAACTCTTTATTTTGAATTTTATTGATATTGATATTTTTGAAAACTGGTTGGCAACAATGACGCTGCTACCATTTGGAAGCATTGGTATTAATTACACCATGTCAATAACCAATGAAATATTTAAATTACATAAAAAAATTAAGAAGGACCTTGGTAAGTTATATTCCTTAATTAAGTTATTAAATAGCCTTGTAAGCACGTTCCGTCACAAGTACCGTTGCCAATGATAACAACATACTCTAGCGCCACTTTCATGTACCTAACTAAGGCTTTTCTGCTTTTTTTCGAGCAAATATTTATTAATATCAACTAAACAAGTGTGGTAAGGCGATCACTTTTTTACAATACTAAATTCTACATAAAATTGCGCATCTTATATTAGTTTTTCGTCAAAACGTCATTTATCTTTACATTATTAATCTGCAAATTTTACTTCAAGAGTCATGCTCAGCCGTATAACCACGTATAAAATAGCTGATTTTCAACGTCTTTTTTCTTCAAATATATGATGGAAAGGCCTCATTTTTTTATTGCCAATCGATAGAAGGGCCAAAAAATTGTGTCCTGAATTTTTCACAAAAATGAAATCTACTTCAGAATTCGGTGGAGCCTCTTTAAACCATATACTAGCCCAGGACTCAAACTCGGACTCTCGGAATAAGATGCTAGGGCTTTAGCCAGCTCACCAACGAGATTCTAAATAGGGGAGAAAGACGCCACGAAACATGAACTTTCAAAATCAATACGCCCTATTTGGAGGGAACCGGGTTCAAAACCCGACCAAAGTTGATGGAAATCTAAATCATAAGGATACTCGTAGTGTCAGAGTTAGCTTTGATTGGCAGAATTTGCATCTACGCACAGTTGTATTGGGAGCTCAGAGAGAAAAGTAAAACAATAAAGGTATCAGATAAAACATAAAACCACCGTGACTGAGTCATGAGAGATCTCAAAAGAAAGAACCGAGCTCCCATAGGCAATGCAAAAATGACTGACAAGGACAACATGCGAATTCCCATTTGCAATTGCAATACGGAAATCATGTCTAAGATGAGGTTCTTCCCGTGTAAAACACCATAGATTCGCATTACAGGCTGTGCATCTAAAAGCTTTCTTACAGACGCAGAACTTCCGAAATTAAATGGTAACATCCACCGCACCAGTTTTCATGAGAATTCAGGACAAGCCGATAATGCTCTCCTTCATCCAAAAAGCTACTTATTCACATTTCCGATTCTGAGGAAGCTCATTAAAGGGAAGAGTAAGACAATCACGGAAATGAGCCCTCTATGCCGCTCTGCACAGACGACAGTAATCTCGAAAGCCAAGTAGTGTATATCGTACTAGTTTCCCACCAGAATGGTGTCAACGCCCAGGGGGACCTAGGACAAAACACAGAGGAACACAAACTTGAGATTCCCCATCATGCATCGCAACTTTAGACGAGACCTCGATCTCGTTTTACGATCGTAGCGTTTGAAGTTTTCGAACAACTTCCTGTGGTTCCTCAGTGTGGCACAAAGCTGAACTCGGAGCGTCCCGAAGAAATTACGACTTCCGCCGAAGGACAAAACGAAACCCACGCAGTAATGGGCGATCTCTTTCTCGATCTATCTCGATTGCCACACTGCGCTCCAAAACAAGGCTCTCCCCCGAACGTTATTTAGCATTACAATTCAATGCAATTTCGGCATACGCAGTGTTGGATCTTCCACAGGAAATTGTCTCCGGAGACTTACATCTCTAGGTCCAAGCTCGTAAGGAACTTAAAGCATAAGTTTATAATGAAACAGGAAATGAACGTTCAGAGCCGCTTCAGACGAAAGAAACTCAGGTGAGTGTAAAATTGCTAGGCTCTACTTTGAGCGCTACCGAACCTCTTACATTGAAGTGTAAATTAAGCACAAATCCGGGATATGAAAGCAGTCATAGGCAGATAGTTAAAAATAGAATAAAACCATGTTGCGAGGAATAAGTTCCCTGTCATTGTTCAAAACTAAAGTTGTTTCATTTCTTTTTCTTTTCTTTTTCTTCGAGTTCACATGTGCCAATGTTTGTAAGGGTGTCATACACAGGTACCCTTCTGACACCCTTAATTATCTCCACGTGCTAAGTATATGCATATATATGTCTTGTTACATTCTATGTAATGCTACTGGAGAAAATAAATTCAAATTGAATTCAAAAATTCAAAAAAATTCAATATTATAAAACGGCGTTTGCGTGTCAAATTTCATGGTTATAAAATGACTCAAAAGTTTTACAAAGGAGTATTGCGATTAGCAATCACTAGCAGTTGAGGGACAAGTCAATTAATTTTTGAAAACACAGGCGTTGAAATATGATGTCAAGTTGAAAAAGTGAAAAACAGTTTGTATCTACGTACACACTACACGGTAACTGCAAGCTACCACAAGAATGTGCGTCATAATGCTGCTCCACACATCAAAAAACGACTATATAATCACATAGCTACTGGTTTTACATCTAAAAACTGATTTATAAAGAGTGCACGGCTACCTCTCATGAAATACATGCTCTTACCTCAAGCTACCACAAGAAGGTGCGTCAGAATGTTGCTCCATACAGCAATAAACGACTATATAATCACATGGACACTGATTTTACATCTAAAAACTGATTTATTAACAGTACACGGCTACCTCTCATGAAATACGTGCTCTTACCTCAAACTAGGTTATCGTGGTGGCCAAGTGTGTAGAATTGGGTTACGCACCGGAGGGTCCCAAGTTCAAATCCGAGTGAAGTCTGTCAGGACCCCTCCCCCTCCCTAAATACATACTGTGAGAGTTTTATACAGTAAGAACTTAATGGGAAATCGCAGGCAGCCCTGGGAAAGAAACTGGTCTCACTTGCCTGAATGTTCGTATTTCACACGCCAATGGCTTAGTGTGGAGTGAGTTCTACCTTCACCAATCAAACCAACCTTCAGCCTGAACACTGAGTGAACTCAAACAACCATCTTCTATTAGTTTTCTACCGGTGAAGTAAATTTAACTCTTCCCACACCTCTACATTTCACATGATGTCCCTCTTCAGCCCCATACACCCCCTACTTTCCATCATTCTTTCTACACGCGTTTCTCCTCCCTCTTCCTCTCTTAAAATCATTCTTCCCTCACTCACGTCTTTCAATACACCCTCGCCCTTTATAGCACTTTCCAAACTCACATTGTCCGAATTTCCTTAATCAAATGTATTTCCTCTCCTGCCAACTCAAGAACGTAATCGTTCGTCCTCCATTCGACCCAATTTGCAAACTTCATGCTCCTCCATACCCGTATCTCAAACACCCCAAAGTCTTCATTGATCGCCTTTCCTGAATGGAACTCTCAGGCCTCGGTGGTGGCGGGAAAAAAGTTATCGCCGACCATTCTTTAGATCGCGGGTTCAAATCCCACCTGGATCGGTTTTCCACTACCTAGGGCATGGCTGTGTGTTTTGTATATCCGTTGCATGCTATCTAGCACGATCTAAAATAGCCATATGAGCTGTACTCGAGTCTCTGGAATTTAAAAATTTAAAAAAATAACAAATATATAACTACGCAATTTACAAAAATATCTCCTGCGATAAATTAAGGTTTCGTGCCAAACTTCAAGGAGAAAAAAATTCCCTCCACGAGAACAAATTTGACAACTTCGAGATTGAACGCGACACTCAAACCACCCGGCCAAGACTGCTAATGTTTTTTTTTATATTCTATATCCCATGTGGTTGCAAAATATTTCGTGAAATAAGATTTTTTTTAAGAATAAGCTCTTTTTCCTTGGCGCATACAAATTATGCTCTCATTCCCCGCTCATAAGATTAATTGAATCCGCGACAAGGAATTCCGGAGCTATATTGCGAGCGAGTCGGCAACATATATCACCTGGGCTCCACTCAACGGAATTCTGATGCGATAGACGCGATGCTCCCTTAGCGTGCAAAGGGGCGTGCGAGCCTCTCTGGGAGGGGAGCAGTACGGTAAGAAAGGCTGCAAGGGAGCCGAAGTGGCTTCAAATCCTGTTTATTCTGCGTTGCCTCCTCCGTAATGTTCTCCTAGGCTCAGGTGCGGCACCTTGCAAGATTGTTCCGGAGACTTTATCTCCACCCGCTCCTCTCTTTCCCTCCTGCCGACATCGCACAAGTTTCGGGGCCGTCTTAAGTGCAGCACGTGGCTGGCAGAGAAATTAGGTTATCTGGGAACGGCGCCGCTGGGCGAGGATGAGGGAATCAACCGCTAATCACGAGGTCGACGTCTTCGACGGAGCGAAGGTTGCTCGACGAACCAAGCATGTGCGAGTTCGCTCAACCGGATGGAAGCGGCAACACGAACGAATTCTCACGGCTCCCTTGGTGGACCGAGCTTATCCTGGAAACCCCTCGCAATTCTATCATAGGTTAAATCGCGAGCAGTGACTTGTCGTTTCAATACTAAATGTATTTCCCCATTCCCTAGGTTTAGCTGTGTTATTACATCAGGATTTTGGCATGTGTGCATGAAATAGCAATGCGTAGCATTCATGTTTGAATTACTTCTCTAATGTTTTTTTTTCAATGTTGGACGAAAGGTGGAATTTTGTGTTGTGTGACACGTGTGATATTGTTAGAAATCTCTCCTTAGGTATAATAATAATAATAAGAGGTTTTTATTGGGGCGAGATTGAGACAAAACTGTCCCTTCTGCCATCTAACCCCTCGTCAAAATAAATACATAAATCAAATAGTGGTCAATACCTAAAACAATTACAATCTGAGGTTAAAAAAATCAGCAAAGAATACACTTATAGGAATTAAAGAATTATAAATTAATACAAAAGAAATATATATATATATACACACAATATATCAATATTACATATCTAATAGTGTGTGAAAGAATTTACAATGTGGGAAAAACGTGAGGATTATTATGCTTACATCCTTTTCGCAAAAATCCACTGCAGGAAAACACCCACACAAGAAGGGGGGTGTGAAAAACCTGCGAAATCCTACTGACAGTAAAGCTAGTGTTTAAGAATAACTCAAATATAATAGCATGTACATAGGAAAATTAGTAGATAATAATAAAATTCAAGAAAAGAAAAATTACAAAAGGTATGTAGTGTGCGTAAATTTTAGTGCATGTGCGCAGTGCCAGTTCGGTGATAACTCACCCCGTCATGCACCCTCGGGGTGACCTTAGATAATTAGTAGACGTAGATGCATATAGATGCAGATCAGTAGATAATAGATCTTGTTAATTAGATGCTAAACTGATTAAGTTTTATCGCCCCGTCAAACCTTAACTTATTCGCAAGGCAAACGTAACATACATTCAGGAGTTTAGATTCGTGCCTTAGGATTACCAGGCTGGAGCCTTACCGATCTCATTATTTCCGCCAACGATCAACTGCTCCACCAAGTACATAATGTTGAACCACAGCTAACGAATGAAACTAGGTTGTACGAAATTAATCTTATGAGTAAATAGAAGTTTTATATTTTTTTAAATTAACCTTTAGCAATGATAGTTAATTTGGTGGCAATAAAATATTTTCCACATCACTAGCATCGTCCTTATAAAGTGAAATCATTTCTCATAAACGCCTCGTATCATTATTTTCCTTGCGTCTTAGGGTACGGAGTGTATGAGCCATCACGTACTAATTAATACTCGTAAACCTATGAGTTAATTTTAGGCACAGCTTAGGTACAATTGTCATCAAAAAGACCTTGATCACATTCGTAAAATAACGTTAACAGTAATTTAAAGTCCAGACTTCTTATGCCTTTCTTGTGCGCTGCAAACGCACTAAACTGGAGAAACTACCGCCTTCATTTAATTTAATTAAATTTAATAGAGATGGACTATGGGAGATTTCACATTTAACACAACACCTACTCAACAGATAGCATGCAACAATATTTATTACATACGCTCCAATAGCAAAGGATAGATATTTTGATTTCACTTCCTAACGAGAAAAACTAAATCCTGGAAACCATGAAACCCCTAAAGTGGGCTTGAATCCTCCTAAACGCCAATGACTTTTTGTTTAAGAAAGAATTCAGGACGATCAAATTCACACACAGCATTAAAGTCAAGCCCGTTCTAATGAACCCGATTTCTCAGCAGATTTCTCGTCCTGTGTTTTATGTCTTCAAATAATTAGCTTCGGCATAAAAAGTTCAAAATAAATAAATATACTGAACTCATTCCTCACCAGCAGAACCCAGCTGCAACTTCGGAGTTTTGAATACCCTTGCCTTATTTATTCTCCTTGCAAAAACGAGAAACGAAAAAATTAAGCATCTAATTAAAAAGTACATGGCATGCTGGTAAGTACGAACTATTTGTCTCCAACGAATCCATCTGTCCATCTCATGGTCTCCGCATGCCCCTTAGCACAAAAGCCGAAAGCTAAGGTATATCAGCATTTTGGTAAAAAGTAAAATTAAAAGATGCCCACAGCAATTTATTTTAAACGTCTAGAGATAATTTGACGTTATTTACAATACCTAGTATCTGAAAAAAATGATCCTTATACAAAGACATAGACTCCTTGAGCCTGCAAAATTACCAACACTAAGGTCCGATCGCATTATCGACGACACATTGCGCAAACTTGAATTCGATGTGTTTACATTTAAATCGTGATAGAGACCTACAATAACTATTTGGGAAGCATGAGTAACTTTAAGGTTGGAAGTATTTGAAATGTGGTGCTACCGAAGAATGATAAAGATAAGATGGATCGATCGAGTGGCGAACGAAGAAGTCTTAAGAAGAATGGGAGAAAATAGAACTCTCACGAAAACTCTAGAAATAAGACGGGACAACTTAATCTGCCATATCATATGTCACGATGGCCTGAGGAAGACAATCGTCAAGAAAAAGAGAACGGTAAGAATGGAAAAGGCAGACCTTCTATAAGATGTATGGAGCATATTGTGAAGGATGTAAAAGAGAAGAATTAAGTTAATAGAAAATGGTTAGCCGATAGAAGAATCGAGTGTAGGCCTGCGTCAAACCAAACCTAGGATTGTTTAACGATGATGATCATGATGAGTAACTTTATCCATGCATTCATTGTTTTACCTCATAGCTGCTACATTTATTCCTTAGAAGTATAAAATGAGATTTCGATTTTTTTTACAACTGATTAATTGGTCGATACATTTTGAGGGCTTTGGAAAGAGTGAATTGATGGCATTATGTATTCTGTCCTCTTCTAAAACCTAGCCAATCATTTCATTATAACGTCTATTGTAAATGAAATGATAATTTGAGTACTAGAGATATAACAAATATAAATTAATACCAACAGTGGCGCTTACGTCTCTTGCGTATGTTTCTTATTAATTTCATATGCATATATTGTGCCAAATTATTTTTATTGAGTTAATAGATAGTCTTATTAAGAGCACTGTCAGTACCTATCATGAGCTTACGAGAAGTTAATAACAACCTGATGACATTCTATCCTAGGAACATTTGATAAAGCGAAGTATATCTCATTGTACTTGAAATTTATGGATTAAACATTCACGCGAAATATTCTCTTTTCCATTGAACGAGTTCTGGGAAGATAAATTGCTTTCTTCGAGTGAGAATTTCAACATGAAACGGGAAAAAAATGATAATAGACGCAATGGGATCCACCAAATGGATTCCAGTGCATTTTTTTTCTAGAGGCTGAAGAGAAATGTCATATCTTCAGAATTTGATTAATCGACCATGACCAGAGGTAAAAAACATTCTTTCCAAATATAGCTGGACTCAACATGGTGAACCTTGTATATCGAATATCCAAAACCATTTCATTATTTTAATTGAGAAATTGAAAAAAATCTGAAGCAAACAGATTTATATAATTTACGCTAAAATTGGCAATTATTTCACTAGGTTTTATATTGAATGGACGAGTAACGTAAATGAATGAGATGAGGGAGGGCTAAATGGTTTAAAAAAAAAAACTTGTCTCAGCGGTTTGTGAAATGCCATGAATATATATGGCCTCTTGCACTCTAATTGAAAATTATATAATAGTTTAAAGAACAATATTTTATTACATTTCAATCATAAACTGATTGCCTCTCATTAATTATTATTCCATAATATTGTAATGAAAGTCTTTAAATCACGATACATTTCCTGATGCGCCCAAAATTCCTCGAAATTCTTTTAAAAATAAAAAACATCTAATTGTAAGTAGAGTATTTCTTAATTACGCACAGCATGCTACAGGAAAGTAGCTCGACTATAATGAGAATAACTTACATTCTTTTCCAGCGTCATAACAGTTTAAAATTTAATTAAGTACAACAGCCACG
Organism: Platycnemis pennipes; assembly: GCA_933228895.1. Taxonomy (NCBI): domain Eukaryota; kingdom Metazoa; phylum Arthropoda; class Insecta; order Odonata; family Platycnemididae; genus Platycnemis; species Platycnemis pennipes. Next base: position 116,057,602 of record OW121850.1, read on the forward strand.
GTAGTAATAGAATATTTCCTCATTTTCCTAATTACCTTTGCCACTCGTTTCCATAACATCCATTTTTTTATCACCATAGCCACGAAGTACGATATTAATTATGCTCAGTGGGTCACAAAACTTGAAAAAACCAGAGTTTTATGTCTCTTTGCCAAAAATCAATAGATTCCAAATTTCACACCGATACGCGTCATTCAAATCAGTTAACTTGAATTTACTCTATTTAACCAAGAAGTCTTGGTGTTTCACATATTATATACAATATCATTTCCATAACTTAATTTAAATCTTGATTGATTTAACCTAAATCCCTATTTATCTCTTAATTAAACTATATTTAGTTCATGCATTAGACCTACAATGAATTTTAACGTAACTTCAAGCTCAAGGAACACATTATTCCTTCACTAAGTATAAATATGTTTTAACATAAGAATCAACCATTACATGTTTATTTACAAAACTCTCAGCACACTAATAAATAATTACGTCTACCTAGTATATTACTACGCATCTACAGGATGCTTAGGATACCCTATTTCTGTTCATGTACCACCACGCCATTCTTGAATATAAATTGAGCGTAAAATTAAAAAGTATTGCATGGCTTAACTGTCGACATATGAATATTTAATTTTCATTGACAAATTTTATACCTTAGCGATTAGGAATGATTTCAACGATTCCAGATGTTATGTTCTCCTTCAAATTTTAGTGGATTGCCTCTTGCTCTCCAAAGGTTTACCTCCAAATCGTTTGACTCAATTTGAAATTGGAGGTACGCAGAGAGTTCAGGAGGGAACCCTGACTACATGGAGCTCTCCATTAAGGCGATGGCCAGCGATTAGTCAACTTCGGAAGACACGGAGGAGTTGCCGGGCACAAATTTTCGCTCTCCGTGCCTCACTGTCCGCGAGGGTGGGTATTGGACGAAGGGGAGATCCACGCGTCACATGCGGACGAAAGGCATTAATTATATTTGGCGCAATCCGGGAGATGATGACTGGATGTTCGGCGTGCTCACTGGATCACGGGCGCTGAGAACACCATAGCGATTTCGGGAGTAGATGGGATTTTCATTATTATCTCACGGCAAGACTTCATCTCTCCGGCTCGTGTTATTTAAGCCAACGCCATCCGTTTAGGCGTTGTTTCGATGTCCCTCTGTCTACATCGTGTGTGGTCAACCTCGAGGTGGTCAGAAAAAGATCTTTTATCTGAACGAAGGCAAACTATGACCCGCCGCGGAGGTCAGATAAGCAAGTATAGGCAAGATCTTTTTTCTTCATCATGTTTAATTGGCTTTCCTGCTCAATTCCATGTGAAAATATCAGAGGAGCAAAGAGGAGCACAAAACGATAATGATGCATTTATTTAAAAAAATACTACATAATAGATAAATATTTTTTTAAATTTAAACGGTCTACCAAGTACTCAAATGGAACAAAATTCCCGGATTTTTATCCTAAGACATATCAATATTCCGTGAAAAAATTAGTGAAAGACACTTATGTATTACTTAAAGCCTTCTACTATCAAGGTGAACTTCACAAAAATTGACATATTCAACGCGACGGGCGTTTAAAACTTGATTTACCCAACTTTCACGAGCACATTAATGTGTGCTATAGAGAAACTCATTTAGTACCCTATTTTGTAGGCCATACCCTCCACAATACGAAAACACCATTTAAATTTTCCTTGCAAAAAGTCGAAGAATTGACTTTTGGCCAAGCATTTTCGATTTCGGACCACTGTGCGCCACTTCCTCAAGCCAACTCTAACCACTTTTCCCTCGCTTCAAATTACTAAGAAATTCAAATGACATATTTTTAGTCTTCTTGTATAAGATGGGTCCTATAAAACCATATTCATCCTCTTCCTTGGTTTGCTATAATGGGATTCAATCAATTGTCACGAAAGAGAATCCGGTTGCGGTTTAACAATGAACTTCATCTTAAATCATTAAATTTCAATGTGACTTGCGCTTTAATCGTTAGTATACTATCAATGATAGCAGATTTTCAAGCAGTCTATTCTCGTTTATACCGAACTGATGGCCGCTTTGACCTTTAAAACCCAAGTTTCATTGATTAAATTTAGGGATGTGTCGGTTCGGTTCTCGGTTCCACCGGTTCTTGACCTTAGAACCGGAACCGAGGCCAAAAATAATCGGTACCGAAATAATTGGCGCGAAAACCAGTTTGAAACATGCTCACACTCTGAAAGTGGAGGCTTCACATTGACACCTGGTGAAATAGTGTACTTAGATGCTTCAAAGGTGCAGCGAATTATTCTAATATAGTCGTTAAAATGACTATGTGATTTATTTTATTGCATCCAATTCTAGTAAGTGATGAAATACCGCCGCATTAAGGATATTCTGATTGATAGGTATATGTTACGTCCACCTACATTGGAGGTGCGAGTCCTCATATCATATTCGTAAATTATATCATAATATAGTATATATAACACAAAAATATAATAAAGTAGGTATTCTTTTTCAAGCAGTATGTCTCTGAAAATGATTATTGATTATCTTATCTTACCACTAAGCAATGCAAAGTAAGTGATAAATTAAGAACCGGAACCGCGAATCGGAACCGAGAACCCAAGTTAAGAACCGAACCGGAACCGGAACCGAAAAAAAGTGGAATCGACCCATCCCTAATTAAATCCATTCCAAAATCTTTATTATCTTTCCCTGCTTCCAAATCACACCTTGGTCGATTATCCTTCCACTTCCTATTCCACGTTAAACTAACAAATTACTTTCAGTATTCCGTCACTGCTCATTAAGCCCTGTTGCACTTTTATTGACTTCTTCTAACTCATTTTAGTAGCTTTATTTCCTCTTTACTATTGGCATTACAGAAATGAAGTAATTAATGGAAAAAAATCCTTTCACATGCGAAGCTTTTCTCGAGCAGTTTTAAAGATTTTCCGTACAGCTACACCTCTACGTGTGAAAGCCACCTTTTTTGTCCTCTCATGACGGGTTTTGAATTAGGAACGATCAATTTCGAAGGATACTCAACGCTTAAGAGAACATGAAAGAAGCAAATATTGTTTGACTGAGGGAAAAAATATTTTTCGGAATGATTTTTGATGCCGTTCAGAATTTTCAAGAGGAAACCGTTAAAATACACTCTGGAGCCTCGTTTAAATGGGACACGAGAGACAGGGGCTGATATAGAGCGTGCCTCGCGGCTGAGCTTAAAGCCACCGAGTACTTCCACCGGGTCCCGGATGATGGGTCGACCTCTACACAGAGAGGTTAGCTACGAGATAAGCGAGTTTACCCGTCGAATAAGCAGTTGATGTGAAAAGGGACGGCATCCCATGGGTGTATTAGTCTGTCCCTGAGTAAGAGAGGCATTTTAAAACATACAGACACCTATGAAGATGCCATGACTTGGCGACGGGAGGCCGCCAACACTTATGCATTCCATCATGAAAACTCTAAGAAGGCGGAACAACGTAATCGGCCATATCATGAGACCTGGTGGCCTGATAAAGACAATTGTCGAAGGACAAGTGAACGAGAAAAATGGTAGAAGTAGGCCCCGCATGAGACATTGAAAAGTGATGAAGGATGTGAAAGAGAAGGAATACGAAAATATGATGAGATTGGCTAATAGAAGAATTGAGTGGAAAGCTGTTTAAAACCAACCTCAAGATTTCTCACTGATGATGATGAGAAAGAGTGGAGGAAAAATAGAACTAATTCTGGAATAAGACAAAAAGACGAATAGAACATCCAAGGCACGCGTTTACATTTTTGTTGACTATTATAGGGGAAAACATGTTTCCCAAGCAAGGAACTGACTGCCAAATAAGTATTCTATTGCGCATAACACAACGGATGGTACCAGGACCTAAAGTAGGTAGAAAACTCTTAACAAAGCCTGACAGGTCGATAAAGACAAATCACGAAGAGAACGGAAGAAACAACGGAATAGATGAAAAAATCAGATGGCGCCTCAAATACTTGGCGATGAGGTTAGTGTGGTACCTAGTAAGCTGACATCCTATATCTAGGATACATGTTCGAATCCCTGCGGATTCAGAGGTTTTTAGATCAGTTCTGGTTCATAATAGCGTGCTTTGTGATAGATTTTCAAGTACCTACAGCACTCCATCCGTCAATTGAAAGTAAAACTGTGGTTCCTCGAGGTTTATTTCACAACGGCTGCGCTGATAACAATGCCAACTCCACCTTTTTCCCGCTTAAATACCTTCTACTCACTTAATTTCAACTGTATAGGAATTTCAGTTCAGATACTCAGTTAGAGAGTTCACGGACAACAAATAGATACTTCAGTTCAATAATTAAAATAGAGCTAAAAACTGAAGAGACTCGTTAAAAAAATGAGAATGAATGGACCCACGTATAACGCTTATAATCAATCAATCAGTCGTAATGCGCAATAATATTACTTCGAGAGTCCATCCATAAAATCTGCCCCAGTTGATAAACGTTAAAATGCTCGAAAAGAATTTAGGTTTGCGGTTTCAGATTCGTATCAAAAAGATGCATCCATTAAAAATTAAATCGAAAGAATGGGAAACAAAAATTGAACTGGAAAAAAAGGGCTCACTATGAGGTGTCCTTTTCATTTCTTCCCGTGCCAATTGAAAAGAAAAAGAGATATGGCGAGAAAAATGGGACCAGTGGGCATGGAAAACTGTCTTCCTTTATTTCTGAAAAACAAAGAAGTGGCGTGAAAAGGGAAAGACGGCGTCGAGGATAAAGCAATTGAAAGGGAGAAGAATCGAGAAGGACAAGTGAAGACCTACCAATTATCATCATTCCAACAAAAAAAAAGAAAACTCAGCACCCGCAGTCAAATAAACTCCAGAGCCACCCCTTTTGTTCCCTGCAAATTGGAAAAGATTATTTAAAAAAAAGAACAAATTAAATGAGTAGCGGCGGAGCAGATCCTTTTGCCTCTCTTCATTTCTCTCTCTCTCTCTCACCTCAGTGATGGAATGGACGCTCAAAAGCCATGGAGCAAGAGGCTGAAGTGCAAGCCAGTTTTTCTTAATTTTCCACCCAGCCCCGTACATAATTTCATCCATTCACCAACATTTTTTTTCTGCCAACAGACTCTAAAATTCTCCGAGACCATTCGTGACCCTCACAATCGAGTGGTTTACGTACCGTATGGCATACGATGTCCTCGAAGGGAAATTGGCGAGGAAAAGAGAAAGGTACAAGCGGTAGAAAGGGGGAGAATAGACTGTAAGGGTGCATACTGAAAGCATTATTTCAGTTGCGGGAGGGAAAGTTTGGACAAGTGCTAACAAAAATGCTGAGTCTAATAGGCAAAATGTAACAACGAGTTGGATTCACAACGGAACTCCACCCTTAGGTAGAAGAAAAAAGGGACAAAAAATATGTCTACGGAATGAAGGCTGTAAGCTTTAAAGCATACCTACACGTATAATTTTAATATCTCCCAAATTAAGCCAAAGTACCCCACCTTTCACGTACCTTACGGTGGATAAAATATAGTTACAGCTTTTATGCCTGTGTACCGGATAGAGTGGAATTAAAATCATCCCTACTCTTGCGACTCAAATAAGACGAGACCTTTTAAGCATTGTTTTGTTATTTTCTTACGTTTTTCACCACCAGAAAAGTACTTTTTTCTATGTTTTTACCCTAGATTAAAAATTTACGTGTGAATAAAAAAATCCACTCTTTGCTCCCCAAAGATAAAAAATATTTTACTTCTAGTATCCTTATAGATTACAGCTTTGCTCAACAGACCAGTCGATCATAAAAAATTTGGTATTCCACAAAGTTTTCTTGTTTTATTGAAAAAGAGTTACGTTAGTAAGGAATATATCATCTTCGTATAGTGTTTTCGGCGGAACACTAGTCTTTAACTAAAGGCCGTATGGTAAGTACCTTATGTCCGGTGCTACGTCCATCGTAAGGGAAGTCAAACCGGACCGGTTTGGTCGTCTTTCATTCAGAATACACTCAGGGTTTATTCCCAGTCTTCCTTCGTCCCCATAAATAATCTTTCCCCTATCCATTTCCCCACTTATCCTCACATTGTAATATACCTAACTTAGCTGTTCATCATCTCCCCTAGGTAAAGACAAAAGAATGAAACAGCAGGAGGCGTAGAGAAACTTGGTGCAGGTGATAACGTACTCTTAGAGGAGAAGCACTAATTGGTCGACATCTATAAATACATCTGATGGATGGAGTATTGAATTTTGAAGTTCCTGCGGAGCTCCACATGGCATCGGAGTTGAATGAAATCTATTTGCAACTTCAGGGATTCAAATTCGTGTCTTAAGGGTCCAAACACAGTACATTTTGCCGGCCCACTCGCTTGTCTTTCCCTTCCCTTGGGGAATTAAACGTGCGTGGCTGAAATACAAGGCCTTGAAAGAACAAGTTCGGCGAGAAATGAAAACCCTTTCACGCCGCAAGGGTCGCCTTCCATCTCCCCTCCTCCATCCCCGACGGCGAAAGAAAACATCGCGCCGTGTTGGTCCGGGAGAAAGGCGGAAGGTTTGCAGACGAGAAACGAGGAGGAGGCGAGCGGAGGTTGAGGTCAGCTACGGAGAAGAGTTCTCTCTCGGCCTTCTCCTCATCTCATGGCCCGTTCGTCAGGCCGGAAAAACTTTCCTCATCAACATCCCTTTTCATTTCGACCGACGTTCGCGGGCTCCTCACCCCCCTCCGTCTCACCCCACATCTCCAAACACTCGTCCACCCCTCCCTCCACCTTGACCCTCCCCCACCTTCCTCACCATCGCAAGCACACAGCACACCACCCACCACCCATTCTCTATCACACCCGAAACCCTATTCCCCTTTCAAACCCTAAAAACTCCATGGCTGCGTGGGAATCACGCCTAGTAACATTTCAGCGACATGCAACACTTTTCTGAGCTCCTGGACAGGCACGACCAACGCAGAGGAAGGCGCCTAATTTGTGTTTCTTTGGGACCAGAAGGATAAAGGAGTTATGAATGAACTGGAGTAGGCATTGGCGTTCCAGGCTATGGATGGAAGTGAAGCCAGAATGGGGATACTTTGGAACGATTAGGCCTCACTTACTTCGTGCGAAACATCGCGTTTTATATAGCTTCTTATGGAGACTACATGTGTATGAATACATAAATAATAATGAAATCGTACCTAAATGTCATGAAAATTGCGACAGTTACTCTCCATAGAGAAATTTAGGGGAGTTATTGATGCATTTAATTCCCCGATGAGTTTATTTTACCACAAAAACTCGTTAGAATTTAATCTATTTAAACTTTATAATCGCCACTTGTTAGTGTATTAGTGCACGTTTATATGCTCCTTCGACGAATTTAAAAAAATTACTCCATTATTTATTCACTGCAAAAAGTTAAACAAAGTGAATTATATATACATCCGTGCGAGTTTTTGTTAACACCATGAACAGTCCACTGCACGTTGCATGGTCGTATGCTGAGCACGTCTAATTTGGTAGGCGTTATGAAGTCACCTAGGACCCTGAACACATCATTTGGGAAGAGGGTCGCACGCTCTCAGCATTGTGGAAAGGAATTTTCCACACAGAGACAAGAATGTGACCAATCAGAGTGCAGGTTGCTGTTCATAGAACAAACAACATACTTTACACCTTAAAATATGAAATTTAAAGTCTCCAGAACTGATGGACATCAACACGAAAATTCGCCTGAAGAACCCGGCAGCATTTGGGTCACGTTTAGATGGCCGCGAAAAATCCCCTGGCATTAGGCGTGGACATTACTGGAAATTTTCTCACCACAATTCCTTAGGACGTGAGGTGGCAGCATAACTGACATACTATCTCAAGTGAACGAGTACGAATCCTTGTAGCAGATTTTGCGTTCGCATACAGGTCCCAACTTGAGCGCGGTATGGAGAGCACTTGAGCACTGGTGCTCTCGGTCCATGGATGGGAAGTTAAACCGTGGACCCCTTGGTAATTTTCTTCAAGAGCAGGTTAATAGCGACCCCGGGTTTCTCTCCATCCTTCCTCCGTTCTCAAAAATGTTCAAACCTCTACCTAATTTCTCACCTATGGTGTGGGTAGTGTTTAAAACCGTCCGGAATAATCTGGGATAGGTAACCAAGAATCCACGTGGGATAAACATGAATGATTCGCAAAATTGGTACATTTATAGCTCTAGTTACAGCCTCATTCATTGCTTACACTTGTGTTTTATATTATCTGGGGGTTATATAGTCAAGACAGATGAGGAAAACTCAAAGATTCAGGCACACTAATTCCCAGTTTCACCAACCCTTTGCTGATCGACGATCAAGTGACCGTCGATCATTTGTTGATTTGACGATCAAATCCATCTCCTGCTTCACCAACACTTGATCGCAGATCATGATTGCCGATCGTATGATGGGTAATCTTGGAACGTAAATGCATCATAGAAATAAAAGGAGGTGCTCTATTGGCTGTAGCTATCACGTGATACGGGTACGCTTATTAAAAGTAATAGCACCCGGGGTATTTAAAATATGGCTCAAAGTCGATCGGAAAATGTTGCGGAAAGAGAAAAATCTCGGCTTTTGAATCTCGTCAAGGAATATAAACAAACAAAAACCTGACGCCATTACGATAAAGCAAAAGTTGGAGGCGTGGGATGATTTAGCATTGCCTTTTTATTGCCTAAGAAATGGACGTTGTGTAAACAATATATGTTGTTATGTAAACATAACGCAATACATCTTGTTTTCCTGACCGGAGAAAGCAGAATCTTCAATTTTATCTTCCGAATGTAAAACCTAATATGTATTCAACGATAAAATATCATATAAATCATAATAAAGGGTTAAAATTTCAAATTTAACTTGGCTCATAAATGGGTGAATATTTTGAATTGTTCCTGAAGACCTCACGTTGCGAAATATCGATGACTATTACCAATTGATCTATTGAAGTTTCATATCGTTTCTTGCTCGGTTTCGGATGCCATTTTCAATGCTTTCTAAAATAAATCCACTGCGGCTTAGAGAATCTAAACCACAGTTTGAAATCATCTTCCCCCGCATACAGCCATATCATATTCTGAGGGGCCTGTTGTGGTTTCTTAAGTAGGAGCAATCAAAATTTATTTCCACATATTCGCCTGAAGACACTTCGCAATCAGCCATATCAGTTAATTCTCGATTTGATCACCCAAAATCAGCGGTCAACATGACAGGAGATTTGATCCCCAATCACTGCTGATTGTTGTTGGTGAAACGGAATCAACAATATCGCCGATCAAATCAAGACTTAATCGCCGATCAAGCGTTGATTGTTATTGGTGAAACCTGCCCTAAATGTATAAACCATTCTTGTTTGTACCACGTCACTCCTTGGTTACCTATTCGAAATAATCCCTACGATTCAAAACACACATCTACACCTATACGATACCCTGCAAGCCACCGCGAGCGTGTGTGGCAGGGGGTGAAGATCATCAATCATGCACTATAAACATACAAACATGCTACTATAGGGTCTCAGGCAGCTAGATTGTTAGTATCTACATAGTATTTAAGGGATTGGTTGTTAATACATGCATCATGCACTACAGACTACTCTAACATATTACCCCTACCTATCCCTTTGATATGCTGCCTATTATGTTCTCTTATAGGAAGGGGGATAGATGACGTTTTGAATCTATCAGTACGAAGATTTATCTCTCTAATCTTATTTATCTGGTCGAATCTAGCATAACACGCTGGTGTTTTTAATATATGCCTAACATGTTCAGTTAATCTACACACACCCCCAGGATGGTGAAATGGCCATTGATGTCGGTCTCCTCCATATATTAACCAGTGCTTCGATGAGAACTTGAAGGGGAATTGTTAATCTATTTTTACTTTGCTTCACTATAGCGTTAAATTATACCAGAAAATTTTGATATTTTTCGGCGCAATCGTTTCTCGGCATATATTTTTCTCTTTATTAAGAGGGAACATATTTTTCCGTAAAAAAGTTTGGATCTTTCTGCGAAAGAAACTGAAACGCAAGGAAAACAAAAATTCCTATCGAGCATAAAAAAATTACCAATGAGACGATCGGATGTGTAAGTTTCCTTGAAGTTGACTAGAAATGCTTTTACGGGAAAAGGAAGTTCAATATTCTAAGGAGAACCCTGGACTTTTCTTGGTAAAGTTCAAGGGAAATATTGTGAGGAATATTTTAGCAGGGAAAGGGGAGCGACTCGAACGAGGAGCCTGGGTGCATAAACTTTCCTAGGATCTAGAAGGCTGGAATTGGATGAAGGAAGCAACAGAGGGGCCTAGGGCATGCCTAGGGCAGGAAAAGAAAGTTTTCTTCCGCAACATCCTTCCCACCTCACAGGCAGTAGGACACGTGATAGACCAAGTAAGTTACATGTGTTGATAAATATGCAAGAGGTGAGCAGAAAAGGTGTTATCTAGTTCATGGGTAGATGAAATAACCTCCCTTTACGCTGACGAAGGTACTGACTGCCGGAATTCCACAAGATTTGCAGATGTGTCTTATTAATTTTCGTCAACAATGTCAAGGAAAGGGATAGGAATTGAAACAAAAAATATCCACTTTTTAGGAGCAAAAAAATTAAATTCCAAACGAATAGTTTTGCAGCAAAACAATAAAAAGTAAACTAGCTTGTGATTGGTCATGGTACAGTGTTGAAAAAAAGTAGAACATACGAAAACAAATATGAACCTGAGTGCAAGGAGATAGGTCACCATAGAGAACACGTAAGACTGAATCGGTTTGGTTTTTACATTATTGTCTACGCAAACCAAGGGTTTAAGTTCGAATCCCGGCATTGGCTACAATTTTTCAACGAAATATTGTCCTTCAAGTAGAGTACTGTAGTACTAGAATATCATGAGAATATCACTAAAGCCCAATGTTCAACGTCCCAACCGACGGAAGGGGTTCTGCACTAGAAGTGCTCTCCACACAGCACCAAGTACCCACGCGACCGGCATTCAAATGAAAAATATCTGCTACAGCCGGGATTCAAATCCGAGCCCTCGGGATGGGACACCAGTCCTCGAGGAGGTGTAATCACCTTGCATTAATAAATGGAAGTAAATATCGTAGAGCAATTCGCACTTAAGATCCCTACATCTCCGAAGAAATCTTGCCAACTTTTAGTTTTCATATTCCATGGAAGGGAAACAGAGTAAGCGAATATGCATCCAAAATCATCACAGCTGTTCCCTGTGAATAAGAAAGTTAAACTCTCACGCAGACAATTAAAAAGTGAAACTAAATCAATTCTTGAACATGGTTAATTTTCCCAATATATAGAACTAGATTTGTTTGGCCAGCCAACATTCCCTTTGAGCATAACGAGCACTGTAATTCACTACCGCCTGTTCCATATATTAACGATCCAAATGGGAACAATAATTTGCTTCAAATTTTACGTGAAGGTGAGAAATAATTCAGCGAAGGAATTGTTAAATATTTAAATAAAGGTTTGGGTGGTTTAGCCATTAAAAGTAGGCCTACATCTTCACAAAAGGTCATACTTTGATTCCAAGATTCTTAACCAGAAATCAACATTCTCCAGACATGGCGAGAGAGAAAAGTAATGCCGTAGAGGCGAAAGACCTCATTCAATTCTCATAACACTTGTGTACGCAAGCACGCGACGACGTTCCTAAAAAAAACGAGTTACGAGACGGCGCATGGCGTCGCGACACATCGTCGTAACCTTTTCTTGGTAAGAAGCGAAGACAGAGACCCATTTCTTAATTCCTCAGAAACTAAAAAGGCGGATATTTACACTGTAAAAAAAAAGATTCCTCGAGAGTTTCGTAAGAATTATAGTGCCGGATGCCAACATCAACTATAGTAACAAGTGGGGAAATGAGAACTTGAGGACGATGACCCCTGTTTTCTTACAAGAGTAACATGACGCATCTTGTGGAAAAGAACTGCATACGAAATATAAAACCCTGCAGTATAAAAAAATCCTGGCCTTACTTAAATATGATATACGTTACCGGCCACCAATTTTAAGAATAGTTTGATCTAATTCTACATCCAAGCAATACTCTGCGAGCCACTGTGAGGAGGTGTGACGGGGTAATTATCACTGAACGTGCACCAATTACATGCAACTAAGAGCTATCAAGACCTACTTGATCTACTTATCTTGAAAAGAGCTACCACTTTAGTCCACTCAAACAATACTTCACCGACGCGGGAATTATGGCATTTTGAAACTATTGGAATATAAATCTATACAATCCCATTTATGTGGTCATACCTAGCATAATACGAAGGGGTTTACATCGAACATCTTCAGTATAACCTATCCGTTGTAAATTTATGCAGAATATTTGTTTGGTACTTTAACTAATGATCTTATAACGATTTTCATATTAATTCTTTTATGCATTTTGATACTATCATGGCCGATTTAAATGAATTTTTCAATTAGCATAATTGAGTTTAATGCAGCTCTGCATTCGATTTTCCTAACAGATAGCACATTGGCATGAGTTTTCTCTTTCGATCCTCCACTGCTTTAATCATACGTTGCATGCAAGGCCATCTTTTGCCATTCTTTCCAAACACTTATGCCTCGCCAATTGTTCTAATAGGACTATTTTGTCACGATACATGATTGATTAAGTTGACCCGTCATCTTCTTAGCATTTCTACCCAATTTCTCGCTTCTTATGCTTATTATACCTTGCTTTTATTCATTTGTCACTCGGTTATCCGTTTTATTTTCGTCATTATTTTGCAACATGACATTTCAATTGCTTCCATCAGTGTCATTTCTCCCGAATTGATTCCGCTTTTCCAGCAAGCCAGATATGAACATAAATCTACATTGCGTTACAAGTATGGCAGCTGGAGTATTTATTCGTTTCCGGTCAACAGATGACAAACCTAGTACACAATAGAACTCCCCCAGACAGAAAAATACAATAAACAGCTACATATTTGAAATGTCTTCTACGTTCTTCCCTCGATTGCACGCTGAAAACTTAGCCTTCACGAAATTTGCGGAAGTTCGGAAGTACCATCACTGAAAGCGTTCTATTGAAAATAATTTAATCTTAAAGCGTGGAATTTGGAATACAATGCATTCTATTCTCTCCTCCGAATTCTCCTTGTGCTATCGCATTCCAAGCGAGATGCTGAGCCTAGAGAGATTCTAAGGGACTTGGGAAAAAACAGCGCGGAATGACTCCGTCTATTTCAGAAACATTTTCGATAAGTGACAACGGATGCAACCGACAGAAGGCCCGGCTGCAAACAACAGTCAACTGCAAGCACTAAGTCATGGCCAAGCAATGGAAGAATGCGATAGGCATACTTCAAAGGAAATGAATGACAAAAGAAGCCAGTTACTAACCTCACTCAGACCTGATTGCCTTTCTTAGAACATACTTGTCCACGACATGAAATTATGGAATTCTTTTAGCGGTCGTTATTCAAACAGCGCGTAGTTGAGAGAAATTAGTCTTCCGTATGTCTTCTGTGCTCACTGATAATGTAAGAACCTCTTGAACTGCGTAGGGTCTTGAGTCCGAAGTGCTGTGGCAGGAGTTTTGGTAACTTCATACGCATCCGGGCCCAATTGCGCAATGCCCTCAGATTGGTATTTTTTTGCATGCATAACACATCGCCTTTCTATTGAAACGACGATGCTTCCCTATCCAAAAATTAACGCGTGCAAACTAGTTATACCAAGGTAGAAACTTTTATAAGAAGTGAAATACGAAGATATTTGACAAACTACGCTTTGTCTCTTGTTATCCGGGAGTAAAAACGTACGGAACTCATGAAAAACAAATGATATTTTGATAAGCTGTCAATCGCTATGGCAACCGCTGCCTTGCACTTGGCGTTATTTGGCCATAAAAAAAGGCTGCTCTCGGTTTACTAGGTATCTTTGGAATCTCTTCCAAAAGTGCGGTTGAAAATACAAATACACTATAACCCCGATATAAGGTCCACCCGATATAATGTTACCCCGCATATGAGGTTGGTCACAGGTTATCCCAAAAAAACCTTAATCTTTTCTATGTTAAAAATCTCGCGTATAACATCCCCGCATATAAAGTTTTTTCCGCTTATAAGGCCTGTTATCCATAATTTCAACGTTCTTTTATAACGTTTTCAGCAAAAATATCGAAGATTTTTGGCAGATTCGTAGTTGTTTCCGCCATATTCAGAGTTTTTTTTTAGCTAAAATGAGGGTACCCAAAAGGTAAGGGATAACCAGATTGAGGATGCTGAATGGACAAGAACTAACCTTCGAAAGTACGTACATCAGCAGGAGTTCCCTAACAAAGAGATTCCTAGTCTGTGAATGGAACTTGAGACCTTCATGTTGACAGGTATAAAAAAGAAGCAAAGCGCAATTGATTCTTTCTTTAAACCTGTGTAAAAAAAAAGATTTTTCCCACATGCAACCTGACTACTTAAAAAAATTATTCTTCTATCATCAGATGAAACGTTTATCTGTAGTCATGAGATTGTGGTCTTAAAGTACTTAAAATTAATTTTTATGCAAAAAAAAACCTATTTTATCCTATATAACCCAAAATTACTCCGCTTCCATTCATACCCCCATATATAGTTTCCCGCTTATAAGGTTGGTCCGGGACAACAACCAAGCCTGATGCTATATCGGGATTATACAGTAAATGCACTGCTATACATTTCCTATTTTTGTATTCAATTCTTTACTTTTCATGGTTCACACTTTTGAATTTCAGACTACGTTTAATTTTTTCAAAAATGCCCTTTCGGCTTTTAATTAACAGTTAAAGCACAGTAATTTCAAATTCGGATGTTTAAATACTCTCGCTTCATTCCTTATACCTGTAAAATACCGCTGTCACCTTTTGGAACTAATCAGAGGACTATTAATTAACTAACTAATAAATTATTTGTAACGGTAGGATTTTGTTTGAATGCATTAGGTTACATTTTCCATTCAGCATGTAACAATTCAGACATATGTGTGTCGTGTAACGACATTTTTCAGATACAATATAGTATACGTACATCATAGCTGTCTATTCGTTGTTATGTTGCGTATGGTTATCTTTTTATTGCCCATGGGAAGAAATATATTTCAAAGCTATCCATACAGCAGTATGTATGACTTAATACAGAGGCCCACAGAAGAGAAGAAAATCTTTCCTTCTTTCTAGGGATCCGCCCTATAGAGAACGACATCTGCTGTAGAGAGGTGACCAAAGATATCACGTTTAAAATGAGGGAAAACAAAGATTTATTGCCACTGTCGCCGCAGTTTGTAGCCAGCCTCAGCTTTAATGGAATTCAAATTATGTAACCAATCCACGACTCAGCTCGGCTCAAAAAATATGCATTTCCTTCGATCAGGCGCTGGCGTTAACATAAAAATATAAAATTTTCTCCTCCGATACCCTACTAAACCGCTAGGGTAATCCTTTCATTCCGAATGTGTCCGACTAAAACAAAATTATATCGACACGCACACCTCGATCTCCTCTTTGTGCTCACTTACCCCAACTAATCTACGCCCTTCCACCCTTTTGCAACCCTCTTTGGCGAGAATTTACAACCACCCGACTCACTGAAAGCCTAGAGGGGAAGACGTGCGATGGATACGAAGCGAGGACCGGAGAGTATGATACGATGGCACTGAGACGCGCAGCTCACTCGACGAGAGAAAAATAAAGGAAGGGAGGAGATTTCCATATTTCGCGCAAGAGAATAGTGCAACGTAATCGAGCAGCACTCACTCGTGTGATTGCAAACTCTTTGAGAAGGAGAAGGGAAGAGTGAGGACGAGCAGCTGAGATCGGGATGGTTATTTTTTTCCCGAAAGACATCTCCTCCAAAGCCTAAATTCCCACCGTACCCTCCCTCGCCCTGGATAACACTCCCTGAACATTCTCGCCCCGTTCCCAGCCGAAGTCGGAACAATGGCGAGCAAAAATGCAATTTTTTTCCATCTCTCTTGCACTCTCTCCCGGGGTGTCCCAATCCCGTTTGCATGTCGCCGGGGTATAAACTCAGAATGCAATAATAATTCCAGCCGGGAACCAGAATGCGGTGCCCTCCCCACCTCTGAGAGGACCGCTCTTCACCCCGGATGGTCCAGACTCTTCGAAAAGGGGGAGGAACTCGTTCCTTCCGGGGGATTGGAGATGAGAGAGATGGAACGCGAGCATTCCTCGCAAGCTACTTTTCGCTCGGAAGATAGATGAAAAAAACTCATAAAAAAACTCTATTCCCCATATCCCTGCAGAAAATTTAAAATGGAGGGAACGCATGAATCCGCGATTCTCCTTCGACGAACTCTGAGCATTTGGCGACGATTCAGCGAAGCAGCCAGTCACCGAAGGATGTTCCAACTGTTTCTGACAAAAGCTTCCGTCAAGCCACATTTCCGTTCCATTTCCCCTCCCTCACTCGCACAGTTCATGATGTATGACTAGAATTTGCATCAATGGTGACGTCAAATTCTATGATTCTATTCTGTAGAAGCACCCTCAGCCATCCAGAAAGAAAACCCTACGTAAAAAGTCAGGATGTATGTCGGATAGAACACACTCAGCGAAGATCTCTGAATAATTTTTCTGTTTAACACTTTAACTCGTCATAATCTTCCCGAAAACAGAATTATTCAGTGGTTAATGTAAGTTTACATTAATGATTACAAGAGTAGTTTGAGTTCAGCAATCATTTTTAGAAAGAAAAAAAATGTTTATAATGTATTTAAGAGCACTAACTTTTGTGAATTAAAAAAAAAGAAAACTTCAAAAATTCTTCGTCTCGATAATTCAGATATCTTTCCGTGACGCCATAATATATCTACACTCGATGTAGTTAACAGAAGCATAGCGGAAACTTAAATGTTTTATCCATAGTAAAATTCATTTCATACTTTTTCAAATGCTGAGTAGAAAAAAACTCTCCAGAAGAACGCTGGGAAACAAGTCTTATGATGTTAATTAAGAATAATTTAATGTTCTTTGTACCTATTTGAAAAAAAATAGGCTGACCAAGGCAGCGAGGTCGATAACCCTCCAGCCTGGAATCAAAATAACCGCGGTTTTGAGTCTCGAATCCACCAGGAGCATATATTTTATATTAGCCTTCCTTTTACCGCTAACCTATAGAAGAACTAGACTGTGTGATAAGCCGTAGTGAGTTGGAGTATCTTAAAACCGATTTCCTTTACTAAAAACTTAAAAACTGTAAAAAATTCTCTACAAAAATAAAATTGAAGTTATTAATCACGAACATTAATTAAAATAGGTTACTTATACAACCTGCCTTAATTTTATTTACGAATAATTAAAAAATCAGTCAAAATTATCACATTGTACAATAGCAATGGGCAGTTGCAGCTATTAGGGAATACAGGCTGATATCATAGGCATATAGTAATCAAAGTTTCATAGCTAGTTTATTCTGAAAACGTATACTCGGGTGCCAATAAAGGATGGAGATAAACCCAGCATCTGATGAAACAGCGAAAGGGTCCACTAATTAACTTCAGCTCCCTCATTCCATGGGGAACTTGCTCTGGAGTTCTCTCCGTGCCGTATTCACTTAGGATCAGTGATTCCACTGAAAATAATCAGCCACACCTGGCACCCATACCCGAGCAAATGCAATGAGAAACCATTGCTGCTAACATTGACCCCATTCATACGAAATTTTGCATGCGTGCGTAAAGAAATCTCACTACATTCTAATGTCACTAAATTCCATCACTCACGTCATGTAGCCATTCAAATTACATTAAAGCATTCGCGCTTAGTAATACCTTCCCAAGTGAACCTAATATTTTTAGCTACTTAACACCAACACAAGGGAAATAGTAAGGGCTTCTTGTACTTCCAAATTGTTAAATCCTGACTGACTATTATCCAACTTTTTCCGGTAACCCTGAGAAGAATCAAAATCAGTTTTTAAGGTGCTCAAACTAGCATGTTTATACTGTCTGATCTAACTAAATTTTAAGCCTACTAATAAGACGAAGAACGCAACACCATGCTTAAGTTGCCCATGAACAAGCGGAATTGGATCGACTGTTCATCTCAGTCAAGACCTTATAAAATTATTTAAAAATCATAACTAATACAAATGGATTATTTAGTACCACAAAGCCATTCGGGTAACGTTTCCACACAAACACAGGTATCATGGCAATCATAGACACAGGCAAGAGACTCTAATCGGTTAGTCAGTGGTTATCATCACAGGTCAAGGACAACTTAAAGACGTTTCAATTCATATTGATTAAAAAACAGCATTTGTTTTTAGTATTTCGCTAACATAAGTGGCTCAATTTATTATTTACTCATCAGCAATATTAAAGAAACAGTAGAAGTATCCATGGGCGTAGCCACGGTGGGGCAGAGTGGGGCGCTTGCCCCCCCTTGGCTCATTAGTCAAATGACAAATTACAGGTCAACTAGCACAAGGTGCCCGTTGACATTCAACGAGAGGGAAAAATATAATAAATACAAATTGTATCAAGAAATCTTAACACTTTTCATGAAGGGGCAAAAACAAACTTCTGTTATGGAACGTTAATTTATTTTTGCACCCCCCGTGGAGAACATCCTGGCTACGTCACTGGGAGTATCCCTAATCACCTATGGTTGAATTCCGGCAGTAACACTAAAGCCTGAATCACACGATCATTTTTTTACGTCCCTTTTCAGGGATAGCTCAAATGATAGCTTAAAAATGATCGTCTGACTTGATCACTTCACGGATAGCGGCAATGATAGGGATCGCTATCCCTTTTTTCGTCATTTGAGCACGTCCTTTTTTCCGTCCCTCGGGCCTGTCATTTAGCCAATCAGAGCGCACGTTCTGAAAGAAACGTTTGGCTGCAGCCAAAAGCATTCGATGACGATGTAAATAATCCATAGTTACGAAGTTGTTTACCGTACCTCGCGAACAGAAATGATACGAGAGGGGACGGTAAAAATGATCGTGTGAGTGGAGAAATGATAGCTTGAGCTATCATTTTTGCGGTCCCTGAAAGCTATAGCTTAAATGATCCCTTTAAAGGGACGAGAAAAATGATCGTGTGATTCGGGCTTAAGCATCATTCGGAAAGAAATAACTAAATTTGCGGTTGGAATCTCATTAACTTGTGGAGCTCACATTTGCAGAAGCTCTATTCCAATGTCAGGGGGAAGAGGAACAAGTTACAAGTACTTTCCGGGACGTATAAACCTCCCGGAATTCCATTCTATTCTGAGTGACTCACTCCCACACCGGAAACTAGAACGCTCGTGGGCATCCGAAACGAACTGAAATCGATCACGCATTAGGAAACATCCCGAGGATATAGTTCACGGCGCGCTTCGGGGCATCGGCACTTGACGGCTCGCCAAACAAACACACTTCACCGCGCGGTGGGATCTGCAACGGGAGATAATCAGTGGCATGAATTTGGTAAACGCGTGCGAGTCCCATCCGACGCAAACGCGTGTGTAAACGCTCTCTCTCTCTTTGGACGGATGTGGTCTTTGGGTCAGCGGCACTAATCCCCCCCTCGGGGTCTCTCGCTTGACCCCTCGCGCCCATCCAGTCCGACTATCCCTCCCCTGAGGGAATAGCGACATTTCCACGCCAAAGGGAGAGAGAGAGAGGGGGTTGGATAATTAGGATCATCGGTGGGAGGAGTGCCCCACGAACCACGGTCCCATAACCTTAACCATAACCGGTATGATAACCTTATTAGTAGAGTGCGGAAAAAAAGTCTTTTGACTTTTTGTAAATGTGGGACTTTTGTGGTTTTAAATACAAATCTTCGCCAATCTCATCAAATAAAACAGTTTTTAATGACTTTCTTAGAGACTTTTTGGGACTTTTTTGGCGTGGCGGGACTTTTCTGATTAAAAGAGACTTTTATTGGCCTTTTTATTTAAACCACATGCCTTAGTTAATATTTGCTGTTGTGATCACATTTGTTCACTGTGTGTTGGACGCATCTGTGTTTTTCATGCTGTACTACACGGTGCAGAGATGTACTGTAAAATGTAAGCTCCTAACAATTAATAATGCGAAATTTTAATAATTGCTCCGGAAACTGCAATGAATTCTTTCTATTTCTCCACCGTTCATGAAATAATCACACTCACTCAGTGCTTCAACCCGAAGGTTGGTTTGGATAGGTGAGGGTAGAGCTAACCCCATACTTACCCATTTACATGTCAAATTCACATAACGTTCCTTTCCCTGGGCCACCTCGCACTCCGAGTTATTTTTTGATGAGGGTGTCCAAAGACTTCACAAAGGGACTGATCTGAAAGAATGCATTGATCTAATTATGAACCAGCTTATTTGAACCCGGGTGGTCTGCTAACAAGCCGACAGCGCTACACTCTATGAGCACTCTGCTTTTGTTTAGGAGATTAGTGGAAAAATGATACAATTATATGAAAGATCATCTAGAATTTCCGACGTGGTGAACACGTCACATTGTGTGCAGATGATCATTAAATGAGCCTACATTGTAGCGAGGCAAGCATGACGTAGATGAACCTGGACCCTCGGCTGCGATCAAGCGGAGAAGAAGATTTTAAAATTATCGCGAAAAAACAAGAGAAAAAGGTCCTCAGCTTACCCGAAAATAGGGGTCCAGACCTGTACAATGGACTACAATGGACTACAGTACTTTTTTCTCATTTTCGGTTTTTCTTGAGCAGAAAACTAAGTTTTGAACTATTAAATCATGTTTCAACTGCCTTATAACATTATTGATCCTATGTAAAAACTTGTTTGGTATTGTATATTATAAAATTTTCCCCATTAAATTTGACTGAAAAAAAGCCCTGTTTCGAAGGTTTTACAATGGAGTGTACTTCCACCCTCTTTGTCATCTAATGCCTTTTTAGTAAGAGGTAGGGTGCTGGGGACTTCCAGATATTGAAATAGAGGAACAATGAGATGGGAAGGTGAGTTTCGAAGAAAATGAACCATGGGGAGACGGGAGAGCGAATATAATCCACGTGACCGTGGCCGTGGTGACGTGACCGTAGTGGTTAAGCGGGGTTGCATAGCTTGGAACATACAGTCCCGCGATGCCGAGGCGCATGTTTCAGGGCGCGCTGGCCCCCCTGTTCGTCCTATGTCAAAATGTTTGGATACCTTTTTTGTTGCTTATATTGTCTACTTCCCGATTATCCGATTAGTTTTTCCCAAAATCAAAACTAAACGATTTAAAAACTAAAAAAGCGATTTTTTTATTATTATTTTCAAAATTTGGGGGAGTTGCGGGGGGAAGTTTTGGTGGGAAGTTAGAAATTCGGATTCAGCGACCCAAAAAGCATAGGATAAATCAATTTCCAGAACTACCTCTAATTTTTTCAAGTAAAATCCCGTAATGCCTGGACTATCATCTCTAGGCTCTTTTCTCCAACAATTCAGTTAAATTCACCAACTTTCTCACGGAAATAACTCAGACTTTTGAGAGACTTTTTTCAAAAATATTGGTGACTTTTTAGGCGACTTTATTTTGCAAAATTGAATACTTTTTTCCGCGCTCTACTTATTAGCGCAACCAGTCTATTAAATGAATTAAATTGGGAATCATTGTCGGATCGCAAGTTGAAATTAAGACTTAATCTCTTAAACAAATTCCAAGACCATGTTTTCAGTGATGACGTTAAAAATATTTTGCAAACCCCAACTTGCTATGGTAGACTGGACCATAATCACAAAATTAGAGAAATTGATTGCCGAACTGACGGATTCAAAATGTCCTTTTTTCCTCGTACTATTAGGGATATGAATAACGGTAAATATATCCAGTACGAGTGTAGCAATGGATAACATTGGTAGCTGCATGTTGGTATAAGGACTTATAGCTAACCCAACTAACGGCATGTTGTTGCATGTATGTTTTGCTATTTCTATCTTTTTTTGAATAGCGTAGTTTTCAACAGTACCTATATAAGTACTAATCCTTTTTTATGCATGCTATGTAGTGCATGTTTGGTGAGAGTTCACCCTCTGCCACACACCTTTATGGTGGCTTGCAGGGTATTATGTAGATGCAGATGTCCATCACTCATCACTCATGCTTCCCTGAATGCCCTTGAAAGCCCGAAGTAAACTCGGGATGAAGGGGATTTAAAAACAGAGGACAATCACATATTGGGAGGGTTCAAAGTACACCAATATTCAGATCAACCGAGTGACTCACTCCCACACCGGAAACTAGAACGCTCGTGGGTTCTAGTTTCCGGTGTGGGAGTGAGAAATAGCAGTGGTGTAAGTTTTACAAAATCAGATATGAACATCACGAAACTGTTCTTCCATATTCAGGGCACCGAGGTTTTACTTCAACAGATAAAATGCTATTTTTAAACTCCTAGCCCAATTCCAGGGAAACATCTGTTGCATACTGTTCTCAGTGGCATAGAATATGCCCATGATCACGGCTATAGAGCACTACTGCTAGGTAGGCAGCAGGGTGTAACCTTACGTATGAAACTTCAAATACAACAGACACATACCTACACATTACGCTGGTCTGAATTATCAGTCTTATTCTATACGTTTCTTCAAGTGTTCCACATTAATCAGTGAGTAAAAGTAATTATCAACGGCGTAAATTATTAATTCTAGCTCAATTCTAGCTAGAGAGACGGAACGGAAGGTAGGAACAGTTGAATATTTATTTTTCCAACGCCGATTTTCCAATGATTTTAAGTTGAATTGCAAGATTTCATGAAACCTATATTTGAGCGAAGAATGTACTTTACCTGCTAGATTTATTTTGTTTTCCTTTTTCAGGGAATTGCCCTAGTACTTAAATGTACCCATTTGAATGCACAGAAGAAGATTGGTTGGAACTCATTAGAAGTCAAATAGGATTCCTTAATATCGAGTAGGATTCGAGTAGCATATAATGGATAGGAAGAATTAAACCTGCAGACACCCGAAACATGAATATTCAGTCATGAGTAATACGTCCACTATTTGGAAACAGATCCATTTTTTATGTGCCTAGGGCTCTCAATTATACGCATAAGACTGTCAGGAATGGAACCTTCACCACTTCAGTTCTGAAGATTCTAGCAGAGGTTCCAGAAGAGGATTCCAGGAGCCTCACGAGGTTTGATTCAGCAAATAGTCACAAATATTAATATTTTTAATAAGCTAGTATAAGAGGGCCACTTGTCATTTTAGGAATACGAATTATGAGAGATTCTTCTCTTTAGATAAACTAACACTTTTAATGAATACCCCTGGGTTTATATTGGGTCACTTAGGTTTGAAAGAGACATAGCGAGAGACGAGATATAGCAGTGGTGTCAGTTTATCAAAATCAGATATGAACATCACGACGCTGTTCTTCCAACACTATTTTGAGGGCACCGAGGTTTTATTTCATCAAGTAAAATGTTATTTTTAAACTCCTAGCCCAATTCCAGGGAAACACCTGTTGCACACTGTTCTCAGTTCAATTACGAAACCATTACGGATGATACATTATTATGATAGTACCTCGTAATCGGTTTAGTCAAATTTCAGGGTAAAAAACATGCATAGACTCCATACCCAAAACATCGAGCATGATCCCTTGAAAGGATATAACGAATTCTCGACTCATCATCGACCGCCTTCAAGAATAAAGGTCGCCTCATGAATTCACGTTCGAATATAGCGAAGGGATTCCTTACAAATAATCCCTAACACCCTACCTGGAGCAATATACCTATATTCGTATGTAAAATACTATGACCAAATATTAAATGCTGAGACGACATGACTACGAAAAATCTAGCAGGAATTCTAAAACGGTTGCATACGACAGAAAAACATGATTCTTCAAGTTTTAAACTCTTCATTTTATTCCAAGCACAGTAGCGTGGGATAATAGTTTCACTGATGGACTTTAAGTATCATGATGAAGGCATTTGTTTTAAAACTATGAATAAAATATGCTAAACATCAACCCAAATGAGTATCATCGTAATACCAACTAAAAAGAAAAAATATGTATTTCAGCATGCGCACCAGGTTTAACTTTAAAAAAATATATTGCTATGGAAAGTGCACAGTTTTTGTCAGTTTGCAGTACCAATCTACTTCTCTCGCACAGCAAACTTAATATTTATATGATATTAGTTCCGAATACCAATTCAGTAATCAATGCGGTCGCTGGCTATATTTAATGGTAGCTGATATTTAAGTTTGAAATAGCATTAGGTGGCATAAAATTCGAATTCTCTCTTACTGAATACCTCGTGAATGAGAATGGGGGCGTTTACCCGGAACCGAAATCGTAATTTTTTACACGAAATTGTTAGAAGGAAACGAAAAAAGGAATTTAGTGAAAAAATTAATCTTCTAACCATAACCATTCACTCATAAATCAAAAATTAAAATAAGCAAAAGGTGACGCCCACCGAAAAATCTGCTGTGATAACATTAACGCCATTTTCCTCCCGTCCTTGACTGCTCGTATGGGAAGGGGAGGGAGTGGAGGGGGATTCTCGGAAGGTCTGCTCGCACAGATGCTGTCGCAACTGTCCTATTGGCAGAGTCAGCTGTGTCCTTCCCATTGCGATAAGGCAAAGTGTCTTCGCGAGCTCAGTTGTGATTGGACGAAGTCGTTATGCGTCAGAGATTGCACCACACCCACTTTTCCGAAAGGGTTAAAAACATTAGTTTTTCGACGCCTATAACTTGAGAAATAATTGACGGAACCAAAAACGGAAAAATACGGGTCTTTTTATTTTACAAATTCTATCATATTCGGCAAAAAAATATGGTAAACGACCCCATTATACCCTCCACACAGTTGTACAGTCAAGCTACCTAAACCGGTAAGGGGTGGAAAATGTGCACAAAAGCAGAATTAAAGGATAACTAAAGGGAGCACTTTGGAGACAAAAAAGGAAGTAAAAAGAGAACATTCATGGAAGAAAAATGAAAATGGCACGAAGCTACGAGGCTGAGAGATACACAAACACAGTCTTCACGTGCCGTAACTCCCATTATCAATCCCTCGGTGTCGCTGCAACTGCCTACGGCAAGTAGTAAAACACAGCGGAGAACGATCCTACTGCTCGGGGCACGTTGATGATGAAATAATACCGTTTCCGACGCAGCATAAGGAATGATTGTTGCGGCAGAAACATGAATCCTACCCCTCCCATCAGGCACCATGACGCATAAAGTCATGAAATTACCGCCACGCGCCACTTCACACAATTCGAGCTGAGTGTCGATGGAAGTGTCTTCAGGCATCGAGTAAAATGTACACTTGGCTCCCTTTCAGAGTTGAAATTAACGACTCAGTAATCGATACTCCATAAATTACTCTTAATCATTTCTTTAGCATAATCTGCTCAGAATCTTCGAAAACCGCGGTAATATGCAAGAAATTTGTTTCTCGAAGATTAATGATGTACTTGATATGAAATTTTCTCACTAATTTAAATATATAAGCCAAATTTTTCTACGCCCACCATAAAGGTTATTAAATGAATTTAAAATGTTCCCGAAAATCCACGAAAGCCACGTGACCTGAAACGCCTTCTGACGTCATTGAAAGGTATAGGTTCCATATTGCTACGGAGATAGACATATATATTTAAAAGAAAACGAAGTGAATATATTTTTCAGAGTTTTTTAGCCGTTTCTCGAAAGAAACGATGACTGAAAAATACTTAAAAAAGCACATTTCGGCAATTTCCTATGGTTGACTCCCTTATGGCGGCGTTCTTCTAAAAAAAGCAGCAATTGCATAGACGTAGAAGAAATTCTTGGGCACTAAACAGGCATTGTATAATTAATGGACGATTTGCTCGTTACCATCCATACTACGTAAATAAAAAATCAAAATACAATCGTTTATTGCAATAAACAAATGAGATAAATACATACTTTATCGCCAAGTATTCATTTAACAACCCACCTCCACGCATAAACAGATATATAACGCCCTTAGTGATACCGTGCCGTGACGTCCTGCGTTGACGTCGTGTTTTTAAGCTGCCGAAAAAGTACAATTTTCAAAGAGTAATATCTTTGTAACGCAACTTAATTCTTCAGCAAAATTTTCTCCAAGCACACTTTAGCTAATAAACTTCTCATTTAAAGAGTTATAAAAAATAGTGAATGTTCCCCATTAATGTATATCGATTCTTTGCCACTCCAACGGGCGATAAGGACACTTTATAGTTAACAAAATGCGTTCTTGATTAAATATATTCGGCAACTCATATATCCGCTTTTATCAACCAATCAAGAGATCGCGAGCTCTTGTAAATAAAGCGTGCGTTCAGTAGGTTTCCAGAGTATACAGTGAATGTTTCCTGGCGTCATCTTGGAACCTTTGCACGATGGTAAACAATTAACTAAAATTTCTCTTAACCAAGAGGTAACGATACTTCACTCGTGACGAGACTTATATATAGTTCCATTGGTTTCATTCCTTAGCCCATCACCAACCTATGATGTATCTAATGGTATCCTAATAGGGTGGAACCGGGAGTACTAAGTAATTATACGTGGACTTTCAATGTTTTGGTTCATTCCTCTGGCATCCCATAATTATTCATCTTTAGGTAACGATCGCAATGTCTACGTCATTGATCAATCTCTTCCACAGCAATAAAACAGACCTATATGGAGTGTAAAATAAAAATAGTTGCATCACAGTTTTCCAAACTTTGTGAGGTCTAAAGGCCACTTCATACGATATAATTTTTTGTACAATTTATTGTGCAAACGCTTGTATGAGGAAATTGTACCGTGTAAAGTGTCAAATTGTGCGAACGCTTGTGTTAGTGTCTGAATGACTTAACGGAAAATAGAACCGGTTCTAATTCCATTTTGACAAACATACAATTTCGTCCTGTTTATACAACTGTTTGTAAAAAAATTTCCAAAAAATTGCATCGTGTAAGGCGGCCTTAAGAAACTAAAACAATTCATGTTCCATTTTCACAATGTTTCATGATAAAGTTCAATGCTTGGCAATAGTTTTATTACTAATGTAGCACCGATTAGGTATTTTAGTGACGATAAACAGGGTGAGAAATGAAGAATGCTACCTAGACATGTCAATAACGATAAACATTAAAAGAAAATGCGATATAACGTTGGTTAATACATATTTCACTGTATTGAAAACACGAATTAATTCTCCACTCCAAAGTGGGATAAAAATGTGGATCTATAAAACCAAGCTCTAGCAGGCGTCTGAACCTTTCCTGTAACGAATAGCGCGCCAAGTGAATACCTGTTATGGTTTCACACCTCAGTGCAAAGGTAAAGGTCTCGGTCACGAGCGAGGTCAGAGTCTGGCATTGGTCAAGGGGGAAATGTCAGCTTTCGTATTGTTTAGACGTAGGCAGGGAGGAAATTGACCTCGCATGCGGCGTATTTCCTCGTTCGGCTAGCAGCGTCCCCTTCAACTGCGGCAAAGTGCTTATCTTCCACAAACGGAGCATCCACGAAAGGGGACGATGCAGAGAGGACATAAGGGGGGAAACTAAAAGGCACGGAGGAAAAGAAACCACAGGAAAGCGAACGTCCCATCCACCCTCTAAAACGTCCCTGGCAGGTGTTCCGCCTCACTGGGCCGTAACTTCTATAGTTCGTTTGACTCGGCGGTCCAGCTGGATACAGAGGTCACAAACTACGTTCTCAAAAGTAAGCGTCCATTTATGATCGAAAGCTTTCGGGGAAGGTAAACTTTACGATTTGCAATTCAAGAGTACCTCGCGAGGAGAGGTTTTTACCGCTCTGGAACTTGGAAGGGAAGGGAAATCCAATAGTTTAGTCATGCCAGCCATGAATAAAAGGGTCTGGGTTGTGCGTCTTGCTATCTACAAGATATTAGTTTTACCTCCAAGTTTCGGCATACTGATCACTACATCTTGTATCTCGAAACTTACCTGAAAATAAAATGAAAAACCAACATTAATGCTATGCCATATAAGTCATGAAAACCTAATTTTATTGAAATTGATTGGGTCTTGAGGTTCATCAAAATATAACAGATCAATCAGAGAGTTATAACCATAGAAAAATACTATATGTCCGCCAAGCGTGATTCAAACCTGCGACCTACGGATATTCAGGTCGACTTGTTGTCACTCTGTCTCCCGTGGTTGACGCATTGGTGTGATGGTAAGAGTACTGGACGACTTTGAAGTCACATTGCATTGGAAATACCGTAAAACTATGAGTTAAAATAATTAGATAATAAGGAGCTTCAAAGTTCTATCACACCACTATAGCAATGAAAGACAAATCATAGCAGAAAATTTTTTCATGTATTTCTAAGCGACAATAGTCATATTTTTTTAGGTGAGCACAAGGAATGTCACAAGAAAAGGCAGAAAAAATATTCATGTATTTATGTGGCAAGCTAATCACCGCACATCGTTTCATCACCAGGAATCATATAATTCAAGCTACAAACCCATTCTTTTAATAAATTGATATGGATTCAAGAAGTCCACTTTTAGCTAGACCTTCGAATTAGAATGCTCCTCGTAATACCTAACCCCAAAATATTTGTCAGAGGATTTAATAACTAAATCATGCTAACCATAAAAATATGTCACCACAAATGATAATAGTTACTGTAAAGTAGAAAAACAGATTTTGCTATTTAGTGAAACTAATCTGCAAAAATATAGTGATCACTTTGAAAAACACTTAGGTATTCTTCGTTTTTTAAAATCAAAACTTTAAATGCCCACTGAAATTGTTTTTACGCTTTGCAATACACAAATTTGGACATCGCAAGCTACGAGCTCGAGAAACACACAAAAGGGACAAAGTACTTAGCGTTAATCATCCTATTCTTATTTTTTTTCAGTCAGTATTATGTTGGGGGAGTTCAATCACATCAAGTTTTATGACCAGAGCTACTTCAAAACCTCAAGGGAATCATTTTGACATCTTTCAATTAAAAATTCGGTATCCTTCAAAATTATCCCAGTGCATACTCTCATCTTATCTGTGATTCATAGGAGGTTGACCATTTCATATTGATTTAATGCGTGGTTGCATGGTAGCTGTGGTTAATACGCGTAAGATAAGTCAACATATTCACTTTTCTCGTTCAAACTGGATGTCATTCATGGAAAAACCATGTAATTATTTCAGATAAACACATTTGGTGGTTTGTGTTCTGCCTTTGAGAAGCGCAGTGAAGTATCTACCTCCCTTAAACCACATTCCAGAACTGCAATCCGTGGATTCATAGTCGCCGTACCAGTTGAACAACGGCTCGTACGCGGAAATGGTTTGCCATGCCTGAGACAAGCGGCACAAAGTAGGCACACGTTCGTCTACCTTTTAGCGCAAGAATTCTCTGCATGAAGTCTTGACTTCGTATCAAGTTATTGCTACATTTTGTGTTCCTGTTGTGGCGTATGTGTCTGAGCTTCGAGGATGTGGAGATCGTAGCACGAGCACAGCTTTCCGTTCTTAGGTTATATATTATGGTATATCGTTGTAATCCCTACCTGGATGCCGTTCAGAGAGTAGGTACTATAGGTAGAGACACCGTTCGTGCGCGTGGTTATAACGATAAACTCCGAAATCGTTGGTATCTTCAGAGCAGATCAGTGGGAACTTCATGTTTCTGTCAATATTTCCGACCTTCTTTTTCAATCCCATCCACACGCCCCTCTCCCAATTGACTTGGGTGAAGTTAAAAGCATTATTCAGATAAACATTTAATCCCATTTGGTGGAAGTTAGGAGAGAGTAAATTCACTTTTTCTCTATTGACTGGCTTATTAATAATGCATAATTCTTCTCTTTTACATCCTTCACCACAAGCATACCACCATAATACCAGCACTACATATACCCTACGAGGACCTAGTCATTCTTCCAACATACTTTTTCCTCTACTATTTCCAGAATATCTTGAATGCTGCATTAATTTGCCTTAGCTCCTTTTCAAAAAAAATTAAAACAGTTCCTCTACCGCCTATTTATGAAAATGTTTTAAAAGATAAAAATTGTTCAAATAAATGAATCTACATAGGGTTGAGGCTTCCAGCTCTCTTTCGAACTTCTCCACTGGTAGCTTATTTCATCCATTTCGTCCTCAAATATTATTACAATACTAAATTTCATATACCTCCAGCAAGGCCGTTAATTTGTCTCTTATTGTTCATATCACGCTATGTGTGCGTTCTAATTAAAGTTTGCCGTGCAAACCAGATGAATACCCTTGCTGATTTTGTTTTATTAGCCATGTACAGATATTTGTTCCAGAACCCACACAGTTTCATCAATCGTTATTCTAAAAAACATGAAAATTTAATTCCATAAATGACTGGAAATTCTAGGTATCGTAATGTAAAAAACTTTTACCCTAACAAATATTTACGGAATTCCCAACCGATTCATCATTAATATCAAAATCTTTCCGAATAAAATTCTCACGTCATATTTGATTTGACACACGGCTTTTATCTCTTGGACCATCAGTATTTAGAACTTAAATGACACAAAGTGACGTTCCATTTTTCAATACCCGTCTCACAGCTTTGATGAATGCTCCAGCATTCCAACGTGATTTATCTCAGATGGGAGATGTCATTTTAACCCTTTTCATTATAACGCTTTTGACCTACATCACACCGACGCGCCACGTCACACATTTCGCTGCGACGTCAATACCCACTGCTTTGACTTCGGCGACTTGAATGTGATGGTGAAGGGTTGTGCAATGGCGAACAAACTTTTCGTGAGAGACGAACTAAAAAGTTTCATGTGGGCAGAACGACCGTTACGGTTCCCATAAATTCCCTTAAATAAAATTTGGACGACTCAAACAAGATCCGACGATTTAGCCAAAAACTTCGAATGAACGGATTCAATCTCGACTTCATTCACAATCCTAAAAGAGTGAGTCATTTTTTTTTAAACTCTTCCTTCATTAGACATTTTTCAGTGCCTCTAAGATGCGGGAAAGTCTGATCAACATATTCTGCACAATTTCATTGCTGCATGGAAGCAATAGTTTTTAAAGGGAGGCTACGGACAGCTTAGTTCATTTGCACCTTTTGTTATGTTGATGTAAGGAACGGGGAAAGGTTGAATGAATCTCGGTTTCGGAATTCGACTTCACATAGCGAAAGGCAAAAAGGTGTCTGCGGTTAAACATACCACCCAACAGACATAGTATTTTACTTGGAATAATCACCACAGAGCATTCAAATAGGGACCCAGTAAAATATTATTGACACCTCCGGACCGCAAACCCCGGCTGCTGATGTGAGAGACTTACGTACATACACTCTGACCCCCGGACCAATCTGAGGAAAAATTTTATTCATTGAACTATTACGGATATGATTAATTTACTAGTGAGTCCCTTCCATCCAGAAATAATACTACTTTTGATGCGGGGATGTGAACCAACATTTTGGGAATCTGGCAAAACCATTCGTGATTTTTCATTCCCTCAATAAACAGCAATAAATCACATAATGAGTCAAACATTCTCTTCCACTGATTATCGTCCATAGTTATCCCCCTCCCCTCTCCTCTCTCTCACTTTCCAATCCGATCACCCCAGGGATGATCGGGTATTTGGCGGCATTCAAACATCTACTTTTCAGTAAATTATTTGCGAGAGTAGATACCAATTAATTTCTGATGTTAAGCAATGTATTTCCGTGATTTTTATCTAATATAATTGTACAACACAATGTACATGAATAAACAAACATATAGCTATCCATCTCTCTTTCTCCATCGGCCAGCTGGTATCTATGTAGGAACGTAGGGAATGAAAAATATGCATTTGAAAAATACTGTGCAGCATCGAATCCACCCCTTCAACTTCACCGATCCGTTGAGAAACGTCACCGCGAAATCGTAACGGTTCAAGGGTGTGGTCACCCTTGCAATACGTCCAGGGGCGACGGAACTATTTTCACTGGGAGGGGCCAGCCTTGAAAAGGGCCCGGCTCTTAAGAAAAGGGCCCGGCTCCTATAAAAAGGGCCCGCATTTTTTTTGCGGATAGGAGGGGGTAGAGACTAGAATTCAGCTAAAAGTGCATATGAAGGAGGTAGAATATGCGTCAGAAGGGAAAAGGCAAGCTGGAAACAAGTGAAATCCCCCCCCCCACTTGAATACGTCCAGTACTAGCAACAGAAAGATCTAGAGGGGAGTGATGCCCATTTTTCCCCATTTCAGTGGCAGCGCGAGGCGTTAGGGTTTCCCATTCGATACGGTGAGATTATAAAAATGGCCCGGGGACATCGCGGCATTTGGAGTTCCCCCGTAAGATCACACCCGTGAATAAACCAAGTCTGACCCTCATCCGTCCATCCTCCATGGGTTCCGTGCATTTTTTTTCGCAGAGAGAGCGCAGATGAGCGTTATCGAAAATTCGAGTGGAAGGATCATCCCTCCGATATTCTCCGGGACTCACTCAACCCCGCCAGTCGTCACCGTAACCAATCCGGGCGAAGGTGAATATGAAAACATCCTCCGGCACTATTTCAAAGGGTTAGAAGAGAGCTAAGTCGCAACCTGATCATGGACCAACTGAAAATCACGAGGAAAAACATGAGCCGAAACGAGTCCTTTCCCAATACATGGTCACGTTCAATTAAAAAAGAGCCACATATGAAAAACGCAAACGCATTTTCCCATCATCCTTTCAATTATTCCTCCACTTGTTGACTGGTCACCTGATTTTGAATAAATATTATGAATTTTGCGATGGTATTAATATTATTATCTTTCTACCGGTCAGGGTTAGCCTAAATGGGCATTTATTTATCCCACACCCCTACATTTCACATGATGATTCTCCTCAGACCCTCATACCTCCTCCCTCCCATCATTCTATCTCAGCAACCGGTTCCTCTCCTCCCTCTTCCTCGCTTACCCAACATTCTTCCCTCAATCACGTCCTTCAAAACACCGTCGCCCTCAATCACCTTCTCCATCCACACTCTCTGCTTTCTCCTATTTTACTCATTCAAATTTCTTTCCTCTCCTACCAATCCTAGCACTTCCTCGTTCGTCCTCCGGGCGACCCACTTTATTTTCCCCGTCCTTCTCCGTCCACCCACATCTCAAAAGTCCTGGCCGGGATGACGATGAACGTTTTCTGACGTGACGGAAACGGACGGTGGTGTTGTTGAAGCTAGGAGAATGGGAACTAAATGACGCTAATCATGGCGGACGGACGTCGACGTGCCGCCGACGTACGTTGAGGAAAGCTTGTCAACGTCTAGCTTTGGCGTCCCATTGGTTTCTGTCAGCCAATCACGAGTGAGTTGAAAATCCAGCGGGGGTAAATGTTAGGATGACGGTAACACTTTTCAAACTTTTTTTTCGACCACTAAAAATCTTTTTTTTTTCGATGAAATTTTTAAAACACAATCTGCTATTTTCACACATCACTCACGTTAGAAAAGTTTTGGAAAAAGGTAAAAACTTACGGTTTTACACCAATTTGAACCCAAGAGGTGACTGTTCGCCGCGCCGCCATATTGGAAAACGGCAGTGTTTCCAATCTGCCGTCGATCGTAATATACCACCAACAATTGAGCCGCTACGTTGGCGTTCACCGCCACCGTCCGTTTCCGTTCACGTCACAAAACGTTCATCGTAATCCCGGCCAAGTCTATTTTCATCTGCTTTCCGCAAAGCCCACGTTTCCGAACTTAATAGTGCCACGCTCCATATTAAACTTTTCACTAGCCTTTTATTTACATCCCTACTCAATCCCCCTGTAGTACGTTCACGCCTACGAGTAAAAGTTTCTTTTCCCAATGCGATTCAACTTCTCACTTCAACGCTGCTATGACATTTATCCTTCTTCGCTATGCTGTGATGTATTTTAATAGTTTGTAAGTGAAATTCATTAGCTTATCACTCCGAAAAAATCTTGAAATAGGTTTTGAAAATATGATTCATCAACATTTGCCATCAGTTGCATATCAGTTTCAACCAATCTCCAATAAATCCTTCCACCCGTTCAACGTCTTCATATCAATCTAACTTTATAATCTGTGTACCCCTCTACCCATTAGCTTTTCCCTTAACGACTCACTTCATGAGACATGTTATCTCCAAATGTGCCCATCTTCTTTGAATAATTTCCATCAGACCTTTCATTTCACCTTCTCTCTTTAGAACATCACCCTGTAGCTATTCGAACTCTTCTATTCACGCGTAAGCCATATTTCAAATCCTTCCGGTCCTGCCTTTTCTTCGACTGAAATTGAATTGCTGCATTGGAACGCGCTCTTCATACGGAAATATTTCCTTGCGTACAGGTTAGTATTAGGAACCTAAGACACCTTCCAGCCAATCATCACTGAAATGATAAATGTAGGAGCAGAAAACAAAAGTCTGCAAACTTCTATCGTATTTTACGCCAGACCAACATATTTCAGTCGAGTTGTTATCATATTTTCAAGCTAAAAGTTTTAGCTGTCATTAGAGCATAGTTCTAGCTAAAAAAGGATGCATTGCTATATCAACGTAAATGCTACGGACTATTATCAGTCGTGTCCTAACAACAGCTTCTATCATTATATGGGAGATTGTCTCTTTGACTAGGCTATCCTTACAGCCGCGTAAACTTTCTGTTGAATACAAGAGAAAAATGAGTAAGTAAAGCACAAATATGATGTCTTCAAATTTTGGAAACAGTCCAGTGATTCTCCTGCAACAGAATGATGTTATAAGCGAGTAAATGTGTCGCCTTTAGCACTAACGAAGTATTTTCCAAAATGATTAATTTAAAACTCACATGACATCAGTGTGACTTTCCTGCATCACGTTGGTGGTGTAGAATACCTTGAAAGGGAAGCAATGCGAGAGCGTTGTCAGTTATATCTTGGTGGCCGCACAAGTTATGCCATCATTTGTGCACAGAAATAGTTCAAGTTGTCGTGGCGGCTAGACTACTGAACTTCCATCTTGAGGTTCCGGGTACAAGTCCCGGCAATGGAAAAGATACATTTGTTAACCAACCACTACTTTAGTGCTATGTAGAGATAACTTGAGTTCAGTACGCCATCCGTCGGATGGGACTTAAAGCCATGGTATCCTTGTAACTTATCTTTAAGAGCAGGTTAATGAAATCGAAAATCTGAGCCTTCACTACGTGGAAGGACGTCATAATTAATTTAAGCGATTTAAAAACTTTGTGACTTCCGCAGATTTACTTATTTACATCCCTGAAGATGGCTCAGCAACCGAAATCGATCGAGTGGTTGAATAAATCTGTGGTAGTCACAAAGTTTTAAGTCGTTTTAATAAATTAAGAGGATGCTGATTCTAAAAGCCGAGTTTCTCATTTCCTTTCCTCCACTTCCTTAAAAATCGTCCCAATTCCAAGTTACATATATATCAATCTAAATAGCACAAATTACTTGAGTTGTCAGAACTTAGGTTTCCACGGTATTGGTTTGCTCTCTGCCGATCACCTTTTCCGAATTACTAGCTTCCTCATTGTATGAATATACATTCTTCCCTCACGTAAAAGGCAACTCTTGCTCATCTCACGATACCGAATATTTCACCGATGTTACGATAGGTTAAGTAGCGTTTCAGAATTAATAAAAGAATTAGGGTGGGAATCATTACCAGAGCGTAGGTTAAGGTACAGATTAAATCTATTAGAAAAAATTTCAATCGTATAGCTTTGCTGAAGATGTTAGACACACATTAAAAAAAACAGCGTATTATGCTAGATTCGACCAGATAAACAAGATTAGAGAGATAGATTGTCGTACTGATAGGGTCAAAATGGCATTTTTCCCCCGTGCTATAAGAGAACAGAATAGGCAGCATAGCAAAGGGATAGGTAGGGGAAATATTTTAGAGTAGTCTGTAGTGCATGATGCATGTATAAACCCCTTATACACTATAGATACTAACATTCTAGTTCCATGAGACCCTATAGTTGCTTGTTTGCGTGTTAGTTGTGCATGCTTGGTGATCTTCACCCTCTGCCAAACACCCTCGCGGTGGCTTGAAGGGTATCGTGTAGATGTAGATATTTCTAGAGTCTTCATTGAGCCCCTATAATTCCCCCATCCTCCGACGACCCTGAAACGAACCCCCAAACCCTTCCTTCGCCTCCGGCCAGCTTCCGTCCCCTTGCTCCTCCCTTCGGAACAATAGAGTGCCCCGGAAAGGGGAGAAACCAAGCATCCGCCGCCGCCGAAAAATTCAACGGCGCGGCGCCACATTTTCTGCGCTCGGGTGCGGGACGTGTCGCAGTTGGATTCTCGTTCCACTGCGATGGCGTTCTGCGAGGCGCCGCTCCATTTTAATTTTTCCCCAGTTGACGGAAGGGGGCAACCGTTATTGTCACTCCCCGAAGCAGATGGCCGCAGCGACACTTCCACATTCAAAACTCTTATTTCACGCTGCTCAAAATACCATCCCACCCTTACAAACCATTCCGCAGTCCATTCCGTATGAAGTAATGTTATTTCAACAAGAGAATTATAGGGATAACTACGAGTTTTAAATAAGAGGCTTGTCCGGAAAGTAAGTACCGTTTGGGAAAAAAAACTCTTAAAAATATTACTTTCAAGGCAAGATTTATTTTTACATGAAAGAACATATCTTACACTATATCTCTACATAGTTGCCACCATTGTTTAGACATCTGTCATAACGGGAAACCAACTTTTCTATGCCCTCTTCATAGAAAGATGTCGCTAGAGAAAACAGCCATTGCTGAACATCGTTCTTTGTGTCATCATCGTTGTCAAAGAGCCTTCCTCCAAAATCACGCTTCAATCTCAAGAATAAGTGATAGTCACAATACTGTTTATGAAGTCATCTCCCTCAAAACTGTATTGGGTAAGAAATGTCAAAGCAACTCCAAGTCCCTTCGTTATGTGGTCATCTGTAAGAATTTTCGGAACCCAACGGGAAAACAGTTTGCGATAATTTAAGAAATTTGTGACAGTCTCATGCAAAAAGTTTTTTAAATTTGTGAAAACTTTTCAGAAAGCATTTTTATTGTAAACCTCCTGCTTTAAAAAATTTTCTGATTCACTTTTTCAACCGAACCATCATTGACAACAGAAGGCCGCCCATTCCGTGCTTCGTCGTGAGCAATGGTTCGTCCATCTTTGAATTTTCTAACCCACTTTCTCACCATCCCATCAGCCATTACACTTTCACCATAAATATCTACAAGTTGACAGTGAATTTCAGGTGGCTTAACATTCTTTGCGTTCAAAAACCGTATTACAGAACACACTTCATAGTCGGCGGGATCAGAAATTGTTTCAAACATTTTAAACGATCACTAACATATGTAAACAAAACACAATCTGGCTGTCAGACGAAAGACAATGAACCATAAAGACGAGTACGCATGCGAGGAACTGCGACACTAGCGTTGCGGTGGCGGTAGAACGAAACGGTACTTACTTTCCGGACATGCCTCGTATTTAACCATAATTTGATGTTCCATGATTAACCATAATTTAATCTTACATTCGAAGATTCAGCGAAAATTGATTTCCCCATTTTTGATTCCTTTTTATCGACTGATGGTTTAAAGTAATCGTTTCTCAATTGATTCATTGGACTTTAATTTTTTAAATAGTACCGCCAATTCTTCGACGCACCATTTCAATATTAGTTCTATAATGAGCTTTTCTGAGCATAGATCTTTAAAAAAACTTTTCGCATAGTAAGGCTCACCCGGAAACTGAAGGGTCAATAGATCTACCAAAAAAATATCCCTGCTGAATGACATACACCATCTTCTTCCCTGATGAAAATCAAGGAGTCAGTGACAAAGGTCGTGGATTATCCTTATAAATATTCGTTTTCTTGACCCACGTAACTCCCCTTTCCCTGAAGAAAATTGCAGGTCCTACAGCAGCATCTGACCTAAAATTTACCCCAAAGTTAACATTCATGTCCGAGATCCTAACCCACGGCCTGAGATATCATGCGACCGCTCACAGATCTTGTTGCCAATGTAAACTTAACTATGCACGCTAATATAACAAGAGCTTAAGATATTATAATAAAATATCCATTGTTCTGTGACATTTACTGTATTTTGTATACAACATAATTTAATTAAGAACATCTCATTTTACATTAAATGTATAAAAAAACAATAAAATATTTAAGGTATTTTCATAAATTGCGAAAAAAAATTAAATCCATACCACCGGATGACAAAAATTCCAAGCATTCCCTTTTCCTGCCTGTGTATTTTCAACTCCACCCAGTCTTCCTCGACCAACACTTTCATACAACAGCGCTCTCATACTCTCATACACTCATACGCTCATACACGCGCACAAAAGTGCACTGCAGCCGCTAATGACTCGATCCGTATCCCGAGGGCATAACCACGTGCTTGAAAAGAAATCTGGATGGGGAATTAAAGTACGTATTTAACAGGGCGATGAATAAAAAATCAAATTCCGGAGGGGTGAGGGAGGGGATAATGTTTATATGTTTAATGCAGGGATTGGTTTAATACGATCGCTCCCACGCGAGGGTGATCGATTGCAGGGAGGCGTAAAACCAGGCTCCCCAACCCACACAAACAACGCCGAACCCCCCCCCCCCACCCCCATTCCCTCACCCCCGTCCCCTCAAAAAATTGACGAATGGGGGAAATGATGGAAAAAATCGCGCATGAAAAAATTATGTGAGGGGAGATGAGGGGCACAACAGAGAGGGGAGCAAACGAATGTAATGAATGACGAATGTGAGATCGGAATGCTCTGCATGTTAATGGGGAGGGAGAAGCAGCGGGGGCTGTTTAGCACGCGTGGTTTGGTACGCGCGTAAGCACAGACAGACGTACCTACATCGAAAGCGGTGGCCGAGGGGCATCGGGCATGGAATATTTTAAAAAAACCCGGCACTCAAAACAAATTCCGATTGGTTTTAACATTTATTTTTTTCCCTCCCGATTGCGCGGCCCATCCTCGCTCTCACTCGAGATGATTTATCGATGGTGTGGAGGGGAAGAGGGGTGGATGTCACAAACAACCCCCATTTGATTTCCATCCTATCGAATTACTTTTATTTAAAATAATTTAAAGCCTCCACTCCGTGTTTTCTCGTCCGATTGTAGAAAAATAGTTGTTTGGCATTGAATGACGAATTTGCACGAATAAAAGTTTAATAAAGTGGCAGAAGATTCTTACGCTTACTCTCGAGTCAAAATGATATCTGGTTAAAAATACAACAATGAATGGGACCATATATCATCGAGTTGTCGAGAATTTCACTACGTTGCACTGATTCAATCCTCTCAACATTTTCTGGAAAGGCTTCAAAATCAACAGTGATTTATCCAGGATGAAGGAATTCCATCGAATATTTACGAGGTGTTATGGCATTTTGATCAATGTAGCTCACTGCTATCGTTTAAATCGACGTTGACTAACAAACATATGGACCGATTTAACTAATAGATATGGTTGAGTCACAACTTTTTCATTTATCCCAAGGCGTTGATTTATTTA
Source organism: Platycnemis pennipes (assembly GCA_933228895.1). Lineage (NCBI taxonomy): Eukaryota > Metazoa > Arthropoda > Insecta > Odonata > Platycnemididae > Platycnemis > Platycnemis pennipes. The sequence continues at coordinate 116,097,104 of OW121850.1, forward strand.
TTTGAAACAGCAATTATCCATAACAATTTAAAACAAAAGGAATTAAGCATCCAATCACGTTTCATTGGTTATCTGACTTTAGCGTCCCCATGCAAAATGGAAACCATGTACTTACTTAAATTTCATTGTGAGGCAATGGAAATTCGTTAGTAGTCATCATCATCAATGAAATACGAAGGTAGCTCACAGTTTAAAACAGTATAGCTAGTTACGAATATTAATTTTCATGCACAATCCTAAACATTATTCATAGAGGAGATCCATGTCGATTGGTTTATTTTATCACAAAGTCGATTAGTTGATCTCGATTGAAGAGAGGAAAATCACGATATCAGTAGAAGTTTATTTCTTATTACACACACAATATTTTGCATCAATAGTACGTAGTAATTCATCCTTGTTAATAATTTTTCAATATTTAACGGCTCATTCGTAGGCTGCGAATTTTATCGCGCTAGGTCATCCAACGAACACACAGAACTCCCAACACGAGGATTATACTCATATGGCTGGCTAAATGATTCCCCAAAACGAAATTAATATCAATATCTTCGCTACATTATTTATCAATTACGAATAGTTCTCTTTTTTCTCCCACAAAACCCTTCCATTTGGTTGGATTCGTAAATTTGATTTATTTTCCACCACTATTCAATATTCTCCCGCTCAACCTCCACATCTTGTTCACACTCTAAGGTATGATATTGTACAACTGACTTAGGTTCATTAATGTGTTAACCTTAAGTATGAGTAACCGAATATAATATTGAGATAAAATAAATTAGCACATGCGAAGATTTAGAGATACTTTCATCATCATTGGTTATGGTAGGTTTTTGCTAAACAAGAAAATTTTCCTTGGAGCATGATTGGTGTACCCACCACATCATGCCCTCTTAAGCCCCGCTAACTGCTCAACATTTTATCCAATTCGTTATGTTTCTCAGTTCCCTTCCATTCCAATTTAAAGTTCTCCCTTTTAAGTTAAACCCACCAATATAATATTGCATTTCAATATCTCTTTCATCTCATTCACAAGATATATCCAAATTTCCTCAATCGCAATTTCACTTTAAATATTTGTCAATTCCTTGTTTGCCTACACAACTTGCCTTATTATTCTATCAGTGAAATTGCTATTTTATTTACAAATAAAGTATCATTTATACACGAAAACATTCCGGCTTAATTATCAGCAATACGGTCAATTATTAATGCAGATAGTACAGTAAAAACCAGTGGACCACGTGAAATATGAGCTTAAAGTCTTTAATTGACAATATGCGTGTGAAATGCACAAATTCCCGAGGTATTAATTACTTATATATATCCAATACACAACGTAGGGGAAAGCAAATTTTTTAAACCACAGTAAATGCATTTTATGGCGTAATTGAGGATCGATTTTAAAGCGCAAGAACTCAATTTATGACCGATAGAATCTTCAATAAAAACGACGAAAAAAATTCCTCAATAGCTTTATATCAATAATGAAGTCATAAAAACGTACCTACCACATGAAATAAATCACCTAGGGGCCATAATCCTTCACAATACTGCAGGTGGCCGTAAATAATTGATGACGAGGAAATAATACGAAGCTTTTCATTCGCTCCTCAAATGCTGTGGAAATCAGTGGCAGAAAAAGTTAATCAAACAGAAATATGAAATAGCATGGGTAATTTCACGAAATGCATTATCATCCAACGCCAACTATTTTGAAGTACTAAAACATCCGTATATGCATTCGCATGAGCTTTGAGTGTATGAAGGAAGGCAAGTTATTCCTTATCGATTACTAATAGTGCCAGATTTATCACATATTTCCGCGGCCATAGTACATATCCGCAGCGGATTCATAGCTATTGAACAGAGGAATCGAAAGTTACTCGTGCATGAAAAATTGAAGCCCAAATTTTCAAACAAATTACTAAAATAAAATAATGACCCAGTGGCGGTTTTTTTCATTTTCTATGAAACACCATTATGAATACCATGAATTTTTTTCTGCAATATTATTACTGCTATCTACAAAACTTATGGTGATCTGGAAATTATGGAGCTATCATGCTTAAAAATTCACACACTGCACTTTTAATTCTGGCAACAATTCTAAATTTTTGCCAATTCTGAAAATTTTACACGGAGACTCCGGAAAATACGAAGTGTTTTCATGGAATTTTAATTATTTGGAAACCAAATATATTATCAGCAGTCTAATAATGAGCTAAAACCAAGAAGTATTTGATGTGAAAAATGGGTTCATTAAATGGAACTCATTGGCAAAACCAGGGAAAATCTCTCTCCTTAAGCGTAGTATCGAATTACTAACTACAATTGCAATCAACAATTTAGATACAAACCAAGGCTAAACGTCACCATTACACTGCCGTTTACCCATACCTTTCACATCTTGACGAATAATATCGTTGACTGCTTTTTTCAAGTAATGCAATGCAGAAACACCTTCTTCCTCTAAAATTGTTGTTAACAAGATGAAAACCATTTTTTTAAATCACGATGGGTTCTCCTCACCTCGAAATCATAGATAGCTTGGAAGAACATTCAAACTACTGCAAAAATGCTGAAGATGAGCACTGGGAAAATTAAACAAATAACGGCTCCAATGCTATATTCTTCCGTTTACTTTCAATTTATAGGACAACAATGGCATTATTAAACTGGATAGTTAACGTAAGAGCATGGTATGGAGAGGTATGGAGTAAATTTCATACATAGCCTCAAGAGCTGAGAAAAAATAGTCAGTGGCCGTGTATAAAGCAAATGGAACATTGGACGTAATTGACTTGTTAATTGAGAAGACTTTCACCTTTCCTCAGCCTTGAATGAACACGCTAAAATCAGTTACCGCTATCGAAAACACATTTCCAGCATGTAAACCCACTCCGTGTAATCGTTGCTCGGTTAATTTGAGCTTTGCTTCTCAATGCATAGTTAACTATGCACAGGGTTTGAAAATTGTTTGGAATATGGTCTTCTACTGCTTAAATTACTGTCAAATAATCATATGCCTTATGTATTTTTATTGCCATTCATTACGATCGCTGTACCAATGCATATTATTCAAGGTAAATATTAAGGTATAATTTTTCATGTCCTGTCAATTACTGTTATCTCAAATTTTACTGTCTGATTCAAGAACCTACTGATACCCATGTGCTCCAATTGAATTACGGCAGGAAAAGTGCTTACAAGATATGAATAATCAGCACATCTACCGATCCCTCCCATCAGAAGAAGTCGGTCTCATTAATTGAGCTCCAAAAGTACTAAGCACAAACGAAAATTAAATTAACGAATCTGAGTAATGCCAGTTCATTCTCTTACGCCGCACATAATTTTCCAGGTTTTTTTTTGCGCCCAAAAAATCACAATCCAATACCCTTCATCCAAAACGAAAATTCCACCAAACGAATTTTTTTTCACAAGATGAATGGTTAAATCCATATTTTATTCATTCTAATATGATAACCTGATGGGGGAAGAAAATTTATTGGGATACGACTAAAGGTACTCACTCTAAGATAGCTCTAAGATTCTGAACGAAAGGGAGGGAAAGAGAAAGGAGGGTAGGAGAGGATAAACGAAAGCCGAAACTAATAAATATTGCGATAATAGCTTATGTGTGCAGGATTATTTTCAACCTCTTCATCCTTCTTACCTCGATCCTATAATGAACGTCCGCGGAGGTCGAGATCAGTTTCCAGTGGATAACGCTTCTAAGCATGTTGGGCTACGGGATTGTTACGACAGCCAATTACCATGAGAGTGGAGAGGGTCTTGTTAGTAGAGTGAAGGAAACCGTAAACTAAGGTCATTTGCGCCATGAAAGGCAGTGGGTATTTTAGAAGAGGTGGGAGGTTAAGAGTGTGGTGGAAGGCTGGAGAGAAACCCGGCGTTGACTACAGCCTACACCGAACAAGCTGAGCCAAGGGGGGTACGGTTTAAGGATTCCGAGAAATTCCATGAATTTCACAACCTTTTTGACACAAAAATCTTTAATCTAATTGCCAATCAACTAAAACCAAGTACATATGAAGACCACAGACATTTAAATAACCCCTTTATAGCCTATAAGGAGAAAAGCATTGCCATAAAAGAGATGGAATTTCCTCCAAACATACTTGCAAAATGAATATGAATCTATTTATATTAACTTCAAATGTTGTAAACAATAGGATGGTAATTTATGTTAAGTCGGTGCAAACATTAATAGTCAATTTAGATTCCCAACCCATGGGAATTTTTTTCTTTTCTTGTTTTCTCTTTTTTTCATCTAGTATTCATTATTCAGATCTTGTAAAAGCAGAATACTTAAATAATCCCAACCCTACCCCTAATCCCAATCCCATCCCTAGAATAATGAATGCATATCCAATTAATCAGTTAAGGCAAAACTATTGGATTTTATCCAACGAATTCAGACATTTTTCTCACTGAATTTCAAATTCCTAAAATCTTTCGGAGTCTATTAAAGATTATTTGCCATAGGTCTGTAAGTAATTAAGAATCCAGATGAGCCGGAGGAATAATAGATTTTAAAGTCCATTCATCCCACTGCTTTTACGAGAAGACGCATCACATTCGATGATGTGGTCACACATGATGTGATGATGTCGCCATGATATGGCCATACGAGAGGCCACATCATACATTTCCGCAATGTAAATACTGGATTGATAGCTCAAGCAAGAAATTGAGATACAGAACGACATAAAAGATGACAAATTTAATGTGACCTTTGTATGCTTTTATCAATAAAATTTAAAAATTATAAAACATTACCTATAGGTAGTTACATTATCAGTGCATTGCTTAATGCAGAAGCATATAATTGCGATCCGATCGCGCGTTTCTCCTAATTACGTTTTTCATGATCCTTTACGTTGCGCAGTTTAATGCATAGCGAGATGCGTAGTAGATATCGTACTATTCGAAGACAAAAATTGCAAGGAAAACCTCCCAAATGTAGATCAAACACGTACAGGGGCGTCGGAACTATTTTCGCTGGAGGGGCCAACCTTGAAAAGGGCCCGGCTCTTAAGAAAAGGGCCCGGCTCCTATGAAAAGAGCCCGAATTTTTTTGCGTATAGGAGGGGGTAGAGACTATAATTCAGCTAAAAATTCATATGAAGGTGGTAGAATATGCGTCCGAGGGGAAAAGGCAAGCTGGAAACAAGTGAAATTTAATTTTTATTAATGGAGACTCGTTTCTCCAGGGCCAGCGGCAAATTCTGGGGGGAATGCCCCCCTGCCACCCACTTCCGACGCCGCTGAACGCGTAGAATATAGCTTTTGACCTATCCTATGCTTCCTTCTATGCAATTTCCACGATTTGACGCTGCTTTTAAATGCACAGGTTATTGGCTCGCATAAAACAGGTATGATTTCAATGATAGTCTCTCAAAGAAGTTGCTGACAAGGATCATCACTGGCGGACTATCTTCTATTCAAGCCCACATGATTCGTTTGGAATCAAATCGAAAATGCATTATTTTATGCATAAAACAACTAAAAAAAGACGTTCTCTTGTGATTGGAGGGGAGCGTGTTAGATTTTGTGCGCGTTTGACAAAGTGAGGAGTGTTTAGACTACAGGAACCGAGTCGAACCGATGCCAACGGGAAAAGTTAGTTTGGCGATAGTTTGGAAGCCCAGTTTGCTGATCTGGCCACAGCCGGGAACCCCTACCCAGCAGTGTACACCAAGGCCGCAACTTCCTAGAAAGCAGATATCTCCGCGGACAAAATTATGCCGCTGTGCGATAGCTCGCGGTCCTCCCCGAATTGCTAAGGGCTCATAATGCTTTCCGCGGGCCATTCTGGAGGTCATTATCTGCCCCATCCATCACCCAGTTGCAGTTAATTGGGGAATCAAACGAATTCCGTGACTTAAAACGAGAGCGTGCCGATAGAATCTCCATTTTGTCCCTCGTCGATTTCCATAATCCTCATCCCAAATTAGCTTCAACGACTCTCCTAATCACATCGAGGATATTAATGCGATCCGCATATGGCAATTTTTCCTCCATTCACATGGACCAACATCCCCATGGGACTGTAAGGCGTGTAACGAGCGCTCAATGGTGAAAATTTTCGAACGAGCAGGGATTATCGTTAAATTCGCCCGCAGCATACTGACCACGGTGAAGATGTACACGGTACGATTTTAAGGAGGTTGATCCGAAAAGTGAAAGTCATGTCACTTTTTTTATATTTTCAGCACTTAAAGAACAATAGTTCCTTTATCTAATAAAGTAAATATAATTATACCAACCCATACTTCTTTATGCACAAATTGCATTTGAAATTACCTTCGATTAACGGCGATAATGGCCATCACATGGGAATATAACGTTTAAAAAACCATAGACACATGTCCTTTTTGCAAAACACTGATATTTTATGCGTAATTTCACAAGGAATAAAATGACATGAAAAAAAGGCATCAACCCACTGTATTTTTTGCTAAATCCACCAATTTCTACGCTTAAATCAGACGCAATGCGTTAGTTGACTTAAAGTGGCGCTGAGGTCGCTGTAGCCAAATTGGTTGGCATATGAATAATATCTTTACTGATGAGATACTAAGAATATTTCAAGAAATATTATAACATAACGTTTGATAGTAATATTCTGGTGTTATACATTAGTAAATTCATTGAGTACATGAATTTATTTTTGTAAAGTAAATGCTGAATTGACTCCATCGTCGAGCTGATTAAAATTATCATAAAAAATAAATCAATCCTTCGACTTTCCATCGCATTTCTTGTGATACCTATGACTTTCAATAGCTTAGATTATTTTCTTTATGAAGTAAGAATCACTTAGCAGGCATATACTCGTACTTAAATTAATAAGATTCCTTAGAAAACTTGACATATACAGTCGCGAGCCAACCTCCTTAAGTGAGCCTCCTCACGCCTCTACGCTCGGAGTCAGAGGTACATACGTGCTACATACTGGCCTAGAAACGGCCTTGCAAAATCCAAAAAGAGTGAGGATCCGTGTCTTCGGCTACTCAGAAATTAACGTATAGAGATACATATTGATTGGGTGTATAAAACAGGTCTTGGTGAATTTCCACATGAATATACGCATATGGGGATTGGACAAGAGATTTCGGCAATTGCGCCATCATCACTCAAACAATTCGTGTTATAAAAATATTGATGTATTTATCAATAAATGGTTGTAATTTGGTGCTAAAAATGATCGTACGGAAATCACATCTCTTAGTTCAATCAAAGTAGTGTTTTATTGCAATGTTACTACCGTATAGAAGTGAAGAAACGGCGTCAATAGGAACTGAAAAATTCATCTTCGTCTCATTCATTCTGATCTGATTCATTCATCCACTCAAACACGTGAACCAAACTACGACAATCAGGCACAACAACTTTGTTAATTAAAGATGAAAAATCAACATTATCATTGAGATCTTTAAAAAATGATTTTTGATCAAGATGTAATAATGGTTGTACTAAATTTCACTTGCGCATTGGAGGTGCAAATGAGCATAGGGCTTGTTTCCTGAATGTAATATGTCAGCTAGATGCTTGTCCAAAAATAATGTCCTGAATAATTCGTTATTTAAAGCAGTTAGATATTTCTGCATTGATGTTATAACAGAATGATGAGGGAAAAAATTGCAGAATTACCACTTATAAGGCTAATTTTTTTACCTTTGGAAATTCTGCTATTTGGCATTTCAGTGGGTGACTCCGCTATAGTATTCGTGGCCAGTACGCAATCCGCGAGTAAGATAAAAAGGGATGATCGAGTTACTTAGAAATTAGAAAGGAGTTTGTTCAGTATCCTGAGTGTGTACGAGAAACATTAGACATATGTAATTGTCTGAACGGGAAAGTCGGAATGGAAAACAATGCGATGGAGAGTTTTGAAAAACCATTCAAAGGATCCAAAAGCAGATATATTCCACAAAGAAAAAAAAATCAATCGCCTTGACCGGACCGGACAAGATGTTCACGGACTGCTAGACATATCATTTCACAAAGCAGCCGAGTGATTTTTTCTCCGTGGAAAATCTTCTAATGTGTAATATCAGCGGGCAACGCCGCTATAAAGTTTTCACGGATAGTACGTGATCATTGAATTCAATCCAAGGAATATTTACTCCTGATGATGATTTTAAGGTAGGAACATAATACCGGGTAATTTTACCAAATACTGTTAATTGTAATTCTACATTTTAGCACTATTTTGGGTGCAACAGTGTTATATAATGTATTATAAAAATCGAAGATATTAATGAAATCCTTAGCCTGCAGATAGAGCAATGGTGAACTCTAAAGTGAAGATGAATAATCTATTCCACACGCTGCTCACCTTTTTCTGTATATATCAATCGATGATGCTGATTTTCAGCTACATACGTAGCCATATTGTAATACAACACTGATGAAAAAAGTAAATACCTCGACTGCTACTGAGAAGGGGACTTCGAAAACACACAAGTGAGAGTGTGTTTACGTCTGAATTCCGACAACGAGCGGTCTGACGAGAAAAAACCGTTCCTTTTGTCAAAACGCCATTACGAAACTCGACAATATCGAGAGCGTTTTATGCGAACGGATCTGATTACGCGTTTTATTTTCAAAGCGGCCTCATTATTTCTCGTCGGTTCCGGATTCACACCCCCCGGCCCCTCATGCTGGAAAAGCGTTCTGCTGCAATTTCTCTCCAAAGGGGTGTCCGTACGTGTCAATTTAACGGCCAACGAACATTGGAACGATTGTGCTCGCGAGAATGGGCTCTCAATCAAATGCAAAAAAAATGAGCAGTGCGCCGGGCAAGTACTTCCACGAATTATCCCACGGGAAAGCGTTTGGAAATCGGAGCAGGGTACTTCAACGAACATCAGGAGCCTATACAGAATGTGGAGGGTTGTCAAACGTAATCCTTCCACTGAAAATATTTATTGAGTCCTTCCTGCTGATAGACTTTTATAGTGCCATTACGACGCACTTTCTCACCACGATTTACAAATTAACATAGAACAAAACCTAGACCTTCAAAACATTCCAAATATCGCTGTCATACCATTTAAAGTTTTCCATTCCCATTGAAAACGTGTTTTTATTTTTTTATTTTTCATAGTGTGGTGCATACCACTGCCGGAAATATATTTAGAATAGACACATAAAACTTATCAAACAAATATGAAAAACCCATTGAAAAAACACAATTTCTCTTTTATATTTACTCAGGTTTACGACTAATTTCGTAGAATGAATTGCCTATTGCGAGCCATTTTGTGAACCTTTTATGCTCTGGCACCACATTTCAGTGCCTTAATCAAAGCAGTCTGCATGCTTAAAACTATCTAGCACAGTCCTTCATTTCTACAAAACTCATTCACAAATATCATTTCAATGAAAAAGGTCTCATGTTCTTGTGTTAAATGATGCATCCAAAGCCAAACCCAGCCTAGTTCCGGTGAGCATTTAGTGTTAAAAATTTCAGCTCCTTGCCCCTAGCTTTAAAAAATACATTTGCCTACTTTTTTCCAGACTCCAAAATTCCCTAGGAGGGCTTTTCTGCAAACTGACCTCCTCCCAAAAGATCGACGTTTGAATTCCGGAAGTGGATGAGTTTCTTTCAGCAGCTTAACGATACCTAATTGAGTATTTTTAGGGAGTACTTCAAGGTAAGAAATCCGTCATCATGCTACATAATGCGTTTCAAAATATAATTCCAAACCATATGTATGCAATGCCCATTCGGAAACAAAATTCCGCAATTCTGAATTAAATCTCCATAACCATACCACTCAAATAACACAATTTTTCTAAGAGAATTTAAAAATCGAAACTCGAGGATCGGGTTAACGCGGCGGTTAGAGTACTGTCATCTTATTTCAAAAGCTCAAGTTATTATCGGCAGCTGCAAAGATTTGGAATACCGGTCCTCACGCTGTGCTGAGAGCCCTTGAATTAGGTACTCCAACCACGGGATGAGCCGTCGAACGGTGAACTCCTTTGGTACCTTTCCTTTAGAGCATGCTATTGTACACGTCGGGTTTCTCTTCACTCCTCCTCCACTCTCTAAATTATCCCTACCTTCACCTAAACAATACACTGCTCAAGTCACTTCGGCTGCTGATCACCTTCTTTGAATTCCTACATCGAAACTGAGTACCCAATTGTTTAAGAGAATGTATAACCATCACTGAGTATAAATATTCTCCATCAAACGATTCCTTCCATAATTGGTTGACGTACGTCATACGTCAAGAGTAGGAGGTAGCGATTCATTCTCAAAATGTAACAATGCTAACCAAGTTTTGAACAATCATTTTTTTCCTGAATATTTAAAGAATCGCATTTAGCGCAACAGTTTAGCCATTCTGCTTTAACACGCTAGGCATTTGAGAAAACCCTCAAACGCGAGCGTGAGGAAATTTCGGTGGAAAATCTCATAAAAGTGACACTTTAAGCTGCTATGAAATAGTTGAATAAAAACACGAGATCGGGGTTTCAAGCGGCGTCGTTGCGTTGAGATACGGGGCGAAGACCGCGAATGAATTATTCGCAGCAGTCAAGGCGAAGGGGCGGTGACAGAGAGAGAGAAACTAGGTGACAGGACACGGGGTCAGGGGAAGGGGGGGAGAGGGCGGGGATCGGCTGACGGGAGAGAAGGCTCGAGAGGACAAGCTGCACCGAAACAGCAAACTGACAGCTAACTGATATTGATGGCAGTGAGCACATTAAGGTGATGAAAAACGAGGAAGGGCGAGGAAGAGATTGATGAAAGGGATGGTAGAGTGAAGGAAGGAGATCGAAGAGTTAAACGAACAGAGATAAGGAAGATGAGGATGAATGGAGGTGACGAGAGGGAGGCAAAGGATAAGAAGATGGAGGCAGAGGGTGATGAAACGGCAAGGGATAGAATTGTGTGCGCGGAATGGCGGTGTGTAATCAAGGAAGGTGAAGAGGACTCGGGGGAACGAATAATATGTGATAATTTCAAGTGATAAGAAAACTACGAGACGGACTAAGGGGATCGTTAAACGGAGACGAAGGAGAAAAGTAAGGAGGAAAGAGCCGACGCAAGAAAAAATAATATGTTCAGTCAAACGGGAAGACTTCACGAACGCAAAAAGAAGTCATCCGCGTCTTGGGTCACCCATACAAGAAGCTTATCCACTGAAAACAAGACAGAAATATCTTCAATTTCACTAGAGGTACTCACACCACTAATCAGATATAGCAATTTTGCAAAATTATGGCAGCCTAAGGATGTTCTTTCCATTATCGGCCACTAAAGATTCACTGTTTCAGCCATTCCGATTTCTCGTGTTCAATATGCCTTTCGTGAAACTCAACTCCTTATTACGCTTTGGATTAATTGCAATCCTAATCTTAGCTTTTTCTGTTAGCCCTCCCACTTCTCCTTTTATTCTCTAAAATGTTCCATTGCCACACTCACCTCCAATTCTGTTCGTCGTTCCTTCCTTCAAATATGTTTCAGACTTCATATTTTCCTCACCAATTTTCCTCTTACCGAATCATATATAACAGTAAACTGATCAGTAAGATGTCGGCCTAGCGATCTTAATGCTGCAGGCTTGAATGTTGCCAATGAAATGAAAGTCTTGGACCTTAGGATTATGATTTAACGTTAGATGTTGTGGAATAATCAGGGCCGCCGGAGCACCTAAATCCGATATCCACTTATACCCGCACATTCCCTTGATTATTAGGCAGTATGTACTAAATTACATTTTTAGTTTTAGGTTAACTAACTCCTTAGCTCATATTGCACCTGCTAGTCAATTCTTAAATCAGTGAAAAACGTGAAAAACATGATATCCAGGCCCGTGTAGGGATTTGGAGCAAATTAACTTTCGGTTCCCAGGAAGGTGCATTATCACCGTGGCTACCACACGATTGGCTATAATCATCAAAAGAATCCCACAAACGCTGATTATCGCTTCTAAAAAAAACTCACGCAGTACACCTTAGGAACGCCATGCATCAAATAAGTTCGACCATAGTGTTACTTCGAAGAAGAGATAGATATGCTAAAATAAAAGAAGGACATTGCTTATGGCACCTCTTACCCTCTCTAAAATTTGCGGGCGAATGAAGCTTTAAAACTTGTTTTGCAATTTAGATTGAGGGTGCCGAGAGTAAAAATCTATTTTTTTGAATTTTATTTTTCCATGTATCAGTAACATTGCCAATCCCATTAGACTATACTCGGAATAGTTGTCGCAAATTATCCCATCCTTATCAAATCTCCTTTTTCGAAAACAGTTGACGCCTTTTCGGTCACGAGCTGCATATTATAATACAAAATTCCTTTAACCATAACCGAAAATGATATTGTTCAAATAAAAGGATATTTCATCATCATCATCAAGGGTCAGCAATCCTAGGATTGGTTTGACGCAGCCCTCCGCTCCATTCTTCCATCGGCCAACCTCTTCATATTAACGTAGTTCCTCTCCTTCACGTCCTTTACCTATGACCTGCTCTATGTAACTCCTACGAGGCCTGCCTTTTCCATTCTTCCAGTTCACTTTTCCTTCGACGATTGTCTTCATCAGGCCATCGTGTCTTAAGATGTGGCCGATTAAGTTTTCCCGTCTTCTTTTTATAGTTTTCAACAGACTTCTCTTTTCTCCCACTCTTCTTAGGACTTCTTCATTTATCACTCGGTCGATCCATTTTATCTTCATCATTCTTCGGTAGCACCATATTTCGAATGCTTCCACCCTTTTCTTCTCCGCTGCTGTCATCGTCCATGCCTCACTGCCGTAAACAAACATGCTCCAGATTTACGTTTTGATAAATTCCTTCCTTATTTCCAAGCTTGTATTTCCAGTTGTATGTAGATTCTTCTCTGGATAGAATGCCCTCTTTGCTTGGGCTATTCCACTCACTATTTCTTTCTTGCTTCGTCCATCGTTGGTTACTCTGCTTCCCAGGTAACAGAACTCTTTCACCTCTTCTAGTTTCTATATTCCTAGTATAACGTTGGTTTTAGCCTCTTCTCTTTTGCTGCACACCAAAATCTTAGTTTTCTTCTTATTGATCTTCAGCTGATGTCTGGCCATTGTCCTTTCCATGGTTGTTAGCATCTTATTCAGCTCCTTCTCTGTCTCTGCTATGAGAGCTATGTCATCAGCGAATCGTAGCATGCTGATTGTTTCTCCGTGGATGTTCCTTTAGCATGTTGTCATAATTCATTGAAAGCAATCGTAGATCCGTGGTAAAACCGGCGCAATTTTTGTGGAGTATTTTAATTCACAATTTCTTCGTATCTATAATTTCAAGTCTTAGGAGATGAGCTCTACGAACTCTTAAAATGACAAATAAAATTAAAAATAAATCCTCCAATGGTCGTAAAATTCGCAACCCTCGTCGAGGAGAAATTGCAGTGTTGATTAGCGGGAGGGAAGGTTGTTTTTTCTGATTGCTTGTGAGTGTGTTTGCGTTCATAACCCAGGCATCCTGACCAGGGTCCCATCAGCCCCGTGAAGGATCCCAATGGGGGCGTTTACTCGGAATCTAAATCGCAATTTTGTACACGAAATCGTTAGATGGAAACAAAAAACGAATTTTAGTGAAAAAATTAATCTTCTAACCACAACCATTCACTCATAAATCAAAAATTAAAATAAGCGAAAGGTGACGCCCACCGAAAATGCTGCTGTGATAACATTGACGTCATTTTCCTCCCGTCCTTGACTGCTTTCAGGGGAGGGGGAAGGGAGTGGAGGGGGGTTCTCGGAAGGTCTGCTCGCACAGATGCTGTCGAAATCGCTCCCATTGGCCGAGTCAGCTGTGTCCCCCCCTTTGCGATAAGGCGAAGTAGCTTCGCGGGCTCAGTTGTGATTGGACGAAGTCGTTATACGTCAGAGGTTGCACCACACCCACTTTTCCGAAAGGGTTAAAGACATCAGTTTTTCGCCGCTTATAACTCGGGAAATAACTGTCGGATCAGAAAACGGAAAAATACGGGTCCTTTTATTTTACAAACTCTATCAGACTCGGCAATAAAAAAATATGGTAAACGACCCCATTGAGTTGAGTGTGTGTGTCTGTGGTTGTGTCACTGACGAGGAAGTAACATTCCATTCCATTTTGGCCTCCTCTCTCTCTTGCCGTATAAAGGATAAATAATTCTTAAAAATCAAGTGCCTTGTACTACGTTTCTGGACAAAATAGGCTTTACGGAGAGCTATGATGATTGGACAATGTTTCGGGAAAAAATTACGCTTTGCGTCCGTGCCTCTGGAAGCTACGGCTTCTATTACTTAATGCATGGTTGGGGCGAAACATGGAGGAAACAGGGGATGGAATTGGACGCGGGAGGGTCTGTAACAGAAGGGGCCGGGAGGGTAGGGGAATGGTCCCAACCTTATCCCCCCCCCACCCTTCCGGTGCGAAGCCAAAAGGCAGCAACAAGGGCGCCCACACCTTCCGACGCTAGGCGCTCCTGCATTTTTTACTCCGTTTTACGACTTATTTTACGCGGCGTTCAGGTGGAGCCGTCGAAATAATCTCCAATTCTTCCACCTCCCACCATTCTCCACCGTTCCTACCTCCCCTAACGCCCATTCTCTCTTCTCCTCTGGTTCTCCGTTCCTCCTCTCTTTCCACCTCTTTATTGACTGACGCTACATCCGCTTCCGACGAAAGGTAGCTTGTGGCAGAATTAAGACAAGACCCCAATACACACTGACTGCGCGATACCGTGCAGTCTCAATGAGTGAAGTATTTATTTTCATTGACCCTTCAACACTCATTGGTTTTCATCCCTTATACTAGAAAAGATCATTTATCTTTTTTCTCTATTCTTTGCTTGCTTTGTACACCCAGTGCACCCTAACCTATCTTAATTAATTGATCCAAACATTCTTCCCTTAGTCTTGGTGTCATCTATTATTCCCTTAACTATTATATTGACAATTCCATTTCACCCCGGGGTTGTCTAATTTTATCTCAGTAATCAGAATAAATTTTTAAGATACTTATTTTATATTTCACACATTGTGTACTAATATCAACCCCAAACAAAGTTCGAAAACATTATTCAGTATGGAGTGCTGGGTAGAGGGTTGACCTTAAAAGAATGAGTGAGGTATTTTTGGGAGGCATTTGAACGCACGAGTAGTTCTTAGCATCAAAGATATGTTGAGAGTTGGGCTTCATCGGGAAAGGTGCAGAGAAAAGAGATACCTGTTATTCAACTACTTTGAAGGAATGATAGCAAGCAGTGCCATGAACGCTCCATGTGACGCATAACCCTGTGCACTCTAAACAAACTTAATTATTTACCCCATCTATTCTTCCCTTACTCTTATTCGCTGCGGTATTTTCTTCTATTAAATCTACCGTGAAAGAATTTTGGGTACTGCGGTAGCTGTACAGCAAAACCAACCAAAATGAAGTTAAACAAGCTTGCTTCCTCCTCACGGCGGAAAAATCGCAACAGGCGTTTTGCAGCACCTTCTCATATACGTCGGCGGCTCATTTCTTCACCTTTATCTAAGGAGCTGAGGCAAAAGTGCTACACACTTTCGCCCCTGCCACACACCCTCGCGGTGGCTTGCAGGGTATCGTGAATATGTAGATGTAGATGAAAACTATAACGTTAGGACGATGTCCATTCGCAAGGATGATGAAGTTCAGGTGGTACGGGGCCATTACAAAGGACAGTAGGTCGGCAAAGTAGTTCAAGTGTACCGTAAAAAATATCGTAATTTATATGGAACGCATCCAGAGAGAGAAGGCCAATGGGGCAAGTGTCTACGTTGGAATTCACCCGTCGAAGGTGAATCCACACACCCTCGCGGTGGCTTGCAGTGTATAGTGTAGATGCTGATAACGATTAGTAGTTTGGTGCATAGTAGCAGTGCATAGCGGTGGATATTTTGATTAAGGTAGAATTTTTTTTAGGAATAAGGAACAGAGGAAAAGTAGAAACCTTGCATAAGCACTACCCTACTGTTAACGAAAGTTTTTCAGGGTTTCACAGTATGGCACCCCATGCGACGGACAGAGATATGAACTTGAGTGCCCTTCGAGCAGCATTGTAGGAGGAATATATTTTCCACCTAAAAATCTGTCACTGCCGGATTTAGAGCTCGGGCAATTAGCAAAGGAAGCCAGTACTCAACCTATCACACCAGCGTTGACGAGGAAAGGGATAACACTAGCCTCCAAACCATGTGATTTCCAACTTGTCCCACTCAAGGGGCGAACTTCGGTTCAGCATCTTGCAAAGTCTGTCCCGCAAATGACGGCTAAAACGGAGAGAAGTGGTGCTAAGATGAGTTTGGAATGGAATGAGTACATCAAAGCTCACATGTCGGCCCCGGCGGCGGCGCGGTTAAGTCCTCGCCTGCTAACCTTGGGGTCGTGGGTCGAGTCCCGCCTGAGTGGATTTTTTAACCACTCAGGATATGGCTATGTGTGCTCATCTGTTGTTACATTGTTAATACCCCGATTTAAAAGGCCACATGTGCTGTTTTCGGTGGTAGTGGAAAATAAATAAAAAATAAAATCTGGCGTTAAAATTAGCCATATTATTGCGTTAATCACACGTTCATTGAATTTGGGTTGAATTTCTCTCTCCCACGGCATTCAAATAGATTTTCACACGCAATATCCGCTGGGTATAAAATCTCATGCGAAAAATAAGGAAGGGTTACTCAATCAACCCATTAAACATCTTGTTTTCAAATTTTCGAACCCATTTACGATAAGGCTGAATAAAAATGCTAAAGCAATGCAACCACATGTTTATTAGCAGGCAGGAGTATAATGTGGATTAAATTTTGCGAGCAACTTTCCCACTTGGCTCCCCACATTCCTTTCACCCATAATGAGGGCTAAGAATCAACTGCAGGGGCGGCAGTGACCAAGAGCGAAGGGTCGTTGGCGATCCTTAGGGAAAAGGTGAACCGCACGGTGAATTCCCGATGGCAGCGAAAGTGCTGCAGCCACGCGGGCCCATCCAAAAACACTTTCGGCTCGGCGGTGAGCGGTGCTCCCATCCGTAAAACCGCAGAATTCGCTCCGCGCTCATTAAATATACGCACCCCCGACGGGGGAGGGGCATTCCCTGCGTACCTGAGCGCGAGCCGGGGGCAACGCCGGGGGACCGGCGGTGGTCCGCTCAAACCGAAAGGACCGGAACGAGAGGCTAAAGTATTTATCGCTTTTTATAAAGACGCAAAGCGATACTAACGAATAATCTAAAATCAAATTTTACCACCGCCAATATCTGTTAAATTTAGACAATCTCTTGAACAAATTCCAAGACCATATTTTCAGTGATGATGTTAAAAATATTTTGCTAACCCCAACTTACTATGGTAGACTGGACTATAATCACAAAATTAGAGAAATTGATTGCCGAACTGACAGATTGAAAATGTCCTTTTTTCCACGTAGGTACAGTTAGAAAAATGAATAACGGTAAAAATATCCAGTACGAGTGTAGCAATTGATAACATTGGTAGCTGCATGTTGGTATAAGGACTTGAAGCTAACCCAAATAACAGCATGTTTTTGCTTGTTTTCTCGGCTATTTTTATCTTTTTTTAAATAGTGTTGTTTAGAGCAGTATATAAATACTAATCCTTTTTTATGCATGATATGTAGTGCATGTTTGGTGAGAATTCACCCCCTGCCACACACCTTTATGGTGGCTTGCAGGGTATTATGTAGATGTAGATGTAGATGAATATATTGGCCCACGTCGATGTACGATCAAAAAATTACCTACATGAACCCATTTTAATTCAAACTGAATATTGTTTTTATGAATTTTTGTTACCGGATGGGGGCAGGCTTCTTAATTTTTTCAATAATCTCTTTGCGTCACTTTTTCACTAACTGATTTTTTCCTAGACTATTCATCCTTTTAGAGCAGTGTGCATCGGTGAGGATCTTCCTAATGCGATCCAAAATAACTTCTTGTTTCCATCAGTCACGTATCAGCAGAGCACTTAAGGTTAAAAGATCCAAAGTTATATTGACCAATAGCTTTAAATCATAAATAGTTGTTAACTTGAGATAAATTAGTTTTAAATTTGGCATGAATGATATTTTCGATGGATGGATGGCATTTAAAACTGCTACATAATATGACACAAGAGATGGTCAAGCTAAACCTGTGTAAACTAATTGTGCGTTATGAATAATCACATAATTTGTCTGTCGGGATTGATGATTACCTTTTCTGGTAAGGTGACCCGTGATAGAGATGTCAAAAAGGACAGTATCAAGTAAAAACATATCTACCAGTGCTCTCTCTTGGGGTGAGGATTGGTGGCAGTATTATGTGCGCTAAATCATATCCCCCACTCCCAGAACATTCTTGTTTTTACCATATTGCCTCTGCTAATTGCCGTACGTTGCCACGCCGCTGACACTGTTCTTTGCTATCTTGATGTTAATTGGAACTTTGAGTAGTTTCGTTCTTAAAGAGGGTAGTTTTTCAATGCTGATTTTTTAAAAACTGAATTTTTTCAATGATCTCATAATTTCCGCTCAATACCCTTTTTAATGGCTTGTAAAGCATTATAATGTTGATGAATTTTTTCACGGGATTTTAAAATATTTTTTAACTTCGTCTTAGAATAGATTATTAAGGAGTGCCAATTTCCATATGAAAAGGACTCCAGATTCAGAGAATAGCGTAACAAGAATAGTCTAACAATTCAAGTAACAATATAAGTTTTAAAAAGGAAGAAGAAAAGTAGGGGATATTGTTTTGCTTCCAGCAAAGAGAATTAATAATAAAACATTGATAGGTACTGTATCCCTAATTAAAATCTGTTGTAGTAAATTTATCTGCATAATTGGGGATAACAATGTGCTCCGGCCTTCGCTTATGAGAGCAGAGTCACGAATGGTACTCGAAATGACCCAAAATGCCCCTTAATTAATTTCGTAGTCGGGATTCCAAATCGTAAACAGCTAGGTTCATAATTAACGAGATCATACGCTGTGGTGCACAATTTCACGGAATCAATTAAGGAAATTGACAACCAAATGCCAATCTGCAATCGAGGACAAGCAAAATAATGTTGGATTGGAAATGAAATAGTTGAATAACAAGTAGATAAAAGAGATGTTGGATGAAGGGGTGAATGGCATGCAATATAATTTTGATGGCCAATGCGGAAGGGAGAGCACACAGCAAAAATGGTGGAAGAAGAAGGGGTGGCGGTTGAACAGGGATGAAGAAGGATAAGCCATACTCAACCACGGCTAAAGTTGTCAACTTTGATTTGCAAATAAACGCCACAGTAATGTGGCGTTACAATTTTCATGCAGACTGAATTGATGATTTCTATATTCGCCATAGTTACAATCTAGGATATATTTAACCCTTGATGAGTTAACTAAACGAACTTACAGTAAAATGGTTAATTTTACACTACGGTATCGAATTCTATACTACGCCATCTTATAAAAATAAAACTGAGAGGTAAAACTGCTTTCCTAATAACTTTTTCTTCATAAATGGAGATGGAAAGCAAAATAAAATAAGTGAAAAATATATCTGTTAGTACAACCAGTCGTTGAGTAAACCTACGATTTTCGCGCTTTCCTTAACATAAATGAAATGCAAATCATTGTAAATTTTATAGTATTTGAATAAAAACAACAGGACTGTTGTTCCCTAGATAAAGCGCTGGAACAACCAAGTATTTATTAAACGAACTGTGGGAAAGTGCTGGCACGGAAAAATAAAAGAAGACATTATTTCGCACTTACAATGCATCACCTGGAGTATGCATCAAACACTTGGGGAACTGAATAAGAATACAAATTAAAACAGGGTGTTTGGAGCCAAATTCCAATGAACGCACAAAGCGTGTCGCTCTGAGTACGGTTGGCCAAGAGAGTAGAATGTTGCTCGCAAGATTAAGGGTTGCTTAAAAATTCACACCTGGGTGAAGCAAATAGCGATAAGCACGGGCAAACAGTTGGTATTGGTGAGAAGAAGATGAATGAGAAAGTTACTGAGATCTGAAGACGCCAGAGTACCATAACGTCGGCCGGTAGGCGGGCGCCGCGGTGACCGGCGGGCGTCCCGCCTTCACTCAAAAAATTTTTCTTTCTTAAATGAAATATTACCTGTGACAAACATTTTTAATTTCTAGAAGAGAGATGTATCTACAACATATAAAAAAATTAGCAAAATGGAAGGCATTGGTGCATCGTCAAAAATTGATTTGAAACTTTAAAATTGCTATAAACTCTTAAAATTTGTTTATATTTCAAATTTTAATCCCTTAATATATTTTTTCAATTCAAGACCTTTAAAAAAAGCCTTTAAGCACGTCTGTAACTCAAATAGTCTCCGAGATATATCGTAAAATGTGTGGTAACTTTGGCAAAATTCGAATTTTGCATTTTTGCAATATTTCGAAAACGGTTGCGTTTTTTGCAAAACGACTTTGAGTTTTTCAATTCTTATCAAATGGAGCCGTTATGACATAATTTAGTCAAAATCGGTGACCCTAAGGGCAATCACCTGGTCGATTTGACATGGAATAACCCCGTTGAAATTTACCTTTTTTTCAGTTCTTTTCCGATCGTTGCTGAGGCATTTGTCATTGTGGTATCCGAAATGAAAACGTCGTTGATGCTTAAACAGTTCGTCATAGAGGGTGGATACTGTAAATGGAATCGTGCTTTTCGCGAGGATATAAAAGGTACTAAAGGCATTGTAGACTAAGCGTGAAGCAAGGTCAGCCATATTTTTCCGCACAAAGATACGTGCTGACTGCAAGCGTTACTCACGGATTTAAAACGTTTGCATTCGGTTGAAATCAGGAGTATTTAAATGAATTCTTCAGCGGTGTTAAAATTTTGAATGTTTTGTTTTCATTTATTTGCAGGTTTGTGCATTTAAACCAACCTGAGATATGAAGAGAACAGATGGAACGCTTTCGGAATCGTCGTGGATGAAGATGGCTTGAGATTTGAGACAGCTTAACAAAAACCAGGGGATAAAATCCAAAACCTAATGGACCATAATGTCTCATTACGTATCCGTGGGATGTTCATTGATGCCACTGCAATGATGTTAAAAACGTTCGTCCAAAAGCGACGCCATAAACAGCATTGATCTTTTCGTGAAGATACTGAGAGGTGCTATGATAGGCATCGCAGCCAATTCTTGAATCTAAAACGGCCATTTCATTCGGAAAAATCATACGGACTTACTTTTTGCGTTACTCTCAGATCAAATACGTTCGTATTCGTTAAAACTAGAAGTATGTAATTGAAAGTTTCTGCGGGGTTCAAAAGGCGAATATTTTATTGATTTATACCATATTCCGAAGGAACCGATTTCAAAATTGTTGCCTTTTGATACACAAAAAAATGATTAAAAAAACTTGAATGAAGTCTAATAAAAAATAAGGCCAGCAAGATGAAAAAAATATTAATAAAGTTATAGGTCAAATATACAGTATACCTAAGGTGTGAATATACGCTACCGAGCGACAAGTGCCTGGTTTAAGTAGACTAAATCTGTACTAGGTAATAAGAATAGAATTTACTCTAAGATATTGAAGGTAGATACCAAAAGAGGTATCACAACTAATTCTTGAATCTAGACCGCCCACTTCATTCGGAAAAATTATACGAGCCCACTTTCTTCGCTACTTCCAGATCAAGTAGGGTTCCCTTTGGAAAAACTTAAAGTTTATTGCAAAATAGTTATACGTAAAATAAACAGTAGAAGGTTTAATTATATGCGATCAAGCAACAAGTACCTGGTTAAAGTAGGCTAAATCTTTAACAGTATTAAGAATAATATTTACTCCAATTGTAATAAAATGCATTAATACGTATCCGTAGGAAGTTAATTTACGCCATTGTAATGAAGTTGGTGAATTGAGACAAACATAACATACATAAAAGGCCAGAAAAATAATTTTTTGCCGAACAGGTGGGTGCTAACATTCCCAAAAACACGAATCTGGCCTCATTGTCAAAAATAGACATTCGTATGAACCCTCCCTTCTAACCTCTTTTGTATCTTCTGGCCTGAAAGTTTTTAAATAATATTCTTATTTAGTAAAGGCCCAGATGGGTCCAGGAAGCAAATATATGTTCATATTGGTTTAAATTATATTTATGGTTCCGATAGTGACTTGGAGCCATAACTAACTGCATAACACAATTTTGTTAAAATTTCTTGATACAATTTGTAATTATTATATTTCTCCCTCCCGTTGAATTTAAACGGGCAACTTCAGCTAGTATACATATATATAATTACTTTGTTTTGTTACTATGACATCAGGCGGCTGCCTTTTATCATAAATTCAGCTGGAAAATATACAAAACAAGTTCATTAAAAATTGCTACAGAAAAAAGTTTTATATTGCCAAGAAAATAACAATTGCCAAAATGAAGATAGAATTTCTGCATCATTGTTTACATTAAAGAGTAGGAAAAATAATTCCTTTTAAATACACAGTAACAAACTTCATTTGCATAATTGAAGTTTAGTGGCGATCCACCCGTGCCTTGTAGTACCCTTAGTTTTGTATGTAGAAGGATAGGCGTGGCTGCAGAAGTATTCCTGATGTAATGGTGATAACATTAGGGTGCTACAAGCAAGGGTGTGAGAGAAACATAGCGATAGCCCATATAGGAACGAGAGAGAGAGAATGGGAGCACCAACGGTGAGACTTCAGCAGGCCGCGAAAAAGGGTTCGCCCAAGCACACCGCCCAGCGACCATTCAACCTTCCACCCCTCCCATTTCGTCCCTTCCTCACTCTCTCCCGGCTTCTCCCCTTAATCCTTTCCAAACGGCTCCTCCTCTCCCTCCCTTCCACTCCAATCTACCCCCGAGGTTTCCCTCTTGCTTATTAAATAGCCCTCCACGCGGCGGCTCTTTCACCCTTTCGCTCCAGCATGCCCCGTCTACTCGCTCTCCCGGCTATGTGCGACGAGAAACGCGTGAGCCTGAATATATCAAAGGGTCTCACGCAGATACATTTCATGCACACTGATATGACTTCAACGCCTCCAAACATCAAGATGCACTGAGTTCATAATAAAGGGAAAAATTGAAACGTTTGAAAAGTGGTGCTAAAGAAGAATGACGAAGATGAAATGAACAGATGTACGGGGCGACGAATGACTCTTAAGAACAGCGGGGGATAAATGAATGAGATGAAAACTTTAAGAACTAGACTGAGCGGTATTAAAGTATGAATGCTGAGACGATGAATGTAGCCTCTAAGAGGATGCGAAAGGGCACCATAGCTGGGTCACGGTTGAGATATATGCATCACGTAGGCAAAGGAAGTAAGCGAGAAGAATAATGTCATTAAGATGAGGTTATCCAATGGATGAATCTAGGTTCAACAAATTGCTGTTCTTCCCCGATAAAATGTATTTGTTTTCACATTGAGATGAAACTATATCCGACAGGGTATCTTCAAATTATACTTACAATCAATATCCCTGATGGAAATTTCCCTACAAGGTTTCCATAGAACGTAGGGAAAAGCAAGGGAAAAGTTGATTTTTCCCTAGAAAAAATAAGGTTTCTAGGGAAATCCCTCATTGTCTAGGGAATTTTTTTCCCTAGAACTCTTTTCTTTTGAAACTTTAAGCTTTGGGAAATTACTTTCCAAGAAAAAAACGCTGCTCTAGGGAATTTCTTTCCCTGGAACTTTTTTCCTTTGAAAATTTAAGCTTTGGGAAATTATTTCCCTAGAAAATACGCTGCGATAAGGAAAATCTTCAGGCTTAGGGAAAACGTTATCAAGGAGAACTTTCCCATATTATTTGAATAATTACCTTTCACACCATCAATTTAGGGATTAAATTTCACCATTTCAAGGTTACGTCTATGTTATGTATACATTAATCACAGAGTTAACAGTCATAACTCAATTTTAATAACATTTGGTGAAAAACAAATATATGCTAACCCACTGTACCGCATCGTTTCAGTGCTCGAAGCCAAGCGAATCAGCAGTATCAACAGTGATAATTTCGGAAGAACACCTTTTTTTGAGGTTGGGAACAGGTTTTGAGGTTTTCGGTAAGTTAATGAAGACATTTCTTATAATCATGAGCATTCCATAATTTTATGTGAATCATTGAAATTGGCGATTTCGTTCACTAAAACATCCTAATTTTGTTTATCACATTGTTGATAACAGAATTCAAATGGCAACGGAGACTGTGTTTTCACACGCATGGGTTCAGTATTGTGTAATTATGATAATAATTTCTTCAACTTTATAACTATCTGACCTCCTTTATATTTTCAGATGCATTCATTAATGAATTAAAGAAGAGACTGTAAACGAAGATTTAATTCAGCAGGAGGCAAAAAGAATAAACGTGTATGCCAATGAAAAATGTAAACATGCTGCTAAAAAGGAATAAACATTGGTACCTATATTTGAGTTCTTTTCAATCATTCATTGTGATATATGCTCTCTATTCCACTGATTTTTATCAAGTCTTCCCTATACTATACTTACGTTTTATTTTTTTTGGATAATCATGTGCACTTTTGTTCATTGAGCAGAATATTTGCCTAAGGAAAATTTTCCACGGTACCTAATTTCTAGGGATAAATTTTCCCTAGAAATATATTCTAGGGAAAATTATTCCCTAGAAATGTTTTCGAGGGAAAATGGGGGTTCAATATTTTAGGGAATACCCTACAATTTTTTAGGGAAAATTTCTAGTAAAAATTTGTAGGGAAATTTCCAACAGGGAAGTCATCAGTGGTTTTTATTCCATCCCAAAAAAAAAGGTACTTCAGACCGAATGCATAAGAATGACGTGCATGGGAGGAAAACTATAGGGGGGTGGAGAGAAACCCAGAGAAAGAGGATCTGGACGGGGCATTGAACTTGGAAAGCTCGCCACATACAGTAAACGTCCGATTTTCCGTGCTAATGACAGCTAAAGGGTGCACGGATTTTCGGGAAATACGGATAATCCGCTGTCTGGTTCTTTCCAGATTCATTTCTCTACGGTGAGCCGCAAAAATAAATAAACTCAATAAATAACGAGAGAAAAGGAGCACACAAGGGATTTTGAAAGTTTTTATTTTAACGGAAGCAACCTCGCCAAACATCTTTTAACCCACGGGTATAAAAGTGATTTTACTATGACACCTCTCCATTTTACTAATGATAGACGAAAGCTGAATGCTTTAGAACAGCTGGAGATTTTTAAAAAACAATCCGAAAGTTATAAATTCCTTGTTAATGAATTTATGTTCCCGTCCTCTTCCCCCATCCTCAAAGCTTTAACTCCCTCCCCTTTGCCCTCTTAGTCCACCTCTCGCGTTCAGGGGATCGGGTTGGTGTGATGGCTAGAGTACTGGCCTTCCATCCCGAGGGCCCGGGTTCGATTCCCGGCAGTGGCGGATTTTTCAGTGGAAAACCGGTCCCCACTCGAGTGCCTAGTGGAGGGCATTTCAAGTTCAGTACTCCGTCCCGTCGGGACGTTAAGCTGTGGTCCCCTTGGCGTCTTTCGTTAAGAGTAGGCCAATGCCGGGTTTCTCTCCACCATTCCTCCGTCCCCTGAAATATCCTACCATTACCGATTTACCCACCTATCCTAAAATGGTGCCAATGACCTCAGCTGTCGGTCGCCTCCCATGAATAACCAACCAACCTCTCGCGTTCACCTCCTGTGTTCCTTCCCCCCCCCCCCCCCCCCCCCCGCCCCCCCCCCCATCTCACCACACATTTTCCTATATATAAGACTTATGCTTCTCTCACAATTTACCTGAAGATGATGTGAAACCACATCGAAATCCGGGTCGAATTTTATAATGAATGTAGTGGTATCAGTAAAAGTTGCCGTTTCTTCCTCTTATAAATAAACTCACTAAGATAAAAAAACACAATCTGCCAATGAGAAGAACCTGGATGTACGTAATAGCATTTTATGACAAAAAAGAATCCAGTAGAGCTGTCCCGGCCGCAATTAAATGCTCGAAAGATTCGAGTGGCATCACGAACCCTTGGGCAAGACATTGGACCTGTCGATAGGGCCGAAGTGAAAGTACAGATTGAAGGAAAATAACAAATGCGTACTTACCTTTGTGACTACCTCCGAGAGAGAGTCACCTCCCCCCGACGTAATTCAATATATACATTGAAGAAGTAATAAGAGACGCTGAGGAAATTGGTACCAAGGCCATCAAGGTGAATGGCGACGAAATAAACATGCTAAGGTTTGCTGATGACATCGCAGTTGTAGCAGAAAGTCGAGAGGACCTGCAAGCATCCCTGACCACAATGGACCAAGTACTTCAGGAATATAATATGAGCATATACAAGAAGAAAACTAAAATCCTAATGTGCGGAAGAGAGAAGCTTAGGGCAAATATCACAATTCGAGAAGTGAAATTGGAACAAGTGGAGAACTTCACCTATATCGGTAGCACTATAACTTGGGATGGAAGAAGCTCGACGGACATCAAGCGAAGCACAGCACAAGCTGAGGAGGCGTTTATGAAGAAGACACAACTACTATGCTCGAAGAACCTACGGCTGCAAACAAGGAAGCACTTCATTAAAACACTCGTATGGAGCGTGGCACTCTATGGATCAGAGACAGGGAACATAGGGAAAACAGACCAAAAAAGAATTGAAGCCTTGGAAACATGGTGCTGGAGGAGAATGTAGAAGATTAAATGGACAGATAAAGTGAGGAACGAAGAGGTGTACAGAAGAGCAGATGGAGAATGTATATATGGAAAATCCTAAGACAAAGAAGAATCAGATGGATTGGACATACCTTGAGGCACAATGAATAAGTTAGAAATATAATAGAAAGGGATGATTGAAGGGAAGGTCCCGCGTGGAAGACCAAGGGACAAATATATAGGGCAAATAAAGAAGGACTCTAAGAGAGAACATACCAAGACGTGAGGGAATTAACACTGAATAGGGCAGAATGGAGGGCTGCAGTAAACCAATCCTAGGATTGGAATACTGATTATGATGATTTGAGACTACTACCGATACACTAAATAGACTGTCAATGCACGGATAATCCGCAGCCTAGATAATGCGCGCACAGATAATCGAGAATT
The DNA here is from genome assembly GCA_933228895.1 of Platycnemis pennipes. NCBI lineage: Eukaryota > Metazoa > Arthropoda > Insecta > Odonata > Platycnemididae > Platycnemis > Platycnemis pennipes. Next base: position 116,124,224 of record OW121850.1, read on the forward strand.
CACTGTAGTACCCTAGCAGGGAGTACAGTAGCTAAAAATATTGGAATAATAATAATAATAATAATAAAAGGTCTTTATTGGGGCGAGATTGAGACAAAACTGTCCCTTCTGCCATCTAACCCCTCGTCAAAACAAATATATAAAAGAAATAGTGGTCAATACTTAAAACAATTACAATCCGATGTTAAAAAAAAAAATAAGTAAAGAATACACTTATAGGAATCAAATAATGATAAATTAACACAAAAGAAATATACATACACAATATATCAATATTACATATCTAATAGTGTGTGAGAGAATTTACAATGTGGGAAAAACGTGAGGATTATTATGCTTACATCCTTTACGCAAAAACCCACTGCAGGAAAACACCCACACAAGAAGGGGGGGGTGAAAAACCTGCGAAATCCTACTGACAGTAAAGCTAGTGTTTAAGAATAACTCAAATATAATAGCATGTACATAGGAAAATAAGTATATTATAATGAAATTCAAGAAAAGATAAATACAAAAGGTAGGGAGAAAAAAAAATTGAAAAAAAACGGTAAAAGGGAATTAAGGAAAAATTAATAAACAAAAACAAACATCAACATGGTGTTAAATGTGTGCCGTTTATCTTGCCATCCGTGTTCTAATCTATCATGTGTATTGAGAGAGTGCCCGTGACATGTGATACTCATGTGCCCGTCTGCTGAACTTTAAGAAGTGTTTTATGTAGCGCCCTTTTAAAAGATGGAAGTGATGGAGAGTTTCTTAAGGATAAGGGAAGTTTATTAAGGCACAATGAATTAGTTAGAAATATAATAGAAAGGGATGATTGAAGGGAAGGATGAATCCGGAGGAGGAATGGAGGAATCCGGTCACTAAGGAGAGGAAGCTGCAATTCTTGTCACTCTTTATCCAAGTATTTTTCCAGGATACAGAGTATGATGAAATGTTTGACCCTCAACCTATGAAGCTGTTGATTGCTCCCTTAATTTCACCTTCGAACAAAGAGACAGCCCTCCATCCTGACTTTTGGGGGAAAGGATGTTTAGTTGGCGAATACTTCGCTCTCACTCGCAGCTCCTGACTTCTCTCGAGAGGCAAGGGGATTCAGCAACCCCGTTGATGGGTAATCACTCCAACCCTCTCCGACGGCACCGGCTAATCCCAGTTTGATGGGTGGGGAAAGGTTGGGGAAGGGGGAGGGAAAAGATACGGGGTTTCACAGCGCTGAGTTTACATCACTCTGCCATCAGAACTCATCCCGTCATCCAAATCCATCAATAGCACATCTCCGCACAGAATCGGACATGTTTGGGGCGCAGACGTCGGGGGTATTTTTAGGCGTCCATATCCAGGGTGGGACGGACGGTTCAATTCACAAAAAAAAGAGTGAAAGCATATGCATTCATACACCCGAGAGAGAGGGAGAGTGAGTGATATTGCTCGGAGGGAACGGGGAAGATTTGAAAGCTTTTCCCATTTCATTTGAATAAATTCACCGTCTCGCTCTCAATCGCTGACTTCATCGCCGGATGTGTACCAATGGGTCATCGCTGACGGCAAGCTCGGAAAGAATGACATACTAGCCATTTTAAAAGAGGGATCCCACAAACCACATCCTCGAATAACAGGGGCGAGGAGGCTGATAGTATTTTTAGTCGTCTGGACAGCATAGTGTGACAGGAAGTTGAGGTTCCGTGACGAAAATATATCCGCGCGTGTTCAAGCGGTGTCGCAATAAGTCGAAATTTAAAATCTTTCCCATTCAAATTTATTGATCACAACATTTCCAAAGGTTCATATGAGAGGTCAATTCATCTCGTCGTCACATTTGTACAAGCAGAACACCTTTGAGGAATGGTCGACCACTAATCCAATATGAAGCCTCTGAACTGCTAAATTTAATAGGATTGAAATAACCATTTTGGAAATGTTGTTTCTCATCAAATTCCCAGTGATAAAACTTCGAAATTTTGATACTGTGTCTCTGTGAAGAAGTTGATTATTGTTGGTTTCCGATTCTATGGTGTCAGATTCATAGTTAACAAACAAATTATTTCACCGAAGTTTCAATCACGAAAATATTCATATTTTCGTGATTGATTTAGAAATTCAAAAGTTTTTCCATTCAAATTTATTGATCACTACATTTCCAAAGGTTCATATGAGAGGTCAATTCATCTCGTCCTCAGATTTGTACAAGCAGAAGACCTTTGAGGAATTGTCGACCACTAATCCAATATGAAGCTCCTGAACTGCTAAATTTAATAGGATTGAAATAACCATTTTGGAAATGTTGCTTTTTATCAAATTTCCAGTGATAAAACTTCGAGATTTTGTTACTGTGCATTAGAAGAAGTTGATTATTGTTGGTTTCCGATTCTATGGTTTCAGATTCGTAGTTAACAAACAAATTATTTCACCGAAGTTTCAAACTGGAAAATATTCGTAACACTCAGTTCTCCCTCACCTAAGTTTTCTTTTACAGCAGAAAATACGAAAAGATATTTCGAAAGACTGAAAAACGGTAGTGGTGAGGTAAATTAAAATTAGCCATTGGGAAGAAAGAATCTCCAGCACCCTTGCACCTCATTCCTCATAAAAATCGAGCAGGCTAGACTGAGTAAAATACTTTAATTAAATAGCAGATTATCGCTCGTAATTCTCATAGAAAGTGTGATAAAATGGCGGTAATATATTTTAGCCCATTTAAATAGTTAATAACTTTTAACATCGCAGTGCACGCGGTCAGTTTTGTCCGCATGGCTCCTTGCCGCAAGTGTCCGGTCACTAATGAGGGTCGAAGCCGAGCGAGGATACGGATTAGGCCGATCGCGAGCTGACACCCTTGTTAATGACCGTCTACCTGCTCTGCCCCCCAGTAAACTACCATGAACCGGATATTTACACCAAAAACAGTCATTTTCCACAAAAACAATCCAGATTGCGATAAAAAACAAATACTTTTAAATCTAAATTCTGATCTGAGGAATTGTTTATGCTCAGTTCCGCGGTGCAGAGGAGTTAATGAGCCACAAGTTAAGTCGCTGGAGAGACTTACCCAAAGTTTCCATAGCTATTTTCGGTATAGTTATACCATCAAAGAATCTTCATGATTTTTGCGAAACTCCGGCAAAATTTGAAGTCCATAAGTTGGCATTTGGGTTTGTCCACGTAAAATGAAGAGCTCTGCGGGCTTCTCGACCAGCGAAGAGCAAATTTTTCCCCGCGATACGGCCGCAGCCACTGTGTGCGGCGACCCTATCTCCTGAATTTAACGGGGCTCGTCTCGACTATTCCTGCCCGTAGGTCGACTGAGTGAGAGCTGGAGATGACTTGCGGAGTACAAGAGACAGCGGATAGGGAGGAGGGCGGACGAGTCGAATGTTTAGGGATTAGGGCCCTCATTTTCCACGAAATGAAGGCAACGAAGGATCCTCGACGGCCCAGGAGGAGGGACGCGAGTGAGGAACCTAAAATAAAAAGGGCAATGGGCGAAGATCGAGTTGGGAAAGGGCAGAGGCAGCGCGGAGGAGAGTGAAGTCCTGTCGTCCGTTGATAAGGGTGCCAGTGTTCGAGGCGAGTGGTTTTCGGGGGGGTAGGTAGGCGAGAGGGTTGCCGGGTATTGAGAGGGAGGAAAGGCAGGGTGGTCACGGGAAGAGGCGGCACAAGTAGGGAGCAAATGAAACTGAGAGAAGTGTATTGTGGGAAGTGGAGGGGGGATTGAAAGAGGAGCATCGCCTGGCAGAATGAGGGGGAATGAGGAAAGGGTCGGATTGGTGTGGTGGCTACAACACTGGTCTATCCTCCCGAGGGCCCGGGATCGAATTCCGGCACTTGAGAATTTTTCATTGATATACCGGTCCCCACTTGGGTGCCTTAAGGAGATCACTTAGAGTCTAGTACTCCGGCCGTCAGGTGAGTTATAAAAAGAGTAAGAGTAAGCGGAATGGGTGATTATTATGAACAATATTCACTTAAGTTTCAATTTTTATACTCGGCCGTTAATTGTTTTTTATGAACGGTAAGAAAGTGTGTTTTATCATAGAAAGTAGAATGGCTTTATATAGTCCAACTTTATACTTATCGAAGGGTGCAAAAAGACTTCAGCCAATGATTTCATAACTTCACTTAAGCATACGGAAAGTGACTTTCCATCTTAATGGCTTGCGTTCGAATTCAGATAAAAAAAAGTAAATTGAAGGGGTGAACGGGGGTCTTCTAGAGCCCCCCTGGCACTTAGACCTCTTTAGATTCGAATTTAGTTAGTAAAATATTATTTTTTAAATGGAAACCTGGCCCCTACTTGACTACTGGCGTGAGAGCACCTTGAGTACAGTACTCCTGTCGTTGGATGGCACGTTACGTAGTTAGTTCCTTTGACTCCTTTCGTTTGTAACAGACTAGTGCGTGCGCAGAGTTTCTCTCCATCCTTACCGCTGACCTTACAATCCCCGCCCTTGGCCTCTCCTAAAGGATTAAGTCTAAAGAGCATCTAAGGACAGGAAAAACGTAAAATCACAGATGATACGAAGGGAAATCGTCAGGATAGGAGTAAATCAAGAATTTAAATGTAAATGAATGACCGGATAGGTATGTGTAACGCTAGTACAAGAGTAACTACCGGTCCAAAAAATGTCCTTAGCACTATTAGCTCACAATCAGATTAAATTTACCTTTACACACCTAATAAGAACACCAATATAAATGCATTTTAAATTCACAGCCTATACAAAAATTATATTCCTTCACAGGTATCATATTTCTGTTGAGCATGACTAATGGATTCATGACATGTATATTTTGCGAATTTTGCGAATTTCAACAACATTCGACCCATTATTGCTGGAGCGTAGAGAAAGCTGATTATTCACCTCCTCATCTAGGCTTGCAGATTACTACACGATGCAGATGATTCCACAAACCCGGCGCGGCGTCTCAACAACAGAAACACAAATCATCGGGCAGGGTATCAGGTGATCTAAAACTCATAGCACAGTTAATTTACAAATGTAAGGTATGCTAATATTCACAGATATTCAATACTTCCATTTATGCCAACTAAAACCAAATAAATTCGTTTCTGAATGCTGTGGCCTCCTTCGGCTCTACACCCCTACTGCTTCTCTTCATCACATGAGGGTTGGCATTCATTTCCCATCCCCATCACCTGCTAAAAAAAGGACTTTCTTTCCCATCACCGGCTCATAATGCAATGGGGGAGTTTACTCGGAACCGAAATCGCAATTTTGTACACGAAATCGTTAGATGGAAACGAATTTTAGTGAAAAAATTAATCTTCTAACCACAACCATTCACTCATAAATCAAAAGTGAAAATAAGCAAAAGGTGACGCCCACCGAAAATGCTGCTGTGATAACATTGACGTCATTTTCCTCCCGTCCTTGACTGCTTTCAGGGGAGGGGGAAGGGAGTGGAGGGGGGTTCTCGGAAGGTCTGCTCGCACAGATGCTGTCGAAATCGCTCCCATTGGCCGAGTCAGCTGTGTCCCCCCCTTTGCGATAAAGCGAAGTAGCTTCGCGGGCTCAGTTGTGATTGGACGAAGTCGTTATACGTCAGAGGTTGCACCACACCCACTTTTCCGAAAGGGTTAAAAACATCAGTTTTTCGCCGCTTATAACTCGGGAAATAATTGTCGGATCAGAAAACGGAAAAACACGTATCCTTTTATTTTACAAACTCTATCAGATTCGGCAATAAAAAAATATGGTAAACGACCCCATTGATTTAACTTAGCCTCCTCGTTCACATTAGCAATTCCTTCTTTTCTCACACCACGCCCATCAAATCCTCATCATCTTTTCTAAACGAATAATTAGGGGTACTAAAAACGTGACCAAATATTTCCTGTGTTTCTGGTCGAAAAAAAAGTTTTCACCCTACGCCGATAGCAAATATCAGCACCACATTTGTCAGGTGTTCTCACGATAGGTTTTCATACTCTAAAATTTGCAATTTTCCTCTGTTCATTTTCTTTCCGAATTGTGCGTTTCTTTTATTCGTTCTTTTACAAAGTAACTGAATTATTTATCTCCATCCTCCCGAAACAATTAACAATGAGGAAGACTAGGTAGGTAAAATGCGTCGACAACCCTCAGGTTTGGAATCAGCCATGTGCATGGGTGCCACGATCGTAGAATAGGTTAGATGGCAGAAATTAAGAGCACCTTAAAAACAGTTTTTAATGGTACTATGATGATTTGATCGATGGTTTTCCACCGGTCAGGGGGGTTATTTTGTAATCTCACCTTTTTAATGACTCTTTGCGGGAAGGCGGGAGATCCGTTTCGCTCTCTTAATGATCGGCTCACGAACGGTTCGTGAATTGTCGAAGCTTCTGTAATGGAGGAATACGGTGAAGGTGAGTGAAAAATCGTTTGTTCCTATGATTTTAATTATTCGGATGACGTGTCAAGATAATTCATGTCCGATAATTTCCTTTGTACCAATATTGGAATTTGCATTTGTTTCTCGCTACATTTAACGTTAATAATGCTTTTCGAAATCATTTGTTGATAATATACAATCCGTGATTTAAGAACGTTTAAGTTCTTCGCGTTGTGCAAAATCAAATAATACAATTTAAAATCGTTTGTATCTTTCTCGCTCTTGCTTTTTTTTCAACTCAAGCTTCCAGTGGAAACGATGGTGGCTCCATGTCACGTTCTTTGTGAAGATGAGATGGGAACTAATGGCAGGCGGAGATAATGAAACGGACCAAGAGTCGAAAGATACGGATCAGATCGGATGAATCGTCTAAAAGACCAGCGCATGACCGGCAGTTCACCGCTTGAGATCCGAAGATGGTCACGCCGCCCGCCTCGGTGGTGGAGTTTAACTACGAAAAAGTGACATTTTATGACGTATTCTCACTAAAGTGAGATTACAAAATAACCACACAGGTTAGGTTTTGAAGGAGCGTCCTTACTTTGCATTAAACTCATCTATCGTCTCCATCCCTACGTTACATCTCCCTTCAAGTCCTCTATCCTGGAGAAGAGAAAAATTACGGTGGTAGTTCGATATGTTAACGTATTTACTAATTTGTCACTGCCATGTCCCATAGCCCACTGGTAATCCCTCTGCCGAAATACCGCCCCTCTTCATTCATCATCCCCCGTTATGTAGCACTCGCCTATCCATCACCCCGCTAGCCCACCACATAATACCTCTCTCTTCCCTATCCACATTTCCTGTGGTCTCCCTCCTACGCCCGCACCCAGAGCTTTATCATTTGCTATACACTTCGCGGACCTTCCTCTCCCTTAATGCATCCCTCTCCCTCGATTACCCAAAACTAACCTCTCGAAAGCCTCCATCTCCTTAATCCTCGTTCCTCTACGCCCGCGCCAAACGCCAGACCTCTCCCAATGGTTCACTCCGAAAACCGGCGTTTTCACGAATCCTTTCATAACATCTCAATTCCTCAGCCATTTGTTTTTTCCGCTTACTTTCTTCTTTCAACAGATTACTTAGTCATTAAATACCTCCAACCGATACCTCTGAAAGCTTCCTCAGTGTCCTGATTTAGTATTCCTCAACTGTGAAGACTGCTACGTCAGGACTACTGCATTCTACCACCGGTTATTGAGGTGCTTCACGTTTTAATTGAATTCAAATCATCGGCACAGTATTAGCTTTTTACATTTCAATCCAATTCGAATCCAAAAAATGTTTTTTTATCCTCAAGTAACAGTATATACAATATATAACAGCTTAATAACAATAACAAAAAAATAAACACACCAATATTGGGAGATCTCTGTTCTAAGAACATTACCCTCTTCAGAACATTGGTTTGACTAATTATATTAATTTTCTCCTTTTTGTTGTTATCTGTGTTTGATCATTTAGCATGGTACGGAAGTGCTATTGGTCCAACATTTATCCGAAGTGCAGGGAAACCCGTAAGCTCGAACGGACCGTTTTACATTTCAGCTAGACATGGCTAAATCCATTTCTAAATTCAACTGTTGGTCAATTAAATTGGTGTTTTTGCTGCAAAGGATTGGTGAATGCGAAGTATGCTACATATTTTTACATTTTTATTGGTTGTGTTCAACCCCAAAGTTGAAGTGTCTGGTGGGAGTAAGGTTATAAAGCCTAACAGCGTGATAAATTCACGTTAAAGTATAAGGCTTCCATTTCCTGTGTCACTTATAATTTCACGGGGAAATATGATGCGTGAAAAATAACAGAGACTCTGCTGAACATATGCAAATGCCTCTCCTGAGATGGATAGATACACAGACCGCTAAACGTATCCATCGGAACGAGATGGAGACTCTATATGGCGCTTTCTTCCATGTCCCCTACATTGACCAGCAGATTACGTCATCGAGTATTATTTATGATTTTCCGAGTCATATTCGTTATTCCCAGAGTCATTTGAGACAATCAGATTTGTGATTCCCAGGACATCATTTATTCCTTCCAGAATCATGTTTAAAGTTTACAGAGCTTTACAGGTTACAGGGTTTAAAGTTTATAGGGCTTTTACAAGTTTACATGTGTTGCAATGTTTGGAATCATATTCGTGATTCATTCCTAGAATTTTTGATACCTAATCATTAATAATTTTGGTTCCTTCCAAAGATCAAACTAATGATAAACATATTCATTTTTTAATTACAGGGTCATGCTTGTGATTTCCATAACAATATTTGTGATTCCCAAGGTCAGATTCTTAATTCCCAAGCTCGACTTTGTTATTCCCACCAGGAATCATATTTATGATTACCACGATCGTGTGTGGTTTCCAGAATCATAATTGAGACCCCCAGATCATATTAGTGATTCCATATTAGAACCATGCTGGTGATGATCATATTCCTTTCTGTGATTTTCAGAATCATATTTGTGATTTCCAGAAAATATTTGTGATTTGCTCCCAGATTTACTTTTGTGATTTCCAGAATCATACTTGTGATTCCGTCCCGGAATCATATTTGAAATCATATCTGTGTTTATTCATAAGCATCAAAATTTAGTTAGCATTGGCCAATGTCTCAATCGAGATGTATATAATACAAAATAGATAGCGCAACCAGTTTTTTAAGTTCCAGGACTTTTAACTTTTTGATGTTTCGCACTAAATATGCAACTTTTAGACAAAAATAAAGCTATAAAGAAACTGGTCCAAAAGATTAATAACTGCATTATTTTGTCCGTTTAGTGACAAATATTTCCATTCGATATCTTTAAAGCAAATAGTAATTTAGTAAAGCAAATGAAGAAAGATTTTGGAAAAATTCTCTACTTGGTGCTATCCTATGCCATAAAATGGATATTTCTAAAAAATTCATAGAAAGAGGTGAGTAGCCTTTTGGTGTTAAATTAGCCGAAATTAAGGGCGTAGCTGTCGGATAGTAAAGGCATTAGCTATCTGGTCTTTCCTCGTCAGATTGGAACCCTGCATTAGCAGTATAGCACCTCATCAAGCGTAAAGCATTTTTCCAAAGAGAAATGTACTGCTTTCGTTATTCTAAGCAACTTATAGCGTGGCTGCAAAATGGGAATATAGAAATAAAATTCAAATTAACGAGAACCTTACAACTTGAAACAAACTCAGAAGAATTGACTATTCTCTAATTGTGGAGATTTACCCCTCTCATAGTCAGCACTTTAGATGAATGCATCTTGAGTTTAAAAATACATGGACTACACAATTGTTTCGTCACCAAGCTTGATTGATCGATTGTTTAAAGGATATAGATATATTCCTTTTGGAAACATAAATAAATGAATCCTCGGAAATATAAATAGATTAATCTACCAATGTGGCATGGTCACTGGTACCCATCGTGATAATAATCCAAAATACCGCGAGATATAAAGATTGACGCCGGATTCAGTTACGACGATGAAATGGACGAGCTAAATAAAATTAAAAATAAAATAGAGATAATGGGCAGGGAAAAGATGAAAGAAAATTTGAAGAGATATGCAGTTGATGCTAGATTGCACCCGATGGCTGAGTGAAGAATCCTGCAAATGCACGACACAAATCAAACGGAAGATGAAATGATTTCATGGATCAGGTTGCCAACGGGAAAGTTGACAAGGGAGGAGCGGAATATTACCTCTATTAGTTACAAAACAAAGATGACTAGTTTTCGTTTTGGTAAATAAAAGATTATAAAATGTTAAATATGCAAGTCTAAAAAGACAAAAATAGAGAGAAGTAACTAATAAGGAATGAGAACTGAAAAATCATATAGATATAAATTACAGTCTGCATGCAGAAACAAAAAAGAGCTCAACGCCTGTAAAAATAAAATGCTGGAAATTGACTTCATATTAACCCGAGAATCCTGGAGGTCATAACTTGACATTATATGAATATGAAACAAATAAAAGAAATTATAGTGACAAAATGTATTTAGACAGCCGGCAGAGAAAAAGAATCGGCACAAAACGTATTCGCTGTTTGGAAGGTTAAAGTGAGATACAACACTACACTCCAGAACATGTCTCAGAGGGAAAGTAGGCCTCATTCTTAAAATCTCAAGCCACAAACCTTTCAGATAAGGGATAAGACCAAATATACAAGAAATTCGTAAACCTGAAATACCGGGTTTCAAGTGTGAAAGCATGAATTGAAAGATTTCAGCGATCATTATACAAAAAGAAACTAGAAAGACGATCGGATCCCATACACTGGTTGTAGGTATATTCAATGAGGGACCTAACTAGTAAAAAGAAACATCCTTCATCAGTCTTCTCGTCAGATTTCATGAGTACTCTTTTAATAAGTTTTATCCTTCTCTTGGCTCACCCGCATATTTCATGGATGCTCTAACGGACAGCTGAAGGATTGAATGATTTTCCAGGATCACCTTTTCAGTTTTTCTACATTGCTAGCGAAGACATTCAACGATGAGATAGTATGCTCAAATATGTTACTCGACATATAGCAAGTACGTACAAACCAAATCCCTAGAGCACCCTCACACCGGAAGCAAGAGCAGCTTAGCCCTGCGCAAAGATAATCTACGACGCTGCACTGCTAAGAGAATCCTTTCCTTCTACAAAGCACCACCCGCAACAAAGGAACACTTTGCCAACTTAAGCGACGACTTCTAGTGTTCCTGTCAACAAACTCATTCCTCTCCGAGCTCCACATGCCCTAGCACTCTAAACCAGTACGCAAAGTACACGCCATAAAGCCTGAAACTAGATCGCGTATATTGCTTGAACGTTAGAGAGATTAGTAGCACTGTGTAGTAGGGTACATGAGAGAATAACTCATTAAAGGTAACATATTTATCAAGGATCTTTCGTAAGATTATTGGAGAAGATCTGATTGCATTCAAACGCGGGCGCTGTACTAATCGAACTCTTTGGCAATGTATTCCACCTCCCAATGTGTTTCCTATAAGCCAATTTATTTGTTAAAACCCCGTTTATTTACTCCTTTACGGCCATTTATGTTTCGGAATAATGGAATTAGCAAATTCGAAACAATTAGAAAATCCACACTGACCAAAATCACCATGCATGTTGAAAAATATGCATGATTCTCAATAGATAATTATGAGTGTGGGACATTATTTTCATATGCGATGATTATCACTGTGTAGGCTGCATAGAGGTCAGTCTGGTGGCCTGGTCAGTCTGATCTGGCATAGAGGTCTCATGATTCCCAATAGATAATTATGAGTGTGGGACATCATTTTCATATGCGATGATTATCACTGTGTAGGCTGCATAGAGGTGAGTCTGGTGTAGCGATTAAAATACTGACCTCTCACCCAGAGGGGTTTGAATCGCGGCAGTCTAAGACATTTTTATTAGTAAACCGCGTCCTAGTTAAGTATTTATGGAGAGCATTTGAGTTCAGTTATTAGTTTGTCAGACCGGATGGAGGATTCATTTTATCAGATGGAGGATGAGGTTTGCGGTAGATATATCCGTATAAGAGTGCAGGAAAATGGCATCTCCTATCTACCCGTTTTTTATCTCCCCATCTTTTATCGTTACTGTGGCGTAAAGAATTACATCTTCCATAACAACAAACAATTTAAATGACAAACAGAAATTAGAATATTCTCAATATAACAAATTATATGGACAACAGCTTAGCATGGTTCACAATAAAACCTGAAGGACCAGGCGTGCAGCCGAAAGATTGATGGAAGCGATGTCATGCCGGAAACAACCACTCTACGCCAAGGTTGGAAGCGTAAGAGAGCGAGACGTTGAGCGGCCCACACGTCCAAAGCTGGCCAGAGAGGGGGTGGAGGGGAAGGTCGACAACAACTCCACCAACATCGATGTACAGAGTAAATGAAAACAAAAGAAAGGCGTTATTATGTGGCGGCCATCACAAATACCCAACTGTGCAGCATACTGAACAGTTACTAAATGAAACTTAGGAGGCAACATCACTCTCAAGAGAAAGATTACGCTCAAATTTACTTAAAGTATCGAGTCTAAATGGTAGCTCAATATGAACACATTGAAAATGTCGGATTAATCGTAAAAATCGCACGCCAACAAGTTTACAACCCACTATTTCTCAGCGATGCTCTGTTTACCTGGTCGTAACCATGCCCAACTTACGCATTTACCCATGAATAATAATAACAATAATAATAATAATAATAATAATAATAATAACGCGTGCCAAGATGGTGTCATCAACACCCTCGTTTACCGTCGCCTCATCTTTGGGGCAAACGTGACGGACACGAGATGCAGAGCGTGCCGAAGGCAGCAGGAGACTTTAGGTCATCTACTCTCCGGCTGCAGCTTTTATGCGAAGAACGCATATATAAACCGGCACAACTCAGCTCTGCGGGTGTTGTATTACCATCTAAGACACCATTACGGTATAGACGCGAATCCGGTGCTGCCTTACGCCCCTGGAGACATTGAGTCCGTCGTGGAGAACGATAAGAGTACGATCTGGTGGAATTATTCCTTCTCCACCTTCAGGCAATTGGAGGCGACGAAGCCTGATATCGTTCTCCTCGACAATCTCTCACATGCCATGTTCGTGATCGAGTTTTCGGCACCGGCCGAAACGAACATGGCAGCGAAGGAGATTGAAAAAAGGACTAAATATCAAGATCTGCTGTGTGAACTCCGGCAAATATACGCGGGCTACTCTGTTAAACTGGTAGTCCTCATCGTGGGCGTGCTTGGTGGTGTCAAGAGCTCACTGGTCGAAAATCTCAAGTGCATCCCGGCGTGCAGGGCGCGAGCGGATGCACTTGCAAGTGCAATGCAGAAGGCTGTCCTTCTCGGGTCTCTCCGCCTGCTTCGTGCACATGACCCTAATGCCGGGTAGCCACCTATCCACCGGTGGCGGACGTGGCTACCCTTAGGCGCGACCCCTCTCGAATCTCCGGCAATTATGACGGCAACGAAACCCGATGCTTGCCGGAGACTCGGAGGTGGAAGTTACAGATAGTAACATAAATAATAATAATAATAATAATAATAATAATAAAAGGTCTTTATTGGGGCGAGATTGAGACAAAACTGTCCCTTCTGCCATCTAACCCCTCGTCAAAATAAATATATAAATCAAATACTGGTCAATACCTAAAACAATTACTATCTGAGGTTAAAAAAATCAGTAAAGAATACACTTATAGGAATTAAAGAATGATAAATTAATACAAGAGAAATATATATACACAATATATCAATATTACATATCTAATAGTGTGTGAAAGAATTTACAATGTGGGAAAAACGTGAGGATTATTATGCTTGCATCCTTTTCAAAAACCCACTGCAGGAAAACACCCACACAAGAAGAGGGGTGTGAAAAACCTGCTAAATCCTACTGACAGTAAAGCTAGTGTTTAAGAATAACTCAAATATAATAGCATGTACATAGGAAAATTACACAATATACACAAAAGAAAAGTAAACTTCAGACGGAAATGCAAAGGTGCTCTAAGAATTATGTTTTGGTCACAAAAATTGACACTACAAATGGATTGCCACGGCAGTCGCTGAATGGAATTCACGCCGAGGCATCAAGAACAACAAATTTAGCACCCAACGACACACATTATATCTCACCCTTTCGTTCAGGTATTCCGCGTTGATTCCCACTTCATTTCTCCGCCTCTCGCTCCCATTAGTCTCCTCGTCTTCGCCCACCCGATCGAGGCCATAAAATTCCCAGAGCGCCCAAAGAAAGCGGAGCCAAACTATTTCTGGTGGTGTGAGAGAGGGAGAGAAGGATTGAGGAGGCTGCGGAGATGGGTTTCAAAGACCTCGTCGCCCTCCTGAAGACGTATCGCAAAGATTAGACACGACCTGGCTTGGAAACAATATTTCTGGACCCCCGCTCCAGAGAGAGAGAGGAAGGAGATGGTGGAAATCCACCCTGAAAATCGACCAAAATACCCTGGCGACGACTTTAAACCGAGGGTGGCAGCCTTTCGTTCGGGACCCACGAGTCCAACGGGTGAGAGGAGGAGGTTAACTTTTGACTAAAATTCCATTTGTATCTTCTTTGATCCTCTGTATTTTATTATCACCTTTATTACTGCATTTGAAAATGGTACTTACTCATTCAGGTGACTATTGAAACAAGTCAACATAAATTTCTTATCTCATAAACCTAATCAAATACAAGATGTTTCCAAGCAACTTCCAAGATAATAAATGACCGACACATTAACACTTCCCCCTCGGGCATTCAAAGACAATTCACAACAATGGGGAATATGCATGAAATTTGTTTCTCGAAGATTAATGATGTACTTGATGCGAAATTTTCTCGCCAATTTAAATATATAAGCCAAATTTTTCTACGCCCACCATAAAGATTATTAAATGAATTTAAAATGTTCCCGGAAATTGACGAAAGTCACGTGACCTAAAACACCTTCTGACGTCACTAAACGTTATAGGTTCCATATTGCTACGGAGATAGACATTTATTTTTAACAGAAAACGAAGTGAATATATTGTTTTGAGATTTTCAGCCGTTTCTCGAACGAAACGATGACTGAAAAATACTTAAAAAAAAGCACATTCCGACAATTTCCTTTGGTTGACTCCCTTATGGCGGCGTTATTCTTAAAAAACCAGCGTTTGCATAGGCGTAGTAGAAATTCATGGCATACAGGCATTCAATACAGGCATTATATAATTAATTGACGATTTGCTCGTTACAACCCATACTAAATAAAAATTCAAAATACAATCGTTTATTGCATTAAATAAATGAGAATAATACATACGTTATCGACAAGTATTTATTTAAATACTTACCCCCACGCATAAACCGATAAACAACGCCCATAGTGATACCGTGCCGTGACGTCATGCGATGACGTCGTGTTTTTAAGCTGCCGAAAAGGTACAATTTTCAAAGAGTAATATCTTTGTAACACAACTTAATTCTTCAGCTAAATTTTAGGCAAGCGAATTTCAGCTAATAAACTTCACATTCAAAGAGTTATAAAAATAGTGCATGTTCCCCAATGAAACATATCAAACTAAATTCTAATCACATACATCATTGGAAACATATTCATTGAAATTCTATCAGTCCTATCTTATTACATAACTCCTTCAAAATCTTCTTACTGTATTGATACTGGTCAATTGACACTTCACTAGTGTTTTCGGGGATCGGGTTGGTGTGGTGGCTAGAGTACTGGCCTCCCATCCCGAGGGCCCGGGTTCGATTCCCAGCAGTGGCGGATTTTTCAGTGGAAAACCGGTCCCCACTTGAGTACCTAGTGGAGGGAATCTCAAGTACAGTACTCCGTCCGTCGGATGGGACGTTAATCCGTGGTCCCCTTGGCGCCTTTCGTTAATAGTAGGCTAATGCCGACGCCGGGTTTCTCTCCACCCTTCCTCCGTTCCCTAAAAACTCCTACCATTACCCAATTTACCCACCTATTCTATATAGCGCAAATGACCTCAGCTGTCGGTCGCCTCCCCTAAATAACCAACCAACCAACCAACTAGTATTTTCGCTGGTTACGTGTATTGCCGGTATATTTGTTGCCCAACCAAGATCTCTAATTTCTGACATTTGCGACAATTTTCTCAAAATTCTGGGGCAGGAGGCGATCGCGGGCAGGCCCGACCCAGATTTAAAAACCTACCAAATCCTCCCGAGGAGTCACGGTTCACGAGGGAGGGACGCGTAACAGTGACCTCATTCCTAAAATTGGTGAGGGAGAGGATGGAGAGGGTTCCGAGGTGGGAGGGGGAGGAGGATAGGGCTTGGCAGTTTTTTCAAAGGGGACTTAAGTTTTTCTCCATCCCGTTTTGTTTCGGCTGTAAAAATAAATACCTTCCGCTGACAAGGGAGACCAGGCCGTGCCAGAAAGGCACCCCTCTCCCCCCAACTTTGGGTATCGGCCAAGTTTATGGCGGCAAGGACCTCTTCTTCGTCGCGATCCGTGAGGTCGCCGGTAAATACGCGGTCCCGAACCGGAAGAAAGATGAGACCAAAGGGAGGGATAATATTTTGGGGCGGAGGGACTGGAAGTGCTCCCCTCGGGAAGGAAGTGGAATCCCCTCTAATGAAATAACATTGCTCGAGGACCCGGGTTGGGGTAGGAGGAACTGCGCCCACGATGGGATAATGTCCGGATGACTGCAGTATTGACATTTACAGCGGAAAATGTTTTCCCACGAAGATTTATAGCTCAGTCAGCAAACAACTTGTTAAAGTTTTGTAGCGGAGGCAAAAGCAAACAAAAAAAATACACACCGTTCCACAACCCATGTGTCGGTTTGTTAGGCGAGAGTCGAGCTCACTCGATACGATCGCAAGTGGAGATGACGTGAGGCATAACATTCCAGCAATTAATAATAATAATGTTATTAATTGCCAGGATTTATAGCTATTTGGACATATATTATGGCACTTTAACCGCAAAGCACGGATGTTTTTCACACCAAGGACTCGTAGACATGATGGTAACGGGGATGAAAGCATTCCACATGCTGCCAGTTGTTTATGAGTTGCTCTACAAATCAGAAAATAAGTTAAACTTGGGTTTCCAGTTACCATTAAGGTCTCATCTGAGTTTAAACTCTAAATGCTACCATTGGTACCCGAAGGCTCTAAATAGTCTAGCAATAAGCTTGTCCGTTGCCTAAAATGTTCTTTTCACCATTTTCAAGAAGTATTTTTTGTCGAAGAGAGCATTGATATAGTATATTTTGCACATGTCTTGAAGTTGCAATCTCCGTTGTCCAATTACAGCAATTTACATGTAACATGTAACATTAAGTATAATTAGGTCATCATCATTGATATCTACATCTATCAATTTTCGCAGATTATCGGAAAGGTACTTATTTTTTTAGATGTTCTCTGCATATCGGGTTCTGCGTCCGCGTATGTTGTCACCCCCAGTCAACATACGCGGACGCAGAACCCGATATGCAGAGAACATCTGAACGACGCCGCGGAAACCTTCGCACCAACTTATTTTTTTACATTTAATCACATTTCAGCTCTTTCATACTTTTACCTGATTTCATGCCGTCTACTAAACTACGCTTATTATTATTAATTTCTCTCTATGTCAATCTCCTCAGCAATCCTTGATAGTACAATAAATTTTCCTCCCAATATTCTGCTTTTTACTCATTTCTCTTACAGATTTATTTTCCTCCGTCAGCCTTAATAAAATTTCTTGATTGGTATTGCTTCTCGATTGGATCTCTTCTCAACTTCTCATTCATATCCTCAGCTCTCAAAATCATTCATTCTCCCATCACCATCTTTCGAAATATGCCAATTTTGTGAATCATTAAATAGATCTGATTTGAATCAAAAAGAATCTTTTTTACTTTCATCATAAATGTTTCTTCGGCAATGCAGCCCTCCTCCTCATCTCCATAAAACTTTATGCATTTCATCAATTTTATCAATAATCGATAACTCTTGCTCTCTTATCTAAGAGAAACGCAAATACTCGTCTTTTTTAATTGATAACTATCCTAAAATTACTTCGTAATTCATTTGCTGCAGCTTTTTTTGGATGATATGCAAACTGTTATCGCAGAATTCGCTAAACCTAATGCTTCTAACGGAGCATAATTGCGAAAGTGGCTAGTAGGTATGTACATGGAACTTCGCGTACAATTGCTGTAAATTCTGTTTTACAATCTGGTTACCTTATAGTTAGCAAGTGGTACACGATGGGAGATGTAGATATATCCATATATCATATCCGTATATATTGCAGTGTTTTCGTTATGTTTGCCAAAACGAATGCAGGGGGAGTTTTCCTAAATGTAATAATAAAGCAACAATATATTGTGACCTCACCCCAACATTTAATGTTCTAAACAAAATGTGGACAAAATATGGATTGTCGGCATTTCTATCCTCAATTATAATAAAAGCAACTCGTAAACCAACACCATATCTGCACCTGAATTTGGCTTTACAATCTTCAAATCCTATAAAATCACCCTTGTTTTGTTGAGTACTACACCATAGAAAGATATCTGTGGAATAAGAGCATAGGAAATGATTAATATAACTTGCCACAAATCCTTTCTCCAATCTATTGAGCTCTAATGAGATGTAAAACATGAAAAGCCGAAGTGAGCCTATGATGCTGACCAAAAAGTAAGGGAACTATGGATGACTGTCAATAAATCTCGCTCAGCGAATTCATCCCTTAGAAACTGACGAATTATAATAATTAACTGGGAGTGGAGATTATTGGTTAAAAGTCACCAAAATTTATGAAACGACCGCAGGGAACTTTTTAGGAATGCCGCGGCGCGAACTCCTATTGAAAGCACCTTTTTTGTTGGTCCGCATGCATTCCAATCATCACACACGCCCACGGAAGGGAATCTGTCCATTTATATTTTTTTGGCAACGAAGCGCTAAGTAAAGGAAGGGGCCCCACACGTTTTAATTTTGATGTGCGCCCGGGAGCACGACCCTGCGCGTTCGTCTGCCTTGGGAGGGAAGCGGACCTGTAAAAGAGGGAACGAACGTAGAATACCCGAGAGCACTATGGCGAGGAGAGGTTAAATGAAAAGCCGGGGAAAATGGTCCCGCGTCAGGGGTAGTTTGTGGGGAGAGGATGCGGGGGGTGGTTCGGCGAGGAAGTGAAATCATTTATTTGCTTCCCCCGCCCCTTTTCCGCATTCACAATTCACGCGTTCTTGCATCCACCTTGGGTGTGAGGGGGAGGGGAAGGGTGGGGGGGAGGACGAAAGAGCACGTGGAAGGGGGGAGAGATGGAAAAAACGGTACCGACCGCCGCGCCGTCGGCCAAGGATTAACGGAAGTGGATTCCTTCGCGCTATTTCGTTTTTCTCTCGCTTTAAACCCTGCGTGGGGGAATGGTGGGGTGCCGTATAGTGAAAAAAAAACAAATTCCTCTCAAAGAGCAAAAAAAAGGATCCTATTAAATATTCGCGGCGCTTATATTCGCGGCGCTTTTATTCGCATGTTTTTGCACTCTGCGCGCACAAATGTCTACCGATTGGTTTTTCCCGCCTCACCGCGTGCCTGTATTCCAGATGGCACATCCACAACCATAGTTGTTAGACCTCGCATTCAATATGCTGACAGTATATGGATCCTTGCGAGGTAAGACTAAATAACGATCTGGGAAAGAGTGGCAAGATTTTTAACGGGACGGTGCAATAAACACGTAAGATTACCATGTTACCAGAAGAACTTAAGTAAGAATATGTAGCAGACTCTTAAGAGAATTCAGGGAATATATTGTCCGATTATTACCGATACATTGGAATATATTACCGATACAAAATTAAAACATATTTCGTAAATTAAAACATATTTTTCGAACTTCTACTTTTCATGGTACACTGGACCATGCACATAAAATCAGGAAAAGTCATTACCGAACTGACATTTATTTTTAAAATATAATTCCTCGTACTACTCTGGATCTGGATAGCCACGATTTTATTCAATATTGTATAGGCAGGTTTATTAATAGTTTGTCAACAGCTAGCCATGTTCGTATAAAGACTTTTAGATAACCCAACTCACAGCACTAAACGTGTATGTTTTCTAAAATCCCAAAATCTTTTTCACTGCTTAAAATTTAAATAAAATGTGGCTGCTAATCAATCCTCTTTAAGCATGACAGGTAGTGCATGTTTGGCGAAATATCACACCATGCCACACACCTCTATGATAACTTGCAGGGCATGAAGTACATGTAGGTTGGCAAAGGGAATCTGATGGAAGTGGTAGTTGGCACCACGGTTCCCTATACTTAGGGTCCCGGCTCCATATTATCACACTTTTTGGATCGTAATCTGCTGTCAACATCAAGATGGTATTAAACCGGGACTTTGACGCGTTCCTCAGTAACCTTGGGCAAGTTTGACTGAATGTGTCATACACAGTTGGAAACAAAATACTGGTATTAATCTTAAAAATGGCAAGAATTTTGATATCATTCCCTTGCTTGACGTGAGTTTACATGAATCCAATCAAAACACAATAAAACCCCCGAATTCACGACTTGGTGATGTTTAGCACACTGCGGAACAGAAATCGAGCATCACAATAAAGTTAAAATTTTATAACATTAAAATATGTGGTCATAAAACTTTTACGTATTTTAAAGGATCATCCATTTCCGGTTGAGTCCCCATACGCGTTTGAATTAAAAATCGGTTGGAGTCGACAAATTTTTCAGCAGCAGGTTATCTTGTCGTAAGCCCATGTGAGGTGAACGCACGACCATTGGAATGCATTAACCACTTCCACTGCGTGTCTAAAATATTCATTCCCGAGGATAAACCTTCGGTCTTGCATGATAGAAAGAGTTTGATGATTTCCAACTGCACGCTTTGGATTAGTAAACAATAAATAAAATAATTTTTCATGACATCATAATGCATGCAATCAACCAGCGACTTCAAATAGTGGCCAAATGGACTTTGTCCTACCAGACGCATTACCTCTAATCAAACTAATATATAATAAAAGAATTTAAAACAATATTTATAAAGATGCGTTTCTAACGGAATATAAATCTAAGAAAAATAAATACCTTCACATCGTACTAAAAATGAAGAAAATAAGATTTTATCAAGTGAATTAAAGTTTTGCCTAGTACTGGAAATAATTAAATGCAATTCAAGGTATATTATCCACACAATCAACTATTTTTGAACATTAATAGGAAGTAATTTTGGTTTCAACAATATAACATATTCAAAGTTGTCTATTTATACAAGACCACAACGAAAAGCATGGGGCGCTCCTTCATACCCGATATCAATATAAATACATTAAATATAAAGATATTGGTATTCAGTGGAAATGAGCGCTTCAATATATAAATTCTAGAAAATCTTTAAATGAACTAAAGTTAAGGAGCGAATTATTAATGAAAGCACCCCATGCTTTTAGTATTTTGTAGTATAGGGAACGTTATTGTATGTTCGTAGTGCGTGTTCTATGACTTTGATCCTCTTCCACACACCCTCAAGGTGGCTTGCAGTATATTCAAAAGATTTTAATGTGTTTTAGATGGTGTACGAGAAACCACCGCGGCGGTGATTTCGGTAATGTACCTCTCTCTCAGCAACATAATGATCACGGATTTGAATTTCTCCAGGAGCATGAATGTTTCATTCATTTGTTATTAGGATTCAGGCTTAGTTGGATGGTGCAATTTAGGCAGTGGTGTTGGTGAGGCTGTGCATCTAACTGTGCACTTAAGAGATATTTTTATCATATATTTTTGGGAAATTTCCTTTGTAGATTTTGGTCCGGAAAAGTTGTTGATATTTTCGTGTGTCTTAATATTACTGGGCGAATAACGTTGTAAGAGGTGGCGGGAAGTTCAAAAGAGTGTCGTAGGGGATAATTTTGGGTAAACGCGATGATGGGAGGGAAAGTATTTGTTTTTAGGGAGCATAAATGTAGACACAGGATAGAAATATTCTTGGAAGAGGTTCTATATTGCAAGAGCGGAAAGGGCAGGCAAGAAGTTAAGAGACCAGAAAAAGGGGGAGTAGGTAGCAGGAAACACAAACCGATACATGCCTCCAGGATACTACAGTGATTGTTAGCTTAAGCCTGAATCACATGATCATGTTTTACGACCCTTTTCAGGGATAGCTCAAATGATAACTCAAATGATAGCTTAAAAATGATCGTCTGACTTGATCACTTCACGGATAGCGGCAATGATTTCGGATCGCTATCCCTTTTTTCGTCATTTGAGCACGTCCTTTTTTCCGTCCCTCGGGCCTGTCATTTAGCCAATCAGAGTTCACGTTCTGAAAGGAACATTTGGCTGCAGCCAAAAGCATTCGATGACGATGTAAATAATCCATAGTTACGAAGTTGTTTACCGTACCTCGCGAACAGAAATGATACGAGAAGGGACGGTAAAAATGATCGTGTGAGCGGCGAAATTATAGCTAGAGCTGTCTATTTTTGTGGCCCCTGAAAGTTATAGCTTAAATGATCCCTTTAAAGGGACGTGAAAAATTAGTGTGTGATTCGGGCTTTATACAACCTCCCGTTACGGCTATTGGCCAAACGGTAGCATTTAATCTGATAAAGGAAGAATCATAATTTTGGAAGGTGACTAGTGACGTAATCATTTGAGTTAATTAGAGCATGAGTAAGGAGATTTGAATGTAGGTAGCAATCTTTGGAGCGGAGGAATGGTGATGAAAACCCGGCGCAGCGTCACCATAAAGCATATATGAACAGAAGGCACCGGAGAATATTTGGGAGCGGAAGTAAGGTGGGGAGAAACCAGGTGTCAGCCTAAGCCTGCTCTTCACAACATGCGGCAAGGGGTCCACTGAATTAGCATCTCAACCCACGGATTGAGATCTGAGCCTAAATTGCTCCCAATTTGACACCTACAAAACTAAAGAAATTAGATCAATTTTAATTGATGTTGAGTATGATGTTATACTCGCCAGAGTTATAGGCGTATTTATGCAAGGAAGATTAATATTAGTAACTAGCTGAAGATGCCCGTTGAAATTCAACGGGAGGGAGAAATATAATAATTACGAATTATATTAAGAAATTTTAACAAACTTGCGTTACAGAGTTAGCTATGGCTCAAGGTCACTATCGGAACCATAAAAATAATTGAAACAAATGTAACCATATAATTACTGCCTGAACTCACCTGGGACTTAACAAAAATAAGAATTTTATTTAGAAACTTTCAGGCCAGAAGAAACAATTGAGGTTAGAAGGGAGAATGCTTACGAATGTCTGTCTATTGTTGACAATGAGACCAGATTCTGGTTTTTGGGAAAGGTAGCACCCACCTTTGCGGCAAAAACTTTTTTCTCTGGCCTTTTTTACATGTTATGTTTATCTCAATTCTCCAAGTTCATGAAAATGGCTTCAATGAACTCCTAAATTGTAGGTACTACTAAAATCACACGAAATAGACAAAATTAGTTTTACATTTCATGATACAAGCAGGATAAATTAAAGAAATCTATAAACATGTACTTCTACCACAATGGTAGCTTCAGAAATGCAAAATAGACCAAAATAGTTGGCATAACCATTCGTAAGTATCTCTCAGAAAACTTCGGTTTCATAAACATTTCTTTGTTATCATTTTACTGAACCACGGACCATTTTTCACGATTAAATAAAAGATGAAACGACCAATTTTAAAATTCCTAAAGGCTTAATATTCAAGTTTCGGGAAGGAAATTCTTGACAAAAAAGGCTTCTTCGAAAAATGTGTAAATAGATTAGCATTTAGGCTGTCTGTTAGAAATCCACTATGTATCGCGGATTTATGATTTGAATGGAATAGCGAAACGAATTCAGTGACGAAAATCCACTCTGGGTAAATCCACCCACGGGACGAAAGGAAGAAGCCGAGAGTGATTGCTGCATGAGGCAGCACCGTGCCTCCCGAGAGCGAACGCACCAAGCATCAGTGCATTATGCAGCACGCCGCCTTCTCTCTCTCCTGAGAGCACCGCTGCCGTTATCATTATCAATACCGATCGTCGAGCGCCAGATAGATTCTCGTGGTGCTCGCCCGCGCACAAAAGGTTCCCCACCCCAGAAAAGAAAACACGTCACTTATTTATCTCGTAACGTCGGGATTCCGACGGCTGGTGGCGGCACGCATTTTTTCAACTGCTCTTTCAAACAAAATAAAATATCCATTCAACGCAAGCCGGCAGAAAGGGAGGGGGTGGGGAAGAAGGCTGGGGGTAAAGCCGCGAAGTAATTATTTAAGACTGGGTAGTCCGCATCCAAGCTATTATGGAACGTGGACCGGGATCCATGGAACAACGAGATAACGAACGCTGAGAGACCGCGAGTCGGCCGCGCCTCCCGTTAGCTTGATGTGATGTTGACTGTATTGCCCATTGTCAACAGAGGTATTCCTTTTAAAAACAACAATCTTTGTGATGGCGGGGCTGTTTCGGCAAGTTTTTTTTGCGCGCGAAAAATACACGCACAATGTTCAGCTACCCGGTAACTGATGAAAAAATAGTGATTGATAAGCAAAGCTCGCGAAACAAATACCATGTTTTTTTATTCCCGGATCTGATAGAGTTTGTGAAATAAAAAGACGCGTATTTTTACGTTTTTTGATCCGTCAATTATTTCTCGAGTTATAGGCGGCGAAAAATTGATGTTTTTAAACCTTTCGGAAAAGTGGGCGTGGTGCAACCTCTGACGTCATTGACTTCGTCCAATCACAACTGAGCCCGCGAAGCTACTTCGCGTTATCGCAATGGGGGGAACACAGCTAACCTTGCCAATATAAGCGATTGCGACAGGATCTGCGCGAGAAGACCTTCCGAGAACCCCCCTCCACTCCCTTCCCTTTCCCTGAATGCAGTCAAGAACGGAAGGAAAATGACGTCAATTTTATCGAAGCAGCTTCTTCGGTGGGCGTCACCTTTTGCTTATTTTAATTTTTGATTTATTAGTGAATGGTTGTGGTTTGAAGATGAATTGTTTCACTAACATTCTTTTTCATTTTCATCTAACAATTTCGTGTACAAAATTGCGATTTCATTGAGGGAGAATTTATCTAATGCTCAAAAACTATAACAACTGAAGATATACCTACGCCTATTAATGGGTGAAATAACTGCCGGAAACGACAAAAGATTGCCGTAATCCCACATCCGGGGTTTCAAGCTGAAGAAGTGAAATAACTTTAACAATTGTATTAAAATACGCAAAACTATCCTCATCTTGGATGTAAAATGTTTTATATTTTCTCCTACAAAATAATTACCTAAGATTCACTGTCGAAAAAGCTCTCAAATACCACGTACATTATAATTTCTGCCAATTAGAATCTAGACTTGTCCGCAAGTGACAAGTGCGAAAAGTACCTATTTAATATAAATTATATCGCGCTTGCATAAAGTTCAAGTACACTAAATATGGATATATCTCTTGCACTTTTATTCCTCATGTATACTCACTGATACAACGAAATTGAAATAGTCAACGCAAGTGAAGCTCTAATATAGACAGCCACACACGGGATGACAAGACAAGAGAAGGGTCATCGACATCGGTCAACAATCCTAGTATTGGTTTGACGCGCCCTCCACTCGATTCTTCTATCGGCCAACCTCTTCATATTGACGCAGCTCCTCTCTTTTACATACTTCACAACTTGCTCCATATACCTCATACGAGGCCTGCCTTTTCCATTCTTCCCGTTAACTTTTCTCTCGACGATTGTCTTCGTCAGGCCATCGCGTCTTAGGATGTGGCCTATTAAGTTGTCCCGTCTTCTTTTGAATTTTTTCAGTAGACATACTTCTCTCCCACCCTTCTTAACACTTCTTCGTTTGTCACTCGATCGTTCCATTTTATCTTCATCATTCTTCGGTAGAACCACATTTCAAATGCTTCCATCCTGAACTTATCTGCTGCTGTTATTGTCCAGGCTTCGCTGCAATATAATAGAATGCTCCAGATGTGTGTTCTAACGAAATGTTTCCTCACTTCCACGCTTGTATTTGCAGCTGTATGCAGAATCTTCTTCTGGTAAAATGTCTTATTTGCTTGGGCAATTCTACTGGAAATTTGTCTTTTATTCGTCCATCGCTGGTTACTCGGCTTCCCTGGTAACAGAACTCTTCCATCTCCTCGATTTTTTGTTTTCCTAGTATGACACTGGTCCTTTCTTCCTTTCTCCTACTGAATACCAATACCTTAGTTTTCTTTTTATTGATATTGAGATGATATCTGGTCATTTTTCCTTCCTAGTGTCTTCTTTAAATCTTCTTCTGTTTCTGCCATGACTGCTATGTCATCGGCGAATCGTAGCATGCTGACTTTCTCCCCGTAGATATTCACTCCCGGAGACAGTGCACACACGGAAGACAGTGTGTGCACTGTCTCCCGTATTATTCTGTCTCCTGTGCCTTGCCTCACTCCTTTCTTTATGCTTACTTGTGTACTGCTGGGTCCTGATTTGATTATGGCCACCTGGTTTTTATACAAACTGTTGATAACTCTTTGGTCATTGTATGATATTCCAATTTCCTTCAGAGTTTTCAGCGACATGTTCCAATCCACGCTGTCAAATGCCTTCTCCAAATCTACAAATGGAACAAACGTCTGTAGATTCTTCTATATTATCTTTTCTATAAGTAGCCTGAGGACCAAAATCGCTTCTCTTGTGCCCTTGTTTCTTCTGAACCCGAATTGGTCCTCTTCCAAGAACTCCTTAGCTTTTCATTCTATTCTTCTATAGATGATTCTCGTCAATATCTTCAAGGCATGTTTCGTCAGGCTCATGGTCCTAAAATGTTCACAGTTCTCAGCTCTCTTTTTTTGGCTATAGGAATAATGGTGTTCTCTTCAAAGTCAGTGGGTATCTCTATGTTGAGTACATATCGCATATGGTTTTGTACTACTGAGTAAATGTCTTCTCTCCGGCGTTTTTTTATTAGTTCGGCAGGAGTATCATCTATTCCCGAAGTCTTATTTTTCCTCATATCCCTTACAGTTGCATAAAATTCTTATCTTTATATTGGGGCTCCCAATTCATCCTTATCGACTTCTTTTTCCTCTTCGATTACTTCTGCTCTAAGATAGATTCCATTGTACAACTCTTCCAAGTATTCAATCCATTTCTTCACTTTATCCTCATGGTCAATTAAGAGTTCTCTATTCTTCTCCCTGATGCTATTACATCTTGCAGCCCGTTCCTTGAAGTGATTACTCACCATCCTGTAGGCAACTTCCACATTTCCAGACAACCTTTTTTCTCCCCAGAACTTCTTTTGCTAATTCCTGTAGCCTCATTTTGATATTTTCTCATCTTATTTCCACTCAAATTCACTTATATTTTGTTTTTCGCTGCCTTCTGAAAGGCCAGCCGTTGTACGGGTTATTTTAGTTTCTCTACTTGCCATACTTTCTTCATTGATTTTTTCAATTTCTTGAGTTTTAATTGGCATTTCATTATCACTAAGTTGTGGTCACTGTCGATATCTGCACCGGGTAGCTTTTGCAGTTCTTCACCTGGTTTCTGAACCTCTGCTTCACTAAGATGTAGTCAATTTGAAATCTTCTTCTGTCTCCGGGCATTTTCCAGGTATATCTTCTCCGTTGGTGGTTTTTAAACACTCTGTTTGCCACCACCAACTTGTGTTGTGTGGAGAATTCTATAAGTCTTTCTCCTCTCTCATTTCGATTTCCCAATAAGAATGGGGAACTCTTTTACCTCCGGAATATTTTACTCGAGAGGGTTCCATCACGCCATGATAAGAAAGAAAGGAGTGGAGTAGCCTCGACTCCTCGGGATAATAATGTGGTGGCATCCCCTTGCCTTCCACATCGAAGTACTATAGCCGTTAAAGTACGAGGCATGTTTTTTAAGTAAGTACTGTTTTCAAATTCCACCGCGGCAGCGTTTCGGTCGGTGCCCCGCGATTGGGCACTGTGTATTTACATATGTTGGCAAGCCACAAAGGCCATTACGACAACAATCGATTGTCTTTATGTCTCTTTGTGTGTGTTTAAAATGCCACCGCCGATTGATAATCCCGCCGACTGTGAAATTCGACCAGTTATTCGTTTTCTTAGTGCCAAATGTGTGAAAGCAGCAGAAATTTACCGTCAAATTCGTAGGGTTTACGGACAAAACATTATGAGTGATGGCATGGTACGGAAATGGGTAAAATCATTCAAAGGTGGCCGTGCGAACGTTTATGATGAGGAACGGAGTGGGCGACCCTCAGTGACCACTTGGTGCAGAAAGTGGACGAAGAAATGAAAAAGAACAGACGAATCACGATTTCCTCGTTGTCAGATTTGTTTCCTCAAGTTTCAGGAAGTGTTCTCCATGAAATTGCCGTGCAATTCAAAACAAATGCGTGGCATGCTGAGTAAAGGGATCGTTTTGCTGCATGACAATGCCCGTCTCCATGCGGCCAATCGAACTCAAAATCTCATCGAATAATTTGGTTGGGAACAGCTTGATCATTCTCCATACAGCCCCAATCTTGAGCCCAGTGACTACCATGTGTTTCTGAAACTAAAGAAGCATCTCGGGGGTCAGCATCACGATGACGACGACAGTGTCCAAACGGCCGTGTTGCAGTGTCTGTCTAATCAGGCGGCAAGATTCTATGACGAGGGAATAAAAAAGCTAGTTATTCGATACGATAAATGTCTTAATATTAGTGGAAATTATGTAGAAAGGTAGATAAAAGTGTGGGCTTTCATGTAAAAATAAAATTGTTACAAAAAGTTGACTTGTTTTTTTGTGTGTATCAAAACGGTACTTACTTAAAAAACATGCCTCGTAAATGTTACCACGCCTAGAGTGAAATGAGTGTCGCTGTACTGATCACTGTGGTCTCCACCTTCACCCAGCCGCAGAGCTGCAGCCCTCTCCTCCGGGTGATGAGAAGCGTAATTATTGGTGGTCTCTCGTCGCCAAGTCACGCCATCTTCACAGGTTTCTGTATCATTTAAAGGCCTATATTACCCAATGATAGACCAATACCACCTCGTAGTGTCACCGATTTTTGTGCACTACTGCTTATTCGACGAGTTAACTCGCTTATCTCGCAGCTAATCTCTACATCTAGATGTCGACCCACCATCCGCAACCCGGTGGACGCACTAGGTGGCTTTAAGCTCAGCCCCGAGAAGAGAAGAGTAAGCACTATATATGTTTATTAGTTAACTTCAAATCAATATCATTCAGCCTAGAGAAGCCTTATTTCCTCTACACTTATTACGGGCGTCTAAGCTTAATTACTAACATGGTAGGTACACGCACAACCACAGTAGCTCTGGAATACGAGCACAAATATTTGGCTTTCATTAGCACGAATTCAACATCCAAATTGAAAGAATTGACGGACTTGGAGACGAAAGAGTATTGTCTGTGGTATCTTTACTATAGGTCAGATATCGTCAGATTTATACGTAGCACAATTTAGACTTAAGAAAAAATTTCCTTAAAGGGAACCGAGAAAAATATACTACGAAGCGAAGAATACATGGAAATGATTTAGGAACATACTTATATTACAAAGATATGGCTTTTGTATTTTATACGACTCTTTTTGAAGCAAATATTTACATACGAAAATACCTGCATTAATAAAAAAAACTAATTATTTAAAAGTAAAATCAATACCTAGATATTCAATTCAGGCTGGGGATTGCACCGATAGATTCAACCGTTGTGGAGAAGAAGACACGTCTTTGGCAGCTGAATCAACAGTGTTGCTGCACAATGTTCGAACGCGTGGCAGGAGTGGAGGATAGAGGATCGGTTCTGAGAGGACTGGTAGGTGAAAAAGAATTGAAAGCACGAGGAAAAAAATAGCAAAGATAACGGCGAATATTAGGATGACTGTACACAGTTGCATATTTTATGAATGGAAGTGAGTGGCAAAGAATGATCCAAGAGGCACGACAAGCACTTTCCATCTCCATTAGCCTCCTCGCGAGGCTCACATAAAACATTCACTCCGACGATCGTGCACACGACATGCATGGTGCCCTCTCCCTTTTTTCTTTCCAGAAAATTCTGAGAGAAACATGCCATTTATTTCTTTCGCCTCTTGAAACAGGTCTTCTTCGGAAATGGCCCGCGTAGTCACAGACAGTATTGTAAAATGAGGACCGTTATCAAAAGCCAAGAATCTTGAACGAAAACTACACTCAGTCAAGGAATATGAAATAGTTGAATATTTTCAAGGCACTAATTTTTAGGTCCAAATAAATTATGAGAAAACCAGTGGCCACAAATATTTCGTGGCCACTAATAATCACGAACCACCATATTATGCACGTACAAAATCGTATTACGCCGATATGGATTTTGTGGGAATGGATTCTTCTCGAAAAATACGGATTAACCATCGCTACCTGTTACTAAAAAAATCACGTCCTCCCTACTTGGGGTCTTTTTTGACCCCATCGTGAATTTTAATTATTTTAAGTGATAATATTATTCCAATGACTCATATTCATTCGTATTTTAGTTAAATACATTTCAGATAAATTAACAGAAAAATACCACAGTATAATATGCATTGCATAATTTAGAAAAAAATATTATAATTTTTTAGATGGCACTCATAGTATAGCCTTGAATAATGAGGATTAAATTTACCTAAATACGTATTTAAGTACATAGTTTAAATATCTGAATACAATATAATATTTAAAATATTTAAACATTTGCAGCATAGTGCCAACATGTGATGACCAATTACAAAATTTCATGACTCAAAAGAATTGTGCCAAATTTTTAATCTGAAATCTCCATCTACACACTCACTAATGTCACATTGCAGACGCTTCTTTGTTGAACATGATCACCTTACACGTATCTGTTGCAAGCATTAGAAAGATCATTGGTTGCTTGTCTCTCTTACGAGGGCAAATGGAACATCTGCCACCTATTTTCTGGACACAATTTCTCTGTCATTTACTAGCAGAATACCGCCAATCCCAGCAATTTCGATCGCAGTCCGAAATCTATTTTTTTGGCATCCGGTTTTTCCTACTCAGCGATGAATTTCAGGTGCTAACATTTCTTTTGCTGATTCTAAAAGGAATCGCAGCCTAGAATTTTTTTCCCGCGGCAAAGAGGGGTATTTTCTCGAATACATGTGGTATGCATTTATACCTGCAAGATCTACGATAACAAAAAAAAATAGCCAATGGCCATTTTCTAGTCCCTCTTTTTACAGAATAATTTGATCTACAGAATGTACACCGAATTTTGCAGAGTTGTATTACAAAATCACTTCCCGTTTATTCTTTTCAGGGCAACAAATTTCAAATGCCTTATGTTTAGCAGACCATAAAAACCGGCGTCCTACCTGATGATATTCCTCGATAATATTTTTTCCAGTCGACTTTGGTTCTATAGCATCCCATTTTATTTTTCCTTCCTCACTCCCCGTGGATCGTCTTCTTTGATACATACACCTAGGTTTTCCTCATGAAGCTCGTTCTCCTCCTGGTCCCTTATTTCCACCTCCCTGTTGCCTGCCTCTGCTTTACTTCCATCACTCTCATTTTGAATGTTTTCTTCATCGTTAATCTTTCGATTCTAATATATCGTTAACGGCTTTGTTCTCGCTGTATCCAGGAGCAAATTTGACTCTAAAGGCTGCCATAATCAGTTATTGTTCTTGTATGACCGCCAATAATTCCCCATCGGGATCCCCAGTGCGGGATGTACGCTTGAGCGAGGAAAGATGTGACTTCTACAGTCGTCGGAGGAGTGACCACGAGTGACGATTCTCAGTGTAAAAGCCTAGCTCGTATCAGAGGTAAAATACTACGAAGTCAATGTACAAGTGGAGAAAACAGTGACTGTTATTTCTGACTTATTGTTGATTACAAAGAAAGCACAGCATTGATGACTCTGTTGATGAGCTCTGCGAAGATAACAGTTAGATTAGAAGTTGGAGAGCAATGATGGCTTCAAAAATCGTCGCAGGAGCAACCACAAGTTACTAATTCTCTCTATATCAGCTAAGCTCGTTACAGAGGATAAAAATTACGAAGTCAAAAAACGTTGACTGTTGCTGATTACAAAGAAAACACACTGTGGACGACGAATCCGCTGTCCGCAGATAATAGTTGGATTAGAAGCTGCAGAGCAAGTTGATATCATAGTACGCTAGCAATCACTTAGCAGTATTCAGCTTCTGTTATGTGATGGGGTGAGGTGAATGTGATCGACTTATTATGCGTTCGTCTCTTAGTTCACCCATTTGGAAACTGCTTACATTTAATAGATTTTGCAATTGAATAGCTAAGCCTCTATTTGATTCACTAAGTTGTAACGTTGATACGACTGTGTATATTACCGGAATATCTATCTTGGTGTCACATGCGAGGGAAATACATCCATAGCTCAACAATTTCTTCTCTTCTAATAATTTTAACACTCAGTGCATTGCTCATTTTATCACATAAAATGCTAATATTCTTTCCTTTCATGACAAAGTCATGACAAAAGCTATTATTTATTCAATTATTTCTAAAGGAAAATGTAAATTCATCTCCTTGTACTAAAATACGATCGGGTATAATTTAGTTCCACATACCCTACCTGGGGTCAAACTTGACCCCAAGCAAGAAATTATTTTTTTTAAGGCTTATTGTCATAAATATTTAAAAAATGAAAAATGGAGTCGATACAAAAGTGTTTTATCGGAGAATTCCTAAAATATGATGCATAAAGCTGTAAAAATTAATGAGTTATTCAACTTTTTCTGTGAGCTGGGGTCAAAAAAGACCCCAGGTAGGTAGGGAGGGTTAAGGCCACAATGCGTAACATCAATTGGATTATTTTCATCGCGTCATTATTTTAAAATGCTCCCTAAAGTAAAAGAGGGTAAATCTCTAAAAACGTAGCTAATAAATAAAGAAGCTAACTCGCTGTTTGCAAAATTTCATCTTTGCATCATAGAAATTGAAACAATTAAAATCCATGAAGCCTCACAAGGGGAGTGTCCGATAACCGGGTCGCCGATCTTGATGAAAATTCGTTTGCATATAGAACTCCGGATGCTGTTCACGAATCACCCCACATATGGGCGTATATATCCAGTAGTTCTCTAAATCCCTTTCGCTACGAACGCCGTTTATAAACGCCGCTGATTTTTCACTCCTGTGAACGAAGGCCGTTTATAAACGCCGCAGATTTTTCTACGCAAGCGAACGAAGGGCGTTTTAAAACGTCGCTAGGGCCAGGTAGGCAGAAAAGGCCCAAGGTGTCATAAAGGACCCTTCCTCGCGGCTCTGAAGACCCTTCCTCGGCTTAGAGGCGGGGATTATCTCGACCCTTCTTCGCAGCGCGAGCCTCACACTCGGCAGTTGTTCGCGGTCACTTGTTTGTTTATGCAGTGGGAAAACCAAAATAATATTTGTTTCTAAATCGCATTATTTAGTTCCAGAAGTTAATTCCTTATGTTTTTTTGAATCTCTAGAAATTTTAAACGGAACTCTAACGTTATTATTAACAGAGTTCACCTGTCAATGAGATTCAAACCGATTTGGGAGAATTTTTCATTGCAGTGAGGAACTAAGACGTATGTTTTTTTATGATTTGACGATAAGGTAGTACCGATATTTTTCTCTCCGTTTTACTTGTTTATGAACCTATATTGGAAAACATGTAATGGTAATACCACACAACATACCGCGAAATCTATTATATCTACATTATCGGTTGAAAATCCCGCTGAAGGGTGTGGTTTACGTTAATTCATTAGCAGTCAATAAACTTTACTTTCTTGTAACTGAATCTTTTTGGTGTAACTGCCATTCAGCTATAAAAAGTATCTTTCAAGCTGAAAAGCATTCAAATTTGTTCTGTGTAATGCGGCTAACAAGGGGAGTGTCCGAGTTCCGGGTCTAGGATTTTGACGAAAATTGCCAGGCAGGTAGTCCTTGATGAGTTATTTACGAATCACCCCCCATATAGGGTTATATATCCAGAAACTTCGTCAAAAAACGAGTTTGAAATATTTGATTGCAAATATAAAGCCAATAATTAGCCATGTTTAATCAGTGCAGTTTGGGTTAGGGGTAAAGTACTAGCTTCACAACGTCGACGTCCCAAGTTCGAGACTCTTCGAGTCCAATTTTTTTTTCATCACAATTTCGTAGTACGACTTTCCCTAGTTTTACACATTTTTAATCTGTTTACCCGGGATGCATTTTAACTATTTTACGTAATAATTACGTAATTTGCTAAAATTACGTAATTAGTAGGTAAAATAGTTAATTACGTTATTTACCTATATCACATAATTAGTACGTGGCGGAATTACTTCCGCACGCCCTGTCGTTTTTTGTGTATGAGATTTTAACGGAAGAGCATGAAGTGTGATCGTGATTTTGAATTTCCGTATCATTGGCCACGCAGTCCCGACGCACGTACAACACTTGTTCTAATTCGCCTGGTGCCGTGATTTTCCAGCGCTGTGCTTTTTTGGAAAAACTAATCGCAAGAGAAAAAAAGAATTTAGGTTTTGTAATCATATAATTGTAAGTATCTACCGAAATGTTCGGGTGATCGGGCGAAATATTCGGGTGGGAGAGAGTTTCGAATAAGGACGTCGCGTGGAAATTGATAAAAAAACCAGCGGCAACAATTAATTTTAAAGAATTAATGTATTGCACCTTTTCAGGAGCATGTTAGAATCACCCGAACATTTCGGTAGATACTTACAATTGTATGATTACAAAACCTAAATTCTTTTTTTCTCTTGCGATTAGTTTTTCCAAAAAAGCACAGCGCTGGACAATAACGGCACCAGGCAAATTAGAACAAATGTTGTACGTGCGTCGGGACTGCGTGGCCAAAGATACGGAAATTCAAAATCACGATCACACTTCATGCTCTTCCGTTAAAATTTCATACACAAAAAACTACAGGGCGTGCGGAAGTAATTCCGCCACGTACTAATTACGTGATATAGGTAAATAACGTAATTAACTATTTTACCTACTAATTACGTAATTTTAGCAAATTACGTAATTATTACGTAAAATAGTTAAAATGCATCCCGGGTAAACAGATTAAAAATGTGTAAAACCAGGGAAAGTCGTACTACGAAATTGTGATGAAAAAAAAATTGGACTCGAAGAGTCTCGAACTTGGGACGTCGACGTTGTGAAGCGAGTACTTTACCCCTAACCCAAACTGCACTGATTAAACATGGCTAATTATTGGTGTTATATTTGCGATCAAATATTTCAAACTCATTTTTTGACGAAGTTTCTGGATATATAACCCTATATGGGGGGTGATTCGTAAATAACTCATCAAGGACTACCTGCCTGGCAATTTTCGTCAAAATCCTAGACCCGGAACTCGGACACTCCCCTTGTAAGAGTGATCATTATGTTGTAATCATTTATGTTAAAACTAGAAGAAAACTGCATGCGCGCGTGATGGAATATTTGGAGGTACAATAAATAATTGCTAGGCAGAAAAATCTATCTCGCGCTACCATTGGGAATATATTTACATAAAAATGTTTCCTGATGAAGGTATAGCACCAAAAAAAGTGCATGTGCTTTTATATAAAACACGGGTATGGTTGGATTATGCGCGGACGTCTTCTATTGCGAAACAACAGAAATAATTATTATTGTAACCATTGATTTTATGTCTATTGTGCTAAATATCTTAATATTAACATTAGAATTTCGTTTAAAATCTCTAAATGGTATTTATAACAACAGGAATTTATTTGTGTATTAACCCCCACTTAAAGTCTTACTATTATTTATTTACCAAAAATCACTGTATTAAAAATAGTTGACCGCGGACACTGTCCGAGGTGGGTTCTCATTTGGAAAAGGGCGAAGATAATCTCTGGTCAGTGTCCGAGGAAAGGGTCGGGAACCCCGCTGGGTCCGGTCCCAAAGCGGGGGAAAGAAATACCTGCCCGATGCCTCGCTTCAAGAAAGCTCCGTACACGGAGTGGAAAAATATTCTAGAGGAACCCGTGAGAAGGAAAGCATTTTCCTGCGTAGGACTCCGGCGCGAAAGGGTTAAGCAAAAAAGGCGTTTAAACATTTATAGGCTATAGAAAAACCCTATTTATCAACATCCGGGTATCAAGGGTGTTGTAGTCCAGTGGTCAGCGTACGGGGCTGCGGTGCGGAAGGCCCGTGTTCGATTCCCGTCGACGAAAAAAATTTTTATGCTTATTTTCTTTTTTTTTCCTTCGTGGATTTCGATCTTAAAATCTAATTTTTACTTTTATATTCAAATTTTCTTTTTAATGAGTGGAAATATTTTTTTTTCGCGAATACCATAGGGCTTATTTTTTTTCTTTCGCGCGAAATCTACGTAATTTCTTTGTTTCCACATTCTTTCACCACGCAGACTTGATTTGTTCTTTCATTTGCAAGATCTCCATTTGATATCATAATTATAAAATAGTCTAAATAATTGTTACATCATTATTTATAAGACCCACGATTACAGAGCCCCGTTTTCTTGTTTTGTCCAGTTTTGAAAAAAGGAGGGGAAAATGTGATCGGCTTATCTACTAATTTCTGTAATCGAATCACCATTTCTCGGTCAAAAGACATACAAATAAATACATTGTAATAAAGCTCGTCGAGAAAGACTCGTGTTATAAATGGCGAGAGTGACCACTTGCAGAAAATTTCCATGAGCCAATAATTTAATTTAATTTCCGGCAATAATAAATTTACAAGGTAATTAAGTCAATCGCCATTCTATCTCTTTCTGTCATTGTTGGCATCTCTCCGGATGGTAGTCATCAAAAAAACATTTAAAACACAAAAATTTAGAACACCAAGAACACCTTGCGAAACTTTGTTCACCACAATCACATTTTGATTTCAAAATATCTTCTGGAAACATAACTTGTTTTACATTTAGGAAAACCTGTCGCTCGCTAGAGAGTCCTGAAGCAAACCATGAATACATAAGCATTGGTCTAAACACTGGCGCGGATAACTGTTTGTGAATGAGCGAATGAATTTTTATCATGTCCAACCGGCTTGTTAAATCACGGTTCTCTCGCAGAAGAGTTGTCGCGTTTTGGATTCGTGAAATAAATATTTTCACTTGTCTATAGAAATAAACGTCACAGGGTTGGCAAATTGGAGTACATTTTGGTGGAATAACCTTAATTGTGCAGGTAGGTTCATTGAAGTCGTCCACAAACCGTTCGTCGTACAGTGCCTGATTCGTTTGCCCCGCCCAGGAATCGATGAAAAGAAGAAACTTCTCTTTTTTCACGTATGGCGCCAATACCTTGTCCAAAAACAATTCATACGTGCTTCTCAAAAGTTTCCCAGATTTGGAACAAGTCACAAATACGTTTCTGTACCTGTCCCTTGCACCTCCCACCTCCAATGTGACTCTTGGTCCAAACTTTCCTGTTACCTCTTGCAAGCAAATAAACACCTTTGGTAACAGTTCACCTGAACATGTCACACTGTATTGTGCTGTGTATGAATGAGTCATTTTCTTTAACTGGCTCACGCACACTTCTGTAGCTTTTTCGCCTTGATAAGAAAGCGTACGTCTAATTTGGGCACGGTACTCGCATCCCGTTTGGTCAGTATTAATTACCAATGATGGTTCAAACATTGGAATCAGCTTCCTGCTTTGCTCCTGGAACAGAAGAGCTACTTTCATTGTGTCCTCCGCAGACTTTCTGTCCTTTTGACTCACATATCGGGTGACTTTCCTCTGTCGAATCTTATGTTTACGTTTAAAACGATTTGTCCACGTCATAGAAGCGTTGAACTGAAAACCCTCGGCCAAAAATTGAGATGCTGCTGCCACAGCCCACTGCTGTACCATTCTCGTCGTCACATGCTCGCCATTTGCTCTGCATTCGCAAAACCTGTCATAAGTCCATTTGTCGATTAAATCCCACTTATCTCTCTTGGTTCCACCGGAACGGATATCTTTTTCCCAGGATTTTAGTTCCTCAAGGCGTTTTAACCGTCGTGTCACACGAGAGCGAAGTGACTTCAATGACCACCGAGGATTGAGTTTAGCCACAGTAACCGCTTTAATTTTTGTTTCCAAGGGGACCCTGCATCTTTTCTTTGGTGAAGGTCCGACGTTAACGTCACTCGAAGACGACGACTTCTCCTCTCCCCCATTGTCGTCCTCCGTGGAAGCAGACGATAATTCCAAATATTCTTCCGTACCATCGGGGTCATCTTCTCCCATTAGTTCGTCAACCGTTTCAAAATCCATTTCATCCATCATTTCCAAAATTCTGGAAAACATTTCCTCTCCTACTGCTACGGAGCGCGGGGAGGGCTCTCCATTAGCAGACTCCGAAATATATCCACCATCACGCAGGAGAAAGGCACAATGACGGAAGGCTTCAGAAAACAAGGTGAGATTTTCCTGACCATCTTCGTTACTGGTAGAACTATTTCTTTCGGAAGATGTTCCAGGTACCGAATCCATAATTAGGAGTAGCCTGTAATTTACATTATACTTTGTCATACAGATGCATACCAAAGAAATTTCTTAATTAATTTAATTTATCATAAAATAATTTAAATTTGAGATATATGTATAGCGAATTAAAACTCAAATTGCATACCTGAATTCAGGATTTTATGAAACCAAATATCCTGTCGGCAACTCTCAAGACTCACGACTCCGACAAGAAAAATCACAGACGCACAACTGCTTGAGAATCACAGCTCCTTGCGGTTCAAATGTTGACGGTGAACTAAAAATGCAACGAATTGCACTCCCTTTCTAACCCTACCGATAGTTTTTGGAGGAAGGGTCGAAGAGAGGGGCAATAATGCATTCGGAAAACAACCGTTAATTAAATTAAATTATTGGCTCATGGAAATTTTCTGCAAGTGGTCACTCTCGCCATTTATAACACGAGTCTTTCTCGACGAGCTTTATTACAATGTATTTATTTGTATGTCTTTTGACCGAGAAATGGTGATTCGATTACAGAAATTAGTAGATAAGCCGATCACATTTTCCCCTCCTTTTTTCAAAACTGGACAAAACAAGAAAACGGGGCTCTGTAATCGTGGGTCTTATAAATAATGATGTAACAATTATTTAGACTATTTTATAATTATGATATCAAATGGAGATCTTGCAAATGAAAGAACAAATCAAGTCTGCATGGTGAAAGAATGTGGAAACAAAGAAATTACGTAGACTTCGCGCGAAAGAAAAAAAATAAGCCCTATGGTATTCGCGAAAAAAAAATATTTCCACTCATTAAAAAGAAAATTTGAATATAAAAGTAAAAATTAGATTTTAAGATCGAAATCCACGAAGGAAAAAAAAAAGAAAATAAGCATAAAAATTTTTTTCGTCGACGGGAAGCGAACACGGGCCTTCCGCACCACAGCCCCGTACGCTGACCACTGGACTACAACACCCTTGATACCCGGATGTTGATAAATAGGGTTTTTCTATAGCCTATAAATGTTTAAACGCCTTTTTTGCTTAAACTACTGGATATATACGCCCATATGTGGGGTGATTCGTGAACAGCATCCGGAGTTCTATAAGCAAACGAATTTTCATCAAGATCGGCGACCCGGTTATCGGACACTCCCCTTGTCAGTTCTGCGATATAAATTTATGACTTCCAACTCTTTGAAATCACTTCGCAAATGGTCACGCAAGGTGAGCATTAGTAACACTTCTTAAAAGATATTTTCACAGAACGTTTTTGAAACAACCACAAGGAATGTATATTTATGAATCAGGATGAAAGGGCCAGTTCCTTCTCTTTCCTGAGTGAGGTTTTCCCAAAAAATATATAGTACCAAGAGAAAAAGTAAAATTGAATTTAGCATTATGTGTCTACAACCTAATATTCATATCCGACACATTTGTTAATCAACGCAACACTATACAACCTAAGCTGCCATTCAGTCCTTAGGTATCATCAGGGCGCGCCATTAAATTTTAACTCTGAATCGGAACCCAAGGCCTGCTGTCGGCAAATTTTCCACTCGTTTAAGTTACGAATGCATGTATACATATTTCATAATCACCTATCTGGAATATTTGAACTGTTTTTAATAACATTTGACACTAGTAGTAGCTATTATATGAAGTAACGCACCTAAACATTATTATAAATACATTGTCAAGCAATGCAAGTAAGCAGACTTTGCTACTTAATTGTACATACATGCAATTTATGGGATAAGTTACTGTAGATAAGCAGAGAAAAACAAAATATGATTATATCAAACATCAAATGAGAATACAATGACATTCATATTGTGTAAATGTTTGAGTGTGTGTGTGTGCAATCTTACTTCTTGAAGTAGCACAATTAGGTTTACGGGTACTCCGTCAGTAAAGATTTTATCTTACAGTCTAATCTCACTTAATGCTCAAGATAATCTTATGGAAAATACAACACCCATGCCCATGAAGGAAAATGAACCCACGTACGTTGAATTGCTATGCCCTGACAACCTGCTTGCCTGACAAATTGCTATGCCTATTTCCCTGACAACCACAGCCTCTTGTGTGTAGGTAATTTTCGTGGTATACGCATTTTCCGCTTTAACTCCAAAGAGGTCTTGAAAATTTTTCAAGCAATCTAATATCCTAAGCCCCCTTAATAATGTCCCAAGTGGAAATTTTATCCGTCCCGATAAAT
This sequence comes from Platycnemis pennipes, assembly GCA_933228895.1. Lineage (NCBI taxonomy): Eukaryota > Metazoa > Arthropoda > Insecta > Odonata > Platycnemididae > Platycnemis > Platycnemis pennipes. The sequence goes on from OW121850.1 coordinate 116,164,856, forward strand.
AAAGACACAATTTGACTGACCCGAAAGTGACAAGGGCTTATACAGACTAACGAGACGGAATAAAAAGGAGCAAATACAGAAAGGCAGGAATGAAAATGAGAGGTAACGATAGTGTAGAGAGCGGGTGGGTGAGCGCGATTAAGTGCCTGCTGTCGCGAAATCAAATTTGCAAAGCCGTGGAGAATTTCAAGTCACTCCGAGCGGAAGCGACGAAGTGGAGAAGTCATTCGCCAACTCACTCCCGCCTACATACAAGCGATCCCACTCTACTACGGGGAATACTGAGCAAGAGAGTGTGTTTCCCGGGGAAACTTTCCCTGCGCTGGGATGCACACACGACCGCACTCGAAGAATCTTCGATTCTCGAGAGCGCTGCGTTAACGCTCCGTCACAATAATGCGCAAAACTTGAAGCGTCGACGGCAAATGGAGCCCCATTCACGAGCATTCGCGCTCGGTCGGCAATAATCGTGCATTTCCGCCAACCTTAGTCACAACGGCCGCGGAAAAAAACTGGAATAATTTCACCGCCCGCATGGGAGAACAGCTTCAACTGTATGTGCTCAAGAACCTGCCAAGGATTCGAAATTACGACCAAAGATCTTCAGCCAGAATCCTAATCTTCTATATCTGGCGTTTTGTGTTCTACTCTCCATCTTCACCTACACCTGCGCGATACCCTGGAAGTCACCATTAGGGGGTGTGGCAGGGGATGAAGATCACCAAACATGCGCTATTCACAAGCAGAAATTAACTAGGGTACCTGTTACATGGAAACATGCTACATAATAGGGTCACATGCACTAGCTGTTTAGTATCTACATAGTTAAATCAGTGAAATCTATATTTTAAGATCTTTACAGTTTCAAGAAAACCAAGCCCCTACAAGCTGTATTGAAACTTTTTTAGATTCAGCTGCGAAAACTTTGCAAAAGCTTGGCATGAGAAGGGAATTTTGGCTCAATTGAGCCTCATCTAGTAGGTTTTACAGTCCGTGAAATCTATATTGTGAAATCATAACATTTTCAAGAAAACCAATCCCCTACAAGCTGCAATGAAACATTTTTTAGTTCCAGTGGCGAAAACTTAGCAATATACTGTCATAATCTATCAACCTGTCAAAAAACTATAATAAATGTTCTGGGGGAAATATATTTTAAAATCTTCCTTCAAATTATATGCGAAAATTTAAACACTTCAGGACGAAGTAATTACAGCAGATCTTCCGCTTAAAAATTTCCACGGCCTCACCCAAAATCCTTGACACCTTTTTCTGTCCCGATAAACGACCTGCGTCCTTTCCAACCCAGCGACAGCGACAACAATACGATCACCACGCGTTGTAGACCGTAAAGCGGAAGTTACAGAATAAGTTAGCGTAAACGACCACAAATGATGTCATCACATGCGGTGCCGTGGAGCAAGAAACAGATTTCTGGGAAATTAACGCGTGTTTGAGCAACTGCGCGGCCAAGCGGAAGATGTGCGACGAGGGAAAAAAAGGTGGTACGTGGTTGACTTTGAATAGAAAATTAGCGCGCGCCCCATTAAAAGGAACGAGGTTGGGTGAAGGGAGCGTAGGTACACGTCTCTAGGAATGGTGTAAGGGGTCGAACATTGCCCTCGTGCAATCTCGTGTGATGAACTCATCTCGTGCCCCAACTCCAAAAACAAGCAAACGCCAGCAAAGGCAAAAGAAGCCTCTCCCTATGCGACTTGTCAACTTCCGCCCTTGCGGAAAACGAACGCGAATTAGATAACTCTCGCAAGCGCTGATGGGGGACTTGAATCTGTCCGCGTCAGAGAGCAACTCGTGGTAGAAGGCTACGGATTACAGTTCCATGCGTAATAACCTACTGCAAAGTCACAATGGGGGCGTTTGCTGGGGACCGAAATCGCAATTTTGTACAAGAAATTGTTAGATGGAAACGAAGAAAGAAATTTAGTGAAAAAATTAATCTTCTAACCATAACCATTCACTCATAAATCAAAAATTAAAATAAGCAAAAGGTGGCGCTCACCGAAAATGCTGTTTAGATAACATTGACGTCAATTTCTTCCCGTCCTTGATGGCTCGTATGGGAAAGGGAGGGAGTGGAGGGGGATTCTCGGAAGGTCTGCTCGCACAGATTCTGTCGCAATCATTCCCATTGGCCGTGTCAGCTGTGTACCCCTCTTTGCGATAAAGCGAAGTATCTTCGCGGGCTCAGTTGTGTTTGGACGAAGTCGTTATACGCCAGAAGTTGCACCACACCTACTTTTCCGAAAGGGTTAAAAACATTAATTTTCGACGCCTATAACTCGAGAAATAATTGATGAATCAAAACACGGAAAAATACGGGTCTTTTTATTTTACAAACCCTATCATATTCGGCAATAAAAAAATATGGTAAACGACCCCATTAACACAAGACGCTCACCTTATCAAAAGTGTAATAGTCCAAAAATCTTCTAAACCATTTAAATAGATTAAAAAATAAACATGTATCACGATAATCCCTTAAGGTAATCTCAAGAAGGATTTTATAGTGCAATGAATAATTTTAATTGTTAAGTTTAGACTTGAATATAAGTGCTAATCTTTTTACGCATGATACGTAATGCAAATTTAGTGTGAATTCACCCACCTGCCACACACCTTTATGGTGGTTTTAAGGGTAAATTATAGATGTAGAAATCCATAATTTCGAACTTAGCAAATTTAGTGTCCTTCATTTAGTACCCAATACTTGGTAAAAATTTGGCCATCTATAATCGTACAGTGCAATGTGCACTATGAAACCCAACAGCGAAAATAATAAATTTATGCCTAATAAAATGTTGAAATTATGTCAGAGAGGCACTATGAGAAATTAACTAACCATAACCCTCCTGAAGAGAAAATATATTACTGTCGCAGGGAGAAATATATTACAGGCTCAGCCATCTACACGGTTGGACACGAAATACGTATAGGCTGAAGGGGAATGTCCAATAGAATTCACTGCTTCTTTCCTTGGGAAAAAATTTTTAAACCTTAAACTAAATATTGCTGCAGCATATTTGTGTATGTTTGCTCAGGTTTAGTACCCACGAATACTGTATACTGTCTATAAAATGTTAACCGAGAGACAAAAGTCACAAACCAACTTTAAAAATATTCTTGGATAATGAAGAAGTAATTTCGAAGCATTAAGACTGAGTTATGTCGAGGAAAGGACACTAGCTCCAACTAATTGGAATTTTAACTGAACATATTTCTTATTCATTCAATTTAATTTCATGAAAGATTCCAATATTCAGGCACCGGAGGGTGATCGTTTGCTACAAGGATAAATTATGTTATACGAACAGAGCAAGCAACAGTGAACAGCGAAGAAACTGTGCGTAGTAGGTAAGTATATCTATTTTTTCTATGCAGGTATTCATGAAATATTTCGAAATACAAAACCAGGTAATTAGGAAAAAATTCGACCGGAACCTTAAATGTGGGCACGGTGTGGATAGAAGCTTTTTGTAGGGCTGTAACGAGGAAAATAAATTCTATCTTGATCAGTATCATTTATAAAAAGAGGGTTTTATTCATATTTTTTCTTAACTTACAACTTAATGACTTTTTTTAACGAATTGGATTGTGAATACAATGAAAGGGTTGAAATACTGGCCCATATTCGTAATGAGTGTTTAAAAAGGGTGACAGATTTCATACTCATCCAAGAATTTCCAGATCAATGAATCGTCAAAAGGAAAAGGCGCGGAACTCAAGAGAATATTATCTACATCTTTGGAAAACGAAAAAATAAAATAAAGGGTTATTCAAAAAGAAAGAACATATTTCAAACATTTATTTCTTCCAAACTGTAAATGAAAGAAACAAAATTCCAACGCTTGCTTCTGGGCAGAGAAAAGTTCAAAATTTGATTCAATTGTTCAAAATTTGAACAGTCCGGGTAGATGTTCCAGTTAAGGCCGCAGTGGCACTATTGCTTGTCTGTATAAAAATGGCTGCGACACCACAGGAACAATCATTTGGGTGCTGCAATTGGGAAAAATTAGAGTTCATTGTTGAAGTGCAACGCGCATTTCGCCGCCAGTTAAACAAAAAACCACCTCGTAACACATGGTAACACACTGTCACACATGGTGCTCATTTTGAGTGCATAAAAAAATTGAAATTTTCTCTGTCCAGGAAATTTGAACTTATGTTTCAATCTTTTATAGTTTGGAAGAAATAAATGTTTGAAATATGCTCCTTCTTTTTGAATAACCCTGTAAATCATTTTCAGAGGATTCTGGACGGTGGGACTGCGAAACTGAGGGAAAGTAAGCCACAGAAGTTAAAAACCTACCATTCCATGCAGCGAGGTGAATAAATTATAGGAGTTCAATCAAATCAGAGACGCAGCGATGCAATAGATGCGTCGCCCTTGATTCTCCATTAGAAAAAGACAACAGGGCAGCGCACCGCATCAGTAAGAGGACGTGGAAGGTGCATAATTGCTCCGGAGAGAGATGCAAACAGCCCACGGGATCATAGTGCAAGGTAGGGAGCTTCTAAAGAGTGCCACCAGGGAGCAGTCCATCTGCTTCGGTGCGGACCCGCCCCCAACCTACTCCAAGCGACAACTGCTCCGGCAAACATGGTCGGCACAAAACAGAAAGGCATAGGGACTCAGGCGTGAGATCACGCATACGCACCGTGGGCAAGCTAACTAAAAAGCTCGAAACGGGGAACACGCACTGTACACCAAGAGAGTTAATTTAGTGTAGCATTTCCTCCATGAATTTTGATTCATCCCCTCGAGTGTGCGGACACAGTAGCCATAGAAAACGTTCATCCTTCCCACCCCCCCTGCACACACCTCCGCGGTGGCTCACTGGATAAGCAAGAGGTTGAAAAATTTGCTTCTCGGTTTGCTCAAAAATTTGTATTATTCACTGCACTTGCAATCTCTGAAATAAGTAATTAGTGTGCCGGCTTAAACCAGAGAGATAATTTTTACAACCGCATCCTACAATTTTTTATGAATTAATGAAGTAGGAAATATTGCAGGGAAATATTTTACAAAAGCAATACTCAGTAATGCCTTTCTCTCGTTAATTTCTATCATACGCATTCGACAATCTACAAATGAAACTATATATAAATAACAGAACAGAACGGTTATTTTCAAGGATGAAACGGAGGTAGGTTTTTTGACGGGAGTGTTCCAACAATGTCATTACCAGTGCAAATAGTTGGGGCAGAAACAAACACGACAACTTTAACCCTAGAACGGTAACGCGGGGTGAAAAAACACCCCAGAGCGGAAATATGCAGTAAAATACTCTCGTTGTATGGCATACCTGTGTCCAGAGCACAGGGGTGTTTTGTCAAACGTGCGCTCAGCAAGAATAAAACATAAGAAATCGCAATGTATGTACTTTTCGCAATGATGATATTCATTTTTTTGTACAATGATGGTGTGTGTGCTCTTTGCTTTCTAATACAGCCGGTTTTTAACAATTTGAACGAATTTCTTACTGATAATACCCATTACCGCGGCAGAAATCGATTTTTCAATCTCTTACAATTTGCGCACTTTGATTTCTTAAAATAAATACCTTTTTTTCACAACAAAAAAAAACAACTGATATAGTCTTAAAGCATAGTATCTCTCCTTTATAATCCCGTTTTATTCACTCAATTCGGTAGCTAATTCATTAATATATTGTAAATTTACGAAAAAAAGTGATTTTGCTGATTTTTCACGTTTCTCGTCCTTCTTACTCGTTTTACTCGGATTCTATAAACTTTGAACAAAAACTCTTTGTGCCACGTAATTCTACATTAAAAAACAAATAAATGAGCTCCTATAGGACTCTCATAGTAACGATGGGTTAGAGACACAAATTTTAGAAAATTGGGGTGTTTTTTCACCCCGCGTTACCAGAATAGGGTGAAAAAAATAGCGTTACCGTTCTAGGGTTAAAAAAGGTTTTTCATTTGTCAATGGGAAGAAGGATAGAAAAAAGGGTATTACGATGAAGTATATTAAGCAAAGGAATCACGTGAATAGAAAATTACTTTCATATTAATCTAGGACAGATAGGACAATAAAAGTGGCCGGCTGGGGTTATTTCGGGTCAGGGAATAGCAGGGATAAAAACATGAGGTGAAGAAATAAGTAGTAGTGGAAGGGGCAGATTATCCAATTTAAACGACTTTATACGTGTTCAGAAACGATAAGGGTTGTATTCTGCATGAAAAAGAACATTCACGCTCGATAGAAAGTGCTTAATCACAGTAATGTGAAAAAGACTTGAGGAACCACTTAACCGTTAGTATAAACCACCAAATTAGTGGTAAAAAGGAGAGAAGAGAAATTTTATGTAAATCACATACTACAGTGTGAACAGCCGATCGGGTTGAATAAAATGGAGGGCTACTAAGCAAGCACCATCTGCTATACGCCAGCAGAGGTACGCAAGCACGTACACCCATGATCATAAAAGATTACGGATATACATTATGATAACACAATATTTCAGTCGATAACCGTATATAAAATCTTAAATAGAAGGAGAATCTTAAATGGATGAGATTGCTGCAGAACCGGCCATTCGCAACGGAGCGACAACGGAAAATTTGGAGCATATTAGAAATCTCGCTATTTCAGCCTGAAGTCGCTAAGTGTTTCTATTATTATGTTATTATTATTTACCTCTCTGAGAAGGGAAAAAAGAGAATACGATAAAAATATAGTGGCCTCAAAAATATATGAGATGTTAATTTTTCTTTATTTTCTGGGTTTTGTTAGTAAGTGTTCGGGCTGGCTATAATCGTAGCATGGAAATATCAATAGTAAAGGCAGACACAGATTAGGAATATTTCGAAAACAGTGCTATAATATTGCAAGTTCTACGAGTGGCTCCTGGAAGCACGAAGCGAAATGAGCGGAAAACACACGAAAACCATTTCCCGAAGGTGCATTTCGGAAATGAGAAAATTTTTCTCCGCTCTCCAGCTCTTCATTATTTAGGGTGAGTGGGGCCTCAAGGGTGGGATTGAGAAAACTTAATCGGGAAGTCGGCAAGATTTAGACAGTCGCTAGTCTTTTTCATTTTATTTCGGACTGCGATACGTGAACAGAATAGGATACGTTTAACCCGGAAAGGTAACTTTCAGAGAAGGGGATAAATCAAGAGTGCTCGCATCTCGACCAAGGGTATTATTGTCCCTTTCTCTTTCAACCCACCAATGCACGCCCTCACTTTCCTCCTCCCTGGAACCCCCAAATGTCACTGGAACCGGGAGAGATAGCTGCCCAACGCTTGGCTATCCCAGGAGGGCAATCACGAATCAAGTCAAGATTTCTCACCAGCAGGTTATCCTACAAAGAAAGTTGGCAAAATGGAAGAAAGACAGGTAATAAAACAGAAAGGAAAAATAGACAAATTTTCCGCGTAAAATGTGGGACTATAGTATATATTGTAGAAGTTACCCTTAATACTGTTAGGGTAGGTACATAGCATAGTAGATTTTAGTTTTTTTTACCACAGGATGAACTTAAAATGGCACAACGCAAGAGCGTTGACAACTTGAAGTCTATAATATCGTGATTTTTTACAGTAATTGAGGTTTGCATTTGACATTTCATTGTATTTCACCGCGTTAGTTTTGTTAATACTGTCAAAGTTTCGTCGGAATTTCGCCTAGTGACTTCAGGCTGTAATACCGAGATTTCAAATATGCTCCAAATATTTCGTTGTCGCTCCGTTGTGAATGGCCGGTTCTGCAGCAATCTCATCCATTTAAGATTCTATATACGGTTATCGACTGAAATATTTTGTTAACATAACCTAAATCGATTTTTTAATCGCCCTAGGATAATTGCTTTACCAGGCTTATTAATAACTTTTACAAAACCAGAAATTTAAAAGAGTATGACCGGATTTCATCATCTGAAGATGGAAGTTTACTTTTTGAGGCAATATCACCCAGAATGATCCAGAATCACCCTGCTTCGTTATAAATGAATATTCTAACTTGAAAGGACACAGACCCTTAGTGTCGTTTCTCAGTGTAAGTACTGACTTAAGGACAGCTGAAAGAGATGGAATATTGTACGTGGAATTCCACGTAAGCATAAGCAAGCTGCGTTCCTCACCAATAGAGAAGGATACTTTGCTTCGCGAGAGAAAACAAGGAATTGAAATATCTTACAGCTAAATTGTCGATGCAAAGCTTTAGGTATTTAATTCATATTTTTGTGCATGTATTCCTCGAAGTCTCTATTGTTATTTCTATTGAGTGTGGACCGAATGGAAAGTTGCAATGCTCTACTGGGAAATGTGATTTATAATCAATAGTTAAGAGAATATTCGGAACTCTGGGGCACCAAAACCTTGCAAGAACACTTATATTTCACCGCTGTGAGAAAAGGTGACCGTGTTCCTTGGCGAACCTTTTTAAAGTCTAAGAAATGAAAAAGCTGGTTGGAGCAGCTAAGATTTTAAGAAACACTTTACAGATATTACGGTCCGGAAGTCAGTGGCTGAAAAGTATAGAGAGCCCTTTCACATGCTTGGAAAATTTTTTAACTTCTTTCAATCGGGACGAGTTTTAATCGATCAATGTTTGAAAAGGACCTTTTCCTCGGGCTTCTTGTGGAGCACTCTCCAGGAATTTTGATTGAGCTTTTGCAGTATTACAAGATGCAACGCTGCACCATTTCATTTCAATATTTTCTTAAATTCTTACAAGTAGGTCTAATATAAACAAATCAATTGCTACGTTTATAATAATAGTCCAGCAGAATTATACCGGAACCCACCTGGTTTGCTCACATCACGTGGAGCTGGATATAATTTTCGCAAGAAAACTAAAATGATGCATTTTCAAAGCTTATCACAATAAACATCGGTACATATAAGTTTAAAGTTGGAAATTTTACAATCTTAGAACTGAATTCAGTAGAGAAAATACGTCCATTTTACTAGAACAATTTCTTTATGCCACGGAAACGCTTATTACATCATGGTTTTGAATTTATGGGATGAAAACGGAATGATTTGTTATACAAAGCTTATTTCAATACTCCTAAACTAAAAATATTCTGAGTTTTACATGTGGATCCGAGGTACTTATCAAAGTTTCTTCTTAACTCAACTTTTTTTTTTAATTTTCAGTTTCATACATTCCATTTTATCTCGGCTCACAGATTATATCTCCTGCAGAAATTTGAAACGAATAGCTTTACTGCATATGGAGGATATGTGTATATTAAAAACCCTTAGATTTCACCAGGCAAAAGATTAGAGAGATAGAATGTCGTGCAGATAGGTTCAAATATTCATTTTTCCCCGTCCTATAAGAGAGCACAATAGGCATCATAGCAAACGGATGGGTAGGTGAAATATTGTTGAAGTAGTCTGAAGTGCATGATTTTTCTCTGAACCATTGACATTACTAACCCATGCATGGTAGGTTAATATGGATAAAAATAATTACATAAATGCCATTACAACCAACAATCCATTTATCACTACGTAAATGCTCTAATCATATAGCTGCATTTGACCACATTATCACAAATGTTTCCACGTTATTGTCTGGTTTCCTGTCAATAGTTCAGGTTTGGTGATATTTACCCCCTACCACACACCCTTGCGGTGGCTTGTAGGGTATTGCATAGATGTAGATGCGTGTTTTCAAGTATGTACCCGCACTTATAGGCACTGCACACCGAGAGGAAAGACTCAACGTTTTCACACTTACTTTTGAAACACTAGAATCGCCAAATTCATTTTTAACATTCACATTTAATTGCTCCCTCAGCACTTAAAGGTAATCCAAAACGATGAACTTGAATACATTTGTTTTCCCACGATATCGTCTGAAAGGTAAACTTATTAGAAGGATAAAATCTACTCCAAAAAAAGGTTTGAATAATCATTCCATCATTTAATTCATAATTAGTCTTGGTAAAGCCCCGTTACACGGGTCTCCGCACTGCGCAGGCTGAATCAACTTTATTTCTCGCAGGGGAAGGCACCCGAGCCCACTGCGATAGTAAGATCCCACAGATAGATCACCATTTTACACGATGCATGGTTGTGAGCAGCTATTATTCGTGGAATTCCATTGTAGATTACCTGTGCAATAGGAGAGAGTTTTGTTTAGACAGAGAAAACGAACTGTACGCAGCACATAGTACCTACGTGAAATTACGTTTTCGTTAAGAAGTTTTTCCGATTTTACGGAGCGCATATAGCATTGATTTCACACAAAAATTGGTGGACCCACAGTGGTTCGTCTCTGGGTGACAAGACGCGTTTCTGAGCAAGTTCCTCGGCGGTGGTGTTCGAGGTGAGGCGAGGCAAGGCGAGACAAGGCGAGGCGAGACAAGGCGAGGCGGGGCTGCCTTACGTGTTTTGTCGCGCCCGTGTTTTGGGGAAGAAGGGACCCTTAGAATGAGGAATGAGTGCCTTGGAAACCGGGAGAACTCGAGCCACGCTCAGTATTCCGTTCGGCTCCTGCCAGGGCTTCTCCTTCCCTCCCCCCCTACGCACTCGCACCCTCAAATCCCTTTCCTTTAAAACCCTTCCGAACCCTCCCCACTCACTTCGTGCCCAACACCTCCACCCTCCTCCCCGAACATGGAATCCTTTTTCTCTCCGGGGAAGAGAAAGAAAGGCAACGAGGAAAAAAAAACAGTGGACCCTTATCTCCTTATATACCTACAAATATATATAGCAGCGTGGCACGGAGTTTCGGCCGCCCGAAGATCCAAACCGCTGGTATATCTGGGCTAAGGACTGGACATGATTTATTGTTCACTAGAGAGGGAGGAAGAGAACGAAACCCAAGGAGAACAAGCATTGTGAAGACGGCAAAGCCACACCTCTCCCAGTCGTGACTTAATTCGTCCCTGAAAATGGAGATAAGTCGAGATTTGTGCCTTATCTCGGTTATTTTGGACGCTCGCCAATATTTGTGAGAAAAGTAGAAGGAGACAGATAAACTAATAAGGTGTCATGCTCCCTTGAAATACTACGGACATAAATGCTTCGTGGAATTATTATTCGATAAGCAAACTCGCAAAGTTCGGGTAAAGGAAATATAGTGAGGGGAGCACGAACGAAGTATCTTACAGGTTTCTTCAGGTGGGTGAGAAAAATTTCAATGACATTGCACTGCCGTATTTACAGACAATTGTTCAATGTTGGTCATGAGCGATAAAGTAAATGCACGCATACTGTGGGTTTCAGGAACATGAGCACCTGAAAAATTGCACCATCAGTCTTGACGAACTAACGCTGGAAACATAAGCGTTACTAATTCAGCCATATATAAATAAGTGATTTCAAGGCTTGCAGAAGTATTAAAAAAATATTTCAATTCAATAGGCAAAACTTTTCAGCACCGAGCAAAAATCAAATGAGATCTTCTCCTTCTTTTCGTTACTTCGTACTCTCCATTCAAATTAAAGACGACACGGAAGGGATTTCAATTGGTTCAAAAGTATACATTATGTAAAAATATGTTAAACTGAATTAAAATGCTTCTCAGAGAGTCCTGCCCTCGGGCTATATACACAATGAGGTTGTATTGAAGAAATTAAAGTCGGAAGTCTGTTATTCACCAGAATATATTAACATTACCTTCTTCAACGTAGCATTCCCAGACTACCATCCCCTGTTTGTTTTTTCTTTACATCTTTCCCACCTTCTTGCATAACTCAGCATAACACTGCGTCAGCAATGGAATATATTTTCCGGGAGGGACTTTTAAAAGCGAGCACTGAGAAGGAGGGGATCGGGTTGGTATGGTGGCTAGGGTTACTGGCCTCCCATACCGAGGGCCCGGGTTCGATTCCCGACAAGTGGAGGACTTTTCAGTGGAAAACCGGTCACCACTTGAGTGCCTATTGGAGGGCATTTCAAGTTCAGTACTCCGTTCGTCGGATTGGACGTTATGCCGTGGTCCCCGTTAAGAGTAGGCTAATGCTGACGCCCGGTTTCTCTCTACCCTTCCTCTGTTCCCTGAAAATTCCTACCATTACCCAATTATCCACCTATCCTAAATGACGCAAATGACCTCAGCTATCAGTCGCCTCCTCTGAATAACCTCCACTGGGAAGGAAAACAGAGCAGCCTGTACAATCGTACAATTGAATATCATATATGTAGTTACAAGGAAAAAAAATAAAGCAGTCTACTTTAGGAGGACACATGAGGTCGATGGAAGAATTTGTTAGACATTCGTAATTTTTTTGCTCCATCAATGTTTCCACGAATATTGCTCCGAGTGGTTGGTAATCTCGAACAAGTGCACTCGCACTTTCCTCACGTGACTTCGCCGCCCGACAAAGAACTCCCTCCTGGCTTTCCCTTACTCATTTTTCCCTCCTTCCTACAGCACTATCCGGGACCCACGACCCAACTTTATTCACAGTAAGAGAGAGAGAGATAGAGAGGAAAGTAAGGAGAAGAGTCAGCCCCGGCCGGGGGGGACCGAGGCACGCATTCGAGACGCTGCTTGTGGAAGTCAGCCGAGGCAGCGAGAAAGGGAGTGGAAAGAAGGGAGGGAAGAAAGGGAGAGGGAGGAAGAGATGGAGAGGGAAAGAGAGTGGATTAAGTAAAGGGGGCTTCCAGCCATCTAGCGCCCACCGCAGCGCCCCCGAGCGTCGAGATAAGGAGACGGGCGGGATAGGAGGAGTAAGTGAAGGGATGGAGGAAGAGTAAAAAGACAAAGGAGGCGGAGGGAATGAGTGAAAGGAGTGGGATGCAGGTTGGACAAACAGCCGAATCCGAATTGGAGTGGGCGGGGCCAGGGATTGAGAGAGAGAGAAAGAGATAAGGAGAAAGAAAGAGAGAGAGGAGAACATCGCGAGAATTGAATCCGTGCTCCAGCTATACAACTCCTCCCTCCCCTACCCACCCCCGCAATCTCCCACGCAACCAAAACCATCTCGCTTATTTACTTATTCATTGGCGGATTTGCTCCCACCCCCTGGCCGCACGTCCACCCAGATACGCACCTCCTCCAAATCCACCCCTCCCACCACGCGGTTTTACTTGCCCCATCTCCTTATTTTTCATTCAATCAAGCGATCATCTTCATCGCATCTCGACCTTTGGGGACGAGAGCGGAATTCCTAACGAGGGGAAGCGTGCTCGAGTTCAACAAGAGGGGATATTCGCGCAAACCTGTCCCGGTGCCAACCATTCCTCCCGCTCCCCTCTACGTCCTGAGGCACAGCACCCCCTCCGATCCACCCTCATCCGCGCAACCTTCTCCCACGCGACCCAAAAATCCACCGCAAGCTCATTCCGCCCATCCCTTGGGCGGGAATGAATAGGGCAGGCCCTTAAAGGCGACTGCGACAATTCCAAATTTTCAAATACGCACGAGGAGGTGGTGGGGTTGAAGTCCGCGGCGTAACTAAGGCCTTTAGGGGCCCTGAGGAAGAACCGCGAGTGAAGGCCCTTTAACTATATGATTCAAGGAACGGAATTAGTAAACGTGGAATCAGTTTAGTACTTAGGTGTAACACTTACTCAGAATCTATCATGGGGGAAACATATCAGGGAAATATGCAGTCAAGCAAATAGAAGGTTGGGGTTTATTAAAAGAATATTAGGGAAAAGTGAGGAGAGGGTGAAGGAACGTTGCTATTTTTTAATTGTTTGACCACACTTAGAATATGCTGCGAGTATATGGGACCGTTATGAAGCAGGCTTAATTTACGAATTAGATCGAGTACAAAGAAGAGCGGCGAGATATGTAAAAGGGTGTTACGATAGAGAAAGCAGTGTGTCTGGTATGTTAGCCGAATTGGGATGGGAATCGCTGTCACAACGCAGGCTGAACTATAGACTTAATCTTCCAGGAAAATTTAAGGAGGTACATTTCATTAATGACGTTAATCATATATTGCTGGCTCCGACTTATTATGGTGGGCTCAATAATTCTAATAAAATTAAGGAGATAGATTGCAGGACGGACAGGTTTAAAATGTCATTTTTTCCGCGTACGATTCGAGATCAGAACGTTAAACATCGCGTAAAACGGTAATACTTATAGAGGTAATATTCAGAGTAGGTGCATAGTATTTTTTTTAATTACCTGTATGTTCAAATCAACGTGTGACTCACATGCATTGCTTTTTTTTCCATGCACGGGATTCATGGGTGTGTACTGCATGATTGGGATTTGGTAATTTTCCTTCTTTTTTCCCCCAATTACTTTTAAAGGTGTAGTGTTTGTTTTGCAGAGTTCATTTTTGCTTGTTGTGTCATTGTTCCTGGTGTGTATGCACCCCCTGCCACACACCCTCGAGGTGGCTTGCAGGGTATGTCGTAGATATAGATAGATAACTTATGCGTAACTTGCACTAAATATTTAAAATTTGTAGTATTGAAAAATTTTACAATTAGGACAGAAACAAACAAACGTGTGTATACTATCATAATTTTCATCATCATCATTGGTCAACAATCCTAGGATTGGTTTGACGCACCTTTCCACTCGATTCTTCTATCGGCCAACCTTTTCATTGTGACGTAATTTTTCTCTTTTACATCCTTCAAAACCTGTTCCATATATCTCATACGAGGCCTGCATTTTCCAACCTTCCCGTTCACTTTTCCCTCGACGGTAGTCTTCATCAGGCCATCGTGTCTCAAGATATGGCCGATTAAGTTACCCCTTCTTCTTTTCAGAGTTGGCAGCAGACCTCTTTCCTCCCACTCTTCTTAAAACTTCTTGGTTTGTCACTAGGTCGATCCATTTACTCTTTATCATTCTTCTGTAGCACCACATTTCGAATGCTTATACCCTTTTCTTCTCCGCTGCTGTCACCGCCCATGCCTCACTGCCGTCATGAAACACACTGTATTTTATTGGGTAGTTCGTGTATGGTGAATAAACAGCCCCTGTCACACACTTTTATGGTGGCTTATGGGATGCTATGTAGATGCACATTTCTATTTTGCTTTTTGGGGAACTCCAGAAGCTCAAAGCTTTCTGGGTATTGCCCCATTTGTCCGTGCCTAGTTTCGCCACTGGTTGTAGTGGTGGCTTGAATACTGGATTCCGACTCCGAGTTCCCAGGACAGTGTGATGTAAGTGGGAGAAAAATTTCATCGGAGCCTTTACATGAGTGATATGGACAACTTTCTTTTAGTGACTGTCTTCGACCGTGGGATGGGACAGTGTCCAATCCATGCGGATATACTTTTATAGTAAGCTTATTCTGACCTGCTTGTTTCCCCAAAACCTTCCTTCGCTTTCTTTAAAACCAACCTCAATCCAACAGCCGACTTTTCTTTAATAGTATACAAGAACTCAATTGTCGTCCAAGTACCCGAATAACAGCATCAACAGCCAAAACATAAAGCATTGATCAAAGCACCAATATCAAACATTTTTGCCGAAAGCCAACGAGTGACTTTAAATCCAGTAAATATTGATAATTTCTTAAGAGCACACCGATAATCTTGTCAAGACGGGGGCTACTCAAATCTGGCAATTGACTCATTGACTTAGATTAGTGTACACCGTAGATATGTCGCAACGTAACACAGGCAACATTGCAATTGCATATAAATCCTCCCTCTTTCGCCCGAAACTTCATGATATCTACAGCCAGAGTGATTTCCCTCTCTCTACCTTACCTAACGTATTACTTCTTGACAGAGCCCTACATCCTCTCATTAAGTCCTCAATCCAGTTATGCAGTTCAATTAAAAGGTAAATAAATTAATATATCCCCACGGAATACAACCAATTCACGATGAAATCAGATTGAAATGAACTCCCTAGCCCTGTGCTAAGACCAAATTAGCTGAGGAATACGTACTAAGAACTTTAAAGACAATACTTTAACAGGGTGAGCAATACGATGATAATGTCCATCGTTGCAATTTCCTTCTTATAACGTGGTAAACAGTAAACGATTACTAAAAAAGTAGATAAAATAAAATTGGTGGCAAAAAGAGAAAACAAAATAATAAAAGGACAAACATTTATAAATGATAATGAAAATGAATAAATTATACTTACGTTCCCGTCACAATAAAATTCTTACCATAAACTTCCTGACCATTATTGAGATGTATTTCAAGTGTGTTGAGGAGCAATTAGGCATCCACCTTATTGCTAGAGACTCAGTCGCGTTGATGCCTAAATATTTTTTCCCTGCCTTTTCATATCCACTCTGCAGCATAATGCACAGAAATATCCGTGTTTTTCAAATTTCTCTGCCATCAGAATCTTTGTCGTCGGTACCATTTTCCGCCATCAAAATATTTTTTCGCATACATGCAAACAGTGTTTGGAAATATTATTACACCCTGTGGCCACCGAATTATACAACATCGCCGCTGGTGCATATGTGACATCGCCGCTTCAATAAAAGGCTTAACTACAGGCCGTATTTACTTTTTCTCCCTAATTTACAGAGCGTGGCTCGAGGGACCCATATTTTCGATCTCTATAAGTTCCTGTGTCATGCATTACCTTTCCATTAATAATAATTTTAAATTATTAATGCACGATGTAACACAGGTCAACCTTATACAAGAGCGTTTAGTGACTAACAGCCATCATTAGTCGAACGGATAAATTATGAATTAAAGAGCAAGTCTCCCGAAACTTAAATAATTTATAACAGGAAAAGTAGACAATAAATAAAACTTTGATAGTAAATTGGTAACCACGAGGCATTACCAACGATTAGCCACGGTAAGTGACAGCCACTATATCAGAATCAAGTTGATATTACAGATATATCACAGTGTACATTAACCATTTAGAGCCGATTACTGAGACTAATTCAGGCATACATTTTCCGACAGTGAAACAAAGCGTAATGCCTTAGATTTATAAGCTTCTATTAGTGCCGCAACCAAATTGAAAGGTCAGAGATACTTGGGGGGCATTTTTGTACCTGTTTCTGTCTAAAGTACTATTAAGTAAGTAACAGCAGAGGCCATTGGCCTTATTATTGTTGAATATTGTCAGATATATTAGGAGCTGAAGATGCGTTGAGAACTTAGATTTAGCGTACTATTCGTGTTTTTGTTACCCTACTGCAGTTTCTGAAAAATTACGACCTTAGTCAAGTTATAAAACCACTAAAATTAAAAAAAAACATTCTTTGTTGTCGTCCAACTCCCCCGAATAAATTCTACCACTAGTATTATACGCATGTTAATACTCTTTCCTAGATTACCCATTTTAATTTTCCGTTACATCTCAAAATATGAAATGTCCATTTCGCCACCTTCTAAATTCTCCAACCAAATCTCATTTCTGTTCTGCCATGCCCAATAGTTCCTCGCTTACTCTCCGCCAATTTAACCCTCCCAACTCTGTTTCCGCTCATCTTCTAATCTTAAGGGCCAGTTTTTTTATAAAAACAACCAAAACACTTTAGAATATATATTAACCTGTCACGTTTTTCTTAATGCAACCGAATGAATAAGGAAAATGATTAAACTTGGTAAGATTAAAAAATGTTTTTGCCGATTTAATTTTGAACTTTCCAATCTAGGTTTTGATTATTCACAAGGTTGGCCCGAGTTTCATCGCGAGCCTTTTATATACAAAAGCCTTTGAAGGCAGTGATGCCATAGGCGAGGAGAAGAAGATACGGGAAAGAGAGATCGAAAAATGATGAAATCTGTTTCTTGAGCATGATTGAGTAGGAATGAATGGAGTGAGGACGAAGAAAAAAATACTGAAACCGTAAGAAAGGTAGGAATGTTGGAGTTTAGGAGATGAGAGGTGTAAGACAGCGCACATTCATTCAACACACACACGTAATAGTTTTTGAGAACAAATATATTTACTAATGCTCTAAATTTCCCTACTCTGTGTGTGACTTCGGAAACGAAATCACTCCGGTTGTCCTACTTGATTAGGTATTCAACAAATTGATAACTTCTTATGGCAGCTCTGTTGTTCATCTCTCTCATAAAAGCTCAGCTTTCTGATCAAACGGCTATGCTTACTTTTAGAAAAATACGCTGCAATACAATGAAGACTCGAAGCATATCGATCACATCACCGAGTGTGCAAATTGAAACCTATAGGTCGGTGAATTAAAACACGTTTGTGGAATATTACCAAGTTTTCTTATTACCCTCAACAACCTATTCGGTTGATCTCATCATTCACTTGAGCTGACTGCCGTGATAATGGAAGCTCGAGGCATTCCGGTGATTAAGCTCTGCAAAACCATTGGTAAATTCATCGAATACTTGACCGTCATTTGTTACCTCCGCCACTGCGCTCGCAACGTGAAGGGGTCGTGGATACGCTCTAAAATTTGTACGCGATGCGATTAACTGCACAGAAATTAAGTCTTGGTAGCTATCGACGGCGCCTCGATCCGGGATATTTTATTCACAGGCCATTATGGCACGCACCTGCACGCTTTTCCTGTGGTGGAAGAGGAAAAAGAAACAAGCCCGTCAGGAAAGATTGTTCAGCTCGTTTAGCTCGCGGTAATTGCAGCAAAAAACAACGTCCCTACCCCCTTTGGCCTTCCGTGAGGGTTCTAGTTGTTTAACTACTTCGCCTGCTGACGATTTAACTAATCGTAAATTTGAATTAACGACCACACTTTGAGAAATAGTCAACTAACAAACTCAATGTCAAGTTCTTCTCACTCAGGAGTCATTTGAAAATTTAGTAATACTGATTTTCAATTTTCAAACATTTCTCTCCTTCCATATAACGATCAGTACAATATTTAAGACCGCTTTAAACACTTTACATTACCAATGAGCTTTCTTTTTCGTGAATGATCAAACAAGAGTCCCTTATTAATACATTACTTATTTCTTCAAAAACCATTGTTCACTAATTACCTCTGGTATCTTTATTATTATTTGAACAAGGAATTAAAGTGTCTTCTCTATCGTAATGTACTGCTAGATCTCGCATCCATGACGGTAGCATATCGTATCGACAATCGCAAACCCCCACTCTATTTTTCATTATTCAAGTACGTTGTTTTTAAGTTAGGCAATCACCTTAGAGACCTGGTTTAAGTTTTTAGGAGCTCCCATGGACACTGGATGTGCATTGTTAGAAATATTTTAAATAACTGCTGCATCTACATCTACGTAATACCCTGAAAGCCAGCATAAAGGTGTGTGGCAGATGGTGAATTCTCACCATGCATGCACTAGGGATGTCACATCGACATCGATGTATCGGACTACTCGATGTTTGTTGCCGATACATCGGAAACATCGAGTGGTAAGACAATCGATGGAACATCGACTCGATGTTTTCA
Source organism: Platycnemis pennipes (assembly GCA_933228895.1). Taxonomy (NCBI): domain Eukaryota; kingdom Metazoa; phylum Arthropoda; class Insecta; order Odonata; family Platycnemididae; genus Platycnemis; species Platycnemis pennipes. The sequence goes on from OW121850.1 coordinate 116,184,129, forward strand.
AAATACTCAACATCGCAGCGATGTTCTAGGAAAGGAGCGGTATAATAAATGTTTTTGGTTGACCAATAATTCATTTTTCTGATTAACATAGTCCTTTTAAGAATACGAACGAACCTTTCCTAATTACGCCATCTATAGTTCGCGTGTTGGGAAAAAAGTGAAGGTATAAAATCGTTCATGTTTTCATCCCAGTGTTGCCTTTCAAGAACAAGATCCGCCATGTCTACATCAGTACCTTCTGAGAGGATTGTATCAGCTCTCAAATTGGTGGTACAAGATAACAGGAGTAGGTTGGGGTCGCTGCATATTAAGCAAAGAGTGTTCCTTACCGATACTGGTAGGTTTAAACGTTTTAAACCCACTGTTTTTCAATTTGATTTTTCTTATACTACCAAGCTTAGAAAATTTTTAGGGAACTGGTACACCTACTTTATTGTGTTATTTGTTTTTTGCTGTATTATATTTATTTATCTTTATTTCATTATGGAACAGTGATATGTTTTCTATGTTTAAAAATAAATGCAATGGAAAAATATTTGCGGATTATTTATCAATATTTTAGTAATTTAGTTCCGATTTCCGAATAATTTTCAAAATTGCAAGTTTTTAAGAAGATGCTAAATTTCTGATGCATAATACCTAATACCTCTATGATAACACCTAACCTCAGATATGAAGGCATAAAAACTCGATACATCGAAACATCAATGTTTTTTGTCGATGAATAATGAGTGAGTGGTGAGTACTTATAAACATCGAAACATTGACCACTCGATGTTTTTTAGCCGATGTGGCATCCCTAGCATGCACTACATATCATGCATGAAAAAGGATTAGTATTAATATACTAGTCTAAGCTTCACTATTTAAAAAAAGATAAAAATAGCAAAGCAAATATGCAAAGACATGCTGTTAGTTGGGTTAGCTTCAAGTCCTTATACCAACATGCAGTTAGCTATGCTATCCATTGCAACATTCGTATTGGATATATTTACCGTTATTCATATCCCTAATTGTACGAGGAAAAAAGGACATTTTGAATCTGTCAGTTCGGCAATGAATTCCTATAATTTTGTGACTATGGTCCGGTATACCATGGTAATTTGGAGTTCGCAAAATATTTTTAACATCATCACTGAAAATATGGTCTTGGAATTTATTTAAGAGATGAAGTCTATATTTCAAGCTTCGATCCGACAATGATTCCCTCTTTAATTCATTTAATAGGCTGGTTACTCTAATATAATTGTCGTACCGTCTCTTTACAAATCTTGCCGATCTCCGCTGCTCACGTTCAAGTTTATTATTTAGAATAAACTGAATAGAATTAGGCGATACTTCATGAAAAATTGACATAGTGTAAGAAAAACTTAACTTTGTATTTTTCACACTTTTATTTGAGAAACACTACCGGTTTCGACACTCCCATGTCATTGTCAAGGGTGTTTTTGACAATAAACACCCTTGAAAATGACACGGGAGTGTCGAAACCGGTAGGGTTTCTCAAATAAAAGTGTGAAAAATACAAAGTTAAGTTTTTCTTCATTATTTAGGCCGATTTCGAAGGGATCCCATATACTGACAGCATATTTCGAATGCTAAAGGGTGTAGAGAAACCTGGTGCCTGAATCAGCCTTATATTCTCGAATGGCGCCAAGGGGTCCACGGTTAAGCGTCCCATCTAACGGACAGGAACCTTAGCTTAAAGTTCTATCTTATTATTAAAAGAAAGATATTGCAATTTTCCAAAAGTAAAAACTTATTCCAACTAGTTTCGATGTTACTACACCATTGTCAATGGTGTAGTATCTAGGACTTGACAATGGCCCTCGGGTTAGTAATACAGTACTCCATCCACCACACCGACTCTTCACACTATTTCCTCCCTCTACCCTTTCAACTAACGTACAGCGAAGAGTAGATGTTTTTGTGGTGTACATTCCAATGGTGATGACTAGTTTCGATGTTACTACACCAATGTCAAGTCCTAGATACTTTACCATTGACAATGGTGTAGTAACATCGAAACTAGTTGGAATAATTTTACTTGTGGAAAATCGCAATATCTTTCCTTTAATATGGAACGTTTCCATCACATCACACCTATCTGGTTTGTTTGTTCTCTCTATCAACTGGTCAAGTAAAGATCGGTTAATTACTGACTGTACTCGAACCAAGGCTTTCGGGTTAGAAATACAGTGCTCCATCCACCATACCCATCCGTCACACTATTTCCTCCCTCTATTCTTTCAACTAACGTACAGCGAAGAGTAGATGTTTTTGTGGTGTCCATTCCAAATTAGTGCAATTCGAACTTGTGGAGTGCCCAAAATCATCCAGGAAATCCTCTAGTTTCCAGAACTCACGAAGAAAAACCTTTCAAAAGCCACGTGGCAACCTGCAAAAGTCCTTCGAAGTATTCTTTTAACAAACTTGCTGCTTTACTCAGAATTTCATTCAGAGCCAGCGTAATATCTCAAATAAATGAAAACCAACTACTTACTGTCAACATCAGACCAGGCCTAACCAGAGTCAAATGGCAGGCAGCTAATTACCCATTTTCTTTCTTTGGAGTACCTTAGCGCGAATCGTTTTATGAGACCTTGTCTTTTGGATATGGTACTGCAAATATTTACGTTTTTATTTCCCCCGAGATCTGAAGTAAAATTGATACCCAGTTATTTCACTTAACACGTTACGCTTATGAAAAGTCATTAATGCATAGCACATTTCTTCCAATTCGCTACGATAGTGGGTGGGTGTATAAAGGGCTACCAAGAATGCAAAATTAGCATGAATTATTTGAGATTGGAATAAAATATTCGTCTGGATATTTATAACATATTCACCAACCTATCTAGTAATTTTAATTCTATAGTGACCTAGTTTATTTGACGGTAAGAATGACATTTTAAATCTATTCATACGCCAATTATATCATCTTTTTTCGTGATCAAATTGGCCACAGTATAAGGAAGTATTGAAAAACTTTTCCACAACACCGTTTGAAGGAAGAACGGCTTCAAATTTAATGCAGTGTTTAGTCAGAACTTCATCCTCATATCAGATAGGGATTACAACGAAAATAAAACCTAACCCTGCTTGGTTGCAACCTATTTCATATATTCCAATCCAATTTGCTAATTTCATGTGACCAAACACTGCGGGCTCAATGGGCCTGATATTGCGAGGTCAGAGTTCACGACAATGGAACCAAATTTGGAACGTTTTGGTACTCAAATCATAGCCCTTGCCCAACTTAATTTTACACTCCCCTTCCATTGGTGGAACGGAAATAAAAGGGTCTTCACACGTGTGACTCTCAGATGCAATTTATATTGATGTTTTGAATTTTGTAGAGAAAATTGCTAAAGAAATATTTTACTGTGAGCAATAACGTCTTTTCGTGCCTGGTTTCCTTTTCCCGATTTCATTTCCAAGTCTTTGTCCCACGTCTCAATTTTTCTTAAGCCCCTGAGCACTACTTTTCCGTGTCCATTAGCTAACCACCTGTTATCTCTCTGTATGGTTAATAAATATAATGCATGTTGAATATGTAGGTATGTTAAATATGACTAAGTGAGGTCATCATCAGGCACATACTGATGATGACCTATCGGTTGAAACGCATCGTACCGACAAAAAACTTACGGAGAAGTGTGCCTTCTTGTTTTATTATCAATGATTAAGTGAGTTCAGATAGGTGTGGTGCCTAGATCCATATCCTTAGGGGAGATTAGGCGGAAGATAGGAATTAGGAAGAAGAGAAGAAAGGAAGAAGGCGGAAGCCTCGAACCCGCCTCAAAAAAAGAAAGTTCATCTATATACTCAGAGGGCAAGTGTTCAACTGCCTGCAGCGCTGCAGGTTATTCAATGGACTTCTTGTCCTAACTTCAGTACCGGGTGGTGAAATTTTCAAGTTCAGTGTTCCATCCGAGGGACGTTAAGGCGAATGGTGAGTGGCCTATGGTGTGAATCTCCCCTGCCAAGATGGAACCACAGTCGATGACTGTCAGCGCTCCATGACACTAACTAAGTGACCTGACCATTCCCAAATATGGCCTTGGTCTCCCCTCGGACACCGGCTGCACCCTCCCCTACATCGCCCATACCCTTGCCCCACTCATAACATTGCAACATCGCAGCAGTTTTACTATGTCTCGCTCGGACTGCGTCTAGCCAGAATATCTCGCCTCGGCTGCCTCTGGCGTGAACCGGCAACCCACCCACCCTTTTCCTTTTCTGTGTGAACTGGGAAGCCGTCGCAAGCATTGGTCATTATTCTTTATTCATCGTTTTCTGCAATATATTTTTCACTATTTGTATCGGAAGAAGACTGCATGATGACTGGCGAAAAGATAGTCCTAAAAATAGAGCAATGCGGCGAAAGCCTCGAATCCCAAGGATGTTCATCAGAAGCCACTGGGTAGCCTCGAAAACAATCCACATCGCTCTTACTAAATGAAAAATATTCTTCAGCACCTGGTAAGGTAGGAGATAAGACGAGTTCAAGAGGTCGGCAGGAGAGGAATTAGGAATTTTCTTTCCAGCAGCGCATCACACATCACCATTGCTATGATAACATTTATCATAGTTTTTTAACAGACTAAAGGTAGGATTTCACAAAGCATCTCCATTCACTGTCAACCCCCTCATCTCGGCGTATTTTTTTTGCATCCGCACCACTTTCCAACACCCCTCATCTGACATGCTTCACAACCCTCTTCTCTTTTTTCCAAGCATTCCACCCTCAAGAGCTATCTTCAACATCCTATCGCCACCTATTACCTACTCGCCCCAGTGACATGCTTTGTCTTATCCTGATTTCCAAATATCTTCCCTCCCCCAACATGTCCACTGAATCCGCTTTAATTTTCTTTTCGCTCCGTCCTACGAAGATGACGGCACGAAAGATGTCTGAATCACTTTTCAGGTGGCGAGCCTGAATGGTATGTTATAACATACTAATGTGTGCTAAATACTTGCTTCTATCTTCTATACTGAAGTGTCATATGTTAAGTTACTTCAGGACGGATTTCAAAAAGGAGTCCGTGTTCTGTTCCCTCTGTAAAAGAGCGCAGCTTATTCTAGGCAAAATTGGAATAAAATACTAATCAACAGAGTAAAAAAGGCTTCAGGTGGGCATTCCTTGATATCAAATCGGCTGTAACAGAACTCGAGTGACATGCAGAATAGTAAAACGGGTAGTAGAGAGTAGAGTGATAGGAGCGAAGTTCTCACGCGGATCATATTCCGGCCAGAATAATTGGACCCGATGGAATATTACGCCCTGAATTCGATACTTGCAGAAACCCCTTGACCTGCTCAGAAGGGGCTGCGGGGCATATGTTCTACTCGTAGCAAAATTCAATAAAAAACTTTCACAACTAATTACTGTCAGGAGTAAAACCTGGATGTTTTCACATAAAAGCTTGGCCAGTAACAGCAGCAGAATAGAGAACATTGGAAGCGATGGAAATGAGTGGTGTTGTAGAAGATTAATGAAGATCAAACGTACAGACTGAAATACGAATAAAGAAGTTGTACGAAGAGTTGGGGAAAGACGTTTTCTGTAGATGATTTGCATTAGGAGATAATCTCATCGGACATACTATGAGGCATAACAGCCTCCTGATGACAATCATTGAAGGAATAGTAGACGGATAGAATTACCACGGAAGGCCAAGGATAGATCATCGTGAGCAAATAAATGGATACGCTAAGGTAAGAAAGATGAGGGAGTAAAGAGGTTCGTTGAGAAGAGTGCAGATTGTAGAGCTACAGCATAGGTACCAATTTTCAGATTGATGGCTGCTAATGACTTAGGAGTAATTCGGTGCATTAACATGAATTTCCTATTCTTGAGCCAACATTGCCGGTTGTATCATGTAATTTAAAGTTTAAACATTTTATAGATGGCAATAATAAATGTACTTTAACACTATTCAAACTTTTATTTCCGGTTCTCTTATTTCCATAGATCGGAAAACTCGGGGGTCAATTATTTCGGGAAGCAAAGCTTTATTATACAATTAAAGAAATTTGTTCTCCATGCGATTCTTCCAGAATTCACCATTCCGGAAGATTATTTGGATTTTGCAGTCCATAGGAGTCCACACCATAAAATTACAAAAGGAATATCGGGAAACATGTAATTGTCCCTGAATTTCGTAGTAATAATTATGGTTTAAAATAAAGATGGGTCGATTCCGATTCCCGATTCTCGATTCCACCGATTCTTAGCGGAATCGAAGAATCAAAGAATCGAAGCCTTCAAAGTCGGTTCTGAAGAAATAAAAACCAACCAAAACGGTACGTGATTTCAAATTTCCCGGGTGAATGTGAGCACGCGCTCACGCTCTCTAGTGGATCGTCCTGCAAACAGTAGTATAGTTTTGGGGTTTCCAGGCCAGATAATTTATGCTGGGGTTTCCAGGCCAGATAATTTATGCTGGGGTTTCCAGGCCAGATAATTTATGCATACGACTCCCGCATTCCGATCGCACCCCACCCCTACCCGCCCCCCACCCCTCCCCCATGATTGCCGACACATATGCCAAGGACATGAACATCATGAGCGCGCGTGTCGGAAGGTTTTCCTTGACATTTCCATTCACCTTTCACTTCTGAGCTCGTGTCGAGGAGACACCTGCGTTTGGAATACGTCCAGATCATTTCCACATTCCTTCCCGCAGCTGCATTCGCTTGCAACGTTACGATGCTGGATCGCTCCCAACGCAATATAACCCCATCCCATCCATTTTGCTAATGTTAAATCGAAGTGAGAACATAGCTATCAGCCAATCAGAGCTCAGAATACACTCCGGACCTACTGAACGGTTCTTGCCGTGGAATTCCTCTCTCAGATCGCTGATTAGCTCTTTTTTCGTAATATAATCAATAAGTGGTACTAAAGGTAATCAGTCGCTGACAAATATTCGACACGCTAAGATGTCTCCCCTACTCTCCGTGAAAGCTGAGCTTGGTGGGAAGCATCAACTGATCGTTCGCAAATTCAAGGATAAAGTGAGCAACATATATGAAGTGCTCCTCCCATTACCACTACTGGGCAACAACGGAGAGAACGATCTTAATCTCAGCATAGAATTTCAGGACAGATGCTATACAGTGTTCAAACATATGAGCAAATCCATAAATCTGTTGGGAAAACGTGTAGTATTCTCAGGGTTTGAAAATCCTGAAACAGAGGAAGTGGAGCGTTTCAACGTCTCCACGATCAAGCTCCTGAAACTCGAGGGGGATAACCTGGAGAAGGCCGAGAGACAAGACCCATCCATCACGTGTCACGTCTACGAAATAAAGAAGAAGAACATCGCCTATCCGGGTGTAATCGTAAAGGGAGGAGGATCGGAGTTCATTTCAAAAGGTGGGAGAACGTCAACAGATGGTGTCCAATTCGATTTCGCCCCACCTGTGACATTTACAACAGGAGAAAAGTCTAGAATAAACTACGGTACATCTTACGGAGAAGAAAGAGGGAAGCATTTGGATACGTATACCTTTATACTGAATGTTGTACCAACTGAATATACTTTGTTCTAAATAAAAAATCAAACCTTCTTATCTAGTTATCATTTCTTAATACCTTATCCTTAATATTAAGAGGAAGGGTTATTCAATAAATGAAACCATTTGCATATAGGTTTTACAAAGAAATTTATTTCATTTTTTTAACATATTTTATTTTTCATACACCAATCTGCCAGCTTATGGCAATTTTTTCTTGCACATTGCAGATAATTTTGAGAATGAGACTCGATTAAACAGCCTTCATTTGTTGCTAATTTTTTAAGTGAAGGACAACCGTACATTTCCAAGTTACCCACGCATATTCCTTTGGGAAGAAGACTGGTCAAGAAGGATGCCTTTTGAGCACCTTTTGTAAATAGAAACTGATATTCCCTCGTATATTTAAATAATATACTCTCCAGTTCTGAATAATCTACATCTCCAGAGTATTCATTCAGACCATGATAGTTGTTCTTCAGCCAAAACGAGTCTTTCGCGTACAGCAATCTTGCCGGCGATTTGAAAAGCCACGTATTGCAACATTTCGTTTGCACATTAATAATAGCCAATTCCTTGACTATGTATCCACCATCAATTTTTGCGAATCCTTGGAATTCGATAATGCCACTCATGGTGTAATCTCTCAAACTTACAAGGTTTTTACACCCAATGCCAGAGGTTCAAGAGATTACAAGAGTTTCTGACTTACAGAATTTTACCTCATGCCAGAGGTCAGAAACCCTTTGCATACACACGTAATCAAAGTACAACCAAGTTATACCTTTTGATTACCAGACACATCATTCAACATGAGCACCATCTCAAATTTCAGCCTTTCTAGATCATATTCAGTGTTATCACTAGATAGCCCAGTAGCGAGAAATTGCCTAACCTTATCACGACTGTCCGAAAGTCTCTGAAGGAATAGATTTATCAGACTGGAGAGTTTTAACAGAGCTTCCCATTCATCAACATTCAGGTTAAATGAGCTCTTTGATAAAATGTTTTTAATGGACAAATGTCGCTTCCCAAAGTAATTTACGTAGGACAAGCAATTCGAAGAGAGCTGATCTTTAAAAGCAGCATATAGATAATTACTCACTGATTTTTCTAAATTTATAATATTAGCCCATTCACTGTGTGAAACAATAACACTTTTTTTATTCGTTTGATTAAAATGTACTACTGGTTCAAAGTCTCTGCTGGGATCGTAACCCACACAAACACTTTTTGAATTTACACCATTCAGATAATACACTGTTTGAAGCAGTAAATTATTGCTGTTACAAGATGATGGGGGAATAGGATGATGTCCAGGAGGTCTCTTCCTTTTCACTGGTGGAGACTCCTTCCTCGACGACGATAGCATAACGACTGATGATGGGTAAGATATCGTCTTGATTAAGAGGGATTAGTTGGAGGAGGGGTGGGGGAACAGTCGCTGGAGCAAGGCTCAACTTCTGCTTTGAGGCGATTATATTGCATCCATTGAGCGAGAGAATGAGCATCTCGGAGTGCGCAAGTGCTGTTACGCAACTTATGACATGGGTTTAGACAGGAAAAGGCGGGGAAGGAGCATTTTTCAGGGGCGGGACAATGGAATTCTTTCTTTAAGGAGATGAAGGTACGGTCTGTGAGGTCGGAGAGGAACTCACACTCGGCTTCGCTATATGCGTACAGAGAGGTTGCTCCTTCAATGATGGCTTCCAAGGCGGGTAGGAGCTCCACATGAGAGATGAAACCATGATCGAAGGTGGTCTCCTCACAGTTTAGCGGGTCATGTAACCGCAGCATTTTTCCACCAGCTATAAGCTTCCCATGCTTCTGAAAACTCCCCCAAAACAGACGATTTGAGTCAATATCCACTGCAGCCAGCTCTATCACCCCACCCTTAGAGAAACACACGGAAGTGACGATCTGCATTTCGGAGAGTCTATCTCATCAATGACGTTTCTCTCCCCGGAGCATGGTATTTATTCTCGAGCAGCAATGCTGAGCCGCAGGATGACACCTCCTTTCACTCCTCAACTCGTTGAAGGTTAAGTGAAACAGCTTCAGAGCACGGCAGTCGTTGAGATGAGGTATGGTGTGATTAAATTGTGTGAGGAATTTGTGTAGAGTGTTTCCTAACGATTTACTAGCTGCATAAAGGCAGCAGTACTCTCCACAAATGTCAGAATGAAAACTTTGAATCTGAACCCGATTGTAAGTGCAAGCGAAAGGCTTCAAAAAATGTGTAATACTCGGAACAAAAGGTACCAAACCATAAGAGTCGAAATACTCTGCTATACCATTGAAAATATATATCGCGACCCAATGAGACCCGGGTAAGTACGACGGATCTAAATTCACTACATATATACCATCTCTAGGAGAGTGAGGTAATTTATCGGAAGCGTAGACTCCACGGAATATTTTAAGCGGATTTAATAACCTATTAATCTGTAGACTATCCATTGCTAGACTAATAATTTGTGATAATGTTCCGGTTTTTATCAATTTCTAGAGAGGTATCGTATTCTGCAAATACCAAGCAGGTTACGGTATTTTGTAATTCTTTCTCGAATTTCGCCTCTATTCGCACCAAACCCCGATCTCCGAGACTTACATAATCTTCGTTTCCTGAATCGTCAGGTGTAAGATCGAACACTAGCATGAAATATCCATGCCCAAACATATCATAGGTGATTTGATTACCTCTATCATAATGCTTTATTCCACTGCCTGAGAATATGGTATCATACGCCCGCGCCCAATACTTTTTACTGCTGAAATTACATTCCAGTCCCTCGGAAGGAATCTGAACACCGTTTACAAAGAGTGAAAAAGTTTCCAGGGAATAGTGAGAGAGAGCAAATGGATTTTTCTCAACCCTACCAGCGTACGAGTCATTATCAACCATAGCAAATATTATAGTGTTGGGTATTCGACCTACGATCGCATTATCAATGCTCAGAGTTCGTCCACCGGAAGGAATCGTGAAAGATTTCATTTCCGTACGTTTGTAGTGATATCTAGCATTATTTTTTTCTAGCATATTACTATGTGCTACTAATATTGAAGGGTTGATGTCAAAATGCCGAACGTAAAGTGTTGCATCTAGTATTTTCATTATTCCTGCCACTTCACCCATCAGATGAAACGCAGGGTTTGAAATCATCAACCTGATTCCTATATCGACTCGATCTAACAACAATTGTGACTGATTGAACACGTCCACATGTAATTTACCATATAGTTCAACTTCGGCACTGTTGTTGAACCATGACTTCCGCTTTATGTAACCTGCATTGCTTTTAGTAGTATTATTAATATCATCCCCCGTATCCACTTCCCACCCTACATTTCTCAAATGTGTTTTGCTAGCGTCGACACCATAATTTAACGCATTTTCAATATAGCTCCTGTAATGATAATTATCCTCCGAGGGAGTTACCAACGTGCCATTGAAATAAACGTTACACTGCTCAAAGAGGGAGTGGAGAATATTGTTCACAACGCCAGGTTGATTAGCATCACTAGACGTAAAATCTGTCAAGTCCGCCTTACACACTTTCACTCTCAACCTGAGGAATATACTATTCAAATCCTTGTAGGCATCACCGGAATCTTTAATCACGAATTCAATCACCGATCTATTATCCAGCGATGATATAGGTTTATATGAAACTAGTCGCTTTGATAAAATGTTAGTCTGAATGGGTGGATTGGGTTGGAATAAGTCCAAGGAGGTTAGCATATGCTCAGCCATGACTTAGTTTGAAAAAATATCACTATGCACGACCTTCTTCCCTCTTCGCCTTCTCTGCGAATGTCCTTTATTTTTCCTGACGCTAGTTTTTATTTTATTCAATCGTGGACGCTTAACCAGTCTCACCCCACCCCCACTCATGTTTTTTATTTTCTCCTCCGCTTTACGTTTCAAGTTCTGCCCCGCCTCGTTTAATCTTCCTCTCAATATATCTTTAAACGGCTTTGTTCCTAGATCGCTCAAGGCCGCCGCCCCGGCACTAACTGCCTCCTTACCAACCGTCTTCAACCCGCTGTAAAAAAGAGGTCTGGCAAAACGCCACAAACCAGCAAGAAAACTACCGATACCCCGCCCCTTTTGCACACGATACGATGCTCGATATATTGGTCCAATCTCCCCACCTGACTGCTTTAGGTAGTAAGCCAAATATCGATCCGCCACTGGAGCCATCTCGACGCTCAATGATCAATAAACTTATATTACGCCTTTTTTATAAAATGCAATACGACGATGGAAGATTGCTCACCACTACGAAATGGAATTGGATCTCCGAGTTTGTTTGTCAAAAGAATTTCAATGCTTTCAATGTTATTCTTTTCGACTGGGTGATAGAAAATGGGATTGAATGCCCAGTGTAAGTCTTGAGTGTTTAATATACGCAAGCATCGACTGAGCGAATCACCTACCAGTTGAGGTTTAATTATATCTGTGTAAACGTAAACGTTTTTGGAAGGAGACAAGATTTCTCTTTTCGTTCTACCGCTTCGCAATTTACGGTATTCAGATTTAATGTTCTTGAAATTCTTTACGAAATCCTCCGCAAGTGTTGATGAAGATGAATCCCACTGATAGAAACGGAGAAGAATACTTGATAATATCAGAATATCATGTTTTATTTTAGCCTGCTGTTCACCGTTGAAATCTTTAATCGATTTATCGAATAATTCCTTGAACGAATTATATGTTCCTGGCTTTAACGTATACTTAACATCATCCGTAATAATCTGCACGGAGTTTGGTGATAATCTCTCATTTACACCACTCTTTTTATCATTCACTGTCATTCCATCTGCGTATATCACTACATCATTCGCTATGTCAAGCCTTTTCTCTCCGCTAATCTCAAAAAATGATGGTTCGAAGGCAAAAGCTATGCTCTCGTACCTACCATTTGGAACGATGAAAAACGAACCATCCTTCAACTTTACTCTAACAATATCTTTATCCTCAGGCCCACCGATTTCACCCCGGACCAAACCCTGCTCGTTCCGAGTCCTGTTGTCCTTGGTTGAAGAATAATTTGTGATTTCTCTCAAAACGCTCTGCTTATCGTTATCCTTTACTCCCTCGATTGGAGGAATAGAAATCTCGGCCAAACCCACCATCCATTCACCATTTACCAAATCGAGACGGTGCGATAATCTCGTACGGAAATGTGAGATCGTGTTGTGAGGAAAATATGTTTTTGAACTATCACTAGGCAACGTAATGTAAAACTCGTTCATATTTTACGCACCGAAGAAGCGGAGATCCAAGAATTAAATGATTTTGGGTATCCTTGCCACTTTACAAAATACTCTAAATCACCAGCCCGCCCCCTACGCTTTAAAATGTTTTCAATCTTGTATTCCGTATCGGGGGAAAGGTTAACCCTCACTAACTCTTGCTCATAGAAACTACCCTTTATATCCTCACCGTTCAGATCTTTCAACTTGTACGTCGGTATCTCTCTCGATTGATCCACACCCTCAACTTGAAATATTTCGTTGGTATAATTAGGCGTATATCCTTTTCCGAATGGGAGTCGCTCCTTACTGATTCTGACGTAATCACCCGTTTTAAATTTAACATTTTTGCTTATAAGAGGTTTCCTTGTGCGACTAGCGATTGAGAATGCATTTTTCTCATTCACTTCAACAGGCTTAACTCCTAAGCTGGAATGTACGCTATTATTATAACTATTCACCAATTTGGATAATATATCCACGTAATTGTACGTTGAATATCTCGTGAAATACTTGTACATTTTTGATTTTAGAGTGCGATTGAAACGTTCAACGAGACTGGCCTTTATGTCTGGATTGTTTGTTGTGTAAAACTTTACACCGCGTTTCGAGAGGAAGTTTTTAAATTTACTATTTACAAATTCACCACCCTTATCGCTTTGAATTTTTAGCGGTTTTCTTTCGCGAAAAATATCATTAAATGCCTCAACTACGTCCTCTGACCTTTTTGCTCGTAAAGCTCTTGCCCACGCATACCTCGAAAATAAATCAATCACCGTCAAAATATAACAATATCCTCTGTTGAATTTTTTCAAACTTCGCATATCGTTTAGATCACATTGCCAGCATTCATCAATGTATGATGTGATGTAACGATTTCTAGGGAATTTCCTCCTCATCGGTCTGTGACGTGTGTATGCTTCTTGAGAATCTAACCACTCGCGTATTGTCTTTCTCGAAATCCCTGTCACTCGGTGTAATTTCTCGACGGATGAGAAACCTGCAGCATGTTCTGGATTATTATACACCCTATCCATTATATCGTAATCCACTCGTCTCCGAAACTTTTCGGTTTCCTTGATCGACTGCTTCGCCTCGGTATTGCTCTTGGTGACTTTTCTTTTTCGCTTCGTTCTGACCTCTTTCTTTTTCTTTTCTTTAGCTGTTTCGATAGCTTTCCCACCGCGTCTAGTCTTCCCTCTATACGTTCCCATGTCTTATCCAAATCAGCATTCGCTCGTTTCACGTCGGCAAGCGATTTCCTCAGTGCATGGGTCTCCTCCTCCTCACTATCCTGTGACCTTCTATGTGACTGGCTCTGACCCAAGGATTTCACTATCGGAATATGAATGGGCGATTTAATGTCGGAAACTGTGTTCAGATATTTATCTAGCACACGCTTGTACATGTGCCATTTGTCTATGTCCTTCACACCTCTTTTCACCAAGACTGCTTTCATTTCAACATCTAATGCATTCAATCTCCTCTTCATTTGACCTCGCTCAAAAGCCTCAGGGTCGACTACGAGCATTTTACGCAAACTCATTTTCCGCCAATGAGGCTACCAATGACACCACTCAATATGGATCCGAGTAGCATTGGCAGAAAGCCTCCTTTCTGTACGAGAAGGGCGCGCTTTTTTTTAATGCTAATACCACGCGAAGCCAAGTCTCTCAAAGTATATCGATGCTTGAATAGTTTTCGCTTTAGCCTATTATTTATCTTATGTCTACGTTCAAGCGTATTCAAACAACATTCGGAGATGGCTTTAATCAACTCCGCATCCGATGCTTTTACTATAGCTGAACGCAACTTTGGTTTAGCAGATTTTAGCACATGAAGCAAATGATTATTGTTCTCCAATCTTTTCATCATGCACGGGCATGTAGATTACTGTGACCCTATCTTCAGGAAAGATTTTAGTACGGAATCTTAACCTTTCGTCCGTGTCCTGCCCGAGGTCTAGGACCAAATAACCGAATGGTTCTTGCGTCACCTCTTTATATACCCTTTCCAATTCCTGCGATTTTTCAGGATAGACCTGTCGAGCCAAGTGACCGAATTGTAGTCGATCTCTAGGATTTTTAAATGCTACTATATACTTTGAATTTAGGGATATATTTCTCGCTTGCGGGCTCTGATAGAATATGTTTTGCGTGATTAAGAACACGGAAATGTTAAAATGATGGCTTCCTCTTGTGAACAATTTGCATACGTCTTTACTGTACGCTCCCTCACTCATTAGATCATCTAGCACATACAACGTGGGCACGCCTACGAATTCTTCAAAAGGGGGTATTTCGGTTCGAAATTGAATTGGTGTACTCGTACGTATTCTTGGTTCACTTTCTCGACTGCAACACCACACAATCTGATGTATTGAACTATCGATCATGTGCGGTAAATTTTTCAAGAATTTCGTCACGAACGTGGTTTTTCCACACCCTGACGGGCCTGCGCAGATGCACGTGAAAGGATGTTTCCAGACCAAGGTCATGATTGGCACTGGTCTCCTTATGGTCTCTAATAGACATTTATAATTATCAAGCATCTTCATTCACCAAACGCCTCATGATGCGTTCTCTTCCGCGGAATTTTGTAATGGCCCCAAGCCAGGGTGTTGATACCGTCCTCGCAAATATATCTTTTGTCATCACTTGCGTTTAGCGTGACTTTGTTCATTTGTATCGTGTACAATTCATGCTTATTACTTCGAATGACTGTCATCCTTCTAAATTCTGTGGAATGTTCGTGCAGGCAACGGACATAGTCATTAAATTTTAGACATTTATCTTTGACAGATTTGGTTATACCCTTGGCTTTCTTTTTTTCCCTTCCACCTTCGACTTTGAAGGAATATAGTTTGCTTCTCAGACCTACGAAATGGGTTAAAATTAAAGAATTACATTCGTCTTTAAATTTCCCAATGACCCTTTTGTTTTTCTCAGAGTAGCAAGGGTGAGACTTTGGGTAGTTTGATGTGTCAAACGCATCCAGGTTGCTTAATATATCCTCATTGATGTCATTTGTGTAAATTTGGTAAATAAACGAATCGGTATCGCTATAGGAAAGGGAGATGTTCTTACCATATTTTGGCAACATTGTCTGATAGTGAAAGTCATACATTAATGTCTTGCTAAGGTCTAAAACACAGAAACCTATGTATATCGGTTTGTTCATTTTGATAGTCGCCTTTCTCATGTGAACGGCCACCAGAGATTCGTTGAAAATCGTTCTGT
Organism: Platycnemis pennipes; assembly: GCA_933228895.1. Taxonomy (NCBI): domain Eukaryota; kingdom Metazoa; phylum Arthropoda; class Insecta; order Odonata; family Platycnemididae; genus Platycnemis; species Platycnemis pennipes. Next base: position 116,200,154 of record OW121850.1, read on the forward strand.
CCAAAAATGTCGATTTATTGATTAACTTTTGCAATTTTTTTTCGTCAGTCACTAATTGCATGTTAATTCTTTTGCGTACATTCTCCATCGTCTTGCCAAATACGGAATTATTCATGAGCTTGTAGAAGTCTTTTTGGAAGTCATTAGTGGCTAATTGTCTTCGATTAGTGTTCAAGTCAATATATGTCTTTAACCAAGGTGATTGACTAAATTCAATAATTCTATGTATGTTTTTCATAACAAGTCCAAGGGAAAGTGCCTGCTTGAGATTTACATAGTGAATAACATATCTAGTCCGTCCCTCGAGCGTTGTAATTAACTTTTTATGTTTTCCACCGGGTGGGACTCGGTTTTCTGGACATAGGGGTAAATCAGAATGACTATCGTGAAGAGACTGTGGATACTCGAGATCAACTTCCAAAATATATCCCTTTTCGTTTTCATTTGATATTTTAGCAACCTCAAAATTAGAAATTTCATCACCGGAGAGCCATCGAAAATTTGCATATGGGAGTGGCTGGGAGAGCGCCCAACCATAAAGGTTATTCGCGTCAAGATAGGTAATGAAGTTAGACTTAGCTTCGGGATCATAATTTTCCAAATATTTATTGTTTGCCTCGCAATATCTTTTGCAGCATTGTGATATTCCCCCGCGAATACCTGCCTCAAACATTAGGAGCATGTCATAGTCTGTTAAAAGTTCCAATTCAATTTCTGTATGCTTTAGCATAGCATCAAAAGCTAACCCCGGCGCTGTATAATACCACGCAGGGTCAAGCTTGTATGCATCAAAACAAACGTCTCTAAAGTTTTCAAAAACGTCTGCTAGTAGTGTGACGTCACTTTTCAAATACACGTCACTATATTCTCCTAATGTCTTACATTTGAATGATGTCCAAACGTTAAAAGCATGAGCGTAATCTTCCTCAGAAATATCATCACCTGTGAGTTTATTATGAAATTTTTCCTTATCTGGAAGTGAGGTTTCATCTAATCGTTCCAGTGAATCAGTGTAGTCATAGGGGTATACCCCCTTCCTTGAGACTAAATTTGTCTTCTCATGGAATATTTGTTGGGTGTATTTGAAAGCCTTCAGATTTGAAACCAAGGAAGCCAGAGAAGCTGACATGAAGCGGTAAGTGTCAATAAACCTGATGCTGAAATTTTCATCGACTGACTTGGCGAATGTAATGTACTTTTCCTCGGAATTTGGGATGACAAATATTTTCCTCTCATCGTAATCTAGCTCACGAACAATGAAATGACCATCGTATGATGAAAGGTTGTGGATGAAAACTGGAAGAAAATTCGGCATTTTGTATTGTACGTTACAAAACTGATGGGCTGCGCCCCTGAATTTACCCGTCAAGTGATCGTGATCTCTCACACGGTCGTCGTTAAGTGGTTTCCCACAAATGTGACAATCGGTAGTCTCCTGAAACAGACTCTCCTCTTCCGAAGTGAGGGGGTTCATTGGAACGGTCTCTTTATATAAAGCGTTTATTTTATCCGCCTCTTCTTTCATTCGCTCGATAAATACACGCGCTGCGTTCGGTCCTCGATACAACTGAGGGCTTTGACAACCATCAGGTGTGATTACCATGTAGCAGAAGCTAAATGGTGTGTGTTTTTGTATCACGTTCGTGTAGGACGTACGTGAAGAGGGTTCACAAGTGCTCACATTTTCGAGAAGGCATTCAAAGTCGGTAAAGATAACATAAGGTACTCGATAACAATAATTAAGGTGCGTGAATTTTAAAATGTTTTCACTCTCGTTAGGCATTATAATTTTAGTTGGTTTCCCCGTCCCTTTGCAGGCCATTTTGTGTTCTTCGAGACGTGATATGTTGTGGTAATGGGTGAGACAGCGTTTACAGATGTGTATCCTCTCTTTATGCTTCGTAATTTGAGAATGAACAAGTCTTTCAAAATTTTTAGCTAGCGTACTTGAAACAGTAGATATCCTCATTTTGCACGTTGATTACAGATACAGTATTAGCTATTTTAGATGGAAGACTAATATAAGTTGAGCCTCGTAGTGGTGTATACTTGTTGATACGCAATTCTAATCCAATTACATCAGCAAGGCTCCACCCGGACCCCTTTGCTTGGAATTCTGACTTCTCCTTCAGTAATTTTGAAAAAGCCTCGTCCATAACTTCCCCCATATTATCCATGGATAAGAGACGCCTATTGTCTGTCTTGAAAGATGCATCCATTTCCTCTCTCTCCCCTTTACGAAATTTGCAAATTAAAATAAGGTTAAATTTAATTGAATTTTTAGCAATTACCTGTTCAATTAATTTTTCGGCTACCTGTTCTTTAATGTCGTTTAGGAAAAAAATTACGTCCCCAATTTTACCCTCCTCAGGAGTGATCCAGAACGTTTGAAGTCTAGATCGGATTGCGGATTCTATTTCATTAAAGCCTCGACCTAGTTGGTTCGTTACCTTCTGCCGATGTATATTAGTATTTTCGTGAGCTAATGTATTGTTAACGTTGTAATATTCTTCACAATATATGCAAAAACGTCTACCTTTAGCATCGTCTAACGCATCTTTTATTCTATGATAAGTATCTATGTCTTCAATGTTCTCAGCATCAAACACGATTCGCTTATGTATCTCGTTCAATGCATGTTCTAGTTCAGCCTCGGTATTGTACCTATTGTTATTAAAATTATTTAAAATATCAGAAATCGTTGTCATGATAGCGTGTATGATGGTGATTTGCCTGCGTTAAAAAAGTAATTCATTTGTATTAGTAACAAGCATGTGCAATTTCCCATACCTTATGATACACCTCGTTGGGGACGATATCATGGTAATCCCACAAAATGCAAGTTACTTCTTCATTTACTAGACGTATCCACGTAAACTGACTTGGAATAATACCATACTTATTACTGACTATTGTTACTGCTTTTTGAAACATATCTCTCGCGATTTGTTCCGCGCATAGGTGGAATAAAGAAAACATATTTGAAAGGAAAAACTTTAAAATATTTAAGCTTTAAGCTAAACTAAACTTTAACCATATGGAAAGTAATGAGAATTCAAATGTAAAATTGTACTCACAATATGTAAAAGCTCGTGATTCTTCGGAGAAGAACAGCAAAGCGTTGGGGCGTCTACGCGATTATTCTTGAACTGTTCCAGCTAAGATGTTTCCACTTCGGTTGCTAAATTAATTCTGAATGTGTTTTTCTACGAAGGCGGAGGAAGGGGAGTGGGGGCAGAGTGCGCTTAGGATAGGTGGAAGTTCCTAGATCGGGAAAGGGAGAAATCTGTCCCGATCGGTCGAGATAACTAGAAAAAATCTGCTGGCGTTCTCATGGCTTATTGGCATGGCTCACCGCCCTTGCATCAGTCCTCTTTTTCAAACGCGTAATATACTTGGAACTACTCCAGGTATCAAGGTTGTGAAATGAAAGCTTATTGACTAATGCAATACACACCACTCCCACTTAATGCACCTCAAACATGCAAGCGTATTGGAAGTAATCCAGTAAGATGATTGAAAAAAAACCTTGGAAATTTTAGTACCCCCCTCAGTTACAGTATATAATCCCCATGAGGGTTTCCCTTTCACCTCTTCAAATTAAGGAGTTATGGAAGAAAATTCCCGAAAATTTTGGTAAATGGCCCATAGGGCCAATACCGGATTCCTTTTCATAAATTTTATTTAATCACGTGGTGCGTAGTCAAGAGATGATAAACTTTCTAATTTAAACGATACTTTCATCTCTTCAAATTAAGGAGTTATAGAAGAAAATTCCCGAAAATTTTGGAAAAATGACCCACAGGGCCAAAACCAGATACCTTTTCGGATATTTTATTTAATCACGTGGTGCGTAGTCAAGAGATGATAAACTTTTTAATTTAAACGGTATTTTTATCTCTTCAAATTAAGGAGTTATAGTAGAAAATTCCCGAAAATTTTGGTAAATGGCCCATAGGACCAAAACCGGATATCTTTTCGTAAATTTTATTTAATCACGTGGTGCGTAGTGAATAAATGATAAACTTTCTTATTTAAACGATATTTTCATCTCTTCAAATTAAGGAGTTATAGAAGAAAATTCCCGAAAATTTGGGGAAAATGGCCCATAGGGCCAAAACCGGATACATTTTCGGACATTTTATTTAATCACGTGGTGCGTAGTCAAGAAATGATAAACTTTCTAATTTAAACGACATTTTTATCTCTTCAAATTAAGGAGTTATAGAAGAAAATTCCCGAAAATTTGGGGAAAATGGCCCATAGGGCCAAAACCGCTGGTCCAATCGAGCTGAAAATGTGGGAAATCACTCAGTACGTAGTACTGAGTGCCCCCTCCCCTTCTCAACCTCCCTAGGGGGTATATAGGGGGTGTCCAGACCAAAAATATTTCCTGACCCTAGTGTACCCTTAAAAGGGTATCCCCGTGAAAAACATCAAGGATCGAAGGTGGGTACTGTAGAGGTCCCAAACAAGAATTATTTCGGTTTTGAAACCATAACTATAAGTAGAAAAAAAATTCCTGTTGAGTGTGATCCATCATCGTAATTATGCAAGCGAATGCAGCTGCGGGAAGGAATGTGGAAATGATCTGGACGTATTCCAAACGCAGGTGTCTCCTCGACACGAGCTCAGAAGCGAAAGGTGAATGGAAATGTCAAGGAAAACCTTCCGACACGCGCGCTCATGATGTTCATGTCCTTGGCATATGTGTCGGCAATCATGGGGGAGGGGTGGGGGGGCGGGTAGGGGTGGGGTGCGATCGGAATGCGGGAGTCGTATGCATAAATTATCTGGCCTGGAAACCCCAGCATAAATTATCTGGCCTGGAAACCCCAGCATAAATTATCTGGCCTGGAAACCCCAAAACTATACGAAGAATCAAAGAATCGAAGCCTTCAAAGTCGGTTCTGAAGAAATAAAAACCAACCAAAACGGTACGTGATTTCAAATTTCCCGGGTGAATGTGAGCACGCGCTCACGCTCTCTAGTGGATCGTCCTGCAAACTTCAACGGAAGTCGTTTTTCCAGTGTTTCTTATCTTTTGTCATACGACCGTGCTTTTGTCTTTTATTGTCTGTGTTCCTATTCCACAGTGCACGAAGGCATGGTGAAATATGTCCTCACCAAATTTTGTGGAGATATTCAGTGGATTTATTTATACTGGTGGCAATTAACCTGTTAATTTTATTGTTATGTCTTCCCAAGTATGGAAATACTTTGCTATTGACGTTGGCAATGAAAATTACGCGAAATGTAATATTTGCAACAAACTTATTTCACGTGGAGGAAAGAGTAAATCAACGACGAACCTCAACAAACACATTTCTGTGCAACACAATATCAAGTTCAATTTAAACAGTGCCATCCCCCAACAAAGTTCTCCATCTCCGACGTCACCCTTGAGTGTCACCGTTGATCCACCCGTGAGCCCTACGACTAGCAATTCTCTTTCATCATCCATTGAGTTTCAGTGTAGTGAATCTTCCAATTTTCCATTTTCTTGGGAAAACCCATCTCCCAAAGCATATCCAAAATGTATACAGTTGGGTGATAAGCTGCGTCAACCGACACTGGGAGAATTTTGTGATAGAACAAGGAAATTCAAGTCAAATGATCCACGATCAGTAAAGATCAATAGATTGATCGTAGAGATGATCTGCTTAGACCTTCAACCATTTAGTATTGTTGAAAATGTGGGCTTTAAGAACCTTATGCACCACATCGAACCACGGTACGTGATGCCCTCCAGAAAAATCCTTGGTAACAAGTACCTAACGGAAATGTACAGTGCTGTCGCGACAATGGTAAGGGAAGACCTGGCCGAAGTCCAATACGTCGCAGTGACTACAGATATGTGGACTTCAATCAGTACGAATGACTACATGGCTCTGACTTGTCACTTCTTTAAAGAATCTGGAAATTCTCTGAAATTATATCACAGATGTTTAGAAGTTACTCCATTCCCGGAAGTTAGCCATACTGCACAGAACATTTTAAATTTCATTAGAGAGACATTGAGTGGTTGGGGACTCGCAGAAAAAATCGTTGCGGTGGTGAGAGATGGAGGCACAGACATCAAAGCTGCTTTGAAGAATTCCGAGTTCAAGGATATTAGTTGTACTGCACATTTGCTTCAAAATGTTGTCAAAGATGGCTTCCTAGATAATGCTAAAATCAGAAACATCATTACTAAATGCAAGAAGATAGTAGGCAGCTTTAAACATTCATCAAAGCTTTCGAAGTTGTTGAGGCGCAATCAAAAACAACTTGGTCTGCCTGAACACCGGCTAATACAGGATGAGCCAACGCGTTGGAACAGCACTTTGCACATGCTGAGAAGATTGGTCGAGCAGAAGAATGCCATAATTTTGATTTCAGGTTCACCTGATATAAAACTAAATGCTGAATTGAATGCTGATGAATGGCGAGTCACTGAGGCTACTGTGCAACTTCTGGAAGTCTTTGATGCTGCAACCTTTCAATTAAGTAAATCCACATCAACTTCATCAGAGGTAAGCAACTGTACCGGTCTACTCAGGCAGCCAATGCATATTTTTTAGTCTCCTTACAATTTCCAACTCAGTTTATAAAAATATTGAGTTTCCCCACAAGTTAGGAGAAGTTCAATGTATTGTTTCTTCAAGTGACCATAGATGTTTAGTGTAGAATAAAAAATAAAATATAAAAAAATGTTTCTGATGACAAAAATCTAATAAATTAACGTCATTGAATGTTTTAAAAATATTATTATGTATTTTGTTTGGCCAATATATTTCTTAGCTCTTTTGCAATGTCCTAAACATAATTTTTTTTTCTACAGATAATACCACTAGTGCAACTCATAAAGCACAATCTGGAAGCACCAGCACCCATGGGTTCAGGACTTCAAGGGCTGAAAAATGAACTTTTGTCATCGTTGAACAGAAGATTTTCTGGAATTCAGAGTGATTCTACATTGGCACAAGCTACCTTTCTAGATCCAAGGTTCAAGCAAATACCATTTACAAATGAACAAAGTTTGCAGAATGTCAAAGAGCTCATATTGGCAGTAATCAGTGAAGAAGATTCTAAAGTAGAACTGGATTCTGTGCCCCAAACATCCACTGTGTGCACTAGTTTAGGAATTTGGTCACAATATAAGAATCTTGTTACCTCTACAGAGAATACTCCCCAGGAAACATCAGGTGAGGAAGAACTGAATAAGTACATTAGTGAGAGTACATTGCACCCAGAAGCAAGCATGGAAGATATTGGGAGATACTGGCACAACAGCCATTTTCTCAGACTGAAAAAACTTGCTCTTAAGTATCTTTGCATACCCCCAGCTACAGTCTTCAGTGAAAGGCTTTTCAGCACTGCAGGGAATATTGTAGATGCCAAAAGAAATAGGTTGGATCCAGAGAGGGTCAAAATGATTTTGTTTTTGAATAAAAACTTGAACAATTGACTGCATGATCTGTGAATGTGGAAAAATTTCTGAATTTGAATGTATTTTTATGTACATCATAATGAGTATGTGCACATGATTTTTCTTTTGTTAAATTGAAAGATAATGTGCTATAATGCCTATAGTTACTAAAACTTCCAAATATCAGTTAAGTTATTCCTCATTGTAGTGTTTATTCTTTAGTGCTTTGCTATTACGTTTTACTGCTATAATTTTTGAAGTGAAAAGGCTATATTCCTATTTTAATGACTCGTATTTTGTTTTGAAATCTATAGAATTCAGTTAATATGGAAATCCCTTGCCATGTAATATGCATTATTCACCATTTTTTTAGAAGTAAAAAAATATTGTTTTAAGATTTGTGTTAGTTTTATTTGTTTTAAGATTTCAAAAAATATCCAAAACTTATAGCTCATTATATTTTATAGCTTGGCTATATATAATATGTTTCTTATTGAAATATTTAAATATTCAAACTTTGCAAAAGAGTACCATTTCAGAATCGAGAATCGAGAATCGAAAACACAGGAATCGGGATCGGGTTTGGAATCGAAAAAAACTGGAATCGACCCATCCTTAGTTTAAAACCATTGGTTTTCTTGAGTTTAAGATCCTCATCCAAGCAAAAACACTTTATTTCCTCAGCTGCCTGTTTTAATGTCATATGTTCCGATGATATTGGACATTTTACTTCAATGATGCTGCATCATTTGTTTTTCCATCAGGCGAGGCTGCTAGGAAACAGTGTCCGGGATCAACAAAAAGGCCACATGGAAACTCTGCTACCCGTTAACTCCTCATATTTCTTAATCGCATAAATTCATTTAGGCTACCGTATCTCATTGTATCATTTTCAGATGACTGGGCATAAAACTTTTCTTTTCTTTGTCTTTTCACAAGTGATTTTCCCTTCTCCTACAAATAACACCAAAATTTGATTACGTCAATCTATTCTGTCTTTCATCAAACCATTGCTCACATTCGGTTTGGACCCGCGTCTCTCTCTCTCTAGAGCTTCTATTGACCCCTCAACCGTCAATTTCTTTATCAGCTCTTCGATTTCTACATCCATTTCCTATTGGTCCATGTCCAATTTCTGACAGAACTCTCCATAATCCTTAGTTTCTTTTGCCTCATAAATTTCCCTAACTTTCCTCTTAGGCTTTTTTGCAAGACACCTCCTAGTTGACTGTTAGCGTTTAGGCCTTCGCTCGCCAAGTCTGTGTATACTTTTGAAAGGGCTTCTTCCACATATCATTTTCTACGCAGAATAATTCCACCCTGGTCCCAGCTGAAAATCAAGCCCCTGCACCCTGCACACGATGAGCATACAAACTACTTTTTCCGCGGTTCACTTGCTTGCCTCCCATAAACTTAGCCACTAACGACAAAATTCTCCGCCAGATTACTAGTGTCAATCATGGCTAGCATAATTGATTTCCATACCTAGGGTTTTAATAATTCGTTGACTCTTTCCAGGGCACCCATCTCCTTGTCGTTGAAAATGTTTTCCCTCCCCTCCTGATCATTGCAGTTATATACTTTGCAATTCGAGTGCTATTGAATACGCGAAGCGGCCCGTTTTTTAGATCCTCAACTAGTGAGTTGCAGCCATATTTTTCTTTTACTTTCTTTTGTTAGAAATAGTTTCAATTCAGGGTGTTCATCCAGAATTTTGAAGATGGATTTTGTATAACATGTAACCTCGTGACTAGAACAATCACTTTTCTTAACCAGTTTCCCACATGGAACGGATTCACGCACCTTTTCAAAAGCACTCGAATCACCACTGCCTACGAGGAAATGGTATTGAAAGAAAAGTAATTGCATCTCCTCGCTCTATCGAAATGCCTGAACAGACATGTCAGCTTCCATGCCACGTGATGATCCACTTATGGTGACCAACAACTATATTTGAAGAAAATAAGGGAGATTTTCATATTCTTGACCAAAAATAAGGGAGATTTAGAACACGGCAAAATTTCATAACAAAAAAGAAAAAAGCTATGCAGTTCTTGTAAACAAAATTAAAAAGAACTTTATTTTATACTTTGAGAAGGCCTAAATATATTTTGCCGCAGATTTTGCTTCATAAAATAGTTTGCCATCACTTTTTTTTATTGTTATTAGATTTAAAATTCAATTTACATTTCGTCATGATTACCGGGGGTTTTACTAATTATAAAATTAGTAATTACAAAAAAAAAAACAAAAATAATGCAGGAATATAGGACGTGGCGATTCCAGGCTGAAGATAACTCTCTCAGAAAGTACCACGGTTTACTCATCGGATTTAATGGGAACAAACATTGCGTCTCTTGCAATGTAAAATAATATCGCTAACAATTAAATGACTTTTAGAAAAGTGACGGCTACATTTTCGCATTCGTATGTTAAGATGAAACTGATGAAACCACTGTGTAAACATACTGTGGTGAAACAGTCAAATCAGCCATGGACAACAATTATACTTAAATCTTAAATGTTTAATCTGTTCCGGTGAGGCTAGGTCATTAGCAGAAACACGTATTTTTCTGAGAATCGGTTTGATGAAAACAAAAAAACGTACAAAATCTGAAGAATTGGTTCATTGTAGTCGTCCTCAACCAAATAATTACTTCGCTTGCCATTTCCTGAGACTCCCGGCAGACCTTTTCTTTCGTTTTGCAGATGAGAATAGACCACGTCTTTCTTACTTCGAGGATGGCCTTTTCTGGCAGTTTCCATGATAATCTTTTTTTCAGAGATAATTTAAATCGAAGAAATTAATTGTAAATTATTTCTTGACTCACTGAATGTAGAAAAATTTCTTGAAAGATTTACGCAAATATTAGGCAATTGGAAATAGCTCTCGATACGAAAAGTCGAGACGGACTGAGAGCAACGAAGAGGGACGCATAAACTTGCGACATCCTGCGCGCTGTCCTCTTCTCAGCAAAAACACAAGGTTGCAAGATTTGTCTTTCGTTCGTCCCTCCCCTTAAACGCCTCCAGCAGCATGGCCCTCATCCCTCCAGCGGCATCTCTCCCTCCCCTCCCTCATCGCTCCTCGGGTGCTTCGTAATGGTTCCATGATTTCGCCGCAAGTGACGCTCCTAGCAGCGCGTTTTTAGCGACTTATAATTATTCTAATTACTAGTTATTACCTTCTCGTAATATTATTTAGAAAATTGGAATTGATTAGTGAAGAAACTCGAAAACTTCGTAGTTTTTCGATTTTTATAAATAACAACGCATTCTGCCATTTTGGTAATTTTTTATCATGTTTTTTAATTTTTTGCAAAATGTAAAAAGCAAAAAAGAATTTCATTGGCCAAAAAAAGTTGATGGTGAAAGATTCATGTCGATAACTTTATTTGCCTAGCTGCGAGAAGAAAAACCGTTTCAGGGGCAGTCACCATTGGCCTTAAAGCGTGGTCCCCGAGGCGCTTAAGTAGGTTAAGCCGAAGCCGGGTTTCTCTCCACCCTTCCTCCGTCTCCAGAAAATTCAACCTACACCAGCAGCTCACAAAAAAAATGTTTCAGGCTTCAGTTTATCGAACTTTTTCACCTTAGAAAGAAAAGTCTAAAATTGTATAATCCACACTGTTTGTGTTAAGTATACTAATTAAGTTTATTTTCTTTTTCAAACCCACCTATCCTTAACGGCAAATCCTAATGGAAAACCTTACGGCAAGAACCAGATGGATAGGACATACCTTGAGGCACAATGAATTAGTAAGAAGTATAATAGAAGGGAAGGTTCCTCGAAGAAGATCAAGGGACAAGTAAATACGGCAAGTAAAGAAGGACGTGAAAGAGAAAACCTATCAGGGCTTAATGGAATTAACACTGAATAGGGCAGAATGGCGGGCTGCAGTAAACCAATGCTAGGATTGAAGTACTGATGATGGTGATCCTTGTTGGCCTATTGGTCACTTCTCCTAAAAAGCAGAGCGAAAATACGTGTTCAACGTCTTTAGGCCCGAGGAGAAAGAAGATTGAAAAAGAGAAAATGCACACAGCTTATTACTAAAGAACAAATTTACAGTGAAATGTCATGACTTTTCCAATTTGAGGCGGATATAAGGGACAGAACTAGAAAGTATCACCGAAACTACAATCCAAGATCCTGTGTTCCTTATATCCTGCGTTTTTGAGAGTTTTAAAACCTTTATTCCTTGGCCTGATTCAAAGCTAAAGTCATTTTCCCAAGAGGAGTGTTGAGAAGCACCAAAACTCCATCTTTCTATTTCGTTGCTTTGCTGAGTAAGTGACGTAGAGTTGAAGCACGGACCTAAATGGGGAAACCTAAGCCGTAGTGGGTAGGATAAAGGAACTCTGCATTATTCCAAGACCTCAGATTTGATTATACTCCACACGGACGGTAGTGGAGTGAAGGCATTCTTTGAGGCTTGCTCTCCCAATGGAAATTGGAGAATAGCGAGCGTTAGAATAGCCGTCCCCACCCACTAGACTCGACCGAAAGTGCCCGAATATCAAATCTGAGACTTTGCTCGGGCAAGAACACTCCTAGGAACGCACTCCTTGGCTCCCACGGCTTCAAAAGACCTTTCACTCCGCACTTACGAACCCACCCCTCCATCTCTTTCTCTCCCTTCCCAAACACTCTCGCCAAGTCGAGAATGTTGTGACTCAGGAATTTTCCGCGAACTCCTAGGCGTTATTTCCATAATGCTTTGCTCACAATACGAGACGTCTGCAAATAGTTGAACCAGGCATTTCCATTTCGGTGGAAGATGGGAGTGGCTCTTACCTTGCACCTACCACAAAATGATATTAGACGGTTGATTTGGTTCAGAGAGGCAGACAAAACTCTTTGCGTATTTTTGCACACGAATATTTAGCGAGCAAGATATATCTATTTACTAATGTCCATTTTAGGCAGATAGTTACTTAACTACATTGCAAATGTTTCGTATTAGCTGCAGCAGTTTTACATGAAAGTAGAATACAAGAAATGTAATTATTACTTTCTATGTGAAAATTCATGATGATGACATTGAAAAAAATTACATAATATTACCATTGACCATTGTATAAATGGACCATGATTTAACACACCAGTGCTATTATCAAAGTGAGATAACGAGTAGAAGCAAAAACTGATTAAGGTAATGAAGTCATTGGCCGAAAAGATTCCTTAATATCATTTCGTCTACCCTTTCCAAGGGTCGTAAAGGTATAAGAGTCATGTAAAACGCCAGAGAACAAAAAAAAAACATATGAAGGAGCTCTATAAATCAGATTTTCGCATTTTATGCACAAATAAATACTAATTTTACGTTCCTAAATGTAGAAAGACAAATAAGTAAAGTTCCAGAGTCAAAGTGGGAGAGATGGAGAAAAAAGAAATGGGGGTTACACAGTGCGCCCTCGACTGCATTTTGCCATTTCACACTGTATTCCACAAAATATGAAACGGTATTGTTATTATAATAAGCATAAATATTTGTACCACATCATCATAATCAAATGAATGAGCATATTCATAAGATCTTCAGTCAAATGTTTTGTAAAAAATTATTATTCCTAACCCTGAATATAGTTAAGAGTGAGGGCACGACTCCAAAAAACAAAGTACATACTAATTGATAATTACCACGGCTATATACACTGTAAAAAGTTGATCTGATTTTCAGTGCGATCTGAATTTAAGCGCTGTCTGGTTGTAAGGCAGGAACACGGATTTAAGGTACGGAAGAGGCAGGAACATGGATGGTTGGTACAGGAGCAGTTGAGCAGGAAGCAGAGGAAGCAGGATTCTGGATGGTCTGATTTTCAGCCGTTCACCTGCCTTATTTTTAGACAAGATATTACTGCTGAAATTCAACATACCCTGTCTTAAAATTGTTGCATCTGAAATTCAGACCGCTTTTGTACCTTAAAATCAGATCTACTTTTTACAGTGTAAGCATATATTATAATTACATAATATAACTCTCTTTCATACACCATACACAATTTTGATAGTGGTAGTCATTAAAGACAATTTTTTTATTCGTTCCAGTAAATTACCTTTTAGCTCAAAACTACAGGTTTTTGCTTTTCTCCTCAAGAATATCAAATGCTTATCGCAAATAAGACCAGATAATGAGAAAAAATTAAAGTCGAAATACAGCAAAAGGATGTGAGCCAGAAAAAATATATTGGATTTCAACCGTAAAAGTCATTTTTTTACTCTCCGCATAGCAAGAATGTTTATAACGAGTTTCTGAACTTCAAGGTTTGAATAAAACATTTAAAACTCATAATAAGGAACAAAAAGAAGGTCAAAATAGCTGGCAAAGACTACTTCGGGCAGGAATCTAGGGCAAATGAACGCAGTGATATATTCGGAAGAGTCCTGATTACTCAAGCGGAAGATGCTTCATAAGCATTAAGTTATTTAAATTCAAAAAGAAGAGGCAAAAAAATACCAGATGACATGTTTTAACCCTCTAATGCATGCGTCTTCGAAGCAGCGAGCAGAAAAATCAACGGTCTTGAATATCTTAAGTACCTACTCCATATTTCAAATTCACCAGATTTGAAAGGATATGTTTAAAGGATGTGTTTAAAAGATTACTCCTTAGCATTTGAGATGATGCTCTTTTCATGAACTAATGCCCGTACTTTTTTATGCAAGAACACAATTTTAAGCCTTATTATGAGAGTAATGACGTTCATTTTCATAGTGCATAGTTATTGAAAATAAATATGGATAGAGTATTGAGAATCGTATGAAATATGTCTTTAATTTCCTGATATTGAAATTTAAATCCGATTTCAAATAAGGAGGCACATTAGCGTTATAGGAAAAGCACAACTTATTTTGAAATGATTCAGGCAGAAGACTCTACTACGAAGTTTTGCATCCCCAAAGTGTCTTGAATTTCAAGAACGCTAATTTAAAATGTTATCATAGTAAATGGAATTAGCCACCCTTATTCAAAACCTGTTAGCATTTATTTTTCATGTTTTGGTTATTGAGAGGGCGAGTTCTCTCCTTATTTCTCAAACAAGTCCTTGATTAGAATTATAGGTCATCTACTCACAAAAATGTATGAATTAAAATTAAAAAATCAATTGATCTACATCTACATCTACATAATACCCTGCAAGCCACCACAAGGGTGTGTGGCAGGGGGTGATTGCTCACCAAACATGCACTACATATCATGCATAAAAAAGGAATAGTATTAATATAGTAGTCAGAAATACACTATTTAAAAAGATAGAAATTGCAAAGAAAACATGCAAAAACATTCTGTTAGTAGGGTTAGCTTTAAGTACTCATACCAACATGCAGCTACCAATGCTATTCATTGCTACTCTCCGATAGGACATATTTACCGTTATTCGTATCTCTTATTGTGCGAGGGAAAAAGGACATTTTGAATCGGTCAGTTCGGCAATCAATTTCTCTAACTTTATGATTATGGTCCAGTCTGCCATAGTAAGTTGGGGTTCGTAAAATATTTTTAACATCATCATTGAAAATATTGCCTTGGAATTTGTGGAACAGATTAAGTCTAAATTTCAACCTGCGATCTGACAATGATTCCCATTTCAATTCATTTAATAGACTGGTTACGCTAATATAATTATCGTATCGTCCCTTTACAAATCTTGCCGATCTTCGCTGCACACGTTCAAGTTCATTACTTAGACCGATTTCGTAGGGATCCCAGCATGATGATTTGGTACACCTGCGGCTCTCCATTAAAAGTATCGAGTTGTTAATCGCTCGGCATGTAACAATAAATTCGTCGACCTGATGAATATCTAGTGTCATAAAAAAGGGCATACTGTCAATTATTAACAAACTATTGACTTCTATGTAGTACTATTTGAATGAAAAAACATGGATGAAAAAAATAAAGAGATAAAGGATACTGTTTTCCAAAGCATATGGTACGTAATAAACCATAAAATGGTATTACGCTAATGGGAAAAACATTATTTGGAACCCATATCGCCATTGATTGTAAATAAAACAAGCTGATGGAACACTAAACAATCAGTAGGTGTAGCATTCAGCGTATTGAGATACACCCAATAAAAATGTTGAAAACAATAGATAATCCTTACCACAATATTGCACTAATAATCAAAAAGCCATTGGCTATTACAATATTATGAGGCATGGCAAGCCATCATAAATCAATACTAACATAGGGATAATTACTTACACAAAAAAGGAATCATATCACGTCCAGAATCTAGGAATAGAGAAGATGCTCTTAAAATGTGGGCGTAAAGAAAGATGGAAAAAGTAAGATGAATGAATAAGTTGAAAAATGAGGTCTTAAGTAAAGTGAAGGAAGGAAGATCTCATCATAAAATAAGTAAGAAAGCTATTACTAGACAATTTGCAGCGTAGAGCAGCTAGGTTAGTTAAAAGGTGTTACGATAGGTTGCGTAGTGTATCAGAATTATTATAAGAATTGGGGTGGGAATCATTATCAGATCGTAGGTTAAAGTACAGATTAAATCTATTAGAGAAATTTCAATCGGATAGTTTTACTGAAGATGTTAGGCATATATTAAAAACACCAGCGTATTATGCTAGATTCGACCAGATAAATAAGATTAGAGAGATAGATTGTCGTACTGATAGATTCAAAATGTCGTTTTTCCCCCGTACTATAAGAGAACACAATAGGCAGCATAGCAAAGGGATAAAGAGGGGAAATATTTTAGATTAATCTGTAGAGCATGATGCATGTAATAATCCCTTAAATACTCTAGATACTAACTATCTAGTTTCATAAGACCCTACATTTGCTTGTTTGCATGTCAATAGTGCAAGCTTGGTGATCTTCACCCTCTGCCACACACCTTCGCGGTGGCTTGCAGGGTATCGTGTAGATGTAGATAACTGGTTGGGCCATGTGATTAGAGGGAGAAACATAATAACAGTGTAAACTATGGAGTTCAGTTGAGGGAGAGAAAAAGAGAGAAAGAAGAAGGATTAAATTTGAGGAAGAGGTGAGGAGCAGTGACTATTATGTGACTAAAGGGAAGGTTTGGGACAGAAGCGAATGAAGACAGTAGTGGTGTAAGGGAACTGCCAGTAGGCAGAACACCATATGGTGATGATGATCAAATCCAGAAGAAAAGAGGGGTTTAATTCAATATCATGTGAGGTTTCTCTCAACGGAAACACATTCCCTACCACGTCTGTCACAATGACGGGACGAATGAATCGTTCAGCAGTTCATTGAACGCCGTTTGTCACGATACCCCAACGCGGCGTACAAAGGTTTGCTGAATGAACGAAAGAATTGGAATCCAAATTACTACCTAAACTATAAAATTAGATATAATGAAACTTACTTACATTTAGAAATACACCCGTAGAAATAAGGAAACAATTCACCAGAACGAACATCTGGAGCATGTTTCTTTATAGCAGTGAGGCATGGACGATGATAGCATTCGAAATATGGTTCTACCAAAAAATGATGAAGATAAAATGGATTGACCTAGTGACAAACGGTCAGGTCCTTATAAGAGTGGTATAAAAGAGAAGTCTGCTGAAAACTAGTGAGGCATGGACGATGATAGCAGTGGAGAGAAAAGGGTGGAAGCATTCCAAATGTAGTGTTACAGAAGAGTGATGACGATTAAATGGATCGACAGAGTAAGTAAAAAGGAAGTTTTAAGAAGAGTGGGAGAAAACATAAGTCTGCTGGCAAGTCTAAAATCAAACTCAAGACGCGAGAACTTGTTCGGCCATATCTTAAGATACGATGGCCTGATGAAGACAATCGCCGAGGGAAAGGTGAATGGGAAAAATAGAAAAGGAAGGAGTTTATATGAGATGCATGGAACAGGTTGTGAAGGATGTTAAAGAGAGGAGTTACGTCAATATGTAGATATTGACCGATAGAAGAATTGAGTGGAGGGCTGCGTCAAACCAATCCTAGGACTACTGACCCAAGATGATGATGATGATGATGATGATAATGAAACTGGTTACAAGGAAATAGCGGAAAAACAGTGGCTGGGAACGTGTACATCGACGGACTATTCCCTATAGCATTTTTTTCTTTCTTTATCTCCATTCTTTTCCTCTTTATCGGTTCCATTCCCTGGAGGATACTTGAAATGCTACCCTCACGCGAGATGGCGTGTGCTGGAGCAGGTTGGCGAAAAAAGAGGGCGAAGACCCAGGACATCCCGGATGACCAGAACGGCCCTTCCTGCGCACGTCGACACTCAAGTGTCCCCGCGGAGATTTCCCTGCCACTCCTGCACACCAAGGAAGCGCCATCTGCAAACGCACCTGAAGTGCTCACTTCAACACCTGCGAGGTGCAATGGGCCTGATGCACACGGAGCAAAAGAGGTGCCCATGGGGAAAAAATAAAAACATTTAAGCCCCAGGCGCATGTGGAGGAGACGTGGCAGAAGAATTAACGCCGTGCTGACTGAGATACCATACCTTAATATATTAAGTAGAACGCTCGTTAGTTAGTTTTATTTCATGCATCATTGATGATTCATTGGTTGTAACATTATGCGTGAAAAGTGATGCCTGTTTATTTTTCGTATGCATGCACGTTCCTCCGTCTACTTCATGCACTTCTGTTTAAAAGTTTAGACATGAGAAATACCGTAAACTGCACTTTGTTTCCACTGGAAAGAAGGCTTGTGGGACTACTTACTTTTATGTGTGCCTCAATTCAAAGCTAGGAGGAAATAATATTTTTATAATTGCTAACGAGAGATCTTTTTATTTCTCAAATTGGAAGCTTATTTTTTCAGTTTGTACCACACGTAATGCTGGCTAATTTTTTTCATTCTTTCTTTAATCTTCAAGTTTCACTTCGAATACTTCTATTTTTTAAATAAATTGATGTTCGTATTCAATTTTATGAAAAAAATAAATTATATACAGATGCACAGAATATTTAGTTTTCATTGCGACCTTATGCTACGGTGATCAACGTCGCTGCCTTCAAGTGCTGTTGATTCAATGTTAATTGTAGAATGAAAAAGCTAGAGCTAATGTTGATCTTAATCTGGAATGTATGTTGTACTATCCCAATAGCAGTAAGTGTACCGTAATATATGTTGTTTGTTGCCTAGTATGTACCACTATTTTTGGTCTAAAATTTTTGGCAAGGAGTTAATTACGCGGACGTTATTGGGATAAAATGTTAAAAATGTAGCGCCTTTAAAGACTAAGACCTTTAAGGTCTACAAAGTTTAAAAACACAATTTATGTAACATCTAATTTTTCATCTCTTTCCCGATAGAGTTCAACAAGTACCCTCGGAGAGTACACGATATTTGCAGAAACCTCTGTGTGGTGACTGGAAATTTTTCTCCGTGTACTAAATATAAATTGAGAGGAAGACCGAAAACATTTTCACTGATGGCGTCATAAATATTTTGCGAACTCCTTCTTGCTATGGTATAGACTGAAATCATAATTATTAATTTATCATAAAATTAGAGAAATTGATTGGCGAACTGAGATTCAAAATGTCCGTCTTTCCTCGTTCAATTTGGGATATGAATAACTGTAAAATTATCCAATACAATAAATACGAGTGTATCAATGGTTGGCATAGGTAGTTGCAGGTTGGTATAAGGAATTTAAACAAGCCTAACTAACAGCATGTTTTCGCATGCTTGCTTTGTTATTTTTAGATTGATTTAAATTGTGAAGTTTAGACTAGTACGTTATTATTAACTCTTTTATACATGGTATTTAATGCAAGTTTGGTGAGAATTCACCCCCTGCCACAAACTTTTATGGTGTCTTGCAGGGTATCATTTTGATGTACATGAAACGCAGTATTGCAGATGAGATGTAAGTAGGCGCGCACATATGGAATAATCCAACACAGCTTTCACTAGAGTGCTTTGGAGTCGGACCACAAAGCAATGCAACACACACAGCAGGAAAAATCAAACACTCAGATACCGAAGAAAAAGTAACTAACCTTCGACCGTTTTTAAATGGCTTCCCTTTAAAAGAGTTCCCATAGCTGGCTCAGAAACATTTCGAACGCTGATCGAGGGGATTTGTGAGCAAATACTCGTCGGGAAGGAAACTAGCGCCGCGATGTGACGACTGTCATAATCTAGGAGAGCGATGTAATCACTCCTTTCAAAGCAGAGAGTAATCGCAACGTCATCACCAGCGGCTTTGTCGGATCGGGATGATGCAGGCGTCAGAATTGACACCAATTCTTTCAGTTGCAGCTACCGAAGATGCATTTTAATCTGCTGCGTTTCCAGGGTGCATTTTGAAGAGTTGGTGTGAGGTTTAAATGGAAAGACCACCAAGTAGGCTACCAATCGATAAAAAAACTTCCATTTCATAGATGCGAAAGAGGTCTATGAGTGCACCTACCATTCGTAATCTATATATTAAAGGCATTTCAATGAATTCTCCGCCTCAAGTTATAAAAAAGCAAGAGGTTTGTCAAATTCATATTCATCAAAATATGAATTGTTTACCTTAGAAACGAAATAAATTGTAGAATTTTAAAATTTTTCCCAGAATAAGGACAAATGATCTTTGCAATTTGTGAGTTGGATTTATAAGAAATAGAGTGTAATGGTTGTTCCGCCATCAAAAACTTCATGGAAATTTATAGAAATGAGCATACATGATGTAGGTTTTCAAGCCAGTACTTCTGCCTGAGTTACCACTTATTTATGTTGATGTGTAAATAACGTCACCATTATAAAATTAGTGCAAATCATTAGCATGCGCAAATATGTACACGCATAAGTATCACCCATTGTTTAAAATCTAAAAATGTCAACAGCACGCTATTCGTTGTGAAAAAAAAACCTTTATGTACTTTCCTTCAAAATCAGGATCACAACAAATGCTAAGGCAACAATTTTAATCGCGAAAATCTCCAGCTCGAAAATGGGCACAACAAAGAGGACAACAGAGAAAAGGGCTCAAAAAAGATAGATAAACAAAAAAACGAAAATATGGTAAAAAAAAGAGCCTGATAGTAACTGTCGTTGATTAAGCTTGAGGATAAAATAATCCTTTAATTATATGTAATTAGAATAGAGTTTTAATGTAGTTAAAACATGTTAATAGAAAAAGGATGCATTTAACGCACTTAAATCTATGCTTACAACTGGAGGGCCTACAGGATGAAATTGTGGAGAGAATAGTTGAAATAAGAAGCTGATTTTGGCTTTTAACTATGAATGGAGAAGACAAAAATACCTTTCTAGAACAAAAAAAATAATTAAGTACAAAGGGTACCAACCATCACCCTAATCAAATAAGAGAAGAAATACTATTACATTAACGATGAATGACTTCGTATATATTGAAATGAAATTAAGAAATTAAGGAAAAGAATAGGGTCAAAGGTAATGCTGGAGAAGATAAAAGGTGAACCAAGACTCTCAGTAGTTGAGAGAAAAAGAAAAAAGGTAAAAGTTATGTCCTACTCCGTAATTCGAAACTCGTGTCATCTTTTCCAGATATTTTCCAATACCGCATTGTAAATAGAAGAACAAGAAGAGGAAAAATTGACATCAAAGAATATTTTCCTTTCTTTTCGCCAGTCTCTGCCTATCATTTGCAACATATGCAAAGTCACCTAGCTCCATTCTCCAGTTGGCGGAGTTTGAAAGTACGACGCTGCACTGCTCATGACATGCCCTCCGAGGTGCATCTTCTCTCGTTGACGACGGTTTCAGCCGCCATCCCCCTGGCGTCTTCAGGCGCCATAGCGCAGAATACTTCAAGAGAAACTCTCGTCTAAGCAACGAAGAGGAAACCCGGGAAGTGGAGCAGCCTCAAACCGCTTATTAAAGGAACTCGGAACTTTCCACGATCCTTACAAGTCCACAATGCATCTAGGGGGGAGTAGGAGGGAATGGCTATCCACACCAGTCATGCGCTATATGCATGCGAATTAATCGCTATGGACGAGTAGAAAATAACCGTGGCTTAGTAACTTACACGCTACACGCCAGGTGTCTCTAGAGTTCTTCTGGGATGCATGCGAAAACAAATGCTTGATAACAGTCAACACTAAAGAAGGAACCACCATTTTAGGCATTCAAGACAACCTACATTCATTCTGCAATATATTATAATTCATCATTTTTCCAATCAACTAGTGTAAAAATATTGCTTCGTCATTGACCATTTAACGAAAATATACGGATTTGACAATGTTCAATTTTCACGTTGAAATGCATTGTCCTTATGGAAGTTAAATCACCCTATTTCACATAATTTTTATTTCAAATTTGGTCCTAGTATTGTCGTTATGAAATTAAGGCAACGTTAATGAGATAATGAGGAACAAAGTGTATTTTTTCAAGCTTAGGTCACAGGAAGTTTATCATTAGCATTTAAGTTCAAAGAACATACTTAACAGTTTTCTTCCGAGCAAGGAGCCGGCACTCTGCGGTGAATATGTTGCAGAGGACTGGGAGGTAAAATATTAAGTAAGATATAGAAATTAAGGAGACTGCTTGTAATTTAATCTTCATAGTCCCTTTTTAAATTCAATTCTTAGTTTTAAAGAATTGTAATCGATTATGAATTGCAATTGGATGAGATGTAGAGTTTCAACGCTTGTGTGTTGTGTGGATCATAAGAATTAAGAGCGTGAGACTAGGGATTTACGCGTCATGAGAGCAAGGAATGAAATATGAGTAAAGTCAAAAGTGAACTTCAAATGAATTGTCATTAAATGGCGACACATTTTAAAAGTTTCGCCACGGAATTTGAAATCAATAGCACTATATACCCACAGGTTATATTAGTTCCGGGTAGAACAAACCGAATAGTTCTTAGGCCAACGACATGTGAAAATCACATATCAGGGCTGGGGGAACAGTCACTTCCTCTATGCTGCCTACCATTTCCCATAAATGTCAGCTTTCCAGAAAACCACTTAGCTTAGGTTTAGCTGAACGCGTCCATTGGGCCTACCCATGTTTCCAACGGCCTCGAAATCGGGCAGACATTACAGTAAAACTGAAACATGATTTATTAAAACTTATTCTATCACCTATTTATGCGACGTCAATTCCGATTAAAATGCAGGACCATAAAAATTCCGTTCGTACTAAATTCTATACATCATTCAATTGCAAAACCTTAGCCGATACATTGATTGTGTGCGTGCCATTAGCTAGAAAAAGCGTCCTTAAAACATCGAAAACTTCAGTCACTATATTTACTCATGCTGTTCCATTGCTTCATAATCTCGCTGAAAGCTTGGACCAACACTTAGTGGAAATTCAAAGTAATAGATTTAAAAATGAAATAATAAGCAATCTTCGAACAGCACAGCCGAATGGGCATGAGAGCGATGATGATGATAATTATGAACTTTCCGAAGAGTGACGAACAGAGCTATAATTGAAAAAAACAGAACGAAACAACAGATAAGTTCACTCCCTGTAGCAGAGACGGGTGATTGACTCAGTTTCGACGAACTATTTTAAAGGGCACCTCAAGCGAAGGGGAAAAACAGAATCCGTACGGAGAAAGGGAAGGAATGAAAAAAAATAACTTGGGGAGCGCGATTGATTTCTCACCCTTTTACATCCACCCCTGGAAGAAATAAAAGACGGACGAGAGCGACAGATAAGGAGAATGAACGCGGAACAGAGGTCAAGGGGGAGGGAGGGGAGGAACTTCGCGAAGCCCGCATTTCATTTCCGGAAAGGGTGAGGGAAGCGAACTTGACGAAAGAACGACAAGAAAGAAGGAAGGAGACGCAGGGACGGGAAGACCCTTTCAATGAGAAATTGATTGAAAAGGAGAATTAAAAAAAAAGACCTGGATGATATCGAGGGAGGTGGTTATTAGGCGTTTTAAGCGAGGGAAAGAAAGGGAAGGGGAGAATTTGGAGAGGAGGTGGGGGAGTGACATTACGGGTGCCCGGATGCATAGAGGAATCTTGAAAGCCACGCCGAGCATTTAGGACGCACTGTGGGACTTTGAAAATGGAGAATTGAATCGTGGGTTCGAACGAAGTTCCCAAATGCACTTCGGAGGAGGGAAAGAAATCGTCTCGACTGAATGCAGCCCTCTCAACACCTCTTGCCACTGATGAAATTTCATAAAGCTTTTCTTCAACTTTTCCATCGATTCCTCTCGAACAAGCGTTGTCTTACTGTCCCTACTGCCAGGTTTAATCTCCCTTAGACGTTAAGGTCAAATGACAAACGATGCAAATTGATACTCGGTATCTAAAATTAGGTTCTAAATAGGATAATAGGCATCCAAAACCTTTAATCAACACCAAATAAATAGATATTAATACACACGTCAGTACTGAATCCGTGAATCCTGAATTCCGTCACACGACAGTATTGAATCCGTGCTAAATTGAGTAAATCAAGTGCACATCCTACGAGATCGAAAAATTAAATTATGATTACTTAGGAAATTTAATGTTGTTCCACAAAAAAAACGGTAAGACTAAAATCCTCTCAGGGTGGGAAATTCCAGTAATGCAAAAAAAACTAAAAGGGTGTCAGCTAAGCCACTTCTAGAATAAATGAAACCAATTGATGGCCTGTGTAGAGACTGTTAACTGCTGATCACCGGCAAAGAAAGAGAAGTGGCTACTTAAGTAATTGCTTACGTATATTTTACACAAAGAAATTCATTACAAAACAAATTCATTACAAGCTAGGATAATCACCACAGAAACGTTTCTTAGTCATGGCATTTGAAAGTATTTCTTCAATGGTTATTTTAAACTCAAATTGATTCGGTTGAAAATATGTCTAGCAATGATCTCAACGTAATTAGGCAATGGAAATTATGTTTTCGCAACGACAAATTCTTTTAATAATTTTTATGCGATTAAAAGTAGATGAAAAGCCATTGATGGATAATTCTACAGTCCTTTTAACTCGTGCAAGAGCAATAAAAGGGAGCGACAAACAATTATTCAAATGAATTTAGAAGCGTAAATATATTTCTACGTGGTGCCAGATTAAGAAAAATATTTTCCATAGATTGACTAATTCAAAGGCAATAATCACGAGAAAAAATGTAGAATTCATAATTAGACAATAATCTACCAGTGAGATGACGCAGAGTAACTAATATAAACCATAACAGTGAAATACTGATAGGAACAAGACAAACTGGCTATAACCAAACAAAAATAATAGAGGATCGCATTTTAGCAGCCACGTTTGGCAGCCTATTACGTCATTTAGGCTACTTTTTGTGTTTGAACGTAAATAATTTTTAGCTAAATATTAAGGAAAGATATTGCGTAAGGAGATTTGCTAAAAAAACAGCCTTTTACCAGCAGCAAAAAAAAACATACGACAAAAATCTCAAGCTAGATGCGGAAATAAGTTGACTTAACAACTTTGCACGGAGAATGGGGTTTTACTCACACATGATATCTGATCTCTTGGAAGAGAGGATAAAACACTCAGGTAGCATTTGATGAGGGATCTAAGATTGATGGATAATGTGTGGTGGAGGGGATGAAAGACGAAAGAAGTACTTAGCACGGTAACGGAGGAAAAGAATTTTCATAAGTGAATGAGGAAATGACAGAGTAAGATCGAAATCGACTGCCTCCTAGTGACTCGAGCGCACCACGAAGTAGATTAATACATTCATTAGATCTTGAAAACCTACGGTGCAAGGTTCCATAATAAATGTCAGAAACACTGTAAGGAATAGTTCTCAATGCTGTGAGATAAATGACGGACGTCCTAGCAAAAAGAAGCCAGCTTCCTTTTCGTGAAAGACAAGCTATTGATGATGGCAAAACTGTGGAATAGCAGGTGCACAAAATCCGGTAAATTAATTAAAACTCACTGTATCCCAGGAATATTCCACTATGCCTTGGAACCATCATCTGAGCCAATGGCGACTTACCTGAAACAAAAGAGAGGGAAGATAATTACAGTCGAGAATGACATGAAATCTAATTCAAAAGCATATAGCTTACGTCATTAAACCCCAGAGGTGTGGTGTAGGGGATCGCAGAAACTAAAATCTTAATATTTTTGATAAACGGTAACCATAAGATTTTAACTATCCCTTATTTTAAAACCCATAAAATTCTGCAAAAATACACAGCATTAAGCATTCAACTTAGGATAAAAAATTTTCTCGTAAATCTTAACATGCATACATCAGATCAGAATAAAGATCAATAAAAACAACTATGTACAAGTTAATTCAAAAATGATTCCAATGAGTAAATGTAAATAAAAGCATATCTATAATATACTCTAAAAGCATCACTGATTGAAATTAAATAAATTGATAAAAGCATCAATGATTGAAATTAAATAATTTTCAATCATTGATGCTTTTGAGTAACATCTAACGTATGATAAATTCAAAGGATTCTTAGCTATATAAACTGAAATTTAAAAAAAATAAACTTTGTAGTATCAATTTTGTAAATTTTTTTCATAGAGCTGAATCAGTTAAATTTAAGAAATGATTTTTCAGGAAAAACGTGGTTCAGCATTCCTTGAGGCACATTTCTTTCCCTTCTTCCACAATGCCTTCGTGGTCCAGTAAGGGAAACGCCCCAGAATTTATGTGACAACCACGACTGAAGCAGGAAGTGAACGGACAGCGTTTTGGCTCCACCGCCGAAACGTGGCCGACCGGAACAACGGCGCCAGTTATCGAAAACAGCGCATACTCTACTTTGAACGCCACACCACCACAGGAGTCTCGCGGCTTTGCAGTAGAAAAAGCCAACACGCCACTCATTACGATGTTGTCACCGCTATTCTCGGCTGACATCAGCGTTACGAAGTTGATAACGACTATATTCACCCTTAGCAAATGACGTGAAACTCAGGTGTCTGTTAGCTTGACGGGAAATTTAGCTTTGCTCCGAAGTGGCACGCGGAGTAAATTTCGTGTGTGAAGTAATGAATGCCCGACACAACTGCTGTGGGAACAATGAGTCATAAGTGACTACCATTGAAAGCCAGTATTCAAGCAATTTATTGAGTCAGATAAAATCAAGCTGCCAAAACGTCAGATTCTCCAACAAACTACTCATTAAAAAAAAGTCAATTGAAAAAAAAACGTTATTTTGAGTCACCGGTAGATACCTTCCAACCACTCGAAAATAATTGAGCTCCTAATAACGTTTTATTCATCAATTTCTCTTCCATATAAGCTAGATATAAGGTGGAATATAATCGTTTTTCAATAGCGAGCGGTAGAGGTACCGTCTACTTTTCGTATTGTAATCGCGAGTCGATGACAACAAAAGAAAAAAAAGACGACAAAAATTTAAACACGCAATCTCCTGAGAAATCTTCAGTATTCTGACGGTTATCATAAGGTTGAAGACATAATTTTCTATTTCCTGCTTGTAATGTAATCCTATGATATTTTATCCTGTAGGCTGTGTAAGAATTTTATAGTAGAGGGTAGATATAAACTACCATATATTACATAAACTTCAAAGAGTGAATCCATTTCACAAGGTATCCCCAAAAGATGACCGGATAGGAATGGTACTCGTTATAACTTTGACTAACGAAAGGCTACATAGCAATAGCCTAGCATAGATTCTACGTGTTTATTTCAAAGGGGCCGAAAAATTTAAAACGAAAAATGCAATATTTAGAAAGTTTTCCCCGTAAATTTTAACATGCATTAATTCGTATTTCTAATAAAATCGACCCAAATAGGGTTTACGGCTCTTAAACAAGTGGGTCCAAGATACAGAATACCTTGACACATGTATGAATAGCGTGAAAACATAATATGCCTACATGATAGTACCTTCCAGATCTGATTTGGATAAGCATCCACAAATTACCCTAAACTTTCAAAGTTTCATGATAATCTAAGAATTCCCTTAATGTACCCTTACTTAAATCTTCCGAAACCAATACAATTAGGTACTAATCGATGGTTTCACCAATACAAAAGGCTTTACAAACGTGCCCAAACAGAATGGGGAAGCATGAGGACTCACAAACGGCAGCATGCCAAAAATCAGGGAACTTTTCGGTGTTTATGGAATGAGGGAGTTAAGAGGATACGAGAAGACGCGGGGGATCGCAAAACGAGGGATGAACGAAGGTGAGTAGCGTCGAAAGAGTCGGTGTTGATGAGTTTGGTTCCCTCTTATTCCTCAAATTAACTCCGTGATACGAATACAACAAAGTGATCTTTATCAAAGGGTATACGACAAGATTGTCTCTCCTCCATGCAAAGAAAGTGGAATTCGAGGGGGAAGAGAATGGATGATGAAAGGGTGTGAAAAGGCGAATTAAATGATCTCCAAGGTGGAGCAAGAAATCAAGAAAATTTGGGAGAAGGCAGAGACTAGCATTAGCGAGGGTGGTGGCAAGAGAGGGAGATACTTGAGATTATCACTTCGGAATCTTTTTTTCAGACTAAGATCGATCTGAGGCTCTCCCTCGAGTCCTCTTTCACCTCGAAAATTAATTTGCTCATAAAGCATAACTAATATTGACACGTTTTATTCCTTGGCCTCTGGAAAATATTCTTTACCTTAACCTACTTATAGGTAATATTATCTAAACACCTTTGTACGGAGTTTTCATCGTAATCTCTTTAGCAGGAGCCAGTTATAAACGCAATTAGAATGAAAATGTATTAAAACCACCTTCATTTATTTATTCATTTATCACCTGATGATGACGATAATTTGGCCGAAACCCGGGTCGTGAGAGAAATTTCGTGGTAATTTTTTAAGTTTGTTTTTAATTAGTTTATTATAATTATAGTTTTATTTATTACGCATTTAGAATGTTTTAAATTCCAATTAAAGTGCCTAAATTCAGTTAAATACCCAAAATATTACGCTGAGATCAATAACCCTTGTTAGCCTAGGGTATTGATGTGCGCATTTTCCGGCAAACACAACAGTACGAATCTGAAGACATATCCTATGTTAAATTGTTACGCACAAAATCGCATGCCAGTTAAAAGCCGTGTTCGGTTCCACACAGAATCACATCTCATGCGGTTCAGCATAAAAGGGAGAAATTTCAAGCACACTGATATCCTAGCCGATTTATTTCCTCCGTTAATCCTTACAGATGGGGGAAATGAAAGGTCAATGGGCGCGTAATGCCCGTACATGACCTTGGAGAAATCTGAAGAGGGAAACGAGATGGATATTTAACGTCCAAGAGGAAATGAGAGAGAGAGGTAGTGACACATCAATCGATCGGGTGATTGATTTATGGCTTTCATTAGCTGGGTTTCAAGTCACCAAGGGCTCTTTCCATTCCGTAGTTTGCGCCGATGGAACATCACTATTTATTTCCGTATTCACTAGCAATCAAGGATGCATTGAAGAGGAATGGATTTTGATTGTGAAGATGGAAATTTAAACTGACGCATTAATTTTCCTATTTCCCCAAAATGCGGCTTGGTACATGGAAATAAATCATGTATTCCTTCGAGAGGAGCTAGTGGACATGACAGTAGATACTATTTATTGCAGTAGGTGCAAAAACCAACATCGAGGAATTTATGTCACCGCCAGTTCTCCTATCTCAAACGTCTTAAAGTGGACTGCCAAAATGATGATAAATTTTGGAACGGCCCAAATGCACAACTTTGAATTCAAGGGACTGCAAAAACGGATCTTGTGGAATAATTTCCACAGGGCTTTCGAAAGTAAAATTATCATAATTATGATAACAAATTTGATATTAATCTTAAAAACGGCTTTGTAATTCACATATATACCTAAATATTTTATTTAGTTTATATTTTGAGGTCTGGATATATTTCACACATACTGGCTTAAAACCATAAGTATTTGTGTGCACTGAAATGACCAATGTTAAAGATAATAAATAAATTGTTGAATAAAATATAAAAAATATGCAAGTCAAGATAAATATTTGACAATCATGCGATAAACTCCATAAACGTTAATTACTTACATTAAAGTAGAAAAGGATTCCTTTTTAATCATAAATGAAGAGCATCCAACATGGCGTCAGTGCATGTCACTGATATTCGGTTACGAGTTGAGTAACGCTGATACCGGGTCTTCCTCCACGCTTCTTAACTTCCTAATAAAGCTTAATGCTACACCTCAAACGACCTATTCTTCATGGTCCAAATTGTATCAGCAGTTAGTAACTATTGCATGTCGTTAGCGGTTAACAGTTCATGCATTCACGGTCCCTCCCCTATTAGTTAAGGAATATGATGACATAAGAGTAACGCAGAAAGTCCACAAGACTCTCCCATTTTCTTCGGCTTTACATCAATATCTTCTTCAGAAGATCCTTCAACGGTTAAGTTACTGCATATAAACTTTTAAGTTACTGACCATAATAACAACGCAAAAATTTCGCTCACAGTCGAGTAAAACGAACTCTGCTCTTCCGTAAAAGCCCACTTTATTCCTTACGTATCCGTTCGAGATATTTTATAAATGTGGATTGAAAAGTAAGGTCTTTTTTCTAACTACGAACAAGGCTGTAGGCTGTTATGGTGCTCCACCGGGTCAATCCCTCCATCACTGCGGAAGTTTCGAAGAATGAGTCATTCTCCATCCTCAGGGCTGAGGTGTCGTGGCTCTCAAAACAGTCTTCACTACCAGCATACGCCGGGAAAACTTGCGATATTGTTTTACGAACAAGGCTGTATGCTCACATCTGTAGTCAAAATTGAAGCTTCATTACTTCAAGTTGCCATTCAAAGTTGATAAGCCATATCTAAGGGTTGCAAGACAAAAATCAATAGGCTGAAAACGAGTTTCCTGTTTGTTGACACTGAGGGTAGGGTATTAATATCAAAAGGCGTCTTCATAGTTTATTGCTTGTAAATACGTGATAGTACACAGCGTGACTTCAAACAGCGTCACGTTATTGTGAAGTAAACCGTTTCAAATTCACGAGAAATAAAGAAGGGCAGTGAAAACCATCATTTGGTTTTGTTTTCGTGACTAAATATAAAAAAAACATTCCTATTCACTGCGCATAGTACCACCGAACGCCACCGACCTCTCCTACCTTGGGAGAAAGGCATTCATGTAGGCATATGATCGTCATAATACTCATGAAGCAACCACACACTTGGTGAAATATGACACGGTCCCATTGGAATGGATGGCAAAATGATAACAGCTATCTTGACCGTACCGCTATTCCCATGAAGAATGCCCTCCAACATTAACTAAATTTGTCAACCCAATTTTAGCCATAAAGCCAAAGCGTTATTCATAAAGAGCCTGAATGATACATAAAACACTAATAACGGTGGGTGTCTTGGCTGAGGGTGTTGAAGTTCCTGAAACCTTTTCCAACTTTCATTTGAGAGATTCCTCCATTACTACTTTCTACAGCTCACTTTTACTATCAAGCTCAAGTGGAACAAGGTTGCTCCTTTTTATACTTTACCATCTTCTTGCGTACCTTATTTGATTTGAAAACACCAAAATTTGTGATAGTGTATAAAAGGCAACAGTACCTGAATTTTTTAGGAATCTTAGTTCTAATAATATTAATAATGGAATGCAGTAACAAAATGAAGACAAAGGAGTTAAGGAAAGGAAAAATTAAGAACTATTATTTGAAAACAGAAGTTGATTCAAAATACTTGTCAATGACACGACCATCGATACGTATTTATTTCTCAAGCAACAGATTACTTCAAACAGAAAGTAAGCATGAATAAGTATAAGGAAAAATTAAAATCATTCGATTTGGAACTCTATATAAAAACATGTTAAGCCAACAAAATTAAGGCTTTTTTGTACAGCAAGGGGATCAATTAATTCTAACTTTTGCGCTTAAAATCACTCTGCTGTACAGGAGTAAAGAGCACTTTTAATTCATATTTAAATTAAATGCACCACAATGAAATTAATTAGTGCACCAACATTTGAAAAGAGAAGGTTATGATTAATAAGGAAATAAATTAGTTGGGAGAAATTCAAATTCCGCAATGCAGTGAGTATCGAGGGCTCCGGTATTGGCCCCTGAAAGCTGTGGAGAATGGGAGAACGTTGGGAAAGTGTGGTGAAACTGGAAGAGTATATTGAGATGTGAGTGAAAATACAGAAGGTATGAAGTCTAAGGGGTATAGTGCAGGGCAATAGTAATATTAGGTGACACACATTGCCTGGAGGGAGTGAGGGGGTTGATCATCCGTAAACCGTAGGAAACCGTCCCATTATAGGCTATTACACCATTATACCGTAATGTTATGCTGCCATTATATGGTCGAGGGAAAAGTAAACGGGAAGAATGGAAAAGGCAGGCCTCGTATGAGATATATGGAGCAAGTTGTGAAGGATGTAAAAGCGAAAAATTAAGTTGATATGAAGAGGTTGGCCGATAGAAGAATCGAGTGGAGGGCTGCGTCAAACCAATCCTAGGATAGCTGACTGATTATGATGATTATGCCATTATATTATACCATTAATTAATAGCACATTTATATTATGGTAGAACGACGATAACGACGATGACCCGAATGGTAGGAATTTTTTTATAGTACTGAAAAAAATTTCACGCCATAAAATAGAGCAAACGTGTTCAACATTTCCATGCTATAGACGCCATATTCTACGTTTATACGCACTTATTTTTTCCGCACCGCGGCTTGAGTTTTACAACGCACTCCCGCCCGCAACGGAAAATGAGCGCTTTCAAAGTTCCCCCGACCTGAGAACGGTGATTACTCGGGGTCCACTCGACAAGGAGAGACGACCGCTTCCCTTATGGCTTACGAGAGGACCAGCCGAGGGAGGTTTCCATGGAGGGTCAAGGGAAGGGATTGGAAACTGAGGCAGGAGGCGAACGCGTGAGCGTGTTTGCCAAAGGGTGAGAGCGATATGTTACGGGGAGGACGGCGTTGAGGGGGAGAGGAGTGAGGGAGCGAATCCTTTGGAAGACAGGGAGGGGGAGAGAGAGGGAGAGATATGGAGGGTTGAGAAGGATAATGGGGGGTTGGGACCAAGTGGGGACGGGGGGCGGGAACGGTTCTTGGTGTGAGGGGGAGAGGCTTGCGAAATTGGTCAGGTGTGTGACGACTGCGGTGGGTTAGCGGGAGGGTGAATTACGCGGATGGGGGATGAAGGGAGCGGAGACGGTGTCGAATGATAGACCCAAAACCCGAACGGTGGGAGAGAGTGCGAGAGTGCTCGGAGTACCTTACCCCTCTTGAAGGCACAAGCGCATGTGCGAACCGTTAGGGTAATATTCATCCGGGCACAGCGAGCGAATCCAAATGAATTTTAGCGAACAAACTCGATTCACGTTTTCCCACATGGAAGTTCCAAAAGTATTATTTTATCCCCATTTTTATTTGTTAAAATTTTGTATATCTTTTGGGTGAAATAAACTCTATTCTATTATCAACTATGGCTAATTTTAGGAAAACAAAAACTTGAACCGGTGAAAGAGTTCTGTTGCCTGGGAAGCCGAGTAACCAACGATGGACGAAGCAAGAAAGAAACAT
Source organism: Platycnemis pennipes (assembly GCA_933228895.1). Taxonomy (NCBI): domain Eukaryota; kingdom Metazoa; phylum Arthropoda; class Insecta; order Odonata; family Platycnemididae; genus Platycnemis; species Platycnemis pennipes. The sequence goes on from OW121850.1 coordinate 116,233,029, forward strand.
TCAATGGAATAGCTCAGGCAAAGAGGCCATTCTATCAAAGGATGAATCTACTTTCAGCTGGAAATACAAGCATAGGAGAAAGGAAATAATTCATCTGACTAGCAGACCTGCGGCCTGCTTTCCAGGCTGTCTATTGGTTAACCTACCTCAAGAGATATAAGGCCGATTATTAAAACATCCTGGGAGGTTCGCAACATGCGCCTGGGAGGTTTGCAACCCGCGTAAATATATAGGTTACATATTTTTTTGGTGGAAAGAAGGGACAAAGAAAATATAAAACTAATACCAAATCATGAAGACCAATAATCTACACTCAATGCACCAAACCTCACTATTCTAGCTCAAAATTTAGGAGAAAAATAAATACAACGGAAACCAACTGGACTGAAACTTAAAACATCCTTAAAGGTTTGCAACCCGCATAGATTAATGTTTTTATATTTTTTGGGCGGGAAGGAGGTACAAAGGAAATCTAAAACTACTGATTTGTTGTGCGCGGACACGTTCTGCATTGAACGCACTTTTCTCCACCTCCATAGCTCTCAACCACCGGGAGAAAACACAATAAAACCAACTGGACTGACGGACTGACTGACGGACACCGCTACAAACTTAATTATACTAAAAGTAGGTAAAACTGGAGTATATTTCTTTACGGCAGTGAGATGACAGAAGCGGAGAAGAAAATGGTGGAAGCAATCGAAATGTGGTGTTAACGAAAAATGATGAAGATTAAATGGATCCACCAGGTAAGTAACGAGGAAGACTAAAAACGAGGGTGAGAAAATAGAAGTATGCTGAAAACTCTAAAAGAAAGACTTAAAGAATCGGCCATATCTTAGGACACGATGGCCTGATGAAGACAATCGTCGAGGGAAAAGTGAACGGGAAGAATGGAAAAGGCAGGTCACGTGTGAGATATATGGAACAGGTTATGAAGGATGTAAAAGAGAGGAATTACGTCAAGATGAAGGGGTTGGCCGCTAGAAGAATTGAGTGGAGGGCTGCGTCAAACCAATCCCAGGATTGTTTACCGATGAGGATGCCCAAGAACACTGTATATATAGTGTTCTACAGTATTCTTGATGATGCCTACTTTATTTTTTTATCAAAAAACATTTCAATTTGATTCCCTTGATTCCCTCTCGATGCGTTACTTAGTGATCACAGCATATGGGAATGGTGGAATATATTGTTTGATGCAGCCTTCCGAGTGGTTCATCAAGAGGTGATTAAAGCAATTAATATTAAATCAATGAATTCCCATACTGAGAGACTGGGCTCTAGTGTTGATTGATACCCATTTTTCAGTGGGTTCATCTTTACAATGAAGCTCCGTATGGAAAGTTCTTCAAGAGCCATAATTCTTCCGTCGTATGAGCCGTCGAATCTTGGACCCCTGGGTCCCTTCGCTAAGAGTAGGTTTATAAAAACACTGGGTTTTATTCCACCCTTGCAATGCTCCCTGAAATATTCCTCCCACTTTGCAAGTACTCACCTATCCTTATGGGGCAAAAGACCAAACCCTGCCATCGGCCCCCTCGTATAACTACAGCTATTGTAACCAATGGATGTTGTTTAATGAGAAGTTAAATAAAACGTTCAAAACAGAAACGTTAAAAACAGTTTGGCTCCTCTAAGGCCGAATTCACTTATACTATTGAAACCTGGTTAATCCTCAGCACAAGTCTTTGGATATAAAGATATTTTAAATCAAAACCGATATAAAATACGAATGATAATAAATGATTAATACCAACCATAGGCCCTACCGACACGGCCATTGTCATTGATGCATCGTGTTTTATGTTATGCATAAACGTTTCTGCAAACGAGGCCGTAGTTCACAGAGGTAAAAGCCTTCATTTGGCGACTCTATTGCCGGCAGCAAGTCTGACCTGGATTGAAGCATAGATATCTAATTATTCCGCAAGGTGGCTTGTTCTTTGGACAGGCCGACCCTCCAGGTGTGATAAATGGTGGCGTGAAAGAGAGAGAGATAGAGGCGAGGGGAGATCTTTGAAGCGGTTGTGAAGAGGGAGCGGGGCGTTAGAGGAGCTGACGACAGCAGAGAGCCGCAGCTACCCCCTGGGGGTGTGTGACAGATTCAAGCCGGCTAACTCCATCCAATTGAGGAATTCGGATTGAGACCGCGCGCGTCAAAAACCACAGTGGTTAAACCCGTGAACCGGTCTAGTTGATGTGATAAACCTCACCAAGGATAAGCTCAACGGCAAGTTTAATTCCTCTCCACGCCTTCCTCTTTCCTGTGTAATGCTCAATCTCTCCCATACATGTACACAAATTTGGTGCTAAAAGTAAAAAGACTGGCATAGAAAGGAGCAACTTTTAAAAAAATTATCATGTTTGATTTTTCAGCTACCTCCACACGCAACCGAAGCACATTTTATCACAACCTGACTATGATTTATCATCAGATTCGAGCAACTTACGACAATTTAAACTTTAAGGTGGTTTAACACTGAATATCAAATTGCTATCAAAACCATTAAAATAGAAGAAATTGTCAAAAGTACAATTTTACAAAAAAGGGATTCATTGAATTTCAGGAGTGTAAAATATGAGTGAGTTAACTCTAAAAATGAATGACACAAAGTGATTAAAGGCTACCATTTGAATTATGATAAATACAGAAAGCTACTGTAACAAGTGCTACTGTTTCTGGGTATTGCGCGGGGTTTTTTCACATTAAAGTCACACAAAATAAAGAATGATCTTTCATTATGTGATGAGGATGTAAATACAGGTATTATTCAGTATTAATTCATAGTCAAGAGTAAAAGGTAAGCAGTTGGAGCACAACTGAAAAAGAGTCAATTAAAAAATTGACATTAACATAGAAGCGCATTTGATTTACTGCGTAGGGATACCGTGTAAATGGTTAAAGTGAACATTCACAAAGTAAACTCCAGATACTAACAAGTAGGACATATTCCAGTCACAAAGTAAGCAAACACGTCCCTTGTAAGTGAATGGAATCCAATATAGAGCACAAACGGAAGATAATATCGTCGAGTTGGTAATGAGCTACCCTTTACAGGAGACACCTATAAGACAGCAATTCATCCTTTGATTCGGTGGCGTCAAGTAACCACTCATATGGGTCTATTCTCCAAGCTCCTAACAACGGATTAACAGTCAAATCCCGAGAAATCCTGGGCTCATTAGAAGGGTGAGAGTCAACCAATCCGTGATAATTCAAAACCTCACGCTCAAAATCATTGTTTCGTGAGATCCCATCTTAATGTCGGAGCCCTTTCGTGGAATTTCTTTTCTTGGATCATTCTGACTACATTCATACATGTACGCATTTCAATAATAAATGGCAGTGGTACCTGCCTTACCTTCAACGGCAGAAAAGTATATCTGTAAGAGGCCACTGGCGGATGTCAAAAATTTTCAAATACCAAATGCCAGTCAGCAATGGGGAGTATGCATGAAAATAGTTTCTTTTGTATTGATGATGTTCTTGATACGAATTTTTTCTCACAAATTCAAATATATGAGCCAACATTCCCTATGCCGACCACCAAGATTATTAAAAGCTCTTAAAATGCTACGCAAAATACACGAAAGTCAACTGACCTGAAACGCATTCTGATGTCATTGCACGATACAGGTTCCATATTGCTACGGAAACAGACGTGTATTTTAGAAGAAAACGAGGAAAATATATCGTTTTAAGATTTTTAGCCGTTTCCTGCTCGAAACGAATGATTAAAACGGGATTTAAAAAATCAGAATCCGACAATTTGCCATTGGTCTGACGGTGGCATTCTTCTTAAAAAAACAACGATTGCTTTGTCGTGGTACAGACACCCGGGATGAAAACAAACAGTTATTACACATTTTATGGACGATATTCTCGTTAAGCTCCATTCTTCTTCAATATAAAATCGAAATACATTCGTTTATTGCATTGAACACATGAGATAAATACATAAGTTTTGGCCAAGTGTTTATTTAACAACTTACCTCCACTTACAAGAGATAAACAAAGCCCAGAGTGATACTTTGTCATGCCGTCATGCGATGACGTCGCTTTTTTAAGCTGCCGAAAAGATACAATTTTTAAATAGCAATATCTATTCTACACAACTTAATTCTTCAGAAAAATTTTCAACATGTCCAAACTTTTTAGCTAATATGCTTCACATTCAAAGATTTATCAAAAATAGTTCATGTTCCCCATTTGAATCCAGTTCCGATATTCTAAATAATCGTGCAGATCACGATCACTTATCCGCCTTCAGAAGGGATATTTAATTAATGACAATACACCATTCGATTACGACATCTGATCCGAATTCGAGAAATCCCCGGCAACCACATCAGGACGACGCTTAACAGTGGTACACTATATAACCTACAAATATTAACAGACACAAAAAAGCCATGCACGTGTAAAGTACTCTTCGAGCGTATGAACGAAAGCAAGGTCTTTAGAACACATACTAGCTTTCAAGTCCAAATGGCTCCTGGATAGAGGCAAGATTGCAAGATTAAATAGCGGTTCGATTTTGAAGCAATTTCGAGAAACATGTAGTTTTATCAAAGTTCTACCAGCTACACATAAAAGCTAAATCCCCTTTCCCGTGTGCGACCGAAAGCAAAAGGGAATCCATTTCAAAGGCAGTTACGACGTAAAATACATTTTACAAATACGAAAATGCAAATACCAACCGCTCTTATGGCCACAGTGGATTTAAAAGTCAACATTGGCTTCAACTCAAATCCAAATATTAATAATTTCATACGCTCTGCTTAATCTGCTTTATTTTTACCACCATGCATGATATCAAGCCTCATCGTTAAACATTGTAAGCTAAGGTTTTTCTTCTATCCATGTCTATTATCCCAATCATATTTCATTAATGGAAACACCAAAGCAGTATGATAGAGTTGTTTGATTCACTTTAAATCCTCTGATGTTCACAATTTACTCGCTAGAAAATATAAATTCCCAGCATCAAAAAGAAAATGAATTATTCAGATAAAGAACTGCTACAATTGCCATCATTGATATGTGATGGCACTCTATGTATCAGAGACATGGAACATCGGGAAAGCAGACCAGCAGAGAATTGAAGCCTTCGAAACATCGTGTTGGAGGACAATGTTGAAGATTGAATGGACAGATAGAGTGAGTAACTAACGGCGTACTGACGAGAAGACGAATAAAAAACAATACGGAAAAACCTTCGGCAAAGAAGAAGCAAATGGATTGGACATACCTTGAGGCACATTGAATAAGTAAGAAATATAATAGAAAGGGAAGATAGAAGGGAAGGCCCCGCAAGGATGACCAAGGGACAAGTAGGGAAAATAAAGAAGGACGTTAAAAAGAAACCTATCAGGGCATGAGGAAACTAACACTGGAGAGGGGAGAATGAAGGGCTGCAGTACCTAAACGAATCTTAGGATTGAAATTCTGATGATGATGATGATGAACATGTAATGACCTCTGCTTTGTTTTTCTATAAATGCACTGAGCTATTCTGCAAGCATGGTCGTGCAGAGAACACTGATATAAGATTTGTTTAAATAGGTATATTGAAACTTTTCAGGGAGAATAGGTAGAGTTAAAAAAGTATCAACAATTATTTGCAATGGAAAATATGCATGAAATGTGTTCCTCGTGCAAAAGGCACGTAGCCAGAGGGGGGCTTCTGTGGCTCCGGCCCCCCCCCGAAATTTTTTCCCAATAACTTCTTTGTTCTGATTTAACTATGCATGATAATCCGGGTTAAACGTCCTATAATTCAAGTGTTAAGTGTCTAGAAACATGATGACTAGTTTGATGCATGTCTGGGGCTAATAATTTTTCTTTTCACTCTGATATGTTTGTATGCATTGAACTCTTGTTCAGGAGCCGGTCAAATTAAGTACTTCATAACAAGCTAAGCAGTGAACTTTACCAGTGAGAAGAGAAGGGAATGGGTACTGTGAAAATAAATACCAAAAACTGATAGCTAAGGGAATTAATTTATAACATGTCGGCAACGAACGGGCAAGGCTGATTTGTTTCCAGTTACGCTACACTAGACTTATCCCCCTTCCGACACAAATTTCTGGTTACGTGCCTGTCGTGTAATGATGATGAACTTGATAAGAAATATTTTCACAAATTTATATAAATATATAAGCCAAATTTTTCCATTTTAACCACAAAGATCATTTACTATTGAAATGAACCAAAAACCATTACTTGATCAAAACCATGACTGAAAAGGGATTTAAAACAGCACAATCCGACAACTTGCTTTTTGTCGACTCCCTTACGGAGTCATCCTTCTTAACCCTTTATTTGCTACATTCTTTCTTAGTTTTACATGCTCTCAATGCTGAATTATAAACATGAAAATATTCACCCACTGCTGAATACTTTTTTTGCATATCTTTCTATGTTAGGTGGTTTTATTGCAAAATATTATTTTAAAAAATTATTAACTTATTATTTTAACGAACTATTGCGGATTACAACTTTTACGCGTGTTGCGGGTTGCATAACATCGTATTTTATTTCCACCTGATTTTTAAGCTGGAAGAAAAAGTAATTTGTAAATAATAACAATGATAAACTGATAATGCATTTAATTCTTAATATGCTGATGCACAAATACAAAAAAAGTAAGGCCTATCCAAATGTTAAAATGTCTTGTGTGTGCGATAGATTTTATAGCAGGGAGTTACACACAACCCCACATCACAATCAGGGCAACAATACCTGGATTCTCGTCTCTTATTACTCTTTTTACACACAACACACCATTTCCTTTTTCCTTCAGGAACTGCATCAATGAAGTGTCTTTCCGTTAATCTGAAAGGCATTTCTTCAGATGATCTTCTCCCTCCTCCAGCCTTCTTCCTCTCCCTCCAAAATTTTTTAAGAAGTTCTCTCACAACACTGAGTTGAAACTTTGACAGTGGAATTTTCCTCTTCGTGTTAATTCTATACAACGTATATGCGTTGGGAAGTGAAATGTCCAACAGATGAAAAAATAGTTTTCTATACCACTTTCTCGATTTTCTTATACATTCAATGGAGCTAATCATCATATCACTCCTATCCACAGCCCCCATTGACTTGTTGTAGTCTACAACTATGTTGGGCTTCAACACTTCAGCTCCTGTTATTCTATCCATCTTACCCGTTTTCACAAAACCTGGCTCGTGGTGCGTGGATAACATCCAGACCTCCCTTTTGTCACACCACTTAATGGAAATTAGATCTTTTGACGTCTGGAAGGTCAATTCACCTTTCTTTAATTTTTCTTCCATTTTCGGCATCTCTTTTCTTGTACGTCTTACAGTTCCACAAGCATTTGTTGCTCTGTTATAGAGCCAAGAAAATAGCACCGGACTCGTATACCAATTGTCCACAAATAATGTGTGGCCTTTATTTAGGTAAGGGCTGATCAGGGTGGCAACAACATCTCCCGACTTACCAAGCTTGTGGTCCTCTGTATCAGTTGTCGATCCAGTGTAGACAATGAAATCTAGCACATATCCTGTCTCACAGTCGCACATAACAAATATTTTTATTCCAAAGCGATGTCTTTTGCTGGGAATAAACTGTTTCAAAAAGAAGCGACCCTTGAAGATCATAAGACTTTCGTCAATGCACAAATTTTCCCCTGGAGAAAAAGATTTTTTAAAAACATTCCTTAAGTGGTTGATGATTGGGCGAATTTTTACCAACCTGTCCCCCTCATGAGGATCACTGTTATCAGAAAAATGAATGAATCGGAAAAGTAGGAAGAAGCGGTCTCTGGACATAATCTCAGAAAATATCGGTGTCAGCAATAATTTATCCCTGGACCAATATTCATTGACGTCAAGTTTTTTTACCCTTGCCATCAACATGCATACAGCAAACAAAATGTAAAGCTCATCAGAAGATGTCTCAACCCATTTATGAACTCTCGACTTCGCAGTCTTCTGCTCAATCTTAGTTTGAGAAACATAGTATTTATTTGTTTCTTCCGATATTTTGGCCATAATTTGTGGAGGATAAAATACGAGGAAATAATCTAGAAAACTGGATACCTCAGGAATGTTCACAATGCAGCCGCTCGCTCCACCTACAAATGCGTGTCGCTTAAGTTTTCTCCTTACATTTCTCCAGATCCGCTCTTCTGGTTCCTTTGTTTCTTCAGTATCAGCATCCAAATCATCATCAGAGGAAGATTCCGATGATGAAGCTGACGAAAATCTTGATCGGGATGTTGGAGTACGCTTGATGATGGCAGAGGACGTTGAAGCAACAGGATCAGAAACATTCTCTTTATCAGAATCAGGTTCAGATGAGGGCATATAATCATCATCGCTATCACTTTGATCCAAAACATCAACGATAAATGACTCGGAGGTAGATCTTTTCCTCTTGGGAGCCATTTTGAAGCTGAAAAATAATATGTTAAAAATATATAACTGCAGATATTATAGTAATAATCTATGATTAAATTAAATATTTATTTATATAAAAATATTAAAAATTAATCCACTTCTCTTACTTTACAAATATTGAAAAGTACTCACATTTTAAAATACACGAAAGAGGAAAACGCGTTCCAATAGACCCAAGCGTCCAGCAGCGCCGTATTTGTTCCTCCTTAGCGACGCACTCTTCTCAAAATTTCAACTGAAACTGAGGAAAACTTTTGCACACTGCGCTAGCCAAATACCAAGAACCGCTAGGTATTCAGAAAGATAAGGGCAGGGGAGGGTACTACGGAAAAACCCGTGGTAATCAGTCCAAGGAAGAGGACTTAAGAGAAAGAAGAGGGCCCTCAAATAGGCACTCAAAGGGTTAAACCTTTCGCGCCGATGCCTCGTAGAGGGAAATTCTTCTTCGTTACGAGGCTCTAGAAATTTTTCTGCACCCTCCTCAACGAAGTTCTCTCGCGTTGACCGAAGGCAGAGGTTTGGTCCCTTATCGTTTTGGGACCCAACCCAGCGGGACGCCGACCTCTTTCCTCGGCCGCTGTCCATGACCCTAGAAGGATTAAAAGACTTCCCATAGCTCCAGTCCACGGTCAACTGACTGAAATTTCAATGTTTTATGTAAACAAATATTTGATGTTCGCATTGACTTTTATATATTTTAAATGAATTCCTAGTGTTTATCTGGGCGTGTATAAATTTTAAACGAAGTTTAAGCGTACATATTGACGGATTTAGTTTACTTCTATATGTTGAACCACAAGTTTTTCCAAATGCGTACGTTAATGCCTTTGTCGATTGACATTCTATAACTCCGTTGATATTAACGTTATAATTTCGTTTGAAATGTCCATGTGATAAGCAAAAAAAGAAGATTTCATTTCTAACTTTAGATTTCTAAGGTAGACAACAAATATTTTTTTAGAAAAAACACTGCAAATAGTTGACCGCATGGAGAGGATCGGCCGAAAAAGGCTCGCGCTAAGCTGGGTCTCGAAATCCCCGAACAAGCCGTCTTCATGTCCTTGGGAGCATAGGAAAGGCCACGCGGTGACCATACGTCTCTACGACTATAAGCGTGCGTAGCATTTCTGAGGAAACTCCGTTACGCATAAAAGCGTGCATAGCAGTAGGGGCACCAAAACACATTTACGCATATAAGCGTGCATAGCATTAGGGGCACCGAATCATACTTACGCATATAAGCGTGCATAGCACATAAAGGGTTAAATAACAAACTAGCGATTGCTTTGTCGTAGCAGAGAGCCGCGGAGTGAAGACAGACGGGGCACTAAACGGGAGTTTTATATTTTATGCGCGGCTCGCTTGTTACGAGCTATACTACTTAAATAAAAAATCGAAATCATAGTTTATTGCATCATCATCATGGGTCAACAGTCCTAGGATAGGTTTGACTCACTCGATTCTTCTGTCGGCCAACCTCTTCATATCAACGTAGCTCCTCCATTTCACGTCCTATTTTATAGAACTCATACGAGGCCTGCCTTTTCCTTTGTCCCCTTTCACTCATTCCTCGACGATTGTCTCCATCAGGTCATCGTGGCCGATTAGGTTGTCCCGTCTTTTTTTCATAGTTTTCAGCATACTTCCCTTTTATCAACTCTTATAAGGACTTGTCCGTTTCTCACTAGGTCGATCTATTTTATCTTCATCATTCTTCGGAAGCATCATATTTCGAATGCTTACACCCTTTTCTTCTCCGCTGCTGTCATCTTCCATGCCTCACTGCCGTAAAGAAACATGCTCCAGATAACCGCTCAGATGAATTTTATTGTTTCCTTACCTCTAATCTTGTGTTTCCGGCTGTAAGTAGATTCTTCTCTTGATAGAATGCCCTCTTTGCCTGGGCTATTCTATTGACTATTTCCTTCGCAGCTGATCCACTCTTTTCTTAAACTCTTCATATGGACGCAATTCCTCTCCTTTACATCCTTCACAACTTGCTCCATATACCTCATACGAGAGGCCTGTCTTTTTCAATCTTCCCGTTTACTTTTCCCTCGATGATTGTTATCATCAGGTCATCGTGCATTAAGATATGGCTGATTAAGTTGTCATTTTATTGCATTTTTGAGAAAATGTGATAAATACATCCGTTATTGTCAAGTATTCATTAAACAACTTACCTCCATGTACATACAACAGACGAACAACGCCCATGGTGATACCGTGCCGTGACACCATGCGATGACGTTGTGTTTTTAAGCTGACGAATAAGTACAGATTTTATAGAGTAATACCTTTTCCGATGGACGAAGAAAGAAAGAAATAGTCAGTAGCATAGCCCAGGCAAAGAGGGCATTATATTAAAAGAAGAATCTACTCACAGCTGGAACTATAAGCTTACAAACAAGAAAGCAATGCATTAGAACGTATAATTGGAGCATGTTTCTTTATGGCAGTGAGGCATGGACGATGACAGCAGCGGAGAAGAAAAGGGTGTAAGCATTCGAAATGTGCTATCAAGGAATGATGAAGTTAAAATGGATCGACCGAGTGACAATGAAGAAGTCTTAAGAAGACTGATAGAAAGGAGAAGTCTGCTGAAAACTATAAAAAGAAGACGGGAAAACTTAATCGGCCATATCTTAAGACACGATGGCCTGAAGAAGACAATCGCCGAAGGAAAAGTAAACGGGAAGAATGGAAAAGGCAGACCTCGTATGAGTTATGTAGAACAGGTCGTAAAGGACGTGAAAGAGAAGAACTACGTTAATATGAAGAGGTTGGCCGATAGAAGAATGGAGTGGAAAGCTGCGTCAAACCAATCCTAGGCTTGTTGACCCTTGATGATGATGATGAATACCTTTGTAACACAACTTAATTCTTCAGCATAATTTTTCTCCAAGTACACTTTAGGTAATAGGCTTCTCATTTAAAGATTTTTTTAAATTAGTGCATATTTCCCAATGCAATACTTTGGTGGGTCGTAAACTAGGAATTAGTGCTTCAATATTTAAGTGGAAATGCGTACACAGGTTCTCCAGTACTAAGCTAAACAGGAATCGCTTTGGAAAGACTTACGAACGAGGAAAATTCGAATCAGAAGATGAAATGAACTCGGGGGACATATTTCAGGGAACCAAGACAGAGAGACTTGCCGGGAGCCGGCGTGGAGAGGAAGACGGATGGTGGCAGAGTGCAGAGAATGACCACGCTCGGAATAAATCATGCAGATAATGGAAGGCACAAACACGAGAGAGTCAGGAGAAGTCGAGATTTGTCGCGAAAGAGGACGTTTTGGAAGAGTTGCAACTAAAACGGAATTGATAAAGAATGCGATGACGAGCACAGCATCCAGATAACTGGAACAAAAGCGTTGCCAAGTGAGTTCCTTCACTTTCCGGGTATGAAGGGATTGTACAAACAAAAGAGAAACAAAAGTCAAATGGACGTACTGGGTTTATGCACAGCAAGTGAGAAGGAAATGAGGGAAGATTATTGTTAAAGATACTCACGCGCCTGGGTGTACAACATGCTTTGAGGATCATCACCTCTTATCTTTTACGTAGGGAGCATAAACTCAGAAAGGCAAATGGATTATTGATTTTCTCTGTTTTTAGTTTTTGAGTATGCTGGTCTACACACTGAGGGAATTTTCGTATTAATTTTTCAAGTCATGGACAAAAAGAGGTTTTCGAATGCATGCCAAATAAGCTAAGTGATGCACTTTAGGCAGAAGAAGTCTCATTCAATCCAAACCTTTGAAGACGGACGAGTATATATAACAATAAGCTCAGCAATTGACTTTGAGTATGCACTAAAAAGTCAACTGCTGCCTCAGATTTGCCATGAGGAAGGTTTATATTCTAAGCACTTGAGGAACACCCTTCTAGAGACTTGATTTTTTTAAACGGAACATAGGAAATTTCTCCAGCGAAAATGCATGAAAAATACGTTGTTTTACCGAAAAGGTCTCATCTCAAGAATGGTGTGAGATTTTAGGATCCTTTAAGGAAAATATTTCTGCTATCTCTCACAAGGATACAATAAAAGACAGTGCGCTTCAGTAAAAAATTCTTCGAACGTACACATAGTATCACGTTGCTCTTGAAAAGGCTTAGATGGGAATCTCCAGATTTGTAATAAATAATTTCCAAGTATAATTCAAATCATAAGCGTTCGAAAGTGAGAGTGGTAAAAATCCTAGCCCCGCACTATAATTGTATATTTGAAAAAAATATGTAATTCAATCAGGGAAATAATAAGACTAGTAGATAGACTCGAGCATATTAGTTTTCCTATGGACCATTCGCAACAAAAATACAGAGGCTATGACACAATAATACAATGACTTCCTTCCAGGATCCTTTTTCTCTCCCCTCCCACCATTAGGATCTGATCACCTAAAACATCATATTTTTTAGTGGCTCTCACGTTAAACATCAGATGTTAATAACAGTACTAATCTCCTATTCCAAGAAGAGGATCATTCCAACCGAGTGTCGTAGGGTGGTAAGGAGCGATTACGGACTTGAATCAAAATCTCTCTTCTCACCTCTGGAAATTACTATCAACGTCTTTAGTTGCGTAGCACAATTCTTTTTTTATAGCTTATATATATACCAAGATTATGCTTTAGAAATTCATAATAAATGCTTTAAACTTATTTACCATAAATTTATTTCCGAATAAAAATAAGAGTAGGCTGCTGAAAATTATTCAACTTTCGATGATACGAAAAAAAAATTAGTTGAGCTACAAAATTATGGTAGAAATGAATTACCTCAGACTTAGGTACGCAACGCGACTGAGAATTACGAGAATATTCCGTTGAACAATCTCAGAGGAGTATGTGATTTGCTAGGATGCTATTTACCGTCTTCCCTCGGGAGACTCGTTCGTGAACCTCCTTTCTCGGGATTTGAATCAATTTCAAGCGCGGAAAATAAGCAAAAGAGACCTAAGACAGGCAAAGAGTCAGAGGGAGCGTTTGTTTTTGCATGGTAACCACTATCAATGTTTATTCACAATTAAAGGCGAAAAAAATATGTATTCACTTCAGGTTAATCAGAAAACTAATCTTACCTTCAACAATAATCATGCATAACCCGACGAATATTAATCTCGAATTGGAGTCATAAATATAGTTACACGGATTTTTTTTTCGAATCTCAAGGATGTAAACTACGGTAGACAGAAATTCAATAAAACCAAGGTAACTTTTAACGAACCAAAACCGCAAAAGAAAAGTATCAAACAAAATTTGGCGTGGAATTACAATCTTTTTGTTTGTGGATTTCTTTCATTCAAAAATTCGCGAGAAAACTTTGCGAGAAGGTTAATCTTACCGAATCGACGAATATTAAGCTCAAATTGGCGTCATAAACATAGCTAACGGATTTTTTTTCCAATCCCAGCCATGTGAACTACGGTAGAAAGCAATTCACTCAAACAAATGTAACTTTTAACGAACCAAATTTGTAAAAGAAAAGTATCAAACGAAATTCGGCGTGAAATAGCCATTTTTTGTTGGTGGATGTCTTTCATTCTAAAATTCGCGAGAAAACTTACATAGGTCATAGAAAATTGCCCAGATATTCACCAGAGGACTTGAATTCAATATGAACTATAATCCAAATTCCCGCACACGCACTCTGGGCATCTTGACCCACGCACTCCTATTATTTCGCGCGTCCGACTCGCTAGATCTTCACCCCATCTCATCACGGTGGTCGGAGAGAACCGGGGCGGCGCGATTTCCCAAATACGGCTCTCCCCTTTAACACCCGACGACGCGAGGGAGGTAAAGGGGCGGAGGAGGGTGGTGGCCCTGCAACGCGAGAGAAAGGAAAACACGTGGAAATGACGTTCTGGGAGAGGTCTGGGCGGAGGGAGCGGAGGGTGGATAATGAGGGACTAACACGGTCCGACCGTGGACGGATGGATAGAGGGGGCGGGAGGGTTGGGGGGAATACACGGGACGGGACATGGGAGAGGAAGAAAGGAAGACGAAAAGGGGATGGAAAGAGAGAGGCGGTGAAGAGGAAGGGGAGAACATGAGAGGGAGGATAGTGGGAACGAGACAGAGAGAAGAGAGAGATCGTTTAACAGCGCCGTGTCGGGGCGGTGAAAGGGGATTGCGTTCGGATGGAATGATGTCCGTCGGAGATCCAAGGCCTTCCTCGTTTGCTCTCCGGGCCCTTAGTGGGGTTTGGGGCCGGGAGGAAGGGTTAAGGGCAGAGAGGAGGGCAGGAGGGAGAAGGGCGGCACGAGGGGGCGAAAACCGATTCTCCCCATGATTCACTCACTCATGACGTTCGGCGCGTTGGATTTTCGAGCATTGCCGCGGCAGAGGCGAGCGAGGGTTGCAGTGGGCGAGGGGATGGGCCCTTTCAGCGCGGGCCAAGACGCAACGAACCCTTCAAATGCCCATTCATTGCCAGGATTGGGGGTGGAGGGACGGGGAGGAAGGGAAGATATCCACACCCGTGAACTCACGAACCGACCGTTTCGTGCGGGGGTCATCCGCGAGTGTCCATTCTGCGACGCGCAACGCGCTCCGGCGACTCCTACGACGCTTATACCCCGTTTCCACTACTAGCGCATGTACGCACGTACCAACCAGCGATGCGTTCCCACGACACTCGTGAAACTCAGTAGCATCTGACTGAGCAAGTTGCTGGTATAAGTAGTTTACAAATACATTCAGAACTCCATCACATTCTTCATGTTTTTGGCGTTTTAAAAATTATGAGACACTCATTCTCACTTATTCATCAATGTACAGCCGACAAATATCCATTTTGTCCAACTTTATAGAATATCGTGATTAATTTTCTTAGTTTCCGCCCCGCCGCCAGCGCCTAACCGGTGAAAAATGGCATGGTTCGGAACTACGAGTTACGATGGTCCTTACGTGCGTTCCCACGGTGTTTTTTGGTCACACGCGTATGTACGCGTGTACATACGCTAGTAGTGGAAACGGGGTATTACAAAGCAACGTTTTCATGTGGCCGCTTTTGCGTTGCGTTGAGGTTGTGTTGTGCGGCAGGAAAACACCTTGTTTTCATGTCGCCGGCAGCGCCAGCAGCAACGCACCAAAGCATATGACGGTGGTAAACAGTGGTACAGGTGATAATCCAGCGAAAGAATCGCGTGACGAACAAATGACAGGTTGAATGCGTTGCTCCTCGCTCTGACGCAGCTGCGTCAACGCAGAAAGATGAAAGGTAACCAACTCGGGAGGCAACGCTGGCTGCGTTGGCGTGCTCGCTTCTGATTGGTGGCGCAGTGTGCGTCAACGCAAAAACGGCCACATGAAAACTTATTCTCCCGCGAGCCCATGCGTGGTCCGGTTCCCGGAGAGAGCGCAAAATAAACCAACTCCCATCCGCCGCACCAGCTGCGCTCCTGTGGCAAACGGACCTCCGGCCCAGTGCTTAGTGCGAGCTTCAGTCGGGAAGAGTGGTACTTTTTCGGGTCGCGAGCCCTTTCATCACACCGATGGGGAATGTCCCTCGCCGCATCGAACGAGAGGGGCTGAAAGAGGGGAAATGACCCTATCATTGGCTCGTTTCGCTGCGTCACCGAAGAAGGAAATAGTGTCGTAAATGTATTGAGAGTACCCGCGTATTAAGCTATACTTGATCAGGGAAGCGAGATTAAAGAGCCTGGTGAATAAATGTATTTACAATATCCTTACCACGAATTATATGAGACTGCTACATTTGGCAACGCAGTAACGAAATAAATAGGTGCACTGTAAGCAAAGAGTGCAGTTAAAAATGCAGTGTATCTGACAAAACTATTCATTATCATTAGCCATCAATCCTCAGATTGGTTTGACGCAGCTCTCCACTGAGTTCTTCTACCGGCTAATCTCTTCATATTTCCGTATTTCTTCCCATTCATATCCTTCATCGCTTGCTACACATATCGAATACGAGGCCTTCCTTTGCCGTTCTACCGATCCACTTGTCCTTCAACGATTGTCTTCATCAGGCCATGCCTCATGATGTGGCGATTAAATATTCCCGTCTTCTCCTAAGGTTTTTCAGCAGACTTCTCTTTTCTCCCACTCCTCTTAGAACTTCCTCGCTACTCGGTCGATCCACTTAATCTTCATCATTATTCTGTACCATCACATTTCGAATGCCTCCACCCTCTTCTTCTCCGCTTCTGTCACTTTCCATGCCTCATAAAAGGTCCAAAAAACTATTATAATCCACTAAAGGTTAACTTCAGATTTGCATGACTCTTTGTAAACTATTATCTTACCTATCCAAAACAAAGTATTTACTCACTAAGAAAATCTATATCTTTCGCTAATAACAACCAAATTCTTCCACTTGTCTGACACATGTATAATTAGCAGTTTGTCATGTTGTGTGATATTTTTCTGACATTTTATGTAAATGATACACATTTTGCGATTGTTCACCCCCTGTCACACACCCTAGTTTTTGCGAAATATAGGGTACGTGACAGCCTAACAGCGAATTCATTAAATTCAGATGAATAACATTAAGCATTAATATTCCTACTCTAAAAAAATCATTAGCCCTATGAATGAATCAAAACTTAATCTACCTCCTATCGCCAATATTCGAAAGTCAAAGTTTCCTGTCCGAGCAGTGCAAATTCAAATTCCTATAATGCCGAGTTAATAGAATGGAATCCAATGTTTCCAGATAGGTACTACAAGAATAAATTTCATCTAGAACTAGATATCCTCAACTGCTCCGCTCAAAAATTTAACTAACGCGAAAATTTAATTCTATCTGAGCTCGCATTTTCAATTGCAATTACCTTGGCTAAAAAAACTATTAATAATGTAAACAAAAATACATTTCTCTCGAGTAACATTAGCTGCACTGATTTTAATAGATTTAAACTGAAAATACCATGGATGCATAAGATTAAGAAATTCATAGAATTTTTTCTTATACCTAGGTACGTGGGATTTAAGCCACAGTGGACTGATTATTCCTTCAGTTTAGAGCTTTCTCAGGAATATTACTGCGCAAACAAATTTGACCTTTAGTGACCATTATGACCATCACTTGTATTTAATTTCTGATGGCTTGAGGCTAAAAAACATAATATTCTGATATTTTCAGAGATAACGTCAGGTGAAAAATGATAAAGGGGCCAAAATTAATATATTTGAGCCACAAACTGAAATGAGCCAAATGCGTCAGTGAATTTTGGAAACACAATACAAAAGCCAATTGATGAGAATGCTGACCTTGTCCACAATAAGGGTAATACGTTAATTGGCTAGAGTAATGTATCCCGAGAGACAAAAGCAGGGATCCAAGATGATTATGCACAACAGGATGGACGAAGAGATGGCCAAAGTACGGAGTATGAAATATGGGAGATAACATCGAGACCTCCTTTCTGTGCGGGAATAGGCGGGGAAAGGTGTGAGAATACATTGAGTGGAATTGAGCAAATGAGATTGCTATAGTAAAGGCTTCCCACCCCGAGAATCTTAATTAGAGTCCCAGCAGTTATAGAAATATTTTAGCGCAAACCTTCTTTCCTAAACGAGGGAAAATACTTCGTACGGAGTTTTTGGGAGGAGAAATAATTCGATAGAACGATCCTATAAAATTAATAACACGAAGATCAAAAGCGTTGAAACCGTTAGGTATTTAGGTGGAACAATCACTAAAGATTTATCGTGGGGAAGACACATCCGGGAAATATGTGGCCGAGCGAAGAGAAAGCTAGGATTTGTAAAAAGAGTACTTGGGATATGTGATGAGAAGACAAAAGAGCGATGTTTCTTTTCACTAGTTAGTCCCCACCTTGAGTATGCAGCCATTGTATGGGATCCGAATGAATTAGGTTTGATGAGAGAACTAGACAGTGTGCAGCGTAGAGCAGCTAGGTTCGTTAAAAGGTGTTGCGATCGGTTGAGTAGTGTTTCAGAATTAATAAAAGAATTAGGGTGGGAATCATTATAAGAGCGTAGGTTAGGGTACAGATTAAATCCATTTGAGAAATTTCAATCAGATAGCTTTACTGAAGATGTTAGGCACATATTAAAAAAAACAGCGTATTATGCTACATTTGACCAGATAAATAAGATTAGAGAGATAGATTGTCGAACTGATATATTCAAAATGGCATTTTTCCCCCGTACTATAAGAGAACAGAATAGGCAGCATAGCAAAGGGATGGGTAGGTGAAATATTTTAGAGTAGTCTGTAGTGCATGATGCATGTAATAACCCCTTAAATACTATAGATACTAACAATCTAGTTGCATGAGACCCTATAGTTGCTTGTTTGCATGTCAGTAGTGCATGCTTGGTGATCTTCACCCCCTGCCACACACCCTCGCGGTGGCTTGCAGGGTGCCGTGTAGATGTAGATGTATGGAGATCACTTCGAGGATAGAATTCCACCAGACATTAAAATCCTAGAGCCTCAGCGTGTTTCATCAGGTTGATACCGATACTTGGTTTCACTCCACTCTTCCTCCATCCCACACAACATTTTCACATCTATTGCTCTTCCAATCCGCCTATCCCCAAGGGACCAGACAGCCTCTGCTAACGGTCGCCCAACCTTAATAACTGATACTAGGTCAAAAGCCCTTTTAACGTGAGCTGTAGTTGCAAAAAGTAGGGTCAATTTTGTTTGCTGATTTCCCACTCGATGGAAGACAAAAAGTAGTCCCCATTTTTGGCCATCACAAGAGTATTCAGTACGGAAGCATAGCAACTCCTCACACTTGTGAGACCATTTTCACGGGTTTAGTTCCACACACTAGCGGCCAACAACGACTCCGTCCATGAGAATCCATTATCTTAGTCTATCGATGTTGGATGGGCCCTGGAACTTTGAAGGGACCGCTTTAAACTTTCGGTATCGGAGTTTAAAGGCCCGTTTGGGTCCCGATTCCTGCCTTGGGGACAGTGGCGCGGAAACGGGAGGATGGAAAATATCACCTCGTTATTGGGAGCGGGATTAATTTTCCACACTAATAACTTCGCGAACCCCGCCCCCCCGTACCCGCCCCACGTCTCACATTGCAAACCCCCCTTTTAACCCGACGGAGCGCCCCCCCTCAACCCCAGGTCTCAATTTCATGCGCGCACACACATTAGCATCGCTAGCACGAGGGATTTTTCGATGAATTTATTACTTGCTTGGTAAGCCCGAAAGAATGCCGGCGTGCAGCGTGGACTAATTCCTCCGCAAGGACGCGGGAGATACTCTAGGAGTATGGGGCAAGAGGCAAATGGGAACTCGGTAAACACACAGGAGGGAGCACTCTGGCTCAGTTTACAAGAGCATTTGCCTCGCGCTCTGGTGCATTATATCACAGGGCCACTCCAGAAAACGTTTTATTCAAGGTTAAAGCAGAACAGTGATGCCAGCTACTATCAGGGCCAGAGACAGGGGCACGAGCGATGGTTTTCCAAGCTTTTATTATTTTAATTCATTTTAAAAATTAATTTTCACCAAACCCTGTTTTTTTTGCATCTCTCGTCACTTGCTCGATAAATCTTCCTCTCATCAATCACTTCCCGTCATCAATCTTAAGATCGGTTCGACGCAGCTATCCACTCGATTCTCTCATCTGCTAACCTGTTCGTAATAGCGTGTTTTTTTTCCTTTGACATCCTTCATCACTAGTTATACGTTTATCACACGAGTCCTTTCTCTTGCGATTGCCGCTATTCACTCTTCCCTCTATGTCCATCGTCATCAAACCATCATGTCTCAGCATATGACCGATTAGGTTATCCCATCATCTCTTTAGAGCTTTCATCATACTTCGCTTTTCTCCCACTCTTCTCAGGACTTCTTCGTTTACAACTTGATAGATACGTTACATTTTCACCTGTCTGCATCACAACATTTCGGGTGCATCCAGTCTTATCTCTTCTGCGGTTGTTAACGTTCACGCCCCACTTTTATAAACAAGTATACTCCAGATATATGTTCAAATGAAGTGTTTTCTTACTTTCAAAACTGGTATCTCCGGCAGCAATTAGATACTTATTCAAGCAGAATGTCATCATCCCCTTTGCTATTCTACTTTATTCCCTTTCTGCTTCAAAAATCGTTGGTTTCTCGCTGGTTACTTTGCTTCCAAAATAGCAACACCCCTTCATATCTTCGACCATTTTCCCCATCATTTCTTTAAAATATTTATCGTAAAAAATTTATTGCCCACAAAGACTGCCTTCATTGGAACACTCTGGTATTGGGGCACTCTGCATAAACATGTGTCCTATAATGTCATCCTTACCGCTAAGTGCTCCCATTCTCTCTCCCCTTCTCTTTCCTTCAACGCTACCTTAGATATTCACTTCTAGTTCTATTCATTCTTCATTATTCTTCCTTAGAGACACGTTTCTGTAGCTCTGTTTCCCTGTTAGCCTCTCTTGCCCTCATTTTTCCTGTGACAGGTCTTGTCATGGTTTTTGTTGTGAAATGGATACAGCCGCTACCCATTCAGTTCGTAACTCAAGGTCTGCTGACAAAAAAATTCTTCCCTTGTTAGGGTTTCCTGAATTTATGTCTTGTGATTCAGGAACAGCCCATGCAATCGATTTAGGATGCTCCTCGCCAGAACGCCGGTACTTTTTCAAGTACCGCCCATTTCATTCGGGGTAGGTCCGGTGCCGAGCTTCCATTTCTCGCCACCGAGTCGGAACGGGGAGCGTCATTTATAAAGGAGTCGTTTCTCTTGTTCTCTTCCACTCTTGAGGGTCTGAGACCACCCCCCCCCCCCTCCGCCCCCCCATCCCTCCACTCTCACGTCTCCACACGAGCCGCGGGAGAAAAAAGCTGCAGCACGGAGATTTTCTTCCCTCCTCAACACTCATCCCTTAGTTTTCTTCATCGTCCAACCCGCTGAGAATGCCACGACAGTGAAATGCCGTCCATAAATTACGTCACGTTCACTTTAGCGTCTTCTTCACCCCCTTCTCCTTCTCGCCCATCCTTATTCTTTTTCGCCCCCCTCCCATTCTCCTCCCTGAGGAACGCTGGAATGTCACCTCACCCAATGGCGCGCCGAGTCCCACAGAGGTTGGCCTCGCCTGAAAACGTTATCTCGTATGTGGCTCACCGCTCTTCAGAGAGGGAGGGAGGGAAAGGTTTCAGCTCGCGAGGATTTCTTTTTGTCTCCTGCGCCACGCGCCATTTCACTTTCTCTTCGTCTCCTCTCGCGAATACGTCTCTCTTTGCGTCTCTCTTGCTTCAATGGGGGCGTTTACCCGGAACCGAACTCACAATTTTGTATACGAAATTGTTAGATGGAAACGAAAAACGAATTTGAGTGAAAAAACTAATCTTCTAACCACAACCATTCACTCATAAATCGAAAATTAAAATAAGCAAAAGGTGACGCCCACCGAAAATGCTGCTGTGATAACATTGACGTCATTTTGCTCCCGTCCTTGACTGATTTTCGGGGAAGGGAAGGGAGTGTAGGGGGGTTCTCGGAAGGTCTGGTCGCACAGATCCTGTCGCAATTGCTCCCATTAAAAGAGCCAGCTGTGTCCCCACCTTTGCGATAGTGAGAAGTTGCTTCGCGAGCTCAGTTGTGATTGGACGAAGTCGATATCCGTCAGAGGTTACACTACGCCCCCTTTCCCGAAAGGGTTAAAAACATCAGCTTTTCGCCGCTTATAACCCTAGATATAATTAACGGATCAAAATAAGGACAAATACCCGTCTTATTATTTTACAAATTCTATCAGATCTGGCAATAAAAAATATGGTAAACGACCCCATTCCGACTCCGCCTCTTTGCCATCTTGATCCAATGGGGAATCTCTTTGAAATTTGTATCTCCAGCAATGATGATTTACTTGACACGAAAGTTTCTCAAAAAATAAAAAATACAATTTTTTGTACAGTTTCTTTTACAAACGCTTGCGTGAGGAAATTGTACCGTGTTCAGCGGAAAATGGGGGCGTTTACTCAGAACCGAAATCGCAATTTTATGCTCAATATTGTTAGATGGAAACGAAAAACGAATTTGAGTGAAAAAATTAATCTTCTAACCACAACCATTCACTCATAAATCAATAATTAAAATAAGCAAAAGGTGACGCCCACCGAAAAAGCTGCTGTGATAACATTGATGTCATTTTCCTCCCGCCCATGACTGCTTTCAGGGGAGGGGGAAGGGAGTGGAGGGGGGTTCTCTGAAGGTCTGCTCGCACAGATGCTGTCGCAAATGCTCCCATTGGCAGAGTCAGCCGTGCCCCCCCCCCCCCCCGAGCGATAAGGCGAAGTAGCTTCGCGGGCTCAGTTGTGATTGGACGAATTCGATATAAGTCGGAGGTTGCACCACGCCCACTTTTCCGAAAGGGTTAAAAACATCAGTTTTACTCCGCTTATAACTCAATAAATAATTGACAGATCAAAAAAAAACAGAAAAATACCCGTGTTTTTATTTAACAAACTCTTTCAGATCCGGCAATAAAAACTATGGTAAACGACCGCATTCTGACTCAGCCTCTTTGCCATCTTGATTCAATGGGGAATGTGTTTGAAATTTGTCTCTCCAGCAATGATGATGCACTTGATACGAGAGTTTCTAACAAGAATAAAATTGGAAGCCAAAATTTTATATGGTAACAACAAAGAGTAGTATTAAATTCTATTAAATGTTCCCGGAAATGGACGAAAGTCATGTGGCCTGAAACGACTTCTGACGTCACTGCACGGGGTAGGTTCCATATTGCTACATGTTTATTTTAAAAGAAAACGAGGCGAATATATTGCATTGATGTTTTCAGCCGTTTCATGAACAAAACCATGACTGAAAATGGAATTATAAAAGCACAATCTGACAATTAGTTTTGGTCGACTCCTTTATGGTGGCATCCTTAAAAAAAACAGCAATTGTATTGTTGTGCCAGAGATTGGCGGACAGAAAATAAAAATGGTATTATACAGGTATTATAAACTTTATGGATAATTTACTCGCTGCGGTTCACACTCCTTTGATAAAAAATCTAAATTCATTAGTTTACTGCATTAAACAAATAAAATAAATATATGTCTACGTTTTCGCCAACAATTCATCAAACAGCTTTACTCCACGGACATCCGATAAACAACGCCCATACTGATACCGTGCCGTGACGTCATGCGATGCCCGTTTTTTAAGCTGCCGGAAAGGTACAATTTAAAAAAAATTATTTCTTTGTAAAACATCTAATTCTTCAGCAAAAGTTTTGCCATTAAAATTTTAGCTAATTATCTTCTATTTCAAAGAGTTGCAAAAAAGAATGCATGTTAGGTAGGTTTATGTTTTTATGGGTGCGTCGATGACTAAGGTCATTTGTACCACGCAGTCTATTTTTGTGTTCTAAAATAAAAATTGGATATGTGGACGATAGAATAAAAAGGGAAAAATATACGACACTATATTAAATCTTATTTAGAAGGCCAGTTACTTTAAAAAAAGATATAATTCGGCTTAGACGATCATGATCGTCTCCTAGAACTTGTTCTAGGTCTCCCTTTATACCCAGCTTTTCGCGCATGGTCCGGAATTTGTCACACTCAGTCAGGAGGTGTCGTACACTGAGAGGAGAGTCGCAGTCGTCACAACGAGGGGTTATTTTCTCTTCTGTAAAGAGGAAGGAGTGAGTCAAGGCGCAATGCCCAATTCTCAACCTTGTGATGACGACTTCCTCCCTGCGACTGTTCCTGACGGAAGTGGGCCACACTGACGTTACCGGCTTTACGCTACGTAGTTTGTTATTACGCACGTCTCTCCAAGATGCACTCCACTACTCTAGCACTACTTTACGAAGAGTAGCCTTTAGGTCCTGGCAAGGGACCAGCAGAATGCATGTTCCCCAATGAGCATTATCACCAATTCCCCGTTATCATCTCGCTTTGCACAAACCATTACAGCTAAAATGGCTCCCGGCTGATTATTTAATATTTTTCCTTGGTCGAGCAAAATAAGGGGGTTATGGATTGTAGGGTCTCGGATTCGAATTCGTGTGAATCCTCTCCCGTCACTGGTTCTAAGGTTTCCGCGGTGCATACAGAGTGATGACGTTTCACCGTGTCGTAACCCTAAAGCAACAACTACGCATAAGCATCAAGCTGTCTATGGTTATTTTCATGCTGCTTAAACTTAGGGAACTGGTCCCCAACGATTATTTACGAATTATTTACTTTGCATTTTTCCAATGCCATTTAAATTACGGCATTGAACTAACTCTGGGGCCATGCTCCTATGGCCAAGGACGTATTTCTATTACAAAAAAGAGCAGTGAGAATCATCACTCACTCACCCTTCCGTGAGCACTGCCAATCAATCTTTAAACTAAAATTTGGAAAGATAACACTATATAGTTTGTATACATACAAATGTTTATGTAATGCTAAAGAAAATATCGACCTATACAAAACTGGAAATAGTGTCCATTATCATGACACCAAGAGGTAGCTGAAACTCGTTATACCTCAGTGCAGATTATCGAAAAATAAAACTCAATTCAATGTGATCAAACTGAAAATTTTCAAAATGTTACCTCGAGAGGCCAGAAATGTAACCTACGAGAAATTTAAGTGTCTTGCACTGTTGGCTGGTATTTTACTCTATTGATGATTTTTTAACTTGTAAACTTGATACTGTTTTTTTTTTATTATTTAAAATGTACTCTTTGACGAAGACCATTACATGTACCTTGCTGAACGTCTAATAAATAGTATCATTATTATTATTACGCGCTGAAACCCGAAAGATGCAGCCATCTCTCTCTGGACACCTCCACCTGAAATCCTCGCGGTGCGATTCGCGAGAGATTGTAAATGGCACATGGAAAAGCACTAACTGCCCCTTGAACTATGAATTTGTGGAGTTTAAACAAATTTACGCCAATGGCTTAGAACAGGGTGACAATGAAGTGAGCTACTTGACAGTGAGAATATTTTTAAGAAAATAACACCGATGCCAACAAGTCTATATTGGAAGACTCCTAGACCGATATTTCAGTCAACTAGGTGACCAACAACGGGGAGATAGGTTTGGGAGCCACTTGTCTCGGGAAAATCTCGGTGGTGGGTCCTAGAGCAAGATTTGCTCTTAAGGCCGCTTTACACGATACAATTTATTGTACAATTTCTTTTACAAACGCTTGTTAGAGGAAGTTGTACCGTGTTTAGTGGAAAATTGTGTGAACGCTTGTGCGAATGTCTGAATGACTGTACGGAAAATAGAACCTGTTCCATTTCCATTCAGACAAACATACAATTTCTTTCAGTTTATACAAGCGTGTGTACAAGAAATTGAACAAAAAACTGTATCGTGCCAAGCGGCCTTTAGACAGTGGTCCTCCAGTTGGACTTGCTGCATTTTACGGCATTTCTTTCAACTCAAGGTAGAGGCGCCCATGGACGTGCGGGTATTTTTTTCACGCGACTCTCTATTCAATTTTTTTCAGGCTGTTAATTTGACGTACTGGAGGACTCAAACCTCTGTGTTAGGCTAGTGCGTGAATAGGGTATTCTGCGGAGTGGTACTATACTGAGAGTTTAGGTTCAAATTTTAGAAATGATTTCGTTTGCGTCCAAAATGTAGCGAAGAATGGACAACAACTTTAAATGAACTAATATATTAATTTAATTTAGACTCACATAACGAGTGTTGATACAAAACGAAAATCTGTTTTCATCAAGTAGATATACAAGTTAAACTTCAGGTAACGATTTCAAATGTGCATAACAACTAACAAAACGACATTCAGTATAAAAATTCGAATCTAACGAGTTCAGATATCACCATATACTTGTGGAATAAACTTTTACACCCTTTGCGGCAATGACTAGTAGTCCTGAGTGGAAATCTCGTTCCGTTAATTTGCGAACTATGCTATTGGGCCGAAATAAAAGATCGTCCTAGCTTCATTCCATTGGAGGAGAGAGAGCATATTGTTATAAGCCATCTGAAACGATATATAAGTCTTCATTGGAAAATTAATTCAGGTCATTTCTTCCACACATATCACAAGCGGCATCAAAAGCGCCGACGTGGAGCGAAATATTTCATTCTGTGATTCGGAGATTCTTGAAAATATTGAGAGAGAAAAAGAGAGCGAAATATCATATCCCCCACACAATACGTTCCTCTGAATATTAGGTCAGCGTATTCTCATGTAATTGAATTCTTTCGCAGCGTCCTCTGAGCTTCACAAAGGAGCAAGCTCTGCGAGATCTTTCTGACAACACGAGAGCCCTCCTCCTCTCACTGTCCAAAACCCCTCCTCTCTCTACATTCAGTCATCTTCCGTATCTTAAGGCAAGTAAAGCTCTTCCCTTGCACATTTCTCGAGAGAAATATACTCGTACGTATAAGGACACAGTCATCCATCGTTCTCAAGCGTGATTTACGGGTAGGGAAGAAATCCTGCGTCCTGTATTGCATCTACATCTACTCAATGCCCTACAGACTAGAACGAGATTGCGTGGCTGGTAGTGAATAATTATCATAAATACATTATTAATATGCACGATTAGTTAAATGTTACTTAGTAGCGGAAACTCTTAGTCAGTCATATACTTTTACCTTTGCAATTCAAAAATTAGTATCAAAAAAGGAATTTAGATGTTGAATTAATGGATGAGGGCGATACTTTGTGGAAGTTGCGAACATTAAACAATGTAAATATATAATATAAAGCTGAAAGTGGAAAGTACAAATTTGTTTCATTTACAATGTTTAATATAGATGTTGTTTTGGAGTTACCTACTTACAAGCAAGAATGAATTATGCAGATTTATTTCATTTCACCAAAAGGATCTCAGTAGATTACTCACATTTTGACAGCTACGAGTGAAAGTTAAGTATAACCGAACTTGCGGACAGTAGGGCTGAGTCCTTAAAGCGTTATTAATTAACCATGATCCATTACCTATTTGAGATACGTATAAAGCTATATTACTACTATCAGGTGTAGTTAACGTTGGGTTTGGGCTCAGGACAGGCGTTCCTAATGCAAATAATTTGCAATTTAACTCATTGCAAACATCATTCAATGAACTACATATTTTTAAAAAATATCGTTCTGTTGCCGCGTTGGGCAGGTTTCGTTAAATGCAGGTTCAAATATAAGGAAATTCCTATGCTGCAGGTAGGGACCAAGGAATTTTTCCGTTATGGACAAGTTTACGCGGTATACAGGGTCCGTTATAGGCAGTTTTCACTGTATTTTATTGCACGGCATGAAATTATGCAACAGTTTCAACACATCACACCACAGTGGAACGATTGAAGGAACGAGCATGCTTTGTGATTGGTTAATTCGCGGATTGTTATCGTTCCACTCTTGAGGAAAAGCATTTAGTCAGGCGGATGCAAGGACTGCAAGCGGCTTGAAATCGCGGGAAAAGCAGCAGGAGAAGGAAAGCAATCTTTTAACGTCCCCAAGGACAATAATCAGAGTGCGGGGACTGGCCTCGAAGATATTGCGGGGAATAATCGTCCCGGACTGCCGACGAGAGAAGACCAAAAGGGTCCCCCTTCTCTCAAGCGAATGCTCAAGCTGCAGAGAGGGACCCCACCCACATTCCTCTCGGGAACGAAGGGTTTAGCGAGGAGCGTGGCGCGAATGGAAGAGAGAGGGGCGAAATTGAGGACGAAACGAAAAAGACTCGGACGCGGAATGAAAAAATTTGATTAGGCCAACGAATGACCTCCACCCACGCGATAAACAGCAACCCTAACGTCATTACTCACGCGATTTACTATCAACGCACTCCAAGAAAGAAGAAGACTGCAGAATAAAAATCATTAATCCATTTATTATTTTATATTCAATGTACCCTACAACCTGAAATTCACCACCCACATAAATGCATGTCTGAGAACGATCTTGTCGTCGGAAAGGGTCATTCAAGAAAATCACATTGCATTTAACGAAAACGTCATCGAAAATACTGCTTATCTCAAGTGTTAACTCGAAATTTTCACGGTTTAAGAAGCATTACGGACACGCCTTACTGGCGAATACCTTATTGTCGATCAAAAACCAATTTGATGAGAATTTTATAGAGAACGCCGTAGGGGACCACCATATTGTCTTCACGTCATGCTGAATTGCGGCAATAAGTTAATATAATAAAAAAACGCTTCCCTTCCTCCCTTTCAAGTTCACCAACATATATTTTCCGTTAGTGTTAGCTCTAAACTTTTTGAATGGAATCAGGGCCCGTATTCTCGTTTGAAACGCAACCTCGGTTATCTCCCCAGCAACGAAACCGAGGTTGCGTTTCATTGATTTCCTCATTAGAATGTTTACAAAAAGTTAACGCGAGTCCCGAAAAACCTATGGTATCCCTTGGATACCACGAGAGTTTCAGAAAGAGAATAAGGACCCAGGGCCCGTATTCTCGTTTGAAACGCAACCTCGGTTATCTCCCCAGCAACGAAACCGAGGTTGCGTGTCATTGATTTCTTCGTTAGAATGTTTACAAAAAGTTAACGCGAGTCCCGAAAACCTATGGTATCCCTTGGTTACCACTAGAGTTTCAGAAAGAGAATAAGGACACAGGTGTGGAATCACGGATGTATCTTTCGCGTTATCGCAATCTTTATCGTTAACGCTTACCACTAGAGTAGCGCAGGGTTAACAATAACCGTCTGTAAAATTCACTCCACTGATTGTGATAAGTGATTTGAAATGCTGTGCGAAAAATGAAGAACGGAGATTACGTTCTCTCTGACATAAGTTAAATAATAAAAAACGAACAAATATGTTTAGTATTTTCCTTTCCAGTCAAATACAAGGGATCTATTTTCAGTAAAGAATGCATTGGTAATTTTATGCAGGCAGTACAACTTTTGAAGCACATAAAAGTAGTTCTTCAATCAACTGCACCAATATAATCCCACCCTTGTAATAAATTTCATAGCAAAAGCAAACTAATGCATAAACACTGCATCCCTTTGTTATATCTGATTACTCATATGCATGTGCCTACTTGCTCAACATTTCCTCAGTC
Organism: Platycnemis pennipes; assembly: GCA_933228895.1. Taxonomy (NCBI): domain Eukaryota; kingdom Metazoa; phylum Arthropoda; class Insecta; order Odonata; family Platycnemididae; genus Platycnemis; species Platycnemis pennipes. The sequence continues at coordinate 116,262,464 of OW121850.1, forward strand.
ACATAGGTACTCTCAAGATGACAGGCAGGGTACAATGTGGGCACTGATGTAGGTGTAAACTCCTTTAACACACTTCTAATATGCAGTTGTATTCAAGATCCACCCAGATTTGATACGTGTTTTAAACAAGCTTGAACTCTTTTTCTCATTTAATATGAATCTGATTGAAATCTCAACGCCAAGCTACCTATGCATGTGACTAAGATTAGTTATTATTTCCCCTTTACTCAATGGGTATTAGAAGATTTTCTCTTTCCTTCGCTTATTACTTTTCCAGGTCATCTTTCTTCTAATTCTCTACCACCCTGCCTCAAGGATCAGAAATATTAGGTTTCCTTCGCTTTAATTTCACTCAATACATCTAGGTCATATAATTTTTATGTGATTCTCTTTTTCAGGCTCTTTTTACGAGCGGATTCCTCTCTCTTCATGATATTTCTTTGGCCATTAAATCTGGGCCTAACGGTAATTCTTCGCATCGATATATCGGATTCGCATATTACAGCGAGTGTTTACGAAATATAGCATCAATGGTGTGCGAGCTTATTTTGAGGAAATTCATGATCGAGAGCAAAATAAAGTAAACCTTGTTTTTCCACACCCTCTATTGGGCTGAGCCGACCGGTTTCAACACTTCCGTGTCATACTTAAGGGGCATTTCAAAGCTTTCCTTTCGTGGGTCCTTACATACATTGTATCCATGGGGGAGGTGGGACTTTAGGTGGGTATATGGAGAGGGTGTGTGTATGGGGAAAGGGTGACTAAGGTGAGGGGGCTGTAGAGCTATGGTCGAAGCATTTGGCTGGTGGACGGCGAAACATTCTCTAGGAGGAAGGACAGGAACTAAGTAAAGAGGAGAATAATTGTGCAATGAAATCACCTCGTTTAATAACCTCTTTACATTATGCTTGGCACATGTGAAGATTTTGAAGTTCTCAATGAAATCTAGATTTACGCCTTTATCACTTTCATGTAAAACATCAACTTTAAGATTATATATATGATGAAAATTAAATAAATGACTGGCTAAAACAGATTTTTTACAACAATTAATAAAATATTACTACAGCCAAATAAACGGTAAACAGACGAATCCAAGAATTAGCTTCTTAGATTGATGCTCCCATATCCTACGTTATCTTCAAAATATCAATACAAACGCTTGACCTCGACCCCTCTCGATCGTTTAAAGGCACTGACCTTCGCTGTAGGCTTGATACCAGGTCATAATCATCATCATCGGTCAACAATCTTAGGACTGGTTTGACGATTCGCTGATGACATAGCTCTCATAGCAGAGACAGAGAAGGAGCTGAATAAGATGCTAAAAACCATGAAAGGACAATGGCCAGTTATCATCTGAATATCAATAAGAAGAAAACTAAGATATTAGTGCGCAGCAAAAAATAAGAGGCCAAAACCAAAGTCAAACTAGGAAAACGAAAACTTGAAGAGGTGAAGGAGTTCTGTTACCTGGGAAGCAGAGTAACCAACGACGGACGAAGCAAGAAAGAAATAGTTAGTAGAATAGCCCAGGCAAAGAGGGCATTCTATCAAAAGAATAATCTACTTACAGCCGGAAATACATGCGTAGAAGTAAGGAAACAGTTTATCAGAACATACATCTGGAGCATGCTTCTTTACGGCAGTGAGGCATGGACGATAAGAGCAGCGGAGAAGAAAAGGGTGGAAGCATTCGAAATGTGTTGCTACAGAAGAATGCTGAAGATTAAATGGATCAACCGAGTAAGTAACGAGGAAGTCCTAAGAAGAGTAGGAGAAAAGAGAAGTCTGCTGAAAACTATAAGAAGAAGGAACAACTTAATCGGCCATATCTTGAGACATGATGGCCTGACGAAGACTATCGTCGAGGGAAAAGTGAACGGGAAGATTGGAAAAGGCAGGCTTCGTATGAGATACATGGAACAGGTTGTGAAGAATGTAAAAGAGAAGAATTACGTCACAATGAAAAGGTTGGCCGATAGAAGAATGTAGTGGAAAGCTGCGTCAAACCAATACTAGTATTGTTGACCAATTATGATGAGTAAAATATTTTAAATTAACTTTTGCCCCAGCCCTAAAGTTACGGACTCTACCCAATAAATGTTGGAGAATAACAAGGAATTCGGATAATTTCTTATCGTATTGCCAAAAGGGTCTTGATCCTGTATATACATTCTGCATTTTTAATACGACAGATATGGCTGCAAATACTCAGTATTCCAAATTATTTGACGCTAACATTATTGTCACCATATAATTGCGACAGTGCATTCGATGTTTTCGGCCAAAAAACGGTAAACTGACGAGTCCAAGAATTAGCTTCTTAGATTGATGCTCCCATATCCTACGTTATCTTCAAAATATCAATACAAACGCTTGACCTCGACCCCTCTCCATCGCTTAAAGGCACTGACCATCTCTGTAGGTCTGATCCCAGGTCATCGTCATCACCATCGGTCAATAATCCTAGGACTGGTTTGACGCAGCCCTCCACTCTATTTTTCTATCGGCCAAACTCTTTTATTGAGGTAAATCCTTTCTTTTACATCCTTCACAACCCGTTCTATACAAGTTACTGATAACAGTTATCCTAGCATAATAACTACTATCCCGGTAATAGTTATCTGGATAAATTATTGAATTTATTAATAGTATAATGATAATTCCTAAAATAAGTAAGTATAATTAAAAAATCGAACAAAAAAAGATAAATGAGGGTATGCCTACATTTATAAACGAATATTGTTCGTCAAACTGGAAGAGGTAAAACTCTTCTGTTAACTGGGAAGCAGAGTAACCAACGATGGACGAATCAAGTCAAAATAAAAAATCAAAAAAATAGTGAGTAGAATAGCCCACGCAAAGAGGGCATTCTATCAAAAGAAGAATCTACTAACAGCTGGAAATACAAGCTTGGAATAAAGGAAGTAATTCATCAAAACGTATATCTGGAGCATATTTCTTTGCGAAAGTGAGGCATGGACGATGACAGCAGCGGAGAAGGAAAGGGTGGAAGCATTCGAAATATGGTGCTATCGAAGAATGATGAAGATAAAATGGATCGACCGAGTAAGTGAAGAGGAAGTTTTAAAAAGAGTGGGAGATAAAAAGAAATCAGTTGAAAACCCTAGAAAGAAGATGGGACAACTTAAGCGGCCGTATCTTAAGATACGACTGCCTGATGTAGACAATCGTCGAAGGAAAGGTGAACGGGAAGAATGGAAAAGGCAGGCCTCGTATGAGTTACATAGAACAGGTCGTAAAGGATGTGAAAGAGAGGAACTACGTTAATAACAAGAGGTTGGCCGATAGAAGAATCGAGTGGAGGGTTGCGTCAAACCAATGCTAGGATTGTTGACCCTTGATGATGATAATTGTTCGTCAAACACTTTTGTTTTGGGTAACCCACGTCAGTATTCCAAAGTTTCAATGCTTCCTATTTTATGCCGGAGACCTCGTTGGTTACTCTGCTTCCTAGATAACTAACCAAAGTTATGGAGAGCATGTAACTTCGGTTAGCTATATTCACTCTGATTTCACCTCATTTGGACATGAATATATTACACATGCATCACTAGCTCATAACTTGCATGCTTGAAGGAGAGTTCTTAAAACCGTTAATCATGTTTCACTGAAATGGTGCCATGGTTGCGGAAAATAAATACACCTAATTGAGGGTATTGCAGGATTCCCGCCCTATTTCAGAAATCCGTGTTAACTGGAGCGCGAACCCCTTTTTCTCATTCGGTGGAGAAAGGGATATCTATGCCTTCCCGTTACTGCAGTAACCCAATATTATCTGCACCACCGCGACGGATTCCTTCCGCCTTGGGAGGAGAAGGGTGCCTCGTGGAGCCAGGGTACTGGCGTAGCCTCGGGCGGAAATAGGGAAAAGGAAATCCTATCCCTGCTCACTAAGGGAGGTTCACTCTTTCCTTCCTACTTCATTCACGGTCGTGAAAAAATAGAGGAGAGATTGATTTCTACCATGCGAGCTTACTCCCCGTGAAATTTTCCTAATCCCTGCATTGGCTTTCCTACCCTGCATGCCCCAGAATGCATGGACCAAATAGAACAGGTTCTATTTTCTATTCACGCATTCATTCATTTGTACATTTTGGTGTGGTTACACGGTGCATTTTCGCGTTCATGCATTTACAGATTAACTCGTACGTGTTAATGTATCGTGTAACCAGGCCTTAAGACAGTGCAAAATATGATGATACATCAAATGATATGTTGAGATAACATATTCAGCCGGATCATTATACAATGTTCAAGTGAAAACAAGAGAAAAGCAAACGGGAAAATAGTTTAGTAAGGCCTTGTATGATATATGTGGTCAGTAAATTTCAAATCCTATTTTTTGTTGTAGCCATATTTATAGTAGGAAAGAAATTCATTTATTCATTGATTCACCAATATATAGCAAGTTTTGGATGAATTTTTAAGAGAAACTAGCATTAATATGTAGATTTTGCCGATGGGAGCACTGAATAGAGAGCTGCGTTATATGAATCTTAGGATTGAAATATACTGGCAATGATTATTCTCTCGTAGAGGGCACTCCGACATTTTCTGGGGTGAACGTGCTAGGTACATGAATAATTAATACGCTTCTCTAACTAAGTAAAATCTATCTATCAGTGCACGCATGTTAATTAACCATTCTCTCACCGTCCCAAATTCCTGAGGTGGCACTGTAAACGCAGTTTAAAACCAATCTCATCACCGAAAATGGTCGATAGGCATGTAGACAAAGAAATATATACTATTTAATATCTTTCTATATGTATTATATCTCTCACACATTTATTGCACAAACATGCACAACATAGGAAATTGCCCTCACGAAATGCACTTAAAAATTAATCAAACACCAACAAACAAAATACACTTCTCTTCAGGCTCGCACTTAACAGGCCATACACTTTTACACTTTCTTTTCTTTCGATCCACTTCTCAAATCAAATCAGACACAACACAACAACACCAATAATCTCTCTTCCCTCACAAATACTTATTAACCACACAGAAACCAACTAGCTCACAAAAAATGCCCTTATTTACGCACGCGTCTCTTTTGCGTCTCCACACCACCGCGTCTAACACACAACTTCACGATTCTCGCTCTCCCCTATTGTTCCTTAATTACCAACGCTTGTTTACTTCCATTATTGTAATGTCATATAATAATAAACCAGCATTGTAATGTTACATTGTAATCTATAAATGTTATCTACTATGTAATATTATTATTCAAATCCAGGTTTTTCCTTTTCTCTTTATTCCTGTCAAATGTTTTGTAAAATTTAATATAAGGTAATCTTTAATTTTGTAAAATTGTACAATCACAGCACTGACTTATTTTAATGAGTTACTTTATCCATTTATTTTGTTATTTAGTTACTTTATCCTTCCACAGTTGTTGATATCTGAAATGGTAAATTGTGATGTCTTTTTTTTTCTGTATCATTCTCTTTTGATTGTATACATTTAGTTAGGCAAGTAACTATTTCTGTTTTCCCTGCAGAGCCAAATTGTGTAAAATGATGTATGTTCCATAGGACAAGGTCCTAGAACAATAAACTTTATTATTATTATTATTGCACCTTGCATTGTTGATCTCGGCGGCTCAATTGTTATGTTCCAACTAATTCATAACATTTCCATATAAATTGATAATTTTATTTGAATTAAGAGAAAGACGAATGAATGTGTCAATGGGGAACATGCACTATTTTTTATAACTCTTTGAATGTGAAGTTTATTTGCTAAAATGTGCTCGGCGAAAATTTTGCTGAAGAATTAGGTTGCGTTACAAAGATATTACTCTTTGAAAATTGTACCTTTTCGGCAGCTTAAAAACACGACGTCATCGCATGACGTCACGGCACGGTATCACTAAGGGCGTTGTTTATCTTTTTATGCGTGGAGGTAAGTTTTTAAATGAATACTTGGCGATAACGTATGTATTTATCTCATTTGTTTATTGCAATAAACTATTGTATTTCGATTTTTTATTTACTTAGTATGGATGGTAAATCGTGAGAAAATATAGAGGTAAATAAATGTAAATAAATAAAGAGGTATGAGCAAATCGTCCATAAATTATATAATGCCTGTATGGTGCCCAAGAATTTCTACTACGTCTATGCAATCGCTGGTTTTTTTAAGAAGAACGCCGCCATAAGGGATTCAACCAAAGGAAATTGTCAGAATGTGCTTTTTTATGTATTTTTTCAGTCATCGTTTCGTTCGAGAAACGGCTAAAAACCTCGAAACAATATATTTACTTCCTTTTCTTTTAAATATAAATGTCTATCTCCGTAGCAATATGGAAGCTATACCGTGCAGTGACGGCAGAAGGCGTTTCAGGTCACGTGACATTCGTCGATTTTCGGGAACATTTTAATATCATTTAATAAGCTTTGTGGTGGTCGTAGAAATATTTGGCTTATATATTTAAATTGGTGAGAAAATTTCGCCTCATGTACATCATTAATCTTCGAGAAACAAATGTAATGCATATTCCCCATTATGTAAGGAGACAAAATAAAATCGGCAGGCGAAATTAGGAGAGGTGAAGAAAAAGTGAATGGTACACGACTCAAGAAATACTTGGATCAGGATCGAGGGGAGATGCTAGGAAACTGTCGAATAAGTAAGGGGAAAACGGATTTTTCTGGAAATTGGTAACGAAGGCAGGAAACATGGAGACTTGTTACATAGAAGGGAGAAATAACGCATGACGTGTGTAGTGGTTTAGACAGGAGGAAGAGGAAAGGACATTTACGTAGACCAGTAGTCAGGGACTGTACAGTGTACAGTGAACAGCGCTCACAAACCAGTCATATTTGGTAAAATGATTGAAGGGCATTGCACACCATAAGATGACACAGAAGCACTAAGTCGCAAATCGAATGATCTCGCATGCTCTGATGGATCGAAAATTTCATAATATCGTACTGCAGTGAGTCTCGCACTACATCGAAAATCGCAGCTGTGGTACACCAACTGATATCACATAGAATCGCAAGAAGTTGCGAGATGTGGTGCAAAATTGCACCCATCAACACATTACATCGCCCTCCGTTTCCATATTGCGCAAAAAGATTGTGTTAACACCCCATATTACAGGCAATGAATCGAAAAATAGCAAAACCAGAGCTACAAAACGAGAAGAAGCTAAAGGTGCGTTTACACGTAGCAGTTGACTGCTATGACAGTCAACTGCTAACAACTATTAAGCCCCACTCGCATGAGTAAAAAGCAACTGCGATACAAGTTCAGGTCGATACTGGACACATGTCGAGCACTATCGATCCAAGTTCGAGCTATTAGCAAAGTTGAAGCCCGTCTATTTTCCAGCGGAAATTTATCCATCTCAATCACAACAATCGCCAACGGAAAGCAATACACGACGTCTGATACCGGGAATTTGGATATAATAACAAGGATATCCCTCCTCAAAAGGGGAGATTCTACTCTTTAAGGAATGGGCACAAAAGATAATCGTCAATGGACTTTATTGCATGATGAATTTAATGAAAACTTAAGCAAAATTCAATATTAAAATAAAACATTTTTCATTTGTTGTGGCAACGCCTAAATAGCGGCTTTAAGCTGCATAGAAGTTAACGCAGATGCCTCATAGGAGTAGCGATATAGATACATCACGCATCTCGCGACTGTCATAGCAGTCAACTGCTACGTGTAAACGCTGCTTAAAATTGAAGATCACTCCCGATCTCCCTATCCTCGGACACGCGATCTTTGTTTCCACAGAATAAGGCAGCGAGAGGAGATATCGGAATAAATTCGCGATGGAGAGGAGAGGAACAGAACACTCCCATCTCGGCCCTCCAGCACTCCTTTTTCCTCTCCAAAAGAAGGGGAACGAGAACAATCGATTGATTCGTTTCTATCGCGAGAATTACTCGGCCGTGAATTATTCGAGTTCGGGAGGACCGGGAGGAGGAGATGGATAAAAGGAAGATAAAGAACGGAGAGGAGAAGTTTTTGAATTGCTTCCCTCGAGAAGACGTCACTCCATCCTCCTCTTCTTCTTCCGGTCGTTTCCCCTCCCCCGAAACAATTCCACATTAATTCCAAAAAAAGAAGGTTAGAGCGGAGTAATGGAGTAGGCATTGGCATGCCAGCCCGTGGATGGGGATGAAAGCAGAATGGAGGGGCTTGGGAACGATTAGGCTCAGCCTCCTGCGTACAATACATTGCGTCCTATATGACCTCTTATGGGAGGCTGCATGTGTAATTAAACATAAATAAGAATTTAATTTGGCCCAAATTTCATCGCAGCTGTGTTTGATAATCTTCCTGAAGCTTTTCAAGGGAGGTATTAATGCATTTAATTCCCATACGAGTTCATTTTATTACTAAAACTGGTTAGAATCTAATCTATTTCAACTTCATATTCGCCATTTGCTAGTGTATGAACGCGCTTTTCTCTGTTTCTTTGACGATTACAACCAATTTACTCCATTATTCATTTACTACACTAAGTTAAACGACATGAAAACGAACTCCTTCCCCACGAGCTTCACGATAGCTAGCCTGTATGTCGCAGCCTCCCAGGATGGCCACTGACATCTAAAATCACTACTAAAATTGGTCCGATTTTAGACCATTTGAACAGCATATTTTCCACTTCTCCCCATGTTTGCGCGCTTTCCTGTGTTTTATGTGACAAATTTAAAGAAATGAACTTTTGTTATTTATCTTACTAATTTCAGTTAAACATATTCAATGTGAAAGGCCATTTGTGGCTGTTTTTGAATATTTGGTAAATAAATAAATAAACCACGCACAAAAAACAACTTCATCCGTAAGAGTACCTTACCTACGTCCGTACCTCTCAAGATAGCTATTGGCTTTTCAGATCAGCTGCAATGCCTCCTCCAGGATATTTTAACCTCCATCATTCCTACCCTACGCTGTAACCGCTCCACCTCCTTCCACACGCACCTCTCCCATCTCCCGTCACTATTTCCCTTCCATATCCAGCAGGACGCGGAAGAAGAATTTAGGAGGGCGCGAGCGTATGAATAAAGAAGGTGGAGCGATTCCTTCGCTTAACTTATTAATCCCGACAACGGGAGCCTTTTTATTTCCCACAGATGGAGAGAATGGGTGAGGAAGATCCTCTCGAGCGGATGGGATTTGCGCTGGCCTGGCGACGAGAAAGAAGCAATCGGAGCAGTCAGAGTGCGCCAGTGACCTTACGGGCATCAACGTTTACTCAGGGTTCATACCAACTTCCCATTTTCAATTTCCATGACTTTCCCCTGATTTCCAGTCCCAATTTTTGAAATTTCCCTGAATTTATATCAATGACACAGCAGTCATATTTAGAGACTTCATAATAATAATAATAATGAGAGTGTCGGCAAAGGGGCGTTCCTATTCCAGGTGGCGAAAAGGGCAGCAGACGGCCTCGGTTTGGACTTGGACCTTGCTTCAAGCGGAGAAGCGTGCGAGAAATCAATCTTGTCGCTGAAGGCGTAAGTGTTAAAGCTCGAAATAAAGAATTCGGAGCAAAAGATCCTGCTCCGCAAGTACACCGAGAAGCCAATGAATGGAAGTTTCTATCGAAACTTGTAAATGCATGGGCTATCGAAGGAGCTCACGTTCGCCTTCCTGCGCTCCGCAAGTCTGAAGTCCGAAACCGAGGGATTCGTGCTCGCGTGCCAAGATGGTGTCATTAACACCCTCGTGTACCGTCTACTCATCTTTGGGGCAAACGTGACGGACACGAGATGCACAGCGTGCCGAAGGCAGCCGGAGAGTTTTTGTCATCTACTCTCCGGCTGCAGCTTTTATGCGAAGAACGCATATATAAACCGGCATAACTCAGCTCTGCGGGTGTTGTATTACCATCTATGACACCATTACGGTATAGTTATGGAAATATACCATACTCGCGAAGGTAGCACAGTTTCCAAAAGCATATCAGTTCCTTGTGGAACAGTGCTATCAGTTGGTATCTTGTTGAGATGTCAAATTTTGTGACACGATATTTTCAGCTAGGTGAGACTACCAGTAACTTGTAGAAATTAGATCGGACGGAGTGAATTGATGAAATATGTTTATAAAGTGCAATGATGCTTTTAAGTAATATGATAAATGACAGTGAGAATAACGTATGATACGTGGAGTGGAGGGAAAAGAAAAAACTGTAGTTTGGGTAGATTTATGAGAAGTTGGAAATATTCAGAACAATGAACGGGCCATTCACTGGGCTTATTAGTGCCAATAAGGATAGGTGGATACTATGGGAAGTGGTAGAAACATAGAGAGCCGAGGAAGGATGCAGTGAAACTCGGTGTACACACTGCGAAAATTAGCTAATCTTAACAAAAGGTGCCAAGGGGTCCATTGTTTCACCTTGGGTCAGATCCAGGGAACGGGGTGCTGAGCATAAAGAGCACTGAACACTGCACTTAAGCAGGGAACATTATGGCAACGAAAAAAATTGCTACCAGGATTTGAACTAGGGTTTTGGCACAGTGGCTCCGAAGTATAAGTAATTATATTTTCAGAGTTTGGTGAATAAGGCATTACGATAAAATGCATGAGTTGCACTTTCAAATTGTTTTTTATGTACACTTGAACACAACACGTGTTTCATCGCCTAAAGCTACATCATAAGCCATTATGCCATTTTAATTTAATTCCTTAAATGCTCTTACACCACGCATCACCAGACACAGTCAAATTTTGCCTTAAATAAACTGGTAACGGAAGAGGGAAAGTACCACTGTCGACGTCCACCTCAAAGGAGAGAGATTAGAGCAAGTGAACTTATTCACCTACCTGGGCAGCAGTATTACATGGGATGCAAGGAGTACAACGGACATCAAGCGTAGAACAGCCCAAGCTAAGAAGGCATTCATGGAGAAGAGGCAACTTCTATGATCAAAGAACATTAGATTGGAGACAAGGAAACAGTATGCTAAAACATTCGTAGGGGCTGTGGCATTATATGGATCAGAAACATGGACCAATGGAAAAGCTGAGCAGAAAAGAATGGAAGCCTTCGAAACCTGGCGTTGGAGGAGGATGCTGAAAATCAAATGGACCGGCAAAGTGAGAAACGAGAAGGTATACAGAAGAGCAGAAGAAGAAAAGAGATTATAAAGGAGCATCGTACGACAAAGGAGAACAAGATGGCTTGGGCAGATCCTGAGATACAACGAATAAGTGCGAAACATAATGGAAGGAAAAATCGAAGGGAAAGTGCCACGAGGACGATCGAGAGACAAATACTTAGGACAAGTGAAGAAGGGTCTGGTGAAGAAGAACTATAGGAAGGTAAAGGAACCGGCATGGAACAGGGAGGAAAGGAGGGTTGCAGTAAACCAATCCTATGATTGAAATACTTGATGATGATGAAACTGGTAGCAAACTGGATATTCAGAAATACAAATGACAGACAAATTGTAACATTATTGTTAAAAGCAAAAATAAAACAATGGGAGCGGTTTTAACGTGTTTTTACTGTTTTATTAATGAGATAATCCTTAGATTAACTTGTTGCAAAATTACTTCAAATATGACTTTTTTTTGGGGAAACTAAATTGATTGCCCTCGAATAGTTTCTGTGAGGGACAGGACGGGTGTTCTCTTAAAATATCAAAATTAAAATTCAAAATTGTTCAAAATTACTTCTAATATTCCATTTTTTGGGGAAACTAAATCGATTGCCCTCGAATAGTTTCTGTGAGGGACAGGTTGGGTGTTCTCTTCAATCTCATAAGTTTTCCCCATCGTGCCCCCGAGACATCTCGTTCCTTAACTATCAGACGTGCCTGCGCATTCGTGCCCACGACTCGATCAAATTAGAAGAGCCCTTCGCGAGCGGGGAATCCGCGGGGCTAATGAGAGAAAATCACGGCGGCAGGTGCTCCGGGTCCCTTTTAATTTCCGGGGGCAGAATCCTCTCTCGCGAGAACTCGCCGCATTAACCGTAATAACGTCGCGCACCACCGACGGAAGCGCGACGAGCGCCTCCCGCAGCGCGCCCCGCGGAGGTCGTCAGAAGCTAACCCAATAATAAAATTCGCCTCCTCCGGAAACCCTTCCAGGACCTCACCAGAAGGTCTCAACCACGCAAGCTAACTTCCTCACGCATAACGCCAATTCCTGTCACTCTCTGGCAGAGAGATCAGATACAGAGATTGTTCTACGTTTTGATGATATTTCCTCAAGATTAAAGGCCAATAGCGTTATTGTAGGGGATACAGTATATAGATAAACAAAACTGACTCCACCATCGTGCTCAGGGCTTTGATGCCAGGTGGAATTTTGTCAAGGTATCCGAGGTTGACACTTACACCCTTTTCTTATGATCCCCTCCGCTCTAGGTTGCCCCGATCCGGGTTAATCTCATTCCTACCGGCATGCCATCCCGACAGGTTCACCTTAGCCCACGAGTCGATAATTGTGTTGTTCTATTAAGAATTTCACTTGTTTGAGAGGGCGTAGAGCCCATACATTTTTCTGCCCATCATGCGACATTTTAATATACGTATTTTACTTTCTCATACTGCTGCATTGTACATATTTAGAGTTGAATTTGCCTTTTTTTATGTTCACTGCTCTTGAATTATGACTAGGGCCACATATTCGCGGATTCATCTGTTTTCAAGTCTATACCGGGTCAATCCATACCAAGTGGTCCAAGTTGGTAGCTCGACCATTTTAGAAAAAATTCATTTTTTGAGAGCCGATAGCCTTATGTTCCAATAGCTCAAAACAAGTTTTATTTTTTTTCTATTTTCCATGGCAACCGAATGGCGGCCATTTTACCATCTCCGTGCAGAGCTTTTTTAGCATTTTCAAGGTTTGAAATTAACTTCTGTTACTCAGATACCGTCGGTTATAGGAAAATGAAATAAATTTTCATGCATTACGCATACTTGGAACTACAACTTTGTGTATGTCATAACGTGGAATTATTATTTCTTCAGGACTAATTTTACAGCCAAACTTTGAAGTAAAAAACGCAAGATTTAGTATATTTCGGATTTTTTTTGGGGAAGGAGAAATTTTCTTCGAACCTTAAAAATTACTCATAATATACGGTGACATTAGATCTCTATATTAAAATAATTTGAAGTCAGAAGCTTGTATATTTTTATTTTTACATAGCCGACAAATTGTAACTTTTCAAAATATTGCAATATTCCAAGTCCAATATCTCTGGTGGGCAGTTGTTTAAAAATTTGAAAATTACAGAAAATAAAGATCTGTACAAAATATAACTACGGTATAAAACTGGACATGCAGACTTTTCTAGTTACGCACATACAGGTGTGTGAAAAATGCAAAAATTCAGCATTTGCGAAATGATGTAAAGGCATTTATCATGCCCATTATTACACATCTTAAGGCTTGAAATAATGTTTTTTTTAAATTTAAATGCTACTTGTGTTTTTGAATCAAGCATATGTTTATCTAGTACACACATTAAAATGTGATAATATTAAAAAATCTGAAAGTGAGGTCACTGATATCTTTTTGTGAATGACTCCCTATAGGGATAAAATTTATAAATTTTAATTATATGCTTTGCATTCTGGATAAATTACATTTGTATGCATTTTACCAACAATGTGTCCACACAAAGCGTTGCTACAACAGTATTTAAAGTTTACTTAGATGTGTTGGAAAGAGTTTTAATTTTTAATCAATGGATATGATGGAGATACAGTGTTCTGTTGGTGTGTTGACGGGAGAAGAGTGCCACAAATGTGTTTATGGAACTGTAATGAACGAAATTAAGAATATCAGTGAGATTAGCCAAGATATGCAAAATCTCCTAAAGGCTAGAGTTTCTGGTGATGTGACTTCAATATGTGAGTAGGTACCATAAGAGCAAATATTTGTTTAAATATCACCACATATTTGGACGTTACTGCTGTGATCCTTTGAAAATCCATAAAAAGGCAATTTCCAGTGGGCTCAGGGAAATACTTCCAAAACATAATTACAAAGGATCTACCAACAAGTTTGGCCTAGTTCCTGGTAAATCACTTTGTCCTACGTGCTTCAAAAAAATAATTTATTCATCAGAAAATAACGAAGATGAAGCAATTACAGAGTATATCCCACCCTCAACGTACTTAGGAAATGCTGATTCAGCATGTGCTATTTTGGGGATTCCATCAGCGTCCAAAATAAGAAAATTAGCATTTGATAAGAGATCGCTAGCCATAAAGGAAAAGGTCGAAGAAATGAAGCATGCATTTATCAGATCTCTGAAAAGTCCATTTGATGCTGAAGACGGAGGGACAGAACATGCATGTAATGAATATGAAGAACTAATAATTAAGCTAAAAGAGAAATGCACTGTGGCGGATAAGGCTGAAAAGGTTAAAATAATTAGTTTGCTGCCAAAATCGTGGACTCGTGAGAAAATAGCGTCTGAGTTCAATGTTTCCGAACGACTCGTGAAACTCACAAAAGAACTTGTAAAGGAACAAGGAATACTACCTGATATTAGAAAAAAGCCGGGTGTAGCAATTCAACCAGAGACTCTCAATAAAGTACAAGAATTTTACGAAAATGACGAATACAGCCGCATCTGCCCTGGCCAAAAGGATTATGTGTCAGTAAAAATTAATAATGTCAAAACTCTTAAGCAGAGGCGGCTCATCCTTTGCAGTTTAAATGAACTCTATGTGGAATTCAAGTATAAACATCCGGAGTGCAAAATTGGCAGATCGAAATTTATAGAGTTCAGACCGAAGTGGTGTGTCATTGCTGGATCCTCAGGCAGCCACGGTGTATGTGTCTGCATGTACCACCAAAATGTTAAGCTTATGGTTGATGGAGCGAAACTTAATATGAATTATAAAGATCTACTCTCCATGATTGTTTGTGACATGACAGCCTATGACTGCATGATGAATAAATGTAAGAAATGTCCTGGAAAGAAAGCGATTCAGCATATAGTCAATAATTTTGAGAAGGGTGATTCACTGATGGAAAATACAATTTTTAAACAATGGACCAATGTAGACCGAGCCCAAATGATTAATGTCATTCTACCCAAAGAAGAATATTTTGACAACCTTTTTGAAAAATTGGAATCCCTCAAGACTCATCATTATATATCTAAAATACAAATGAAGTTCCTTAGAGAAAAGAAAGAAAACCTTAGCGGAGGAGAATGTGTCGTTCTTGCAGATTTCGCCGAAAATTTTTCTTTTGTTATACAAGATGAAATCCAGAGCTATCACTGGGCCAGCAATCAGGCATCACTTCACCCATTTGTGTACTATTACAGAAAAGATGGAGAGCTTCTATGCCGGTGTGTCTGCCTAATTAGTGATAATTTAGAACATAACACAGTAGCAGTTCACACATTTCAAACTCACTTACTGAAGCACCTAAAAGAAACTGTTCCCGAGGTCAAAAAAATATTTTATTTCTCAGATGGTGCATCGAGCCAATATAAAAACAAGAAAAATTTCATCAACATCTGCCATCACACAGATGACTTTGGTTTGGAAGCAGAATGGAATTTTTTCGCATCATCTCATGGCAAAAATGCTTGTCATGGTGTTGGAGGGACCACAAAACGCGAGGTTGCAAAAGCAAGCCTCCAAAGAACTATCAAGGATCATATCCTTACCTCTGACGACATGTTTTTATTTTGCGAAAAAAAGATAAAAGGGATTAAATAAATTCATGTTAATAAAGAAGAAATAATTAAATGCAGAGAGACACTTGAAAAAAGGTTTAAAAACTGCGTAAGAGTTACTGGGACTCGGGGATTTCATCGATTTGTTCCCATTTCTAAAAGGATAATTCGATGTTTCTTGACATCCAAATCGGAAGAGTATGAGGATCTTCCAGTCAGCAAAACTGCTTCGTAGACACCAAGCACCAGTGAGATTGTTTTTAGTGGATATGATGATTGCTAATGACATTGAGACTTCAACAGTTCCCATTCCTATTTAAATACAACCAACCTCCCAGAATGAGAATATCATTCAGAATATAAAGTGACCACAGGTAATGGATCCTGATAACGAACGTTCTGAGAAAACCTACACCCACAGAAATATCAAAGGAAACTAACTAACTAATGATTTTAAGTTCCATACAATAGTGTCAACAATTTTGTGGAGAGGTTTACCTCGGACTATTTTTCTATAAAACATATTATTATGATAAATGTCTTTTTTTTAATCATCTTAATTTAAAAAAATATTATTTCAAGCCTTAAGATGTGTAATAATGGGCATGATAAATGCCTTTACATCATTTCGCAAATGCTGAATTTTTGCATTTTTCACACACCTGTATGTGCGTAACTAGAAAAGTCTGCATGTCCAGTTTTATACCGTAGTTATATTTTGTACAGATCTTTATTTTCTGTAATTTTCAAATTTTTAAACAACTGCCCACCAGAGATATTGGACTTGGAATATTGCAATATTTTGAAAAGTTACAATTTGTCGGCTCTGTAAAAATAAAAATATACAAGCTTCTGACTTCAAATTATTTTAATATAGAGATCTAATGTCACCGTATATTATGAGTAATTTTTAAGGTTCGAAGAAAATTTCTCCTTCCCCAAAAAAAATCCGAAATATACTAAATCTTGCGTTTTTTACTTCAAAGTTTGGCTGTAAAATTAGTCCTGAAGAAATAATAATTCCACGTTATGACATACACAAAGTTGTAGTTCCAAGTATGCGTAATGCATGAAAATTTATTTCATTTTCCTATAACCGACGGTATCTGAGTAACAGAAGTTAATTTCAAACCTTGAAAATGCTAAAAAAGCTCTGCACGGAGATGGTAAAATGGCCGCCATTCGGTTGCCATGGAAAATAGAAAAAAAATAAAACTTGTTTTGAGCTATTGGAACATAAGGCTATCGGCTCTCAAAAAATGAATTTTTTCTAAAATGGTCGAGCTACCAACTTGGACCACTTGGTATGGATTGACCCTACCCGGACTTATAGACGCTTAAGACAGGGAGGAATGGTGCTAGGATGGGGACTGAAGGGTAAGGAGGAAATTGAGAAAAACCCTAGCAAAGGCAGCTCTTGATAAGAGGCGCCAAAGGGATGACGGCTTACCATCCCATCCGAATGATGAAGTACTGAACTCGAATTCTCACCACAAAACGGTTTACCCAAAAAAAATACCCTACATTGCCGAGATTCAAACTCGGGAAACTTTGAGTTAGAGTCCAGTGATGTAACCACTACACGAACCTGACCCCCAATGCCGTTGGAAATTAGGGTCAGATTCAAAAAGGCCTCAGACTTGTCCAGGCTTGACATTAACGAGGATTTTTCATCAGGGCATCGAACAAAATCCAGACTGTTGCATTGAAAAAAATTGAAATTCGCTCCGGATCTGATTTCAAATTCGACGTTTCCGAGGTTCGTTAATTAAGTTTTTCTCTTGGCTAAAGCTGGGAATCCACATCCCTCTTCGCCTAGTGCCTTTCCAATTAGGTTAAGCACAGGTGAAACGGGGACGTATCGGACCGGGGCTATGTCCCTCCCAATCATTTGACACCCGAAAAATGCACCTGGTCTACTAAAACGAATAAAGGTGAAATAGCAAGATCCAATTACGTAGCAGAACTTAATTGGGAAATTTTAGCATTTTTATAAGTCTTAGGATTTGACGTGCACCAATGGTTTGATATTTCTTTACGTAAACTCCAGTTCCAACTATTCTGAAATCTAATTTTTTTCGAATCTAAAACGGTTATTAAATGATTTCACCAAAGGGAACAAGCATTGAAAGCTCTCTAACGTTAAATAATTGCTGCTGAAAAATTTTCATTCGGTACCATCTGGATAATGTAAAACTGACTCTGGAAATCATAGCCCTATGATTTTGCAACACATGTGAAGCAGTGGCTTTTGTAGGAATTAAATAATAACATCCACGGAAAAAAATTATACTGAAGACATTTGAAATCTGGTAGAGTGATGAGGTTTTAATTGATAAACCGAATGAAAGACTAATATATTATATAAAGGGTGATATATAACAAAGTCTGACAATATTCGGCCAGATCAGCAAGATTTGTCAAGGGACGGTACGATACCCATTTTAGCGTAACCAGTCTATTAAATAAATTAAATTGGGAATCATTGTCAGATCGCAGGTTGAAACGTAGAATCAATCTCTTAAACAAATTCAAAGACAATATTTACAGTGATGGTGTTAAAAATATTTTGCGGACCCCGACTTACAATGGTAGACTGGACCATGATCACAAAATTAGAGGAATCGATTGCCGAACTGACGGATTCAAAATGTCCTTTTTTCCTAGTACAATTACGGATATGAATAACGGTAAATATATCCAATACGAGTGTAGCAATGGATAACATTGGTAGCTGCATGTTAGTACGAGCACTTAAACATAACCCAACTAACATAATGTTTTTGCATGTTTTCTTTGCTATTTTTATCTTTTTTTAAATAGTGAAGTTTAGAACAGTATATAAATACTAATCCTTTTTTATGCACGATATGTAGTGCATTTTTGGTGAGAGTTCACACCCTGCCACACACCTTTATGGCGGCTTGCAGGGTATTATGTAGATGTATTCTTAAATAATGACCGAAGAATTGTTTTAATGCCCGTAGAGATGTGATTTCCACGAAAGAGTTGTTTATAGGCTAAATGAAACCCCCAAATGGACATACGTAACAAAGTGTGAAATATGTGAAAGGGAAGGACTATTCTAGTTTGATGATTTATCCGATGGAAGAATGAAATGCTACAGTTAAACCTCATGTTTGGTGAATAATGCATTAGTTTAATATGCATAGAAGGTGATCACCAGGTAATTTGTGCTGTTGAGGAGAGCATTTGCATATAACCTAGGCATGGGTAGACATTTTTAGGTGCTTGTCGGAAAGGTGGATAAAAATCTGGAATTCCATAATGAGAAGAGCTCCACTCTCTCCCCTTTCAAACCAATCTTACAGGTTGAACGCAGAGTGACTCAAGACGCCATCACCTACGTCTCGACCGTTCCTCATGACCTTCCCCATCTCCACATCGCGGAGGGATATCCGAAACGGCAGCTCCCCACTGATAGCATTACATCGATATGCGCACGACACAAGTCTCGACTCACCCTGGAAGGATGGAACATCTCAATATCGCAAGGTCCTGGAGGAAATTTTGGGGAATACAACGCGGGTTGCGGGGAGGATGCGGGTTGATTAAGGGTGTCTCGGGATGAGGGGGGAGAGGTTTTCTCCAAAGGAAAGTGCGTTTCACTCCAATCCCTTTCCACAGCGAGGGTTGACGAGATGAAAACGGCAGCAGGAAGGGGAAAAGGGCGAATTTGAGAGGATGGCATGGAGGAGGAGGAGGAATAGACGAGATGGGACAAGTTGACAGCTCGAAAGGGCTGGGACAAGCGATACAAGTGCGGGAAGAGGAGGCAAGCGGCATGGTGTCGGAAGTCTGGAATTAAGCGTGGAAGGGAAGGAGAAGGCGGTGGGTGGAGAATGGGAGAGTGCTGGAGGAACGTGCCGGGTGATACATCGCGCGGATGATTAAAGAGGGAGGAAGGAAGGCAGGGAATCCACCACCTCATCTCCGCCTCCGCCGAAACCAACCATTTCGGCAAATTATGCGCCCACCTCCGCGCTCCGTGTCCCGCAGTGAATTCTGATCGCGCCTCTCAAGTCCGCGAGAATAAGCACTCTATACTCGCTCCTTTCCTCGTCTGCGCCTACATCTACATCTACACGATACCCTGCAAGCCACCGCGAGGGTGGGTGGCAGGGGGTGAAGATCGCCAAGCATGCACTACTAACATGCAAACATGCTACTATAGGGTCTCATGCAACTAGATTGTTAGTATCTATAGTATTTAAGGGGTTAATACATGCATCATGTACTACAGAATACTATAAAATATTTCACCTACCTATCCCTTTGCTATGCTGCCTATTCTGTTCTCTTATAGTACGGGGGAAAATGACATTTTTAATCTATCGGTACGACAATCTATCTCTCTAATCTTACATATCTGGTCGAATCTAGCATAATACGCTGGTTTTTTTAATATGGGCCTAATATCTTCAGTAAAGCTATCCGATTGAAATTTCTCTAATAGATTTAATCTTACTTACTTAAACCTACACTCTGATAATGATTCCCACCCTAATTCTTTTATTAATTCTGTAACGCTACTCAACCTATTGCAACACCTTTTAACGAACCTAGCTGCTCTATGTAACGAACCACTACACGATATAGTAGATTTTTGCGCTAGGGAAAAAAGTTCCGAAAATTTACTTTTGAAAATTTTTGCCCTTAAAAGGAAGCAGTATTTTGTTTGAAGGAATAAAAATTTATACAAATCTCAAAAAAATACATTTTTCTAATGAGAGTATGCGACAAATTACACGCAAACGTATTTAGTATTCCTTCCTGGGACTTAACCCTTTTATTATAATTAATCGTACGACTTGATGATGATTTTTCAAAGCAATACGTTTTTTCTGTTTCATCTCCATTGTAAATGGATTCGATTGTGCTGCATCCATCAACTCAACCATTCCAAAGCTTCCGTATTCACACCGACTGTCGTTTCTCAGGAGGGTCATAATATCAACAAGCAGGGATAAGCTGGACCTCTCTCTCTCTCGGATTTGAGCTTGGAACATGCGGTCAGAAGCACAACTTTATCACGCGCAAATCAATGAGCTACCACGCCGGTATATATCACTAAGCATGCTCAACTTATACCGAGCTGTTTTTTGTGAATGATAACTATCCTTACATTCTCGCGGCTGACGAACTGTTAGGGAGAAACAAAATGGCTTTCTCATACTAATTCTCATCTTGGTTGGTTGGCTATTAAGGGGAGGCGACCGACAACTGTGGTTATTTGCGCCATTTAGGATAGATGGGTAATTGGGTAATGGTAGGAGTTTTCAGGGTGGAGAGAAACCCGTCGTCGGTATTAGCCTACTCTTAACGAAAGGCGTCAAGGGTACCACGGCTTATCGTCCCATCCGACGGACGGAGTACTGAACTTGAAATACCCTCCACTAGGCATCCAAGTGGGGACCGATTTTCCACTGAGAAGTCCGCCACTACCAGAAATCGAACCCGGGCCCACGGGATGGGAGGCCAGTATTCTAGCCACCACACCTATCAGATCCACAATTCTCCTTTTTAAGAATCAACTCATCTCAAATATATTCAATGCCTGCATTAAGAACTTCGAGCGTATATGTTGTAGAGGTTTAGGGAAATACACCTCGCATTAGAACCAGCACGTTTTCCACAGGTAGGTATGTCATCCTACATTAGTACAAACCATTTTTGTTTCACTGCTGCACTTAAATTTTCTAAATATTCTAAATGAGGAATGCGATATAAAATATTAAAAATAACTATTCACGATCATAATTCTTATTTCGGCCAGTCTATTTTGCCAATAAAATTCCAGCGTCATTAAATTAGTTTCATTAATGTCTCGTGAAATCTTTACGTAACTATCACCAGAGTAACTTGAAAGCTAACTTTGCTGAAACGTCGGCAGTTAACTAGAATACCCGAGGGAAGAACTTCCAAGGAGCTACAAGGATCACACTTCATGGAACGTAATAAACCCCATTCCGTGCACTATTTTATCAGAGCGTAGTTTCTGACACTTTCAACAACGCGACAACATAACAGATTGCAGCTACGGGAAACTACCTTAGAAGCAATTAAATGCACAGCGCTAAAATCTAATACTAACTCAAGACCCCTCCAGACGTTTTCAATTCTCAAACAAAGCAGAGTACGTATAGGTATTAAACATAAAGTCAAATAGGCCAACACAAGATGCATCAAAGTAATTATAATATAGTTTCATATTTAATAGCAATACATGTGACAATATACAAGATAAATTCCGGCTAATCAGGGACCTTGCACTACAGATCTCCATTTTCAAAACATAAGATTACACTCGACATAAATACCTCAAAAATCTAGAATAAACAAGCTTTTCTCACGCTAAATACACTACCTAATAGTCATAATAATCATAGTCATTGTTTATAATGCAATTTAGTAATATTACGTGTGACATGATCCAAAAATGCTACCGAAGAATGATGAAGATAAAATGGATCGATCGAGTGACAAACGAAGAAGTGTTAAGAAGAGTGGGAGAGAAGAGATGTTAACTGAAAACATTAAAAAGAAGACGGGACAATTTAATGGGCCACATCTTGAGATACGATGGCCTGATGAAGAAAATCGTCGAGAGAAAAGTGAACGGGAAGAATGGAAAAGGCAGGCCTCGTATGAGGTATATGGAGCAAGTTATGAAGGATGTAAAAAATAGGAGCTATGTTGATATGAAGATGTTCGCCGATAGAAGCATCGATTGGAGGGCTGCGTCAAACCAATCCTAGGATTGTTAACCGATGATGATGATGATCCAATGATATAATCAATACGAAACAGTTGGCTTTCATTTTTTCATTAGCATTGTGTATTTTGTTCAAATATCTTTCCACGACTGCACTTCCAAAATCTCTGGTAATAAAGTAATTTAATATACAGATAAAACCATACTGCTTCCCACAAACTATTACCGTTTTTCAGACTTCTTTAGGTTACTAGTTGCGTAAGAGTTACGTCCAAGACCTTAAGAAGGGTTCACCTAACATTTCCGTATTGCTAGAGAGAATTATTAGGTAGTGGAATTCCCACGAAAGCCATGGCTGAGTACAAACTATTTGTGTAGGCGCAATTTGAAATGTATTTTGCAACATTTATTGTTTGCGTTTGTAATTGCACTACCAAAGAGCATTCTATGACGATGCCAACGATTTAGTTATAAAGCGATGGCATCCGAATATAATGATCTATGGTTTACCACGCACACTCTACTGAATAAGATAAAGAAAATAAAAAAATCACAAAGAAAAGCAAGGAGCTACATTAAGGATTACGGCATTGAAACAAAAGCATTCACTGACCAAAGCACCATTAAACGTTTATTATTTCCATCAAATTTGAATAGTTTGATAAATAAGTATATAATGACAAAAGGTTGGAAAGGAAAATAACGCCTAGGCAGGGCAGCCATGAAGGTAATGCTCTGGACTGGCAGTACTAAGAGCGCAAGTTATAATTCCGCGTTGGGTTATGTCTGGCTAGTTTTAAACGTAGATGCGCATTGTTTGAATACTCATCAAACCCAAGTACTAGTACTGTTAAAAATACTCACCGACTTTCTCGGGCGGAGAATTCATTGACGTATTGCATTAATATTGAAGCATTGAAGTTGGCTTACCTGCAAAAAACAAAAGGTACAATTTAAACCATCATCCATCAATCCATCGGCATCATAAATACTAACCTACTAGTTGCATTTATTCCAACATCAAAACATAGATTTAACTGCATTTCTAGTTAGATCCTAATCAGCCACCTGGAAAGTGTTCTGCAGGTGTTATTTACTTGAAATGCATGGGAAATACCCGAAGCATGATATATTTCAGGATACTAATTATCCAATGTGCCACCACGAAAGCATACATATAGCATAAAAACTTCGGAAAATAAATATAAGCAGAAAATTACAAATCACGATCATCAGGCACTGTACAGAAAATGAATAAATTACGAGTATTAATGCACAGACTCGGAGCGAGTGGAGAGAAACTAGACATTCAATTCTAGAATCCAGATAAAACAAATTGATGGTGGATGAATAATGATTATCTGAAGGAAAAAGGAAAGGTGGAAGCATTCAAAATATGGTGTTACCGAAGAATGATGAAGATGAAATGGATCGACCGGATGAAACCTAATGATGAAGTCCTAAGAAGAGTTAGAGAAAAGAGACGTCTGCTGAAAACTATAAAAAGAAGACAGGAAAACCTAATGGGCCATATCTTAAGATACGATGGCCTGATGAAGACAATCGTTGAAGGAAAATTGAACGGGAAGAATGGAAAAGGCAGGCCTCGAATGAGTTATATAGAATAGGTCGTAAAGGAGTTCAAAGAGAAGAACTTTGTTAATATGAAGAGGTTGACCGATAGAAGATTCGAGTGGAGGGCTGCGTCAAACCAATCTAAGGATTTTTAACCCATGATGATGATGGAGGGAAAAACACCAGAATGAATACATCATTACAGCTTAATATTCATGAAATCCAGTACTTAATTCTTCAATTTTTTGAGTCTACCTTTCACTTTCCATTCACAGCACATAGACTCACGTATGTGATAAGTGTTACGTCTGTAGTAGATAAGACTTGAGCCATGAATGGGACATCGATACCCAGTGTGAGAGAACCGCAAGTGCCTAATAATTTTATTTCATAAATAGTTCGAGGTTAAGTTGTGAATGTGAATACAAATAATTATTTGACATGTATTTTTAACAGTGCAAAAATGAAGAATCATTAGCATTGAAACAAGAAAAAAATCTCCAGCTAATAAATACAAGCATAATAGGCAATATTTTTTCAGCGTAAAAGCAAACGGCAATGAAATGATATAAAAATTTGAGGTGCGACCTATTCTCATGACCATGAAATCTTAACGAGGGTTTTACTGTGAGCGCTAAAAAGCCTTCATGTAAAAATGGGAAAACCATAACAAATAATGAGTACAGGGTGTAATTTGCTGGAAAACGTATATAACACGGCAGTTACTTTTCTCGCGATAAACGTCACTCGCAGCGGCATGTAGGAAAGTTATAGAATTTCCAAATGTCCACGCGAAATTCCCTTAATGAGGATGTATGTCATTTTCGGCCGCGAGGCCAAACTGTCCTTAAAAGGCTGCGCAGCAAAATTATGCTTCGTCTGACAAGGGCCAGACACGGACTGATGACCACCTCTCACACATCAAATGCCACCCAATATCATTGTCCATCAACATCGTCTGTCGTTTAAGATCGACTTTTTCATCTTCCTAGCGTTAATTTATTTCGCAAATGGCACCAAACACAGGACATTGTCTGCTAAATTATATTTGTTGACTAGGTGCTTTATAATTTTTAGCCGTTGCAGCAATGAATTCGAGTAAAATTAACAAAATTCATTTGCGGTGCAGTCAGGTCGGTAACACGTGAGACTGATTACACAAAGATCGCGGGTTTGAATTCCGCCTCGGACATGGGTATCGCGTGAGCTTAGAATAGAGTTGGGTTAAACGGCGCGATAAACTCTTAGTTGTTGGAGCTCCATGGTTATTTAATTTTATGGCTATTCAAATATTAAACCTCAGTTTAATTGTGAGGAAATTATTAAAAATCTGAAATTAGCACAACATGCGGGAACTACCCACTGTCTATACATCACCATTGTAATGTCCCGGACGGGCGCATGAAACTTGATAGAATTTTGTTTTTCTAATTTTCACTTTCCCAAAAGATATTTGTGTACTGCTAATGGGCGTCGTTCAGAATAGCCAACAGCCAATGCCTCGAGAGTAAGATTTCACTTTCAACTTTGCACTTCCCCTTTTCTCCTGCCCCTTGACCACGGATTAATATACCCCTTGACCGAAAAACATCCTCCTTTTGCCTTCTATATAATGGCGTGCGCGGTGGCTTTTGGGGGATTGATGAATCGGTTGTCGTCAGATTGTAGTCCATCATCGGAGACCGATGCGCGGACCGTTGGGTCCGTGCTCTAAGCCGTGCCATCCACCCGTACTGAACGCTTATTCTCTTCTATACTCCCAAGCTAGAGGTAACGTGTATAACTCTCTTGCGGGTATTCGAGACGCTATTGGTTTAAGTATTGATTCCGAATAAATTCTGTCTTTTGCACGAACCTTTTTCTTTATTACTTGTTCCCGACATCAAGGGCAAGAACCCACAATTATGTAGGAAGGTTCGAGCCCCTACGAAAGTGCGATTCAAACACCATTGATGATGATGCTCAAGCACTAAATCTTGTGTATGGCTAATATTAGATTCTGCAAGCTTTTTTCCGTCATCAAACCTGTTCACAGGTTTAATTTTTGTTCTTTAAGCTTTTCTCCTCCATTACACCTGTCCAAAACGACACGAAAGAGCGCATTTTAATAATGTCTCATGGGATTCAAACTAGCAAACTTCGCTTTGGAAACTGGCGCCATGTTAGAGTGGCCGGTCCCTTTAAAACATTTTAAACTTCGCGTGAGTGCCTCAGAACCGACAGGCATAATTTTAATCCGCAATCTAATAATTTTGGACGATAAAAAAACTAAATACACAAGTGGGTGGAAAAAGGTAACATCCAAAATTTAACGTTTGGCAAATTAAATTATTAGCCACCACTTACGGAATCAACGTCAACGAGGGATTACTGGCAACCCTATAAATATATTAATCGAAAAAAGGGAAGAGAGTCAAAAGTAAATGATTGCCACTAACGCATATGGAAACCAGAGAAAGTATTTAAATTTTCTGCTACTGATACGTCACGGATGCTTACGTCAATGCGCCCAATTATCCTGCTCGTCAAGTTCCCATTAGTACGCGAAACCAATTATGCACGAAGCCAGTTCCAATTTTCACATATAAAATTCCCGGATGTTTTAAATTTTGGAAATAGATCTGATGGAAAATATTGTTACCAGAGATGTGATAAAAATATATGAACCACATTATGAACGATGACGAAAATAAGATAGGCTGTTAGCTTTAATTATTCAACATAGGCGATAAAAATTCTAGTAATCTAAAAATTTTAGGTACTAAACCTGCTAAATTTAAACTGCACCTATTTATAATTTATATGAACAAAACAAACAGGAAACGGGATTCTGGATCCACGCAATGCCTTTCAAGCAACAAGGAGGGTGTGTGGCAAGGGGTGAAGATCAACAAACACGCAACATAGTGCGTATTAGTTAATCTTCACCCCTTCTACGGTGGACAACTAGGCTACTACATGGAAAATTTTTATATATTAGGGTCACACGCAGCTAGATGGTTAGTATCTTAATAGTAAAAAGGGATTATTGGGTATAACGGTAACGATCTGTAATCTATCGGTACGACAATCTATCTCTCTAATCTTATATATCTGGTCAAATCTAGTATAGGCAAAACACTGGGGTTTAATATATATCTAACATCTTCAGTAACGCTATCCGTGTTAAATTTCTGCTGGAGATTTAATCTGTACTTTAACCTAGGATCAGATAGTGATTAAACGATCTGATAATGACTTAATGTAGCAAAAATAACGTTTCAGGCCGTCGTGTTATACCACTCTGGTTACCGGGCTGGCGTTCTGATGTAACCTTAAGGCCTTAGGCCATTTGATTCTATGCCCCACGACTGACAAGTTCCACCGGTGGAAGGCTCGGTGGCGTGTCTGGTTGCCTCGGCTAATAGAGGCCTTAGGCCTTAGGCCTCTATTAGCCGAGGCAACCAGACACGCCACCGAGCCTTCCACCGGTGGAACTTGTCAGTCGTGGGGCATAGAATCAAATGAGTCCTATTATCCGTGGCAACCAGACGCGCCACCAGACTTTCCACCGAAACCAGTCGACTGAGCCACGCAACCGCGCCTTCCACTTTGGGTTGCTCAGCAACGTTCCGGGGCATTGGAGTATATGTAGCCTACTAGCCGAGGCGACCAGACGCGCCACCGGTGACTGAATATTGCATGCGCGCGCATCATACTGCCCTGACCAAGACGCTCCAGGCAGACACACAATCTTTTAAATACTGGTTGAAAACAGCATTTATTATGTACGTAGTTAGATTTTCAGGTACGTAGCGTTATGAAACCCGGGTCATGTCTATTTAAATATAAAGTTAACCTAACAAAGTTTCATTCTTTTATTTTTCATACTTGGGTTTTTTCAGGCATTAGCTTAGGCGAAAACCTTAGCATTATGCGACACCCTGAATGATCATACTGGTGGGGTGCATTCCTGTTAATATAAAAAAAAACCTCATGTTCATCGGTCGAAAATCTCACTTTATCAAATTAAAACATTATCCCTTACCTTGAGGTGGTAAACTTTCACCAATTCCCCTGTCGGAAATTTCCCTACAGGATTTCCCTAGAACGTAGGGAAAAGCAAGGGAAAAATTTGAAATTTCCCTAGAAAAAACGTGTTTTCTAGGGAAATCCCTCATAGTCTAGGGAATTATTTTCCCTAGAACTTTTTTCCCTTAAAAATTTAAGCTTTGGGAAATTATTTCCCTAGAAAAAAACGCTGATCGAGGGAATGTTTTTCCCTAGAACTATTTTCCTTTGAAAATTTAAGCTTTGGGAAATTATTTCCCTAGAAAAAACGCTGCTCTAGGGAAAATCTTCAGGCTTAGGGAAAACGTTATCAAGGAGAAATTTCCCATACTATTTGAGTAATTACCTTCCACGTTATCAATGTAGTGATTAAATTTCACCATTTCAAGGCTACGTCTATGTTATGTGTGCATTTATCACAGATTTAACAGTCACAACTCACATTTAATAACATTTGGTACCAAACAAATATATGCTAACCCACTGCGCCGCATCGTTGCAGTGCTTGAAGCCAAGCGAATCAGCAGTATCAACAGTGATAATTTCGGAAGAACATTTTTTTTTCGAGGTTGGGAACATTTTCGGTAAGTTAATGAAGACATTTCTTATAATCATGAGCATTCCATAATTTTGTGTGAATCATTGAAATAGGAGATTTCGTTCATAAAAACATTCTATCTTTGTTTATCGCATTTTTGTTAACAGAATTCAAATGGCAACCGAGACTGCGTTTTCACACGTATTGGTTCATTATTGGGTAATTATGATCACAATTTCTTCAATTTCATAACCTTCATCCTTGACCTCCTTTATACTTTCAGGTGCATTCATTATTGAATTAAAGAAGAGACTGCAATCCGAGGATTTCATCCAGCAGAGGGCAAAAAGAATAAACGTGTATGCTAATGAAAAATGTTAACATGCTGCTAAAAAAGGAATAAACATTGGTAAATTTGAGTTCTTTTCAATCATTCATTGTGATGTATGCCCTCTATTCCACTCATTTTTATCAAGTCTTCCCTATATTTATGAACAATTGTTTATTGAGTGGAATATTTAGGTATCTAAGGAACATTTTCCACGTTACCTAATTTCTAGGGAAAAATTTTCCCTAGACATATTTTCTAGGAAAAATGGGGGTTCAATTTTCTAGGGAAAACCTTACACTTTTCTAGGGAAAATTTGTAGGGAAATTTCCACCAGGGTCCTTTTCTCAGTTCCAGTCACTCTCTTGCCCACTTAAACCCTCGGGTCCTGATGAAGCCAAATAAATAATAAACGAATTTACTACTTGTTATAAGTAAGCACCAAAGTGTATCAATAACGGCTTTGACCTCGCAGACAGTGGCGCCAATCGCACGACTACGGCTGCTCTGTGACATAAATTGCCCAGCAGTTCGGTAACATCTTGTTCCTTTCAAACTTCTATAATCTCCAAGTTGGAAGAAGAGCTTGGTAGCT
Source organism: Platycnemis pennipes (assembly GCA_933228895.1). Taxonomy (NCBI): domain Eukaryota; kingdom Metazoa; phylum Arthropoda; class Insecta; order Odonata; family Platycnemididae; genus Platycnemis; species Platycnemis pennipes. The sequence goes on from OW121850.1 coordinate 116,291,956, forward strand.
CAAGTGGTAGATCACCTGGCCGGAAATCGGGGGGTCCGGGTTCTAGTTCCGGTCGAGGTGAATGATATTTCCCCTGCGGAATTTCGGCTATTTTAGCAGAGCAGAGCAGAGCATCTTGATTTCACAAGCGCGTGTAATTACTCTGAACAAAGTGGACTCACAGGTATCAAACCTCTTCTTTTGACAGCCTACTTGCACTGTCATTTTTTAAATGAGAACCTATACATTCGTTTATCATTAGCCTATAGTATCACACACTGAACCAAATATGCTATAATTTTGAAAACGCCATGATTTGGGTTATGTTTTCGACAGTTAAGATTATTAGCGCTATTTAAGAGAGGTGAGTAATCGTGTATTGATAAGAAATTATAATTTTTTTACATAAAGATGCTAGATGGCTCACAGCCGTATACCCAATCCAAAGAACGCAGTTCTGTAATTACTCTCCACACAACCCAAGAATGTACCGGTAATACAGAGACATCTGCAACGTATAAATTTTACTCAGTACTCTGGCTTGGGAGCCAGTATTATAGCCACTCACCAACCCGATTCGCGTTCTATTTCAGGATTTTTGTGGAAAGTGTTTACAGATTTTTCAAGGTATATTATTTCATTATATATTTTTTCATGGCTTTTTTTTCATTTTATATCACGGGCGCCTGCTCCGGAAATCCCCAGCATCCTCTAATTTACTCTCGTCATCAAGTTTCACGAGTGCCGGGTCACTCACATATGTGAGTTCAAGATATTTCAATGTGAGAAAGATCACCTTCATTTCCACCCAGAAATATGAGCAGGCATCAACGTGATTAGCATACAAACGCGAAAACAATGCGGCTCAAGAAGGTCCTCGATGAACTTTAGAGGTGACAGAATTTAAAATTAGGTTTGAAAAGAAACGTGGAACTGTTCCTCTTTCCGAACTGCTACCGCTGGAGTTAATTACAATCAGACTGGTGAAGAGAACGATGCAAAATATAACTCGCAAACATGGAATCTCTAGTGACATAAAGGTCTCTTCAAAAATTGAAAGTCAACCCCTATTAAGATACACAGATTCATTGCGTAATGAAGACACTCTAACTCGGAAGAGCCCAAGGCCCTGTAATGTTTTTATTATTAGCCCTTTTATTATTACATATTAGGGGAAGACACATCCGGGAAATATGCGGCGGAGCGATGAGAAAGCTAGGATTTATAAAAAAAGTACTTGGGAAATGTGATGAGAAGATAAAAGCTACTTTTCCCTAGTTAGGCCCTACTTTTAGTATGTAGCCAGTGTATGGGATCCGAATGAATTAGGTTTGATCAGAGAACTAGACAGTGTGCAGCGTAGAGCAGCTAGGTTCGTTAAAAGGTGTTATGATAGGTTTATTAGTGTATCGGAATTAATACAAGAATTAGGGTGGGAATCATTATCAGAGCGTAGGTTAAAGTACAGATTAAATCTTTTACAGAAATTTAAATTGGATAGCTTTACTGAAGATGTTAGACATATATTAAAAACACCAGCATATTATGCTAGATTCTAACAGTTAAATAAGATTAGAGAGATAGATTGTCGTACATACTAATAGATTCAAAATGTAATTTTTCACCCGTAATATAAGAGAACAGAATAGGCAGATTAGCAAAGGGATAGGTAGGTGAAATATTTTAGAGTAGTCTGTAGTGCATGATGCATGTACTAACAACCAATCCCTTAATTACTATGAACATGCTAACAATCTAGTTGCCTGAGACCCTATAGTAGCATGTTTGCATGTTTATAGAGCCTGCTTGGTGATCTTCACCCCCTGCCACTGACCCTCGCGGTGGCTTGCAGGGTATCGCGTAGATGTAGATGTATTACACTAGGTACCGGTAGGTTTCAGAGTTCACCCCAACCGAATTGCGTGGGGCGTGGCAACATTAACCAAAATGAACTATTGCTTGCGTTGGAAGTTGTAAGCTGGTTTTGTAAGAAATGAAACTGTTTTAACAGTAAAAGTCTCTCCCTTTTACGATTGCGAAAAATGGGAGGAACTAGAACAAAACTTTATCTAATACAATTTGGTATTTTTCCATGATTTTCTGTCTTTTTGTAGGATTTATTTAACATATTTTTTGATGGTTTTGGATTAATTTTATATCATAAACAGAGATAAACGTGGAAAAATTAATTGGATCACATTCTGTTTCGGTGCATGAGATAGAAAAGGCTTCAAGGTGTTCGCACAATGAAGCATTTCGTACTGAGTTGGATGCTGTGTTTTATTGGGATCGCAACTCCATCTCCGTTTCTGGTACGATAGTGTCTATCTGGTGGTGAGAGTTGAAAAGAGAAGTATATTCGTAGAGATGTCTTTCTTAGATAAGAATGATGTCAACGCTGTCATCATTTGCACATCGAGGGAGTCTTCTTTCTTGGAATGAATACCGTTTATGAATAATGAGTACCGTTCCAGGAAATTATCACATGTACAGACAGAAGAGCGCATCCGTTTTCTTTTTGTACTGGCATCGTTTTCTCTTTCAAAATACTCCTGCAAAAAGTGGAGACTCCTACATTGAAAATGACAGCTATTTTAGGGAAGACTAGATTGGAAGATATGGAGAATGCAGCTCCATGATACGATTGAATAATAATTTCGATTCAAGGCTTTGATCCATTCTTGAGTTCTGTTAAGCCGCTCTTCACACAAAAGACGTTCCATTAACCCGTCCGTGCTCCATATTCATGCAGGATAAAGGTTGAGTTCAGGTTTTCACGTAACTGAACTGCTTCAAAAGTTTCAAAAATAATGAAATCTACATCTACGCATACGTAATACCCTGAGGTCCACCGCGAGGGTGTTTGATATGGGGTGAAGATTACCAAACATACACCACTTACATGCAACTAAGAGGTAAAATGCTACTAACTTTCATCAAAACGTATATCTGGAGCATGTTTCTTTACGGCAGTGAGGCATGGACGATGACAGCAGCGGAGAAGAAAAAGGTGGAAGCATTCTAAATATGGTGATATCGAAGAATGATGAAGATAAAATGGATAGACCGAGTGACGAATGAATAAGTCCTAAGAAGAGTGGGAGAAAAGAGAAGTCTGCTGAAAACTATAAAAAGACGAAACAAATTAATCGGCTATATCTTAAGACACGATGGCTTGATGAAGACAATCGTCGAAGGAAGAGTGAACAGAAAGAATGGAAAAGGCAGGCCTCGTATGAGTCATATAGAACAGGTCGTAAAGGACGTGAAAGAGAAGAGCTACGTTGGTACGAAGAGGTTGGCCGATAGAAGAGTCGAGTGGAGGGCTGCGTCAAACCAATCCTAGGGTTGTTGACCCTTGATGATGATGATGAACATGGAAACATGTTAGATAGAAGAGTCACTTATAACTTGCTGTTTAGTATCTACATAGGTATGAAGTGATTGGTATTAATTGAGGCAATACTGATTATAAATGCGGCTTTAAACTTCATGAGCGCAAGAATTAGAGTCATGATGAATAGGAATTTTTACGGTCGAAATTGCAATGACTCACCTCCAATTTAGCAATTCAATCAAATTGAATGCAGCCTAGGTGACTTTTCGTTACTAGCTAAGATGTGCTCAAGGATTTTGAAAGAGACATATGTCAATGAAACCTAGAGGTCTGTAATGTTCGTGGCTTTCCATATTGCCTCTTATCTAAAAGAGTGTGATGCGAGTTCATGCAAGTCGCGAGGTACTTAACTTTCTGCAAGAAACTCAAGAAAAACGGAGTATATAAGGTTCTCTATCTTCCGCGAGCTCTTAAAAAACTCTCGTAGGGATTTCTTCCGGGCCAGGGGACTTGCTGGTCTTCATGTTTTTGAGGAGTTTGGTGATCCCTGTTTCTGAAATGATTATGTCGCTCACTATTTGGTAGGTGTTAGTGTTGTCGCGATAGGTCCGCTGTTCTTTTTAGTATGCCACATATGGTTCTGGATTAATATGTTGGCTTCAACCGTGCCAATTATGACATTTTCACCTGTTTCTCAAAGATTCTGCTGTTGGTCACTCTCATTGTAATTCTCTAACCTAAACCAAAATACTTAAGGTTTTTTTTCTAAGTAAACGAATAGCATTTTACTTCTAATATGTGAAAGGCATGACGCATATTGTTCTTTGTTGTTGCTCTAGATTCGTTGATTCTTCCCTACGGTGCTTTCTTGTAAGCTACTTTTTTTACTTTTTATGTAGTATTTTTGCTCTCTCCTTAATGCTGCTTTAAATTTTTTTGTACCTTCTCAAATCTTTGCATCATGATAGGGCTTGCATTACAGGTAATTCCTATAGATGTCTATAGGGTCTCGAAAGGTTTTTCAAGAATAATTCCCAGGCAACTTCTATGTTCCTGTGATGCTGTTTGCTATATTTCCTTAAGTTCCTAAAATTGGGGATTATCTCTAGTAATTCAGTTTTTGCGGTCAATTTCTTAGATAAGTCTGCGGGTATTGCATAAATCTAATGGAGAGTTGTGGATTCAATCTCCTTACCGGTCTGTTCTGATACATGCAAAGGTGAGGTGAAATTGAATTACATTTATTACTGATGCTTCTAATTGCTGCCGTTAAATTGCAAAACAATGTTCCAAAATATACGAGTAATTACGCAAGAAATGTTCTGCACCCAAAAAGATGTGGTCAAACTTTCCATCTACTCGAAGCTTACAAGGGAAAATTTTATTTCAACTGTAGATGTCACTCTCACGACTCCCGTTTCTTCAACTTAAATGTAAAATATAAATTTAAATTATACATAAAAGCCATCGAGGTATTGGTACAGCTTTATCTCCCCAGTGCAATATGCATTGCTTCAGTGTGATATGCTGAGTCTTCAAAAATTTAAGCTTTTTAGTTTCCGTAAGGGACTAGTGTTCGGCTTTAAAGAGGAGAGAAATCCCTCAAGTGGTACATTGGACCCAAGAGATTTCCTTGTTTGGAATTAATTCCTGCCAATTATAGCCATCATTGTCAGCAAGTTTGTACGGCAACTTTCAATTTCAAGGTATTCATTTTCGTTTCACTCGAATGTTTCGTGGTTTTGTTTTTTTCAAGTTTGTGCAGTATAATAATATGCTCTCTTTTCTCATTTATTTTCTTTTCTTTAAAAAAATCCTGCAAAACCTGTCGGTTGTGGAAACTAAAAGTAAACAAATAATGTCATAAAAGTAATCTAATTAAAAAAGTTTAAAATATTACCTTATGGTCTGGTACAGTTTTTGAAAGTTTTCTCTTAAGTAAATCTTCGGTTGATAATAATGACTCGTGGTGGTCGAGAATGATATGAATTACAGTTTCAGACACGGTGTAATTAACTGATATAAAGTTTATTCATAAGCAAGTACTAAATTAGGAATATGTATGTGAAATCGAAGGGCAGACAATAAAAACATTCACTAATGACATTATATTTACATGTTAGTGTGGCAAGTGAGGACCAAGATAGACCTTGGCCCGTAAAAGAGCCGAGAAGACCATAAAATTAAATTCTTCCCTGATTTTCTGGCAACAAAGCGTTCATACTCTTATTATAAATATCAATTTGGAGAAAAATTCTTTTATGCGCGCTCAACCTTAGCACGCAATGATTATAAATGAAGATGCTTTAACACTAGGGGGACGGAAATTTCGCTCAACCTTGGAGGCCGAGGGATCAAATTTGACCCCTCCGTTCTTTGCCAACTGCGTTATTCATTTCATGCGACTTATAGTAAAGTATTAATTAGGGATTAATTAATACTTGCCACGAAGGACTTAATACTCCTATCAAATGTAGAATTATAATCTTTCCTATTTTCCTTTTTAGACTATTCTTGTGGGAAACTATCTATCAATGAAGCCTCGTTCTGATGTTCGTACCAGTCCTTTTTTTCAAGGATATTGTCTTTTTTTAGCCACTCAATGGCCATTAAAAAATACTTTCTAACGGTTTACTTAGTGTTACTTCAAATTGCATTGAAAACAACTGATGGTTTTTTACATTTTTATTGTTATAAGCCATGTTTATATGCAATGAAAATAAATCTTCACAGAACCAAATTCGGCTACTATGCATCTTTAGAAGTACTTTGACAATGCACAACGTAATCCCCTTTCATTCTAAAAAATACATTTATTGCCTACATTGTGTGGAAATATTTAAAAGTGTGATTCCTTTGCAAGCTATAAAAGACAGAATATCGGTGCATATCGTTACTGAGCAATCGAATTCATTGGCCACCAAACTCATGATGTGTTTATATGCCTCTCTATTTTACTGGGAGACTTTCGAGGCGTCGAGGACTCGTTAAAGAGGGTGGCGTTTATGCTTGCACACGTATCGGAGCATGCAAAACCGTGTACCGATAAAACTGTTTAGGGAGTGCGCCGTAAGATGCTCGGCTGTCTTGGTCTGCTGCCAACGGTCCGCCGTCGTTTAAGACCGCCGCTGAAGCTATTCCCCCAAAGTGGCTTTGGAAACCCTCATCCGGGAATCAGGGGGAGGGTAGGCAGCGCAAACTCTCAAGAGGGTGGCCCTCCCTTGCGCTCGGGACCTCTCCTCCCCAATTTCCCCTTTCGAATTATTGGACGCACCCCTCTCCCTCCCAACCGTTGATCCTATCTGAACGAAGCTTTCCAAGGACGCCCTTAAACGTGCCTGCGAGTTGTCTTGAGTCCTTTTGATTCGCTTGCAATCAGCATCCCCTCCGTACACTCTAGGCTAGAAATTTCGGGTGGGATGAGGCGGGTCCGATCCGATGGTAGAAGTAAACCTATGTCACCGTACCGGGCTTTCGCTCTTGCCTGCCGTGGTTGGAGAAGGAGAATGTAACAGGAAAATAGCAAAGTGGCATGAAGATCAATGATTTAGGATTAGGAATAATGAGGATCAGGAATATATTGAAGGTTAGGAATTTAGGATTTCAGGATATCTTCATTATGATGGGCAAATTCCATTCTGATGGATTTAGGAATGATTTTAGGATGTAGGAAGGATTAAGGATACTCGATTACGATGGGTTAATTCCATTCTGATGGATTTAGGAAGGATTAGAGATACTCCATTCTGATGGGCAAATTCCATTCTGATGGATATAGGAAGGATTCTAGGATTTGGAAAGGATTAGGGATACTCCATTCTGATGGGCGAATTCCATCCTGATGTATTTAGGAATGATTTAGGAAGGATTAGGAATAATTTAGGATTTTTGGACAAGAATTTAGGATTAGGAGGATGAAGAGTTCGAAGATCTGGATTCGGGATCCTGAGGCTCCCGTTCCGGCAGTCAAGTGCGAAGAATTTCAAGGCGAGGGCAGGAAGGCTGTCATCAATTACGTCAGTTCCGTTCGTTCCGTTGCCGATGAGAGATGTCCATGATGGCCGGGTCGAGATATGTGGGATGAATCCGAGGCAAGGTATTAGAAATTAGGATCAGGGAAGGAGATTAGGAAAAATCATGGCAGGAAAATAGGAACTGATTAAGCGATCGCTCTCTCAACCAACGTGTGAATATGTTTGGATGAGGCGGGGGCCGGCGTTATTTCCGAATACGGAAGGATCCTTCTCCGTCCAGGCGCAAGTTGTGCCGCTGCAACAACTCCGTTGGGCTATAGCACATCGCTAAGCTACTTGTTTCGAATTTAAGACGGCTGGAGTGGAAGGGTATTGTTGTTCACTGTCAACAGTTCGGAATATTGGAGCAGAAACAGAGTTGGATTTCCAGATAGTACACCATATAACCTAATCTTCACCTCGCACCTTATTTTATAACCTTAGTTTATAACCTCATTTTACCCCTCAGAAAAACATAATTTCCGTTTCTAATGCAGGATTTGCGTCCTTAGTAGTGATATGCCAGCAATTAACCTGAATATCGCGGCTGGCTTTCGTTACAGTTCTATCGTGAAGGTGTGCAGTACACGCTACAGATTTTTTAAATAGGTCTGGGCAAGGTTTTCACGGCTACGTACACTCTTATTAAATGCTATATAATGTGTCAAACCAAACCACTCTACAAGTACAGTTCTTCTGAAAGTACATCACTCTCTCTCTCTTTGAACCTCTATTATCTTGTATTTAATTTTAATCCTACCTTCAGTATCATTATGATATGATATGGAACATTGCATTGGCAAAAAAGATTTGGCAATTAACAGAAAATATTTGACAGGATCCTGTCAGAAAGGCTGGCAAGAAATATGATTGAGAGGGCGGCGTTGTAAGTTTGAGAGATTAAACCCTTTTGGGGGTATTGGAAGGGTTTGAAAATTGGACATGGCAAAAAAATTGTGCAAGGTTTTGTGAACGAATAATTAGGCATTTTTAATTGAAGTGCTGGACATGAATCACTATAAATGTTTTTCTCGAGGAAAATTAATAGGAGGGAAAGTAGATTGAGGGGGCCAAATATTAAAAGACTATTTATTGATAGTTCTTACCAGGGTGGAGAAGAAGTTAGATGGAGAGCAGTGTGTGTCAACAATTCACGGATTAGATGAAATAATGAGAACTTATAATTTGGCTTAATTGAAAATGTCCGAAAACTAGAAAATCCAAAATGCTAAAATAATTCTGGAAAACAATACCTCCAAAACCGGTTTTTCGATTGTCAAGGTAATCATCAACGGGGAGATCAAGGCAAAACAGGTCAGAACCTGTCGGCAGCCAAGCGGAGTATGGTACTTCCAACTTCCCGTTGATGATTACCTTGACAATCAAAAAACCGGTTTTGACGATATCGTTTTCCATAATTATTTTGGCATTTTGGATTTTCTAGTTTTCGGACATTTTCAATCCTCGGATTTGTTTGACGCAGCCCTCCACTTGATTCTTCTATCGGCCAACCTCTTCATATTGAGCAGTGTGTGTAAGGCGCCAAAATCTTATCTGATATGATTCCTAATGGGCTATTTACTTGTAATCCTTGGATGAAGCGGTGAATTCATATGTGGCAGAATAATCTTCAGCCTTTATTGCGTGGTGTGGCATCGACCAATTTCCGGGAATACTTTTTTGTTCCGAAACGATGTTTAGCTACAATGGGGGCGTTTACTCGGAACCGAAATCGAAATTTTTTACAAGAAATCGTTAAATCGAAACGAAAAATGAATTTTATTGAAAAAATTAATCTTCTAACCAAGACCATTCACTCATAAATAAAAAATTAAGGTAAGCAAAAGGTGACGCCTACCGAAAAAGCTGCTTTGATCACATTGACGTCATTTTCCTCCCGTCCCTGACTGCTTTTAGGGGAAGTGAAGGGAGTGGAAGGGGGTTCTCGGAAGGTCTGCTCGCACTGATGCTGTCGCAACTGCTGCTATTGGCAGAGTCAGCTGTGTGCCCCCATTGAGATAAGGCAAAGTAGCTTCGCAGGCTCAGTTGTGATTTGACGAAGTCGATGTACGTCAGAGGTTGCACCGTCCATCACTTTTCCGAAAGGGTTAAAAACATCAGTTTTTCACCGCTTACAACTCGAGAAGTAATTGACGGGTCAAAAAACGGAAAAATACGGGTCCTTTTATTTTACAAACTCTATCAGATTCGGCAATATAAAATATGGTAAACGACCCCATTCTATTATAACTATATCCCCGTTGTCCATGGCAATATGGGGAGTGTGACTTACATGAAATGGTGGATGACCATAATGAGTTATAGCCCCATCACTTGAATTGCAGCTTAAAATAATAATTGAATGGACCTGACCGTTGCAATCGAAATCTAGTTTACTTGCAAAACCATCATAAAAGCACCCGAGGGCGTCAGTTTCCATATCTTTTCAAACAAAAGAGAGAATCATCATCTGAAAAGGTGGGTTGACATTAGAATATTGTTGTATAGACTGTTTGCCGCGTAATATCACATGCAGTTATGGAGAAGGGCCAAGAGCAGGGGACTTATCCGGTTAACACCAACAATTAGGGGTGTTCAGAGTAATCGCTTGCTTCATAACGGCCGAGGAATCAAACGCCGCTGCCATTCGGCCTGCGGTGCCGATAATGGACCAATCGACGGAGGACCTTGGGAAATAGAGGGTTGGGGAACTAAGAGGTGAAGCGGTGGAACAAGCGAACGGTCTTGAGAGGTGTTCGTGGATCGCTGTAGATGGTGTCCCTAATCTCAGAGATTACGCCCTCCCCGTTCCTCGGTTAGACTGCATTAGCATTTGCCTTTTCTTATCAATGGAATTTCCGCAAGCATGAAGCGATCTTAAGATGCACCCACGCGGAGCTTGCTGAATCTTATGCGAAGAAATATTTTCCCAACCCTAGATATAATTAACAGTTTTAAAGACGAAGGAATTAATGTGGATGTTAAAAAATTTCATCATCATCGGTCAATAATCCTAAGGCTCGTTGATTAATTAAATTAAAGGGAAGAGTTACGTCATATTGACGTAATTCTTCCCTTTAATTTCCTTCACAACTTGTTCCTTGTATCTCATATGAGGCCTGCCTTACTCTTTACGTTGTATTTAATCCCTCGTTTTCTCACAAGATGTTTAATCTCACACGTTTATAGTACATACAATGTGTCTCACAAAACTATATTTTTTCATATCCTTCCTAGGGAGAATGTCTTTAAGTCTGCATTATCATAATATGTGAACGCAACTCCAGGTTACCCTTTTGGAGTATATAGGTACTGCTATATTTTTATTGTATATTATTTCTACTTCAGCTGTATTTAGTGCCATTTAAGACTTGATTTTAATGGTGAGATAATGATGACACTACCATAAATCATTATGAATCCTCGACAACAGATCTACATCTACGCGATACCCTGCAAGCCACCGCGAGGGTGTGTGGCAGGAATAAGCATCTAACTGTCATGAACATCATTATTCAGACATCCGTTTCCTACGCAGCAAAATTAATATACTTTTCACATGACTGACATGATTTAGCGAAGATTACTCAACGATTATTCACTTAAAACTAAGCGCCCCAAAACGGCAGACAGGTGATAACGGAATATCGTAGATCGGTCTCAAAGAGGACTTTCAAGAGTGAACCTTATGCCCAACAGCACGGGCATAATGGTTGACGCGGATACCTGACCAAGGAAAGGGCTTGATGTCCGGGGCCAAATTTTGCGGGCAAGATCAAAGCTCGCGAGACGCGTTTGAAGGTTGCCGTGAGCTCGATGGCCGGAGGTAAAACCACCGCCATTATCAGCGTGCATGGCAAGGGTCGATTGGGGCAAGCAGGATCGGGGTCGCTTTGGAACGGTCAGTTAAAAAGCACGGAGATAGCCCGAGCTATTGACTGGCATCGACTGCCATCCAAAAACGGACAGTATTTTCCATATTCATGCGACAACGGGTGAAAATTGTAATTCCACAGCGTATCATTCAATGCTCTCAAAACTTGTCCAAGATTTCTAACTGGGATAAGGGTGTTTGGCAATTGATCTATTCCAAAATTTTACAAACCACAATAAAATTACAAACTCACGACCCAGGTTTCGGCTGTAAGCATCATCATCAGGTCTGATATACCTAGAGATCGGTAAATTATCGTAATTTTCAATTGAAGTAAATTACCGTGGTAAATTACGGTAATTTTCGAAAATTACGGTAATTTTCCGGTAATTTTAAGTTTTGAGCTGCAAATCCTCATCAGAGGACTCCAAACAAAATCAGATAGCATCGAGATATAAATGCCGATGCTTATATCAAACATATCATGACGTTTATCTATTATAACTCATAAAAAAAATTAAAATGAAGTTGGCAATAACACGCAATTCGCCTCTCTTTTGTCACACTATGAGAAATTTTTGTTCCAAAGACATACATCTGCGCAATGTGCATTTGTTATTTTACTCTGAATTACTTGTAATCAATCATGGACATAATGTAAACAAAATCGTTTATGCTTCTTAATTTATAATATTACCCTTCCAATGGTTTCTTCCTAAGGAAGAAATTTTCTGAAAATTACCATTTATTACGGTAATTTTCAGGGGTGTTGGTAATTTATGAAAAATACCACCGTAATTTACGAAAATTACCGTGGTAATTTACCAAGTTGCCCATCTCTAGATATACCTGATGATGTTGCTTAGCGCCGAAACCTGGGTAGAGAGTTTGTAATTTTACTGTGGCTTGTAAAAGTTTGGTATAAATCAATTGTCATGATGAATTTGCACAAAGTTACAAGTGAACTTATTTCATTTATAAGGCTGTTTGGGACTATTGTACCCACCACTACATTTGTCACCGCATTATTTTTGGCATGAGGTTTTTCATGAGGAGCGATCTTCAAAAATAACGATAGGACATCCAGAAATGGTTATTATTTTGATACATAAAAGTCTCTGTAGACGACCAGGAACATCCACATTCTTCCGTTTTCAGCCGATTTTAACCAAAATTTCACAGAGGTTGCCGTAGGTTGCATATTTTTTCAATTAGAAAAATCTATGGTTACTTAGTTCTGTCGCAATCCGCTACGCTCATATGCTCCGATTCTTACGTTTAGTGTGGCGCTAGTGAGGCCACCTGTGAATATGTACTTAGACGACATATCACCACATCATTCTCACGAGCTGATTGAAATGCGCATGCACATATATTTCGGCTATTGTTTATTTAAGTACACAGTATATTAAATTAATTAAAATGGGAATCATTGTCTGATCACAGGATGAAATTTAGACTAAATCTCCTAAATAAATTCCAAGATAATAATTTCTGTGATGACGTTAAAAATATTTTGCGAACCCCAACGTTTTATGGTAGAATGGACCATAATCACAAAATTAGAGAAATTGATTGCCGAACTGACAGATTCAAAATATCCTATTTTACTCGTACAATTATGGATATAAATAGCGGTAAATATGTCCAATACGAGTGAATCAATGAATAGCATAGGTAGTTTCATGTTGGCATAAGGACTTGAAGCTAACCCAAAGAACAGCATGTTTTTGCGTGCTTACTTTGCTAATTTTAACTTTTTTAAATAGTAAAGTTTAGAGTGGTATATTAACACTACTACCTTTTTATGCATGATATGTAATGCATGTTTGGTGAGAATTCACCCCCTGCCACACACCTTTATGGTGGATTGCAGGGTATTATGTAGATGTATATTGCGGACCTTTTGTGTTTCTTCATAACTACTTGCCTGCGAAGATACACGCTCTGACAACCAAATACTCACTTCTAATGTGCGATATGAATGATAAAACAATTGGCAGGAAGTGCTGTTTTTGTGAATAGGCGTACATCGCAAAATTCCAGCAGCACGGCAGCTACATGTTCATTGGAAGGAATGAATCTACGGCATCATAAATACTTGCAGTAGGTTAGCTGAAACGGAGTTAGGTTTGGTTCGTAGCGGATGAGTGATACTCGTTAGAATAAAAATGACCCGTGGAAAGAATTAGATACTCTAATTCATCATACAATTTCCTCGCTGTATTTAACATCATGTTCAAATCCCCTTCATGTTTACTGCCATCGCTACCTAGAAAACGATTAGGAAAATAAAAGAAATGGTTGCCGAGTTCTCAAGAAGTTTCTCAAGAATGGTTGCCGAGTACCATTCTCAAGATTACAGTGAGAATGGCCTGAGAAGGCCGAAACCGTTAGATTTGTTTAAATATACTTGTGGAAAAGAACTATGTTTTTTTTCTTTTTTATAATTACGATTAGGAAAGTTAACTTAAATGATCTTTCTGTCAGTTAAGCTAATGATATTCTGATTTTTCATGCTTTTCCTGCTATCGGAAAATAGGAATCATCTTTTGTTGAATTACCTCTCACGCCTAACTTTCCCTCTCATCCACTTTGGTCTTCATCCTTTCCCATTCTGAGTTCCAATTTTTTTCTTTCAAAAATGGAAATCCCTTTTCACGTCAAAACGTCGAGTGGGGAGGGAAGCGTTTAAAATGGCATCGAAAACATAAATATCCTCCACGAGCGATCGTTTAAATTCAGCCACTCCCTTTACCCAAGCCTCCTTTTATGCTAATATAATAAGTAGTTATCCCTTCCCATCTGACTGTCTCTCCCCGTTCCACCCACGCGTGTACATCTTCCCTGTTTCATCTTCCAGCTTTTGCTTCCCTATTCCTCCTCCTCCTCCATAACCGACCTTCCCTTCCTCCTCCTTAAATTAGTTCCGTCGCAGCCGACCTGTCCTCCTTCTCCCCCTCCCTTCCCCACCGCCTCTCCGCGCCATAACCACCCCCACCGCTAAGGGTAATAGGTTTCCCATGCCCTGACCCCCATCCAGCTCTCCATACCCTCGTGCCTTAACCCTTTTCCTTCCCTCTGCCCCGAAGTAGACTTAATTGCCCGGATTCATTCATTAGTTCCCTCCCGATCGCAATCTCGACTTCCTCCTCTTCTCTGTGGAAGTCACTTCCCAGCTTGGACGAGGATTCGCGACCGCCACAGTCCGAAAAGAGGAGAGTTCAAACCGTTTCCTCTCTTCCGTTGAAAAATTCTGTCTTCGGTGATGGCACGCCAGAGATATTAAAAACCCAAAGCAGGACATCTAGTAGTCGGATTAGGATAACTGGTGTATGAAATGCCGAAAACATTTGTTACCCAGAAAAGTCAATTGCAAAATTATGTTTAAAACTCAAGAATTTCCCCTATCCTAACGGTAACAATAAGCTAATAACTTGAAAATTAAAACTGTGTAGCCTTCACTTTTTTATGATTTTATTTCCCGTAAGGGTGCATGACATAATTTATCATATTAACGGCATATTTTCTTCCAAACAAAAGATATTTTTTCAGTAACTCAAATATATTTAATATAGTAATAAAATTGCGATTCAAGGGCTTAAGAGTGTGAAAAATAATGGTTTTATTCCAAGAGACTTTACTAGAGGCCCTTTTTGCGACAATTAAGGAAAAATATATAATAAAGCTCAAATTTGCCGATCCAATCGAATTGAGTGTTAACAAATAAAACCATTGACAAAAACGAACCAGGATAATCTCTACAAATATTACAGGGAAAAACCAACCTGAGGGTCATCTGAAGCGAACCTATCTCAGACTATTATTTGCCAGTACACTATAAGCCACTAGAGCATAAGAAGCCAAGCACCTATAATACGTGATGGGTAGGTGTGGTAATTAGAGCGCTGTTGTCACTTTCCACGGACCCGGGTACAAATTTCAAAACTTGAGATTTTTTTTGGTGTATATAAACCGGCCTCTAATCCTATGCTGCTTAGAGTGAATTTCAACTTTGGTGCTCTGTTCTTTGCGTTTGGTGTTCAATTGCTTGACGTATTTCGCTACTAGTTGACTGATGCCGGGTTCCATTCCCCAGAACCTCCACCTCCTGAGGATTCTGACCTATAAACAGACACCCACCGATATCTATTTGAGCTTATGAGAAGTGATGCTCGCTTCTACTAACAACAGTGAATAATACAAACGGTCAAGATTTAGAAATTACATCACACATATTTGTATTTTTGGCCTCTATGTACACAAGGAAAAACGAAAAAAATTAATGCATTTCATTTACTATGTTGCTTGACCCTACGGTTCCAAGGAAAAAGATATTTTTTGACGGATAGGTTGAAGATTTTTAATAAGTTTGATAGTTGAAACATGTTTTATTTATTATTGTCCAAATTGAAGGTCCGCGAACTGACCGTGGGAACTACTTCGTGGCATGATTTGTCTACCAGTTTGAGTACATCCAGTTCCTTTAAGGCCTTTAAAATTCCACAGGGAAAGATGTCGCCTCGGATGCTTAATTGGTTAAAACATCTGGCCGGGAAATCAGGGGATCCGGGTTCGAGTCAAGGCGAATGATCTTCTTCTCTGTGGAACTTGTGCTTATTATTATCCATTAAGATATCGAGAAATTATGAAGTTATTGCATCGCCACTAATTATTCTATGACGCAGAAACATAAAAGCGACTCTAGTCCAGTGTAGTTACTCTATAACTGATATCTATACCTATATATCTATATCTACGACATTCTCTGCAAGCCACCTCGAGGGTGTGTGGCAGGGGGTGCATCCACACCAGGAACAATGACACAACAAACAACAATGAACACTACAAAGCAAACACTACACCTTTAAAAGTAATTGGGGAAAAAAGAAGAAAAACTACCAAATCCCAATCATGTAGGACACACCCATGAATACCATGCATGCCTTGAAACCCGACACCAATTTCATAGATACTCATGCATGCAAAAGAAAAGCATTGCATGAAAGTCACACGTTGATTTGAACATGCAGGTAATAAAAAAAATACTATCGACCTACTCTGAATATTACCTCTATAATTATTACCGATTTACGCGATGTTTAACGTTTTGATCACGAATCGTACGCGGAAAAAATGACATTTTAAACCTGTCCGTCCTGCAATCTATCTCCTTAATTTTATTAGAATTATCAAGCCTACCATATTGAGTCGGAGCCAGCAATATATGATGATGATATGATGTTTCAAGCCCTTAATAAGTAATTTATATAATACATGTTGACACACTAATTTTTGTCCAAATAATTCTTCTTGGATACTCAGATTATACAAGTGTATACGAGGCGAAACACCACCACCACTGCGGTACTCTATTATGAGAGGCTAGTAAAGGGTGTCCTTAGTACAGCCTAGTGGAATGAAAGCCTTCCTACGCTTATTACGAGAGCGTTCAGGTCGCAGAGGGGGAGGCAAAAAAAAAAGACTGGGTGATATATTGAAACGACCCCGCTCTCTCTTCTTCCCCGCCTCTACTCCTCGTAATCTTTTTAACGTCTTTTGAGTTTTTCCTTTCCAGTTCTTTCCCTTCTTCCACCTCCAACTTCGCTAACTCTGGCCGTTCCCTATTTCCGTCTCCTTCCCGTGTATTTATCACCGGGAGAAAAGGAGCCTTTATTTGCATTTTCTTCTAATTGCTTTCTCACCCACCAGCTTCCTTCTTACCATACCCGACTCCCTTTAGCATCCTCCTAAGGTTCCACTTTCCTTTCTCTCCCTTCCCATTTCTCCTCCAAGTTTCTTTCTCCTCCATAGCAAAAAGCCTTTCGACATTCGAAGCGTGCTCGATTTCACGCACTCTTCATTATTTACCTCACTTTGAATCCCTACCCATAGAACCCTTCCTCTAAACGATAACAATATCATGTACGTTGTTTTCCTTGAAGTTCGCACATTATGTTTTTTTTTAATTTGGAGCAGCATTAAAAATTCAAAACTAATAAAGCATTGCATTTGAATTTTGAAAAGCTCTCTATACCGAGGAAGTCCTGATATGTCTTCTGCAGAGAAATTCGCACCTAATACTAAAAAAAATACTTTTTAATGACTTATTTAATGATCAACAGACATCAGTCTGTCGGAAGTGTGTTGTGAGCGGGATTATTTTAAAAACTTGTTGTTGAGAGATTTCTATTGTGTGACTTCCATTTGTCTATTTGTCACTGAGAAAGTGAATATAGTTTCACTTTCGACCTTTCGCACATGGCCCTCAGCCTTTTCCCGACGGAGAATAAGTTATTTGCATCTCCCGGATTTTCCTTACATGTTTTCGAGTTATGGAAACTTCCCGTTTCCTCCCCTCTTTCGCCTCCTGCGCGGAAGATCAGTGGAAGACCCTATATATTAGCTAGCACGGCTAGTATCCAGGTCGGTTAGTTAGTTAGTCGGCTGGTTAGTTGGCGGTACTTCCATGATTGTTGTAGGCGCTGTTGCTTGATTGTCCCGACTGTGATTCAGTGACTGGTAAGACCCTTCACCCCGTACTCTATATTTTCCTTCGCCCTGTAATCTTGTACTTCTTTTGGCTTCCGCCACGAACAATCTCCCCTAAGAGTGAATAAATGTTCTTAAGGAATCTTGAAGTCGTTTGTCTAATACTCTCACCATTCCGACGCCAAGGGCAAGAATCCAATCATATTTAATTCTTAGCGGCACTCGCTGCGTCCGGCTGTCTCGTAGGAGAGAGCAAGACGTCATCGCGGGGCGTCGCGGCGTAAGAAGTGTATTCCGTTACAGAATTTGTACCCTTTTTCACACAAGCTGAAGTTAAAATCTATATTCAATAAGATTTCAAAATGGTTTTACAATTAGATAATAAGATAAAGCTCAAAGGTGTAAGCATAAAAAATATCAATGTTTAATTACTGTCGTAATTGAACACGAGCGAACGCCAATTACTTTGGGTGTTTTGACAACTTTTACCGCACTTAAAAATTTTGCTACGTTCCCGAGTTAAAATACATCTCGTAACCACAGCTCTATATTTCACTGCCACTCATTTATCTTTTAATATCCATCCTGGCGAGGGTACTTACTACCGTGCTTTGAGGAGAGATTTCAATTAACTTTCGTAATTTACTACCACTGCAATTCGTTATGCTCGTATCTCCACTGTCGTCCTCAAAGGACCTCAGCGGCTATCAAAACCACTGTTCCCTGATATTTGCCAGAAATCTTGAGACGCAAAAATTTAATTATTTCCCTGGAAGAGGCCGTGCGAAGGAAAATTGTGTAAGTGCCCTCCGCGTAGGGCAAGGGCAATTTCATTTTTAGGGACCGAGAAAAATGTAGGTACAGCGCTGTCATCAAATTATGAATGGCTCCACAACTTCATATTGTAGAGGACATTTGGAACCTTCATTAATATTTTATTATATAAAATGGCATAGAAAGTACATAGCAGACAAACCTTTCAGTACTCAAAAATGAATTCCTAAAATTCTTCTCACAAATTTTGCTACCCTATTGTCAAATTCAAAATTTTATATTACTACTGTTGTTATACTGTTACAAATTTGCGAAAGACACATCTTCCTCAGAATAAAAATTGTTGTTGAAGGTATATGAAAATATTTGCCACATTTTAATACACGTAAACAGAGTTTTTCGAGCATAATATTAGCTGAGATGTGAATATCTACATGATTCACAACTCAAATGCCATATTGTATTTTCACTATATTAACAATTAGAGAAGATAATATAGATTCATGATGAAGAAAAGAACGCAAAGAAATTCAGGCCAAACTTACTACTCTTCCAGTACCACCGTGGCTCTGCAGCACTATGATTAATAATACCAAATTACGTTGTTTGATACATTACATAAAGAGCCTTCAAACCCGATTTCATTCGAGTTTCGGAGAGCCAATAGATTAATAACCAAAAACTATTAAACAATCTCCATATTATTCAGCGAACATAATCAATATTTACCGGCAAAATATTGTGGAAGCATTTTAATTTCATGCTCAATAGAAGACTATAATGATTTTTCAAACATTTGAAAGCAAACGTTTATCTTACAAACCGACCTATCTTTTGACAATAGACCTCCACGATCAACTTCATCTTGATAATAGATAATAAGCATTTCTTGCCGAAACCTGGTTCGATTAGTAAGATAAAAGTGTGGTCCTTTAGCGTGTTTAAACAAATTTTGGCCGACTCTCACGTTCTCACTTTCAAGCCTCTTCAACTTTTCAATCTTTTTTATTTGTATTTTTCTCGCTCACTCGGTGGTTTGCTGTTTCCAAGCTTTTGGTGGTTGGTATGGTGTTCTTCTTCACCTACGCTTCTCATTTTGAGTTTTTTTTTGGGCCAGCGATATTTCTTTTTTTTTTTGAAGTCCATAGAATTTTAACAATTTCTCCTCTGGTTCTTCAGCGAATTCTATTTTTCCCTACATAATATTCCTTGTGGTTCCATTCGTGATTTTCTATAATCTTAATATTTTGCGGCTGACTCTAATATATCCCAATTCCACCCCCGCTACTCTCCCTTTGAGCCACTTCCATGTTTCTGTTCAATATAAAGCTATTCTCTAAGTGATTGTTTCATTAATGAATATTTTATCCCATGAAAACAACATGTATAATAATATCTTCGAAAATTTTTACAACATGATGGTATATAGACGACTTACCTGTTTCAAGGTTACCATTATAATGATTTAAGACGGACCGAGCCGGTGCTAATTTTGCTTATCGGTTACAATAATATATGTGATACCTAGAGTGATTGATTAAAAAAAATATTTTTGTACGTTCATATTCAAAATATAATTATGAGTGTATGAGAGATCATACTCATACATATCATATGCCTATTCATAAGTCGGCATGATTTATTAGCATTTTTATATAACCTTTTTAAGTAAAAACTCAACTTCCTCGTTGGACATAATCAACTGTTTAATATTGATTGCTTGATATATTTGATATTTTCCAAAACCTTAAGTATAAAGATGCATAAAATATTATTTGTATAGCACAATGAGGAAAGTGTTTAACGCAATGCTAAAATCGTTTCAAAACTCCGAAATTTTGCAAAAAACACTATTGTGCTAATGCTTTACCTGATTTTTGGTCGACAAAAATAGTCAAGAACTATTGAGTGGAAATGCGTCAGGCCTATTCGTGTCTTAGAACTGATGAATGCAATAATCTCCGATTATGGTAAAGTTGAAGACTTAATGTTACTGAAAAGGAAGAAGTAGAGTGACCCAGCCAATTCATATCACATTGGGGCTATTGCAATAAAACTAGCCTTCATGCCTGAAAGATAATCAATTAAAAATCTCACTCCAATTTATGACCGCCAAGTTTTCAACGTTTAACGGCCGGTGCCCAAGCACCTTTCGTTGAACATTCTCATTTGAGGCACCGCAGTGCAATGGTGGAGTGGAGCGTAAAGTGCGATGAACGCAATCAGCTCAAAACGCACCCCACAACGGAGATCGTTCGAAAGAATTCCAACGCGGCGTTTGGCGGGCGAACGAGCCGAAATCTCGCCCATGATTGAGTTCCCCGGGTCACGAAAGGGGTCACGCGAACCGTGACTCCGCCTTTTCGCCACGAATGGCCGTCGTTGGATGCGATGCAGACCCCTATATCCCGTCGCCCGACAATCAGAGCTACCCTCCGCGCCCACCCCCTGGGGGGTTATTTTGTAATCTCACCCTTTTAATGACTCTTTGCGGGAAGGCGGGAGATCCGTTTCGCTCTCTTAATGATCGGCTCACGAACTGTTCGTGAATTGTCGAAGCTTCTGTAATGGAGGAATACGGTGAAGGTGAGTGAAAAATTTTTTGTCCCTTTGATTTTAATTATTCGGATAACCTGTCAAGATAATTCATGTCCAATAATTTCCTTTATACCAATATTGGATTTTGCATTTGTTTCTCGCTACATTTTAAGTTGATAGTGTTTTTAGAAATCGTTTGTTGGTAATAAGCAATTCGTGATTTAAGGACGTTTAAGATCCTCACGTTGTGCAAATTCCAAAAATACAATTTAAAATCATTTGTATTTTTCTCGCTCTTGCTTTTTTTCCAACTCAAGCTTCAAGTGGAAACGATGGTGGCTCCATGACACGTTCTTTATGAAGATGAGATAGGAACTAATGGCAGGCGGAGATAATGAAACGGATCAAGAGTCGAAAGATACGGATCAGATCGGATGAATCGTCTAAAAGACCAGCATATGACCAGCAGTTCACCGCTTGAGATCCGAAGATGATCACGCCGCCTGGGTGGCGGAGTTTAACTACGAAAAAGTGGCATTTTTTGACGTATTCTCACTGAAGTGAGATTACGAAATAACCCCCCAGACTCATCCCGAATCCATCCGCCTACGCACCCAACCCCTTAGTCCGGGATTACGATGAACGTTTTCTGACGTGACGGAAACAGACGGTGGCGTTGTTGAAGCTAGAAGAATGGGAACGCAATGAAGCTAATCACGACGGACAGACGTTGACGTGCCGACGACGAACGTTGAGGAAAGCTTGCCAAGGTCTAGTTTTGCCGTCACGTTGGTTTCCGTCAGCCAATCACGAGTGACTTTAAAATCACGTGAGGGTAAATTTTCGGATGAGGGTGACACTTTTCAAATATTTTTTTCGACCATTGAAAATCGTTCTTTTTAGATGAAATTTTCACAACACAATCTGCTATTTTCACTCTTCACCTACGCTAGAAAAGTTTTGGAAAAAGGTAAAAACTTATGGTTTTACACCAATTCGAACCCTGGAGGTGACTGTTCGCCGCGCCGCCATATTGGGAAAAGGTAATGTTTCCAACCCGCCGTCGATCGTGATATACCACCAACAATTGAGCCGCTACGTTGGCGTTCACCGCCACCGTCCGTTTTCGTCACGTCAGAAAACGTGCATCGTAATCCCGGCCTTAAAGCGGACCCGCTCCGAAAGCGATGAGACCAGATTTCACGCCTTGATTCCCCTCGTTCAGTTCCCGACAGCTCGTTAAATGGCATGGGATACGCATGCTCCAGACCGAAAAAAATGAACGCATTGCCCATTGTGTCGCTGGGTGAATTTCCATTTCTCTCGAGCGACCGCTCCTAAAATTTTAGCCCCGCGTCCACCCCGCATACTTGAAGCTATACCCTCCCCTCCTACGTGCACCACCTCGGTCACTTAATGAGCTAATTTCGGGAGAGAAGACAAAAGGAGACGATAAAAACGAATCGATATTGTTCGGACGTTTTAGAGGGGGGCGAAAGTCCGTGGATGCTGAATAGAGAGCAGTTTGCATTTAACTGCCGTGGAACAAACGGTTGGAAGCTAATGTTGCGGAAACTTGGACGGCATGAAACTTTTTTTGGAAATGCAAAATTAGATCTTAATGGTAGCACATGCTAGAATCATCCAATGTTGGTGCACCAACGGGGCACAAGCAACGCTAGAGCAGCTATTTGAAACAATCGCGTTTTCCTCCTTGTTTCTCACGAGAGAGGGAGAACGATTATCCAAAAAAACGCGAATACATGCATTTTGGCCGTGCTCTCCACATGTTTTGTCCCAATTGCTACCGCCATTGGAATTTTAATGTCGTAATCTAGAGCACATTAGTAAGCATCCACATACCCAGCAATAGCAAAATAGTTAGGAAAAATGTATTCGCGTCTGAGGAAATATCGTATTCACTATCGTAGAAGAACAACTTTTGTATACATCTCACAGATCACATTACATGAAAATTAACATGTAGGTACAATTCTAAAAGCAGATTCGATTAAATCGTCTCCAACGACATCAAACAATTCGATTGTACTGAAACCGTAAATCAATACATACCTTCATAGTTTACTGCATCAACTAATAGGATGTGTGGAGTGGGTAAAAACATACCAGGCATGCGTTATCGTTGCCTGTAAAATCCTATAGTATTGTCACTAGACCATTGTCACAGTTCACTCAAATACGTCATCAAGTCAGCGTGGAAACTTTACATGCAATATAGCAATGAGGAGGAGTATTTTTTGCAAATATTTATGCTTTCACATCCCACATAGATATTTCCTTCGGGAAATATCTAAAACGACAACACTCGTGCGTTTTATATCAAGATTTAAATAAATGCCTACAAAAAGTCTCTAAAATCTACAAACGTATATTTTAATTTCCTCCTCGGTGACATCGAACTCATTCATTCTTCTTTTGGGCTGAGCCTGTCCTGGGACAGATCTGACCTGTACACCATTCTCCAAACATCTCTGTCCTGAGAGTTCTTCTTCATTTTTTGAGACCTTCTTCCGCCTGTTGGAATCATAAGGATGCAAAATTTTCTTCTTCCGATTCCTCATTTCTCTTCCATGATCGTGTTCATTAAATAGTCATATTTAATGAACTATTTTCAACTTCTTAGTGTCACCCGCTAAAACCTGATCTTCACCGCTCACTACCAGATCCTTAATAAATTCAATTTTTAATTCAATTGTATTAATTTATTATCGTGGGCCTATGTGGCCTATTAGATATTTTTACAATGAATTTATATTAGATATTTTACCTTGGAATTTATTACAATAATCAAACAAGTAAATAAGAAAAGTATAAGAGTAAAAATAAACGATAAATACAAAAAATATATATTTAAATTCTATTAAGTATGAATGTAGTATGGATTAATACCGGGAACTGCCAAGCTTCATTAAGAATAAGGTTGTACACTTTAAACTAATAAACACTCTTATTGACTGAAGGTTTCTTATTTCTGAGGGTAAAGAATTCCATATATTCCAGCAGCTGTCACCATAAAAGATTTACTGAGGAGAGGGGTTCTGTGTGAGGAGATGTATGTCGACGGAGTGATTCGTGGTAGATATTGAATGAATATTTATTTTCCAAGTGAATCATTCGAACGGATAAGGTCGATTGCCAGAGGAAACTATTTCAAACGTAACACAAGTGAGAGAGCGACGTTGTTTATATTTCAACCAATTTAAGCAGGTATATAAGCTACTAATCCGACCGACGAATTTTTTTTTGTCAAATATAAAGCATATTTCAGAGTTCATGGTCACTTGCAGTTTGTTGTCGTTTTATTCGTAGAGATTTGATAATAAATAATAAATGAAAGAATAAATCTGCATATGGCATTCATCAAATTTCAAGAGGCTCGACTCACTTTTCCCCGCGCAATATTGTTGGCGATGGGATGCTAAAGGCCTCATAAACCTCTCCAGGCATTAAAAAAAAATATGGCAACGTGGAACAAAAACATTCCTCGCGGCGCACTCGTTCCACGCTAATTCATTTCGCTCCATTATCTCAACCAATCACGCCCAGCAACTCAAAGCACAATAAAGCGCTCGGCTGAACGAAGGGAGATTCCCACGGGAGTCCTTTTTCCACGGGGGCCCAACCAATCTGGGAACCCTCGGAAGGGATTACGACCGTGAAATTAACCGCTTCACGCACAGCCGAGTGGAAGTCGACGGAGGCGCCCGGAGATAACAAGAAGGCGACACAGTCAGATCAAACGGCATTGTAACTATTGGCTTTGCCACTTAATACTTGCAGAGACGCGCAGGATGCTTCAGTCTGGCCGTAAAGAGAGATTAGCGGCCCCTTTTACGATTCAAACGTTGGAGGAGAGGGGGGGGGGGCGTCTCCGCGGTTGGGGGCAGGCAAATGCTCTCACCGCGTAATGCGACGGTCTCCCCGGCAAAGGAAGGTCTTCACAATGCTTCCAACCTTACCTCCTTCCCGACTGCAATGTCGTTCCTCCAAGGATCCGTCTGTTTCTCCCTAATCTCACTCGCTTCCTCCCTTCGTAACCTTCCCACTAGCCGAAACACACCTCACTCCTCGTATCCTGGGGGGTTGTGTTTGAAACCTTCGGAAGTATCTCGAATAGGTAACCAAGGAGTCACGTGGTACAAACACGAATGGTTTGCAAATTTTATCTCTCTGAATCGCTCGTTACTATGTCAAAAATTGTTTTCACTTGAGTTTTTCTCATCTCTCTCGACAATAGATCCCACAAATGAAATAAAGCACGAGTGTAAACAATGAATACGTTCGTAATCAGCGGTTTTAAATCATCAAATTTGCGAGCCATTCTTGTTTATACCACGTGACTCCTTGGTTACCTATTCGTAATAATCTCGACTGTTTCAAACACAACCCCCCTGGAGCCTCTTTAGTGCCTGGCGTGGTCCGCATTCCCGCCAAGGTTTCAAGCCTCGCTGGCTCCCACCCTTTCGCCTTTATCCTTTCCCCTCGATCGGCGACTCTTGTTCATCGGATGCTGGAAGGATAGGTGTGCGCAAACGTTTACGCAGGCCGCTTAATCACGCCGTTAACGCCGATTCCCATTCCGCCGCCGCCTAGGGCACTCCGATATCATCAAGCCGTTCTCGCTCCCGATGCCGAGCGAAAAGCAGCTTCAGTCGAGCTGTTGAGGTGGGCGCTCAAAAAGATGTCAAAATGTGATATCCTTCCGCAGGAGGTGAGTCGGCCCGTTGTCCATCGAGGGAGATTAAATTCGGCAATTGTTCGCAACAAAGGGAATTGTGAGTGAAAGCATAAAGGTATGCAAGCGGCTATTATAGCTTCTCGAGCGTGCCTCGAAAGGCATGAAAGGAAAAACCGGAGCAGAAATCGTCAACATTATTCTCATATCCCTTTCCCTATCGAATCCATCACAACATTTAAAGCTTGAGTGGACCTTGATATTTTTGGTTATTTAACTGATAAGGATCTATCCAAGGGTCTCTCCCCTCAAGGTAATTCTACAGCAGGCACAATATCATAATTCTAGCTGAATTGGCTAAAAATGTTGATGGAGATATTTAATGAGAATCTACTTCACTTACAATCTGCTAACAAAAATTTATGAGAAAATTTAGAAAAAACTCCATTAAGGAGAAAAAATAATATTTTAATGGATAATGCTACGATTATTTCCGGCATATTATGCTGTATTTCTCTCAACTATTCCTTAGTTGGAAATGCAGGTACCTGTCGGTGGAGGGAAGAACAGTACTTTAATGACGAATAACCGAACTTGAAATGGTTAAAATGTGTTCGAAACCTCAGTTACGTAGTCTTCAATTCTTTTTTTTTTAATTTTAGATATATGTTAATTGGAAATTTTCGTCCTCGAGTGATTTTGAAAGCTAAGATGTTGCACCAAATAAGGAACAAATTAACAGAAAGGGTCAAACATCATAGTACAATCAGCGAAATGAAGGCAGAGCGTTATTATAAATCTGGAGATAAACGAAATATTGGATAAAAATTAGTTCAAAATCAAGCGAGACACAATTCATTACTAGCGGGAGGTGCATATGCTTTATATTGCCATTACATTTACGAAACTCTTTGCATTGCTGGATTTTTTTCGGCTGATAAATGGACTCCAAAATAATTCCTAATTCGTCCGAAAGATACTTCCAAATTAATATTTTAGTCCACTCAAGCTCTCCGCAACATTTAAATTATGGCTTGGCTTTTCATTATGAGTTCGTGAATAAGCATGTTGGTTAGAAACAAAGTAATTCTTGTGTTCAGCATAGTTATCAACCCGAAAAGGATTGCAAGAACGAAATCAAAAACTAGGTTTCGGTTGACTAAAGATCCAGTCTTTTTAAAATCGTATGTTTCGTCATACATTACAATGAAATCAGTCAGAATCCATACTCTTTTAACTTAGAAGTTTGAGTTGCTTAATTTCATCTCAATTGGGCTTCCAATTGTGAGCTTGCAGTGGAAATGATAGCATTTGTCCTTGCCAATTGTTGCACATATCACGGTGGTTTCCATACAATGGGACGAAAATACATTTTCACTATAAAAAGATACATTTCACGGATTCCTAACATCCAACGTAAGCATGAGACATTGCTGGAGGCATGAATACGCAGAATTATTTCATAACGAATACGCAGAGTCTAACTAACATTTGCTGTAGGTGCCAACCCTCTAACGTGCTAGCCTGGTTACCCAAAGGTCGTAGGTTCTGATTCCGCCCAGGTCTTGGATATTGCCTTCGTTCAAGGATTAAAATATTTGGTTAGTTGGTGCAATATAACCATAGCAATTGGAGTACCTAAAACCCAATACCACTACTGATGAAAGTAGCATCAGTGTAATGCTACATAAATATTACTGAACACGATCATGATTTCACAGTATGTCCGCATCATCATCCGGCATAAACCAAAGTTAAGGCTTAGTTTATGCAATCCTCCCGAGGTGCCTGGTGATTTTTAGCACACCATGTTTTCCTGGGAAATCATAGAATATGCAGGAATGAGGCACTGCCGCACCATCAGCCCACAATGAGAGAATTTCAAGAGGTCAGTATCTGGGCATCTACCCATCCGCAGGACCCCAGGCGAAACCGACCTCCTGTGATGATGACCGCCCAGGTCATCGCGCCCAGGATTCTCTGGAGGACGAAATTCAAATTCCACCCTTAAACAATCCTCAGGGTGCCGGGAATGGGGCCGTTTTATTGCCGCGAAATGCTTAAGGATCCCCGCCGGGGAAATGCGCTCGGAAACGGGGACATTATGAGGTCGTTACCGCAGATCACTTGAGGATGGCAACAGGCACGGGAGGGAGGCAAGCAAGTGTGCACGGCTTGAGAGAGAGAGACGAACAACACGGAGCGTTAATGGGCAAGCACACGGCGATGAGGAAAATGGGCTCGCAAGGAAAACTCATCCAAACTCTCATCCAAGCAAAGGCGACGCGATGCAGAGCGAAAAACACTGGAGTAGTGCTTGGGGGAGTAGAAGAGAGCACGAAGAGTCTCGTCAGCGGTGAGCATTGCTCACGTGGTTACACCGACCTAGTCGTCGACAATGGCAGCTACATTCATCCTGCCAACGTGTTAAACCGCGTCAGTGCTCCCGATTAATTTTCACAGCCAGCGTCAACGCTGGCGTTGGTTTTACCCTCATCGGCATGTGGAAGCAGGCCTCGATATCAGTTCGCGTTGTTTCACTCGTTAAAATTTGATCCTTCCATTAAAACTTGAAAGGCACTCAGACTGATTAGATGGACGATAAAAGTTAATTAAGGAAAGCAAGTGACTTTCGCTTTTCATTTGCGATGCGCGGGACTTGCGAGAAATAACATTTTCCCAGAAAGTTCACCGCGTTATTGAAATTTATTGTACGAGCAGATTACTGCTACAGAGAATGAGATATGATAAGAGAAAACACACTCAGTCCTTAACTCTCTTCAATATATCTTCCCTATTCTCAAATTAGCCTTCTTATCTATACAAGATCCTTCCTCTAAGACTTATGACAGTCCATGCATTAAACGCCATTCTTCGAACGGTATTTCTTCTACCTAGGATGAGCCAAAGTTCATTTACATGATTAAAAAATAGTTGAGCGGATCGATTAATTCTTTATCACAACACTCATCAAAGCCGAAACAATCTATTGTCAAGCCAAGAGTGAAAACATTTTCTTCCACCAACATAGGAAAATTCTATCGTCGGGTTAGCATATTTCTAAATTTTACGTTCAATTGGCTCCGACACGTTCCACCGTATGCATTTAGAAACATACGATCATTAACAGACACTCCAGGTAACATAAACTAAAAGGGAAGAGTTACCTAATACATTTACGTCTTTCGGAATATATGTTTAAACGAAGTATCAAAAAATGGCTTCGCTTTGTAGAACGCATTGGGATACTATGCGTGCCAGAAACCTCCAATTGGTGTGGATTGTCAAAGCGGTGTCAGGCAGTTCGTTCACCGCCTGTAACATACAGTCAACGACGACGGTTGGAGGGACGCCATTACGGGCGTTTCTACGCAACAGAAATATCAAGATCATTGTCTTCTTGAAGCGGCAGAGGGAGCCTGGCGCTCCCTCCTTCCTTACGTTTCCTTTGGCAGTCGATGGTGGAATTCTAGGAGATTTTTCTCGAAAAACATCTGATTACGTGTGGAACGAGTCGTTAGAAAGACAGTTTGGCCCTACCTGCTTCACTCAACTCTAGAACCCAGTAAGAAACGCAGAACTCTGCAAGAAACTCTTCCACCTTATTGTAACATATGTAGCTTCAACCAGAAGTGGCATCGCCTATATCTGGATGCTGGATTACGCAGACGTTCTGGCCACCGCGAGGATACCAACGATCACGGTCTTCTTCCATAGTCAATAGTATATCACCACGCAGAACTGAAAGAGTCACTTGATACGAAGTTCTCCAACGGAGAGTATGACTGTGGCACTGTTCATAGACAGATCGTTCCGGAAAATAATCTCCATTGTGGAGGTGAAGTGTCTCAAAAGAACCTTCCTCGGTGACTTCCTAAAGTCAGCATGCAATGCCATAGCATGCCCCGTAGTAGAGCTACTAGTGAATTCACCTATTTACTATACTTTAATATATACATTTACATTAATCTGCCTCTATACTTCTAGTTCCACTAGTAGTAGAGCTCCTAGTGGAAATAAAGAGTATAAAGACCTTTTAATTGCGCCGTGAAGACGTTATTAGATCGCACAAGATTACTAGCGTAGAACAACCGACGCGGATCTAGGACTCTGGTAGTGTACTTCTCATCACGAGAAATGGAAAATGTGCCAATTCTATTAGCTGCATCACAAGTGAGCTAAGGGAGTAATTGCGGCACGATAGCTAAAGAACCTTGATCTTATACTGCACCTTCTCTGTTGTCGAATTTGCGTGTTTTTGAGTTCCAATTATGGATTTGAAATATTTCTATTAAATGGCGCTAATATTCGAGTATTTTCTCATGAGTTTCGACGCAAAATTTTGGAAACATTCTTCACAACATCGTTTCTTAGCATTCCTTAATTGGTATATTTCGATGTTTTTGAGTAAGATTCACGTTATTAACAAGAGTAAATACCTGATAGAAAAACAAGGGATCCACTACTACTGAACTGATGTAATATTTCCCGGCTATAAGGGTAAATGTTACCAATGACTTGTCTGCCAAGTATCTGAATCACGAGTTAGTCTGAGACGAGCTGTTATTTAACACCGAATCACTCTTTCTGGCAAACGTAGCAATACATTTCACTCGTCATAGTATAAAAGCGAGGAAAAAATAGTTGCATAAGGAGTTAAAAGTTAACTATATAAATATTCGCAACCTATTAAATAGAAGCGCAGATACTTTTTTGTACAGTTGTGTTCAATTTCAGGAAAATTTAGCAAAACAATTAAATTATATTTAAAGTGTCTTTTTTATAAAAGAATGGATTACATTCTTTCTCTTTTGCTTTGTTTTCACGCGAGCATTACCATTGCATTGACAATTTACCTAGAAATATAATAATATCATTTTACATTTTATTTTATATTATATTTTTATCATCACTTTTCCGCTGACGCATTGCGCATATTCGTAAGGGATTATATAAACATTATTATTATTATGGTTACTATTTGGTAACATCCACCTCTTGAGTCTCCGGCTAGCATCAGGTTTCACTGCCGTCATAACGACCGGAGACTCAAGAGGTGTTTGGCAGTTTTCGTAGCCACTTCCGATGCCCATCGGATGAGTGGCTACGCTGCTTTGGGATCATGCGTACGCAGCAGACGGAGAGAGCCCAATTATTATTACTATTGTCATTAATTACCGGAGTGGTAATAAATATTCAGAGATGAGCCGACGGAATTGGATTCTCAGAATCAAACTTATTCGGAGGAACCCGGGAAATTCAGAACTGCTTCCCAACGTTATGGAAAAATATTATCGATGAGCACATTCTTTGATCAAATGCTATTTAGGAACAGAGTATAACAGAATCACTGCTCCAGTAGATATTTCGAGCTCACAGGCCAATTTCTCAGGCCATCATTAACTCTTCCCTCAATCAATGGACCACCTCAGGCCAAACAGTCGTTTAGAAGTCAATCCCTACGGCCGATGGAAAGCTCCTCTGATTTGACCGGCAAAATTCCAAGTGCTCTCGATGCCCTTCCGTAATCGATGCTGAATTTCAATCAACCCACAAACGTGAAGTCAATGCCAAGGACTAACATACCACGCTTTAGTTTCTCCCACTGAGTGGAGGGAATGGTTCTAGGTCATAGGGGCAGGAAGGGGTCTTAGGTCACACTACAACTATCCATCACTCTGTTTCCAAATTAACGATCCCACAATTAATATTGTTTGAAAGGCTTGGGTGATTGTACGCCATTCAAGGACGAAATGCCAATGAATTATCTTCATCTACATCTAAAAGATACCCTGAAAGCCATGCGAGGGTGTGTGGCAGGGGGTGAAGATCACCAAGCATGCACTACTAACATGCAAACAAGGAACTATT
The DNA here is from genome assembly GCA_933228895.1 of Platycnemis pennipes. Lineage (NCBI taxonomy): Eukaryota > Metazoa > Arthropoda > Insecta > Odonata > Platycnemididae > Platycnemis > Platycnemis pennipes. The sequence goes on from OW121850.1 coordinate 116,323,530, forward strand.
ATAGGGTCTCATGGAACTAAATTGTTAGTGTCTATAGTATTTAAGGGATTAATACATGTATCATGCACTACAGACTACTCTAAAATATTTCCACTACCTATCCCTTTGCTATGCTGCCTATTCTGTCCTCTTATTGTACGGGCGAAAATGCTATCTTGAATCCATCAGTACGACAATCTATCTCTCTAATCTTATTTATCCGGTCGAATCTATCAAAATATGCTGTTTTTTTAATATGCGCCTAACATCTTCAGTTAAACTATCCGATTGAAATTTCTATAATATATTTAATCTGTACTTTAACCTACGCTCTGATAATGATTCCCACCCTAATTCTTTTATTTATTCTGAAACGCTACTCAACCTATTGTAGCACCTTTTAACGAACGTAGCTGCTCTATGCTGTACGCTGTCTAGTTCTCTAATCAAACCTAATTCACTAGGATTCCATACACTGGCTGCATACTCAAGGTGGGGCCTAACTAGTGAAAAGTAACATCGCTCTTTTATGTTCTCATCACATTTCCCAAGTATTTTTTTATAAATCCTAGCTTTCTCTTCGCTCGGCCGCATATTTCCTGGATGCGTCTTCCCCACGATAAATCTTTAGTAATTGTTACACCTAAATATCTTAAGGTTTCAACGTTTTCGATCTTCGTGTTACTAATTTTATAGGTACGCTCTATCGAATCGTTCAACAAGGTCAAAACATGAACAAACATTATATAACAAGGTCAAAATTCTTTAGGATTTATATCCCTGTCCCTGCCGTAAAGAGAGGTGAAAAAGCAAAATTCGGCAACAGGACTTGAAATATTATCGGGTATTAACACATCATGTACATATCGTGTTGATTCTGATTAACGCTTCCTTCTTTGTACCTAACCACGATGTAATATTAAAATTTAGAGTTTTAAATTATAACAGACATTTAAATATTACGGTACAGTAATGTAAACCTCAGTTTGTTCCGAATTTACTAGGAACGTCCTCACAAGCTACCAAGGAATTTGAATGTTACAATCAATTACAGTTTCTCAAATCCTCCCAAAAATGGATTATCGAACCATTTAGTTGACTCCACATCAACGGGTTCTTCTTAAAGTTCTAAAGGTTCTTTTTAGACGCCTTTGATATATTGAGGTCGGGTCGTGAAATTGAAACTGGATTTAGTTAATGTGTTGTTAATAGCACCGCCTTTGCACTTGTAGGTTGAGGGTCTGAATTCAGTTAGCGTCAGAAATGTTTGGGGAAACCTGGTCCCTACCCAATGCTGTGTGGAGAGAGCATCTCAAGTGCAGTATACCGTCCGCTAGATGTGACGTTGCATGGTGAATCCATCATGCTTTGGCCTAGCAAGATTCTTAGTTGTTCTAAGTGGAAATAAGGCTTACATGCCGTTTTCCCGGAGCTCATTGACTGGTATTTTTTAGTGGTTAACCATTCCCCATTTGGGTTTCGTGTTACTGGCACCTTTATTTACGTACTCTGTCCACCGGCTGAGTTTTAAAATCGCGGGGGACCCAATGAGACATTTCGTGAAGAAATGACCAATGCCTTCCATCCTATTTCATTTTGCTAAAATACCTTACACTGCCCAAATACACACCGCAAATAACCTCGGCTGCCGGTAGGCTATCACGAATGACTATTATGGCTACGTAGTTGTCAATACGAAAACATGGAATGAATTTTTCAGTATTTTTGTATTTATCATAATGGTATCTTCAACCATACCGATAAAGAATTGCAATATAAGTGGCCAATGGTGGCAGAATATCCGGTCGATCGAAATATTCCTTATTTCATGACTTAATATAAGCATTCAGAGGGTGCAGGTTTTATTCTCTTACACAAGTCCGATCACATACCTCGGTTGAACAGCTCGTGATAGTGTGGTTGCCTCTGAATTAAAATTAATATGCAGCGGATGAACCATTGATATACAGCCATTGACATCGGATGACACATTGACATTTCACAAAGTTTACGCTACGTATTCAGGAGACAAACTGCGCCAGAGGCATTGTCTACTTTCAAAAATCTTCTTTCTCAAAAAATTTATTAATTTTTACTTACCTAGGGTAAAATTTCATCATAAAGTTAATCCCCGAATCATAAAGTTATTATTGCTGTAGGCAAAACTTTGTAAGAACGGGTTTGGTACATCTTCACTGTCGTATCGCAATATTCTTTCCATCTACATGTAAATTTTAGCGTAGAACCATTTACCAAAAGAACTTCCATTAATTCTGTTATTTTAGTGAGCCCCGACTATCTTGGTCTTTTCTTGAGTAAAATATCTCCGTACGCATCTATTTGAAGTAGCCGTTGCGCTTTAACGACTCACAGTTTTGGAGAAAGAGTTTCCTTTCGCCTGACCTTAAACCCAGCAATAACCTGCCACCGGGAATTTCATCTACTTTTTGATCATGTACTTTTATTCAACTAACACACAGATGATGTGGGTAGAAGCACTCACTGATGTGAGTAGAAAGAGATCAGGGAACACACAAACAGAAGAGCACAGATGTAGGGAAGGTTCATTGCGTTATCTCATCACAAGATGAATCTCTGTGCGGCCCAGAGAGGATCGATTTAGCGTGGTGGCTACTGTAAGGGCTTCAAGTTACGAGGGCCCGGGTTCAAATCACAGCAGCTGAGATCATTTAACGCCCCCACATTTAACGCTCAAGGTTGTAAATAAAAACTTTAACAATACGTAATTTTATTTAAATAATTTAAATGCATTGATAATTCATGTAACGATACTGTAAAAGTAAATTAGATTAAACAGGTTACTTTTTTTTGGGTGGCAAATTAGTTGGCTTAAGCTAACTGATTCATCGTTTAGACCATACTCTAATAGCATGAGTAATTATTCATAGAGAAACCCGGTGTTTTAAACCAAATATAAATAAAGAGAAAATCAACTTTGATTTCGAAGTACATTTGTCCGATGAACAACTAAAATCTTTACTTTCCTACTTGAGTTATAGGTTGATGTGGTTTAAATGAACATTGCCATCGACACACCCTATATACTCATTACTACCGATTCCGCTACTTGTGCTTCATCACGACTCGTAACGTAAAGTAGCAACTGGTACAAGCTTCTTTAGATACATGGTAGTGGACAGGTTTAGCTTCATCATTCTTCCCAAAGCAATGAAGGGAACACACACAAAACTACCATCCTCTTCTTACCATACAACATGAGTACTATTGGTGATACAGCAGAGCCCCACTAATTCGGGCCCCGCTAATTCGGGTTTCTGGATAAATCGGGGCGGGCCAAAAAAAAGTAAAAAACTTGTAAAACTTGTAACTTTAACTAAAACACTTCTCATAGTCAATTTTGTTTGTTTTAGATATTTTTTGTTTTGTCACGATGTTTTAAACTATGTAATCTTATATTTTCTTACGTTTTTAGTGCATGTTGTATATCCTTTTATGCTTGAGAACCATGAATGACCTTCAAAAATGTTTTAGGGTCGTTCCTACGGCAATAAAACCACTTTAAATGTTTAATTCGGGTTTATAGTTAATTCGTGCATTAGCCGGACACAATTAGCCCGAATTAGAGGGGTTTTACTGTAGTACCCACTCAAAACTATAGCCTTTGTTACCCCCTAAGCAACAACCTAGGAAATTCCAAGCCCGCCGCGTGAACGGCGGTGAAATTCACATTCATTGCCTTGCGAGAAAATTCACCTGGCCAAAAAATTGCCATGTGAATTAGGGATCCTGGGTAACATAGTGGTCTGCGCTGTGGCCCGGGAAGCCAAAGGTCCGTGGTTCGATTCCCGGTCCAGGTGAATTTTTCGCATGATTATTCAAGTGGACCCTAAGCAACAAGATCCACATGAACGCAAAGTCCATTCTGTCCAAAGTCCATGTGCCAGGCAGGTGGGAAACAGCTTAGTCCCAGACAGCTACGCTAGTTGTATGGCGCAAAGCCTGGCGCAGTGGCCCGTAAAGCCAAAGGTCCGTGGTTCGATTCCCGGTCCAGGTAAATATTTTAAAAATTTCGGACCCTAAGCAACAAGATCAACATCAACGCAAAGTCCATTTTTTATGTGCCAGACAGGTGGAAAACAGCTTAGTCCCAGACAGCTACGCTAGTTGTATGGCGCCAAGCCTGGCTGAGGAGATAAAAACAATGCTTCTTTCTCTTCTCCCTTCCGACCCTATCCGCAAAGCCTTGACTTTGTTTCCCTCTGCTCTCTCTCACTCTCCAAGGTCCTCGAGTGTTGTTTTCATTCCTTTTCCCCCCTCCTCGCCATCGTCACACGAGAGTCTCCCATCCTCCCCATTCGTCCGCCCATTTTACGTCTCCTTATCTTTAATTAGAAAACGCGAGGATACTTGATTCCCCCCGGAACCCTCCCCACTCGGCCTGGGACGCTCGCGGAAACGTCTCCCTTACCCATTTGGGCTTAGAGGGAAGAGGAGGCTCGCAGTTAAAGGAAAACTAGGAGGGAGGCGGATGCTGAGAGGAGGAAGAGGATGCGAAAGAACGAGGAAGAATTTAGCCGCGCAATTTAAGCGGCGAATAGGGCCGGAGCGGAAACAACAGACGCGAGCCGAGCGGAGAGAGAAAGAAAGAGAGGATTTGATGGCGGAATATTTCCATCTCGCTCTCCCTTTTCCCTTTCAAAATACTTTTAAATGGCTCAGGGACGGGGATCAGCAATGGCATTGGCGATTTCCGTAAACGATTATTCTTGCAATGACTGAGATTCTTACAGTAGGCGAAGCGAAAAAAAAAGAAAGTTCTCGGATCGAACGTCGTAAAGAAAATCCATCCCGACATCTTTTAACGGTGAGGAACGTCGGGAATCTGAGTCGCGCAATCTATCGAATGCTGACGAGACGGGCTCGCGCTCCCCTGATTAACATTGACGCTTCCCCGAGAACGGAATGCCTCTTTGGCCATTCTGATCCAGACTCCGATACATTCCTCCCACGGCGAGGACGTTCGGGAGTCGCGTTCGGGCATCGTCGGGTCCCGAAGCGAAGCCGTTGTCGTCGCTTCCAGTTGCATTCCGTCCCGTCTCCTTCCGACTGCCGTAACTTTCAATGACCTCGCGCGCACCGCGGTGTGCGTCAAGAGCGAATTAGCCGAAGGATTTTTCATCAGCGAAAAACGTCCGCCCTTTTTAAACGAACGTCTCCTTTTTATAAAGTAGAAAGAACTGCCTTCGTTCGGCCCCCCTCCTTAACATTCAAATTGCTCTTCGCGCGAGGGGGAAGATGGAAAATTCGTCATAGAGATACCGGGTCGGCATTGCAGTATCTACATCAAGGAGCGTCTTTTGATTGCGCGATGCTCTCATGGGACGACTTCAGATCTTTTCTCATGCTCCCTGAGATAAGTCTATCTTGACGCGTTTCCACCCTGGTGATCCCATCCCCAAACGCACCAATTTTACGACTTCTCGACTGCTTGCATCAAAGTTCTTTGTTCCGTATTCATCTTGGGATTTCTCACTATAACGGCAAGAAGTACTAATGAAAGAACAAATTATTACCCATCGCTCTTCGATTGATTAATTCCTGCATGTATCCACGGTCAATGTAAGCCAGTAAACCAAACATTGAAATTTTGGTATCTGCCCTCAGTGGTAAATATGAAAAAAAGTCTTCCCTAGCCAAACTGCATGAAATATTTTTGGTAATTTTTCACGACATATATACGCTGATTTTGATTAAGCTGAAAAGTTATAGGTATACCTATTTCCCAATGAGGATTTTTCTGGCTTAGCAAGAGTATGGGAACCGAGCCAAATTTTAAGAATGAGTGGGGTCGATTAGTCAATCCTGTATTGTCCCAATGCAAGAACATTAATTAGCCTCCTTTCTCAGAAACATGCACAGATTCCACTACATTCCTATATATAAAAAAATGCATAGATCTATATTACAAATAATATTTTATGACAATTTTTTTAAAGGCGACACACGACAGTGAAGGTCTATTGTGCCTGATTACGTTTGTTATTGCTGCCAGAAGATATTTCATTTGTATTTCGGATATGCAGCCACATATCCGCTGTTTTAACATAGCTATGTTTCACCATAAACTTACGTTAAAGTGCTGCGATATTAGTCAACGATTATTTTTCGCATTTATATTTCTGAAAATGTACCTATTATCTTTCCTCAAAGTTTTGACTCCCTATCATGTAGCCGAATAGTCATCAAGCATAACACTCAATTCGCAAACTATGCCATGCTTTTGACGGAGATCGGTAAACTTCCTAAGTTCCAAAAGAATTACAATGAGAATAGAAACACATTTTTGCAGCTAAGATACTCAGTATAAACGCAAACCCTTATGCTGATGGACCTTATTTACAGGATATGCAAAATTTAAAGCCAGATGAACTAATGACTTTTTTTCTGAGTTTGAGACAATTATATTCCGATTAAAATCGGATAGTTCCCTTTGATCGGATTGGTGTGGTGGCTAAAATACTGGCCTCCCATCTCGAGGCTCTCGTTGGGTTTCGATCCTCGGTAGAGAATTTTTTAGTGGCAAACCTACTTGTGTACCCAGTTGAGGGCAGTACCTACATCGTCCATCGGATAGGACGTTAAGTCGCGGACTCTTTGGTACCTCTCGTCAAACGTAAGCTAATGACGAGGCTGAGTTTCCACCCTTCCTCCACTACTTGAATTAATACTACTATTACCCAATTACACACCTACTCTAATTACTACAAATGACCTCCGCTGTCCATCCCCTCCCCTGAAGAGCTAACTTACTAACTAACGTAGATAATTCCCTTTAAAAATAAAGTGAGAAGTAATCTAAGTAGCCTCAGCTACACAAGTCAAAATTTAGAGAGAAATATTTGCGATAACTAATCAATCTTCATACTGAGGTTAAGGAAACAATGCACTTCCACAAATATATTTATTTACTCACGACCATGTAAATAAATAAATAAATAAATATATTTGTGGAAGTGCATTGTTTCCTTAACCTCATCATGAAGGAATTCCACGTAGTCAAGCCAGACACCGTCAACTTCAATCTTCATACATCTGGAGCATTCTACTATAAGGCAGCGAAGCATGGACAGTAACAGCAGCAGGGAAGTCCAGGCTGGAAGCATTTGAAATGTGGTGCTACCGAAGAATAATGAAGATAAAATGGATCGATCTAGTGACAAACGAAGAAGTGTTAAGAAGAGTGGGAGAAGAAATGTCTACTGAAAACCTTAACAATAAAATGGGGCAACTTAATAGGCCACATCTTGAGACACGATGGCCAGGTAAAGACAATCGTCGAGGGAAGGGTGAACAAGAAGAATGGAAAAGGCAGGCCTCGTATGAGGCATATAGAGCAAGTTGTGAAGGATGTAAAAGAGAGGAGCTACGTCAATATGAAGAGGTTGGCCGATTGAAGAATCGAGTGGAGGACTGCGTCAAACCAATCCTGGGTTTGTTGACCATTGATGATTATGAATCAATCTTCCGTTTAAATGGTCAGGATTCTATCCCTTTCAGTCAAAAAAATACGAGCTGAAACACAAACTTTCGTTTCGACTGGTACACTCAATTCAAAAGCATCACATCTCATCCGTTTCCCTTTCGCATTTCAGACACACAAGTTATATCCTACATTAAAGACGAACAAGTTATCCTACAAACGATTTAGTGCCTAAATGCCAGTGTACTCTTATCGCTAATCTTCCCACTCCTCCGACGAGGGCCAGAAAAAAACGATGAGAATGAACGGCGAAAATTACTCGGCGCTTCGATGAGAAAAAAGTAGCGCCGCTGCAAAGTGTTTATCGATACGCAACGCTTAATTTTTTTCCCGCACCGTCCGCACTGAGAGAACTTGCAAAGCGCCGTCTTTATCGAGGGAAGGGAAGGGCAAAAACAAAGCGGACGCTTGAGGAAGAACTGAGTTTACGAACGAGGAACTTCCCCTGACCCGCGCTTATCTGGATCTGAGACGTTTTGCCGTCGGACGCGGGGGAAACAGAACAGCATCGGCGCCCGCGGGGATGGGGGCGGCGTCGCCGGGACTCACGGGCGCGACCGCGACTCCGCCTCCCCTGTATCTCCGGATCCCCTTAAGAAGACAACGCAGGGCCCCAGGGCGGCCCGCAGTAAATTCCATCCCCTATCTGCTCGGGATCTCCTAAAGGAGGGCCCCTTCTCTTAATGGGTCGGGCACGAATTAATATTCGCCTACGCGGTGCGAAAAAATATACGCCCTTACACGAACAAGGCCCGAGGGAGATGATAAGCCTTTTCACCCTCAAACAAGAGGAAAATAACCGACGTTTTAATTTCTTAAAACGTCCTTCCCTTGGCATCAAAATTAATATAAATTTATAGAGCACACAGCGTGAGATAGTAGGGGCTCTAAGTGCCCACTTGTGCCCATTCACCGTCATTGAAACGCCTGTAATTAATATAATATAAAATAAGTTAGCCATGTGAAGCGACGATAAGCAAAGTCTGGGGCATTTTTCTCGCGAACGCTGACACAAAAACACATGTACGCCCCATTTAAATCACTAGCCCATTAGCTAAGGCATGCTTAGAAAGGTTGCAGACAAGAAACGCAGCCCTATAAACTCTTGACAAGTATAAGTTTCTAACCCTATTTTACTGGAAATTTGACAAAAACCAGAATATATGCATTTGTTCCGAATTCTTTCCAAACTAATCTTTCTGCGATGGCACAGAGAAATACTATTCCTTAGTTGCTCTGTCTCCAACCAGAGCGTATATAGCATGACATCTACAAACACATTTTGAAGAATATTTCTTTTTTTTCGAAGAGATACTAAGCATTCAAAAAAGCACGACTCGATTTTAGGATTTTGTCGGAAATAAATGTTTTTACAGCATGAACTAAATAACAGACGATTTTAAAATGATACGACAATTTAAGTAAGAGACTTTGAAAATTAAAGTTTAAGAGTACCAAAATACAGGGCACCGGTTTTAATAAAAATTTTTACCAAAGTCATTTTGATTATGACCTAGCAAGTAGCAAAGTTCATGGCGAATGTAGAGCTTTACCTGTATATTCATTTTTATTTTCTCCAACGAAGGACGTCTTATATTTTACGTTATAATGGTTTCAAATGATAATAAAGGACTTTAATTATTACTTCTTTGTGGTTTTCAGGCATTTGGCCATAGATAATGGAGGTATCATGCCCATACGGTGAAGGTGTTCTCAAAATTATAGTATGGATACTGCGTTTTGTGCAAATGTGACATGCGGACGAAACTGAGCTGAGTCGTTTCACTCTTTAGAAGTAGCTATCTAACAATTAGTTCCTCTTGAGTTCCCTAACAGACTCTATACCCTTGAATTCACAAACCACTGGAAAGCAGACTTTTACCGTACCTACCCACTCAATGACAGTACAAAAGATTTAACAATATGGTAATGAATCAAATGCCATCTAAAGCTACGTTTTCATGTGGCTGTTTTTGCGTTGACGCACACTGCGCCACCAATCAGAAGCGAGCACGCCAACGCAGCCTGCGTTGACGCAGCTGCGTCACAGCGAGGAACAACGCATTCTGCCTGTCATTTGTTCGTCACGTGATTCTTTAGCTACGAATTATCGCCTATAAAACGGATTACCACCGTCATATGTTTTGGTGCGTTGCGGCTGGCGCTGCCGGTGACATGAAAACAGGGTACTTTCCTGCCGCACAACGAAGCGGCAACGCAACACAAAAACGGCCAGATGAAAACGTAGCTTAATATTTGCGCTTAATTATTATTATCGTTTTCCGCTAGGGCACGTAGGGCTAAATTAACACACAATTTTTCCCACGACCACTGTTTTTCAATCGGTGCTCCTCCTCAGGTTTTCATGCCTATCATCATTCTAACCTAACTATTCGTTTTTCCCCTCCCTTCACCCCGCTTACCCAACATTATTCCTTTAATCAAGCCATCCAAAACGCCTACATCCCTAAAAAAAAAACATTATATCACTCCCTCTGCCGTCCGTTAATTTTCACAAACACAGTTCTACTCACCTACGGACTTTAGCACTTCATTCCTCGTCCTCGTTTCGATCCCCCTTATTTTCAATACCCTTCACATTATGCACCTTAAGAACTAAGTCTATTTTCATCTTCTTTCCTCACCGCCCATACATCAGTAAATGAAATAATGCTGGCATTTTACCGTGGTTGTAAATAAAAGTGGTCAATATTGTTAACTTGAGGAATTGTACTCCACAAGTAGCTGTTGTAGTTTGCCGATAAGCGTAGGAGTCTGGAGTCGAGGCTTAGACTCGAAGTCATGGACTCGAGACTCCGTCAGACCTTACTGTCAAGGCTGGAAGGATTCGAAATGTGGTGCTACCGAAGAATGATGACAATAAAATGGATCAACCGAGTGACAAACGAAGAAGTCTTGAGAAGAGTGGAAGAAAAGAGAAGTCTGCTGAAAACTCTAAAAAGAAGACGGCACAACTTGATCGACCATATCTTAAGACATGATGGCTTGATGAAGACAATCGTCGAGGGAAGAGTGGACGGGAGGCCTCGTATGAGATACATGGAACAAGTTGTGAAGGATGTAAAAGAGAGGAATTACGTCAATATGAAGAGATTTGCCGAGATTGACGAAGAAGTCTTAGGAAGAGTGAGAGAAAAGAAAGTTCTGCTGGCAACTCTAATAAGAAAATGGGTCAACTTAATTAGCCTTATCCTACGACGCGATGACCTGAAGTAGACAATCGCAGAAGGATAAGTGAATGGGAAGAACGGCAAAGGAAGGCCTGCATTTGCCTGCTTCCATGCATATTTCTCATTACTCCTAGAAGATATTAATCGTTTCTAGGACCTCGAAAACAACAATTGGTTATTCGTACATGGAGATGAGCATTTATTAAATCACGCATACTGTATACAGTGCAAACGTTGGGAAAGTCCAAAAATTACGTAAGACTAAGATGGGGTTGCATCAGCCATGGAAGTTCGAATGTACTCTGAAGGAAGCACTGGCATGCCAGCCTATAAATGACAATGAATCCAGAATAGGGGTATTTGGGAAGGATTAGGCTCCACCTACTGGGCACAAAACATAGCGTTTTCAATAAGCTGTTATGGAGATTTCATAATCATTTAAACATTAACAAAAATAAAATCGTACCAAAATAGCAACGCAGCGGCGTATATTAATATTCCTAAGGCCGTTTAAGAAAGAGACGAAGAAAAATAAAAATTGCCAGTAGAATAGCCATGATGAAAAGGGCATTTTTACTAAGAAAAGATTCTGATTACAGCTGCAAACAAAAGCGTGCAAGTAAGGATATATTACATTAGAACAAAGATTTGGAACATGCTTCTTTGTGGCAGATGAGCATGGACGATAACGGCAGCAGAGAGGTCAAGGGTGGAGGCATACGAAATGTGGTGCTACCGAAGAATGATGGCAATAAAATGGATCGACCGAGAGACAAAGGAACAAGTCTTAAGATGAGTGGGCGAAAAGATATCTCTGCTGATAACTCTAAAAAGAACACATGACAACTTAATTGGCCATATCTTAAGACACTATGGCCTGACGAAGACAATCGTCGAAGGGCAAGTTAATGGGAAGGATGGCAAAGAAAAGCCTCGAATGAGATATATGGAACAAGTTGAAAAGGATGAGAAAAAGGAGAATTGAATGAATATGAAGAGAAAAACTTTGTATAACTTTGTATAACTTCCAAAGGAATATTTTAATAACCGATCGATTTGAACGCACAAGCGTTATTTTCAAGAGCTACTGGCAGACATAAGAAAACATGGGCTGTATACACTTCATTCAGGGGGAAGGGGGAAAGGACTGAAACGGAAGGGATGAGGGGGGTTAGGTGATTTCAAAGGTGAATGGAGAGGGGGGGGAAGGTGAACTGCATAAATGTCGGTAGTGCTGGTTTTTTTGGAGGCAGGCTCTTACGAGCTTTTGGGCTAGAAATCAAGTCAGACTATAATACGGTTAAAAACATCTGTGAGCCTTTAATATCAGGAAAATCATTCCAAATTCGTGCATAAATTTGGTGAAATTGAGTGTCTTAAAATTCCAAATATTTCTAATGAATTTCATTCATAGATTTTAGCGCGAAAATGTAAAAGTTTAACATGAAAGTCACTTCTGTGAATAGTTTTCAGCATTTGTTTGGCGAAGTATAATTTACAATCCTTATGGTTTCTACTTAATTTATGTTCGTTGATTCTAGTTTAGAATTTTCTGGCAGTCTGGCACACATAAACTCTGTCACACTCATCATAATGAAGCGCAGACACACCACTTTTGACTAACAAGTTCACTGGGTCTTAAGAGTTAAAAAGCAGCTTTCCAATCGAGGTTGGGAGTACAGGCACACACTATGCCTCTCTTTCCGATTTCCTTTCGAAATATAGTCAAGAGATATGGCCATGGAGGGGTTACTTTCACCACTTCTTGGGTTTATCATATTGAATGACTTAAAGGCTGGTCAATGTTGGATTGTGCTTCAATATAATTCTTTGTGTAACTATTTGCGAACAAGGCGAGCACTATTACCATTATTTTTGCCAATGGTTATTATTGTGAGCAACTCTTATTTGACGTCCGCATCGTTAAAAGGAGTGCACATGAGTATATGGAACATCGATTTAGGGTTGCTGTCTTTTAAGGAAAATTATGCTGGGAGTCCGCGGCAATAATTACATCAGACAGAGTACCTTTACAATTAATCGAAAACTGGTGTTTTCTATAAAGCAGAGGAATTATCATCAAGTCCAAAAAATTAATAGAAATACCTCTTGGTTCCATGGTATATTTAAGGGACTGATGAAGAGAATTTAGTGAATCTGAAAACGGTACTAGTTGACTTTTACTTTCAGTACAATATAAACACCGTAACATAACTAAAATAGTAAAAAATACTTTTCATTAACGGACGTTAAGAGTGAAAGAGGTTTGGTTCAATGGAATCCACAAAGATCACTGACAATATTGGTGAAACGGGGGAACCCAATGATTGGTCGTGTTTTCATCTGCAGAAATAGCTATTGAATCGGAAATAATTATGTCCCATGCACGCATTTAATATTAGTATTAAATCTCTTACGAAGTTATCATTAACGAATGATTTTCCGAGCAAACGTAAGGTAAAGGTTACGACTTCTTTCGCTGGGACAGAGGTGAAGAGGTTGCGGTCATCGAAGGACACAAATTTTCCGTTGCCCGGGGGGATGTTTTTGCTTAGGTGGTTAGCTAACTCGGTCAAATTCCTGATGCTTCTGGTGGCTTTAAACACGGTTAAATTCTTTATTAGTCACATAAATAATATTTCAACTCACTCTTCTAATGAGTAGAAAGTAGTGATCTCAAATATTAATCCAAATGGGAACATTTTCGTCAATTGTTTTCTACAACTACTTCCTTACCAAACGATAGTAAGGAGAGAGATACTTTGAGAAAGCGCGTCGAAAATGAAGCTAGAATTACGCACCTTACTTTCATGGATATTATGTGAGATAAGGCGACACCCCAGTTTCTCTCTCACTCAAGATTGCTGCCTAACTAGTTAGGTTCTTTGCGGTATTCCGACTACTTCCACTTTTACACCTTTAAAAGCTCGATAAAACTGCAAGAAAGAAAGCAGATCAAAAGGCCCTATAACAAAAATTATACATATAGAATGCAAGAAACAAGTAAAGAAGGTTTGTAATGATTTCGAATACGTAAGCACTCTGGTTTCAAGCAAGGAAAAAGATTCTGAAATAGGTGATATTAAGACACAAATGGCCATACTACTTCTTTTGCCTTTGATTCTATTTCTCTCTTTCTTAAGGCTGGAACAAAGGAGGAGGAAATCACGGTAGTCTTCGAAAGAGGAAACATTTTCAGAATCTGTTTATAATAGTGTCCCCTCCACTGCCGAGTTTCTTCCTCTGATCATATCTCAGTAGCGGTGAATATTATCCCTCTTATCGTTACCCTTTGTCATCTAATCTCACCATACATCCCGGACTTTTTTGAGTAATTCCGAGCCGTCTGCTCAGAGTGGGCCATTCGGACTCGAAATCCCCCGAGACCGCATAGGACTCGGAACGCAATATTTCCTCCTCCCGTCTCTCTGGGGCCCCTACGTCCGCCATCAATTCTGAGGGAAGGTTAAGAATTCCCGTACGCCCTTGCGAACGTCTCAAACGAACCCCTACCCAAACTGCTCTCTCTCTCTCTCTCTCCACCGAAACCCATCCAGCATCCAAATTTAAGACTTTCTCTCGGGGTCCGCAGTTTTCTCTCCTACGCGCACCAATTCAAGAACGCTTTTCCCGCGTTCCCGCTGGGTAAAACGACTTCACCTTGTCCCTTTGCCTCGCATTAACCCGTCCCTCCTCACACCACCGCCCTAAACCCCCGTTCGGTTTAAACCCGGATTATATTGAGGGCTCTATAAAAGGCTCTCGCTTTGATCCACTCGGGGTGCTCTACGCCGAGGTGGCCAGGGAAATGGCGACTTTTTTTTCGCGTGATCCGTCAAATGCCGCCACTGACTTTCGGGTTAGTCAATGTCGGGAGCATTCAGCTGGGCAGAACGCCCTTTTATTTGCTCGGCCACTTGCGCCAAAGGATCACGATGGTCAATGACCCAACGTTACGAATCGGATGCGGATAAAAATGCAGTAAAATGGCCTTATGCCCTCCCAGCCTTCTTCGCTGCCTCAATTGCTACACTCATTTTTCAGGATATTCGCTGACTAGAGTTCGTGAGTCAAAAAGGAAGTTTAAAAAAAAGGCATTGAAAAAATATTTACCGTCAAAATATAGATGCAACTCGTGGATGCTTTGGATGCGCATGAATTGCAAACGACAGTTGAGAAAAATTAAAAACGTTCTAAAAATTCCTTGCAGAAAGATGGCAACATGATACCTTGCCCATTCATTGATAAATATAAAATAGGCTGGTAGATCAATAATCATCAAAATTACAGCCACTTAAATACACAACAGAAGAAGAACTCGGAGAAATGCCATTTTTGACGGTGAAATAGGAGCGTAGAATGTACTGTGAATATGGATTAAGAATCAATAAAATGAAGAGGAAACATGCGAATAAAACGAGTTACATCTGTTCTTTTGGAAAAAAATCGTATTGCACAGTTTAACCTACCACACTCCTAAGCCTAAATATAAGACAAACCTGACGAAATGAGATTGAAACCAGATACCATTGGGGTGCCAGGCTGAAGCATTTCCAAGCATACTACCGTGATCGGCTTTCGGCACACGGGAAAAGAAAACTCCGGTGACGGCACAGCCCAAAATTTAACCTTTCCCTTCCTGATAGCCATGCTTATGGAAAAGGTGTTCGTTTAAGTTTGCCAGGTATTAGAACCTTTGTTTCAGTTTACACCAAACCAGAGGACTCGCAGATGAGTCCCTGCCAACCAAAATAATCGTGCTAAGTAATATAATAAGAAGGTGGAATGAGAAGACGATATTGTCCTCTTGCACTTATTGCACAACACGTGTTTCAGCATATAAGGAGTCATCATCAGGTCTGCTACCAGTCATACCTCATAGATATTTATACCAGTGTACAAAAAGGGGGAGGGAATGATTGACCAATAAGGGAGGAAGTAGTAAGGAGGAGGTGGGGGTCGGGGTGAATGGTGAACAACAGGAGGTACCTAGTGTGATAGGAAAGCTTCAAGAGGATAAGAGGTTCGGGAGTGTTTCCTTAGGGAGGGGAAGGGGAATCTTTGTGAAAATGTTGAGTAAAGGGGGAGGTTGGAGGAAAGGGGGATGATGACATCTTAGGCGTTGAATCGCATGTTGTGTTATAAATATTTGTGAATAGCCCCACTTGCACTGTTTAATTTATCCCTGAAACGGTGTTAAGAATGAAAACATGAATGCTGGCAAATACTCCGATTTCAAAACTAAAAAATCAGCAATGTTACACGACTGATCGCGACAATATTTCTCACAAAATATTTGTTTATCGCGCATGGCTGAATATGCACTTGAAATACCGGAACCCTTTAGCGTTAAAAAGTCTAATTATTTTGCCGAATAATATTATTTCCGTTTTTATTTTATCCTTAAAAGTTAGGCTAGTAGTTATTATTAAATTGTTCAAGAAATATATGTAAAATATGAAGTTAAATTTAAAAAAAAACTATGCAAGACTACATTACACTTAATGGAGATAGTTATTTCCAAGGTCAAATCAAATCGGAATATATAACTATAAAAAATATGTAGTGAAGTGATCTCGAAGAGAAAGCTATTGTGACCTATATTTTTTTTATATTCTGTAACAAAATTCTCATATACGAGCCAGTAAACTTTGCATTCTAGCACCAGCATTTAATGGTTATTTATTATATCTCATTTAATTCATCTTATTATTATATACGTAGAAGTTATAGGCATTGTCTATAACATATGGGCATCGAGAAGAGATAACGTCCTTATGAGCTGATTGGGGGTTATAAAAGGCATCGTATTCCTAAATAAAAAGGCTTTAATGAATCATAAATGAGACTAAAGTTTGCGGAAAAATCTCACTAACTCAAGAAAAGTCCTCAAAAGTTGATATTTAAACAAAAAGTTGATGTTTTACTTATTTTTAATAACATCAGGAATTTATTTTCTCACGATACGTATCCATTCCAGGCCTAATATGCCCCGCCTATAAAAAATGTGCTTTACTTAGAAAACTAAAGCAGCGAAACATATTACCAATAATAATCTTTTCGGATAATAAATGAAAAAATACGGCATGAATAAATTAAATC
This sequence comes from Platycnemis pennipes, assembly GCA_933228895.1. Classification (NCBI taxonomy): domain Eukaryota; kingdom Metazoa; phylum Arthropoda; class Insecta; order Odonata; family Platycnemididae; genus Platycnemis; species Platycnemis pennipes. The sequence continues at coordinate 116,340,324 of OW121850.1, forward strand.
GCAGTTTTTTTTTAATTGGACAGGTGTACATTTAATGATGATAACAGTTGAAGAAGCGTATTCACTCTCATTTCATGAGATACACATGTATTAGAATTCATCATCATCATCATCATTGGTCAACAATCCTAGGATTGGTTTGACGCAGCTTTCCACTCCATTCTTTTATCGGCCAACCTTTTCATTGTGACGTAACTCTTCTCTTTTACATTCTTCACAACCTGATCCATGTATCTCATACGAGGCCTGCCTTTTCCAATCTTCCCGTTCACTTTTCCCTCGACGATAGTCTTCATCAGGCCATCGTGTCTCAAGATATGACCGATTAAGTTTTCCCTTCTTCTTTTTAGAGTTGTCAGCAGACTTCTCTTTTCTCCTACTCTTCTTAGCACTTCCTCGTTACTCACTCGGTCGATCCATTTAATCTTCAGCATTCTTCTGTAACACCACATTTCAAATGCTTCTACCCTTTTCTTCTCCGCTGCTGTCATCGTCCATGATTATGATGACAGCATCAGAATTATAACTGCGAATTATTTCGTTTCATTGCAGAAATGTTAGTCAGCTCCAAGACCATTCTCTACGGTAAGGTCAAGCCAATTGATAACGAAGAATATAAAATGGAATTCAAATAAACTCATATCCGAGGGAAACGTCTGTCTATATAGTAATAAAGAGGAGAGAAGTTCTCTCCTCTTTATTATTATAAAGAGAAAGGGTATTAGAGCCTCGTTGAAAACTCTCCCGGCTGGTCGGCCGCGGGGAGTTTGCCTCGATTGCCCTCGAAATCATCCATCACAATTGCTTTTCAAAAGAGATAAACCGATGCATTCGACGAGGGAAAAAGATGCATTCACGTTAAGCGATCCCCGTGAATTTGTAAACGCAAAAAATCATCCCGGGGAGGCCGTCAAGTGCACGCAATATCGCCCAAAGCAGCAGCCCCGAGTCGGAGCGAGTTGAAAACTACCCCGATAGAGAAAAACGGTCGCGGTTAAGGGAGAATTTTCAATTTCGAGTTTACTCACATCTCCCTCCCTAGCTACTCTCGGGTAAAATGAACAGGAAAACAGTTACCAGTGGCATACAGCAGCAGTATTTTTATCCTTTTTTAAATAGTGTAGTTTTGAACAGTACCAATATAAATGCTAATCCTTTTTTATGCATGATATGTAGTGCATGTTTGGTGAGAATTCACCCCCTGCCACACACCTTTATGGTGGCTTGCAGGGTATTATGTAGATGTAGATGTACATTGGCAGAAATAATAGAAACATAGCCATAGCTGGTAAACCTGTACAAAACATCCGCACATCCAACTTAACCTCTTCTCAAAAATTATGATTTAGTCTTTTGATAGGTTGTGGGAAATGAAATGGGGAAGATTATTTGCGGAATATCAAAGACATTTTACTGCTATAAACGTTTTCACAACCTACAATTCCTATTTATTCTTTATTTTTTCCTAGATTTAAACGGATATAAACATCCTTAACCGACAATAATGCTTTCTTCCTCTCATTGCCTATTTACACCGTCTTTCTTTCTTGCTCCCGTTCTTCCTTTCTTGTGTCGTTATGCTTAAAAGTTTTCTTTTAAGTTAATTTCTAAACAAAAGTGCTTTGATGTAAACATTTCATGCAATTTCAACGTCAGTAAAAAATCCAATCCAATGATACCTCATGTATTGCTAAACGTTTTTCATTCGCCGAGAAAAAGGGACAAGATAAATAATATATAAGTGATTGAGGAGAGATATTTTAAGGGAAAAAATTATCTTGATGAGGCTATTAAATACCAAGTAAATTTGTTATTTTTGGCAATGAACAATGGCCAGTAAGTCTTACAAACTAACCAATAATACAATACGCAACAGATAGAAACTGCCTGGAGCGAGTTTGAATCTAAATTAATCGAAGGAAAGTAATTATATTCTTGGAAAGGCAAATAGTGGTAGAGTTAGGTTTCTAGGTACTCTAATTACTAAGTTCATATGGAACTATTCAACCCTACTCGAGCCTAATCAAAAGACACACCCAACACCTATGGCCAGGAAACAAAACCTTTATTTGTGGACTTTTTTGCGTCCTTTTTTGCGTCAACCATCAGGTTGTCACGCCGGTGCATTTCTCAACTGACTGCAACAGCTGGCAAAATAAAGGGTAGAGTAAACATGGAATAATGGGGAACCCAGCCAAAATACAGGAGATTTATAGCATATCTTTAATTATACAGAGGCTTAGACAAAGATACACAAGGACAAGATGGGGAATGATGTCTGGTGAAGAATTGCTTTGGCTATCAGGCAACTACCGTTAGATGCTTTCTGACGAAAAGATTTGACAAAGATAGATGAAAGACTAGCTGAATAATAGAAGAAACAAGATGGTAAAAGAGGGCGGATGATGAATTTAAAAATATGGCGGGAAAAGCTCTTCCCAGAAATTAGGGGGAGTAAATGGTTGGAACAAGAAATTACGTACCATGGATAACCGAAGACAGGTTTTGAAGGTATAGCGTTCGATAGGCAAGGAAGAAGGTGGAAATGGAAAGAAAGTTTGAGAAATATGAAGATAATGAGGTGGCACGCTGATATGGGTACAGAAATACCGTAAGAAATTGGCTATTCAAAAAATGCAATGCAAAATGAGAAAGAAACGGCACCACATCAAAATATGTTCTAACCGGCTGAAACTACTAATGATAAAAACGATAGTACCAAAAATTCTCCTTAACAAAGCATTAAACAAACAGTAGGCAACAGCGGTCGAAAATCCACTTCCACCGAGCCCACCCCTTGCATGCAAAGCAGAATTTGAGCGAGAGGAAACGCTTGGAAATAAAATTATGAGAAGAGCAAAGAATGGGACAAAATATTTCGCCGGCGGTAATCCAATCCGAGAGAGGGTGAGAACACGAGGATAAAAAAATACACACGGGCACACATCCAGGGGTGAGCTGCTGGAAGAGATCCAATGGGAAGAGGACAAAAAATCTGCAGCGACCGAAAAAGGAAACACACAGCAGGAAGACGTCGTTTCTTACACAAGGGGGGGGGTGGCCAAGGGGGGGGGTGGCCAAGGGGGGGGGGTGGCCAAGGGGGGGGGTGGCCAAGGGGGGGGGGTGGCCAAGGGGGGGGGTGGCCAAGAGGGTGGGTGGGTGGCAAAAGGGGGGAGGAAGGCGCAGCACGCCATCTAAAATGTAAATCTCTCCCGACCGGAATCGCGAGTTTTGAGCTTTTCACCCCGCCATTATATCCACCTTATTCCCAGCGATCTCTTGACTTTTAGTATTTGTTGATGCATTATGTTTCCCCCATCTTTCCCTCGCCGCTCTGCTTTCCATAATCCCTTCCGGAGGGAAGCGCTAGCCCTCCTTTCACTGGAGCCCGGGAAAAATGTGGAAATGGAAAAAGATTAGGCGCAAAGGAAAAGAAAGGGGAGTTGGTCGGTTGGCGAGGGTAAGAGAGGGCGATTTCTTTTATCGCAACCCAATGAGACCCTTAATGTGATCTGTATCCTTTTAACCCTCGCTCGCTTTCAGCTATCATCAACACCGATCATCATTAGATTTTATACTCAATCACGCCCCAAGCATTCATGGAATAAACCATTTCCACAAAATTGACGCGCGTAAGTTTTCTTTTTCCTGGAGGGTAGAGTTGTAGATTTCGGAAAAAAATAAGGTGGCAAGGGTGCTGGTGCTGGCAACACAGATGGATGAAAATGAGAACAGTGATGAAAACTGGATTTGAAAGATGGAACGGAGTGCTACTCACGGTTCGGAGAAGATAGGATACGCGTTGGAGACAATCTAAAAAAAATGTGTGATTATTTCAAACGGATTAAGTGGCTGAAGAACGTGATAGATGATAGAAGCTTGAGTGGGATAGAAGAGGGAGAAGGAAAAAGTGATACTGGAGGATATCTATATCTACGACCTACCCTGCAAGCCACATCGAGGGTGTATGGCATGGGGTGCGTCAACACCAGGAACAATGACACACCAAACAAAAATGAACAACACAAAACAAACAGAACACCTTTAAAAGTCATTAGGGGAAAAAAGGAAAAAACTACCAAATCCCAATCATGCAGGACACACCCACGAATACCACGCATGACTTGAAACCTGACACCAATTTTATAGATACTCATTCATGCAAAAAAAGCAATGCATGCGAGTCACACCTTGACTTGATCATGCAGGAAATTTAAAAAAATACTATCGACCTACTCTGAATATTACCTCTATAATAATTACCGATTTACGCGATGTCTAACGTTCTGATCTCGAATCGTACGTGGAAAAAAATGACATTTTAAACCTGTCCGTCCTGCAATCTATCTCCTTAGTTTTATTAGAATTATCGAGCCTGCCATGAAAAGTGGTAGTGTGTGTTGCCGAGCCAGCATGACGTTTTATCTAACGTGTGAATGGATAAACTTGAAGTCGGTAATTATCTGAAAATACGACCCAATGGGGCGATTTCTTCCGGCGCAATAAACATAGTTTCCTTTCACTTTCATCCAATCCGCCGTCTAACACAAACCCTCCAGCTTTTTCCTCATTCTCTATCTCCTTGACAGGAGCAGATACGATTCTCCCACGGCCATCTCAACCTTCACCTCCACCACTCTCCACCAACAACTGTCCGTCTTCTGCTTTCAATTCCCTTCCTAAACAATGGCGTTCTCTCACGACCCCTAATTCGTCTCCATTCCTTCCAAGAAGCTTATAAGGACCCGGAACCCGACAGTAAGATTCTTTAAGGATAACCAACGATCAAATTTTATTCTGAATAAGAAAACAATAAGAAATAGTGTATCAAATTAAGTTACATTGAAGTTACATATGCATTGATAATCTAGCCTCCTTCATGAACGTCTCCATAATTGCATCTGAAAGATTTGACCTGTTAAATACCAAATTTTTCTAGAGATTAGCGTGTACTTACCTTTGAATACTATGAGAGAGTAGGTAAGTCAAGGCATGTCAACTTTCTCAGGAAAAATAAGGAAACGATTACAATAACCAGGTCGGGAGGATTACTTTTCAAATTCAGCGCAGTTTGTTGTGGTGGCTAGAATACTAACCTCCAATTCCGAGGGCTCGATTCCCGGCAGTTGCCGATTTTTCGGTGGCAAACCGGTTCTTACTTGAGTGCCTAGTGGATGTCATTTCAGGTTCAGTACTCCGTCCGTCGGATGGGACGTTAAGCCGTGGTCCCCTTGGCACCTTTCGTTAAAATGAGGGTAATGCCGACGCCGAGTTTCTCTTCCCCTCATTCTCTCCACTCTATTTCCTTCATTAGCTCAAATGTCCCTAACATTACCCCATTACCCACCTACGATAAAAGGGGCAAATAACCTCAGCTGTCGGTGGCCTCCCATGAATAACAAACTAGCTAAAACAATTTAAGACCTTCCCCTTAAAGGATAGGAAACCTAAAACGGAAAGGCTCAAGTGCCTTATGGACGAGATTGAGTATGCTGGTGTGTTTCTATCCTAATCACTGCTTCGCTAAACGTAATGAAGCACTGACATCTACATCTACATCTACATAATACCCATCAAGCCACCATAAAGGTGTGTGGCAGGGGATGAATTCTCACCAAATATGCACTACATATCATGCATAAATAAGGATTAGTATTTATATACTGTTCTTAATTTCATTATTTAAAAAGAAAGATAAAAATAGCAAAGCAAACATGCAAAAACATGCTGTTAGTTGGATTAGCTTCGAGTCCTTATACCAACATGCAGCTACCAATGTTATCCATCGCTACACTCGTATTTGACATATTTACCGTTACTCATATTCCTAATTGTACGAGGAAAAAAGGACATTTTGAATCTGTCACTTGGGCAATCAATTTCTCTAATTTTGTGATCATGGTCCAGTCTACCATAGTAATTTGGGGTTTGCAAAATATTTTTAACATCATCACTGAAAATATGGTCTTGGAATCTGTTTAAGAGATTAAGTCTAAATTTCAACCTGTGATCTGACAATGATTCCCATTTTAATTCACATAATAGACTGGTTACGCTAATATAGTCCCTTTACAAATATTGTCGATCTTCGCTGCACACGTTCAAGTTCGTTCATTAGTCTGAATTCGCAGGGATCCCATACGCTGGCAGCACTTTCCAAATGAGGTCTAACAAGGGAAAAGTAGCTGATTTCTCGTACATGATCGTCACACTTACCCAGTACTCTTTTGATGAATCCCAGTTTATGATTAGCTTGACCCATTATTTCACATATGTTTTTACCCCAGGAATGATAATGTGTTAGTCTTATTCCAAGATATTTCATGGATTCCACCTTTGTTAATTAATTATTAATTATTTTGTAAATGCTAGGAGGAGAGCTATTCTTTTTCCAAAAATTCAGTACTACTATAGGCATTTTTTTAAATTTAATCACTGACAATCAAATGGAAAGAATGCCGAAAAGAAAACGGTGGAAATAGATGAGAAAATAGCATCAAATATATTACACAAGCAAGAGTGTTGGGTAGATGTAGATAGATGTCATTGTTGCTCCTATAGGAATTGTCCAGGAATTGTCTAACAGTTAGTTTTTTTAATGTCAAGGGCGACTCGTAGGGAACATAAGCAGCAAAAATGTGAGTCAAATACCTATGAGAAAAGTATATCTTGTGGAAAAGAAACGTCGCTTTGCAATTCCACACACACGTTTTATTGGCTTTGACCATGGTTTCGACAATTTACTTGTCATTACAAAGTTAATGGTAATGATAATGACCTTGATAATGACATGTAAATTGTCGAAACCATTGTCAAAGCCACTAAAACATTTATGCGGAATGTAAAAAGCGACGTTTCTTTTCCAATCTCGCGGTTCCCGAAAGTTAAGCCTCAAATGCTGAACCGTATACCTTGTGATTGGGACGAAAGAGTGGGAAGGATACGAAACGGAGAGGGAAAATTTTTCAGATTTCAAGCAAGTGTGAAAGTGGAAAAATGCTGGTAATAATGGCCGGATAAATCAAGTAACGCGTCTCACTTAATAATACACGGTAATTACGGAAGTTGAAGTTTGCATGGGAGTGCCACACTTTCTCCACTCGACATTAATCATTTATCTAAATGCGAAGTAGAAAAAATAAGGAAAAACACCTTTTTATTTTACAATGTTCTCTACGGCTACATTCAAAACCCGCCCCTCAAAAACTTCTCACGAGATTGTCCAATGGGAGAAATCTTTCCTCCGATTAAAACTTTTCCAGTTTCAGCCAGTTTCTGAAAGAAAGTTTCCCGGAGAACTTAGCTCCCCTATGCTGTTTCTGACTCCCGACGAATTAGAATTCCTGCAACTGTTCCCAGCATTTGCCTTCACAAATGGCAATGCACCAAGCCCAACAAAGAAAAACAGTGCTTAGAGACATTTTTCTCAGACAAATAAAATTAGTATCAAATGGTATCTATACCCTGCCATTACATACCTCTTGATTTTGACTGCAACCACCTATATAAACGAGGAGCCAATAAGTGGTAAACATAAAGTTTTGAATAAAATTTAAAAAATTACCACAGCAAAGTCTTTAAACACAATCATAAATCGAAATATTGGACCGTGTTAGGATATTCTATATTTATTATTGAATTTTTATAGGAAGAAAATTAATCAATTTGCCTTTTTCTTCATTGAAATGGTAGTGTATGTCTCATAGATACATGTCTGTGATACATAGATATTTATCTATGATACATAGATACACATCTATGATACATAGATACATATCTATGATACATACATACATATTGTAACGTGTCAATTTTAGCCATGTCATGCTTGGGATTTGGGGAGCCGCCATGTTGGGTTTTGTATAGAAAATTTATGCAGAGTCATAGGGAAATATGGCGTCGACCTCGACAATGGCTAATTTAGCATTGAGCATGGTGATTCGGGGCATTCGGGAGATGCAATCCCAATAATAGAAATTGTATCGGTGGCTATTGTTGAACTCGCGGCATGTTACGCAGGGAAACTAATTTGTGGCCGAGCGTTAACAATGAGGAGTTTGACTATATAAAGAGGGACGGAGAGCGAGACGGGGAGGTAGTCTAACAAGAGTGAAAAGTGAAGGCTTAGAGTCTAACAAGAGTGAAAAGTGAAGTGGCTGCTAGTCTAACAAGAGTGAAAAGTGAAGTGGCTGCTAGTCTAACATTACTCCAGATCGGAGAAGAACCCTCGTTGGGCGTGAGATCAAAAAAAAGCATTGAGGTCTAGGAAGTGTCACGAGGGAAGCGGAGTCCACGTCGTAGAATCATCCGGTAGGATTGGACCTAATCGGAGACAGGCGACGAAACATCAGCCAAGACGGAGAAGCCAGGGTACACGAAGGAGGCGGGGATCGCATATTGGAGGAAATCAGCCAGGAACTCCATATAAAACTAGAGGGATAAAGCGGTCCACTCCCCACTATTTTTGTAGGTACATAATTTTAAGAGGGTACTTGTTGTTTTGTATGTGAAAAGTGAAAAGTGAAGTGGCTCGTAATCATTTGTGAAGTGATTTATGGCCTGTAAATTTGAGCCTGAAGAAAGTGAAAGTGAAAGTGATATTGTTAACGAATAGGAGGGTAATTTATTTATTTGTGTTGTGAGACAGTATTTATGTGATCAACAACAGATAGGCAAGTGGCATAACAAATAAAGTGTTCACAAAGAGTAAATAAAATATTACATTAATGACTCCCAACGTTTAGGCGTGTGAGTTAAGTTAAATTGTGTTTGATATAGTGAAAAAGAAATTAAATAAATTACAATATCTATGATACATAGATACATATTTGTGATATATATACTTATGTGGTATAATAATGATATTGGTATCAGTATAGATAAATAGTAATGGTATAAAAATACCAGTATTCTTAGAGTGAGACTCATCAAATTATTTACGATATTGAATACATGACTTAAGTTCTCGATCAAGATCACTATTTAGGTTTCTCCCCAAAGAAGTCCTCAGGCGTGAAAAAGAACCAATCTGATCAACAGAGGGCATTGCAAATTGTTAAAAACCTTCAGTCCCGGTGTTGATAATAATGATAAATTTTATTAAGAGGACAGTCACTAACGTAAAACTCATACAATTATAATTTGACCTGTGTCAGGCACCGATTTTGGAGTAAAATTACCTACACCATTACAAGTGCATGGAGGTTACAATAAATGGAGGAGAAAATATATGTGAGTGCAGACATCTCGATGTACTCGAGTACTCGATCTACTCGACTTCTCGATCTCGAGAAAATATCTCGATTTCGTGTTGAGTACACACTTTTCACATGCATGCAATTCTCTCGATGTCAAGTGAAATATCATGAAATTGAGACATTATAGGTAATCAGTTCAGATTTATTATTCTTTCACAGATGAAAATCTGATGCTGTAATTAATGTTTCCTAAGAGAACATAAATAACGATTTACCCAAAATAAATACGCTTAAACGACTAGCATTTCTCATCTTGTGTGGTCCTGCCCCTTCCAGAATCCAACGTTAGCAATTCATGAATGCGCCTTGACAGCCTGTCAACGTTATGAGTTCCTCAGACTAAAGCTGCGACAAGGGTGGCATTGGACAGCAATGGAATGATGAGAAAAAGATGAACTTGAAGCATTAATAGAAAGCACACAAAGAAAACAAAGCGACAAGAAGGCATTTGAGGCATCCGAACATTGCTGCGCACGTAAGCAGAGGAAAAAAAAGCTACATAGGACGCCATATATCCGATACGATATTAAGATTTGAAAGGATGGCTGCGAAAACCAATTTTGGGAGTCTTAGACAGCGGCAGTCAGCGACATGGAATGCTAGTAAATCAAAGCGTTTCCCTATTGACATTGTTTTAAGAACGTTAACCGAAAACAAGGCTATTTTCGTCTAGGGTTACCTCTACCTTTCTTTGGTCTGAAATATTAAAACTAGGCATCATACGCGAAAGGGAAAATGTACATCAAGGTCATTTAGTAAGATGAATTCTTTGATTTGAACTTTCAGTTCATTAATACCGGTTGCATTGCAATATGAGAAAAATTCTACCAATATAAAGTCTCATTTTTACGACTTCCATTCAACTTCCTATTGTTACCAATAAGCGAGTTACGGGGTCGTTCAGAGAAATCGCTGAAATTGGGAGGTAAATTGACGGCTCCTTGCGTTCGATGATAGCTCAAGATAACTGAAGAAGTTTGTGTTAGCTTAGAGCGGCAAAGCGCATTGACGTCAACCCATTTTTGCTCGTCAATGTACTCGCAGATGGCTCTGAGCCAGCAGTGCATTACGTGAGTGAACCCAAAGCATTATTGCATGCCTAATGAAAGATGTCCTGCGTTATCCCATTATTAAAAGCAAAAGCAAACGAATACTCCTATTTCAATTGACGTAGTTTACGGGGATGGACTTTATTTCATTTACATCTACACGATACCCTGCAAGCCACCGCTAGGGTTTGTGGCAGGGGGTGAAGATCACCAAAAAGGCACTACTAACATGCAAATAAGCAACTATAGGGTCTCATGCAACTAGATTGTTAGTATCTATAGTATTTAAGGGGTTAATACATGCATCATGCACTACAGACTACTCTAAAATATTTCACCTACCAATCCCTTTGCTATGCTGCCTATTCTGTTCTCTTATAGTACGGAAGAAAAATGCCATTTTGAGTCTATCGGTACGACAATCTATCTCTCTAATCTTATTTGGCTGGTCGAATCTAGCATAATACGCTGGTGTTTTTAACATGTATAACAAATTGAAGGTTCGCGAACTAGCCGCGAGGACCTTAACGGCGTTACCCGCTGTAAATGCACAATAGCAGAAATTCCACAGAGAAAAAATCATTCGCCTTGACCGAGATTCCACAGGGAAATATGACGCCTCAGTAGCTTAATTGGTTAAAGGACCTGGCCGGAAATCAGGGGATCCGGGTTCGTATCCCGGTCAAGGCGAATGATTTTTTTCTCCGGTGAATTTCTGCTATTGTTTTTAATATGTGCCTAACATCTTCAGTAAAGCTATCCGATTGAAATTTCTCTAATAGATTAAATCTGTACTTTAACCTATGCTCTGATAACGATTCCTACCATAATTATTAAATAATTCTGAAACGCTACTCAACCTATCTTAACACCTTTTAACGAACCTAGATGCTCTACGCTGTACACTGTCTAGTTCTCTGATCAAACTTAATTCATTAGGATCCCATACACTGGCTACATACTCAAGATGGGGCCTAACTAGTGAAAAGTAACATCGCTCTTTTGTCTTCTCATCACATTTCCCAAGTACTCTTTTTATAAATCCTAGCTTTCTCATCGCTAGCTTTCTCATCGCTCGGCCGCATATTTCCCGGTTGTGACTTCCCCAAGATAAGTCTTTCGCAATTGTTACACCTACATAACTTATGGTTTCAACGTTTTCAAACTTCGTGTTACTAATTTTATAGGTAAGCTCTATCGAATTATTCCTCCTCCAAAAATTGATAGCTACACACTTTTTAAGGTTAATTTCTAACCGCCATTTTTTGCACCACTCTTGAATTGCATCTTAACCCTTGCTAAGCGATTTCCTGTCTTCTTCTTTTGATATACCCGTATACACTACAGCATCGTGTGCAAAAAGTCTATGCTTACCACAAATTACGATACCCAATTCGTTTATGTATAAAATAAATAGAAGCGGACCTACTACGCTATCCTGGGGAACTCCCGATGTCACTTTGATTGTGTCCGACATGATACCATATATGACAACCCTCTGCTCTCGCCCACTTAAGAATTCTTTTACCCAACGTAAAACGTCTTTATTTATATCAAAACTCTCTAACTTCTAGATTAATTTATCACGAGGAACTTTATTGAATGCCTTTTTAAAATCTAAAAATATCGCATCAAATTCAGTACCTTTTTCGCCGTAGACTAAAATATCGTGTACGAATAAAGCTATTTGTGTCTCGCAAGATCTACCTTTCCGGAACCCATGTTGGCTGTTTATGAGTAATCCCTGACTATCCAAATTCCCCACGATCGAACTGAATACAATGTGATATTTATTTAATGTTATTAATACGTTCACGGAGTTAGAAATACATATCAGTAAAGTTTTATCTCGCAATTGAATATAATGAATTAGGCATGGGATATCTCACCAAAATATGCAAGGATAAAATCCAATGGTCGCATTAATATTTATTTGGGAGAAGTGAATGACATCCAAGGAAATACGCCCTAACAGAGAGGTAGGTCCTTTGGAGCAATTAGTATTTATGTGATATTCAGGAAGGTTGTCCACATTATGCTAGTCATTAAGAAAGGAATCAAGGGGTCCACGGTTCAACATCTAATCAGATGGAAGGAGTATTGATTTATGAGCTTTCTCTGAACAACACCCAAGAAGAACCTGGATTCGATTACAAGTACTTTTTCCTAATCAGGGACTCGGGAGTCTCAGACACTCAGGGAGTCTTAGGGGAGGATATCAAAGCTCCAACTAAATCTTCTTACAATGGTAATAATGAGTAAAACTTTCAACACGGCATGGGTCTCAATCAGTTTTACCACGCGTTGGCGTGACCCATGCTATATAAACCAATTTATCCTCACTCTGGTAGAAGAAGTAACTGTTCAGCATCAAACCTCCACCCGAAGAATAACTTACCCTTCATTGCGTATCTAGGGCATATAATGGACAGTAAAGCCAGTTTGAGCCAATTATATGACCCCTTTGCCATGGATGAAATCAGCTAATGAACTAGCCCCTCACCACATAAGCCATGTGCAATTCTACTGACACTTTGGTCAATATCTAAGCCCTCTAAAACACTTTAAATTGATAAATTACAGCAGAAAATAATTGTCGTGTTTTTAATATGACCATGTCCCGATAGGGCTTCTCTACATTGCATAGTCTGTAGTGCATGATGCATGTATTAATCCCTTAAACACCCTTGATACTAACAATCTAGTTGCATGAGACCCTATAGTTGCTTGTTTGCATGTCGGTAGTGCATGCATGTTTGGTGATCTTCACCCCCTGCCACACACCCTCGCGGTGGCTTGCAGGGTATCGTGTAGATTTAGATGTAGATGTAGAAGTAAACACCACACCTTAAGTATTTGACGCTCAAGTACATACAGTGATGGTTGTGTGGAACACACATCGTTTCACTTTTTCCACTCGCAAACAGTGAGGCGATTTTATGGAATAACCCTGAAGGGAAACGTAATTTTCAAATGAGGACATTTGCTTTTCACCACCCGGGGCGGGGGTCAGGGAGTGAGTTTACACAAAATATACATTACATATATCTTGCATTAAAAGGATTAGTAATAATACAGTAGTCTAAAGTTCACTATTTAAAAAAGATAAAAATACAAAAGCAGGCATGAAATACATGCTGTTATTGGGGTTGGCTTAAAGTCCTTATAGCAAGATGCAACTACCTATGCCAGCCATTGATACAATTTTATTTATGAAGGAAAATTAAAAGACTTTGCTTCCTACAAATTCACTTTTATTACCGACTGGTTTCAAAACACTGTACCATCATCAGGATTAGCGGTTAAGAAAAGTCTTTTAATTTTCCTTCATTAGAATGGAATCTACAATGCAAAGGCCTCAACCATCCAGTGTATCAATTTTATTTAAACTATTGGATATTTTTACAGCTATTCATGTCCCTAATAGTACAAGGAAGAAAGGACTTCATGAATCTGTCAGTTCGGCAATCAATTTCTCTAATTTTATTAGGGCCTAGTCTACCATAGTGAGTTCTTTGCAGCACGGGGAAGGATTCTCCCAAGCCTTGAAGTCGTTCGATATTTGAAGTTACGAATCTGGCCCTGATATTGCAAACGAACTCGCCTCTGATAATTGCGACACTGCCGCCGTCGTAGCTTCCCCATTTATCTCCACCCGCCTTCCCTTTCGCTGCCCCATCAACCCCTTCCAAACGGCTACCCTCATTCCTTCCCTTCTCTCCCCATTGTCCGGATCCGTATCTCCAAGCACCTGTCGCCTTCTCTCGTGAACCGCTCAGCACGACTGCACCGCAGGTCTGCCGCTCGCTGTCAACCAGGATTTTAAACACAGGAGAAACCCTCCGAGGGAGAGTTTACCTCTTTACCATCACCGCTGCTGGTGCGATGTCTCTTTTCACATTCACATGAATCTTGGTTTGGATCAAGGGGATGAAGATTAACATCAAAAAGGAATGTTATTCCTTTTTGCAAAGCCTTTATTGTATTTATTTGAAAAATTTTATTCATTTTATGTATTTTATGTATTTAATTTATTTAATTTGTTTTATTTGTTTAATTTATTTAATTTATTTAATTAATTTAATTTATTTAATTTATTTAATTTATTTAATTTATTTAATTTATTTAATTTATTTAATTTATTTAATTTATTTAATTTATTTTATTTATTTAATTTATTTAATTTATTTTATTTATTTTATTTATTTTATTTATTTAATTTATTTAATTTATTTTATTTATTTAATTTATTTTATTTATTTTATTTATTTTATTTATTTTATTTATTTTATTTATTTTATTTATTTTATTTATTTTATTTACTTTATTTACTTTATTTACTTTATTTACTTTATTTATTTTATTTATTTTATTTATTTTATTTATTTTATTTATTTTATCCAAAGAAAACAGGCCAAACAAAATAAAAGGTATGTTAAAATTGATACAGATTCATCTACACCCACGGAGTACCCTGTAATCCAACTCGAGGGTGTGGCGGGGGAGGTTAATAATTACGGGAGATAAACTACGCGAATGTTAATGGATATGATTGTTTATCTTTGAATCCATAAGGCACATTTGCCTATGATACGCAGGAATGTAATGTTTGTTTTTGGTTTAGAGATTTTTTAAACATATATATTAATGTATGATTACTATTAGGCATGAAGGAGTCCAGGTGTCACGGTTTTCATGTCAAGAACATATTTCAAATGCATGGCAACGACAGGATAACAATACCCTTTTAACGTTAAGGAAAACCTAGATTCCACCCATCCAGTAAATGATTTCTATTGTGCTCTAGCATCATCGGTAAACAGACAAGCTTCAAGATTTGAATATTTCAGTTCAATATATAAGGGCCACTTTGAACAGGGTAGGATAACGCGAATTTCTCAGCTGGGAATATTTCATAATCAACGCTTTTAATTTTTTATTCATAAAAGTCTAATCTGACCTATTTCTTAAGAATACTCCAGACTTGCTATTAAACAACTATAAAAGAAGAAACCGACATACACAGTCACGATTTTCCTGTAAATCTCAGGCTAACACATGATGCTACATGATTATTTGCAATACATACTGATATGTGTAATTAATTTTAAAATTATATTACCCAATAAATTATAAATACCAAAATAATGTATTCATGCAAAGTAAAATCAATCTATAAAATGAAAGTTTTGCATGGCAATAAATAAAAGCCTTTGGTTAACCCACAGCTTCTAATTAAGCAAGAAACCGTAGGTTTTTACCACAAGTTTTCCTCAACCTGGAGCCCGTAAACGTTTTCCAAAAAATAACGTACAAACTTAACTATTTATGAAGAGAGTTCATAAATCTGCAGTCCACAAATGCTTGTCAATTTAAGCTATCAAGATTATCTATGGATTGAATAATTACTTAAAGGCCAATCTCTTTGTAATTTGATTATCTACGTCCTAGATGCCACGACCATAATATGGGCTAAGGAGTCAAATGAATGAATCACTATATCGAGTAAAAATAATTTCATTCCAGGAGAAAGTGCTAAAAAACTTACTTTTCACTCACACACCCCTTAGATGAGATAAAGTTTAATGGCATGGATGGTGACCTCCATCCACGAGAATATAGATTTCAAACGTCAGGTGAAGAACCTCGGCAAAAAAAATTTTTTTTTTCGTCAGAATTTAATCAAAACGATCTCAAGTGCCCGCCCAAGTGAGCGCAGAAAACGACGCCGGTTAACTTTCCCAAATGGAATACTTTTTTTTGCCACTAATTGCCATTCGCTTTGTATTCTCTTGGAGTATAAGGTCTCTGTCGCGTTCCGGCTAAAAAGAAACTTTAAACGACATGCGACAGAGAGTGAAAAAGGACTCCTTGTAAGTATTTATTCGCCTGCGTGAACTTTCCGCTCGGCGAGACCCTTAATGATCTTTAACCTCCCTTCATCCCCCTCTTTGAAGGGAGGATGTCAATAAAAATGAAAAAAAGTCGTTGATGCCACAACGGCAAAAAGATCCCCGTAAACATTTTGAATTCGCTCCCGACCCACTCCAAATGGTCGCCATATCTCCACATTTTGCGAGAACAGTGGCGAAAGCATCTAACATAATGACGGTATCGTTGACGTTTCGGTATTTAGGATGCGGTTCTGAATTCAATTAAATAATAGAATCGTGATCAAACAAATTGCTTCAGATTTAATATTCTTCCCCTTCTAAAGTACCTATATCCCATTAGTTATGATGTAGAGCTTTCAGTGGTCAAGTTTTGCTGCGTACATCTAGTCGTGCGCCAAATGAAAAATACTTAAAATACTAAAAAAAGATGATATTTTATATATGATACACGTTAAAAAAGACTGCAAAAAAATGGTATTACACAACCCGACAAAAACGCAAGATCAGTCATAAACCCGTCCCATACTCGAGGATGAATTATTTTTCATCCTTGACAAATTTTCAGTTATACCACTGTGTTCTAGTCCTATCATTTCCATGAAACTATGGAAATAATTCTCTTTCATAAATGCTGAACATCAATAAATGCAGCC
Organism: Platycnemis pennipes; assembly: GCA_933228895.1. Classification (NCBI taxonomy): domain Eukaryota; kingdom Metazoa; phylum Arthropoda; class Insecta; order Odonata; family Platycnemididae; genus Platycnemis; species Platycnemis pennipes. The sequence goes on from OW121850.1 coordinate 116,357,177, forward strand.
AATAATGGTACAAATGAGAGCTAGAAAGCTATTAACAACACATAACAAAACAACAAATATAAAAAATAACAAACAAAAAAGCGTTAGCAACAAATTGCACTTCCCATTCTTTACAAATCCCATGAATCAATATCATAACCAAGGTGTTTCTCCATCCAGCCAAAAGGACAGATGTTTGGAGAAAAGAAGTTTTAAAGTCGTTCAGGTATTCAGGGATCAGTTTTAAAGGTATTACGTAATTTAAAAAGTGATTTGTAATCTATATTATTACGTGAACTCTACACCGGTGGTTAACAACAATTTTGCCACCGATTACCCATAAATTATAAGCAAGAGTATTGCTTACCGTCGGCTAAAATTTTCACATACTGGCACGCGTTCCAAAGTTTGGTGACCTCGACTCTGAGGCATACGTGAAATTTGAAAGAGGGAGTTTTAGCAATATTTTGCACAAGGAGGAAAGTGTCCTACCAGCAGCTTCAACCAGACGGGATTCGGTTTGCAAACAGCGACATAATTTGGTCGCCGATTCAATCAAGCCTGCGGTTACGCTTCGATTCGGTGGGATGATTGAACCCACAAAATGTTTCCGGCTACCATTACGCCGACCGAAACCATTTTCAAATCCAAACCCCTCGCATTCGAGAGCTCATTGCATTGCACTGTTCGATTCAATTTTTGTTAGTCCAGCCGGCTTCTTTCTCCACGCCAACCGTTTTTATGGTCACGAGGCTAAAACAGTTCGTGATCATTTCGTACTCTCGTGGGATTCAATGCGCACAGATTCGCACCAATACATTTCTATACATGATGAAAACGCAGCCGATCACTCAAACAGATCAGTTAATTCAAACTGTGGGTACATCTACATGATACCACGCAAGCCACCGTGAGGGTGTGTGGCAGGGAGTGAATATCACCAAGCATGCACTACCGACATGCAAACAAGCAACTATTATAGGGTCTCATGCAACTAGATTGTTAGTATCTATAGTATTTGAGGGATTAATACAAGCATTATGCACTACAGACTACTCTAAAATATTTCCCCTACCTATCCCTTATTCTGTTCTCTTATAGTACGGGGGGAAAATGCCAATCTATCAGTACGACAATCTATCACTCTAATCTTATTTATCTGGTCGAATCTAGCATAATACGCTGGTGTTTTTAATGTGTGCCTAACATCTTCAGTAAAGCTATCCGATTGAAATTTCTCTAATAGATTTAATCTGTACTTTAACCTACGCTCTGTTAATGATTCCAACCCTAATTCTTGTATTAATTCTGAAACACTACTCAACGTATCGTAACACCTTTTAACGAACCTAGCTGCTCTACACTGCACACTGTCTAGTTCTCTGATAAAATCTAATTCATTCGGATCCCATACACTGGCTGCATAATCAAGGTGGGGCCTAACTATTGAAAAGTAACATCACTCTTTTGTCTTCTCATCACATTTCCCAAGTATTCTTTTTATAAATCCTAGCTTTCTCTTCGCTCGGCCGCATATTTCCCGGATGCGTCCTCCCCACGATAAATCTTTAGTGATTGTTACACCGAAATACCTTATGGTTTCAACGCTTTCGATCTTCGTGTTATTAATTTTATAGGATCGCTCTATTTGGGTACAAGAGTCATAAGAGACTCTTAATTCCACAATCGAAAACTCGTTGTAGACAGGTGCCCGTTACATCATTTGGACAATACAAAAACTTTTTCAACCAGAGTAAGTATAAACAAATCTACGACCATTTTTCAGCCTTCAACTTTCATTGGGGGGAACATATACGCCAGGGTTGGCACACACTGTAAAATAATATTAATCTGTGAAACAATAAAATATGAATAATTAGTTATAACCCGTGTGAGGCGAAAGATAATATTCCGAGTTACGTCAAGATAAAAATATTTCAGACGCGAGGAAGAACTGCCCCAAGGAAATAGAGTTTCACCGATGTTAGAATTAGCTTCAGCTTGCAACCCTCCAAATCACCGTTATGATGAGTAAATTGGAGCTAATCAATCTAAAGCCTAATCCACCAGAAATTGGCAAAGCCAGTCATTTTCCAGGCCATTTTCAGTCCTTTCTTCTTGTTTTTTTATGCTTTTCTTCTTTACTATTAATGTTGCTATTCTGCTATTCTTCCTTACTATTCTGTGTTCCCAAATTCCATTCCCGACTATTCGAACACTCTTTTCTCATTTCCTCTTGAAAACTAAGGAATTGTTTGCCTGACAATGTTAGAACCTCTCCTACAATTGGGATGTTTAAGAGGAATATTATTGAAAATTTATACAATTCTGCTTAAATGTGGTTTCAAAAACTCGTTTATTTTATTTTATTGTATTCTATTTTGTTATATTGTATTATCTAACTGAAATGCTTATTATTGTGTATATTAATTTATATTCCTTGTTATTTTATGCTTTATTTTCAAGTCATTTAAATCATTATTGATGCTGCCTTTCTTAAATTTCTTTTCCTTAAAGAGTTTTCTTTAATTTTATACGGTGGTTTTGATTGTAATGGCTATGTAATTATTGGTTCGACCAATTAATGGTTTAACCAATAAACCTTTACCAATTAATGGTTATGTACTCATTACATTCGTATTTATTATTAACTGTTAATTTATATGTGTAATATTGCTCCATTATGCAATTGTACGGCTGTTGCCTTGACTACAATCACTTTATCTCATTTTTTCTTTCTATTTGGCATGTAATATTTTTTTCGATGTTCCAGGGGACTTATAGTCCCAGAACAATAAAAAAAAGTTTTCTATTCTATTCCACTATTAGGAAAGAAAGAGTGATCCCCTTAATTTAATTCAACCAAATTCAGGTCATCTAAAACACACCTAACTGATTAACTCCTTTCTCATTTAATTCAATTAAAACATAGCAAAATACTTTTGCGTTGGTTTCTAAAACTTATTTCCATGACTTTCAGTCAATTGCGGTACTCCCCCAGTATTATCAGCAAACTACATAATCGGTGGATTAAAATCAAAAGAACCGTAGCACTACGTAGAACTCGTTTTAATGGATAAGGAAAAATTATTGGGGATATGAGAGTAGACTTCTGCAAGGAAATTTTAGCTTTCACTTAAAATTTGTCTTTTGTGAGAAAACATTCAATGGAAAGTACGTCGTTCACCCTCAACACGGGTATTTTCCCCTGAATAAAATTTAATTTTAATTCAAGAAAGTGAGTTCTTCATTGTGACCTTTTCCCACTTATTATGCTAGGAATATTTATGAACAAATCCAAAACTGTGCACAACGATTGAATGGTGTTGAAAAAATATGCCTAGAGCATTAAACTTATAATAATACTAAACCTGGAGATGGTGATGTTTTCGATAGTCCACCATAATGGCCTATACAGATTTTATGAAATTCCGACACTGTCCAAGATCTATCAATTTCCGAAGATTTTCCTCAGTTTTTTAACCTCTTAAGATGCCTCGTAGTTATTAACATTCTCAGTTTAAGTGTCACCTCGGCTCTAAATTAGGGCAAAGAGTGGAGCCCAGAAGAACCCTTCAAATAAGAAACTTTATTTGCAATTTCAGACAATAAAGTCAATTGGACTTCAATTAGCAAACTCAAAGTAACTCATCTGTTGTCAAATAGCAAGGCAAGACAGTGAAGGTAAAACATTTGTTATCACAAAACCACAGCCACAGATAATAGCGGTAAGACGCACAGCACTTTATTTAGGCTAGATACACTACACATAATCAGGATTCAATCCTTAAAAACAGGCAAATGGAATGTGAAGTCTCTTAAGGCTAAAAGTTAGATATATTACTCATTTCATAAAATGTGCAAAGATCATAATGGTTGACCATCGAAAACATAACCAATTCCAGATCTATTATTATTCTAAGTTTAATGCTCTAGGCATATTTTTTCAACTAACATAACAACTTCATTCATTTCTTACATTTATTATTTTTTCATATTTCATTGCTTTGAACACATTGTTTGAATATATAAAGTGTTTATTAGCCACTACGTTTAATACTTGTATAGATTAGCACCAGCCGCTGCTTTCAATTGTTGATGATGGCAACCCCAACACAGGTAATCCTCTGGGATACCTGTATTCCCCTCTAAATTGAGGTTTTTTGTATTATTTGTATTCGTATGTTTTATTTTTTCTTAGGGGTGGAATAAAAAAATTATTATAATTATTATTATTAGGACAAAGTGTCACTTGAACTATTTGCGCCAAAGGAATTGAGAATTTTTAAAATTTCTCGTTTATTTCACACCTGAATTCATGTTTATAAATTTCACTATGCAAATTTTATGATGAATATAGCAAGGAATACCCTATTTGGAATCAAATTCTGAAAAAAAGAAAGGTTTCATTGGTACAATCCCCGCTCCGGGTTAGTCTGTAGTGTCTGTGGTACCACCATCATCAGCTTCTTCCATTAGGACATAAAAAAAATCTTCCTTGATTTGGACCATGGCCATGATTCCGTCCAACCTTTGACTGTGCGCTCCGCTGAAACTGGGATCGAAAAAAGAATCCTCTTCACCAGACATGCTCACCGTTACACTCGCAGCGAGGCCAGGAGTGAAACGTCAAGCAAAACAAACAGAGAAAGAGACGGATGGGGTATTTTTTTATTCGGGGACGCTTGGAACAGCTCCCTGCACGCGATTACCGTTGTTCTTCCCCAATTAGGGATTATTCCCGTCAAATGAAGGGTCACGCGAGAGAAACCCATAGCCCGCGAATCCACGAGAGTTTACTCTTTTCCCTTGTCCCTCATTCAGTCGACCGAAAACCCTTCTCCCGTTGTTCCGAACACGAGAAAAGCTTAAGCCCAAAGAGGTTTAGCAGAACGGTGATTATACGGACTCGCAGGCGTCACCGTTGCAGAAGACATGTCGCCTGGGAAACAATGACTAAATAACTGACCTAGCCAACCATCGATTAGTAATTGTAAAAAGGGATCTAGGTAAATGCGATGGGAAAGGAAAATGGAGAGACTACTTTTCCGACGTCTTTCTTCATTCAAAGTGCACCTAGGCTGTTGCACGAAATGCACTTGGTTACGGAGTTAGAACGTGCATAGAGAAGTCACAACACAAACAGCATACTGGGCTGACTAGAATTCCTCCTCGACAAAGGCATTGAAAACATTTTAAGAATTTCATTCGCGCCGGAAAGGTTTCTGGTGGGATTCGCAAATTTCCTTGACTTTCTGTGCATCATAACACGTGTACCACAATCTCAAAGAAATAGTTTTAAAAATACTACTGGCAAAGTAAAGGGGTGACATTCCCAGATCTCAATCATAGGTCCAATCAATATTAATAGTTAATTAGTATCAACTATCAAAAGTGTCAATTAATACTAAGATAATACTAATAATCACCTCAATTCCGTGTATATTTTTTCGCCACTGGGGTATACTGCTTTTCTAAGTTTCTACTTATCATGTTTATTTTTCCCTTTCTTCCATGATTGCAACATCTGTAGTTGATGGAATCGGGCGATATTTTGTGTAACTCCATTGCTAGTACCTAGGTGAAAAAAGACATTGCACTTCCACTGCTTAAAAGACAATTTGTTAATGATTAGTTTTGCTACAATTTAGCATTCTTGTAATATTATTTATATATTTATACCAGAGGATACTACGGTGTAGCAAAACTAGTCGTTAATAGATTTTTTTTGAGCGGTGGAATTGCATCTTCAACTACTATTGCAACATCTATTTATGGCACTATTAAAAAATTCATTGAATTCAATGGTGTGCTAAACCTACCATATTATTTTCTTCAAACATGGCAGTTCAAGTAACAGACGAAAATGGAACTTTTCGTTTGCATGGATCATGTATTTGGATACCTGCGAGAGATTACGGGAATAGATCGAGGCCTACCGCCATGCGAATGTTGAGGAGAATAGCAAACGTTCTAAAATGTACAGAAGGAAGACACATTGGTAGGTGAGGATAACTTGAAAATTCTTAGAATGATTAATAAATCGAAGACAAAGAAAGAGAGCTTATTAATTTGACAATATAATATAAGTAGGAAATGAATTATGAAAACTATGAGGCGGAGAAAGAAAATTTCGTAAATCCTTAACCGGTGGATTTAAAACATAATTAGAATCATTAAAACGTATAGGGTTCAAAGTCCTTTCTAAAAGAGTCAGACGGTTCATATTCATCAGCAATCGAGAAATCAAGGACTACATCCTACTACGAGTACTTCAAGCATGATACTTTTCACAACCCATTCCAAGTATATAAGCAGCATTATGTTTGCATTTAATATTGAAGCCCGGTACCATATATTCAATGAAATCAACCATTCCTTTTCTTTAAAAAAATGATTCCAACGCATTTCCTTGCGACGGTCTGATTCATAAAGTACCTATATTGAACTAGGACAAGAAGAATCTAATTACTCTCCGTACTTTTTTATTTATTTATTTAACACCAAAAACAGCACGAAGGCCTTTACATAGGGTTGTATAAAAATATAAATAATAATAAAATATAACAATAACAAATTACGTCCCTAGAGACATCGAGTCCGTCGTGGAGAACGATAAGTGTACGATCTGGTGGAATTATTCCTTCTCCACCTCCAGACAGTTGGAGGCGACGAAGCCTGATATCGTTCTCCTCGACAATCTCTCTCATGCCATGTTCGTGATCGAGTTTTCGGCACCGGCCGAAACGAACATGGCAGCGAAGGAGATTGAAAAGAGGACTAAATATCAAGATCTGCTCGGCGAACTCCGCCAAATGTACGCGGGCTACTCAGTGAAACTGGTAGTCCTCATCGTGGACGTGCTTGGTGGTGTCAAGAGCTCACTGGTCGAAACTCTCAAGTACATTCCGGCGTGCAGGGCGCGAGCGGATGCACTTGCAAGTGCAATGCAGAAGGCTGTCCTTCTCGGGTCCCTCCGCGTGCTTCGTGCGCATGACCCTAATGCTGGGTAGCCACCTATCCACCGGTGGCAGACGTGGCTACCCTTAGGCGCGACCCCTCTCTAGTCTCCGGCAATTATGACGGCAACGAAACCTGATGCTAGCCGGAGACTCGGAGGTGGAAGTTATCAATTGTAACAAAACAATAACAATTAACAAAAGTGACAACAAGCAGAATTTGAATTGGAAGGGGTATGTATGAGATCGAAAGGCGTTGTATGTGGCTGCTGAAAGTGCTACGTGGGTGAAGAGGTCAAGGGAAATGAGGTGATGGAAAGGACATTGGAAAGGGAAGGTAAATGGTAGAATGAGGAACGCTGGGCAACTGAAATTCGGAATTTGGGCTTGCGTAATGGTTCAATATTGCGAGTCGTGCGGGATGGAATGTGGAGTGAAAAGTAAGAGAGGGGATCAATGCATCGGAAGGACCCATTCAAGATGCTGTGAAGGAATTTGAGGTCGGATGTCCGTCAGCGGTGGGTGAGGTGAACTAAGCCAAACGAAAGTAATATTTCCCTACGTGAGGAGTCTGAGGTGAGGAATGCGATGCCGTAGTACTGCTAAGAAGAAACTGAGAGGGCGGTTGAGTAATTTAAGTGCGGTAGGGGAGGCAGTGGACCAAATGGGTGAGTTGCACACATCCAATAAATACTGATTTCAGAGCAAGCAGTTTGGAGACCTCGTTTAGAGGGTAAAGAATACCAACAACCGCCATTTGTGATACTTCTAATACAATGATACTTGTTCCACAACAGAGCATGCGATCGTTATTTGTCCTCACCGTACTTACCTCACTGCGATACAAAAGTGCATCTGTTCAAGCGCTCATACAGACGTTTAAAACTAATGTTTCCAACCCCTAGATTTGTGTCGTCGGCTGCTTGAAGACTTTCTCGAACTGGGGCAACTTCTTCGCTACCCCGCTGCAAGAGAAACAACTCCTCTGCATCCCTTAGGAGGACGAGGGTTTGAGGGCACGGGGAAGGGAGGGATTCGCTGTGACTACGTCACCCGGCCATTCGGAGTCGAGAGAGGGGTGCGTCGACGGAATTAATTCGCGTGACGGGACGACTTCCGGGCCTCGAGATATCTCCAAGCGACTCGAGTGGAGCGGAGTGGAGTTGTGCACTTGGCCAAGGATTTAAGAGCCCGGGAAGGCCCTCGAGCGCGTTAACTCGCGTCGTTGGATATCGCCGTCAAAAAAGAGCGAACATTTATTCCCGCGGTCGCGAAACGGGAATGAAATACGAGCCAGCACTCGGGACGTGAAGTGCTCGGGAGAAAATAATCGCAGGGTTTTAGAATTTCCCTCCATTGAAAAGGGTATCGTGAAACTTTTTGTTAAATGAAATGGAATCACGCAGGTTGGGTTTTCGTGAATTAATTCCCCGTGAAAGAGGAAGGTAGTATTAGCCGAGTCTTCTCGGGTTCAGCACTGGGTCAGGCAATCGGCGACTGCCAACGTTTCGAATGATAGCACTGTCGTCATCTTCAGGGTGACACTCTACGCCTTGAAGAAAACGACAGTGTCTGCCGTAAAAACTTTGACAGTTGCCGTATTCCTGATCTGGATGAGAAGCCGAGAAGACTTTACCACCGTTTCTCGCCGGGAAAAGACCAGACGCTTCAAAGTTATCCACAGCAAGCAAACACGGTGCCGACTCGCGAGAAATTTCGTTTTTGGAGACTGATTTACGACGAAAAAAGTATACAACCATAAGTAGTACAGGAAAAGACATCTACATGTACGCAACACCCTGCAAGTCACCGCGAGAGTGTGTGATATCTGCTTTCATTAAGGTCAATCAAGTAGGGCAGAACCTAAATGCACATACAAGTGCCGTAAACTAATGCCTTCCTACCAAAATCATGTTTCTAACGCGGGAACCCACCTACGGTGAGAAAATTTCAAATTCAATGTAGGAAGGCCAGTTTATTTCATTGCGTCCACTGTAGCTAATCAGTAATATCTGGCGCATCTTCATCATCATCGGTCAACAATCCTAGGATTGGTTTGACGCAGCCCTCCACTCGATTCTTCTATCGGCCAACCTCTTCATATTGACGTAGCTCCTCTCTTTTACATCCTTCACAACTTGCTCCATATATCTCATACGAGGCCTGCCTTTTCCAATCTTTCTGTTCACCCATCCCTCTACGATTGTCTTCACCAGGTTATCGTGTCTCAAGTTGTCCCGTCTTCTTTTCAAGGTTTCCAGTAGACATCTCTTTTCTCCCACTCTTCTTAGTACTTCTTCGTTTGTCACTCAATCGATCTATCTTATCTTCATCATTCTTCCGGTAGCACCACATTTCAAATGCTTCCAGCCTGGACTTCTCTGCTGCTGTTATTGTCCATGCTTCGCTGCCATATAGTAGAATGCTCAATATTTATGTCCTAATGAAATGTTTCCTCACTTCCACACTTGTATTTTCAGCTGTAAGCAGAGTCTTCTTATGGTAATCTGGCAGATGAAAAATATTAATCGTCTTAGTTTAAGCAGTAACGGAAAAGATTTTCTCTCAGATTTCAACGCAAGGTCTAGAATAGGCGAACCTTCCAACAAATGTGATCAGATACTGTGATACAGTTACACTAACTGAGATAGAAAATTAAGCGTTCTCGTGTTTCATCTTAGTATCACAAGAGTAAAAATAAATCAATGCAAATCGGCAGCCGCTACCGTTTGGATTCTGCTTCTACCTAGGGCCATTTAAAAAAATCTTTTAAACTGAAGTAGCAAAAAATTTCAACTTCTCATTCCCTTATTTGAACATCATTTACTGAGTCTTACTCTTGCCCTTCACGGAAAGTGGAACTTTGTAAAGCTCAAGGCCCTTTTTATATGTAATACGTCACACCATAGCCAGCACGTCATTGAAAAATCACCATTCCTGTTCTCCTCATGTAAAAGCTTACATTCAAAGCATTTTTAAATTATTACGTTCTGGCGCTAAAGGGCGCCGCGCTCAAATAACAAAGCAATAAATGTTTCTTACGTAAAATAATATACTTTAGAGTGAATAATTTAAGTCAAATTGATGATGTTGAGCATATTATACCGCATTACCAGAGAATAAGGCAGAAAATAGAAGAAAACCTCGATATTCCCAAGTGCTACAAAATATAAACACATAATTTGCCTCCCTTCGTAAGTCTTCTCGAATTTCATAAAATAAGCGATACTTTAATTTCCACCACCCGCTATTCTGCCTCCTTTCAGTAGGCATTAATTTGAAATGGACTGCAATGTATTTTCTTCATTATTTTTAAACTTATATCTCCAGAGCTATAACGTAAAGGACACCGGGCTAAACAATGTAATTTTACATCTTTCCAACAGAATCCAAAACTGTTATATTTCTAGTGATAAACGGTTGCATTCAAGTCTACCGCTACTACAGGTACCCATATTAAGTACTTCACACGCATCTCTAGGCATTTCATATCTCCGCTTAAGGTTTTATGTCGACTTTTCTACTGAACAGTACAGTACATTACTAAAATAAAACTGCATATCTACATCTACATAATACCCTGGGAGCCACCTATAGGATCTGTGGCAGGGGGGTGAAGATCAACAAGCATACACTATTGACATTAAACTAGGATAATACATGGAGGCATGCTAGATTATAGTGTCACGTGCAGCTAGGTGGTTAGTATCTACCAGTAGTGCGTTAGTAAAGTGTACTTTCAAAGTTTGTTACCGCGATATTTTAATTACCGCACGTTTCAGAAATCAGTAGGTAGGTATATAAAGAAGATAAACAGATGTCTTGAACAAAACATTACCTGTTGCGACGTATCAAAATCAATCTCAATTAGGTACCAAGTAGATACAAACCATCTAGTTAGACGTGACTTATATCTAACATATTTCCATGAATTAGTAGCATTGTAGCTCTTATGTATTTCATGTTTGACGATATTCACCCCCTTCCACCATCACGGTGGCTCGCTGCGTATAACGGTGATAAATAGATACACATTAGGTTTTAGACAGAAGTTCCCCTCTGTTAGTAAGCATCTGCTAAGACCAATATTTAACCAACCCCATTACAACTATGAACATCTTCGTCTGACATGCTAACCAAATAAAAATATTCCGTAGCATAATAAATCCCATGTAATTAGAAAACAGTTGCACTCTTGATATTATTATCGTTGAAAGTAATCCGAAGAAAAAAACTAATCATGGGAATTGAAGCAGGTCATCAACCTCGTAAAGGGTACGGCAGCTTTCAACCCTGCCGTCGGGTCCTGGCCTTCGCGCCAGCGAGAGGGAAACACCAGGTGTCAAGAGCTTTGGTCATTTTTAATTGATTGGTTAGGTGACTGCGACGCGGAGCTTCCTCTGCGCTCCGCGCCCTTCAACTGTCCTCCTCGCTCAATGCGACGGCGGGTCGCGCGGCATTTTTATTTTCTGCCTCGAAAGCGCTCGCCTGACGTCACAATCGTAGTTCAGCCGACGCGGCCGGCGCGGTAATTTGACGGAACATTGGCATCCCGACGGCGCGGCTCGGGTTTTAATTCGTCCAGCTGCGTGCAAACAGTGCCAGAGAGACAACGGTTCAATAATGAGGGGCGAGAGTGCGTCGAGGTGGAGAGGTATCGGAGGGGACAAAGCGGGCGAAGAGGGAAAAAAAAAATATATATATACGTTGCTCCCCCGTTCAACGATACAGCGTTCGCTAGTATTCGGGAAAACCAGGCTCGTTGTCACAATTTCAATCTCGCATGAGAAGAGAATTCTGGACGAATACAGTTTGATAGCTTGCTGCAGGTGAAGCTGAATGAACGCTTCAAATGCAGACTTCAATTTTACCCCTTGTGTAAATTGGGTGAGGATATACATTGGCAAATTTATTTTCCAGCAATATTTCCCTACCGCTAAAATTAGGCGGAGCTGTAACATGAAATTTCTTCACCCTTGCCTACACGAAAATCACCCATTCAAAATTTATCGCTGGAAAGTAATTAAAATTTAATGCCCCCTTACATGGAAAAGCGATTATTCAGCAGCTTAAAAGTCGTTTTACCCACAAAAATATAAAAAAATAATCCTAAGTGACATGAATCACTTTTCTTCTCCAATCACGAAACTTTAAGATGAACATAGGTTCCATATTGCTACCATAATTATAAATATACTTATTTGTAGGAAAATGTATCCATATTTCACAAGGTACCCCCGGTAAAACATCACCCAAAGCCCGTCAGATGGAAATGAGGTACATTATTTACACAAGGCTTTTACACGGCAGCCAAAATAGGAGACGTAAACTAGGTTCAAGGAGCTGGTTCTACCTCGAGCACAGGAGGAGGACTTAAAAAAATGAATGTCTAAGTGGAGAAATGCCGGAGAATATCCGCGCGCCTTGCTTTATACGCGCTTCCCCCTCGCTTCGTAAGTGCCTCCTTTTTAGCGTGCCATCCAGCAGACGGCTCGATGCACTTCATGCTCACTCAACACGGTATACACACTCCAGCCCCAACGAAGATGCATGCGTGAGGGAGGAGGCCTGTCTAAATCTAAAAGCCGAGATAGGGCACTCGTTGCATGGTGCCTTTCTACTGGCAGCCATCTCTCTCCGAATCTAAATAAGGGGTATGGGTCTTTCTTCCTCTGTAGGAAATTGGATTACATCATACCTAACCCACCGGAAACAGAAAGTTATCTCAAATGACTCTTGCTCCTTGTGGGCCGATAGATCTCGACGAGTACCTCAAGGCTCTATCCTTGGACCTCTTTTATTCTCTCTTTATATTAATGACTGTCCATTATCGCTCAGAAACTGCAAACAGCATATTTACGCTGACGACTTTCAAATATATCTAAACTCAGCTGTAACCACAACTTACGTAATAATTTGGAAAACGTCAATAATGATCTCGTAAAAATAATTTATTGGAGCATAGCCAACTTCTTAAAAATTAATCCTGGCAAATCACAAGCCATCATAATTGGATATCCGAGAATTCTTGCATCATTAAAAAAATATGAGCTTGCGCCCTTACGAATAAATGGTGATCCAATTCCTTATTGCAAGGCAGTTAGAAATTTGGGTATATTGGTGGGTGAAAACCTATCATGGTCGTACCATGTAAATAATACCTGTAAAACCATCAATAAATCATTATTTCCCCTCCTCAGATTGAAATATGTGATCCCCACATCTCTTACGGCACAGCTGGTTACAGCGTTAATTTTAATACACTTTGACTACGCTGATACAGTTTATCAAGACCTATCACAAGAACAGTCACTAAAACTTAAACGCTCTCTGAATGATTGCATCAAGTTTATTGGGCTTCATAAATAAATCACTTAATTCCCTTTTAATTTTTTTTCTCTTCGCCTTTTGTAATTTTTCTTTACTTTAATTTTATATTTTAGCTACTAATTTTCCTATGCACAAATTATATTTGAGCTATTCTTAAACACTAGCTTTACCATCAGTAGGATTTCACAGGTTTTTCACACGCTCCACTTCTTGAGTGATTGTTTTCCCGCGGTGGGTTTTTGCGTGAAGGATGTAAGCATAATAATCCTCACGTTTTTCCCACATTGTAAATTCTTTCACACACCATTTGTTTTGCAATATTGATATATTATGTGTATATGTTTATTTTGCATTCATTTATAATTATTTAATTCCTAGAAGTACATTCTTAAATGATTTTTTTAACCTCAGATTGTAATTGTATTGACCATTATATGATTTACATATTTATGTTGACAAGGGGTTAGATGTCAGAAGGGACATTTTGGTCTCAATCCGGCCCCAATAGAGCTTTAATTAATTAGAGCTTTAATAAAAGCCTAAACCTTTTATTATTATTATTCTGGATTATATTCCTCACCACCCATGCCTATTCACGAATTTTATCAGCAATGAAATAACTTTGATAATGAAATAAAATGTTGATGGGCAATTGCTGCGCGATAAACTGTTACATACATAGCTAGAGTCCTCAATCTTAGGGCCCGGGTTCGAATTTCGACTTTATTAGGTGGAGTAGTGGCAAGAGTCCTGGGTTCTTACCCTTAAGGCCAGGGTTTGAGTCCCGGCTTAGGTGTTTCAGACCAAGTGTGAAGGTATATGGGTAAAAGTAAAATGGGCCAATAGATAAATTGCCAAGCGTTCTAATACGACCTTAATAAACGAATGGAACCTAGTTTTTCTTTGAGCAAGGAATCTAAATAGTCGATTTCCAGACAATATATGAGTATGGAACAGAGCTTTTGTTAAAGCTCAAGTTTGCATTAAAAACTATTTCTACATCTTTGATCCAATTTTAGCAATCACATTAACGCTTCACTCTAGGAAAAAGTGAAAAAAATACTAAATTCACTTTTAACAATATTCTCCGCTAATGAGCAATGGAAAATCGTTCTCTGAATCTAGTTTACGAGAAGGGGTGGATAACGGAAGAGAGAGGGGGTTCGAAAGCATCAGAGATTTAGAATAGAATAGTATTTATTTCTAAAACCTAGTCCTTCGGACTTAAGGTTATAATGTGTTACAGTTATTGCATAAATGCACTCTCCCAGTTACAAAATTACACAGTTACATTACCGAACATTACAGAAGACAATTACAAAAATATTGAGAGACATATATGAAATATTGAATTAGAGATTAATAACGGTTGGACGGGGTACCAAAAAAAATACGAGTCCTCGTCACCTACCTCCATTGCACCAACCTCCAATCCAATAAGTATTACTTCCTGAATGCAATTTTTAAGTTTACAAATTTGGAGATATTTTATCGTACACTAGATGGAGAAGGAGATGGGATTGAAAAAATGAGACACAGAAGGATATGAGAATGAGAGTGAATGAATGAGAAGGAAGGAGAGAGGAATGCGGATGAAGAAGTGGGCGTGGTTAGAACTCGAAGAGGACCGAGGATATAACCCTGCGGTGAGCGATGGCGAAGCGTTAGCTTCAGGTTAAGCGGCCGACGAAATAAAAAATATTCTCCGGCTAACGCGCTCCTGCAACTGCCGAGAGAAGACGAGAAAGAAGAAGAAAAGGGGCCGGCGGATTCTTGAGAGGGTAAGAAGCAACGGAGGAGCGCTCTATAACCGCGTGCAGTAACGATGATTGATGTCCCGTGTCCTCCGTGGCCCAACCACCGACCCTCGCTCCCTCCCTGCAACCGAAAACCTGTGCCGGAAATTTCTCCGCCTCCTCATTCCCTCCTCCTTACTCTCACACTGTCTCCGCTCCCCCCACGCCTCTGGTTAAGGGTGCGGCAAATGTAAGGAGCGGACAATGAATGGAACGGGAAGACGGTGCGGGGAATAGCAGTGATAGATATAGACAAACGACCTTTTGTTCTAGGGGCGGGTCGGGAGGTCTTCGGATTCGCGGGCGGCAAGGAATGCAATCCATCACGATTGCTCCCCTACGTTCTCCGATTTCATCTAATTCCACCTAAGATAGTGCTAGGGTAATGAAGTTTAGTTCACTCTCCACTCTCTCTGTCATCAAGGAGCTGGTAAAAGCTTCCAGTAAGAACCCTAATTGTCTCCAAATTAGAAATACGAGAACTTTGAGGACAAAAATCGGAGGGCAAAAAATATAATTGAAACGATGAAACGCAGTGAACTATAAAATTAGGAAACTTAAACGTATGTTAACAAGATTTAACTGTAGATAAAATGGATGTGGAAAGATATAGAGAAAAGGTCAATCTTTTGATTGAAACGTAATCCTTTCCTTCCTAGTTACTTCTGCTAGCCATCTGATTTCCAGATAATCTTTGACAATTTACGTTTTTTTCACACAATCTGGTAGCGAATCCTCATAGCTATATAACACCCACCCTTTAGGGAAGATATTGATCCATAATCCTCAGGGAAAATCCTCAGCGAGATGTTCCAGGTTCTTATTTCAAAGATGAGGATCAATAATTTGTGTGTGAAGAGGCAAGTCATTTCCAAAATGTTCCTGTGGCAGCAGTTAGTTAAATTTTGATAAGTGTAACTCATTAAACAGAAATTATGTACATTTAAACACGAAAATCAATGAAGCTCCATAAATCTTTCCTCTTAAGACTTGAATACACAAATTCCCATGCAATCGGATTACGTCTCAAAATCAACAAACATCTTTCAAAAAGCAAGCTCCGTGTTTTCGTTGACTATAAAAATATTTTTCCTCCTCATCTGAAACTGAAGCAAGAGATGTGTTTTAGCTTTCGATAATGAAGTTTAAATCTCTGAGAAAAGAGAATTAAGGACCTCCTTGTGTTGGGAATCGAGTTTCACTTATCTCTCGAGTTGCATTTATCATGACAGATATATTGCAAAATAAATCTCGCTTTGAGTTTTTTTTCAGTATTCGTTTGAGAGAATGTAATTTTTTTAATAAAAGAAGACCGTTCTTAAATTTTTCATTGCCAACAAGTTCCAGACTGCTATTTTTAGGGAAATATCTCACACTCCGGGGTAGTGAAAGGCAGCTTCCTCAGCCTGCCTCTGGATTAGATCATTAATTCATGCTGATCCAGGAGACCATTGACACATTCCGCGTATTCATCACCCATCGAGGAGCAAGGCGTGGGACATCGCTTAATCACAATGGCTGGCATTATTCGAAAACCTTCTTCCATGCGCTCTAGAAATAGATAAATCAGTATTCTGCCATCATTACGTTTCCAATAACGCCGGTTGTCGGAAAATGCAAGAAGCCTTCAAGGACGGTTCAAACGGAGGCAGGTAATAGGGATGGAGGAAGAAGACTATTTAGGGTCTCCCGAATCCATCCCGTTAGTCCCCCATCGATCTCCTGCCCGCCATCAGACGTTCCTCCGCAGACAATACACTCCCTTGCTCAAGGGGTCGTCAAGGCCTGGAGTCATTAGCGTACGATGCTGGGGTGGAAATAGAATTGAGTTCATCATCTCGATGCGTCGATGACTCTAACGCCGCACTACGGGGTACAGAGGTAGCGCTCACTTTCAAAATCGTAAAACCTTTGAATGAATTGAGATTTGAACATAAATTTTTTTTATTTGAAAGGTAAAATCATAAGGAATAGACGAAAAATATGTATCAAATGAATCATAGCAATAGAACTCTGCAGAAATTGTGCGAATGCCGCAATTTTTTCCAATTATTTTTAGACTAAAATAAATCAGCGAAAAATAAATGTTTAAGAACAAAAATTTGCATATTACTATTTTTTCTCATACCCTTTGATAAGAAGATTAAACCAAGTCGAAATAACAATTAATGTTTTTGCTATGTACAATTTTTATTAATAAATTAAATAATTGAGTTAGTATTAACGTTGGAAAGTATTTAAAAGCAGATTTGTAATCTTCGATAGAAATATAGTAAAAAGCATTGAGATTTTTTTAAATGCAGTAAGTAGTTTAGCCACAAATCGATTTCAAATGTATCGAGTCACGTAACATTCTAATTGTGACTCAGCGCGCGCTGCACAATGTCAACCACAAGGTGCAATGAATTACGTTGTATAACGTTCAAAATGGTTAATCTCGGTCCAGTTTCAAGATAACTTTGAATATAATATGTCATTACAAAGCTAATAAGTGTATCTATTGATAAAAAAATGCTTATGTCAGCCTTATTGCAAAAACGTTACGAAAATTTAATTTTTTCCAGACCGAATTATTTATATGACGAGGAACTAGAAATCTACGGCGCGCCGTAGGTGGGAAAGTGCGTGGGAGGGTAATTTTTGCGAGCACATAGGCAACCCCCTAGCAAAGAGAAATATTCAGACCACTACAAAACCACTAACCACCCGAGCACATCCTTGGTGTACATATAAACACCACTACCAATAACTATAGGTTCCTAGACAGTCTCTGCCTGATGCACCCTTTATTACCCAGTATTCGATCCTATCAGGCAACACTTATATTACAAGTAATCGCTTTTCGCATCTTAAAACTTTTAATTTCAACCCCCATACTGCTCCAAAATCCGTATCCGCTTCCTGCTTATCCCCAGCTACCCATCACTCATTCCTCAACTGGAGCATTCAATAGTCTACTGAGCTGCATTACTTTCTCAACACAGTTTTCTGTCTCCTAAGTATTTCTCCCAATAACTTGGTTTCCTCACCTATCATGACTAATACTTCTCCATTTGAGTTTTCCAAATCCACACTCCTCTACACGAACACTGCGGAACCCTCCAGCCATCCTCGGAAGTCGGGTTGAAAACGTGGCGGTCCGGTAGCCTCAGAACTCAAAGGAGTCTCAGGTTTGGTTATTTAGGGGAGGCGACAGCTGAGGTCATTTGCGCCGTTTAGGATAGGTGGATAGTTGGGTAATGGTAGGAGTTTTCAGGGAACGGAGGAAGGGTGGAGAGAAACCCGGCGTCGGCATTAGCCTACTCTTAACGAAAGGCGCCAAGGGGACCACGGCTTAACGTCCCATCCGACGGACGGAGTACTGAACTTGAAATGCCCACCACTACGCACTCAAATGGGGACTGGTTTTCAACTGAAAAATCCGCCACTGCCGGGAATCGAACCCGGCCCCTAGGAGTCTCAGTACTACGCATAGGAGTAAGTTAGGTCACATAATAAGATGCTACCTTAGCAGTTGGGGCACCTCAAAACGTAAGTCAACTCTACTATGAAAAGCCTTCCAACAAAGTCTTCCATCCCAGAAGCCCAAGCTTCCGCTCAATTCATCGACTCATTTGGTATCCGAGGCTTCACCGATAGGACTGAAGACTACTCAGACATACTGTGCACTACTTGAGAGCCGGTATAAGAGCCTCATGCAGGAATATCTGCGGGATATGCAAGAATGATTGCGCCAACGTCACACTTTTTCAGCACGACTGCACTTCCTTAGCCGTGGATTGAACCGTGCATAATTATTTCTCATTATCTAATTTCTACTGCGCCACCCAACGAGGGATATATCTACATAATTTCTCAACAGAAATACAGTATTCCTAACTTTCAGCATCGCCTTCAGTGAAATACAGCCCCACCAGATATCTGCTTCAACAAGCTCTAAGGTAAATATTTTATCCAGGACTGAAATACGCAAACCCCAAGAAACTTGCCGAGCAGCAAGTTGATAGTACGCCATTGAAAATATGTTCACACACGGCAGCAAGCATTGAAACTAGTGCCACTAGCTGCATGATGACAACGGCATACTTTACTTTTCTGCTTTAATAAACAAGTGGAAAACGTCATTAAAACTGCGTTATGATATTTCCAGGCGTGCACAAATAAAATGCACGTCTTTTCATCCATGATTAAGAATGTTAAAATTTTAACTTGTATGGAATACATTTTCTGTACGCATTATGTCAAGGCCAGATGAAGGAGTCAAAGTGATATCGTACAGCAATCTTAAGCATTCTATATCATTGACAAATTTGAAAGCTGAGATTGTTTATAAAATTTTCTTGAATATCTGACTCACTTTCAAAGAAAAAAAATAGCAAAATAAACATTGATACTCATTATTACATTTGACTACAAAAAACACGCCAAGATTACAGAACATTGATCATATCTTTCGTCATAACAAATAGTTTTTCCTAGATTAGATTCTGAAAACCAAATAATATTTTTCCCTAATTTTGTGATAATGCAGTTAAAGTTGAAATTAATTACTCACTTATTACAATTTCATTTGGTAGTTAAATTTTTCAAAACTTATTCTAAACTACATAAACATTGAAGTGATTGTTAATTATCTACTGAGCGAAATGATATAGTAATATTTTACTTAATTTTATAAAGCAGAAATCATACACTGCGATCAGCTTCACCATGATAAGGTACCATCAGCCACTCGCAGTGTATATCCTCAATTTAATAAAATATAGTGGAAAATCAGATCTCATTCAATGAATATTCACACTTTTACAAAGTTATACCTGATGTGATGGATTATTAACTGCTTTAAATTCATGAAAACCGCATTTCAAACTGAAATATTAAATATGACTTTGAAATGTAAGTCACATTAAACTTGATCTTGGATTCGACATTAATATGCCTTTAGCAAATCTTTTTTCTGTCACATTTCACTAAAACTCTCTTCGAAAAAAATGAAGTATTTTGACGAACGGCAAAAATAACCTAATAGTAACATTTACAGCGTAGTAAGTTACGGTGGAGAAGCTGCGTAAAGACCTGAGAAAATTCTTTGGTTCGTAGTACATCTCACCATTATTCATTAAAAGTCCACTTTTCTTGATTTTCCGTCCCATAAGTGTGTAATGTCTCTGTGAAATTATGAAGGGAGAGAAAGCAGAAAAATGTAGAGGAAACACCGAAAATTCAGCGTACAAACAGGAAAAAAGTATATATAAACTATCAATGAAAAGATGAAAATGATCCTGCTGGCAAAAAATGCATTTCAGCTTCTGCAAAAAGAAAGTTACTTGGATAAAAATGTGCATTATCTCATTTCAGAGCGAAGGATATTTACAAAGGATTGTGATCTTTCCGGATAGCCGTGAACTTCACAGATTTAAATCTATTAGAGAAATTTCAATCGGATAGCTTTACTGAAGACGTTAGGCACATATTAAAAACACCAGCATTTTGTGCTAGATTTGACCAGATAAATAAGATTAGAGAGATAGATTGTCGTACTGATAGATTCAAAATCGCATTTTTCCCCCGTACTATAAGAGAACAGAATAGGCAGCATAGCAAAGGGATAGGTGGGGGAAATAGTTTAGAGTAGGCTGTAGTGCATGATGCATGTATTAATCCCTTAAATACTATAGATACTAACAATCTAGTTGCATGATACCCTATAGTTGCTTGTTTGCATGTCGGTAGTGCTTGCTTGGTGATCTTCACTCCCTGCCACACACCCTCGCGGTGGCTTGTAGGGTATCGTGTAGATGTAGATGAACGACTTTGCGTTATCATGAAATATTTCCCGCCCCAAAAGGGGGTAGTGCTCCAATAGCTCGAAACTTTCCCAAGAGGAATAATACAAAGCGCAACTCCGTATGACCGATAATGGCCACTTAGTTGGTGAGAACATTTTATCTTCAGTAATACCACTGGACTCCTGTGACACGCGTGTTGAACACAATGGAGCCCCAACATTACGACCACGGTGGAATTAACGCACGCAAAAAGGCGTAAGCGGCCAAAAAAAAGCGATAAGGCTCGCGAATCTTTCCCTTTCACCTCCATTACACGCCCGACCTCTCCGCTCCCCCCCTCCTCCATCCCCTCACCACACTCCATCAGCTTAAATTTCTCACGACTCAATCTTTCCATTCTCCGCCGAACAAAAAGCGCCCCCGGGGAACGCGGGAGAGGCTGAGAGAGATTCCCTTCCCACCGAAGACGCGCGGATCCCTCTTGAGGACCTCCCTCCACCCCCACATCTCCCTGGGCCGATCCACGAATCCCATCCTTCCGCGGGGCAACGGAAACAAACGTAAGTGAGGGATGGCATTCGGAGACCTTCACCCGGGCCGACGTTCCATCATAAACCTACTCTCTCCCACTCACTTTCGCGGCTCGCGTCATTATCATCCTCCTACTCTCTCTTACGCTCTCCGGCTCCCTTCCGAGGTCTGGGGAGGGAACTGCAAGGGGAGAAGGAGGCTCGCGAGGCGAAATACGGCGGCGCGCAGCCGAGTGATTCATGCACTCGCGTGGGGCTCCATACTCCGAGAACTGTGTGCCTTCCCCAGCTCTTATCGCTCGCCCAAATGTCTCGGTCGGCAGAAGAGGGTTTTGCGGATTCCACTCAAGTCGAAAGAGAGAGTTTAGCTACGTTTTCATGTGGGCGTTTTTGCGTTGACGCACACTGAGCCACCAATCAGAAACGAGCACGCCAACGCAGCCTGCGTTGCCGTCGGAGTTGGTCAACTTTCATCTTTCTGTGTTGACGCAGCTGCGTCACAGCAAGGAACAACGCATTCTACCTGTCATTTGCTCGTCACGTGATTCTTTCGCTGGATTACACGTATACCACGGTTTACCACCGTCATATGTTTTGGTGCGTTGCTGCCGGCGCTGCCGGTGACATGAAAACAGGGTATTTTCCTGCCGCACAACGCAGCGTCAACGCAACGCAAAAACGGCCACATGAAAACGTAGCTTTAATCACCAGGGTACTACGCGTCATACCTTACCGCAGTATACCATTTCCCCCCAATTTTTCACCTCTCACTGCTATTTTGATATTCTCCCCATTTCGTAGTAGAGCTTATTCAGGGTACATATGCAGCATTTTACTCTATGGCAGCGAAGCATGGACGATAACGGCAGCTGAGAAGTCAAGGTCGGGAGCACATGAAATGTGGTGCTACCGAAGAAGAATGAAGATAAAATGGATCGACCGAGTGACAAATGAAGTCTCACGAAGTATTGCAGAAAAGAGAAGTCTGCTGTAAACCCTAAAAATAGAACGGGACAACGTAATCGGACGTATCTTAAGACAGGGTGACCTGATATAGACAATGGGGTCGTTTACCATGTTTTTTATCGCCGGATCTGATAGATAAATAAAAAGACCCGTATTTTTCCGTTTTTTAGACCATAATCCCACCTCATTCAAAACTACGTAACTATAATGGGGTCGTTTACCATATTTTTTTAATTCCCGAGTCTGATAGAGTTTGTAAAATGAAAAGACGGGTATTTTTCCGTTTTTTGATCCGTCAATTATTTCTCGAGTTATAAGCGGCGGAAAACTGATGTTTTTAACCCTTTCGGAAAAGTGAGCGTGGCGCAACCTCTGACGTATATCGACTTCGTCCAATCACAACTGAGCCCGCGAAGCTACTTCGCCTTATTGCAAAGGGGAGGACACAGCTGACTCTGCCAATCGGAGCGATCGCGAAAGGATCTGTGCGAGCAGACCTTCCGAGAACCCCCCTCCATTCCCTTCCCTTCCCCAAAAAGCAGCCAAGGACGGGAGGAAAATGACGTCAATGTCATCACAGCAGCTTTTTCGGTGGGCGTCACCTTTTGCTTATTTCAATTTTTGATTTATTAGTGAGTGGTTGTGGTTAGAAGATTAATTTTTTCACTAAAATTCCTTTTTCGTTTCCATCTAATAATTTCGTGTACAAAATTGCGATTTCGGTTCCGAGTAAACGTTTCTATTGTCGAGGAAAGGTAAACGGAAATAATGGAATAGGTAGGCCTCGTAAGAGACACATGGAACAAGTTGTGGAGGATGCAAAGAAGAATTACGTCAATATGAAGAGGTTGGCCGATAGAAGAATCGAGTGGAGGGCTGCGTCAAACCAATCCTAGGGCTGTTGACAGGTGATGATGATGACTGATGCACGCTATACGACCGACAGTCAAGGTTATTTGCACCATTTTAGGACTGATGGGTAAATGGATATGGGTAGGAATATTTAAGGGGGCGAGGGAAAGGTGGAGAAAAACCCAGCAGCAAGATAATGAGGACACACATTCCCTAGCAGTTGTATATAAATAACCTTGACCACCAGATATCTAATTGCATTTCCGGCTGTTGGGAATGGACAACCCCCGGAATCTCGTTAGCAGTTGATTCCGAGAACTTGAAATTGCCAACCTTAACTGACTAGCCTCAACACGTGCCAGGCTTCTCTCCTAACACCGAGGAGCCAAGTGCCTCTTACCATTGGCCCATCGCATCTTTGTCCTTTCTTGGAAGAAGATATTTTGCATCCAAAGACTCATTAGAATGCGTAATCTGGCACAAAGTGTGCTTCTCGGAAAAACAATGTGGTCTTCTTAAGATTATTTTCTATATTTATCAATACCATCATAGGCATTAAAAGTTTTTTTAATGATCACATTCCAGCCCGGTCAGACTATATCACAGAATTCCAATTCCTCGTCTTCATTAATTATTAATACTACTCTACAATATAGATTCTAGACTCGATTACTTGAATAAGACGAAGTAATTGAGAAATCCTTTTTGAATCACGACAAAGAATATAAAATGATGCACCTATATTGGCTAAATTAAAAAAAAAGTAACTCTGGGAGATGATATTTAGGGACAGTAATATATTACAGCGAAGGTACATGGATAATTCAGAATAAGTACCGAGATTTTGGTGTAAGAGTGTTTTTTGAATTTTTTTTAGATAGTTTTGATGCAAGATAGTTCCCAGAATCTTGCATCCAGAAGTGTATCCAGAAGTTCACTGGATTTTTAAAATGTGCATGTTTTTATACTACAAGCATGTGCATGAATTGTACAATATAAGTTAAATTTATAACTTAGTAGAATAAATGGCTGACCATTCAATAACCATTGCATTATTTATATTAACTACGCTTAACAATTCTGTGTCTTTTATTGTAAATATTTCGCGTGTCTCGCTACTTCCTGTCTACTATTTTTCTCGTAGTATTATTCCTCACAGTTACATGTGATTAGTGTCGGCACAGAGAGTATGGTTTGGATGCCTGCATGTTAGTAAGTGTAAACTTATCCTCCCTAATTGATAATGCATGCCTGGAGATAGTTCACCTCTTCCACACACCCTTGTGGTGGCTTGCAGGGTATTATATGTAGATTTCCGGGGGAAAAAATGGAAAACGTCGTTTTACAAATAAGCAAGAGAATATAAGATAAGTATTTTCAGAGTCTCTTAACACTTTCTGTAGCACGACGCCACTTTCATCACTTTGGCATCTATGTAGCGTTAACGATGGTAAAATATACCCGGGACCAGCTCAAGGGAATGGACTAAACTAAATGGAGATGTCGTATCAATATCTTTACTCGTTATTCGCAGTGAGATTGCACGAATAATTACCTCCTCCACAGTGTCTCTTACACTCTCGTGGAATCGTTTCACACCCCACCTTCCGTCCCTAAAGACGTCACATTCCACCCCATTATCGACTGTCCCATCCCCAACCATTTCAAGCTGCAATCAATGCCCGAGAAACATCTGACGAAACCGCAGCGCAAATCGGAGGGTATCTTTTGCGCTAAGTTTATGAGATTATTATACGGCCTTCATCCTACTGACATCTTAGACTTCATCACGAAAGTCTAGTAGATGAATGAATAAATAATCATTATTGATTTCGCTCGAAGTGCTGTACTTAATTCGAGTAGCCAGCGAGGTTTTCTCATGCGCCACATGGAGATTCCCAGCTCTGCGGGATTCTAAGGAAATGCTAAAATAGCTGTATATGGTGGATAAGTATACATATATGCTTTTCTGCTACTGAAGTTTTTCTCGGCTAAAGGAATAAAACGGTTTCAAAATTGCTAAATATATTTCCTTTCCCAGTCACGTCCTTGGAAACTTAATCATCTTCGTCTCAACGTGTTACGATATTTGAACTGAGGGAAATCCGCCATCAGAGTGATTTCAACCGATAGATGAAGCCAATTATTTTTGTCTTCATTTATTGTTCTTGAATTGCCTTCATTGTAGGTCACCTCCCAAAATTAAATATTACGTCAACGAAATAGGCAAGAAAATGAGCATTTAGGAGAGAATTTCGGTCGTGAGGTTGAAAAGGATAAAGAATAGAGAGTTTGGGGGAGATAATATCATGTAAAATTTGACATTTTATATATAAGGTAGGTCTATGTTTCCAAATTAACAATTTAGCTAAGAGAAATAAATAATCATTGTATCCTAGACAGCATCTACCTCTTTATAGCTCATAAAGTGAGATTATGAATATCTGAATATGATAACAATTCACAAACCACCGCGTGAAGAAATAGAAAACAACTTGACCCCATATAATCCATTTCTAAATCCTAAACCCCTTGAAATGTTTCCTCTTCGATCCACTCCTTCGCTCTCTCTCTCTCCTTGCATGACCCTCGACCGTCCTTCATTTCCGCTCATCTGAGTCCCACGTCCCCAAAACACGCGACACTTCATTCCAACGCCTCGGGTGACCACACCTCTTGAGCATTCTCACTTGGCTTCGCCTTAAGACGCTCTCGGTATTCAATCCCGCACCAAGAGAGCAGGAAGTGAGAAAATAGATGGAAAGAAGAGGCAGAGAGAGAGGAGGAAAGAAAGGGAATGGTATCGATCCAGGCTCTTCCGTCACCACACCATACCCTCTTCAATCTCCCCCTTATATTCTCCACCCATCTTCTCCCTCCCACTCTTTCCCCACCTCCCTTCCTTTCTCTCCAGCGGAAAGGGATTCTCCTCAAACCACCCCTCCCTCCCTCTCCCCCACCCATACATTCCAACCTCCCTATTCTTTCCGCAACCAGCACCACCTACCCTCTTACCCTAAACCCTAACCAACCCCTGCCTCAATCCCTCCAGCTCCCCCTGCCAAACTCCTAGAGAAAAGTCTTCGCGGTTGCCTTCTTAATCTCCGTCTCCCTGCGGTATAAAACCAGCTTCTCGTTATTCAGCCCCTATTCATCTTCTCTCCCTCTCTCTCTCTCTCTCGCTCGCACACCTATCTTCTTCCAAACACTCGCCCGGAACGTTCCCCTAGCCTTCGATGCCTTGGGAAAACATTTCCTCTCCCGGTCCCATCACTTCCAAATGGAGCCCTTTTCATCACACGCCTCCGTCCGCTATAACGAGTGGCGATGCGCGGAATTTCTCCACACGGATCGATCGCATTTGCATTTCCACACCGAATGACTCTCTGCAGTTTCACGCGACTCGGATGAGAAAGGGTCCATATCGGGGCGTGACTACTGTTCTGACGTCGATGCCCGTGCTGTGAAACCATCCAGTTTTTCTAATATATTTACTTTAATGTCATTGACGCAATACCGATCTTGTTCAGAAACACTCCAAAAGTGAGTTTAGCAACTTCTCCTAGAAAATTTTGAGTTGTATATTTTAAAACCGTTGGGAATTCCCTGTTGAATATTTGACGGCAGTGATTGGTATTGCAACTATGTACATCTAAATCTGCGATCCCTGTCCTGAAAAAGCCCTGCAAGGCACCTGGATGTTGTATAGTGGGAAAGGATTAATTAATAACTATGCATTACGCATATAAACTAATAGCTATATAAATATGTTATTACAATTTAATGAAGCCTTTTGTGAATTCATTTTTAATATCTATTGCATCCCAATTCAACTATGAATTCTATTAAATAATTCTCAAGTAATGGCTCGAAATCGTAGTTCACATTCGAAATTAGCACTTCCAATTTTATCCTAGAGAGAGTAATTACAAGATTCTATGCCCTCTAGTTATAATTAACTTTTATTTTTCCTAAATCAAGAAGCAAGAGGCACAAAAATATTCCAAGATTTTTTCTTAAGACCTAAAAACATTTGCCTGCAGACAGAATATTAATTTAAAATAATTAGCTCACTATGAATGGTGATCATTAGAGTTTAGGGGTTATTAAAAAGCAGGGATATGAGTTATTAATAGCCTTAGAACGACATTTAGAGAAGGAAAATTCAATGCTCTAGCCACTCGCTGGGAGAACTTTTCCAATCGAAGTGTTCGAAATACGAGTCTACCAAAATCGCTATGCGTGGGAATACTTTAACCGACTCCATGCACAAACTGCAAAAAGATCAATTCCCTGTAATGGCACGCAGCAATCACTCTAATGCCCAGGGGTGCTTTAACAGTTTTCGAAAACGAAATGAGTTCGTAATCAATTTCAATTCAACGAGAACGGACTAATTACTGCGAGGAAAACGTTCACAGAAGCATGGGAGAAACCGTGTTTGTTCCCTCGATCGTACACGATAAAAGATAAATAGGAAAATTTAGAATACCTATTCATAAAAAAATAAGCCCAGCATAGAAAATTTCGATAATAAGCGATATTTACCGTGATCGTGTGTATGTTTCTGCTGCAACGCAAATTAATCCTTGCGCCATGAACTGTAGGAAAAATACTGAGCTAACACGAAATTATGTCTTTCTTCTCGTACTTTTTTCGCGCGTTACTTCCAGTTAGGTTAGTTCGTCGATCAGCAATGGTGTAAATTCATTAAAGAGCACGCAAATCTACAATAAGCCAAGTACACCTCTTCACTTATTTGAGAAAGAATCAAATGGTGGAAGGAAATGTTCTAGAGGAGTATGGCATTTAAAAACTAAGGTTGTTAAAGAGAACATGGCGTATTTACTCATGTTCGAGTATCCCACACACCCGCATTTTTGGACTGGTGCGCGAAGAAGAAAGATATTTTATTCAAAAAATTAGTATTTTTACTTCGAGACTGCCACTTTTCATTTTCTCATTAAAGAATATTCTTTAGTAAAAAGTAAAGAAGTAGGAATAGATTAAAGCTGAATAGGAACGCGAAAAATGTGCGATAAAAACCAATCGAATTTGAAGCAAAAAGGTGAGCGATTAAAAAAAAAGTATGGTTCCTGTAGGCCGCGCACTCCGTACTATCACCGAGGTTTCAGGAAAAAAATGCACTGCCTACGCGAGTAAATACAGTATTGACCAGTTTTAAAATCTAGAAACTGATTACAATACATAATTCAGCCCTCTTTCAAATACTTTGCCCAAATAAGCTAAATCCAAAATACTTTGGCTAAATTGCACTGGGTCATTTCGTATATTTCACATCATCATTATTCAGCAATCCTTACCTGAGGTTGGTATTACGCAGCTCTCCACTGAATCCTCCTATCAGCTAATCTCTTCATACCTACGTATTTCTTCTCTTTCGTAAGTATTTCACCACATATGCAAAATCCATGCCGCAGGAAAACACGGAGTAGAAAGAGCATCTTTATCTCTGACAAGATGATAGACGAAGTCGAAGATTTTGGGTGCCCTAACTGCTAAGACATGGATGTAGTATTTTATGCGTAATTCATCCCTAATAAAAAAACTATATAGAGGCAGAGGCGGGATTCGATTTCACTTCCTTGACATGGTAAGGCAATAATATTGAAGGCCTGGGTGCATCAGTATGCATGTTGGAGAGAAAATAATTGAGAGCTCATTTCACATCACATTATACTTTACGTAAATGATACACCTGAATTTCCATCCTTGCAAAATATAGTCAGGTTGAATTTCATTCCCTTTAATGGCGTTTGCAATAAATCAACGGCCGTTAATGTATTGAATAGGCATCCGTTCCCCGACGGTGAGGTCAGACCGGAGTCAAAGCCTGGGCCACTGCTTCGTGTGAGTACATGAAGATGGATAGCGGAAGGTTCGAGAAGTCTTCTCCCGTCAATTTATGGCTTTTTTGTGGCAAGGAAATCGGTAATGTTACCTCTTCTACGCATCTTCTCACCGAGTGAGGATATGCAATACCTATTTAGTGACCAAAAACATTTAAGAACTTACCGTAGCAAGAGTTGACAGAACATACAGGAAAACATAACCCATGTAACATCTCGCATGAGATTTCAAAAGCATGCTATAAAGTGATTTGGACTTGCATATATGTATAATAAAGCAAACTTTATTTTTTTACTGAGGTTTGTACAAGTTTTACTTATTGATTTTACCTCTGACAAACAGTTTATAAAAATGTTAAAACTCTTGTATCATCCTCCATCCTCCCATCTGAAAACATTAGTAATAAAAAAATGTTGAACTGAAATAATATGAAAACGCTAAATAAGGAACTCATGCAAAACTAGTTAACTGATAATTCACCAATCCTTAACCACAGTAAGAGGCTGAAAACTTAGGAAGTGATAATTAGGGATTAACTTTGTCGAAGTGACCCGAAACACCCACTTTATATAATTCTAAACGCTTAGAGTACTTAAAACTTGAGTTCCTCTATTTACTCAAAATCTTCCGTTTTTATGAAGAGAAGTGAGTATTTTTGGAATAAAATTTTATTGAATCAAAATAAGTGAATCGAGTTATAGGCAGTTAAAAAAGATCTGAAATAGGACTAAAATAGGCTGGTCTGGATATCTTTTTTCAAAACTTGAAGTCTAATAACGTACATTACTACTTTAGGGATGGAATCGAATAAAAAATATGAATAAGCTTTAATACAAGTGCCTTTTATAAACACTTGTCTTCTTTCCTTCATCATCTGTACTTACCCCAAAAAATATGTATGGTATGCATAAACATTGCTTTGTCCGGCAAGACATTATTAGCATATTAATTCGGAATTATTAGCCCAAACTGTCAAACTTGATAAGTCAACTGCGAGATAAAAATTTAAGCGCCAACCCACAGCGGCATTTTGGGGTTAAGACAAATAAAAATTTTTAGTTATTTGATATTTTACTACGAACATTCTCGACTACCAAATTGCGATTATTTTGGTATTTTGAAAACACTTTTTGAATTAGATAAGAAGGGCTTGGACCTATGTTTCCCTAAATGGGAAAAAAAGGATACGACAGGAAGCGTCGAAATGCTGATAAGGTTGAAAGATAAGCGTTGAAATGCTATCAGAGCGTAGGTTAAAGTACAGATTAAATCTATTACAGAAATTTCAATCGGATAGCTTCACTGAAGATGTTAGGCACATATTAAAAAAACCAGTGTATTCGATTCTAGATTCGACCAGACAAATAAGATTTGAGAGAAAGACTGTCGTAACGATAGATTCAAAATGGCATTTTACCCCGTACTTTAAGAGAACAGAACAGGCAAAATAGCAAAGGGATAGGTAGGGGAAATACTTTAGAGTATTCTGTAGTGCATGATGCATGTATTAACCCCTTAAATACTATAGATACTAACAATCAAGTTGCTTGAGACACTATAGTTGCTTGTTTGCATGTCGGTAGTGCATGCTCGGTGATCTTCACCCCCTGCCACGCACCCTCACGGTGGCTTGCAGGGTATCGTGTGGATGTAGATGTAAGGTATTTACAAGTGCTGGTCGCGAGAGCCAGGTTGATAACGCGCCGGCTTGGGTGCCCAAAGGTCATGGGCTCGAATCCCATCTTGGGCATGTGTCTGCTATGCACTTTGTTGTGCTAAACTTAAGTATATGATTAGGATAGACGGTAATATATAACCCTAGCCTTTAAAGCGCTAATAATAACACTTCTAGTAATACCATAATAATAACACTGCTAGTAAGGTAGAATATCGCATGAATATCTTACTTAATCGGTAGATTGAACGGCATTCCTAAAAACTTATCTAATATTCAAGAATTCGTTCACCTGCCCTCAAGGGAAAGCGTTGAAAAGAGGCGGAAGGCGTTTAGGCTATGTAATCTGTACAAGGCGTACAGAAAGGAAATGGGACGTGAGGAAATCAGCAAGAGGTTTCTCGAGCCACACCGTATAGGGAAAAGATACTATTGGTTTAAATAAGGGCTCGGCACCAAAGAACATATACAGGAAAGTTTTCCTTCGCCAACAGAAGAGTGGAATGCCTTACCTGCAGAAGTCTTAAACCCTTTCCCAAAAAGTCATAAGGATTTCGAAAAGAGACTTTGTCTCAAAGACTGTAAACGTTAACGGGATTTTTAATTTTTATTATTGTATTTCAGCGGAGAAGAAAAGAGTGGAAGCATTCGAAATGTGGTGCTACAGAAGAATGCTGAAGATTAAATGGATCGACCGAGTGACAAACAAAGATTACCTAAGAAGAGTGGGAGAAAAGAGAAGTCTGCTGAAAACTCTAAAAAGAAGAGGGGACAACTCAATCGGCCATATCTTGAGACACGATGGCCTGATGAAGACTATCGTCGAGGGAAAAGTGAACGGGAAGATTGGAAAAGGCAGGCCTCGTATGAGATACATGGAACAGGTTGTGAAGGATGTAAAAGAGAGGAGCTACGTCAATATGAAGAGGTTGGCCGAGAGAAGAATCAAGTGGAAAGCTGCGTCAAACCAATCCTAGGATTTTTGACCAATGATGAATATTGTATTGCAGTATTATTCCAATGTGTTGTAAGTTTTATTTGAGAATAATTCTACTTCCTAAGTATAGTGAGTTGTTGACTACTACCACCAGGCATAATTCCTAATGTAATGTATTGAGTAAATAAATAAATAATCACTGCTAACTCCAATTTTCTAACCAAAATATTATTTTACTTGCAAGTACATCTACATCTACACGATACCCTGCAAGCCACCGCGAGGGTGTGTGGCAGGGGGTGAAGATCACCAAGCATGCACTACTAACATGCAAACAAGCAACTATTATAGGGTCTCATGCAACTAAATTGTTAGTGTCTATAGTATTTAAGGGATTAATACATGTATCATGCACTACAGACTATTCTAAAATATTTCCACTACCTATCTCTTTGCTATTTTTGGACATGCTATTCTGTTCTCTTATAGCACGGAGGAAAAATGCCATTATGAATCTAACAGTACGACAATCTATCTCTCTAATCTTATTTATCTGGTCTAATCTAGTATGATACTCTGGTGTTTTTAATATGTGCCTAACGTCTTCAGTAAAGCTTTCCGATTGAAATTTCTTTAATAGATTTAATCTGTACTTAACCTACGCTCTGATAATGATTCCCACCCTAATTCTTGTTTTAATTCTGATACACTACTCAACCTATCGTAACACCTTTTGAAGAACCTAACTGCTCTACGCTGCACACTGTCTAGTTCTCTGATCAAACCTAATTCATGAGGATCCCATAGAATGGCTGCATACTCAAGGTGGGGCCTAACTAGTGAAAAGTAACATCGCTCTTTTGTCTTATCATCACCTTTCCCTAGCACTCTTGTTATAGATCCTAGATTTCTCATCGCTCGGCCGCATATTTCCCTAATATGTCTTCCCCACGATAAATCCTTAGTGATTGTTACCCCATAAATATCTTATGGTTTGTACGTCTTCGTTCTTCGTGTTACTATATTTATAGGTACGCTCTATCGAATTATTTCTTCTCCAAAAATTGATATCTACACACTTTTTAAGGTTAAACTCTAACTGCCATTTGTCGCACCACTCTTGTATTGCATCTAAATCTTTTCTAAGCGATTTCCTGTCTTCTTCTTTTGATATACCATTATACACTACAAATTATCGTTCCTCTTTACAGTACATATTGTTGTTCGAGCATTGCGTCACGACTTGCCAAGCACCCTTAAAGTGGATCGCATGGTATTCTTCGCGGGCAGAGACGTAACGCTGCTCAATGGAATTCCTTGCTGCCCTTGAAAGAGCGATAGAAATAATCTCCTAAAAATGGAGCGATCCAACCGTCCTTGAGGACGGGCGGAGAGCGCGATGTTGTTGATGCTGGAAGCGGCAGCACTCGAGTTAAAAATTCCCCTGGTGACTAAATCGAGGCGCCCCTGCGTCGGCTACCGCGGGATCCGCGGCGGCAGCGGCGTCGCGACGCCATTCGCTCCGTCCCGCCGCCCGGAAGGACATTCATCCTCCGATTAAGAGGGGGCGGGCAGCGATAGAAGAGCAATACACGCACGGAGGAGTCTCCTTCTATCTACTAGTCTATCTATCAACCTATCCTTCATTTCGGATTCGTTCACTGTAATTTCCGGATTCGGCTCGTTTAAATTTGTCTTAGAATGTGTATATTCTATATAAATATACAATCATACACGAAAACACGCTCTGAGGCGAATACAAATATACCACGGATAGAATAAGGAAAAAGGAATAGGTAACACATAAAAGGACGAACACAAGAAAGGTGGTGGAGATGGAATCAAGCCAGATCACAACAGTAAAAAGTTTGACTCAGCCGGGAATTGAATCACGGACCTCCAAATATCCGGTTCGGAATGCTCACCATTACACCACTGAGCCAAATTCAATTTTGTGTTAAATCTGCGGGGGTTTATATCACCCGTTGCCCAAGAGTGGCGACCAAGAGATGGCGCACAGTGGCTAATTCACCCACCTCAAGAAAAAGTGTCGAACACAAGAAGAAAAGAAAGAGTAAAGGGAACGACAGGCATTCAAATTAACGCTGTTGATGAAAATGAAGGCGTACAGTTCGTTTATATGGCACGCATAGCCGAAGTCAGAAATAAGCCAAGACGGCCCAACATATACAATCATACACGAAAACACGCTCTAAGGCGAATACAAATATACCAAGGGTAGAATTAGGAAAATGTGTTACCTATCCCTTTTCCTAATTCTATCTTTGTTTTTTTTATTCTATATAAGTATATATATACATATATTCGGGTGTACCCCGCGTACTATTACCAGGTGTGATACCTGACGTTTCGTGGCCGTTGCTGCTCACTTTATCAAAGAGAATGAGGTATCTGTCGAGTAGGGATGCCACATCGGCTAAAAAACATCGAGTGGTCAATGTTTCGATGTTTAGAAAAGTACTCACCACTCACTCATTGTTCATCGGCAAAAAACATCGATGTTTCGATGTATCGAGTTTTTATGCCTTCATATCCATCTACATCTACACGATACCCTGCAAGCCACCGCGAGGGTGTATGGCAGGGGGTGAAGATCACCACGCATGCACTACTAGATGCAAACAAGCAACTATAGTATGTCATGCAACTAGAATGTTAGTATCTATAGTATTTAAGAGGTTAGGTATTATCATAGTGGTATTATGAATTCGGTATTATGCATCAGAAATTTTGCAACTTCTTAAAAACTTGCAATTTTGAAAACGATTCGGAAGTCGGACCTTATTTAATAAAATATTGATAAATAATACGCAAATATTTTTCCATTGAATTCATTTTTAAACATAGAAAACATATCACTGTTTCATGATGAAATAAAGATAAATAAACATAATACAACAAAAAACAAATAACACAATAAAGTGGGTGTACCTGTTCCCTAAAAATATTCTAAGAATTCCAATTCTAATTGAAGGACAGTGGGTTTAAAACACTTAAACCTCCCAGTATCGGTAAGGAACAATCTTTGCTTAATATCAGCGACCCCAACCTACTCCTGTTATCTTGTACCACCAAGTTGAGAGCTGACACAATCCTCTCAGAAGGTACTGATGTAGGCATGGCGGATGATGTTCTTGGAAGTCAACACTGGGATGAAAGCATGAACGATTTTATACCTTCACTTTTTTCCCTACACGCGAACGATAGATGGCGTAATTAGGGAAGGTTCGTTCGTATTCTTAAAAGGCTTATGATAATCAGAAAAATTAATTATTGGTCAACCAAAAACATTTATTATACCGCTCGTTTCCTAAAACATCGCTGCGATGTTGAGTGTTTTGAAAACATCGAGTCGATGTTCCATCGATTGTCTTACCACTCGATGTTTTCGATGTATCGGCAAAAAAACATCGAGTAGTTCGATACATCGATGTCAATGTGACATCCCTACTGTCGACTTAGTGGAGTTTATACAGTGGTTTCAGGAAAAAAAATCCTTTTCCCACCACCACAAGGAAAAGAAGGTTTCAACCAAGAATTGTCTTAGCATGCCCTAGATATATTTTTTGGCGCCGGAATTCCCAATAGGTATTACTCGTAGTAGAATTAGGATTGTAACGACTGATATTTGTTTTGTTTGTTCGGGAGATGTTAGTGGGTTGCTGGGGGAGTGAAGCGGGGGGATTGTTGGGTGGTTGATGTTTCGGAGAGAGAAAGAATAAAGGAGAGTCTGATAAGCAGAGTTTTCTTTATTGAAATTAGTGTTCTCCCGTAATATTTGCCCGACGTTAGAGGATTAATGGTGAACCAACTGCTTAAGTTTTAAACTACAGTGATATCAAATTTTATCCAAATCATAAGACTTACAATGCATCGACGTCCGAGACCAGATTCAGACACACGACCCTTGGGACGCGGTCAGAATGATGTCCAGAAGATGTCCGGAATGTGCAAAAATTCACACAATGATGGCTTAGTTGCCTAGTTGCATGTCAATAGGGCATGTTTAGTGATATTCACGCACTGCCACACACCGTCGTGGAGGATTTCAGGGAAATGCGTAAATTTAGATAGATGTAGATGAACGGGGTGGGCCATACCCTTAACTATCAAGCCAACCATCGGCTTGGACACAGAGAGTGGGTGAGTTATCAAGTATCCCTGGACTATGGTAATATTCAACTACTTTCAATCCTAGTGTATGTACGGAGTAGTATTTTTTACATGATAGTGCATGTTAACATATTCTCTCTCATTCGTAATGCAATCCTAGTGATTGTTCACCTACTGGCACATGCCTTTGCAGTAGCTTTAAAGATATTATGTAGATGTAGTTTTTCTTCATTGTATGTACCGATAGAATGAAAATGTAATTTTCCCCCCGTACTATAAGAGATCACAATAGACTGCATAGGTAGGTGAAGTAGTCTGCAGAGCATGATGCCTGTACTATTAGCCAATCCCTTTATTACTATGTAGGTGCTAATCATGTAGCTGCATGTGACCCTATTATTTAGCATGTTTCCATGTAGTACCCTAGTTGCATGTCAGTAGAGCATCTACATCTACACGATACCCTGCAAGCCACCACGAGGGTGTGTGGCAGGGGGTGAAGATCACCAAGCACGCACTACTGACATGCAAACAAGCAACTATAGGGTATCATGCAACTAGATTGTTAGTATCTATAGTATTTAAGGGGTCAATACATGCATCATGCACTACAAACTACATTAAAATATTTCCCCTCCTTATCCCATTGCTATGCTGCCTATTCTGTTTTCTTATAGTACGGGAGAAAAATGCCATTTTGAATTCATCAGTAGAACAATCTATCTCTCTAATCTTATTTATCTGATCGAATCTAGCATGATACGCTGGTGTTTTTAATATGTGTCTAGCATCTTCAGCAAAGCTATCCGATTTAAATTTATTTAATTGATTTAATCTTTACTTTAACCTACGCTCTGATAATGATTCCCACCCTAATTATTTTATTAATTTTCATCCACTATTCAACCTATCATAAGACCTTTTAACGAACCTAGCTGCTCTACGCTGCACACTGTCTAGTTCTCTGATCAAAAACTAATTCATTACGATCCCATACACTGGCTGCATACTCAAGGTGGGGCCTAACTAGTGAAAAGTAGCATGGTTGGTGAACTTCACCCCATGCCACACACCCTCGCAGTGGCTTTCAGGGTATGGCGCGGATGTATTTTGGTGCTGCATGCTTGGCCATCATCCCCTCTCTGACACGCACCCTTGCAGGGAGACTTTTTAGGTGTGGATGCTTCGGGTACTAGTTACGCAAAGCGCTCTATTTGCCCATCTCTGTCTCTGTTCTCTGGGGACGGATTTTCGTCGGTGGCTGCTGGCCTCCACCCCAACGGGAAACCCCCCCCCCCCCCCCCCGCCCCCCATTCCCTCTACCTCCCCCCCCCCCCCCCCTAACCCCCAACTGCATTCTCGAGAGCGCACACAGGTTGCGCCACACTCTGAGAACGAGTGCAGGAAGGAGTCACTGATTCATTCGCGGGAGAGAGGCAGGACAGTTCCCGGAATGCCCGCCCACGTAGTCCCCGTCGCAATGGCATGTCCGCCACTCATGACTCCCACACGTTATCCCAGGCACGGGCGCCAATAGCGATTACTTTAGCGTGCCCGCTATTCTAACGGCAAAATGACGCGTTCTCTAAACCTAACGGAATTAATTTGTGATTCCGCCACGCATTCGCCACATTAGGGTTTTTTAAATTAAAGCGGATTGCGCTGGTGTAATGGCTAGGATCCTTGCATCCGATCTCAAAGACTCGGGTTCGATTGGTTATTTAGGGAAGGCGACCGACAGCTGAGGTCATTTACGCCATTTGGCAAGGGTGGATAATTGGGTAATGGTAAGAGTTTTCAGGGAACGGAGGAAGGGTGGAGAGAAACCCGGCGTCGGCATTAGCCTACTCTTAACGAAAGGCGCCAAGGGGACCATCCGACGGACGGAGTACTGCACTTGAAATGCCCTCCACTACGCACTCAAGTGGGGACAGGTTTTCTACTGAAAAATCCGCAACAGCCGAATTCTGGCTGCAACAGACCTTTTTTAATTGGTACACAAGTTTCCATTGAAGGTTACTCTCCGAATAAAAACGAGATTATCTTATTTGTAACTCAACAAGGTAATTTCATCGGCTCTAAAAAAAACTTGGCATCACTGTTTTCAATAGTGCACGGCAAGAGTGAAAATATTGAGTTGTTATGACAGTTGGGATGCGCACAATTCATACAAAAATTACTCTGCTTCCAATCATTGTTGAATTATTTCAAATTCGACGACGGATTTGACGGAATACAAATCTTATTTTGAGCCATAATTCCCTACGATAAACAATATTCATTAGTTACTATGTACCAATTCCGACCACATGTACTAGTATATAGAAGACGGTTTCTATGGTATTAAAATATTTATCCATAAAACATAATTCCTCACATATGCAGCAACATTTTTCTAAATTTAACAACACGCACTAGCATCGAAAAAAAAGTACCGCCAACACTTGACTCCGATTCTACCACGTAAAAGTTCTTGATTCTAACTATCATTAGTCCCCCATTTTCTCATTTACAGGAGTACAATAATGAGCATTCAAATCCTCTAGAACAGTCAGTTCAAACGCTTTTACCTTGTTTCTAAGTAGTAGGTAATATATATTTTGATAATCGTAATGGGGTCCTTTACCATATTTTTTATCGCCGAATCTGGTAGAGTTTGTAAAATAAAAAGAACCGTATTTTTCCGTTTTTTGATCCGTCAATTATTTCTCGAGTTATCACTAGAAGGACGGTAGGGGTCATTTGACCCATTTTCAGATTTCAAACTTATTTTTCTCTTAGTAAAATATTTTTTTACATTTTGAAACTTTTTCACTTTCTTCATTTTGTTCTAAAATGTGATAAATTTGCGTGAATTAAATTAAAATATTTTTTTCTCATGATTTATGAGAGGTTATACCTAGAAGGACGGCTTGGGGTCATTTGACCCACAACTTGCTTTCGCGCTATGTTCTATTTGTTCTATTGCCCTTGGGCTCTTTTGTTTCATGTATGTCATTCATCAGCAAGAGGCTAGTTTGGTAGATGAAGTACTTGATTTTGACCCAGGAATTACCCGGTTCAATGCTGGTTTCGTCCCCTAGACTCCTATTTCAAAACCTAGGCATAGTGACTTTTTGCACGCGCTCTTTCGATTGTTCACGGCAGCAAAGGGGAATAACACGGTCCCAGTCGTCGTTTTTTGTAACATTCATCCAATTATAATACTTTTCTTTTGTATTTTTTTATTTTGCAATTATAGCTGTTTTACCCACACCCTAATATCACACGTATTCAAAGGAAAGTTGTCCATTAGCCATGATTTAGGGCCCTCAGAGATATTATTTTTCATCGACGCCACATCGTCTTTTCGAATAACTCTTTCCATTTCTGGCCTGATGGCATTGTCACTCGGCCAAGCTCCTTTGCCGGGTGTCCCGCCGCAGTTACGCCGGACCCCGTCGGGGTGGGCGGGGGGCGGCCCGTCACGCTGCGCCCCAGGGCAAAATCTTGTCTGCTTTTGGGAGAGCGGAGGAATGGGGTGAGCTGTAAAATTCTATTGTATATTCTACCCTTGGAATCCGCTATTAGGAGGAGGAAGGGACATTACAGCAAGTTCTTGGAACCCGGGTGGCCCTAGAGTCCCTGCCTATCGAACGGCAATTACCGGCATATCTGAAATTTTAATTCTTTTTTATCCATTTTGCTCTCCAGCTCTCTATCCCTCCCATGCAGCTGGAGGGAGAGTACCATATTTCGCATCCGTTTGCACATTTTTTTTGCATGCACGTCAGTAGCGAGTCGAGAGCGAAAGCGAGAAGTCGAGAAAGAAATAAAGAGAAGAGGAGCTTTGCCATTCAAATGGCTGCGAGGAAATATCGTACACCGAAGAGTGTGTTCTTGCTGTTTTACTGGAGTTGGACGAAGATCAGCCTGGAAGGGAATCGAAAACATCAGTCCATGGACGACATCCATCATCACCTGCATGTGATGGAAGCGACGATTCCCGTTCCGAATTCCAAGACAGTGATTCCGATGGTGACTCCAGTGATGATAGTTGTGCCATTGATTCTTGCTTGTAAGTTCTTTTCTTCTATTTTATCATTTTTCCATTTTACTGATTTAATTTCTTATCTTTTATTCAATGATAACATGATGTAATTATGAACTATGATAGCTCTGACTTTTATAGATCAAGTAATCTGCAAATATCGATTACAGTGAATTTTTTATGTTTGCCAATTAGTATATGTTTTTGCCTATAAATACTTACAAAATAAGAAAAGAAATGAAGTAAATATGAAAAACCGTAAAATATGATATTCTTGGAAGAATAACTATTATTTTTTTATTTTTTACAGAAACCCCCAGAATCATCCGCACCAAGCGAAATTGCTCAGGATGGAACGAAGTGGTTGGAGATTTCATCTGATCACATCCCAGCAGGGAGACTCTCGAGGCAAAATATTGTGCATTTAGCACCGGTCCGACACCGTACGCCAAGAGAAATATTCAAGAACTGTCAGTATTGAGTGCCTTCCGCTTGTTGATGAGTGATACCCTCTTAGACTCCATCATAAAATATACTGTGGAGCATGGTAAACTTCAAAATCCTGATTGGAACTTGACGAGAGAAGAACTTGGAAAAACTAACATTTATCGCATTGATATATGCAAGAGGCATCTTGGGCAGAGGCATTTGTCTATAAAAAGCTGCTGGTATAAAACGTGGGGTTCAAAAATATTCTCTAGCGCAATGGCTAGGGATCGATTCTTGAACATTATGAAGCATTTACGCTTCGATTTGAAAGTGACTCGTAGTCAAGCACTGAAAACAGATAAATTTTGTTTGATGTCTGAAATTTGGAATCATTTTGTGAACAATTCTCGATCCTGCTATAATCCAGGTGAAACCGTAACAGCCAATGAACAGCTCTATCCTACGAAATGCAGGTGCGGTATTTCCCCTTTATACGGTATATGCCAAATAAACCAGACAAATTTGGAATCAAATACTGAGTTTTGACAGATGTAAAATCAAAATACTGCCTAAATGCATTTCCATACTGTGGCAAAGATGAAGATAGGCCATCTAATCAAGCACTGGGGGAATATGTGGTTGTTAGATTGACGGAGCCATACAGGCATAAATGTTACTTCTAACAATTATTTTTCATCAATCCAGCTTGCTGAACATTTGAAAAAACGGAAAATATCTCTTGTAGGGACGATCAGAAAAAAACAGGCGGGACTTGCCACCTTCGGTCGGCATGAATATTCCAATCTATTCCACACGAGTCTTCAAAAATACCTTTGGCCATACTCTCACGCAGTACCAGGTAAAAAAGAATAAGAATGTACTTTTACTCAGCACCATGCAGGAAGACGTCACTGTTTCGGAAATAAAAAAAGGAAAACCAGAAACCATACTTTTTTATAATAAAAACAAAGTCGGAGTAGACATAATGGACAGCATGTGTCGAAAATATTCCACAAGGTCAGCTACAGGGAGGTGGCCTGTCCATGTATTTTACAATATATTGGACCTGGCCACAATAAACAGCTGGGTGCTTTACATCAAAACAACGAACAAAAAAATGAGTCGTAGAAAATACATCCAAAAATTGGTGGGGGAAGTTTTGGGAATATCAGTGACGGAACCCTCCCAGAAAAATTACTGTCTGAGATGTATTACGAAGTAATATTTTTTAAATTTTTATACAATTTGTGTAAACATACTGTGCCTATTGTAAAATATTAAATATAACTTTTGTACTGAGTATATAAAATGAAATTTCTTGATTAAATATGTAATTGACTACTCAATATGATTTAATTCACGATTTTTTTTTAAATTGTTATAAATTTTTGAGAGTTTTAACATTATTTAAAAATGATAAAAAAATGTTTTTAATGAGTTAATTAAACACTTTGTACAATAAAATTGAATATAAGATGAAAAAAAGTGTTTTTATTCCAAAAAACATTCTAGGGGTCAAATGACCCCTAGCCGTCCTTCTAGGTAGTGCGAAGCTCCCGTCCTCCTAGTGTTATAAGAGGCGAAAAACATTTTTTTTACCCTTTCAGAAAAGTGGGCGTGGTGCCACCTCTGACGTATACTGACATCGTCCAATCACAACTGAGCCCGCGAAGCTACATCGCCTCATCGCAATGGGGAGGGGGGGGACACAGCTGACTCTGCCAATCGGAGCAGTTGCGACAGCATCTGTGCGAGCAGACCTTCCGAGAACCCCCTCCCTTCTTCGAAAAGCAGTCAAGGACGGGAGGAAAATGACGTCATGTTATCAAGGCAGATTTTTCGGCGGGCGTCACCTTTTCCTTATTTTATTTTTGATTTATGATTGAATGGTTATAGTTAGAAGATTAATTTTTTCACTAAAATTCTTTTTTCGTTTCCATCTAACGATTTCTTGTACGAAATTGCGATTTCGGTTCCGAGTAAACGCCCACATTGTGTACAACATCATTGCGAGGTAGCGAGGCAAAATTTATGAAGAACCAGCATTGCCTCTTTTTAATTCATTGCAAACGTTAAAATTACCATGGCCTTCCAATAAAGGGAACGGATATAACCTATAACTATTATAGCTCATGGTGGAGCAGTATTCACTCACTTAGGGATAAAATATTCAAAATCTTGCGATGGCTGGAGTGAGAAGGATTAAAACTTCTTAATACTATACTTATGATATCGAAAGACGCGGTAAAACACGGAACTAAAATGAATTATAATGGATATATGTGCAAACACTAAGTATAATAGCCTCTAATGGGAACGACTGAATAAACTTGATTGCCTCCTTTCATGGAAATATGGGCGACGAGACGTAGCTCAAGATTCCACGAAACGAGTTCCACGCGGAACGGAGAGAGTGCTTTTGCACCATGAAGAGAAAGAAAAGACCAAACATCCAGCTCTTCCGCGAGATGAAGACGAGAACAAGGGTGCTACCCACACCGGTGAATTGACGGAAAGTGTCATTAACTGAGGAAGGCGTTGAGTGTGAGCTCTGGATTCGCAGTTTACAGAATGCTAAGGATGTGGTATGAGAGGGAAAACGATGTTTTGTGACCACAGGCGCGCGGAATAACTAAGCCAATATTGAACTAAGAGCCAATCCAAGAAATGATATCTTCTCTGCTATAGAGCGTTTTGAGAAATCAGTGGCAAATGGAAACAAACGGATTTTCAATGGGAGAAGTGGCAGATTTTGCAAATTTGTAAGATTTAATAATACATTTAGGAAACCTTATAATTACTTTAGTAGGCAGCAAAGCCTCTCTGGAAAGGAATGTCTATCATGGGGGAATCGTATTCGAAATTGTTATTGCAGCGCATTGAAAAAAAGAGAAATTTTTCACGTGAAAAAGTTAAAGAAATATGTTATCTCGAACTTCAAAGGCAAAACTGTAATATGCATCTAGGACTTGGGATCCAAAGAATAAAGATTTAATTCGGGAACTAGACAATATAGAAAGTAAATCTGATCATTTTTTTAAAAAAACTCCTACCAATAAGGATGTGAAAGGGAAGAAATACTTAAATACGAAGAGACTAGTTGATAGATGAACTCATTGGATAGCTTCGTCAAACCAATCTGAGGATTGCTGACTAATGATGATGATGCATAGAAAGTATCATTCGGCTATTGGAAGAGCTTGGTTGGGAAACAGACACTTGTAAGTTTTCCGTAATATTAAAGTTTCTCATTATATCCAAAGAACACGAATACAAATCTGAATCAGTAGACATATTTATACCCCAGTACTACATTAACAGGACAGAAAGAAGTGAAGAATTAAGCAAAGCCCACTGTAGGAAAGAGCTATACAAGAACTAGTTTTTCCCACGCGCAATACAAAAATACGGACTACAGCGCATACTAATGCCCAGTTAACACTGTTCTTTTTTCCTTGGGTGCTAGCTTGCTGGACTTCGTGCGTGCTACCGAGGTGGCGACGAAGGTGGCCGCAAAG
Source organism: Platycnemis pennipes (assembly GCA_933228895.1). Classification (NCBI taxonomy): domain Eukaryota; kingdom Metazoa; phylum Arthropoda; class Insecta; order Odonata; family Platycnemididae; genus Platycnemis; species Platycnemis pennipes. Next base: position 116,400,972 of record OW121850.1, read on the forward strand.
CTGGCTTCGGTGATGCTTGTCGGTTCACACGTAGCGAGCTATCCTCCTTGCTCACTCTTTTTAGAGCCTCAGCACGAAGATGTTTATTGTGATAGTTCCGATTACGAACAGCATATAAACAAGTTTCGTCTCTATATGCTTCGATAAGAACCACAACTTGATCCCAAGTCTATAGATTTGCACTTATTTTTTAAACACAATATCGACCATGCAATGCTATTAAAAGCAGAAAAAGGCAGAACCTTTATTTTTATCTCGTGATGCAAAGCTGAACGATGATTGGCCTGCAACGGCAAAACACGCAAAGAAAATAGCAATGGACCTAACCACAAAATCAAGCAAGCTAGCCGTCAGGGCAGCCATAAGCAGTCAGCGATTTCATCAAGCGAGAACGCACGGCACCCATCAGCACTCCACGCGAGAAATCCATCCCGGAAAAGCGCACCGTGTGAACCAGGCTTAAGTGTAATAGGGTAGTTTCCTATTATTTTTTTATTATCTTGATCGTAAGTTTATAACCTCTGGAGTACGTGTTTTAAGCCGTTCGATTTTTAAATGACGTTAAGTATTTTTCCTCATTAATTAAAAAGTGAAAAAAATCAATGGCGCGAAAACGCGACGGCAAACTATTGCATGCCGGTTAATCCTACGTGTGACGTCAAACTATTTCCTCTACCTGCCACCAGGTGGTGCTGCGGGCGCTTCCAAATAGACGCCGCACTCTGTTAAAGCTTATGAACAAGTATTGGAGGCATATTTATTCCGTTAATTAATTATAATTACTTTTATTTATTTATTTAACATTACTTATGCAGTTGATTCATTTAAAATCAGTTAGTATTCCTTTCACAAGCATATCATGTAGTTCGCCTATCGCCGCACGACCTTCACGCCATGCTTCGTCGTAGCAGAAGACACAGCGAGCAGGACGTCCTTGAGCCTATAAAATGACTAATAATACCATGTTTAACTGAGAATTCTTTTCCAACATTGATAGTTTTTACAGATTAATACTAATAAATATTCACTAGAGCTGAGGGGCCCTGAAATACAACGGTAAGTTCAGGAGACGAATTTTCCTATGCTTCGCAACGTAAACTACCTACCTGTTACGTCAGCATGAAGGCAGCGCACCCCGCCATTTCAGAGCCTTTTCAAATGGCCTTAAAATTAACATTTAATTCTATAGTAAACTGGGATTTCTCAATACAAACTTTTTGCGTAAATTAAATACATTTATGGCAGGGCACAAATCGCAATTAATGAAGTCTGTTTTCTTTGATGAAGGAAACTACCCTATTCTTTTTAACACTACACACTTACCACACACCCCACACGCCCTTCCAGTGGCTCGCAAAGTAAAATGTATATGTAGATGAAAATTTTTGTCAAGTGAGAAATGAATAAGAATGAATTCAAAGGAATTTTTCAGACCATAATCCCACCTCATTCAAAACTACGTAACTATAATGGGGTCGTTTACCATATTTTTTTAATTCCCGAGTCTGACAGAGTTTGTAAAATGAAAAGACGCGTATTTTTCCGTTTTTTGATCCGATAATTATTTCTCGAGTTATAAGCGGCGAAAAAATGATGTTTTTAACCCCCCACCCCCAGGAATTTTGTATATATGTGGCTTACACTCCCAGAAACTTCGGATATTGCACCCCTGATGATGACGTGCTAACGTCGAAACCGGTTTGGTTAAATTAAATTCGTGGAATAAGTGCAAAGTGAATCATTTCTCCCATCATGCCGTCATTCCACAAAGTAGAGTCGGCAACATTTGCAGTTTTACGCAAATCCGATGTTCCCACATGCAACATAAATACATTCTATTTACTACGCGTTCCGTATCCAGCGTTTCCACCTTATAGCAGAAAACTAGAGTAAAGCTCTGAAATATTGCGAGCGATAAAACTTATAGGTAACATAATTAATGAGGACAGGCTCAATATTTCTGTTTAAACTTTCTCTCAAAAAAGATTTTTGACCGGAGGATTTTTTTCTACCGCAGCACCTTATATTTTCTATACACTATAAATTAAAGTTAAACCTATTTCTTCTACTTCGTCATTAGAAGGCGTTCTTCCCAAAACAGTCGCTTGATTGATTCGCAGGGATTTCGTTCATAAACACGCTTTGCATTTCCAAGACAATATTTCCTCAACGCGCATCCGTACAAACTTCGGTGTGACCACTTATTTACCTTGTAATCATTGGACAAACCAAATGTAGCAGCCATGAATTTATATATTGTTAGCACCACTGGCCTAAAAAAGTGATATAGTACCCATTTTTCCGGATCGATCTATAACTACGTAATGACATGCGAGTCACCACGAGGGTGTGTGTCAGGAGTATTCTAAGTCCGTGGTCAGGAGATGATGATCATCAAAGTTGCACTACTTACATCTACATAATACCCTGCAAGCCACCATAAAGGTGTGTGGCAGGGGTGAATTCTCACAAAGCATGCACTATATATCATGCATAAGAAAGGATTAGTATTTATATAGGTACTGTTCAAAACTACACTATTAAAAAAAGATAAAAACCACAAAGCATACATGTAAACACATGCTGTTAGTTGGGTTAGCTTTAACTCCTTATACCAACATGCAGCTACCAATGTCATCCATTGCTACACTCGCACTGGATATATTTACCGTTATTCATATCCCTAATAGTACGAGGAAAAAAGGACATTTTGAATCTGTCAGTTCGGCAATCAGTTTCTCTAGTTTTGTGATTATGGTCCAGTCTACCATAGTAAGTTAGGGTCCGCCAAATATTTTTAACATCATCACTGAAAATATGGTCTTATAATTTGTTTAAGAGATTAAGTCTACATTTCAACCTGCGATCTGACAATGTTTTCCAATTTAATTCATTTAATAGACTGGTTACGCTAATAAGTTTATCATATCGTCCCTTTACAAATCTTGCCGATCTTCGCTGCACAATTTCAAGTTCATTATTTAGACTGATTTCGTAGGGATCCCATACAGTGGCAGCATATTCCAAATGAGGTCTTACAAGGGAAAAGTATTTGATTTCTCGTACATGATCGTCACATTTACCCAGTACTCTTTTGACGAATCCCAGTTTACGATTCGCTTGACCCATTATTTCACGAATGTGTTTACCCCAGGAAAGATCATGTGTCAGTCTTATTCAAAGATATTTAATGGATTCCACGTTTGTTAACTAATTATTACTTATTTTGAAAGTGCTAGGAGGAGAGCTATTCTTTTTCCAAAAATTCATTTCAAGACATATTTAAACTAACTGCCATGTATCACACCAATTATCAATTGCTTGTTGGTCAATTTTTAAATATTCTTTATCATTTGGGTATAAAATGAACTGAACATGAACCTTAAGATACAACACTGTAACTACATGGTGAGTATCTACATAATTATGCAGTGATTACTGGGTATTAAGTCATTTCTCTAAATACATTTGTATGTATTTTCTTAGCAAACAGAGGTAAGTAAATGCTAAAACATGCATCATGCACTACAGCATTCTGATGTGGCTACTTTCCGAGTATTAAAGCATGACGCTTCTCAAAACTCAAACAAAATTCATCCCTCGCGTTGCCGTGACAACGAAACCGTAGTTTATCTCCCACGGCATACGACTGTGTGCATCTCTGAACTTTTTGAAGAGGAGTTCGCCTACCTCACTTATTAATTCGTGTTTACGCCACTGGTTCAGTGAGGTCGCGCCGAGGAGGCAAACGTCAAGAGTCGCGACTGCAGATGTCAAAATGGGTTGAAGGAAAGAGGGAAATCCTTCTCGGAGCAGCACTTTATCGTCGTCGCATTCGGAGGATTAATTGGGGCGCACAGCATTAAATTACGCCGAGACGACTCGCGTGGGAAAATTCCCGCGTAGAAAGAAATGCCACCGCTAGGAAGGGCACACATGTTGCGCGGGGTGTTCTCCTTTGATCATCGGCTCGTGTTCCGAGAACCCCCCGCTTCCCTTGAATAAAGGGTGGTGACCTTTATGAGTTCTTCCCACAACTGAGGTCACTCCTATTCATCATTCCTTTTTGCAAATACCTTTACGAACGCTTGCAATACAGTTCTGGTGAAATAGTGAGGATGAAAGGGCGACGTTGATCAAATGGAAGAAATATAATCTGGAATATGGCTATTGTTTCCTTAATTCAAGCAAAAGGTAACAACAAATTTAAAAAGATTACCCTAGTCCCTGCATGTTTGGTGAGCAATCACCCCCTGCCACACACCCTTGTGGTGGCTTGCAGGGTATTAAGTAGATGTAGATGTAGTCATAGGCAAACATGGGAAATTCGCGAAAGCATTCACTATGGCTTATCTCCCATACTATTAGAAAACCATTCTCAGGTAAATAATAAAGACAACAGCATGATTTCTATAGAGAAAAAAAATCATCCACCTCGACCAGGATTTAAACCCCGATCCCCCTAATTTCCTGCCAGAGCCGTAGGGCAGTGAAGTTACAAAGGCAACCTTTCTCCCTGTGGATTCTGATACGAAGGCCAGCCAAGGTGAAAATCGTTCCATTGTGTATATCAGCGGCTAACCACATGACAGGGTTTTCGCAGCTAGTTCGAACTCCTTGAATGTATTCCAAGGTAAGACAGAGAGTTGTCTCTCGACACGGACTCAACACTACTATCTCATGTTAAACGACCGCGTTAGTCAAGTCGGCAACGGCCTGGCCCCCGCGTTAAATAACTCAGTTAGATTGCATGGTAAAGTATGAACTTAACCTTTGGAACGCATAAGAATCAGGTCCACTACCTCTATATCCTACCCATACCCATTTCACTATTTAACAAGTATCCGCGTAGTTCTGCGATTCTCGCATGGTAAATGAACGAGCAACTGAAATGTGCATTCTATCATGTATCGCGGAGTTTAGACTTATGATGCCACAGAATTCATTCCGTTCAATAAGTTTAAGATTCAAAAAATTAAATATGCAAGAATGTGAATTTTCGAGTAATTTATACCATTCTGGGGATTTATACCGTCTCTGTCTCTCCAGGATCATTAGCTTCATATGTTTTTGGTGTCAGGACCAAGAGTGATAGCAAGAAGAACAAACGCGAAGGGAAGAAGTGAATTTGAGCAGGTTGACTGAATGCCACAGTGATGGCACCATATGAATCTATAAGGAACGCTTGGCTACGCAGGGCACGCTGATAACACTCATGAGTACGATCTGATGAAGCATGAAATATATAAAAGACAGCGATTGTTCAGAGAAACAGGGATATAAAAGAATTGTGGTTTCACGTGGTCTGCAAAACACACGACGAGAGGAATATGAAGAGTAACAGAAATAAAGCATGTGTTAATCACTTAAAATAAGAAAATATTTGAGGACACGATATGTTGAGTAAAATAAAATGCATTATTTCAGTAAATTGACTCAGTGAGAATTACATTTGATTTATCCTTATTTAAAAGGAAAAATTAAGAAGCATAAGTATATACATATGTGTAATTAGCTAAGCTTCAAGAAATAAAACGAGTCTGTTAAAATTCTCCAGTATATAAATTTACGACATAAAAATATTTTATTTTTCTTTAAACACATACGATTTATCGAATACCCTACTTTTAATACACATATAATTCTAGCTCCTTCTTCTATTTTTCAAGACCTAGAATTATATCAGAATATACTGTTATTTTCCAATTTCATATTCTTATATTTCAGGTGCATTTCGGTGGAAACGTTTCTAACCGTTGATTTACATTCCAAAAACAAAACGCTAGAAGTGTCTTCATCGGTAAAAAATATAAAAATTCCATTATATGTTATTCATTTAGGATTTTGAAGAAAATCATTGCATAGCGACCTAAAATGCCTAATCAAAGAATGGACCTCTTTTAACCTATTAAATTTCACTATTAGAGACCAAGAGCCGAAGCCAAATCTTTTTATTTAAAGGAATTTTATATATTTTAATCAACTTTTTTGCTTTTGAATTCGGTTTTTTTTTCATTTTCACTTTAGATTATACTACGACAGGACATCTAACTACTTAGATTAGTAAATAACATTTTGAGTAGCTAACTTTTCACCATTGTTTTGGCTTCATTACTGAACAAACATGATGATATGCACGAGGAAAAAATTCATGTACCCTAACATCATAATTCTAACGAGTCTTCCACGAAAAAATGAACAAAATATCAGAGAGATGGCTTATTCCGCATTATTTACAACACATTATACTGTTTAAATACAATTAAAAATCCTCTCAGTAGACTACAAAAAAATGTATTCAGTTTAGTTAAAAACGTTGCATTTCGCTTACGCTGCAGCCAGTAATTTTGCTTCGCAGTACCACCCACCAGCACTATTCCAAGGAGTTTACAGTTTAGGGCATTTAGGGCAACTATTTTAAAACTATGAATGAAAAGTTCCAGTGCAGAATGAGTTGATTTCCATTTTCTGCACTAAGTATGCCCTAAGTCCAAAAATTATTATCATCCCCTTTACCCGGCTATTTATCTCAATGAATCCTTTAGCGCAAATCATTAATTGTTCGAAGGTTTATACCCTTTCACCGGGATTCCACACTGGGTCATTGTCTATCAGTTACAAAATCCCACATGACGAATCGAAAATCGTGTATCTTGCGTTCATGATCATTTTGTACTCGGTATGCATACCTTGACCTACACAGCCTGGAAGGAAATATAACCTTATTTTTTTATCCTAGTTCCAGTCGAGTGAAACATAAAAGGAAGCTTTTTTAAGCTGTAAACTAGATTTATCCCACTATCAAATGAGTCATAGCAGACGTGGCAGGCACAGAAGGAGATATAATGAAGACACTAGGAAATATGGAAATAACAATGGCCAGATATCAACTGAATCAATAAAAAGAAAACTAAGGTATTGGTATGCAGTAAGAAAAAGGAATCCAGGACAAATGTTTAATAAGGAAAACATAAAAGTCGAGGAGGTGGAAGAGTTCTGCTACCTTGGAAGCCGAGTAACCAGCGATGGACGAAGTAAAAGAGAAATTGCCAGTAGAATTACCCAAGCAAAAAAGACATTTTACCAGAAGAAGATTCAGCTTACAGCTGCAAACACAAGCGTGGAAGTGAAGATACATTTCATTAGAACATACATCTGGAGCATTCTACTATATGGCAGCGAAGCATGGGCAATAACAGCAGCAGAGAAGTCCAGGCTGGAATCATTTGAAATGGGGTGCTACCGAAGAATGATGAAGATGAAATGGATCGATCGAGTGACAAACAAAGAAGTCTTAAGAAGAGTGGGAAAGAAGAGTGGGAGAGAAGAGATGCCAACTAAAAATCTTAAAAAGATGACGGGATAACTTAATAGGCCACATCTTTCTAACACGACACGATGAAGACAATCGTCGAGGGAAAAGTGAACGGGAAGAATGGAAAAGGCAGGCCTCGTATGAGATACATGAAGCAAGTTGTGAAGGATGTATAAGAGAGGAGCAACGTCAATATGAAGAGTTTGGCCGATAGAAGAATCGAGTGAAGGGCTGCGTCAAACCAATCCTAGGATTGTTGACCACTGATGATGATCGAATGAGTTTGATTTCCAAAGGTACTTCTAAAATGCACTTCCCCATTGTTTTTTCCGTACATTATTCATTGCCTCTTCATTCCTTGTAAATACAACCTACGGTTAATCCAATTTTTACCGCCCCTCAGAGTGAACAACCTCAGACCAAGAACCATTTTCAGAAACAATGGGTCACTCCAGCAAAGTGCGCTTAAGTGTGAATGCTCACGTATTATAGTATTTGCATTATTATGCACAAAATATATTTACCATCTATGAACGGACATTACTGCCACAAAGTACACCTTCGTCCACCACGGTGCTAAGTTCTGATTTATACTATGTATGGTTGCAAAAGTAGGTAAGAATCAGAATATTTTTTTTGCGCATCCGGACTGATCTTTAGGTCCATAAACCCCTGGGATCCCAATAGGCATTTTGCCTGTCATCAGGTTTCCCAGGAGCTAACCCATCAGTGCTGGAGTGGAGAAAAATCCACCCATGTGGGACTCGAACCCGTGACCCTAGGATTAGCAGGCAAGGACTTTACCTCGCTGCCACCTGAACCTTGGAATTTCAATCAATATAAATACTGATTGAAATTCCAAGTGCAGAAAAATGTATTAATGACAACAAGCCTGAACGACAAATTTATAATATCCAAGCATCAACAACTAATGAATAGCCCACGGCCCAGTGATCAGGGGTTTTAACTAGAAGCAACTCTTACAAGTTCTATGACTGAAAATATGGTCCATATGTACGGATAAACTCTCCCTTGTACGAATGAACAAGTATGGAGAACAATATTAATTAATTACAAGCCAATTAAAACGGCATTTTATTTGCCTATTTAAACCTTTTAGCAAAGTACCTGTTTTGAATAAATAATATTAACCACTAAAGCACATAGTAATTTAAAGTTGGTAGTTATTTTTTCACTGAAAGTCGTTACACCTACTAATATATAAAATACTCCTACATACTCATAAGTTTACAAAAAAATACCTGCGTATGTCGATTCATGTATATATTCGTTACAGTGACAATTTCTATTCCTATTTTCAGAGAAACTGTAAGCTTAGCTAAAATTCAAGGAACGCATTTAAAATCCAAAAATTCTCCCACTTCCTGAATCGTGGACGCCATTCCAAAGTCCCGCTGGCAATCTGCAATTCCACTGAGGTCGAAACGGCTTCCAATGGTTGACGGGTTCGGCAGATAAATCGATCAGGTATCATTTGACGTCAAACACACGGATATTCGGAATTTACGACATCAATGCCTCATGCACATTTTTAATGATACCGACTCACCCTTTCCCTCGAGGAGATGGGAATAAAAAAATCATCCTCCGTCCCTCCCACACTCCCTCTCTCCCGGCATTTCTCCCCATTGGCCGCCCGACAATCCCCTTCCCCTTCACCCTTTCTTTACGATCCCGGGAATGAAATTGCATCGAAGAGGAAGACTGCGCGCCAGAGAGAGAGTTGAGAGAGAGAGAGGAGTCGTTACTCATCTCGTCTCCGCGAGATGGGTACCCCATCCTCTACGATAACCCCTCATGGTATCTCCGCAGGAAAAAAAACATCCTCTCCCACCCCTCACACATTCGAAACGATATTAAGGAAAGCAGAAACGGATCCAGAAAGGGCTAACTTACGATCGCGAATGCAAATCTTCTCGGAATTTTCCGCCCGTAAGACCCAGTTCACGTCATGCGAGCAAGATGAGTGGGACGACTGTGAAAGCTTATATTTAAATAGTGAGGAATGTTTATCCATAAAAGTCACAGATGTTGAGTCTTTCCTTTGAGGTCCCATCCATGAGGAACTCGGAATGGGCTCTTGAATGTTCAATTGCTGTTTGAAGTGTCTGTACGTGACTATCCCAAAAAGAACACGTTCGATAAGGATTTCCAAAACCGTATTGCACCAAAAAAAGACGGCAATAATCACGTGATTGCACGCTTGTCTAAATATAATATTGATTTGAGTTAATAGCCGATCTTGGCTCGATTCCAGAGTTTGACGCACAAAAGTAAACTCGAGTATCTTGAGCGTAAGAACTATAAGAGCAAAAAAAGCCAATCTAGCAATGGAATCCTTTGCTATAAACTGTTCTCTCAACATTGCAACGATAAAGATGACGAAGCATTCAAGTGCAACCCGTTTTAGTTGGGGATTGATTAGTAAAATATTTAAAAAATTTGCAATAAAAATGGCTACGTTTTCTAATAAAGGCCATGCATTCCTCCCCATGGACTGGGGAAATTAATACAGATCTGTTGCAGTCATGGACAATTACACCCACTGATGGGGCAATATTGGAAGCAATTCAACATTAATTTACATTAGAGTGATGAATAATAATGAACGACCTACGATTAATTTCAAAGGTGGGCGAAAAGAAAGTAAAGTAAAATTTGCTATAAACTAATAGCAAATAGCTATAGAAAATAGTAGGGCCAAATAATGAAAAAGAGCAAGGAAAACCTTGCACAATATTTAATAGGATGATGTTTTCGTGAAAAAAGTGATACTAGAAAAAGAGAACAGGAAAGATGGCAAAGGATTTCCTCGTATTCACTACATAGAGCTAGTAGAACAAATGAAGAAGAGGAAAATTAATTAAATATGGCAAAGCTCAGTCGATCAAAGAAACTAAGGGAGAGATATATCAAACCTACAATAGACTAATCATCGATGATGGCTTGCCAAAAAAACTTCAAACATTGAGTCCATTTTTTACTTCTCCATGAATACAGGCGTTAACGGAGACTGAGTATATTTTTAGTTGTATAAACAAAAATGGAAGGACTTCCAATCCACCGTTTCTCAAGCCTTTGCGATGGAAAAAAAAATAATATGATAAAATCACAATGAATGATCATTTGACGCAATAGTTTTACTGATTGGAGGTGGCGAGAGCATTGCACTCGCCATCCTACGGCCCACAATTCAATCGTAGTCAAATCCCGGTAGATTATTCATTGGAATACCTTTCGTAAGGGAGACACTTTACGTTCAGTAGTACGTTATTCCAATGGGAAGATAAATCATAAGTCGTTGTTGCTCCTATTATGGGAGTTGATAAACAGATGAATTCGTTTTCGCACTTAATAATAGGTGAATAATTGGACAAGGTTAGAATTTTTTTCTTCGAACGAAGGAAGATAGGAGAGAAACCATGTGACAGCCACAGATCACCCAAGAAGGAGAAATCTAGAAGGGACCAGTATGATATTGAAACATTCTGCCATTTTCGGGATTCTAACCCGGGAAGGCATGGGACGTAAATCAAAAATTCCTCTACACATTTCCTTTAGAGCAGGTAAAAGCCAACGCCGGATGTTTTATGTATAACATCTCCTGGAAAGGTACTTGTGCATTTTGACATGGAGTCCTCAGCATGGCAACTTAAGAATAACATACACATCCACGTCTCAGGTGTTTATTTTTAATTTATTTGTTGTAGCAAGAATAAGGAAAGGAGTGAGACAAGGCTGTGCACTGTATCCCGTAATTTTTAACGTTTAAATCGAGAGAGCCAACAATGAAATCAAGTGTTCAGGAGTGAACATCCACGGGGAAACAATCAATATGCTAAGATTCGCTTATGACAAAGCTCTCATAGCAGAGACAGAAAAGGATCTGAATAAGATGCTAAAAACCATGGAAAGGACAATGGCCATACATCAGGTGAAGATCAATAAGAAGAAAACTAAGATATCGGTGTGCAGCAAGAGAGAGGAGGCCAAAACCAACGTTATACTAGGAAAACAGAAATTAGAAAATGTGAAAGAGTTCTGTTACCTGGGAGGCAGAGTTACCAACGATGGACGAAGCAAGAAAGAAATAGTGAGTAGAATAGCCCAGGCAAAGAGGGCATTCTATCAAAAGAAGAATCTACTAACAGCTGGTAATACAAGCTTGGAAGTAAGGAAGCAATTCATCAAAACGTATATCTGAAGCATGTTTATAAACGGCAGTGAGGCATGGACGATGACAGCAGCGGAGAAGAAAAGGGTGGAAGCGTTTGAAATACGGTGCTTCAGAAGAAATATAGAAGAATGAAGATTAAATGCATTGACCGAGTGACAAATGAAGAAGTCCTAAGAAGAGTGGGAGAAAAGAGAATTCTGCTGAAATCTATAAGAATAAGACGGGACAATCTAATCGGCCATATCTTATTGACACGATGGTTTGATGAAGACAATCGTCGAGGGAAGAGTGAACAGAAAGAATGGAAAAGGCAGGCCTCGTATGAGTTACATAGAACAGGTTGTAAAGGACGTGAAAGAGAGGAACTACGTTAATATGAAGAGGTTGGCCGATAGAAGACTCGAGTGGAGGGCTACGTCAAACAGGATTGTTGACCCATGACGATGATGATGATATTTGCTGTAAACCCAAAAACAGCACAGATGGTAATTTAATATCAGGAACTTTGACCAATTAAAAATAAACAATAAACACGGTCATGTCCTGGTTGGTGAAAAGTGAGACTCGGACCCTTAACCCCATGAAGAGCAGGGAAGGATTTTACCCCATCGCCACCGAGGCCGGAAAAGCTTTTTTACAATAAAAAACCCAACTGGGTGGGATTCGAACAGGGATGTGATCCGAAAAGGCATATTACGTTTCGTGCCGTACCTGGGAGGCACCTGAACTCGGAGTCTGAGCATCGGCGTTGAAGGAGACCCAACCCTTCACCACGGGTGGTTTATAGCTCCAACTGACCTGTCACACTATGCTTTATAACTTCTTTAAGTTAAACATAAATCGCACAATTATGTTCATCTTTGTGTTGTACTATTCACGTTCATGAAAATGGTTTTTTAAACACAGTTATACGAAATACATTAACCATTTTACGTGCATTAGTAAACCAAGCCAGTTTAAGGTACATTAAATTAATAAAGCATGTAATATCGTTAATATCTATGGTATGACTGCGATGAAAAAACCATCAGCGTGACTAGTGCAACACAAAGACGAACATAGCTTTGTGATTTATATTTATCTTTAAGAAGTCATAAACTATTGTGTGACTGGTCAGTTGGTGCTATAAACCACCCGTGGTGAAGGGTTGGGTGTCCTTCAACGCCGAGGATCGGACTCCCGAGTTCGGGTGCCTCCCAGGTACGGCACGAAACGTAAAGTCCCCTTTTGGATCACATCCCTGGATTCGAACCAATGAACCTGAGGTTGGCTCGCGAAGAACTTACTATGCCACCACCAAGGCCGCTGCACTCTCCCACATCTCCGTTCAAACCCATCATTAACACTTCTCCTTCGGTTCCGGCGCCATCGGGAACGACTTGATACCACTCTATGAGTAGGAGAACATGTTGAGGACACGGCGAGGAGAGAACGAAGGAAAAAACATATTCTGCGATCCGGTAGGAGTATGTCGCGTCCCTCCACCCCCGTTTCCATCGCGACCGGCCCAAACATTGCGACTCCCCCGGGCCGGAAATTCAATACAATTCCCTCGAGCCTCCTCGATTTTGGCCTTCACTTTCACCCCTTTTGCACTTCCATCCTCGACCCGCGCTCCCACCCACAGTCTCGTCTCCACACCCCTAATTCCATTTCCCTCCTTTGAAGCGGCCTTTCTCCCCACGCCCCCACCTTCCTCCATACTCACTATCCATTGCTTTAAGAAGGGACGGCTACAATTCACACCTGACCCTCCTCTAGCCGTTCCGGATTCCTCCCCTGCCCAACCCTGTCCCTGAAGACAGAACGAGAGAGAGAGAGAAGAGAAAAGGAAATGCCGAGACAGAGGCCACTTGAATAATGTGTCTAAGTTTAATTTTCATCGCGCTTTCCAAAAGTCTCGGCACACGAATTCCTTTATATTTCTCCCCTTTCCTACCCATTGCTCTACTCGCTGTCAAATATCCCGGGTGTATCTGGATTTGCCACTACTTAACCATAGAGTCATGCGGTATAAACACCAATGTTTCGCAAATTTGGGGATTTTTAATCGTTAAGTACATACAATCTCACTCACTGTTATTACTTGAGCTCTTCTTATCTGCCTCGAACCAGAGCCCCCGGATGAGAAAATCTCAGGTAAGAACAATAAGTGAGATTGTAAAGAGCGTTTAAATACACAAAAAGCGTGTACCATTCGTGTTTATACCACGCGACTCCTTGGTTACCTGTTCGAGGTAATCCCGACGGTTTCAAACATACTTGGTTAACATGGTTGGTTAAATTTGGTTGGTTACACTTGGTTAAACAAACATACATAATAAATGCTTGGTGTTTTGGCTGGAGTACTAGTCTCCTTACCCGAGGGATCGAATTCGAATCCTGGCAGTGGATGAAATGTTTCATTGGTTTGCTTGTTCCAACTTATGTATGGAGAGCACCTCGTGTTCAGTACTCCGTCCGTCGGATGGGACGTTCAACAGCGAACCCCTAGGCACATTTATTTGACAGCTAATACCAACGCCAGGTTTCTCTCCACTCTAACTCCACTCCTTATAAGATTTTGGCCACTACCATGGTACCCACCTATCTCTATATGGAGAAAGGGGCTTTGGCAGCCGGTCGCCTCCTACGAATAAATAATTAGGGGAGCATGGTGAAGTAAAATGCTATCTTTATACGTACAATACCCTGTAAGTGGAGAGGTCATTCGATACTGCGATGTGCGAAATAGCGTGATTACTCCAGGCGACGGTATCTTACGGCATAAATGACCAAGTGAGATTATTCACTATCATTACATCATACGATAACTGACCGTTCTAACGGAGATCGGATTTGTGTGGTGGCTATGGCTATGGCCTCCTATCCCGAGGGTGCGAATACGAATCCTGGCAAAGGCGAATTTTTCGATGGTATGCCGAACCAATCTTGAGTGCTTTGTGGAGAGCACTTCAACACCAGTATTCCGTCCGTCGGACGGTACGTTATACCGTGGTCCCCTCCACAACTTTCGTTGAAAGCAGGCTAATGCCGACGACAGGTTTCTCTCCACCCTTCCTCAGTTCTGAAAACTCTTACATTACCCAGTTACCCACCTATCCTCCCTAGCGAGATTGGCCTCAGTTGTCGTCCGCCTCCCCGAAATAAATAATGAGCATAAATAAAACTCTTTCTTCTGTAACCTGGTGGTATTCCATAGTCGATAAATTTAATAAAAACCAGTCTTTTACAAAAAAACACAACAATTTTTATTCACTTTCACGATCCGGGTTTCGACAGAATAATCGTACACGTCAGATCACGATTATTCTGTCGAAACACGAGTCGTGAAAGTCTGTAAACATGTTTGTGTTATTTTAGTAAAAGGTTTGTTTTTATTAAATTTTAACTAACGAGAGTTCAAACGCACCATTTTCTCCCACCAAAGTGTTTTTTCTGTGGAATTGAAACCTTATAAAACAAAATAAATATTAAAATATACATTATCACCAATATTTCCCACGGTCCCGACGGAATTCCAACCAGCGCACTGCAGCGTATAGGTACAAAGAGTTAGCTACAGATAGTCCCTCATATTAAAGTAGTATTTTACGCATGCCTCAAGTTAAACGTGGTACCCTAAGATAGGAAGTGACTAGAGAACAATAAACCCATTATTAATAATAATAATAATAAAAGGTCTTTATTGGGGCGAGATTGAGACAAAACTGTCCCTTCTGCCATCTAACCCCTAAATTAAACCCATTCCCATTAAACCCATCTAAACCCATTATTAGAAGCTTATCAGATGTCCTTCACAAAAAAACCTGTCCACACCACTTTATGACCTCGCATATGATTTTTTTCAAATCAACATAGCAGCGTCCGGGTTGCCAATGATCACGCTGGTAATATTTGAGATGATTTGTAGAATAATGTCGTGAACAACAACCGGCAAATCTATGAAGGGTATGAACGACCACTACTGGACAACGTTGCTGCGCATTGAATTACATATTTTAGCATTACTGGCAACGCGATTACAGGCTGTGTACAAGGAAAACCATGTAAAATAACTTTTAAAAATTCTTAATGCCAATTTTATTCGGAATTAAAGAAAGAAACTAGAAACAAAAAGCATATGCGTACGTTAAAAGTAACAATTACGTCGGTTTTTAGCAAATAAAGTTAATTATGAATGTAGCAATTCTCCCATCCATATGAAACAAGAGAGAAATAAAAACTTTCATAAGCTCATTGTCAAATTAAACACTACGCCTTTCCCTCTATTTATTCTAACAAGTGACAGATAAAGAGTATAAAATATACCTAAGCATATAATATATGCCTCAGTAATTATCATCCCGGGCACATTTAATGAAGATGTAACTGAGCATGAAATTTGCGGAAAAAAACACACGTACCTACCTACCTGCATTAAATTCGCTTCCGTAAGAGCTCTAAGCGCCACCTGGGTGTAGTGAGAATAAACCAGAGTAGCTATTATCATAGAGTAAGAAAAACTCTATACCGTTATTTATCCTAAGCTTGATGACACGGATAAAAAAATTTGGATTATTAGTTTGATTAGTTCTTCAATGAAACTTGAGAATTTAATACTGTAAGTTAACACAGCATCTCTGTCACTAAAACACTATAGTTGTCTCATTACTTATTCAAATTCAATACGGGGATTGGGTTGGTGTGGTGGCTAGAGTACTGGCCTCCCATACCGAGGGCCCGGGTTCGATTCCTGGCAGTGGTGGATTTTTCAGTGGAAAACCGGTCCCCACTTGAGTGCCAAGTGGAGGGCATTTCAAGTTCAGTACTCCGTCCGACGGATGGGACGTTAAGCCGTGGTCCCCTTGGCGCCTTCGTTAAGAGTAGGCTAATGCCGACGCCGGGTTTCTCTCCACCCTTCCTCCGTTCCCTAAAAACTCCTACCATTACCCAATTATCCACCTATCCTATATGGCACAAATGACCTCAGCTGTCGGTCGCCTCCCCTAAATAACCAACCAAACAAATTCAATACTCCATAGCTTTTAAAGGCCACCAATTCATTCTAATGAGCAGCGAACCTCGGTAACTAATTAGCTAGCAACCATATGACACCCATCTAACACTCGCCGGTGTTCTCAGTATTCACCATCTCCATTAAGGATATCCATTCAACTCCTCCAGCATTTTCCTCTAAATTTGAGACCAGCTCTCTCAAATACATGAAAATACCATTGAACTTTTCCCTTGGATAACCCCATCATACTCGAACTCACTTGCAAAACAATTAAATGTTCCTATCGGTAAAATTTTGGGGGAGTTCAACAGCGATATACTCGACTCGCAAACGCTGACTTTTAACAAGCCAAGGAGGCACTCAGAAAAAAGCGGAGCGTCCTTGAGATTTTCCCGTGCGTGTTTACTCGAACAAAACCAGAACCAGTAACAACGCTGGAGTCAACCTTGTACAACTTTGACCTATTTTCGAAGGCCATTCCGCAAGTGTATGACGGATATCTGTGACCCCTTTCCCTTTCAATCACAATAAATGTTCTCACAAAGTCGTTCTCATTGCAAAATGTCAATGAGGATGAAAATAGGACCGAAAAAATTTTACAAGTTAAAGAGCATGGTCAAATAGTTATTTTTCGTGATTTACTCAGATCATAGGACTAAGTTCGTGAATTACCTCCGGCAATGTGAGAAAGGATAGCTTTCTCTAACATTTTGTTAAAATTTTTTAAATAATTCCCATAAAATTGTGAAAGTCAAGATTATGAAAGTTCATGTAGACACATAAAACTGGACGTGTAAATTCAAGGGCAGAGAAGATTTTAATGACTTATTTTTCGTATACAGAAGGACAGTATGGCGAAAGCAATTCGCGTGGAGATAACTGTTACCAATAGGTGTACAAGTTTTTGGACTTATTTTCGCTTGCATGCACAAGACTTATTTGAATAACAGATAAATGCTATGTGTTTTTATTCTCATAAACACATGATACCCTCACATGTTAACCTGATTACCAAACAAAGTGTTTGTTGGAGCATGTACATGTCAATTTTAACTGTTTATGATTCGTAGCAATTTCAGCTTACAACCAAGGGAAAGAGCTGTTTTTTGCGGTGGAAAAACATTCACGGTAACCATTTAACTATAGTTTTGTGCCATAAAAACCGCTCTCATATATCCACGATCTTAATTGAATTCTTGACAACACATAATCAACAAACATTTTATGCGATAGAGTGAAACATGATGGCTAACATTTTTGAAGGATTTTGTGGATAAAGTAATAGAATAAACTTGCAGCTTATTAAACAAATTAAATTCACTGAGAATAACCTGGTATTGACACGGTTTCCAATAAACAAGCACATTCCATAATTTTATTAATATCAGAGATTTGATAAAATTTATAGCATATGTGTTGTTTTTAATTGAACTTATTAAACCGTACTAGCTAAGTCATCTCAGGAAGTTTACCAACATATGCAGCTTTCTAAGTGATTGGCCTAAGTTTTTTATACACAAAGTCACATGTACCTGACATAGTGAAAGAAAAAATTTTTGTAACTATTGCCTACAATAAAGAGCAAGAGCTAGAAAAAAATACTGAAAAATAATGAAACGAAAATAAGAAACGAAATTTGAATATAAGGTTCAACGAATTGTGAAAAAAATTAACCGCGTCAAATTATAAATATTTCACCAACATGAAATATGGGCGATAAAAAATAATGGGACAAGAAAGTAAAGAAGGGCAGAGTTGTTCTGAAGTGTTCCCAATGTGTAAATAAATTCCTGCCTAAGTGTGGTGAACAAATATTTAGGTCATTTCCACTCAATAAATTGATTAATTTCTTCATGGAAGATGGAAATAAATCCCTTGGCGATCTATCCAGTTCCTTATAAGGTCTGCTATTACCATGTTCTCATTAATAACTTCAACCAGATAATCGTCCCCCCGAAGCAACTCACCTCCAAACAAAGCTCTTCTAACGCCTACGCCTCGAAGAGGCATCTGACATGAAACGTGAGGCATCCGATTCGATACGCTGCGATGTTGATCAGTCACTTGTAAGACAAGGCTGTGGATTCTCCTGACCGATCGCCCACGCCGATCGGTTAATCAGCCACTGGGATCGCATTCCGAGGCTGGAATGTTTGTCATTCCACTACGAGGACAGAGCCGCGATCCTCATCTACCCTATGCGATGACGAACTAATTGGACCAAATTAAAAACATCTACAAGTATAGTTATTCCCCAAGAAAATATATATACACAGCAGAGAAGTCAAGGCTGCAAGCATTCGAAAAGCGGTGATGCAAAAAAATGATAAATAAATGGATCGACCGAGAGACTAATGCGAAAGTTCTAGAAAGGTCGGAAGGATGAGGAGTCTTCTGAAAACACTAAGAAGAAGATGGGATAATTTAATCGGCCATTAAATGAGACATGGTGCCCTAATAAAGACAATCGTCAACGGATAAGTGAACGGGCAGAATGTCAAAGGAAAGTTTCGTACGAGATATATAGTACAAACGTTGAAGGATATGAAAGAGATAAAATATGTAAATATGAAGGGATAAGAGAATGGAGTGGAGACCTGCGTCAAACCAACCTAAGGATCGTTGACTGATAATATTGATATGAATAACCTCCGTTTCAATCTTAAAGGAGTTCATAATGTATCATAACCATCATATTATACTTCGTTAATCAAAAATAAAATAAAATTATCACCACACATACATGAATAATATAAGTTTCATTGATTACATCAATTTTTGCAGTCATTATCGCCCTCTTAGTCTTAAATTAAACAAAATCGAATTTTAAAATCAAAGCAATAAATTTATTTACCCACAATTTATTTATTCTCAACGGAAACTAAGTATATAATTTTCATAAGGTAGCCCCTGTCAAAAATATTTAGAGCATTTTTATTGTTTCATGTTATATACTAGCATGTGATGCATTTTTCGCCTACTTATCTGTGCATTAACATCGTCATGCAAATGAGTGATGGATGAATTTCAACGCCTGATCAAACTATCCAACAACTGAAACTTTTTTGCCTCATATATGATATACGCAACGTTAACGTTCAACTGATGAACATAATGAAAACATTGGGGCAAATGGATGAACCAGCACGATTTTCACAACCTTCACCTTTTGAAAAATCTTTTGTGAAAAAGTTAGCAAATGTCCACGGAGTTTCTTGTTTCATGTCTCTAAAGGCAGAGGCACGTACTAACCTGAGAGTAAAATATATGCGTCGAACATCATAAATTATTCCGTGGAATTTTAAAATTTAAAAATATTTTTCACAAAAAGTTGAAATGAAAGAAAATATGCTTAGGTAAATGCTGTATTACTATAATAAATTCTGGCCAATATTGCTATTTCCTCTTCAAAAAAGACATAGTGTGGATAAGTCAGATATTACACCTTAAGGAGCGCGTCTTTAGAATGCAATAAGGTTTAATCATTTGGGCCTTAGGAATAAAAAAATCTCTTTTTCAAATATAACATTAATTTTAATTTAGGTATCCTAAAAAATTATTTTTTCACTGTGAAAAGTCCGGTAATGCATACAAGAAGTTAAAATACAATTATCAATGAATAAAAAATTACCTCCCCTTATAATATTCGAATCCAATTTCTGCCTGTATCCAACCAACTTATGTTTCGACTCCAGTTCTCAGTAACCGTTCGGATTTTAATACGATTTTTTCCACGCCATCGAACTTATAACCGAATTGGGAAGAGGAGATTTTTTCTCAAAATTCGCAAGGCCCATCCCCTGCTTGGAACCCTCTCTCTCGCTGTATCTCCCCCACTTCCCTTCCTCCACTCGTGCTCTCCACATCCATTCCATCTTCTTGCTTTCACCCCCTCTCCCCCACTTAGCCACCCTCCCAACTCATTCACATCCCTTTCTTCCATCTCACCAGCTTTCCCTTCCTGCCAGCGCCCATTTCCGCCTCTTACAATCCTTCCCTCGGCCTTCCCCCTTCCCTGTTCCCACCTTCGTCACCCCCTCCCTCCCACACCCTTCGGAGAAGCGAGGGAATTTCAAGGGAGGAACTCGAGAGAGAGAGAGAGATCCCGTCCCCATTACGTGGGGAGAGAGAGCCCTGGCGGGGAGAATAGGGTCTCGATGCATCGAATCGGAGGAGAAGCGACGTAAGGCAGGAGCCGGAAATGGCGTCGTAAAAGCTCTCGCTCCAGACAAGCCGAGGACCTCAGATATCGAGTGCGAGATTAAGAGGGGGAAGGGTTCCCGCTGCCACTCCGCAATCTCACTTGCGTGAGATCCGTTGTGCAATTAAGTTTTCGGAAACCGACGCTTAACGACTCATGCGACCACCAATTAGGCGCGTGACGGGGTATTGGGACGGAAACAAAAACCCTTATTTTTTAATCGATCATCATTTACCATATTATAACTAGTTATAACAAAATTATACACAAATACTAATATATTCTATCTTACGATCCACCATCAGGTCGTGTGGTAGGAGGTGGTCGCCGGCCGTGAAGTTCAGTTTAGCCGAAAAAATTTAAATACGCTTCATTTGTAATGATTTATGGTACGTAATACGTTTGTGAGTATTATGCTTATTCTGATTTGCAGTCATGTGTTTTGTGTGAGAGAAACGATTTTTTTATCGCTCGGTCCGAAAATTGATTAAGCTTTAATTTAAATAAAACTCATGTTCATGTTCACTTGGTGGTATTCCATCGTCAACCTGTTTATTTTGTTTAAAATGTTACGAATACCACGAAATAAGAAAGCCACTACTTAACCAGGGTTTCGACAATTGATCTTCATCATCAAGTGATTTAGCTTGTTTTAATTTAGCTTTAATTCGTTGCTTTTGTGTCTTTGCCGTTGATGTGGCGTGGGAGTAGAAATATGCCTGCAAAGACTTCGAAATCAGATAATTTAAGATCTACATTAAGGTAACGAATTTGTCACAAAACGCGCTGTTTTCCTGTGTTCCAGTGTTTCCAGCGCTATTTCCTTAGTTATCATATGTTTCCCCCGATTTAAATCCTCCTTTACTGCATTTGATACGCTTCCAGGTGTGGACTTACGAGTGAAAAATTTCACACTTTTTCAGTATTAAATTTCTGGAGTTTTTTTTTTGAAGATTTCAGATGCTGTTTAAGACGCACTTCTCGGACATTATAACTCATCTCGGGTCGTTACATAACGTCTAGCACATAGCCTAATCAGAAAAGTGAATTGAATGGAAATAGTAAATTAAACTTTCCGAAAAACGCCTCTCTCTTATCACCGTGATGCTTGTAGCATTATATACCTTGGGTGAAGTGTCAGAGTGTCCTCACTCAAACACTACAGCCATGATTCGCCTCTCTTCTTTTATCGCTAAGTTCACCTGTCTTCGTGTTCCACTCCCGTAATGATGAACGACGGATGACACGCAACACCAGCCTCCCTCGAACAGGGAAATTAATGTCATATGGTGGACTAAGAACGACGAAACATGTTAGAATTAGCACTCCAGGAGGATTAATATGATTACCATCAAATTCCACCTATCCAAGAGGCCATGTGTAGGATATTTCAATCCTGCCGCGTGAACGGCGGTGAAATTCACATTAATTGCCATGCGAAAAAATTCACCTGGACCGGTATCGAACAACGGACCTTTGGCTTTGCGGGCCACTGCGCAGACCACTACGCTACCCAGGTTCCCTAATCCGCATGGCAATTTTACCGAGGTTCAAGGTACCGAGGTTCCTGGAATCTAGGTATAATTGCCATGCGAATTAGTGATCTTGGGTAGCGTAGTGGTATGCGCAGTGGCCCGGAAAGCCAAAGGTCCATGGTTCGATTCCCGGTCCAGATGAATTATTTCGCATGGCAATTTATGTGTAAGAGGCTATATGACTAAAGGAACATCCAAAATAGCACTCGCCGTAACAAGCAGAACAGCACTGAGGCAAGATTTTGAGATTGGACCTTTCGGAATCTAAACTGATGAAGTGGTGACGGGCATATTTAATTGCTAACTATTACACCACTGGACGCATTCGGACTTACTTCATGGGGGAATCACGACAGTATATATTGTTTATATTTTTCTTCAGATTTTCTCTGGACCCTTGAACCACCATTTGTTGCTTAAGTATGTCTCTCAGCATTCTCTCCCTCCTCAGTATTTTCTCCCTCCACTCCTCAGCCGTACAATATTTCCTCCTGTAAAATCTCCTCTTTGATCTTCTCCTGACCACACACCTTCAGGCAGAAAAAAATCACCTCCTCCCCCTCTCTTCTCATCACAGGCCTATATAAATTCAGCAATATTTTGTATACCTTTCAATTTGGAACTGTGGGTTAGGGTCTTCTGGGAGGAGAGCATAGGAGGAGTGATCGCTGGGATGGCGCATGGCTTCTGAGATATACTCGACTTTGTCCATTATGACGTTGGTAGAGCCCTTATCTGCTTTAGTGATTACGATATCCTTATTGGTGGAAAGTTTTTTGATAGCGAGTGATTCATTTTGAGTAAGATTTTTCGGGGGTTTAATGGATTGAAGGATCAGAAATTTTGTTGAGGAAGAGTTTAATGAAGAACTCAACCGGATGGCTGGAAGGGAGTGGCTTTGGCTAAATTGCATCACTACTTGAAAGGAAGAGTGGATTGTAATGCTGGCGCTGAATAATCGCAGGCATGACCCATCTTCTGATTGCATTGCGGTGAAAATAAAACAAGGAGAGCACGAACGACAACAACAAGTTCACCACCCGCGCCCCGACGCACTGTTTGATGGGGGCGTTGGGGAGGTGCGGCAGCCGCCCGCATCAACCCTTCCCTTACTGGCCAATCCCACGCCGCCCTCTGAGAACCAACCGGATCCACGGGGAGAGAGAGGGCGGGAGGAACGCGAGATATCCACTCCGGCGTACGAGCTCATTCCCCGGAATCTGTTTCGATCCACCGCACACTCGCGCATCGATTTCTTACACAATCCACGGATCCCATTCACCACTCCATCTCGCATTTCCAATCTCCCAAACCCACTCTCCAATTTCTACTCTCCCTTAAAACCACCTCTTACACACACGCACATATCGCTTTTCGTCCTTCCTTCTTATACTCGCCAATTAGTTCCCTCCTACGTTCCATAGCCTCAATTCCCTACCCCTTCCCCCGAGGAAACTGGCGCAGGCTGAGGATGAAAATCAACTATTTTTTTGAATAGTGAAGATTAAATTATAATATAATTACTAATCCTTTTTATGCATGATATTTAATGCATGTTTGGGGTTAATTCACCCACATACCACTATGATGGCTTGCACGGTATTATGTAGATGCAGAATTATTATCACAAAATAACCCCCCTAAAATGTTTCAAATTTCATATGTCATGTTTTTAGCAATATACTGGGGGGAAAGAATGTATTTAAGTACTTCAGTAGTACTCAGATTTTGTGAATATGGATCTGTAACTAGAATGGCTGCGCACAGTATATAATAATAATTTTTATTCACGTGCAGAGCCCTTTTGAGTTTGTGAATATAAGATGTATAAGAATGTAAGATCATTATAATAAAACATAGAAACACAATATAAAGAGTACATAAAACTATACAGAGTTGAGATAAAAAAGAAAAGGCAGAGTACATTGAAGAATTCAAGCCCTTATTAATTTTAAGCTCCAAAATTACTTTAAAATAAATCAATTGGTAACAAGTTATGATAGGGCAACAAGCAAATATAGAGTAAAAACAAGAAAATAAAGGTTACAATACAGTACAGAGTAATAAACAAAATTATATAAAATTGGACCTTGCATATTTTTTTAAAACATATAAATGGATGTATTATAATAATCTGCGTCAGCGCAGAACTTATTAGATTCTCTCAGTATTCGGTATAGGGGTAGGGGGTAAATAGAAAATATAATTTCTAAGTAGCGTATGTTAAAAAGATCAGGGTTTCTAGTGGAAACTATTGGACAATTAAAGCTTATGAGAGAGCAGTTCAGAAGATTTTACATTTCAGTTTAAGATGTTATATAAAAATATTAATCCTAATTGCTCCCTCCTAGAGGAGAGAAGTGCTCAGTTCAAACGATTCATTAGCCCTTCATATTCACCACTATTCCTTTCCAAATTAAATTTAAATGAAATAATTCTTAGGAACTTCCTTTGATTTTTTTCCAATTGAAGCAACTGAAGCTAAAGTATAGTAGTATATCTCAAGATGGATCTCACCAATGATATATGCAATAGTTTAATGCAGTTAACATCGGTGAAGTCCCTTGTAACATGAGAGATGAAACCCAGCATCCTATATGCCTTTGTTGCTATAAACTGAATATGTACATGAAAACTCATTTTGTCATCAAAAAGAACCCCTAAGTCAGAAATATGTTGAACTCTATTTAACAAACTATTACATAGAATATAATCATATTTTAAGGGAGTCTTATTTTTATGATAAGTTATAATACTGTATTTTTTAATATTTAAGTCCATGAGTCCATTTAAGTCCATTACTACACCAGCCGACAAGCCTATTTAAACAATCTTGAAATTCAACACAATCACTGTATTTATCGATAGATTGAAATATCTTTAGATCATTAGCATACAACAAATATTTAATAGGGCTTAAATGTTCACCAATATCTATATAAATAAGAGAAACAGTAGGGGACCTAAATGGTCCCTGTCCCTCTTTCCCCTGAGGAACGCCTGATGAAGCAGCAAAGGTATAAGAAGTGGAGTCAAACAATTTAACGAACAATTTTTTGTTTGCTAGGTAGCTCTTAATAAAGTTCAGAACATTCCCATGTATACCATAGGCTTCTAATTTAGACAAAAGTATTTGATGATTAACCTTATCAAATGCTTTGGAGGAGTCAGTGTAAACTGTACCTACTTCACTATGCTGTACCAAGGCTTGAGTGGCAAAGCTATGAAATAACAGGAGATTGGTTATAGTGGACTTGCCTTTAGATAAACCATGTCGTTCATTAATTTATATTCCCTGCTCATAGAGGGAAACAATTTATCTAGAAGAATGCTCTCAAGAACTTTAGCCAGAACAGGATGAATAACAATTGGTCTGTAGTTACTGACATCGTGTCTATCACCATTCTTTTCAAAATTTCCTTTTTTCCTCGCACAATTAGGGATATGAATAGCGATAAATATGTCCAATACAAGTGATTCATACCATGGCATAGGTAGTTGCAAGTTAGCGTAAGGACTAGAAGGTAACCCAACTAACAGCACGTGTTTGCATGCCTAGTTTGGTATTTTTATATTTTTAAATATTGCAGTTTTGACTAATATATTGATACTAATCCTTCAAAATGCATTATATATAGTGCATGTTTGGTGAGAATTCACCCCCTCCCACACACCTGAGGTGGCTTGCAGGGTATTATGTAGATGTAGATTCTTGTAAATAGGAATAACTTAAGCAGTCTTAAGACTGCTTGGAAAGATAGATATATAACCAATTATTAAACCAACGGAATGCATTATATGAAACGTGCATACATATTTAATCCAGGTATAGCTGTTGGTTATATTTGTTAATAAGCTAAGATTTATGCGTGAAATATGCATTCTACACATGGAAGCACTAACTATTCGCAGGTGACACTGCTCTAGCAGGGAACAATGATGTCGGAGGATACATCGTGTTATGACAACAAACATTTACACCATTGCATGCGCCATAAGTGATCTAAGTAATACCAGTCAAGGGTAAGTACGTAGCCACGATGACACACCGGATTCAGTGAGATCACCGAAGTTAAGCAATGTTGGGCCCGAACAGAGGTTGGATGGGTGACCCTCCTCCAAACCTCTACCGCGGTGCCCTTGTCCCGTCTGCGAGTAGCGGGCAGGACAAATTTACGTTGGTACAATGGATCTAAAGAGATCTAAGTGCCAGGGGGGCTCCAGAAGGCCCCCGCCCATCCATCATTGCCAGTGTATGGGATCCCTACGAAATCGGTCTAAATAACGATCTTGAACGTGTGCAGCGAAGATCGGCAAGATTTGTAAAGGGACGGTACGATAACCTTATTAGCGTAACCAGTCTAATAAATGAATTCTATTGGGAATCACTGTCAGATCGCCGTTTGAAATTTAGACTTAATCACTTAAACAAATTCCAAGACCTTATTTTCAGTGATGATGTTAAAAATATTTTGCGAACCCCAACTTACTATGGTAGACTGGACCATAATCACAAAGTTAGAGAAATTTATTGCCGAACTGACAGATTCAAAATGTCCTTTTTTCCTCGTACAATTAGGAATATGAATAACGGTAAATATATCTAGTATGAGTGTAGCAATGGATAACATTTGTAGCTGCATGTTGGTATAAGGACTTATAGCTAACCCAACTAACAGAATGTTTTTGCATGCGTGCTTTGCTATTTTTATCTTTTTTTAAATAGCGTAGTTTTGAACAATACCTATACATTGTATAGGTATTGTTCAAGTTGTATACAAGTACTAATCCTTTTTTATGCATGATATGTAGTGCATGTTTGGTGAGAGTACACCCTCTGCCACACACCTTTATGATGGCTTGCAGGGTATTATGTAGATGCAGATGTAGATCTAATTTACTTTTAATTCCAGTTAGTCATAAAGGCAGCACGCGATTAGCCTTCGCCGATTAAAATGATATAAGGATCCACATTAACGATCAAAACCAAGATCAAGAAGAGTAAAAAAAACCTGGTGAAACTTTATATCAAGGAGCAAATTAATTTGACCCAAAAATGAACACTTCAAAAAGCCGGTAACATCCCAGATTTCCCGCGAGAAAACGTCACTTGGCTTAAAAATCTATTGAACAAACCCATGATTCTTGGAAATTTAATACCGTCGACTGAAAAATATATTATGCTCCTTATAATATAACTAATATGACTGAGAAGATCTGAAACATTTTGGTTCATTTTTCGATTCAAACCCCACGCCTCATTAAGGCGTCCCTCCCACTCTTCACTTAAACTCTACTCGAAGGGCGATTCAATGGACCGCGAAAGAGGAAATTTCCGATGAAGAAGAAGTCGCTCCCAGAAAAAAAGGGTGTGGGTGGCAGGGGGGTGTTGGGGGAAGGGGGAGGGAAGGAGGAGAGCTTTATTCGAGCATTTACCCCTCTCCAATTTTTCTCGCTCGCCCTATCGAGGTTGTTGGCGTTGAGGGAATGAGGGAAAGTGTCGCAGTTATTTTCGTGGCCCCATCGCTCGCAAAATAGCAAGTCCTTCCGAACTTCGCGATCATTTGGAAAAGAGAGTGAATTCGGGTCATTGGACCGATTTGTACTCATTTTCCCGTCAAAGGCAATATTTCCGCGTCGAACTGAGAACCAAATAGGCTTCGAGCAAAGAGATTTATCTTTTTTTTTTTATTTATAAGACGAAAAAATGCATCGCAGTCAAATATATATGCGGTTATTTCACCACTCGCGTACGAGCTCCAATTCTCTATCAAAGGGAATATTTTTTGTCGAACCTAGAAGCAAATAGAACTCAGGGGAACAGTATTAGAGCATATTTTTTTCAAGTGTTACGAGACGAAAAAGTTTATAGCAGTCAAATGCACATAGGTACAAACAGCAATTTTACCACTCATATTTCCGAGCTTATTTGCCACTTATGACTTATATATGGGCTGACTAAGGCAGCAAACTACAGATAAAGATATCAAAACCATGAAAAGCAGATATAAACATTATTAAACCACTGTCTGCGTCTTAGTTCATTAGTGAAGATAATTAGTCATAAGCCATGAATTTATGTGATTATTTTAAAATGTTGTATTCACAGTGAATGCCTAAGCAACATAGACTTAATGAACATGAAGTAAATCTAAACGCTTTGAAATGAAAACTTAACTTTACAATTCCACAAAAACTTATTAATGAAGGACCCAGGTTTTGACATACAACGTCATCATCAGGTGGACGTCGAAACCGGGGTCGTACATTAATAAATTTATGCGTAACTACAAAGTTAATTTTGCATTTCAATCATGAATAGGTTCCAGAAAGTTACGTCTGAAACCACCAGTTAACCAATTTGCTTACGAGCAGTACAAATACAATGAATACAGGGCATGTGACTTTCTGCCAGCAAAAAAAAATAGTTTATTATCTAACATAGGTAAACTATTTTTTGTATACGCCTCATTTTGAGGAAAAAACGATAGGTTGGGTTATAAATAGCGACGTTTGAATATTGGGATGGTAATACCCGAAAAAATAAAAACATGATATTTCCGTGGAATCTAAGTTTTTCTCTGAGTCATCAAATAAGGCGTTTCCATGCTTTTTTGTGCAAAAACGCATGATTGCCTGTCACATTTATCAGTAAACACAAAATGTGGACTTCGTTGAAAAGGCAATTAATAAGAGAACGTTTTTGGGAAGTTATTAATAAATTAATTGAAATATTAACATGATGTAATTGAATTCTTGTTAATTCATCGCGTAACTGTAATGATAGTTGATTTTATATAAAAAAAAAGAAATACAGTGTAAATATTAACATAAAATTGGTGAAAACTTTAATTTACTTGGATTTCAACTGGGCTGAAGGTGAGTGCTGTCCTAAAGACATTACTGGGACAAATTTATTAGCAAAGGAAACGGTCAAAAATAGGACGGAAAGATAGGAAAGGGCTCTAGATGGGTCCTAGGTCAGGACGTCGAAGAACGAAGATCAGAACAATTGAAGGCTATCGAATTTGGATTTGGAGGAGAATGGCGAAAGTATCCTGGATGGGAAGGAAAGCAAATGCGCGTCCACTAGGTAGTGGGAGGAAAGAGAGAGAGTTTCAGTAAAAAAGGTTCATAAAGAGAGTTGGAATGTGGGTTGAGTAAAGAGAGGCATGGAGGGATGCGACATTGATATTCTGCCCAAAAAATGCTAATATCGCGAAAAAATCAACACTGAAGCGTTTGAAAATAACGATACTTATATCAGGTAACACTGAAGGCGTCACTTTGTGAAATTTGTTACGGTATCCATGGTAACGAATAAAATAAAACTTTAAGTCAGTTCCTCACTTTTTTTTAATAACCGACCTAGGTTTCAACAATTTTTTAAAATAACTTTTAATATAAAATAAATATTATATTATATAAGAAAATAAATTATAAATATAAAAATGACCTTGAGAATGACAAAAATTTGTCGAAACCTAGGTCGGTTATAAAAAAAAAGTGAGGAACTGACTAAAAGTCTTATTTTATTCGTTACCATGGATAACGATACTTACTCCATTAAAAGTTGCAGATGCATAAGAAGACAAACATTTCACACTGTACACATTTCAGCATCCCCCTTTCTTTGATCTAGCTATGCGGTGCCTCCATCGTTTAAAAACTTTATTTATTATGATACTAAATAATGTAAACCGCCTTATATGCGTCAAGTTCATTTCTTCCTTATAGTTTGACGCAACTATTAAACGATCCCTAGCGCTGAAATCAGTAGCGTGCCACACCATATGTGATTTTACGCGGGACTGTTAATTAACATTAGGTAACGCATTTCGTAATAATCTTTTGATTTATCTGCAACGTTTATGATACATAATATTAAAATGATTATCATTTTTTTTTAATTTTCTTCGACGACGCGGCAATTAGTATCGAAAATAAAGTGTTGACATTCTGACATGCAATTGAGAGTACTAAAAAATTAATTATCCCAAGAAAATGTTTACATGTAAAGATAATTAATAATTAATTATCTTAATAAGCCTAAGGGGAATAAACCTGAACTAGTTACCTTATTGACTGCAATTTATATCTCCATAAGGTTCATAGGTTGAGCAAATAAGGGAAATGTGAGAAAATTAATGAAATCATTTAATTCCTGATGTAAATCCAGCGCTATTTCACTTGCTAAGGCGGTCATACATGTCAATTATTTTGCATTCCTTTCCATGCCGTTTTTCACCAGTAGTTTTATCCTACGAACAACGACTGACTTTTCTTTCGGAAATGATTGCCGGTGATTCAAAGGAGAATGTTTTGGGAGCAAATTCAGAAACTATCAAAATACTTTCCCACCAAATTTTTAGCATATTAACTACACAAGGGCATTGGCTCATTCCACTCCACGAATGATATGATAAAATAATTATTCCAAGGTAAAACTCAAAATTTAATCCGATTAAGAGTTTTTTCCAGCAAAATACAGCGACCTCTCCTTATCCCCCTCAATTTTTTTGACGAAATTTACAAAACTTTGAGCGGAGAAGATCAGTCCGTTAAAAACTTACCATTTTCAATTTTTTAAGGCCAAACATATTTCGAGAAAGAGGCGAAATTTGACCTTTATAGCGACCCACTCCACCAGATTTCCGCACACACCATGTGAAGCACTCGGGAATTAGGACACAAAATGACGCCACTAAATTTTCCCCTTTGCCCCTTCCACTATTAACATTTCCGTAACTACGTCGTAAATACATATAATTAAAGTGAAAGCCCAAGCTCATCAACTAATCGATTTATCTTCTGATCCCTCCATTCCTTCGGCTTAATTTTGCATGCTTAAAGCTTATGGATAATCAATGACGACAACAGAGATTTCTTAAGTCTCAAGGGAATCTTGGAGATAATTTGTTTTAAGCGTGGAGTGTAAAACATTGAAAACATTCCTGATTACCAATAATGCCTTAAGACGCGGCGATGCATAAGTTTTAAACTTCGATTGAACACGCAATTTTATTCGCAATCTTACCCATTAATTTCGCTTTCAAGCACATACAAGTGCCTAATACAAAATTTATTCGATAGTTCAGCGTCACCAAAACTAGGAACCGACGAGTGACTAGAACGATTACTTACTCAAATATTGCCTACAATTATTTCATAGATATGTAAAAAAATTTCAAGTTCTATTTTACCATAATCTACCCTATCTAGTTTTTCTTATTTTCCTTCTAAGGAGTAGCAGAAGGGAAAACCAGGAAAACTAGTGTAGCTAATTATAAATATAAATAGAAACTAAAAATAACACATCATATTACGTCGCTCATATAGCTAAATTTGTACACTCTATATTTCTCTGGAACTTTTGCAATATTACACGCTTCAAAACATCTATCCCTCATACTGATGAAGACGTTCAACTCTAAGGTTAGGTTTCTCAAAGGAGGAAGTGAATAAATGAGAGCAGTTTTTAAAATACATATATGAATGATTATACATTTCTCGTTCTCTGGAATTGATACTGGCATTGCAACCAACTTATAAGTTCCTCGGATATCAACCAACCTCGGAATAGAATTGAAGAGTCTGAAGGCCGTTTTGCACGGTACAATTTTTTTTGTACAATTTCTTGTACAAACGCTTGCATGAGAAAATTGTACCGTATAAAGCGGCAAATTGTGTGAACGCCTGTGCGAATATCTGAATGACTGAACGGAAAATATAATCTGTTCTAATTCAATTCAGACAAACATACAATTTCGTTCAGTTTCATATATTAGTTTGTACAATAAATTGAACCGTGTAAAACGGCCTTAAAATAATCTGACCTCCGATTAACTTCTAAGTACCAGAGAGGTCCCAGGTACCCATTCATTGGAAGGCGTAGGAAGGGAATGGAAAATAACTTACATCGGTCCCATCTTTATATAAGTACATGTCAATTGCATACGCTGGGTTGGTATGAAACAAGCCATTTGGTAATGGTAAAATATTTGCACTGATTGCATGTTTTTAAGGTAAGGTTTAAGAAGTCGATATAATTATCCATATCCTAAAAGAAATAAAATGAGATTTCACCAAATTTTACAAAAACTAATATATGGTTATCATCGTCTATGTAGAGCATGCACAGAAAGCATTTAGAGTATGTATTACTGAACGCGATACGAGTTAAATGGCCACACATACGCGTTTGCAACTCAGCTTGAATAGTAACGTTTTGGAAGAGTATTTTTCAAGTTATTCATCCGTGAAAGCCATGAGTTTACACTCCCAAATACGCACCTAACTACATGTCGGCTCAAAACCATTACGTCCGGAGGGAGCGTGCGTTTCACGAAGAACATTTCCAGTATTGCTAACGGCCGGATGGTGTGGCCACGTCCCATCCCAAACCTGCGGGCACATCTACATCTACATAATACCGTGCAAGCCACCATAAAGGTGTGTGGCAGGGGGGTAGATTGCGCTCACACAACTTTGCAGGCTATTGAAGAGTAGGGCAATTGAGGACAACAATGTTGTTCACAAAATGATGGGGCGTTGCAGTGGCAAAAGTCTGAGTCAACTCATTTACAGAGGAATAAAGCCGCGGACAAATTAGAATACGTATTGCGTATGTAGTACCTCCTGCCGCCGTCTATCAGCCAGTTAAAATTTGTACGTAGTACCCACATGGGTACAAATACCCTACATAGAATTCTCTCAATTCCAATTGAAATAAAGGTTTTTATTCCCTTGCTTCGAAAGTCTTCATGCTATTCTTGAATTTTATTCACGTGCAATATATGTGTAATAAGTCTCCAGAAAGATAGTCGACTTAATATTGCCGCCAAACTGCGATCCATTCAAAACTTATTATATTTAATGATTACTGCTGTTTAGTTCTATGAGAAATATGGCCAAGTTAATATTTTTTCCCAATCATAGGTTGTTACGGCATTACTGTTTTGACTTTGCTATGAGAAACCAGTGGGTTTGAATTTATTCCTCAGTGTTAAGCCAGAAGAGTGTGAGTCGCATCATCCGGGAAATTACTGAGGCTGAGAATGAACATTGTAACTTCGTGCCTTGTCGGGCTCCATTTTTATTTCTTTTGTTTGGTCTTGTGTATTTGGTTTCGTTCGTTGTTTTGTTTTTGATGGTATTGATGTTGATATTATTGATTATTGATGGTATTGATGTTTATATTATTGATTATTGATTATTGATGGTATTTATGTTGATATTTTAGGATTTTTATTGGCTTTGTTTGAAGGTTGCTATGGATCGTTGAAAAGATGTTGACATGATTGTTAAAGAGTATTGAAGTAAAAAGAAGACGTGGAATAAAGAGGTGCAATGCCCAAATGAGTTTTAAGAAGGTTTATATTATTTGAGGGATCCCGACGTCACAACATTTACTTCATATATGGATTGAATTTCGGATGTACAATCACAACAAAGAAGAATAAAATCACGGTAAACAAACAATCTCGTTAAGGTACGTACCAGCTTTTATAAGCATTGGATCATATTTTTATTGCTGACATTACCAATTTCTGTGTGAATTCATAGGATTTTGGAGGTCAAGAATTTTTCAGGTGTTCTTAGCGCGATAGATCACACCATTCTTAACTTACCAAATTAAATATCAAGAATTAAATCAAACCAATGCCAAACGTTTTTGCGTTGGTGTATTCATTTGTTTTAGTTTTGGTTTCCGTCACGCATGTCGCTGGAGAGCAAGTGGAATGAACGAAACGATGATTTCACGGTGCATCGTTAACAAATTATTTGAAGACTCGCTTCATGATTCATTGAGGCCGAACTTCGTTACAAGATTAACGGGATCCAATACCCACCCAAGAGATGTTCATATTCACGTGAGCATGATCCGTGATTACGTGCGCGAGAAGAAAATTCTTATTCAGGCCCTAGTACACTTACAAACACCCGTGGTCGTGGTTGTTAATTACCGTAATCTCCGCCCTAGCAACCTAACAAGTCGGTCCTCCGGCACCTTTCAATCCGACTCTCTCTATTGAATTTGCACAGGAACATAAAGCCGATTAATAACTCCCAATAAGTCTCCGCAAGTTCATACACAGTAAGCTCTATGAAGAACAGGGCGATTGTAAAGATTTCACTTGCAATGCTTCATGAGCGCATGAACAGGAGTCTTCCAAAATTAACCAGCTTTGTATTTTGACGGTCACGCTACATAACGTTGAGTAGTCGAGGGTAAAATGAATGAAATTTGAGCTGGAGTTTATGGGAATCAGCGTCATTATTGTTCCACGACAACGCATCAGAAATAAAAAAGTAATCCGCTTAGATCCGGTTCTGAACCAAATAATCGAATGCGGGCTAAGTAGTAAGTAAGTTATTAGCTCACCGAGTGCCCGAAAAATTCTTCACGAAGATTTTGCACAGTAGCTAGCAGCAACAGCGACTTACCTGTGAAAAGAAATAATAAGAATGTTTAATTATATCTGATCACATAAAATAAAAGTAATTTATATGAAATTTATATACCTATGCCATAAAACAAATATTCGATCACTTTATCAATATTTGAAGCGTTTAAAATGTATACATAATTCTCTCAATGGTTTGTAGCGTAACACTAGAAATTTATATTTACATAAAAAAGAAATCAAGTATATTTCCGATTAAATTTTATTTGGCACGAACAGTTTCAACGCATAGGCGTCATCTTCAGGCACAAAGTGCCTGAACTCATAACTTTGAACTTGAAAATGAAGCCTATGCATTGAAGTCAGTCGTACCAAATAAAATTTAAGTGGATATAAGTGGATATATACTTCATCTCTTTCTTTATGTCGATTCTCTTTTTTTCGCTGCATTGAATTTTGCTGCATTCTTTTAAAAAAGAACAAACTTAGAATTTAATTCATTAAACACAAAGTCAATGCTAAAAATTAAATGAGTTTTTTTGGATAAAAGCGGTCTAAGACAATTATTTTGACTGTAAAATAAAGCAAATAAATAATGTAAAAGAATTGAGGGAGAAGTTTAATAATGTAAACCCATAGTATCACTAGGATTTTTAACAGAATCTAAATTATATGAATAAAGTGCAAAGTGAAAGAAAGAACACATATTATGGAAATGCCAATCGTATATAGCAATGGAAAAAGCCTTCTTTTAAGATAATAGTTAAAATTACATTGCCTAAAATGCAAACACATAAGTTGAGACAAATGTACTTACTCATAAATTATGGCACATTCTCAGCCAATGCGTTAGAGTCGCATAACTATTCCACGCTACTACTCCAAAGAAAAGGAATCTTTTTTCGTTACACGTCGATGTGATAGACTTGCCTTTGCTTTCCTCTTTACTATTGTTTACTCTGATATTGTTTACTTATTGAAAAAATCGTGAATCCACGTCTTTTCTCCATTTTTTCTTTATTTGTTGCCTCCAATGAAGAAACTAAAAAGCATAAAAAATAAAAAAGTGCACTATTTGATAACGTATTATATCATGATGTATTATATTTCGAGTTATGCCGCTTTAACTTCGCAATGGATCGTTTACCATCTTTTTCTATTGACGATAGTTTGTGTAAATAAAAAGAGCCGTATTTTTCCGTTATTTGATCCGAAAATTAGTTCTCGAGTCGTAAGCGGCGAAAAAAACTGATATTTTTAACCCTTTCGGAAAAGTGGGCATGCAAAGGACTTTTACGACTTCCACTTCGTCCAATCACAACTGAGACCGTGAATCTTCTCTGCCTTATCACAGCCGACTCTGTCAATGGAAGTGGTTGCGACAGGATCTCCTCAGGCAGACCTCCCCTCCCCACCCACTCTCCCTTCCCGCTTTTCCTCAACACAGTCAAGGGAGGGAGGTAAATGACGTAGTAATCCTTAACGCAGCTCGTTCGGTGGGCGATGCTAAGATCGTGGGTGGGCGTCACCTTTTGCTTATTTTAACTGTTGACTAGCAGACCTGCTGCCTCCTTTGCAGGCACTTTTCATTAGCATATTGTAATTTGAGAAGGAAATGGTTATTTTATAAATAGAGAAATGTGTTCCACTCTAATTACCCTATATGTTTCTGTACTTTTTTCTACACCATACTTACATTAGGTACCTATATGTTGTCTCTCACTCTCAAAAACCACGTTTTTTGCATTTTTCTCTGCACCACAAACTGCTAGAAATCCAAAAGTACTACCAAATCATACACTGTAAAAAATGTTTTGGGTAAATACAATGAGAATCATTGGAAAATTTTGGTTGCTAGGATTTAAACAATAAATATCATTGTAAAATTCAGTCTCTGGCTTACACATTAAATATCATTGTATTTTCCCAACAAAGGTTACTGTATAAGCGCGAGGCCTTCCCCCACCTCCCGCCCCGAGGCTAATGGCTGCTAATGGCTTTTTCCGAGTAGCCGATGTACAATGCTTCGGACTTCTTACTTTCTTCTCCCCCTTGTCCAAGCGCTCCCTTGCTATTGCAATATGCCATGGCTTTGCCGTACGTCGAACACGTATTTGGACAGGGGTGATAAGGGTGTAAGACTGGTTCTATGCCTGAAACACGTAGCCGGTATAGTCATCGCATCTCAGGCAGGGTCGCTAATTACCACCAGTACCAAAAATTGGCTGCCTGAACGCGAGTGGAAGAAAATTGTTTTGATATCTGGCGTTTATCCATCGCTCATCTATCTGGAAGAATTGTTTCCGAAGGAATTAGCTCCTGTGATCCAAGTGCATCTGGGAAATTTTCCAAAGAAGGTTAGTATTTTTTATTCCTAAATTATTGTTTATTCATTCCTAATTGCTATTAAATGAAATACACAGAAATCATACATTGTATCCCCCAATTCGTTAGTTATAACACGCCAGTGTCTGAAGGAATGAAAATGACATTTATTTGGGAAGATCCCGGCGATGTTGTGTGTCATTTGAACATATGGAAAAGAAACAAAATTTTAAAATTTCCTTCCCTTGATGTTAAGAAAATACACGCTCTAGGGATCATATAAACTATACCTTCACCGAGGACGAGGTTCCGTTAGTCATCAACTCCCGCGGCTTTACTCATTCTTCTTTATCTAATTTACGCATGCTGGTGCTCACTGCCTTAAGACCGCAAGCATTAATGTGAATGCACCCATATGAAATCGTTGTGTTCCACGGTGATTAGGAAGTTGATAACTATAATGGACACGTAAATTAGTGAGCGAACCCCAGGGTAGCTACTATATGTCACGCTGCCGCGTTCGGAATAAGACGTCAATATAATATATCGAGGATAGGGGTAAGAAAAATGTTCCTTCGTCCGGTGAGACCTGCTGCAATAGAAAGTAATGGAAAACAATGAAAATTAATGAAACCGAGACGAAAAAAAAAAGGCACGGCCTGGATTTGACCTTATGACCTTCAACACGTGAATCCACGACCGTAACCACTCCACCAATTTCCTTCAATGGAATCGAGGTGTTGTCTATGCCTATATTAGACCCGCTGAGAATAATGAATTTAAATTAATTTTTTACATCTAAACTAAAGCATATTCAACCAAACTACGACGTATACCTAGCAGCCTTTGGCATTCTGAACATCATGAAAGGCGTTGCAAGGTCGTAGTCTCCCAGACAAGGGGAGCAAAAACGTCTGCCAGACGTTTCTCAATTGCTTAGTAGCAAACCCAGTGATCTGAATAATCTCGAAGAGGTATGTATATTACATATATGTATATTTAAGGATGAAGAGTTATTAACTATTAAGTGAAATGTCAGCATAAAAAATTCCGAGAAAATTTCTCGATGTGAAATATCTTGTGTGATGTTGATAACTATTAGGTGATCTGCAGTCGAGTCCATGTCGTACTTTGTTCTTGCCACGGGCGCCGCCATTATTGTTTCGTTATGGTGCTTGTTAGAATGTCGTTGAGTGTGCGTAATTTGTTACCGCGAGGAAAGTGCCCTGTCGTTCTACAATATGAGTAATTAAAAATCCTCTGAACACCAATATCTCCATGAGAAGTACAGGTCAGACGACACGTTGGAAGTGATTGAAGATGAAGATTTGCTAAGTTCGGCCAACGATGCCTGCCTAAAATTGAGGGCTGAAGTGAGAGTTAAATCTTATGATTTCTCTAAAAAAGGTCGAGGTACCCAGTTTTTGAAGCCAACATTTTCAGGATATCAGGCAAGTTTCCATATATTTGCTTCTTGTGAAACAGCATTTTAACTCTAATGCACTTAAGTTATTGCAATGTTAAATGTGACTATATTTAGTAGGCAGTAAACCTGAATTAACAATTGCCTGCTCATCGATGGGGAGCACCGGAAAGGTTTGGTTTCTGGATGAGGCAGGATCGCAGGAGGAGGAATGGCTTGGGATCAATCCTAGCGAAAGTCAAGTACAATGGTATTCGGGGAAATATGTAATGATGTTGGTGCCTTAAACAAAGGATGCAAGATTTGTATGATCAAATCGTGGCGCTGAAAGGAGAAACGACGGCTCTAACTGGTACTTAAATATCAATATCCTGATCGTTTGCCAAAGGCTCAAGCCAACGTACTTCATTTATTCATACCACTGTTATTTTTTTCCAGATTCGGTAAGAGCTGGCGACTTAATAAAGGAGTGCCGGAGTCTCTACACACGAATGAAGTAAGACGCAAATGGGCATAGTGCTCATGAGAGTAATCCGTTACGCTTTACTTGCGAATCAGAGAGGCCAGTGTCTCAAGTTCAGCTCCCCAGCGTCTCACCAGTGGATGTGCGTCCTCCAGAGCGGGATGAATCCACTCCGAATGGGGAATCAGCAGAAGACGAACATGACACTAATCAGTTGAAGTACAAGTGCATGTCCAAAAATGTAAGTTCTTTGAGAAAGATGAGGATGTTAATGAATTGAAATAACTTGCCAGTGTAGTGATGATGAATGAGCATATAACTTTCTTGAATATCCTTGGGGAAAGATAAATGGTGCGATTTGAAACCATTCTTTGGGTTTGATAGAGTTGTGTATAATTTAAAGAATCACACTGCTAACATTTTGAATTAGAGAAAATATGACTGCGAGGAAGTTACTCGTCACTTACATATTTATTTAAGATTTTTGCAGTAAAAGGTATGGATTTTCACCAAGACAAAATTCGAGAGATTTCAATGGTATAAATATTTCAGTGTACTCACTTTTGTTGCATTTCATGTTAAGGTAATGTTGCCATGTTGTATCAAAGATATTATATTAGATGATACTGTGCTTGCTCTTTATGGCATTTGGAAACTATACATATGACCTTGACCTTCAATTAAAATACTGATAAGGAACTTACAAGTTCAATTTGGCCACGTCTGAAGTGTCTCTTAAGCAATTTGTGGCACAAAAGAAGACTAGTGCTACAGGTCAAATATGTCAGCATCTTTTTTCAACATGGTTACATTTTATTCTTAATAGTTAGATGGTAGGATTGTAATTTCCCACTGCTTTACAATATTTGGACCAGAGAAAGGCTTATTTTATTGGTTATCCCATAAAAGTCCAATTAATGGCACATGGTCTCCCTCACTTACCTTAGTTTAGTTAGTGTTCATTTTATTATACCATAATATGTTCCTGAAGTAAATCAAATTTTTCAAGTCATTTGTTTTTCAGAAGCCTTATGGGTCATTTAGGACATCTTATTGGGGTTATTTTTGTTTATGTGGATTTTCTTGTGCAGATCATATCCTGCAATAAATCATCTTTTTTGATTGTTGATCTACCATATTTTTATGTGCAATTACCAGCATTTTATTTTACTTTTAATTTAATTTTTACTTGAACTCATGTGCTCTGGACAAATTGTACCTGAATTTTTGTTTATAAGATATTAATAAATACTCTCCTAGTCATGCATTTATGCCAATATTTCACCCCCTTCTCATGCAGAATTGCGAACTTTGTCTCTTTATTGCATTTCCAAAAGTCAGTAAAAATCTAAATGTTGGTCAGGAAAATCGGAAGTATCAAAACCTAGGTATATGTTGCAGCATATCTGAGATGTAACTTTTTACACTTGTTACGTGAATGTCAGTTAGTGCAAACCACTGCAGTTGTTTATTAAGCTGATTTCTAAGTGCTGTTAAGTTTTCTTGGGCTGCAATTATAGCAATAATTTTGGTGTTGAAGTTTTCTGTTATTCATGAATTTCTATACTGATGTTTTAAATGGTAGTTGCAGGAATTGATGCCAGGCTCAACAATATATTTGAGCAGGACGTCATACATGGGTATTAAGTCTGGAGTGAAGCACACGAG
Organism: Platycnemis pennipes; assembly: GCA_933228895.1. Taxonomy (NCBI): domain Eukaryota; kingdom Metazoa; phylum Arthropoda; class Insecta; order Odonata; family Platycnemididae; genus Platycnemis; species Platycnemis pennipes. The sequence continues at coordinate 116,441,506 of OW121850.1, forward strand.
TAAGCTTACCATGGCATAGGTTCTCCTAGAGGAAGTATTTACTGAGGATGCATTTCTCTAATGTTCACGATTGGACATCAATTCACGGAGTGGACCTCAGTGCCCTGAATTATATGCCCCAGCATATAAGGCCATTTTAGGTGAGTTTTTGTTATTGATTATTAGATTGTATATCCATTGGGACAATTTTCACAGTATTAAAAATTTAAACTATTAAATGCATAATGGGAATATCATTTCCATTGCTATGTAAGCCACTTCTTCAAAAACTTAATTTATTAACAGTAACTTGAGTATGCATATAACACTACAATCCTCGTTAATTATCTCTTTTCCAGCCTAACTTTACAGCACTAACATTCATACGAATATTCATGGTATAAGGAATACTGATAACATACACATCCTTTACCACAGATCAAAAATTTCTTACCTTAGCCCAACAGTTATGAGAACAAAAGTTTATAATTTACAAGTGCATTTCAACCATCAATTCCAGACTAACACTTAATGAAAACGTTAAGTAATTTTTAAAAGTGATGTGTTACAATACATTGAATATTTTTGTGACAATGAAAATGTCTGAAAATGTTCAATTTATTAAAAAAAAAATTTTAAATGTAACTTATAGTTTGTCCCATTGATCGTGTGTCATTTTTGACCTGTAATTTTAGACTCTTCCTTTCAAACCGCATGGATGAAATTTGGTATCTGGCTAGAAAAAGGTTGTAAATTTTGTTGAGTCTAAGCCAGATATTAAAAATATGACATCTTGATCCCAGAAATAGGGTCCAACCTAAAATCCAAATTTTGCCTTACGGGGTTTCAATGTTAAAATATTCTAAATACTAAAAAGACAGAATTATGTAGTGACACTTTCAACTAATAGGTTTTTGGGCACAAAGAACATGATGGTAGAACTTTCAAGTTCGAAAATTGCAACCATGACCCCTGAAAGGTCACAGTCAAAGTCACAGGGTTTACAAAAAATGAATCACCGCTACAAACCTGTCCAATCAGGGTTTCTAAAAGGTGCCAAGGTCGATTTTAAGGTCAGATCACTCATTTCATCCCTTGATCGTCAAGGGTTACTCAGGGGTCAAAGGTCACAAGGGTGACAAAAAGTGAAATGAGGCTACAAACATGTCAAATCATAGGTTTATAAGAGTGCCCCATACGATAGTCCCTCCGTGATATATCTGACCTTGAACAGTTGGGCAAGGGTAAAATATCACTAGGTGTAACCTAGGAATTTAGGGCAACAGACATTTCGAATTCTAGCTTCGAAAGGGTGAAGAATTAGAGAAGTTCATTGGTGTTGTTTGTTGTCTCCTGTCTTCAAAGGGCTACACTCAGATCATTGTTCACAGATGTTTGAAATGGGAAGACGGGGAAACAAATAAGATGAATCTGAGATTATTTGGGCTGCAATAAGTAATACAAAGTCAATATTAAAATAAATACAAAGTCAATATTAAGGTGCTCAGATCCCAACTGTCGTTCCTTTAACCCTTTGGGTCATATGGTAGTTGGTGATTTCAAGTTTACTAATCAATGAAAAAATTCCACTGATTTCAAGTTAATTTCTTTTATTCAATTAAAAATAAATTTATCTTATGCTTTAGTCAAAATTGTATTTTAAGTATCCAACATTAAATGATTATTAAAATTTAAAATGACAATATCGAAGCACTAAGAATGAAAAATCAATTTTTACTTATTCTACATACCCTACTTTCTATGCCAGGCACAATTGAATTCGCCCGATAAATGATAAAAGTGTGTGTGAATGTGTCTCCCAGCATATTCGGGGATATGAACTCTGCACACGTTGTAATTTCTTTATTTCTTCGATGTACGGAAATGTTTTCTTCTCCACACCTGGTGACCTTTAGCCCCTGCCCAACCGTTCCAGGTCAGAGACTTCCTGGAAGGATTTTAACAATCATATTGGTCACTTCTAAAAGAAATTCTTCGTTGTAGCCCCGATCCAAAATTTGTCACTACTGTGACCTTTGATTCCTGAGTTACCAATGAAGGTCTAGGGAAGAGAAGAGAGATCTGAAGGCCTTCTAATCGACCTTGGCACCTTATCTATGATTCGACAGCATCATTTCAATTTTTGTCAACCCTATGACCTTTGACCCCTGATACCCTTGAAGGTAAATGGAAGAAAAGAGGGATCTGAAGGCCTTACGATTGATCTTGGCACCTTTTAAACCTATGATTTGACAAGTTTGTAGCCTCATTTTACTTTTTGTCAACCATATGACCTTTGACCCCTGAGTTGCCTTTGAAGGTCAAGGGATGAAAAGAGGGATCTAATGACCTAAACATCGACATTGGCACATTTTGAAACCTACGATTCAATATGCTTGTAGCAACATTTCACCTTTTGTCACCCTTTAACCTTGACCCCTGAGTAACCCTTGAAGGTCAAGTGATGAAAAAAGGGATCTGAAGACTTTACCATCAACCTTGGCACCTTTTTTAACCTATCGACAGGTGTGTAGCGGTGATTCATTTTTTGTAAACCCTGTGACTTTAACTGTGACCTTGCAGGGGTCACAGTTGAAATTTTCGAACTCAAAAGTTCTTCCACCGTGTTCTTCGTGTCCAAAAACCTCTTAGTTGAAAGTTTCGCTAAATAATTGTATTTTTTTGTATTTAGATTATTGTAATGTTGAAAGCCCATAAGGCAAAATTTGGATTTTAGGTTGTAACATATTTCTGGGGTCAAAGGTCATATTTTTAATATTTTGCTTGGACACAACATATCTTACATTTTTCCAGCCAGGTACCAAATTTCATCCATGTGGCTTGAAAGAAAGTGTGTAAAATTATAGGTCAAAAATGACACACGATCAATGGGGCACTGTATATTTGAATTATACATACAATTGTAACTGCAGTGTATTTTCTGTGCTAATAAAATATTACTTATGTCATTGCAGATGCTAGTATTATAATTGCCATTATTATACGGCCATTAATTTCCCGGAGGTGACTTTAAAGAATTATCATCATGGGTTGGCATCCAAATTAATTAAATGGAGGGAAGAATATAAATTTGGGGCCAGAGTCCTTCAGGAAGCATGGTGTGTTTTGTAAACCTATTTGTCTTTTATGCTTCTGTTATTTATGTTAATAAACCATATTGAATATACATGTATTTTGTAGTAATTTATTTCTTGAATCCTTCACCTTCCTCTAGGAATTTTACGATAAGATTTAATGTATAAAACTCATTGGAATTTTACGATAAGATTAATGTATAAAACTCATTGGAATTTTACGATAAGATTTAATGTTTAAAACTCATTGGAATTTTACGATAAGATTTAATGTTTAAAACTCATTGGAATTTTACGATAAGATTTAATGTTTAAAACTCATTGGAATTTTACGATAAGATTTAATGTTTAAAACTCATTGGACTTTTACGATAAGATTCATAGTTGAAATCTTATCGGAGTTTTACGACAAAACTCATAGGCAATTATAGTGCCAATGATTCTTATCGTATTTTCCCAAAACTTTTTTTACAGTGTACAGAGTGAGAACCCACACTCAACTCACAAAACTTCACTCTTTTAGCTCAAAACTTGGGAGAGAGAAAAACAAAACGGATACAGAATGACTGACTGACTGACACGCTACAAAAATAATATAAATTCTAATTAACCTGCTGATTTAGTAAGAATTATTAATGCATAATAAACGTTTAATAGCCTTCTTTCAACTATTAGAAAAGTACTTCAAAACGCCTATCTTTGAAATTCACAGTTCATGCACAAGATCGGGGCCGGTAGGCAAAAATTGTTTTATTTCACTATCTGCACATCGAGAACGTCAATTAATATTTTCATACTTACAAACTTCATTGATGAAACTAATTCCACTTTCCCACAAGTTCTTCAATCCAATTTTTGCCCCTTAAACATTTACTTAGCAACGAAAACAAATTTGCATAGCAACTGATTTCCATGCTAAAATAGAGGGAACAAACAATTATTTTCTTGCATTTTTCTCTACACCACCAACTGCTAAAAATCTAAAACTATTACCAATTCATGCAGACAGAGCATCCACACTCAAGGCACCAAATCTCACTCTTTTAGCTCAAAACTTAAGAGAGAACGAAAAAAAAACGGATACAGAATGACGGACTGACTGACAGGCTACAAAATATATATATATAAAGATTTATGAGTGAAAGGCTCTGGTTAGAAGATTAATTTTTCACTAAAAATAATTTTTCGTTTCCATCCAAAAAGTTCGTGTACCAAGTAGCCATTTCGGTTCCGAGTAAACGCCCCCCTTATAAAGATATCTTAACATGGAAAATGAGTACCACTATTTTAAAATCGGAAAAAGTCATTTACCATCATTTGCGCAAATGTACATTCATAGTGGGTGTAATGTATGGACGCGTTTTAACGTGACAGCAGATTGCCGTCGGAATTATCCAGATGCTGATATTATGACATCAGCGGTTAAATGATCTAATCACCTCACAATGATGACGGAAGGGAGCGGATTGAAGAAGCAAAGGCTCAAAGAATCTCGTTCCCTTGGCAGCCAGTCCAAGACACAACCGCAGTACGAAATGGCAGGAACAATCGCACACGACAAGCGCACACCCCCATTATCGATTGATTCTCTCCCTCAGTAACGGCAAGGGCGTCATCAACACCCCATGGATTCATGGTTCGGTGATTTGTGGTGAACTAGTAATGGGACTTTGATTCAATGGGTAGGTATTCAACGCCGTTTCCGATCATTGCGGTAATGAGTGCAAACATAATAAATATTCCAAATTATGGTCTTAACTTCCAAGGCTTCCGAATTTCAAAATCAGATACTCTAATTAAAATGTGCATTGCCTGGGAAAATGTTTCAAGGGCTGAGCTGGATGATGGTCCTATGGTTATTTAAGTTCTTGGTTATGGTTAAGGTTTAACTAATGGCAATCGGAGCTTGAGGTACAAGATTTTCATCTTGAGGACCTGAATTGAATCCTGATAGCGGCATACCACACACTACTTGAAATCCCTACGCTTTTGATGTCATAAATGCGTCATTAAATGGGACGTCAAATAATGAACCCCTTAAAGGCCTTTCCCTGGATGTAGGATTTAACAGATGATTGGTTTCTCTATAACCCTTTTGCCGACCCCAATCAACGGTACTTATACCTCTAACGTCTACTTTGCAGATGTAGATAAACTTACCCAAAATAAAGTACGTGAACTCGGCTCTCAATTGATTTCCCGTAATTACCAAAAGTAACGGCAACATTCCATTGTGCGATCAAAATCCTAGGAATCGCAAACCCTTCGAATACGCGCAAAGTGAAATTAATTAAAAGTATCGTACATGTAATTGATCTAAGTGGCGTATAGTCGACGTTCCGTTGACCCTTACGATTGACTCTATGAAGCAATCAGGTTTCAGAGTTGGAGTGAGGTCCATTATGGAACTCTCCGCTTTTTATTTCATGACCGCTAGTTAATAAAACTTGAACCATCAAACAAAAGTCTCACTTCATGTTTTCCCACTATCCAGAATCTCATCAATCAGGATCTGAATACGCCGCTTGCATTAATTAGAATATCTACGATTTGCGCATGAACGTGGCGTCAAAAGCCTTGCATTTTTTTCGGATGCTGCCTAAAAAAATTCGATTTAGCACTTGATATTGGATCCCTGGCAAGAGCCTTTCTGGCCGCCCCCATCTAAGATCCTAGCAATTCGAAAATCTGCGTGTCAGTTTCTGCTGAGTTCGGTTTTCACTTACCAGAGCCAACTAAACATAACTGTCTAGTTTAGTTAACCTGGTCTAAAATTTTGCACTCTTAAGGGGTCTACAGATTCCTTGCATAGAGCGGGAGATGCATGCTCGCAAGGTTCAACAAACTTATTTGAGTCTGTCAAAATAACCAAAATAATAAAAAAAATCAAAGCTCGCTAATTAGCCACAAAAAGCTTAACAGTGTTGCCCACTGAATTTGTACAATAGCAAAAACACCGCAAAGAAAAATATCATTCGCCTTGGTCGAGACTAAAACCCGGACCCCCTGATTTCCGGCCAGGTGCTCTACAACTTTTTATAGAGACTATTATATTTATTTAGGATCGTGGTAGCCTAGTGGGTAGAGCGCTGAGCTGCTTATCGGAGGGTCCCGGGTTCAAATCCCGAGCAAGAAGCTTTCTGGACACCCCCACCTAAAATCCTCGCGATTCAATTTTCTTGTCAGAACTTGGAAATCGCAGGTGGCCCAGGGAAAGTAACTGGCCCCCCTACCCTGAATGTGTGAATTTCACACGCCATTGGTCTAGTACGGGGTGAGCTCTGCTCTCACCTATAAACAAAAAAAAAACAACAAAACTTCGGGTTGAACACAACTTTTATTGCAACCACCTTTTGTGAATATGGACCACCGGATGCGATCCAAAGGCAACGCATTCGCACAGGTCCTTAAGGATGATGGTAGGGAGGCATTGTGTTGGTCCGGGATTCTCGACAGACGGATGCGGAATTGGGACAAAAACTCGGAACTCCGCGGGAGAGGAGGTGCTCTGGGCGCGAAGGGAAACTGAATCGTAATTAAACGAGGAGGGGAGGCAGTCGTTGCGACCTGCAGGAGAGATAGAGAAGGAAGAGAAAGGGGAGAGATGGTAATTGCGTTAGTTTGGGGAAGTGGTCCACCAGTGAGTGGAATGGCTGAAGAGGGAGTTGGGTGGGGGAGGCGAATCTTGCCACCCCGAGATTGAAATGGAGGAATTAATCGAATGAAGGGAGCAGCGCTCTCGTGCTCCCTCAACATCACCCCCACTCACTTATTCCCACCCCACTCGTGTTTTTCACCGCCACCCCTTCCATCCCCGAAACCCCAAAGTCCCTCCTTTCCGCCCCTCCCCGACACACAAGCCCCACACAGCCTAAGAATCCACGAAAACCCCCACTCATGAAATCATCTCCCCGAGTTGATTGTGGAGCACCGAGCCTAAGCTCTAAAAGTCACTCTATTCATCCCTCTCATTGTTTGAGGAGACAGAAGGAAGGTGTTGTACATGCATACAGACTCAAATATCCAACACCTTTCCCCCCTTTCAGTTCAGAAAATGTCAAAAAGTCAAATATTCATCAATATAATAGAATAAAAGGCTGTGTTTCACTCGTCTTAAAGTAACGCTATAAGATTTATCGTCTTCCTAGTTGCATGATGGAAACGATACGAACCTCTTTTTATTTTATAAATGCGAAATTATGGTTTACCAAGTAGTTTATAGTTTAGAAAATGCAAGCATGGAAGTGAAGAAGGTTTCATAAGAACATACATCTGGAGCATTTTACTATACTGCAGCGAAGCATGGGCGATAACAGGAGCTGAGAAGTCCAGGCTGGAAGCATTTGAAATCTGAAGCAACCGAAGAATGATGAAGATAAAATGGATCGACCGAGTGACGAATGAAGAAATCTCAAGAAGCGTGGGATAAAAAAAGGTGTCTACTGAAGACTATAAAAATAAGACGGGACAGCTTAATCGGCTATATCTTAAGATGCGATGGCCTAATGGAGGAAATCGTCGAGGGAAAAGTGAACGAGAATATTGGAAAAGGCAGGCCTCGCATGAGATATATAGAACAGGGTGTGAAGGTTGTGAAAGAGAGGAGTTACAGAGTTGATACAAAGAGGTTGGCCGAGAGAAGAATAAAGTTGAGGACTGCGTTAAACCAATCCTAGGATTGTTGACCCATGATGATGATGATTGTTTAACAGTCAACATCGTAGCCTAATACGTCATATGCATCGCACAAATTTTGTTTAACTCCGATCGACCGAATCCAAGACTAAAGTAAATTCAAGGCGTGTATGGAAATAGGTATCTTAGCTAACACCTATAGTGAGTGAACCACCACAGCAATCATCAAGTTAAATATCAGTAGATATGGTCTATTTTCCACGAACTTTATACAGCATATTCTTATACATACATTCTTTATACAAACAGAAACAGCAGGTTTCATAAGAGGATAAACCTTGGTATATGTCAATCCATTATAATTATCCAGCGTAACTTTTAGTTTAGACAACGAGCCATTGTTAGGGATCCTGACTGTACAGTAGACAGGCTACGATAAAACTTTGATTGCATATATTCTACTAAATTTATATCCAAATATAAAGGGGACAAGAAACAACCATTCCCCATTAGAAAGTAATTTGATCACCTTTCTGTAGGGCATGGGATTCGCTCTTGAAGTGTTAATTAGTAAAACGTATAGCGTTGCGAATTCTATGCTTGTTTGTACCAGTACTCTACCAGAGAAGAAAAATACTCTCCAATTGAAACCTCCCAGGAAATGCATGCTTAATTCACAGAGAAGAACGCGCAAAAGCACATTAATAAAATGAACAAAATCAATTTAAAAAAGCGAAATAAAAAACAACACGAGGAAACTAATGTTAAACAGAATTAATGGATTCCTTCAAGCCGACATTAGCCTTTCTTGGAAGATTTACTTTCCTTCCTCCCAGGAAGCGTCGTGGAATTTTAATTTACTCGTTATCTTGCATCGAAACTCCATAAGTCGCTTTATTCCCGAATTCCGACTTAATTTACGGTGATGTTCCGAGCTATCAATCCCCACCCCCACTCGCCTTCCTCATCGCTTCCTAACCCCAGTAGCCAATCTCTCCCTCTCTTTCCAGCGCGGCTTCATCATCCGGCCTTGATACTTTCTCCTCTTCTCCCAGGAGAAGAGCTGATTCGTGGGCTACAACGGAGGACGAATAGGTGATCGTATAAAGACGCACAGAGGCTCCATACGTTTCTTCAATGAACACACAAGAATTCAAAATTTTACTTAACCCACAATGAAATATTTTCAAGTCACTAAGCCCAAGGTAAACCCATGCCTAATTCGAGAAAAAAATTATATTTAATGTGGCTATATTCTTTTAAGAATTTTCACGGCCAAAGTTATTTGAGTTTCCTATTTTGAACAATATTTTAAAGACATAAAAAAACTGCGCTGTTTTCCAATTCCACAGGATACGTATTTTTTATAATCTTAAATAGCTAACATACTTATCTGATTCTATAATTGTTATTCATTCAATCACAGAAAATGTGACAAAGACCACGAGAGCCTTAAATGGGAAAGAGTAATATAGAAAGAATACCAAATGGATGATTACATATGAATTGGGTCATATGTGGTCATGTTTTTCCCATTCAGTCCGTGCCTAATAATATGGCCAATCTTGCCTGACGAATCAGCACCGATGCTGTATTTGTATATATCCAGCGTAACTTTTAGTTTAGACAACGAGCCATTGTTAGGGATCCTGATTGTACAGTAGATAGGCTACGATAAAACTTTGATTGCATATATACTACGAAATTTATATCCAAATATAAAGGGGGCAAGAAACAACCATTTCCCAATAGAAAGTAATTTCATCACCTTTCTGTAGATCATGACATTCACTCTTGAAGTGTTAATTAGTAAACGTATAGTGTTGCGAAGATTAGTTTGTACTAGTACTCTGCCAGAGAAGAAATATACTCTCCATTAAAACCTCCCAGGAAATGCATGCTTAATTCGCAGAGAAGATCGCGCAAAAGCACATTAATCAAATGAACAAAATTGTACAGTAGACAGACTACGATAAAATGTTGATTTCATATATACTGCTAAATTTATATCCAAATATAGTCATTACCCTATAACCTCCTTTTATAGGCCTATTCCCCATATATTCTTATGCAAGTCAATCTTAACAACGCCACTGGTCATCAAGATGAAGGTTTCTCAAAATTACGAAATTTGACCGAATTAAGACATATTTTATGGAATATTTCATGTTTTGACAAAGTAAGTATATTCCATGATAGGAGCTAAATGTTTCATGGTGTTTCCTTTCTTATGATTTATATTAGTTGTCCGTAGGATAATAAATAATTATTTAATTTTTCAAAAAGGAAATAATAATGCAGGATGCATGATCGATTTTAGGGTTTGTTCTTTTGGAACAATAAAAAAATGTACAGAGTCGAATCGGAAACTATCAGGAAAAATTAGCCTACAATTTGTGAAATGACGACGATGTGGATTTAATTATTTACCAAGTTTCATCTTCGTGCAACCTACGACTCTCCAAATAATCGGTTGTTCGACTTTCGTGTGTAGGTTTTCGGCTTCATCATCATTGGTCATCAATCCTCAGATTGGTTTGACCCAGCTGTCAATAGATTTCTTCTTTCAGCTAATCTTTTCATATTCACGTATTTCCTTCTCTTTCACATCCTTCATCACATATTCTATGTATATCACACGAAGCCTTCCTTTGCTGTTCATCCCGTCCACCTGTCCTTCAACGATTGACTTTTTCTAGCCATTATAACTCACTACGTGACCAATTAAGCCTTCTAATTAGGGTATCCAGAAGATTTCTCTTTTCTCCCATCCTTCTTAGGACTTCCTCGTTAGTTACTCGGTCGATCCATTCCATCTTCATCATTCTTCGGTAGCACCACATTTCGAATGCTTCCACCCTTTTATTCTCCGCTACTGTCATCTTCCATGCCTCACTGCCGTAAAGAAACATGCGTGAGATGAACGTTCTAATTAATTGTTTCCTTGATTATGCGCTTTTATTTCTAGTTTCAAATAGATTCTTCTTTTGGTAGCATGCTCTCTCTGTCAGGGCTATGCTACTGACTACTTCTATCATTATAAATTATAGAATAGATAAAAGGATAAACTAGGGGGGATCATTCACCCTGTTCGCCTATGGTGGCCCCACCCCCCTTCCCATACCAATATTTTGACTTGGCTGTGTGTGCATTTCCCTCCAGTATTATCAAAGAAAATTGAAAAAAAGTGAATTATGATAGGTATTCATCGGATCCCTTGATGTGAGTGGCGTAATATGGTAGCTTTAACGTGAGGTTAGGAACTAAGGAAATATAGGAAACTAATGAGAGGAAATACTATGCGATTACAAAGCATTTAAACTTGAACCTTCCTATTGAAGTGAGTCTGAAATTGGAAATATTCACTTATCACTAAGCTTTATGGATAATTTCCTTGAAGGAAAACTTTGTCTAGGCAGTCGGTGTAACATTTCATCAACCTACATAGATTAATTGGCAGGGAGAAGTACTTAAAAATTCTAGTCAAGCCAATTATGTACCTTGTTTCGTGAATAACCAACCACAATCCAAGAAGCAAAACAGAAAGGAGTGTTCGGCTAAATATAATAAAAAGACGGATAGTTAAAATAAAGAGAAATGTGGAATGGAATATCTGTCAAAGCACACAAAATTCAAGATACGAAAGGTGTATGAAAGTTTAGAAAGGTTTTGTCAACCGATCTTCGGGCTGGAGGGCCAAAGTTCCTGGCTCTCAGTAAGCAAATAATTAACTCTGCGTGAATAATTCACGCTTTAAGACGTTTATTTTCAATCTTTGGTTCTGTAATTCAATTTGGACGAGGCTAAAAACAGAGCTACATCACTCTCAGGAACTAGCGTCGCTGCTATCGTTGCTTCTTTGAGTCAAATACCAAAACTTTATCTTTTTTTGAGATTTCATAAATGACTTCTGTACTGCCCCTTATCATGTTTTTCTGAACAGAACTCAAATGGAAAGTTTGCTTCACGTTCGTTTCCCAGTTCAATGGCGGCTATATGTAGTGGAATTCCGTGCAGTACTTATGTGCCGTATTGGGAGTTCTTGTTCTTATTGAAACTGGGTGAGACGGCTGAGCGCTGTGATCATTTGCGGAATATTGGTCATAAATAACATAAGAGACTTGTATTTGAAGCGTCGGGATTATCTCGAATAGAGAACTAAGGAGCTGCACGGTATGAACATGAATGTCTCGCAATTTTGGAGGGTTAAAACCGCTGATTACAGCCTCGTTCTACGTTTACTCCTGTGTTTCATCTCATCTGGAGGCTCTATAGTCGATGCAGATGAAAAAAGCTCTAGTAAAAACAATTAATGATATTGTAAAGAGCGATTCAGGCACTAAATTTGCAAAATATTCGTGTTTTTACCTCGTTACTCCATGGTTACCTATTCGAGATAAACCTAATGGTTTCAAACACACCCCTTATGGATAAGGATGGGTATAAAAATCTATTGGACCATCGAGATTCAACGTCGGGCTCTCAGGATTAAAAACCAACGCACTAGTCACTTTGCCCACCTGCATCCTATTGGTATCAATTTAATTTATCTCAATACACTTTCCTCAATATGAGACGTTTAACTTATGGACCCATTTGAGCAATTTTCTTAGGATTTTAAAGCTGAGGAAACGTAATCAGTCTTAGTTGCGCGGAATTTATCCATCAACATCCTAGTAAGTTTTCAACCAGCATTCCAGTAATGCAGTACTGACTGATGATGTTAATTTCAAAGGAAACGCATAAGCTTGACTTTCTCTCCACCCATTACCAGCCCCCCCCCCCAGAACTTTCCCTGGGACCTTGACAAGTGAGTCTTCATTGATAAAAATTAAATTTCAGTTGTTTCCAGCTTCGCTTTTCCCTTCTAACGCATTTTCTACCACCTTCATATGCACTTTTAGCGGAATTATTATCTCTACCCCCTCCTATCCGCAAAAAAATGCGGGCCCTTTTCATAGGAGCCCTTTTGCGGAGCCATGCGGGCCCTTTTCAAGGTTGGCCCCTTCAAGCAAAAATAGTTCCGGCGCCCCTGCTCATTCACCTTGTTCTTTCGAATACCAACATAACCTGACAACCCGCTAATCCTTGACGATGCCCTCAGCTCATGAACTCTTTCCTCCAATATCATATTAACAATACCCTGATGACAGAGCATACCGTTCCGGGTACATTGCTGCATTTACAGTGAACGACAAAAGTGCAGGAACGTTGTATTGAAGCATGCCTCAATAAATGTCTAATGAGTCGTTGGTTACCAGAGATAATCAGTTGAAAAATACCAGCGCCTTCTTATCGCCATTCATGTCCGAAAAATAGCCAAAAATGCCAAAATTTCACAACTTTGATTGCAATGCGGCACGTCTTTCTGTTATACAATTGCAATAATATTTTACAGGATATGTTTTTACACCAATTAGCATGAATTGAGGGGGTGTTCCGAAAGAAAATCGAAAAAAAAGTACCACGCTAATGCCTCGTCGCATTAAGTGAACTATCGAGCGCCGTACATCGCTCAGAGATCCCAAACACCAGAATTGTACAGTCTCGCATTTGGCGCACTTATCCGTGAAGGGCTTCAATTCACGATCCATCAGTTATACGGAACACATAGCAATAAAATGGTATACTGTATAAGTACTCCGCCTTTCACAAGAAAGCTTTGGCAGAACGTACTCAAATGATACATGCACGAGTATATTCTTCTATGGGCCAACGATTGCGATAAGCTTTTTGACATCTCTCGAGAAGGCCTGGAAGAAGATTCGCGAGAATAAGGAATGATATTGAAAGTAAATAATTCTAATGCTGACAATTAATCCATGCTTGATAAATGTGATTAGGCATGCCACGGTAGCCAATTCCTCATCATTGATATGAAGAGATTAGTGCTGTGAAGCAGAGATTAAAAATTAATTTAAAAAATCACTTCAATACTTTCAGATGAACTGAATAGCGGTGCTAATCCGACAGAAAACCATCAAATATTTCATTATTTTTGGTTTACAATGGCTATTTCTATACTTAATACTATAAGTAATTACCTACACACATCTACATAGTTGAACAAAATCGAGGAGCGGCAACGGTGTTACTCAATTATACTATGGAAATATAAGGTTACTTTTTAGAAAAATTTTAAAAAATATGAACTGAAAATTCAATCATGCAATTAAAGGCTTGTCCATTGTAACTAAATGGGGAGAAAAGTTATAATACGGAGAAGAAAAAATAAAATTTTTATGCGTCGTGTAAAGCTCAAATTGCGATGGAGCTAATAAATTCGTTCAGGTACAGTATTTTTAGCTTGATTCCTACATCTTCAAGACATTAACAATGTATGTTCAATATTGATATTTAATTGATCTGAACCTCAACTCTTATTTTTAGCATGAGAAATACAAGTTTACGCAGATGTATTGACACCAACACTCTTCGTAAAGCATTTGTGTATATTCTCGTCCCTCATAAGAAGAAAAATATCTTTTATCAATCTGAGTAAATACGAAGCTGCTATGTTAAACGGTTTTCACGGTCATTTCAACTACACTTGGGAAATTAAAGTAAAATACTGTCATCGTTTCGATAAAAATCAGTCCGACTTGATTCGGGTGATGAAGATCTTTCACCGAAACAGGACCATACGTGTTCGTACAAATTGTCCATGTATACTCATTTTACTAATCCTTTTCAGTATGACAGATTAAGTACGTTTGCGATTGAAATGAAATTACTTAGTTGTTCCACATAAACTTTATTTCACAACACGACCAAGGTTTCGACGATAAACACCTGAAGATGACGTTGTATCGTCGAAACCTAGGTCTTGTTGTGTTGTGAAATAAAATTTATGTGGAACAACTAAGTAATCCCATTTCAATCATGAATTCAAGGTTCCATAAAGTTACGGTTGATACCATCAGTTAAGTACGTTTGATATAAATCACCCCTGCGACATACCTTTATGGTGGCTTGCGGTATTATGTGGATGTAAATAGATGTAGATTTACAGGAAAAAAAAATTCATGGCTCAAAACTTAAGTTTGTCTTTACATTACAAAAATTAGTTCAAAATTAAATAGAGTTAAAAATAAAAGTAACAAGGCCGGTAACCAGGACTAAGATTCACCAGTATTTTCTAGTGGCCATCGGGTAGTTCGTTGCGAAAATGTAAGGAGAACAGTTTTGAAAGTAATCATGCTCATAATTAAGTATTGGAAATAATAATATGGTGAATGGGTAAAACCACACTTGAGATCTAGTAGTCAATTTTAGAGAACTTGAGATCTAGTAGTCTATTTTCAACCCTTCGAAGATTAAAGGTGTCCCGAGAGATACTGGGATTCTAATCGGCCTCTTTTGGCACGCAATCAGGTTTCTCTGGAGCACAGCCCGAAGGTGCCGACAATCGGGTGCTATCCAGCCAGAAACTGCCTTCAATGGACTGTCGTTATCATAAGATCCCCATGATTGAGATTGAGAGCCAGTTGGTGCACGTTGGGCAATGAGGGCCAAGCTGCTGTAAGTGATACAACCCGATGCAAATGTCGTATTAAGCATCTAATGAACGCAGCAGGCGATTGGTTCCGGGTGAGACTTCAAGTAAGGCATTGTACACAATGGGGTCGTTTACCATATTTTTTATTTCCGATTATGATGGTTTGTAAAATAAAAAGACCCGTATTTTTACGTTTTTTGATCCGCCAATTATTTCTCGAGTTATAAGCGGCGAAAAACTGATGTTTTTAACCCTTTCGGAAAAGTGGGCGTGGTGCAACCTCTAACGTATATCGATTTCGTCCAATCACAACTGAACCCGCGAAGCTACTTTGCCTTATCGCAATGGGGGGGAAACAGCTGACTCTGCCAACAAGAGTAGTTGCGACAGCATCTGTGCGAGCAGACTTTCCGAGAACCCCCCTCCACTCCCTTCCCTTACCCTAAAAGTAGTCAAGGATGGAAGGAAAATGACGTCAGTTATATCAAAGCAGCTTTTTCGGCGGGTGTCACCTTTTGCTTATTTTAATTTTTGATTTATGAGTGAATGGCTGTGGTTAGGATATCAATTTTTTCGCTTAATTTCTTTTTTCGTTTCCATCTAACGATTTGTGTACAAAATTGCGATTTCGGTTACGAGTAAATGCCCCCATTCACGGCTACTAAACTCATACTAAGTCGATCCTTACATTTTAAGAGATGTACAAACGTATTCTGCATTCCTAACGTGTCATGCCAGCCATCATTATCGATAAGGAATTTTAAATGTCCAATATGGACATATAAATCGTAACAAGCTTTCTGAAACTTGGTAGAATTTAAACGATATATTTTTCACACAATTTACTAAACTATTTGATCTTACCGGTTTCGACACTCTAGTGTCATTCTCAAAAGTATCTTTGAAAAGAGTAATCTTAGTGCCGAAACTGGTAGTGTGTAGTATTTTAATAAATGTGTGAAAAATACATCGTTTACGTTCTTTCAGCATGTCACTTGTTCACAAAGTATCACATGACTCGTCATTCACTTGTTTACAAAGTATCACATGACTCGTCATTCACTTGTTCACAAAGTATCACATTAAATTCGTTCTAATAATGGACTATCTATTGGGTTTCCCTCGGCGTTTAACAATCTACTTACTGCTGGAAATATAATCGCAGATATATGAGGAAACATCTCATTGGCACATACATCTGGAGTATGCATCTTTATGCCAGCGAAGAATGGACGATGACAGTAGCAGAGAGTTCAACGATAAAAGCATTCTAAATGTGGAGCTTCAGAAGAACGATAACGATGATATTGAGTGACTCAGTGAATGACAAAGAAACCGTGAGGAGAGCGCAAGAAAAGATAAGTTTGCTTGAAATTTTAAAGAAAATGGAACAACTTAACCGGCAATATCTTGAGACATGATGAACTGATGAAGACTATCGTCGAGGGACATGTGAACGGGAAGAACGGAAAAGGTAGGCCTCGGATATGATACATGGTACAAGTTGTGACGGATGTAAAACAGGAATTATGTGAAGATGAAGAGGTAACTAGTAGAAGAATGGGGTAAATTTCGCCAAAGTAATATCAGGATTGTTAACTCACAATATAGAATAAAATATGCAATTTCCCACTTAAATAAAAAATTAATTGCGTCTAGGTTTACTTTAGTAAATAATCACATTGAAGCCTAGGTCATAATGAATTTTTTTATCTGAGTGATTGCATATTGTATTGTATTATTATGGAATAACACAACGTAGCATCTGATACCACAACTTTCTTGTGCACTGATGATGATGACGGCGTTTAACAGTAGCCTGATAACATGGATTGGAAGAATGGAAAACTAGCACGAAAGATATTTTATTTCTAGGTAACATGACGAAGGTGGCACAAGTATATCATGCAGATGGAGAATCTGCGAGTGCATCAGAAGACCTGACTACCACAAGCGACCATTTTTACACGAGAGGATATTAGGAAATACAATTGGGAGGACAAAGTGTGGGTAAAAATACAAGGGGGTCTTTTTGCTGGCACACCAATTATATCGATATAAACATGATGAATTTACCGATAAAAATGGAACGACCAAGTGATATATACACGATAAATCGCAGGATGGTGACACACGACCTTGTGGCAATATGATGAGTTTTCTGAATATAGAAAGATGTAGGCCTTCACCCAAGGATCTGCAATCGACATCAAACGCCCTGCGATATCGTTTTTTAAGCAGTACATGGAGATTACTTGAGGTAGTATTATAAAACTAAGTATTACGGTACATCTAAGCCAAGTTCAATCAGCAAACATTCGAATTTCGCATGAACGACACAAAATTAGAGTACAAAAAATAAACAAAAAGCTGTGCAACGCATAGGGGTAAGCTGCTGCATGACACAAAATGTATATGGGCGTATTACTCAAAAATAGTCACGTAAAAAGCATTTGTAACCAGATAACAAACAATCTCTAGGATTAAACACAAAAAAAAGTCAAATGTAAAAAATAAAAACAAAAACGCGAAGACCATTACATAAACAAGAACATTGCATAACAAAAGAAAAGGAACAAAATAAGGGAAAATATAAAAGTGTAGCCAAAACCGTCGGAGTAAACAAGATGTAACATAATATTGCTAGGGTACATGCTGCGGTATAATTTTGGATTAAAACGAGCAACGTTAAAAGGAAAATCGTGAAAGTCTTTAGATAACATGTAAGGACTACTCGTTCTGAGAGAAATGTTTAATGAAACCGATAATAAAAAAATAGTGATACATTTAACGTAGATATTATCACTGCACACATATCGTACCATACATTTTTCAAGTGGGGAGGGTGCAAATGAAATTGTGGTTCCTAAGAAGCGAAATTAAATAATTGAGAAGATGAGATAAATAGAAAGAAAAGCAAATGTCGAAGTAAAGACAGCGTAGAGAGAGAAAAACTGTAAGAGAATATTAATAGAAGGCAAAGCGGATAAGCCGAAAGCAAATAACTTATAGAACAGAAAGAAATGGGAATGTGTTTCTAATGGCATGATGATGGAAAGAGAGTGCTCGGTAAATATGAAGAAAAGAGAAAGGTTTTGTTACATAATGTAGAGAGTAATGTTGGGTATCTCGCTATAGGACGTATATTGACCTATCACATTAAATATTTTATACCTATAAAATTCAACGCCAATCGGTTTAGCTTCAATTACAACAGTAGCAATAAATTAATCATCCCAAGCAATGGAATACCATCGATGATCCTCCGAAAGGGATTAAGGGATTTTATTTAGACTCTCGCAAAGGGATGAATAAAAACAACGCGAATAGATGTACTTAATGAATTCTTCCAAAATCACCTATGGATATGTCTAAAATGTTTGACGTTCTCCTTTTCTCACTGAAACAGCACTGCGTTAATGGCATCGTCACATTTATTAATTCATCAGTTTTCATTTATGGTTGCTCCAATTAATTCATACCAATTTTTGTTTCCCTTCTAATTTCTATTCATGCCAGACCAACATGAATCACGTCGGAAGCGCAAATATGTAAGAGAGATCAAATATTAAATCTGATTACTGACAATGAGTGTTCGTAACCTACTTTTCGATGCAGTGACGAGTTTCGTTTCCTTTACTCAACTCTGAAGAAATTGAGAAAATTTGATCAATAAATAATGATTTTTCACTGTCAAAATATACTATGTAAGCTTATGAATAAATATGTTACGAAATATTGACAAATTAAATCGAAGACATTTAATAACTATTTTATCTATCGATTCAAGTTCACAAAAATTCAAGATAAAAAATGTTCTATGTACAGGAATATAAAATATTGACTAATTAAATTAAAGACATTTTATAACTATTTGATTTAACGTTTCAAGTTCTCAAAAATTCAAGATAAAAAATGTACTACAGGATTATCAATGCATTTATAAGATTACCTTATAGGCATATCTACAGACCACCTTGCATACAATTAGACCCCCCGATTTTTCAATTTAAATTTCCTTTCTTCTCATATCCGATGATAATTAGACCCTGAAGTTTCTGAATATCATAAGTAGGAGTAGCCTTTGGTTGTTGGTTTTCTAACGACTAATGCTATATCGCATCGTCTAACATTAATATTAATGTTTAGAGTATCACAAATATCATGACCGATGCGGAATATGACTCCAAAACCCTAGGACTGCCAACCAACGGCGTTACCGACCTGGAGATCCAGGCTTCCCTAGTTTTCCGTTAATTATCACAGGTCGCTAATAATGAGGTAAATCCTCATTACTGATTCATTTATAAATTCCAAATTTTATAATAATATACTAATAGTGGTTATAAAATTTTCAATAATCAATCTTTGTTTAATATACCACCAGCTATAATCCAAAGCAAGATTTTGTGATGCATTAACTCACACCTCAAGTAACGTATTTTTTCGTCTCAACTTAAAATAAGAACAATTCTAGCGAATAGATTTTTATCATTTTCATTTCGGGTTTCAACTCATTTCACACCCACTGAAATGCAACCATGTACTCTCCCATCATCGGTGATGATATTTATTCTAATGGAATCCACATGATCGGTTATTACGCTTAGCGATATTCCCTATTCTCGCATTTCAATTTCGCCATGTTATTCTGGCAACACAATCACCTGCAGGATGGTTTTAAAGAAATATAAATACATAGTTTATATGCTGTTTCGCATCGGCAATAATATTAGCCAAAATCTCAAACGAATGTATGCTAGTCTGATGGAATAAATGCAATTAGCTCATGGCCGTGATTTCTCCACATCGAACATGGGGTGATTTCGGGTGAGAATGCATATTACACAGCACGATTTAAATGAACCTTTATATCACTGATGACGTTGTTTTTGACAAATTAGTAACTCAAACCCGGGATTTAAATCACGGCATTTTGAATGAATAAGAAAGTTATCGATGGAACGGCAAAAGATAATTACGTCCATTTTTCAAGTAAACCGTTACAGAGTCGTTTTTCCGCCAGCACGATAATACTTTCCGGTCATAATATTTACGATATCCCGAAAAATATGGGGAAATTTTTTTCCCTCCAGTGAGAGAGAGCAATTTACGAAAATGACTTTCTCATTAACGTCCTTTTTCGAGCCCAGAATTCAACAATGCGGACAAAAAAATCAACGCGGTCGAATGCAATACTCTTTTTTTTTCCCCGTGACGAACATTCGAAATCACCCAGTCGCTAATATTTTTTTTTTTGGACGAGACATATTAAATGCACGAAATACCAGCGTGTTCACAGAAACTTTATGAATATTTTGAGGAAGAGCTCATAATAAGTAACAATTTATGTTTATTGGCTGGAAAAAAAATACCATCGAAGGTTTTCCCAAATGTCACCAAATGAGGAAATAATACCGGTGGAAAATTCCGAATTATTATTAATAGTCAATAAGTTTAGCAGAACGTTTTATTGCCAGATAAGAGAGTTTAGAAAACTATAAAAAGTAAAATATTTCATAAAAACGTAAAAAAAGTTTTTGGCATCAGATCAATTTTTTTATAAAGTTAACTCCCTCTGAGATCATTGATTATAATTATTTTTTATTAAATCGAATAGTATAAGTTTCCAACATGTTGTCCTACTCTGCTTTACACCGTCTCTTTCATTTATTTTTATATAAAAAATATCAACCCTAAATACTTTAATGTTGAAAATAATGGTTCATCTGGTGTGGTTGTTTACATAGTCTGACGGTAATTTTTCCAAGGACACAATCGAGATTCCTTCATTAAACGCAGGGGCCATGAAATCATACTACTTCATATTCCACTCGATAAACATGAGAACTGCACGCTTTTTCATGGTAAGGGAAACAGCAGTGAAAAATAATAGTTGGATCCTCCCTAGATATTGCGTGAATTTGTAGAAAAGGGCTCGGAAAAAAAAGCTTTCAACGTTATCATTGACATGCTCTGATGAAATTCATTTCCTCCGGCTCATTCGTTCCGGGGGATCCATTTTATCCCATGGCTATTTGAAAATATGGCATATAAACCATAAAATTCTGTTCTTGACTCAATTCATACATGGCAGCAAATGGATTTGTTTCCAAAGGTATGCCCGTGGAGAAGAATGTAATGTCACTAAAATGGAAAGCAAATTTCAGATTTATTTAATGAATACTGGTAAAAGTTTGAGAATATTTTTTTTAGTAATTCGCGAAAAGTACCGGCTTCGAAAAATTATTCTTTCGTAACATTAATTCAACGAAAGAGGTCAATGTTAACGGAGAATCTTTTACTTTTGTAGCACAAAAAGATAAGATGGGATTTTGCTTTGAATATAATAAGGTAAAATGTAGTTCGGAGAAAAGCGAAACACAAATGGGCAGCTTAAAAGGCAAACGTGGACGTATATCGGGTAGATGAATAAGAAAAGTGGCTGGAGAAATTCAGAGGGAGGCAGGGTGTAAGGATGCAGCAACAAATTGGGGGAGATAGAGATTTTCCTACAACAACTCTGTAACCAGATTTATTTTAGGAAAAAGTACAATCGAAAACATAGCAAAAATAAAAAAAGCCATTTTTAAGGTGACGAAAATAAAAGGAGAGTATGCATATTTGAATAGATATATCTAGTATAGGGGGAGATAGAGAGACATTAAAGAGAAGAAGTTGAAAGAAATAATCAGAGTACAGCTCTTTCGAACTCTTGATTCACTGATTAAAAGCCAAACAATAAAGGAGACAGTGAAACACCTACCTTTACTTGACTATGTGAAAATATACCTTCTTCAATTTTTTATTGGTTAGGGCATACTTTGACGGAGTACGCCTATTTTGCTTTGCATTTTACGTACGTTCCTAATGACCCCTTCCCTATCATATTTCCGTTTTCTGATCAACACATTTTCAATTTAATTTCATGATACCCAAAATCCTTTCCCTTTCTCCAGTCTCCAGTATCTACCTAGTATATTACCTTTTGTTAGGTCCTTCACCATACCATGCCCGATAATTTTACCATCAATTATTCCAGCCTCAGCATAGTAATTTTTGTAACCATTATTTTGTTTTTCACTTAAGAAATTGTACTTAAGATAAATTAAGTGTTCTGTCGCATTCTGTGACAGTATACTTTTGTTACCCTGATGTTATTCTGCATATTTTACCCTAATAATGTGTGATTGTTTAGGGTCCCAAGGGACACATTTGTCCCAGAAGAATAAATTTAAATTTATAGATATATTCTAATTAGTGCAAGCAACTTACTTTCTTTCCCCGATGTGAGCAACACTTTTTCATTAGTCATAATATCCTTTCATCGAAAATATATCCTCTTAATCCACGTCTCAAAAGCCCCCAATATCTTATTGTCAGCTCTACCTTGAGTTCAGGCCAATAATCCAAAAAAAAAACACTCCAAAGGACATGAAGCTATCAACTAATATTTTCTTAAAATTAGTGCAGGATATTCTCCTCAAGTTATCTTTTGCGAGTAAAAAAGAAAAAATAATAAAAAGAGATGTAAATAAGACTACAATTTTTCTATTTAACCAACCATGATGGAATACAATGCTAAGAAGTAATTACCTAGCAAAAATATAAAAATAGGCTAATATGAGGGCACATAGTTTTTTCGTAAAAAGCGTATTAAGATTAAATTTATATTCCTTCGATTTGTGTTATACCTTATAGAATACAAATATTTTAAAAAAACTAATTTCTATTATAATAATCGCTTCGTGGAAGCAAGAAATTCTCCTAAATATCATTAATGCTATGAGTTCATTCGACCAAAATACAAATTAATATACAAAACTGTTCCACACGCAGTCGTTCTACTTTAATTTCCATGTTTCCCTTCTTTAACCCTAGAGAATGCTATCAATTTCAATGTTTCTGGCGATTAATCTTACGCCAAATAAATTCCTACGGATCATTCTAAGAACATTAGGGGGGCGGGTACCTTCTTCGTGGGAACAGGATGAGAAACGAATACTGGTTCTCGGAATGGGACAAAGCTTTTTTCCCGTAAGCATTCAAGTGGAGATGTTCAGGCATGCTTACAACGCCTTGTGGACCGCAGGGCGCGGGAGTTCGGTGAGTAGGTAGGTGACAGGTAGGGGGGTGGGTGGTTGTAGGCACACAGGGTGGTAGTAGAGAAGAAAAGAGGTTGTGGTCGGAAGGGGAACAAACTTCTGGGCAGCGCTAAGCCGACAACCACGATACACGTCCCGCGCCCGCAAAATTGGGTCACGATTTGGTACGAAGCCAAAGAAAGCGACCTATCTGAGGTCTCCGCGCACCCCCCAATCCTGAATTCAGAGGCCACCGCCTTCGCCCGGAGGAATCCACCCACATTCATTCTCTTACCGAGCGTGGGTGGTGACGGTCGACAGAGGGGTGTTTACTGCACCGGAGGATGGAGACGCTCTCCTTGGCAAAGGCGGCCGACTCTCCCCGAACACCATACACTCGTGCAAAACGAGGTGGGGGCTAAGGGGAGACCTCCTGTTATCCCAATTCCAATTATTCCGCCGGGACGAGAATCGGACCGGACGTCACTCGCCCGGAAACTCGGGGGGGGGACCGGAATTTCCAGAGAGATTCCCCTTCGCAGTGTCTCCGCCCCCCCCCTCCCCCCGCGGACGCCGCCGTAGGAGGAACGGACGATGATTTTGCATTTCCGCGTTGAATGGGCTCCCTATTTATCCTCGGTGGATGCGACGAGGCCACTCATTTGGGTGCGCAAGGCCTGCGCGTCCGAGATAGCCGGGGTCGAAATAAGTGGCGTGCGACGACCTAATCTGGAGCCAATCTCACGCCAGATGCGAGGATTTCCCGAACACGAGAGGTGGAGCGTGGGAAAATAGTATTTCGGGGGAGTAGTCACTCAAGATTGCACCGCATCTCCTAATGACAACCAAAATCCAACTCAGCTCAGACTAGAACAACATTCAGAGCCATTCACCAACGTAAAACTAGGAAAATAAAAAGTTGAGTGGAAGAGAATCTATCCTATTTCTTTTGCAGTATTACTCCATTTTTCGATTATGTGAGGTTGAATGAAAAACACTGCGGTTCCACATAAAATATTTATTACTTACGACCTAGGTTTCGCTACGTCGTAGCATCATCAGGATGATGTTTTGTTTAGATTATGTATTTGCGTGAGGTCTTGAGTTAAATTATTAGTTTTCCGTGAGGTCTTGAGTTAAATTATTAGATAAAATATTAAAGTAGGTGAAAGGGTTGTTACCTAGGAAGCGGAGAAACGAACGAAGGAAGACAGGAAGGAAGAAGCAAAACAGAAATTGCCGGTAGAAGATCCCAGACGAAAGGACATTTTACCTAAAGAAGATGCTACACACAGCTGGAAATACAAGCTTGGTAGTAAAGAAAGATTCAGTTAAAATATATAATAGGAGCAAGATTATTTATGGCAGTGAACCATGGACAATACGTAATAGCAGCATAAAAGTCAAGGCTGGATGAATTCAAACTATTGTGCTACCGAAGAATGATTAAGATGAAATGGATCGACCAAGTGACAAACACTGACGTCTTAGGAAGCAGGAGAAAAGAGAAGTCTGTTAAAAATTTTAAAAAGACGACAGGATAACTTAAACGGAATAACCCTTAGATGCGATGGGAAAATGAGGACAGTCTTCGAACAATTGAACGGGAAGGACTGATAAGACAGGCATCGGATGAGATACATGGAACTAGTTGTTAAGGATGTGAAAGTGAAGAATTATGCAAAGATGAAGGTTGG
Organism: Platycnemis pennipes; assembly: GCA_933228895.1. Taxonomy (NCBI): domain Eukaryota; kingdom Metazoa; phylum Arthropoda; class Insecta; order Odonata; family Platycnemididae; genus Platycnemis; species Platycnemis pennipes. Next base: position 116,466,494 of record OW121850.1, read on the forward strand.
TTGGTTATTCAGGGGAGGCGACCGACAGCTGAAGTCACTTGCGCCATTTAGGATAGGTGGGTAATTGGGTTATGGGAGGAGTTTTCAGGGAACGGAGGAAGAGTGGAGAGAAACCCAGCGTTGGCATTAACCTACTCTTAACGAAAAGCGCTAAGGGTACCACGGCTTAACGTCCCATCCGACGGACGGAGTACTGAACAGGAAATGCCCTCCACTAGGCACTCAAGTGGGGACTGGTTTTCCATTGAAAAATCCTCCACTGCCGAGAATCGAACCCGGGCCTGCCGGTCAAAAAACCCTTAAAATTGTAAACCGATGATGATGGATCTCCATTACTTTTTCCGATTAAAATCGGTAAAAATCCGTCCAACAGTAAAGAGCATTTGAATAAACTAGAATAGTTCTTCAAACGGCAAACCTTTTTCAAACACGCTACCTAAGAAAAAAATGCTCCACTTCTCCCAGTCAATGTTCTCCTACTTTTCTTTTCTACTTCGTCATCTTACTCCAGAATTCTCATCTATTAATTCTAATGGAAACACATCATCAATACGAAATATGTCAAAGTGTATTATAATCAATACTGCATCTTGATAAATGGGACCACAAAAATGTTAGGTAGGAAAATACCTAATTGTCAATTCACGTGGCTGCACTTTAACTCACGCTAAATGATAAGCTTAATGCCACCATAAAAGGAATGTCTTTGGAGGTGAATATGACTCCATGCGCTTAACTTGGAATATAGGTTAATGCAAAAAGGGATGAATATCAATAATTTTCACTTATTTCTAATACTTAATGAAACTGTACAAAATTCGCATCCATATAATTTGAGCAAACATCGCTATATTATTGAGTGAAGCATCAAATTTAACACCTCTCAGCATGAAAAATCCTGTTACTTAATCAAACTTTTGATATATCAAACCGCAATTTTATTTATGTTAAAGTATGGTTTTTCAATCAAGGACGTAGAGAGAAAAGAAAAAACTGGAACAAGAAACTGAGTCCAAAGAAATGAAGATGATAAATGAATGGTAGGAATCGTAATAAATCTCCAATTATATGTATTATATTTAATGGTACAATTATAATATACGCATGGTAATACCTTCCGATGAAAATGTATTATTTTCAGCTAAAATATTTAATGCACAGTATAAAAGTCTTATTGTTATTGGTTAACCTCAAATACCAGTTTTAAACTAAAATCCTTATCATGGATTATTTATTCGTTTCCAAGGTTGAATTTTAACCCCTAACTCAAGACATCACGCAAATACATAATCTAATAATGGAGTAATACTGCAAAAGGCTCTTCACAAGAGCATAAAAAAAGAGTACTTGTATCCTCGGCCTACGCAGTAGATCACTATTTGGATGACGTCCTGCACTCTCACTTTCTCGTTCACTCATTTCTGTAGACATTTCTAAGACTGGGAAAATAAATCCCTCCATTGAACAGTTGCTGGCCTTAATTCGAAGTGGACTTGGTCAAATATCACGTTGGCAAGCACGAGACGTAAATATTTTCACGTTCTTCTCATCCAGTTCAAACAATTTGCTCATCTTGGGAAATAGCAATACTTGAGCCGTCAAGAGGCGAACTCAATATAGCAGCTATTGAAGCAGAGTACTCGAAGGAGATTATATTCAACTTACGACAGACGTACAAGAAGTAGTCAGACGCAGCAAACACGAGAAGCTGAAACTTTGGTTAAACAATACAATTTGCCCAGGTAACGAGTAAATTCAAATGAGGATGACTAACTGTTAAAATAACCGTCGCTTTCTCTCTGAAGCTCATTCACGAAATTTCACTAATATCACAATCCAGATGTTGATTAATTTTATGCTGATGGGTGTACTTTTCTAAAAGGACTTTTTCTACTTTTCCTACAATGATGGAAGAATTATCCACAGTTTGTATAAAAACCAAGTAGCTGTGATTAAATCTGGACCCAGCTGTGAAGAAGCAAGAATAAGGAAAGGAGTGAGACAAGGCTGTGCAATGTCTCCCGTAATTTTTAATGTTTACATTGAGAGAGCCATCAATGAAATCAAGGAGAAGTGTTCTGGAGTGAACATACTTGGAGAAACAATCAGCATGCTAGGATTCGCTGATAACATAGCTCTCATAGCAGAGACAGAGAAGGATCTGAATAAGATTCTAACAACCATGGAAAGGACTATGGCCAGATATCAGCTGAAGATCAATAAGAAGAAAACTAAGATTTTGGTGTGCAGCAAAAGAGAAGAGGCCAAAACCAACGTTAAACTAGGAAAACAGAAACTGGAAGAGGTGAAAGAGTTCTGTTACCTGGGAAGCAGAGTAACCAACGATGGACGAAACAAGAAAAAAATACTGAGTAGAATAGCCCAGGCAAAGAGGGCATTCTATCAAAAGAAGAATCTACTAACAGCTGGAAATACAAGCTTGGAAGTAAGGAAGCAATTCATCAAAACGCATATCTGGAGCATGTTCCTTTACGGCAGTGAGGCATGGACGATGACAGCCGCGGAGAAGAAAAGGGTGGAAGCATTCGAAATATGGTGCTATCGAAGAATGATGAAGATAAAATGGATCGACCGAGTGACAAATGAAGAAGTCCTAAGAAGAGTGGAATAAAAGAGAAGTCTGCTGAAAACTATAAAAAGAAGACGGGACAACCTAATAGGCCATATCTTAGGACACGATGGCCTGATGAAGACAATCGTCGAGGGAAAAGTAAACGGGAAAAATGGAAGAGGCAGGCCTCGTATGAGTTACATGGAGCAGGTCGTAAAGGACGTGAAAGAGAGGAGCTACGTTGGTATGAAGAGGTTGGCCGATAGAAGAATCGAGTGGAGGGCTGCGTCAAACCAATCCTAGGAGTGTTGACCCTTGATGATGATGATGGGTGTACTTTTACTTGATTTCCCAAAAAATCGTTTTATTTTCAAATTTGCACAATTTTTTGCATTTCAAAAGGATTATCGAATAACATACCAGTAAACATTTTTACCTATCATTACTCCTAATCAAATAATCAGAATAATCACAAATTAAATATGATCACTGACGTTCACGCAGATGAGTTTATTTTTTTCCTCCTATTAAGTTCGAAATTCTGGCATTAAAATTATTTTCGTTAAAATCCGATTCCGCAAAATGCTGTCAAGCCACCATCACCATCGTTTATTATGTGTGGTTTTTCAAACCCATTTCCGCACTTATAGGTACTTAGGACTAAGAGAAAATGTGAAAGAATGGAAATGGAATGGTAAAGAGGAAGGAGTTAGAGTTAGATCTTCATCCTTCTAATCTCGGAAGCTCACACGCCCCAGAAGATGCATCAACTCCTTTTTCGACAAATCCATCTTCCGATCAAAAATTAACTGCCAGTCCCTATGAAGAAAGCCAATCCTCGACATCAACATCTGAGGAATCGTCAAATACTTTGGGTAGGCTCAAATACTTTCCATAATTTACTACCTACACCAGAAAAAAGAGTGAAAGTCAATGTGAAAAGGTCAAGAAAGCAAATTGCTCAAATACTTGCTTCTCCAGCTGTAATAGAGGAAACAAGGCAACGACTGAAGAAACAAACTATTAGGAACGCGAAAGGAACTTGCAGAAACTTATATGAATCATCTTCAGATAGGGACGGCAATATTGAGAGTGGGGAAAACTCAGCTGATGATACGCTTTGTGGCTTCTGCTCCAAGTCTTATAATTGTGCGAATTCGTCAAAGTTTAGAGACTGGATTAAGTGCATGAAGTGTAATTGTTGGTACCATGAGCTGTGTGTAGGTTCTAAGGGGCGAGATAAATTTACTTGTGGCAAATGTGCTTAATTGCTTTGGTAAATTTGTTCTATTTTGTTCTATATGTTCAGATTTGGTGATGTATGTCTATTTGTAAAGTTATGTTTGACTCTAAGAAGGTGTCGTCGAAATATCTCCAGACTGCACTACATTGTTAAAAGCAATGATGCAAAATTTCAAAATTTTATGGAATAAAACTTAAGAAAACTAAACTTTATAACGTTATTTTACTGGTCCGATTCAGCCTCTAATCTGGTCCGATTCGCCCTCCAAGTCGTCGGGCGGATAGGACCATGCAGTCTCTTGAAGAAATTGCTCCAGGACCGTTCTATTCAGAGCAACCACGATGAAAATTGCGTTTTAAACTGGAAAAACATCAAGTCCTTTGCTGATAATGCTTTCAGAATGTAACTGTTTACACAAACGAGGAAATCGACGATTTTCCTTTTTGTGGCCCGATTCACCCCCCTTACCCTAAGCCTGCTCTTAACGAAAGGCGCCCTGTGGACCACGGCTTAGCGTCCCATCCGTAGGACGGAGTACTCGACTCGAATCTCTACACAAAGCACTCAAGAAGGAACGTGTTTAAAAATGAAAATGATCTTCCTCCGCCGTAATTCGAGCCCGATCCTGGACCATGAATAGAGCTACACTAACCCAAGCCCCTCAATAAAATTACTTTTTTTCACTTATTTTGAGCATGGAGAAAGGAATGATGTTGGAGATAAAAACAATGAAGCACTGGTAACGGTAGGGGAGGAGTGAAAGTTGGCTGGGAAGGCTTGGAAGAGAAAAAGAGAGTGGTGACAGTGTTTTAAAATAAGTGAAAGAGTTGTATTGTAGATGGTGCAGAAAAAAGTGGAGAAATTAATATTTTTAAGGGACCTACGTTGTATACGTAGATAAAGTATGTCACCATGTGAAAAATAGGTGTATCCTGATAATTCGGAATATTAAGGAGTTCTAAATATCTAACGTCCAAGTTCTCCTTAGTCGGCAAAGTCCTTATGATAGTAACAGCCTCGATGCAGGGTAAAATATGGAAACCTACATGCGAAAAATAGCCACACTTACGGCTAGCAGAAAATGTTTAGCGTCCGATTTATCGGTAGCGGTCGAGCAGATGGTTTTAAGGTGTCCTATGTGCAACAGCTATGGGTATACTGCATTATTCAACTTGAATCTTATACTAACCTTAATCCAAAGATTTGTAAAGGGACGGTGTAACAACTAACTACATCAGCGTGACCAGTCCATTAAATGAACTAAAATGGGAATCACTGCCAGATGGTCGGTTGAAAATTATACACAATCTTTTAAACTAATTCCAAGATAATATTTTCACAGACGACGTTAAAATATTTTGTGAACTCCAACTTACTACGGTAGACTAGACCATGATCACAAAATCAGAGAAATTGATTGCCGAACTGACAGATTCAAAATGTCCTTCTTTCCTCGTACAATTAGGGATATGAATAGCTGTAAATGTATTCAATACCACAAATACGTGTTTATCAATGGATAGCATAGGTAGTTGCATGTTGGTATAAGGACTTGAAGCTAACCCAACTAACATCATGTTTTTGCATGCTTGTTTTGCTATTCGTATCTTTTTTACATTTTGAAGTTCAGAAGAGAATAATATTACTAATCCATTTCATGCATGATATATAATTTGGTGTGAATTCTTCCCTGCCACCCACCTTTAAAGTGGCTAGCTGGGTATTATGTAGATGAAGGTATCCACGACCAAGCCGGAGTTTGAATCATTATGATTGAGTTGCTAGGCTAGTGCTTCACCAACCAGACTAGTATGGAACAGGAAGATTTTAAAAACGCCGTCTTGCCCAATCTTATCTTAAGTCCGTTTCACACGATACTTGATCCAGCAAAAGACCTAGTGTGATAGCCGTTACTTGATGTTGAGGACTGAATCTAGTATGGTTGGAACCGTCCTGGGAGGTTTCGCACGATCATCGACCTTGTGCTTGCCATGAATCGGTTATTCCGTATGATTCCAAACTATGTAATTAAAAAGAAGAGAAGTTCGCACAGCCTCTGTAACGTGACTTGATTGGCTGCTGGGCGACTAGGTCCGACTAGAAATCTAGTACCGCATCAAGTTTGAAATCCAGTAGCTCAGCGAGTATACTAGCTAGCATGCTGGCCAGCCAGTATACTGGTTCTGTCCACACAATACTGGAAAGCTAGCATACTAGCGAGTGTACTAGACCTTGTACTGCATCAATTATCGTGTGAAACGGGCTTAATAATAAGTTTCAGGGTGAGATAAGCGACGATGCTTATGATTCATTTACACATATTACTATTGTACATATCAACTAAACTCTTTTAAGGATATTCGCGGCTGGTTTAAAATTATTGGATAATTTTAGTTTACTGTCCATCTAAACCTAAGAGTTATTCCTAGTGTTTAAAACTGTGAGAGAATTGCGTTCACAGAGCCGACAGGCGGAGAGGCGAGTAGATGTTAAACTAGGAGTTAAGGTATCAACACTGCATTTACCACATGGATGTTTCTCAGGCATGACCGTGGTTTCTTTGTAAGGCTACATCATCTGGTGAACATTAAGAAATATTTCTAGTGTATACATAGCACAAAAATACTGGACATTTTGTTTAATGTTCACCTGTTAATGAAGCCTTGCTACGAAACCATGCTCGTACCCGAGAAGCGTCTAAGTGGAAACTTAGTAGAAACTTAGAATATACTGACTAGCATGCTAGCCAGCTAGTATACTGGTTCTGTTCACACGATACTGGAAAGATAGCATACTAGTGAGTATAATAGACCTTGTACTGGATCAAGAATCGTGTGAAACAGGCTTTACTGAACGCCGTGGTCTAGTTGCGGAGGCGATACGAGAGCTGCATTTCTGGGAAAACTGACGATTATTCGCTCCGGAAGATTCCTTGCAAGGAGAGATGCATGCTGATGCGGCTGGCGAGTCGAGGGGTCGTCGGGGTATTCAAGAAGCGAAGGGACGATAGGGGATGCACGGTCGATAGACCCTGGAGCGGACAAAAGATTCGGAGGATGAGGGCGTAAGGGTCAAGGGACTGGGACACGAGCACGGTAAAGGGAGACGGATGCGACCCGTCCTTTGCCCACGTTGAAGCGGGGACGGGCCCACGGCTACAGGTCGTGGGGCCCCTCAAAGAAGAGCCGCCCGACATGAAGGCAAAAAGCCGGCGTCTCGGTTCGCTCAAAAGGCTTGCCGGGCCGTGAGTGCAAGGGGAAGGAAGATTCCTCGGATTACTCGCATCATATTCCCAATGTTTAATGCAGGGCGACAGCGAGAGAACCATGTCCAAAATTAGACCAAGTAATACGTAAGATTCTCGGATTACTGCCATCATTTTCCCATTGTTTATGAAGGGGAACAACGGAGAAAAATGTCCAAAATAGACACATAGCCAAAAAGAAGCCGTCAGATTGACAATTACGGCTCGAGTTCAAGAAGCACAGTTGATGCAAAGTCGTGCCTTTAAATGAAGATACTATTGTATTCAACTAAACATTTACGAATAGCATTCCCTGAAAGGAGTTAGACCATTAGCAACATCAATTGAAAAAATGATAAAATCGGCAGAATAGAATAGAATAGAAAAAACAACTATTGAACTAGGAGCGATTGCTCCTATGGGGCAGCAGTTTGCATCATAACATAATTTACTTGCAATGAAAAAAAATATAATACATAACATAAAATACATAAGTAAAAATGGTTGTTTCAGTTTTATATGTTATAAATTAATATACAAGGTTCATGTAAGGAGATTTTTAATTGTGAGCTGATTTGCCTAATTCACAGAAAAAACAAGACAGGATGTAAGTACAATGGATATTACTATGCATACCTACCTTAACACATTACAACATTCTTATAATCTTAACATATTACATACCTTAGACACTACAACAATCATACCTTAAACCTAAACATTTCAAATCATAAGAGAACATCCAGACCATTATACTAGTGATTTGCAATTTTTTTTTATTTTTGGTTTTTAAAATCAATTTCAATTTTTAATATTCGATTCCTTATGCAGTGTATCAAGCATTATGGTTACTTATGTCTGATTCCTATTCCATGTTTCATTTGCGTTTACATAGTTAAATAGCAGGTTTTTGAATACATTGGTTGAGGTAGTGTTTTTTATTTTGTCTGGTAATTTATTCCAAAACTGTCACTATTTTACAATGAATGATTTCTGGAAAATTGTTGTATGGTGCGATGGTACCTACGTGTAGATTTTCGGTTATTCTCGTTGTTCTCCCTTATGCATTTTTATTTTCAATCATATTGCTATAGAGGTAGGTTGGTTGCTCAGTTTTCAGAAGTAAATGAAGAGTCCCAATTTATAGAGTCTACGAGATTTGACTTTTAGAATATTTAATCTTGTGAAGTATGGCGTTACGTGCTCCCGGTGCCCAATGTTACAAATGTATCTGATACTAGCATTTTGTTTTTTTTTGCATTTTTATAAATTGATCTTTATTTAAATCTGTATACGCTAAAGAGTAAGAATCAATATGAGGCATCACGAGTGAGTTGACCATTTTTTGCCTTATCGAAATAGGCATTATCCTCCTAAAATACTTCATTTGATAGATTTTTTATATATTTTATTGGAAATGATGCTATATGATCTTGCCTGCTCAGGGTAGTATTTATGATGAATCCTAGATATTTGAGTTTGTTTCAGTAATCTATTAATATACCTTGAACTTGCACGCACAAGTCTTCAGTCAGCCTTTGAAGGAAGCGGACGTATCTAGTGTCTCTCTCTTGTGAGTGTGAATACCAGTGTGACCTTCCGAGTATCCCTGAGATATTCGTCTGACCGTACCAATAGACCATGCCTGGGTCTTGCATCAAGAGTGGTCAAGCATTTAAACGCCACCAAAAACTTCTAAGCTGTAGCGGCTGCAAAGAACAACACCATCTTTCCTGTACATCCGTGTCTGGAGAACGATCTACAGGTGCTGATGGACCTGCAGAAAAAATGGTATTGTACCATCTGTGACACCAAAATTCGTTCAAATTCGTGGCTATGACACCCCAGTGGCTTCAAGCTGTCCAGATGATCATAGTGGTGAAACAATGCCCAAATCTGTTATTCGGGAGAATTCTTTGCATTCAGATGAAAAGATTCATTCATTGATAAATGAGGTCTTAGACAGAACTAAGACAAATCAAAAAGAGCAGTGTGAATTTAAAAAAACTTCTTATACCTTAGCATACAGATTTTAATTATAAACCGCTCAAATTATATCAGTACCGTAGTATACACGAATATTTCCTGATTATTGAAGACGGATATAACATAAGGGGTTAAAAGAATTAAAAAATTAAAATGGAACACCTAGGAAGTACTTGAAAACTATAACATGAAAGATACTATCAAGGGAAGGAAACTAAATGGTAAAATCATGATCTAGCCACCTGACAAGTTGGGAATCTTTTTAAGTGTCCAGCACAATGATAAGCCATTAATGTTGTAGAAAGGACATTAGGTGTCCAACAGCTTATGCTTAAAAGGGATAAATAATTATGTAGGAACAATTAGTGAACTGAATTCAGAGAGATGTTCCATGGTAGCAGTAATTTCAAAATGGAATAATTCCATCATGTACAAATTTACACAAAATATTATTTTCTTCCCATACCTACACGTTTGTGTTCATAATTGACAGCCTGAAGGCTGTTTGATGCTCTTTGTTTTCAATAGCTCAATGTAATAAAGAAGGAAAAATCTATTTAAAAAAAGTAGAATTCACGTTAGATATTGATTCAGTCACGAAACATCACCCGTGACAACGTTAATAAGTCATCTTTCCGTTATTATATGCATGAGAAGTTCCATGGCTTGACCTTACGCTTTATGTATTATAAGATCTTAAATTCTTGAAACGATCTCATGATTTGATGACCCAAACAATAAATTTACAATATTTCCTAGAAAATTCCGAATGCTACGAATCTTCTCCATAGAATTACGGCTGGAAGAAAGAAATTTATTTTTCCCGTCACCGAGGGTGAAGAACGGCACTAAGTTGAAAATCCCAACTGAAATGAAATCTAAATCTACTGAAAATAAAAGCATTGGAGGCCACTTAGGTCCTATAGTGTTCTACGTTGGGGAAACTATATTTTTCCATCGCATCTCCACTTGAATCTCAGATGTGATTCAAGGACTATCCCTGCACTTCGAGATCCGTTATACGGGGAGAAAGATGACAGGAATGGAATCAAAGGGTAAGGAAGAAGGGTGGAGAGAAATCCGGCGTCGACATCATCCTTCTCATAAAGAAAAGCGCAGAAGATCCGCATCTTAAGGTCCCATACGACGAACGGAGTTGTTATTATTCGTTCTCTACCGATGAAAGAAGGTCAAAATGGACATTTAACTCTTCCCACGAACCCCACGTTTCACACGATTTTCCTTCTTCAACCGCTCAAACCTCCCATCTTCCCATACAGTACGTACAAAATAAGTAATAATGAAGTAATAAACGTGGAATTCATTAAATATCTTGGAATAAGACTGACACATGATCTTTCCTGGGGTAAACACATACGTGAAATAATGGGTCAAGCTAATCGTAGACTGGGATTCATCAAAAGAGTATTGGGTAAATGTGACGAACATGTACGAGAAATCAGCTACTTTTCCGTGGTTAGATTAAAAAGGGTTAGATTTTCCATTATTAATTAAAAAATTGAAATATGCAAAAAAAAGTAATCTTATAACCACAACCATTCACTCATAAATCGAAAATTAAAATAAGCAAAAGTTGACGCCCACCGAAAAAGCTGCTGTGATAACATTGACGTCATTTTCCTCACGTCCTTGACTGCTCTTATGGGAAGGGAAGGGAGTGGAGGGGGATTCTCGGAAATTCTTATCTCACAGATCCTGTCGCAATCGCTCCTATTGACGGAGTCAGCTGTGTCCCCCCCCTTTCCGATAAGCCGAAGTAGCTTCGCGGGCTCAGTTGTGATTGGACGGAGTCGATGTATGTACGTCACAGGTTGCACCGCACCCTCTTCTCCGAAAGGATGAAAAACAAAAGTTTTTCGCCACTTATAACTCGAGAAATAATTGACGTATCAAGAAACGGAAAAATGCGGGCCTTTTTATTTTACAAACTCTTTCAGATTCGTCAATAAAAAAAATATGGTAACGACCCCATTTTTCGCATAATATTTCGTCCCTGCGCTATCTCTCTTATCTTGTTCATCTCATCAAACCTAACATAATACGCAGAGGTACTTGATATATATCTAACATCCTCAGTGAATCTATCCGTTTAAAATTTCTGCACTCGTGCTGCACCGTGGATTTTGCCCAGTAACGCATCGCCGCTCCACACTCTCTGATTCACGAAGAACTTGAGCCGCATCCCGATTGAGGAAAGGACGAAACTTGAATTAGCTGCCCTCCCGTCGGGCAAACTCCAACCCCGGCACAATCGCAGTCCGAAGCCACGGCAAGCCTGTGGCGAGCTTGGTTGTGACTCATCGCGACAAGGAGCCCTCGGACGCCTAGATGTAATCCCGCGCGGATTTCGAAGGGAACTTCCAGGCAGGCGGACGCGATGTGAACCCGGGCGCATCGAGCAAGCACAGCACTCCAAACGTGGGGCACGAAATTGTTTCACGCCGCAATAAGCCACCGGACACGGTCTTCTAATTAGTGCCGGACAAGCCCTTACGGATGAGAAGGGATTCGGATTTCACCGGATTTAATTTCGGGATTGGCTTCCCGCGGCATCTGCTCTCTCGGTAACAAGTTTCCTCAGATGCCGCGGCTAACTAATTCGAAGCGGGCGCGCAAAACGCAACGGGGTGAAGAAATTCCGTGCGAATCCTCGCTTGCACAATGGCACGCTCACCAACTCTACGCATGGTTTGCTAGGAAACGTTGGAGCACACCTCATACGAACCCTGAAATGGTAAATGTACCCTAGTTTTACAACATTTTCTTGCGAAAGCACAAAATAATTGCGCGCAATCGATTAGTTTTATTATTACTACTCATCTGACTCGCTAGGTGAAGTGCATACGGCCTCATCTAGCCTAGGATAAATAAAGAAATGCCAAGTGCCTCCTATAGCCACTGAAATGGCGTTTGGCAGGGAGTGATGGAAGGGAGTTTCAAGAATAGATTTTAAATACAAAATCAAAATAAACGCAGATACGTAAGCGATTTCTTAGCTCAAGCAAATTATTGCCTAGTCAGTGAGTAAGATGATCAGACTTATGCTAGGAAGAAGAAACTAGAAGGAAGGACCGTGGAGGATAGGGCGCGGGCCGGGCTAAGGCACTGTCTTCCACGCCCGAAGCATGTAACAGATTTGATCAGTACTCTCACAGAATGAGCATAACAAGAGTTTCTTATTATTTATCGAAATTCTCACTCGCAATCACTACGTGAGTTAATGAAACTAAAGAGGGGTTAACACAGGAACCTTCAAACTGCAAAAGTTTAACAGTTTGTAACAATTCGGGGATTTTTAAATTCCCCTATTCTTACCATTATTACACTACGTGGGATGTAATTAACGATATCAAAGAATAGGTACAATGAATATGCACAATATAAGGCGTTTGGTACGATGATACCCAGGTATTATACCCATACCCATAAGCACAACGCAGAACTCAATGTCATCATCATCATCGGTCAACAATCCTAGGATTGGTTTGACGCAGCCCTCCACTCGATTCTTCTATCGACCAATCTCTTCAAATTGACGTAGCTCCTCTCTTATATATCCTTCACAACTTGCTCCATATACCTCATACGAGGACTGCCTTTTCCATTCTTCCCGTTCACTTTTCCCTCGACGATTGTCTACATCAGGCCATCGTGTCTCAAGATGTGGCCTATTCAGTTGTCCCATCTTCTTTTTAGTGTTTTCAGTAGACATTCTTTTCTCTCCCACTCTTCTTAACACTTCTTCGTTTGTCACTCGATCTACGTCACATTAAAAATAATATTGCTATTTAACAAACTGGTACAGTCATTTTGGAATTATGTTTGGAATATGCTGCCAGTGTATGGTATCCCTATGAAATCGGCCTAAATAATGAACTTGAACGTGCGCAGCGAAGATCGGCAAGATTTGTAAAGGGACGATACGATAACTATATTAGCGTAACCATTCTATTAAATGAATTAAAATGGGAATCACTGTCAGATCGCAGATTGAACTTTAGACTTAATCTCTTAAACAAATTCCAAGACCATATTTTCAGTGATGATGTTAAAAATATTTTGCGAACCCCAACTTACTATGGCAGACTGGACCATAATCATAAAATTAGAGAAATTGATTTCCGAACTGATAGATTCAAAATTCCCTTTTTCCCTCGTACAATTAGAGATACGAATAACGGTAAATATGTCCAATCGGAGAGTAGCAATGGATAGTATTGGTAGCTGCATGTTGGTATGAGTACTTAAAGCTAACCCTACTAATAGAATGTTTTTGCATGTTTTCTTTGCAATTTTTTATCTTTCTAAACGGTGAAGTTCTGACTAGTATATTAATACTATTCCTTTTTTATGCATGATATGTAGTGCATGTTTGGTGAGAATTCACCCCCTGCCACACACCTTTGTGGTGGCTTGCAGGGAATTATGTAGATGTAGATGAATCATATTTATAAATTCCTTTTCCGTTATAGTGAAAAAGGCCCATTGTTTCAGGAACCGCAGGGGTTGTTCACCTAGATATGTGCCCATTAGACGAATAACCTGTTGCGCAACCGCTATCTGTCAAATACTGTCAAGAGGCGTCAAACGCTGAGAATACAGGTGTTTTCGTGTCCGTAAGACGGCACCTTCTCTTCGATGAAAAGTCTTAGACGGTCGGGGCGCAATGCTCAAATCTCTGCCGCGTGACGACGACTTTCTCTCAACGGCTGCTCCTCTCGATAAGTGGGTCACACTGACGTTCCCAGGTTAGAAAAATCCACGAAATATAAATCAGTCCTTCAGGTTTTTCACCGGTGAGTTTTTAAATGAGAGTGCAGATGACGCATGGGCGTTTAAACGTGCAGCGTGCTCTCTAAATAAATACACCAATTACGTCCCAATCCTGGCGCACAAGCTCTCGCCCTACGCTGTTGAATTTACGTAAAAAAAGGACAAAAATACGGCATAGCGATCCTAAAATAAAATTTCCCGAGACATTTTGTACAGAAACGTAAAAAAATAGAGTCAAAACGAGACTATTCAAATAAACCCAAGTTTAGGAAACAACACGTAAATCCACCCCAGTGACGCTCGCTATCCTTTTCAATTTATTTTCTGAAACAGTAGGATTAATTTTCTAATTCAGTCGGCGCGAATCATTCTTCCGTTCGTTAAGCCGGCGGCAAAAGCTTCTAACTCTCCCGGAGCAAACAAAATACCGAGTTTCGGGGAGGAGGGGGTAAGGGATGCAGCAGCGCTGCCACGAAAAACTCCCGGTTCGGTGTTTATTGATGCTTTTATAGGGCGAGAGCCACGGACGGAGGCTCAGCCATCACGGACCGACCACCGAAATCTCTAGAAACAGAAAAAAATACGATATTTTGCCTAAAAGCGCACTCCCTGAGTTCCCCGGACCTTGCGGGCACAAGCCGGGGTAGCCGAGCTCCGAAACTAACGCAAAAAAAATGACGATCGATCAGTGGAAACTGCAGGGGAATGTTTTTTCCATTTGGGAGGAATGAATAAGGGAAATTTTGAAGTCTATATTTTCCCCACATGGTATGTCGTGGGAAAAACGGCATACTTTCATGAATAAAAGTCTCCGGCGATCCTCACAGAGCTCACAAAAATTAGAAAAGGCGATTCCCAATTAGCGATCCCGGAGAGAAATACTGATTCGCGGAATAATATGTTTCTTTTATCAGCCGGATCCAAGTTTACAAATACACAAGGGTATTTGAGGAAGCGATCTTTGGTATTCGAGGGATGTGATCCACTCAGCCACTCGGGGAGGTTTTACATGAGATAATCCGAACAAACCCGCGTATGAACCTTTTTCCATTAGTCCATCATGAGAGAGATGAGCATATCGTGAGAAAACTGGCAGGAAAAATCTATAGCAGCACATATCACGAAATGGAAAAGAATTTTCGAGCCTGGGAGCACTTCGTCTGACTGCATCGAGAATACCAGACAGAATTGTATAATTCCTCGTTAAATATGTTCTCTCTAATCATCGAAGCATTCCTAAAATCACCATAGCTCACAGGTAGCATTTTTTGTTAAGAGTGAATGATGAGCGTAATCGAACTATACAAATAAAAATACCTTAGCCTTCTAGTTCTTAATTTCTTAAATTCATCTTACCCGTAATACATTACTAATAATTGGATTACTTGACGAGATACCTCAATGCTACACGCAATAATTTGTAGACGCAGCCAAAAATAAGAACATCAAGATCCAGATACCTACTAATGAATTCAAAGCAACTTCCAAAGGTAAAAAACAGAACTTAGGATTATCCCTACTACTTAATACTATTCTTAACAACGACGTGGAAACCTCGAAACCGATCTAGGGAGTAATAAATAGAGAGGAAGATGCTGAGTTCTGTTTATTATTAAGAGGATTTTACGCAAAGCAAACCGTCAACCACTGATTTTTATTTCCGAAAAGGTACGTGCCAAAAGATTTGCAGTTTAATTATTTTAACTGATTGCACTAGAGAATACCAACAATATGACCAGTTCAATAAAGTTAAATTTATGTTCTTTCCGTTAGTTACACCAGTTCTGAAAAGTTTTTGGACTATTCCTGCTGGTACAATTCGCACCTCGTCCGGCAAAGTCATCAAAGCCTGCAAATGCCCTTCGCTTACGAATTTTAGGATAGCAGGTGACGTAAGTACCTTCAGTTAGCTAGTAAGACAAGGGACTTCAGTCCTTCGTGATCACACAACAGGACGACTTTGAGAGCTGAAGGAGGTTACCATATCAGCAACGTGTTGGCCTGGTAGCCAAAAGTCGTGAGTTCTCATCCTATCCCAGGTATCCTAAGAGCATCCAAATACCCAAGGCTACTACTAATAGTTTTTGAGGAAAAAAACATTAGGATTAACAACGAGAAAATAGTGTAATGAAAAACTCAAAAGCTTCGAGGGCTAGGCCAAATATTAAATTAGAAAGACTTAAGTTAGAGTAGGTAGATAATATATTTTGGCACAGTTTGGAATGAAATCTTAGATATTAGGAAGGGATTTAGAAAGTTTTAGCTAGTGGTGTAGGAAAGGAACCTTTTTCAAGGGAAGTAAATTAAATATCAGAGCTCTAAATAGAGGCAGTTTGGAATGATTAGTAATTAATTAAATAAGCTGTATATCCATTTATGATTGTAGAACTTGGTCTTTGTAGGGGCTTTTTCCAAGGGTTTGAGTGGGATTAAAGAAATGAGCTTGATAAATAAGAAGAAAAACAATATATTACTCGTCATAATCATGCTTTCTGTCTTCCATTCTTTCCTCTCTGACAATCAAACCAAGCATTAAGGAACTAAAGAAGTAAAACCTTGAGACACTGAACAGTTTAATCCTTGTTACGATCAAGTGAACTGCCACAGACTGAGCCCGACGGTGACACACACTTCTCCGTGGAAACGGAACGAGCTGCACCACCGAACGCCGTTAATGAGGCACGTGACTCACCCTCCCCCCCCCCCCCCCCCTCTCTTCCCTCCCCCGGCACGCAGAGAGATTTCCGCTTCCAGGGAAGTCGAAATCTGTCTGGGAATTAGGCCTCAATGAATGCGAGGCGCAAAAGACTTTTGGTGCAGTGGGATTTCGCGGGGGTGGAGAAGGGCGTGCCGCGGGGAGAAATGCAAGTGGTTGGAGCCAGGGGCGGGGGGGGGGAGGGGAGGGAAGGGTGGGAGTCGGGGTTGGGGGGAGAGAGGAGAAGATTAGCCGAATACTTGGCGCGGCCAGTGAGGGCCTCACCCTTTAGCGACGAGACGGTTAATTACACAGGCGGAGCTAGGGATTCCCTCCCCACTCTCCCCCTCCACCCCCAGCGCCTGTTTTGACAGTCGAGGGAGTAAGAATCGAGTTAAGACCCAGTCCCCTTATTGATACATAGCCTCATCCTCATTCAGAATGTCATCAATTTCTTTTAGAGGCTTTTGCGAAATAAGTAGCACATGTAAAAATTAGTGGTGTGTGTGTATGTGATTTGGTATACAGCTCTTTGCCAGATCAGATAAAGCAAGGACAGAATCCATCGGAACATCAAAATGGAGGTGTAAGCTTCAGAGAACATGGGAAGGAAAACGAGATGCTAACGTGAACACGGAAGAGCAGATGAGGCAGGGATACACATATGTTGTTGTCGCTATGTTTATAGGCGTGTTAGCACTTAAATTATCAGCGTTCTTCCAATATATATTCATATACACTTAATTTGATACTGCCACAGTGGTTTTTAGTATCTACTTTGGGCTGCCAATTATTTTTAAAGTGTGACAGATTTAAAATGAGATAAAATTAAATTAAAAGCATCTGATAAAATAAAATAAAATTCGGATGAATCTGAAATATCACTCACATTTTTTCCTTTCGTCATAATTCACGGAAAAATCCGACATTTTTAAACATTTTAATACCCGATCAACTATAGATGAACAGTTGCCTGAACAAGATAGATATCTAAAAGGATCTTTAATGATCTGCGAATGTTTGCATCAGCATTAATCTGCATTAACGAATAAATCATGTGGGAATATTTGGTGAATAAAGCCATGGAACGAGAAAGGGAGAGAGTGAAAGTATGCCGTGAAGAAACAACATAACATGTTAGAAGAAAATTCACGAGTACTGTCTTTGTTCGGAGAAAACAACCAACATTTGTCGTCTGTTAATCTTAGGATAGGTGGATGAATGGTGGTACAGCATACCACTGATACATGCATAGGAATTTTTCTGGGAACAGATGGACGGTAGAGAAAAACCCGGCGTCGCATTCTGCCTTTTCTTAAATGTAACACACTGAGGGTTCCATAGTTGAACCTCCCAAGCAACGGACGGATTTGTGCACCCTAAGTGCACTCCACAGGGAACTCAAATAATGATCGGTACAATGATGAAAGATCTCCGCCATTGCACAAATCAGACCAAAACATTCGGGGTGCAATGTCAACACCAGTTGGTATTTCCTTCAAATGTCATTTTCTCTTGGGCATAGTAATTTTCTTCATCCTTGAAATGAACTTATATACACTGTAATTTAAAGAATCATTTCTTTCGATACAGCTAGAAAATGTAATACAAACACCCTTTTCAAAGTGTAAAAGAAGCAACTTTGTATTTTTTTTCACACTTTTATTTGAGACACCCTACCGGTTTCGACACTCCCGTGTCATTGTCAAAGGTTACACTATGTCAATTTTTCACAAATTATCGCCTCATTGAATTCAATTTACCCTTTCCAAAGTGTTAAGTTAAGCATCGCAATACGTATGTTGATTCTCCACTCTGCTGGATAAAAAAATAGCTATAAAAATGCCAAAAAGAAGATTACATACCCATCACAGAGCTTACTTGGTTTCCATTAAAATTATCACAACATCTGGAGCAGATGCATCTCATTTTCCTCTTATCGTCAATAACACAACAGTTCACCAGTACTAAGCTACTCTCATAAGAGAAAAAATTTATCGAACGTAACAAGGACATGAAAAATATTTTTTTTAAGTGCCAAGAAAGACATAATTGAAAAGAGTATGACGAACTTAAGATCGAACTGGCCGTGATAATTAGGTTGGTGACGCCCCAGCCTGATAATCTATAAGCCTCAAGCTTGAACGAGCGGCGCGCCGGGCAAAGGGCGTTAAGGTTTTCTTCAGAATTAATAGACATATTCAGAAATAGCCTTAGCAGTTGAAGTAGGTACCTAAAAACTAACTTTAATAAATTTAAAATTCAAATTTTATAGTCAAGTAGCCACGAATAACACCAAGGAACAAAATTCAAAATTCCTGCTTCATCACTCCGCGTAACTAACAACGGAGAGTTTAGACACATTTTAGACACATAAGCATTCCATAATTCGGGTGCAGAGACCATTTTTTCTCACTACTGGCACTCTTAGACTCTTCTTTTCCAACACTATTTCTATTTCATCAGCATACTTCCTATCTCCATTTCACCCAATGCATGACCTCTGCCTAACTCTTCACCAGAATTTTCCATTTTATATCTGACTTTCAGCACGTTTTCGCATTTTACTTTTCTCTTATAAGAGTAACTAAGAACTGGTGAAATGTTGTGTTATTGAAGATAGGAGGAAAATGATATGTACCTGCTCTAGATGTCTATACAAAAATGGTCTATGCATCCTAATTATACAATGCTTATCAAATATAAACTCTCCGTAGTTAGCTACGCGGAGTGATGAAGCAGGAAGTTTGAATTTTGTTCCTTGGTGTTATTCGTGGCTACTTGTCTATAAAATTTGAATTTTAAATTTATTAAAGCTGGGTTTTTAGGTACTTACTTCACCTGCTACGTTTCTTTCTGAATATCTCTATGCATATGAATAATGCTTTATGAATAAAAATGTAATTTCCACCAGCAACTTGCGCTCTTTTTCTAGCACCTCACCATTCGTCCGGATCTAAGTTCATCACGCTCTCCAAAGACCATATTTTGCATATTTTTTCGGTCATAAAAGGATTGCTGTTAATCAAAGAAGATTTTTGGATCTCGTATGACAAATTCTTTAACCTAGATACCGACTGAAAACTGGGTCATATAGCAGGAATGTTCTATTCAAGCCAACTAGTTAAAAGTATAAAAGAAGATTTAAAGGTGAGATAAAAAGCAGGTGTCGCACTCGATGGCACTGGAGAATATCTAGCTTAATCAATACAGGTTCAGAATCGTTTTTGGAAGTCAGACCGACGTCAGAAAGATTTTTTTTCTAATCGCTGAATTCATGAAGGGTCACGTCGTATGAAATCGTCTTACGATCGATACGTCTTATCATGAATGAGGTAAAGAAGAAAAATAATATTATTATAAGACGTTAATTCATTGAGTTACATACACCCCTTCACCCTGAGGCCACCACGGTTTCTTCGTCTCCATCTTCTCGTCTAATTTCATTGGATCTCACTAGTGATTCATCGGACGAATAATAAAGTGTATTTTAGTAAGGTTTTTTTTAAAGAATTTTAGCCTGGATTAACTCATTCTTACGAGCCTAATCTAGGCTAGCAATGAATTCCGGAGGACATGATTTAACAATCTTACCATACATCGGGTGGTTACAAGAGTTAATCATTCATGTAATATGAGCATTTTTGGGATAATCCCCCAATCTGAACCAGATCCAAATATCAGAACCATTCCGCACAGTTTAATGAAACCCTTTTTGATGAACGGTACTTTTGCGTAATTAATTATTGCTCAACTAGTTTCACCTCGAGGTTTTGGCCATTTTTAGCGAACGACCTCGAAGAGCACGGACTCTTATAGTGGTAGTACTTTTTTTTAAATGGCCTAGAGAGAGCGCTACGAAAGATGCCGGAATATCCTTTGGGAACATACTAATTCTGATTACACCAATTACCTCGGATAAAGATTATTATTGTTTACGGCCTGTGTTTTTTTTCATCCCGCGAAGGGAAAATTTACGCGTCTACGGTATCCCACGTGGGGAGAGGAAGCTCGTTAGCAAAGTGAGTTAGTGCCTTTCGCTCGGCACTCCGTTTCATTCCTCCTCTCCGGCGATGCCGCTGTGAAGCGAATAACCCCTTCCGCTTGTTATTCCTGTTCATTAATAACTATAGAAAACTTCCTTGCAGTCGTGGAATATGAAGAGGAAGAATTCGCTCGGGGGGAATGGTTAATGACTACTTTCCGTTTTCACTGATGCAGATTCCTCCATTATTCATGGGGTTGAGTCTCGAATATCCGGGTACTTTTTTCATCAGTGAAGACGAGAGTTAACGTGATCCTTTGGGAATGCAATTCATGATAAGACAATACGTGATGAGCTTCCGTTCAAACGCCTCGCGTAATTTTTTGAGTTGGGCTGAATTTCAACAACAGCCGTTGACTAAAACTGACCTCATCTACATCTACTCTCTACGAGCAAATACGAGGTTGTGTGAGGCAGGGGGTGCTAATCATCAAACTGGCACCAATGAAAGTGCTTTGATGGTTGAAACACCACCAAGAAAGAGGCAGCTATTACACATGGAAGATGTCTTGAACAATTATAAATAATCCTTGTAATTTAAGGTCCATTATATGCTATTGAAATTTGATGTACTTGGGCACAACTATGTGGAATTTTGTAAAAACTACAATTTGAGGCAGGGAATTGATAACGACGTTGCACACCGTCGAAATAACACCATGCAATGAAGGAAGGAATGCAATTCATGATAAGACAATACGTGATGAGCTTCCGTTCATACGTCTCGCCGAATTCCTTAGAGTTGGGCTGAATTTCAACAACAGTCGTTGACAAAAACTGACCTCATCTACATCTACTCTCTCCGAGCTAATACGAGGTTGTGTGTGGCAGGGGGTGGTAATAGTCAAACTGGCACCAATGAAACGCTTTAATGGTTGAAATACCACCAAGGAAGAGGTAGATATTACAATTGTACGGGATATAATCTATTAATTTGAACTCAGAGAGCTTATTACAAAAATTGCACATATGCTAACTTTATGGTTTCTGCAGATTCACCAAAAAAACTCAAAAAAATTCACATAAAACTCCCTAATCCTCTCCTTAGTAACTTCAGGTTAATATCTGTTAACCTTTTGATGCACCACAATGTGTGCAATTTTATTATCATTTGAAGATACAATCTTTCTATGAGGGCATGGTTTCCCTTCATTCTTTCTTTACTCTCTAATTCCTACCCCTTTGAAAATATCCTTAATGGTACACAAATAACCTTAGTTGCCACTACTAACAATAGCAAAAAGATATGAAGGTGAAATTATTAAGACCAAGGGAAACATAAGCATCCATTTTGGAGCCCATCGGAAACTTTACGTGCCTAATTTTATGTACTCCTCCATGACTGGCTTTTCTCAAAATAAACCGATAGTACCACAGATTTGAGACGGAGAGAATACTTTACACAATTTTTCTTTCACTTCCTTCCACATGTTTTCCCTTCTCTCTTTGGCGCTCCCTCCTCGGTAATTTATTAGACTCAGGAAAATGGGTCAAGCAATGGTATTAAATGGGACGAGCTGACAAATGCATCTTGGCCCAGGGCGCTCCAAAATTTACAAGGTCGGCCCGCTTTCTAGGTGGACAACGGCGGACGCAATAAATCCAGAGCACACGTCTCCATCAAACCACGGCAGATGCGATGCCGTGGTTGAACAATAGACTCGAAAGACGATAAAAAGTTATGTCCGGCAACAAAGGGTGAATTATATCCCAAGAGACTTCAAGCAGCACGCGGTACCACCCTCGTATAGTCCCTGAGTGTCTTGCCCATCCCTATATATGCAAGAACTTTATTATTCTCCCCGGGATCAATTCCACCTATCCCACTCTGGATAATTGTATTTCAGACAGTGAGGTCAATTGACTTGTTATCAACTCACTCACTTCGCTCTCTATTGCGTGAAATGAAACATAAATAAAAGATTCGTAAGCTGAGACTTCGATTGAAAAATAAAAAGGGAAATTAACTACAGATATTCCTGATACATAGGAATATATGCATTGCGTGAACGTCATGGAAAGGTTTTTCACGCTATTTTTCTACAAGCTGCAACACACTGGCTTTACATAATATACACATGTAAAAGTGCGATTAAAAAGCTGATAAAGTGTACGTATTACTAAAACTAGTCTTATAAACTGCATAACTACTATTATAATAAGCACGTATTACTTTTAAACGGACATTCAGCGAGAATTAGTGGCTTATCTTGCTGTTGATATAACACTCAAAATGCATCTTTTTTCACAAGTCTAGCCTAAAATTACGTAAAGAAATAATTTAATAAACGGGCCTGTTTTTTCGCCGTACTACTCATACGTGCATAGGGTATGAATATGTTAAGAGATTACGAATATAAGCATTCCTCTTAATTTCGTTGGGCTTACTTAATGTCGTGGAGGTTGTTAAAACTCTAATTGGAAAAAGCAAACTTTTTGATTCTTAGTTTATTAAGGCACGACGTATTTTATCACATTTTTGCATAATACTGTGCAAGCATGATATTATATTGTATATGATTATGACACGCGCACACATTTGTGTTAGATACGTTATTCTCAAAACTATAAATAATCAGCATTAGCCACTTCTTTTTTTATTGAATAGATAAGGATGACATTAAAGATGGGAATTAGTTTCTCTGTTTAGATTCAACAGCAATAAATCTATGGAATAAATAGGGAAATAAAGTATCAGAGTGCTGAGATTATGTTCTTAACCTCGATTATACGTCAAGTACTTAGGCGCGAAGGGATGAAAACGTTCGACGAGTGGAAATAGAACCATTATTTGCTCCCAGTTCCCTCACCCAGACCACTCGAAACAAATCCTTGTTCCCCTCAACGATATACCCCTCACGCTTGAAGTGAGATCATAAGCTGCAAAAAATATCCATTGCCAACCGATTATTCACGGAGTAAACAGTTCCCTTCGCTTCGAATCGTAAAAAAGGCTAAAATCAGCAGAGAAAGAGAAGGAACACTTTTTCTTCACCAGTAAAAAAAAACTACCGGGAATAATTTACCCTCCGCTGGTGCTCCACCCAAGCAATAAAACGAAATAAGGGCTGCGACATAATAAATAAACTGATACTTAGATCTTCACTTCTACCTGTTTGGACATGGTTTCCATATAACCGTAACAAAATAAAAAAAATTCGAATAACTTCATTTCTCAATTCTAGCTGAAACGTAAAATTATACCTATGGTAATAGCTACCACAATGGCTGACTAAAACATGATAAGACGTTTACGGCTCTATGGTTATGACCTAAGCAGGGAATGCGGGATCACGAGCAAGTGCATTTAGTCAGGTACTAAGGGGGGAAGTGGTACTGAGGCATACCAAGGTAAGACGAGAAAGAGAGGGGGCGAGTGAGAAATTCTATGTAATTCCAAATTTATTAGACCCAAGGGCCATTACTTACGGAAACCAGTTGACATTACTTTTACGGAAATACATTCATTGAAATACACACTGTAATCAAATATACCGAGTGTCTACATTTTTACGGTGTCTGTCTGAGAGAGTTGTTGGCGAGGGAGGAGGGCGATATCAAGATATTTAGCAACACCTTGTTAATATTGTTTTATGTTAAGAATTTGATTTTCAGTATCCTTTTTTGCATTTTGAATCTTAACGTAAAATATCTTAAGAAAAATGAAATTTTTGTTATTTCATGAAGGAATGTGCATGGCTAAATTCTGTAACAGAAGAATATTATATTCATATGAGAATGAGAATATTTATACTGAAGGAAAACTTAAACGATGTATTTTTTACACAATTGATTAAAATACTAAACTCTACCGGTTTTGACTGTAGTGTCATTTTTGAGGGTACTCTGACATTATCACAGTGGCGAGCCCATATAAAAATCAAAAAGAATTTTACACTTGTTTCACCAATGAATCCGCAGTTAGTGGTTGCATAATTTTTCCGAATATATTTTTCCTGTTTCAAAATTTTATTTTACATTTAAAAGAATTGTCATGTCTAGGAAGGAGTCACGTTAGAATGAGGAAATTTATATTTTTTACGAATAAATTCGCAGTTAGTGTCTGTCCAAGTGTGCAAAATATATGTTTCTTTTTATTACTACTGCATATTAGTTTTGAAAGAATTTTCATGCCTAATAATATCATTTTCATAATTAATACTTGAAAAGAGAGATCATAAGTATTAATTGCCATATCTACAATGAATTCCACATGCCTTTGCGTAAGGATAAACACCCCATTGCTCCGGAGGTTCCCTTAGGAGCAATAGATGAATAATTCCGACAGCTACACAATTGCCTAACGAATTGGGACTCAACTTGAGATGGATTCCTCCCTGTGGAGGCAGCAGCATTTAGGCACCTAATTGTGGAATAGGGACAAGGGTTAAGTAACGTCAGAGCCAAAACTTGCGTGTCACAAAAGAGTGGAGTGGATTGTATTAAGGAGGTAGGAAAACAGCTTTTATAAGTTTGAGTCTGAGTTTCATATGGGAGGATGGGAAAACTATTAATTGGGAGTTATGTTTAGAAATACCGCCACCGAACAGATTAACAATCTTGGCGCGGGAAACTCTTGAAACTCCACCATTGAGATGAACTCCCTAAGGCATAACCCATACAGGAATGTGGGACAAAAGAGAAACTGCAAACTCCAGTCAGCTGCCTCCACTGGGAGTGAAATATCAGTTACCCGTCCAACTGAGACAACAAAAACCATCCCATTGCCCACTTTCCGGGTTAATCGACGTTTCCTCCACCAACTTACACCCCCCTTCATCCCTTCAGCCACGCCCTTACTCCCTCTAAACTCTATTCGTTCTCCTACATTTCGATCGGCTCACCGCCCACGCTAGTGAATCGCCACCGTCCTACCCGCCCAACGCATTTTATCTCCTCGTAAAAGCTCCACTTCCGTCCAGCCCATATCCGCGCCCATCTGACCCATCGCATTCCTCGCCACCCACAAACAAAGGAGGGGGGCCTTCCCTCGGCCCCCTTGGGGCAGCGAGTGCGGAAACGCGAGCGAAATCTTTCCGCGCCATTCGTTGCAGTCTCGTCACTCTCTCCCCGCGCTCCCGATCGGAAGCGGAACCAAATGGTGCGGCCCGACGCCCAGCAACCCAGCACCCGGAGCTCACCCGCTTCCTCTCATACCCTCCACGATACCAAGAATTTGAGAACATCTACATCTAAATTGTAACATGCGAACCACTCCTAGGGGTGGGTTCCGTCAATTCTCGCAATTTAGCTGGACTAAAGGTGTAAATTAAACCGTAACCGTTGTTACGCGGTGGGACAGCGACTAACATTAAACTTCACAAGCAGTACTTTACACTTATTTTAATGTATAAACAACGTGCCTTCCACACGTTTCAATGCCTAAGCCGTCATGAAATCGAAAAGTGAATATTTCACTTCGTGAAAGGACGTCATAATTAATTAAAATGAAATAAAAACTTTAAGCAGATTTTTTTTCTTTCAAAATTTTACGCAGATGTATTTATTTATAATCCTGAATATGGTCGAAACCGGCCGAGTGATTGAATAAATCAGTGAAAGTCACAAAGTTTTCAAGTCGTTTTAATTAATTAGCCTAAGGCGTCATCATAAGGTCCACCAGAAGTATTTCCTTATTTTCCATAAGGTGTAAACACAAAAGGCCAAAAGTAAGGCCAAAAGGGGGGTTGATTGATCAGTTTTCCACCTACAACTGATTCGTTTCACTATTTTGCACCATCTTACGCGGCATAATGTAATTATTTTTACTTCATAACACAATTACCGTTATCGTAGTCACTAGTAATTTGACAGTTAACCCATCAACAAGGTATTTTCGGAGCAAGGTCACCTTCTTTCACACAGGCTTGTATTTTATAAGAGTGAAATTTACATTAATCCTTTTTCTGCCAGTTTCTTGCAGGTACACTGTGCAAAGATTGCCGCCTACATTTGGCAATTAAGACATTTATAATAGACGAGAAAACCATCATTGCAAGTCTCTGCACAATCTATATTACTTTTGATAATTTCCTTCACCACAGAAACACCGCGACTAATGGTGTGAATGCAGTACATCCTTCTACCTCAGCTAGCATCATTCCGGAGAGTTACTTAACAAATGTCACACATGGATTAACCCCTTCCGCTTGTTATTCCTGTTCATTAATAACTATAGAAAACTTCCTTGCAGTCGTGGAATATGAAGAGGAAGAATTCGCTCGGGGGGAATGGTTAATGACTACTTTCCGTTTTCACTGATGCAGATTCCTCCATTATTCATGGGGTTGAGTCTCGAATATCCGGGTACTTTTTTCATCAGTGAAGACGAGAGTTAACGTGATCCTTTGGGAATGCAATTCATGATAAGACAATACGTGATGAGCTTCCGTTCAAACGTCTCCCCTAATTTCCTTGAGTTGGGCTGAATTTCAACAACAGCCGTTGACTAAAACTGACCTCTTCTACATCTACCCTCTAAGAGCAAATTCGAGGGTGTGTGGCAGGGGGTGCTAATCATCAAACTGGCACCAATGAAAGCGCTTTAATGGTTGAAACACCACCGATAAAGAGGTAGCTATTACACATGGAAGATCTCTTAAACAATTATAAATAATCCTTGTAATTTAAGGTCCATTATATGTTATTGAAATTTGATGTACTTGGGCACAACTGTGTGGAATTTCGTGAAAACTACAATTTGAGGCAGGGAATTGATAACGACGTTGCACACCGTCGAAATACCATTGTGATATACATTAAATTGAGTGTAATTGTACAAAAAGTGTTTCATTATTACATGTAGTTAACCTTGCTCTTTAGTCTACGGAGACGTTAAGTTACTTCGGAGATTTCCAAAATTACCTAAAGTTCATAAGACGATAAACATGTGAAGATGAGCAAGAAATTGATATCGACGTTGTATACCGTCGAAATAACGTCATGGTGTGCATTAAATTATGTGTAATTGTACAAAGTACTTTTCATTATAATGCATAGTTCACCTTGCGAATAGTGGCATTAAGTTACTTCGGAGACTTCCAAAACTTACAATCACCAAGAGTTCATCACACGTTGAACATATGGAGATGAGAATCGTCAGCGTAATAGCATAACCAGTCGTTTTAGAACTACAAAAGTAATTGACCCTACGTTATAAAACCGACCCATTTTCTAATATGCTGAAATAAAAAAGGCTAAAACCTACATCACATGCCCAAATGGGGTCGTTTACCATGTTTTTTTTTAAATTGCCGGAACTGATAGAGTTTGTACATTAAAAAGACCTGTATTTTCCGTTTTTTGATCCATCAATTATTTATCGAGTTATGGGCGGTGAAAAACTTATGTTTTTAACCCTTTCGGAAAAGTGGGCGTGATGCAACCTCTGACGTATATCGACTTAGTCCAATCAAAACTGAGCTCGCAAAGCTACTTCCCAGCATCGCGAATGGGGAATACACAGCTGACTCGGCCAATAGAAGCGATTGCGACAGGATCTGTGCGAGCAGACCTTCCGAGAACCCCCTCCACTTCCCCTAAAAGCAGTGAAGAACGGGTGGAAAGTGACGTCAAGGTTATCAAAGAAGCTTTAACGGTGGGCAAAACCTTTGGCTTAGTTCATTTTTTGATTTATGAGTGAATCGTTATGGTTAGAAGATTATTTTTTTCACTAAAATTCTTTTTTCGTTTCCATCTAACGATTTCGTGCACAAAATTGCGATTTCGGTTCCGAGTAAACGCCCCCATTACTCGTATTTCCCTGACAGCTTTGATTTCTTCTATTACTGTCCCTTTCAGAAAGCGAAAGGAATGACGCTTTGAGCATTTCTGTACCACTATTGTGTGGGAGGACAAGGGGAAGGTGCTGGTGAGGGATGCTAGGGGTGGACCCCGACCGCCCCGGACTCTCTGAAATCGAGCGAGGAAGGGAAGAGAAGCCCAGCTGAGTCGGCAGGGTGAGCTTTCCTTTCCCGCACGTATTTTCTCTCCATGGAGGATGGATGCGAGTGTGGTTATGAGGGAACTCATCGAGAGCACCTCCGGAAAGAGAAAATGTGACTCCTCCCCACGGAAAAAGGAGTCCTGTCTCTGATTGCACAACCCCGGCCTCTTCCACCACTTCCAGCAAAGCGGTCACACACAACTCACTACCTTACAAGCACCACCGCAGCCAGCACGAAGAATATCGGTCCCAGAACCAAAGAAGTTAGAACGCACCAGAGGAGGCATTGCAGCCGATTTGAAAAGCCGGCGGCCATCTTGATAGGTACGGGCGGGGTACGTGCTTACTTCTCAAGAAACTAGTTAGTTAGTTATTTAGGGGAAGCGACCGACAGTTGAGGTCATTTGCGACGTTCAGGAATGGAGGGTATTGGGGAGTTTACTCGGAACCGAAATCGCAATTTTGTACATGAAATCGTTACATGGAAACGAAAAACGAATTTTAGTGAAAAAATTAATCTTCTAACCACAACCATTCACTCATAAATCAAAAATTAAAATAAGCAAAAGGTGACGTCCGCCGAAAAGGCTGCTAAAATACCATTGACGTCATTTTCCTCCCGTCCTTGACTGCTCCTATGGGAAGGGAAGGGAGTGGAGGGGGATTCTCGGAAGGTCTGATTGCACAGATCCTGTCGCAATCGCTCCAATTTACCGAGTCAGCTGTGTCCCCCCCTTTTGCGATAAGGCGAAGTAGCTTCGCGGGCTCAGTTGTGATTGGACGAAGTCGAATACGTCAGAGGTTGCACCACACCCACTTTTCCGAAAGGTTAAAAACATCAGTTTTTCGCCGCTTATAACTCGGGAAATAATTGTCGGGTCAGAAAACGGAAAAACACGGGTCCTTTTACTTTACAAACTCTATCAGATTCGGCAATAAAAAAAATATGGTAAACGACCCCATTGGGTAATGGTAGGAACATTCCAGGCAATGAGTGGGTGGAGAGAATACCGGAATGCAAATTTGAAATTCTTCAAATACCTAAATTAAGTTCTAAAACACTCAAGCATGCCCCAAAAAAGTAGTTTAAATAGGTAAAATTCGAACCAGTTTTAGTAAATAATGATATTAACTCCCTAAGAAGTCCAATCCATTGTTGTCTCCCTTAAATAGCATAAGGAATTTGAATAGTGCTACTGTGATGCATTTTATGAACGACTAGCTAAAGTTGACCGTTGAAATTCAACGGGAGGGATAAATATAAAAATTACAATTTGTATTAAGAACTTTTAAGTTTTTTCATGAAGAGGCGAAAAAATACCTGTGCTCTGGAGTTAGCTATGGCTCCAAGTCACTATCGTTTCCATAATTATAATTTAAACCAATGTAAACACATAAGTAATGCCTGAACTCATACCTGGGCCTTTACAAAAATAAAATTTTATTTAGAAACTTTCAGGCCAGAAGAAACAAAGGGGGGGGGGGTGCATACGAATGCCTGTCTATTGTTGACAATGAGGCTAGATTCGGGTTTTAGGGAATGGTACGACCCACCTCTTCGGCAGAAAAATTTTTCTCTAGTCTTTAATGTATGCTATATTTGTCTCATTCTCCAACTTCATGACAATGGCGTCAATTAACTTCCTACGGATACGTATTAGGGCATTTTATTCCAATTAAAGTCAATTCTTTTGACCTAGTACAGATTTTGCCTACTTAAACCAGGTACTTGTCGCTAAGTTGCATATATTTACACCTCCTACTGTATATTTAACGTACAACTATTTTACAATATACTTTTAGTTTTTCCAAATGCAATCCTACTTGATCTGGGAGTAGCGCGAAAAGTAAGCTCTTATAATTTTGCCGATTGAAATGACCGATCTGGATTCAAGAATTAGCTGCGATACCTTTTTTTGTACCTTTATATATCTTCACGATAAGAGTAATGCAGATTACGGCACCTCTTTTGCATGAACTTCCTCAGAATCATTGCAATGGCATGAATGAACATCCCACAGATACGTAATGAGGCATTATGATCCATTGGGATTTAAATTTTATTCCCTGGATTTTGTTTAACTATCTCAACTCTCAAGGTATATCGATCGACGTCGATTTCGAAATCGTTCTATCTCTTCTCTTCATGTCCCAGGTCAGTTCAAATACATAAAACCCGTAAAGAAATAAGACAAAAGCATTCACAATTCGAACACCGCTGAATCATTTATTTTAATACTCCTAATTTTAACAGAATGCAAACCTATTAAATGTAGCTCCAGCAGTCAGCACGTATCCTTGTGCCGAATAATATGGCTGACCTTGCTTCACGAATAGCCTGCAATGCCTTCAGTATTTACCTTCCATATCCTCGCGAAAAGCGTTCTTTACGGCATCCCTCTCCGACGAACTGTTTAAGAAGGTTCCGCCATGACTCCGCGAATAAAAATCCCGTAAAAGAGCTATGTTATTAAATGAATAATAGCCGATCCAGAAAAACACCTACATAGAAATTCATCCATAGGGAGATAACGCATACACAACAATTGTATGAGTATGGCATTGTATAGCACGCTGTAGTAGTATTCTATTTTCTACAAGCTATTTTAACTCATTTTGACTTAGGAACATCACATGTTATTGCCACCTTTAATTTCGAAAGTGAGAATACATGCTCATTCCTGGTATAACGTATTCCAATATGTGTTAAATTTTTTCTTACTCATTTTAAAACTGTTCCCTTGTAAATGCAACCCTTTGTTTTGAATTTTATCACTTAATATTAATATTTTTGAAAAATGTTTGTCTACATTGACGCCGACACTGCTGCTCCAATTGGGAGCATTGGTACTAATTACACCATATCAATAACCAATGAGATTATTTAAATTACATAAATATATAAGGACCTTGGTAAGATTTATTCCTAAAATAAGTGAGTAAATAGGCTCGTAATCACGTTCTGTCACAAGTACCGTTGCCAATGTTTACAGTATACTGTAGCGCTACTTTCATGTAACTAAGGGTATTCTGCTTTTTTTCAGGGAAACATTTATGAATATCAATTATACAAGTGTGTGAAGGCCTTATACAATGCTAATTTCTACATAAAATTGCCATTATTATCTTAGTTTTTCATCAAAACGACATTTATCTTCACATTATTAATCTGCAAATTTTAATACAACAGCCATGCTCTGCAGTATGACCGCATATAAAATTGGTGATTTTCAGCGTCATTGCTATTCAAATATATGATGGAATGGCCTCATTATTTCATTGCACATCAATAGAAGGGCTAAAAAACGATTCTTTATCTTTAAAATCTAAGATTTTTAAGATCTTTAAAACTAATTTAACTCATAATTCGGTGGAGCCTCCCTAAGCATCAACGATGTTTTCGTTTCGGAGACGACAATGGCAAAGGTCTTAGCAACGCTCAGAAAAGAACCGAAAAAACAGGAAATTTCAGCGTAAATTACGCATTTCCCAGCGACCTTGAGGGCTAAGTATTAATCGGTTAAGAGAATAAGAAATTTTAAACATTTTCCCGTTATATACAGAATAAATGAAAGAAATCGATTAAAATGTAGTTATTTTACTGAACAAAAGAAAAAATTCTTGCGCTTCCATAAAATGAAAAAGTCAATTTAAACCAATGTTACAATATAATTGTCTTATTTACATTTTTAGGGATTGTTTTGGTACAGTGATTAGAGTACTGGCCTCCCGTTTGGAGACCCCATGCTCAAATTCCGGCATCAGTGGATTTTTACTGTTATCGATCCCTATATGATTGTTGTATCCGTAGTATGGGGAAAAACGAACTTTTTGACAGATACCGCTAAAAATATGGTAGCGCTAACGTCAGGTGTTAATTGCTACCTCTGTTCCCTAAATAATTCATACCAATAATAATGACAATACTGACCCTGTTTCTACAGCTGCAGGGTAACATACAAGCCACCTCAAGAATGAGAGACAAAAAATTTTTCCATCGTTAAGGAAACACTAGCACATATGCTACTACGCAATGAGAGAAACTTTTTTGCTAGTCATGCATCGGGTACGCGCATCTAAATGATTAGTTAGGATGAGGAATTATAATTTCTATCAATCGAGTTGGCCAATGGCGGGTAACGAACTGCCTTTCATGGATCATAGCTTTTCTTTTCCAGTATTTTCTCGAATGAGTGGGAGACTAGGGAGATAGGAGTCTTATAGTACACATGAGTCAGTATCATTGGTAATCAAGTAAATTCTCTTTTTCATTATTGTCGTCTGAATGACGTAGTCTTATATTGTTGGATATTATGTTCTATTGTTGTCACAATTAGTTGCTTACCCATCATAGAGAGGTAATTCAAATGCTGA
The DNA here is from genome assembly GCA_933228895.1 of Platycnemis pennipes. Classification (NCBI taxonomy): domain Eukaryota; kingdom Metazoa; phylum Arthropoda; class Insecta; order Odonata; family Platycnemididae; genus Platycnemis; species Platycnemis pennipes. The sequence goes on from OW121850.1 coordinate 116,499,392, forward strand.
AGAGTCTAACACTCATACCAAAAAATTACCCATGGTTTGCCAACTATATTTACATAAATTACAAATATTTCACTTTCTACAGTGTGAGTTAATCAGCTTTTCTTTAAAAATCGAAATTTTTCTTAGTTTCACACCGCTTTAGCTCACTAAATAATAATACCATACATCTCCCATTCCATGAAATCAATAAACATTAACTTTTCCCCTAACGAAATATTAAATACGCTTACAGTGTCGACAGATGTTTAGCGGAAATATTGATGGCCGACAAAGTTGGGTGAAAATGAAGAGGAAGTCGAGGTGAATGGATATCGGAAAATATCAGTCAATAAATGGTGGTTACCTAGATGTAATGCAGTCTCTTTTTGCTGTTAGTATAAATACGTGCAGTATGACGGGGATTCCTATTTGTAAATACTTGTAGGATAAAATGCATTTTCCCTAAACGTACGTAAGATATTAATCACTCGTTACTTTTTTATTGCTAAATACCCATTTCCCTTTACCCATTGCATGTTACCCATGCATGTTTGCATTACCCATTGCATGTTTTACTATTCCACTTAAGGCCCATTCTGCTCTAAAATAGCTACGATCTTTAGTCAAAAGTTGGATAGCAATAAAAATATAGCAATATTAATGAAAAAATAGACAAACGAGAAAAAACCACAGTTTTACGAGAACATTTTTAAAGAGATCGTATCTCTCCCCGTACTTTAAAGTAAACTTGAGATATTCTCCAGTCTTGAAGAGTATATGAGATGCAGCAGCTGAATTTAATGGAATAAACGAGCTTCCTGGCCTCAAAAGCTAGAAATGGGCAAAAGTACGACACCAACAGCCGTGGAGAGTTTTTGAACCTCCCGAAAAAAAAACTTTCTACGTACGGCGCACAGATTTATGGCAACTGGAGTCCCATTGCAGCTTATTTCTAGCAGCTGGGCATTGGAAGCATTACATGAATATTCAAAGAACCAACGACGTTTCGTGATAAATATTTAAGGAGGTAATCTAACCAAAGTGGTGGAGTGCGGAATGATATATGAAAATATCCATTTGCGCGGTTGCAATGAGTACAAATTGAAACAACAGAAGTGTGAGAAAAAATTGAAGTAGCTTCTGAATTCAAACGATGAAAATTAATAAGACCTAACAACTCCATGAAATCTCAAACGACATAGTGACGATCTCATAATACGGCCAAAGTAGTCAAGTGACTAACTCGTCGCGTTGGCAACCCATAATTGGCAGGATCAAATCCAGCCTCAGGTTTCGTTGCTGAATTCGCCTTAAGATTAAAACTAGTTTATTTAAATGGGGTGATTTAACGTTAGCAACTGGATCACCTAATGTATAATTCTTCCACTGCAAGACGAACTAATTTCGCAAGTGTTAACCATCAATAATACTAGTGGTTAGCATCAAAGTTGATAACATATCCCATTTCTAAATCGGAGACAAACAAGACACAAAAAGAAGAATGCTTAGGTAACGAGAATTATTTTCGCTAGGAATAACCCTATTACTGCCAGTGGGGCCGATATATCGGCGAAATCCATTATATCGATACATATTTGTAATGTTATATTTCCTTCAAATCAGAGATAGCATGAATGTGTTTTTAATCGACATTAAAACAGATATATATATAGTTGACATTGAGAAAAATACATAATTTATATGTTGAAATTGAGTGCTTCAAATATATCTAAATTTTATAACCTTACGATTTTCATGGAATTGTGCTTGGTAGTTCTCGCACAGTCTAACTAAAAGGGGCTGGAAGTAAAATTCATAAGATATAAGGGATAAGAAACAAGTGAAGTCTTGCAGTTACTGGATGCAATATCATCACCAGGTAACGAGAATTATTTTTACTAGGAATAACCCTATTACTGCCAGTGGGGCCGATATATCGGCGAATTCCATTACATCGATACATATTTGTTTTGTTATATTTCCTTCAAATTAGAGATAGAATGAATGTTTTTTTCACCCATAGTAAAACAGAAATATATAGTCAGTATTGAGAAAAATACGTTTTTCTTGGAATAGTGCTTGGTAGTTGTCGCACAGTCTAACTAAAAGGGGCTGGCAGTAAAATGGATAAGAGATAAGGGATAAGAAACAAGTGAAGTCTTGCAGTTACTGTATGCAATATCATCACCAGTTTAGGCAGAAAAAAATCGAAAACTTCGCGTCGAAATTACAATCCATACGACTCAGGAGGGAGCGAGAAATTTCCACCGGACTAATACGCGTCCTTCGTTTTGCAAAACAACAAATCAAGGGAGGAAAACAGCTTTTTTTCCCCCGGAAAAACAGCACAAATATCCACCCCGCTCGTTGGGCCAGGGATTACCAATGGAGAGGAAGATTTCCTCCGAATACCGTCTTTCCTCCCACTCCCGACTCCCTCAAATGATTCTCTTGCAGGAGTGGAGTAGATAGAGAGAGAGAGATATGAGGGGAAAAAACGTAACGGACTGAGCCGTTGTCGAAACAAACTCGCGAGAGGACCGGCAAAAAATCGGCAGAAGAGGGAAGAGAGAGAGAGAGAGAGAGAGAAAGGGGAGGGAGGTAATCGTCCATCGCGATTGATCGATTCCATTCCCGCTCGGGTCGGTTGCGCGGGGCAAAAAAAATATATAAAAGACCCGCGACCACATAAAATAACAAGGGTGAAGCGGAGAATCAAAACACTGAGCGACGAGACGCATGTTGAGGGCTTTGATTTATCCCTTCCTGAATGGGAGGGCGTCCTTCGGATACGAGAAAGGGGAGGAGGGGGGGAGGCGTCCTTCCCACCCCCAACATGGATCCTTCACGCCATTTCTTTTCGTCACCGTCGGTAGGTCGAACCTTGTCGCCACTATTTAGGAATACATCATCGAGTTTAGGCTACATAAATATGACCGTCGTGCAGTTCCCTCACTGATTTATCATCCATCTGACCATGAGACCAGGCATGATGCAAAATGAACTTAGATGAATTGAACTGCCGACACACCTTTCAAAGCACTACCGACACTCATACTTGAGTATTACATAGTCATGGACGCCAGAAAATGGCATTCGGTCATGATTTAAATAAATAAACACGATAACTGTGAAAAAGAAAATAAATACTTTATACTCCCACCAACTGACTTTTCGGCTTCACAGTGTTGCCAAGTTAATTCGGCTAATTTATGTGGAAACACGAACAGAGTAATAAATGTGCTAAAACAAATAGGTCTCATAAAACTGACATAACCGCAATGTTAAAGTCCCTTACGTACTGCATTGAGACAACCTCGTATAATAATATATTTCATAAAATTAAAGTGCTCCTCTTATCAGCATAGAATGATATTTTTATTCACCATTGACCTATACTCGCTAATTGGATGGACATTTTATCAAATACAATTTTAAATGTTAAGAAGTACACTGTATGCGCTGTCAAATGGCCTATAGCCGTTGACGCACCCTTAATCCTCATAATTATACCTACCTACCATAACGAACGACCATTATGATAATAGCAAGATTTCGATAAAACGAAGATCATAATATCATCAGACTATTACAAACAAGGATGCTAAATTGTAGCATATTTAAAATTTGTTGAGCTGCTAAAATCGTTCAACACTCGGCCATTTATGTGACAGTCGTCTCCCATTGTGAAAATCCTTGATTCTCTCTAATTCTCTCTCGCTAACATTGACCGCATCCATGGCTGCATACCAGATTAAGCAAAAAAAAACTACTTTTGATACATAACTCACTGGATGAACTTCATCTAAGGTCCACCGATTTTCTTCTGAGCTACCCGCGTCAACGTTTAAAAGATCTACGTTTCATCTTCACTGCTGGAGACCTCTCATCAGGGCTAATGAGGTGAGAGATGAATTGAGAGAGAGAGAGAGAGACAGGGAAGATGAGGAGATGTCTCCAGCAGTGCAGACGAAACACAGGCCTTTTAAACATTGACGCCGGTAAACTAAAAGAAAATCGCCGGACAACATGGACCGCGAAAGTTTTATCCAGTCATCTAAAATATAATGCACTGCCAGGATCGCTAATTACAGCATCGTAAAGTGAAATACAAATAACTGAAATTTTTGCCACAAGTTTACTTCCGCTTACCTGTGATCACTCATATACAATCCAAATGGCTGTTTAAAACCTGAGAGTGCCTACGGTAACTCTAGCATAAAAAATAATTGGTGATACGCCAAGCGAGGGCGTGGATTTTGGTCATTTTCGAAAAAAGGGGAAATCAAGACTGCCATTTGTTATTTTTTGGGCCTAAATTCAATCATGAATTTTATATGATAATGATAATTTTATAATGCTCTCCAATTCAATTTTCAGAAGAACAAATATATATTTTACTTCCTATCTAAATATTTTTTATCCGAAAATGTCTGTCCTCCTCACTAGTTGCTGCTTACATTTCAATGAAAGCAGGGTATAAATTTTGTTCTTCCTTTAATATAAATTCTTGAAAATCATGAAATGTCAGGCACATGTCATGTGAAATGTCATGTACACACAATTTTTCGCTTGCGGAAAGTCTAACACCCAAGCTTACACCAATAAAAGTGTAGGTCCTGGGAACCTTCATGTCCGTTGGGATACTACAAGATCTCTTTCTTATTCTGAAATTAACATAAAAATGGTGCATATGACTCTCCATTGGGAAAGAGGTAAGAATGTTAACTGAAGTGAAAACCAAAATTACATAGAATTGCTTGGATATTAGTGGATAAAAAAGGATAGAGGAAACCGTAGATAATATATAAATTTGAACAAAAAGATTTAGGAAATGAAGACTGCATAAACAGGAAAAATAGCGAGCAAAAGGAAGTGTAAAAGAACGAAAAGAGGAAAGCAAGCGAAGGAAGATACATGGAACGTGATTAATGGGATGGAATGAGCAAGAAGAGAAGAACAGTTTTAATTTAACATTAAAGTGATGAGTCACACAATCGCATACGCAATTTTAATCGCTGAGAAGTCCGCATGGACATAATTAGTATTGACTGAGTTTCCCGATGCAATGGAACTACTGTACTATAAGAAGTTGGTTGCAAATACTTCAGTACTTTAAACACGTACCGACATTTTGCAATGCTTTACCAAGGACCACAGAATTCACACATTCACTCGTAGGGTTTCCGAAATTTGATCTTTGTTGAGACATGAGTTGAAGGAGGACCCGGAAAACCACGCGAGGGATCACCGATTAATTAAAATGTAGGAACAACAATAGTGAGACCACAAAGGAAGGAAGTGCTTCCTCATAGCGAGTAACTCAAGTCTCCCTAAACCAGGGTCTTCAAGGCATTAACAATCCGAGAGAAGGGGCTGTTGCCACAGAAACGCGAGGCAAAAACACTGTACAGGGTCCCAAGAAGAGACACAGGGGTAAGGGGGAGGATTTGCCCCTAGGCAATGTCGGGTGGAGATGTGCTTGACAGAGGGAAGGAAGTCGGCGGCAGTGGATTGGTTTGGGGTGGCAGGGGGCTGGAAATAATCAGGACGGAATGAGGAGGCAGGAAGATTAGGAGGTGCTTGGGTCGGGCAGTCCTGCGAAGGAATGCTCGCATTCATTTTTTTTGCCCCTAAACTGAACGGCGACAGTGGCGCCTCGGGTGGACGTCGTCCTAAAGCTGGGGAGGATCGCCTAATCGAGTGGAAACGCTCTCACTCTATTGGTCACGACCGCTCCCACCCCCTCCCGAAACCCTTTTTCCCTTGCTTGCCCCATCATTCCATCCGTCCCACTTCCCTCTCTCCGGGCTCCTTCATTTCCCTCTTCTTCTTTTCGTCCAGAATCTTCGTTCTCTCCCTTTCCTCGTATTCTGCCACGCAGCCAAACCATCTCCCAAGGGCTTAGGTGTGTTCAATTCGCAAAATTGATCCTAGATGACCCAAATACAAAATTGTAACACTGCAAACAAAATGTCAAAAGTAGTATTCAATGTTTTTTGTAATATTCTCTTGAACCCTAAATTTTGTTGTTGTAATATCACACTGTGAGCTCTATTGTAACATTTCTTATTTATTACTGTTCATAGGAGATGTAAATCCTGAACATAATAAACGTTATTATTATTATTTGATGAAAAGAAATGCCGATATGGCGATCGGTTTGAGGACAATCGATCTTTAACATTAAGGTTTTTCCAGGAAAAGGTGAAAATCGTGAAATAATTTGAGTCGTGGTTGAACTTAACAAAAGCCTTCTTTAATCGATCATACTTAATTGAAGGCTATAACAGATAGAAGTTTATTTTTAACTACAGCATCATGGATACAACTGATAAACCAAAGAATCACTAAAAGCAATAACGTCTAGCAACATACATTACCTATACATCCAACATTTAAACCTCACATCGGATACACGGAATATTTTTCACTGCAATGCCCACATATTCATATCGATATCAACTACCGAAAATTTGTAATATCGACTATTCTGTCACAATTTCATATGGTGAACACCTTTCTCGTAATCTCACCATAACCATGCGTAAGATATCCCATAAAGCGATTTATATCTTCGACATCATTTTACAATCCGTATCGTCCGTCCTATGAATGATGTCAATTTGAACGACGACAAAACGATATCTGAATTGAGATGTCAATGATCATCTCTAGGACCCAGAAACACTTGTTATAATCAATAACCATTTTAAAATTCATAAATGAATGTTGGCCCTTATTCGGGCACATGGTATGTTTGTAGGTTTCATATCACCAGAATCACGTGAAACATAGATATTTCATATCAAAATGCCATCATTCCAAGCAAAATATAGATCCCTCTTTCTTCCCACGTGATGAAGCTGCATGTTGGTATGAGTACTTAAAGCTAACCCTACTAACAATGTTTTTGCATGTTTGCTTTGCAATTTATACATTTTTTAAATAGAGAAGTCCTGAGTAGTATATAGGCACTATTCCTTTTTTATGCATGATATGTAGTGAATGTTTGGTGAGAAATCACCCCCTTCCACACATCTTTGTGATGGCTTGCAGGGTATTATGTAGATGTAGATGAAACATTCCCCCATTGCGTAAACCACGAAATGGTATTCACTCGCTCGATCGAGGAAATTTTATCTATTTCTTCTCTTGCACGGTGGCACAAATATTTTTTTAATCTGCCAATTTTTAAAAACAGAAAATGGTATTCTTCCTGCACATTCAGCATTCGTTAATCCTATTTTTTTCTTATCACCTCAGGGACTGAAAATTTCTTGAGAGGCCGTAAACACACCGGCATGCGTGGAAATTTGAACGAATGGGAAAAAGTTTAAATTATTGCCCCTCCTCCATTCCCCACCCCACCTTCGCTTCCCTACCCCACACCCCAACTCCCCTGCGTCGCCCGAAGCACGTAATCCTACCGAGGTGAAAGTTCACCTCAGTTATTTCTATCATTTTTTTAATTCTCTCGACACCCAGCGTTTTATTATGCATCGAGGCCTTTCCTGAGTTCAGTGGGGAGCGTATTACACTATTCCCATTCCATAACCTCTCCACGCACGGATAATCTCCTCGACGATAACCGATGACACCTGAGAAATATCAACACCGACGTTACGTAACCAAGCGTACACGACTCCAACAGTCACCATCACCCTACCATGCGGTCTTTTATTTTTTTCTTTTTTTCAAAAACAGGAAGCTTTGAACTAACTTAAAATTTTCATTTATGAAGCTAATACTTTTATTTTTATCACACAAATGCGTGCTCTAATCGATGCCCGTGTAATATTCGTATTGAATATATGACATTTATCCCTTACGCTGGCAAATGGTGTTATTTTCCTAAAGGCAATAGGAAAGAAAAGAAAAAAACAGAGAACTTAGAGATAAAGAGAATAAGGTGATCATGATCATATGAAAACTCTGAATCAGTTATTTGGTTATTGGCTTATGATGTGCCTGCAGTCTCTTTACAGAACAGGGTCCCCCGGTAGCAGGCACGTAGCCAGGGGGGGGGGGGCTCTGGTGCTTCAGCCCCCCCCCGAAATTTTTTCCCAATAATTTTGTTGTTCTGATTTTAGCAAAGAACTTTACGAATGAGAAGAGATAAGTATGGGCACTGTAAAAGTAAATATCAAGCACTGAAAATTAAGGCAAGAGATTTATAACATGTCGACACTGAATGGGCAAGGCTTATTTGTTTCAAATTACGCAAGACTACGCAAGCCCCCTCCCCTCCTTAGAAGCAAATTTCTGGCTACGTGCCTGCCCGGTAAATATATGTCTTCCAAGAAAATGAACTCAAAATGCCGTAAATGATTTCAAAGCAATAAGTGGCAAGAAATGTTTGAAAGCTTTACTCTAAAGAGCAAAGTCTAAATACTTTAATCATAAAGAGTTCAAGGCCAGAAAATGTAAAAACAGAGTTGATCGCGCGTCCACTATTTTGTGTCGAATTCGGCGCTCGCCGCGCGTGGTAATATAAATGTCACTCTGAACAGATGCGTTTTAGCACCCGCCACAAGACGTACTTCGTTTTTTACACGCAAGATATATCGATGTCCATAATACTAGTACGAGAATGCATGAGAAAACCCAACGTCCACGCAACGTATTCCTTTCCCAAAAAAACTCGGGTCCGCGAGTCCGACATAGCCACCGCAGATTTTTCATCCAAGGCTACACAAGAAACTGCATGCTACCCTGCGTTGTTTCACCACTCAAGGAAATAGATTAAACATGAAGATCAGTCAAAAAAAAATGATCATAAGGTATTATTAACGACAATATTGAACTTTGTATGAATGGTGCTCGCAGATGGCGAGTGTGCAGAGCAATGGGGGCGTTTAGTCGGAACCGGAATCGCAATTTTACACACGAAATCGTTAGATGGATACAAAAAAATAATTTTAGTGAAAAAATTAATCTTCTAACCACAACCATTCACTCATAAATCAAAAATTTAAATAAGCAAAAGGTGACGCCCACCGAAAAAGCTGCTGTGATAACATTGACGTCATTTTCCTCCGGTCCTTGACTGCGTTTCATGGAAGGGAAGGAAGTGGAGGGGGATTCTCGGAAGGTCTGATTGCACAGATGCTGTCGTAACTCCTCCGATTGGCAGAGTCAGGTGTGCCCCCCCCCCCCCCCCCTTTGCGATAAGGCGAAGTAGCTTAGCAGGCTCAGTTGTGCTTGGACGAAGTCATTATACGTCAGAGGTTGCACCACGCCCACTTTTCCGAAAGGGGTAAAAACATCAGTTTTTCGCCGCTTATAACTCGAGAAATAATCGACAAATCAGAAAACGGAAAAATACGGGACATTTTATTTTACAAACTCCATCAGATTCGGCAATAAAAAAATATGGTAAACGACCCCATTGTTGGATTTTTCCGTTCGACGAATTACTCATGATATGTCACTGGTGTTAATCACGCCGCGCACTTTAAGTTGAAAGCTGAAGCCGGTAATTTCATCAAATGGCAGCGGGAATTTTTATATGGAAAGAATTTCCATGTGTACCCTCGCATTCATGGCTTTGAGTGATGTATACTATCATGGCGTGCCTATTTACAACGTCACATTCTTGTCGCATATACACAGGGTCAGCTTTCTGCAGAAATGGATTAAAATTATCGGGTAACTTCAATCTAGCGGGCAACTTCATAGTCTCCAGAGCTTCCCATAAAAGTGCTTTCAAGAGAGGGTAGCAATATTCTGTACGTTCGCAGAGCTTCTTTAGAATCGCGCAAATTTCCTTGGAACCTCCGGAATCGAATTTGAATTTGTTCGATTTCATAAGCTTAATTTTTAATCTAGTGAGGCTTCAGCAGAAACAAATAATTTCCCTGATATCACTCCCTCAGTGATTCAACCCGAAGGTTGGTCTTTGATAGGTGAGAGTAGAGCTCACCCCGTACTAAGCCAATGGCGTGTGAAATTCACACATTCAGGGTAGGGGGGGCCAGTTCCTTTCTCTGGGTCACCTGCGATTTCCTACGAAGTTTTGACACGCAGAATATCGAATCGCGAGGATTTTAGATGGGGATGTCCAGAAAGGCTCTTGTCCGGGATATGAACCCGGGACCCTTCGGTCAGTAGTGAGGCTTCAGCAGAACCAAATAATTTCTCTGATTAGCAGTAGCTCAGTGCTCTACCCACTAGGCCACCACGACCCCCTTCTCTGATATACTTTTTTTTATTAATTTCAGCACCTTCCCATAATGCTTCTGATGAATCCTTGTCTCCTTAACGCCGTGCACATAAGGAGTAATAAAAGGTATCGGGCAAAAATATGGGAAAGAAAAAAATAACCAAATGACATGATGATGGGATAGACACAAGGAGCGCTCAGGATAGATGAGAGTAAATCACATGGATTTATTTCAAGGTGTCAAGAAAGTTGTCGCTGTTTGCACTGAGCATCTGTATAATGTGTAGTAAGTTTATTTTCTAAGAAAAAAATCCTGGATTCATATATTCCGTTGATTTTGTACTCACACTTTCTATTCTTTTTATGTTGAGTATACCAATGTACCTAATAGCTCCCAGAAAACGGCCTTAAGAGGTAAATAATTAGAAAAACCACTTCTATATCTCACTCATCGCAACGTACCGACGAGGGGTTGGGAATCTTCATACACGAGAGAGAAAAATATCTGGTAGAGGGAGTGTATTTTCATATACCGGTCATTCCGTCTGTTTTTGCCAATGAGTGCATCGCTGTGGTAGCTATGGAGGTAATACACCGATCCGAAGAGTTCGAGGGTACTGGTTTGAATCCCATCTCGGGCATGGGTATTATTTTTCCATTGTATGAAGGGCATACCTTCGGTAGAACGATATAAACATAGCCGTTGAAGCATCGATTAACGAAGTCTATTACCGCAATAGGAATGTAAAAGAAAATTCTGCTCCTTCCAATGTTATTTCGGCTCACAAGGAGAAATCGCGAGACTGATGTTCGGGATCCAAATGACGAAACTATTTTCTGGAACTATAGAGGGGATGCGGGAAAAGTGTCCCGACTTTCTTCTCCATCGACCCGGGTTCGCGAGAAAAACGCTACTGAAAAAGTGTCCTCCGTATAAATCCTTTATAATGCACTAATTAATAATAACATATTTCTTAGCCGAGTGGGTTAAATCGCCTCCGCAGGCAAGTTGCAGGCGGCGGCGTGGGTTCGCGGGCAAGAGGATGCTATTTCTTTTCTTTCGAATACTTTACGGAATCACTGTAAAATTCCGAATCCCATACTTTTACGTCATACTTTTACAGCGACATTTTTTATTTACCTTATTTGCTGGATTTTCGATCCTTGGGAACCCTTGGGAAACCAACGAAAAAAATCTGGGGATTTTCTGTTTGCCCGAAAAGAGGCTTCACATGCCGACAGGTCTAAGATGTTTAGTTTTTAATGCACAAGAGTACTTCCGTGAATTGGATAGACTTCGAAGATCGTAAACTATTAACGGATAATCACTTTTTTATACACAGCAAGATATGCACTCAAAATTTCACTGGAACTCTCGCTCGCTAAAGTATTCGAAAGGAAAAAAATTGCATCCTCTTGGTCGCGAACCCACGCTGCACCGCGTGGAGGCGCCTTACTCCACTCGGCCAAGTAGTAGGCCAATATTATTATTATTTAGTGCATTATAAAGGATATATAAGGGTATACGCGAACCCGGGTCCATGGGGAAGAAAGTCGTGACACTATTCCCGCATCCCCTCTATAGTTCCAGAAATTAGTTTCGTCATTTGGATCCCAAGCATCAGTCTCGCGATGTCTCCTTGTCAGCAGTAGGTAGATTTGTAGCGTTGTGGATCATTTATCAGCCACTTCATGGTGAGAAAGATGGAAAGGCAATACAGTTAACTCCCTATTTCCTCGCTAATGACTGGAAGGGTGCACGGATAATCGGGAAACACGGATAATCCGCCCTTTTGTTCTTTCCGGATTCATTTCTCTAGGGTGCGCCGCCAAAATAAACGAACTTCCTACGAAAATAACAACATCTGTCAATGAAAAGATCCTCACTGTACGTAATAGCCTTTTATGACATAAAAGAATCCGGTAGTGCTGTTCCGGCCGCAATTAATGCCCAGTTCACACGGTGCGTTTTTCCTTGAGTGCTAGCTAGCTGGATTTCGTGCGTGCTACCAAGCAGGCGACGAAGGTTACCGCTAAGCTGGCTTCACTGATGGTTGTCGGTTCATACATCTACATCTATCTACATCTACATAATACCCTGCAAGCCACCATAAAGGTGTGTGGCAGGGGGTGAACTCTCACCAATCATGCACTACATATCATGCATAAAAAAGGATTAGTATTTGTATAGGTACTGTTAGAACTACGCTATTTAAAAAAAGATGAAAATAGCAAAGCATACATACAAAAACATACCGTTAGTTGGGTTAGCTATAAGTCCTTATACCAACGTGCAGCTACCAATGTTATTCATAGCTACACACGTACTGGATATATTTACCGTTATTCATATCCCTAATAGTACGAGGGAAAAAGGACATTTTGAATCTGTCAGTTCGGCAATCACACGTAGAGAGCTATCCTCCTTGCTCACTCTTCTTAGAGCCTCAGCACGAAGATGTTCACTGTGATATTTTCAATTACGAACTGAGTATATACAAGTTTCGTCCATATATGCTTCGGTAAGCACCACAACTTGACCCCTAGTCTATAGATTTGCACTCATTTTTAAACACCATATCGACCATACAATGCTATCAAAGGCAGAACCTTTATTTTGACCACGTGATGTGAAGCTGAAAGATGATTGGCCGGCAACAATAGCCATCAGCAAAACACGCAAGGAAAAAGCAACGGACCTAACCTAAAAATCAAGCAGTCAGGGCGGCCCGCAGAAGCCAGCGTTTTCAGCAAGCGAGCACGCACGGCACCCATCAGCACTCCACGCAAGAAATCCATCCCGGAAAACCACACCGTGTGAACCAGGCTTAAGTGCATGCTTAATGATCTTCACCCCCTGCCACACACCCTCACGGTGGCTTGCAGGGTATCGTGTAGATGTAGATGTAGATGTAGAAGTGTTCGCAAGCCTCGAGTGGCGGCACGAAGCCTGGCGTACGACAATGGACTAGTTGGTAGGGCGGTAGTGAAAGTCGCGATTGAAGGAAAGTAACTAAAGTTTACATACCTTTGAGACCACTGTCGAAACGTTGAATAGATTGGCGAGGCAAGGATAATCCGCAACCCGGATAATGCGCGCTGGGTTAATCGGGAGTTTACTGTTCATGAGCTGTACACAACAAAACGTCATCATTGTCAGATTGCAGGTTGAAATTTAGACAGTCTCTTAAGCAAATTCCAAGACCATAATTTCAGTGATGATGTTAAAAATATTTTGCGAACCCCAACTTACTATGGTAGACTGGACCATAATCACAAAATTAGAGAAATTGATTGCCGAACTGACAGATTGAAAATGTCCTTTTTTCCTCGTACAATTAGGGATATGAATAACGGTAAATATATCCAGTACGAGCGTAGCAATGGATAACATTGGTAGCTGAAAGTTGGTATAAGGACTTATAGCTAACCCAACTAACAGCATGTGTTTTGCATGCTTGCTTTGCTATTTTTATCTCTTTCTAAATAGTGTAGTTTAGAATAGTATATAAATACTAATCCTTTTTTATGCGTCATATGTAGTGCATGTTTGGTGAGAATTCACCCCCTGCCACACACCTTTATGGTGGTTTGCAGGGTATTATGTAGATGTAAATATAGATGAAACGTTTAGTACACGCCACCGAAGAAATTCCATGATTCAAATACGTATAAAAGCTCCTAACGGTGGTTCTCCTTGAATTTATCCCCGACTGCGTGGTGGCGCAATAACAATATTCAGCATTTATTTTCATCTCGGTTCGAACAACGGTGAGGCCTCCATAACGCTTCCCCGCACACGACCCCTTCCCGTTCGTACCTATTTAAATCACGAACATTACCTTTTAGCCACTCAGTCCCGCAGGTCTCTCCATTAGCGATCGGACGGGGGCGTCGCCCTAAACCGAAGCGATTCCTCCGATCCGAATGTGCGCCCCGCTTCAGGAGAGCGGATAGTGTGTTGTAGGCCCGGCCCAGAAATTCGCGCTCGGGATCAGCCCTTTAAACCAAGCGTGAAGGGACGTTGTTATCGCGGGATTGGTGATGGAAATGCCGGAGAGAGAAAGAGATGAGGGAGGGATGGAGCAGAGAGAGAGAGTGAGGGGACATGGGAGGGAATTCGGGACGAAATTAATGGGACGAAAGTCGTCCGACCCCTATCGCGTGGGCGAGGGAGGAGCTCTTCTTCAGCGGCCTTCCTCCCGTCCCTCTGCATCGCTTCGGATGACGGAGGGGAATGATGGGAAGACTGAGAGATAAAAGGGAGTAGAGGGGAGGAGGAGAGTTTAATGACTCCCCCCCCCCCCCTGTGCATGTCTTGGCGGGGTTGGTACAACCCCCTATGGAGCCTCCCGCCCATTACCCTTCCCTAACCCTGGACCCTGCGGCAGAGGGACTGATGTAATTTGTAAACGTTCCCCGTTTGGGGCGCCACCACCGCCAAAACGGGAAGAGGAAAAGAGACAGGGTGTATGGTTACTTAGAAGTGAAACTAAGTGTGAAGGGTTGCGTGGGGTGAGAATACGGTACCTCTATAACTTTGGCTTAAAACCCGAGCAGGTGTAGGATATATGTACGTGAGCTACAGATTCTTACTTGAATACTTCCTTACGTACGTGGAAATAACTTCCAATTTATGGCTACATAATAATAAGAATTTGAAGGTACATCAACACGTTATTATAGAACATCAACATGGTAAGATTCCGCAAATTTAATTTACCACCAACCTAGGTTTCAATTGTTTGACAATCATTATCAAGGTAAGCGCGGAGAGTCCGCGAGCTCATTATATACCCACAAGGTGTTCACGTAATCCATGGGTTGGGGCAACAATGGGAAATGGGGTGGGGAGCAGTAACTAGTTGTGACTTGGCCAGATGAGGGGGGAGGGTTAAGGAAATGGGTCAAGTGAGGGAGGAGAGAAAAGGTAAGGTCAAGAAGGGAGAGTTGGAAGGGAACATATATTCATTTAACAGGTGTACATTATTTCTGGTAGCAGACGTTATCTCCAACTGTTCGAGGAAGTTCAACTTGAGTGAAGCCTGAGGATTTCCTATTTAAACATCAACATCAATGTAATTGAAAAATTACCTTACAATTTTAATGGCCATCATTAATGACTGTCGTCTTTACTTAAGGCTGTATTATCTACCTGTATATGTCTCCTTTATTATACACCATGACATGCACACCATGATGATGAAGTTTTTTTATTCTTGTTTTTACTCAAAGTACAATGTTTGTGGCATGAGTATATCTCGATATGCTAGATCAATGATGACCATTAAAAATCTAAGGCAAATTATCAATTTATCAATTACATTGATGTTAATAACGTATTTATGTACCTCCAAATTCTTCTTATTATGTAGCCTTGAAGATGGAAGTATTAAACTTCGAACCGTCTGCTAAGAATAACTGCCACTACCCTACTCCGCCCGTCACATTACAAAGAAGGCTGTCCCTATTCATCTTCCATTGATTATAGCAAAGGTGCATACAAATAAAAGTTTATTTTACCATTCCATTAAAAATCCCGTTAATGCATCTTCCATTTGATTCTAGCATATTTACGCGCATGATTCTTCATTTCTCATTAAAATTCCAACAACAAAACTTTCCCTATAATCCACAATTGTAACTATTTTCGTTTTCGCTTGCGGGCTTAAAATACATTCCCTCTATAAGCATTATGCCATTACTTTAAGGAACGTTAGATAGTTGACCGTCGCCTTTAAGTATGTCTCAAAATGCACGTAATTCGACCCAAGATGTGCACTGCTTCAGATTCCATAGGATGATCTCTAAATACTTTTGTTTTTCTGGTTTGGCTTTGAGGCGATAAATATAGGCTGGTAGTGAATAAGTTTTCAGGAACCTATAATTCTGCCAACAAGTTTAATTAATCATTACAAAGAAAAGTATAGGTGATTCACCCCCACTAACTGCGGACGACAATTACGACTTCGACTTTCTCCAGTGGTGAAAAATGGGTTCACTAGAGAGACTGATGACAGGTTTAAGATTCATTGAGGTGCCCGCGGGCGTAACGGTCACCATCCCTTGGCGTCAGCAAACCAAATGATAAATGGTCACAAAGAGAGATTCGTTTTTTTTCACCTGAATGGATTATCTTTCGAAGAACGAGAAGGGAAAAATCCTATACTATACCCAAAGGATAATTAGCATGCTTGTCCTCAATCTAATATAAACAGTAACTGATACCCATTGAAAGCAAGTGTACTTCCCCACGTTGAGAAACTTTAATTATTTCATCGAACATAACGTCCTATCGTGTAAAACCTAAGAATGTATCCATGACTGAAACGACAAAAAGATACGGGGTGGATTGGGTTGGTGTGGTGACTAAAGTACTTGCTCCTTATCCCGAGGGTCCGGGTTCGATTCCCGGCAGTGGTGAATTTTTCAGTGGAAAACCGGGCCCCACTTGAGTGCATAGTGGAAGGTATTTCAAGTTCAGTACTCCGTCCGTCGGATGGGACGTTAAGCCGTGGTCCCCTTGGCGCCTGTTGTAAAGAGTAGGCTAATGCCGACGCCGAGTTTCTCTCCACCGTTCCCTGAAACCTCGTACCATTACCCAAATACCCACCTATCCTAAATGGCGCAAATGTCCCCAGCCGTCGGTCGCCTCCCCTAAGTAACCAACCAAGATAAGGAGATACAGTCTAGTGGTGAGTAACTTGCAAGTGTGAGCATAAATCTCTTGCCCACTAAGCTGCTCTGGGAATCGAGTTGGAGTGGTGGCTACAGTATTATACTCCAATACTTGGTTTGAATCCCGGCGGTGGCAAAATCTTCCCCATGTTCAACCAGTCCATACTTGAGTACTGCGTCGGGAGCCCTTGAGTCCAGTAAACTGTCCACCAGGTGAAATCCTTTTAACCCCGGGGATTGTGTTTGAAACCGTCGGGATTATCTCGAATACGTAACCAAGGAGTGATTAAAACTTGATTCGCTGTTTACACATGTGTCTTATCTTATCCGAGGGCTCTTAACGTCGAGACAGATGAAAACACTTAAGTGAAAACAATTAATGATAATGTAACGAGCGATTCAGACACACTAAACTTGCGAGCCATTCGCGTTTGTAACACGTGATTCATTGGTTACGTACTCGATGTATACTCGACATTTTCAAACACAGTCCCCCAATGTGCCTTTCGTTCCTCTCCTTCCTTTCTCCGTTGACTGAACATTATTCAGTTACCCGCTTATCCTTAACGCAGAAATTACCTTAATTATCAGTCGCCTTCCCCGATTGACGACTAATACAAAGCGGTTTTAATTTTGATTTACAAAAGACAGCAGGAAAAATTTTGAAATAGTAATTAATCATTAATTTTTCTCTAAAATCCAGCCAATGACACGTAAAAATAAAATAAAATGCGTTGTATATTCCACACAATTTTAATCCAGCGATCCGGGTTTCGCCTACTCCGTAGACATTTTCAGGGCCGTGAAAATATCTACGGAGTAGGCGAAACTCTTCTCTCTTGCTGCACACCAGTATCTTAGTCTTCTTCTTATTGATCTTCAGCTGATATCTAGCCATTGTCCTTTCCTTGGTTATCAGCATCTTATTCAGATCTCTCTCTGTCTCTGCTGTGAGTGCTATGTCATCAGCGAATCTCAGCGTTCTAATTGTTTCTCTATGGATATTCACCCCAGAAGATTTCTCTTTGATTGAATTGATTGCTCTCTCGATTTAAACATTAAAAGTTACTGGAGACAGTGCACAGACTTGTCTCACTCCTTTCCTTATTCTTGCTTCTTCACAGTTGGGTCCAGATTTAATCGCAGCTACTTGGTTTTTATACAAACTTTGGATAATTCTTCGATCATTGTAGGACACACCAATCTTCTCTAAATCCACAAATGCAATTAACGTCGGTTTGTTCATCTTCATTCTCTTCTCTATGAGCAGTCTAACGTCCAATATTGCCTCCCTTGTACCCTTATTTTTTCTGAATCCGAATTGATCCTCATCCAGGAACTCCTCTGATTTTCGTTCTATTCTTCCGTAGATTATCCTTGTCAATATCTTCGATGCATGTGTCGTCAGGATTATAGTCCTAAAATTTTCACATTTCTCCGCTCTCTTCTTTTTGGGTATTATGATGTTTTTCTCGTAGCAGATGGTCTTGTAAAGATGGGTTAATGTCTTCTCTCCTGCATTTTTTATTAGTTCTGCAGGAATATCATCAATTTCATCTCTTCACTTTGTCTTCATTTTCAATCAAAAAATCATTCTTGTCCCAAATGGCATTGCATTTTATGTTCCGTTCTTTGAAGTGGTTCCTTACAATCCTTTAGGCAGTTTCCGCCTTTCCAAGATCAAGGTTGTTTTGTACATCCTCGCATAGGCTCTTCATCTATATTTCTCTATCTTTCCTGGCTCCGCAGCTTTTTTTGTTCCTTATTACTTTGTAGCAAAGCTGCTACCTGCATTGTGGTTAAATCGTGAAAACTCCAAGCAATTTAAACAGAGGAGGTACTTGTCTCCTCCGAAGCGTGTGAGAGAGAGTTCTACATGTTAAAACGTTCATCTGATTTTAAGGTACAAAAGCGATGTGAATTTCAGATTCAACAATTTAAGACAGTGTATGCTGAAATTCAGCACTTGTCTAGCATCTTGTAGCACCACAGCATCTTGTCTAAAAATAAGACAGGGGAAGGACTGAAAACAGATCGGGTGGGACTTATTTTAAGATAGGCCCATGCTGAATTTAAGACAGCCCTGGTATGGTAATAATGCGTGTTACTACTGAAATTCAAGGAAATTTTCAATGAACATTATGTGTTTCCAGTTAATAGATTCAAAAGATTTAAGTTGTTATCAATTTCATAAAAAGTTAGCATTTCAACACTGGGGAGTCGTAGAATATCGTTCTTGGTGGCGTTATAATCCGCATGTCCTGAACGTATCTAATATTAAATCTAAAATTAAAGTATTTCAACACATGCGTTTAATTTATATCGATTGGTATTTTTATTGACGAAGTAGACTTCACCTCTCCTATTCCAGAATGATAGTAAGTATATCGATGAATTGCATCGATATATGAGTGATTCTTTCAAATCAATTTTTACCTAGCTGAATGGATTTATAAGGTAATCAATTGGGCATTAATTCAGGGGAAAGCACTCATATTTCACCCAAATATGATATGTGGACACTGAACATAATCCCCTCAATTTAATAACGTACATAAATAGGGAGAGATATACGATACGTATAACCCCACGAGTGAATCAAATAATGGCTTTTCGGAAAATTGTGGTCAGGCACAGGGAGTAACACAAAGCCGGAGAGATTAGTATAACGGAATCATTTTGATGTCTCGTGTGTAGCTGAGTGGCTGATACATAACGAGGGTGTAACGAGACCTGGCATAAATGGATGGGAAAGCACCTGCAAGATAAAGAGAGCAAAGAGGGACGCGAAAACACGCGATTAAGAGGGCAAGGAGAGGGTGTTAGACACGTGAAAGTGAGGTAGGAGCCGCAGAGTGCTAGACCTAATGTGGTTTAGTGGCAACGATGGACGCGAAAATATTTCCGCGGACGTTCACCGGAATCACATCTCCGCGCTAGTGGCTCTTATGCAAATTTGCGACTCTTCCGTATTTTGTGACCGCATGAAAACCAAAAAATCAATCGTAGTTTCATTTCATTGCCGCACATTTTGATGCTTCCACCACAAACTTAAAAGGATCGTTGACGATGAGAAGGGAAATAAAAATCAAAAATCCGAAGTTACTGCTTCGTGAGAGCCCAGTATTTTTGGCTCTAACCCCTCAATTCTATTTGATAATGAAGAAAATGATACACTCTCGGTATTAAGGATGATTTTGTGCGTTGAATACATATTTTTTATAAATAATTAAGTGCACCGCATATTATACTAACTTCAATTTAATTAACAATCGATATGGTTTGTAAATACCTAAATACCGGTTTTTTTCTTGGGATACTGAAATTCTGCGATAAACTTGGTTCTAAATAAGTGTTAAAGACGTCCATTTTCGAAATTTAGTCATAGTAAAATTTAAATAGTTGAATATGAGGTATATACTACTTTTCAATCTCGGCTGACAAAAAACTAATTCTTATTCTAAACGACATTCTGTAATCTCATCAGAGCAACGTTATAAGAAGCTCGTACGATACTAGTAGACAAATGAAATATTCCTTTTCACGAGGCATATATTAAGCAAACACGTCTTCCGACCTAAAGTTCGTGGCTGATCCAAATAACAGCCTGTAAAAGACAATTTATTCCTATTAGTTCGCACAGTATAATTATCCTCCAGTAATACTCACCATATTTTATTATTTTCATATTCAAAGTCTTCGATTATCCGTAGCAAGCCAAAATTATTCAAATTGGTAGGCAGCATTTTGACTTCCTTAACTGACCCTCCAGACTCTTTTATGGAACTTCGAATCACATTCGATTTCAACAGAAAGTGGAAGTCAAGTACGTCCCCCATGCGGATTCATCCAGCCCCCGGAATTCCTTGCTTTCACAGCAGACGAGTAGAATTTGAGGACTTTGACCTCTTACAGTTTACGCTGTGAGTGATTCGCCGTAGGGCAGAAAACGTAACTAGACAGAGAGAGTTCCCGTGAAATGGCTCCTTGCTGTCGATATGTCTAATGCAGCAGACTAATGTCTAAGCAGAAAAATAGTTCGTGCAGCGACGTAGATGAGCTTCTGGGCGAATGAGCTATAATCCTACACGAGTTGGGCTAAAATATGTCTGAAATGCAAAATAAAATATTGTGCAATACAAAGATTCCACCTAAATTACTTTAAAGTAGAAAATTTTTAAATTCTGTCGAGGTGACCCTTAAATTCCTATAGATGAATGAAAAGACAATGTAATAGAACAAGATACAGAATATGGACACCTATTAATATTTAAATTGACCAGGATAATTAACAGGGAGACAATGTGACTAAGTATATGATTTTGTCCTTTCTCGGCGAATGATATTTATAAATAACTAGCGGAAGGATCCCGTTCAAATTCAACGGGTGTGAGAAAAGTCAAATGTATGAATAATATTAATATTTATTGCAAAGCACGAATCCCAACTTGGAATATGGAGCTATCTTTCGCTCCAAAACAAAAAAGGCCAACGGAAATACATAAATGCTATAAGTTATGAAACATCACCCTTACAAAAATCGGAATACTGTTCCCATATTCTAGGTGAAGGTGCCCATTGATGTTTAGCGGAAGGAGAAATTTTATAATTACCCATTGTATTTCGACATTTCAACATTTTTCATGAAGGTGCGGAAAAACATGTGTTGCGAAGTTGAGTATGGCTTTAAATCAATGTCGGAATCATAAATATGATTTAAACCATTGTAAACTTATCATTTCAGCCAGTATTCATATTGTGCCCTATTATAAATATACTTATATGTCGTACCGATCTTAACATATATTTAAGTTCCATATTTACGCGCACCTATAAGACCAATTATGTTTTACGTCAATGCTCAATTTTTGTTAAACTATCTCAAATCTCAAACTACATAAATCCACAACGTTTTCGAAGAAGTTTTATTTTTGCCTTTTATGACTCAGGTCGTTGAAAATGCACAAACACGCAAAGAAATTAAAAAATAAAACTATTAAATTCTCCTAATTTTAGCGAACGCAAACCTTCTTAAATCTATGAATAGCGCTAGTAGTCAGCACGGATATATGTGCAGAAAGAAATGGCCGACCACACCTCAAGAATCAGCGGCAAAAACCTACTTTAACATATTCCATTATCCTCGTGAAAAGAGCAATGCAGTTCACGTCATACGACGCAATGTATAAGCATCCACGATCTCGGGAACGACAATGGAAAAGGCCTTAGCAACACTCGGAAAAGGACCGAAAAAAACAGTAACTTTGAACGTAAATTACATAATTTAGAGAAATTTCGAAAGCACAGAGCAAATCGGTTGAAAGAATAAGAAAGTTTGAACATTTTTCCGTTAAATACAAAAAGAATTAAAGAAATCGATTAACATTTAGTAATTTTACTGAGCGAAAGAAAAAAACCCATGCACTTCCATAAATTGAAAAAGTCCATTTGAACCAAGGTAAACACATTATTGACCTCAGGAATCGAACCCGGGACTTGATAAAAACGGGAATAGTTTTCCCGGGCCTTTCAGACGGCTAGAAACACAATGCAGTTTACGGCATCTCTCTAGGACGAACCGTTTGCGAGATAGAGGGGGGGACGGACGGACAGACGGACGGACAGACGGACAGACGGACACTTCCCAAATTATATATATATAGATATATAGATTCTCGGGTTTCCTTGAGAATACTTGTCGAATCATGGCGTTGCAAGAAAAAAGATAAGCCTAGATTAGAATCATTAAACTTTTTTTTGGATAAGAAAGAGAAAAAAAGGATACCTAGATTGTGAAGTGGACTATCAAAGAGAATAGTAACGAGATGGGATAAGATAAGGAACTTGTATGAGCTTTTGGAGGACATTAAATGCACAAAGGCATTAAAAGGTTTCCCTGAGAGTAATTACGATAAAATAAATAAATTGTTCGCTTGCTATTATTATGCACTTTAATCCACCCATTTGTATTTGAACAAGTGCCTTAGGCCAGCAGCCTAACGCCAACCATGGGGACACCTCGCAGTCACTGCTGGTATCTCAAACAATTTCTGTGGCAAAGTATGCTGGAAAGTTTGAGAATACTCTTGTCCTCAAAATATTTCCAATGCTTGAAGAGCGACAGAGAAAATTGTAATGAAACAATAGGCCAGACCAAGTGTGTAATTGCCAGAGACAAAGTTAGAACAATGGCCAAACATCGTCGCACCGCTACACCACAATAATGCAATTTATATATTGTTGATACCGCACTAGCAATACACTTGAACAATGGGTTTTTCCGAGGGGAGTGCATAAAAACCTCGGATGCCAACTATACGGGTTCGCATTTCCTAATCGACGCCGGCGTGTGAGGTCGCATTGTCCTCACGTCAAGTAACTTTTCTAAAAGTGTGTGTTGAACCTGACTTCCCCCGGACTCGCGTGGGTGTGAGTTACGTTGAAGGTGTGTCAAGAAAAGTGCCACAGGACGAGAGAGTAAGCAGAACGGCCGGACACTTACCCGGAGGACCAAGACCGTCGAGGTAACGTCACAAAGGAACACCAGACACGTACCTAACAAAAGTGCATGGGCACCTTATTAAAACTAGTGTATTTGTGAAGTTCATTTAATGTGTTTTAAAAATGGGCACTCAAAGCCGGGCATTAATCACTCGGATTTCTTTAAAATGATAAATTTGTTCATTTTGTTCGCAAAAAATGTTTCATGTTTTAACCGGTGCATATAGGTGTAAATGTAATTTGCTTGTGAATGTAAAAACCATCCTGTCCTGAGGCAAAGGAGGCAATTAAGGATGTGAATAAAGGTAAATATATCCAGTACGAGTGTAGCAATGGATAACATTGGTAGCTGCATGTTGGTATAAGGACTTGAAGCTAACCCAACTAACAGCATGTTTTTGCATTTTTGCTTTGCTATTTTTATCTTTTTTTAAATAGTGTAGTTTAGAACAGTATAAAATACTAATCCTTT
Organism: Platycnemis pennipes; assembly: GCA_933228895.1. Classification (NCBI taxonomy): domain Eukaryota; kingdom Metazoa; phylum Arthropoda; class Insecta; order Odonata; family Platycnemididae; genus Platycnemis; species Platycnemis pennipes. The sequence continues at coordinate 116,523,187 of OW121850.1, forward strand.
TTTATGCATGATATGTAGTGCATGTTTGGTGAGAATACACCCCCTGCCACACACCTTTATGGTGGCTTGCAGGGTATTATGTAGACGTAGATGAAGGGGCTAAACAAGGTGGGTCTTACAAGTGAGCGGCATACGTTACAGAATCGACGACGAATCCCCAATTTCATTATCTCCTTTCAAGTCTCAGGTGGCGTTCAAGGGAGGATAGCCCAAAATGTCTAAAATTCTCATTCCGCAGAATTTGAAACTCCCGAGCCATTCCTCAATTTTTCGAAACAGCCGACGCGTTTCCTTCCTCCATCTTTTTACGCTCCACCATTTTTTCCACCGGGCAGGGTTAAAACCTCGGCAGTAGTCCGACCGGCTTCCGGAATTTCGAGCGATGAAAGTTGAATTTTCGGCGCAAAAGGGAAGGAAGGTGGGAGGACGGAGGGGTTAGGGGTAGGGAGGAAATGAGGTGTAAGGGGTGTGTGGGTGAAAGGGGTGGGGTTGGGGGAGAGAGTTGTGGGTAGGGCAGGCCCTAAATTAAGAAGAGGGGACTGAAAAGGGGGCGTGGAGAGGTCTCAGCCCTCAAAACAGCGGGGCTCATCCTCACCCTCCACCCCCCCCCTCTATGCCCCTCCCCACCCTACCACCCTCCCCGCCATCCCCACGGCCCAGGCACGCACGAGACCAAAGCAAAGTTGGAGATGCTGACTCCAAGGGCGAAAACGCAGAATTATCCCTTCAACCCCTCCGAATAATTCATCCCTGCCTCCAATCCCACGATTTTTTGTATGGAGCACGCATTTTTCCCAGAGAAAAATCATCAAAAAGTTTGTTGCGCATTATACATGCCTAAAACAATTTCATCATCATCATCATCTGGTGTTCTCCCTACTGGCAGTTCCCTTACACTACCGTTGTCTTCATCCACTTCTGTCCCGGACCAACTCTTTAGTAACATTGTAGTTGCTCATCTTCTACTCATTCACCAATTTAACTCTGCCTCCTCTTCATCTCTTTTTCTCTCCCTCAACTCAACCTTCTAATGCCACTGTTAGTACATTTCTCCCTCTAATTACATGGCCCAACCATTTACCTTTCCTTTTTCTTATTTCCTTTCATCATCATCATCGATCAACAATCCTAGGATTGGTTTGACGCAGCCCTCCACTCGATTCTTCTATCGGCCAACCTCTTCATATTGACGCAGTTCTTCTCTCTTACATCCTACACAACTTGCCCTCGGCGCTGAGCTTAAAGCCACCGATTGCGTCCAGCGGGTTGCGGATGGTGGTTCGACCTCTAGATATAGAAGTTAACTGAGAGATAAACGAGTAAACCCGTCAAATAAGCAGTCGTGGACAAAAAGCGGCGGCACTCCGAGGTGGTATTGGTCTATCATTGGGTAAGATAAGAATTGAAATGACACAGAAACCTGTGAAATGCCGTGACTTGGCGACGGGAGTCCGCCAGCAATTATGCTTCCTAGCACCCGAAGGAAAGGGCAGCAGCTCTTCTTCACATGAGTGAAGGTGGAGACCACAGTGGTTGGTACAGCGACACTCATTTCACTACAGGCGTGGTAACATTACCTTTATGAGCGATAAAAAATACATTTGATACGTGTTTTATGGTCGTATTTATCGTCAATCATATGAAACCGAACATACCTCGAATATTTTCTAGCGTAGAATCGAAAGAGAGGAATATAAGAAGTCATTTCAGGCGTGACTTTGTAGAATTTTGTGATATTCATAATGAAATACAATAGTAATACTCCACACTTAATTTTTAGTAATAACCGACCATCGTTTCGGCAACTCAGTGCCATTTTCTAGGTTCTACCTAGAAAAAGGCACTGAGTTGTGGAGTATTACTATTGTATTTCATTACGAAAGAAAGGAGACTCGACGGATGTTCCATCGCTCTTTTTAATGACTCACTTAAATCGCGTCCTTTTCCTTCGTCTTCCAGCGATTAACGGCCACATTTTTTCGTTGTCTTCTCCCCATGGCCTTGGTTTCCGGTTCCTTTCTTTTCCATTCTGCATGGCTTCCGAATTCCTCGATCGCCAGCGAAAAAATATTCAAATTGAGAGCGAGTGGGTAACGGTACGTTTGAAGGAATGGCACAAACCAATGCGTAGGCGTACCACCATTTCCAATTCAGGTGAGGGCGGAAGGAAGGACAAAAATTGAAGAAAAGGTCAGGAAATCAAAGGGTGACATTAATCCTTACTGGGTGAGAAGGGTAGAGGGAAGAGAGTCCAGCAATCCGGAGGGAATCCAAAGGCTGACACATACAATCGCCGCTGCATTTATAAGTAAGACATGGAAAGGACAATGTCCATGTATCATCTAAAGATCAATGCAAAGAAAACTTAGGTAACGGTGCGTAATAGAATCGAAAAGGAAACTAGGAAACAAAAGAAAGAGGGGGTGAAAGAACAAAATGGGGTGTGTTTGAAACTGTCGGGATTATCTGGATTGGTAACCAAGGAGTGACGTAGTGCAAACAGGAATGGTTTGCAAATTTATTGTGTCTGAATAGCTGGTTACAACATCATTTATTGTTTTAAATTAAGTTTTTCTCATTTCCCTCGGCAATAGAGACCCCAGATGAGGTAAAACACAAGTGTGAACAATGAACGAAGTTGTAATGAGCCATTCAAACACACCAATTTCGCGAATCAGTTGTGTTTGTACCACGTGACTCCCTAGTTACCTATTCGAGATTATACCGATGGGATTAAACACAACTCCCCTGGGAAGCAGTAACCAGCGATGGACGAAGCAAGGAAAAAATAGCAGAATAGACCAGGCTAAGAGGGCATTTTACCGAAAGAAAAATCTACAGCTGGAAATACAAGCGAGAGTGCAAGGAAACAATTCATAGGAACATATTACTGGAGCATGTTTCTTTATGATGGTGAGGCATGGACGAAACGGCAGCAAAGAAATAAAGGCTGAAATCATATCAAAGATGCTGCTACTGAAGAATGATGAAGATTAAATATATTGGCCGAGTAACAAATAAAGAATTCTTACAATTAAAGGGGAAGAAACAGAAGTCTACCAAAAACTTTGAAAAAACAAGTTTGGACAACTTAATCGTCCATATTTTAAGATAAGATAGCCTAATGAACACAATCGTCGTAGGTAAAGTGAATGAAAGGAATGAAAAAAAGGGTCACGGATGAGGTGTATGGAGCAAGCAGTGAAGGATTTGAATGAGAATAATTATGTTGATAAGAGGAGGTTAGCTCTTGGAGAATAAAGAGCTATATGTCACACCATTCTTAAGATTTTCAACTGACGGTGATGATTCGGAACATTAAGGTATAATATATTATTTTGTATCCACGAAAGAAGAACTTTCCTCCTCCAACCCACTTGCTGATCCTCAATTTTAAAGCATAAGGCTTGCTTTTCTAAATTTTTAGAAAAACTTTGAAAATGGAATGAAACGGGACCAACATTAAATACATAGATATACATCGGCGATCTCAAAATTAAATTTTGGTAACGTTTCCTGCGGTGTAGAAAAAAGATCTAAGAGTTCCTGTAACGAAAAATTCTTACACTAAAGTTGATCGATTGCCTATTTAGTTATACCTCTTCGCCAACTGAACTCGTAAACAAATCTATCACAATTATCGGTGGTAATAATTAGAGATACCTCAACCAGCAGATTATATTTGTTTATTAACATTCTATATGTTACTATGCTAGTCCGTCTGCTACTAAATATTTTGAGGCAATTCCGATCGTGATTCTAGGAGGAATGAATTTATTAAGAAGTGGAAAACAGTCTTCATGATGAATTTCATCACTAAATTCAATTGGAAAGCGGCCGTTTCATATGAATCCGGATTTATATAAACCTCGAATAGCTACTTTTCCATCCGAGGCATAAAAGCAGCATTATTCCTAGAGGGAAGAACCGCCTTTGTGACGAAGGAATAAACTGGTGACGGAACACAATTTATGTGTTTTCTTCTTGGGTACTTTTATTCGCGCCCATAAAACGACATAATGCATCATAGGATCTCGCATTTCCGGTTTATTGGGTGACAATAGGCATCTCCGTACTCCGCGGGAAAATTTTTGAATTCAAGACTTTCGAAGGGACATTATTCACGTCCGTAAATCCATATCTTCGCAATAAACCACGAAGCGATGTTCTCGTTGCGCGAGACCAAAACAATATCCTGTTTTATCGGTTGAAAGGAACTTCGTTGGAGCACGGTTCTGTGTTACCTTATTGGATGCGGCTGTGGCGACAAAAAAACAATGAAATTTCACTCCTTCGTCCGAAATCTCGAAGACAGCGGGTCGCTTCGGAATGAAATGGTGTGGTTAGCCCGCGGATGTTTTCCCCCTTCGAAAATATTTGAAAAAGAAGAACTTGGGGAAAGCGATGAAATTCTTGAAAACAAAGAGTAACATAAAAACGACGGATTTGCCAATGGGGAAACACCTCAGCATAGTTTGAATTTCCCAGACTAGGGTGGTGATGATAGATGTCTTTTATCGTCTACGATAGCAGAAAAAGAAGAATTAACACTGCAATTCCACATGGTAAAAGATTTATTTAACGTTTGTTCACACGACCGGTTTCGAATCTTCAGGTATCTTCAGCATCTGCTCTGCGGCGAAACCGGTCGTGTGAAGGAATGTTAAATAAATCTTATACCATGTGGAATTGCAGTGTTAATTCTCCTTTTCCTGATATTAAGGAATTTCACCAAGTAAGGTCTGAAACCATCATCTACGGCTGTGATAGGCTTTGATGAAGTGTTCCTACTCACAACTTTGCACTTTACACATCTATCGGATCCATCCCTACGTCATTTCTCTCTTTAACTCGGAAGTCGTTCTACACATCTTCATACTAAGTGAAATAACCTTTCCTTTCCTTATAAGTTCTCGCTACACCAGCATTCTTCCTTCGATTACCACTTTAAGGACTCCATTTTTCCAATGTACCATGTACATTCATCTACTCTGTCTTCTCCTAATTTCTGTCAGCAAATATCTTTTCTTTCAAACCACGACTAATATGGGCTGGAGAAAGTTTTTAATCTTTTACCAGGGAATGAACAGATTCCCTCCACGACTAGAGGACCTATTTAATCCCAAATCTCTAGGTCATTCCAGCAAGGTCTCATTGGTTCCATGGGTGTTTTCAAGTCTGTTTCCGCACTAATAGGCACTTCAGACCGGGAGGACAGGTATAAGGATAGGAATGGAAGGGATGGGTGGGCTGCACTCTACATAGGGTGTCAACAATTGAACCTGCTTCACTCTTTGTGCTTTTAAATTTTTTGTTGCGCATTTCATGCGAAGCCACGACTTCAATAAAACAAAAATGATAAGGGACCTAGCTTGATCAATGTTTTCTTCACCTAAATCGTCTATCTTGTATTTTCAACCTGTCCTGCGAGAAAAATAATGCTACAAGAGATTGTATTGGGACTCAACTGTTCCTCCCACTCCATCTACAAGACTAAATCAGACGAATCTCACGAGCCAATTAAGTGGTGAATTTCGGAGACGAAACACGCTCCCACGAGTAGATGACTGCGGAATCTGCATTCACATTCCTTCACTTCCCACTTCCCTTTTGCGACACTATTAACCCGTTTATACCTTCCCCTTATGAAGACAGACCACTGTTTTTGGCGTTCAAAATTATCCGAGTGCGCCTGGCTGCGATATTTCCGAATAGCTGAAAATCCCATGCAGTTTTAACCACAAAAGAATCAAGAAAATTCGAAGTAGAGCTGAAATTTTCCCACGGAAACCAAGAAACCTTCGCTAAACCCGACATAAAAAGCCAGCAGGGATTATACGACGGAAGCGGAATACGCATAACGCCATACCCGCGAGAAAATTAAAGGAAAGTATATGTTTACATAGATGTTCACATGATTAACATATCTTATAAACCGGAGAGAACTTCCCAAGGACAATAAGGTTTTTCTTGATTGACAAGTGATCAACGCGTAATTATATAACTTTCATTCTCTTAAACGCCATGTGGCATGTTTTCCTCAGTAATACTCAAGCATAAAGCCAGTTCACTCAGACATGCTGGGAAGAGCTTCACGGTCACTATTCAAAGACCTTGCAGCTCACTGTTTAGCCTAACGAAATCAGTCCAATCCGAGATATCTTCATTCGCATTTACAGCTGTTCAGCTAAGTCTCACGTAACTTACTTCTTCAAGTGGAATGGAGAGTGTAGTTACAATTTGAAATACCGGTCCATACAGTCATACAAATATAGATACACAGGTAGTCATGCCTGGGATATCAACTAATGTCTCATTTGGGTAAATGTTGGTAGAATACCTAATTAGAAAGATTGTGTAAGTTTATACAAGGTTAACAAAATTTTCCTATTTTCTTTATAAATATTATAAATATAGGTAAAAATATCTGATCATATGCATATGTGAAGATTAAATACAGCAATGTCACCATATTATGTAGATATATAGTATACTTAGGCGGTACGTAGTATGTTTCAGATCTTTATATGTTATGTTAGTTTGTGTGGTAATCCACATTCATTTTTGATGAAAGATTCGGTAACCCCAAAGCAAAAGGCTGTGTTTCTTAATAGGTGCCTTAATTCCTCGATTTAAGAAATGGCTTTTGATGTATCATTTATGTATTTATATGAGGAATAAATGTAGGTAATTTTGTGTAAGAATTAAGAAACTTGAAGGAGTCTTTTATAAGAATGCTAATGATGTAAAATCAACTTGGGCCAAAGGCATAAATTAAAATGAAAACCAAATCGTTCACTTACGTGTTGATTTTCAGCAATAAATGTAGGGAAAAAATGGGGAAAATTGATCAGGTAAAATAATGTAAGAACTAAAAATGTCTCAATCAATAACCTTTTTCTCCTATGACTTCATCTATTAGACAGATTTATAAGGGATTCCAGTACTATTATAAAAATACTATCACAACCATAATCATCAAAATGCATTAATCAATCAAATGGTAATTAGTGCATTTTCAGATACGGTAGGGATAAGCTGGTTCCATCTCCTTTATTCTCCCACCCTTCTCCGACCTAAATGGGTATTCGTTCGTGAAATCTCGCCAGTTAGAAGGGATCTCTCCCCACCCACTCAAATCCGAGACAAAGGAGGATTTTAAGCCAATGGTTTAATTCCCTCTGCCGTCAGAGATGCAGCACGAGTTTAACTCTAGTAAATTTCCGGATTAAACTCTGAAGAAAGTGTGCGCGGCGGCATTCAAATCGGTGACGGAGGCAGAAAAGAGAGAGAGAGGCCGACAGGGTGGACATCATCAAAAAGGAATGTCGAGTCCAATGCCCCCGACGACGCAGACGGAAAGCCCTGAGAAGGAATTTGCAATTGGCACGAATTATTGATCTCGAGAAAGAAAAGACGTCAAAGAATACTCACGAGATCAGACGTTGGTTGATCGCCGCTTAAGTCTATTTCCAATGGATGGCGAAAAGGCTTAGCTTACCTGCAAAATGAAAAAAAGTGTCAAATTACCAAATAAATCACTTTAACTGAAAGTAACTTTTTTTAAATCCATTCCATTCGTTTTTAACAATCTGTCATTTCAAAGTCCTTATATTTGTAAAATATGGGATCAATGCTGGATTTTTATCGGATGTTGCTTACAATTCACTATCTCCATAACCTGCCAAGTGATAGCCTATCACTCAATCGTAAGCCTAATGTCAACAACTTCACTACACATGCAAATAAAATGTCTTTAAAATCTTTCTTTAAAATGTAGGTATTAGGTACAGGTTAAGAGGATCAATAAAATTCACTCTTGGGAAAACCATGTGGTAAAATATACGAAAGAAATATGCAATACAGTAAAAAGTAGTAATAATGGACATTCTTAGGCCTCCATTATCATTAACACAGTTTTAAATTGAAAATCATCATCATCATCGGTCAACAATCCTAGGATTGGTTTGACACAACCCTCCACTCGATTCATCTATCGGCCAATCTCTTCATATTGACGTAGCTCCTCTTTTTTACATCCTTCACAACTCACTCCATGTGCCTCTTACGAAGCCTGCCTTTTCCATTCTTCCCGTTCACTGTTCCCTCAACGATTATCTTCATCAGGCCATCGTGTCTCAAGATGTGCCCCATTAAATTGTCCCTTCTTATTCTTAATGTTTTCAGCAGACATCTCTTCTCACCTATTCTTCTTAACTCTTCTTCGTTTGTCATAAATTGAAACATACGCAAAGAAAAGCAGGGAGGGATGCGCATTGAATATTCAACCGCATAACGAACCAAATTTCATTAATAACATCCCCCAATAATGATATATTATGCGGAAAAGAGCCCTCATATATTGGCATCATTTATCAATACAATTTCCACGACATGACGCTGCCTAAATTGGCATAGTTTATTGGTTCGTGTAAAATGATAGTGGTAGGTTTAGGTTCAATGTAGTGATGGAAAAATGTCGGTCAAAATCGATTTTTCGAGCAATCGATTTTTAATCGAAATGAAAAGCTCGAATTTTCAGCAAAAATCGAAATTTGAACCAAAAGATCGATTAATCGAAAAAATCTACGGTTAATTTTAAAAAAAATGCAGTTTTAACAAAAACATGTTTATTATTCATTTAAAAAACGCTCATAATACATAATTGAATAATATAAAAAATCCTTAAAAATGTACTTAGCAAACATTCTTGAATTATTAGTCGCAAAAATTTACAATTTACTTTAATGTGGATCTCCGCTTGGAACCATTCGGCTTCACTAAAATTTTTTAGAAAGATCGACTGATTGAGATGCTTTCTTGATGATCTAGGGCGTGCCTTTCCAATTTTACCGGTCTTAGAGAAAAGTCTTTCACATAAGACGGAAGACGTTATCATACTCAGGACTCTGATCGCGAAACGGTACGTGTTGGGGTATTCACCCTTTATCTCCTCCCAGACTTTCAAGGGTTTGGGGTTGACTTTCCTATCGACGGGTGGCCTGTTGAGGTATTGCCTAACTTCTACTGGCATCTACTTCTAACAAGAAGTGACCTCAGTGGCAGTTCATCGAGGACCTCTCCTGACTACTACGCGCTTCTGAGATCAAACGATCGAAGGAAACGAGGTCACGATCGAAGTTAAAACATCGAGTTTGGATCGAAACTCGAAGATCATGGCTCGATCTCGATTTTCTCGACCTTTGACTATTAAAACTCGATTTTCGATTTTAATCGAAATCGATTTTTCCATCACTAGTTCAAAGATATACAGCGCGAAATTTAACAACGCAGTCTTACAAAACTTCGTATCGCAAGACAAACATAACATAGGCTTTAGCTAGGTCTTAGACGGGATTCGAGAGCGAGGCTTTTAATGCGCAGGCCGGTAATTTGCTCACCTGACTTCCGCGGCTCTTGTTAAAGGTGCTATTCATGACCTATGATGATAACTGCAGCTTCGTACGCAATAGTTTTCCTGAAATAATTCCCACCGCGGCAGGGGTTTGTAAAGCAACATCCCCATGAGCTAGCGGCACACTGAGGTAAATTCGCAACAAACCCCTGGCCAGACACTCATCATGATCGTCGACCCGAATCAAAAACACACCCAACCCACGAATGCATCTCCTGGCCACCACCAGCGGTCAGCCGGCGAGACTACAAATCACCCAGGGCAACCGCAATGGGCCGGAGGATCCGGGCATCGCCGCAGGGCGGTCATAACACCGCTCCCGGCTCCAGTGCCCTTTGAGAGCATTTTCCCGGAAAACCTCTCCCTTTCAGACTCGGAACCCGTGCACCGAGTCCTTTGTGATGCTGTAGAGGGAGAGCGCTGCCGTGGGCGTTGCCCTCGGGTCAAGGGGAAGCTATCACCCTCACCCCCCCCCCCCCCGGCCACGTGATCGCAATCTCATTGGACTCCACTAATACAATTACGTGGCGGGGGAGTGAGGAGCGGACCTTCGCTCCGCGGCATATTCTCTCACCGGCTCGAGTGCCATTGAAGCATCCGAGGATGCCCGGACGATGGGAAGGAAGAGATGAAGGTTGCCTGCTCGTAGTCTTGTTCCTTTGCGACGAGTTGCACGGAGAGGTTCACAGCGCGGAAGATGATGGGTGCTGGACCCCTGAGCGAAGACCCATCAAGGCACCAGCAATCTCTAGTGGGTGTGTCTCCGGATATTACCAAGCAAAGCACTCATCTTCATGGCTGTCGTTCTTCTGACAAATTTTTAAGCGAGTTTATATTTAGTGAACGTTGACGACTATCTAAAAATGGCGTTATATTATCGTTTGGCAATCATCGATGGTGTTATATACAGATTACGTTTATGAAGACAGATGAATTACAGATTTCGTTTACAGATGAATCCATAAATCTCAATCGATTACGCAAGAAATTAGACTATCGTCCGTAAATGAGATAAAATCATTTCTCTGAAGACAAGATCATTAGGGCTGTCATCATTGTCTGAAGATAATATCATTAGGGCCATAAAAATTATACTGAAAAGAATGATTGTTTCAAACACACACAGAGATGTTAAAGAGGAAACGTTTTTGTCTTAAAATACAATTTGGCAGTGGCTTCCTAATTTTTAGATATTTAAGTGGTGCTTTCATTAAAACCGGGTTAATCATTAAATACCGTTTCAAAATCTTAACCATACCACATGGACGAAGTAATAGAGAAATTGCCAATACAATTGCCCAAGCAAAAAGGGCATTTCACCAGAAGAAGATTCTGCTTACAGCTGCAAATACAAGCGGTGAAGTGAGAAAACATTTCATTAGAACATACATCAGGAGCATGCTACTATAAGGCAGCGAAGCATGGACAATAACAGCAGCAGAGAAGTCCAGGCTGGAAGCATTTGAAATGTGGTGCTACTGAAGAATAATGAAGATAAAATGGATCGATCGAGTGACAAACGAAGAAGTGTTAAGAAGAGTGTGAGAGAAGAGAGGTCTGCAGAAAACATTAAAAAGAAGACGGGACAACTTAATGGGTCACATCTTGAGACATGATGGTCTGATGTAGACAATAGTCGACGGAAAAGTGAACGGGAAGAATGGCTAAGGCAGGCCTCGTATGAGGTATATGGAGCAAGTTGTGAAGGATGTAAAAGGGAGGAGCTGCGTCAATATGAAGAGGTTGGCCGATAGAAGAATCGAGTGGAAGGCTGCGTAAAACCAATCTTAGGATTGTTGATCGATGATGATGAACCATACCACAAAAATGGTCTACTAGCCATCACAAAAACGGACATTTAAGTAAGGGGGTTATTTAAGAAAGGATATATTGTCAAATTGTTGTTAAAATTTGTTGAACATGAAGTACCAGTAAAGCACATTGGTTAATGAATCCATAAATATCAATCGATTTCGCAAGACATTACACTACCGGCAGTAAATTAGATAAAATCATTTGTTTGAGGACCATATATATTATTAGGGCCATAACAATTATACTGAAAAGAATAATTGTTTAATATAGACACGAAAATTTTAAAGAGGAAATTTTTTGGTCTAAAAATACAATTTGGTAGTGGGTTATTAATTTGTAGAATTTTGAGTGGTGCATTCATTTAAATAATATGATGTTTTTTTAAGATACTACGCTCATCCACGACTTTCAGTAGCATTTAAATCATCGAATAAATAATTAGTTTTAAAAACCAAAGAATAATGAAACGTATTTCAAATGAAACACGGTCTTTACCGGTGCTTCTGCAACAGACTGTTTCAAATTCACCATTTTCGCCGCGATATCGCAAAAAATTTAAAGGAACACACAGCTGCACTCGAAGCAATCGATTCCGTGCTTTTCTCCTCACAAACCCCGCCAACTCACTTACGGCGGTCAGGTCAAAGAAATGAACATCGTTATTCTTCTGCACCGGGCACGTAGGGTACGGAAAACGTGTCGGTAACAAGGCGTGAGAGAAAGAGAGATAGCGAGGGAGTGGAAACGGAGCTGACGGCAAGGCCGGCCGAGCTCTTGGAGACGAATAGCGAAGCAATTTACTTGAGGTGGAGAGAGCTTCCTTTTGTACAGAGAACGAGAGGGAGAAACTCGAGGCTGTACGGTCTTTGTTAATTTCCGAGTGAGTGGGGAGGATAGAAAGAAGGCAAAGAGAACGGCCTTCAGACATTTGTCTGCGGCTGCGAAATGCAGCGCGGGTGGCGATAGAAAGAAAGTAGAAAGGAGGTTCTGCGCGCCGCCGTCTCCTCCGGACAAAAGCGAAGTTGATAGGAACAAAAGAAAGAGAAGAGATGAAAGCGCAGATGATAGATCACGCGGAGGCATAAGATCTTCCCTGTTTTAGCATCATCGAAAGACCCGTAACTGGTGGACAAAGAGAATGAAAAATCCTCAGAATAAATCTCCCCAAACAGGTTTTGCATCGCACTTCTGTGAGGCCTTGAGGGACATTTTAAATTAAGTTGCTTTGACCAGCCGCTTTTGCTAAAAGTTCGGCCGGTAGTGAGCAAATACTCTTGCCGACTCACTTCATGACGCGGTTTGCAAAGCGCGGGCAGGAAAATGGCATTCTTGGCATACAAAAGCTTGCCTTGGCAGTTGCAAGAGAAGCACTTTTCTGAGGATTTTCTCAGGAACTTCAACTTCTTCGTTTCTGAGAAGTTTATTCATAGAATTCTGCCAAATGCGAGTTTTCAACGAAACATATAGTGTGATGTATAATATATACCGTTATTCAAACAAAAGGCAAAACTGATTAAAAACGGTGTTTTCTAATTAGAAAATACCAGAAATTTTACGAACAAAATTATCCGCGAAAATTTTAAATATTAACAACTCCATCATTTTTAATTCTAAAAAGAAGTATTCAAATTTAACTGGATTACATTTTTAGCAACACTGTTCGTATTTATCGAACAACGGATTTTTTTCAATTAAGAAAAAGCTAAGAACTGAGAGAAGATAATTACTCTTCCCCGTTGATAGTCACTTCCACTTCGAAGGAGAACATTTTACGTTTATTGTGTTCAGTAAAATATTCCAAGAGTCTTTATCGTCTCTTTTTTATTTCTTAAACACTTGAAATATTAGCTTGAAGAATTCTTAGAAGTCGAGAACTGAAGCGATCACCAAAAAGAAGCTCGGGTCAACTCAAAAGAAATCAGATGAAAATACATTCCAGGCATTCGCTTCCATATAACGCATTGTTTTATTTCACAAGACTGAATCGGGGAATAAATGATTTTCAGTGAAAATGAGACAGGAATTCCACCAAAATATATCCGTCGGAACGAATTATCCCGCCAAACAAGCGTATATTAGTTTAATATTAGTCATTCAGGGAAAACTCTTGACAGATATAAATTAAAATTTCGGTATTATGGCCTTGAGGTCCATTGTGAATGTCTTTTTGGTTGACGATAAAATGTTAACTCGTATGCCATCCTGAAAAATACTATCAAAAATTGGTATTGAAAGAGTACGTGTGAAGACAATCAATCCTGTTAGTACCCAAATGTATTACAAATGATATCTACCCAAATTTCAACTTTCAAATCCATTTATTCCCATTTATAGGACATGAAATACGTTTAATGAACATTTAAAAAATAAATTTTAAATTAATATTTAATTTAAATTCCATTAAATTCATCATAATCACAAAATTTAACATGAAGTGAGAAAACCTATACATAGAATCAGTAATGAAAACAACCGAAACCAAACATTAAAATCCCCAAAAGAAGTATTAATTATTTACATATATTTGTATGCTACTAATTTTTCCGTGATATCGGATTAATTTATTGGTGCAAGAATGGGTAAGGGTAATAAAAATAACCATTCTGCTCATTGGTGTTTCATTGCACAGGTATTCTCGAATTCTTGTAATGGGAAGATTTATGCAGCGCCTCAATCTGATGCTACAGAGAGGAGTAGACTATAAAACTATCTTTTATAAAGCTACCTAGCCACTTCACCGTTTCAGCTCAAGAGTTGGAATGGTATGAGGGTAAGTATTTTTGAAAAGGCAGTGTACGACTGAATCATGCATCCCATAGCATTCATTAATTTTTTGATTTGACATTTGTCTTTATTCCAGAAATTGAATAGCTTTTTAGACATATATTATTTTAATCTCTACCATTAATGCTCAATGTTTTCTTCGGTAAATACGTAATTTGAACGACATCGTTACGTATGGTTCCTTCACAATCTTATCCGTCGTCTTCCTCCGTGTTTTTTTCAAAAGGTTTTTTACCTTCTACAATGATTCCCTCTAATCTCAATGCATGGTCTCTGCAATCATCTTTAATTGACCTGCTTCTTTTATAGCAGGTTGATATCTTACTACATAATAATTAGCCGTCGCAAAGAATTCCAATTAAAATGGATTAATCCGATTATAGCCATGATTCAGGGAATTTCTAAGCCCCGATATTTAGAGAATGGCAGGAAGCCAACGATTTATAAGTCACATTCCTTTCCTTCTCTCGCCTCTCGGAATACTCCCTTTTACGCTGGTTCCACACATTTCGTTCGGTGTTTAAGCAATAGGAGGTAAAAAACTTTCACATGATATTTTTCGAGGTATTATTTCATAAATATTCACTTTCGGAGCGATTCCAAAACAATCTATATAAAAGGGCCTCCAGTTTTCATACATCAAATGACGGAATTAAAATTATATTATTTGAAATTCTTAAGGGTACAAGGGAAGCAATATTGGCCCTTAGGCTACTTATAGAGAAGAGAATGGAGAAGAACAAACCGACGTTCATTGCATTTGTGGATTTAGAGAAGGCCTTTGACAACGTGGATTGGGATTCAATGCTTGGAATTCTGAAGGGAATTGGAGTGTCCTACAATGACCGAAGAATTATACACAGTCTGTACAAAAACCAAGTTGCTGTGATTAAATCTGGACCCAGCTGTGAAGAGGCAAGAATAAGGAAAGGAGTGAGACAAGGCTGCGCACTGTCTCCCGTAATTTTTAATGTTTACATCGAGAGAGCCATAAATGAAGTCAAGGAGAAGTGTTCTGGAGTAAAAATCCACGGAGAAACAATCAGTATGCTACGATTCGCTGATGACCTAGCTGTCATAGCAGAGACAGAGAAGGAGCTGAATAAGATGCTAACAACCATGGAAAGGACTATGGCCAGATATCAGCTGAAGATCAATAAGAAGAAGACTAAGATATTGGTGTGCAGCAAAAGAGAAGAGGCCAAAACCAACGTTAAACTAGGAAAACAGAAACTGGAAGAGGTGAAAGAGTTATGTTACCTGGGAAGCAGAGTAACCAACGATGGACGAAGCAAGAAAGAAATAGTGAGTAGAATAGCCCAGGCTAAGAGGGCATTCTTTCAAAAGAAGAATCTACTTACAGCAGGAAATACAAGCATAGAAGTAAGGAAACAGTTCATCAGAACATACATCTGGAGCATTTTTCTTTACGGCAGTGAATCATGGACGATGACAGCAGCGGAGAAGAAAAGGGTAGAAGCATTTGAAATGTGGTGTTACAGAAGAATGCTGAAGATTAAATGGATCGACCGAGTAAGTAACGAGGAAGTGCTAAGAAGAGTAGGAGAAAAGAGAAGTCTGCTGACAACTCTAAAAAGAAGAAGGGAAAACTTAATCGGCCATATCTTGAGACACGACGGCCTGATGAAGACTATCGTCGAGGGAAAAGTGAACGGGAAGATTGGAAAGGGCAGGCCTCGTATGAGATATATGGAATAAGTTGTGAAGAGTGTAAAAGAGAAGAATTACGTCACAATGAAAAGGTTGGCCGATAGAAGAATCGAGTGGAAAGCTGCGTCAAACCAATCCTAGGATTGTTGACCAATGATGATGATGATGATTTGAAATTCTATTACTAGAGTAGGATTTGATCGAATACCCTTTCTCTGTATTGCAATAGACCCCTCGATTGCCATTCAAGCCTTCCTCTACTCCTGTTTTCAGATTACCATAATTTCCACCTATTTTACCCATCTCCACTTCAACTAAGGGCGGTTCCTCTCCTTTTGAGTAACACCCTCGCTCTGGTAGCATCTTCAGATTCCCGTTGCACTTAAAATCCATCCAATTAACCATCCCTCCTAATTTCTGCTCGCAACTTGTTTTCTCTACATCCTCAAGAATTTCTCTTTCGTCTTCCTTTCCGTTTGTCACGTTTCCTCCATTTTTCCCCAAAATTTGCATTTCGTAATCTGTCAAATCCGCAAGTATTTCAAAATATTTTTCTCTCCCCTCGCTCCACCCTCCCCGGATCTAATACGAACTTAATAATACCATACCATAGTACAACTACATAAAATAAATCATTTTATGTAGCATCGTGTAAATTGTGGAATTCTCTTCCCCAGAATATAAAGTCGTTGACATCTGGGTATGCATTCAAGAGAGCTCTGAAACCGTATTTATGACCTAAATATTAGTATATAAAATGTAACATTTACTTATTTCTTTGTTTTATTTTTTGTAAATTAGGTAATATTAATGGCTGTATATACAAAGCATTGTAAGTGTTATGCCTTGTATGTGTTGTGCATTGTAAGTGTTATGTAATTTTTCCAGAGATAATACCAATCTCTAATATTATGTCTGCTGCATGTCATTATGTAGCTATTACCATACGTTGTTTTTGTAAATCTAATCAGCAGCTTAAAATATAAATAAATGTAAATGTCGTGTACTTGCGCTCCATAGGAATATATAGTCCCAGAGTAAATAAACTTATCTTATCTTATCCCTGGATCTATTCGTAAGAACCGTATTAGGCTTAACTCATGTCAAGGACGTTATTAACGTTTTTTAGGCTCTTTACTTACGACTCCAATCCTAAATCTTCCCCTGTTTTTACGTGCACACCTCTGTATTAAGACTTTAATATCCCTCTCATATTGCCAATTGTATTTCTTAATTGTCTATCTCCAGAATTCAGACCAAGTAACTGAATTGTTACACCTGATCTATTGTATGTTCTTCCAATTTTACGCATGCACAACATGAGGGGCTCCACCATAGACGAAGGAGGAATGCAACGAAAGGAGAGAGATATAGTCAAGTGTGGGACTATATGCGACGGTCAGGGTCCTTTGGCACGAATTAGGCTCCTTGGTGCACCCATCGTCTTCTACAAATCCCAGGGGTGGTCGTGTCAGCGCGAAACCACGATCGAGGGAGAAGGAGTCATCGAGGGCCTACTCCTCCGTTCTCCTCACAAATCATCCTTATCATCGTCTCACTAGAGGAAGAGCGAGCAGTCATTTAGATTCAGGGCGAGCCGACGTCGAGGGAAAATACGCGAGAACTGATAGCACGTGCTCCAAAACTGCTTACCGAAGAGTGAGCGGATCGTGATTCCGAGGAGTCAACGGTTGTTCCCCCTCCCTCTGCACGCGAAGCCGCGTCACTCACCCAACCCCTTCCACCCTTTCTTCGTTCTCGTCTAGCAAGGTTGGGATTACGATGAACGTTTTCTGACGTGACGGAAACGGACGGTAGCGGTGAACGGCAACGTAGCGGCTCAATTGTTACGTGGTATATCACGATGGACGGCAGATTGGAAACATTGTCGTTTTCCAATATGGCGGCGCGGTGAACAGTCACCTCTTGGGTTCAGATTGTTGTAAAACCGTAACTTTTCACCTTTTTCCAAAACTCTTTTAGTGCAAGTAAATTGCGAACATAGCAGGTTGTGTACTGAAAATTTCACCGAAAAAGGATGATTTTCAGCGGTCGAAAACATTTTTTGAAAAGTGTCACCCTCATCCGAACATATACCCTTAGCTTGATTTTAAAGTCACTCGTGATTGGCTGACCGTCTCGTCAGAAAACGATCATCGTGATCCCGGCATAAGACAGGTGACGATCACCACAATTTCCGCATCGTCGAGCTCATCGCTAACCTTCCTCGTCCCTTCGGTTAGATACTTTTTCAGAAAGATTTTCGCTGTTTTATTCTTTATTTTGTTTCGCGGTTCTATAAGGCTATGGTTAATAGAACTGGATCAATTGTCATTCTCTTCAATTTGTCGTAAAACCGAGTATCTAGGAAGGAAAGACAGATCTAATGTAGTACCTGTAAGGGACATTTCTGACGCGAATGGAGCGCTATATAATTTCGAGAAGCCGTTATATTTTAGGCCGAATATTGAATCATAACGAGGAGAACAGGGGTGAAGTGTGGGGAGGGGAAGGAGAGAGAGAGAAAAGGTGAGATGCTCAAGGATGTATGATTTTGTATGATATAGTATGATTTTGCTGCACCGAGACCACGCTCCGACATTTCTTCCAGAAAGCTGATATAATTCTATTATGCATTTATCCAGATATCACCTTCAGAAAATAAAATAAAACTAAGGCATCTGCTGTAGGAAAAAAGAAGGAGGCACCAATGTTAAACTAGGAAAAAAAATGAGGAGGTGGAAGAGTCCTGTGATCTGGGAAGCCAATTAACCAACGATGGACGAAGTAAGAAATAAAAAGTCAGTAGAATAGCTCAGGTAAAGAGGGCATTCTATCAAAAGAAGAACCCATTTACAGTTGGAAACACGAGAGTGGAAATAAGGAAAAAATTCGTCAGAACATGCATCTAGAGTATGTTTCTTTACGGCAGTGAGGCAAGGACAATGACAGCTGTGGAGAATAGAAGGCTAGAAGCGTTCGAAATCTGGTGTGACATAAGAATCATGAAGATTAAATGGATCGACTGAGTGGCAAACGAAGAAGTCCTATGAAGAGAGAGAGAGAGAGAGAGAAAAGGAAAGTCTGCTGAAAACTGAAAAGGAGACAGGAGAACTTAATCATCCATATCTTAAGAAACGATGTCCTGATGAAGACAATCGTCGAAGGAAAAGTGAACGGGAATAATTGAAAATGCATGCCTCGTATGAGATAAATGGAACAGGTTGTGAAGGATGTAAAGGGAGGAATTACGTCAGTATGAAGAGAGTGGCGGATAGAAGAATCGAGTGGAGGGCTGCGTCAAACCAATCCTAGGATTTTTGACTCATGATGATGATATACATTTACGTCGCTGCATTTATCCAACACCCCACCTGCGAACATCTATCATCTATCTTGCAAGCCACCAATACAGTTACACGGATGAGGGAAAATAGATATTGAATGTGTGTTATCCAATTTGCATAAAGTTAATCTCCTATCCAGAGGTTTTGGGATCGATTCTAGGATAGGTTTTCTAACATTTACAGCTACACTCAAAACTTGATACTTTCTGGGTACCACATCTTCCTGGGAAATCACAAGAGAGCGTAACCGCAAACGGAACAAAACTGAACTGATCTCCATCTCTGGGGTATAAGTTTCTAGCACCGTTGGTGTTGGACCTTCTTTGGCTCTATCCACAGTGACCAGACAGACAGATCTTCAGCTTGAATACTGACGTTAATTGTCGGAAAATATTACTTAACATCGGAAGCTATAGGAAAAGTATGATTGTTTCGCATTTCGCCCACACGAGAGAAACAGATAGCCAACACTGTCTAAATTAAAATAAATTAGGCCAAAAAAGAAACGTATAGATATAAACAGTTGCTTTGAGGGAGGATGTCTCTTTTTCTTCTATTTATTCACAATATAGATATTTAAGAATTTCTGCAGTGAAAAACCATAATTATTCATTTTATTCTGGTGAACTTTGATTCATACGCAAAAATAGAATATCCACACAGATTAATCATTCATTTTGACTGAAACTCGAACTGGGAACACGAGTCTCGATCAAGATGAATGGTTTCTTCTCTGTAGAAATTCCACTACTACGTATATCAGTGGGTTAAGGTTTTTCGCAGCTATTCCGCAATTTTTGATTTTTTTCAAAGATTTAATTTTATCGGTAATAGTAGCCCAGTAAGAAATATCAGAGCAGCCAGGAATTTTTGTTCCCAAACATAATTTTCTTTTCACCGGTTTCCATGCAATTCACAAAGTAAACATCACATAGAAATCAACGCACATAAAAAAGAGTATAAACTAACATATGTACTTGTTTAATGCTTTCTTCTAAAAATTCATTTTAATAACGTTAAAGAAAAATAACGACATACTTATCGGGTACGGTTCAGCTAACTGACCGAGGATTCCGAATTCAATGTCAGTTAAAAGGTACCTTGAAAGTGAACTACCTGGTAGAACCCGAAGGTAGATGACAAAATTTCATGTGCAAGACAAGGCTTGATTATTTTGCAAAATGCAAATATGAAAACAACGTGTTTCACGCGGGAAAACATAATAATTTTTTATGAGCCTTATAAATGTATTTTTAAGACTGATATTCTTTCTAGATTGGTTTTCAGTGACATTCTTGGACCCTTTCTTTCCGAAGCTTGAATATACCAACTTTCTGCATTTCAGAGCCATACAAAAAGTACTAAAAGCAGGGAGACTACAAACTTTTAATTAATTAGCAGAAAATAATATTACCTCAATGCAATTATTTGCCTCCAACTTCGTGAGAGTGATAGCACAGTGAAAATAAATTATATTTTCATGTAGGCTGCCGGCAGAAAAATTGGTTTTGAATTATAATCCCTTTTTCGTTTCAAAATCCCGATGCGCAGTCAGAATGCATAAAGAGAAGAGTGAAGGGATAAAGAAATTAAAAAATGTATTTCACACGAGCATGACGCGTCACAGGAATGGCAGCCTTAAAAATGTAATCAATCTGAGTGCCAAACATTTGCTACAAAAAATAAATAAAAAAATCGCTCATGAGAAAAAAACTAAGAGTAATTACTAGCTCTAAATTTCAAAAAACCAATAATCAGCCCCGAGCTATAAAACCAGAACATTCATCAATATTCATATAGTATATAATGTAAACGCATACGAAGAGTAAGAGTGGAAGGGCCAATCAATGTAAATTTTTGTCAAAGCAACGACCCATAAAAAGTCTTTCAAAGCTGGATCAACATCAAGAAAGTTACTATTAATTTTGAATGCTAAATTATAACGAGAACTTAAACATCATCTGCAAGAGATCATTTGGGACCACATCTTTAACAGATTAAGAATTTCTATATCTCGGGTTGGGAACCTGTGACTTTAAGGCTTCAAGTGGTCTTTCGCGACCAAAGTGCGACCTATTGCAGCATTATCTCGTGTGTAAGATGGTCGATGGAGGAAGAAACCACGTACCTAAGAGCTAATAACGTCATCGTTTCAATATTCAGTTTTCTATTTTGTGAAGTCATTATTTTGTATTAGTCATAAACGCCAACTTTAAAAATGTCCCAAATAAGTAATTTTTATTTATGTAAACCAACATTGTTATGCATTGAGAGGGCCTTGTGGAGCATTGCCCCATTGGAGAGGAGTTTGGACTTCCAATACTATTACATAATACTAGATTATTATGATTCGTTGAACAGAAAATGAAGTTTTGATTGCATAAACGAAATTAATCCAAGGAGCCCACGATTGTAATTACAGAGTACAACATTGCTTATAGGGACCAGTTTTTAAATTGACACAGAAAGAAATGAAGTGTGCCAAAATGAAGTAATGAAGTGTTAGCGACTTGATTTAATTCAAAGGATGGATTGCAAGAACGGCGTTTAAATCGCGGTTTAGAATGTGGTTCGGGAAAACGCCCGAAAACGCGGTTTTTCGTTTGAAGAACGAGTTTGTCGTCAGACATCGTCTAAACTGCGGTTCAAAATCATCCAATTTCCGAAACTCCTGCTGGGTAGGTTTAAGTCGCAGTCTGAGCTCACGAGAGATATCAAACATGGCCGGCCGGCAATTTGTTGACAAACGTGAGGTGCAGTAAATTGAAGAAATTGCAGATGTCGAGGATTATACCAATGAGGATAAACAGATTAATTAGAGACCGAAGTAATCCTTTTTAACATGCAACGTTTCAGAGTTCAAACGGAGGTATAGATTTAATAAAGAAATAACTCATTAGCTAATGGGAGAAATAAAAAGTCATATTAGACATTAAGACGGATCGCTGGGGATTCCTAGTGCCACCAATTATTCAGTTGTTTGTATCGTTAAGGTTTTCCGCCACTGACAGTTTTTTTTAAGGTTTTAGGTGATGACAATAGTGTTCATTTATCAATGGTTTTTAGGTGCTTCAGAAATTTAAGCAAAGATTTGTGCTCATTGAAAACTAATATTAACAAATTCCTCTTAGATGCCACAGAATTACATGATGTGATAGCAGGGTTTTCTCTCTTACCAAGGTGGGCATGAACTGCAATTCAAATGTGAAGTAACCTAAATATAAATATCTAAATTTATATGTTGTTTTAATGTAGTTGATAGGCAATTTAAATTCGAGCTCCAAATTTAGTGGGTTAACCGAATTTTAGCCGTTAATTGATGGAAAAAACTCTAAATGTTTCCGCAGATGCTTTTTGGACAAGGTATGAAGTTAACACTGAATTAACCGGTTAGTTTTATTTTTTATTAGAGCCAACTCATCTAGCATAGTTGGTGGCAGAGACTGCACGCACATTAAAATTTCCTGCCCAGACATATGTCAATATAAAGAGAGATTATTCTATCAGTGTGCAAGTAATATGTGATGGCTGAATATACGGTTATTTATGATTGCAAAAAGCTTTCGGGAGTCTTCCGACTTGTCATTCTGTTAAAATGGCAACGTCTCACCCACTCTACTGCGGGCATCCTCAGGCCAGGCTGAAGTGAAAATGCTTCGAAGTTGACGCTTATTTATACTTGTCTTCTGAGGTGGCCGCTGCTCGCTGATTAGCTGTTGATGTTCGTGTGAATACTCGTTTCCACGTGTTGGAGAGTGGGTAGCTGTCCTCTCTATTCATATTGTTGGGCCTCTTGGAAATTTCGATTGCTTCCCTAATGATTCCAGGGAAATATCGCTTTTCCCTCGTGAGGGTTTTTGGTTCCATTATATTCACGGGGTGGTTTGGTTCCATCGAAACGTGCTCCACAATATTCGATTTCTCCCCTTGTCCGTTTTTGAGGGCCCGTGAGTGTTCTTTCATTCGAAATTGTACAGCTCTCTTTGTTTGCCCTACGTAGGATTTTCCACAGCTGCAGATAACCTCGCAAAAGCCTTCGTGGATTTTGGCCGGGAGGCGATCCTTCGCTCTGCTGAGGAGACTGGATAATTTATTGTCGCATCCGAATCTAGTTAGTATATTATGCTTCGCGAGAACTCGCGATATTTCCTCCGTGGTTATTTATTTTTACCTCCGTGGTTATTTATTTTTACCTCCGTGGTTAATTAGGGTGATTGATTTTTACAAGGTGAACAATCCAAAAATGCAACAACCTAAATAAGGAATAAAGTGGTCACAGCCACAAAAATAATAAATTAACTTCCTTAATCATTCTAAGTCATTCCACAAATGCTTTACTTCTTTTGAAAAGTTGTCTTTCCTAGTACTTAATGCCAGTTAATTAAAATGGATAATACTCTTTGGTTATTGTCATATTATTTTCCACAAATATCTTTCCATACCTTCTTTTTCGTCTTCAAAGTGGTCGCGTCATTGGCCTTATTCGTGCCACGATATAATAAGAGGTTAGGACAAACGAATTTTTTCTTCCAGGCTTCTTCTAGCGAATAGTTCTTGTGTCGTCCACAGCACATTTTCACTAGATGCTGACACGCTTGCAAACTGAAAGTTCACGGTGTTTATTTTCGTCACCAAGGTGCTTTCAATTGCTTTTTGAAACAAAATGACAGCAGCCAGCGTTGCCACATACACTGTAAAAAGTTGATCTGATTTTCAGTGCGAGTTGAATTTAAGCGCTGTCTGATTTTAAGGTAGTGGTCTGAATTTAAAACTCATGATGCGTGAAAATCAGACACACCTCCGTCTTATTTTAAGACCATAACCACTGCATGATGAAAATAAGATGGTTGTGATCCGAAATTCAGATCACCCGGGCTGAAAATCAGCATGCCTTGGTTGGCTCCGCAATTGGAGCTAACCAGCCAATAGCAGAGACTGATGGGCGGAGCGTAACCAGGGAGGAGGATAAACAAAACGCAGTGTTTGTCATTCAACCTCAGGGAGCAGGATGTCATCAAGAATTACGAAGCGTAAGGAAGTAAAATTCGAAGTCTAGTCAAATTTCATTGTAAGTAGGTGAAATAAGTTTCGTGCGATGAATTAATGGTGTGAGAATGTGGCAATGATACTTAGTTTATTTGTAGAAGGGAGCCAGTTGTGTCTGAGTGACGTATTCTGAGAGTAAACTTCCTTATTTTGTCTACGCGGCAGGGTTGTAAAAACTAAAAAATAGTCGCCCTCATCAAGTGACAGTTCCTGCTTCGGTTTGAAGATACTGGCACACATCTGTGGTATCGAAGACTTTGTATGGATATGTTTGTTTCCAATAAAAGTGCACAATTTCATATTATCTTTGAAGTTATTGTCCATATGTTCCCATTTCAGTCCTGGAATCTTTTTCAATGGAAATTCTATGACTTACGTTTACTCTATTGAATAATTTAGTCAGTGAAACAGTATCATCGAATAATAATATGAAACGTTAGGGTTTTGGTTTGTGATCGTGTGAAGTGTTTAAATATCTAGTGTTTATAATTAGAAATCGCATAAAAGTAGGCTTTGATTTCAATAGCAACCCGCGTTGTTACGTGGTACTTATTTTCAGATAGGCCCATGCTGAATTTAAGACAGCCCTGGTTTTAAATTCAGCATGGGACTATCTTAAAATAAGTCCCACCTGGTGTGATTTTCAGGCCTGCACCTGCTTTAAAATAAGATATCCCCTCAGAGTAGGCTTGAATTTCAATAGCAACCCGCATTATTACCAGACCAGGGCTGTCTTAAATTCAGCATAGGCCTATCTGAAAATAAGTCCACTTGGTCTGATTTTCAGTCGTTCAACTGCCTTATTTTTAGACAAGATATTACTGCTGAAATTCAACATACCCTGTCTTAAAATTGTTGCATCTGAAATTCAGATCACTTTTGTACCTTAAAATGAGATCTACTTTTTACAGTGTAGTTAACAACGGCCGCGGTTTCCAAAGACCGCGACGAAACTTGGTTTAGGTGAGTGGAAGAAAGATCGCGTCCAGGCCACGGCTTATGAAGTTTAAACCACGGCTTGAACCTCGTTCTTGCAATTCACTCAAAATGTTACCATTCCCATGCTGATTGATATTCTTCATCATCATCGGTCAACAATCCTAGGATTGGTTTGACGCAGCTTTCCGCTCAATCCTTTTATCGGGCAACCTTTTCATTGTGACAAACTACATCATTCTTATATGTTCCTGGAATGCCGGCAACTGCGTGCGTCATTTCTGAGGAGCGGGAAACATAATTCCCAGGGGAATATAGGAAACCTTTCCACGGGAAGAGAACAAAGTGGATGACCCATGTTTACCTCTCTCAATTCAAAGTTACTAGTTCTTAAACAGGGTAGCAAGCACCTCAGGGGACGCAAGAAGCTCCAACGAAAGGATGAAGGACGTTACGATAAAAAGAAAACGTCTATAATGTAGTTTCAGTAACCAACAAGGATACGATTATTTGTCATTTTTTTATTTTTTTTCAATGCATACATGAAAGTTGAGTACCATTATTAAGAATATAATTTATATATTCAGAGAATTGAAATTCCCCTTTTTCCTCGTAGTGAACACACATTTATGAGATCAAAGGCGATGGGAGAACACATATTAAGAATTCAACGGACGCAACTAGCGGAAATAGTTAAGAATTTAACAATTAGAAAGTCTCCCTGCATGCATATTTTGTAAGTCATAATTTTCGATATTATAACATACTTATGAAGACAGCAAGGACTGGAGATGAACCACTCAAATCCATTTAATCATTAAAAATGAGGCAAAATAGAGAATATTGACGTATCAAATCCAATTCAAAATCAAAATTAGCGACTCCAGTCTTTATCGAAAAAAAATGCAATACTGAAAAGAAATAATTTTGATATTCGGTAAAATCATTTATTCCCTTTTTTATATATTGAATTAACATCGTAAAATAATTGACAACGAAAATATTGAGTGAAAATTTATTCATGCTTTTCTCGTTACCTTTGGAGGTCTTAAAATATTTAGCATTCGTAGTGAAGATCCCTTATTAAAAGGGCACAGCACTGTCTCTTTCGCATCATCCTGTTCGCTTAATAACTTACAATTGCCTCTTTTAAAAGTAGCAGCTATGACTCTAAACTGATTTTGGATTAAAATCACACACGCTAACATTAGAGGATCGCCATTGACAAAAATACACGTTGAATAAATATATACACCTATATATAGAACCTTTCTACATGGTCAACTAGCTAATTTTAGAAATATATTTATCAGAGGCCTTTAAAGATATTCTTTATCAATTTATATTAGAACTATAATCCTCATTTTTATGTATTTTGAGCGACCAAATTCAAAAATGCTACATACCTACATTCCCCTTAGAGCGTTAAAAAACTTCTCAGTTTTTGTAGGCTTTTTACACACAGGTTTTAAAAAGCTTGAAGACCTACATTTCAATATGTGTTAATTTTGACACACAAGGTTTCACACTATCCGGTTTTTAACCTTGTTTACCAGGCAATGTGATCAGACTAACAGTTAGACAACAAGAGCGTCAAGAATAAAAAGGGAAAGTAATAGTATTAATATGTTTCATTGGGTATAAAGTTGGACCTAAATTGGCCTAAAGCTATTAGAGCTGATTATCAGTTAACAAATCATTGAGCGCTTAAACCCCAAACGCCTGGGCTTTAACATTACGGTACGAACTGCTCACTTTCGAAGGAGCCAGGGAAAAGTTGGGGAAAGTCATCTCCCTGCATCTTAAAGTAGGAATAGGACATACTATCTCCTCAACGAAATTGGCGTCTGCAATTCCTCTCCCTGAAACCGGAGAACATGTCGTTTTCCTGATCACAGGGCAGATAGTGAAATGAGAGGCCTTCTCCAAAATACTTTGCCAACGGTCTCATGTAGAACAGACAGAATTCACCACCTCGCAGCCAATGCCAGGAGCACGATGGGGAACTCACCTTTTTCAGTAATATCCCATATACGAGTGGGCGCGACAATTTCCACCAGAATCGAAATAGCTTCATTTCTCTCTCTCCTTCTTCCCCCCCTTACCCTCCCCTGCCCTTATCATTTTCCTCTCGGCCTCCACACAAACTGCTCCCTATTCTTCACCCCCACCTCTTTTCCCCTCCTTCTCCTCCTCCTAACTCCTCCAGCCGCATCCACAGCTGTCACCCCAAATTCCTCCCCCTTCCCCACCTTCCCCCTTCCTCCCCGCTATCAAAAGCATTCCGCCTCCTACGCCAAGAAATCGGTTTCGGGGTTGCGTAATACCAAAAGCTAGATCCCCTCACGGATTATCTGGGACATTATTTCCCCCGCCGGGGAAAACGCTGAATTATTCCCGATTCAGCAATCAAGAGTCGTCGTCGCCGCCGCTTGTCCCCAGTCACCTCACCGAGACTTATTCAACGAAAGGATTGGGGTTTTTGGGAGTCGGAAAACATTCGCTGGCCGGAAATAGATGTGGCGTTCCGGAGGCCTGCGAGGTGAAGCAGCACTTGGCGTAATCATTCCGATAAATAAGTCATGGGAAGCTGCTTCCGTACTAGAAATTGGTCCCTTCAGCCATTCATTGGTCTCGAGTTTGACTCGCGAGATATATTGTCATAAAGGGAGTCAAAGAATGACGTGTATGACACGTCACTGGCGTTGGAGAAATGCTCGTGAACCCTGCTTGTGTGTGAGATTGAACTCACGAAGATGACTGTATTTAGTATACAAACCTGAGTGAGTGAGTGATTGTGTGAGTCACTGTTCGTTTTTATTTTTACCTTGCTTCCCTTAATCCTTCCCTTGAGTGTGACGATTGCTTGTAACAATATGAGTGAGTGTGCAAGTGTATCATTTACTTCCATTTAAATTTCTTTGTATGCTTCATGCTGTACGAGTAATTGAGAGCTCCCTTACTTTGTATGTACTCCTTCCTAGCCCCCCTCCCCTTTGTATTCCTCTGCTCCCTAAGATTACGGCTTTGGGATATTTTATTATTCATTTTTGCAAAGAGAGCCAAAGTGAAATCACGGCCTTCAAACCATGAGACAGGTGAGGGAGGTTACGTTTATCTCGTGTTAATACCTGCAGCAAGACCGAGAGCGTGTTCAATTCACAAATGCGGGACGGAGTAGCAGTGACTGAATCGTTAATGCGGGCAAGGACCGGTCTCGGACTATTGCCGAGAGCCATTAGGCTGAGGCTAGAGGAAATTCGATAGCCGTTCTCCAATTCTCAAAGCGAGGGGAGAGTTGCAATGACCTTTTGAGTATTACGCGAGACAAGGAGGGAACAAGGATGTTCTCTCGGCCGTAAGCAAAATCGATGACTGGCTGGAGTGACCCATGAGTTCCCCCAAGGTTTCTTATTCTATTACGCCAGCAGTACTTCAGCTGTTTGTGTGCGCGTATAGTTAATCTCAGGTGTAAATGGATGAGTATGAGGATCAGAGTAAAAATTTTAACTTTTCACGAATTTTAAAATTAAAAAGGCGTACCTATATATGCTCAAAATTACAAACAAGAGGCATAATTTATAGGGACGATCAAGAAATTAGATTGATTTTACGCGCATGGATGAGACTTTTAGCCAGCTATTACGCCAGCAGAACTTCAGCTGGTTTTGTGCGCGTATAGTTAATCTCAGGTTTAAATGGGTGAGTGTGAGGATCAGAGTAAAAATTTAAACTTTTCGCGCATTGTAAAAGAAAAAAGACGTACCTATATATGCTCAAAGGTACAAATAAGAGGCATAATTTATAGGGACGATCAAGAACTTAGATTGATTTTACGCGCATGGATGAGACTTTTAATATATAACATATGACTGTTTTTGCTTTCAGCGTTTCTATGTATTTTTTTCCAGTCAAACACAAATCCTTGCGTAATATTTACGAATAATTGGAGCAAACATAAAATAATGTCTCAATTTTAAATTCTACTCAATTCACAAACTTTCAAGAGAAAATTCGCCACCTTGCTGAAAGTAAATAACAGACCTAGCGCGAGAACAAGCTCATAGTTTCATGTA
The DNA here is from genome assembly GCA_933228895.1 of Platycnemis pennipes. Lineage (NCBI taxonomy): Eukaryota > Metazoa > Arthropoda > Insecta > Odonata > Platycnemididae > Platycnemis > Platycnemis pennipes. The sequence continues at coordinate 116,552,277 of OW121850.1, forward strand.
AGTCACATTATTTATTGAAATACTAATTCGGACTATTCAGGAATAAAAATAAGTCAGGGAACTAACTCCTTTAAGTAGAAAGCACGCGCAACATCAATTTTTGATTAGGCAAATACAACCCAATCTCCGTTCCCACATTTCAAAGAAATGGAGAACTTCATGAAACCCACTTTCTACAAGGTCTATAAAAATAAAAGAAAAGATGAAGTTTTCTCTTTCTAACGCCCATCTCCTCAACTTAATACACATTAAATGAAATTTACTTCCTTCCGCTTATACATACTTTATGAAAGAAGCTTTTATAAGTAGTAGCCATTTTACTCTTTAATTTGCATGACAGTAAAGTTTCAACGAGTTTTAGCTAAGTTTGGGTTAATTAAAATCTGAATAATTAAATAATGTGACAGAAAACACAAGATAAAGAGAATTTCATACAAGTGTACGGAAGATATCAGTGAAACTAAAGAAAAAAACTCCAAATAAATCCCACTAATGGCATGATAATACACAAAACGAGAAACGGTTTAAAATAACTTTTTCACCCAACGATACGATATGGACACCATCCCTAACAGCAATCGAGTGCTTTGTAAATATCAAATATCTTGTTCATCTGCATCTAAGCATCTACGCGATACCTTGCAAGCCACCTTGAAGGGTGTGCGGCTTTCAGGGTCGTGCAACGGTGTTCATGTCATGAGTACAGACGAATCTATGTTAGGAACTTTGAGCGAATTTCTCGTGCAGTGTGAATTTAGGAAACGACGTAGATAATTCAATGAGAACGACTATAGATAAACGGAAGAGTGTTTACGAGTAAATGCTGCGTAATGAAATACAATACGGTTCACTCAGTAGCTGCGAGAAGTGGGCGTTGGTTCACCTTCATTGGAAATAGAAATAGAAAATGTATTGCTCCGTAACAAAAGTATGTTTTTTATAACAAACTCACACATTGACGTTAGTTTGGAGCTAAGTGTCCCCCAAGGCAATCGGCCTGAAGGTGGGGACACTTTCAAAAAAGAAAAATGCAATACTTTTGACCCAGCTTTCAACATGATACATAAACATATATACCTTGTACATAGCACCATACATACAAATATATAACTTTAGGATAGGTTTTCAATATGACTCAGTACCAAATATACATGCAATAGGAATAGCAACAACAACCTATTTTAAGTTAAGAAACAATTTGCATTTTCTCCGCACAGTAGCCATTGCTTTAAACATCTGAAGAATATACCCAAGATCTTTGCATTCTTGATATTATTCGATAGCATATTAAATGACTTTTGCCCTAAATAAAGGTAGCAATGTTTTTATAATGTTAAGCAGGGTTTTAGCACAAAATAACAAGAATTGCTTCTAAGCTTATATGAGTGTGGTTTTTGGTATATTTATGGCGCATTGCTACTACGGATAAAAAATATAGTCTTAATACCTTGCTTATATAAGGTGCGTTAGGGGTAATAGCTCTAGCAACTTTAAAATAGGGAAGGACGGTTCAAGTCGACCTTTTCGGGCTATCACACGGACAATACCCTTAAGAGCATTTTCTGCTCTTTTTAAGGTAATTTGGGAGGCACCTCCCCAGCATAATAACCCATAGTTCATTTTGGAGTGCGCTAATGCATAATAAATTGATTTTCGAAAGTGCATGGGACATTTGCTTCGAATAAAATATAATTTAGTTCTACAATATTTTAAACTATTTGTTACTGCATTAATGTGGTGTTCCCATTTCAAATCCTGGCCAAGGTGAATTCCCAAATACTTTTAGTCAGTAACACGTTCTATTACAATACATTTTTTACAAGAAATTCAATTACAATTGCTTCGGAGTGCAATTTCAATTGCACTCCGAAGAGTGATACACCACGTTCAAGTTGATTTGAAGCGATTGCATAAATTAAAACATATACATTTAGTTTTTGTAGGAAATTCAAGGAATGCGAGATAGACCATAAAACCCTTAAAGGATTTACCTGCTGAGCAAAACTTCCACGGACAGGTAATCATACTGGTATCTTAACAGGTTTAATCAACTCGTAGGGAATAAGGGGTATCCAGGTTCGAATTCCGATCAAGATAGACGAATTTTTGTCCGCGAAAATCTGTGTATATTTATATTTTAGTTGGAACAGTTGCCAATTATTTAGGACTACAAGTTTGGTAGTTAGCACATGCTACCCAGAGAATACCAGAAAAACCTCTAAATAGTTTCAACCGGGAAAGAAAACGTTCCCGTACATACAAAGTCTTTGACGAGGATATGGGCAATAAGGGCAGAACTCATACACACAGAAATAAGGAATTTCACACAGATTACTATGAATACTAGGGTGAATACTCTGTGTGGTCTGGAGACAAAAACAGGTCAGCTTTGCAGTGAGCTGGAGAGGAAGGAATGAGAAAAGGGAAAGCAGGAGAAAAGCAGGCCGAGAGAGCTTATCAGAGATTCCTTGGCTCCGCGGGGGTCCAGACAGGAATAACTCGAGCGTCTCAACTTTCGCATCTGCGGGAGAGACAGAGGGGGAGAGTAAGGGGGAGGGAGGGGGCAGACATGGTGTCACGTCCGTCCAAAACCAACTAATTCGGAAACGACATCTGGTAACGGACGTTTCATACGCGGGCAGTTCGTGGCACCACAACATTTCGCAACTGCAATATTTCTAAACCAACTTTTCGTAAACGGAGGTTGTGACACCTCAAAATTTCGTGGCCAGCTTTTTGTAATGGGAAGCGACAGCTCGACGTGAACACATTCGTTAACCGCTGTATTAAACAACCGACCTTTCCAAATCAGGTCATTAAATTCCAAATCCGCTTACGGTCATTTTGTTTCAGGAATTAACTTAGTGGCATTGCATCACTCCAAAATATTTTGCTAATCAGCATGACGTCTACGTAATACCCTGCGAGCTACCACGAGGGTGTGAAGATCACCAAACATGCACTATTGACATGCAACTAGGATATTTAATGGAAACATTCTAGATAAAAGGGTCACATGCAACTATATGGTTAGTATCTACATAATGAGAAAGAGATTATTGGTTGTTATTACATGCATCATGCACTACAGACTACTATGACTATATTTCACCTACCTATCCCTTTGCTACTCTGCCTATTGCTCTCTCTTATAGTACGCGAGAAAAATAACATTTTAAATCTATCGGTACGACAATCTATCTCTCTAATATTGTTAATCTGATCAAACCTAGCATAATACGCAGCGGTTCTTAATATATATCTAACGTAATCTGTGAACAAATCGGTTTAGAATTTACTTAAAAGGTTTAACCTAAATTTTAACCTGCGTTCTGACAGTAATCCCCATCCAAGTTCTTCTATTAAACTCGTAACACTTATACAATTATCATACCGGCCTTTAACATATCTAGCGGATCTCCTTTGCACACGCTCTACTTCTTTTATCATATCTTCCTCGTACGGATCCCATATACTAGCGGCATATTCTAAATGAGGCCTGACGGGCCTGACAAGTGTAAAATAGCTTATTTCTCATCCACTCTCATCGCATTTCCCTATAACCCTTTTTACGAATCCTAATCTACGGTTTACCTCACTAGTTATTTCCCTGATGTGTTTCCCCCCATGATATGTCTCCAGTGAAAAGGAATCGATCCAAGACCGATTACATCCTTATTACTAGGATATATTGTTTTACTTTTCTTTTATCTTAATGTCAGAATTTCACGCTTTTATTCAGCGTATTCAACCACACATCAATAAACTTCCCACAAGTAAACAAACAGTAGGTTACTAGTAAACTCTTAGCATGAAACAGATATCCCCTTAACCACCGGGCAATGCCGGTTCTTGACCGGCCGGTTCTTCACTTTGCGGTTAAATAAAGTAATTTTGCATGCAATATCATGATGCTGATCATTAAAAAAAAACCCAGTGTTGAGTCCTATTTTTTCCATGGTGTTGTTTTTCTCTGAATCAGAAAGTTTATCAAAGTGAATACATGAATTTTCGAGAGCAAATTAAACAATATTTGAGACTTTTACTCTAACTAGTATGCTGCAATAACAACTCTAACTAGTAGTAGTACTCTAACTAGTATGCTGCAACATGCGTTCCGCTAGAAGGATGTGCAAACCAAAATCAATACCTACATTTTCGTTCACCGCTATTCACATCGCTAAAAACAAATGGGAAAAGCAATGAAATGTGCGGTGTTACTGCAGATAATTTCAATAAAGTTACCATCATCATTGGTCCAACAAGCTTAGAATTGGTTCGACGCAGCCCTCCACTCGATTCTTCTATAGGCCCACCTCTTCATATTGACTTAGCTCCTCTCTTTCACATCCTTCACAACTTGCTCCATATACCTCATACGAGGCCTGCCTTTTTCATTCTTCCCGATCACTTTTCCCTCGACGATTGTGTTCATCAGGCTATTGTGTCTCAAGATGTGGTCCATTATGTTGTCCCGTCTTTTTTTTAATGTTTTCAGTAGGCATCTCTTCTCTCCCACTCTTCTTAAGGCTTCTTCGTTAGTCACTGGATCGATCCATTTTATCTTCATCTTTCTTCGGTAGCACCACATTTCAAATGCCTACAGCCTGGACTTCTCTGCTGCTGTTTTTCTCCATGCTTTGCTGCCATATAGTAGAATGTCCCAGTTGTATGTTCTAATGAAATGCTTCCTCACTTCTATGCTTGTATTTGCAGCTGTAAGCAGAATCTTCTTCTGGTAAAATGCCTTTTTCGCCTGGGCATTTCTACAGGCGATTTCTCTTTCCCAGGTAACAGAACTCTTCCACCTCCTCAATTTTTTGTTTTCCTAGTTTAACATTGGTCCTGGCTTCCTTTCTTCTACTACACACCAATACCTTATTTTTCTTCTTATTGATATTCAGATGATATCTGGTCATTGTTCTTTCCATATTTCCTTGCGTCTTTTTTAAATCTCCTTCTGTGTATGCCATGACTGCAACATGCTACATTTCGCCGATGACATAGCAGTCATGGCAGAATAAAGTTATATACTGCGTTTTCCGATACAAAATAGGCTCAAGTCGGCATAAACGGTATATGACCGGACACAGACACCTTACAGACGTAACCGCCACTGCACCCCGGTGTAAAGAAAAATGAAATGCCTATTGCCTATTGGGTAAGTTACGTTCTTCTACTTTTTCGTCCTTCAATTCAGCCAGATACCAAAAATGCACATCCCAAGCATTTTTTCTCTTATGCTCATAATCTGTCCCCAAGAGTTCGAGATTCGGGACCACAAAACATCATCTTCAAGTATAACTTCTGACAAACATTTTCTTTTAATACTTTACTATGAGTCCCAAACATTGCTTCTATCTGCTTAGATCTTGCTTCTACTTGATTCTTGAAAATCCTACAGCCGCGCAGTAAAGATATTTTCGCTCGTAAGCTACCTCATCTTCTCTAGAGCCTGGAGGCCAGCGCAGGCGCTTACTTTTTGCGACAGCGTGGGAGTGAGGAAGATTTTTCGCTCTTTTTTTGGATTGCAAGGTGAGCCCGGAGGTGTCTTGTTATCCACAAGGCAATTTAGAGTGCTTTCGGAATGGTTCGTGTGATACGAGGGAAAGTCTTCGGAATGGAAGTATTCGCAGGCAGGAGATCCACAGGTGCTGACGGTGGATGAAATACGGCTCTGGCGAGGTCACACACGTCGCCATCCACTGTAACCCACACCACGAGCAAAGTGGACAAGGTGACTCAATGCCCCCACGCTGTGATTCTGAAGGCTCTACTCGGAAATTAATTCGGTTCCATTACGCTAGCGACGGACGAACGAAACCGAGGCATCAACTGATTCCCGTGATTTCGCTTTTCTACAATAGGTGGCAAACTCCTTCGAAACTCTCTGAAAAGATATCTAGGTCGGTGATGGCACTCGGAGTCACATCTACATCTAACAATACCCTGCAATCCACAATAAAGGTGTGTGGCAGGGGGTGAATTTACACAAAATATGCATTACATATCATGCATTAAAAGGATTAGTCATTATTTCTAGTCTAAACTTAACAATTAAAAAAATAGCACAGCAATCATGCAATAACATTCTGTTAGTTGTTTTAGCTTAGAGTCCTTACACCAACATGCAGCTACCAATGGTATCCATTGATACACTTGTACTTATACTATCTACCAAAATATTAACTTTCGACTAATTTCCCACAGAATGCGGCTTTCACAGCATTGCAATTAGGTTTATAAGTAAATTAACGTAATTCTAATTTACGTATACTCATAAAAATTCTCCAGCGAGTAAATGTTTGTTTAGTAAATGACGTATTTTGAGTTTTATCCTTTTATTCCTTCCCTATTCTATTATATATCCTATTATTTGTCCTGAGCATTTAATTCACCATTCATTCATTGAATTATGGTTTGGATAAGAAATAAACTACATCAACTAAGTTATGGGCACGTCTTCATTAATTTCGTTGGGAAATATCAGATGCCTAAATTTAATTCCCTGAGATAGTGCCAAAGGTAAAGGGGATAAACTCTGTCTAAGGTAAAGCCCCTATGAACTGAGATGGTAAGGAAGCCTTTGCCCTCTTCATTATACTGTCGTCCTCGACCGACCTGAGTTACAACCAGACATTATTTCCATTTAGAATAGTAGGAACAAATTGCGAAAAAGAGGACAGCCGATGTAACTACAGAAGTATAGAATCTGGTCGCCAACAAGTGGGATATATTTCCATAGGCGTTCGCGGATATTGGAAAATCATTTTCAAGTGAACTCTTCATGAGAACCTGTCTGTGAAGGGATAGGGGGGGAATTCTATAAAATATTAAAGGGAAAGTTCTTCATAATTAAGCGTGAGCCTACACCCATTTCTCATAGTGATAAATCATATGTAAATTCGAGCGGATGCGTCAAAAATACATGATAAATTTCCAGTTGGAAGTTGACAGTTTAATTGTACTTGTCGCTCGCCTCAAAATATTCCTTATTGGGCCAGACAATGCCTTTCAATTATTTCCTAATTATTCCTCGGTGAAGCAACCAATCATATCCATCCACATTTATTGAAGTAAGTTTTGGAGACAAATTTTAAGAAATTCCCTCTCGAATATTTATGAAGTAATAATTATAATCAAATTTTAAAAAATGTTTACTGTCCATATGTTTTTATCACGTCAAATTTAACTACATCGTTTTTCATTTATTTCACAGAGTCCGAATGGCAGCATGGTGAGGTAATGTCAATTGACGTTTGAGGTTAACTGTAAATGTCCTTCACCACCAAATCACAACACTAATATTCTACGATTGATTGAGCGGAAGAAAAGGCAAACAACCTGTAGTACTAATAATACCCGATGCGAATAGATGTACTGAAATTTATAAAATAAAAGTTCGATAATATCTAAATAAGTAATTTTCAATAACATTAAAATGAAAATAAATCGAAGAAATTTTTATGACTTGGAAATGATTGTTTAAAGGATGATATTAGGCCAGTAAATATCACTCGCCGAATAAATTACGATTCAATCGCACAAGACGATAATAAAAGTGTTGAATGAAAATACCAGAGCATACATATTTAAGCCAGTTTCCGACCGCATTTTCAAGTAGTGTTCTGAGCCTGTCGAATGACCTATGATATTGTCTTTACATCTGGCAATAGTGAAACCTTTGAGTTCCAAACACACAAACTCCCCTTTTCCTGAGAGGGATCCAGAAAGTTAGCAGGGAACGTGCCGAAAACCACGCGGAGCGTAAGAGTTGGGCAATATGGAGTTGAACCTCTCGAAGGCCCCACACAAAGCGTCGCCGAAATACGGGAGGAGAGTTATGAGGGACGGAGCGAATTGACTCCAATGTATAGAGAAGAGGAGATGGGAAGGGATAGACTTTTGTTTACTGCGGCAAGCGAGTCGCCTTGGGCCACGGCCCCCCCACACAAAAGGGGCCCTTTCTCTGGAAGGGGAGGGGAATTTCTCAACAAGTCCGGATCGGCGAGAGGATCGAAGGAAATGGGAGGATAGAAAACGAGGAGTGAAAACTACTGGAAACCATTACGACGGAAGAATAGACTGCCAGAGGGCATCGAATGCCTTCGTCAAAGCGCCCACTAGGGCGAGGCAAGTCATCCGAGCGTAAAGGGAAAGCTGACGTGGGCCGACATAGGAGTAGGTACACGGCAGCGTGCCTCGTGCAACACAACAAGAGGATATTCCATCCCGAACATTCCTCCTCCATGCTCCTCATTAAAACTTGACTGACGCAAAATTGTGGCGCGATTAAGGGCCCAGTCGACGGGAAAACTCCTCCCTATTTTAAGGAGGTTGGCTCGCGACTGCTTGATTCAAGTTGTCTGAGGAATCTTATTAATTTAAGTACGAGTATATGCCTGCTAAGTGATCCTTACTTCACGAAGAAAATTACCTAAGCAATTGAAAGCCATAAGCATCACAAGACATGCGATGTAAAGTCGAAGGATTTCTTTTTTATGATAATTTTAATCAGATCGACTATGGAGTCATTCCGCACTTACTTTAAACAAAAACATTCATGCACTCAATGAATTTACTAATGTATAACACCAGAATGTTACTATCAAACGTTATGATATAATATTTTTCTGAAATATGCTTTAATATCTCATTAGTAATGATATTATTCATACGCCATACATTTAGGCTGGAGCTACCGCAGCGCCACTTGAAGACAACTACGCATTTCGTCTGCTATAAGCGCAGAAATTGGTGGATTTAGCGAAAAATACGGTGGGTTGATTCCTTTTTTTTCGTGTCAATTTATTTCTTGTGAAATTACGCATAAAATATCAGTTTTTTTGCAAAAATGGCATGTCACTTTGGTATTTTTAAACGTTATATTCCCATGTGATGGCCATTCTCGCCGTTAATCGTATGTAATTTCAAATGCAATTTGTGGAGCAAGGAGTATCGGTTGGTGGAATTATCTTTACTTTATTCGATAGAGGAACTTTAGTTTTATAAGTGCTGAAAATATAAAAGAAATGACATGACTTTCACTTTTCGGATCAACCTCCTTAAAAGGAAGTGATCTACTCGCGGGCATTTGTCCACCATTTTTTTTATATTCCATTTCGTTTTCCACTTAAAAATTTTCAGGTTTTCTAATTGAACCAAATCGTGTTCACGCACAAAGTAAACTAAACCAAGCATATTTACTTGGAGCAAGTTTTAGAAAATGATAGGCCAGTGAAAGCCACAAGGCCACAAGAAAAAAAGTAATGCTCAAAACAGTTGGCACCCAAAGAAAGATATTTGAGCGATAAAAATAGTATGCTTCATCCAAAGTCGATAAAAACTCGGCTACTTTTCGATCGAAGAAAGATCAAAGTTAACCTTTCCTTCGGACATAATAATGATTCCTTTTATACTTTGCTTCTTTCAAAAGATTTTCGTTTCATCAACATTACGCAATACCCTGAAAGCCACTGCGAGGGTGTGTGGCAGGAGCTGAAGATCACCAAAACATGCACTATCGACATGCAACTAGGGTACTACATAGGAATATGCTAATAATATGGGTTACATGCAGCTACATGGTTAGTATCTACGTAGAATTATGGTATTGGTTGTTAAAAAATGCATCATGCGCTACAGACAAGCATCCAGATTTTTCCTACCTATCATGTTGCTGTTCTGCCTATTGTGTTCTCTAATGGAACGGAGGAAAAATAAAATGACATTTGAAATCTATCAGTACGACAATGTATCTCTCTAAGTTTATGTATCTGATCGAATCTAGAATAATACGCTAGTCTTTTAATATATATCTAACATACGTAAGCAGAAGCAGTAAATAAGTAGAGTAATATTCCTTAAATGTAGATAATATTACTGAGAAACTTAAATCGTTTTACTGGAGCTTAGATTTGGTCATCGATACTAACTTACGATTTCAAACATCCGAAAAATATAATTTCACTTTTATGATAACATGACACCTACAACAAAACATCATAAATTAAAATATACCTTGACAAATTAATAGAATTTAGAATATTTAAATTTGAATCAGAAACGTAGCAATTTTCCTGTGTTTTACATCGATTTTTTAAACGAATTAAGCTCTCTAAATACGTACATAAATGAAATCCATATGCATTTCGACTGCACTCAAAAACACACGCTAGTAATATTTTGAGTAAGCACTACCATTAATAAGGCTTTATTAATTTTAGTTTTATCCAGCAACTAAAATAACTTCAAATATTGTTTTTGAGGTAACTTCTTCACTTCAATTTGCACGAAAGTAGTGAATTCCTTGGAGACTATGAGCGGCGTCATCCGGATACGTGTAGGAACGCATATAGCGAGCCCTAGGTTTCCATCAATTTGGACATCTCAACTCTGCATTGCTGCAGGTCAGAGAGCAATTAGGTTAATGGTCCAAACAGCCGCGGCATGCCCCTCACCTCCCATTGTCAACTACTTCGCTCAACCACTGAGGGCCTTTGCCTACTCACTGGTCAGCGCTCGTTCCACCAGGTCCATTGGTGCGCCTTTTTTGGCTTCGGGAAAGTGAAACAGGAGAAAGCCGGAGATAGAAACGCTAAGAAAAAAAAAGTCAATATGGGTCACCTTCGCAGGAGTGCTGAGAAGTTAAAGATAAGTAATTAGTTACTGTGAAGCGAAGGAAAGAGCAATCGGAATCAGGTGCGGAGGAGCCTAAGACGTACTGATACATCCGGCAAAGACCAAGACATGATTCCAAATCTGAAAAAGCTCAAGAAGAAATCAAAGATATTTATTACAATTTTACAAACACGTTATGAAAGGTGTGATTCGGCAATGGAAATCTCCGGAAACCAAAGGAGGTGCTTTGAAGTTTACACGTTGAAAAACTAAACTCAATTTTAATGCATAATTCAAGTAAAGTAGAAACGAAAGTTTTCCTAAATGAATAAAGTCTAATGTGGCGTATAAATCAGGGATATGCATATTGTAACGTAAGGAAAATGAAAGATTTGAGTAGATTTTCTCGATGAACAACCAAAAGTAATGCATTTCAAACTCAGGGAACGTAAATGATACGGTGCATAATTATCTAACCGCACACTATAATAGAGGAAACCGACAAAATTAGAGATTGAAGAATTCTAAAACTAAAGAATTCGTTCCTTATCCGCACCGTTTAAGACCAATGGACCTTATTTACCAATAAAAAAATTAGGGTGGGAATCATTATCAGAGCGTAGGTTAAATTACAGAATTAATCAATTAAAGAAATTTCAAGTGGATATCTTTCCTGAAGATGTTACGCACATATTACACTGTAAAAAGTTGATCTGATTTTCAGTGCGATCTGAATTTAAGCGCTGTCTGATTTTAAGGTAGTGGTCTGAATTTAAGACTCATTTTAAGACCATAACCACTGCATGTTGAAAATAAGATGGTTGTGATGTGAAATTCAGATCACCCGGGCTGAAAATAAGCACGCCTTGGTTGGCTCCGCAATTGGAGCTAACCAGCCAATAGCAGAGACTGATGGGCGGAGCGTAACCAGGGAGCAGAATAAACAAAACGCAGTGTTTTTCATTCAACCTCAGGGAGCAGGATGTCAACAAGAATTACAAAGCGTAAGGAAGTAAAATTCGAAGTCTAGTCAAATTTCATTGTAAGTAGGAGAAATAAGTTTCGTGCGATGAATTAATGGTGTAAGAATGTGGCAATGATACTTAGTTTATTTGCAGAAGGGAGCCAGTTGTGTCTGATGACGTATCCTGAGAGTAAACTTCCTTATTTTGTCTACGCGGCAGCTTTGTAAGAACTAAAAAATAGTCGCCCTCATCAAGTGACAGTTCCTGCTTCGGTTTGAAGATACTGGCACACATTTGTGGTATCGAAGACTTTGTATGGATTACTTTGTTTCCAATAAAAGTGCACATTTTCATATTATCTTTGAAGTTATTGTCCATATGTTCCCATTTCAGTCCTGGAATCTTTTTCAATGGAAATTCTACGACTTACGTTTGCTCTATTGAAGAATTTAGTCAGTGAAACAGTATCATCGAATAAAAATATGAAACGTTAGGGTTTTGGTGTGTGTTCGTGTGAAGTGTTTAAATATCTAGTATTTATAATTAGACATCGCATAAAAGTAGGCTTTCATTTCAATAGCAACAATAGCAATAGCAAAGTATTGTTACGTGGTACTTATTTTCAGATAGGCCCATGCTGAATTTAAGACAGCCCTGGTCTTAAATTCAGCATGGGACTATCTTAAAATAAGTCCCACCTGGTGTGATTTTAAGTCCTGCACCTGCCTTAAAATAAGACATCCTCTCAGAGTAGGCTTGAATTTTAATAGCAACCCTCATTATTACCAGACCAGGGCTGTCTTAAATTCAGCATAGGCCTATCTGAAAATAAGTCCACTTGGTCTGATTTTCAGTCGTTCACCTGCCTTATTTTTAGACAAGACATTACTGCTGAAATTCAACATACCCTGTCTTAAAATTGTTGCATCTGAAATTCAGATCACTTTTGTACCTTAAAATCAGATCTACTTTTTACAGTGTAAAAAACCACCGTATTATGCTGGATTCGACCAGATAAATAAGATTAGAGAGAGATTGTAATACTGATTGATTCAAAATGGCATTTTTCCCGTACTATAAGAGAACAGAATAGAAAGGGATAGGTAGGGGAAATATTTTAGAGCAGTCTCTAGTGCATGATGCATGTATTAATCCCTTAAATACTATAGATACTAACAATCTAGTTGCATGAGACCCTATGGTTGCTTGTTAGCATGTCGGTAGTGATCTTCACCCCCTGCCACACACCCTTGCGTTGGCTTTCAGGGTATCGTGTACATGTAGATATATATTGTGTCCGTGTATACTGATACATTAATGCCCTACTCCACTTTAAGAGAAGTTTCTCCGCTGGCAAATTCCACCGGGCGTTTGTGTCCCAACCATAATTTCCACGGCTACCATCGCACGCACTTGTGGCATGTCTCAGGGTAACATGTAGACACGAACGATGAGACGGAGGGGATCGGGTTGGTGTGGTGGCTAGAGTACTGACCTCCCATCCCGGGGGCCCGGGTTCGGTTCCCGGCTGTGGCGGATTTTCGAGTGCCTAGAGGAAGGTATTTCAAGTTCAGTACTCCGTCCGTGGAATGGGACGTTAAGCCGTGGTCCCCTTGGCGCCTTTCGTTAAGAGTAGGCTAATGGCGACGCTGGGTTTCTCTCCACCCTTCCTCCGTTCCCTAAAAAACTCCTACCTCTTTATCCAATTACCAATCAGCTGTCGGTTGCCTCCCCTAAATAACTAACTAACGATGGGACGGCTCTCCGCTGAGCAGGGTTACGTAGCGTGCCTGGCCAGGGCCAGCAAGCAAACACGCGGCGATGATTCCTCGGCAGGTCGATGACATGTCGTCGACCAGTCTTCCTGACGGCATGGGACAAAGTGACATCGGGATATCGGGTAAGGGGGAGGGGGAGGTACAAGCAAGAGAGAGAATAACGGACACGCGTGTCCGATGGGGCGACTAAAGGTCCTCGCATTCAATGGGTGGGCCCACGGTGTGCCGCTTGTCACGCGGTCGAGAACAGCAAGCACTCCGCCCACGGCAACATTAGCTCGCGAGCACGTCCTGCGGTCCCTTCGACACGGGTCGACTCCGAGCGTGTCGCCGTTCCGAAACTAAAACGCCATCGGAGATGAAGGGTGATTACACGCTAGTGCGGACCTGAAAGCTTTAGACGAACGTTTTGGTCCGTTCCATTGCCTTTCCCAACCTTTTACAACGAACTGCAGACTTTATATTCTTCCAAATTTCTTGATGCTTTCAGATTTCCTCGCAAATTTCCAAAATTGTAGTGTGTAGCTCTCAATTTTTGGAGGAGGAAAAATTCGTTAGAGCGTACCTTTAAAATTAGTAATACGAAGATCGAAAACGTTGAAACCATAAGATATTTAGGTGTAACAATCACTAAGGATTTATCGTGGGGAAGACACATCTGGGAAATATGCGGCCGACGAAGAGAAAGCTAGGATTTATAAAAAGAGTTCTTGGTAAATGTGATGAGAAGACAAAAGAGCGATGCTATTTTTCGCTAGTTAGGCCCCACCTTGAGAATGCAGCTAGTGTATGGGATCCTAATGAATTAGGTTTGATCAGAGAACTAGACAGTGTGCAGCGTAGAGCAGCTAGGTTCGTTAAAAGGTGTTACGATAGGTAGAGTAGCGTTTCAGAATTAATAAAAGAATTAGGGTGGGAATCATTATCAGAGGGTAGGTTAAAGCACAGATTGAATCTATTAGAGAAATTTCTATCGGATAGCTTTACTGAAGATGTTAGGCACATATTAAAAAAACCAGCGTATTATGCTAGATTCGACCAGATAAATAAGATTATAGAGATAGATTGTCGTACCGATGGATTCAAAATGGCATTCTTTCCCCGTACTATAAGAGAACAGATTAGGCAGCATAACAAATGGATAGGTAGGGGAAATATTTTAGAGTATTCTGTAGTGCATGATGCATGTATTAACCCCTTAAATACCATAGATACTAACAATCAAGTTGCATGAAACATTATAGTTGCTTGTTTGCATGTTAGTAGTGCATGCTTGGTGATCTTCATCCCATGCCACACACCCTCGCGGTGGCTTGCAGGGTTTCGTGTAGAGGCAGATGTAGATGTAGATGAACTGCAGCCTTTATATTCTCCCAAATTTCTTGATGCTGTCAGATTTCATCGCAAATCTCTCATATCTAGCTCCTTTTCTTTTAAAACGTCACTTGTCCACTACTGCGTCTTATTTCTTTAGGAAATAGAGGAATACAATTTCGTCTAAATCCGCATTCGTTCCCAAGTTCCCTCCTAAAAAGTTGAATATAATTACTGATGTTGGGCCCAGCCTTATAAATCGTTCGAAAATATGCTCATAGAATGGTGAACATTGAGAGTATTTTCTCTCGCATTTCTACATCTACAAAATACCCTGCAAGCCACCATAAAGGTGTGTGGCAGGGGGTGAATTCTCACCAAACATGCATGACATATAATGCATAAAAAAATATTAGTATTTACTTACTGTTCTAAACTTCACTGTTTAAAAAAGATAAAAATAGCAAAGCAAACATGCAAAAACATGCTGTTTGTTGGGTTAGCTTCAAGTCCTTATGCAGCTACCAATGTTATCCATTGCTATACTCGTATTGGATATATTTACCGTTATTCATATCCCTAATTGTACGTGGACAATTTTTATTAGTATTCATGATTAGTAAGCAAACATAGCATATATATTCCAAAAGAAGAAATAATTTTGTGGAGCCTTTCAACCCCTTTCCTCCTGGTGAATGAACTTAATAATTTTAGCATTTTATTTTTAGTAGACCTTGCATAATAAAATTTGTATTTTATTATTAGATGAGGCCAAGCAGGAACTACCGAGGGTAGTTGATTACACGTGTCAAATATGAAAAACTGCATTTTGGAAATCCCTCACCTAAGCTCATACTTTGATGAGCCGGAAACCAGAATCTCTCTACATTAAAAACGACTTCTAGTGTACGTCAGACTTTTTTGAGTGCATTGGTTTCATAAGAGCTCTCCAAATTTATCTTGAATCATTTATTAATTACAATTTACAGTTAGCAATCAGCTTCTCAACAGCCAGCCATTAGGTTGAAGATCAAATTTTGATTTATTCTGGATGCACTACAGCACATACTTTCCGTTACGCAAACGCCAGAGATTCAAAAGTTGAAAATCCGTCGTGAATTTGGATTCGTCCCACGTTTGAAGCAGATTCTGCCACACAAGGCAAACAATTAGCAATAAAACCGCATTTTGGCCATGACCAAAATTTTGTGACTGAAATAACTCAAAGACCGCGTGGGGTTCGCCTTAAAATCTGATAATTCTAATTTAAAGCGGTCGATCACGCATTCAAAGGGGTTACCACAGTAAAATGATAACCGTCAATAGATTACCATGCCACATTTATTGCACTTATTAGTTCAGCAACGTTTGAAAGAACGCCATATTCATGAGATTTATTCGTTAAGGCCACCTTTTGTCTTTATCTAATGATGATCCTTAACTGAACTCGACTGGACTAAAAAATTTCTGAATGAAAGAAATCCAGGGGACCAAACAGCACAGATAGCGATAGCCATTCAAATTGACTTTTAGTGTGTTCTTCAAAAGAGTCGTATCAAATAGAACGAACGTTACATTCCAATGACACACTCACCTACATTTGTTGTATTAATTCATTATTTTACAATCCTATCAATGGTTAACTATTCTTCCTATTCATTGCTAGCTCATATACATCCACCACTACCTCCCTTAATCACTTTTGAAATGGTCGGTGCAATTATCATTTTGTCTTCATTGTGGAATCTTCCATCTATTTATTCCTAAATTATGTCTCTGATTTGTTCATTATACCTCATAATTTATCCAAGTGACTTTTTCTCTGCTGCACTGCAAAACATTCGGAACATTGATTTTTATCCTAAAATCTATTCCCTAAGAGGTATTTAAACCCGCAATCTTTGGATACTCGGGCCCGCGCGTTACCTACCTAAGTACCACGGCCACCGTCGTGTTTATCTCCGAATTTCATGTTCAACGGTGCTTCAGAACTTTACCAGTTGGAACATCTTAAACGCGTTCCCTCAACCTATTATCAGTAACGAAATGAATTAGTTCCTCATTCGTTTGCTCGCATTTTTTTCACTTCATTGCAATCGCAAGAATTTCTCTCCTCTCTTGATGAGAGAGGAATTTGCAGCAAAGTCCTCCAGCAACTTTTCGCGTTGATTTGAAAGCAGAGTTGTACAGGGTGCGGCAACATAACTTCCTTTTTTATACGGATATATCCATGTATTTGGCATCCCCTTAAGGATCCGGCAATGGATCGCCCGTGGCTCATCTGACTTTCGTGCACATTTCGCGATCTAAGGACCGTCCTAGAGGCGGGGAAAACTCCGTCCGTCACGTGCACGAAATGTCCTCGCATAACTATGTTACAGGTGCTAAAAACGTACAAGCGTACATCTACATCTACATAACACCCTGCAAGCCACCTCAAATATGTGTGGCAGGGGGTGAATTATCACCTAACAAGCACTACATATCATGCATTTAAAAGGATTAGTATTAGTATATTATTCTAGACTCAAATATTTAATAAGATAAAAATATCAAACTTCGCATGCAAAAGCCAGCTGTTAGTTGGGTTACCTTCAAGTCCTTACACCAACATGCAACTACCTATGCTATCCATTGCTACACTCGTATTGGACATATTTACCACTATTCATATCCCTAATTGTACGAGGAAAAAAGGACATTTTGAATCTGTCAGTTTGGAAATCAATTTCTCTAATTTTGTAATTATGGTCCAGCCTACCATAGTAAGGTGGGGTTCGCTAAATATTTTTAACATCACTGAAAATATGGTCTTGGAATTTATTCAGGACATTAAGTCTAAATTTCAACCTCCGATCTGACAATGATTCCCATTTTAATTCATTCAATAGACTGGTTACGCTAATATACTTATTGTACTGTCCGTTTACAAATCTTGCCGATTTTCGCTGCACACGTTCAAGTTCATTCTTTAGACCGATTTCGTAGGGATCCCATACACTGGCAGCATATTCCAAATGAGTTCTTACAAGGGAAAAGTAGCCGATATCTCGTATATTCATCACATTTACCCAATACTCTTTTGACGTATCCCAGTTTACGATTCGCTTGACCCATTATTTCACGTATGTGTTTACCCCAGGAAAGATCATATGTCAGTCTTATTCCAAGATATTTAATGGATTTCACGTTTGTTAATTCATTATTTCTTATTTCGTAAGAACTAGGAGGGGAGCTAATCTTTTTTCAAAAATTCATTACAAGACATTTAATTTTTTAATTCTAACTGCTATGTATGCGCCAAGTTTTAATTGCTTGTAGGTCAATATTTAAATATTCTTTATCATTTGGACATATATTTTCCCTGTACACTACTGAGTCATCGGCAAATAGACGAAGCATAATTTTTACCTCCTTATGCATATCATTTATGTACAAAAGGAATAGGAGTGGACCATTCCCATTACTTTGTGGGACACCCGAAGTGACTTTAATTGCCGGTGAGGTAACATCGTCCAAATTATGTCCAATGCGAGTGATTGAATCTATAGCATAGGTAGTTGCATGTTGGTGTTAAGGACTAGAAGGTAACCCTACTAACAGCACGTTTTTGCACTCGTAGTTTGCTATTTTTATCCTTTTAAATATTGCAGTTTAGACTAATATATTAATACTTATCCTTTTAAATGATATGATATGTAGTGCATAATTGGTGAGAATTTACCCCCTGCCACACACCTTTGAGGTGGCTTGCAGGGTATTATTTAGATTTAGATGTATATGCAAGCGTAAGAGCAGCGAGTATCTTGGAGAGAAAGGCGTGCTGCTGACGGGGTTCGCACCCGCGCCGAGGCGAAGTCGAGCAGAGGCAGGTCTACCTGCCACTCGCCACCCCCTCCCAAAAGCGCGGGGGGCGGAGACCAAATTATTCAGCCCGCGCGCATTAAAATTACAGGGCAACTTTTGTGACGGGAATCTACGAGCAGGTGCATTAATTTTAAAATCCATCCCGGGCACGTTTGAACTCGTCCCTTTGCATCAAAGGACGCGACGTCAAGAAGCGTCGTTGGTGCGGCGGGCGTCACGGTGCGCGTCGGGAGGCGGGGATGGAACACCCCTTTTCATTTCCCTCTCTCTCTCCGTACCCGGCATCCCTTACTTTTTGCTCCCACATCTCTCTTTCCGCCTTCACCTCGTGAATAAAACCACACGGGAGCCTTTTGCTCGTTCCTCTTCACTCCTTGCATCTCCTGATGCGAATCGGCATGCGAAAATAAATGTTGAATCTCTCGCGGGAATTTAAGAAGGAATGCTTCCATAAAGAGGTGAAAAGTCTTACAACTAAATCCTCTATCTTTCTATAGAAGTTTATATCTCAAGTTGGAGGAACACACAAAAGTTGGAGAGGTGAGATTAGAGGGAGGGACATACTTAGTTTCCGCTTGAAATACTCTATTTAAAAGAGCCGTATTTCGATAAAAAATCAGAATTGTTTATGATTAATTTACACCTGATGTCGACGAACTAGGACATTTTAGGAAATAACAGCAGCAAATGTTGAAGAAAAACTTTAGGTTATTTATATTACTAATTATTTATAAGGTTAACCGATACAGCTAGATTATGCTAGATTCAACCAGATAAATAATATTAGAGAGATAGATTGTCGTACTGATAGATTCAAAATGGCATTTTCCCCCGTACTATAAGAGAACATAATAGGCAGCATAGCAAAGGGATAGGTAGGGGAAATATTTTAGAGTAGTATGTAGTGCATGATGCAATTAATAACCCCTTAAATACTATATATACCAACAATCTAGTTGCATGAGACCCTATAGTTGCTTGTTTGCATGTTAGTAGTGCATGCTTGGTGATCTTCACCCCCTGCCACACACCCTAGCGGTGGCTTACAGTGTAGCGTGAAGATGTAGATGTACAGCGGAGTAGTATTCGTGTGGAGAGAACATACAAATAATCTTAGTATTCACGTCAGTAAAATATTATGACAATGGAAAATAACGCACAATGT
Source organism: Platycnemis pennipes (assembly GCA_933228895.1). Classification (NCBI taxonomy): domain Eukaryota; kingdom Metazoa; phylum Arthropoda; class Insecta; order Odonata; family Platycnemididae; genus Platycnemis; species Platycnemis pennipes. The sequence goes on from OW121850.1 coordinate 116,571,986, forward strand.
TCCGTTGTATCTATTTCATTGATATACAAGCCACAATGATTGCTAATTCTTTAATGGAAATAAACTCTCAGTCACACGTAGCACAAAAAAGGCCTAATAGTTCTTATTTTTTTATATTTACTCAAGCTTTATCGCAGAAAGTATCGCTTCTCGTAGAGAATTGACGTTGTAGTATCCCATATGCCTGAAACATTTAATTCTGCACGCGCGTTTTACAGGATGCAATTTTTGGTGGAAAACTGTATTTTGCGGTACGGATACCCCTCATCTAAGAATTAGGTCACGTAAAGATATTTCGTGGGCATCATGGTGAACAGACCACTGCAGTACTCATGGAGGATGTATCAGAAACAAACATGTAGTTCAGGAAAACCCATACGGGGTGTGTAACATTCTGTGAGACATGGACCATAGGAAATAATCCTTAGATGTGGTTCTGACGTATGCTTAAGATTAAATGAAACAGATACGTTGGATTTAAAGAAGAATACAGAAGAGCAAATGTAGAAATTGCGTTATAGCATTAGCAGTTGGAGAATCTTATATCTAATTATACTGCATGCTAGTGAGAGCTAAATTCCATTCCATTCGACGCGCAACCACATGAATTCTTTCAAATGAATATCTCAATGAAAGTAATATTGAATATCATGGGAAGTATTATCGATGAGTACCATTTTCAAAAATCGAGAAATAATATACCTAGTATGATTAAAGGCCAACTCTTAAAATTGAACGCTGTGGCTTGGAAATTACTTCGTAATTCACTTGGTGGGCTGGTAAAGTGCACATTATATGCCGATGGGTGAGTGATCATAAAATATTTCCCCCCGGTCACCTCAAAAAATAAGCACTCTCCGATTCTCGTCTTTCCTTCAAAATGACTTTAATCCTTGCAGGACCAAGGGGGGGTTAAAAACTGTCCACCACTTTGCTTTTTTTATTTTTTAAGTGCTTCAGCACCTATTGGAAATTTTAACTTTTTTTTATAGATCCTAATAAAGAATGTAAAATGTGTTATCAAATTGCACAAAATACTATATAAACACATTAAAGGAGTTTTTCAATTGAATTTACGTTTTCGATTTGTTTAAACTACAAAAACATAAGTGGACATTATTTCACCCATCCTGGGTACAGCATGCCACCAAAAAGTGCTTGGTCCTGCTAAGGTTAATTTCCTTTGATTTAAAGAATGCATGACACATTTCAAAAATCGCAAAATTCCTGGAAAACACCAGCTATTTTCATAAAAAAAGGCATTGGAAAGTGGAACCTAAATAACCAAGCAGCACAGAGAGCGATAGCCATTCAAATTGACTTTTAGTGTGTTCTTGGATTGAGTCGTATCAAATGGAACGAACGTTACATTCCAATGACACACTCACCTACATTCGTTCAATTAATTCATTGTTTTACAATCCTATCAATGGTTAACTATTCTTCCTATTCATTGCTAGCTCATATACATCCACCACTACCTCCCTTAATCACTTTTGAAATGAGTGGTGCAATTACTGTTTTTGTCTACATTGTGGAATTCTTCCATCTATTTTTCCCTAAATTATGTATCTGACATGTTCACTATGCCTCATAATTTATCCAAGTCACCTTTTTCTCTGCTGTACTGCAAAACATTTAGCACATTGATTTTTATCCTAAAATCAATTTCCTAAGAGGTATTTAAACCCGCAATCTTTGGATGCTTGGGCCCGCGCGTTACCTACCTAGCTACCACGGCCACCGTCGTGTTTATCTCCGAATTTCATGTTCAACGGTGCTTCAGAACTTTACCGATGGGTGAGCGATCATAAAATATTTCCAACCGGTCACCTCAAAAATTATCACCCTCCGATTCCCGTCTTTACCTCAAAAATAACTTTAATTTCCTTTTCATGGTAACGAATAAAATAAAACGTTTCGTCAATTCCACACTTTATTAGTAACCGACCTAGCTTTCGACAAATTTTTGTCATTCTCAAGGTCAAAACAAAAAAAAATTGTCGAAACCTAGGTCGGTTATTAATAAAGTGTGGAATTGACGAAAATTTTAATTTATTCGTTACCATGAATACCGTAACAAAATTCCACAAAGTGACGCCTTCAGTCATATCTGATTTAATTTCCTATGATTTAAATAATGGATGACACATTTCAAAAATCGCAAAATTCGTGGAAAACACCTGATATTTTCATTAAAAAGGTATTGGAAGTGGAACCTAAATAAGCATTCTTGCTACGTACGGTATTTGAGACCTGTCGATCGACCCCAACCGGGATGGTGCTCTCAGACCCTGTCACACCGTTCCGGAAGCCGAAGTCAAATGTTGGACTCCCCGTCACGGGACCGACTTATTTCTCCTCGCCTGATCGGCGGCACGGATACACGATTCGATGGACGCCGAGGGCACCGTCGCCATCGTGTCGTGAGTGTACGCCGAGCTCGCGGGACGAGCCCCCTCCTCCCGCCCTTCCCACTACCCAGGCTCTCACAGGACGCTGGCATGTTAGCGCCGGCGCCTAACCCACAAGAATTACGGGGACGATAACACCACGTGGCAAGGCAGACGGCAACGAACGACAAATAGCTTCCAAGTGGCAAGAGAAACGCAACGGAACATTAGTTGGTTGGTTATTCAGGGGAGGCGACCGACAGCTGAGGTCATTTGCGCCATTTAGGATATGTGGCAAATTGGGTAATGGTAGGAGTTTTCAGGAAACGGAGGAAGGGTGAGGAGGAACCCGGCGTCGGCATTAGCCTACTCTTAACGAAAGGCGCCAAGGGGACCACTTAACGTCCCATCCGACGGACGGAGTACTGAACTTGAAATGCCCTCTACTAGGCACTCAAGTGGGGATCGGTTTTCCACTGAAAAATCTGCCACTGCCGGGAATCGAACCCGGGCCCTCGGGATGGGAGGCCAGTGCTCTAGCCACCACACCAACCCGATCCCCGCAACGGAACAATTTAGCTCACTAACTCCTTCATTCGTTACAGTTGAACACATTTTGTGACAAGCCGTCATTCCTATATTTTTTCTAGGATTAGGATTAGTTTTAAGGGTGCATCGACGATCAAGGACATATTGCACCTCTTTCCTATCCTTTATAACAATAGCCAATCAGTACACATTTAAAATTTTCCGAAATAGGTAGGATAAACTAATAAAAGAAATGGTTGGCGAGTTAACATTGTGGAAGTTAGTTTTCATTTTAAAAATTAAACACTTAGTTCTTTTCCACCAATATATTTAAACAAATCTACCGGTTTCGGCCTCCTCAGGCCATTCTCAAGATTACAGATTACAGAAACCGGTAGTTTTGTTTAAATATATTGGTAGTAAAGTTTTTTCTTTTTTAAAATGAAAAGGATAGACTATATTTACCCTATACTTTGTGTGTAACCTAATACATAAACCAAAAGATGAGTAATTATAATTCCTAGTGCTCACGGGATAGAGCTGCCTTGTGAGCGACCATAACTTAACGAGGTTCTTTATAAAAATTAAATATTTATAGAAAATGGTAACAAAAATTTAAATGATCACCTTGGTAATACTCCACACAATTTTTTATCATTCCCCAGTTGGATTCAACACTTAAGCGCCATTAATGTTAGCATACTAAGCAATAGTTCAACGTTAACACGTTATAAAGTCCTCATTTCCTCAGTGATTATAATTAAGTTAATTCTTTTCTATAACACAAGCTAATCGTAGCTGGTAGAGCTAGAGTACTGGTTTGTTAGGGAGCAATTTCTTATATTGAGATTGGCGAAGAAATATTTCACACCAGAAATATTTCAGGGCAAAAGGAGAAAAAATGGGGTCTAACATTACTTGGCGCAGCAATAAACCAGTGCAACTACACCAATAATCACAATAGTTGGCATTCACTCACACACATTAACTACATCTACACGATGCCCTGCAAGCCACCGCGAGGGTGTGTGGCAGGGGGTGAAGATCACCAAGCATGCACTACCGTCATTCACACAAGCAACTATAGGGTCTCATGCAACTAGATTGTTAGTATATATAGTGTATAAGGGGTTAATAAATACATCATGCACTACAGACTACTCCAAAATACTTCACCTACCTATCCCTTTCCTATGCTGCCTATTCTGTTCTCTTATAGTACGGGGGAAAATGCCATTTTGAATCTATCGGTACGACAATCTATCTCTCTAATCTTATTTATCTGGTCGAATCTAGCATAATACGCTGTTTTTTTTTAATATGTGCCTAACGTCTTCAGTAAAGCTATCTGATTGAAATTTCTCTAATAGATTTAATCCGTACTTTAACCTACCCTCTGATAATGATTCCCAACCTAATTCTTTTATTAATTCTGATACGCTACTTAACCTATCGTAGCACCTTTTAACGAACCTAGCTGCTCTACGCTGCACACTGTCTAGTTCTCTGATCAAACCTAATTCATTAGGATCCCATACACTGGCTGCATACTCAAGGTGGGGCCTAACTATAGAATAGTACTACTCCTTTTTTATGCATGATATGTAGTGCATGTTTGGTGAGAGTTCACCCCCAGCCCCACACCCTTATGGTGGCTTGCAGGGTATTATGTAGGTGTAGATGAAGTAACATCGCTCTTTCGTCTTCTCATCACATTTCCCAAGTACTCTTTTAATAAATCCTAGCTTTCTCTTCGCTCGGCCGCATATTTCCCAAATGTGTCTTCCCCACGATACGTCTTTAGTGATTGTTACAATCAATACATTATGAGCCATAGGATCTCAAATTGAGTCAATTCCGCCTCGCCAATTCGATACATCGTTCAACAGAGAAGGTGACACACCTAGTGTCATTTGCGCAATTTGGCATGGGTAGAGGTAGGAAACGGGGAAAAAAGAGGAGAAAATCCGGCAATGGCATCTGCCGACAAGAATCAAAAAGGCGCAAAGGGGCCTATTGTTCATTAAACAGTGTTTCATGTCCCACCCGATGGACGCAGATTCACCCTTGCAGTGTCGTCCACATTGCACTAGCCAAGTAGGAACAAGTATATCTATGAACCCCCCTCCCCCTGCCACACACCCTCCCACACGCCCTTGCTGTGGCTTGCAGGGTGTCGCGTAGATGTAGATAAAAAACTTCGTCAAATAAGAGATTCAAATCCGGGCGCTCGGGACGAAGTGTCAGTAATCTACCCAGCGTATGGTTCCGATCCCTGCATGTGGCCCTATTATGTACCATTGAAGGTATTTGCATTTGTAAGGTATTTACATCAAGTTTCTTCAAGCACTTAGAATCGGGAGTTAATCAAGGAAGAGAAATATGTAAATAAACAATTTTCTCAGATTTATTTATAAATATTGAGACTATGCCTGGACCTAATCAGTTTCAAAAAATAATGACTTTTAAAGTAATAATAATAATAATAATAATACATTTTATATATTTTCGGTGGCAATGCCACCTTAGAAAAACCATACCAATTAAACATATACACCAGTCGGAAATTAACATGACAATAAGCAATTACATGAAGTATTATATATACGTAAGTGAAAATGTTCTGTATTACATATTACATTTTACAATTATATGCAAAGATGGAAAAGACTTAGTTATACAATGTTTTAAATAGATATTCCCAGTATTTATCTTTAAAAGAAAGTATGGATTGAGTACAGGTTATGTTCGTGGGTAGGGAATTCCATAATTTTATAGCATTAACAACTAAAGATTTTTCATATACATTGCTCTTGTGTGGTGGGTAGTAAAAATATGTTTGTTGTCTAACTTTTAATGAACATGCAGTTGTTTGTCTTTTAGGAAACATATCAAGCAGGTAGGCAGTTTAGTTTAACCCAGTTAAAAAGCTACCCACCACAATACTTAAATACCTAGATTTAACATTTGATAAGGAGCTCATACACAATGAACTAATCACTACCAGAAAAATTGCTTGCTGCAGCTATACGCTAAGAGTAACTCTTCAAAAAAGGCTTTTCATTTCCCCAAAATCCCTTTAAACTGCATTACCTATTATCCACTGATGAGCAGAATCCACGATCTTCCTCTATAAATTTTTACTTCTCTTCTCTTCCTCCCGTTCAACGCACTAAAAGACAATAATACACTCTGAAGTAATCGAGGCAAGTTCCTCTCTCAATGATCACATAATTTAATTAGTTTTTGTCCCAGAGAGAGATTCGTCAAAGACAAGTAATTTATGATTGGCTCCTATTTTAATACCCATCATTCGTCCGTGAGATTCGGTTGTCAATGCCTACAAGCGTCACTGAATCCACTGCAAAACAAGAGGACTGGAATACGAAAAAAAGTAATCTTTCCTCCGGTGCAAGTTCAAGCTGCCTCCATTTTAGTCTCCATACCAGTAAAAGAAAAAACTCATTTGGCTCGTTCCAACAGAATACCTTCCTCTACCATTGAGTTTCCGCATTAAATAAAAAAAAACCTTTTGTCTCCACTTTCAACCCAGAAATTCATCATCGTCCAAAACAAAAGGATATCAGGAGTCACCGAGGGAGATGAAATGAGTAAAATATTACACTCCTTTCCAAACGCAGCTCTCCTTACATTTTTTTCCTTCTCAAGTGCTGAACCTTCTCCCTGAGTTGTTTTTTTTATATTTCTTTCCCAACGGGAATTTAAGTAGTAGCGAATGCACCCAACTGGATGAAACCTTCCGCTTAAAACACAAGGCATCATTTTTTTTAAAACATTAAAGGCGTGGATTCCTTTGTTATCCTGACCGAGTCAACGAAGGGGTTAGCCAGAGGCATGGTAAAAGATCAATAATTAACCGTAATTAACTGGATCGAACTTAGAATCCTACATTTGGAAAAGTGGACCCCAAATCATATCCGTGTATAAAGAGGTGATGCAGGCACGTAACCATTCGTTACGTGCCTGCGTACCAGGTTACGTACCAGGTTATGTTCGTGGGTTTGCGTTGTTTTGAACTTTTGCTCTAGGGCCGGTCAAACTTCAGCTAACGCCACCTAGATAATTTTGTTGCTCTGATTTTAACTGGGCATGATAATCCGGATTACACTGCGTATAATTCAAGTGTTATGTGTCTTGAAATGCGATCACTAGTTTGATTCATGCGTGTGGTAAATAGTTGTTCTTTTCCATCTGATATGTATGCATGCGTTGCTTTGAACTTCTGCCCTGGGGCCGGTCAAATTAACTGCTTCATGATAAGGTGTACAGTGAACTTTACCAGTGAAAAGAGATAAGAATGGACACTGTGAAATTATACACCAAGCGCTGAAAATTACGGGAAGATATTTGTAACATGTTGGCACCGAACCGGCAAGGCTGATTTGTTTCAATTTACGCTACACTAAACTAAGCCCCCCCCCCCCCCTCCTCCGAAGCAAATTTGCGACTACGTGCCTGAGGAGAGGTGACTGTCAGACGCACAGGACGATTTAAGGATGGTGGTTATGGATCACTACCTCTCATAAATTCCATACGGACGAATCATCACCATTTCCCTATCTTTTTATTCATACTTCCACTAAAATGACACCGGCTATGGTAACCACATCTGGGGCCCTATTCTGTAAATATCACTTTTCGTTTCCGATTCCTCGACGTTTCAGATTCCGTTTCCGTGATCAGGCAACGGAGACTCGAAAACGCTAGTCTGTAAGGACTTCGACGACTTTTCCGTTTCCTCCCCTCGACCTCGGAGAGAGGAGGCGAAGTTTGCCGAAGTATTGGTGAACTACGTCATGGCTGTTATGACGTAACATCGACGAGCCAATGAGAAAAATCAGCAGTGATTTGTTTTTCAAACAAAAACAACATTGTGGATGGTTAGCAAATTTGGTGAGTACCTATATATTTTCGTGAAACTAATTATCTTTATTTAATGGAAAATTGAATTAAAAGTGTCATATTATGTGATTTTTATATATTTAATAAATGAATCTATATAATTTAATGTGTCTGTGAAACTTTAAAAGAATATGTGCATATTTGAACGCCAAACTCCTAAATCGACGTGATGATAGTCAAAAAGTAATATGAAAGAGCAGATGCCATTTGCGGACAGAAAATAAGTAAATCCGTGCATTGATAAAGGTAATCAATTAGCATTTACTTGTCATGGAAGGGAGTTTTAGAATTGTGCTATGGTGGGAACTAGTGATCGTATAGATGTCGTGTTTGCGAGAACGTTGACGGTGGGTGATTAAGTATGTAATGTAGGTAGAGGGGCATTTATAATTTTGAAAAACTCACAAATAGATATTAGCCAGTTGCTCGTGAAACTGAGTAAAAAATTTCCTAAAATTCATTTCCGAACATTTAAGTGACACATTTGCGAGTAGCGAATTGGAAGGTACCAAAGAATTCAATGTAAGCACTTAAAAGTATATGCATTATCCTTCGACATTAATTACTTTCTGCAGGGAAATCGCTCTGTAGTTAATTTATTGCAGCAGAATTCTATTGACAATTGTATGTGTATATTCATTTTGGTGAAACGATTAGTTTGCACCCCAAGGATGCTTGTACTGTAAATTTATTTAAAATTGTAACTATATTAATTAATACTGTATATTATGAAGGACGATATTAATGTCTAAAGCCTATAAATCTCTTTTTTACAGATACCTCAGAAGGCTGTGAATCATTGTCTTAAAATTGGATGATACCTATATGTTTTTGCTATTTCCATTTTGCATTATTTCACAAACTTGTTCTTTTTAATTCTAGTTTTATTGCACAATTTGTTCTCTTAATATCATTTTATATCACAATTCTGGTCAAATATGTAGAAACACTTAGTTTCTTGTATGTTTAAAGTTAAGAATAAAATATTTCATAATTTAAAAAACTTGTTACATCAAGGAACAGTAAAAATAGCTACATATTTAACAAATAGGCAAATGCTACCACTGAGAAAGATCATGCATTCTTGCATAGATATAGTAAGTGTGAAAAGGTGGTTTAGGTAATTCAATTATTATATAGCACTACCAACCTATTGCTCTTGCGTCAGTGATGAGGAAATTTCTACATAAATACGTATTTCAATGTGGAGTGTAAGTTAGTTGCTGTCATTTTGAGATAATTCCAAGAGTGAGATATGAGTTAGCTGTGCATGGTATGAGAAGGGTGACATTTACCGCGGTTTGGCATAATTCAGTAGGGGTACCGTGAAACCCGGTTATTTAGCAGTCACTGCAACAAATCACTGGCTGGAAAACATCTGGATGAACTCAGCTGGAAAGGCTATGTACTGAATCAACAGCTCAAATCGTTCAGCATCATAACTAACGGCTCGTACATAACTAACAAAAATATATGTGTACGATAGTTTGACGTTCCTACGGGTAAAATAATTGAAATATTGGTAGTGTTGGGAACAGTCAACCCAATCAATCACTACATTGAATTAACCCGGCGTTACTCGCGCGCGATTCCCGATCAAGGTTACTCGCGTGGGGTGCTCCTGACACCCCAGTGAAAATTTTCGTTTAAAAATGCGTTTCAAGATATTTTTTGGTAAAAAGCATTAATGTCATATAAATATATGTTTTTACTTGTAGTGTTTATGCTCAGGAGAAGGAGTTGATCGTTCAACCTTGTAGTCTCTAACCGGTGGTGGATCCAGCGTGGGAGGAGTGTGAAAATCCCCCCCCCCCCCCCCCAATCCAAGGGATATAGTTTTTTGCTGTGGCTAAAGTCCGAGGGTTAATGGAGCTCAGCAGAATCTAGGTTTCTTAGTGTTAGAGGAGCTTTTCGAGTGGTACACCGGGTTACAGTGTGCATTGTTGCCGAAGTGTCAACACTAATGGAGCGTCGTCCTCAGGGCTGAGGTGACTCACCGTGATGTCCGGATCCGATTCTCTCTCTTACGTAAATTACTTTCTCAGGGTCTTGAATATGAACTACTGCGTTATTGTGGCATAGGCCGTAGTACGTTGTCACCTCGAGTTCACAAATTTCACCATAACTTATCAAAAATGCATCGTCCATGTTTCTAATAAAATAAATCAAACTGTACTTTTCACACTTTATTTTCAACATCAATTCTTTTTTTCTTTACAATCATTGCAAATATTCATCATATGTTTCGTGCACATCCACTTATCGCACGAGCAACAAAACATTCTTGTTTTAATGTCTTTATTCCTTGGACATACAACACATCTACCACTTTGTCCTTTTCTCTTTTTCGCTGCACTTTCACATGTTGCTGAATCACTGAAATAATCTGTCTTTCTTTTCAGTTCCTTTGGGATCATTTTCATTTCCGATCTTCTCCTTATAAATGGCTTTGTCAATTCCCTCGCAATTTCTCGCAGGAATTTTGATCTATACATCTTGCTTCTTGGATTTACGTTATTGTATATAACAAAAGAGTTAATGCCTGCCACGTTTATCAAGTGGAAAAAAATTACCATTGGCCATCTATTAGTATTTCTTGAAACATTATATGTTACGCACATCTCATCCACTGTGTCAACACCGCCCTTAGTAACGTTATAAAAAGATATTATCTCTGGTTTCTTCTTGTCACCTGTCGACCTGTCTATGTTCATACTGCTATGCATCGTTGACAACAAAATTACATTTTTACCTTTTTTGGGAACATAAGATAAGATAGTCATGTTCTTTTTAAATCCAAAGAGACTACTATTCTCCTCCCTCTGTTTTGTGCAAACCATCTGAGGTGGCAATTCCCTTTTGTTTTTTTTCAGAGTTCCCACCAGTGTCAATTTACTTTGTAACAAATTTTCTGCCAGGGGAACACTGGCAAACCAATTGTCGGCCGTGACGTTTCTCCACGTCCCTACAATTGGTTCCACTAAGCGCTTCACCACCTCTTTAGGAGTATTATCTACTTTGTAGGGTCCTTCGGGTTGACTGCCTGCATATACCTCCAAATTGTAGGTATAGAATACATTAGCGTCAACCAATGCAAATATTTTTATACCATATCTTGCAGGCTTATTTGGGAGGTATTGCCTGAATGAACATCTTCCCCTAAAGCCGACTAATTGCTCGTCTACCGTTGTGTACTCCGATATGGCATAGTTATCCTGAAACTTTCTCACCAGCATTTCAAAAAGTTGACGAATCGGAGCCAATTTGTCTATCACTTTTCTTTCTGCCCTACTGTTTATATCATCAAATCTGAGACACTGCAAAAGAAATCGAAATCTCTGATAATTCATGGACGCGTAAAATATGTCAACACCCAAGCCATCTCGATCCCATAAATCCTTTATATTTTGTCGCCCAGATCTATTTGTTCCCGCGAACAGTAGAAGCCCAATGAAACATTCAATTTCTCCCTCATCAGTGAGTCTGGCATCTCTTGCACGCGAATAATTCACACCTACTTTTTGAATTTGAATGTTTGTGCAGAAAGTAATTGAATTTATAACTTGCCTATCAAAAAACAATCGAAAGCAATCAATAGGGGTCTTGATATTTTCTTTCCTACCTTTGAAACCCATCTTTTCGGAAATTATATTCCTTTTCGGTGTCCTTACATTGGGGCGCGGTTCCTTTTTGCTCCATTTAGTTGTTTTGTCTTTACCCAATAAAAGATTATCATTTCCAATGGGTGGTTCATCTTCGGAAATGTCAGCCTCCTCCTCTGTGTTGGTGTCGTGTTCGGAAGATTCAACGTAATCATCAGAAGAAACATCGTCCGGGCCAGTCAATTCTTCATCGGATGATTCGTTCAAAAGTCTTATTATTCTTTCTCTTTCCTTCTCTAAATTTTCCGACATCTACGGATAAAGAATTGCATAGTATTAATTTTGCAATAAATTCACTAGCTCAAGAATTGTAGATATATATGTATTAAAAATTTACAAACAAATTTTTCCATTGTACCGACACAAGAATGAATTGTAAGCGATAAGCATAACACAATATTCCTTCTAGCATGAAGTTATACCATGCAAAGTAGTAACTCATAAAAATCATGTTTCTGAAACATTTTTGGAAGTAGGTAAATCTATCACAATTGTACTTTCAATATTAGGTACGTACCTTTTACTGGGTGACCTACTATACACGATAAAAATTCATGTATGGTAACATGGAGATAAGTAAACTAATATTTTCGGAGTTGTGCGCAGTCAAATCGAGCTGAAAATATGAAATTTAATATAAGAGATTATGACCATAAAGGCATGAATATATTTACTACATCATCAACGTTATTCAATGGTAGGATAAAACCAAGGAAAACCTACCTCACGTAACGCACCTGCCGATGTCTACGGCACGGAGACACTTGGGGTGCTCAGGACACCCCGCGCGAGTAACGCCGTGAGCGAGAATATACCGAATGATTTGAGAGACGTTCTCCAGCAGATAAAAGTAAAATACGACAATGCATGTTATATTGTAACAAAAAATTCACAGTTACAAAGTTGCAACCAATAACAATGAGGTTTGGAGCAAGCATTGGTCGTAGGAGATTGAGTGGCTCGAACATTATCTCCTTTTGAGGTTACTACCCAGGTTGTTTACAATGTATGCCTGTGAATGTTGGTGTCAAATGAAAGAAAACATATCACATTCCAGCTACTGAAGAGGAGACGTCAATGACATAAAGACTAAAAAAATTATACAATAAAAAATAGGGTGGGGTGTTCAGGGCACCCCGCGCGAGTAACGCCGGGTTAATTAAAGATAAGCATATACGTTTCTTAATTATAACATCGTGCTCATATGCAGTATTGAATTCGAAGTTCCCGATAGTAATACACATAACAGGAAGACGATACGGCAGAGACTCCGTTATAAACTTAATGAAAATAACGACCAATCAATCCATATCTGCAATAGATAAGAATATTCTTCAATTTGTATGCTAAATTTACTTACGTATGGACAATATGTGCGTGCGAACACTTGCGTATTTAACACAATATAAAAATAACACCAAAAAAACTGCAGACGAAATTCAATCTGCGGTAATGCTTACGTGCCGTAAATAATGATATCTCTGTTGCCACAACAAGCACAATAGGCTTATTATTTTCACTAAATTCGTGAATATATTACGTGAAGTAGAACCATCTGCTGCTGTTTCCGGTTGGTTTGCTGTGTTTCCGAGACCCATGCCTTCATCGGAAACGGAAACACCATATTCCGAGGTGTTGAATCCGTGAAACTGTTATAGAATTGCGTACTTGGCGATCCTTCCGAGATTGTGACGTCCTTCCGTGAACCAACCTCGGAATTCCGAGGTTGTTGCCTTACATAATAGGGCCCTTGGAACATATTCAGCAGACTAGTACAATATAGAATCGTGCAATATTAGCTCTCAATTTCAATACAATAAGTTCACAATACTCTAAATTCATCCTCTAAATCCATATTCTGGGAGCCACTAGGACGGCCTTGCCAACTCAACGTTCACTGGTTTGTACTCATTCCGTGTAACTGAACGTAGTAAGATATCGAGAGCTTACTGCATTGAGATTAAGTTCTATGATATTAAGGTACGATATAACCCTTGATGCTGGAGCACCAGGTCTACGAATGTGGAATAGAAATGTAAAGATGTAGACCACGCCATTCACTTAAAATAAGTTGTCTGTGTAAAACAAATGTAGGCTAAGTAGTTATTAGTGAATTTCTTTTACAGAGGCACCTCATTGTAAGTGAATAGCGTGGTCTAAAATGCAAAAAAAGTATCCAAATTCTTCAGTACATTAGGATTATAGCCATTACATGGTCCTTTTTCCTCCGTGTGACTTTTCTTTACAAATGAAATTGGACAGATCGGGGAAGAAAACATCTACATCCACACGATACCCTGCAGGCCACCGTGTAAGTGTGTGGCAGGGGGTGAAGATCACCAAACATGCACTATCGACATCCAAACAAACAACTATAGGGTCTCATGCAACTACATTTTTAGTATCCATAGTATTTAAGGGATTAATACATGCATCATGTATTTTCGTGCAACTTTCCATTAGCAGGAAGGCAATTTTCCCTCCATCGGACTCAAGACAATTAACTACCGATAAAGTATCTTTGTGAATATTTAGGAATCCGGTTAGCATTTGGCAATGCGGTGGAGAAGGAATAAGATCCCAAAACAACGAGGCAGCATTAAAATTAGTGATTGCAAATTTCTTTTGATTTCGACAATACCGCGAATAGTAGGCCATCTTCGCTCATGCCACTTCATTACGATTTTTACGCATTCCTTTCTAAAAAAATCGCCTAATATCCGATTAAACCTATGTAAGGAGTTCTGGACCTCTTTAAGAAGTATAGTTAACGCAAAGGCGCTTTGAAACAGCAGTATAGTTTCATCCTTTGCATTGATCAACACCAATGAATGATTATCTCGCCAATACTTTACGAAAATTTGCCTCAGTAGGTATTTTGACAACGGGAGCTAATATATTTTCGACAAAAAAAGAGAGGGCGCTTTTGCCTGCTAATATGATGAAAGTTTACCTAAATTAAATTGTAATTCATGAAGCCTCTGCATACGTTTTAGGGCACCCTCAAATAAGTTTTTGTGAGCATGATGTATGTGGGCAAAAAGAGAAACACAGTATATTTCTAAGTACTCAGCCCATTAATTGGGCTCCATATCGGAGCCCAAATGCAAATATTTTTACAAATGCTATTCACTCAAGTGTGCAGAAGACGACCGCTTTTATCATAAAGTCCATTCACAGACTGTATCGCAGGAAAATTGGCCAATATTTAATGTGAAAAATAAATATTCCACCCGCGACAAACAGAAAATTAAGTTTATATTGTTAAAGGAAAAAATTGAGGAACACTTTACATAATAAAGGGTTTATGGGATAAGAAGCCTAAGATAAGCACTGATTCATAGCACAAAGACTTTCATATGTTCTTACATATTTAACAATATTATGCTCACAGAGTATAGAATCCGTTCGCTAAATCACCTCAACCGTTTTCAGACGCGATGCAGTAAAGAGTAACGAGATATAGGAGTGGTGGAAGACCAATAATAAAATGCTGATAATTAAAATATGGCCTTAACCTCATATATGAACATAAATTACCTCTGTTGAAGGAATATTGAAAGCACATTTAGATCGGATTTTCAGAATATAAAGATTAATTATTAGAGAGGGTTGGCGAAACGGAGTAAAGCTTATCCGTCTCACTAAACAGAAAGCCATAACATCGTAAAAACGCTATTCCTTAATATTCCACTCTTTTATTTCCGAGTTTCTAGCAGTTTTAAGGCATTAAAACGTCAGATCCAGTATTACTAGCTCCTCTTAGGCTCTAGAGAATGAAGATTAAAAACCAGGGGAGGCAGTGAGGAAAACAGAGTGGAAGAAAAATGTGCAATATGACGAACTGTACCTTCTTTTATGGCAAAACTCCACAAACTTTGTAGCCGACCCTCTTTCACGACTGAACCATTTGTCAACAAAAATCCTTCATTTGCATAAATGGTTAAGATTTATCAATTTCTTAGTAGCACACTAAAATTTTTAAGCCTGTAAAACATGTGACATAATCAATCCAATTTCGAACATTCTACCTATCAAGGAGGGCTTAAGAGTCTTGTACGATGCAGAAATTTCACTTTTGTAAACTTTATGGGGTTCTTTATATGATAGCCCTAGTGGCCTATCTTCGTGCTTGAAATATCTGAAACTAGTAGCCATCGACCTACTTTTAAACACGCTGCGCAACCTTTTCCTGATATCATCCAGTAAATACACAGCTTAAATACAGTACAGAAATAAAATAATATCAATAATAGATTCAATAATAAAATAATAGCAATAAATTACAAGATAATATTTTCAGTAATGAAGTTAAAAATATTTTGCAAACCCCACCTTACTATGGTAGACTGGACCATAATTCCTAAATTAGAGAAATGTATTGCCGAACTGACAGATTCAAAATGCCCTTTTTTCCTCGTATAATTAGGGATATGAATAGCGGTAAATATTTCCAATACAAGTGAATCAATCCATAGAATCGGCAGTTGTATAATGGTATAAGGACTTGATGGTAACCCAACTAACAGCACGTTTTTGCATTCTTAGTTTGCTATTTTTATCTTTTTAAACAGTTAAAATATATTAATACTAATCCTTTTAAATGCATGATATGTAGTGCATGTTTGGTGAGAATTCACCCCCTGCCACACACCATTGTGGTGGCTTGTAGGGTATTATGTAGATGTAGATGTACAGAAATAAAGTATCTTTTGAGTTTATCCCGATTTCCACTATTGATTAATCTGATCATGTATAATTTGGTCTAAATTTGGCACAAAAGCCTCACCGTTAAGATTCAAAGCATTTGTATCTTTTTCCTCGCAAAATGGTTTGCTACTAATCACAAATTTCAATCTCTCCAGCTCAATGATAACAATGACCGGCGATACATCACCGCATACATGCAACACTCGTTTGTTATCAACATCCATGGTATCTACCATAACCTAGCTCCAAAATAGTTTTATAGAGTAACAAGAACGCATGCAATCGTGCAAACTAGTGTCGTTAAATCACGGTGGCTATAAGGATTACAGTTTTTGAAAGTCGGGTAAAAAACCTGAACATAGTAGATTCAATAGAGTAGTGGTCGGTATTTGTATCCAAAGAAAAAGGACTTATTTGGACCATTCGACGATTTTCTTTTATATGCCACAAATACTTAGCCAGCCTCAGGTCAAGCTTTCCGTCTTCTCTCTGGGTTACTCTTTAAACCAATCGACCTCGTGTTTCTGGGCGACATTTTTGGTTAGAGGAATGAGAAGAAGAGTTAAGAAGGCAGGAGGAGGAAAGGTGAGCAGTGGAGAAGGGAAGCTCTTGGAAGGAGGAGGAGCTGAGGCGACTCCGACAAAATGCCTTATTGGAGTCGGATACCTAGGGAAATTCCTTCCCATAGCCCATAAACCTACCACTAGCCTACTAATCCTTTCAATCAAAATCCTTACAGACGCAGTAAGAAGTATAATGCAATGAATAAGTCATGCAATACATCAGATACTTGACGTGAACATTTGACCGTGGCGAAGAAATTGAAATAGAACTTCCGGGTAACCGACGATGGTTTCAGTTGTAACACGGTTTTTGCTTTTACTGCTGTCGGCAAAAAGTATGCTTCAACTTTAAGTTAATATAACAACTTAAAGGAAGGAAGGTGATTTAAGATTTAAGTCACTAAGAAAATATATTGGCGTAGCATTTTTGTCACCAGATATACTTTGAGATTTTTTCCTGCATTATAAATGTTACTAGGGACTATTGAGATATATCCAATATGTGTGGAGCAAATCTCTATGAAAATAAAGATAACCATAAAGAGGCTTAGAGTAACAAGTCACATAAAAGGTGATTAGTGTATCTTTTGTGAATGTGTGGCCTTTTTTCATTTTTAAGTCAACCATTAACTGTACAATGAAATACCAAATACTTATTGTTAGTTTTGTTTGGATATCTTACAGCAGCGGTTCGCAACCTTTTAGCAACTGCGTGCCGCTTGAATTTTTTTGAAATTCTGGCGTACCTACCAACAGTCCTATATTTTTTTTAGAAACATATATTTGCTGTCGGAAAAGTGTTCCCAATGGCTTTTTTTATTTTAATTAAATTACTGAGAAAATTTCATATTTAATTATTAATGCACTTGTATTTATGTTTTTTCAACCCTCTATCAAGGCAGCAATATATAGATATACAGAGTGTCCCATTGATCGTGTGTCATTTCTAACCTGTAATTTTAGACACTTCCTTTCGAGCCACAAGGATAAAATTTGGTACCTGGCTAGAAAAAGGATGTAAGTTTTGTTGAGTCTAAGCAAAACATGAAAAATATGACCTTTTGACCCCAGAAATAGGGTCCAACCTAAAATCCAAATTTTGCCTTATGGGCTTTCAATGTTAAAATATTCGAAGTACAAAAAAGATGGAACTAGTTAGCGAAACTTTCGACTAATAGGTTTTTGGACACGAAGAACACGATGGAAGAACTATTGAGGTCAGAAATAGTAACTGTGACCCCTGAAAGGTCACAGTCAAGGGCACAGGTATTACAAAAAATGAATCCCCGCTTCAAACCTGTCGAATCATAGGTTTAAAAAGGTGCCAAGGTCGATTTTAAGGTCTTCATATCCCTCTTTTCATCTCATTACCTTCAAGGGTAACTCAGAGGTCAAAGGTCACAGGGATGGAAAAAATGAATCCAGGCTACAAAAGTGTCGAATCATAGGTTTAAAAAGGTGCCCATGTCGATGGAAAGGTCATAAGATCCCTCTTTTTATCCCTGTAGATATAGATTTGTTGTGCCCTCTGTGCCCGGCAGATGGGTAGTCGAGTAAAGTTTGCGTGCTCACGCACACAGGGGCCCTTACTAGCCTATCGCTCGTAATCGCTCGTGTCACCCACGCGTACCACATGAAAGGCTCCCGCGTACCACCAGTGGTACGCATACCACCGGTTGGGAACCCCTGTCTTACAGCATGTTGCGCAATAGTTAAAATGGGTATTGTGTCCCGTATGAAAGCAGAGTAACATCTGATTTGAATAGCGTGGTTAATATTAGCGTGTGAAAATGATGCATATTTGGTGATTTTTAACACCCTCGAGGTGGTGCTCACTAGATATAGATACAAACAGGATGCTGGCCTGACCACCTTATATCTCTTATTTTCAGACCTGTTTATCAACTCTCGTGAGCCTTTTACTAACCAAAGTCAGTTTCTTTAACAATTTATGCAAATCAGCACTTTTAGGCTGCTTCAAAAATAAAAATAATGAAAGCATAACCAGAGTCTCCCTAATACAGGATAAAAGAAATACGAGACCCGTCCGGAAAGTAAGTACCGTTTCGTTCTACTGCCACCACAACGCTAGTGTCGCAGTTCCGCGCATGTGTACTCGTCTTTATGGTTCATTGTCTCTCGACTGACGCCATTACAGCCAGATTGTGTTGTGTTTACATTTGTTAGTGATCGCCTAAAATGTTTAAAACAATATCTGATCCCGTTGACAGTGAGGTGAGTTCTCTAATACGGTTTTTGAACGCAAAGAATTTTAAGCCAGTTGAAATTCATCGTAAACTTGTAGAGATTTATGGTGAAAGTGTAATGGCTGATGGGATGTTGAGAAAGTGGGTTAGAAAATTCAATGATGTTCAGTGCTCACGACGAAGCACGGAGTGGGCGGCCTTCTGTTGTCAATGATGTTTTGGTTGAAAACGTGAATGAGAAAATTCTTGAAAACAGACGGTTTACGTTAAGAATACTTTTTGAAGATTCCCACAAATATCAAAAACTTTTTTGCATGAGATTGTCACAAATTGCTTAAATTATTGCAAACTGTGTTCCCGTTGGGTTCCGAAAATGCTTACGGATGACCAAAAAACGAAGCGACTTGGAAGTGCTTTGACATTTCTTACCTGATGCAGTTTTGATGGATGTGGCTTCTCAAACAGTATTGCGACTATCACTTATTCTTGAATTTGAAGCGTGATTTTTGGAGGAAGGCACTTTGACAGCGATCATGACTCAAATAACGGTGTTCAGCAATGGCTGTCTTCCCTGGCGACATCTTTCTATGAAGATGGCATAGAAAAGTTGGTTTCCCGTTATGACAAATGTTTAAACAATGGTGAAAACGATGTAGAAAAATAGTTAAAGATATACTCCTTCATATAAAAATAAATCTTGCCTTAAAAAATGTTTTTAATAGTTTTTTACCAAACGGTACTTACTTTCCGGACAAGCCTCGTATATATGCCCTTTGATATGACTAAGAAGTCTGGAGAGCGCATCGTCGTTCTGTCCCCTTCGTTCTCCCTAGCACTCCTTAATTTCCTTCCCCATTTCCACCCACAGGGCTAACAATAATGGGGCGCATTTCCTTAAAGTTTACATTCCTACCATTACATACTTTGCATTTGCCTTCCTTCCTTTCCCGTACCTTCTCGCTCCTGCATTAGGCACTGTGATGCATAACATATTTATGAGCTATTTGATGGCAATTGATATTTCAAAAAAACCAATGGGAGATCAATACTCATGTTTAAAAACAGAATCCTTAAATCAAGAGGCGCCCTCTTTATTTAAGAGTAGATCCCACTTAAATAGGCGCCCAGTATATTTTCTTAATTTAAGAGGGGATCCCACTAGAGTGGTTACCACAAGAAAAACATTCTTAAATTAATAATATTCTCTTAACATCGAAAAGCGTCCTGTATTCTTAAATTAAGAATACCCTCTTGGGAGATAAGTATCCCAGATATCACAATTGTGCAAAGGAGCTGTACCCATGTACCTAACGAAAGATATTAGTCCTCGCAGAAAAAATCACTACTTGCATGAGTAAACCTAGAGTATCAAAATACAAAAAGAGAATGATTATTACAGATTTACCTGCATTTTTAATGCGCAAGTTTTAATTCTTAACCATTTATGCACACGTGTATGCTTACCCTACCTGTCGTATGAACTTAACCTCGGATAACGAACTTAATTTCAATTCTTGAAATCGACTTGAGCGAATTACTGTAGACGACGGCTACCTACCGCTTCTTCGTTAACGAATGATAGATGGGAGGTCGTATATATACAGTTGCTAGCTTGAATGAATAAGTTAGTGAGAATTAACTTTACAACATATGGACACGGGTATTTGCACCATTAAAACATTTCCCCAATTACCATTTTGTGGCTAAAAGTAAGCATGACCGTTATGAATATGCATAACTGATATTCTTTCAACTCCAGGAGAGATAAATAAGAGTTTCCTCAGTAATGTACGCCAATCGCCATATTCATCGGACGGGCCGCGGGATACTTGGCGATACAAGTTGGAACCTGACGTCAATACCACTGTGTTCTGTACTCAATCAATCTGTATTCACAATCAATCTGTATTCACGAACTTTACAACCTTGTTATTCTTTGTCAGTTGATTTATCATTACGTGCTTAAGCTAATTTCGCGCTAATTTTTCCCTTTAACTCGCTTTTCTTCAATTTAGCTCGAATTGTTTTTCTCTTACGGGAAATACGCCATGCGCGATCAAGCACAGGTAACTGTACTCCTCCCTTAGTAGGAACCCTATAGTTGCAATTTCCTTGGAACTTGCACTATTGCTACCAGTGTTGCCAGAGTCCTGCAGCAAAGTAGCCAAGGTTGGCACACTTCATGCAAGTCGAGTGCAACTTGTACGGAACGTGTCAATATTGGCAAACTTACAGCAGGCTTTTATCTAAATTGCCAATCTTGGGAGGAAAAAAATTCGAAAAAAGGAATTGGACTGATAGAAAAATCTGCCTATGATTCGGCTTATTATGTTGCTATCTCTTAATTTTAATTTGGCGCCCAATTGAAGAAAATCACGCGATAAGGTTTAATCTAAACTATGTGTGTAGTTCTTTTGGTACCTCTGCCAACCGTTGCCCGTTACTCCCCTGATCCCCTTCTCGCTAGTACCATTTCCTTGCCCACCTTCCCCTTCTTTCCCCATTCCGTCGTGGATGTGAGTCCCTTAGTAACTATAGCGATTACAAAAATATTCTAACTTTGAGAATATTTTCTTAAACCCTTTAAGTTTCCGGCCGTGACCGCTAGATGACAGTAGTTCCGACTCACTCAAGTAAAAAAATACTCTAAAATCTAGAATATCGTCTAACATGACAGCTGTAAGAATATTTTCCTTTAATTTAAGAATACTTTTTTTCAGTGTACATTGCTCACTAAGAAATAATTCTGGCTAGAATGAAACTAGGCACATACTGATAGGCATTTTAACGCTTCTATCCCTTACCTAATACTAAATTATATTTATCAATACACACGTTGATTGTGCATTTGACTTTAGCTCCTATCCCCATCCCTTCCATTCCTATCCTTATACCTTTCCTCCCGGTCTGAAGCGCCTAATAGTGCAGAAACAGACTTGAAAACACCCATGACATGACATGACTTTTGGATTCGGAGGCTTCAGACCACATATCCCTATCCATTCTATCCCTTCCATCCCTATCCTTATACCTTTCCTCCCGGTCTGAAGCGCCTATTAGTGCGGAAACAGACTTGAAAACACCATGAGACATTTGACTTTACTGTTATTTCTCTTAGAGTCAACACAGCACTATTCTCTCGAAAGAACAAGTGTAAACCACGGATATGCGTGTCCCGCTGAGCTGAGATATCCCATTCTAGGGATGCCACATCGGCTAAAAAACATCGAGTGGTCAATTTTTCGATGATTATAAAAGTACTCACCACTCACTCATTATTCATCGACAAAAAACATCGATGTATCGAGTTTTTATGCCTTCATATCCGAGGTTAGGTGCTATCATAGAGGTAGTAGGTATTATGCGTCAGAAATTTTGCATCTTCTTAAAAACTTGCAATTTTGAAAATTATTCGGAAATCGGAACATAATTACTAAAATGTTGATAAATAATTCGCAAATATTTTTCCATTGAATTTATTTTTAAACATATAAAAAACATATCACTGTTCCATAATGAAATAAAGATAAATAAACATAATACAGCAAAAAACAAATAACACAATAAAGTAGGTGTACCTGTTCCCTAAAAATATTCTAAGCTTGGTAGTATAAGAAAAATCAAATTTAAAAACAGTGGGTTTAAAACGTTTAAACCTCCCAGTATCGGTAAGGAACACTCTTGGCTTAATATGCAGCGACCCCAACCTACTCCTGTTATCTTGTACCACCAAGTTGAGAGCTGATACAATCCTCTCAGAAGGTACTGATGTAGACATGGCGGATCTTGTTCTTGGAAGGCAACACTGGGATGAAAACATGAACGATTTTATGCCTTCACTTTTTCCCTACACGCGAACGATAGGTGGCGTAATTAGGAAAGGTTCGTTCGTATTCTTAAAAGGCTTATGATAACCAGAAAAATGAATTATTGGTCAACCAAAAACATTTATTATACCGCTCGTTTCCTAAAACATCGCTGCGATGTTGAGTGTTTTGAAAACATCGAGTCGATGTTCCATCGGTTGTCTTACCACTCGATGTTTCCGACGTATCGGCAAAAAAACATCGAGTAGTCCGATACATCGATGTCGATGTGACATCCCTATCCCATTCTCAAGGCATGCTTCATCGGAAAATCCCGTGGGAGGATGAAATGCGACATTCTTTAAATGGATTTAGTCACCACACGTATTCCCATTACTGAATGTCATTACGTCTTCCTCCCACGGACAACGGGACCTACAAATGCCAAGAGGGAGGATCTCAAATATTCAGAACGCTTTCCAGACACATCAGTTCCCTCTCAAACTTTGAAGATGTTTCCCTTCTTCTCATTCTCTTCAACTCTTTCAAACCAGACACAAAAATTTTCCCGCGCTTTTTCTTCACATCCTGTCAAAAACACTCACTCGCGAAGCTAGAAAACCCGATATCCTACCAATCAGACTTTCTTCTGCCTCTCAAAGCACTCGTTTTGAATATAGTGATAATTAGCGTATATGAAAGCTATTTCTCTAATTTACCTATTCAAGATTATGCTGGATTAATATAAGTAAGCCACAACAACATACCTATCGTCTCCTTCCAGTGTCCTGGAGCGATTGTAAGAATTTGAAAACATCGCGTTGCAGAGCGGACAAATATAATTCTAACTTCTGTAATAAGGTGGTGTTCCATAGTCATTCAATAGGCATTTAGGGGGCCACATAATGTGTACGTAATATCCCTTTGTCCCAACAAGCAAAACTGGTTGATGTTATAACAGAGAAAACCCTCAGGATTGCATATAATCTTAGGAACTGTATTATTAATTACACGTTGGACAAGATAGTAGTCTGATATTGGATATTAAAAATATTTAGAACTGTATAATAATAATTGAATCTTCCTCTTCACCTGATGATGGTGATGATTCGGTCAAAACCCGGGTCGTAAGAGTGTGTTTTTATTACCGGTTTTTTGTATAAGTTTGTTTCTCGTTAAATTTATTTACATTTACTAAACAACATATTGATTAAAATTATAACCAATATTAATTATTTATTAACCAAAAAATATCACAATTGTATTCCATGGATATTAATATGGGAATTAACACACGACTGCAAGCCCAAAAATTTCACAAACTCCGTTCATAAAAGATTAGATACATTTACTAAGCAAACAAAGTTTTACCATTCTTGACAATTAACACATTACGGTGTGAACAAAGAGCATCCTCTATTGACTGAACAAAACGTATGATATATACGTACATCATAGCAAATAACTGGCAATATTCCATAGAATATAGGGGAACCAAGTAATATGCATGTAAAATATATGTCACTTTGTCCCACCAATCTTGGGGATAACAGAAAGAACTCTCAGGATTGCATATTAACTTGATTATTGTATTATTTATTAGAAGTTTGTAAAAGAAAGTAGTCTAATACTGAATATTAAAAATATTTAGAACTACGTAATAATAACGGACTCTGATTAGTAGAAGAGATGGAAGAGTAGAACTGATTTTATACTGAGAAAACCAAGGAAATACTGAAAGTGTTACGCTAATTTGAAAGATGAAAAACTAGAGATGGATGACTTTAGAATAAATGGGATGGAAGTAAGGAGTAAAGTCGAAAGTGTATCGAGAATGGTCTACCCGTACATAAATTTACGAACATGAGGAAAAACTTGCCTCGTGTTAAGGGAGCATTTTATTAGGGTTCCCATATGGAGCAAACCTCTGTGTGGCCTTGATTCATGGACAAGAACAGTAGACCCGAAATCGTAAGACACGGAGCATTTGACATGTAATCTTCCAGAAGAATAATGATGATCGAATGGATATACCATGTGATTAATGAAGCGGGTCTATAAGGGGGAGCAGAAAAAAGAAGATCCAAATTGTACACTCTACAAATAAGGGGCAATCTCACTGATCACACCTAGAAGGTTTGTTTTATGGAGACAATTATCAAAGGAAAAGGGAAGATCAACTGAGCACACATGATATTTATACACTTTCTTCGAAAATCACTCAGGTGAATAATAGTACAATTTAAAATTTATCACAGGGGGGATGACACAAGGAAAAGAAAACACTAAAAGGATACAGAATGTTCTTAATTTTCGACAGCACAACCGCCTTCTTCAGAGGACAGAGGAGACTGCCTCAGTATAATCGTCTCATGCAAAAAGTGGATTACTAATGAGAGTAAAACGTTAAGACATAATAATACGAAGATATCAACTAAATGGAGTATCGCGAAATTCTTGGGAGATGAATTGCCATTAACGATAACAATTATTATGACAAAATTATACATGCATCGAAAAGGATTGATGATGACTGTTTAATAGACGGAAAATAAAGAAGTACGTGTGACGACTGTCTCTCGCAGAAGATTCTTATTCCTTTAAACTTCGTAGGATACAATAATACAGCACCAAGACATAGAACAACAGTAAAGCCGACTAATTCCTGATGACAGGGACGAATAAAAAAAAACTCGTAAAATTGCAAATTCAGCTTAGTGCTCTCCGATATAACTCAAACAATATTCTTTAGTAAATCATACGCTAAGAGGCAAAAAAAACTTTTAGATCACACGATAAGCCTCAATGGATTGAACCTGAATATGGCTCGAACTTCGGCTTACAGCGTTCACAGGAACTTGAGACACATTACCAAATCATTTCACCCCTCCCTTTCGTGCCACACCACTCCTCCTCCCAGTCATTTCAGCCAAGCATACACGAAGTGGCGTGTTATCCAAAGGAGAAGAATATATTTATAAAAAAAATGGAGGAAAACTCCGCTCCCAACTCCGATTTTTAGAAGCCTTCCATCCTCCCCTCCCACCGCTCCACTTCCTACCTAACCCTCCCCCTCATTCTGCGAGAGGGTTTCGAGGAAATAAGAGAGCAGGGAGAGGGGAGACGTGTCGGGGGGGTTGAGAAACGGCGGTCCGGGGTGAAATGAGACGGAAAGGTCCTTCAAGGAGGATTCCCGGCAAGGCAGGGGAGGAGGGAAGAGAGTCCCCATGCATCTTCTCCTCCGCTCTGATGGGGAGAGACAGGGGGTGGGGAAAAGCGGGAGGGAGAAGGAAAGAGAGAGAGAAAAGGGAGTGGGCTCGGGAAAAGAATGCACAATGAGTTTTGAGCGCCGTGGCAAACGGTGGAGGGGTTGGAGAGAGGAGGCGCCTCTAAGCGCCGACCGACCGGCTCCCTCGGACGACCCAGCGGCCAAGGACTCTCGGAAACACACGCTCTCCCCGGGATCCAGTGGTAACCAAAGGGGAAGGAGAAAAATGAACCATTTCCGAGCCATCTCTTCTGGGGAGAAAAATTTGTACTATACTAGAAGAGAACAGAATAGGCAGCATACCAAAGGGATAGGTAGGGGAAACATTTTAGAGCATCCTGTAGTGCTAGATGCATGTATTAACCCCTTAAGTACTATAGATACTAACAATCTGGTTGCATGAGACAATATAGTTGCTTATATGATCTCGTTCTTTCTCGGCGAATGATATTTAAAAAACATTCTCGGGTTTCTAGCCGAGTAAGATGTTTTGTTGCTAACGTTTCGATGGAATACTCCTCCATCATCCTCAGAGGACGATGGAGGAGTATTCCATCGAAACGTTAGCAACAAAACATCTTACTCGGCTAGAAACCCGAGAATGTTTTTTAAATATAGTTGCTTGTTTGCATGTTCGTAGTGCATGCTTGGTGATCTTCACCCCCTGCCACACACCCTCACGGTGGCTTGCAGGGTATCGGTGGATGTAGATGTAGATTTGATTTCGACGCACGGGGACTGGGCAGCCCCTCGTCGGCTTCTATCGCAAGCTCCCAGTGATCAACTACCTCACGTATCTCCTACCTCTGCACCATGGATGATTAAACTATCCTGCTTCGTAGATGCCTAAATATCAAAAACACTATTCATTCAGAACTTAAAATTTCCTTCGCCATGATTAACGTATTTTTCAGAGTATAGTACGCTGATTTTTCATTCAACATGCATCAGAAATAATGCTTACGTTTATTTCTTTTTACATTTTTCCGTTCGAGAAAGAGTAGTCTAAAATAAATCATTTCCAATAGTTTCTGTTCCATAACAATGATAAGTAGCGTGATATATTTTATATTCCGTGGTTCATCTCACCTCAACAACAACAGAATTATACAAATAAGTTTTAAGATACCCCAGTTGGAGCATTTTATATTAAACCTCATGATCCCGTCAAAATTAACCCAAATTATTTCTACGAGCAATATTAGATTCGCACCGTAGACAAGGGAAAATAGATAAAGCTCTGACCAGTTATGTGTGATAATGAAGGGGATGACAATTGAAGCTGAAGTACACAAGATATGGAAGAAAAATCGGGTCTAGGTCAAGAATTGAATTTGGGGGGCAAAGATTTCCGCAATTGAAGTGATATATTTATGTGGTTCACATTTAGAACGGTACCTACCACGTTTAGTAACAAGGGCTAAGAGAAAAGCAACATTTTAATATAAGATGCATTTACATAGAGATCGTATAACGACAGGAAACCTATATGAACACAAATAGAAATATTTCGTTAGCAGCACAGTATACCTAATATGGGAAGGAGCATCATGAAGTCAGTCATTAGATTATTTTTGAAGATAAGGAAAGCGCAGGTAAGAAGTTTTTAGATGTGTTTGAAGAGTGATGAATTGGTTAATTATGCCGACAGTGAAATCTAGCTGGGAAAAAAAGAATGCCATTTGGAAATTCAGAAACGCGCAGTGAGAAAGAGGAAGGAAGAATTTCCAACATGCGAAATATACTGAAAATAATACCCCAATTATGGATAGGAAGTGAAATATGTAGTAGCGGAGGAGGGATTTTTATGATGGATGATAAGAACACTTCCCGTCAGTAAGCCAAATCGAATGGCCAAAAACCTTGACCTGAAGGAAGAGCCTCAATTAACCGCTTCGCCACAGAACAGCGAATTTTAATATTACGAGACGTAAAACAGGCGTAAAAACAAAACTGATTTCGCGTTTATCTCGCGTATGGGGACGCCAGTCCAGATAGACAAAGCCTCTACGCCTTTTTAATTTTGATCTCGCCGTTTCGCTATTCTTATATTCCGGGGCATATTCATGAGAAAACCTGATTTTTTTACTCATACGTAATGGTATCACGGATGCAGAACGAAACGGTCCCTACATTAGAGAAGTAAGTACCTACGGTGCGGCCGTATAAGCTCTTGGCTTGCCCCCTTGCAGTGGCCACGTAACTCCCCACGTCTCGGAGCATATTTCGGCTTTTCCGGGACAACAGGCCCATTGCGCTTGTAAAACTATTCTACTCCAGCTGTGTGTGTGCATATAAATGGCTTATTTACTCGCCTCTTTCACCGTGGACATTACTCAATGCTATTGCTTTCCAGTTCGCTAACCTAAGCTAAAATAAACTAAAAGTTTGAATAAATAGAATAACTTTTCTTTCTTTGACATTAATATTTATTTTATTTGAGCGTGAACCGTGTCACCACGGTGCTGAGAAGACTGAAGCCATTCCGCAATGCTGATTTTACCCATAAATAAACCATATGAAATGCAGAACATTGCCTACAGTTACCTTGGGGGCTAAGACCTCTGGATCAGCCGAGAAACGCATTACCGTGATATTTGGCCATCCGCATGTCGAATATCAATACATTCGGCCTTGTACTCTCCCTTAAAAAAGGTACATACAGGGTGTCTACGGCAATGGATATTTCAGGTATATCCTAATTTTTAGGTCTGTTCAAGGTTTTCAGGGCTGACTACTAAATTTTCAAGGTTCAAACGAAAAAATTACTCCGTATCTTACACATTAATCTGAATTTGCATTAGCATTAAATTCATTCGAAACTAATCGAAGCAAATCTTTAATTGAATCCATATAAAGAACATTCATCCAATCCATTGTCTCATCGGGTACATACCCGTCTTAATGTTTTGCGATAATTAAAATTACAAGTAACTTTCTATTTCTAGTATTCTCAAATTCCTTAGTTTAGATACTTGAGACGCTTGAGACTTACATGGACCTTAATTGTGAATGTGTTGAAGCTACTTTTAACGCAATGACCCCTAATATTTCGGTCTGCAGTAGAAGTTCACGCAAAAAAATCGAGCATTAAAAAATAAATTTCCAGAAATCTAATGAATGTTCATTTAATTTCAATACATAATTCAACTTTTAACTAAAAAAGAGAATATACACATGCACAATACCATTGTTGTAAGTCATTAACACCTATATAATATAGGCGTTAATGACTTCTATGAATATCATTAACGCCTGAGGCTAAAAGAGGTAAAACTTGAGCAATATTCGTAGTATGAACGAGTAGGCAAAAACAGTAGCAGGAAGTTTCATTCCATTTTTTTACTAGGAACTAACTATAAAAGAACCAATACGAGTCCATACTCAACCATTTTGTCCCTAGCTGACGAAGAAAAGTATGCAAAACCAAGCTACAGCGCCAGAGACAACTGTAATCGGCTTTTGATAGAAATGTACTATCATAAATCACCGAAGAAAACCTTAAAACACAGTGACTAGTCACAGATTAAGCTAGAACAAACCAGAGTCATATTGACGACAATAAAGCATATAGAGGCATTTGGTGGTGAAAATGATCGTGCTTGTCGAGCCAACAAATATTATACCGTACTCACAGAAATGGTATTATCATTCTTCAACTATTTTTCTCTAGCTTGCACAACGTTTCATGACAAAATCTCCATCTCCTTGCCGATTGCAGCGTGTCATTTCTCGCTCCTAAGTAAGTGTAAACTGGTTTCAAGAAATCACAACCGAATTTTCATACCGTAAGAAGTCAACATAGTATCCTAAATTGTTCATCCACGAGTAAGAGAAGTTCAAGAAATTCTTCAAAATTCAAGGTTAGTACACTAAATTCCAGTCCTATTCCCGGTTTTCAAGGCCCATATGAAATTTACGTCTTTTTCCGGTTTTCGCGATTGGTAGACAACCTGACTTAATGTTATCATTAAATGACAGGGTAATTGATTCATGCTTCGAGAAAAAATTATGAGTATTCCACTTTCGTGAAGAACAAGGTATACATAAGCAAAGGTATATAAATACGATAAGAGACGCGTTATGACGAATAAATCATTAAGGTCCACGATTTTGAACTAACGCAGGTAGAGCCTGGCTTAAACTAATGCCACAATCTAAGATATGCGGTATTGCCAAGGGCCGGAAGGTTCCGGGTTCAAGTCCGGGTGAAGTCTACCAGCACACCTCCAGTTTCCATAAAATGAATCCTCTGGGTGATGTTTTGATTTACAGAACTTCTTTCTTGAAAGTAGCAAGTGGCCTAGGGAAAGGGACTGGCCCACTTATCCTGAATGAGGGAATTTTACGTAACAAATTCCTAGTACAGGGTAAGCTCTACCTTCACTTATGAAAACAACCATTGGGGTGAACACTTGAGTGAGTGGCCCCTTAATAATAATAAACATTTATTGTCAGTGACTCATTGGTCCCTTAGATATTGATAAATAAGCAACTGAAAAATACAACTCAAAGATCCTGAAATAATATACATTAAATAAAAACACGAACTTTCCGCCTATTACAAAGAACATTTAACATAAAGCAGAAAGAACCACATGAATGGGGTAATACATAAAGGCATCATGACTAGTAAATGCTGATAAGCACTTATTCGCAGTGGATATAACAAAATAATTGTATTAAATACATTGATAAATAATTGTAAATTTTTCATTTATAGTAGAAGGAAAAAACAGAATGAAAAGGAAACTAAATATTTCAACCCTGAGCATATATGAGTCGGAAAATGTGTACATAATATTACATAATGGATCACAATCCAAAGAAAAACCATCAATTTCACTTTTCATTTCAACATGTTGGAATTTATCAATTCGAAAACTGTTCTTTTAAACCGTGCGATGGATTTACATGCTTTAACATCACCAGGCAGTGGATTCCATCTGCGGGAAATAGACACTATATGAACGATCTATGATACTCTGTACGATGGTGTGGTATCAATAGATCGGAGAGATGAGTTCTTGTACAACTTAACGGCAAGTATAGCAAAATTTATGAACATAAACCCTCCAAAATAAAAATGGATTCAAATTTAAATTTAACTACTGAATATGTGTGGTTGTAGTTAACGGAATTATTAAATGGTACACACGATTTCTGAGATGGGTGAAAGAGTTCGTCAACCCTTCCTCGCCAAGCACAACAACTACACTCGCGACCCACTCCCTCTCCTCCCTCCACCCCTTTTCCCCCTTCCCTACTCTCTGTCCCTCCCCTTCTCCCCCTTCCCCACCATCCCTCCCCTCCCGCCAAACCTCTCAACCCGTTCCAAAAACTCCTCTCCCTCGCGTCTCGCAACTTGGCCTCTCTACACTCTCATACGGCATATACTGCAGCCTAACTGTTGCACTGTCGAGAAGAGGGAGGTCAAAGCCCCTTCTACATCTACATCATACCCTGCAAGACACCTCAAAATTGTGTGGCAGGGGGTGAATTCTCACCAAACATGCACTACATATCTTGCATTAAAATAGGTTAGTATTGATATATTAGTCTAGACTGCAATATTTAAAAAGATATAAATAGCGAACTACGCATGAAAAAACGTACTGTTAGTTGGGTTACCCAAAGGTAAGTCCTTACACAAACATGCAACTACCTATGCTATGGGTTCAATCACTCGTATTGGACATATTTACCGCTATTCATATCCCTAATTGTACGAGGAAAAAAAGACATTTTGAATCTGTCAGCTCGGCAATCAATTTCTCTAATTTTGTAATTATGGTCCAGTGTACCATAGTCAGTTGGGGTTTGCATAATATTTTTAACGTCATCACTGAAAATATGACCTTGGAATTTATTTAAGAGATTAAGTCTAATTTTCAACCTGCGATCTGACAATAATTCCAAATTTAATTAATTTAATAGACTGGTTACGCTAATAAGGCTATCGTACTGTCCCTTTACAAATCTTACCGATCTTCGCTGCACACGTTCAAGTTCGTTATTTAGACCGATTTCTTAGGGATTCCATACACTGGCAGCATATTCCAAATGAGGTCTAACAAGGGCTGAATTTCTACGACGCCTAAATTTCTCGTACATTTTCGTCACATTTACCCAATACTCTTTTGATGAATCCCAGTCTACGATTAGCTTGACCCATTATTTCACGTACGTGTTTACCCCAGGAAAGATCATGTTTTAGTCTTATTCCAACATATTTAATGGATTCCACGTTTGTTATTTCATTATTACTTATTTTGTACGTGCTAGAATGAGAACAATTCTATTTTCAAAACCTATACATTTTTAAAAATTTTATTCTAACTACAATGTATGACACCATTTTTCAATTTTCGGGCCCTTAACACAGTAGAGGGCCAGTAGTGACGAAAATTCACGCAACTACAGACATCGTCACGAAGTGAAGGCCAAATCATTCACCCTACCTCTGATTAACATTAGAGTTACTGATTAATTATGGCTAAGAAGACCATAAAGGCTGCTTTAGATTATACAATTTTTTGTACAATTTCTAGTAAAAACGCTTGTATAAACTGAACGATATTTTATGTTTGTCAAAATGGAATTAGAGCAGGTTCTATTTTCCGCATTCCGTTCATTCAGACATTCGTGCAAGCGTTCACAATATATGCCGCTTTACACGGTGCAATTCCCTCATACAAGCGTTTGTACAAGAAAATGCACAAAAAATTGTATCGTGTAAAGCGGCCTAAAGAGAGATATCCATTTATTAAATCAAAATGGAATACCTCCAGAATCAACGCTACAGTGTGTCAAATGTATTTTAGCCAAAGCACGATGGATTACAGAAATTGCTATCCATTTATTTTCAGTTAATTAAGACATATACCACTATGGTAGCTGGCACAATAGTTAGTCAGTCAGTTATTCCGGGAAGGCGACCGACAGCTGAAGCATTTCACTCCATTTAGGATAGATAGGTAATAAAGTCATATAATAATAATAGGTAATAAGTTAACAAGGCTTTAAAATCAATGAGGTAAGATCATTTCAGGTAATGGAAGAAAAGTGGAGAGAAATACGGCATTGACATCAGCCTGCTGTCAACGGTTATGGATAATGCTTTGGAACAGATACAGATTTCCTTTGCTTGCCAATTTAAAGGAAGCGGTATGATATAAAAGATGAACTAAGAAAAAACCAAGTTCCACCACTACTAATACTACCACAATTTCTCCCCCACTGAATCAAATCCAGTTAAGCTTATTAATATTCATTCCGCTAACCTAACTTTTCCCGGCTTACCAGGTTCCCTACGATATCACTTTCACCAAAAACTTATGCTATCTAATCAGTCAGCCTCAGTCAAAAATCTGACTACTATATTCTTTAATTTCCCACTCTAACTATCACAACTTGTCACACTTATTTTCCAAGGCACTCTTGATTCCAAGAATCATAAATATCTTCAATTCATTCTCATCTATTTGCTACAAAATCAAAGTCTCGGAATAATGGCAAGGTGGCGAGCAGGATTTTGAACCCTTCATCAACTGTTCCTCACGACCATAATCAAGTTTTCCACCAGTTCTCAAGTTAGTACGCGTCTTTCACCAACTAAATTCTTCCTATAACTAAACCCAGACGTATTTCTTTTCGCATAACTAATTGAAAAGCGATGAAGTATGATTGTACAATGTGCTGCACAAAATACTTGCTGGGACGGTGAAGCATACTAATGTATTTCCAACCACAATAGCCATAAGTGCATTTTAGGATACACGCTGAAGAAAAACTCACCACAGCTGCTTATCAATAAAACTGCATTTGAGTAGATCGTCACAAACTATGAGGAATCTTTCGGGAACTTACCTAAAATGAAAGGAAAAAAGCATTTTAGACAAGAACGAAACATTGAAATACAATCAGATGTACATATGACATCTACGCAAAAGTCCATTTTCAAATTAGTAGAGAATGCGTTTGCTTCATACCATAAATATGACAATAACCCATTAATCTGAAGAAGGAAGCATACATATATTTGAAAAACAAAACATTGTTTTTAAGGGAAATCAATCAGAGTAGAGAAATATGCCATTGTTTATCATAGTTATTGCCGAAGCTTTACATTTTAATTCATTTCTGATGAGGAAGTTATTATGGATTCGTTTCTTGGCATTGCACAGCAACACATAATCCACCGGCAGGTTCGGTTTCTAGGTGATTTTGCTCCATTAAACACTGATAATATTGATATTCAATGACCTACCTTGAAAATATTTTGCTATACGAACTTCATCTAATTTCAAATCCAAACTTCACCTAATAGATGAAGCTAAAACTAGACTGTTGATTTATGACTGTAAAGTGGAGCTCAGGCGACCAATATTTCGGCAATGAGAAAAGAAATTTATTTAAACACAAGACATCCTACACACTGCATTACCACCACATCGGCTGGCCAGTTGAAAGTTCGAACTTTGGAAACACCAGTGAGTAATTTACCTGCCAAGGCACTTAGTGAGTAAGTAGAATATGCTGACCATTAAGCAACCGCCCGGTAATTAATGGCTGGTGGTAGGCATTATCGCCGGCCAACGAAAGGCTTCCCACGATAATCACCTACAGACGATGGATGCCCTTTCTGACTACTTAAGCTTATGAATGATAAATTAGAAACCGCAATTTCGTGTATGGATCTGCATCGTCTCTCAACGCCAGAAGGAAACAATCTACTCTCTTAGCTCCCTGCTCTTCAGCATTTATATGAAATTAAAAATGTTTCGAAACTGAATAGCGCACATACCTCAAAACGTCCATTTTCCTTGAGCAGCATTTATCTTGCCTGTTAGAACAAGCACTACAAGCTTATTTGCTCACATTCTAACTGAATATTGGCAAGTTAAGAAATGCTGAAGTATAGTCGTCCTCCATCTTGAAAATGTGCATTGAAGGAGGTTAAAGATACGCACTGACCACAAAACCAACAATCGTGTAAGTGGGCTAGTTTTCTAACACAGGAGCTAAGCGTCAATAAAAATGAAGCCAAAGCGGAAATTCAATGGCTATTTCCGTGTAACTAATTTACTATTTACTCTTCTATCGACCTATCCCATTTTGCAGAAATTTACCAAAGTTTTAAGCATGTCCCACAAGTTAGTACACATCACTTCTGGCCTCAACTGGTTTCGACGATAGCAGTTGAGATAAAAATAGCTTCCTAAAACGGATTATTATTAAGAAACGCATCTCGTTATAATCACACCAACATTCCTAAATGTCAACCCAGCTTGTTATAACCTTAAGAGTCTTTAACTTTTCATAGGGAACTTTTATCAACTGCAGCAAATTGAAAATGTTCAACACATGCAAAATTACTGAGTGGGTATAGAATTACATTTGAATTTAAATCAATGACTGAAAGTGCCTTTTACAGGAAATTTGGTACCATAATAAAAAGATCAAATGTGAACGCTTCCTACGACAGAGTTAGCATAGTGACTCCTAGGAAACCCACCCGGCACATAATTACAACCATAACCGAACAATTAGGCTATTTCTGTCTATACCAACTGAGATAGTATATAATTTTGCATTTATGTAATAATGATATTCGTTTGGAGAGTCCTAGATTTGAGAATAAATTCAAAGCTAATCGTTCACATAAACTGGAAATACCATCTGTATTCCAAACTTTCGGAGAGTTGCATCTTATCATTCCAGTAACTTCCATTCCAGTTGCTAAGTGCGATACTCTCACATGGGACCTCATTTTGGTCCGAACCAAATTATAATTCTGAATATTTTAGTAACAAGCAGGACGATCGGGTTGGTGTGGCGGCCACGGTACGGCGGGCCCGGGTTCGATTCCCTGCACTGACGGATTTTTCAGTGGAAAACCGGTCCCCACTTGAGTGCCTAGTGGAGGGCATTTCAAGTTCAGTACTCTGTCCGTCGGATGGGACGTTATGCCGTGGTCCCCGTTAAGAGTAGGCTGATGCTTACGCCGGGTTTTTCTCCACCCTTCCTCCGTTCCCTGAGAACTCCTACCTTTACCCAATTACCCATCTATCCTAAATGGCGCCAATGACCTCAGCTGTCGGTCGCCTCCCCTGAATAACCTAACAACAATCAAAGTAGCGCTCCAGACTCACCAACCATCACACAACCCGATAGATGAAGGTACCCAATAAGTGACATGCTACAACTCTTCTCTCATTATTTACCCACAAGACGATATCTCTATATAGGTATATAGACAACATCTACATCTACATAATACCCTGCAAGCCATCATAAAGGTGAGTAGCAGGGGGTGAATTCTTACCAAACATGCACTACATATCATGTATTTAAAAGGATTAGTTTTTATATGCCTGCTGTTCTAAACTTCATTATTTAAAAACAGATAAAAATAGCAAAGCAAACATTCAAAAACATGCTGTTAGTTGGGTTAGCTTCAAGTCCTTATACCAACATGTAGCTACCAATGTTATCCATTTCTACACACGTATTGGATATATTTACCGTTATTCATATCGCTAATTGTACGAGGAAAAAAAGACATTTTGAATCTGTCAGTTCGGCAATCAATTTCTCTAATTTTGTAATTATGGTCCAGTGTACCATAGTAAGTTGGGGTTCGCAAAATATTTTTAACATCATCACTGAAAATATTATCTTGGAATTTGTTTAAGAGATTAAGTCTAAATTTCAACCTGCGATCTGACAATGATTCCCAATTTAATTCATTTAATAGACTGGTCACGCTAAAAAGGTTATCATACCGTCCCTTTACAAATCTTGCCAATCTTCGCTGCATACGTTCAAGTTCATTATTTATACCGATTTCGTAGGGATTCCATACACTGGCAGCATATTCTAAATGAGGTCTAACAAGGGAAAAGTAGCTGATTTCTCGTACATGATCGTCACATTTACCCACATTTAGTCACATGTATTCTTTTGATGAATCCCAGTTTACGATTCGCTTGACCCATTATTTCACGTATGTGTTTATCCCAGGAAAGATCATATGGCAGTCTTTTTCCAAGATATTTGTTCGATTCCACGTTTGTTAATTCAATTTTACTTATTTTGTAAGTGCTAGGAGGAGAGCTATTCTTTTTCCAAAAATTCATTACTAGACATTTAAAATAATTTACTTCTAACTGCCATGGATGACACCAATTTGCAATTGCCTGTAGGTATATCTTGGTATACATACTCTGAAATATGCCAGAATGAGAGCCTGGCGATTCCAAGCTTGACTTCAACATTCTACCTTACCCACCTTTGTTGCGCTGTAAATACCGTTGACTAAATTACAGCAAAGCTCCACCACGAGGCGAGTAAAATGTCTCCTATAACGTAACTATATCTTCTGCCTCTCCAGGCGCTGCTATTTCCACTCGACTTGAAGCTCATAAGCTTCCCATCTCAAACACACCACGGAGAATCCTCATCCCCAAGGGGTTTTTTACTATATTACGCATAAAGTGGGTACTATATTACGGAGATGGCACAGTTTCCTGGTTTATGAGCGACGCAGCAGAGCCATTCCTAGAGGAAAATAGTTACCTTGGCAGAGGGAATAATTTTCAATGCTCGAAAATTTCTATCCCACCGCAAACACTATACAGAGCTGAACTAGCCGCTTTTGCTTGCCTTACAGTCTGCTTGCATCAAAATTTGCCCTGCATCTTTAAATTGCATGAATATCAATTCTTCCTTAAAATACAAATTGTAAAGGGCACAAAGGCACTTGAATTCGCCTAGGGTCGTAAATGTTTTCCGTGGTGAATATTTAAGCAACCGCTGAGGCTACAAATATGCGCAAAGCAATAGTGGACACAACGCAAATATGGATGAGCCTAAGAGAGGATGGTGACTCATAAGTTTCAACTAGGAAACTTACACGGTATTTATAATTTGAACTCAATTACACTGTTATTCATAAGCTATCACTCAAATGCACAAGCTATCGCTTATATTCACAAGCAATCACTTATATTCATAAGCTATCACTGTTATTCATAGACTGAATTCTAGTTTGAAAATGAATATATTTATATAGATATATGGATCAATGTTAAAGGCATGAGGGTGACGCTTAAACAAGTAAGAAATTGAGCAAGCATCACTCCGCAAGTAACGCATGCATCAGTTTATTTTGATCAACAGGTAACGTGACGCCTTCATATCGACAAATGATGAAATTTCACACATAAATTACTGATTGATAACACCGCCTTCAATAATACATCATATTATGAAATACCTGTTCGACAGACTTATGGAAGGTTGGAGATCGAAATTATTACTATAATTATGGTCATTGGAACAAGCAAAACACTACGTAAGATATTTTAGTCAATTTGAAAGATTGAAATGCTAGTTTTTTTATTACTTTTTATTAAAACGGTGAGCATAAATGCATGAAGAATACTAGAAGTTACAATTTCAGCTTAACAGCGTGCCGTGCTTCATGCTTTGCCGTACGATAAATATATTAATGACAATTGGTTAAACGTACAGGCAAATGAAACCAGTAAATTTTAGTAACGTATCAAAATATTTATTAATCGATTTCCTCTTATTGTGTGATTTCCAAGAACTACCTTTTATTCATGTTAATTGACCAAAGATATTAAAAGTATATATACCGGTTGCAGGTACTTAATTCGCCAAAATGTTCAGTGCCTGTCATTTAATTCATTAGGTATGTCATATTTATCAAGGAATGCTATTCGTGAACTTTAAATGACATTAAAAATTATTGGTAGAGAATTCCATTCCACTCCCCTCAGATGGTGTAGAAGGGAGAAAAAATGTGCACAAAAGATGGAAGAAAAAAGGGATGTTGAACATGGTCGGGGAGGAAAGGGATTGGTTGTCAAAAATTTGGAAAAGCCAGAGTAGGTGAATAGAACAAGTATTTAGGGCAATAAAACGCCAAAGGTCGTTTTCGAGGTTGATTGCTGAGTAAGGACGGTAAGGACATATGCAGATTTGAAGAGTAAACTAGCTTAAGGATGGTTCCTCTATATGAACAAAATACTAACTGGATAATAACTAACTAGGGATAATCCATCAAAAACTACCCTAAAAAGTCGAAAATTATCACGCAAGCAATTAAATTATATCATAAAAGATTAAAAGAAACTGTTACGCTGCTTGGATCAAATTTTTAGAGACCTTGAAGTCCTAAAAAAAATTAATAGAGTTGATTTCGCCGTTTGTGATGAGAAGATGAAAAATCGATGTTATTTTTCACTAGTTAGGCCCCACCTTCAGTTTGAAGCCACTGTATGGGATTCGAATAAATTAGCTTTGATCAGAGAACCAGACAGTGTGCAGCGTAGAGCAGCTAGGTTAGTTAAAAGGTGTTACGATTGGTTGAGTAGCGTTTCAGAATTGATTCAAGGATTAGGGTGGGAATCATTATCAGAGCGTAGGTTTAAGTACAGATTAAATCTCTTACAGAAATTTCAATCGGATAGCTTTACTGAAGATGTTAGGCATATATTAAAAACACAAGCGTATTATGCTAGATTCGACAAGATAAATAAGATTAGAGAAATAGATTGTCGTACCGATAGATTCAAAATGGCATTTTTCGCCCGTACTATAAGAGAACAGAATAGGCAGCATAGCAAAGGAATAGATAAGTGAAATAGTTTAGAGTATTCTGTAGTGGACGATGCATGTATTAATCCCTTAAATACTATAGATACTAACAATGTAGTTGCATAAGACCATATAGTTGATTGTTTGCATGTCGGTAGTGCATGCTTGGTGATCTTCACCCCCTGCCACACACCC
Organism: Platycnemis pennipes; assembly: GCA_933228895.1. NCBI lineage: Eukaryota > Metazoa > Arthropoda > Insecta > Odonata > Platycnemididae > Platycnemis > Platycnemis pennipes. The sequence continues at coordinate 116,611,870 of OW121850.1, forward strand.
TCGTGGCGGTTTGTAGGGTATCGAGTAGATGTAGATGTTTTTTGACCCAAAAACCCTCTCACGAAAACGTAAACTACATTCAAGCGTGTACTTTGGTATGCGTTGGAGTGGCGTGTACTGAGGGTGCCTCAAACCGCGAGCACGGAACTTGGATCGGCCAAACGCCGCCTTTGCGACCGCACATCCCTCCTCTCCCCCCAACTCCTCCCACCCCCTCCACATCTTCGACTCCAACCCCTCCCCCCCTAACCGGCACTCACAGCGGCCCGGGGACACACGCTTTATATTTAGAAGATCGCGGGGACAGGAGAAAGAGGGGCGGGGAGGAGAAATGTCTGCGAGCGAGAGAGGAGGGGAACGGGGGAGGGAGGGAGGGCCCTCCTAAGGGGGTGAACGAGAGTGTGGAGAGAAGGAAGGAGAACGAGAGAGAGAGAAAGGGAGGGAGAAAGAGGGGAAGAGGCGCAATTCCCGACTTTTTGAGTGGAAAAGTTCGAGTGTACCGTGCGCACGCGGAAGTGAGGGGCAGGCGCCCACAGGTGTCTTGAGGGCCTTAAGGGTGGACCCCGGAAGCGACTCCGCGGCGATAAAGTTTCATCCCGACCGGCCTCGAATAAACACAAGTTCCCGCGTAACTAGGATACTTGGGTGCTCCTCGGCCACCGCGATGGGTGAGGGGGTTAAGCCACGCGCCCGGGTTGGCGAGCCAAATTATTAACAACTCGAGAGGAACAATCAAACGCCACTGCGAGACCGTTCTTCAAGACGGTCACTCCGGATGCATGCGTGCGTCGGCGGTGGCGAAACGACCCCTAAGGTCTATTTTGCCTTCGGGGAGGTGGGCGGATAGTCAGGCATTCTGTTGAGACGACACGAAATTAAGATCAATTGCACATCTAAGGTAAGCTACGTGATTGGTTAGAGGTAGAAACCAGAATAATACACAGAGGTCCAACATTTCCAGAGAATTTTATGTGTTAAAAGGCTTCAAACAAAATAAATGAGTCATTCTTTTAAGTTTATAAGAATATGGCTCTAAAAATTGTAATTTAACACAGGGACGGATGTTTTTATTTGCTTTTTTGATACCAAAGGAAGCGGCCGACAGCCATCTACATCTACACGATACCCTGCAAGCCACCGCGAGGGTGTGTGGCAGGGGGTGAAGATTACCAAGCATGTACTACTGACATGGAAACAAGCAACTATAGGGTCTCATGCAACTAGATTGTTAGTATCTATTATAGTATTTAAAGGATTAATACATGCATCATGCACTACAGACTACTCTAAAATATTTCACCTACCTATCCCTCTGCTATGCTGCCTATTCTGTTCTCTTAAAGTACGAGGGAAAAATGCCATTTTGAATCTATCGGTACGACAATCTATCTCTCTAATCTTATTTATCTGGTCGAATTTAGCACAATACGCTGTTGTTTTTAATATGTGCCTAACATCTTCAGTAAAGCTATCCGATTGAAATTTCTCTAATATATTTAATCTGTACCTTAACCTACGCTCTGATAATGATTCCCACAAAAGTATATTTTGCCTTCGGGGAGGTGGGCGGATAATCAGGTATTCCGTTCAGGCAACACGCAAATTAAGGTCAATTGCACATCTAAGGTAAGCTACGTGATTGGTTAGAGGTAGCAACCAGAATAGTATACAGAGATCCAACTTTTCCAGAGACTTTTTTGTGTTAAAAGGCTTCAAGCAAAATAAATGAGTCATTCTTTAAAGTTTATAAGATTTTGGCTCTAAAAATTGTAATTTAACACAGGGACGAGTGTTTTTATTTGCTTTTTTGATACAAAAGGAAGTGGCCGACAGCCAAGGTCACTTGCACTATTGAGGGAAGATGAATGGGTAAAGTTAGGAATTAGTCAGGATGTGAAGAAGGAATTAAAGGAGAGAAGACCGTCGTCGCAGCACCAGGGCTTAACGTCCCATCCGACGGACAAAGCAGTGAACAGGGAAATCGCTCGCCACAAAGCACTCAAGTGGGAACCAAAATACCATTGAAAAATCCTCGAAAAATACCGGGAATCGAACCTGTACTCTCATAACAGGAAGTAATCACTTTGGACACCAACAATCACACCAATCTAATAGCAAACTCACTCCAGAAAATTTCGTCATCGTAACGTATCACTTTCATCTCAGTCATTGCAACTTACTGTACAATTTTACAATTTTAAGCTGTATTGATTCATACAATCATGTAGTCGGTGATAAATTGAGAGAATAAACATGAGAAATTATGAAAGATCTGGTGTATTCCCGGCGTATAGTGCTGGTGAAATCTTCACGGGTTCTCCACAGGGCCAGGGAAACGGATAATGCCGACGTTTCGATGGCTAACTCCGCCATCGTCCTCAGGGCGTCGAGTGAGAAATTTTACACCCTGCCCTTCAGCGAGCAACTACTAAGGAGAGTTCGCTTGCAATAGGAATGGTATAGCCAACAAGAAAACAATACATGACAGCAAGGATCTAACTACAAGATAAGTGTCCACTGTTGAAGGGGCAAAAAGGGGATAGGCATCGTTACACTCCTAATCACATTCAATACTCTTTCCTTTACCCTCACTGAAATGCAAACACAAACTTTTCACCCCATTTTTCTTTCTTTTTTCGTCCAAAATGTTCTCATTAAGGAATGCGAAACAGCGGCGAAAACCTTGACGGAGTTACGCGCTGAAACTCTGCTAGTCTCAAGAAAACTACATGGAATAAAGAAACCTCTGCAGCTTAACTGGTTAGAGCATCTGGCCGGAAATCTGGAGGTTCCGACTTCCAATTCCGGTCAAGGTGAATGATTTTTTTCCCTTTAGAAATTCTTCCATAATCGCCACACAAGCATGGAAGCAGGTGAACATGAATTTTCAGATAAAGGCGTTACCAAGCATTGAAACTAGAGTCGCCTTGGAAATAAATAAACTTCAAGTGGCTTTTCAGTGTTAATGGTCCAATGTCTTCATTCCTGTGGTTATGCCCCTTAACGCATACCGATCCCTGATTCAGTATTCATTCAGACGTTCTCATCATTATCATCAGTCAACAATTCTAAGATTGGTTACACGCAGCTCTCCACTTAATTATTTTTCCAGCTAATACACACGTATGTACGTATTTCTTCTCTCCCCAAGTTCACATACGGTAATAAAACCTTACAAGAAAATACTTATATCGAGAAAAGCCTTGGAAGGGACTTGAACGTGGGATCAACTGGCCCGCATTCGAGCAGTGAAATCAGCGAGCTTTAACGCCAAACCTGCTTTCAGTGGAAATTGTTGCATTTTTTTACCCTGAATTTAATTCGTTTGGGAAAGAACTTCCGCAGGTTTTTTGTAAGCTCATGAAAATGGGATGCAAAATTTTAAAAAATCCAATACCTTGGAATATTAGGAATACGAGTAAGTACCAAGGCGAACCAAGATAAAAAGTGCCAAAAATAGTATAAAAACTGGTACGCTGCCAGGGAACAAAAATTGCCAAGCAAGAGCAACCAAAACTCCTTGGTGATGTGGAATAAACGATTATCCTAATAGAGAACCAAGTTTCAATTTGATAATGACACTTTGTTGCCCAAACCATGGTCGGATTGGAAAAGAAAATTCGCTTTGTACATTCCACACACAATTTTTATTGACTTCGATCATGGTTTGACAATTTATATGACACGTAAATTGTCGAAAACATGGTCGAAGTCAATAAAACTTGTGTGTGGAATGTACAAAGCGAATTTTCTTTTCCAATCTCCTGGTTCCACAAAGTAAAGCCTCAAACGTTGAACCATGGTCGGATTTTAATCATCATCGGTCAACAATCCTAGAATTGATAAAGTCGAAAGATAAAGTCGAAAGACGAAGCTCCAATTTTGTGGAAGGATACCATTGCGGCAATAAAATGTCTTAGTGACTTCCACACTTTTATTAAGGATTTTAGACCGGTTTCGGCAGTTACGCCATCATCACGTAACAAATTTGTTTTTAAAAATTATTCTAATAATGTAGTCAGTCAAAAACAAAATTATCTAAATTACTATGCAAATAACGTGAAAATCCGATGAACGGTTTCGTAATTATTCAGGTTTAAACTCAAGTCTACAAGATTTTGGCGCGCACAGTAATTTTATTTCTACCATTACTTAAAATCTGCCTCGAACATTTTCCTTGGAGAGGTAAGCCAATGTACGTATTAAGACAGGATCAATAGAAGACCGGCGTCAAAGGAGTTATAACTCGTAATAATAATATTTTCTTAAACACCATAAGAGACACATCCGCGGCGGGCAATAGTTCGTTATTTCCGCAAGCCCTTCATTAAAATTCATATGCTTGGAGAATGACGGAGCCATTAATTTAAGAATCCTTCCTGCCTTCCACGCGAGGGAAGAGGTGATTGACTCGCCCAATGCTAGGCCCCTTAGCATGGCCTTCTTCCCCATACATATACAACATATGCACGCCACAAGGTTGAAATCAGAACCGCCCCCGGTGCCTTATGACCGCAGATGTGGCGAGAAAGGGGAGGGGAGGAGAAGAAAGAGGAGAGGAAGAGGAGGAGTTGGGGAGATGGGAGAACGCGTGGCAATGTGAACAAAGAGCAACTGTCTCTCTTCTTCCCAGACCAGCCTCAGTCGCGTCCGCCAGCCGAAGGCGTCGATTGAGCAAGTGCCAAGGAAGGAGTCTGACTCGTCTTAAGTTACGCAACCTCGTCCCAAAACCTCTCCCCATCGACTACCCTCACCCCTTCTTTCTCCATCCCCAGCAACCTTCCCACTAGGACTGTGCGATACCACGATATATCGACGACGATACTCGATATGCACTTGATATCGGGAGTCGATATTTCGAAACGCGATATGACGATATGTCGATATCCCGATATGACGATATCTTGATCCCCGTGTTTTTTCCTGTCACCCTTAATAATGTCTCCATTTGGCGGAATTTATCGATAATGGTAGATCGGATTAAAGTGCTATAAACGGTTTCTTCCTTATGAAATATTACACTTCCTTAATCGTTAATTATATACTATTTTAAATTGTCTAATTTGTTATTGTTATCGCTATAACTTTTTTATCATAAAATTTGGGTGCAGGGAATGGAATGGCCATGGTGCGATTTCATCACCGAAAACTCGAATTCAACCAGAAAAGTAGAAAATTGTTTATTAAATTATTGTTTTTACACCATAATTCCGAATTTTTAAAAATTTTCACCGTTCTTCGACCAAGGAAAAATGGTTATATTTGAGTTCATATGGGCTGTTCAAAAAGTTGAAAAGAACCTCCATTATCTAAAATTATATGCTCTTTCGCCAAGTTATTACACTATAATATATAAGTTATTATAAGTCGATATCCGATATCCAGATATGTCGATATACGGATATGTCGATATACCGATATGTCGATATCCCGATATTTCCATATCACGATATTTCCTATTAATATCGCGAAACCGATATATCGCCGAATCCGCGATATCAGAATGATATCGTCAAGCGATATTCAAAACAGCATATCGCACAGCCCTACTTCCCACCTTCCACATCCCCAGGGCGGCCTTCCCCTTTCCGGCAGGGAACGAAGGAAGAGAGGAAAAATACCTCTCTCTCTCCCCCTCATTCTACTACCACGGTACCTCTAGGAACGCTCATAAAACACATAAAAGTTTCGTCTAGGCTAGACAGTCTTCCCAGAGCGACCTCCCCAGAGCCGTTCAATTTCCTCGGGAACGATGTTTTCATTTCGGACGTGCTCACGGCTGAAGAGGAGACGGCCGTGTCGAACCGTGCTGCCATTCACCCCCGTCGTTCTATAGATCTTTGTGACACTCAAATTTCCTCTTCATTGCGCTTTTCTCAAAACATTCCGTTAAGGAGCGGTAAAAGTCGTCGACTTCCGACACAGGAAGGCTTTAAAACCGTTAATGCCATTCCGACATTTAAGTCAAGAGCTCCTTTTTACCTACTGGGGTACTGGAGGATTCAAAATGAATCAACCGTCTGGGTTTTATTCGTACCTGTCTCATTTAAATGAAACTGGGATAAGTATGCACGAATTGTGAGCTAGCAGCTTACTGATATTTTGAGTAATTCATTGTTATCGAATGGTTAAACAGGATTTACGTTTAAGGAAAACCGCCGACATAACTGAAGCTTAACCCTAAGTTTGGGTTCGCTGACAAAAAAGCAAGTTAGGCTACACTTCCGACCCGGCTGGGGTAGCCAAGTGGTTGGTTACGTGCTCACCTGCCATACCAAAGGACGCGGATAAGAGTCCTAGGACATAGATGTTGCACATATCTTAGATGTAAGATTAGTTTAGACGCACGAAATAACGTCACTGGTTTCAGAACTTACAAACCAAACTCCACAACTATGGACTACCGAAGTAGGCCTAAATAAGCAATAATTGATTGCATTTTTCCGAAGTCGTCACCTAATATTTAGAGTTCCTTAGCTACTCAATACATTGGAAGAGAATAGAAATTGAGAACATGGAACGAAATTCAGACAGCCTCATGCTCAATTTGGCAGCTGACCTACATTCCGAAGGGGCTAAAACATTTCACGTACTCAGATCTTTCTTGAACGATTTGACTGAAGTTCTCATAAGACAGGGGAAGACGAAAGAGAGCTCATAAGAGAGATATTTTTGGGGAGTGATGGGGCGAGGAGAAAAAATTGATGTTGGCATTTGTATACTGCCGGCCGCATTAGTCAGACGGTTGCGCGTGTCAAACTGACATTGCATATGTCGTGCGTTCGAATCTCGCACATGTTTGTTCTGTTTTTATAACTAGGATTACGATAGGTTATTCAATAGTAATAACTTTAGAAGCTAACATTATTAAAGTAGGTTTATGTACTCTTTTTACCATAAGCCTATTACCGAACAAATTTTTTTATGTTACCAGGTCAAAATTATGATACGAAGACATTACCAATAAAATTGAATTAAATAGCCTCCACTCATGATCCCTTATAAAAATAATAATCATCATGACCAATCATCATCAACAGGAATAGGGAGACCCAGAACATCACTCCACTGCAGTATCCGCTACTGATTATAATATCGTGACATTTCCCAACCACACTGCCCACTCCTTAGCCCGGGATTATGATGAACGTTTGCTGACGCGGCAGTGAACGCTGACGTAGCGGCTCAATTGTTGGTGGTATATCACGATCGACGGCGGTCCAATATGGCGGCTTGGCGAACACCCACCTCTTCCGTTCGAATTACAGTAAAAACCGTAAGTGTTTACTTTTTTCCAAAGATTTTCTAGCCTGAGTGAAATGTGAACACAGCAAGTTGTGCTGTGAAAATTTCATAGAAAAACAACGATTTTCAGTGGTCGAAAAATGTTTTTGAAAAGTGTCACCCTCATCCGAACATTTTCCCCCAATTTATGTTCAAGTCACTCGTGATTGGCTGACGGAAACCAACGTGACGGGAAAGCTAGACCTTAAGGTCGGGATTAAGATGAACGTTTTCTGACGTGACGGAAACGGACGGTGGCGGTGAACGGGAACGTAGCGGCTCAATTGTTGGTGGTGTATCACGATCGACGGTAGATAGAAAAAAACTGCCGTTTTCCAATATGGCGGCGAGGCGAACAGTCACCTCTTGGGTTCCAATTGGTGTAAAACCGTAAGTTTTTACCATTTTCCAAAACTTTTCAAGCGTGAGTGAAGTGTGAACATAGCAGGTTGTGTTGTGAAAATTTCATCGAAAAAGGACGATTTTCAGTGGTCTAAAAAAATTTTTGAAAAATGTCACCCTCATCAGAACATTTACCCTCCTCCCCCCCACTTGATCTTCAAGTCACTCGTGATTGGTTGACGGAAACCAACGTGACGGGAAAGCTAGATCTTGACAAGCTTTGCTCTACGCACGTCGGTAGCACGTCAACGTCCGTCCATCGTGCTTAGCTTCATTGCGTTCCCATTCTCCTAACTTCAACCACACCACCGCCCGTTTCCGTCACGTCAGAACACGTTCATCGTATCCCGGCCTGACAAGCTTTCCTCAAGGTCCGTCGGCGGCTCTGTCATCGTCCGGCCATCGTAATTAGCTTCATTGCGTTCCCATTCTTCTAGCTTCAACAGTGCCACCGTCCGTTTCCGTCACGTTAGAAAACGCTCATCGTAATCCCGGAATTACTAAGCACATTTCATGCACGGAGTCTTGCATTCTCTTCCCTCTTAATAACATTCTTCACCATCACTCCTCATCTTAACATGTTTCCGAAACTTTATTCGGGCTTGGTTCCAGAAATTTTATGCGAAAAAAATAACTATCTAGGGAAAATTAGTATACACTCTTTTTGTTAGTGGGTATTTCCATTGGCATGCAATATATAAAACATGAATATTATGAGATATATTCCAACATTCGCAAGGTTGTACTCGCTTTGAGAAATCTCGACAATAACCGCTGAAAAACTTGAAAAAATAGCATGCCGATGATGCTCATAGTTTCGAGCTAAAAGAGGAATATCTAATAATCTCTGGTGAAATCGAAGAAGTCGTTCCACTTCGATGGATCACAATCGTGAAACTAGGAATCGAAGGAACGCAGCTCTCGAACTTTGGGAGCTGGAGTTGAAAAAGTCGTACAAATCCCTCTCGCCATTTTTTGTCATCGGAATAAAACTTTGCCATATGACAAGTCTCCTAGCTCCAAATGCGGGATTTCAGAACAAGAAATACCATGACTAATCTCACAGCTCAAATTGAAAATTTTCACATTTTCCACGTCAATGACTTTCTTGACTCAGTCAGACAATGAGTCAGTCTCAAGACAATTCGCGGCACTCTTGAGACTGAGAATAGAATTTTAGGTTACCCTTCTTAGATTTTCCTATTCATCCAATTGGGCTTCCCTCTCCATTACCAAGGATAATTAGCAATAGTCCCTAACTAGGAAAAATTGCTTCCATTACTATATCAGGTGTCGAGTTGAAGAGTTACCTATTCAGAAGTTTGTCGTGCTTTTCATTCTCCCGCATTATAATCTTGTGGCACCCATTCCTGTTTTCCCGGCACCCTGCAGTGCCACGGCACACAATTGGGAACCACTTACCTAGGACCAATGAGCAATTTCTCTTACCGATGCACATACAAAAAAACCTCGTCATTCATCAAATTACCGCAGAATTTGTAAATATTATATTTTTTATTTTAGTACGTACTCGAGCGGATGGGGTTAAAAAGCGTCCTAATATGAGTGAATGCAACGCATGCCATACTTTCATGCACCGCAAAAATAAATGAATCAATGTATATTTAAACTTTAGTCATTTGCTGCGCTCCTGCTCAAAAAGACTCTGCGTTCCGAAAGGCTTCCGATATTTTTTTGAAAAAGTGAAAGGTTTCCGGGATACGCTGTTGAGCCGTGCCAATGTGTGAATAAATCATCTCAGATTGGGGATAACACATCATCTGGGTTAACTCAAATCCGTATTATTCGATTTAGCCATTAACAGGAATGTTTTTTTTTTTGCCTCGGAAATCTTGAATGGAAAAATTGGTTACCATCGGAAAATTAAATCCACGCCACCAGCTACTAGGGAGCTTCAGCGCAAAATTGCGTTTGTGATTCAATAATTGGCAATAACTCTAGTGAACTCCAAATACACCCATTGGGGCCATAGGGATACAGTCAACATAACCTCCATTTTTACAGTCATTATTACCACTGTTGAGTAAATGCTAGCATGCAAGCGCTAAAACGCAACCGACACTCTCATCATGCCAAAACGTGTACATTGTGATAAACATGATGAAAATGGAGAGGCGGTTTTGAGACATGGACGTGGAGGAGGATAACGGAGAAAGAAAAGTGATTGGAAACGAAGAGAAATGATGTCCTGATGATGGAATATTGAAGTTGTATGCTGGAGGAGAAGAGAAAGCAGATTTAAATTTCAAGAGAGGGAAAGTTGATAGCACGAGTGAGAGGATATTTTGAAGGGCTTGATGGAGAACAAATCGCTGGGTGAGCGGGAAAAGAGGAGGCACTTGGATGGATTGATGAGAGGGAGGAACTATTTAGAGATTAAGAAGAATAATATTTAAATGACTTGCGTTATCCACCGCACATTGACATTACTGAGCATGATGCACATCTGAACCTAACTGAACAGGTAGAGTTCGGAAAGTAATAGCACATTGAATTATAGCAGGTTCTCATACTTTTGCAGAGAAAATTACTCAATTCGACTGTTGTTGATATCAAATAGCTATAGCTTTAGCACACATCACCATGCCACCTAGAGCACTGCTCATTATTCAAGAACACTGCCATTCAGTAAGTGTGCAAATCGCATTTTAATAGAGGAATCCACAGTCTCTCACAATATCAGAATGAGAATAAACTCGCAAATTGAATTGTATGCACTGAGTAATCTGTACGATAAAATAGTATATTACATAACCAATATGATCATCATCATCATTGGTCAACAATCCTAGGATTGGTTTGACGCAGCTTTCCACTCGTTTCTTCTATCGGCCAACCTTTTTATTGTGACGTAATTCTTCTCTTTTAAATTCTTCACGACCTGTTCCATGTATCTCATACGAGGCCTCCCTTTTCCAATCTTCCCGTTCACTTTTCCCTCGACGATAGTCTTTATCAGGCCATCGTGTCTCAAGATATGACCGATTAAGTTTTCCCTTCTTCTTTTTAGATTTGTCAGCAGACTTCTCTTTTCTCCTACTCTTCTTAGCACTTCCTCGTTACTTACTCGGTCGATCCATTTAATCTTCAGCATTCTTCTGTAACACCACATTTCAAATGCTTCTACCCTTTTCTTCTCCGCTGCTGTCATCGTCCATGATTCACTGCCGTAAAGAAAAATGCTCCAGATGTATGTTCTGATGAACTGTTTCCTTACTTCTATGCTTGTATTTCCTGCTGTAAGTAGATTCTTCTTCTGAAAGAATGCCCTCTTTGCCTGGGCTATTCTACTCACTATTTCTTTCTTGCTTCGTCCATCGTTGGTTACTCTGCCAATACGATACCAATATGATACTATCTAATTTCGCATTGTGCAGGTACTTAAGAGCAGATAAGGCGGCTAGTAATAGACAATGATGGGAAAAGATTCACAATTTGATGGGTTACATCCTTATGTTCTAATAAGCAAAGTTTCAACATTCAATGCCATAATCTAAGCCATTACATAACCTTGATAATAACATTGAATATCGAAACCATGGCAGGTAGAAATGAAGTTTAGGACGAACCAAGTTGTTATTCCTTTCCTGTAATTGAGCTATAAAAAGTTAAGCCTGCAACTTTATATTTTAGATGCCAGTTTGTGTGGGATGATGAGAGGCAAGACGTATGAGGAAGTAGAGTACTTGAAGCTTAACAAGAATATTATGTAGCATATCACGTTGTGGGCGAAGTATCTCCGTGTTCATCCAAAACCTACGTAAACCTGAAGAATGGATATTTAGATTTTTAAAAATCCTTCACTTGGTATGATAATCAACCATACTAACGATTTCATTAGCGAGCAATTAAGTAACAAGTTTTCTATAGCGAAAAAGTCCCTAGAGTCACTCATTTCAATCCAATCGCTTCGGGCTTCCAATGATTCGGGCGAGTTCTTTGCAGTTCGCTTAGATATTATTTTTTAACTCCCACCCGACTACTTTCGTGAACTATTGGATTATTTGAGTGAAGACTACACATTGGTAGAAACCATTTCAAAAGATAAATGAAGATCAAAGAGAACAATAATGTACGCATTTTTCAAAATATTTCAGTGACTAAAAAATTCATAAATAAATAACAATTTAATGAAATTAGGAATGTTACTGAAATATCTTAATACAAATGACTTTACAAACTCAGGTAAAAGAAATATGTAAAATTACGCTAAATAATGCTATCTATAAAGCACACTTAAGAAATAAAAATGAAATCTAATTTTAAATGCTCAAATTGTGGTTCAATTTCTGCGAAAATTGAGTAAAATCTACTCCTGAATAAAGCATGCCCAGAAAATAAACAACTCAATTTAGGAAAAAAATACGGCAATTTCCACAAATTTATCTTCATTTACCCGCTGGAATATTCCATGTTTAAATTCCCAGTATGAACAAAAGTAACGGCAGCTTTACCACTGCCGTTGCGTTCAGCTATGGTACTTCCGTTCATTTAAAAAATCCACACCACTGTTTCATTTGTTATGCTTTATTTATTGGATCGTTAATTACGAAGATTTAAATTTGGTTGGGTATCGTATCAATTCATGTTCACCTTGTTAATTATAGCAGGAGAATGCAAGGTAGTACTCGAAATTAGCTGTCACAACTATGAGTTACCTAAAAATAAACGAACAAATAGACTACATTTATTTACTTCACATGATTTGCTTTTTAAAAATGGGGCCGGCATGCCAATGAAAAATATCTTCCCTTTCCGGGTTTCCGAGGTCAGTACTCTAACCACGAAACCAATTCAACCAGCCCCTCTAGCACCCAGGTTGGAGAAAAGAGAGCATTCGACTCCTTAATCTCGCCTTAAGACCTATACCCTCACGATCTGTCACTTAAGGATCGTCGTTAAGGATATAGGGTCTTCCGCAGACCTTCCGCGCAGGAGTTGAAAGAGGGGAGGAAGCAAGAAGTCTCCATAACTAGAAAATATGCAAGGAAAATCCGGGAGATGCGAATACCTACTCTCCCACGGAAAAAGGCTGAGAGCCAGTTGCGCAAGGTCGAAAGTGAAACTGTATTCACTTTCTCAGAGGAAAATACACAAATGGAATTCTCATAATAGAAATCTCCCAACAATAAGTATTCAAAATAATCCCGCTCACAACATAGAGGTAATCAAAAGTTATTCGGGGGATGCATATGAAAACTAGGGTCATCTGCACCATTACATAGGTAGGTAATATAGTGGAATTTGGAATATTTCTGGGAATGGAGGAATGAGGAGGGAAAACCAGCCTACCGGTAACGAAATGTGCCAAAAATACCTCAGTTTAACGTCCTATTCGACGGACCGACAAGTTACCTTGATGTGCTCTCCTCACTGCACTCAAATAGGTGTTAAGCTGCATCCGACCCGCACCCGCTCCTCCTTCGAGGATGCTAGGCGCGGCGACACGCCAACGAATTCTTAGCGGCACTCCCTGCGTCCGGCTGTCTCGTTGGAGATAGCAAGACGTCATCGCGGGGGGGTCGCGACCAAGACTATATCATGTAATTAAAATACCTAATGCTGAAATTATCTCAATGGTACTCCTCCTTATCTTCCATATGCGTACAGTGAACTCCCGATTATTTGTGCGCGCGTTAATCGGGCTGCATATTATCCGCTAATAGCCAATCTATTTTGTTTATTGGCAGAGGTCTCACAGGTAAGTTAAACTTTTGTTATTTTCCTCCAATCATGACTTTCACTGCGGCGCTACCGACTGGTCCGATGTCATACGCAAGGCTTCGTACCGCCACCCGAGGCTTGCGAACAATTGATTGCGGCCGGGACAGCTCTACTGGATTCTTTTTTGTCATTAAAGGCTATTCATCAGCATCTACAACTTTTTAATATGTGCCTAACATCTTCAGTAAAGCTGTCCGATTGAAGTTTCTCTAATAGATTTAATCTGTACTTAACCTACGCTCCGATAATGATTCCCCCCCTAATTCTTGTATTAATTCTGAAACACTACTAAATCTATCGTAACATCTTTTAACGAACCTAGCTTCTCTACGCTGCACACTGTCTAGCTCTATGATCAAACCTAATTCATTCGGATCCCATACACCGGCTGCAAACTCAAGGTGGGGCCTACTGTAATATGCCATTGGGCACAGCTATGGTCTTTTCATTGGCAGAAAGTGTTATTTTCTTAGGAGTATTATTTATTTAGACGGCTCTCCGAAGGTAATAAGATCCGAAAAGAGCCTAACACCGGATTATCCGGGTTTCCCAATTATATGTGAACCCTTTACCTGTCATTAGCACGGAAAATCGGAAGTTTTCCGTATGATTCATTCAATGGGGAATATGCATGAAATTTGTTTCTCGAATATTAATGATTGACTTGATGCGAAATTTTCTCACTAATAGAAATATACAAGCCAAATTTTCTACGCCCACCACAAAGATTATTGAATGAATTTAAAATGTTCCCGGAAATCGACGAAAGTCACGTGACCTGAAATGCCTTCTGACGTCACTGCAAGGTATAGGTTCCATTTTGGTAAGGAAAAATAGACATTTATTTTTAACAGAAAACGAAGTGAATATATTGTTTTGAGGTTTTTAGTCGTTTCTCGAACGAAACGAATAGTGAAAAAATACTTAAAATAGCACATTCCGACAATTTCCTTTGGTTGACTCCCTTATGGCGGCGTTCTTCTTAAAAAAACCGACGATTGCATAAACGAAACTGAAATTCTTGGGCACTAAACAGGCATTATATAATTAAGGGACCATTTGCTCGTTGCAATCCTTACTACGTAAATAAAAATTCGAAATACAATCGTTCATTGCATTAAACAAATGAGATAAATGCATACGTTATCGCCAAGTATTTATTTAACAACTTACCTCCTCGCATAAACAGATAAACAACGCCCATAGTGATACCGTGCCGTGACGTCATGCGATTTCGTCGTGTTTTTAAGTTCCCGAAAAGGTACAATCTTCAAAGAGTAATATCTTCGTAACAAAACTCAATTCTTCAGTGAAATTTTCGGCAAGCACATTTCAGCTAATAAACTTCACATTCAAAGAGTTATAAAAAGTAGTGCATGTTTCCCATTGTATCATTCGAATTCGCATACAAGTCCCGAAACCTCGATAGCCAAGCCGGCCAGCAAATACGGCCACCGTATCAAACCCCTACTCGTGCCTCCCGTCCGCCAGTCCACATCGGTCGACCACCCCGAGAGCGGGCCAGCGACGATGGCAGAACAGAGCCACCCCGACCATTCATCTTGCTTCCAAATGCAGTCCCATCACGCGCCATCTATCATCCCTCATTCTATTCTTTCTCCCTTTATCTCGCCGTCTTTGCCCGGCGACGCATTCTAACTCTCTCTCTCGCTCTCCCATACTACCCTCCCGATTCCCCTACACCCTCTCCCTCCTCTTCAAAAACGACAACCCTAACGATGGCCCCGAAAAAGCATTCTTTTCCGCCGCGAAACAATTCATCCCTGCCACTCTTCCGCCCACGCAAAGGTCCCACCCTTTTTTTTTAATGCCGTTAATTGAGTTCTACTCTTCCTCTCCAAACCTCCCCCATTCTCCTCCCTTTTAACTCCGTCCGCCCCTTACTCACTCTACACGACTCATTTCCTCCCCCGTTCCCGAGCATAATCCCATCGCTTCCCCTTCATTCCATCTCCGTGGCCGGCAGGGGGGGGTGGAGTTGTGTTACCATCACCCTCCCACGGTGTGCAGCGAAAGACGCATCCGAAAATCCTTTAAGAGTTCACCCCGTCTTACCTCTCCGATCGCGTCTCCCCTTTTCTATTTCCGTTCCATCCCCGCATCCGGACCTCCTGTCACCACATGCATTCAAAATTCTCTCTCGGAGAAAACGAACGTCGTTCTAAAAAATATAGCAGCGCGGCAATGTGTTTGCCATGGTGACGCAATCTTATGCCGCGGCACAGTATCATTGTTGCATAGGTAAACACAGGTATTGAGATGCTTATGCTTGAATCCTCCTATTCCTGAGCTTTGTGCCATCCGTGGCCCTTATTTTCGCAAACAATATCTAAGTTATATTAACATTTTATGTTGAGAGCCTCGGTAAAGTCATTTCACAGGGAGGTATACGTTCGTGCCTGTCCGTACCTTTACAACACGCAACTTTTACTGTCTCATTCACTGTCGCATATTTTACGCAACTGTCTGATTTTGAAGTGGGGATTTTATATGTTCATGGCAAAGGTGCAAAGCTGGATATTTTTAGAAAATATTGTGATTACATCTGCATCGGCTTTGGGACCAAACTGTTGAATGAAATTGTACATACCATTCAATCTGTCTCCATTTTATCATGTACCTGTCCCGCCTTTAAAAATCATCCCCGCATATCCTGACCTCCAACACACTGCTTATCCCACTTAATCATACCCTCTTAGCCACCCCAACAACTCCTGCAGTTTCTCCCCACTGTGAGCATATACAAGGGCTCGTTACTGTGAGAATGTCAGAGTACCCTTGACAATAACAGGAGAATGTCGAAACCGGTAAGGTTTTACTTACTCAATAAAGCGTGAAAAAACATCGTTCAAGTTTTTCTGTTAACGTGTCACTTTTTCACAAAGTATCGCCTGATTCCATTCAATTATTACTAGACAGCCAACAACGCCATTCCGCTTCTCCGTCTCCACTTCTTCCTCACTACTCAACATTCTGTCCACTATCGCAGTCTACCAAAGCTTCTTTCTACAATTATTCTGCCTCCTTTGAATCCCTCACAAATCCCTTTTTCACTTCAGCCAATTTTACTGCGTCTTCGTTTGTCTCCAATATTTCCTAGTCTAAAACCTCATCATTCCCGTTCCTCAACATAAAAAAATACTATAAACTACGCTTGAGAGCAAGCGTAATTTAGTTTATAGTATCTTCATATTTGGACAGTGGAATC
Source organism: Platycnemis pennipes (assembly GCA_933228895.1). NCBI lineage: Eukaryota > Metazoa > Arthropoda > Insecta > Odonata > Platycnemididae > Platycnemis > Platycnemis pennipes. The sequence continues at coordinate 116,628,530 of OW121850.1, forward strand.
TGAGGATCGAAGAAATGTCAGTACTGACCTGCTCTTCGCGAGAGGCGCAAAGTGTTTCAAAACTTAAAGTCCCCTTTTACGGAATGGGCAATGAATTTAGAATGTCCTCGTCACGATATCCTAGTAGGGATTCCAATTAAATGGCGACCCAGTTTCGAACCGGTCCCTGAATATCAGAAGTCAGTGCTCTTTTTTTATGCCTACCACAGAACAGAAGACATCGCCATAATTATGTGTAAATTAGAAGTCGATTTTGGTGTTGTATTAGAGATTTAAGGGTTCATTTATTTGAATTATTTCAGTCATTATTCAATAAAAATATACACCGTTTTACACCTTTCCCCCTCAAAATGCTGCTATGATTTAAACTTATTTACGGGCTCATACTGAGATGATGATACTGAAGCAACCAGTAAATACACTATCATGTTATATGGAAGGAAAAAACCTAGCTAACGGCGTGTTTCTTTTCCAAAAGGAATTATATATGAAATATGAGGAGGAGAAGCAATGAGAAATCTTACATTATTTCAATTACATGAAAGTAGAGTTATGAAAATACTACTACAAACTACTGAAATACATTTAGTAGTTAGTAGAGGTTATTCGGGGGATGCGACGGACAGGTAAGGTCATTTGAACCATTCCATAGGTGGGTAATTGGGTAGAATTTGAAATATTTCAGAAAATAGAGGGAGGGAGGAAAGGAAACCAGCCCACTCTTAACGAATGCGCAGCATTAATTCCATATACAAACACCATTAACTTTCCTGATGCCAACTTTGTTTTAAAAAAGAGCTATATCACTCTCCCAAGCTTGACGGGTTAGTTCTTCGCAGGCAAAAGCAGAGTTTCTTGCGAAGATGATATATGACGCTTCATTTGAGCTTTGTAAAGGTGCCGCTTAGTTCTTTACGACTTCCTTGTATTAGAACCGGTTTCTCTTTCCTTAAGATTGATCATATGTCAGTTGAAATTTATGATATAATTCGCTTTCAAAGCTGAAATACTGTGCTAAAAATAAAGATGCTCCATATATATCACAAATATCATCGTAATAATGATTTCAATTTTTAAAATTGGAATAAAAATTATTTTTGGCTAGGCAAATTAGTTTTTAAAACAATAGCGAATACAAGAGTGGACAACAAGATGGTTCACTCGTTGATTAGGCATGCCACAAGCCCTTTCAGTGGCTTGCGAGGTAAAATGTAGATGTAGATATGAATACACCCGGGGATCGGGTTGGTATGGTGGCAGGAGTACTGGCCTCCCATCTCGAGGGTCCCGGTTCGATTCCCGGCAGTGGCGGATTTTTCAGTGGAAAACCGGTCCCCACTTGAGTGCTAGTGGAGGGCATTTCAAGTTCAGTACTCCGTCCGTCGGATGGGACGTTAAGCCGTGGTCCCCTTGCGACCTAATGTCGACGCCAGGTTTCCTCCGTTCCCTGAAAACTCCTACTATCACCCAATTATCCACCTATCCTATGTGGCGCAAATGACCTCAGCTGTCGGTCGCCTCCCCCTAAATAACCAACCAACCATGAATACACCCTAGTCTGGAAAGCATTACATAAGCATCCAAGGGCAAAGAGAGTGCAAATACATTGAGGAAAGCGAAACTTCACAAACTATTCCAGCCATCGTCTAGTGACTACAAAGCAAATAACGGAATGATAGCGCACATGTACTTGAACTTTCGCAGCAGATAATGGAAGAATGAGACGGAAAGGAAAACGGTGCGCGGAGAAGGGTTAACATTCAACCGGACTCATCTTATTCATGTATACCCTTTCCCCCTCAATGCAGCTCTCATTGAAATTCCACTTCTTGGGCGAGCGGAGAGCGGAATCTCAAAGAGGAACGACCTCGGTGATCATCCCACCCCGTAGAGAGTCCGCCCAACATTACTTTCGCGCAACTTGTAATTCGATTCCCCCCTCCCCAACTTTAAAACCAAAGAGTATCTCTCTCGTTCCTCTTGGAAACCTACTGCAGAGTTTTGAAGCGATCCTCCCTCCCTATCGCTACCCATCGGGCTTTGTTCACGGCTTTCGCTGGCTTCGGAAGTTTCTCCTACGCCCTTCATTGGCCCGAATGCGTTTCGTCCATCTTATCCTTACTCCGATTCGAAACGCAAACTTCGTTGCCCCCTTCGCCTCACTGTGGTCTCGCCTTACCAATTCCACCCGTGCGATCACAAGGGCTCCTCATTACACTACGACAATTGTTCCCCTTGGCTGTCGCAAATCGGGACTCTCGAATGAGTCCTGTTTATCCGAAGACGGGGGTGGATCTGGGACCACCATTCCTATAGGAACGATAATAGGATACGCTCGCATCAACAACGGATGTTGTTCTTGATCTAGATACAAGGACAATCAAAACGGCTAAGCTAACAACAGAATCGCATGTAAAGTCCTCATCGTCAGGTAGTTGGAAAAATTTACTTTTACAAGTCATCGCACGAACAAGAAGCCCTATGTTGGCTGGATAGCATTAATAAAACTAAACGGAAGATAGATTATATCAGGTGGTTGAAGCCATAAATAAACAAATGCAAATTCTACAGAAACACTAAGTATCCAATGGGGTCTTTCACCATATTTTTTTAAATTGGCGAATATGATAGAGATTGTAAAATAAAAAGACCCGTATTTTACCGTTTTTTGATCCATCAATTATTTCTCGAGTTAATAGAGGCTAACACCTGATGTTTTTAACCCTTTCGGAAAAGTAGGCGTGGTTCAATCTCTGACGTATATCGACATCGTGCAATCACAACTGAGCCCGCGAAGCTACTTCGCCTCATCGCACTTGGGGGGGGACACAGCTGACTCAGCCAATCGGAGCAGTTGCGACAGCATCTGTACGAGCACCTCCTCCACTCCCTTCCTCGAAAAGCAGTCAAGGACGGGAGGAAAATGACGTCAATGTTATCAAATCAGATTTTTCGGTGGGCGTCACCTTTTGATTATTTTCATTCTTGATTTATGAGTGAATGGTTGTGGTTAGAAGATTAATTTTTTCGCTAAAATTCATTTTTCGTCTCCATCTAACGATTTCGTGTACAAAATTGCGATTTCGGTTCCGAGTAAACGCCCCCATTCTGCTGTGCCTATACAACTGATACATTTGGCGAATAAATGGGTCGATCACGTAGCGCTTTTGAAATTGGTCCACGTCCACGGCATCCGTGTACCATGCAAGTGACGTCGAGGAAGTGTGTGTGAATGCACTACGTACATGCACTCTCTCTTCTTACCGATACTCTTTCGATGCACGAAAACAATAACGGAATAAACTCCCCGAGTTTTTCCCTGAAAATAATTAAATATTTTCATAACATTACGGACTTGCTGAACTCAATTTACGCATTGATTCCTCTTTTTTTATTTCATATTTATTATTTTCACCATATCGATATAAACTCTAGGTATTGATCGAATGTAGAACGCAGTTGGAAAATATGAACTGTTACAGTGGAGTTTAGTTCAACAATATCATGGGCGAATAGTAGGCATATATAAACCATTTATAATCCTTGAAAATTTCTCTACGCATGGCGATAGGAAGTAAATAGCTGATTATATCGGTGCATGGCCTTGAGATAATGAAATAAATTAAACGAAGAAAACTAATTAAAGAGCCTCCGTAGAGATAAAAAAAAAACGTGCGCACAAGTCACTTCCTAGGAAAAATAATACAAAACACGAGCTAATGCAAGAGAATTGCAAAATAATTTCCAGAGAGCAATACCCAAGCCCCAAGCAAAATTGCCTTTTCTTTTAATTTCACTTAAATAGCAGAATGGCAGTTTCTCATTTTCTTTCCCTGCCAACGCATAAAACGGATGATTAAATTCACACAATGCTTTTATTATCTTTTCCATGCCTACGAAAAAATGATCAGCGTTCTTTGTAACTCTAAAATTAAAAAGTGCGCTTAAAACTATGAAATCACCTGCTTTTATGGGCAAAATGAGTAATAATATCCAGGGAATCATCAACCAAGTCATGATCCTGAATTTAATGTTTGAATTACAAAGGATTAAGGGGCATTAAAACGCTGCTTTTCTCCGTTACAAGAACCCCGTGTTTTCCATTCACGAATAACAAGTGAAGACTTTTAAATTTCGTGAACAAGAAGCACTATCAAAGCAGCAAAGGGGTGCTTTTTCATGACCCAGAGTTATTCAGCTACTCCAAGCCTTACAGGAGTCATTCAAATATCTAGACTAGCGAACAAAATGTTCAGCATAAAATTTTGATTCCTGTTATTTGGTATATTTAAATATACTGAAGATTGTACATGACCCTGAGCGAACAATGGCATTTATACGAATGTTCACTGAATAACGATTTTATAACATTCACAGTACACGGAAAGCTCAAATTTTCTGTTATCAAAAACATGTCGATGTATGTTTGTTTTTCGGGTGTATCCCGCGTTCTATACCAGGTGTGACCCTGACGTTTCGTGGCCGTTGCTGGTCACTTTATCCAAGGGAACATTCCCTTTGGATTAAGTGACCAGCAACGGCCACGAAACGTCAGGGTCACACCTGGTATAGAACGCGGGATACACCCGAAAAACAAACATACATCTATAATGACCCGCGAAAGTTTTAATCAAGAAAAACATGTCGTACTTTTAGACCTTATTGCAATTATTCCTATTTGCTTCTTCTCCTGGATTTCAAAATTGATTTAATTTTTGCCATTATCTAATTTTCATAAACTTGTAAATAATAAGTTGCCACAGCCTTCATCATTTCGTTTACCATGGCGTGATTTTTATATAACCTTTGCATGGAATCAAATTCTTCACCTCAAAACCAAGAACGTGTCCATATTTTGGGTTGCATCGTATCTACCGAAATTAACGGATCACCGAATTATGATTTGACGCATGAATCATACATTAAATCCGAAAAATTTTCTTCGCACGATAGAAAGTGAGACCATAAAAAACACGGAAAATAAGTATTTTCACGTAAAACAGAAATATATATTCCAGCTCTACCCTCGCTTCCCCAGAAATATCAAGGCTCTGGTAAATCAGGGTAGTGCGAGGTTTAGCATGATCTTGTTAATAGATTTATTATTAAAACAAGTATTTAATTTATCAATTGAAATATTATTCATTAAAATCCACACCTGTTGAGGAAATTGAAGAAATAGATTTGATCATCAGCTTCGATCTCATTCGCGTAAAAACACTGAAGACCTATCAAATTTTCAAGACGTAGGCTACGCCGGAAAACTTCAAACCATAAACCTGAATAGCATTGGAACAATGAAATAATAAGAATACTCGGTCAATTCTAACCGGGAGTGTGAGATTAAATCTTTCACGGAACTCCATTTGAGGAGAGCATACTTGGAGGAACCTCAAGCAGTCCGAAAAAGCACTTGTACTCCAAAGAGGTTCTCTCCGAAAAGTCTGGAGGAGATATGAAAGACAGAACAGTTCCGGAAAATAATTCCACGGGATGGATTTAATTCTGGTGCCCCACTTCCCGTGATTGATGAGTCAATTTACACGGGTTTACAAGGCTTCGGATCCGGCCCACGTGTACCTACCCAGGGGCCTGGGGAATCCCACACGGAACTCATTTTCCCTCCTCTGAAATATGCCAGCCTTTCCGATCCACTCCTCCCGGGCGTGAAATTCTCCCTGCGGCGCAAGTACCTCCATATTTTTTCGAGGACTCGTAAAACTGCCTCCATAGATGGTCCGTACGAGCTTCCGTCCATCTGGTTGTCATAGCAGCGTCTGCTCAGGGCCAGGAATATGGGAATCCCAGATCCACGAGTACGGCGGAATATAAAGGGCAAGGGAGAGTAGCAGAAAAAAAACAGAAGAGAAACGTATCACTAATTTCTTTTTAAATCAAGTAATCATGTACGCTTACATCCATACAGCTCTAAAAGGCTCTTTCCTCTATTCAAAATCTAAAATTAAATTCACTTCAACCGGGAAAATCCCTAAATTTAATCACATTTCACTCGTCGTTGTTTAATTAGTTCATCATGAAAACGAAAAAAACATTAAATCAAAAGACAGTTTGAAATAAATTCACTGCCATTACAAAAAATTTCATCATTTCTTTGTAGCGTCCCATCTTCTCCATGAAAAGCACTAATGTTTTTCTATGATCTGAAATGAGAGTAATTTCGCTGGAACTGAGTCATGTCAGAGTCGGAACTGGTATTAAACTGGGAAATTGGCAATCTTGAAACTAAAGGAATATGTATGACTGTTCGCGGACGACAGCGGAGAAGTTTCCGGATGAGTTGGCAGGAGGAAATGCTTGCCGGAATTCAAGGCTAGTGAGGAAGGGATGCGACGAATACAATGTGCCTTACGCAGCAGAGATGGCCACGAACGGTGGTTTCCTTCCCTTGTTCCTCCCATCACCCATGTGCCAGTCAATTCATGCAGGGCATGGTAAGACAGAACAGCCACGGCAAACCCTCGGACTCCGAGGGGAAACGAGAAAGAATAGACTTAAGCAGCATCTGCGCGCAAAGACAAAAAGAATGTATGCTTTTGCCCACGACAAATTTATCCCAGAATGAATGCTATGTCTAAATAAATTTTCAAATATTTATCAGAAAACAGCAATCAGCAGATCAAACCAAATTTATAGCCAAAACAATGGATTCACGCTTATTACTAAGAAATCCAACGAATAATATATTATTTACGTAATATATGTTTTTCTCGAAGACCTAGAACAAATGGTGACATTCGATGCACATATCAGCCTTTGAAATAATATGGTATAATTGCAGTGATTCTATATCCTGTCGTGCACACGGTTTATCCGTGTATTCCAAATATTCGACTCTTAAAATCACTTTACCATAATCCTCTAGTGGCCATATGTTTTTCAGTAGTCCTGTATGTAACAGATTTAAGGTTTATTTAGTGAAAGAGTTTAGTAACGTAAATGAATTCACTTAGTAAAATTCCACAGACTTTTATTAAAACCGACCTAGGTTTCGACTTACACAGTCATTATCCACGACCTTGATAATGAATGTATAAGTCGAAACCTGGGTCGGTTTTAATAAAAGTCTGTGGAATTTTACTGAGTGAATTCATTTACGTTATCTACATGTGGTTCCACGAAGTCAAGCCTAGCAATTTGTTATATATTCGGAAAGTGTTTCACTTAACATTGCTTGAAATTGAAAGCTTGATATAACTTTTACCTTAAATTTTGTTTCAACCAGCCTCGGTTTTGGCACTTAGTAACTTTCTGAACACTTTTGGCACCCGAGATCTAATTGGGTTGGATAAAATCTTTGAGAAGGTTTTATCATGCAAATAACTTCTTGAATACGTACGTCGCCACAGTTATGATACCTACCTATCACAAAAAGTAATTAGTTTTATGATGAAAAATGGTGGGAAAAAATATAAAATTTACCACAGCCACTGTTCTCATATACTAGCCAGCTTTGTTACGAAGATTCCATTACAGAAAGTATAGTTGAAAGTTTAATTTTTAGGATTTTAGGCCCTGATTGAAGTAAAGTCGTCAGAAACATCTGGTAACTAGGGAATTTAAACCGCTTGGGTTAACTGAACACGTAAAAAATATCCCATCCGGCACAGATATTCCTCACAAGATTCCCTCCCTCGATTTACTCACGACTGAAACTCTTCACTATAAGTTTTGGGGCTATAATAGCGATAGCATAGCGATGAAGCTCTTCTTTCAATAAGCGTGAAGGAATAAAATTCTTGCTATATCTCTAATCCTTCCCTAAAATCTCTTTGATCTTTGATCCCGACAGCAACCGAATTACCCACATCATCATCAGAGCCACCTTTTAACCCCTTCCTACTTCATTTACTCGGCCTTAAAATCTATTTACCTTCACATGCTATATTCTTTCATTCTTCGAAGGTAAAGTGGACAAAAAAAACTCCCTAAACGAGTCATTTATGACATCCATGATCAATTCCATTCTTAGTTACGGCACAAATATTATCAGCAATCTTCCGTCAAAAATTCACTCAAATTTGTATCTCATTATTAATTTATTTAGTTTAAAATACAAGGAGTCTGGATAGATGTAATCTATTACAGTTAAGTATTCTATTTAATTAATCTATTTGTTAACTGCATTGTAATTTGTTTGATAACCTATTGCAGTTATCAAACGTAGTCAATAGTCCTTTGCTATCTGAATTCATCCCTTCCAAGCCAGCGGTTCAACGATGATAATGACGTGAAAGAAGGTGCAAAGACATGTTACGCACAAAATGCAGAAGAATATCGTATGTCGTGCGCATTATTTTGAGTAAAACTATTTTTTTCTTTTTTTACATCACGGATGCACTTAATGCTTATGGTTTAATCCATATTTTGCCCACATCCGACCATTATTCTGTCAAATGAACAGCCTTTTCCATTTCTCTTTCCTCTATTTTCGCCTCATCTGACTCTCCATTATGCACGGTGATTAAACATGAAGGAAACTTGACGGCTTATCTTAGGATACTGGGTGATGTTTGATAGCTGTGGGGACGATCCCTGGTTCATCCGTTTCAACGGCAGGGGCGGAAACGGTTGAGGGGTGGTTTGACGAGGATGTGGTTTGCATCGGGCAGGGTGCGGAAGGAGCCGAGGGGTTGAGCGGGGATTACGGTCTGCCGACGTGGAGTCGTGGGCCGAAGGGGATGCGTACGTAAACGGCGTACTGGGAACGAATCGGAGACACTGGGAGAACACCATCCCTCTCGTATCACGGCGATATTGTTGCCTCAACCTTGGGTCACGGTAACATATCCCCATTGATCTTTAATCTTTCCACTTATCCTTATATACTAGTCTAAGAGATAATCTAAATGTCTTTCAATTAATACATCTAAAGCACTTATGTAGTTTAGAAGCATAAGGCCGAATTTTTTATGCATGTGCACTTTCTTTACGATAATTACTTGCACAACAGAGGACAAGTCGGACATTTGATGCACAAAATTTCTCACAATTCTTCCGATAGCTTCTTATTCGCCCGTGTATTGTGTATGGAATTCATTCACAGAACGCCAGTGAACCGTGGATATGAGAAAAAATGTTCAGAATTTCTCCGTGAAGGTAGTCATTGATTTTTCCTTTCATTTATTCTATTGAGTACACGCATACTGCCATATTTCAGGCCACACTAGTACATATTTCTGGTAATCGTTTATTGAATTCAATTTCTAAGTTATTCAGAAAGTTTGTGAGCCATTGTTAACATCTATTCTGGTATGGTACAATGAAAGCATGACTACAGAGTGCGGTCATGTCTCAATGACGTATCAATCTTATAATTATTCCGTTTATAATGAAATATCGAACATATCGGGGGCCGACTTTAATGAAAGATATATGCTGTAGGAACAAATATAACCTATAGAACACAACTCATTATTTAAAATACAATCACTTTAAGCCATCTTAAGAAAAGCCCATTCGTCTATACTTTTACAAACGGAATTTTTACTGCATATTCCATCTTCACCCAAATACCTCATATCCTCGCTTATGAAATATTGCTTTTCTATCAGGTTTTCATGATTATTTCAGAGTTTTATTCTTAAATTTGTAAATTCTGTCATAGAAATAAGTCAATACCAGTGGCTAATGTTAATGTATCTTAAAAAAAAAGTCCAAAATATGCTCACGATCCAACCGAAATGAAGTCAACAGCTGCCGAAGTAAATAGAACGAAGTGAAACTTCACAGTCATGTTATTGATTCTAAAAACCCTTGATTCTAAATAATAGATAATCAGCGAGTATTCGGAAAGGATATTTTTTCACACAAAATAGAAGCTTTTAAATACTTTGTTACGTTTTGAGGTTAGACAGTGATCAGGAATTATTTGTGCCAGGTAACCAAAAAAAGATTATGATGAAGATATTTGTTGATTCCGTTAAGTTAGTTTTCCAAGATCAAAAGTTTTAAATAAGTAGTCTCGGAACTCACTGACGGTTGAAATATTTAGTAACTTTAAGTGAATCATGGGAATGAAAGTGGTGGAATCGTAGCATAAGATTGTTATGATATAAGTCATTCAGAATTAGATACAGAAAAACAAACACAATTTTGGTATCAAATGAACATAACGCTTAGCCAGCTTTCCATTCAGTCATTCCACTTTTGCATACGACCATAGAGTGAGAATAGACTTACTCTGCTCTAACTACTATCTTTACTCTATGATACGACTCAATGATTTACGACAAAGGTAGGTAGATGAATCATTAGATTAAACCTAGGAAATGAATATTTTTCAACCTAAGTCAATTAGCATACATCTTATATTATTTAAACTATAATAATTGTATCAATATTTAATGATTGTATTATATCAATGTATTTTTTTTAATCTAGCGCTAACACATCACTACCTAAGCAAACGATGGACTACATTTGAACGTTGCCCTTGATGACAACTATCATCTGACACTAGAACTGTACGTGCAAAGATCAAAAAGAAAAAAATAACGTTGCCTCCAAGAATTCACAAAATGTATAGCAAAATTGCAAGTCTTTTCGCTCAAAAATCGCTATATTCTGAATCCAAAAATATTATTCATCTAATGCGGTAATAAGCAACACTGTTTTTTTAATTCACATATTGGGTTGCTCGTCCAATTCCTGCAGAGGTCCTATCACTCGAGGAACAAATAGATATATAGTATGTATATATTTTGACACGATGGCCTGATGAAGATAATCATCGAAGGAAAAGTGAACGGGAAAAATGGAAAAGGCAGGCCTCGTATGAGTTACACAGAACAGGTCGTAAAGGACGTGAAAGAGAGGAACCATGTTAATATGAAGAGGTTGGTCGATAGAAGAATCGAGTGGAGGGCTGCGCCAAACCAATCCTAGGATTGTTGACCCATGATGATGAAATAGTGAGGCCTTGACTCTGACTAAAATGTGATATAAAATATCCTTCACTACGACACCCTTCGGTGGCAATTGTATTTTATGGACGAATGAATTAAATAACGAGACATGTAGCACAAATCCTCAAAATTCTGGTAATGTTATGATTGTATTTTAACAACCTCCAGATCTAAAATAACATGCTTTAATTAAAAAAAAAAACTCCTTTCCCAGATACCTTTTGATCGTGGAAATAAAAGGCCTTTCAGTTTTGTAAACCACATAGATTGACCCAGGATGTAAGCAAATGAATGAAAGAAAACGCTCGGGGAAATGGACGTTCAAAACAACTCTGAGATTAACAAGAAGGATGGGAATAAGGAGGGAACGGAGATAAAAGGAAGACAGGCAGAAAAACAAGTCTTCGTAAAGAATAAAACGTCGAAAGTGGAGCCAGGTCTTCCAAGTAATCTCATCCCTTGATTAAAGAGAAACAAACGGAGTGGTGAGAGTGGAACTCGGGTCGTATTGAACAATCAAACAAATGATTACCGAGAAAAGAAAGACCAAATTAATTAACTGAGCAGAAATTCTTATTCCCGAATTACCGCCGAAGAATGCTGTATACACGAGAGCACTGTACTCGAGAAGTAAAAACAAAATATACCTAAATCGAAAAGGATTAGTGAAATAAATACAGTTTTTTATATACTTACAAGATTCCTTTTAACAAGATTAAGGAATTGAAGCGACGGACACAGATTTTTATGGCCGAGTCCGAATCATAATCTTCGAAAGTAATGAATCCTACGATTGGATTGACGTAGCTCTCTTATCAGATATCATCCTCTTATATGAAGAGCACTTCTATTTTACACCTATCACTACTTTGTTACACATAAATAATGCAATGGGAGTATGAAAAAAACATTATTTTATGACACTCTCAATAACCAGAGTTCACATAAAGCTTCAGGAGGTAGGTACAAAAGTGGAATAATATCTTCAGCAAAGAAGTTGATTAAAACGGAATCACCATGCTCTACACTCGCAGGGTGACCTTGAGAATTATATTCAACATACACTCAGTACCTCATATAACAAGCGGTTGAATTCTCGTTTAGATATTGTAAAATATTTTTGGTAAACTTCAGTAGACGGCTGCGGTAGCCAGCTGGGTAAAGCGCTATCATGGCAAAGAATTGGTCGCAGTTTCAAATTCCTGACTGTACATGAGCACTGTGCCCGTCAAAGTATTAGATTCTTTCCTTAGGCAGTAAAATATACCTACTTCTGCATCTTAAACCTGTTTCCACAACTGTAACTAACTATACAAATCCGAATAAAACGTTGTAGGCTAAATTAAAGTTGAAAAACGCCACCGAAGCGTGGCTATGCTCCTCTGGTTCAGTTTCTTATGTTACCACTCCTCCTCCACAAGGGCCGGCAAAATTCGGTTTGGGTCGAAGGAATGTGGGACTATTTCGCGGAGGGATTCGCGGAGAGTGATCGAATCAAGGGGGAATTTTTTCGTCTCTAAATTCAATTAAAAGAACGTCATTTTTGAATCAAAAGGGTAGTAGACATGTGGAGGAAAGAGAAGCTGCGTTTCGGGACCAGAAACAGGAGAGGAAAACACAAAATATTATCGAGCGAACTACAGTGGAAGTGAACTAGGATGTTCGAGGATAAAAAATTCCAGGGCAAAGGAACATGCCAAGCATTTTTTTTTAACGCAGCACATCTCCACTTGCAGATGGTTTATGGATCGATGAGATTTAGTTGAGGCGTAAAGAACATAAAAATAAAAATAAAGGCCACGTAGCCTATAAATAAAACACACTGCAGAGTGCTCAACAAAGGGTTAAAATAAGGGTGGGAATCATTATCAGAGCGCAGGTTAAAGTACAGATTAAATCTATTAGAGAAATTTAAATCGAATAGCTTTACTGAATATATTAGGCACATATTAAAAAAACCAGCGTATTATGCTAGATCCGACCACATTAATAAGATTTGAGAGATAGATTGTCGTACTGATAGATTCAAAATGGCATTTTTCCCCCGTACTATAAGAGAACAGAATAGGCAGCATAGCAGAGTGATAGGCCGGTGAAATATTTTACAGTAGTCTGTAGTGCATGATGCATGTATTAACCCCTTAAATACTATAGATACTAACAATCTAGTTGCATGAGACCCTATAGTTGCTTGTTTGCATGTTAGTGGTTCATGCTTGGTGATATTCGACCCCTGCCACACACCCTCGCGGTGGCTTGCAGGGTATCGTGTAGATGAAGATGTAGATGCATTGGGTCGTGGTGGCTTAGTGGGTAGAGCACTGATCTACTAACCGAAGGTCCCGGGGTTCAAATCCTGGGCAATAGCCTTACTGAACACCCCCACCTAAAATCCACGCGATTAGATTTTCGGCATGTCAGAATTTCGTACAAAATTGCAGGTGGCCCAGGGAAAGGAACTGTCCCCCCTGCCCTGAATGTGTGAGTTTCACTCGCCAATGGCTTAGTACGGGATGAGCTCTACCCTCATCTATCAAAGACCAACTTTCGGGTTGAACACGACTTTTTAAGCTCTATATTATGAGATTATTTAATTAGAACAAAACTTTTACATATGACCTTAATAGACACTTTTGCCTTACAACCACTTACCTTCACTATTCTAGCGCGCACTCAAAATCCTATCAATACTATCTCGCTCAATACAATCTCACTACGTATTTCCTCATTCCCAGGAAAAAAGCTTATATACTGTTATTGGTACTTCAACCCTATGATAAGAGCACGGTGCGATCAGCACTCCATTCTTAGGGTGGTGAATTAAACAACGGTACCCTAGATGTATCCGCTTTCATCCGACCTCCCTCACTGCCTACGAAATCCCTACTTATTTTGTATCACACTCCTCTCCTTAATGTGGTAATGCCATTAGCTGTCGATCATCTCCGCCCGAAGCCCTATTCTAATTCCATTAAACTCCACTTTCATAATACTTCTTCCCTAAATATACAAACCGCTAAGAAAATTCTAATTTATATTCAAACAATTTCATTTTTGTCGAAGGTATTGCATTAATGTTGTGTGCTTCTTCTAAAATACAAAGCAAATAATGGTTACAATCATGTCTTCTCAAGGCTTAAATATTGGCCCTCAAGGTTATTTGAGCCTTGAGATTGACATGACAGTGTTGAAACCGGTCCCCCTTCTAAACCTCCTAACTTACCTTTCCATCCTTACAGGATGGAAGACATAGACACTGTCTTACGTTGACGGATGGCGAATGACGCTTCCGAATGAAAGGTTCGAAGATGATGGATGGATCACTTGAACGGAAGAAATAGTTTACCTACCAGACGGCAGTTCTGATGCACGCCGGTGGAGAAGGTACGTCGCTGGGGAAAAAGAATCTCCGATCCTAGGTTGAGTCCAAGTCGGACAAATCCAAAGCGTCCATTCTCGGGGGATCCGATCTCGAGCACTCTCACCGAAGTGTCGTTCACGGCGAACACATCGTCAACGACGACTCGGCAAAAGACTGCGATCCATGAGCGAACCGGACCGTCACGATGGGGGGGGGGGGGGGGTGTCAGCAAGTCCACTTGACAGCGTTCCGACGGTCTCATGAGGACTTCCGAAGAGACATTTCCGCCCGCGGACAACCACTCATGGACCACGTAAAAGTGACCGCGGGACCCCGAAAGAGATGGAGGAGGAAGAGGCGAAAAATGACGAGCTGAAGGAAAAACCATTCCCAGCGTACTGGGAGATCTCAAATCGAGGATTTCTCGCCCCGATTCACAGTTAGTTCTCCCGAATTGAGATTTCTCTTCTTTATTGTTTTTTTGAGAGAGTGTTTCCCCGCAACGGTTTCCCAATCGAGAAACCTCGTTCTTTCGTCCGCAGCGTTTTTTTTTTCTCCCTGCGCCAACTTTCAAAAGGAGGAATCCTCATCTTCCTCCGCTCCCTACAGGCGTTTTTACACGTAGCGGTTGACTGCTATGATAGTCAACTGCTAACAACTATAAAGCAGCGTTTACACGTAGCAGTTGACTGCTATGACAGTCACGAGATGCGCTATGTATCTATATCGCTACTGCTCTGATGCGTCTGCGTTAACTTCTGTGCAGCTTAAAGCCGCTATTTAGTCATTGTCATGACAAATAAAAAGAGTTTTATTTCAATAGTGATTGATGCTCTAATTTTCATTAAATTCATCAAGCAATAAATGCAATTGACGATTATCTTTTGTTACCATTCTTTAAAGAGTAGAATCTTTCCTTCGGGGAGGGATATCTTTGTTATTATATTCAAATTTCGTCGTGTATTGCTTTCCGTTGGCGATTGTTGCGATTGTGTTGGATACATTTCCGCTGGAAAGTAGACGGGCTTCAACTTTGCTAATAGCTCTAACTAGGATCGATGGTGTTCGACATGTGTATCGACCTGAACTCGCATTGCAATTGCTATTTACATATGCGAGTGGAGCTTAATAGTTGTTAGCAGTTGACTGTCATAGCAGTCAACTGCTACGTGTAAACGCGCCTTTATGCCCTACCCGTACGTGTAAATAGCAACTGCGATGCGAGTTCAGGTCGATACTGGACACATGTCGAACAGTATCGACCCTAGTTCGAGCTATTAGCAAAGTTGAAGCCCGTCTACTTTCCAGCGGAAATGTATCCAACACAATCGCAACAATCGCCAACGGCAAGCAATGCATGGCGTCTGATATCGGTAATTTGGATTTAATAACAAGAATACACCTCCCCAAAGATGAGATTCTTCTCTTTAAAGAATGGGAACAAAAGATAATCGTCAATGGAATTTATTGCTTGAAGAATATCATGAAAATTTAAGTATCAATCACTATTGAAATGAAACTCTTTTTATTTGTTATGTCAACGCCTAAATAGCGCTTTAAACTGCGTAGAAGTTGGTGCAGACGCATCATAGCAGTAGTGATATAGATATATCGCGCATCTCGCGACTGTCATAGCAGTCAACTGCTACGTGTAAACGCGGCTTAACGGTGCTGCGATACAGGATAGAGTTTTCTACTTTGCTGCTGGACACATGTTTGCCGTTCTCCTACAGCCGTTCGGGGACATCTGAAGCATCAAGGCACTTCCATGCTTTCGGAGCCGTAATGCAAACCTTTGACCTCTTTCCCGGCATTCCCATCACCTTCGATTAGAGCAGAAAAAACATTTTCTGCTTTTCCACTTATGAGTTATTAATGATACACAATCAGGGTATCAAAACACGAACTTTATTTTCAAGAGCTCGCCAAACATCTCATCTCGTCTGCGTTTTCAAGTCTGTGCGGGCACTTAGGCGAAATAGGAATTTAAGACCGGGAGAAAAGGTACCTACAAAGATAGGTATGAAAGGATAAGTAGGAAGGGATGGAGAGAAACACAGCGTCGGCATTAGCCTGCTCTTAAAGAGTGATGCCAAGGGGACGATGTCTTAACGTCCCATCCAACGGACGGAGTACTGAACTCAAATACCCTTCAAAAAATAATCAAGTAAGGGTCTACTTACCGATGGAAATTACCTTCCACAGCCGTGATTCAAAACACGGGTCCTCTATGTGGTACGAATGTACGTTCTGATGATTTTTTTCCTACTTCTAGGCCTATTTCCAGCTGTAAGTACATGCTTCATTTGGTACAAATCTCTCTTTGCCTTGGCTATTCTACTGATTATTTCTTTCTTGATCTGTCCATTGTTGGTTACTTCCAGGTAAGAGAAAACTCTTTCGCCTCTGCAATTTTTTGTTTTCCTAGTTTCACGTTGGTTTTGGCTTTTTCTCTTCTGCTGCATTATAGTCCTCTTATTGGTCTGCGGTGATATCTTGCCGTTGTCTTTACGATATTTTTAGAATCTTTTTCAGATCCCTCTCTGTCTCTGGTTATCCCTATAATAAAGGGAGGGAGTGGCATCATAGACTCTATGTTGCAATATGTTGATGTAATGCAAAGCAACAAACAATTGGTTATCAACAGTCTGATTACCATTTTTTTTAACAGTAAACGAATGACCACGTTGCCTCAATCACCAGAAATATACTTCAGAATATCCGTCAGCCACTAGTCCTCGGGCTAAGACAATGACATCCTAACGACTTATGCACTTCCGAATCGTTGCTTCATATTTTTCGGAAAACATATTCTTATATAAGGATCCTACAAAATTGGCCCATAGTGTATTTTCGGTAATTCTATGTACATTTTATTCTGTCATATACTAAGGCAATTTTCGGCGGTGGGTGGAATTTCTAACACCCGTTGCCTAACGACTGTATTTCCTTCACTCAGCTCTTTGGTTTCACTCAGCACCGAAATCAAAAAAATACTACAAGTATTAGCCTCTAAGATTTTATATTCTCATGTATGCATACAATATTTTTTAAAAAATCACATTTTTCCGAGAAAATTCTCTGAGTTTTTCACATTTTTTAACTCTTAGAAAATTCAAGTCTGGCCCTGAAGGATAGGGTATAAGGGATCCACATTCACATCTAAGATAAGATTCACATATAAGGACAGAGGGAAGTAACATAGTCTATTACTCATACCACATTCCCAGTCGACAAGAGATGTGCAGCATTAACTTAATAATAAAATACTCGATTCTGCAGTGTAGTGTAGTGATCAGGAGTGCAAGAGAAAGAGTAAATATTACTAAAGCCCTTGAGAAAGATCAGTAGATATAGGTATTGGCTTGAACGATAATAAAAACTAGCCCCAAGTGTTTGGGCAAAAAATTTGATATTTCTTTGAAGATGGGGCGGAAAGAGTATGTTCTCCAGCGATCACGTACAGGAGTACGATAGGAAATGGAATAGACACGTATATGGAATTCTGAAGATAGAATCCTTGAAATATCAACTACCCGCTCATACTCAGAGAACGTACTCAACAAATAAAGCAGCCAAGTACTGAAATAAAATTCAGGAGGAATAAAATCCTTAAAACGGGCGCAATCTTGAGTCAACCAGGAAATTCCGGCAATAAACACTGAGACCAATTGGGACTTCGAAATACATCCTAAGGCAAATATTAATTTTAACATGAAAAATATCAGCAAAATTAAAAACCCACAATTTTTCTTCTGAATTAGCAGATAAGTCAAACTTTGACGAAATTTTACTGTCAAAGATTCCATTTTTTGTAAAGCAACATATTTTACAACGCGTTACGTAAGATAAAAATGCATAATATCATAGTGCATGCAAAAATCTAGGACACAGAATGGTGATCGATTAAAATGGAAAGGTCATTAACCCGCGATGGCACGCGTGGGCGGGGATTCCCCGCCCGATCGAAAAAAAAATTCCTACTGAGCACACTTTGGCCTCTTCTGTTCGACACTTCTTCTAATCTATTATTTCTGAGCACTTTTCAAGTTACAGTCCGTAAATAGGAATAAGAATCTTTGTATCACATTTTATTTCGTAATGGTCGAATCCCCGCCGGCGCGTGCCCTCGCGTTACAATGTCTGCTTGCGGAGTTGTTGAGACTTTACTCGATCAATGTCGCAGTTTACATTCCTATTTCGCTACATTTTTTTTGCCCGTTACATTGCCCTAGGAGAGAACGACTTAGGATTGGATGAGTAGAACAATTGGTTTCGACGCTAGGGCACATATTTCTCTCCAATTCAGTCTGGAAAGAACTCGTGAGGGAAGTATACGCTAGTTCCATTTGGTGATCGCTACCTTGTATTCAACGCCCTGTACCAGTGCACCCTGCGAAAGTAATTATAACTGTAAGTTATTGTAAATTTACATTCATAGAGCTGGTGAATGTCACAACTGTAGTTTCATTCCTATTGAAATATGTTCATAAATTTGCCATAAGTAGCTCTCTTTTTTCAATAAGGAATCAAAAAGCCGAGCATACACTTCCCGACCATGAGTGAGCCTGAAAGACATAACATACTGAAAATGCTTGACAGTGAGAGTGAAGGGGAATATGCAGATTTGAGTGAGAGTGATGATGAGGAATGTGACAACTCTATTTACCGTTCGGACCACTGATTTCCTGGACCATTCTCTGTTCGGACCATTTTCTGAGGAAAGTGAAGATGAGCAATTGCCCGGAACAAGAGCTTCTTCCTTCGTGGGAAAAAACGGAGTGACAGAGTGGTCTGCTGTGAAGCCAGCAACAAGATCCAGAATTGAGAGATGCAATTTGCTGAAACGTCTACCTGAACCTCTGGGTAACGCCCGAAATGTATCGGATATTTTGGATTCTTGGCAAATTTTTTTTCCAGATGATGTATTATCAGATATTTTATCCTTCACAAACACAAAAATTCGAAGTGCGCAGGGTAGTTTTCTGCGTCAAAGAGATGCAAGGGAAACGGACTTCATTGAACTGAATGCCCTTTTGGGATTACTGTATTTAGCTGGGGTGCAAAAGTCGAATCATAAAAACATTTTTGATCTGTGGAGAGCAGATGGAAGAGGAACTGAATACTTTAGACTTGTAATGGGTGTCAATAGGTTCAAATTTCTGCTAAGAATGATGAGATTTGATAACATCCACGAAAGAAACGAATTGAAGAAAAAAGACAAATTTTCCCCAATTAGGGACATTTTCGAAACTTTTGTCAGTAATTTCCGGAATAATTACAAGTATGAGTGAAGCAGTTACAGTTGATGAGATGCTTCCACAATTCCGGGGTAGATGCAGTTTCCGTGTTTACATGCCGAACAAGCCGTCTAAGTATGGGATCAAACTATTTGCCTGTTGTGATGCAAAAACATTATACACCGGTGATATGGAAGTGTACGTTGGAAGACAAAATCAGGGCCCAGATAAAATTGATTACAAACCACACTCAGTGGTAAAAAGGCTGGTTCAGTACATTTATAACACTGGAAGAAATGTCACCCTTGATAACTGGTTCATGTCCTACCCGTTAGCACTTGATCTTCTAAAAAATGGTATAACAACAGTAGGAACGATAAGAAAAAATAAGGGTGGCATTCCACCCATTTTTATCGCTAAGTCGAAAGATCGAGTAGTTGGAAACAATATTTTTGGTTTTCAAAAAGAAGTGACGCTAGTGTCATACAAACCTAAAGCTAACAAAGTTGTATTGCTCTTATCAACAATGCATCGAGATGACACTGTGGATCCTCAAACGAATAAACATGAAATTGTAATGTATTATGACTCCACAAAAGGTGGTGCGGACGTTTCAGATCGTTTACAGTCCACTTATAGTGTCTCTCGCATATCATGCCGATGGCCACTAACACTTTTTTTTACCTTGTTGAACATTGGCGCGATCAATAGCATTGTTATTTACAGGGAAAACTCAGGTAACTCTGTTAGTCGTAGGGAGTATTTGAATAACCTTGTTAAACTTTTGACCAGAGATTACATGCTGAAAGAGGAGAAACAGTAAAATATCCAATTATCTCTGCGACTCCGGTTGCGGGAAATATTGGGTATACCTGAGAGAGGCGATAACGTGAGCCGCCATGCTGATGGCCGATGTGCTTACTGCCCTTCTAAAAAAATAGAAAAACAAAGACAGCATGCAATACCTGTAAAAAGCCCATTTGCCTAGAACACTGTGTATTCAACTGCACATCATGATCCCAAAATGCCTGCGCAGATGATGACTGATTGTGATTTGTAAATAGTAATGTTTGTCTTGTAATCAGAAAATATTCTCTTATGTTCTCCATGTTCATGGCTTAAAAATGAATATCATTCGTTTGTTAAATATTTTTTCGACCTAAATTGCCAAATAAATGTTCTTTGTAGTATTTATTAGTGTTTATTTAGCCATGTACAACCCGTCAGTCTTTTCCCCGCCCCGCGTGCTACCGCGTTACAAAAAAAGCGCGTGCCACCGCGGGTTAATAAGATTATATTCAACAGGCCATACAACTCTTTGTGAAATACAGATCGCAAAGGTCACAATTGGACAAGCACAAAGTGAATTAGAGAGCACGGCTCATACTTCTGAATTGACAGCGAGCAAAGTCGACGTCAACTTAGGAATTTGATTTCGAATACAACTCGTTCTCTGGAGCGTGAAATCTCATGGCCATATATATATATATATACACACATCCATTAATTGTATAGGTGAACCACTCACAAAATTCTCCCATAGATTGCTCGAATGGTAAAAATGTCCGTATCATCAAACAAATGAACCGCTACCATCACGAATTCTTTCTAACGAACAAAAAAATTAAACTAAGCATGGAGTACGCTCTAGAAGAAAATATAATTTAGCTCTGGCCCAAAAAAACCTACCCGGAATCGTACCAATGCTAGCGAGTTCCAGTGGAATGAAAATATTTCACAATAGGGGTCTTACACACCCCCATACACCCTAAATTTCCATCCACACAGAGAACTGTTTGCACAAATATGCCAAAAGATCAACAACCGTCGACGAGGAGGAGAGGCAGGGGCTTAAAGTGCCTCGGTTTCCACAAACAAATCGGCAACGAAAAAATGAGCTGAAACAAAAGTGGTGCTTCAATAGTTCGTAAAGGAAAAAGGGGAGGTAGGGAATTTATACGAAGGGGGTCAAGCAGGGGTGGCTGGGACGCCGTGCTCATCCTGCGACCCTCTTGGGATCTGGAATACAAGCGGAGATGGGCCGGCGTACAAATAAATACACGTCTGTACTCTTTCTCCGGCCCAAGAAATGAGAGAGATAAAAATCCAAGAATACCAGACGAAGAAAATTCTCAATGGGGAGCAGCACGAGAAATATGAGGCTAAGGGATGGAGGGGAGTGTGGGACGGAGGGGGTGGAAGGGTGGCCGGACGGGTCATCTGGCCGGAAATTGAAAGAATTTGAAGACGAAGCGGCCATAGTCCACTCCCCTGGGGACGACTCTCCTCCCACTAAAAATCGACACACAAGAAAGCGGGCGAAATTCGGGAGCGGGAAAAATCAATCCCGACTGCCAACCGCGTTAATTTTTCTTCCCTCCGTCATCCACCAGGAGGCGCGGATTTCACTCCGAGATGGGTTTCTGATTGAATCCCGCGGCCGACAATTTCGTCGCTCAATTTTCAAAGCAACTTGTATTCCATCATTCCCGCCTTAAATTACGCGAGATTTCTTTTTTTTTTTAACGTGGCAACACACTCGAATGGAATGGGGATGGAATTCAATCTGGCTGTAGGTACCGAGCGTCTTACACGTTCGCTTCCTACATAAAAAGAAACAAGCTTCCTTTCTTTCAGCTCCCGCTCTCTGGTTTGGAAATGGAGGACAAACCCGAAGCAGTTGTAGTGCTACGACCACATCTTCAGTGCACCATGACGCAAAAACATTGGAATTTTTAACCGAGCAAATATGATGTATAAAAAGATCCAAATCAATTATAAATCACCTAAAAACAATTGTAATAAATATTTGAATATCTCCTTAATTTAATAACTTAACTAATTCTCATTTTCGTGCAACTTGGCCAGATAGTTACTGCATTGAAACGGCTTACTAGCGAGCATTCCAACATGTAACTCCACTATCTCTGGTCACCGAGTTTCTTGTTATGGCTGCGGACTCCAACTTCTGAAATTTCATGCAAACGAGTGAGATAAAATATTCAATAGTGCATGAAATCGTTTCCAAACGACAACATGTGATCATCATATGAGCACATCAAGGAACCTAATAATGAATGACATGACGCATATCAAACGCATTGTAACAACATTTCATTCCATTGAGAATTGTAATTTTCATTTCAGCTGTTACTAATTGGCCTCTTTTCAACGTTCCTTTGTGTCCGTATTTCCCGCTTTCTTCGATTACAGTGACGATCGACAATGGATGACAAACAGCACATGCGCTTTGGGGGAAATTAAGGTAATGAAAAGAAAACTTGCTTTGTACTTCTGCATGAATTTATTAAAAAACGACCCGCTTTTCGTTTCGACGTCCAACGACCAACGTCATCATTCATGTGATGATGATGTTGGACGTCGAAACCCAGGTTCTATTTCAATAAATTCCTGTGCAAATACGAAGTACAGTTTTCTTTTTATTATGAGCAAGTTCCATAAAGATACGCATGAAACCACCAGTTATTAAGGTAGTAGGTCACAGAACAAGTTTTTAGGAGGAAGAAAGGTGATATAAACCACGCTTCGAGATAATAAACTACTGCGAACTAAAGGGCATCACTATATCCACCCAGTTATCCGTCTCATCTGACAAATGAAGGCCATGGCATTCCAACATTTATCATTGAATATTACTTAAATGATTACAAATAAATGGTTATTTTTCTACTAGAATTTAGCCGTTTTTTGACCATTTTCAGCCCCATAAATTAATCATCAGGTACCTTAGGACTTGATGATGACACTCGGGTATTGAAATTTGCCAAGAAATAATTCAAATCCAAATGAATCCTCTGTACATCATCTTTGGATCCATCGTTACCAATTCATTCATTACAAATATCACACGTTTAGATAAATATGGAGAAATCAGGTGATAATGGTGCAAGCTGGGCGCGGGATTACGCTGGGAAATCTTTTACACTGATGAGATTTACAGCTAAGTGATCGTTACGGTGAAGGTAAATGGGAATATCAGAATAGGTACTATTATCAGAATAGGTTGGCAATATGGATTTTTAAGAGGAAATTAGAATGTGGTGATTTTTTTTAACCTATGCATGTCTTAACATTACAAAACTCTTGCATCCTCTTAAAATTAAGTTAATAATTAAAAATATTCATATAAATGATTGGCTAATCATTAACATTACTTAACTTTGTATGAACTAACAGTTTGGTGTCACGTATAAGTATCTAACGTGCCTTGTCACAGCATAACCAATATTTTCCCCGGGGCGGTAGCATTGTGCCTTTCAGTTTCCTCTAAGAAGTGCATGCACTGAATAGTATTTTTTGCATGTCTGCACGTTAATAAGAGTAAACTTATTCTCTCTTATTTATAATGCATGCCTGGTGACGCTTCTCCCTCTGCCACACACCCTTACGGTGGCTTACAGGGTATTATAGAGGTCGACACCACATTAATCCAATCCACTCATTCCTCCAACCCAACCATTATATAAATGAAGAGCAGAAGGATTGGAGTTCTATGCATTCAATCCTTGTTCCTCCTCCTAAGTTCGTATTTCTCTTCTTTTATTTTTCTTCGCGTCACAACCTCTCACTAGAGTTTGCAGGGAAAGGGGCAGGAACAGGGGTCCGGGGTGGCGTAGCGGTTAGAGTACTGGTCTCTTACCAGGAGGGCCCAGGTTCGTTTCGCGGCAGTGGAAGATATTTTTCATTGGTTATCCGGCCCCAATTTGGGTGTCTTGTGGAGAATATTCGAGTACAGTACACCGTCCGTCGGATGGGACCTTAAGCCGTGGTACCCTTGGCGCCTTTTCGTTGCCGCCGACATATTTCTCTCCACACTTCCTCCTTTCCTTTCCACTCCCATCCTTGTTCCTTTCCTCCCGGTCTGAAGCGCCTATTAGTGCGGGAATAGTCTTGAAAACACAGATGATGATACAGACAAAGCAAAGGTTCGACGCGAACACACCAATAAAGGCGAATGAGGTCGATTACCATATTTTATAAATTGCCGATTCCGATAGTGTTAGCAAAATAAAAAAAACCCGTACTTTTCCGTTTTTTGATCCGTCAATTAATTTTCGAGTTATAAGAGGCGAAAAACTGATGTTTTTAACGCTTTCGGAAAGGTGAGCGTGGTGCAACCTCTGAAGTCATTGACTTCGTCCAATCACAACTGAGCCCGCGAAGCTACTTCCCCTCATCGCAATGGTGGACACACAGCTGACTCTGCCATTGGGAGCGGTTGCGACAGGATCTGTGCGAGCAGACCTTCCGAGAGCCCCCCTACACTCCCTTCCCCTAAAAGCAGTCAAAGACGGGAGGAAAATGACGTCAATGACATCAAAGCAGCTTCTTCGGTGGACGTCACCCTTTGCTTATTTTAATTTCTGATTTATGAGTGAATGGTTGTGGTTAGAAGATTAATTTTTTCGCTAAAATTCAATTTTCGTTTTCATCTAACGATTTCGTGTAAAAAATTGCGATTTCGGTTTCGAGTAAACGCCCCCATTGAATTGTAATGTACTGACTAGTATATTATCGCTGATACTTTTTTATGCATGATATGTGGTGCATGTTTGGTGTGAATTCACCCCCTGCCACGCACATCAATGGTGGCCTGCAGGGTATTATTTAGATGTAAATAAAATAAATCATTGAGGTTTGACTGCGGCTTCATAGGGGTGGGTAGAAGTGCAACGGTGAGTAAGAACGAAAAGCATGGCCACTGGTGGC
Source organism: Platycnemis pennipes (assembly GCA_933228895.1). Classification (NCBI taxonomy): domain Eukaryota; kingdom Metazoa; phylum Arthropoda; class Insecta; order Odonata; family Platycnemididae; genus Platycnemis; species Platycnemis pennipes. The sequence continues at coordinate 116,653,786 of OW121850.1, forward strand.
GCCAAACCAGCGAGGGGCGCAGCCGGCGCCATGGGTGGTGAGGAGATATTTATGACGCTAAAATCTAAATATCCATTAAATGTCGATTTTTCCCAACGAAAAGCAGAAAATGAAACAATTGTGGAAAGATATGAGGCAACAATTTTGCACCACATTGTCGCTTGTTCACGCTGTCAGGGACGGCAACCGAAAATTGAGGTTATTTGCGCGATTAATGGTAAAATGAAAATGGGGTCGTTTGCCATATTTTTTATTTCCGATTCCGATAGTGTTAGTAAAATAAAAAGACCCGTATTTTTCCGTTTTTTGATCCGTCATTTAGTTCTCGAGTTATAAGCGGCAAAAAACTGATGTTTTTAACCCTTTCGGAGAAGTGGGTGTGGTGGAACCTCTGACGTATATCAACTTCGTCCAATCACAACTGAGCCCGCGAAGCTACTTCGCCTTATCGCAAAGGGGGGGACACAGCTGACTCTGCCAATCGGAGGAGTTACGACAGCATCTGTGGGAGAAGACCTTCAAAGAATCCCCCTCCACTCCCTCCCCTTCCCATACGAGCAGTCAAGGACGGGAGGAAAATGACGTCAATGTTATCAGAGCAGCTTTTTCGGTGGGCGTCACCTTTTGCTTCTTTTAATTTTGGATTTATGATTGAATGGTTGTGGTTAGAATATTAATTTTTTCACTAAATTTCATTTTTCGTTTCCATCTAACAATTTCGTGTACAAAACTGCAATTTCGGTTCCGAGTAAACGCCCCCATTGCGTATGATAGAATTTATCAAGGAACAAAGATAGAATGGAGTGAAACCGTCAAGCATTTGTCAACTTTTTGTTTACCAAGAGGTCCTTAGTTTCACGGTCCATTCGATGAGTTGAGCACTGTTCTAAATGAGGTGGCCACGATTAAGACGAGCAATAGCCGGTACACTACTGAAAAGGCTAAAAATACAGGAATTGAAAAGGAATTTGGGCACAGAGGATGCGGGACCAGTAACAAGTCGATAGAGTAACCCTAAGATTGTTAAAGTGCACAGAAATTGCTTGTTATGCGGGGCAATTGTGAATGCATCAAAATAATTGAAAAACCAATATTCAAAAGGAGTCAGGATAGTAAATACACTTTTAATTAAGTTAATCGCGAAGGAGTTTTCCAAAATCGGAAAAGCAAATGATGTACACATAATCTCCGAACGGGCAATAACAAATCCTCACATTAGTCACTAAGTTAACAATACAGCTAAAGGTCAAATGGAGAATCAGTAAACATTCAAAAATTCCCCTCCAAATGTAAAGATGACACGATGATGACGATATTCGCACAATCCTGAGTCGCTTTATTACATCGGAGCATCAAAGAAAAGAAAAACTGCGACCCGCATTTAACATATATTTAAGCAATAACAAATGTAAGCCTTTTATAAATAAATAAGAAATAAATATTTATATTTAAAAGGCAATATATAAATAAAAGGTTAGAAATATCAGATTAATGACAGGGGGGCGGAATATTTATGCCAGAAAACCACAATTGGAGGCGGCCCCTTAAAGCCTGCTTACCGCCTTGGCCCGGCAGCCCGTTCCTATACACACGTGAATGAACCCCGACACCCATCATTCACCAACGCCGACTGCTGCATCACAAAGAACATCCCCCGTAGCATATAAAGAGTCTCAATCGGCGTTAGGGGCAAAAAAAAAAAAAAACAACACCCACGAAGTACTTCGTAAGCGATTGATACAACCCAGATAACTCAACACAAAAACGTGAAAAGCATATTCTTTGCTGATGGCTAAATAAATAGCCTCATGAGAGCCGACTGATTACGGAAAAAGAGCTGAAAGGTTCAAGACATAAATTTAGTAGCAATACGTACGCATCAAAGGACATAGAGTTGAGAAAATCCGATTTGGTGATACTCTTTATCTAGCAATCAAAGGCTGCGATAGACTTTTACTGGTACCCCTGAGATACAGATCATATGTATACTCTATTTCCATTCCACTAGTTCACTCGAAACTGAAGCCCCGATTGTTTCGCTGAGAGACTTACATACGATTAGTCAAAAAATCGTACCTATTACGGGAAAAAATGGTATTTTCTTATAAACTATCACGTTATTTATAACTTGTGAAAAATTCTGTTTCTACGGAAAAAGAGCTGGGGAGAAGTGGAGCAGTCTCCTTTCCATATTCATCCAGGCATTTTTGAATTTGGTTCCCTTCAATGAGATCGGAAACTCGACCGCAACAGTAAACAGCGAAGAACTATGATTTCTCCTCAGATAATACGGATTGACGATAGATGGTATGCATCCAAAGCTGATAGAGCAACATGTAAAACAATAGATTCACACAAGGAGGCCGAATGGAGTATCACCTTGGTCGTCATACTACCGTCTGCACAATCGGGTGGGTACGACTGATATTGCGTGTACGCAGTTTTATCTCGATCGCCTCCTAAGATATATTTTTTCACTTTTTTACATTGAGACCAAAGGATATTTTCTCTAAATGGTAATATATATTTACATATTCTTCGTGACCTAGTATAACTGAGTCGTATATCCGCCAGGAGTAAACTATACTCGAAAAGACAATTTCCGACAATAAAGCAAATAGATATACTTTTGATACCAAGTAATTTTGGCTTATTTTTCATACTTTTCTTATAACAGGCAGTTTTTCGTCAGACGTTTCAGCCGTGAAAATATTTTAAAGGTGTTCCAGCACTAAAAATATGGCAAGCATTATCACATAATTTACTACGTTTTCAGAACTTTGACTGACAGTAAAGTGAGGGAGGCCAATATCACGTGTAATCCAAGAGGATCTCGCGAAACCTTAAGCGTTAAATCTATGCCTATTTTTGCGATGAGAAAAATATTTTCCTACTCTAATGGAATTTGAATATTCCTACTTCAAATTACAATTTTATGTGCAGTAGAGCTGTCGGAGGAAAACCAATTTCAATTAGTAACCGCAAGCGCCGTAATTTAGACACTTAAAAAGGGTTTACTCTAGGGATGGGTCGGTTCGGTTCTTCGGTTCTCGGTTCCACCGGTTCTTGAGCTTAGACCGGAACCGGAACCGAGGCCAAAAAGAATCGGTACCGAAATAATTGGCGCGAAAACCAGTTTGAAACCTGCTCACACTCTGAAGGCGGAGGCTTCACATTAAAACCTGGTGAAATAGTGTACTTAGATGTTTCAAAGTTGCCGTGAATTATTCTAATTCAGTCGTTAAAAGACTATATGATTTATTTTATTACATCCAATTCTAGTAAGTGATGAAATACAGCCGTAATAAGGATATTCTGATTGATATGTATGTGTTACGTCCACCTCCTTTGGAGGTGCGAGTCCTCATATCATTTTCGTAAATTATATCATAATATAGTGTATAGGTTTTAGAAGATTTCATTCATGCTTTGGATTTTGCTTTCGTTAAGTCAGCAAATTATTTGTCATTTGTACAATAGCATTAACTTTGCTCATGCAAGAGAACGCTGTCTACTTCGCCGCGCAGTAAATAGCAGACGACAATCGACTATTTGAAAAATTGACAGCGCAAAGATAGCCGGAAATGAAAGGCACCCGCAATATGCGGTCAATTACAACTAAATTGTTTTATCAAGTTTCTTCTTTCCTTGATGCAAGGGTCGTGTTCAGCCAAGTAACTATCAACCGTTTGCCGTTGACCATTCTGCTTTCTTGATTACTCGACTATAAATGGGCAATCATTACAAAAACGTTGGGTTAACTGGTCACGTTTAACTTTAAAAATTTTTGTGCCATGAAACGTGAATAAAAATGCACGTGTGGGATATAAAAGCTGATATTGGTATTATCTTCCAATGGGAGAGTGTAACTAAGTATTTGCAGTAACATACGAATTTAAATATTTAAGTTTATGAGAAATATGTTGGTGATAACAAAACCGTGGTCGAAAGTACACACTCGGTTTATCTTACGCGTATCATACTTAACAAACGTACCGCCGTTAAATATAATCACGTCATTGGAGATCCCGGAAAGATTCCGAAACGAAATAGGAAAGCAGAATCTTTTGAAACGACGGAAATGGTACACGTAAATTTATGCCAACGCATGTGGCACATATGGTCTAACTGAGATGTAAGCCAATGGTGAAAAAATCAATCGCGCAAGGTAGTGCCAAGTTACCATCAAGAGCCATGGCATACGAATCAGCATTGTTAGCACTTCGTATGTGCCCAGATCCCAGATATCAGGCCCAGATGAATGCTTCCTAAGTCTCATGTCGATAAATGAACTGCTATCGAAATACGGCATGCCTATCTATATTATATCATACCTATCGATATTTTAAAAATATCGATAGCTGGTGAAATTACGCCTTAATTTACTCACGCGGTTGAATCCTTCGCAATGTCTTCCGAAGTGTGGAAATACTTCACGGTTGATGCAGCAAATGAAAATTTCGCAAAGCGTAATATTTGTCATTCCCTGATTTACAGGGATGCATGTAAATCCACTTCTAACCTGAAAAATCATGTGGAAAAGAAGCATAAAATAAATTTTCGCGGGAAGAGTCCAATCGTGTCTCCAAAAAGCCGGAATACTTCAGTAACTAGTAGAGGCCTGCACACGGTCGCAAATACGGGCGAGGGTCGCCTGCCTGTGTGCGAGAGATAAAGAGAGAGGCACAAACCGAAGACATTTTTTCTTTCTTTCGGGTTTTTCCGAAGTGTCACGAATGTGGCCTTAACGGAGAAATGGCCGAGAAGAGGCGGTCACCCGTCGTCGACTGGGCGGGTGCCCGCCTTCATCCATGGATGGGCAACGAGTATAAAACCAAAAGTGCTTGATTTCTATAAATATTTTCACATAAAGGGTAAAAATGTATTAAAATTACAAAACACAAAAATATAATGAAGTATTCTTTTTCAAGCAGTATGTCTCTGAAAATGATTATTGATTATCTTATCTTACCATTGAGCAATGCAAAGTAAGTGGTAAATTAAGAACCGGAACCGAGAATCGGAACCGAGAACCGAAGTTAAGAACCGAACCGGAACCGGAACCGAAAAAAAGTGGAACCGACCCATCCCTAGTTTACTCTCTGTTTTTCCGCCAATGCACCATACTGGTAACAAAGAAACACTAATTTGCTTTGGTATGAGCGTGCAACTGAAGAGGTCATGTTTAAATATTACTTCTACTCGCAGGAAACAATTTTTCCCTCCGTTGCTATGAGCAGGGGCAATAACGACATATATCATGATATATACAAGTAGCTTTTCACTTGTTAGACCTCATTTGGAATATGAAGCCATCGTCAAAATTAGATAAATTGATTGCCGAACTGACAGATTCAAAATGCCCTTTTTCCTCGTACAATTATGGATATGAGTAGCAGTAAATATGTCCAATACGAGTGAATAAATGTATAGAATAGGTAGCTGCATGCTGGCATAAAGACTTGAAGGTAACCCAACTAACAGCATGTTTTTGCATGCTAACTTTGCTATTTTTATCTATTTTTAAATAGTGAAGTTTAGACTAGTATATTAATACTAAACCTTTTTTATGCATGATATGTAGTGCATTTTTCGAGAGAAATTACCCCCTGCCACACTCCTTTATGGTGGCTTAGAGGGTATTATGTAGATGTAGATATCCTACAGGAGGATAAAAACAAATCAAAGTATTGCCGTGATTGGGGACTATTAAACAGTTCATCCTTCAGCGTTCTCCTTAAGAATCTTTATGGCTTCTTCCAAGTTCCTAGAAATGATTTCCAACTTGTCTATAACGTATATCAAGCTTCGTCTGCGCGATACATGATACACTTCACTGCACGTCCTGTTTTTCGGCGTCTACGACAATTTTTCTCGCCACTCACTGCCCAGCAGTGCCCTTTGCTTCTCCTCTCCATTAAAAAACAGCCCACTCTGCCTCCTTCCCTTATCCTCCAGTCAATGAAGTTCCTTTCCTTTCAACTACTCTTTAACACTGAGATTTTTTCGACAGCACTGATTCTATATTTGTTACCTCTAATGGCTCGTATCAAAAATCATCCCATCCTCGCCATCCTCATCATCCGCACCAATTTTTTCATTCAATCCACGAAATAACCCTCAGAGATGTTAACCTTAAATATTTAACTACTTACTGATGATAAAAGGATAATTATAACACTTCGTCGAGTGTAAGTTGGAAAGTTACGAACTTTAGGTCACGGAAAATACAACAGGAGGGAAAGGATATAATTATTGCTCACCGCGTTCGCGAACGAAAGCAAAATATTATGCTAACCATATTATATCAGAACGCATTTGGGTTGAAGAACTTTACAGAGACAGCATGGCTTAATTGACATATTCTTTCACCACTACATGTTTACCCGTTCGCTTGATTACCAGGTAAGTCAATTTTAAATATTAAAAAAACTTTCATGAACGGACTCCAGTTAAAATGTATCCCTATTTTCGCAGTCTAACGTTTAAATAGAAGAACACCTAGTTAAGATTTCCGCACCATATTCGCCTATGTTTAATCAAGTTCAGCAGGAAATGAAAGAGCAAGTACATAAATATGTCCTAAAGAAATCTCATCATTTTTCAAACTTATTTCTTATGGCGGAGCATGCGAAAGGGCGTATATAGGAAGAAAATGCCTTTCAGAACCTAAGCTCAATACAAATTAAGATGCTTCGAAGTTTAAATCAAAATTGTGTTAGATTGAAAGGATGAGTTCAAATGAGATGGTAACCTATGAAAATTAAGTTTAGTTTCGCTTTAACTTTCGGGAAGTTCTAATATAAAATTCATAAACCTTACCGTCATCAAGGTGACACCACTTCGCAAAAAAAAACACTCAGACGCCTGATGGCGAAGACAAAGGGCTTGCTTACCTGTAAAGAAAAAAATTAATCATTAGAATTTAAGTAAGAGATTAGATTTTAAGATTGCGACACTTGGTGTATGAGAACTGAAGGTGAGCATAGAGCAAAGGAGTTTAAGGCGTAGGTTTACTATATTAATCCGTGGTTTAGAGTAAGATAAAAGGTAATTTGGGTAGAAATTGGATAGAAAAGTTGTTAATGTTAGGGCAGAAAAAAAGTTATCACTGAAAAAAAGACTGAGAAGGATTAAGCGGAGATTACGCGGGAAATTTTGAAATTTACGAAATTCCAAAAAAAATATCGGTACTCCAAAATATTTATCAAACCTTCCAAAACAACAATAAATAACAGAAAACTGAATATTAAAACTCCTAACAAATTGTTTAGTCGTCGCCAATACCTTCAAGGGACCTTTCATTTTGATGCTATAGAGAAATGGCAATTGTATATATGAAGATAGCAATGGACACGCGTTGAATACAGTCCACTGCAAAATTCTACCAATAGCATCTCAAAAACGTTAATAATTCCCAAAGAGGGCATGAGGATTTAATTAGTAACTGGAAGAAAATCAAAGGCCGTGCTACCAAGCCAGTCATAATAAAATCCTAATTTAACTAGTAATAATTTTCCAAAAGCTTAGGTAAGAACACTGTTCGTGTTGAATATCAAATGGAAACCATGTTTGCGATTGAAAGAGGACCTGATGTCTTTACGCAACATTATGCATGAAATCAATAATAGTTAAACAAGCAAAATAATTGAATTTCACCTATTGCTCCACTTCAGTAAGAAGGAATATATTGGCAGATGAAATAAGAAGGAAAGAAACCACTTGAAAACACAAGCATATCAACACCGGTTTCTGAAAAAAATCCTTACATTTCAAATGAATTTTCAAATAAAAGTAAATTAATACCTTTACTTCAGCATCGTAATCCTAATTGTAAATAGGGAAGATTAAATGCGACCTACAATTTTCGGAAAATGTAGTGACGACCTCCACGTTTCCCCAACCCAACATATATTCATTGCTCTCATTTTACTGAACAATGAGCCGCACACTCCTGCAATTACACAGGGTAATGCGGCCATTCCATTCACGGAAACCGAAACGTGACAAAAAAGAACCCTTCCGCAAGATTAGTTCCCGTCAATCAATACTTTTGCGTCCATTTCCCTGAGGATACTGCAGCGGTGACACCAAAATCCGATTTACAACGGGGGAAAATGATAGGCGATCTATTCACCGAGTGGCAAAATTACGACAATTCGACCTCCTCGGAGAATTGGTCAACAAATTGCAAGGCGAGAGGAAACTGCACCGGTATTTTCCGAGAATCCACGATACCACTGCCGCTCTACTGAAATTGAAAGCCTCCGGAGCAACTATTGAGCCGATTAATTCGAAAAACCAACAGCCATGGTGCCACACAATCGCAAGAGAAAAAGGGTGCCCCCATGATCGGGGAAACAGATGAGCCATTCGTACTCCGATCCACAGCCAGCCTAACTGAAACGATAAAAAAAAACTTACAGAACGAAAAAAAAGATAAACCCTTCAGGGTGACATCGCTTCAAATTAAGCCTTCCCGCAGCAAGCGGGAGCATTTTGCACATAAAAGGCAAGCGCTGCTTGTTTCATTACGCCTCCATCAAAATAAGAGGCAATTCGTCCCGAAAGGCTGAGAACGGCGAGCGCAGTTTGTCCCTGTGAATGGAAAAGACTCCATCGCACACCACGAGTTGCAGATAGAGAAATGGAGAGTGAGTGGGGAATAGGTTATAATTTGCCAAGGTGAAATTCTTCTGGTGAATTAAAATTTCCAGTTGTTCCTTCGTTTCCACCTTTATTTTTCAGTTTGCAGTTTAACGTTATATTACAGCCGTCTCAACAGCAGAAAAATCGCAGCAGAATAATAATTAGAAGGGATTCAAATGCGTTACCATCGGACTGTTGGTGGAAATGCTCCATCAAGAGTTAAACTAATTTACTTGCGAGCATAACGTGTTTCAATTCTTTTTTCAGTTTTAGTTAAAACTATTCAAATTCATATATATCCCTTTGAACTTCGCTAGGCAAGTGTTGGGATAGATCTTTGGCTAGACTGATGTCGGAAACATGTGATACGGAAGACGCAGTTTGTACATTCATGGGGCACAAAACTATTGCGCCCCGTCCAGCAAAAGTTCTAATAACAAATTTCGATAATATATTGGTAATGAACAGAGTGAATATGGATAAACTTTAAGTTAACTTGGATACTTAAATATAACTGTATTAGCTTAACCGGTCTATTAAATGACCTGAAATGCGAATCACTGTCAGATCATAGGTTGAACTTTAGACTTAATGTCTCAAATAAATTCCAAGGTAATATTTTCACTGATGACGTTAAAAATATTTTGCGAACTCCTACTTACTAGGTTAGACTGTACCATGCTCACAAAATTAGAGAAATTGATTGCCGAACTAACGGATTCAAAATGTAATTTTTTCTCGTATAATTAGGGTTACGATTTGCGGTAAAAATATAGCATTGATACGAGTGTAGGTAGCATGCATGCTGGTATTAGGACTTTAAGATAATCCAAATAACAGCATGATATTGCATGCTGGTTTTGCTAATTTTTATCATCATTAGGCATCAATCCTCTGATTGGTTTCACGCAGCTCTCCACTGAGTTATTCTATCGGCTTCTCTCTTCAGTGTTTCTTCTCTTTCACATCCTTCATCACTTGTTCCATACATCTCACTCGAGGCCTTCCTTTGTCATTCTTCCCATCCACTTGTCCTTGTCTTCATCAGGCCATCGTATCTTAAGACATGGCCGATTAGGTTATCCCATCTTCTTCTTAATTTTTTTAAATTATGAGGTTTAGCCTAGTATATTGTATTTATTAATAGACTACTTGTCGGTCCCGGTGGCGGCGTGGTTAAGTCCACTACTGCTAACCTTAGTATCGCGGGTTCAAGTCCCGCCTGAATGGATTTTTCACCACTCAGGACGTGGATGTGTGTTCTCGTCTGTTGTTAATTGTTAAATACCCCAATGTAAAAGGCCATAGGAGCTGTTTTCAGTGGTAATGGAAAATAAATAAAATAAATATTATCACTAAACCTCTTTATGCAAGACATGAAATTCATGTTTGGTTTGAATTCACCCACTGCCACACACCTTTACGGTGGCTTGCAGGGTATTACGTAGATGTAGATAGAATGAGGACGAAGGAAAGGAACATGTTCTCAGGTAAGGGAGAGAGCATCCTCACCTGGGAATAGGATCAGTGCAAGAATTAAGGGAGCAGAAGGAAGATGCATAGGGGACAGGTACGCACTTCGCCTCTTCGTGCTCTGCATCACGAGGGGTGGGGGGAACCACAAGTTTCTTATGGGAGGGAGAGTGGGGAGGAACCGCACTCCGAAGACGCGCGGAGGACCTCTCACCTCCTGCCATCCCACCCAACGCTAAAACTAAACTTTCTTCCTCCGCGGCTGCAATAAGTCCCTTTGATATTCGAAGCCGTAAACTTAGCCGTACACTTAATCACGTGCTATTTAACTTTGGCGCGGTTGCAGCGTTGGGAATGAGACGCACCAGGTGTTTGCCACAAAGGAAGGGGGTGAAGAGGAGAGGCATTATCGTAAGGGAGAGAAATGGGGCCAAAAGGGGAAATTAATGCAATAATCTGACCTAATACGTTCGGGTTAAAATTCATTGCAATCGATGTCTCGGCAGAAAATTGTAATGGGATTCCCAAAGGTGACAATACGATTACTCGGGAAACGCCTGGCCCAATAGAGTTAACCAGAAGGGCTGAAAAAATGGGCTCCTTATATGCAAGGTCTCGGAAAAAAGAAAAATTGCCACTTCCCCATGGCGTAAAGTGGAATTTCTACATCACTTGCTTCTGATGAGCTGGCATCACAGCCTTTGCGAGCCATTCCTTTGCTCACAGCCAGGTCAATAAAATGACACAATATTTTTGGCTTACCCTCTCCATTCTCATACCCCATTTCTTATAGATTATGAAACTCGGACTCCAAATAAAGATTTTAGAAAATATTTTCTATTTTTCAAACCCACGAGCTTGTTTATTAAGAAGTCTTCAGGTCTTCCGCAGGCTTCGCATTGCACAAAATAAAATGCTACGTGTCATTCTGGGAACTAGCACAAGAGAATCGTCAATCCCTTTATATAAAAAATTTAAAAGTATTGCCTCTTCGTCATCTCTATTTGTATAAAGTATTACGAATCTTTTACAACCGAGGAGGTCTAAATTTTAAACCATGTCCTTACGGTAGATTCAGAAGTGTTCATCATTGTATTATACCTAAACCCAATATTGAAGCTTACAAACATTTCTTTGATTTCATTGCCCCTTCAATTCATCGAAAAATTCCAAATGAGATTGCATTAATAAGCAATAAGACTACTTTCCTCAGAAAATTGAAAATTTGGTTGTTAGAGAAAAATGATGTGGAATATTTGTTCAAAACTATGGTGTGATTTTTGTGTGGCATGTCTACTTATTTTATTTTATTATGTGAATCTTGCAATTTATTCTAAATTCAAATTTAAAACTGTTTTAATGGAACATATTTATGTTATATAAAAGCCTGAATTTATTTATTGATTATTTTAGTGAATGACAGCTGCTGAACTACAGCCAATTTATTCAAGGAATGGTAACCCCAAAACAAGACATTATTTCTTCTGGGGCACCTAGTTTCACCCCCATTTTGATTTGTTAAAATTGCGTATGTATTTTGGGTGAAATAAACTCTATTCTATTCTTTATTAGAATTATCCCTTATTTAATTTCCGGGGTGAAAGTGTCATCTGCGGTATTTTTCCCCTGGATAATGGAATTTCCCATCTCACCAAGCACCACTTCTTCAACTTAAAAACTATCTTCGCGTGGGCTGTAGTTCCTTGAAGACTGAAGAGATTACCTACTACATATAATCAGTTTTGAAACCGAAGAAAAAATATCTAAGAAATCCCTCCGAACCAGAAATCATGCTGAAGATTTAGTCGGAGAATGCCTAGCTCCTTCTCTAAATTTAAAAAGGCACTAAATAGTGGAGAAAACAAAATAGGAAAACTAGGAACAGCTCCCATGCATAGATTGGGACGTGAGATAGTCAAAGAGAGCCCACACATGGCGAAGGTTTTCGTGACCTTCCGATAATTATAGAAAGCTTTCGGGAGTCTTCCGCGATTTCATTTTGATAAAATGGCGACGTAATTCACCCACTCTACTGCGGGCGTCCTCAGGCCAGGCTGAAGTGAAATATGCTTCGAAGTTGACGCTTATTTATACTCGTCTTCTGAGGTGGCCGCTGCTCGCAGATTGGCTGTTGATGTTCGTGTGAATACTCGTTTCCACGTGTTGGAGAGTGGGTAGCTATCCTCTCTATTCATATTGTTGGGCCTCTTGGAAATTTCAATTGCTTCCCTTATAATTCTAGGGAAATGGCGATTTTCACTCGTGAGGATTTTTGGTTGAATTAAATTCACGGAGTGGTTAGGTTCCATCGAAACGTGCCCTACAATGGCCGATTTATCCATTTGTCTGTTTTTGAGGGCTCGTGAAAGTTCTTTCATTCGGAACTGGGCAGCTCTCTTTGTTTGCCCTACATTGGATATCCCACAGCCGCAGAGAACCTCGTAAACGCCTTGGTGAATTGGATTCCGGGGGGGAGGAGATCCTTCGCTCTCATGAGGAGGTGGCTGGATAATTTACTGTCGCATCCGAATCTGGTTTGGATGCTATGCTTCGCGAGAACTCACGATATTTTCTCCGTGGTTCCCCCGATGAAGGGGATGAAGGCACGTGCGACAGGATCTAAAATCTTGGATTAATCGCTCTGTTGGTCCATCCAAAAAACCGTTTTTTGGACTGCGGCTTTATCAAAATGAAAACGCGGAAGACTCCCGAAAGATTTCTACAATCAGAGCCTACAAAATCATTGTACACATCATCTTTCGATAAATATGACAAATGGAAGGAATTGCTTGGTGGGAGATTTTCATGATGAAAATGACAATAACTTAGTATATTTGTGACGGGCAGAGAGGCCACCACATATTCCTCACTTTTATTGAAACAGCCTACCGCGGTTGCGACATCTAAAGCGTCATTCTCAAGGTACATACTGATGGACAAAGACAAGGTCCACTTAATGGTTTACCTTCAGAACGACGCTTTAGACGTCGAAACCGCGGTCGGCTGGTTCAATAAAAGAGTGGAATACACTAAGTTGTTATTTTCTAGCATGGCAAATGCTTCACATGTTGAGAATTCAACAAATTTTTAGCCACCGGCGATGTAATTACAGTGATGGGCGAAAAATAAGACGCCTGAAGGTAGGGTTCTTTTCAAACTAGAACAAGCCACAAACGGAAGCTAAAGTTACCTTTATCCGGTCGGCACGTTGGCACCCAAAGGACTGGAAATGCAAGCATGGAGTCGGAAATGGAGTTGTTAACTTTCATGAACAGATATCGAGCATGCGCATACGAAATTTAGCACGAGTAGTATTTGGTACAAAATCTCCTTCTCAAGGATTGACGTATACTGCCTTTGTTTGCAGAGTTAGCGACACACAGTACTGACAATCTTACAGTCATGAGGTCTAACTCCTCCCTTGCGTAGAAGTTGTGTTAAAGTTAGGTTTAGAGCTAAGGTTTACACGCGTGATAAAACCTCTAACATTGGAGCACCCTAAAAACTAACCGTACCACAACTGAATTAGGGCCTTAAGACCGTTTCACATGATACTTGATCCAGTACAAGGTCTAGTTTATTCGCTAGTATGCTAGCTTTCCAGTATGGTGTGAACAGAACCAGTATACTGGCTGGCAAGCATGCTAGCTAGTATATTCGCTGAGCTACTGGAATTTGTATTTGGTTGCGGTACTAGATTTCTAGTACGACCTAGTAGCCCAGTAGCCATCGACCAATCAAGTCACGTTACAGACGATGTGCGAACTTCTCTTTTTTTAAATTAGTATGGAATCATATGGAGTAAACGATTCATAGCAAGCACAATGTCGAGGATCGTGTGAAACCTCCCAGGACGGTTCCAATCATGCTAGATTCCGTCCTCAATATCAAGTAGCGGCTAGCACACTAGGTCTTGTGCTGGATCAAGTATCGTGTGAAACGGGCTTTAGGATTCAAAATATTCCCCCACCCCGCTTTACGACCAATACTCGAGAAATACTTGATGGAAGAATGATTTGTGACGTCGATCGTCTCTCGGCATGGCAGTAACATGGATTCGCGTAAGGAGCTGGGGTAGTGGGGACCACGCAAACCACTCCGAAGATGGAAAAATGATCATAGTTGAGCGGAGCGGCATATATGCAGCGGATAGCTGGGGAGCGTACATCCAGAGATGGATCTCCAACCCTCCCATGCCTCTGACACTCGATCTCTCACCAGTTCGGAGGGGGTTGAAGGGAAGTCCTTCATGGGACGTAATAGTGGGGGGGGATGAGGGAGCCGCTCGGGGCCCACGCCCTTTCCTTCGGCCCCAAGGGACCACTCTCCATTGGTTCCGCGAAAAACGACTCCATTTTTCTCGTGAGATGGCGCCGCAGGCTGGAGAGGGATGGATATTGAGTCCAACATATTCGGGATGGCATGCGAACATTCCTTGGTAGGGAGCCCCTGCTAAAGTGGGAGAAATTTCCCGACAGGAGAGTGAATCTCACGAGGCTAGTGGGAGTTGGGGAAAAGGATAGAGAAAGGCAAGAGGTGGGCGGTCGTGCCAGAACAGTCCTACGTAGTTCACAACTACAAGGGGTCGAATTGTTGTAGCGCTTAGAGTACTAGCCTCTCACGATTCATCTCCCGGTAATGGAAGATATTTTTCATAACGAAATTCAAAGATCACGTACTAGCCGTGAAAACTTTAGCGGCGTTACCCGTAGAAATTACAATTGCAAATATTCCACAGAGAAAAAAAACATTCGCCTGACCAATTCATCTGGTAGAGTACCTGGCCGAAAATCAGGGGGTCCGGGTTCGAGTCCCGTTCAATGTTTTTTTTCTCTGTGGAATATTTGCTATTATTTTTCATAGTTAAACCGGTCCCCAAACGATTAACTAGAGGAGGGTATTTCCAGTTCCGTACACCGTCCGTCGGACGGGACGTTAAGCCGAGAACCCATTTGGTGTTTCTCGTTCAAAGCAGGGTAATGCCGGCGCCGGGTTTCCCTCCCCCTTACTCCTTTACCTTACATTTCCATCCTCGTACCTTTCCTTCGGTCTTAAGTGCCTACGAGGGCGGGTACAGGCTTGAAAACCACAAATAAAGTATTAGAGTACCAGCCTCCTACCCTCACAGCCCAGGTTCAAATCCCGGAAGTTACTGATAATTTTCATCGGTAAACTGACCCCAACTGGAGTGATCTGTAGAGGGCATTCGAATTCAGTACTCCGCGTGTTGGATGGAACGTCAGTCCGCGGTTCCCGTAGAGTCTTTCGTCAAGAGTAGACTAATGTCAACGCCGATGGTTTCTATCCATATTTTCTTCGTTCCTTCAAATACAAATCCACCCCATTTAATTACGCTCCAATTCTCTACCCTTCTATTCCAATCCATGCACCTTTCCTAACGGTTTTAATTCCACGAGGATCATCATCAAGGATCAAAAATCCTAGGATTGGTTTGACGCAGCCCTCCACTCGATTCTTCTATCGCCCAACCTCTTCATATTAACGTAGTTCCTCTCTCTCACGTCCTTTACGACCTGTTCTATGTAACTCATACGAGGCCTGCCTTTTCCATTCTTCCCTTTCACTTTTCTTTCGACGAATATCTTCATCAGGCCATCGTGTCTTAAGATGCGGCCCATTAAGTTGTCCCGTCTTCTTTTTATAGTTTTCAGCAGACTTCTATTTTCTCCCACTCTTCTTAGGACTTGTTCATTTGTCACCCGGTCGATCCATTTTATCTTCATCATTCTTCGATAGCACCATATTTCGAATGCTCCTTTTCTTCTCCGCTGCTGTCATCGTCCACGAGCTATCCACGAGGATGGCTCTTATTAACTGACGACAACCCACCACTGTTAGATTTCACTCTGCATAGCATTTGCGCTAACACCGTGGAGGTTTGCACGCTGCCATAGCCAGCCATACGTCTGCGGCTGTTCATTTCTTCGTCATGTTCAAATTGTACAAAATAAGCCCAAAATATTGTGTTTTCCGCAATCTTATTTTCTTCCACAGATAAACTCAAAAAAACGGCTAACGTCTGATTTAACTGGGCCTAGGTACAAAATAAAGTTAAGTACCTGATGATCCTGTAATGGAAAATCACCTTTTCGTCAAGTAAAGTTCACCCACCGTAAACAGAAATAAAATTCCGGATTTTTAGCTGTAAACTTTCATTTAGAAATACCATGCCCCAAGAAAATCTCAGCTGTAAAAATAATTACTACTGGTAATTTCCATAGATGGCCAGATTCGCAGAGAGGCTCATGTTCACCAAGTTTAAATAATGTCTCCCATGTGTTTGAGAAAACACAGAAACGTTATACCTTAGTATGCATTGCAAAAATCTTTACACACGTCCTAAATTTCGAGAACTTTATATCATATTCACTCATTTTCCAATCCCAGATGGTGTACATAAGATTATAAGATTTTCATTCATAAACAAAGATGTGAGGTTATTCATTCTTTTATTCAACTGATGGAACAATTTTATGCAAATACTTATTTCAGTCCGGTAAAGTGGATTTTGTTACTCATGAAAGTAAGTATGCGGTAAGCGATTTACATTCGTGCATAAACCGATATACCTAGAAGAAGAGTTCTCGGGTTTCCAACCGGATCCAAGTGTTTTTAGGCACCAACGTTTCGAAGGCTAAGTCCGCCATCGTCTTCAGGGTGAATGATGTAGCCAAAAATTGTCCGCCTTTTATATATATGCCTATAATCGACCAAATGGTTCCACCTCTGAACACCAAGGCGATTTCAACAAAAGTGGGTCTAAGTTCATTGCTGCGTTCATGAAAGGTCGTCTCGTTTCACTCTGAAATTTAAGTGGATGTGAACCATTAAACGGAGCGATGAGAATCTACCAGAGGCAGAATCTAAACGTTGGGCTGTTGTTTCCGAGCAACAGAGCATCAAAGACGGATTATGGAAGAAAATTAACCATGACTTTACGCTTTACATCCAAAGGTATGTTGTGGCCATGGGTTTTCCGTCATTACAACGTCATCGACGCAGCCAAAGGTTCTACTTCCATTATATACAGTAAATAGTGAACTGCCGATCTATGAAAGTCAAATATCGAGAACGTGATAGACAGGGTGGCTACTGAGACCCATTTTTTAAATTCCCTGACTATTCCCTGACTTTTCCCTGACGGACTCACAAATTTCCCTGACCGATCTCCAAAAGGGCTCCTATTATCTGAATATTTTATTTCTGCTGAATTAAATTTCCGTCAAAACTCACAAAATGTTAAAAGCTGAAATCAGTACATTAAAAGCTACAAGTATACCCCAATGAAAAAGTATATTAAACCTCATAAGTTAAACCCTTATGCAAACTATACGCACTTTTCATACACATTCCGCGGACGTGTATCGCATTTCCGGGGCCGTATATGTTTCCTTCGGTAAAATTACAATGACGATGTCTAATCCTTCAAGAAAGAAGTAGCGTGTCGCGGTAGTTCTGGGAAGTTGAGGATTACTAAAAAGGCATCGAAGAGAAAGTTAATGGCCGATTTACTGGCGGACTTCGGTACAGGTATCACTAAGGTGCGCGAAAAATACAAACCAAAGCCAAGTTGTTGGACTGGATCAAACTCGGATGGCACGAGTGAAATTCAGAAGCGAATAAACAATTGATTAACGTGGTTATAACCCCTAGATTGTGAGAGGGAACCAAAAATGTACAAATATTTGTATAATCAAACAAAAAGTAATCGCGCCACTGCGAACGAGGCAATTAGCAACGGCAGCATCGTATTCAGGAATATCGTATTTGAGGTGGTTTGTTACATGACTAAAATGCTTAGAGAGGGAGCTAAGGGGACCATTCAATAATTACGTCGAGCGCGAAAGGTGGAGAGGGAAGAATGACTCTTCTTACTGACTCACGAATGGGGGTATGGGAATCGAAGATGATCTTACGTAAGATTTTGTTTACACGAGTGATCATACTTGTATTACCATTTTAATAATTATCGTATCGTATTTTTATAACTGCAAGCTCGTATTTACTACGTGCTATTGTGCTCCAACAGCCTCCAGATCTGAGTCTCAGAAGTTAAATAAACGAGAGGTAAAATTTTCCAAACAACATAGCCTCGGATTCCTTGTGATGAGCGGAATACATGTGATCATGAATTTTAACACTACTAGGCAAATATCGCATTAAGGATGTACACAAGGGATACATTGTACGTCTGATTCACAACTACGTAAATAAGAGACAATATTAATAAGATTCACAACTGAATGTTCCACAAATTGATGGGGCTTATTCCATGCACGTCAGCGACGGTTATTAGTTTTCCTTGGTGAAATAAAGGGCGGAAATGACTGGCCGATAAACGTAATGGTAGAAAAAAAAACGAAAATTTAGATTTTTCTCCCTGACTGTCACGATAATTCCCTGACTTTTCCCTGACTTCTCCAGAAATTCAAAATTCCCTGACAATTCCAGGTTTTCCCGGTTTTCCCTGACGATCGCCACCCTGGATAGATATCACTGAAAAGCGTCGATGATGTTACCTACTGCATGAAAGACGATGCTGACCAGTATTTCACTAATACTTCGGCATTTATGGTTTCCTACGGCAATACCTATCGGAGACCTTCAAATAGGTCGGAAATTACATGCCTCTTTTCAATGAGTAAAGTATAGGCATAGGTTTTAACGTTTTTGACAGCTGAGAAAAGGCAGTAAGATTCTCAGGTGCTTGAACACAGCGATTAGTTTTATCCTTAATGGTTTGATAAAAAAAAGGCTGTGTTAACGCCATTAAATCGTCGTAATTTTGTCTGTCATTTTGTTTGACAGCATCATTCGCGGATTTTGACGAACAGCTATGGAAATTTAAGCCAATAGGGTAGTTTCCTTCTTCAAAGAAAACAGACTTCATTAATTGCGATTTGTGCCCTGCCATAAATATATTTAATTTACGCAAAAAGTTTGTATTGAGAAATCCCAGTTTACTAGAGAATTAAATGTTAATTTTAAGGCCATTTGAAAAGGCTCTGAAATGGCGGGGTGCGCTGCCTTCAAGCTGACGTAACAGGTAGGTAGTTTACGTTGCGAAGCATAGGAAAATTCGTCTCCTGAACTTACCGTTGTATTTCAGGGCCCCTCAGCTCTAGTGAATATTTATTAGTATTAACCTGTAAAAACTATCAATGTTGGAAAAGAATTCTCAGTTAAACATGGTATTATTAGTCAATTTATAGGCTCAAGGACGTCCTGCTCGCTGTGTCTTCTGCTACGACGAAGCATGGCGTGAAGGTCGTGCGGCGATAGGCGAACTACATGATATGCTTGTGAAAGGAATACTAACAGATTTTAAATGAATCAACTGCATAAGTAATGTTAAATAAATGAATAAAAGTTAATTATAATTAATTAACGGAATAAATATGCCTCCAATACTTGTTCATAAGCTTTAACGTAGTGCGGCGTCTATTTCGAAGCGTCCGCAGCACCACCTGGTGGCAGGTAGTGGAAATAGTTTGACGTCACACGTAGGATTAACCGGCATGCAATAGTTTGCCGTCGCGTTTTCGCGCCATTGATTTTTTTCACTTTTTAATTAATGAGGAAAAATACTTAACGTCATTTAAAAATCGAACGGCTTAAAACACGTACTCCAGAGGTTATAAACTTTCGATCAAGACAATAAAAAAATAATAGGAAACTACCCTATTAATGATAAATGAGTAGAGTTAGGATTTTTTTAGCAGACGGAGGAAAGGTTTAAAGGAACCCACGGTGTACCAATGGCCATCTCTTAACAAAAATCTCCAAGGGGTCCAACGACCCATCCGAAGGACGGAGTTCTGTACTTGAAGTTCCATCCACGAAGTACTCAAGTGTGGACCGATGAATCAATAAAAAATCTCTGCCGATTCAGGGATTCAGACCCGGGCCGTCGGGATAGGGAGCAGCACTCTATCCATCGTATCAACCCGCTTCTCAAACATTTGTTATTATGGGAATAATGAGTGAAGGAGAGTGAAAATCAAGACTGGAAGTATTCGAAGTCCAGCAGGTGAATGATGAAAATGAAACAGAGTGGCTAACGAAGATATGCCAGGAAAAAAGTAGGATGAAAGTCTGATGAAACCTTTAAAATGAAATGAAAAAGCCAAATTGGGAATGTGTTGGAACACGACAGTCTGATATAGTTAAGACATTTGTCGAGGGAAAGATGAATGGGAAAAATGGCAGAGACCTCATAAGGAGCAAGTATACAGTGTGTAATGCTGAAGCAAAGACTTAAAGAGCGTGTGAATAGGTTATCTAACGTAAGAACGTAGTGTTGAGCTACGTTAAATCGATAACTGTTGACGGCGGCGATGATGATAGGATGATTTCATAGAGAATCACTTATCAATGATTTTTCAATAAGACTAGTCAAAACACCGATAAAAATTCCAAGTAATTAATCAAACTAGACAATCGTAGTACAAAATGAAAATATCACAGAGTTTATCCGTTACAACCACATAGAAATTTCCAAAAATTCTCGCAAACAGAGATCCTGAAATTATAACAGTGAAAAATATATTCACTGAAATGTGGCGAATGTGATAAATCATATTAAAAATGTTCTGCCATCTTCAGGCCATAAAATGTCTTCCTAAAAAACGTTTTCAGGCATGTAAAACTAAGGTATTCTTGACTTTTATGTAATGTTAGATCTCGAATGGTACCTCAATGGCCATAGAAGAAGTAATCAGGAATTTTCCAACGATGGATCCAGAATAAAGCAGCAAAGAAAAAAGCGATTTACATAGAAACGTTCATTCACACATTCAACCTTGTCGTTTGCTCTAATGTAACCCAACATCGTCATCGAACGTACTGATCCTATTTTACAACGGAGTATCCTACAAAAAAATCACAGGATCAAACCCGAAGACACTTAAGCCATTTCATCACAAGCTTCCTGGTTGTTCCACATTTAAAGACTATTTCATTAAAGAGCAGAATTACTCAAGGTGATTATATCAAATGCCTCTCTATCATCCAGACGGACAGAATATTTACGATTAATATTGAATGTAGGCATATCTGTATACATCTGTTCCAACAAAAATGTTCACATTAACGCAATAAGCATGAGACGTGAACTTTTATGGAGAGAGATCACCCAATATTACTCACTCACTAAAGATTTATCGTGGGGAAGACACATCCGGGAAATATACGGCCGAGCGAAGAGAAAGTTAGGATTTATTAAAGAGTACTTGGGAAATATGATGTGAAGACAAAAGAGTGATGTTACTTTTCACTAGTTAGGCCCCACCTAGAGTATGCAGCCAGTGTATGGGATCCTAATGAATTAGGTTTGATCAGGGAACTAGACAGTGTGCAGCGTAGAGCAGCTAGGTTCGTTAATAGGTGTTACGATAGGTTGAGTAGTGTTTCAGAATTAATACAAGAATTAGGGTGGGAATCATTATCAGAGCGTAGGTTAAAGTACAGATTAAATCTATTAGAGAAATTTCTATCGGATAGCTTTACTGAAGATATTAGGCACATATTAAAAATACCAGCGTATTATGCTAGATTCGACCAGATAAATAAGATTAGAAGAGATAGATTGTCGTACTGATAGATTCAAAATGACATTTTTACCCCGTACTATAAGAGAACAGAATAGGCAGCATAGCAAAGGGATAGGTAGGGGAAATATTTTAGAGTATCTGTAGTGCATGATGCATGTACTCATTCCTTAAATACTATAGATACTAACAATCTAGTTTCATGAGATCCTATAGTTGCTTGTTTGCATGTCAGTAGTGCATGCTTCGTGATTTTCACCCCCTGCCACACACCCTCGCGGTGGCTTGCAGGGTATCATGTAGATGTAAATAAATATTCGTCACAAAAATTCCCGGTAACTGATGCAAATTAGGGCAATTGAAATTCGGAAAACTGCCGCGTAACAAGAAATAAAATATTAGATAAATAATAGATACGGATATGAAGAAGGCAAAAGAATCAGTGTTTCTACTATCTTCATAGGCATTGGCGGTATGCAGCGATGCTTGCTCATCCAATCCAACTGCGGATTCCGTCA
Organism: Platycnemis pennipes; assembly: GCA_933228895.1. Taxonomy (NCBI): domain Eukaryota; kingdom Metazoa; phylum Arthropoda; class Insecta; order Odonata; family Platycnemididae; genus Platycnemis; species Platycnemis pennipes. Next base: position 116,675,996 of record OW121850.1, read on the forward strand.
CATATTTCAACAAAATGACCTAGCGACCACAACGTTTGTAGCGGCCTAGGGTAAAACCCGTTGCTCATCCACTAGTAAATAATTTCAATGAGAATGCATAGCTTTTTCGGCCGTGTGAAGCTCCATCCTAAATTTATTTTTTTTTCCACTTCGTTAATCACGCTTAGTATTCTTCCCAGGTTTACAAATTTCACCAGGCCAGTCCTATGCTACACTTCGGCCACAGTGGAGTAGGTTAATATTCGCATATATGAAAGTTGCTCGCCGTTATCATCACCGTTATTAAGAATAATCGCGGTATTACATACTCCTCGCGGGGAAAAACGCATGATATGTGCCTGCCGCTCTAATGAACGTGGTAAATCATGCAAGTTGGTCAATGAGGCTCCGTGCCGCGGGCGAATAGCAAGACTGCACCGCAACCGCATCACGGCCATCCATTCTCATAATGCGCGCAGAGCGTCACGTAATTTGGGACGAAAGTAGAGTAATGAGACAACTTCACAGCAACAGTCGGCGAAAACTTTACCACCCGTTAAATCCGTACGGGCCTGCCCTGGGTTAGATAATTGCCCGCATTTAAGCGCAGGTCTCCGAAGTATACCAAACTTTCAACTGTCATCATTATCTCATCACCTTTGAATATAATTTTTTTTTCCGAAACTATCAGAGACTTCAGTCGATAATTAAAAATAGGCTATCCATCAACTAGCTAAAAAAATTGTACGTATGGTTCATCAATGAAATCTCCAGAATGTGACCTGAGTGGCCCAAAAAAAGATTGTAAATTCAAATTTTGAATCTGTAGAGATTGACACAATGCCAAACAACTCGCATTACGTTGATGGCTTCAGTCACACAGATTTTCCTTTTTGATTGAAGACAACCGACTTAAGAATTATCCGCACTGATTTCATTCCCTTCAAAAGTTATTCTGGTATCTGGTGTGAAAAAACTGAGTCATTTGTTGCATTAAAATATAAATTAATTAAAAGCAATTGCTGAGTAGATATAACTCGTTTTAATCCCTGTGGACTTATGCCTTAAATTTCATCACGAATCATTGACACGAATCACTGACAGAACAATTGAATTTCTATTAACTTAGAGGGAATAACCACCCCGTCCAACACGTCAAAATTAAAGATTAAATAATGGAATCTTGCAGGATATGCCGCAGAAAAAGTTCTGCGGGGATCGGGTTGGAGTGGTGGCTAGAACTGGCATCCCATCCCGAGGGCCCGGGTTCGATTCCCGGCAGTGGCGGAGTTTTCAGTGGAAAACCGGTCCCCACTTGAGTTGAGGGCATTTCATTTGAGTGGAGGGCATTTCAAGTTTAGTACTCCGTCCGTCGGATGGTACGTTAAGCCGTGGTCCCCTTGGCGCCTTTCGTAAAGAGTAGGCTAATGCCAACGCCGGGTTTCTCTCCACCCTTCCTCCGTTTCCTGAAAACTCCTACAATTTACCCAATTACCCATCTATCCTAAATGGCGCAAGTGACCTCGACTGTAGGTCGCCTCCCCTGAATAACCAAGCAACCAACAAAAAATTTCTACTTAGAGCGATAAGATGTGCAGACGGCACATGTAAGGTTGCTGACGTTATTTGCACCAACAAAGATGTATTTAAAATTTATATGAAGGTTTCCATGGCAATACTCTTGTGCCATTTGTTTTCCCTCAGGATTTATTTTGTATTTTTTTTTTTTAAAGTACCCAAAAATCTGATTTAGGTATGTATGTAATAAAGAAGTATGTGACCTCAAAGATGTGAAGCAACAGGTCATAATAGGAGTTGTAGAGGAGTTACTATAGACGCATGGGAAAAAGGGTTGAGTGTAATGAAAAATTACTCTTCCTGAAATAGTAGCGGGTAGAAAGAGGGTAGTTTACACACTACCATTTAGGTGGACCTATTTCCTCCAATTTCCGCACATATACGAGATATTCGAAGGAAGAAATAAAGAAGAAGACTCCTCGCCAAGAGTAGTGAGAGTGAAAACAAAAAAAACCAAAGCTTTAATTTTCAAAACATAATTTTACTAAAAAACGTCAAACGCAATGAATTTCACTTTCCTTTCCACCGCATCACAGTAATACAATTTAGACTCATATGCGCTTGCAATTACATATATAATGAAGGATTTGGCGTTTCTCTGGCGTATGGTATCTGTGTCAATATTTGACACCAAAACGCTGCCATGAAATGCTTTCCCCAGGTGGATCACCCGAGAGAATTTCGCTTATAGATATATCGCTTCAACACTTTAAAATACATATATTAGGTGCCTCAAATAATGCGATGTAACGTCCAATACTATGCTAAAGAGATCTGCCACCTTCAATCGCACCCCAAAACCTCTTTCCCGGACGCTGTGATTGAGACCAGAGGAATTAACTAAGTTCTGGTCCTGCGGCATGTATTTCCCTTGTGTATGAATCGAAAACTCCCCGTTTTAAGCGGATCCTTTAATTCCATCCTGTGAAATATTGCAGAAGAGGAAGCAATAACAGTTTGACGAAATATTTATTATAATTGATTATATGAAGTTTAAAACCCGAGGGTACAAAATTACATGCCGAAATAAAAATATTGGCAACAGGTGAATAAGAAAACACCCTCCCTGACGCCAAACAATGCTCATGAATATTAATTTAGGTTATTCGTGGAATTGTACGAGAGGCAGAGCCATTTATGCAGAGAGTTATTCCAATGAAACTGAAAGAAAAATACAATCCAGAGGTACATTAAATTACAACGACTAAAATAAGACTTGTATACCCGAACGGATGGGCATTTCAATTTTTTTTGTGCAAGGAGAAAAAATACTCTAGAAAAAGAAACAATTTTCTATTGAATCCCCATTAACAGAACTCTAATAATAATTCATCGCTCTGCGGACAACCTGATACAAAATAATTTATTTAATTTTCTGAACAGAAAAATATTACAAAAATGTCATTCAAAAACATTTCACCATGAAAAAACCAAATACTGGTCACATAAACATATTTTCGTTAATTTTTCACGCATTATTGAGTAACATGCTCCGTTTTTCCGTGTGTTCAAAACATAGATTATGCTTACAGCGCATCTTGGCAGAGCTGCTCAAGTCCCAATAGAAGTAAGATTACGTTCTTAAGGTTTAACTGCCATTAAAGTCCAAATGAATAAACGCAGTACAAAAGAGTTCGAAAAACGGCTGAATAAACTTTCATTTTCGGCCGATGCATCCCGATTTGAAACTAAGATATGTCATGATGTCATACTATGCATAAATAACTAAGCCTATGTCATGAAGACTTAACTGTATCTCTTCCATCAATAGCATGCCTATAACAAGTAGACCTGATAGAAGCGATTATAACAAACGAATTTCAATTTCTGTCATATTCTAATCTAATTCATCAGAGTGATATTTAAACAGGCAAACACTTAGCACTTGTTACCTTTATTCCAAACGTTTGATGTGCTACCTAAGGCATCTATTTGTTTCTAAGGTGCTCAAGATATTTTATATTTCGTGGTAACCGAGCACTCTGGTAAATTGAGGTCAAAAAAAGATATTTCGATGTTGTAATACCTAAGCCCAGTAAATAAGCTTTTAAACAAACATATGTATATCTTGCACCAATGTTTTTCTGCTCCCTTCCAGTCGAACTGTGGAAACAAGCGTCCACGGCTATATTTCTGGGAAAATTAAAAGAATGGTTTTTATCCAAGGAGAGTGATTAATTGGAAAAGCTATTAAAAGTTATTATGTGATCTCAGTGGTTTAAAATATGTACTTTTTTGTATTTAGATTGTAATTTTTTTTTTATTTTCATACTGTCTGTACTGTGGTATTGTTTATGCTTGTCATTTCTTTCATTTATTATTTTTACATTCCATTATTTTGAACACAATGTTTGAATATATAAAGTATTCATTAGCTACCAGGTTTAATACTTGTATTCATTAGCTACTAGGTTTAATGCTTGTATTCATTAGCTACTAGGTTTAATACTTGTATACATTAGCACCAGCCGCTGCTTTCAATTGTTGATGATGGCAACCCCAACACAGGTACCTGGGGTACCAATATTCCCTTCTAAATTGAAGTTTTTTGTATTATTTGTATTTGTAGGTTTCATTTTTTCTTAGAGGTGGAATAAAAATTATTATTATTATAATTCTTCCGCACATGAACAATAATGTTTTACGCAGTTCAGCAGTTTATTTCTGGCCATATAACTGGGAACTTGTCCACAAAAGTAGACCGCAGTAAGGTTGGGTTCTTGAAACGTTTTTGACGTCAACGAATGAATGGGCCTCGTTTACATGGATCAAATTAGAAATTAAATTCCACCACATCTCCCCTAGAACTTCCATTTTCAGACTTCGTATATATTAAAGCAACCGAGTGACCACCATCTTTAGGCATATCTCTAGGCCCTTCAGTGAGCCAATCCAAGCAGTATATTAGGTATTTTCTTGTTGGAAATTTTTCTATTATACAGCGCCAATCCGGCGTCTTTAGCGAGGAGAGGATAACACGACCTTTCACTTTCTTTGAACCCGAGCCTGACCCTAGTCGCCCGCCTTTTCGCAACTTTATACGCACTCACACTGAGGCGATAGGGTTGCAGACAAAAGGCGGTAGCAGACCACCCTTTGGCTCTGACGCCGAGCACACGTAGAGCCAATAGCCCGAGTTTTCCGTCTCCTGGGGGGCTGTGTTTGAAACCATCGAGATTATCTCGAATGGGTAACCAAGGAGTCACGTGGTACAAACAAGAAAGGGTTCGAATATTTGGTGTGTTTGTATCGCTCATTACAATGTCAATAATTGTTTTTTTAAGTTTTACTCGCTCTAAGGCTCTATATATGAGTCAGATAAGATAAAACTCGTGTAAAACAATATAGCGAGATTGTAATGTACGATTATAATAGACCAAATTTGCGAACCGTTCGTGTTTATACCACGTGACTCCTTGGTTACCTATTAGAGATAATCGCGATGGTTTCAAACACAACCCCCCTGGAGACCGAACGCTTGGGAATTAAGCGTGAAGGCTAGATTATTGTCTTCCCATACGCAGGATCATACTTTGAATGTTTACAGTGGCAGAGATTTTCCATTGTAACACAGCTCCCGTATGAGGGCTGAGTGAGCGAGTTCAGTACTCCGTCCGTCGGGTGGGACGAGGGTCGGGGGAGTAGTCAGATAATTAATTGAATGAATTTTTAAAATTCGCTAAATAAGCAGAGAAAAGTACGTGAACAGGCCAAAAATGTACTTAAAATAGGCTAGATTCGTACTCTTTTTAGTAATAATTCAAACTTCCAGAGTAATACAACGCACACGAAAAAAAGTAGTTTGCCAGATACAACCAAACATGCTTGATAGTACACTTTTCGATAAAAACTACTACAATTTCCATGGAAATGACCATGCGATAGATAAAATTTATTGAACGACATGGTATCCGATTATTAAAAACTTCGGTAGTTAAGAATGGACGTAAAACACGAATCATTTTGGCAAAAGCTACTGAATCGGCTCGATGACCGTAATAGTATCTTAATCTTCACCAAGCTTTCGGTAAATTCCAAGATCCGACATGTCGTTTGATTAAAAACATCTAACCCAGATCAGATTCATCAGATTCAACATCAGATTCTTTTTGATAGATTTTACTATCTTGCATGATAGTCGCGCTGTTTACAGAAATTTGTCTATTGTTGCATTTTTTATAGAAACGGTGTGAAGCCGTGCGCTTCGGAATTACTGCTCTGCAGAATGGGTTAACAATATCAGAGGCTGTCCAATCCTTTTCGTTGTAACTAGACTCTTTGCGAAAGCATGAAATTAAAGTGGTATCGTATCCATTATAATCGATATTCGGGCCAACTATTTCCTATCCAGTTAAAACTAGATGCCTAATTCAACCTCTTTTTCGAGTGTATGATATTCGATGTATCATATACAAGCCTTGAAGTCTACTCTGTGAACCACGTGAATTTCCTGCACGTGTTGTGTGTTTGTTCGGAGTCTGTGAACTCTTTGATAAAATTCCATAAAATATGATAAATTCAATCAAACTTTTTTTTTCAGTGGATCAATACCCCTTTGAATAGTCTTAAGAAGATTAACTGATTCCACTGCGATGAAACTTGGGAACGATTCCAATGTTATTTATGTTTTAATACTCATGCAGTCTCCATAAGAGGCCTAAAACTCAGTGTTTTGTACGGAGTAGTTGGGTTCTAATCGTTCCCAAGCGCCCCAATTCTGACTTCAAGGCTAGCCATAGGTTAGCATGCCAATGCCTTCCCCAGTAACCTCCTCAGTCTGGAGACGGAAGAGGTGGTCCCACGGCAGCCTTCCGGTTGAGGCACGAGCCCACAAAAACGGCAGGTTAGTGAATAAAGTCGCTTGAATCACCCGCGACGAATGGAGGGAAGATATGGGGAGGGGGACTCGTAGAAGTGGAGGGGAGGTAGGGTTGGAAGGATGGCCCTTGGACGTCGTCCAATATAAAGGGATCAAAAGGTCCCTTTGGGGGTGGATAGGGTGGCGGAGGATCGCCCGAGAGGGTCGGAATTGGGAATGGGTGGCGGGCGGAAAAGGGAACGGGCATCCACTTCGCTTCCGCCTTCGATCGGAGAGAGAGAGAGAGGAGGCTCGCCATGCCGTCTCCGAAAAAAACGGAATCCACATTCGATGGGTAATGAATCTGAGTATGCAATGACAAAAGTGATAACAGCGTTAGCCAGCAAAAGGGATGAAGTCCTCGTGGTATCCTTGATGCATGAGGGAAAGAAAGTTCGTTGAGCCTTAAAAAGCATCAGATAACCCGAGAGCAAGAGGAGATCAGTGAAGGCAGGAGAATAATTCAGCTTCTTTCCAGCTATTATTCTCTTTCACAAAATCTTCGACTATGAAAAAGTTGTTCATTCGAATTCATTTGAAATCATTGAGCAAATACTGCGCTCAAAGATAAATTTGTTTCAATAGTTTTCTACGCGAAAACAAATAGTTCGCCAGATACAGCCGAACATGCTTGATAGGACACTTTTCGATTTAAATTATTAAATTTTCAATGAAAATAACCAGGATTTAGATAAAATTTATGAACAATTCTGTACCCGATATTAAAAAATTTCGATAGGTTAGAATTAACTTGAAAATACGAATCATTTCGGTTAAAGTTAATGAATCGGCTCAATCTTTGTAAGAGCTTCATAATCTTCACCAAGCTTTTAGTAAATTCCAAGACACGATTTCGCGTTTCATTAAAAACATCTGACTCGTCGAGATTCTGTTTGATAGATTTTGCTATCTTGCATGATATTCTCGCTGTTTACAGAAATTTGTCTATTGTTGCATTGTTTATAGAAACGGAGCCGTGCGCTTCGGAAATACTGCTCTGCAGAATGAGTTAACAATATCAGTGGCTGTCCAATTCATTTACTTGGAACTAGACTCTTTGCGAGAGCATGAAATTGAATTGGTACCGTATCCATCATAATTGATATTCGGGCCAACTATTTCTTATCCAATTAAAATTATATGCCTCATCCAACCTATTTTTTGAGTGTATGATATTCGACGTATCAGATGCAAGCCTTGCAGTCTACTCTGTGAACCACGTGAATTTCTTGCATGTGTTGTGTGTTACTTCGGAGTCTGCAAAGTTGTGAACGATGGAAGAATAGCCGCGAATCCTGCGGAAGTCCTGGGGTCCCCGAACTTGTCGGAGTCTTTCTTAAGTTATTAATATTTGGTATCTTATATCATTATAATGTCACCAAATTTAATTGCCATTCATTGCTTCAAATTTGATAATATGTGAACATTAATTATGCTTGATTAGTTTAGATATTAATTGGGTGTGATAGATGACAATGAATATTCTGTTTTTAGCTGTTCGAGAAATGGCTAAATACCTCAAAAAAATTATTCACTTCGTTTTCTGTTAAAAATAAATGTCTATCTCCGTAGCAATATGGAACTTATACCGTGCAGTGACGTAAGAAGGCGTTTTGGATCACGTACCTTCGTCAATTTCCGGGAACATTTTAAATCCATTTAATAATCTTTGTGGTGGGCGTAGAAAAATTTGGCTTATATATTTAAATTGGTGAGAAAATTTCGCATCTAGTACATTATTCGAGAAACAACTTTCATGCATATTCTCCATTCTTAGGACCGTTTTCATAACCCATTATTTGGCCGAGTGTACTGCCAACCCCCAGCGTTTAATCGACAACCCCTACTGTTGGCCGCGCGTACTGCCAACCCACGGTGTTTACCCTGTAGGATTACAACATATACCGGTTGAGTTCAAATCATTCCGACGCGGAGTTCGCCGGTTTCGAGAAAAGGAAGACCTCGGCCGGGAGGCAGAACTTTTAGAAGCACCGCCGCGTTTTCCGCGGGGGAAGTTCCGCCGTCGCCTTCGCCCGCAGTCGAGCAAAGCAGTGGGTCACACGGCGGAGTCGTGTAGACTGACTGCGCAACCTATCCATCGTCTCATGATTCAGACGACGTCGGTCGAGCATAGACAACGAATGGGAGGAGCCACGTTGAACGGGAGGGGTGAGGGGATGGAAGGAAGAGGAGCCCCGAGACTCGAGTTCATTAGGCGCAACACATGTCACGGTCCCGGAAACTCGGCCCCGGATGGGTGTTATCACTCCCTCTTCATTCAATTTCGGACGAGTAATTTCTTTTTCACTTTCCTTCACGGAGAAAGCCTTACATTCGTTCAGGCATTCGGAACAAGTAATCAAGCGAGGATATAATTCCCCAGATAGCAAGCCGGCTGGATTCCAGCCTGGATTTTGGTTGGATGAATCCAGCTGGACAACTCGCCTGGAATCTAGCTGGATTCCAGCTAGAATTTGTAGCTTAAATCCAGCTGGACTAGTCAAGTCTGTATCCAGCTGGATACCAGCTCGAGTATCCAGCTGAAATCCAGCTGGTTAAGCCAGCCTGGAATATTAGCTTGAAATCCAGCTGGATTTCAGTTGGAATCTAACCTGTTATCCAGCTTGAATACGGCTGGAATCATGTAAAAAGCACAACTGGAATCCAGTTTGATTCCAGCTTCACACTGGATTAATCCAGCTTGATTTACGCTTGCGCACTGGTGAATTCCAGTTGGAATCCAGTTGCACTCCAACTGGCTTTGCTATCAGGGTCTGAAGGTGGTTAACAGCAGGATGAATTCTAGGGCGATGAAAGCGAGACAAGAGGAAGGAAGAGAATGGCCACTTCAGACGGAATACAAACTCGCAGTGAGCATGCCCACGGGAAGGAATTAATCACGTAAGGAAAGCTTAATTTCAGAACTGGAGGAGGAGAAGTGATATCCGTGGGCATCCTCTAACCAAACATACTCTTTGAGTTATAATCTAAATTATAAAAATTTATATCTCATCTTAAATTAACCTCATGTCTTCCTCCTGTTTTCCAGTAAAAAACACTTTTTTTACCATAAAAAGTAACTATTGCAAAAGGTACAGATCTTTAAGAAAGGAGTTAAAGCTGATCCTATCGAAGTCTTCGTGATGGAAATATGAGGAGAAAAAAAAACAAGAAAGAAAAATTTTCAATTCTACACTTATTAACTCTTTATTTTACTTTCGTTTATTCGGGTTCTTTCCGCTTTGATTCCTTCTGAGGTCTACAGTTTCTCCAGTGTTCCAGTTAGTATATTCAAGTCCTAAAAGCATTCTTAGCTGTTAGGTAGGCATATATATAACGCTTCGGCTAGTCAGGGGCGCGTTGATTGTCCGGTAAGACCGTTAGGCTTGATTGTTGGAGTAGCCGTTTGAACGCTAATGACGGAGGATAGTCATCTTTCCTGTAGAAGTTTTTTTTGTTTCTTAGCTATTTCGAATGCCTTTCGTATCAGCCTTGGGAAATATTTATTTTCTCTAGCGATGATCTTGAAGTTTTGAGAATTTAACTTAAGCACATTTTGGACCTAAAGACGCAAGCAGGAACGTCGGCGAGACTGCAGTCCTCAAAATGAATCAACGCGGAAAAAAGCCGAATAAACACAAGCCAGGAAATCACCGCGAAAGCCTCCGTACCAACTATTTACTCGTTAAAATTTTCACGGTGAATAAGAAGTCTCCTAGGCCGAGAGTCAAACCACTGCCCTTTGTAGAAAATCCACTCGGGTTTACCATAGGCCGACGTTTCCGTTTGTCCGTGATAAAAATCATCAAAAATCAACGGAGCACTCCTGACAGTGGATTGGTTGCCAAGACGCCATTCCATCGCGGCATTCATTCAATCACGTGGCATCTGACCTCCCGGCAAAGGCATATAAGGCGGCCAAAACTCACACTCATCTGCCCTGATGACGGTACCCGAGTCGAGCACCGAAACGTCGGCCACGGACAACCTGACACTGTGGAAAACCAGAGAAGATATTCTACAGATAGTTCACCGGGAAAACCTTCGATCCTATTTCACTAGCCTTTGGCTTTCCGGCCAATGACCAGATCATAACACTTCAGACAAGATCAAAAAGTCAGTTTCTTAGAGAGAAATACAGGAGCATGATTTTATAGATGTCACTTTCTATAACTTTCCATCAGGGATGGAATTTAAGAGACGGAATTACGGTGCTTTCAAAGTATCCAACTCTTAAGACAGATCCTGTAACATTGAGGAGGTTGGTTTAGTAGCTAGAGTACTGGTCCCTGACCCCAGCGGCATCGGTTTGAACCTGGTGTAGGAAATCATTTTTTACTGGTCAACCGGCCGCAACTTGAGTGAATTGTGTAGAGCATTCTAGTTCAGTACTCCGTCCGTCGAACTGGATGTTAAGCTATTGCCCTCTTGGCACCTCTCGTTAAGAGCATGCTAATTCCCAGTTTCTCTCCTTACCCTTCCATTCCCATCGTTATACCTATCCTCCCAATCTGAGACGCCTATAAGTTCGGGAACACAGCTTAAAACACAGATGATGATTACCCTATAATCTTTCGCAATGCGTAATAAGAAACCAGCTTTAAGATTTACACCGTACTGATGCAAACGCTCTGATTCCTATAGTTCCTCCTAAAAGTTGCCTTTGGTACAGGAATCCTAGGAAACATTAGGGCTTGAAAGATAAAAGCCTGACTTTCGAAATAAAGGTTCGATTCCTGGCCCCATTTCTTTCGCGAAATTTTAAACCCACTGGATAGCCACTCGGCAATAGACAGCGGTAGGCCTAATACCTTACAGTTTTAGACCTGCTTTTTACAGTTAATACCACCTTCAAGACAGCCAAGGCAACTTCACAACATTTGACATGGTCTTTTATCCTGCTTATGTTAGTAAATGACACTTTCATGAAGAATTTTCAGCAAGACCGATTAGTTTCTAAAACATTTCCCAAGTAGTTAACAAAACTTAAAACATTCTCCAGAAGTTGGACTATTGTGAAACATTCAGATGAAATATAAATTTTCGCAACTCTCAGTCACTGTAGCTTATTAACATACTTAAATTCACTTTATAAAACTATAATAACAGGAAAGTTTCTATTTGATTTAGTATCGTGATATTGTATTGAAATGAAATCAATCCAGCATTGGGAAAGTAAATGTGATACTGCAAATTTCAACTACGAAGAAATAATGAAAATTAAATGAAAAAAAAAATATTAAATAATGAAAGGTAAAATAGGCTGTAAAAATGTCGTATGTTGGAAATAATATGTTGTAAAATAGGGTGTATGCTGTAAACAGTATGTTGTAAAATGGGTATTTTGGTAAAATGGGTATGGTATGGGTATTGGTAAAACGAATTCTCGATAAAATTGACCACACAAAGGTAATCGTAACTTTTGTTAAAAGCTCGCAATTCAGAGAAAAAACACTAAAATAATGATTTTCTTCTTTATTTCCTTGGCAGTAAATGTTTCTTAAGTTATTCGTCTCCCGTTCACTCAATTAGAGGATTACTTTCAGGGTCACATTGCATTCACGCTGGAATTCTTTCAATCGATCGCTACAGCTTTGGGATAGGATTAAAAAAGAACTTTATCAAAACAATACGGATACGGCTATCACAATAAATCACCGATAAAATGTCAAGTAGAATTCCTTATTAAAGCAAAAGATTCATAACACAGATTCCCAGTGTCAAGAGTCTCGTCATCACTTTGAAATGAGAGACGTAAACTGAAAGGGACAGAGCAACTCAATATCATTGTTTTTTCAATCCTAAGGTATGCTAAAAGTAACTTCTTTAAGTCCATTTTTCGCTATGCTTTACTTAGCTATTCATGTCCGTCATGTGACTTTTTTTCTCTTAATTTGGCCCATGTTCTTTCTCCCCCCAATTTACCCCTTGTTCTTTCTATGGATGGATTACTATGGTCTTGAAGAAGCAATCAAGCGAAACAAGAAGAAAAGAGTGATTAGAAAACCTCACACGAAGAGGAAATTCGACCGAAAAATAAATCTATGTCCAGTTAGAATTACAAGCGTGGAATTAAAGAAATGATTCATCTGAAGCACGCTTCCTTACGGCAGAGCGGCATGGCGATGACAGCAGCAGAGATGTCAAGGCTGAAAGCATTCTTAATGCGATGCTACAGAAGAATGATGGAATGATTAAATGAAACGCACTAATGGCTACAGAGAATGCTGTAAGAAGAGGGGGAGAAAAGGGGAAATAAGTTGGAATCTTAAAAATGAAGTTTTGTGCATGAAGTTTTTAAAGAAAAAAAATCATTTTCAAGTGACTGGAGAGATTACAGATGATGTTTATTTTAAAGAGTTAAACATTTTACCAGTTGAAAAGTTATTACAGTATATTTTAACCACTGAAATTTATTTCAGTGATAAATAAAAAAAGAAAAGAGTGTACTATCAAAACGCTGAACTTAGCGAAGTTAATAAATATGAAATTCCAAGACATATTACTCGTAAGGGCAGTCGGAAACTAAGTTTTTTTGTCCCAAAAGTATTTAATAAAATGAGTGATGACTTAAAAAATATGGAATCTATAGGTGAAGTCAAGAGAAGGACCAAGAAATTGTTGCTGAGCGCATAATTAATGTTATTAAAGATAAGTACTGATAAATTCTTCACTCTACTCTACTAATAAAGTTTAAATGGCACCTACTGATAAGTCAAGAGTGGCTTAGCAGAACCATAACTGTAAATTAATTTAAAAGTAAAAAGTGTGCACTTAAGTTATGTAATTAGCTATCCTGAAAATGGCAACTGGTTTCTTATTTAAATGTATGATTATTTGTTATATTTTGTAAATAACGCTGTCCTATACAATTATGTAAAAGTTCATATGAGCCATTATGTATTACCATGTTGCTTTTAGGGGTTTTGTACACAAAGCATTGAAATAAACCTTGATTTTGATAGATTAAAAAAAAGTTGCAGCAATCAAATCGGCTCTACCCTGAGACATGATGGTCAGATGAAGACAAACGTCGTGAGAAAAGTGAATAGGAAGCATAGAAAAGGATAGACCTCGCATTAGATCCATGATACAAGGTGCTAAGAAAGAGAAAGAGAAGAATCATAAAAGCATGAAGAGGATAGCTGATAAGAGAATGAAATGGAGAGCTGCGTCAAACCAATCTTAAGCCCGTTTCACACGATACTTGATCCAGTACAAGGTCTAGTATACTCGCTAGTAGGCTAGCTTTCCAGTATCGTGTGAACAGAACCAGTATACTGCCTGGCAAGCATGCTAGCTAGTATATTCGCTGAGCTACTGGATTTTGTATTTGATGAGGTACTAGATTTCTAGTAGGACCTAGTAGCCCAGTAGTCATCGACCAATCAAGTCACGTTACAGACGCTATGCGAACTCCTCTTTTTTTAAATTAGTATGGAATCATATGGAATAACCGATTCATAGTAAGCACAAGGTCGATGATCGTGCGAAACCTCCCAGGACGGTTCCAATCATACTTGATTCCGTCCTCAACATCAAGTAGTGGCTAGCACACTAGGTCTTGTGCTTAGCACACTAGGTCTCGTGCTGGATCAAGTATCGTGTGAAACGGGCTTTAGGATTGTTGACAATAATGATGATTACTTAAGCCAGGGGTTCCCAAACTTTTTGTACTACGCCCCCTCCTGTTAAAATGAAAACCTTCCACGCCCCCCTTCACAGTAAATTTTGAGGGCATGTGAAAAAAAAACAAGTATTACATTGAAAACAAAACATCTAGTTTTACTATTACAAAATTAACATTATAAGTTTCAATTTAAAGAAATACTGTTAAGAGAAAAACATGGAAAAAAGCTATATATTTTTGCTATAAAAGAGTTTTATACAAGTGGATTGTTATGTTTTCTAAACATAAAGGTTGATTTGAAAAATCTACAACATAAAATTAGTTACAGAAATGTATGGATTTTATTTACTTAGAGATTTTTATTTTTAACTGGTCTCGCGATTACGCCTCCCCTGACATGTCTTCCCCCCCCATTGGGGGGGAGGGGGGCCCCCCAGTTTGGGAACCCCTCAATCATATTACTCTCCTTCGCACTGTGCTTCACGTAAACCTTCCTTTCTAAGTTCTTCCTTATAGATATTTCATTCGCTCGTTTCATCTTCAGAACCCTATAGTTTCTAGCAAGCGTATTGCATGTATAACACGAGGGAAGGTGATGAAGATGATAAAAGCATCAACTGGCACCGATGTTACCGGGAGCAATGGCCAGCGGATGAACCAAACCTTCCGTGGGTTCTCCAGAGGCGGAGAAGCGAGAGAGACGAGCAATAAGAAGAAGAAGAAGTCGGGCAGAGCGGGGAAAAATTTTCCTTTCAAAAGGAATCCCGGAAGGCGAACGCACCACCTCATTCAGCCTCGACCAACTCCTCCCGACACCCTCCCCACGGCCTGCTCGCCAATCCCCATTCTTCAACCGTGAAGGGATGCATGCAGTTACCCACACACACATGAATCCGCTGCTGGAGTAGGGACGGGGCTGGAGAGGTAGGGAGAGGTCAAGAGGAGACGGGTCAACTCCCAACAAAAGCCATGTGGGCGGAGGGAGAAGAGCATGACCTGCCCTCCCTTGTCACCCAACCCCTTCAACCCCTCCCCCTTCCCGAACCATGCGGGGTCACCCTTTTGCCACCCCGTGACCCTGGACTCCTCTTCGGGCCCCGGTTGACTATAATTTCACCGAAGCAAAACGACAAAATAAAAAACAGAGCAGGAGGGGTCGATGGGGAGAGAAGTTAGTGCGGGAAAGGGGTGTCCGTCCCCGCGTTTATGAAGGGTTCATAGAAAAATATCGGTGGAACAAAAAACACACACTGGGTGGGAGGATCACACAGTGTGGAGGGCACGTGGGCGGTAAAAGAAAAAGAAGCCTTCAAAATTTTTTCGCCCCTTCGAACGTTGGGAGGGGGGGGGGAGGGGAGAAAGCGGACATCTTTCGCGCCATGAGGGAAATCGATACGGTGGAGAAATAAATTGTTCGCGACGTACACTGCGGCTTTTTAAATAAGTCACTCTCGGATAACCAGCATTGACGACACAAGAGTTGATTGTGACGCACAGTAGATGAAGAGAAAATAGAGCACTGTTCATATTATATATTTCACCCCATTACCACTCACTACGAGATGAAGAGAGTATGAAATATTGCTTCGAACAATTAAACGCATAGATGGAATTCACATAACAATGCAATAACGTACATTTGGAGCGCGTTTCTTCATGGTAGTGAGGCATGCAAAAAGGCAGCAGCGGAAAATAAAAGGGTGGAAGCATTCGAATTGTGGTGCTACAGAATAATGATGAAAAATAAATGGATCGACCGAGTAAGTGACGAGGAAGTCCCAAGAAGAGTGGGAGAAAAGAGAAGTCTTCCGAATACCCTAAAAATAAGACGGGACAATCTAATCGGCCACTTCATGAAACGTGATGGCCTGATGAAGACAATCTTCGAGGGACAAGTGAACGGGAAGAATGGCAAAGGAAGGCCTCGTGTGAGATTTATAGAACAATTATGAAGGATGTGAAGGAAATACGTGAATATGAAGAGATTAACCGATAGAAGAACTCAGTGGAGAGCTGCGTCAAACCAATCTGAGGATTGATGACTAAAGATGATGAATTCCATAGGGCAGCAAGCGAAATAAAAATACCTTCCTCAGAAAGACTGCTCCAAATCAACGCCCTTCCATAGTCAAGTCTCAACTTTCTTCATCCTATTCAGGGCTTCAATAATGATGAAATATACAAGTTGTGAATCAAGTGTACGAAGACATGTGTTATGAGGGTGTTCATTGTAAAGACAGCTTTAAAGACTCGTTGACATACTCACTGTACCGGACAGAAGAAATGGATGAAAAAATTCGCGTATGAGCAATACAGGCTTGGTGGCATGGGCCATCAGCAAAGCTCGGCGGTAGATTATTTATAAGTAACAAAACCAGGAACATAACCATAGTGATGGTAAAGAATAAATAACGGAGAAAAATAATATGCAATTAGAATGCAGTAGTATGAAGGATGCAAATTCAATGTAGCTCATGATGCAAATACGGGAAATAATTCTGGGTTAAACTTTGGCGAACTATAATTTCATCCGTCATCATTTTCACCTTCATTACAAGGAAAAAATTAGACAAAAATCCCAGCAGGAAAAGATATGGTGGGAAGGACGAGGAAGGTCAAACGTCTGGGAGCTACACTAAGTAATTTGTCACATTTGAGCTATCTGGTCACGCGAAAATCACAACTGAATCGGAAACGATCGAAGGAGGCCGACTGCTTTGCTCTGAAAAGTAATTATGCGCGTTTGAAAATATATTAATAACTAGTGAGACCGTATACTTACTGAATTGTGAATCCCATGAAGCCTTTCGTTGGAAGTCAATTCCAACGGTAGGCTCCACTACATTTTTCCTCCAATCAACATAAATCCAATGTATACCCCACCACCCCCCTATCGCCCATGGCACTAATGACTATGGCAGTCGGTCTCCTCTTCAACGACATTTAGGCAGGCAGGCAGGTTTGGGGGCATTGTCTCAATCAGTTAACAGAGTCGACATACTTGATTCCTGTACTAATATCGTCAAACCTAAAGCGATAGCTGTTATAAACGTAATAAAACGTATAATCAAACCATCTGCACATCTACGTGCGTTAAAGTCGGAGTGATTGTGCCCCCAAATTAGGCACCATTAGAGTAATATTTTCCTCGTATCGCCACATATCGAAGTTGATTGGATGTATTACATGGAGGAGTACATGAAACATTCATTAATTTCATTTGAAGTTGCATGCCTCGAGCAAAGTACTGGCGTGTTTCACAGGTTGATATTCTTATTCCAATAGCAAAAATATATATTTAGCTCTCTACGAATCATCAGGAGAATCCAGGAGAAATTGATATTGAAAGTCACTCACTTTAAATTATTGGAGATATCTCTAGGGATAGAAAAAAAATTGGATTACATTCCTGAGGACAGGTCTTAAGGACTGTGACTTTTTTGTCCACTGTCATTAGTCTTCTTCCCGAAGAAAGGTGAACTTGAGCCTCCCATTTGGTCATTCATCACCCAGTTATCTAATGTAAAAATAACAGTTCCATCTCGCATCACCTCATCATATAACCCATGTCCCTTCCCTTTTTGATGATTGCCTCACCTAATATTATTCCTTCGCCATGTTCCAAACAAATCCTATGTTTCTCAGGAGGTGCACGACCCTTGGACCGAATTCCCACCAAAACATTCTCTCTTTCCCTCTTCATCCCTTTTATTCGCACGGAATGTTTAAGCTACGGTCAAGTAAGAGGTAAAGCGATATACTTTTGAGATTAGAGATAAACTCTCTTTTAGCGTTGGCTCAAAAGAAAATAGTATCGTGGTAGCTCATCAGGCGAAGAAGTAAATTTTATTTCATCGGATCCGGGACCGTTACGTCACTCACGTAGAAAAATTAGCGAATTTTAATTAAACCACACGCAACTCAATAGAAGTTTTGTAACTGAAGTAAAATCTTAATACGGCGGGGAAGTTAATCTCACGAGATAGATGATGCACGCTCAAGGCCCAAAGAGTACGAATATCTCTTTCATGGAGAAAGTGCATGGGAATAGTGGTTTAGTTTTTTAAAAAGAGAAAGATGAGATCAAAATCACTTTGATACTCTAAGAGAGTTCCATCGTCAGAAGAGAAGCGACTCCATAATCGGCCTAAGTCCGGTAAAGATTATATTTTCTTTAAGAACCGTAAAAGTGAAGACTGGCATGAGTTTAAAATAGTAAATTTAATTCCTATTGAATTAAAAATAAATCTCTTTTCCTAACGCATTCCTGATCTATTCAATGGTATCCCGTATGGATACCTCTTCCAACAACAAGACACCTGCTGACAACATATCCAGGGTTATAATTCAATATCTCAACGGAAAGGCACCAAAGCTATCAGTGAAACGTCTTTCACGCAATAGAGTTTTAGAAGACATATTTTGCTAACTACTGTTCTATACCTGGTTTCTGAACCTCTGCTCTACTAAAATGCAGTCAATTTGAAAGTTTTCTTCTTTTTTTATATGCTTTATTACTTCCGTGATATCTTCATAGACGTCTTCCACTTCTTCATCTTCGTAGTCCTACGTAAGCATGTAAACTTGTACCTATACCATGTACTTGTACCTGAGTAAATACTACCATACTTTTAGTATTTACTCAGATTGTTGGTTTATTTTGTTTGCTATGTCCCAATGTATGCATAATTTATTTTGTGGTGACTTAAACATAGGTTTTATTCGAGGCTAACTAAAATTTCCTATTGGACTCATTTCATTTCTTCTAGTACCTAAATTGGGAGTAAATAAAAAAATTAACCTTATGCATGTACGAGCAGTTAAAAGTAAAGGAAGCCTTGGACATGACACACTATCAGATAGGGATGATTGTAAGAGTTAAATTTTATCAGAGGTCAAAGAAAGATATGGTAAATAAAGGAATATTCCATGATCCGAATCAATATGATCGCGAGGAGTGATTTTTTATACATTCTGATGATTTCTAACTTTTAGACTAAGAGAGTGATCGAGGGCATCTTCGGTGATGAATCCCTTCTGCATGTGCAGAATATAAGATTCCTGTAATATCGCATTATCGAGTTATTACAATCTCTCAGATTGCGAACAAGGTATTCTAAGTAATCTTATTAGGCTGCTTATGAAAAATACTCACTTCGATAAATTTGTTGATACATAAATATATAAGATATATTAATAAAAGATAAATTGGATTTTCACAAATCAAAATCAATTACTATAATGTATAATGAAATTTTCATCAAAAAAGTACAGGGTGCGGCAACATAACGTCCTTTTTTATATGGATATATCCATATAAAAACGGACGTTATGTTGCCGAACCCTGTACTTACAATAATCGCGGTTATAGTCATATAATATCCTAATTTATTTGTACCATTGAATCGAAATAGATGCAGTGTGCTCTCAAGACGTTTACGCCCAATTTCCTAAAACGCATTTTATCTCATGTCCTTAAAGTTCGGCCTGGACGGAGCTCACATTATTTCCCTCCTAATCCTCCGCTGCTCATCTTCGGTTTCGATTTCCTTACCCCGCTCCTGCCTTCTTCGCAGCATCCATGCTCCGCCGCATGCCCCAGCCAGCCGGGAGCGGATTTCTCTCAGCGGCATCCGCCTTGCGGAACACCCCTCCGCGCTCCGGGCACGATTTATGTTCACTGTCAAGGTGCGACGCGGAGTGGGCGTTGCCCCCCCCAGTCCCCCACCGCTTCCCTCCCACCCACGCCCTCCCCCCACACCACTTTTGCCTGCTCTCCTCCACCTTCCCCCCCTCCCTCCTCCAAAGCACAACTTCCCGGGCCGACTTCGGAATTGAGCGAGGCACGTCGGCGGAACAAATCACTTCGCCCCGCAATCCAAAACGGTTTCAATGAAAGTTCCATCGCCTCCTCTTGCCCCCCCCATATGGCCCACACCAATCGACCCGCACATCGCATTCCTGTTGTTGCTGTTGTTATTATTGTGGGCGACAGAAATATAAAGCCACTTTGGCCGATGAAGAGACATATCGAAATGGTTGGATCTTTGAGAGCGTACTGGGAGTGGAGCGAAACCCGGAATTTGCATATGCCTGCTCTCAATGAAAGACTGCTAGGGTCAATGGCTTAATGTCCCTTCCAACGGACAAAGTAGAGTGGTCTGTAGTAGTTTTCTCGATAAAAACCCGGTCTGTCAGTAAAGATCACAGAATTACAACCCGGCTCAGGGTGGGTACAGTGCGTGTTGGGATTTTGCTTAGGATTAACTTAGATTTAAAAATGCGAAATATCATTAGCTGTTGGAGATCTTTAAACCTATTTTTACAAGTAACACTGAAGGGGATCGGGTTAATGTGCTGACTGAATTATTGACTTTCCATTCTTAGAGGTCAGTTTGCAACCTGGCAGTGGCTGTGACTAGAGATGGGGAACTTGGTAAATTACCGCGGTAATTTTCGTAAATTACCGTGGTATTTTTCGCATATTACCAACACCTCTGAAAATTACCGTAATAAATGGTAATTTTCAGAAAAGTTCTTTTTCAAAAAATTTCTTCCTCACAAAGAAACCATTAGAATGGGTAATATTATAAATTAAGAAGCTAAAACGATTTTGTTTACAATGTGCCCATGATTAATTCCAGCTAATTCAAAGTAAAATAACAAATGCACATTGCGCAGAGATATGTCTTTGGAACGAACGAGATGCAAATTGCGTGTTCCTGCCAATTTCGTTTTAATTTTTTTAATGAGTTATAATAGATAAACGTCGTGATATGTTTGATATAAGCGTCGGCATTTATATCTCAATACTATTTGATTTCGTTTTGAGTCCTCTGATAAGTATTTGCAGCTCAAAACTTAAAATTACCGGAAAATTATGGTAATTTTTTAAAATTACCGTAATTTACCACGGTAATTTACCTCAATTGAAAATTACGGTAATTTACCCATCTCTAGCTGCGACAGACTTTTAAGCCCCTAACAGTTCCTCCTTGAATGCTAAGAAGCAAGTTCTTCAAGTTCAACATCACGCCCGTCGGATGGGACGATAAACAACGGACACCTTGGCATCTTTAAGAGGAGACTAATGTCGATACCAAAACTCTTATCCCCTCTATTCCCGAAAACCTAATCTAAGTGGGGCAATTAGCCGGGTCTCCGGGTCTCTTAAATGGTCTCCGCATTGGTGTAGCACTGAAAAATCTCATCACCTACCAGGACTCAAAACCCGACCTATGGATTTGGCGGCCAGAAAACAAACAACCAAAACTCCAACCCCATAGCCTCCTTCATTCTCGGAAAGAAAGGAATTGGTATATATTTTTTTATCAAAGCGAAACAAAGGCGCTTGGTCGTGACTGTGGTGGGGAGGGGGAAAGAAAAGATTAACCCGTTATATTTCCTCCACGTCTGCTGCTTGCGTCTCGCGCGGGTGGAGAAGGGCATTGCGTAAAAAAGTTCTCCCTCCTCTAATCTTCCAACTCTCCCTTTCCGTCCCACCCGCCCATAACCAGCCCATCCCCTCCCTCTCCCCCCACCACACCAAACGCTCTCACCCACTCGTTGATGACCGCCGAATGAATGGGCTTTTTATCGAGCGATTTCGCCAGAGCGCCTGTTTTGTTTGCCTTTTGTCTTCTCCTCTTCTCTTTCCCCATTGTTATTGCTCCCCTCAGACAGATCCAACGTCTTTTCCTTCGCACTGGAGAAACGTTTTCCCATACTCCTCGCGTTTTGGTTTCCCGTCCGGTAATCGTCGGAGATGAGAAAATAGCCGCTCGTCTTACTGCCCTCTCTCTGCCCCGGCCTCTCCCCGTCCCTCTCGCTTTCCCCAGGGAGTTTACGAGAGGAAGTGGGAGGGGGGCGTCGCTGTAAGAGTGGGAGGGAAAGATTCGAATGTCCGCTTGAAAGAGTCCGCAGAGGGTGGGCGAGCAACACTGCCCTTGGCAAACTTTATAACCTTTTCCCTCTAATAGAATAATGCGGCGGTTTTTACGGTGCCTCTCTCATGGAGCAGTGTTCAAGCGTCCAGAAAGGGAGAAATTTCAAGTACCAATTTGTGACCGTCTGAGACAAGGAATCGTTTCGTTCCGGAGTCTTGAGTGAATTCCGGAAGATCATTCGCTTTCTACAAACTCAGAGCAAGAAAAAGCTTATGCAGTTAGATGAGAGTACCGAGACATTTTTAAGCCCCCAATCCAACTTATTGGCGATCCTTCAAACATTCTCGCATTTGCGACGACACTGAAAGCGCCAGCTTTAGATTCCATTGCCAAATGCAATGATTTTCTCTCCACATTCCCTGAAGGATAACCAGATTTACGTCGTGATAAAATCACCAATAAATTCACCGTCGAGGTATCACCCCATTTTAAGTTTGACTGACATTCAACTTATATGGTGGCGGAGAGTAGAATTCATCATAACTCATATATCTTATAATGAAGTATGTTATCGACCACTACATTTTTACGTAGAAATGGATAATTTGTCTGGAGTAGTTTGGTCGTTAAGAGAAACACCAATTTTACCAACGTTTCGCCTCTTTATTGTGGCTTCATCAGGGCTAATTGATGCAAAATGTAAGTTTTTACGTTTTCATTAATGTTTTACAGACAAGGATCAAAATTGAAAGAGGAAAAAAAATTATTACAGAGCAATATTGTACATACCTTTTGGTGACAATTTTTTTTATAAACAACAAACAACAATGTTACGCTTCTTGGTTACATAAATTCATCACAAACTTTATTATATAAAAAATCAAAAACAGCCAAAATTTTAAAATTATTACATAAAGAATATTTATTTGTGTATGTATATGTATATATATATATATTTTTATATAACAAAATTGAATATAGAATGAATATGAATTTACAAGTTGCTGGTATTGTTGAGTAAGATATATTTATAAAGTTGATATGATGTTATGGTATATTTTACTTAAATTTTGTATATCGGTTCTGTTATTGCATGCAGTACGATTTTTTACTATATAAACCATTTCTTTAAAAAGCCTCTTTTGAAGGTTGGATTCAAAATCAATTGATTTTGCATCTTCAAATATAAAGGAATGGTTGTTTTCCAAAGAATGTTTTGCCAAGGCACAGGTTCCAGTATTTGTTTTAATTGAAGACTTATGGCCATTAATTCTGTTTTTAAGTATTGTGCAGTTAGCTCAATATAAATTCTATTACAATCTTGGCAAGGTATGCTATAAACAATGTTACCCTTGTAATATTTTGGAATTTGACTCTTTAATTTCGAATAAACTGTGTTATGCAGTGTTTTTCTTGCTCGATATGTTATGTTGTAGATAGTACTTTTAAAAATTTTGGATATTTGTTCTGACAACCTGTTAAAGGTTTCACTTTCAATAACTCCTCATTCTCTGAGTTAAATCTCCATTTATTTTCTCAAGAGTCAATAACTACTCATTGTCGTAATATTCAAATCTCCCTCCCTTAGTAACATCGACTCAGAAGACAAATGAATATCGAATAGCACAAGAACTCTTGAAATGCTATGACGTATACCAACACTCCCCCTCATTTCAAGATTTTCGACAAAGACAATACATAAGACAAAAATGAACAAACCCATAGATACCCTTACAGCTACCCAAAACATGTTCCAAAAAAGTAAAGTTATTAGCAGTAAGTAACACAAAACATATCCGCAGTAAATAAACCACAACAACAAGCAAAAACACTTTTTTTTCAACCACAGTAAATTAAAATACTAATTAACACACTTATGACAACCCTAGCATGTCACAAAACCTTTGTGTGCTATCAGCTGGCAATGCCTTGGTAAATAAATCTGCCACATTATCTTTTGTGGAAACATATCTAAATTGAGCAAAATTATCTCTTACAGATTCTTGATGAATATATGATTCCACAGCACAATGTCTAGTTCTGTCAGACATCCTCTCACCCTTAGATATTTCAATGGCACCTTGATTATCAGCACATATTACATAAGGTTTAGGAAAATAGTGACTTTGGCCAATATCTGAAAGGAAAACATCCAGCCATCTGATTTCACTTAACACGTCTACCATTGATAAAACCTCGGATTCATTATTGTGCAAAGAAAGCCTCCTTTGGGCAACACTTTTCCATATGACAGCGGCTCCCGCCATAACAATAACATATCCTGTTATAGACTTTCCATCACACTTATCTTTAGCCCAACTGGCATCCACATACACCTTAATTGATTGGTCATCATTTGAGTAACACAAAGACAAGTCTTTAGTTTGTTTCAAATATCTTAAGAGATGTTTTACTCCTTTCCAATCACATAGAGTAGGACTCTCATTTTTCTGACTGAGTTTACACACAGAAAAAATAATATCTGGGCGGGTGGAATTGGCAATGTAACGTAGACTACCCACAGCACTTCTATAACATGCAACATCACAAGGTTCAGTCTTACATATTTTTGGTTCACTAGGTACATTGGTTGGAACAGGTAAAGGGGTTCTCAGTCCCTTGCAATCAGTCATTCCATATTCCGACAACACAAATTCAATATAACTTGATTGATTAATTTTTACATTACCATGGCAATCCTTAAAAAATTTTATGGACAAGAAATTGGATGGAAAACCCAGATCCCTCACTTCCAATTTCATTGACAACCTTTTAATAAGTGATTCTACCAATTCTGATTGACCCCAGATTCCCAAATCATCCACATATACAGTGACAAATAGCTTCTTATTACGGTACACATACAAACATTGATCACTAATAGATCTATGCAGACTCAAATCAGTCAATATTTTGTGTAAATGGTTATTCCAGTCTCTTCCTGCTTGCTTTAACCCATACATGCTTTTGTTCAGCTTACACACATACATAGGATACTCATCACTTACAAAACCTTCAGGTTGTTTAACATACACATCCTCCTTAATTTCACTATTAAGATAAGCTGACTTAACGTCTACATGATGGCAGCCCCAATTATTAATGATTGCTTGAGCGATCATCAAACGTATAACTTTTCTTTTTACAACTGGACTAAATGACTCTCCGTAATCCAATCCCTGTACTTGATTATAACCCTGAGCTACAAGTCGGGCCTTAAGTTTGACAATATTTCCATCTTGATCCCTTTTAACTTTAAATACCCACTTGGTTCCAATTAATTTACAATTTTCAGGCTTCTTAACCAGATCCCACGTTTTATTCCCCCTTAAGGTGGACATTTCCTCTTCCATAGCTTTAACCCATTCATTTTTATGACTACTCTTTAGTGCTTCCTCTACAGTCTTTGGTTCGCATAACTCACAACTACTGTTGAAGACAGCTGAGTGGCAACTATGGCAAACTTCCTTCAGCTTTCTAATTCTCTCAGATCTGCGCAACATAGGTGGCTCAATAACCTCATCATCAGGAGCATCACTTGTTTCACCTGCTCCCCCTTGACTCTGAACATCTGACAAATTCTCTTCCAGATGCACTACATCAATACTACTGGCATGAAATATATTATCACCATCTATGTCACTATCATCATTACCGGACTCAGAAGTTGTTTCAGAACCATGGTTGTCCATACTCTCATCATCTGATACCTTAATGGTGACAGGTGTCTCCATGATGTTAACATCTGATTTGTCTCTAGCTCTCTCTTTCATTGGAAAAATCTTCTCCTCAAACTTAACATCTCTGGAGTGTACTACACAATTATCAATCATGTTCCATAAACGATAACCTCTTTTATCTTTAGGGTAACCAAGCATAATACACCTATCTGCCCTAGGTTCCATCTTTCTGCCTTTCTCAGTTTCCTTAAATGCCCATGCTTCACAGCCAAACACTTTCAATCTTTGTATCTCCTTTTCGCTCAACCCTTTCTTAAACCACAGTTCACAAGGTGTCTTGCCATTTAAAGCTGTAGATATGCACCTATTTTTAATAAAGCACGCAGTGTCTATAGCTTCCCCCCAAAAAAAAGCTGGCATGTGAGCTTGAAGAAGCATACATCTAGCAAGAGTTAACAGTTGTTGATTCAGCCTTTCTGCTAATCCCATCTGTTGATGTGCACCCACCATAAAAAATCTGTGCAACACCCCATTTTTCCTGAAAAAGGATTGAAATTTCTCATTTTTATATGCTTTCCCATTATCTGACTGAAAAAACTTAATCCTTTTTCCTTGCATATTCTCAACTCTGTTTTTATACTCCAAAAAACTGTCAAATACATCACTTTTCCTTTTCAAAACATAAACCTCGCTATACCTTGAGTAATCATCAGTGAAAGTACAAAAATAATTAGCACCACCCTTGCTCTCAGGCTTCACATAACATACATCAGAATGAACTAACTCAAGTAACTCTGATGATTTATTCTCTCTATTTGGATATGGAAGCCGTTTTGCCTTACCCTGATGGCATACCTCACAGTTCACAACTACCCCTTTAGGTATGAACTCACATTCAGGAATGTTATTAGCATGCCCGAAACGTTGATGCCAGATGTCTCGGGTTACCGCCTTGAATGCTGTTGCTTCTTCCGTCCATGGCTGGTTTGTCAGTAGTGGATTAGATGTAGAACTCTGTTCATTGCTCTCAACATTGTGCATCTCGTACCAATCGCAGTCCACAGCATACATCTCATCCTCCACAATTCTAGCGCAAAGCATCTCTTCATCACCATTCAGTTTATCATATCCCCGGAACAGTCCATTGTCGATATTAAATTTGAATCCTGATTTCTCAAGCTGACGCACAGACAAAAGATTGTCACTCATTTCTGGTACCCATAAAACACGCTGCAGCTCAAGAGTCCATCCACCACAGCTGTCGCTAATTTTCATCGTAACAGTTCCATGACCCTTTACTGCACATGGCTCCTCCTTCTTAGCCACCTTCACACTCCCGCCTGCATCATCACAGAAGTTATCTAACAAATCGCGATGGGGAGTCATGTGAGCATTGCATCCACTATCTAGAAACCAACGGTTAGGGTCGCTTCGCTCATGTTTCTCATCACTGTTCGAAACCATCTTCTTAGATTTTCCTACACAGGCTCTATATTTAACCCTCACCATTCCGCAACCAAGATCTTTCACAGCTTCAACTGTTTCCTCATCTCGCTCGACTCTGTCTTCTCTCTGTATAATTGCCTCATTGCTCTTGAAGTTTCTCTGCACCTGCCCTCCAGTTCGGCCCTTCTGGAAGCTGGCCCTCTTCCCCTTTGGACATAAGACACTGGTATGGCCTTCCCCTCCACAAGAATAGCAAATAACTGTCCCCTTTGCTTTTGCTTCCACATTCTTAGGACAGTCCCGTACTTTGTGCCCAAGTTGATTACACAGAAAGCAAGAAACATTTGTTTGCTCTCCGACCCTTCTCATCGTAGTCCTTGACAGCAAGCCCCTCAACTCTTCTTCTCGCCTCGTTCTCTCAACAGTGTCTCTCTGCTGTCTCTGCTCCTCAATCAACAATTTATTCTTGACATTCTCAGTTGTCATGGTTTCTTGATTCAACTCCATTACATGAATGATGGACTTGTACCGCTCCTCTTTTAATCCCCTCAGTAAGAAACCTGCTACAAAACTATCATCCAACCGAGTCCCTTGTTGACTAATCAAATCACACAAGTTTTCCACCTTGGAGATGTAGTTCATCATTGACTCACTCGACGGTTTGGACAGAGTGCACAGTTGTTCCAAAGAGTTAATGAATTGCACTGGACTCCTCTTACAGTGAATATTCCGCAGTCTCTCCCAAGCAGCCTTTGCACTCGTACATTTACTCACGTCGTTGAGGTAGCAGTCACTCACATACTGGGTCAAATACGCTAGAGCATCGTTGTTTCTGTTCTTCTGTTTCACGGAAAGTTTGTCCAAATCGAAATCTTCGAAACCGGGATCTATGCATTCCCATAATCTCCTCTTTGTCAGGAAAGCCTTCATTCTTGTACTCCATTGCACCCAATTTTTGACGCTTAGTCTCTCCATTCCATCCGACATTTTGACATTCAGGATATACTCTCAGCAAAAAAAATAACTCCAAAACGATAACCTCTCAATATTATCACTCAAATCTCAAGTTTTAGCACACGTATCCTGGGCCCATAACCTGTTAAAGGTTTCACTTTCAATAACTCCTCATTCTCTGAGTTAAATCTCCATTTATTTTCTCAAGAGTCAATAACTACTCATTGTCGTAATATTCAAATCTCCCTCCCTTAGTAACATCGACTCAGAAGACAAATGAATATCGAATAGCACAAGAACTCTTGAAATGCTATGACGTATACCAACACAACCCTTTAACATAAATTATACCCTTGTAGTGTTGAATTGATTTTTGTTTGTTTAATGTATCTTGCTCGTTTTCTGTGGGAGGAGGATTAATTATTTTTATATTTTCTTTGGGACGAATGCTACTATTATACAGAATTGACCTAATAAGTTTTCTTGGAAAATTGTTATTGATAAAGAGGCGAAAAATTGGTAAAATTGGTGTTTCTCTTAACGACCAAACTACTCCAGACAAATTATCCATTTATACATAAATCATATATATTATTTCTGTTTTCAATTTCCATTTTCTCATCTTACCGAAGTAATGAACAAGGTACCAATGGATAGGTTTTTCACAGACTTAAGATATTGCATTCAAATATTATATAATCCCGCTTTTATTAGAATATTTATTCTAATAAAAGCGGGATATACAGGTGATTTAAAACAAAGAAAACGGAAAAAGGATAAATAACTGAGCAGTTTCCTATGCATAAAGCATATAGAAAAGATTAAAATATTAAGTTACTTTTGAAATATATATTTTTATTTCGTTGATGAATTCCTTCTAAAATGCATTAGTTATTTCCGGAATTAGAGTCACCGTTTAGCTTGTTCCTGGTAGATGAAGATAAAAATCTAAAAATAAAAAACAAGGTAAAACTATGGCTCAGTCGACATTTTTAATAGATACAACATATTTTTTGTAACTGTGTGGTGGCAGCTCTGTTCAGTAAGCGTTCGATCATATGAGCCCAGGCCGATTAATGCCTCTGGACAACTCGTCTCGAAAAGTAAGATATTGTCTTTTCTACGTGACTAGAGCCGGAAGATAAAAAAAGCTATCTATTCCATCCTCTGGATATCCACTCTTTTAATCTGTATGAACCAAAAGGAATCGACCCAATCGTAAAGAAAAAAACTTCGGAGTGAGCAATAGTCAAAGTATGGTACTCGTTCTTGTCAAGACGATCACGACTTTCACTTCGATATCACCCACGTAAATTTCATTAGGATTAATTTCCAGTAAGGAATTCCAGTATTTTCCAGTAAGGAATGTATATTTGTTGCCGTAAGGTAGTACTGATTGCAGTGATTTTCCTTTGTATACTCCCAAAATAACTATTTTCACGCTAATAAATTACTTAGCCTAGAACAGTTTTATAATCCCCGGATTAGGTTAAGCATCATTTCATGTAAAGGTAAAATTACTTCTGTGGTTGCCGAGTCCTTTGGTAACCGAAAGTGCATTAAAATAATTTTTATTACACCAAGCTAAGAAATTTAATGGCAATTATCAACAAAAGGGTGTATTTACAACCGATTTGAAGCCTTGAAAATACTAACTCGGTAATTACAGAAACCCACCTAATGTATGAAAAACAATTTGAAAATCCCGAAAGCATTGAAACATTGAACATAATAATAATACATTTTATATATTTTCTGTGGCAATGCCACCTTAGAAAAACAATACAAATTAAACATATACACCAGTCGGCATTTAACATGACAATAAGCAATTACATGAAGTATTATATATACATAAGTCAAAATGTTCTGTATTACATATTATATTTTACAATTATACGCAAAGGTGGGAAAGACTTAGTTATACAATGTTTTAAATAGATTTTGGTAGTTTCAAGAGTTTTTATTTTTATTCACATAGTAGCTGCCGTAGAATATATACTATTACAAAATATAATAATAATAATAATAATAATAAAACATACGTATTTTAATACACGCATTACATACACGCATACAAAATTTCACACTTCCAAGATGCTATCACGAGCAAAGTCCTCTTGTCGAATCATTTCTGCGTTTTAGCACATTTTCACCGCGTTGTGTTTTTCAGAAAAAAAGTGATGCCCTGGGAATAATTTTTGTTTCACGACGCACTTAAAGAGTGGAGGAATTTTAAGTTGATGCTGACACCAATTTCACGAAGCGTGAGCCGGTGTGCATTACGGCCTCTCTACCTCCATGCGGTCGCCACCTGTGGTCCACAAGCTCTTATAGCCAGCGAACACGAGCACGGAGGTGTAGATAACAGAAGCGCGATGCAGCGCGCTTCGTGACGCGAAAAAGTTAACCCTTTTTCGCGAGATTAATTCAAGGAGAGGAGAAAATAGATCTCCTCCTCCCCTCGTAATCCCGTCTCGTTATTTTTTTTACTCCCTCTCCATCGCCCCTACAATTTTGGAACGCTATGATGTCGCTACACCCTTCCCATTAGTATGCGTGCGACCACCGGGAACTTTTATTAAGGTCTTTGCGGAATATTAAGAGCTATAAAAGCATGAATCAGCAGGTAAGAGAATTCGCCTCCCTCGCCCCACCTGTTCTCCCCCTCCCTCGTCCTTTGATGTCCCACGTGACCCCTTGATCGCCGGGGCGAGTAATTAGATTACGGCGAGAAGGGCTCTCGCGTCCTACTTCTTCTCCATCGTACCTTTGCTCTCAGCCCCCTTGCGGTACACTTCTCAAACTAGAGTGATTTTCTGAGCCACGAGAAAGGACGCTCAATCAATAAGGTCGCGGATTGCTTGATAAGAAAAAAAAACAGAAGGTAACACGCGAATCAAAACGAGAACGATATTCTGCTCGCCCCGTCACCACGTCATTCTGATGGTAATCTGTAACAATAACATTCAAAAATCACGAAATTATTTGGAATATAATTCCCCAACACAACGTTA
This sequence comes from Platycnemis pennipes, assembly GCA_933228895.1. Taxonomy (NCBI): domain Eukaryota; kingdom Metazoa; phylum Arthropoda; class Insecta; order Odonata; family Platycnemididae; genus Platycnemis; species Platycnemis pennipes. The sequence continues at coordinate 116,707,024 of OW121850.1, forward strand.
TCATAACTCCCTTCCCATTTATCATCATCGGCCAACAATCCTAGGATTGAAGGATATTTCAAGCCTGCCACGTGGATTGTAGGATATTTCAAGCCTGTCCCATGGATTGTAGGATATTTCAAGCCAAATGTCCGTGATTCGACTCCCGGACCAGGTGATTTTTTTGCATGGCAATCAATGTGAATCCTAGGATTGGTTTGACGTAGCCCTCCACTCGATTCTTCTATCAACCAACCTCTTCATATTGACGTAATTCCTGTCTTTTACATCCTTCATTACACATTCCATATATCTCATACGAGGCCTCCCGTCTACTCTTCCCTCGACGATTGTCTTCATCAAGCCATCAAGTCTTAAGATATGGTCGATCACGTTGTGTCGTCTTCTTTTTAGAGTTTTCAGCAGACTTCTCTTTTCTTCCACTCTTCTAAAGACTTCTTTGTTTGTCACTCGGTCGATCCGTTTTATCTTCATCATTCTTCTGTAGCACTACATTTCGAATGTTTCCACCCTTTTCTTCTCCGCTGCTGTCATCGTCCATGCCTCACTGTCGTAAACAAACATGCTCCATATGTATGTTCTGATGAATTGTTTCCTTGCTTCTACGCTTGTATTTCCAGCTGTAAGTAGATTCTTCTTTTGATAGAATGCCCTATTTGCCTGGGCTATTCTATATTTCTTTCTTGCTTCGTCCGTCGTTGGTTACTCTGCTTCCTAGTTAACAGACCTCTTTCACCTTATCAAGTTTTTGTTTTCCTCGTTTGACATTGGTTTTGGCCTCTTCTTTCTTGCTGCACACCAATATCTTAGTCTTCTTCTTATTTATCTTCAGCTGATATCTGGATATTGTCCTTTCCATGGTTGATAGAATCTTGTTCAGATCCCCTTCTGTCTCCGCCTTACCACATTTTGAATTCTTCCAATCTTTTCTTCTCAGCTGCTGTCATCGTCCATGCCTCACTACCGTAAAGAAACATGCTCCATATATACATTCTCATGAATAGTTTCCTTACCCCTACGCTTGTTTTTCCATCTGTAAATAGTAAGTTTTGTTTTCCTATTTTAACCTCTCTCTTGCTGCACGCCAATATCTCTGTCTTCTTCTTATTGATCTTCAGCAGATATCTGGTCATTGACCTTTTCGTGGTTATTGGAATCTTATTCAGATCCCTCTCTGTCTCTGCAATGAGTGCTATGTCATCAGTCCTCCTAACAAAGAGATGAGGTGCCATTCATCTTCCCTGACTAAAATAACCCTTTTTCCTCCACGAATTACGACTATGAATGAAATTTTAATTTTGTTATGAAATACCAAACAGTTACATATCGTTAGAAGATGTTTATGAATGAAGGCTATATTTAAATTAATATCATAAGGTCTGGAGAGTAAGGTGTAAGGGGTATAAGGTTTGATAGGAAAGCTAATAAGGTCGTTCCTACCAAAGTATCGGAATTGATGGAAAATATAGGTGGAAAATTTATCAAGAAGCAATAATATTATTCCTTCGATACAAAGATGAGTTCTTAGGTGCAAACTAGGTTCATGCCCTCCCATCAATCAGGTAGGGATTTTATCATTAGAGATATGAAAGTAAACTCGAAAGATATAAAATACTAATAATTTAAAAGTGGGATAAAGTAGCATAAGGATAAAAATAGCATGTATATTTCAATTATCAACAAAAGAGCATTTTATGGGTGCAAAACAAATTAACCTCCGAGAGTGAGTTGTAACGTTTCGAATCACCACAAATGATATTAAAAATGTTTAACTATGTTATTGGGTAGCCATTTCGGCATGGATCGCTTTCGAAGGCTGCCGAAGTTGAAGTCTGATGTGTTGAAGTTGTTGTGCATTCTTGTTTTGACTCGGTAATATATACCTAGCGATAATGGCCTCGCGAGGGAAAACAAACAGGGGGGAGTGGGATATTGATGGGCAACGGCGATTGTTGTGGAGCGATTGTTGGATAGAGAGTCCGCTCCAGACAATAGAGTGAGGGAATCCATTCCTTGGAGTAGTGAGAGTGATCGCAACCGATGATTGTGAAGGGAACCGCGCCAGCTAACCGGGTTTACGTCGTGAGTCTGATGAGTGTAATTTAGGATTAATGGTTTTAGAAGTACGAACACTTTCAAGTCCAGAAGTATTTCCAACTGGTAATGTAGTTGGAACTTTATTTTTAATAAAATCCTCACAAGAATTGTCACGGCTAACATATTTTGTAAAAACTGGGCGCGCGTCTTTCTCCGTGAGTTGAATTGGATTTTTAATATCAGGTACCGGAATAGCCGAACCAGTTGCAAGTTTTTCCACATAATTTCCACAAGTAATATCAGAACCCTCTCCATAAAAATCAGACTCCTCAATGGACCGGCTTAACTGTTTCATACAAACATGGATACGTTTCACCATAAATTTAGAATAATTTTCGCACATTGCTTTTAACATGTCAGAAGGACCAGGAAACATTCCACTCCAACCGATACGAGTCTGGTCGACTTGCCAAACTTTCCCATGAAGAGATAAATAAAAGTTAGTTTGAAAATAATCATGCATCATATGAGACACAATTGCAACCTTCTTATGACTGAAATATAAAACATTTCAGAAGTTTCGTGTTCATTGAAGGATGTTTTGTGTATGCACTTCAGTGACAGTGTCGGATTGCATGTGTGGAGAGTGTGAAGATGTTGGAGCGGCCGTGAAGGTGGAGGAGAGATGGTGGATTGGTGTTTGGAGGACTGATGATTTGTGAGCGTTGAACAAAAGGGTTTGTTGGGGATGAGTCGGAGGTCATGGCCGTCGCTGAAATATGCATGTAAAAGGATTAGTTTGGTCGTTGTAGAAATAAATATTAACGAAAAAAAATACGTCACAAAGTTTTTAGGCGTTCACTACAAGAAAAATAATACAGAATACCATCGATGTTTTTCCGGGAGATAATGAATACATAAAGGCAATGTTTATTGAGGCTCAATGGGCTGATGAATACAATGTTGAGGAATACGCAAATGAAAAGAACGAAAAGGGCTTGTATGAGGCTCATAGTTAAACTGGTTAAGGAAGTGAAGGAGATGAATTGCTTAAATATGAAGAATTTAACTGAAAGGAAAATCGCGTGGAGAATTTCGTCAAACCAATCTTAGGACTCATCTTAACTCATTACAACAAATTAACTCATGATAATGATGATGAGAGTAACATTAACTGTCCGCGCCAAAATCTTGTAGACTCGAGTTTAAACCTAAATACCTAAAACCGCGTTGCCAGCGGAGTGTCCTGCTCTGAGCCAGCGCGTTTTTTTTCAGGAAACACAAAATTCGATAAAAAATAATAGTGCTAACTTCAGCTAAATAATAATATCTGATTCGCTTTGGAAATTTAAGATGGTATATGACAGGTTTAGTCTCGTGGCGCAATGATGCATTGTTGCAGAGAAAAAGTGGGGTTATAAATGGAATGGCATACTAATAAGTACTAAAGTTAAAACCTTGAAACTCCGTAGATGTAATAATAAGTATATACTTCACCTTGTATTAAAATATTGTTTAAGCCAAACGCTTTGCTTGGCTGTTACTAGACGTCAAAGTGACGCATGGCGCCGTAGCGCTAAAAAACTTGGGCCCTTTTTTTACTCTAACGTGAGAAACTGGTCCAAAATTTTATTTTAAAAAGTATTCTATCAATGCATTCAGTCAACTACAATATTATCTAAATTAATATGTAAATAACGTGAAAATCCGATGAAAGGTGTCGGAGTTATTTAGGTTTAAACTCGAGTCTACAGGGTTTTGGCGTGGACAGTTGTCATTTTTCACAACACGCATGAGATTTTTTAAATATGCTCTAATGCTGTTTCCGAAACAAAAAATACACAAGAAAAGATTAATGACGCATTTCTCCCACATGACGGTGTAAAATTGGAGGCTGAATTATACACTAACTTTTTTCTTAGGTGAGCTCAACTATTTCACCTTCAAATCCCAAAATACAGTAATCAACAATCGGATTGTGTACAGTAATCACCCACAGTAGTCGGGTGGTGGAGTCACTCCTCAATACATGACTTGCGGTTTCTTACAGAATACTATGAAGACTTTAGAATATCAGAATCTCCACAAGAAAAACATCCAACTTGACGGTACCTCGAACCCGGAACCCCTTGATTTCCATCCAGGTTCTCCACCAATTGAGCTTATCAAAGCTTCCTTCTACCTTGTGGATTTCTACTTCTGCTATTTTGAATGCTGTTATTATGAGTTGTGCTATTCTGAAATCCTGCTATTGTACATTTCAGCGGGTGACTAAGGTATTCGCGGCTAGTTCGCAATCCTTGAATTGGTTGACTATTTTAACTTTACCGACACAACTACAATTTAGAAGCGACGCAAAATGCACCAAAGTCGATACTACGTAAGATAGCCTGGCAAAACGCTTTTACACAAAACTATGTTACAATCAGCATAAAATTTCAGTCTAGCCAAAAGGTTTACCTTCTTCAACTGACATGATCACTTACAATAACAAAGCAATGATAAAATAACGGAATGGATTTACTCTACGGGTTTTTCTCACAAAAGGTCAGCATTAACATATACTTTTTCTATTTTCAGTGAACGAATTCCTTACTGGAGCTCAATTTCGTTTAAATATTTTGACTACAAGAATGGATCCATAGTGTCACCAATATCTATAATTTCAGCCACGGAGCCCTTTTTTAAGCAAATGTTCTTTTGTGGAGCCTCACGAGATTTTCAGTTCTATCTATTTATATTATACGAGGCATACGAGGCACCGATACGTGTGCGAAGGTAAATATAGTAAAGTATATATTTATAAAGGAGAAAATTGCAAAAAAAAAAGAACTGGAGCTCCTGACAATTAGACGCGGAGTGATTCTCAGGAGATCCTGTTTTTTCTGCCAAGGTCTTCGCAGAGCACAGTTTATATAACGTTGAACTCGGATTTTTTCCTGAAAACTGCCTGAATTTTCGTTCCACGAATTAAAAAAAAGACCCTAACCAAGCATTAAACATTATTATTCGACAAGAAACATGGCACCAACCGATTCTCCAGATGCTTAAAATAAGTTGTTGTTCTGTAATCATTATTCAATCATTATAAAACATACTGAATATTTTATCAACTTCCTGCACCTTATACGGCACATACTTTTTCTAGTCATACGCCATTAAATACAAATGAGCAGGTAATTGTTCCATACTGTTCATTTCAAAAGCATCAATTATGCCTTGTTCTATTAAAATTAATTAACAACGACTTTTAGGTAAATAATGAGGCTATACTTAATTAATGCGAATAATTAGATAAGCGTCACGGTATAATTAACATATTAAAATACAGCTTTTATGACTTTGCGGTCAATGGTAGCTGATAATTGACATAATTTAACACGTAATTAGCTACTAATTGATGAAAGTGTTTTCAGCCATTCCATAATATTAGCCTATCAATAATTGATGTAGTAATAAGCAATTACGCTGAAATTGCAACATTCACTTCCAATTAAGATGTATCAGGAACTATTTATATTTTTACAACAACTGAAATTGAATGATAACATATCTATTAAATGTTAAAAAGGAAAAATTTATCGCACTCATTCTTATGCCTCTATTAACCAAAAATTCAAATCACGGCGGACTTCATTTGACATTTCCATGACCTACTTGCTTTAAATATAAATGTCCGAAAAATAGCAAAAGACTAGGATGATCAAAACAAATGATGAAGTGATACAATTAGAATAGGCAAGGAGTTAAACTACCGCGCAACAGATCGGGTAATGATTCAAATTTCATTCGGTAAGAATGATATGATTAAAGAATTTGGTGACAAGAAGTAGCACGAAGCATTAGTAACCCAGAAACGAAATTTAAATAATAGTTAATCACACTAAATTATGATAATAAATTAAATTAAACATACAATGCATGCCTTGGGGCCGAGTTCTCATAATAAAGACGTGTTTTCTTCCACCGCCTGAGCAGTGGATGAGAGACGACAATAAGCCAATCAATGAATATTAATTGAAAAAAATTCGCCATGAATCCGGAAAGTAAAACTCAATGGTCTCCAGGGTAAGAGAGGGGCAGATGGGAATGGGGAGTCGGGATGTGGGAGGGGATGAGATTGGCTGGAAGAGACACGCTCGGTCACGTGACAAGCGGATGCCAAATAAACAGCCCCACTGCGGTTTAAGCGGGTAATTATAATTGGCCGGAGGGAATGAGAGCGGAACGGGAAGAGGGGGGGGGGTCGGAAAAGGCAAGGGTGTGAGGGGATGATGCTCAAAAACGAAAGGGAATGGTGTATGGCGGGGAATGGAAGGGACACGAAGACTCCGGGGAAGTAGGGAGAAGGGAGAAAAGAGGCCAAGATGTGGTCTCACACGCGGGTGACACGTATATGAGTGTGGGAGATATTATAAAACCACATCCGTCAGTGATAATATGGAGAGTTGAAGCGTCGATATAAAAAGAGCTCTCATCATCATCAGGCAACAATCCTAGGATTGGTTTGACGCAGCCCTCCACTCGATTCTTCTATCGGCCAACCTTGTCATTGTGACGTAATTCTTCTCTTATACATCCTTCACAACCCATTCCATGCATCTCATACGAGGCCTGCCTTTTCCAATCTTCCCGTTCACTTTTCCCTCGACGATTGTCTTCATTGGGCCATCGTGTCTCAAGATATGGCCGATTAAGTTGTCCCGTCTTCTTCTTAGGGTATTCAGAAGACTTCTCTTTTCTCCCACTCTTCTTAGGACTTCCAAGTACAACGTAAAAGTGGTGCTGGCCCTGTTTTATTCATTTTTGCTGTTGTTTTCTCAATTGGTTTAATTCCGATAGGGTATGTTATGATGAAGTGTCCCGTCTCCTTACCATAAAATTCTCCAAACATACGCTTTCCCTGATGATTGGTGGTGAATTGAGTTCTGGTCACTACATCCAGAGGATCCAGGTAAGAATCCAGACATTGGTGACATTTTTCATTGGTATATACTAGTATTCTGCGTTAACTTGTAAACTGTTAGAGTTCAGTACTCCGTCAGGGGACACGAAGACTCCTGGAAAGTAGGGAGAAGGGAGACAAGAGGCCCAGATGTGGTCTCACACGTGGGTGACACCTATATGTGAGCGGGAGATATCATAAAACCACATCCGTTTGCATGGAAAGGGTTGACTGACTATATCTGACTATATCGAGACAATTAAGATGTAAGCGATGCTAAACTCCTTTCGGCGGATTTTGTTGAGAGCAGGAATGACCAGGCTAACGCCGGTTTTCTCTCCACCATTACTTGAATCCCTGAAAAATTCTTACAACTGCTAACTCATGACTCCGCTATTTTAAAATGGGACAAACGACGTTTGCTGGATATAGATGCCAAAAACCCGAGTAGTAGCCTACAACGTGCCTAGTGTGGGAGGGCAAATAGCGTGCCATCTTCAGATTAGCATGTTTCACAGACTTCAAATACCTTTTCTTTTCTTATATTTTTATATTTCCACCATCCATTCAATATAAACGGCCCTCTTCCCTGAATAACATGCTTTATCCACCCACTCTCCCAAATAATGCTCGCACAATTGCTTTTTTCTTCGCCATGTTCAAGAACATATCTGCATTCGTCCCTCTCTCCGTCCACTGTACTTTCTCCATTCTTCCCCGCAACCTCATATCAAGTCGCCTATTTAGTCTCACCACCACCCCACTACAACTATACATCAATTTGTTTAAAAGCTGCGCTGATCATCAAGCTCTCCTTTAACATTTATTTCACATCTTTCCTCGAAGTTTTTTTTCAAATGTCCTCGACTGCTGCCTGGTGCATGCCTGCTTAGCCAAAGCTTTTAACCATAAAAAGTAATTACCATGACACTTACTTTTCCCCGCCATTCTAGGTAAGTAGCAAAACTATTATTGACTGTGATAAAATAATAGGATGTTGCGTAACGGCAAAATCATTGTAATAAACAGGTGTATTGTCCAGTAACACACGGCACGTACTAGATGCAAATTCACAGCTCAGTTCCTAATATCCAAGCTATGTCGTGAGACACCTTATCAAGATAATGAAGATGTAGAGTGAAATATAAATTGACTGATCAATTAACTCTTTTCCAACTTAGATTAAATCTTCTTAAAGTAAAATAGGCATCCTTATACGTGTAAAAATATTGCACTCAATTTTGACATAGCAAGAGCAATCCGAAAAAACAATTTCAAAAAAATTTGGCCTGCTTGCGGAATAAACTTGAAGCTTTATTTTGATTTTTTCAACCTTGCTACATTTATACCGACTGACGCTGTATCAACTGCCCCTTTTCTTTATCTTATTTTCACATAAAATAAAGGTATTTATGGGAAAAGCCTTGGAATAAAGGTTTCTCAAAGTTTTTCAAATGATATATTATGGAAATATAACTTATTAAAAATCCTTTTCCCTTACCTTTCCATTTCAAGCGTGTGTAATGACGATGGACTAGTCAATTTTCACTGAACCTCCAATACTGAGAGGAAAAGATTAAATTTACTGAAATTGATTTAATGAGGTACATCTCAGGTAATGTAACTGCACAACTACAAGAATATAGAAACAATAATTTTGCACAGAAACGTTGTTCGCGTTTAGAAAATTTTGACTGCTTTCATCCAGTAAGCTTCTATTAACTTTGACACAGGCCATATGCCAGAAGTCGGTGAAAAATTGAACGAGAAAATAGGGGTTTCTCGGGTAAACATATCTTTGAAAATGATTTCATTCGAGATATTCTCTAACATCTTTATCATATAATTGGGCCATGTGAGCACAGGTATGATTAAATAATATGTCATAATTATTCTCACATATATAAATGGAAACATATCAGTGTTACATATGGCACAGTGCCACAACATACACCAATTCTACATCGCCAAGGGGGATAGAATACAACCACTATAAGAAACAAATGTATCTCAACTTGAATTTCACCTTAATATCCACATCTACTTACTTAGAAGTAAATTTCGAACCATTCCAAAATGCAGAGAATTCGGCTATATTTTCCAATTTCTCCGCTAAAACAGCGCCTATGATGTCCCATCGGCTGTTTTTGAGAGCATACTATATCACTAATTCCTATGTTTTGTGCCCAGGGAAAATAAAATCCCTAAGATCTCCAATAAAAGGAAGTCTGACGCATAGACTTGGGCCACTCATCCACTCCCCCGGCAGAAAATAAAAGGGGCAAAAATTCGCCCTTTTGATGACACGATCCCTTCACAACCACACTACGAAAGAAAAAAAAATATATATGAGATCTCGAGACGGAAGAACAGAGAAGGAAGGGGGGCGTTAATGAAAGAGATCTTGCTCACTTTGGTGGCGCCGTCGCCGGCCGCCGTAATCGTCTGTGCGTCGCTTTGCAGACTCCCCCGCGCGCTGTCTTCCCATTGTTTCTTCGGAGCTCAACGCCAAGAGCTCATTTCGTCGAAAAGAAAAACCCCGCGCATCCCCTTTCGCTGCGCCACCCACGCATGCAACATCCACCCCCTCTCCTTTTACTCTCGCTTTCATCCCCTCTCCGCCCAACCCCATTCAGCACGCCAGCAGAGCGACGGACGATTCCCTCGCCTTCCATTAGCAGTCACTGGGGTAGCAGTATAGCTGGATCTTTTGAGAAAAGCAACGTCTGGTTAAATATTTTGTAGCTAAAAAATCCGCGTGCATCATCGTCAAGGCGTTATCTAATACTGATCATAACATCTCCACAGTGAATCCTTAGTGAGTAGATAATCCAAAATTTTACTTCAATTACGAATTAAATGGAAAAAAATAACTAAAAACAAAATGTTTAAACACTGTTCAGAATCCTCACCCGATAACTGTTCTCGCTCATTTCCTATCAATAAACCCTTAATGTGCTTCACACAATCGGTACAGTTGGTAGGACGTAGAGTTACCCTACTAATACGGGTAGATATCTAGATACTCCATATCTATCCCATAATTATCACTTTCCTATCAACTAGCAGAACTCATACCCTACGATATACAATCCAAAATCTTAATAATCCAACTCCATTTTGTTCAGGATTCCTTTGCGTTTCCTCCTTACATTCTTTCCCATCATTTTTCCCTCGACTACAATAGTAATACGCCCCTTATACGTGCTAAAACCACCTCTGTTCATTACTTCTAAGTTCCCTCATCTGTTTATAATCCTCATCCGCTAATTCTTATTGCGTATTCTCAGACATTCACCCCTAAATTTCAATAATAAGGAGTTCATTGTCTTTGCAAACATTATTCGATCACTTTAGCTGCCTCCAAATGTGTCGAAATAACTTCTCTTCATTCAAAGTCTCTAGTTTGCACCATGCAATTTTGGTGGTCCCTTTGCTGCCATTAGAAATAACATAGTAAAACTCAAGCGTAGTAAAAAATGTTTACAATCTCTTTTGTAATTGGCCATTTTGAATAAAATAAACCAAAGTATTCTCAGATTTTTTCGCTGATTCTGACGAATATTTTGTTGGTTTAACGACAGATTCGTAAACACTGATTAACTGCAACTACTAAAGATAATAATTTTATACAGCTAATTCTCCCTTAGTTAATTTTCCTGCCATATTTTCTTCAGTTCTGTAGCATTCTTGAGCCCTGATATTCTCATTACTGTATTCATGATTAAAAATAGTTAAAATAAACATTGCAAATATTGAATCCAAAATTTATTACTTACATTAGGGTTTGGTATCTTTATTCATAGATGAATAAGATAAATTATGTACTCAAGTTCAATATTAAACAGCCGACAATAAGGCTTCTAAAATATTTATACTACAGTAATAAACTGTGAGAGTAAACGAATTTAAAATGCAAGTATGTTTGGGACAAACGGTACATAATACTGACTTTGAACAATCAACCTCAAAAACAAAAGGGAGTAGTTCTAGAAAGAAATTCTTTAAAAAAGTATTGAATAGTTTGACAGTCATTTAGGTAGGGGGAAAAAACTATTGGCTTAGCTGCGTAGAAATTTGCTTCAATACACTTTCGACTCCAGTTCCTAGTCTGAGAAAATTGTAATGATGTATTGGATAGAGAATATGGTGTGATATTTCCGTATCGCATCATAAAGCAAGAAAGAGAGCGTAATACAGGCCTTGTCTTTTCACCGCTCCAGTCCCTCCTCACAAAAGGGCCCGTTCACGAGGCTACAGCAAAGGGGCTTCGTATCGGGTTTATCCCGACCTCCCCTCCTTTTCCGACTCCCTACAGCTCTTCCCTTTCCGCGTCGTACGCAGATATGGGAGGAGGGCGGAGGCATATTCCGGCGTTCCCGGGAGAAGTCCGACGGCCAGGGTGGAGGGCGAGGGAGCGAGAATTAATCGGCCGGAGACGCGACGCCCGAGCGATGCAATGAGCAGTTGCCGCGACTCTGATTGGATTCGGGCGAAAGCGCTCTCGTCCTCCGCGGGTGAGAATCGAACGCTGCGATTTCCCACCGGGGTGGAGCAGACACAATGGGCGTGGGAGGGAGTGAGGGAGGGAGTCTGGGAAAAGAGAGGAGTTCGCTACCTAAATGACTGTCAATACTATTTAATATTTTTTTTAAATAATTTCTTTCTGGAACTGCTTTCTTTTGATTTTGAGGTCGATTATTGAAAGTCAGTATTATGTACCGTTTGTCCCAAACATATTCGCATTTTAAATGGGTTCACTCTCAAAGTTTATTGCTGTAGTATAAATAATTAAGAAACCTTATTGTCGGCTGTTTAATATTGAACTTGAGTACATAATTCATCTTATTTATCTATAAATAAAAATAACAAACAGTATTGTAAGTAATAATTTTTAGATTCAATATTTGCAATTTTTATTTTAACTTTTTTAATCAGCAAAACAGCAATGAGAAAGAATATCAGGGCTCAAGAATGCTACAGAACTGAGGAAAATATGGTAGGGAAATTAACTAAGGGAGAATTGACTGTGTAAAATTATATTCTTTAGTATTTGCAGTTATTCAGTGTTTACGAATCTGTCGTTAAACCTACAGAACATTCGTCAGAGAAGGCGACAAAAGCATGCGAAACCCGCGCACCACTCCCGGGAGAAAATCTCACGCCGGCATGAACAACTCTTTCTTCCTGCAAACGGAGTTCCCATTTTGTTAGCTGCATCACCGCAACCAAACAAAGAATGATAAACCACCATTTATCAACCCCTTATGCGACAACTTGATTTATTTCGATACACGACTGCCGTAATGAACCAACAATACCTAGTCCTCAATTGAACGCATAATTACCGTTCCAAATAATTTCCTTCACCTTGCAGGATAAAATCATAGCCCCTTCCATGAAACGTTGCATTACGCCGTGACTGAGGAAAAACAATACACGTTCGAGAGCCAGAATATGACCAATTATTCAATAGACATGTCTCTTCTCACTAGCAGTCTTCGATGATTTCCCAATTAATTTCTCCCTTCCATTCTTCTCTGATAAATGACCAAACAAGGTACAACTTTACATTCCACAGTTATACATTAACAAACGCAAAGTACGCTCACTAGTACGTTAATTAACATGCCTGATCGGTCATGAAGTTCATTCCAATTAATTCCTACTTGACAGAATTTGAACATTAGAAGATACTAGCCTTAAATAAAATTAAAAACGGCAGTAATTACATTATAAAGTAATAATCTAACTTGCATTCTATTTTTACATTAGTTTTTAATTTCACGAGATATTAGGATTGTATAATTTACTTAGTTCCTAAAGTGGAAAATGTAGCTTTACTTTTGACTCTAGAAAAGTGAGTTTATATAAAACAACCGCCATTAGATTTTTCAATAACTGATAAATTCACCTTTATTCACATTAGGAATATAAATAATTTCATACAAATTTCATGGGTATCAACGCTAGATATCAATAGGAGAGATGAATTGGATTGGTAAAATGCGTTATGTGAACTCAATTGTGTGATTTATTGAGTGAATCGTGACGTAGTTTGAATTCGTGGGTGTTCCCAGGTAATTGGGATTAATGTTAATTCAAACCCAAGTGAATCGCGTCGAGCGTTAATAAATCAAGGAAGAATTCTGCACCCATCGCCAAGGTGATACATTCACGTGAAACGAAACCGAGGAATCCATCAACAATAGTCCCCAGAGACGATTCGTTCGGAGATACCGGCACAATTATGACGAGCCTTAAAATAGGAGGAATTCGACCATCATGCACGATAGTGCGCTTGAAACACCCACTCACACAGTCCTAAGTGACCAGCGACACGAAATGACGTCATCCGGCCGATATGCAGAACAGCTTCTGGGTCCATAGAATCCCGTGCGGAATTGAACGAAACGGGCGGCAGTTCACATTTCGTCTCGTTCCGCTGACTTGACCGGGCAGACTGCGCTGTGCATGTTTAATGTTCCACGATATTGCCCACGCGGTCCTCAACAGATGAGCCGACGCGGCGAGAGGTCATCCGTTACTTTTCCACCCGTCGAAGGCCAGTCGAAACGGGAGCGCTCGAATGTAAATCTCTTTGTCGCAGTTATCGGCGGGGACGCGACGGACAGATGAGCCCATTTGCGCCACAGAGAACAGGTAGGCGTTTGGATACAGGCGGGATTTTTTTGGAGCGTATAGAGGAGTGACCCGGCGACTTTAGACTTCTCTCGCAGAATGCGACGGTATAGGGTCAAATGTTTAACATCCCATGCAATGGAATGAGCGCTGAACATGAAGTGCTCTCCGCACGACTCACGATGAAGTCCAGAGGGAAAAGTTTTTGCCATTCCCGTGATTTGAATCTGGACTTGGAGGCTATGAACTCAACTCAACAAAATATTCTTAAATGAAAACAACCCGATATTTTACTACGGATTATTTAAAAAAAACTTAATGAAAAATTATGCGAATTAAAACATGGGGGTAGATATAAAAATAGAAGGAATAAATGTGCATCTGTTCCTCATTTTCCAGACACAATAGGTACGTATTTGAACAAGAAATAAACTTCAAGTATTGATAATTGCATGTATCTTACATCTGATTATCTTCGATAAGATAAAGATACGATTCTATATGGAAGAGGTATAGATTAAGAAATTTAGAATTAGAGCTTGGATTAGGTAACATAGCCCATTGGGAGTAATCAGTGCATTAGTTTTACGTTACTTGCATCAAAATAGAAACGCGATAATGATTCTTACAATTTAGATAACCTTTATTTAGAACCTCTTCCTCAACTTACTCATAATATATGAAAATAGCTTCCAATTCATCTCCCACACATTCCATTTGCTGACGAATCTTGCGCACATGTAATGTAATCTAATCTAATACACACACACATAAAATCATGTTGCCAATTTTACAGTTACGCTAAAGTTGATACACTTTGGAATAAAACCAGCTTTCAAATTATTACAGTTAGATTATTTTGACACATCCGTCTACGATCAAAGGACAGTCACATCTCAAAATCTTTTTACCGGGGGTCAAGGTTTCTACTTTTTAGGGGCAGGTACATACCAAATACAGATATAATGTTTAATAAAACGAAATTCTAAAGTTGTACATCAAGTATTCAACGGATATGCGAAATAATACCGAAAGCATCAATAGTTTGCCAAAGTAATTATCTTTTCAGTAAATACTTTAAAATGCACTTATTCCCTTTTATCTAAGGAAAAATTTACATTTTGGAACACTGTCTCTCTACAATCTTACGAATCACTAAAATTTTATATCTAAGACATAACCTACCTAAACTTACAGCTAGCGAGGGACGCAGTCTTCAGTCATATCCATCAAAAAAAGAGTAATAATGATTGATTCCTTTCACGGAGTCTCGTGGAATTGGACATATTTAAACCTTGGGCGTATTTATCTATCGTCCGAAGGCAAAATTACCCCTGAAATTTAGGAATTCACTGACCCGTAAAACTTCCTTTGCTTTAAATGGCATTTAAAGAAGTTTCATTCCCCGTCTTGTTTGATCATTTCAATGCATGAAAATTTTCCAATAATTGATTGATTTTCTAATGAATGTTGCATCCAGTTTCCCGTGTTTATAATCTTATCAGAATTTTATCTTCAAATGTATTCTCACGAAATTTTCACCAGCGTAATTAGAAATCTCCCAGGATGGATCGTTCACAAGGAGGCAACCATAGTTACAGCGTTGACCGCTTCCATCCGCGATTCCGTCGTCAGGAAACGGCCAAATCACACCTCCGAACGCAAAGCACTGCGAAGCACATCAACGCTGTTCTTCCGGGGCCTATTTGGATCCCGGCTCATAAAGGCACTCCAATCTACGGCAAGGACTGAATTTCGCATAGGCGAGAAATGCCAAGAGGTGTGTAGAGGCTGGTTGCGGTGGTCCAAGTGGAACAAGTCCCGCGATAATCCGGGGCGGGTGATGGTTCCAAAATAACAGCAGAGGATACAAGTTTCGACGGGCTCCCCGCCGGAACGAAGGGGAAATAGCTCACAACTACTCAGGATCACAGATCGGGGCGAACCAGATTGCCAGTCTGCAGAGCCGCCGGCCGATTCCCCCAGCGACCCATAAAGAGGATGAAACCACCCATTTCAGGGGTTAGCGGAGTAAACAGGGCAGCCGAAAACTAAGATTACCATCGAAAGACAGTTTCTGAGCAATGGTGACAGGCGTCAGTCTCGGAGCATTCACCAAACCAGTACCGAACATACTACAATGAAGCATTCTTTCCATTTTCAAACGGATTTAAATTATAATGAACTCTCGTATACTCTACATAGTTCTTTGTCTATTTTACACTATCTGGATTTTGATATACGTACAACATTATCATTATATGACGCTTATCAGATCTAATGATGATAACGTTTTGCGCCAAAACCAGGTCGTGTACAATAAAAATTAATTAATTTGGAAATATAAAATGATTCCACAAAATTACAGCTGAAATAACAGATTTTAAAATTAATTTTTTTTAAACTAGCCGCCAAATGGGCCTTTTTCACTGCCATATCTCTCTTCTCTTTTTAACTAAATTTATTATTTCACTACTGCGATCATCTGCAATTTCTGTTGTGATCATAGAAAAATGTTTCACTCTTTCAAAGAGATCTAGGAAAATGCAGCAGAATTTGCTAAGCTGTGGCTCATCACTTTCCATTTGATTATGTAGGCTTTTAATGATTTCAGAACGTCTTCCAGATAATTTTAAAAAATCCATGATTCTTCAGACAGTATATGTTTTTTTGTGTATTGACGAAGCCTCAGTGACAGATTTTTAGGATTCGCATCAATTGCCATCGGTTGCAGCACACTCTTGTTGGTAATTAACGATTCTAGAGCAATAGCTGTGGAAGCGAATCGAGTTGCTGCAGGGTTTTTTAAAGTGACAGAAATTTCTTTTCTCTTTTGAAAATCTGATAACAAAGAACTTAGGCAATTTGAACTTCTTATTTCTCTGATTATATCCACAGCTGCCTTAACTCTAGGATCTATTTCCGGGATGCCACAAATATCCTTCAAGGGTAACTGAAGAATGTGGTCAATACAGCCATGCATGCAAATATGAGGATACTTCATCTACTTCGACTTCTCCTCTGCCACACACCTTTATGGTGGCGTGCAAGGTATGATGTAGATGTACAGGAGGCCACGGCAGCTAGTCTTGATAGCCGAAGGCTTCAACCACATTGTCACATCGCGAAGCCTCTCAGTATCTGGGAGAATAGTTGATGACGAATTGAATACAGTGTTAATGCAGTCTTACAGGAGCTCACAAAAGTACACATATAGGGAAAATATGCAATGCAAGGCAATTTGAATTTCAAGGTAATATCACTCCCCTCGGGCAGGAAATTTAGTGTACAATTGTTCGAAGAAACTTCCCAAAGTATAATAGACCAACGCATCAGGCTTGCAAACACATAAACGCTAATGTTTATTTTGAAGTCGTTTTAAAAACTAGAGAAAGACATTCTCTATAAGCCATTACGGCAGTTCAACGGCAAAAGAAACCAATCAGGATAGTGAATTAATTGGATAAACCACGAAGAACGCCATCTCTAAATTTGACGGAAAAAACGTTTTTTTCACTTTTTTTAGATTCAAATGAAAAAAAACGTTTTTTTACTTTTTAAATGTTTAAAACGTTTCATTTTTTTCAGGGTGCCCATCTCTAATTTGGAGTAGTCAAGAGATTATAAGAATCCCATCCCAACAGTAGCATAATTTTTTCGGTGGAATATCCGTCCCTTTTAGATTGTCACGAAGAAATCACATCAGCATTATCAAGTCCATTAAAGGAGACGTAAAGACGTATAATCATTTATTAATGGTAGACTAATGTTATGTCTCCTGGTTTATCTTCACCCCTTTTTCATCCTCTAAAAAATTCCTACCTACATCTTCTAGCATGCAAATAACTGCATCAACTGGTCACCTCTCAGGAACAGCTACTACTACTCATTCTAAATGAAGCGATGAGTATATCCACGTCTTTAAGGAGAACGAGAAAAATAATCACACTTTTTTCGTTCACCTGAAAATGTATACACAAAACTTGAACTTCCTTTCTTCTTGAGAAATTTTTTTTGGCATTTTTACACCAGAAAGTAAACGATATGAAGATATCCTCTCATACTCATCCATACTTGCCGAGCTGTACGTACAAATAAAAAATAATGCCTTCAGAAAAAGTTGATCGAATTCATTTCAAATATTTTAGCGCCAAAGTTTTATATCAGAGTAAAACTTTTTTACTACCCATGATCAGACACCGATGGCAGATTTATGCTAACCTAGTAATGAGTACCTATACTTCTTCCGTTCTATTTGAGTTTACAGTTTAAAGGTATGGAAGGACTGAAAGATCCCTTGACAAATGCACGGTTCGTCCACGAGTGTCGCGGAAGGAACGCAAGTCTTCCATCACCTCTTAAAATTCAAGGAAGAGAGTTTCCGTCTTTTTCTTTGGAGTTGATGAGATACTCCAGCATAATTATATATGAAATAAGAGGGCGGAAAATAAATAAAGTGGGAAATATATAAGGTCTTTTGCCTTTAAGAGATGGTAATTTCCGTAAAGAGCATTTGAAAGAAGAATACATCACACTGGTTACATTTAATCCCCACATAGATAGCATATTTTCGTTGGGAGAGAACAATTTTTTAACGTTAAATAAAACTGAGAGACTCCGATCATTGTCTCATGGAGGAAAATATCAGCATAGCTATCTCGATTGCTTGCGTTCCATTCATCGTGGAGCGTATTAACAACAGGTTTTCGCTAGGAATAACGGAGTCGGAATAAGGCTGGGAATTTCAACGACGTGCAGGCAATGGGGGCGTTTACTCGGAACCAAAATCGCAATTTTGTACACGAAATCGTTAGATGGAAACGAAAAATGAATTATAGAGAAAAAATTAATCTTCTAACCATAACCATTCACTCAAAAATCAAAATTTTAAATAAGCAAAAGGTGATGCCCACCGAAAATGCTGCTGTGATAACATTGATGTCATTTTCCTCCCGTCCTTGACAGCTTTTAGGGGAGGGGAAGGGAGTGGAGGGGAGTTCTCGGAAGGTCAGCTCGCACAGATGCTATCGCAATCACTCCCATTGGGCGAGTCAGCTGTGCCCCCCCCCCCCCCCCCATTGCGATAAGGCAAAGTAGCTTCGAGGGCTCAGTTGTGATTGGACGAAGTCAATGAAGTCAGAGGTTGCACCACGCCCACTTTTCCGAAAGGGTTAAACACCTGTTTTTCGCCACTTATAACTCGAGAAATAATTGACGGATCAAAAAACGGAAAAATACGGGTCTTTTTATTTAACCAACTCTATCCAATTCGGCAATGAAAAAAATATGGTAAACGACCCCATTGAGCATCCTCCCTGAGCATGCTACAGAAGGCTCTCTCCGACCGACCGATAGTAGGTCATTTAAAACGCGGAGACCGTTAAAAAATCAAGAAGTGATATTCAGTAAAAGTGATGCCCAGAAAACAAGACCAGGGTAGGATGATTGGGGGAAGTCGGTGGTTGGGAGAGCTATGAGGTTTTGTAGCTGTGTCAAGGGGTGGGATCCTGAAATGAGGGAGAGAGGGAGAGAAGAGAAGCGTAAATCTAGTCTGGGACTGCCCTCTCTACAAGCCTGGCTGTTTTCCGCCGGAAAGGAAGTTAAATTGGAAGGAGGAGGGAGAGGTGGGCAGGGTGAGATAAGGGATCTTGGATGTGTAAAGAGAGATGTGTGTTTGCGGGGGAGGGGGATAGACGGCTTGAGGCGCGAGATAAGTGTGCTGCCCTTCACTCCCCTTCGCCTGAGTAAAGGGAGCGACTTAATGGCATTAACTGACGCGGGAGAGAAGCACGAGCAGAATGGCTAAGCAAAGGCGGCCGAGTCCATTTTTCCCCGTGGACAAATGACGACCAGATATTTTTTTCACGAGGCATCGCGAGGGTGCGATTGATTACGCGTCATTTTACCCCTCGGCATTGTTCCCGCTAAGGTCTTTCCCGCACGTGACGTCATTAGCAACACCCCAATTCGCCTAGGCACTCTAGTTTGACCACGGCATATCTTTATTGTACGTCTTTCTCATGACTCCGCTTTTGTGTTCCCTAAAAGCTCAATGTGGCGAGAAGAATTCCGTTCCTTTTCACGAGATGCAACAGACTGATTAAATTTTCTGCTGGATCAAATAAGACTCAAATAAGACTACAACATTTATTACTCGCCACCGGCTTTGATGCATAACATGACAATCTGTGACACATAAATTGTTGCAAATAATAAATAATATCGCGGTAGAGCAAAGTTTTCCCTATTTGAATTAGAGAATTTGAAATTGAAAGAGTTTAACTCAGTAATTCCACAGCTATTCACATACTCGTAAATATTCTTCCAGTCAATGCTTATATTGCCTCGCAAACACTCTTTCAGATCCAAGCTGAGCAATCTATACGCTGATGCCTAAATAGTTTCATTAAGCAACTTTCTCTTTCTTCACTCATACATTTTTTCCGTGCTTCTACAATCCGTGCGTAATAATTTTTTTGGAGTAAGTGATTAACAGCTTAGGCCATTTTGACATTTGGATGGGTGAGTAAATGTGGAGGATGGAAATTTTTCAGGAATCGGAGGAAGGTTAGGGTAAAACCCAGCGTTAGCATATGCCTGTCCTTAGCGAAAGGCGCCAAGGGGTCCACGGCTTAACATTCCATCCGTTGGACGGAGCACTGTACTCGAAGTGATCTCCACACATTCATCCATAAGGGCACTGTTATTAAATTGAAATATTTCTGCCTCGGCCGGAATTCGAACCCGGAATCTCAGGCCGTGAAGCCAATATTCCATACCAACACGGTTCCCTCCTATCTCATCCCTCACTATTGGAAACAAATATCACAGGGATCAAACCAAATCAAGGGTATAGTAAAGGAGGCTCCACCGAATTCTGAAGTAGATGTCATTTTTGTGCAAATTTCAGGACACATCATTTTTTGGCCCTTTATCGATTGGCAAAAAAATAATTTGGCCTTTCCATAATATATTTAAAGAAAAGACGTTGAAAATCAGATATTGTTTACGTGGCTACACAGCAGAGCATGGCTCTTGCAGTAAAATTTGCAGATTAATAATGTAAAGAAAAATGTCCTTTTTGTCGAAAAACTAATATAACATGCGCAATTTTATGTAGAATTTAGCATTGCTAAAACTTGCTCACCTTACCTTACTTGTTTAATTGATATTAATAAGTGTTTGCTCGAAAAAAAAGCAGAAAAGCAGTATGTTGTTATCATTGGCAACAGTACTTGTGACGGAACGTGTTTACAAGCTTATTTACCGACTTAATTTAGAAATATACCTTACCAAGGTCCTTTGTATACTTTTTATGTACTTTTAATTTTTCATTGGTTATTGATATGGTGTAATTAATACCAATGCTTCCAAATGGTAGCAGCGTCATTGTAGCCAAACAATTTTCAAAAATACGAATATTAATAAAATTCAAAACAAAGACTTATATTTGCAAGGAAATAGTTTAAAACTAAGTAAGAAAATATTTAACCTATTTTACAATACGTATTAGTGGGATTGAGCATGTATTCTCACTTTGTAAATTTAACGTGGCAACAACACTTCAGCCATGTTTCGAAGTCAAATTGAGTTAAAAGAGCTTGTAAAAAATATAATGCAACTACAAGGCGCTATATAATAGCATACTCATACAATTATTGTGCATGTGTTGTCACCCTGTGAATTTTTTTCCATATAGGTGTTTTTCTGGGTCGGTTTTTATTCATTAAATAATATAGCTCTTTTACGGGATATTGAATCGCGGAGTCACGGTGGAACCTCCTTAAACTTGACCATCAAAAGCTAAATAGAACTAATGGAAACCTATAGTTTTACCTGGCATGAATCCCTATGCATTGATAAAATGAATTGATTATTTCTATAGGGGACAGAAAAGTAAAGTCTCACAAAAATTCTGAGAAAACTTAGGAATGGTTAGTAGAATAAAAATACTATGAAACATCCAAATTTTTATAAGCCTTTCAAATGGTAAAATATGGAAAGAATCCAGTATCAGTAGTAAGTGAAAAGACCAACGATGAGAGTAACGTATAAACAAAAAGCTATTTCATGGATGCAACAGACTAAGTAATGAGCAGAGAACTGATAAAAAGCATAGTCTGCCTTACCAATTTACAATGCGCTCAAGGCGAGAAGTTTTCATCTTCAAAAACCGAAGTATCGTTTTGGAATGATTTCTGTGATCTAATTGCTATACCAAAAATAACAAACATTTCCCAGAGGGCAATTAACATTCCATTTCAATCGGAAAATTGAGCGCTGTTACGCGAACTTAAGGCAACTAATTGGCAATTCCTACGGATTTTGCTGAAGAATGAACGTATGCCAAGTAAATTATTACTCAATATCACTTCTATCAGCCGTATTTCCAAGTACTCTATTTCATTCCATTCATCATAAAACATAATGAGCTGCAATGTAATTCAAAATATATTAGTTTCAACTATCAAAAAAAATGTTTCAGGTAAATATCCTCACTTGTGTAACAAAATTTCAGAAAGCTAATAATTCTCGTAGTTTAACTAGCTTCCAAGAACTATAAAATGAAGCATTTCAGATATCACCGAAGTTTAACCATTATATTGTATCGCAACATCTTCAAGAAAATAACTATTATTTATAACAAAAACTAGTTTTTGGATAATTGAAATGCCAATCCTATTAATAGCTCAAAGAGAATCATCTCATGGGCACACCTCTTTGTTAAAGCTATTAGGATAGCCGTTTCAGCGTACTTCGAACTCTAATTCCAAATTCAAATGCGCGGTGCGCCTACCAAAGTTTCGATTAATTATTTCGACACCATAATTTATTAGGCACCTCATTTCAGATGTTTTTTATTTTACTTAAATTTTTTCCCGCTCTCATGCTTTTCCACCAATCATTAAGATTGTTTGGGCATGATGCTAAGTTCTGTGGGGCCTCTAAGCGTGAATGTGGTTCTTTATTGGTGAAAGTGTGCCCAGGTGCGGTGAGTGAAACAATTTTTCTCCACAATACACTGACTTCAACAGTTTATGTGATGTCGAAGGTAAATATAATGCAAAGTGTTTGACGTAATGTGATGCTTATGAAACGAAATTTAAAGTGGTATTTACAAAGCCAAACAAGTTTTTTTTTCTTCTTACCAGTTAGCGCAAAAAATTCACGCAGTGAAACCCAATTCGGAGCGTCTCGATTCAATATTTTTCAATTCAAACTTCAAGTTGGAAGATCGAATCCCCACCGTGTCGTTTCCATGGAAAATAAACCACGCCTCACCTATTTCCCTCTTATTTACTCTTTGAAAGTCAGGCATGGTATCAGTAAAATACACGGGGTAAATGCAAATTATGGGGTTACTGAAAATGACGGAAGTTTATGCAGGAAAAAGTAAGATTTGAGACCTCTAAACTGCGCAAAGAAAAAAGAACCGGCAAAAATGTATGGCTACTCACGTTATTAAATGACATGATAGTACAACCGGATTTGACAGTTATACCAGGATTACTTGGGAACGAAGAATTTAAATTTTTAAAGACATTTCACTCTGAAACTCTAAAATCAGCATCATTATATAGGTAATTTAAATAAAAAACACACGATAAATACATCCACGTAATGCATAAAAGTATCGTGATTCTGAGGGACCAGATGAATTTATCTTTCAATCGAGATTTGTTACTCTCCGTGAAGGAGAAAATGAATTCAAGTGTCGCTTTAAACCAACGACGTGCATTGAAAGTCAAGTTGAACGCAGTGAATAAGGCGTCACATGGTGTTGATCATTAAGCACAAGAAAATTGCCAGCGCTTACTTCAGCGTCGACACAATTGCAACGGTGACGGCGGCCATTGTCGAGAGGGCTACGGCCTCTCCTTGCTTGCCTCGGGTCTGTGCATCTGTGGTGAAACTGGAAAAGGACCTAACCGTCTGCAGCGCTTGCCGTGTTTTTATACGCTCCGCTTTGCCCGCAGGAGCCTCCGGTTTTGTTTCATTTCTTCATTCACGGTTGAGCGCCCGGGCGAGAAAAGCGGATGAAAAGTCATTGGCTGCTGAGTTTAAAAAAAAACTAGGACGTGTTCTTTCAGAATAAATTCATTTTGTATGCACACGTCACAGAATCCAGAGAATTTTAAATCACCCACAATAAGAGCAGTACACTTCTGTTTATTCTGAAAGCTCTCTCGACAATGCTTCTCGTCATTCGTTAGAATCGGGATTCTAATTACTGAGAAATCGCCTATTCATGCCAGTATCAAATCGTTTTCGGGAAATTAATGCAATAACCTTGATTACGCGGGAGATAACATTGAGATAACAAACATTAGCTATATCAACTCGCATCAGATCTGATTCAATATTCAATATTTGCGATTGTAGTTAGCCGAAAGTAGTCCTTTTATGACAATACAATGAATTTTAATTCATGATAGTGAATAAGCTACACCTCAACACAAAAAATATGCTTTTATCTGTCATCAGCTTTATTCTCCCGTTTAAAAAAAATGTTCCACCTTCAATAAACGCTGGACAATAAAATACATTTTACCAAAAAACCGAATTGAACACTAAAAAGTTGTATGTTTATAATTAACTAAGTTGTCTATATACGTCTCTTCCACATGGGTTCCAGAGTGAATGATAATTTATGGATCCCTTTCGGTTGGAAAACCTCAATGGATTAGAATGTAGCCCGGGGCATTTTATTTAATTTTGTCCTGCAGGCATATAAGGTCTTAAAATTAATGCGTCACTATTGACGACAGGAAAGATTCAAAAAAGAGAATTAATGGTTCATAGGAGCTCTAAATACAGTGGATATTGCACGATGTATCATGTGTGGGGATGAAAGAAGCTGTTTAAGCTAGGATGGAGGATGTATATTTTAGACCACGGTTTCGATACAGAATAACATGATCACCCTGATAATGAACCTCCGCGGAGGTCCGTATGGAAACCATGGTCGAAAATAAAAGTACATGCGGAAACAGCCAACTTGATATTTCTTAAAACATTCCAACTATGAAGAATTTCCACCAAGTTAAGCCCGCTACCATTACTTATAGATATAAGCATTAGGGTGGGCTGAAAAAAGGTTTTTTTTCCGGATCAAATTTGCCCTATGCGGGAAAGTTGTGTACTGATATCAGGATCTTGCATGCAAAATTTTTTCGAAATCGGATAATATTAACCACTGCCGCCCGAGCTCTAAAGTTTAAAATTTTGCGAAAATTCAGGCGGAAATGGGAAACAAACGGTTATGGAGAATAATTTGTTGCGAGTACTGGAATATTGGTAAATATCAACGATAGGTACATGTTTTTAGATTACAACTCTGAAATGTGAAGTTTATTTGATGAAATCTATGGCTTACACGATGCCTAAGAATAAACAGCTAATTTAGAGTGCTGGCAACCCGCACAACAACAAAAATTGTACACGCTCCAAGCATCACTTCAAATAGATCACTTTTGGGAGCCGTATTTGGGATAAATTAATATTTTTTCGAATCCAGTTCCTTTATAAATGTCTCATACTTTATTTGGGTATAAATAATACTTTGAAACAGACGAAAAAGTGGTACGTTTTGAAACTAACTTAAATTAATGCGAAGAATCACGGCCTGATATATAGCACAAAGGGGATTCAAACATTTGATTTTCTCGGTATATACTGCATTGTCCAATAATTGGCTCTTGCTCCTCTGCGCTGCAGATATTCTTCGCAAATCCAACGAATTCGTGTGTCATAAATGCTCGTGAATTAGATTGCAAAAGGAGTGGGTGTTCACTCGGTGACAAAGCGGGCTGCGCGCTGGGAAAGATACTACGAATCAGACATTTTAATACACTAGTGAAGTCCAAATGAATTCTTTTGTTAAAAAAGGCGGATATAGCTACGATCTACTCATCAGAAGATAGTAGCTTTTTCTAAGAACTTTGATAAATTGTAGTGGTTCACTGTCGGAAATGATAAACCGAAAAGTTCCATAATCAACGCATTATCTCTGTGTACGGTATATACGTGCTCCTCCAACCGGCATTTTCTTGGAAAAACGGGAGTTAAATAGTCCCTAAGCGATAATAGGTACAGCTAGTTCGACGTGAGTCAGGTATGATAAAGATGGCCAGTGGTAGAGCTAAGGAAAGTATGAATGAGATGGAGGACGGAAGTTATCCTTATCTGGCCCCAGCGATGAGTTGATCGTGAATACCTCGGTGATAAAATGGCATAGAATTCTCATACAAGACATATTCCATTGTAAACCCTCGTAACTGATGTTTAAACTCCCTCATCTCATGCTGTTACTATCGTTACTCATTAACTCACCACATTCGTTGCAATATTTTATTTTCCTTGGGGATTCCCATCCGTTGTCGGGCAAGATGCGTATTCCACTTCATAAGCTTGAGGTAGTCAGTCAGTTGGTATTCATTGCTGTGAGTGAATAACTACATTGCGCAGCGTACTGTGGTTTCGGTTGCAAGAAGATTAAAGCAATGACGAAATACAGAAAAAGCTTAAAAGGTGTGGATAGGAGTGCCTGATATTTGGTGTACCCGAAAAGTTCGCGGGTAATGTTTTGCCTACTTATGAGGAGATGATGAAAATGTATTTGTACTCTCGGTACATTCAAGAAAAAAGTGGAAATACCGATACATCTGTGCAGGGAATCGCGGAGACGGTGGCTTATGCCATTGAAGACATCTGGAATAGATCCTCTATACCAGTTGTCGGACATAAGCAAATTGTGAGACGAATTATTCAATACCATGGAAAATACCGCAATAATCTTCGATCTTTCAACAAGAAGACTTTCGTTGATCTGAAGCAAGACTTTCATCGTCACGCGTGTCAGCTATTTGATGTTGCGGCATGTAAATTCTCTAGTGGAACTGATTGTGTTTGTGATAATACCACCAAAGTGCCATTTTTAGAACGTATGTTCCTTCAGGACCAGAGAAGTGATAGAAAACTAGATATCAGTGCCATTGATGTCCAGGAAACTAACAAGAGGAAGAGGAAATGAAATAGGTTAGAAATAAAAAGATCATTAGTGTTCCACGCTATTTGAGCAAGAAGTTCCTGTGATTTGGAAAGACTCAAGTGATGAAACGTCTGCAGATGAAGAATTACACGACGCAAGTGATGCTGATGATTTTTTGGAAAAAAGGTGGGTGTAAATAATTTAAATTTGTCTAGATTTGCGTCTGCCTGTGAAATATTATGTATATCGAAACGAGCTACTACAGCACTCGCATCCGCGCTTCTAGTTGATATCGGGATGGTTTCTCAAGGAGACCACGTACTTTTTCAAGTGAAGAATGCCTGGAGAGTCTTTCAGCGAGAAGTCCGGGGAAAATGGTTCATTCCAGGTGGACCACTACAGCAATTCGTATTCTTTGATTATTTGTTTCAACCGAAACTCCTTCAAAAGAACAGATGACATTGGCAACTTTTGTGATGAAAGTATAAACTCCTGTGTGGTTCGCGATAAAATTAACACCAAAATGCTCGGAAGGTCCGAAGAATATCATGAACATGATACATTTCATGAAATATATGAATCGAGACATCAAATCACGCCTTTACCCAATCATTCAGGGAAACGCTCTTTTTGCTCACCCAGAGAATATTCTGCATGCAATGCTGCAACCGAAAAGAGAAGACCGATCCGTGAAATGGCCGTCGAAAAAATATTAAAATCAGAGGAAAATCAGAAGAAGGAATTTAGGAAATTCGAACTTCCAACTATGAATTTTGATGCACAAGATTACGTCCACTTAGTTGACTGGAAAACAGTAGTGGTAACTCAACCACCTTTAATAACTGATATCATAAGCAAAGATTTGGGAGATATTCTGAAGGAAGGGGCTTTGTTGAAAGTACCCCAATTTGCATGCCAACTACAAGCAGTTGAAAGGATGGTACAAATGATCACGGTGGCGTCAAAATCCGTGTGCAGTCCAGAAAGCAGGCATGGATGGCATTATCATGCATAAAAGGCCGAAAACTTCAACCAAAATTTGAAAATAAAGCACAGCATAAGGTATAATAAGAACCGGTGATAGCCAGATACCTACAAACGTGCCCCATGGAAGGGTGGTTTGGGAGGGCACGGGTGGAACTCGATAGTAGCCACCTCCTCGTGGTGAGTTCTGGGTAGTTTCTGCACGAAAATAGCAGAGAGGTACTTAAATAAATATTTGGTGATCAGGCTGTGCCTTAATCCTACCTTGATTAACTGATTTTTTTGTGGTAATAGCTCAACATGCATAAAATTGTTCATCATAATTGAGGTTAGTTGAAAAATAAATTAACTTTAACGTCTGTTTTAATGTATTATCTATACTCAAATGAAGTATGAGACATTTATAAAGGAACTGCATTCGAAAAAATATTAATTTATCCCAAATACGGCTCCCAAAAGTGATCTATTTGAAGTGATGCTTGGAGCGTGTACAATTTTTGTTGTTGTGCGGGTTGCCAGCACTCTAAATTAGCTGTTTATTCTTAGGCATCGTGTAAGCCATAGATTTCATCAAATAAACTTCACATTTCAGAGTTGTAATCTAAAAACATGTACCTATCGTTGATATTTACCAATATTCCAGTACTCGCAACAAATTATTCTCCATAACCGTTTGTTTCCCATTTCCGCCTGAATTTTCGCAAAATTTTAAACTTTAGAGCTCGGGCGGCAGTGGTTAATATTATCCGATTTCGAAAAAATTTTGCATGCAAGATCCTGATATCAGTACACAACTTTCCCGCATAAGGCAAATCTGATCCGGAAAAAAACCTTGTTTCCTTACATGTTGCAAGAAAAATAAAATTTTTATTGTGTCCTCCATCATATACATCTCATTAGGTAGGTATAATATGCAACCATTTTTGCAGATACACGGTGCACGGCGAAACTCACCCCCTTCCACACACCCTCGAGGTGGCTGACAGGTTAATCAGTATATGTTGATTTAAGCCTCATCATTTGACCACCTCAAAAACCATTCCAGCGGGTTACGTCCTTGGGTCATTGAGAAACCTGGCCTGAACGCTGTCGAACTAGCTACCGCAGCAGGAGATCAAGTCAAATGCAGCGGCATCGGAAGTGGGGGGAAGGGGGGGCATTCGGCCCCCCCCCCAGAATTTGCCCCGGGCCCTTGAGAAATGAGTCTTCATTAATAAAAATTAAATTTCACTTGTTTCCAGCTTGCCTTTTCCCTTCTGACACATATTCTATCTCCTTCTTATGCACTTTTAGCGGAATTCTAGTCTCTACCCCCTCCTACCCGCAAAAAAATGCGGGCCCTTTTCTTAAGAGCCGGGCCCTTTTCAAGGTTGGCCCTAGCGAAAATAGTTCCGACGCCCCTGGTCAAATGGTACCGAACAAGGACAGGACTCATCTCTCGTTGCCCTGTCATGGGAGGGGGGGTGGATGGAAGGTCTAACCCAAACTAACCGATCTGGACACAATGCACGACCCTGGTGCCCTCCTCGTCCGCCCCAACCCTGCGGAGCTGAGGGATCCAATTCGGTTTCCGAGGAGGAGCGCCGGAAATGACTATTTCCGGGGACAGGGCGAAACGAGGCGGATCTCGTTTCCCAGCGCGCAACGCGAGAATGAAATGAGCGCGTTTAACCCGATCCACGCGCGCGGATTAATTGGTTCCTGCACCAACAACTGTCGGCACCCCCTTGACCCGATGTGCACGAGACCTTGAAAAATTATCAATCTCCGAGCTCAACCACCCTCGTGCACTTCCGACGAGAGAGTCGCCAATGAAGGGAGATAGGACTTTGGACATTTTATTACGGATGCGATAAATTTTACTGCGGGTTCCCGGGCCATAGTCACCCGGGAAGGCAGTTCAGAGAAAAGTAGTACTCCGAGATGGAATTAGGGATGGAGGTTCTCATCAGTTACGGTTTAATGCCTCCATTGCACCTGCACCTCCGCGGGATGAAGTGAGCCATCTCTATCCATTAGAACGCACAGCCTCATTGCGTTACGCCCCACAAGAATGTATTTCGACGCTAACTGTTATCATGTTACTGTCAGCTTCCGATCGGAATGAGGTCCGTCAGAGGGAGAACAGGGAACAGAAATGATGTTAAACTCGGTAAAGACCAGACTCCGTGATTTATTGTGTGTTGCTCCGTTACATCTATCTCGTGGCCGACTGACGCCAAGCCAACACCTCACTCCTTCAGTTGCGCCTCGTTGGCGTCACCTCGTGACTCCTTAGGATCATCCCATTGGTCGGTAAATGTTGTCCTGGCAGTCGGACGATGGTGCATAGTCCACTGCTGACATGGGGAGAGAACGATAAGCGAGTCGACCGGAAACGGGAGGAATGTGGCAGGTGGGAGGGAGAGGGTGGAAAGTTGCAATTATAGGTGTTTGCAGGTTAAGTGCGTGGCGAAGGGACGAAAAAGGGTCTCGCTCTCTTACGATACGAGGCTTGTCCGGAAAGTAAGTACCGTTTGGGAAAAACTCTTAAAAACATTTTTTTTTCAAGGCAAGATTTATTTTTACACGAAAGAGTATGTCTTTCACTATTTTTCTACATAGTGTCCACCATTGTTTAGACATTTGTCATAACGGGACGCCAACTTTTCTATGCTCTCTTCATCGAGATATGTCGCCAGGGAAGACAGCCATTGCTGAACACCGTTCTTTGCGTCGTCATCGCTCTCAAAGCGCCTTCCTCCAAAATCACACTCCAAATTCGAGAATAAGTGATAGTCACAATACTGTTTGAGAAGTCACCTCCCTCAAAACTGCATCGGGTAAGAAATGTCTATGCACTTCCAAGTCGCTTCGTTTTGTGGTCATCCGTAAGCATTTTCGGAACCCAAAGGGAACACAGTTTGCGATAATTTAAGCAATTTGTGACAATCTCATGCAAAAAAGTTTTTGAAATTTATGGGAATCTTCAGAAAGCATTCTTATCGCAAACCGTCTGTTTTCATGAATTTTCTCATTCACTTTTTCAACCAAACCATCATTGGCAGCAGAAGGCCGCCCACTCCGTGCTTCGTCGTGAGCACTGAACATCATTGAATTTTCTAACCCACTTTCTCAACATCCCATCAGCCATTACACTTTCACCATAAATCTCTACAAGTTTACGATGAATTTCAACTGGCTTAAAATTCTTTGCGTTCAAAAACCGTATTAGAGAACTCACCTCACTGTCGTCGGGATCAGATATTGTTTTAAACATTTTAAGCGATCACTAACAAATGTAAACACAACACAATCTGGCTGAGATGGCGTCAGTCGAAAGACAATGAGCCATAAAGAGGAGTACGCATGCGCGGAACTGCGACACTAGCGTTGTGGTGGCGGTAGAACGAAACGGTACTCACTTTCCGGACATGCCTCGTACGTGCCCCGAAGGAAAAATAACAGAAAAAAGAAAGCGCAACGCCAAAGTTTTTTCCTCTCGCACTCATCATCATTGTTGCTGGATCTGCCATTCGGGAGAGTTGAGGTAATTTTACGCCGTTCTAGGACTTGTGGTTTATTGGATAGAGAAAAGGAGTTTGAGAAAGCGGGAGATGGGTGGAGTGAAACCACCCGAGGTAAATGGCAACAGTATTTATTAGTAGCCCTCTCGTGTTTATTGGTATTTATCCCCTTTCCTTCCATATTCCTACGCTATTCGATCCTATTCATCGTCCAAGGTGCAGTATTTATTACCTTTACTTCCGTATTTCACGGAATGCAAGGAATACGAACAGCGCTGCATAGCAGTATTGCTTGGAAAAAGTATCGTATTTATCAGTAGTTGGGTAGGCACAGAATTCCTATAGAATAGCATCGTATTTCCCTTGACAACCATATTCAAACAGTATGGCGGAAATCTTGTATTCATCTGACGAATAACTCGTAGTAATTCTCTATTATTATTTTTCAGGTCATTCAAAGCCATTTGAAAACTATCCTTAAGATGAGTACGAAGGTACGAAGGAAATGTGAACATTTGTATGGAGTGTATATTCCGTTTTAGCTTCTGTTCGAAATGGGATACAAAGGCTGAAGAAATGCATTTATCCTATATCACCAATAAATCAGCCACTTACAAAGTTAGATACCATAAAACGGGAAATTATAAGGTAAGATACATTTTAATAGATGAACGATGTGTTTGAATTTGGCGGGCTATTGCGGTGAAAATAATAGAATATCTTAATCGTCGTCCGTCGGCGAAGACCTGCTGCGAGTAGTTCACCGCGAGGTTTTGTTCGCAGAGAATAGTTTGTGGCTTTATTCGTGTAACATTTTAGTTGTTAACGTTAAATGATTATTGAACTATTATTACTCATGTACATTGAATTGGATTGTTTGAAGTGAACGTAGGCAATTTATTAATGTACACGCCAGGAGTTTGTGTGTGTATGCCCAAGTTATTTGTTGACACTCCTGCTTTATGTTAGTTATATTTGTTCTATTGTTAAGAATATATTTGAAATAGTTGCACGCCAAATGTTCATTTTGATCCTTACCGACAATAGCACCCCGAGGTAAATGGCAACAGTATTTATTAGTAACCCTCTCGTGTTTATTGGTATTTATCCCCTTTCCTTCCATATTCCTACGCTATTCGATCCTATTCATCGTCCAAGGTGCAGTATTTATTACCTTTACTTCCGTATTTCACGGAATGCAAGGAATACGAGCAGCGCTGCTTAGCAGTATTCCTTGGAAAAAGTATCGTATTTATCAGTAGTTGGGTAGGCACAGAATTCCTAGAGAATAGCATCGTATTTCCCTTGACAACCATATTCAAACAATATGGCGGAAATCTTGTATTCATCTGACGAAGAACTCGTAGTAATTCTCTATTAATTTTTCTTCAGGTCATTCAAAGCCATTTGCAAAACATCCTTAAGATGAGTGCGAAGGTACGAAGGAAATATGAACATTTGTATGGAGTGTATATTCCGTTTTAGCTTCTGTTCGAAATGGGATACAAAGGCTGAAGAAATGCATTTATCCTCTATCACCAATAAATCAGCCATTTACAAAGTTAGATACCATAAAACGGGAAATTATAAGGTAAGATACATTTTAATAGATGAACGTTGTGTTTGAATTTGGCGGGCTATTGCGGTGAAAATAATAGAATATCTTAATCGTCGTCCGTCGGCGAAGACCTGCTGCGAGTAGTTCACCGCGAGGTTTTGTTCGCAGAGAATAGTTTGTGGCTTTATTCGTGTAACATTTTAGTTGTTAACGTTAAATGATTATTGAACTATTATTACTCATGTACATTGAATTGGATTGTTTGAAGTGAACGTAGGCAATTTATTAATGTACACGCCAGAAGTTTGTGTGTGTTTGCCCAAGTTATTTGTTGACACTCATGCTTTATGCTAGTTATATTTGTTCTATTGTTATGAATATATTTGAAATAGTTGCACGCCAAATGTTCATTTTGATCCTTACCGAAAATAACACAAGCGAAATTCACAAGTGTCGTACATTTTGTATGTTTTTGCCTAAGCACGTTAATTTGAGGTGATACCGTATTGGCTTGTGATATTGTGTGAAGTATTCTTGCATCTTATTTACGTTTAGTAGACATTTTGTGTGGGTATGAGGGTGAGTGTTTCCGTATGCATTGGTTTAAATAGACATCGAGAGTTTTGTCTAGATTTCCTACATATAGTGTATTGTGACTGGTATGTATTAATGCTAGAATGTGGTTATCGTTGAAACATTAATCTGGCCGAGTGGTCATTCATTATGAATAATATGCTATTTGACGAACGATGTTAAGTAATAATTTTACCTACAGAAGATTAGAGGTCACTTCTACGATTCTACCCAGAGGACCCACGGTGGTTAGTTACATTGTATATAAAAATAAAATCCCTTGACTTGTTTCTCAAAGCGGTAGCTGTCTCGTTGTCAATTCATTTTGGATGTCTTGCCGAATTGTTCTGGTTTATAAGGTAAGTAATTGGTGTCCGGTGGTGTAACATTATTCAAAACATCAAGGTGTTTAAATATACATACATACAAATTTTATATCACACCTTGATGTTTTGAAGGATGTTATACCATCAGACACCAATTACATACTTAATAAACCAATAACAAATAGGCAATACATCCAGAATGGCAAAGTATTGGCGTGCACCCAGCAGACTTCACACACACACTGATTCCCAACTACCCAAGGGGCACAAGGGGTCTCTGACATTTGTATACCTTCACTTAGAAGGCCTGATTAACCTGCCTCAAAATTAGTTTGTGGAAGGAGGAAGAAAATTACTTGCTTCTTCAGGTCTATTTCTATTCCCCTTTGATTATGATTCTGGATTTAGGTTGGATTTTTGTAAACATAACCAAAAGCTACGTGATATGGTTCGCAATAAATAAGATTCTTACATAATAATAAGTTTTAGTATATTCTATGGTAGGTTTTGGTGCATCACTTGGTTTATTTAAATCAGGTGCAGGCAGGTTAATGTGGAGTGTCAAGATTTAAGTACAGAAATGAATAATAACTTCCCAAAAATGTATATGATTACCCGTTGGAAGAATAGAAATGGAATCAATTGAGGCATAATTATCTGCTAGGAAGAAGTTTCCTTGTTTTTCAATTAGAATTCAAAGCAAAATATACATTTCTCTCTAAATATTTGTAGTTATTTACTGAATTATTATTTGTTATGAGTCTATTCTGTTTCCTTCATTTTCCTAGGAAATTGTAAGACAGATGAATGAAATGGATATGGATAACATATAGGTTGTGGAGCAGGTATTTCATTATCAGTACTGGGAATCACTAATGGTTTGCACATAGCTTCAACATCAATGACTACTGGCTCTAAAATCTTAATTGGAAGAGGAAATTGTTCTAAGTGAAGTATAAATTTCAAATTTTTGATAACAAACTGTAGAGATATAATTCCGTCAAGTCCATCATGTTTGCAACTCGGTTGGATGCTATAGGCTATAAATTTGAAGATATTTCATTTGGTGGGAGAAAAAATTTTTTCCCTTTTCATTATCATTTTACATATTTTCTGCAAAATTGAAATAAACCTATTAATATCTAGGACCCCTAAGATGAAATGAGTCCCCCCAAGGATTTGAATTTTTTATATTCTTTAATAAACATAACATATGTAGTGGAAAGTGCCAATGAATGGTGCCGTTCATGATTAGAAACAAAGTGTTGTGATAAAAGTAAAATTTTCTTCAGCTCTGCAGCAGTTCCTCTGAGACATTGATAATAACATAAGCTGGAATGATTGAGTAAATGTTAGCTACTAGAAATTTGATGAGCATATGTATTTGCATTCAAATGCAAAAGTATTGTGCATTGCAAGGTACTTCATTGTATAATGTTATGAGGTGGTGGACTTTCACATATAACTTTTTAATTTTTGGCATTAATTTTAATATGATACACCATAAAACACTGTAATCAAAACTCAATGATTAAGAAATAAATAAGTCTTAACAAGAGAATAAAATTATTAAATTTGTATTTCATTTTTGTGGATCCCATCAATATTTAATCATCAATCTCCACTTTGTTGACTGGTTCCACAGCAAATATCTTACTCACATCTGACCCAGAAATGTGAAAACGTGTGAGAATGTGTAATTGTGAGTTGCTTCAGTAGAGACTTCCTGTTATTTTGGTGGTAATTATCTTTCCTTTGGCGCCCTGCATTTGAATTTTGTCATTAACATGTGATTAGTAATGTATAAATTCAGACATTTAATTGTCTCAATTTTTGTGCTGAAAATCATAATGGGAGTATCTATAAATACTAAAGAAATGCATATAAATACTACCTAAGGAAAACCGATAAGTATGTAAGCAATAGCGATAAATACTACCAGTGGAATACTGCCCAATGCATAATGAATATCAATCAATACTGCTGGGTAGTATTTCTGCGTCTCAGTGGAAATACTTTTGCGATACTAATAAATACATGAATACGGAGTACTGATAAATACCATAAGAATACTGTTGCTATTTACCTCGGGACAAGCGAAATTCACAAGTGTCGTACATTTTGTATGTTTTTGCCTAAGCATGTTAATTTGAGGTGATACCGTATTGGCTTGTGATATTGTGTGAAGTATTCTTGCATCTTATTTACGTTTAGTAAACATTTTGTGTGCATATGTGGGTGAGTGTTTCCGTATGCATTCCTTTAAATAGACATAGAGAGTTTTGTCTAGATTTCCTACATACAGTGTATTGTGACTGGTATGTATTGATGCTAGACTGCGGTTATCGTTGAAACATTAACCTGGCCAAGTGGTCATTCAGTATGAATAATATGCTATTTGATGAACGACGTTAAGTAATAATTTTACCTACAGAAGATTAGAGGTCACTTTTACAATTCTACCCAGAGGACCCACGGTAGTTAGTTACATTGTATATAAAAACAAAATCCCTTGACTTGTTTCTCAAAGCGGTAGCTGTCTCGTTGTCAATTCATTTTGGATGCCTTGCCTATCGGTTTTGGTTTATAAAGTAAGTAATTGGTGTCTGGTGGTGTAACATTATTCAAAACATCAAGGTGTTTAAATATACATACATACAAATTTATTGCAAAAACTTTCTCATTTGTCATTTTCTAGTTTACGTATTTGTTTCTTTTTGCTTTGGTTCTGTTTTAATGCCTATAAATGAAAAATGTGATGTTTTTATTATATATGTTGTCAGGCAACTTGTAATAATCATCCAATTAAGATTTGTTGACGAAGGAATTCGTTTAACAGATTAAATCAAATTCACATAAATGCAACTTAGGTGAGCAATCTCACACATTTTATTACAAGTTTGAGTTCTTCACTATATGTATCGTCTCTTTCATTAGTCTTTTCTTGTGGTGTTTGTGTCTATTACCTTTGTGTTTTTAAAATTGAAGGTGTGTTTGTAGTTACTTGCATGCTCAGCTAGCGCACAGAAAGTTTTCTGATTTTTTAGGTGCATCTTATTTGTGTTGTGATATCCTGCTTTTTAGGTATTGTGACGTTAGTCGTATATAATTTACATTGCAATCATTAAACATATTGAATACACCACATTACTCTTCAAATATTTGGGGATAGGACTTTTTAATTTGAAGAATAATGAAAAAATTTCAGATTGTTGCTGTTAGAATGTGCAATGACACAATGTTTTTTCCTTGAGTGCTTTGGTAGTATTTATGACAAGCCTTTGACGTATGGTATACTTCTGTGAGTCTTGGGTTTGTTACATATGGTGAGTATGGATTCATTGTCTGGTTTGTCATGTGTGGAATTGCTGTGGAAAATTGTGCCTTTGTCTTCTGTTATCTTTATATTTAGGGCAACAAATTTAATATTGGGTATGTTGACTATTCTGCATGGGGATCTTGTTGTTACAATATTTAGGGCAATGTAGTTAATGTTGAGTATGTTGAATATTCTGCATGGGGATATTGTTGTTACAAAGGATGGTATTGATGAGTTTATTGGGAATATTATTTTTGGGAAGGATATTTATTGTATATAATATACCTTAATATTATTTTAATGTGGTGTGGGATTGCTATGTTGTAGGGCTCTATGCTGTAGGGTTAATGCAGGATTAATTTTATGTTTTAAGAGGTGGTGGAAATCGTAATTGACATATCTGTCACTCTTCATGGGTTTCCTCCATCAGTCTATGCTAAGTGTACCATCTTTGCTGCTCATGATGATGGAGAACTAGAAAAGGAAATTGGCACAAATGGTTTTCTATTTCAACTTCTGCAATTTTTGGTGGAAGATATTGAATAATCTACAACAATATCTATCTTGTTGGGCAAAATTAGAACAATATCATCTACATATTTACATATATGTGTGAGCATAAAATGTAGTTTGATATGACTTCTTCAAGTAATTGGTTCATGACAAGATCAGCTATGATGGGGCAATTGGACTCCCCATACAAGTTTCCTGACAATTTATATATACTTCATCAACACCACCTGCTTCTATAGCCATTAATACAGTAACTAAACAGAAAAAATAAAGAAGATTTTATGTTGTTTTTTTGTTGCTGTAATTATTCTGTAAATGTAGGAAAGCACATAATAATAATAATAATATGATTTAATGTCAC
Source organism: Platycnemis pennipes (assembly GCA_933228895.1). Taxonomy (NCBI): domain Eukaryota; kingdom Metazoa; phylum Arthropoda; class Insecta; order Odonata; family Platycnemididae; genus Platycnemis; species Platycnemis pennipes. The sequence goes on from OW121850.1 coordinate 116,744,779, forward strand.
GTTGCACTTGCAAAAGTTTAACTATGGCTAGGGTAAGTTGGTGACTCGTCAAAGTATAAAATAAAATTGGGGAAATATATATGCAGTATTAGGGATATATGCATTATAACCTTACAGAGATATACATAGTTTGAAATATTAGGATACAATTAGGCAATTAGTGCATGGGTTCATAAATTAAAACCATTCAGAGATATACATTAAATGAGGTAAATTGATACAATTAGGCATTTATTACATCATAAATGTTCTTCATCATCAAGATGCTCTTAAATAGAGTAGTATGCTTTATCGGTCAGTATTTCTTGTATCTTTGTTTTGAGAAATTGATTGAGTTATATTTTAACAGTGTAGGTATCTTATTATACAGTTTTATACCCATTAATATGGACATTTTTCATATACGTAGTTCAAGTCTGTGTTGTGGGTATGGTACTTGCAGGACATATCTCGTGCTGTGGTTGTGTGACACATTCCCTTGCCATAAATGTATGTATTTTTTTAGACAACCCTCAAGAAAACCAAACTTTATGAATGGATTCCAGTGGGATCAACACATACACATTCAGCCACTCTCTCTCTATTGTCAGTCAGAGTAATGCCTAACTAATTAATTCAAAAAATCCACATACTTCCTTGGCAGACAACATGTATATTTTAACACCTTGATGTTTTGAAGGATGTTATACCACCAGACACCAATTACATACTTAATAAACCAATAACAAATAGAAAATACATCCAGAATGGCAAAGTATTGGTGTGCACCCAGCAGACTCCACACACACAATGCTTCCCAACTACACAAGGGGGTATCTGAGATTTCTTTACCTTCACTTAGAAGGCCTAATTAACCCGCCTCAAAATTAGTTTGTGGAAGGAGGAAGAAAATTACTTGCTTCTTCAGGTCTATTTCTATTCCCCTTTGATTATGATTCTGGATTTAGGTTGGATTTTTGTAGATATAACCAAATAGCTACGTGATATGGCTCGCTATAAATAAGATTCTTACATAATAAGAAGTTTTAGTATATTCTATGGTAGGTTTTGGTGCATCACTTGCTTTATTTAAATCAGGTGCAGGCAGGTTAATGTGGAGTGTCAAGATTTATGTACAGTAATGAATAATATCTTCCCAAAAATTTATATGATTACCTGTTGGAAGAATAGAAATGGGAACAATTGAGGCATAATTATCTGCTAGGAAGAAGTTTCCTTGTTTTTAAATTAGAATTCAAAGCAAAATATACATTTCTCTCTAAATAATTGTATTTATTTACTGAATTATTATTTGTTATGAGTCTATTCTGTTTCCTTCATTTTCCTAGGAAATTGTATGACAGATGAATGAAATGGATATGGATAACATATAGGTTGTGGAGCAGGTATTTCATTATCAGTACTGGGAATCAATAATGGTTTGCACATATCTTCAACATCATGAATGCTGGCTCTAAAATCTTAAATGGAAGAGGAAATTGTTCTAAGTGAAGTATAAATTTCAAAATTTTGTTGACAAACTGTAGAGATATAATTGCGTCATGTGCATCATGTCTGAAACTCGGTTGGATGCTATAGGCTATAAATTTGAAGATATTTCATTTGGTGGGAGAAAAAATTTTTTCCCTTTTCATTATCATTTTACATATTTTCTGCAAAATTGAAATAAACCTATTAATATCTAGGACCCCTAAGATGAAATGAGTCCCCCCAAGGATTTGAATTTTTTATATTCTTTAATAAACATAACATATGTAGTGGAAAGTGCCAATGAATGGTGCCGTTCATGATTAGAAACAAAGTGTTGTGATAAAAGTAAAATTTTCTTCAGCTCTGCAGCAGTTCCTCTGAGACATTGATAATAACATAAGCTGGAATGATTGAGTAAATGTTAGCTACTAGAAATTTGATGAGCATATGTATTTGCATTCAAATGCAAAAGTATTGTGCATTGCAAGGTACTTCATTGTATAATGTTATGAGGTGGTGGACTTTCACATATAACTTTTTAATTTTTGGCATTAATTTTAATATGATACACCATAAAACACTGTAATCAAAACTCAATGATTAAGAAATAAATAAGTCTTAACAAGAGAATAAAATTATTAAATTTGTATTTCATTTTTGTGGATCCCATCAATATTTAATCATCAATCTCCACTTTGTTGACTGGTTCCACAGCAAATATCTTACTCACATCTGACCCAGAAATGTGAAAACGTGTGAGAATGTGTAATTGTGAGTTGCTTCAGTAGAGACTTCCTGTTATTTTGGTGGTAATTATCTTTCCTTTGGCGCCCTGCATTTGAATTTTGTCATTAACATGTGATTAGTAATGTATAAATTCAGACATTTAATTGTCTCAATTTTTATGTTGAAAATCATAATGGGTGTATCTATAAATACTAAAGAAATGCATATAAATACTGCCTAAGGAAAACCAAAAGGTACGTAAGCAATAGCGATGAATACTACCAGTGGAATACTTATTAATACATGATGAATATCAATCAATACTGCTGGGTAGTATTTCTGCGTCTCAGTGGAAATACTTTTGCGATACTAATAAATACATGAATACGGAATACTGATAAATACCATAGGAATACTGTTGCTATTTACCTCGGGCAGGCGTCATCGTTTGAATGATCATACCGACAGGCACCAAGGGGTCTAAGGTTTAATGTCTGATGAACAGAGCTCTGCATAAGGGGTGATTTCCTGTCAGTAGCCAAGTAGAGATTCTGCACAGCTGTAGAGACAGCTGCAAATACAAGCGTTGAAGTGAGGAAATATTTCATTAGAACATACATCTGGAGTCTTCTACTATATGGCAACGAAGCATGGACAATAACAGCAGCAGAGAAGTCCAGGCTGGAAGCATTTAAAAGGTGGTGCTGCCGAAGAATGATGAAGATAAAATGGATCGATCGAATGACAAACGAAGAAGCCTTAAGAAGAGTGGGAGAGAAGAGATGTCTACTGAGAAATTAAAAAGAAGACGGGACAACTTAATGGGCCATATCTTGAGACACGATGGCCTGATGACGACAATTGTCCAGGGAAAAGTGAACGGGAAGAATGGAAAAGGCAGGCCTCGTATGAGGTATGTGGAGCAAGTTGTGAATGATGTCAAAGAGAGGAGCTACGTCAATATGAAGAGGTTGGCCGATAGAAGAATCGAGTGGAGGGCTGCGTCAAACCAATCCATGGATTGTTGACCGATGATGATGAGCCAAGTAGGGACCAGGGTACCACCAAAAAAATATTTCACCGATGGGATTTGGACCAGGGCCCTCGGGAAAGTGCGAAAACAAAATTTTAAAAAATACACCGAGTGAAAATAAAAGTTAAGCTTCGTGGAATTAAAAAAATACTAAAAAGGAAAGAAAAACTCGTAGCTACCTAAGTAAGCACTTAAGAGAAATTCGCGGCATATCAACTTCATATCAAAAATCACGCGCAGACTATCATATTAAAAGGGCAGGAAATTCTAGAAAATATTTTCACTCGTCTTACCTGTCATACATTCATCCATTCAGAACCGCATTCACACATCGAGGTCCAATTGCAGGATATCACATCCGAGAGAAAAAAAAACCTCTACACTTGGTGACATAGAAACAACCATCGACTTTTGCGTAGTGGAACACCATGTAGACATATGAAAATAGCAATTCCATAACCCACGCAAGATCTGAATACTAATATAACATCAAAAAAGTTACTCCGCCACATTTTACAAAGCTATATTTTAAAACTGGGTAAAAGATGCGATCACGGTTTCTAAAAAAAATAAGTTTCTCGCTGTCAGAGCCGTTGTGTTTCATACGATTATCCACAGGGTAAACCATAGAAAAAATATATACGAGGGCCCAGTTTTCCTGGTGATGAATGACGGCAATGAGACGGCACAAGCCTAGAGAGATATACTCACGCTGGCTTCTGTAAAAAATGAAAACTTATGTGTAAAACTCTGCATCACATTGAGGGTGGACTGAGAGAAATGCCACAGAGATGAGAGAAAGATGTAAAGGATATTTAATGAAACGGCACTATCCCATCATCGATCGCCAGATAAAGGCTTGGGTTTCTCATCTTACAGGTTAGAGAACGAAACCCAGCCCCACAATAAATAAAAGAAGCATATATTTCCTTTTGAAACTCACCTGCTTGGACATAATGGGGTCGTTTACCATTTTTTTAATTGCCGAATATGATAGAGTTTGTAAAATAAAAAGACCCGTATTTTTCCGTTTTTTGATCCGTTAATTATTTCTCGAGTTATAAGCGGCGAAAAACTGATGTTTATAACCCTTTCGGAAAAGTGGGCGCGGTGCCACCTCTGACGTATATCGACTTCGCCCAATCACAACTGAGCCCGCGAAGCTACTTCGCCTCATCGCAATTGGGGGGACACAGCTGACTCTGCCAATCGGAGCAGTTGCGACAGAATCTGTGAGAGCAGACCTTCCGAGAACCCCTCTCCACTCCCATCCCTTCCTCGAAAAGCAGTCAAGGACGGGAGGAAAACGAATTGAATGTTATTTTCAGCAGATTCAAAGCAGATTTTCCGGTGGGCGTCACCGTTTTCTTATTTTTTTCGTTTGCGAGTGTATGGTTGTAGTTAGAAGATTATTTTTTTCAATAAAATTCTTTTTTTGTTTCCATCTAACGATTTCGTGTACAAAATTGCGATTTCGGTTCCAAGTAAACACCCCATTAACGATGTCTGTGAAGGATGACAGATAAAGTATAAAAAAACATTTAACGAACAAGTATCTTCAGGTTACACGCCGGTTTCGCCTTCCAGATGCTTAATTTTAACCTCTATATATTACACGCAAATGGCTCACAAACAGTTCTTCACGGATATTTCATTCCCTGATCGTAGAAATTCTATAAATAGGGATACAGAGCTGGAAAACTAATTAATAACTCAGAGCAGTGAATATAACCTCTTTCACGTCTGATACAATGATACGAGGGAAACTCATCTCAAAAAATGATTTTTATAATGACTGCATCATCAAATTCATGACATCTGATGACGTGATACTTTGCACGTACACTGTGGTCAATTCCGCCTTCTACCAATGAAATAACCATTATGGCGACAAGAATAGCACTGATTAACTAGCTCTCGCTAAGCAAAAACATTTAGCTAATATGTATTATTCATATAAAGAGTCATGTGTTGAGCCGATCGCGGAAACCTGATTGGCAACGAGCCAACCTTACGATTCAAAATGTCACAAGGGTTCAAATCTCGCCTCAGGAATGAAAGTAGGGCATATAGGCAAAAGGGCAAATACATACTCGTGCATATGCAATAAATAGTTGTGTGTTATAGGGTGTTAGAATATTTATTTAGTGAATCTATTTGATAAAAGAGCAATGATTTCGTATAACCAGGGTTATTCGGTTTGGATTAGCCGTGACTGAATTTTCACTGACCCGATAATACAAAGATTGATTGGAGATGGGTTAGCTGACAGACGGCTAACGCGGAGGCACGTGGAAATAATCCAGAATATTACGTTATTAACAGCAATCACTTTCTCAAGGTTAACTCGGTGGTATTCCATTATAAGAGGGAGAAAAGGCAACTTTTACTGATACCACTAGATTTATTTTTAACGAGCCGGGTTTCGATGTGGTTTCACATCATCTTCAGGTAAATTGTGAGGGAAGCACAAGCCTTACATACAGGAAAATGTGAGTGGGGGGGAAGAGGGAAAGGAACACAGGAAGTGCACGCGAGAGATGGACTAAGAGGACCAAGGGGAGGGGGTTAAAGCTTTGAGGATGGGGGAAGAGGGCGGGAACATACATTCATTAACAAGGAATTTATCACAGTCAAATTGTTTTTTAAATGTCCAGCTCTTCTATGGCATTTAGCTTTAGTCCATCATTAGTAAAATGGAGAGGTGTTATAGTAAAATCGCTTTTATGTCCGCGGGTTAAAAGATATTTGGCGAAGTTGCTTCCGTTAAAATAATATTTTTTAAATCCCTTGTGGGCTCCTTTTGTCTTGTTATCAAATTTCTGCAAGTCTGTCCAACATACCATCCCTCGCAATCACTGTATCCCATTAAGTGTACACCACTTTTCTTCTGAGGGTCAATAGTATGAGGGTCAATAATATGAGGGGTCATTACAGTTCGATAAAAGTTTTTTCACACTAAATGGGGTTTTGAATGCCACTTTAGCCCTTCGGTACTCGCGCTGGCTACAGACGTAGCCCAGCTACTTTGTTTTGCCATCTACTCAGCGCACCACTATGGGAGGCTTGTCTGAGTCTCAGTACCTTCAAAGCAATAGCTGGCCATCCGGGTCAGTGTGCTTTCGCACTTCAGAGTGTAAGAGTATGTTTTTAGTTCACCGACAACGTTGTCTGGGCCCGCGCGAACCTGTACCCCGCGCGACTGTTTGTGATGAGTCATCCAAATCGTGCTCGGTTGTGTGACGGTGATATTTCGGCTGAACTAGAGAATTATAATAGCTCCGATGAGAACGATATTGTGGAAGCCGACAGTGACGACTCAGAAGAGGAAATTTTGGAGGAGCAGGTGCACTTATCGGACACAGAAGAAGCTGAAAACGATCCAAGCAGCTAAGCAGGTAATCCAAAATTACCTACGCAGTTTCCAGAAATCGTCACTTTTTATAACCAGAAAAAAGTCGGTGTAGATGTAGTTGACCAACTGTGTGCAAAGTATGATGTTTTTAGGAACACCAAACGCTGGCCAATGCATAATTATGCCTTACATTAAAAGTTGCGTTTTCTTCGTCTTACGTTTACAATAATTTATGATGTAATTTTTTTATATTTTTTCTCTCAAGCCTCAAATATTTATGCGCATACTTAAAATCGAAATATTTATACCAACACTAAAATGCAGATTGGGAAGTTTGGATCATCATTTTTAAGATAAGAGGATTATTTGGCGACAAGAACTAAAGGAACTGCAAAAAATAGTCAAGTCAAATTTAATAAATAGAGTACGTTTAGAGTGCATCTACGAGTACATAATCGTTGTTAATAATGCTAATCACTAAATAAACACAAAATAAAAATCACATACCAGAAAACTATCCTCATAGCAAAATGTAACTAGAAAAATTGCATCAGTCTCCTTTCCCCTCCATTTACGCACAGGAATGCACAATTGATCACAAGCAGAATAAGTGGAAGCGAGCTGTATATTCATTCTACCTCCACATAGCCCCGGTGGCCGGCCGGCCCCGGTGCGGCGGGGTAAGTCCCTCGCCTGTCGATCCCAGGGGCGCGGGTTCGAATCCCGCCCGGGGAGGATTTTCTCTTTCCGGGGCATGGATGTTTGTGCCGTCCAACATGTTAATTGGAGGAGAGGACTTTGAGTCCTGAAATTCGCATGTTAAAATAAGACATAAATAAATAAATATATATATAGTGCATCAAATACATATGATTCATTATTGACCAGATATTGGATAACTAATCTTACCTGCTGAGGGCATGTATAGGTATTTTCCTAAATACCTACATATAAATTAAAAAGTCCAGGCAAGGGTTCTTTCTTTTTAAGGATGTCTAATATTCAAAACTACAAATGGTTTCTAGTCAAGCCAAGAGGATATCAACAAATAATCAAGAGGAACAATTTAATATTTTTCAATAAATGAATTCGATTCATGTAGAGAACTAGCCTAGTGGTGCGATGAGAGTACCATCAATATCCTCGCCCCTTCTAATAAAGAATACGTTACTGCCTAAGACCAGAAATATCAATCCAGTCCTCCTGAGTTTTCTGAGATATACCTACGTGAGGATATAATCATATATTGTATGAACGTCGAGGGTGATCTATTAACATTGTTTTCATCAAAAACTATTAAATTTCAATCAAATCGATTCCACACTAAAAATTTCCTGTGACAAATGAGTAGGTACCTCTAGGTAAAATATTTCCAATTCCCTAAAGCCATGAATATTTCCTTGTGCAAGTGTCATATTAGAGTAATATTTTTACTGTACCTTTAAGCTGAAAGTGTGTTTCTCTAGAGAATATAGACATTTTTACGCCCAGTTATGAGAAATGTATGGGTAAACGAATTCAAAAACGAATAAACGCACTTTTTAAGGACCCGGAAATTGTGCTTACATTAATCATTTATATCGGCATCGAATATAACACCTACAAGTCAAATAGAACCTATGATCTATCATCACTTCTTTTTAATCCATATTTTTGTTGATTTCATGAGTCAAAGACAAACTTGTATTGCAGAAGCATCCAATCTAGAGTTGACCCAGTTCCGACGCAAGATTTAAAGGAATCACTAATCCACTGTCTTGTCGACGACCTGTGAGCAACAGACGGAAACATATTTTTGTAAATTTTGTGTTAAGTTTAATTATAAGGGCGGAAAGAAGGTGTGCGGACGTCTGCAACCAACGCAGCGTTACTTTTGGTCCTGGGTTTTGCAGCAATCAAACAGAGGAACGAATAGCATTTTATTTAAGCACATTTTCTTCTCCCAAAATTAGTATGCAAGTTATGAGCAGGAGCCCTTTTTGGATAAATACTTAATACCAAAACTGGAGGGGGCCGAAGAGCAATTAGCAAGGCAGAAAGTCACTACCATAAAAAAGGAACGTGAAAACACTGCTAAGCAACCTAGGAATGAAACAACTTAAAGCAGAGATATCCAAGTTCAGGTTAAAGAGGACGGAAAGGTGTGGTAACTAATGGGATCACTAGATTCAATGGTCAACAATCCAATCACACATTATTGGATGACTAAAAGAAAGTATTGTAAGATTTTACCTTGCCACTGTGAACGGATTTTGTTTAAATTTGACAGAGGAAGTTTAACTGGAGAAGAAATTGAACTATGGACACTTAGCCTACCACGTCAATGAGGTGACCACCATGCTAATTAAGATTTCTGATCCCAAAGGCAATTTTTATGAAAATATATAGGAACTAAGCCCCATCCACCTTTGATTAGTAATGTCATTAATGTCACCTTTAATTACTGTCCATCAAAGTTGGTACACGCAAGGCAGAATTGGGCTTCACGTAAGCCACTGTCCACGAAGATATATCTCGTAAAATATCAAACAGAGGATAGAAATTCACAAAGTAGAGGAGAAGAAAATTATGCACGGCTAGCACATGTGTTGATAACCATCAACTCTGAAGACACATACTGAACCAACGAAGCCAACGGAAACCTACCAATACCAACCTCTTTATATTTTCCAAAGGAACTGACTCAGAATTCAACATATATGACATCATTCAGGAGTACGTTTGCGCCTAACTCCACTGCAGCATTTAAACTTAACTCTGATACATTGGTTTAGTATCAAAGTAAATCTTAAGTAACCCAATCATTAAAAGCTTTACGCCATCCAAAAAGTCTATCGTGACGTCAGAGTTGTGGGGAACCTTTTTATTTTCTCCGATGTCAATAACCGGAAGGAGGACGTTCTCGCAGAGTTGAGCAAGTAAAGTTGCTGGCATAACATGAGCTCCTCGTTCTTCTATTTTTTTAAATCCATTCTGATTTAGTTTTCACTCTTTTCTCAGGACAAGAGACTTTATTTCTCTATGGAAAGTAATCATTGGAATTCCCTGTACTTAAACGTACCCGACCGTACCGTTGCCAAAGTATCATGTAGAGATAATAATACAAATTCAATTCGGGTACGTTTCGTTGTAGTTTAGTGATAAATGATAGTTTTTTACAACGGTCAACTTGCAAAGTGGCAACAGTTTTAAATGAGATTGGCAATTTGGCTTCCATATTATGGATAGGGATACGTAATTTGTATCAATTTAAGATTATAGATTTAATTAGGAATAAAATAAGATTTCCAAATGTACTTTGTACCTTTGGTACAATGTACTATTGGTATAAATGTACAAAGAACTTTGAACGCATTAAGGATTAGATTTTCGAGATCTTCATAACAGTCTTCAAGTTTCGTCAAATTAAATGTAGTGATACCCCATTTTCATTCCACAAGTTGGGACATCCAGCATAGAGGACATAAAGCTACAAACTTGGTATACACTCAAACTCGGATATAACGAGATCCAAGGGACCAAATTCTTTTGCTCGTAATATCCGTTACTCATTATATCCGTTACGAGTAGCAACATGTACTGTCACTCACTGTCTATCCCTCTCTCACGCACACACGCGCGCTCACACTCATACTATTCTTATGCAGAGGTGATAAAATAACTAAAATTAATATAAATAATAAATTTTCCTCTTTTGGTTTCAATATTCCTTATAAATTTAAATGTTATGTTAATGTCATTGTATTATTTTTATGAAATTAAAATTATAATGTAATATAAATGTAATGTAAGCAATATACCAGTAGGGTGATTTTTATTTAGACTATTAAATGTTATGCTTGTAATATGCCACTATGTAATATAATAATGGAACCTTCTGACAAGCCTTATGGCTTAGATGGACCAAGTTTTTTAATGCAAATAAAGGCATTCATTCATATTTATTTAAAAAATAAGATGATTGAAATTACAAAATGAACAATTTATTCAGTAAACTATCCACATATATGCTAAATTTACAATAAAAAGTCCTTGGTACGACAGTACAGCCTCGTTCATTTGGACTAAAGATTTGCTTGTTATAACCGTAAGACTCTAATACAACCTCGTTTTAACCGTCATATATTGCTCATAAAATACATTATTTCCAAACAATCCTTCTCTCTTTCCTCGCAATAGCCGAGATTTCGTTTTAACCGTGCTCGTTATAATTGAGTTTGACTGTACTCGCTTGGTGCAATATTACACGTCAGGCCATCAGATACGACCGGAAATGCGAACAGGCATCTGCTCGTCACAAAGGGTGGAGCGGGGCGAAATGGAAAGGGGTGTGGCGTCGCTGGGGCAATGCCCAAGGGTCGCCGTGGACGGCAGGGGCAAGAGAAAGGGTGATGGAGAGGGAGTAAGGCGAGAGTAAGAGGGGGTGAGGAAGAGGACAAGGGATAAGGGGGAGGAGAGCGAGACGAGTCCAGGGGGGGTAGCATTCCTCGGCCCCGGGCAGCCGCCCCTCGGGAGACGCCGACGCGCGACGAATGGAGCAGCGGACACGCGTGTCTCCAGGGCCCTCGACAACGTCCCCGACGCCAGGAAACGGGCCCCTCGATCGACGCTCACGAAAGATACATTCCCTATACGACGCCGAGAACGGGGATGGAAACTAATTACAACGGAGGCGAGGCGCGATGGAATAAAAGGTGAATGATGGCAAAAAAAAAAGAGCAAACCCCAGCCGTTGATGACGAAATTTCATTTCCATGGCTGCGCACGTCAAACTCGTAGTTTTTTATTTGAATGACGCCGAGACAAAGTAAAATCCTGAGCAATACACTGCCTTCGGAAATTTAGAGACACATTTCTAAAGGGAAGAGAAGGGATTTCTAAAATATTTTTGTTACTTGGTCGCTCGTGAGGTTTGCGTACCATTGCGATATCTTCTCGTGTTCAAGTATGAAACAGAAATCAATTACAAGATTTTTGCTGCATATGTCGGGCATGATGTATGTTCGAGATACAAACCGTTAATTTCTTATTCTTATTCCCTTCGTGAACAACTTTGCAAGAGTGAAGTCAGTTTTATAGTGACCAACAAAATGATTTAATTCTTCCCATGGGGTTAGTGGTTGAAACCGCCGGGATTATCTCCAATAGGTAACAAAGAGTCACGTGGTTTAAACACGGTTTAATGGTTTGCAAAATTGGTGAGTTATAATCGCTCGTTACAATTTCAGTCATTGTTTTCCTTTACCTTTTTTCATCTATCTCGAGTATAGTGCTCCCAGGTGAGGCAAAACACAAGTGTAAACAATTAATTAGCAATTAATGAGCGATTCAAACACACCAAATTTGCCTAACATACGTGTTTATATCAAGTAAATCCTTGGTTACCTATTCGAGATAATCCCGGCATTTGCAAACACACACCCCCAGACGAAAAATATTAGTGTAAATTTCCCGGGCTCTCCACAAGTTAAAAATATTCATATTTTCCAACATTTAAAGAGACAGCTCGTCACTTATTCTCCAGACAAGAATTTTCAGCCATACTATATACTCAAGCTACCTCTTTTTCGATTGGTGTAAAGCCAATTGTTGACTCCGGAGACCGTTTATCGGCGGAGGCTTAGCTCTTTCAAGTCTAACGCTTTTCAAAATATGATTTCATGCATTGCTGATGCCGTAACTATAATCGCATGTGAAACTTTCATTTACGACATTCTTGCCTTGAATGGAGATTAAACGTCCTCTCTCAAAACGCCGGGAATAGTGAAAAATTTTAACCTGTCAAGAGCCTGATAAATTATTGCCAACAATTTAACCGTCAATAACGTTGGTGTGTATGGAGTCACCTACTGCCACACATTTTTGTTGTGGCTTCCAGGACACAATACAGACGTCATAGCACTATAAATGTACTCACTGATTAAAGTAAATGAACTTACTGATTGAACTAATGAAGTTTCCTGATGATGTTACTGAAGAAGGAGATGTAGAGAATTGACTTCTCTACCACAATTACCTTCAAAATAAATCAATAGCCGATTCCAAGAAATTTTCCTGATGTTAAATAGACATTAAATAATGAATCATTTCTCGTTGCCTAAATTCTGAGGTGGTCTAAATCTGTGTCTTAATCGGAGGCTAATCCAAGAGTTTCCATGAGCCAAATCGAATTGATACGCTTTAATAGAGCAGGCCGCGGTAGATGGGTCAGTAAGGTGGTTGTCTAGAAACACTAGAATCTCTAGATTGTACTCTCGATCAGGTGTGTTACATTTGAATTTATCATAGATTGACTTATATTAAACATGTTAGCTGGGGCACCTAAAACCATAACATACTGTTCTCACACTACCAATCAATTTCGGTCTTTTATCAGAATTTCGTATGTTCTTCTTAGTGAAGAACTCCTTTCCATGAAACAATACAAAACAGTGAAAGGCAATGCAATGTAATTTTCGTCAAAGGATATTTTGGCCACATATTCCATGTACCAAACAAATGCCTTACTTGTTTATTTTCCATTCCCATTAAAAACGTATCACAAGTAGAATAAAAGCTAATCAACGTCCTAGTTATGTTCCTATAAATAAATTAAGAATCTCGATTTGTTGAAGTCGAAAAAATTCTTGAAATCACGACACGGTGCTCGTGCCCGTCAGTGGAATATTATTTTTTTATTTCAAGCATAAGTGGCCTTGTGTGATCATTACTGCTATTAAACCAAAAACACTTATTGCATTCAAATCACGATAGGAATGCTTATTTATCTACTAGAAAGCAACGAGAAAGACGGCGTCAATAAACGCATCGGAATATTAAACGGAGCAATACAAGAAAAAAATTGGCCAAAACCCAGTAGTCGATTAAAAATATTTATAAGCGCAATAGCGGTACTCTTCTCATTCCTTGCGCACAAAAAGAAATTCATTTATACTATTCATAACCTCCGAGTTCTTATTGCTCCGATTGAAACGCAATGCCTCAACGTCTTGACAATGCTGTAACTATGCAGTGCACGGAAAAATTCTTCGTAAAACAAGTGAAATTTCACACTATTTCAGAATGTCCGCTTCTTAATATCTGATATCACGTTCAATCCCTACAGAAACATGATTTAATGTGGTTAAAGGGAACTAATACCGTGAAATATTTTGGGACGTGGCTTAACCTCGAGAAATTCATTTCCTAGTCTTCGGGGATCAGATTGGTTGGTTTGGCTAGTGTCCCAACTGGGGTTCAATTGTATACCAGTTGATGTAGGCATTTCTCATAAGTAGACAGGTTTTCAGTGCTGTGTGGAGAGCTACCAAAGTCCAATACTCCATGAGCCAGACGAGACGTTAAAAAGTGGACCCCTAGGCGCCAGTCGTTCAGAGAAAAATGTAAATACCTTCTCCGGGAAAAAATCTCGGCCCAATTACTGACTTTTCCTCTATCGGTCATCACTTATAAACCACTAAATCTCAAGCAATGCTTAGTTTCTTGAGGTCGAGTCTACGTAAAAACTAATATAAGTACGTGAATGTTAGTACAACAATTATAAATAAAAAATATCATTTTTCACCATTTCCTTAGAGACTTTACTAAAGCAATTATGAGAGATTCAACTTTCCCAGAGCTATATAGGTGTGTTCCATACCATGATCCATTGAACTGCAAAATCTTGAGAGTGAGCGTAGTATAAAATCAATTATGAAACACTAACTGACTTTTATGTACCTATCGTTGATTTAAAACACTCCTCCGACTACAATAAAAGCTCTACTGATTACCGATAGGGGCAAATGAAACCATATAATTTATCCAATCACCGATAGTATTGAATTAAAAGTAAGTGATTCTGAAGAAATAACATATAGGTAATGAATAAACGGCTGCATGACAAAAAAAATTAAAATAAGTTGTTAGATAAATATTTCTACAGTTATCGTTAATCTATTAATTTCAGAATTAGTTTAATTTTAATAATAAAATTACTAATACCATTTACTTTTATAGTAGAGAGGTGAGAGCGGAACGTCAATTAACTCCCACTTTGGCTAACTATTTATATATAAAGTCAGAATAAAAATCAAACTCCTAAAGGAATAAATACGAATTCTAGTTAAATGTATTGGAGTTCTCAAACATAAGCAACATTAGTTAAGAATATAAAGGCCGCTTCTTTTATAAAATTAGATCTAAGAGAACTGTACACTCAAGATCCACTGAAAATATCAAACTCTAGCAACTAAGCGTTTCTTTCCAGCAGTAACCATAAATTAAAATTCGAACAAATAACAAAAAACTAGTATAATATCTGCACACGAAAACATTCTAACTAATTACAGCGAAAAAAATCTCAATCGTACGTATGATTCAAACCACCAAAATAAAATTAAAGCACACTCACAATCTGTTGAACTATATTCCCAGGGGTAAGGTGCATACCTGCAAGAGAGGAAAATCAACATTTTAGTCAATAAATATATTATATAAATGGTGATAAATAACCATAAGAGTGAAATTTATGATAGAATAAAGGGAATGCAAAAATATTAGCCAACAAATAAGCTTCAAAGAAGGAAAAAAGAATTAAGGAGAGAACGCACATCTCGGAAGTCACAAAGCGTTCCAAGATGGAAAAGAAAAGTTTTGGTTTTCAAAATTTTGCGAAGGATCACACTTTCTTAATTTTAATGGGAGAAGATACCTTGAGGCTATAAAAAGTCGTTAAGGCGCAAATAATCTATGCACCTCGTTACAGAAATTAAGCTTATTTTCTTCAACTTTCTCCTCAATCGACTCCCGACAAGTAAATAGCACCTCAAAACGTATCCTTCATGAGAACTCTTTGCCTCATTCATCACGCCCTGTTGAATCTTTCGCTACACTGTACACTGAGAATTTTACTGGCGGCGAAACAACTTTTGAGCACAAAAAACACACAAGCCTCATACTACATAGAAACATTCTAATCTCTCAACAAATAACCACCTACCGCAAATGGTGCAGATGTCTTCAGCTCTCGGTCCACGTTTTAACAATGTTCACATTATTCAATAAGAAACCTGCGTGTTGTGGCAGGCCGGAGAAATAGAAATTAGAGCCACGAAAATAGGTGCCGGCATCGAACCTCACCTCATTACGTGGGTTATGGACAGGTCAGGAATGAGGCAATCAAACACATAGGACAGCCCTGAATGAGAGAGATTCCTGTCCCAGAGGTGCCATCGAGTTCGATAAAATGAAATCGGAACGTGCAGCAAATTCACCATCGGTCTAGAACTGAATGCCACCGAGGATCTCGCGGGAATAGCGCACCACAACGGGCGGTCGCACTTGATCGAATGGAATCGCGGGCCTCGGGGAAGGTTAGTTATGGAAAACACGACGACCACCGGAATGGAAATCCGCCGCGAACAGTTATAAATTAGAATTGCCATTTTCAGCGATGAAAGCAAAATCAAATTTGTATCTGGCGAGTTGTTTCTACGGATACATTATAATTACAAAGAACAAAAGATATTAAATAGGCCGGGTAATAGAGGACGTTTCTCTACTGAGCATTAACAGTAGTTTTGCGTTTTACGCGCACCAAGGTGGCGAAGGCTACAGGTCAACCTAAGAACTTAATCCTAGGACAAACAAAAATTTCGAACCTATGTCATATGGGTTGCAAGCCGGGCGCTTTACCGACTGTAATCATTTCATTCCGATCAGTTTCCATCAAAGAGTATAAAGCTCTACACAAATGTAATGAAATAAAAGTCTTAATATATAACTAAGCAATTCCGTTCGTCCTTCATGACGTGGAAGTAACTGAAAGACACATGACGCCATGTACATCTTTGAGTCAAGTTTAAGAGAAGCAAAAGAGAATCCTCGAAGTATTCGTGGTAGGGTAAGCATTACAAAAGAGTGATGAACTTGAAATAGATAGAAGTAGTGACGAATGATGAGATGAACACTTGATAGGTGACAGAGATTGCTGCGAAAAAATAAATAGTTTAAACCCAGTTTAAGTGGCAATGCAATAATGCATATGGCAGACAAACAGGGTGGGAAATAATGAACGTAGTGGAAAATTGGGCCAGAATGGGTAATTTAAAATGTTTATTTGTTATCGCTATTTTGTTTATAGGAGCGTTAGCTTTATGTTTAAGCACCTGTCCTAAGTATAAATTTGCACTTAAGTCGCTACTATTTCAGTATTTTTTCCAGTCAGGCACAGATTAAAGTGTTTTATAAAGGAACGAATCATCATCATTTAGAGCTAAGGAAGTACAAATAATCATAACACTTAAATAAATAAAATGAATGTTGCGCGAAAGTGAAATTCAACTTTCTTTTGTCTAATTTGTTGAAAATAAGACGATCAAAGCAATATCAATCGTTTTATTACGGATCGATCGTTGCACAATCACTTTTCATAAGGGAGAACATTATCGCGAGCGTAGCAAAAATTTTACTCGGGAGCTACGCAAATTCTCGAATAACACGAGGTTAACGATTTAATGATGAGTAAGGAGTAGGAGATTTTATTGAATAGCCATGTGCTGTAGCACGTTCGTATGCCTCCAGTTTATCCAAAGTTTAAAGCAATTATCTTCTCAGCAACCGTTATGACTACGTTCCAGGTAAATCAACACACACCAGGCATATCCTATTAACTCAGATCGTAGAAGACCCAAGTGTACCAACACCTAGTTGTTCAATTCCGATTCCATGTGCCCTTTGTTCGGTCATAACACCATCGCTAGACAATTAGGCCATTTAACACGAATCTACCTAGTTTACTTGTTTGAGAATAAACGAGAACCAATTCTGTGATATATCCTCCCTATTGTCGTCCAATAATACAACCTTTCGTGCAGACTGGAGCGTTACTACACTCCAAGTAGGTGTTATTCTATGCTAATTAAGCGTAAATACAAGTCAGGTTCCATGCATTTTAGGATGGCAAGCCTCAAGTTCACTTGATTCTGCATATCTCATTTGGAAGCCGCTTTAAGATTACACGGGCAAAAAAAATAATCGCGTAGTATCACATTTCTCCTTACAGCATAAGCTAGGCATAAGCAGTTCAAACGGCGATATTTTACGAGAGCTCAAGAAAAGAGTAGACATTGCTATCGGGAACGTTTATCCTGGGTAATGTGTTGGTCAGAGTATTGATCCGTCAATTAAAGGTCATTGATTCATTTACCGGTCCAGGAAATATTCTTTTCTAGTAATTTTGAACGCACCTTAACGTGCATAACGACAAAGTGAAATCTTAACGCGCTAACACAAGCGTGACTCAAATTGTGGAGTATACAACGTTGAAACATACCTGTTTCCAGAAGCACGTTTATTCTGCAGTGAATTTGGATGTGTTATACCTGATGGAAAACAATTAGGTAACCAAGAACGTGCTTCTTCATGAATGAATCATGGATGCTAAAAGGTTGCCTGAACTGTCTAGTTGTCTGAACACACTGTCAAGTTCTGTGATAGAGCCTAATTCATTAGAATCCCATACACTGGCTGCATATTATAGGCGGGGCCTAATTTATGAGAATCAACATCCCTCATTGGTCTTCTCGTCACATTTCCCGAATACTCTTTTAACGGAACCTGGCATTCTCTTGGCTTGCTGAATATGTCCCGGATGTGTCTTCCTCACGATAAATATTTAGTAATTGTAATGCCTTTCAACTCTTTCAATTTTCGTTTTGCTAATGGTATAGCAACTTTCTAACGAATTGTTCCTGTACCTACAGATTTCAATTACTAGCATTAAAGTATACACACCATTTAGGTTTAGTTATAACTTATCGACTGGATTATTGCGGCCGGCTGTATTCATGCATTTGGAAAAACTTGTCGTGGACAATACATCGTACTGTTCAACAAAACTGTAACGCATCAAATAACTTTGACAATAATATTTTGAATAATACTAAGTTATTGGAAGTAAATTATTATTCTTATTCAAATACGGTATGCGTGTCACGTTTATGATGGCGAACGAGAGAAAGGTACTGTTTCGAACTCTGCCCCAGACATGTGTTTGTGGGAAAATTAGGCTTTGGATTAAGTTAGGCTAGACGTGCGATTTAACTTCAGCAACTGAGGCGCCTTAATACCTAGTTCTACTGTACTCTGATATGAATATTAACACGAACGTAGTTGCGCGGAAAGACATTAGAGAAAAAGGGATGAATAGCGGAAACAACGAGAGGTGCCTTGCCAGGGATCGAAGGTCATGAATCTCCCCGCATGCTGAAAATGGGAAGAAAGCGGTCAAATGGAGCAAGAGTACGAGGGGTAAGGCCGTGTGAAGTGAGGGGCAAGGGATGTGCGCGTTGGTAGGGTTAAGGGATAGCGGAAGTAAGGAGCCAAGGGACTCTCGAATGGAGGGGCCTCCCCACCCTCGCGCTATCCCCCAGGGGTGGGTGGTACCCTTTCACGGCTGCAGGGAACGGCGTGCCGAGGCATGCCCTCGCCCCTGACTTCACCCACCCTAAACTTTTCGAGGGAATATAAAATACGAAAATCCTATTGGCAAGGATGCTAGGCGGAGGGGGGCGAGACAGAGGGAGCAGAGGGTATTCTCGCGTTCCCTAAGCCTTCCTCCCCATTTCTCTACCCCACATAAACTCCCCCGCAGGTGCTTTCATTTTCTCCCACCCTATCAGGCAAGGGTCGCTCTAAAGATGGAAATACAGTGGGGCCATGGGCTCACTACAATCCAGATTTATTGCCCATTAAAAATATTATTATCGCACCGTGCTTATGGTTCGTTTTAACAAAAAAGTACAGGATCTCTTTCAGCACACTTTTGTCAATATTTTTTTTAATAGTTCTACTTTCATGCCCCTGTACCTTCATGTGCATTACAGTGGTTGGCTACTAAACCTTCAAAAATATGACATTCCCCAAAACTGATCACACGACTAACAGTAAATTTTGAAAACACCAAGATTATTGCGTCGAAACTCTCCGAAGCCACGTACACAGATACCATTTCCAAGTTCGGAGGCTTGTACCAATTCTTATGTCTTGTTTTCATTCTTCCTTTACATTTTCCCGATTGTATCTGTTTTGAAATTCTTTCCAAAAAGCTTTAGGAAGATATTCTTCGTTGTTATATTTATGATTAGGAAGTAGAAGAGACGAAGAAAAGTGAATAATTGATAGAAAACTCGGTGAAGGTTGCATCCTATATCAAAAACATACGAACAGCCGGAAACAGGTTTTAGGAAGAAACGGAATAATTCATTGAAACGCACATACGAAGAATTCTCCTCTCGACAGTAATCAATGGATAATCAAGAGACGAACAAGACTGGAAGCATGAGAAATATGGCGTTACAGAAAATGATAAAGATGGTATAATAAACGGGATATATGGCAAAGAGGTTCTAAAAAAAAGAATTCCAGGAAGGCAGTTTTCAATCAAAGTCGCGACTTCCATATGAGAATCATCTAGATGCTTGATTGGACAAATGTCAAGCGGAAAAAAGGAAGATCTCTAAGGGAGACAACTTTAGGAAAAACCATAAAATTAATGAGAAAACGAACGGATTCAGAGGTAACTTAGTGAAATTTTTCCATGGTGGAAATGACAAATTTTGCAAATTTCAATTTATAAATTTATTCACGACCCGGGTTTCAACACATTGTGTCATCTTCAGGTGACCTACCTAAAGATGACACAATGTGTTGAAACAAGGATCGTGAATAAATTTATAAAGAGAAATTTGCAAAGTTTGTCATTTCCACCAATACAATTAATATTTTAGAAGAAATGCACCACAAATCGCTACTTTTTATATTACCATGTAGGGATGAAAATTATGATTTATCTCTCAGTTGATCGTAGGTAGTGCACGTAAGGACTAGTATATTTGTATAGTAAGTATAAACTGAATTCTCTTTTTATTTTAAATGCTGTTCTAATGATAGTTTACCCTAGGTACACAATCGTGTGGTGGAGTGCAGGGTATTATACAGAGATAAAACTTCAGGTGTACGTATATATGAAGCAAGTAATGAAGATTAGAACAGGTTAAAACGATAGTATTAACCGAATCGAGCGAAGTGGTGCATCACATTTAATTCCAGACCAACGAGAAAAACGGTGTGCATTGAAGATAAATATTATAAATGTAATGCTAGCAGTAGTAGTGGTGGTAGGAATGGGTTTAAGTTGCTCAATGACTAAGGTCATATCGCATCCTAAGAACGGCTTTTAAGGACTATGTTTAGAACACAGTTTACACAACTCCTAATGCGGCGGAAGACGCAGTTTTTGGCTTGCAAGAAATCGGTGTTAGTGATGCGTTAAAATCGTTGTCCATGTGCTTTCAACAATCACAGGTCATTGCATTTTTAGAATTTTATATTGAACCTAGAGGCCGCCCTGTCCACCTGTGGTGGCCCAAACCCCTTCCTCTTTCACTCGCTTTGCCATTGTTTTTCAATACTAATCAATAACTTTGTTTTGGTCGTGTGTCGACACTTTTTTACCGATTACTCTCTCAAAATCCCAAGGTACTGGAAGGGGAACAGGCATCCTAGATTTCGAGCGACGATGAAGCCAGAAAGGGTTTATGTACTGGAAAAGGAATAATCTCCATCTTTTCGGCACAAAACCTTGCATTTTCTATTGCCTTCTATTTTCCTTTGTTAATCGGTTCTTACTGTGTAGAGAGCGCTTTAAGTCCAGTACTCCGTCCGTCAGATAGGACGTTCAACCATGGACCACTTGGCAGCCAAGTTAAGATCGCTAACGCCTACACCAGGTTTCTCTCTACCCTTTCTCCGTTACCCGAAATGTTCCTACCTCGACGCAATTAAACATCAATCCTAAATGGCGCAAATTATTATAGCTGTGGGACACTACCGCCGAAATTCGACTATTACTACTACCCAACAGTAGTACAATTCCAGAAATTCATCGTAATGGCGTCAAAAATACTCATAATAATACTTTAGGACAGTGTATATGAATTTTCTTCCACTGGAATTGAATTCTGTTCCTAACAATTGGTAGAAATTTAACCTATTCAAACTACATATTTGGCTGGTCATACTATTCTTTGCTTGGTTGCGCATTTTTTCGGTTCACATGCTAGATGATTTTCTTTAATTTTCGTACTACTCTTAGCTTTACCTCGCTTATAAACAACTTCTTCCTTGACAAGTAAGTCTCCATGTCCGTGCTTACCGACCTTGTTTCAGGAATCAGCTGTGATGCCGCCTCCAGTGCCCTATAACCTTAGAGGGCACCTCCTTGCACCAACCTGCATTACCCATACAACCAATGCCTAGTAATATGTATGACAAATTTTCTTCAAGAATCGGCTGCGATGCTTCCTGCAGAACCTTTCAACTTCCTTGCATAGAACTATCTTCCCCATGAATTCTATGAGAGTAAACTTCAACATTTGGCCCTCAAAGTGTAAGATTTCCAAAACCACAAAATTTGACAGTATTTAGGTATATTTTATGCAATATTTCATGATGTGGAGCAGCAAACTATATTTTATGATAAGAATTAGATTATTAACGGTATTTCCTTTCTTTGGTTTATATATTTTTTCTGTATGATGATAAATGATAATGTTAAAGTCGCAAATAGAATAGCACAGTACATGCTGAAAACCCGATTTTACCATTTATTCTTTTAGGACAATGAGAAATCTAGCGAAATCGAACCCGGGACTATTACGTGAATAAAAAGTAGCTTACAGTTTGTGAGATGGCGACGTTTACTGATCTACCCCTATTTCACATTCGTGCAATTTATGGTTCTCCATATAGTCAAGCGTAACACTTCCGCGGGGCGGTTTTTGGCCTATATTTTCACTTAGTAGAATAGATTGCCCTGTTTTACGGATAGAGGCAGAGCATTTTAAATTATTTCAACTACTAATGTTCAAATCAACAGTATAACGCAATGATAGTTCACAGTTTCCATAGATTCTTGTTTAATTAAATTCCACCCATCAAAAAACAGAATGCATTCACAACTAGTTAAAACTTCGTTCTTGCACATCACTTCGGCTCTTCGTGCTGGCTAGGCACTAATTTAAACTTAATCTTAAGACATACTACATGTCACAGGGCCCCACCTTTCCATCGCGGCCGGATTTCTTATTGGAGATCCATCCACGGATTGGATTCTCAGATTTTAGCCCGATCCACAGTATTGGAGGGTAAAAATTTATAATCAGCCTCGGATGAAACTCGTCTGTAGACTCCCGGCCCACATCATTCAAGTGAATACGAGACCCACGGTCGAGTACCTACGGAAGAGCAGATGAGGTTAATTGAATGCCTGAGTACCTAATGACTCAATCAGTAATCTCCTATAGCCTGAAGAGAGGCTTGAATGCAGCCAATTATCCATTAAGAACCAACGCCATTTCTCCTGTACCTAGATCGTTCTTCATTAAATCCCCCATAATTAGTTCGACTCGTTTGTTCATTCCGCGAATATCCTCACCAGACCTTGTATTCTGCAAACCCATTTACTCCTAATAATTGCTTTTATCTCCAAGTGTTATAACTCCGCCAGTGTCCTATTACCACCTAGTAATACATATGAGCTTACCCCCTAAGCATATTCGGAACAATATCCCTCTTCAGGAATCGGTATCTTAAAATGAAACTAAAAGAAATGAGTGGATATTAATATGATGAGGCAGTTAGAATCCTCGGTATAAGTTATTTTTACGAATAATGTGATATCGATTTTTTCAACTGCTTAAATTTGAGGAGTGGAAATTTGAAGGGACTGAGTTTTCTGTAAAGGCTAGAGTAGTAGTAGTAGTAGTAGTATAGTTTCCAATCCCAACATCCAAGGTTATTTTACCAGTAAAAGCTGAGATTTTTATTGATATACCACTCTAAACTTGAGTTATGAGTAGGAAGCACTTTGAGTTCAGCACGGTACCGGTTTTCACTTCACTCTTTCTCTGTTCCCTAAAAAAGTCCAATTATTAGTATTCTGCCAATTAAGACATCTTTTGATGGACAACAAATTCTTCCCACGACTCCTCACCGAAACTTCTTACTCACTCCTTGTCGACACAACACTTCCATTTCGAAAACTATTTTTTTCTGAAAAAGTCCTACCTATGCCCAATTACCCACCGATCCTACATATCGAAAATGAACATATATGTCGATGTCTCCCCAAAATAGCTTCTACTGATACTAACACTACCTCTTCTCTCACTTTGCCAGTCCGTTGAATCTCAGCATTCGCCTATGAGGTATAAAGGCTTCCCGTTCTTCTCTGAGCAACTAACTCCTCCGATTGCCCAGGTCTATCAACAATGGAGGCTCACTCATCGAATGAAGGATCTCAAGTACCTACTCACTCGTACAAAGATTGGTTTTTATCGAACTTTTTACGCCTTTATCAAGAGTTCATACTCTCCTAGCTTTATCCAACATGGTACTTCATATCCTTCGAAATCTCCTTCCATCCCATTACTCCATCGCTTACGAGGTAAGCGATGGATTCTACAAAAACCAATTCATCTCCTTGGAGCTCAGCGTGTTCTTTCAAAAGAAAAAAAAACAAAGAGAATTCTTTTAATCCCTTTCAGCGCGTGGTGCTTCCACCTCAGCAGCTCCACATCGTGCGAACTGCCCCATGAGATTGGGCCCTAATTCACTCCCAGCATTCCTAGCTCTTGCACCGACCCCGCAAAAACTGCAGTCACGTTGGCGTACCGATTATGACGGCGCATTTTAATGAGCTGCAAAACGAATAGACCTAAGTGAATCCGTAGTCCGAGCCGAGCACGGTACGCGAAAGACAAAATTACATGACAGGCATTAATTCCTTTGTCCAGGAATAACAATGGAAGCATGTTTCATCTCGCTGGTAATTAAGTATTCGAGGTAATTTCTCTCAGCATGAAAGTGATTTATCACATTTTCTGCCACGAGAGATATCTCAAGGAAATTTTCCCGCAAAAAGTCCCTGACGCTCGTAAGGGAAGGAATACAGAAGTAACTTAGCAAATGAAATTTCACCCCATGTAGCAGAATAAAGTGAGGGGTGAAATGAAGGAATAGGAATAAAAAAATATGATAAATTTTTCATTTGGAAATTTAGTGAATTCAACCACAAACGCCATCCGCAATGCCTTTTTAAAAACAGTGCGCAATATAATATTTTTCACCCTACATACAACATGTAAATAGACAATATAGAGAAAGAAAACCAGAAACAAACGCCCCGGACGGTGAGGTTTTGGGACAACCATTGAAAGTACTGAATGCCGACCTAATTATAGTGTTGGAAATCTTGGAGACATGCATTAAGGGTAAAACAGATTCAAATATGCAAATAAGGTTGATATTTAATCGAACCATTAGCTCAAATCAGGTAATTTATTGAAATAATTCATACCGGTATCGTTATCGGGTATCGTTAAGCATAACCTTAGGTAAAGATTTAGCCTGCTAATAATAGCCTTCAGGGCGCCAAGAGCCTGATTAAAGGGATTTGTTGCAGATACCCTTGATTCGAAATAAGCAGAATCAACTCCATATATTTTCCGATTATTCCAATTTCATCTCTGATGAAAAAATCATTTTGAAAGTAGCTTCCTCACCTTAGCGTGCCACCATAATAGATATTTTATCACTCTTAAGATATTTTAATTTGTTTTTATGGATAACAATGCACAGTTTGTTAATATTTTACTGATTGAATTAATACAATATACTAGTGAATTTACTCGAATAACTTGCATCAAAAAAGCATTGAATACAAATTAAGTATTTTGTCATGTTTTGCGTAGGAGAAATCAATAAACGCAATAACGTACGACTACCATTAACAATCGTACTTGGGACGTAATTCCTCCTGGTCAGTTGAGCGGAAGTTATTTATTCATGTGAAAACTAAAATGCGAAAAGTTTCGTTGTGCATCCCGATCATTTTTGAATTATTAAATGTTTCCCACAATTATTATCAAATACACACTCGTTCCGCACATAAAATTCTTTAGCTTTGATATTGGAAATTAACATCCTTCGATCTTTTTAAGCAAAACATGCGAATTCTTATTCGACACGATTAAAATGGTATCCGTCACATATCCTGTAAATCCTATTTTTTAATATCTGAAGTCCTTGAATTCCATAATTTGATCCAATTGAAGCCGAATAAAAAAAAAACACTGAATCTACGCTCACGCAACCTAAAAAAATCATTTTTACTTCTTTGGGGAGATCGCAAGTCGTTAAACTTCCATTTTAGGAGAGCAGTGGGGGAAGAAAGAGCAAATAACCCATCCTTAGAAGCACCTTCAAAATCAACAAACGGACGAGCAAACCAATCGCACACGCCATATCCCCAGATGTATTCCAGATGCTCTCAAATTACTCGAGCCGAGAGCCAGCCCGAATCCTCCGTGGTCTCCCTACTAACTCTCACTTCGCGTATGCGGATCGGGGGAGGTTCACATCGCTGGACCCCAACACACCCTTGCTCGTGGGATTGGGGGGATGAGGGGGGGGGGTGGAAGGGATGATAATGGCCGAATAACATCAGAGTCCTCCCACGCTCCCTATCGGCTCCCGCCAATTAAGGGAGACTTCCATTCTCCCACCCGGCACACTCAGGATTATTCGGGACTCAAGAGCAGATTGTCCCCGCAGAGAAAGGAAGAGCTTGGCGAGGCTGGCGGTGACGGATGATTAAATATTGGATCCTCTGGTGCGTAATGTTAACGACATCGAATCCACGCACAGACCACCGACCTAAAACTCTCGAGGCTAATAAAGAGATATGTGTCGGCTTTATACTCCTCTTCTGTCGAGAAGTTTATTTTCCCATGCTAAGAAATAAAGTGACTCCGATTCGCATCGTATCTTTGAAAGAATTTTCAACAGTTTGTGCTACTAATAAAGTCTTCATCTAAGGGGGATAAACACCTGTGGGTAATACTGGAGAGACATTGGGCTCAAGAGGGAAAAATGGGATGGGGATTATGGTGGGCGGGGGGAATGGGGCCATGTGGGTGTTGTTATCAGGTAGGGTGCTTTCCCCAATTTTAACGGATCCCAAGCTCTCTCTCTCCACCTTTGCCAGATGCCATTGATGATAATCGCGTTTTCATGACCATATTTCCTCCCGATAATGACAAGGAAGCTCTAACCGGTCGATGTTTATTCTGCCTATTACAGAGTTCCTTTAGCTAGCATTAAATAAGTCAAAAATCAGAAAATGAAAAATTCTATTAACGGTTTCACATTTATTTTATCCACTCTACCATTGCTGATATTATATAGTTAATTTATAGCTTTTGACATAATACCTACTTGATAATTTCCCCCTTCTCAACTCTATTCCATCACAATAGTCGTCTTTTCAGCTTACTATTAGTACATACGTGAACAGAACACCAGAGCTCGTAGAACAGGAAACCGAGAGACCAGGGAAGCTTTATTTCACGTGAAAAGTAATACTGTATGGTCCCACTCTCATTTTGAAACGAATATAATTAGACATACTTGATTGTTCCTGCTCTGAATCAAAATTAATCCCTACATTCAAAATTGCAAACGGAGATATGTCTCACGGACCGAGGAACGAGACAATAAGCTTTGGCTTACATAAGTCTAACGCAAACGACTGCGCCATTCAGGATTCCTGATACCAAACGCAATTAAAACCGGATAAACACCGGAACGTCGGGATGAATATCGCTGATACCATTCCACAGCGACCGCAAGCACAAATTTCACATGGTTGTTGCAGCAGATAAGTCAAGTATGGAAGCACTCAGAATTTAAAAAATGGTAAGGATCAAATGGGTCGACGGAGTGACTAACGAAGTCCTAAGAGGAGTGGAATAAGAGAGAAGTCTGCCGAAAGCCATAAAGAGACGGGACGTCTTAATCGGCCATATATTGAGACATGGTGGCCTGATGAAGATAACAGCCGAAGGAAAAGTGAATGAGAGGATTGCAAAATGAAGGCTTCGTATCTAAGTTGATACATAAATCAAGTTATTAAGGACGTGAAAGAAAAGGAATATGTAAATATTAACAGATTATCTAATTAGAAAATCAAGTGGGGAGCTGCGCTAACACGAATCAATGGGTTTCTGGTCAATAATGATCAACTACCCTCAGTTTCATGTATATTTGTAATCCTGAAGAAATATCATGGACTCCAAAGGATAATATCATAGTCTAATCGCATAGATGTTGAGGTATTTAGACATACTCATGTTCGAATATTAACCATGGCGTAGCCCATGTTTTCATTAGTGTATTCCTGCAATCATTGTCGCATTCATGTACTTATTCAGGTACCCACGTATTTGTTATGGTAGATACTCAAATGCTTAAGAAATACTACATATGGCACTCCTTGGGCGTTGTTGTACGAGGGTTATCGCTGCCAGCATGCATTCACTGTTGAGAGGTCAGCAACTCGATATGCCTTCAAATTAAAGTACTCTAAAGCTAACTCCATTGGTTCAACCCGATCTCTCCCATCAGAAACATATAATGCTGTGGAGAACACGTGGCAAGTTGATCTTTCCGTATCCTATTAGCAGATGGCGCTTTGGTTTGTCGCTTGATTCTGTCTTGGCCGTGAAAGGACAAACGAAGGGCGGTAGTAAATGGGAATGCCGATAACGAGAGGGTGCAATATTCCGGGAATGGAGTATGGGCAGATGGAGGAAGAAGATAGGAGATTTAAAGGTATTGAGGATATGGGAGGAGCGCTAGCGAGAGGAGGAGATAGGACGACGAAAAGAGAATCACAAAGCGCAACAACACAGCCGTTACAATTGGAAAATGTTCTCCGCGTGACCATCTGTATGGAACGAGATAAATTGAATAATCGATACTGAGATCGAAAGGGAAAAATATTGTTCGACGTCGCCGGGATATTGGAAAAACCCGGTTTTGACACATAAAGGATGTGGGCACCATTCGTTTTATTTTCAGCGGGACCGCTGGCTAAGTGGGTCAGGGGAATTTATCAACGCCAAAAACTAGCGGAGCTCAAGACCAATGGGAAGGGCGGGGAGTCCGTTACTCCATTTCCATTCAAGGCCATGCATTCCGTCTCGAAATATATCTAAGGCGCTCTTATGAATCTCAATTAGCCAATTGAATTGGTAGAAGTATTGCAGTGTTGGAGAACCAGACAGGGGCCCGCGATCTGACAGGCCTAGGACTACAGGCTGATATTCTGTCTTCGGAACTGATATATCGCGTATTGAGCGACGGCTTGAATAACCTAATCAAAGGAAAAAGCACACCTGATCGTTAAAACAATTTAAAAATCGATCTGGAAACGGACTTTTTCGACCGGTACATATCGAGTGATAAGACGTCCATTACCACCATATTTTTCATCTTATGGTCTCATGATGTGGACCAGATAATCGTTTGCAGTAGCAACACGGAAACGATTAATACTATATCAATCAACACATATCGACTACTCCCATTTGTAAAGCAGCGTTTACACGTAGCAGTTGACTGCTGTGACAGTCAACTGCTAACGACTATTATGCTCCACTCGCATGTGTAAACATAGCATAGCAACTACGATGAGAGTTCAGGTCGATACTGGACATGTGTCGAACACTATCGATCCTAGTTCGAGCTATTAGCAAAGTTGAAGCCCGTCAACTTTCCAGCGGATATGTATCAAACACAATCGCAACAATCGCTAACGGAAAGCAATACACTACGGAATTTGGATATAATAACAAGGATATCCCTCCCCGAAGGAAAGATTCTACTCTTTAAAGAATGGGAACAATAGATAATCGTCAATTGCATTCATTGCTTGATGAATTTAATGAAAATTTAGCATCAATCACTATTGCAATAAAACTCTTTTTAAATGTTGTGGCAACGCGTAAATAGCGGCTTCAAGCTGCATAGAAGTTGGTTCATACGCACCATAGCAGTAGCGATATAGATACATCGCGCATCTCGCGACTGTCATAGCAGTCAACTGCTACGTGTAAACGCTGCTTAATACACTCTCAGTATTAGCTATTATAATCTGTTCACAGGATATATTTATTGGTAAATCACTTCTGACAGGAAAGTTTAATTTCCTTATCATGTTTATAGGGTGAAAAGGATATTATTGCCTAAT
Organism: Platycnemis pennipes; assembly: GCA_933228895.1. Taxonomy (NCBI): domain Eukaryota; kingdom Metazoa; phylum Arthropoda; class Insecta; order Odonata; family Platycnemididae; genus Platycnemis; species Platycnemis pennipes. The sequence goes on from OW121850.1 coordinate 116,774,497, forward strand.
GTATACTGCCATCATGTAAATAGTTTCAATGAATAACCTTTTTCTGTGGCTAAAAAGTGCAATTAATCGATTGGGACTACCACTTCGTTGGAGAACGAATTTCCGACAAGAAACCAAGCCAAATATAAATCGTTGACCTTAAATTATCTGCACTGGATGCTCACCCTTCCCGCTATGCATTAAGATTTTCCATAACTGTAACGGGAAACACATCTCAGTAGACATCACACTGACCTTAATTGCGAATGAATAAGGAGGTATTCGGCGAGATGAGGTGGAACTGACACATAATGATGGATCGAGTGGCAACGCAATTCTCCACGAAGTAAAAGATTTCAGTAACAGCCTGGGTTTCGGCGTACTGCGTCATCTTATGTAGTACAGTGGCACTTGGTGGAATATTGTACCGTCATTTGTTTCATCTTAACATACCTTAATTCCATTGCAATCAAGTGACAAATACACTTGTAGCATTATACAATGACGTACATTCTACGGAACTGAAATGAACATCGTAGCAGAAGTAATTACGCCCAGGCAATTAAAATTGTATTGATTCCAACTGCAGCTCGCGCTGAAGAATATGGTAACTATGCTTCCATTAGCACGAGTGACAGATCCCTATCCTCATTGTCACGTTCCATTTAACTCGGCTCTAAAGCACACACGATTAAGGTAGCAGAAAAAATTAGAATCTTGAAAATGTGCCTTAGAAAAAAAGGAAAAAATTTTAGCAATTATTTATTATTGGATTGTATGGCTTAATTTTAAACCAATCCAAAATGCACCGCGTAAATAAAATTAAGGCATGATTTAATATTTTGAAGGAAAAGATTAAATATATTCAAAGGGATAACATGAAACTAAAAGCAATTATATCTATTCAAACAGTTAATACTGAGGAGGAAAACTGTACAATAATCCGGTCGTGTAGGTAATATTCCGAGAATTAAAGGAGTCATCAGCAGGCTAGCGTATCGAATTGGTCCTGAGAAGAGGTCTACGAATAAACAGCTAATTACTATTCATTCCAATGGCGCTTTACTATTTCTGATGACTCCACGGAGAGTAAAGTTCCTGCCGAAGAGAGGCTCCATTGAAACGTCATTTCCTGTATTTCATACGCATAAATATCGCAAATGAGCGGCGCGGCGGTTAATTTTCGCAACACCTTTAATTCTCCTAGAATATTGGATTAGATCTCATGCCATCCCAGCTGATTCACTTAAAAACAAAAATGTCATTCCATGAGTACTACGAACAGCATAAGCGGATCGGGTTGGTGTGGAGGCTAGAGTACTGGCCTCCCATCCCGAGGGCCTGGGTTCGATTCCCGGCAGTGGCGGATTTATCAGTGGCAAGCCGATCCTTACTTGAGTACAATAGTCGAGGACATTTCAGATTCAGTACTCCGTCCATCGTATGGGACGTTAAGCCATGGTCCCCTTGGTGCCTGTCGTAAATAGTAGGTTAATGCCGACGCCGGGTTTAACTCCACCCTTCCTTCATTGCCTTAAATGTTCCTACCATTGCCCAGCTACCCATCTATCCTAAAAATGGCGCATATGACATCAGCTGTTGATCGCCTCTCCTGTATCACCATCCACCCAACGAACAGCATAACATCTACATCTACATAATACCATACAAGCCACCATAAAGGTGTGTGGCAGGGGGTGGGTTCTCACCAAACATGCACTACGTATCATGCATAAAAAAGGATTAGTATTTATATACTGTTCTAAACTTCACTGTTTAAAAAAAGATAAAAATATCAAAGCAAACATACAAAAACATGCTGTTAGTTGGGTTAGCTTTAAGTCCTCATACCAACATGCAGCTACCAATGTTATCCATTGCTACACTCGTATTGGATATATTTACCGCTATTCATATCCCTAATTGTACGAGGAAAAAAGGACATTTTTAATGTCAGTTCGGCAATCAATTTCTCTAATTTTTTTATTATGGTCCAGTCTACCATAGTAAGTTGGGGTTCGCAAAATATTTTTAACATCATCACTGAAAATATGGTCTTGGAATTTGTTTAGGAGATTAAGTCTAAATTTCAACCTGCGATCTGACAATGATTTCCAATTTAATTCATGTAATAGACTGGTTACGCTAATAAGGTTATCGCACCGTCCCTTTACAAATCTTACCGATCTTCGCTGCACACGTTCAAGTTCATTATTTAGACCGATTTCGTAGGGATCCCATACACTGGCAGCATATTCCAAATGAGGTCTAACAAGGGAAAAGTAGCTGATTTCTCGTACATGATAAGCGTACTGTAGCAGAAAATAATTCACCGATTTCTCCGTAATAGGGCATGTAGAAACCCCAACGCTTCGCATCAATAAATACGTTTATTTCAATCTCCAAATACTGGGATCATTACCGCGACTTGTCCCGATTGGCCTTCGCACTTTTCCTCCACATCGAGTTTTCCAAACAAAATTAAATTTAATCGGTGGATGATCCTAGAGTTCTGCTTTGAGCGTAATTACGAATTATTTCCTTGAATGCCGCCCAAGAAAGTCGCCCATGCGCTGGAGCCTACACTCTGTCATTCTCCTGACATCCTAAGCCCTTTGTGGCGGGCTGCGAGGAATTTCGCCTTGAATACGGAGGCTTTGCCAAAGAGCCGCATTGACGCTTCAATGGGTTCGAGCACACATCCGACTCATCCACGAACATGTGCTTAGCGGAGCGGGAAAGGCAATGTGGGGACCGCCCGTTTCCCCACACCTGGAAGGAACGCTAATTAAATTAAGCTCTTTCGTCTGAAACAATAAAAAGCATGACCAAAACCACTGCTTTGTCGCAACCGATGAAGAAAGGGAAAAAACTGCGGTGAACACCACTACAAATTGATCATATTACCACGACCAGTTTATTACGTCACCAAATTCGTAAAGGTATTTTTCTCGCTTTCATTTTCTTTTAAACGCCTTACGACAGTCATTCATTCTGCTGTGTAAGAATTTGTGACTTTAAGGCAATGCCTATCTTAGTTCTAAACAAATTTACAATTGAAACAAATCATTCCATAATAGTGCATACATTAACTGAAGCTCTTTCTCAAAACTAAACCTGGTTTCCAGTATTAGCCTAACCGGAGCCCAAAACCGTTGTAAACTTATCCTATAGTACAGGCTAAAGTAAATACATAACTGCTACTCTGGCACTTATGATTGGTTAAATTTATTTCACATATCTGATGGGCTTGACAGGATTTATAGTCGCGGAATCTCACCAGATAGGTTAGCGATTAAGGACCAACTCCAGATTTCTCGGAGTTCATCACGGTAGAGAGGGGTAAAAAAGTTATCCAATTATGTATTAAATTCCTTGGTAATTTAACACCAAAAGAACCATTATTTTCAGACGGCAATACCTCAGCGTCAATGTAAGGCTCATTTGCATTGAGAACAGTTGAAGAACAAAACAAATATGTGATAAAAAATACCACGTATTTGAGTTCATAATGTCACCTTTCCAATTCGTGCAGCTGAAAGGAATTGACGTCAAGTAATATCCAATTTTGTGCAACCCATGAAGTTCTATGAAGCCAGCACGGCTTAAAAGAAGACCCTGGGTCAATGGCTGCACTATTTTACGTCGCTACCACCGAGGAATAAGGAGTTGAGTACATCACAACGGATAGACGACGAGGAGAGGCAAAGATCCTTAGCTATCACTGCGCCGGATTCTATTGTCAAATGCTCCAACATTCCCCTCAATAACGGTCATCTGATTAATCTCAATATAGCAAAACAATTGGAGCTCTTCCTGCAATTTCACTATTCGCGCGAGGCCAACCAAAATAACACCACTCAGCTGTTAATTAAAAGCCAGATATTGTCGTCATTTATTATTGTTAGTATTCTACCGCTGAAGGTAGGTTTAAATGGACATTTTATTCTTCCCACCCCCTAAATTTCACACGATGTCCCTCTTCAGCCCCTTATACCTCCTGCCACCTATCATTCCATCCAAGCTACCCGTTCTTCTCTCCCTCTTCCCCGCTTACCCAACGATCTTCCCTCAATCACCTCCTTCAAAACACCATCCCCTTTATTACCTTTTCCATCCACACCTTCTGCCTTCTCCTAATTTCATCTATCAAATTTCTTTCCTCACCTACCAATTCTAGCACTTCATCGTTCGTCTTCCTTTCAACCCACTTTATTTTCTCCATCCATCTCCACACCCACATTTCAAAAGCCGTAAGTTTATTTTCATCTTCTTTTCGCAAAGCCCACGTTTCCGCCCCATATAGTGCAACGCTCCATATTAAACTTTTCACTTGTCTTTTCTTCACCTCTACTCAACGCCCCTGCCATTACTTCACCCCTACGAGTAAAAGTTTCTTTTGCCGCCATCAGCAACAAGAATTCCAAGAGTAGTAGATTCAAATCTAAAAAATTAACGAAAAACTTAACCTAAATCCATCCCCAAGTTTCATTTGAGTAAGAAACGTTACTGCGTTGTAATCTCGTAACGACTAATAGCAAATGCTCACGTGAGGGGTTAATACATTGTCACTCAATTAAACGTGTACTTCTACATAGTATCTTGCAAGCCAGCATAGTAAGTTCCACACGGCATGCATTACCATCGACATATGCTTAGTAACTATGACACCGGTTTCAGGATACAGTCAAAAAAATTTCCCCTAATTCACAGTAACTTCACATGCAATGCAGTTTTTTATTTCAAACCCTTGTTTGAAACCTTCTCGCCAACCATTCGTTGGCGAGAAGCTATGTCTTCAATATATTTCACCTTTCTGGCGAACACGTTAGGAAACTATACAATTACACACATATGCTGAGCAGAATAGTCTCGCAGGGACATAAAAAATAAGCCCCTAAAATACAGAACCAACATCGTTTACCATATTTTTTATTGCCGAATCTGATAGAGTTTGTAAAATAAAAAGACACGCATTTTTCCGTTTTTTGATCCGTCAATTATTTCCCGAGTTATAAGCGGCGAAAAACTGATGTTTTTAACCCTTTCGGAAAGGTGAGCGTGGTGCAACCTCTGACGTATATCGACTTCGTCCAATCACACTGAGCCCTCGAAGCTACTTTGCCTTATCGCAATGGGGGGACACAGCTGACTCGGCCAATGGGAGCGATTGCGACAGCATTTGTGCGAGCAGACCTTCCGAGACTCCGAATTTTCCAAGTAAAATGACGTCAATCACAGCAGCATTTTCTGTGGGCGTCACCTTTTGCTTATTTTAATTTTTGATTTATGAGTTAATGGTTGTGGTTAGAAGTTTAATTTTTTCACTAAAATTCTTTTTTCGTTTCCATCTAAAGATTTCGTGTACAAAATTGCGATTTCATTTCCGAGTAAACGCCCCCATTATCTTCCCATCAATTGTGCCTACTCGCTTAAAGAATGCACACATCTCTCTAATTGTATTTCAGGGAGCTAGCCTACCACAGTACGGTGAGTATATAATCCTTTCCCCCCCCCATTGGCGTCTGATTGCATGCGAAATTAATTACATGCCGTTGCATTCCAATTTCTTTCGGGATGCCTCAGACGTCTTAAAAGTGAGTGGTGGCGTAATCGATGACCCACTGTGTGCGCAAGGGTTTTTATTCATCACGAAGACGGTTCCCTCGACCGTCTCGATCTGTTTGTCGGAGCTCGCAGACACCCCCTCCTCCACTGCCGCGCCTCGGTTCGCCTCTGCCGCACCCTCGCAGACGGCGCAGCCAGATACCCCTCCCTCTCTCTCTTCTCGACGGAATCGTAACAAACACCGTTGGCAACCTCAACTCACTACCTCCCTCACTCTCCCTCTCTCTCTCTCTCTCGGTTCTCGCCGATACGTTCGCATCGATACGATCTCCTCGTCTTCGATGCGCTGGTAGCAATAAACAGAGCCATGCAGTGCTTGTCCACCTCAAACCTGGTTACAGCAACGACTTTCCACTTGGGTTCCATGCAGAGAATATGCCGATTTAGTCATAAAATCAACTTAAAAGCAAGTGTTCCACCAGTCAAAATTGAATAAAAGTTTTCAGGTGTTACTCTTCGGAACTTCATTTCCGAATAAGTAAGTAAATTAGTCCACACACTAATTTATTAATACCGATCAGAGCTTCCACTTGTAAAGTCATTTTCAAGGTACACAACAACGATTTGATTAGCAACTGTATATAAACATATCATTTGAGGGGGATATAGTTTTGGATGGGAATACAATAAAGTAGTAAGGGGAGACTCTTCCTTGGGAATTCACATTAACTGCGGACCTTTGGCTTGGAGCCAAAGGTCCGTGGTTCGATTCCAGGTCCAGGTGAATTTTTTCCTCACGGCAATTAATGTGAATTTCACCGCCGTTCACGCGGCAGGCTTGAAATATCCTACCTTACTTGGGAAGGTTAGGTTCAGGATTGATAAATACTATCCAGCAAATGAAACAACTTCAAAACGAGTCGGACACTATGACGCAATCCGCAACGGACACACTCGACCACGTATCAGCGGCATCCAGTCACGTTTAAAGGGCGAGGCCTCCAATCGAACACAATCCATGCACACACACACACACACGCACAAACTCTCAATATCAATGAATCCTCACGGCTGTGCAAGCCACCTCTTCGCGCAGACTGCACGCGAAGTATAGGTATACGCACGGGAGGGAAATATTAAAAATACGGCATAATGCGGCAGGCACGGCCGGCCCCGTGGCTAGGATTTTCTGTCTCGAAAACGGCCGCGCGCCCCGAAATAAATAGACTCTCTTGGGTCGAGCCTCAATCTATTCTGGAAAACATTGGCCGCCCTCCAAATTTGCTTAAGTCGACTGATTTTCTCTCTCTTACGGTCACCAGCCCTCGGCCATATTATTCTCCGCTCCCTTGCCTCCCTCACGTCCCTCTTCACGGAATCCATCGCGGGGGGCGCCGAAATAACGCAGGGAGCAGTCTCCCCAACCCCTCTTCAAACTGCACTCCACCCCCACCACCTCGCGGTTCACGGTGCACAAAGCACTTTCCTCACCGAACCACACCCCAAGCCTCACCATTACCCCATTCTTCAAACCGGAATCCTTCCCCCCATACACGGTTCAAAATCCCTTTAACAACACAATACTCTTTTTCACCTTTTTCACAATGCTCTCATTTACTATCTTTCCTTCAAGCTGTCCTCAGAGCTCTGACATCACCATGGTGCAGATCGCGGCTGCTGCTGGAGTGTAGAAATGCACTCAACACACTAGGCAGCTGCAGTAAAACTGAGCTCTTCTTGGTACCAGGTCATGCTGGCATTGCCGAAAATGAAATAGCGGATGAACTTGCCAAAGCAAGAGCAAACCGAAGACCGTTTGGTACAGAAGCGTTCGTACCTATTGCACCCTCATTGGGGAAAACTGAGATCCGAATGTGGGCCTTGCTCGACATGCTGAGATCTGGCGGAAAGCGCCGAAGCTAAGGCAAGCCAAACTTCATATAGAGGGACCCAAACCTGGTCTAGCTAAGAAACTACTCCAATTAAATAGGAGTCAACTACGTACGATAGTGAGACTCTTCACCGGACATATCAAGTAATGAGACACCTTCATCTCCTGAAGATTTCTGATTCAGCTAGATGTAGATGGTGTGAAGAAGAGGATGAATCAACCTCTCACCTTCTCTGCGAATGCCCAGCCATAATGAGGACTCGGAATACATATCTTGGCCCACCTTTTCTGGAACCCAATGAAATTAAAGGGATCCTCTTGGCTTTTAGCCGGGCGATCGGTCTCAATGGGTGAATGTGGTTAGCACAATAGACCAATAGGTCTAAGTGCCCCAGGGACTCTTAGAGCACCTTCACCTACTTTTTAATCTAATCTAATCTTTCCTTCTTCTCCTCCACACAATCCGAGGCCTTCTTTACGAAATAAAACGGCATCATCATCATCATTAGTCATCAATCCTCAGATGTGTTTGACGCAGCTCTCCGATGAGTTCTTATATTGGTTAATCTCTTCATTTTTGCGTAAAATATCTTCGTATTTTCTCGTGGTTAAGCTTAAAGCCACAGAGTGCTTCCACCGGGTTGAGGATGGTGGGTCGACCTCTAGATACGGAGGTCAGCTTCGAGATACGCGAGTTTACTCGTCGAATAAGCAGTTGAGGAAAAAAGTGACGTCATTCCGAGGGGATATTAGTCTATCCCTGGATAAGGTAGGCCTCTAAATAATACAGAACCTGTGAAGATGCCGTGACTTGGCAACGGGAGGCCGGCAACAATTACGCTTCTCATTACCCGGAGGAGAGGGCAGCAGCTCTTCTTCACATGAGTGAAGGTGGAGACCACAGTGGTCGGTACAGCGACACTCATTTCCCTACAGGCGTGGTAACATTTACTTTAACGGCTGTGGTACTGCGATGTGGAAGGCAAGGGGAAACCACCACATTATTATCCCGAGGATTCGCAGCCGATTCACTTTTTCTTTCAATAAAACGGCATGCTATGATACAGTCGATTCTTTCGGAGAAAGTCAATTCCCAGTCTCGAAACGCCCATTAAATGGGCTACTGCCAAAACTTAAAATTGCCGACATATTTACGCATATTAAAATATGTGAATTAAATTTACAGATATCAAAACTAGAATGTGTTGGTTGTTCGGCGACGTAGTTTTCACCTGGTCGGTGACACTCCGGAGGTAACCCAAAGGTAGCAAGCTCGAATCCCAACCAAGGCGTGGATGTTATATTTGCCTCAGGGATAAGTTAAGCAGTGCGAATTAATCTTTAACAGTTGGTGAAACTAGATCCGAGGTCTACTACTACTAGATAATTTTCATGCCAGAGGAAAAGATATTCAAAAAAATATCTTGCAGGCAATCTAGAAAGTATACTGACAAGATGACGGTTATAGTAAAATAACTGAAAACAAAAATATGGCAGAAAGCAGAAAAACCAAGAGGATAACCATCCGTATTATAACTCGGGTATAAAAATCTTTGATATATAGCATAGTACTACAATATAGGAATCATAAACCAAATAATAAGACGTAAGGAAGGAATTATCACCAGAAAATATATATCTGGAACAGAATAATCTACTTACAGATGATAATTCGAAGTAAGGAAGCTCTTCATTAGAACTTACATCTGGAGCAATCCCTATATAGCATGAAAGCATTAACAGTAACAGCTGCAGAATACACATGAAATGTGTAGCAGAAGAATTATGAAATTAAAATTGATACGCCGAGTAACTGGCGATGCGATAAAAAGAGCAGGAGAAAATGGGCGCCTAAAGAAAACTGAGATGGGAAAAAGGGACTTAAATGATTACGTCTCAATAGAGAACAGCCAATAAAGAAGGGTATAAAAGAGTAAACACACAAAATTGAAGAGATAAACGTATGGTAAAATCAAGTTGATACCGGCGTTAAACCCATTTTACAATAGATGCCTCGGAAAACAAATACATGTTTATCTTTTGGGAAAACTTTTGAGATGGAGAAGTGACGTGTCGAGAGTCAAACGCAAGCAAGAATCAAAATGCCTAAAATAAAAGTGATTTTCCTAAACGTTACAGATTATTTTAGAACGGGAATTTCCATTACTATCACCTGCAGAAGGAGTTAAAAGAGGTCTACGTTTCAGTTTAAATCATTGAAACCGAAATTCCTTCCCCCTCAAAATCCCTTTAACACCCCAATACTCTTTTTTTCACCTCTCTCACTACTATCTTTCCTTCCAAAAATGTATTACTCTCTTTCCATCTGTCGTATTACTATATTTTAACTTCTTGCAGAAGGAGTTAAAAGAGGTCTACTTTGAAGATTAAATCCAACGGCACTTTTTCACTGATATGTTACTTAACACTGGAATATCCATTTTTGGCAATTGTACAAGAGTCGCTAAATTAATGCCTTGCAAATTTTTCGTTAAATTTTACAGGGAAAAGGTTATTTACTTACTGGCATAGGAAATGGCATTTATATAGCCGCGCGGAGTGAAATAAATAGCAGCTGAAAGGACGAGGAATGCCTGGTGATTGAAATGGTTAAGCTTGGTGGTAGCCAAATTACATACCCTACCCAGTATTGCGATGACAGAGATTTAATACCCAACGCTTTACTTCACAGTCGTATGACATTATTTTCGGATTTTACCACCATCATCGGAGGCAAGCTCTGATGAAAATTGTGAAAAATCATGTGAATACTTAAATGGTAGTTAATGTATACTAATCTAAGTAAACTATATATGGTTATAATCAAAATGATTATTGTTTATCAAAAATCTCACTTAGACATTAGATCACATAGGTGAAAATACTTCAATCACCAATGGTTTTTTAATGTTTCCACAAAATATGCTAGTAAAAATATATTATATAAAAAGGCAACGCAAGAATGCATGGATTTGTGCCGTATCGTGGTGAGGCTATTTCTAACATCATGAACTCAACTCAATCCATGACTTTATGTCCCAGCTCGTATTTCAATTTAGGGTCCGCATAAAGATCGAAAAGACGTGTCTATACCTTTGAGTTCAAGCACGTAATAATTTCAGAACGACTCGGCAGTTTTAGAATGTTTTTAAATGACAAATACTATTTGAGGGTGTTTCTAATTCATAAAAAAACAGCTCCTTTAGAACGCATGATTTAAAAAAGATCTTTTTATGACGCCCGAACAGTTTTTTTGAGGTAAATAATCACCATGGCATGACATATGAAGAGTTTACAGAGCTATTCTATTACAAAGAAAAAGATGAAATATATACATTGTGTAAGAAAGAGAATTCTGTTCTAAGAGTCAAGCTGACTTTACATTGGAATAAACAAAACAGTTTAGTTTCAGATAGATTTCACAAGTTGGAACCCACTCATGCTATCGACAAAGGTTTGAGTCATGAAGACAAAAATGTCCCATTTTCTCAAGTAAGGAGTACATCCACTGGACCCGAAAATCTCGTAAGTAGATACATCGCTCGCTTGTGATAATAGCAAAGAAAAGGATATTTTCCAAAGATAATGGGAATATGAGTAAGTAAACCAGTACATGAGGCCTAATTCATAAATGCGTGTGATACAATTTTTAAAACAAGGGCTTGTCTCAAATGCGTGTTCAGATGTTTTCAAGAGTCACCACGGCAACGCGAAGGAGGCGCTACCGATCAAAAAACAAAATAATAGGGTAAGCTCAAGGGGTGAATTGTTCAAAAAAGCAAAATTCGGAGAAAATAATCAGGCATATAAATCAAATACTAATAAAATCGTGCTCGAAAAAATGAATTCGGCGCTGACGGAGATGATTCCCGAGAAAAGTTTCATTCGTATACAATTCATAACAACGCTTCCTGTCATGGTTAAAGAAACACTAAAAGACTAACATGGTACCCAACTGGGTACACAAGGGTCCCGGCGGCAAAGTGGTCAAAGGGCCTCAATAGATAAAAAAATATGAATTAAACATGTTTAGGTTAGCATATTTATTGGTTTAAACAAAAGAGTTCAATTAAGAATTTAAAACAACAGTCTTTTCAGTTCTTCTGATGTATGAGTAAACATACAATTTATAAAAGTGTATGTTTGTATTTGTATTTTATTTATATACAAAAGTTTTCATTGTATTTAATTCATAAATAAAATGTATAATTTTGTGCGTGAAATAAAATATATTATTATTATATTCTATTTTCGTCTACACCAAAAGCTAGCTATCTTTCAACACTCATAAAAATTAAGCGCGTCCTTTCCATTTTACCGTTCACCTACTTGTCGGATCTTAGGAAAACGGAAGGCGCTGAAGGGTCCCAGGGCTATCTGAGTCCGCCCGGGGCCCCACGGGGCCAGGGGCCCCGGCGGGTAATCCTACCTGCCCTCCCAGGCCCCTGATCACTACCACAGCATGCCCCCTAGTGACATGAAATATTCATCTCAAATGTCGAAGTGCCGAAAAGTCTTAAAATAACTCGAGACTTAAATCAGCGTGTAAAAGACAGATGAAGCGTCATTATTGTTGTATCTGGTGGAATTATACTCCATGTAAATTGCATAAGTATGTTTTAATGTCCTCTAAACTTTTGTGATCTATCTGAGTGTACAATAATGCTGCTAAGGTAGCTAAAACAAGTCTATGGTTACCATATAAATATACATAACATAACATCTTCCCCTTTCTATACATTTTGTTATATCTGGTGGAATTATACTCCATGTAAATTGCTTAAGTATGTTTTAATGTCCTCTAAACTTTTGTGATCTATCTGAGTGTACAATAATGCTGCCAAGGTAGCTAAAACAATCCTATGGTTACCATCTAAACATACATAACATAACAATTATGGTCTTAAAGAAAATTCACTCACGATTTGAAAAGAATGCCGAGATGAAGACATCCAAAAGGCAGAGCGGGCTTTGATTCTCTAATCAGATATTAGTCCAGCTAAACAGTTGCGATGGATTAGAAATATGAACTACTGATAGGTGCGTATCTCAGGTCACTAAGGGGAATCGCATGTCAAGCAAAGAGATATATGGGACTGGGTAACCGTGGCAACCAGGGTCCTGAGCTCCCCATTCCACATGAGGGTGATAATGCGCTTTGGGTGGAGTCAATTGGTGGTACATCAGCGTTATCTGCCGCAGAACACATCCCGAATGCGCATGGCAAGTCTCTAGGGACGCCGAGTTTGAGTCTCGCCCTGTAATTCACCGTCCTGGATCAAAAGCGCCCTCCGTGCCAGGAATGGGAAGTAGACGGGGAAATACTTCGAAGTGGAAAGAATTATCCTCACTCCCCGAAACCCGAATGGGAGTTCTACAGGGTAGCCAAAGCTGGAGTGACTGAACGTTAAGGACACTTAGGTTGAAGTGCCTCGACAACCAAGGTCATTTGCACACTTAAAAATCCAAGTATTCACAAAATAAAACCCTTTGAAATTATTAGTTGTTAGCAATCTTAGCAATGGGCAACAATTAAAAAAATCAAAGCACAAAAATTGTACTAAAATCACAAATATTTAAATACGCCAGTCTTCCTAAAATAAAAAAAAATACTGCTTAGGCGAACGGCGTTAAGGCCGCTTTACACGATACATTTTTTTGTACAATTTCTTGTAGAAACACTTGCATAAACTGAACGGAATTGTATGTTTGTCTGAATGGAATTAGAACAGGTCCTATTTCCCGTTCAGTCATCACTCAGACAATCGCACAAGCGTTCGTGCAATTAGCCGCTTTACACGGTACATTTTCCTCATACAAGAGTTTGTACAAGAAATTGTACAAAACATTGTATCGTGTAAAGCGGCCTTTATAGCCCGCAATGTATTCGAGGACTCCGCTGATTCCTAGCTAGCCTATTTCGATGATATCATGGGTGTTCGCCGTACTGCGATGGAAGATTTCGAATGGAGGGGTAGACGACAGTCGCATTCGTGATGGCTTGAGGAAGAATTTTCTCTTCCGTGAAGAGGAGCGAATGGATCAGAGGAAAGTGCCCGATTCTCTAGAGCGTGACGACGACCAGCTCCCGTCAACTTCCTCGTCGAAGAGGGCCACGATGACGTTATCGGTGGCACTATTTGCCATCCACCACGTTTGCCAAGGTGTTACGCCACAGCAACTCCGTCATTCGACTTCATGTGGCCAGATGGTACCTCCATGTCGTTGCTCCGTACGGAGGGTTAACGATTGAAAAGACGGAGCACTCGGGCCGGCAAGTATGTCTCGTAAACCTGGCATTAAATTTCATTAGTTGTGCATCATTAGCTTTACAGGAAACGATATGATTTTTAAGCACAAAATATTTAAAAGTATGTTAATTCCAAATGACTATTTATCCAGGCATACAATATAACAATAGGATACAATAAAGAAAAAAATGAAAAATCTGTTTAGGGATGTAATAGATGAGCGATGTACTATTAATTTAATGCCATATTAAGAGACAAGTACATTAATGCAGCATTATTGGAATAATATTATGAAACTACATGATGCACCAACCAAGCGTATACCATCGTGAATTAGATAGAACGAGGTACTCTAATATTAACCCAATTATTAGATGCAAAATCTTGTTGCAAACAATTAAACACATTATACAATTAACTATTTCCCTCATTCAATAATATTCGAATTCAAGTCAAAACATCTCAACAAAATAAACGTCCATACGTAATAATACTTTATCGTTACATTTAAAGCTGTTTTGCTTAAACTTAAATTTTTTTACATCAAATTTTTTAGAAATACGTATACCAATTATATGCAAGTATCCAAGTCAATTAATGAATAAAGCAGTTAAATCTAAATGTATTTTAGCATGTACCTATTTATATTTTAATATGGATTGTTTTGAACTATTAGTCCACATAATGTTAAGAACCATTGCAAAACGTTGACCATGAGTACTGCGTTCCCAAGACTCCTTCCCACTTCCAAGAAAAACTACTGCTTGTCAAACCCTGATCGTTCATTCAGGTCTAATTGTCTAAAAAAAAAACATTATTTGCACCTCTTGGTCCAAATAAATGAAAATTTATTTCACAGCAGTGTATTTTGAGAGAAAAACATGGCCCTGATGGTGTTTTCTTCACAGTGGGCGCTGATATCTTAAATCGAGGCCCCGCTGGGCATTGACCGACATGCAATGGGATCCCTTTGTGCTGCCGTATGGAGTATCGTCAGGTGAGAGTTTGTCGTAGAATGTAGCGTGTACGTACGTGCCACCCCATTACTCCTTCCACCCCCCCCCCAGCCTCTTCCCCATCCCTCCATTCCCTCTTCTCCCCCCTCTCCGCCTTTAACCCCGCAATCCAAAAATCTCCGCCGCCATATTCTCGACCCAGTCCCCCCTCCCCAGTGCCCACGATAAAATAACTCCTCCACGCCCTCCTCCTCCTCCTCCCGACTCGCCCCTCCCCCACTCTCTCCCATCTCCACCCCTCCGAGAAAACGTGCCAAACATAGAACAACATTCCACGCGTTCATCTCGTCCCGCCTCTCCACGTTTTATCGCTCATATTCTACGTCCGCGTATACTATTTCCCCGGCCGCTTCTTTTCCCTTTCCTCACGGCCAAGCCCATCAACGTCTCACCCACTTGCGAAGGCGTACGAAGATCCGATCAAGTGGCATCCCTTGAAGTAGGCTTGATATCGGGAATGAAAACAGAGCATCGAAAATCGGCTAGGATCGTGAAACAGCTCTTGAATAGAATAAGCAATATCTCGGTTTTTTAAGGGAAGCAAACGATAAGATAAAGTCATTAACCCCATACAAGGGTGATTGGGTAGAGATAGGAATTTTTCAAGATAGGAAGGGTGGAGGGTTGGCTACAGCCTGCTCTAAAGAAAAAATGTCAAGGAAGCCACGGTCTAACACCCCATGCGACGGACGAAGTACTGAACTAGAAGTAATCTCACAGGCCAATTTGCCAATGAAAAATATCTGCTACTGCTGGGAATTGAACTCGGGCCCTGAGTATGTGAAGCAGTACTATAGCTACCACACTAACCCGATTCCCAAACATAAACTCGTAGGTTGGGGTACAATCTGAATCGCTGGAAGATGAATTTCTTCTCTGATTATTGTATTAATTTCAAGCATTCCATTGTAATGTGGTAGGTTAGGCCATAATAAAAAATTAAAGAGATAGAAAGTAATAAGGAGAGGATTTAAAATTCATGCTCCATTTGAAGGGATTCCTACTTCCCCACAAGGTATATTACTGATCGCATTCAGCTGATGTCAAATGGTGGTGCATACCTTTAATGACCAGAGTTATCAGCAAACCCTTCCAGTAACTAGCCGCCCACATCTTATCATGGCGCTTAACGTTAACCAGACATACTCGTAAAGCCGGTTCTAAAAGCTCAGCGTTTGTGTGATACTGATTCCGATACCTCGTCGGATTCCTCACATGAAACAACAAATAATATATGTAAAGACTCGAGTGTAGATTATTTCCCCATAGTGATGTTAATGTGATATCTAATGCTATTTTTCATTTGAAACCGATTCATTTTCTAAATGAATTTTTCAAACCGAATTCGCGTGATTTCATCGGGATAAAGATTTAATAGGGAAACGAGGGTATATATTGCTCGAAGATTTTCCTACTGCATCGCTTGAAGAATATCCTACTGAAATGGGAGTATATGACGTCCAACTAACATTTTAAGCGCTCGAGAATACTGATAATAGCACGACAGAGGGCGGTTGACAAAAGCTATTAGACGACCAGATTACGCGCTCAAGTTCGCATTATTGCGTCGTATTACGTCACTTGCGGAGCCAGCCTGGGTGTAGAATAGGTCATTTCTCCGCCAAACAGTTAGCTATTAATATTTTACAGCATTGCAATCGCAAGATAGTTGCATTAGTTCTCATCAAGTGGCATGAAACAAAACAGGACGAATTAAGATTAGGAGCATCACACCACCCTTTCACGGCCTCCTGTGGATAGTTTGCAACTTACAGCTCTCACGAAAGGAAGGATGATAAAATCTCTGTAATATAAATCGGCGTTTAAGTTAAACTATTCCCCAGGCCACTTATTTAACGTCAACATTTCCGTTCTATGCCTGCCTTCGAGCATATATTAGCTATCAAAGAGTAACTGCGATGAAAGCACCGCCATAAATAACAACCACGTTGATACGCGTCACTATCATTCACGCGCCTGCCTATATGCCAACACAACCAGAGCTCTCATCAAAACTGTTGAGCATTATGAATATCCTTTATAAAAACTAGGGACAGATAAAGTGCATGCAGCAATTTGACTATCTTTAAGGGATTAGCCCTTTTAAACAGCTTGTTCAAATATCATTCTCGGTACGTATTCATATATACATTTATCTTTCAGTCATCTTTACGTGAATTTCTACTGAAAATACTAGACAAGCTAACTGTTTATTTTTCCGGGATTCATTCCGCGATGTTTAAAAATTGCAAAAAAACAATATTTCGCTGGTCCTCCTGCCAGCTTCATCAGGTTAACTGCACTGATGAAGCTGGCAGGAGGACCATCGAAATATTGTTTTTTGCAATTTTTAAACATCGCGGAATGAATCCCGGAAAAATAAACAGTCAACACTTCATCCCTTCATCCGCGGAAGCCTACGAGCTAATACTAGACAAGCTAACTGTAGGAATAAAGGAATATGTGCTATAAAGTCTCGGTAGCTCAACTGGTAGAGCACCTGGCCGGAAATTAGGGGGTCCAGGTTCCAGTCCCGGTGAAGCCGAATAATTTTTTTCTCTGTGAAATAATTGCTTTAATGCTATAAGGCGGTTTAAAACTCACCAAAACTATTTACCAAGAAATAATATTCGATGAGGAAGATTCAAGATAACATTCAAATAATAGTAGGTTTCCGCAATTTTACAGTAAATCCCACTCGTTCCATGACAATGGATTAGCATACTTTTACTGAGATTAATGGAGTACAACATTGCCACGGAAAAGGAGACAGCTATACGTTTGAAATCCTCTGCAACCTAGCGCAGAATTGGCAAAACTCACACAGGATGCCCTGCTGAGACTGCAATTTAGCCGTTGGAGCCTAATTCAAGTGAATCCAGTAACCTTTAAAACCCTCACATAATGAGACGTCTCTCCAATTAATAAATATTTCGTTCATCACTTTCACCACTTACTCAGTCGCACTCTTTACCGGAGCTTTACTAATCATCATTATATACACTTTCTGTGTCATAAGTAGCCTAACGACATGCTTGTGGATAGTCCCTGCATGCTATTCAAACCATGATGGTCTCTTTCCTTCCCTCGCACGCAATCAATGTATAATGCATAAAATCCCTGTCTAAATATCTAATAGGGTAGTTTCCTCCATCAAAGAAAACAGACTTCATTGATTGCGATTTGTGCCCTAACATAAATGTATTTAATTTACGCAAAAAGTTTGTATTGAGAAATCCCAGTTTACCAGAGAATTAAATGTTAATTTTAAGGCCATTTGAAAAGGCTCTGAAATGGCGGGGTGCGCTGCCTTCATGCTGACCGAGTAGGTAGGTAGTTTACGTTGCGAGGCATAGGAAAATTCGTCTCCTGAACTTATCGTTGTATTTTAGGGCCCCTCAGCTCTAGTGAATATTTATTAGTATTAGCCTGTAAAAACTATCAAAGTTGGAAAAGTATTCTCAGTTAAACATGGTATTATTAGTCATTTTATAGGCTCAAGGACGTCCTACTCGTTGGGTCTTCTGCTACGACGAAGCATGGCGTGAAGGTCGTGCGGCGATGGGCGAACTACATGGTATGCTTGTGAAAGGAATACTAACTGATTTTAAATGAATCAACTGCATAAGTAATGTTAAATAAATAATAAAAGTAATTAAATTATAATAAATTAACGGAATAAATATGCCTCCAATACTTGTTCATAAGCTTTAACGGAGTGCAGCGTCTACTTGGAAGTGTCCGCAGCACCACCTGGTGGCAGGTAGAGAAAATAGTTTGACGTCACACGTAGGATTAACCGGCGTGCACTAGTTTGCCGTCGCGTTTTCGCGCCATTGATTTTTTTCACTTTTTAATTAATGAGGAAAAATATTTAACGTCATTTAAAAATCGAACGGCTTAAAACACGTACTCCAGAGGTTATAAACTTTCGATCAAGATAATTAAAAAAATAGGAAACTACCTTATTAACTCGTATCTGAAAGAACGCCTAATATTCTCCTTGCTAACTCAACATATTCCCTCATATCATGCGCCTTCAGTATTCTGCTACCTTTCAAAACATTCCTTATATGCCTTCTCCCAATTTCCTGTCCCCACTTCCTTTCCTCCCTTGCCATATTTAACGCTTTCCACATCCTATTCACGTCCTTAACCATTCCTATTCTTCTCCGAATCCACATTCTAAAGCCCTCCAATTTTCTTTCATTCCCATCCCGTAGCAAGTTTTTGAGCCGCACAATACGCAATGATCCGCGACTCCACATGAGAGCTTTGCTTTCCTCTTTGTCCCTCAACAAAGAGATCCTGTGATTAACTCTTTACTCTTAGCGAATGCTTCCTTTCCTGCAGCGGTTCTCTATTGGCGTCCCGAAGTCTGATCCCCGGCATATGTTTCATCCGAGATACTCAAAGATAGGCGAGTAGTTCCACCCGATCTAGTTTACGCCGGCCAAACTCAATCTTACTCTAGCGTTATTGAAGCTTCCTTCCTTTGTGAGAAAAATAAGTAGCCAGGAAGCACTCAACCCGTAAACAGCCTCGCTGGGATTCCAGTCACCCTCGGCTCCCCAACTCTCCGCACCCTCTTCTCCTCCAAGGGAATGACTCTGGATGCAGGGTGCAGCGTAACGTATGATGCAACAAACACTCTCTCGCATATATCCCTCGGTTCGTAAATGATGTTAGGGGAGCAATGCACGACTCGGAGCGTGGAGGAAAAAACATCATTGCGGAATTATGGAGTAAGGCCACAACGGCTGATTCAATTCGAGCCTATTCTCCGCCGCCAGCACGAAAACAAACTTCCACCACAAATACCTGGACTCTCAAGGCGAAATACAAGCTTCAAAAAAATATGCTCTAGAAATCAAGCATAAACAACCAAACAAACCCGTAAATAAACATGTTAAACCGGTTCTAATGAAATCAGTGGCGCAACCAGGGAGCAAACGGGTGCCCACGGGTGGGCAAAGGGGAACTGCCCCCCTCCCTCCTTAGCTCTCAACAAAACCCAAATTAATCCTCAATCGACAAGTCACAGTCACATGGTAGCATCATTTGGAAAATAGGAAAAACTCGTTAAATCATTTTATTCGAGTATGACTGGACCAAAGATAAAAGAAAGCCTCTTTTATCCGTAACGCTTAGCCAACTTAGTATAGACCTAAAAGTTTATGACCATTTTTGTCTGTAAATCTGATATGGCTAATTATATGATGCATACATAAGTATAATAACTAATATCTCCTACTAAAACATTCAAAATATACTGATTAAAATAATATTTTGGTTAAACTTTGCAAACGATCGTGCAGACCCCCCCCCCCCCCCCCAATCCTCCCCACCGCTTTTCCCCCATAAAAAATTTCTGGGTGCGCCACAGAATGAAATGATAAATTAATAGTCCTTGGCCTACACCCTGTGCATGTATAAATACACATATTGGACTGCATCTCTGTTTTTTTCACCTGAAGATGACACAATGTGTTGAAACCCGGGTCGTGAATAAATTTATAAAGTGAAATTTGCAAATTTGGATATTTCCACCCACTTAATAGTCCTTATTCTTTATAGAAGTAAACTGACTGCCATTGGATCTATTTCATCTTCTTAGAATGGCCTACTTAGCTAAAAAATTTATTTTATCATGCTTCATCGTAAGTTTTAATACCGTATCTGTCACTCGAATGTCAACCAAGAATGCCGAGAACTGAATATGGCCGTTGATGAGATGTGAGGGGTGAAATGAAAGGAACACAATACCAGTTTTCCTTCACAAAGGGAGTGTAGGTGAAAGGACAGAGAATAAATTACAGGGAGATGAGCAATACTCTCCCCTGGAGACAATTTCAGATGAATAAAAACATAAAAAGTTCAAGCAGGGGTAATGACTAAAGGTGAATATTCAAATGCCAAAATTGTGTTAGAATACCAAGCAGGGGTTGTCAGTCGATATAGATGCTGCATTTATGGGTACTGAATAAATGCATAATGACATTCACCCAGATAAGACTATTCAGAGAGGGAAAGATAAACAGACCTCAACAGCGCTGGACGAAACTAGTTTTCTCTAAATAAATCCGCGAGAATAGTTTCTTAAGCATGTTAAGCATGAACCAAATATTTTACTGAAAAATATGTTTCTCCATTCCGTCCTTTTTAGTAAGAACTTAAAGTCATCATTAACATTTCACAATTATGCCATAATATTAAAGGCTGCCTTATTAGTAATGCGTAATACAACACCTCAATGCGTATTCCGTGAGTAATCAGTTGTATTTCAGCCCAAATTACTACATTGGTACTTTAATGTCAGAATTTGTGATAAATTGTATATTATTCCTGCGACTACATATACTCTACGATAAAATTTTGATAATTTTTACATATTTCTCAAGAACCTGTACCATTACGTGAGATATTTACCGCACCAATGAATCGGTAATGACTAGTTTTCATACCTAGAAACCTTACGTGATAATGGTGATGATATATGAGAGAGATGAGGGATGAATAATAAACACCAAACGATCTTATTTTCGTGTCATAGCACATAGCTGATTAAAGTTTTCTGTAAAATGAATTTCACTATATCTTACTTCGTTACACGAACATACGTTCCACTATTCCAAAATTATTTCGCCAATTGTGATTTTAAACGTAGTTTTGAACCCCTACCTTAATTTATCAACAAACAATCCAGGTTTTAGACGTCCAACGTCATCATCAGGTGACGTCGGCTGATGATGACGTTGGACGTCGAAACCTGAATAGTTTTTCAGTAAATTTATGTGGAAAGACAAAGTATAAGTTTTCTTTTCAATCATGAATAGGTTTCATACGCCTGAAACCACCGGTTATATGGTTTCATTTCTTTCCCTTGGGTTCAAAAAGTTTCGGATTCCTAAAAAGACTAGTATCTATTCCATATTTAGCTTCCTGACTGTACGGAGTCAAGCTTGTAACCCGTTCTTATCATTGAAATCTACTTTGACGCAAACTTCCAGAGGGGGTACCAGAAAAAATGTTTGAGTTACACGAATGAATCCCTGGAAAAAGATTTTAAGGAATAATGTCTTGTTCCAAACCCCTTTGTCCACTAAGGACTGCGAACCGAGACGGCCACGAAAACTGCAATCGAGTAAGGCAAGAGGTCAAGGATACCATCCAAGACGGATGTAGCCCTCCGTCATTTCAAAACTGTTGTTTTCTTAGCCTGAAGTTTTCCCCTCGGGGATGGAGGGAGATATGGAAGTTGAGTGCACGTAAAATCTCAAAAAGAAAACAGAACCTTCCCAGGAATTCATATTGTTTCCTTCCTCCCCTTTGTTTTTGGAACAGAAAGAGGGTGTGGGGGGGGGGGGGAGGGAGAAACTCCTCACTTGATATCACTTGAAAATTCCATCCATTCCACGAATGGCAACAAACCCATACTTGCGCCCAAGGCTCTCCGAGGGTTTCCGAGACCGACCGCACAAGTCTCATTCCTTTCCACATACGCTCTCCCACACCACTTCTCCATCCACCTACCCACTCTCCTCTCCGTTTTTAATCCTCAACTTACATACATTAACTCAAAGACAACGACCTCGCCCTCAACCACAAATCCACGAAAAGGAATCGTCACTCATTCTTACTTACTTCATCAACCTTACACTTTTTTTACTGACCATATTATTATATCTATTAATTAACTAGGGTTTAATTACTAGAATTAAAACTAGAAATTACTAGAAAAAACTATAATACTAAAAGAAACTAGAATTAAAGAATTAGTAACACGAAGATCGAAAACGTTGAAACCATAAGATATTTTGGTGTAACAATCACTAAGGATTTATTGTGGGGAAGACACATCCGGGAAATATGCGGCCGAGCGAAGAGAAAGCTAGGATTTATAAAAAGAGTACCAGGGAAATGTGATGAGAAGACAAAACAGCGATGTTACTTTTCACTAGTTAGGCCCCACCTTGAGTATGCAGCCAGTGTATGGGATCCTAATGAATTAGGTTTGATCAGAGAACTAGACAGTGCAGCGTAGAGCAGCTAGGTTCGTTAAAAGGTGTTACGACATGGTGAGTAGCCTTTCAGAATTAATACAAGAATTAGGGTGGGAATCATTATCAGAGCGTAGGTTAAAGTACAGATTAAATCTATTGGAGAAATTTCAATCGGATAGATTTACTGAAGATGTTAGGCACATATTAAAAACACCAGCGTATTGTGCTAGATTCGACCAGATAAATAAGATTAGAGAGATAGATTGTCGTACCGATGGATTCAAAATGGCTTTTTCCCCGGACTATAAGAGAACAGAATAGGCAGCATAGCAAAGGGATAGTTAGGGGAAATATTTTAGAGTAGTCTGTAGTGCATGATGCATGGATTAACCCCTTAAATACAATATGTACTAACAATCTAGTTGCATTAGACCCTATAGTTGTTTGTGTGTATGTTAAAAGTGCATGCTTGGTAATCTTCACCCCCTGCCACACACCCTCGCGGTGGCTTGCAGGGTATCGTGTAGATGTAGATGTAGATATTGAGTGAAGGAAAATGTACAACGCAGAGTCGGGCAAAACTTTGTGGAAGTTAATCACAGTAGGAGAAAACGTATTAACACTGTAGTTTCCACACTGACGGTTATTTATTACGACCATGGTTTTGTAGCACGGCTACATCATCAGGTGGTTATGTAACCTTGCTACGAAACCATGGTCGTGCCAACTGAACTTCTATGAAACTGAAGCATTAATACATTTCCTACGAGAAAGAAAATGAATACCTGCAGGTAACAGTCTGCTTACGAACACATCAATCTCAGGGTTCTGCGCCGTCAAGAAATAAAAGCGATGTTTTTTTCTGGCCTGACACTCTTTGTTTGAATCATCAGGTGACCCAAGGATAAGAGATCTTCCACCTTGTCACTAAAAATGGAAATCATGCGAAAAGTTGAGGTGGGTGCATGGTGAGATCTACAAGTCTTACCAACAATATTATTGAGCATTGGTTACGGGTGCGGGTGTGGGTGACTTGCCGGTAGTTAGTGTGTGGATTTAGATATTATTCACTACGCATCGACCTGCACAGCAATGGTAGACTATTAATATAAATAGCAAGCCGGTGATGCCTGCGCTGCCTGTTTGAGAGTGTGGACTGAGAATCTGGATCCATGTGGGTAAGCCAAGTTTTGGAAGTTTTGATTTGGTGGGCATCGATATCTCGTGAGTTACGTAAATCAAAGTTGTTTCATTAATCAACTTGCTATTCAACGCAATTGATCGGTTTTATCCACCTTTTGCAACAAGCGTAACCTCACCTCAGCAGTTCTCAAACATACTTTGTAAACTAAAAAACTTTGTGCAAAAACAACTATCAATAGGCGGACAGACAGTCAAAGTTAAAAAATATTCATAGCTGCTACGATAGCATAGTCCATAAATAACCCAATGTTCATAAAACTCTAGTTAGGTCTTAAATATTTTGCAACAGCGAGCAGTTTTTTACCCCTGTCAGTGAAAAACTCAGCAAAAAAATGCCCATTCCAAAAAAATGTCCATATTCCACTAAAAAATTAAAAGGACTTTATTAATAGAAAAAAGTATTATCACCTAAAATTAAAATGTAATCTTAATACAATAGTACGAGGAAAATTGTTCATATACAGAGAACTGGGCTAGAGATACGAAAAGATATTAATGCGCATCGCGTCAGAAAAAAACGAATGTCAAGTTCTTTTTTCTCGTTGCTCGGTAGTGACCAGTAAAATGTAGGGGAAAAAACGATGCTTTATAATTATGCGATTTCCTATAAAAAACAATCGCATCGGAATACGCCCAATAATTCCTGTTCGTTAGACAGGTTGACAACGGAATGAACTCTTCACCGAATACATACGGCAATACTTTATATGTACTGAGCTGGAATAATAGAAAAACACTTAATGATTTTTACTTCGAGAAATCAAAGGTCATCGCTGTTTTTCTACAGGGACTTCCGCTACAAACTTTTTCAACCGTCAACTGAAAGCGGACGCGGACCTCCATGTGGACATCGCAAAACGATACCAGGCAATTCGAAGTCAAAATAGCATTTTTGGTAAAATTTTTATTCGTAGACGGAGTTGATAATCGCTTTTTTTATTTCCTTGCTATTTTCACCACCCCTCCTCCCTCCCAGAACATTCGCAATCCCGTTTGTCAAATTTCCTCCACATAAACATATCATTATAACGAATGTACATATGGAGCGTGTTTCTCTATGGCAGTGAGGTATGGATAATGACAGCAGCGGAGAAGAAAAGGGTGGAAGCATTCGAAATGTATTACTACAGAAGAATGATGAAGATTAAATGGAACGACCGAGTAAGTAACGAGGAAGTCCTAAGAAAAACAGAAGTCTTCTGAATACCCTGAGAAGAAGACGGAACAATTCAATCGGCCACACCATGAGACATGATGGCCGGATGAAGACAATCGTCGAGGGACAATTGGAAGGGAAGAATGGCAAAGGGAGGCCTCGTGCGAGATATATGGAAAAAGTGATGAAGGATTTAAAAGAGAAAAAATACGTAAATGTGAAGAGATGAGCTGATAGAAGGACTCAGTGGAGAGCTGCGTTAAACCAATCTGAGGATTGATGACCAATGATGATGATGATGATGATGATGATGATGATGATGATAAAATTCTGAAGACAGCTCGGATGTAACATGTACATTGCAGTGGGCCCAAAATGGGAAACCGTATCATTGATTGGAAATTTGCGCCCCACCAGGATTAAGGGACTAACAACTCAGGCACAGAGAGATCTTATGCGTGCCAGAGGATGTTTCACAGACAGGCAGAGATGCGTCCTCTAGTCCACTGAGCTGCGAACAAGATACGATTAGATAACTAGCTTCATGAAATATTCGGACAAATTAAGAGAGGTGCATTTGTAAATGTGAGATGGAAATACAAGTGTCAATTTTTAAATAAAAAAGAATGAGTCGTCCATTAATCATGAATGCATCAGGATGTAGTACACCTCTTCATGCTATTTGTTTCCTAACCTAACCTAAAGCAGGGATTTCCAGCGCTGTGTCCTGCCCTTTCTAGATTTCAGAACCCCCTGAACGGAATGAGATAAATGCCATTATTTCACCACGCAATTCCTCATCTATTTCATGTCTCTCTAAGTTTCAATCAGCATTCATCCCATTGTCCTTCTCAAGGAGCCGTCGTTGCACATGAGGAGAAAAATAAAAGACTTCAAATATCACAGTTGCTTGCGTTACAAGATTCTGCACCTAAATATCGCAGTCATTTGACAAGTTTTAATAAACTGTCACGTTTTATGATCTACTTATATTATTCTAACATTTGTTCGATTATTTCGAAACCTTTTTGAACCATGAAAATAGTAACGAATTGAATACGTGGTGGGATTCGTGTTCCGAATTAACTAAGCCCTCTCTTGGATAAGAAAGTTTTTGAGGGGGTTGACGTTAAAATCTCATCGGATTCCTATTTGGACGCGAGGAATCACAGAATCAGCGAACAGTAATGCTAAAGTTTCCCCAGACCTGCATTAAATCCATCGAATTGAACCATCTCTAGGTTCGTTCGCTTCGTTCATGGAAATTCAAAGTTTTGAATAGTAATCACCAACTAAGGCCTATGATATTAAAATGTCGTTGAGAATTTCTTCGCATTTCATTTCTTTCACGTGGTACGGGAAGAAAATGTCTGAAACTAATACTAATCACTAGAGTCCTCAAAGTTCGCCACTAGTCTTTCTTTGTCACGTTCATATTCCACAAAACTTTTTCAATCACTAGATATTACGGGCGTCAAAGAACTGTGAAACCAAAACACGCAACGATAACATTATATTTAGCTACTTCCCAGAGTAATTTTTGCTCCTTTTCATCATTGTTTAATCATTTTGAGGTAACAATAATAGTGATGATAAGAGTAGAAAAAGATCCAACAAATGTAAATAACTTTCTTGCGGTTCCGTCAAAGAGAGAAATTACATACAGCATAGACTGCTTCAAACAGAGCGTCAAAGTATCTGAAATGCAGAAAATTTCCTTTTCCTTTCCAACATTCCTCAATAAAGCCGAAAGAAGAGCCGAGATATTGTATAAAGAAAAGCTCGCCAGAGGCGCCTAACTATTCATGAGGCGACAAAACGGAATATCAAATCTCGCCTCGACCGGTAGGTACTGAGAACTTGCGCCATTTTCACTTCAGTCCTTGTCCGGTAGAGGTGGAATACAAGTTTCTATTTGCCCGCCAAACATTAGCGGAAACATCAAGACCAACACAAAATGGCAGAGCTAGGAACAGCTACACGAGGCTTGCATGTGCAAGAACTAGAGCAAAAATACCGCAACCAATTTTCTCGTGGAAGCAAACAAAGTAAAACTTATCTTAATCTTGTTTTGTAAGATGGAGATACTTACTTTGATACGCGCGGTTCAATAAATGCTTAACAATATCTTCGCAGCAAGTAGCACTAGTACTGTATAATGCCCGCAATATGTGGACGGGCGGAGAAGGCTGTGTCTAACTTGCTATGAGTTATAGTTATATCACTTATTTTGGAGTCGTTATTACGATGATTGGTCCCGCCTTACGATAGGTACTGTTTCTATATGATCTCGTTCTTTCTCGGCGAATGATATTTAAAAAACATTCTCGGGTTTCTAGCCGAGTAAGATGTTTTGTTGCTAACGTTTCGATGGAGGAGTATTCCATCGAAACGTTAGCAACAAAACATCTTACTCGGCTAGAAACCCGAGAATGTTTTTTAAAGTACTGTTTCTAGTTATCCAACGGGTACAGCTTTTTAGAATGAATTCTTATTAGAAATATGTATAATATCATTAACTTTTAACCTGTGAATGGCAGTAGGGTTTAAAACCCTTTATCATCGTGTTTGGTTGGTAATAAATGGCATACATGTCTCCTTTAATTTTTATCTTTGTAAAACAACATTTTCCATAAGATTTTAAAATATTTTAAGAAGCTGCAAATAATGCTATTTTTAGAACTGCTAATAATAATGAAACCAAATTTATGACTTCGCTCTAAGGAGTTCTTAGCATGTCTGGCAGAATCTCTTTAATACCCATATTCAAAGTTTGGATATAGTAAATAAGTACCATATAAACAGAGTCTTTCCAAAGTAGAAGGCCATTAATTTACTTCTAAATTTCCCTAAGGATAGCGATATTACAAAAAAAAGCTGATCAGATAAAAATATGAAAAAGTAGACAAACTTAACAAAAAAGAATTTCTTTAATTAAATATCACCAGCATGAAAAAAGACTGGTTACATTATCGTTTTCCGGTGA
Source organism: Platycnemis pennipes (assembly GCA_933228895.1). Taxonomy (NCBI): domain Eukaryota; kingdom Metazoa; phylum Arthropoda; class Insecta; order Odonata; family Platycnemididae; genus Platycnemis; species Platycnemis pennipes. The sequence continues at coordinate 116,802,550 of OW121850.1, forward strand.
TGGTCGAGGAGCAAAGCTCATTAATTCGTTTCAGAATATTGAAAGAGGATCATTGCTATCGGCAAGTGAATTCAACAGCAAGGGAAGAAAGAAAAGTAAAAACTTTCAACGTCTAAGAGTAACTTACTGCATGGGCCAACCTGGTTGAGATGGTACCATGACATAGAAGAAAGGAATCAGCTCTGAGACCTCAATAACGGAATTGAGTCATAGATAAGCTTTAAATCAGTTAAGTTCTAGAATAGGATGACTGTGATTGAAAACCGCAGATAGAATGCGAACCGTTGGCATTGAGTATATACGAAATGAAAATCCACTTTGTACGTTCCACACAATATTTTTACTGGTTTCTACCGTGGTTTCGACAAAATATGTCATTATCAAGATATTGTCAAATATTATCTTGATAAAGACATATATTGTCGAAACCATAGTAGAAAGCAATAAAACCTTTATGTGGAACGTAAAAAGTGAATTTTCATTTCCAATCGAGTGGTTCCACAAAGTAAAGCCTCAAACTTTGAACTGTGGTAGAGTACATACCTGAAATACGAGTTTCAAATTTGCAGTGTGTCTTCGAGGATAAAGGTTTTTAATGGGCCGATGCTATTGTTGGAGAAAGTTTGTCGACACTAATATGTAGGTAACCTAATATGTAACCTGGTTTCCTCAATGTGGATCTATAATATTAAGAAAAAATGGATTATAATCGAGAATAATGTATAGAAGCACATTACTGGATTGCTGGTCCTGATGTTCGCGATATGAATGACAATCACGAAACTCAACATTGTCATCAGTCACCAATCTTAAGGCTGTTTTGACGTAGCTTTCCACTTTATAGTAGTCTGGGATAACATTAAAAAATGTGCACAAGTCTTTTCTTTTACATCCTTCACTACTTGCCAAATATATTGTATACAAAGATTACCTTTACCAGATCATAATGTCTCAACATTTGCCCAATTACGCCATCACCTCTACTTTTTAATTTTTTCAAAATACCTCTCCCCTTGTACTCTTCTCAGGACTTCTTACAGGAGAGACTCGGCTTACCAATTGTATCTTCATCATTCTTTTATCACAAAACTATTGGGGAATCAGGTTGGCGTGGTGGCTAGAGTACTGGCCTCCCATCCCGAGGGCCCGGGTTCGATTCCCGGATTTTTCAGTGGAAAACCGGTCCCCACTTGAGTGCCTAGTGGAGGGTATTTCATTTTCAGTACTCCGTCCGTCGGATGGGACGTTAATGGTCCCCTTGGCGCCTTTCGTTAAGAGTAGGTTAATGCCGACGCCGGGTTTCTCTCCACCGTTTCCTGAAAACTCCAACCATTACCCACCTACCCTAAATGGCGTAAATGACCTCAGCTGTCGGTCGCCTCCCCTGAATAACCAACCAACCAACGAAACTATTCCGCATTTTTATCCAAACAAAGCATTCCTTCAACAATTTTGTCTCTTAACACTGGGGTGCGTTCTCAATGCCCCCATAATGCGTTATTAAACGAATCTTACATTTTATAACATCACGGAAAAGAAATAGTAGCCACAACATTTCATTTTAAAACAAACTCTGATTTTCTTTACCTGGACGAGTAGGAAACTCTGTAGCCCAGTGAAGATCCTTTCAAGGGGAGAGACACGCTTAGGTTGGCTTTCCACGCACTCTTTGTAGTGGACACACGGGCAGGCGTAACATGTCCACCGCCCTTACGATACAACACGCACCGAAGCGGTTGTGCAACCATGGAACGCAGAAGCGCGTGCGAGAGAGAGCCCAAAAATACGAGAGACTCTGATCTGATGGGTGTTTCAAGTTCCTGGGCGTCCGGCCAGCGGTGCAATCGTAGCCGGCCGGATGTCTCTCCGGTGATGTCACGCTCCCCGATACCGAATCGATGAGGAATGCTACGCAGCGAAGGGTATTGAATGCCGATATCAGGATGCCTGATGGCTCTCTCCTCCCCCTTGGTTTGATATTTTTTCCGTAAGGAGTACCTCAAGGGAACGAGATAAAATGAAGGGGTCGAGGGCATATTCGCACCGTCCTTTTCCGATAAATCTCCGTCCCCTTACGCCCCTCCCCCTTCTCCCCCCAAAAAAAACAGTACCTACGTCAAGAGATAACACGAAATATCGATTCAATGGAGTCACCAAGAGGCAGGTTGGATAATTAGAGTTTATGCTACAGAGTAAAGCAAAGGAATGAAATTTAGTTACCTTAGTTACCTTAACATCAAGATAACTATGATCGACATTGATGGAGATAGCGAATTAAATGAAGTTAATGAATGAAGTTGAAAACATGTATTTACTCGCTACTGCAGACACCTTCCACAGCATTTGTATGTCCCTTCAGCCCATACTAACCTGAAATATAACTCGAAAACAGTTGTGCTGGCCTGCCAATTTTATCAATCCAATATTTTATCCAATAACAGTAATGTTTCTCGAGTATAAAGGGAACTTTCTGCTAATGGTGTTACTTACAGTCTATTTAATTGTCTTTTACATTGGAGACTAAAACTCCAGGTACAAGTTTAAACCTCAAGAAAAATCACTGTTTAATTAAATGGATACATATCTATACTGGGCACGCATCCACTCTTTCCAGATTCACTTAGCACACGGTAGCCAACTCCTTACGCGGCGTACCATCGAAACCGTGAAGCAGCAATCAAACCAACAAAATTCAGCAAGTCAATAATGGCCACAGAAAAATCTCTCGTTTCAGCCACCCAAATGAATTGGAAATGACTGAAGTGTACAACGATACATATCTAAGTCAGCTGAGAACAATTCAGCAAAATAAATATTCGGAATCAGAGAAAATTGAAGAAAAGTTAAAATTTGGAAGGAAAAACTTTTAAAACTGAGAAGCAATCGAGAAATTATGCTCAAAATTAAGATGGGTTTACTGCCTAAGGTTAGAACCATTTATTCTAAAGCTTGACGGCATATGCAACACACCAATCAGGGTAAGAGGACCAGTTCCTTTCCCTGCGCTGCCCGTGGTTCCACAGGAAGACTTTTTATCCATAATATTAAGGAACTTTGTTTAGGCTAGTTTTTACCCAAATCACTCTCCCGAATTCGAAACCGGGATCTTCAGTCAGCGGTCCACCACTCTAACCACTGAGCAACTACGCATTCTAAGCAAAGAATATCGTCCTCTTCTAAAATTTTGCCTTTTTATATTTTTTCTGCTTAAAATGGTATAGATTTTAACTTAATAGCACACTCTAGCGTGAATATTAAAATGCCATAATGAGATACTATTGCATCATTCACTATTCCTGGAATTCATGCGCAAAAGATTTAACCATCGCAAAAGAATAAACAAAGGGATAATATTTTCTGTCGCAATCAAATCAAAAGCACTCGTAAAGCCTAAGGAAATCCAAAACAAATTACAGTCTGGCGTTATGGCAAACACAGGGAAGGATTCCATATAATTCTGGTCGATGCTAACATTAAAGCCCAGGGCACCAGTGCATCAAATTGCAGGAAACTTAGCTGCATTTAGATAGCATGCCTTGCATAGTAGTCCGTGACGGCAATAATAATAGCTATTACAACTCATGTAACATCGTGAGTAGTCGCAGCACACGGAGTACCACAGACATTAAAATCAATAGAGAATCTTGATTTTTATTGAACTGAGGAGTAAGTAAGTAGTGTGGTCATTGTCAGGCGAATAAATTAGGGTGGTTTTACAGAATAAATTAGTGCTAAACTTTAAAAAAAATCTTCACAACGAAACTTTGTGTTAAGCAGCAACGCAAGTTGACCATAATCAATTCGAAAAATTAATTTTTTCGATTATTATATAAGCGAGAGAAAAGTTGCAACGTGCAGACCGCGAGAAAGCAAAATATTGATTCAGCCCTGAGGAAATGGATGGGAAATTTATTGCCTACCTCCCAAATCGGTGGCCCTCAAATTACAACAATGCTGATACTCTTGAAATATATTCTCTCGCCAGGAATGGAATTTTCACGCCGGGCATTTCGCGAGAAATTCAATTAAATTACACCCTGTGGAGGCATATTTATCATCAAATCAATCGCGGATGACTACACGCGAATATGGGCAGAGAGATATGTGATGCACGTTTGGAACCAGCTAATCGCAGGGATATGCATATTCGAGTTATAAATCCATTCTCATCGTCCACATAATTGGCCGGTTGGCTCAAAATCGCAGAGCAGGAGGAATATTCCAAATTAATCAAAACACCATCGTCAAATCACATTTAAACGCGGTGATTATATAGTAGCCGTAGTAGTCTTGGGTGGTGCTCCAACGGCTGAGATAAAATCGCACCGTCTACCCTAAGAGCTATGCTAAGACAAGAAACCAAAGCAACAACAACAATCCTCACCTACGACAAGCACAACACCAAGACCTTGTAGAGAAATAAGCCCGCAACCTTAGAGTTGCCAGATCACCGTGTTGACAACCTGATTACCATATAAAATTAATCGTTTCCAGCAAGATTTCGTGGTACAATATGGCGATGTAAATGGAAGTAAGATATCATATTTGTCCACTTTTTCATTCAACATGTGATACAAACCCTGTATGTATCGTATGTTGAATAAAAAGTGAACAAATACACTTATTTTCATTTAACTGACTACCGTAGCCGGCAACAGTGAACAAGCAAAGCGAGTGCCTTTAAGAGGCGAGTAAAGCTGGACGAACTTCAGAAAAAGTGAAGATAATAATGGCGACACTAGAAACGATACAAGATGACTTATTCAATGCGTCCCCCAACATTAAGACAAGGCTCTCAGCCTCAAATCTCACTTTTGAGCACAATACACGCGAAAGCAACGTTTCAGACTGAATTCAACCTACGATATGTATCTTTAGTATAACTTGGTGAATCAATTCCAATCAATAACAAGGTTATGAACAAACAACAGCGTTTTGAATGAAAACCCCATATGATGAATTAGTTTTATCCGAAGGTAAGAGAAAAATGAGAATTTCCTTGATTTTCACCCATAAAAAGGCCACAGTTATGAACACTGTGCTTTCCAAAACTATTGCAATCATTCATAGCAAGTATTATAAAACATTAAATTACTTGAGGTATGGCTATAAATGCAAATAAATATAGCCAAATAAATTATCATTCTACTATCACCTCAGCACCCAAGAACTCTAAAACTGCCAAAGGTGCAAAAACGCACCATTATTTTTTTGCAGTTTTTAGGGCATACATTTTCTTATGTATTCTTTTATGGCATATACAAGGAATATGAAGAAAAAAGTAGAATTGTTTGTGTAATATTGACCTTGGCCGTAAATTGGTTAATGGGAAAGGTAGCAATGGACAGAGAAGAGGATTCATGATAGTTGGAAATACAATTATTTATCCTAACGTATTTGAGTTTTGATCACGACTATCCGCTGTAACAATGAATTCTTATATATATTCGTTCGATAGTCTATTTCTCTAATTTTGCCATTTCTACATAGCTCTATATAGCGAGGGGCTAATACCAGACGTAACATCCTCGAATTTGACGGATTTGAGTTTTTCGTGAAGCTTAAGTCTAGCGCCTAATGTATGAGTTTTCAGAGCTTCCCATCAAAGTCCCTCTAAGAGCTGTGTGACACTTTCTGTCCGGTCATATGCGTTTTTAACAAAACCAGCTGCTTGCCTTTATATTTTATCGAGTTACCGAATTAAATCATTACTTACCGGATCCCAAAACAAAGATTCATGCTTAATACCTACCAGATAACTTCTCTCTGATACTAATGCATTAAAACCACCAATATACCTAATCACGATCTTCATAGAACTGTCATTCTAGGTTCGTTGAAAGATGTTACGATAGGTTAAGTAGCGTTTCAGAATTAATAAAAGAATTATGGTGGGAATCATTATCAGAGCGTAGGTTAAGGTACAGATTAAATCTATTAGAGAAATTTCATTCGGATAGATTTACTGAAGATGTTAGGCACATATTAATAACACCAGCGTATTATGCTAGCTTCGACCAGATAAATAAGATTAGAGTGATAGATTCAAAATGGCATTTTTACCCCCGTACTATAAGAGAACAGAATAGGCAGCATAGCAAAGGGGGAATAGGGGGAAATATTTTACAGTATTCTGTAGTGCATGATGCATGTATTAACCCATTAAATACAATAGATACTAGCAATCTAGTTGCATGAGACCCTATAGTTGCTTGTGTGCATGACGGTAGTGCATGCTTGGTGATATTCACCCCCTGCCACACACCCTCGCGGTGGCTTGCAGGGTATCGTGTAGATGTTGATGTTGATTACCTACCGGATCCCAAAACAAAGATGCATACTTAATACCTACCAGATAACTTCTCTCTGATACTAATGGATAAAAATCACCAATATAACCACGATCTTCAGTGAACTTGCTCATTTCCACATTGTATGATATCAATACTCCTCTATGAAACTACAAATGAGTAAAAAAAGGTTTATGGTTGTTTTTGACTTGTCCCTCACTTAGGATACTCGACTCAGGAAGACCAGATGAGAATAAATACTATCTATACTAAAGAAAAGAGATTGGACGGAGGATGATGAGAATGAAAGGGACCATCCTTTGATCCTTTCCGGGCAGGTATACTTTTCCTCATCACTTTCCGAATCGTAAATGAAGGGAGGACACGTGAGGAAAGAGCAATCCCGCTGTCTCCAGCAGCCATGCCGTGGGCGAGAAGTGGGACCAGGGTTGAATCCGCTGACCTCCCCATTTTTATCGCCCGCCTCCGACCGCACTAAACCATTCCCCACCCCGACCAAAATGGTTTATTAAACGCGGAGATCCCAATCCCCTCCACCCCACCTCCCTTTCTTCTCTCCCCCCTCTCCTCTTAAACCCTCCCCCCGCACCGCATACACTACAAAAAGCCTCCCGCACATTCCACCGACGCCGCCGGGAACACACAAGAGGGTGCAATCCCAAGGGATATAGGCGGAAGATGGCGGTGATGTAGTCGGGATTGTGGTGTGGGGGCGGTTGGGGGTGCTGGAGGGTCATCCTCTCCCGCCTTCCGACTCCCTTTATTATTTATTCTTATTATTTCCAAGTTTTATTTAATATATTTTTGATCAATTCAGGTTATATTTATGGTATAATCACATAGTTCTATTCCATTGGTTGTCATCCTTGATACGCTGTTTTATTTTCATTCAGGTTTAATAAGGATTTCTGTTATTTTTATACTCACTTTATAGGGCTATATACTTGTAATATTTTAACAGAATAAATTTTGTACTTAAAAGTAGATACGCTCTTCACAAATGTATCTTTTTTTATTAATATTCTTTTAATTCACATGTGCAACTCAATGAATCCCGCCTGTAATATCTTTGATTTATATAAGGTAAAATGTTTTGTACTGTTTCTTTTTTAGATTTTACAATGTGATAACTCTACATTTTTACTTTGTACTTGAGCTAATAATGTAATAAGACATACATGTATCTTTTATGCCCTGGGCGGGGGGTGGAGAGGACGGTAACGTCCTACCACCCTTGTAAAATAAAACTCAAGTTATGTCAAGTCCCTTTCTCAACCCTGCACACTCCTATTCCCGCAGCTGCCACATCCACGGATTCCCCGTTCCATCTGGTAATGCCTAAAGCTCAACATAAAATAATTTCAATCGGAAACTGTCTCGCTAAGGACTTTCCAGCAGTATTACCATAGAGTAAGTGTAACATAGAGAGCTCACCGTACAGTGAAAAAGTATTATACGTTTTGGACGTAGTAACGGAAGTTTTCCATAGATGGCGAGCTAAGAATTTTTTGCGCTACGTCACAAACGATATACGTATACCACTTCCATTTTTTTCGTTTTTTAATTAATACCGTACTGCCTTGCAATACACTATGAAGGCTATTACGGACACATTTACAACAGTTGAACATTCGCGACGCGTATTTCAACAACTTTAGAAAATATTTCTATCCCCACCCACGTTTGACAGCAGTTGACGATACTCATCGCGCTCTTCAAGACAAATTACAAGTGCTATTCATGTTTGCGTTCTTCATTGGACACATTGAAATACTAAGAGCCTGTATGCCGGATTGTGAAATGTGTCATGCGTATTTTAGATCAATCTTTTGATGCACACCAATATGCCATCATAATATTTTCTTTTCGGGCTATTGTTGCTGATAAGAATAATGTGCGATTTATTGAACGCATGACATTATTAACATATTCCATTGGTAAAAGTTTGTTAAGGAGACGCATTGCATCGATGGAAAAAATATTTTTTTTAATATTTTGAATATATGTAATACTTAGATGTCATTTTTCATAATACGCTTAGTAAACTGTTGAAGTTTGGGTAATACATAAGATGTTACTGATTATATCCAAAATAAATCTTGCACGCAACTCAAAGACTATTCGTGGGTGTCAAATAATAACACATTCAATTTCCACGCTTAAAAAACGATTATGACATATGTTCCCCCAAATTGCAAGCACAGTTTTACTAGTTTTATTATAATTGTGGGATATGTCTTTACCTAAAGTCAACAGTCTCATGGATAAGTTAACATATCTCTCACTATTAAAGAAAGCATAACTTGTCACAGGAAGGATTTCTTGTTGTTTCATAAAAACACATTATCCACTGCTGCAAGGAGCAGACTACAAGACACTTCTCGATTGTGACGCGTTAGTCGATTAGAAAAACGAAAGCGATGGAAGCGATATATATCGTTCGTGACGTAACGCGAAAAATTCTTCCCTCGCTATCTATGAAAACCTTTCGGTACTACAGCCAAAACGTATAACAATTTTGCCCTATTCGGGGAGCCCTCAAGATTATACATACTCTATGGTAATACTTTAGTCTGGGAAGTGGTTTTAATCGGTACTGAGGGAATAATGGGTGCAGGAGTACTGGCTGATTTTTGGAGATAGGTTCGAAAATCATCAGATATTTCATCAACCTCTCGTTTGGATATCGTGTGGAGAGCATACCAAGTTCAGTAAGCTGTCCGTCAGATGGGACGCCAAGCTTCAGTCGACTTTCGTTAAGAATAGAGTGCGCTTAGGGCTAGGTTTCTTTCTCCCCTTCCATTCCCATTTCCAGCTAAAAACACGAATTCTAATTCCACATCCAACGAAGTTTCTAGATAACTTTCCCATAGTTCAAAAAAAACCTCATCGTAAACTTGTACATTTAGTATCGGATTCATTCAATTCCCATTGGGTGGTCTCAAATATAGTCATTTCACAACTCTTCCACAACTTAAGCACACCCCATGGCAACCAGGATGAGGGGAGGATGCTGGAAAAGGATATGTGGAGGACGAAAACGCACAAAGACTCGAGGAAAAATAGAAGTTTCGATGCCTTGTCATATGAAGCGTGTACCGGTTAGTGAAAATCGAACGGGATAAATTCGACTCGATATTGGAATCGTGGCAAGAAGCGAGTTTTTCGTGGCGCCTCGACTGAAGTATAACCCTCCACACTGACCTTCTACGAGTACAAATGTGCAGACACTTTTGTTTTCCTCGAATCCAGTGTTAACGCCTGGATTCAAATCAGCGAACACGCTTCTCTGATCCACGAGCACACGAAACGGTATTGGAACGAATGAAGCCACTGTAGAGGAACGGTACGAAATTTCCGATTCGTCGACAGACGGAACTATATACTTCTTTTTAATCATCAATCCATTATTCTCTGAAGCAAAGAAGAGCTAAAAAAAACTCCGGAGAAGGCTATACATATTGTAACGATTCACGTGCTAATGCAAAATATACTTCGAGAAATGAAGGTCAAATCGATCGCTTTAGTAAACATTTCAACTTTTTCATTTGTCTCCGACTCCAACCTTGAATTCAGCAGGTAACATGGTTTTCAAAGATGATGATCCAGCATTACTAACAGTAAAAAGGGCGTTTCAAGTTAATTTTTATTTCGTTTGTGTGCTAAGTTACATTTACAATATATAAAAACACTAAAGTAAAACGTTTAAGACATGAAAAAATCCAGCCGCGGCTATCGGATCGGTACCACGCTGGACTGGCAACCCAAAGGACGCAGGTTCTAATCTCCCCACGGACATGTATGTTGTTTGTCCTAGAATTAAGACCTTAGGCTAAGAGGGGTGATATAAACTTAACTTTAGAGCATCTAAAACACAAGACCACTGCTACGTGAGGAAAAGAAAGGTCAAGTTTTCCATACATGGTCGAGAAACTAGTTTTTGTAGACGAAAGCTGGGGGCTTTGAATCAGGATGGAGAAAATTTCCTGTAGTATGTAGAGAAATAAATAATTGGCATCGGGAACGAGGGAAGGAATAAACTGGGGAAAATCGAAGGAGGAAGAAAAAATGGATTGTGAAAATTCTATTCTCCTGAACACTGCAATTTGAGGGAAAATGACGGGTAAGAAGGCAACTGGGGGAAAAAGAACGGGGATTCTGAACAATGTGAGGGAAGAAAGAAGATACATTAGGTTGAGGAGCAGTGAATAGCAAATTAACATAATAATTAACTCATATTAATTATTGCGGAGTAGGAGATGGTAGATTCATCAGGAACTTCCCAAAAACTCCCCATTACTGGGACAATACTGCAAATTCGCTACTGAAATTATACCAGGTACTGCCTTCCAAAGAAATACAGGATAATACAAACTTCGTCTATTGCATATAGGTATATGGGATCCAGTACATTATCGATTGGCCATTAGAGCACTTACAATAAAAGCTATTCTCTTCAATCAACCAGAGCATAGATAGAAGTTATGTGATACATCCAACAAATCAACAGCAACAAAAACAGTCGGATGAAATTAAGTCATGTTAAATTTTTGGCATGATCATTGTAATATATGTAACAGGTTTGTGGGACGTTGCATGTAAAATAAATTCTTCCGAGGGATAAAAAAATTAGAAAATAAAATTCACGATCAACTTGGAAACTAAAATGTTAAAACTACAGAGGTTTAATTTTGAAACTGTTCCTACAGTTACTAATTGTTGTGAAAGCTCATAAAATTATTTTACCGTAATTTTTAAACATGGTGAACGTTTAGCGTCATTTCAATTCATTAAACCGTTGTCCTACGCACACATCCACGGTAGAAAAGTTACAAAAAGATATCTCGCACACGATCTAGTAGTTGTTTCATCTCCTCTCCTAAATCTGAATTCTCTTCATACCGTCGAAGATAACACAACAGTCATTTTATCATTCGCTCAGAAGCAAGTGTTCATTGAAACTTCACTCATGACCGACAAGGAGGCATTTGAAGTGGGCACAAAGGAACGCACTTCAGATTCGGTATTAAATTAGTCTCCAGAATAAAGTTCACGGGGAATCGATTCGTCACCAAGGACCGCGCTTGATTAACAATCTCCAAGGGGAAGCGGAAAGGATTCACGTCTCATCAATAGTCCCCTCGAGACAGCCACCTCAAATAAATAGCGGCGGTAAACGATTGGAAGTTCAACGCACGCGTGCCAATTCAAACTTGATTGAGCTTCCGTTTTGAACGTATTGAGGACATGGATCTTGGCAACAAGTCTTCGAAAACTGCGACCATGGGTCCAATATTCTCTGGTGGTACGTGATTCACGTACGAGAAAAATTCTGTTGAAGACCCACACACTAATTAACTTCGTCGTTCACAGTCCAGTTGTGACAATTTGAATTCGACGGAAGCACCTTAGATATTTACACAAAAAATCAACCCCATCTGGTTTTAATAGGACTCGTCCTAGATACCAAACACTATTCTTTACCGTCAGCCATGTTAACACGCGCCAGCAGAGCTTTCATCCTTACTTCCTCCTTTGTAACACTCCAGCAATAAAACAGAGCTTACACTTTATTAACTTAAAGCTTCCCTACACTTACTCTCAAGCACTTGGCCTATTTTTCACCCATGCGCGATTACAGACGCATTCCTTCACTAATAAAATGTCACCTCCTCGTTGTAGAAAAAGATGAATATAGATTTGACCTAAAAATTTAGAATGCATCATGATATTAATGTCCAGAAGCTATTATAAGGAGCAAGGAAGCCCCCTTCCACTGTGGTGCCTTCCAAAGGTGGAAGACTAATAAAAACGTGAATCAGTACAGCTGCTCGCAACGCTTCGACCTGATAACTTAAAGGTCGCAGGTTCAATTTACGCTAGGGCATGGATGCTGTGTTGACCATAGAACGGGAATCGAAATTTGTCAAACAGATTCGTAATGTCAGAACGATCTTTCGTAATTACGAACGTTTTTAATGTGCTGCATGCAACGCAATTTGCCAATAACATAGGGCTCCTATTAAATCTTGAGAAATTCTAACTAAAATATTACACCCAGGTAGCATCTAGCTCTCAAAACGATAGCAATGAACCCGGATTTGACTCCCGAGACGTGTGGAATATCTATTGGCATGTAATTTTTGGAATCACCCCATACCTAATGATACGTTGCAATACTCAGCCTAATGGCGAAAAGGCTAGAAGCGATTGATTTCCACCAATTTTTTTTTCATTTCAGATTTTCCAAGTTCTCTCCCTTTTTATTGGCACACCTAAGATTCCACGTCAGTTCCGCTTTCAAAAATGCTTCATCACGGGAGAAAAGGTGTGAAGTGGTGATTGGAAAGAAAGGGGAAAAGCAAATAGCATCAGCCTGTTTCTAAGGTGCCAACGGGTCAAGAGTTTTACGTGGGGGGTCAACAGTTTTACGTGAGGGGTCAACAGTTTTACGTGGGGGGTCAACAGTTTTACGTGGGGGGTCAACAGTTTTACGTGGGGGGTCAACAGTTTTACGTGGGGGGTCAACAGTTTTACGTGGCGGGTCAACAGTTTTACGTGGGGGATCGGGTTGGACGAAACGGCTAGAGTACTGACCTCCCATCCCGAGGGCCCGGGTTCGATTCCCGACAGTGGCAGATTCTTATGTGGAAAACCAGTCCCCACTTAAATGCCAAGTGGAGGGCATTTCAAGTACAATACTCCGTCCGTCGGATGGGACGTTAAGCCGTGTTCCCCTTGGCGCCTTTCGTTAAGAGTAGGCTAATGCCGACGCCAGGTTTCTCTCCACCCTTCCTCCATTACCTGGATGTTCCTACCACTATCCAATTACCCACCTATCTTAAATGGCGCAAATGACCTCAGCTGTCGGTCGCCTCCCCTGAATATCCAGTTCAATCCAGTTTTACGTCCCAACTGACGGGCGCAGCACTGAACATGGAATAATCTTTGTACGGCACCCTAGCTGGGATTATAATGAAATTTTGATTAGATTCAGAAGCCGGTTGGTGGAAGTGATATACAATATTCTAACTATCTCACCATGTCATTCAGCCATAGTGTTTTGCAAACAATTCTTTTTAATGTGATGATTATCAAAGCGTTTGTGGGATGGATCCGAACGGCTCTGAAGCTAAGTATTGAGTTGGTAACACTGAGAAACAGGAGGACGAGAGGGAAGATGGGGAAAATGGTAGTAAGAAGAGGGGGGCAGAGAGGGAAGACGGGGGTTGGGGGTGGAAAAAGGCCGAGAGACGCGGAAATAGCGACGGGTGCGCCTCCAAGCGGAATGATGATGAACCCGCAGATTTTGTTGATGCGGACGGAGCGAATGGGAATATAATGGAGCGAAAAACGGCGCAAAGAGTCTCGTAAAAGAGAAATGGGCAAGAGGGTTCGCAACCACTCCCACCCTGACCCCTGCCTCCCCCATTGGACTCATCCCGGGGGACAAAGGGTGAAGTGAGAAGACGGAGGGGATGGGGAGGGGGATATAAGAAAGGACGGGACATTATGGAGACGCTCATTGGCGTCAGCCTCTTCTTCTGGCTTCCCGGCGGCCAAGGAATGGGAGACGAGAGGGCAATCCCCCACCCCTCCTGTACACGCCTCAAGATACGCTAGGCTTCTTTTGTTGCATTTCTTGGGCGCGTGGGTTAAGTGGACGCAATGCATACAAACGGAGGAATGGCTGAAACGCGTTCGCACTCACCAACCAACTGCCGCCTTCATGACACGACTGACGTTTCTCCCTTGAATTTGCAGCTATTGATGTTTCTTTATCCGATTTATTTCCAGATAATTATCATTATCATTAGTGAGCCAAAATGGACAACTGGGCAGATAAAGGGACAGAATAAGTTGAAAAAGCATATAGATTAGCGGGAAGTATAAATAGCCCTGTATGGAACAGCCAATAAGAAGAAATTCAACAGTTTTAGGCGTGATATGGTGGAACAGCATTTTAAAATAAAAATGCGGTAAGAGTACTGTCCACATGAATTTTTAATTCTAGACGTGATGATGACGTCCTAAGGAACGTTGAAACACGTGTTGTGTATCATTTGCATTAAAAATTCAAGTGGACAGTACTGCATAAACCGCATTTTTATTTTAGCCAATAAGAAGTTAGAACTAGAATATTAAAAAGTGTACGCTCAAAAAAGAGGTTTGGTCAGGCATCCAATTTTTGTTGGATTATAAATATATCTACCAAATAAAAAATAAACAAATAGTTGGCCCGAATACCAACTGCAATAGATACGACAGCCAAGATAGTTGGATAGACCATTCAATTTAATTTGATAATTACTATTTGGTTTGCGCATCAATTTCATTATCCAGACAGCTCTCGCAAAGAGTCTAGCTCTAACGAATTGCATTGGACAACCATGCGATTGTTACCTTGTCCTGAAGAGTAATATTTCCAGACTGTTCTTCGTCTATAAGCAAAGGAACAATTGACACATTTCTGTAAACAGCGCGGCCATGCAGTTGCCTACATCTATCAAGAGCGTAAAAATACAACGAAGTACTTTATCCTGCCGAACGCGTACGATATTTTGCTTTTGTCTATTTACCATACTATATCACAATATTGATAGTTTTAATATGTACCACTGCGAACAGCTTAAAGGATATAGCACCGGGAATAAAACATAGCACTTTAAGCATAAAATGTCATTGAAATTTCAACGCCTTGGTGATGAAGATTTTTTTAACGTTGTTGTTGATTGCTATAGAATGGATTTAATATATTATTGGTGACTAGGGTATGATGGCACTATATTAATGATAATATACTAGCAGTGAGTTTATTAGAATATTTTGTAATGGAAGCGGTAATATGTGTTTTGCATGTTATGAGTTGTACACTCTGTGTTTAGATGAAATTTATCATGCATATGAAGTTGGGATTACTATATGTGTAAATACTGGTATTTACTAATCTCCATCCGGTTATCTTTGTTAGAATGCTAAATAATAATGTGTGTGTAGCCTTCAGGCTTATAGTTTGACTACATACTGCCGTCTACTATATGAATCTGTGTCCTTCTGTAAAAGTGAATGCATACGTGCTTCATTAATAAGCATATGAGCATAATTGCTTGGTTTACTTGCCATTTCTGTATGATAATAAAACCACCTCATATTCAATAATGGGTACCCAAGAACAGGAATGAGTACTCATTCAAGACAGCATATTGGTTACTTGCTGTATCCACGACAGTTGGATGTATGAACCAACTACTTGCGGACTGTGGGACTGTGAGAGTTTATTGGTGTAGCCAACGCCAGCGTATCGTTTTGAAATGACTGCCTCAGCCAACTGACTGGATGGTACCTCAGCATCCAACAAGATTGGCAATGAAATTTTAAGGAATAATACTACGGAAAGCGAATAAAGATAAATTATCTAACGCAAATTTAAGAGATATGTGCTACAATAACTCGTCAATTATAGCAAATGCATTTTAAACTCTAAAAATAATAACAAAAAGCAAGAGAAAACTCCATCTTTTTATTTACAAAAATTGCCGGAAAATCCTTTCCAGGAACGCGGAGGACGGAGTGATGTTAACTGCGTTCCTTCCATATACTCCACACAGCATTCTAAAGCCACAGAAGCCGGCATTGCCATTCTCCGCCCCAGCCATGCATTACCGCCACCCACACAATTCGACTGTTAGTGGCTTCATTCCCGGTTTTACGTTAGAGTGAACAAATTTTGCCCAGGGTGTGCGCGCTGGAATCGTTCGAGATACATTTCGGTACGTAACTAAGGACTCATTTGTATGATTTCGCACGAGTGAGTCCTTAGATGCGTACCGAATTAAATCTAGAATGATTCGAGCTAACCCCCTAGAAATCAACTATTACAATTAAGGTGCTTAATGATAGTATTCGGTGTTACTAAATTGAATCTCGATCAAGTTTCAATTTAGTAACACCGTTACTTTTTATTTAGTTTCAATTTAGTAACACCGTTACTTCAATTTAGTTACTAAATTGAAACTCGATCAAGTTTCAAAATAGCAATTATATATATTTATCAGCTTTATTTAGCTAAGCATGCGCACATTTGTAGCAAAGAAGCCACCAGTTGTAGCAATGTATTTAAGTATAACGCTATCTCTGAGTCATCATGCGTTAAACAATAAAGTACCCTACAAATCGGCAAATAAACGATGCAGAAGTCTCATGTTTATCACAACTTATTACAATTTTTGACAGCGCCTGTAGCCAAATGGAATGGAGGGATGGCTGCCTATACACGCATATATTTAGGCATAATAACTGCACAATTAGGAGAGTGTTTCGAATTTCCCCTAAGATGCCTTTCGCTTGAGTAACGCGCGCAATATAAAAACGGGAATTTGAAACACGAAGGTTAATCTTTCGGACGAGACGCTCATGTTCTGTGGAAGATATTTATATTTCGGGCAGCCATCTTTCCCCGGCCCCTCCGGATGCATAAAAATTATCTATTCGGTCAACATAAACAGCATTTTCCCCGTATCATTTTTTTACCAAGTCCGCATACCTTCCTGAACCCCTCATGCCAACCGAAATACCAATTTCTTCCCCCTCCTCTAGCTCTTGCGGCATTCTTTTCTCTACCACAACTTTATGAGACTCAACGTCTGACCCAAGACCTAACCCCAAATTCCTTCTGACCGATGATATTTATTTCTCAGAATTTCTCCAAAAAATCTCCTCTTGGCTACATAATACGGCAGCTTCATTTAAAGTTTTCCCCAATATATACCTCCGCTCTAAGCCAGGAGCGCCAGGAGTCATAATTCTCATCGTTAATGATTTATCCATGATGTTATATCTCCTAAAAACCGCTAACAAAGTCGTATTTCACACTTTTCCGGGCTTTTAATCCAACCAAGGATCATTAGCTCTCAGATCCAATGTACAGACCACTACATCATTGGGATGCCTTATCCTTAAGGCAATTTTTATGTGGATTATAGAAGCAAGCTCTTATTATCCACTATGGTGCAAAAAATATTTTTCACCTGGCAGTTTACTGGCAATTGCTAATAAAGTACGTATACTGAGAAAATAGCTTAGTGTTGCGATATGCGAATGATAGTTCAGAGAAGCCATTGCCACATGGACAGTAGTTTTTTGAGCCCAATTTCACACTGTTACATCCATCAAAACCTCATTGCTGCATGGGAACCAACTCCAATAGATCATCATATAAATTTCCTTAGATATAAGTAATCATATTCAGGGTAGTGGTATGAGGTCTATTTCGGAAAACTAAATGTGGTTCGGTTACTCTGCGGTTCGATACTCGTCCGGGAAGCCTTTTTTCCTGTGGCCGTTTTTAGCGTAAATGAACATAAATAATTTTTTTATAAAAATAAACAATAAGTCGAAATTCAATGTGTGAGCTAGCAATAGAGGATTTCAGGCAAAGCGAAAATTATAGGGGTCATTCCATGTCTATTCGAATAGTCTCGGAGATATTTCCTCGGAGAGGAATTTTGCAACGTTGCAATTTCTCTTTAACGGTTGCATGTTTTTCAAAACGACTTTGGAGTTTTAATTTTCCTATCAACTGATGACGTTTTGCCAAGTTTGGTCAAAATTGGGTTCCCAAAGGATTTTTTTGCCGATTTTCTGGTCGAATTAACGTGGAATGACCCATATATATTCAATTTTCCAGTTTATATCCGCAATACTATCGCAATAGTTTGCTTTGCAATTCTCTTTTATCTTAGCTATACACTTTTCCTTTCGTATCGTTATTCGCTCGTCCACTTCTACATAAACACGTTAATACTAAAAATATTATGATTTTCGTTATCCATTGCATCAAAAATCATTTCTGTAGTAAATTCCACATTTGTCACGCTTATCTCGAGTCCTTTAATCAATGCCACATCAGCCTAATATCAAGACAATGAACATAACTAATATTATTTTAACCTTCGCTCCTTCAACCGCTAGGTTTATGTACCACCTGCCTCATCTTTAAGAATTTCTGTCATAAAGGAAAGGTTGAACCAAAATTAATCACAGAGAAGAATATGGTAGAATAATACGGTACGGTAAGAATAGATACGGTAGATAAAATATAGTTTAATACAGGAGAGCCCCACTAATTCGGGTCCCGCTAATTCGGGTTTCTGGATAAATCGGGGCGGGCCAAAAAAAAAGTAAAAAAATTTTACTCACTAATATTTTACAAGTTAAACACTTCTAATAGTCAATTTTGTTTGTTTTACATATTTGTGTTTTGTCACGATGTAAGTAATCTTATATTTTCTTACGTTTTTAGTGCATCTTGAATATCCTTATATGCTTGAGAACCATGAATGACCTATAAAAATGTTTTAGGGTCGTTCCTACGGCAATAAAACCACTTTAAATGTTTAATTCGGGTTTTTAGTTAATTCGGGCATTAGCCGGACACAATTAGCCCGAATTAGAAGGGTTCTACTGTAATGCGTTTATATTCCATCAAAAATTAGTGGATTTTTTTTCTTCAGAATGTGGATTTAATGTCATTTTAAGTGATTCATTTTGATTACAAAAGGTAATTAACGCAATTATTTATGCTCACGATGGATAACAAGGTCCCGGGAGAGATATTCTGCCCAGTATCAAGATTTTTTAAGCATTTATTTGACACACAGAAGTTGCTACAGCGTCAATTGGCGTGTGCGCTTACTGCTCCAAGCAGAAGGCGAAAACAAAATAACAGTCTTCTGAACATTCCAGTTTTCTTCGTGTTTATTGCTATTAAGAGAGCTGTAATCTCATGGTTTATATGAATTGCGTTTAGTAAACTCCCAGTTCATGGAATGAATCCTGCAGTAGCTAAACTTGATAGTGTACGAATGGAACATTCAACCTCACGTAGGCTGGGTTCATTATAACAAAGGAGGTTTGGAACGATTTGGACCCGCCTCCTCCGTGAAAAACATTGCAGTTTATACACTCTTATGGTAACCATGTGTATTATAACATAAATAAAAATGACATCATGCCCAAGTTTCATCGCAGCTGTTCTTGTTCACCTTTCTGGCGCTGTTAAGTGAGCTGTAATCTCATGGTTTTTATGAATTGCGTTCAGTAAATTCCCAGAACTGAGGTATCAGCATGACACCTTAGAGGCAGAGAGAGGGAAGAGTTTCAGTAAATCACGCGTAGACTTGACTTGAAATCAATAAGAAAGAAATTCTCAATGTCATTCTTAAATGGAAATGGCTTCAAATGCGTAATTCAGGGGTTATAATCTTTTGATAAAAAATGTAAAAGAGGAAATTGCAGTATTAAGTGAAAATTAGGTTAAAACTTTCAAGTAAACTCGAAACCAATTTGTTCACAGAAGACGTTACATATATATTAAGAACCCCTGCGTATTATGCTAATTTTGATAAGATTAACAAGATTGGAGAGATAGGATGTCTTACCGATAAATTAAAAATGACCTTTTTACCACGTAGCTTAAGAGAGGACAATAGGCAGCGTAGCAAAGGGATAGGTAGGTTAAATATTGTTCGAGTAGTCTGTAGTGCATGATGCATGTAATAACAGCCAAAAATCCCTTTCTTATTATGTAATACTAACCATATAGCTATCTAGTATATATATCTAGTATGTCTCCATGTAGTAACCTAGCTTCATGTCATTACTGTATGTTTAGTGATCTTCACCCCCTGCCACACACCCTCGTGGTGGCTCGCAGGGTATTATGTAGATGTGAGGTTTCAATGTAATTTAATCCCCGGGGAGCGAATTCTACTACTAAAACTAGTTCGAATATAATCTACTAAAATACATATTTAGCACTTGTCCGCAAGTGTGTGCACTTCTTTGTTATATTGACGAATATTAACAATTTATGCCATTATTTATTCCACAAATAAGTTTGCAAAAGCAAAATTTATACGCAGGAGTGTCGCAAGTAGCAAGAACGTATGTCCGCACCAAACGAGATGACCACCGACTTCACAAATCAGCTGCGGTGCCCTCTCCAATGTATTCTAACCTAATTGGTCATAACCTAATAGCAAATACCTGCAGGATACGCGCGGCTATGGCAAAGCGTTTAGAGACGAGCCCGGATTGTTATTTGCGGAACAAAACGCATGAGGAGAGCGGTGGATTGGAGACAAAGAGGAAGAGAGTACGAGCGCAAGAGAAAACGAAACTTTAAGATGTGAATTATGAGGGGGGAGGGATATGGAGGAGGAATCGATGGGAAAACTTTGTGACGGAAAAAGGGTGGAAAACTCGAGGGAGAAAGTTAAGGGGAGCAGAAGGAACCTGTCATCGCGACAAGAGTTCCAACGCCGACAGGGCGAGTGATTACTCACTCGCTCGCGATCGCTTCTGCGAAATGCACAACTCTCTTCCGTCCCCTTCGCCCCACTTAAATGAGCCGTGAAACTCACCTACTTTAAGGGGCACTATTCATTTTTCTGACTCGCACATCCCCGCTGACATTGGTGGGACGGAAAACTTCTTCCGCGATGCATGAATACATTCACCAACACAGACGATCACGTTCATGCATCATCCTCTCACTGCGCACGTCATCACAAAGGAGAAATCGACAAATCTTCCCGTTCACGTCATCGACCTCGAATCACTTTAACACCCTGCAGTTGGTTGATTAGACTGTTTTTCTCTTTCCAAGATTTTTTGCAGCAGATAAATCAAAATTCATTCAATAGTAATAGTCATTAAAATATTTTGTTCATTCATTAAATGCAATGAAACTAAGAGTTATTAAATAATTTATTGATGTTAGGGAAATAACTTCCTCATCCAGTATCATCAAGTCATGGAAGGCACATCCCATCAAATAAATTTCCCTGAATGGAGGAGATTGCGAGATTATGCATGGAATACATTTAGAACGTTACTGAACAGCATCACTCCGTTCCGGATCAAAGGCGCGCATACGAATCCAATTAATAACACTGAGTTTCAGAAGTTCTTTTGGAGCTACTTTAATCCAACTAAAATCCTGCATTACACGATCCTACATAGGACTTGATGCGTAGACGAAACTATAGGACTAGGGGTGGAGCGTATCGCTTTTACACCAGCGAGAATACAACAGGAGTCACGATTTTAATACCTCTGTCCCTAGAAATAATGGATACTTTTGGGAAATAAATGAGCAAAATGTGATCAAAGTGGATTTCTAGCTGCAGCAACGGGTATATTAATCTGGCATATTTATTCATCACAAATTTTAAAAACCTGAATTCGTCGACAATCGTGAAATGAGATATTTTAAAATATACCCCTAGCGAGATAAAAACATTGAATTTGATCGGTACATAGTAATTAAATTTAGTTTAAGTTTAGAAACTAAGACCACTCCAGACACGAAGTCGAGCACATATGTTGGGACAAAAATATTTTTCTGTGAAAGTTAATTTCATTTATCTTCGAAGGCAAAAAAAATTACGGTCGATTACGAAATGAATATA
The DNA here is from genome assembly GCA_933228895.1 of Platycnemis pennipes. Taxonomy (NCBI): domain Eukaryota; kingdom Metazoa; phylum Arthropoda; class Insecta; order Odonata; family Platycnemididae; genus Platycnemis; species Platycnemis pennipes. Next base: position 116,824,334 of record OW121850.1, read on the forward strand.
TACTTTCTAAAGTCTATTTTATTCGGCCTATGTTTTTTTAACCAATGGGAATCTTTGCTTGAATCCGGAACATCCATTACATCGTTATAGGAGTGAGGGGAGGAAATTTCGATGTCGGATGGTTAAAAAAAATAATTTATTTTTCATTCTCTCTAATCTTCTCCGTGAAAAAGCACCAAAATATTGCATTTAAAATTGATGTACAACTCAGATAAAGCCCAAGTAAGTTAATGAGCTTCGTTTTAAAAACATTCCACACACTACGAGCGATGACGCACGATACGAATCATGCTGGTACTTCATCACAGGACACAACAGACCTAATATGGTAGCCTCTGCACTTAATTTTGCACGGGTTGAAGTAATGAGGGTTCACATAAACTCGGGCCGTGATCCCATGCACGTAACGTTCGTAATTTACAATAATTGAGCCGCTGATGGCGGCGAAGTCACTGGCGGAAGGATAAATATGAAGGTGTGGACAACGACCTAGAGAATGGAAGGATATTCGTAAGACCCGTGGGTTACGCAAGAGAAAATATGGGACAACGAAGGACGTTAGTCCGTAATAGGAACAATGCCACTGCATATCGCAATCAGGCAGATTCAGATAAGCCGATTTTTAAGCATTAAGGTGTACACGGGTAGTTCTCATTTAAGGACAAAACGCTAAAAAACACAAACAATCATTTAAAAAAATTAATAATTTTAAAACAGTATCCACCAAATATTTAATCACATAATAAATAATCCATATCCCCTCAAAAAATAAGTTTAAAATCACGGTCTTTTAAATTATTCAATTAAAGCCTTGTAAATTAGAGCAATATCACAATAATTATGGTTGTCATGAGGGGTTTTTCAAAGTCATTTGGCAACGCTTGCGTCATTAACATGTTGGTATATTATTAATTCTGCGCATAAAAAACAGTTCATCATCATCAGTCTAAATTATATATCTACGTCCCTCTAAGGTAGTACCAATTTAAAATATTTACGATAATTAGAGTATATAATGAGTGCTATTGTTACGCTATATTTTGAAAATAACAACTGTGGTTTCAACACTCTTGAGTTCCATCATTAAGGTCAACCAATAAGAAGCTTTCCTGTCTTTTATACGCTGAAACCATAATCAGTAACGTTAATAATAACTCTATCACTTAATAATTAATTACTTAAATATTAAATTCTTATATAATATTTTGTAATTATTTATTATAATATAAATATTTATAATTATAATAAATAAATATCAATTCTCTTTATACACTGAAATAGACTACAAATACAAATGTTCACAAATGGATCCCTAACATTCTTCTACGATTACAGCAAACGATGCCAGCCACCGCAATGTAGTGTAGCGGGGGTGTTTCTAGGAATAAGCCAGTCATGTATTTTCAGCATGAAAACTACCACTGTGTTAGTGACTACCGTGACTACACGGCCGGTTTTAGTCCGGTTAACCAAAATACACCAATAGAACACAGTGACGTCACATGAAAGAGCCTCCTGAGTCTAAATACCGCGTCGGGCAGATACTGCACGAATTTAATACAAATACTTCTGGTTAGATGGAAAACATGCAAAGAGACTTATAAAACAATTACAACAACCCATGCAATGTCCCGTTATGGTTCCAGTTCATTAGTTCATTATAGGACTCCTATAGGAGTTCTATAATGAACTGGGATTCCTATAGGAGTCCTACTGCAGTTCATTAGTTCATTATAGGACTCCTATAGGAGTCCTACAGATAGTTCATTATAGCCATATAGGTCATATACCGATCCTAATCAACTCTTCGGGGACTTTAATAATGCATGTTATTGTACCTTAAGGAGGTTGGTCCGAAAAGTGAAAGTCATGTCATTTTTTTTATATTTTCAGCACTTATAGAACTTAACTTCCTCTATCTAATAAAGTAAAGATAATTATACCTACCCATACTCCTTTTTGCACAAATTGCATTTGAAATTACATACGATTAACGGCGAGAATGGCCATCACATGGGAATATAACGTTTAAAAATACCATAGTGACATGTCATTTTTGAAAAAAACTGATATTTTATGCGTAATTTCACAATAAATAAAATGACACGAAAAAAAAGGCATCAACCCACCGTATTTTTCGCTCAATCCACCAATTTCTGCGCTTATAGCAGACGAAATGCGTTAGTTGTCTTAAAGTGGCGCTGCGGTCGCTCTATGTAAAATGTATGGCGTATGAATAATATCATTACTAATGAGATATTAAGGCATATTTCAGAAAAATATTATAACATAATGTTTGATAGTAATATTCTGGTGTTATAAATTAGTAAATTCATTGAGGTCATGAATTTATTTCTTTAAAGTAAATGCTGAATTGACTTCATAGTCGAGCTGATTAAAATTATCATAAAAAAGAAATCCTTCTAGTTTACATCGTATTTCTTGTGATACTTATGACTTTCAATAGCTTAGTTAATTTTCTTTGTGAAGTAAGGATCACTTAGCAAGCATTTACTCGTACTTAAATTAATTAGATTCCTCAGAAAACTTGACTCACGCAGTCGCGAGCCAACCTCCTTAATTAACGCGGAAACATTTGGTATTTCAAATTTTACACTAATTCTCACAAGCTGAAATAAATACTATGATTTCATGCCACCATTTCAGTTTCCGGGGTTAGTTTACTTCCATTCACTCGGCTAAATACTCCGTGAAGACCTTTATTTCGGCTGGTAACTCACGCGAACTCCTCACACGGCCACAACGCGAGATGAGAACCAATGCAGACAAATAATTCAACAATGCACTTCATTCCGCCAGCGGCCCCGTGCCGCCACCGCGGAATGCCTAGGATTCCGTATATCCCAGAGGACGCTTACGAGCCCCCTTTTCTTCCCCACATTTCAGTGGGCAGGGTAAGGACGGATCCTGCGGGCGTTTGAGAGTGGGAGGAAGGGATGCGTGAGAGCAGGAAGGTTGGTTCTGTCGGAGGGGACGCTGGGATAGGAGAGCAGTCCCGGGCGAAGAATGGCGATGAGAAATACTCCCGAGGGAAGCGGGGGGAGGGGAGGGGTGAGTAAAAGGGAAGATGGAGAGATGGGGGTGGAGAACAAGGGAGGGGGGAGAGTATACACGGAAAGGGCGGAAAGGGTCCACGGGGAGGTGGGAGGGAGGGATGACGACGGCTCCTCCGCCAATTTAGATTTGTGAGGAGAGCCCAGAAGCGAAAAAGGAAGGAAGCCGGGTTTGGCCCTAAACTAGACGAGTGCACGGCACCCTTGCCCGACGCCCTGGGGCTCGCTGGTAATGCACAGCGGAGGTCATTAACTTTCACCCGGCACTGCGACCATATAAAATTCATCGCGGACCGGAACACCTACACCCCACAAACTAGACTTCTTAAACGCAACGGGACTGGGACATTGGCACCTCTGAACACGAATCTAAAGCCTGTATCACATCTGCATCTACATAATAATCTGCAAGCCACCATAAAGGTGTGAGGCAGGGGGTGAATTCACATAAAACATCCATTACGTATCATGCATAAAAATGGATCAGTAATAATATACTAGTCTAAACTTCACAATTTAAAAACAGATAAAAATAGCAAAGCAAGCTTAAAAACATTCTGTTAGTTGGGTTAGCTCAAAGTCCTTATACCAACATGCTACTACCTATGCTATCTATTCATACACTCGTATTTATGCTAACGTAATGTCATATAACATTGTAAATTAAAAACGTAATGTAACGTGACAGTAAAAGAGTTATTTATAACTATTCGTAGGATTTTATGAGCAAAGAAGAACATTATGAATTTGTCAGTTCAACAATCTATTTCTCGAATTTTGTGATTATGGTTCGTTCTAACATAGTAAGTTGGAGTTCGCAAAATATTTTTAACGTCATCAGTGAAAATATTATCCTGAAATTTATTCAAGAAATTAAGTCTAAATTTCAACCTACGATCTGACTATCATTCCCATTTTAGTTCATTTAATAGATTGTTAACGCTTATCACAAGGGATTTGATCGTCTGATAATCTGGTATATGCTAGCAAGTAGAAGAACTCTGCAATATCTTTTGATGCAGTACCATCAGATTCAAATATCTCACATTACCGCGGTGATCCTAGACCTCATAACTGGTGCAACCCTAATTTCCGAAGTGCATGACTAAGTAATACCGTTGATCAATCAATTACTGGTACCGTGATCTTCAATTAATATCACTCGGCTGAGAGACGGCTCTAACTTTTTTTTAAATTATTTATACCAGGGTAACATAATGGAGTTAGCTACTTACCTTCAAATTAAATCAAAATCTGGGTATACCACAATTTTATCCATAGAAAACACGAGCTTTTGACACTGCACGTCATCAACAGGTGATAATTATAAGGAAAGCACAAGTTCATGTAGTTTTTCCTGGTTAAATATACGTTTTTATGTTTTGTAGTCTTCACCTAATACTGATGTTCAATTTTAACACCTGGCCAGTGTAGTACATCAAACAAATTGTATAAGTACGTAGTTTTTGATTATATTTAAAGTACCTACTAATTTAATTTTGGCGTAGTCTGAGAAAGACGTTTCAAGGCAGCTCCAAAATTAATAAGCCCTCATTTCAGTACTAAGCACTGACCAACATACCAAGTCTGGTGGAGAATTTAACATCACCTAATATGACTTAAGATTAACCTCCCGCGGAACTCCACAGGTTCACTTCACGAGAAGCACAGAGACGACGGCTGGTTGCAGAGGCATTAACCTTCACCACAATTCTATTACGTGAACTAGCTCAGCGTCTATCTCACACTCCGACCCGTTTTGACACTGCGCATTACCTCCACAACGTGAACATTGAAGACGTGACCTGAATATTAATACTTTCCGGCAGAGGCGCGTTATCTTTAAAAGTTCCCTAATATTTATAAACGCACTATAAGCGTAAAAAAGTACTTTTGTTATCAGTAACGACAATAATAACGATTTTATGCATCTAGGAGTTAAGTATCCCCACATAATGCTGCACGAAGCAGGTCTTCCATGAAATATCTCTCGGGATGAATATGATCGTAGACGGAAGGACACTGAAGGTGGTTGTTTAAGGAAAAACACCAACTAACCATGGTAAGGGGAGAGAAAGTATAGCCATTTTGGGTGCTATGAAGGGAGGCAGAACATAGAACACAGCACTGAGAAAAAAAGCGTAAGGAAAGAAATGCTCAAAACATGCGGAGTAAATGAATGAGTGAATAATGAGAGCCTAAACTGGTACGTCCCCAATAAAAATAATTATCTTTAATCATTGTTTTACTCACGATTAATTACTGACAGTTCATATCCTCTGATATTTCAATGCAAATATTATCACTCCGTTTCCTCCCCAAAAAAATTTGTACCTTATTAGTTAATCGTATATAAAATGAGAATAAATAATAAATATTCACTCATATAACAAGTCAGTGTTAGTGCAATTTATGAGATGAAATTGATAAAAAAGCACAATGAATGACTGGAGTAATTTTCGTATCAATTAAACTACCTCATTAAAAACTAGCGGTATTTCATGATTGAACTGATCAACTAAAGAAGAAACCTTAACAAAATGTCAAATGATATTAGAAACACAAAGACTGTGTTTCTAATACTGACGTTCAATTTTAACACCTGGCCAGTGTAGTACATCAAAGCAATTGTATAAGTACGTAGTTTTTGATTCCATTTAAAGTACTAGTTTAATTTTGGCGTATGGCTATCTAATAAGGCTATCTTATGTTAATTGTGGTTTCGTCATTGTTTCCTCTCTATGAAAGATGTTCAACGTTAGGTTTGCAAGAGAATAAGCAAGAAAAAGGGAAAGTGCTGGCTTATGCCAGAAAGAGTTCAAAGAGAGCTACCACAGGGTACAGTGGAATACCGTGTCTCAGACGAGCAAAGAACGTGTGTAGCGAAGATTGGTAAGATTTGTAAAGGGACGATACGATAACCTTATTAGCGTAACCAGTCTATTAAATGAATTAAATTGGGAATCATTGTCAGATCGCAGGTTAAAATTTAGACTCTTAAACAAATTCCAAGACCATATTGATACAGTGATGATGCTAAAAATATATTGCGAACCTCAACTTACTATGATAGACTGGACCATAATCACAAAATTAGAGAAATTGATTGCCGAACTGACAGATTCAAAATGTCCTTTTTTCCTCGTACAATTAAGGATATGAATAACTGTAAATATATCCAGTACGAGTGTAGCAATGGATAACATTGGTAGCTGCATTTTGGTATAAAGACTTGAAGCTAACCCAACTAACAGCATGTTTTTGTATGTTTGCTTTGCTATTTTTATCTTTTTTCAAATAATGTAGTTTATAACAGCATATAAATTCTAATCCTTTTTTATCCATGATATGTAGTGCATATGTGGTAATAATTCACCCCCGGCCACATACCTTTATGGTGGCTTGCAGGGTATTATGTAGATGTAGATGTAGAACTTCTATATATCATCCCCAAAGCATAAAATTAAAAGTACGAATATCTCAAGAATGCCTATCAGTACCAATAACAAAACTACCAGCAGCGCTGAGTTCATTGCTGATGACACTATCATGACTCGGACACAATCATCTACACGCATTTAGCTGTTGTTTCCTATACTGATTATTGATACCTACATTTGGCGAGGGATAAAATCTGTAATGTACATTAATGAACTGCTAGCAATAAATGCTACAATAAAATTAAATTTTACATGTAATTGGCATAGATATAAGAGTAAGGAAAGTAAAATATCTGAGAAATATTTTGTAGGCATTACACGTTATCTCCATAAAACTGTACTAAACTTTCCATGAAGATACGTTCCCTTTACACCACTTTATCTCGAACTCATATCCATTTTAACCTAATTTTCATCATTGGTAGCGTATCACATGCCAACGTGGCCGGCCAAATGCATTAGCGGTGGCTTGGAGGAAAGCATGAAGTTACACACAAAAGTCAGAACACTAAGCTTCATAATGCCCGCGGCGAAGGTCTCACGCAAACATAATACCATCCTTTCTTCTTACGCCGGAATGCATGAACAGGACGTAAGCCGTATCACTGACCACCTTGTATGAGCACTTAATAGCCCTCACCAACATGGAGACCAAGAACTAGTGAATTTTTCCCGCATTCTGCACCATGGCCAAAGAAATTACCAGTTTACCGCTGCTTTGCGACACCGAAAGAATTAATTTCATTGTTTTGTTCCCCTTCCCTTCACACTATTTCTGGCTATAGTTTGCCTTCGAATTTTGACCATGCACCACCTAAGTATGTACCTAAGTCAACACGTATTCATATATAAGCATTGATCTTCATTTGGACCGCACATACCACCTGAACACGGAATGCCTTCATCGAAATATCTGCCATGAAATCCATAAATTTCATTTAAACTTAGAAAAAAAAGTATTCTTTAAGGGAATACGTGAGCTTTTTTTCACATTTAGAAACACAATAAATACTTATCTATTTTGGCCTACATTAATAACTTACAGTATATTATTGCAGTAATTTAATGGTAACATACGAGGTTCGTAATACGACCACACGGTAAAATGATGAAAGAAAAAGGAAACGCTTTATCCGTAGGTATACAATATAAAATTAAAAGGGAAAACCGAAAAAAATGTATTCCACGTGTAGTTAATAGTTTCGGCTTCTACACTGTGAAAATTCATGTTATAACTTGAAAAAACCAATATAATTTTTCACAATATTTATCTAAAGAGCCGGTTCTATCGCTCCGACATCCTTAATTTGTACCTTAAGATGACGCTTGTGCGTTAAAACCCGGCTACCAAATAACAATAGGGTAGTTTCCTATTATTTTTTTATTGTCTTGACCGAAATTTTATAACCTCTGGAGTACGTGTTTTAAGCCGTTCGATTTTTAAATGACGTTAAGTATTTTTCCTCATTAATTAAAAAGTAAAAAAAATCAATGGCGCGAAAACGCGACGGCAAACTATTGCATGCCGGTTAATCCTACGTGTGACGTCAAACTATTTCCTCTACCTGCCACCAGGTGGTGCTGCGGGCGCTTCCAAATAGACGCCGCACTCCGTTAAAGCTTATAAACAAGTATTGGAGGCATATTTATTCCGTTAATTTATTATAATTAACTTTTATTTATTTATTTAACATTACTTATGCAGTTGATTCATTTAAAATCAGTTAGTATTCCTTTCACAAGCATATCATGTAGTTCGCCTATCGCCGCACGACCTTCACGCCATGCTTCGTCGTAGCAGAATACACAGCGAGCAGGACGACCTTGAGCCTATAAAATGACTAATAATACCATGTTTAACAGAGAATTCTTTTCCAACATTGATAGTTTTTACATGTTAATACTAATAAATATTCACTAGAGCTGAGGGGCCCTGAAATACAACGGTAAGTTCAGGAGACGAATTTTCCTATGCTTCGCAACGTAAACTACCTACCTGTTACGTCAGCATGAAGGCAGCGCACCCCGCCATTTCAGAGCCTTTTCAAATGGCCTTAAAATTAACATTTAATTCTCTAGTAAACTGGGATTTCTCAATACAAACTTTTTGCGTAAATTAAATACATTTATGGCAGGGCACAAATCGCAATTAATGAAGTCTGTTTTCTTTGATGAAGGAAACTACCCTATTGTGAAAAATTATATTGGTGTGTTTTTAAGTTCCGTATTTCGCGATTGTGGGAGAGTTATTTCGCATTCTGTTAGGGGTGCCCTGGTAAACCCTCGATGGAAAATGCAAACAGAGAAGGAGAAACGGACAACAAAAATCCTCTTTAAGCCTCTTGAGGCAGGGAAATCCTTAAGGCAAAACTCATAATGCAAACAGATTAAACATGAATGAGAATTACAAAGAAAAGTCAGAGGCGGACACCACTAATCTGATCTGATTTTCATATTTTGGAGAATGGCATATTAATATCACTATATAACTATGATTCGTATTGACATCATAAATATTTACCCTTATCACATAAATATACACCGTTCCACACACGAAATATCGAATATTTTCCTAATTGAGTCGCCTTTACCACCAACTCAATTACGTTTCCATAATTTGAGACGTGATGAAGCTTATAGTTCTCCTTCTCCCTTGCTTTCTTTATTATATAGCCAAAATTTGAAAAAAATAAACATTTTCACTCACAAAATCTAGCCTTCAACGAAATTAAAACAAGATACTTTGCCAGAATACTTAAATTTTTTACCTTTAAATTTCACCTGGGAGAACAAGAGGGCGTAATATTATGATATTATCTTTCCCTGATAATTCGTGAGTGGTAACTAATGCAAATGGTCATACGGGGAAATGCAAGAGCTAAAATAAAAGGACTAAAAGAGTTCCTGGAATATAAGGAACACTCCGTTTCGTATACTAAACACACCATTTAAGCCAGTCACCCAGAGGAAAACAACAACAAATTATGAACGATATGAATTTCATATATTTCCAGAATAACTAGAAAATATCGTTAAATGAGCAAATATTTTTATGCACACGCAATTACTTACATAGTCAATGACCGCATCAATATTTATTCCGCTCCAACACAAACCAAATATTTAAGGTTACCTTAAAGTGGCTCCATCCCCCCTCAGATATTCAGCGAAATACCTTTATGCTCGGTAGCAACTAGACTCAAAATACAGGTGTGTCATTCCATGGCAAATCAACAAGGTCATTGTCCGTACGGCAACCGATTTGGGCCAAATTTGGCTAAACGTCATCATTTGATAAGAAAATGAAAACGTCAAAGCCGTTTTGTTACACACAAAATCGTTTGCGAGAAACTTCAATGTTGCGTAATTCGAATTTCACAAAAGTGACTTCACATCTGACGGCACATTTCCGAGACTAACAAAGCTACGGATGTGCAAAAGGACTTATTTTAATGACCATGAATTAAGAAAATGTAATAAAGTATATTATATTATAAATTATAACCATATTTATAAGATAAATGTTCAAAATTTTGAAATCTGTTTTTGACGATACACCTGTATTTGATTTTGCTCTTTTCTCCATATATTTTTGGCAAAATCCTCCAGTGGAAATTAAAAAGTTTGGTACAAATTATATTTCGAATGGGTTGAGGTAATCTTTCGAATGTCGCCGTGCCGGCAAAATCCTTGGCGCTTGTCATTAACAGTAGGCTAATACCGACGCCAGATTTCTCTCCAGCCTACCTGCATTACCTGAAGCGTTCCTACCATTGCCCAATGGGGTCGAATACCATAATTTTTTATTGCCGAATCTGATAGAGATTGTAAACTAAAAAGACCAGTATTTTTCCGTTTTTTGATCCGTCAATTATAATACCCTACTACCCAACTACCACTACCCAACACCAAAAAAGTTTCGGGCTCAAAATTAGTTCTTTCCGAAGTATTTTGTCTCGCTAAACACGAAAATCACCATAAAAAGTTTATATTAGCTCTTGTTTTCAAGATACAGAGCCTACTTGAGTAATAAAATATCACTATGGCTGGTGTGTGGGAAACCGACTGTTCGAAAGCTGGAACTCCTGTAATAATTGGTTACAATTATCTTTGCGGATGAGCTGGCAGGGCTTAAACAAGTGGAGAAGGATGCCTTTCGTTTGAACTTGGACACTGTTGGTGGTCTTCACTGATGGAGGAGGGGGGGAGACCGAGAGAGTCTGATGGAGCGAACTTAGCAAAACCAAATATGTACATATTGTCGTACATTTTAGAATATATTTTGTAATATGATACAATGTTAAAATTGAAGAAGACGAAAATTTATTCTAAAATGAATGTTGGCTACTTCTACGAAGTGAATTCTGAAGTTGTTACACATATACTGTTGTATTTACTTGTTGAAGGAAACACTTGAGCCACAGTTGTTCCAGGCCCGGACACTGTAGGACGAGGCCGACCAAGCCGAGACACTGTATGTGGTTATGTATTTGGAGAGGAGAGATGAAAATCCCCACTCAGTGGTTCTTATATTAGCTGTAGTTCCCTCAGCTTCACTCTTCAGGTAGAATCTTTTTGACCATCATATTCCCCGGCTAATGAAAGCTGTTGTCCTGAGACCGACCGTCTTTCGATCTTCGGCCACAGGTTTGGAGTGAGAGTGACAGCAGAACGAAGACATTGCACAATTCCTGTGACATTCTCTGCAATTTGCCTTACAACTGAAGGTAAGCAATGCAATGATATTATCTGTATCAGTCCAATCTATGGTATCCATTTTTGACATTTTGTATCAAGTTCCAAATGTTTAATCCCACTTCGGAGTTTTCAAAATATGAAAATTGATGTTCTGAGGCTGTATTGTAGTTCTGGTTTCTGAAATTATGATCATTTGTGGTTGAAATTTCATTCAGATGTTAAGAACGTTTTCGATTATTCAGAAAAGTACTAGATTTCAAATAAAGAAATAAAAAATGACGATTTGATATTTTTGGGTCTGGGCGATTTGAATTTTATTCCTCTCTTGGATTTGGGGGTATTTAGAAAATACTTATTGGTTAAATATAATCAGAATTGATGACTTAAAAAGATAACTAATTGTTTCAATTTTTTACTTTCAGATCAGAATGCCATGGAAGTGTGTTAATGACGTTGACAACTTTTGCTACATCTGTGGTGAAATGACTTTTGCAGCCCAGAAGCGCACCATCAGCCCAATCGTTAAAACAGCTTACTTCCATTATGTCGGTGTAAAAATAGGTGACCAGGATAAACCATGGGCCCCACATGTTTGTTGTAAATCTTGCTATGTGAGACTGCGAGAGTGGCTGAGTGGGAAGAAACAAGGAAAGAAGTTTGCTGTACCCATGATTTGGCGTGAGCCAACAAACCATGTCGACAACTGCTATTTCTGCATGACGCCCCCCATGAAGCGAGGTTGGTCAACAAAGAAGAAAGAATCAGTACATTATCCCAGCAATCCATCAGCCATTCGGCCCGTTCCTCACTCGGCTAATCTGCCGATTCCTGAATCACCTTAAAATTATAAGGTTGAAAAAGGTGATACTGAAGAAGAAGTCGTTATATCTGGGACTTCCTATGATCAAGATTTAAAGGTGGAAGAGTTAAATGAGCCCCACAGACTGAATCAGACAGAATTAAATGATCTCATTAGAGATCTCGACTTGCCTAAGGAAAAAGCAGAGCTTTTGGTGTCAAGAATGAAGCAATGGCATCTACTCCAACCAGAAGTCAAGATCACAGAGTACAGGACTCGTCAGAAGAATTTTCCTATTTTTTTTGAGAAGAAAGAGCATGTGGTTGCTTGTGTGGATGTCAATGGCTTGATGAATTCCCTGAACATTACTCATGATCCAAGTCAGTGGAGATTGTTTATAGATTCATCCAAGCCGAGTTTGAAAGCAGTCTTACTATACTTACAATGGCAACCTTCATCCTTCTATTCCAATTGGATATTCCGTTCACATGAAGGAAACTTACGGGAATGTAAAATTTAATCAAATACGAGGATCATAAGTGGCAGATCTGTTGTGACTTGAAAGTTATTGCTTTACTCCTGGGAGTGCAGTTAGGCTATACTAAGTACTGCTCCTTTCTGTGTTTTTGGGACAGTCGAGATAGAAAATCTCACTTCATACGAGACAAGTGGCCTTCAAGAAATCTGAATTCTGGGGAGAGGAACATTCAAAATGACCCGCTGGTAGATCCAAATGATATTATGCTTCCACCCCTGCACATTAAGCTGGGAATAGTGAAGAACTTTGTGAAAGCCATGAAAAAGGATGGAGGCTTTCCAATACCTTAGAGCAAAATCCCCAAGATTGAGTAATGCATAGGTTAAGGAGGGAATCTTTGTGGACCCTCAAAAACGCACGACTATGAAGGACCCTGAGTTTGATAAAATTTTGGAGGGGAAAAAGAAAGCAGCCTGGGATGCTTTTAAGAGCGTGGTACAAAGGTTTCTAGGCAACAGAAAAGAGGAAAACTATCAACAGTTAGTGAAAGAACTCCTAGAAAAGTTCCATGATGTAGGTTGCAATATGTCATTAAAACTTCATTTTCTCCACTCCCACCTTGATAATTTCCCTGAAAACTGTAGAGCTGTAAGCGATGAGCATGATGAAATGTTTCACCAAGATATCTCTGCAATGGAACGTAGATATCAGGGTCGTTGGGATGAATCAATGCTTGCCGACTACTGCGGGACTCTGACAAGAGATGTTCCAGATTTGACACACAAAAGGCAACCCAAAAGGAAACGTGCACATGAATAGGCTCAAATAAACCGCTGCTTCATAAAAAATAAACATTGTTTAATGAAACATTTCCTATTGTATTGTACTCATTGGACAACAAAGTATATCTTCTTCAAATTACCATTAAATCAAAAGGTGGGCTTTTGCATTTCATTCTCCAGTGGACTGTTGTGTATCTTGAAAACAAGAGCTAATAATAAAAAATCATTAACATATTCGTTTTCCTTGACCCAAAATTAGTAAGAATTGGCTAAGTTGAACCAGGAAACAGACGAAATGTTCTTTTTTGTTGAGTAGTGTTATATATCGAGTTATAAGCGGCGAAAAACTGATGTTTTTAACCCTTTCGGAAAAGTGGGTGTGGTGCAACCTCTAACGTATATCGACTTCGTCCATTCACTATTGAGCCCGCGAAGCTACTTTGCCTTATCGAAGTGGGGGGACACAGCTTACTCAGCCAATCGGAGTAGTTGCGACAGCATCTGTGCAAGCAGACATTCCGAGAACCACCCTCCACTCCCTTCCCTTCCCCTAAAAGCAGTCAAGGACGGGAGGAAATGACGTCAATGATATCAAAACAGCTTTTTCTGTGGGTGTCACCTCTTGCTTATTTTAGTTTTTTATTTATGAGCGAATGCTTGTGGTTAGAAGATTAATTTTTTCACTATAATTCTTTTTTCGTTTCCATCTAACGATTTCCTGTACAAAATTTCGATTTCGGTTCCGAGTAAACGCCCCCATTATGAAAATATAATAAGGTATTATATTATAAATTATAAACAAATTTTAACGTTTATAACAATTTCAAATTTTTGAAATCTGTTTTTGACGAAACACCTGTATTTGATTTTGCTATTTTTTCCATATATTTCAGGTAAAAACCCTCCAGTATAAATTAAAAAGTTTGGTACAGGTGGTAATTCGAATGGGTTGAGGTAATCTTTCGAACGTAGCCGCGCCAACAAAATCCAACTTAACCCTACATCACAACACCCAACCCAACCCAGCGTTATGCATGCACTAAAAATATTTTTCTCAAACGTATTTAATTTCTACAGGAGGGTTGATCCTAAAACACTTGAAAAAAAGAGCAAAATCAAATACAAAGTTGTGTCATCAAAAATATATTTCAAAATTTGAAAATTTTATTAGCTTAAAAAAATTATTTGCATTTTATAATATCACCCCTTATTACGCTTTTTAAATTCAAGTCTTGTAGATTTTAGAAGATCTTTCGCACACGTGTAGATTTAATAGTTTCGAGGATATAACGTCAAAAGTGTAGTCACTCTTATAAAAATCGAATTTTGCAACGTTGCAATTTCTCGCAAACGGTTGCATGTATTATAAAACAACTTTGGACAACTCATGTTTATATAATACGATGACTTTTAGGCAAACTTGATGAAAATCGATTTCGCTACGGGTTATATAAGCACTTCCTTGTCGATATGACGGTAGAAAGACCTTTATCGGGCAAAATACCACACAATCACTTAACATGTCGATTAAATCCAAGGAATATTGTGTGGGTCTTACTGAAGATCGTATTTTTGTGAAAGCCTATATTCTAGGATTTATTCGACAATTCTATTGGTTTGAGTCATGACCAAATCAGTGTGTGCCACCTATTTTGACTCAAAACAAAATCTATATGATGGAACAACGAAGAAAAGAGGAGTTGAGAAGGGGTAGCGAAGTCAATGAGCGAAAATAACAATGGAGGAACGGTTATGAAGACTGGGAATATAGTTAGGACTATTGGGCGTAGGGGGTGTCAGGAAGAGGAGAGAGGCGTAATCCAAGATAGAGATGGAGAAAGAGAGAGGGAGAGAGAGAGTGAAGTTGAAGAGTGGGAAGGTCCAGGACGACTCTTAAAGGGAACAAACTCAGCGGTAGGAGTTGGAGGGTGAGAGGAAAACAGAAGAGGAGGGAATGAGGGGAAAGACGAGGAGGAAGGGAGAAAAATTCCGGGAGAGAGAATCCGGGAGAGTTGGGGTGGTCTTTGAGACAGACCGGAATAATTTCAGACCCGGAGATGTTCTCGGCCTCCCAAAGGCTCGGATCCCGAATGATGCGAGAAAATTTAATTATGTCGAATTTTATACTCGGTAGTTTTCTGGCATAACTTTGTGGAAGAATTGGGATATCCAATGACGTGAAGGTCTTCCAACGAGCTGGTAAAATGGAAATTTGAGTAGTACCCAGGCCTTTGCTAGCATGGAAATCTTCAAAGGACCCAAATATCTCCTTTATAAAATTATAAGAGTAAGAAGGAAAACAGAGGCATTCTTTCGTTTTTGCTTCGTTAGGCAAAATATATCATGAGGATTTGGTGTCATGTCATAACAATGGCGTTATATTTGTAACCGTTACTTAATTACTTTGGGTGTTCACAGTTGATATATAATATATTGGACCTATTAAGCATAAATTTATATTTGATTAATAACTGATATTCATCAGGCATGTATAATATCCAATAAGGAATAAAATACACATCAGGCCAAGCATTAGTGGTGTAACGTGTCAATTTTAGCCATGTCATGCTTGGGATTTGGGGAGCCGCCATGTTGGGTTTTGTCTAGAAAATTTATACAGAGTCATAGGGAAATATGGCGTCGGCCTCGACAATGGCTAATTTAGCAATGAGCATGGTGATCCGGGGCATCCGCGAGTTGCAGTCCCCAATAATAGAAATTGTATCCGTGGCTATTGTTGAACTCGCGGCATGCTACGCAGGGAAAGTAATTTATGGCCGAGCGTAAACAATGAGGGAGTTTGACTATATAAAGAGGGACGGAGAGCGAGATGGGGCTTCTAACAATACTCCAGATCGGAGGAGAACCCTCGTTGGGTGTGAGATCGCAAAAGCATTGAGGTCTAGGAAGTGTCACGAGGGAAGCGGAGTCCACGTCGTAGAATCATCCGGCGGGATTGGACCTAATCGGAGACAGGCGACGAATCATCAGCCAAGACGGAGAAGCCAGGGTACACGAAGGAGGCGGGGATCGCATATTGGAGGAAATCAGCCAGGAACTCCATATAAAACTAGAGGGATAAAGCGGTCCACTCTCCACTACTTTTGTAGGTACATAATTTTAAGAGGGTACTTGTTGTTTTGTATGTGAAGAGTGAAAAGTGAAGTGGCTCGTAATCATTGGTGAAGTGATTTATGGCCTGTAAATTTGAGCCTGAAGAAAGTGAAAGTGAATGTGATATTGTTAACGAATAGGAGGGTAATTTATTATATTGTTTATATTTATTTGTGTTGCGAGTCAGTATTTATGTAATCGGAGACAACAGATAGGCAAGTGGCATAACAAATAAAGATTGTTCAAAAGTATATAATATATTACATTAATGGCTCCCAACGTTTAGGCGTGTGAGTTTAGTTGTATTGTGTGTGAGAGAAAGGAAATTAAATTGAATAAATTACAGTGGTCGTGGGTTTTAAGGACTCTATCGTTTACATCTTATCTCTACTCTGCGATATAATTCTAAATGAAACACAACGTTCCACGTCCTGGGTGGAATTCGAAACCACGACCTTTGGGTTGCTAAGCCAGTACGTTAATGACCTGGCTATCACGGTCTACAGAGAAGGGTAAATTATATTTAGGCAAGTAGGTAGGAATAACTCTAAATGGACATCAAAATGCAAAAGCCCGGCACTCATATTTCGTTGAAATTTAAGAATATGAAGCACCAAAATTTCTCTCCTGAAGGAAATCTCTCATGACAGAAACAGTTAATTATTCTCCTTCGAGAGAATTGTAAATTGAAGTCAACATCGAGACGAATATCAACATGATATACACCATGACCAAATGTGAGTCAATTTTGAAAAACATGTTTATCCATACGCTTATTTTAAATTATTTAGCCGTTTGGGTGACCATCCCTTTCAATAACGCATTGGGAATTCAATAAATATTTTTAAAAAAGTGCGAATTGCGTATCATTAAAAATAATATAATTCTTTATTGTAAAATAAAGTTGAAAATAAACTTGATAGCATTAAAGCCAAATTCAATTTCCATTAATTCAAGATCGATAAAAAGCAATCATCAAAATAGTTTATCCGCATTTGAACAAAAAATATTCACCCTGTTTAATCATAATCCTTAACATTTTGAAGATAAATAAATAAAATATTATTAATAGCAAAGACTTATTCGCTTGTCAATATGGAATAATTAAAATCATTATCGTCCTATTTATTTCAGTTCGAAGTTGGATCAAACCACTGGATCACGTACCATATCGACGGAATTTGGTGAAATCCCATCGATTTCCTCGGAAGGCAATAGCCGGGAGGGAGGGGAGGCAGGAGGAGGGGAAAATGAGGTGGGAAAGGAGTGGGGAGGAAAGAGAAAGGGATTCCCTCCCCCTGGACCGCGTGACCAGAGATGAGAGGAGCGCACTTTTTATCTCCGGCAATGGAGGCGCGACGAGCGGCAGCGGGTGTGGGGGAAAGTGGGAAGGAGCGGGCGCAGCGGATTTGACCGCAGGAAAGAAATGAGCAACGCCCGTGCGGTCTCCAACCGACTTGCGACCGAAAAATCAAATTTTCCCATTGTAGGATGCGTTTCATATCGATTCCAATGGGCGATGTATTTCGTGTGCATTACGACAATAGAGTTTAAAAAAAAACCTTTATTTATTTTTTTTATTTAACACGAAATCCAAAAACAGCCAACGAGACCTTTTGGATTTTTTTATCAAAGGATAAATAACACAATCATAATACATAGGAAAAAAAATAAAACAAGAAGAATCAAATTAGGAAGGAAGTCTGTTGATAGCGGTTGTGAATGATGAAATGGATAACGTTATGTCAATGGAAGGGGTATTGAGGGAGTTGTGGGTAAGAGGCAGCCGGTAGGTTAGGGATCTCTGAGTGACAGATAAACGGTGGCGAGATAGATGAAATAAAGACGAATTCCAGGTTTTACGTGAAGGGACACGGAGAGAGACCATTGGGAGAAGGTCATTAGACCTGAAACGGCCATTCATGATTCCGTGGAAAAACTTAAGGTGACTAAGTGTGCGCCGACGTTGCAAAGGAACAAAGCTTATCCTTGCGCTTCCGGAACAAGAAATCATTCATCAGATCACACTGCTATATGTCATAGAAAATGAGCGGATTGGACGAAAGGGACATCGAAGTAGCTACCCGAGAGAAGTGACCCATAGTAAGGTCATTTGATCCATTTAGGATAGGTGGGCAATTGGATAAACGTAGGAGAGTTTTCTAGGAATTATGAAACAGGAACGAAGGACGGGTGGAATGGATTAGTCCCATTAGCCCACTCTTGACGAAAGGTGTCTAGAGTTTAACTTCTCATCCAAAAGACAAAGGAGATCGGGCTGGCTTGGTGGCTAGAGTACCTGGCCTCCCATCCAGATGGCCCGGATTCCCGGCAGTGGTGCATTTTTTCAGTGGAAAACCGGTCCGCGCTTAAGTGCCTAGTGGAGGGCATTTCAAGTACAATACTCAGCCCGTCTAATGGGATGTTAAGCCGTGGTCTCCTTGGCGTCTTGGGTTAAAAGTAGGCTAATGCTGACGCCGGGTCTCTCTCCACCCTTCCTCCGTTCCCTGAAAACTCCTGCCATTACCCTCTTACCCGCCTATCCTTAAATGGTGCAAATAACCTCAGCTGTCGGTTGCCTTCCCTGAATAATCAACCAACCAACAGAAAGACAAATGACTATTCTTAAAGAACGCTCCGTACGACACCTAATTAGTGCTGGTACAGCAATGAAAAATCAAGACCTCGGGATGGGAAACCAGTAGATAGCTACCACGTCTCCACAATATCGATCTCCACAAGCAAACCATCATACCAAGAACTAAAGAAAATAAATATTTAATATCCCTTTAGAGCAACTTAACGAAGTATCGTCGCTGAAACCTTGACGTACGTATATGTATACGAGTCCTTGATAGGGCAGAATTTTCCAACATACCCGCTGTTATGTTAGTATGGGTTACGACAAAGCCAGAAATCGGTTCTCTCCGTGTATGGACAATATGGGACGTCATCTACCTGATTTGATTTTCAAAACTGTGTAAAACTTAACTTTAAATATGTGCCTACATAATAAAAAAAAATTCTGATTCATAAAATGGGTTTTATTGCGTTTTGAGAAAAAGATGTTATGTTGCCACATCCAGTATGTATATGAGTGCTTGATAGGGACTTCCGAAGAAATCACAAACTTTATCGACAGATAAAAGTATACAGCACGTTAGGTAAATACGCAATAACTTATATTTTTGAGAGTATATATGTCTGTTATTTGAAAATCGTTCACGTTTACGATTGTCTTAAAAAATATATGGCCATTGAATTTCTCTTTCTCTTCATGACGGCCGTAACTACGTTCTTTAATGCTCTAAGAGGTTGCTAGGGAAAACAATAACTCATGAAAAGACAAGGCATCTCTCTTTCGGAACAATGGTCGTTTAAAGTTGGCCGTTTAAAGAAGCCATCAAAATGTCAGCCTACATGTATTTCATTCATTCTTCACGAAATAAAAAGACTATAAACTATAACTAAAAGGTAGGTGGTGACCCAGGCGGGACGGAAAGAATGCCAAAATATTTGTAGATAAGACCTCGAAGGTGTCTAGCAGATATTTCAAAAATTGAAAGTTTCATGTACCCCTAAAAAACTTAATCGCAGTGCCGGATATATATATATATTTATATAAGCCTCAGTGACACCAAGCCTTGATCTTCTCCAACATATCTCTGCTCCACATAATATCGTGCGTCCAGCAGTTCTCTGTCTCTCCAAAAGACGGATGAGCGAACAAGAGGGAATACAAGACCCAATCTTTTCCTTATATTTAAAGCGGCACAACCAATTCTTTCTTCTCTTCACTGTCTTTCAAATAGTTCATGTCACCCAATATCAGTCACTGGGCCTCAGTTTTCATCTAATCCATCTCAACTTCTCATAGCATTGGAATACAAGCGCTTTTGCCTTACCTAAGCGGGAAAATAACTGTATGAGACAAAGTAACAACAAGCACCTAAAACGAAAGTTCTATGCATACAATATCGCTTTCCTAAAATAATCACAAGGTTGTACTTTGAAATACGATCATAAACAAATCTGTGAAGTAAGTATTTGTTTTTGGTGAACCAAAATGGAAAAACGCTTGTGGGCTAAGGATACACTTAAATTTCGAATACTCCAAACCCTTAATGCAACATGTTGAAGAAAGAAGACTTACGAGCGATTGTTTAATGCAAGGATTTCTGAGCGAGTGGTAATGCAAAATTTTAACATGACATGCAATACTTTGCAATTTATCAACCCATATATTGCTCACCAACAATTCATATCCTTAGTTCTATAGTTATATATCAAATCATATAGTTAGTTAAAGGATAGTTCATTAATATCCTCGAGGGGGATCAGGTTGGTGTGATGGCTAGAGTACTGGCCTCCCATCCCGAGGGCCCGGGTTCGATTTTTCAGTGGAAAACCGGTCCCCACTTGAGTGCCTAGTGGAGGGCATCTCATGTTCAGTACTCCGTCCGTCGGATGGGACGTTAAGTCGTGGTCCCCTTGGCGCCTTTCGTTAAGAGTAGGCTAATGCCGACGCCGGGTTTCTCTCCACCCTTTCTCCATTACCTGAAATGGCCCTACCATTTCCCACCTACCCTAAATGGCGTAAATGACCTCAGCTGTCGGTCGCCTCCCCTGAATAACCAACCAATCAATCCTCGAATATTTATATGCAGGAAGTCCATTTTATAGGCATGTCTCATTTGAGGACTTCTCCTGAAGTTCGTATCACAATTAATGCGGAAATTATCTTTGTCATCATTCATTATTAGCTCCAGTTCATTCAACCTCAATCTTATCGGGGATTTCAGATTGACTTTTACACGAGACCATAGACATGATGCCTGAGAATCTGTTCCTCATTTTTAAAGCGGCACTACCAATTCTTTCTTCTCTTCACCGTCTTTCAAATAGTTCATGTCACCCATGCAAAAATCATTATGAGGAGAGATAAATGGCAGCGATATCTTCACTACCTACAGCTCTATTCCGAGTGCATACCTTATTCTTATTTTAATTTTTGATTTGCGAGTGAATGGCTCTTGTAGGAAGATTAATTTTTTCACTGAGATTCATTTTTCGTCCCATCATCATCATCATCATCATCATCATCATTGGTTAACAATCCTCAGATTGGTTTGACGCAGCTCTCCACTGAGTCATTCTATCGGCTAATCTCTTCAAATTTACGTATTTCTTCTCTTCCACATCCTTCATCACTTGTTCCATACATCTCACACGAGTCTTTCCTTTGCCATTCTTCCCGTACACTTGTCCCTCGACGATTGCCTTCATCAGGCCATCATGTCTCATGAAGGGGCCGATTAAGTTGTTCCGTCTTCTCGTTAGGGTATTCAGAAGACTTCTCTTTCTACTCGGTCGATCCATTTTATCTTCATCATTCTTCTGTAGCACCACATTTCAAATGCTTCCACCCTTTTCTTCTCCGCTAGAGACATCGGCCATGCCTCACTGCCGTAAATAAAAATGCTCCAGATGTATATTCTGATGAATTGTTTCCTTACTTTTACGCTTGCAGAAGTTCTACTTTCGTTCCCACTTAACGATTTTGTGTGTAAAATAACGATTTCGGTTCCCAGTAAACACCCCATTCTTTCGGGAAAAAATTGAAGAATATTTGAATATTTAAAGAATATTTGAGAATATAAAGTAAGAATTAATATTCTCAAATATTAAAATTTTTTTAAATTTAATATAAAAATATAAATAAATTATAAAAATATAATATAAAAATATAAATAAATTATAAAAATAAAATAAATAAAATGTAAAAATACAATATAAAAATAAAATAAATAAAATATAAAAAATAAAATAAATAAAATTTAAAAATAAATAAAATATATAAATAAAATATAAAAATAAAATAAATAAAATATAAAAATAAAATATATAAAATATAAAAATAAAATAAATAAAATATAAAAATAAAATAAATAAAATATAAAAATAAA
The DNA here is from genome assembly GCA_933228895.1 of Platycnemis pennipes. Lineage (NCBI taxonomy): Eukaryota > Metazoa > Arthropoda > Insecta > Odonata > Platycnemididae > Platycnemis > Platycnemis pennipes. The sequence continues at coordinate 116,846,685 of OW121850.1, forward strand.
ATAAATATCATAGTAATAAAATAAAATATAAAAAATAAAAATAATATATTAAAATAAATTATTAATTAGAAAATAATATTTGAATCTGTGTGCGGTTCAGTGTATTTCTTTCATCTTACCCCTGTGCTCCTGTCTACCAGTGTAATGTGAGGCCCTTATATTTAAGAGGTGCATGACTGGTCGTACCGTAACTGTTGATAAAAATATAAGAAAAATATATTATTAAGTCCAGAACACTGTTCCTGGTACACGCGTATTTGAAGCGCCATAGAGCGATTGCGATGATTCTTTTTTGGGGCTCCACCTTGCTTCCCCTTGCAGCCCCTATATCGTCGGATCAATGAAGTAGTTCCCGGAGGCTGGCATTTCAACGCACGCACGGAGATGCTTTGGAAAATGCCACTGAGAACGCCGAGCGCTGTCACGCGCACTCACGCGAGTTAATTCGCCAGGATGAGGAAGATCACCGTTTTGCGTGACCTGATTACGAATCTGGATACCGTCGCTGGCAAGATGTACCAGAAACTTAAACTCGGTGGGTGCGTGATTAGCCTACACGCATATAAGTGAGCGTTTTAAGTACCAGGACTAAATTTTACTCCAAGAAAGTCTCGTAACCAGTGAGGTGAGGTTTACGGGGCAAATACATTCTAGAGATGAGTCTAAGAAAATATTTCTTACACCTCAAACTATTTCGTGAAAATAATCGTATGCTTTTCATTCAAATTAATTACTTACGCGTGGGAGATGAAATTTAACTATCGACAAAATGCAGGATTTGAACGCTAAATTTTAAATTTCAATAATTAGGAGATACAGTACAGTGCTGTTGAGCCACGTAGCCTAAAATGAATTCATATTCGATTACCGTTGACAGATGTTCAAAGGGACCTTAAAAAAGTGTTTAAAGTCTAGTCCGTTTAAGAAAACCAAAAGTTCGTGAGTTCGAACCGATCCTCGGAAATGGGTGTTGTGATTTTCTCAGCTGGGGATTAAGTTAGGCTCTGCGATTTTATATAAAACTTGAGGCTTGTAGCGTATCTAAACCTGATTCCTCCACTGCTAAAGCGATTGATGAAGCCCTAAATAAATGTAGGAAAAATTATCCGAGATCCATACATCAATCTGGAATACAGTTTTTCACTCGTAAACTTTCCTAAAAAATACCATATAAATATATTAACCTAAAGTGAATGTCCTTACAGTATCATTCAATAAAACTCTTATTCATGTTGAACATAATTTCTGCTCGTGCAAACGCGGATGTTGAGGAGTATACGACGGAGTTACATTAGTGTTACGCTCTATGACTCCAAGTATGCCAGGCTCCCTTCATCAGCACTAAACATTTTACCAAAATGAACGGGAGAAATTACTTAGCATATACCTACCACTGGTATAACTCACAAATATTGTTAAACTTTCTTTCCGTCACTCTCAATCAAAGACAGTTTCTATCCGGGACCCGCCACAGCCCACCTGATTGCAGAAGATGGAACTGACTAACAAAATGTTGGGATGATTTTAATTTAACACAGGTCAGCCCTTGAATTCCGCGAATAAAGGGAAAAAAGAATTTTCGATCCCATGCCGAACCCCTCTTAATTCAAGAGACCAAAGATGGAGAATTAAAGGGGAACGGAGGGAAGCCTCGTCAAGGCTTAGGGGGAATTGTTTTACCCTATCTCATTAAAGTGTTTATCCTTTCGAGATAAGGGCTACACAAAGGGATTTGGATGAGCAATGTATAAAAGAGCAAATGAGAAAATAAGTTTGAAAAGATTAACTGTATTAAGATGAAAAGAAGGGGTACCTAATATCGGATTATCGCAATCCCCGGTGATAGTCTGAGAATCTAAGGTTTAGCGCCGATACAAAAAGTGGATTTAACTTCACCCAACAGAAGTTGCGAAACATTTGTTGCACGACTTCAAAATACCAACCTTAAAGAACCCTATAGGGCCGTAGAGTTAATTCAACTATCCTTTCTTCGAGTGGAGTCAGCCCTGACGCCTCTAAAACCGCTTGTTTCGTCATCAACAAAATAGAACTACATGATGCATCACGGTAGACACGTACTCAGCTAAAATAAACCTAACTTTTTTATTTTCAAAAAAGTACCGACTCATGCGTGGAGATTCCCGTCATAAGCGACATATTGATAAAGATACGCGATAAATCTTTACTCGAAGGAAAAAAAATGACGTGCAATCTAAGGCACCCCCAAACTTCCCTCCGCGTTCCTATTTCCGATAATCCAAAAAGCATTCATCACACATATTTTCGAAGCCCGGAACTAATATCACCCCCACCGCCTTCCAACCCTTCCCAGAAAAAAAAGATGGAATGATCAAGAAGCGAGTCTTCGACGGAGGCGCTCAATATCGCTGAGGGCGCTGTGTGTATTTCGGCGATCTGTCACGGCTCAAGTAGGGGAATCCCAGAAAAGTTCCTCTTCCCCCACGTTTTTTGTCCCCCGCTGCAAACGACACACGAAATGATGCCTTATCGCGTCGTCGCTACAACAACTCCGGGCGCCGGGCGGAGAAACATACCAACGCCTCTCCTAACCAGGGGGCCGATTGTATAACTTTACGTTCGAACGTAAAGAGCCGTATTCCGTGGTGTTGTGGGAATTCTTCGAAAACAATTGAAGGCGCGATTGTGTAACTTTACGTTCGAAGGTTTTTCGGCTCACGATCGAAGGAAACCCGTCGACTGCTATATACTTGACGTTACGGCCATTTTCAATCGTTGGAAGGTTTGTTTTTGTTTGCATTTTCATGTATAAGTGACAAATTATCGTTGTGAGGAACGTTGTTTGAACTATTACGGAATAAGAATGTAATTTGAAGTATCAAATTGCTTAAAAAGCTGTGTACGATGTGACAGAGTGAATTAATTAGAATAATTATAGCAACGTTGGGTGGGTGAATGTAATGAATAGCAATTTAAAACAAGCTATCGGACTGTTACATATAATTTCAACTTTTAATTTCAGCATTGGCATCAACAGTTTCACTTGAGCAATGCCACTTACGGTGAGAATAATACATAGTGAAGATATAGCGTGTGTTGTGACTACACATTGTGGCAATTCAGCGATTGACAATGTTTTTAGTGAACTGTGATGGATTGCATGTGTTATGGTATCTATACAGATGTCAGAGAAAATTGTTGTCGGCAATTATTTCGTCGTTTCACCTATTGCCTTAAATTAAGATTTGCAATCTATGTGAATTGAAGTGAGGGGGATTTCTCTTGTCTTGTAAGTGTGATTGTTTACGTCCCAGTGAAAGTGGTGAAAGGATAAACAGTGTAGTGCTTTGTTATTCTTCATTCAGTAAAATTTCCCACCCCAAGTGACATCTTTTTATATCATTGCAAAGTGGTGTCCAATGTGATTGTGTTGAAATAATTATTCCGTCTATGTTTAAGGCAGGTAATGTCTAATTATCAATAAGCATTACGTATTGCCCTCGTAAGGGATTACTGTGTTGTTTGAGAGTGTTTTAAATTATGACTGTTGTTGTTTACGTCCAAGTGAAAGGGTGATGATTTTTATCGACTTATGCAACACATGCTGTCTCGTTTTGCTTTATTCATTAAATTTTGCCTAATCAAAAGATAATCTTTTCATTCACTCGCCTTGATGTCATTAGCCATAGGATTGTGCCTTTATTTGTGTGCCGCTGTGTGTGCCTGGAGAAGTTGTGTAAATTATTTAATGCTGCCTTATATATCTCACGGTAGGTTATCGTGTACCTACGTACAAGAAATCTGGTTATGGGAAAATAGGTATGCTACAAGAGAGACAGGCGGCACGGAATTTTAAAAGTCAGTTTCATAGGTATTTATCTTTGATGTGATGGAGAACGCTGTGAAAGTGTTTCAATAGTAATAAAGGTTGACTATTGCTTTAATGCTGGGGACTAGATTGAGGATAGTATTTAATTGTGTACCTATAAATAACCTAATTAATTTCTGTCTGAAGATGCATGTATATGTGCCAATACGTTGAGCGTAGTTTTGCTAAATGATATTTACAGTGAACCGTAGCGCATTAGTTAAATTACATGACGAGAATATCCGGAGTGATAATATAGAATTTCAACATGACGTACTATTTTTTTATGCATTATCAGCAATAGAGAACACAATTTGAGTGATAATGAAATATTATGAGTTGCGAATTAAGCAGACGTTTTTGATAATTATCTGTGAAAGTCAGGGTATGACAAGTAATTATGAATTAATTTATCAATTGGGAACGCATTGAGGCCACTGTATAATACTCGTGAGGAAGTTATCTTAAATTTTCAGGCATTGTAATGTTTATTATTAATTCTTGATATTCAAAACAAATGCAACTACTTCAAAATAAGCTCTTTGCGCATGCGTACAAGAGAAACAAGTGCGAAATATGCTGTAAATCTGACAACACCGTAACTTTCGATTGCCTGCTGACGATCGAGCTTATACAATCGCACTTTTCATCCTCGTTCGAAGACGGTGAGCTCGATCGAGAGTGAACGGGTCTCTAACGATCGAACGTTAGCCGAGTTACACAATCGGCCCCCAGGGGGGTTATTTTGTTATCTCACTTTAGTGAGAATACGTCATAAAATGTCACTTTTTCGTAGTTAAACTCCGCCACCCAGGCGGCGTGACCATCTTCGGATCTCAAGCGGTGAACTGCCGGTCATGAGCTGGTCTTTTAGACGATTCATCCGCTATGATCCGTATCTTTGGCTCTTGATCCGTATCTTTGGCTCTTGATCCGTTTCATTATCTCCGCCTGCCATTAGTTCCCATCTCATCTTCACAAAGAACGTAAAATGGAGCCACCATCGTTTCCACTTGAAGCTAGAGTTGGAAAAAAAATCAAGAGCGAGAAAGATACAAACTGTTTTGAATTGTATTTTTGGAATTTGCACAACGTGAAGAACTTCAACACTTTCAACTGCGATATATTTTTTTCAATTTCAACGGCACTTGAAGGTATGCTTTGTTTGAAATACTTATTTTATTATTAGCTTGAATTATATGTGTATATATTTTGTATCACTATAGCCCAAACAATGTTGCTGACAATTCACGAACCGTTCGTGAGCAGATCATTAAGAGAGCGAAACGGATCTCCCGCCTTTCCGCAAAGAGTCATTAAAAAGGTGAGATTACAGAATAATCCCCCAATCATCCCCACCCTCAATCGAACGAAAATAAAAGACAACAAGGAAAAAAACATCATTAGATCAGATGTTTCCGCAGCGTTGGTTAGATGCTCTCTGCATGGATCCGGGTTTCCTTCCACGTAGGTCGGAAAGATGGCAACAATTCCGCTGACTATCCTGTCAACGTGCTGCACTCTTATTGGCTGTCTCCTTTGATTACCTTTTCCAGGCGCTGTGAAGTGGATAACCGTCATCTCTGTTCAAATTCTACGGTGTGTTCTGAATTTAAGTTATCAAAGAGACAGCCAACCAGAGTGCAGAACCCAGACAGCCTACGGTATGCAAACGATGCTGAAACCACATGTCATCACCTTCGACTTGAAGACGTTAACAGTATATTCAGCGAAACTGTTGTCATGTTACCAACCTATGTGGAAGGAAACCCGGGATCATGCAGGAAGCATGGAAAAACATATTTCAAGAGACCTGGAGTGTGTCCGTAATGAAGCTCAAGATTTTTCTCGCGCGTTATAGAGTAGATAACAATACAGTCAAACGAGCGTATCCGAATACGACGGGTGGAAATCGGGTTGATTATCGGTTACACATTATATTTGGGCCCAGTAACTTAGCACGGCGTTCATTTTTCTTAAATAGATATGTTCAAAAGATTTAAATGAGGTAGCTTAGATTCCAGAATCGGAGAGTAAACAGTGAGGAGTATCTAGGATATGTAACCCTAGTAAATTTCGCTAGAAGCACTGATTGTATGAATTATTAGGCTGAAAATCAGTGTTATATCTTTTCTGACTAACAAACTAATTTTTTGGAGAAATTTAAATAAAATTGTTTTTCCTAAGGCATTAAAAAATGTGAAAATCTCAACAGTTAAAAAAAAACTATAGATTGACAAAGGATTTCCTTTTATCTCCACAATCCTTCAACTTCTAGGCGAATAAAATGTGAGAAAATGGTGATGTGAATAAAAGTGGATAGGAAATTGGAATAGAGATAAGTGAAATAGAGTAGCGGCAGCCAAATTAAGCATAGAGAGAGGAAAACAGAATTAGAAGCAGCAAAATTACTCTGTAGAAACTAACCACCTAGCTACATGTGGCCCTATTATCTAGCATTTTCCATTTAGTAGCCAAGTTTCATGTCAATAGTGCATGCTTGGTGATCTTCACCCCTTGCAACACTCCCTCGTTGTGGCTCACAGGGTATTACGTACATGTAGAAGTAGGATAGGAGAGCGAGCAGGTAAGGGAGGCAATTGAAGTATTGGGGAGCAATAATCCAATTTTGTACAACGTGATAGAGGAGATAATGGCAATTGGCTAGATAATAATGAAAAAAAGATGGATGCGGAATTTTCATTGGAATACATAGAAGTAGGGAAAATACATAGCCGCCAAGGAAGGTCTATTATTAAAGTGATGGCGTCCCTAAATGCAGAGATGAATATACAATTGAAGACCTTAGTGCAAGAACCAGATAATGACCACTTTTTGCGAAAATGAGATATCCACAAAGACATGAAGCCCTTTACCAGTAGACATAGTCATTTTCGATGGTAAGTTCTAAATAAGTTCAGCAGACATTGTTGGAATTTTACGTTCTGCTCTCTGAGTGCAAGAACCAGATAATTAATAATAATGCTCCAGCAAGCCGGAGTTTTCTCGAAACTTCACTTTTGGTTATTATCTTGTTCTTGCACTCAGGTCTTCAATTATTTTACGCCTAACAATACAAACCATAGCCGATAAAATAACATGGGTAACGTAGACTACAGCTCAGAGGGCATGACAGTGAAGACTATGGGTAGCCATACCAATCACTGTAGTACAAAGTTTAACATAATTTACTTCATGATGCAATATTCCATAACCAACTGCCTCTTACAAATATTAATCCCTTAACTCCGGCGAAATGAGCAGTAATATGGAAATTAACGTTCGAATTAACGGTTCTTTTTCCCATTTCCACCCAATCGTTAAAAATACTTTAATAAAGTTCGTTTCATTATTAATTCCGCGAAGACAATACCATGATTCCTTGGCATTATGACGAAATCATAGTAACAATATGGTAGGTTTCCCTTGAGTTACAACGGTTACAACGAACTAATTTAGGTTGCAACTCCTGTGTTACATGTGCTTGAACAACAACAGCGAACAGCTCTTCAACCTCCCACTTTAAAAATCATAACTTGAAACTAGTTAACCAGAAACAATCTCCTGAAGACTTATCCAAATAAGTAAAGTCCTTGAGAGAAAAGGGTGACAGTTCAAGATCAGGTAGGCGTGGTGGTTGCAGTCCTGGCTTCTCACCCCAACAGACCAAGGTTTGAACTCTGGTAGAGGCCGGAATATTTCAATGAAATACCCACATATACTTAAATGGTGTGCGTAAGGAACAGCAACGTCAGTATTCTGCCCATAGGATGGGAGTGTAGACCCTTAGTGCCTTGCGTCAAGAGTATTCACAGAGTATTTTCCATCGCCCTTACATTTCTCCCCCAATTCCCCTGACATTAATATGAAATAATTGACAGTTGCAAAAATATTAAGGCACGTCGCAATCCAGGTCGGTACCATGCCGGCTTCCGAGAAGCCACAGATGAGAGTACGATGCCTCCTCGATCATCGATAATGGGTAAATTTTAAATAATATGATGAAGCGCCAGTAGGTGAGCCAACATGAAAATGCAATTATAGTACTGGCTTTATAGGTTTCTATCGCGACCCATGAGTTTACAAAGAGATATGTTGGAGTCAACTGCAGAGAGATGATTTCAATCCTCTCTCGGGAATTTAAAATCCACCAGTTTACTCGTAACGATGACAACCCACGTTGAAACACATGAAAACAGAAAGGGACGCGGAGGCAGACAGAATTGGAGGGTGAAAATTTTCCCCGCCACGAAAATTTCAATTCTTTTCCACCGTTTCTGGCATTATCGTCCGTGGTGTCAAAAATCCAACATCAATTCAAACCATTTTTTTTCCCCTTTTCCCTCCCTGCCCCCCATTCTCCACCCACATACCTCCCCCTACATCCTTCCCTCCGCCCCCCTTGCACACCACTCCTCCCCCTTCTCCACCCACACCCGCGCACCACGCTTCGACTCCCGATCTTCCGAAAAACCCCCACTCCCACTACGCAACGAGGAGAGAGAGTAAATCGTGAATTTATCGCACCCCGACTAACCGACTTGACCACTTTATTTCGAACGAATATGCGCCCAACCGCCCGAAAAGCCATTTCCATTTTCGTTACACCGCTTCTCATTTTTTTTCCTACCTCCCGCCTCCCCCCTCTCTCGGACAACTCCGAAGGGACGAAAAATTATTGGCCCCCGAGTGGGAGGAGAGGGAAGGAGGGATTGTGCGGGCGAGTTCCTCCGTATGGAGGGGATGGGAGAAATGATGGAAGCCGGTGGGGTGGAGGGAATGGAGAGAGAGGGGGAAAAAAAGGAATGAACCGGGCGAGGAGGGTTAAGGGTGGGTCGGGCGCAGGGCTCAAACCCTTAACGTGCTGGGGGGATGAGAAAAGGTGGGATAACTCCTCCCGACGGCGCCGTACTCCTGAGGGAGGAGCTCGACGCTTAACGGATGGGATTCCCGAGACGATTCCACTTATACCCATTAGAATGGGAAAAAAGAGGATTTCACCCCCTCCCCCTTCAACCCTCCTCGAGAGATATACCCTCCCCATAATAAAAAAGGGCAAAAAAGTGGGGTCCTTGTATTAGGTTTGTGTCACCGTTCCACGAAAGTTGGAGGTAAGAGAGCGCCCAGTTGAGACTACGACGCCGAAAAAAAATGAAGAAAGAAACGTATTCAGAGCATTATTCCAAGCCTCACCTTAGTGCAGGAGCGATGGTTCTTTAAATCAACAGCATTACACAATTTTTCATAACTTTGTGGGGCTAGTAATCATAGCTCAACTAAGAAATCGTAATCGTATCATGGTCTAGTTATTCCTGGGATTTAACTGACACTCTACAGAATTTACGCCCTTTAGGATTGTTGGGTTGTCATTATCAGTGAACAACCCTAGGATTCATAGAAACAAGGTTTGGTTGGTTGGTTATTTAGGGGAGGCGACCGACAGCTTAGGTCATTTGCGCCATATAGGATATGGTGGGTAATTGGGTAATGGTAGGAGTTTTTAGGGAACGGAGGAAGGGTGGAGAGAAACCCGGCGTCGGCATTAGCCTACTCTTAACGAAAGGCGCCAAGGGGACCACGGCTTAACGTCCCATCCGACGGACGGAGTACTGTACTTGAAATGCCCTCCACTAGGCACCCAAGTGGGGACCGGTTTTCCACAGAAAAATCCACCACCGCCGGGAATCGAACCCGGGCCCTCGGGACTCATAGAAACTCGTTTTACTCATAGAAACAACCTCGGCCTTTACTTTGCAGAATTTGTCCATAGTTGAGAAGAAGAACATACTTTGTAATTATACACACAACTTTTAATTTTATAATTATTTATAACTCATAATTATATTTCTGTCACTATCAAGGGAGTCCCTTGATAATGACACGAACTTGTTGAAACCGGTAGGGTAATTAAAAGTTGTGCGGAAAATTACAGAGTTTGTTCTTATCCTCAACCCTAAGATTGGCTTGAAGCAGCTCTCCGAAATATTCTCCTAATCTCTTCCAATTTGCATAGTTCTTTTCTTTCATTTACTTCTTACTCTATACACCTCTCATGTAAGGACTTCCTTAGCCATTCTTCCCCATACGCCTCGACGATTGGGAAAAATGCATCATGGCATCATCATCATCAACGGTCAACAATCTTAGGATTGGTTTGACGCGGCCCTCCACTCAATTCTTCTCTCGGCCAACGTAGTTCCTCTCTTTTACGTCCTTTACGACCTGCTCTATGTAACTCATACGAGGCCGGCCTTTTCCATTCTTCCCGTTCACTTTTCCTTCGACGATTGCCTTCATCAGGCCATCGTGTCTTAAGATGTGGCCAATTAATTTATCCAGTCTTCTTTTTAAGTTTTTCAGCAGACTTCTCTTTTCTCCCACTCTTCTTAGGACTTCTTCATTTGTCACTCGGTCGATCCATTTTATCTTCATCATTCTTCGATAGCACCAAATTTCGAATGCTTTCACCCTTTTCTTCTCCGCTGCTGTCATCGTCCATGCCTCACTGCCGTAAAGAAACATGCTCCAGATATACGTTTTGATGAATTGCTTCCTTACTTCCAAGATTGTATTTCCAGCTGTAAGTAGATTCTTCTTTTGATAGAAAGCCTTCTTTGCCTGGGCTATTCTACTCACTATTTGTTTCTTGCTTCGTCCATCGTTGGTTACTCTGCTTCCCAGGTAACAGAACTCATTCACCTCTTCCAGTTTCTGTTTTACTAGTATAACGTTGGTTTTGGCCTCCTCTCTCCTGCTGCACACCAATATCTTAGTTTTCTTCTTATTGATCTTCAACTGATGTATGGTCATTGTCCTTTCCATGGTTGTTAGCATCTTATTCAGCTCCTTCTCTGTCTCTGCTATGAGAGCTATGTCATCAGTGAACCGTAGCATAATGATTGTTTCTCCGTGGACAGTCACTTCAAAAGACTTCTCATTGATTTCCTCAATGGCTTTCTCGATGTAAACATTACAAATTACGGGAGACAGTGCACAACCTTGCTTCACTCCTTTCCTTATTCTTGCTTCTTCACAGCTGGTTCCAGATCTTATCAACGCTACTTGGTTTTTATACCAACTGTGGATAATTCTTCGGTCATTGTACGACACTCCAATTCCTCATCATGGCATAGGGGCAGATATTTTTCAGGGTAAGAAGGGAGGGTGGAGAGAAGTCCATTGTCGGCTATAGCCTGTTGAAAACAGAAGGCGCCAAGGGGTCTAGGGCTCAAAATCTCATAAGATATACAGAATACTGAACTTGAAATGCTCTCCATACACCATTGTGAGGACCGGTAAAACAATGAAAAATCACATCAACTGCTAGGATTCGAACCTGGATCCTCGGTATGGGAGGTCAGCTCTCTAACGATCACACATACCCGATTCAAATCGAAAATCATAGTGGTTACAAATTTTAGTAACGCCTCAATATTACCTAAAATGTCAAATTAACATAAGTTGAGGAATAAGAACATTCACTCAATACTCAATACTCAATACTCAACACTCAATAAAAATTAATTCTTATTTAAATTACTAATGATTACACAGATTTCATAATGCCAAAAGAATCAGTTAAATATCAGCAAACCTATTTTTGCCTGATTTTATATTTAGAAATTTGATTTCATATAGCACTTTCATCGTGTTTTAATGTAGCTTTAAATTTGTCTGTATAAAAATTATTCTTGGATACTATCCTCATTTTTCTATCAGGCAATGGTCAAATAGTCAATGGTTTTTCGGTCAATGTCGAGTTCCAAGGGAAAAACAGTTGCTAGCACAGTCATTGAATTCTACACATTAACTGATTGAAACCATTGAACTTTACACATAAACATTAACATTACATCAAGTATTAATTTGTAATCAAGGTTTAGAATGTACTGCACTGAGCTTTCATTTAGTATCAATTTTCAGTTGGCACGATATTTTGCTAAAAAGGTAACATACCAATAAAAAAGGGCTTTCGCTTCAATCTTTGTGAATGGTTGGTATTTGAGTTTCTGCTGCGATCACATATGTTATTATATGAAATAAAGAAAGAGTCAATTTACTTTTATGCCTCATGAAATTTTCAGTTATTAGGAACAAAAAAGGTGCCATATCGAGACAATAATGATGTTTTTGCTTTCTTACCAATTTTTATTCAACAAATGAACTTTAATGAGATGCACGAGTCTCTAATGCGCAATTATCACTAGTATATCGCGTGATGCTACCAAGTTTCCAGAAAAAAACTGCCATTGCCATTTTAACCTTATCCGAACAATATATTTCAAGACCACATTGAAGAAACTCGGCTCGTAATTCACGCTCTGTCAGTCGATTACGCTTTAACAGCTCTAAATTCTGAAAGAGAGGAACATAGAAGGCATAGTGTACCGTGCACCGTGCACCGTGGTGCACCGGGTAAAAAGAAGCACTAAGGAGTGCAAGCAACCAGTTAGGAGTGAGCTTTATTTTTTTTTGACCGAACCCGGATGCATCTGCGAGCAATACCTCACATATTAACAGCCCTTTTTTCTGGCTGCAGGAGCCGGAAAAGGCTCCAGAAATGAAAACCAGACGAGTGGAAAAGTGTGCTTATATATGCTATACAATTGACTCCGGTCTTTATTTACGAGCAAAATGCACGTGCTTTTTATGACTTAATCAAAAAAATGGTGACTAAATTGAGAGCCTGCGGTGCTCGTTGGATTTCTAATGGAAGCACGTGGGTTGCGCTTCATTTGTGAGGCGAACTGTGTTCACCCAACGTGAAACAGCAAGAAGAACCTCTAAATACGCAATGGTAAATACGCAATCTTTCTCAAACGACGCACAATAATTTACTCTCGTATATTTCTATTGGATGATTCTTGCATGATGAACTAGGATTTACACTTGAAATAAGGAAAGTTACAGTAAACCAGAAACATAATACCCTATATCTGGGTATATTTATGTAAATAACTGGTTATTTAGCTCACAATCACCCGTCTTACACAGTAACTCGGTCGTTTTAAAATGAACTGGTTCGACCAACATGCAATCAAACGAATGTTATAGTCATTAAATCGTTCGTTAATTAGGTAGTTCATTATATTCACGACTGAATGTCATCAATCGTACTGGATTTTACCAAACTTTAATATTAATGAACGTGTGCCACGCTAATACTATTGGATAATGTAATACGCTAAGTAATAAATTACGACCAGTAGGTAAACCCAGGCATTGGCTATACCCTAGGCATTTTTACAAATTTATTGGCAACTTAATTAAGACATCACCAAGATTCATTTAACTTTGGAAAAATTACTCAGAAACGAAAGGAAGAATTCAACGGTATTATGAAGAATCGAATCGTAATAAAAGACTTGACATTGATACGCAAATTTAGAGAAAAATCGCAACCCAAGGGTGTCTTCCAATTCGGTATTTCCATCAAAGATATCAGGATACCATATCAGGAGATGTTCATGTGATCATAATTCAAGTCTTACTTGATTTATACTCCACTTTAACAAATGAGTACAATGAAAGAGGGATAAAAAATAATACTGGGGCTAAATGTTAGTTTCACTTAACACTGAGCAAATTCTGCAAATCAGAACGATAGAAAATCGAGCTTATTGTCCTCCATTGGATTTCGTTTTCAATTAAGACTAGAATTCGACAATATTCAGCGTTTTAGCTTACTTCTAGAATGAGTGTTTCAGTACCTTACTTCTTCATCTGAGACGGTTAAGCGCAGCAAATTAAGGGTAATGTAAGTAGTAATTATTCACGATGCCTTAGAGCACTCAGTTGGGAACCGGAAAATTTACTAATTGTTCCTTTAGTATCCAGAAAAAGCTAATGGTTGTTATAGCGATAGCTAAAGTTCTAGGCTAGAAGAATCTTTCCCGGATCAGTGAGTGAAACGAGTAGTAAGAAAATTGAGGCGCTCGGGGTTAGATAATGGTAAGCCACACACTGAAAAATATTGAGATCTGTACGCCTTTCTTATCTGCTAGAAGATGGGAAGCCACTGGCGGAGTATTATTTGAAGAAACCAAGAGGTGGCAGCACACACCTTGTTGTGATGCATTGCACCAAGACACAACACCTAATTTAGGGAATTTTTCGAACCTTCAGATGTCACTCCTGTAAAATTTCCTAAATATGGCTCACCATTATCTAGCCCCGAGCGCCTCAATTATATCAGAGAATCTAATTAGAGCAAAATTAATATTTTCGAAAAGAAAAAAATAAATATATAACTAATATAACTATTATATTATATATAATAATATAAAATAAATATATAACTAATTCATGATAACGAATAAAAATAAAAACGTTTAGTTGAGAACCTTGAGGATAACAAAATTTGTCGAAACCTAGGTCGGTTATTAAAAAAGTTGTGCGGAATAGACTAAGAGTTTTTATTTTTATTCGTTACCATGAATAACGCAACTAAATTTCACAAAGTGAAGCCTTCAGTCCTATCTGATATCAAAATAACTAATTTATTAAGGGAAAAGTTACACAAATATGAAGGAAAAAATATTTGATTCCCGGAAATTATATTACGCTGGTGATAATTATCTACCAACTGTTGAGAAAAAATTCGTACTGGCTTTCAAGTAGTCAATTTTTTTTAAACTCACTCACAGAATTTAACCTTGAGTTTATAGTTAATGACGCTATTCTTACAGCTGAAATGCTAGCTCCCATATTCCACCGAAAAATGTATTACACCCACCACCACATCCCGAGATGTGGCAGCTATTTACGGCAGATTTCACGGAGCAGTCGAGTGGATAACGGAGGAGGTGTACCCATTATCTTTCTTCTTTCTCCAAAGAGCCCTCCATCTACTCCTCATCTCGATGATTACAAAGGGCTGCGGGAATTTGAAGGGAAAAAATCCCCAGGAACACGGTCGGATTAATTGAACACGACCAAGCCAACTGAGCGAAATGACCGAGGGCGGGAAGGAAGTGAGGTTTCGCGGTCAAACTCAAAAACGGGGCGGAATCGCGGGGCGGTGAGGACGAAGGGGGGCGAGAGAATTAAAAGCGCCCGGGGCCGCTCCAACCGGGCGCGAAAAACACCGGACGAGGGGGAGGGGCGTTTAAAATGGGAGGGATAGAGTGGGAGGTGGAGGGAGAGCTAGAAGAAAAGGATAGAGTTCAAAAAGGAGGCGGAAGTGGGGGCGGGCGGGCGGCCCCACACAAACAGTGCCCCCAGAGGGATCCCCAGTAGCCCCAAAAAGTGTGATCTAACATTCCAGTGATTCTATAACAGAGAAAGAACTATTTATTTATCAAATTATATATTCATACCTATTTATTCAATTTTCACTATGTTAGATTAGATTAAATTAAAAAGTAGGCGGAGGTACTCTACGAGTCCCTGGGGCACTTAGGCTAACCAGCATTCAGGAGATCACCCATGGAGACCGATCGCCCGGCTAAAAGCCAAGAGGTCTCCTATGAGGATCCCTTTAATTTCATTGGGTTCCAGGAAAGGTGAGCCAAGATATCTATACCGAGTCCTCATTATGGCTGGGCACTCGCAGAGGAGATGTGAGGTTGATTCGTCCTCTTCTTCACACCATCTGCATCTAGCTGAGTCAGTGATCTTCAGGAGATGGAGGTGTCTCATCACTTGATAGTGTCCGGTGAACAGTCCCAGTATCGTACGTAGTTGATTCCTATTTAATAGGAGTAGTTTCTTAGCTAGGCCAGGTTTGGGTCCCTCTGTATGAAGTTTGGCTTGCCTTAGCTTCGGCGCTTTCCGCCAGATCTCAGCATGTCGAGCAAGGCCCCACATATGGATCTCAGTTTTCCCCAATGAGGGTGCAATAGGTACGAATGGTTCTGGACCCAACGGTCTTCGGTTGGCTCCTACTTTGGCCAACTCATCCGCCATTTCATTTCTGGCAATGCCAGCATGACCTGGTACCCAGAAGAGCTCAGTTTTACTGCAGCTGCCTAGTGTGTTGAGTGCATTTCTACTCTCCAGCAGCAGCCGCGATCTGCACCATGGTGATGCAAGAGCTCTGAGGACAGCTTGGCTGTCGGTGCAGATATCAGTTGGTTTGTCATACAAGCCAGCCTCTTTAGCTGTATATGAACAGGCCAGAAGTGCATAAACCTCAGCCTTTGCACTATGTTATATTTAAACTTATTTTTTATTATCCGTTATTTTACATCAAAAGATATATATTATTGTTGTTGTTATGCCGGTCCGTACAGGTTTACGGGTTTCCCTGCACGTTGGGCAAATGCCGGATCACAGGGCACTCCCATGAACAAATACGCTATAAGCCTATGAAAACCAAAAGACTGAAGGCAATCAAGAAATCACCAAACCCTGAAGAGGATACTTAAATCCTAGAACAGGGCTCCCCAATATTGTTAAATTGATTATTGGTTGTTATTGTTCTGTATATTTTTATTCTTGTCATTGGGGAAAATAAACGATTTTTGAACTTGAACTTGAAC
Source organism: Platycnemis pennipes (assembly GCA_933228895.1). Taxonomy (NCBI): domain Eukaryota; kingdom Metazoa; phylum Arthropoda; class Insecta; order Odonata; family Platycnemididae; genus Platycnemis; species Platycnemis pennipes. Next base: position 116,863,014 of record OW121850.1, read on the forward strand.
TTGGCGGAGGGCGGAATACCGGGGGCGGTGCCGTTGAGAGCGACCCTCAGCGGGGACCGGCCGGACTGCAAGTGTACCTTGTACCACAATGCACAGAACGTCACGGAAAGGTCGCAAAACTCATGACAGACGGAGTATATGAGATAAGAGGATAAATTCAACCCCCCAGAATGATAATTATCAAACAATCCCCCAGTCTAGTCTATTTGGAGCAAGGGTGTTAATAACATTCTAAGATTAAAATCCACAAAGCCGTAACCATAAGGGAGCAAAGTAACAAAAAAGGGGGGAGGGGGAGGAGTGTATACAAAGTAAGGGAGTTCTCGATCGCACGTCAAAAATCAAGTATACCGAGAGACTTAAGTGGTAGCAAATGATGCATCCGCACACTCACTCACATGTTACAAACAACCGTCACACTCAAAATTAAGGGAATCGAGGTAAAATTGAAAACGAACAGTGACTCACACAATCACTCACTCACTCAGGTTTGTATACAAAATACAGTCACCTTCGTGAGTTCAATCACACTCACAAGCAGAGTTTACGGGCATTTCTCCAACGCCAGTGACCCTTCATGCACACAAGATAAGAATAAAAATAAAAGTGGGGGAAAAACAAATAACTAAAGTGAATAAAATAGATACGTTATTTTCATTGTTCAGTGGTGTTTAACTTCAAATTTTCACCATCAACACAAATAACTAAAGTTAATAAAATAGATACGTTATTTTCATAGTTCAATGGTTTTAAACTTCAAATTTTCACATTCATCACCATCATCGGTCAACAGTCCTAGGATTGATTTGACGCAGCCCTCCACTAGATTCTTCTATCGGCAAATCTTTTCTTATTGACGTAATGTCCCTCCTTTACATCCTTCACGACCTGTTCCAAAATCTCTGACGAGGCCTAGCTTTTCCAATCTTTCCGTTCACTTTTCCCTCGACGATTGTCTTCATCAGACCATCGTGACTTAAGAAAAGGCCGATTAAGTTATCCCGTCTTCTTTTTAGAGTTTTCAGTAGACTCCTCTTTTCTCCCACACTTCTTAGGACTTGCTCGTTACTTACTAGGTCGATCCATTTAATCTTCATCATTCTTCTATAGCACCACATTTCGAATGCTTCTACTCTTTTCTTCTCCGCTGCTGTCATCGTCCATGCCTCATTGCCGTAAAGAAACATGCTCCAGATGCATGTTCTGATGAACTGTTTCCTTACTTCTACGCTTGTATTTCCAGCTGTAAGTAGATTCTTCTTTTGCAAGAATGTTCTCTTTGTCTGGGCTATTCTATTGATTACATTGTTAAACCTGATAAATCATTACGATCACTTCACGAAATTTCTCCTTGCACGATCAAGCTCCGAATAATTCAGTCACATAAATTTCCGGGTATCAGGATAGAGTGGTGACTGGAGCATATCCTTCAATCCGGAAGATCCAGGTTTAAAACCTAATTTTCAGATAATATAAGTTCATAAGCATACTTTCACATAAATTGACGACGACGGTTTTAAGCAAGGAGGTTAAAATGTGCTAGAGAAGGAATTATCATGCTAGCCTTTGAGTTATTGGGAAGGATGACGCTCCAAATTATTCCGTACGAAATGTTACGTTTTATACAGTCTCTTATGAACACTGAACGCGTAAAGGAAGTTGGTTGGCTTGGCGTCTGGAGGAAACAGGAACATGTAATAATTTCCTAATTACGTTTTAAACGGACAAATACACCGAATAATATCAAAAATTGTTTTAATCGATGTGTGGGGTTGAATTCTGCGAAATAGATCATAATTTGCGAGCTTGAGGATAGTACAAGTACCTACACCTAACCGATGAAGAAATATCGGAGCGTAAAGGAAGGAGAACAACCAGAGCTACCAGAAGAACTATCAAAGAAAATTCAAAAACAGTAATGTGATTTGGTCCATACTCTGTATCCAACCTCCGTTCCGGCTGACCATGTCGTCTTCACTGGATAACTTGACTTCAAAAGCACGAAGTAGTATCAAGCGGTCTTTTTAAAATTCAAGACGAACCTCAAGGACTTCTTTTTGTGAACGATTAACGACCCGTAGCTCGCATGCAAGGTGCCAAGAGGATCCCAGCAGAACGTCCCATCCGACGGACGGAGTACTGTAATTGAAGTGCTCTTCACGCAGCACTCCAAGATGGATGGGCTAGTCAATTGATGAAAAATATCTTCCACAGCCGGGATTCGAATCCAGGTCCTCAGGGTGGGAGGGCAGTAACAAGAGCACCAACCCACAAGACCGTCTGAAAGTGTGTCACTGCTATTTCTCTACCCTTATATATGAGAGGAATTCATTGTCACACGAAGCTGCCCACTCACCATGACACTTTTAGCATCACTTGCATATTCAATGTCCTAATTTTAATGTGGGTTGAATTATGTTTTCCAATTCAGGCCATGTAATGAAACGCTTCGTGGCATTACGGCTGACGATTCATATGCATGCATTGTCAAGACCATGCCCTCTAATGCGACTGTAAGTTAACTGAATTTTTACCGAGACATTTAGACTAGATTCGTGTGCTCTAATGTGTCATGCACTTGCAACTGATCTCGATGTACCTCGAGAGTTCTATTTTGTCGGTATTATCATCTATGACTATAAAGCACCGGCATGAGGATTGTGAATACCAGATCGTATGTGTTTTCAGCCCTTGGTTAATTTTGATGCCTTGTTTTGCCCTTTATACCTTGAGGGTTAGCGTGATGGAACCTAGAACTGCATCTGTACTCAAGCGGAGGCCTTTACCAGGTCATGGTGCTGTCACCAGATGAATTCACTGAATTGTATTTGTCGTTAGAACTATGGAGAAATAGGTACCGCATACTACGTGTCACCTACAGGAGCTAAAGAGAATTTAATTTTCCACTAGTGTGCGTTATGTGCCTACTGTAATTTTGCGATTCTATAATCTTCGCAGTGTATTTTATCGCTAAGCCGGTTCCTTTTCGACATATCTCTTCACAGCAGGCAATTCAATTTTCCATATTTACTGTTTTATTTCCCATAGAGCTATTAAAATTAACAGGTATCAGGCGGAGAATAAAACGAAAAAAATTGCGCTCCATCGATTTTCCGACGGAGAAAGAAAATGAAGGCTATAATTCGATAGGTACTATTGGAAAATCGAGCGTAAGTGGGTTTTGGGTGTGAGATCATTAGGGAGCGGAAAAGGAGTTATCGCATCAATTAAGTTCCGCGAAGTGCTCAGTCAATGTTCTTTGTTTGAATTAAATTTCCTCCAAGTTTTAATCAGGGGGTCCAAACTTATCAACTAGATGAATGCCGCAGGTTTCGCGAGGTTGTTCACGCGGGGTGCAGAATTAGCGGCGACAGCCTTAATTGCGCGGAAATCCACGAGTCTTTTTTTTTCTCGCCAAGTGGAAATAGTGGCGGCAAGTGGTGTAACTTCATCCCCCTGTCACGGATTTGGAGGGATAATTAAACGATATCGCATGATTTGAAATATCGGAGCGAAGTTTAATGAAACCGAAGTGTTTCTCCTTCTTCTGGCTCCCTCGGGGAAGTCTAAACGGCATCTTCAATTAGGGCTGACAGACATCCTTGCTTTTGAGGTTGCTACGGAAAGCTGGAGAGAGAAAATGTCTCTTCCATAGTAACCGTAAAGTCTAATGGAATCATTCGCGTAGGCCAATATTTTGGGTTTTTTTTTAGAATTATAATTGGTAAACCCAAGGTCCGTCCTTCTTTAGACGAACCTTGGGTAAACCAGCGAGATACTTTGGTAGTAAGTAAGGGAATACGACTGAAGAAATACTCGGCGCCGGTATTAACGAAAGGTGCCAAGAGATTCACGTCTTAACGTCCCATCTGACGGGCGGAGTACTAAACACCAAGTGTTCTCCACAAGGAACTCATAAATGGTCTAGTATCTTACTGAAAACTTCATTTCTTCCGGGATTTTAACCCAGGTTCTCAAGATGGGAGGCCAGTATTGTAGCTTCGTTTATAACAATCTGATCTACTATTTGGTTTTTCTCCTTCATGGTCAAATGAGACACTCGCTTCTATTTTTCCGCTCCGAGTAACAGAGACAACCTCTGCGGACGGAGTGAGTACCGACCACACGATTTCTGAATTCACGATCCTGGAAAAATAAATTTTATATTACAGACGAACTCGCCGACCGAAAAACATGAGTAATTACATGTATTCGAATCAAACCTACTTTTAAAAATTGGTAATTCATCCATTCTTTTTCTTCCTAAAAAAATGCCGATAGTTAACGTTAATTGCGCATGTAATGTGTTCATTAGGCCAGGGCCAATATGTGTATACACTGCACATCACGATAAGAAGTATTTACCCTCCACTCACAAAATTCCCGAAAAAATCCGCTCGCTTCCATTTAAACGTCCAATTCAAGGCTATCAGAATTTGCCATCAATAAAAAAGTTATTTTTCGGTCATATTTCAATATCTTTTAGGCCTTACATTGAACGCAACTCTTCTTCTAATCGGCTAAAAATATTAATGCCTTTCATGAAATAGGCAGATACCGCGTGGGATATCGAGTTACATTCAGGCGATTCGAGTTAATCCACGGACGCCTCTGGTACCGTAAAAATACCATGCATATAAAAAACACATTCTTTTGTAAGTATACCCACCACATTCCACTCACTATCACCTTCCTTTACGATTGTGAAAAGCTTTCGGGAGTCCTCCGCGTTGTCATTGTGTAAAATGGCGACGTTTCACCCACTCTACTGCGGGCGTCCTCAGGCCAGGCTGAAGTGAAAATTCTTCGAAGTTGATGCTTATTTATACTCGTATTCAGAGGTGGCCGCTGCTCGCTGATTGGCTGTTGATGTTCGTGTGATTACACGTTTCCACATGTTGGAGAGTGGGTAGCTATCCTCTCTATTCATATTGTTGGGCCTCTTGGAAATTTCAATTGCTTCCCTTATAATTCTTGGGAAATATCGCTTTCCCTCGTGAGGATTTTTGGTTCCATGAAATTCACGGAGTGGTTTGGTTCCATCAAAACATGCTCCGCAATAGACGATTTCTCCCCCCTTGTCCGTTTTTGAGGGCCCCAGGTGTTCTTTCATTTGGCATTGTACAGCTCTCTTTGTTTGCCCTACGTAGGATTTTCCACAGCTGCAGATAACCCCGTAAACGTCTTCGTGGATTCCGTGGATATGATAAAGCCGCAATCCAAAAATGGTTCTTCGGCTGGATTAACAGAGCGATAAATCCAAGATTTCAGATCCTGTCGTACGTGCTGTCATCCCCCACATTGAAGGAACCACGGAGAAAATATCACGAATTCTCGCGAAGCATAATATACCTACTAACTAGATTCGGATTCGACAATAAATTATCCAGTCTTCTCATCACAGCGAAGGAACGCCTCTTCATGGTAGGAAAGGCGGAATCTTCGAGGAAGGAAAAGCGATATTTCCCTAGAATTGTAAGGGAAGCAATTGAAATTTCCAAGAGGCCCAATAATATGAATAGAGAGAATAGCTACCCACTCTCCAATACGTGGAAATGAGTATGCACACGAACATCAACAGCCAATCAGCGAGCAGCGGCCACCTCAGAAGACGAGTATAAATGAGCGTCGACTTCGAAGCATTTTCACTTCAGCCTGGCCTGAGGACACCTGCAGTAGGGTGGGTGAAACGTCGCCATTTTAACAGAATGACAAACCGGAAGACTCACGAAAGCTTTTGACAATAATCGGAACGCCGCGAAAATCGCCAGAAACCTTCCTATATACCTTATATACATTATATCTACTGAGTCAGGCTCTTTCTTCGTACATACAATTGACTTCCTGCTATTTCATTTAAAGCCAATGAACATTCTTCTGCCAATGTTTTCTTCAAACCTCATAGCCCTGAAGAGAAAAAGATTGCAACTAGGCGCAGCGCTTGGGGGGATGATGCTGGCTATTGAAGTAAATGAGTTTGCGGGGAAATACCTGAACGAAGCAACCGTGAAGCCTTTGTGAGCTTAAAATTTCGACTCATGGCCTAGTTATCTCGTTCTTAGATCGAGGTCGGAGGATGCCTGCCCCTTTCGGATCCATTGTTCCATTCCGGAAATAGCGCAAGAAAGTAGTTTGAATAGAAATGATAGAATGAAATCAAACGAGGAGGAAACTAGAAAAACGATAACTTACATCGCAACGTCATTAGTAGATCCATACAAGCAACCCTGCCTAATATCCCACAAGGGCAAAATAACCACGTTTTATGTACCAATAGTCGTAAGCGATAAGAAGACAAGTTCTCTGGCAATTTCGGGCCGCATCTCCTCGACTTTAAATTGATTTTCAGACATTACTGTGGTTGTATGCATAATTCCTGCAAAACGGATTCCAATAATTTCGAAGAGCATTCGCCAGCTATTCTTCAGTGCCTTATATGCTCTTTTGTTTTGGAATCTTTCATATCATAGCTATAAAAATATCAAGGTGTACTTATTATAACTGGGAGCAAGGTTTATATGCGTACATGTCTGTATCTCACCGAGTAATTATTAAAAATCATGTATTCTATAGCGAGGACCATGATGAATATTTCAAATCGGGAGATTGATTGCTGTTAATCTGCTGAAACTTCCATAAGTCAGCAAATAAATACATATACAGGGCATTTATTTGCTACTCTTAACTATATTACAAAGGTAAACAAAAACTTATCTTCGAAGTAGATGATGTTGACTGATTTTTGAAAAATATGGAAAATTCTTATAATATCCTTCAGTTGTTATCACTGAACTTAATTTTTCAAAGAAAAATAATTCCAATCACAAATGATCGGCATTGCATTTAACGAACGAAGAAGGAAATCAATGTTGAAATAATCAATCATAAATACGAAGATTGTTAAACAGGTATTACAGTTCAAATTCAGTGTCGAAAACATCGGGAATTTAACATCATAACTAAGGCTAAGGTATTAGAAGAATCCCCGAGAAATATTTTTACGTTTTTGGCAGGAGAAAGCAGCGGAATACATCTAAGGGATGGAAGGTTATTCTGCGCTCAAATGCAGATGAGGTTACTCTTACCCACCGGCGCAGAAGGGTTCAAATTCGCTCCCGAACCATTAGCAAGCAGCAGCAATTCAGAAGGTGTTTACAGGTGTTTAAACCATGTGTTTACATTGGTGGAGATAACAACAGGTAGGTTAATAATAGATACGGTGACCGCTGACCTGTTGCTGACAAGACAGTACCTGTCATTCCCTCATAAATCATTAGCCGCTTGAAGAGAACTTTGAGTGCGTATCTCAAAGGACAACAGATGCAATCACAACTCCGAACGGTGCTCCGCTCGATTGACATATATTTCCGTACCCAAATGAAGATGATAAGACTGGGAGACAAGTAAAGCAGTGATCAAATTCATTCCCAAACAATTAGCTATCAGGGTTTACGAAGATGATTCAAAACGTGTTTTCAAAAGAAGAGCTCATAAAAATTAATTATTGTTTATTTCCCTCTACCATCCACTTCATTTTAATGAGTTTACTTTCTCCATTCTGTAAATAAAATGCTTAATCTTTTTGCCACCAAAATTCTTCTTTACCTATACATCCCTTCGCAATCCATCTGTTTACCTATTTTTTTCAACCATAAACTTAATTTGTGTAGGTACTGTAGTGATGTCGATAATTTGTACAGTCATGATATAGAGTGAAAACGCTGCTACATATATTAACAAAATTTCCTTAGTTACTATATTCTGGTATGCAGTAACAGATATCATTGAAGATACAAGACAATACCCCATTTAGGGGGGTCACTCCGGACAGAATTCATTTCAATAAAAAGCAACAAATTAAAGGTACCTTTGTGAACTATTATTTTTTCGTATATGACTGTTTAAATATTTTAAATTAATTTTTTTCAAAATTTTAGTGTAGAAAATACCAAATATGGAATGTGAAAAGTTTAATAAATCTCCAAATCTTACGGTACTAGATTACCAACAGGATGTACCGAAGTGAAATATAGTAAAATGACAGCGGCACGCTAAAACTACTACTATTAAAAGTACATTGCAAGCTAATGAGGCTATAGTTCAGGGACTCACAATTTGCAGGGGCCACAAAAATTCCAGAATGTTTGCTCTTAGTAAAAAGAGAAAAATCAAGAAAAAATGCAATGTTATGACTGCAGAGGATTCACTTATATAATTTTATTGATTTCAAAACACTTTATTATTTCTAATATTCTTAATACAAAATAAAATACTAAATATGTTCATTTTTTTGTAAGTTATAAATATATATTTTCAAGCTTTCTGAGGGCAGCTGGTCCAATTAAGAAAGGTGCGGGTCGCTTTGTGTAGCTCAGAGCCTCGCCAAGTCTAAATCCAACCCAACTCACGAAATGAACTCTGACTCGTGTCTTGATACGTGACAATGTAATCCAAACACCTGAACAATGTCATGCCTCCTTCGGGAGAAGGGTTCTCATCATTTATTTCTCATTGCGGGCCATGGCGCAGTTTCGTCGCTCCTCGTCCCGGGGGTGTCTACTCGTCCCAGTAAACGAGACTTGATTCAATCGAGGACTCCCCCCTCGAACGGAACAGAACACACGCGCGTGCCCGTGCAGGACGACCGGCGGCGGCGTGACCAGCGCAGAGGAACACACGCTACGCTTTTGCGGAGGCCTCTCACGTCCGCGGGCACATCCGTCGTCAGCGATGAAAAGAGGAAAACAAAAGCACACAGGGTAGGGATGTCACATCGACATCGATGTATCGGACTAATCGATGTTTTCTGCCGATACATCGAAAACATCGAGTGGTAAGACAATCGATGGAACATCGACTCGATGTTTTCAAACCCTCAACATTGCAGCGATGTTTTAGGAAATGAGCCGTATCTTTCTTAATTGGACCAGCTGCCCTCAGAAAGCTTGAAAATATATATTTGTAACTTAAAAAAATGAACAAATTTAGTATTTAATTTTGTATTAAGAATAATAGAAATAAATGTTTAATGGTAGACCAATAATTCATTTTTCTGATTATCATAAGCCTTTCAAGAATACGAAAGAACCTTCCCTAATTACGCCATCTATCGTTCGCGTGTAGGGAAACAAGTGAAGGTATAAAATCGTTCATGTTTTCATCCCAGTGTTGCCTTCCAAGAACATCATCCGCCATGCCTACATCAGTACCTTCTGAGAGGATTGTATCAGCTCTCAACTTGGTGGTACAAGATATCAGGAGTAGGTTGGGGTCACTGAATATTAAGCAAAGAGTGTTCCTTACCGATACGGTGAGGTTTAAACTTTTAAACCCACTGGTTTTCAATTTGATTTTTCTTATACTACCAAGCTTAGAATATTTTTAGGGAACAGGTACACCCACTTTATTGTGTTGTTTGTTTTTTGTGGTATTATGTTTATTTATCTTTATTTCATTATGAAACAGTGATATGTTTTCCATGTTTAAAAATACATTCAATGGAAAAATATTTGCGTATTATTTATCAATATTTTACTAAATAAGGTCCGATTTCCGAATAATTTCCAAAATTGCAAGTTTTTAAGAAGGTGCAAAATTGCTGATGCATAATACATAATACCTCTATGATAATACCTAACCTCGGATATGAAGGCATAGAAACTCGATACATCGAAACATCGATGTTTTTTGTCGATGAATAATGAGTGAGTGGTGAGTACTTTTATAAACATCGAAACATTGACCACTCGATGTTGTTTAGCCGATGTGGCATCCCTAACACAGGGGAAGGTGGAGAGAGCGAAAACAGGTCGCGAGAAGAGAATAGCAAGGGGTATGTCGACCACGATGCCCTCTCTTGTGGAGACTCGGGGCAAAACGCCTCCACTTTCACTTCCGGCCGCTAGAGGGGGGAAGTGTTGCGTGAGGGGTGGCAACATGCTTTTCACTTATTTGATTTCGCCTCGGACAGACGGATCCGTCGCTGAAATGCTGAAAATGTCTGCCGTTCGGTGGGAAGAGGGGGGAGGGGGTGGTTGTGGACCGCGCGCGTGCTTTCGCGTGTGCGGTTGCCAGGCAAAATAAACAATCCCCGACGGGAAGGCTAAATGTTTGCGTGCCTGGAATGGCGGGGAGATGTAGACAGAGATAGAGGGAGAGATCTCTCCACATTTGTGACGGATAAAGAGCGGCAACGTCCCCACCGTTCATCCTCCACCACTTTTTATCTTTTTCGAGGAAAAAAACTACCAGAGTGACAAAGAAATGAACTGTAGTCCTACACCAAAATCTCAGACAACATCCGAGTACGGCTACGTAACGAGATGTTTAAAATTAGAATCGCAGTAATCCAGATAAAATGACAAGAGAAAGAAATTTGGCCAGAACTCTGTCATAAGCTTGTGATAACTTAATTTATTTATTCAAATATATTACCTGCTTCTTTAAATCATTATAGCGCTTTTTCAATTATGGCAGGAAATACATCATAGATGATTGCGCCAATCGTTAAGGCGATTGGAACTGTTATTTTATATTTGGTGACGAAATGAATTATTTTTCATTTCAAGCATTATATTCCTACAATGAAGAACAACGTAAGTTTTGCAGCTAAATGTTAAAGACCTTGACATTTGTATTAATAGCAAAGTATCAATCTTTCAGTAGTTCCTTAAAACTCGAGTGCATTTATACATTCCGTACCGGAGATGCTAAAGATTGATCAAAGAATGTGCGCTCTGGTAAAGGAGAATTAAGAGTTAACATAAAATTGATAGATATAAAAAAGCTGAATATTTTAAAGTTATGAGGAGGCCATCACTTAAATTTCGATTAATACTCAACACAAGCGTTGTAGTACTAAGATGAACGGTAACTCACTACACTATCGATTTTCCCCACCATATGTCCACCTGCATTTATTAAGGGGAAGTTTATTGGTATTACGCTGATTACTGTCTTGTCGTGTTTTTTTTCATTCCATTTATTTTGGTGATTAAGACCTATATCCATTAGTACTATTGATTGGCATATTTAAAACGCTTACAATGGTTTTCGAAGTTAAGTGCTCTTTCAAACCCGAGTGGAATTTCAATTACGGTGGATCTTTCTTTAACTCTTTATTTCGATGAGAGAGCTTCTGCTCTGTATTTGAATTGACGTCATCATTTCACTTTCCATTGCATACCATTCCACCTATTTTGAAGTGGTTTTTTTCTATTTTTGCTGACTGTTCTCTATCCTCAGCCTATTTCGTGAGGTCAAAAAGGGAATAATCAATTAAGCAGCACAGAATAAATGGAATAAGAAAACGACAAGACAGTAATCAGCGTAGCACCATAAAACTTCTCCTTAATCAACATAGAATTATCCTATAAAACGTATTCTCTATCAGGAAGAAAAACCAACATTTTTGCTTCTCCTTCTAGAACTGGATAACTAATTTCTATTCTTACTAATACAAACCCATCCGAAGCCCAAGTCCACCGAGTTCTGAAATGGTGATACTAATATTTCGCAAGCTAAGTTGCTAAAAACAAACATACTATGATAAAGAAAGAAATAAATTCAACAAACACAAAGTAAGTTCACCTTAAATATATTTATTTGACATTTACGTGAAAAAGGAGACTATTCACCATTTTTGCACATTTTTAAATGCTCTATCTCACCCTTATACATAAACTTTAAGCAAAATAAAATAAAAAGCAAGAACGTGTACACTTTCTCCAACTTCATGTCCACCATTCAATTATTACTCTCATTCCCCTCATAAAATTGCCGGACTTAGATGTAATCACCCACAATTCCGTTTTCTCTTTTACTTTGAACTCAAGAGGGAAGGAACTGATTGTACGGCTTGCACAACTTTGCTACGGTGGGGAACGCATCCAGAACGTCGTCGAAAATGTCAGAAACGTCCACAGAACAACTGGTCACAACGTAAATTACTGCGGTAAATATACTACGATAATTTGCAGGTCGACCCGTCTCCAGCAGCAAGAGAAAAGAGGGAGCAAGGGCATGAAATCGCGAAACATGTGGCCGGAGGACATATTCGAGACCCTTGCACACGAAGAAAAAGGAACAACGTAACAGCGACCCAACCCCCTAAATGTATTTCTAAATTAAACTCTCTCTTGACGGTACCCACCCCCTTCTCTCATTTCAGACGGGCATACTTTCGCATTCCTCCAACTCTTCCGGCTCTTTTAAAAAGGCTTGATCGATGACGAGGGACATTACTCGCAGGGCCGGCGGAGGGTAAAGGGTCGGTAGGACAGAGGTCAAAGGGGTGAGCCTCGCCCGGCCGGGCACCGGACCTTCAGCGGCAGGCTCGCAGGGGGTGAATTTCGGGCAGCGAACAGCTGGAGAGGGATTAAGAGACGGAAAAGAGGACGATAGATGACGGAAAATAACCGTGGGTGCATTCAATCAACTTGAGTCAACAATACGCCTAAAATTATGACTAATATTGTCCGACGAAAATTAATCGAACCCACGGCGACTTTTTTTCACCATATGGAATCGACTGGGCTAATTAACGAGGAGTAATCAGCGTGAAAGTAACCAGGAGCCGAGAATTTTCATTACTTACCGGCAACGAGTACGCATTTCAATACATGTTCCTATTCACTCAATTACATACATGCCCAACATCAGAAAAAAATACAATTTCCCCTTTCTTGTCGCAAGCTAAAACAAATTGCCCGGGAGAGAGTTCTCTGAACGCAATTTCACCAAGCGATACGATCTGGAAATGCAGTGATCTCGACACTAGTTCCCGTGATAAATTTCCTTGGAAGTGGAAACTGTTACGTTCACAAGGTCTACATAGGAACATTCGTCCCCGCTTTACAATGTCGATTGAAACCGCGGTGAAGGTGGATATAATTCATTGAATGCAACCGACCGTGCGGTTTCGAAACAATTATTTCCCAGCAATGGCGCAAAACGGACGTCTTTTATCGAACGCCTGTAAAAAAAACACCAATCCCAACTTTCCACGGTTAGTGAAACAATAAATTAAGCCAATTTCATGGATACGGACTGGTACACTCACGAAGAGAATGCGAAATAATTTAACCTTTGAGGAATTGACACCAATATCCACATGTACTGAGGAAAACGCATGCCCAAGTCGATCGCGGTCAGCATTAGCAAATAAACTAATTATTCCTTTTCAGTTCTCAGCATATATTTTCGAGGAAATGATTTCTTGAAATACCTATTTTTTCCTCGCCAGCCTTAAATACAACTGGTATGTAAAACACCGTGGTTAATATCGAAAACAAAACCGAAACATCGAAGAAAATAAATTCATAGTAGGTGTGTTCAGAAAGTAAGCGCATTTTGTCTCAAACGCCACAAGAGTCAGTGTGATACAACCCAGCGATAGATACATCATTAAGGAAATAGCACATGACAAGAAACACGTGTTGCTAGTGTTCCGTCAGGCACGTGCAACAAATGGATCGATAATTACGAAGAAATATAATCATTACTTGTGGTTTAGTAACGTGATAAATGGATAAATATATGAGAGCGTTTGCAAAGAAGATCAGCAAGATTTGTTAAAGATCATTATGATAAATGCAAAATCGTTACGAGTCGAATAGAATAACTAGGACAGGAAATACTACCAGGGGGGTTATTTTGTAATCTCACTTTAGTGAGAATACGTCATACAATGTCACTTTTTCGTAGTTAAACTCCGCCACCCAGGCGGCGTGACCATCTACGGATCTCAAGCGGTGAACTGCCGGTCATGTGCTGGTCTTTCAGACGATTCATCCGCTCTGATCCGTATCTTTCGACTCTTGATCCGTTTCATTATCTCCGCCTGACATTAGTTCCCGTCTCATCTACATAAATAACGTGGCATGGAGCCACCATCGTTTCCACTAGAAGCCTGAGTTGGAAAAAAAGGCAAGAACGAGAAAGATACAATCGATTTTTAATTGTATTTTTGGAATTTGCACAACGTGAAGAACTTAAACTTTCTTAAATCACGAATTGTATCTTATCAACAAATGATTTCTTGAATGGAACACTATTGAGAAAATGAAAAATGATGAAACACTATTAACGTAAAATGTTGCGAGAAACAAATGCAAATTCCAATATTGGTATAAAGGAAATTATCGGACATGAATTATCTTGACAGGCCATCCGAATAATTAAAATGATATGGACAAACAATTTTTCACTCACCTTCACCGTATTCCTCCATTTTTGAAGAAAGCGGTTGCCGTTGCCAGGCACTTGTTTGTTTATTCAACGACAGAAGCTTCGACAATTCACGATCCTTTCGTGAGCCGATCATTAAGAGAGCGAAACGGATCTCCCGCTTTCCCGCAAAGAGTCATTAAAAAGGTGAGATTACAAAATAACCCCCCAGACCGCAGGGTAAATTTCAGTCTAAAACTTTTAAGCAAATCCGAAGCTTATATGTTTGCAGAGGACTTAAGAAATGTTTTAAGAATCCCTGCGTATAATGCTATATTTTATAGTATAAAAAAGATTAGACAGTAAGATTGTGACACCGTCTAGATTTAAAATGACATTTTTCCCGCGTGCCATAAGAACATAATGGCGCATAGTAAAGAATAATTGCTCGAGTATTCATTTGTGCAGGAAGCACGATTTAGCATTACTAACCCATGCACTCTAGGAAAAGTGCAGTTAAATATAATTAGAAAAACTCCTTTCCAACCAATAATCACTACATTACTCTGTAGATACTAACCATCTAGTTACGCGGACACTCCTAACCATGAAGTAGGAGTTTAACCATGAAGTAGGAGCTTTGTAGTATTTCATTGCATCTAAGTTGAGCCTGTTTAGTGTGCTTCATCCCTTGATACCTCTTAAAACCCCCTCCCAATGTAGCTCGCAAGGTATTATTTAGACGTAATAAGTTCCTTAAACACTAGTTTTTAATTCCCAAATGGAGGACTTGAAGTGTTTTCAGGTGCATTTCAAACAACTACACCAATATTACACTTACTTATTCGGTTCCTACGTTAACTATCTTTCATCGTCCACTTGAAGATAGACTTTTGGATTTTATTACAACAGCATAGTAATATTTCTCTTACTGAATTATTTTCCTGATCACATTGAGCGTAACACGCAAGTTTTTTTTGATATATTTTCAACGACATCACAAAACAGATGTCTTAATTTTTACTAAAGTGCCTGATAGAAATTTTACATTCCAATGAAAGCGAATTCTTTTTCCCCTCCGTGGGAATTTTCAAATTGAAATCATGGTATCCTCCCGTTTGTTTCGCTCTAAATCCATGACCTCGTGAAGAAAATGATGAATGCGCGCCACGCAAAGAAATGCAGCGAGTGAGTGGGGTGAGATGAAGGTGAGTGCATGAAAATTGGAGTAGACTGTACGATGGAGACGGCCAAACGAAAAAAACTCTTCATTTTCCTTGGGCGGGAATCCGCATCCTCTCGTCTCGTCCTTAACTGCGTTAATGAGGTTGATCCGAAAAGTGAAAGTCGTGTAATTTTATTATATTTTCAGCACTTATAGAACTAAAGTTCGTCTAACTGTCTAATAAAGTAAAGATAAATATACCAACTCATACTCCTTTTTGCTCAAATTGCATTTGAAATGACACACGATTAACGGCGAGAATGGCCATCACATGGGAATATAACGTTTAAAAATACCATAGTGACATATCATTTTTGCAAAAAACTGATATTTTATGCGTAATTTCACAAGGAATAAAATGACATGAAAAAAAAGGCATCAACCTACGGTATTTTTCGCTAAATCCACCAATTTATGCGCTTACAGCAGACGAAATGCGTAGTTGTCTTCGAGTGGCGCTACGGTCGCTCTGGCCAAAATGTATGGCGTATGAATAATATCATTACAAATGAGATATTAAAGCATATTTCAGGAAAATATTATAACATAACGTTTGATAGTAATATTCTGGTGTTATACATTAGTAAATTCATTGAGTACATGAATTTATTTCTTTAAAGTAAGTGCTGAATGACTCCAGAAGCTGATTAAAATGGTCATAAAAAATAAATCCTTCGACTTTACATCGTATTTCTTGTGATACTTATGACTTTCAATAGCGTAGGTAATTTTCTTAGTGAAGTAAGGATCACTTAGCAGGCATATACTCGCACTAAAATTAATAAGATTCCTCAGACAACTTGACTCAAGCAGTCGCGAGCCGACCTCCTTAATCACCTCACGCCGAGGCACTGGCCGCGCCGAAGACGGAGAAAGTGAATCGGGATAAGATGGAGGGGATCGATTCCACGTCGGAGGCAGATGAGGATTTGATGCGCCCTCGGCGGCAGCCCGGGCACGATTAACACTTCGGCACGCGAGACGGGAACGAAGCAAAACTTGCTCGCGCGTCGCAGACCGCAGCCGGAGGAAATATTTGTGGAATAGTTGGCACGCAAATACCGTACACACTCATGGAATTTGATTACCTATTTCTCGCATAACAAGTTGGATTTTTTAAGCATCCTCGTTTATACCTCGACCTTAGGTTTCAGTGCTAAGGAACCCTAGATTTTCGACATTTTTCACGTCAGCTTCTCGATGTTCATACCATGTACGAGTTAAATGAATGATCTTTTTTACAGCTTAGGGCAGAATAATGAAATATTTGCAAACACTAAAGAAACTATTTACGGTAGAATTAAGACATTATCACCCAACGACTGTTAATCAGCAAGAGTAAGTAGTTATGAAAATCATGAATTTAAGAGCGCAAACGATTCATATTAGACAAGACAAAGACATGTGATACATAGTGTTGGAATATTTAATTGATACACGTGGTTTCGATGTCCCGCCCTGAAGACACCGTGAGGCCAGGGGGATCGGGTTGGTGTGGTTGCTAGAGTACTGGCCTCCCATCCCGAGTGCCTGGGTTCGATACCCGGTAGTGGCGGATTTTTCAGTGGAAAACCGGTCCCCACTTGATTGCCTAGTGGAGGTCATTTCAAGTACAGTACTCTGTCCGTCGGATGGGACGTTATGCCGTGGTCCCCGTTAAGAGTAGGTTAATGCCGACGCCGTGTTTTTCTCCACCCTTCCTCCGTTTCCTGAAAACTAATACCATTACCCAATTATCCACCTATCCTAAATGGCGAAAATGACCTCAGCTGTCGGTCGCCTCCCCTTAATAACCAACCAATTAAGACATCTTGGCTGGAGGAAATATTTTAAGCCCCCCTAAATATCGATCGTGAGTAGCGCGACACTCGAATTTTAGTTTTAAATTTTCCTCTTAAAAATTGTACATGCTCTACACGAGTTAATCCCTTTTATATCAATGTATCCAAAATATGCCACTTTAGAGAAATATATGCAGTGGCTGCAGGAGTTAAAATGCAAAGTATATATTGGAGATACGCTCACAGAAGGTAGTTTCGGATAAGTTCTGGGCCACGGCCACATTCTTCAACAGGAGAAAGGAATTACTGGAGAGTTGGAAGAAGAGACTGTAAGGCTGAGGAGGAGGTCAGGAATGAGCAAGGGGAAAATGAGGGAATGGCGGAGTGAGTGAGTCACACTAAGACCGAGATAATTGAAAAAGTTATAGACCCCGATGAATTGAGAACTCTAAAACGATTGTGAATTCAATTATAGGTAATTTACATACTATCACAAATTACAAACTGTGCATTACTCAAGGTATGTGTCAGATACCTAAATATGCAGATTAAGTCTAAGGATAATTTTGAGCGTTTATATTCTAATAATTTCCTTTTTTTATCAAATAAAAATCCATTATGGAAGAAATTTGATTGGCAGGTGATTGCAATTCACCGAGGAACTTTCAGTATGAATTAGTCAAGGATAAATGAAGCTTACAATAGGAGACGTTTGAAAGATCATTGAAATTTGATATATTCCTAATATGGATCATTTAAAAATAATTCAAGAGAATAATGATGCCAAGGAGACATAGCGACTATGCAAGCACACGCCTTTATGGTGGCTTGCAGGGTATTATGTAGATGTACGTGCGCCTTAAAGAAGACTTCTCCTTAACCTCCGCTGGTAAACATATTGATTTAACTCATCACAACCCTATGCCATCGGAAGCTATAAGTAAAGCACTGAGGAAGCAAGTTATTCGGAGCATGTATGCAAATTAATTTGATTACCTTCTAAGCCAGAGGAGCATAATCAGTGCAAATTGCACCAAACAGCAGTCAAATAGCATTTTAAAGTGCTTAAACCGTTTGCATTACATCGCACCGTATAGTTTGGTTTAATTCTAAGCCTAATACAGCACAGAGACAATACACATTCCCGAGAAGGAATTCAAACCCGCTACACTTTTGGGGAGCCATGGCGGCGCTGGTGTTAATGCCCTATGCTGCCGCGCCCGGCGTCCGTTTTATCAAACCATTATAATTTTCCGGCAGTAACTTTAATATGTAATTCCTTAGAAAGAAAAGGAGACGACGTGAAACCTCTTTTTCAAGGCCAATTATTTCACTGAAAAACACCGGTCATAAAACTACTTTATAGTCATATCGCAACTTAAAATCAGATTGTTCCTGCGTTACACCCATCCCTTTGCTTCATCCAGCGCACTTTCAAGTCCAATTTGAAGAAAACAGAACAGTTCGGAGAGGTAAAACGTTGTATGAAAACATTAACATAGCGTACTTTCCACCACAAATGCCACAAACGTCAAACAAAAT
Source organism: Platycnemis pennipes (assembly GCA_933228895.1). Lineage (NCBI taxonomy): Eukaryota > Metazoa > Arthropoda > Insecta > Odonata > Platycnemididae > Platycnemis > Platycnemis pennipes. The sequence goes on from OW121850.1 coordinate 116,881,728, forward strand.
GACAATCTATTCTTTTCACCGTAGGAACTACTAAAGTACTAAAAGCAAAAGCAGAGGAAATAAAAACAGCTTCAATTCAACTGCGCATGCTGTTTCGTAGGCTAGAAACCAATTCCCCTGAACGACTACGGCCGAAAAACGGAGACGGCAAAACACCATCCTCCGGGGCTGAGACACGGAGACGAACTAGAAAGAACTTAGCGTTTCCATTTGTTTCACGTTCACCGAAAATCGAAACGGTAGGCAAAACAAATTAAAAAATTTAATCAACGACTTCGACAACAGAACGATTGCCTGACAGACTTTGAATGTATTCCCTCGTCAACTTAAACACGTTTTTGAAACTCTGTAATAATCCTCACGCAGGAAACTTTTTTTTTACGTTTTTAGATCTGGAGAGAGAGAAAAATAGCCGCTCGGAAACAATTAAATTACATACCCTATTAATCTACGAGATTTGTTTGAAAAATTAAATCTCTTACAACGCCTCGATTCTACACAATTGCATGCTATTGCAAAGGTAACAGAAAATTTCAGCGATACAAGGTCTCTGTCAGGTTTTTGTTTCCTCAATCGGGAGTAATTTTATTAACTAGTTATAACTTCATACAATCAACGAACATCTCACAGTCATTAAACACTTATTGCTTTTCGGCTTCGATTCACTAAAGGCGAAGAACCTAATGTTTTTACCTCGAACGTTATAATCAACTTATTTAAAGCCTTGGCCCTGGTTAACGAGAATTTGGTTCTTGTACAAAATGATACCTAATGGTACGAAATAATAGCTTATTTCGAAGCCCAAACTTATCCAAATAATTCGTCGCATTCCCTAATAATGCCACTTCCTTATTTATTTTCCTGCATACACACTTCAATTTAACGTGTCCCTTAAGAACCACTCTAAAATACTTCCTACTTCTCTACCTGGCACTAAATTGTTTATTTTCGCTAATTTTATAATGACAGCGATCCCAGCTACGATTTTTCAATGTAATATCCATTACTATAGTTCGTTTTAAATAGGTGGTACACTCGCGCCATAGATAAAGGGGGTAGACCAGCTCAGGGAGAGATGATGATGTATTGTGAAGTTCAATATAGTGAAATTACAAAAGGCTAAGGTGTTAAAAATATTGATCATTTGTGATTCAACAGGAAAAATAAAAGGGAAGGATCATGCGGAAGATTCAAGGGGAAATAAAAGTAAAAACTAAGGTCAAAATTGAGCAGAATGGAAAAAATAAATCATAAAATTGAGGGCCAAGAAGGAATAGAAATTCAGATGGAAGACAAGGTGTAAAATATGGTTGATGAAAAAAGAGTCCAAAATCATTGATAACACCAAAGTTCTACTTGGAGGACTGGTTCCAGGCTCGCACCAATATATACAATAAATAATATCAAAAATCATTTCCAGACTTTTTTTTAAGTTCTTGTTAGTGACAAACCAATTACTATTTTCGCACTATATATTAAAAATTTCAGGTTTGTTTCAACAATTTGACAGAGAAACATGAACTTAGAAACCATTAACACAAGTATTTATCTAGGTTTTCCAACTATGGACAGAATAGTTAATAGGGGTTCATCGAGGTTTCCGAAAACCCAAAACTTTCCACCATACATAAGATTATGAAATCAGATTACAACGTGAGTTGAGAGCTTATGAGCTAATTGTTGGATCAAAACCTGCTTGATATGCAAACTATAATATTCTGGAACCTAAAAATTATACAGCAAGGTCGAAAAACTGACGGCAGCAGTGATTAGAGGCGAAATTCTTACGAATTACTTTCTACTTCCAATTAAATTCCAACTTTAAAAAATTCACGATCGAATAGCCCTGCACCGCGGATACCGTTCGTAGAAGGGAGTCAAGGCTAGTAAACTCCGACGCCAAGCTTTCCTCTCGAACCACGTACAGACTCTTTCGAGCGAGCAGACTCTTTCGCCCAAGTTCCGAGGGCCGTCGTCATTTTGCGCTAGTGGAGGAGACAAACAACGTTGTAACAGCGGGCAGCAAACTAACATCGACTTCGCCTCCTGGCACCGCGAAACGGATGTTTTCGCGGCGAAACCCTCGCTTAATGTATTTTGTTGGCTCGGGGACAACATTCGGAGCCAAGCGTACAGCCGAAGAGAGAGAGAGAGAGGGTGGCAAGATGGCGGGGATGGGAGAAAAAAGCAGACCACATCAAATCCTGCGGTGAGTGTCCTCTTTAACTAATTCCGAGAGAAAGAGAGAGAGAGAGGCAGATAACCGGAAGAAGAGTTTGAAGAACGACTCGCACATCCGAAATTCTGCAATCTTACCCTTAAGGAGGTTGGTCCGAAAAGTGAAAGTCATGTCATTTTTTTATATTTTCAGCACTTATAGAACTTAAGTTCCTCTATCTAATAAAGTAAAGATAATTATACCTACCCATACTCCTTTTTGCACAAATTGCATTTGAAATTACATACGATTAACGGCGAGAATGGCCATCACATGGGAATATAACGTTTAAAAATACCATAGTGACATGTCATTTTTGCAAAAAACTGATATTTTATGCGTAATTTCGCAAGGAATAAAATGACACAAATAAAAAGGCATCAACCCACCGTATTTTTCGCTAAATCCACCAATTTCTGCGCTTATAGCAGACGAAATGCGTTAGTTGTCTTCAAGTGGCGCTGCGGTCGCTCTATGTAAAATGTATGGCGTATGATTAATATCATTACTAATGAGATATTAAAGCATATTTCAGAAAAATATTATAACACAATGTTTGATAGTAATATTCTGGTGTTATAAATTAGTAATTTCATTGAATACATGCATTTATTTCTTTAAAGTAAAAACTGAATTGACTCCATAGTCGAGCTGATTAAAATTATCATAAAAAAGAAATCCTTCGACTTTACATCGTATTTCTTGTGATACTTATGACTTTCAATAGCTTAGGTAATTTTCTTTGTGAAGTAAGGATCACTTAGCAGGCATATACTCGTACTTAAATTAATAAGATTCCTCAGACAACTTGACGCAAGCAGTCGTGAGCCAACCTCCTTAACTAAAGCTCGCGCTGACCAACAGGTACGCTAAGGCAAACATGAAATCCACCTCTCAACATTTCCCACTAATTCTTATTCTGGCATGAGGATGAAATATTCTAAATTTTTTTTCAAACTTTTAGCGTAGTGAATACCAAATATGGAATAGGAAAGGTATAAATAAATCTCCAAATCTTACGATACTAGTTTACCAACGGGATGTAGTTTGCTCTTAGGCAAAATTCAGACCACATCAAATCCTGCTGTGAGTGTCCTCTTCAACTAATTCCGATAGAAAGAGAGAGACGGATAACCGGAAGAAAAGTTTGAAGAACGTTCTCGCACATCCGAAATTCTGCAATCTTACCCTTAACTAAAGCTCGCGCTGACCAAAGAGTACGCTAAGGCACACATTAAATCCACCTCTCAACATTGCCCACTAATTCTTATTCTGGCATGAGGATGATCTCTGTGGCATACGAGCCTGTTCCAACATTTCATCATCACCATCATTTAAACATTCGGAACCGAAACCAACCGCGTTTGCTTTGCACGCCTTGGGGAATAATTCCGCGTCGATTCACTCCAGGAGTGACGGCTGAAACAAAAGGAATCCGGAGGGGAAAGGTTGCGTAAGTCAAATTAATACGAAGAGATTAATGGATCACAATTTGTTTCGGGGGAAAGTCAAGAATCAGCACAAACGTGGACAAATAACCGTTTGCTTTTGAGAGATGAAAATGTGGAGATGAAAGAGTTACGGCAGCACTTATTCGAATAGGAGCAGTTGCTAAGGACAACGGGGAGAGAATAATGAATTTTAAACGAGTCAGCTCGGAGGATCTAAAGTTCAAAACGGACCGGAATTGAAAAGTCAGAAATAACTCCAAATGATATTCAAGCCGTTCTTTAAGCCACCACAATGAAATTGAATTAGTGGTGGGAGGAGAATAGCTTTTAATTAATTAACAGCGACTGATACCAAAAGGAATCCATCAAAAGGAATGCCAAAAAAAATTAATCTACAAGTTAGGGGCGCTGAAGGAGGAGAAGTCAACTAAACTGCGGTTGCTGATAATTAGGAAGGAAAAATTCTTAATATAAAATTACCTTTCTCTCATTTTACCTGGAAGTTCCTACCGCTTATTATAATACAGGTATCTAATTATCTTCCTAAGTGCAGGTTCATGTTTACGTGATCTTTACCTTAGTCAGTATCCCAACTGTGTTGTAATGGATTCCAATCTTAGATCCTGCATTAACCTTGCCTCGCATCATTTCTTAATACAGTCATTTTCACTTGCATCTAAAACCCTCCTCCCATAACCATCTCCTGTTCTGTTGCCAGACAATCAGCACATTTTACGAATGAAACATGAAAACCAGAGAATAGCTGAGGCAATGTGCTAAGGGGATAGTTTTCTTTGGGGTACCACTATAAATTCAGCCCCTTTTGCAAATTATACATAATGATCACTGAATAGCTGAAACACTACAAAATTTACCGAATTAAACAGCGATATCTGGGTACTACTACAAAATTAGCATTTTTATATTTGATACCTAAAGATGTTTGGAATCACTATAATATGGCCCAATCAAGCAGTGAACTAGTTACGAGAAATGATGATTCTAGCTTGATTTTCTCACCGGTCATATTGGGCAGAGAGCTTTTGTATTTATGAATAAAAGTAATTGCATACGTTTCAAACGAAAGATGCGAGAATAACAGTTCCACGAGACATGATGGATTATTGAAAGCGATTAAGCAACAATTGTGAAAAATTCTTGCACGGGATGGGCTAGTAAATTCGAGGAAATGGCTTCGGGGATGAACATTCCGAAATTTGCATTCGAGGATATGCAGATTCAGGGTAGACCGCAGCCTGAATTTTGGATTCAAGCCCTTGGATTCGAGGAAGATGGAATGCAAAGTTATTCCTTGACCTTTTCCATTAATGTTATCCGTACATTGACATAACCTATGTGCCTCAGAGTGTAGATTGGGTGGCATAGTGAAGTTAAGTATTAGGGGTGGATCTTAAGGAAGTGGCTTGTCTTGATGAAATAGTGTAATTTTACTCTAAACATTTGCTAAATGCTTTGCTTTGGGTTTCCATTTATCAAGTGTTTATTTAAGATTCAGGCACTTGGGTCCAATTACTTATTGTGACCCATCAGAAAAGTTGATCAAGTTCTAGAGTTGCAGGCAGTGGCGCTGGGGGGTCCACTGGGGCCCTGGCCCTTAGCTCTCTCCAAAACCCAAATTAATCTTTAATTATCAAGTCACATTCACATGGTAGTAGCAATTGAAAAATTAGGAAAAACTCGCTGCATCACTTTACTCGAGTATGAATGAATGAATTAATGAAATATTTATTAATGCTCTGGGGTAACCCATAAGAGCAAATACATTATAACAAAAATGCACATTCTGCTCAAATAAACACAATTCAGAATTACACATACATAATTAACATAATAAATACAGAAATTAGACCAGTTAAACGCCAAAATATATTAATGAACGAAATTGACACAATTTAATGTCGATTATTTAAATAGAAATACAATTTCATTTTGAAGGATTGGAGGGAGGAGGAGGATTTAATGTGGAGGGGCAGCGAGTTCCAAAATCTGGAAGCCGTTATAAGGAAGGAATTAAGGTAGAGGTTGGTACGAGCATATGGAATGTGAAAAAGGCTAAGGTCGGTGCGAGTTATTCTTTGAGAAACACATGACCTAGGAGTGAAGAGGTTAAGTAGGTACTCAGGATTTCGATTGCGGAAGAGGGAGAAGAGGAAAGACCCCATGAAGTATTTCCTTCGGGAGTCAAGTGGTAGCCAATTCAGCTCAGCTGCGTACTTAGATACATGATCATCTCTGCGTAGGTCGAATATAAATCTAATACAACTGTTAAGTAATCGCTGAAGATGCATATTAAGAGTAATTGTTAAATCACTATAGACTAATATACAGTAATCCATAATTGGAAATATAAGTGAAGTTACAAGCATAACTCTGGTAGAAAAAGGAAGATTTTTCTTATGCAACTTGAGTAAATAGAGAGTCTTATTACCTTTATTACATATTTCAAGAACATGCTGATCCCAGGACAAGGTTGATGATAGAGTAAGTCCCAGGTAGCGAACAGTCTTTTTGATTTGAACAGTAGTCGAACTAACACGCAAAGGTGGAAGGCGATCATAAACAATACTGTTTAAAAGTCTAATATTACCAAAAATGATTGCTTGCGTTTTAATTGGGTTTAACTGAAGGCAGTTGATTTTGGCCCACTCGCCGATAGAACAAATATCACAGTTAATTTCATCGATGTAATGTGGGAGTTCATCAAGAGGGGAATGAATGTAAATTTGTAAGTCATCCGCATAAAGCATATACTTAGAATATTTAATACTTTTTGGCAAGTCAAGGGTGTACAATGTAAACAGAAGAGGTCCGAGGACAGAGCCTTGTGGGACACCGCATGGGACCGGAAGCCAAGAGGATAACTCGTCTCCGGGGCCCTTTACAGCTTGAGTTCTCCCGGTCAAATATGAATTAAACCAATTTAAGGCGGAGCTGGAAAGATTCAGGGATTTCAGTTTGCGTGAGAGTAATGTATGATTGACACGATTAAAGGCCTTACTAGAATCGAATAAAACCATTATTGTTACCAATTTTTTATCAGTGGCTAGACGAATATCATTTGTAACCTTAAGAAGGGCAGTCTGGGTACTGAATCTCTTACGGAAACCCCATTGGAAAGGATCAAGTTTACCAGATGATATAAGGAAATCAGTAAGTTGAGAGTGAACAATCAATCAATGAGTATGACTAGACCAAAAATAAAAGATAGGCTCGTTTATCTGTGCTGTGACACATAACTAACGTAGCACAGGCCTAAACGTTTATGACTATTTTTGTCTGTAAATCTGATATGGCTACTTGTAGGATGAATACATATAATGACTAATATGGCCTACTATTACATTCAAAATGTACTGATTATAATAACAGTTTGGTTACACTTTGCAAAAAATCGCGCAGATGGCGGGAACCCCAATAAAAAAATCTCTGGGTGCGTCACTGTTTGCAGGAACACACAATTTGCTAAATTTAGATAATTTTCCAACCCAATATACTAAAAAAAAGTCAGTATACTAACTTTGGCACTAGCAATGGGAACTTTTAATGAGCGAAGAGGTAAAAACACTTTCGCGTCGATCCAATAAATCACCGAGAAAAAGTTTTCAGGGTCTGAAAATATGATAGTGCCGATAATGTCATGTAAACCGAAAAGTAAAGTTATGAAAGAACGACGCCATATCCAGAGTAATATTTCACATCCATATCACAATTTTCACTCGGTTAAAGAAAATTAAGGAATCAAAGGACAATTTACAAAAACTACTTGAAGCATCCAATAGGGAATATGCATGAAATTTGTTTCTCGAAGATAAATGATGTACATGATGCGAAATTTTCTCACCAATTTAAATATATAAGCCAAATTTTTCTACGCCCACCACAAAGATTTTTAAATGATTAAAATTTTCCCGGAAATTGACGAAAGTCACGTGACCTAAAACACCTTCTGACGTCACTGCGCGGTATAGGTTCCATATTCCTACGGAGATAGACATTTATTTTTAAAAGAAAACGAAGTGAATACATTTTTTTTGAGGTTTTTAGCCGTTTCTCGAACGAAACGATGGCTGAAAAAATACTTAAAAAAAGCACATTCCGACAATTTCCTTTGGTTGACTCCCTTATGGCGGTGTTCTTCTTTAAAAAAACAGTAAATGCATAGATGTAGTAGAAATTCTTGGGCACTAAACAGGCATTAGATAATTAATGGACGATTTTCTCGTTACCATCCATACTACGTAAATAAAAAATCAAAATACAATCGTTTATTGCATTATACAAAAGATAAATACATAAGCTATCGCCAAGTATTCATTGAACAACTAACCTTCTCGCATTAACTGATAAACAACACCCATAGTATTACCGTGTCGTGACGTCGCGTTTTTAATCTGCCGGTAACGTACAATTTTCAAAGAGTAATATCTTTGTTACACAACAAAAAATCTTCAGCAAAATTTTCGGCAAGCACATTTCAGCTATTAAACTTCACATTCAAAGAGTTATAAAAAATAGTGCATGTTCCACATTACGTCGAGAGCTTCTACAACACAACTGACAACAACTTGCGAGGATTGGTGTTACAGTTGAATAAGTTCACATAGAGCGGCGAAGAAGGCATTGATTTCCATATTACCTGGGCGTGTTCAGAATAAAAAGGTAGATTGCGGCCGCTGAAAAGTCAAGACTGGAAGAACTCTAAATAAGGTATAAGAGAGGAATAATGAGTGTAAAATAATTCAATCGAGCGAGAAACGAAGAAGTCCTGATGAAAACCTTGAAGTAAGAACGGGAAAATCTAATCGAACATGCCTTGAGACGGTCTGTGAATGACAGCCTTGGAGGGAAAATTAAACGGGAATAATGGAAGAGAAAGGTCTCGTATGAAACACATAGGTCAAGTAGTGAAAGATGTAAAAGAAAAGATTTGAAGGAAGAAGTAATTAAGAAGTATGTAAATGTGGAAGAAGGGTGTAAATATGAGGTGATTATCTGGTGGGGGACTCGAGTGGAAAATTAAGTCAAACCATAGAAAATATTCCAAAGAGAAAAAAATCATTCGCCTTGACCGGGACTCGAACCCGGACCCCCTGATTTCCGGCGTCCTCTTCTTCTGTGGAAATTATAAGGCTCTAAAAGAGCAAGATGTTCACAGACTGCTAGACATATCAATGTCACAAGGCAGCCAAGTCGTGGCGCCACCGTCCACGAGGTTAAAGCCGACGTTGATACACTAAGGTGCTTACTTATAACGAATTCAAAGATCACGAACTAGCCGTGAACATCTTGCTCCTCTGGAGCCTTATAATTTCCACAGAGAAAGAGGACGCCTTGGTAGCTCAACTGGTAGAGCACCTGACCGGTCATCAGGGGATCGGGGTTCGAGTCCCGGTCAAGGCGAATGATTTTTTTCTCTTTGGAATGTTTGCTATAGTGCAATTTCAGCGGGTAACGCCGCTAATGTTTTCACGGCTATTTCGTGATCTTTGAATTCATTGAGTCAAACCAATCTTAGGATTGGACTGGAAGGACTGACGATGATGAAGAATAAAGTGGGAACGCAGGGGAGATCCATCTCCTCAACAATAAGTGAAGAGGGATAAACGTATTTTTTAACGAACTTTAAGTGATGGAGCTATGATCGATATGAACACTTACAGGTAGGCGAGTAACCAAAACATTACCCGCTCCAACTCTCTCCGGTTACCTCAGAGTCTGGAGGAAATGAGATTCAAGACACCCACGCGATGCGAATTCATCCCCCCCCCCCCATCGAATTCTAGCCGCTAGCGTATCGCTCGCACAACGCCGGATGAACGGTGTGATAATCCATTTAGTTCCGCGACAACCTCAAAATGGAGTTCATTAGCGCGATTTCGAGCAGCTGCTGTCTCTTGTACGTGATCATAATGGAGACAAAACTCACGATAACCTCACATCGTGATTCACTGCATGCCACTCCTGAGTCAAATCCCACGTTCCGCATCCTGACAGGTATTTAGCTAAAATTGTTCACCCGTAATTAATCACACGTTCGGAGTAGGGAACGAGAATATTATAAACTGAACGAAACAATCGCTCTGTCATTGTGACCGGAGGGATTACCCAATCAATTATATCGTCGACTGAATTTAGCGCTTAGCTAAAACGAGAAAGTATGTACCTCAATGCTTTTTGTTTGCATTTGAATAAAAATAAGACTGCAGTAGTTATTGTGCAAATAGAGGATACTCATAAATATTTGAACACGTGCCTTGTCGATTGTCACCGAAAAAGTTAGTCCAACAGGAGATCGCATTATTATTCTAATCGCAAATGCTTATTGCTCTGAATTAATAATGAAATCCTAACTATCGTAATGCTCACGATGAGTATAAAATTAATATAATTTCAGGAAAACTGCCTCTTCCCCCATCCCCTTCCTTAGCACGCATATACGTGATAAGACCACTATTCGTACATCAGCAGTCATAAGATATACAAGTAAGAATCCGTTAGACACGAAAGGGCTCTTGTGGAAAATTTTTCTTGATTCTCCAATTCTTATTTGGTTCCAATTCGTAACTATCAGCTATGAGGATATATTTAATCTTTTTAAGTTAACGATAGCTATGGATATATTTTGATTGACATAGAGGACCATAAACGTGATTCGTCCAATTATTGGTTGGTTGGTTATTTGGGGGAGGCGACCGACAGCTGAGGTCATTTGCGCCATATAGGATAGATGGGTAATTGGGTAATGGTAGGAGTATTTTAGGAAACGGAGGAAGGGTGGAGAGAAACCCGGCGTCGGCATTAGCCTACTCTTAACGAAAGGCGCCAAGGAGACCACGGCTTAACGTCCCATCCGACGGACGGGGTACTGTACTTGAAATGCCCTCCACTAGGCACTCAAGTGGGGACCGGTTTTCCACTGAAAAATCCGCCACTGCCGGGAATCGAACCCGGGCCCTCGGGATGGGAGGCCAGTACTCTAGCCACCACACCAACCCGATCCCCTCGTCCAATTATATGAAGAAGTAGTACTTAATACCTGAAGCCGGTCATATTAAATATAAGCCAATCATATCTAAAATCAAATATTACAGTAAATTAAGAGGAAGTGTTTAAGAAGGTTGGTCATCATAATCATTTTTACCATTATTAGTTTATTACCGGTTATGAAGGTTTAAATGCAATACTTGAACTCTCTTTCACTTCAATAATTATGCTGAACGATCCTGTTTGTCCACTACTCCTCACTTCAAATTAACATGTTCTCTGTCTTTGTTTCAAACCAAAGTCCCAAAGCCAAAAGAAATCTAAATGCCAAATGACCACCACATAATTTATCGATAATTAAACAACAAATTACGAAACATACCGCGAAGAGTGGGACTTGGTTTAAAAGTAATTTGTGGCTTTGCTTTAAAACCTAATCTTAGAGGAGACCTCAGGGAATTTACTATCATACCGGTTGCACGTGTCCCGAAACGTTTTCGCATTAGAATTCACAAAATAGCAGGGGGAACGTGTAGGCGCCTGGCGTAGACTGCAGACGTGGCGATGTGCCACCGCTCGGACTAGATTATGATGAAATAAGAAAAACTATAGTTCGAACGGCTCTGCAATATCTAGTTTACTTTAACTGAAACTGGGTGCTGCAGAGAACTCCAAGCATTTGCAGCCACATTTATCCAACCAAAGTGAATCGTGATTCGGACGTATTAAAAATCTTGCTCCGATATGAATTAAGCATTGGTAGGGATCTGCAGTGCGTTCTCCTGCATGCTTAGCATAATCGGGGAACACAATGGAAAAGGAGAGCAAATTGGATGTTGTTGAACATGCAGTTAGAGGAAAGGCACTGGGAACAAAATTAACACGAATAGTTCAACATGAGCAATCCTCAGATAATCTATCGTTAAACTGAGAATCGTATTACAGGTAATAGCTGCTGACAAACATGTTTACTCTAGTTTTTACCTTTAATTACCAAAGGCTCAAACTGTTTCATTCATTACCTCTGCATGCTTCTCGACACACTTCCAGACACGTAAATGACCTATATATACATCGCCACCCTTCAAACCCAACCAATACTTTCGCAGAATAAAAATTATTTCATTTTTTGTAAACTTTATATCTAAATGACCACTGCTTCCCAGATTCCAATACTTACAGCTAACAAATTACGTTCAATGCCAGTCCATATTGTAGATAAAGGATTTAACTGTGGCAATGCCTTCCGCAGGACTAATTCTTGGATATCTGCTATTTTTTGCAGCTCACAACTTAAGATATTTAAGTTTTCAATGAATTATCATTATTATTATAATTAAGAATTAAAAATAATAATTATCTTAGCTATTCTCTCAGTAACGGAACCGTAAAAACGCTAACGCATAAGGGTTACGAAAAATAAAAATACCAAAAAAAAAAACGACCGGTCTCATACATTTCCCAAAATCTTACCAAATTTGGTAAGAGAAAAGAGAGCATAATATTAAAATTGTACGAAAAACCAATTGAATTGTCCAAAACACTTCAATCCTGTGCATCAAATGACCCTTCCACCTTAACAATCTTGAGGGATATGATCATTGCATGCACAATAATGCGTAGTCCACTCCTTCGTGAGAACCCGGACAATAAGGAGTTTGCGCTTTTGTACTCTGAATAATACAATTATTTTTAAATAGTAATAATTTCTATGAGTATTATGGGAGCAACGTATAGGAAGGAGATATATATGCTAACATTCTGCCTCTCAGTAGTGTAGTAGTGTTTACATGGAGTTGTCTTTCATGCATGCCTACATTGTAGCCCGTGTAAACTAATCTCTATCATTGATAATACATTACTCACCCCCTGCCATACCGTTTCGGGGGCTTGCGGGGTATTATGCAGATGTAGACAGCGTTAGTTAAATATATTCTGAGAACAGTCTTTTCTTTCTTTACCGATGACTGGTAGCGGGCTATGATCCACGATCCTGCTGAAGATCAGCTGGCAGCCAACATCTGGATAATAATGACCTAATAACGAGGTAATTAACTACTAATTAAATTATATTTAACATGGAAGAAAAATTTCTAGCATCGGAAAATTACTTCGTATTCTCTCTTTTCAATTATGTAATCAGTTGCCTTTTTTATTTTCAGAGCGATACGGATAACAGAGTTGCTTGCCACCTAGTGAAAAAATACTTGAGAAACAGTGCATTTTAATTTAAATTACAAAGTTTCAAAAATACCAACAACAACAGAATAATCTCTAACCCACTTTTACTAACTGCACATTTTATCATGATGTGCAGAAAAAATACCTATGTTACCTCAAAAAGCATCAAGAGTAAAAAATATCTAACACTTTACGTGAAAATAAGGCCGCAAAAAATGTTTACTACTTTTTCTAAACTTCATGGATGGCTGCTGGTTTAAAAAAGCGACCAAAGCTGAACGATTTTGGTGTTTAGTAGTTTTGCTATTGAACAATCCTAGCATGCCATTGTGGGATATTTCAAGCCTGCCGCGGTAATGGCGGTGAAATTCACATTAATTGCAATGAGAAAAAATTCACCTGGACCGGGAATCGAACCACGGACCTTTTTTCCGGGCCACTGCGCAGACCACTACGCTACCCATGACCCTTAATTCCCTTGGCAATTTCACCGAGGTTCAAGGTACTAGATTTGAGCTCTCGCGGTCCATCAAGGATGGCAACGCAAGGGAGAAAGGGCTTCAAAGAAGCCACGACCAATGGTGTACCCCATCCAGCGCTAAAGCCGCGCTTGGCGGTAAATGTAGGATATTTCAAGCCTGCCGCGTGAACGGCGGTGAAATTCACATTAATTGATTGAGAGTCGCATTAATGTGACTAGCATGCCATTGTTTTGTTCAAAATAAAAAGTCAAGAAAATATTTTTGGCCAGCTTTTTTCGATTTCAACCCAATCTGCGTCGGCGACGAAGATGGTCGCTGCGTTGGCGATAGGAACGTGGAAAGGTAGTTGTAGAGAGCTCAGCTCGCATTCGTGGAGAACCCGCACATCTCCTCGAACTACATCTGCATAATACCCTGCAAGCCACCATAAACATGTGTGGCAGGGGGTGATTTCTCACCAAACATGCACTACATATCATGCATTTAAAAGGATTAGTATTAATATATTAGTCTAAACTACAACATTTAAAAAGATGAAAATAGCAAGCATGCAAAAATGTGCTGTTAGTTGGGTTACCTTCACGTCCTAGCACCAACATGCAACTACCGATGCTATGGATTCAAACACTCGTATTGGACATATTTACTGCTATTCATATCCTTAATTCTACGAGGGAAAAGGGGCATTTCGTAGGGATTCCAGAACTATTACTACTACACAGTCGCCAAAGACGCCCTCGCCGGCCCAGAGTCGAAACTAAGGTGCGGCTTGTACGAGGAGAGAAGTTTTAACCCCCCCTCCGCTCGCGGTATTCACGTGCGCGCCTCTGAGAAAGGGTTTTCTGGCGGAATGGGAGAGGAGCCCTGCGGGAGGGAAGGGAAAACGCGGCCGAGCCAGAAGGGCTGGCGGTGAAGGGAGGAGGAGGGCGGGCCGCCGCAGAAAGTGAGGCCCTGCCAAATGCCCCCCCCCCCCCCCCTTGCCCCTCCTGTGCTCCGCCCCGAGCCGTCGTGTGCCGATCCGAGAGGGTCCCTCTGTTCCACCGAGCGGGATAAACAGAAGAGTGGCGGAGATGCGGCCGAGATACCCACGTTCGTCATATCGAACTCGACCACTCGAACATATTACTAGCGCGTGCCGCATGCTCATAAAAAAGGAGCATTCAATATGCTTCCAGACGAGGAGAGGATGACGACTGTCCTGGAGTGGTGGCGGATATCATCGCAAGCGAACAGGAGTGGAAATCTGGAATGACCAACTCCCGAGGCATCTTTCACAGCACTTAATTTTTTCATTGCGGTCTCATTTCTTCAAAAAAGACACACTTATTTATATACGTATATGACGGCTGTATTTTTTGGGTTCCATCGCGTCGTTGCCGCTTTATGAAAAATAGTTTCTCCTGCACCACAAAAGACGCCTTCAAGTCGAAGAGCTGGAATTAGTATCTCCGGGTTAGTATCTCCGTCCGGTTAAGACCACTCTGATTGGTCAGTCGAGAATTTGGAATTCTTCGACCAAGAAGGTGACATTTATTATCTATATATCCTGACTACCCTGCCAGCCCCCTAATGGGTGTATGGCAGGGAGTGTGTTATCACCATGCATGTGCTACATGCATGCACTTAAGTTTAGTTAGTTGGCTATTCGGGGGAGGCGACTGACAGCTGAGGCAGCAGCGTCGGAAGTGGGGGGCAGGGGGGGCGTTCGCCCCCCCCCCCCACAGAATTTCTCTCGGGCCCTTGAGAAAAGAGTCTTCATTAGTAAAAATTTAATTTTACTTGTTTCCGGCTTGTCTTTTAATTCTGTCGTATATTCTACCACCTTCATATGCACTTTTAGCGGAATTCTAGTCTCTACCCCCTCCTATCCTCAAAAAAAAAATCCGGGCCCTTATCATAGGAGCCGGGCCCTTTTCCAGGTTGTCCCCCCCAGCGAAAATAGTTCCGATGAACCTGAGCTGAGGTCATTTGCGCCATTTAGGATAGGTGGGTAATAAGTTAATGATAGGAGTTTTCAGGGAACTGAGAAAGGGTAGAGAGAAACCCGGCGTCACTATTAGCAGACCCTTATCGACAGGCGCCGAGGGGCAACGGCTCAACGTCCCAGCCGACGGACGGAGTACTGAACCTGAAATGCCCTCCACTAGTAACTCAAATAGGGACCGGTTTTCCTCTAAAAAAATCCACCTCTGCCGGGAATCGAACCCGTCCCTCGGGATGGGAAACCAGTACTCTAGTACCACACCAACCCGATCTCCTACACTTACATTACCAGCCTAATTGGGGACTACTATGAATATCATGCAGAACACTATCTACAAATTCCACTATTCATCCAACATGCAAGGATACATGTTAAAAGTACCGCAAGTATGCATTACATGTATTAAGAGTCCATGCAGACTTCCTTAGGTCCTTAAAAATCCACCACACTACAATTTCATCGCTGTTGTTAATATTAATGTACACTTATTCTTTATTAAGACGCAATGTTGTGAGAATCTTGATGCTGTAAGGATCGTGAATTGTTCGGGGACAGAACATGTATTTTAATCTGTATGTGATCAGCTTTTTACTCTAAATTTATGTAAGTGGTCCAACATAGTGCGATTTTGGACGCCTGTGTCATCTTTAAAGAATTCACTCCTTTCACTCAGTTTAATATGACTGTACATATAAATGAGGAAATTAATTGATAAAACTCAAAACTACAATGAAAGCTTTTTAAATTATAATGAAAGGTCGTTCTGGATTTTGATATTAAGTTGAGCATATAAAATGAGCGTAGAAACATATATATCTTATTGTTTTAGTACTAAGATATGAAGGGAAGATTTCACCAGGTACTCGCTAATTTATTTTTCATCCCCACATTGAAAAGTTAGGATCCATCTTAAGGTAAGATAAATAAGATTAGAGAGATAGATTGTCGTACTAACAGATTCAAAATGTCATTTTTCCCACGTACTATAAGAGAACAGGATAAGGAGCATAGCAAAGGGATAGGTAGGGGAAATATTTAAAAGTAGTCTGTAGTCCATGATGCATGTATTAACAACCAATCCCTTAATTACTATGTGGGCACTAACCATCTAGTTGCCTGAGACCCTATTAGCATGTTTGCATCTTTAAAATGCATGCTTGGTGATCTTCACCCCCTGCCACACACACTCACGGTGGCTTGCAGGGTATCGCGTAGATGTAGATGCAAGATGGGAGGAAAAGAGACGGATGAGAAAGAAAGAAGACGGATGAGGAAATAAGGAAAAGTCAGAAGGGATGGATAGATCTGGCGTATAAGGGGAGAGCGTTTGTTGGTAGAGACAAGAATGACGGGTAAGAGGGACAGAGGGAGGAGAAGAGAGGGATGTTTGGATAAAGTTATGGGTTTCGAGAGGTATGCCGAGCTGCAGACGGATACCATACGAAAGATAGTGGTCGAAGTAAGAAGTTTATGACCATCTAAATCGACCTAAACTAGTAGATCATTAATAATTGAAGAGTATCCACTATTCCACAGCGATAAAGAGTCGTCCTCAACACATTTCATTTAATTACATTTCAATTTCGCTTTGAATTCTACTTGCCCCTACCGAAGTCACTTCGGCTCAAATTTCACGAAAAATCATGACAGACAACCAAATGATATATTGAGTGAATGATACAAATAGTAACGAAGAGACAAACTTGATAGTCTGCTAAACATATTAAAAAGTGACCAACTTCTACAAATCCGTTTTTATAACACTTTTGCTATCCTATTGGGGTATAAAATCTTTATGAATTCAAACAAATGATTCAACGGCGAATAACACCTGCTTCCTTTGCAGACACCAATACTTTAGATGCACGTATCAAGTTCTAACGCCACTAACATTAATCTCTTATTAAGTAGCATTTATCAATAGGTGGATGAATTAAGGCATGCTAAGAGATTTATCATCCCTGCGAAGCACCCTCAGGCAAGTGGCCTGCAGGGTAATCAGTAGATGTAGGTGTTTTTGGGAAGGTAGATTAAATTTCTCAGTGAATTTTATACGAATTGGCCAAGTCGTCGCGTTTAAGTAGCATCATTAAATCCGTTCATGCTTTAGCTGGGCACGAAATACTCACCACTCTAGATAATTGCATATGCCATCATAAAGTCTGGAAAGACGTCATTTCAATTCGTATCGCGCCATTTATAACCTTAGAAAAGTTTATTTCAACGTAGAGGAGCTTTAATTGTGATTCAAGAAACTCGTTTTCAAATTCCTTTTTAATGCACGAGGAATGATCAACGAAAATGGTCATTTTCAACAGTGAGACGCAGTGTAAATTTGGCAGCGACGGCTTAACTAATGCTATCAAATCCCGAAGCGCTTTTTGCATTCGTATTTCAACAGCTTTGACAAGAGTCTAAGCCTCGACCATGGCCATCAGTTCAGTAATTCGTGTTGGAACTCGTGCGCTCGAAGCCGCATGTACCTGGAGAGCTTAAGTAAGTGGTACAGTCGGCACATTTGGGACAAGCGACGGAGCTCATCTAAAGGGATTGCAGTCGCGACGTAAGAGATGAGAATTCACGCAAAATGAATTGAGAGCCGGAGAGGGTTTTTGTGGGCGCGTCAAGAAAAAAAAATATTCGCCGACCGGAGTGCTCTGAGCCATGGACGATGGCGGGTCATCCGCCGCATTGAGAGAGGAAACGGCTCCCCGTCAGTCGGGAAGGCTGCAAATGTACACATGTGGATGGCATCATGACACTGACTAAATAACGAAAAATCAAACACCATGAAACTTACAACACGCATTAGAAAACATGAAGGTAAGCTCATTATTAAAATAGGGAACAAGTGAAAGAAAAACATTTAGTCTGCGGTCCCAGGGTTGACCAAAGAGGGAAGAAATAATTAGCAACTAGCAGACCTGCTGCCTGATTTTCACGCACTTTTCATAAGCATTTTGTATGCAGAGAGAAGTAAACGGCTTTTTTAAAAATAGAGAAATGCGTCCCACTGTAATTACCCTACATGTTTTTGTACTTTATTCTACGCCATATTTTCGTTATATGTTGTCTCCCACTCTCAAAAACCACGTTTTTTGCATTTTTATCTGCACCACAAACTACCAAAAATCAAAACTACTACCAAAGCATACAGACAGAGACTCCACACTCAACGCACCAAACCTCACTCTTTTAGTTCAAAACTTGGAAGAGTACAAAACAAAAAAGATACAGAATGACTGACTGACTGACACGCTACAAAAATAATATAAATTCGAATTAACCTGCTGATTTAGCAACAAACATTAATACATAATAAACGTTTTATGGCCTTCTTTCAACTATTAGAAATGTACCTACTTCAAAACGCCTAGCTTTGAAATTCACATATTATACACAAGATCCGGGCCGGTAGGAAAAAATTGTTTTATTTCACTATCTGTACATCGTAAAAGTCAATATTTTCATGCTTACAAAATTGATTGATGAAACTAATTCCACTTTCTTCAACTTCTTCCATCCAATTTTTGTCCCTTTACCAAAAGCGTAAACACGTTTACTTAGAAACGTAAACAAATTTGCATAGCAACTGGTTTCCCATGTTAAAAGATAGGGAAAATACCATTTTCTCTTGCATTTTTCTCTACACCACCAACTGCTAAAAATCCAAAACTACTACTAAATCATACAGACAGAGAATCCACACTCAACGCACCAAACCTCACTCTTTTAGCTCAAAACTTGGGAGAGAACAAAACAAAATGGATACAGATTGACTAACTGACAGACACGCTACAAAATTAATATATATATATAGATAGAATAGAGGAATTTCTACCAAATTATACCAAATAATTTATTTACTCATGTTTTTTCGAATATGCGGACAGTTCGACACCAGTTTCTCCATGAAAAAAATTTCAGACAGAACTTCAATGAGAGAATTATTACACGCTTGCTTACTTACGAAAGCATTTAATCAATAGTAAATGAGTAAATGATCATGTAAATATCGTATTATTTCAAACCAAATGATAACATAGCACTGTTAGAACGATGTAGTTTGAATTTTGTAATAAAACCCGGGACAACATTATTTACCACCTTCTCCTTATTGAATTTCTAGACCATACACGCATCGCATATCGAAGAGGATTACCAGATGTCGTGAGCGCAGATGACATTTCAGAGACCAAGCATTTTGTTTTTCTTTCCGTAAACGACGCCTGTCACCGTGAAACGTAAACTCAAAATTTAATTTGCAAAAAATGAATACTGAAGGAGCAATACCATTTGATGTTCGGCACATTTAGAATAATGATTCGGCTCACAAGATACATCGCGCTCTACAGTTTGACGTTGACTTTTGACTTGTCGTATTGCAATAAATATCAGTAGGTCATGTCAAAGAGAAAATGCTTTTCCGATCACTCTGTCATTCTTCCCCACTTTGGCAATACGGTGGGCACAACCGGAAGAGGGAACGAATTTTTTTTCTTGCGTCACAAACTCTTTGTTTTCTTTTGAAAGCAACATTTTCTGAAAATATATGTCTTCATATAAATTTAAAAAATAACTCTTCACTTTTCCTCTCTCGTATCTCCGGCTGACATGAAGGAATACTTGATAAGAGGTCACAAATGCAATTCAATGCTGAATTTGGTGTAATTTCGATGTCAATGAGGACATCCTCAAGAAATATCATCAGGAGTCTTAACGAACTAAGGCAACACGTTTTTTGCAAAATAGACAAAAGTTTTCACATAAATTAAATATGCATAAATATATATATCGGCGATTTTACTTTCTTTTTAGCTTTTAAGAGGCACTTCTTTATTTTCGGGTGCTTGTCTGAGTTTCAACAATCCCGAAATAGGGAGCGTGTAGTCCAAATGAAAAGAAGAGATAACATTTGCAGAAAATCAATATGACGTTGACCTAACCACTGTAATTGCTTCACTTTTCTCCGGTAATATTACAAATTTCCATTTTTCTTCCGCGAAAAAGAATTCATGTTGGTGTAGCACATGTTACCAGAGCAAAAATGTATCCTCGGCCTCAGGCCACATGGGATGTTGAACCATATGCCTACCCACATACTCTATCAGAACTAAAAGAATATCAATTTCCAGCCAATACGCTAGTAAAAAGTCAAACTGCGACCAGACTTTTACCCTTAGGGTCACGCAAAAAACTCTCACAAGGAATAATGGCACAGCACAAATCAACGAAGTGAGTGAAATAATTTTAATGAAATACTAATTTTTAGTATTTTTTGAGAGATAAATATTGTGAAATGCGAAGGAGAAAAATAAATTTCAGGAGTAGGAATGGTACCAATAAATATAGCATCGCAACCAGCTATTATCTTGTATCTACCATGCATCCATTACAACAATTATGTTTCCATGAGGTAATAGCATTATAGCTCCTTAGTTACGAGTAAGTAGTGCATCTTCACCCCTGCCACACACCCTCGCGGTGGCACACAGGTTACCACGTACATTTAGATGAATTAGGAGCAAAATATTAATAACAATTTTGACAAATATATTTGACATCGTTGTTCCTTCTAGTAACGCAGGGAAGCAACAAAATAACAGCAGTAATTTAAGGAATAGGAAAAAAATTTGTCCAGCATCCTACTTAGTTTTGCGACAAATATTCCGGGGCTCTGTAATACACACAATATGCAAAAACAGCAACAGATCGAGTATGTAAGAATCCATATGCGATGTTCTACTAAATAAGTCCTCACGGACGCAGACCCCTGTCCAATCCAGGGTCGGATAGCCTGCCCAATCCCCTCCAACCCGCCTTCACCACCAGATTTTGCCTCTCCCACACGCCATCCAAGGCCTATAGACACCCTCACTCGTTTTTCACCAAAACCTTGCATCCGCAGACAGTTTCTCCGATCTCAGTCCCCTCCCCCCCTCTCCCCTCCCCACCCCCTCTTCTTCCTATCGACAGCTTTCCCTTCCACTTTCTCATCCCCTTCCTCAAATCCAACTAAATCAACCACCCTCCCCCCTCTCCATCGCTATCCCGACGAAAGCATCATTTTTCCTCGGCCGGCCCCTCTCAATCCCCTTGAAAGTCGTTCGTTTCGGAAGCATACGAGAAGTTAAATCTTCCCACAGATATCCCATGTCATAACCACTCGTTCGTAGGCCTTGAAAGATTTATGGCCAACGTATTCAAAATATCAACAAATCGGGATATCACCGTTAACTCCCATATTAATTCATTTTTTTTACTGAAAGCAAGTACACGACCGTCACTTTCAGCAAAACAGATCAGACAAAATATATGAGCAACGTCATTCCATTGAGTACATTTTGCAACGCAATCCGTGATTGAAAATAGTTTAGGATGGGGAATATGCACTACATTTTATAACTATTTTAATCTGAAGATTATTAGCTAAAATTTATTAGGCGAAAAGTTTGATGAAGAATGAAGTTATGTTACAAATATATTATATTTTTTAAATCGTACATTTTTGTCAGCTTAAAAAACACGATGTCATCCTATGACGTCACGGCACGGTATGACTATGGCCGTGGTATATCTCTTGCACGTTGAGGTAAGTTGTTTAATACTTGGCGAAAACGTAAGTATTTATCTCATTTGTTTAATGCAGTAAAGGGATGTATTTAGAATTTTATTGGGTAGTATGGATTGCAACGAGCAAATGGTCCATAAATTATAGAAAAGCAGTATAGTGCCCAATAATCATTGCAACTACAAAGCAATCGCTGTTTTTTTTATAAGGATGCCACCGTAAGGGAGTCATCCAAAGGCAGATTGTCGGAATGTGTTTTTTTTTCAATCCCATTTCAGTCATTGCTTCGATCAAGACACGGCTAAAAACCTAAAAGCAATATATTTGCTTCGTTATCTTAAAGAAAAATGAACGTCTGTTTCCGTAGCAACATGGAACCAATATTTCGAGACAGAAGCTATTTTACTCTTGCCAAGCCTCATTTAAAATAAGCCGCTAGCATATGGAATCCGTACGAGGAAGGTATGATAAAAGAATTAGGGCCCGTGCAAAGGAAATCCGCTAGATTTGTTGAAAGCCGTTATGATGATTGTATCAGTGTTACGGGTTTAATAGAAGAACTGGAATGGGAATTACCATCAGAATCCAGGTTAAATTTTAAGTTACACCTTTTACGTAAATTCGAAACGGATTTTTTCATAGATGACGTTAGATATATATTAAGAACCCCTGCGTAGTATGCTAGGTTTGATCAGATTAACAAGATTAGAGAGATAGATTGTCGTACCGATAGATTTAAAATGTCAATTTTCCCGCGTACCATAAAAGAGAACAATAGGCAGCGTAGCAAAGGGATAGGTGAAATATAGTCATAGTAGTCTGTAGTGCATGGTGCAAGTAATAACAACCAATAATCCCTTTCTCATTATGTAGATACTAACCATCTAGCTGAATGTGACATTATTATATAGCTTGTGTCCATTAAATATCCAAGTTGAATGTCAATAGTGCATGTTTGGTGATCTTCACCCCCTGCCACACACCCTCGTGGTGGTTCACAGGTTATTACGTAGATGTAGAAACTGTGGAGTGACGTCAGAAGGCGTTTCAGGTCACGTGACTTTCGTCAATTTTCGGGGAAATTTTAATAGCATATAATGATCTTCATGGTAGGCATAGAAAATGTTGGTTTATATATTTAAGTTGGTGAGAAAATTTCGCATCAAGTACATCATTAGTTAAAGAGAAACACATTTCATGCATAATCCCCATTGTGGTAAATTTGCATTTCTTCCAATATTATACTTCCACTAAGCAGAGTTGAAAGTTAAAACAAACATTAGGCATTAATCACCATATTTACAAGAATGAAGATTATAATATACTTGTAACATCAGAAATTTTCATATAGGCACCAATATTAACATTTACGAGCGTTCAATATTACTTTACGCGCATTTGATACTTAAAGTGAGGATGCGACGAGAAAATTACTGTAATATGAGCCATGATTACAGAATTGGTGCATGCCTAAGACGAATATTGAGCTATCCGAACCATGTTCTATTCCGCGAAAATGTAAAGGCCATTTTACACGGTTCACTTTTTGTACAATTTCTTGTACCAACGCTTACATGAAAAAATTGTACCGTGTAAAGTTGCAAATTGTGTGAAGGCTTGTGCGAATGTCTGAGTGAATGAACGGAAAATGGAACCTGTTCTAATTTCATTCAGACAAACGTACAATTTCGTTCAGTTTCATACATTCGTTTGCCCAATAAAATGTAGCGTGTAAAGTGGCCTTAATGTATAGCCGAAATTCCTTCTTTTAAAATAAAAGATACAAAAAACTAATATGCTCTTATTAGTGTAATCGTAGACGGATGGTGGAACTGCGACATGGTAAAATAAAACAGTGCACTTTGTAAAATTCCAAGAGTAATTTTTGGTCTTAACCGATTTCAACGTTAAACCAACGACATTATCAGGTCTGGCTCAAGAGGTCTGACAAGTGGTGTGCCAAATCTCTTGAGAATGACATTGGTTTAACGTTGAAACCGGATGAGGCTAATAAATTAATGTGGAATTTAACGAAGTGCATTGTTTTTATTTTATAATATGCTCTTAGTTTCAGAAAATAGTTTGAATGCGTAGTTAGTTAACTTTAACAAAACATCGCCATCCGTAAAACGTCTTATAGCAGGAAAAATCCAATACTGATAAAATTCTTCACTGATAAATACGTTAATCTTCAGTTGCACAACAAATGATCGAATAGGAATGTATTTTACCACTTCAGGAGAGCGTTAAAGATTTGATCACCGGAGATGTTTCCGGGCACTCCATAAAAGTCACATTGCCGTACGTGGTTTTTAGTTCGCAAAAAATGATTCATGTAAAGTCACCTTTGAAAAGTAAATTGATGCATCATCCAAGCTCAGACCGAGTTTTTGATCTGTTGCGAAATTGTAAAAGGAATTAAAATGAGGAATTTAAAAATTTTCTATTTTCTATTCCTTGATTTGTAGACGGCGATTTTGAGTCACTGGCTCTGTTTCGAAGGCTAGATATTAAATACTAAGACTTAATCACAAAGGACATAAAACCCCCTTGATCTACGAGGCGGAGAAATCCCAGTCCTGATTAAACACTTAAATATTCCGATTGTGACTGTGCATTAGTCTGAACAGTAATCTCCATACGAAAGATAACAAGTCTGACTCCCTTTAGCAAGTTAGGAAGTCTATTTTTGGCCCAAAGAAGTCGTCCCTTTAATCAGATCCGAGATTCCTCCCATCCAAATTCAGGATGGGAGAAGATCAAGAAAGCTTATCGAAATGATTCCTGGAGAGCAAGCAAATCATCTCTGGCTTCGCAGATTGAAGCATGATGGCAAACATCCCCAGAAGATTGAGAGAGAGAAGACAAATTTATGCACCGGATCAAACTGAGCGTTTTAGAGGACATATTTTTGCATAAAATTTTTAAAAGTTTTCTTTCTCGGCTCATCTTCCCTGTCGAAAAATATCGCTTATTGGGCAAGACATGGAATACTTTCACTGTCGGCGTTTGTAAACTAATCCTCCCTTGGATCGGATGAGGACCAGATGCAAATATCTTGGTGAAGCAGGAAGATCGATTGCTTATTGCCTCTCGCAGCGACCACTGGTGAAAGGCGGGGTAGGGGCAAACAATAATAACAAAGAGGTAAAGAGGACTGGAGGAGTCACGATATTGAACGCGTCGAGCCGTTCCGCAAACAGCTTAAAGGAACCGTGAAGAAAGGATCCAAACAAGAGTCAGCCTTCGATGCCGAAGATATTGACCTCCTGCGAAGGATCCGGTAAAACGCCCACAAAGAAAACTGAATGCAGAGGAAAATTTGCGCAAATAGGTTCCTCTCTAATCCCTGCTCCTATATTATAGCAAGGATAATCTTCTTCCTCTCATGCCCATTTAGCCCAAGCCTTGTTACCAGGAGAACAAAGATATGCATCCGCGATCGGACAGATAAGGCTGCCACAGCACCGGTAAAAGCAATCGCTTCTTACGCACACCAACTTCTTAAGCGGCGCCTACTCATATATTAAATCTCAAGACATTTGGTACTACGTCAATATCTAAGCAGTGGATCGAAACCAAGGCTTTGCCGACCTGGCTACAATGGCCGGTAAGAGCACTTTCCCTAACTCGAAGTCTAACCAGTCTATTAAATGAATTAAATTGGGAATCATTGTCAGATCGCAGGTTGAAATTTAGACTTAATCTCTTAAACAAATTCTAAGACCATATTTTCAGTGATGATGTTAAAAATATTTTGCGAGCCCCAACATACTATGGTAGACTGGACCATAATCACAAAATTAGAGAAATTCATTGCCGAACTGACAGAATCAGAATGTCCTTTTTTCCTCGTACTATTAGGGATATGAATAACGGTAAATATATCCAGGACGAGTGTAGCAATGGATAACATTGGTAGCTGCATGTTGATATGAGGACTTGAAGCTAACTTAACTAATAGCATGTTTTTGCATGTTTGCTTTGCTATTTTTATCTTTTTTAAATAGTGTAGTTTAGAACAGTATATAAAAACTAATCCTGTTTTATGCATGATATGTAGTGCATGTTTGGTGAGAATTCACCCCCTGCCACACACCTTTACGGTGGCTTGCAGGGTATTATGTAGATGTAGATAGATGTGAAAACTCAAGATCTAATTCTGATGGCTGATTTTGCTTCAAAATTCATATCCTTCCGTGCCTGCTTATCGGATGGGACATGGTAATGCAAAACTCCAACCGACATCGAACGTGACGATGTACAATGGACTCCAAAGATTCAGTTTTATTTACGTTAACCGGAAGTCCTTGCGGTTGCTAATATAATGTCTCGGTCACCAATAGTTTTGACTGTTAAAATAATTATTCCACATCTTTTTGACTTAGAGAAGGAACAGTGATATAGCACTAATGCGATGGTTTTCTGCTGAGAAAATAATTAATTAGATTATTAAACCGGCCTAAAGATTCACTTTAAAAAACCCCAATAAAACTAATACTTTATTTTCCATATGCTGTCACATAATGTTGCACCCTATTTTCATGATTACAAATCAAGTTAGAAGAAAAAAATCTCCACCGAGGAACTACAGTAAAAAAACTGGGAGGGATCAAAAGATTTGGGCAATTCTTCACTTTTGTTTTGTACAGTATTCCAGCCTATAACCTGCATTGTAGGCAATACTGAAATATGCTCAAAAATTTACCGAGGCATTAACTGACGAAACGTCGACATAATTAGTGTCTGATGTAGGGTATCCCTTAAATTATTTAAAACTGCAAACATTTGCCACTACTGTTTTCTTGCCTAAAGTTATGCTTGAAAAAACGCTAATAATCACAATCCAATTAAGAAATATTAAATTCCATTTCCATATCAGACAGCATTTGTCATACTGGCGGGGAATATGGCAGAATCCGATAATAATACCCTCTAACTGCCACGATGGCATAAAATATCCTGCTAGAGGCGAGAATTTTTAAAATTTAACGGAGCGATAAGGCAGCGGTAAATTAAAAGCACTTTAACGCTCGGAAATTTACAGAATACGGCCATGAGCGCGCGCGTCGGGTGGAAGTGAAGCACGATGCTGAACGTATTCTCAAATAATTCAGCAGCCAACTTTCACATCGATGTGCATACGTCAAGGATTTGTGTAATTCGGATAATCCAAGGACATAATACGGAACACGCCGCAAATACCACGCCAGGACAGATTTGCTGGGCTGAAGTATGATCAAGGGCATAAAATGATTGCTGAAGCTATCGTTACCTAATATGCCAGCTTTACCAAGCCGTATGATCGGGCTCACTGCTCTCGCCGTTACTTATAGGGATTGAACCACGCATTTTGATGTGCTGAGAAAAATTAGAATAAAGGTGTGGTCCTAGATACAGGAGAAAAAATGGGTTTCTGTACCTTTTGGTACAATGATAGCTATTTTTGATGCCGATCTGTCTGACACGCTAGCATTTTATGTAGATACAATACAGGCGTTGATAGGCGTCTGTCATATTATATTTAGGACCATCATCACAGAATACATGTCATGATGGAAATACATCAGATAAATAACTGGTGCAGCTAAATGTAGATCAGGATTTGTAAAAAAGGTTTTAGGAAAATGCTATCAGAGATTACAAGATACTATGTGCTACATGTCAGGATTGTTACGAGAAAGGCAGGATAAATAAATTTATAGCGTGTGTAAAGATGATCAGCAAGATTGGTTAAAGGCTATTATCATTATTGCATTAGTGTTACGTGTTTACTATAAGAATTAGATTTGGAACTACTATCAGTTTCTTATTGTCCACCTGACTTTCTTATATGTCCTGTATAATATTCATCTCATTAGTCAGGTAGGGCATGCAATTAATTAATATAAATGAATGTTTACGTATACGCATTGTCCTACGAACCACCGTGATGATGTATGGCAGGGGGCGAGGATCACCAAACATGCAGTGCTTACATGCAACTATGTGACGCAGTGCTATTACTTCATGAAAACATGCTGGATACAAATGACCGTAGTGCATGATTGGTGAAAATCACCCTTCCTGCCACACACCCTTGAGGTGATTTGCAGGCTTAGTCGGCAGATGTAGATCAGTGAGAGAAATACTTCCCGATATTCCCACAAGATACGGCAAACTTGACGCACATGAAATATCGAGCCGTTAGTCACCGCCTGGCTTAGACTGCCCTCCAATGAGAACACCAGGCCTCATCCCTGGCGGCATTTCCGCCAATCACCGTCGCTGACCGTCTCCCTCACGCGTCAATTACAGCACCCGCACCTCGGACTTTAGACACCAAAGGCCGTCAAAAGATCCAGCTCACACGTTCTCGCTTCCACAGCGCGCTGAGCGACAGTTGATCAAGCATGCCACCGTAGAGCTTCGAGGAACGCGCGTCTAAGTACTATTTCAGACCTTCTGAGATCACGGCGAGGGTATTCGGAGCCAGTTCCGACACTTCCGGTGCGTCTGCGACCCGGCAAACTTCGGCACGGCGGGGGCGAGAGGGTGGACGACGCCGTGACGCGCCCGACCTTCAACTTTTCATCGAGCGACATATTTTCGCCTCACCATCTCTCTCCCTATCTCTCACATCGGGGAATGGGACCCTAGAGGGGTCAAGGGGATGAGCGGAACCCTGACGGGTCAAGCTGTGTGGGACACGGGCAATGGGAGGAGCGCATGGCTTCGAAAGTTTCAAAATTGACGTGCTGTCCGGAGTTTACAAAGCAAAAACTTATTATCTGCGAGAGAGCGAGTTGGGATGAAGGGTGCTGTTAAGGCAGCCGCCATAAGTCTGGTGGGTGGGTGTGGACGTTGCCCGGGGACCTTGCGGAGAGATGGGCCCGGCCCCCCGGTAGCCGCATCTTGACCGCACGAGGCCCAACGCCCATCGTCGAGATCACAAGGCCCCCCAATCGGCCCCCGATCCTCCCAATCCATTCCAAGACAGCGCCTTCCCTCTCATACCCACTGGGAAGAATCTTGCCTTTTTTCCTTCTGACTGGCTGTCCGGTCCACAAATGTCATTACGCCGGCACTACGACCAGAAAGTCCACACAACCAGGGTGCTGAAAATCTACATCTACATCTACGCGATAGCCTAAAAGCAACCTCAAGGGTGTGTGGCAGGGGTAGAATATCACCAAGCATGCACTATAAACATGCAAACATGGTGAACCTTTCCACACGCTGGCTAACGAAGAACAATGAGCCGCTACTGCGGTAACTGACACCCTTAGAATTTGATCTCAATTGTGGGAAATATATTTTCGATCCTATGCTCAGCTAATGGAACGCTGAACAACAAATGATGAACTAAATGTATTCACCACAAACTACTCCCATATGTGAGATGGCAAAAGAGGTAGTGCAATAAAGCATCATTGAATATGTCAATGCATTTTTCCTCACTCTCCTATTTTCAAGTATCGCAATTAAAGGAGGTAAAATAGGAAGGAATAAGCACATTAATTTAATTAATGAAAGCAAATTAAAGCAAAGATGGACTGAAATAGACCAGAGACAAATAGTGTGAATAAACAAGCGACAATAAACGAGAAGAATTTTAACTTTTCATGCCTTTAACGAGTGAGATTTTTCAACCTTCACAGAGATTTCTGACAAAATATTTTATGCCTCACTATCAACATAATTCCAAAAGTGAACACCACTAGTAGTGTAAATTTTATGTACCCGCACACCCTGTACGTACACTAGAAAAGTTGAGCAAAAATATGAAAATCAGCAAATATTTACGTAATTTCTTAACTGAATGTACGTAAGGCTTCCGTACATAATCGAAACAGCATTGGCTCAAATAACATTATTGTTAGAGGAGACATCACAGGATCTTAATCAAAGGATCAAAGTTACAGCATAGAAGAACGAAGACCACACAAAAATGATACTCGCTCCCAATGTCTCCCATATCTAGGTACGATCGTGCGCCTTTGAGACAAGAATAGAAAGGGATAAGTAACATTGGGGTTAAAACTCATTTCTCTACTTTTACAGATAATTCTGCGAACATCTGTGACCAATGAAAGCCTGTGACCCAAATTGAGACGGTTTTATGAATGTATGTACGTTACATCTTATTTTTAGTTAAAAATAAAAACGATAAAACCCTTGTTTTTTTATAAATTTTCTTGTCAATCAAAGTTTACCTCATTCCCATTACCGGATAAGAATCAAATCCACCAACTCGACAATATCACGTACGACTGTTCTTCGTTGGCATACTTGTTCGAAGATACTTCTATGCTTTTCATGACGACACAAATACTTGATGAAATCTTTGCAATTTTTACTGTTTTTACCGATCAGAAGATAATTTCCAATATTCTCCGGCCTGATCAAGCCTGTGACCTTTCTTTTCAAACGTCTGAGTAAAAATAAAATGCCACGAAATCCCAAGCAATCGGACAATGCTTTCGTGGTGATTCAAGATACGCCCCCGGACATATATGCTCTGTCTGGATAAACATTTCTCTCGTTCCTTTTCTGAGGTTCCTGGGAATCCTCCCGAGAGGAACACCGGACTGACCAAGATAACCCGGGTGTTTTCCATTCCCTAAAGGATTGCCCCGATAAACCCAACTTACTGAAGCAAAAACTTTCCGAGTCATTCCGAGGCAGCAGTGGCTGGAGAGCTTTTAGAACTCATCTCTCAGACAGACACACGCAGCCGATCCACGGGCATCGCGATGTAAAAAGGAGACGTCTGTGCTCGACGCAAGAATGGAAGCTGCTGCTACGAAAATTGGGTTAGCCAAAGGGACATCGCATCCGTCCTTTCTCGTCGGGATGGAGGAATTCCCGCAAACAACGCCGAGGGGACATCTCTCCGAGGAATCCGCAGCAATGCCGGACGGACACTCACAATATCTTGAGTGTCTCGGTTCATATTCGCGCGTTTACCAGATAAATACTGCTTTTCAGAGGACGCGCACATTGCGTAGGAACACAATCCTTTACTTGAACAACAAAAAGAACACAGTTAATTGATGATGTACTAGTCTTAGTTGGTTTTATTGGACGTAACACAGAGGAAACGATTCATCATATATATTATTACTGAAAGGTCTTTTTCTATCATTCCGTATATGCTCCGTTAATACTGCACCTACAGTGATAAACGAGGTATCATTTTAAACGTTGAATCACCGGCTTCTGACGAAAAATACAACCTCAATCTCAAATTTCACTTTTTTCCCATTAATTTGACTTAAAAGTTTCGATTTTTCCATGTCGATTACTCGCTCGAGGTAATTCGACTACAGACATTTTTTTTATTCTTAACTTCAAAAAAAAGTTTAAAATGAAAATAGTACGAAATGCACATAGTGATTGTACATGGGTGAATGATCATCTGGTAAGTCTTATTGTCTTTAAAGAAGTTTTGTAAATTGCGTGTCATTATTCAGTAACAGTCGTCATGATTGTTCCTTCTGGTACCAAACTCTCTTTCCTGTATTGTATTCATATTTTTTGTATATTTTTGCAAGAAAACAAGCATAAAGAAAGTACTTTATACCTTCTTCTCTATTTAAAACCCAATTACATCGTTTCCTTAACATAGTTATTCCCTGATAACGTGAAAGTGCGAAATTTTCGCACGGGTTACCTAGTTATAGTATAAAAGAGCGAACGTGATTTTGCCACAAATTTATTTTTCCTCCACTACCTAGGTTTCAGGTAGGTTCTATTCTATAAGGTTCTAGGTATCAGAGCGTAGGTTAAAGTACAGATTAAATCTATTAGAGAAATTTCAATGGCGTAGCTTTACTGAAGATGTTAGGCACATATTAAAAACACCAGCGTATTATGCTAGATTCGACCAGATAAATAAGATTAGAGAGATAGATTGTCGTACCGATGGATTCAAATCGCATTTTCCCCCGTACTATAAGAGAACAGAATAGGCATCATAGCAAAGGGATAGGTAGGGGAAATATTTTAGAGTAGTCTGTAGTGCATGATGCATGTATTAACCCCTTAAATACTATAGATACTAACAATCTAGTTGCATGAGACCCTCTAGTTGCATGAGACCCTATAGTTGCTTGTTTGCATGTTAGTAGTGCATGCATGGTGATCTTCACTCCCTGCCACACACCCTCGCGGTGGCTTGCAGGGTATCGTGTAGATGTAGATGCAGATGTTTCGACTATTAAGTCATCATCAGGCGTACTCAAGTGTACTCTGACACAGACGAAATCTGGGTTGTGGAGGAATCATAAAATTGTGGAAATTCAAGTTTGTTCATTCATATTACAATGTATTAGGCTTCATTAATATTGACCATCATTTAGGAGAAATTTAAGAAATAACAATTACATGATATAACTTGGTAAGCAATGAATAGGAAGAATTTAGAGCGGTATTTAACCAACTATAAGATGCAATACGAGACAGAATGAAAACAAAGCGACAGTAAGAGAAAATTCAACTTTGTAAGAGGAATTTATTTAAGATGTTAGGTGTAAAATTCTCTCCTGCAAAATCACGACAGCTCTACCATTTCCTACTTTTATCCCTCCCGTTGAGAATCAGCGGGCACCTTCCGCTAGTATAAAAATAAAAACAATGCATTTTTTTAGATTCCGCGTATGTGTATACGATATATGTGTACATATAATTAAAGGAACCTCTGTCTTCCTCTTTTTTTTCATACATTTTCTCATACCCTTTCTCTCCCCACTCATCTTTACCCCTCTTACTTCTACCCTTCACTTGTTCCCTCGACCTGCCTTACCCCCTCAGTCAGCTCTCTCCTCTCCTTTTAGAAAGTTGGTAGTGGCCAACTAAATATCGGAAAAACTATCTTTGTGAATATCTTTTATTAATGTGCTTTTATACTTTTGTCACGCGTGTGACCAACGTTATACTTTGACTATAGCAGTCTCCTCTATCCTCTGAAGAAGGCGGTTGCGCCGCCGTAAATTAAGAATATATCCGCGAGTCCTTTTCAGTATTGTCTATTTTCTTTGTCATCACGCCTGTGATAAACTTATATTGAACGATAATTCGCCTGAGTGATTTTCGAAGCATGAATGGTGGAGTTAAAATACGTAGATTGGAGAAAAGTGATAAAATTGGGAGAATAACCTTTCGAACGTGTTCAGTTCAAGCATTGATTTTTACCGCGAACAATTCACGATCACAATACGATAGCGTAAAACCGCTAAGTGTTTCCTCTCATCCCTTTCCTTTCCCGACTCCTTATACCCTACTCCCCACCTCTAAGGGCTGATGACTTAAAAGCTCCTCACCACGGACCTAGCTCATACGATTATGACTGCGTGTAGATGTATATTTACGGCATAAACGTAAATACTAGAGGGAGGGTGACATTTTACATCTTACCCGGCAATGAGGAGACAAAAACTAGTGTAGGAAATGTTGATTGGATGGATTCTTTTCATCATGCTAGTAGCGGTAGCTAACTTGGGTGTAAGACTATCCAACGGCTTAGGTACCGATACAGTTTTAGGTATCGCTTGTACTTATCCTGTCATATTTACCCTAAGATAAATGCGTAAACCGAGGCCGACGCGGTAAGCAAACCACCACTTTCGGTCCTACTCTGGCACTTGGCCAGACTGGTTACTATGTCAGACCAGTGCAGCCCTTGGGGGGTGTGCCTGAATCATTAGAGATTGATTCCGGTAGGAGTAATCCCGAACACAATGTAAAAATATGCGAGTGAGAGTCATAATAGTCAGTGCCTACAAGGCACCGAACTGGAATGAAAGCTTTGTGTAAGGAAACATCACTGTTATGCACTGATGATTGGCGTGTTGCAGAGATCCAGGGATAAAACATCACGTCATAAAAACTCACTGGTGGCATGATTTTTATTCACGACTTCGAGGTTAAAAATAAAGATGAAGGAGGTGGCTGGTTGAACTGCAGCGTTAGTCACCACAAATCTGCGATGCTGCAAACTTCGAGAATTCGGAGGGTCCGTATACGCAATATATGTATTTAGAGCTTTAGACACGTAAATCTACATATAGATAACACACAGCTACCATAAAGGTGTGTGGAAAATATTTGCAAGCTATTATGCTAAAAGAGGATTAGTAGCTACATAATATTCGAACCATAACACTACAGAAGATTTAAAAAGAAAAGCAAGCGGGAATAAATAGGGGAAAAACATCATGCGACTAACTAAGCTATCTCATGATATAGTTGTGTAATATTCTTAATTGCATTCATATCTATTTAGACCCCTAATAGTGCGAGTGAAAAAGATATGTTGCGTGTGTCGATCCGAATACCATTTTCCCTAATTTTATGTTTAGGACCCAGTCTACCATAGTACGTCGTAGTTTGCATAATTCTTTTAACGACAACTGTAAGAACATTGTTTGGGGATACCCTTTGGAAAAATTAACTTGTTTCGGTTTGCTGTGGTTTTAAAGTTGATTTGGTTTGTAAATGATTCCGATTTGTCTCATTCAATGTTACAGATTATCGTAATGCAAGTTAATTTAAACATTTTCAAACGATCATTTGTATACATGGGCCCAAAGGTTTATAATTTGTTGCCCGAGAAAATAAAAAATGTAAAAAATTGTAAAAAAAAAATTTAATTTAGCTAAGTCATGGATACCTACTGGCAAATTAAAATGCTGTACGATTTTTTTCATGTCATCAGATTTTGTTTTTATCCTTGTAAAAATAAAAAAAATAAAATTACTCGTTGTTTTGTAGTTGTTTTTTAGTTATAGGTACTCATATTAGTAAATATTCAGATGTAAATGGCATTTATTGTTTATTGTTACTTTTTTATGAAACTTTCACTTTCTACTATCACTTTTGTATGAAAAAATATAAACGTTAGTGATGAATTATACAATTATGAAGGTTGCTTCAGCACAGGTTCTCCTTTGAGGCAACCCAGCTTTCTTATTCTCTTATTGTAATAAATGCAGTAATTTGTATTGTTTTTGTTGAAAGCAATAAATAAAAAATTTACTAACATAATTTTCTTGCGAAAGAGCGAGAACAAACGCACCGAGAGGCGTTGATCTCCGATCGAAATTTCCTTCCAGTAACTGCCACCCCTCCTCCATCCTTTGCTTCACCTTAAACATACCCCCCGCCGCGCCTTTCCGATAGTTCGTTCCCTCTGATTGCCCATCCACTGCTGTCACCAGACCCCATATTCCATCCCCGGAAAAACCCCTTTCCTCGGCGGAGGGAATACGCGCTGCGAATCCCCAGCCTCGACTCCTCTCCACCAATCCAATCACTGGGACACGTCGCAGATGGTGGGGCATGCCCTCTCCCCTCCCCCCCCTCCCCCTTCATCCCCTTCCGCCCCCCCAGAGGTGCATGCGACCTCTCCAGTACGTTTCGATCTTTGTCACGACAAACTCGGCTGGTAAACCATTCGGAACAGGATTTGGGCCGAACCCTGAAAGCTTCGATGAGGATTAGTTTTGACCCTGAGGTCAACGATGCCTAACAGGGTTCCTTAAGACTTACGGCACGATCGCCGTTACCGTGTAAGGTCTGCCACCAAAATGACAACGCTCGACTAATCCTGAAGAACAATTCAACTTACACCCATTGAACGCAATCGATACAGCAGTAATCCTTGTGTGGAGATGACGGCTAGCTTTGATTAATTTCTGCACTTAGGATATGTTCATAATTACAATTACATTAACATCTACGGACTACGAACTAAATTAGGCAACTCTAGTTGTACTGTTTCCTTATATTTAATGTACACTAACACGTGCTTCAAGGTCTTAGGTATCATCATCAGGTCTATCACGAGGTAGATCTTGGGTTCGATCACAGATCTTTATAATGAACGCGACGGCGATATTAGATTTTTTTTCATAATAATAAATTTATTTAAAAAAAAGCGTGCATGTTGTATTTTTCCTATGGATGGGTTACAAAAAAAATAAAATATTACAACTTACAACAGTTACAAGCTTACTCTCTAGTGTCTAGTCATTTTGAATTATTTTTGCTAAGCTGCTAAGCAGATGCTAATCAGCAGGCTCCCAGTTTACAATGTAGTGGTGCAATCCCAATAGAGAGTTATAATTTATAAATAATAAAATAAGATGTATCACTAAATTACATTTTTTTCATCTTGCTACTCCTATTTTTGGTTAGACTCCATTTGAGTTTCTTATGACGTTCTTGTGTCTCAAAATACAACAATTTTGAAAGCGGTCCACTTCGGAATACGGTATAAATCTATAAAATATTCATTTTTTGAACGCCCGCGAAACTTTCATTTAAATACTTTTAGTTTTACCGAATGCACACCTACTTAATCTGGGATTAACACAAAAGTTATCCCGTATGATTTTTTCCGAATGAAATAGCCGATGTAGATTCAAGAATCAGCTGCGATATCTTTTTTGATAACTTCCAATATCTTCACGAAAAGAGCAACGCAGTTTACGGCGTCTCTTTTGGACGAACTTTTTAGGATCATTGCAATGGCATTTAAACAACCCACGGATACGTAATGATACATTACGTTATATTAGGATTTGAATTGCATTCCCTGGTTTACGTTAAACTATCTCAAATCTCAGGCTATTTCGCTCTATGACGATTTCGAAAGCGTTCCATGTCTTCTCTTCACGTTCCAGGTTAGTTCATACGCACAAACCCGTAAAGAAATTAAAAAATTTACAATTTGAACACCGCTAAAGCATTCATTAAAATACTCCTAATTTGAACCGGATGCAAACCTTCTAAATCTGTGAGTAGCGCTAGCAGTCAGCACGTATCTTTGTGCGCAAAAATATGGCTGACCTTGCTTCACGAATAGCCTACAATGCCTTCACTACCTTCCTATATCCTCACGAAAAGCACAATGCCGTTTGCGGCATCCCACTATGACGAACTGTTTAAGCATCAACGATGTTTTATTTCGAAGACGACAAATGAAATCGCCTAACAACGTTCGGAAAAGGACCGAAAAAAACAGTAAATTTCAACATAAATTGCAAATTGCCCAGAAACCTGGAGAACCAAGAGTAAATCCGTTAAAAAAATAAGAAGGTTTAAACATTTTCCCACTGAATACAGAAAGAATGAAAGAAATCGACTAATATTTAGTTATTTTACTACTCGAAAGAATAAACTCTAGCGCTATCATAAATTGAAAAAGTCCATTTAAACCAATGTAAATACATAATTGGCGCCAGGAATCGAACTAAGGCCCTGAGCATTTTTTATATAGCCTATAGCACCTTCTAGTGTATACGCTATTCATATTGAGACGACGGTAAGACGAGTAATAATAGTAATTCGAGGATGTGAAATGCAAATTCCCCCAACTTATCATAATGGTGGCCAAGGAGTTTCAGCGACACGTTGCAATTGCAAGACACTTCTTTGCATTTCTAACTCTACTCGTATTACTCCATCACCCCAAATACGACGCAGAAAATACAAAAACCGAACTGTATATGCATACGAAATACGTCACCTTGATGAAGGATCCATCAACGTTGCCGTGTCGTAAGTTTTTACGGAGAGCGACTCGGCAGAATTTCCTAAGGCGACCATTTCGAGCGCATTGCAACACTTGAACTGCGAAAAAAGAAAACTGCAAGAGCTACTATCTTAGCTGCATAAGTCTGAATTTATTCTCTTCTGCATTCGTAAAACTGGGACAACCACACGTGGGAGAAGTTAAGCCATGTCATCCCAATGTTTGGTAAGTGGGTCAGATAAAAAATATTCTAATCATTTCTTACGTAAGTCTCGGCGGATGAAGAATTTTAAAAAAAACGTGGTAACAAAATTAAACTCGTTGTTGTTGTCAATTCATCCTGGCTAAAATAACATGGAGATAGATATTACTGCTGTTAGGGAGTAATAGTTGAGGATGATGATACCTCTATTGCTCCCTACATAGATTTTAACACTATAAGACGTTGCCTGCTGAATAGAGGGAACCGCACAAGGCTTCATGTCAGGTGCAAATCCTTATGCTTACACGAAATGCCAGCATATTAACTCAATTATATTAAATGAAGTAAAAATTTCTTCATCTTCGGTGCTACTCAGGGTACGGCATCAGAGATCCTACATCTCCCATCACTAATGCAACCTTATTGATGGTCCATTGCATTTCGTTCTCTGAAACTATGTGGTGTGTACTGACCAGATAAGGGAGTAAAAAAAGGCATCAGAAATAATAATTAGAAAGCAACAGTAGCAGGCGTCACTTCCTGAATATATAGGACATTCATATTGAAGAAATAAAACCACACAACTCCCTTATTCAAACATGCGCTTTGATGAGAGAATACGATAAAGATGCTATTTAACACTTTTCAGGCCTCATTTAGAATCTGTCGCCAGGAGGTAAATGGGATCCGTACGGGGAAGGTATGATAAAGGAGTTAGAGTGTGCGCAAAGGCTATCAGCAAGATTTGTTAAAGGCCGTTATGATAATTGTATCAGTGTTACGAGTTCGATAAAATAACTAGGATGGGAATTACTATTAGAACGCAAGTCAAAAATTAGGCTAAACATTTGAAGTCAAATCGAAGCTGATTTGTTTACAGATGATGTTAGATATATATTAAGTACCCTATGTTTTATGCTAGGTTTGATAATTTAAACAAAAATGGAGATAAATTTTCGTGTGGATAGATTTAAAATTCTATTTTCCCCGTGTACCATAAGAGAGCACAATAGGCAGAACAGCAGGAGGTTAGGTAGGTAAAAAATTTCTAGAGTAGTCTGAGGTGCATGATGCATGTTAAAGCATTACTAACACATGAATGAATGGGAAATGCTGATAAATATATTTGGGAAAATATTTTTATAACCAGTAATCATTTATTAATGCTTAGTTACTAACCACCTAGCTGCACGTGACTCATATACCTAA
This sequence comes from Platycnemis pennipes, assembly GCA_933228895.1. Lineage (NCBI taxonomy): Eukaryota > Metazoa > Arthropoda > Insecta > Odonata > Platycnemididae > Platycnemis > Platycnemis pennipes. The sequence goes on from OW121850.1 coordinate 116,920,548, forward strand.
CATCTCTCCATGAAGTTCTGATGGGAATTCCGAATAATTCCGAAACGCAGTGCTTTAAGAGCATTATAGCTCTTTGTCACATGTATGTTCTGTATGTTTGGCGACCTTTACCCCCTGCCAAACACCCTTGTGGTGGCTCGCAACGTATTCCGTAGATGTGGATGTAGATATCAGTGTAATTCATGCAGAGTGAGACAGAAGGTACACGGTGATTTTATTCCACCATTATGCAGTGCGAAAAGCATACGAAGAAACTGAATAGTGGAAAACATAATGAAAGAGGAAGTGTTTCTTAGACCTACCTAAAAACGATTTTATGATTATCTGATTATAGGGAAACGACGTATTCGGCACACATTTGTGAGCATGTCAGCACGTATAATGAGCCCCCAACTTTACTTCTCTGTTTTTCACTCACTTTGAAGACGCCTAGAATCATCTCCTACACATCCTTCTCACCTCCTTGAATAAGTTACAGCTCACGCAGCTTGTTTCGAAGCTATCCCTCATCATACTCGACAACGAAGCTATTAAATTGTTTGTGCCCCAGTTTGATGGCTCAAATGCATGCATAATCACACCCTTCCATTTCGCCAATTCCTCTTATTCTTTTGTACTTTATTAATGTTTCTTTGTAAGTTGGATGAAAGGTAAAACATGTAGTGTGTGTCCCACATGATATTCATAGAAACCTCTCCTTACGTACGGAGTATAAGTAAACTTAAGCGCTTGTACGTAGTAGGTATATGTTTGGCGATTAGTCATACCTGCCACATACCCTTGAGTGGATATTGGGTAGTCAGTGGATATAAATATTTAAACTCATGCCATTTAAATATCTACATCTACATAATACCCTGCAAGCCGCCATATAGGTGTGTGGCAGGGGGTGAACTCTCACCAAACATGCACTACATATCATGCATAAAAAAGGATTAGTAAAGAGAATTAGTAGAGTAAAATATAATCTTGCACCAAATATTCCTCCAAAAATGAGGCTGTCAGTGAATCAGGATTCCTTCCTCTTGGGTTTACACTCCTTCGCATGAAATCTTCACATATATCAGCAATTCGAACTATTTCTACAGGGATGATCTTCGGGGAATTCGATTCACTCGGGATACGCGAATCGATTCCATCGAGAGTCGCGTCAATATTTCATGATCCCCGCAACCTCTGGCTTCGCACTACCTCCCCACCGTCCCTCGGCAGGAGATGGGAGGAAACACAGGCGACGACGACCTCAGTGCCCCCCACGAAGGCTTCAATCGACGAATAATTTCGTGCCACGTACATTCACTCGTAGGCGTAAATTTCAATACGATATTTTACACAAATCACGCTAAAAACATTTTGTGAACTCACTCTGGTAGACTAGACTGGACCATGAGCATGAAATTAGGAGAATTATTGCCAAACCGACAGATTTAAAATATCTTTCTTCCCTAATACTAACAGGGATCTGAAAAGGGTTGTTTCAGGCGTTATCAAGTGGAATAACATAATTAACTTAGATTGGCAATTTTCCACAAAGAATTTCCTTATTGCGACCGGTTTCGATGTGATACATCATCATCAGGTGACCAAATCTCAACAAAGTCCAGTATATATACAAATGAGGGGAGGGACCGGAGAAAAAAATAAGGAGTGAATCATCCACTTCCCTTGAGATTTGGTCACCTGATGATGATGCATCACATCGAAACGGGTCGCAGTAAAGATATCTTTGTGGAAAATTGCCTATCTTATTTAATAAAAACAGGGATCTGATTAGTTGTGAATATATTTGATAATATAACAAAGTCTATCAATAGATAGTCAAGGCATTTACATTCCAGTATAAAGTTAAACTCCTGCGAGTCATATTAAACATCAAACTCATTTGTGGAACACATATAAAAACACTATTTCGGACCGCTTTAAAGAAACCTAAATTATTTAGACGAATAGTGGGAAAGTTTAACGCAATAGCTAAGGAGAGGTGTTACTTTGCATCATTTAGACCAAAAGTTAATATGTCTCCATGTTGGACAAAAAGTAGAATTGGTAATGTGAGTCACGTATGCTATTCATAGAAATATCTCTTAAGTTACGGAGTACAAGTGAACTTCAGTACACGTACATAATGTATTTAGTGGCAACTAGCTCCCTGCCACAACCTCGGCTTGCAGAATAGCCAGTAGATACTATCAACAGATCCAGGGTTCATGTAGTGGAAGGTATCCGTAAATGAAAAACCTTAAGCACTTGCATGTCTTGCATCTGATGATGACCTTGTGAGCTGAAACGCGTAAAGTGTTTGTGAAATCTGTGGAAAAGTGCTTAAAGTTTTTCAATTTTAGTCAGTAGAAGTTTTTCTTTTTGCACCTGGACTAAAATGTTGGTCCATATACCCCTGGGATCCCAATAGGCATTTACCTGTCGTCAGGTTTCCCAGGGGCTGAACCACCAGAGGCTGACGACAAATACCCATGCCCAGAGTGGGGAGAAAACTCCCAGGCGGGACTCGAACCCGCGACCCCAGGATTAGCTGGCGAGGACTTTACCTCGAAGGCTAAGATAGTGTAGATATAGATGTGTGTAGATATAGGCATAGATGTAGATATAGATCTATGTGTAGATATAGATACAAAAACTTTTAGCTAACCCAACTTACAGCATGGAAATGTAGGACTATAATTTGATTTGCTCTCTAAGACTTTTTAAATTGTTTTGGTTCGAATAAAATATAGCAAATTATCCTCTTTAAGCATAATATTCTGTGCAAGTTGGGTGAGTTTTCACCCCCTGCCACACACATTTATGTTGCCTAGACGGGTATTATGTAGATGTAGATAGGAATTTGAATACCCGATTGAAAGCATGGGTACATAGAAGGTTTACAAGTACTCAATAAGTGCATGAATACCCAGTTGAATGCGTGGAATAAAGCATATCGGTGAGTAGTCGAATGCATGGTTGAATACGCCTGAATGCGAGAACCCGAACGAATACTCGGTATCCGGAGTACCTCCATACAACCTTGGTATTCAGCCTGGTTCCTCCCGTACACTCAAGGCGATGAGGGGTTTTGGTAACCATGTATAAGCTATACATAACTTTGCGGTCGAATAAATACCGAATAAAAACAGTGGCATTCATCCAAACCCTCCGGTCTTCATCGAGGTACTCGAGTAGTGGCCCTTGTACTCACTCAGGAACTCGTATTTAGGCTTATTCAACCAACTATTTAAGTATTGGCAGAGGCACTCGAGGTTCTGGGTTCGATTCCCGGCAGTGGCGGATTTTTCACTGGCAAACCGGTCTCTACTCGAGTGCGCATTGGAGATAATTTCAAGTTCAGTACTTCGCCCGTCGGATGGGACGTGAATCCGTGGTCCCCTTGGCGCTTGTCATTAAGAGTAAGCTAATACCGACGCCAGGGCCTCGATCATGGATCTTCATAACGCGTGCGCTAGCGTTATAGTTATTTTTTTATTTAACTTATGTCAGAGAGAACGTGATCTCCGTTATTAATTTTTCGCACAGTACTTTAAATTCCTTATAACAATCAGTGGAGCAAATTTTATATCAGTTATTTTTAGCCCTGTGGTACACTGGGGGTAGACGTTAACGATAAAGATTGCGATAACGCGAAAGGTAGATCCGTGATTCTACACCAGGTTTCTCTCCAGCCTTCCTGCATTACCTGAAGCGTTCCTAACATTACCCAATTACCCATTATCCTAAATGGCGCAAATGACCTCAGCTGTTGGACGTCTCCCCTGAATAAATAGACTAGACCTTTGAATTAATACAAAGGCTTACTCCGAGTAACTCGTAGATGATGCTTGAAGTGTACCTATTATAAACCCCAGCGAATTATGCTATATTTGATCAGATAAAGAAGGTTAGAGGCACAAATTTTCATGTACATAGATTTAAAACGTCATTTTTCCCGCCTACTATAAGAGAATATAATGAGCAACATAGTAAAGGGATAGGTAGGTTAAATAGAGTTCGAGTAGCCTGTTGTGCTTGATTCATTCTTTAGCCCCACTAACCTATGCATGCTAGGGAAATACAGATGCATCTAGAGAAATATCTATCTAACCAGTAATCAATGGGGGCTTTTACTCGGAACAGAAATCGCAATATTGTACACGAAATCATTAGATAGAAACGAAAAAAGAATTTTAGTGAAAAAATTGATCTTCTAACGACAACCATTCTCTCATAAATCAAAAATTAAAATAAGAAAAAGGTGACGCCCACCAAAAAAGCTGCTTTGATATCATTGACGTCATTTTCCTCACAGTCTTGACTGCTTTTAGGGGAAGGGAAGGGAGTGGAGGGGGGTTCTCGTAAGGTCTGCTCGCACAGATGCTGTCGCAACTTCTCCTATTGGCAGAGTCAGCTGTGTGTGTCCCCCCCCACCCCCATTGCGATGAGGCAAAGTAGCTTCGCGGGCTCAGTTGTGATTGAACGAAGTCGATATACGTCAGAGGTTGCACCACGCCACGTTTTTCGCCCTTATAGCTCGAGAAATAATTGACGGATCTAAAAACGGAAAAATACGGTTCTTTTTATTTTACAAACTCTATCAGATTCAGTAATAAAAAATATGGTAAACAACCCCATTCATTACTAGGTAGATACTAACCATCTAGTTACACGTGACCCTTATATGGAATGTCTCCATGAAGTAGATCTAGTCCAGTATAGTTGCGAGTAAGAAGTGTATGTTTGATGATCTTCACCACACACTCTCGTGGTGGCTCCCGGGTTATCACGTAGATGTTGATGTATTAGTAGCAACGCTGCTCGCGATACACAGGGACAACGACGTTAGGTACCCCCCCCCTTTTTTGCTCGTAAAAACTGAATTTCCCTGCGGTTCGTCTCCGGAATATTAACACCTTAAGGTGGTTGTTTCACTCAACCGTTGCACGGTGGGACGAAATGCCTAAACGATGGCCATAAGTCCCTAAAATAAACTTTCAAATCTAGGTCTTTTATACACTGCGTTGTGTTCTATGATAATGGTGCCACCAGAAAATGCAATTTACAGGTATATTAGTATGAAAATTCGCGAAAAAACCATTGTTAAAGAGAATAGGGCGTAGCTCACTTGTGTGTGTAAGCAAACCCGCAATTAGAAGGTCGATTATAAAGTTGAATTGTTATTCACCAACTCAATCAATTGTAATTTTGTAAAAAGATATACCTACCTTCCTCACAGTAAGTAGGTATTATGCATAAAGTGAAAAGTTTATCAAGATTTTTTAAGAACGTTATTTTTACAATAAGTATTTTTCAACTTTTTTCGCGAGATTTTTGAAGAAAAAATTAAAACATTTGCATTTCCAGGCATTGTCCCACCATATAAGTTACATGAATTTGTAGCCAAAGATCTTGGTTATTGATTGATGGAAAAATATTCTGCGGTTTAGCAGCGAAAAATGATATTATTTAAGAAAATATGTGCATCACTTTTAGCTATCACGTTGCGCGGGTTGCATATTACTTGTAATAGCCCGTTACTTTTGTCCGCTAGGCCGTGTCAAATTTGTTATAGTTTGGAGGAGGTAACTGATGTCTGCTATCCAAAACTCTAATCACTGTGTCTGCAGAGAACACTGAAAACCAATTAGACGGATGGCCATATTTTGGGCATTTGGTCCCACTGTGCGTCGTCTCGAGCATCTAAAGCATTGAAATTTGAAAACAGAGAGTGAATTAAATAATTATTTACGACGTGATCCAAACTCGCCTTACATCGCCACCCTATTTCTTCAATCAACTACATGCCTAGCAGCAATTTGGTAGAATTGTTGCATTAATGTTGTCTACAATAAATCATTGCTGGAACTAGAATATCAATTTCAATATTCCAAAAAAGGTATCCTGCAAAAAATATTGCCTCTTCATGTAGCTATGCTGCCATGAAATGGTACTTTTTTCACCAACTACCGGTAGAAAGGCATTTGATCCTCAAGTCTGGTATTGTAGACGCGGGTGCACCAGATATCGTCTTGACCAAAATATAACAAACGCTTTTAATTACGAGAAATCAAACACAAACGTGACATCTCAATGAAGCCGTTCCTTGCCTCTACGTCCCCCTTGTAGATGAGACTGATATATACTGTGGTTAAGGTCGCTAATGGCGCCACCTGATGAAGAAACAAGCTTTTTCCACACGTGTGTTTCGGCACGCAAACCTCATCACCAGGTGAATAACAGAGATAAATTGGGCCGCTAAATTCACTGGGAACAGCAAACATTGGAGAGAGTGTGGATGAGGGGGTGGAAGCACAGGAGAATGCGATCGATACCACAGGGCATTATTAGAGAGCCAGTGAGTAAATAAGTCAAGGAATTTGATGAGTGGCGGTAGTCAGGGAGATAAGGCGACGTCACAGAGGAATGATATTATTCATCTTGTTATGAGCCTCTCGTGTTAAATCCTTAGCCGCGAAATAAATTCCAATTTGGCGAAACCAAGCATCCCGACTTCATTAAGGGTCAACAGTGTTCAGGAATGATGTACATTTTTTTCGGAATTCCCTGCCTAACCTTCTGTGCTTCCCCATTCCAGTTGCCAAATGTTGGTAATACCCTCCATAATGTACCTTAAACTCTTCATGCCCCCTGTTTCATTTCATTGTTGATAATCCCCATACGTTTTCTACTTCTCTCTCCTCGAGAAGGTTCCAATATACCTTAACTTCAAAGGAAAGAAGGGATGGGGGAACCGTTACGATTTTTGATTTATAAGTCGGCGTGCAGGTCCAGCCTTACGCCACATTGGGAGAAAGATACATTATAAAAGACACGTTTCGTCCAAATAATAACGAATATGAGGATATTAAATATAAAATAAATAATAATATTGATTAAATAAGTAGTTAAAAATAAATTTTGTTATTCACAAAGTGTATAGTGTTCATTGACAGCTTAACGTAATTTAGGGGGTTTGAGAGAATGTTAAGCATCTTTTGAGAGGGAGGGAGTTAAAGAGTGGAAAATCGTTAATCGTTAGAGGAAAAGCGTTAGATAATACATATATGGCCCATTATCCATAGTTTTTTCCACAATTATATCTTTCAATAGTAATTATTGACCTCTCGATACTGCCTCATTCTACATTTTTCTCCTCCTTCAGAATCACTCCACGACTTCCTGTACTCCTCCACCATGTCCAACACATCTCCATTAGTCTTCCTCTCTTCCCGGCTTACGTACACCATTTTATTCCAAACCTCGCAAGTCGAAAGGCTCCAATGTATGTTTGTTTCCCTTTCTCAGAGACCAATCTTCGCAACCACTATTCATATACCAAACTCCGTTTCATCATATTAGCCTACTTTTTTCGCACTGTCAATAATTTATCACCGATTTAAAATGCACAATTTCATCACAATTATTTATTTTTATTGAATTGCCTATCTGCGTTATAAATTGATACCAAAAAACACAGACAGAAAATCGTTTCATCTTGTTATCCCATAGGATGAAGAGTCTAGAGATTTCCTTTATGTTCACGCATAAAATAGAACCTTTATTAATGGATAAAGAGGCGTTACATTCAAGTTTAGAGATTATGAAATTATGAAATAACTTGACCTCAGCTCCGAATGAAATTCAATAACACAGTGGCGGTACAATAATACTTTCCACATCAAATTATCCAACTGGCATTGAATTCATCAGTAGCAGCGTAAACACATACACACACAATCGTGATGTTTACGCCCTACCTTTTTCGCACTGTCATAATTTACCACTGATTTAAAATGCACAATTTCATCACAATTATTTATTTTTATTGAATTGCCAATCTACGCCATAAATTGATACCGACAAACACCAACAGAAAATTGTTTCATCTCGTTATCCCATAGGATAAAGAGCCTAGAGATTTCCTTTATGTTCACGCATGAAAGAGAACCTTTACTCATGGATAAAGAGGCGTTACATTCAAGTCTAGAGATTATGAAATTATGAAATAACTTGACCTCAGCTTGGAATAAAATTTCATAACACAGTGGCGGTTCAATAATATTTTTCACATCAAATTATCCCACTGGCATTGAATTCATCATAAGCAACGTACGCACACAATCGTGATGTTTACGCTAAAAGCAATGATATCTGCTAAATTCGGAATTATACTGTTTTCATCAGCCCAACATGATAAGGATCACCGATGCTGATACTCACCGGAGGCGGAGAGCGGCTTAAGCTTCAAATGGATCACGTTTCAATTTCCATCTCTGCGGCGAGTGGGACCCCTCTCGCTGCAAACGACTTGTTTCGCCCCAGATCCTCCCTTTAAACTCAGCCCCTAATCCGCTTCACGGCGACCTCCGACCTTTCACTTTCACGCTCGCCGCCAAACAGTTGCCTTTTTTGCGATCCCTCCACATTCCTAGCATTGCTATCCGAGGGCAGCTCCCAATTCATTCCCACTGAGCTGTCCCATTAAGTTCGGCTTCCGAGTGAGGGGCAAGAACAAAAATGAGCGGCTATGACAAGCACGAGGCAGAGAGATTTAGTTGCACATTTATTTGTTGGGATCAAGCTTTTTTTTAATTAATCCCCTTGGCACAACCATGCCATTTGGAGAAACAAAATAAACTGCCGCGATAGCAGTTAATAAAATGCATGTAACTAGCGCTTTTTACTCGTGATATTTCAAAACAGCTTCGTAAGCGATAAGGCGATAAATGTAAAGCTATTATATTAATTACCTACTTCAATTATTTATCACATTGGGGTGGAGACTATATTTTTGGTTTCCAATCACGAGGGCTTGGGTTTAATCTCTGCTCTCATGTGCAGAGATCAGAGTGAAGAGAATGATACAGAGCCAGATATTTTTCAGTATAATCCTGGTTCCTGCTTAGGCTCAACTCAGACAGCACTAGCCCAGTACCCAGTGCTGTTAAATTACATAAACGTTAAAAAACTACATTCTATCTCGTAAATCATAACGAGATTACACAAATAATAATTCGTATGATGTTTTCTTGACCTCTTATTTTATTGTATACATATTTTTTTAATCAGGACCTAAACTCCTGATTAAAAAAATATATACAAATAATACTTGCACAAGTGAAATTGAACGTCCATTTTTCCGTTACCTTTTTCCAAAACCATTACATTTCCCATAAATCGCCACCCTTATTCATAGCTACATTAGGAATAAGAGAATTTTAAAGAATCAAGATGAATTTTTCTACTGTGCCAGCATGATTGGAGAAAAGGAATAAATGAGTGGAAATAGAAATCAGAATTCTCAGGCAAACAAATAACAATAAGTAAATTTTCTATCGCCGATTTTCAATAGTATAGTTACAGGAAAACAACTTCGTGTAAACCGATGCATCAACTTAAAGTTCCATAATAGTGATGTGAAAACAGTACCACACTTAACACGAACGGAATCAATGAAACTGTAGCGACGAAGGATTATTAGATACGCTCTACTTAATAGATCGGGCGACTAGAGAGAGCTTCAAAGAGCGAGACGAGACTTAATCCTTAGGCATAAGCAACCAAAAGAGAGATGTTGATTAGGCTCAAATATTTGCTTAACATCAAAATGGGAGATATCACCTAAGTAATAAAGACAGACAAGAATATAGGAAATCGTACTTAGCTCTACTGCGTGGAAGTCCTTCACGATTACACTAGGATAAAAAATGAAACTGCAATTTTTCACAAAAATACTAAGCACATTATTGGCAACCGGTTTCGATACATCGTAAGGTAATGCCCCTGATGATGTTACGATGTAACGAAGCCGGTTTCCAAAAAAATGTTTGATTTTTTTTTTAAGATTGCAAAGCTTCATTTTATATCCCATTGTATCATAATCACTGACAAGGATGGTAACTCCAGGAGGGGACGAACTACAAAACGAGATTAGATAGATTGTCGTACCGATAGATTTAAAATATCATTTTTCCCGCGTACCATAAGAGAGCACAAGAGGCAGTGTTGCAAAGAGATAGGTAGGTGAAATATAGTCAGAGTAGTCCGTTGTGCATGATGCATGTAATAACAACCAATAATCCCCTTCTTATCATGTAGATACTATCCATCTAGCTGCATGTGACCCTATTGTCTAGCATGTCTCCATGTAGTAGCCTAGTTTCACGTCAATAGGGCATGTTTGGTGATCTTCACCCCCTGCCACACACCCTCTTGGTGGCTCACAGGGTATTACGTAGATGTAGATAAGTTACAAAGAGGCGAGTGCTATAAACATGAAAGGGATGCTCTGACTGGTGAGAGGAAAAGAGAAATACTATAAACAAATACTAGGAATGAAAACCTATCACCTCTATAAATTTCCTCAATTTATAACAGGCAGAGGGCAGAATATCAAAACTGTTGAGTTGGGAATTGTCCACGGGTCCTCCTTCACACTGGACTCAGGAGAGGACCTATTTTATTGGGTACTGTCGTTCCCCCGGCCGAGCGCATGCTGCGTGACATCATATGTCCAACAACCATCCCCCTCCCAACCCCCACGTCAAACTTTCACCGACCCATCCTCTAGGGAGTCATGTGACGCATGGACAACCCCTAACTCAGAAGCTGGAGAAAGTTTATTGACACAGGGACCAGATGAGCACACGCCTGAGCTGAAACCGTCAGGAATTAAAATAAATCGGGCGTCCAGATTTCCTGGACACGGCAATCCGTTAAGAGAATTCCCAGAGAGGGTTGCTCGTGAGAAAAAGAATCACCGGGGTGGCGATTTTCTCCAAATGTGTTCATTTCAAACCGCCCGAAATTTACCACCACATCAAAATTTATAAAAAAGCGTACTTGGCAGATATTATATCTATATCGACTGACTACATAATAACCCACCTCGAGGGTGGTGGAAGGTGAGTTGTAAACTATCGCCATAATACAGAACTTCTGGTTCGCACGATTGAAAATAAATGTTAAATCTACATCTACATAATTCCCTGCAAGCCACCATAGAGGTGTGTGGCAGGGGGTTAATTCCCAAAAAACATGCGCTACATATCATGCATAAAAAAGAATTAGTATTAATATACACGTCTAAAGCTTTTGGTATTGTGAAAGAAAATGCCCACCAATGACAACAACGTATCTATAAACTGTATTTTATTTTAAAATTTATATTTTCAGCAACGATACTCCCAATTGTTTTACAATTCATTTAATTGTAGTACATGTCTTAAACCATCAAGTGAATGCAATTGAAATGGAATATCAAGAATCTTATGCAGGTATTTCAAATTTGCATGCCTTTTTTCGACCGCTCTATGCTAAAGTGCGGAATTTTTACATTTCGTAAAATAGATAGCACGGGTCGAAATAAGTTTTTAACAAGAGAAATAAAACAAATTTAGGCCCAAAAACACCCGGAGTACCTATGCCATAGAGAGGTAGCCATTGTTAGTTAAGGTGGGTCTAATATGAAATCTATTTTATTCCCACTTTGCCAACCACGATTCATCATCATCGGTCAGCAATCCTAGGATTGGTTTGACGCAGTCCTCCACTCGATGCTTCAATCGGCCAACCTCTTCGTATCAACGTTATTTTATTCTTTCACGTCCTTCACAACTTGCTCCATTCATCTCATACGAGGCCGTCCAACCACGGTTATCTCTTCAAACACGTCCAAATACTAGCTGCTTACAAGCCCGCGATGAGGGCATTCCACTTCCGTGTCCAAATTGAGTCTTGCTCTATCCACAAAGACCTAATCGGCAGTCATTCCCAGCCATTGATTTTCAGTATCAGTTCTGTTGTCAGAAGCATCACGATCACGTTGACTGATGATCGCACTCCTGGAAACTCCATGCCACTTAAATTCTCTTCCTCGTCGCTCGTCCGCGCTTACACAGCATCCATTTCTGAATCTCATTACACTATAATACATCTGCCGGACACATGTGAGCGATTTCAACTAGGATCACTGGTGCGGTGCACTGAAAGAATGAAAGCATTGGAAGCAGGAATTTCCACAAGAGAGAGAGAGAATAGATAGTTCATGAAACAAAATCTAATAACTTCATATAAAAGTATAAAACTTTTCGCAGAATCTAACAGATAGCAAGACACAGTAAAAGATGTTGGCACCCTATCTAGAGCCGAATATTCAAAGAGACAGTCGAATTCAATATCTCCGAACACGCTCGAGTAGGCGGTCCAATGAGGAACATACACTATTTTTTATAACTCTTTGAATGTGAAGTTTATTAGCTAAAATGTGCTTGGCGAAAATTTTGCTGAAGAATTAAGTTGCGTTACAAAGATATTACTCTTTGAAAATTGTACTTTTTCCGCAGCTTAAAAACAAGACGTCATCGCATGACGTCACGGCACGGTGTCACTATGGGCATTGTTTATGTTTATGCGTGGAGGTAATGCTAGCTCTACACGCTAGGATGAGCGGCCCGGATCAGCCGACATAACGGCTGATCCCACCGTGTAGAGGCGCCACCATTGTTCATCCGAGGGGTAGGCTCAACAAGCCTCGGGACCACAGCTTAAGTAATACGCTTTGTTTTTGTTCGGATTAAACAACTTGTGTGGCGCGAAAACGCAGTTGCTATTTAAAACTTGGATAAATAAGATTCTCAATCCAATGGAAGGAAACGGGGAAAAAGTTCAGGAAAGTACCGAAGGTAATAGAAAGTGATAATATACCCGTAGAATTATCCAATTCTCTCAATAGTTTTCTATGCCAGTCATGTTGAGTGTTTACAATGTAATTTTTAAACTTCGGCACCAGATGGCGAAGCGTCGATTTAAGTGCTTCGTGTAGAAAGGAAGGTGGCTCAACGTTCAGGTTGAGCCAAGTACGCTGAGCTTGAATGAATACTTGGCGATAATGTATGCATTTATCTCATTTTTTATTGCAATCAACGATTGTATTTCGATTTTTTATTTACGTAGTATGGATGGTAACGAGCAAATCGTCCATTAATTATATAATGCCTGTTTAGTGCCCAAGAATTTCTACTACGTCTAAGCAATCGCTGTTTTTTTCCAGAATAACGCCGCCATAAGGGAGTCAACCAAAGGAAATTGTAGAAATGTGCTTTTTTAAGTATTTTTCAGTCATCGTTTCTTTCTAGAAACGGCTAAAAACCTCAAAAAAATATATTCACTTCTTTTTCTTTTAAATATAAATGTCTATCTCCTTAGCAATATGGAACCTATACCGTGCAGTGACGTCAGAAGGCGTTTCAGGTCACGTGACTTTCGTCGATTTTCGGGAACATTTGAATATCATTTAAAAATCTTTGTGGTGGGCGTAGAAAAATTTGGCTTATATATTTAAATTGGTGAGAAAAATTCGCATCAAATACATCATTAATCTTCGAGAAACAAATTTCATGCACATTCCCCATTAAAGTGCTAGGACTAGAATCTACTAACATGCCTATCACAATTAACACTCAATGGCCGTTTCAAAAGACAATAGTTGAGCTAAACTGGTTTATAGACTGCGGAATTCTCGTATTTGATACCCGGGATCTGCTTATTTTCCACTCGTCAAAAGTGCCCATCCCTCACGTATAATTCTCAGAAATATCGTTTCTAACATTTTCAGATATACCTACATAGAAGGCAACCACAGCTGGGTTCGCAGTTACATCTCAACGGAAAATCAATTCGTGTCACCTTCACGGGTTAAAACGAGAATCATTGAATTATATAAAATTTAAGGTTGAATATTCCAGTTTCACATTTCTCGGCTGATTTGGAAATATTATAGGATGGTAGAAGAGTGGAGAAAAACAACGCGTTGGCTCTTCACACACAAATGGGTTTATAGTTTAACGTCCCACTTGACGGGCGATTTACTGAACATGCCGGTAAAGTACGCGGATGATCAGGTGCTAGTCGGCCAGTCAGCCTTCATGGGTAGAATCCCAAGAAAGCACTGGATGTCTTACAAAAGCAGAGTTCAACGGATGGAATGAAGATAAATTATAAGATAGCTTAGAGAAGAAGAAGTTAAGAGATTTTTCAGAACTGAAAGGGCGAAATTAAATTGAAAAGTAGGTAGCAGGTCAGAAGATAGAGCAGGTGGAGTTATCTGGGTATTTTGCTGGAGAAAAAGTGGTGTAGGAGTATCAAAGTCCGAAGGAGAATCACGTCGGAAAAATAGGCATTTACTCATACATGAGAGTATTAATTGCGGGGTCTTCGAACAGGGACGTAAAGTAAAGGCTGGTGAAAAGTCTGATGTGGAGCGAGGCACTATATAGCTAGGAAGCATTGATACTAAGGGCAGAAGATGAAAATAGATTTGGGGTTTTTGGGCCGTGGGTGTGGAGGAAGATGATGAAGGTAAGATAGGAAGACGAATGTGAAACTGCTGGAGATGATGGTGGAGGAAAGGATGTTGATTGAGGATATTAGAGGACAAAGAGAGTAGTGTATGAAGTAGGTTTTAACACGCTCACTGCGGAGCTGTTTAAAGCCCTACTCCTCACAGCGCGGCGTGACCCACCGGTGGGTCACACTCAGCCTTTTGCATGGGCGGTGTGACCCACCGGTGGGTCACAGTCCTTCCGAGCTTCTGGCCACTGCCGAGGGATGGTGGTTGAAGCAGCAATATTCAGCTGTTTCCTGAGATTAGAGGAAGGCTGGGGGAGGCTACTCCCAGCTTCGCCCCCAGCCCACCCCTCCCCCGGCCACGTGGGGCACGCTATCAGCTAGACCCTGGGTTGGGATGGGGGAAGAGAGGGCCAAGAATACAATGCATGTGGTAAAGAATTGCTGACGTTCGGAAAACCCAGGAGACTCCCACCCGTCTCTGTTTATTGCGCCTGCCCTTGTTCGCGCCCGTCTGTGAGACGTAGACGCCCGTCCGTGCGTACCGATTCCCCAGTCTTGCTCACACTCTGAGAAAAGGGAAGGGGGAACCTTTGAAAAGAGTACATAGTGGTTAGTCTCACTCAGAAAAAAGTAGTGTCTCTGCATTTCGGAAGACGTTCACCCGGCAAGGGCACGGTCACTCATCCACCACTGAGGGATTGGCTCAAGAACGCTACGCGACCCTTTCCCAATTGCCCATTCGTAGAGGGGGGGGGGGGGGAAGGGAAGAGAGAGTCTCAATCTCTCACACAGCGTGGCGAGTGCAGTTCGGGCTGTTTAGTTTCGAGCAACTGACGGACAGCCAAGAGGTTGAGGAGAAAAAATTGTCCTAAACATTTTCATTATTTTTAATAAGTTGATATGTTTTACTATATCGAGTATTGTTCATCCTTATGTATAAACATAGCATAAACATGAAAAAAAAACAAAAAGAAAGCAAAAAATAAACGTATTTTGGATATATTACGCTAATATGTAAATTTGTTCGTGACCCACCGGTGGGTCACACCGCTCACGCTGAAAAAAGTTTCAGGAGGGGCGGCGTGACCCACCGGTGGGTCACACTAAGTGACACATAGCAGTATGTTATTTGAACTGTGACCAACCTCTGGGTGAAGTCACTCGAGAAGATCTCGATTCCTACTCTCACAATACTCCTCGCAAGTTGAGACAATTCAAAGAATTAAAAGGCCGCGGCGCTAGAAGGATTAGCGTGACCCACCGGTGGGTCACGCCGCAGCGAACGTGTTGGTGAAGGGGTTTTGAAAGACATGATAGAGGAAAGAATGCTCGGAATGTGGGATTGGGTTGGGCGTGATGGTGGGTAGAAATTTGGTTCTCTCCAATTCAATATGCATGCCTAAAGATGGCTCCTCCCTGACACACATCCTTGCTGTGGGTATCAGGGTATTACATAGACTAGAGTAGGCATGAAGTAGGTACTTCCCATAGATTTCTCATGCACGGACCGAAGTTCCTCTGAAAAAAAGTCAAAGGATGGCTCGGGAATGGAGCCCACAGCATTCGATCCATCCGAGTCAGGATGATAAGCCAATAATGTTAAAATCATCACACGTAAAACATCACATTTTTAAATAGCTATGACCCCATTTCTTTCGCGCGATGAACAACTGTTGAAGGAAAAGATTCATTATATTTAACTAGATAGTATTGGATAAATGAAAGAACTTAGTGGACTCCACGGTATGTTTTATTGGTACGACCTAGGTTTCGACGCGTATTGTCATCATCAGGTAACATATACAATTCCTACATTGCATTGTTATTGAATAGTATGTGTAAACTGATGATGACACTACGTGTCGAAACCTAGGTCGTCCCAATAAAACTTAGTGAGGAGTTCACTACGCTCTTTCATTCCTATATTGTATTGTTATTGAATTGTATGTGTTACCTGATGATGACACTGAGTTTCGAAACCTAAGTCGTCCGAATAAAACTTATTGGGGAGTTAACTAAGTTCTTTCATTCCTATATTGTATTGTTATTGAATTGTACTGGTTACCTGATGACGAAACTGAGTGTCGAAACCTAGGTCGTCCCAATAAAACTTACTGTGGAGATCACTAAGTTCTTTTATTTGTACATTATGGAATAATTCCACCATAACTCGCATTATTTGTTTCCTCTATTAGATAGTATTGCATTGTCTTCACCCAATAATCCGGTAATTGC
Organism: Platycnemis pennipes; assembly: GCA_933228895.1. NCBI lineage: Eukaryota > Metazoa > Arthropoda > Insecta > Odonata > Platycnemididae > Platycnemis > Platycnemis pennipes. The sequence goes on from OW121850.1 coordinate 116,937,117, forward strand.
AGGCAGTGAGCAAAACCGTGACTTAGAGAAGGTTCATCAAGCATGAAAAGTGGTTGACCCGGATGTACAGAGAGAGAGAGAGAGAGAGAGAAAAAACAGAAAAGGAGAGGGGGAAAGGGAGCTCGCGAGGAAAGTGCATTCCTCCTCACGGAAAACGCCTCTGAATTCCATCGTCCCCTCCACGAGACGGTTGAGGGCGGTTAAAAAGGAAGACACGACACAAGTTCCTCCCGCGCCAATCGCCAGGAAAAATAAGACTGGAGACACGCGCGGAATGAAACGGCTGGACGAGGAGAGGAGGGACGAGAAGGGAGGAACGGAACGACAGACGGTTGCAGAGAGTAGTTCTTTCCCCTTCAACGCCGGAGAAGGCAGCGCCGAAACATGAGCGGAGGGAGGAGGAAGCTCGCGCCTCGAAACGACGACGCGACGGCGGAAGGGGAACTTCCCTGAGACGGGAACTTTTCGCCAGCGCAAACAAAATCCTGTTTGCACTCCTGTAACAGTTTTTTATTCCTTTAATGGGATGCTAATGCCGAGATGTCTGGTCGAGTTAAGGGTGTAACAGGAGAAGATGTCGGCCCAAGAGTAAGGTGACCAGACGTCCCGCTTTTAGCGGGACAGTCCCGATTTTTAACAAGTTATCCCGCGTCCCGCGGGGTTTTAAGAAAGTCCCGCTTTTTAGAAAGAATACACAACAAGCTAGGGAACGGCAGGAGAACGGGAAGGGAATATGGGGTTTTTGGCTTCCATGTAGCTATTTCACCAGGATATGAGTTTTACATTATTTTTGTAAATTTTATAATGCTAAACATTAATTATAAAAATAATTATTGAGAACTGATTATCAGGAACTGCTTATCACAGTTAACGCCTTGATCAGTTGCTAGAATTCGATCACCATTGTATGGACTTAATGAACAGTAGCATTTTTGGGTATTGGCAGCGACGAAAACATTTTTTGGCGATTGGCACATTCACGGGCACATTATTGAGGAAACTCTTGTTTATCTCTCCTGTAGTTGAAAGAATATGCATAGTCATAATGGTCATGCTTATTTTTAGCCACAGAATGGTAATTGGGGAAATGTTTTCATTGTGCGAAATACCGGTGTCCATATGTTGTAAAGTTAATTATCACTAACGAATTAATGCAAGCCAGCAGCTGTATACATAAGGCCTCCCATCAGGCTGTTGTTAGCGAAGAAACGCTGGATAGCCGTCGTGGAAAGTAGTTCGACAGGTCGATTAGATACAGGTTATACACACGGTTTAACACGTAGGGCAAGCTTATATGTGCGCCATGAATGCTTCAGAATTGTAACTAGTGTATTTATAAATGCAGGTAAATCCATTATAATCATTTCCTTTTTCAATTTTGATACTATAGGTGTACCCTTGAAAGTAATGATTTTATTGTGATATCTAATTAGTTTCGATAACTAATGTTTTTGTGTGTGGTTCATGAACGCTTATCATGGGTCGCAGACCGCACGACTTGTGATATTTCTATCTCAACCTAAGACGACGAGACAAATTTAAGCAGTGCCAAACAAATGGAAGTTGAACGTTAGCGAGATAACAAATCCTTCGTTAGAACGCCCTTCCTTTGCGGACGTCATGCTGCGTGTATCAGGTTCCGCGAAGATGTTTTTATATTCGAGATTAGCCTCGATTATTTTAACGCTCCCTCAATTTGTAAGATCCCTGACATTTTGATCCTTCGCCAGATTTTTCTGTAAATTTAATTTCGTAAATTAAACAAGGTTGCTACTATACGAGGATATTTTTTCTAAACTTGTTACATTTTTAAGTTCGGAAAAATGTTGGGGAGATAATAAATCATCATATCCGTCTCTTTCCGCACTAATTGGCGCTTCAGATCGGGAGGAAAGGTAGGTACTAAGATGGGAAAAGAGGAGGGTGGGGAGAAACCCGGCGTCGTCATTATCCTACTCTTAACGACAAGGCGCCAAAGGGACCCACGGCCTAACGTCCCATTCAACGGACGGAGTACTGTACACACTTGAATGTTGTCCACAAAGCACTCAAGTAGGGGCCGTATTACCTATGGAAAATATCTTGCGCTTCCGAGATTTGAACCCGGGCGTGGTGAGAAGCCAGTACTCTAAACACTACTCTAACCCATACTTGTGTTAACGGCTATGAAACGTGTCAGTGTTTGTCATAATTTATTTAATTTTAAATTATGTAGGTACTTAAAATTGGAATATTCTAGGTGGACGAGTGGTTCTTCAGTACCTGTACTGATTATTATTGTACCTGATCAACTGGTTATTATTTTATTTCAAGGCTTATAATGAGTATGTCGATTTCAGTAATACGTAGTGTCATCAACGTCAACTGGCAGCTTATTTCCATACGTGAGCCAAATTATGTTTTGATTGAATGATTGTTCGTCCTCTACCGGTTTGGGTAGATTTTGATGGCGTTCTGCTACTCAACTTGACATATTATCCATGCATCCACTCAGCCTTCCAGCTTTTGCCAGCAATCAACTTTTCTCCCAAGCCTTGTTCAGCAACTCTTCATTCGTCCGCGTTTCCGCCCATCGCATTTTAGTCGATGGCATAAGAGATACACACCCTTCCTGATTAGTTCTCGGGAAAGCTATGGCCACCAAGTAAGGGTATCATGAACGCCGAAACCCTAAAACGTTTCTACAGACTGTATTCCATTTCTCGATCGATATTTGAATCCTGATTTGCATTGTGCGATGACTTCGTGCTGAGAAGAGAGATTAATGTTACTCGTGATCAACTGTCGCTTTCGCGGCGATAATGGGGACTTTTAATCGGAACCGAAATCGTTAGATGGAAACGAAAAATGAATTTTAGTGAAATAATTAATTGTCTAATCAGAGATATTCACTCATAAATCAAAAATTTAAATAATCAAAAGGGGACGCCCATCGAAGAAGCTGCTTTGAGACCATTTACGCCATCCAACTCCCGTCCTTGACTGCTTTTAGAGAAGGGAGTGGAGTCGGAAGGTCTGGTCGCACAAATCCTGTCGCAATCGCTTCCGTTGGCAGAGTCAGCTGTGTGTCCCCCATTGAGATTAGGTGGAGTAGCTTCGCGGGTTCAGTTGTGATTGGACGAAGTGGATGACGTAAGAGGTCGCATGCACACCTGAATCGAACATCGAACTGATGTTTTTAACCCTTTTCCGAAAGGGTTAAAAACATAAGTTTTTCGCCGCTTATAACTCGAGAACTAAGTGACGGGTCTAAAAACGGAAAAATACGGGTCTTTTTATTTTACAAACTCGATCAGATTCGGCAATAAAAATAAAATAATATGGTAAACGACCCCATTGTGATGCAGATTTTTTAAAGCAAGGAATATATTTAAGGTGACCATACGTACCGGTTTGGCCGGGACAGTACCGATTTTCGGGTGCTTGTCCCGGTGTCCCGAAAGACTAAACAAAAATACTAATTTGTACCGGTCTTTGGTCTAAAGTGCGTGATTTTGGTATGTTATTTAACGCAGTGTTTTTTTAACCTTTGTTGTTGTCATTGTTACTGTAAAAAAGATACTTTATCAGCTGCACTGTTTTAAATGTAATCCAGTGGTCTTGGAGGCCATATGGCTCCCGTCGAGAACCGCTTACTTGACGAGTGGCGGAACTGCGTGTGTGGGGGAATAACTTGTAAAAGATTCTCATTCGCTCCTTCTCGATGAATGCTGATTGGAGTGGTAATTTATAGTGTGGTGGAACTGTACTCATGAAGAAATTATTTGTGAAAGAAGGCGATTTGGAATTGTTTCGTGCTGGCAAATTGCGTTGGAGCAGTAAAGAATCACGTACTTCAGCAGTGCACTGAAATGTCAGTACCTGTTCTGTAACTATTTATAAGATTTCATTTTTACTCATTTTAATTTGCCATTTTATTTTTGTTCTGTTTATTCTGCAGTATTCCAGGATGTTTAACTTGCTCATCTAGGATATGAAGACGTATATAATTTTAATTGGTTCCACGAGGTAAGATATTTTTAACAACTAATTAAAATGAAGTTGAAATTATTTCCTTTAAACTGCAGTATGCATTATGACTTTCTCAACTAAGAGGGTTTTTTGAACATCATCTCGTATACAATGAAACATTGCATTGTACTTCATTGTGTAAATAACATGTTCTATTCCTTTAGGTCTGATTTCATGGTGTGAAACGTCCACAGGAAAAGTATGGTCTTTTTCTTTATTTAGATTTTAAATAAGAGGAAAATACCCCTATAATATCATGGCACCTTGTAGGAAATGTAAATTCAATGATAATTTACAGAAAGAGTTGGAATTTATTAAAAAAGTAAAACCTGAAGATGAACATGAAGTGTGATGTACAGTTTGTAAAACAAACTTTTCAGTTGCCCATGGTGGTCGTACTGATTTTTACTGATCACATATCATCAAAAAAGCATAAAAGAGCTCTGAATGTAGCAAGTTCAAGCCAAACACATCTGCCTTTTTTTAAAAGGAAGGAAATGAGAGAATCTGATTTTGTTTTAGTGGCAAAAGAAGCTACATTTTTCTATCACTCAGTAATGCATGGCCACAGCTTCAGGTCTATGGACTGTGCATCTCAACTTATTAAAGCCATGTATGAAAAAGGATTTAGCTGTGCCCGTACAAAAGCTGAGGCAATATTTTTAAATGTACTTTATCCATTTATGGAAGAGGAAGTTAAAGCTGATCTGAATGAATGTAACTTTATGTCGTTATCCGCAGATACTTTAAACCATCATGATTTAAAATTGGTTCCAGTAATGGTGAAATACTTTATGCCATACGAATTATGGCTACACTCTTTAGTGATTCAATTTAAACTATTTAATGACACTGTTCTTAGAATTGAAAATAAGAATATATCTTTAATGGAAATATCTGTTATCCTGACCGATTTGAGAAACCAGTTGGTAGAAAAACAAGAAGCCAAGTCTGTTGGGACAAAGGTGTCATAGATGGCTGAATCACTTGAAGGTGAATCGGTATCTGAGACATTCTATAAAACAGTTAATACTTTTTTGGATGGAATGTGAAGTGGAAACTTAAGTAGATGCAATAGAAGTAATAATGAAATATAGATTAAATTCTAAAGATGAAAGTTGTAAGGCATTTTTGATAGAGTCCTGAAGAATAAAATTTTGCTTAAAAAAGTTCTTACATCTGAAAAATATTAAAAAATAAAGTGATTTTTGTGAATAAAAACTTATTTGAAAAGTATAATAAAATATAATTTTATGAGCATTAAAATGAATTAAAAATCTTTTTCCTTAATATTTGATTTCTTTTATTGTTATTATGAATTAAAAATGCTTAATAAGTAGACATTCCTATATTTATAATATACTTAACCCGTACATATGTAGCAGCAGGAAGTTGCACCAATTCGGGTGCTGGAAAAGCGAGTTGTGTAGGACTCAGAGTGACCACTTTTCTAACGCTTCACTTGACCAAAGAAACATGCATAATTGCACACATGTAAATTTGCCTATGCTTCAGGAGAAGTGAGTTTGTCCCGGTTTAGCAGATCAGAAATCTGGTCACCTTACCCAAGAGGAGATTGAACAGGAAGGACTGGGAAAGGAAAGGAAAGGGTTAGGGGTCTAGGGTTGGTTTGGAAAGTGAAGAGGGAACAATGAACCGGCGCTACACTTTAGATGCGACTTTCACCACTTTTCCCCTCGAAGAAAGTGATACCGAGAGTTTTCCCTGCAAGCCTTCCACGAAAACATAATGATCATCACCTTTAAAGGGCCCAACGCACTGATTAATAATGACACGGACACCCACATAATGATAATAGGACAAATAAGATTTTTCTACCATTACTGAAATCATATCTCACACCGAGTAAATTTTAAGCAGGATAGAGGAGGCCGCATTCAATGAATCATCAAGTTTGCGAGGAACTAGATTTTATTCCAATATATTTGGAAAATTCTCCGATCAAAAATAAAGGATGACTAAGTTTTTTAAGGAACTGGGTTTAAGAAAAGAGAATCTAGAGCAGAAAGAAATGCGACATCCAAAATTTGCACATTTTTTATCTGGCGTGGGATTCGTACAAAAATTAGGGATGTTTGTTTTCATGTGGAACAAATTCCGATCAAAGAGCGGCTGATATCACAATAATTGCAACAAAGCCTACTTACAGACTTTCTTATCGCTAACATCGGCGTTGTATTAGTCTTCGGATTAAAATCTTAGGTTAGACCGTGAGATTCAGCCTCATTTAGCGGAGCTGCTCAAGATCTGACACAATCGTTAGTTTCATGATAGAAACGCTCCTACAAACCAATCCGTCTCTTAGCTAAATAGGTGTGAATGGTTAGGCGAAATGTGGTGGAATTTCATTACAATACAACCGAATACAATCGTGTATTATCTTATAACAATACTTTAATCCGACATAGCTTGCACAACTACGAAGTTCCAACTTAAAAATTAATAATGTAATCCAAAATGAAAATGCTAGGATGAAGTTTTCCTTAGAAACTTACATGTAGGTCGAATTAAAATATTATTCAATGAGAAAAAATCAATTAATTTGACATTATTTTCTCTAAACACTGATAAAAATTTCCAAACGATAGGTTTACCAAGTACCTACCTATCTTTCCTCTACGCATAGGTTCGCAGCAATGGACGGGCTGTAAAGTATGATGCGCATTCACCGTATATGATTACATTTATTTACTACGCCATTTACAAGCATCAAGGCGAGAGAAAATATATAAAAAAGCCAAACGCGACAAAATATTTTTTTTCCATTAAAATTCTTGACTGCATACACATATACTCACGCATACACTTACATATTTTTGATCCATACCCTGAGAATGCCATTTTTTTAAAACCTCACGGCACAAACAAGGCGGAGAGAGGAGATAACAGGGTAGTCCTTACACGACCCTCCACTTCTCTCCGATGACGGCTGGCAAGGGTAAATTGAAAGTTCCCTTTCGATAGGCTTCCAGGCATTATTTTGATACGACAAATGGAAGATAGGTGCGGGGGTCTCTATTCTTTTTTTTTCCTTCCCCCGTCCCGGATTCCGCCGCAGTGGATGAACGTCAAGGCCCGTGACGCCCCCGCTTGTCCCGCCAGCAGGCGGATGCGCCATCAAACGCTCACTTGTTTGCCGTCGCGTCCCTCAACTGTTTACCAAACTCTCGCTCAATCGGCCTCTCGTGGGAAAAAAAAAGAAAGCCCGGAGGATCCTAAATTTCGGGAGATTGAAGACCTCGAGGAGGAATTTAATCCACTGGTTAACCCAATTAATTTCCGCGAGCCTGAGAGATTCACCGCGGGGGATCTGTCAGCCTTATCGCACTGACGCACCCTGGCACCCTTCAAAAAACCTCTTCGGTACGAGAGGGAAGGCGATCTATCAGGTCAACATCGATCCAAGTTGATTTCGGGCTGCGGTAACATGTTTAAATATTTTTTTCCGAATTCTATAAACAACCTCAAAATTGCTCACTTCGAACAGAACAAATCTTCCTGAAGATTGGAAATGAGATTCCACGTAAGAAGTTGATACACATTCGATAGTAGCGGCGATCGGGTTGGCGTGGTGGCTAGAGTACTCGCCTCCCATCCCGAGGGCCCGAGTTCGATTCTCAGCAGTGGTAAATTTTTCCGCGGCAAACCAGACCCTACTTGAATACCTTGTGGGGAGTTTTTCAAGTTCAGTACTCCATCGGAAGGGACGTTAAGAGTAGGCTAATGCCGACGCCGGGTTTCTCTCCGCCCTTCCTCCGTTACCTGAAATGTTCCTACCATTACCCAATTACCCACCTATCCTATATTTCGCAAATAATCTCGGCTTTCGGTCGCCTCCCCTGAATAACCAACTTGGTAGTAACCAGGTACTGGTAGCAATTGTATTACGATTCTCCAACTACTAAAGCCCGGTTCACATAGTGCGTTTTTCCGGGATGGATTTCCTGCGTAGAATGCTGATGGGAGCCGTGCGTGCTCGCTTGCTGGAAACGCTGACTGCTGCGGGCTGCCCTGACGGCTAGCTTGCTTGATTTCGAAGTTAGGTCAGGTGCTATTTTCCTTGCGTGTTTTGCCGATGGCTATTGTTGCCGGCCAATCATCGTTCAGCTTTGCAACACGTGATCAAAATAAAGGTTCTGCCTGGTTCTACTTTTAACAGCATCTCATGGTCTATATTGTTTTAAAATGGGTGCAAATCTATACACTGCTTATCGAAGCATATAGAGACGAAACCTGTTTATATGGAGTTCGTAATCGGAACTACCACAGTAAACATATTCGTGCTGAGGCTCTGAAGAGTGAGCAAGGCGGATAGCTCGCTTCATGTGAACCGAAAACCATCAGCAAAGCCATCTTAGCGGCCACCTTCGTCGCCCGCTTAGTAGCACGCACAAAATCTAACTAGCTGGCACTCACGGAAAAACGCACCGTATGAACAGAGCATAAGATTATTCCGTACCGTCTAACCAACCTTAATCCTTAGCGATATCCAGAGAAAATAATGAATTTAATTCTCGCTGCTAGATTCAATCCCCTTGCTCTAACGCAAATTCGGCAGTAAAATAAAAAATGATTAAAAAACCTTTTTGATTCTAAATAATTTAGAACACATGTACACACTATAACTAGGGTAAATTACCGTAATTTTCAATTGAGGTAAATTACCGTGGTAAATTACGGTAATTTTCGAAAAATACCGTAATTTTCTGGTAATTTTAAGTTTTGAGCTGCAAATCCTTATCACAGGACCCCAAACAAAATAAAATAGCATTGAGATAAAAAGCCAACGCTTATATCAAACATATCACGACGTTTATCATTTATAACTGATTAAAAAAATTAAAACGAAGTTGGCAACAACACGCAATTTGCCTCTCTTTTGTCACAGTATGAGAAATTTTAGTTCCAAAGACATACCTCGGCGCAATGTGCATTTGCTATTTTACTCTGAATTAATTGGAATTAATCATGGACACAAAGTAAACAAAATCGTTTTAGCTTCTCAATTTATAATAACACCCATTCCAATGGTTTCTTCGTGAGGAAGAAATTTTCTGAAAAAGAACTTTTCTGAAAATTACCGTTTATTACGGTAATTTTCAAGGGTGTTGGTAATTTACGAAAAATACCACGGTAATTTACGAAAATTACCGCGGTAATTTACCAAGTTGCCCATCTCTAACTATAACACTTTATATCGCATTTATTCATTCAGATCTTCAGTCTGAGTTAAGAAACCAGATGCAATGTACCATTCGATATCCAACTCGATGAGTTCATAGTTTCATGAGAGCCTGGCGCAGCGCTTCATGCTTTCATTTCTACGCCCACCCCAAATAAAACCGTGAACTCAAAACGCTCACAAATGGCGCCTTCAACCGTAGACGAAACAAACAAAACAGGCGAAATCAATCAGGTCAACCGAATGCCCAGCACACAGCACTCAATCGAACGACCCCGAGGGAGGAGAATAATTAAAACGAGAGGGGCAAAAACGTCTCCGCGCAGGTTTCGTAACGGACTCTCGAAAAAAAATATACCACAGCGTGTCCGATTCGACTCGGAGTTACAAAATATCGGTTTCAATTCGACGGAAAGGGAGAGAGAATGGGGGGACAGAGATGAGAGAAGGAGAAAGGGCATGCTGTTCCGATTGGCGATCCCTGGTATGGTGGAGAATGGCCATTTGAGGCCCACTCACCCCTTGTTCCCTTTCCCATCGAAGGACGACAGAGCCTTGGGACCGGTAGACGCTGGGTGAAGGGCGAGCCTTAATCATCGGCCAGCCCTCCAAGGGGCCAGGCATGAGAGCATGGCCGTCAGTAATTGAATATCGTACTGCGATAAAAGGAATCACAACAGCAGTATCGATAGAATTAGGTTTGGTGGCACCCCAACTCCTTCGGTTACATCGCGCCCTATAGCCTAGCCCTTGGAGTGCCGGGGAGCGCGATCGCGCTCCTCCGAATTTTAGTGAAAAGTGCCGGGGAGCGCTATCGCGCTCCTACTGTATTGTCATTATTAATTGATGGTTGTTCACTGATTGTTGATTGATGGCATTTTAATGCAGAGACCTTTAGATACCGAACCTTTGTAATTCCAAAATAGACAACTAGTGTTCATTTTCCTACGTTTTTACATGAGCTACGTGAAATAATATTTTTCCCTTGAGCTCTACAAAATCCGCCTAAATGCTCCGGCAATTTTAGCGTAGCTCCTAGGATATTGGTTGGCACTCAAAGGGGTTAGGGCTAAGATGGCCAAAACGCCCATCACATTCCATCCCAGGAGAAAAAATACTTGGTAAACTTCCACATATTTATCTGCGGCCATGGCTTCGGCACATTATGCCATCATCAGGGTATTAAAAATTCAAAATCAATACAATGAATATGGCATAACGTAAAAAACTGCACAGTTTCAGGGGTAACTTGGTGGAACTGCATATTTACGTAAAAGTAAAATAAAATACTATGTATATTCCACACTATTTTTTATTCACCGGGTTTCGTCTACTCTGTAGACATTTTCAGGGTAAAGGAACAGCAAGTAGCAATCTGTTATATACGTAAACTGTTTGGTAGGAGTGGTATAGGAGGGTGGTGGGAGGGGGAGGTTGTTAGGGAAAAACTGAAGCTCCTGACCAGTTTTCCCTTAACACCCTCCCCCCCCCCCCCCACCACCACCCTCTTATACCACCCCCTCCAAACAATTTAAGTATATAAGAGCTGGCTACTTGCTGTTCCTTTACCCTGAAAATGTCTACATAGTAGACGAAACCCGGGTCGGAGAATTAAAAATAGTGTGGCATATACATGGCATAGCGTGCTGAAACCATGGTCGGGTTTAAATAAATCTGTGGAAATTTGCAAAGTGTGGCATGGAAAGTGATGTAAAAAGATTCCACCAACTGAACGCCAGCTCTCCTACACTGGGATGGGTTCGATCCCCTGACATTTTGATAGTTAAATTTTGCTTCACCGAAGAATGCAGGTAGCAAGGAACTAGAAGGATGTGAACCGGAGCAGATGGGAAAATTTAGCTAATTGGGTAGTGCGTCGGAGGTAGGTGAGTGTAACACCGTCAACGTTCAAAGAAAAACCTGTTTGATAGAATATGCGTTATCTTGGAGGAGAAAATGTCAAGGATGTTGCAAAAGTACATTAAAATTGGACTAGATACGAATCTAATATTGGAAGTGGAATAGGGAGCGGCGTGCGGCGCCGAAAAGTGGGAGTTGTTGAAAGAGGATGAAAATATACAGGTGGAAAAGGGATGAGGGTATGGAAGGATGGTAAGTAGATGAAACCGGTAATAAGGGGCGAGGGTGCTTTAAATAAGGGTACACAGGAGAATTGGGGGAGGAGAATAGGCAGATAGGTCGTAGCGAGAAGAGGAAGTAAGTATTTAGTGGCTAATAATAAAAATCATATCTCGCACATTCATTTGCAAGTTTGTGGGAGGAATTTCATAAATCTGTCAAACCCACAGTATTTAGTTGCAACTGAAAATAATGACACATTAGCATCGCATGAGTTACACAGTAAGAGAGGAAGGAAAGAAGACGAAATATCACTGTGGAGATGCAAACGAGATAGATCACGGCGGTACGGACACGTCAAATAAATATCATGAAATCATAAGGGATTAAAGTTTTTTAAACAAAACCTGGAGGGAACGTCATACTAAAAAAGCTAAACGGAAAAATACAAAAAGATGGATGCGGAAAGAATTACTATGAAAAATAAATTCAACAGTCTTAGGCGTGATATGGTGGAACAGAATTTTAAAATAAAAATCTGATGAAAATCAAACTTCTTAATTATGTTGAATTTGATGTTCCCTCCCCCATTCTATCCTTGTCCACCTGACAACCCAAGCCTCTACCTCCCCCCCCCTCTTCCCTCCCTTCCCCCTTCCTCTGCTTATCTCTATACTTCACTACACCCCCCCCCCCATTAGGCCATACTCTCGAATCCTCGGGAAGGTCACATGTCTCATAACAACACCCCCCCCCCCCGTTATTCACCATCTGCCCCCCCCCCCCCCATTCCTAACTACCACCTCCTTCATTGGTCAAGAATTCCCCCTCCTCTTTCCTTGGCACATGTCTAAATATTCCCATTGGAGACATAACTTGTGTAGACCTGATGATGACGTCCTAAGGAACGTTGAAACACGTTTTGTGTATCATTTACATTAAAAATTCAAGTGGACAGTACTATTACCGCATTTTTATTTTATTTCACAATGAAAAAGTAAAAGATTTGCTTTAGATAAGGAAGAATTGTGAGATGACGTAACATAGGAATGAAACTTTGACGATAAAGAAGTTCTAGAACACTGTTCCGCATATGACAAACCGCATTATAACTCACTCGTATTTAAATTGCGCATCTCCATTTGAACTACGTTGCAATCCACCCATGACAAAGCATTGTGAACGATCAGGCGAGAGCAAGAGCATAAATATTCGACTCCCAATTGCTCCGCGTACTATACGGCATCCGATATCGTACACATCTCGCAGGACGCACAACGCAGTACACTGCAATCAAATGGGAATGATAGTGCAATGGAATTTATCGCATTTCCTCGAGGAGGCCTCGATCCCTTGTTAGACCTCATTTGGAATATGCTGCCAGTGTATGGGATCCCTACGAAATCGGTCTAAATAATGAACTTGAACGTGCGCAGCGAAGATCGGCAAGATTTCTTAAGGGACGATACGATATTTATATTAGCGTAACCAGTCTATTAAATGAATTGAAATGGGAATCATTGTCAGAACGCAGCTTGAAATTTAGACTTAATCTCTTAAATAAATTCCAAGACAATATTTTCAGTGATGATGTTAAAAATATTTTGCGAACCCCAACTTACTACGGCAGACTGGACCATAATCATAAAGTTAGATAAATTGACTGCCGAACTGATAGATTCAAAAGTCCTTTTTCCCTCGTACAATTAGAGATACGAATAACGGTAAATATGATCAATCGGAGAGTAGCAATGGATAGCATTGGTAGCTGCATGTTGGTATGAGTACTTAAAGCTAACCCTACTGACAGAATTGGAACTGGACACACTGGAATTTATCGCATTTCCTCGAGAAGGCCTCGATGCTATTCGAATATTGCGCACGGAATCGACGCAGATGAACCTCTCGAGGCTTGAGGGGAGAGGAGGAGGACCACTGATAAGGGGGAAGGGGAGGAGGGGAAGAAGAGGAAGGGTGTAGGCGGACCTCGGACGACTGCTCACCGCCTCACCGGTGACCACTTCCGGTGCACAAGCGCCGCACTCGCCAAACGTTTGGTGGTTCGCGGCGGGGAGTCCAACAGCTCCCTGCCTCACACCAACTCTAGTTATAAGCCAATGCGATGAGAGAGTACGAGAAAGAAGCTATTTTACACTTTTCAGGCCTCATTTAGAATATGCCGCTAGCATATGGGATCCGTACGTGGAAGGTATGATAAAAGAATTAAAGCGTGTGCAAAGGAAACCCGCTAGATTTGTTGAAAGCCGTTATGATAATTGTATCAGTGTTGCGAGTTTAATAGAAGAACTAGGATTGAATTACCATCAGAACCCAGGTTAAATTTCAAGTTAAACCTTAAGTAAATTTTAAACCGATTTGTTCACAGATGACGTTAGATAAATACTAAGAACCCCTGCGTATGATGCTAGGTTTGATCAGATTAACAGGATTAGAGAGATAGATTGTCGTACCGATAGATTAAAAATGTCATTTTTCCCGCGTACCATAAGAGAGAACAACAGACAGCGTAGCAAAGGGATAGGTAGGTGAAATATAATCAGAGTAGTCTGTACTGCATGATGCATGTAATAACAACCAATAATCCCTTTCTTATAATGAAGATACTAACCATCTAGCTGCATGTGACCCTACTATCTAGCATGCCTCCATATCTTAGTATCTTAGTAATATCTTAGCTGCATGTCAATAGTGCATGTTTGGCGATCTTCACCCCCTGCCACGCACCCTCGCGGTGTTTCGCAGGGTATTGCCTAGATGTAGAAGGGTCGGCGATGGTGGGCGTGCGAGGGGGTTGATGGGAGAGGAGGGTGGATGAAATCGGAATGGATGCGTAGATCGGAGAGCTTTACTGAAGATGTTAGGCACATATTGAAAACACCAGCGTATTATGCTAGATTCGACCAGATAAATAAGATTAGATAGATAGATTGTCGTACAGATAGATTCAAAATGGCATTTTTCCCCCGTACTATAAGAGAACAGAATAGGCAGCATAGGAAAGGGATAGGTAGGGGAAATATTTTAGAGTATTCTGTAGTGCATGATGCATGTATTAACCCCTCAAATACTATAGATACTAACAATCTAGTTGCATGAGACCCTTTAGTTGCTTGCTTGCATGCTAGTAGTGAATGCTTGGTGACCTTCACCCCCTGCCACACACCCTTGCGGTGGCTTGCAGGGTATCGTGTAGATGTAGATGTAGAGTTATGGGTTTCCCGCGCTACCTACCTGCAGGAAGAGAAATCAATTTTGTCCTCCCGTCTACACCACGCGTCCTTTCAACGTATTCACCTCTTTCACTTTGTGACGCTGCCCTAAAAAGCGATTGATTCAAATCTTACAAACTAGGTCAAACTCAAGTTTCCATTTCTTCCAGTGCAGTATCAAATTGCGACGGTGCAAGCGACTTTTTTTTACCAGGGGAGAAAAAATTCCTAGTGACAGAATAAGTTGAGTTTAGAAGCACTTAAAAAGATTCTTCTTTATCAGTTTATGCAAGATTTTCCAGAGATCACGAGTAAGATTTGGCAGATTCTCGTTCAAGCTTTACGGGAGATGGCATTTCCTTTTACGCACAGATGGTAGTACCAGGATTCGTACAATTGAGCAGTTTGAAAGGGGCCGTGTTGACGCTTACCTATTTAGCTCTCAGACTATGAGGTGAAGTACAAATCATCAACATCTAGCGACCGTAGATTTTGATGAAAAGTCATGAGCCGGAGGTGCAAGGTCACATTTTTTTACGTTGAGACATAATCTGATTACCGTTCGCATCATAAAACGAAAAAAGTGTTAGTACAAGATTTAAATAGTCTCTGGACAGTTCAAACGTTGCTGATCTTCCACCATAATTTTGCACCATAAACACAGTTTTCTCTATTTCTTGTGCGAGTGGCTGCAGTTTGATTGATCGTGTTATCGCCTAATATAAGTAAATACATAAACCGACATTTACCTAACCACTTGGAAAGTTAATGCTCTAGGAAAACAAGGCATGCTCTAGAAAACAAAAATGTATATTATAATGTACATTTCACGGGTCTCTTAACTTCATGTCTACCAACATTCTGGGAGTGGTAATATTGTGCCTTTCAGTTGAATGTCAGTGCTTGGATGATAGTAACCTTAGTTGCATGATAGTGTAACCTCATTCCCTCTGAATGATAGGGCATGTTCACCACCTGCCACATACCCCTGCGATGGCTTGCAGTCTATTATGTAGTTATAGCATTACCTTTACTTTAACTACCGGTATCATAACGCACTACAAATGTACGACTAACCCATGAAAAAAATTGGCACCCATACCCTAGAATGTGAATCAGAGACACTTGCTTGGCCAAACCGGGCGTCCTGATGACGTGTACTCTGGCCTACGAAAGCGCTTGCTCACGGACTTAGAGACTTAACATGGAATTTGTCTTCATCTCGTCATCATTAGTTAATTACCTACATGTACATGATACCATACAAATAATCGCAAGGGTGTGTGGCAGGGCTTGAACCATCACGATGGATGCATTTTAAATCAATTAAATTCACACACTTTCATGAAGACATACAAAAATACTTGTCTTTAATCTGAGAGGTACAATGCTAATACTTTAAGGAGATATGTTGAATATGCAGTAACGAGACACGTGTTATTAAGTTTTTCGTCTCTAGAAAGTAATGCTATAAATTAATGATGCCTCAAGCTCCGATAATGCAACAAAATGCAACACGTCGTTTTATATCCGTTAAAAGTTAATTTGTCGACAAACATGGATACTCAAAATATCAGGTGTTTTGGATGCTTTTACTAATCATTCATGGTAGATCTTATCTGATTCACCCTGATCTTAGACAGATCATTCATACATCATTGATTCGACAAGTAACATTTAGAAAAAAAATTAAATATGAATGCATTTGCAGTAAAAATGAATATGTAGCACATAGAAAATGGACTCGTGCTTATTACCATAGTAATTACAGTTCGTTGTACCGTACGTGACATCATACGCGCATTTAGACTAGCGAACTGGCTTTGCATAAATTTGGGAAAAACCGATTCGGAGAATTATTCCTCGACGAAATTCATCCCCGTCTCTTGCCATAGAATTCG
This sequence comes from Platycnemis pennipes, assembly GCA_933228895.1. Classification (NCBI taxonomy): domain Eukaryota; kingdom Metazoa; phylum Arthropoda; class Insecta; order Odonata; family Platycnemididae; genus Platycnemis; species Platycnemis pennipes. The sequence goes on from OW121850.1 coordinate 116,953,541, forward strand.
AAACGGTAAACCATGAACAAACCCCTTTCATACTCACAATGAACAGACGGATACCTCTCTCACACTGTTCATTGGCAGAGCAGAATGGAAACTTTTCGAAATTAGGAGACTCGAGTTGACGAAAAATTGGTTCAGCAGAATGACAATTTTTATGCATATTTCCCCAAAGAATACCCCGATAGAGCAAAGCAATTAAATCCCACGGGAACAGTTAAGCCCATGAGAGTACGAATTCGAGATTATATCTCGATTTTCTCGTGAACAATTTCCAATCAAGCAGATATCACAGCCTGCATTGTCACGACAGATTTTCGACACGAAATAAGCGACTTTATTACGACTGGCCTTTTCATGACACACTGTTCTTTTCAAATAGATAAACAAAATATAAACTTATTTCACCGAGAGATTTCAAGAACGGAATAAAATGCACGGAAAAAGCAGCATACTCCATTCGACAATTTCATTCAACAGTAGAAATAATCGAAATGCTACAATTCCAAAGATTTTCTTGATTCTATACAAGGGCTCATATATCGGATAAACTATGGTTGCCAATATAATCAACCTACTTTTACTCCTTGCGTCTACTTTCAATGTTTCATAAACACGAAGAATTTCTACACGAAAAGTTTCTACAGAAGTGGGCGGTAAAGGCATTGTTATGAAATTACCTGAAATGCTGAACTTCAGAAAAAATTTCACGAAGTTATACTATAGTATCTGATTGTTGAAGCCGTATTCACGTGACAAATTAGGAGAAAAAAAAATGAGACGGGTCCAAATTACTCCCCCAATCAATGTTGACGAGTAGGAGTGCGAAATGACCGCATACGTCAACAGACACATAAAGCTTAATCCAACACTGAGAGTACATAGGTGGCATACTCAGGCGGAATCACATAATATATATGCTCAACGGAAATCGCCATGGAACCACTAAATGTTTGGGCGCATTTAAAGAACTAATAGAAAGCTGATGGAAATGAATAAATAATAAGACACGAGGACTTCTGGCAAAGTAAAAGGTAACTGGTTAAAACAACAAAAATGCTTATCGGAGGACAATGTATCCGAATAAATTAAGAGATTCTAATTATGTACACCATTAAAATATAAATAAATCGTTGACGTACGGAGAGAGAGAGAGCACAATGTTTTTCAAATGACGATTACTGATCATATTGAAGTACAAGAGTTCACTTGTGAACACAAAACGCAGCAAAAAAAATAATATCTCCAGGGGATTCTTAGCAGAGCCTCCATCAAGGCCACAGATTGGCTGTGAGGTAATAATAGTGCTCTTACAACGTCCGTCAAATCTTAAGTAACACGCTGGTGGTCGAAGAACGTGATAAATATTCCATTAGGGGATAACATTAGAACAGGCATTCAAGAGGATTCTAACATTTAACGGAGTCGCATCACTGTCTCGAGTCAATATTATAATAACGTCTCATAGCAACCCTTGGGTGGAGTAGATAATACTCGAGGTGAAACGTCCTTATGGCCATCTGTAACGCTGTAGAGAGATTGCTTGCAGAAAAATTGTCACTTTTCTCTCGAGGGAAGGAGATGTGAAGCCATAAAGAGGAACGCGAGGGCCGTTTTATGAAGTGGACAGGAGCTAATCTAGTGGCCAAGCTCCAAATATGCTGTCTGCATATGCCAAGAAATTTGTAGATAACAAAACATTAGGATTGCGTGAAGAGCGCGAGAGTTAAGACATATGCTACCATTTGGTAAATTTGGAGTAGATAATTTCCTGGATAAGAAACATGAATACACGACCTGAATTGGAAAGTTTTCAACAACAACTTCACAAAACTAAATCAAGGCTATCGTGAATCAGTAAGGTAACACATAATATTTCTCAGCGCGACGCTGAGAACTTCTTGTGAGTTGAGATTCTGAATATGGAAATATCTATTTCGAGTTGAAAAGGGCATAGAGATCCTCCTTGATGAGGTTCGAAGAAGTATACAACGTGTAGTACCAACCCAGTAGTACCAACTTAGCAGGATGAATCTGCACACCAATTTGACTACACGTAAAGATTTTAGGACGTTACAAGTAGAAGTGTGACTGTAGTTGAGATTCTGAATACGGCCCCTAGACGAAGTGTCCCTAACCTGTGGTATGCGACCCTCTTGCCTAACCGTTAAATGATACGATGCAATGCATCTACTCGAATCTACGCGTCAAATAAACTTTGCTAACCGTCAGGGCATTAAAAACTCATCAAAAGCATATACAAATGTTACGTTAATGGAGCCGCCGGGTTAATTTTTATTCAGTCATAGAAACCAAATCTTGGCTCGGCTCCGGAAATATGGTTTGTCCAGGAACAGAGAGCGCCGCAATACCGCCTGGTGACCTGGAAATGGGAGCCGATATTTGTCGTTGAGGAGCCAAGAGCGACGAAGCCGGGCAGGCCGATTACAAAGCCCCACGACAGGGATATCCGGTCAAAGAGGCTGTCCCAGAAGAGGACTGGATCGCGACCCGCTCGTCATTGGATCCATAAAGAAACGCCGCGGGTGACCTTTCGCAGCGAAGAGGAGGGGGGAGGGCAACCTTTGAGCTATATCCTTCCTCCCATTGGATCGAGGCTAGATTGTTGACGGGGGCGGAAGACAGCGCCCTCTCGTGGGGAACACAACGGAGCCACCACGTCAATGCCTAGCTCCTGATCCCGACGAACGTGAATGAGGATTTTTGCATCCGTCCTGAGATGCATGCATGACGTGCCAACGAATACCAATCGCCTATAGAATAAACCAGGGATTTTTCTATTTACGATACGTACCCAATATACTACATGCTCACCTATCGCTTCACTGATCTTTAACATCTGTCCCAAATAGGATTTTTCGGCTCCGAAAATAACATACCGAAATCTCCCAGTCCTCCAAGAACGCCATTTTATTCCTCAACAAATAAACTTCTGTGGTTTACATCTCATTTGAATAAATACGCCCTCCAGGATTGCAAAGCAATGATATCCTTCTTAATTGTACAGCAAGCCTTGATACTTACACCATACCCACATCTCCCTGTCCTCCAAGAACGTAATTTTATTCCTCAACAAAAAATACTTCCTTGGTTTACATCTAATTTGAAAAAAACACGCCTTCCAGGGTTGCAAAGCAATAATATCCTTCTTAATTGTACAGATGGCCTTGATACTTCAAAAATAATTCTTTAAAATGTGACATAATTTCGGGATGAGGCAATTTACATGCATCAAAATAAAGATATGAAATGCCAGACAATTTAAAAGCAGATAAGACCTTTTGATAAAATCATAGTATTCGCGCTCTAATCCTCCTGCAAGGGAACGCAAAACATAGATGTTTTCGATGGCCGTTAAGGAGGTTGGTCCGAAAAGTGAAAGTCATGTCATTTTTTTTATATTTTCAGCACTTATAGAAATTAAGTTCCTCTATCTAATAAAGTAAAGATAATTATACCAACCCAGACTCCTTTTTGCACAAATTGCATTTGAAATTACATACGATCAACGGTGAGAATGGCCATCACATGGGAATATAACGTTTAAAAATACCATAGTGCCATGTCATTTTTGCAAAAAACTGATATTTTATGCGTAATTTCGCAAGGAATAAAATGACACAAATAAAAAGGCATCAACCCACCGTATTTTTCGCTAAATCCACCAATTTCTGCGCTTATAGCAGACGAAATGCGTTAGTTGTCTTAAAGTGGCGCTGCGGTCGCTCTATGTAAAATGTATGGCGTATGAATAATATCATTACTAATGAGATATTAAAGCATATTTCAGAAAAATATTATAACACAATGTTTGATAGTAATATTCTGGTGTTATAAATTAGTAATTTCATTGAATACATGCATTTATTTCTTTGAAGTAAAAACTGAATTGACTCCATAGTCGAGCTGATTAAAATTATCATAAAAAAGAAATCCTTCGACTTTACATCGTATTTCTTGTGATACTTATGACTTTCAATAGCTTAGGTAATTTTCTTTGTGAAGTAAGGATCACTTAGCAGGCATATACTCGTACTTAAATTAATAAGATTCCTCAGACAACTTGACGCAAGCAGTCGCGAGCCAATCTCCTTAAGCTGGAAAGCAAATTAAAGTACCGAGATATTAGGCGCGATTTGTAAACCGTTCTAGTTCCTTTTTCTTCAGTACGATATATTTTGGCTGAAGGAAAACCTAAGGATCACGATTTCTCCATAAAGGCCTCCTTTTAGCCGCTTTCACCAAATTTTCTCCCGAATGCACCGTGATCTGAAAGCGACCTCTCTTCAGCAGATAGGCGATAGCTCTCATCCGTGCTCTCCGTTGGTCTACGTCTGGTCCAAAGACTCAAAAGCAGTGGACGGTTCACACCTGAGAAGTCCGTATCCCTCGATCGCACTCAGAAACGTACCCGATCCTTAGAGAAACCCCACGTCCTGTTCACCTCTCGTGCGATAAGTCACGACTCTCGCCACGGTGAGTGCCAGGGTTTAAGGACGGTGATGCCCTTAAGTGCTCCTATTCAGCTGATACCCTCAAAGACTTACGGCGTATTTTACTGGAGGAGGTAAGTGGGACGACTTCCTCTGTAGTGAGCTTATCAGATTTTAGGTTGGTACATCAAATAGGTATATCTTCAGGTCTCGTATCAGAAGGCAATCCAATTAGATCATAAATCATCGTTCGTCCAGACCTAAACGTCATATAACATTAGGTGAGTAAAAAACTTTAGCACTTCTCCACAATATATTTAAAATTATAAAATTTGCACAACACGTTTTTCGGCTTACTAAACCATCATCAGGTGTGAACTCTCACTCAGGTGTGTGATTGTACAAGATGGCTTAGTAAACCGAAAAACTTGAGTGCAAATTTTATAATTTTAAATATATTGTGGAAAAGTGCTAAAGTGTTTTACTCACCTAATATGTCTCACTTCCACTACGTGATTCCTGAAACAGTGAACGGTAGTCATATAAAATGCTTGTGGTTGATTCATTAGGCACATCTGTTTCGATCCTTATGAATAAAAACTTGAAAAAAGCTCCTATTTGTCATAGATCACAATTATTAACGAAAATATTGGTAAATATAATCATTCATTTCATCATTTTACCGATTTTGTTGAATATTATCATCATTCTCTCAACTATCAAGTCATTATTCATTGTTTTTTACGACAGGCTAAATCTCCTAACAAAATTAAAGAGGGAGGTTTTCTAAAGTTGTAACAAAAATGCATTCAATACATTGAATTATGGTGGATTATATTTAAAATTTAGTGACTGCGTACTTATTTTTTGGAAGTTTTCCATAATGATACAGTGAAATAGACTTGTGAATTCCGCTGAATGGTGGTACAAACGATTCCAGCCTTTAGGTACTACATAGCCATCAAGTACATAGCCATACAGGTATGAAGCTAATGATGGCCAAACGGCTAAAAACGTTTGTAATAGCAATAAACCAGTGGAATTCACAAATATATATCTGTATCATGGAGGATTAGACCATTACAAAAATCAAATATTTTTAAATTTCAAGGTTTAACGTGTTTTTAGGGAAAGATTTTTAGAAATTAAATACATAGGTTAAAGTTATAGAGCATAATAGTATTAATATAGGACGTAATGACCGGTCGTGTTTCCGAACATTATCTACGGAAAATAACAACATTATATCCATATAACATGCTAATAAATGTTTATATGTATAATTTTTCTGAGTACATTTCCCTGGCAGAAATCAATAAACCTCCACTTTTCAACTAGGTTTTCCTGCTTGTAGTTTATTGCAAATTCACTGCATGGGTATCATGTGATTATTTCTCTCGCAGTATTATTCAAATTATTATTAAATTTAATTTTTCAACCAATGATTCACTCTTCCACTCGATTGGGTTGAGTTTTCATTTTTATGTCATGTTAATGACCTCCACTCTACGCGCTTCAAAATGGATCACGCTCCACGGCGAATGAATGTTTTCGCCCACTCCCCCTCCCGCCACCACCCACCCTCACCAGCGACCCAGCAGGCAACTCGGCCACGAACGCCACCGCCAACAGTAGTTCAAGTTCACGGCTACTACCAGCGAGAGCTCACAGCAATAAAAAGGTCACCCTAGCCCAAAAATCGAAAGTTATGTAGCAAACTATTGACCAAAAAATACGAAGAAAGTTAATAGGAATATCAATCAGATTATTTTTAAGCGGAGGTAGGACGAAAAATAACACTCAATTACTCTCAAATTTGGGGAAATTTAAATTCTTCTATATAAATAATTGCGTTAATTTCCCAAGATGCAAGTTCACCTGAGATAGTCCCATATATTATTGCCTTTAAAATGTTGTATGGCAAGAATTGTACGATTTCTCGCTCATCAGTGGCCACATGTCAGATTTAAGTATCGAGCCAATTTTTCTACACCATTTTCTCCGCGAATGCCAATTTAAAAATGGAGGGAGTAGACTAGACTCAGAATCTTCATTATCAGTTACACCTAGAATGAACAACAATTCAATCCCCAATCACGTCTGCTACGCACTAATGTCCTTGACTCATATTATCACATCATGTACGATCATCATAGCATCAAAATTATTCTACCCACACTGGTATTTTGGTTATTAGTTTAAGCATGTTATTCCCCATATATTCATATCCTCTTCTTGCCATCCAGAACAGCTCTTCTACCTTACTCACTCCTCCCGTACCAAACCCGTAGCCGTAGAGGGTATTATGTAGATGAAGATGTAGAATTATTCGCCTGGAATTCCTGGAAATGTACCCATTTTAACCAAATTTATCCCTCAGTTAAGTGAACTGTTCTACCTGCTTCATACGTTATACACGACAACAGTAACTTCTCCTGATGTCTCTTACTCTTCGAGAGTCTCATTACGCCTACCTGCGATAGATTGTCGAATTTTAACAGGCGGAGGAATAAAGCATACGATTATACAAGGAATTATGGGTAATGTCAAGGTCATGTTGACTGTCAATGAAAACAAGTTTTGAGCATACAACTTCTCCTTTTCATACTTAGTACTATTGTCGAAACGCTTCATGATAGCTGCCGTATAATGGCATGTTGCAGAGAAATTCAAGGGAAAAAATTTTGTCGCTGGGCTACGTTCAGGTAGAATTCCTGTCCACGGTCACAGAACCATAATTTGGAAACTGTTAAGCGAATGGTTGTATGCATAATGAAGGCACGTACGACCACACACACTTTCGCACGAAGAGGAATGCGCTTCCAGAACAATTCGTCCAATCATAAACGTCTTCTGATGCACTTAGTCCTCTCCAAAACTTACATTTCAGATACAAATATCCATTTTCAAAATTATGTGGACTATACTATTTCAAGTTTTTCTTTCTTTTTCAACATTTCCAATACTTTTACGTTATATACATTTACAAATATCTATGACAAAAAGCTCATATCGAACAAATGCTCAGGTGACCAAGTGGTCCGTTTGCAAATGACGAAATCCTCTCGTCATTGTGAACACCATGATCATGAATGGTGATTGGCTCTCCACGTTTTGTATCTTTCTATGCATTTAAAATATCATTACTTATCATTGATATGGGTATTGGGAACCGATGCCTATTTTGAATCACGTATACTAACTTCTTCACCGCATTTCTATCTGGCAAATTTCAAAGAAATCGTTCGTCATGAACGTCATCCATTACTCTTTTCCATATTTTCAAAGATTTTCGGTTATTTTGTTGACGAAATCATCCCATGACTAGCTGAGAAATATTTGAATGATTGAATATCAAAAAAAAAATAGTCTATGTGGTATTTTCCCTTGCGATGCGCACTTTTGCTCCACTTGCGTGATATCTATTCACCAATTGGTCTTAAGTAGGTACAGCTAGCGCGCGCGGAATGAAGAGGAATTCCATAATCAATCTCGGAGTAGTGAAGACTAAGGCTTGCACACGATCCCAATTGGGCCAATGAGAAGAGCGCTAATCGAATCTTTGACCCTCGAAACTCAAGCAGTGTGCGCTGAAATTTTATGCACCTCAGTTTCCAAAAAGAAAGGCTCTTGAAATTTGCTGCTTCCCTCTAACGAAGTTATAATCCTCGTTACGGAGTAACCACTTACTCATGGGGAAAATTGAGGTATCTAACTCAAGCACACCCTAGTTAGCACGGAATCCGGAGAAAATATCGCCGAAATGTTTCCCCCTGAGATGAACCACCTTCTTCCGCGATGGTTCTCCTCACTCGCACACCCTTTAATGGCTCATCAATCTAATTTCATATTCTTATGGAATGCGGTTACGGCCAAAGAAAATTTTAAGAGCTTTTTGATTGCATTACTATCAATTTACCACTCAAATGGTTTTCTACCTACAGATAAGGGATTTTGCAAGAAAATAATTAGATGCAAGATTTATAAAGAATCTAAATTATGACTCTATATTCCTCCGTAAGTGCCACAAAGCTTATGATGTTAATAGTTGCACAGTTAAACTGGGACCGAGAAAGAAAAATTTAAATTGGTATAACCTTAAAGACACGGATTTCCTGGACTAAAGAGTAGAAAATTTTCAATAAAGTTATAAGACTTTTAACACGAAGGAGATCCTAAAGGTAATAAAATAGGTCAAAGGTTTGTAAGTCCTCAAATTCCATGAGTCCAATGCAGAAGTATAAACTAAGTCACCCCAACCCCTCCTACGTTAAAATAAATCCAAGTTCAATAAGTCCAAGGTCAATCTATGCTGATTCAATAAAAATGTAATCCTCCCCGTGTTCAGAGACAGACATTGGATACATCATTTGCTAATAAAGATTTTTATCTAAAACAAAACTGTCAGTATTTTGAAACAGAAATGAGGATTTCAACAATATAAAATTTTAAGTAAAATGACATGATAATTCTATAAGAACGTATACTCTCATCTACCGTTATAAACTATAAAAAAGAGACGCACCGACAATGTCTACTTGAAGCCATTTTAGCGCCGACGGCCATACTTTTTTACCTTAAAGACATCCATTAAAGCCACAACTCAAGTCCGTAATTGAATAAGCTCGCAGAAAAAGGAGCGAGTCATTTCTCGGTTTAAACCTTTTCCACTGACTGTACTTAAGTGAAGTTAATGATTACGACAAGGATGAAATGATGATTAAATTTAAGTGTTGCTCGCTGTCTTTGCATTCATAATTCGGGGTCGGTCACCACCACTTCGCTCTGCAATTGTTTCCAGTCAGAAGGGGGCAAATTGCTCACCAGTCAGAGAGGGAGGCCGAGGGCGAAAATAATTAAAAGCAAAGTTATTTTCTTCATAAAATCAAAGAGTACTATTTTTTTAGAGTCACAGCTGAATTTCTCGTCGAATTACCGTAACAATCTCATGGAATGTGCGCAATTCAACATCTCTGAAGAGAGATGGTATATTTTTGCGCGGGCTGAGCAATTAACTCGAAATAAAATGAACAACGCTGACTGCTAAACAGTTATGGTAAGGTCTGCTTCTTTACATTTTCAAACTCTGCAGTCTTGCAAAAAAGACGAAGACACTTTGAGTCAAATAAACTGGCGCTTTTGTGAAGCAATGCTAGTGGGTACATTAACAGAGTCCCAAACATTATTAACACCAATTCACTGCAAGAACTAGACACGCTCGATCAAAATCTTAGATTTTTAAACTTTAAACACAGTCGTCATCACAAGCAATGCTATTTGAAAGCCATTGTGAAAATTTTCATAAGTAGAAAACAAAACCTTCAAACCAATAATAACATTTTCCTGATCTATGGCACCTATCATGGACGTCTGAAAGCGATTGAAAATAAGTTGATATATCCGATGATTTATTTCCTATTCTTTTTTGTTCCTCAGTCTCTTCACTCTTCATCCACTTAATTGTCTGTTTACATCATTAACATTTAAGTTATGGATACCTGGATTCCTTATCGCCCTTTAACAACCTAGAATCTCCTCTTAAAAATGTCTTCCATTCCATCTCTCTTTATTTAATTACCCTAAATATTTTCCTCATCCTGCTAACCACATATAACACTCAATTGTTCCGTATTATCTCCAAGGCTCTCTCTCAAATGCGACCCACAACACTTCATTAACGTTTATTTCCGATTCTTAAAGCCTTCACCATACTTAACTCCTTGTTTCCGTTTTTCATCATTAACTACCTAGTGGCAATTAATTTGTACTTAAGGTAGCGGAAACGTATATTAACATCCCTCACAAATCCAATACGATGTACATACATAAACGCTACGTGCCGTCACTAAATAGACACCGTTTATAAAACATTTTCTTTGGATTTTCAGCTGCTTCAATGCTTTAACAGAGATTTCTACTGATTGCTGGGTAAAGACTCACTGAAAAACCGATTTATTACAGAATGTTTTTTTCGTAGACCTTCCGAAATCCTAGTGGATGTGCAAGAAACATTTTATATAGTGATAGTGTAATTCTTAAAAGAAATAAACCTAAAGGAGCTTCAAGAATCGATCACAGAATAGAAAATCCAAATGCCAAATTAATTATCGAAAACGAAATCTCCGAAACTGGTTTTTCGATTGTCAAGGCAATCATCAACAGAGCCAGGCAAAACAGGTCAGAACCTGTCGGGAGCCACTCTCCGCTTGGTTTTGCCTGGCTCTCCCCGTTGATGATTGCCTTGACAATCGAAAAACCGGTTCCGGAGATATCGTTTTCCATAATTAATTAGGCATTTGGATTTTCTAGTTTTCGGACATTTTCTATTAAGCCAAATTAGAAGCTCTCATTATTTCCCTCATCACAGAGTTTGTCGTCCTAACACGAAGAACGCAAAAGCATTCACCAAATCACAGATATTCAATTTCTCAATACACTCCCTACTTCTTGCTTGAAACATGAGGGGAGTAAGGGGTCGCGCGTCGAAATAGAATGACGGAAGGAAGAAAATGGAATATATATTATTACAGAAAGGTCTTTTTCTGTCATTCCGTATATGCTCCGTTAATACTGCGCCTACAGTGATAAATGAGGTGTCATTTTAAACGTTGAATCACCGGCTTCTGTCGAAAAATACAATCTCAATCTCAAATTTCACTATTTACCCATTAATTTGACTTAAAAGTTTCGATTTTTCCATGTTGATTACTCGCTCGAGTTAAATCGACTCCACACATTTTTTTTATTCTAAGCTTCAAAAAAAGGTTTAAAATGAAAATAGTACGAAATTCACATTGTGATTCTACATGGGTGAATGGTCATCTGGTAAGTCAATGCAATTAAAACTTTTTGATTTCATATTTATATGATATTCGCTTACAAAAATAGTTTGTAAACATTTATGAACATAACTTGCTCATGCCAAGGTGGCCTTTGCAATGACAATTAATAAAGCACAGGGTCAGACTCTTCAGAGAGCCGTATTGTACTTGCCAGAACCCGTTTTTTCGCATGGACAGCTGTATGTAGCATTTTCTAGAGTTCGCACTTCCCGCGATATTTATGTTTATGTTAAAGAAACTCATAACCAAAAAGTTACAGACGACAACATTATTACTTCTAATATTGTCTTTAAAGAAGTTTTGTAAATTGCGTGACATTATTCAGTAAGAGACGTCATGATTGTTCCTACTGGTACCAAACTCTCTTGCCTGTAATGTAATCATATGTTTTGTATATTTTTGCAAGAAAACAAGTACATATAAAGAAAGTACTTTATGATACACCTTCTCTATTTAAAACCCAATTACACCGTTTCCTCAACATACTTATCCCCTAATAGCATGAAAGTGCGAAAGTTTCGCACAGGTTACCTAGTAAACGCGAAATTCAACACTCACCGAAATTGGAGAGTCCTCGAACCCATCCTGGGGGCCTCCAACTCGACCGCGCACCGGTGACCTCCTCGCCGGCGTCCGACGGGGCGTCAACCGCGCCCGAAGCGTCGTCGTATTCCTGGCCGCACCCGGAGAGGGCAACGCCGCCACGGGCCCCGAAGGGCGACACCAACCACACGCCGGCCTCCAGGAGGCATCGCAACCAGATGGCAGGGGTATCCTTGAGACGGGAGGGAGGGTGGGGGGAGAGGAGGGGGCGTCGAGCTGTCGGGGGGGACATTGGCCCCCGTCAGAGGGGACGGCGGTGGTCGACGGCACGTGCCCCGGGGGTCCTCGCCTCGATCCTCCCCTCCTCCCGACGGGGCAGCCGTCTTCTCCGACGCGGGTCGCCGCGGAACCCGAGCCTGACCTCGCCCCCACTGCCCAACGAGCAAGCGCCCCGTCCCGCCGATGAATTGGTGGCTGGCGAGTGACCGGGGTGGAGGTAACTCATCCAAGCTCCCTCCCGAATTGAATTGAATGGGCGGTGGGAGTAAAGAGTGACAGCTAATCACCAACCCTCACCTCCCTCACGGTACATCCCAAGACTCCCTACCTATCTCCCGTCGTAACACGACAACACACGCTAGTAATTTTTTACGAGGATCCGCCCCTAAAAGCTAATGAAAAACATCATGAATACACAAAAAAACGAGCCGGGTTTAAACGACACGCGAAGAAACCGCGGGATAATGAAGAAAAACACACAAAAACGGATGATGGTGGATGTTGAGCAAAAAAAACAGCAAAGGACCAAACCCGAGCACGAAAAGGATTTTTTTTTTTTGTTTTCACACGACACACGCAATAAATACACACTTGCACACCTCTCCTTCAAAAACGATTATATCCTCGACGGAAAAATTAAGCACGCGCATAAAAAAACCTGGCGCAATTAATCACTTCCACGCGTCACTGAATATCCGCCGGAAATGGGAAGTTACACCTCTGAGAATTCCGAGAGCGATTTTGTGGCCACAGCTTAAAAGAAAAGCAGTAAAGCACCCGCGCACTCTTGAGGGCGTAGTAATCCTTGAGAAGTCAGACACCAAAAGAGGACATCCTCCCTTGTCTCCACACTGGTTTTGAAGTCACTTCGAAGAAGCACACGATTGTGGACACTCACTGAGCCGTGGGTGCAGGAGTATTTTGGGGTATGCCTTCAAATCCTGGCTTAACGGCAAGGTGCGGAAGGCCCGACCACAGGAGTCCGAAGAGTATACTGCTCAATCGCACACGAAAGAAGGTTTGGCACGTGGCTCCTCGAAAACGCCTCACGATGGGCGCTATCTTCAAGCGCTGGGCAGGAAGGCGATCGACTCCTTCCCCTCAAGGTTCCCGACGGGTGCCGGCGGGCCGACTGGCGCGGCTGGGCGCCGTTTGTGTGCCGCTCTTCCCCTGGGCGAGGAGCGGCGAGGACGACACTTGGCAGCCGCGGTGTGCCTCGGACGCGGCCAGGCTTTGCATGTTGGACTGATCTGCAAGAGAGGAAGCCAAGGCCTTGAGTCGGGGAGAGAAGACGAAGCGATCGGGAGGGAACGGGCAGCGGGAAATACGGAGAATCGCCCGCAAAAATTGCAGACTTCAAGATTTTCGCCTAGCACGGGAACATTCCCCGTGATCCAGCACGAATGAACACATCTGGAGGTGAAGCGAGAAATAAGCTCGTGAATATCACCCGGTCGGAGACTTTGCAAGAGGTTAAAAAAACTTCAGACGTGACAAGTGCACTCACCGACTTGCAGTAGATGTCCAAAAGATGGGACGATTCGCTAAATAATTTCCAACCTACATTCAATTAACCTACAGTAATTAGCAATCACACCATCGAAGATAATTTAATCACGTCATCAATTACGTCGGATCATCCATGAGAACAAATAAACGTAGCGGAAATCCTTCACAAGAAGAAAAACGCTCTCATGGCATTGAGATGAAATTGTTTTAAACGAGGACTATCTCTCTACGGGTTTGAAGGTGCTGGATTAGAGGGTAGACATATAACTACACACTCTCGGTAAATAATAGTTCGGCAATTCAATCCACACTGCTGCAAAAACGTTCCAAAAACTGGGCCAGTCTGTCGGAAGGGATTGTCAGCCCTCCCGCCGCCTCCGCTCCGAGCGGAGGAAGCTTCGCTGCGTGATTGCGTCACGATCACGCTTTCGACACCTTTCAAATCCGCCTCGGGTCGCCAGCGGGAGCGATCCCAGGGGAGGGGGGGGGGACTTCAAAAAGATTCCCCACCGACGACGAAGACGTCGCTCAGCGAAGCAGGGGCAAGACGGGAAGGGGTGAGGAGACACGAGAACACGAACCACGGGAAGAGCACACGAATAAAATCCCCTTTCCCGAATAACTTTTCACACGCTTTTTCTTCGAATAAATATATTCCCTGCGACTTATTATCTGGCGACATAACCCACATAGTACAAGCAGAAGCGAAAATCTAGCAGGGCTACCGAAAGTTAGAGATTAAACCTTCCTTTCGCACAATCACTTTCCCACTAAATTGCCTCGCGACCGTGGCGAAGTTATTCCTCGACGGACGCTCCTTCCAGCCTGTCCGGAACGTTCCGATCGCGCCGGTCCCAGTTAGGGAAACGTCCAGACTTCGGGTGGACGCAGACGACACGCCTCGCTGCACCGACGGAGGCAAACGCCCGACTGAAACTGGGGAAGAGACGTCGCGAAAGAGATTCCGCCGTACAGGACGGGGGTGCCGTTGGCGCCGGCGCTTTGCGGGGAACCTCCCTGCCCGCACCCCCTCTATCCTCCTGCCCCCGTGCCCCGATGGCGCCCGACAATGCTCACGCACACAAGACAAACCCTCCTCACACCTTCAAATCATTCCCTTTAACCCCCTTCGCATACCATTCGCTATTTCTCCCAAAGAACTTTTTAGTGAAGGAAATATATACCGCGGCACGAATTTTCTGCGGGCGAAAGTAATGGGATGGCCAGGGACACCCACGACCCTGACGGGGACGAGGGGGATTTCGGTTGTTGGGTTAGGAGGAGGATAGGGGTTAGAAAAGCGACGACGAGGGGCGGAGGGCGAAAGGGGTCGTATAAGTCCCGGGTTGGAGCACTTGTTGCCTCCCCTGCAAATCCCCCAAGGGTTCCCTGCCGAATGCCGGGGGGAACGCCAAGGTTATTAACCCCTTTCCGATGGTATTTGGTGATGGGGAAGAAGGATTAAGGGTTTCCAGGACTCGGGAAAACTTTTGAATCCGACTCACTTTAACAACTTTAGGGCAAATATGGCCGAGAAATTCGACGTTGCCCTTTTCCCTCAAACATGATTGCTCATTAATCAATCCTTCGATCATGCAACCTAGACCCGATTACAGTTTTATTAAATTAACACTGACGGATCAGGAACAACCGTATGATACTGTTTTGAACAATCAGCTTGAAGCCAAGCAGTCTTCCATACTACATATCTGATTATGTTTTGATAGGCATTTGATTGTTCATTAATTAGGAACGATGATTTTGAAATTCAATATTTATTTAGTCCATTTGGTTTGATAAGTTGAAAAAACGACCATTTCGCCAAGTAATCACGTGATTCGCCAAGTATCCGTGATTAATTTGGGCACAAAAGAGAGTAGTGTGTGAACTAATGAAATGCATTCAAATACAAACATCGTCGCCTCAACTGATTTGACTTTAGACGGGTCAACACTGCGAGTAATTACCAAGCATGGAGAATAATAATATCAACAATCTTTATGCACACAATGTTTGAACAAGTCATCGACACGACTGTATTGAATATCGCTTAATTGCTATTTGAAGTCAAATTGGACGAGTTCAGCCACGTTCACCTAACCTGAACCAATGGATCAAAACGTATGGGACAATGCAGTCAAATGGTAACTTCCACTAAAAAACAATCCACTTGCATAAACAATGAAACGAATTTCTCACCAGACACTTCGCCGACCTCTGCGAGCCGACGACGCAAGTATCGGACGCCGTGGGGCGATTCCGGGCACCGGGTTTCCCTCCTGGGAGGCGGGTGGAACGGGGATAAAATCCGTGCGGCGAGCGACGATCCCTGACGACTGTCGAAGAGTGGTTGATTTGGGTCCATCCGCCCCTTGGAAACCTTGATTTTGGGCAAGGCAGAGAGGAAGCTGTGGAGAGAGAGAGCACAAGTCTGGAAGACGCGAGTCCACGAAGGGAGCGATCGCTTCGCGAAAAAGTTGAGCCGCGGGAGGCGCACGCGACGACGATGACGGCGACGGTGCGTACCGGTCGACGCGACGCGCGCTACTGGCCCCGAATTGGTCGAGGGGGCGGAGGGGAGGGTCTGGCGGTAGTGGTGGGGGAGAGGGGGAGGAAAGTGGTAGGGGGAGCGAAGAGAGAAGAGGCGACTCATCCGACAGAGCGGCAGCAGCTGCGGAGGAACACGGTCCGAGGAAGGGGCTGGGGTTGGGGGTAGGGAGGGATGGGGAGAGGCGGGGCTCGAACCCGCGTCAAAGGAGACTCCACCCAGACTGGAATCGAACGGGGCCCTGAACGGCCATGCCTTTTTTTATCCCAACCGGAGATACTTCGCTGAATAGTTGCGCCTTACCTGTCAGGCAAAGTTTTCAAGGGTAACTATGATCCTATCCTATACTATTGCATGCTTATAGCAATAGTACTATAGTATTTCTACACGACATACTTTTCCATGAAGAAAACGTTTTTGAAATAACACCAGATTATAATACCGTTATTTTTCAGTTCGCAAGCGTCTTTTGAAATTTCTTGAGCTTCTCTTTTACGATTACGGTCATACTATTCAGTGACAAGGGCGACTTTCGTCTTTTCTGGAGAGGTAAGGAGATATTTTTGAAGTAATATTAAATGGAGAAATAAATCACCATTATTTTTAGCTAATAGAGTCTTCTTAAACTAGTTGTACTTCTCTTTTACTGGTTGAGATCAAACCAGGCAGTGACAAGGGCGAATTGCGTCTTTTCTTGTGTGATGAGGTGACATATTTTCTTCTCTCGTCAGTAGTTTAAACTATCATGCATTGCTTTATTTATTACTAATATGGCAAAGTGAAGTTTTTCATGCAGCATAGTGGTCATGGTAAAACATCGTGCCCTGTGACTTTCCGAACAAAGATAACGCTAAAAAACGCAGGTGTTCAACGTGTTTTTCAAAGTTTTGAATTCCAGAGGGGGCTTAGGACAACGTAACCAAGTTAGAATTCATCATTTGAGCAAAATAAACTTATAATTGGAGGAATAAAATTCTAAATCATGATGAAATGAGAATAAGGAACAAAATGTGCAGCAAAACTCAGCGGTATTGCCAGCAAGATGCTTTCGCAATGAGATCATTTGAGCCCCCTTCTAATCTATAACCGAATCTCACTTAGATAACTTATGTCGTAAAAATGTGCCCATGATGTTTTATATACAGTAGAACCCCTCTAATTCGGACTGATTGTGTCCGGCTAATGCCCGAATTAACTAAAAACCCGAATTAAACATTTAAAGTGGTTTTGTTGCCGTAGGAACGACCCTAAAACATTTTTGAAGGTCATTCATGTTTCTCAAGCACATAAGGATATACAAGATTCACTAAAAACGTAAGAAAATATAAGATTACATAGGTACTTTAAAACATCGTGACAAAACACAAAATATGTAAAAAAAAAAAACAAAATTGACTATTAGAAGTGTTTAACTTGTAAAATTTCAGTGAGTATAATTTTTTTACTTTTTTTGGCCCGGCCCGATTTATCCAGAAACCCGAATTAGCGGGGCCCGAATTAGTGGGGCTCTACTGTATTACACTTTTCTCAAGACCTACTTTCGATTTCTAAATGGAACTAACATATTATATGTTAGCTCTATTTATAGAATCCTGTGAATCACATACTTGCCACTTTTACTGAATTCCAAAGCTACGAGCGGAACCAACAGGGAATTTGCACAATAACAGATATTCCTCAAAGAAAAAATATTCATTCACCTTGACCGGGCCTCGAACACGGGCCCCATAATCTCCGGCCAAGTGGTCTTCCAATTAAGCTACCAAGGCGTCTTCTACCTCTGCGGAAATTATAGAGACTTTAAAGGAACAAGATTTTGTCTGGCTGCTGGGCATAATACGTCACAAAGCAGCCGAAGTCATGGGAATGACACCACCGTCCACAAGGTTCAACATAGAAACACTAAGGTACTTACTTATAACAAAGAGGGAATGTAACTGAAAGATTTCATTATTATTTACTATTGACGATTGTTTTTTATTATTGGCCTTGGGATTATTAGGATGCACCTGAAAGTACAAACGTAAAATGAAATAGGTATTTTAAAATCGAAATCTAAAATAGCAATCGTTATATTTTAATCGTATGACGTGTCAAAGACGCATCCATTTGTTTCTGCATATTTACTATTCTGGCGAGTAGAGTGGCTTATATTACGCTTCTTTCTTTATTGATTGAGAAAAGAAAGTCCATAAAGGTTTGTAAAACAATATAATATTAATGCACAATCCGCTTAACTTCAACAAACAAATAAATTCCCGATTTTGATAGCAATAAGTTAGGACCTCGTATAATAGGGAATAATATATAAAAGGGAAATATTTATTAAGTAACAGAAATATAAGCAGAGAAGCGTTGGATAATACTCAGCATAGTTATTTGAATAAAAGCCACCTCCATGCAGTTGTTTATTTTGCAAGCCCCGTGGTAACTATGCTATTGAATTTATTTCAATTTTTTTCCCCCTTCATTTTATTGGTTGAAATGAATGACGTTCCTTAGCGGTCAAGTAACTAGATCAGCCATACCAAAATCGGGCTAATTAGAAGTTAGCTTTTGCCAACTCATTGCAACTTAAAGATAAGATTTGACAACTCTCCATCCCTTTAGTAAATATGTGCACTTTTCTTGTTCTATTTGCCACTTCATACTTCAAACTCATCTCAAAATAGAGAGCGAAGTCCGGAAGATATCTATGGAAAATAACGTTTCGGCCCTACGAATGTGATGCCAGAACGAGAAATCTTCGTTTTCCGAGACGTCATCAAATTTGTTAAGAAAAATTCGTCACACTTCCCTTCTATATCAATAACAAAATATTCTAGTAGATTTAAAGCTTGAGTGAGGCCTCTAGTAGAATATGGAGGGGGTATGAATGCAGGCAAAAGTTTAGTGAAATAGACAGTTGAAGACTCTGGAATCAATAAGTAGAACCATTTCAAGTTCAATTCGCGAAACACAACCGTGGAAAACAATGTTCGCAAATGAAGCAGTTTGAACCTCGAAGTTATGAAATATTTTAGAACTCCCGTCGACATTTTCCAGTAGCGTCATAATTTGTCGCAAACTTTGCTCAACATTCTGTCTCCCAATCCACTTGCCCCAGACTTTTGGCGGTTGGGGCGATGCGTAATTGGATATTCCTTGCCGCATCAGCTTTCATTTTCTTTCCAACCTAGTCCAGTTCCCTCCCACCCAACATCCTCAGCATCATTTCCACCGCTCGGCCAAGAGTAAAAAAAAACGATAAGAATGAAATCGGAACCCCGTCATAAATCAACAAAAAAAAAAAGAGCGGACCATATCCTATGCCCACCTGGATCACTTTATCCTCTTTTTTCCCCATCCTCCCTGATATTTATCGCGGGATGCCTCCGATTTTCGCCGGCGGGAGAGTAATGATGGCTGAAAGCTCCCTCGCGCTTTCCCCTGGCAAAAATAAATGAACAATTCCCAGACCCCAGTCTCGAACATAGAATGAGGGAATCTTCGAGGAGACTAAAATCCTTCCCCGATCTCCCCATCCATTCCCGTGCCTTGAAAGTTCTTTTTTCGTTGCCCACCCAACGCTCATACTTTTGCGAGATTCGCGGAATGAAAGGCCTTTCTACCCCATCTGCAATCCCCAACAACGGACTCGATTCAGACGGACAAGATTCAAAAAAACAATTTCGGTTTCGGACTTGTGAGACTTCATTCCTTTGCGCCGAACCATTCCGAATACTTCCAGTTCGCTGAATCCTAAAGCAAAGACGCTAATCATAAGAAATAATGAAGAAGAAAAATCCAAATTGAAGGAACCAAAGTAAAACGCATCATACACAACTAATACCAAGAAACTAACACACAAACAAATGAAGCGTGATGTGAATAATTGAAAACAAAGCTCACTACCGCTTCCATTCCCTGATTGGGTTGTACGAACATGTACGATAAATCAGCTACTTTTCCCTTGTTAGACCTCATTTGGAATATGCTGCCAATATATGGGATACCTACGAAATCGGTCTAAATAATGAACTTGAACGTATGCAGCGAAGTCGGCAGGATTTGTAAAGGGACGATACGATAATTATATTAGCGTAACCACTCTATTAAATGGATCAAAATGGAAATCATTGTCAGATCGCAGGTTGAAATTTAGACTCTTAAATAAATTCCAATGCAATATTTTCAGTGATGATGTTAAAAATATTTTGCGAACCCAAACTTACTATAGTAGACTGGACCATAATGATAACATTAGAGAAATTGATTGCCGAACTGATAGATTCAAAATGTCCTTTTTCCCTCGTACAATCAGAGATACGAATAACGGTAAATATGTCCAATCGGACAGTAGCAATGGATAGCATTGTTAGCTTCATGTTCGTATGAGTACTTAAAGCTAACCCTACTAACAGAATATTTTTGCATGTTTGCTTTGCGATTTCTATCTTTTTTAAATGGTGAAGTTCTGACTAGTATATTACTACCATTCCTTTTTTATGCATGATATGTTGTGTATTTTTGGTGAGAAATCACCCCCTGCCACACACCTTTGTGGTGGCTTGCAGGGTATTATATGGATGTAGATGTAGATTGGGTTTTTTCGTTGATGGATATTTGCTCCAATCCTCACCTTTTTCCCACACATGTGACTCTTTTACACTACTCTTTTCTTTTGTTCTATTTCAAATTGACATTAAACTAGTAAAGCGTATTTTTTTAATAGGTACTGTATGTTGTTAATTGCAGTTATGACATTTATTGTATTTTGTTTCATAAAATAGATGTATATGTTTCTATGTTAGATTGACGATGGGTTACGTGGAAGAGGGGACTTTACAGTCATAACCTCGCCCGAATAAAGACAGTTTTATTATTATTTATCGAGTGCACGGAATGACATCCTCCTGTCTTGCAATCCTCCGCCGTAGGGCTAGAGCTAGTAGTCTTCCAGGAGGGTAGCGTTGAGAAGAGAGTTCTCTGTTACATGATATTTACGAAGCGTGGAAGGCGAGCTCTTTTTTTCTTCCCTCGAGGTTGGAATGTAATCCGAGAGAGCTGAAAGGAAGAGATCATATTTCGAAAACAGATCATGTTACCCCAGTGGTCTTATGGGTGAAGGGCCTGAAGGCTGAACTGAAGGCTGTTGGCTGCAGACAAAAAACGAATTTAGTAATGCGAGCGTCGGTCTGCAGAGGTGGGATAAGGTAACATGCTGGCTTGGCAACCCTAAGGTCACGGATTCGAATCCCGCCTGGTGCATGGATGTTGTTTTTGCTTACGAGGAGGGTGACGATAGTTTTCCTGTCGACCGATAGAGTTACCCGCAGCAGCGCCCTTCCAATGGGCGCATTTGTCTAGAGCGAGGTCACCTAACTACGGCCCATCGACGTCAGTTCATCAGGCCCACCGACAGTAATTCAATTTCCTTGATAAAACGTATGGAACACGAGACGTTGTGACACAATTTAAATTTTAATATGTATTTTGTTTAAAATATTAGGAGATCTTCACACTTGGTTAGACCTCCTGGCTGCTTTGTGCCTTAAATTTACTATTTTCCATTTTCAATTATTGTATCTAGATTTTCTTGTTTATTGTAATGTTTGCTTAATTCTCGAAATCCCGAGCCTTCTCCGGCTTGTGGTAGCTCCACCTACGCTTTGACGTTACCATGGTTTCCATGACAACACACACAAACACGAATCTTTCCCGCCCGCAGATACAACTGTCAACACAGGTCCGACGCTCAAGAATTATTCACATCTATTTGCATAGTCATCCATTATATAGGTACCTATATAACCAAAATTTCTTTGTTTTACAGAGATAGGTAAGTGAACCACAAGTTTGAATAGAGGCAATAAAGAAGCAAACATTGCATAAAAATGTCATAAAAGCCACGTGTTATTACGAAAATATTATCCCCAGCTCAGAAAAATTTCTAGCTGGACTCTATAGTGTCTCTTCTAAGTTGCTATGACCTTGGGTGGGGGTAGGTAACCCCTCACAATTAGAGATGGGCAACTTGGTAAATTACCGTGGTATTTTTCGTAAATTACCTACACCCCTGAAAATTACCGTAATAAACGGTAATTTTCAGAAAAGTTCTTTTTCAGAAAATTTCTTCCTCATGAAGAAACCATTGGAATTGGTAATATTATAAATTAAGAAGCTAAAACGATTTTTTTTGCATTGTGTCCATGATTAATTCCAATTAATTCAGAGTAAAATAACAAATGCACATTGCGCAGAGGTATGTCTTTGGAACGAAAATTTCTCATAGTGCGACAAAAAAGAGGCAAATTGCGTGTTGCTGCCAACTTTGTTTTAATTTTTTATGAGTTTTTATTGATAAACGCGGTGATATGTTTGATATAAACGTCGGTATTTATATCTCTATGCTATTTGACTTCGTTTGGAGTCTCTGATAAGGAATTTCAGCTCAAAACTTAAAATTACCGGAAAATTACGGTAATTTTCGAAAATTACCGTAATTTACCACGGTTCAACTACTTTTCCGTTACTCTTGGCCGGGAACTTTTCACAAGCATCTCCTATCCCTTCACCCCTTTTCGGTCGCACCACTGCCCACCGATTCCGAGGCGTGATTAATCGTGATTATTAGGCGTGATGGAAAATGTGTATGGTATATTAATTTGTAATCCGACTGAATTTAGAATAACTGATGTTACTTATTTCCTAGTTACTGAAGTATCCCCGTAAAGTATGGCTATGATGACTCCTTATCAAAATCGACCAAATAAATACATTGCGAATTCATTCTATTTTACTGTTGACGTTCTCATTGCGGCTAAAGCATCGAGCGTGCTAATCCCTTACTACATCCATACTGATCCTTTTCTTAGTAATGCTTCACCCTACTCACTACGAATTTCAGCTCCAACTTTATTGCATGAGAACATCAAGCCACTCACTTCTAGCGTATAAGGTGCAACCTGGGCAGTCCTCCACCCCACCATGAGCTGCAAAAGAAATAGTAAGAAATATCGGTTTTGGGTATGATTTATTTTTTTACCTTTTGCATACCAAATTGCCTACCGTATTCTTCTCTCACCCCTTACGTTTACTTTCACACCTTCTATTCTTCTTCACGCCGAAGTCTGTTTCCGCACTAATAGACACTTCAGACTGGGAGAAGTGTTAAAATGATGGGATTTTTATTCTCATGGTGTTTTCAAGTCTGTTTCCGCACTAATAGGCGCTTCAGACCGGGAGGAAAGGTATAAGGATAGGGATGGAAGGGATAGAAGGGATAGGGATATGTGGTCTGAAACCATTCATCGGGATTTTTATGCATAATGTAGGTGAAACATATATTAATATGAAGACATGACAAAGCGGTGACTCTTCAGGATTTTTTTTGAGCGCGGTTTCACCACAACTGATCGCTGGATTTCAGGGTAAATCTTGATTTTTTGGAAAATTGCTTATTTCAAACAATAGATCAATTGTTTTATGTGTATGGTGGAAAATTAAATCTATATATATAAAAATGAATGTGTGTGTGTGTGTGTGTATGTCCTTTATGCATTACTACACCATTCATCGGATCGCCATGAAACTTTGGGAAGTTGTTGAGTACATTCCCGAAAAGAGGACTACGGAATCGATATTTCAATATCGATACTTTATCGATATAATATCGCTAAAGTATCGATAAATAGATACATTATTGATACAAAATTGAGGTGAAATTATTTAGTTTTTTAAAAGGAATGTATCGTTGCAATATCGATACTGTATCGAATGTATATAATGTGTTTGTCCTTTATGCATTACTACACCATTCATCGGATCGCCATGAAACTTTGGAAAGTTATTGAGTACGCTCCGCGAAGGTTTCTACAAAATCGATATTTCAATGTCAATACTGTATCGATATAATATCGATAAACTATGGATACATCGATACATTGTTGATCTACAAAATTGAGGTGAAATTATTTAGGTGTTTTTTATCAAAGTTTTATAAAGTATCATTACAATATAGATACTGTATCGATACAATATTGATAACTTCATGCATTACCACAACATTCATCCAATTTCCATGAAGCTTTGGTTAGTTGTTTTGTTCACTCCATGAAGGTTTGTACAATATCGAGAATACAATATCGACACTGGAGACGGGATGTGCATCCCATTGAACTTGCAATTCATTGAAACACTCACGTGCAACATATTCAAATCATCCGGCATGGGACAAATATTTCAGAAATGCCAACTTATTGCTTGGGATGAATGCACAATGGTGCACAAAGCATCGCTCGAGGCTCTGGATCGATCATTGCAAGATTTCCGTTGAATCCTGAGACCATTTGAGAACGCATTAATATTGCTTGCACGACATTTCAGGCAAACATTACCTGTAATTCCTCCATTGACACTAGCGGATGAAATAAATGCTTGCCTGAAATATTCTTTTTTTTCATGGGTGTTTTCAAGTCTGTTTCCGCACTAATAGGCGCTTCAGACCGGGAGGAAAGGTATAAGGATAGGAATGGAAGGGATTGAAATATTCTACTTTGTGACGACATGTAAAGACGTTAAAATTATATACTAATATGCGTGTCCAGCTGCAAAACAATCGATCAGCTGAGATATATTGTATACCCATAAGAATTGTGAAATTAAACATACTATAAACGTGCGCTTTCCATTTAACCATATTGAGCCACAGCAACGCGTGGCCGGGTCAGCTTGTAGTAAATAAATAAACAAGCCAAATTTATTGGCATGAAGTACAAGTGCTGCTCTCTATCTGCGCAAGCCAAAACTAAGAAACCTCAAGTTAAGGCAAGACCTGATTTCAGAATTCTCTTCCTTGCTTCCCAATTATGGTCTTTCATGACTATCTTTAGAATTCCATCTCTCCAAAAAATTTTCTCTATCCCACTACATATTTCTCCTAAATTTCTCCTCTAATTTATTTTCTCAACTCAATCTCAGGATCTTCCTCCTTGGTCTACTTTCTGCCCACTTCTGTTCTCTTGTGTCTGCTTTATCCTCTCTTCAAAATACCCACTCCTCAAAATGATCAAATCTTTTTTCATCCCCTTTCCTCGGGGTTCAGGACTCAAATATGGTAATGATGTCAGAGAGAGTGCAGCTTAATATTTCATATTAATTGTATTCGATGTATTTCATGAATTATCACAGACGTCAGCACTGCACTATATTTTTACTGTGTTGGTATAAGATCGGAGTCAAAAAATACTTGGGGGTGGTGAGATGGCTGCTAGCTTCCCAGTCTGTGGGCCTGGGTTCGAATTCCGAAATAGACAAAATTCTGACGAATAAATGAAATCCGTCAGGATATATAATTTCAAGTTTAGTACTCCGCTCTTTAGATGAGGTATAATATAATGGACTCCTCGCAGCCTTTCGAAAAGGCAAGGTAGTACCATCGTCAGACTATCCAAATTTTCATCTCTCCCTTCCTCTTCTATCTGGACACTACTCCTTCGTATCGTCACAATGCTCGAATCCATCATCATTGGTCAGCAATCCTAGGATTGGTTTGACGCAGCTTTCCACTCGATTCTTCTATCGGCCAACCTTTTCATTGTGACGTAATTCTTCTCTTTTACATTCTTCACAACCTGTGCCATGTATCTCATACGAGGCCTGCCTTTTCCAATCTTCCCGTTCACTTTTACCTCGACGATTGTCTTCATCAGGCCATCGTGTCTCAAGATATGGCCGATTAAGTTTTCCCTTCTTCTTTTTAGAGTTGTCAGCAGACTTCTCTTTTCGCCTACTCTTCTTAGCACTTCCTCGTCACTTATCATTCTTCTGTAGCACCACATTTCGAATGCTTCCACCCTTTTCTTCTCCGCTGCTGTCATCGTTCATGATTCACTGCCGTAAAGAAAAATGCTCCAGATGTATGTTCTGATGAACTGCTTCCTTACTTCTATGCTTGTATTTCCTGCTGTAAGTAGATTTTTCTTTTGAAAGAATGCCCTCTTTGCCTGGGCTATTTTACTCACTATTTCTTTCTTGCTTCGTCCATCGTTGGTTTCTCGGCTTCCTAGATAACAGAACTCTTTCACCTCTTCAAGTTTTTGTTTTCCTAATTTGACATTGGTTTTCGCCTCTTCTTTCTTGCTGCACACCAATATCTTAGTCTTATTCTTATTTATCTTCAGCTGATATCTGGCCATAGTCCTTTCCAGGGTTGTTAGCATCTTATTCAGCTCCTTCTCTGTCTCTGCTATGAGAGCTATGTCATCAGCGAATCGTAGCATACTGATTGTTTCTCCGTGGATGTTCACTCCAGAACACCTCTCCTTGACTTCATTTATGGCTCTCTCGATGTAAACATTAAAAATTACGGGAGACAGTGCACAGCCTTGTCTCACTCCTTTCCTTATTCTTGCCTCTTCACAGCTGGGTCCAGATTTAATCACAGCAACTTGGTTTTTGTAAATGCTCGAATCCAGGCCTCCGGAATAGGAAGCCAGAACCTTAGCCAACACACTAACCCCAGATCCTTCATGTTCTATCAGCCAAAAAGTGTCGAGAATTATTTTCTAGATAATTCCAGCTCTCACTCAGTAAGCTTCAATTAGTGAATGATGTAAATGTTGAACGTATTTAATATTTTCTGAAGATAGTTAAAAGTAATTATGTAAGACATTTATCCGGTCATTTAGTTCGTTCTAGCGCTTCCTACATCATTCTTTTGGCCGCAGAGTGCTGGTTCCAGAATATCTATAATCTTTTCAAACCCACTGTTTTGAAACACACAAAACTGTTCCAAAAAGAGCATGCATTAATGCCAATACATTTCCCACTTAAATTCAGTTCGTATTTTGAAACAAAAAAAAATGGAGGAAACAGTTGGTTTGGCAACACTGCATCGTTCCGCACGGCTGACCACGCTGGACCGGCTTTGATAAATTTTGGGATTTTTGCGTTTGAATATTCTCTTCGCGGATCGCAAATTGCGAATGTTCGGCAAAAATCGAATTGAAAAAAAAATATCAAGCCACCAATAACGTAATCGTTGCGAGAACAAAAAATATTACCAATAGGTTTTTCCACCCGATTGTTTTCGTTCGCTTTGAATCATGGCGTTAAATGAACCCCATGGGAACAACCGTCACTCAATCTACTGTGGTTCATATTTAACCATTCCCTAATAGAGATCATATGAAGAGCGTCAGTTTCTCGCTCCAGTAGTCAATGATTCCATCCGCGGTTAATTCACGCGGCACTGAAAATTGCCGACATTAGAGGAGGCACACGGGTAAGGAGAAATGTAGGTTTCAAAACTGAACCGGGTGCCACAAGCCTTTCATTTCCGGATATCCTTGTTCACCAGTCCAACTACAACGAACCCTATCTCCCAATCGCATGAATTCCCTCCGATTACGAAATTACGAGTGTCAGTTTGCGTGGTCCTAAGTCTCCCTAAATCACCTCCGCGTATAAAATCTCTAAACAGCATCTGATTGCAGAGAAGTTCGAGTAATAGCAGCTGGATGATTGCATTTCGGTGCGAGCACATACGGACCAAAAAAATTGTGTTTTCAGCCGGAGACGGATTCGTTTGCCTAAAGCGTTTGTTGACCAATTAAATTTGCTAGTTTCACGCCCACAGAGATATGTTAGTGGCAAATGTACCCCATCAATGAGCTGCACCATCAAGTCACAACAATGAACACAAAGTTTACTACAGATAAAGGATGTTTTCTTTGTTCAAAATCGCAAAAGATCGCGGCCACAAGAGTTATATATTTCCAGAACTGCAAACCAGTGCAGTGCAAGATTTTTAGAATAAAAAAATTGGCACTTATGAACTCCCCAACACGATGTAAACCAACGTTCAGCAAACACTAGAGAAAAAGGTGAAGTGAATTTAAGAGGAAAGGAAATCTGCCATACAATCTGGAAAAAAACACGCGACTACATTTATAGGCTACATCTTGAGAGAAAAAAGTGAAAAGGAGATATGAAATGAAAAAACAATGTGAGATTTGACACAAGGAGTACTAAGATGGATTTGACAATCGCCTTGCATCTGATGAAAATATGAAAACAACGACAAAATGTTCAAATACCTGCTACAGAACATGAGTTTTTTTAACCTGGAACACATTAAAATTGAAGAAATGCAAGTTGTTGATAATGAATATTCTTGCGATAATTTGATCTGGCAAAGTTAGAATATCATGGTAATAGGAATTGTTTTGTACTACCCAAAAAATATTGGAGGTTGAAGAAGAAAAGTGTAAATATGAGAGTGTGTTAACGATTGAGACTAACTTCGTCACGAGTGCTTCCAAACTTCATCACGTGGGTATTTTGTTACCAAAGTATTCGAGTAAGAAATATGAGAAAAAGAATGCGAACCATTAAACTCGTGCTTAATAGAGTGTGTTATTTCCCAGAATTAATATATTCACCGAAGAATAGGTCACAATTTGATAGTCTAAAGATGAAATAGAAAACTTTAATCTTGCAGTGAGGTCATTGAATTAGGTTTCCCCATTCTACCCAGCATCTTTTTCCCTACCTATTTCGACACGAGTAATATCAAAATAGAAAATTTTGATTTTCATCGTACGGTAGGCTAAACTTTGAATTTTTTTAATGCAGAATAGATCTAACTTTTCATGCCAGAAGTAGAACCGTTGACTATAAATTTGAGCTATAATTTTTCATGCAACGTTTGAACTTGCTATATATATCGTCTGTCATTGACCAAGGAAGAAGCAATTGTTATGAATTTTGAAAAATAAGATTTTATTGCACGTTTCGCTTCTCTCGGCGTCTGCTTAAGTGTGTGCTCGGATCTCTGGACTCCGATTAGGTAGGACGTTGAATGATGTGCAGTTGAAATCGTCTCATCATATTCTTTCTATGCAGTGTGCGATGACATTGAGTGAAATAATATTGCCAAATGTACTGATTAATCGTAATTTATATTGTAAAACTCGTGTTTTCTGACGAAAAGTATCGCAAATTCAGACCGATAAGTGAAACAGATCATGGCAAATACAAGAACTAAAGCTGTATTCGTTCTTTCAAAGCACATTACCAACCTCGCAGAACACGTTCATAATCTACGCTTTTAAAGGTTGGCAGCGGTGGCTCGCACACAGTCCTCGCCGATTTTTCTTTCTTTCCCAAATTTTTGCGCCTATTAAACCACACATCCCCTGGAAATGCGTGACCGAAGGCTGACATAAATTGACTTCATTGTTCAGTTGATTTTGGATCCTACCTTTAAACGAATCATCCCTAACATTCAAACGGTATCGCTGATATTAACATAATATCAAATAATGAGTGTATTATATGAGAATAATCGGGCCCCAATGCGGCGGGAAAACGCGGAGGTTGTCGTAATACTGGTTGGAGGAGGGGGTGGGGCAGTGAATTAACAAACGGAGCGAAGCTTTATCTCCCGAAAAAAAAGTCAGCAAAAATATTTTGCACCGATGCTCCAGATTATAAACTGTTTTTTTGACAGGGGTTCATAAATTATGTACTTAAACATGACCACATGATAAAAAATTAATATTACTCCCTGCCTTCCAACATCAACGTTTATTAATTGAGGAAATAAGAAAAACTTACCTCTCTATTCTTCCCAGCCTTTTCAGAAAGAGGGAAATAATGGAATTTGAAATAGGTGGACTAATTTAATATATATCAAAACTTAAATAGTAAACTATACTCTGCGAACATCGATACTTTCACGCCGGGTGACCAACTACTGCCCACCTTTGACTTGAAGTTTATAGTAACATTTATGAATATGGTAAAATATTTTCAACGACTCAGAAAAAGTAACCATATTTTGCATGGGCATAACCCGAGATCTAATATTCTTGTCTTTAATTATAATACCAGAGCAATGGAACAAGGATAATTTTACTGCATATACATCGTGTTAAATGAAGGAGAAAGGGAAACCATTATAATATTTCCAATTATATATAATGATCCTGTGGCCCCATAGTGAGTATTCACGACATATTATGCCAAAACCAATAGTATTATAGATAAAATCGTTAGATTATGCATAAAGTATTAAAATGCTGATATAAAACATCGGAGAGCATTAGAATAGATGAACAATTTTTATGGTCCATGCATCAAGTCAAATTAAGGTGAGCGGGTGACGATTATTATAATCTAGATTATCATACAAAAGCATAGTTTTCCATTGATTTTATAACGTACTTCCTATTAACTCTGTTTACGTATGGTGAATATACGAGCATTTTTAATTCAATGAAGATTATTTAAATGTCAGGTGACTGTATTAATATAGGCGTGAAGAACTTTATGCCAAGGTCTGTAACCATTTTAATCTACTCTGAGCCTGTGCATTAACGCGATCTTTTAAAAGCTGAATATGTAAAACTTCAAAATTTTGGTAATTATTTTGATAACTCTTGCATACAAAAATACTCACAGAAGAACTGAGAAAAGGAAACATAACTGAGCCTGAATCTCTGCATAATAACCTAAATCCAACCTAAAAGACATAAGTTTAAACGTTTTTAATAACTTTTAGGAGCACATAAAAAGTGCAAAACATTTATGTGAAAAAATATTATCAGATACGGTATGAGGGGGTTAAATTCAAAGGACAAACGCAATGTACTGGAAAGTTATAATATATAAAGGGAGCGTGGGAGTCGGACGCTCCGCGAACCTTCGCAGCTTTTCCGCTGTGTCCCTGGGAATGGAAAGGCCTTGTGCCCTGAGGGCGTGTCGAAGGGTAATACGTAGATGTGGATGTGAATGTATATGAACAAATAGTAGTATATATAAATTACATCGGTATCGCTAAATGTAAAGTTGTGTTGAAATCAATTAATTATTTTTAGAAACCCTATTAATTTTACCAATTTTAAACATTTATTTAACTATAAAATCACGATAACGTCATCACACCAATATTAGATCAAAATATTACTGCAAAATCTAATTAAAAAAAATTAGAGTGGGCTCCAAGCCTACCATTCAGTGTGTTTTGGTGCTTGAAGAAAATAACCAATTTTATTAACATGTCATCTTCATTATTTTTTCATCGTCCATATCAGTCGTCTAAGAACGAGTCCGAGCAAACTTAACCCTAAATTGCAGCCATTTTCATAATAAATATCCATCCTTTCCGTCGAATGCATAAATGCATAGGAAAACGGCATTGAACTACTCTATTCAACTCAGTCAATTCTGTAAAAGTCAACCAGAGATGAATAAAAGCAACACAAAAGTTTACGAGGCTCTCTCAGTTCTCCATTTCAATATCATGACGCTATAGAAAGCAATGAAATAAATTACTGCAGTTTTCAAGCTGTAACAGACAAAGGATTCTTTTGCCATTGATTACAAATTTCATGGAAAAGAAGCTTTTCATTCGTGGATATTTATTGGTAGTCTTCGGATGAATAAAAAAATCATAAGGGTGAATTGATGCAGATGCAGGCGTATGCTTTTAAGTGATGTGTTTCCAAGGTATCGTTGCATTTTCAAGGTCCCAATGTACTTGTGCGTGAGCGAGGTAGCCGAGGGGGTAGAGTGTTGGACAGCCAACCAGCAGTCTCGGGTTCGGATTCTGGAAGTGGACTTTGGACGTTTCCGACTATACCCAAGTGGGAATACGTTTTTCTGAATGCCAGATCTGGGAGACCTCAGGCGGCAAATGGAACAGAACCTACTCCCGTACTCTGATGTGAGAAATTCACAGGCAGTATTGGCATTTGGAGTGCTCTACTCTCAACAACTAGATCTTCAAGCTGGAAACGTATTTCCTCATGATGCCAAGGTTTTCGATATCTTAACTACGTTCGAGCTTACATTTCACAGATTTTATAATGTTTTGATCATCACTATTAGTAGCGTCCTGGTAGTGACACCTGAATTCATCGAAGTACGATTGGCTCACCTCCCACCTACATTCGAACCGAGAGAGTAGAGAATTGACCCCTTCCATTGACCATCCATTGAATACCTCAAGCAGAAAAATCATAGCATCAGGATTTAGTGTCGACGGCATTTCCAGAGGGGTGTTAACTGAATTCCAACCCGATGTTCTCCGATTTTCAATCGCATTCAACACCTTATACATTAGCATCCAGCATCTCGCCTGGATTCAAGGACTGATTCAATTAAAGGGTTGATATCTGCTAGCAGCTGAATTTCGCTCCAGGTTTTAATTACGGGATAATTATTAGCATGGGCACTCACGCCGAAATATCGGGAATATTTTTTTACGCCACAGGAGAACATAAAATCGGTGCGGTCACCAATTTCTTTCAACGGCCGCAGCAGGGCTGCCTGAAAAAACTCCCTTCCCGCGAAGGTCGGAAGCGGCAATACATGGCCCGTGCATAAATCGCCCGTGTTTCCCATTTCCCTCCGAAAAGGATCCCAGTTTTTGTTTTTTTTTTTAACACCGGCTCAATATTGCTCTAGGATAGCTCGACCCCTTTAAATCTCTTCTATTCAACAATCTATCTCCCGAAACCTGCGGTCCAGCCTGCGCATATTGGTCCGGCTATGAGTAATGTCCACAATCGGCCGTTCCGGTAATGATTTTTTTTCCCGGATACCATTCATTCCCGACATGGCCCTATCTCTATCGCGCTAACCCTATCCGTTGGAATGCCGCCTATCCGCTGCCCCGGTCGAAACAACGGGACGCTGGTAATTTCGGCGGAAGTTCGGACTTTAACTAGAAATCTTGGTGTTTTTTTTATCCCCGAACGATATGCGACGTGCACCACCTGGAGAAGATTAATTCAAGGGTGCAATTCGTGTTCGTGATATTCAGACACGGCGTTATCGTGATTAAAGCCGCGAGTAATCAGTTATAAAATAAGCAATGGAAAGAGGATGTTAAGGGTGACGTCAATACGCAGCCGGCTCTTAGTCGCCACCAGTGATTTTGACAACTATGAGGGAGTGATGTTAGCCGGTGAACTTTTTTTCATTGGACTCCACACGGTAGTATTGATGTCTCAAAATTTTCTCCGGCGTTGCAGATATCTTCTTCAGAAGCGAAGTCTCGATTACTTCAGCGAACACATTCTTCGCCTTCACTTTGCTACCCCCATCCAGATGAAGTCTCACGTCTCAGTCACCACTCTCTCTGGGAAGCAAAGTTTTTGAGTTGATGCCCGCATGAAATACACATGTGTTACAACGTTTCTCCCGCGTAACATGGAGCTTCTGTAGAGCGAAGCGTTAATTACTCGACGAAACTCTCAACCTTTCGCTAAACAACTCCCGATAAGGTTCTAAGTCTCGACGTCATTTTATTTAATCACAAGGTGAAGCACGACAGAAATAATTTCAAATGTGTGCAAACACTGATTTCCATTCACCTGGACCGGGAATCGAACCACGGACCTTTGGCTTTCCGGGCCACTGCGCAGACCACTACGCTACCCAGGATCCCTAATTCGCATGGCAATTTTACCGAGGTCCAGGTACTAGATGTTGAGCCCTTGCGGTCCATCAAGGATGGCAACGCAGGGGAGACTGGGCTTTAAGGAAGCCACTACCAAAGGTGAACCCCATCCAGCCATCTAGTACCCAACATCTAGTACCTGGACCTCGGTAAAATTGCCATGCGAATTAGGGATACTGATTTCCATGTTAAAGCATTTTTCTTTCTACGCCGTCGTATAGATAAAACACACTGTATCACTAACTCTGAACAGTGCAATAACCTTACCGTGAAGCAAAAGACGCCAGTAGTGCATTTCATTAAACAAACAACGCATCAATTATTTGACGAAACGCTAGCTCTGACGATAAAATTCAATATCTTGAATTGAGTGTATGCGTGCCAATATATGGTTGAATAATGGATTAGGGCAAAAAAAAATGGGAGCAAGAAATATTAATGTGAATGTAAAAAAGCATGATTGAAAAAAATAAAAACGAAAAATATACCTCACCTTTCCCCTCTATAATGCTTCTCGAAATAGAGAAGAAAAAGATTTAACTAGTCATTATATTAATTACATTATGATAAATCCAAGAAGTGCTCCTGGCATCTTTCAGGATGAAAACTGCCCTCGAATTATTATTTCGTTTGTCACATAGATTATTTAGCGGAAAAGTGGTCCGAGAGATCTAAATTATTATCAATTGAAGAGGAGAAAAACTCTCTTGGACAAATAAATTATTCAGTTCACTGTTTAGGATGTTATTAAAAGATTTAAATAGTTTACATAACAAAATAAATTTATATGTTTAGTGTTAAAATAGTTGGCCAACTAAATTGTTTTCAGTGCACTTTGCTACGCCTATCGAAACTGATAATGACATTTTCTAAATTAAATACCCGCACAAATTAACGTTATGGGGGAGTAATTTCAAATCATCGACGGAAGAACGTTTGAGGGCAGTGCTATTAAAAGTGGATGATTATGAACTATAAATAAACTATTGAGTCCACCCAGTCCTGGTAATCCAGGAAATTTTTCCTCAGTGATAAAACTGATCTAGGCCACCAGCAATTTATTATATGTTCTACATGAACTTCCAGAATGTCGGAGGTTTCAGAAAAGGCTTTGCCCAGATTCGATCCCTGTACCCTAACCCACTGCAATTGCTACAGTACCCTTCCAATAAATATACAAATATTCCCCTAAATGGAGATTATTCGTGATAAAATGGCATCCAAGGATGGGATACTGATGCTTATGAATATCCTTAAAATTTTCAACACATTGGAGAGATATAAAGTGAATGAAACAGGTCGAGAAATATGGATTCATGGTCAGAATCATTTCGTGCACCTTGAGTATTTCGTGTGACTTCAATCTTTCGACGATTGGGGTACATGACGATGTAAGCTGAGATACTCTAGCATCTAAAATATATTACTATTCCAGGTGAGTCGAAATGACTTGTACCATTATGGCCCAAGACCGCGGCATTCAGTCCGAAGACTAGCCTGACTGTGTGAGAGCTCTTGAATCACTAATCGCAATGGTAAATGAAATTCGAACACCAAGTAAGGAGGGGGGTTTCCTTTCCTGTCGATTCATTCTGTCATCCTATTCATCCATTCTATTCATCAACAATACCAACTTTACGACGGCACACATTCACTGACGATTATCAGAGGAGTGTAGTTAAGGACTTTATGGCATAAAATATTTTCCTACATATGTTACATCCACAGTGATCATTCCAAAAATTTACCTGTGGAAGTACTCTACATCATCTACACAAATAAATTCTATTGCTGTGAAAAAAGAGAATATCACACTTTGTTATGCTTTGACGCTCAAAGGCAATTAAATATATATTAGAACAATAAGCAGAGAAGGTTTAAATTAATAATTTTCTCAAACAAAATCTTCATATTGATCCGCCACTTTACGGCAAACGAACAGTTTTAAAATTCAATAAGGCAGAAGGGAGATAAAATCTAAATTTCTTCGCGCTAATTATTTAAATGCAAATATCCGATAATAATATGTACTAGTAATTACGATAGAACACAATGAATAAATGGGGACTTTATAAAAGAGGCTGTTAGTTAAAATCAATGGCTATGTTAAATCCATGCTACAATAATGAGATTACATAAAATCCTAATGGGTTTCCAGTTCCAATCCTAACCGTCGATTAACAGCATGCAGGCAACGTGGATGGGTTTCGATTATCGTTCGAATTTGTAGGTGCCCCGGCGTGAAGTAGTAGATGCTTTCACTTCGTGATAGGACGTGTTTGAAATAGTAATTTGATTAACGCTTAGCATCTACAGGTAATTCTTTACGCACTCGTATCCCATAATCACCCTTTTTTTCTAAAATAGTTTCGGATTGACATCCAAGGAACCGTAACTCTAAAAGGGCCATTACAATAACAATCAACAATAACGATCCATTTTCTGAATGCTAGGAGCTGAATAACTTTCAGCTATTTAAACGGAGATTTACCAAGAAATCATATAAATTTCTCCAGATCATGGAAGAATAATACTATTGTTGAGTTCATGCATATCCTTTACAGTTATTGATAAAATTAAATGCCATCTACGGAGTATACACGCAAATGAATGGACAGAATATTGAAGGATGAAATGTTTTATATACGTAACTATAATCATAAACGTAAAAGTTTATCATGGATCAAGAAAAAACCTAAAACTGTTGTCTTATGTTACGTTAATAATAGAATATGCACGGGCAGTTCACATGTCGGGCTAGTTCACTATAAATGATTAATTAAAAGTTGTATAATGGTTATCGTGCACGTATGATCTACCATTTATACTTCTAGTAGTTATTTTGCACCTATTTTACTGGATATCGATTAAATTAAACGATATATTCTGTTTTTCGCACAGGAGCAGAATGCGCAGGAAGGCATTTAGGTAGTATAAACACGTTCTGTTTTACAGCCAGCGACTCTAATTACTCTCAGTATGCAGAAATAAATGTTGGAACATAACTAAACGACACTCTCTTTTGAGTAGAGCCCAAGTGGGTGGTGGGCTCATTCCCATCGCACCAGAAGAATCGATTTGGGAGAAATCCTGTGAGATAGCTCCTTCCATTCACCTTCTTCGTCGAAATAACTCGCCAGGATCAGCCGTCGGAAACGTATTTTTAATCGATGCGTGAGTTAGCTGAGTTAAATCACGAACAAAACGATTACCGTATTATTATTTCCGCAGAAAAGATAACCTTGAGATTAGACGAGGCGTAAATTTTCGTCAAATTTTTATAGTTTAAGGATATATCTGCCCTTTTGAAATACATTGATTTGAAGTGTTTTATTTTATAAGGATTTTAATTTATGTAAAATTCAATCTTTTTTTTGTATCTGCCGCATAAGACGACACTGGATTTTGGGGGCCTTTTTTATTGATTCAACTATCGTCTTATCTGCCAAAACATACAGTAGGCACTTTCTAAGTAATAACTTTAAGAAATTGATAAAGCGCTTATTCTAAAATTCTAAAAAATCAATTCTATAATTTTCAACCATTTCGGTGAGGATGCAAGAGGATTAGCGAAATTTGGTTTTGGGTTAATTTCTGATATGCTACATTCTTAATTATGACCATTCCTCACTGTTTTCACTACGACAGTTCTCTATGCGAAAAGGAAGACATTAAATCCTTTCTCATACCATATGAATTTATTTCCCAGAAATTAAATCCGGGGGACTGAAATATTTGCGATTTCTGCTGATAGCGGATGGATATTTCTCATGATGTATCAAATGAACATCAACCTAGAGTGGTTAAACACAGAAAGTCACATTTTTTCGTATTGACGAAAAATTACTACCTGTTGGGATCTAATATTTTGCCAAATTCATGTAGGAAAGTTAAATTATTATAAAAAATGGCTGCATGAAGTTATGAAGAATGACTAAATGAAGTTATAAAATTGACAGTATATCAGTATGTATTTATCACATTCACTGATTGGTATGGCAACATATATCAAAAAAACGTGAGATGGGATATATATCTTCATTCAATCATATTAGGTTACAGGAAAAGATATAGAGGGGATAGAACGATGAAATTCACGATGTGAATTCAGGTATAACTATAACTGCTATTCTCATACCCACGCAAGGAATGATTGAATGCTTTTACGGGACTCAACTATCGATCTAGGTTGGCGGCGATGTATATTAAAGGAAAGGATCTTATTTGGATCCTTGATAATGGAAACAAGGGAACTACTGTCTTTTCAATAAAATTGAGGACAAACTTTTCGACAACAATATTCTTAATGGCTCGATAATTCCCGTGCCAACTTCAATTAAATAAAATAGAACAGGCATAAACGTATACGGTAAGTTATCTAGGAATCTCTTGACCCTTAGGTTTAAAATAGGTTTCCTTATCTAATATAATCTATTACATCTACACTACTGCTTCTGAACAGCCAAATGACTTATTTTCTAAATTAAAACTACGGCATGATGCACTTTCAGCATCGAGATTTTGCGACAGAGTAAAGATTATAGAATAAAAAAATAATGATAGTATCCTAAAATTCTCCACTAAATCACTTAAAATTGCACTAAAATTTTCAAAATAGAATAGACATTTTGACTACATATTACTACGTTCGTCGCTAAGTTAAAATGAAGAGATTTTGGAAATTCATCAATAATTAATATTATTGTAAACCTTCATTAATAGCAGAACAGGTTTTATGGTGCTCCAACGCCCAAGGTTACACCTCAGCGTCTTACTTCTACGCTTTACTCCTAAGATAAGCACGAACCTCATGTCCGAGGTGGGAATTGACCCCACTATCTTTAAGTTACTAGGCCAGTTACCGAAGAACCTAACGGCAGCTGATTTAAGCGGGCGGCTTAAAAAAACTATATTAAAAATAGCGTTGAGAATGAGCCGTTAGGATAAACCAATGCCAAGAAGAGCAGGCACAGTCCATTAAAACGTATCCGGAAAGTTAAAATACTCCGGGTGATCTTTACGGCGGACATGTTTTCGAAATCTAGGTGAATTTTTAATAGAAACTTTAATATCTTCTCATATGACACAGTCTCAGGAAAAACTTTCCGAAGTCCATCATAGTAGGAGCATATGTATCAACACTGCAGTTTCCACTTAGATGCTTCTCAGGTACGACCATGGTTTCGCAGCAAGGCTTCATCAACATGGAACATTAAACAAAATATCCAGTATTTTTGTACCATATATATACACTAGAAATAATGCTTAATGTTCACCAGATGCTGTAGCCTTGCAAAGAAACCACGGTCATGCCTGAGAAACATCCATGTGATAAATGCAGTGTTGATACCTTTACTCCTAGTTTAACATCTACTCGCATCTCCGCCTGTCGGCTCTGTAAACACAATTCTCTCACAGTTTTAAACACTAGGAATAACTCTTAGGTTTAGATGGGTAGTAAACGAAAATTATAAAATAATTTTAAGCCAGCCGCGAATACCCTTAAAAGAGTTTAGTTGATATGTACAACAGCAATATGTCTACATGAATCATAAACATCTTGGCTTATCTCACCCTGAAACTTATCATTAAGCCCATTTCACACGATACTTGATCCAGTACAAGGTCTAGTATACTCGCTAGCATGCTAGCTTTCCAATATCGTGTGAACAGAACCAGTATACTGGCTGGCAAGCATGCTAGCTAGTATACTCGCTGAGCTACTGGATTTCGTACTTGATGCGGTACTCGGTGCGGTACCGATGCGGTTTCTAGTAGGACCTAGTAGCTCAGTAGCCATCGACCAATCAAGTCACGTTATAGACGCTGTGCGAACATCTCTTTTTTTATTAGTATGGAATCATATGGAATAGCGATTCATAGCAAGCACAAGGTCGATGATCGTGTGAAACCTCCCAGGATTGTTCCAATCATACTAGATTCAGTCCTCAACATCAAGTAGTGGCTAGCACACTAGGTCTTGGGCTGGATCAAGTATCGTGTGAAACGGGCTTTACTCTAGTTTCCCTCAGATCAGTCCTGCTTATCAATATTTATACCAATGACTTTTGGGAAGCACTGACTTCAAACAATGTTTGCTCTCCCCTGACGAGTATTCCATATTGCAACTGCACGTCCTGCACCCTCATTGCTGACCGATTCTCTAAACGTCAGCAAAGCTTACCTATTCAATTTATCCGCCAGTTATTTCTTATCCTGAATCAAATACCTCCACGCCCCTCTTAATTTTTACTGCGAATAATTATTAGTGTTCTGCCGATTAATGTAGGTTTGGATTGAAACAAAACTTATACCCCGACCATCATCTTCCTATGTATAGGTGCTAGCGGAAGCTACCAGTTGAAATTCAACGGGTGTGAAAAACATTGAACTTATTTTGTAAGAAAACCACTGTCTGAAGAATACTGTTAGCGCGGTCATTTGAGGAGTTGGTGACCTACGTTGTACAAAGTGGTCGTTGTAGTAGACACGCTGACCGTTTTATAGGTGCACGGAGAGATGAGTGATGTTGGTCCTATTTCATGCACGGAAAATCCAAAAATGGCCCACGCAAACTCATCATCACGTAAGATAGATGGCCATCTCGTATTTTCGGTTCTCTTAGCCGTATCTTGAGTGAATTAACAGCTTGATCCCTACCCTTTTGTATATACATACAGTAGCATTCAATGCCTTAATTGAGTTGATCTATTAAACGTTGATATGTGGGTTGAGTATCTCAATCAGGATCTTAATCTAGATCTTTATCCCCTTTAATTAAAGAACGGGTTAGCGAATCCGTATTGCCGAACAGCTCATGATAGATAGAACTACACAATTCTCTATTTATCGTGAGATCAATGTGTAGCTATTTTCATATTACCCTAATCTGCCGACTCAAATCACGTTTAGGTGCACCAACCAAACGGTCATGTAGCGAGAGCACAAAGTAAATCTATGCATATTCTATGTGGCCCGTCTCTCGTACTGGGAAGAAAACTTTTTTTACGGTTACATTACCCGAGAAACGCCACGAGGCGGTGACCGTTATTCGTTTCTCTTTTTTAGCTTCTTTTTCAACCCTTAAGAAACATCAACATGGGACCCTTGGGACTCTGGGCCCCTCTTAAATAGAATTTATTTCTACGTGTCATCATGGGCCTGCAGAAAAACGTGATATTTAAATGCTAGAGGCTTAAATGTCCTTTGAAAATCAAAGGATATTCACACCGATCTTCGGTTGTCAAGGAAATATGCTATTGTTGATTTCAGAGAAAATGTGAGATTTTTCAGCTAAAAATATGATTATAAGACAAATACTAACCGTAATAGAAAATTGATTGAAAGAATTAGAAATTTCATTTATTCAGCCATCCGATAAAAAAAATTCCAGCCCTCTGTCTTGAATGGAAGTACATACTTTAAATAAGCAAAGAATGAGACCACTGCACCGAACTCAATGCCAGGGACCACCAGAATCCATCTAAGGGCCCATTCAGGGGCATTTGGGGACCCTGAGGGTACTTTAACATAGCCTATGTTCTGTCCAGACACATTTCCTATCTACGTACCAAATTTCAGCTCAATCCGTCAAGTATTTTTTCCGTGATTGAGCAACAGACAGACGACAGACAGACAGACACCATTACATTTTTATACTTATATTGGTATGGAGTATGGATGACGGACTTTTTCAGTCGGCTTACCTCCTGACTCCCATTATTATATGTACCCTCTAGACTACCCATTATTTTCCTCCCTCTATCCCCCTCACTCAACATCTTCCCCTCAATCAAGTCCTTCAAACCACCTTCACCCCTTTAAATCCGCTCCTTCCACTCCCTCTGCCTTCTCACAATTCCCTCAATCAACTTTATTTCCTTCCCCACTTTCTTCAGCACGTACTAGTTTGCCGTTCTCTCAACCCACACAGGTGAACATTAAACAAAATGTCCAGTATTGACCCACACAGTTATCCCACCGTTGTAAATACTAAAACGACCCACGATTTCTCTTATACTTAATATTGATATAAGCGTGAATGTGTGTACATTATGTTCATTTATTTTGTACGCTCTCTAATTATATCTATTTATATATTTCTGATTCAAATTGCTATCGTGTAAGTCTATTTTCACTTGGTGATTTTATTCCTTATATTACCAGTTATAATTTATGTGTAAATATTTTGACAAGGGGAGAAGGAACAGTTTTATCTAAATCTCGCTCCAATATAGAACTTATATCATTATTAATATCAAATATATGAATGATATTTCGGGAGTTTAGGTACTTTTTTTGAAAATGAAAAATATTTACCTTTTGGCCGACGTTTCGGAAAATGTATTTTTTTCCTTCTTCAGGGCAAAAATGGGATGGAACACCAATAACACAACAGTAATAAGTAACATGATTTACAGGATGTTTACAGTGACAAACGTTTTACAATATAAAAGAACTGACATTTGTAATTTAAGTAAAATATGCAAGTTTTATGCATCACAATTTAAAAAAATTATAACACAGACCTTAGCAACTAATATGTAAATAAATTCACCTTATAGAACTTAAGGTATGTAAAATTTATTCCATGTAATTTTTTGGCGTTAAAATTTGTAAAAAATTATATTGTAAAACATTTGGCACTGTAAACATCCTGTAAATCATGTTACTTAATATTGTTATGCTATTGGTGCTTCATCCCATTTTTAGCCCTGAAGAAGGAAAAAATACATTTTCCGAAACGTCGGCCAATATTTAAATATTTTAGATTTTCAAAAAAAGGAACTACACTCTCGAAAAATCATCCATACGTTTAATAATAAAGAGGTCTGGAATTCAACTTACCAATTATTAAAATCCACATCTCAAAACCCCTAATTCCATTTTCATCTCCTTTCTCATAAGTCACGTTTCTACGCCATACTATAGGTACTCAATCACTTTAGCCAAGGTGATTCGACTTTGAACTTTGCGGCTGCATTACCCTTTGTTAGTCTGCGGCCAACGAGTTATAAATTTAATCTCGACTTTCATGTCCTCGAGGATCTAATCAATTTTTTCCCTCGTGGCTTGTCTTCATTCCATATCTTTCTCACTACTTTTGCAACGCTTCTATTATTTATTTAATCAGTTCAAATAATTTGAGAGCGACAGGCAAGCGTTGAAAGGGAGCACCCATCGATCACCCGAACGATTTCTTTTCGTTTGAGGGTCGAGTGTAAATGACGTCCCGACTCCATTTTACCCACCAGGTAGGGATGAGGCCCGGTAAAAAAAAAAAAAAAAAGAAAGATGGCACGGGGCTGGAATATGGAAACCCCAACCGTCGATGAATCGGAATCGGACCAATATTTCGTGGACACAAAACATGTATATATGGAGCACGTATGGAGATGAATGTGAACACATTCGAGCGGATCGGTTCCCATGGCGACGCCGATTGTTTTCCCGCGGCAACGGTCCCTCCAGAAAGAGAGGAAGACCAGTCGTATGGAAAGCAGGTCGCCACAAAATCCGTTTCCCTCACTCCTGCCCAAATCCCCCCCGCCCCCTTCCCCCCCCCCCACCAACCCCTCTACCCACCCCCCTCTCCCACACACAATATCGCCCCCGGCCTCCCCACAAATACCGACCACCCTGCTCACCGGAAGACCATCCATTCTCCCGATCCGACGTCACTTCCTCTCTCTCTCTCTCCTCCCGTTAACTTTC
Organism: Platycnemis pennipes; assembly: GCA_933228895.1. NCBI lineage: Eukaryota > Metazoa > Arthropoda > Insecta > Odonata > Platycnemididae > Platycnemis > Platycnemis pennipes. The sequence continues at coordinate 116,996,876 of OW121850.1, forward strand.
GAGCTCCCCCCCCCATCTCCTGGTCGATGTTACTTTCGTCGTTACCTTTCGCGGTAGGGTTGTACGCCCAACCGTCATCACTCCCCCTCCCTAGCATCTAGAAAATCTTCATCCTCGACTGACCTATTTCATTTACTCTTGCGCCCGCAGCTCATAAGTGCGGACTGACAATGGAACTTCCGACGCATCGCCGCTCCCTAATGAAGCCATCAGAGTCGAAATATGGAGATGTTGGACGTGGGACGAAAATTTGGGGAAAAAATATAAGTCCGCGGACTCGAAATAAGAGGCAATAGAGGGTCGTAACAGATATCCATCTGCGCGCGTAGACCGGCGGATGGTGCAAGTCGTCATTACAATGGCCGGAGGAGAATGCAACTCCTCCATCCGAGGGAATATAAAAGGAATTACGGGTCCGTAACGAGGAAACTTTCTTGCCCGAAAGAGAATAAAATTAGTCGGCCGAAATGTTTACTTTGAAAAATGTAAACGTGGAATTGCGAAATACGTACCTATTCTCATTTACCACCAAGGGAGTTGCTTGCATGAAAAAAGCCATTAAGAATATTACTCTGGAGGAACGTAATATTTTAGCATTCCAATAAAGCGAGATGAGGGCGCGTAATAAAGATAATAATGACAAAGAGCTAAAAAACGCAAATTACAGAGTTCCCAAATGTTGGAAAATATTGCCCTAATTACCGTTAACCGCTCAAAATACAGTTATTGCCTCCTTCCACTCAAAGGAGGCCATAATATGTTTGAAACTCCCAAACATATATTCGCGTATTATTCCAATATAAGCATTCGTGCACACACTCGCATAGGATCCCACGATAAATATTTCTGCTAGACTGAGCCATTTCTCATATGCGCAAAAAAAGAAACATGAATCATTATTTGTATAGGTATCCAAGTTAATGTGACGCAATAATGTAAACATGTTTATGTTGATTGAGTTCTTGTACCTTGAACGTCACTGTACGAATTCTTAAGAAAATAAAATAATAAAAAAACCACAAAATACAACAAGTTATGAGCCCAGTCACGTTACAGAAGAAGAAAAGTTTTATGTGGATCTGCTTAACTCAGTGCCTGGCCGCGGTGTCTCGCGCGTTTTGTGGACTATTGAAGAAAGTGAAACATAAATTATTCTGTTTAACCGGAAACATTAAAATGGAAGAAGAAGACAAATTTAGGATGCAACAATTTGATGGGGAGAATTGAGATAATTTGAAATTCTTAATGGAATTAATACAGGAAGAAAAGAACGTAAAGTGTATACTAAAGAAGCCGTATTCATAAATGATTGCGCATTACTCAACTGCCCCAGAGGGTGAAACCGCTGCAGGGAAGAAATCAAGAGAAGTGAAATTGGAAGATTATGAGAGAGATAATAAAAAACGAAGACATATATCGCAAAGAGTCAAAATGGAGCTGTTGGAAATAGTTAAAGGTTCCTCCACTGCTCACGATATGTGGATTGCTCTGAAAAAATAGATACGATAAAACGACTATGGCGAGCATAATTAGTCTCACAAAGAAATTTCAAAATCTAAAATATTTGCCTCACCAAAACACGTTTGAAAATTTTGTATGGAATTTGATAAGACTGTTCGTGAACTTTATGAAGCGGGAACCAAGTATGATCTAAGGCAACAGATTATCCATTTTCTCATAACAATGCAAGTGAATATGATAGTGTAGTAACTTCATTATGAACTGTTGCTGAAACTCAAAATTTAACTATGGAAATAGTGAGACAGCAAATAGAAGAATATGAGCAAGGCCATGACAGAAAGAAGAGACTGAAAGATGTGAATTTCCAGCCAACGGCTTTTTCTGGGTTCAGATGAAGAGGAGGTACGGCTTCACCAAAGCCAATTTTCCGATTTCCATGCAATAACTGTGGAATTTTTGGTCACAATTCCTGGATATACCCTAGCTAGTAATATTAAAATTCTCGAAAAACCCGTAAAAATACTCATTGCTAGAACCAAAGATTTTATAATTCCTGAAAAGATATGTGACATTCATTCTTCCACACTAGTAAATGGTGAGATTATAAACATTAATTTCTTGGATGTTTTGACGGTTGACTAATTGAAGTGCAATTGCTTTCTATATCTAAACTTGAAGTCAAAGGTATTAAAATGTTCATTGATGACATGGTGAATTGACAATTGTTAATAAGTTGTATGGAATGGAGTTGTAGGAGTTGGTACAAGGGATGGAAGTCTGTATAAATTAGAGTTTAATCTCCCTTCCATTCCTATCCTTATACCATTCCTCCCGGTCTGAAGCGCCTCTTAGTGCGGAAACATACTTAAAAACACCCAAGGGAGAGTTTAATCTAACTGGTCAGTGTTATAATGCTACTATGTCTGATGATTTATGGCACAGAATATATCAGTGATGATGTAATGAAGAAATTAGTTAAATGTGTGGAGGGTATTGATTCGATTGACAAGGTACGTCAAGATTTGTGTGAAATTTGTATTTCAGGAAAACAAACTAGTGTTCCACGTACTCAAACCAGAGAAAGAGCAACAAGGGTACTAGAAAGACTTCATTCTGATTTAACTGGCCCTATTAGTCCAACTGCCTATAATGGTGTCAGATATTTGATGAGTTTTGTTGATGATTATACGCATTTTTGTGTCACATTCGGACTTAGGGAGAAATCAGAAGCTGTAGGATTTTTAAAACAGTATGTAGCAATGGGAACAAGTAGATTCAATTGTAAACTAGTTCAGTTCAGATGTGATAATGGTAGGGAGTATGTAAATGAAGCATTAATTAAATTCGTTGAGGAACAAGCGATTCGATGGGAACTTACGATTCCTTACACTTCTCAATTAAATGGAGTAGCTGAACATATGAACCGAACACCTAAGGACAAAGCTAGATGTATGTTAATTGGCAGTAACTTAAAAAAATCTTTCTGGACAGAAGTAGCTTTGACTGCTGTGTATTTAATTAATAGAATACCGACTAAGACTATTGATTCTTTGAAAGTTCCAGCTAAACTCTGGTATGGCACTCGTCAAAATTTGAGGAAACAGAATTTTTGGTTGTGTTGCCTATGCCAAAAGGAACAAAAATAAACTAACGGCTAAATTTGATGAAAAGACTAAGAAATGTATTTTTATAGGTTATTGTTCCAATGGGTTTAAGTTGTGGAGTTTGACTGAAAATAAAGTACTATCGGCATGTGATGCTATATTTAATGAAAATAAGACTAAATTTGATCGGGCAAATTATGTAGAACTCTGGAATGAGAGTAATAATGAAAATGTAGAAGAAAGCGATAATGAAACTGAGAATGTGGAAGAAGATCAAGGATTGAGGAGGAGATCCTCGGAAGCTTATGCGAACTCCGTAATACGTTCAACGTAAAAGCAACCGAATTCATGATTTTAGCATTGGTTCCTAGTAGTGGTAGAAATAAGTTTAAAGATGCCCCAATATCAAAGGCTTTATCATACCGTCTTACTGAACTTTATGCTAAGCCTAAAAGTAGAAAATATCCTTGCCCATTTCTGGAAACACCTTGAGAATACACCTTTGTCGGCTGCAGAAGAGAGGTTGGAACGGGTCCGTCTGATGACATACAGGTCACGGGGTTCGTATTACTCTTGGGCACCTAACCAAAACCTGTTCGATCGATATGTAAGAGACGATATTCAACTCCACGTCTTTTACGTCGTCAGGCCAACGTGTTACCAACTTTTATACCGAGACCGGCAATAGTTCATGATCTATATCAGGGGTTCTTAATTGGTGGTTCGCGTATCGCTGATGGTGCTCCATAAATGATTTGGTGTTACGTACATAATTTTTAAAAATGATTAAAAATTGTTCTGGAGTGAACATCCAAGGAGAAACAATCAATATACTACGATCCGCTGATGACATAGCTCTCATAGCAGAGACAGAGAAGGAGCTGAATAAGATGATAACAAGCATGGGAAGGACAATGGTCATACATCAGCTGAAGAGCAATAAGAAGAAGACTAAGATATTGGTGTGCAGCAAGAGAGAGGAGGCCCAAACCAACGCTATACTAGGAAAACAGAAATTGGAAGAGGTGAAAGTGTTCTGTTACCTGGGAAGCCGAGTAACCAACGATGGACGAAGCAAGAAAGAAATAGTGAGTAGAATAGCCCAGGTAAAAAGGGCATTCTTTCTAAAGAAGAATCTACTTACAGCGGGAAATATACGCTTGGAAGTAAGGAAGCAATTCATTAAAACGCCTATCTGGAGCATGTTCCTTTACGGCAGTGAGGCATGGACGATGACAGCAGCGGAGAAGAAAAGGGTGGAAGCATTCGAAATATGGTGCTATTGAAGAATGATGAAGATAAAATGGATCGACAGAGTGACAAATGAAAAAGTCCTAAGAAGAGTGGGAGAAAAGAGAAGTCTGCTGAAAACTATAAAAAGAAGACGGGACAACTTAATAGGCCACATTTTAAGACACGATGGCCTGATGAAGACAATCGTCGAGGGAAAAGTGAACGAGAAGAATGGAAAAGGCAGGCCTCGTATGAGGTATATGGAGCAAGTTGTGAAGGGTATAAAAGAGAGGAGCTACGTTAATATGAAGAGGTTGGCCGATAGAAGAATCGAGTGGATGGCTGCGTCAAACCAATCCTAGGATTGTTGACCCTTGATGATGATGAAAAATAAAACCATATTGTTTCTTTTTGTACTAAATTATTATAAATATTTATCTCTATTATTTGAACATTCTAACATTTATCTCTTTGCAGAAATATAATTAATTGACGACGCAAAAAATTGTGTTTGTTTCAGAGTGGTGCATTGACTGCACTTTGGAAAAGGTTGAGAAACTCTGCACTGGACATCGCCGTCGTCACAAAAGCACCCCCTGATGGCGAATTCGAAGTACATTAATTATTCAACTCCTCTCCAAGAATTCATGAAAAATACTTGATCAGCACTCCGGAAAAAAATTAATGCTATCATTTTCACCTGCTTGCAATTTTTACGAGCGACGCAGTGCATCATCGCAGCTCACGGTGACACATGACAACTTCGTACGTACTTCACCATATGGTGAAAAACCATCGCCCTGGGAAAGCTGCACTCACCGTATTTTCCATCCAGAGCGTCCCGCGTGTTGAAAAATCATTTAGAACGCAGCCACCAACTCCGCAGTCGGTTCGATCCGAGCGATTAGATATCTCTAGCAGCGTTTTGCAGCACAGGCGCATGCGCAAGAGAGGCGACGGGTGTATTTATTTCGCACGAGATTCACTGGATGGGGAGAGTGTTAAATTGCCCTCGAGTTTTTTTCTCTCTCGCGAATAACGGATTCGTGAATTTAAAAATAAAATAATACTACAGTGAGACTCTCTGCAGACAAGGCCCGTGCAATGGATCAGCCCGCGGAATAGAACTTTTGTATCTCAGGCCGGAGCCTCAGCGAGATATCGTTGCCTTTTCGGAAAAGGTCCGCGAATGCGGTGTAAAAAATTGAAAAAAAAATATCCGTATATTCTGCATTTCAGATGACGGCACATATTCCCCAGACGTGATTGCAGACGCGGATTACGCACAGTTGGAGCACATGTTAAAGTGCAGGTGCACACATGCAATCCGTGTTCCACAATCCTCAAAATTTTTCCCGCAGGAATTTGAATTAGAATGTTACGAATGCGTCATGCAGACATCCAGGGAAGTTCGAAGAGGAGCGGAGCCGAAATTCAAACAGGAAAAAGTGACCACAGTAAAATTCTAAATATCCACCACGTATCTCTTCTCACACTATGCAAAAATGTAAATTGGAGGGGTGGGCGGAGGCCTTCTGGAGCCCCCCTGGCACTTAGACCTATTTAGATCCATTGTGCCAACCCACATTTAACCTGCCCGCCACACGCAGACAGGGGACAAGAACACCACGGTAGAGGTATGGAAGGGGGACACCCATCCAACCTCCGTCCGGGCCCAACGTTGCTTAACTTCGGTGATCTGACGGGTACCGGTGTATCAACTTGGCTAGGCCCTTGCCCCACACTATGCAAACTTGAACCCCCAATCGTATGGACAAATGATAATCACATGAATTCCCCTCCCAATTACATTAAGGGAGATTATTTTGAGAACAAAGTAATTTCGAGTGAGTTTCCGGGAGCGGAAGGGCTTTCTGTTCGATTTCGAAAAAGGTTATGTAAACGCTCTTCTAAAAAAAATTAGCCTGAAAATAAGCAAATATTATTCAATTTAAACCTTTAATTAGAGATATTGCGTATAAAATCGAGCAAACATTTTCCCGCGATTTTCACAATATTTAGTTACACAGTTCCGAAAAAAATTATAGGATAGAACACCGTAGACTAATTCATACATTTTTTAACCATCCGGTTCAGGGTGGACTCAACCTATGACTGGGAGATGTGACGATATATCTAATTCACGCCGATAATTTTATCCTATCGACATTTTTCATATTTTTTATATGGTGCTTAATTTTAACAAATTCTAAGCTCACGAGCTAGCGGAGTTAGCCGCTGCATTGCACGATTGCAAGATATTCCACAGAGAAAAAAGAAAGTCTTGATAGCTCAACTGGTAGAGCGCCTGGCCGGAAATCAGGAGGTCCGGGTTCAGTCCCGGTCAAGGCAAATGATTTTTTCTCCGTGGAATGTCTTGCTACTGCATATAATATTACGGAATTGGCTTTTGGGCGCGAATGTAGTTTTTATATTGTATTTGGCCAAAATTCTTGCAATCCGGTCCGTCACCCCTTGGATGTATGGTAGGAAAGCCTTTTTCCTTGGTTCGATTTCTTCCAGTGGTGACTTCGGCGACGAAAGAAAAACAAGAACAATTTTAACAGGGACCAAGGGCGAACAATAAGTAATTCATGGCTCCCTGTATTCAAATTCGGAATGTTCCAGAATAATAACCCCACCCTCTCCCACCCTTCACCCAACCTACCCAAACCCATAGAGGAGAAATCCCCAAAACTACATCACTCACTATCCACCAACGTTTGAGTTATTAGTAAATTAGATGTCCGTCTAATTTACAGCGGACATACTTCCGACACAATCGCAACTGCCGCCAACAGAAAGCGATACACGATGTCTGATGTAATTAATTTGGATAGAATCTCAAGGTAATCACATCCCTCACCGAAGGGAAGATCCAACACTTTAAAGAACCTGCAGGCAAAATAAATGTCGGTAGAATTTGTAGTTTGAAGAATTGTTTGAAACATTTAGAGACAATCGCTGAAAGCAAACGTCAAACATTTTTTCGTTGTCACCGCAACGCCGAGCTGAAGGCAGGGACGTAGAAGTTGGTGCTAACATAACGTAGAAGTAGCGACAAGGACATGTTGCGCATCTCACTGTTACCATAGCAGTCGACTGCTACGTGTAAACGGACCTTTATAGTCCATATTATAGCTATTGCTCGATAATCCCATAAATTATCGTCACCTCGCCCGCACTTTTTCCGATGGTTGATTTTTCAAATCCCAACTATACGGACACTAATACGTATGACCTGCCCACTCTACCCCATTCTGTCATAGCCTTTATTTTTTTTTAATAAATCAAATGGGATCATGAAACGGAGGTTATGTCATTTTACTCTTTTTCGGAGTCCAAAGAGGCTGCAAAGAAATCTGTACCCAGTGCGGAATATGCAACAATTAAGAAATGCAAAGATAAGTTCTATCTCGTGTAAGAAAAACTTAACTTTGTATTTTTCACACTTTTAGTTGAGAAACCCTACGGTTTCCACACTCCCGTGTCATTGTCAAGGGTGTTCTCAAATGGGTGTAGAATGGGTGTTCTGGGACAACGACACAGGAGTGTCGAAACCGGTAGGGTTTCTCAAATAAAAGTGTGAAAAATACAAAGTTGTTTTTCTTACACTATGTCAATTTTTCATAAAGTATCGCCTCATTCTATTCAATTCAAGTTCTATCTACTAAAGAAATCTGAGAAATGATGATCACACGTAGAGTCTAACACAGAAAACGAACGAGAGGAATTGAAAAGGAAGGTAATGAATGAAATATATGGATCAAGTAGAGTACGTTATACGAGAGAAACTATTTTACTACGACGACGTTGACCGATTGAAGAATTAAGAGGGCCGATCGTAGGATAGAATAGTTTCTTTCGTTAAAGAAAAAATTCATCAATTGCAATTAGTCGCCGCCATTAATATACTCAATATCCGCTAATGCTTACATTAAGAAAAATCAAATTTACAAGAAAATTATGTACACATGAAAATGTTAGCTATAAGTTCATTTGCAAAATCAGAGAGATGGAGGCACTGCAGCATCCATGTTGATAATGTCAAAATGTTGTTCATTTTGCAAGACTTAGAGAATTTTCAACACATGAACTTGAAATTGTATTTCAGAATCGCTAAGATACCACGGAAAGGACAATGGCCAAATATCACCTGAAGGTCAATAAGAATAAAACTAAGATGTTGGTGCGCAACAAAAGAGAAGAGGCCAAAACCAACGTCGAACTAGGCAAGCAAAAACTGGAAGAGGTGAAAGAGTTCTGCTACCTGGGAAGTCGAGTAACCAACGATGGACGAAGCAATAAAGAAATAGTCAGCAGAATAGCTCAGGGGAAGAGGGCATTCTAGCAAAATAAGAACTTACTTACATCTGGAAACACAAGCGTAGATGTAAGGAAACAATTCATCAGAACATACATCCGGAGCATGTTTCTTTACGGCAGTGAGGCATGGACGACAGCAGCGGAGAAGAAAAGGGTGGAAGCATTCGAAATATGGTGATACCGAAGAATGATGAATATAAAATGGATCGACCGAGTGACAAACAAAGAAGTCCTAAGAAGAGTGGAGAAAAGAGAAGTCTGCTGAAAACTATAAAAAGAAGACGGGACAACCTAATCGGCCATATCTTAAGACACGATGGCCTGATGAAGACAATCATCAAAGGAAAAGTGAACGGGAAGAATGGAAAAGGCAAGCCTCGTATGAGTTGTATAGAACAAGTCGTAAAGGACGTGAAAGAGAAAAAATACGTAAATATGTAGAGATTAGCCCATAGAGGAACTCAGTGGCGAGCTGCATCAAACCAATCTGAGGATTGATGACTTATGATGATGATAAGCTCTAGTAAACAAATATTATTCACATGTAAACTTCAGTGAAAATTCTCAAACCTCGGAAAGTCTTCTACACCGAATATATTATTAATACCTAGTCGTTTTATTAAAATATGTGGTTTTAAAGCCTGTACCCACACTTGCTCTTCAGAATGGGAGGAAAGGTACAATGATAGAACTGGAAGGGTGGGATCCTTGTTTTCAAGGTTTACCTCTATTTATGGTGATCAAGGCTGAAACTGCACCACAAAGGTGACCGAGAGGAAAGAAACAAAGAATGGAAAGGACGAACAAAAGGGATAAAGATTGGATACCCGACGTCGGCATCATCCGACGCCGGGTTTCATTAGCACCCTTCTTCCTTTTTTGCATCTTGCTTCCTGAAAAAAAGGCGCTTAGGGGAACACGGCTTAACGTCCTATCCGACGGACGGAGTACCGAAATCAAATGCTCTCTACAAATCACTCAAGTAGGGGTAGTGAAGGCTGCTCGGGTGCTCCACCGGGTAATCTCCTCCATGGCTGCCTTCACTACCAGCATACGCCGGGAAAGCATCAGATCCTTTTTCACTCAAGTAGGGGATGGTGTATTCTCCTACACTCTTGCCACCGTGAAGCTCGGCTGTTCTTCGTGGTTACATTTTGTACCATACGCGTTAAAATGAATAGCTGTTGTTAAATGAATTACCTCGATGAATAATTACTAATTGATAAAATAAATGAATTAACAGAATAAATGTTCCTCCAACACTTGTTACTACGTTTTCGCGGAGTACATCGTATGAAATTTTCCAATGCATTTTTCCTACCTCCGGCGCAAAAGCCACGAGGCGGCGTTCGCAGCACTACCTGGAGGAAAATGAGCGTACCTACGACGTCATACGTAGAATTGAATATGATGCAATAGTGTAACGGCAATGGATGTGCTTCATCTTTGATATTCATGACGCATTTACAACTGACGGAAGCGTGCTAAAGTTGTAACTATTCCAAAAAATGAACGCGGATAAGAGGACATCCGCTTACCCATACCCTCAACCTCGCTCCCGGAAGAAAAATGAGTAAAAATATCGGAACCGCATCTGAGATCAAGCAACCGGTCGTACTTCCCATCTGTGGGAGGGGGATACTTCGTCTCCTAGGGACCGCAGTATTCTTAGGCGGAGCGATTCACGAGCTTCGCTATCTTTCGCGATATCTCCGACGGAGTTCACGGAAGTAGGAGGACACGACTGCCTCGAGGGCCAATAAGAATTTACTACAGTTTTACTCTAGCAGCGTCTCACCAAGTGGTCTGGTTTATGACCTCGCATCTCGACGGAACGGAAGACCCGAACAGGACTCGCCGTTCACCCGTAACTGCGCCGCCTCCGGTCATTGCCTCACACAATGACCACTTCGCGGAACAAATTTCGAGAGGCGGGAGCTCCGGGTTGATATCTCGCTATCAGTCATTGATATCGTGGCTCCAAAAAAACATTATGAAGAATAAAAAACCCAACCGATCGTTTCCACTTTACACAGAACTTCGACGAATTTGAAGTTGAAACTACAGTTCAGCCGCCCGCAAAGGATTCATTATTTTGTGTCATCGTCGTAGTTCTTATCAGTATATACGGACCCTCATAGGAGCATATCCTTCGCAAACTACATTTCGACAATGAGTCAACTACTTTTCAAAAAGTAATGAAACTTTATAGAAGATAATAAATGGAAAAGCTACGCTAGCGCGAGAGAGGAAGCAAAGAATAGGAATTCTTGAAGATCGCAAAATTTGAAGGTTAAATGAGAAGATTTAAAAGAAGGGTTTTATGTAAGAGATGTGGATCCCATGCATAAGTGGGAAGTAGGAGAGGGGGGGTACCCACAAACCTAATATTTTTGATAAATTATAAAGATTTTGTATCGTATTCATCGCTATTGCTTATCTTTTAACCAAAGATTAGTTTAAAACAGCTCTCCTCTCGGTTCTTCTATCTTCAAACCTATTCATAATATTCTACATTAATGTCACTGTGCATCTCCCACCTTCACCTTCTTTCTCTATCCTTTCTTCATTCTTTCTTCTTCCTTCTCCATTCACCTTTCCTCGAAGACTGTGCTTTTGAGACGATTATGCCTCGTTATGCGGCCAGTGAGGTAGTCACAAAAGAAATTGGCAAGTGTATTTTACAAAATTTGCAACTTGAAGATAGATTGATTATGTCTAATAACACTTATAAAAATATAGATTAGCTTTAAAAAATACTCATATCGAATGTACTTTTTACATAAAAATGATACCAGACTATTGTATCACCAGAGAACAGAGTTCTTATCTCCTATCCCCGCCGTGCAGGTGAAGTGAGAATTTTTCGTTCCTCCACATTGACGTCGGTGCCAAGCGGGTAGCATAGGTTCAGGATACAATCGGTCTTTGCCTTTCTTACTTGCTGTCGGAGAAATAGCTGCGAAAACATGCATGTTTATTCTGTCTAGAGGCAAGAAATATGCATTAATTTGGAATGGAAAGCCAATACATGGAATGCATTGTACGTGAAGACTAGTTCTTTAAGATCGAGACAAGGAGTCCTGTAAAAATTAGAAGCACATGCTTTCGGCATTTATAAAAAAGTCCTTGAGAGTTCCTTGAGTTAAAGAGTGTACATTTTCTGGTAAAATGAATCGAATTTTTAAAAATAAATAGCGTCCAATAAAACGCTTGCTTCTACATTTATTTTTGAGCGAATACATTTTTTTCTCTTCTCATCATCATCATCAAGGGTCAACAATCCTAGGATTGGTTTGACGCAGCCCTCCACTCGATTCTTCTATCGGTCAATCTCTTCATATTAACGTAGTTCCTCTCTTTCACGTCCTTTACGACCTGTTCTACATAACTCATACCTTTTCCATTCTTCCCGTTCTCTCTTCCCTCGACGATTGTCTTCATCAGGCCATCGTGTCTTAAGATGTGGCCGACGAAGTTGTCCCGTCTTCTTTTTATAGTTTTCAGCAGACTTCTCTTTTCTCCCACTCTTCTTAGAGTGGGAGAAAAGTTCTTCTTAGTAGTAGTAGAGTTGATTTAGATGTGCATCGACGGCCATGGTCATGCCGCACCTTCATAAGCCATTATTACTATAAAACTGATATTTTTCACGCTTTCGGAATTTTTATGCAAATATGAACAATGTGCTGATAAAAGCTATTCAGATTTTAGAAAAAAGATTGGTCTCACGGAGGAACATAAAAAGTTTGTCTATGTTTACGGAGTTATGGCCCAATATATTTCTGAGATCCGCAAGTTCTTCTTTACTCTTCTAATGTGTACATTTACTTGGTATTGTACCCGAGCTCCACCCAGCTTTGGGTGAGCCAACTCGGATGGGAAATCATAATTTAACATTTCGTCTATTTTAAGAAGGCGTTCAAACCAAATGATAAATGCTATCAAAAAAGCGTATTGTTTTGCCATATTTTTTTATTCATTGTGATGTCAATTCGGACAGAAAAATATTTTACACTATTTAATGACTTCAGCTTCGTAATGGCTCATAATAGCTGAAACATTGTATCGGTCACTAAAAAGCCGTGGAAAGTGCGTTCAATGCCCACCACAAAGAAATTTAAAGAATTTACACAAGATCAAGGAGGTTCTTCATACTTTTCTTCGTTATTCAGGTTCCAGTCATTGTCAAATTGCCCAACTTTTCCGGGCAGTAAGGAATTTCAGTGTCGAAAGCGCGGGGATCTCTATTATAACCTGCCAATTTGACTTTGAACGAGGGTCGGGCAATGTAAGAGACGGGAGGGAGTCATTTGCCGGAAGCCACGCATTTTCCCACCCCCCTGGGGGATTATTTTGTAATCTCACTTTAGTGAGAATACGTCATAAAATGTCACTTTTTCGTAGTTAAACTCCGCCACCCAGGCGGCGTGACCATCTTCGGATCTCAAGCGGTGAACTGCCGGTCATGTGCTGGTCTTTTAGACGATTCATCCGCTCTGATCCGTATCTTTCGACTCTTGATCCGTTTCATTATCTCCGCCTGCCATTAGTTCCCATCCCATCTTCATAGAGAACGTGAAATGGAGCCACCATCGTTTCCATTTGAAGTTTGATTTGGAAAAAAAAGCAAGAGCGAGAAAGATACAAACGATTTTAAATTGTATTTTTTGGAATTTGCACAACGTGAAGAACTTCAACACTTTCAACCGCAATATATTGGGTACTTGAAGGTATGCTTTGTTTGAAATGCTTATTTTATTATTGGCTTGAATTATCTGTGTATATATTTGGTATCACTATTTCCCAAACAATGTTGCTGACAATTCACGAACCGTTCGTGAGCCGATCATTAAGAGAGCGAAACGGATCTCCCGCCTTCCCGCAAAGAGTCATCAAAAAGGTGAGAATACAAAATAATCCCCCTGAGCTCTCTATCCGGGAGGAACTTTAGCATCAAACCGAGACAGTCCCCATTCCACGCGAGATGGCGTAAAAACGGCGTTACCCGTGAGGTTCTGAGATGCCGCGACACAGATCCGTCGTCCGTCTTCGAGGATTCTTCATTATCTCGGTCCCATCAGATCAGAGCCGCAACCGTAAACGGGGACGGAGTCTGCCTAAGGAGGAGGCCGCGTCGTAAACATGAACGCCCCGTCATTCGCGTACGCAAGCATGGGTGGCGCTGGCAAGCAAAAGTGCCTCGAGTCCATTCACGAAGTGGTGGTCATTGAGGGGAGGTGATCGAATGCTGAGGTCATTTGCTCCATCAAGAATACATCTACATCTACATGATACCCTGCAAGCCACCACAAAGGTGTGTGGCAGGGGGTGCATTCTCACCAAACATGCACTACATATCATGCATAAAAAAATGATTAATATTTATAAACTGTTCTAAACAACACTATTTAAAAAAAATTAAGATCCCGATCCAACATCCCTTCCTTCCCTCTCCTTATACCTTTCCTCCCGGTCTGAAGCGCCTATTAGTGCGGAAAAGACTTGAAAACACCCATGAAAAAGAAATTAAAAATAGCAAAGCAAACATGCAGAAACATGCTGTTAGTTGGGTTAGCTTCAAGTCCTTATACCAACATGCAGCTACCAATGTTATCCATTGCTACACTCGTACTGGATGTATTTACCGTTATTCATATCCCTAATAGTACGAGGAAAAAAGGACATTTTGAATCCGTCAGTTCGGCAATCATTTTCTCTAATTTTGTGATTATGGTCCAGTCTACCATAGTAAGTTGGGGTTCGCAATATATTTTTAACATCATCACTGAAAATACGTGAGCATTTAGGATAGTTGAGGAGGAAAATGTCGCAGGAAACGGAGATAGGGTTGAGAGGAACTCGGTAAACTTAACGAAAGCTCCAAAATGGATATCATCATCGGTCAGCATTCCTAAGATTGGTTTGACGCAGCCCTCCACTCGATTCTTCTATCGGCAAACCTCTTCACATCGACGTAACTACGCCTTTTAGATTCTTCACAACTTGTGCCATACATCTCATACGAGGCCTGCCTTTTCCATTCTTCCCGTTCACTTGTCCCTCGACGATCGTCTTCATCAGACAATCGTGACTGAAGATATGGCCGATTAACTTGTACCGTCTTCTTTTTAGAGTTTTCAGCAGACTAGTCTCTTCTCCCACTCTTATTAACACTTCTTCGTTTGTCACTCGTTCGGCGTCACCATTTAACCATCATCATTCTCCGGTATCACCACATGATTATTTATTATTATTAGTATTCTACCGGTGAAGGTAGGCTTAAATGGACATTTAATTCTTCCCACCCCCTAAATTTCACACGATGTCCCTCTTCAGCCCCCCATACCTCCTGCCACCCATCATTCCATCCAAGCTACCCGTTCTTCTCCTCCCTCTTCCCCGCTTACCCAACGCTCTTCCCTCAATCACCTCCTTCTAAACGCCATCCCCTTTTATTACCTTTTCCATCCTCACCTTCTGCCTTCTCCTAATTTCATCGATCAAATTTCTTTCCTCTCCTACCAGTTCTAGCACTTCATCGTTCGTCTTCCTTTCGACCCACTTTACTTTCTCCATCCTTCTCCAAACCGAAATTTCAAAAGCCCTAAGTCTATTTTCATCTTCTTTTCGCAAAGCCCACGTTTCCGCCCCATATAGTGCACCACATTTCTAATGCTTCCAGCCTTGACTTCTCTGCTTCTGTTATCGTCCATGCTTCGCCGCCATACGGTAGCATACTCCAGAATGGTAGCATACTCTAATGAATTGTTTCCTCATTTCCACGCTTGTTTTGTAGATGTAAGCAGAATCTTCTTTTGGTAAAATACGCTTTTCACTTGGTCAATTCTTATGACAATTACTCTTTCGCTTCGTCCATCGGTGGTTGATTAGTTCCCCAGGTGTGTTTAAAAATTTCATTCTAAGTAAGAAGTACAAGGATCTGCATTGATATCTGTAGCGCGCCTTGAAATGTACCGCAAAGCTGAGTGGCAAGGATTGACTAATCAACGAACATGAACTAAGGATAACCATTCTAAATTTGGTATGCGAATGTTAATATGCTTCCTAAATTACATTGAATGATCAACAAACCTTCAAATAAATCTATAACAATGCCATTATTTGATCACTAGTGTTCAACTCGATGATCAAGGCACAAATATTCGAATTGGTATTGCTAATAGTAATGATCATTAAGTACTACATGCAACGGTGTATGAAATCCACAAATAAGGGACTACGGGCTTATTCCATGTCTTGTACCTCCTGTAGCTCAATAGAAGCATCTAATATCCAGGAAATAACATAGCATAATATAAAATAAGTTACCTACAGTTGGTCGTGTTCAAAGAAGAACTCAGTATGACTTGAACCCAGGGTGTGGGGAAAAACATAGATGAGGAAGAGGAGTATTGCAATTCGATAAGCAGAATAATCAGGGATCAAGAAGGAAATAGCCCGTAAAATATTCCAGGCAAGGAAGAATGGATAAGACACGTAACAAACAAATAAGCGCTGAGAGGAAGAAAAAGAATTATGATGAAAACGAAAGAAAAGACGGGGCAGTTATTAGGCTCATCAAGAGAATGAAGGTTGAATGGAGGCATCCGTCGAGTGAAAGGTAATAATAGTAGCAGTATAGGGTTGCGATTTTTCCCAACTGCTCAGATTATATCGAGGACTAAAAGAATATAATTCTTAAGTTGATACAAATGAGAGCAACAGAAGAACAACATCTATGTCCAGGAAGGAATCTATGTCCAGATCCGTGGCCTTAAGCCGCTTTACACCGTACATTTTATTGTAGAAACGATTGTATGAAACTGAAAGAATTTGTACGTTTGTCTGAATGGAATTAGAAAAGGTTATATTTTCCGTTCAGTCATTCAGACATTCGCACAAGCGTCCAGGCGTTGTTCAAGAAATTGTACAAAAAAGTGTGCTGTGTAAAACATCCTTCACGGTTGCCAGGCCAGAGCACTACCCTTCCTAAAATCATAGTCGCTTAGGTAAAAGCGAATGAGTATAACAAGCAACGATGGACCTCATGTGAAATTTATGGTGCAGGAACGGGAAAGTGAAGAACGTGAAAAAATAAAGAGTTCAATCGATATGAATAGGTTACACAATAGAAGAATTGAGTGGAAAGCTACGTGAACCAAATTTAGAGGTGATGACTGGTGGTGATGATGATCTATATCTATCTACGTCTACATCGTAGACTGTGATTCATCAAAAGAGTTTTGGGTAAATGTGACGATCATGTACGAGAAATCAACTACTTTTCCCTTGTTAGACCTCATTTAGAATATGCTGACAGTGTATGGGATCCCTACGAAATCGGTCTAAATAATGAGTTTGAAGGGGTGCAGCGAAGGTCGGCAAGATTTGTAAAGGGACGGTACGATAACTATATTAGCGTAACCAGTGTATTAAATGAATTAAAATGGGAATCATTGTCAGATCGCGGGTTGAAATTTAGACTTAATCTGCTAAATAAATTCCAAGATAATATTTTCAGTGATGACGTTAAAAATATTTTGCGAACCCCAACTTACTATGGTAGACTGGACCATAATTACAAAATTGGATAAATTGATTGCCGAACTGACAGATTCAAAATGTCCCTTTTTCCTCGTACAATTAGGGATATGAATAGCGCTAAATATGTCCAATACGAGTGATTGAATCCATAGCATAGGTAGTTGCATGTTGGTGTAAGGACTTGAAGGTAATCCAACTAACAGCACGTTTTTGCATGCGTAGCTTGCTATTTTTATCTTTTTAAATATTGCAGTTTAGACTAATGTATTAATACTAATCCTTTTAAGTGCATGATATGTAGTGCATGTTTGGTGAGAATCCACCCCCTGCCACACACCTTTGAGGTGGCATGCAGGGTATTATGTAGATGTAGATGTACATTTTACCCGAGCGGTCATAAGGGCTTGTGGCAGGGGGTGGTAGATCCCCAGCCGTGAAGTTGAGTTGATATGAAAAAAAACACCTTTGTTATTTCATGATGAAGCATAGCATATCGTCAGGTGATGTGGGACAATATGAGATTACGCATTTGCTTTGACTCGAGCAGTCGCGGGCCAATCACCCTCAGCTCCTCAACCTAGGGAGGGAGAGAGAGACCGCAGATCCCGCGGAAGCCCAGGGCGATCTTTGGCGACAACGGAGAAAGGAGGGATGGGTATGGGGTGGGGATGGATTCGCCTCCTCCAACGCTTCATTCCCCTCCCCCCCCTGGATGCTCCCGATGCCAAAGGAATTAATGTCCCCTGAAATGACGCCGAAACTAGGCTAAAAGTTATCTTTGCCCCCTCCGCCCCCACATACCCTAAAATAGGAGCAGACTGCTCCGCTGGAGAAGTCATTAAGGGGTGGATGAAATCCTTAGCCCTGTCCGAAACGTGTGCTTTTATCGCTAAGCATACAACAATGCTTGCTTCCAGGCGGAGGGGGGTACCGTCGGAAACACCCGAAGTATGTCCGAACGCGAAACACTCTGGGAGAAGCATGCTACGAAGCCAAAGCACAGAAGCACGCTTCCGCTTCCTTGTAGGCTTCGAAGCATTGTTGAAGATAATAATAAAAGATGGCGGAGACGTTAGCCGTATCCAAAAATTATGTGTATATTAACCTTTTCAGTGATATGTATATTAATAATTTTACAAATTTAACATACGAAGTAAAACAATTGATACTACACACATTTATAAGTAGCCAACGGCTCCGTTATATGTTGTTATTCTAGTCAGCAATGCTTCGAAGCCTACATGGAAGCGTGCTTCTGAGCTTTGGCTTCGTAGCATGGTTCCCCCAGGGTGCTTCGCGTTCGGACATACTTCGGGTGTTTCCGACGGTACCCCCCTCCACTTGCAAGCAAGCATTGTAGTATGCTTAGCGCTAGAAGCACACGTTTCGGACAGGGCTGTTGGCTACTTATAAATGCATGCAGTATCTATTTTTTTACTTCGTATAATACATTTGCATAATTATTAATATACATATCAATGAAAAGGTTAATATACACATAATCCCTCTTTTTCTTCCGATATAAATATTTGATAGATGTTGCCCTCTATCGTTTTTCGCAATACCTAGTGGTTTTTTATGTTGCCACTACTGCCAAACGTCGCTCCTTACCGTAGACTGTCCGAATATGAAGTATTCTTTCCCAAGCATGCTTCATTGTACGTCAGCAATACGTCATCACCAAGAATGCTTTGCCGAAGCATTCTTGGTTTTCGGATACGGCACTTGTCTCGCTCATCCCCTAGCGATGGAGCGGTCTGTGAACTACTCGCTCAATTAATCTCGACCCCGCGTAATTGCCGTTCATATCGCCCTTCCCGACACGCCACGCGCGGATGGATTGAAGTTTTCGTTTGGAAATTAATACGCATGTCAGATTGTCGCATTCCCGAAACGTCGGAGTCAATGAATCTATAATATCAAGGCGGAGATCCGGTGTCAGATAGGAACGTGGCATTTTAATCCCTCGAAATCAGTGTGCTTTGATGAGGTTCAGCGATAGACGGTTGGGTCTCTGTGCCGTTCCATCAACCAGATGAATCTGAAGTTCCCAAAAAACTGCCAAGCGTAGCATATGAAGAGACAAAGGGTAAAGGGAAAATCGAATATTTTTTGTGTATCTTCGATTCGAATATTTGTAGCCGATTTCAAGTATGTACTTCGTAAAATCGTGCAAATACATCAAATTTTTTCTCTCTCCCTCCATTAGCTATGAAGTCAATAGATATTGATAGAGCCTAGGACACAGCTTTAGGTCGACGAAAATAATTATAGTCTCGAAATTGCCGCAATCGAAAGGCATGATTTATAAACACCATTTACTCGAACAACATTTTAACTGAAGCTATTATGTTCGCGATGATATCACAGCCGATGTTGTGGTTACTATAATGGCGGAACGCCCGTTATTTGGATTCATTTCTAGGAGAATTTTTTTCAATGTCTCTAAATTTCCTGTGGCGTAAACTGCGCAAATATCATAACTCAATGAACGCAGGCAAGGACCCCGAGGGAATTAAATCGCTAAATTTTCAATGGAATGTTGGACTCATGTATTTACCGTCTACGTAACTGTTTACCTTTTCTTAACCGCAATTTTCGCCAGGTAAACGGTGATAGCGAATTTCAGAGAAAATCCCACCAAATAGTACCCGGTTTATATAAGTGGTGTCCCCGATGAGGCTTCCGTTGGTATCATGTATGGCAAAAAAATCACGCCCATCTCTTCATTTAAAGAGAAAGCAATATAACAATTTCATGCAGCAACTTTAAAAACTTCACTTCATCTTTTACAGCACCTAATAAAATAAGTTAAGAGATTACCCGTATGCATCAGTGCCTCCGAAACATACCGTAAATAAATGACTGACTATACCACAACTTTGATATTACTTTACCTAAACTGACAATATTAAGGGTAATTTGTACGTAACATTTAACGTGTCTCTTTATTGCATGTCTGCTATTTTCCTCCGGGTGGTAACATTGAGCTTCTCAGTTTTGTGTAAGTAGTGTATACACGTTGTATTACTTTCACATGCCTGCATGGTAGTATGTGTGTGTGTAATCGTTCCAGTGTTCGAAACCCAGGAAGGATTTTTACTGCCCGGATATGCCCGAGACATTTCAGCGAAGATCGGCAAGATTTGTAAAGGGACGGTATGATAACCTTATTAGCGTAACCAGTCTATTAAATGAATTAAATTGGGAATCATTGTCAGATAGAAGGTTGAAATTTAGACTTAATCGCTAAAACAAATTCCAAGACCATATTTTCAGTGATGACATTAAAAATATTTTGCGAACCCCAACTTAATATGGTAGGCTGGACCACAATCACAAAATTAGAGATATTGATTGCCGAACTGACAGATTCAAAATGTCCTTTATTCCTCTTACTATTAGAGATATGAATAACGGTAAATATATCCAATACGAGTGTAGCAATGGATAACATTGATAGTTGCATGTTGGTATAAGGACTTGAAGCTAACCCAACTAACAGCATGTTTTTGCATGTTTGCTTTGCTATTTTTATCTTTTTTTAAATAGTGAAGTTTAGAACAGTATACTAATCCTTTTATATGCATGATGTGTAGTGCATGATTGGTGAGTATTCATCCCAGCCACACATCTTAATGGTGGCTTGCAGGGTATTAAGTAGATGTAGATATGGTTGTCTAGGCAATCCAATCTATTAAATGCAAGAGATGACTTCAAAGTCTTAAGTTCATAGATTAAATAAAGAAAAGTTTATTATTTACTCTATTATTTATCGAATAACAGAATGAATAATAAACTGGTGGTGGAAAACCCCTATCCACACACCCTAGCGGTGATTTGCAGGATAATATGTAAATTTAGTTTAATAGAACGCCGCGCCCAACAAAACAATTAATTAACTTATATGTGCAGAGTAAAAACAATAGACCGACAACAGCATCTGCTCAACAAGCGGAAATGTTAACAATAACATTTAGTTACTGCTGAACAATAAGTTTTTCCCAAGGAAACATATATAAACCGACCAGTTCAACCATATCTGGACATTCTTATTTCCGAAGCCGTTGCGTGATGTACGACGCAAATTATTATTACTAAAGTGTCATACGGCTGAGCGTAAGTGCGACCAGGAGGTTTTTTACAGAGTGGTCGTTGAAGTGTCTACAGCAAGGTGCCACGGAGCTGGACAACATTTCAGCAGACCGATTGGTGGTTATAGTGACCTGCGGACGCAGAATCGCCAGGATAACCCAAGTCTCGCGGAGACGACGCAACGCAAGGCAGCGACCACTTAACAAAGTGCAAATGCATTGTATCCCGTTGGCAGATAATTTACTTACACCTCACTTAATTACTGTTGGACCACGAGGATGCCAGAAGCTCACAGATTATTTTTATGACATTTCTTAATGTTAAACTCACAATATTAGACTGGTAAACACCCAGCCGTACCGATAAAAGTGTGGTCTTTCGTTAAACCAATATATATTCAGATGAAATAATGAGAGCTTCTAATTTGGCTTAATTGAAAATGTCCGAAGACTAGAAAATCCAAATTCCATAATTAAATCGGCATTTGGATTTTCTAGTCTTCGGACATTTTCAATATATATTCAGATTGTTTTATTTTTATAGCGACTTCTGCCCGCAAATGATCGGCAAGGACCCATATAAGGTAAGCAGCGAGTGGGGACAGCGCGTACGAGTGAAGGAATCGTCCTGAGGTCTAAGTAAGATAGGAAACGCGGAGATACCTGAAACGGGAGGAAAAAAAGTTTCAGCAGATTTCATCAATGTTTTTTTTAATTATTCATGCTGAACCATCCGAACGACCCTTTGTCACCGAAGGACAAAGAAATATTCACTACATGGCTTAATCGGATCGAGATAAAAACTATATACTTCAAGAAATCACAAGAAATCAACCGTGTCCAAGGATGGATTGCAGTTTTACATCATAATAACTTCCAATTAAGAGTGCTGTTTAATACATAGACTATATCCAACACAGGAATTAATGCGTATACCTTTCCAGGATATGTAAAACCAGCTAAAAATCTCATAAAACGTCGCGAGGTACTATTTTTAGCAATGCATATCAACGGAATGGAAATTCCAGCACCTCACTTAGTCACCTTCCACTCTTCCTTCCACGCTTTAACCACCGTTCCAATTATATCAAAAGCCCTGTATGGCCCCTCTCTTAAACGACAACATACTAGTATACCCATCAGCAGTTAGCATTGCTGGTGTGGAATGACGGATGTATCTTTCGCGTTATCGCAATCTTTATCGTTAACGCTTACCCCTAGAGTAGCGCAGGGTTAACAATAACCGTCTATGAAATTCACTACACTGATTATGATAAGCGATTTGAAGTGCTGTGCAAAAAATGAAGAACGGAGATCAAGTTCTCTCTGACATAAGTTAAATCAAAAAATAACGGTAACGCTAGCGTACGCCTTATGAAGATCCATGATCGAGGCCCTGGTTACGAACTAAAGATAGCGCTATGCTAGAGTGTGAATAATCTATCATTTACACCGCTATACAAGTCCTCTTGCAGCCATGTCATCACCAAACATACTTGCACTTCCGTGCCATGCATACACCAACTAAACTCCATTTCCCGATTCAAAGTCACCTTGAATTAATTTCGTCGGTAAATGAAAACGATTTCAACTTTCTAAATATTGTTCCCATGACCTAAACTCATTTTTTTCATCGCCACGTTTTTCTGCATCACGTCATCTCATTCACAATTTTTCCATTTTTCTTGGACAAAATCCTCTGAACACTGCCTCCATTTACTTTTCGACCCTTGTTTGATTTTCTTCCCACAGTTTACTCTCTTCTTCAAAGTTATCTTCATATGCTGCCCGCTCTACTCAGGAATTTGCTCGTCGTTTCATCATAAGACTACGAAGAGAACTTGTTACTCTATACAAGACCAAGGATGTTTGACAGCGCTCAAAATAATGTTGATCGCTCTCCGGGCTGATCTAAACACTATAATGATGTAAATCTTTAACATACTTCCATATACAACGGAGTATCCTATTGCACATTTACTTATGTGTATACAGAACGTCATTATTCTCAAGACAAATTTTAGTTTTTCCATAAATATCCTTATACTTTATTCATTCATTGAACTCTTGAGAATAAGAATTTAATTACATACTTATTCGGAAATTCCTGAAATACGGAACTCCCTGCAAAGCATTTTTGAGACCTATCTTTGGTAGGTTCTCACCTTTAATGTATATATGAAGTATGGACTCACTTAAACGGGAGTTGAATGGTTTTTCGCTGTTCTTCCCGGATCCCTTGCGGTTATCTTTCTTGTCATTTCCAAAATATTTGCATACCCTTAATTTCCTTGTGTTGTGTACCTATTCTATGGGTAGCAAGAAGCAAAATGTAAACTTCAAAATAACTCATGGAGAAACTGGTGAACTTTATTCACGCAGACATAAGGTTCAAGCATATATCGTGCGCCATGGAATTACGAAGAATTTTCAGAGCGTGGAAAAAATGACATACCCTTCCAGTCTTTACGTTTAGTAATATATTTATTTCTTAATTGAAATTAGCCGGTTTCCTTCGATTTACTTTTAATTTCTGGTAACATAATTCCCTTTTTCTTTACTGCGAATTTAATTTCCCAGGTATTTTTCATTCACATTTTACAGATTAAATCACAAATGTTGATTACTTACTTTTGTAAACATTGTATGGTGTATCATGATCAAATAAATATTTCTTTTCACAATATTGAATTTGACATGACTACATTCATGAACGATTTGAACTAGCGTTTAAAACAAAAAGAACGATAGTGATATTCAAATATAGGTTTCGTCAGTTGACCAAACATTTGAATTCAATAAAGGCAATGATCAAGTAGTAGTGACTACATTGATGCACTCGAATTAGAACAAACACACTCATCATGAATAAACTCGATGACCAAATTAAACTAATATGTCGTTCAAAAAGACAGAGACGAAAGTTCCATCATGCCTGACCCCATCCAGAATGGCTCCCTCCGATATGTGCCCGCTGCAAAGCCATGCTCTCTGTCAAGTGCCAAAGCTCTCCAAACGAAAACTCACTCAAAATGAAAAATGAAATGAACCTCCGTCACATGTCGCGTCCCACTTCATTTGTTTCTCGAAATTCGCTCGTAAGAGGGCAGAGCCGCATGCGTCGCGCACTCCTCTCGAGTATCCTGACGTCCTTCTCTTCTCCATCCCCACCCCTGTCCCCCAACCGCAAAATACTTTCCAGCCATACTGCTTGCTCTTCCTGGGTAATTTTCTCTACCATTTTCTACCATTACCGCGTGGACACAACATCTCTCAGCCGTAATTCGCCGAGTCAGACACGACGAATAGAAACGTTCATCGCTACAAATATCTTCTGTGTGTGCAAGGAAGTCAATAACCAACAAACATGAGCTAAACACAAGTAGTCGAATTTCATGAGGCTATTTAATTTGGGAGAGGAGGGCGAGGGCCTTCTGGAGCCCCTCCTGGCACTTAAACCCCTTTGGATCCATTGCGCCAACCCACATTTATCCTGTCAGCCACTAGCAGACAGGAGACAAGCTCCGCGGCAGAGGCATGGAGGAGGGTCACCCATCCTCCGTATCCATCCGGGCCCAACGTTGCTTAATTTCGGTGATCTAACGGGAACCGGTGTGCCAACGTGGCTATGCCCTTGCGCATGAGGATATGTATGAAAGGATCTATACTTCAGCGAAGTGAAGGTGGCTAAGAATTTAAAAAAAAGTTTGTGTCAGTTAGACAACTTCTATTTTTGAGATTCATCAAAAGAGTATTGGGTAAATGTGACGATCATGTACGAGAAATCAGCTACTTTTCCCTTGTTAGACCTCATTTGGAATATGCTGCCAGTGTATGGGATCCCTACGAAATCGGTCTAAGTAATGAACTTGAACGTGTGCAGAGAAGATCGGCAAGATTTGTAAAGGGACGGTACGATAACTATATTAGCGTAACCAGTCTGTTAAATGAATTAAAATGGGAATCATTGTCAGATCGCAGGTTGAAATTTAGACTTTAAATTTAGATCTCCTAAATAAATTCCAAGATAATATTTTCAGTGATGACGTTACAAATATTTTGCGAACCCCAACTTAGTATGGTAGACTGGACCACAATTGCAAAATTGCGAAATTCATTGCCGAACTGACAGATTCAAAATGTCCTTTTTTCCTCGTACTATTAGAGATATGGATAACGGTAAATATATCCAATACGAGTGTAGCAATGGATAGCATAGGTAGTTGCATGTTGGTGTAAGGACCTGAAGGTAACCCTACTAACCACACGTTTTTGCATGCGTAGTTTGCTAATTTTAATATTTTTCAATGTTGCAGTCTAGACTAATATATTAATACTAATCCTTTTGAATGCATGATATGTAGCGCATGTTTTATGAGAATTCACCCCCTGCCATACACCTTTGAGGTGGCTTGCAAGGTATTATGTAGATATAGATGGATGTAGATGTAGTTAAAACTTGTGTTAGTTAGATTTCGTTAGTTATTCAGGGGAGGCGACCTAAAGCTGAGGTCATTTGCACCATTTAAGGATAGGCAGGTGATCGGGAAAAGGTAGGAGTTTTCAGGGAACGGAGGAAGGGTGGAGAGAAACCCGGCGTCGGCATTAGCTTAGTCTTAACGACAGGTGCCAAGGTAGCATGGTACAGAAAAGTACCCAGAAAGACCACGGCTTAACGTCCCATCGGACGGACGGAGTACTGAACCTGAAATGCCCTCAATAGGCACTCAAGTAGGGAAGTAGGGACGGATTTGCCACTGAAACATCCGCCACTCCTGGGAATCGAACCCGGGCCCTTTGGATGGGAGGTCAGTAGATACTCTAGCCACCACATCAACCCGATCCCCGTTAATTAGACTACCACTAGTTACATACCGCTAAATGGTACTTTTGGAATTTCTTATAGACTGTATAAAAGGGTGCGGTTGGTGTACAATCAAAGTTACATGAGCTATCAAAAGATATACTAAAAGCTGGGCCACTTACAAATACCTCCACAGCTACGATCTTTACCTGAGTGCTATGGAGAGAACACAGAGTACAATACTCCTACCGTAGGATGGGACGTTAAACCATAGACCCATTGGCATCTTTCGTTAAGTGCAGGCTGATTCTGACGGCGGATTTCTCTCCACCCTACCTCCTTTCCCTTCCATTCGCATTATTGTACCTTTCCTTCCGGTCTGAATAGCCTGTTAAGGCGTGGACAGCCTTGAAAATGTGTTGTGGGGCCGGCTGATAACCGACAGACCATCTTTGTCTGAGCTATCAACTTCCTCTGATAAGACTGTTGCGTCTTACCATTGGAACTATGTGTTAGGCGTCTCTTAAAACATATATTACTCGTCTTGTTCCATGAAAATCAATTTAACTATCCGCCATTTTACTTTTCTGAATGCAAGAATAAGTTACCACCGCCGGAGCTCAAACCCGCGACCCTCACAATAAGAGACGTTCAAGTTACCTTGGCCTCCTGCCCTTGGCCCACCTTTCAAGTTACTCTTGAGCTGCAATCTAAGTCGTTACCTACTATCTCACAGCGATTGACGTTTGAGTTTCTTCTAGACCCGTGTCATGAACTCAACAACCATTACTGTCAATTATCAGGCTTATACAAACAATTTTAACCACGATTCCGGTTAAACTATAAAAACAATTCGTAAGGTAAGAACTAAAGCCCATCATTCCAGGTAACACAAAATTCAAATTTTACCCTCCGACCAATAAGGAGACACCAGAGTGTTGGAGGTTTTATTTCTGCTGGGGCTTAATTTATTTCATGACTTTCTCCCTGGTGACGATTGACGAGTTATCTGTTGAAACGTTGGGTTTAATTCAAAATGTATGCCACTAGATTTCCCGAGAGCTTTTAAGCATTAACATTACAGCCTTTTACAAATCTTGACAAATTTTTTGTACACTATCCAAGTCGTTTTTGAAGCCTAACTCGTGCAAAATACATGCACCGTGTTTTTATATTTTGTGAAGTCCGACGCACAATTCTTACATTTTAGAGTGGTATATCCGTTGAATCGTAGGGATATCAAGAGCTCAGGGAAATCTAAATATTGTGCATATAAGTGTGTAATTTCGTTAGGGATTTTGCAGCTAGTATGCAATCCTTAAGTTTGAGTTCAACGACTCTTTACGAGCCAACGGATTGCCAAAACAGGGATAAAATTTACAATACTTTCTCTCGTTTCACTTCTATCCCAGCATTCTTCACCAATCTTCCTCATTATCCCAATTCAAAACACTACAATCTGTGGTTACCCATTCCCTCAAATACGAAGCTGCAATATTGATATTCGCTAAGTTTAAAACGTTTTGTAATCAACACTTACCATGATGGGCTCGAACAGTAGTTGCGAAGACACCTTTATTTATCCACATTTAAGGGGCAGGGTTGGTATAGTGGTTAGAGTACTGGCTTCTCGCCTGGATGGCCCGAGTTCAAATCCCGGCATAGGAAGATAATTTTAATTGGTAATCTGTGTTTTGTGGACAAAATTCCAGTAAAATACACCATTCGTTAAATGGGAAGTTAAGCCGCGTTCCCCCTGGCGTATTTTCGTTAGAACAGGGTAATGTCGACGCCAGGTTTCTCTCTACACTTCCTTCTTTGCCTTCTTATCTCACCCTCGTAACTTTCCTCACGGTATAAATTACCTATTACTGCGATTATAGACCTGTAACTTAGTTGATGGTGATCCTCATTCATCTCTACATGTAAATTCCTCAGATGCCTCAAACTAAAATCGTTAGGAATAATGTAGCTCCTTTCATTTAGGCGTGAATGCGTAGCGCATCATTCGAAATAAAAGGCCTTCTCGATAACGTGAAAAAATTAAGAGAAACTTTGAATCAAAAACGAAAATGACATAAAGGACAACTGTATTCCGCTATCACCGCAGCCACACCCGTACATTTGCATGGCCTGTTTCATAAATTCAACCACGAAATAATAGATACCGCGCCCACCACAGCGGTCGCCAGAAAATAATCATATATTTAAAATTAAGTAATAAAATTCTCTTTGCCCACGTCTAGGCCATATTTTTTCGATATTTTATCGTTCCTGCGATGTTTTCACGATTGTTTAATTAATTTATTGAGGTTTATATATATATGCCTGCCGTGTAATGCTGCATAGTGACTAATATCGAGACTAGAAATTAAAATTGCGATGAGTCGAAAAATAGGAGCCATGGTGGGACACAAAACAGCTTGTGAACTCACCCTCCTCATTTGCGAGGGTTGGTAAATAACCGCAGTCCTAATTCCAACCACTATATTCACCATAATAGAAAACATTTAATTCTACTTTGAAATGTGGACGAGCTAAAAAGTCATTTAAGCCATTTCCAAATGCCAGCCTAATTCCAAGTCATCATATAGCCTTCACAGGTCAAAATAGATGACTGATAAAATATATTATTACGGTCTTACTAAAATGTTTATCAAATTGAAAGCTTAAAAGTAAAATTTGCGTAGTGATGCAACATCCTTCGAGCAATGCCGGTTAAAAACCCAATTTTCGTATGAAAAAACTTTGAGAGTAAAAATGGTGGATACAAAAATACATTTTCATCAAATAAAATATAATAAACAACACTTTCGTAAACATTTTCTCTATCAAATGTTTTATTTCAAAGCAAGCTCAAAATTTACACCATTTTCCTGATCTCGAGCAATGGCAAAAAATGGTAATTTTTCTTTTGTCAAGTAACGGTAAAAATGACGTCAATAGATAAGGGTGCTGAGCTTGAAAAGTAATATTAATTCGCATTTATCCTCTGATAAGGATATTTTTCCCATCCATTACGCAAAAGCTATCTTACAACATGCTTACGTCACCCTCGACGGAGTGAAAAGAAGCGAAGATTAGGTTCACGAGCGAAACAGATCCAAATTATAATGTCAATGGGCTAGCTGGTAACAAAAAAATACTTTTTGAAAGTTGACGCCCCAACAAATTTTGAAGAATCTTTTTCTAAAAACTAAAATACCACGTTGTGTACATTTGTTGCCATGTTCATTCCACTCAATTATATAACGTGCCGGAAGAAAACGGAAATTTAACGCATTTTCCCGCCTATTTTAACTGAGTATGGACGAGACTAGTTCCCTAACCAATGGTCATTTTAATCAAAAGAATATAAGTTTTCTTAATACGAGGTATAGAAATGAATGACTGTCAAATATCGGCGGGCCCTGTCACCAATGGACCCGGTCCTCTTGCGTGTCACTGTCGCGTCAGACGAACTTGCGCGTCGGAGACATCTTGGGTTGATTTCCCATCCTTCCCCACCATCGTCTCCACATCCTCTCTCTTCCTTACCCCCCACCCCCAGGTCACAGAGAAAGATGAGTCAGCTGGCGAAATGTAAATTAAGGGAATTCCTGGAATATTTTACCAGAGAGCCCCTTTTTTTCTGTCCCACTCCAATATGGTCACCGCTACATTCTTTCCTCTATATTTAACCTTCTTGCTCTCTCTCTGTCTTACTTTTCATGTTTTTACCTCGGATAAGGGCAATTACATCCTCTAGAAAGATGAGATATCCTCAAGCGATGCGATTGAATTTATGAGAGACGAAAAATACGATGGAATGAACTTCGGGTTAACGATGTTGATACTCTAATGCAACCCATGTGCTTCTTTTTTTTAAGATACTGACTCTCCTCTCCTGAAACCTTAAATACTTCGAAACGACCAAGGTACTAACTTTTTGCGTTATGTGGAAGATTATCCCATTAGATAATCCTATAAATATATCACGCGATGGAAAATGCGCATGTGGCAAGCTACCGCAAGGATTAAAAACCCTAATTAAAATACAACTGCAGGAATTTGAACTAGATGGCTTGCGATAATCGGTAAAATATTGAGACTGACAGCTTTGCCTAAAAATATCAAAAGGTTTCCACAGTACTTATAATCTAACTAAAAGCTAACCCAACAGCATGTTTTTGCATGTTTGCTTTGCTATTTTTATCTTTTTTTAAATAGTGTAGTTTAGAACAGTATATAAATACTACTAATCCTTTTTTATGCATGATATGGAGTGCATGTTTGGTGAGAATTCACTCCCTGCCACACACCTTTATGGTGGCTTGCAGGGTATTATGTAGATGTAATCTAGTACCTTTACACGGTTATGTTTGGTTACCTTAGCTATTTTATACAAATATATGACAGCAAATTAACTCATAAGTATATCAGGT
Source organism: Platycnemis pennipes (assembly GCA_933228895.1). Lineage (NCBI taxonomy): Eukaryota > Metazoa > Arthropoda > Insecta > Odonata > Platycnemididae > Platycnemis > Platycnemis pennipes. Next base: position 117,027,366 of record OW121850.1, read on the forward strand.
TCATTGAAAACCTAAATGTTCAGTTACACTCTGAGGACACTGTTGACGTAATGCCATAAAAAATACGAGCATTACTTTCGCCAATCCCTTTCTCTCAAGTACAATTAGAATTTCAAGTGCTTTAACTGCAGAGATTATATTATACTATCTATCCTTACCCTAACTCTGAAGTACACCCGTCCACAATAAATTGTCGTAAGGAAAAGTCCTGAGTTGACGGTGATTTGACAACGCTGCGTCACGGCTTCCCTCTGGCGGAGCCTGGGGAAGCTCTAACCGAAAACAAACCCCCTTCCCTCCTCCCCCCTCCTTCCTTCTTCAGCAGAAAGGACGAAGGGATTTCTGAACGGGTGGTCTTCTTCTCATGCCCTAAAGATGGTCGTTTCTCCGACTCCTACTGCACCACGTCTGAGGTCCCGAACATACCTCTACGCTCGACACCGTCGTCACGCATAACATCAAGAATGGACGTTGCACATAAAGATACAATAGTATGCATTCGCGAGGAGGGTTTCGAACCAGCAATTTTTGGATTGCGAGGCCAGCGAGTTGAGCACAATGGCTTTCAAGTCTACCCCTACTGCCCGGTAGGAGCCGGTATTCAATCAGTGATGTACCTCTATGAATAGGCTGCTGTCCGCTATCTGGAACTTTATGGACACAATTTACGCTATTTCCTCGCGCGCAGATACCAACGGACAACCTATAAGGCCTTAGAGTACGCACTCTTAACGGTCAATGCATTTAACACCATTAAGACGTACATTTAAACCTCCTGCCCTATTGTATTCACTCCTTGAGGTGAGGTGGGCCATCCTCATGATACGTCAACTCAAATTCTTCCATTCCAAATTTTCATTTAAACTTACAGATGAATAATTAGTAAATCGTAGACCCCAAGGAATAGGCTAATGTCGACCGCGGGTTAACCTCCACCCATTTCTCGACCCCAGTTAAATTCCTACCTGCGTCTAAATCTACACTTCATCTTAATGGCGCTAATTACTTAAGCAGACAATCGCTTCCCCAAGCGACAATAACTAACCGTCACGTGTCTCACTTTCGGTACGCTGTCACCGGGAAACCGGGGAAACCTGGGGGCCTATTCTGTAAAGTCGAAAGAATTTCGGCTCATATGGAGAGTCGTGGGTCACCGTGACGAACGAATCGCGAACATCGTTCACCGCCGAAATGACGTATAACAGTTGACTGTTTATCCAGCGTTATGTCAATCCAGCGCGCCATTATTACAATGGAGGGAACTAGCTGAGGTAATTAACAATAGTTAATCAACATGACTTGCTGTTGATGTTTGTAATCAATCTATTCGCTTTAAAATGTAACAATATATGCTGGTATGGAATAAAGGCGGACTTATTAAGATAGTGAAACTTCTGAAAATTGAAAGTGATTCCACTTTTGGAATTAAATCACGAAATGTTTTGGTTTTATCAATTGATTGCGTCGACAGCTTCTGTATTGATATTGTTTTCTGGAGTGAATCATTACATCTCCGTGCATATATTCCTCCGTCTGCCTATGTTTCTATTTAAATAGTACATTGATTTGGAATGGTTGATATCACAGAAGCAGATAACAAAAATATACGAAAACCGTTCCATATCCTGCGATAATGTACGCGTCCGAAGACCTTAAGGACGTCTTAATCTACGTATACCCTGCAAGCCACCATGAAGGTGTGTGGGAGGGGGAGATTGCCACACAGGGGGAACGTCCATACAATGTCAGAATTTGTCGGTAGAACACAACCACACAAAGAAATTGGCTTTCAATCTTAATCTCTTCCACAAATTCCAAGGCAATATTTTCAGTGATGATGTTAAAAATATTTTACGAACCCCAACTTACTATGGAAGACTGGACCATAATCATAAAGTTAGAGAAATTGATTGCCAAATTGACCGATTCAAAATGTCCTTTTTCCCTCGCACAATAAGAGATACGAATAACGGTAAATATGTCCTATCGGAGAGTAGCAATGAATAGCATTGGTAGCTGCATGTTGGTATGAGTACTTAAAGCTAACCCTACTAACAGAATGTTTTTGCATGTTTTATTTGCAATTTCTATCTTTTTAAATAGTGTAGTTCTGACTACTATATTAATACTATTCCTTTTTTATGCATGATATGTAGTGCATGTTTGGTGAGCAATCACCCCCTGCCACACACCCTTGTGGTGGCTTGCAGGGTATTATGTAGATGTAGATGTAGAAAGAAAGATACTCATACAAAGCAATTGCCAGCATAATGAGATTTGCTCAAACAGTGTGATTTCCAACATGATACCACCTCTCTCTATAATATAGATTTCCCCTGCAGTAGCATTAAAATATTACGTAGAAGTTTTACACGAATAAAAAACTTATACCTGTCTAGTCTACTTGGCAATTTTAAACCAACATTAAACAAAAACATTGCATGGCGACAATTGAAAACAAAACAAATAGTTTTATATACCTCTAACTGTATAAGCGGCAAGGAAACTGACACATGAAAGATTTAATCATTAGCTAGAATTAGATACATTCTCACCTAATATCCCGCGCGATAAATATCAACAAGTCGTCTGCTACAATCGAAGCTTCTATCGGTGCCCACCGCGATAGCAGCGCCTGCTCGCCAGAAAATATTTGGCGACGGATTATGAACGAAATGATCCGCAAAATGATCCGACTCCGTCGCCTTGATCCGGGGCGACCGTCGCGGCATCAAGGGAGCACAGATTGTACTACAAACTATGACGTTTTTTCCATATATGGGTATTGTTGTGTGGTCGGAATCTCGAATTCGACTTTACAGAATTAGGCCCCTGAAACACGTCATCTATTCGGTCCCTTTGAGTTTTCCTAAAGTAAACGATAGATAGTCTTGAATGACCGGTGGTTTCTAATGCATGCTCCTTTTACTGTGATGAATAACATGCAGGAAGGGAGGGAAATGTAATATGATGAACAGTTCGCCTGTTTAGAATTATTTCATTCCCTTTCAACAATGGGGAACATGCACCAATTTTATAACTCTTTGAATGTGAAGTTTATTAGCTGAAATTCGCTTGCCGAAAATTTAGCTGAAGAATTAAGTTGTGTTACAAAGATATAACTCTTTGAAAATTTTACCTTTTCGGCAGCTTAAAAACACGACGTCATCGCATGACGTCACGGCACGGTATCACTATGGGCGTTGTTTATCTGTTTATGCGTGGAGGTAAGTTGTTGAATAAATACTTTGGCGATAACGTATGTATTTATCTCATTTGTTTAATGCAACAAACGATTGCATTTCGAATTTTTATTTACGTAGTATAGATTGTAACGAGCAAATCGTCCATTAATTATATAATGCCTGTTTAGTGCCCATGAATTTCTACTACGCCTATGCAAACGCTGGTTTTTTTTAAGAAGAACGCCGCCATAAGGGAGTCAACCAAAGGAAATTGTCGGAATGTGCTTTATTTAAGTATTTTTTCAGTCATCGTTTCGTTCGAGAAATGGCTAAAAACCTCAAAACAATATATTCACTTCGTTTTCTGTTAAAAATAAATGTCTATCTCCGTAGCAATATGGAACCTATACCGTGCAGTGACGTCAGAAGGCGTTTCAAATCACGTGACTTTAGTCAACTTCCGGGAACATTTTAATATCATTTAATAATCTTTGTAGTGGGCGTAGAAAAATTTGGCTTGTATATTTAAATTGGTGAGAAAATTTCGCATCAAGTACATCATTAATCTTCGAGAAAAAAATTTCATTCCCTTTCAACAATTGTGTACACAGAGGACCTATGCGTAAATTTGTGGAACAATTAGTTTTTTGGAGCTCAAACTACTCAGGTTGTACCGCATCGTCTAGCGTAACGTAGTGCCAGCAATTAGCCTGATTCAAACTAATTGTATTTGTGTATCACAAAACACAGCAGCCTAGCCGGAGACGAGAATCTAGCCAAAAATTTTGGAATTTTTAGGAGGCGTATTGCCTACCTGAATATTTTAGTGGCCAGAAGGACCTTGCGTAAATATAAAAGGGAGGATGAGCGTACGTAGCCAAAGAAAATTCAGAGAACGGTCCCACTTCAGGTGAAGGAAACCTTAAGTGCAGCAGGGCAAGACATTTCCCGTCCCCGAGCCGTTTATCATTGATTGAGCACTCTCGACAATTATAACAGCACCTCAGGGCTACATAAACCCCTGGATTGTGTATCAAGGAGGATGTGGACGAGGAGACGAGAGCCTACGGGAAATTACACTTTCAGGAGTCTGTTTATCATGCGAGTAATTACCGAGGACTGCCTGAGGGAGAACAACGGAATCGGTCGGCTTCCCTTTCCCTATGAACGGATGGCAAGGAGATATATCCTGGAGACAGGAAATATAAAGTAAGATTAATTTTGGCTAAAAGTAGCGCGCATACTCGGACAGAGTTTGAGCTTTTTAACACTTTTTTGCCAGACGGATGGGAATGAAAACTGTACACGATGAACGCTTTATTAGGGGTTTAAATTCTCGGATCTTGAAATTCGCATGCATTCAGAATGATAACGTGTTGTGGCATTACGTTTTCACATCATTTTCTATCCCTCCCCTTCGTGTACTTAAATTAAAAGGATAACCGTCGACAATTACTATCATATAGCAATATTCTTCTCTTCGACTATCCACTTTTACACAACATTTCCTTATCTTCTGCAACCTTCAGCATCTTTTGGCAAACGATAGGAGATCATAATAGGAAATATAATATATGGATCGGTAGGTAGCAGGCTCTGAAATGCATTTAATAAAAATGTGTTAGCTGTACTAACTCACATTAATCACCCCTTTGCGTCTCCAACTGGAAATATTGGAATTGGAACTTAATACAAACACCTAAAAAGCAAATGCCAAACCTGTTAACACATTATATATTATCTAGATACAGATATCTATGCGTAAATATAAAAATAATTTAATTCCTAGTATTTGGTGCAAAAGTAACTAACAAGTTTCTCCCATTACCTAGTGATCTATATACGCATTTCAGTAATGTATATTTGGCGGTATTCATCCTCAACCAGACACCCCAGGAGGCTTGCAGGATACTCCTCGGACGTATATTGACTCTTAGTATGCCTTACTTACGTTTACTCTGCCTCCTTCAAGTTGTCTTTGAGAAAGGTAAGAAATACATCGGTTCGCTTTCCTCGAAAAATAAGCTGGTGGCATAGTCTTCCACTTTCTCAATCAATATTCCTCGTCCATTGTGGAAAGAGTGAAAAATAGTTATTGCCAGAAGCAGTTAAAAATGTAAATCTGATTTCCTAAGGTAATTTATAGAGAATATATTTTTTCTCAATAATGTGTACGCAAGAACCTTAAAGTAATCTTCAATCATTGGTCGCAATACTCGCCGAGCATTTTATTTTAGCATTTGAAGAGATTCCATTAACTGATCTTTCACGCATGCATAACTAAAATGGTTTCAATATCTTTAGTTACCCTATCGATCATTTTATTGCCACCCATGAAGAACCATGCTTAATATTGTTTACTCTCAGTGAATCAAAGGAAAGATCAATTGCAGGCATTGATGAATTAAAGGCTGAAGAGAACGAAACAGAGTATCCCTGGAAAATAAAATGGTGCACATACTATTCCTGATTAATATATTACTATTAAATTTTTATTTCTTATTCTTCGACTGTCGACAAGAGACTCATCTTATTAAAGATGCTGCATTTTTCAAATTCACGTATGGAGATCTGAGAGAACTCAGGCCCAAAGTATAAAGCGGGTGATCATTTAATAATGATTTCACTGTTTCCCCAGTTTCAAGTACTTTCGTTTTATCGCGAGTGGTATCAATAATGCAAATTCTTGTTAATATTGTTAATATATTCTTGTTAAAGTGGAAACCTCACACTAACCTTCTTAAGGCGAATGGTGAGTGGCCTATGGTGTGAATCTCCCCTGCCAAGATGGAACCACAGTCGATGACTGTCAGCGCTCCATGACACTAACTAAGTGACCTGACCATTCCCAAATATGGCCTTGGTCTCCCCTCGGACAACGGCTGCACCCTCCCCTACATCGCCCATACCCTTGCCCCACTCCTAACATTGCAACATCGCAGCAGTTTTACAATGTCTCGCTCGGACTGCGTCTAGCCAGAATATCTCGCCTCGGCTGCCTCTGGCGTGAACCGGCAACCCACCCACCCTTTTCCTTTTCTGTGGGAACTGGGAAGCCGTCGCAAGCATTGGTCATTATTCTTTATTCATCGTTTTCTGCAATATATTTTTCACTATTTGTATCGGAAGAAGACTGCATGATGACTGGCGAAAAGATAGTCCTAAAAATAGAGCAATGCGGCGAAAGCCTCGAATCCCAAGGATGTTCATCAGAAGCCCCTGGGTAGCCTCGAAAACAATCCACATCGCTCTTACTAAATGGAAAATATTCTACAGCACCTGGTAAGGTAGGAAATAAGACGAGTTCAAGAGGTCGGCAGGAGAGGAATTAGGAATTTTCTTTCCAGCAGCGCATCACACATCACCATTGCTATGATAACATTTATCATAGTTTTTTAACAGACTAAAGGTAGGATTTCACAAAGCATCTCCATTCACTGTCAACCCCCTCATCTCGGCGTATTTTTTTTGCATCCGCACCACTTTCCAACACCCCTCATCTGACATGCTTCACAACCCTCTTCTCCTTTTTCCAAGCATTCCACCCTCAAGAGCTATGTTCAACATCCTCTCGCCACCTATTACCTACTCGCCCCAGTGACATGCTTTGTCTTATCCTGATTTCCAAATATCTTCCCTCCCCCAATGTCCACTGAATCCGCTTTAGTTTTCTTTCCGCTCCGTCCTACGAAGATGACGGCACGAAAGATGTCTGAATCGCTTTTCAGGTGGCGAGCCTGAATGGTATGTTATAACATACTAATGTGTGCTAAATACTTGCTTCTCTCTTCTATACTGAAGTGTCATACGTTAAGTTACTTCAGGACGGATTTCAAAAAGGAGTCCGTGTACTGTTCCCTCTGCAAAAGAGCGCAGCTTATTCTAGGCAAAATTGGAATAAAATACTAATCAACAGAGTAAAAAAGGCTTCAGGTGGGCATTCCTTGATATCAAATCGGCTGTAACAGAACTCGAGTGACATGCAGAATAGTAAAACGGGTAGTAGAGAGTAGAGTGATAGGAGCAAAGTTCTCACGCGGATCATATTCCGGCCAGAATAATTGGACCCGATGGAATATTACGACCTGCATTCGATGCTTGCAGAAACCCCTTGACCTGCTCAGAAGGGGCTGCGGGGCATATGTTCTACTCGTAGCAAAATTCAATAAAAAACTTTCACAACTAATTACTGTCAGGAGTAAAACCTGGATGTTTTCACATAAAAGCTTGGCCAGTAACAGCAGCAGAATAGAGAACATTGGAAGCGATGGAAATGAGTGGTGTTGTAGAAGATTAATGAAGATCAAACGTACAGACTGAAATACGAATAAAGAAGTTGTACGAAGAGTTGGGGAAAGACGTTTTCTGTAGATGATTTGCATTAGGAGATAATCTCATCGGACATACTATGAGGCATAACAGCCTCCTGATGACAATCATTGAAGGAATAGTAGACGGATAGAATTACCACGGAAGGCCAAGGATAGATCATCGTGAGCAAATAAATGGATACGCTAAGGTAAGAAAGATGAGGGAGTAAAGAGGTTCGTTGAGAAGAGTGCAGATTGTAGAGCTACAGCATAGGTACCAATTTTCGGATTGATGGCTGCTAATGACTTAGGAGTAATTCGGTGCATTAACATGAATTTCCTATTCTTGAGCCAACATTGCCGGTTGTATCATGTAATTGAAAGTTAAACATTTTATAGATGGCAATAATAAATGTACTTGACAACTATTCAAACTTTTATTTCCGGTTCTCTTATTTCCATAGATCGGAAAAGTCGGGGGTCAATTATTTCGGGAAGCAAAGCTTTATTATACAATTAAAGAAATTTGTTCTCCATGCGATTCTTCCAGAATTCACCATGTCGGAAGATTATTTGGATTTTGCAGTCCATAGGAGTCCACACCATAAAATTACAAAAGGAATATCGGGAAACATGTAATTGTCCCTGAATTTCGTAGTAATAATTATGGTTTAAAACCATTGGTTTTCTTGAGTTTAAGATCCTCATCCAAGCAAAAACACTTTATTTCCTCAGCTGCCTGTTTTAATGTCATATGTTCCGATGATATTGGACATTTTACTTCAATGATGCTGCATCAATTGTTTTTCCATCAGGCGAGGCTGCTAGGAAACAGTGTTCGGGATCAACAAAAAGGCCACATGGAAACTCTGCTACCCGTTAACTCCTCATATTTCTTAATCGCATAAATTCATTTAGGCTACCGTATCTCATTGTATCATTTTCAGATGACTGGGCATAAAACTTTTCTTTTCTTTGTCTTTTCACAAGTGATTTTCCCTTCTCCTACAAATAACACCAAAATTTGATTACGTCAATCTATTCTGTCTTTCATCAAACCATTGCTCACATTCGGTTTGGACCCGCGTCTCTCTCTCTAGAGCTTCTATTGACCCCTCAACCGTCAATTTCTTTATCAGCTCTTCGATTTCTACATCCATTTCCTATTGGTCCATGTCCAATTTCTGACAGAACTCTCCATAATCCTTAGTTTCTTTTGCCTCATAAATTTACCTAACTTTCCTCTTAGGCTTTTTTGCAAGACACCTCCTAGTTGACTGTTAGCGTTTAGGCCTTCGCTCGCCAAGTCTGTGTATACTTTTGAAAGGGCTTCTTCCACATATCATTTTCTACGCAGAATAATTCCACCCTGGTCCCAGCTGAAAATCAAGCCCCTGCACCCTGCACACGATGAGCATACAAACTACTTTTTCCGCGGTTCACTTGCTTGCCTCCCATAAACTTAGCCACTAACGACAAAATTCTCCGCCAGATTACTAGTGTCAATCATGGCTAGCATAATTGATTTCCATACCTAGGGTTTTAATAATTCGTTGACTCTTTCCAGGGCACCCATCTCCTTGTCGTTGAAAATGTTTTCCCTCCCCTCCTGATCATTGCAGTTATATACTTTGCAATTCGAGTGCTGTTGAATACGCGAAGCGGCCCGTTTTTTAGATCCTCAACTAGTGAGTTGCAGCCATATTTTTCTTTTACTTTCTTTTGTTAGAAATAGTTTCAATTCAGGGTGTTCATCCAGAATTTTGAAGATGGATTTTGTATAACATGTAACCTCGTGACTAGAACAATCACTTTTCTTAACCAGTTTCCCACATGGAACGGATTCACGCACCTTTTCAAAAGCACTCGAATCACCACTGCCTACGAGGAAATGGTATTGAAAGAAAAGTAATTGCATCTCCTCGCTCTATCGAAATGCCTGAACAGACATGTCAGCTTCCATGCCACGTGATGATCCACTTATGGTGACCAACAACTATATTTGAAGAAAATAAGGGAGATTTCCATATTCTTGACCAAAAATAAGGGAGATTTAGAACACGGCAAAATTTCATAACAAAAAAGAAAAAAGCTATGCAGTTCTTGTAAACAAAATTAAAAAGAACTTTATTTTATACTTTGAGAAGGCCTAAATATATTTTGCCGCAGATTTTGCTTCATAAAATAGTTTGCCATCACTTTTTTAAGTGTTATTAGATTTAAAATTCAATTTACATTTTGTTATGATTACCGGGGGTTTTACTAATTATATAATTAGTAATTACAAAAAAAACAAAAATAATGCAGGAATATAGGACGTGGCGATTCCAGGCTGAAGATAACTCTCTCAGAAAGTACCACGGTTTACTCATCGGATTTAATTGGAACAAACATTGCGTCTCTTGCAATGTAAAATAATATCGCTAACAATTAAATGACTTTTAGAAAAGTGACGGCTACATTTTCGCATTCGTATGTTAAGATGAAACTGATGAAACCACAGTCTAAACATACTGTGGTGAAACAGTCAAATCAGCCATGGACAACAATTATACTTAAATCTTAAATGTTTAATCTGTTCCGGTGAGGCTAGGTCATTAGTAGAAACACGTATTTTTCTGAGAATCGGTTTGATGAAAACAAAAAAACGTACAAAATCTGAAGAATTGGTTCATTGTAGTCGTCCTCAACCAAATAATTACTTCGCTTGCCATTTCCTGAGACTCCCGGCAGACCTTTTCTTTCGTTTTGCAGATGAGAATAGACCACGTCTTTCTTACTTCGAGGATGGCCCTTTCTGGCAGTTTCCATGATAATCTTTTTTTCAGAGATAATTTAAATCGAAGAAATTAATTGTAAATTATTTCTTGACTCACTGAATGTAGAAAAATTTCTTGAAAGATTTACGCAAATATTAGGCAATTGGAAATAGCTCTCGATACGAAAAGTCGAGACGGACTGAGAGCAACGAAGAGGGACGCATAACCTTGCGACACCCTGCGCGCTGTCCTCTTCTCAGCAAAAACACAAGGTTGCAAGATTTGTCTTTCGTTCGTCCCTCCCCTTAAACGCCTCCAGCAGCATGGCCCTCATCCCTCCAGCGGCATCTCTCCCTCCCCTCCCTCATCGCTCCTCGGGTGCTTCGTAATGGTTCCCTGATTTGGCCGCAAGTGACGCTCCTAGCAGCGCGTTTTTAGCGATTTCTAATTATTCTAATTACTAGTTATTACCTTCTCGTAATATTATTTAGAAAATTGGAATTGATTAGTGAAGAAACTCGAAAACTTCGTAGTTTTTCGATTTTTATAAATAACAACGCATTCTGCCATTTTGGTAATTTTTTATCATGTTTTTTAATTTTTTGCAAAATGTAAAAAGCAAAAAAGAATTTCAGTGGCCAAAAAAAGTTGATGGTGAAAGATTCATGTCGATAACTTTATTTGCCTAGCTGCGAGAAGAAAAACCGTTTCAGGGGCAGTCACCATTGGCCTTAACTAATTACTCTAATAATTAACAGTGATGACTTTAAAGCAGCGGGAAAAATATGAGTAAAAATCATGTTCATGCTCCCAAGGACGTAATTTCAAAAAGAGGCACGCGTTACTAAGATCCGTAATCGATCCTCATGATACCTTTGTGGAGCTAAGATAGCACAGGAAAAAAGAATAAAAAGATTCCCATGATGAACGAGTGGAATTTGCCAAAAAAAAATAGTATCAGATGACCTATGCCACCATCCACCTAGAAATCAACCATCGGGTTGAATGCAACGCGCGCGTTACCCCTCCAAAAACAATGGCGGCAGCAGGCCGCACTTCTCCGTTTTTAACTTTACCGCGTCTGCTACGCCGATCCACGCCTTTACTTTCCCACAGCGGCTCAAATGGACACGTCGCTAACAGGCGCGAACGGATAGAGGGAGTACACGACGCGACGGTCAAATGCGAACAGTGGACGGAAAATTTATCTTCTAACAGGTAATGAATAGAAAAATGTTAATTCTTACAATCATCATGCATTATAGTACCAAAAACTTCAAGGTAGGTAATAATTATAAAGGCCAAGGAAGGGTGATAGAATACTTTATCCAAGCAACAGCGTCAAGGGAAAGCAACGTCGCGACTTAGCGTAATACTTAAGTTGGGGTGCCAGGCGAAGCCGATCACTTGGCGCTTTTCGTTAAGAGCAAGTTAACGACGCCGACGCGGGATTTCTTTTCCCTCCTCCTCACTTCCCAAAAAGAATTACATACACCCCCGCAACCCAAATATCCTTAATGGCGCAAATGATCTAAACTCCTGATTCCTGGTGTGGATGTGTGGAAATGATTCCTGGTGTGGATGCACCCCCTGCCATACACCCTCGAGGTGGCTTGCAGGGTATGTCGTAGATATAGATATATCTATCTGTCGCCATCCATTAAAAAAAATTACGCATCTCTTTTAATACATAATTTTATGCATAAAAATACCGTTCCGTCGAAAAGTACTTACATCTATAATAATTTATATTACTTATTCATTATACTTAATCCTGCATTGAAATTATAATTACAAAGAGGGCATAGTTAATAAATATTCACAATATCATTGCCGTCATATTCTGCGTATAGTCAAAGGATATAAGATTTTGTCTATAACCTTCGACGAAACCCAAATGCCATCACTAAACTCACTTTCATGGCGTATTCATTTGGATCGGCCATTAGTTGAAAAATTAAGAAGAACAAACGCAAGACCTCCCCGCATCTTTAAGAAACACCGCATTGTCTCCACTAATGCCCTTTGCGGGAAATCGAGGAGCCTTATTGCTCTTACCACGGCATCAACGGCTTCAAATCAATGGAAACGGATTTCCATGGACATCAATAGACCAGTAATCTGTCTGTAACACGTTTTAGCTATTAACCCTCAGAATCGATCGAAACTGCTTCAATCAATCGCACCTGACGCTGCTACTTGCCGTCCGTTACTGCATTACGCCACCGCCAACACGGTTCCTCTACTGTGATGTGCGAGGAGTTGGCACATCGCAAACGATTTGGCTTGCCCATCGCAGCCTTTGGCGATAGCGTATGTGTTTTATCATAAGAATAATTCTGTCATTATCACAGTCCATCTGTTCAAGTGAAAGTAATTGACAGATAGGATATTGCTGGGCTTGCGAGGTTTAAATTCGATAGCAAATTTTCACGTTTTTGTCCATTTTTTCAAGGAAGAGTTTTATTATTTTAAAGCAGAGTAACCAGCGATAGACGACTGTTACTGCTGGACTCTATGCTGTACTAGAATTTACAGCTTTCAGCCAAGGGAACGGTAGAAAAATAAACCGTTATCAACGTTTCTGCGTAAAGGTCATTATCTGAAAACGCCAGAAGACAAATCCTAAAGGTATAGAAATGTTATGAGAAAAAATCGCGGCTACGATCATCTTTGTAAGAATTAAGGAATTCTTACAAATTCTTATGACTGTAACTTACAACTAATATAATTTTCCGAATTTGACCTTATGCGATTGTATCTTTCGGACAGTAGAGAAGTAGTGTGCAAAGGATGCAAAAACACTGTATGGAACTTGGGACTAAAAGTGAAAAAAATATGGAAGTATTTTCACGAATTACATATAACTCTGGCAATGGATACTTCCGGCAATGGATCATTTCTGTCTGATAGACATAATTTCCATTAGATGCCAAATCATTTACGGCAGGCATCATAAGGTGTTTGATGATGACTCTTCACATCTGGCCTCTGAAACCCTGAGGCTGGTATCCAGCGTCTGGCTTAGAGAATTTGGAGTTGAATTTGGAACAAAATCTTATATTCCTCTGAATGAAAGTATGCGCCTGACAACGCTACAAGGGGTTCAGGAAGGTCGACTAATTCCTGATGAAAGTTAGACGACAACAGTTCCCATTTGCGCACGGAATTTCGTTTGGCTGAGAATATAAGATACTCAGGTACGTCGTGGTTTTGCATAAAAAATAGGTATCACTCCGATAAAAGTGGAATAAAGTGTTATATATTGGTTCCTTACTACTGAGCAGAAGCAGAATAGTTCGCTCAACGTTCTTTTGGTATTCTCAGCGTTGAAGACTAGTTTTTTTTTCCTTTCACGGCTACTTAGAAAGCCTCTTCCACCTATTCGATTCAATATCTCTTATTGATACCCTGTCTTACTTTAACCTGTCCCTCGGCAGCTAATTAGTAAATAATTCTTCTCAAATAGCTGAACTACTGAAGTAGTTAACTATATAATTCGTCACCCTCAGGGCTCTGGTTCGAACATCGGAAGCAGTGGGTTTTTTTCAGGAACTAGTATCGATGCCTTTCTGTGCGATTCGTGGAAGATGTATCAGGTCCGGTCCACCATTCCTAGAAGGCGTGTAATCTGTGAACGTGCTGGCGTCTTTTGATCGTGATGAATGCCGATACAAGGTTTCTCTCCAACCTTCCACCGTTCCCTAAATATCCCACCTTTCACAGATCCGCTCCCCTACAGCTGACGGTCGCCCCCCATAATAATTAGGACTATTTCCCGCTCAAGTGACAACGAGGCGGTCAGTTTCGTTTGGGCCCGCGGCTCCGGATTTCGCGAAGAACATCCCGCTCGCTGTCCTCTCCTGCTCCGACCCTCATTCTCCACCCCCTCCGCTAATTTCTCCTCCGGCCCCAAAGACACACATCACCGTTCGCCCTCCCCGGTTTAAAATCATCCCCGAACGCTCCCTCCCCTCCCTCCTTGCCCCTCCTCTCCCCCTCCTCCGACCATCTCCCAGTAACCCCTTAGCGATCCAACAATAACCCCGACGAACGACCCTTTTGGAAAATGGAACGAGACGGTATCGAGACTCTGGCGCGGGTTTTCGAGGAGGGAGGAGAAGGTTTGGGAAGGAGGGTGGAGGGGTAGGGGGGGCGAGAGGAGGGGAGAGAGGGGAGGGAGACAGCGAGAGGGGGAGTGGGGGGGTATTGAGGGGAGGAGAGAGACTTGTGATGCGACCTAGGTGTGCATGGTAAACTTCGCACATGGGATACGCTGGGGCAAGAAAGCAAGTCCGCCCTCTCTCCCTGCCCGAGAGGAAACTTACTAAGCGGATAATACAAAGGGAAGCAAAACATTCAACATCCCTCCCACAATACCCAGAGGGGAAGACGAACGACTTGGTCGCCGGATCGGTAACATGCCCTCCCGACGAGCACAAGATCGTGGGTTCGAATACTACTGGGGTACATTGTGTTTATCATAAGGTTTAGCTGTAGGTGAGACGGTGCGAAAAAACAGGTGAAGCATCTAAGCACTGAATGATATAACAAGTACATGATGTGCATGATGCATGTATTAGCAACCAATCACTTTATTACTATGTAGATACTTCAGATATTACAATCGGATAGCTTTACTGAAGATGTTAGGCACATATCAAAAACACCAGCGTATTATGCTAGATTCGACCAGATAAATAAGATTAGAGAGATAGATTGTCGTACTGATAGATTCAAAATGGCATTTTTCCCCCGTACTATAAGAGAACAGAATAAGCAGCATACCAAAGGGATAGGTAGGTGAAATATTTTAGAGCAGTCTGTAGTGCATGATGTAGGGGCGTTCACAAGAGACAACTTATGACTTAAAAGTTGAGCAACGCGATGTACGAGTGCCGGTGTTTGGATATAAAAGTGAAAGCTCTAAAAAGGGCAGAGAATCTGAGATGAAGAATTTTTGAACGTGGAATATGGAAAGGATACTTAATGCGAGAGAATATAGATATAAATAATATAGACACTAACAATCTAGTGGCATGAGACCCTATAGTTGCTTGTTTGCATGTTAGTAGTGCATACTTGGTGATCTTCACCCCCTGCCACACACCCTGGCGGGGGTTGCAGGGTATCGTGTAGATGTAGATACTAACCATCTAGCCGCATATGACCCTATGATCTAGCATGGTTCGATGTAATAGCCTAGTTGCATGCCAATAGTGCATGTTTGGTGATATTCACCCCCTGCCACACACCCTCACAGTGGTTTGCAGGGTTTCGCGTAGACGAAGATGAAGTAGATGAGCAAAAAGAACCGAACGAAGTGTTCATAATGCTTTGGATTGATTAAAAAAATGATTACATGAATCTACGAATACTGATCAACAGAAGAGGAAGGGAAGGCTTATTCTTTTTCGGTGGGATGAATTGACGCGGGAATAATTAGGAACCGATGAAGGGAGTAAATGAAGACGTGTGTGTTTTTTTTCACATCCTCTTCTCTATTCACACTACGTTCTCCTCAATCCTACATCCTACTTCTCAAAGTCTTCGATGAACGTTAGCCCCTAATCACTTACTTTGTTTCCTTATTCTGTACTTTTAATTCTCTCGCAGTAATTATCCTTTCCCCCATTCCACGTCCAGAAATCCTTCATCTCATATTCTCCGCCCTTTATAGAGCTTCCATTTTTTTATCCAAACACCGGCACATGCATCGCGTTGCTCAACTTTTAAGTCATAAGTTGTATTTTCTGAACGCCCCTGCTTAATATCCCTGTCACCAAACCTACTCTTTTTCGAAATAGCCTCGTGCGAATTATGTTTCTTGTCACTATTGGTACTTTGGTCATTTTATACCCGTAGCGCATCAAATAGTTATAATATTGCTGCTTTCCGAGTTTATTTCCTTAAGACTTTTAATGTTACCTTAGCGTTGATGTTAACAAAAAAAGTAAGGCTAAAAAGGACACTCTATATAAGAAGTGTGAACACCAATTATTGTATGAATGCACCTATTAATAAAATATGTATCTCAGTCGATACACTTTCAAGTGAATTAAAGATAAACTTACCTAAGGAAATGTTTCGCGGACATATATTGTCGATGTTAGCGACATTATAAATTTGTACAGAATTTTGTATGTGACATTCAGCCGGCCTTGACTGTTTAATTGTAATTAATTGTAATATTAGTGTATTAATTTCTTTTTGTATTATGATTGTAATTATGATTAATTGTGAAAAAGTTTACCCTATTATTGTGTTTTCACGTTTGGCGGACATAAAAATCATTAAATAAATAAAAAGTTCCGTTACTTCAGTCTTTATGATTTATTTTCGTTTCTTTTCATTCACCCTGATACTACTCAGCCTTTATTATAAACGGCAAAGAATGGCTAACTAGATTGTTAGATAGAGGACCGCCTTTTACTCTGTCTAAGATATAGTAATCCGCAATCCTGTTTTACTGACTTTCCATGACATTGATCAACACCTCATCGTCTTTTCTGGCACAGAACCTATAATTAATCCTCTTACATGTTCCCTCAAAATATCTGCTGGTGATCAATAGCGACAGCGAATCTACAAATACGACTCCTCAACCACTAACCGACCGCCCGAAATCTTTGATCCTTACTTTTTCCTTCCGAGGGATTCACATGTTACGGAAGAGTCGTATGCCACTTCAGAATACTCCCGACTGTAACACAATTTTCGTCAGCTTATCACCTCTTATTAGAAAAAGCGTTTTCAAGCCTAACAAAAAAAGCACGAACATCCAGAAAATTTTCTTATTAAATTCTCAAATATTTAAAATATTAAATTTTTTGAAAAGTCAACCTTTACTTTAAGGTAAATTATGATCGCTATACCACAATATTGAGACGATTTGTCATTCACAATTTTGCAATTATGTATTGTCGGAAGAATATTATGAAAGAATAATATTCCTGCTGAGGAAGCAAGAGAAAGTTCCGTATTTAATCACATAGCGTATCCTTGAAGTCCAAGCAGCACAAGGAAATGACTTCAACTGCCGCAAAATTGGCATCCGCTGGGACGAGCAAGTTCATTAATGGCGGCTTAAAGGGTGAATCGCTAATGAAAACAATGCAGGCCTTGCATGAAAGAGGAAAAAGAATCGAGCATCCTGGCACACCGATTAAGAATCCCCTCCCCATAAAGTTCAGGGGAAAATTACGAGGCTAAAATAATCAGGTATTTGTCAAATCCTAAGCTCGTCGCGGACGATGGAATCCTGGGCGGCAGACAGAAGCCACTTCTCCTCCTTCCCAGTTCCTCATTATCGGAATAAGTCGGACGGGAAGGGGGTGACGTCACACGCGACCCGGTGCCAAAATCCCGCAAGCATCGTGGACGAGCGTAGTCAAAACCCACGCAGGTGTTGGAGGGGAAGGAGAAGGGGGAAGGGGGGTGAGGAGGGGAGGGGGGATTGGCGCAGTCTCGGAGACGGGGCGTGCTGAAGCGGCCGTCTTCCTGGCGGTGGGTGAGGAAGGAAGTCTCCTTAGGAGCAAGGGCGGCGAGCATGTAATTCTCGAAGAGCGAGCCAGGAGGAAAGTGGACAACGCCTCCTTTTCGCTTGCATAGACAAGTACGGGAAACTGGTTTAACGTCCCCACTAACTAAACGTATGAGATTTGCGCAGCAAATGCATTGCACCACGGACGGGATTTCACCACATTGCGGGCTGTGGGCAAATATTGAACTAGGGTGGAAACCCTATGAAGAGCTTTGGGGAGCGCGGAATTCCATCGCGGTGAAACAGCGGCCTTCACTCGCTGCACGGAAGTTCCCCACTCCCATTCGTCGCTTCAAACCGCGATTTTTATTTCACAAGCAGTCATATTAATCACCCCTTAATCCTCATTCTAAATTCCTGCTTTTATGCTTTCTGATAGGTTCATTCTCTGAGCATCTGATGCGTGACGCTTACTTTAAGGTAAATTATTATCATTAAATCTCAGTACATTTCGTGGAAGACGCCTCACTGGTAATGTTACGTTTCTATACGTTTCAATATTTTTCTAAAATAAACATAAAATCATTTATTCATAGTCGTTTCGCTTCATATAATCTAGAGTAGCACTTATCAACAGCAAAGGAACACCCTGCATAGGGCAAAATAAAGCAAATAGGGAAAGATATACTTAATAGAGAAATTGTACGCCCATTTGACATACATAAACGAGGGAAAATTCGAGGAGAGATTTCCACCAAAGCATTCTTGGGACAGACAGCATGTGAATTATGATAATAAACTAGTATGGTCTTCGATTTAAAATCCACTCAACATCATTTTTCTCAATATCTCCTAGTTTTAGAAAATAAAAGAATATTTTAAGACAAAATCCAATGTGAAATAATAAATTTCCAAAGACTCCCATTGCTACATTCATTCATTGATCAACTACGTTTAAAATCGAGATGAAAGCTCAAGTTTAAACTAAAACAATTGTAAGGAATATTTAGCAGGTCCTATTAAATCATTTTTATCATTAGAAGGAGAATAGCGGGGACTGCTAAACGAACGCTATGTGATAGTGAAGTGAATGCTGGCTGTATAGTGATATAACTATCGGGTTAACTCCAGACCAACTCAGAAAAAAGGGTGATCCTGGATAGCTCCCATTGAGCAAGAAGGAAATTCAAGAGTAAAACCTGAGGCAGTTATCTAAATATGCCGAGTTTAATTCATCAACAAGGGTTGATATGGAGGAGAAGTAGTTCATCGAAATGAGGACGTTGTAGGGGAAGAATTATAGAAGTCCCCCATTCGCGTCACTTTTCTCCGAGAAAAAACACCTATCTGTATGAATCTTTATATCAATATAATGAATAATAACTAAAGAAAGTAAATTTATATTTAAATTAAAATTACCAAATTTCAAACAATTGTTCAAAGTATTCAAGGGAAATAATAATTAATATCAATAATAGTTAAAAAATTATTGCGATCGTATGTTTTTCAGCTTAATGGGGTCGTTTATCATATTTTTTTTTATTACCGGATCTGATAGATAAATAAAAACACCCGTATATTCCCGTTTTTTGATCCGTCAATTATTTCTCGAGTTATAAGCGGCGAAAAACTGATGTTTTTAACCCTTTCGGAAAAGTGGGCGTGCTGCAACCTCTGACGTATATCGATTTCGTCTAATCACAACTGAGCCCGCGAAGCTACTTTGCCTTATCAAAATAGGGGGGGGGGAGGACACAGCTGACTCTGCCAATAGGAGCAGTGGCGACAGGATCTGTTCGAGCAGACCTTCCGCGAATACCCCTCCACTCCCTTCCCTTCCCCTAAAAGCAGTCAAGGACAGGAGGAAAATGACGTCAATGATATCAAAACCGTTTTTTCGGTGGGCGTCACCTTTTTCTTATTTTAATTTTTGATTTATGAGTGAATGGTTGTGGCTAGAAGATTGATTTTTTTCACTAAAATTCTTTTTTTATTTCTACCTGACTATTTCGTGTACAAAATTGCGACTTCGGTTCCGAGTAAACCAAGTCATTGTTTCCAAAAGAGGTCGAATGATTCATTCCATTCAAATATAACTTCTAGGCTTCTAAAAACATGTTTATTGCCACCTGTAGTAGGCACCAGAAGAAAATCCAACTACGAGTCAGATTAAAATTTAAAAATTTTCCTAATTACACATCAAACTAAGAGTCCGTTCGTACATGCATGTGAACACCGAGTGCCTCAAGAAAAAAGGACGCATATGCCTTTAAAATGACGCAGAGGTCAGAATATTTAGAGCTCTAACATGAAACTAGAGCAAATGGGCCATGAAATTCATAGTGTCTTCAACTCAAAAGCGGAAAGTATCCAGAGGTTGAAAATAATTTGAACCTTCTGTATAGAAGAGCCAATAGGAAAACGTCAGCCTTTTATGCAGTATAAACATCGTAATTGCAGCTTCGGTCAAAAATGTATTACTCAAAGTGTGCGTTTAACAGAAACAGTTATAAAGTAACGCTATGATTGACAAAACATTTAGAACACTGATAAGTAAATAGTTACAACAATGAGCTAAGTGTGGTCAAGGACACACGAAGAGGACACGAAATCACTTAGCAAGGATTTAGATACAATTCAACAGTGGTGCGACAAATGGCAGTTAGAACTCAACCTTAAAAAGTGTGTAGCTATCAATTTTTGGAGGAGGAATAATTCGATAGAGCGATCCTATAGAATTAATAACACGAAGATCGAAAACGTTGAAACCGTAAGATATTTAGGTGTAACAATCACAAAAGATTTATCGTGGGGAAGACACATAAGGGAAATATGCGCCGAGCGAAGAGAAAGCTAGGATTTATAAAAAGAGTACTTGGGAAATGTGATGAGAAGACAAAAGAGCGATGCTACTTTTCACTAGTTAGGCCCCACCTTGAGTATGCAGCCAGTGTATGGGATCCTAATGAATTAGGTTTGATTCGAGAACTAGACAGTGTGCAGCGTAGAGCAGCTAGGTTCGTCAAAAGGTGTTACGATAGGTTGAGTAGTGTATCAGAATCAATACTAGAATTAGGGTGGGAATCATTATCAGAGCGTAGATTAAAGTTCAGATTAAATCTATTGCAGAAATTTCAATCGGATAGCTTTACTGAAGATGTTAGGCACATATTAAAAACACCAGCGTATTATGCTAGATTCGACCAGATAAATAAGATTAGAGAGATAGATTGTCGTACAGATAGATTCAAAATGGCATTTTTCCCCCGTACTATAAGAGAACAGAATAGGCAGCATAGGAAAGGGATAGGTAGGGGAAATATTTTAGAGTATTCTGTAGTGCATGATGCATGTATTAACCCCTCAAATACTATAGATACTAACAATCTAGTTGCGTGAGACCCTTTAGTTGCTTGCTTGCATGTTAGTAGTGCATGCTTGGTGACCTTCACCCCCTGCCACACACCCTAGCGGTGGCTTGCAGGGTATCGTGTAGATGTAGATGTGGTCACTCTAAAATAAGATAGTCACGTATTCACTATAGCTCGAAATGGTCAAGGGCTAAAGGAGGCGATAAAATTTCCTAACAAAAATAGCGTGGTATTGGGGAATATTTGCGAGTGCAGCTGCAACAGTCTGAAAAGAGGAAGGCTACATGCATTCATTCGAATCACAGTATTTTAACGTAACAATTCCTGTCGAATTAGGTACAACCAATAACATTCAGCGAGCTGACGGTAGTACTCACCCAACAGCTAAACCCAGAACATCTGGGAGATAAATATTATTACTTCGAAATTTATAGCTTCACTTTGAATTATGACCCTCTAAAATTATTGTTAGCACTTTTGCAGTCTCTATTATTTCAACGGAACAAAAAAAAACGAATTCGCACTTGCATAGGACTATTAAAAACATTACCCACTAAAACACATCGTAAATTCCTCGTACAAAGGGGGACTTAAAGTAAAAAAACACAGGATTAAAATCGATTCACTATGCCGGAGATGAATGTTAAACATACATATTTTGGCAACACTCAAATCGAAAATAATTGTTTGAATCTTCTCTTCTCCATATGTTGATTGCCGACCTAAATTTGCACTTCAAAGAGAACCTCACAGAGATCTACAATCACGCGAAAGTTGAGTTATCCCTTTTTCAGGCATTTATGGACGACTGGGCAAAATTCCATGTCCTGGGGAATCCGGAAGTTCGCTTTTCTGTATGAGATAATAGTACCTACAACACCCGGCTTTGAACACATGGTAAGCTCAATGCTCATATCTTTCGACCTTTATTAGGCTGAAGATTACAATTTTTAAATCCATAGTCACCCATATATTTCATTTTTGAGCTTCAAGATGACTCAAAACAAATAAAATATAGCTTGAAAAAACTGTAAAAGGTCCTAAATTCCGCCTAATATGCAGGCAAACTACACGTTAAATAATCGCGTGTTAATATGACAACTGCATAAGTAAACTACACTATTCTGACAAATTTAATAGCAGAAACGCAACTTAATAGTTAGACATTAACATAATCAAATTATTTGAGCATGACACCTGGAGAACGTGGATGTTCCGTAGTAGAGTTCGGGTACTTGATGCTCCAGCTACTTACTTCGTTATTACTCAGCACCGTCTAACCAAGTATAAAACCTGATGACGAAAATAAAATCAGACCCTAGATGACATTCATATAGCAGCCTTTGGGTCTGAATGCCAACGAGTGGGGATTACGGTGTGGTCTCTGGGTAGATTTTTTACTTGACCCCTGAGAATTTAAACTACAATATCCAAGAAACAATACTCGTTTCACGAACTTTTTTTCGAAATTTACGTCAGTTAATTTTCTCAGTAATGATTCATTTTGTCCTCAACAGGCCTTTGATTCATAGGCGGAAACTATTGATGCTGCAGTGACACGGAACTAAGCGCAATGTCAGCAACTCAATGGATCGATACAATCGCATCGACATCGAAAATCGGAATAGAGAATCGTATCGAACATGCCTCTTCCCCCAAAGCCACCACCACATTGGATGAGTCCGACGGACTCACCTCGTCACTCGCCAGACATTCCTCCCCAACCCCCTCTCAGTTTCCAAGGATGCTCCCCCATCCCCTCTCCGCTTCACACCCTCCCCTCCACCCTCCCCCATTTCCGACGACGCGCCCTTTTCCCGCCAATCACTGGAGAGTCGCCTCTAACCGGAACATCGCAACCGTTCCAGCAAATCGCATCAACCCTCTCGGGAGCGCGCCATTCGATCCCCGCCGTCTACCGTATCCTCCCCGGCCTCCGTTTGCTGCAGTCCACACCCCCGCCCGGTTCCCGTGATCGCGTTCCGAGCGAGATAAAGGGCGAATCAAAGCCAAAATCAACGGAAAAATATCGTTGGCGGAACTTCCCGCGCCTTCGAAATCAAATCGCACCTCCTCGTTAGCCCGGAATGGCCAGTCAACCTAGTTCTCCTGAGGAAAAATGAAGATGTAAATTAAACCACTCTTAGCATTAACCCATTAAGTGCGAACAGGCCACACTATCGGCCCTTTGATTATGAGCTGACGTATTTTCCTATAATAAAATGGTGGGGAAAAACATAATTGATTTGTATGGCATCTACATCTACATCTACACGATACCCTGCAAGCCACCGCGAGGGTATGTGGCAGAGGGTGAAGATCAACAATCATGCCCTACTAACATGCAAACAAGCAACTATATGGTCTCATGCCACTAGATTGTTAGTGTCTATATTATTTATATCTATATTCTCTCGCATTAAGTATCCTTTCCCCATTCCACGTTAAAAATTCTTCATCCCACATTCTCTGCCCTTTTTAGAGCTTTCACTTTTATATCCAAACACCGGCACTCGTACATCGCGTTGCTCAACTTTTAAATCATAAGTTGTCTCTTGTGAACGCCCCTGCATCATGCACTACAGACTACTCTAAAATATTTCACCTACCTATCCCTTTGCTATGCTGCCTATTCTGTTCTCTTATACATCTACATACTACCCTGCAAGCCACAATAAAGGTTTGTGGCAGGGGGTGAACTCTCAACAACCATTCACTACATATCATGCTTAAAATAGGTACTTAAAAATTAAAATAGCAAAGCATACATGCAAAAACATACTGTTAGTTGGGTTAGCTTTAAGTCGTTGTACAAACATGCAGCTACCAATGTTATCCATTGCTACACTCGTACTAGATACATTTACCGTTATTCATATCCCTAATAGTACGAGGAAAAAAGGACATTTTTAATCTGTCAGTTCGGCAATCAATTTCTCTAATTTTGTGATTATGGTCCAGTCTACCACAGTAAGTTGGGGTCCGCAAAATATTTTTAACATCATCACTGAAAATATGGTCTTGGAATTTATTTAAGATATTAACATTGTTTAAGATTTCAACATGCGATCTAACAATGATTCCCAATTTAATTCATTTAATAGACTGGTTACGCTAATAAGGTTATCATAACGGCCCTTGACAAATCTTACCGATCTTCGCTGCACACGTTCGAGTTCGTTATTTAGACCGATTTCGTAGGGATCCCATACACTGGCAGCATATGCCAAATGAGGTCTAACAAGGGAAAAGTAGCTGATTTCTCGTACATGATCGTCACATTTACCCAGTACTCTTTTGACGAATCCCAGTTTACGATTCGCTTGACCCATTATTTCACGAATGTGTTTACCCCAGGAAAGATCATTTGTCAGTCTTATTCCAAGATATTTAATGGATTCCACGTTTGTTAATTCATTATTACTTATTTTGTAAGTGCTAGGAGAAGAGCTATTCTTTTTCCAAAAATTCATTAAAAGACATTTTATATATCTTATAGTACGGGGGAAAAATGCCATTTTGAATCTATCAGTACAATCTATCTCTCTACATGACACATCTATTAAGTTTATATAGTTTTAAAAAATAATGTAACTTCAGAATGATTATATTAGATCAAGTATAAAAATATATCCCAACGAAGCGAAGGCTATCAGGAAAGCCTTGGAATTTTTTCGCACATACCAGGTAATTAAGCCCGGCAGTAAAAGAGTTTTTTTTTTTTTATTGCATAACTATATGCGTAGAAGGCCCTGCAATCCACCTCAAGGGTGTGCAGCAGTGGGTGACGCATAACCAAATGTGGACCACGTGGGTGGTCTTGAAAATATGTCACTGCGCAAAATGAGTTGCAAAGTAATGTAGTTAATGATTTAAGAATTTTCATGAATTCATTACTATGTTTACTACAGAAGACGGGAGAATGAAGCTAGTTACGCGTTAAAAGTTATTCTTTCGGAATTCCTCTCGTAACCAAATGGCACTAAAAGTTAAATATTATTCTCTCCGATTGATAGTGAATGCCTGATCATGGTTCACCCCCTGCCACACACCCTCGCAGGGTATTATTAAGATGCAAGAGAAAAGTTTTCTTTTTCGAATATACGGCAAGCTATAGTATATACCTACAACGTTAAATGTTCTATTTTTATCTCTAGCCCTGTCTTAATCCCGTATTGAGCGGTAGAGGACCGGACTGACATGGTGGCTAGAGTACAGGTTTCCCATCCTTAGGGCCGAGTTCAAATCCCGACCGTACCAGAGATTTTTCAGTGGTAAACCTGTCCCCACTTTGCCATGTGGAGAGTACTTCATAGCTGTCGTTCATCTTTCTCTTTAAAACAAGTACCTTCTACTCTTTAAACCAATTCCTATCAACAAACCATTTAAATGTACTTAATGGATCACCTGTATGCATGTGACCCACAATGCAACATGTTTCCCGATGAAATCTCCCTGCGATTAATTATGGCCCTTCGACTGAAAAGACAGCCCACTAGGTTAGACGGTATGACATAGGTATCATAAGCAATTGAAGGACAATAAAACTTAATTTAATTTCTTTATTCTCCACATTACGCTTTGAGCCTCTGAATAGATTTCACACGAGATTGCTTGTCAACAGACCTGAGGAAGACCAAGCAGAAGTAAAAATGGTGGATTAATATATTGTTATTGATATTAGAAGTTGACCTGGAGTAGCTGAGGTCATTCGTACCATTGCAGAAGAGTGAATTTGCACCATAACGGAAAGATACCGGGTTCAGTACTCCGCCCGTAGGACTAGGCGTCATACGATAAGAGAGCTACGTTAACGCCGGTTTTCACACCACCCTTCCTCCGTTTCTTGACAAATTTTACCCTTTAAGCAACTCTCCTATCTAGCAAATGACCTCATCTGTCCTTCGACTCCCCCTAGTAACTGCTACTACGGTTGGCGGGTTTTTTTTTGCATCCTCAGAGCGGCTCAGACTCGCCAATATGAATTTTCACTCCCCTTTCTCCCCTAACCCCCATTATATTACATTCAATTAAGACTTTTAGCATACCATTGTCCCCAATTACATACTAGATTCAACCATTTAGCTTCCTAATTCCGGACGACAACTTCCTTTCTTTCCTCCACCATGCTCAGAACTTAATCATTCGTCTTCATTTCCGTCTATCTCCCTTTCTTCCATCCCCCTTCACACCCACTACACAAAAAACATTAATCCATTTTGCTCCCTCTCATACAAGTTCAGGTTACTCATTCACGAAACGCCACCTTCAATAGCCTTTCACCTCCTCTATGGCAAAGTTCCCAGGAAAAACACGAAGTTGGGATAAACATATTATGGGTAGATGTAATATAGCAAGTCTAGTCTGTTAAATTCTTCTGCTAATTCTCTAAGTCTGTTAAATTCTTCTGCTAATAGTCTGCTAATTAAACCTTGTTGTTATAAAAAATACCATAGAGACATCCATACACCTTTATTTAAGGTTATGATTAGCAATCAGTAGGCGGATAAGCTAAAAGTTAATATCATAGCTTACAGCGGAACCGCGCTTTTTTTCCATTTTTAATTAATTCCCTAAATCTGAATTAAATGTTAAATCATATTTTGACCAATCAGAGAAATCTCTTAAAAGAAATGGCAGTAACAGTAAAATCCTCTTCCTTGAGTATTAAACGGTTGTTCGGCTATAATGGATGTCTGAATAAAAGATGCCTTATTTATTCCTGAAATTACTGTAATTGAGTTTTCAAAATCGATTTTCATCTATAATCTACTTTTTCTATGATATATCGATGCGTGTTAAGGCCGCTTTACACGATACATTTTTTTGTACAATTCTTGTGCAAGCGCTTGTATGAGAAAATTGTACCGTTTAAAGCGGCAAATTGTACGAACACTTGTGCGATTGTCTGAATGACTGAACGGGAAATAGAACCTGTTCTAATTCCATTCAGACAAACATACAATTTCGTTCAGTTTATACAAGCGTTTGTACGAGAAATTGTAAAAAAAATTGTATCGTCTAAAGCGGCCTTTATAGATAATATATCGAAGATTTATTTCGATGAAACTATGGACATTTGATCAGGATATACCCCTGAGAAAATTTTAATTAAATTAATTTTTATAAGGTATTAAAACATTATATTTCACGAGTTTCAATTAATCAGTTTATAAATAAATGCAGCTACAAGTTGTCTTCATCTGAATCAACCTCGTAGCTGCCTGCGTCTTATTCTGTTTACTAATCCATCAAAAGGAGATTCCGATCTCCTACGGATACTTTCCAATACCTTTTCTTCGTACTTTCAAAGGTGGCATCCGCGTGTTGGAAACGGAAATCACGAACCCAGCAAGAAAAAAATTAGCTGCATATATTAGTTTTGTTAATCGTATCATAATGTTGATGTCGATATTCTACCAGTATCGTCTTGGGCCTCTGAGTAGTAGGTTCCTGTAAGACAACTGGTATCCGAAATTCGAGAGAACTCGTCTCTTTCTTGTTACTGCAACTAAAGTATGCCGATCCACCTACACTTACAAGCCAATTTAGACTGACTCTTTAAGTAAAACTGAGGAGGTTTGAAGTTTAATAAATCAATTGAACATTCGTATTTTTGGGAAAACTACCTTGAAATTTATTGGTAAACTCGTGCACACGCGTATTCCAGAGATGCGATCTTTTGGAGCATATAAACCGATGCACATGCACTATGAATCTACATATCTATATCTACATAATACCCTGCGAGCCACCATATATGTGCGTGGCAGGGGGTGAATTCTCACCAAACATGCACTACATATCACGCATAAAATAGAATTAGTATCAATATATTCGTCTAAACTTCACTATTAAAAAAATTAAAATAGCAAAGTAAGCATGCAAAAACATGCTGTTAGTTGGGTTAGCTTCAAGTCCTTATAACAACATGCAGCTACCTGTGCTATACATTAATTCACTCGTATTGGACATATTTACTGCTATTCATATCCTTAATTGTACGAGGGATAAAGGACATTTTGAATCTGTCAGTTCGGCAATCAATTTATCTAATTTTGTGATTATGGTCCACTC
Organism: Platycnemis pennipes; assembly: GCA_933228895.1. Classification (NCBI taxonomy): domain Eukaryota; kingdom Metazoa; phylum Arthropoda; class Insecta; order Odonata; family Platycnemididae; genus Platycnemis; species Platycnemis pennipes. The sequence goes on from OW121850.1 coordinate 117,055,551, forward strand.
TACCATAGTAAGTTGGGGTTCGCAAAATATTTTTAACGTCATCACTGAAAATATTATCTTGGAATTTATTTAGGAGATTAAGTCTAAATTTCAAACTGCGATCTAACAATGATTCCCATTTTAATTCATTTAATAGACTGGTTACGCTAATATAGTTATCGTACAAATCTTGCCAATCTTCGCTGCACACGTTCAAGTTCATTATATAGACCGTATTCCAAATGAGGTCTTGCAAGGGAAAAGTAGCTAATATCTCGTACATGATCGTTATATTTACCCAATACTCTTTTGATGAATCCCAGTATACGATTAGCTTGACACATTATTTAACACATGTGTATACACCAATAAAGATCATGTGTCAGTCTTAATCCAAGATATTTAATGGATTCCACGTTTGTTAATTCATTATTATTTGTTTTGTAAGTAATTTGTTATGACCGAAAAACAATCAGCGGCATCTTTGCAGAGCACCATCCAAGTCCCATGTATCATACTCATAAGAACCCTAATTTCAATAAACAAAACAGTTGAGCGCACAATAGGTATCACTAATCAAATAAAAGGTAATAGGAAACTGACTACGGACCCTAACTATTATTAGGTTCGGTCGCGTTACGACCGCGTTCGCTTCTATCGGTTGGAGGGGTTTTTCGCTGGAATGATCCAAAATTTGGGAAACTCCAAGAATCCATGTAAGAATGAATAACTTGATGGGAAAATATTCACTCTACAGTCATTTTTCCACTTGACCGCTGCGTACTGCCGACGGGTGAGCACAGGCCGACGAAATTTCCTCTTCCAATGGGGCCAATAGATTTTACAAAATTACGTAAGATCATCAAGGTGCACTTATCGACTAGCTTTGCACGTGCGTTTTGAAATGTCAAATTTTCCTTAACGTTTGGACTAAAAGTCATGGAGATTGCGACTTTATTTAGAATTCATTCGAGCAACAACAACATCAGGAAATTCCGTGACTTATCATCGGGCCAAGCGGCTGCCTTGTCGTCTAATAAATATGCCATTCTTAGTGCAGGGGGAAGGGAAAAGTTAGGGGAAGATTTCATTTTTAAAACAATAAGAAGAGATTTTACTCACTCTTTCGTAGGAATTGTTTAGTCGAGTCTTTCCGCTAACATAAAGAATAAAAATAGGCACACAATAGAGCATTTTAAAATATTTAACGGGTGCTTGTAAAATTACTTAAAATAATTTTTTCACCATAAATCTTAATTAAGATGTCAGCATCAAAAAGCATATTTGAAATCCTGAAAAGAAACTTGGAAACCTTTCCCGGGCGAATGTAAAAACTCGATTTTTGCTGAAAATGCAGCGTAGAAACTTTTGATGGTCTTTTCTGATTTTAACTGCTTTTGCTGCTTCTATGGGTGCACCAAAAATGGAAATAATAATGTTGACTGCACTAATATGTTATTCTACTATGTGAGTGCACCACTTTTGTATTCCAAAAAAAGTCAACATTTCGGATTATCGCCAGCTTTTTTTTATTTCCACCGTGTGACGTTCCATGTTCGCAACGCGCCCAATGAAAAGGATTGCAAAGCGTGCGGAAATAATTCGCATTTACCAAAAATGTATTTGAAGCACAATTTCAAAAGTTGTTTACAAAAAGGTATTCCAAAATATTAATCAGGATTTTCATTTCCCCAACTTTGCGCTCTCATTCCCTCTTAATAGATTTTATAGAATGCACCTATTTCGTTCACGGTAGTTCGACAGGCATCCTAAAAGCAACTTCTCAAATTACATTGTCCCTCGACGAATCATATAAGTATGCCGTAAAGGCATCATGAGAAGGAGCCAATACCAAACTTTGGATTGGAGGTTGGTAGGGGAAAATGTGCAAAATACTATTCAAGTCATGTTAATAATAATGATAAATCTCCTTTTTTAGGGTGAGATAAAGACATTCTTACTTTGGCCAGGATTTTAAGTTTTCTTTTAGGCCACCAGACTGAAAATTAATTACAATGAGATCTAAAACGAGCCTTGTTAGTTTGATATTACCCTCTCATCTTTTTATGTCCTGCCGTGAGCGGTAGGTGAAGGAGAAAAGTGATTCTTAAGACACAACATTTCTGCACTCCGTATCATTCGTATTGCTTCAATTTCCCGAGATGCCTGTGCAGTGGAGAGCCAAAACCGTTTATAATGTTTTGAACATTCACGCAATCAACAACTAACACTGCACTTGAAAAATGAGCAACTTCCACGGTGATAAAGTAGATTGCGACCAGGTTCCACTTTTTACAGCATCTTTAGGTGAAGTTGCTGTAGAAAACCAAACCTGGTAGTAAAATTGGCCAACTCGGTAAATTTCCGCGGTAATTTTCATAAATTACCGTGGTATTTTTCATAAATTTCCAACACCCCTGAAAATTACCGTTTATTACGGTAATTTTCAGAAAAGTTCTTTTTCAGAAAATTCCTTCCTCGCGAAGAAACCATTGTAATGGGTGATATTATAAATTAAGCAGCTAAAACGGTTTTGTTTACATTGTATCCGTGATTAATTCAGAGTAATATAACAAATGCACATTGCGTAGAGGTATGTCTTTGGAACGAAAATTTCTCATGGTTTGACAAAAGAGAGGCAAATTGCGTGTTGCTTCCAACTTCGTTATAATTTTTTTTATGAGTTATAATAGATAAACGTCGTGATATGTTTGACATAAGCGTCGAAATTTATATCTCAATGCTATTTCATTTCTTTTTGTGTCCTCTGATGAGGATTTGCAGCTCAAAACTTAAAATTACCGGAAAATTACGGTAATTTTCGAAAATTACCGTAATTTACCACGGTAATTTAACTCAATTGAAAATTACGGTAATTTACCCATCTCTGCCTGGTAGTAATAAACCTTACCACAGTGGAGGTTGCGCATTTTCAAGTGCATTCATGTTCCGTTTCCATTCAATCACGCCTGAAATCACGGACAACCATCAGTTGGCGTATCCGAGAGAGCCGAGTCTCCACGTCCCCAACAGCTTTCTTCCCATACTGTGCAGCAACTTCGAGCAATTTAGTACTCCCTCACTGCCGGCTTTCGCACCATTCGGTCGCCTTCTTCGGATTACATCCAGCTCTTGGATCAAAGGTTTCCGACACAAGCCTCTAGAGCTCCAAGTATATTCCGTTTTGAAAATCTAAGCGGAAATATCACTTTACCCATTTCAGCACTTTGTTTTCCTCCTACGTATTTCAGAATTTCCTGTACTGTGAAGTGATTCACATTTTATATAATGCATCTTCCCATCCATTGTGGGGGATCTCCATAGTGTTGAGCCACGATATTTCAATCCCTAGTCGAGGAAATGCTTTTGACTTCCTTTCCTTTCACTCACAGTTCAGTTTGTCGCAAACTTCATCTCCCAATTCACATACACATTTCATTGCTTCAATTGGAGCCAGCTCAGTCGTACTCAAGTCTCCAAATCCGTAACCGGCATTTGCCCTCCTCATATGCTCATCTCGTCCATGTAAATCTTTAACTCTTCGTTGAAGTGCCCAACCGGTACTCACTTAAATATCTCAGGAACTAGTCCTCTGTTATTTTATTACTTAGCTGCCTGATTCATTGATTTTCCATAGCAAAATTTATCGGTATATCTGAATGAAGAAACTGGGAGACTATAGTACTTCATTACGAAAAAAACTTTATATATCAATTCATTGCTTGTTTTCATCTAGTGACTTATTTTTTAAATATTATAAGTAATTTTACTTTTATGAATACATCTTACACCTCATTTAATATAATTTCATATTACCATAGCCCTTTTATCAGTAGTCTTTTTGTCTTTATTAAACAATTTAAATCCAGCGATAAAGCCATTCGTTCATTAAATTTGGTAGTTATCGAGTAAACATTTGTAGAAAGTTTGAGTAATATGAAGGAGTAACTAAATTTAGCTAAAATAAGTTATGGAGGTTTACCAAGTTAGCGACAGTATTTCTTTATTTTCAACAGCTAAAGGGACTGCTAATCAAAACAGCTACATTAATACACATAATGGAAATTGAAAACTTATCCTTGAATACAATGATTGACATAAAATTTGGCGCCTGTACCCTTAAAATAAGTAACATATCAGTAGCTTTACTTATGTATATTAGTAGCTTAAAATAAAGTTTGAAAACATATTTGCTAACAATTATTGGCTAAATGACGCAACAATTAAGCTCTTCAGCGTAAAATTTTATTTGTTTTTTCAATAGGTAAAGGAGGAGAGTAGATGTGAATTTGGTCCAATAAAAGAAATTTGGCTTGAAATAAATTTAAAGGCATACTCTTTTTTATGGATACTCAATATTAACGATGGTAATGGAGGACCCCGTCCGGAATCGGAATGGGGAAATGGAGCGAGTCCGATACGTTAACAGTGAATTTCATCAAGTAAAGTAGGAGGGTATTAAAAGCTCCCTTTTGTAACAAAATTCGCACTTTTATAAAAAAATGGAATAAACTCCGCGTAGATATTGGAATCGAATCAGTAATTGACAAGTTTTGGCAATTTATGAACTTCATATAAATCTTGCTAGCACGAATCTTCACGTTGCCTTTTTCTTCATCAACTGCATTTTCTTTTAAACGCCCGTGCATGAAAAATTCTTTCTTTCTCAATCCACCACCAAATCAACATGGCATCAAATCGAGCATAAGTATTTTTAAATAAATTATTATTAGACGGTAATACCAAAATATTTTCCCCAGGTTACACCTATTAATATTTTTAATTGCTCAAGATGGATTGTCATTAAGTACAAAGATTTGCAGGTAGCGTTATTATGCACGGGAAAGCCATTGTTTTGTGAAATTTGATATCATAAAAATTATTTCCATTTTAACCACGAGATTTAATTTTATATCTTTTTCAAAGGATTTACCGCAATAGTACACCATATTGTGCTCAAAAGCCACGGCACCAATGGCCAAGGCGGGAACAGAACCCGCGATCCTCAGAATGCCAGGCATGTATGGACATTTAAAGGATTAATCTTAAATAAAAGAATCAACCAAAAATTCTGACATATTTTTAGAATATCACACATTAAAACCTTGTGTCTTGTATTGAATAAACTGTTATTATCTTATTCCATTCTGACTGACAGTAATTTAGGAGTCTCAATGTAATAAGTATTATTACTAACGGAAATGATATAACGATAATGACTTAATGGCCTCTCATGACTGACAACAAAGGGATGCTAGTTTTCATTAGTTAGGCCCCACCTAGAATATGCAGTCAGTGTTTCCGATCCGAATGAATTAGGTTTGATCAGCGAATTAGACAGTGTGCAGAGTAAGGAAGCTAGGTTTGTTAAACGGTGTTACAATAGGTTATGTAACTTCAGTGCATCAACATTAATAGAAAAACTAGATTCGGAATCATTATCAGATCGTAGATTAAAATACAGATTAAGTCTCCTGCATAAATACAAAACGGAGAGGTTTAGTGAAAATGTTGGATAAATATTATGAACCATTGCGTAGTATGTTGTCTAGTTCAGTAAAACAAATTAGAGCGATCGATTGTCATACCGATAGATTTAAAATGTCATTTTTCCTGCATATTCATAGGCAGCATAACAATGGGATAGGCAGGTGAAATATTGTTAGATTAGTCAGTAGTGTTAGCTCTTAAGGAGGCTCCACCAAATTATGAAGTAGATGTCATTTCAGGGCACATCATTGTTTGGCTCTTCTATCGATTGGCAATGAAATAATGTGGCCTTTCCATAATATGTTTGAAGAGAAAAGAGTGAAAACAGCTATTTTATGCCTGGTTATACGGCAGAGCATGGCTCTTGCAGTGAAATTTGCAGATTAATAATGTAAAGAGAAATGTCGTTTTGACGAAAAACTAATATAAGATGCGCAATTAGAATATTTAGCATTGTAAAAAAGTGCTGGCTTTACCACACTTGTTAAATTTATATTAATAAATATTTACTCGAAATAAAGCAGAAAAACCTTAGTTACATGAAAATGGCGCTACAGTATGTTATTATCATTGGAAACGGTAGTGGTGACGGAACGCGCATACAAGCCTATTTGCTAACTTAATTACGGAGTATACCTTACCAAGGTCCTTGTTATAGTTTTTACGCAATTTAAATATTTCATTGGTTATTGGCATGGTGTAATTAATACCAATGCTTCCGAGTGGCAGTAGTGTCATTGCTGCTAAACAATTTTCGTAAATATGAAATTAATAAAATTCAAAACAAAGAGTTTTGTTTGCAAGGTAATAGTTTAAAACTAAGTAAGAAAATATTTAACTTATTTTAGAATATGTATTAGCGGGATTGAGCTTGTATTCTCACTTTGTAAATTAAACGTGGCAACAACACGTCAGTCATGTTCCGAAGTCAAAATGAGTTAAAAGAGCTTGTAAAAAAATAGAATGCAGCTACAACGCGCTATTATATTGCATACATACAACAATTTCGTATGCATTATCACCCTATGGATGATTTTCCATACAGATGTTTTTCTGGATCGATATTTTCTCATTAAATAACACAGCTCTTTTACGGGATTTTGAATCGCGGAGTCACGGTGGAATCTCCTTAAGGGCATTGTTAACATTGCATGGTATCTCTTACAATTAGTTTCATGGCCGCATGGCTACGTAGTTCTTATTTGCACGTAAATGGCGCATGTTTGGTGATCATCGCCCCCTGCCACACACCCTCGCGGTGGCTCGCAGGGTATTGCGTAGATGTAGAGAGCGTGATCCATCTTCAGAATTAACCTAAAGGCCTACCCTCCTTGCCTTTTAACTTTTTTCATAAATTTACACCCCTGCCCCACACCTTGGCTGCGGTTCTCAGGGTCGTGTGTAATACGTTGCCGTGTATTAGCAACTGAACTAAACACTAGCCACCATGAGTTAAAAGCTCACAAACACCTGTTTCTTCGGAGTTTTATGAATTGATGGTCGTGAATTGCGTGATAATAACTTTGGTTCGTTATATTTGTCCAAGTGTTTCAATCTGCAGTGCAAAGCATCCGTTTTGAAGCAACAACTCAAATGTCCAATTCACGTGACATGCTCAGAACTAAGTAAGACCAAAGATGGAACCTGGACCGTAGGTTGAAATTTTGACTAGAGTTTGCATCAACAACCGGCCACATAGAAAACTTCTACTGGAGTAGAAAAGTGGTACCGATGCATCAGCATTCTCTACTTCTCCGTTCACTTCCAGTTGTAGAGAGCATTGCACATCCAAGTGCAATATGTGTGTGGCATTTTTTGGTACCCCCCCCCCCTCCCCCCCTCGTTGGACATAACCCCTCGGCGGACTAATTACCTTCCGGACTTAGCCGAAGGAAACGACAGGCGGAGCCAACGACGCCAACAATGCCTACGATTCCAAAATGCATCGATTCCGGACTGCAGCGTTCCGACAAAGCGTGCCGCCAAACCGCGCCGTCCCCTCTCCAGAGGCGCGATCACTTATATAGCCCCCAGATTGCGGAAGAAGACCAGAAGTTAGGCCATCGTACGAGCCGTTATTTGGTGTTCCCCCGCCGGAGTGAAAAAAAGAGTTCCAGATGACCCAATCATGAGCTTCCACGTCGCCCTCTAGACATCATGCCACTTTCCCTCCCCTTAAATTGCACCTATGGAATTCCACGTTAATACCCCATTGCACTTTGACCTTCACGAAAATACCCCCTCCTTACCCCAGAGAATACCTCACCTCTCACGCCCTCTGTTCGAGTCGAGACGGCAACGAGTGGACTTCGTGGCCTAGGTCAGCGGAGACTTGGTGATTGTCGAGTCTCCTTAGCACCATGGACTCCTGGTGCAAGTTATTAGCTTTTCCCTGAATTGTGAAGAGTATTGCAATTTTGTTGGTTTGTACTTTGTCTTTTGTTGTTTAAATACAGGTTTTGATTTAGTTAGATTCTCTTACTTTTGTGGTTTTTTCTATATTTGACCTAATCTTGCTCACCCGTCTTGGAAAGAATTTTTGTCCCCTGGACAAGCGTTTCTCGTGAACTGCTGTTCTTCTTTCGAGAAACGCTGCATGTGGACAATTGATTCCTAACGATCCGTCAAGGGCGCTATCGATTATGCATATTCTGTTCCGCGGCAAAGGCATTTCAACGCCGCAATATGGAAGCAACAAGTCAAATCGCTTCTCTTAATGTGGATATGGTAGTTAGGGTCCGTAAAGTACTATTCGTAACAACTCCAATCCATGGATTCGGGTGATGTCAACGACCAGTCACCGTTCAATATTTCAGTGACTCGACCGAGTATTTCTAACCGATTGGCGTGATTCGAGAATTTATCGGATACTTAAATCCGACGACGTTTCTATGAAAGTTTGATGAGAGAGGCATAGAGAATTTTCATCCACGATAGGTTTTCATTATTACCTATATCACAAAGAACGTAAGGCCATGAATAGCAAAAAACTAAGTGATGTGTTCATGAAATGAAATTCTCTAGAAAGAAATTATGCCACCTACGCAGATAACGAGACGTATTGGCAATCCAAGGTAACCCTCGCCTCGAGTACGAATGCTATATTTTTCCTTGCATCGGGATCTTTGTTCAACAGTTGGATTTTCTGATATAATATTATCGTCTTCGTTATCTTCAAGAGAGTTCCAATTCCAAGCCAGAATCGTGGGTAATTAATTCCAAGAAACGCAAGTCGTCTCACTAATCAAACTTTCTAAAAAAAAAATTCCACATTGTAGCTCCTGAATTCTTTCTCGTTCTGGGAAATAACAAATACTTGATATTAACGTCTAGTGAGCTTTCTGCGAAATGGCTTCATGAAATTGAAAGTCTGGCTTCTCGGAATATTATAAAAGATTCATTTAAGGAAACTGCTGGGGCGCGAGCGTTTAAAATATCCGCACCAAGCTTACCTTATTCCCACATACTTCAAAATCCTCAGTCCTTGCGATCGTAGCTCTAGGCCAGGGGTATCCAAACTTTTCAGCCCGCGGGCCGCATTAACTATCAAACAGCAGTTTGGGGGCCAACTACACACTCGAGGCCCAAATAAAGAAGAATCAAAACATAGATGTTGGAATTGGTGCTTTCCCGGCGTATCGGCCGAAATGGACGCCCTTACCCGGTGGACAACCTGAGAAAACTTCTTAAAACGTAGATGTTGTTTATAATTATTTATTTAATATTATTTTATTCAGTTATTATTAAATAACACATTGATATACTACACATGAACACCTGTATTAGTTGGAATGGTGAAATTGTTTCCTGAATGCCATAATAGCAAACGTTTCTGGCTTTAGATTTGATGTCCCTAACATCAACAGTGACCTGAGGCTATCATCAGACAAGTTTGTTCTCAAATTGTTCTTCACGTATTTCATTCTTGAAAATGATTGTTCCCACAAGTATATTGTTCCAAAGATATAAAGGTGCCTTGATGCAAAAGTTTTGACTTTAGGATAGTCTTCCTTATGCAAAAACTAGTAAAAACCCACCAGTCCTTTGAACTTGTCCCTAAGGGGGTTAGTTGCTGCGCGCCTCTATTTTAATTCGGTATCAACGTTACGTCCACGTAAGCGACGGTTGATCTTGGTAGGATACCCGTAAATTTCCGTAATTTTTTTCCTCAGATAAAAAGGTCTCCACGGGCCGGATGAGAGGGCCTCGCGGGCCGCATCTGGCCTGCGGGACGTAGTTTGGAGACCCTTCTCTAGGCAAACGCGAGTACAGGCTCTCACCTTCAATCCTTCATTCCACGTAAGTCGCCAACATGCCTCATTTCGTGGTATAGCGCTACGCTGCACTGTAAAAAGTTGATCTGATTTTCAGTGCGATCTGAATTTAAGCGCTGTCTGATTTTAAGGTAGTGGTCTGAATTTAAGACTCACGATGCGTGAAAATCAGACACACCTCCGTCTTATTTTAAGACCATAACCACTGCATGTTGAAAATAAGATGGTTGTGATCTGAAATTCAGATCACCCGGGCTGAAAATAAGCACGCCTTGGTTGGCTCCGCAATTGGAGCTAACCAGCCAATAGCAGAGACTGATGGGCGGAGCGTAACCAGGGAGCAGGATAAACAAACCGCAGTGTTTTTCATTCAACCTCAGGGAGCAGGATGTCAACAAGAATTACGAAGCGTAAGGAAGTAGAATTCGAAGTCTAGTCAAATTTCATTGTAAGTAGGTGAAATAAGTTTCGTGCGATAAATGAATGGTGTGAGAATGTGGCAATGATACTTAGTTTATTTGCAGAAGGGAGCCAGTTGTGTCTGAGTGACGTATCTTGAGAGTAAACTTCCTTATTTTGTCTACGCGGCAGGGTTGTAAGAACTAAAAAATAGTCGCCCTCATCCAGTGACAGTTCCTGCTTCGGTTTGAAGATACTGGCACACATCTGTGGTATCTGTGGTAAGACTTTGTATGGATTACTTTGTTTCCAATAAAAGTGCACATTTTCATATTATCTTTGAAGTTACTGTCCATGTGTTCCCATTTCAGTCCTGGAATCTTTTTCAATGGAAATTCTATGACTTACGTTTACTCTATTGAAGAATTTAGTCAGTGAAACAGTATCATCGAATAAAAATATGAAACGTTAGGGTTTTGGTTTGTGTTCGTGTGAAGTGTTTAAATATCTAGTATTTATAATTAGACATCGCATAAAAGTAGGCTTTGATTTCAATAGCAACCCGCAATGTTACGTGGTACTTATTTTCAGATAGACCCATGCTGAATTTAAGACAGCCCTGGTCTTAAATTCAGCATGGGACTATCTTAAAATAAGTCCCACCTGGTGTGATTTTCAGTCCTGCACCTGCCTTAAGCCGAGTTTACACGATGCATTTACCCGCGCAAGTACGTTGCTGGACAGATGCGTGAATAGATGTCTGGACAGATGCGCGTTCTCGCACTTGAGGAGTGTTTACACGATGCTTGTGTTCGCGCAATTGTTCGACCATTTTCTAGATACGCATTACGCGATTTCTTTTGTTTTACTAGTATCAAGCGCCACTTCTACGAAACAGACAACATCATACCTGAACTTCAGTTATTGTTATTGACTTTGTTGTTGACGACTACAAATTGCTCGCACACATTCACTAAAATAGAACAGGGGCTATTTTCTGTGCACGCATTCACGCATTTGCGCAATTTTGAGTGTTTACACGGTGCAATTTTGATGGTGAATGTGTTCACGCATCTACCCGCGCGTGTAAATGCATCGTGTAAACTCGGCTTTAAAATAAGACATCCCCTCAGAGTAGGCTTGAATTTCAATAGCAACCCGCATTATTACCAGACCAGGGCTGTCTTAAATTCAGCATAAGCCTATCTGAAAATAAGTCCACTTGGTCTGATTTTCAGTCGTTCACCTGCCTTATTTTTAGAAAAGATATTACTGCTGAAATTCAACATACATTGTCTTAAAATTGTTGCATCTGAAATTCAGATCACTTTTGTACCTTAAAATCAGATCTACTTTTTACAGTGTGGTTGTCGGTACAGGACAGGAGTAGCGAGAGAACTTCTTAAAGACTGAGGTCTACTTACGTATCAATTTTTCCTAGCCCCTGCCTTACACGTATGAAATAAACGCAGCCCGACGTGAGTCACACTCATTATGTCACATGGAAATTAAAGGGGAAGAACTATACTAAGCTGTGACTCAAAGAGGAAACGATGGAACTGGTTTAGGGGTCGTACACATATTTCGCAACACTAATAGGTGAAAGGGTCAGGCTTCCCTTCGCAATCCTTCCCAAGGTATCCCCCCCATTTAGCTATTACGATGCACTAAGGAGAAGAGAGGGGGTCTAGACTGTCGCTGAGAATGGAGTATGATAGATCATCTACCCCCGTACCATAAGAGAACAGAATAGGCAGCATAGCAAAGGGATAGGAGGGGAAATATTTTAGAGTAGTCTGTAGTGCATGATGCATGCATTATTCCCTAAATACTATTGATACTAACAATCTAGTTGCATGAGATCCTATAGTTGCTTGTTTGCATGACAGTAGTGCATGTGTTGGTGATCATCACCCCCTGCCACACACCCTCGCGGTGGCTTGCAGGGTATCGTGTAAATGTAAATGTAGATCTTCATCGACATAATACCCTTCAAGCCACATCAAGGGTGCGAGGTAAGGAGTGAACCATCGTAAATTCATTCTTACTTTACATAATAATGATGACAAAATATTAGCGAATAATACAAATATCGAAATAACTGTACTAAAATTAGTAATATCAAAAACATATCTGCTTCATTATTCACAAAAAATATAGGGATCATTTACAGAGTTATTTTAAGGGGGGCCTGAAAATATTTTACTGAGTGCAATATGGGAGAATAGATAAAAAGTGGAAAACCTTCATTAGGAAACAATTATATGTACTCCTGCCAAATAGTCGATATGGTTTACTGGATGACGGGATTATGATAACGGGTTACCCAAACCATTTTCAATTTTATTCATGCATTTATTATCTATTTGTGAACCTGCAGTAGCTACGTTCATAAAAATAATGTCGAAGAACCTCAAATGCTATAGTGTTGTAGGTGAGCGTTTTTGCTGACCAGGGAAGAGTTCGGAATGGCTTGATTTGGTGTAATAATGAGAAACAGGTAGGAAGCATGCGGACCTAAGGAAAAACGCCGAGTGAAGAGTACTTGTATCCTACAGGATGGGAACATTTGGAGGTATCTGATGCCATCCCAACCCGCCATTACTGGCGATAATAGGTGATAAAAATACCTCAATACCACACTCCTCGAGCTCTACAGCATACAGAAAGACTGTTTTCGCTTGTAAACTTCCGTGTTATTGCTTCCAAACAAAACATGATCCAGTTGAACATCAAATTCACCACAAAAATGGTCCAGATGCATCTGTAGGCGAGGCGAGATCGCCGTCAGTGAGGAGAGTGAATACCTCAAAAGATATCGGAATGGATTATCTCACACCTGGCGCACCATCTCAGGTGATACCTTAGAAAACGGCCTTTTAGATTGGCGCCTTTTCTGAGTTGGATATTATAGCAAAGGAAAGCTATATTTTCTATTAAAAAAATGTGAAAAAAGTATGAAGATATTAGGACTGAGACCTTAAAAATATTATTCTTTCGGGGTACAATACAGGGTAATAATAAAAAAATTTAAAGGATTATCAATAAAAAGTTTTAAAGGATATAAATAGGATAGGTTACGTAGATTTCAGCCTTATAAGCACGTATGCCAGAAACTCTAATTGTAAACGTAGGAGTGCAATTATTTTAGGCACCTCATTTCATTTTCGGTACTTAATATGAAATACTTTAACAGGCTTTGCTCAGAATCTGTATGGCACGGTGGTAGTATGGTATTGGGGTATATTAGTAATGGTGAATTAGTTGTGTGTTTGTAAGTTCGCCGTCTTTTCATAGTAAATTAACCGCAAGAGGGATGTCACTAGTGTAGTCACTAAAAGTAGTGCTGGCCGCGGTTGCCAAGTCAGTACCATGGTGGTCTGCTCACCCTAAAATCATTCGTTCGAATCCTGCATCGGACATTGCTGTTCGTTTTTAATGGTATTAAATGCTTAGGTTAAATGGTAAGATATCATCTTGGTTTTTTGAGGGCGTAAAAACCAAGTTTTCCACTACTTACCAACAATGCGATTGTTTATTTGTCCGTAAGGTACGCCTGGCGAGAAAAGGAATCAGAAACAAAAATATTGGATGATATTTTACGGTAAAATATTGATGATATTTTAGAGCCAAAAAATGATTTTTTTAGACCAGTGACGGACAGATGTGTAAGTTGTGACGGAAGTGTCAGGCAAGGTATCTGGATTTATGACATGTTAGAGTGAGGTCGACGGGTGGCAAAAAAAAAATAGTGAGGAGTCGCAAGCTAAGTCATGCGAGACGCGGCACAGTGAATGGATGATGCATGCACCAAAATAGTGGAGCGGTAGCAGGTGGGACATCGGATGGAGGCGCCCTCCCGTGTGCGTCTTTCGAGGGTGTCTCGAGAGCGCGAGAAAGTCTTTTCAACGGTTCGCGAGACGCGGAGAATGCACGGCCGCGGAACTCGAGAGCCGTCCCTTCGTCTCTCTTCCGGGAGAGGGCGGAGGAGATGAGGACGCTGGACCACCCCGACTTAAACGACGCGAGAAATGGACGTCGCCCAAGAAAAACATGTTACTCGCGAAGGAGCAACGCGTGCAGCTCCTTGAATCGGACCGGAAAATCTTCAGCAGACGAGCCGTGAGAATTATTTCCACTCACACAAGACCACAACTTTACCCAGGATCCGCGAAGTGTTTTCTAGGATTGGGCAGGTGAGGTGGCAGGTAGAGTGGCTAGCTTATCACACCGAGGGCCCGGGTTCCAATCCCAGCAGTGGGATATACTTTTTATTCCTTTACTAATCCATACTCGAGTGCTGTCTGGAGGTCACTACATGTTCAGTACTCCGTCCGTCGGATGGGACGTAAAACAATTGACTCCTTGGCGCCGTTTGTAAAATAATCTAATGCTGACACCGGGTTTCTCTCCGCCCTTCTTCTGCTACGTGGAAAATTCCGATCTCTAGGTAGCTTCTCATATTTCCTTGGTGAGACAAAAACCTTTACAATCGACCACCGCCCTGGATCAACTGCTAATCTTTTCTCTTTCTCTCCTTACTCTTTTCAATATTCTGGCAGTTTTGAGGTCTTGAGATTTGGTTTTTAGGTGTACCAATTGCATAGGCTTTATCAAACCGTCTCATATAATGCTAATCCTATTGTAAAGACAACATTCATGCCCTAGATTGAAACCCGTGACCTTTAGGTTTCCAAGATATTACCGAACTGGCTACCACGACAGCCCAGGTTTCCATCGAACTGCATGAATGTGGATTCCGAAATTATTCTCTATTCGCCACTTTTTACTTTTTTATCTTCCGGCCAAACAAAAATTAATATATTTTCGTCATCATACCAGACCATCTAGATTTGTTTGACACGGATAAGTGTGCTACGATGAGAACCGAAATATACTGACATTGGAAAACGAAATGCAAATATTAAGAATGCAAACTCAGAAAAAAATCGCCTCCAACAGCTAGCCCCTTCACTGTGGCGTAACAATTCTCTTTCAAATCCTTCAGTACTTGCCTTTCTCCCCAATTCTTCTATTCCTTTCCCTCTATGAGACTACCTGTCGTCCCTGGATATGAGCTAAAATATGATTAATGACATTTGTTTTACCCTCATCCCAGCGACAACAATTCCAATACATATTCTAAGGCAGGGGTTCGCAAACCTTTTTGTACTACGCCCCCTCCTGGTAAAATAGAGACCTTCCACGCCCCCCTTCACAGTAAATTTTGTGGGCATGTGAAAAAAACAAGCATTGCATTGAAAACAAAACATAATTTTACTATCACAAAATACAGCATTATAAGTTTCAATTTAAAGAAACACTCTTAAGAGAAAAACATCGACAAAAAGCTATATATTTTTGCTATAAAAGAGTTTTATACAAGTGGATTGTTAAGTTTTCTAAACATCAAGGTGGATTTTAAAAATCTGCAACAAAATTTGTTAAAGAAATGTATGGATTTTATTTACTTAGAGATTTTTATTTTTAACTGGTCTCGCGCTCACGCCCCCCTGGGGGAGCGCGCCCCCCAGTTTGGGAACCCCTGTTCTAAGGGATAATATGGAAAGCGAAGGGGGTTGGGTAGGTATAGTGGTTGGAGTACTGGAGGCCCCAAGTTCGACCCCTGGTAGTAGAAGGTATTTTAGTTGGTAAATCAATGCAAACTCGTGTGTACTTCGTTCATCGGATGGAAAGTTACGCCGTGCTCCCCTTGGCGCCTATCGGTAAGAGCATATAACTGCCGACGCACTATGGTCGGAAATGGTCGCAAACTGGCTGGACAAAAGTCCGAAATCAAAGTTAGAACTTCTGAACAAAATTGGTACTACTAGAAAGAATATAATTCAGGCTATATAAATGTATAATTAATTTACCATATAGAACGTATTTTAGCCACTCACTTGTCTTGAAAGTTACGACTTCTTATCCGCGCCATGATTCTGGGTTTTAGAGGGCGAAACTATATTTTAAGAAATCAGGATTACCGTGACGTAATTTTCCAACTTTTTACGCTTACATATTAGGAAAATGAACCATTTTCAATACTCTACCCTTTTCTGTGTGTTAAAGGCGCAAAAGACTTAATAAATAATACGAAATTCAGAGAGATTTTGGAATATTTTTTCGGAAATCCAGGCCTACAAAAAATGCCCCACGGTGCCCCATCGTGATACTCACACAAATGCATAGAATGGAGTTATTACAAGCGTTCTGCATAAAAATATTAGGCGCCTTTTTGAATTAAGCCCAATATATACTGAGGTTATCACCGACCGGCGCCGGATTCCCCTCCACCCTGAAGCGCCTATCGGTGTGGGTTCAAACTTGAGAACACGAATTAATGAGGAGAGCGATGATAAGGGTGCTACGATGAGAACCGAAAGATACTGACATTGGAAAAGGAAATGCAAATATTAAGAATGCAAACTCAGAAAAAAGTGAACTAAACTGTTTCGGGAAAATATTCCTAGGCTCTGAAAACCTACTGCTACTACTGACATTTACATAATCTTGATAAGAGAAAACGACGGCTCTAAGGGCAGGCAATCTTGCGATATCATCATGTATTTATTACATTTATTGCCACTGTTAATTATTTTTAAATTCCTAGTAACACATGCAGGGGTTTATACATATATGTGCGATGTACTAAAGCATGGGGCGGGCAAAAAGAAGGTACTTATAGTAATGTGCCGCAAACGGGGACGTATGACGTAGAAGCGAAGTTCTGCTATGGTTATTTTACACGAGACCATTAATGGCGCAGTTGGTAGCAGCATCAGTTTGCGTAATTGTGCGGTAAATAACAAAAGCGAGACTTGGATCAAACCGCTGCACACGCCTGCACGTAAGTGAGCAACTCACCGTGAAAATCCGCCGCTGGATCGGCGTGCAATGGATTAGTGCTATTTGTCAGTGCAGAGGCGTAGTGCGCTACAAAGTTTCCAGGGGAGTCTGATTCGAAGTTGCGCAATAGAACAGTCATTACCGCTACTGACGCACTCGTTGTCATTAGTAAATGGTCTGCATACTAAATGAAAAAGATAACTAGTTCGACGCGAGAATTAGTTCGAGAAAGAGAAGTAAGTCTTTTGAGATTGGCAACACGAGTGCTGACTTTCACGTGAAATGTGTACCACTTTCAAGGACTTTGAAGTATTTTAGCAACAGGAGATACGTGTTTAATTGTGCGTTTTTGTTACGTATGTGCTATTTAAGGAGGCTCCACCGAAATTATGAAGTAGATGTCATTTTTGTGAAAATATCAGGACACACAATTTTTTGACCCTTTTATCTATTGGCAATAAAATAATGAGGCCTTCCCATCATATATTTGAAGAAAAAAGGCGTTGAAAATCAGCTATTTTATACGTGGTTATACGGCAGAGCATGGATCTTGCAGTAAAATTAGCAGATTAATAATGTAAAGAGAAATGTCGTTTTGATGATAAACTAATATAAGATGCGCAATTTTGTGTAGAATTAAGCATTGTAAAAAGTTCTCGTTTTACCGCACTTGTTTAATTTATATTAATAAATGTTTGCTTGAAAAAAAGCAGAAAAGCCTTAGTTACATGAAAAGAGGCGCCACAGTATGTTGTTATCATTGGCAACAGTACTTGTGACGGAACGTGCTTACAAGCCTATTTACTAACTTAATTAAGTAATATACCTTACCCAAGTCCTTATTATATTTTTATGTAATTTAAATATTTCATTGGTTATTGACATCTACATACCCTGACATCTACATAATACCCTGCAAGCCACCATAAAAGTGTGGCAGGGGGTGAACTCTCACCAAACATGCACTACATATCATGCATAAAAAAAAGGATCAGTACTTTCATAAGTACTGTTCAAAACTGACATGGTGTAATTGATACTAATTCTTCCAAATCGCAGCAGCGTCATTGTTGTCAAACAGTTTTCAAAAATATCAACATTAATAAAATTCAAAACAAAGAGTTGTATTTGCAAGGGGACAGTTTAAAACAAGTAAGAAATATTTAATCTATTTTAGAATATGTATTAGTGGGATTAAGCATGTATTCTCATTTTGTAAATTAAACGTGGCAGCAACACGTCAGTCATGTTCCGAAGTCAAAATGAGTTAAAACGGCTTGTAAAAAATAGAATGCAACTACAACGTGCTATATAATAGCATACTCATACAACTATTGTGTATGCGTTATCACCCTATAGATGACTTACGTATAGGTGTTTTCCTGGATCGTTATTTATTCATTAAATAACAAAGCTCTTGTAAGGAGGTTCCACCGTGACTCCGCGATTCAATATCCCATAAATCCGTACTATAATATGCCGTATTGTTGACGTATACAGGTCGAATCAACGAGTTTTAACATTGCATTCAAACAAAATGCTACAGACCAAGCAAAATATTCAAATAAAAAACTATTTCGAACAATAGAAGTTCGAATTATCCCATTGTATAAAGAGGTTATCTGATGGGAGAATCGAGTGGATTGCCGCGTCAAACCAATCTTAAAATTGATTTATTCAAAACTGTAATGAACCACAATAAAAGTAGTTTGTAAAAGTTTGGAATAAATCAATTTTCATGATGAAAATCATCCGCAAAGTCACTAGTGAACTTACTTCATTTAATCTTAAAATTATTCACAGATGGTGATGATGATACCCCAAGTCCTATGACAACGCATTGCTTTCGCCACATGTCTAACTCTACATGCACTCATCGTCGGATGAAGGAATATACAACATGCACCTCGCACGCCCCCTTTACTCTGCCCGGAAATCCTTCGCTCACCGCATTGGCCCTGCTCCCACATTCCAGATCGCAATCTGCATCGTTTCTCTCAAGGTCGGCATGTTTCGGGAACGCTGGTGAACACGACGCAATGTCCGGAGTTGCTTGATTGACCTCGCGCTTCCATGAAGTGCGAGAAAAAGTCACTTTGTGTCCAGAAAAACAGGCAATTTGAGAGAGGGGTTGGCGAATAGAGTATTTACTTCCTATCCCGAGGGTCAACGTTCAAACTCCGAAATTCGCACATATTTTAATGATACACTGGTCCCCACTAGTTGTCGGGCAGAGTTCTTCGAGTTCAATATTCCGTACGTCGGATGAGACACGAGGCAGTGGGATCCTTGGTACATTTCCTTTAACATTAGGCTGATGTCGATAAAGGGTTTCTCAACACCAGTGATGAGCAAACTACGGCCCGCGCAGCTTTATTCCTAATCCCAGTTCGATCCAAATTATGAGAAATTTTTAGAAATGCACTCAGTTTCATTCATCACATTCTCTTTCATAATCTTTCAGTCATTAATAGGACTTGTTAACACAAAAAGCACAAGAATTTTGTAAAATGTTTCATTTTTATTTTTTAATAAATTATACTGGCCCGCCTAAAGTTATATTTTTTTCCTTTCCTTTGGCCCCCCTCTTTAAAAAGTTCTCCCACCACTCGCCTAGCCAATCGAAACACCGGTTTTGGAGATATGTATTTTTTTCCATAATTTAAATTGGCATTTGGATATTCCGGTAATCGCACATTTTCAAGTCGTAATGTGTTTGCGGCATTGAACACAAGACATTGAAGTGGTTATGTGGGTAGTGTGCCCTTTTTGTGTTAAAATAAGAGCAAGAAAATCGTACATGTACTTTTGTGTGCGGAGTTTTACATTGCCCTATAAACATTTTTTTGGAGACAGCCAGTAAATTCCTCGAATCAGCCCAAATATCACCCTGAAACACCAAAATCACTGTTTTTCAGCCATGCTTACTCATGTTGAGCAATATTCTCAAGACCATTTGCTTTCATTTTCATTAGGGATGGGTCGGTTCGGTTCTTCGGTTCTCGGTTCCACCGGTTCTTGAGCTTAGAACCGGAACCGGAACCGAGGCCAAAAATAATCGGTACCGAAATAATTGGCGTGAAAACCAGTTTGAAACATGCTCACACTCTGGAAGTGGAGGCTTCACATTAAACCCTGGTGAAATAGTGTACTTAGATGCTTCAAAGTCGCGAATTATTCTAATTCAGTCCCTGAAAATGATTGATTACCTTATCTTACCATTGAGCAATGAAAAGTAAGTGGTAAATTAAGAACCGGAACCGAGAATCGGAACCGAGAACCGAAGTTAAGAACCGAACCGGAACCGGAACCAAAAAAAAGTGGAACCGACCCATCCCTAATTTTCATCTTTTCAAAAATTATATTGGCCCGCCTAAAGTTTTTTTTTCCTTTCCTTAGGCCCGCCTCATTAAAAAGTTTGCCCATCACTGCTCTACACGATTCCTTCATTTAATAACAACTAGAGATGGGTCTAAAAGAACAGAACAGTTCAAAAAGAACTGTTCCGAGAAATGAACTGTTCACTAAATGAACAGTTCCCTAAATCTCCCTGTTCACCAAGTTTCACCATACACCAAAGATGGCATAGAGGTTACATGGCGTTCACAAAGGGAGAACCCTGTTGAGTAGAGAACTGTTCTTTGCGGAACAGGATGAACATCCCAGTTCCGTAGAGAACTGTTCTTTGCAGAAGAGGATGAAGATCACTGTTGAGTAGAGAACTGTTCTTTGCGGAACAGGATGAACATCCCTGTTCAGTAGAGAACTGTTCTTTGTGGAACAGGATGAAGATCACTGTTCAGTAGAGAACTGTTCTTTGCGGAACAGGATGAAGAGCACTGTTCAGTAGAGAACTGTTCTTTGCGGAACAGGATGAACATCCCTGTTCAGTAGAGAACTGTTCTTTGCGGAACAGGACGAACATCCCTGTTCAGTAGAGAACTGTTTTCTGCGGAACAGAGTGAAAAGCCCTGTTCAGTAGAGAACTGTTCTTTGCGGAACAGGGTGAACATCTCTGTTCATCTTCTTCAGTGAACAGCCTACGTGTTAACTGTTCAGTAGGGAATGCAATGCGTTCTTAAGTGAGCAGATTGTACTCCAATGGCAAATTGTTTCGCGAAATTGCATACACTTTGAAAGTTACAGTATTTTGAATATTCCTGTAATAATACGTTTTCGTGCATAAATAGTGAATATATTTCTCTTATTAAATGACCAGTTAATCAAAGGAAGAGGTATTTCTGCTTTTAATAAATATAATAATTCTATTTATGGTATAGTATAAAGCGTGGTTTTTGCACAACATGTTCATTTTAAATTCATATTCGCGCTATTTTCAAGTACTCTAAACTATTAAAACGTATATCACAAACAACTACGCACTCGTTTCGGCACGTCAAATTGTAATTGCAGCATAGGTTTCATGCACAAATGCAATGGAGAAACATCGTAAGGAGAAAATTAAAAGCAGATCTGGACTAAATTGTTTTGCCCAAGGTTTTAATTGAAAATACTTGGGGTCGTACGTACTTAATTCAGGGTCGTATTATATTCCGACCAATACGGTAAATCAATAAAGAAAATTGTTTTAATACGGCTTTTTTAAAATCAAGTCCTCACCTTGTCAGTTTCGAAGGTTTTTGGTCCTCAACTAATAAAAATATCATAAATCACTGAAATATGCCTCTCAAAGAAACTTTTGGACAGACTTATATGCTCCGTATTATTATTCTGTTGTTCCGAATTATCAAGTGAGGATCGTCGTAGTGCTTCTGTTAACTTTTAATCTTGTGCAACATTTTTTCTTCTCTACGCTGTGTTAACTTTGTTTCTTTGAGCTAACATTCGAACCAGCCTTTGGCTCGACTATATTGTGTCGCTCCGTATAACCATGATCATTAGTGAGCCCGTGAGCCATGAGTAAAAAGTCACAATCTAGTCTTATCTGGTCGTACTTCACCGATTTGGACATTGATTTGAAAAAAGCTAAGTGCGATTTATGTGGGCAAGTGATGGGTTACAGTGCATCCATTTCAAATTTAAAAAGACATCAAGTCTCGACATCCCACAGTCGACGTGTCTGCATTGAGAGGTCCTAAAGCCATGGCCTCAGTACGTTCTACGGTGAAAGAAGCAGTATCCAACGTGGAAGAAGACGAGCAGATTGAAGGTCCTCCAGCATATAGTACCCCTGGTTCCCTAAGAGCCACTGCAAGACCATCGACATCATCCAACGTGACTACGACTGGTCAAGCTGATCGCGGTAACATTCCTAATGTAGTGCAGTCGACTATTTCATCGTTTGTTCAAAAACACAAAATTGGTGAAATGCAACGGAAGAAGATCAACAAATGCTTGCTGAAATTATTTTTTCAAGATTTTCAGCCTTTTTCCGTTGTCAACGATTAAGGTTTTCGGAGTTTTGCTGCAGCCCTTAATCCAGCATACACACTTCCCTCGAGGATAACAATAACATCTGCCCTTATTTCTGCTGCGTATGAACAGTGTATGAATGCAGTAAAACGAAACTGGAGGGTGTAAATAGTATTTGCCTGACTACCGACGCCTGGACTTCAAGGAACCTGGAGTCATATGTCGCAGTTACGGCTCATTACATCACTAATGACTTTTCACTGCAGTCCATCCTACTAGGGTGCGCATCGACCGAAATGCAACACACCAGTAAGAATTTAGCTACAGAAGTGCGGAGAATCACTGAAACATTCTCTCAGTCAAAAAGTCTTGGTGGTAGTAACGGACAATGCAGCTAACGTGAGGAGTGCTGTGATTAATGAGCTAGGATGGAAGCATTTAGGCTGTTTCGCGCACACATTAAACCTAATTGTTCAAGGCTCGTTGAATCCAGTGAAGACTTTGTTAGATAAAGTCAAAACAATTGTGGCACATTTTAAGAGAAGTACTTCAGCCACGGACAGCTTATTGCTGATTCAGCGAAATTCTGGGATAATTAATCCAAAAAAATTGAAGCAGCATGTTTTAACGAGATGGAATTCCACTTTTTTTATGCTCCAGAGGATGATTGGTTTAGAGAATGCGGTGAAAGCCACTGTATCCATAATCAACAAGAATTTGCCAGTTTTGTCGGAGGAGGAATGGAAACTCTGTGCTCAGCTATGCGCTATTTTGAAGCCATTGGAGACAGTAACACGGCAATTAAGCGGCGAGAAGTACATCACGGGGAGTCAAGTGTTGCTATTTACTCAAGGATTATCCTCGATTTGTAAGAAGATGCCGAGGGAAGAATATTTACCCCCGAAAAAAAAAGTTTTAAAAAAATTGTCCTTGGGAATCACCACAAGATTTGAAAACTTGGAGCACAGTAATACTATATCCATTTGCACATTCTTGGATCCTCGCTTTAAACTACATGTTTTTTCCGAAGAACTAGCAGCAACAAGGGTAAAAAATACTATCATCGCCCTCGTTAAACGATTAATAGAGGAAAATTCTGCTAGTGACATCGCTTCCAGCTCAAGGGTGGAAAATATCCAACAGATTCTTCAACTGTCAGCCAAGACCACTATGACATATTTGAGGATTTCAGAAAGAAATATTGACAGAAAGATGGCATCAAGTCAGCCTAAAGTTAAAATAATAATATCCTATACTTCTTGAGTCACATCACTATCAAATATTTATGTATCTCTTCGTTTCTTTTAGCCGATTCTACTTCGACAGCGATTGCAGAGGTGCAAAGATATATCGAAGATGTTACCCTTCCTCGGCAAGAAGATCCTCTACTATGGTGGAGACAACGCCATCATATGTATCCAAATTTGTCTAGTTAGGTGAAAACGAAATTTAATGTGCTGGCAACCTCAGTTCCATGCGAAAGGATATTTTCTAAAGCTGGAACGGTTGTTAGTGTCCGTCGTACACGCCTCAGCTCTCAGCATGTTGAAAAACTTTTTTATCTGAACTTAAACTCGTATCTTGTTAATGATTATGTGTGAATGTCAACATTTACTAAAAAATTAATTTTCTTCAGACATCTCTAACTAGTCGTCACAAAATGTGGTGCTTCGTCCTTATATCCCATCTCATAGTTTAGTGACTTTTAGTGATTTTGATCAACTATTTTATCAATTTAGTGCGTATCCAGATACCCCCAAGTTTTTTTAATGATTGCCTATTTATTTTCTGTATTAACCTGTTCTTCCGGAACTGTTCTTTTGAACTGTTCTTTTCCCTGAACAGGATCAAACTGAACTGTTCACTAAAATGAACAGTTTGGCACATCTCTAATAACAACCTTCCTCTTACATAATACCGACTTATCTTAGGAGCACAAGCTATCTTACTCGTAGATCACCTTCTCCCTAATAACTACAACAAGAATCGCAACCGTTCCAACCCACACCTACATGCTATCAACTCAGTCCACTATACTCGAGATATATCCCCGCGCGATAGGATCAGGACAAGATAAACAACACACCTATCTGCATTTCAGATTGTTGTTGCAATGACATTATTAAAATAACTTACCCAACTTCTTATTAGATACACATAAATACTCAAAATATCGTATATCGCAACAAATGAAACAAAATGTTCAGGTGAATTACGACAGCTTTTAAAGTGGATAAGTACCTACTGTTCCCAATTCAGTAAAGTTCATGTTGAAACAACACACACAGGTACTTCTAAATGTTGGGGACGACCACCATAACACTGAAACTGTTCGGACCAATAAAAAAGTCCAAATAAACCCCTGAAATTTAATATTGATTGCTTATTTTTTCCAAGAACAGAATAAATTTGATTCTTTTTGTGAAACATTGAAATATTTAGGGTAAAGATTAAAAAATTAACAATGCCATCATGGCGGTGATTTCAAGCAATAGTTTTCAACAAAATCGATACGTTAACGATTCTCAATCCTATGTAGACCCAAAATTTCACGTATTCCGCATTTAATACATTTTTAGGTGTTCTTCGCCGGTAAAACAATTTTATATTAATCATTTCTACGCTTTTTCTACACTTCTACACGTTTATTTTCTAATAATATTTGCCGCTTGAGTTGATACTATGCCCTACTCACCCACTCGCCATCCATAATGTCTATTTCTCCATCATTTAGCTTTTAGTCCGTCCACCTACTCTTGACTATTGAACGAATAAGTGCGCGCAAAATGTGACAAAGGCATCCTCCTAAATGCCCCGGACTATTGTCTCACAACACTCGCATTAAACAACGTCGGTCTATAGAGACGCCGTTTTCAAACCTTCACTCCATTGTAACGTTCCAATTCGGGGCGCATTCCAATTAAAACATAGATAATCCACGCAATTACTGGTTGGTAAGTACCTTGACATCAGTAATGGCATCATTTTAATGAGGGAATAGAAATCTGCAAATATAAGAGCAATATTTGGTCCACAGAGTGGTACTTACGCTGACGATAACTTTAAGGCCAACAAATTAGGCTAAGGGGGCCACACACCTTTAAAAGCATGTTTTCGAAAGCTTCGCTCGCGAAAATAAACAGGCAATAAGCAATGATGGAAACGCCAGAATAATGATGAAATTGGTACCCGTTCGTACACTGATCCTACCGTTACGAATGATCGTATTGACGAGACTTCCGCACCTCACTACGCTTTTGGTATCCATTCCCCTCTGTTACTGTTTTACATTTGTTTCCTCCCTTTAAAACCAACGCATCGTGAAAAAACCTCCCGCCACCCGTCCAAAAATTCGAATGAAAATTTTTATGAGCTGAAAATTGTCACCAAACTTTGTCCTCTGGGTATCACGCAGTGTCTCCCTCAGGCGCTGAAATGACGTTCCCCTTCAACGTCCTCTCACTCTACT
Source organism: Platycnemis pennipes (assembly GCA_933228895.1). Taxonomy (NCBI): domain Eukaryota; kingdom Metazoa; phylum Arthropoda; class Insecta; order Odonata; family Platycnemididae; genus Platycnemis; species Platycnemis pennipes. The sequence continues at coordinate 117,081,384 of OW121850.1, forward strand.
TGCACGCTCCCAGAAACACAACGCACCCATTTCCAAATTTCTCCTGCCACGCCTCGCCATGGCTGGGAGAGAAAAAACGGGTCCAGCCGCAGACTCTCAAAATGCTCTCCGCCGCTGTCGCCGTCACCTTCCGAGCAGCTGAGGACTGCCCGGCTGCCTGGGCAGGGGGTGGGGAGAGGAGGAGAAGGGGTGGAGGATATATTAAAAACGGACACATGTCCCCCTCCCCTGCCTTCTCGCCATCCAAAGTCCCATTCCCAACCACCTCTCTTCCGATACACTCACAGCCCAGCGGGTTTTATCAGAGCTCTTTGACCGCAACGGGCTGCTACAAACGTAACGTTCTCGAAACAGAAAGAGTACCTGCTGCAATGAATACCTCAGGCGAAGACACGAGTTATGAACGTGGGGAGTCAAGAGGAAACGAAGTAGCTACATGGAGAAGGACGAGTCATAAGAAGAGCAAACACTAGTGCCTTTCTTAGTGCTACCGATTATGTACGTACTGTTATGAACAAATATTTTTAACTTTTTCTGGTGATCTTTTGCTCCTCAAGCTAAACCATTAATGAATCCAACCCGCGGGATGTTGTACCAGAAGAGACAACAAGCAACAGGCCTTTAGCTTGGTATATATAGGATATTTATTATTAGCGTAACCAGTCTATTAAATGAATGAAATTGGGAATCAATGTTAGATCGCATGTTGAAATTAAGACTTAATCTCTTAAACAAATTCCAAGACCATATTTTCAGTGATTATTGTAAAAATATTTTGCGGACCCCAACTAACTATGGTAGACAGGACCATAATCACAAAATTAGAGAAATTGATTGCCGAACTGACAGATTCAAAATGTCCTTTTTACCTCGTACTATTAGGGATATGAATAACGGTAAATATATCCAGTACGATTGTAGCAATGGATAACATTGGTAGCTGCATGTTGGTATAAGGACTTGAAGCTAGCCCAACGGCATGTTTTTGCATGTATGCTTTGCTATTTTTATCTTTTTTTAAATAGCGTAGTTTTGAACAGTACGTATACAAGTACTAATCCTTTTTTATGCATGATATGTAGTGTATGTTTGGTGAGAGTTCACCCCCTGCCACACATATTTATGGTGGCTTGCAGGGTATTATGTAGATGTATTTCAATCCTGCCGCGTGAGCAGTGGTGGAATTCACATTATGCGAAAAAATTAACCTGGACCGGGAATCGAACCACGGACCTTTTTCTTACCGGGCCACGGCGCTGACCACTACGCTACCCAGGATCCCTAATTCGCATGGCAATTTCACCGAGGTTCAACGTTTGAGGTAACAACATCTAGTGACTTTTGCCTGGTAGGTAAGAATTTAAACTAGTATAATTACATCGTGAATTATAAAAGAATACATTTTATTTGATATGCTGTCTGGGAATGAATTAATTATGAAACATCAGAAAGACAATGTCAGGAGGATGTATATACGCAGAAAAGAATACTTTAGTATATATATTGTGCTCTAGTGGTTCCAATAGCGATGAGATTTGATTTCAATAGTATGCATTTCATTCAAATCTCTTTCCACACATTCTTTCAGGCACACGAGAAAAATCTGTTTTTGTATTGATGGAAAGTTGGAAAAATAGCCTGTTTCCCGCATTACTTTCGCAAAAATCCACTATTCAGCAACATTTTCTGTAGTATAATATATTGGTGAGCAGCATGAGAGAAGAGACCAGTGTTCAACTGGAAAAACAAAAACTTGAAGAGGTGAAAGAGTTCTGCTACGCAGGAAGCCGAGTAACCAACGATGGACGAATCAAAAAAGAAATAGTAAGTAGAATATCCCAAACGAAGAGGGCATTTTATCAAAAGAAAAATCTTCTAACAGCTGGAAATACAAGCGTAGAAATAAGGAAACAGAACATACAGCTGAAGTGTATTTCTTTACGGCAGTGAGGCATGGACGATGACAGCAGCGGAGAAGAAAAGGGTGGAAGCATTATAAATGTGGTGCTATCGAAGAAGGAAGAAGATACCATGGATCGACCGAGTGGCAAACGAAGAAGTCCTAAGAAGAATGGGAGAAAAGAGGTCTACTGTAAACCCTAAAAAGAAGACGGGACACCTTAATAGACCGTATCTTAAGATGATGATGAAGACAATCGTGGAGGGAAAAGTGTACGGGGAAAATGATGGAAAAGACAGGCCTTGTACGATATACATGAAACGGGTTGTGAATGATGAAAATTATGTCAATATGAAGATGTTAGCCGAGTAGAATCGAGTGGAATGCTGCGTCAAACCAATCATAGGATTTTGGACCGATAGTGATGATGATTCTGTAGTCTCATATATTTATTAATTCACTAAGCCCTTTATATTAAATAGTGGTCAATAACTCGCGTACAAGTTCAGAGATCATTTATAACATACATATAGGAACTTAAATGTCGCTAAAGCAATCATTTGGACGCTCAAAGGTCGTCTCTTCTGGTATCAAATAAAATACCGGGGATAATCATTTCCATACTAAAATCTGCAGCAAAGGTATGAGGCGGGATTATGATGAACGTTTTCTGACGTGACGGAAACGGACGGTGGCGTTGTTGAAGTAAGGAGAATGGGAACGCAATGAAGCTAATCACGACGGACGGACATTGACTTGCCGCCGACGTACGTTAAGGAAAGTTTGTCAAGGTCTATAGCTTTGCCGTCGCGATAGTTTCCGTTAGCCAATCACGAGTGACTTGAAAATCAAGAGGGGGTTCGGATGGCGGTGACACTTTTCAAACATTTTTTTCGACCACTGAAAATCGTCCTTTTTCGATGACATTTTCACAGCACAGCCTGCTTTGTTCACACTTTACTTACGCTTGAAAAGTTTTGGAAAAAGGTAAACACTTATGGTTTTACACCAATTCGAACCCGAGAGGTGACTGCTCTCCGCGCCGCCATATTGAAAAACGGCAGTGTTTCCAATCTGCCGTCGTTTGTGATATGCCACCAACAATTGAGTAGCTACGCTGGCGTTCACCGCCACCGTCCGTTTCCGTCTCGTCAGCAAACGTTCATCGTAATCCCGGCCTAACGAACATTTTTTCATCTTTTTCGAGCAATAATTTTATATTCAAGTTCTAAAAAGAAACAATGTAAAAGATCAGAAATAGAAGGCACCCACTATACAAAATTAACTTGCAATGAAATGCGAAGGCATCCGGTGAAAATTTCCACTTTCATCGCCAGAGCAGTAGCCTCCGGAGAGTTTTTTCCACCTTCGTATTTAGTCAACTTCGACTGTTAATGGAACATGCCTAATTCCAAATTCTGATTAATTCGGTCACGGCATAAATTTCCGGGTCACGTACGTGCGTATTCCGAGACGGAAAATACGACAAGCTCAAATTATCGAGCAGCGGATCCCTTCAAATTGCCCCTATCCCTGAAAATGAGAGCATTTTCATTCTAGCTATCGTTGACGCCACCCATGAAATTGTACGTTAAAAAAACGACCGTGTAATTAAGGCATAATATAGTCTCATTCTTAAGAATCCCAATATCCCTCTTCCCAAGGAATTCTTTCACCGCGTGCCCCAATGATTAACTCTCCTCAACCCTTCCTTTCACACCATTCAACTTTGCTTTTTATAAAACTTTTCCGTCGGTAATATCAATTAGCGAGGGATATTTTTCGCTCTTCCGCGGCGTCTGCTCCTTCCAACGGCTCTCCGTCACTTCTTGGCGGGCTCCTCACCCCCCTCAATCAACCCTCCTCCTTCCACTTTCGACGACTCACCCCTTCTCCCCCATCCAGGGTCGCGGCAGCTGACGCCCTCTTTCGGGAACGGGTGGACTCGAGAAACATCGACTCGTCCCGCGAGCCCACGATGACGTTGCTGTTATGGAAGCCATTCCAAAAAGAGCTTATTTTTCCACCTATGGTATCGTCCACGTCCATAGAATCGCAGGAAATGGTTTGAATGCTTTTGACACGGTCCTTTCGCGCATTATTTAAATTTTCAAGCGAAACATTCATGGAATGGAGTATCGATGAAAAGTTTCAATTTGTCATGTTCTTATTTATTTTACAATTATCTATGACCTTAACAACGTCAATGTATTTGTCAATTTCAAACATTATTTGATCCGAGGAAGGCACAGAAATTTTTCAATGGAATGCCATTCCTTGACCAGGGCCTCGATCATGGATCTTCATAAGGCGTGCGCTAGCGTTACCGTTATTTTTTGATTTAACTTACGTCAGAGAGAACGTGATCTCGGTTCTTCATTTTTTGCACAGCACTTCAAATTGCTTATCTCAATCAGTGGAGCGAATTTTATAGACGGTTATTGTTAACCCTGCGCTACTCTAGGGGTAAGCGTTAACGATAAAGATTGCGATAACCGAAAGATAGATCCCTGATTCCACACCAGGTCTCGTCTGGAAAGGTCAATATTCCGTCCGTCGGATAGGGTGTCAAACCGCGGACTGTTAGGCTTCTCTCGTCACAAAGACGGCAACGCCGACGCTGGATTTTTCTCTGTCAATTCTAGTAGTTTAAATTTTCATGTAAGTTATCTATCATCAAAAATTCTCTCGATCTTTAAATTTTTCGTCCGATGGGAAAATCTAACAGCACGTGGAGAAGCAGGGTAAAATTTGTCGAGTGAAAGAAAGGAGATAAGTTAAGAAATAAATTAAAATTCAGCCTCAAGAGAATTCCATGAGAGTAAGATTGATATGTATTATAATTTGCTGAAGATTATAAGAACGGTAGACTTCCAAAACGTCATCCGCGAGATGCCAAAGTAAAGAAATCTCGAGGACTAGGCAAGAGATTCTATGCATCCACCAGGATGGTTATAATACATGGGCAATTATATAGAGAAATCAGGTAATGGACTGATGTCGCAAAGCATATCAAACCTGCTGGAGGCCATGACTATATCGTATGCTCACCGAAATATTTTATAATACAAAAAAAGCATCGAACTCAGACCCAACCTTACAAGAGCAAACAAGATTTTAAATTGCAGAATTGTTGACGCATAATACGCTAAACACATGATAAATAAAGATTGTATCACAATAAAGACAACAATTACACTGTGAAACCAATGATGATTAATGACCCAGTTAATTATGCAATATGTTTGAGTCGGGGACTTCCTGAAGAGTTTTTCTGCCGCATCCTTACGCATAATTTCATATACTGTTTCCAATACTGAGATTTCATTGCTATCGCTACACACACCACCAGTTATATTCTGCTACCAAATTTTCAACCGCCTCTTCGGCCTTGCCCTGACTTCTGTCGAAATCCAAAGAATTTATTTGCAATCCGAAATGACAGAACATACCGATGCATAAATGCAAACGGTCACAATTCTACGAATGCACGGTCGAACAATTATTAGCAGGTGTTTACCCTCATTTACACCAAATATTGAATACACCGCCAGCATTTGGAATCAATGAATGATGATCGATGCCTGAACAGAATTCGGAGAAAGGCAGCCGATCTGTGAAAAAGTGCTGCAACACAAAGCATCGCAGAATTACTCGAAAGTCTGGATTGATGACTGCGTGGACGGCATACGATTGATTTGTTAAAAATGAACAATAAAGGGAATAGTAATAGTCCACTTTCATGTAACACACTTGTGATATACTCCTACCCCTCCAATGAATGTTCAAAAAGGAGGTCATTTAGTGTAAGGGTTAGATTACTGGTTTCCGACCCCGAAGGTTCGGTTTCAAGCCCAGGCCTGGAAGATTTTCCCTAAAATTACCGATCGCAACTTAAATACCTTTCGGAGAGCAGTCCAAGTTCAGTACTTCCGCTACCAGATGGAACGTTAAACTATGTACCCCTTGGTGCCTTTCGCTAAGAACTAATACCGACGCCGGGTATTTCTCCTAAGCTCTCTAAGCTCTCCTAAGCTCCTAACCTCTCAATCCCATCCCTATAACTACTCCCGGTTTAAGGCGCTTTAAAGGGCAGAACTGGCTTGAAACCACAGATAACTCAACAGATCACACTCACGAGTCATTACTGTGGAACGAAAATATATAATATTTCCTGTCTACGATAGTGTTCCATTCGGAGGAGCACTAAACTTGAAGTAGGTACTCTTCAAACAGCAGTCAATTGGGGGGGGGGGGGGGATATTTGACAGAAAAATCACTGGAACTGCCGGGATTTTAAACCCTGGCCCTCAGGATGAGAAGCAAATACTCTTACAGCCACAACAATCCGATCCCACTGATTTTCGGGCTAACATATATTTTTCTGCAATATCAAAACAGGGTTAACGACATTCATTTAACACTTTTACCGCAAATAGAATACTCTAATTGGATTAAAAAAATAAATTTTTGAAGGATATAATACAAATATCTGTCTGGAGTACCTCTAACCTAAATATTTCTTTAAAGCATCCTTGTACCTTTATTCCTCCAAAGCAAAGAATATATTTTTTTAAATTTAGTCATGATTGAACGCCGTGCATATTTGGAAAATTTATTGATACGTTTTTCGTCAATATTACACTGGATTTGCGTAAGATATCTCGTCTATGAAATAAATCGAAAAAAACTGAATTTTTACTTTAGGAATACATAGATTGTCCAGCTGAGCTATATAAAATGTCTGTATAAACTCATGCATTCACTAAATATTTACTTTACAGTTTGAGAAAGGAGACCAAGGACTGCACTCATTGGCACCATAAAAGATAGGTTTTGATTGATACACTTGTATTTACATAATTGAATATATTAACAACTATTCATACCCCTAATTATACGAGGGAAGAAAAAAATCAGTCGGTTCGACAATAAATTTTACTAATTTTATGTTCACGGCACCATATTAGAAGTCCTAAGAAGAGTGGGAGAATTAGAGAAGTCTGCTGAAAACTATTCAAATTACTATTCCAAAGGTACATGTTTGGCTATATTGACAGACGGTGTGCAAATAAAATAATACCATTGCTACGGCAGTGAGGCATGGACAATGACAGAAGTGGAGAAGAAAAGGGTGGAAGCATTCGAAATATGGAAGAATGATGAAGATAAAATGGATTGACAGAGTGACAAATGAAGAAGTCCTAAGAGGAGTGGGAGAAAAGAGAAGTCTGCTGAAAACTATAAAAAGAAGACGGGACATCTTAATCGGCCACATCTTAAGACACGATCGCCTGATGAAGACTATCGTCGAGGGAAAAGTGGACGGGAGTAATGGAAAAGGCAGGCCTCGTATGAGTTACATACAACAGTTCGTAAAGGACGTGAAAGAGAGAATTAATATGAACGTTAATATGAAGAGGTTGACCGATAGAAGAATCGAGTGGAGGGCTGCGTCAAACCAATCCTAGGATTGCTGACCCATGATGATGATGATGATGGCACCATATTAAGTTGCAAAATGTTTTATACGTCATCAGTAATTATATTCAGGGATTATCCAATTCTTCAATGATACCTTATTCGATCATGTTCAAATGCAAATATGTATTTAAAACCTTCCTCCTTACGAAATTATACGGCCTAAACTCAATTACCCGCAAATTGATAGTGTTGAGCTGGTAACGTATGGACAAGCGCCTTCGCGCAAGTACAGCGATAAACCTCTTCAGATTTAAAGTTGAATCGATCACCTTATTTCGAACACGCGGACCGAGAGACGATAAATATTCCGAAGGCGCGCATACGTTTCGCTCGGAGAGGAGAGAGAAAGGAGACGACAAATCTTCGCGCACGGGAGAAATTAGGCGGGAGTCGGTGAAACGTCTCGGCGGTGGGGTGGATTGGCTGGCGGGGAAGAGAGGTGGGGTTAGCAGTTCATCTACATCTACATCTACATAATACCCTGCAAGCCACCACAAGGGTGTGTGGCAGGGGGTGATTGCTCACCAAACATGCACTACATATCATGCATAAAAAAGGAATAGTATTAATATAGTAGTCAGAACTACACTATTTAAAAAGATAGAAATTGCAAAGAAAACATGCAAAAACATTCTGTTAGTAGGGTTAGCTTTAAGTACTCATACCAACATGCAGCTACCAATGCTATTCATTGCTACTCTCCGATAGGACATATTTACCGTTATTCGTATCTCTTATTGTGCGAGGGAAAAAGGACATTTTGAATCGGTCAGTTCGGCAATCAATTTCTCTAACTTTATGATTATGGTCCAGTCTGCCATAGTAAGTTGGGGCTCGTAAAATATTTTTAACATCATCACTGAAAATATTGCCTTGGAATTTGTGGAAGAGATTAAGTCTAAATTTCAACCTGCGATCTGACAATGATTCCCATTTCAATTCATTTAATACACTGGTTACGCTAATATAATTATCGTATCGTCCCTTTACAAATCTTGCCGATCTTCGCTGCACACATTCAAGCTCATTACTTAGACCCAGTTGCGGATGGGTGGTCAGCTGGAAGGATTTCGCAGTGCCAAACGGAGGGTAGCATGGAGGGTGCTCCCAAGAAAGAGACGGCGGGTGTGGAATGCGGCCCGGGAGGGCGGGAGAATTGTATACCGCCTTCCTTCTGTCTCTCTTTCTGTCTTTCTTCGTTCGCGCTTGAAGGGTCAAAAGTTACCCGGCCCCTTTCCCCGGCAGGCGTCTAGGACTAATGAAAATGTTAAATTTACATCATTAACCTATGATAACAAAACATTTCTGTTATTCCCACAAAATCTATTTTCTGGTTCAATTTTTGTTCTGAGATTAAACCATTAGTCCAGCTTCTAAATGAAATAATGAGAGCTTCTAATTTGGCTTAATTAAAATTGTTCGAAGACTAGAAAATCCAAATGCCAATAAATAAATAATTGGACATACGGGTGTATGCCGCGTCGTATATCGAACTTTGCCCCGACGTTTCGTGACCGACTGCTGGTCACTTTTTCAAGGGAATGATGGTGGTGTTTGGCGGTGCTGGCTTTTTATTTGTTTCAAGTGGGAGAGGTGGGCGGAGGGGGTGAGGACTAAGGACGGGGGGGGGGAGATGAGGAAATGCTGTGGATGACTGGGTTCCATGTACTGCTGATTCTTAATCCGGTGTCTCTGGCTTTCGATGGCTTCACGGATGAGTCTTGGTTTAAAATGTTTTACCTTGGCGATGACTTTAGATTTTTCAAAATCGACCGCGTGTCCCGTGGCTTCGTGCTCCGCTACGGCCGACTTCGTCGAGTACCCCAGTCGAATGGCCCGTTCATGTTCTTCTAATCGAGTTTTGACTGTGCGTCCAGTTTCCCCGATGTATTTCTTATCGCAAGTTCGGCAGGGTATTTCGTAGACTCCTTCGATTTGGAGTGGTGTCCTGTCCTTCACATTTCCCAAGAGGTGACTTACTTGGATATGGGGTTTAAAAATGGCCTTAATGTCAAACTTTCGAAGGATATTGCCGATCTTATCTGTAGTGACCACACCAATTTACAAATGCCAAATTAATTATGGAAAAAGATACCTCCGAAACCGGTTTTTCGATTGTCATGGCAATCATCAACGGGGAGAGCCAGGCAAAACAGGTCAGAACCTGTCGATAGCCAAGAGGAGAGTGGAGAGACTCTCCGCTTGGCTCTCTAGCTGCATTAATTCCAATCTCTTCTCGACATGTTCTGACCTGTTTTGCCTGGCTCTCCCCGTTGATGATTGCCTTGATAATCGACAAACCGGTTTCGGAGATATTATTTTCCATAATTAATTTGGCATTTGGATTTCTAGTCTTCAAACAATTTCAAGCTTCTAAATTATCCCTGAGACTGACAAAATGTCATCGGTTAATGAAGCAAATAGTTACGATGACCGGTTTTCTTCGTCATTGATCAGAGACGACCAAAAACTAAGGTCATTTGCGCCATTAGGAATAGTTTGGTATGGGAGAAGAGGTTGGAATTAATGCAGTTGAACGAGGATTGAGAGGAATCGGGCGTCGGCGGTGACCTGCCCTTGGCGAAAGGTACCGAGGGTTCCACTGTTTCACGTCCTTCCTAATGTCCGGCGCACTACACTTGTAGTGTTCTCCACATGCCGTTCGAAAAGGGACTGGTATACCATTGAGAAATCTCCACCACGAACGGGAATCGACCCTACAATTGATAGAGTACTTGAGTTTGAAGTACACTTGCGACGTACGTACGTCACTCAATTAGGAATCTGCATGCCAACGAAAAATCTTTGTCACTGCGGATTTCGTACCCCGGCTCTCAGGATGATGGACCGAAACTCAAGGTATTAAGCCAACCCAATCTCCTTAATTCACGGTGCGGTGATCATTTGGGAGTCAGTTAAGGCCACTTACATTATTTACAGTAGGGAGACACTTGGATGAGGGTAGAAATCTTTCATTGGAAGGAGAAGGTGTAATGAAGTATTATAATTTTAATTTATAACATAATAATATCGTATGAAGACAATCGTCGAGGGACAAGTAGACGGGAAGAATGGCAAAGGAAGGCCTCGTGGGAGATGTATGGAACAAGTGATGAAGAATGTGAAAGAGGCGAACTACTTAAATATGAAGCGATTAGCCGATAGAAGAACTCAGAGGAGAACTGCGTCAAACCAATCTTAGGATTAATGACCAATGATGATGAATAATATCGTACGTGATCAGTGTTGTAATTCAAATACGTACTTCAATCTCTACTCCTTCTGAAATAATACGGCCTAAGACTAATCACCCATACGTTAATAACGGCGCAATTGACCTTGGCGACCTTGGCTGACTGTCAACTCGAAGTAGAGGGTGAACAACAGTATCTTAATTGCAATAAAGCTTCCAATGTGGTCCTTTGCCGCAACTTGGAGAGTTTAAAAACAAACTAACCGTTTGCGTAATGAAATCGGGGAAGTCCTGACATGAGGATTTTCCTGGAAAAATACCTTTTCGTGCATTGTGATTGGAGTCTTATGCTGATGGCATCAAACTAAATTTTATTCACCGACCGCCAGAGGCTTTTCAGTAAAATATTTCCAACAAAAGATTCATCGTCATGGGTCAACAATCCTAGGATTGGTTTTACGCAGCCCTCCACTCGATTCTTCTATCGGCCAACCTCTTCATATCAACGTAGTTTCTCTCTTTCACGTCCTTTAAGACCTGTTCTATGTAACTCATACGAGGCCTGCCTTTTCCATTATTCCCGTTCACTTTCCTTCAACGGTAGTCTTCATCAGGCCATCGTGTCTTAAGATGTGGCCGATTAAGATGTCCCGTCTTCTTTTTATAGTTTTCAGCAGACTTGTCTTTTCTCCCACTCCTCTTAGGACTTCTTCATTTGTCACTCGATCGATTTTACCTTCATCATTCTTCAGTAGCACCATATTTCGAATGCTTCCACCCTTTTCTTCTCGCTTCTGTCATCGTCCATGCCTCACTGCCGTAAATAAACATGCTCCAGATACAAGTTCTAATGAATTGCTTCCTTACTTCTAAGCTTGTATTTCCAGCTGTAAGTAGATTCTTTCTTTTCATAGAATACCTGCTTTTCAGGCAACAGAACTCTTTCTCCTCTTCCAGTTTCTGTTTTCCCTAGTATAACGTTGGTTTTGGCCTCCTCTCTCTTGCTGCACACCAATATCTTGGTCTACTTTTTATTGATCTTCAGCTGATGTCTGGCCATTTTCCTTTCCATGGTTGTTAGCATCTTTTTCAGATACTTCTCTGTCTCTGCTATGAGAGCAATGTAATCAGCAAATCGTATCATGCTGATTGCTTCTCCGTGGATGTTCACTCCATAACACTTTTCCTTGATTTCATTGATGGCTCTAACGAAAGATTACATTGGCTAAATATAGCCGAGAACATTCCCACAAATAAGATAATACGTTGAAACACTTTTACATTTAGAGAAATGCAGACTTACTTCTGGGTCTTGAAGAGATAACAAATAAAACACAATGTCTTTCAGACCATTCGTCAGAGTATGCCGTGTGAAAACTTTCACAGGCTGTTATTTTAATTGCATAATCAGGAAATCGGAGATGAATTGAAGGGCTTAAGTAAGAATTTGCCATCAATATTAGTGTTTTAAAATGCAACGACACTCTAGGTCGTTTTGCACTTCAGGCATCGAGTATATTCTACCTCGTATAGAGTTATCCATTACTAGAAGTGTTTGAACTACGTAATCAGACGTTTTCTATAGTATTTTCAGGCATGTAGTCACCGTATTCATTTATTCAAGGTGGTATGGCCCATTTTCTCTCGGAAATAATATTATCCTATTTTCCTGGGGTTATCTCCAAATCATGACATGCTAAACCGGCTATTTTGTGTTCGTTTTTTATGTGACGATATTTTCACATAAGAGGTGAACATCTCATCACATCGCGGTTGTTCCTTACCGCGAGTAAAACGTACAAGCCATGTCTATCCCTAAGCAGCGACGTCAATATAATCCCTCGATCCAATTTCCTCTAAGAAATACAGCCATAATGTTGCTATGTTTTCAATACACCCCTTAGTTTGCTATCGGTGACATCACTCCAAAATCGTCATAATCGTTTTCTGACGTCTCGCCTAATTGTATCCCCCATAAATAACGATGCCACTTCCTCATTAACGATATCTGGTTTCTTGGGAGTTTTTTTTTGCTACTGAGCAACTTTTCCTTTTCCTATCATTCCCAATATAAGAGAATATAACTCGGATTAATAAGGCTTATGGAGTATACGATTTTCCTGCCTAGCTTATTATCAATTCAGAAGAGAAGAAACATCTTCACAAAACCATTTGCGACATGTACCCAACAGGAGAGATACCTACGGATATCGAGAAAAGAATCACCATTCCCATTCCCAAAAAGAAGAGAACGGAGAACTGTGAAAATTTTAGGATCATAAGCCAGACGACACATGCATCGAAGATATTGACAAAGATCATCTACAGGATAATAGATCGATAAGCAGGAGAGTTCCTGGATGAAGACCTATTCGGATTCAGGAAATGCAAGTATTCAAGAAAATTATTGGCCCTTAGGCTACCAATGGAGAAGAGAATGGGAAACCTACGTTCATTTCATTTGTAGATTCAGAGAAGGCTTTTGACAATGTGGATTTGAATTCAACGCTTGTAATTTTGAAAGAACCGACCGAACAATAGCCATTACGGTTAAGGGAATAGTTGGTAATTTGCATAAATATTGAAAACAAAAGGAAGATAGAGAGAAACCTAGAGTCAGAATAACTCATTACGGAATTCCTAGATTGGTTTGACGCAGCCCTCCACTTGATTCTTCTATCGGACAACCTCTTCATATTGACGTAGTTCCTCTCTTTCACCTCCTTTACGACCTGTTCTATGTAACTCATACGAGGCCTGCCTTTTCCAATCTTCCCGTTCACTTTTCCTTCGACGATAGTCTTCATCAGGTCATCGTTTCTTAAGATATGGCCCATTGGGTTGTCCCGTCTTTTTTTTATAGTTTTCAGCAGACTTCTACTTTCTCCCACTCATCTTAGGACTTCTTCATTTGTCACTCGGTCGATCCATTTTACCTTCATCATCCTTCGGTAGCACCATATTTCCAATGCTTCCACCCTTTTCTTTTCCGCTTCTGTCATCTTCCATGCCTCACTGCCGAGCAATGGTATTATTTTATTAGCACACTGTCTGTCAATATAGCCAAACATGTAATATAGCCAAACTTGGAATAGTAATTTGAATGTAATTTTTTTACAATTTTTAAGAATGCATTTCTGTGCATCGATCTAAAATTTTCTGAAATGAAGAATGGAATGAAAACGGATTATCACGAGACGCCCAAATGTGGAAATTTCGTCCTTACTTCTAAGCTCGTGTTTCCAGCTGTAAGTAGATTCTTCTTTTGATAGAATTCCCTCTTTGCCTGGACTATTCTTCTTACTTTTTCTTTCATGCTTCGCCCATCGTTCGTCACTATGCTACCCAGGTAACAGAACTCTTTCGCCTCTTCTAGTTTCTGTTTTCCTAGTATAAGGTTGCTTCAGGCCTCTTCTCTCTTACTGCACGGCAATTTCTTAGTCTTCTTCTTATTGATCTCCAGCTGTCTGGCCATTGTCCTTTCCATGGTTGTTAACATCTCAGAATAATTTTCTTGTATACTTGCATTTCCTGAATCCGAATAGGTCTTCATTCAGGAACTCTCCTGATTTTCGATCTATTCTCCTGTAGTTGATCTTTGTCAATACCTTCGATGCATTTGACGTCTGGCTTATGATCCGAAAATTTTCACAGTCCTCCGTTCTCTTCTTTTTGGGAACGGGAATGGTGATCGATCTTTTCTCGAAATCCGTAGGTATCTCTTCTGTTGGGTACATGTCGCAAACTGTTTTGTGAAGATGTTTCTTCTCTTCTGCCGGTTGGATTGCTGTGTTTCCGAGACCCATGCCTTCATCGGAAACGGAAACACCATATTCCGAGGTTTTGAATCCGTGAAACTGTTATAGAATTGCGTACTTGGCGATCCTTCCGAGATTGTGACGTCCTTCCGTGACCCAACCTCGGAATTCCGAGGTTGTTGCCTTACAGAATAGGGCCCCGGAATTGTTAATTAGCTAGGCAGAAAAATCGTATATTTCAGAAGCCTTATTCATCCGCGTTATATTCTCTCACACGGTCCCCAGTTCAAAAATTAGTACCCTGAGCTAAAACACAACCCGTTTTGCTGCTAAACAGCCCCAACCAGGAGATTTTCAATCATCTACAGACTCCGCTACAGCACAACCCGTTTGCTGCTCAACAGCCCCAACCAGGAGATTTTCAATCATCAACAGACTCCGCTACAGCACAACCCGTTTGCTGCTCCACAGCCCCAACCAGGAGATTTTCAATCATCAACAGACTCCGCTACAGCACAACCCGTTTGCTGCTCCACAGCCCCAACCAGGAGATTTTCAATCATCAACAGACTCCGCTACAGCACAACCCGTTTGCTGCTCCACAGCCCCAACCAGGAGATTTTCAATCATCAACAGACTCCGCTACAGCACAACCCGTTTGCTGCTCCACAGCCCCAACCAGGAGATTTTCAATCATCAACAGACTCCGCGACCCTCCGAATCAATTTTCCGGGGAGCACGGAAACTCTTTTACGGCACTTTTTACTCTTTTCATATTCTACAGCTACACTTGGAGTGTGGTTACACGCGCAATGACATACTTACAAACCAATGTCGTGGAGGAGGGAGGTAATCATTCCCATCAGCCCCTGCGCGACTCCCTTGCCAAGAGGGGCAGCGTTCAAATGAAAATATGCCTGGGTGTGAGTGAGCTCGCCCGTGTTTTTTCCGCGAACTAATTGGGGTGGACCGGAAGTGGGGGAGTGGGATATGGGAAGAGGTAAAGGGGTGTCGGGGAATGAGAGGGGGCGGAGGATGGGGAGAGGGGCGAAGGGACGAGAGCCATCTTCTCCTGGGGGCACGGCCTCACGAACGTCTTATCCGGGCGAAGAAAATGCGCTGATCCCTGGGCTGCGGCCGGAAAAAGTACGAGAAAGGGAACTTCTTCCCGGATCCCTTAAGAAGTGGAAATTATTTTTCCGCTCTGGCAGGAATAATGAATCGTAATTAGTCGTCCGTCTTCATTACTGCCATGAAATGAATGGAAGGAAAGTAAATTGATTTCGCATACTCTTGGACCTCTTCCCTTCTATGCTCAAAGTTACGCAATGGAAACCGATTTTCCTGCAATAACTACAGCCAAAACGCGTTTAAATCGTTAATTTTCATTGACATTCTGATGAATAATTCATTGATATCCTGAAAATATTAATTTCGAACGTTGAAATTTGAGGGAACTCCGGCGTAACTTTCTCGCTGAAACCAGAGAGCAACGATTTAAACGCGTTTTGGCTGTAGTTATTGCTGGGAAATCGGTTTCCACTGCGCAACTTCGATCTTACAGTGAAAGAGGTCCAAAAGTATGCCAAATCAATTTACTTTTCTTCCATTCCCTTCGTGGCAGTAAATGAAGACGAGCGACTAGTCACGATTCCTGCCAGGGCGAAAAATACTTTCCACTTCTTAAGGGATCCGGGAAGAAGTTTCCTTTCTCGTACTTTTTCCGGCCGCAGCCCAGGGATCAGCGCATTTTCTTCGCTCGCATAAGACGTTCGTGAGGTCGTGCCTCCAGGAGCAGACGTACGCATGATGTCCAATATGCAAAAAATACTCTATTTTGCCACACCTTAATTCCATCCATTACCTTATCATTATGCTGCTAGACCACCCGTCACGATAATTTAATAAAAATTATGTTTGACCATGATTTGAAAGGGAATAAATACGTAAATATGAAGCTGATAGAAAAATCCATTGGGTCGCTGCGTCAACCCAATCCGAGGGTGGCTGACTAATGATGACGATTGATTATACTTTATATAAGCTTTACTGAATGATGCGTAGATACACCTAGGTGCAGGTGGTGCAGAGAAGGGGATGAAACCACATCCCACATATTATGCGAGTGCCCTGCTGTGATGAGGACTCAAAATAGGTACCTGGGGTCTCCATTTTTGGAACCCAGGAAGGTAAGGGTCCCTATAGTTGCTTGTTTGCATGTTAGTAGTGCATGCTTGGTGATCTTCACCCCCCGCCACACACCCTCGCGGTGGCTTGCAGGGTATCGTGTAGATGTAAATGTAGATTAAGGGAAATCCCCATAGGGGACCTGCTGGCCTTTAGCAAGGCGATCGGTCTTTATGGGTGATTTCTTTAGAAGGGTGGTCTCACAATGGACCAATGGAGGTCCTAAGTGCTTCAGGGCCTCCTTGGAGGAACTCCTCCACAAAACAATCTATCTATCTACAATCTATCTATCTACTGAATGATGTGTACGACTGCTTGAATATGCTTCCATTTACGTTTATCCACAGTAGATGAAAAGCATATCAAGTTGTTGCAATGGCATAAAATTGCTTCTGTTTTATTAAATTTTTGCTCACTATCCATAACTTCTCAATTCTTTCGCCTCAAATGTTTGCATGCATTGACCAGCACAAGCAATCTTATTTCTGATGGCAATATAACGATGTGCGAATGAATAGGAAAAACTACAAGAACAGGAAATAATGGAAATTACAAGTAGGTACACAAATAAATAGTCACGAAGTTTGTAATGTGATATTTTATCCTCCCCATCCCTTCTGCGTATCGCCACCCTTCCCCATTTCCCCTCCTACCTTCCACTCATCAATTTTTACCATGAACTAACTAACAACCAACTCAAACTCTACGATGCGACAATATGTGCATTCTCCCACAAGAATCTATTCCAAGCCAATCTCCCTCAAAACTATCTCCCGTTGCCCTCAATTCACATTATTAAAAATATAAATAAATGTTTATAAAAATATACAAGACGTGACAAAACCAACATTATGACTTTTGGTAACATACACTGAAACTGGATCGAGCCAAATTAAACCCTTAACAATGCCTGTCCTAGCACTTATACCTGTCTCCTCCTAGCACTTACAAAATAGGTAATAATGAATTAACAAACGTGGAATCCATTAAATATCTTGGAATAAGACTGACACATGATCTTCCCTGGGGTAAACACATACGTGAAATGATGGGTCAAGCGAACCATAAACTGGGATTCGTCAAAAGAGTACTGAGTAAATGTGACGATCATGTACGAGAAATCAGCTACTTTTCCCTCGTTAGACCTCATTTGGAATATGCTGCCAGTGTATGGGATCACTACGAAATCGGTCTAAATAACGAACTTGAACGTGTGCAGCGAAGATCGGCAAGATTTGTAAAGCGACGGTATGATAACCTTATTAGCGTAACCAGTGTATTAAATGAATTAAATTGGGAATTGTGAGATCGCAGGTTGAAATTTAGACTTGATCTTAAACAAATTCCAAGACCATATTTTCAGTGATGATGTTAAAAATATTTTGCGGACCCCAACTTACTATGGTAGACTGGACCATAATCACAAAATTAGAGAAATTGATTGCCGAACTGACAGATTCAAAATGTCCTTTTTTCCTCGTACTATTAGGGATATGAATAAAGGTAAATATATCCAGTACGAGTGTAGCAATGGATAACATTGGTAGCTGCATGTTGGTATAAGGACTTGAGCTTAACCCAACTAACGGCATGTTTTTGCATGTATGCCTTGCTATTTTTATCTTTCTTTTAAATGGCGTAGTTTTGAACAGTACCTATACAAGTACTAATCCTTTTTTATGCATGATATGTAGTGCATGTTTGGTTAGAGTTCACCCCCTGCCACACACCTTTATGGTGGCTTGCAGGGTATTATGTAAATGTAGATGTACCTATGAAGTGTATGAGGTTATATAAATCAAAATGGGTATTCCATAAATGTGAAGGCTGCCCTCAAATTCATTCAAACTCTTTTGTTCCTGACAAAGATAATGGATCAAGTAGCGAGGATCTCTCCAACCATACTCACGGATAACTCAACGGGCCCTTTATTATGTGCTTCATTTTAATCTAGATCTTAACCTTTGCTTAACCATTTCACTGCAATGCATTACACAAAAAAATTAATTTGCCTCGCGATGGCCATACGCATTAAATATTTACATTTGTTAAGCCCACCATACCCAAGTTTCCGACGCAAGAAATCATATTAAGACACAGGTACTTTTATGTGCATAAAATTTCATCCCCTAGGATACATATAAATGAATTGATATGCTTGATAAAGAGATAAATATAAATCATGGAACAACTATATTCTTTCAGCATCTGAAATTATCTTTATGTAGCCTCGAATCCTTAGCAAGCAACAAGCAGATAATAAAAGCACCAATAGTTATGTATATTAATTAATCTGCGGTATTATTCAATCAACATAATTTTTACCAAATAACAACCTTTCTTTTGATGAATTCGGCCTAATTTTTAATTTTCCTGTCATCTGATAGTTATAAAGGGACAAATATGAGGATAAACAATATAGAATGTTTTCATTATATTCATTTCATTTTCATTCATTTTTCATTAATAATTTAAAATTTGCATAATTCAATTATTTACATTTGAAGTTACTGGGTATTCAATCTCTCCTAACGTACAAATCAAAGCTTAATTATCATGAAGGATCTCTCCACATGCTTCTTTGACGGCAACAAATTTCAAACGGAAAGCACCCGATTATATTTCACAGCTTTAGAGAAAATAATCGGTGAAGAGTAAAGTATAATTTTGAAGAGAATGGGGCTAACATTTCTTTCTCTAATAGGAGGGCTACAACTTTGGGATAGCGAAATTCTATGATTTTGCTTTCTCCCTTCCCGGGTCGTTTCATACTGAGTGCTTAAATTCATGAATAGCTGCCCGTTAACGCTTGCCCACTCAGAAAATAGTTCCAAGTCTGTTCCACACTTAAGGTACTTCACGGCAGAAGGGTAGGTAAGAGGTTGGGATTGGATAGGAAAGAAGATAAGGGGAGAGCAACCGGGTGTCGGCAATAGCCTGCTCTTCTTGAAAGACGCCAGGAACTCCACAGCTTTTCCTCTCATATTATGAAAGGAAAACGTTACTTAAGATGCTCTCCACACGGAGCTCAAGTGCGGACCGGAATTTCGCTTCAATATTTCTACCTTGCCACGATGTGAACCCAGGCCTTTCAGATTAAAAACTGGTGTTCCTCCCAACACACCAACAAAGACACGATTTCAAAACTGCTTCGAGAAAAGCATCAAATTGCACGGAAAATTAGCAGAATCTTGTGGGCACATTTATGGAGGAATGCAGATGAAGTACCTACCTCATTATCTTGATAATGACGCTAGACGCCGAAACACGACGTGGTTAAAATATATTCATGGACAGTATAAGTAAAAGTAATCATACTTCGTTTCTATTCAGAAAAATGCCCTTTGCTCCCTTCTGTAGCGCTGGAACACAAAATCTGAATGCACCAATCGTGCAAAATGGCACTTGGAACAAACTCCCAAAGCAGGGATGAGAGTATATAATTGATACCTCAAGCCTTAAAACACATATTACACTACTTAGTTCCACTATATTCACAATTTACACATCTACACAATAGCACAATATATTCCATTTGTACTGTCAGTTGATCCGTATGTACAGTGATAGGTCTGAGTTAAAAGTCGTGATTGGGGAGATGAATTACTATGTGGTGCTCACGTGCTTTTTTTCTCATCTTCCAAACTTACGTTCTTGCAATATTTCTTAATAACTGTGTGGACGGTTTCAACGAATGTTTTTAAATAAATCATCACTTTCTCTCATAGTAATGTACTATTTCACTTAATAATAAACATTGCGAATCCGGGAAATTATAAAATGTATATTTCAACGCTTTGTGTATATCACGTACCTAACTGTGAAATGTGACGAGAAGTGATTACTAACTTTCGACATAGTGGTGTAGAATTGTACTGTAGAAGGGCATGGCTGGAGAGGGAAGAAAATTGCTGGTATAGATTAGGAGCGACTACGCCTACGCAACTCTCTGCAAGCACGGCGAGGGTGCGTGGCAGGGGGTGAAGATCACCAAACATGCACTATCGACATGCAGCTATGAGCTACCGTTCTACCACTACATGGAAACATGCTAGGTGATAAAGTCATGTACAACTAGATGGATAGTATCTACATAGAAATAAAGGTATTATTGATTATAATGGCATTTATCTAAATATATTTATTTATATTACCTATTATGAATGGGCTATTAGTGCTAAAAAAATACAGAATACTCTGAAAATATCTGACCTGCCTATCCATTTGCTATGCTGCCTATTATGTCCTCTTAGGAAAAGGCAAATAGGTGTATGTAACAGGAACTTCGGTATAACAGAATGCTGAATGCCGTTATTGAAGGTGGAATACAGCGTAAACACCGTTTTACACGGTCATTGATACTGCGCTGGCTGTTGCGAGAACACTTGCGCAAGAAATCTTGCACCGTGTAAAGCGACAACTTGCGAGGACAGGCAGCGCCACAGCGCGAACGCTTGCGAGCAAATTAGAACATGTTCTAATCTGATACATGCGTTCGCACAAGTTTGAAGTTAATTTCTCTCACTAAATGGTGCAGATGTAGCGGCAACGAACTGCCTGGGGAATTCTAGCAATTAAATAGTTTGTTGACGATTGAGTCGGGTGTTTTTGATTGCACTCAACTCCTTAGGTAGTGAATTAAGTGCAATAATGATGAGCTGGGCGATTAATCACGTGGAAGCTTAAATTTCGTGCGTAAAGGATGAACTCGTTACCTTGGCCCACATTCGTTCGTTCGTGGTAAACAATTTTGGGCTAAGTATACGGGACTAGGGTCTCCAATATTATGTTTAGACTATGGCTTAAAACATATTTTAAAGTGGTGGTAATTTATCGCATCTTTCACGTCCAATTAATTGCTACTTAACAGATCTTGACGTTCTGCGATATATTGACGGTATTACCGCTACTGAATGGTATATTGTCACTGACATAATGCACCGACGATTGCACCGTGTAAAGCTATCAAGCAAGCGTCCTCGCAATTTTCTACGTCACGGACCTCCGCAGACGACTGCTCAAACGTAATCAACATCAACTTGCGCAGTTTCAATGACCGTGTAAAACGACCTTAAGTGACAAAGAAAGAGAAAAGGCATTGTAGACAGTGCGAAGAGGGGTAGATAATAACCGGCCCCGTTAGCGGCGGTCTAAATCCCTCCCCTGTCGATCCCAGGCTCGCAGGGTCGAATCCAGGGAAGATTTTCACTTTCCGGGGAATGGATTTTTGTATCGCCCAATCTGTTAATTGGAAGAGAGTACTTGAACGAGTCGAGAGTGTCCAAATTCGCAGATTAAAATAAGACAAAAATAAATAAAACATGCCAACTTGAACAGGAAATACCGTAAGGGGAGGAGCCGTTAAAATTAAACATGCGATAGATTCCGTTGGGATACTATTTCAGCGAGGGAATACGGCCATAAAATGGCAACTAAAACACTTTGGCCCTCTTTACAGACTATAAACGAGAAAGTGAGATCAAAAGAATAACTACAGCCTTGCGCCATTCCACGCTTAACGAAATTCTTCGATCTCCTAGGCTCTTTCAATGACGCACAAAAACATTCCGAAGGGCGTTAAGGGAGTAAAAGGAGTTCCATTTCGATTCCTTCACACGGGGAGGAAACCAAATGCCCAGAGCAATGAAAAATTCCTTCGGCCAAATCTTTTCCTGCTGCCCTGAAATCTGTAAACGATCACCGACCAGCGGAGAAAGGGGATGTAATCTTAGTTGTTGGACAGTGAAATTATTTTTGATCGTTTCAAGGGTAATCCTTTGAGATATACCTTAAAAGAAATTGTCGATAGAGGGGGTGGAAGTGGAGGGAAAGACATCAGGCGGAAAGTGAAGGATGTCAACGAGGAAGATAAACGAATTTACATCACATCTACATCATACCCTGCAAGCCACCTCAAAGGTGTGTGGCAGGGGGTGAATTCTCACCAAACATGCAGTACATATCATGCATTTAAAAGGATTAGTATTAATATATTAGTCTAAACTACAATATTTAAAAAGATAAAAATAGCAAAGTACGCATGCAAAAATTTGCTGTTAGTTGGGTTACCTTCAAGTCCTTGCACCAACATGCAACTACCTATACTATGGATTCAATCACTCGTATTGGACATATTTACTGCTATTCATATCCTTAATTGTACGAGGGAAAAGGGGCATTTTGAATCTGTCAGTTCGGCAATCAATCTCTCTAATTTTACAATTATGGTCCAGTCTAACATAGTAAGTTAGGGTTCGCAAAATATTTTTAACACCACCACTGAAAATATTATCTTGGAATTTATTTAGGGGATAAAGTCTAAATATCAGCCTGCGATCTGACAATGATTCCCATTTTAATTCATTTAATAGACTGGTTACGCTAATATAGTTATCGTACTCTCTCTTTACAAATCTTGCCGATTTCCGCTGCACACGTTCAAGTTTGTTATTTAGACCGATTTCGTAGGGACCCCATACACATGCAGCATATTCCAAATGAGGTCTAACAAGGGAAAAGTAGCTGATTTGTCGGACATGTAGTAGGCGAATTTAGTACGCGGCCGAAGTAGGATGCCAGTGAAGTAAACGTAAAGAAAAGAGAAAAAGAGAAAGTATTAAATACGGAAGGTGACCGAGAGCTGAGTTGGTGTGAGAGTTAATGACGATGGGTTGGTCACTGGTAAGGAACACCATAATACATTGTCAGAACCAATGTCACTCGGTGCCATGCTCCGAACGAAGTGAGCCAAAGGGTCCATGATTTAAGATCCCATCCCACGGACGGAATACTGACTTGAAACGTTCTCCAAACAAAATTTAAGGAGGGACTGAGACAGAAAGTTAAACAATCTGCGCCACTGTTGAGATTCGAACCCGGCTCCTCGGAATGGGAAACCATCGCCACGACAACAACACGATTTCCTACAGCAAGTTAAAATTATCAATTTCAATGTCATCAGCCACGACCGCCACGACTGAAAGGAGAATATAAATTTGAGCTGGGATAATAATAATAATTTCTAACTGCCTCGCAATAAGGAATTGGATCACCATTTATTCGTAAGGGCGGAAGCTCATATTTTTTTATTGTTGCAAGAATTCTCGGATATCCAATTATGATGGCTTGTGATTTGTTAGGATTAATTGTTAAGAAGTTGGCTTTGCTCCAATTATTAATTTCTACAAGATCATTATTGATGTTTTCCAAATTATTACGTAAGTTGTCCACAGTTGAGTTTATATATATTTGAAAATCGTCAGCGTAAAGATGGTGTTTGCAGTTTCTGAGTGATAATGGACAGTCGTTAATATAAAGAGAGAATAAAAGAGGTCCGAGTATAGAGCCTTGAGGTAGTCCTCGAGATACATCGGCCCACAAGGAGCAAGAGTCATTTGAGATAACTTTCTATTTCCGGTGGGATAGGTATGATCTAATCCAATTCACTACAGAGGAAGAAAAGCCCATACCCCTCATTTTTGCTCTAAGGATATCTCTACCTATTGAATCAAAGACTTTGCTTGAATCAAGAAGTACAAGCACTTTCTTGTCCATTGATCTTCTAAAGTCATCAGTAATTTTTACAAGAGGTGAGGTAGTGCTGTGTCCATGTCGGTAACCGGATTGAAATTGATCAAGAATATTATTGACGTTTATAAAATCTGTAATTTGTTCGTAAACTAGTTTTTCAAATGCTTTTGATAGAACCGGTAGAAATAAAATTGGGCGAAATTCTTTCTCTTGAGAAGAACTTGTCTTTTTAGGGATTGGTTTGATCAAAGCACCCTTCCACTGATTGGGAAATTGTTCTTGTGTAATTGATGAGTTGAAAATATTGGTGATATATGGCAAGAGGAGAGGGAGTAATTTTTTAATGAAATCTATTGGGATTCCATCAGCGCCCCTGGCCTTAGACTTGATTCTATTAAACGAGGCAAAGACTTGGCTTCCTAGGGAAATTTTGAATTGTTTGCTGCTGTTTGTCAATGAGTTGGTTTTGGAATTGTACATATGAATGGTTTTATCCTTAATATCCTTTGCTATAAGATTCTATAAGCTATAAGATTCTATAAGAAGAAGAAGGGATAAAGGAGATAATGAAACAAATGAAACACACTTTTGCTGATACATTGATGTGACAGGAAAGGAATTGCAAGACCTGCAGCAGAACAGGAACAAAGAAAATATGCATTTGCGTGGATTGAAAATGTCTTGCATTATCCGCAAATATGTAAATAGTTTTCGGCCACCAACACTCGCACAAATCTGCGCCTTAGGACGTCCAAGATGATAAGTTATTCCAAAGCGATAAGATTAAACCTTAGGAACTTCAATACAGCAAGTTGCACCGAAGTTTGGCCACACCGAAGGAGTTACAGCATCACGATGTAACACAATTCTTCCAAACGAGGGGTAGCGGGCAACGCATCGTTGGGTCGCCGAACCCGATAGCTCTCTTTCAAAGTTATATGAATCGAGGGCACGGCCACTGCATGCTTTTGAGACCGAAGCACCGGTACACGGATAACTTCCGCAATCGATATTAAGGTTCCCTCACAAACACAGGCTTAAAAGTTCAAAAGTTACTGTCTCAGAACCGGGGAATGCAAAAAATTACAACGTACTTTGAAGGGGTCAAATTTGTAGCTCAACCGTGTCTCATCGCTTAAAATTTTCTCCAGCTTTGTAGGGTACGTGGTGCCTTGGCCTCTCGAAGAAAAGCAGTCAACTAAAACTTAACCCATGACCCTCCCCCCCTTCAATTTGGCTCCCCTGTTCATTATTGAATCCCGGTAATTATTCCCTAACTTTCTGTGCAGTTTGATTTTATCTCGTTTCCTCCAGTTAAGGTAAACTTGTGCAACTGATGTTTCTCTTCTTTTTTAAGGGTAACACCCGTATAGACTTAATCCGATTACACTACACTTGCGCAGAACTTCTCATGCTCACATAAAATAACCTCGTAGGGCATGATGAACGCAATATTCGTCTTACCAAAATACATTTATATAATTAATACATCCACATGCCTTCAGGGCCTAAAGTCTACCAACGTTTCGATGCACGTCTCACATATCATTCTCAGAGCTGAGTGACTCAGCCGTCAGGTCATGATCAGGTCCTCGATGTCCGCCGACGTTTCGATGTGCGAGGTGTGTATCGAAACATAGGCACATTTCGAGGACCTGACAGGATGGGAAGCCCGAACAGACTTCACCATTTGCGTTCGCCGGGAATGACTTTCTCTATTCAAATGTCCTATCAAACGCGTAAACAGATCTACCGGTTTTTTCCAAAAGTTAAAGAAAAGGCGCAAATATTTCGCATATATTTATATTCTACCAATATTCGCGCAGTTCCTTCAGATAATTTGAGATATGAACGGAAAAAATATCTTTGTAGATAAATCTCTCATGAATCTCATAACAAACAGGAGTGAAACAAAGTTACTTTATTTTAAAACGATGGCAATGAATTAATACAAGCTGAAATAAATTAAGTGCAGTATATTCAGCGCAGCAGCCAAAAAAAACATTAATTTACAGGTAAATATAGATATATATCACAGATATCAATAATTAGTGCAATCTCATCTCTTCTTTGACCATAGACGCTACAAGCATATAAGCAGAAATCTACACTTTCGGCCTCAATGGGCCCATTAGACGAGATAAAAGTTAAAATGAATAATTATCCAAAAATATTTGCCTAGGTAACAAAGAATTCCATGCCGCGAAATACATTTCTTTAATAAAAATATAGAGGTTGATTGCACCACAAAGAATTATAATTAGTCACTCTTGATCACACGTGGGGTTATTCAAAGCCTAATTGAAAAATTTCAATCGTTTTAATAGCAAATAATCAATATGGAGTGGGATGTTACCATATCCTTCTCGTAAAGAAGACCAATTTAATTGCACTAATGGCAATATCTAAATCAATATAATACCCTGCAAGCCACCATAAATGTGTGTGGCAGGGGGTGAACTCACACCAAGCATGCATTACATATCATGCATAAAAAAGGATCAGTAATAATATACTAGTCTAAACTTCCATTTTTAAAATAGATAAAAATAACAAAGCAAGCATAATATATCATGCTGTTAGTTGGGTTAGCTTCAAGTCTTTATACCAACATGCAGCTATCAATGTTATCCATTGTTACACTCGTACTGGATATATTTACCGTTATTCATATCCCTAATTGTACGAAGAAAAAAGGACATTTTGAATCTGTCAGTTCGGAAGTCAATTTATCTAATTTTGTGATTATGGTCCAGTCAACCATAGTAAGTTGGGGTTTAATATTTTTAACGTCATCAGTGAAGATTTTATCTTGTAATTTATTTAAGAGATACAAGTTTAAATTTCAACATACGATCTGACAATGGTTCCCATTTTAATTCAATAAACTTGTTACGCTAATATAGTACCGCTTACCGTCCCTTTACAAATCTCGCCGATCTTCGCTGCACACGTTCGATCTCATTGTTTAGGCCTATTTCACATGGATCCCATATACCGACAGCGTATTCCAAATGAGGTCTAACAACGGAAAAGTACAAATACGAGTACATGATGAAAGAAAGTACAAATACGAGTACATGATGAAAGGGTATACCATACAGCTAAGAACAGGTTTTGATCTCGGCTCTGTGAACTCTCTCACCCGGAAGCCCTTGCATACTAAAAAGACGTTCGCTTTTTTTCTTCCTCTTGGTCATATCGCCCGCAAAAATAAATACCAGGACCCTGCCTTATTATACCTCTCTGCCACTCACGTCATTCCGTAGCCGCGGGGATGAGATCTTAAGTGGGGAAGAGTGCCGCCGTCCCCACTGCCAATTTTTCGCCATTCGTATTTTTGGCCGGGATGTCCCCGCTCCTCCGTCGGGCAAGGGCAACCGTGTTTCCCCGCGACCAGGTTTCCTTACCTTTGGAACCGTTCTCCGACCCCCCCCCCCCCCCCCCACCATTAATACCTTAAAATAAGTCGGACGGCACGCGCCGATATGCCCTCATCTTGTCATTCTGCCCGCAAAAAAAAACACTTGATAGCCTTAATTATCCACCTGTGTAGGAGCTGGAGGAATTATTTCATCTCTATCTTAAAGTCAAGAAGTCATTTAAAGCGGTTTGACAAACCGTGGACTAAGTTTCGACGCAATTACATTCACAAGTGACACTGATTATATGCTTTTTACTACTACAAGATTTACCAACGTTCTTACGTAATTTTTCTTTCGTAATTTTTCGTAAATTCTTACATAATTTCACGAAATAATCCTATCTTCCTATGATTGAATGGAGTCACACAGATATTTCAAAAGATTCCAAGGAATGAGTTGTTAATCAACGTTCCTTCCATTACTACGGAAGGGATAACTGCAAACCATAAAAGGAGTCCAAAGTGTCAAACATATACATTAAACTAGATTTATTACCAATAACAGAACTTTTTCAGTGCGTCATAATATGTGAAAATTTCTTTCAAAATAAGTTTAAAACACAAAGAAGTGTTGATCATGATATTGGACTCCGCTGCATTGAAAAATATTCTGTCCCAAAATATCATAACAACCATGGTAAAAGATCATTAGTGTCTATTGTGCCAAAGATTTTAAATAAATTACCACAGCAAATACTGGAACCAGACAAAATGTCCTCATTAAAGAAAGAAGTGAAAAAATGGTTGGTGTACCTGTAACCAAAATTGAATTTGAGGCATTATGGTATGCTAATATTTTATTAATTACAATGTTGTGTATTTGATTTAAAAATGAACCGATAGATCTAAAATATTCATGACTTGATATAAATGCTATAAAAATTGTTCTTGTGTAACATTATGTGATTTTAATGTTTTATGTACAACATTTTTACTACATTTAAGTTTTTAAATGTTTTCTTTTACATTTTATTAAAGAGACTTTTCCCGACAGTTAAATGTTATAGCTATATCATCATATGTTTTTATGTCTTTTCTGCTATGATGTTTGCATAAAAATTTATTTGTCAAAATTCGGTGGATAAAAAAAGAGCACCTACTGACACGCCATAGGCTTAGCAGGACTTTATCTGTTAATGTTTTTATTTGTAAATGCATATTATTCATTTATTTTTCTTTTGTCAATTTAAACTGTATTCAACTGTACTTTGCATCGTAAAGAAGTAAATAATAATAATTTTTGTTTTCTTTATAAATAGCAAAAGTACAAGTTTTTGCAAAGGGAAGAAAATTCTGGATTGATCAAAGGTTGATTGCTTTATGATATAAGAACAATGAGATTTGCATAATAATTACTTTAAAAGTAAGTGATGCCCAAACATTGATGCATGCTGCCACATTAGGACCATCACATACATGAGAGAGTAATATCGCTCCTAATTTTAGAGCGGATTCGCAGTCTGACATTACGCTCAAGGTCGATACACAATCCAATTAAAGGGTTAATTAAGTATTGAAATGTTTTGAAAAAGTATTGAAATTGAAATTCTAATCCAGAAGGAAAGTAGTCACTTCATGACTAGTGATCTACATCTACATCTACAAAATACCCTGAAATGTACCATATAGATGTGTGGCAGGGGGTGAATTCTCACCAAACATGCACAACATATTATGCATAAAAAAGGATTCGTATTTATACAAAGTTTTAAACCTCACTATTTAAAAAATATAAAAATAGCATAGCAAACATGCAAAAATATGCTGTTAGTAGGGTTTGCTTCAAGTCCTTATACCAACATTAGGATACTCGTATTGGTAACATTTACCGTAGTTCATATCCCTAATTGTACGAGGAAAAAACGACATTTTGAATCTGTCAGTTCGGCAATCAATTTTTCTAATTTTGTGATTATGGTCCAGTCTACCATAGTAAGTTGGGGTCCGCAAAACACTTTTAACGTCATCGCTGAAAATATGGTCTCGGAATTTGTTTACGATATTAAGCCGGAATTTCAACACGTGATCTGACAATGAGTCCCAGTTTAATTCATTTAATAGACTGGTTACGCTAATAAGGTTATCGTACCGTCCCTTTACAAATCTTGCTCCCTTCCGTCCCTTACCCGTGCCGTCAAATCTTGCTCCCGTACCGTCTCTTACAAATCTGCGATCTTCATGAGCATCTATGTAATTTGAGTGAAACAGTGATGCCTACGATGACTGGTTTTCCACTGATATGGAATGAATTTGCTCCGAAGGTACCAGATTCCATCTTGTAGCCTAGTAGCTGTCCCGATCCTGAGTTTTGAAGAACCCGCCTAAGAATGGCGTTTTGTCGCAAGCCGACGTCAGATGAGAGCTGCTAAACCACGAACTGGAGGATAACGCGACGGCTGGCTCACAATGCAATCAATAATCTGCCCGGTCTACATTGGCCTAGCATAAGTGCGGCAAAGAAATGCATCGACTTCAGGTGACATGACAGGTGCATGAATATCTAATTATTCCATGCAAAGAACCACCATCTAGATATCGCGAACTAAAAGTTGAAAATGCTGGAAATAATAACGCCAAAGTGTGGGGACAATTTTTTTTATTCTTTACTAGCCTATATTAGGATGCTGATCGTATGCTTTCAATCAAAGGAAGACTCAATTTGTATAGATTTTAATCCCATCAAGGACAACAACAGGGTATTTCAATACGCGAAGGCATAATTGCAGCCCAAGTATGAATGCAAGTAAATATTATGCTAATAGCCTCTCTCTGCGATGAAGCTTGCGGTCACAACAGCAATTTACGATTTTGCGAGTGATTGGATGCATTTTAAAATGTGTAGCCAGTCCAATGAGCTTCACAAAAGTGTGCACCAAAATGAACGTCCGTCATCCAATACAGGTCTGATTCCCACTGAACTCGCGTTCATGCTAAGCAGATGTGTACCGACTGTGAAATACGCAATTACGTACGGAGTCACGCTTCTGCGAAACATTTGTCGATGCTCCATTGCACGCCATGCTAACGTACCACGGCAAGAACTATATGGATTCCATTTATGTGTATCCATACAGAGAGTATGTTTTGTGCTAACACTATGTGATGCGCATAACGGGAAAAAATCGCTTCTGTGAATTTTTTTTAGTTTCATCTACGGAAGAGAAACTAGACGTGATGATACAGCAGGGCTTTCGACTTCGACTTTGTAAAAAGAGTGCTTGGAAAATGTGATGAGAAGACAAAAGAGCATTGTTACTTTTCACTAGTTAGGCCCCACCTTGAGTATGTAGCCAGTGTATGGGATCCGATGAATTAGGTTTCATCAGAGAGTTAGTGTGCAGCGTAGAGCAGCTTGGTTCATTAAACGGTGTTATGATAGGTTGAGTAGTGTTTCAGAATTCATATAAACATTAGGGTGGGAATCATTATCAGAGCGTAGGTTAAAGTACAGATTAAATCTATTAGAGAAATTTCAATCGGATAGCTTTACTGAAGATGTTAGGCACATATTAAAAACACCAGCGTATTATGCTAGATTCGACCACATAAGTAAGATTAGAGAGATAGATTGTCGTACTGATAGATTCAAAATGGCATTTTTCCCCCGTACTATAAGAGAACAGAATAGGCAGCATAGCAAAGGGATAGGTAGGGGAAATATTTTAGAGTAGTCTGTAGTGCATGATTCATGTATTAATCCCTTAAATACTATAGATACTAACAATCTAGTTGCATGAGACCCTATAGTTGCGTGTTTACGTGCCAATAGTTCATGCTTAGTGATCTACACACACACACCCCCCCTGCCACACACCATCGTGGTGGCTTGCAGGGTATCGTGTAGATGTACACGTTCAAAAACGCATGTATAATAGTTCCTTACTTTGCCTCTTATTTATCTTGAAGGAAGTCTATTAAATAACCCCGTATAAAAGATACGCTTTGGAATACATTATTTACCAAAAAAATAATGCTCCTTGCTAAGCACTCAGATCAAAATAAAGTTAGAATAAAAACAGAGTCCTAGGACAGGTACGGCAAATGGCAAAGGCTGAGGAATCAGCCCGTTGAAACCAAGCAACTTCGTGACTGACTTAAATCCACATAAATGGCTACTTCAGGAATGCAAATGTTCAGGTTTTTTGTGCATTGGATGCCTGGATAGTAAAAGCAGAAAAACGACAGCAGAGTAACATCCCCTTGGGCAGAGCGTAGGGGAACGCAGAGAATGCAGAACGATGTTACTAAAAGGTGGAGTGGAGGTGATATTGGAAAATGTCAACCCTGAACGAATGCTGCATTCATAAGCATTGGAAATGGGCTCTACACTTGTCTTTGTACCGGCGGGAGTTCGTATTTTAATATGAAATCCCTTTCATACATGCCTAGGATGTACGAATACCTTCATTTTGAAAATAAAATTTTTTTTCACAATTTTAATTTCTCGTTAACATTAAGAAGAGCAATACATCTCCCAATAAATCAGTACCGTAGGACTGAATAAGAGTCAACCCTAGACATTCAATTACGATAAAATCAAAGTTCTATAAACTACATTTAACAAGTATTTTTGAACTGCGCGTGCACACATTGGAGGAAAATTTTTCTCGCCCATCGTTCAGCCTGTATTGAGTAATTATTTATGTAAATGTACTGCAGGCATATTTACAAAAGCATAATCAAATCATTCGCGGACTGCTCGGTGATATCAAATGTCAAGTTTAAGGATAATTTCTAAACCGTCAATGTCATGCAAAATATTTTGATGCACGTCAATGGAAGAGAAATATCCAAAACGGAATTTATAGTGAGTTCCATAGAAAATACATTCATAAATATTCAGTTTCGGAATTCAATATAATAGGGTTAACTTTGTAATACTTGCGCTAGCTTTCAAATGAAACCGTTGAAATGTATTTTCAACAAGGAGAATGATTTTTACTTATTTTTTCAATTGAAGAAAAATGTTTCCATACGAATGCGTCACCATTGTTTCTTAAAAGATGCTCATCAAAACATGAGAGACAATAATTAACAAAAAAGGCGACAGATTTATATGGATGTGCTGCTCCAAAAATAACTCCTTCCTAATCTGTATTAGTCAATATTTAGTACTCACATTTGCTTAAACTATTATAAGGTTTTCAGTTGCCGATCAACGAGCCTAGGCTCTATAGATAAATTTGCATTCGGACACCGTCGAAGCTAGTTATCTGCAAGGTTGGGTTATATCCGCATTCATGATAACATTTTCGACGGATCAACTTATACACATTTCTGTAATAATATTATCATATAATCGTAATATTATTTTTTTGAGTCAGTAATACGACTGCATACTTGCCACGTCGTTACGCAGGGGAGGTTAAGTCTTTAGCTGTACACAAAGAACCGTAAATTTCAGAAAAATAATTTTCCGCGGTGAATCTCAAATAAAATGCTAACCAGAATGCAGAGACATTTTATGAAATGCATTCAAAAATTTGCTGGAACTCTTGACACGACTATAATTCCACGCGAAAGATTGGAAAAGCACTTTTCTCGAGCATTTTTCACGGAATCTAGAGCAATATTTTTTTGTAATTTCACCAAATTTCCAGTAGCTTTTTTCACTTTTTTTTGAGCACGCAGAATTCATGCTGCGTATCGAATTCCCGTGAATACCGATTACTAGTGGGCTCAAGACCAAGGAGGCTCACAGCAATAGACCCACTCGAGCGAAAGAGTGCTGCAGCAATCGGCTTGGTTTCACTTACTTTTCTTCCGAGATGTAATCCGAGACTATAAGTACGGAGAGAGGGCCAATGATGCGGCAGGGATTTCCCAATAAACTTCGAGTACGGCCTTACTCGGAACCGGAGAGGGTCGCCGTCCCAACCGAGTCCCAGTGCATTCGTAAAAGAGTTTCACACTTGAGTTGCTTCATCCTCCCCCGTGCCCACAGATACACGGCTCTCAGAATGATTCGATCAGAATTCCGAGCCCTTGGAGGCTATATACCTTTATTTAGCGAGTACTTACTATAATCCAACAAATGTGCAATACATCATTTTGCGCATAAATATTTTTCAGGAGCATACTTTAGAGCAAATGATAGATTTGCTCTCTCACAACCAGCACTCAACTAACTCTGCAGTAAAAACGTTTTTCAGCATTGACTTGGCTCAACACTATCATTCATTTTTAATTCATGTTTGTAATTATTTATTCTGAATTTCCATAAGTACAATTGTTAAATTTCGCAATGAAAAACTAATCATAAACGCACTATCAGATAAAAAAACTTGAGGATATCAAAGGTGCTTTTCGTGCTCCACTTGTACCACGACATTCACTTTTGAAAGGAAATAAAGAGAAACTTAAGTCTTATCTTTTACAAAGTTAGCCCGCCACTAAATGAGTAATATCACAATGAGTACGCCTACCTCTTTCTCCGTCAACCACACATGCATAGTGCATATTAAAATGACGAAATAGACCATAACTTTTCGCTGGATTTACAGGATAATTTTTTAACTCAAGACCTTTAAAGCCCTAATACACCATCACGTCCTATTTTAGAACCCTATACTCCCCGACTTCACTTCCGTCCCCCCCCTTCCCCTACCGCAGCGTTCCAGTCTCCCATAAATATTAAGTTCTTCCTGCCCTTAACTTTCCCGATTACTTCATCTACATCTACATAATACCCTGCAAGCCACCATAAAGGTGTGTGGCAGGGGGTGAAAACTCACCAAACATGCACTACATATCATGCATAAAAAAGGATAAGTATTTATATAGGTACTGTTCAAAACTACACTATTTAAAAAAATATAGAAATAGCAAAGCATACATGCAAAAACATGCTGTTAGTTGGGTTAGCTTTAAGTCCTTATGCCAACATGCAGCTACCAATGTTATCCATTGCTACACTCGTACTGGATATATTTACCGTTATTCATACCCTTAATAGTACGAGGAAAAAAAGGATATTTTGAATCTGTCAGTTCGGCAATCAATTTCCCTAATTTTGTGATTATGGTCCAGTCTACCATAGTAAGTTGGGGTTCGTAAAATATTTTTAACATCATCACTGAAAATATGGTCTTGGAATTTGTTTAAGAGATTAAGTCTAATTTTCAACCTGCGATCTGACAATGATTCCCAATTTAATTCATTTAATAGACTGGTTACGCTAATAAGGTTTTCATACAAATTACAAATCTTGCCGATCTTTGCTGCACAAAAACTCCCGATCTTTGCTGATTCTTCCAACTGGTCATATACTTCGTCTACTTCACCTTTTTATGTACCTCTGTAGGCATGTAAACCTATACCACCGCTACATTCAATACTTTTTTCCCTAATGCTGCATTCAATACAACTGCTACTCCCCGATTGCTTTCTTCCCCTCAATTGCAAATAACTCTGTAACTTTCACTCCAGAAGCCCCCCTGGTTTCTCCATCTTACTTCTCTTAATCCCAACAAATCAATCTTTCCCCTCTCCATTTCACGCTCAATGGTTCTCTAGTTTTCCTACCCTTAACATCGTCCTAAATTTCCATATCCCGATCATTAGCATTGTTGCTCTCTTCTCTAGTTTCTTCTTCGGCGCTGCTGCTGCCGTTGCATCAGTCTTTCATTTCGTGTACGGATTGGATGAGGTGACGACCGCAGAGTCCTTGCTTAACCTTCTGCCGGGCACGACACCCGCCCCACTCATTTGGACCCGGGTCCCGTAGTTGCCACGTAGAGTCAATCCTCCATTGTTCAGTCCATTGTGCTCTTGGGAGAGTTTAATTGAGGTGGTTTCCTGTTGCCTGCCTCAATAAAATTTTTAACGTGACACCAACGCTTGATAGGCCGCCCCACTGGGGTCAGACGCCTTCTCACAGCCGCCCACTTCACAGAGGAACAGACACTGCAAGCACTATTCTTTACAGTCTTTAAACTTTAAAAATGTCTTGTGATGAATTTTTGGAAAAAGAATCGCTCTCCTCCTAGCACTTACAAAATAAATAATAATGAATTAACAAACGTGGAATCCATTAAATACCTTGGAATAAGACTGACACATGATCGTTCCTGGGGTAAACACACACGTGAAATAATGGGTCAAGCGGATAGTAAACTGGGATTCATCAAAGAGTAGTGGGTAAATGTGACAATCATGTACGAGAAATCAGCTACTTTTCCCTTGTTTGACCTCATTTGGAAGATGCTGCCAGTATATGGGATCCCAACGAAATCGGTCTAAATAATGAACTTGAACGTGTGCGGCGAAGATCGGCAAGATTTGTAAAGGGACGGTACGATAACCTCATTAGCGTAACCAGTCTATTAAATGAATTAAATTGGGAATCATTGTCAGATCACAGGTTGAAATTTAGACTTAATCTCTTAAACAAATTTCAAGACCATATCTTCAGTGATGACGTTAAAAATATTTTGCGACCCCCAACTTACTATGGTAGACTGGACCATAATCACAAAATTAGAGAAATTGATTGCCGAACTGACAGATTCAAAATGTCCTTTTTTTCCTCGTACTATTAAGGGTATGAATAACGGTAAATATATCCAGCACGAGTGTAGCAATGGTTAACATTGGTAGCTGCATGTTGGCATAAGGACTTAAAGCTAGCCCAACTAACAGCATGTTTTCGCATGTTTGATTTGCTATTTTTATCTTTTTTTAAATAGTGAAGTTTAGAACAGTATATAAATACTTATCCTTTTTTATGCATGATATGTAGTGCATGTTTAGTGAGAATTCACCCCCTACCACACACCTTTATGGTGGCTTGCAGGGTATTACGTAAATGTAAATGTATGAAGTATTCCAATGAATATTCTTTGCACCATCTGCGAGTGCCATTTCAATGTTCATTAAATGACCTTCTTGAATGTTCTTGAACGTTTCAAAAGTCTTCACTGAACGTTCTTGGAACATCTTTAGGAGAATAAATTTCCAACTGGAAATTGACAGTTTCACTCGCATTTTTATTACCTAGCCAAGCACGGAGGAATTTTACAAGGCACTGTGATCCACACTAAGGAGAGTTTTTCCGGTAATTCGAAACGGCAGGAAGGGAAATCGTACGGGCAAAACACAGGTTTGTTTCATTGCCCTGAATGGAGTTCGGATCGAGATATCGGGGTTCTTCGACGGGCGAAGGGTGAATTAGGGAAGGGGTTTAAGGGGTTGGACATCGCTGCTGGCGGCGTCGGAAGGGGGTGGGATTGATGGGTGGACGGGGAATGGGATGGGATATGCAGCGTCCGCCTCCGTCGGTTTGGGAGGCGCCGAAATTGATAGAGAGGCGGCCGGGGTGCGGGTCCGCGGAGGACGGCGTGGATGGCTCGAGTAAGGGGAGCGGAAGGCGCGGAGGACGTCTCGCATCTCCGCACCCGAGGGCGGTAATGGGAAGCCGATATCGGACGCCGTAGTGGGGATGTGGTATCGACGCGCGCTCGGGCTTATGGGCCGGAGTGGAAGTGGATGAGGAGGAAATTCGGCTGGGAGGAAGGGACATCCGGTAATCAGGGTGTGTTGAGGAGAATAGACGCCAGGTAGGGACATTAAGTGTGTCCCCGAAACACCAGAGAAACGAGAACGAGATTAACTATGCCAATACCAATTTTCAAAAATTCTTTATTTTCCCTCCGGGTTTTCGGAAATAAAAGCAATATCCCAGCC
Organism: Platycnemis pennipes; assembly: GCA_933228895.1. Lineage (NCBI taxonomy): Eukaryota > Metazoa > Arthropoda > Insecta > Odonata > Platycnemididae > Platycnemis > Platycnemis pennipes. The sequence continues at coordinate 117,118,544 of OW121850.1, forward strand.
CGTGCTCTTCAGCCATACTGTGAGTATGCAGCCAGTGTATGGGTGAGTACTTGGAAAATGTGATGAGAAGACAAAAGAGCGATGTTACTTTTCTCTAGTTAGGCCCCACATCGAGTATGCAGCCAGTGTATGGGATCCGAATGAATTAGGTTTGATCAGAGAAATACAGACAGTGTGCAGCGTAGAGCAGCTAAAACCTAGCTAGTTAAAAGGTGTTACGATAGGTTGAGTAGCGTTTCAGAATTAATACAAGAATTAGGGTGGGAATCATTATCAGAGCGTAGGTTAAGGTACAGATTGAATCTATTAGAGAAATTCAATCGGATAGCTTTACTGAAGATGTTAGGCACATATTAAAAAACCAGCGTATTATGCTAGATTCGACCAGATAAATAAGATTAGAGAGATACATTGTCGTACCCATAGATTCAAAATGGCATTTTTCTTCCGTACTATAAGAGAACAGAATAGGCAGCATAGCAAAGGGATAGGTAGGTGAAATATTTTAAAGTAGTCTGCAGTGCATGATGCATGTATTAGCCCCTTAAATATTATAAATATTAACAATCTAGTTGCATGAGACCCTATAGTAGCTTGTTTGCATGTTAGTAGTGCATGCTTGGTGATCTTCACCCCCTGCCACACACCCTCGCGGTGGCTTGCAGCGTATCGTGTAGATGTAGATGTTCAGTTGACAAAATGATCATCTAAAGAATGAGGATAGTGTCACCGCGTTCAGGTGTGTAATGTGCTTAGCACAAAGGTAACTCCTCACCAAATTTTAACTAGTGAAAGGAATTCTGCTTTGTTTACAAATTCCTGCGATTCCATTAGATGTGGACACTATAGTTTCTTTGTTGCTATCCGTCACCTGTCAACGTCAACCTATCAACGAATCGCCAACTTGCGTCACTCATCCACGTGGTGGTGCCGACTGCATAATTTGCCGAAACCCAGGTCGTAAATATCAAAACATGATTTTTTAAATGGAATTAATGAAAGGAATGTTGTGTTTCTGGCGGTGTATGGAGAAATTCCACCAAGTTATATTTAAACCGTTTATACTCAACCAGAAGTGGAATATATTGTAAGAACTCCGGACTAGATTCCAAGATGATGTTTTCACTGACGACGTTGGAAGTGTTTTGCGGACTCCAGTTTGCAGTGGTGGACTGGACCATGACCATGGGGTTAGAGAAATTGATTGCCGAACTGGCATATGCAGAGTGTCCTTTCCTTGTGCAAGTGGGGATGCGAGTGGCTGTAAAAATGTGTCCAATAGTACAGATGGATGTGTGTGTCAATGGATAGCATAAGTAGTTTCATGTTGTAATAAGGACTTTTAGCTAACGCAACTAAGAGCATGTTTTTGCATGCTTGCTTTGCTGTTTTTATCTTTTTTTTAAATTGCGAAGTTTAGACTAGAATATAATCACTTATCATTTTCACGCATGATATGCTATGTTTGTCTGGTGTGAATTCACCCCCTGCCACACGTCTTTATGGTGGCTTGCAGGGTATTACGTAGAGGTATATGAACAGCGAGTAACTGAAGACGGAATTTTTTCATTATTTCCAATTGCTCTCCAGAGAAATCACGTCGATCAGAAAGTTCCGAAAGATTCTGGGGCACATTTTATTGCGTAGGCCCTGTCAAGTTGCAGATTGACTGCAGGAATAGGAAAGAGAAAAAGAAAGCACTACACGACGAATTTCATTGCTTAAGAAACGCAACAAGTAGCATAAAAGATATTTCCTTTTTTTGCACCTTCTAATGTCAATGGACTTCCAAAGAGACGCTTTGACCAATGCTACCTTTCAAAATAGACGGCAGGCATTAAGAAAATGTAAGAGTGAATGTATCACGAAGAAAGAGAGAGTGAAATATTATTCGCTTCGCTGCTAATAAATTCGTTTTACTCTTGATGTTTATCATTTTGCGCAAAATTCATTGATGCTTTATAACTTTTGCAATGAATGATTTTGTCATTGCCGAAGCTACTCAATTCGGATGTAATTAATTATAAATTGGAAGAGAAATGAAGTAAAGTAAAATTCATTTATTAAAATGAGTGCTAAATAACAATCGTTTCCAGTATCTCCATTATCCTCTCAATTCTTTTTAAGTTGAAATGCATAAAAATATTTTTAAATTATATTAAATATATTAAAAATATATATAATTAATTTAAAACCATAAAATTTGTGATGATATAATTTTCTAGTAGGTAAGGATTACGAAACAACATACACAAGATAATGTGGATATTAGGAACTTAATAATTCAATGCAGGCAATTAGATCAATCACTTCCAAGTAAAATTATCTCAAAACAATCAGTGATTCGTAATATATTTTAAAATCATTTTACCTATATCACCCAGCAGCTGTGTAGGGTACTGGTGTAATACAACAACCTGAACAAAACTGCGCTTCACTTAGGGTGGTGATCACATTAGTATCGAAGAATAAGGAAGGAAGATAAGCGCAACGAAAGCGCATTACCATACAATGATGCAGCTCCGATACAGAGGCCGAGGGCAGAAAAAAAATTAATAAAAATATCGTAAAACAGCAAGGCATCAACGTCCGTAACAGGCGGGCAATTTCTTCTCCTTTGGAAGGGCCCAAAGTGGGAGGGGCAAGGAGGGGGGGGGGTCGGGGGGGATGGGAGGGGGGGGGGGAGAAGCGGGTAGGGGGTATGGGGTGTGGGGAGGGGTATAAATAGAGGAAGGCAGAAATAGGAAGATAAATGGATGAGAAGAGGAAGAAGGCTTAGGCTAGGAAAGAGAAGGGGAGGCGACGGATGGGAGGGAGTGGGAGGTGGGGAAGAAAAAGGGCCGGCATTATTAGGCAGCTGTGACCTCCACAGAGCGTTTCCGCATTTGCCTTGCGGATGGATATTAGCTACGTCGCAGAAAACGGGACCTAGAATGGATTTCCAAAGTACAGTCTCGCGTATTCCCCAACGCACATCACTGACGTCGATGGGAAACATGCCTCACGAAAGATTTTGTAGGGGATCGGGTTGGTGTGGGGGCTAGAGTACTGGCCTCCTATCCCGAGGGCCCGGGTTTGATTCCCGGCAGTGGCGGATTTTTCAGTGGAAAACCGGTCCCCACTTGAGTGCCTAGAGGAGGGCATTTCAAGTTCAGTACTCCGTCCGTCGGATGGGACGTTAAGCCGTGGTCCCCTCGGCACCTTTCGTTAAGAGCAGGCTAATGCCGACGCCGGGTTTATCTCCATCCTTCCTCTGTTCCCTGAAAACTCCTACCATTACCCAATTATCCACCTATCCTATTTGGCGCAAATGACCTCAGCTTTCGGTCGCCTCCCCTAAATAACCAAACAAACAAATATTTTGCAGGTCGCGTTGGTTAGGTCGGTAGTGCGCAGGCCTGACAACCCAAAGGTCACCGGTTCGAATCCCGACACGGGCATAAGTATCACTTTTGTCTCCGGATGAAGCTAAGGACCCAGTAAGGTTTGACGTTGCAACGTAACCTGGCAGTTATAGAATCTTAAAATCTAATTCTCCTACCACTAAAATAGTTTCGCAATCTAACTGGCCCGACACAGTACGCGAACTTTACCTTCTTATTACAAGCGTTTATGCATGATATGTAGTGCATGTTTGGTGATAATTCACCCCCTGCCACACACTATAAGGATGATGTTAAAAATATATTGCGAACCCCAACTTACTATGGTAAACTGGACCATTATCACAAAATTATAGAAATTGATTGCCGAACTGGCAGATACAAAATGTCCTTTTTTCCTCTTACAATTAGGGATATGAATAACGGTAAATATATCCAGTATGAGTGCAGCAATGGATAACATTGGTAGCTGCATGTTGATATAGGACTTGAAGCTAACGCAACTAACAGCATGTTTTTGCATGTTTGCTTAGCTATTTTTATCTTTTTTTAAATAGTGTAGTTTAGAACAGTACATGGATACTAATCCTTTTTTATGCATGATATGTAGTGCATGTTTGGTGAGAATTCACCCCCTGCCACACACCTTTATGGTAGCTTGCACGGTATTATGTATATGTAGATGTATAATGGTGACTGGCATGGTATTATGTAGATGTACAACCTTTATGCGGTGAGGGTTAGTAGGCCCCGATTATCGCTACAACTCGACAAGCAAGAGCAAAGAAAGTGTTTACAGTGACATCACGTGGCAGATTGTGGGTCATAGGGCAGAAGCAAGACGAAAGGTCCATAGGGCGTTTGTTCCTCAGCGAGACGGATGTAAAACAGCGATGACTGTGGTGAGGGGGTCATTCAAATAATGGTGCCATGCTAAAAATCCCGTTGAGGCAGGCAAAGGGAAAACACTTAAATTATTAATGGATGCCACATATACAGTTTGGAATGTATGCAAATAAGGGGCTTAGGCCCCCTGGGAAGGGTGTCGTGTTGCAGGGGAGGCAATGCTCACTCGGTCGTCATCCAGTGATCCCCTTGCCACACAAGCCGAGAGAAGGGCGGCCAGAAAGAAGACTAACAAGAGGACCGAAACATATGTGATAGGCACCTGGAACTTCATGACCATTCTGAGAGCGGAAAATAGGATAGAATGATGAGCAGGAGTTGAATAGGGGTAATGTATGCAAGTATTTAGAAAAGTGAGCAGAAAAGGACACTGGAAACTACAGAAGTTGTTGTTAAAGAGTAATTGTTAGTAAAGAGGATGTAAGATAGCAGTAATTATTGATCATAAATGTTTATTTAATCAGAAGGTTAGGTCCATAGGATAAAAAAGTTTTGGTATTTCATAAATTTTATAAAATACCAAAAACTCGAAGCCCTGATGGTGGATAAATACATATCTGAAACGTCGGAATAAAGTTTTGACTTTATTTATTCTATGGACCTAAACTCCTGAAATTAAAAAAAAATTATTTAAATACTAATATTAGTACCTAGATTAAAATAAGAGGTCAAGAAAACAGATCATATCAACAATAATGTGCATACATTATTTGGTGAAAGAATAGTGATCATAGAATAAGCAAATGAAGATAAACGTTCCGAGAAGTACTAAAATTTGGGAAGGTAAGCGCAAATATAAAGAATGTGGTCATAATTAAGGAATGCAAGTCGAATCAGTTACACGTTCGAATCGTTGAGAGTAAAATATTTGCAGAATTTATTCCAGTAACAGAGGAATTAATAAGTAGGATTCTTAGAAAAACTCTTAGTCAGTCATATGTGACTGAAGGTAAATGAAATTTGATTGATAGTAGTAAGGCGAGAGAATATGGGTTAAGGATGCGATAAGGGAAAGGGGGGTGGATGGTGTATGCTACAGAAAGAGAAAAAGTAAACGAGGAAGTAATAAGTAAAGCATCTTTATAGAAAAATGATTACTTTGGTCAACTAAGGAAGAAAACGAGAAGGTAAATCTATAGGGATAGCATGAATACAGGTACGCTAAAAAAAAGCGCACAACGGGATATTAATTGGAATAAGTAACTTAACTATAAAATATCTTTAAAAAAATCCAGTAGAAGAAATATGGAATAAATGAGACGTAGCTAGGGGTATTAGTAGGATTTCTTTTTAAAGGGACGAGACAATAACTCTCCAAATAAGTTAATATCCAATTAGCCGAATAAGTACATTGACAAATTAGTAATGACTAGGAAAAACCTAGATTTTTGTTCTCTATAAAAAGTTTTTATATATTTACAATGATAATAAGAAATTTGAAACGAGAATTTCCGCCGGAATGACGTGTGGATAATCATGCATGCATCGGATGCATTATTATTCCTTCCACAAACGAAATAAACGAGACATATTTTAATGCCTTCCACAAGCTCCTAAGGTGTTCCACGACGCCTGATTAAATTCAGATTATACTGATGCCATGATGCACAAATTGAACAAAATGCACAACACCTGGAAGACAACTGAATTATGAACTAATTATAACCTAATACTGCTCGATAGAGATTTTATAATGGTCATCATTCATTTCCAGCAAATTTTTTAGCCATCATTCAGTGACATACGACTGTACATAGAACGAGTTCATCGATAAACGACCGATTATCACCATACGTGCAACGTTATTGAAGTATAAGTAACAAATATCCATAAATGGGATATGTTCAACTTCCTCTCTATTATCTGTAGAGTATTCTTTTCTATGCTCACTTTTCTCGGTGGCGGTGGAGTAAACCCTTCTTCAGCCGAACATAAGGTTGGCGGTTCGAATTCCATCAGTGGGTTTTTCATAATTCGGGGTATGAATATGCAGATTTCATCATTACCAAAATGTTATTTACCCTAAGGTAAAGAGCCAAAGTGCTGCACCTAGGGGATGAATAAATAAATACAATAAATTTACTAGTTTTGAAAATAGACAAAAAGGAAAAGAATATGCAATTATTCTCATCATGTCTCCTGAGAATTACTTCATCGAACAAAACACAGTAATGCCTTTCAGAATCGCAATTATTCGCATGATGTACTTTTTACCATTCTGTAAGCAACGGCTGTGAAAGATAATACATTCCTTATGATGAAAACGAGGCATTTGCGCACAAAAAAAATTACCACGTTTGCCCACTGACGTGATGATTTCTCCCTTAGGAATACACTTTCCTCAATTATCACTTATGTCAAAACCAACCTCTCAAGGTGCACGTGGACGCGACCCATTTCGCCAAGCATGAATACGGTGACAGATTTCAAAACTGACGCCAAGGAAGGCGAATGAAGGATACCAACTGGCAGACTCGCAAAAGAGACAAAACGACGAGACGGCCGAGAAGTCATTCGGGGCTATCCTGAACTAAATGCGTGTTGTACTTGTGCCGAATGGAAGGGGGTAGACGCCAATCCAAGGAAAAAACTGCAGAGGGCCATTCTGGAAGGGGATGAGACGACTATTTAAGCCTCACATCCAGGACCATAGCCAGGACCGTCCTTCTTCACTCGGGACATTCGAAGGTTGTTTTTATGCCATCGAGTATTTTGGATGCCAGGAAAGTTTAAAAAGCAACCAAAAACTTTCAGAGAGCACCAAAAGCTTTATAGCCGAGTTTACTGAAATATTTTATTTGGTGCAAATCGGAGAATCAACATTTTATAACGTGAACCCACTTAACTAACCAGTGATAGGTAACTTTTCCTACATCTATCTACATCTATACGATACCCTGCAAGCCACCGCGAGGGTGTGTGGCAGGGGGTGAAGATCACCAGGCATGCACTACTAACATGCAAACTAGCAACTATATTGTCTCATGCAACTTGATTGTTAGTGTCTACAGTATTTAAGGGGTAAGACATGCATCATGCACTACATAATACTCTAGAATATTTCCCCTACCTATCCCTTTCCTATGCTGCCTATTCTGTTCTCTTATAGTACGGGGGAAAAATGCCATTTTGAATCCATCTGTACGACAATCTATCTCTCTAATCTTATTTATCTGGTCGAATCTAGCATAATACGCTGGTGTTTTTAATATGTGCCTAACATCTTCAGTAAAGCTATCCGATTGAAATTTCTCTAATAGATTTAATCTGTACTTTCACCTACGCTCTGATAATGACTCCCAACCTAATTCTTGTATTAATTCTGATACACTACTCAATCTATCGTAACACCTTTTGACGAACCTAGCTGCTCTACGCTGCACACTGTCTAGTTCTCGAATCAAACCTAATTCATTAGGATCCCATACACTGGCTGCATACTCAAGGTGGGGCCTAACTAGTGAAAAGTAGCATCGCTCTTTTGTCTTCTCATCACATTTCCCAAGTACTCTTTTTATAAATCCTAGCTTTCTCTTCGCTCGGCCGCATATTTCCCGGATGTGTCTACCCCACGATAAATCTTCTCCTATCCTCTGGTCGATATGAGTCATTATTTTCAGGAATTAATTTCATCTTATCTGCATGCTAACTTGTGAGCTGCCATTAAGGTTTGTTGCGGGAATGGTAGGTCGCCAGCCGTGGAATGGACCAGCCGTGAAAATGAAATATTACAGAGAAAAATGAAGGAAAATAATTTTGGGCTTCATCATTAGGTACTGCTCCCTTTCAGTTCCAATAATCAAAATATAATGGCGTTTTAGTCGTGTATTTGACGAGGCCAAAAACTGATTCTTATCCACCTTGACCCAATCGTTCATCTCTCTTCATTTTCCGCTTCTCTTTGCTCTTTTTTTGTAATGTTGGGAGTAGAACATTTTCAACTGTCAGCCTCGAACTTTTGTTTCATGAAATTTTCAACAAAAATCTTGCGAACAATCTTCTAGTCTCAAGGATTTTTTCACCGAGCCCTTCCATTAGCCAAGTGACAGTTAGTCTCAAACTTTCTGTACATTCCTGAAATCTCTAAAAGGAAAATGGAGAATCTACGATGTGCGGACAGAAGGTCAAATGAGAAAGTGCTAACCTAGATGAGGAGAAGAGGGGAGTTTCTGAAGATAATTATAGGAGACGTAATAAAGCGAACGAAGCAATTAATTGAAGGCGAACATTTTATGAAGATTGACATAGAGAATAGAATGCTGTGGAAGAGAAGAAGGTGGTAAAGGAACCTTTCGGCTGAAATAAAGGTAGTTAAAACGTATGAAATACCAACGAGAGAAAGAGCTCAGGGAAAGGAACGTTCAGTGATATCGAAATAAAAAATGAAGTCCATGAAAACATACTCTGACAGATAGAATCCTACTAATCTAATTGCATCTCTGGCTTAACTGGAATCGAAAAAGTCGAGAAGAATACCAATCCACCCACGGAAATTCATCCCGATTTTTCCTGGCCTCAAAAACTTACATTAACGTGTACCGCATAAGCGTAAATCCTCTTCTATACTCTAAATATTATTTCTCGAGCCGTAAGAATGTGTGGAAATGGGTTCTAGGCCATCAGCCATTAATAGGATAATGGGAACAATGAAGAAAGAAATGATGAAGAGGGATGCGATAGGATGCATAGAATTGAGCTAAGCTGGTACGTTGATCGACAATGGCGTATGGCAAAAGGGAATTCGTATTTTTTGAGTGACAGTCTATTTCTCTCGAAAAGTCGTTTCTGTCGATCATCCTGATGTTGAGTGGGAAAAGAAATATCTGCCGCATATCACCATATCTCCGTTGTGTCGACCTCGATCTCATAAAATTTCGAGGAGTCAGTCACATTGATGGAGCGAATTCTGTCCTCCATTCTAAGGGGTCGGGTTTTTATTCCAGCAGAGGCACTCTTTTTCATTGGTACACCGTCCCTACTTGAGGGCTGTAAACAAGAAATTTTAAGTTCAAAACGACATACATCGGATTCAAAATAAAATGTTAAAACTCTTTGGGCCGCAGGTGGTGAACTCACACCATACATGCACTACATATCATCCAAAAAAAAGGATTAGTAATAATATACTAGTCTAAACTTCAAATTTTTTTAAATATGAAAACAGCAAAGCAAGCTTGCATATTGGAAGCTTGTTAGTTCGGTTAGCTTAAGGTCCTTATACCAACTTGTGACCACCCACGCTATCAATTGGTACACTCGTATTGGATATATTTACCGCTATTCATATCCCTAATTGTAAGAGGAAAATAAAACATTTTGAATCTGATGTTAGGCACATATTAAAAACACCAGCGTATTATGCTAGATTTGACCGGATAAATAAGATTAGAGAGATAGATTGTCGTATTGATAGATTCAAAATGGCATTTTCCCCGATACAATAAGAGAACAGAATAATCAGCATAGCAAAGGGATGGGTAGGGGAAATATTTTAGAGTAGTCTGTAGTACATGATACATGTATTACCCCTTAAATACTATAGATACTAACAATCAAGTTGCATGAGACAATATAGTTGCTAGTTTGCATATTAGTAGTGCATGCTTGGTGATCTTCACCCCCTGCCACGGTGGCTTTCAGGGTATCGTGTAGATGTAGAGGTGGATGTTTAGTCCCATTTTCTATGGATCCCATATAGTGGCAGCGTTTTCTGCATCTTCGCTGCACACATTCAAGTTCATTATTTAGACCGATTTCGTGGGGATCCCATACACTGGCAGAATATTCCAAATGAGGTCTAACAAGGAAAAGTAGCTGATTTTTCGTACATGATCGTCACATTTATCCAGTACTCTTTTGATGAATCCCACTTTACGATTAGCTTGACCCGCTTGACCCAATATTTCACGTATGTGTTTACCCCAGGAAAGATCATGTGTCAGTCTTATTCCAAGATATTCAATGGATTCCGCGACTGTTACTTAATTATCACATTTGGCGATCAAGCTTCCATTCTATGGGGAGTCCCAGCGAAATCCTTCCGATGGGCATATGACAATTTCCGCATATTCGTAGTTTTTTTTGCCAGACCTTCTGTTCCATTCGCATCTCCTTCGTCTCCCGATTTAGTCGCGAGGCAAGATGTTGATACGCAGCGGTGATATTTTGCGTTCTGACACGAGCAGGTGCATCTCGCTCGATATTCCCCGTTTGATACGGAAGTCAGGTTGACTTGACGAAGGCGTCGTCTGAGAACGCGCCGGCGCTCATGGGACGGTCTGGACCGCATCTCCCTTGACATGGCGATCAACTGCAGATACGGAGCTTGGACAGACCGTGTCGCCTCTACGCGTCTCACTTCGGAAAATCATCGTAGCAACAGGTCACGTCGATATCGCTATTGTACGGACTCACACTTCCCGACTGTGGACGCCGAGTCAGGGTAAAAGTGCAGCGATGATAAAAAGCGTATGATTGTGTTGTATTGCTTATATTCCCTAGTTATGTTAGACTTTTGCTGTATGCCATGGAAAAGAGTTTACAAATATTTTAAGAGGGATTCAATGGCTGTTATTTGGGTATGTTAACCACATTCCCTATGCTGTTTTATTGGCGTTGTATTAATGGCTACGGTTATATATTTTATTTCAAGAGTGAGTTCGGATTCTTAACTCGGAAAAGACACATTCTTCAATGCCAAAGCGGTGTCTACTTGAGTACTGTGTAGAGAGCTTCGTATATGCTGTATATATTCGAATATGTGATGCGGATTTTTAGATTTTAAAAAGGCATTCGATAAAGTTCCTCATGATAATTAATCTTGAAGTTAGAGTTTTGGTATGAATAAAGACGTTGTAAAAAGCTTACCTTAAAAAGTGTATAGCTATCAATTTTTGAAGGAGGAATAATTCGATAGAGCGGTCCTATAAAATTAATAACACGAAGATCGAAAGCGTTGAAACCATAAGATATTTAGGTGTAACAATCACTAAAAATGTATCGAGGGGAAGACACATCCGGCAAATAATGGATATAATAATAAGGAGATATTAAAAATTTACGAAAGGTAGTCTCTCCGATATTTATCCGGGAAATATGCGGCCGATCGAAGAGGAAGTTAGGATTTATAAAAAGAATACTTGGGAAATGTGATGAGAAGACAAAAGAGCGATGTTACTATTCACTAGTTAGTCGCCACATTTAGTATGCAGCCAGTGTATGGGATCCTAATGAATTACGTTTGATCAGAGAACTAGACAGTGTGCAGCGTAGAGCAGCTAGGTTCGTCAAAAGGTGTTACGATAGGTTGAGTAGTGTACAGAATTAATACAGGAATTAGGGTGGGAATCATTATCCGAGCGTAGGTTAAAGTACAGATTAAATCCATTAGAGAAATTTCAATCGGATAGCTTTACTGAAGATGTTAGGCACATATTAAAAAACCAGCGTATTATGCTAGATTCGACCAGATAAATAAGATTATAGAGCTAGATTGTCGTACCGATGGATTCAAAATGGCATTTTCCCCCGTACTTTAATACAACAGAATAGGCAGCATAGCAAAGGGATAGGTAGGGGAAATATTTTAGAGTATACTGTAGTAAATGATGCATGTATTAACCCCTTAAACACTATAGATACTAACAATTTAGTTGCATGAGACCCTATAGTTGCTTGTTGGCATGCCAATAGTGCATGCTTGGTGATCTTCACCCCCTGCCACACACCCTCACGGTGGCAGGGTGCAGGGTATCGTGTAGATGTAGATGAATGACTCAAATGACCTCAGTTGCATGTTTCCGAGCCACGAAAATACATCATTTTACACTTCAATTCCAAGGAGGCTTCTTCCCCAGAGGAAGAGGGTGTACAAATATTTTAAGAGGGATTCAAAGGCTGTCATTTGGTGGGTTAACCACAACTAAGGTCATTTGAGCCATTTAGGACATACTGGTCTTTTGTAAATATTTGAAAATTTAGGAAGCGAAGGAAGGGTGGGGAGAAAAACTGCCGTCAGAAGTAACCCACTATTCACGAAAGACACCGAGGGATCCATTGCTATTCATCCCATCCGAAGGACGGAGTATTGAACTGTAAGTTCCCGCCAAATAGTACTCAAGCAGGAGCTGGTAAGCGATTGAAAAAATCTATTAATGCTGGCATGCTAACAACTACATCTACGTTTTACCCCGCAATCCACCGCGGGAGTGTGGGGCAGGGAGTGAATAATCGCCAAAAATGTACTACGTACACGCACTTATGCTCACAATACTATTTTATTAGATTATTATCAATGTCAATAGAAACTTGAGCCCGCAGGATGAGCAATTTTAGCAACCAGAGCAATTTTATGCACAAAATAAGGATTGAAGAGGAAGGAAGAAAAGCGAAGAAGTAATCTGTGGGAAATGTGAGGCAGTTTTTGTCCGCATTCCTACCGTAATTTCCTGTAACGACGTTGACGAATGCGTTTTTGAGAACTTTTTGAGTGGTAACGGAATGATGAAGAGAGTGATAGAGGGAGAAGAGTGTTAGATAAAAGTTGTAAGATGGAGAAAAATAATAGTTGCCTCCCTGGTTTGCGTTTTTTCCCCATGAAGAAGAATTTGGTTTGATTACAGCCAATGGAGTAAAACTGGCGATACGATCAAGAGTGTGAGAAATGGAATAAAGGTCTCATCTACATCTACAGAAAACCCTGCAAGTCACCAAAAAGGTGTGTGGCAGTGGGTGAATTCTCACTAAACATGCACTACATATTATGCATAAAAAAGGACTAGTATTTATATATTGTTCTAAACTTCAATATTTAAAGAAAGATAAAAATAGCAAAGCAAACACGCAAAACATGTTGTTATTTGGGTTAGCTTTAAGTGTTCATACCAACATGCAGCTACCAATGTTATCCATTGCTACACTCGTATTGGATATATTTACCGTTATTCATATCCCTAATTGTACGAGGAAAAAAAAACATTTTGAATCTGTCAGTTCGGCAATCAATTTCTCTAATTTTGTGATCATGGTCTCATCTACATCTACATTATAACATAATAAGCCACCATAACGGTGTGTGGCAGGGGAAATCAGAAGATGCGAGGGTTAAAAGGAGAGGCTTAATGTAAGAAATGGCGATTGTTACAGTGTAATGTGACCGACGACATATATGGGTGGAGAAAAGCAGGCGTTGACTGCACACATGCCCTCCAATGTTGGTAGAATACCTATGATAATGATATCGGAAATGCAAAAGCAAACTCCACTTAAATTAATGTGCGGTCACTTACATTAGACGTTTTTCAATGAGACTGATTGTTTAAGTTGCAGAAAGAGCAAGAAATAGGCACGCTTTACACAAATTTTACAATCTTATCCAGCAGCAAGTGAAGGAAAACAATCCCATATGTCGAGAAAAAGCCAAGGAAATTATTTTTAGACCAAAATAGATTCAAAGTAGAGAAATAAGTGGACAAACGATAAAGGTAATATCCCAGCATGGTTTTAAATAGTAAATTAATTTGATGTAGAAATTAAGATATCCTGGACGCAGGGATATTAGACTAAGAGCTTGAGAAAGCGTTGTGGTAAATGATTATGAGAAAACGGAGAGAAGAAATAACATTTTATGCATTAATAACATAGCAACGCTACGATGAGAATGAAAAGAAATATTTTATTTACCGACCGCGGTTTCAACGTCAGAGCGTCCTAATCAAGGTAACCGAAGTTACCGAACCGGTTACCATTGTTATGACGCTCTGACGTTGAAACCGCGATCGGTAAATAAAATAGTGTGGAATATACCAAGTATTTCTTTTCATTCTCATCATGAATAAATTCCACAAAGTTACGCCTGAAGGCATCTCTTCAATAGCAACTCTACGTTCAGGTTGTAAATATCTTTGATATCAGCGCCATAACATTGCAAATGCTAGAATGCACTTGTGAGGAACATCGTTCGCTAAATATCAGTCGAGAGACCTTTGTTCGTTCCACATATGTAATGAACACAAATTTGAAAATGTATCCAAAGCTCTAATTTCTACAAGAATTATAATCAACATTTTATAGATTCATTGCAACGGATAATTGACCGCAAATTTGATGAACCAATCCGGCATTTTTTTTCACCAGGGTAAACGGAAAACCTCGTGGGCCGTTAAACTTTACAGAAGAGAGGGAAGACGTTTAACTTATAAAACTTACCGCCAGTGAAAACATTCAATGCAAGACATGGGATGAGTAATGACAAAAAATATTGACCGATGGACCAAACCACGGAGCATTTGGTAGGTAACGCAACTGGCACGAGAAAGACCAGCATTTGAAACCATTCACGGAAATCTCAAAGTCTTGTGGACGTAATTACGACCAAACGCCCAGCGCTCCCCTTGCAATTAGCAATTTTCGCGAACCTCCTCCCCCCCACTAGGAAGCATTTCCGTCGGGGTTCCTCTCGCTCGGCTGAGCAGACGAACCGTGGATGACGGAGAAAGAGCGAAGATGGGAGAGGACGAAGGGGAGAGAGAGGATAGACGTGGAAAGGAGAGAGGCTGGCGAAGGAGGAGGGGGGGGGGCAGACGGGAGGAGGGGTTTGGAGAGTGACAGAAGGCCAAAAGGGTCCTGGAAGATCCCTCCTTTTTGAAAAAGGCCAACCGGTTGGTTTATTAAAGGATCACTTTTGGACACGCTCATTTTTCGACTCGGCCGGCGGGGGGGAGACACGGGGGGGTATGCAGGGGAGGGAAAGGGGGAAGGGTAGACACACACGGTCCTGTCACGCGAGCCAAAGGGTCCAAAAGGATAGAGAGGAGGAGAAAGGGGAAGGGGAGAAGTTGGGAAGAAGATAGACCTTTGGCATGGAGCGGGAGGAAGAGACCGTAATGGATCCCCGCGCATTATGCATGCAGAACGCCACGTAACGATGCGCTCGACATGTGTTTTTCATCATTATCTTCCTTGATCGTCTTCGAAATACTGCACCTCGGAAGCGCATGCGACAGCACATCATGCGGTAGGGACCGTATCCATCATCTTCTCAGTATGGAATGTCGATATAAGATGGCGTTAGACGTCAAATCATACGACAATATCGTCAGGGCCAGCATATGACGCGCTCCAAAGACAAAATAACCTAAAGAGATCTATGTTAACGATCAAATTTTGAACTAAATATAACCGATAATTTTTTCGCGAAAAGCAGAGACCCAAATACATCAAGCAAAAATCATTCAAAGAAAATAATTATGTCAGATATGATAACTTTCATCCAAGATAATGATGTTTAAATTTAGAGAAAACTGTGGTAAGAAATAAATCCTTTCACTTTGCATAACCTACCCCAGTGTTTGACATTCTCGTCGTAAATGATTAACTTTATGTTGATGTTGAGACTATTAGAAGGGGATTACATCTACATCTACAAGATACCCTGCAATCCACCGCGAGGGTGTGTGGCAGGGGGGTGAAGATCACCAAGCATGCACTGCTAACATGCAAACTAGTAACCATATTGTCTCATGCAACTTGATTGTTAGTATCTATAGTATTTAAGGGGTAATACATGCATCATGAACTACAGAATACTCTAAAATATTTCCCCTACCTATCCTTTTCCTGTGCTGCCTATTCTGTTCTCTTATAGTACGAGGGAAAAATGCCATTTTGAAACTATCGGTACGACAATCTATCTCTCTAATCTTATTTATCTGGTCGAATCTAGCATAATACGCTGGTGTTTTTAATATGTGCCTAACATCTTCAGTAAAGTTACCCGATTGAAATTTCTCTAATAGATTTAATCTGTACTTTAACCTACGCTCTGATAATGATTCCCACCCTAATTCTTGTATTAATTCTGATACACTACTCAACCTATCGTAACACCTATTAACGAACCTAGCTGCTCTACGCTGCTTACTGTCTAGTTCTCTAATCAAACCTAATTCATTCGGATCCCATACACTGGCTGCATACTCAAGGTGTGGCCTAACTAGTGAACAGTAGCATCGCTCTTTTGTCACATTTCCCAAGTACTCTTTTTATAAATCCTAGCTTTCTCTTCGCTCGGCCGCATATTTCCCGGATGTGTCTACCTCACGATAAATCTTTAGGGATTGTTACACCTAAATATCTTACGGTTTCAACGTTTTCGATCTTCGTGTTATTAATTCTATAGGATCGCTCTATCGAATTATTCCTCCTCCAAAAATTGATAGCAACACACTTTTTAAGGTTAAGTTCTAACTGCCATTTGTCGCATCACTCTTGAATTATGTAAATCACGCTTCCGTCTAGGGTATCATCAAGTCTACGGTCAAGTTGGACTCGATGATGTTGCAAGACGATGAAACGCACATCACGAAACACAATCGTGGGAGAGTCTTTAACTCTTTTCCTCGTCGAGTTTCTCACACTATCTCATGATATCCAAAATGTCCACCTTTTTACTTCCTCTAACGATAGTACCCAACATTACCACCCTCTCCTCAGCCTTAAACTGCCAAAATTCCCTATTTCACCTTATCTATCCATTCACACTTCCGCCGTCATATTTTTACCCAATAGCCTCCATTCTCTCAAAGGTTTCATCATGCATACCTTTAGTTATTGTTTTTTTTTTCAAAGTCTGAAATTTTCTTCGTGTATCAGTGATGACCGTGATGATCATAGTTGGGATTAACGATTAAAATTAATCGTTAAAAATGTGGCTAACTATATAATTTAATCGTTACTTTTTAGAAGAGTTAACTCTTAACTCTTAATCGTTAAAATTATGCATTAACTGGTACAAAACTAACTTCGGTTAATTTTTTTCGTTAATTTTTGTCAAATGTCGACCTGTCCGATTTTGGGTGCAACGGTTGCCCAACAGACAAATGGGAAACTAAAACGGAATCTAAGAATGCAAGGGTAGTTGTGCAAGAATGCAATGAATAGGTCCACACACCAGACAGACGAATACTTCCAAACAAAAGCGGGGCTGAGGGGAGTGACCGCCAAAGTTTAGGAACGCACTATCAGACGAGAAAACACGAAACCACGCGAAGACGATGCCCTGGAGGGCTCGTATGCCTCGCCGACATCATGTCCTCAATTCTACATAGTTGAAACCGAGAAAGAAGGGTCACCTACAAACCTATGACGGATAACGATGGGGAGGGGTTCATTCTAATTAACGTGTTTGTTACAATGCGCCAGTCTAGGTATGACTTAAGGTGGGGTTTCACTGGTGCGTCTCGCGGCTGCGTCCAGACGCTGCGGCGAGTCGCTGCGGTGGAACATGCGGCCGACTGCACTCACTCATGCGTCCCGCCGCACAGCACAATGTAATTTAAATACCTTCTTTTCCTACTGCGCCGGCTATCGAGGACCAAATGTTATCTTTTATGGTCGTATCCTCATAATCCCTGTGTTCTGCATTATACACGGCCTCGTGTTTCCTCAATTCTTCAATCAGAACATCGTCCTCTTCCGGGGAACATCGGCAAGCCATGCTGCGACACAGGCACGCAGAAATGTACGAGAGAACACCGTCCTGCTAGCTCTGAGTCTGCGTCTCGACTGCTCACGAAGCAGTCGAGCCGCAGACGCAAGCAGTCGTCTGGTAGACGCAGCGTCCTGGACGCACCAGAGAAGCCACTCCAATTATGCCCCGTTCACATTACTAGGGTAGAATGATAGTTAATATGGCGGCTAAAACTAACCTGCGTTCACACGGCTCACCCAGAACCATCGTAAAGACTCAAGTGACATATATTGGAGAGTGAAATTAAGTCAAAATAACAATGGAGGGTAGGGTAGCGGAAGGACTTTGTCTTGCAAAGATTGGAAGCGTATTTTAACTTACGTGCAAATTAGATGCAGTTATTTTATCGAACATTATCAATGTAGTTTCCTAGATCCCTTTTTATAAATCAACCAAAATATTCTTCTTAAATTACTTCCTCAAGATTGACAGTGGGTCGTATCTCCGAGATACTCCATGGGTTCTGTGTTAGTTACTTTTCTAAACATCAATTTTAAATATAAAATTGAATGCAATTAACATTTGCTTTGAATTGGTCCAAAGTAATACGTTAAAAATATGTAAAGGTGGTACAACGATGAACGCAGTCCATGACTTTAATTTCCAGATATTTAAGACACTCAACCTTTACCTCTTTTTCCTCGCATATTTCAACTAATACCTTTACACTTTAAAATGATTAACGTTTCCTTGCCTGTATTTCTATTCGTTTAGCTTATATACAGGCTTCACGCACATAATAAATGCAATCAACCATGGAACGCCATGCTACGAAATGATTAATTGTTCACCTCTCAATAACTCATGTTAACCCATTTCGTAGGCAAGTTCATGCATCCAAATAGAATACATAAAAGTATACATAATGAATTTTTTGCTCTTATCAATATTCAGTATTTTTAAATCCGATATCCCAAGTTTACCACATTCCGCTGTTTGTGAAAGGAGCTATTTAAGGGAATAATGCTGAAAATACTTTTAATGCCGTCCTAAGGAGTGAATACGTAAAAAAATAACACGAGTCGAATTTCCTGTGAATGTTAGCAACTTCTTAGTTATTTAATTTCTGCATGTATATTTTCTCCACGGCAAGGTAATCACATAAAATAAATATATAAGCGCACGTACTCAGGATTCAGGGGTAAAGCAAACTATTTAAATCCATTATTGAACAACCGAATCAGTGGAACGTGGTAATACAACTACTAAAATATATTACAGTGTGATTAAATAAATATCGTTGTAACTAAGAATCATTTCCAATCCATATCGTGTGATCCGGTCACTTCGTCTTCAAGCACTCTACGTTCATTTCCACTTTCATTTTCAAAACAAACCTTCTTTCTACCATTACTTGCGTTCACACGTCCTTAAAATGCCAGTAACTAGCGCCAACTATAGTAACGCAATAATGGTAGAAAAGTTTACTAGGATTAGCGGCAACTTGCGTTCACACGGCCATTTTCCAACTATGGTAAGCCCTACCATAGTTAGTAAAAAGCTAGTAGTGTGAATGGGGCATTAGAATACATAGTAGCAGTACAATGCGTCTAGCCGCAGCGTCTGGACGCAGCTGCGAGACGCACCAGTGAAACCCCACCTTTACTCGTCCACATTGCGTCGTCAATACATCAGCCCCCAGTGAATCTAGAGAAAAGGTGCGCAGGCACACCCTCAGCATCTACTGTAACTCTACATAACCAAGCCGTTTCCTTTGAAAGTTTACAATTGTGAAGGGATACTTCACATCGCAATCTGGGGATCGATGTCAAAAACTAACCTAAAAGCACTTTCTACCGCTCAGAACAATCTTAGGTGAAAATTACGGACGCACCATGGTTCGTCATAAAGTCAAGACAATTTAAAAATCCCGGAATTGGAGCTCTACCTCAGAAAAATCGCCGAATCTTTGCTGCAGACACTTTGAAACCTGACCAACAACACTCTGGACACTAAATGGAATTACAACGAAAATCCCAATTCAAATATTTTTAAACAAATGGATACGGATGGAAGAAACCACAATGACAGTTTTCAGTGTTCGCTTTATTTGTCAAAACAAAAAACATCAAGGACTCTATTAACACAACATCCCGTTTTCCTTTGTAACTGAAAAAGTTACTTTTTTTAACTTTTAACTTTAATCAGCTACTTTTTCAGAAAAGTTACTTTTAACTTTAACTAGTTACTTTTTACAGTAATTAACTTTAATCAGTCAATTTTTTGGTAACTTTCCCAACAATGGTGATGACTTCTGGACTTCTGGAATGGTGATGTTTGTACTAGAGGGAAAATATAGAAATATCGTTAAAATTTTGAAAATTCCGTAAACCCCTGGTCTATTTTATTTTTCAGTCCCCAAGTTTTCATTTATTTTATAAGAATTCTATCTCATACTTCTATTTAAGTAATCTACATTTACAATATACCCTGCAATCCACCATAAAGGTGTGCAGGGGGTGAATTCTCACCAAACATGCACTACATATCATGCATAAAAAAGGATTAGCATTTATATACTGTTCTAAACTTCACTATTTAAAAAAAGATAAAATTAGCATAGCAAACATGCAAAAACATGCTTCGCTGCACCGATCTTCGCTGCACACGTTCAAGTTCATTATTTAGACCGATTTTGTACGGATCCCATGCACTGGCAGAATATTCTAAATGAGGTGTAACAAGGGAAAAGTAGCTGATTTCTCGTGCATGATAGTCACATTTACGCAATACTCTTTTGATGAATCCCAGTTTACTATTAGCTTGACCCATATTTCACGCATGTGTTTACTCCAGGAAAGATCATGTGTCAGTCTTATTCCAAGATATTTAATGGATTCCACGTTTGTTAATTCATTATTACTTAATTTGTAAGTGCTAAGAGGAGAGCTATTTTTTCCAAAAATTCCTTACAAGACACTTTTTAAAGTTGTATTCTAACTGCCACTAATTTGTGCACATAATAAGTCATACTCCTTGAAAAATCTTCAAAAGCGGAAGGAGGAGGCGGGGGAGAGAGGTTGGTTGCATAACCTAGAGGGGAACGTATGGGGATTTGTATTCGTGGGTTAATGGCACCAAGAATATTTTGAATTAAGAAAACCTTAGCGTTAGCGAATACTCGCTAATAACTAAATGAAGTTTCCAACTTAATTGAATATGTAACTGTTACTGACGACAATTTTCATGTGGCACGGTTGTTCTACTTTTCGGAAGCACTGATACAAATTTAATGAAGAGCTACAGTTTTACATGAAGAAGCCGGCAAAAGGGTCGGTGAAACCTGCCCTGACGAGAAATGTCTCTATCCAATCATAACTATGAATAAGTTATATTTTATAACAATACGCATTTAGCAGAAGGAATGGAAAAATACACTGCAAAAATTAGGTAAATCAAAAACAATTTTTATGGTCTACTTCAGTAAATAATTAGTTTCACATGTTGAAAAATATTATTATTTACTCTATTGCGTGCTTAACATAATGAATGTTAGAATAAACTTGGTGTTTCCACAGTTATTAACCTCACACTACGATCATAGTTTCGACGATCCATTAAGTAACGCCTGAAATCATCAATTCTATTCTGTTTTCTATTCTAAAAGTATTCTTACGTATTTCAGGTGGGGGGAAAAGCGCTGTGTGCCGTATGTTTCTGAGTCGGAGAGGTTTGTATTTGAGTGTCACTTACAATGCTGATAAGAAAAAAATTGGGACAATGACCAACGTTCTCGTGAATAATTAATGTAAACATAAAAGTGATGCAATACTAAAACAGCAAAATGTTACAAAATCTAGGAAAAGTTGTTTCCGTAAACGGCTAAATTATTATCATATTTAGGTGTTATATTCAAATTGAGATGAGGGTGGTAAGTGTATAACAAGTAAGCGATGGAATATTACTAGTGGAATGGAAAAAGATCGAATTACCACGTCAAATGAGTCAACGTATTCAAACCAAATACATCTCGCAATACAATTAGGGATATTAATAGCGGTAAATATGTCCAATACGAGTGAATCAATGCATAACATAGGTAGCTGCATGTTGATATATGGACTTGAAGGTAACCCAACCAACAGCACGTTTCTGCATGCTTACTTTGCTATTTATATCTTTTTTAAATAGTGAAGTTTAGACTAGTATACTAATACTAATCCTTTTTTATGCATGATATGTAGTGCACGTTTCGTGAGAATTCACCCCCTGCCACACACCTTATGGTGGCTTGTAGGGTATTATGTAGTTGGATATATTCGTGAGGCAGAACCCAGACCTTCAAGATGACGTTAAAAATATTTTGTAACCCCAACTTACTATGGTACACTGGACCATAATTATAAAATTAGAGAAATTGATTGCCGAACTGACAGATTCAAAATTTCCTTTTTTCCTCGTACAATTAGGGACATGAATAGCGGTAAATATGTCCAATACGAAGGATTCAATCCATAGCATAGGTAGTTGCATGTTGGTGTAAGGACTTGAAGGCTAACAGCATGTTTTTGCTTAGTTTTCTGTTTTTACCTTTTTAAATATTGCAGTTTACACTAATGTATATTAATACTAATCCTTTTAAATGCATGATTTGTAGTGCACGTTTCGTGAGAATTCACCCCCTGCCACACACCTTTATGGTGGCTTGCAGGGTATTATGTAGATGTAGATATTCGTGAGGCAGAACCCAGACCTTCAAGAAGTACGGCACCCATAATAAATAAAATATACCAGGCGTTGTTTACGAACTGTATCAAAAAGATATAAATATATAAAATAAAAAACGATAGAACTCCTCCTTATCCAAATTTCGAAGATCCTTCCGGCCAATCAGGAGTAACCTGATTGTTGCAATCGTTTATAGATACGCCTCAACGGCTTTAATTTACTCACTCACCCTGAAGACGATGGACGAGTCGTCCGTTGAAACGTTGGTGTTATACCAATATTTAACCCGGTGGAAAGCCCGAGAAGACTTTACGAAAATAATTCGCCGGGAAAGAATTAAATCCTATTTTTGTATCAAAAAGACTGACCTTGCCATTATCAATGTGGTACTCATGTATTTAAACTTTGCCTATGTTTGTTGTGATACGTTGTAAAAATAGCACGCGGTTTATTTTCGCTATCTTCAATGTCACACATATTCAAAAAGTTATTTATTTTATTATCAATTACAGTTTTAGTACTTTGAGTTAATCCATTCATGGCAGTATTCACTTCTACTTTAATTGTGCGCCGCGTCCTTTGTTCTCACTTTGGTCCATCCCTCCCTGGACCTCACTTTCCTCATCGGAAGAGAAAAAAAGACCAAAAATAAAGTAGATGTGTAGGCCGAGGTGGTCAGAGGGACGGCAGACCACCCCGCTAGGCTGTCATCATCATCACCATGGCCCCAAACACAGCGACGGGCCCCACCCCTTTTCATTTCCTCCCGCTACCCACTCCACCCTCCGCCTCCTCCTCCACATGCGGACCCTCTAAGAAGTGACATCCTCTCACACTCGCTCCCACTAACTCATTTCGCTTTAGGGTTTTACCCAGTCGAGTTTGCGTTGCCGCTTAACCACAGGACTCAATCCAGATGATTAATCAACAAGAGCCAGAAGGTGAAGTTTTTGAAAAACAATGCTCAAATCAGCAAAATATGATGAGAAACAAATATGGGATTGTAGGCGAGGAATTTGCTCGTTCTAAGAGAGTTTCTCATTATAAACCGTCAAAGTAAATCAGAGACCGGAATTAGTTTTCGCAATTTCCACATTTGGGCATCTCGTGATAATCCGTTTTCATTCCATTTCTTCCTTTCATAAAATTATTTTAGAATGATGCACAGAAATGCATACTTTAAAATGAATTGAATGCACAGAAATACATACTTTAAAATTGTAAAAAAAATTACGTTCAAATTACCATTCCAAAGGTACACGTTTGGCTATATTGACAGACTGTGCTAATAAAATGATACAATTGCTACAGCAGTGAGGCATGGATGATGACAGCAGCAGAGAAGAAAAGGGTGCGTCAAACGAAGAAATATTAAGAAGATTGGGAGAAAAGAGAAAACTCTAAGAAGATGACGGGATAACTTAATTGATCATATATTAAGACACCATGGCCTGATGAAGGCAATTGTTGAAGGACAAGTGGATGGGAAGAAAGTCAAAGGAAGGCCTCGAGTGAGATATATGGAACAAGTGTTAAAGGATGTGAAAGAAAATAAATACGTAATTATGAAGAGAGTAGCCGATAGAAGAACTCAGTGGAGAGGTGCGTCAAACCAATCTGAGGATTGGTGACTAATGATGATGATGATGAACAAAATCAATATGTAAATTTCTAAATTCTCATGATTTGTAACCTTATCAGTACTAGACATATGAAACAACCATTCGAAAAAACTCAAATGCAGAATAGTATCTAATCCAACGAATTGGAACTAGCCGCGAATACGTTAGCGGAGCCACCGGCTGAAAATGCACTAAAGCTGAATTTCCACAAGTAAAAGGATCCCGGTTGACGTGGACTTTTTCCTGGTGGAAATTCATCTATTACCTAATCGCCCTTGAATATCTTACAATACATGATCAGTAAGTAACTCATAGCCAAGGCTATTTTCTTTGGAGTATTAATCAGGGTTTATAGGGGTTTTCATTTTCATTTTCCCTGACTTTTCCAGGAATGCCAGACCATTATTAGTGATTTTCCCTGACTTTTGAGTGCCTGAAAACTCCAAGATTTCGGTCATTTATACAGATAAAAGTGGTAGTGAGGAAGCAGAGAAGTCTAAACTTATGAAAAATTGTAGGTTTATTTTCAAATTAATCATATGAACTTACAGTAATAAGAGATCGACAACAAGTCCACAAAATAAAAATTAGTACTTACATTGATATGCCTTCAGAAAGGGTTTTAATTGCAGAAAAATATATGCAAAGAGGGCTAACCTGGCTTTTCCTTCAAATCTGATGTCATGTTAAAGTAGCTCTTTGAATCAATCTTGATTTTTTCTTCCTCACATCCTTCTACAAATTTGGCTAAGTGAAATCAAATTTGACTGAGAATAACTTGTCTGTCACCATAGGGACAAAGCAAAGCATTCCTGGCCAAAATCGCTAGCGAATGAAAATGAGATGTGCACACCTTTCGCCAATCTTTTCACCAAATTGTGCAGGCTATAGCCAGAAAGAACCAGAATAGGGCTGCCTCCACAGCGAAGCCAGCCTGAGGCCAGTCGTCCCCTCCTTCACCCTCCTCCTCCGCTCCTATGCGCAGTTTTTGATCTCTTGGCATTTTCAGGTGATTAATTCCGAAATTTGAACGTTTTGTAATTTTTCCCTGACCACACATTAAATTCCCTGACTTTTCCAGGATTTCCACCACCGTTTTCATTTTCCCTGACTTTTCCAGGTTTTCCAGGATTTCCAGGTTCCTATAAACCCTGTTAATTCACATTTTGGAGAAGCTACGCCCCCACACCTCTTCAGCTTTTTCTAAAGTGAACCCTTGAAGCCCTTGCCCACTGATACTAAGTTGTTCCGGGATGTTGCCCACATGACCCACATTTACGATTCTACTCCGCAGACAAAGATAAAATTAGCATCCTCGGTCAAATAAAATTAAAGTTAATTAAAGTTGTGATACTACTGTATTACTCCGATGGCTGCAGTAGCCTTACAAACACATACCTCACTATAGATACTAGATTATAGATATAATTTATATATTAGAACGCAAATTTAAAAAATGCAGGTCCCAAATATTATAAGATGTGTAGGTTGTGAGTACTCTGGACTTCTGAAAAATCAACAGTCTGAGGACTCTCTTTCACCCTCAATACTTTAAATTTTCAGCTTTGTATCAGTCACATGACACGCTGAAATAGGCACAGCTTCCATTAAACAGGTGTTACAGAAAAAAAATCTAACGAAAATTTTAATGACGCAGCATAGAAATACTGAAAGGTAACAACATTTTAATTGGCTTATATTAGACCGAAGGTTATAGCTAATGAAGTGTAAGTACCACACGTGGCTCTGGGAAGTTTATAATCAACGTAGCGAAATAACATTTCGGTATTTCCAGTGGGAACGGGTAGTAAACGATAGTAATTGGATTGAAAATTGAATCGGTTTATGACGAGAAGCGACAGATTGACCAATTATGGCTGCGATCGAATCACTGAAATGCAATAAAAAATGCTTTCAGCCGTGCAACTTCGTTAAAAGATAATTTGAAAGCATGGAAAAGAAGGTATTCACATTTACGAGAACATTTTAGACATTCTCTATAATTATTTATTATGCAAACTAATTTCGTTCAAATGAATCAAGATACGGATGTTTAAACGCATGACTTTGATATCTTAACCGGCCACGTCAGCGTAGTGTGTTCGAATCGTACCAGAGGTAAAGATGCCTTGTTCGAATGTATGTTTAAGTTATACGATAAGATATGCTATAAACAATGGAGTCACCTACAAGCCACATTCTGCTAATAATGCTACTGCTTGAATTTTTAGGATTTGAAGTAAGAGTACTGAGCTCACATACTGTTAAATCGATACGTGAAGATCCAATTCATTTCCCTGAACGACACGTGGTTTTCAGAAAAACATCACAGCCACAAATATCACAAGGCTAGGTCGTCCATGAACATAAACCGCATGGATTCACTCGGATATGAGCCCTAAAATATGCTCGGAAGAGGAAGGCAGCAACATCACTCACACCTTAATCTGCAGACTCACAAGTTTCGGAAGCCGCAGGAAGATCCGCAAGTATACCATTCCTGTCTATTCTACTTTTTATTCGGTTGAGCTCACACATTATACAATTGAACTCATAAGTTTCCACTCTACTTCTTATTCACTTACCCCCCACAATGAACCCGTTATTGAAAATAATTATTACTTCTTTAAAAATACGCGTTCACATCATTTTCTTGGGATTCTAGAAACCATGGTAAGGACAATGGCCAGATATCAGCTGAAGATAAATAAGAAGAAGACTAAGATATTGGTTTGCAGCAAGAGAAGAGGTCAAAACCAATGTCAAACTAGGAAAACAAAAACTTGAAGAGGTGAAAGACTTCTGTTACCTAGGAAGCCAGGTAACAAACGATGGACGAAGCAAGAAAGAAACAAGTCAGTAGAATAGCCCGGGCAAAGAGGGCGTTCTATCAAAAGAAGAATCTACTTACAGCTGGAAATACAAGCGTAGAAGTAAGGAAACAGTTCATCAGAACATACATCTGGAGCATGCTTCGTGAACATACATCTGTGAGCATGCGCAACAACCATGATCAAAATACGGGTTAGCAGAAAAAACATCTATACGCAAGACTGAACTCAGTATTTCAAAATAAGTGATCGTTCGATATTAAGGTAATTTTTTATACATAAGGTAGAGGCAACTTTGTCGAACTCAATGAAAGATCACCCATTGAAAGGTTTATTTTAAATATTTATCGTTGATTTTCACCGCAGATTAAAGTACAAGAGTAAAAAAGTCAATTTATCGATATTTATATTTAGTTTATCTTCATTCGAGTTGAATAATAATGTTAAATTATATATTGATACAGTGATGAAAAATCTGAATCGCCAAGGAGTGCTTTTGTATCGGCTAGCAAATGAGTCGTCTGTTTGACAGCCGATGGACCATCATTCGGGGAATAATGTAAACGTGAGAAGGGTGAAAAATGGGGATGGAATATAAATAACTAACACATTCGACACTCTCTACCAAATTATGCACTAAATTTTGATTAACTAATATAGACAGAGCTCATTAAACTCCATCCTCTCCCAATGTGGGCGTTTACTCGGAACCGAAATCGCAATTTTTTGCAGGAAATTGTTAGATGGAAATGAAAAAAAGAATTTTAGTGAAAAAATTAATCTTCTAACCTCAGCCATTCACTCATAAATCAAAAATCAAAATTAGCGAAAGGTGACGCCCACCGAAAAAGCTGCTGTGATAACATTGACGTCATTTTCCTCCCGTCTTTCACTGCTCTTATGGGAATGGAAGGGAGTGAAGGGGGGTTCTCGGAAGGTCTTCTCGCACAGATCCTGTCGCAATCGCTCCCATTGGGAGATCCAGCTGTGTCCCCCCCCTTTGAGATAAGGCGAAGTAGCTTAGCGGGCTCAGTTGTGATTGGACGAAGTTGATATACGTCAGAGGTTGCACCACGCCCACTTTTCCGGAAGGGTTAAAACCTTCAGTTGTTCGCCGCTTATAACTCGAGAAATAACTGACGGATCAAAAAACGGGAAAATACGGCTGTTTTTATTTTGCAAACTCTACCAGATTCGGCAATAAAAATATGGTAAACGACCCCATTCTATGTCCAATACATTACCCCATAATCTAAATAAAAAAACACCTTATTGCAAATCAAACTCAAGGGGAAGTGATGAAATTCTCCTTAGTACTATAAAAAAGTCTCTCGCAGTCACTACTCCAGTTATTCTTGACATATTTAACTACTCACTATCCCAGTCTGTATACCCAACACTCAGAAAACAACCGTCAGTTCGGCCGTTTAAGAAGGCTAAAAGTCAGACCTCCTCTTCCGACTTTCGCCGAGGTTCTATGCTATATGCAACATCCTGAGTCCTTGAGCGTAAAGTCCACAATCAAGCGACAGAATATCTGCTTATAAATGGTAAATTTAACAGTTTTCAATCAGGTTACGCAGGGAATTCTGTACGCAGACTGCTCTTGTGAAAATCAGGTGATATTCGTCAAGCTATTGATAAGCAGAAGCTGACTACCCTTGTACTGTTTGACCTAAGCAAAGCTTTTTACAGAGCAAACCACTCTGAAAGCTGTTGCTCAAAATGAGAAAACTGAAATGTTCTTCCTCTATTGTGAACTGGTATGCCTCGTATAAATACTAGAAGGCGCTTAAAGATTCGCTTGGCAATTCCTACAAGTGAAAACCCGTAGAACTCGGTGTTCCCCAAGGGTCTGTTCTTGAGCTCTGATTATTCATTATCTACGACCTTGATCTTTATAATGTTAAAAAAAATTGTAAACATATGCTGCACGCAGATGACCTAAAAATATAGTACCATTGTTATCCCAAAAATCTACTAGAAGCGATCACAAAAGTAAATCTGTCATTGATGCTATTTCACATTGCGTTGGAAAAACCTCTTTAGCTCTAACCCAATCCAACACTAAAGCAATGCTAGTCGGTGCAAAAAAATTCAAAACTCAATTAAACTAGACTGTTAAACCCTAACGTTTAGCTTGGAAATAAGTTTATTCCTTATTCAAATTCAGTGATTACTACTGGTTTTATGATTAGTCTTTCTTGGATTGAACATATTTCAAAAAATTTTCAATAAATTAGCAAAACTGTGTACGAAATAAAATTAATAGAAATTTACTTCCTATGAACAAAAGGAAGCACAATATCTTCACCCCCTGCCACACACCTTTATGGTAGCTTGCAGGGTATTATGTAGATGCATCTCTACGTTTGTGCTTCCCAATCTTGACTACTACTCCTTAGAATTTAGCTACCTTACTGTTGACCAGAATATAAAATTACAGAGATCACGAACTTCATGCGTAAGACTGCATTTATATCATCATTTATATTCCATCTCCGACAGGCGGAACATATCTCCCCGTATCTCTGGCAGCTTGGATGGCTTTCAACAAATTCCCGTCGAGCGTACCTACTGGCCACATTCCTCTACTTCCTTTTCCATAATAATCAACCCGAATACCTTTCATGTACCTCAACCCGAAGACCCTCACCCTAAAATCTGTACCACCCAGGGCACCACACCACAAACCGCCTTCCAAACGTCATTTCAAGTTGCCGGTGCAAAACTCTGGGACTCCCTATCTGGTAATTCAAAGAAACGGCAGTCTCTGTACCAATGGGGTCGTTCAACATATTTTTTTATTGCCGAATCTGATAGAGTTTGTAAAATAAAAAGACCCGTATTTTTCCGTTTTTTGATCCGTCAATTATTTCCCTAGTTATAAGCGGCGAAAAACTGAGGTTTTTAACCCTTTCGGAAAAGTGGGCGTGGTGCAACCTCTGACGTAAAACGACTTCGTCCAATCACAACTGAGCTCGCGAAGCTACTTTGCCTTATCGCAATGGGGGGGACACAGGTGACTCTACCAATAGGAGCAATTGCGACAGGATCTGTGCGAGCAGACCTTCCAGAACCCACCTCCTCTCCCTTCTCTTCCCCTAAAAGCAGTCAAGGACGGGAGGAAAATGACGTCAAATGTTATCACAGCAGCATTTTCAGTGGGCGTCACCTTTTGCATATTTTAATTTTTGATTTATGAGTGAATGGTTGTGGTTAGAAGAATAATTTTTTCACTATAATTCTTTATTTGTTTCATCTAACTATTTCGTGTACGAAATTGCGATTTCGGTTCCCATTAAACGCCCCCCATTTAAAAGCCGTCTTTGTAATATGTTTTTAGGCCGTTAATTTTTTTCCTCTCCATGTATAACCCAAATTTTATATATCTGTTTGTGTTCTTTTGTGATTTATCATAACCATTGTTGTTCAGTATTGTATGGATGTTTGTACTGTATTCTATCGTTGTTGAAATTTGTAACATTGACGTCAAACTGTTCATTGTAGGGTTCGTTATAATTAAGGGACGATATCCTTGTACAAATAAAGTATCCATCTATCCTTTCCGAAACAAAAGTCAACAAGATAAATAAATGGCTACCTTTGGGGTCTTTTTGCATACATTTTATTTGGAGACGTCATTTCCCTTTTTCATTCTCCCATGCCGGACTCGCGGAAGAAACAGCTCTTTCATGTAGAGGACATATTTTTACGGTTGGAGCATTCTTTCCGACGCGGTAATGTGTTCTGAAAGACAAGAGATTTGAGAAGTTTTATTCCCATTAATGGAAGCGTGAAAACATTCATCTTGCGGCTCATGCTACGGAATGTATCTCCAGGGATGAGTGACGCGAAATCGTTATTTTCCCTCTCTTGTAAAATTTTCCGCTCTCGCCTCGAATATTTTCACTTTCGGGCCTTAAGAAGCTTTCGGTTACGCATTCGTCACGTGTCAAAATAAATTATAACATGCTCTTTTCGACGGAGGGGGAAGGGAGTTCAACATTTTCATCTTAATTTTTAAGATGAGGTGTTAAGAAAGACATTTTAGTTGAGGGATTTGAGGTTATACTCCTAAATTTATTTTAAAACGTTTCGGGAGAAATTTGGGCATTTTAAGGTAAGATTTTTAAACGAGATTTTTTTCAGAATAACAACACCAAAAAGGAGTGGAACTGGTTTTGAACGAAGTGTTTAACTGTGTTGGCCTATGCCTCTTTATATTAGAAATTTACGTGAGATTATTCTTAGAACATACACAATGTATGTATTATGTAAGACCTCTATTCTAAAAGTTTTGACTATGAGTGTGAACAAGTATTTCTCAGCGGAAAAAAACTAGACGCTATTTTGCATTGCATTTTTCCATGGTGACCGATCGATAGATATCAAGTTTCCTTATCTATTTTTACTCTATTTGAGGGGCTTTCTCCTCCCTTAGGCCTCTCCGATAGCCTGTTGAATCTGTGTAACGATGTTTATCCGCACTTCAATGGGCTGGTAAATATGTGGCTGCCGACTTCTTTTTCGAAGATATTATGTCTGTTCTTTTTGATGCTGACTCCTATCTATTGAGGCCATCCAACCCACTTAGGCGCGGTCGACTGAAGCTTCTCTTTCGTCTAAGTTTCTTATCTCATACTGTTTATTACTATAACAATGTTACTTCCCAT
Source organism: Platycnemis pennipes (assembly GCA_933228895.1). Lineage (NCBI taxonomy): Eukaryota > Metazoa > Arthropoda > Insecta > Odonata > Platycnemididae > Platycnemis > Platycnemis pennipes. Next base: position 117,150,158 of record OW121850.1, read on the forward strand.
CCTGTTACGTTATCGCACCACTCGCCTATCCAGAACCCGGTCACTGGAAGTATTTTCAGAGATCTCCGAAAAAACCTCATTTTCAAATATTTCCTTCGTGTCTTTCCAATTATTTTCGTTCATTTCTGCTGCTTAAATTTCATTTTCTAATTAGCTTCTTCTAGAGAATAGATCAAAACGGATGGTATTAGTTGTTTACATAGCCTTAGCCAATGAACATAAGGCGTATTTAAATACCCTTGGTGATATTAATTTTTCTATAATTCAATCTTTCATAATTACGTTGATTTTCAATCTTTAGACTTTGTTCTCAACCATTGTCGAGGGTAAAGCAACAATAGTTGCGGCCACTTTTATATGCTGATATGACAATAGAAATACCGTAGGAATGTTAATAAAAGCAGTGAAATTTTTGATAGAAATATCATAAAACGGGATTGGGCTTCGACCGCAACCTTGCAAGGTGAAAACTATGTTCTAGACTATTTTGAAAACTCAGTTTACCCTTATTTCTCGTTAACCAACAACTGTCTTCCATAATTTTGTCCATATCAGTTTTATTAATAATGATAATATGTCTTTAGTTACTGAGGGAAGTTAGGACTACGAAGTCTTCTCTCAAAATTAACTCAAGAAATCACACACAAACACACATCCCTGCCACGAGTATGCCATAAAGGTTCAAAGACTCCAAACAGCACTGAAAGATGCGCTGGAATTCCTCTAAAAAACCTCTCCGAGTGCTGGGACATATTATTGGGCTCTCCAAATAGAAACCCATTACTATAGCCACCACACCTGCCAGATTTCCTCCATATCGTACAAGGCTTATTTTTCTCGAAATTATTATCAGTTTAGGAGTCCAACAATAAAGGCCATTCGCAAATTTAAGGATAGGTGGGTATTTGAAAAGTGCTAGGACTTCTATAATCGGAGAAAGGCTGGAGAGAACCATGTATCAGCATCAATCAATTATGAATGGAAGGCGCCATAGGACTCAGCGTTTAACGTAAGGAGAAATGAACTTGAATGCCTCAAATGATATCCCAATTGAAGGAGACCGCACCCAACATGTCAGCAAGGACCCGCACCCAAGCGTGAAAGTAGGGACATCAGTACCTACTCTTGTTTTCCCGAAAAGATTCGTCCTCGTAAGCCTCATTACAGGGAAAACTTAGATTATTCCACGCATATATTACAGATTTGCCGATGATGCAGTAGTGTTCAGGGAAATTCTATGCCCAAAGGATAAATAATATATAATGATGACCAACAAGCAATTGAAAATTGGTGTGATACATGGCAGTTAGAATTAAATTCAAAAAAATGTCCAGTAATGAATTTTTTGAAAAAGAATGAACATAAAAACAATTTAGAACAGTATATAAATACTAATCCTTTTGTATCCATGAAGTGTAGTGCATGTTTGGTGAGAATTCACCTTTATGGTGGCTTGCAGGGTATTTTGTAGAGGTAGATGTATATGACTGGCAGTATAAGTGAAAACTTGAACGTGTGCAGCGAAGATAGGCAAGATTTGTAAAGGGACGGTACGATAACCTTATTAGGGTAACCAGTCTATTAAATGAATTCAATTGGGAATCATTGTCAGATCGCATGCTGAAATTTAGACTTAATCTCTCAAACAAATTCCAAGACCATATTTTCAGTGATGATGTTAAAAATATTTTGCGAACCCCAACTTACTATGGTAGACTGGACCATAATCACAAAATTAGAGAAATTGATTGCCGAACTGACATATTCAAAATTTCCTTTTTTCCTCGCAGTATTAGGAATATGAATAACGGTAAATATATCCAATACCAGTGTAGCAATGGATAACATTGGTAGATGCATGTTGGCATAAAGACTTGAAGCTAACCCAACTAACAGCATGTTTTTGCCTGTTTGCTTTGCTATTTTGATGTTTTTCTAAATAGTGAAGTTTAGAACGGTATATAAATACTAATCCTTTTGTATGTATGATGTGTCATGGGTGTTTTCAAGTCTGTTTCCGCACTAATAGGCGCTTCAGACCGGGAGGAAAGGTATAAGGATAGGAATGGAAGGGATGGGGATAGGATAAGGTCCGAAGCCAATCAACCTTACTCTCAAGATACCTTGTATGATGTGTAGTGCATTTTTGGTGAGAATTCACCCCACAGGGTATTATGTAGATATAAATGTATATTACTGGCAATATAAGTGAATAACATTTCATTAATTTCATATGTAGGTCATATAAGTCCGGAAATATTCCGGAAATTTCAATCAAATCCAATCTATGGCGGATAAATGAAAGAACTTAGCCAACTCCACAGTAAGTTTTATTGGAACCTAGGTTTAGACAAGTAGTGCCATCTTCCGGTGAGTCATCAATGTGTCATGTTCAGGTCAGGACCTGAGCAAGTCGAAACCTAAATCGTCCCAATAAAACGTACTTTGGAGTTCACCAAGTTCTTTCATTTATCCATAATGGAAAACTTCCACCATATCTCGCCGGAATTTCTTTCCTCTTTTCCAAGCTATGGGTTAGCTCTGATTACAATAAATACTATATTACTGTGAACCATTCCCAACCGGCAGAGCACCATTTTGCGCACCACCAGGAGGGGATTACAATTCTTGGACGCTAGCCCTATGCCTCCCCACTGCCCACTATTCCTTAATAACCGCTCTCGTTCCTGATTAATAATATTAATGTTTATTACTCCATATTAATCACAAACAAATTATTATACAGCATTTATGGAGCTTTAGGTAACCTAGAAGGCTGACCTGTGATTTGGTTGGTTGGTTATTTAGGGGAGGCGACCGACAGCTGAGGTCATTTACGCCATATAGGATAGGTGGGTAATTGGGTAATGGAAGGAGTTTTTTCTTAGGGAACGGAGGAAGGGTGGAGAGAAACCCGGCGTCGGCATTAGCCTGCTCTTAACGGGACCACGGCTTAACGTCCCATCCGACGGACGGAGTACTGAACTTGAAATGCCCTCCACTAGGCACTCAAGTGGGGACCGGTTTTCGAATCCACTGAAAAAGGATGGGAGGCCAGTACTCTAGCCACCACACCAACCCGATCCTCACCTGTGATTTGGTTACCATCATTATATAATAATAATATTCCATGCGTTGGTTTATAATTATTGGAAAAAAGGACGTACCAACATTAACAAAAAATAATATATTTGGCTAAATATATTACTACAATTATCAAATTTGATTCAACAAAGTATTTATCCAATTTTAGAATAAGTAAACAGCCAATTTTTTATATTTTATAGAAAAATACGAAGATTTACCTCCCTTTTGTACTCAGATGGTAATACGTTGTAGACTTTTGGCCCAATGTATATGAATTGTTTCTGAACAGTGACAATTTGGGCCTCGTAAGGGTGTCAAAACCCTACGAAAATACCACTTCCCCGGCCTATTTGACATCGGGACTTTTGTTCCACTCCTCACAAAAAAGAGTAAGTACTTTATACACACACAAGTGTCTGAGAGGGAGCAATTTTAACTTTTTGAAGAGCGGAAAGGACGACTCATGGTAATTCTGTTTTAGCGTCACCCGAATAAGCCTCTTTTGTAGGGTTATAGCTGGTTTAATAGAGAACAGATAAGCTCCACCCCATGCAATTATACCATATGTCAATTCAGAGTTTACTAATACATTGCAATATAACCTCAGATTATCTAATGAACATCTGTTACGAAGCAGATAAAATTTAGCTAGGGCATACCGCAATACTTTATTTACAGAGTCTATGTGTTGTATCCACTTCAAACCTTGGTCTAGGGCCGCGCATCCTAAATAATTGCGGAATCGCCTCCGTTACCCAAACACCCACCGGCAAACACCACAGCAGCGGGGTGGTGCCGTTGCTCCCCCCGCCGGTCGCCATCTGCTCCGCCCGGGCCGCTCCGGCAACGCTTAAAGGAAAGTTTTGGCCCGACGCTCTGAAATTATCCCGAATAAAGACATCTTCCCGCCCTCCACCCCATCCCAACGTCAACCCCCCTGGCATTCCTTCTCCCAAATAAACCCCCACTTCCAACTCCCTCCTCTCTCTTCCTCACCTGATCCCGTATATATATTACTGGAACGGGGGATAATAATTTCGAGGAGAGGAGAGGGAATGGGGTGGAGGAAGGGAGGAGGGTGTGGTGGGGTGTTGAGGGAAAGGGTTGCGAGGAGGGGTTGGGGAGGATTCGCGGGGGGGGGGGAGGGGGGGGTGGGTATGCTGAGTCTACCTGGCACGACATCGGGAGAGGACACCGCTCTCTCGCTCTCTCTCTCTCCCTTGTGTTTGGAAATTATTTTGGCAGTCCAACATGGAATGTGTCCAATTTGCGAGAGAGGGGGTGAGTCGGTGGCGGTCCTCCCTCTGAGGCAGGGGGCTCGGCGGGGGAGACTAGAGTCGGCCTCGGAGAAAGGTGGAAGGAAGGCGATAAAGCACTTCGCGGAGGCTCTGACAACGGAAGGGAGGGAATAGGTGCACCTGTGCAGTGTTGTGGACAAGAAGAACACGGACGAAATGATACTCGGACGGCATAAAAATGTGAAACGAATTAGTGCAATAAAGAAACAAAATACCTATCCATATCTATATTCTACTTGTCATTTAATCTAGGTTCAAGACGGAACCTATAGGAAAATTAATTCCTTAAAATAATAGCGACAACTTGATATACCTACAATACCAAATTTTCATGCAGTGTCATAAGAGCACAAGAAAATTTGGTATGACTTAAGTGCAAAAATAAAATTATACACATACAAGATCAATTTTCATTTCCGATCTTTGTTTACACTATCAGCAATGCATTGCCATTTTTAGCGTACGTAGGAAACTAGAGTAATAAAATTAGACTAAGTAAAGTTTTATGAAATGTAATAAAACCGTACTACTGATTACGCCATTAATGACATCATTAGGTTCCATAAAACTAAATAAAACTCAACCTCATGTTTTCCAGGCCACATCAGGCCATTTCTAGATGGGCACAACTGACCGGGGATGACCGCTGTCGCTTGACTGTACGTTAAAATACAAATAGGGCTGAGTTTTATTTAATTTTATTGCTCTCAATGATGCCATTAATGATAAAACGGGTTGAGAAGCTTTATTCAATAATTTGCAACTTTCCCTAGTCACTGGCGTTTTATTTCTCTATAATGCATTGGTTTCACCAAGTTACGCCTGAGAGAGTGCAATCAAAACTTGAAGGAAAATAAGCGCACTCAAGAATGACGCAGCTTCAAAAAATAACAGACACCTTAGAATGCAAAATACTCTCATAGTATAATATAGACTAGTGCAGTGGTCATCAAACTGTGAGTCGCGGGCCAGATAGTCTCCTAGAGTATGCAGAGTTCCTAGAGGGAAAATTAAAATAAAGCTTTCGTAGTTCCTATTACCGACTCCGACTGTGTATTGTGCTTTGAATAAAAAAAACACTACTTACAAACCGGATGCGTAGAAATTTTCTCTGGAAATGCAAGATCACTGCGCACACAAAGGCAACTGAGGGTTATTTTCCGCTTAAACTTTTCTTATTCTGATAGAAATGTAATTGATGCTACTACTTGTTATAACATCAAGTTAAATTTTCACACTACATATACTTAAAAAATATATTTGTGACCCTTGAACAATTTTTAAATAATTTTATGTGGCAGTTTTGGCTGGCTGTTCTGTCTCAAATGCTTACGGAATGGTGTGTACAGCGTTGGACATAGGATGTCCCAGGTTTCAATCTATGAGAGGTCTCTTTGGGTGCGGCCAAAGTAACCCATGTAGGATTATTCACTTGGTTTCAATCCAGAGGAAACCCTTGGACACATCCACTTAAACCCAAGCTACGCGATCATCATGGAAACCCACAGGCGGCACAGGGAAAGGAATAGCTACCCTGATGACTAAATTTTACGCGTCGTTTGGAATTAGTGAGCTCTGCCCTAATAAGCCAGGCCGACCTTCAGGTTGAGAATTGAGTTGGTTGAGTATAATTAGTAGGACATGAACTCCAAGGAAATCGCGTTGATATGGAGGCTAGAGGACTTGCTTCCTTTCTCAAGAGTGTGAAGTTATTTCCTGGAAGTGGTAGAGGTTTTGTCGTACAATACCTTTTCCTGCTTCAGGGTTGTCTTTAGAGCTCTAGTTCAGGACTCAGTCCATCGTATAGGACGTTAAACTATGAACTCCATGACGCTTTATACTACGAGTATAAACTTCAGAGGATACAATAAAACTGATCACTTGGACAGTGGACAAATACATGTAGAGTGCTAAAGGATAGTTCGCAAGTGGGCAATGTGCTATTTGGTTTAGCCAAGTGTGCAATTGTTGAGGGTAAGAGCAAAGACATAATCACATGATTTACAGAAATTTGAGGGCAGAATGAAAAAGAAATACTAAGGAAGTAGTTGATGAAAGGAAGTTTTAGGATGAAATTAGGAATTGTCGTGGATGGCGAAGTTCATAATTGGCAGCTTAATGTTGAAGGCTGATGTATTAGAGAGAAAACTAGGATAGCGTGGAGACAGGCAGAGGAAAACGATAGTTAATGTCAAGCAGTATTAGTATTATAATTAGACATTATCATTTACGGGCTAAGGGATATGCGTGGGATTCATGTGGAACGTGATGAAAGGAGAAGAGAAACTCAGCGTACTCAGCATCAGCCTACTCATAACGAAAGGCGCCATGTAGTTCATAGTCCCGCACTCATATTTGGGACGATACTACAATGTCTGATTGTCTGATCTTTGTCGCACTGCTCCTTGGAATTCTGGGATTCGCACCCGGTCCCTCGGGACGGAAGGCAAGTTTTGTATTCTCCTCGGTAAACGTATCTTAGCGAATTTCAGTGAAGGATAGTAGGACATACACTGAATTGAAGAACCAAAGAGCTTATGATAATGCGCTTTTAACGGAAAAAACATACTGGTTATGTATTTTCAATGCTCAGAAAGACTTTACTTCTAGATTGATGAAAATAATGCATGTGCCAATCAGATCTGCCTTCCAATAGTAAAGGATACTTAAATAACATAAAGCATTGATGGCCTGAGCAACGAACAGCCATTTCAGTCATGAATCAACGACTGACTCTCGTGTTCCTGAAGCCATCACAATCGATACATTTCATTTTCGGAGCGTCAGAGAGCAGAATATATCCAATATAACACGCAATTTCACAACGAATAATTAGGTTATTTCTATAAAAGGGGGAATTAAATTTCCGAATAGGTTTCTTCGAAAAAGAGGCCAAAATTGGAATTGGGATGGCTCAGAGTGGTATATCCGGCTATTTAATTACATTGCCTATTCTAGAGTGAACAAATAAAATAAAAAAATTTCTGTCCCCGTGAAAAGAAACGGTCGAACGCAATTTATTGGACATTTCATTCCAGGAACTTTTGATTACCATAAGTGGAAGAATCAAAGTAGCATTGTAGCCATAAAAATCATTAAAACGCGCTACGGGTGCGGAATATCGATTGGAGAGCCATCCGAACGGACGTGATTTCAAAAGCCCTTCGTAATATAGTACATATCCTCATGAAATACTGAAGTACCACTTTATATTTTTATAGAATCCCCTTTCTTCCTATCTCATCACCAAATGCTGGGATGAACAGCTTCCTAATTGAATGAAGAAGAATCGAATGTATTATTACGCTCTAGCGATCTTTACACCAAAGAAATTAGGTATATATAGTAATATACTCTACGCTATACAGGTGGAAATAATTACTCAACTTTTACACTTTTCTTCTCCTTAATTTCCAAAGTTAAATATTTATGTTAGGGCACAAAACTATCACAATATTCGTAGGCCGAATCCATATTCGCTAGAAGAGTCCAAAAAACAGTCAAAAAAATCTTCGTTAGTCGGATCATTCGTTATCCAAGAGATCATTATAATCCTATTCTTCCCTACCTCTCGCGTACACACAGTTCCTAGTTTTATCGAATCCTCGATATTTCACTCTCTTATGATCTCCTCTAATCAATTTTACAGCCTCTCTCAATTCCTTTCAAGAAAAATATCTTATCTTCCATCCTAACTGTTCCAAAAATGTTATGCATTTTAGATTTTTAAAAAAGTTTCCCATTTCCACATAAACTCTACTGTCTATTATTGTATTTCTGTTGATAATAAAGTCCGTTGGATTCATTCCCCCACTCCTTCTCCTATCGAAGGTTTCCCTAAATTAATTCTGGGAATCTGACATTGATGGTACCTTACATGCGCTAATATTTTACTTCCATTAATAACATGATTTTCCTAAGGCACTATATGTGTTATCTCCCCTTTAAAACGCTGCAGGAGTTCATAAATGAAACACTATCATTTCAGTCAATACATCGCTTGTTCCATTAGGGTATCACGATAGTAATTACAATACGCTTCTATTTTAATATTTATCATAACTGCCAGCTTCTGTGATTTCCTCGAATTTCAATAAGGCAGTTGACCTACATTCTATTCTACTTCCTCATCAGTGTTTTTTAATCTAAGCATCTGATACAGCCACATTAAACCACAAGGAGAATAGAAAAGAGGAGAACGGAAGGAAAAGGACGAAAAGTGGAGAGAAACTCGGCGTCTGCATTGTCATATACATCTACATAATACCCTGCAAGTTGCCATAAAGGTGTGTGGCAGGGGTTATCCTGCTCTTAACGATAGGCGCTCCAGGGTTCACAAATGTGAAACTCATTAGACAGATTTCCGAAATAGAATTGTTCCCCACATAGCATCTTAGGAGGGAATCAATTGAAATATCCTCCGGGATTCGAACCCCGGAAGAGAGAGAAGCCGCCACTGATCACTCTTGCCACCAACCACGTATTAGCGAACCCAATCCTTGACGTTGGTTAACCTGCACTTTTGCCCTTCATAATAGCGGCTTACCCCTAAAGATTACATATATTTAAAAAAATATATTTACATTGGAACGGAGTATCTATGCTAAAAAAGGATACCACAGGTGACAGTAGATTACATGGTGAATGTATTAGATCATCATTGTCATAAAAAAAACGCTGCGTGAAAAAACTCTGCTTAGATAGATAAGGTTCGATATTTCTTTTACTAGCCAGTCTTGGCAGTCAGTAAGTCGGCCTGACAGCGCAGTCATTCTGTTTTGTGTTCATCTTAATATTGCCCATAGGATTGTTACGTTAGACGGCGCGACATAGCGAAAGCCGTCAGAGTATCCAAAATCTTATTCTACTTCTTCTTCTACTCATTTTTTCCTTGTAGTTCCCAACTGATACACTTACATCTACTAGATACCCTGCAAGCCACCGCGAGGGTGTGGCAGGGGATAAAGATCACCAAGCATGCACTATTGACATGAAAAAAAGCAACTATAGGGTCTCATGCAACTAGATTGTTAGTATCTATAATATTTAAGGGATTAATACATGCATCATGCACTACAGACTACTCTAAAATATTTCCCCTACCTATCCCTTTTCTATGCTGCTTATTCTGTTTTCTTATAGTACGGGGGGAAAATGCCATTTTGAATCTATCAATACAACAATCAATCTCTCTAATCTTATTTATCCGGTCAAATCTAGCATAATACGCTGGTGTTTTTAATGTGCCTAACATCTTCAGCAAAGCTATCCGATAGAAATTTCTCTAATAGATTTAATCTGTACTTTAACCTACGCTTTGATAATGATTCCCACCCTTATTCTTTTATTAATTCTGATACGCTACTCAATCTATCGTAACACATTTTAACTAACCTAGCTGCTCTACGCTGCACACTGTCTAGTTCTCTGATCAAACCTAATCCATTCGGATCCCATACACTGGCTGCATACTCTAGGTGGGGCCTAACTAGAGAAGTAACATCGCTCTTTTATTTTCTCATCACATTTTCCAGGTACTCTTTTTATAAATCCTAGCTTTCTCTTCGCTCGGCCGATAATTATATGAAATGACTGATAATGTAATGCAGAATCATTGGGTCCACTCACTCTAAGCAAGGTTCCCATCGCGCTCTCACTGAGTAGGCTTTCGTTCGTTCCCACGCGTTCGTCATTCCACTGTCCTCTGGTCGTGGATTCTTCTCAAGCTTCAGTCACTGAATGCTTCGAAGGACTGCGCAAGGAAAACGACTAGGAGTAGGAGTGGCAAAACGAGAATTCACCAAAGGACGTTTTTTTTTTCTCGTAACGCGTCAAGCCCTGACTACAGAAATAAAAGGGTGGCTAGGAATAGATGGGCCACGTCAGATGGCTTTCACGAACCGAGACGATCTTCTCGCTTTGCCCGCGGGCAGACCGCGCGAATACTGACCGCCTTTGAGAACCAGGGGTCGCCGTCCGCCAAACCAGCCAAAAGCAAGCTTCCGGCCTGGTCCGTCTCCCACCTCTTGCCAACGCGTTTCGTCTTAGTTTGCGGGAGCATCAGTATTTCCTTCTAAGCTCTATACGGTGTGGAAAGATAGTCAAGAATTTCTGAGATTTGGTACCCTTGTAGAAGGACTTGTCTTTACGATCGAACACGTACGCCTCAATAATAATAATAATAAAAGGTCTTTATTGGGGCGAGATTGAGACAAAACTGTCCCTTCTGCCATCTAACCCCTCGTCAAAATAAATATATAAATCAAATAGTGGTCAATACCTAAAACAATTGCAATCTGAGGTTAAAAAAATCAGTAAAGAATACACTTATAGGAATTAAAGAATGATAAATTAATACAAAAGAAATATATATACACAATATATCAATATTACATACCTAATAGTGTGTGAAAGAATTTACAATGTGGGAAAAACGTGAGGATTATTATGCTTACATCCTTTACGCAAAAACCCACTGCAGGAAAACACCCACACAAGAAGGGGGGTGTGAAAAACCTGCGAAACCCTACTGACAGTAAAGCTAGTGTTTAAGAATAACTCGAATATAATAGCATGTACATAGGAAAATTATTAGATAGTAATAAAATTCAAGAAAAGAAAAATTACAAAATCAACCAACCAATCAATCAACCAACCTCGAACACGACGTCGTTAGTATTTGTCAGGTGCCGGGTTGGTGCAGCAGTTAAGAGTACTGGCCTCTCACCGGGAGAGTCCCGGTTTGATTCCCGGCAGTGGAAGTTATTTTTCATTGATAATATCTATATCTACGACATACCCTGCAATCCACCACGAGGGTGTGTGGCAGGGGGTTCATCCACACCAGGAACAATGGCACAACAAACAAAAATGAACAACACAAAAAAACACCACACCTTTGAAAGTAATTAGGGGAAAAAAAGAAATAAACTACTAAATCCCAATCATGCAGGACACACCCACGAATACCATGCATGACTTGAAACCCGACACCAATTTCATAGATACTCATGCATGCAAAAAAAAAAGCAATGCATGCGAGTCACACCTTGATTTGAACATGCAGGAAATAAAAAAATACTATCATCCTACTCTGAATATTACCACTATAATTATTACCGATTTACGCGATGTCTAACGTTCTGGTCTCGAATCGTACGTGGAAAAAATGGCATTTTATACCTGTCCGTCCTGTAATCTATCCCCTTAATCAGGTCCCTACTTCAATGTTTGGTGAGAGGACTCGAACAAAATACCCCGCTCGTCGAATGGGATGTTATGCCGAGGCGCCTTTTCGTTAAGATACAAGGCAGGAAGGGTGGAAAGAAACCCAGCGCCGGGTGAGAAATTTGATGAAATATTTAATGAGTTTTGATGAAATACTCCTACTCTGCTTCGTAACCGCTCCATTTTTCTTACACACTCACCTCCCGACATTGTTTATCTCCTAAATTCAATTACTACTATTCCTTTTCATTCCATTCGGAACTCCCATTCTCTATCCTACCCTTTTCTCAAAAGACCAAAGATCCAGAGAAGAGATAAAGACACCAGAGTACCGTACGTTCGGCGCATATAAAAAATGAACAAAATCGAAAACTTTGATGCATCAAAAATAGATTTATAAATGTAAAATTGTTATAAACTTTATAACTTTCGCATATGACGAATGATCAATTAAGCCCGGGAACATTAAAACTGAAGAGAGATATTGATAAACATTATATAAACACATCATAAATACTTAAACAAAACTTTAAAACTGGTTCCATCTCTCTCGATAACAGTATATTGTGCATTTACTCTTCGTGGCTCAGGATAAAAAATATTGCATATCATACCTTTATATCAGCATGAGAATAACTTTTATGGATCTTTAAGGCAGCAAAAGCATTTAACTTGTTTGCTCAGCTCAGGGGTGGGACCTGGAAATGGTAACAAACCCTAGACATTCCTCATCGCACTGCCTTTAAGCCTCGTAGTTACATATAGCGAGGAGATTTTTTCTTCCAATCACTTCACAATCGTGTTCATGAGAGAGATTGGAAAGCAATGCACTTAAGGCAAATGCATACCCAAGCAGGGAACCGAATGCCCCTCATTCAAACTCAAATTAGGGTTTTCCTTAGGAGGCTGACCTTCTAGAATAAGCGTCGCGAAAATAAAAAAATGGGGAAAGGAAATTTCTGAGATGCAAAGTTCCTTAGACGCGCAAACTCGACGCCCTCCCATCAAAATGTTAGTTTCCAGCATCCCATCATCCCATTACGGGAGAAAGCAAGTGTTTCAGAGGTTAAAAGGGGTTGGGGACGTGAGTGCTGGGCTAAGTTTGCGGAGAGCGTCATCAGGAAAAGGAGGGGATTGGACGAGCGACGCATTCCGAGAGGAATGTTGCAAAGGAATTAATGCGATATCATTTGCGAGGAGAAAGTTGGTTCCGGAGGACGCTTAAGGGCGAGTGGGGGAGGGAATTGCCCACCCTTAAAGGGACCCTGGCGAAGGAATTGTTATTAATGGCGCAGGGAGTTGAGGGAGAAGGGCTCAGGGCCTGGAACGTTGTGGAGATGACGGCCACTTCCCACCGTTCACTTGCTTCGTCCTATTCAGGCAAGAGGAAGGCATTCCTCCGACACGATACACGAAATATTTTAAGCTTTCTGGGAATTTGAGAAATGGCTGTATGCTGAACACTGCGACTTAGAGAGAGGATGAGATTTTAATCGGCAAGAAAAGTAAGGGAACTAACAAAATTAGGCAACCATTATGGACATGAAAGTTTCCAGCTAGCAGATTTAAAACAAGAAATGGAAAGAGAACACCGAAAATCTTGTACCACTTATCTGCATTATGAATTTTTTCAATTTTAAAACCATATCTTCAATTAAAATTCCAGGGTAGAGTTTCGGATGAAACCTGATTAAGCAGAAACGTTCGAAGGGCATGAATTGCTTTAGCAAAATAAGATTTTTGGAGAAAAAATAAATAAATGACATTGAATATAAGTATCGACAGTAAGAAAAGGTATTGCTAGTGACCAGATATGATACAACATTCCCCACTCATTCCGTATTCTAAGCATTAAGTCTCGGAGAAGGTATATTTTAACATCAACAAAAACGTTGCATTCAGTTTCAGAGTAACTAATATATTAGCACGCTATTAGATATAATGCTGTTTACAATGTTTATTATGAATTAAAATTTTTACATTACTTTAGTGAAAGCGGTGCGGAGAATAATCCATGAAAGCGTTTTTGTTGGAATGCATACATTTCAATTCAATTGGCACTTCTTATTGATGAACTCACCATCGAAAGAATGAATTTAGGCATAGAGAAACAGAAGCATGAATGTTAACAACAAATCATAGAAAACTGGTCCTCATGCACGGCTTTCCTTTTTACGGGTAAAAAACAAAACGCAAGATAACGAGATCTCATGCCAGATATTGAAAGGCAAATTCTGTTGGAAATTCATCCTCAATACAATTAAATTCAGTGACATTTTTTGAATACGTTTGAATCCCAAACTCAGTTATTAATCTAATAGTGACAAAATGTCTTGTTTCTGCTTTATGTCATGTGTATGCTTGTTTGTTCAAAGGCAATTTCGAGTCATATTGTTACCGTTGAATTCCGAAGTTTCGGTCGCTACCGCTAATTTCATCATGTATTCTTAATTGATATATTATGTTCCTGTTACATAAATAAACATTAAGTACTCATTAATCGGCATTCGATTGCCATAAAGCTGTTCTCAATACGAAAAATACTATCACAGATTTTCTACATTTTTACTCGGGAGGGGGACAAAAATCTTTCTCAAGAGCCTTGCAAAGACGTCCCAAAGGTACAACCCTTTCAAATTCGCTTGCTAGAATTTCAAAGTGTCACTAAATATCTCACAAAATGAATCCTAGTTTATTATTCAATTACAAAAAAATATACAAAAAATGGGTATTGCACAGAATATGCAAGCCTAAATACGTAAATTATACTTCTATGTGATTGTATTATGTGAGATGATGAAGCGTTACCATTGAGGTATATACTGAGTCGTCAATGAGCGTTACAGTAACATGTCGTGATCTTGGTATTGTGACGCACCATTGCAAAAAACGCAAGAGTGGAAACATTTAAATATCATGGTGGCAATCGTCAAGGTAAAAATCAAAGAGGAGAATAACAAAAGTAGAGACGGTTGAGAAATATGGAGCAAGCAATTACGATGTACAAGAAAGTATGTTTACGTAAACAGGTTAGCCAATTGGAGAATCGACTTGAGATTGACGTCAAATCCGCCCAAGGTCGATGACCAGCGATAATGGTGGGTCTACTTTCGTCCTTGGTTTCCTCTCTATCTTTGATACTTTTGCACAGCAAGACTAGCATGAAATTCATACCATATCGTGGACTGCAACTCATCTCGGACATTGAACAATATTTTCTCCAAAGTTTTTGCCATTTCGACGCAGTTATATCGCCAGTCTGCGCCCGACACTTGTTCGCCAATAAACGGCGGCCGAAGACAAAGCCGTCCGCTCGAGGGGAATTAATTTCCCCGATCCCTAAGGCGTCGACGGATTACCAACTGGAAAGGCTCTTCAGTGGAATGAGGAGGAAGTAGACGAGAGAGGGAGGGAGCGAATGCCTCTCTCACAATCCGAATGAGTCCGCCTTCGAGCAGATGGACGGCATAAATTAAGATTCAAGTACTCCAAGCAGATTGTGGAGGGACAACAAAGCCTCGTTCGGCAAGACAGATCGATAACTTGGAGGATAATGACGAAACACGATGCGATACTAGGAATCTCGACCCACTGCATTCTCACTACACCTAACTATTCATCTACATCTACATAATACCCTGCAAGCCACCATAAAGGTGTGTGGCAGGGAGTGAACTCTCACCAAACATGTACTACATATCATGCATAAAATTTGTAATTAAAAATTAAAATAGCAAAGCATACATGCAAAAACATGCTGTTACTTGGGTTAGCTTTAAGTCCTCATACCAACATGCAGCTACCAATGTTATCCATTGCTACACTCGTACTGGATACATATACCGTTATTCATATCCCTAATAGTACCTACGAGGAAAAAGGACATTTTGAATCTGTCAGTTCGGCAATCAATTTCTCTAATTTTGTGATCATGGTCCAGTCTGCCATAGTAAGTTGGGGTTCGCAAAATATTTTTAACATCACTGAAAATATGGTCTTGGAATTTATTTAAGAGATTAAGTCTAAATTTCAACCTGAGATCTGACAATGATTCCCAATTTAATTCATTTAATAGACTGGTTACGCTAATAAGGTTATCATACCGGCCCTTTACAAATCTTGCCGATCTTCGCTGCACACGTTCAAGTTCGTTTTTTAGACCGATTTCGTAGGGATCCCATACACTGGCAGCATATTCCAAATGAGGTCTTTCAAGGGAAAAGCAGCTGATTTCTCGTCTATTGTGTAGAGGGATGCCTTTTTCCAAATAATTGACGAAATTCATCGACTGAAAATAAATGGTTGTTGTCGCGGTTAATTTGAAATGTCTTTTTTTCTAAAAACTGAAAATATTGGGCAAAAAACAAGGCTGGAAATGCTGATTCGAATCAATGCGGTCTGCAGTAGGCCAAAACAAGGAAGACTAAGAATATTGGATTTTGTTCGCAATGAGAAACAAGGTGTTAAAATCGAAATTCTCCTCAGCCTTCATAATTAATCGGATAATAATCATATAGAAGTTAATAAAAAATATATGCATAAAATTCGTTAAGAATATTTTCAATAGAAAGTAATGAAATAAGATGAAATTTTAAGGAAGAATGCCGCATGCTGTCGTCTTTTGAATGATTTAATGTATTATGTAACCTAATTCATTATAAATGTATCCATGAGCTATAATTTAAGACTTTCCTTCAGTCAGAGAGATTCTGGGGCCTATAATGATATGGCTTGCATATTGTTAATAATTTTTGACGCAAATCCAAGGAAAGTTTTTTTATTACATCTTCTATCGTTCTTAGCACTCTGCAACCTGATTGGAATCCTGATGACATGAACATTACTTGGGAAAGTATTTACATAAACACAGGGAACTCTCCGATAGCTCTCCGGCGCAGTACGCTTGGTAACACGACAATGTACTTCCTTCCAACTAGTATCAGGCGATGCACACAGCGCAACGCACAACTGTGTGGTGAGTTTTGCTGCGAAGGAGAGCGTGATGGAAGAAAAGAATCCCGTTGCTCGGCGGGAATATACTTATCGCCCTATCAATATCATTAAACATAACAGTTATGTTTAGTTTGGAGCGATTCCAGATGATGCTTGATATATTTTTAAGCGTACTGACCGCCGATGTGAGACGAGAAGTGTGTTGAAACTCGAGGTATCCAGAGTAAGTTGGATGATATAGCTACCTTCCTTCCTTCCTAATGGCACTACAGCCCGGTGTGGGCCTTGGCCTGCTGCACTATTACTCTCAATGTTGTCCTATTGGCAGTTTTCTCCCGCCAGCCTCTTACTCCCATCTTGGCCAGGTCACACAGCACTTGGTCCATCGCTCTGCTCTTAGGTCTTCCCTGCCTTCTTCTGTTGAATAGCCTCCCTTTCACCATCCGTTTTTATTTATTTATTTATTTATTGAGTTTAACGTTCACCCAACATATACATAATTATACGGTGAACAATCAAAAGATATAAATACAAATATAAAGAGTAATCTGGTCACAGTCACAAAAAAATAACAAACAAATAATAATAACTGATAATGCCAAATAAACAGGTCACAGCCAAAATAAAAATAACTTAACTTCCTTAGTCACTCCACAAACTAATTTTTTACTTCTTTCAAAAAGTTGTCTTTCCTGACATATAGGTCTAATTCATTACAATACTTGTTATAAGTAGCACATATCCTTTGCATTGGTGAATTTGCACCATAATTAGTGTTCACCTTTGATATGTTAAAGGTCCTTTTTGAACTACTATTAACATTGGGAACTATAAGTTTTACTTCTTTCAATAACTCATTAGATAGTCCCTTATTGAAGATAGTCCCTCATTAGATAGTCCCTTACATCATGAAGAAATAGTAGATCTTATACGCTTCTTCTATCTAGTAAGGTCTGGAAATTAAACTCTTTAAACTCTCCTCTCCTGACATTCTCTCAACATGTCCCAGCCATCGTATTCTCTGTGACTTGATGAACTTTACTATGTTCTTTCCTTCGATCAGCTGCTCTATTTCCTCATTATATCTTATCCTCCAGTCCCCCTGGTCATGTATCGGGCCATATATTCTACGGAGGATATGTCTTTCGAAGGTTCTGAGTCTTCCCTCATCCGCCATTGTCATTGTCCAGGTCTCTGAACCATACGTCACCACTGGCCGTACTAACGTCATGTAAAGTTTCATTTTAAGATAAAGCTACCTACCGATGATTTCTCGAACAAAATCACTTATTAAAGCCATGGCTCATGACTCTTTTTTCTTAAGAGTGACAGCTAGCTCTATAATGGGTGTGCTGATCCGCGGACGATGAAGTTGGCCGATGAGGTCGACGGTTTCGCTAATGGGTACCCGATTACGCGCAGCTTGCGAATTCTACTCGCTTCCAGTCGTTGCGTAGTATTTCTGTCTTTTACCAAAAGTAAGAGTAGGACCTAGTAGACGGCTCTGGGTAGGTACCCTGTCTTATACGCCATTTGGGCGGAAAACAGAAGCAATAGAGCAGGTATCTGTTAGGGCGTATGTATTTAGCACATTTAATTGTTTATATGGCATCTGTCGACATGGAAATGGTATAAGAAATTAATCGATGAAGACGTTTAGCCACTTTGATTACTTTGGATGTAAAGTTAAAGATACGCAAAGCTAGGAGGAAGAGACCATGGAATATACATCTATCTACATCTAAACGATACCCTGCAAGCCACCGCGAGGGTGTGTGGCAGGGGGTGAAGATCACCAAGCATGCACTACCGACACGCAAACAAGCAACTATATGCAACTAGATTGTTATTATGTATAGTATTTAAGGGTTTAATACATGCATGATGTACTACAGACTACTCTAAAATATTTCCCCTACCTATCCCTTTGCTATGCTGCCTATTCTGTTCCCTTATAAATAGTACGGGGAAAAATGCCAGTTTGAATCTATCAGTACGACAATCTATCTCTCTAACCGAATATAGCTAAATACGCTGGTGTTTTCAATATGTGCATAACATCTTCAGTAAAGCTATCCGATTGAAATGTCTCTAATAGATTTAATCTGTACTTTAACCTACGCTCTGATAATGACTCCCACCCTAAATCCTGTATTAATTCTGAAACACTACTCAACTTATCAACATCAGTGGATTAGAGCAAAGTTAAACTTTGAATGTTCAACAATGACCTGATGTCGAAGGTAATGAAATGTAGATTATGTTTTCGTTCGTTCTTCGCTTCAATATACTGACTGAAGCTTGCACTCTCTTTAGAGCTTCAGCACGAAGATTTTTATGGGTACAATTAGGGCTGCGAAGTACATATAATTAAGTTTCCTACTGGGTAGAAAATTTAAACTAACGCAGAACCTCAAACTTGATCATGTGGTTTACAGGTTGACATTTGACCGGTACCGACAAGCACAAGCAAAACACGATAGAAATATATCACCGAATCTAACGTCAAAATCAAGCGAGCTAACCATCAGGGCAGCCAGCAGTAGTCGTAATTACTGGCAACCGAGCACCCACAGTAACCTTCACGGCTGAACACGAGATATCCCGAAGATACGTACCGCGAGAATCAGGCTTAGTTTTGCGCCCAGTGTTTCATTAAAGCTGTTTCTGTGAGGAGAAAATTGCTCATCTCCCAGTACTGACTTAATTAAAAGCATCAAAAGGAGTTCTCGTGATGAAAAGCACTTTGGGCGGAAATCACCCGAAATTTACGACAAGAAGTTACGCAAATTCGTCAATGTGGTCGACATAACAGAATCGGTCATTAGTCGACAGCGCAACGGGCTGTTTGAAAGGAGGGAGCTAACTGGCAAGATGAACAAAATATAGTGCCATGCATGTAGAACCGGATTCCTGAGTGACATCCGCTAAACCTTGTAACGGAGGGAGAAGTGAAAATCCTGAAGGAAGAGGAATGGGGGCGTGGGGAGGATTCTTTTTTTCCTTGGAGGAAGAAGGAGGGGGTTGGCTCGGGCTCTCGCCAAACTCTCCCCAACCCATCCGACCCAGAGTTCCCGCCACTCGCGGAACACGGCCTAATTATTTCTCCACAGGAAAAGACGTGCACGGGCACATAATGCGCTTTTCGCGAGGTATCCGCCAAAGAAAGGAAAGGGGGAAGGGCGGAGGGGAAAGAGAAAAAGCATTCGCGAATCTTGCCCAAGTTTTTCCTTTTCCCGTCGTCGGGAGAAGGGGGAAAGAGAAAGGGAGAGGGGTGGTTTGAGGGCGTGGGGTGAGAGAGGAAGGGATTGGTGGGGGGGAGGATAGAGGAGGAGGCTGGCTCCTATTCCTTGAGCGAAAGGGGCCCTGCCCGCCCCTTCCGTTCTCTCCACCTGCTGCTTTTTAAGAGGCCCTCCTCCCCCGCCCCAAGTTCCCCTCCTTAATCCCCGACTATCCGACGAGGCATCGTTCTATTTCCATCGTCATTAGCACTACGAAAAATCCTTTGTTATCGCAACGACGGTGTGCATCCAAGTCTTCCTTCTTCCTCTCTCTAACTCTCTTTTACGCTCTCTGCCTATCACAACGCCCGCCCTATTCACTAACCCGAAAGAGGTAATGTTGACGAACTTTCTCTCTACATTTTCGGCGAGATTACACGGTTGATAACCAACGCAAGTCATTTCCCGGGAATGATTATTTAGAGGCATGATTTCCGTCTGTCAAACATCTCTTTCATGTTCGAGATAAATTAAATTTATGCGACGAGCTAATATGCCTCATATGGCACCCTTAGGAACAATGAGGAACATTAGGAACAAAGTCTGCGTTATAAGGCGCGATTTTTGTGGGTTATCGTAGGATGTAAGTATAAAAGAAAGACTTAAAATATAAATACGAGTTTCGACGCTTGCGCAATATCATCAAGCCAAGTAACTAACCTTTAGAAACTAAATTTCAAATCTTTTCTAACACTATTCTTTCGTAGCAAAAATAAAGTGCTCTCATTCTTTCGGAGTGCTAATGCTTAAAAAAAAAAGCTTATTTTCCCGTGTAAAAAAATTTTTGTTCCAAGAACGTAAACTACTGTTAAGTATATTCTATTCATTTCTTTAATATCTATAGCATCTATATAGGAATTAAATTTTATTTAAATGGCTGAATTTTAACTTTTTACTCCGTGTTTTGCTGTATCAAACCAAGTGCAATTTCACTTGCAATTCAATATATTTTCAATCCATCGTTCCTTTGTAAGAGGACAGGATTTAAAGTCAAGACACAGTTGTTTAGAGTTGAGCACTTGCTTTCTTGTAACGTCTTTCAGGTGTAGCTAGTTCTAGAACAAAATAAACATTATCCTATTCTTTCCTTCCACTCTCCCCGCCGTCCACTTCCCCTCAAAAACTCCTCCTGCCCCCAACTGTCTCAAAGAGAGCCAAGATCCTCCGATCAATCCATCTTTCTCCTCCGTCTACATCACTTTCTTCCCGTGCCCTCTCTGTCTCTCTCTCCTATTTTTTCCTCCTTCCCAACCTCCTCCTCTTCCTCTCGACGAAAGGAAAGCAAGCAACAGGCGAAGATGGCGGAGTCGGAGGAAAGGAGCAACTGTTCCCTCTCGCGACGTCTCCACGTTGGAAGCACTCTGCTAGAGAGCCCATCTCAAATTTAGGTCGCAGGAGGTTTCGTGCTCCAGGAAAATGATTCCACCTTCGCCATGAAAAAGTGACGTGGAGCCACAATGTGCACAAGCTAGGGGTAAAAGGCGGTCGGCTGCTAAATTAAAGCTTTAAGGACCGGGGATCCGTTGGTTGGTGTGGTGGCCTAAGTAATGGTTTCCCATCATCTCGCCCATAACACAAATCTTCGGGTTGATCACTGAGTGATGCTACCTTCCTTCGTTTCCGCGACCAACGCGGAAAGGTGGCTCTCTTGATTTTTCGCAAAATAATTCATCATCATCATCATCATTGGTCAACAATCCTAGGATTGGATTGACGCAGCTTTCCACTCGATTCTTCTATCGGCCAACCTTTTCATTGAGACGTAATTCTTCTCTTCTACATGCTTCACAACCTGTTCCATGTATCTCATACAGGGCCTGCCTTTTCCAATCTTCCCGTTCACTTTTCCCTCGATGATAGTCTTCATCAGGCCATCGTGTCTCAAGAAATGGCCGATTACGTTGTCCCTTCCCTTTTTTAGAGTTGTCAACAGACTTCTCTTTTCTCCTACTCTTCTTAGGACTTCCTTGTTACTTACTCGGTCGATCCATTTAATCTTCAGCATTTTTCTGTAGCACCACATTTCGAATGCTTCCACCCTTTTCTTCTCCGCTGCTCTTATCATCCATGTCTCACTACTGTAAAGAAACATGCTCCAGATGAATGTTTTGATAAATTGTTTCCTTACTTCTACGCTTGTATTTCCAGCTGTAAGTAGATTCTTCATTTGATAGAATGCCCTCTTTGCCTGGGCTATTCTACTAACTATTTCTTTCTTGCTTCGTCCATCGTTGGTTACTCGGCTTCCTAGATAACAGAACTCTTTAACCTCTTCAAGTTTTTGTTTTCCTAGTTTGACATTGGTTTTCACCTCTTCTTTCTTGCTGCACACCAATGTCTTAGTCTTCTTCTTATTTATCTTCAACTGATATCTGGTCATTGTCCTTTCCTTGGTTACTAGAATCTTGTTCGGATCCCACTCTGTCTCTGCTATGAGTGCTATGTCACAAAATAATTTAAATTTACTAAATTTATAACTCACAGGAGCAAATATATTTGCTAAGTGCCATAAAAAAGTCACCATTTGCCACAGAATGTCCAAAGTTCATGCTTACTCACACCACCATCAAGCTATCCTCTTTTCGTGCAGTCTGAGAAAATGTCTTACTGTCAGTAGCAGTAAACAACCCGTGTATATTATTTTTACTCCACTTCGAAGCCGTTTTACATACATGACAGGCCTGAAATTGGTTAAACCTTATTTAAAAAACAAAAAAAATTTTGTACAACCCCAATCAAAGTTCCTATTTTATAAGCCAGCGATCTTTATCCATTATTAGAACTAAGCAAAGGTATTGATTAAGCGTTTCATAGACAAACTAATATCTTTTCTTGGTGGTTCCTAATCTGATGCCAATAAACGTCCGCGCCACGGAAATCTTTCAGGGTAATGTCTATAATGAATAATGCCAAGCTTAACATATTTTTTTATCAAAATTATCATTATCTGTCACATTCCGATAGTTGGATCAACGTATGCCCCGAGATGCATTGCGCATCCATAAATTTCGCATATTCCGATGTTTCTCCTACGCTCTATGTCTGTGGTAAGGTACTGGCAAGTGTCGTAGTCATAGCATTCAGCTCAAAAGTACTATAGATGCGAGTTAAGAGCTGGAGGAACTGTTGGAACGATAAGAACCAACGAAATAGAAATCGTAGAAGACTTTCTTAAAGGAATATATCGACGGATTCTGCAAAAGGAATGCGTTAAGAGCTACTACGAGAGACCTAATGGGTTACAGTAACAAGGATATTAAGATTGGTCTTGGGAATTGGTCTTGGGAGAGATTAATTCTAATATTGCAGCCCTGAACTGCACCTGAGCAATTGATTGCAGCATTTAAAATCATATTGGCATTTGAAATTCCGCGATATATTAGTAAGTGCAACACAGTATTAAATTGCCATTCAAATTATCAATGATAATAAAACTGCAGTCTAGCTATAAAAAAAATTCATTCCAAAGTTCGACTGTGAATATTCACTCAAATCCACAAACTCGTAATCCACTTCGCAGTGATTGGCACGGAACACATGCTGCAGCAGAAAGGAAAGGGATCACGAAGCTTTTTAATGGATTGGTTGTAGAGTAGGAACCCTGCTACCACTTATCTTCCGCGGCAAAAGAGAGTCCCTGAGTCTATTTCTCTTGGCTTCTCTTTCACATTCACGCAAAATCATGGGGAAACACGAGTTGGCTATGAGCATTTGACTGAACTTCAAGGTTGAACTCTATGGCTTGAAACTTATTTTTACACCCTCAATCCTAAGCGATATTTCCTCTCCTACGTGCAACCCAGCCTTAGGTTGCAGTGACCGGCCTCATATTAGCGTTTCAATTAAACTTAATCCGTAACTGAAGTCTCTTCTGTGCCTCGAGTGATGGCTTCTTCTCGGCGACACACCCGAAATGCAACTCAGTTTAAGCACATGATCTCAATATTTCTCTATATTGGCATTCTATCAACAGTAGAATCTACTTACAGCTGGAAATACAAGTGTAGAAATAAGGAAATAATCCATAAGAATGAAATTAGTTCACTTATAACTTTGGGGAAATTCATCATGACAATTGATATATTCCAAACTTTTAAAAACCACAATTAAATTGCAAATTCACGACCCAGGTTTCGGCGCTAAGCACCATCATCACCTGATGATGGTGCTTAGTGCCGAAACCTGGGTCGTGATTTTGTAATTTTATTGTGGTTTGTAAAAGTCTGGAATAAATCAATTGTCAATTCATAAGAACATACATCTGGAGTATGTTTCTTTACGGCGGTGAGGCATGGACGATGACAGCAGCGGAGAATAGAAGGGTTGAAACATTCGAAATTTGGTGTTACAGAAGAATAATTAAGGTTAAAAGGATCGACCGAGTGACAAACGAAGAGGTCCTAAGAAGAGTAGGAGAAAAGAGAAGTCAGGTAAAAACTCTAAAGGGAAGGTGGAAAAAATTAATTGACCATATCTCGAGACACATTGGCCTGATGAAGACAGTTGTCGAGGGAAAAGTGAACGGGATGAATGGAAAAGGCAGGACTCGTATGAGACATATGGAACAGGCCGTGAAGGATGTAAAAGTGAGGAGTTGCGTCAATATGAAGAGTTTGGCCGATCGAAGAATCGAGTGGAGGGCTGCGTCAATCCAATCCTAGGATTGCTGACCGATGATGATGATGATCTATTACCTAAATATTTCTCTTTTTCTGAACTGGCTATTTCTTATACTGTTTTATCTGGAAAATTTTCATCGAGAGCATTTGAAAATGGTTGACACTTCCAATACACCTTGGACGAATATTCCTCGTATATAAAAGGTTGTACATAATCAATTGCCTTATTACAATGCTACAATATATTACATGTAATGTTTACATGTTCAAAACCATCAGATATTGAATAAGAACATGATTCTTTAATAGGTTTAAATAACATTAAAATATGAAATTTTAACAGTGTCACAGAGATATTGATAGTGGGCTACGCCGATGCGGTCGAAAGACGCATATCCTGAACCCAACTTACAAAGAATAGACGTGGAAATCTAAACGCGGATGTATAAGGAGGAGTATGCGATTCTTAAAAATTACAGGGGCATGACCTTAATCTCCAAATGAGTGAGAAAATGGGAGGCTTATTTATTCGCATGACCGAGACCAAAAAATCGTGAAAGTTCTCGACTATTAGATAGGATTTACTCGAGACTCCAAATGTATTCACGACGCATCTGGGTGGTATGGTGACATGAAAATGATGCATGGGCATTCGTTACACAAGACAATCGTAATATCACCGGTAATATATTGTAACGCAGGCTTGTATAATACACTCATTGCTAGTTCATAAAAGAATCTTTCTTCAGTGGCCCATATTTAAGAGACTCTAAAAGAAATTGTTTGCATAAAACTAAGTGCCATATTCGGAATCTCATCCACAGTCCTGCTTCTACTACTTACGTCCTGAAATTCCTACAACGTGTAGAATTGTTGGGCAGATTCTACTTACAAAGGTGGTATTACTTTTTAGCGTGACGCAGGGGACTGAGTTGATATTCTGAATATCGTTGGGCATATCAGAATATCAACTACGGTCTCATTCCCTATGCTTAAATCATAAAATCTCTATTATGATTTCAAAAGGGTAAACATATTTTCCTCTATGTGCTTCGAAGCGGCATAAAACGTGGTAATACCAACGTTGCAGATTGAATCTGTACACCAATTTGAATAGAAGTAAACATTTTAGAACGTAAGCAATGGAAGCCAGATTGCAGTAGAGATGCTGAACATGGCCCTAAGTCAAAGCTAGATAAACGTAATACATTTTACATACACGCTCGAGAAACGATCTTTTGTTGTAGACACAGGTATGTGTTACAAAATGTATGTCTAGGAGAGAAGAAAATGCCTTCAAGAGAAACATTTTCCATGAAATACGAATTAGTTTAGCCCTTTCTAAAGTAGAGGCAGGGTGACTATAACCTAGGCAAGAGAAATCATGGCCTAATAGAATGGTAAAAGAATCGTTTTGAACACAGGCACCATTCGTAACCCGTCCTCTTCCCAATAGCTGCATTTCTCTCCAGCTGCCACCATAAGAGAACGTTTCTCCACAATTAGCGAATTTTCTATCGTCACCCATAATTGAGAATAGGTGACTCATTTACTGTAGGTATTCATTCTCAGTCTTGGTGGAGCTAGTAAATATCGCTCAACTGTGCATGAAAAAAGTAGTTCCCTCAGGTAGGTGACGCCACAGGTAGATGTAAGCAACGTTTCACGGCCACTTTTTTGGTATCCCTCCGCCTGACGTCACG
Source organism: Platycnemis pennipes (assembly GCA_933228895.1). Classification (NCBI taxonomy): domain Eukaryota; kingdom Metazoa; phylum Arthropoda; class Insecta; order Odonata; family Platycnemididae; genus Platycnemis; species Platycnemis pennipes. Next base: position 117,176,326 of record OW121850.1, read on the forward strand.
CGCGGAACACCATTTGACCCGCGAAGCTCCATCAGACCGACGCACGCGTTTGTTTCACCTGGCCCTGGAGGCATTTGTCTCCTGAGGAAGAAGCGGAGGGTCGCAAGAATCTGTCCCCCACACCTCTTTCCTTCCCCGCCCGGCAATTAAGAAGCGGGTGAGATAAAAAAAAGGAATAATGGGCGGAGTTATAAAAATGCGATGGGGAGTTAAAAATAAGGAGTCGTCCATAGTCATCGTATGGTTTGTTTACTATTTTCGACTTATCCCACCGAGTGTCAAGCACAACAGCATCTCCCTCCACCCCTAACTCACACATTCCCACTCCCCACTCGGCTTAAAAATACGCCCTATTGAACCGACAAGACTTCTTTCATTTCATTCCGGCGAGGGAGCTTAATATTTAATTCGTCTGACGCGACACAACACTTCCTCCGAGAGCTCCTCTCTCTTTGTCTCACTCGACCGAACCTGGATTATCCCTTCACCCCAAGCTGATTTTATGGAGTTTAGGAACGGAGCTAAGCCTCTCCCAGTTTAGTTCCCATAAAATAAATCATCTTCAACATCTAACCAAAGAGGCTCATAAATTAAAGCTATAAGAGAGAAGGACGGAACATTAACTATTTCATTGGACAGCAATATCATGTTTCTTGGGACGGATATTATATATCGTCGAGGCAAAAGTTAAAATAGCGACTGCGTATTGCTGTTGAAGAATTTTCCGCCGTGTTGTAGCTGAATTTACTTTGATTTAGTAATTGAGAATCACTAAAAGCCATAATTTCCTTTCGGATACCCTCTCAAAGAATAACAAAAGCTTTTCTGACGTAACTCACTTTGATCCTGTGTTCCTCCTCCGCCAAATGCTCCGTTTATTTCACTCCTCAGGATTCAATTCCCTCCATTCATCAACATGTACACCTCAAGTCCATTGTCTGGTCAGTCATGCTCTTGGGCCACCTGCAATCAAAGGCGTGGAAGATAATTGTTCAGAATGGAATGAATCGAATGCAAAGAAGAAATATACACTAATATAAAAATTGACTGAGGCAGGCGAGATGTAGTGAAAAGAATACATATTGATAATAAAAAAAGATGTCACTTTTTTCCCCAAGTTTTATGTTGATACGACGCGTTTTAACCGCTAGGTCATAATCAGGTACATACAGGTACAGGTATGTACATGATGTACCTAAGTTACCTAGGTATGTACCTGATGATGACCTAACGGTTGAAACGCGTCGTACCAACATAAAACTTGAGGAAAAAAGTGACATCTTGTTTTATCATCAATCCGTAAATATATCAAATCAACCAAAGCAAATGGTAGGTACTAGGTTTGGAACGTTACCTAGGTCCAATTTCTGATTCTCTTTCAATGAAAAGGAGGATAACTACGTTTAGATGGAAGACGATGAATGGTATAAATAACCAATGAGGATTATGACAAAGGGAGTTATACTTCACGCCGTGTGTAAAGTGATGTTGGATAAAACTGACCACTTCGATAACAAATGAGACGGAAGGGATAGGATAGGGATTTATTTTATGAAGATTAAATTTTAAAAAGTAAGGGATACGAATATCCATGACCAGGGTGGTGCAAACCACCCGAACGGGATTCAAACCAACGACCTTTGGCTTGGAAGGCGAGGGGTTTACCCCACCACCTCCGAGGAAGGGCTTACATATAACAATAATAAAATTAATAGACGTAAAAGTAGCTATAATAAATAGTACACAACAGAGGATGAAGGTGAAAATTCTGGTGTCAAGAACCTTAAACCTAGTTGGGGGGAAAATTAATTCTCACGTCATAAGGCATGAATGGCATGACAAAACAAATGACGAAGGTAAATACTTTTATTAAAAACTAAAAAGAGTGCTTTGAACGGATTATAAAGCTGGACGTGAGAGTCAAGATCTGTCGCGTGCCAGCATGGCAACCGAAAGGTCGTGGGTTCCAATTCTGTCTCAGGGATGGATGTTGTGTATACCTTAGGTTTAAGATTAGTTTAGGCGGTGCAAAATAGCCTGATTGGTTGCAATGCCTAAAATAAATTTTAAAAACTAATCCACTTTTTAAGCTATGGGTAAAAAACATTATTTCCGTCTTCTGAGTATAAACCTTCTCCAGATGGAAAACTATTTGGAACATTTTTGAAGGAGATCCGTTTTGTGTATTGCGTCCTTCATTCCGAGAGCTCAAATAGGAATCATTGGATTGGTAGAGATTTTTTACCGGAAGCCAACCGAAATGGAGTGCTGTGAGAGGTGTAATTTAAGTGCAATACTTCTTCCGTTGGATGGGACGTAAACAGCAGATTCCATAGAGTCCCCGAGCAACGGGATGCCAATGCCATTTCCCGGGTTTCTTTCCGCCCTTCCTCCACCACCGAAACTCCTACCTATCTTACTAGTGACCTCACCATTGGGTCGTCTCCAAAAACTTACATCATCTGTTCGTAAAGTTTTTCATTAGCGGTGATAAATTAACACAGCATTTACACCTATGCGTAAGAAAGTTTTAAGCACCTTAAAAAAAGCGTTGACGCTGAGAGCAGAGCACAAAACGAGGAAATTTTACTACTGTGTGAAAGGATGAGTAAAGAAGGCTAAAATATTTTGAGCAATAATTTCTTTTTCGGATTTTCACATCCGCGAAAAAATACTAATGCCTTTTTATGAATCATACCAAAATACTTTGGTGATTCTGTTCGCGGTAGGGCACAAGGAATGAAGAGTGGATGTACACAGCTAAGAGAAAGTTAACAAGAGGAAAAAATAATCCATTCAATTCAGAGATAAATATTTGCATGATTGCCTACAAGGTATGACGGAGAAATTAAAATGCACAACAAGCCAAAATATTTCAACAAAGAAATAGCTCGTCATTTCAGCATCTTTTTCCGTGAAAAAACAGGCTCCTTACAGGATAACACGTAAATGGAGAAACGTTGACAGTAATATTTAAGAAGTTGTATTTTGGAAAAGTTTATCACATACAGTGTCACGCTTTAAATAGTCGTAGTATCATCAACTACTAGTCAATCCTAAGATCGATTTAACTCGGCTATCTCGATGGTAACCATATTAGATATCCTTTTACCACTCAAATAATTTCTCAATTTTATACTCTTCAATATTTTTCCACGTTCGGCATCATTCCCGTTCAATGTTGTACAAATCAAATAATCTATCTCCGGATATGAACGATTATATTATCCCGTCTTCTCCATAAAATCCCCATAAAAATCCAGCGTGAGATGTTTTCCCACTTAATAATGTTAAATTAGTCTATTATAATAAAATGAATAAGACCAACTTAGCAGAGTGAGTTTTTAGAATTTATGCTAATTCGCTTAGTGACTTGGGAAATGAATACAGCACAACTAGAATTGGATTTAAAGGCTCTAACTGCTAGTTTCATACCGCACCGCCTAACTACAATTATTTTTAATTGTAATCATAATACTGATAAAATATCCATGCGGAAGGCGCGATATGAACCTTTTGGATTTCCAGACATACGCTATACAGACCTGATTAACACACTTAATGCACATCTATTTTTATACAGAATCGCCCAGCAGTTAGAACGCATCTCTAGCATCGTACGTCTACATCTACATAATACCCTGCAAGCCACCTCAAAGGTGTGTGGCAGGGGGTGAATTCTCACCAAATATGCCTTATATATCATGCATTTTAAAGGATTAGTATTAATATATTAGTTTAGACTGCAATATTTAAAAAGATAAAAATAGCAAACTACGCATGCAAAAACGTGCTGTTACTTGGGTTATCTTCAAGTCCTTACACCAACATGCAACTACCTATGCTATCCATTGCTACACTAGTATAGGGTATATTTACCGTAATTCATATCTCTATTTACACGAGGAAAAAAGGACATCTTGAATCTGTCAGTTCGGCAATCAATTTCTCTAATTTTGTAATTATGGTCCAGTCTACCATAGTAAGTTGCGGTTTGCAAAATATTTTTATGGTCATCACTGAAAATATTATCTTCGAATTTATTTAGGAGATTGAATCTAAATTTCAACCTGTGAACTGACAATAATTCCCATTTTAATTAATATAATCGACTGGTTACCTACGCCAATATAGTTATCGTACCGTCCCTTTACAAATCTTGCCGATCGTAGGAACAATGGATCCCAGTGTATGGGATCCTAATGAATTATGTTCGATCAGAGAACTAGACAGTGTGCAGCGTAGAGCAGCTAGGTTCGATAAAAGGTGTTACGATAGGTTGAGTAGCATGTCAGAATTAATATAAGAATTAGGGTGGGAATCATTATCAGAGCGTAGGTTAAAGTAGATATATTTAATACAGATATTATTTATTACAGAAACATATTAAATCTATTAGAGAAACTTCAATCGGATAGCTTTACTGAAGATGTTAGGCACATCTTTAAAAAATCAGCGTATTATGCTAGATTCGACCAGATAAATAAGATTAGAGAGATAGATTGTCTTATTGATAGATTCAAAATGGCATTTTTCCCCCGCAATATAAGAGAACAGAATAGGCATCATAGCAGAGGGATAGGTAGGGGAAACATTTTAGAGTAGTCTGTAGTGAATGGTACATATATTAACTCCTTAAATATTATAGATACTAACAACCTGGTTGCATGAGACCCAATAGTTGCTTGTTTGCATGTCAGTAGTGCATGCTCGGTGATCTTCACCCCCTGCCACACACCCTCGTGGTGGCAGGGGGTGATTTCTCACCAAATATGCACTACATATCATGCATAAAAAAGAAATAGTATTTATATACTAGTCAGAACTTCACCATTTAAAAAAAATTGAAATTGCAAGGCAAACATGCAAAAACATTCTGTCAGTAGGGTTAGCTTTAAGTACTCATACCAACATGCAGCTACCAATGCCATCCATTGCTACTCTCCGATTGGACATATTTACCGTCATTCGTATCTCTAATTGTACGGGGGATAAAGGACATTTTGAATCTGTCAGTTCGGCAATCAATTTCTCTAATTTTATGATTAAGGTCCAGTCTGCCATAGTAAGTTGTGGTTCGCAAAATATTTTCAACATCATCACTATATCGTGTAGATGTAGATAGATGTAGATTTCCAAGGGAACCAATAGATACTAGGGAAATCAATTTCGGATGATTACAGCAAACCAGTAGCATATAAACACCCAACGTCCCACGGCGTATGGATACGCGTGGCTCAACTCCAAGCGGAGGGAACGGCCGACGGTTGACGAGACGGAGAGAAGAGATACGGGAGGGATGCAGGGTACGGCGTCGAATTGGAGCACCGAGGTGCACCGACAGACACTTAGCCACGGGCATATTCACCTGCTCGGCCCAATTCCCACTCCCCAGCCTCGAGGAAGGGGAGGGAAATGGGGAGGACCTACCCCTGCGAATACGACTATCCATCTGGGCGCTCAAACGATGCGTGTGGCCTGTCTCTCGGGGGGAAGACGAGCCATAAATGATGGCTCTAGAGGGCTGACGAGAAGCCCGCGACCCAAAATTCCACGCCGACTCCCCTCCCCCCATCCACGAGACGAGCCAATCTCGTTGCATTCCCGTCTAGACACTGCAGAGGATGTAAGCGGAGTAGGTGCGTAATAAGGGGTGAAGAAACCTCTTTGGCGGAATGAGAGCGCCACCATTTTAACACAAAGTAGGAGGCGAAATTCCCTCAGCATCTTGGAACACCGTGCACCATTTGGCCGCAAAAATGTATCAAGATAAATTCATCAACACATCCAATGTGATTAGTCAATGATACAATACATAAAAGTTAGTTAAATGAAGCTCCAGAATAACTATCACAATATCATCACTAGGCTCTACGCCATGCTGCCAAACAAATGATTTAAAATTGTATTTAAGGGAATGGGATTTTCCGCGAATAACTAAAGAAAATAAGCCCCAAAATTTCAGATTTCTCTCACAAAGTACACATATTAAAGTGTACTTTTGCCATCCGAGCATAAACTTGCATCTTATTGTGACTTGGTAGCAAAAAAAAAGCCGAAAAAATCCGTGGATGCATAACGAAATTAGATATTTCTTCTTCAGCTATTCTCTATGCTTCTTTATTTTTTATTTTCTCCATCCATTTTCTCATAAGTCGATATCTATCATATTCATATCTTCCTACGCTAACACCAAGTTTAGAAGGCTTCTTTTATTTTCGGGTCAAACTATCCGATTGCCTTGAATACATAGAGTCACATTTCATACAAAGGTTATCCCATACCGTTTCATTTAGGGTTGGGTCGGTTCGGTTCTTCGGTTCTCGGTTCCACCGGTTCTTGGGCTTAGAACCGGAACCGGAACAGAGGCCAAAAATAATCGGTACCGAAATAATTGGCGCGAAAACCAGTTTGAAACCTACTCACACTCCGAAAGTGGAGGCTTCACATTAAAACCTGGTGAAATAGTGTACTTAGATGCTTCAAAGTCGCGAATTATTCCAATTCAGTCTCTGAAAATGATGATTGATTACCTTATCTTACCACTAAGCAATGCAAAGTAAGTGGTAAATTAAGAACCGGAACCGAGAATCGGAACCGAGAACCGAACCGGAACCGAAAAAAAGTGGAACCGACCCATCCCTAGTTTCATTATACATGACCGAATCTTCATTTAGCTTAGCATTAGTCCCTTCATCATGAATATTTTCTCCTCTTCTTTTCATGGGCAAATTCACCGTAAACATTAATGACAAGGGAACACAGCAACTTTTGGAAAATGCTTACCGCATACCGATCCAACCAGAAAAAAGTGCACGGAGAGCACGAATTGTCTCTCACGATGGATAAACTCGCGGATTGCATATACTCCGGGGTGCCACCCGGAACCATGGTGTTCCGGGTAGCGCCCTCTGGAGCCAAGATGGAGCCCACAGAGTGTAGGATCTCGGGAGACGCATAAAATACGCGACAAGCGAAAGAAATGGAAAGTTATTTGGACGCGACGGGTGAGGGCGGTCGTCAACACTGCCTCCGCAAAGGCAGCTTCCACTCAGGCGTTTATTTTGGTCCCCATTGTCCCCGTTAGAAGAACGGTCAAGCCAAGGGGAAAGATATAGACCCCACCGCGTGTAGATCAGGTACACACGCACACAGAAGCCGTGTCCGAAACGTGTTCTTCTAGCGCTAAGCATACTACAATGCTGGCTTGCAAGTGGAGGGGGATACCGTCGGAAACACCCGAAGTATGTCCGAACGAGAAGCACTCTGGGAGAAGCATGCTACGAAGCTAACGCACAGAAGCACGCTTCCATTGTTAAAGGCTTCGAAGCATTGTTGACGAGAATAACAAAAGATGGCGGAGCCGTTGGCTACTACTAAATGACGAGAATAACAAAAGATGGCGGAGCCGTTGGCTATTTATGTGTACTGTATCTATTTTTTTACTTCGTATGTTACATTTTCATAATTATTAATATACATATCAATGAAAAGGTTAATATACATATAATCGCTCTTTTCCTTCCGATCTAAACATTTGATAAGTGTTGCTCTCTATCGTGTTTCACTATAGGAACTTAGTGGTTTTTTATGTTGCCACTACTACTTAACGTCGCTCGTTACACAAACACCCTCGCGGTGGCTTGCAGGGTATCGTGTAGATGTAGATGTTACCGTAGACTGTGCGAATGAAAAGTATTCTTTCCCAAGCATGCTTCATTGTAAGTCAGCAATACGTCATCACCAAGAATGCTTTGCCGAAGCATACTTGGTTTTCGGATACGGCTAGAGACACGAACACACAAAGAACGACGGTGTAAGACCCGCTTTTAAAATGCCTGGTCAACCTTAACCGGCAGTGTTTGTGGAGGCTAAGATGACGCCGCGGTTATCGACTTTTACACTTTTGTAAAACACACAAGTTGTACCCGGCCACGCGTTGCTGTGGCTCAGTCTGGTTAAATGGAAAGCGCACGTTTATAGTATGTTTAATTTCACAATTCTTATGGGCATACAATATTTTTTGTTCTTCCATTGTCTGTGCAGATATAGAGATTGTCTGGTTTGCCGACTCTAGAACACGCAACATACACGTAGAACACGCACCATACGCGCAAAAAAAATACACGTACATGTGAGAAGCAATCAGTGTCTAGATGTAAACGCATTTTTCTTTCGTGCTCCATATGTAGATCGACCAATCGAAACCGAACATCTTGGATAATAATAATAATTTTAAAAAATAAATATAAATTTATTAAAATTATATAAACATATACATGCACATCACGTATCCAGTATCGATATTGTATTCTCGATATTGTACCAACCTTCATGGGAGTGAACTTAACAACTTCCCAAAGCTTCATGGAAATTGGATGAATGTTGTGGTAATGAATGAAGTTATCAATATTGTATCGATATAGTATCGATGCGACATCGATGTTGTAACAATGCCGTATCGATATTGTAACGATACTTTCTAAAACTTTTAAAAACCTAAAAATTTCACCTCAATAATATTACGATTTATTAAAATTATATCGATATTATATCGATAAAGTACCGATATTGAATTATCGATTTTGAAGAAACCTTCGCGAGAGCGTACTCAACAACTTCCCAAATTTCATGGTGATCCGATGAATGGTGTAGTAATGCATAAAAGACAAACAGACACACACATACATTCATTTATATATATTAGGAAGTCGGTGATTCTTTTTAAACAGCAACTATGAAACCATATATTATCTACGGCGGTATTCATGCAATGATGATATTTAACCAAGCATTGTAAAACTGGGCGTAAAAGATTAGGGATAAATGTTTTTGCCAGCAAAACATTAGAGATGAAAATGCGAAGAATAATAACCGGATTGGCAGAAGTCATGTAGACAGCGTAGTGTGTAAAGTATACTGGAATAACATTGCTTAGTGTTTTACCTGGTAACTTAGCCCTTACGCGCTCAATGGAAATCATGTCAGTGAATTTATTCGAATGTCTCACCCATTACCGAAAATTATGTCTTTCGTGGTTAACTAATCATTTAATCACTCATACTTCGCGCAAGAAAACGAAACGCTTTTCATAATGCGGGGAAATATTTTTATTACGACACATATGAATTGCAAATTACGCGATAATTTACTCCCTGCCAAACACCCCCACGAGGGGGCTGACCTGTAAATGTAGATGATCTATTACCCAGATGCAAGATTTTCAGTCACCTTGCAGGCTATAAAGACGAGTCAATTTCTACTACATCCAAGGCACGTTGTGGTGAAAACACATTCGGGAAATAACTGGCCCAACAAACGCTAACTCACCCAACCCAACAACGCTAATCCATCAAATTCTCCTCTCTGTAAGTGGTCACCTGGTTGACCTAAATACCCGTATCAGAGTCTAATTTTCTTCCTTTTAACTGGATTTTCGGACTTCTATTCTTTCGGAAGAACTAAAAAAACTTAAATAAGAATGAAATAATGTTTTTCAAGCCACGCAGCGTTACATTTTTGGCACAAATACCGTCAATATCTATGGCACATTTTCGTTGAATAGGTACTCATTCTATTTTGAATAATGTGTGACTGGAATAATCTTAATTTAACATCTTAAGAAACATATGTGTAATTAACACAAAATCTGACATTTTAGGCGATGAAAATGAATACAGTCATCATTGTCACATATTCAGTCAACGTATGTCGAAGGTTTCGTAAGCCTTGCAATCAGAAAATAGAATGAAACTAGGTATAGGTTTTCAAGACCTTTCCCAAACTGAAACAAATTCAAATAAATACACGAAATATAACACTTGAAAAATGAACGCAGCACAGCACTAGAGATTCTATCAGGCTGAAACATCACAACGTAATACAACAGTGCATCGTAATCCAAGAACTTCAACAACACCTGAGGAAGAAGTAGTGGAGTTTTTAGGTAGAGGCACGGCTTGCCTTAGTGCAATACAAGGGCCAGAGATAAATAATAACTCCGGGAGGAGTCTCGCAGGAAACTCTTGGACTAGTAGGTAATAGTTCCACTAGTAAGTAATCTTTAATGGCCATCTCTAAATTAGAGAAGCCAACAACAGATATAGTAAAAATAAAGCCAGCTAAAGTTGGACTCAAGGACTCAATAAGGAAAATAGGTTGATAAACATACCCCTATCACAATATATAGGCTCAATCATGTGTAATGAGTTTAATTAACATTATACCATCCTTATTATAAATATATGCTAAATTACATTCCTACAAGATTGAAGTTTTCAAGTATTATAGGACTTCGTAGGGTATTCGGCAACACGAAAAAACCTTTCACACAAACTACGGTTATTGGATTTCTAGTCGACAAAGTCCTTGTCGACTGGACCTAATTGACAAAAAAATTCCTAGTACTATTAACAAGTACACCTACGTCTACAATATTCTCTGCGAGCCGCCGCGAGAGTGTATGGTAGGGAGTGCTAGGCCGAAAGCCGAGAAGTTGACTTTTAACTGAAATACCTGTGTTCATTAATAATGAAGTATGATGTAATATGTTGAAAATAAATTAGGTTTTCTGCGTTGCGATCGTGTACTGTGTGTGGGCAAAAAAATCCTTGTGACACTCTGTCAGACAATTGATTCCTTTCAGCTAAGAAATCTAAGAATCTCTCGTGTCATCCAGAGTAGAATCCAGAAGGGAGAGTCCGTACTCAGGGGTATGCACAACGAAAGTAATTTCTTGACATCAACTTTACTTCTGTAGTAGGTACTTTCAATTTCTCTTTGACAGAACGTCCGAAGGATTATGCCCTCCACTTTGGAAGGATGATGGCAATACTACACCGAAGGCAGGTAAATCGGGGATGTAAGCTGTTTTATAGTCCTTGACCGATTGTTATCGGTTACAGCAAAGTTATCAAAGGACTTATACATAGTTAAGGGTACATAATTCTAAAATTTCCAGAAGATACATTCAGAAATGGGATTTATTGAATATTTATCAAATAACATTCGTCATCTTGATAAAGGATGAAATTTTATGGTACTAAGCGAAGAAAAAATAAACCCAAAGTGAGAGGACCCGAGGTACAACATCACTATTCCGTGTCGCTGCTGAAGGTCTGAGTCACGAGTTAAATGAAGGGAGAAGAGAGAGACAGAAGACTCTAGCGAACAGCACCCTCGCCCATCTCTTCACCGGAAATAGGAATGAGGCTGAGAGGCTGAGAGAAAATTCTAAAAAACCTTTCCCAACCCCTGCCATCCAATTCTAGTGCAGCTGCACTGACGAAGACCCCTTCTCCTAGGCTTCACACTCATCACAATCATTATGAATATTCTTCCCACTTTGGTAGGCTTGTAAATTATCCCTGCCTACTATTCCTCGACGATAAAAGTCGTAACTTCGTTCCTAACCAAATTATCTCTCCAACGTTATAAATTTAAAACATCACATCATCCGTTTGCCACCACGCCAACCCAAAAGCGTTCTATTTTCTTCCCTCTTCCATCCTTACATTTCCTGCCATCAGGCCTTGTTTAGAATACGCCGTAACTATATGGGATCCGTAACAGGCAAGTTTGGTTCATGGAATTGGAATGTGTATTACTAGTGTACTAGAAGAATTTGAATGGGAACGCCAACTTCATCTACATAGTACCCTGCAAGCCACCATAAAGGTGTGTGGCAGGGGGTGAATTCTCACCAAGCATGTATTACATATCATGTATAAAAAAGGATTAGTTTTAATATACTAGTCTAAACTTCACTATTTAAAAAAGATAAAAATAGCAAAGTAAGCATGCAAAAACATGCTGTTAGTTGGGTTACCTTCAGGTCCTTATACCCACAGACAGCTACCTATTCTAAACATTGATTCACTCGTATTGGACATATTTACCGCTATTCATATCCCTAATTGCCGAGACATTTTGAATCTGTCAGTTCGGTACTCAATTTCTCTAATTTTGTGATTACCTACATCTACGAAATACCCTGCGAGCCACCACGAAGGTGTGCTATCGGAGCGTGGGATAAAATTTAGACAATCTTTAAGTACTTTTAAAGCTAATTTGTTCAGCAATGACCTAATAAATATATTAAGAACAGCCGTGCAACAATCTCGATGCGACCAGGAATACAAGATTGGATATGGATAGCTTTGAAATATATTTCTTCCCATGGACAATAAAAAGATAACCATACGCAACATAACAACGAATAGACAGCTATGATGTAAGTATACTATATTGTATCAGAAAAATGTCGTTACACGACACACCTATGACTGAACTGTTACATGCTGAATAGGAATTGTAACCTAATGCATTCAAACAAAATCCTACCGTAACAAATGATTTTTTGGCTGGCGAATGGCTGGCTTACAAGTTTCTCCGATAAAAGGTAGTACCTTATTTGTTAGTGCATGTACAAGGTACGTGACTGGTGATTCAAAACTCCATGCATCACAACCCCGAGATGGCTTGAAGGATACTCAATGAACATTAATGACCAAGATTTTCCTCTCCATTCATCATTCCTTTAAATTTTTTAACGGCCCTCAAAATGCATCATCATAATCACCAACAGATTGCCAACATAACATTGATAGAGTTTTGGAGGTTTTTAACCAAACGTACCACAGCAATAAAGGACGCAACTTTTTTTAACCAAACAAAGTTTCTTAAATTAAATCCCTCTCTTTAAATTATATCTTCTGTCAGCCATAGATAAATTAGAACTCTTATTCTCTTCCTCCCTCTTCTCCGCTAAGCTAATATTCTCCCCTCCATTGCCCTATTCAGAGAATGGCTACCACTTCATATTCCAGACATCCACTTTTGTTTTCTCCTTCGAATACATTCGACACACATTCGTTTATGGGTGGAGTGTGTGCAAGACTTTCAAATCAATGAGTCATTTTAGTCGTGACAGAATTATCTTGGGGTACTCTTTTCCAAAAAAATTAATAATATTGCCATATTCTTACATAATATATGATTCAATTACGCACCACGAAATGCATTGTTACAAATTCCGCATCAATCGTTCCTTGAATAATTCATTATCCAATTTTCTAAAAACTGGAATTAAATCCCGGATATTTATGCTCCAAAACCTGTGCAACAATTCCAAATTAGGCAATTTCACTTCATATTTATCCAAGATAAAATAACAGCAACTGCGCAATTTATGTTTCGTCCGTAAATATTAAAATAAATTCAATTCCTCAACCTTATGAGATTGGTGTGTTGGTAATAACTCGACCCCTCCAACAGAGGCCCTATTCTTATAATTACCCCCTCCAGATACAAAACTGACACTGTTATCGAGACTTCGTAAAATATTCGTACAAGGCTTGCACCGTTAAATGAAGCCCCTGTACTCAAAGAGTTATGATAATGAAAGCGGAATTTTATGCATAATTTGAATAGGGTAATCAAAGAACGATCTTGAGAAAAAGACTCAAAACGACTTCCTTTCCAGGCTAGGGTTTCGCAAAGTACGGGAAAATGTACTCAAATTGTCTAAGCGCTCAGAGATACTACTCACTTTTTAAAGAACTCTTAAAAAAAAGTCTTGATTGCCTCGGTATGAAAACAAAATTTAAGAGCCTGTCCACGTTTGCTTAGTTGGCATTCATGAGCAATGGTCTCTATAAATACACGGGATAAAGAACATCAGAATATATTGTTCAAAATAGAACACAAGAGGTTATATCACGAAAGGTGAGTGGAGGTGAAATTCCTACATTTCGTAAATAATAAACTGGGTAAGCCAGAATTGCCCGGGATGAATAAGAAGGAATTTTTTCTCTGGGTTTTTTATTTCTTTTGAGTTCAACATGGGGATAAGCATCATTTTCATTCATTATTACCATTAACGGTATGTAAGAGGAAACGGTACATTTCGGTGACTGAGTGAGAGAGAGAAGATATCGTATATCTTTATGACATAAAGAGAGAGAAAGGTAATCTCATCCCTACCCTCCGTATTATTCACTCCCCATCATTTATGTAATAGAGTTCTTGTTTCATGGAACAACTACTGCAACTACCTCCCAAGGACACACAATCACTCCACTGGATGAATAATCTCGCCAACCACCAACACGCAAATTGTTCTATTCAAAACAATGGCGAGAATTAAAAAGGTTAAAAGAGAAAAAAAACTTCTACAATCCTCAGGACTCCTAATTTGGGTATCAGTAATTTTTTTTTATTTTGCAAATCTTTTACTCTCAAGTGGTAGTAGTCATGGGATTTAAGGTGCTCCGAAGGCTAAGATTCTACATCTACATCTAAACGATACCCTGCAAGCCATCGCGAGGGGATAAATAATTCCCCTACCTATCCCATAAAATAATTCCCCTACCTATCCCTTTGCCATGTTGCCTATTCTGTTCTCTTATATTACGGGGGAAAAATGCCATTTTGAAACTTTCAGTACGACAATCTATCTCACTAATCTTATTTATCTGGTCGAATGTAGCATAATGCGCTGGTGTTTTTAATATGTGCCTAACATCTTCATTAAAGCTATCTGATTGAAGTTTCTCTAACAGATTTAATCTGAACTTTAATCTACGCTCTGATAAGGACTCCCACCCTAATTCTTGTATTAATTCTGAAACACTACTCAACCTATCGTAACACGTTTTAACGAACCTAGCTGCTCTACGCTGCACACTGTCTAGTTCTCTGTTCAACCTAAGTCATTCGGATCCCATACACTGGCTGCATACTCAAGGTGGGGCCTAACTAGTGAAAAGTAACATCGCTCTTTTATCTTCTCATCACATTTCCCAAATACTCTTTTTATAAATCCTGGCTTTCTCTTCTCTCATTTCCGGCCACTTATTTCCCGGATGTGTCTTCCCCGCGATAAATCTGTAGTGATTGTTACACCTAAATATCTTATGGTTTCAACGTTTTCGATCCTCGTGTTACTAATTTTATACGTACGCTCTATCGAATTATTATTCCTCCAAAAATTGATAGCTACACACTTTTTAAGGTTAAATTCTAACTGCCATTTGTCGCACCACTCTTGAATTACATCTAAATCCTCGCAAAGCTATTTCCTGTTTTTTTCTTTACATATACCCCATATACACTACCGCATCGTCTGCAAAAAGTCTAAGCTTACTACTAACTACGGTACCCAAATCGTTTATGTGTAAAAGAAATAGAAGCGAACCTACTACGCTACCCTGGGAAACTCCCGATGTGACTTCACACCATGCAACTGTTATCTTAATCCTAAGACAAGCAAAACATTAATGCCCAGGCTGGGATTCGAGACCGCGTCCTTTGGGTTGCCAAAACCGCGCGAACAGACCTGGCTACCACTGTGTTTTACATTCAAAAAGTACCATCATATCGCTGAAACTATAAGCGTATCACTGCGCCTGTCTCATGTGACGTTATACCATGGGGCTCTCAGTCAATGTGATAAAAATACCCGATTAAATATTATCTTTGAGCAGAATATACTGCTTAATTTAGTATGGTATTCACAGATTTATACCTCAATTGGTAGTTGTAGCTCACTGTCGGGTAAGGGAGGTGGTAGGGTGGGTAAGCCCTGATGTCGAAATCTACTGTCAGCTCGTGAGAGGTCATCATGGAAAAATTCTTTAGTAAAGCAAGATTTAAGCTACAAAATCCAACTCCCTCTGAATCAACCTAAATGATATCCATGAAAAATAACATTGACGTCTTGAATCCTCAAGCCCTAGGAAGATATTACGCAATTACCTAGAAAGGCTTTCGAAATTCGAAGTTGGATTTCAGAATCCCCAGTCAGGCTCTCATACGGCCATGAAGACTCACCGATAATTCAGTACCTTTTTTCACACAACAATATGAGCGCTCAGGCCACTCATAATCAGCGAAGATTCAACGCGGAATGAAATCCTAAGTGATCATAGATTCGAATACCGCCGTAACATTTAATTTTGAAAGCAGGAGGCCCCAGTGTCTTGTAGATGACTTCATGATTCCTTTTCCCTCACTCAAACCTTGGGCAAAATTTCCAATCGATCGTTTATGTAGTTTTAGTGCAATGCGGAAATGATCAAACATTAATTTCAAGTTACACATGACGGTTTCATGTGGTGGCTAGGATACTTATTTCCACCGAGATTTATTAGTATTTCTGCTACGGAAGAGAGGTCTCGGAAGAATCCCTGCTGCTTCGTGAAAGCGTCGTGGAAAAAGTGTCATTAGGTCAGGACTGGGCCTGTCTCATGGGACGTTATACCATGGGGCCCCCAGTCAATGTGTTCAAAATGCCCGATTAAATATCTTCAACCTTTGATAACTATTTTAAATACATTGATCTGCTGTTAACTTTCATATCAATGAACCATCTTCTGTTTACGTTCATGACATGAACTTCATGTACTGTTTGTAAACAGAGAAATCGGCAAAGACCTAATTACATTAATGTCAACTAAAAGTTAAAAAACCTAAACTAGAGGTTGTATTAACCAAAAGCACATATTGAAATGTACGCAAGGTGTTTAATATTTGTGAAATAATAAACATATCAATAAACCGTATATAAAAATAACGCTTGTCTTCAACAAACGCATGCATGACTGATTTGACATCTTTTTTTTTCTTTTTTTGTGCTAAATCCTTCAAAATCGTGTCCATTCTCAATTTTATTGTATCGTAAGATGACAAGCAAAGATTTTAATGAATGACTGGAATGGAATGTATACTGACGGAAAATACTGCAGAACAAAATATAAAGAGGGAATGCGAAGAGACAGAGGACTCTTAGGACTACATTTGGGGGGACAATATTAGTCAACAAAGGGTGTGGGAAGAGGATAATACAGATTTCGGGTATTGCAAAGAAAGACAATATATGAAGAGTTTAAAATGGATACAAAGTGAGGTTGTACAATAGGAAGTATTACTGTTAAGCAGCAGCAACTAGGTGGGAGGGTTTCAACCTGGGAGTTTCCGAGAACCTACCGTCGTTGAGGGACCGTTTATAATGATGCCTCTTACCACAGAGAAATATTTTGATCGCGTCAAGCATAACGGAAGGATCATTTCAAGGCTTAGTACGCACATAGAAGATACCTCGGTGGTTGTAAGAGTACAATTGGGTTTTAAGTTGCATCAAAGGCTTAGGCTAACCACAAGCCTAATCCTAAGAAACGAACACCTATACCCGAGCTAACTTTGAGCCCGCAACCTGATTGCTTTAAACTACATCACGTATCCAAGTATCGAGATCTAATAGGACTTTTTATTTTCTTTAGGTGTTACCGAATTGATTACCAAGGTCGGCTAAAAGAAGTTTTCTGTCGAAATTCACCTAGGACAGGGAAGAGGAGGAAGAGTACTGCGGTCGTGGGACTATTAACGGCGATACGAATTATTTTTCTTCACTGCAGCATTCTGATAGTCTTCCACTCATTCGCTTTCTGCCTAAGGATGTTGTGTTTGAAACCGTCTTAATTATCTCAAATAGGTAACCAAGGAGTCACGTGGTACAAACTCGAATGGTTTAGAAATCTAGGGTGCCTGAATGACTCGTTACAATGCCATTAATTGTGCTCACTTAATTTTTTCTCACCTGTCTTAGCTATAGAGCCCCCAGATGAGATAAAACTCAAGTGTAAACTAGGTTTTAATCAGCGGTTTTGACACACAATATTTTCAACCAACTAGTGCTCTATCTCCTTGGTTACCTGTTCGAGTTAATCCAGACAGTTTCAAACACAAACCACTTTGCGGTCAAATATCATGAGACAAACGGTTGGGCACGATAAATAAATGAAGGGGAAAAATCTACAGGAAAACACGCACTCTGCAGATGGATGAGGATTTATAATATTTCGAGAGACTCCTCTTCGCTAAGAATGTAAAAAAAAAAAAACATTCCTCCCCTTTCCCCAAACCCAAGCCAAGCCACCTCCTTTACGTCTCCACCTCCCCCCTCTCCATTCTCCCACTCCCCCTTCTTTTTTCCTCTTCCCCTCCTGTCCCGATCCAAAGCAACGCGCCGCCGTCTTCATCTTCCCCGTAACACTTGGACCGCTGCCACTCGACCCCTCGGAATTCTCCGTCTCCTCCGTCCGGACGCAGGGGAAGGGCTGTCGTAAGGGGTGGAGTTAAACAAGGGAGGGGGGCGCCCTCCCTCTCGTAACCCTGCGACCTCTCTCCACGGCAGTCGTAGTGGCCGTAGTTATTCGCGGAAGCGACCGACGGCTTCGGTCATTTGCACCGTTTAGGACAAGCAGGTAAATGGGTGGCGGCGGGAATTTTTCGGGGAAACGGAGGCAGCGTGGAACTAAACCCAGCGTCGGAATCAGCCTACCATTAGACGTCAAGGGGCCACAGTACAACGTCGCCACCGAATGACAGAGTACTGAACTCGAAGCACTCCGCAAGCTGCACTCAAGTGCTGACTGGTGTGCTACCGAAAACTTTGTGCCCTTGTCGAGATTCAAAACGTCCCTCGGGATGGGGTACCAATAGTCTATCCATCGCACAAATCTGATATTCAGTAACACATCGCTATTAGCATGCAAATGGAGGATTTAACATGGTGTTTGTAAAACTAATTCTTTTGTTTAAAATCAACTCCATTAACAGTGCGTTCCAATGGCGGAATAACCAGTTAATTCGCCTATAAAATCATCCCTCACCTCTGAGCAGAACGAAGGTTTAAAAATTTATATCCATCATAGCATTCACAAAACTTACGAATCGTAAACTGGGATTTCGAATCGTAAACTGGGATTCATCAAAAGAGCACTGGATAAATTTGACGTTCATTTACGAGAAATCAGCTGCTTTTCCCTTGTTAGACCCCATTTGGAATTTGCTGCCAGTGTATTGGATCCCTACGAAATCGGTCTAAATAATGAACTTGAACGTGTGCAGCGAAGATCGGCAAGATTTGAAAGGGACGGTACGATAACCTTATTAGCGTAACCAGTCTATTAAATGAATTAAATTGGGAATCATTGTCAGATCGCAGGTTGAAATTCAGACTAACCTCTAAAACAAATTCCTAGACCATATTTTCAGTGAAGACGGTACAAATATTTTGCGAACCCCAACTTACTATGGCAGACTGGACGATAATCATAAAATTAGAGAAATTGATTGCCGAACCTACATATTCAAAATGTCCCTTTTTTCTTCGTACAATTAGGGATATGAACAACGGTAAATATATCCAATACGAGTGGCTGCATGTTGGTATAAGGACTTGAAGCTAACCAAACTAACAGCATGTTTTTGCTTGTTTGCTTTAATATTTTTAATTTTTTTAAATAGTGAAGTTTAGTACAGCATATAAATACTAATCCTTTTTATGCAGGATATGTAGTGCATGTTTGGTGAGAATTCACCCCCTGCCACACACCTTTATGGTGGCTTGAAGGGTATTATGTAGATGAAGATGTAGGCAGAGATAACATGTCGAGTATAGCACACACTCCATATTACTTCAATTCTATTTTTTCCTGCTTCAACTGGCCGCAAAAAGCAGAGGTTGGTAAAGCGCTGGATCCCTCTTCGGGCAGAGATGTTGTGTTTGCCGTAATATTAACATTATAGACGTCGGGACCTAACCTTAGCAGTTGGATCAATTGAAACCGAAGTCTGCTACGTCTTCTTCCTCTTTACTCATCTTAAAAATCACAATGCGCCTAACTTAAAGAGAAAATATTTAAGATTTGCAGTAAGCGATAAAAGGGAAATTACTCACCATTTCAAGAATTTGTCATGCTCGACGAAATAAGAGGAAATTCCAGGTTTTCGGCATTCTTCCACGCGAGCGTGCATTCTCCAGCCCCTTTTCCGTATTTCTGTCTCTCAACTTGGTGCCATACCAGTTTTCCCTTTCCTTCTCCCGGCGTTTGCAAAGCTTTGATGCGTGTGAAGCGATGCGAAGAGAAAGAGAGAGGCGTTCGAGTGTTAAAACGCGCGTGCGAGCGGACAGCGGGAGGACGAAATCGACTAAAAGAGAAAACTTCAGCATGTACTGGAAGACGTACGTTTTCATTCACGTTATTTGAAATTAATACTGCTGATTTCAAACGCGCTGGGTTACAGAGTGGCGCCCAAGCACCACTCTTCTCATATTACTCACTCACTCACTCTTAAAGCATATAAACATGGTTTCACATACAAGAATGATTGGAGAAATTCGGCTTGCATGGATATATGCGAGGAAAATTCGAAGGAAGAAGACAAGTGTTTTCGTAATGGGATGCTTCAAGACTGAGTGGGGAATGAGAAATTGCGAATGAGGGGGAGAATGTAAGAAATGCGGAGGCGGAAGTAAAAGATTGCATCAAAAGTTTTTCTAGAGTGAACGAGAATGAAAAATACGGACGTGGAAAGGTGTCAAGGGAAAAAGGAAATATGAAGGTCTGGAAAGGGTAAAAAAAATTTACATGTACCATTACGCTCTTCTCTTTCGGGATAGGCACGCCAAGTAGAGCCCTAATTAGTGGTTGTGAAGGGAGAAGACTAGCACTTTTTCATTCACTCCTCCTGCATCATCATGGGTCAACAATCCTATGTTTAGATTGGCGCAACTCTCCACTCCATTCTCTTATGAACTAACATTTTTCAGGCTAAGAGTGCATCCAATAATGCAGCCACATTCACAAGAACATGCATTAAGATGTGTTTAGTCCATATTTACACTTTTCGCATTTCTTCTTCTAGGAAGTAGCGGTAAATTTGTGATTACGAAATTAATGTTTACATTACTATCAATCGCGACAGCAATAATTGTATAGTCGTTACAAATACATGTACGTGTAACGATTAATATTTGTGACGAAATACGTCGTAATGTTGACAATATATCCTGCAATACTGGTGAAAACAATAATTATTTGTATCGCAGTATCATAGGTCGCCTACAGAAGTCAATCTTTCATTTCTTTGTCGTCATGTTTCAGCTGTTTAATCGATGAATGGCTCAGTCAACAATACTTCATCTAAATCTATTCAAACGTTTACCTTTCTAGTACGTGTTTCCACGGACTCTTTTCCGTATTTTTTTATATGTTGCATGTAAATCATCACCATATCACCCTCACCTTTAAGAACTTTCACTGCAAAAATTGGACTAGTAACTCAATAATATTTGCTATCACTATGTAAAAACCAACATTTCTAACCATTCGCTTTAATTAGAACTTGGTGTCATATACCCACCACTTCAAATTCTAAAATTTCCTACCAGGAAACTCTCAGAGGTAAAAGAACATTTGTTTAGTTACGACACCAAAGCCGTTTCCGTCGTAGAAGTACCAACCAATCCTCTCCTCCAACCGAAGTTGGTTAACAGGATTGTTCACTGCAAGAATGCATGAAAGTGAGCGGTTTAAACATAGTCCCGTGATTTCCACAAAGATAGTGAAATAGGGTAAGAGGTTCCAGGGTTAAAATCCAGGTTTTAACCCCAATACAACACTCTTCCTACCTTAATTTTATTTGAAAAATGTTTTCAGCAATTCCTTAATTTGATTAATTCTTCAAGTATCCCCAAGTCCTTTGTTCAAGCACTTATCTTATTACCTGTGCTACTTACCTCATCCGGGGCCTTACTCCACATTTTTTAGCTGTCAATGTCCCCTCCTTTGAATATTTTGACTTTAGAACTTTATTGCATTTCCCATTTTTAATCTGCCTTCTTCTCACATCAGTGTTTTCGTCATAAGCATCAAACAACTACCCTCCACCCATCATCACCTACTTTCAGCCACGTTGCATCAACATCGCCATATTTTTCCATGTGCACCTCGGCAATTTACCGAAAGCGTGACCTGCCAAACTGTTGATGAAATACGGTAATGTTTACGGCGAATATTTTGGTCCCCAGAGTGATGGAAATTTTCCCTTCCCACACACCGAATTCTGTTTTCTCGAATGGAAGGGAAACACACACATCAAAAACGAAACTTCAAACTGCAGGCATGTACTTTTCACTAGTTAGGCCCCACCTTGAGTATGCAGCCAGTGTATGGGATCTTAATGAATTAGGTTTGATCAGAGAACTAGGCAGTGAGCAGCGTAGAGCAGCTAGGTTCGTTAAAAGGTGTTACGATAGGTTGAGTAGTGTATCAGATTTAATACAAGAATTAGGGTGGGAATCATTATCAGAGCGTAGGTTAAAGTACACATTAAATCTATTAGAGAAATTTCTATCGGATAGCTTTACTGAAGATGTCCGGCACATATTAAAAAAACCAGCGTATTATGCTAGATTCGACCAGATAAATAAGAATAGAGAGATAGATTGTCGTACTGACGGATTCAAGATAGCATTTCCCCCCGTACTATAAGAGAACAGAATAGGCAGCATAGCAGAGTGATAGGTAGGTGATATATTTTAGAGTATTCTGTAGTGCATGATGCATGTATTAATCCCTTAAATACCGTAGATACTAACAATCCAGTTGCATGAGACCCTATAGTTGCTTGTTTGCATGGCGGTAGTGCATGCTTGGTGATCTTCACCCCCTGCCACACACCCTCACGTTGGCTTGCAGGGTATCGTGTAGATGTAGATGTAGAGTGACTATTAAAATAATTTATTTTTATAGCATCCC
The DNA here is from genome assembly GCA_933228895.1 of Platycnemis pennipes. Classification (NCBI taxonomy): domain Eukaryota; kingdom Metazoa; phylum Arthropoda; class Insecta; order Odonata; family Platycnemididae; genus Platycnemis; species Platycnemis pennipes. The sequence goes on from OW121850.1 coordinate 117,198,930, forward strand.
AGGAATGTGAGTCGAATACTGCTTTTCACAAGCCAGAAAGGATAATTTGAGTAATTACTTCATTCTTGCCAGCATATCAGTTTTCACTTTGCACGAAAATTTATCCTGGACGGTAATGTGTCATACTTTCCATTAATACCAAGTAAAACAAGTTTCAAGTAGACTATTTTCTGTTCCGATCCACTTAAGGCTCAAAGTTCGACGTTCCCCTCAGGCGTATGGATTAGTAAAGCAATTCAATGACTATCCATTTCCGTCTAGTTCTAACTCCGCGAAAATAAACTGCTGCTGGAAATTCTCTTTAAATTAAGTATATCAAACATCTGTTAAAAGTGAGGCGCTTGCATCGTAAACAGGGTTAATTCGCATTTTCCCTGGAAGGGCCCCGTGCCATTTATTTTTGGATTTGGCTTGAGTAACCGAGCGTGAGGTCGCTAGGGACCAAAAACGCAGCGACGGATCGTTTATTTGTTTACACTCGCGATAATTGGGAATGTCGGGTATTTCACTGAAAGTTCTCGTATTTACCGTGCCTGCTCGAATAAAAAGCTTGACTTTATAACGTAGCTGACCGCCGCATTCGTATACGCTTCCACAATACGTTGCAGTTGACGAAATATGTCTGACTCGCCATCTATTGAAGTAACCACAACACTTTTGCCAAAAAAAGATACGAAAATAGCTAAAAGTAACAATCTTACGCTCGTTTTTACGACCAATTTACGGTAATTTTTGCTTACATCGAATGCGCCACACTGAACATTGACGTTGATTGGCTCATGAGTATACTTCCGTTTTATTTATGCATAGTAAATTAAGAATAAATATTAAGATTAAATTTTTACTTACAATCTACCATCCAAATTAGTTGAATTTCAAAGCGAGGCAACAGTTTACAACATAAAAATCATTTAGGTAGGGTTTGACGCGAGTATCTCTCCGGCGAAAATGGAGAACATTCCCTTTAAAATTCATGTTAAAATGATTTAAAAGTGGATGTTTTTATGTCATGATTAAGCACCTATTTAATTCTCGAAAAATATTGATAATTGTTTTGTTTCTTCCTAAGTGAAAATGATTTGCATTATTTTTTCATCATATCTGAGTCAATTTTTCCGATTGGGGGACGTGGAATCGTTCTTTCACCATGCTATTCGCTTAAGCCGTTAGTGGCATTTCACAATCGTTTGTACAACGACAAGTTTTTAGCCATGAATTTATTTTATTCGATGGCCGTTATTTTTTTGCCTCAAAGTTATTAACACTACATAAGTCTAGATTTACATTTTTTTCTCCAAAGCAAAGGCTACTGAAAAAGCCTATGGAAACAGTCCAGAAAATAAGGGGAAATGGAGGAAACAGGACAGAAAAGGATGAGATGCTAGACCTCATAGCCATGTTTCCAATAAGAGGTTACTCAATAGAGACCATCACAGACGAGGTAATTAACGCAATTAAGGATAGGTTAGCATTAAAGATGATGCAGGTAGATAATTGAGGAAAGGAGGATAGAAACTAGTCGGCAACATTAACTCACTATCAAAGAAACACGCCAAGAAGTCAATACCTCCGACGGATGATTACTGCACCGAAATAATTTCCACGTCGTATTTGAGAAGGGACCGGTGCGCCAGCCCCCTATCATGGTTTCCGGGATGTACTAATGGGAAATGTCTCCGCTGCCGGAATTTGAACCCGGATTCTCGGGATATAAGGTCAGTACTCTACTAGTCACTACACTGGCCCGATTCCCAGGCTTTCTGTATCTTTTTAGTAAATGCTGATTGGGAAAAAAGAGTTCTAGACTCTTACATCAAACGGAAAGAAAATAGTTAAACTAAAACATCAAGGGCGCTTAGATGCCGAAAAATCTGGAAAGAAACGGAGTACTTAGTTATTATTTATTTCATTTTTAACAGACCAATTTATTTTTGTCCATTACTATACGCCGAAGAAACGACATCCCTAACGATCTCTGTCACTAACTGTACTATTTATCTTTATGATCGATGTAATGGTATGGTTAGGTTCGGTCGCTAAAGCATGGTTTGTAGTCATAGAGTACCTCTAGTAAATTTTTATCATCTCCTGCTAAGGAAACCGCCTTGAATTTCCACTGGAAATTCAGCCTGTACTTCAACAGACTATTTAAAAGAGATCAACAAACCAATTATTCAAATATTCTTGATACTCTTCTAATCCCCTCACAATACGTATGCACAACCTACTATACTCTTCCCTACACACTATATTATTCCAAGATCAAAATCTCTTCATCCGGATCCCATATATTCCCAGCATATTCAGAGCGGGACCTAACTGGTGAGATGTAACACCGCTCTTTAGCACCCTTATCACAAATCCCCAAGTATATTTTTCTTTAAATGTGGGCGAGAGCAGAGGGTTGTCATAGATGGTATCATCTGGGGCACAATCAAGTCACATCGTGAGTTCCCCAGGGTAGCGTAGTAGGTCCGCTTCTATTTCTTTTATAGATAAAATATTTGGGTACCGTAGTTAGTAGTAAGCTTAGACTTTTTGCAGACGATGCTGTAGTGTACAGGGGTATAACAAAAGAAGAAGACAGGAAATAACACGAAGATTGAAACCATACGGTATTTAGGTGTCACAATCACTAAAGATTTATCGTGGGAAAGACATCCGGGAAATATGCGGCCGAGCGAAGAGAAAGCAAGGATTAATAAAAAGAGTACTTGGGAAATGTGATGAGAAGAAAAAAGAGGGATGTTACTTTTCACTATAATAATAATAATAATAGGCCCCACCTTCAGTATGCAGACAGTGTAAGGGATCCTAATGAATTAGGTTTGATCAGAGAACTAGACAGTGTGCTGCGTAGAGCAGCTAGGTTCGTCAAAAGGTGTTACGATAGGTACATATTAAAAACACCAGCGTATTATGCTAGATTCGACCAGATAAATAAGATTAGAGAGATAGATTGTCGTACTGATAGATTCAAAATGGCATTTTTCCGCCGTAATATAAGAGAACAGAATAGGCAGCATAGCAAAGGGATAGGTAGGGGAAATATTTTAGAGTAGTCTGTAGTGCATGATGCATGTATTAATCCCTTAAATACCATAGATACTAACAATCTAGTTGCATGAGACTCTATAGTTGCTTGTTTGCATGTTAGTAGTGCATGCTTGGTGATCTTCATTCCGTGCCACACACCCTCGCGGTGGCTTTCAGGGTATCGTGTAGATGTAGAAATCCATGCTCCTTTCACCATAAACTGAGACGTTCCCCCACCCTATAGTAGGTGGCTCTGCCATCGCTCCAGGGGGACGACAGGCGCCTCACCCCGGGCGAATGAGGTGCAACCCCCGTTTCGCAACAGTGTGACCCTCCCGGATTCCTCCCTCCTCCTCCCCTTCACTTTCTCCTCCCCCCCCCCACATCCTTTCTCTCTTCGACTCTTCTTCCCTCCCCCCCTACCGACCCTGGGAGGGTGAGGACAGACGGCTAGGAAAAGAATCTCCGCTCCGAGCCAGGGCCGCCGCCGGGGAAGTTTTTTTTGGGGTGTGCGGCGTCCCACTTCTTTTTTACCCCGGGGGTAACGGAATTGACAGCGACGATAGCAACGCCTCATTCGTCACCGCGGTGTGTCCAGACCAAGGAGACTAGGATGACTGGAGGAGGCACTGACATGCTAGCCTATGGGTAAAGACGAAGCCAGAATGGGGATGCTTGGGAAGGATTATGCCCCACCCGCTCCGCACAAAACATTACGTTTAACACGGCCTCTTATGGAGACTGCATGCGTATTTGAACGTAAATAACAATGAAAACGTACCCAAATGTCATCGCAGAGGCGTCAATTAATTTTTACAAGGCTACTTAAGGGACGTATTTGCATTTGATTTCCCCGGGAGTTCATTTTTTCACTTAAACTGGTTCGAGTTTAACCTATGGAAACCATATTTCTGTCGTTTGTTGGAGTGTTTGCGCAATGTCCTCTGTTTCTTTGGGGAAATTTAAAAATTCATTAAATTATTCATCTTACGACTGAGTCATTCCATTTTAAATCGACAAATTTTTCAGAAATATTTTGATTCACCACCTCAGGTCGCAACAACAATTGGTGTACAAATAGTGGCAACCTTCCTGAGCCAAAATCCATTACCTGTTTTCGCAGGAAAAAATTTCGCTCTTGAAATATAGGCAGACAGGCATTGGGTGAACACCTGAAATAATCTTTTTACACTATTTTTCATCAAGCTGCAGCACACTGGTTTTACGCGATATACACATGCAAATGGTGTCAATAGAAAGCTTATACAGTGTATGTGAGACTAGAGTACTTTAAAATTGATATTTTGCAAGAATAACTGCTTTTTTTATCGATGTAAATGAAGCCTCCAAAATGCATTTCCTTCTTAAGTTTAGCCTACAATTACACCTAGAATCAACTTAATGAACGGGCCAATTTTCCTCAACGTAATACTTATACGTGCACTGCGTATGAATATATTAAGTGATCAAGGATTTGAGCATTCCTAACTGAGAATAGATTACTTGAATTTGAGAAATTTGGAAAAAATAGATTTTCCGGCGCTAAAAAACTCCATGCAGGAAGGGTTTAAAAACTACGAGAGCACTGATTTAGAAAGTATTAATGTTGTTATTTCAAGTTCAAAGAGTTTTTCTATGTTTTATAGTGGTTTGGAAGATATGGTCGGTGTAAAAACAATTATCAATGCCCATATGTAATAGTCCAAAACAGACGCTTTCCAATAATACTATTTTTTAACCTTCATTAAACCACGATGGATAGGGTTTAAAAATTAGAAAATCATTGATTTAGAAAGTTTCAATGTAGCTCTTTTATATCCACTAAGAACTGTTTTTTTAGGGGTTTGGTTGATATGGGAAGTGAGTAAAGGGTGCTCAATTCCCACAGGCGATGGGCCTATAAGGACACATGCATTCTCGTAATTATTCAAACTAATTTCATTGGATTTTTTAATCCGTCAATATTACCTTTATATCATGTCATTATTAAATTATTACATGAATAATACAATGATAAACAATTAATGGAATGGAATCAACGCACTGTAACTTTTACCGCGAGCAAAAGCAACATCATCCGTGAGGGTATCGCCAGTAGCAAGCCCTACCAAGGTGGCCGCTGGCGTCACAAATCAGCTCCTCCAGTATATTCTGGCCTCATTGGTCCATACGGTTGTTTTCCGGCGGCGGATCGTGCACAATTTCGCCCGGAAATCCAGGTTATCGTCGCGTTCGTTTGTTAAGAGTGGACCTGGCCTCGCTTCATTCTGTTCCGCGAGCGTATCCAAGCTTCGCTGCCTCCTTTATCTCCGCACGTGGGGAAACCCATGGATTCGGAAGCCCCCCTCCCTCCCCCCAAGTGGCACTGATTCTCAGTTCATGCGTCATCGGAGTCCATTACACACCACACACGCGTCACCGCAAAATTATCCCGCGAGTACGACGGGTTCTCGCCCAGGTGTCAGCTCCGAGATATTTCGTATCAAGAGCACTGGAATACCTTGCGCGGTCACGTTTGACCCAGCTGGAAGCTGCAGCGGCACGCCAAGTTTCGTGCAGTCCTCTTTTTAAGACGGGGAGCATCAAAATTCATCGCTCACGTTATCCTCCGCGGGTAAAGAGCCAGCCAGGAAGCGTAAAAAAAAACCAGCTTAGTAATTTTCAGCACCTCCATTCCAATGATCAGTGAAACCAGGGTTATGCATCGTGGAGGGTTGGGTTGGTGTAGTGGTTAACCCTTAACAGATCGTGCGGCATATTGGGACGAGAGAGGTCGCACAAGGTCTAAAAGACCACGTATAACAAAGTGGCCAATGCACGTTTTATTATCCAAATTAAGGATGACTTGAAGTGTAAATGTTATTAATAATCTATTTATTTAATAAAAAAAATAAAAAAATGATTTGATATTTTAGAAAATAATTATGTGACATTTATATAATTCATTATGACTCACTAAACAAATAGGAGCTACGAAAAAACCTAGGATAGCAAGTGTAGCTAATTAGAAACAAAATATATATTTAAAGTAACTTAAATTTTAAAATTTATTAATATTTTCAAAGACACCATTATGCGACAATATGATATCGTGTAGTAGCAATCACGAAAGAATAACAGTAAGATATCGTGCCAAGAGAAACGAAACAGTAACGGCATCTCTCGGTAGTAGCTAGAAACTAATGACCGGCAGCATTGATAAAATTCACTACACCGCATTTCCAGTGCAATCAGTCCTTATATTTTGTCAGATGGTAGAAAAAGATAGAAATAAGGTACTGAAAAGAAGAGACGAGCAAAGAATACACTGTTAAATTTTTACAATTAAAAGAATCAACACGGTCTTTAAGACCGTTCACGATCTCTTAAGGGTTACACTACTAGCATCTTGTCCCAAGGGTCCAGGTTAGAATCCAAGTAGTGTAAGTTATTTTTCATTGGTAAGTCGGCCCTACTAGAATGAAACCGATTTGTCCACAGATGACGTTGGTATCCAAAGGCTACGACTTGTACGCAATTAAAACCATATTCCTCGTCTAATTAGATTAATTATTCCTCATGAGTAATTTGAAATATCTAAGCCACATTATCGAGGAAAAGAAAATTCTATGAGCGGCATAAATAGAAATGTTGAAATATAAATGTGTCCTGAAGTTGCAAGCTAAACTCCTTAAATTAACGTAATTTTAATAGCTATAAAATAAAAACTATTTGAGGCAAAATTCACGAACAGATAAAATAATTCTCAGTTAGGATAAACCAATTAGGAAACGAAAAAATTAACGAAGGAGGTGAAAAAAATATACTTTTACGAGAATCATTATGAAAATGTATGCATAGCAAATGCTGAAATTAGAGCATTGGTTCCTCGCAACGATGCCTTCTTGCTGCAAAAAAGCTTGGGAAGGAATTAAAAGGCCGTTTTTACAAGTGCATAAAATCACATTCACGCAATACGAGTATAATAGGCATAAAGGTCATGGCGAGCCAATTACAACGCGAAAATAGAGCTACTCCGCCTCTGCATTCGGCGTCTGCATTGAAGATAGAAGTTGAATAAAATGAAGAGAGGACATAGCTCCAACCAAGACCAGAGGTCATTATCGTTAAGTAATACGAGCAAGAAAGGCATTCAGGGAAAAAAATTAGCACATATAGGAATGTTCTATCAAACTACACTTGCCCTAACACGATTAAAGTTTTGGTCTATAAAGAGATGATTGTAGGCAAAAGTAATGATATATTCAGATTGATGATTGCTAAGGATGGGGCAGTATTAGGGTCGTTCATACCCCTAACGGTTGCTTTAACTGTCCACCTCCATATGCTCGAGCAGAAATTTTCTAGTAATTTCGGCTACGTTTAAGCAATGGAAATGGGTTAAACGTAAAGGAAGACAGTAAAAATGGCACTCTTTCGAGCAATTACGACGAGAGAAGCGCGTTGGAGATTTTAACCACGACGATGATTCATATGCGCCACATAATTTTCATGCTGGTAACGTAGTTAGCACCGAAAAATTTCCAACATAATTCTCCATCAAGCAATAGGCATAAAAGACAAAGAATTTTCTACTCTCCGGCTAAGAATTATCTCATGCAGTAAGTTTTCATCTCACAATACATGTCACCGATTAATGTTTTTATCTCTCGGGAACGTTGACATTCATAACATTTTCTTTCCGTTTAAATATTTTTCACGTAATCGCAAGGATGATCTAAATTGGATTAAATATTAAGCGTGCCGTTCAAAAAAGAAATTCTTTTTTCCCTCCAACCAATTGAGACAGGTTAATTTGTCTTAAATTGGCTTAAACTTAATTTGTCGGAGGGGATTCAATAAATTCTTAACTCAATTTCACAAAAATTTAACCAAGAGAAATTTTATGAAAAACGGAAGGCAACGAACATAATAACTCTCTAAATAAAAGATTGTCCCTCATTTAGAGAGACAGTTTTTGATATGATTTAAAGCCACCTTTATGTATATATTTTTTATTTACAGCAGGCTGCAGCATTAGTCAAAATTATACCTGCATGTATCCCTGCAAGCCGCCTCACAGGTGTGTGGCATATGATGACAATTTATTAGCTGTAAGAATAAGGTTTAGGTGAAAACAGTCGAAGTAAACGGGTAAAGAATGGATATATAATTTTTGTTAATCGTCATACTTTACTGTAGTGGTCACGAATTATGAGTAGAATATATACATTCCTCTTTAGCATACAATTACACTGTGCATATCTGCGCGTTCAATAGGGGATTTAGAGTGTGAGGTTGCAAATATATTTTTGTCCCGAACCTGAGCGGATTCAATTTATCAAGTAACTTAAAGTGCTATCTCCTAGTCCACAGTTTCTCAACAAGTCCTCCATTAAGAGAATATCATTGTTCACATTCACAGGAGTTTAGTTGCGAAATTTGATGCTCCAGATGAGATCCTCACACATTGAAATAATATTTTTATTTTATTTTTTGGCTTGATTACCTTCACACCATTCGTAAAATAAATCCTTGTCTATTAACAAAGGTGTAGTTGGGAAATTGGTACACGCGCCCGACACTTTAAGTAATTTGTGTCAGCACAGCTTGGTAATTTGGTGTTGGTACAGACTATGAACAGAATGATGAAAGGGCGGAGACAAATCGGGCGTTGGCATTAGCCCACTCTCAACGAAAGGCGGTAAGGAGAACTCAGTTTAAAATCCCGTCCAACGCAAGAAACAAACATTAAACCCTCCCTACACAAAACCAAAATACGAACGGCAATCCTCGAGAAACATTTCTATCCATGCCGGGATTCGAACAATGGCACTACGGAATGCAATCCAGTCCTTTAGCTTCGACAACAATCCATTCCTTGTTTGGTTTGAACATTAAAATGTTAGCATCCCTACCACACCTCCTAGCGATGGCTTGCGTGAGGCTATGCAGAACTAAATTCAGTGTGGAAGAGAACAATTACGCAAAAAACCGGGTCATTGCAGCATCCATCCCCTGAGGCAAGTGTCGAAAACGTGACCTTTGCTACATCATTCGGTTATCTGAGTCGATATTTTTGAGCGAGTCACTTTTTTTATGCAATAAGTTCACCAGGTGAACAGAATTAGGATTTACTTATAGTTTAACTGTGAAACAACTGATGAGGTTACAACACAACATCTATGCAAATCGTAGGTAAGCAAGATTGGTTATTTAGGGGGAGGCGACCGACAGCTGAGGTCATTTGCGCCATATAGGATAGGTGGGTAATTGGGTAATGGTAGGAGTATTTTAGGGAACGGAGGAAGGGTGGAGAGAAACCCGGCGTCGGCATTAGCCTACTCTTATCGAAAGGCGCCAAGGGGACCACGGTTTAACGTCCCATCCGACGGACGGAGTACTGTACTTGAAATGCCCTCCACTAGGCACTCAAGTGGGGACCGATTTTCCACTGAAAAATCAGCCACTGCCGGGAATCGAACCCGGGCCCTCGGGATGGGAGGACAGTACTCTAGCCACCACACCAACCCGATCCCCGTGACAAGCAAGACATCTATACTGGAGAAAGGATTCAATCCCGCGACCTTGCAGTGACTAGAGCAGCGCTAATGTCCTGACTTTCGTGGTCGAATCCATTTCGCGGTTTGCGGTTGAATGCCAATTTAAAAAGAAAGTTTTCACGCCCGGCGTAATCAAACAACGGGTCAAAGTCTCCTAAAGTTCAAAGTAGCCAATTCCAAACAAACCCAAAAGTCACACAGTAAAAGTATCGCTTATAAGGAATTTAAGATTTATACTCTTCAGCATAATATAAAAACAAGCGAAAAAGGTCTTTGACTTCAAGTCTTCTATGACAAGCTAGGATTTTGCTAGGAAGTTCCAGGACAAGAATGTCATCTTTTATTGACAATATTAACCCAAATTAAATAAATCTTTAGTTATAAATTCCAATTCATAAGTTCCGACGGATTGTTTGTGGACGGTATGGGCCGATAGCGAAGGGTTTGAGTAACTAGAAAACAGGTATTTGAGGGTAAGGTGTATCCTCAATCAATTAGCAGAAACATTATGATACTTACGGATTATGATGCCGCAGAAAGTTGTTAAAAAACTTTATTACGCGGAAAACTGCGACACATGATCATCGAAGCGAATAATTCACCATTCCAGGCGAAAAACTACATTTTGTATTGTTTTTAAAACGTTAAACACAGGATAGCTTGCGGAAAGGGGACAAATGTTCAAGATGGTCAACTAAGTCCAGTTTTGCTATTTTCTCCAACTATTCTTCTCTATTTATTAACAAACGCTACAGGTGATATAGCAGACTTGTACGATTACGGCGAGAAAATGATCACTTTAAATAGCTACACGCTTAAAATAAGTGCAATATAAATATTGAAGGTCAACATTTTGTTTGAAATGCTACATCCACATTGCACCCTTAAAGCCACCATAAGAAAGTGTGTGACAGAGTGTGACTCTACAAGAGGCATGCATTATCGAAGAATCATATTGTTAGTGATGTTAGTGATAACACCACCAATTTCCCTGCAGAAATATTATATTAAGAAAGGAACATAGAGGTCACATGGGGACATGCAATGAAGCTTCAAGCTAACAGAGATTCATGGAGATTCTGCAGCAATCTTATGAAAATATCTATGGTTATCTAGTTTACGTGAAGTAGCAATAGAATAATGCAACAAACCTACCTTTTTAGACTTAATCTCTTAAATAATTACAAGACAATATTTTCAGTGATAATGTTAAAAATATTTTGCGAAGCCCAACTTACTATGGTAGACTGGACCATAATCACAAAATTAGAGAAACTGATTGCCGAACTGATAGATTCAAAATGTCCTCTTTTCCTCGTAAAATTAGAGATATAAATAACGGTAAATATGTCCAATACAAGAGTAGCAATGGCTAGCATAAGAAGCTGCATATTGGTATGAGGACGTAAAGCTAACCCAACTATCAGCATGTTTTTGCATGTTTGCTTTGCAATTTCTATCTTTTTTAGATAGTGAAGTTCTGACTAGTATATTAATACTAATCCTTTTTTATTCATGATATGTAGTGCATTTTTGATGAGAAATCACCCCCTGCCACACACCTTTATGGTGGCTTGCAGGGTAGTATGTAGATGTACGTTATTTGATAAGTGACAAAAATGTTTTAAATCCCGACGATTATTTTCTGCACACTTCTAAATGCTTACAGCGCTGCCTTCCATGATATGACTGCTGGCTCTCCAGCAGTATTTTCAGGGGATTGGGGACAGCGCTATGAATTACCGACGAGTATTTCGCGTTCACATTTCATGGCACTAACTCGCGTACCTCAGGACTCAAAATGGCATTTTGTCGATAGCAAACTTGGCTCTCTCGGCTCGAGGCAGCGGATTCTCTGAGACAAAGCCTTCAAAATGCATATTACACGAACCGCAAAGACTAGTCGGTCGCCTCCATGCAGAGCAATATCAGGACATCTACGATGCCATCAGAAATAAAACGAAGAAGCCCACTCTACGAGCAAGAAATATCAAAGTCTTTGCAAAACGGATTGCGTGCTCCTCCCCCCGGCTTCTGTCCCGATTTCACTTCAGCAAATTTCAATTAAGCTGCTACGAACATCAGTTTCCGTTTGTACCTTAATAAAAACGCAACTGCCCCGGAGCACAAGCGTTTACTAAACCACTGCTGCTGTCGCCGTTGTGGGAATCTGCTTTCCCAAAATACTATTCCCATGAACCACTGGATATTATTCCTTAGAAAAAGTATGTTACGAGAAAGTAAAGAAAGTTTACATGTCTGGAATGGGAAATGATACAAAAATCAGATTCACGGGTACCTTTCAGGTAATTTCAATTCATTAAAACGCAAGCTTCACCACAAAGAAAGTTGTATAGCCGATTAGCGTGCTTACTTATTTACGACAATCCCATTCGTGAATTTCTAAGGAAATATAATTAAGACATTCAAGTAGTACACTAATAAATTGTCTGGATTCGAACCTGGGCCTTCTGGTAGGGAGGATTTCCTTTAGCCACCCACACCAACCCTACCCACAAATCACCCCTCGTTCACCCCTAGAAGTTATTTGGGGAAGGCGATCAACAACCGAGGTCATTTGCGCCACAGAGAATAGGTGGGTAACTAGGTAAAGGTATAATTTTTTTTAGGAACGGAGTAAAGGTGGAGAGAAACTCGGCGTCGGCATCAGGCTCGAGGCCACATATATGGCCTTGATTAGGCAGCAATTTACGAACGGCGCCAAGGGGACCACGGCTGAACGTCCCATTCAACGGATGGAGTGCTGGACTCGAACTGCTATCCACAAGGCACACAAGAAGGGACCAGTGTACCACTGAAAAATCCGCCAGTGCCAGGATTCCAGTACTCTAGCCACTATACCAACCCGATCCTCAAATTACTTCTCTTCCTTAACATTATATAGTGCAACTAGGTCAAGAAGATCCATTGGAACGGCAATATTCAAGTTACTCTTTAGCCATTGATAGCGGCAGTTCTAACACTTGGAATTGGGTTGGTTAATCATGGCTGGTTGCGTTAACTTATATGATCTGGGGTGGAATCATTGACCCGAAGATCCCTGGTCATAAATTCTATTGCGACTAGGCTGCTACGCCATTCACCAATATTACGCAAAACGAACATTGCTTAAAAATAAGTTTTCTTAAACTAGAGGACACGCATCGGAAATAATGGAAATATAAAACATCCATATTTCCTACTTTGTATATTAATTCTGACCGCATCCTTAACGTTCCATTGACTTCTGAAGCTAAATATTACAAAATACCAATCACAAGCCGGAAATTAGTCCTCCTTAGCTTAGCTACCCTTTTTAGGTGTAGAATATAACCAGTGCAAAAGCATAAATGACACGATCTAAAGTACCTGCTATTAAGGCGGAACGCTTTTCGCTGGAATTAGTTTCTAAGACGTCCGAGTTTCTTGATTTCAACAACTTATAAGTACTATTACACAGATAAATCTGTGGAAAAGTGCTCATAGTTTTTTATTCATGGATACCTTCCACCACATCAGGCCTGGATCTGTTGATAACACTCCAGCCGTCTGGGTATATATTGCAACGCTCTTGCCCGAGGGGAGATTCGAACCCAAGTTGGCCTTTAGGCTGCCATGCCGGCGCGATAGCGACCGCAGAAATCATCAAAAATAGAACAAACTTGCGCTCGCATTTTCCGCTGATTACGCAGCGTTCTCCTCGTACTTCAGCGACAGCGGGGGATAAACATGCCGCGCGCGCTTTTTTCATTCATTCATTCATTCTCAGACGTTAATGGACTGATTGCGACGAGTGTTTACATCCCCATCCCAGACGGCAGCCGGGAGTGCCCGCGGAGCACGGAGAGTCCGTCTGGGACGGATGAAGAGAGGTGCCCTCGCCAACTTGCGCCTCCAGGACTTCTTTCTCGATTTGCATTTGGCACGCCTTTTGACGAGCAAGTGCGCGCAAATAATTTAGCCAATGTTTGCGGCGTCTCCCTCTCGCAATAAGCCCGGCCGAAAAAAAATATATCCCCTCCCTTCCGAGAAAAGGAATTGCATAGCATAGCAGAGTAATATTCCACCACATTCGGAACCACCACTGTACTGAAGTTGATGCGATATTTTTAGATTTTAAAAAGGCATTCGATAAAGTTCCTCATGATAAATTAATCTTGAAATTAGACAGTTTTGGTATAAATAATGACGTTGTATGTTGAGTAAAAGAATTCTTAAGTGGGCGAGAGCAGAGGGTTATCATATATGGTATCATGTCGGACACAATCAAAGTCACATCGGGAGTTCCCCATGGTAGCGTAGCAGGTCCGCTTCTATTTCTTTTATAAATAAACGATTTGGGTACCGTAGTTAGTAGTAAGCTTAAACTTTTTGTTGTAGTGTATAGGGGTATATCAAAAGAAGAAGACAGGAAATCGCTTAGCAAGGATCTAGATGCAATTCAAGAGTGGTGCGACAAATGGCAGTTAGAACTTAACCTTAAAAAGTGTGTAGCTATCAATTTTTAGAGGAGGAATAATTCGATAGAGCGATCCTATAAAATTAATAACACGAAGATCGAAAGCGTTGAAAACATAAGGTATTTAGGTGTCACAATCACTAAATATTTATCGTGGGGAAGACATCCAGGAAATATGCGGCCGAGCGAAGAGAAACCTAGGATTTATAAAAAGAGTACTTGGGAAATGTGATGAGAAGACAAAAGAGCGATGTTACTTTTCACTATTTATGCCCCACTTTGAGTATGCTGCCAGTGTATGGGATCCGAATGATTTAGGTTTGATCAGAGAACTAGACAGTGTGTAGCGTAGAGCAGCTAGGTTCGTTAAAAGGTGTTACGATAGGTTAAGTAGTTTATCAGAATTAATACAAGAATTTGGGTGGCAATCATTATCAGAGCGTAGGTTAAATTAAGGATTAAATCTATTAGAGAAATTACTATCGGATAGCTTTACTGAAGATGTTAGGCACATATTAAAAACACCAACGTATTATGCTAGCTTCGACCAGATAAATAAGATTAGAGAAATAGATTTTCGTACTGACAGATTCAAAATGGCATTTTTCCCCGTACTATAAGAGAACAGAATAGGCAGCATAGCAAAGGGATAGGTAGGGGAAATATTTTAGAGTGGTCTGTAGTGCATGATTCATGTATTAATCCCTTAAATACTATTGATACTAACAATCTAGTTGCATGAGACCCTATAGTTTGTTTTTTGCATGTCGGTAGTGCATGCTTGGTGATCTTCACCCCCTGTCACACACCCTCGCGGTGGCTTGCAGGGTATTGTGTAGATGTAGATTCGTATTTCCCGGGACGCCGAAGTGGCGGGTCTCTACTTACCTCGGTGACGACATCATACCTTCCTGGTGATGAAAAGCACCCAAAGGTTTGAACGCAATAGAGGAAATTTGCCAAACGTGCTCCAATCACTCAGGTCGTATTGCAACATACAATATGAGTCTATTCATTAGGGAAAGGCATTTTTACATTCCAAGAAACAGAGTGAAAAAGAGCTGAGAAGGCTCGCAGACCCTCTAGCTTACACACTTTCTTCACTAATTATAACTTTCCAAAACATAAGGCTTGCACTTGGGTGTACCTTCTCATAGCGTACTGAGAATATTATTTCTCCACTTCACATCAGTTGCATTTTTTACGTGCAGACATTATTGTAAAGATTTAAGTGTATATCCGTCTACGTTTTATGTAGGATTCCGGAATTAGTTTTATCAAGGTTTTATGTTAGTGTTCGAAAATATCAGAGTGACATTACACTTGAATTAACACATTCCTTACCATGAAACTTGAAGATTCACATGCTCACGTTTTACAAAATTGCTTCGCAATATCACAGAATCAGAACAGATTTCAATGGCCACAAAGACAACCACGTGTTGTGTTCCCGAGACGGAAGCCGGACCCTTTTCCAACTCATGCCAAAACTTAACGGTTTTCATTTTACGGCCAATAATTTTATGCATACTTTAGAAATAAACCAAAAAAATATTAGAATCAACGGTCAATTGTGGCATTAGATGGATAACTCGAATGGTTTCACAAAATAAAATAAAAGGCTTTCATTGAATTTTCCAGCATGTATGCATCATTTAGCCTCATTGAGAGTGTAATTTACTTAGTTCACATAAGTGAAAACTCACACCAGTAAGCTAGGAATGAAGACTTCGTCCTTGAAATGGATAACCTACAACATTTCATTCAGCTATAAGTAGATAGGTACTAACCATCTATCTACATGTTGTTCAATTATCTAATATTTTTCCTTGTAGTATCGTAGTTGCATGTCTATTGCGCAAGATTGGTGATCTTCACCCCCTGCCACACAACCTCGCAGGGGCTTGCAGGATATTGAGTAGATATAGATGCATGAGTACTGTATCTTAGACAACATATACTACGTGAATACTTGACTGTGATTGTTTCAATTACCCCGATCGATTTTTTCCACCGCAATCTTAAGTAATTTCATTATTTCCAATATTGTTGTACATACATGCTCATTTGAATTTCCTAACCAATAGTGACCATTATACATATTAAAATATGAGGTGATACAATACCGAAGATTCTATTATAGTCATCGCGTTTGTCATTTCAATGCGCAATCATAAAATGCCTAAGGCTTAAAACATAATATTGTTCTGAGCATGAAAGTAATATATAATTCAATTTAAATGAAATATTTCCTGGTTCAACGTACGTTATCTAGCATATCTGCATTCCCATACTTTGAGAATTATCTCGTTAAAATGCAGAATTACAATTTTCTTTCTCATTACCGCCTCGATGTATATTTCTCCACAAAGTAGGACGCACCAGAAAAAAATTCATCCAACAAAGATCAAGTCTCTACTCGTTTTGTTCAGCTACGTTTTTCTCCCGAGAATTTTTTCTTGCCCTTTAGAATCTTTAGTTTCAATACATCACATTAATTACTCATAAAAAAGTCTTATGCTACCAGGGAAATTAAATTCTATCCATTTGAATAATAATCCTACTTGTGCCACTTTTTAATTCATAAGTCGCCATAATATTGCCTTCCATTTTAATGCATCTCTCAAATATCACACTCTCTTGTGAATTCATATCCTCTTTAAAGTGATGCCCGAAACAGAAAAGAATCAGTAGACATTTAAAAATATCCCTTAATTAGTTTAAACAATGGTAACGTTGGAAATCCAAGAGAAAACCTTCTTTATCCTCTCTGAACAATGGGACAGAAAGAATAATGATAACGTTGAAAATCCTTTTACTGAAGAGATGTTACCACGAATGTAGGGTAAAGCGCAAGTAACATAACATCATTCATTAGCCCTACCTCTCAAACTCCAAATATAAAATTAAGCATATTATAATTGAGATGTGCATCTTACGGGTGTTCACAACGTTCTCTAATACGTTATATCGACTTCTTCACTATGAATTTACCATTGCAAAGAATGTTGATTATATTAATTGACATTTTCATCTACTGCATGCGATATTTGCCTTCTCTTCGAATGTATGACCTTTTTAATGCGACAATGACAAGAAAAGAATGTTCATACATCGATTTCAAACTCGCTTAACACCTTCGAGGTAATTTTTGGATATCTTCAATAAATTATGCCATTGTGTGTGCATGTGTATTCATTTGAAGAAACAATACTATTTTTGAAGAAACAAATATAATAGAAAAATGAAAAAGACATAGGGTGCATCATCATCAGCATTTCAATCCTAGGATTGGTTTACTGCAGCCCTAAATTCTGCCCTAATCAGTGTTAATTCCCTTAGTCCCTGATACGCCCTCTTTCACGTCCTTCTTCACTTGCCCTTTTTACTTGTCCCTTGGTCTTCCTCGCGGGATCTTCCCTTCAATTTTCCCTTCTATGGTATTTCTAACTAATCCATTGTGTCTCAAGGTATGTCCACTCCTTCTGGTTCATCAATTTCGTAGGATTCTCCATATTTTACTTTCTTCTGTTCCTATCTACATCTCTTCCTTCCTCACTTTTTTCTGTTCATTTGATATTCGGCATTCTTTTCCATCAGCATGTTTCGAAGACTTCAATTTTTTGCTCGTCTGCTTATACGATGTTCCATGTTCTGATCCAATGAGTGCCACACTCCATACGAATGTTTCGATCAAGTGCTTCCTTGCTCACAGCCACAGGTTTTTCGAGCATATTAGTTGTCTCTTCTTCATGAACGTCTCCTTAGCTTGTGCTATTCTTCGCTTGATGCCGGTCGAGTTTCTTCCATCCCAAATGGGGTCGTTTACCATATTTTTTTAATTGCCGAATCTGATAGAGTTTGTAAAATAAAAAGACCGTATTTTTCCGTTTTTTGATCCGTCAATTATTTCTCGAGTTATAAGCGACGAAAAACTGATGTTTTTAACCCTTTCTGAAAAGTGGGCGTGGTGCAACCTCTGACGTATAACGACTTCGTCCAATCACAACTGAGCCCGCGAAGCTACTTCGCTTTATCGCAAAGGGTTATCGCTTTACGATCCAAATCCCCTGTCACCGATCATCCAGGATGGCGGGATCCTTTGCTGCTTCATTTCCACGGGCGTATAACGCATTGCCAAAGAAGTTAAAAACGAATTACTCGAGAATGAGGCTTCACAAATTACTACTGGGAACTTACATCTCATGAGAATCCATTTATATACTTTTGATTTTTCATCTTTTATCATTTTTACCTGTAATATTTTTGATTTGTATAAGGCAAAATGTTTTGTACTTTTTTCTTTTTTTTTACATTTTACAATGCGTTTAACTATATATTTGTACTCTGTACCTATTTGAACCAATAATGTATCTTTTATGCCCTGGGCGGGGGGTGGAGAGGACGGCAACGTCCTATCCCGCCCAGGTAAAATAAAACTCAAGTAAAGTAAAGTAAAGGGGGGGACACAGCTGACTCTGCCAATCGGAGCAGTCACGACAGCATATGTGCGAGCAGACCTTCCGAGAATCCCCCTCCACTCCCTTCGCTTCCACGAAAAGCAGTCAAGGACGGGAGGAAAATGACGTCAATGCTACCAAAGCAGCTTTTTCGGTGGGCGTCACCTTTTGCTTATTTTAATTTCTGATTTATGAGTGAATGGTTGTGGTTAGAAGATTAATTTTTTTACTATAATTCTTTTCTTGTTTCCATCTCACGATTTCGTGTACAAAAATGCGATTTCGGTTCCGAGTAAACGCCCACATTATACTGCTTCCGAGGTAGGTGAACTTCTCCACTTGTTCTAACTTCACTCCTCGAATATTGATATCTGCCCTCAACTTCTCTCTTCCGCAAACTAGAATTTTACTTCTCTTCTTACTAATTCTCATACTATATTCTTGAAGTACTTGGTCCATAGTGTTAAGAGATGCTTGCAAGTCCTCTCCCCTTTCAGCCACAACTGAGATGCTAACAGAAAACCGGAGCATGTTAATTTCTTCACCATTCACCTTGATGCTGTTGATACCAATTTTTCTGCGTCCCTTATCGCTTCTACTAGTTATAATAAGAATAATGCTGGGGAGATGTTACATCCCTGTGTGTCTCTTTTATTTATTTTGGCTTATATCATACTTCCGTCTTTCATTTGCATTGTGGTGACCTGATTCTTGTAGAGGCTATAGATTCTTCTTCTGTCATTTTAGTCTACACGAATTGCTTCCAGTATCTTGGACATCTTGTTCCATTCGACTTATTCAAAAGGCCTTTCCCAAGTGCACGAATGCCACATACAACAGCTTGTTTACGTGTATCATTTTCTCGGCCAGTATTCTTAAGCTGAGTATTCCCTCCCTAGCTCCTCGGTTTTTCCTGAAACCGAATTGGTTTTCCGAAAGGTTCCCTTCAATCTTTCCTTCCATTCTTCTGCTAATTATTCTAGTAAGTGTTTTCGATATTAGTGACACCAGGCTCGATGTTCTGAGTTATTCGCATTCCTCTGTACTTGATTTCTGAGGAATTGCGATCATTTCATTAATCTGGAAGTCCTCCCACTGTTTTAGCTATCTTTAATTATTCCAAAAGAGATTCCTTTGCTTTGACCCTGAGAGATGATTTCTCCATTTATTTTGTCCGCTCAAGGCGCCTTGTTCTTTAGGTCTTTCACGGCTCTGTGGAATTCGTTTCTCAGTATATTGATGCCTCGTTCATATTCATTTACCTAGATTTCTTCATCCGTTGAGTCATTAAGTGGTTTGGGTGCTTGATAGAACTCTTCAATGTATTGATTCCATCTCTTCCCTATATCTCCCTGTTCTGTAAGTATCTTTCCACTGGAGTCTCTTATTTTATGGAATCTTTTTTTCCCTTTGTCATAATTTTTTACCAGTTTGTGATCCATTTTTGCACTTCCTTTCATTATGTTAACATTTATTTCCCCGCAGCAGTTTTCTATCTATTTTCCTTCGCTTTCTTGAACGCTTAATTTTTATTTTTTTTATTTTTTTCATATAATATATAACATACTAATGTTAATTTTTTTTCTAAGTTTTATTTTATTTATTTTCGATAAATTCAGGTTTTATTTATCGTATAATCACATAGTTTTTTCTCCACTGGTTGTCATCCTTGATGCAGTTTTATTTTCATTCGGGTTTAAAAAGGATTTCTGTTATTGTTGTAGTCACTTTATAGGGCTATATACCTGTAATATTTTAATAGAATCAATTTGATACTTAAGGGTAGATACGCTTTTTCACAAATGTACCTTGTTTTTAATAATATTTTTTTCACATGCGCAATTCAATGAATCCCGCCTGAATTTCTCCTTGATTTATATAAAGTAAAATGTTTTATACTTTTCCTTTTTTAGATTTTACAATGTGATAATTCTAAATTTTTTCTTTGCGCTTGACTTAATAATGTAATACGACACATACATGTACCTATTATGCCCTGGGCGGGAGGTGGAGAGGACGGTAACGTCCTATCCCGCCCAGGTAAAATAAATCTCAAGTCAAGTCAAGTCTCGTATTACTTGGTTTCGCAACTTCTTATAACGGGCTTCCTCAGTTTCATTTCTAGGATACTTGTGTTTTATCATATGATCATCATCATCATCAAGGGTCAACAATCCTAGGATTGGTTTGACGCAGCCCTCCACTCGATTCTTCTATCGGCCAACCTCTTCATACCAACGTAGTTCCTCTCTTTCACGTCCTTTACGACCTGCTCCACGTAACTCATACGAGGCCTGCCTCTTCCGTTTTTCCCGTTCACTTTTCCCTCGACGATTGTCTTCATCAGGCCATCGTGTCTTAAGATATGGCCGATTAGGTTGTCCCGTCTTCTTTTTATAGTTTTCAGCAGACTTCTCTTTTCTCCCACTCTTCTTAGGACTTCTTCATTTGTCACTCGGTCGATCCATTTTATCTTCATCATTCTTCGATAGCACCATATCATATGATATACATTTGATAATCATACAGAAATTCTGCTGAAAGTTGAGTCATTTTATTGCCTCTACGTCAGCCGAACGTGAGTAACAAGAGTGTCCTCGTCGTCGATTTGTTACGACTACAGGCGAGATTATTTGTCCACCTTGCCCAGTGAGGATGAATCGGAGGTAAATGGCTGACCGACGATGGGTGGGTACTCTCTTATAGCTCCGAATTCGGTACGCAACTTTTATGGCTCTCAAGCCACAGAATACACACTCTAATGAAAAGGTGCTCTCTCTCCCTCTCGGTCCCGCTGCCATCAACAAGCACATTTGGGCTTGAAGAGAAGGAAACAAAAAAAACAAAAGAACTCCAGTTTCCATTGTGTGTAAACGAATCGAGTAGGCGTGTATCCCACATTAAGCCATTAGAACACTTCGGGTCGGGATGTCTCTTTCGGAGAGCCTGAGATCATCAATCCACGAGCACTCTTCCGCGCGTAATCGACGATAGACTGCCACTCCTGCCCCCACGGCAGCGACTTTTTAAGTGGTACCGAGGTAAACAAACCATCCTGTTCCGGCGAAGCAGACTGGCATCGCACTCGCCCGACAAGGGCGGCAGAAGTAGTTCGAGAGATGGATCGGTTGAGAGTTGCGAGAAAGCCGCTTTCGCTTCCCACGGTGATTCTTTCCGGCCTCTCAAAACCTTCCAGCCGCGTAACGTCGAGTATCTCTCTCTCTCTCCAAAGCACCTCGCGTGCCACTAAACGCACCGGGAGAGGAACCTAATCGACTTTTGTTACGAGAACTCTTTCATGTATCCCATCGGCCGCAGTTACGCCATCCACACGTCTACATCTATAGCCACTCAATAGGTACACTGCAAGGCACCTCGAGGGTGTGTGGCAGGGGGTGAATCGTGAATGGTCATCAAACATCACATTAAAGCATTGCCAGTTAACGTTCACTCCAAGAGTATCTGGGTGATGCTTCCATATCAAACACGTTGTATTTTACTTCACAAGCATAATCAAGAGTTGCATTCATTCCAAAATCACCCTGCATTGTATTAAACGTGGCCAAAAAGCCTACAAATCCTTAATGCCCTCCCACTCTAAATTAAACCAAGCTCCGCCTTTGATCGAGTCATCAGAAACAGTTGTCGAGATGTTAATGTGAATAGAATCTCAACCTGTATGAAAATTTTCAATGGCAAACTGATGGCAGTGGCACTTCAATGGCAGTGTTTAGCGTCCTGAGTTCTTATCTCAGAGGTGCCAAGATAGGAACCAAGGTGAAGTCTGACAAGAAGGTATACTATATTGTGCTGACGCTTTGAAACCTGATGTGAGGTATAGGACGCAAACTGCCACGGAGATGTGACATGGTGTGTCTGAGAAGGCATTAGTTTGGCTATAATACACATTCTTAATTGTCAAAATGGAATCCATAGACGTTTATAGCGCTTATCCTTAATCAAGGAGTTCGAAAGGGGTTGGTAATTATAATATTGATATAATTAAATTTTAACCTTTTTTCCATTATGGCGTATGGTTCAGAGGGTTCAGAGTTACGGATTTACGGCACCGTATAATGGGGGCGTTTACTCGGAACCGAAATCGCAATTTTTCGAAATCGTTATATGGAAACGAAAAAAGAATTTTAATGAAAAAATTAATCTTCTAACCACAACCATTCACTCATAAATCAAAAATTAAAATAAGCAAAAGTTAACGCCCACCGAAGAAGCTGCTTTGATAACATTGACGTCATTTTCCTCCCGTTCTTAACTGCTTTTCGTGGAAGGGAAGGGAGTGGAGGGGGGTTCTCGGAAGGTCTACTCGCACAGATGCTGTCACAACTGTCCTATTGGCAGAGTCAGCTGTGTCCCCCACCATAGCGTAAAGGCGAAGTAGCTTCGCGGGCTCAGTTGTGATTGCACGAAGTCGATGTACGTCAGAAGCTGCACCACGCCCACTTTTCCGAAAGGGTTAAAAACATCAGTTTTTCGCCGCTTACAACTCGAGAAATAATTGACGGATCAAAAAAACGGAAAAATACGGGAATTTTTACTTTACAATCTCGATCAGACTCGGTAATAAAAAAATGTGGTAAACGACCCCATTGTGAGCAAGCAGTCTTCAAAGTGGGCTCCAAAATGTTGAAATTATTCAGCAATAATTCAAGGAAAATGGGTGGCTTTTCCCAGTGGCGTACAGACGTACAGGTTAGGGTTTAAACCTTCCACCCAAAAAACATGTTTACCTTATCACGTAACAATAAGCCACCCGACAATGGCCCGATGTCGTCGGATTGCCTCACCCCAAGAATGCCTTGAGCGTATTGTTGGAGCTGCACTGTCGCCGGATCCCAATAATGCACCGGGCATTATTGGGAGTCTTCCTCGGGGACTTTTGCGAAGGAGCTGACTTTGGGAAGTGCGGTGTGAATGGGACTGCCGCAGAGAATCCCGTGGGTGACAGTTCTAGTGGAGGGATGTGCGGCCGGACGATCCCGGAGATGGGGGTGCATGTTCGCAATGGACTGTGAGATCAAATGCATTGGTATGCTTTACTTTTTGTTTATAATTTAGCATATATATGTGTTTCTTTGGCATAACCTAAATCACATATTTATGGTATGTTACATTTTTGTGTTTGTTTGTGCTTGTTTGGCACACGTACTACACATTATAGGTAGGTTACAACCTGCATTCGTAAATTACAACTTTTATCGCTTGGTATATGTTTAACTCTCTACCCACACTTGCACGTTTAAAATATCACTACGTTCTTCACTTGGCACAATGTCCTACGCTCTACCCACACCGAGACTTTTTTCCTGCATGGTTAGAGTATTAGGTCCTCGGCACAAGGCTCGATTATAAAATGACGCGAGTAGGTCAACTGTATTGAAACTCTACTGGTTTGCAATTGTTTGACACCGTTTCCCTCACACAGAGAGGCTGAACTTACACTGCTTCATATCATGAAATTCAGGTTGCAGCAGTGTAAGTTCAGTTCATTCATTTTATTTTCAGTTCACTCATTCGTTCATTTAGTTCACTTTATGATGACACACACAAATATTATTTCAACCCCCCCCAGAAAGAATTCCTGCGCACACCACTGGCTTTTCCGTGGTCCTTGAACAAATGTCCATTTCCGTAAAAACCACTCAATTTTTCGCCTAAAATTTTTTTACCAAAAATGGCGTATTTTGAATGGGCGGAGCAACGTAAGCAATCTCTCTTTGTGAGCCGCTCAATCACTCTGGGAAATCTCAGCACTCTTCTCACAAATAGCGGCTGAGCGAAGAGAAAGCTAGGATTTATAAAAAGAGTACTTGGGAAATGTGATGAGAAGACAAAAGAGCGATGCTACTTTTCACTAGTTAGGCCCCACCTTGAGTATGCAGCCATTGTATGGGATCCTAATGAATTACGGTTGATCAGAGAACTAGACAGTGTGCAGCGTAGAGCAGCTAGGTTCGTTAAAAGGTGTTACGATAGATTGAGTAGCGTTTCAGAATTAATAAAAGAATTAGAGTGGGAGTCATTATCAGAGCGTAGGTTAAAGTACAGATTGAATCTATTAGAGAAATTTCTATCGGATAGCTTTACTGAAGATGTTAGGCACATATTAAAAACACCAGCGTATTATGCTAGATTCGACCAGATAAATAAGATTAGAGAGATAGATTGTCGTACCGATAGATTCAAAATGGCATTTTCCCCCGTACTATAAGAGAACACAATAGGCAGTATAGGTAAGGGATAGGTAGGGGAAATAGTTTATAGTAATCTGTAGTGCATGATGCATGTATTAACCCCTTAAATACCATAGATACTAACAATCTAGTTGCATGAGACCCTATAGTTGTTTTTGGCATGCTAGTAGTGCATGCTTGGTGATCATAACCCCTGCCACACACCCTCACGGTGGCTGGTAGGGTAACGTGTAGATGATGTAGAAAAACTTGGTCGCATCTCTTGCCAGGTGGTTTAGTGTGCTCAACACGTCGTGTGTATCGCACGAGGCACACTCCTCTTCGTCGCGCGAGCACTGAGGCGTCACTGTGTGCGCGCGTCCGCCTGCCGTCGACATGAAAGCGGGAGCCGGGCGGATAGAGTGTCCACTCGTCCCGGGGCACCACTCACCGCCATCTCCCGCAGGACAGCGACGCCGCGGCGGCGCGGCGGCCGGACCCAAATGAGCAGCGCACCGACACGGGAGTGCCGAGAGTCAACTCACGCCGAGTGATTCACGATCTCGCGGAGGGATCACGAGCCCTCACCCTGGAGAGAGGGCCGGGCGGAAGGGCACCCAGGGACAAGGGCCGCCCGGGGAAGAGGCAAATATGCACATCCCGATGGAGGGGAAAAAAAAGAAATTGAAACAAAAAAAAAATAGCTGCGCGCTCGCGGTGAAAACACGATGTTTGTGCGGAGACAAAAAAATCTGTGGCGCCTGTGTATGATCGTGAGTGCGACAACATCTGCTACAAGAGCTACAAACAGCTTTTCACCCAAATCGTACAATAGACAAGAGGATAGGAGACTTATATCTCCACTAGAGAGGTAAACCAATGACAGGGAAGTTATAGTTAGTTATTCAGGGGAGGCGTCCGACAGCTTATGTTACATGCACCATTTAGGATAGGTAAGTAATTGGGTAGTGGTAGGAATATTTTAGGGTTGCGGGAATCTTGGAGAGAAACCCGGTGTCGGTATTAGCTTTCTTTCTCTTACTAAAAGGCGCCAAAAAAACACGGCTTAACCTCCTTTCCGTCGGACGGCTCACTGACTCTAAAATTTCCTACACTACGCACTTAAGTAGGGACCGGCATACCACTTAAAAATCCTCCACTGCCGGAAATCGAACCAGGGACCTCGGAATGGGAGGCCAGTACTCTATCCACCACACCAACCCGATCCCCGCAGGAAACTGTAATCACCACAACATAATGCAAATATGCAAAGAAAAGGTTAGCAGGAGTATAGAGAAATCTTTTATTAATTTATGGTACTATTAGTGCCTCGAAGATATTGACGAGAATCGTCTATAGAAGAATAGAGCGAAAAGCGGAGGAGTTCCTGGATGAGGACCAATTCGGGTTCAGAAGAAACAAGGGCACAAGAGAAGCGATTTGGCCCTCAGGCTACTTATAGAGAAGAGAATAGAGAACAATCTACCGACGTTTGTTGCATTTGTATATTTGGAAAAGGCATTTGACAACGTGGATTGGAATATGATGCTAAAGGTTCTGAAAGAAATTGGAGTATCATACAATGACCGAAGAGTTATCCACAGCTTATATAAAAACCAGGTGGCCATAATCAAATCAGGACCCAGCAGAACAGAAGCAAGCATAAAGAAATGAGGCAAGGATGTGCACAGTATCCCTTATTATTCAATGTCTACATCAAGAAATCCATCCAATAAGTCAAAGAAAAGTCTCCGGGAGTGAATATCCACGGGGAGAAAATCAGCATGCTACGATTCGCCGATGACATAGCAGTCATGGCAGAAACAGGAGATTTAAAGAAGACACTAGGAAATATGGGAAGAACAATGACCAGATATCATCTTAAGATCAATAAAAAGAAAAATAAGGTATAGGTGTGCGGTAGGAGAAAGGAATCCAGGACCAATGCTGAACTAGGAAAACAAAAAATCGAGGAGGTGGAAGAGTTCTGCTACCTGGGAAGCCGAGTAACCAGCGATGGACGAAGTAAAAGAGAAATTGCCAGTAGAATTACCCAAGCAAAAAGGACATTTTACCAGAAGAAGATTCTGCTCACAGCTGCAAATACAAGCGTTGAAGTGAGGAAACATTTCATTGGAACATCTGGAGCATTCTACTATATGGCAGCGAAGCATGAACAATAACAGCAGCGTAAAAGTCCAGGCTGGAAGCATTGGAAATGTGGTGCTACCGAAGAATGATGAAGATAAAATGGATCGATCGAGTGACAAACGAAGAAGTGTTAAGAAGAGTGGGAGAGAAGAGATGTCTACTGAAAACATTAAAAAGAAGATGGGACACATGGGCCACATCTTGAGACACGATGGCCTGATGAAGACAATCGTCGAGGGAAAAGTGAACGGGAAGAATGGAAAAGGCAGGTCTCGTATGAGGTATATGGAGCCAGTTGTGAAGGATATAAAAGAGAGGAGCTACGTAAATATGAAGAGGTTGGCCGATAGAAGAATCGAGTGGAGGGCTGCGTCAAACCAATCCTAAGATAGTTTGTCGTGTCCCGATTGCTCAGTACACACAAACAGAAACTGAGAAAGCGACCCGAGTGGCTAAGTCGACTCTCTCTAGGGGTATTAGGTACTAGAGAGTTGAAACTCAAGCGATGCTAGTGGGAAGAGACTTTATTTGGTTCTGGTACAATGTCCAAAGGACCATAGCCTTCGGCAGCGAGCGATGGTCTCTCCCCCGAGTCTATGGATTCGGGGGTTTATAAACGATTTCCCCGCGAGGGGGGGGAAGCGAGCATCTGCAGGGAGAGAGAGGGGGAAAGGAGATGGGTTTCTCCACTCAGGGATATCTTGGGAGAATCCCGCATAAGGTTGCACACCAGAGTAGTTGCACACCACTCTGGTGGTTGCACTTTTCGTTTCCGTCTCCACTAAAATGCATCCTTGAGTGCTGGGGAAGTTTATGGTTCCCTTCAGGCTCTAATGAGACCTCTTAATGAATCTAGTTCCTTTTTCCTCCAATCGCTGCAGATGTCCACTCCAGGGTTCACAGCTGTCCCCATTACTAGGACACACACTTGCAGCTGGTACATAAATAAGATACTGAGGGCTCTTGCCCAGCTGACAACCTCAGACACAGATGCCTTTTGGTCGTAATGCACAACAAGTTGACCGATGATAATGATGATTATGGTACTATTAGTTGCATTCATTATGCTGACATGACTGACAGCTAAAATAATTTGCGACATTTAGGATACGTGGGTGGTAGAGTACAAGTGGAAAAGGTAAGTTTTGAGGGAAGGTGGATATTAACCTAGCGTCGGCATAAGCCTGCGACGAAGAAATGCATTAAGGGTCCACGGATTAACGAACGGAAATTAGACACACAGGACATAAAAACCGTGAACTCCAAACTTGAAAATCTATACAATATAAGGTTGGTGTACCAATGAAAAATCTCTGACACTGCCGAGATATAGAAAATGGATTACTAGAGATTGTGAAAGGGAACGTGGTAATATTATAGTCCCAGATATGGACCCTAGAAAAAGAGGAAATAAAATATCGGCAAGTTTGATACGTTAGTTTGGGAAAGAGAGGAGAGAATGTGATGGGCAGAAAGGAAGACAAATAAGGAAGTTCTCAAGATATGGTCAAAGAACCAAAGTTGCTGGAGGAAATTAGGAGGGCGCATCAGTGGATGGAACAAGTAAGCAAGGACGAAGAGATTCTGAAGGTGGTTGTGGAAGGAAGAGTGCAAGGAAAACAAGTAGAGGGAGGAAGAGATTGGACGTCTTAAGTGGAATGAGAAGACTTAGGAAGTATGATTATTTGAAGAGAGAAATAATCTTGGGGAGAGAGCATTCAACATTGAGGAAGAAGGGAAAGCGAGTAGTATTCTATCAAAACCTACCCAAACCAGTAAAACAACAAAGAAAGTTATTGATGTCGACTTACAAGGTTACACTATGCTCGACTGAATAACGAATGAGGCCACAATTACAAGACACCCACCCTTTTCAGCGCCATAAAGGACAAACTCAAACGGGATATCATCGGAAATCACTTTTTCCTACACGGAATATTGATCAAGAATTAGGTTTCATCAGAGAGCTAGACAGTGTGCAGCGTAGAGCAGGTAGTTCGGTTAAAAGGTGTTACGATAGGCTTAGTAATGTATCATAA
This sequence comes from Platycnemis pennipes, assembly GCA_933228895.1. Taxonomy (NCBI): domain Eukaryota; kingdom Metazoa; phylum Arthropoda; class Insecta; order Odonata; family Platycnemididae; genus Platycnemis; species Platycnemis pennipes. The sequence continues at coordinate 117,227,808 of OW121850.1, forward strand.
TTAATAGAAGAATTCGGTTGGGAATCCGTATCAAATAGTAGGTTATAGATAAATCTGCAAAAATTTTAACCAGATAGCTTTATTGAAGATTTATATACATGGGTCATTCCACGTCAATTCGACCAGAAAATCGATAAAATGACCCTTAGGGTCACCGAATTTGATCAAATTTGGCATAACGGCTCGATTTGATGCGAAAATGAAAATCCCAATGTCGTTTTGCAAAACATGCAACCTTTGCAACGTTGCAAAATTCAAATTTTGCAAAAGTTACTACACATTTTACGGTATATCTCAGTGACTATTTGAGCTACAGACGTGCTTAAGGCTTATTTTAAAGGCCTTGAGTTGTAAAAATATAATAAGGGATTATGTTGTGAAATATAAACGATTTTATAAGGTTTATAACAGTTTTAAAGTTTCAAATCGATTTTTGTCGATGTACCTATGCCTTCGATTTTGCTAATTTTTTTATATGTTGTAGACACAACCCTTCTCTACAAATTTAAAAATTTTGCCAGAGGTAATATTTCATTTAAGAAAGAAACATATTTTTGAGTGAAGGCAGGACGCCCGCCTTACCGGCCGACGTTATGGTACTCTGGTGTCTTCAGATCTCTCTAACTCTAGCGGTGGCTTTCTGGGTATTGCGTAGGTGTAGATGATCATATAGCATTAATCTCGTGATAGAAGTTGCAGCAGTCCTGGGATTTTAAGAGCGGCGATTGCGATGACAAAGGTAATATTGCATCAGTAGCAGTCGCTCGGGATAGACGATCGACAGGCAATATAACTTGCTTTATTTAGGATGGGTGAGTAAATGGGTGTAGTTAGGAATATACAGGAAACTGAGGCACGCTAGAACGAAACACGGCTTTGACATTTTTTTAGGCTCTTTTTAACTAAAGGCACCATGGGTTTTACGTTCCATCAGACGGATGGAATGCTGAACTTGTTCTCCACACAGCACTTTAGCAGGAAACGGAATAATGAAAAATACCTGCAACAGCCGGGGTTCATACCCGGATATTCTGGATGAAAAGCCAGTGTAAAAGGTCACTACAGCAACCCTGCTCACAGGTAATATCGTACTACTGTCAAACTCAAATCGAATGCAAGGTTATGCACTGTCATTTGATACACCTCAGCCGTCAAAGGAATACTAAATTGAATGTGTTAGTGACCAGTATCTCCGTGAGACCTTACACATTAAATACACTTGGTTTCGAAAATTCTCTTTGCTTATTCCAAAGGATCAAATTTCTTTTTTATCATCTACATAATAATTAGAATAATGAAGATAAAATGGATCGACCGAGTGACAAACGAAGAAGTCTTAAGAAGAGTGGGAGAAAAGAGAAGCCAGCTGAAAACTCTAAGAAGAAGACAGGATAACTTAATCGGCCATATCTTAAGACACGATGGCCTGATGAAGAAAATCATTGAAGGACAAATGGATGGGAAGAATGGCAAAGGAAGGCCTCGAGTGAGATGCATGGAACAAGTGATGAAGGATGTGAAAGAGAAGAAATACGTAAATATGAAGGGATTAGCTGATAGAAGAATTAAGTGGTGAGCTGCGTCAGACCAATCAGAGGATTGATGACTTATGATGATGACATAATAATTTGCAAATCACCGCAGGGATGTGAGGCAGGGAATGACCCTAAACTAGGCACTCACTATCCTCACGTATTCGACTTTGTCTCGTTGCTGCAGACCGGAAGCATCAAATAGCAAAGACGAAATAGATGCGATCTGTAATGTCCCAGTCCCTTGCCTTGGAATTATTCTCTAACGCATGACGCGCGGAATAGAATTCCACAGTGCTTGGATGAAATGCAAATTGACTGAAATGCACTCTCGCAGAAGTGCCAGGCTCGCAGGATATGTACAATCTTAAGAGCTCGGGTCTTAATGTGATGAACAGCTTTCACAGAGAGTTGGTTGGAGTTTCACAAAGTATCAGCGGAGTAGAGAGTAAGACAAAGGTAGAAGTGCTAAATACAAGAACGGTAATGGAAAACAAAATTCTGAAGAGCATGATAGAGGGAAGAATAACTGATAAGCATGTAAGAGAGGAGGAATTTATGGGAATTTTAGACAATATGAAGGTGGGAAGATGGTATTAAGAGCTGTAAAAGGGCTTGATACATGAAGATAACGGAATTTTGAGTGAAGAGAGAAAGGTTTAAGTGCACCAACGATGGAGGAGACTTAAGATCAGTGATTTTATGAAGACTTCTTAAGTAAGCTAACAGGATAAGGATCATGATAAGGATACTATTCAGTAGAGGCATAAATTTAATGCACTCATTAATAGTAAAGTAAAGACCCGTTTTATCAACAAGATCAGACCAACATGCCCTCAATACAACTTCATAGCCATTTAGAGGTTTATTCGTTTGTTCTTGGTGACATTACGTTAGAATTTAAATAAATAGCTGTTACATAGACAGCTCGAAATTATCCTAAAATGGTGTACGATAATTTGAAAAATTCGTTTTCTACTCCAACATAAAGCCTTATTTACTTCACTTACTTTCTAAGAGTATGATTCGCAAAATATGGAGTACACCAGATACGTACATTAGGCTTATTTTGCCAAAGTCTTAACTATTATGATTGCAGTTTCGAACCCTCTCTTCGTGAACTGACATATTCATGGTTATAACCACAAAGAACCTATATTTCAAGTAAAATCTAACGTAATGTAAGGGGAAGGTTGCCTTTGTGTCGTAAATGTAAAAAAAAACTTGAAAGGGAATTTCCGAGAAACGGAATTTCATGGCTTAGAATAAAATAATGATTCTTCGAATGTTGCTAATTTTCTAAAATGACGCAGACTTAATTTTCATCAAATATTTTTCACCATGGAAAGGCAAACACCGGACACATTTTAATTTTGAAACAATTACTAAATATCAAAGGAATTACACCAAAATAAATTAAATAGCCAAGGAGCACCTCAGCCCTCCTAAAATAATGAGATAAAAGGTGAAAGCAAGCCACTAATTTGGGATGATATTACAGTTAAATTTAGCATAATACTTTTCCTAGAAAAGAACGTAACTATAAATATGAATAAGTTGAATGTTCAGAGAAGCTTTAAGAACCTGTTACACCGATCAATCAAATGAAATTCTTAGAGCGACAGAAATAATTAGTTCATTCATTCATTTAAACCAAAACATAACTTCACCCCTCATGCAGAATTTACGAAAGAGAATGCTCACTCCATAGATTGTTTTTATTACAACGACCTATATATTTCTATCAAAATGCCTAATCTTAAAGCAGTGGAAAATTTGTCTTTCGCATTTAATGCAAGTGCATGGGGAACTAAAGCCGTAAAATGCGGAAATAAACTACTGCTAATCTGCGAGTAAAGTTGAATTAGATGAATATACTGTTTCGTATTCATAATGGGAATGCAAAAGAAAATGCCTCAAAATAAGCGTGGATAAAACTGCATTACAATGTATTTTTCTGATATTCTTAAAAACGTTAGTTGTTTCACTGACTAAGTTATAACGTACTGTAATCATAGCCTAGATCTTTGGGACACCATTATTCGAACACCACGCAATTCATACCATAACTTAGGTTTCAACTTAGTTTTTTTTACAACTACATTTTCAGTACCCTTCACTTATCGAGCAGCTTTTAAGAAGGTAAGAATATTTATGTTTATTACGCATGTTGCTGGTAAAGAAGCCTAATTTCCATTTCATGAAAATTTTCAATGATTCCTCGCAAAAACTTCTGATAACGATAGGAAATCCTCCGCGACTTCCGCACTAAATAAGCCTTTTTCCGTTAGTAACCAATAAATAGCATTAATATGGAATTGAATTCAAAAGTGACGAACATTCATGTGCTCTAAATAACTTTGGAATACTCACAAAGGTTCCGCTATCCTGAGGTTATTAATAATATGAAATACCGCAAGGAGTTGAAGTGGTTTGATATTCCTTAACACAACCAACATAACAAAATTCAAATAGTTGTAATTATATGGGGGTGGCGATCGACAACAAGGTCAATTTCACAGTTTTAGAAAGTAATTTATTTAGGTAGAGGCAAGAATTTTACGGAGAACTGAGGAAGGGTGAAGTGAAATCTGACTTTGATTTTAGCCGGCTCCAAACGAAAGGCACTGCGGGGTCTGCAGTTTTACGTCCTATTCGACGGACAGAGTACTGAACGTAAAAAGCCCTCAGTAGAGCATTCAACTGAGGACCGGAATAACAGTGAAAAATATCTAATACTGCTGGGATTCGTAGCCGGACCCTCGGAATGGGTAAGCGTCACTCTAGGCACCACACCAACACGATCCCCACATCATTCCGACGTAGCATTTTTGCACAGGTTTTCCGAAAGCAATTGCCTAGTTGAATTTATTCCAGCAATTAACCGATCGTACCATGGTACCCTCCCCAGTTCTATCGACCCAAAATAGGAACCGGCCCCGCCCCGAATATTTGGACTGTGGACACCACGAATGGAGAGAGAACGCTCAACTCCCACTCGCCGACTGCTACTTCGAAGTATTTCCCTACTCCGTTTCCTCGGGGCACAACTTCGAAGCCGGAAGGAATTTTCGGATGAATCGGAATTTTTCTCGAAAAGTTTCTCATCTTCCATCCTCCCTCTTCCTCGAAGAAGCATAAGTGGTTTGGGGACGCGCTCTTTTGACGCACGAGAGCGTACGAAAACGCGTAGTAAGCGAGGGATTCGGGGCACGAGGCACCCTTCGGCCATTCGCGGGGGGCGGCAACGATGAGTGATAGGTTACTCACGTCGGCGCGTTCGTGAACAGGGCGATACTCCCCTCGCCCCCTCCGGCCGGAATGCCCTCGCGTAAGCAAACACTCCTTTCATCGAGTCAGTCCTATCTCCCATCGCGGGGTCTTCGGCCATTTTTACACCGACTAAGCACGCCGAACCCCGAGCCGAATATAAATACGCATCCCGCTTGTTTGCTGTCAGTGGCGAGCAAATATGTGGACTCGATTCTGGCCTCACGGTCGACGCCTTGCTCGATGATTTATTATTCCAAACAAACCTCCAAACATGATTATGATAACATAAATATCACGAGTTTCAAGGAACGGTCATCAGGTTGTATCATCTCCTCTTCACGAGGGATAGAAAGCACCGAAACGATGTTGAATTAGCTGTTCGTCGGTTCAATTATTTTGTTTGCAACAGTTTGCGCCAAGAAACCTCTGCAACACATAAGACTCCTTAGGTAAAGAAGAGTAGTTTTTACTCGTTCGTGAAGTTAATACTCTTGTTAAAAAGAGGAACGGCGCACTATGGGGTACAGAGGTAGCGCTCACATTCAAAATCGAAGAAATTTTGAATGAATTAAGATATTAGCATAAATGTTTTTTTTTACTTGAAAGCTAAAACCCTAAGGAAAAATATGTATCACATGAAACATAACAATAAAAGTCTGCAGAAAGTGTGCGAATGCCGTAATTTTTTCAAATTATTTTTATAGACTAAAATAAATCGGCGAAAAATAAATGTTTAAAAACAGAAATATATATTTTCTACTATTTTTCTCACACTCATTCATAATAAGATTAAACCAAGTTGAAATAATAAATAATTTTTTGTTTTACAAATTTTATTTTTACATTTATTTTTCGCCGATTAATTTTAGTCTATAAAAATAATTGGAAAAAATAACGGCATTCGCACACTTTCTGCAGACTTTTATTGTTATGTTTCATGTGATACATATTTTTCCTCTATTCCTTAGGGTTTTACCTTTCAAGTAAAAAAAAATTATGTTGGTATCTCAATTCATTCAAAAGTTCTACGATTTTGATAGTGAGCGCTACCACTGTACCCCATAGTGCGGTGCTTATAATGGAATATGCGATCACTATTCGTAATCTAGATTAATATGATATAACTTCTCCATTACTAAAGCAGAAAAATAAAAACTGAAAGTAACCATGATGACTGCCTCATATTCAGGAGACTATCGAGTGTTACTTAAAGCAGGGCGTGACCAAAATTTTCATCAGGTTTATTATTTTATCAGGTTTTGTTCGTTATCATTTCAAAATGCCAACCCAAACGATGAAATTAAGGCCTTTGGGATGGTCAACCAGCCCTCTAAGCTAAGGGATATGAATAGCGGTAAATATGTCCAATACGAGTGAATCAATGCAGAGCATACGTAGCTGCATGTTGGAATAAGGACTTGAAGGTAACCCTACTAACAGCATATTTTTTCATGCTTACTTTCCGATTTTTATCATTTTTAAATAGTGAAGTTTAGACTAGTATATTATTAGTAATCCTTTTTTATGCATTATATGTGGTGCATGTTTGGAGAGAATTCACCCCCTGCAACATACATTTATGGTGGCTTGCCAGGGTATTATGTAGATGTAGATGTCTAACCGTTCAAGAACCCGGGGACGAGTCGGGTTTTTCGCCGAAATTCAAGGTTTGTACCCGAGGATTTTGTGTGAAGAGTACCTACTTGAAGTAAATCATGCAGTACGTTGGTTGGGACGTTAAATCATAGATCCCCTGTCGCCTTCCGCTAAGAACAGGTTAATACTGAGTCCGCGATTGCATCCACTTCCGTTTAAAAAATTGTAACTTTACCCAAATGCGCTTTTATTAAACTTTTATTAAAAAATTATAATTTACCCAAATTCTTGCCGTTCATCCAAGGTCAGTTCAGCCTTTTAGCCCTTTCAACGGGGAGACTCCTCTGCTGACAGTTTTTCAGACTCCATTAAATTAAACTACAAACACTTCGCCCATTCCTTTCGGCATTAAAATCCACCGCCAAACATTTATACGCCGGCAGAATAATTTCAGATTCGGGAATTCCGAGTTTGATTACGATTTTAATGCTAGGCATAATCGGATGACATCGACGAAATAGTCGAGAAATCGAGGCTTTAAATTATGGATGGATAAATTAGTAATGGATTTTGGCACGAGGTCATTTTTACGGACGAGTTCCCGATCGAATATGCGATATTTTCTTTCAATAAATCCTGCCGTCCCGAATCCAAAACGGGCATTTGCGCACGAAAAATGATACATATATTTTAGCGTGTTTGAAAATGTAAATAAGAAATAAAAAGCCTTTCAGCGGCTCGTCGGAAAAGGTCTTTTTTTTAACGCCAGGGCAACTCCAACAATCAAAATTGTCGGTGAATTAAGAGGAGTTAAATAATCAACGAATGGGGCTGGTGCATTAAAACGGATACATTTATTAACGTGAGCCAATCTCCACCGCTTCACGTCCATAAAAGCCATTTCTCCCCCGCCGGGTAACGTGCACGGAAAAAGAACATAATCCCATGAAATCCGCATTAACTTAAAACAATTAATTCCCTTCGCCAACTCACTCTAAAGCCACCCCCTCCCTTGCTCTTCCCCCTCGATTAAATTGTTTTAATTTGAGCGCTCAAATATATAAGCCTCGAAACGTCCCTCAACCCTCCCCCCCTAACCCTTCGCACCACAGACCGAATCCAAGAGTGCATTCAATTTATTAAATTCGATGAATAAATGAACGGCGCTGTTTAAATTTTGTTCCTCTCCTCCCATTTCCAGTCGGGTCTGCGCGACGCGAGGGATTTACAGCTGATAATGAACGCGTGAAAAATTAATTTCTCAAAAAAAAAAATCACGCGAGCGACGAAGAGGGGACGTGTGTATTTATTTTTTGCGTCGAATACGGGGGCGAATACCTGCTGTGGGATGAGGGTGCGCGACAACCTCATTCTCACGCGATTGCTGCACACCGGGTGCAGGCGGGGGTTGACGGTGCCTCTTCACGTCCACACCCAACCACTCCTCCTCCCCCCCTCACACCGCTCCCCGAGATAACGAAATCTCGCAACCCTTTCAGAGTGATACACGAAGCGTCGGTCTCCGCTTAATTGGGGTGCGACGCGCTTAAATGCACGTGCATGCATTTTAAAATGCCCTTCCCCCACCCCCCCTCCCCCCTGCGGATGATGCCACGCGGTGAGATTTTGGCTTGTTTTATAATTCCCTCCCGCGCCACCGTCACATAGTGGCGTAAGCATTGATGGTGGGGTAGTGCGGTAGAAGGTGTCGTGTTTTCAGTACAATAACGGTGGCACTGGTTTTGATAGGTGAGGGTGGAGCCTAGTGGTAGCGTGGTAGCCTAGTGGGTAGAGCTCTTGGCTACTGAACGAAGGGTCCCGGGTTCAAATCCGGGTGAAACCTTTGGACGCCCCTGAACGAAAAATCCTCGGAGTGCGAGGTGGCCCAGGGAAAGGAACTGGCCCCCATACCCTGAATGTGTGAAATTCACACGCTCTACACTCACCTATCAAAACCAACCTTCGGGTTGAATCACTGAGTGAGTGAATGGTGGCACTGCGATAATAACCAGTCTAAGGCTCTGTATTACGAATTGAATGTCAAACTTACGTACTGCTAATAATGATGATTTTCGTAACAATAAAAATGACGGACGATAATTTAAGGTAGGAAATCAAGGAAGCACGGCTGACACATGGCCAAGTTTATGGAAAAATTGGCATTTTCTAAATATATTTTCAATGTCAGACTTAGGACACTTGCAAAGCGAAGGCCAGCCGCTTAGATCGCACTTTTTACTACTCTGACAAGGTAGTAAGCGCTTAATGAACTTTTGTGAGCCGGTATTTGGGGACAGAGAGAGAGATCAAAACAAGGACAAAAGGTTGATCTTACCAAGGAAGCCAGAACTTTGCTTTGATCCCACATTTCCATCTCTCTCTCTCTCTCCCCCTCTCGGCTCTCCCCATATAAAGGTTCATTACGCACTCCCCCACTGCTCTGTATCAGATGGCTACAATATAAAATCTGAGAAACTCAGTACGGTGTACTTATTCTGATAATTCCGACGCTAAGGGCAAGAACGCCATTTTGTTGCTGTGTAGTTGGTTATTCAGGGGAGGCGACCGACAGCTGAAGCCATTTACAGGGTGTCCATAAACGTCAAAATATAAAATTCAAGCATAATTCAAGGTTTTCAAGGCTAAATTTATAAAAATTTCCAGGTTAATATATCGTGGTTCTTGTACGAGTCAAAAGTGATGTTTTTCAAGTTCTATGTAGAATATGGATTTTTTGTAGTTCAACCCATAACATAATATAGATAAAGTAATTAAATAAGAAATAATTGATAAATTAAAGTAATTAAATATGTAGTTTTATTGGTAGTAAGAGACTCTCTTTGTTGGTTGGGAAAGATAAACTACTTTTTGATTGAACACCCTCCTTCTAAATTAGCATTTCCATGAGAAATTACAAATTCTTCTACAAGAGGGACTTAAAGAACCCACTGGCTAAAGTCTTCAGCATTCAACCACTGTTCTTGGAATGATGATTTTCTACGTTAATATTTTTTGCCATGCTTTTCTATATTAAGTCTAAAAGCCTCAATTTTCTGTTCACTCAGAAACAGAATGTAACATTTTTGTACCGGTAGACTATACAAAAATTGAAAAAAGTGAAAAAAGTGAAATCATAAAAGTCTTTAGTATCCTACACCATCTTTTTCTAGCAAAAAGTAATGTAAAAAAAATCTTTATTCAAGTAAGCGCATCCTGAATATATCTAACAAACATCAGCAATTAGATTTCTCAATACATTCTAGAAAAGTTTGTAAAAAATATATTGCATAGCCTACCAGAAAGCCAACTTACATAGTATGTACTTACAGTAAAGTATCCGGTCACATAAAATGTGCAGTTAAAAGAAACATTATAAGTTCATTTTCATTAATAAAGGAATTATTTTCCAATTATTAATCAAATCCTTGAATGCTTTTAAATTCATTTTTAGAAACAAAAAAAATTGAATGCGGCCAAGAGATCCCATTTATGGAATATCCGGGGATTCCATTTTTAAGACGAAAAAATTATTATAGAATATTTCAAGCTGCTAAACTGGTAATTTTGCAATGTCTTATTTACAATAACCTTTGAAATGAAATTTGAGAATTTTCTACTCCTAAGAAGAGTTTGGGTAACTCTGATCTTGAAATGAAATTAGCCTTTCTTCATACTACTATAAACAAAATTTTTAAAAAAGCCTCGGATTTTCTCTCCAAATTGGCCTGGGTTTGCAAGAAAAAAGTAGAATGACATGTGGGGAGAATGTATTCTCCTAAATCAGGTAAGCCGACAATAGCAGAGTGGGGTAGTGGACTGCAGGTAATAAAGTTCGATTCTTATCGCTGTTTAAAATTTTTCTTTCAGCCATTGAATCAAAAAGTTTATCATCCTTCATTTCCAACCTTTTTGTGTGAATACTGGCTTTTTTGTACTTCTATCGTTTAAACTACCTACATTTACAAATGCGTCACTCAAAAATACATTGTAAAGTTAACATAATGATTACACGATTTAATTCTGCAATTAAAAATTTTTCCAATCCTTTCACTAGCGCCAAATTTTATTATTTTTTTAATTATAAATTCACATGAAATTTCTGATAATCTACTTTTTTTAACTGCCTACTTGCATTACCCTAGGAATACAGCATAGCCTGTATTCCTAGGCAGTGTTAAGGATCGAAATCGCGACCTGCAGTACACTAGTCCTCATTTTTAACAATTACGCTATCATAGGTTCACGGGAATCTGGCGAATGTAGGCGACCCGCGTGACATTCGGCTTAATTTTTTTCTCGCGCATCCGGGCCTGTGGAGAAAAAAGTCACGACGAGTATTTTTTTATTTTGTTTTTGTGGCACGGAAAAAATCTTCTCATTTCGTGACCAAGTTACACAACCTCTCCTTGTCAGTATCTAACATACGTACATTCCATTCGCGGGGCGCATCGATCACTAAGCCGAGAAATTTAAAATCTCCGATCCGGATCTGAATTTTTACTGTCTTCGGATATGATTTCAGTAGCGAATGAAATAAAAGACCCGTGGATCCAACCCGACCATCCTTAATTTATGAATGGTATATTTGTAAATCTAAAATAAACAACAAAAGTATTATAAAGTGAGTATTTAGATGTAATGGTTTGAAATTGAAGATGATAACATTTTCGATGCAATGACTGAAAGAAAAATTAAACTGCGATACGGATCGAACTTCGCACAGTAAACTAGCTCTCTTTGTCCGCCTGATCCCGGCGAATGTAGGCTACCCGCGTGACGTCCTACGTAATTTTTCCCGTGGACCCGGGGTCTGGGGAAAAGTCATATTTCTTTATTTTGCTTGTAGTTGCACGGGAACATTTTCATCTAATTTCGTGACCTGAGTTACACATCCTCTTCTTGTCAATATCTACCGCACCTACATTCCATTCACGGGGCACTTCGATCGCTAAGCCGCGAAAATTTAAAATCTACGATCCGGATCCGATTTTATACCGTGCCTTTGGATCCGAATCCGGAACCGAGTAAAATGAAAGATCCGTGGATCCGATCCGGCCATCACTACACGTTAGGCATATGTTTGCGTATCATGGGCTTAGTCCGATGTGCAATGAATGAAAACAAAGGGCATTTGACGTGACGCTGAAGGCATCCGTTCGACAGTGGAACAGTTGAACGTCTCCGATCCACACAGCGCTGACGATACATTGAGCCTAACTACTTTTCCGTCGTTTATTTATTCATTCATACCAACGGCAAATCCATATCTTAAAGTCATCTTTATTTATCCTATTTATAAAATAAGGATTTTTTGTCTTGAATTAAGGATTTTTTGTCTTGAATTAAGAATTTTTAAAATTCCCGGCTCAGACCAGAAAATCACGAATAATCCACGAACAATTCCCTGCATTGAAAATTCACGAATAATTCCCGATTTTCCAGGTTTTCCCGGTCAGTGGACACCCTGATTTAGGATAGGTGGGTAATTGGGTACCTAATGGTAGGAGTTTTTAGGGAACGGGGGAAGGGTGGAGAGCAACCCGGCGCACAGTGGGGCCAAATCGCATTTTGCCGGACAAAAGTCCAAAACTGCTTTTTATGAGATAACGTCTTGAAATTTGGCACATATACACAAAAATGATTGCTGATTATGGAATGGTAAGTCAATTTTCATAAGTATTACCCGTTACTCAGATACAGAGGCTCAAACACGACCAAATTTCGAAAAAAGCGCCCGCTCTCATTTTTCTTCGAAAGTCTTAAAAGTTGAGCAGATATAGGAGTAATTAAAGGATTTTTATGAAATAAAAACATTACCAATTGTGAACAGGGTACTTTGCCTATACTATGCATACGTTTCAGACATTTTTGCCTATATTTGAGTGCTATTACGTCACAAAATGGCGGACCCTTTTTTTAGACAAAATTTTACATAAAGTAGACAATGTAATCCTTATTCGGAAAATGGTCTCTGGGATACTTCACCAGAGTATAAATTGACACCTTTATGGTGGCTTTCTGGGTATTATGTAGATGTAGATGAAGTGCTTAGGTTAAAATTCTATCCAAATGGAAACCAATTAGAGGCCGGAATTCACATAAAAAGCACCTATACTTCATCTACATCTACACAATACCCTGCAAGCATCCATAAAGGTGTGTGGCAGGGTGAAATCACACCAAATATTCATTACATATAATTCATAAAAAGGATTAGCATTTGTATTCTAGTCTAAACTAAATAAACTTCCAAGAGTCGACCATTGATCCTCCAGATGAACAGCATCCTCGCCACTACATTTAGTAGTTCGATTCTCTAGAGGGCTTTAAATAAGAATATTCTGATTCCAGTTACAAATAAGTGCGTATGAAGGAAGAAGTAATCGAAGCGAAATAGGCAAGTAAATATTTCAATATTTGGGAAAAAAATCATGGATCAGAGCCAGTTTTTGTGTTCTATCACCAATAATATTAGACCTTCATGGCCACGTTTGCCTAAATGGTAATGGTGTGGTCTGAGCAAGTGAAATCTTATTGAAAATAACCAATCCACCCACCCGGGTAGTCTGACGTTGGATTGCACATCGACCGGCATCCAGGTTTGATTGAAAATGTCGACTGCGACCCAACTATTGGGCCTCGTGTCCGTCCGTCTGAGGACTCACACGAGGGCCTTTGAGGATTCGCGTCCGCCCGCTCGTGTTTGAGGGACGCGGATGGGGGCGAAGCAGGGCAAACAGCTCCCTTGCGGGCCGTCCTTCCTCCTCTCCCTCGATTAAGTCCCCCATCCCCCAGCCATACAACTCGCCAGCGGCACAACGTACCGCCTCAAGAGGGGCCAAATGGGCGGTCGGTGTCCTCCGGGTTCACGACCCCGGCGGAAATCCCTGTGAGGTAATCGAGCCGTATTTGGAGGGGAGGTTGGAACCTCGCGACAAGTGGAAGGAGCAGGCAGTAAAGCGCTCCGATCGGACGGGGGAGAGAGAAAGAGAGGGAGAGAGACACGAACGCTTGCCGTGGTGGTTACCCCAGTTGGGTTGCTAAGGGGGTGGATTGCGATTTGGTGCTCAAAGAGAGCCACTCGATTGCTGAACACTGGTGACCGTTCATCACCACGTCGGTGTCTGCTCAAAGAGTCATCTGTCGCCGCCGAATCCCAAAACGAAAGATCACGGACCCCGGATACCAGCTCATACCCCCTCGAAGACGCAGTAAATCGCGAAATTGCGTTTCGGCACAAAGGAGCAGCAGCTACATGTATAATATTTGAAAACAATGGTGTCGTTTACCATATTTTTTATTGCCGAATCTGATAGAGTTGGTAAAATCAAAATACTCGTATTTTTTCGTTTTTTGATCCGACAATTATTTCCCGAGATATAAGCGGCGAAAAACTGATGTTTTTAACCCTTTCGGAAAAGTGGGCGTGGTGCAACCTCTGACGTATATCCACTTCGTCGAATCAGAACTTAGCCCGCGAAGCTACTTTGCCTTATCGCAATGGGGGGGACATAGCTGACTCGGCCAATTGGAATGATTGCAACAGCATCTGTGCGAGCAGACCTTCCGAGAACCCCCCTCCACTCCCTTCCCCCTCCCCTGAAAGCAGTCAAGGACGGGAGGAAAATTACGTCAATGTTATCACAGCAGCATTTTCGGTGGGCGTCACCTTTTGCTTATTTTAATTTTTGATTTATGAGTGAAGAAGATTAATTTTTTCACTAAAATTCTTTTTTTGTTTCCATCTAACGATTTCGTGTACAAAATTGCGATTTCGGTTCCGAGTAAACGCCCCCATTCTTACCTGATCTCTACCCTCCCCTTAATCAGTAATTGTTCTTTTGTTAGCCTACTCGCTTGCAACATGACAGCTAGCAATTGACAACGACCTTCTTCTAGACTACGGCATCTTACGGTCATTACAAGTCAAGCATCAAGAACACATTTATCTTCTGTTAAACGACGGATTTATACTGCTCTGAGCATTTATCCCTCCCTGAGCGGCCATATTGGAAAATGACTTCAGCGCTCACAGCGCCGCCATCGGTGATTTGAGTCCTGAATTTCGGAAACGGTATTAATCTCGAAATCATTAGCGTGCTCGCTTAAATCTTTGACCTCACGCAAGCCTAAACTTTAAAAAAATATATAGAACGATGGTTCAATACCAGAGTGTTTACGATTTTCGGTGAACCGCCGGTTATGATATGGTAGTAAGGAGAAAAACCACTCAGTAAGATTCCACTAGTTTATTCAGACACCGACCTAGGTTTCTATTGCAGTACAATCATTTTCTAGGTACTACTACATACATACTACATGGTATAATGTGGTTTGGCAGTATTCAATTCTTGTTTAGCAGTAACCACCTATAGTTTACATTTTTTTAAATTTTGTATACTTCCTACCCCTCGTCAATTCATCCAACTGCTGGTTCTTCTCCTTCCTCCACCTCGTATACCTAACATTCTACTCCTCCACAAAACATATCCTCGCCTCGTCACCCATTCTATTCTCTTAGTCTGTCTCTTCCTGATTTCTTCAGTTCACTTCCTCGTTCATTTTACATTTTACCCATCTTGCCTTCTCCATAACTTCACATTCACATCTCTAAAGCCAGTAGCTCATTTTCGTCCTGTACCCTAAGTCCACGATTCGGTACCACACAATAATAAATATGCGAACATTTCGTCCAATCGAAATAATGACCTTTGGCTCTCAGGGTCAGAATGCAGAGGGCTAACCTACCAAGGAGAGTTCACAGGTATACACAGCGCAATCGTATCGTACGCCAAAAGAACGCTATTTAATTTATGTCCCAGTAATCATTTTTCTCCGAGAATTTTTAGCACAGTAAATATCCATTGCAGAGTTGGTAATAACATTTTGTTAATCTCCAATTAATTTCTTCAATAACATGTGAAGGATCGCGAGGAATCAAATAAAAAATATTTCCGTATATAGCACAGGTTTAGCATAATCGACATTCTAGCACCATTTCCGAGGAGTCTGATGACCACTGCTTACCATTTCTCAATTAACTGAGATATATTTTATGCTACCAGACAAAGAAAATTGCACCTTTCTAAAGCGACAATAATATAATTAATATTAACTTTTTAAGCAAGAACGGGCAATAACTAGGGAAATGCTTCGATTATAAATGACCTGACTACGCTGCAACGAAACTTTTAGGCATTACGCAAAGAAAGGGTGTAAATGTGTTCTTTATTAATCACTAAATTCATCCCCTACTTCTTGCAATACACGAGACAAGAGTATTTTTACTGCTGCCCCAACATAATAACCTTCATTCACACGAACCTAATTTATGCGCACTGGTATAGTGCGATAAGATGCCACGGAATCGGTAAATTTCTGATAGAAATGTAATAGCAGAGGCGAGTCTTAATTTGAGATTAAATGCGCTGATATAATTCCTATTTTCCTTTTGTAACAGTTTAATGGCGCCACTTTATCGTCCTATATAGCTTAAACTGGTTTTGAAACACTTTTTTTCCGCTGTAAGTCTTCCATGTCGTTTAAGCCAATGTCAGAAAGGCGTGGGAAAGAGATGAACGCGGGCTGAAGCACATAAAATAAGATATATTTATCGTTGGTCTCAAAATTGTTGCAGGATGGGGTCCAATATGCCAACAAGGCTAGAGTAAGACAAATGGATTAGCATTCTACCGGCTGAACAGAAGATTTACTATTACAGTAACAGGCAATCCTCCAATATCCTTCCATGTATTTCAGACTTTTATTTCATAGTCGTCAGTTCATCTGAAATAGCATTAACTATTCTCCTACTGACGACACTGCTTGTCTAAGCTTCACTTTATACTAATTTTTAAGTATATAAGCTTAGGTGTATATCGCATACACGTATGCTTTTATATATGCAGATATACAAATTTATCTCTAACATCTATAACATCGCCACATGATGCGATATTTAAAAAAATTGACAATACCAAAAAACATTTTCATTGTAAACGTAACAAAATTTCAAGTAGCAATAAATATTCGATATTCGAGGAATGAAAAACTGTTTACATCCTAGATAAGAATTGTACGTATAAATGCACTAAATTGATAGTGATGAACTTCAGCGTGTTGAGAGCCTGTGCGTAGAAAACATACATATGTAGGCCCAATCTGGCGGGCAATAGGTCAGCGGGAGTTCGTAAATGTCTTTCTCAGCCATTAAATAAATTAATTTAAAAATGGGGGATTAGAATTTGAAAAAGTGCTAGAGTGAATACCTAGCGATTACCTTCCACTGATTCCAGACATCATTACTATGTCGTCGGTACATAACACTTCATCCCGCACATCACCTCACAACAACTGAACAGTAACATCTATGTGGCTAGCGTGTCAGTGAATGAAATGCAAGAATTTTCTTTTATAAAAGACTTGTTTTGGGGACCGCCAAGGGGCAAATTTCACGAGAAGGGGCACCACAGTGGAGATTGTGTTCTTTCCGTGGCCAAAGGGCCAACTTACTTTCATCATCCCACGCACTCGGATCCCAGCGAAGGCGGAATTTTAATAAATATCAGATTTACTTCGCGCTCGGTGGATAAATTTAACATCACAGCATTCCTCCGATCGAAAAGTGACCGCGAGGCACTCGTTATTCTTCAAGAGAGGTCAAATATCGACACTAGACCTCTGACCACGCTTTTCTTCGTTTACTCATCATTCTCATCACTGGTCAGCAATCCGAAGATTTGTTTAACACAGCATTCCACCCAAATCCACCATCGGTTAACCTCTTCATATTATCGTAATTCACATCAATGGTATCCTTCACCACAAGCTCCATATTTATCATCCTAGTCACTCTTCCGCAATTCTTCCCATTCACTTTTCCCTTGACGAATGCATTCATGAGACCATTAGACATTAGAGTACTATATCAGATAGGACTGAAGGCGTCACTTTGTGGAATTTTATTACGGTATTCATGGTAACGAATAAAATAAAACTTTTAGTCTATTCCACATTTTTTTTGTGATAACCGACCTAGGTTACAATTTTTTTTTTATCGCCTTGAGAATGACAAAAATTTGTCGAAACCTAGGTCGGTTATTATTTTAAAAAAGTGTGGAATAGACTAAACGTTTTATTTTATTCGTTACCATGAATTAGACTACTATGCCAAAATGTACCCGATACCGTCGTCTTGTCTTCTGCCTAGGGTTTCCATGAAAATCCTCTCTTCTACCCTTCTCCATATAATTCCTTCGTTGGTAACCTTCTATTCATTTTGCTCTCATCTTCTTTTCTGATATAACATATCAAATGCTTCCATTTTTGTAACTCTGCAGCTTTTATTGTTTATGCCTTATTAACATGAGCTGAAGTATACTCAAAACGTAATTTCTCGTGAAGTACTTCATTACTACCAAACATGTTGTAGGACCAGCAGATGGAATTCTTTCTTCTGGTAGAATGCTCTCTTTGCTACATTATTGTAATTATTATTTCCTACTTGCTTCGTCCATCATTGATTATTCAAATTCCAAATGACAACACTATTTCAACTCTTCAATCTATAAAGGTACTTGTTTCATCAATCTATAGTCTTTTACTGCATAAGTATAATAACCACTATGTTGTTATTTTCCTTGAAGTGATATCTCATTAATTAACTTTTCTAAGTTAACCAAACCCTTTCTTAGACATCCATATATCTTCCCCTTTACGTGCATATCGTTAGAAAATCACAATATACTATTTTGTTATTCGTAAAAATGTACTTTTGAAGCACAGTACTCATAGAATGATTATTTTTCTATGTCGGTGTATATATTAAATAACTAGGGAGACAGAATGCCCTTGCTTAACCGCTTTCTTTATTCTTGCATTTTACTTCTTGGATGTAACTGAATTCAATTCAATTGAATCACGTCCATTAGTGTTGAATAGGGCAATGTCCTATCCGGATGTCCGAGGTTAGAATCCAGTTACTGCCCATTTACAGGTTCTTACTTAAGCCCTGGACGTAAAAAAATCAGGCTTCCTAAAAGGGTGAGATTTCAAAGGGTAAACTGCTGTCCCCTTTCCTTAGGATCTGACTAATATCCATGTACCTATCTACTGACTCTAGGGTATGTGTGGCTGGGGGTGAATCGTCACCAAACACGCGCTAACGTTTACTTATACTGAGTGCCTAAGGAGAGATTTCTACGAGGAACATGCGGGACACACGTTATCAGATCTCCTTTTCATTCAGCGCGCAAAGAAGCATCTAAGAATTACAACAGGCATTAATTACTCGTATTTCAGGCAGGCGTAAATCCTAAAATGAAATAGGTACATAAATAAATCAAGCATCTTAATTTCTTCTCTTTTTGTTTCATTAATTTTTTTAATCAAGTGTGAGCGATTTCTTTTTCATGCTGATAAATTTATTTTATGAAAACTTTAAGGTGTGAAAAGTCTTTAAGTTGTTATTGTCACGAATCGTTTGGGGAAAGAACGAATATTTTAATGTGACTACAGTGAAGTGTACAACCTTTATCTAGCCAGGTACCAAATATCATCCATGTGGCTCGAAAGGAAGTGTATAAAATTGCAGGTCAAAAATGACACACGATCAATGGGACACTCTGTATTTATTTTATCTTATCCCCGTGGTCCACACAGGACAATGTACCTAGTGCGTGGCTCAAATGATTAACTCGGTGTTGGAGGTGATGTCGTCTGCCCTGCACGTCTGTAAAATCTCTAGTCTGTCATCATAGCTGGGCAAAGTTAATCCTAAAATTAAATTCGTTAATGTATTAAAAGCTACTCAAAAAGTTAACTTCGTTAATCGTTATCTTGATGAAAGTTTAACGCGAGTTAAAGTTATCCGTTAAAGTAAAAAATCTAAATGAAATTGCAAGCAATTTTGAATGGGGAACTTGCATGATTTTTTTTTATTTAAGAGGTGGACAGAAAATTATTTTCTCGATTTAACAAAGAAAACTGCATGTAAATCTGAGTTTTCCTTCGCGAGATATTGAATGCTAAATATAGCGACATTTTAAAGCGCGCCGAAAACTCCCTCCCCCCCAAGCCACTGCTGAGGAATCCCCGATGACGTCAACAGTGCCTAACAATCGCCCGAAGCAGCTGGGCTAACAGCACACCAACACGGGTGATTCAAGCGAGCCTACTCAACCCAAAAGTGAGCCCACCACTGATTTTTAATTCAGTAGGTTATCACTTAATGGTATACAGTTGACATTTCACGTCAATATGAGAAATATGTAGGCAAGATCGTTTAAATCTCGAAAGTTCATCTAACTTTTGCAGTACCCGCTCCATACATCGACCCAACTCCCTAGCATTGTAATTAGCCAGCGAGATGAGTTCGAGGATAAGTATTGTTTAACACCTGGCTGTAAAAATACCTCAACCAAGGTGCCTAATAAACTATTTATTAGGTTGCCAACAAACGCAAGAAGAAACGTATGTACAATGTCAATAAGTGACTGACTAACCCAGACTTCTATCAAAGGTGAGGTGTAAGCGTCCCACTCAAGAGCCCGACGTATCTCTTTCTCCCGTGGAGAAAGTGCGCATCTCGACAGTGATTTGTTGATTACTTCCAAAACATTCATTGCTCTGCGAATCGCCAAAAGCAATTTTTCGGCCCTGAGTGGTGTTTTAGTAATTTTATTGGCAAATTATGTGACAGATAGTATTGTTACTCGATACGAGTTACAAGTTAGTCAAGATAGTTTAATTTCCGAATCATTTTACGTGCCAGCTGAGTTGAAATGTACTCACTGTGCGATGTGTTTCTTTGAGAACGTGTGTATTAGGTCTGATGCTCTCAAGTTAATAAAACAAAGAGTTTACAAGGTAGATATATTTTGCTATTGATTTGGTGCCGAAGTTTTTTTTATCTTAATACAATTACATCGATCTGTAACGTTATGTAGCGGCGTAGTGCAGTGCTCATCATAATCTCTTTAGCATGACATGAGGCAAGTATAAGACCCAGGGTCATTGTGTCTTCTTATATGTATGTAATTGAGACTTGAGAATGGTTTTATGTTTCGGTGGTGTAGTTATAGTGTTGATGTCCATGAGAATTACATTCAGGTAATGCTATACTATACTCTGCCACAAATGTTGTTTGTGGCCCACATAGGTATTTAATTAAAGGGCTACAAAGTACATTTGAAAAAATTCAGGTCTTTGAATTATTATAGCCATTTACAAACTTTATGCTGGCACTGAATGTGATATGGTGATGATTAAAGAACACTGTTTAGCTTATACTAATGCCTTTCCATAGACTGCTGGGTGTCGGACGGTAATGATTTTTAAATCAATAAGCGGGTTCATTTGTGTTGAGTGTTTTGAATAGCAGGTGCTACTTTTCCTTATTCCACTACCATTTAATGTATGGGATAGAATTATGGGATCATGCCCCAATGCCCCCAATGTATTTATTCAGCAAAGAAGGACGATCAAGATCAGGTTTTATGTTTTAAAATTGCACTTTAAATTCCTAAATGAATTTACTGAAGGTAGAAATATTGACATTTCCTTCTGATATTGATGTTAGTGTTGTTTTTCTTGACAAAGACTATTGCAATATATTTTGCTGAATGTCCGATGATAATAACTAAATCATAGCACAGCACTTGAACCGGTGAATGTTGGTAGAGAGGTAAATGTGAGCATAAGGGTTATGACTTTCAAAATTCAGTGATACTTCTGGCGAAAATAAAGATATGTAATAAGATAAGTAATGCTTCAACTTTCTTTTACCTAACATCCAACAGCATGACGTGGATAAACGTTCTTCGTACTATTGTTTTTGAAAACAAGACAACTATTCTTATTATAACGTAATTAATTATTACCAGTATACTATTTAGTTTCATTGAAGAAAATAAATCGTACGCTGGGAAGTCCATTCCCTATAATGAACTTCATACGGACTATTAAATCAAGGGTAAGTTATTCCCGATAAGACCAATCCTCTAGATTTGTGCCTCACTCTGATAAACTAACCTTCATTCTCCGCATTAATAAGTATTATAAACAAAGGATTCAAAGTAAATATCTCTCATTTATTCTCGTTGTATTCATAAAAATCGAAATTTTGAGGCAAACGACGGTAACTTCATGTCGCTGGCTTTAAAAGCACTCATGTCCACGATGTCACACAAGTATTATCGAAAGCAAATAACGAAAAAATCACTCGCATAACCTCATTGAGCTACATTACTTCTTGTCCAAAGGTTTGTTTGCAAAATTATCGAAGCAAAACTTCTGTAGCCATCATCATTTTAAGGTACGAGACTTTCCATTGGTCCTTACGAAGTTCATCAGCTTCGCCTTACAAATTTTTCATAACGAGAGTTTTCTCCCTTCCGGTCAGGAGAAAAAGTTTTCTTTTTTTCCACCGACGTATAGCAATCATTTGTCATAACAAATGCCATGAGGGTCATGGCATCAATTACAGGAATATTGTCCGAACGAGCGGCAACATAATCGTCCATTTTTCTGAAACCTGAAATATTCGAGGTAAAAAGTCTATTTTATCATCCCGAAAGTGCATTTTTAATATCCCAAGTAATAATCGTGGCACAATAACAATAGGAAAACTTACCCAAGAATAACAGCACATGAACAAGTGACGGCGAGCGACTAAATCCTCCACCAAAACAATGTTTACAGCATGCGTTGGTGTTTTTCCCGACTCAGACGGCAAATTAGGCACGGATGACGTCACACCTAGCCTCGGCAGAGCTCGGGTGTCTTCGCGCAGTGGTCGGCTAAGAGAAATTTTGCTTGATTTTTGAAGTCAATTTTTTATTTCTTCTGATGATGAATGGAGATAATTTAGATATTTTTGCGAGCTAATATTTCCGTTTTACCTGTTCAAAATAGTTTCTATAGCAATCGTCGACCCATGCAAGTTCCCCATTATATGTCGCTTAGCATTTGGGTATTTTTAATGTTAATGAACGTAATAAGAATTTCATATTCAAAAATACTTATTTAATAAACAGTATAGCTGGGTAATGTAGACTTATATACATGAGGTACGGAGTTTCATAGTAATATACCGTTTCCGTCAGTAAAGTTAGACCTGACGCTGTTTGTATTTGATTGTGGAAATAGAAACCTTGGGATACGCCGCTACCGGTGGCTTCCATATCAAAAGATTCACCAATATTTTGCTGTGAAAAAACTATTGCCAGTCCTATTGACATAAGAAGAATCCACAGCTCTTGAAGAAGCCTTAGGCTTGGTTTTCCTTTTCACGCGAGTTGATCCTGCCTTTACCTTTTCTTCAAATTGAACGTATTTAGATGGATGCGTTCTCTTCATGTGTTGTTTAAGATTGTTTAAGGTGGAAACGTGAGCCTTGGCTGCGTAAATTTTGTCTGTAAAAGTTATGTAAAATGTCTGATTGCAGTACAAACGCTGGGTTCTCTAGACTTCATTCTCAACACTACTCTTTCATTTAGTTATTACATGGCAATCATGGCTCTGAACAAAAGTAACGGACTTAAATTAACAGAATTAAGATTTATCGGAAGTTAATAAGACCGTTAATAGTTTTTGGATTTAACTTAAAAGTTAAATCGTTAAGCAATATGTTAACTTCGTTAATTAACGATTAACGGATTAACGCTTTTCTGCCCAGCTATGTCTGTCATGATGTCTTCGTGTTTGAAGGTTCTCTCATACAATTGTCTCAATCATATAAGTTACACTCATCCCTTTATCATAACAACTGATTACCAATCTAGCAGATCTCCTATTAATTTTATCTAATTCATTTATTAATCCCTTTTCCCACGGGTCCCAAATACTGGAACCATTTTCCACTTTTGGCCTAACTAATGCGAAGTAACACCTCTCCTTAACTTTTGCATATCACTTTCCCACCACCCACCTAATGAATCCAAGTTTCTTAAGGGCCGACCCGCAAATTGTTTTTATATGTTCCCCGAGAAAGATTGGTTAATATGACTCCCAGGTATTCAACTTGTTCTGAAGTAATTTATTCAATCCCATCTATTTCATTTTCAGTGGGATATTTTTCCAATCCTTTGCCCCAAAAGTTCATTACTGTACACTTCTTTAAATTTGTTTCTAGTCCGCATTTCTTGTACTAGTCCGAAATATTGGTTAAGTCGTGAGTTAGTAACATACTATCCTCACAATCATTTATTTCCCTATATGTTACCGTGTCATCCGCAAATAATCTGCTCTTTTATGTTCGACTGTACGCCATTTATGTGTTTTAGGAATAGGAGGGGTCCCAAAACACTTCCCTGTGGAATGCCGGATGTCACGTCCTTTTCTGTCGAGCTAAATCGATCGATAACAACTTTTTTCTCCCGGTTTGATACAAATAACTAATTCCAACGTCGGATTAAATAACTCCCAACAATTCGGAACCTATCCTTAATGGCATCTGATTTCGGTTACCCACCAGCTAAAACAAAAAACTTTGAACCAAAGTAAAGCATAATGCAGCTCAAAAACAGAGAACAAATATTAATTAGTGGCATACTCTTTATTCACCAGTGTTAACCCAGTGTTAAGCAGGAGTGCCGTACTAATCATATTTAGAAATTAAATTACATGACCGCATTTTTTCTTGCTGCGATAACATCGGATGAAAATGTTCCACCGTCATAGCAAGAGGAAAGAATTAATTCAACTGCGTGCAATAGAGTTCAAACTTAATCCAGGATAGAGTGAGTACACGGAACGAAGAGCTTAGTCATATCCCGACAGCGAGGCGAACTGAATTAAAATTCTGACTTCCACCGAGAGACCTCTCAGAGAGCCTTGCTGCTGAGTCGCCCGCAGGGGACAGGCATTTCATTTTTATTTTAAATTAACGGGCGAATGTGCTAGCTACATAGAAGGGGCTCTATTTCCCATGCCTGCGTCATGGACATGAAAGATAGTCAAAGGAATATATTCGCATCTCAATGCCGTTACCATGCTCCCTTTTGCGACCTAAAAGTGGGCGTCGATTTAAATGTGAAAAATTTTTACTATAATTAGTGACATAATTCGATGCTGGTAACGCGAACGATGATTTCAAATGATATTTCCTTGAGTCAACAACGTGATGCAAGAATAATTTCTTTTTTTTCCATTTCGCAGGCCTTCACCTGTTACTCAGGCGTACTGAAATGAAACCTACGTCCACAACGACATTTACACGTCATGAGAAAATTAAATGACATTGTACAAAAAAAGTTTCATACACTCCCAACAAGAAGAGTTATAAATTTTCAATCGTGTTCGCTGGTACCAAAAATAGAGGAATGTTCTTTCTTCACTACGGTTAGCAGAAATGCTTAATCCGATGTCGACATATTAAAATTTACACACCAGAATACATATTACTACTGAATTTGACAGCCAGTTGAGAGACTAAGGCGTATTCCAAGCATACTAGCCACCGGATAAGACACCTAGTCAGTGCTCAGCAGGTGTCTTACAATGAAAGGTTTAGTGAGAACACCTCACATTCAGTATGAAAAACCCTTGTCAGCTGTAAAATTGAAATGCAGCCTGTAACGGCGCAAATTATCTCGGCCATTGCTATCCTTCTCTAATAAATGAATAATTAGTTTCAAAAATAATATTCAGACCCATTTGAGGACAACATCACACAAAAATTTAACAATTTGCTGCGCAACTTTCCGGTCCCAACATTGATTCCAATCATGAGTATCGTTAGGAAATGACTTACGCCCAAAACGCATTCATTGTCAAAGGATAACGTTTCCAGAATTGGCTTGATTTCACAGCCATTTACTGGATTCTTTAATCGGCCACCTCCTTCTTATGTATTCTCACTTTACGCAATTCACATTGCATTGCCACAAAAAGCAATGTAGCTCAGTCTCATTACTGAGCTTGAGTAGATCTGGTTGAATTTTTTCGCTCGACGTCTTTCATATATTCCTAG
Organism: Platycnemis pennipes; assembly: GCA_933228895.1. Taxonomy (NCBI): domain Eukaryota; kingdom Metazoa; phylum Arthropoda; class Insecta; order Odonata; family Platycnemididae; genus Platycnemis; species Platycnemis pennipes. The sequence continues at coordinate 117,253,179 of OW121850.1, forward strand.
GATCGATATCACTTCTATCAGAGGAGTACTTTATTATTATTATTCTTCTAAGCTTTATGCATTGTGTTGGCAGGTCTCTTTCGATCGTTTACCAAGATATCAATGTCACGACAAAGTACAGATTTTCCCATACCACCCACGGTAATATCCCAGACCAGCTTTTTCAATTGCAATACCTTCAAGCATTGGCAATAACTGTACGAAAGAAAAAAAAATTTTTGAATTTGAAATACTTTGAGAGTAAAAGAGTAAGATAATAGATATTAAGATATTCTGTACAACTCGTGGAAAAAACAACGCTGGAGGGGAGAGAGAAGTTCTTCCATTCCTGAATTGAAATTGAATTTAAAAATTAATTACGATCAAGACTCAAGTGTAGGACCTTGAAGTAACAAATCTTGAGCTACGCCATGGTTTATGGCTGAAGTACCAGTACTACTTAGAATGAGGAAACAGTCCAGTGTTTATTTTCTATATATTTTTCTTGGAAGCAAGCCTGGAGTCCGCCCGAACCAGAGACCACGGAGCTATTCCACCCTTCTGGAGTTGTCTATCCCTTAAGAACCCTCGTCAAGAGGACTCATTCAGGGGCCCTCGTCCCTACAGGAGCACACTCGTCTCCTAGAAGAGCCATTCGAGTCCCGAAGAAGAGGCCCCCCCTTCCCCTACTGGATATTCCCCTTTGGACGGCATTAAGTTCCTCGAAAGCCCGCCTCCCTCTCTCCACGGAAGGACCTTCCCTCGTTAAGAGGTCCTTTCCGCCCATCCTTTCCCGCCCTCACCCGCATCAAAGGGCCTCGACCACTAGGACAAAGTGACCACGGACCCTTCCAACCTCGGGAACCTTCCGCCCGCTTTAAGTTCTGACCACTTCTACGTGTTTTTTGAAGAGGCTATTCCTCGATCACACCTCCACCCTATGTAAAATGTGCTTGATCCTATTTTAAAAAAATGGACAAACGATATCACATCATAAGACTGATCACGGAACAATGGTAAATAATTACATTTCACACGTTTAAAAGCAGTTCAAAAAGAAACAAAAATAAGTTTTTAGTACGATAACAATTATTGCGATCACACTAGCTTCTTCCCAAATTTAACAATAAATGGATGCTTCAGAAACTGTTCAAAGCAGCAGAATATCAGAATCCCCCCCAAAGAGAGTTATTTACGCGCTATTTCCAACGCTTTACGCATGCACACCATTTCATAATATTGGAGATAATAGTACTATGCATTACTAGCGTCCTAATGACTTAGACGGGATTGAAATACTTCCCACACAGCCTTTCACGTTATGAACTTCATTATCCTCGCACTTCTTACCTCCCATCATTCCACCCAAGAGGCCTGTAGTACCCTCCCAGACTTGCCCAACATTCTCTACTCTATCGCGTCCTTCAAAACACTCCCGTCTCTGATAACCAGTCCCATCCCCTCATTGTCACTTCCTAATTTCCTCCACCAACTTTCTCTCTTCTCCTACCGTTCCCAGAACTTCCTCGTTTGTTTGCTTTTACGAATCATTTTACATAAGCCATTCCCCGATGTTTAAAAGGGAACATATTAGTGGCCTGCGTGCCAAATAACTTGAAAATTATTAAACTTAGTATCCCAATGGGCTAAGGGAAAAGGGGGCCGTACGGCCTCATCCACCCCAGGATAAAGAAAGAAATGTCAAATGTCTCCTCCACGCCTCCAGTTGGTTTCCAACCTCCCTCAACAAAGTCCACGTTTCGACACTCTACAATTCCACTATTATATCAGACTAACTAATCAGTCTTTTCTAAACAAAAAAAACTTTTAAATGTAACAGTAGCTAATATGCCAACAAATTTACTACTCAACAATAGTTTTCCACGATATCAGCAAAAAGCAAAAATGATAGTAAAGACAATTAATGTATTGAATTAATGAATGATGGCGATACTTTATGGAAATTACGAACATTAAACATGGTAAATGAAGCAAACTTTGTACTTTCCACACAGCTTTATATATTCCCCGATCAATTTCAACGACTAAGCGTCTTTTTCAAAGGGGAGTTGGCCCCCCTTGAAAATGACGCTTAGTCGTTGAAATCGATCGGGGAATATATAAAGCTGTGCGGAAAGTACAAAGTTTGTTCAATTTACCATGTTTGAAGATTAATGTGTTTCCAGAACGCGGTTTCGAGGTTAAAAAGAACATTGAACTATCCCCTCGCGTCACCACTTTCGTTTCATTCTCATATGGTCTGTAAGATTGATAGATAATTTCGCAAAACTCCATCGACAAAACAAGTCTGCCATTAAAATGGAAACCTATTAAAACGAACGAGGATCTGCGTCAACTTCGAAATAGCAAGGCATACTAGAAAACTGGGAGAAGAATTGGAATTCAGAAGCCCGAAAAAGAAATAAAATACCTAACGTGAAATAGTAATGAGAGCGTCTGAGTGAAGTTCGAGGTGTAAAATAAAATGTGACTTAATTCATCGATCGATTAGTCACATAATGGATGAGAGGGCCCTCAGTGAGGATTTCGATACAGACTCTTAAATTCCCTTGCTTGCATTCATTCTCTCTGTCTCTCCGTAATACTATGCCATCCTATATGCTGAGCCATACGATTTTTACAATGATTTTGTAGCTCATGAATACAGAATATTTTCTACATCTAGCACTGCCTTCAACCTCGAAGCCTTTCGTCTGAGTCCGGAAAAGTCATCACCAAGCACACGGCTCCACACGCAAGTGAATATTTCATTGCCACCTCACTGACTTCCCTGAGAAATTACTAATCAAATTGTTAACAGAAAGAGAAGATAGTCACTGAAGTTTTACCTTTCCAGGAGCCTACTTAAATATTTTGGCTAAGTACTCAGCGTCATAGACATCACTATTCATCAATCCAATGCCCGAATACCGAAGAGTAGCAAGAATTTTAGACGGAAAATACTCTCAAAGGCCTTGATCAGTGGCTTTACATGAAAAAATCCTCGGAGGCAATTAAAATGATGTCATCAATCCGTAAATTTAAGAGTATAGCATTATTTTTACGCTTAATTCCATTTCAAATGAAAAGAGACTCGACGTAAGTAGAATGAAAAGAATAGGACAGCAAAGTCTGAATGAAAATTTTTAAAAAAATTTCGTTATAAGGGGGAATTACGGCAGCCAAAAATATCCCAACATGCATCTAATTTCACAGGCAAACATCTTTTTGTACATTCTACATTCAGCATGAAATAGTACCTTTAAAAGCAAATAATCATTGATATTAATCAACTGTTCTCAGTCAATTTGCGAAATCTTCATTTTTCATCGTTTGGATATTATTTTGGACTCAGTATGCGACGATTCCCTATGCTGTCGCAAGCATAACAGGAGAAATGTGTTTTTAACTGTGAGTCAGTTAGAAAAATTCAACCATATCTCAGAGTCAGCTGTTGCTTATGGTGTAAAAGCAAATACTAGGCAACCACTCCGTAGCTTCCAACTTTAAAAATGTTTTGCATGCTCGCCACAAAGTTATATTTCGCACAGTCACTCCTGAATTCCTTCGCAGGTTTCAATATCTAGCAAAAAAATGTAATAACATTGAGATTGAGATGAGAGTATTACACTTTCTAGCTGAGAACTATGAGTATTAGTTTTATGGTACTGACTTGAACCTTTAATGAAAGTATCTGTTAATTAGAGCTTCAATTGATTAGACCAACCCCCGAAAAAACTACTAATTGGTATAGTTGTAAACACTATTTATATAGCACCGTTTTTCCATGACTAGACTCCTGTGAAGTAAAATGAATATTTGGATAAAATATTTGCACTCTGATATGTTGTCAACTTTTAGGTTGAGCTATTTTAAACAACTGAACAATTAGTTGAAACAAATTATGTTATCTCTAACGAGTACCTTAAAATGCTGCTGTTGTTCTTTGAGCTAAATCTCCTCTTAAAGGAAACCATAAAAGAAATAAGTTATGCTGTGAAATCCAAGACGGAAAAGCTTCTTGATGTGATTTCTCTTCAGTACGGACAATTTAAAAGGGAGGAGACCGCCAAGTGAGTTCAATGATGTACTAAAATATTCACTTAATAATCACGCAGATCCTGTTTCTTTGTATAAAAAAATTAGGTAGCAATTAGATTATGTCTCATTGCTGTACGAATGCCCAGCACATTAAACGCTCGTCGAACAGAATGCGGTCAACACCAACAAGACAGGCTATGCAGAGAGGGCACGCGGAAGGGGTGTAGAACTAAATAAAATAAATAAGGTTGTAAAATTAAATTAAAAAAATAAAATAAATAAATAAGGTATTACCAGATTTGACACTTATGGTTAAGTGGTACAAGCCTTTCCGACTTTTAAGACCGCACTTCGAAGTCTGCAGATGATCTTCAAATTATACAGAAGTTGAAGTTTTTTTTTACATACATAGCTTCTTCACTTCAGCTTCTACAAATTACAGTCAATATTAAATGGGGAATGAAAACTTAAAAAAATCACATAACGCACTGTTTCAGGTGTTAATTTGGGAAATTGTCCCACAGTGGATGAAAGAAACTAACTTCGCAAATTTCACGGAGTGTTTTACTTGCGACCCGGGTTTCAACAATTTATGTCATTTTCAGGTCCTAAAGATGACATACTACCGAAACCCGATCGCGAATGAAACAACTCAGCGAACTTTGATAAGTTAGTTGAGAATTTTGAAATTGTTAAGAGACAAGGGGTTCCTAATGTATTGGTTTTAAATGACTTCCGAATTTAAATGTTCTACTTTTACCTCCGTGTTGCACCATGACCGTCCGCAGTCCCTTCCTCTTCACCTTGACCATCGGTGATTAGCAATACCCCACCTATTCTCCCCCCCCCCCGGTCCGTCCCCGTTATATCCCACTACCCCAAGCCACTACCCTATGTCAACTTCTTTTGACCCAACATTGCCGATTCAGTGGATCTTCCCTCCCTCAACCACTTCTCACCTAACCCCCCACCCCCAGGAAATTTGTATGTATGTGACTTGCACTCCCAGAAACTTCGGATATTGCACCCCTGATGATGACGTGCTAACATCGAAACCGATTGGGTTAAAATAAATTCGTGGAGTAAGTACAAAGTGAATCATTTCTCCGATTCACACTTCACACGAAATGTTCACACCAATCTTTGCATTTTTGAAGCTGAATGGATTTCGCATTCTTTGATCAACGGATAATGCTCCAACTTTCCTTATTTTCGCGGCAACTTCGCGTCTTACATTCTCAAGAAAATGCGTAACTGCCATTTAAATTCATCGTTTTTTATCTCTATCTGCAATAAATACGGAGGTAAATAGTTGCGAGTGTTTAATTCATCATTCTATTCTTTTTATGTAACTTATGTACTATCAGCCTAAATACCATCCGGAATTATGTTAGGAATGAGTGCATTTAGAAATCTGAACAAATTAGAGTAAACAATTGCCAGTGCACGTTTAGGAATGCATTAAATACGTTGTAGAATATCTATAGATTGCTCTAAGGAAACTCTACAGAACGGTGTACTAAATTTCTACAATTGCTTTAAGGAATCTGTACAGAATGCTAGGGAATCTCTACGGAACGCTGTAAGGAATCTGTACAGAAAGCTAGGGAATTTCTGCAGAACGTTCTACGGAATTCCTTAAAAAAAACTTTCAATACTTTAAGGAATCTCTGTAGAGTGGCCTAAAGAAATCTTTTAAGGAACTTCTACGGAATTTTTCAGCAGGATGAGCGTTTGATAAGGTGGCTGGAATTGCCACCTTCAATTAAGCACCTGCCGATTTAGCTTTATATGATTCCATTTTTGTGTTAAAGCCGTTTTTAAGACATTTGCAGCTCCAGAAATTATATTAAGATTTTTCGTGGACGATAGAATGAGACATGAGCCGCGAACATAATAATCTCAAATTATTAATTTCCACCTCGCTGAAGTGTAACGAGCACCTTCAGCTAGTCATGAGCCTTCCGTACCCCAAAAAAAAACACGGCTGATTTTCCCGAGCCCTCAGCGCGCGACGGCAAACGAAGAGGCGTCCCGACGCCCCCGGCCAAGGAGACGCGCGGACTTATTTAAAAATAAATGAGGGGCGGGAGGGAGGAAAAAATATCCCGCCGTCCGTTGATCCAACCGAATGAAATCCCTCCCACCGAATTATTTCGGCATCCACCTTTAATTCCGCCACGGCCTGGCTTCAACCACCTCCCACCCCCTCCCTTTCCCTCTCCGCGCCAAAATAAAAAGAAAACCCCGAAATCTCTTCCAAAAAAAAATCGACTAAAATAATAAAACCTCCCACAGTCCCCACAAATGGCACTCGTCATCCCGGAAGGGAGGGCCATCCATCTAGCGTGGAGACACCACGGTCACCGTTCCCCAAACTCGGGGGTTTGAGGTTCGGCTGGGAGAAAGCTCTGGGCTCGACCCACCGGGAGATGAAACGTTAAGATGGTGGCGGGCGGTTCGCCGTTCCTGCCGTGAATAGATATATTTACGAACACACTCCCTCCGGAGCTCGTCCATTTCTGCCACACCTTCTGCCAGCCGAAAAAGATAGTTGCGTCGGCAAAACGTTTGCAAGTTCAATATTCTGTCTCATTTTCGGTTTTTTACATTCGCGTACGAACAACATACGAAGTTCCCATATGCATATGCCGACTATTTATCAATTTAAAGATCGGTACCATGCAGTACTCGACCATTTCTTGATGTTTCCATTTTGCTAAGCTCTTCCTATTAAGAAAATTCTTCCCCATAACATCCATCGTTACTTGCACCGTGTATCTCAAATTAGTTTTCCTTTTCGGTTCTTCCGAACGCCTTTTCCTTACTGTCTTCTTAAGGTAATCATGTCTCATGATGTATCCAATTTAAGTTGTACTTTCTTTTCTTTCAGAATTTTCTTCAGCTTCCCCCGCACTTCTTATAACCTATTTGTTTGTTTCTCGATCACCAATTTTTTTTATTATCATTCGTACTGCCACTTTTATAAGTTTCTAGATTTTCCCTTTTTTCCATCTATTCTCCATTGACTGTAAAGTCGATACAAGCCTTTTCACCTCTTAAGAATATTTCTATTTGTCTTTCCGAAAGATACATCTGTCCATGCTTCTGAAATTGAGTCTGTGACATGTTCGACAGTGACTGTATTCCCACATTGGAAAGGCAAACTATTGTTTATTCATGAGAAAATGACTAAACGAACTCCATGCTAACTTTAAGTTCTTTGTATTTCCAGCTCCTCCTATTCCACAAAAACATTCATTCTTCAGTACATATTTAAGTTAAACATAATTTGGAACATAGGTTTTCGCAGCGGAATTCATCGTCGTCAGAGGCTTTCGGGTGCAGCTGCGTATAAAGCGTTGTCGCGCAACATAATTGACGATTGAGGCATCTGTCCTATTTCTCTGATTTTTTTTTCTTCTCACCCTGACTGCCCGTCCACTACCCTAACTCAGGCTGTAATGATCCAGTATGATGCCTATCTTCTAGTAAAATCCTAATTTCTGAAATACTTAAAAACATCTCCCAGATTGTCAAATCGTTTAAAGCATTTGTACCTTTATCTTTCGTCCTCCAAGCTACAAAAAAATATATACATCGTAATAACCTTAAAGATTGATAGCTCAGTGGGTGGAGCGTCGGGCTACTGACAGCAAGTCCCGGGTTAACCTCTGGGAGAGGTCTTTGAAAATTTCCAGCTAAACCCAGGTTGCGTAATTTTCTAGGCACCAGAGAAACTCTATTCCAGAGAAACCTCACGGTTCAAGGAGCTTCCTTGAAGTGCAAATTCCACGCACAGTAGGGCCAAGTACTTGAGGGCTCTCAACAAGCGGACCGCCACTGGTGTTGAGCACTATGGTTCTTCCGTCATACCACGTTCCACATTATTCTTAGGGACGGAGTGGGAGGTGGTTTCGTCCCCTCGAAGACACAGCTTGAAAGGGACGAAACATGTGGGAAACATCGGCGGGGATATTATTTTAAGCCACGCGAAACCCCCGGGACACGCGAAAACCACAACTTCACACACTCACCCGTCGCTCAACCCGCTGGGATCGTGAAGGATTTCGCTACCGCTGGCACGAACCGCTCTGCCGATCAGAAACCAAAACCAAGATAGATAGATGGAGTTTCCATTCAGAATGCCCGCATGGTGGTAAATAGTAAGGTGGTAAAAAGTAAGCTTCGTCTATTTGCCGATGATGCAGTAGTGTACAGGGAAATTCTATGCCCAAACGATGAAGAATATTTAAAGGATGACACAAAAGATATTGAAAATTGGTGTGATACATGGCAGTTAGAATTAAATTTTCTAAAATGTCTAGTAATGAATTTTTGGAAAAAGAATATTTCTCCTCCTAGCACTTACAAAATAAGTAATAATGTATTAAAAAACGTGGAATCCATTAAATATCTTGGAATAAGACTGATACATGATCTTTCCTGGGGTAAACACATACGTGAAATAATGGGTCAAACGAAATCGTAAACTGGGATTCGTCAAAAGAGTACTGGGTAAATGTGACGATCATGTACGAGAAATCAGCTTCTTTTCCCTTGTTAGACCTCATTTGGAATATGCTGCCAGTGTATTGGATCCCTAATAAATCGGTCTAAATAATGAACTTGAACAAGTGCAGCGAAGATCGGCAAGATTTGTAAAGGGACGGTACGATACACTTACTAGCGTAACTAGTCTTTTAAATGAATTAAATTGGTAATCAATGTCAGATTTCAGGTTGAAATTTAGACTTAATCTCTTAAACAAATTCCAAGACCACATTTTCAGCGATGATGTTAAAAATATTTTGCGAACCCCAACTTACTATGGTAGGCTGGTCCATAATCACAAAATTAGAGAAATTGATTGCCGAACTGACAGATTCAAAATGTCCTTTTTTCCTCGCACAATTAGGGATACGAATAACGGTAAATATATCCAATACGAGTGTAGCAATGGATAACATTGGTAGCTGAATGTTGGTATGAGGACTTGAAGCTGACCCAACTAACAACATGTTTTTGCATGTTTGCTTTGCTATTTTATCTTTTTTGAATTGTGAAGTATAGAACAGTATATAAATACTAATCCTTACTTATGCATGATAAGTAGTGCATGTTTGGTGAGAATTCACCCCTACCACACACCTTTATGTTGGCTTGCAGGGTATTATGTAGATGTAGATGGTATCGCAGAAAAATAAGGTACAAATGAAATAATCAAATGAAGCTCTAACATAAATTGGAAGATTTTTCAATTTCCCCTGCTTGTGGCACTCGTAGAAAAACTCTGTAAAGGTTGGCGTCAGTGGAACCACTTCTTTCCGCGTTACTTTTTTAGGAAAATCACAATAGAACTTTCATGTATGCGAGGCAGAAAATGATGTGTAATTTAGGAAAATACCGCTTTTTAAAATCAAAACCAAATGCCATTTCACATGTAACCCAGAACGACATTTTTCCATTTTAGAAGAGGACATCAGACCATGAGGAAAGAAAAAATAACTATTAGGTAGTTATGCGCTTCATGTGGAGCGTAGTTTTGCACGTATTTGAGACCATGACTTTAGGAAATGTATCACGAGAAAAATTGGAAGCTTCAGAGGTATAATGGACGGAAAGGAGGACAGTTGAAGAAATGTTGAGCATAGTGAGGGTAGAAAGAAGGCTCTTAGCAAGAAAGAGTAAGGACAAATGAAACAGGTAATTAGGGAGACCACGGGATACTGAGGGACGTTTACGAGAGTATATATCTGGGTAAACAAGGAAGAGGAGGGAAATCAAAAGGTATTTTAAATGGTGTGAGGGTACGCAGGAGGTATGCTGATCTAAAGAGAGAAACAGCGCGGTTTCTCTCTTTAAAACTAAGGCATCTTTATAACTAAGATATTGTTAATGTAAAGCATTATTTTAATGGATAGTTTAATTTTTAATTCGATCAAATACCTCCAAAACGCCAACATCAACTTAACTTGGAAGATATTCGGAAAAAATGAAGTCTGTAGTTTTTTGGAAATTTGGTCATGTTTGAGCCCCTGTATCTACCTAACGGATAAGAATCATAACAAATGCCGTAAATACCATTCCTTAATTATCAATCTTTAGTATTAGTTTGAATTTTCAAGTTTTTACATCGAAAAAAAGCAATGTTTTGGACGTTTTTCCAGTTTTTTTCGATTTCCGAACATTGTGCAGTATAGGAAATCAGGCGTTAGGAAAAGCCATTGCAAAGGTCAGGGACCCTACATCAAAAATCACCCATACTTGTAGTACACACGCTAACTACCTACACTAAAACTACGATTATTTATTAAATAAGGGCCCCCAGTCTCTCCCAAATTTTGAGTTATAGACGGAAAAATGCAGTAATTTCAGGAAAAATTCACTTTGACTCCTCGACAGAAATGGCACTGCATTTAGCCAAGTTGTTTGGAAAATTTATTACTTGATAAAAATATGTTCGTCACCTTATTTTACACATTCTTGGTCTAAATTTCAACTGAGGAAACGTTATCTGGCGTGATATGTTGGAATTTATCCATCACGGAAAATGAAAATAACTTAGTAAACTCCACAGAGAATTTTATTCAGACAACCCGGGTCTCAACACTTTGTGTCATCTTCAGGTCCCTGAATTTTCAGAAAGTTATTTTCATTCTCCACCTAAATTTCACTCCTCGGAAGATTAGTCATTTTTATTCGGTATTAGAAGTACTTGCCAAACGACATGGAGGAAATGGGATAATTTCCCACTCATTTTGATTCATGTACAGGAAAAATTACTAATTTTCAGCTCAAATCACGGCACGATATTTTCGCCGTCACCAGGCCTCAATCCTGGTTTGACGCTGCTCTCCACTCGACTCTCCTATCAGCTAACCTCTTCATGTACCTACTATTTATAATGGGGTCGTTTACCATATTTTTTTACTGCCGAATATCATAGAGTATGTAAAATGAAAAAGACCCGTATTTTTCGTTTTTTGATCCGTCATTTATTTCTCGAGTTCTAAGCGGTGAAAAACTGATATTTTTAACCCTTTCGGAAAAGTGGGTGTGGTGCAACCTCTGACGTATATCGACTTCGTCCAATCACAACTGAGCCCGCGAAGCTATTTTGACTTATCGCAATGGAGGGGGGGAGGGGACACAGCTGACTCTGCGAATAGCAGCAGTTGCGACAGCATCTGCGCGAGCAGACCTTCCGAGAACCCCCCTCCACTCCCTTCCCTTCCTCGAAAAGCAGTCAAGGACGGGAGGAAAATGACGTCAATGTTATCACAGCAGCTTTTTCGGTGGGCGTCACCTTTTGCTTATTTTAATTTTTGATTCATGAGTGAATGGCTGTGGTTAGAACACTAATTTTTTCACTAAAATTCTTTTTTCATTTCCATCTAACAATCTCGTGCAAAAAATTGCGATTTCGGTTCTGAGTAAACGCCCCCATTCTTCTGCATCTCATTCTTCTCTATTCTTTCTTTTATATGTATCTCATACGAGACCTTTCTTTGCCATTCTTTCCATTCAATTTTCCCTCCAAGACTGTCTTCATCAGACCATCATGTCTCAAGATGTGGCAGATTAGGTCGTTTCGCCATTTCAACTTTTCCGTCAGACAGAATCTTATTCCCAAGGGTAGGGGCGGGATTACACAACTATACTCCACAATGTTCTTAAGAGTTCCCATACCATGATTCTTCTTGACAAGTTCGTTAAATATTCCATCGAACATATAAATAACAAGGATTGCATCGCCTTGATTATTACATAAAAATGGAAAACATCAATTCATCTCAATTACGATTAATCTATATGTGTATCGAATGCTGCCAGAATATTCATGGAATTCTGCTGTCCTCTTCCTTAAGGCCGCTTTAAACGATACAATTTTTTGTACAATTTCTTGTACAAACTCTTGTATGAGGAAATTGTACCGTGTAAAGCGGCAAATTGTATGAACGCTTGTGAGATTGTCTGAATGACTGAACGGGAAATGGAACCTGTTCTAATTCCATTCAGACAAACATACAATGTCGTTCAGTTTATACAAGCGTTTGTACAAGAAATTGTACAAAAAATTGTATCTTGTAAAGCGGCCTTTAGAATTCCAAAAAATGATAAACTCGAAATCTTTTCATATGATCATGTTTAGTTCTTTTTGCTACAAACAACATTTCTCGAATACATCAAACATATACTATGAACAATTCTATTACCATTGATAAAGCCAGATACCTACGGACGGAATTCGCGTTATAACATATTGTTATTTCAATAATTTATTCAACACAGTCCATTTAAATTCGAGCTTGACTGTTTTCTTGTAGCAACCATGGTAAGCAAGACTGTGGGAGAAACTTATATCTGGCAAAGCAATGAAATACATATATAAATAAAATATCGTGAAACAAAAAAAGAGTTCAAATGAAATGTATATCAATGAAATAACATTACGTGAAAACAGTCACCTCATTCAGTATCCTAGTCACGTAAACTATTTTATGCGCATTCGCTGTATTTAGGATTTCAAATTAAAAACATCATTACATGTCAAAAAGTGCTGTAACCATTCACCTCCGTAATGTCAACGTCTTCTCAAATACTAACTTTAAGTAAATTCTTGAACCCAAGAAAACATGTTGAATCAGTCCTTCAAATGAGCAGGATTCAAAGTGAGAGCGTATTAGTCGCTATTTTAATTATTTAAATTATCTGTACCACTTCATATCACTAGGATATCAACCAATTCTACGTTATGTCATTTTAACATGACAAAAGTTTACACAAAGGTTTTGAGGTAATATGATTCTCAGTTTCCTAAAGGCCGTTTTACACTGTCACTGATACTGCGCAGGCTCTTGCGAGAACACTTACGCAAGAAATATTGCGCCGTGTAAAGCGACGACTTGCGAGGACAGGCAGCGCCACTGCGCGAACGCTTGCGAGCAAATTAGAACATGTTCTAATCTGATACATGTGTTCGCGCAAGTTTGAAGTTTATTTCTCTCGCTAGATGGTGCAGAAGTAGCGGCAACGAACGGCCTGGGGAATTTTAGCAATTAAATAGGTTGTCGATGATTGAGTTGGGTGTTTTTGTTTGCACTCAACTCCTTAGGTACTGAATAAAGTGCAATAATGATGATCTGGGCGATTAATCACGTGGAAGCTTAAATCTCGTTTGTAAAGGAAGAACTCGTTACCTTCGCCCACATACGTTCGTTCGCGGTGCAAATTTTGGGCTAAGTATACGGGACTAGGGTCTCCACTATTATGTTTAGACTATGGCTTAAAACATATTTAAATTGGTGGTAATTCATCGCATCTTTCACGTCCAAATAGTTGCTACTTCATAGATCTTGACGTTATGCGATATATTGACAGTATTACCGCTACTGAATGGTATACTGTCACTGACATAATTCACCGACGATTGCACCGTGTAAAGCTGTCAAGCAAGCGTCCTCGCAATTCTCTACGTCACGGACTTTCGCAGACGACTGCTCAAACGCAATCAACATCAACTTGCGCAGTTTCAATTAGCGTGTAAAACGGCCTTAAGAAACTTAAACTCGAGTTTTCTAACCACGATCTCTATTATAAGTGCATATATGACAAAATGAGGTAAATTCAGAAAGGGATTTAAAATCATGAGACTTACCAACTTAAATTTTCAAAGCATGAATTATCTTATTAGTCGACACAACCATAATATTGAACTAAAATTCCTTTCGAAACTGAAAGGAAATAAGAGACGACTGCTTAACCTAAACTCAAACTTGATAATTCAAGATCCATGCAAATCATGGGTGCAGCGCAACTTCGAAACAATGCTTGAGGGTGTATCACGCGCTAAATAAAATCTTAACGTCACCACCATCCACATTTGTGCTAAATTCATTCGTCATCATTCGTGATAGAACAGAGTCATTGACTTCACTTCAATGAACACTACGAGTAATTTTAATCAAAAAACCTGCGTAAGCAACTGGTGAGAGAGGTGAAAAAATGAGAGGAATACACTGGCGGACAGCAGGATTCGAGAATCCGTTTCTCCTAAGCACCATCCTGGACCAAAAAACAAAGCGAACTTAACCCTGAGCTCCAAATGACATCCCCCCCTAGCATCCGCTTTTTCCCCACTCCTTTCATCCTCTCCCACCCCTCTTCCACGGCAGTTAATCTCGCAACCCCTGCCACGCATCTTTACGACGGCACGGATGCTTAGGTGTAGACGTAGAACGTAAGTCTGTCTGCAGAGCAAGATGTGCGATCAAATTTCTCATCCTCCATCTCGTCTTTCTTCAGTCCATGATTACACCAAATGTAGGAACAAATGCCATGGAGATTGTATGCGTAAGTAAGAATGTATATTATGAATAACGTAAGTAAGAATAAGTATTGGAGCATAGTGGGCTTGAAATGTACGATATTATTTGATTAGTTCGCTAAAACGAAACCAGAGAGCCGGGAGATGAGGTGGAGACTCGGAGAGACTTCACGAAGACGACGTTTTCACGGATCGTCTCCAAGAGTCTCACTTGAAGTCATTTAAGTATTTCCACGCGCCGTTTTTACGGCCGGGGCCATCGCGTGCCAACTCAGAATGAAAGTAGTCACGGCGAGTGAGAGAGACACTGACCCTCCCCACGCCTACTCATCTCACCTAGCCCTTACACGTGACCTCGCCAACACCTCCTGCACCCGCTCCACACTCCTCTTACGTCGAGTTGAGATCATCATCATCATGGGTCAACAATCCTAGGATTGGTTTGACGCAGCTTTCCACTAGATTCTTCTATCGGCCAACCTTTTCATTGTGACGTAATCTTTTACATCCTTCACACCCTGTTCCATGTATCTCATACGAGGCCTGCCTTTTCCAATCTTCCCGTTCACCTTTTCCTCGACGATTGTCTTCATCAGGCCATCGTGTCTCAAGATATGGCCGATTAAGTTGTCCCTTCTTCTTTTTAGAGTTGTCAGCAGACTTCTCTTTTCTCCCACTCTTCTTGGTACTTCCTCGTTACTTACTCGGTCGATCCATTTAATCTTCAGCATTCTTCGATAGCACCACATTTTGAATGCTTCTGCCCTTTTCTTCTCCGCTGCTGTCATCGTCCATGCTTCACTGCAGTCAAGAAACATGCTCCAGCTGTATGTTCTGATGAACTGTTTCCTTACTTCTACGCTTGTATTTCCAGCTGTAAGTAGATTCTTCTTTTGAAAGAATGCCCTCTTTGCCTGGGCTACTCTACTTACTGTTTCTTTCTTGCTTCGTCCATCGTTGGTCATTTGGCTTCCTAGGTAACAGAACTCTTTTATCACTTCCAGTTTTTGTTTTCCTAGTTTGATATTGGTTTTGGCCTCTTCTTTCTTGCTGCACACCAATATCTTTAGTGTTCTTATTATTTTTCTTCAGCTGATATCTGGTCATTGTCCTTTCCATGGGTTACTAGAGTCTTGTTCAGATCCCTCTCTGTCTCTGCTATGAGTGCTATGCCATCATGAGATGTCGAGTTATTAAAGCAATGCGATAAGCTTGGCGACGTTGTAAACATGTGTTTGGCAAAATCAAATTCCAGGCCATAACAATCGAGCCACGATGTAGCTCAGACGGTAGATAGTTTGGCTAGGGGCCCGGGTTCGTGTTCGGTTGGGGCCTTAGGACACCAATTATCAAACACAAGCTGAATGATTTTCCTGGTTGCCGCATTTTTCTGTAAAAAAAGACCAGACGGTACATGAAAAGGAACTACCCCTCCGATGACACACCCCGTTATGGGAATTTTACACATCAGGGTAGGGGAAAATTTCCTTTTTTCATTCCGTCCGTGTTTTTCCAGAAAGATCTCTTGCCTAGAGAATCGTTCCGCTTGTGTTTAACTGGACGTGTGAAATACCTCTTCAATAATCAACCACGGGACCTCTAGTCAGTAGTCTATCTCTCAACTCGCTTGGCTAATAAGCCGTCAGACAGGAATGGGGGCGTTTACTCGGAACCGAAATCGCAATTTTGTACACGAAATCGTTAGATGGAAACAAAAAACGAATTTTAGTGAAAAAATTAATCTTCTAACCACAACCATTCACTCATAAATCAAAAATTAAAATAAGCAAAAGGTGACGCCCACCGAAAATGCTGCTGTGATAACATTGACGTCATTTTCCTCCCGTCCTTGACTGCTTTCAGAGGAGGGGGGAGGGAGTGGAGGGGGGTTCTCGGAAGGTCTGCTCGCACAGATGCTGTCGAAATCGCTCCCATTGGCCGAGTCAGCTGTGTCCCCCCCCTTTTCGATAAGGCGAAGTAGCTTCGCGGGCTCAGTTGTGATTGGACGAAGTCGATACACGTCAGAGGTTGCACCACACCCACTTTTCCGAAAGGGTTAAAAACATCAGTTTTTCGCCACTTATAACTCGGGAAATAATTGTCGGATCAGAAAACGGAAAAATACGGGTCCTTTTATTTTACAAACTCTATCAGATTCGGCAATAAAAAAAATATGGTAAACGACCCCATTATATCCATCAATGCACACCCTATTTGATGGTTCAATAATAACAATAACAATTTTCATATTTGTTCACCTACTAAATGGCTTAAGTTCAGGCTTGGAAGCGGGTTGAGACTTCACGAGAGTACGGTGATAATATGGTATAACAACAGCTTCAAGGGTCTCTTCCGAAGTCGAACCTGGGACTCCCGAAGAACAGCCGTAGGCTCTACCCACGCTGACACCACTGGGAGAAAAAAGCACCCCACGATGACCACACCATACATAAATCGGCAAAAATGCTTTTTTTTTAGCCGAAAGGTCGAGATCACATTTCTGCGAGAGCCCGTTGAATATGAGAGAAGAGGGGCGAAACGTGACGAGGGGTAATTTACGGGTCCGACCCCGAGGCATCCGCATTCCTTGCTTCGGCGGGACCGCATCAAGTGATTGGCCGCGCTATGCGGCCCACTCCCCCCCTTTGACAAGGCAACTTGATGGGGTTTGCTTACACGCGAGCATTCGGGGCCCACACACAGATTGGAATGTCTCCGGCGAGCAGGGACCGGGCGACACGGGCCACTGGGAGTTGAGCCGCCCCTTTGAGCAAGAGCGCTCCGCAGTCGACACTCCGAGCCGGACAACGGTGTGGAGGGGAGCCCGGGACACTCAAAAACCAAGCCTCGAGGGAGAACAACGAGGAGTGCGGATCGGCACGCTGAAACTTTCTACACTCGGCTCATATAATCCAGGACCACGAAAACCTCTATGCATCTATATGTATATTGTAACTAGGGATGGGTCGGTTCCACTTTTTTTCGGTTCCGGTTTGGTTCTTAACTTCGGTTCTCCGTCCCGATTCTCGGTTCCGGTTCTTAATTTACCACTTACTTTGCATTGCTTAGTGGTAAGATAAGATAATCAATAATCATTTTCAGAGACATACTGCTTGAAAAAGAATACCTACTTCATTATATTTTTGTGTTAGTATATATACTATATTATGATACAATTTACGAAAATTATATGAGGACTCCCACCTCCAAAGGAGATGGACGTAACATATACCTATCATTCAGAATATCCTTATTACGGCGGTATTTCATCACTTAATAGAATTGGATGTAATAAAATAAATCATATAGTCATTTTAACGACTGAATTAGAAAAATTCGCGGCAACTTTGAAGCATCTAAGTACACTATTTCACCGGGTTTTAATGTGAAGCCTCCACTTCCAGAGTGTGAGCATGTTTCAAACTAGTTTTCGCGCCAATTTCTCGGTACCGATTATTTTTGGCCTCGGTTCCGGTTTCGGTTCTAAGCTCAAGAACCGGCGGAACCGAGAAGCGAACCGACTCATCCCTTATTGTAACCAAACTACCATAAATAAAATCCGAAAATAAAATCACAATTCAAATTAATAGTAGATAAATCATAATAAAATAGCATATAACAATAGATAACTAGGGACGCCTAAAATAAATCAATATTTACTTCGGGGGAGTTCAGGCCCCCTATTCTCGATGTTCCCGTGACTTAGGTTACCATGCGTTCAGCGAAACCGAGGTTGCGTTTGCCGCGTATTCCCATTTCGCGTGATCACCCAAGTGATAAGCTTCGGGGACTCTCCGCTGATCATGACGACATACCAAATACGTCATCAATTTTGGCCAATCCGGCAATGGCAAGGAGGGGGGAGGGAACAGATGAGCAATGAAATGTGGTATGCGTCGTTTTGTTTACTGAAGTTAACAGTTTGTTTACAGTAAGTCATCATCCATAATGTTAGTTAAAGAATTTGCAAATGTTTTTATTTTCGAAATACGAATATATTAAAATTCATCATTATGAGTTGTTGAATAATAATCTAATCAATCGTCTACTGATAAGGTAGGGTGAATATCTCGTAATAGTTCTTATCTTATGCCGAAGGACAAAGCCAACTGCCGAAAAGTTGTGATCAACCCAAAGAAATCTAAAGAAGACCGTGTCGCAAAAACAAATAATTCTTTCCTACCCACTTCGATATACTTCTTGTTAATAGAAAGCAATACATATTAAATAGCCATATAAGATGTTCATTGTACTAATGACGAGAATTAAGTTAATTGAACGTCATGTGAAGCAATGAGCAAAGCAAGTATTAGTCAATAGCGGTTAACATATTGAAAGAACTTGTGGAATGATGTGCTAATGTAGGAATATTTCATCAGTGTTGGATTCCAACTTTTTGTTAACTCTTGGAAATGTAGAAGACAGGTCAACACAGTATTCAACATTGCAGAAAAAGAGATTAATTATAATTCGATGCAAAGAAATGCATGTCATGGATTTTCTTGTCAAGTTACTATGCAAGTGATGACACTATACTTCAGCATTTTGAAAATATGAATGTGCATAGAATATGCCTAAGATGAAGTAAATGATTAATCACACTTAGACCATTAGGTATAGAATTGTTTTCACTGCATTACAAATTTGATGTTTTTTGAATATTTTGTCAATTATTTTGTTCATATATAAAACAAAAAGGCTTTGACAATGATGTTATAAGCAGTAACTTACACAGAAATATTTATCTTGAGGAAATTCATTGCTCTAGTAGCAATAAACTATAAGTTTGTACTTTAAGAAGGTAGGTTACATAAAATTTCAAAACCTTGCATGCTTTGAACCCAATTAGTTGAAGGCATACACTAGCTGAAATCAGAAATGCATGAATATGAAGTCAACATTAGGCATAACTCTTCCTGGAGTGTTCAAATTGTATATGTCTGCACCTACCCACTGAATGGAAATTCAAGTTGGGAGTGCTCTGTGTATCAGCAGAGTATAAATGCTCACTAATATGCTCTAGATCATGGGTATGTGCTTGTTTCTTAGGAACAATTCTCACAGATGGTGCATTCTTTGCATACATGTTAGCCCAACCATTAATGCCAAGCCATTCTATTGTCACAATAATGTTGTTTTCTTAACATTGGATTGCTCAAATTGTCTAAGATAAAGAGAACTAAGAGGGTGGGTTAAGAAGGACAAAGCTTAAAAATAAATGAGGGTATGATGCTTGGTGAAGGAGTTGATACAACGACGTGTGATGTTGGAGTACAAGAAACCAAATTTTAATTCCATTTAAGAGAGCTCTGGTGCCTTAATAGACATTACTGCAAATACTGCCAACTGAGTTAGGGTAAATTCTGACAGAATACCCATACTGATATCATAACAAGTACTGGCACACATCACAGGTTAACCATTAATTTCAAGCCACTGTATCACAAAACTAATTGCATTTTCAATATTCTGGAAAAAGGTATGCTTTGGAGGAGGGCTAGGAGGTGATCAATCAATCCATGCAAATGATTTTATAAGTTGGATGGGTGAAAATCCTCAGGAAAAATAAAAGTTCCAGGAATTTTGCTACATGCAGATTATCATGGATTGAAAATATTTTGCCTAGGAAGATGATAAAGTGGCTGATGCTCTTAGTGTGAAATACTTAGTGGAGTAAACATTCAAACATATTTCATGTAGAGTAACATGGATAAGAATGTGATGTTATTACATCACAAAATATAGATACATGCCAAATGCTCAGACTAGTCTGCTGCTTGAGTTCATTAAAATTTGGGGCCTCATTATGATGTTGTCAAGAATAATTTAGCACTTCCACTACATTAAATAAATAATGCTATTTTTTTTAAATCTCTAACTTTTAATTTGCATTTTAGCACTGTCAATAGAATGTAAAACTATGATGGTATCACACATCACTGTGCATGTATTGTAATGAACAGAAACATGAAATTCTGACAGCAAATAATATCCAGCAGGAGAAATAAATATATGTCATGGAGCACCAGAAAATTTCTGATATAAATACCAGCTAAAGCAATGTTTTTCCCTCTTCAATGATGCAATATTTAATTGCAAGAACTTTTCACACTCCCTCCTACATCTACTTATATATACTGAAAATCAGGCATTATCTAAGATTTGATACATTACCTTTAGGGATTGATGAAGCATATTATCAACCATTACAATTAGAAATTCCGACCCATGTGAGCATATACCTGTATACTACATTGAAATTACAACTCACAAAATTGAGTGCCTTACCTATAGTTCACAAATATTTACCAATCAATTAATTAGGGAAATTTTGAGTGAGAAAAGCGAAATAAGATGAAAGACACTCCTATTGATGATAATCTGGGTTGTAGGCTAGGGTGTATGGAAAGGAAATGTTACAGTATCTGCAATAAATTATATATTTTCATTTTGTGTCATAATTCACTCATGAAACATTCCACACACTGACTGAGGTAAAATTAGAGATAGTCAACTAACATGCCCTATCTAATTTGAAATGAAAAATTCCCCAAGTTTTGACACTTAAAAGGCCACACTATTTACTTGCCACGAAAATATATGTATGTTGAACCATCATACGTCTTAATTTGATTATGATTCCGATAGTATTTTAAATTGAAAAAGAAGCCATTGAGCGTACAACTTCACAAAAATCCTGCACCTTACGACATATACCGATGGTAGGTTTAGGTAGATACAAGTAACATAAAAACTAGTACTTTCAAGGACAATTATGAAGCAAACGCATTATTTCCAGCAAACGTAACACACAGTTGTGAAACAAGCACGTATGAAAACGCTATTTCCTTCATATATCCATTAATATCCTAGGTGAGAATGATTTATACCTTTTACAAGGTAATCTGCCACTTAACACTCAAAAGAGCTTTTGGAAAACATTTATTAGCACGGAAGTACATGATGTAAGCAAAGCATCGTAACATGAAGTACTCAAACACTTCATTCATTAAAGCACAAATGAGACAAAACATCAAATATGAATTATTCTTTGGTACTCACTATCAGCTCCACATACGCTATGGTTCACCAAAAGCCTAACCTTTTTCTATCCTAACTAAAATGTAAACATAACCACCCATGCCGAAGTGAGGTGAACCGCGACTTGTATTTAAGTTGTGTGATACAATGTGTCACAAAATGGCAAGAGCATTGTGTTACAAAATAGTTACAAGGCCATTTGAGAAACATATATCATTACGAAGTACACAATGTAAACAGCAAAACAAGAAGTCATCACACTACGATCATTCTGATACGTATCTAGTACAAGCACAAATACGTCAAAAATTTAACAAGAATTGTTTTTCAGAGCACGCCATTATACCACTTATGTTATAAATCACCCAAAATTGTCTTTTACTCATCATACTCGAAGTTTTACACCTCTCCCAAACTGAAATGAACTGTATCACGCAACTGATTTGGGTGATAGATCTTGCGATAGCTAACCTAGGCTGTAACCGGCCAATAGCAGAACCAGCATAAGAATGTGCTCTCTGATTGGTGGAGCGTAACCTGTGAGCGGGAGTTTAACACGGATTGCGATGCGTTAAGAAAGAGAATTCAACGTCTCACTTTTTGCGAGAATCAGGCGACTCGCCCTGGTTACGGGGCAGGTTACGAGAACCAGAATAGGGCCCCAGGGCCCGTATTCTCGTTTGAAACGCAACCTCGGTTATCTCCCCAGCAACGAAACCGAGGTTGCGTTTCATTGATTTCCTCATTAGAATGTTTACAGAAAGTTAACGCGAGTCCCGAAAAACCTATGTTATCCCTTGGATACCACGAGAGTTTCAGAAAGAGAATAAGGACCCAGGATGACGAAAAATAATAAACAAGTAACAATGGGTGCTTTCCATTCGTCGACGCAAGCTGACAAGAGTCGACACAAGTCGTGTTTACTGCTTTCCATTCGTCGACGCAAGCTGACAAGAGTCGACACAAGTCGTGTTTACTGCTTTCCACTCGTCGACGCAAGCTGACGAGAGTCGACACAAGTCGTGTTTACTGCTTTCCATTCATCGACGCAAGCCGGCGAGAGTCGTACCCAGTCGTGTTTACTGCTTTCCATTCGTCGACGCAAGCTGACGAGAGTCGACACAAGTCGTGTTTACTGCTTTCCATTCGTCGACGCAAGCTGGCGAGAGTCGACACAAGTCGTGTTTACAACTTTCCATTTGTCGTGCGTAGTCGTGAGTTACCGACACAAGCGGACTCACACTGTCTCTGACGGGAAGCTGAGTCGACTGAGTTTGAGACATCGGCAAGAAGATTTGCGCAAGCGTTGTTGGCACGAAATTGGAAAATTTGCAACTTTTTCTAGGTAAGACGTCAAGCGATAGCCGAGCCTTTCGCGCCAAGGGGACCAGGGCTTTACGTCCCATCCGACGGACGGAGTACTGAACTTGAAATGCCCTCCACTAGGCACTCAAGTGGGGACAGGTTTTCCACTGAAAAATCCGCCACTGCCGAGAATCGAACCCAGGCCCTCGCGTGGGAGGCCAGTACTCTAGCCAACACACCAACCCGATCCCCTCGAAACCCGGAACGGTAAACAAATCGAAAGTGCGGTCAATACCAAGTCACTTTATTTCGATTAAGTTGATGGCTTTACTTCGTTCCTAAAGACTTACCATAAACCAAAAAGGTTTTACCATAGAAATTGGCGTAAAATGAACTAATCCAAAGAGTGCTTATTTAAACTTAAATTTGTTCTCAGGTTCATAATATCCAAAGAATGAAGTCACTGCATATAACGCAAAATAAATTAAGCAGAAAATTTTCATTCAAGAAAAGGTGAGTTCGAGCACAGATTTAGCGAAAACCACCCATCAACTACTGTTCTCCTGCCCGGCTTGGCGCACTATGATACCGGCTTACAATTTCTTTGCTCTATATACCGCTCATACCCCGATATTTGTTCGGAAAATGTGTTCGCGAAACAATTCACTTACGATTAGAAGCGTTCGATTCCCTATGTTCCACTGCAACTTAACCTTGATTTATAGTCTTTCAGCGATGCTCCGTGGTTACTCCACAGTGCTGTAAACATTACCAATTCGTGAAATATTTTGGTTTGATTTATGACGATTAAGGTGAGGTATGGGGAACAGCATCGGCCAAAAAGATTTACATCGTTTTAAAGGCAAAAAAAAACCTGCTCCTAAATATGCATAGAATTCTCTATGGCAAGAGTCCGAAGTAACAGACTAATACGTTGATGTCCAGGTATACACTACTTTGTCGGAGGCGATTTGACTCTCTTCCCAACATCCTGTGACCGAAAGCATGGAAATTCATAGTCACCACCCTTTTTTGAGGAGGCTATAGAACATTTCCTCGATCACCTATCAAACTGGACTGCCCTTTACCCATCTTTATTGCGATGTGCAGCTGTTGCTGTCTAAAGCAGGCTGATAAAGACGAAAGAGTAGGATAATGATCTAAGTATTCAGGATATCTTGAGGTCTTGCAAGGGAGCTATAGCTTTCTGGGTAAGAGGGAGGGTGGGATTGAGCAGATATGCTTCCTAAGTGGGTTTGGAGGTACAGTTATGAACGAAGCGAATGAGAGGATCTTACAGTACTCCAAAGGACCAGTGGGATAGTGTAGGACCGTCTTCAATACCCCACAGCTGAAAGGTAAACAAATAATACTTTCAGAATTCCATTTGAATCTTCCCTTCATTTTTAAAACACTATTCTGGGGACTCGATCGTAACTTTAAATTATCTTTCCTGAAATTGAAAAAAAATCCAAGCCAGTATTTTCTTTAATTACTTGGGTGACTATGTACAGTCTTCATTCGCCAGTGCGCAAATTCCTACACGCAAACATACGGGACGTTGCAACGTACCGTATTTCATATTTTTTTATTAGACAACGCGTTATCTAGCAAAAACAAACATTCATAAAAGGCCATTTAACTCATGCACAATGGATGAAAACAGCAATTCTGATTCGACAGTGATAAATTCTGTCAGTAGCATCTATGGCATATCCTACGGCATCTCATTCTAAATCTCATATCAAGAGTTTTGAAAAAATGCTATGGTTCCACTTACTGTTTGCACTTTGCGTATCTGGTGGGTGGAATGAATGCATGAATTTTCATGAGTCGAACCAGATCACGCTTAGGGTAAGGGAAGAGCGATCGACGGAATCGAAGCACTCGGGCTGGTACATCGAAACAGTTTTCTGGTACACGTGGTGTTCGGTACAACTAGTAGAAACATCTCTCTTTAGGTCAACATCCAGATAATCAATTGAGTCACAAAACGTAGTGATAAGTTGGACATGTGATCACGTTAATAACTTCCTCAGAATCAGAATCCAGTGTTGAATTTCATTTTTTTGAAATCATGCAATCCAATCACCAAAAGTAGCAATTTTAAGACCAAACTGCACTAGAACTTCGGCATAAATGAGCGACTAAACACTTTTTGGAAAGCTTTCAGTTTCAGGAAATGATACAAGTCTCTCTCTGACAGCTATTATCGACGCACTTGCCCAAGAATCCGCCAAATACATCACAAGTGTATTAAACACAGGTGTATTGAACTCCCCAATGTATCCATTCATTCGTATTGCGCAGCGAAATGACCTCGAGGTCGAAGCGACCTACAATCCCACCTACTACTAATACGATATAAGTTTCTATTACCTCATTGTTACACGTTTTTCTTCGTGAAAACGACGAACCAGATATCTAAAGATTATTTCCCGGAAGTTCAAAAATATCTGAGCCAATTAAAACTTATATTTTTCCATCTTTTGTTATGCTTTAGTTTTTACATTTCGCCATCCATATTTCAAGGATGTATGCAGTTAATTTCTAAATGTAGCAAACATCGCGTCCTCTCACCAAAGTACCAAACGCGACGTCGTTATTGTCTCAGATCCAAGCACTATGTGCCTATTTAATTGTGCAAGTCAAATTCAAAGGCACAGTGATTCCATTCCGAGTTACGTTTTTTACTTTTTATTGACAAGAAAATGATTCCAGAGAAACTAAATAAAAGCATCGAGAGTCTGCTTTTGAGTTCGACTGCTCTTGAGAGATTTGATAAGCGTGTTACAAATTTTACTGGGAGACCTTTCCTAATATCATGCTGATTTTAGGAGTGTTATTGGTTTTTGCCATATCCCTTAGACCATGTATATCTATACTTAAATGGTTATATCCCTGATCCAGTCGGCGCATGAAAGTCCAACGGCGTGTGAAATTCACAAATTAGGTAGAGGTCCATTTCCTGTGCCGTCTTCGGTTCCCCTGGAATCTCTGGTATCCAGGAAACCACATAGATTGGTTTTAATTGGGCGTGTCCAAAAACCTCTCTATTTTCCGAACTCAGAAATTCCGATCAGTAGCACTACATTGCCCACTGGTCCACCCCGCGCCATCGCTCTTATCCTTTTTTACCACTTGACGACAAATTACCACGAATTGAACTTACCTGCCTGCAGATTTTTTTTTTCTATTTCGCTCAACGTCTAACACATAGGTACCCTACGGACATCTTAGTGTAGTTCAGGGGTACCAAAAGTGGTTTACGTCGACCCCCACGGGAAGATATTACGCTGATAGGGATCGAGTGAGCCTCGTTAGCCAATTGGGGTTCGATGGAAAAAAGTTGATTAAAATAAGTTATACTAAAGTGTTGTAATATATTTAGTGAAAAATGAAAGAATTCCTTACGAAAATAACTTCAAATTAATAAAATACTGCGTTATAAATTTTTGGTAGATAAGGATTAAAATTTTTAAATAAAATATCAAACCTTAATTGTGGTTTTAATTACTTTAATTACGTAGCGCAAAAGTTGAGGGAGTCGACAGCCCAAAGCATAGTGGCCACCTGGTATATTAGGTAAAGATGGTAAACATACACGAACTATTAATGTCGATTGATTAGGAAATTAAATGTTAAAACATACATCTGGAGCAATCTACTATATGGCAACAAAGCATGGACAATAACAGGATCAGAGAAGTCCAGGCTGGAAGCATTTGAAATGTGGTGCTACCGAAGAATGATGAAGATAAAAAGGATCAACCGAGTGAAAAACGAAGAAGTCTTTAAGAAGAGTGGGAGAAAAGAGAAGTCTGCTGGAAACTCTAAGAAGAAGACGGGACAACTTAATAGGCCACATCTCGAGACACGCTGGCCTGATGAAGACAATCGTTGAGGGAAAAGTGAACGGGAAGAATGGAAAAGGCAGGCCTCGTATGAGGTATATGGAGCAAGTTGTGAAGGATATAAAAGAGATGAGCTACGTCAATATGAAGAGGTTGGGCGATAGAAGAATCGAGTGGAGGGCTGCGTCACACCAATCCTAAGATCGTTGACCGATGATGATGATGAAATAGGAAATATTTCACTATCGTGCTCCTTCCTCAGAAAGGGAGTTTCAAAAAAAGACTGCATAACTTAGAAGAGTAACTCTTCCTTGAATATGAAGTGTTACGAAAATGCGTTATGAAAAAACACGTTTGAGCATTGCTTTCACAACTGCATGGCCCGCTTAGGAGGAGTAAAGCGGGTTCATCCTGAGAAATGGACGCATATGCAAGCTTTGAGTGCCACTACTTCTTTACTGCATCAGGCAAATCGTCAAGTTCGCAACTTTATGGAACAGCTAACTTCTCAACCTTGGGACTTGCCAACCGTGAACATTTGGCGAGTGAAAATAGATTATCTGAGGATTCAAGTGTCTCCTGCACTCGGAGACGCCTCCAAGTGGAAAGAGAGGAGTAAAGATGTTACTGCATGGGGAATGAGTAATTGGGAGGGAAACGCGGCGTCCTTATTAGCATGCTCTTATTGGAAGGCTCCATGGGGTCCACAGTTGTGTGTCTCAGCTGAATGACTGAATGCTGACCTTTGGGAATTTCAATAGCAAGATATCCACAGAAAAAGTCTTTCCACCCATTACCCGATATGGTCAAGGTAAGCAATTTTTTCTTTGTTAATATCCTACTGTTGTCCACATTAGCGGGTTACTTCCTTAAGATTTTTCGTGACTAGTTCGCAAATTTGAATTTGGGATTGCTGCGTTCGCGGCATACAGGTGAGGATTCAATTAAATTTTTTCGGAATTCGAACTTGGGGCCTAAGGGTGGGAAGCCAAGTCTCCTGCCCTCCTTCACATCTTCATTTAGTGATTGTATTCCATTACATATTTGCTCATCGACGATTTACAAAATTATTTTCAATTCGGCAAAGAAATGCATCGGGTACCCTCTGCTAGAATCCATTAGGCAAACATGAGACCATCTAAGGGGGTGTCACTGTACTATTTTCGCCTTCCGGGTGCTTGGAATGGGGTGGAAATCGTTCAGTTTATGACTCGATAAATTTTACTGACAGTCTCAGATCCATCATAATACCTCAGCCTAAAGGGTTACTCACGTTAATTCGATTTAAGACGGAGGTACAGCTAAAAGGAGAAAAAAATCTGTTTGTGTCATTACAGAAAAGAGCGTTATTGAAGCTGAAAACGAAATGTCAACCAAGAAATCAAAAGTGGGAAAATAAAAAAAAATTCTATCATTGACTATAATCTGACGGAAATTCAAATCAAGGTATTGAATATTTTGAAAGGTAAGGAAAAATATCTTCCGCTGGGTAATTAATACTCCTTATGCATATGCCAGCTTACGATTACTGTCAAAACTTCTTAATAACTGCATTTGTCACTCTATTTCTTTTATCTCTTCTGGCCGAAGATGTCAATTCCTATCAGATTTCAATTTTAAAGCTACTCTTCCGAGTTATTCTCAGTTAGTGTCCTCAAGGGACTTTACTATCAGACTGTTCAGTATTTAACAGTCAGTAATGCTGCAGAAATTATTATCTCATGGTCAAATACTAAAATGCCATTGCAGAGCCATTGCAAAATAGATCAAATGTATTTAAACTAGTTTAGGTACCCAACAAAAACCTAGCCAAGTCCGCAACCTACGAAATCAAACTCAATTCAATTACGTGAAAAGCCTAGGGTGCCTAAAAACTACGTCTCGCAATTCTGTCCCCGAAAGCGAAGAGCGAGCTTTCAAAAACAGTAATGAATCACCATGAAATAGTGTATACGTGAATATTTTTAAAATATACATTTCCAAGATTTCTCCCTCAAGCGCATTTTTCATTCCGCGAGAGAAGGCATTTCGCGGAAGCAAAAACTGCCACAGACAACCGCGAATCAAATTATATTCAAAAACTGGGTGCATTTCTACTTCGACTGAACATGAAAGTCGGGTAATTATTCCTCAATTTGAAGCCCTGCAGATATTTTCCAACATATTTCGACGACATTATTCGTGACACGGAGTTCTCCGCATAAGTATTATAACCTATAAAAAAATACTCTCTCGTTTACATTTCGATTTGAATAAAATGATAGGTGAGCAAGTCGAAGAACATATCCGAGCACCAGTCCGGAATTATTAAACGCAAGCTGTTTCAATTTCTCAGATAAGGCAGATCATATCTAACTCGCATTTATGGCCACTTAGCTATTCATGGGATTTCAACTATGCGCATCATTCTCACAACAAATCATTTCGAGATACCTACATTATTTCGAGCGTGATATCGTAATTTGGCACAAGCAGTATCTCTGTCGCCAGAATAGCCAGAGCTGTTTTTTTTCAATGTGCTTAGCATCACTCCGAAAAGCAACGGATTTCCCAGCCCAGTGCATAATTCTAAAAAAAAAAGTCTAGATATAACCCAGTTAAAATTGAAATAAATAAAGTTGACGTGAGCATTCCATACGCGGTAGATATTTGCAAAAATGGACTAGTCTTGCTATTAAAAAAAGCAAAAACCGGAAAATACCCACGTCACAACGAGGATAACATCACGTTTGCAACTCTGTGGCCGACCGGCCCTCAAGGAAACGAAAGCCACGTCAAAACCAAATCAGTGAAGATTTGATTCAGCCTAAACCGCCAAATTCACAGTAGATGAATGAGTATTATTTTTAGATAGACTATCCCGCCGAACAACAAATGCTGAGAACAAATTGAAAAAGGGAAAATATTGAGGATATGAAAGGTGCAAGGAATAAAAAGAATTCAAAACATTATTATTCACGACGTCGACACAAATATTTAGTAAAAATACTGTGGGCACATTGGGGAGTAATAAACGATGAAGAGGGCAAAATGGTCTGTAATTCAGAGCTAAAAACAGACAGGGTGCGAAAATGATTAATAGCATTAGTCTGTTTTGTTGAGACTACGGAAGGAATGGATACCATTCAAAAGTGCAGTTATCGTCAATTCAAACATTTTTTTGGTTTCTTAGATTTACAGCTCAATAGTTCTCCCGCATTCTTACTGTCTCTGTAATTTCCTCATCATTCCACACATCAAGTGGTGTCACTGACTTCCCTCACACAGATACTATATCCTTGTCCATGGTCACTAACTCGAGTAAAAATCATACAGTTTATAGCATGATGCATCACAGCTTAATTCTATTTTATCATTTTTTTAAATCCTCTAACGCTAAAGACGTCATTTGTGGAATTGTTCACAATTCATAATTGAAAAAACTCTCAGGGTATAATCCACCGTTTCAAACAACACCATGTAAAAGTATGGAGTATAGCCTCAGAGTTAAATCAATCACATATGTAATATTCAATAGATTAAGCCACCTAGCAACGATGATATTACCAATGGTGGACCATTGGCACAATAACAGGGTGTCCAGTGAAATGCAATTTCTTTTTTCTCCCAGTTTTCAAGGTTTTCAGGACAATTTGTTACCTTTTTCCAAGGTCATATTGGACGTTGTTCACAACACATATTGATTAAATTTCCTATCAAATCTGCATGTATAGTCGATTCATAAAACAACATAAATTATGAAAACAACATACTTTGAGTTACATAAAAGACAAAAAAGGTAGTTAAAGTAAACGACACGCTTCATTTCTAAGAAAAAATATAAAATCATATCTGATATTGAAAATAAGAATCAGAACAATATGTTATAAAAATCACCGCAAAGAACTAATACAACAAAATGTAGTAAGGTAGAATTTGAACAGGAGACTGGGTTCAGAATAGTTTGATATAAAATTACAAATAAAAGATGTCAATGACATGGCCTTGCTATGATTGCACTTCCCCTTCAATTCCAGTGAAAACTTTCTCGGCATTTTTGAGAAGTTTGAATTTTTTTTATCACATCTCCAGAATATTTTGCAGTCCCTCTTTCCTATTCTTTTCATTTACTCTTGAGGCCTTCTTAGAGTCCCTCCTCCCGCTAGGGCTCCACTGTACTTAGCGTGAGAATTTGCATTGTGATAGGTACACACGTTTCTAACATCCCGGACACCTTGATTACACTGTGAACAGTGCAAAGGGAAACCAGAGACACTTCATTAAAATTTTCAACAAGAAAAGAGGAGTCATCAGAGGAACCTCTCTCAAGGCTAGCGTTCCCATTGAAGAATACAAACAAACCTGACAAATCTCTTCAAATTATCATAGCCACTTTTATCTCCAATACCGTTCATCCAAAATTGGTCAAGATAATCACTATCTCTATGAAACCATACTTGTTTTTTACCTAATCTCCAAAAGTTTCTTTTATTATTTACCAAACGCGTAATACCCTTCATGAAGGACTAGGCAAGGGGTGATTTATCAATAATATCAGAAGCATTCTCATCATAAATGTTCGGTATTCGTGCCGGAACACTAACATATCCTTCTTAGACACCTTGCATTGACTCCCAGCTTTATTGGTTCCTCAACCAATCGCGTCATGAATTTCCAGTTCAAAATTGATAAAAATGAAGCTGTTGAACTATGACATATACTCTGGATTTCATAACATAATAATCATAATTTTTGGATTACATGCATAACTTTTATGTACGTCCAATTACCAAAGTCCATAACAGGCTCCACACTTACATTAGAGTCAAGTTTTGATAGTCAAGAACAATGAACACTGCCCCCTGACTCACACTGCGCACTGGTTAAACTACATATTATTGATGGACCAATCACACCCAGTCTCCCCTTTCTCTTGATTGACTACTTTCTTTCGAAAGACAATAAACAGGTTGATTTCCACGCTAACAGGCTATAAAGAAGGATCAGAGACCAATTTACTCTGAGGGAAATTACTCATCATTTTAGAAAAAGGATAGTAGATCAGAAAATTTTGTAAAAATAAGGAATACAGGCTAATATTTTTCATTAAATGAAGAAAAAGTTAAAGAGATTGGTTAACACTTGGGTATTTCAAATAGGGAAAGAAAAAAAGCTTTGCATTTGAAAAAAAATTAGAATATCAAATTTAAAACAATATAAACAAACAAATACCACCAGGAATTGAACCAGAGTCTCTATAATAACAAGAATAGTTTTCAGGCCCTTTGAAGTACACCCGTCCACAATAAAAAGTTACCACCTCGGAGGCCGAATTTTTCTAAACACCTAGAAACCTAGAAACACAATGAGTTTATAGCATCTCTCTCAAACACACTGTAACTAAAATGGAGGGAGGAGACTTAGAATCACATCGAAAAAAACAAAAAAAAATTAACTCCAAAGGATATAACACATTATCTTACAAATAGGATAGTAGAGTAGAAATAGTAAGCACACTTAGTACTAAGAAATAGACTTAGAAAATTATATGAGTATTACTTGGTATATTTACTGAGTTGGTTGAACAGACACTTGATAAATTACATACACACAGATACTTTACACTATTAACATTAATTATACCCAATAAGTACATATGTTATTAAATTCAACTTCAACAATGTTATGGGAGATATGAGAACAGACCAATATGGTTATAGTCACAACACCTTCAATAACCCAAAAACTATTACGCCCTTCAGCTACTTCAATGGTGGCTGATAGAAAGGTAATAGACACCATTGTGTATCAAACATTCAGGTGCACACAGTGTCCCTGTAAGATTTAAGGAAATGAAAGAAGGTTAGGGTGAAGTCAAGGCTGGATTAACCATAAATAAAATAATCACGTACTTAGGGCATCAAAGGAAGGGGGCACCACAGAATTTTGAAAACTTTTCAACTATGAATGAAGTGGATGTATACAAAAGTAAACATTATTTGACATATTTCAGTACATTTAGTTTAATTTCAAAATATTGCCTTTTATCTTTGTTGACATTGTTTATGTTTGACATACCTATAAGTGGGGGCACCGAAATCTTATACGTGCTTAGGACATGTAACGGTCATAATCCAACCCTGGGGGGAGCCTGACATTGGCACTACATACTTTGCTCTTTACCTAAGGACACCACAGGGTCCGCAATGCAACACCTCCTCCAATGAATGGAAACCTGAAATACAACGCACACGACACTCATCTATAGAATAGGATTCTACTGGTAGAGCTACACCACAACCAGAAGACCCAGTTTAATACATCACATACCAGTAAAGACAAGAGGACATTATTATACAAGATAATTTATTTGGATATTTTACAACAATATTAGACCTTAAATTGTCTCCATAATAGTCACAGTCAAACATTTGTCACCACATAAATCTCTGCACCTCACTCGAGTCACTCCAGTAAAATGTCCGTGAGAGGAACAATTGGATTGTAAATGCATTTGAACAAAAGAATATTAAAAACTCAAGCAGCAACTGCCACCTGGACTCTAATTTCATATTTAACCTAATGATTAAAAATGGCAGGATGAAATAACGAAATTCCAGCAACTTTTGGAAAACCAAACTCAAACAGAAACACGTGTAGAAGGCAGTTTGGAAACTTAACTTCTGATGACCCAGGACATTGTATATGCAGAAGACACCAAAGATATGTGATACCGTCAAAATGTATGGTATGGCCCAATGTCTATTGTAGTATCTCCATAAATAAAAAGTGTAATGCCTGTTGTCGGCAAGTAAATAAGGATGGACATGAGTGCCATAAGTAACAACAGCAATGAAAATCAAGGCCAAGCAAAATACAGGAATTGGATGGTGGAAAATAAATTTTAAAAACTTCTTCACCAAGACAACCACATAAGGAAAACTGAAGAATAAAAAAAACATTGAGAAATAGAACAACTGAGGTAAGTTGATAACTGCTTGGTGCGCAGAACGATCTCCCACAACTATCCCCTTGTTCATCCACAGAAACAATAAGAAAGCCACTCCTGTCATAACATAACCTGCTTCCTTTTCTATCAGGTCCTTCACCAGAGCAACATGTGCTTTAGGCTCTCTCAGAAGACTAGAGATGAAGTACTGTAAAGAAAAGAGTAACATTGGACTGAAAATGAACAGCAAGCCTCAGTAATTGTTTCTAGGATACTTTCAAAACTGGATGACTACCGATAACTCCAGACCAGCAAACCCTTAAAATAAATTCTTGCACACAAAGAAAAAGGTAAGCAAGAAAGCTTAAAAAGCATAAACATGCACGGGAAAGAGGAGAGAGACAAAGGTGCAAAAGTTAGAAGTGGTCAAGAGGAAGAAGCCACACGGAACATAGGTATGAGTGGTGGAACAAAGATTGAAAATAAGAATAAACTTTGTAATTTTCCACACATTTTTAATAACCAACTGGTTTCAACACCCACGTGTCATCATCAGGGACTAAAATTTTTGAGCAAGGAAAGGCCTTAAATAGTGCACTGGTGGGGGGGGGGGGGGGGGCATGTCTCTTTAGGGAGGGGAAGGAAATTTGAGGGAACACTTAGGTATAAACTGGTTGGAGGTTAAGATGGAAAGGGAGTGAGGCGTGGGGCTACATCACAGGGGAAGAAGAATATATATTGGAGGTTAGGTCAAATGTTCACATTGTGGCGAATAATGGGGTATACCAGAGCAAGTGTTCAACGGGGAACATTTAAAATCCGTCAAATCATTTAAAAGCAAAATATCGGGTGAGCACCGTCGTTCTACAATTTCGTATTTCTCCAAAAAGTCAAGTTTAAAACCTTTATCTTGGACGTGTAAGACTTGAGGTTTGAAGTTTCCCTGGTGTCCAGTCTCTAGTAGATGTTTAGCATACATTGAAGTCTCATCAAAGTATCCAACACACTTCTCATGTTCTTTCACTCTGGGGCAACAAAAAAATATTTTGTCCCTGATGATGACACGTGAGTGTTGAAACCGGTTGGTTATTAAAAACGTGTGGAAAATCACAAAGTTTATTCTTATTTTCAATCATGGAAAAATTCCACAATATGACAGCCGAAGTTGTTTCATTGATTCGTAATGCGAGGGTGGAACAAAGAATTAGAGAGCATGCCAAAAAGCCAAGGTAACACACTGTTTCAGAAAGTTATCAATGACAATGTGATACCTAAAAATAAATCTATTCCCAGAGCAGATGAAAGCACCCTACTAGCTACGTCAACATGAGAAACTCTTACTACCCACGTTCCGCCATTTTTCTTTTTTAATCGAAATAATGGTCATGTCATTTCCTTTTACCCCATTCCCTTTGCCCTTGGTCTACATTAAGTTTCTAAAAATGTTGACGTAGAAACAAAGAAAATCAAATAGTATATCTTAATTTGGGGAAGAATACACAGTGGATCATCATCTTCTGACAGTTAAAAGTATGTACAGTCACTTCCAAAAAAAAGTTAACACTAAAAGTTAATTTCGGCTCTGAAGTGTTAACTTTTTTTTGGAAGTGACTGATATATCCTTGGTCTAAAGAGCATTTTTTGTGGAGTGTATGACTTTGTGTTAACTCATTAGTCATCCCTTTTTCCACTTTATGCCATTAATTGAATGTTTTTTATGATATCAAGAAGAAGAAATATTCATGATATGTAACCGACTAATCAACAGATGCTCAATTTATATCTAACTCTTTGATGACAATATTAAGTAAAGCACAGGTGCCTCTCACTAAATAAAGGTCGTTACTACTGACGCCTGCATAACTGCAATCATAAACTTCAGTCACTACCAGAGTACTTGAAAGTCTACATTCCGCTTATTAGACAGAGGAAAATAATCCTTCCACATGAATGAAAAAAGGCTATGGACAAATACATGACATTTTGTTATGCAGAAAATGCAAGAAAAAAATCATTCACCTCAAATTATCCTGATAATAGGAATGGAGTATAAAAATAGGATAAAAAATTTAAAATCACTAACTACAGAATAGATCATTTTTAAAGATCTTGTAATTAAAAGAATAATAATAAACAGGGTTATAAAAGAAAAACGTCCAAAATGATGGAATACCCAACCTTACGAAAGTGAGTTCATCACCTTTCTATTCACAGGAAAATATCATATGAACAGGAGAATCAAGTAAAATTTCCACAATCATACAAATTTCAGTATCTAAGTATGTAGAAAACAAAATAGAAATTGCACTCAGTAGTAAAGATGCTAATAATCTCCAAAAACTGCATTGATTGATTGATGACCTGGAGCAATTTGTGCCAATCAAGAGATTTTATCCTTTCTACAGATATCTCTGGAAGCCAGTATTATCTTACTTTTTCAACTAACCACTCTTGGCAAGTCACCATGTGTCCCCAAAGCCAAACTAACAACACTATCCCTCAATTAACAACACACTCTCCAAACCTAAGCCCAAGGTGGGGCTTCTCTGGGGTATGGGGGTAATGCAATTAACGGGTGACATCACATGGCCTGGCATCATTACAAAGTTTTCCATAATATCAAATCAATCATCATTTGTCAAGCATATATTTGGAATTGTCAAGCACTCTATGTTGGCTAGGGTCATCATTATAACACAAATGAGAAAACTGTTAACTCTGAATGTTCTTCTGGAGGTAAATGACTTAAATATCATGTTCCGATTTAGTTTCCTCATAATGAATTACAAGAAGTCTTCTCCGATAGAAAGGATGTTAACAAGCTTTTGCCTCCAATCCTGGGCATGCGAAACATTATTTAGTAACATGCTATGTACATATCTGGGAGTATCCTGTTAGCCCAATAAATTCTTTATCAATACATAACCAATACCTCAAATTTTTTACTATTCTGTTGTGATGGAATTCAGGATCTGAATAAAGAGGTCCAGTTCAGGTTAAGAGTGAATGGAAATGTAGAATTTAAACTGATGTCACACCCCTTATGTTTCAATGCACAAAAAACATCAATTTTTCACAACATGCACTTGACAACTTCAGGCATAAAAGAGCCAGGCGAACAAAGCCAAGAAGAAAAATGAGCATTAAAGAGAGAGAGACAATATTCACCCTCAGGTTTTCCATCAATGTCTTGCCATCCTTCTGCTTCTGTATCCTCAAAAGATGCTTCTCTAACGATTCCAAACCAATCCAAATGGCAAAAAAGGCAACCCAGATAATGTTTGTCTGTCGGCATATGACGGCAAACAATCCTGCAATCAGATTAATACACAAAAAGATAAACACAAAACATACACCAATTCTGGACATAAATCAATACAGATAAGCCCTCACACAATATCAGTCCCTCCACTAAGATAATCAAGAGAGCATGCATGAATAAGCACTTCTGAAAGTCCTCCTGAGGAGCTATAAGAACTGCATCCATCAATTGTTAGAAAGAAACTCCATGAAAATGAAAGATTACCGAAGTTAAAACTCCTATCTTTCCAGAGATAATTAATTGATATGCTCTTTATGGATTGAAGATCACTTATGGAGGATGAAGTGAGGATGACGATGTCAATTAGGTAATCCATGAAATGCCACTCCATGCACTCAAAAAAGACTAATAGTAAATTACCTACAGTGAGCCATATTTCTGCTTAACCCTCTTAGTGCCACTGAAATTTGGTGGTACTAGCGAAAAGTGCCAACCTAAATTTAAGAGTTTTGTAGCACATTATGAAAAAATACAATATGAATTTACTATTTTAGATATCAATGTAATGTTTTTTTTATTTTACTAAAAAGGAATTATTTGTTGGTCATAATATTATAATACATTGGATAAAGGATAAATTTAATCATTACAACAAAATTAGTTTGAAAAACAATTTTACGCTCGAGCCGATATATCGGCTCGTGGCACTTTTCGCCGGTGGAGCAAAAGCCAATATATCGGCCTGTGGCACACACTATTTCCAGTTGCCACACCTTAAAATTAAAAGATTTTAAACTACAGATGTAAATGGTACATATTTACTTTAATATGATGGTAAAAATTTGACCTGATATCATTCCCTTAACATTTAAAATAAACTGAAAATCTAATTGCCCATCAACGAAATATGAACACCCTTTCCTTACACTCTTGACCAAATCACTTCAGCTACCTCTAATCTTTTCTTAATTTCGTAAGATAATCATGCCACAAGAGTTCTCAATATTTTCTTTAACACTTTATTTGAGATTTCCACGCTTCTCATCACCCAGAGGAGAGGGCAGCAGCTCTTCTTCATATGAGTGAAGGTGGAGACCACAGTGGTCGGTACAGCGACACTCATTTCACTACAGGCATGGTAAGATGTACTTTAATGGCTGAAGTACTGTGATGTGGAAGGCAAGGGGAAACCACCACATTATTATCCCGAGCAGTCGCAGCTGCTCCACTCCTTCCTTTCTTATCAATCAAGATGTGATGGAACCCTCTCGAGTAAAACATTCAGGAGGTAAAATAGTCCCCCATTAGGATCTCCGGGTGGGGACTACCCGAGAGAGTACATCAGTCAAGTGGGATAAACATTTTAGGGTAGGAACATGGAACGTGAGATTGCTACGGGCCTGCAGAAAACTGGAAAACAACATCATTCCTATTCCAAACAAGAGGAGAGCGGAGAAATGCGAAAATTTTAGGACTATAAGCCTTACAGCACATGCATCAAAGATATTGACAAGGATCATCCACACAAGAATAAAACGAAAAGCTGAGGAGTTTCTGGATGAAGATCAATTTGGATTCAGGAAAAATGAAGGGAACAAGAGAAGCAATACTGGCCCTTAGGTTGCTCATAGAGAAGAGAATGGAGAACAAACCGACGTTCGTTGCATTTGTGGATTTAGAGAAGGTTTTTGACAACATCGATTGGAATTCAATGCTTGATATTCGGAAAGGAGTTGGAGTGTCCTACAATGACCGAAGAATTATACACAGTTTGCATAAAAACCAAGTAGCTGTGATTAAAGCTGGACCCTGCTGTGAAGAAGCAAGAATAAAGAAATCAATGAGGCAAGGCTGTGCACTGTCTCCAGTAATTTTCAATGTTTACATCGAGAGAGCCATCCACAAAATAAAAGAGAAGTCTTCTGGAGTGCACATCCACGAAGCAAAAATTAGCATGCTGTGATCCGCTGATACCATAGCACTCGTAGCAGAGACAGAGAAGGATCTGAATAAGACTCAAATGGCAATGGCCAGATACCATCTGAAGATCAATAAGAATAAAACTAAGATATTGGTGTGCAGCAAAAGAGAAAAGGCCAAAACCAACGTTAAACTAGGGAAGCAAAAACCGGAAGAGGAGAAAGAGTTCTGTTACTTGGGAAGCCGAGTAACCAACAATGGACGAAGCAAGAAAGAAATAGTGAGTAGAATAGCCCAGGCAAAGAGGACATTCTATCAAAAGAAGAATCTACTTACAGCTGGAAATACAAGCTTGGAAGTAAGGAAGCAATTCATCAAAATGTATATCTGGAGCATGTTCCTCTACAGCAGTGAGGCATGGATGATGACAGCAGCGGAGAAGAAAAGGGTGGAAGCATTCGAAATACGGTGATACCGAAGAATGATGAATATAAAATGGATCGACCGAGTGACAAACAAAGAAGTCTTAAGAAGAGTGGGAAAAAAGGGAAGCCTGCTGAAAACTCTAAGAAGATGACGGGATAACTTAATTGATCATATATTAAGACACCATGGCCTGATGAAGACAATCGTTGAAGGACAAGTGGATGGGAAGAATGGCAAAGGAAGGCCTTGAGTGAAATATGTATATGGAACAAGTGATAAAGGATGTGAAAGAGAAGAAATACGTAAATATGAAGAGATTAGCCTATTCAAGAACTCAGTGGAGAGCTGCGTCAAACCAATCTAAGGATTGATGACTAATGACTGGCTGACTTGGGATTTCCAACATTTCTTTTCCCACTAACCCATTTATCAAAGTAAAATCTTCTAAGGCTAACAAACTTTTAGGTTTACATGCTCAAGACATTAAAAAAGGGTGCGATGGAGGAAGGGGAAGGATTAAGGGCATGGTAGATGAAGGGTGGGTTCAATCTCACAGCAGAGGACCAGGTGAAGGTTAAGTGTATGAGTTTATCCAAAAGCTGAAAACCAGAGAGGTCTTGGAAGTACATATACAGTCAAGCCCACTTGTATCAAACCCATTTATAACGAAGTTCCGGTTATAACAAAGTGAAGGCTATTCCCTGTTAAAGATAGGCTAGGAAAAACTGGTCCACATACAATGAAGTTTGGTTATTACGAAGTAAATCTTCGGCCCCCTCAACTTAACATTATAAACGGGCTTGACTGTACTTTGGTTAAGGACAGTGGGATTACCAAGAAGGGAGAATAGTTCTACAAAAATTTTTTAACTACAAGGCACTCCTTTCAAACATTTCCTCTTTCTAGTGGGTCCATTCTATGTCCTTTCTGCACAAGATGAAGAATATCTGGAGTCACTGATATAATCATGTTCCCCCAAGTGCTTAGCAAATTGGGACTGGTTGGTCTGTCTTTTCCAGAATTCCTCTTATGCTCGAACAATCCAACAGTTTTAGCAGCTGAAACCAAAATCTATGACTTGAACAATCTATCCATTTAACCCATTGGCTTAAATTGAGGGCAAGGGCCTAGCCACGTTGACACACCAGTTCCCGTGGGATCACCGAAGTTAAGCAATGTTGGGCCCGGAGAGAGGTTGGATGGACATACCTCTACCGCGGTGCTCTTCAAAGACAAGAAAATACATACGTACAAATAACATCAAATGTGCCTGAATTTCAAATTCCGTGGCAGTGTATAACTACAGTGGCATTGCCTCCATTGAGAAAAAATGAATTACATGCAGTAACAAGAGCCAAAATCAATTTAGAGCATCTTACGTTGCAACTGCAATGCTGGAAGCCCGGACTAACATTTTTCATCTTAAGAACAAAATATTTCTTCACCAACTGAAGTTTAAAACTGCATTTTCTTTGTGTATCAGGTTAATTACATGTAACTGATGAGAAGACAATATTGAAGATAAATAACCTCAAAAGAGGATACTAACCATTTTGCCAACAGCAAAACCCAGTAAGAATTAGCTCAGTTCTATTACATAGTTAGGAATGTCACCAATTCGGCTAATGCAAAGATGCATTTCTGCCATAATATTATATAATAATTTGGACAATGTTATAATAATTATTATAACATTGTCCAAAGTTGGAGGCAAAAGATTTGATGTTTTCCCCCAAGAATGATACGAGTGAATACTTCATCGGATTCCCACCAGGTTGGTAATTCAGGTCCTACCGAAATGTCAGCACCTGAATTGCCGACCTGGTGGGAATTCTGGGAAGAATTCACTCATACTTGGGAGGTTTTTCCAATAATGTATAAAGATATTACCCTAATTTATCACAGAACCATTTTAAATCAATAAATAATTTCTAACCCTCAAGTGCCATAAGTCATGGACCAATTCTTGCTGACTGACCAACCAAAAATTTTATAAAATTAAATTTATTCTAATCTGGCTCATTCATAAAACCTCCTTAATCACTACTTAAGTTAAAAATCACTCAGAATTTAAGTGTGAAAATATTAAGCATTTTCCAATCAATACATGACTTCCACAGTAACAGGCACAAATCATGCAATTCTTACCTGACAGGGCAGACCATTTGTAGTTTTTTGAAATATTCAATTGGTACATAAGTAGCACAAACAGCGTGGAAACTTGATCTGTATAATATAAAAATGTAAAAAAGTATAAAACAGGAAATAGAGCCATGTTCAACGGGCCCCATATCACTTGGAATGTCAATTTATTCTGCAAAAGAAAGGATTCAAATAAATTTTAAGAAAATAAAATTTCTTCTCTGACTATTCGAAAAAGCACCATGCACTGATGTCTTGCGACTCACTTCATGCTGAACGACTTTACGTCTTATGCCGATGAAGAGCATCAAGTTTCCAATGCAACATAATAAATTTATAATTCTCAATCCGTAAACCGTGCAAAAATCACGACTTAAGAGCCAACCAACAGGTTTCAAAAATCCAATTGAGAAAATGTACAATCCAGGTAACGTCGTAATTTTTGGATCCCACTGAAAATAAGCACAGAGTGAAAAGACACTTGTGAACATTCTGTGAGTGATGTTCAGCATTCAACCTGTCGCATGAAATATCGCTGAAGCATGCACTAGCATCGAGGTGATTGTACTAAGGATAGAGAACTACAGTAATAGAACATAATGAAGTAAAACGTATCTAAAATATTTACTCATACATACTCAGCACCAAGTAGCGCGATAACAAGTAGGTATCAAGAATACGACTTACAGCCACCTCCAAGTACGAGTTTTTAATAGGAAGGTGGTACACAACTGCTACTAAGCCGAAAATTGCAGTACACTACCCACTATCGATGCTATTTACCTTATATACGAGAAGGCATTTATTATCATACTACATAAGACGTAATAATACATTACCTCATTGAACAATCCATTGCAATATTTTTCTGCCTGAGGAATGTGGAAGACTTCGTCCAGATAAGGTGTCGGTTGCACATTATATATTGCATCAAACAATTTCAGTGAACAAAATAAAAATGTAATGGTCAAGCCTACTACAAAAATAACTAATTTACGAGAGAGATTGTATCTCTCGG
Organism: Platycnemis pennipes; assembly: GCA_933228895.1. Classification (NCBI taxonomy): domain Eukaryota; kingdom Metazoa; phylum Arthropoda; class Insecta; order Odonata; family Platycnemididae; genus Platycnemis; species Platycnemis pennipes. The sequence goes on from OW121850.1 coordinate 117,295,425, forward strand.
CGCTTCCTCCACGTTTGAACATCTTCCCATGGTTGGATATCATTGCTCAACTGTTTCAAAGAAAATTAAGTTAAAAGTCCTTCGAGTCGAAAATAAGCCTATTTTGTTAGTATTATGCCCCTAAATATTCATTAAAATAGTTTAGTCTGACTTATTTACACATATCAGAATTGAAAGAGCCAACATTCCTACTGACTATTCCAATTGGATTATGGCGGGAAATTTAAAAGCTTGTTCAACACCTGATTACACTAATCATTCACCTGTAACACACCTAAAGAATGCCAGGGCTTTTATGACGTATGAGGGGAGAAATCCACGACTACTGATATCAACTCTAAATATGTTCGTCAAACGAGCTGCTTCGTAACGCACCTTTTAATGCAGATACATTATCTTATACAAACCCAGCCGGCACAAGACTGGGCATATCCCTAAATAAACAGATAGCATCCATGGAATAGAAGGATACAGAATCTCTGTTAAGTATAGGTTATCTCACGGCAAAAGTACGCAACACAGATGCCCGGTATGGAGTATCCATGGATCATCTAGATAGATTTCCGCTATTATGGATGGAGCCCAGCTTCTCATGTACTGCAGCGCCATTTTTTCTCTCCATACGCGCGCGTGTGGGGAACTATGTCAGTCATGTGGCGTCATCTAACGAGCACATTTTAAACTAAATACCGCCACCTAACGGCAATTCAACTAACTAATATAAGGCGGATTTCGGGTCCACTTGCACTTTATAAATAAGTAACTGATAATATAACCAGTTACAAATGCAGTGCGAAGAAAACCGATCTTACCGAGTGGTTTTCGCAACCATTTTCAGATATAAGTCAGCAGATGCTGCAATTTATGCAAAATAATTCACCATTTCACAAATAAAATTAACAATAGGTAAAGGAAAAGGCAGAAACAATTACATCTAAAACATTTCCATATCAAATGAAGTTTTATTCACGGCACGTTCACAGAACAGCAGATATACCGAACCAGTTAGGTCACCAGTAAGCGTACTCCAAAGATTAGCGTACTCCTTCCCACGGTACTAAATGCTCCTTCCTTTCCAGTCTCCTTTCCGACGCGTTCTGCACATGTGCTTACAATACAAAGATGGCGTTCACGACGAGGCAGTTCAGTTCAGTGTGTCCATCTACTTAATTTAACTCATATCTCCTCGTACATCCTTGAAACCCTTTATATTTTTATTAATATTTTTTCTATGCAAAATTACTTGTATCTAACTTCTTGATGAGTATTATTCATTTTACGGATTTTGTGTTGTTTCGTCCCTCACAGAAAAGCTAGGCTATTCAGCTGATATACGTCGCTCATCCTTTAACTACGTTATGCATAATTTGGTTAAGTTAATAATGGTTGTCTTTGGTCGTTATTTGTCACGTCCACCTTCAATTAACCCTGCAAATATTATATAATATAGGTTTAGATAGGAAATACGTGCTAATAATTCTTTTGGAGCATTACGTTTTCACCTAAAAGGCGTTGTTTTGTATTCTTACATCGCTCAAGTTGAGATAAGTTGGGTATATGGAGTATGGAAGATATTCTATACCCACTTTGGAGCCACCTTATATTAGATAGTATAGCCCTTGTGCCGGCTGGGAAGGGTACACATTTTAGAGGCACAGATTGTATCAACTTTCTCCTATAATCGCCTGAATCACACAATTATTTTTCTTTTAGTAATAATGGATCATTTTAAGCTACACCTTCCGGTGACAGGAAAAATTATAGCTTGAGTATTAATTTTTTGCTCCCCAGCAGTCATTTCCTTCATCACTTTCTTCCCAATCGTTAAAGACATTGAATTTCCACCTTTCACTGTTAGATGTTTACAAAAGACGTTCGATTACTGGCCTCTGCATTCTACCTTTGCTGATATATCCTGACTACCTTTCAGGTTCATGCATGTATAAAGGGACAGTAAAGAGGACTGCTCGATGAGATCAAGTTGGCATGGTGGCTAGAGTACTAGCCTCCTATCCCAAGGGTTCGAGTCCTGGCCCTGGCAGATTATTCATTTGTATACCGGTCCCTAAATGAGTGCCTTGTGAAGAGCACTTTGAGTCCAGTACTCTGTCCGTCAGATGGGACATTAAGCCATGGTCCCCTTGGCACCTTTCATAAAGAGCAGGCTAATGCCGACTCAGGGTTTCTCTCCACCCTTCCTCAAAATCTCCTAACTTTACCCAGTTACCTACCAGTCATCTCTGGCAAAAATGACCTCAGTTACTGGTCACCTACCCCAAATAACTATAAGGACTACTCAAATGATGAAATAAGGGGCGGAAATCCCTATCATTTGCACTATCATTGCCGCTGTCCCCAAACTTGTCCATGAAAAATGCTTGAGTGATTTAGGCTTTAGAATGTTAATATGAAGTATTCAACAAAAGGGTGCAAAGTACCTGGAAGGAACTAACATTTACCAGATGGTCCTACACTTTGCGTTCTACCTACTTAAATTACATCATTATGATGAATAAGACAATAATTTGAACAAAAAATCTTTAATTGAAATAAATTGAGGCACGAGAAAAAATTTACGATAGTGGCCACCTCGCCCTGATTGCATTCACTAGGTGATCTTAGAAACTTCAAATTAACAAACTTGGAATTCTAATGGGAACAGGTGGATACAAGCCAACATAAAATAATTAAGATATTAAACTATTTATATAAGTAGGAATATTGCTTAACAGCTTGTAACCTTAACAGTGTACATTTGTATTCCCTTCGAAAAATTTACTAAAGAAAACTAAGTTTACTTAAAGTGAATTGAAACATCATCCTTAAGTAAACTTTAAAGGAAACTTTACAATGCATATATAAGTTTAGAAAAAAACTATAAGAAAACTTTAGGATTGGCTCAAAACTTTAGAAAAAATATAAGTAAACTTTAAAACAGACTCATAACCTTAGAAAAACTTTTCAATCAAAAGTTAACTTTAAATTAACTTTAAGTTAACTTCAATTCACTTTAAGTAAACTTAAAGTTTTCTTTAGTAAATTTTTATAAAGGTTTATTAGTGCAACTAATAGAGGATATTCTACCATGAATGAACAATTGAGAAGCCATAGGTAAAATTTCAGCTAAAATGAGGTCATAATGTCAGCAGTTTTTACGTACTTCCGAAAAAAACTTCTTAACTATCACCATATCCTTAAGTCTATTCCTCTACCTCATCTGCAGTACTAATTCCGCATTTTCCTACCTCACCAAAAGTAGCCCTTATTAACATTAGGATTTAAACTTACCTAATATCTTCATTTAGTAACTCTCCAATGATGCCAGCCAGAGGGAAAGAAAACTCCTAAAAATAAGAGAAGATATTATGCTAGAGGAGCTAGGGTAGCTAATTTCTGAAAAGGTCTGGGCTCTTATTGTCCGTATGATTAAATCCAGGGCTCCCAATTTGAATCCATTTCCATTGAAACAGATTTGTCAGTCACAGCAGAAGTTCCCAGCCTTCCCAGCCCAGTCTTCACAGCCACTTTCCATCCACAGTACAACAATCCACCATGAGACATGTAGAATTGCAGTTTCTTTTTCAACTTTTCACTTGATTGTAGGTTAATATGGTCATTGCATATGCACATACATAGTGATCCATCCATGTAAAAGCTGAGGGTTTGTAGAATATTCAGCCAGCTAGAGTCCCACTCAGTAGACTTCGCAGTCCCACTATAGGGGCACATCCCACCAGTTAGAAAACCCAGGTAACAGCAAGATATCATCAGCTTAAATGCCGTGGTAAGTTTAAGATTGGTGCAGGTACAACATTATGCCAAAATTGAAGGAGAGCTGATTTAAATGGTAAGATTTGACCAACAACCAACTTCAGTTACCTAACACTTTGTAGATGTAATCACAGAATTTAGTGCAATACATGTAGAGCAGATCAATGAATACTTACCATAAAAAGACAAAGATTATGAGAATTATAACAACAATCAAGGCTATGGTTAACAAAAACAAGGAAACCAAGCTGGAGGCAGAAGGAATTCTATCTAGCCAAGCCTAGTATCATCAACTTCAAGAAGAACTGCACTCACCATAGACTTATTTTCTTCAATAACGGAACTGAAGACAAGGGATCTGATTAACAATATTTACTAGAGAAAATCAATAGGCAGAGGTAGATGAAACAAACAAATACAATCTATGGGATATCAGAGGTCATTGTGAAGAGCAGTACATCAGAATGGAGGAGAAAAATTAGGAGTATTTTTGATAAAATGAATAAAGGAAATATGCAGACCTAGAGAATGAAATCAATTGTAGAAATAAGTGAGGAAATGATATAACACTTAAAATTAGTTTTATGCCCACTTCAGCCTAACTTTGATCAATAAAATACCTAATCACTCACTCAGTGATTCAGATTAGATATGATGGCAAATCACTCGATAATTGCAGCCAAAAGGGCTAATTTCACAGAAATGGAGCAACAATTGAATTCTTGCGATACGACAAGTCACCCTCAGTGATTTAACCCGAAGGTTGGTTTTGATAGGTGAGGGTAGGGCTCAACCCCGGACTAAGCCACAGGCGTGTGAATTTCACACATTCAGGGTAGGGGGGCCAGTTCCTTTCCCTGGGCCACCTCGCAATCCGAGGATTTTTCGTTTCGTATTTTTCATAATAAAATAATATGATGTTAATAATTACAATGGAAATGAGATGGAAAGAATATTTACTAGTGCAATTTCTTTCTGCGAAGAGCAATGAATGCCAATTAAATAATTATTCAGAGGGCAACTACATAGTAAGCAGGAATTGGAGAAAACCAAGACTATTTGTTCATAACACTCACTGTACATTTACGTTTATTTCATTACATCAGTTCATTCATTACAAAAGTGAATAAATAATAATTAAAATGCATCCTTCACCTAAATGAGAGGAAACTAAGTCTAGCTCTCATTCCACAATAGGTACACATACTCAAGCACACATGATCATGGACCAAAATATCGCATCTCTCAATTAAAAAAATCATATTTTTATGGCAACCAACAATTGGCCAAAACTTCATTTGATTTTAATGTAAAATCAACTACTGTAATTCACACATTCAATAAAAATCATTTCCCATTCAAGGAATAGTTATTTCTCATAAAAACTAATTTGCCTTATTTCCTAAATGAACCCATTCAGGAAAACTCGTGTCCCATATTCATTGAATTTTCAATATCACAACTCAGCCTGGCAAAGCTGGATGACTGTTTTTCCAAAGCAGATGTTAATCTGTCTAATGAATCTTTCAAGCTCCATAAATAATCTTTCTTCGTTGCATTTTCATTTGATACTCCATCACCAAAGGACTCGTCACCAGTTGATTCTCGGGTAGTCTGATCATGGATTTCCTCTAAAAATGCAATACAAATTTTATTAGAACAAAACATACAAATACAGTATGAATTCATAATGCACATTCCGCATAGAACATTATAATATTTATTGGTTTGAGTGACTGACTCATGAATTTCCGTACATGTACGAAATGTATCAGACAAAAACAACATTTACGTATCATACATAAATCCAACAATCAAGTCTCTACAGAATGACAAATTGTAATGTTATGATACCAACCAAATAACTTGGGAATCACTGAAGCCTTCATCCACCAATAACCATCCTGTGATTCCAACATTCCCTTGAGATCTCTGCTGACAATAAGGCTAAGTAAATTGTCTGGATTGCTGGATTCACTGAAATTGATCGATTCAAACTGCATGCCAGCAATGACCTGCAAGAAATTTGGCAACAGAATATTAATCAAAGATGCATATCTTCAATATTTAGCATCAAAACAACAAAGCAGCCTCATTCAAGTTCAAAAATTAGACTGAACATGCACAACCACCTAATTTTAAACCTTTCATTTTGCTTGTTTGATCCTGCGAACTTAACATGGTATTTACCTTCAGTACTGAGGGCCAAGGAGAGGAATAAATACTTTTTCTCCTATGATTTCTGCTGAACGATTTGAAATCCAATTCCTCTTCTAAAATCTTCATTACACTTGAAATAAAATCGGACCAGAGACATTTTAAATGGCATATGAGTTATTGGGAACTGTGTTTTACTATTTGAAATAAAGAACATAATTAATGAAGTAATGTCCTAAGTCCTTTGAGCAGTTTAATTTTTAACTCTGTTGCTACAACTGTATATTTACCATATTTGTCAGGATATGAATGCACTTTCTTCCAAATTTATAGCTCATAAATCATGCCCAGATCTTTTTCATGAACAATGTGAAATGAAAGCTGTATCCATGTAATTCCACATTAACTTTATTGACGGCCTAGGATTGTGCCTATCTAACTAGGTCCTACATGCCTACAAACTAGGAACCTAGGTCATAAATAAAGTTTATGTGGAATCACAAGGTTACAGTTTTCATTTGTCTTACTGTTACCCTGTTTACAACTATCTAAATGAAGAAGATAACACCACACTACACCGGGCTTTAAATTCATGCATCAGGTTTATTTTTCATCTTCGCAGAGATGTCCACTTGACCCCCTACTACAATGAACTATGATGGCTCAATGTTAAGACCCAAAGGAAGTACTTCCTCGGGTGCTTCCTGTACTCCTTGTTCAAAGAAAAATCCCCCAAATATCTCTTCCACATGTTTGCTGCCAAGCCTTCCACTAGAGATATGTGTACCAGATGTGATCCTGAATTTCTACATTTTCCTGGTCATCGCTCCACGAAGTTCCAAAATTCTTTTATAGTTACTGCATGTCATCTCTGGAATACATTGTCCAAAAAGCTAAAACATAAAAAACTGTTCTTCTGTTGCTAGCTTTAAGATGAAATATTATGACATGTTACTTTTTGAACACTAAATGTTGCATTTATTCTTTGTAAATAAAGAAATTTATGTGTATGTATTTGTTATATGATGTCATAAGCCAATTGCCAATTGTTTTAATTTATATTTAAACTTGTCACAACCTGTTTATTGTTTGAAGTGTCTGAGTTGTTTCTCTTTTTTTGTTGCTCGTACAACTATGTACATTGTTTCTTGCCCTTAAGGGGCAATGCCTCAGGACAATTAATGAAACCTTCATTCACATTCATTTCACAATGTTAAGCAAATTCCACAAAGTTTTTCCTGACACAACCAATCTTTTTTGTGAACATTCAACATCAGAAACTTGCTCTACAGAAATGCATCTTGAATGCAGTCAAATATGTATGACAAATAAAAAGGCCTTAAAAATTATCAAGAACATGGTAGATGGGTACTGGGAAACTTTCAATTTTACTCACTTTAAGTTCTGAGCAAAAGCACTCTGGGTTTAACAGGAGTGATCACGCTGCTTCAGATTCATTATCATCATCAGTCAACAATCATGGGATTGGTTTTACACAGATCTCCACTGAATTCTCCTATCAGCTAATCTCTCCATACTTAATTATTTCTTCTCTTTCACATCCTTCATCAATCGTGCTATATATCTCAAACGAGGCCTTTCTCTACCAGTCTTCGTGTCGACTTGTCTCTTTGACAATTGTCTTCATTGACGTCTCATGATGTGGCCGATCAAGTTGTCCCACCTTCTTAGTAGGGTCTTTAGAAGACTTCTCTTGTCTCCCACTCTTCTAAAGACTTTCTCATTGCTCACCTTCATCTTTTCATCTCATCTTCATCATTCCTCTTGTGCATCACATTTTGAATGCTTCCACCTTTGTCTTCTCTCCAGCAGTCATCATCCATACTTTGGATTGCATTTTTTTTTAAATCTTTGATCAGTAAATAGGTTGCTTGTTGTGCTTGACCACCGAGAAAAAAATAATATTGCTCCTACAGCCATTTGAAAATACCATTTGAATTTCATGCTGAAAATGCATTTCTCAGTTAATGCATTGTTGAGGGTGTAAAAGTATATGGCATTGCAGTTGCTTGCCAAGTCTTAATGTAGATTAATTAAGATGAGCTTCTAATTTGGCTTAAGTGAAAATGTCCGAAGACCAGAATATCCAAATTAAAGTATGGAAAACAATATCACCGAAACCAGTTTTTCGATTGCCTTGCCCAGTGATGGTCAAATATGTATGGCAAATAAAATTCTGGGGGCTGCATATGGCCCGCAGGCCAGGTGCAGCCTCCAGAATTGTTCTATCTGGCCCGCATGGCATTATTCCTAATCCCAGTTTGATCCAAATTATGAGAAATTTTTAGAAATGCAGTCACAGTTTCATTCATCACATTCTCCTTCATAATCTTTCAGTCATTAATAGGACTTGGTATCACAAAAAACACAAGAATTTAGCCATATCATTTTTATTTTTTAATTAATCATATTGGCCCACCTAGAGTTTTTTTTCCTTTCCTTTGGCCCCCCTCTTTAAAAACTTTGCCCATCACTGGCCTAGCCAATCGAAAAACAGGTTTTGCAGATATGTATTTCTTTCAATAATTTAAATTGGCATTTGGATATTCTGGTATTCGGACATTTTCAAGTTTTAATGTGTTTGCGGCATTGGTTAAAAGATGTTGAAGTGGTTATGTGGGTAGTGTGCCCTTCTTGTGTAAAAAAAGTGCAAGAAAATCGTACATGTACTTTTGTGTGCAGAGTTTTACATTGCATTAAGTGCCCAATGAATATTTTTTTGGAGACAGCCAGTAAATTCCTCGAATCAGCCCAAATACCACCCAGAAACACCAAAATCACTGTTTCCCAGCCATGCTTACTCATGCTGAGCAACATTCTCAAGACCATTTGCTCTGTTTCCTCCTGTTGTAGTCCACACTTCCCACATCACAATGGACCCGTTCAACAGAAATACATTTCATGGAGTGAGCATGGTTACACCTCTGCACCGAATTTTAAGGCAGCATATCTTCCATTAAAATGGATAAAATTTGGAAGGCGAGTGTTTCATACATCCCCTATGACAGCAGCGGAGAAGGGTGGAAGCATTCAAAATGTGGTGCTACCTAAGAATGATGAAGATAAAATGGATCGACCAAGAAACAAACAAAGAAGTCTTAAGAAGAGTGGGAGAAAAGAGAAGTCTGCTGAAAACCCTAAAAAGAAAATGGGACAACCTAATCGGCCACATCTTAAGACACGATGGTCTGATGAAGATTCAGACCATCTTATTTCAGCTTCCCCAGGTTTTGATTAAAATCCTATTTCCTTACATTTCTTCTAATTTAGCCACTGATTGGACACTTATAATGCACTTGTCATATCATCGTCAACACACTATATTACAATTGAACTCATCACTACAAAGGGAACAAATGTATCTTCAAAACTCACATTGTCAACCCTCTGGCTGTTTCTTTCATGTCTGAAGAAACAGATGTGCAATAATCTTGCATTATGATGCTAAGTTCCAAAAAATCTTCAGCTGGCAAACAATTGATCTTGGGCAGTTTCAAAGAAAGAATTACCTGAAATTATAAGAAAAAATACTAAGGAGACAATTCTTGAGTACATGGACGTGCAATCAACATAAAAAACAGTGTACCTTTTTGATTTCAGAGAGATAACCTGGCTTTGACCACAGGCTTACAACTGGTTTGAAGTTACGCAAATAATTCTCATTCAACTCATTTACCACTGAATCTGATTTTCCATGGAATTCTAAATAATTATTGTTGCAGCATGCGTCAGCAACTAATTGAACTGTTGCATTATACATTGATATTAAGTCATTTGGATCCTGCAAGTAATACACAAAAAGGAGTCATATTAAAAAATAAAAATTGCACTTCAGGTAACTCTTGAAAAATAATAAATATGTGAACATTCAATATATTCAAAAATAAATAGAAACATTTAGATGTTACTTAGATTACCTGGAGTGCCAGTTGTAAAAGTTCATTATTTTGTGCTTCCAAATGGAGAGATGCCCAAAATTCTTCAAGAAGCAAGTGCTCTACAACAGTTTTCAGAGGCTGAACACATAACGGAGGAGGGAAGTCAGCATTCTGAGCAAGCCAATGTAAAGCACTTTCCAACTGCAAATTCAAAACATTAAAATGACTGATGTCCATGCCATGAGCTAAATATTGCAACATCCACTACTAATACACCATATCATTATCAACTTCATAAGAGAATAGTAAATGTGCACATAAATCTATCCATTGACAACCCAAACAAATTGATCGCTGCATACTTGACCAGGAGAAAAAAATGGGCAAAAGCTTTCTTTAACCATTTTGATCAGAGAGAATCTATTGGATACAATGCAGAGAATATGAAACTAAAATACTCAAATGTTGATGCTGACAATGGGGCGTTTACTCGGAAGTGAAATCGCAATTTTGTACACAAAATCGTTAGATAAAAACAAAAAAAGAATTTTTATGAAAAAGTTAATCTTCTAACCACAACCATTCACTCATAAATCAAAAATTAAAATAAACAAATGGTGACGACCACCGAAAAAGCTGCTGTGATAACATTGACGTCATTTTCCTGCCGTCCTTGACTGCTTTTCGTGGAAGAGAAGGGAGTGGAGGGGGGTTCTCGGAAGGTCTGCTCGCACAGATGCTGTCGCAACTGTCTTATTGGCAGAGTCAGTTGTGTCCCCCCCATTGCAATAAGGCAAAGTAGCTTCGTGGGCTCAGTTTCGATTGGACAAAGTCAAAATACCTCAGAGGTTGCACCATGCCCATTTTTCCAAAAGGGTTAAAAACACCAGTTTTTCGCCGCTTACAACTCGAGAAATAATTGTCGGATCAAAAAATGGAAAAATACGGGTCTTTTTATTTTACAAACTCTATCAGATTCGGCAATAAAAACAATATGGTAAACGACCCCATTTGAATTATAGATGTCCATCACTGTCAGAAAAATCTTGGAGTGACGATGAGAATTACAAAGTTCAATACCACCCACAAAAATTCCTTTTATTGCCAATGTTTTCCCCGGGACTCCTTTTTCCTACAAAACATTCATTCATGTTCTGTGACCAAAAAAAACCTGGCATATACTTTTAATTATCTACTGAAATGAAAAAAAGACAATATAACTATAAAAATAAATCATCATATACGGTAGTTACTGCCTGGAATATTTAATTCAATCAAATATGGATATTACTTACATCACATAAATCTGAATACCTGACAATGAAATTTTCAGAGTCGCCATATTATACCTGATACGTACACCTCATTACCCTAAGTGAATTTGAAATGTAATACATTTCACCTCAATAAAAGTTCATCAAACTTAGTATCTAGCTATCAAAGGTAGCAAGTAAAAGATAAATAAAACTATGTTACTTACCTGAATGTGAGGCAGATCTTGAGAGTTTTCACAGTGAAGAAAAATTTGGAACCGACTCATCAACCTTCTTTGCAACAAAGAATTTATCTCCAGCTGATTAATCAATTCTGTGACTGATACCTTTTCCATCCCAACAACAAGCACAGCCACGGGACAACAAAGGCCTTTGTTGTTCCGGACCAACATGTCTCTCAAACGAGATGCCTCTCGGGGCAAAGCACTTAGGCATCCCCTCACAACAAAAAGAAGGCCATTCATATTAGCACAGAGCTTATCAGAGTCTGAAGAGCAATTCCCCACAGCTTTGATGAAACAAACCCTGAGGGATAAATTGTCACTTAGATTCTTTTCCAACTCCAACATAGGCTGGAAGAAAATGGAGGATAGGTCAGTGCCAAAGAGAATGCGTTGAGTTTGCATCAGTAATATTTTAAACAATTTTAAGCACAGGCCATAATAAACATCACGTCTGAATTCTCTTTGAGAAATACAGTAAAACCCCATATTCACACTTTTCTAGGGACCGCTACAAAAACGTGAAAATTGTGGGAAAATGCAAATTGCGGGAAAAGGATAATTTTCACTTTTACATGCATACTTTAAAAATACAGAGTAAATATATAGTTAGGAAACATTCTTTCATAGATAAGAAACACTGATACACTGAATTATGCTATATTATTGATTATTTCTTAAAGCATAGAGCTGTCCTGATTTACTTTTATACGACATATTCCTGTTGTTACCAATGTTTCAACCAACCCAACCAACCATTGGACATTGTCAAGTCCATAATTCTCAAACTGATACACTGAGCAGTGCCTTTTCTCTTACGATGAAGCCATTCACGGCAATATTTGACGATCGAGAACTTAAAAACCACTTTTTAAATTGGTATTCCTTCATGCCATGATTTCTTGACATTTTCTTTCTTTCGAAAGTTGTCTGCACTAACTAGCATGCTTCTAGATCACATCACGATTTTTCATAATTGTATCCATTGTATAGACCGGTAATCTTGGGTGTTTCGCAATATCAGTGTGAGTTGCATCATGGGAATCCACAATTTTAATTTATGCCAAAATGGAAAATATTGTAGGTGCTGCAAAGGCTTCCACGGTGATAAGAATATGACTCGAGGGTTACCGGTTTTTTCCACGTTGGTTCACCTACTGGATGACAGTTTCGCCGGCATTCCAGATGGCATCTTCAGGTCTGAAGTACATGACATTTGACACAGGAAATATATAGTACAAAGTTAAAGGAAATACAAAGAACAAAGATATAGGAAATTTGATGGCATGAGATCTTTGGACCTGAAGATGGCATCTGGAATGCCGACAAAACTGTCGTCCAGCTGGATGAACCAACATGGAAGAAACCCAAAAACCCTGGAGTCATCTGAAAATATTGTAATTCACATCCATGTTCCATTTCCAAGTAAAATAAAATTTATGTTTTGGAGTAATTAAGGATAACATAAACTTAACATGAAAATATGGAGCTACCTTGCTGGTGGGCCAGCCCAAGCAGTTATCCAACTTCAAAAATTTCTCAACAAAATAATTTTATTTATTCAATGCGGTTTTCTCGTGATAAAAAAAGTTTCCATATGGGTTGATTTGTAGCAACCCATCATTGTAAAACAGTTGAATCAATGCAGCGCGGATGATCCCAGTTTTCCCGGGAAAGAGATCGCGAGTTAAATATTTCACATTTTTCCTTCACTAGCGGCGCTGTGTTATGCCCCGCTATGCCGCTAAGTTCAAATTATTCCGTAGAACGGAGCACATTACTGCTCTCTCTCATGGTTTTGAAATTTATATGCACTAAATGAGGCAAATAAGTGAATGCACTAAACAGACTGGTATGTATGGCTAAATGTCATAGAAGAGAATTTGGTTTTTTTAATCTAAGGCATCCTAACCCGCATATAATGCAAACAGCGGGAAAACGGAAAGGTCATGGTGTAAATACAGGGTCCTACATACATTGGAGATATAGGAAATTGGATGGTGCCCGATGAAAAAGTTGTAAATCGTGGGAAAATGTAAATTCCGATAATGCAAATACGAGGTTTTACTGTATTACATAAATAGCCATATATATTTACCATAAAATTGACTAGTTCTATTACAACTTACCCTGATTCGTTTCCCATTCTCTGCCTCCGAAGTAAAACACCGGCTGACCCACACAGCAGCTGCATTATGGTCACACTTTCCATCCCAAACACCAGGCACAGAGATGACCACATTCCACCTCAACTGACACTCCAACTCATTCTTAAATGCACCACACTTGGTGATTGGCCTCAGTAATGACTTCTTGATGACATCGTCCACAGATATTAAAGGATATGTTTGCGTGGAAACGTTAAAATCTGAAAATCAACATTGAGGACAAAAGCTAAGGACCAAATTGCAATCAGAGAGAGGCTAAAGGCCACTTTACACGATACAATTTTTTGTACAATTTCTTGTACAAACTCTTGCATGAGGAAATTGTACCGTGTAAAGCGGCAAATTGTACGAAAACTTGTGCGATTGTCTGAATGACTGAATGGGAAGTAGAACGTGTTCTAATTCCATTCAGACAAACATACAATTTTGTTCAGTCTATACAAGCGTTTGTACAAGAAATTGTGCAAAAAATTGTATCGTGTAAAGCGGCCTTAAAGAATGCAAAACAGAAAATAATTCTATAGGCATGCATACAATGGAGCTGGGACTGGACTGCAATTTCCCAAGCACATGTAGTAAAATTCATGTTTACATAGATAATCCAACAAACAAGGGACCCATGAATATGTTTCTATCACCAATTTTCCATAATTCTGATACATTTTGATTTCTTAGAACAAGTAAAAGTAATCTTAAAAAGAAAAAACTTACGTAATATAAGCTTATAGTATCAAGGGTTGTGATAATGAAGGTGACCTATCAAAATCTTGGTCGGTGTTAAAAACCTGTGCGGATTATATTACGTGAGTTTTTTCTTTTTAAGATGATTAAGTTCCACAAAGTAAAGACTGATTAGAATCTGATTAAAAGATGTTTAAAAAGTAAAAGTAGTCTATTTTAAATTGGATGATCTTTTCCACATAAAGAGCTACCCTAATATATTTTATAACAAAATAATAATACAATATCACATGGAATACTGAGTAAGGATCATTTTTCTGCAATAAAATTTCTCTTTATCATCTGTGCTAAATCAACAGCTTCCTTTGCCTAAGATGCAAACATGTATCTTTCCACTAGGACAAAAATACTCAACTAATAAGGCACAAGTTCATTCCAAACAATATATTTGTAAGCTATACCACCCACATTGATATGCAAATGAGAATTACCACCAAAAATTGCCCAAGTTGTACGAAACTATAAAAAACATCAATTACTAACTATGCTCAAAGGCGGTCGACCATCTCCTTTTCACAGGCCTCATCTCATTCGCACACGCCGAAGACCCAAACCATTTCACCTGCTCCTCGAGTGACATGCTTGATATCCAGGCAGGAAATCCTTGCATTGCAATTTTCAGCTGCTTCTTTTTCTCAAATGCCTTCAAGTATGCGTGCAAATAATACCGCAGATTGACCCGCTTCACGGCTGCTGTCAAAGACTCTAATTTCTCTGTCCTAGAATACACGATATGAATAAAGTAGCAGAATGCGTACCATGAATCCAATTGTTGATGTGTTTTGCAACATTAATCACCATTCAAAGCAAATATCACTTATATTGTAACCCATAAGAGGATTCACCAACACTTAAGAATATTAAATAATACAAGATTTAGATCAATCACATGATTATTTCACATTTCAATCCATTATTAAGGCTGTAAAACACATAATTAAAGTAGTCCATTGATTTCACAAGGAACCATATGCCTTTAATGAATTGTAGTAAGCACAAAAAACAATATCTTATGCAAAAAAGTCAAGCATTTTATTCCTGACATCTCCTTTTACGAGTAATCCAAACTGTACAAAATATTTCATACCAATTGAATTTCACCAAAATCTATAATTGCTTATGTGAAGTTGTAGAGAAGACACAATTCTCCTAATAACTTTAGTCATTGAGGAACCAAGTTTAGTCAGAATTTCTGTCATGTTCCCAAATTTTCTAAGCATTCCGGGTGTTGCTGCCACATATTGATTACCCACGGATCCATTCAAGTAACCTTTTCACCAACAATATTTCACAAGAGGATAATACATACTCCAATTATTACTTCAGGTTTATCACAACCATCTTCTAATTCTTATCCATTCTGTGCATTCAATGAGAAGCAAAAGTAGCTAGTATAGGGTAAAAAAATCAATTCGAGGCAATGTTTAAATGCTCTGGAAATATTTCATCCTTATGACACAGCAAGAGAAAAAATTTAAAGACATAATTTTCAACATACATGCTCATACTGCAATCAAGCAATTACCAAAGAGTTACTTGAATTTGGGAATTTAGCCCAAGCAAATGTGTAGCAGGTGGTGTTGTAGCATGAAATGAAATCCATGAAGCATATTTAAAGCAGTAGAAGGGCAACGCATTCTAGGATTACCTAATGTAGAATGTTCTCATTAGAGATTTTATATTTAAAAGGCTTTTTATGGGAAAATGAAAATCAACATACCTCTCCTCACGTTCCATTCTGATTATGTCCTTAACCACTGCATCAGCCATACTTTCCGTTACTTCACTGATCATCTCCGCTGTGATCTCTTTAATGGCACATTCCTTCTCCCTTTCTTCTTTTAACACTGACCTCGCCTCAGATTTGCACATATTTTCTACCACTTCATTCAGCAACGAAGTTTGAGCCTTTATGCCATCAGAATTAAAGAAAAAGTTATAGAAATGCACATGTATGCAGCAAACACAATACACAACTGAACCACACTTTCCATAAATTAGTTTGCCAAAATTTTATTCATACATAATTAACTGTGGCATAAAAATAAAGGTATTCTTATGCTCGATGGTAATGGCTGTCACCTGGTTGAAATGATTCACTATCAATGAAGTGAAAATAATGAATCAATGAAATCAAATCATTAAAAAAAATCAATAAAAAATGTTATTGTTCATTGATGATGATGAGTTACTCTTACTCTCTGGTTGAATTGGTAAGATTCCAATAATTTTTGAAAGAGATGAATTTTTCGATAACTAAAAAAATTCTTAAACATTGGTATCTCAGGTGAATACAAACCTCTTTTGACATTTTGCTGATCAAATCCTCATACATTTTCTTCAATTTCTGAGCTTCCCTTTCTTCTTTCGCCTTTTCATCCTTCATTTGCTTCAGAGTTGAACTACAGATATCCCTGAAAACCAAATAATCAACAAATCTCAAATACAATAATATGTTAATAACCAAAGCATACTGCTATGCTTGATTACCTCATCATAGAAATACTCATGGATTGATTATGGTGAAATTAAGTCTCCATATAAATCACCCAAAATTTCTACACGGGTTCCATCAATGAAGAATAATGGTGAGCTACACACATCAGTATAAAAATTTTCTTCACCATCTTTTTCCACAAGTAAAATATTACACAGCCTCCTATAAACTTTTGGCATTATTAGAAATAAGGAATTTTGACTTGTAAGAGTAAACAAAAATCTCGTTTGGAGAAAAACTTCACCTTTTTTTAAAAAAATTAGCTGATAATGGAAACCCTCCAGCTCTTCCCTTAACAAAAAGTACTGGAAGATTTTATCAATTACTGGTCCAGAAAATGGAGACCTCCATCAGTTACTGGTGAGTAAACTGATCACTGATGCCTTCAGTAATTGAAGACTGTTTCAAAATAATATACAAAACTCTCCAGTATTTCCCTCCCTCAAGTACTCATCAACTTTCTCCAGTACTTTTTCTTAACGGTTGCTCCAAAAAATAATAACTTTTCCAAATATAACCTAGTGGGAGTGGTGTTTAATTCTGAACTGGGCAACAACTTAAGACTATATTATGTAATACTTCAAACAAACATTTAGAAATAACTTACCGAACAAAATCTATCACAAATGTTTCACAGTACATTGATAGGAAAGCCATTGATAATTTGTTTATATAGTCCAAAAATTCCTTAGACACATGCTTCACCTCTTCCTTCACAGTTTCACTAACTATTTCTTCAACAATGGGAGGAGATACCTGGAAAAGTACAATAAATGAAGCCAAAATAATACTTATAAATTTTTTAATTAATTCACAAATCATTTCAATAGTTTCTCTGTTATTAATGCACCAAATATTTGTGTTTCCAAGGAAAGATGTTTTGGCAGAATTGCCAACTTATAAATAACATATTGATGATGAAAGTCCCCTAAATATGTATTCTTGATGGTTACCATAAAAAGTATCAAGAAGCAATAAAATAAGACTGCATTTAATGCTATCCTATACTCTCCATAATAAAAATAATTAAAGCAATAATTTTCACAAACACTTTTAACAGATTATGTATAAATATGGGTCATATGAAATTTTGAATCTAAACATCACTAACTTTCATTCCATTTAAAATGCTAATGAGAGGCTAAAATTATAGAGAAAGAAAAAAATTCAAACTTTGTAATACTGTCACATGAAAAAGCTCATTATTAAATAATAATGTGAAAAGCATAGGTATCCATTATATCATTACAGAGACAACATTGTTAATAGGGTTGTTAACACCTATCGAAATTGGCCTATTAAATGCTATTTTACACACTTTATATTCTATATCTATTTAATTCGAATGCATAAAATTAACGAATAAAAACTAATTTTTGAGCTATGAGGAATCAAAATTTGAAAATTTTTCATTCTGCCAAAAACAGCTGATGACATCACATGCCCGTACCATTATTGCCAACTAGCTGAAGGGTGCCATTGACATTCAACGGGAGGGAGAAACTTATGAATACACATGATTTTTAATAATATTGAAACTCTCCATGCCATGACTAAGTCGATCTTGTGCTCTCCAGCTAACATTGGCTCAAATTATACTTCAAAATCCTAAATCCAATTTATGCTGATGCACAGGCCCGGGTGCCGTGGGAATGGAAAAAGCTTTTATCTATTCAGGGATTGAAAACTCAATTCATGTCGGACAAGCTAATTTACTAGTTACTTTGTACTACTCCGTCTAACAGGTGAATATGTGAGAGAACAGGGTTTGGGATGTGGGGGGGGAGGCACTGGAACTCTTTCGCCCAAGTAAAAATTTTGCCTTAAGCCGCCTCTGCTGATGTAGTCATAACTAAGGCCAGTGATTGAGTGCGGGCCTTTACAAAAACTGGAATAGTTTTTCGGACTCTGCAGGATCATGAAGGTATCCAAGTATGCTAGAAGGTACAGGAGGGGGCATGCAGGCATTGAAGCCAGAATGGGGAATACTTGGTAATGAAAGGTTCCTGCTTCCTCTGCACGAAACACTTCATTTTCTTCAGCCTCTTCTATGAAGTCTGCCTATGCATTGATGCCCTCAATTTATCAGCAGTGGCATCATAAACTTCCTCCATAAAGGTTATTGAAGATAAAGAATAGTGCATCCTATTCCATATGGAGGATTTTCTGTTCCAAAATGTTGATAAAAATGTAACCTATTTAAGTTACATACACGACATTCATTTGCATATTTACACATTTCTCAACGTTGATTTGATGCATTTTTGGAAGCAAAATTCATTCATCACCTTTCCTCTAATTTTGATGAAATTTTTTGCATTTCTTTTTGAGTTCATGCTTTTTTATCATTTCCATTATTCATATTACTATATTCTTAGTTTTAACCATGAGTAAAAACCACTTCATCTGTGAGTAGCATGAGCAGCAAGCCCGCATGCACCTTCTAACATTACTCCCAGAAAATACAATAAAGTTTACGACCATAACAGGACAAACTGTTTAAACATCATTTACGTCTTCCTTTGGAGGCAAAAAGAACAACGGCCAATGATAGGAAAAGAATCGAAAAACACAACAAATTTTGACATAAACTACACATTTAATAAATTCTCAAATGAAAAACGTAGGATGAATGCAGGAATAAGGAGTTGAAAGCTTTGATCATTAAATAAAAAAAGAAAAGGATTTGATTAAAATTTAAATAATTTACTAAGTAAAAGTAACAAGTCTTGCACTCCCTGAAATTGGCAAACCTAATTTAAACCTAAAATACAAATGTAAACCTATAATTCAAGCCAATTATCGAACCAGGAACTTTAAAAATGAGTATATTTTCTCCCGGTCTTTGAAGCAGCTAATAACACAATGGAATTCACAGCATCTCTCTCAAACGAACCGATTCGAGGCAGAGGGGGGAACGGACACACAGATGGATGGATAAGCAGACAAGAAACGACATTCGGTTTTTATCGCTACAGTTTTTCTTCCTACCGGCTGTGAAATAGGGTGTACTCCAAAGAATATGTGAGGTAATTATAATATTTCTTTTGAAATGGCCGATGTAGTTGAATATGAAAGTGGTGGTTGGGTGAGGGCTATTTCAGGCAATCTTCCGTCTGTCAATATTTTTATATTTATGCAGCGGATTTTTTTAAAATAACGAATGGTTTAACTCTCATGAAATACATGGAGCTAAAGCAAAATTGTGAGTACTGTGACAAATTTGGTTTCTGAATAAGTAAATATATGTATACAACTATATTTTACAGGCAAAATATTCCAGTAGCACACAAGCATATGGGGAGTCCTCCGCAGGCTATGCTAGGCTAAAAAGAGAATGGATATTGAGTTATGTTCATTGTAGGATATACCCGGAGCACAAGGTAATAAAAGAAAGCTTAACCTTAAACCAGACCGTCAAAGAAGAAAAAAGTAATATGCTTGATAACTGTGAAGACTGACCAGCTGCTGTGTAGTAGGTGATGTCAAAATACCTTGGTACTGCAATAAATGGATCTACTTAGCTTTATTTAATGTAATTTTGTGCTTTAGTAGGCTGGACACATGCGTTAGCATTCCTTATGTGGTTCATCAAAGTTAAATAGAAATCACTTTCTGGAAGATTGAGACTTTTAACTATAGAATACCATTCTCTGAGAATTCATGAACACATCTTAGGCTTCTGAGTTCTGCTGTTCTCGCAGACAAAATGCACTACCCCATGTCCTCTGTAAAAGGTCAGATGCAGAGCCTTCGGGGGAGCAGACGAGCTACCTTCAGAACGTAAGTCGGTAATTTACGTGGAGCAGCAAGATACCAGAGCCTTCTAACGTCTATTCTTTTCCTCAGTTCGGAAAACTTTACAGGGCATACTCCAAGACATGCATTTACGTTGCGGGACAAAGAACCATTTAATGAATTTCCTTTTAGTGGTGTACGCACATTCTTCTTCTGTCATTTCTCCCTGTATATTTAATCTGTTCTTGTAAATCATTAATTTATCTTTCTGCCTTGACAGAGCTGTAAACGCTCTAGAAGTAAGTTTACCCATAAGGTTTTGAAATATATATGCTCTGCAGCTGAGGTCTTGTGACGTCACAAACGCGTTCAAGATGGCGGTCGTGCTTTTTTGGCGCAATCCAAAATTTGCAACTTTAAAACGTGTTTTATAGCATTTATGACAAAGAAAATATTGTGATAATGGTATGGTTATTCCTGCTGAAGTATGAACTATCTAAAATAATAAAAAAATGGTGAACTACCCTATTTCTAAAAAAAATAAAGTCAAGGTAAGCACTGAAAAAAGGATAGCATTAATTAATAGCTTGATAGAGCACTTACTACAGCTTAGCCTACATGGATCCTTCACTGAACATGAATTCACACAGAATGATAGTCACTGTTATTGCTTTTAAAAGATTGCTTTCATTTAGTATGACTAAATTTCCCAATCCAGCTCCACTATTTACATACTAGCTTGATACACTCAAACCACCTTAGCTTGAGTCATTTGGAAAAGAGATAGCAAGAAGAAAGATGATGTCACCTACCCTACGCAAACTAATGAATCCATTCATTCTTGAAATTCAAACCAACCTCAGGGTTAGCAAATATTCCACAGAGAAAAAATCATTCGCCTTGACCAGGACTTTTTTTCTCTGTGGAATATTTGCTATTGTGCAATTTCAGCGGGTAACACCGCTAAAGTTTTCACGGCTAGGACGTGAGCTTTGAATTTCAACCTCAGGGTTGATCACTGAGAGAGTAACTTTGAAATCCTTCAGTAATTATTTCTTCAGTAACTATTTCCTCAGTCAACTTTAGTGACCCTTTAATGGTATAGATGAGGGGAAGGCACAGTAGTACCTGGCGAAAATTCAAATTCCATCAGCTATATTCTCCTAAACAAATCCATTAAGGCATAAAAACCAATGTCACATTATTTCAGTCACTATAGTTGAGTCCAAACAGTGTACTCAACCTGTAGTAAGACTAATGTTTCTCCAATGGTTAAGTGTCTTATAGCACCGTCTAACCTAGGATCATAAACCTATGTTGAACACAACATCACTGCCTGAAGCTGAATCAAAACCCCTGGCTTGCCAGGCTGGCATGTTCTCAACCTGGCTACCACAGCCAACTTCCACGGTATCAACCTCTAAACACCATCACAGGTAAAAGTTTCAGCTTCTACCATATCGGAATTATAAGAATTCGAGGAGCATAACAAAGTTTCTAATTCATTATGGAAGAAGGGACCTATAATATGCTATTAGCAGGGTCAAAATGAATGTGAGATTTTTATGTCCCTATAACTTCTTGGTACAGTGAAACAATGATGTGTATTGTATCAAATTACATGATAAGGAGGTTAGACCTACACCATAGGTGACGTCTTGTAGGCACAATGAATGTGACCTCTCCTCAAATCTCTGAGCATACTACATTTAAAAAAAATTCAAAACCTGACACCACCTTTGATGATAAGAGTGCACAACATTCACTGTTAGTCATGTGTGACACATCTACGAAAAGAACTTCAATACTGGAAATTAAGGTGAAAGAAACTGAATGTTTTGGATGTGAAGAGTTTATCATGGAAATTAAGTGTGCCATGAATCTTCACAAGGCTTCTTACAAACAATTTGTCAAACAAAAAATCAAAGTAACCTTAGAATATACATAATTGCCTGAAAAGAGCTGACTAACTTTGAAAGATAGAGATTGAGTCAAACTACAAAATGTCAATATAAGTGAGAAGCCTGATCCCGTGGAAGACTGATGAACATTTTATTCATTGTATTTGCCAGGAAAACCCCAAATCATATTAACATTTGTAGTAATAACATGTCTTTTATGATTTTGCTCATAAAAATACATATTATTTAACTAGTCGCAAGTCCATTACTAACTTCAAATTCACTATTTTTAGTTCATACTATCAATTAATTACATAGTTTCTTAGGACTTTTCAATAATCACTTGATATGTATTTGTTATATGTGGCACTTTTACAATATGTATCTCTTGTCTTAAATAGGGATTACCAGTACCTAATTAAGAATATTGTAGCATGAATAATCTAGAATAACAGGATTCAACTACATATGGCAAAAAGAAAATTTATGCAAACCAAAACTAACAAGAGAGGCTTTTCAGGGCATTCCAACACTTTGTGAGTCATCATTAGCATGCCTTCACTGGTTGCACTATGCTGAACATTCCAGCTGATAGGGATGGAATGAAACCGAGACACAGAATGGGGATGCATGGCAATGCTGAAACCATAAGTGGGCATCACAAAAGTCAGTCGAAAAACCAAATGAAAACAAAGGGATCAAACGTAGTTATAACTTTATTGCTGCTTCTTAACCCATTTATGCCTAGTGTTCCATTTTTGGAACACCTGACACGACTTTCTAATTTAATGACTACGACTCATTATACACCAATATGCCACGGTTTTTCTTTCTGTACCTCTTTATAAAGATATATCATATTACAGGGCGCAAAGAGTTAGTCAGTTTCGCCAACCCATAGCAGCCAGTGTGTTGAGAAATATCGGTCTTCTTTTTCAAAGCAGTTTTTCTGAGACCATCTCAAATGTTATATTAATAACTATTTGCCATTACGCCAAATGTTGTAAATTTTTCCCTGCATGTTCAGTAATAGTTAACCTATAGTGCTTTAAGAAGAAAATTTTGAAACAACGTATTTTGTTTTAGCATAAGCTTTTATTTAACAGTGTTCCATTTTTGGAACACAAGGCAAATCCACTAATAATATGCGTGCATTCAGGCGCACTGAAATATTCACTTTAATTTTAAATCAAGTAAGCAATTAGATTAGCAATTATGATTAGATTAGATTAGCAATGTTATGTGACTGAGGGAAACGATGCTATGTCTTGGCTATAATCAGTTTCCATTTCAGTGAAAGAATAAATACATCGATAATCAACTGATCACTTGTGAACAGAGAGATGAAAACATATGAAAGTCACCCTGAGCACTCTTCCATTCGGAACCAAGGCCCCTGGGTCATATTGACGTCATGAACACTTATCAATGAGCAAAGTGCGGCAGGTCAGTCGTCGTTCTCAAAAGCAGAAAAAAAAGATAAAAGTTACTCAGCCAAATTTAATCAAGGTCTATAATCAGTATATGGGACGAGTGAAAATATTGACAAGTATCAAGCATCAATCCGTGGAAAGAAATGGTACTCGAGCCCTCTGTTATTCTGCTTTGAGCTGGCTTTACAAAATGCTTGGCAATTGCATAAAATAAACGATGTAAAGCCAATGGATCCTCTTGAATTTCGTCGCCCTGTGGCCTGTCACTATATAGAGACATATGGTAATACTGCTGAGCCTGGTAGGAAAGGGAGACCGTAACCTTGACTTACGTCATGACGGCATGAATCATACGATTGTAAAGCAAGGAAAGCAAACTCGCTGTGTCCGATGTCACAAAAATACCACTTTTCAATGTAAGAAATGCAATGTATCCTTGCATGTTAAGTGTTCAACTGGATACCACTCTTAATAGTGAGTTAATAAATGTCTGAATCAAATGATTTGCTTGTTATCATTGAGCACGTCATGGTAGTTGATTTGCCTAGTGTTCCATTTTTAGAACACCTCGTAATTAATAATTGGCAAGAGATACATTGTTTTTTCTTTCGGATATTGTTTTCATGCGTATTTTTATCTATAATATGTAAAAATCAGGGTAAATTCACATTTTTCAAACCTTCGGCGGCATAAATGGGTTAAAGGTAAAATAGCTCTAGAATCACTGGGGTCACTCACCTCTTGCAGGATTGCCTCTCGGTCCACCTCAGGTTCAGGAGGAATGACTTCGGGGGCATGTGAAGCAGGAGTATCTTCGCCTTGATCCAATGCATTCCAAGCTTCGTTTTTCAACATCCCAGCTTCATTGAAGCTGCAGTGCGGCATGTGTGATTGGTAGAGGTGCTCACCGATTTTTCCCCCAGCAATAACCTACAAAGTTCAAAGGCAAGAGAATATTAAATCTCCATGACCCGGAAAGGAAACTCACCTGGCATTACCACCATAAAATAGCTAAACAGAGCCCAAGATTATGGAGAGTGGAGTGAAGGTTTTGAGAAATTGCAAATATGGATGCAGAAACCTTGAGTTAGTAAATCCAAATTTGGATACATGAACTATAAGTGTATCAGGGTTTATAGGGGTTTTCATTTTCATTTTCCCTGACTTTTCCAGGATTTCCAGACCATTATTAGTGATTTTCCCTGACTTTTGAACGCCTGAAAACTCCCAAGACTTTGGTAATTTATAGAGATAAAAGTGGCAGTGAGGAAGCAGAGAAGTCTAAACTTATCAAATATTGTAGGTTTATTTTCATATTAATCATATGAACTTCCAGTAATAAGAGATCAACAACTTTAAGTCCACAAAATAAAAATTATGATTACTTACATTGCTATGCCTTCAGAAAGGGTTTTAATTGCAGAAAAATATATGCAAAGAAGGCTAACCTGGCTTTTCCATCAAACCTAATGTCATGTTAAAGTAGCTCTTTGAATCAATCTTGATTTTTTCTTCCTCACATCCTTCTACAAATTTGGCTAAGTGAAATCAAATTTGACTGAGAATAACTATTTTGTCACCAGAGGGACAAAGCGAAGCATTCCTGGCAAAATCGCTAGCAAATGAAAATGAGATGCGCACACCTTTCGCCAATCTTTTCGCCAAATCGTGCAGGCTTTTAGGTTTTACAGCCAGAAAGAACCAGAATAGGGCCCCTGGGCTGTCTCCATGGCACAACCGGCCAGAGAGGCCAGTCGTCCCCTCCCCTCCACCCCACCCTCTGCTCCTATGTGCAGTTTTCGATCTCTTGGCATTTTTAGGTGATAAATTCCAAAATTTGTATGTTTTGCGATTTTTCCCTGACCACACGTTAAATTCCCTGACTTTTCCAGGATTTCCATGACCATTGTCATTTTCCCTGACTTTTCCAGGTTTTCCAGGTTCCTAAAAACCCTGTGTATATAGAGAGAAAATCTACGAATAAAAAGCTCAGATTCTTTCATTGATTCATGAAATCCAGTTATGTATTCTCTTTTATGGTGAAATCGGGATTATTTGCCTACAATCTGCAGTTCAAATTCCAGTTTAGGTACTCCTTCTGTAAAGACTACATTAGGTTTGCACTACACTAAACAAGCAAAATCATCAAATGTAGCAGATTATGCAGAAAGTACACTTAAGCAGTAAGAAATAAATCACACAAATATTTAAGAAGGTCATCCTCATGGGTTACCTGATCAGCACCATGCGTTGGCCTCACTTGTCATTAACAAAAAATATGATTTCCTTCATCTGAGTATATTTTACAACGAACTGTCTTGTGCAATTTTTTTAATTATGAATTGATTAAACTTATAACATAGAGTCCAAGATGAATTAAAACTGTTACCTCTCCAATTGAGCAGGTCCTCTTGCTCTCAATGACGGTAATGGCACGAGTCACCGGAAATACAGAGCTGGGTGGTGGAAGTGTGGTTTTTCCCAAACATATGAACTTCCGAGTGGGGTCAATTTCCAAGCCATGATGCTCGCAAAACATTTCCCCTTGTTGCAAAGACTCAAATTTCAACAAGTTCGCCAAATCACAAAGAGGGAACTGAAAAACAACAGTAAACTTTGATTAAATCACCAATGATACAAAATATAGGTCAGTTTAATTGTAACCATCTAATTATTCCGAACATGAATCTAAAGAAAACATAGACAAAAACAAAGTATCACCTGAGCTATCTTAGAAGGAAAGGAAAAGGATCTTGCAATGGCAGCCAAAGCCTTGGTTCTAACTTGATTGAAATACCTGTGCATTAGACAAGCATTCAAGTAAGTAGCTGACTTGATAAGTTTGAAAAATCTGACATAATTGCCACTGCTCAGCGCAAAATAAACCTGCACAGCAAACCTAACAGGAATTGATTGCTGAATTTCTGGCCTCAATTCTTGCACTTCCCTGGAAAACAAGAAAAAGAAAATAAAATAAGAATACATATAAGATAACTACAACACATGAATTTTGAACACCAGAACATTTGCAACTGCCTAAAACACAATGAATGTGTACCTTTACAAATTTTCGTTTGCAAATATTAGTTTTTCTGGAATCAGCAATAATATTTCAACAAATGGCAAGCTTAAGGTACTGCCATTTTGGAAATTGAAGAAATCCATGGGACTAACTGAAAAATGTTTGTTATTGTTTCAAGTTTCTTGAGTGTTATACGAAACACAGTAGAACTCAGTGAATTTTAAATTGAAGAAATAGATAAAAATTTGAGTCACATTTTATTCTTGAGGATGTCAACGCACAGAAGAAATAATTACTACCATAAATATCAATAACAATATGAGCATCATAACTTTTCAATCTGAATTCTGTAAACCATGAACAATAGCAAAGAATCAGAGTAAGAAAGATTCTTCTACTCCTCCTTGAGCTAGTTTGTTGAAGGCAGACAATACCTAGGAGTTAACATCATTTATATCGGAACAGCATCACCATGGCTCAAACATAGAAGGTAAAACAAGAAAACTGTGGATTCAAGGTAAGTGATGATGGGCCAGCTAAAATATATCTCATTAAAAATGCTACTTAAAAAAAACTAGGAGGAGATGGGAAAATGGCATGAAGGTCATAAGATGAACTTGGCACACAAGAAAAAACACAGCTAGATGAATTAAGAGTTACTATTAATAAATCAATAAACATTCATGGTAGGCTGCAGCTCTGCAGCTACAAAGCTATTACAAAGTCACTGCATAAAAGATAGGGCACAATAGATTCAGTTTATTAAAATTAAACTAATTACATTAAAATTAATATTACGTAAAATAATAAATTGTCCCTAAAAAAAGGTTAATTTTTTCCACCACAAATAATTTTACTATTGATGTACCTCAAATAAACGCCACCAACCAACATTTTTTTTCTTAAAAAAAAAGGTATGAACAACCACCCTGTATCTTATATGTTCTATGCCATAGGTTTTTTGATTCCATTTGGACATGCAGTGCCCTATACTGAATTCTTAATACTTTCCCTTTCCAATTTGTATCAGTTGCACCTTATTGTATATTTGTCCATTAGATTCAGTGAAATTTTTTTCATGAAATTAATTATCAGTTTTTTCATAAAAATATCAATAGCAATAGATGAGAACAAAAGTAATGCAGCATAACACCACAGCATTTCAAAAACTTACCACATAAAATTTCCATCACCCAAGTTCATTAATATTATGTAGCCCCTAAATTCAGCCTCATTAGGACAGTATTCTCCTTTCATAGCCAAGTCATGGTAGAGGTGCTTCAATGTCTGCAGGCACTTGGTGAGGTTCTCATTGTTAATTTTTTCATCAAATACCGTAAGGTCCTCTGAGACCAAACGCTCAGCACAGTGTATATGAAACCTGGCACACTGTTCTACAAGATGCACAGAATCTTGGTCACATAGTTGCTGCTGCGTAATATCCTAGAAATTATACAAAAACTAAAATCTGCCAAAGGATGAATAAAATAAAGCTATATCTATGAGGCAAGGGATTCATGAATATAAAACTGACCTAAACTTAAAAGGAGTTCATGCTGAACAATAAATGAAATTATATACAAACATCCTCCACTAAATGTTTATTCATAGGAAAGCCGTTTATATTTATAGCATACAGTAAACTCCCGATTTTCAGTGCTACTGACTCGTAAAGGGTGTACAGATAATAGAGAAACACGAATAATATGCTGTTTGGTTCTTTCTGGATTTATATCTCTACGATACACCACCAAAATAAATAAACTCCCTAAGAAAATAACACAGTCTCCCAATGAAAAGATCCTCGCTGTACATAATAGCATTTTATGACAAAAAAGAATCCAGGAGAGCTATCCCAGATGCAATTAAATGTTTGCAAGCCTCAGGTGGGGGCACGGAGCCTGACATAGGCATCGGACCTGTCGGTAGAGCCGTAGTGAAAGTCACGACTGGAGGAAAATAACAAAAGTTTACTCACCTTTGAGACCACTGCCAATATATTAAATAGATTGGTGATGCACGGATAACCCACAGCCCAGATAACGCGCGCAAGGATAATCGAGAGTTTACTGAAGTTACTTACCAATTATTTCAATACACTAAAATTTCTGTATTTACAAAGTCATATTAAATGCTACAAAGATTAGCCATTATGCAGGTGAATGGCTGTTCCCCCAGATGAAATTGAATAGAAGAATAGAAAATAATCACATTTTGATACTTAACTGATTTATAATCAATACCACTGTCAACTATCTGCAACCAAAGACATATCGAGATGGGAGAATGAAATTCAAAAGTTAATGCACAACTTTATGTTATGCATTAGCTTTTAATACAATGTTAATGAATGTGGTTATTGCCAAAATAAATAAATTCCCTAAAGCCGAGTTTACACGATGCATTTACCCACGCAAGTACGTGGCTGGACAGATGCGTGAATAGATGTCTGGACAGATGCGTGTTCTCGCACTTGAGGAGTGTTTACACGATGCTTGTGTTCGCGCAATTGTTCGACCATTTTCTAGATACGCATTACGCGATTTCTTTTGTTTTACTAGCATCAAGCGCCACTTCTACGAAACAGACAACATCATGCCTGAACTTCAGTTATTGCTGTTGCCTTTGTTGTTGACGACTACAAATTGCTCGCACACATTCACCAAAATAGAACAGGGGCTATTTTCTGTGCACGCATTCACGCATTTGCGCAATTTTGAGTGTTTACACGGTGCAATTTTGATGGTGAATGTGTTCACGCATCTACCCACGCGTGTAAATGCATCGTGTAAACTCGGCTTAAGAAAATAAAAATGGCATGAGAGCTAGGACATATATGAGAGTAGGAAATAATGTCCTCCAATCCAGCCAGTTGGGCTTGTAGTTGTAAAATGTTAAGTTGGTTCTTCTTGGGAGACTCAGTAAACAAAGAGGTGAGCTCTCTTGGCGTATTGGTGTAAAAGGAAATCTAAATAAACCCCTAAGCTATAAAAGAAAGTAACTATCTGTGAATAAAGTGTGAATAAGAGTTGTATTATCTTATAACAGGATAAAGTAGATAAAGTAGATTTCCCAGTGAAACACCTAATATGTAATACTTGACATGTTTTTGCTAGGTGATACAGTTTTTCGCAGCACGTTCTTGATTTAATATTAATGAAAAATAAATACACAAATAGATGGTTCCCAGGTAATGATGGGCATGATTAATGATAAATCCACTTTAAAGGCCACACAAGAGGATTGTTATTGCACAGGCTGATGCAGCATCAGTTTGAAGAGGTGTGTGAAATAGTGTACTGCGAAAATGAATGTTTAACAGCTTTACATGCTGCATTTAAGTGAGCACAAATTCAGTGGCAATACACTGTAGAAGAAGCATGCAATGTGTTTTGCTTTGAAGAAGATCTACCATGCACTACACCATTTTCTTCAGAGTTCTGTAGGCTGAACTACTGAACACACACATTAATCAGGATGCAAATAAATGAATGTCACTGAATCATCAGCTATCACTGTTATAAAAATGTTCCGGATCATATAAGTTGAGTCTTTCCCTACGAGATACATTAAAGCTTCCACATGATTAGCCCTCCAGATCATGATTAATTCACCACTGAAAAGTACAAACAGAAAACACTCCTCCCAGTTGACAACATTTGACTACAGTTGTTGCATTTTCTCTATTTTTCCATGGATTCCTTGCTTTACGTAACACAATTCTTACTGCGCAATTATTCTTGCATTCACCTGTGCAATGACAATCTTTTTGATGGAACAAAACAAACTCGAACAGGTGAACACCATAAGATGGGATAAATTGTTGAAACTCTGGTCGTGATTAAATTATGTGAGTGAAATTCACAGTTTGCTTTATTCCGTCATGGAAAAGTTTCACAAAATTACCCCTGAAACCATTCCTTTTTGAACAATCTTTTTGTAAAATGACCTTAAGATCACTGGGGTATCAGACTGGCAAGTTACCACCCTGCCCATCTCTGGTGTATTGTTACAAGTCTCATTACCTCATGACATGGTTACATTAGTCATTTTTGCCCATTGTCTGTCCAGGTTCCTTGACTTTCTAATGACTAGTTTAAGAATAACACTAATAACTTAATAGTACAGACAAATAATTTTGAGAATAATTAATCCAAACATATATATGTCAAGTTAAAATACCTTTCTGATTGCCCTTGTCCGGTCCCATACATAGAAATACCAATCACGAAGGTTGTCTTCCTTCTTTTCACTCAGGTCCATAATGTTGCAAACCATATAATTCATGGTCATAATCAGGACCTTGGATGGCCGAAGCTCATGTGGAAGTGGTTCCTCCTGATCTGCAGAACTTCGGGAGTACTGCTTGATCGCAACAAAGTGATTCATGCTATATTCCTGAAATAGAAACATGCTATGAAAAATTTGACAAGTTAAAAGCTGTATTACTTAAATTTACTGAATATTTCAGGGCCAAATAAATACCTCTTAAAAAGAGGGATGGCAGAAAGACAACAACAAGCACTAACCAACTAGGAGATCCAGGTTATTTTTTAAGATATTATTCCATCAAAACTCTGTTTTTTCTAAGGTTCACTTTCAATGAGAAGATAATAAAGTAATCGCAAACAGTTTCATACATAAAAATATGATGAAAAACCAACATTTAAGGTTTCACTTAGGCTCTAATACTTTTACAAAAGTGATGATTACTCCGCAAATGACAAATTAACAAATACAGTAAGTCCTCGACTTACGCAGTTCATTCGTTCCAAAACTTTCTGCGTACGCCGAAACGCAACAACTTACCTATCCATTTTTTGAACCATTAGCAGTGCTGCTTTTACCCCGATTGGCTTCAATCGCAACTATTAAATAAAACGCCATATTTTGAGAGGCCGCTAAGTTACCATAATACGACAATTCCAAGAGTAACACAAATCCAATCTTTATTTCATTGGATATTTAAATCTGAAGTAAGTATAATTACTCAAAACATGTCCTTTTTTGTTGTGATGGACAACAGACATCATCTATGGAGTAGATAGTTAATTACGCGTCGACTTATGCGGGATGGTCAAACTACACCGAAAAAAGACGATGGCCGGTGACAGGCTTACATTTTCTTCGAGTTTCTGTGATCGCGACAGATATGCGGCGACAGCTAGTAAAAGGTCAAACACATAGATTCTTATGGAGCCGGCCAGGCTTTTGACCAGCGACGGAATTCAAAGCACTGCATGTCGTGTTTATGGTGCTATAGAACAAATAGCCAATGTATGCTCCTCATACTGAGGACAGCCAGATTCAACGCTGCTTATGGCACCGTCTGTTTGTAAGTCCAGTCCGTTTTCTGTCACCTACTGGTGCGAATGTGTATCGATTGCGGTTGCAGTGCGTTAATGTTTGATGTACATTTATTTATACATATTATGTCTTGCAGGGAAGCGTTATTGTACGTGGAGTCCACGGACTTGTAGACTTAAAAGTAAAAACAAGGTTAAAAATTCAGCGGTGTTGCGAGAGGCCTAGGAAGGCTTCAGCAAAGACAACAAAAATGAAAAAGGTAACCACATTAGACTTTTTCACCATCACCATGATCAAATTATCACCTATCGAACTATGTCATGACCTTAACTTGAGTGAGCGTTCCGAACGCCCATAATTTGGCATCAACTCGTGCACGCTTGATAATGAGTTCGGATCATCACTGGTGTATCTGTCGCGGCAACAGAAATGCGGAGAAAACATAAACATAAGGTCTGAACATCTGTGGTCTGAACAGACTGAGCGTAAGTAGAAGACTTACTGTAAACAGAAACAGATAACTTTTTCAACTTGAGACTTATGTAATGCACTCAGAGCCAAATATATAACAGTTAAATTCCAATTTTTAACTCCCACAAGGGGAGGGAGGTCATGTTTTATATGTTTGGGAAAATGAAAAAGTTCCGATTTATTATCTTAAGCACTTAATCTAATTGCAAGCACAATATCATCATCATAGTAAAGGTGATTCTGAGATTGATTGTTGTAGGCAAATATTCTAAGATTTGATGGTTTGCAATGGATATGGAGCTTGAAATGCATTTTTAGGGGAAAATTCCATTTTTAGACAAGTACATATACAATGCAGGAAAATTACAAAAATCTACGAAAATGACCACTCCTACACATGTTTGAAATCACTTAATGTGATGATTCAATCTCCAATTATTTGCATAGGTGGTAAATGAAAGATCGGCATTAAGAACACGAGTTATTGAAGTTCCATTCTGAACATCCCACCTTAGAGTTCATACATCAACCAACAATATGAGTACCAAAACAATCAAAGTAGAAACGCAATCAAAAGTATGAAAAAAAGAGGCAAATTCATTTGACACCCCCTTGAAAATACGCTTCTATTACTTAAAACAAGGTTAATATGGTAAACAATGCAATTTAAAACAAGAATAGATAGGTATGGTCCGCACTATTCCTCCACCATTCCATGGCCTCCTGGCTATCAGCCATTATTGGACATGGGACAAGAATGAAATGTTTTTGCCCATTTTCTTCAAGTGAACTTTTCATCCATACAAATTCTTAGACCACTTCCAACATTGCCACATATTCTGCCTCTACTATTGATAGGGCTTAATGTTTCTTCATAGTCAATTCCTGGTATCTGTTTTTGACCTTGTGCTACCAGTTGGACTTTATATTATACAACACTTCTAATTTCATCTCACTTTATCTTGTTGACCCACCTCGACCCAATGATGTTACAATCCCTTGGTCTTTTAACTACCATTCAACTTTTGTGTTTCTTTAACTGATCAAATTCTGTCCTCATGGCAAAATCCCATTTGTTAGCTTGAGGACAAGAAATCGCATCTTGATAAGTCTTTGGTTCACTTTCTTCAATGCAGCAGATGCATACTTTTACCAACATCCACATACTTTTAACGTATCAGCTCTCTCTTATTATCTAAGGGGTGCTGGTATAAGTTCTTCTTCAACTATTTCTTCTGGTAATACAGGAGGATAAGGTCCTTGATTGACTTGTATTGCTTGCTCATAAACTTCCTCTTAGTCACTTTTTCGCTGAATTTCCACATGGAAAAATCCAGTCGTGTGACAGTCAAAGGGACTTCTTAGAATGATGTAGAAATCAAAAGAGTTGGTCAAAATAATTGAAGAATAAACATGATGCCAGCAGTGAAGCGAACACTTGCCAACGGTGTATAGATTCCCACAATACAGTGAAGACTAAAAATTCTAGGCGTGTATACAGGCCCATAGCGATAGGATTAAATCAACCTTTCAATTAACAAAAATCAACATAAAAATCATAAGTTTCCCAACCTTAACCACTAAAAATAAAATGATCAAACCTTCGTTTTTTTCAGTTCATAGGAATGAACTTGGCGCTGACTTTCTCGGAGATATCTCTCTTTCTCCGGGCACATGTCAGGACAAGTTCCAAGCAACCTCCCAGAGACACCAAGTTTCTTCTGCTGCTTCTCTCTTTCTATATTCAAATAAAATGCATTAAAAATAACCAATGAGATTAAAACCAAGTTACAGAGTTCTAGTTAGAAACTATACCTAAGAATTTCTTAACCTTTTCTAGTTTCCATTACCAACGGAAAGCCTTTTTTTTTCTTATTTTTCATTCACATAAAATATTCACAGAGTCAAGATATGAAATAAAATATGCATACTATGTACTGAGGTACTGGAACCCTAAGCATTAATAGAGAAATCTCATATTTTCTACCTTTTTTTGTCAGTTAAATCTAGAACTCATGCCTTACAGTAGTAAGAATACAAGTAGTACAAGTAAAGAGCTAGTACCTTCATGAAACATAAACCTATTTCAGAACATACAAATCATACAATCATAAGGTGTTGCAGATAAGCACAAAGTATAATTTTCAGATAAAAACTTTGAATAAAACCCCTCACTTAGAAGAAGCAATTACTGTTGAGTAATTTTGGTTAGTCAATAAATTTCAACAATCGTAAAAGAATATCTGAAAATATATAAGAAGTAACGAAAATGAATTAATGGCTTTCCAAAACAAGTTCTAAAATTGTAATTTCTTAAACGCAATGTCTTACATCAGTAAGAGAGATCATATAAAGTTAATTGCACAGTACTCTGTATGGATATCATATACAGCCTTCCAACCACTGCAGACAGAAGCATGAAAAGGGAATAAAACATAACGCCACATGGTGTAAGAGACTGATGGACAGACAATATTTCCAGTAAAATAATTTGGAGGGCTGATTGACAAATGTGTAAACTACCTAATTCTAAATCTAACTCAAACAGCCTATAAGTTTTGGATTGAATATGAACTCTCATTTCTTGAACACTAACAATCATAAGAGGGCAGCATGAAACAATTTCAAAAGACAGCCAGTAGTTAAAAGTAGTTCATGACAGCACTTCAAGCCATGGAATGTTTAGATGATTACTCAGCAGAGGTCACTCCTGCTTTGGAACATATTACTAGGGATTCTGAGAAATAACGTATACCAATTTGTAAAAAGACTTAGCAATAGTACAGTAGATAGTTAAATATTCCCATTTGGACAGAATACAGACAGAATTATCTCAAAGAGCAACAAATTATTCAACAATAGTCTTAAAATAGGGGGATTCAATACTCTAGGTACACCCACCAGAGCATCATTTATAACAGTGATTGATTTCTTCAATTGATATTTCACTAATGCTTTTAACACCATGGCAATTCATCACAGTAAGAAAACGTCCACTATGTTGCAACTTGAGTCAGCATGTTAAGTGTGATTAAAAATGTAATATACCAATTTTGAATGCCCGTGATAATGGAATGAGTGTATGAAGATCTGCAAAAGACATACAGTGGGAAGCACGTGGGAAAAACCTGTTGCTGAATCAAATGACATCAGGAGAGGGCACTGGGAAGTGACTGGACTAGGATCATCGTTAAAGTCATAAGAACAAGCAGCCTTGGTGGATGATATTAATATCAGTGAAACCAAAGCCATCGCAAAGTTGACTAATTTCATGCCAAGGGACATGTAGGAGACCATAGGGGTAATGAAAAACATCAAAAACTTAAATGGACACAATGCTCTTAAAATGACCCTGATGTGATTCTCTCTACATAAGATCTTTCCTAAGAACTCACTACTCCACAAAGCCTTCATCCCCACTCACAATAAATGCCAACTGGAAAACTAGCCAATACTTATTTTATTGAAAATGTGAATAGCAGTTGGATGCAGAATGTTTTGATACAAACTTAAAGATTGGTACGTTTCAGAAATTCATCAAAATTAATTAACAATGAACTACAAAAGTTTCAACAGAGAATTGGAAATTTATTAGGGAAAGAGGAGTTAAAAATGATAGGTTTTAAGCTTACTGGCAATAAATGTGATGAAATGAGATAAATAACTGTTCTCTCAAATTAATGGATTTTCACCAAAGACCTATGTACAGTCACTTCCAAAAAAAAGTTAATACTTCAGAGCCGAAATTTTTCTAAGTCCCGAGTTGATGGTGATTTGACAATGCTGCATCACGGCTTCCCTCTGGCGGAGCCTCGCAAAGTTCTAACTGAAAACAAACCCCCTTCCCTCCTCCCCTGTCCTGACGCAGAACTCTTTTTTTTTGGAAGTGACTGTACCTAACAACCAATTGCCCTCATCTATGAATACTTCATAGTTTACTAGAATGACATGTCTAGGCTGTTTTGAAAACATCAATCAGTTTGACTGAGCACCCATTTAGATTTGTAGATAAGTGGGTTTTTGCATAAAGGATGTAAGCATAATAATCCTCACGTTTTTCCCACATTGTAAATTCTTTCACACACTATTAGATATGTAATATTGATATATTGTGTATGTATATTTCTTTTGTGTTAATTTATCATTCTTTAATTCCTATAAGTGTATTCTTTACTGATTTTTTTTTTAAATCTCAGATTGTAATTGTTTTAGGTATTGACCACTATTTCTTTGATATATTTATTTTGACGAGGGGTTAGATGGCAGAAGGGACAGTTTTGTCTCAATCTCGCCCCAATAAAGACCTTTTATTATTATTATTATTATAAGAGGAGGCCACTTGAGGATTCTTGATGTGCTCCTATCACCATTGAATTTAAAGTTCATTCCACTTACTTAGTAGAAAACGATAAATCCTATTTGACTAGATTCAATCATAAATTTAACTAGGTGATTATTGTTAAGGCCAACTTAGACAAGCACTACTGCAATTATTTCATTATATGAACCTACCCATTCTTATCAACTTATCTCTTGCTTCCAATACTCGATACTTTTCCTCAGAAGTTTTAGCAGGTTTCTTCAGTACTTCTTCCAGATCTTGTACATTGGCATTCTTGCTGAACACTACATCAACAGGAGATTGTGCAACATCTGCTTTCTCCTTCCTCTTGCCTCTGGCCCTTGATGCCTTCGTAGGTTTAACTTCTTCTGTTTTACTGGTTGAAGGTGATGACTCTGACATTTTTCTTCTGAAAAATTATGCAACCATCATCAATTGCTGTCAAACAAACAATCTCCCTCCAAAAATTCATGACACAATTACTTAGGGCTCTGCCAATGGCCATATGCAATTAATTTAGACAAAAGTTGCCTTAGGCTGTGGAAGTGGTCCAAGACACTTGGTTCCAAATTAATGTGAGTTTTGGCTGCAATGGTTTTAAAAGCATAAGAGCGGCACACACCTAGGGACACTTAGTCATGAATCCAAATAGCAAGCAACGTTTTGTGATTTAAGGTTTTCAAGTGAAAAAGAATATGGTTCTTCTAGGTTTTCATAAAATGATAAAACCCTTTCCACTGAGCATAATTACTTTCAGCAGAGACATTGAGATAAAACCAAAAACTTAAATACAGAGCATAATAACATAATTAGTTACACTAACAAAGTATATTAATAATCCCATCGGCATTTATAGGAATTACAGTTGGTACACTGACAGATAAGGGTTTATGTACAAAGGAACTGCCTACGATCTACCATAACCAGTGAATCGCTATGACAAACAAATTCTAATACACATGTAACTAACAATTAAGGTGGCTCCACCGAATTATGAAGTAACTGTCATGTTTGTGAAAATTTCAGGACACATCATGTTTTGGCCATTCTATCAATTGGCAATAAAATAATTTGGCCTTTCCATAATATATTTGAAAAAAAAAAAGATGTTGAAAATCAGATATTTTATACGTGGCTATTCGGCAGAGTATGGCTGTTGCAGTAAAATTTGCAGATTAATAATGAAAAGAGAAATGTCTTTTTGACGAAAAACTAATATAAGATGCACAATTTTATGTAGAATTTAGCATTGTAAAAGAGTGCTTGCTTTACCACACTTGTTCAATTGATATTACTAAATGTTAGCTCGATAAAAAGCATAAAATCCTTACATGAAAGTGGCACTACAGTATGTTGTTATCATTGGCAACGGTACTTGTGATGGAACGTGCTTACAAGCTTATTTACAGACTTAATTTAGGAATATACCTTACCAAGGTCCTTCTTATATTTTTTATGTAATTTTAATATTTCATTGGTTATTGATAAGGTGTAATTAATACCACTGCTTCCGAGTGGTAGCAGCGTCATTGTTGCCAAACAATTTTTAAAAATACCAATATTATAAAATTCAAAACAAAGAGTTGTATTTGCTAGGGAATAGTTTAAAACTAAGTAAGAAAATATTTTACCTATTTTAGAATACGCATTAGCGACATTGAGCATGTATTCTCACTTTGTAAATTAAACGTGGAAACAACACGTCAGTCATGTTCCGAAGTCAAAATGAGTTAAAGATCTTGTAAAAAATAGAAAGCAACTACAACGTGCTATAAAATATCATACTCATACAATTATTGTGCATGCATTATCACCCTGTATATGATTTTCCAAATAGGTGTTTCTCTGGATCGATTCATTCATTGAATAACATAGCTCTTTTATGGGATTAATGAATTGCGGAGTCACGGTAGAACCTCCTTAAATCCACTACAGAAAATCGGTCACATGCCCTCTAGAATTTAACAATACTCCCAAACCTCCTCATCTGTCACACATGTCCTTAATTTGTATTACAGAAAAATACACGTAGGTAATAGCTGTTTGAAAAACTTGAATCAAAATGACAAACCTGGCAAAACTTCGAAGGGTCATCTTTGATTTCTCTCTGGAATCTAACTTGGCCTTCGGCTCCCCAGTGTCATCAGTCATCTTTTCATCTTTTACCGGAGCAGGGGGAGACTTCGATGCTGTAGGAGACTTGGACGCTCTAGCAAGTGATGACTGACTCCAAAATATACTAAAGCGTTTAGTTCCAAAAACTCCACCAAACTTTTTAGCACTAGCAGCAGCTTTCTACAATGATTAGAACAATACGGCTTCTCAGCACCATATCAACTTGAACAGTTGTAAACATGACAATAAAAAATATGAAAAATAATTGCCAAGGCTGTACATAAGAGGCATGTTTGGCTTTCACTTGGGACATGAAGAAACTGAAAAATGTAAAATTACCTATTTATTACCAAAATCCTCTTAACCCTTTTACTGCCAGTGGGCCGATATATCGGCCCTCTATGGTTGTGCGAAAACTGCCAAGGGCCGATATATCGGCCCACCTACATTACATCATCACGTCTTTGTAATGGTTACAATTCCTTCAAATCAGAGACAACATGAATAATTTTTTCATACTCTTAAAAAGTGAAATATATGATCAAAATCGAGAAAAATAAAAATTCATATATTAAAATTAAGTGCTTCAAATATATAATTTAATGAGCTTGCCCATTGGCTGGGCTTAATGGGCTTGGCAATTTTCGCACAGTATACTTTAAAGGGGCTGGCAGTAAAAGGGTTAAATAAGCTGGGCACTTCAAGAGCCTTTCAAATGCAATTAAGAGCCATTAGCTCCATTCAACATGGCGTCAAGATGAAGTGATTAGTATTAAAATGGGTATGATTACGAACACATTTTTAGTACTAATTACTAAAAACATATAGCAATCAATGGAGTATACATGCATGTTTACTGGAATGGAATGCAGGAGAAAATGATGAGTGGATCATTTTATACATGTTATAAATATTGAAAAGAGATCAGTTACGAACCATGTAATTTGTACTGGCAAGCTATGGAATCCAATTACCAAAAAACAAATAGTATAGTAGGGATGAGTAGTATATCTTCCAATGGGCATTAATATCACAGCCAATAACATCTCCAAGTATTGGCATACACTACAATTTAACTTTTTCAAGCACCGTTTCAGCTGGTGTGTTTGGCAAGGAGGCCAGGCTCTACCGAGTCAACATAAGGGAACAGCTGGCCAACTCAGCCAATCTCCACATCTTCCCCGAGAAGTTTAAAGCAGTGGCACTTGGTAGGTACTTGAAGTTGGACTTGGACATGTGACACAATATCAGAACAGTTTTTCATTGCCCCTTTCATTCCAGCCCTATATCAGGTCTTCCTCAGTCGGACAAGGCCCGAGGTGGTTGTAACACAGCGTATCCTAAAGCCTATTCTGTCCATGCTTTCTCAAAAAGCGAGGGACATGAATTGGCAAAGGAACAAACATATCCTGGCTAAGTAAGGAGTTTTTATTTACTATTGTGAATATATGCTCAGCCAACATAATTTTCACTATTTTCCATTTTATTTTAAACATTCAGACATACTGATGCAGTTGTGGACCAAGCACCTAATCAGGAGGTGGTCACGGAAGAAATCCCTGTGTAAGTACCTTTTACCTGTGAGTGATCAAAGTTCGGTCAAGTTTTGCATGCATCATTTAGGTGGGATATTTAAGGGCGATTTTAAAATCTCTTTAATGAATAGATTCTGAAAGTCACTAAAATTCTCATTAAATGCAGCAGAGTTTAAAATTTTGAGTAGTGTATCTTGCCACATTAATATTTAGCAACATAAATATGAAGGTGAAAAAATGTACACTTGAGCAAAATGTAAACAATTAGCCAGAGATGTGACATACTTACAAACACAGTAAAAAATTCAAACACAAAATCTTAATAATTTGTAGAGGGTTGGAAATATTGCATGAGAAGCAAGGCATGTCCCATCCCTCTCAATCTGCTTCACTCCCTGTTGCAATTCAACTTCCACAATGCAAAATCGATGGCTGCTTGTAGCATACATTCCTGCTTCTTTCCTCCCCCACACAGCCTCCCCTGCAGTCCGCCTGCATTTGGGTTTTTCGGGAACTTGCATTTAGCACCATCAACAAGACAGATTGGGCCCATCCTTTTATCCTTCCCACTTAGCCCTTCCCCTTGCCTCTGTTTCAGTTAATTCCCTGCTGTCCTTGAGGATGGAGGCATGCACCACCCAAATTATTGAGATTTTATTAGTGAGTGTTCCACTTTTCTTTTCTGTTTGTATGTGAAAGCTAAATATCAATATATGAGAATCTTGAGTACAAATTTGTCTTACAAAGCACTAACATACCTATCTAGTGGAAACAAAATTTTTTAAATCCAAGCGAGGTTTGTGCTTTTTCATGTTGAACCAAAATGCCTTTCCCTATTTCTAAATGTATTCATTAACTAAGTTCCTTAACATCAGCCATTTCTCTGTTTGCAGTATATCTGCTATGAATGAAGAAGGGTTGGAAGTATTGCATGAGAAACAAGGCATGTCCCATCCCTCTCAATCTGCTTCACTCCGTTGCGATTCAACTTCCTTCCACAATGCAAAATCAATGGCTGCTTTTAAGCAAACATTCCTGCTTCTTTCCTCCCCCCAACAGCCTCCCCTGCAGTCCGCCTGCATTTGGTCCTTCATTATGAATTCTGCCATAAGAATCAGCACCACAACTAGACTTTTGTAGGCCATTAAACTTGCAATAAATATTTA
This sequence comes from Platycnemis pennipes, assembly GCA_933228895.1. Taxonomy (NCBI): domain Eukaryota; kingdom Metazoa; phylum Arthropoda; class Insecta; order Odonata; family Platycnemididae; genus Platycnemis; species Platycnemis pennipes. Next base: position 117,337,183 of record OW121850.1, read on the forward strand.
TGCAATTAGAACCACATATTCTCATGTAAGATGCAGACCCTGGTTTATGGGCACAGAGTTTAGAGAAAAAAACATAATTTGGAAAAAATAATGAGCTTTTCTTAACAGTAAAATAACGGCATATGTGGAATGTAATGGAACTTTCAATTTTTGTCATCTCTACAGTCCTCCCAGTCTTGCTATCTGTGAGGCTTTCATTTGGCACTTTTCCATCAACAATGCAAACCCAAGTTGGCATTTATCTCGAATGCATTCTGAAAGTTGTTTCTACACTATGTTCGTTTGCACACTATACACATAGTACTTACTGAAGGAGGCACATGTATGTGAAGCAGGATAAACATCCGATAATTTGATCGAGCGGGCCAAGTAATGGAAATACAACAAAATCTCAGCTGGAACTAACTCAATCCATTTTTTGTTTCAATGTAATCCACTTTGTTCCTATATTCCTGGTAGTGTTCACTTTGCTCTGTGAACCACACATGCATACAGGCTGTGACACTAACAAATTCAGATATAAAGACATACAAGTATTCAAGATCTCTCACCGTAAATGACTTCATTGGGTATGTTTAAAAAAAAACGTGGTGGATTGCTATAATCACTGCAGTGTCTTTAGAAGAGAATGACATTAGTGTCTCGTTTATGCATCCACATGGTCCATCGAATGGTTTCAGGTGGCCCAAATTAGAAGACTAATGTGAAGTGCCATTGAAAAATGTTCCGCACAAATTGCCTCATCCACCGTTTCCAGTTAGTAGCAGTGGGCTTTTGCACACATTTGACGCCATTGAAGTACACAAGATTGAATTTGTGAATGATTCAGGTATGTACTATTTATCCATTATGCAAGCTAAGTAGAATGAATATTTATTTTTCCCCCTCATAGGTATGCAATCTTGGTGTATGAGAGGAGTGCATAAACAGATTGGGTCGAAAACATGCCTAAATTTGACATGCCTTAAAACAAAAAATATAAAAATACTAGGTACTTTTTTTTTATTGATAGCAGAAAATTTAAACTAGCCACTGAAAAAATTTGAAGCAAATAAAAGGTGGCTTTTTTTAGTAATAAATTGTTAAATAATTACCAATTTTCATTGTTTAAATAGGTAAGTCCTATTTGTTTATTATTACTTCAAATTACTTGAAAGTTATGTCAGAATGTGCATAAATGCATTTTCTTTAAAATGAAACAAAAACACTGCTTTATGGGCCATGGCTCCTTAGTTATTAGCATTTATGTGATTTTTCGTTTTTTACTTTGAGGCCTGACTCAGCAATGTTCAAAGGATCATAGCTTTATATTGGTTCGGTTCTGAGCTGAGATAAAGTGATCGTAATTCATCATAAGGATACTGCTTTCACATATATAACTTTTAGAGAAATCGGTGATGGTCACCTGACATGATTTTGCACTGCCTGATTTGAGATGAAAAGGCCCTAGAGAAAAACCTCAATTATCCAGCCACAGCATTATCAGTCTATCACTCATACAAGAGTTTATTTAAGAATATTCACTAAACTACACACACCTACACTTCAAATTGTATCGTCTACACTACCCCCATATGGTTGCATACAGTTAATTTCCACTGGATGTAATTAAATTTGTCCAACACTGTCTGTGGCACAAAAAAGTGAAGTACTCACATGATCCTTGAAATGAATAGTGCATGCCATTTTCTTGAAACTCATATACACCCGAACTACCTCTCCAAATTCTGAGAAGTAGGTTTTTATCTTCTCTTTAGTGTTCATTTCTTCTGGTAATCCACTGCAGTATATGGATTTGATCGTTTGAATTTCCTCGGGGGATAATAACCGCCTAGCGCTTGATTCCTTCTGCTGATCTTCTTTACCTATATGAGTACATGGTGAACGCATTGCTGTCAGTTATAGGAAATTAAATACATGACAAAAAGTCAGTAAAGTTTTCACCTAATTGCTCGGGTAAGCACAAATATTCCAAGCATGGAGATTTCATACTCTTAAATGGCTTACTTTCTGGTATCTGGATGTCCTGATCGTCCTCCTTTACCAAAGGGGTTTCGTCCGCAGGCGGTGTGGTTTCCAATGATGGATCCATGCTATCTAAATTTTCCAGCATAGGTTCATCAGGACCACGAGACTCATCGCATTCTATCTCGCCCTCCTCCATCTTAAACTTTACGCCGTATAGGTAAGAACCGTAAGAACTGTTACGACAGGGTACCAAAATTTTGATATGTTAAAGCTGACACAACTCACGAGTAGTGCCGATACATTACTTCAAAAATTACACTCGTTCACAAGAGGGAAACACAATAACTCGATTCTCCCTCAACATGTCCTTCCAGATCTACTCATTTCACACAGGAAAAACACAATGCATACGATAAATACTTTCACAAATCTCATTGAAAGTTAGCCAAATTTCCCACCAAAGATTATAAACCAAAATCCACAGATTCGTTTCTCGATAGTTTGAATTACGATTCGCACTTGTCTATCGAAATGTCCCTTTCGATATTACAAACTCTATCGGCGCGGTTTTAAATTACTAGATCACTCAGGCTTGGTAATCGGATGATACTCGGTTCAAGGAAGACGCTTAACTTATGACGATTTCATAGAGAAATAAAGAAATGAATGATAACCATTAGCAAATGATTCATTTTTTCTGCGGTCTTCCCTATCGTTTTAAACCCTTGAGAATTATATACAGAATACCTATCACAAAAAATCAGTGTACAGTGAATATATGATAATAGTCCGTGAATAATGCTCTGAAACTTCTAATCATGGTCCTTATATACTGGCCGCTCAACTGTAGAAGTTTATGGAGACCTTGCTCCTGAAGTAACCATAATAATGATGAATTGCTGTGATAGTGTACAAGATTATATATATTTTAAAAAATCAACATTCATCGTTTGTGTTTCATATCTAAGATGTTTTGTTTAAATAAAATTGATGACTGATTGAAAATTCCTTCCAAAGAAATCTCTTCCCTTTCAGCCACAAAGATGAAAATGTCCTCGATTCTCCACATCACCTACTCATTATAGCAGGAACAAAATCTGGCTCTCGAATTTCCACCTCTTACATCTATAGAAATTGTTGTAATAAAGAATACTTTCTACTTATTATTTTTACACATAGTACCATATTCATCAAGCCTTGTAAAATGGATGAAAAATCCACGTATGGCAGATAGATAAACATAAAAAACTTACACAAAGGACCATAGTCAACAAGCCTAATAACACGGATGAAAAATCAATGTATGACAGATAGATAAACAGAAAGAAACACTGAAAATTGGAGAACAGAGTTTGGAACTCCAGCTTCTAGTACCATCACGAAGCTTTAAAGGCATGAAGGAAACAAAAAAATGCCACCATATAATATTACAACACAGAGCACATCTAGCTATTAGTCACATTTCTGACACCACTCATTTACTTTATTTTTAACTGATAGCTTAAAAAAACTAGATCTCTGGAGTCATTCAAGGAAAAGTTAACAAGCTCTCAACAGAGAGGAATTTCTCAAAGTTTTATGGGCTTGGAGTAACTTACTTCATTACTATGCAAGCCACCTCTTGTTAGGTCAATAGTCATCAAAAGTGCCTAAAAGAGGAAATAAAGTCTGGAAAGAAATTAGTTGAAAGTGAGGTTTATCTGTATATCATTCCCCAATATTATAATCAAAAAAGATCTATACACAAAATGAATGCTTGAATCTATTGTTTGAGAATATGTCTTTAATTTAATCACTATGTACTTTCAAATCTGCTTAAAGGGATCGGTCGGGTCAGGATCCACTTTAAAATGATTAGAACCACTTATCTCTTAAGGTAGCTGTCTTTAATTGCAGAACCTTACAACGTATGCAGATACGAAAGCAGAGGATGCCAAAAGAGAAGTTGACCGCTTGCTGGGAAAGCCAGGGATGGATTCAGGTCGGAGAATGGGTTACTCCACGTCTCTCTCCAACTCTCGTTGCCAACTCTTTCACTCTGGTCCATGCTAGGGGTCCCAGGTCCTCCGTGGGCATTATCTTACGGCGGCGATTAGAATTACTTCAGATTGGGCGTAAGTGTGGTGCCACTGGTTGGTTGATGCAGTTGGAGGGGGGGGGATAGGATTGTGTGTACCTACTGTGCCCAATATAAACTTTTTAATTGAATGCCCAAGTTACCTTAATCCAGTTTTCATCCTCAAGACTTAAGAGATTCTCAACCATACCCTATGTAAAGTCATGTAATATTCTGTGTTTAACCCTTTCACTGCAGCTCACTCTCCGGAAACCTACTCGTCACCAGGGCCAGATTTCTAAATAGGCTGAAAAGGCTGCAGCCTAGAGCGGCAAAATTTAAGGGGCGGCACTTTGGTAATTTACTAAAAATTGAAAATATCTAATATGTATAACATATGAGTCCATTAACTGTGAGTCTCTAAAAAGGGGGGGGGTGGCAAATGGATTTAGCCTACAGGTGGCATACTCCTAAATCCGGCCCTGCTCGTCACATGCAGCGGAAAAGTGAAAAACACTACAGTGAGAACGAAAAAGTACGTTCACAGCACGAAAGGGTTAAATGACTTTTTAAAGAAATAGGCTTCCTTCTGTGTCCAATTAAGGTGGTGTATAAAACTTTTATTCTCCAGATCATATATACTTTCAAGGTAAAACAGGTAACAATATCTCTTTTTGTTGAGGAACAATACATTGGATAATTCGGCCTATTTAATGTTATTTCATAATTATCAAGTATGGTTTCCAAATCCCTACACCTTTTTGGTTTAATGGATATTTGAATAGGATGTATTTAATTTTTCTTTCAATGCACAGTTTCCACCATAAATCCACTTTATTCAAAATGAAAACCTGATACTAAGCTTATACATACTAACAAGTACACAGATGAAAAGCATGTAGTACACAAAAGTATGACATAAGGTCCCTCTGAGTTGCTAAAAAAGCCTTCAGCAACCTAGAAATTACCTTGAGAGTATTCAGCTAAACTTCGGCCATGGATTGCAGCAAACTACATCTTGTAAAATTCCACTATCCAATGGGAAGTCTTAACCCAAATGATAGAGCACTATATCAAGTGGGGTTTACTTCTTGATGAGGTCAAACTTTCACTATCATTCAGAAATGGTGTGTAAACATTATTTGTTATCAACCAACAGTTAATTAAGCCACTGTAAGAGATAAATTAGTAATTTTCAAAATTAATTTATTTCTCACCAACCAGATTTGTTGCATAAGCGACATCATTTGCTAGTTTATTTTAACAGTCTAGTATGTATATCCTGGACAGTGAAGGGTGACAGAGTTTGAGGAGAGGAATATTTAAGGGAGGATTCAAAGGAAGTCCAGAGGTTGATTCAAGGGTTAGGGAGTGAAGAAAAGGTGTGGGAGGGATGGGTTTAAGGGTGTAGTGGATTTGTGGCAGGTAACTAGAGGGGGGAGGGGAAAGAGAAAGAGAGGAAACGGGGGCAGGAGAATGGGTTACCCCAAAAAACTGGGATGTCTCCAACGTGTTTCAGTTTCAGACATTGGGATATCCAAAAGATGAGTTCTCAAAAACATCATTTACTAGCAGCTCCCTATTCAAGAATGCCCTTACATCCAGTTGTTCCAGCAAGTCCAAATTACTAGCAAATTTTTACTACAGTAACCATCAACCTAAGTTTCAAAGCACAACTTCATCATCAGGCAGATAAATCTGGCGTAACTGCCACCATATTTGTCAAGGAAAAATGGGAAAGAGAGAATAAGGAAATTGAGAGGGGAAGGGTGAGAGTATGAGGAAGGGAGGTGGGTTACACAACAAAGAAATGTTTTTATGATCATAAGGCCAAGAGCAAAGTCTGAATTTTGAGGAATAAGTACCTACTAAAATAATTCATACTACCAGAAGTTTTCAGTCCTACCATTAACCACAAGTTTCTTTGATGATTATGCCATGATACATCTTTATTGAATTATGAACCTGAAAGGCAAGTGACCCCCAGTTATTAGAGATAAAAACATCCATCAAATAAACATTCAGACAAAACTGCATTTGTAATTTCTTTATTTTTTCAACAAAACTCACAAAAGTTTTCTTTACGTCAGATGCACTGGCAAGTTATAAAATAAGTAATATGTTGACATTTGTTTTTAATACTGCTCCACAGTTTCACTAAAATATATCAAAAGCTTATATATCTTATGACCCTAGCAAGAGCTAATAGGAACAGAACACTCTTCTCGCAATTTGGATATATACAGAAAATTTCCTCCTACATAAAGAACATTTAAGAAGATAAAGAAATGACATCAACACAACTGAAAACATTTATAGGAATATGAACAGGAGCAGCAATTACAGCGCTCTCTATATCCTCATAAGAAATTCCACCATTTCTCTCTTTTAGGCGGACAATGCATGGATGGAAACATGTAAGAGAACATTTAGCAAACAAAAAACATCTGCAGCCAAAACTGCATTCTCAGTCTGACAAATATCACAGACTAAATCATCTTCTTGTATGCCAATTTACTCTCCTGCCATCAAGTTAGCCTGACTAGATGAGTAGCTGAGCTTCTGGCACAAGGGGCTCTCCGAAAATAAAACTGACAGAGTATATATTCAACAGCCATTGGCAGCAATGAATCACCACCCATGTGCCCACTGGGGTACTGCATACCCTTCCTCTAAAGTAATCTCAAAGTCCACTGTTGAAAAGAACCATCCCACACTGCTACAGCATTGAAATTAACTGGGGCTTAGCAAGCAACATCCAACGAGACATCCACCAAGAAACAGCATAGGCATGCTACGAGTCCTCCACAATGTGAAAAAGAGCATCCCATATTTCATCCATCTCACTGCTCTTCCAACTAGACCAGAGGAAATTAAAATTATAGTGGTGGGACAGCAAAATCAAGTGGAAGGTCATAGCCAAGCCAAGGATGCGACACTCCATTTATGACAGCTTTGCCATTTGCTCACCTTCGCATGGTTACGCACACACATACAAACACAGACTCATACATACATACATACAGTTATACATGTTTGTCTACTGTAAGCACACCATTATTAAGATCTTCACAGCTGAGCAGTCTTTGGTAAAAAGCTTTAGGATCAGATGGGAGACTACGTTCTCACAATTAATTCTGAATTCAAGACAAGGTCTCATGCCTCTCCTTTAATCACGTCTCGAAGTGCTTGTATATCGATGTGACATATGACATCACTTGCTGCCAATCTGGACGTTCCAGCTGAATCATCTCATTAATGTTCTGCAAAATACCAAGAGGGAAAATTTTAGTTTACATTGATACAATCTAATAGAAACTAAGATTAAAAAAGTATAATTAGCATGTTACTGATGACACCTGTCTTAAACATTTGATCTTGTAGTTAAATCAAAACTTATCTTGTTGACATTTAGAATAAGTTCCAGAGTTTTTAGGGTAAAGCTAGGGAAATGGAGAATGATTTCTGCATAATATTTTAACATGCAAAGGCCACTAACAAATGAATGTGACACAAAAAATGCTTTGTTAGGGAAGGAAAAAGGAGTTTAAGAAGTAAAAATAATGGTGATAATGTAAGTCAGCTGTCTAAATTATTAAATAAACGATAAAACAATCCTTGCAATATTCTACAAAAGTCATACTTACTAGACTTGTAGGAATCCCAACAGATTCTGCAGCATTGAAAGCCAGAGAGAAGTTCTTCCTCTTCTCATTTGGGGTGAGAGAATCATAAGGGATGCGGTCAGGCAGATATGTATGCAGCAGAGCACAAAAGGCCAGACCATCGTTCCAAGAGCTACTGAAGTTGGTTATATCGATATTGCGGTAGCCCACAGTCTTATTCTGGCACCACTTGAGTAATGCATTTCGGCGGGAACCACCATTCCTTACCAGCGCTGACAGTGGGTCCTTCCTCTCGGCTGCTGCAATGGTCAAGACTGATGGTAATTAGAAGGGCGGAAAAAGTTTAGTTACAGTCATTAAAAATAAATTTCTCTTGCTGGTTCAATAAAATTTACTCAGCAAGAAAATATTTTATCACTAACAAAATGTACAATAATATTATTTTCAACCCAAAAAGTCCAGTAGAATTTAGACTTCAGAAGACTTATTATACCATAGAATGAAACAATAACCAATCATATCTTGGCACTTTCATTATCAGCAAAAGTTTTCTGTGAAGCTTATTGATCTCATTACAAAGTCAACAAGTTTTTAAATCTTTATTGTCCCATATTCCTGACATGATGAATGACTAAGATCAAAACCTTACTTCAAAAAGAGTTCATTTTGCACTTATACATATGAAGGATTTGTCAGTTAATAGCTAATTGCCTGCTTATTACCTTGTTTAATTTAGTTTGTAATTTTATGTACCAGAGGAATTTACATATACACATGGGCTATCATGAACGTGAAAACCAAGCATCCAATGATGATTGATATCAATGAACCATTCCAGTAGATTCAGAAAATATACATAATGTGACACTTATATTCAGAGGCTATGGCTAAATAAACAAAATTTTTTATGTCATGATAGTTAATTTTTTTTCCAAACACAAGGAAAAAGAACCTTCATATGCATTTGCAGGACTCATTTCAGATACCATGCAACATGGTTGGAAAAAATCTTTAACATTAGACATAGATACCAATACCCTTGCAGAATATTTCAACCACAAAGTGATGTACAACAAAATGAGTAATGCAATAGTACATGTTTTCAATTAAACTTATTGTTAATATTCAAGGCATTCAATTTTTCACTACAATTAAACAATTAGAAGCAATTATCTTCCCTTGTTAGATACAAAATATCACGAAATGGAATGCAATCGAAAGACTTTGATGATAATCAATACAATTTTGAAAACGGTTATGCCATAAAGAGTAAGAACTACCTAAACTCTACACAATGAATACAGTAGTATTCAGCTTTAGTATGGCTTATATCAAAAGTATCACCATAGTGAATGATATTTTAGCCTTTGGTGTTCCACGGTGAAAAGAATATGGAATTTCATCAGTTATTGTGGATATTGTGATCAGAGTGGTCATTTCTGTCTTATGGCCATAACGAGTGAATTTTGCATAAATTGTCGTGCTGGCTGCATAACTAGCAGAACTCAAAAACTAAGACTAGGTTACAACTCATGCAGCAAGTTATCAAAATGAAAGAGAAATAAAATTCGTTCAGATGCAATACCAGTTATCAACACCCTGCTCATCTGTTACACTGTGATGTCTCGAGAGATTAAATTTAGTGATTTATCAGTGATTGTAGCCCTGGTTTCATAACTCCCGGACTGACTAAAGCTATAGCATCAGTGATGAAATTTTTAAATTTCTATAATAAACATATGAATTTCAACAACCCTTAAGGTGACTTGTTTAAGATAAAAATAGTCCATCTTTAGCATAACTAGTCACTATGATACACTGTGATAAGGATTGCATAAAAATTCAAATTGACTCTAGTAAGCCCACTTTAGAATGAATTTTGTCAGCACTCATTACAGCAGACTTCTAATGTACCTAAATGCAGGGCCTTGAAGTGATTTACAAAGAGCCACCTTGAGTAGTATACCATTATAGCCTTATACATAGTACTTTTTATATAGAGATAAGCCTGATTCCCATGTGTCTCCTACAACTTTCATGGCATTGCAACCATTTCTTTCTACTATCTGATAGGGTTACACGCAAAAAAAGCAAGTATGGGCCCAGGAAACCAATTGAAATAAATATCTTAATTCAGGAATAGCATGCTACATGCACCCTAATGATTGAAATTCAGATATATGGACAATAAAAGAAACAACAGAATGAAAACATACTCAGATCTCCATAACTGTTCCTTCGGACAAAATCCATTTTGTTGGACAGGATTGAAACAGTATTCAGGGGAATGGATTCATCACTGTTCTTGCTACAGCTAACCCCCCCTGTGCTTCCTTTCAGTGAGTCATGAAGGCTTGGCTTAGAATAAATACCATCTGAAATGAATGGCAGGAGCAAAAGTGAGTTAGAAAAATGAAATATAAATATGAAGCATACTGTATTTCACTTCTTACTAGAGGTCTTTCAACAAAATGAAATTAAAATTAAACAGCCAAGGAGGAGAAAAAATAAAACCTAGAAGTGCAGCTGAAATTTCACTTCAACATTGCTGAACCTTAATATTTACAGACAAGAACAGAAAAATCTATTTTTTGTGAGAGTAGAATGTCTTAAATATTAAGAAAAAATTCTTAAAAATTCAATTATCCTTACACTGCACAAAGTGAAATACAATATCTATTGCTTTTGAATGATGAGTGACTCTTTTAAAAGTATTCAATACAACCAAATCAGCCACAATTAGCCAGTATGTTCTTGAAATAGTTCTTTTAGCTTCATTCAATGTACCCCATAAATGTAATAAGAGGCATTCTGATTTTAAACTTCTCAATACTGCTTTTAGTAGCATTTAATTAAAAGTATATACCATATTTACTCGTGTAAGCCGTGCCCTCATGTATCCTGGGCACCCCTATTTTCGGGTAGGCTTGTGAGGAAACAAATTATTTCTATCAAAAAATTATTTTTTTGACCTTGAGTCTGCATCAATTTGTCATAACATGAATGCACGTTCTTTGATGGAAATGCTGTGCCTAACTTACGAGTACGTTTTTCTCATTAGTTGATTAAATTACGTGTTAACATTGTCCTCATGTATCCCGGGCACCCCTATTTTCGGGCAGGCTTGTGAGGAAACAAATTATTTCTATCAAAAAATCAATAAATCACCATCGCATCGTGCATCCATGCACGGCCTCTTTTACTGTGCATCTTTTTTTCGTAGCATCTCACAGTAATCACAGTTGCATACGATCACATCATCGAGCTATAAAAATGGCATCTGTTCAAAATAACATCCAACTGAAATAATTGCAGAAATATATACAATTTCAACCCGTGATTACTCTATTATTACGAAAATCTGTAGGTATATCAACAAATAAAAGCAGAATGCCATTCATACTTGATAGCGGTGGTCTCGTCTGTTCTCTGTACAGTAGCTGTGGACTGGGATGATTTAACAACACCAGGCAGTCTAGGGAACACACGGAAAAAACTAAGCTCAACATGATAACATTTATAATTCTTATAAAACTAAAAAAAACACATTCGCAGAAATAGAATCATCATCATCGGTCAACAATCCTAGGATTGGTTTGACGCAGCCCTCTACTCGATTCTTCTATCGGCAAATCTCTTCGTATTGAATAGAATAATAAATCACTAATGAATATTCATATCATAAGTTCCCACTTTTAGCTTTCGTCACTGCTAGATTAGGATACACCATATTCCTTCCTGCTGCTCAATTTACTATTTTTTCGGCATCGCTTATAATGTGTAGTTTTGTGAAATAAGATCGAAGGTTTTCCTGGCGAACTAGCTGTAGAAAATCTTCTTGGGTTTTCCACTGGGTCATGTTGCCCATTACCGACCATGGACAACCATGACCATGAGCAAGGCCATGGACAACCTGACCCGGTTGAAAACCCGAGAAGATTTTCTACATGTAGTTTTGTACACACAGGAAATGATCGCAACTTCACATCAAAATTCATTTTTAGGGTGATAATTGCAAATTATTTTTAAATGCTAAATGATCTATTCGAACTCGTTTACTACTCTCACGCACGGAGCGGATAGCAAGGATAGTAAGAAGGTATAATCTCTGAGCATACGACTCTTGCCACAATGTAAAAAATTCTTTGTTTTGTCTTTGCAATTTAGCTTTAATGTGCACGCAACAAGGAGCTATCTATTGTGCAAAATATTGCTACAGGTACGTGATACTGAAACAAACTCCACTTACGATTTTGAAAAGACAAAGATGCTGCCCCCCTTGTGGCAGCTTACAGGATGCTATGTAGATTTAAATACATATCAGTGCTACAATGTGTTGTCCTACGTATGACCTAAACATGATAAATCTATTGCTTTGTTAAGTGGTGTTTCTGATCTAACATTTCTTCAAGTACCGTTGTACGCTCAGACTTTGTTAAACATGGATTTTTATTACCAATTACTTTGAAATTTCAGAATTTTTTACAATGTACCATTTACTACTAGACCATACTTACCAATTAATGTTGATATGTTCACAAAATGTGAAACTTAGAAGAAAAAAACAACAGGAATTAGAGGAAAAATGGTGTGCGGTTTACACGAAAATGTGGAGGATTCGTGTAAGCCACGCATCCCCATTTTTTTACCGGCATTTCGGGACAAAAGGTGCATGGCTTACACGAGTAAATACGGTAATTATGGTCTTGAAATGGCATGGCATCTTCAACTACACTTTGCATCCAAACCCATCACATGATTTAATATTGCCTGATATCTAATTCTTAGTCTTATTTATTCAATCTATTTCATTCCTTCCTCTATTATTTCCATTATTTCTCATTGGTTGGTTAAGTTTAAATTGAAAAAATAAATAACATATAACTCACGATGGAGGATGACACTGATGCTAATCAATGTCATTCTTAGAAACCAATTTTAGACCATTAACTACTCATATAGCATTTATCATAATTATAAAACTTCTTTAAACTGAGGTACCAAATCATGCAAAGATGGATAATAAGCCTAGTTGATAATAAGGTTAATAATAATTACCTGATACAGATAAAGCTTTCCTCTGTGCACGTAGACTTGCCACCTGGTTATTATTTTGTTGCTGGTCACGTAAGGGTGCCTTGATGCTGCCATTACCAACAGTGAACACATCAGAATCTGAGGAATCAGTAGGTATGGTGGGGCTCTGAGTGTTGTTTGAGCCAGGATTTGCAGCAGTGAGTGCCAGGGATATGCTTCCTCTGGGATCTGCACTGGTAATACTGCTCAAGCTAGAAGTGGAACTACTTCTACTGCCACCCCCAGGACCTAAATAAAGAGTGATAATATGGATTAGCAATTAGTGAAGAAACAATGAGGTTATATAAATAATTACAAAATATACAAAACATTAATTTCCCTAAAATGGATTTTTTTCAATACGTTAAAAACCTCTCATTTAGACACACAATTCACCTTTGACAAGAACCCAATTCACAGGGTGGGCAATATACCATTTAGTTTCATCCAGCATCCAAGGAATTATTACCGACTGGTAGTATGCCACTAAATAATCAAAAATTACCACATTTCTCCATCCATAAGATGCACCAGATCACAGGATGATTTTTCTTATTCATAACGAGATGTCATGGGCTCATGAAATAATCAACATCTGCGATCTGAAATAATCACAGCCAATCCCTACACCTTTCATGCTAGTTAAGACAATATTGTGACTGTTTTGGGTGAATGGCCATAGGATTCCATTATGACGGCTATTAAATTGATATTTTTGCACCTTTCATTGGCAAGTGAGATATTTTCTGTAAATGGCATTCAATTTAATGTAATATGTAATGATTCCAAAGATAAAACTTTGGAAACCTGAAAAATTTTCAAACTTCTCACACTACCTCCATAAAAGTTGTCAACATATATAAATAGGTCAGAGAAAATTCTATTCATAATAATTTGCAAGCATGCTAGGCCATACAAGCACTGGGAAGGTAACCTCCAGAAATGAGACAGAATTGAGCCAATTTCAATGCTATAAATTCGACTAAGAAAATATAAGAAAAAAATTAACCACCTCTAGGCCTATGAATAATTATAATTACATACATTCCTTTTCCATTTAGATTGCATTGGATTTATTCAAATAAATCCTTGAAACAAATCTGCATGGGCACAGAGAAATTTTTTTGAGGTCATGCAAGCCAATTATTACAAGGCCCTCATTAAACCATCCTAATTGTGTGATTACGAATAGTATTCAAGTAAATACAATCAAATAATTCAGAATTCTCTGACTTACCAGCCTTGACTTGCTTGGTAGCATTTTCAATGCTCTCAATCAATGACTTGACAGACAATCGACTGTCAGCCCTGGAGATACCGCCAGGCTTCTGCCTTCGTACAGCCAGTGCTTCCTGCTGCTGTTGCATCACAGAGCTCAGTATAGCCCCCACATTGGCCCCTTCTGACCCTGCAGCCACACCTGTGGGCGGAGCAGACACCGTGCGCAGGGCTAGCCCACGGCGCTCACTCTGCGTGCTCAGAGCCGAAGGGGTAGAATTAGTGGTGGGGGCTGGAGACGATGATCTCGGGGTTGCTGTGGGGGTGAAAAAAATATGACCCATCAAAAAGTGAATCTAAAACCAACGCTGAAACTACTGTGTGGTTAACATGAAACTCAGGATGCTTTAGATGTTTAACTAGGGAGACATATATACAGATCAAGAACATCTACATGACAAATTACTGAAGAGAGGAAAGCATCTTTGGATCACGAACCACAGATGAGAGATGAAAATAACTCAGTGAATATATGGTTTGCGTAGCATGAGGGTGATAAGTTCAACATCTATCATTTGTAATTTAAAAAATATTTCAAAGAGCATCAACGCTAAATCATAAAATAAGTTGAAAATAAGCAGTTTTAGTTAAAGAGTAAAAATAAATTATGTAGAAAGCAAAAAGTGCCACAGGTAAAATACATCTAAAAGTGAAAAAATTACAAAAGATTCTTTAAACGTCTATAAAGATAATTTTGAAAAATAAGATGTGATGGTACCATCATTAGCAAGGACTGCATTTATAATACAACATTACCCAACAAACTAAATGAAATATTTAATATCAACTCCTTAAGGGAACTAGAGATGTGCAATACAGACATATTATAATGGAATTGAAGAAATAAAGCCTACTGCAAGAGGCTTACTTCAGTTAACTAACATGAGACACCTCTAGGACCAATATTTACTGGTTGCAGTTCTTTTAGTCCCAAAATGAGATAATTTTGAACCAAGGTAAAGGATTTCAATGGATTTATTCAACTTCAGCGCAGGAGAGAGAGGCCCACTATGCACGGAACAGCACCATTTTTATTTATGAAACAAATTTATTTCAATGTCGGTAGATAAAAGAAGGGACTTCATTAAGTCTAAGGATATTTGTTACAATTGCTTAAGTGGAAAACATAAAGCAAGTGCCTGTCGATCCCGTGTATCTTGTCGTAACTGTTCAAAGGGGCACCATACATTATTGTGCACCACCAAAGTTTCTGAAAATTCTTCGTGGATAACCTCACAACCATTTAGCACGGCAAGAAGCAACCAGAGAGGGTGGGGAGACTTTAACATGAATGACATGACATAACGGGCATCATCTAACAATGAAAGCTTCTACCATCAAAGAGCCAATATTAAAAAAATAAATCACCAACAATACCCATGGCTGAGAGGGCTCATCTATTTCACTCCTAACTGATGGACTCCCCAATTATACCACGAAGACTTCACAAGAGTAAATTTTTACTTTGGATTAATTTTTTTTTAAGGTTAGGCCCAGGTCCCCTCTATCCATATAAGTGATTACTTGGTACCGACATAATTGGAATAATAGAAAGCTTATTCACCTCATTAAATGGCACCAAAGGCCACACACCAAAGACCAGTCAACATAAACTATGGCAATCCATAACCTTTGTGTGTAATATAAAGTACAAATATGAACGACAAGCTAATATGACTGCTCATTTACAATTTAATGGAAGACCATAGAAAAATGTGTGAGTTGTGGGACAAAACCTTAATCACTGAATTGCACAAATAACAGAAAATCAGTGGTAAAGAAACATATTTGATGATGCTAAAGACTATTGTCAGAGTGCTCACTCCATCGATTGACTCCTCTAAACAAAATTCAGAGTAATATTTCCAAAACATTAACTTTCTTGAATGTAAAGAACTACACCACTCCCATAGAACAATAAAATATATACTTCACATAATCATACTATCATCATATACATTCATATTCCTTGTACTTTCTCATGAACGCAATCATAATTCATATTTTCCAGGAACTGCACCCCTTCCATCATCTTCGATTTTATTTTTAATTATGAATCACTTCTTTCATATTTTTTCACTAAAGCACAGTCTTTGGTGAATGATACGTGATTATTTTATTTTCAATAGATACATGCATGTCATTTATTCTTGTTTAAGATGATAATCACGGCTGAAATTTCTCACAAATAGTGATCCACCCGTCTGCCATCATCCTTTCCAAACATCATAAACGGTGGTGATTTTGAAATTTCAACTTGCAATTATAAGATGCAACATCATTTCCCTATCACAGAAATTCTTGCATCTTCAGGACAAGTGTGAACCATATGAAAAATTTAACGAGTCAATAGAAGCGTTTCAAAATAAGGGATGGCCCCTCATGGATATCAATGGAAATTGAGAAAATTAGAGACTACAACAACTCACATAACATCAAATAAATCAAAAAGGCTGGAAAGGCAGTGAATGACTGATGCACTGAAGATTGAGTGAAGAGAATGCACATGTACAACACATCAAGTTGAAAAAAAGGCGATCTTGACATTGCTTCCAAATATATAAATCAACCAAAATAAAATGCAAGGGACCCTTCTGCAGTATTTGTTTTGATGCCACCATGCACATATAAATTAGAACAATGGGCAACATAACTACTGAGCAACACAGTCAAGATGACAACATAAAGGAAATTAATAACGACAACCTATGTGGATGAATCTTTCAAAAAGTCTAACAACATCATCTAATTTGCCAAGCCAAAGAGTGATTACACCTATGACAAAAATTATCTAGCTCAAAGGTAGGAAGAGGAGGATGTTGGCAAGCTAACACAAAGAAGGCATAACTAATAACTGGCTAGTAATCAAAGAGAGACTGCTAACAACTTGCTCCAACGTCCATTGTAAGGATCAAACTTACTCATTGCCGTCTTCACCTTCCTCTCTTTCTTCCTGTCAACTTTCCCACACCCTTCCCTACCCCCTTCCTCCTCATTTGCACCTCCACTGCTCCTCCTCATGGCCCCCGTCCCCCCCTTTGTACCACACGGCACTACCACAGAGACGGCCATGGATTCCCGAGCCGCCTTCCCACCCTGACCACCACCGCATGCCATGAACTTGGCCCTAGCACGATGGAACGACGTCAGCACCTCCTCCCTCATCAACTGTAACTCTGCCTCTTCATAGGCGCCATTTGCCGAGCACCCAGTTGGATTGGCCGAGAAGGAGCGAACCGCATTCCCGGCACAACCCGTAGTCTTTCCCCCAGGGCTACGCATGGCACGTGCCACCCTCTTCGTCCCCCCACCCACAACCTCCTTGGTCGCCCCTACTGGATGACCCGAAAACACAAACACCTTGCATTTCTTTTCAGACGAGACCCCTTTGAGGTTGGCCAAAGGAGTTTTCAGGTTGGCCAATGGGCTTTTGAGGTGGGGCAAAGGGGGGCTTTTGAGCTCTGGTGGCGGACTTTTGGGCTGGACAGTGGCGACAATGCTGTCGGGGGTGAGTGGTGTGGACGGAGAGGAGGGGCTGGAGGACGGAGTGGACGTGGGGTTCGGAGGCAGAGGACCAAGGAGCAAGGGTGGGCTCGTCGGAGGCCTACCTTTCAACTTTTCCGTCTCCACCTCAAGAACTCTTATCTTGTCCTTGAGACCTCGATTCTCCAGCACATACTTCTCGAGCTCCAGCTTGGCTTCATTCTTGAAGTCATTTGCCACTCGTACAGTTACCAGAAGGTCAGACTGAAACCTTTCCCACTCCTCATTCTGCAATTAAAAAAAATATAAATCGCTAGTAAGCAGAGAAACAGAGTAAAGAAAAATAAATTTTAAATTTCACAATCTCATGACAAGGAATAACTGAAAGCATGGAAGCTTCACTTTAAAAAACAATACCTCAACGCTTTTGAAATCAGAACATTTATTGACACTATTCCTCATGAAGAACAATTCACTTGCGTAGAGTGTTCAATGAGTTTCTCCCAAGTTTTAATCACTGTGGAAAAAGAATAACAAATTGTGGGACATCTTTCAGACTTGGAAATGCACCCAAATGATTTTGGTGCATTCCTCATTTCAGAAACGACTTAGGTGATACCTAACCCAACCTCTGATTTTAACACTATTTACTTCTACACTCAGAATATGCAGAACTTAATCAGTTATTAGCAAAACAGGGTAGAAGAAATTACATGCGACTGAAAAATTAATTTAATGCCATTCAAGAAAAAACCAAAATATTTACAACTACTTGATTCAAGAGAGATGAATTATTCCAACATTTTCATGACATATTCATCACACAAACAGCTTCATTTTCCATCTCTTTAACTGCAATACGCATTTATCAGAAAAAACAGGAAATTAATGCCTGCAACGCATAATGTCTTCAGTCTTTTAGAGATTTATGCACTAACCTCTTCCTTGCGCAACTTCTTCTCCTCCTCCAGCTCAGACTTCAGGTCATTCACTCGCCTCTCAGCATCTGCAGTCGCTCGCTGTGCTTCTGAGAGAGCTGCCTTCAGTGTTCTTTTGTCCTCCAAGTGCCGCTGACTCTGAGCACAGGCTCCAGCTGCTTCCTCCGTCTGCCTGCGGACCTCTTCGGCCAGCAGAGCCATTTCTGATCTTCCCTGCTCCAGCTGGTATTCCAAATCACTCAAGGCAGATTTAGCATTGTTGCGTGCAACCTACAGAGCATACAATTAATTAATCAAAGTTTTTTCTTTCTTTTCACATTCTGGTTTAAATTTCTGAATACAAGCTTGAAAAAACTATTATAATTGGGGCAATTATAAATATATTTTCCAGTATATACATATTTTCTATGGTTAGAACTGTCAGAACTCTGAAATAACTGAAAAGAGCTAACCATGAAAATATATAATTTATGAAAAAAAAACTGAATCATGATACAAATTTTCAACATTAACATCATACAAGAACACAACAGATGCCTTTCCACCAAATAGGGAAATCACTACCCTCCAAACACCTTTTTTACTACATAAATTGATGCAATGAGATCTTAAAAATCTGATTAGATAGAGGAAAAGCAAAAATGTAATGTGTTACTACTTAAGTGAATCTAAAAGAAATCGAATGGTGGCAGCACCCATTTAATAAGTAGAATGGAAAGTATTGTTAGGAGAGGCTTTCTAAAATCTTGAATGTGTACAAAGATACAAAAAAATAAGAAAGGTAAGGTTAAAATACCATAAACTCCTGAGTTAACATTTGTAATTTATGACTAAAAGACTGACTTGATGACAAAATCAGCATAATTGTAAACAATGTGCCATTCCCAATTGACAGCAGATTAGCATCATTAATTTTCCTCTAGATTGCTCAACAGTGAATGCAAGACTGAAGATTCTCCAAGAGGTGAATACCTAAAACAGATACCTATTTGAAAGACCCTGGCTACTTCTCTTTAAATATTCTAGGATAAAGGCTCAGTAGGTCAGAACAAACCTTGCATTCCTCCTGCAGTGAGCAAACGGAGTCCTTAAGGCGAGACACTTCACACTGACTGTGGGATAACTGCTCTTGGAGAGAGGCAACTTGACTTTCCAGTGCATCCTTCTCTTTACGTGCATGGTCCAGCAAATTGTCCAGTTCACATTTATCCCTCACTTCACGGGCTTGCTCGAGCTCCTCAATCTAGGAAATGTTCAGAGACAATTAGACAACAAGGTCATAGAAAACACCTGAACTGAAATTTTATCCAATATGTACTTAAGATATGTCTCATCCTGCAAACATTTAAAATAAGTGTCATCTGAATGTACTAAAGTAAACAGAACTATCAACTATACCTCAAAGACATTACAACCCAATTTGTAACAAGTAATTACTGAAGCTCCGAAGACAATACTGAGGCGTGAATAGTTGATTCATAAAAATTTCAAGTCTTTACAAGCAAAATCAATTCTCTACAACATTAATAACAATTCATACACAAAAAGGATACTTCAATTAGAATACAAATATAGTAAAAAATGATTAGTGGCTAAGGATTAATGAGGCAATTCCACTATTTCCTAGGATTAAAAATTTTACATATATGCTGACCTACATTTAATTCAATCTTAACCCTCTTAGTGCCAAGGCCAATATATTGGCTCGAGCATCAAATTATTGGTCAAACTATTTTTGTTGCAATAATTACATCTATCCTTAATGCAATATATCAGATATTATAAACATCAATTAATTTATTTTTAGTTAAATAAAGAAACATTACTTTCATATCTAAAAAAGTAACTTCATATTGTTTTTTTCACAAGCTTTTACAAAACTCTCAGATTCATACTGGAACTTTTCGAAAGTAACACCAAAATTCGGTGGCACTAAAGGGTTAATAATGTCACAGTACCCAGGAACAATTTGAAAGCTAATGACTTGAAAAAATTGAGCTTCATAATACATCAGGAAAGTTCAAACTTCTAGCCCACACATGATTATGAAATTTTTTTAAAGACAAACAACAGAAGAAGTAAGAATACAAATCTGATCCTTGGAGAAGAAATGAAAAATTAAAAACCTCACTTCAAGTGAAAAATCAGACAATTTCACCATACCAAAAATATAATATTAACAAAAAATTACCCAACAATATTTCATTCTTACATCACACTCCTTGGAAATCATAGAGTTTATTCAGGCAGCACTTCGACACAACCACCAAAAGGGCTTACATGAGCACTTAAAAATACCCCAAGGAATTAATGTATGAGTGTCAAACCGAAGATTCATACAGACTCACCTTAGCTCGAGCATTGTCGAGGAGGGTTGAGAAGCGGCTGATTTGGATCTGTCGAGCAGACGACTCCTCCTTGGTCGCCGCCAGCTCCTTATCCAGCTCCCGCCGCTCTGCATTGGCCGCTTCCAACGCAGACTCAAGGAGGCGCACTCGGTCTTGGAGGCGAGCTGTCTCCTCACCCCGAGACGACCACGCTTCCTGAGCTTCCTCAAGCTGCACTTTGAGATCCTCAAGGCGAGAGAGCAGGTTCTCTCTCTCTTCTTGCGCACTCTTCAAGCCCAGAAAACATACACGGTTAGCATTCGTGTTGCTCAGCATTGTACCATCATCAAGCACATTAAAAACAGTAACTATGACGAACACAATCCTCCTCAGCCAGCAGGTATCACATGAAGAATGACAAAGTGCTAAGTGCAAATTACCATAATATAGAAAGAGCAGGGAAAGGAGAAACAAAATCTGAGAGAAAAGATTAAATATAAAGTATTTTATTTTAATTTTTCAGAGGCTGATGATGGGATGATTATTTGCATGCTATAAATTTTTCATTTTATATTTTCTATCCCTAAGAAGGCTCATTTCCATTCATTCAGCTGCTTTAGTTCATCCCATTTCATATTAATTATATTACATCACATGAAGTGTTTTGAAACCATCAATTTCAAACTTCCATAAGTATGTTAGAATTGATGAATAAAATTTTTGTATTATTTTTTGTATTATTTGTATTTGTATGTTTCATTTTTTGCTAGAGGTGGAATAAAATTATTATTATTATCAAAGAAACAGTAAATGTACTAAAGTTATAGTAAAGAAATTATAGTGCTATCACCAAGAAAATGTAGATTCATGATGGTGACAATGAAAAACTAAAAAAAGACAAGTGAATTAATAATATGGAGGTCAAAAACAAGTGTCTTATAAGGCAAAATTATGCTTCAATAACTGGAACTAAAAAAAATGAAACTTTCCCCATGGAAAAGTTTTGTCACCAGAAAGAACAGGGTAAGCTTTCCTTTTAATGGAACTAATGTTTTCCTATCCTACGGTTGGAATTGTCAACACAACTTTGATTTTATATTTCACCTATCGTTTAGAAATCATTTTGAAGATTTTACAGGTTGGAAAAAACGTTAAATGTATCATAAGTGATATCAAAGAAACAAATCTCATGCACTGAAGCTATCACCCTCGCTTGGGGCAAAAACAATCACCTTGAGAAGCTCCACCAACTTCTGCTCCCTGTCGGAGCACTCCACCAGATCTGAGCCCTCGCCACCGCCATTGGCAAGTGTCAACTCCCCCACCGGCTCCCCACTCTCGTCTACCCCCTCTGGAGGCAGAGAACTTGACTGTGGAGTGCCAAGCAGCAACTCTTCAAGGGTGTCAGCGCGAGACCTTGTGTCCTCAAGCTTCTCTGTCTGCCGACAGAGAGACTCCAAGAGGACCGACTTCTCCTCGGAGAGCCTCTCATTTTCAGACTGAAGCTCTGTTAGCTGTGCCTGCAAGTCTGCAAGTTCTTGAAGAGTCGCTTGCAATTCTTCATTAGTGCTGGAAAGTGAGGAAATGTAATTTTAAACAATGCATTCAAAGAGTTCGGGAGAACATCTAAAACATGTCATGCCCATGGTAAAGAAGTACTACCTAGCATGCTTTGTAGAAACACCAAGAAAACTCAGGGGACCATTCGAATTATCATCGGGATGTGAAAGAAGCCCAGGGTGATTGAAACAGTGACAGTGATTGAAAAGACTTCCAGGATCAAGTCCGAATGTTGCCTCTAGGATAAACCCCAATTGTGGAACAAAATTAAGATCTTTCGTATGAGGGCATAATAGAACTCTTTCAAAATTATCCACAATAATTTTTGATACAATGACACATAGCACAAATTGTTACTCTGGATTTACAGATCTAAAATCAAACCAGTGACATTTTCGCAATAAAACAACTTGTTTGGAATATATATGAAGCACAACATAATTAACTGTCCCCTTACTCAACAAAGGATGACCTTTACACTTTGTATAACTACAATAAAGTGAGAAACTGCCACTGGTGAAGAAAAATCTTCTGGAATATCATTCTGAAGGTGAGATAGGTACCAAGTTAAGGCATTCTCAAGAACTAACTTGAAATCATTCTCTATTGAATAGGAAAAAAAACAGCACAGAACGATATTTAAACTAAAGAGTTTGCAGAACAACTGAAAGCATGAGAATTGGATCGCTGCACAAACATGACACATTTAGAGTTCACACACTTCAGATATCACACACGATATTGGAAAAGAGGAAATGCATAACACAATTCTCTATTGAA
Organism: Platycnemis pennipes; assembly: GCA_933228895.1. Taxonomy (NCBI): domain Eukaryota; kingdom Metazoa; phylum Arthropoda; class Insecta; order Odonata; family Platycnemididae; genus Platycnemis; species Platycnemis pennipes. Next base: position 117,360,275 of record OW121850.1, read on the forward strand.
TACCAAAAAAAAACAGCACACAGAACTTAGGTAATATTTTAACTATAGAATTTGCAAACCAATTGAAAATATGGAGATTGGATCACTGCACCAACATGACACACTTCAGATATCACACGCGACAGAGGAAATGCATAACACAAGAAAAGTACTGAGAGGTACCACAGAACAAACTGAAAAACTCTTAAGGCCTGTAGATCACAATAAAGTGTCCTCAGTCACGCTCAAAAGCAACAAAGAACATAGGTTAAAGCAAGCATGGTGAGAGAGAGAGAGGAGTAGCCAACCATTCAAGCATCTGATGCCAGACATCCACATAGGAGAGACTCCTGAAGGCAACTGACTAAAATGTGCTGCCTGTGGCCAGCTCATTTCTGCATCACTGAAAAATGCTGAGGGATTCTCTCAATGTGGACAGCAAGCCATTGGAGCTATAAATGTCTCCTGACCCACTCCTCCCCCTGCCCGAAACCCCCCTCAACTTTGATTCCAAAAATATCACAGAGCAGAAAGCAAAGCATCTTGACTGTCCCTTATGCTGTCACAATGCAAAATGACACCATAAGAACACAGGGCTGTAGCAACAATCATCACCAAGCACAACTTTTGTTTACAGCAACAATGCTTTGGGATACCAATGTATTCAACAAACAAATAGAGTCTAAATGTAAATAATAACACCCAGACATAAACCAGGAGGTGACACTGACAAAAGAATTCAACTGAGTGCTCAACCCATGATACTAGACATGACAATCCATGCTCTTTTTGTTTTGACTATTCCATCATAATAAACATCTAAAATTCAAAGGTGATGAAAATATTTGCGAGTAACATCGCCTTAAGCAGTATTTCGTAATTAACTGAATTTGGGAGAAGCTTGTGAAACATGTTAGTGCCCTCAGCAAATATCACATTCAATTAAAATGCATGAACATTATGAGTAACGACTTCTGAGTATTATGATAACAATAACGAGAGAATTAGAGATATTTCAAATTAGCAAGAGGGAAAATGGAATTGAGATACAGAACAGAGGGGAACAAAATAAGGACGAGTTGATTAAGATATAACTTTACTTCGAACAAAACATTCCAAATGCATACATGATAAATAAAGGCACAAAGGTCAATTTCTATACTATTTTACAAAAAAACCCAAGCTTGAACATGTAACGCCATTATCACACTTTATTTCACCAATCAACCTGGGTGTGTTTGTAAATAAAAGTGTGGACATTGACCACAGTTCCTTCAATTATCATGAATATAAAGTATTTCCACCTTGTTACACTGGACATTCTTTTTCACACACAAAATTCACTTCTTACCTGTAATGAGTCTCTTCCATCTGCAGAATCCGATCCTGCAGGCACGCCACAGAAACTTCACTCAAGCTACTGCTCGACTGCTTATCCCACTCAGGGGTGGGACACAGGGCGTTCTCAGATGACACCACCACATTGGACACCCCACCATCTCCACCTCCACCATCAATCGAGTTCCCTGAAGAGCAGCCCATGGCCTCCTGAGGTGAAAGAGCAAGAGCAATGTTTACTTACTTTGCAAATGACAAAAGGCTCATCCTTAGCCAAATAAACATGGGAATTAATGTAAATATAGTCCCATTGCCAACATGAATCAACTCATGAGTTGTAACAGACCCCTGCAGTAACATAAAAGAATAATCAACTATAGAAGATCTCCATTAAAGAAGCAGAGATATTCGATGACCAAATTTACTGGTAGTATAACATTCAAGTCATAAAACTAAAAAATATTTTTTACCAATTTAAAGTAGTTTTTATCAATAGAATCATAAAGTAAATTTCGCACACATATCCTATTCTCTTTTTAGGGGAGTTGTATTCTTATTCCCTTTCTTGAAGCATTATAACAAGGAAACATCAACTCCTTAGGCTACTGAAACAGACTGCCAAAGACAATTATACAAATGACGATCAACAGGGATACAGGAGTAAAGTAATTTAATGAGTGGTAAAAGACGACTTCTTCTATTGTGGCACCCAATTTAACAGCCAAATTAATAATTTTTGCTGCAATATTTTAATCCACCTGCCTAATTGAATCAAACAAGAATGAAAATGTATTTTAGAGAGTGGTATCCTAGAGTGAAACATATTCAACGATTAGTTAACTAAATGTTGCCAAATCATTTTCAAGTACGATGCCAACATGATTTCACCGCCACAATCTACTCAAATGTCCTAAAATAATCTGGCCTTGAATATCTGTTTCCATTCTAGTCAACATAAATCAAGCCTCAACTGAAATCACTTTTAATTGGAAAATATAGTAGTAGTATTATTGGTTTAGGGTGCGTCGACGACATGGTCATTTTGCACCTCTACTCGTTACTTTTGAATCATTATATACAAAACATTCACAACTTTCGCTCAACATTTTGTTTTGTGTGATAAAATTTCCACACAGTCATTTTAAAATTGTCATTGTCTTTTCGAATTGGAAAATATTTCTTCTGTGATGAGGAAAGAGATAGATCATTGCCACTCAAAAGGTATGGCTTGATAGATAATATTACTACTTTTACATTTTGTTCTCCACAAGAAACGAATGTTGATTTTCTCCTCCAGCCATTTCAAACTGGTATACACTACCAAGGCTGTCAGCTGGCCTTCTAAATCAAGTGATAATTAGAGCATAGTAGCCGAGGTAACGAATCCGGCACGACTATGAAACTATTTAGCATGACATATGGACGACAACATTGATAGATTTAGATGAGCATTCGCGTATTTAGACCGTACCTATTAGTGTATTCACCAGCGGCAGTCCTCTAATATTGCCTCTTTCCAGATGATGTGCTAACATAATTTTCTTCGATTGCATATCAATCCTTGACCACACCCATTCCCAAACATGACGAAATATAGAGAGCCTACCGTCGTAAGTTTTCGAGTCACTTGATAGGAATAAGAACGACATAAAGTCATGAAATTGTGGCCTACACATTTAGAATGGCACGCTGTTACGGAGAATACGGAGGTCCTTTCAGTCCGTCTTTAAAAATAATTAAAAAAGTGAGGCAAATACATTCCGCTGAAACCTTCGACTTCGTCAAGCCAGTGCGACGTTCATAATTATCCGCTCCGAAGATTCCGGCACGCACGTTAAAAGAATACAACACAGAAACATGCCTAGAGCATAAAACGTTGCTGCGGCAATGTTCAGTTTGAGACACGTAAAACAAGGATTCCATACGTCCAGAGCCACCTGTCTCGCATCTCAACAACGTAAATCTGCAGGAAGCACTGAACTAATTAGCTAAGCAGAGATTTCTGCATTAAAATTAAACATTAACAATCAAACCGAGCCTTCTTCGACACTGAACAGTTAAGTCGTTGAATTTGAGCAACTGGTATATTGTATCTGCAAATTTCTGACATGCTTCGAAAATTTAAAATCCGAAAAAGTTCTGTCAACTCTATTGAAGCCTGGGAAACAATATGAGGGTTTTAAAAACCTTCAAGGTCTTCTATCGTTTCACCACGAGTTTCGTCATTGGAAACAAGTGCAGTAAAAAACCTAATGGTCATTTAATTCGTAACTACCAGAGATTGGTCTGTAACGTATCTTTCTCACCTATTTTCTTTCGAATACACATCATTCTTCGCTCACCTCATACTTAAACGAGCCATGGCTTCAATAGAGAATTTTAACTATGGATTCCGACAGGAAAGCGAGAAGTAATTAAAAGTCCTTCTCATAAGCAGAATTTGGACCGGTGAAATGTATGCATGGTAAACAGACGCGGCTTAAATATCATAATTGAATTATTTATTCCAAGAAATCAAATTAAAATTTGGAGAACCAATTTGTGTCATCTGATTGAATGCATCTCTTCCATGGTGTCCCTAGTCTACCACTAATGCCCCGATATGAATCCTCAACACCAGTCAGAGCTAAAAGAAGTCTCCATGTTTTCGGTATCGTAACGACAGAAATGGAAAGCCGTGACAAAAACAAAGCAAACAACCGTGAAAACCTTGACAACGAGTTAACGCTAATTAGACACCATCGTCCCAATACTATTCCTGGTTACAATGCTCACTCGCAAGTGCAGATGGCATCTCTCGTTTATACCGCCGAAACTGACTACATCACATGTTTTAAATCTTATGGAACTATTTTTCTCGTCTACTGATTGCATATCATCGACACGCATCTTTAAAAGGCATACTTCACTAACTGAAAAATATGCAGTAAAAATATGAATTTTACTGGCTAAAGCCCTTCAAGCTAAGGACATTCTTATTACTACTCACATCAACGAACAATAGGACGTAAAGGAATGACACAATTATTACAATATATTATGCCACTGGTATCATATGAATCCTAACGGGCCGTATGGCTATCGCATGGACTCCTCGTTGATTATTTCTTCCTTAAACGCATTCTTTCATCATATCTTTCTGCGGAGACCTTGGATGACGACAGCGCACTCCTACTGCCGAGGAGGTTAAAATACCTCCTTGCCTGAAGCGGCAAGAGTGCTTATATGATCAATTAATTGTTACGGCGGCGCCGTAACACAACGCCCATCACCTATCGCACTCCTCATTACAATTGCCTTCGCCATTGGTTCGCAGTGTCAGACGAAGCGTCTTCCGTCTTCTTTAAAGCTCGAGTTATTAAACGATTCCTGTTTGCTCATACGGCACGCCAATTCTCCCGAGTTGTGAGGAGGGCACTTCAAGTTCACTATTCCGTCCTTCGGACCTAACGTGGAGCCTGTGACACCTTTCAGTCAATGCAGACGCCTAAATTATTTCCATCCTTGCTACAATCCCTATCCCTACCAACTAACTCCAGTTTAATGGCGCAACCGGCCCCGTCGGTCGGTTCAAATCCGGTCTCGGGGGTGGCTGTCACATTTCTCTTAGGATTAAGCTTCGGTTAGACTGAACGATATAACCTCAGTGGTTGACGTGCCTGAAGACCAATATCTATGACTAACTAATGGCGCAAATGACCTCGGCTGTCTCCCCCTTATAACGACTAATACTGACGATATTTTCCGATTCGTAACTAATGACGTGACATCATTAGTATTGCACAACTGGAACTTCTTTTTTTTATGAACGTCCCGAACAGCACAAGAACGATCAAGGCCGAGATGTGGCATCATATTCTATTGTCCCTGACCGACGATGAGATTTTGTCGATATGTACATTCACTGCCAAGATACTCTTATTACTCCGAGGGTAAAGGGTAAAAAATCTTACGCTTTTTCACGCTGCGGGATTGGTCACAGTCCGTCACTGGGGAGGTTGATCGCCATTACGGACATTAGGCCGACCCCCAAGGAAAGGCGCCAAGGGGTAGGCGAACTTCACTTACTCCCCCGTGGTGAGAATAAATGACCAAGTATATATACTTCGTCGAAGGTAATACATACATAGTGCCCCGTCGAAAGGACGCAGCCCACCACCGATGGAGACCGAGGGAAGTCGAGCGGCAGGAAACGGCGATCCAAATTATATTCGAATTAAACTTGTTCTTAAGGCCGTTTTACACGGTCATTGAAACTGCGCAAGTTGATGTTGATTTCGTTTGAGCAGTCGTCTACGAAACTCCGTGACGTAGAAAATTGCGTGGACGCTTGCTTGACAGCTTTACACGGTGCAATCGTCGGTGCATTATGTCGATATGCAATATACCATTCAGTAGCGGTAATACCGTCAATATATCGCATAACGTCAAGATCTGTTAAGTAGCAATGAATTGGACGTGGAAGATGCGATAAATTACCACCACATTAAAATATGTTTTAAGTCATAGTCTAAACATAATTATAGTGGAGACCCTAGTCCCGTATACTTAGCCCAAAATTTGCACCACGAACGAACGGATGTGGGCCAAGGTAACGAGTTCTTCCTTTACGCACGAAATTTAAGCTTCCACGTGATTAATCGCCCAGCTCATCATTACTGCACTTTATTCACTACCTAAGGAGTTGAGTGCAAACAGAAACACCCAACTCAATCGTCAACAACCAATTAATGGCTAGAATTACCCAGGTAGTTCGTTGCCGCTACATATGCACCACCTAGTGAGAGAAATAAACTTCAAACTTGCACGAACGCATGTAGCAGATTAGAACATGTTCTAATTTGCTCGCAAGCGTTCGCGCAGTGGCGCTGCCTGTCCTCGTAAGTCGTCGCTTTACACGGCGCAATATTTCTTGCGCAAGTGTCCTCGCAACAGCCTGCGCAGTATCAATGACCGTGTAAAACGGCCTTTAGACTCCCCGCAAGGAGAAAGCAAATGCACGAGTACCCTAAATAGTAAGCCGGTGGCCGGAAATTTTAAATCCACAGCCGGCGGGTAATCATCGGACTTAGGGTCAGTCCAAACCGCGAGTCCGTCCGATTTAATCGGACACCGCAGCGACCTGAATCTTTCTCGAACCATCGACTTGAGTCATCAATCCATTACGAATGAAGCAATTTTTCGTCTCAACGACCGCTTGACGTTCCGAATCGAGAATCGCACCAAATTTGGCGTTCCTCGAGGTGACATTAGGATTGGGGCGATGCCAACCACCAGGGCAGCCTCGCCCCGGGCAGCTCTCGATTTGAGCAGGTGAACATGGAGTGAGGAATCGTCAGACTGAGAGATGTCGAATGTCCAGTCAGACGAGGCGGCGAATGGAGGATCGCGAAGCGCGACACCCGGCTGAAAAGTCGAGCGTGCTCTGGGATTAGTGAGAAAGGAAAGCGGTGAAGATGAATTAGAAAAATGCGAGAAGCAGAAACGCTAGGCCGAGGGGCATGAATATATTGGTCGGAACGGTTCGCTTACCTGGGCGGAATATTAGGTAAGAACAACTTGAATGGTTGGGACACGGAGAAGAGCGTGAGATGTTTTCACAAAGAGACAAGGTCTTGATGCAAAAGCGAGAATAAAATCATCATCATAATCGGTCAACAATCCTAGGATTGGTTTGACGCAGCCCTCCGCTCGATTCTTCTATCGGCCCACCTTTTTATATTGATGTAGCTCCTCTCTTTTATATCCTTCACAACTTGCTCCATATACCTCATACGAGGCCTGCCTTTTCCATTCTTCCCGTTCACTTTTCCCTGGACGATTGTCTTCATCAGGCCATCGTGTCTCAAGATGTGGCCCATGTGTCCCATCTTCTTTTTAATGTTTTCAGTAGACATCTCTTCTCTCCCACTCTTCTTAAGACTTCTTCGTTTGTCACTCGATCGATCCATTTTATCTTCATCATTCTTCCGCATCACCACATTTCAAATGCTTCCAGCCTGGACTTCTCTGCTGCTGTTATTGTCCATGCTTCGCTGCCATATAGTAGAATGCTCCATACGTATGTTCCAATGAAATGCTTCCTCACTTCAACGCTAGTATTTGCAGCTGTAAGCAGAATCTTCTTCTGGTAAAATGCCCTTTTTGCTCGGGCAATTCTATTGGCAATTTCTCTTTTACTTCGTCCATCGCTAGTTACTCGGCTTCCCAGGTAGCAGAACTCTTCCACCTCCTCGATGTTTTGTTTTTCTAGTTTAACATTGGTCCTGGCCACAGATATGGTCCTGGCTTCCTTTCTCGTACTGCATACCAATACCTTAGTTTTCTTGAGAATAAAATGGGGAACTATAAAATGGAGGTTGGTAATGCATATGGTCGGGAAGCATGGTTTCCTAGGAAAGAGTAGAACGGAAGCGAGAAGCTTTAAACAAATGGGATTGGAGAAAATATTATGTTAATAGAGCAAACGATCAAAACAAAACGGTGCTTGGTGTGATAAGGAGGCGATATTTTGGTCGGGGAAATTAGGCGGAGGCGATAAAAGACTATATAGGACGCACGAATGGTATTGGATTCTGAAGCCTGAAATGGAAGGGAGAATTCTAGATAAGAGAGGAAGAGGGCAGCAAATACATTACGTACGAAATGGATGGGAATAAAAGTTGTGAAAGAACAAATGTAAAAATAATCTAGGGCACAAGAGGCGTATTGTGATTTAAAATGCTTCGGATATCCCTGCCAATACCGTAATGAAAACAATCCAAAGACTCTAATACAATAATTCTATAATTAACGGTACTCAGACTTAATTGCCGGGAATCGAACTCGACCCTTAAGGGTGCTTTTGCTACCTTCTCAGGTGTATTCAGCTCATTTTACCCAACTCAAGGATTATAGATCACTCCTACAACCAAGTCACGGCCGCAATGCCTTCAAAACTGTTCAATAAAATATAATCTTGAGAACCAACAAAAATCCTAAGCAGGCGACTGGAGAAGATATTGTTAAACATCACTTCCCATACATGTCAGCAGCAAATAAGACGATGAAACACGAACAAAAGGGTGACAATAAGCATGAAAAGTTCTGATCAACTTGAACAAGATCTGCTCAAGCTCAATAACGTATTCATGTCCGCAGTAAGAGGGTGCGGTCATCATTGATGGTCAACTATTACGAACTCTGAGAGAAAATATGAGAAGGCCGGCCATAGATATACCGCGCCCGGAAGAGGAGTAAAATCCAAGGGATTCCCAGGTATGAGCGGGGAATCTTTTGAAGGCGGGGTAGTCGTGAATGCGTCACATCCCGACAAAAAAATCGCATTCTCAGCGCGCGCGAAGAAAAAAAGATTAATGCCTAAGAATTGCGCAACCTCGCGGGAATATTGCAACCAAAATTAAGTCCAATGAAAGGGAAGGCCTGACGTCACTCAGCGCGAACTACCCAAGAGTTGAGCCCCACTCGGTAGACAGCAGCATCATCGTATTTCTTGGGAAGATAACATGAGAGATTTCCCGTGGCCTTCTTGAAAGTGCCATTAAAGTGACACCATAACTTGAATGGCCGCTCCTCTGGGGTCGGACGCCTTTTTGAAGCCGCCTCACAGATGAACAGACTAACTTCGTCTGGCTCCGACCTATCTGTCTGGCATCGGTGCCTCGTACGCAATTATCAACGCTCGCACTATTAGAGCTTTAGTGAAGATAGGAACTCATAAATCATATCTCCCACCACCTCGTGCCCCGGTATTATTATTAGGGCACATTACTCGGCTGAATATTACAGTACTTTACGGACAAGGATGGATGATTGGTAGAACAATTTCTGCCTTGATATTATCTTTCGTGTTAACAATGCCTAACGAGAGCAAGAAGATTTGTTTAATGAAGTAATATGCCTAGAGTGCTTCTCACTTGATTCCCGAAACATTTGACGCAACACCATTTGTATTTGAAACTCATGTAATCTTATTGATACTTGCGCAACGAGCACACACGAAAGAAGAATGAAAGACAAGCAACTGTTACAACGCACGCAGACATCAATTCAACGGCAGTCAAATCCGCCATCGGAACGGTTTACTAACCTCCATAAAAGAATTAAGTTCAGAACTTCCGTCAATTTTGTCGTCCGTGCGCCGGCGCCAGACGGCTTCCATCGTCTGATTCGCGATTCTTTCACAATATCGAGGCGATCGCTTTGAAAAGGGCATTCCATTTAACACCGCATATTGAAAGATATGTACGAGGCAGTACTCCAATTTTGCACGAGTGATTCCTAGCAGGAATCGCTCGTACGAATTTTTTATTCATATCGAATACCTTTTCATCAGACCAAATGTACAGTCACTTCCAAAAAAAGATATTCAGACTTCAGAGCCGAAATTGGCTGGAAGTGTTAACTTTTTTTTGGAAGTGACTGTACATTGTGATGCGTACCGTCAGCTTCGAAGTAAGACTAAACGATATCATCATCATCGGTCAACAATCTTAGGATTGGTTTCACGTAGCCCTTCCCTCGATTCTTCTACCGGCCAACCTCTTCATATTGACGTAGCTCCTCTCTTTTACATCCTTCACAACTTGCTCTATATACCTCATAGGAGGCCTGCCTTTTCCATTCTTCCCGCTCACTTTTCCCACGACGATTGTCTTCATCAGGCCATCGTGTCTTAAGATGTGGCCTATTAAGCTGTCCCGTCTTCTTTTTAAAGTTCTAAACGATATAAAACATGAAAATAGTCCAACAAGTGAATTTTTATCGACTCCTCGCCTCCTTATTGCTTGCGTGACACTAATATTATTTTCCTCGTTTGCATAAGATTGATGAAACAGTCGTTTCTTGTAGCGAGCAGCAAGGAATGACGGATGTTAAGAATTCCATTTATAGACAGATATAAATCATCGTAAAATAGAGGTACGAGGAAAAACCTAATGCATACATCATTTCCGAGCTTTCATCTCTGCAACTCAGTTATACATTGAATTATAATCGGGAGTAAAATAAATGAGAAACTTAAGAATGCGAATACACATTTTTCCGACCAGTTATCGCCGTCGCTCTCCTTAAAGCAAGCTTTCCCTTTGGCAATGTCCGCAATCAGTTGTGACTGGCATCATTACGCGAGATAGACGACTTTAAGCACCAGACGAAAAATGAAGACAGCACGATGGCGAGTATTATTAATGTGACACACCACAGAAAAGGCACAAAATGGTAATGAGCCAAAATCTTATATTATCAGAAAAAAATCATATCTTCACCAAAAAAAGGGTAGCAGTATGGGTTCACTCCTAATCCCAATAAGAGCTTTCAATTACTTATTGCGATGAGGAGAAGAGCACACGAGACGTTGGAAGCAATTTTGTTACACCTTAATTTGATTAAGCCTCGGGTCTGAGTCAATGCCAAGACGATTTTTTTTGATAGGGGAGGCGACAATCAAATAAGGTTCATCAAAATCTACACCCTGCAAGCCACCGCGAGGGTGTGTGGCAGGGGGTGAAGATCACCAAGCAGGCACTATAAACTTGAAAACATTCTACATAATAGGGTCACATGTAGCTACATGGTTTGTATCTACAGAGTAATGAAGGGATTGGTTCTTAATATATGCATCATGGACTACAGACTACTATAAAATATTTCCCCTACCTATCCCTTTGCTAAGCTGCCTATTCTGTTTTCTCATAGTACGGGGGAAAATGACATTTTGAATCTATCAGTACGACATTCTCTCTAATCTTATTTATTTGGTCGAATATGGCATAATAATTGGTGTTTTCTCATATATCGACCAAACTACTCCAGAAACCAATTCTACATAATACGCAGGTGTTTTTAATAATATGCCTAACATCTTCAGTAAAGCTATCTGATTTAAATTTCTGCAAGAGATTTAATCAGCTGGTTTCATGCCTTAGGAGATTGTGGATTGTTCACAGCTTTAAGTCTCATCGGAAGGACGAAGTACTGAACTTGAAGTCCTCCCCATACATTACTCAATTTTTACTTCTGATTGAGCTCACAAAACAACTTCGATCAAGCACTTTTAATACTTTCGGGATGTCACGGGATGCAGCGTGTAGCACTCAAATTCTGTTTCCTGCCTAAAAAATTTCCATAATCCGGAGGATACCACCATAGAGTCCGCGTACAAAGATTCCAGATTCCAGATTAATGTCAGTATGCCTATGACACCATCCCGGGCTTTTGGCCCTTTATGGTCGAGGTAGGAGATAATTATGAAGGTGTTCGGTGCGGAGTAAGGGTTTTTTCGTTAGGGTTGGAAGCTCGAGAGGTTAATTTGTTAGGGAAAGGAATAAATTAGAGAAGCCGGTGAGCAGAAGGGTTATTTTGTTAAGGGTGTGAAACAGTTGTAGGAGTCCGGAGGGTGAGAAGGGTTTTTTTGTTGAAGGAAGTTAGATATGCTTAGGAAAAATTTTTCGGGAGGACTAGTTGCTTTGCAGCGGATGGTAGGGAATGTGAAGGGTTATTTTGTTAGGGTATTTACTTAGGGTTGGCGCTTTACATTAATATACTATTTGGAATTTATATAGCTAACCGTTGAGCTAATTCGAAAACGGTTCAAACCATATTGCTTAGTGCAATCCAAATTTAAAATATTAATTTTTTCCACGTCCTTGGACTTTTTTAAGAGAATGACACAACAATGAAATAAATAGTAACAATATTTTTATTTCACAAATTCTAATCTAATAGGCCGATGACATATTGCAAGAATAGCGTTTTAAAATATAGCAATTATTCCACAGAGAAAAAATCATTCACCTTGACCGGAACAAAAGAGAAGAGAAAAAATCGTTCACCTTGATCGAGACAAGGTGAATGATTTTTCCGTGTGGAATATTTGCTATAGTGCAATTTCAGCGGGTAATGACGATAAAGTTTCCACGGCTATTACGTGATCTTTGAATTAGAGTTTTAAAAGTTTCGAACATAGGTTTCATTTACTTTGCTAACGGAAAATGATGATCCAAGACATTACCAAATTACGAACAAGTAGTTCATCCCAATGCGTATCGTAACGTTACACACGGTAGTCGAGCGATCGAGCGAGTTACACACGGCGATCGAGTAGTGCAAGTAGAGAACTCGATTCGTAGCGAAAGTTCAAAGTTATGATTGGAAACAGGACGGAAATCCAATCGGAGCGATCGTTGATGTGGGCACGAGCTGCTGAGATCGCATTTCCCACCGAGGAGTCCTCGTCCGGGGAGGGGATGTTTAGGAATGTTCCCGAGGGGCCTCTCTGCTCGGCGCCCGCCCGCCCAATCCCGGGGAGGTAACCGCAACATTCGCCCGTCCTGGGGGGACGACACAGACCACTCCCCGGCACGCGATGATTCCCCTCGCCCCGCGGCGGCAAACGAGGAGTAAACGACCCCATTCGCGATCGGGAATCGCGCACAGCTCCCGGGGGCCAGGAGGTAAATGGGGGAGGGCGAGATCTCTCGCATATCCGTGGCCATCGAAGAACAGGCGGTGACCCTCGCATGGGAAGATCAGGATCGCGAGAGAACTCAGAAGCATCTGAAGCTGAAGAATAACGCTTCCGACCTTTTTCTAAAATTTATTCTTCGGATAAAAAGCAGTACAAACATCAACGTAAGTAAATCGACACAGCAGTCACCAGCAATACGATTGATTATTCGCCAATACGCGTGCAAGGTGAGTGGTCACCCCAACCACAAACCCTTTCGCTGGCTGGAAGGGCGCAATGTTGATATTGAAATAATCTGCAGCACATATCGATCTCTCACAAGTAAGTAGCCCGAAAATGTCATTAATAAGTATCATAACATAGAAACTCGATAAGGTTGCAAGATAACAATGACATTAGCAATTTTTGAATCGAGAAATGATAACATTTAAGCTACATGCGTCTTAATGCCATCATCATCGTCTGTCAACAATCCTAGGATTGGTTTGACGCAGACCTCCACTCGATTCCTCTATCGGCCAACCTTTTCATTGTGACACAATTCTTCTTTTACATCCTTCACAACCTGTTCCATGTATCTCATGGGAGGCTTGCCATTTCCAATCCTCCCGTTCACTTTTTCCTCGACGATTGTCTTTATCAGGCCATCGTGTATTAAGAAATGACCGATTAAAGTGTCCCTTCTTCTTTTTAGAGTTGTCAGCAGATTTCTCTTTTCTCCCACTCTTCTTAGGACTTCCTCGTTACTCCTGCCTCACTGCCGTAAAGAAACATGCTCCAAATGTATGTTCTGATGAACTGTTTCCTTACTTCTTCGCTTGTATTTCCAGCTGTAAGTAGATTCTTCTTTTGATAGAACGACATCTTTGCCTGGGCTATTCTATTAACTATTTATTTCTTGCTTCGTCCATCGTTGGTTACTCTGCTTCCCAGGTAACAGAACTCTTTCGCCTCTTCAAGTTTTTGTTTTCCTAGTTTGACATTGGTTTTGGCTTCTTCTTTCTTGCTGCACACCAGTATCTTAGTCTTCTTCTTATATATCTTCAGCTGATATCTGGCCATTGTCCTTTCCATGGTTACTACAATATAGTTCAGATCCCTCTCTGTCTCTGGTATGAGTGCTATGTCACCAGCGAATCGCAGCATGCTTATTTTTTCTCCGTGGATAGTCACTCCAGAAGACTTCTCTTTGATATCACTGATGGCTCTCTCGATGTAAACATTAAATATTATGGGAGACAGTGCACAGCCTGTCTTAATGCCACGATCTCAAATAACCCGGCAGCAACATATTTTTTTACCGCTGGCACTTTTCTTTCACGAAAAATTAGCGAGAGTGTTGAAATGTGTCCTTGGACGATGGAAGGTTCTGAAAGGGCGATCTAAAAATACCTAAATACAAATACACAAGCTACGTGATACAGGACATCTAATTACACTTGGTGTGTTCTGAAACGTTCACATTCGGCGTCACAGCGATTTCTTTGGGCGTATTTCTCCACCTATTCGTCACTTGCACCATGGCGCCACACAATTTTTAAAACATTTTTTTAAATCCAAATTTTTTATCCAAAATAATTGCAGCAAAAAAGTCCTTTCCAGTATACAGAGTTATAGTGCAACACGGAAAGCTCATTGTCCCAGTGGCATTTCCAACCACACCACTCCAAGACAGGGAATCATAAGCTCTAACAAGAAACCATTTCTTTTCACGCTGAATGGATTTGCTGCACTTGATTGCTTTTCACGCTGAACTTTCAGCATTTGGGTATCTGGATGTTTCTCATACGTTGGACTAATATAAAATTTAAATGAGCGCGAATATTTTATCGCCACCTGGGTTTAGCGAGAATATTTCGCCTCATGGTTGGACGCGGAAGCTTCGACCAAAGTCAAGAAGCAACCCACAGTCTGTCAAAACAAAACCATCGCGTAATACGGGAGTGTCTCACGTTTGGTCAGCTCCCAGGAGGCTTAACCACGAACCAACTGGTTCCTTTGGCAAAGACGAGTCGGGATCCTGTTTCATTCCGGATTGCATACGAAGGGTGACCGCTGCACCCGGAGGACAGGACGAGTGGGTATGCAAACCACAATTTTTGGTGCCCCATTCATACAACCGAGCCTTTGTCAAGACACACGGTCAAGAATTGCAGCCTAACTAGTTCCAAATTGCTCATGCATAATAACCACACGATTCAATCAAGTCCATTTTGATAATAAACACGTAGGCAACGTGTATGACAACAACCTAGGGGTCCCTCAGAGCAAGTAAAAGAGGTGCCAGAAAGATATAACCGACGCTGTTCGCAGCGCACATTGGGGCGGGTGCATCGCAAATCACACAATGGAACGAGACAAAGCGAAAGCAAATAGCGGAGAGACAAAAAGCAGCATAATTCAGGACTGTATGGATACAAGAATAAGTGCACGCGGTTGTAAGGCAATGACCATGGGAAAAATTGAAAACGAAAAGAAGACGGTAGATAATTATATCTCGGTAGATAATGAAACTGATAATTGATATACTTTGACACATTATCAAATCGGACCTTTGCATTAAACTTGACCCCAGTAAAGGAATGAACGAAGAGAAAATTACACCGAAATACAAAATGAGCAAGGGCTACCTTTCCGTGGGTTCACCTTAAAAATAAGATCAATGAAATATTTAGAAAGCAATATATGACGTTAGCTATTGCTTATGAAATAAAAAGGTTACCATCCCGACGAATATAACAATACCAGACAACCTATGACTAACTTCCGCACATCCAAATAGTCAGGGAAGTGGATATACCTACCAATTAGCAAGGACAGTTCATGAACTTATTTACAATTTATAACACCTCTTATTTGTTATTTATTGTATGTACGATTAAAAGCAACATGCATGTCTCCTGCAGACGATAATTCTTTCTTCTTCGTAATTCAACTCAACGCTTTTGTATATTTCTTTAACTTAAATTATATACAATGTGATGTGTAAACTGAGTATGTTATGACGCCAGTTGGTAAACAATTCATACCCACTGCTACCTTAGTCATCATATCGCCACAGGCTTCGTATGAGTTGAGAGAAAGGGATGTTGACAACATAAACAATATTAAAAAAGTAGTTACGAAGAATACGAGTTGTTAAATCGGAGAATTCTTTTCATCTGGAATGAGAAAAAATACTACTACCCGCGTCCTCAGCGGCATGGAAAGAGGCACGCAAGTATAAACAACAAATTTACTTTTCTCCATAATCCACCAGCGGGTAAGTCGTTCGCTGTTTCCGCCGGAAGGAGTTCCGCACTAATGGCAATGCGTCTCCACGAAAGAATAATACATAGGTACTCCATTACAGCGCGTATTGTTGATGATGAGTAAGTCTAGCTGCCTTCATTTCGTATTTCCGTAGGGTAAACGCGCAGTAAATCAAAGTTCTGCGGCGGTTGAGTCCGATTTCATACAACCTTATGCAACCAAAGGGCCCCATGAAACAAGACTACCTGCATGTGATTATCCCCATTTCTTGTGCTACTCCCGAGTCGGTACCGAGGCGGTAGAAAGGGAGTGCGCCAAGGACGAGTCGATTGAATCGCTTTCATTCACGCGTTTTTAAACGAGCGCGGAGAGAAATTCACAGCGCTCAGGGCAGGGGCCGTGAATCACGGCCATTATGCCTCTCCATATTTTTAGCCCTCGAGTAAGACGGCAGACGGAAGTGCACCACGCATTCCGATCCCAACCCCCACTCCGTCGGCGAATTATTTTGATGACCAGGCATTTCTTAGTAAGGGGCGTCAAAATAGAAAAGCAATGGGCCGATTGGCATCTACTAGGTTGCAGTTATTTGGGGGAGGCGACCGAAAACGGAGATGATTTGCTCCAGAGAGGATAGGTAGATAACTAGGCAAAGATACTTGTTCAGGGTTTCAGGTTTTTTCATGAGAGTTTTCAGGGAACGGAGGAAGGGTGGAGAGAAACCCAGCGTCGCCATTAGCCAACTCTTCTACACCTATCTACATCCACGTGATACCCTGCAAGCCACCGCGAGGGTGTGGCAGGGGGTGAAGATCACCAAGCATGCACTACTGACATGCCAACAAGCAAGTATAGGGTCTCATGCAACTAGATTGTATCTATAGTATTTAGGGGATTAATACATGCATCATGCACTACAGACTACTCTAAAATATTTCCCTTACTTATCCCTTTGCTATGCTGCCTATTATGTTCTCTTATAGTACCTACGGGGGAAAAATGACATTTTGAACCTATCAGTACGACAAACTATAATTTTATTTAATTTAACGTTTATTTTTTGTTCCGAAATGAGAGCACACCTCATACAGGCTGACCATTTACTACCGGTCCCGTTGTCGACAATTTACGCAATTAATCTCGTGGGAACGCGGATTCCTGGGAGGCAGTCAGCCATACCAAAGATTTTTATCGCATACGGAGGCCATGAACACTGCGGACGAGGAAACTGATCCACTATTCTCCCCGAAGCCAACATTGAGATCATTGTATCCGAGAACCATACAAAATGAGCGAATTTTTCCTCATCGCAACTTAGGGATGTGAGTGGAATAAACAGAACAATTACTGATCCTACTGCGTTCTGGACACGAACTGATTCCCTGTTAACTGAGCAGGATAGATTGACTTCGTTTCGTTGAAAATAGCAGGGTAATCAAGCGAGAGCCTTCCACCACACACAACGCCAAGAGCCCAAATGGAATATAGGAACGAAAATAATTCGCTTTCTCACGAACCCGGACCTCCAACGTGGAAGACTATTTTAACGTCCTCACCGCACACAACGGAAACTTACACGAGGGGAGAGAAGGAGGGAATGTGGCGGAGGATGGCGAGAAACATTTTCAAGGCCTCCTTCGAGTGAAGTTCGTCGAGAAAATAAACCTTTCCCGACCTTTTCACTTACGGCGAGGCAAAATGACCGAACATGGTTCCTATATAAACAGCAGAATTTAATCATTTCGCACCTCAAGACCAGTGTCCTTTAGCAAAGTGAAAGCGTTTTGAGATAAGAAAAAACAGGATTTATTTTGTGGGAACTAAGCGAGACAAGACTGTGAGAAGGCTAATGCTTTTCACGATCAACTATAAACTGGGAAGGATTACCCAGTATCAAAGCATGTGTATTTCACTCACGTGCATATTATTCTTATATACGCATTCACAAATCACGTACGAGGGAAATCCTACAAAATCCTTGATTTCTGGTTCTTCGGGAAGAGGTAGATTTCAAATACGCGAAATGGTAACTCGAGATGAAAACAGATCCACGCATATATACTTGCGGTTTTGATCCATATCCTGAATTACAAAAACTGCGTTGTTCAACAGGGTATCTGGCCTGGAAGACATTATTCACACAAACTCAAATGGGGACCAAACTATTAGTGTCCCATAACCGGCTTACTTATCACTCAAGGACGACAGAATCCCTTACGGCGAAATACTTGGCAGATAACGCACGGCAATTGAAAAGAACTACAGAAGAAAAACGAAATGGATATCCCTCATGTTGAGTAAATAGGAACAGCTCATATGGTTAAGTTTTTTTTTCAGTTTGGCAGCATTAGGTTTGAATGTCCACCGTAGGCAAAACCTTCAGGTCTTTATTATAGGTATAGTATGGTTCGCAACTGGAGTGAAGGACACTGCAAGCAGAGGGTGATAATACGAGAAGTCTGGCTTCACCTTCCACTCTCCTCATGCGTTATGAGCACAAAGAACTTCATAACACTTGGCGATGGTCACTAATAGGGAACTTCGCTTGCATTTATATGTGCCACCCCGCACGTATAGCTAAGCCATTAATAGAGGGATCAAGGAGTGTTCTAAAACCGATAAGACTTAAGAGTGATAGAAAAGTGGCCTGATATTCAGATTGCGTTACTACTGAAAGGAAAATCATATTTGCATTTCGGTGCCAAACAGGTACTCTTGAAACAAGTACATTTTCGCGACATTCAGTCGACTTCAGTCGGTTTCCTTCATTGGAAAAGGAAGCTGTGAGAAAATTACAACTCATTTTCGTAATAACGGGAGGCAACCTACAACTAAGATCATTCACGGCTCTAAAGGCATAAGTGAGTACTTGTTAGAGGTCGGATTTAATTACCCCGAAGCCGGACGAAATCAACGAATATAACACACAAACGTACTTCGTCGTCAATATCAAAAGGAACATAAGAAATAATGAAACTTGTTCAGACAGAGAAGAAGATATGGTGAACCAAAATGGAAGTAGAGAATTTAATCGACAGCCAACTGAAAATAAACCGTCCAATGACTGAGTTCATATTGAAGCTCGGTCGAAATTTCGGTTGAATAAATAAGAAATTGCAAATAAATTGAACCTTCAAAATACCAATAGATCAACCGATTACTAGGTCTCACTTTCGCTGGAAGTGGCAGCTAGCTCACACTTCACTCTGCAAAAGCAGCAAGTAACGGTATCCATCGGAATGAATGGCATTCTCTATTCCAGCGATGGCATTGAAAGAGGAACATCGGAAGGGCCGCTTTGAGGCGGCATCACTGAGAGGACGCTCGTTGCATTTATACAAAGGAGCTGATATTCTAAGTCTTTGATTGGGGCCTCACGACCTAAAGAACTCCGACCTATATATTAGGGAATCCAATGTCAAACACGTCCCAGCGAAGCGTTTAGCCACGTTCCCATTAAATTAAACTGATAAGTCGCGCCATTAATTATCAACACATGGGCAGAGACTATCAATTTAGCTGCCCAATGCCCTCAAGAACGATAAATTTTTCCATCGCGCACGCTTTCCCAAAAGTTTGGATGGATCATAAATTAGGATCAAAAGGAGGCGAAAAGTCACACTTTTAATTATAAACGCGTCGCTGAACAGAACAGGATACTGTTAGATAAAAGAGTAAATTCACAATCAAATACCATTTCAAATAGGACACCATTATACAGAAACGACACTGCATGGTACTCGAAAATGATTGATAATGAAATAACAACCTTAACTTCTACCTATGTTGGCAGATAAGACTATAGTGGAAAGTGTTTTCAGCGGATACGTCAAAGAGCAATCGGACGGAGGATTTATTTTTCAAGGAGACAACGAGCCTCATGTTTGGCAAACAACTAAAAATTTACGACCGACTATGATAACAATGCACACTAAAGGTAAACAAACAAGGTATCATAGTTTTATCGTAGATTAGGAGCGCAGGAATAGCGACAAGTTGCTACCAAGGACGTAATAGATATCACTCACTCACTCACTCAGTGATTCAACCCGAAGGTTGGTCGCAGGTGGCCCAGGGGAAGGAACTGGCCCCCTACCCTAAATGTGTGAATTTCACACGTCATTGGCTTAGTACGGGGTGAGCTCTACTCTCACTTATCAAAAACAACCTTCGGGTTGTTTGTGATTGGTGAGATCACTGAGTGAGTGAGTAATAGATATACCACCATCATATTACGAAGTCACGAGAGAAAAATTACAGGTATAGGATTCAATGCATCATTCGCGAAGGTTCATAAACATATACAATTTTATGAATATTTTTAGCACTAATCGTTAGGAATCCGTAAAGGACATTATTCAAAATTCCAGAGAATTGCATTTGAATTCACGCAAATTAGCTGAATAATTGTTGTACCAAACACAGCGTTGCCTAGAATACATTAATCGAGACGATTAAATAACAAGTGCTGGTATCAGATTGTTCAATAAAATATCTGCAAAAAGCAGCAATCAACGCGAGTTTTACCTAAGAGGTCAAAAATATTTACGAACTGTACCCGGAATGTTCAAAGCACAAAATTCGTCCCAAATCACAATACCATGAACAAAATAATCATTTCTCTCGACTCCTGAAGTAACCAACTAGTCAATGATGGTTGTAGCCTCCAGTGCACCCCGACCTGCTCCTTAATGATTTTAAAAAAATTCGCATAGGTGGCGAAACCTTCAATAAACATGCGACAGGGTGAAGCAAGGTGAGGTTAGCGTGTAAGTAAGTTTACCCACCGTCCCCATGCGAAAGGATCCATGCAAACAAGGAAAACATTTTCGACTTGTTCTCTCCCATCTTTTTCCGTCATGACGCCAACGCGAATGATCGACCTCTAGAGCTCTTCAATCCACAAAGATACGTTCGCGAGTAAAAAACGGAAACGGGAATATCGTTTTGCACAGAATAATCTCTCGATCATAAATATTCCATCGCACATCTCCGATACTACATCCTTATCTGTCGAGGAAACAAAAGCCCATTCATCACCCCCATAGCCTGAAAACTCGAAGTATACTTGGAGAAAAACACAAGAACATAACTCGGAGAACAAAGTCTGATCGCATAAATGGACTGAACCGAATCGTAAACTCGTACAAACCCACACTGAAGTAGGGCGATGCTCTAAACTCGGGCAAGATAACATCGGTAAGGGATGGAGACATGAGGAAATGACACCATTCAAACCACCACTTAAAAGGACCAGTTAACCCATTGTCACAGCATCTCCCGTAATGGCGAACCCGAAACAATTGAATTCTACGAGATCGGGAATTGGGCGGAGCTGTCACTTTCGGTCGATCCTCCAGAGGATGATCCCCAAAAAAGGCCAGGCGTGTATCCACAACATCCGCACACTGGCTGATGGAATGTGAGGGTTCAGCGGGCGGACTATTCACCCGTCATGCAGTGGATATAAATTAGGGGAAGGAGTCCGTTACAGAAGACGCACTGCAATATATGAGTGCATCTCCATGTGTCGTGGCCAAGGATCGCACAATATCACAACTGTCGAAGAGCTCCACATGCTATCACTTTTACGACGCTGATTTAGTGCGAATCTTATCCACCAGATCTAAAAAGCAACTAAAAACGACTCATATCTTAACGCTACGTACTATTAATCTATCATGGATACTTAAGAACATCCTGCGGTTTCTATCGCAGAATTTCCCCGTTTCATACCAGTCTATCGAGTACACGAGGCTATCAAATGTGCTTTACGCAGTATCAGAGAAAGGTTGCTGCAGTGGTTTCAAGATCACGCAATGCAATGGATTCAAATCCTGATTATATAATTGAACTAAGTCGTCATTATTTATCACAATTGTCTAGGTAGTGTTCTTTACACTTACACTTTTTGTAACCCTGACGTTATTTATACATGAAAAACGTCTCTATTTAGCACACGCGTTCGTCTAAAGCGAATTCATTCCCTTTTCTTCATAGCAATGTCATCGACTCGGGAAGGGGACAAAAAGAGGGCTTTCTCGTCCTATACTTCGTCCTAAAACCAATCATTGATTTCATCTGACAAAATGAATTTATAATTTCAGTGCCATTTCAACTTTTCCATCACTCGATCGAATAATACTGAATTATTTCAGGTAGCACCAAATTTGCCCAACTTGAGCCTAAGTAATGGTAACACCAAGATACTTCACAAGGCTTAACACATGCTCTCTTAACCGGGAAGGCAAAGAGAAAATAAAGCCTATATTATCGATTCACAGACAAGAAAAGGCTGTTTGACCTTCATTAGCAACAACTGTCTAGCCCAGCATATTACTTTGCTCGTGTCCTTCCCTTGATTACCAGTTTCACTCAAGATTTCATAACCTATTTTTGCATATCCCCTCTCACAAAAGTGAAGCAAATAAAATTTAAAAAAATGAAAAAACTTAGATCTTTTCCACCAATATATTTGAACAAATCTACCGGTTTCGCCCTTCTCAGGCCATTCTCAGGATTCTCAAGATTACAGACTCTTGAGAACGGCCTGAGAAGACAGAAATCGGTAGATTTGTTAAAATAAATTGGTGGAAAAGAACTAACTTTTTTCATTTTTTTAAATGGAAACTAAGTTCCACAATGTAAACTCGCCAACCATTTCTTTTTTTTTGTAAGCAAATACAAGTACGCCGATTTATGGCCGCTGAGCATAGGAGCCCGCACTAGTGGAAAATTGCCAATAAAAACTTCTAAGGAACCGCACAACTGTAACGTCACATATACATAGAAATTTGCCTTCAAGAAAAACAACGGAAGAGGAGTCTTCCTCGGCCCACGACGACCGCATTGATCCGCGTCGACCCCGGATGACTGGAACCATACATGGGCGACGCTTGGAAATCGTCCTCGCAGAGTTCGGTTCGTGAAAGGAATCTTAAGACATTTTAAAACCACGTACTCGTGGTTCTTGACGCATGAAAGGCTTTCCAAAACAGTTGCCGCAGTTCTGCCTTGTCTATGAAGCCTGCATGGAAACATCTACATTATAGATACAAGGACGAGATAAGGTGACGTGAAGGAAAAAAACCTTTCATAGAAGCTTGAGCAGATCTTCCTGGGCGAGGAGATCATTAAACAAAGATTACAGATCTGTTTTCCAAGTTATCAGTGAATCACGAAAGTCATGTTGCTAGTAAAAGAAATTATAGAAACTAAATACGGCGTCTATCCTGAACCGTTAATTTTGCTGTTACTTTTCAATGGTACATACTTACATTCATGTTACGCGTGAAAGCAGAATTTTTGACAGCATTAAAATAAAGCTGGTGCCATGCTAAGGACATTATAAACGAAGGAAACTGAAAAACACCCTATTATTTTAGCGGTTACTAACGAGAGGCTGAGGACAACTGAGGACATTTTTCCCTGAGGATACAATGGTATGAAGACAATATCTCGGAATGGATGAGTGGAAATAAACCCGCCATAGGCAGTAGCCTATTAACGAAATACGAGCAAAAGTACACCGGTTAACTCACTACCGGGCGGGATGAACAAGCAACTTTAAGTGATCTCAAGATGACACTGAAATATAACCACTAGATTATTCTTGCTCATGCCGGGGGTTTAATCCGGGACCAAAGAATGGATCATCTGTACTCAAGCTCCAACATCAACCCAACCCCCAATTATTAGATCCATTCTAAACAATGAACGCAAACCATAAACCAGTAAAGGCTAAGAAGTGGAAATCCTACGGCATAACAATATTGACAGAATATTTAATATCGATATTTTTTTCTTTCGGACTATTCTGTTGGTCCATATACCCCTGAGATCCCAATAGATATTTGCCTGTCATCAGGTTTCCCAGGGGCTGAACCAACAGGGCTTGACAAACATCCATGCCTTGGGTGGAGAAAAACCCACCCAGGCGGGACACGAACCCGCGACCCCAGGATTAGCAGGCAAGGACTTTACCTCGC
Source organism: Platycnemis pennipes (assembly GCA_933228895.1). Classification (NCBI taxonomy): domain Eukaryota; kingdom Metazoa; phylum Arthropoda; class Insecta; order Odonata; family Platycnemididae; genus Platycnemis; species Platycnemis pennipes. Next base: position 117,384,299 of record OW121850.1, read on the forward strand.
CGCCACCTGGGCTAAATAAAATGCTAAATCCAAAGCACTAGGAAGGGTCAATGAGACTGGGACAAAATTATACAGCTATGCGTTTAAAAATGCAATAGTTTCTATAAATATAAAGTATAAAATTCAGATACCTGCACAGCGCATTCGAGTTGCAACATTATGGCCCTGGCAATGACTTCCTCACTTTTTCTACCGAAGCTGACGGCTGACACAGGCTTTTCTAGGAACATATTTCACTTTTCGACAAAATTCAAATTCTCATAATGTTTCGCCGTGAAAACCAAAACACGAAGGTGGAATTCCTCATGAATTTCGAAACAGCCGCGAGTTAACCCCCGGTACAAGGTCCACGCTCGAGGGAAAGGCGGAAACGTCATTTTTTAGGAGAAGACGCGAGCAAAGGGCACCCAGATAAGGGCAAGGGAGGAGGAGATGATATTACGAGGACTCCCCTCCGATTGAGGTGGGGAGGATCGGGGGTGGGGAGGGGGTGTGGAACAATAGCCGGAGTTCCGACGCAGATTACAGCACGCGCTCGCATCTCAGACCGGAGGTTCCTTAAGAGGCGTGCCGGAAGGTGAAGTCACCCGCTCGACACGCCCGCTAACCCCTTGCCCGCACCACAGGAGGGCGCTTGCGACTCGCGAGGAATGGACCGAGGATAATCAACAATCGCGAGCCGAGCCATTATCAACCCCCTACCCACGTCCATTATCTAAAAATACACCCGCCGGGAACCGTAATCACCCCGGGCGCGACGCGGAGACTCGAAAACAGAGTTCAAATTGAAGGGCGACACTGACGCCGGACTCGGAGTGACCGAATAGGTCTCTGGACACATATTCCAATAAAGGCATTTTCGTAGAGTTTAAACAAAAAAATTACTTGCTGCGAAAGCAGTTTTGACAGAAAGTATTTTATTTTTAAAATATAAGCATTTGAATCGCCACGAGCTGGTCCCTCGCAAAAACGTAATTCGCATTGCTGCCATCTTGAATGACGTCAGGTCCTGCAACAGCGGTCGCGGTGCGTATATTTCTATGCGAAGTTTGAAGCGTTTAGGAGATCACTATTGAAATGTCTTTCATGAACGCACTTTATTTTAATATGCCAAAGCGTTGTTTTAAATGCTGTCTTGTGCCAAAATATAATGACACCAACGGAAATGCCTCCCAACAAGTATTTTTTTTAATTACCCGAAACAGGATAATATGGGTGAAGAAAGAAGTGCAAGCGAAATGAAACTTTGTCTATGCAATCAAACGTGTGCATTTTTGAACGTTCACTCTGTCTATATTCATTTTACCAATTCTGGAAACTAAATTAAACTTAATTGTATCTTAATTGTGCAGAAACTAGGTCAAAACAAAGCGCCGCCAGTAGTAGTATTGATGCGATTGACATATGGGCTCAATATTATTCGGTAAAGTTTTTTCATTGATTGAAAAACTGCTAGGAAATTTAATACATGCACAAATCAGTAATCAGAGTACGAGGGAAATGTGCTGGACATGTCACGAAAAATCTTTTCCATATCAGGCAATATGCCATGTTTGAAAAAGTTCGCTAAGCAATTTTCAATTATGATTAAAAGACTGAACCCACTGAACCTATCGCTGCTTACTTTTCAAGATTAGATGTCCTAACTTTTATTAATCGCAAGCAGTAATTTTCACCGGTCAATTTCAATTTTCGAAGGTCAGCGTGAACGATGGATGCGTGAATGGCTACTTGTGCACATAAAAACAATTTATTAAACCAAAGTAGTTGTAGACGGGAATATTTATTTCTTTGCATTACCTTCACGATTTAACACATTAGATTCACGTTTCAACATACCGCGTCTGCGTCGAGATCAGCTAATATGCCAAATACACCAATATTACACCACACAACATTAGAATCTAGGATCACGATCGCACTTGCTTGCTGCGACACAGGTTGAATTTTGAAGTTCCTCGGTATATTCGGTAATCAAGGGTTTTTTAATCCCCCTTTGTCTCAATAGCCCAATATATATTTCCCCAAAAGGAAGTTCTTGGAAATCGTATAAAAACTCATAACTGCACCAAGGTTATGCCACTACAAACAAAAGATTTTCACGTTCATTGTATTTTTTATTTAGGCCTTTAAGGCCTGGTTACACAATACATTAACACGTACGGGTTAATGTACATTTGCGTGAATGGTTTCTGCTCAACTTGTGCGTTAGTGCATGAACCAAATAGAACAGGATCTATTTTCTGTTCACGCATTCATTCATTTGTACATTTTGGTGTGGTTACACGGGGCATTTTCGCGTTCATGCATATACACATTAACTCGTACGGGTTAATGTATCGTGTAACCAGGCCTTAATCCGAATCCTTGAAAACATCCCAAATGATACATTAATGATATAATGTGCCTGAAAATAGAGAGATGTCGACACATATTGGAGCAGTAATTCAAAGTAAACAAAGGGATAAAGTAGATGCCCATAATACATCTTATTTTTGTGGTCCCGAACTTGACGTACCTACGCAATCCCTGCACGAAATGCTCACTATAGTCTATAGCGAAGACAAGTAGGTATACCTACTTGTCTTCGCCATCCATCAAAATATGTGCTTCCACGACATATTAGTTTATGCTCGGGGCATACACGAGCACGATCAACATTTTATCGAGCTTAACCTGCACATAGCCGATGGCATCATCGTCGTGTTCCTCACGAACGACCCTAACACCAAAACATTCATCATCGCCATATTATGAATATTACAAAATTCAAATGTGAACATTCATTTTCAAACATTGACATGCTTTAACCTCACCATCTTAACTCTTTGGATTTCCGTTTGAATCATGTTTTCTTCGAAGATTGAACGAAGTTACATTTAAACACGGTGTTGATACGTATGAAAACATTGCTAATGTTGAGATTTTCGGAAGATTTCTTGCCTCAGCTTTGACAAACTCAGACTCCATACCTTCTAAAGAAATCATATATGTTCGCAGCCTTCCTTAACCACACCAAAGATATCTAAATCCGACAACAAATGTTGAAAACAACGTCCAAGGGTACAGTACGTTCCGCCGTTTTCCTCTCCATTGCAGGAGCTGACGTCACTTTCAGCCGGCCAATCACAATACGTTTTAGAGAGGGCGTGTTTTGTGGGCATTTCTTTTGCTTATTTCTCGAAAAATACATTAAATAAATGCATAGTTTTCATCGCTAAGGTGTTTTAGTATAATGAACAATTTTTTAAGTAGCATTTCAAGGAGATTTAAAAAATTGTCCAGAGGTCTATTAACTCCAAATTCTGCTCACGTACGCTAAATCGGATGCCGCCTTGAATGGATGCCGCACGGAATACAAACTGACGCGTAACCCATTAACAAAATATTATACCTTCCCCAGTGTTCTAATCTTTCAGTAGCACGAACGTAGTTCATGTTTAACTAGCACACGCGTTTATTACCCAGCAGGACCTTGCCTCATAGCTCATGCACCTAGCGCAAGTTTCGTGACGATTCACATACTCTGCCAAACCACACGTGTAGATGAATTTGACAACCCTTCGAAGAACTATTAGTGGCTGGCCGTAAGCTCATCAAAAGAACCAATAGAGGAACGACATAACCATTATTTAATCAATGAACCATGATGTGAGTCATACAAATGTAAGGCCTTCCAAGAAAAACGCCAACTTGACCTTATTGGACATTCCTTTGACTTGGACCGACAACGCAACTAATTCATACATGAAGATGAGGGAAAACCTAAAAAATCATTCAACAATCCAGAAGGTTGATGAGCTCTTAGAATTACAAGGAATTACACTCTTAGAATTACACATTGCGTTGCCACAAAATTGAAATACGAAGCCACAAATCCGTATAGCCGCGTTTACACTACGTAGCAAAATCTGCTATATAACATTGTTTACTAACTTTTGCTATGCAACAAAAAGTTATATAACATTAGACAAAGTTAGATATAGCACGGATTTCTTTTGATCTTTACCGACTCCCAATGGATAGCACTAGTTTTGCAATACATAGCAGAATCTGCTAAATATAGCAATGTTATATAGCACTTTTCAGAAGTGACTTTTTCTACTTTTAGATAATGTTATATAAACTTGCTAAATTTGATACACATTTGGAATAAGTAGGTTTTGCTACATAGTGTAAAAGCGACTTAATACATTTTCTCGCACAAGTAGAAGCATATCTCGGATTGTAGCACGAGTCGTAATACCTAAATACGATAATAAATGCTCCTTGAGAAAAGACAAAACGCTAACTCTCTTACTTTTTATCGGTTTACCTCAAGAAATACAAGCTTGAAAACATGAAAAAGATAACTGTGAAAATCTAATACAAACGTAAAATGACGTTACGAATACCTTATCATTTATTCATAAATATAACTTGACACGGGAACTTGTATGCAAAAAACTAGGAGGTTGAAGGTTTACAAACAGACTCTACCGCAAGTTTAAAGCCGAGCTTATTATTTTAAAATAGATTCAAACCTTTTCCAAACTGCCACACCACGATAGATTATATCTGCATACGAATAAGACGATAAGATTGTCGATGGACGGTATTCACAATATCATTCTGCCCGCGCAAGATTAAGTATCAGAATGCATATCTACAAGATTAGATACAGAGGAGGCAGGTGGCCATATTCAAGTGGTAGCATACTATACCCATTATTAAGCTCAATACTACAAGCTACAAAAAGTCTGAATTCTGGCAATAATTTTCACTGCTAAAAGGTTACCGTACATGTATCGCTTTACGTTGAAGATTCTACCAGTTCATCAACGGCTCCTGACCTATTAAATGCATATATCGTTGCGCATGCCCGCATGGCTGAGCTACCATTAATTGCCATACCCTTGCTGTGGCTAGTTAAGTAATTTAGGAACATCATACTGCCACCAAATGCATCAGTACATGCAAAAAAAAACCAAAGCGAAATAAAACTAACGCAAGCACACCAATAAGAATTCGAGCTCACGGCCATTGGGGTTCACTCCATGATTAAACATGGGACGACTCAAACCAAAGGTGATTCTTTTCCTACAAGCACAGGCACAGATTCTTCTGCCATTCAACAGGATGGATTCAACAGCAGATCGACATCGCATAATTTTTGTCCATTCTCGGTGCATTCTATGAGAGGCCGTTTTACGCGAATCGATAAACTGCACACCTTGAAGCATCGTCAAATTGTGCAGACTGCATGTGGAAGTTAACTACATCATCCAGGCATTTGGAGTTATTCATGCAACTCGCTGCTTCTCTTCTGCGGTTTCACGTCCACCCCGCACTTTCAGCCCTTTAGGCTGGTAGAAAATATATATGTATGAGAATGAGAGGATAAAGATGAAATGTGGAGAAAAACCCTGCGTCGTTATTTGCCTGCTCTCAACAAAAGGTGCTAAGGGGACCACGGCTTGACGTCCCATCCGACGGAAGGGGCACTGAACTCGAATGGAATGAGCTCCACAAGGTACTCAAGTAGGGACCGATTTAACCATGAAAACTATCTGACATTTCCGGGATTCAAATCCGGGCCCTCGGGATGGAGGGCCAGTACTCTAGCCACTGCATCAACCCGATCTCTGCCCAATTTACACGACGTTACTTTAATTAAGATACCCCAGGGCATCAGACTGCGCAGTGACAAGTATCGTTTAAAACGCCCTTGGCAACTGATACAGGCTTGCTATGAACAACAGAAAAAGCCTGTATCACACCGAAACCAAAGTTGTGACAAGATGCAAGCGAACCCAAACAAAAGGAGTGGCTGATGCATATATTTGGTGCTGATGAAGGAGACCTCCGAAAACAAAATGACCCAGTTAGACGCCCCAATGCAAAGACCACGAGGAACGCAAAGAGCGTAAACGAGAAAGAAAGGCCCCTGACGGCTAGATCGATTCGTCGGAAAGGCGTAAGCTAACGGCCGTTGGATACCTGAAAGGAGGACCCATTAAAAGGAACGAGGCGGACAAGTGAATGTCGGGGCATAGGAACCGTCCGTTTGCTTATTTGGAATTTGCATACCTACCCAAAATTCGCCGACGCCGCACTCTCCTCCGTCCCGTGGGCGGCGTGGAATGAAATCCACGGCAAACGCACGACCTCGCGGCGATACGACCGGGACCCACGCCGCTAATTCCGCAGGAGAGAGATAAACAGTCGCATTGCCCCCCTCCCTTCCGACGAGAAAGGAACGAGACAGAACTCTAGCACTCTTACGCCCGTCACAAATCATAACGATCTACGCATGGTACGACATCTACGGAGTTGGGTTCACTGAGCGAAAATCCCGAGCTAAATCAACTGCAGAATACGTAATTAAAAGAAATTCCCTTTCATTGTGCAACAAATGCCTTCCACATGGAAAATGGAATGCAAGCCTTGGTGCGGTAAACTAAAGTACGTTCTCTAGGGCGAAGCAAATTTAACAAGTTGTCACGAAATTGAAGAAATGGCCATTGACCAATGGCCTCTGAAGTAAGTTGGAAAATTTCTTATCGCCTGGAAAATTTCTTATCGCCTTCAAGGTGAATCAATAATGTTTCAATACATTGAGTTTACAAATTGACAGCAATTTAATGCTTATAATTACAAGCATCACTCTACGACCAATCATTTAGAGGATGGGTCAACCTCTTCAAGGAGCTATCAACAGACATGATAAAACTGACTAGAACCCTTTGTTTCTTTCTGGAGACTGTTTACTCTTAGAAGTCGACGCCGAGATGATATATTTTACTTTGAAAATCTGTCACAAAGCCTTTGACGTGAAAGCAAAAACTTATTCCGAGGACTCATTGTCATGAATATGTGGCTTAAATTGGAGTCACTATTTTTCAAAGACTAAATAACCAACAGTCCAAACAATTATGAACAACGAAGGTCTAACTGTTCAAAGAATCGCAACCAATTACAAATACATACTATTGAAAGATACAACATGAAAAATGCGAAACATAAAGCATGGTTCTTTTTTAACAATCGCTAATGTTTGGTAAAAGGGTGCCTTTAATTTCTCATAATACTCTCTTCCTACAGAACCTTTTCTGGCAAAATACCAAGGTGATTATTGAACTTGCAAAAAGAGCTTCAGCAAGACCATTCACTCCAAGATTCCTTACTGAAAAGAGCAAAATAAAGCTTTGGGGTGGGAAATGACCGTTCAAGAAGTGAATGCCCTAAGACTAGGACAAGGCGAAATAATAAACAGTTCCTCCTTGCCAACGTCGGCCGAACAACGCCAAAGGAAATTTTGTTCCACGTTTGCTACGCAAGAAAATGTTAGTGGGTTGTCATTCAGAAAAAAAAATCTCCTAGACCATAACTGCGACACGGAGGTGAATGCTTGTTTACAGCCACCGCTGCTCAACAATGTTTGCTTAACCTTGGATTCAAGCAAAAGTGAATGGAATTGCTGGACGTGTAAACTTCAGTTGGAATTCCTTAATCACGTGAATGAATATTTTTGGAAACTTAACGAGAAGGCTAACTCTTATCCAAGAAACAGAATCAACATGCGAATCCTCATGAGCCCATGAGAGGGCTGACCTGTGGCTCGCAGCAATACGCGGAAGAAAACAATTACAAATCTTCAACCTTCATATTTCGGGGGCCAGCAAAGGATCTCTTCGAGATTAATGCGAAGTGAATCACATAAAAGAATCAAGGAACCCAACGGGTAGGAAAAAAAACACTAAACAAGGCCTTAACGACCGGAAGCACGCGAAATGATCCGAGGAAGGCAGCCGGAAAGAAATCTTAACAAGTGACTCCTTTTTTTACGGTTTCCGTGTGTTTGAAACAGAACTTTAAATTGCTATCCGGCCAACTGCAGATAAAGGAAGTACATTATCATCAAACAATCAGTTCCTGACATCCATGGAAATCAAAAGCAAACGGTAAAAAAAAACTTAATTCGACATTTACCGCGAGTCGTTCTCAGTGCGCACTTCGACTTCGATTTATGAGTACTGAAGGGTTAAAATACGGTCTACTAGGTTATTTGCAATAGTTCACATTGGATAAAAGACTGGAAGACCTTCGAGAGGCGTATCGGTAATGACACATTCATGTATATTGCAAATCGGTGTTTCCCAGCCAGCCTCTCAGGCAGAAAGTCCAGATATCAAGCAAGGAATTTTAATGCGAAATTTTCCAAATTCCGAATAGCCTCTTTATCCTGAATCATTGCGAAAAAGGCGATATAGTATCATAAAAATGAAAAGGTGACGCATGGATGACTATATCTGTGATTCGCTTTCAGAATCGTTACTAAGTGACATCAAGAATACATTCATACACACCAGTTTGGAAAATCAAATATCAGAACTTCAATCATGTGTAACCGTTACTATAAGGATCTTAAAGTCATTACTATGAGAAAGCACAGAGCGCGATTAGGAAGACATATAAATGAAAGTGACAGGACAAATTGCCTCTCAATCAACAGTTACAGCACAGCAGAAAACACGGAAGAGCGTGCGAAAATTGTTTCGTAAAAATATGACCATAGAAAACACCACTCCAAAGCACAAAGATAGGATATCCACTAAAAAAACATATATTGCATTTATTTTCATATCAGTCACGACCAAACACACACCAACCGCTAAAGAAGAACATGAAAAACGATTGACAAATTCCGGGAAAATAACACAGGCCTCATGTAATCAATCTCATACAATATGATGTAAGGCTCCTTAGTAGTCTCCTTCACAGTAGCTGCAGGGTTGTTTACGTGGACATGACGGGACTTTACTAGCGTTAATGTTGTAGAACGAATGAAGAATCAAAATATAATAGAATGCAGACCAATGTAATGTAGTATCCAAATAATTTAAGGAAAGAATTAAAATAATACTGCCAAAATTTACTATAAAAATACCTCAACCTTCCTCATGATGACGAGCATTATAAAAAACATATTTGAGCGATAGTAAAATTAGTAAAAAAATACGACGAATTTGCGGCTACAAAGAATCTATCGCCCAATTTGACAAATACAAATACAGATCTTGACTCAAATTCTGCTGTAAACTTATCTAACGTGTCTTGCCGCATAATTTAACCTGCTGGGTTGACAAAAATGTGAATAAAATGTCCCCACCTCAACAGACGAATAGCGAAGAAATGACATCTCCTCAGTTATCCACGAACTGCTCCAACTGTAAGCTGTCATGTGTCTTCCAATGTCGATGTCACCGGCATTGGAAATTTTAAACTACTGGTCATAAAAACCAACTATCATCCAAGCTCACCTTTTTGGAGTGATTACCCTGTACCCAAGGTAATCGCACGAAAAATAAACTTACGACCCTAATGAGCCGAAAGTTTTGAGCATAACCCTTGACCCACAACAAGACTCCGGAAGTTGAGGGACACCAAAACACAACACAAGGCACGTGAGGCAACGCCGCACTCAACACGGAGTCCATTTCACTGAATTCCAGATGGATGACACGCGGAGGATTTACCTTGGCCTTCCTCTCGGCGGCTTTCCCTTTGAGCCACGAGAGCCAGGCCGCGGAGGCGAAGACGCCGAAGGCGAAGGCGGCGTACGGCCACATCCCTGACGCCGTAGCACCACCTACGAGGCCACCAAGAGGTCCGCGGCAACACCAACGGGGGAGGAAACACTGGCCCGGGACACGAGGCCCGAATGCAAAGTCTTTGGACCGCACCCGGAGCTCATCCCGGGCAGGGCGGGGCCCTCCGACGGCATGCGAGGACCCCCGAAGGGAAAGAGATTCCGGGAAACGGAAGGGAGGGGGCTGCGAGAGTCCTCCGCTGCTCCTCCAGACACGCAATGTACGGCGCACAGACCGACGATGAGATGGACGGGCTTATTCGATTCCTCCGACGTAGTGGAGTCCGGGTGGGGCCCCACACCGAGAACAAGAGTCGCGCTGTCGTTGGAAGGGAATGGCGCGCGCCTCTTCGCGTGTCGGGCGGCGCGCTGGTTGACTGCCGTCAAGGCCCCGCGCGCGGCACACGGGAAAAGGAGGTGGGCGTGTCCCCTCGGTACACGCCGGCGAATGACTTACGTGGGTGGGGGGCGGGGAGAGGGTCTGGTGATTCACCGCACCAAAGAGTGCCGGGAGCGAGCAAGTGGGAAGGCAGTGAGCAAGCGGAGAACCTCCTCCGCTACGAGGAAGAACGGGACGACGGGCCTCCAGGAAGATGGGGTCGCACACGTAATGCACACGCGTGTTAGACCGCACGCGCACGCCTCAGTAAACCCGAGGACACGCGAGTCGTCGCAGCGGAGTCGGTCACGCCGTCGACCGACGCGGAAGACGGCCGCCCATCGGCTGCGGAGAATGTGAACACGACTCGCAACGCAACAGTCGGCGATATTCCCCCGGTCGAGTGGATCGTCGGCCGCAGTCGAGGAAACTGATAAGCGGAGACGGAACGCTCCAGGGAGGGAGGGAGGGGGCGGAATCTGAGCGGCGGGGGTAGTAGGGGAGGGGTGAGAGGGAGGGAGGAGGAGGACGCGCTGGGTGCAACGAGTTGTCGAGGAGGAAGGGGTTTAGCGGCTCCGGAGGGAAGGCTTTGAGGTCCACTCGGACACGAGAAAAGAAAGGGAGATGGTCGCTTACACGCGAAAAGGCGTGGCAGCCAAGAACTGCGGAGGAGGAGGAGAGAAGATGAGGAAAGAGGGAGGTAATAGCGGAAGAATGAGGAGATAATGCGGGACGCGGAGGGAGGAAAGGGGAGAGATGCTGGCTCGCTCGGGTACCCACTCAGGCGGGTGGTTCGTGCAGGCGTTGAAATCTCCAGAGGATGCTTCCTCGGCCGGCGATAGGGGAGAGGGGGGGAAAGGTGAGGGAGGAAGGGGTCAGGTGGGCATCATAGAGGAGGGAGGGCGAGACCGCAGGGGCCGGAGAGCCGGCAACGCTGCAGCGGGCGTAAGCAAACACCTGAAGGTCGTGCCGGCCCGGACCTGCGACCTTGCAGGGGGCACGGCGCTCCGGGGTCCGTCCCTAGCGGCTCCTCCACCGCGCCTGGAACCCTCTGATGACGACCGCCGCATCCGGGGTGCCGGTGCTTGGGTGCTCGTTCCACGAGCGGGAGGGCGAGAGGTGAAGGCGCGCAACCGTGTCGGATCGGATAACGAAGCGAGCGCACCGGAGCTGTTGGGGCCACGCACCAGTGGCGAGGGGGAGGGGAGGAGGTGGTAACAGGAGCGGTCACATCGGCGCTGGGGACGCCCGCTCCACGGACAGGCGATGCAACGAATTCACCCGCCCTTGAACCACTTGACGAGTCTTCGCACACCATCGAAATGACCGTTGAAATGAATCGCTCGAGTCGAATATCGCAGAGGGTAGGCATCATTTGAATAAGGGCGCGCGGCAGTCATTTGTGCTCTGGTGCGTATGGGTCTAAAAATGCTGATACTTCCGCTCTGGATACGGACTCCCCAACTCCGAGTGCCGTTTCAGTAAACGGTTTAGATCACCATTATAGCAGCATAAAAAGACGAATCATCGGAATATGAATACCAAAGTTAACTTTACGTCGGTACTAGTTATAAAAAATTGGCCTTCGAAAATATCACCGAATCACGGTCTGTCGACCACATATTATATTGCCTTCAGTGCCGAAACTACACGCAAAGCATTACTTAAAAAAACACGTTCTGTAAGTTTCTCTTGGTTCGTTCAGATCTATGCCCTCTTCTTCATGAATTCTCCATGCATAATTTAGGAGTCATTTGAGATAAGTACGTGACATACAGCCAGATAATACTAGTCGCGCGCCCTCCGTAACGCTTATAGGTCACAGAGAAACATGAACGATTTTCAGGAGCTGATTAATTTATCGCAAAACTCAGATAGGCGGGTCAGACAAAGCTGAGACTGATTGATAACATACAAGCGACAGTAATCAGCTTGTTTCCTACATAACATTGAGATAACGATGGAATTTGAACAACGACACCTTTAAGTTATTCGCCAAGCCATGTAACCGAAGTCCACTAGATTACAAACCCGGGGATTATGCCTGGGGAAAATGTACAAAGCAATGGCTTCTGTAACAACATCAATAAAAAAGAACACACAACATTTACATTCTCAAATGTTCATGTAATGAGAAGCCCATGGAAATATGCCCCCAATTCCAATAACGCGATCAAGAATCTCCCATGGTTGCGACATTAATGGCTATTGCATTTCAAGAAAGTTGTCAAATTCCTATTACTTCAAGGAGCATAAAATGCAAACAACGGTCAAATATTCAGATTCAAGTTTTCATCTCAATTCTGACACAGTTTTTATGCGATGATTTTACATATATATTTAAATATTAATAAAACTTGGGGGAACGGGACATGCCATTTGTACACGAGATCTCTCTGAAAAATAAATGCTAAATGGCTATTTATGGAGTTCAGATGTGGTTTCTAAGCACCTTGTAGACATGGTAATCGCAAAAAAGACAAGCTACGTCAATTCATCATCTGTAGACACCAACTCTTCATTTCAATGAAACCCATAACGAGGTGTCTTGTCGCCATTCAACAATCGTTTTCCAAGCTAATAAGCACAAGAGTATTCCGGTATTAATGTTGGCTGATATAGGAAGGGGAGCAGATTTGGATCAAAGCTTCATGTGAAAGCTAAAACTGCAAATCTAACCCAACATCACGTTGTCTTTATCAACATCATTATAATTACCGGCCAGCATAAGTAGTCTTCTGCTATTTTCACGCACCCGCAATTAAACACCATATGGGCGATCTCTCACCAAATAAAATTAAAAACCTTTGAACTTTTCAAACAATTAGTTTTAATAAAACCCAACCATGGTTTCAACAACTGGGCGTAATTTTCAATTACTTTAATATCATATTGGTGGAAAAGAACATACTTCTTATTTTTCTACAATGTACACACACAGTGCTGCCGGAAGAAGCATTGATCTCTAACGTAACAATCCTACCAACATTTAAATGTGGAAATCCAAAATTTGGCCAATAACGAATCCCAAATGTTAAGGTTCGGTGCTTGAATCGCTACCTACCGATGGATTTTTTCCTTTCTGTACATCTGCGAAAGGTTTTTTTTATAATTTGAGACAAGCTACAGATATGATGAGTAATTAGTTACGCAAAAAAAACCTAAGATTTTTTTCATGGACCTGACGCTCACACGTACTGCCACCAACATATAGCAATCGCGTGTATGAATGTATCACGATACTCCTCAAGACAAATACATCCTAGACGGAATAGGGGTACGGATCTTTTTCTCCGCCAAAGCCTCATGCATAGGCAATCAGGAATACGTAATATAGACCACAGAGAATAAAATCACGAATGAATAATTCGAAAGGAAAATACATACAAGCCGAAAGAAATGAATTGCCGTTTACAATATGAATGTCACGGCAGATTAATCTGTCAGAGTGAGAGATTAAACGGTACAAAGGTGTCCGCACGATTCTGGAATGAGACGAAGGGCTGTTCGCCGGAACGTAAACTGGACGGCCGATTAATCATTAGGCGTGGATGCTTTGACTTACGCAGGCGCGGCGCCACATCTCCTGATAAGGGCAAAAATTACCAATATCTCAATTTCTTCGACGCTGGCGTCACTCTAATTCGGTCAATCAACCCCGTCGGTCTTGGGTTGGCCTTGGGAACGAACCACGCCCCGCAGAACACGGCCATCAGACGTGCAGAAGGAACACTGGGGCCATTCCAATCATTACCAAAAGAATGCCGGTTAGGATGGTAGTTATTCGAGGAATTCGAAAACAGTGCATTTGAGCCTTTTAGAAAAGGTACGTGATTGGATATTGGCAGAAATTGTCAGGGAACGGAGGAAGGGTTGAGAGAAACCCGGGGACGGCACTGTCCAGCTCTTCGCGAAAGGCGCCAAGGGTTCAAGGTTTCTCGTCCCATCCGACGGACGGAGAATGAGCTTGAGGTGCTCTCCACAAAGCACTGAAGTAGAGGCCGGTATGGGCAAAAATCTCGAATTTTGAAACCAAGTCGTCGGGATAGAAGGTTAGAAGTCAACCCAATACACCATCCCGATCTCCCGGTAGGCCGTGTAAATTTCAATAAGGATTGAGTGTGGTCATTGATTCTCGGTGTAACGCTGCAGTTAATTAGTTTTTAATATCAGCTCCAACAATTAACAATTATTTCATCCGATTAGCGCCCAAATCAGCTTCTGAGAGTTGCGCCAAAAACGGATGAACATCAATTTTTTGAGTGAAAACGTGGGACGGTTCTTTCGTCAGCCGAACCCAAAGCCCACACCGCAATTACGGTGATTTTTCATGAGAGATTGCGTAGGTTGCCAACAAGTCATTGACACCGATACATAAACATGAACTTTGTTCACAACACCCATCCATCGAGACCGCATACATTTAGGTACACACTTTTTTCACAGGGAAAAGAATTTACAGTATTCATTGGTTAGGAGATGAATTCAGAGCAGACTTAAAAAGAGAGCGATCGGGTATAAAATAAAATTTCAGGAATGGAATCAATTGCAATATTGCTTCCAAGGGCAGAGAATCGCTGAGAAAACAAATTAGCGGGCAGAAACAAATAGAGAAGGCAAAGGTGCCTGGAAAAAATTAAACTTATCGAGACTCAAATGACACAATGACAAAAGGATGCGAACTTCAGTACTTCAATATTGTGGAACTGATTTTTCGGTATGATTAATGACACCGTTGCCGGGTCTACGTAAAATTCAACGCTGGACAAAGTTCAATGCATTCTTCACTGTCAATTGATGAGTTAATAAAACTTAGTGACCTGGTACTTAATTTATGAAATCTTTCCTTAGAAAATAAAACAGAGATTGCTTCTTTATGTGCTCCACGGGTTGATTTTGAGATACAATCAGTTTCGGCCGCCAGAACATCACCAGGTACAAATAATACAATCTCCATAAAACTCTTGAGGTTGGAGAAAACTTAAAATAGAGGTGAAAAGCACGATATAGTTTTTCCAAGAATTGTGAGATGACAGTTTTAACAAAATACTTACATAAATCCCAACGAAATAACGACAGATTTTTTTCTGGCAGTTAACGGCCACGTAAACATGGCCCAAGAAGTTAATACCTCGAAATCTACGTAATAAACTTCTCATGAAGTTATTGTCCATGGTACGTATTTATTTTCTGCAATATTGATAAAATGCAAAGCAGAAGCGTGCGTTATAAATAAGTTTGTATGGCGCTTACTAAGCCGGATTCGGAGAAAGCAATATAGCCTTATGCAATAGTATTCCATTTCCGTATTCAAAAAACAGTCAATGACATGTCGATTTTTTTAGATCAGGGGGCTATCAAGAGCCTGCTAAGCAATTCCCTGATTGTAATTGCTTGAAAAATGATATGATGAATGATGCCCAGGATATGTTTTCACAGCTATATATTTGCATTCGGGGGGCGATGCATACTGGGAGTATAGATCACGTATACTATCGCAAATCATTGACAAATCGTAAGGGGTTATCTACCCAGGGAAACGTAAAGTTAAAAACAGGAGGTCCGTTTACACACTTAAAAAACGCCAGTCTTATCGAGGTAATGATTATTTCTAAAAAATAACTTAGGTTATTTTTAATCATAGGCCAACCAAGAAATTACCTACGCAAATAACGCAACGCAATTAAGTTGAGCAGTAGGTACAATGAAACAATTACTAACATCAAATAACAGCGATTTTAGTTGCCATGAAGATGGCTATCTGCAAACTACCTGAATGACCAATTCGGATAATGTTTATTTTAGAATATACCGAATACACCTAAACAGAGCTGGGTCGAATATAAACGACTTAAAAAAAACGCAACGAACTTTGCAAATTTACTTATATAACTCCGGCAGGTAAAATGTGGGTTGGCACAATGGACCCAAATGGACCTAAGTGACAAGGGAGGCTCCAGAAGGCCCCCGCCCACCCCTCCAATTTACATTTTTTTTACATAACTCAGCAAACGAAGAAGCCCATCCAAATGGAGTCCGAAGCAAGGGACTCGCGGGAGAGTTCTGCGCGAGTGGCTGACGTGATGTCCGCGAATCCGTCGGCGGCTAGGCTGCTCACGGCCCGTAACGGACGATCCGCTGACCCTCTCGGCGAGGCCTCCTGACACGAGGAAACCCGCGCGCGGTGACGTGGCCAATCAAACCGTTGGCCTGTCTCCGTGAGCGACGTTCCTTCGGTCAAGTGAATAAAGAGGGGGCTCGAAGAGGAAAGGGGAAGCGTTTCAAGTGTGACGAAGTAGCGGCGTTTAAATGGGAAGGCACGTGGAGAAACAACAGTTGACTGTCGACCAGTACTTGATGTGACTTCCGCCGGAGGTAAGAAGAGTGGAGTGAATGGGGCAAGGAAGCAAGCACGACTGAATCCCAATGGAAATTACGGTGCATTGACGGACCATCATTGCGCTCAGGGCACAAGGGCTGTACGGAAATGCTAACCAAGCTTTTACGATGAACTAAACAAGGATGTTACTTTTCAAGATAAATTTGGTACTACAGACTCTCACTTCCAGTGTTGAAAAGTGTTGAACAGGAAAGTGTGGAAATAGATAAGACGCTCAACTAACGAGAGAGTATAAGTTCAGTTCGAATCTTTTGAAGGTCCAATTTTAACGATGAGAAGTTTTTATAATTTCGCGAGCAAGAAATTTGGTCGCGCGTGACTAAGGAACTACAAATGATATTGCCATTACTGATTGGCCAGCTTTAAGGTTTAGACTTAACACTTAAATGGTTGAACATGTATTTAATAATGCTAACTAACTGATATTTGTTGTGATCGAGCAGCAATTTTACTACTCTCTTCCTCAACCAAAAATTTCATATAAAGTAAGGTTCGCAGGTACATACGTTACGTCCACAGGCTGAATGAATATTACTCTATGCTCACCGGCCGTAAAGAGCGCAAATGCCGATTAAAGGATGTCTTTAGCCGATAAGGGTTTTCCATCTCTCCTCTCAAATCTCTCCTCCCCAAAATGTTAGGCTCATATTGCGCAAAAGTCATAAAATTGAAATTAAATAATTATTAAAAACCTGCCATGGGATGTACCGTGCGAATAAATGAAAACCATCCCATTTCTGATATGGTAATTTTAAAACAAGCCATAAAAGCTATTTTTTAAGGGGTTATAGGTTTAGTAATCTAATTCGAGACAACTACAGTCGCGATCTACGTCTCTTATCGCTTTTCTCCATCATCACAAGCCGATTTGGAGATACAATTTTTATGCCTATAGCATTAATATTACGTACAATCACCAAAATTTCAAAAATGCACGCACTAAATGCATGAAACAAGAGAAAGTACAGTCCGCGACCTGTGCCATGTTATATGTACCAGAGATACGTGGGAGACCCCGCAAGCAACGGATAAGATTCTTACGCTTTTAACATTTGAAAGTTAATTTCGCGTGCTTTTGGGCTTGAAATGAAAAGGCCTCTCTCCACCACAACTATTGCAGCAACTGACATGCAGATCGTTCAGCAAGACGAATATATCTCGAATATATGAGGATGGTTTTCCCGCTCTTTGAGCATGCAATGAGGAATGAGTTAATTTAAACAGAAATACTTCCAGAACGGTAATAACGATTTCTAATGTATTACAGAAAATATTTACACCTGTGAGAAAATTTCGGAAAGGAGATCACACGCCTTGACCGAAACTTGAACCGATAAAACTAGAGACCACATTGATGTCCTTTTTCTGCTACGGCAGACTGGACCATGAACATAACATTAAAGAAATTGATTGCCGAATCGACAAATTTTAACTGTGCTTTTTTCCTCGTTCAATTAGGAATCTGAATAGCTGTAATGATATCCAATAATATACATATATACACAATTGGTTGCCTAGATAAAGCATGTCTGTATAAAGACTTACAGGTAATCCAACTAGCAGCACGTTAATGCATGCTTGCTCTGCTCTTTAAATCTTTTATAAATTGCTACATTTCGACCAAAATGTAGCTGCTAGTGCTAACCCTCTTTAAGCACGATAGTAGTGGATGTAAGGTGGGAATTCGGCCCCTGTCACACACCTTTATGGTGACTTGCAAGGTACTATATAGATGTAGATGTACTTTACGATAGCTCGAGTCTACTGATACAGCACGGTAAAGTTGAGGAGGGCATGATGGATGTGAGGGCGCCGGGTAGCGCTTCGCTGGGTGTCCGTTAGCAGCAGGAGGGCCTTCTTGGCTTGCCTCGTTTCTCCCGCTGGCGCCACCACCTGTTGAGCGAGGCGGAGCTGAACCGCAAACGACTTGCCATCTGCGGCCGGCGGGAAACACGAATTCACCGTCGACAACGAACGCCTTCCCTCCCGACTCAATGGAGACTTCAATGAACTCTGACGTCGTTGTTCCTACCCATCACACTATTATGACTACGTTCATGGAGTTGAAATCCGAAATCTGCTTCAGCTAACTTAGACATCATTGCGGAAACACTTTTTTGGAGTTGGCACATTGTTTCGGCTTTTCCTAACACTTCAGTTCTTTACGCCAACATTCTTATAAATAACAATTTCAAGGATTAAAACAAAATTTGAGTTAACTGAATTTTAAAACTTCTATCAGCAAGCAGAATATTGGCTACAGAGAATAAATACACTACGCATCACCAGAGGATTATGCCAATTCCTTTGAATATTCAACTGGAGGGTGGCAACTTTCTCCATGCTGCATTAGCTACCACGAGATGACTAAGTTTGTCGTATTGATATCTGGAGATAATAAGAGAATCATACGCTTTAACATGATTTGAACACTGACCCCTATGGTCGCAATTAACAACTTTCCCTATATTCTATGGACAGAGATAAATTATGATTCATAATCATAATACTATAGGTTCTTTATTTAGCAGCATTTAATAAAATTTTGCATTGATTTAAAGTCTAAATTTCCGGTCTACCGCAAACCAGGGCAACTACCATTCGATAATTAATAGTGAGATCAGATTTTAATTGACTTGAAGAAAATAGATTCCCTTAAAGCTATGGCGTGCTCGTCGTTACCCAACTTAGTAGTAGATGACTGAGATTTCAGAAATTAATCTGCTTCTGTTGGATTACTCCGTCTTAATAAAATTTTGAAGCTTCTCATGTATGAGAGGAAAAAATCCTACTAAATTATCAAAAACCAGAGAGAATAGGGGATTCCATGACTCTTATTTTCATGTTAACAATCAAATTAAAATGAACTCACCAGGAAATGCAGCATGCATTTCCCATCCAGCACTTCATTTGAAAGATAATAACTGATAAAGCATACCCTAATAAACGAGCGAGGATTTTTCCTCCACCTAAGTGGCTACACAGTAAGCAGTACAGTAAATAAAAAATGGACTCTGTAATTGAAAACATTCGAGAAAGAACTTGACAAGTAAAACGAAAGTCATAATTTGTACACAGAACCATGCAATTAGAAAAGACTTCTCTTAAAGTATACTGGCTAGATAAATAATAATAATCCCTCCTATATTTATCGGGAAAATTTAGGACTAAGACGTCCTCACTTACAATTAGGAATGAGAAAATATAGCATTCAGGCTAAGCACATAAATGATGATTTCTGAAAAGTAATCACGTCGCAAAACAATAATTACCAACACTTCACTTTCTAACTATAGCTTTAAACACACAAAATATGAAAATCTTTAAGCACTGTTCCACAGATTTAAATCTGTGAATGAATTTTCATTTGTGAATACCTTTCACTACATTAAGCCTGGATCTGTTGATAGTACACAAGAGTGGAGCATGAAATGCGTATTGATGGGTCGCTCTTTTTATAAATGGATAAATCCAGCATGGGTGATAATTAAACCTCTATATCATGCAAGGATATGTGTATCAAGGATCAAGATATGATAACTAAGAAAATCACAAGCATTAACAGGAAAGCAGGAATAGACTTGAGAGAAAAGATAGTTAAATGTATGTACGGGTGGCTTACAAATGATATTACCAGAAGCGAAGACAGCTCTAATACACCTTTAATTAGATTCAGACGCAGCCGTGAGGTTGTTTACTGGCGGACGCACTTCGTGTCGCAAAATGTTTGAGTAATTCATTCAGATTAAAAAAAGCGATCCAAGTGATAAACAAGTTGCTTATCAAACGTACACGAAGGCTTCATGTGTGCTTTGGATATGCGCAAGTGATATGAGGTTGAGCAATTCCATCACAGCAGTTCACATTCCCTTAAAGAGATTCTAAGATAACCAAGATGCTCATGAACGAGGACGTTTTTCAAACGGAAACGAGGCCCCGTTAGCTTCGGCAGACCAAGAAATTGCGAATGAGCAACAAAAAGATATCGTCGTGAACCTGTCACGAACAC
The DNA here is from genome assembly GCA_933228895.1 of Platycnemis pennipes. Classification (NCBI taxonomy): domain Eukaryota; kingdom Metazoa; phylum Arthropoda; class Insecta; order Odonata; family Platycnemididae; genus Platycnemis; species Platycnemis pennipes. Next base: position 117,404,718 of record OW121850.1, read on the forward strand.
TGACGAAAAAGATTACAACACATTAGGAGATACAAATCTCTTCCTCCACAAAAATGACTTCTATGACGCATCGGATTCTTTTAACATCTGCGAACACGGCTTGAAAACCACCTTCTCCATCACCGCAATAAGCCTGCTCGCAGGAAGCAAGAACATGCACATACGCTGCACAAAATCGCAATAGTAAAATCACGTCTCTTTCAATATAGTTCGCGGAGACTGGTATGAACGACACTATATCCATTTTCTACGGCGAGTAACATTGCGAATAAAAAAATTAAGCACTTTAACAGAAGTCCAATGCGGGAAAGTTCACTGATAGCCACTTCAAGGTATATTATTATCAGTGTCCTAATAGTAGTAGCATTTGATTTTAATGTGATTCAACAGCTTTACTATCGCACTACTCCACTACTACTCGTACATCATACTATCGCACCTTCTAACATAACTTGATAACACTTATTCTCAAGTGGAAACACTACAATCATGTCAAAGGCGGGATTCAAACCCTAGGTCTTTGGGTTGTCATCCACGCTGAACGTCAAACCTGCGCGTAATCACCCTGACTACCGCGGTAGGCTAGTTGCACCCTCAACATGCTCATAGCGTTTATGGGAATCAGCTAATTCTAATTATTCCAAGACTTTCCAAAGACCTCAAATATACACACGGGTATTAAAGGTACAATGAAACGGAGTGTGAATTCATCGTTCAAGATAACATTTCTTATGGGTGTTTTCAATCTGTTTCCGCACTAATAGGCTAATTAGATTGGGAGGAAAGGTATAAGGATGCGAATGGAAAGAATATTGAATAGATATGTACGGCAGCCAAGAGATTACATTTGGGTGGACAGGAGGGTTCAATATAACACAACATAATTAAGGTGCAGCAAAAGAACTCTCATTTCGATAAAAAATTGCAAACATTGACATACTTACGAATCTCATCGATCATTTTGTGATAAAGCCAAAATCTGCACTCAATAGTAAATTTAAATAAAAATGGTAATAATCATTAATTTCCAACATTATTTTAATTTTCCGTAGTTTTATAATTGTTACCTCGGGATATTTAACTCAGTTTTAATAATCCAAAACGTTATCAGAATATTTTCATGGATACGGTAATACTTAATTGTAATAGCATGGATAATTCTTGGAAAGGAATACAAACTCAAGCGGAAAAATTCGCAAATATTTTTTATGGAAACGACCGTCGCCGACAACAAGAAGTGTCCACGCCCCTTCGCGAGCGACGGCGAATTAAGGCGGGAAGAAAATAAACGATTTAATTAAGCGTCATCGGAGGAGCAGCATCAGCGCTCTCATTAGCGCTCGTTACGGGGCTGCAAGTGGTGTAACCGCGCAAACACGCCGAATCGACTTACGCCGATGCTCGCTTGCGTCACGCTCGGCAAACATTGCACCCCGGCCACAGAGGTGCTCCGCGCGCAAGGTCGTTAGCCAATTGGGGAGGAGGAAGGCGGTGGAGGGAGGGGGGGGGGGGCAGTGAATTGCGGGGGAGGAGGATGGTCGACGGGGCGGATGGCGCGAAACGGTTGCGTCGTCTTGAGCCTCGGCGGCGGCGTCACGCAGTTCCCACGGCCCGTCGCGTAATTGCTTGTCACGCGAGCGAAGGACTTCGCCCTCCACCCACGGCGAGGGCAACGTGCAGCGCCACCTTCGGGATTCACTGCACGAGCCTCGAACGCACGCTTCTCGCCACGACGAGGCACGCGAAGAGCGCTCTCGACGAGGAACGTCTTTATTTTACTGGGGATACATCCTCACTTACCTCCGTCTTTCATTTCGCAGCTTTCCTCCGACGATCATCGGGAGAACATGACGAAAATGGGAACTTAAAAATAAAAATGCGAGAACTACTTTGAGAACGAATGATCATCACCGACCTTGGTATCATCATCATCTAGGGTCAACAATCCTAGGATGGGTTTGACCATCCACTCGATTCTTCTATCGGCCAACCTCTTCATATTAACGTAGTTCCTCTCTTTCACGTCCTTTACGACCTGTTCTATTTAACTCATACGAGGCCTGCCTTTTCCATTGTTCCCGTTCACTTTTGCATCGACGATTGTCTTCATCAGGCCATCGTGTCTTAAGATGTGGCCGATTAAGTTCTCCCGTCTTCTTTTTATAGTTTTCAGCAGACTTCTCTTTTCTCCCACTCTTCTTAGGACTTCTTCATTTGTCACTCGGTCAATCCATTTTATCTTCATTATTCTTCGATAGCACCATATTTCGAATGCTACCACCCCTTTCTTCTCCGCTGCTGTCATCGTCCATGCCTCACTGCCGTAAAGAAACATACTCCAGATATTCCTTTTGATGAATTGCTTCCTTACTTCCAAGCCTGTATTTCCAGCTGTAAGTAGATTCTTCTTCTGATAGAAGTAAGTTGCCACTCCTTGCCTGGGCTATTCTACTCATTATTTCTTTCCTGCTTCGGACCTTGGTATGATTTTTCTATTTTTTACTTTATTTATTTATTTTTCCACTACCACCGAAAACAGCACAAGTGGCCTTTACATCGAGGTACATATTAACAATTTAACATCAGACGAGCACACACATCCATGTCCTGAGTGGTGAAAAAACCAACTCAGGCGGTACTCGAACCCGCGACCCTAAGGTTAGCAGGCGAGGACTTAACCACACCGCCACAGGATATTTAACTTCTCCAACTATTTCTACGAACAATTACCTTCCAACGATCCAACGAACGAAGGAAGCCACATCGACATGATTCCCTACAATTCACCATAATGGTTTGTGACGGGGTGAATGTTCATCATACATATCTATCTATCTATCAAGCTTACCTTTTAGTCGAACAATAACTATTTAAAAAAATTTAAATTATTATATTTATATACACTACATATAATTGTTATATAAATAAGATATCATAAATAGAGCATACATAAACGTGCCATTAGCTGGGTTGGCTAAAAGTATTTATGACGGCATTCAACTATCTAGATAAACTTGTGGCATGCTGTTCACAGTATCAGGCATCACGTAGTGGAAGTGAGACATATTAGATGAGTAAAAAACTTTAGCACTTTTCCACAATATATTTATAATTGAAAAATTACACAACACGTGTTTCGGCTTACTAAGCCATCATCAGGTGTACACTCATGCATGCTATTGAATATGATAATGCCTATTCAAATCCCTAATGGTACGGGAAAAAAGAGATGTTCGAAGATATCTGTAGGTTCGGCAATCAATTTCCCAAATTTTATGTTCATGGCCTAGTCTACCACAATAAGTAGGAGTTTTAAAAATGGTTTTAACATAATCAGTAAATATCTAACCTTGGAATTTATTGAACAGATTGTGTATGTATTTCAACCTACCATTCTTTTGATGAACTGGTTACGCTTGTATGATTATCGTTCCGTCCCTTTAAAATCATGCCGATCTTCGCTGCATACACTCCAGTTCGTTATTTACTCCTACCTCGCAAGGATCCCATATACCGAAGCGTGTTCTATGTGAGATCTAACGAGGGAAAAGGGATTTTCTCGTATATGATAGTCACGTTGCTCAATACCCTCCTATAGTAAGTACCTATCCATGATTAAGACCAATGATTTTCCGTGTATGTTTTTCCCACGAAACGTGGCCCATAGGAATGGCCCACGAAAGGCTGGGCCCCAGATGGAACACAGCTCCGCGTAGTTGACTGCCGGGCGGCACTTACCGCCGAGTTGCTGGAGAGCGCCTGACCACTGGACGACCGCACCAGCAGCAGCTGCTCCTTCTCGGCGTCGGAGAGCGCGGACGCCGACACCGCTTCCCGGTGCTCTCCTTCCCGCACCGCCGCTGCCGCGCTCAGCTCCCGCAGCCGATCCCGCAGCACCCGATTCTCCTCCTCCAAGTCATCCAAGTCCGCCCCCCTCTGACACTGTGGCACGAGAGAGAGAAAAGGACGGCGATGAGAACTCCAAATAAACATCGATGTAAAAGCATCATTATAAAATGGTACTCATATTACAGGCGAAAAATGTTACACCCTCCCCACATTTATTTAAATCCAGCCTGAAGTAAACTCAAATGGGAAGGTTTCCATTATTGATTGCATGACAACCCTGCCAAGTTGTCCTGAGCCGGCGTATTTATTTTCCTGTTTTTGAATCTCGTGACTAAACGCTCTAAAGCGCTTGATTTAACACGTAAGATCGCAGGAACGAGAATATCTCTTTAAAATAAATGCCAGCCTAGAAGGAATACTTGTAACAAGGGCAAACACTTTATGAGCTTAAATGTAATGAAAAGAATTGGCCATTCCGGGTTCTAATGCACTCCACAATAGCTGAGATGATTAAAAAAAAACCTACGAGAGCTATTCAAAATCGATTTCCTCGACTGCATTGTTTCATAAAGTTACGCTTAAAGGAATCGCTTCTACGAACTCCTTCGTGTCATAATAGAAATAGAGATTTGGATTCATAGTAAATGCTCGAGGAATATTACCCAGGGTACTCATATTTATGGACATTAGTCAAATTACCTAAATTACATTAGTTAAATTACCTAAATGGTAATTGTGCTGTTTCACTGACAATTCCGCTCAACGATGAACCGTAATTTTTGTTTAGAAATTGATTCTTCCAGAGTGACGTAAGGGTAACTCCAACAACGCCTTAATTTTCAACGCTTCCTAATTCTACGCTCATTTTTCCCGAAAAATAAAATTTTTCAAGGTTCCGAGTTCTACTTCGACCTCATGAACCATCGAAGGAGGCACATCCCGTAGCCACTCAGGAGAATAAATAGCAACTGAGATGGTTGAAATGCAACAGTTTCCTAAGGAGGAAACGACAAACGGAGCATGGATGAAAAGGGGAATATCACGAAATGGATCAAATGGCGAAATTTGGATCCGAACCCCCGGCCTTATGGGATATATATAGCTCTTGAAGGTTCCCCCCTTCTGAAACCAGAATGAAGAACATCTAGCATGTTAATTGACAACAGGGACTTATCAGTTCGCCGGAGAAGACAAATCTGACATCCCTGATCCCTGAACTCCTTTCTTGCAAAGTTGAGGGAGTAAAAAATCACAAGGAATAATAGTATTCTCAAATTAGGAATAATAATATTCTCAGCCAGGTTAACATTGTGATTAATATGATACTTTTAGTGTTGCGTAGGATTTTGTCTGCAGATATGAACTGGGACTGTTGTTGTTTCCTGCTAATTAGGAAGAAAATTCTGCATTTTCTAAATATTATTGGAACTATTGAACTACCACTTTTTTTAAGGTTTTCAACATTCAGATTACGCCTCCTTCAGACTACAGAATCGAACATGATCCAATGCAACGAAACTAGTCGAACATATTCTTTGGCCAGTAGAAAACTACAACGACACTGTTCTCCTTCATGAATTATCACCACCTCGAGCAATTTGTTGTTTCCTGTTGATTTTACTCCACGCTCTTTACTAATCCAGGATATTTTTTGAGATCAACGACATCTCAGAACACTTCCAGATGGCTCAAGTTTTTACAGTTCGTCGGTCGCCCCGGGTTTAAGAAGTGGGTGTGGCAATAAAATTCGCCAAACGAAAAAGCCTCGGGAGACTCGTAGAGCGAGGGACCACCCGTCACGCGCGACGCCGCTCCTTTTGTTTTCCTTCATCTCGCAGCGATGAAGAACGCCTTCCCGATCGCCGGGGGAGGAAACGGGAGGCCACCCATCGCCCGCTCCTCTCGAGGACTGTCAAAGCAATCGCCCGGAAACGGGAGGTCGAGGAGAGAAAGGGATATTACACTGACAGGGGAAGTTGGGCACGCCCAAGTATTCTTTTTTTCGCCTCCTGAATGAGCCCTACGACTGGGCGGAAAATCCGGGAACAGGAGTAGCACCTCCTGCAAGCACTCGAACCGCGCAAGTAGGAGGTTAATCTACATTTACCATTCTTCTCCTAAAAGTGTAAAAGGTCGGCTACTTACTAGTGGTAATATAGAAGACATGTTTTGTTAACTTATGTTATCAATTTGTTGGTTTCCTTATTGAGGCTTCCGCGGAGTGTCTGGTTTGAGGATCCATTAGTTCCGGGATTTCTTCCGCGTGCGTCCATTCTGGGGTGACAACAGTTTCGCCAACGTTTCAGTTCGCATCTTCGGGTCTGAAGTGTTTCATAGCAGATTTTTACCGTCTTAATTTACTTCTGCGCTCTATGATGCTTCAGTGAAGTGAAACATGTCGGAATAAATCTCTTTACCCTGTGGAACGCTAAAGTTTTTACTTCTCATCCTATATTATGGAATTCCACAAAGTCTTGGCCTCTACCATCCACTGCATTTTCATTGGTCGTTTGACTAGTTTTTTTCAATTAGGCGCTTCCAAGTATTGGAGAGCTTATAGTTATCCTCTCTGTTAAAATTGCAGGGGTATTCCCAAGGCTTATACGCGAGGCGATCGAAACGGCCAAAACCCCAACAATTTTAACAAGAGGATAGCTATAAGCTCTCCAATACTCGGAAGCGCCTAATTGAAAAATACTAGTCAAACGGCCAATGAAAATGGGCCCACTTGAACATCAGAGCGCAGAAGTAAATTAAGAAGGCAAAAATCTGCTATGAAACACTTCAGACCTGAAGACGCGAACTGAAACGTTGGTGAAACTGTTGTCAACCCCAGAATGGACACACGCGGAAGAAATCCCGGAACGAATGGATCCTCAATTTGCTGGTTTATTTTGTAGTTGTCCCAATGTATGTAAAATGTATTTGATGGTAACCCCCATTACAGATTTTCCTTCGAAGCTACCGAAAGCCCCCATTGGACTAAATTGGTCCTTCTTGTACCTTATTTGAAAGCAAATAAAAACTCAAAGCTTAAATTTAGTGACGCACACTTTATTAACCTTCCTAATATGGTCAAGACCATAATGTGACTACACCTGAAAATTAATTTCTCTAGATGTATAATTATCCTCAGAATGCACCACTATTGTATGGTTGACGATACGACGCGTCGCGAGGGGATAGGAGACATTTCTCAGAAGTGTTCCTGGGAATTGCGATCAATCAAATTTATACTCCGACAGCTGGTGGTAAGGGAATTTCTCTCTCTCTCTCTCTCTCTCACTGATGCCCCGAGGCAAGAACTTATGAAACGAGAGAGAAGCAGGTGAGCGGAGCTATGGAGAAGGAAATGTGAAAAAGCCTGCGCACCGGGGTAATTATTTTACTAAGGCAAGTGCAGCGCGGACAGGAAACGTTCCAATACAAGCCATGAAAATGGGTTTCTGCATCACTAAGATTATTTTTTCTCGAGCAATATAATGGGAGGAAGTGAAAGCCAAGAGACGAGCGAACCCCGACGTTTCTTTCCATGTGCTAGAACAGCGGTGTCCACGATGATCGATAATTTTAAAATGCCGATCCGAAGCAACGTAATACGCTTTATTTCGCAAGAATAATCGTATAATAGCACTCTACGATGCCCAGGTCTGCAATGTGATGAAAGTTAAGCAGTCGCAGCAACTTACAACTCCTAATCCCATTCTGTTGTATAATACCCGTCTCCACTTGGAAGAATTCCAGACGACCGAGAGAAATTAATTTATTTCCAAACAATTTCTAACATGATTACACCATAATGGAGGGTATTCATCATTTGTTCTCTGCATCTCGGGTTCTGCGTCCGCGTTTGTTGACTGGGGGTGACAACAGTTTCGCTAGCAGGACGGCTAGCGAAACTGTTGTCACCCCCAGTCAACAAACGTGGACGCAGAACCCGAGATGCAGAGAACATCTGAACAACGCCGCGGAAACCTTCGCACCGGTATTCATCATTTTTTGCCGGGTGTATAGCTGGAATTGCTCAGAGATGGCTCTGAAAAACATTTGCTTGATTAGCAGAGACCATAACACTCTTGTGATTTCTCTTTAAGCAGAGAATTTAGTACATCAAATTCAAATCCCGGGGGTCTTCGAAAAACTTATGGAAAACGGCATTTATATGCATTTATTTGTACACAGATTTTGTTTAAATTAATGCATTTAATTAAACTTTTCTCTCAATTTTGATTAGTTAACCATAACATACACTAGAGACTAAAGAAAAATACCTCATCAAACACGTTTAGCCAATATTGTAAAAGTAACCTTGGTGTTTTAGGTGCTGTAAGAGTTTATTAAATGTTATTTCGAACTGTATAACCTTAGATCTAAATGCTAGGACAAATACATCACGCATGCCCTGTAATGGGACCTTTGGGTATCCAGGACCAATATTAAGATATTCCTCAAACACGTCCACGATATACTCTTTGATAAGTTGAAAAGAAAATATGCCGAAAAATTTCAAATACCACTTCAAACTAAGAACGTGAAATGTGACCTCGAATCCAATAAGACAATGTGCATGACTAAAAAGGAACAAAGGCTTGCGCCGGAAATGATCAAATCATGCATCCTTTACTAGAAAGCTCTTTGATTAGAAAATAAAATTGATTACTTATATTTTCTCTGAGCATGCTACCGTCAATACCTACCGATACCGGTAATTTAACCCCTGGTCGGCTCTGCAATCAGAATAATACGCAAAATACTACCAAAGTTCTGAGATTGGCGGAAAGCAGCTGTCCTTCCAATTAAATTTCACTTTCCAAATGAAAGGAACGACTTGTGATGCGATACACGATCCGCCTCGTCAAATGGACCCCATGGGAGTCAGCGGCTGAGGAAAGGAAGCGGCGAAACGCCGCGTGGCAGAAGAGATGGTCATAAACGGTCAGACTTTTCCTTTTCCTTCGTGCACAAAGAAGCTCCTTTCAATGAAACCCGCCATTAAAGACAAGGGCGGGCATTGAGGAACGCGACCCGCACCCAGCGCCCTCTCCCGGAATCCGCGGAAACAGCGTTGCCTCCCTCCCCATCTCGCTTTCACCCACTCCACTTTCCACGCCACCCCCTCCGAAGCGGGGAATACATCGGGGAGCGGAAGTGGTCACACCAGACGAGGAAAACGAATTTTATCCCTAAAGATGACTTTCGCTCACCTTTAACTCCCAAGTTAACACGTCGTTCGATTGCAAAGTCTCGACTTCTCGTTCAACTTAAGGTGGCTCCACCGAATTACGAAGTAGATGTCATTTTTGTAAAACTTTCAGGATACATAATATTTTGGCCCTTCTATCGATTGGCAATAAAATAATTTGGCCTTTCCATAATATATTTGAAGAAAAAAGACGCTGAAAATCCGATATTTTATACGTGGCTATACGGCAGAGCATGGCTCTTGCAGTAAAATTTGCAGATTAATAATGAAAGGAGAAATGTCGTTTTGACGAAAAACTAATATAAGATGCGTGATTTTACGTAGAATTTAGAATTATAAAAAAGTGCTCGCCTAACCACACTTGTTTAATTGATATTAATAAATGTTTGCTCGAAAAAAAGCAGAAAACCCTTAGTTACGTGAAAGTGGCGCTACAGTATGTTATCATTGGCAGCGGTACTTGTGACGGAACGTGCGTACAAGCTTATTTACCGACTTAATTACGGAATATACCTTCCCAAGATCCTTCTTATATTTTTTACGCAATTTAAATATTTCATTGGTTATTGTTGTGGTATAATTAATACCAATGCCTCCAAATGGTAGCAGCGTCATTGTTGCCAGACAATTTTAAAAAATACGAATATTAATAAAATTTAAAACAAAGAGTTGTATTTGCAAGGGAATGACTTAAAAATAAGTAAGAAAATATTTAACTTATTTTAGAAAACGTATTAGCGGAATTGAGCCTGTATTCTCACTTTGTCAATTAAACGTGGCAACAACACGTCAGACATGTTCCGAAGTCAAAATGAGTTAAAAGAGCTTGAAAAAAATAGATTGTAACTACAACTCGCTATAAAATAGCATACTCATACAATTATTATGCATGCGTTAGCACCTTATAGATGATTTTCCATAAAGGTGTTTTTCTGGTTCGGTATTTATTCATTAAATAACATAGCTATTTTACGGGATATTGAATCGCGGAGTCACGGTGGAACCTCCTTAAAGCAGCGTTTACACGTAGTAGTTGACTGCTATGACAGTCGCGAGATGCGCGATATATCTATATCGCTACTGCTATGATGTGTCTGCACCAACTTCTATGCAGCTTAAAGCCGCTATTTAGGCGTTGTCATAACAAATAAAAAGAGTTTCATTTCAATAGTGATTGATACTTAAATTTTCATGATATTCTTCAAGCAATAAATTCCATTGACGATTATCTTCTGTTTCCATTCTTTAAAGAGTAGAATCTCCCCTTTGGAGAAGGATACTCTTGTTATTATATCCAAATTCCCGATATAAGAGGTCGTGTATTGCTTTCCGTTGGCGATTGTGTTGTTTACATTTCCGCTGGAAAGTAGACGGGCTTCAACTTTGCTAATAGCTCGAACTAGGATCGATAGTGTTCGACATGTGTCCAGTATCGACCTGAACTCGCATCGCAGTTGCTATTTACACATGCGAGCAGGGCTTGACAGTTGTTAGCAGTAGACTATCGTAGCAGTCAACTGCTGCGTGTAAACGCGCCTTAAAACTTCAATAGCCCAAAAAGAAGAACTTTTTGAAACGAAGCCGTAGAGTTTGGCCGACCTTGGTAGCCGGGTCGGTCACATGCCGGCCCGGAAACCCAGAGGTCCCGGGTTCGAAGCCCGCCTGAGAAGAGGATGTTGAGTTTGTCATTCAGATATGTTCCATTAGATCGTGCGATATAATCTAAGGAATTCGAGAGCAGAAAATCCGAATTCTCCTACCACTCGCAGAGTTTATTCGTGTCTAGGGATTTTTGAAAATCTTCACTACTCCAAGAAGCACATCATTTGTCATATTCAGTCATTCATTGATAAATATAACTCGAAAACTGATAGCAGAATACGTTCCGACAGTGGAATCGAATCAATACGTTCAATTACAGACTGCTTCCACATGTAAAGATGGCAGAGATGGAGTGGAATTCTGTTTTTTCACAACACCTAACGCCATGGCGTTACGAGCGTATCTGCTTTTTCAAAATGTTTTCCAAAAGTCACAATGGGGTACCACACTAATGTATTTACATCTACATCTACACAATACCCTACAGACTGCTTCCACAGGTAAAGATGGCAGAGAGGGAGTGGAATTCTGTTTTTTCACAATACCTAACGCCATGGCATTACGAGCGTATCTGCAAGTGTTTTCCCAAAGTCAAAAGGGGGTACTACACTAATATATTTACATCTACATCTACACAATCCCCTGCAAGGCAGGAGGTGAATTCAGACCAAACATGCAGGTATTGTAAATTGTGAATGCGTTCACATTAATAATCTGTATTTGCTATTTTGTATGTACACATTCGTGACTATTTCATTGCAATAACCCGAAAAAAAATCCTCGACACTCATCATCTGATTGTCTCTTCTGTCACTATATTATTACTTCGCCTTCCTCCCTTTCCCCTCTCCCACTATCAGAGCACTTTCTTGTTCAGACACGTCTTATTTCCATCGTTTTTTCCTGATTTCCACGATTGGGAGCTATAAACTATCACGCTCCACATCAGACTATTCACCAGTTTTTTCTGAACATCTCTAATCAATGCACCTATCCTCAGCTCTACCCTATGAGCAAACTACTTGCGGCGCGGCGGTAGTCAGGGCGGTCTGAGGAGCTGACCTTACCCAACAGTCGCGGGTGCAAATACACAGCATTGGTTGTGTTTGTCAAAGGACTATGCTTGCAATTAATTTACATAGAATTATGAGATATGGTCTTCGTACTTCGAGGACCCTAAAATCTCTTACGACTACGAGAAGACTCCTCTCCTTCGCCAAAGTGATTTTCTTCCAACAGAATTAAGAGACGCTAAATTTAGACGGCGAAGCAGCCCTACGGAGAGCACTAAGCTGCTCACGGGAGGTCCTGGGGTCGAATCCTAGAGAGACCTTTGGAGATATTCAGCCAAACTTAAGTTGTGTTATTTCCTAGGCACAAGAACTTTCTAACAAATCGCGTTCGGCACAGGAAAAGGAACTGATGCAAGAATTTCACACGCAGTTGGGTTTCGTATAATGAACAGCTCTACCTTAACCAACCAGGCCAACCTTTATTTCTTTCTGCTTCAAAGATAATGTCATTCACTGTGGTTTAAGGATCAAATTCAACAACTTCGTTCGCTTACATACTCGCTGTGTTTAAGGATTATATTTCACAACATTTGGTATTCCTTTAAAAAAACTGCAGTGTAGTCGATACACGTTTCGACCGATCGCATTTCGGGGTTCGACCTTCGGATCGCTCGCTCCAAATCACACGATCTCCCACGTGCGTAATATCAATCCGAGAGCAGGGGAATAAAAAAACCAAAGGAGCAGAGTCCTCGCCGACGTCCACTCAGCCTCGTCACGACGGGGAAATTGCGAGGGCGGCGCGGATAGCTTTGGGCATCGAACGACATAACAATAGAATATACAATGTGTGTGGTGAACAAATCAAAGAGAAGATGAAGTGAGCTAGTCCCATTTCTATCAATTGATGGTATTTGTTCATGGATTTCGAAAAAAGGGTTAAATTCAATTTCCAGGGTCGCAAACAAGAAGGGTGAAGGATGTATTTCCAACGGAATGCTGCATCACACTGATACCAATCGCAGGAAAGAAGTCGCGCTTCAAGAGATAACCGATTGTCGGACAGGAATCTAAAATTTTTTGCGGGATTAGTCGTCAATATTTTCCGTAAAAGTGAATAAAAATATAAACAAATAACACCTTGATCTTTTCCTCATTATAAGGGGATAAAATTCAATATCATCATCACAAAACGAATGATTCTTTTATCTTTAGATTACACAACGCTGAGAATGGAGACGTAAGTACATAAACTACATCGATCGCGTAAGCGAAAAAGCTAGGAACCGAAAGGAGAATTGTATGGTGTTAGAATGCACGTGCGAGATTTAACGCATACTTTAGTTCAGATCATTAGAAACCAGATTTGAATGTATATTACAACTAAGAAATCAGGATAGTGCAAAATGGCCAGAAGAGTCGGGCTCAAAACTAAAAACTCAATGCCACTAGAACCGGAGGGAATCGAATTTCCCAACACCAACCCCGTCGGCTACCAGAACATGCTCGCTGGCATGTTTACTTAATTATTTTAATTATTAATTAATTACGAGTCGTTTTCTCTGGTAATGAGGGCATGGCTGCTCCGGTTTCAAGGTTGAGCTTTCCCCAGGATACCTAAGGAGAGGCTACATGCATTCTGGGGAGAGCCACTGCATTTATTTCTTCTTAGCCGCGAACCTTTGTTAAAAGCCATGCGCCCTTATTATCTAGCTAACTGTGTCCAGAAAACCGTAGCGTATTCAACCCGCAAAATGGAATTTACCACCTCAGGTAAGTGGCACACATAAGCAAAGCACGCGGAAATAGGAGGGTATCACGACTTAAAATTAGCTGAAAGTTACTAAAAGAAACGCTTAAAAATAAATCAGTTAAAACAATACTTCAATCAGTGGACACAACATTCTCTATCCATTACACGGGAGAGAATGTTACATATTCTAGTCCACTATCACGAGGAAAATTTTTGTGCACTCTGACTCTGCAATTCAGCACTCTCGTCTAATCATGGAGTGGGGAAAGCTTTCATTAAAATAAGAGAACGATAAGAATAGGAATTAGAGAAGAGCAAAATCCAAACAATGGCAGAAAAAATCAGCCAAATTCACCCAGAAAAAGGTATTACAACGTTCAGTTTCCAATATTTAACAAGCCAAGGCGTGATGGTGGAATCAGCAGTTTCACCACCACGCTAACGACGGACCAACAACGAACGTTTGCGGTACTGATGTGCTAAATGAAGCATTCGTGAAGCGCTAACTCGACGCTCGGCAGGAACGGTTTAAAATTTCTACAGTGGAGGAGAAGGAAGCAATGGCACATGAGAATGTGGCTGGATCCTAATTTAGGACGGCAGGCAAATTTAAGTACGAAAATACAAAGATAGCATGCCTCCATTTCGGGATTTTGAAACTATTTGGAAGACGCGAGTTAACAAAGGTGGGAGATAATGGAAAAATTAAAGAGATTTAAATGAAGTGGAAAATTAAAGAGGAATGAAGCTGGCCATAGAATAAAAGAGCACAGGGATATCCACGCTTGAAATATTTTTGGCGCTTTTAAGAACTCCCCTACATAACGTAGACAGGTCGGTAACGCGCCGGCCTAGACCCAAAGGTTGTGGTGTGGAATCCCGCACAGGGTCTGAAAGTTATATTTGACAACTGATTAATGTAGGTACTAGGTAACAAGGTGCGATACAATATTAGCCATTGGAGACCCTCAAACTCAAGTCTAACGACGAAAGACTTGCATGCTAACACAGATGAAACATAACCAAAGTTAACCCTGCTCCGGTTGGATACCACCCAACTGCATGAAAAATTTGGCTTCCCGTAGGAAATCTCAAAAATGAAATATAAGATAATATCAGTGAATCTCATCTATTTTACTTTGCTCGCAATGCCTCCATTTCAAACAATTTTCCACGCCAAAACTTCACAGTATTTTAAGGCAGCAGAAAGCTTTCGAGTTAGTAGTTTCCCGCGTCTCCAGGAATCAGAACTAGCATTCTGAGATCCTATGATTGAGTGTTACGCTACACGATCCTTTGTTGTGTCCGCGGTTAAATGACTTCACGCTCCGTAGAGAAATGACTTCTTTGATTACCCTTGAACATTCAAGCAAAACTCACTTCCACACTATCTATTCCACACGTTCTCCGACCCTTTATCCCACTTCGCCTATCCGCGTAGGATATAGCGACTCTAGGAGATTTATCCCAGGGGCCGAAAGCGCACTTTCCCCTTTCGCCTCCCCTCCTCCTTCAACCTTCAGAAATCCAAGAATTTTCCGATGGATCTGCCGAATGCTTCGGGGAAAGGCAATTTGGTGAACCGTTACGCTCCCCCCACGCACGAACCACCTTGTATACAGATACTGTGAACACCATCGGCGGGGAAAATCGCTTCGTAAACCGCAGACGACGGCAGCACAAGCCGCTTGTTCTCGGACGACGAGGGTACATACATGCTATTGACACGATGGGTAATTAGCGACTCACGAAGAGGGAGCGAGAGATTCTATTACTCAACCTACATTGGGAATTGTTAATGCGGCAGATGTAAAATGCTACCAATAAACCATAATACAGAACGTAACAGAAAAATCAAGAAAAACACCAAATTATATGCTTAATAATGTAGTCAGAAGTCATGATAGCTAGAAATCATAATGAAAACCTAAAATGCGCAAACACCGATAACCGTCGCATTTGCTAAACAAATAACATACTAGAAATATACAAAGGCTGAGTACCTTAAGTACCGGTTAGAGTATCGGCTCTAATATCAACGCATTTACAAAATAATTTAAACAAAAATAATGATATGACTCTAAAATAAATTGAATTCCTTAGCCATTCAACATTTCTATAGACAACACAAAACGACATCAACGGAAGATTCAATATTTAACATGATTCAAGTGTTACAACAAGGAAACTTTTACAACAAGTATTTGAATTATTCCCGATTCGATTTTCAAATACGGATAATATTTCAAGATTTAAAACTGATTTAAATACCCAGTTTCAAGGATATAAAAGAACTACATTCAATTGAAATATAAACACACATTTGAAATACTTGAAACGTGAAAACCGTAAATGCATGACTGAATAAGTGACTCGAGTAATATCAAATAAATCAAGCATGCTCGAATGCTGAACGCTCATTCATCTTAATTGGCTCAATCTGAAACGAGGCTTGTTATGCATGAATACATTTTTTATCATGTCTTTCACAAACCTGTTTGGAGATGTTATACACTAGTTACCAACTGGCATGATTTCACAGAGAATAGTCATCAATTTTGTCCTTTCCTCTAAGTAAGAACTCCCGTCTTTGCCTCAAGATGAGGACGCATTTTTTTCGATAACTCGCTAAACTCACGACCTAAAGGGCTGAGATTATTCGCTTATGAACTTGTGTGTTGTGCTCTTGTCTTGGGATTAAGTTAGGTTAGACGGTGAGATATAATCTTAACAGTTAAAGCACCTTACAACATATTTCTACGATTATTTCTTCACTTCCACTAGGTACCAACTAACTCTACAACGTCTCGTATCTTGGTTCGCCTATTCTTAAAACTGCACGCCTCGGGTTCGCCTATTCTTGAAACAGCAAGCCTAGGGCGTGCATTTCCTACATTTCCGAACTAGGTCAAGCACCGACGAGAATAAAATCGAACATTTCCACCGCAATTCCACGAAAACTCGAGAAGAAATATGACAGCGGAAAAATGCAACTCCGCTGGTTTTCGTGGGGTTCACCGATGGAACACACGTGACCCACCTAAAAAATAAAAAAAATAAACTGATGGACCAAACGGTGGTAGCAGGTGTTTGGCGCGTCTGGGAACGGGCTTGGACCCATCCCAGCCCCAGCGCCGAGCCCAATCAACCTCCCGGGAGGTTTGCTGAGCCGCAGAATGCTCTCGCGGGTTCCGCATACCTCGCGGTAGAACTGCCCGAGAACAAACGCGGCGGCATCGGCGGGGTCCTGAGGGGCCCCAGGCGAGGGGCGGCCTCGTCCCACTGCCCGCTAATGAACAACATCCGGCTGCAATCCCGAATGCAGCGTGCTCGTCTTCCGAGACGCCACGCCAAGGCCCTCCTCCCCCCAATCCACCTTCGCCCCACAGTATGTGAAGAAGTGCCGAGAGCCCGTGAAAGACCCCTCTTATGCCCCGTTCACATTACTAGGGTAGAATGATAGTTAATATGGCGGCTAAAACTAACCTACGTTCACACGGCCGACCCAGAACCATCGTAAAGACTCTAGTGACATTAATATCTATCTAGTGACATTGGTGAGTGAAATGGAGGGTAGGGTAGCGGAAGGACTTTGTCTTGCAAAGATTGGAAGCGTATTTTAATTTATGTGCAAATTAGATAGTTATTTTATCGAACATTATCAATGTAGTTTCCTAGATACCTTTTTATAAATCAACCAAAATATTCTTCTTATATTACTTCCTCATGATTGACAGTGGGTCGTATCTCCGAGATACTCAATGGATTCTGGGTTAGTTACTTTTCTAAACACAAATTCTAAATATAAATTTGAATGCAATAAACATTTGCTTTGAATAGCTCCAAAGTAATACGTTAAAAATATGTAAAGGTTGTACAACGATGAACGCCCTCCATGACTTTAATTTCCAGATATTTAAGACATTCAACCTTTACCTCTTTTTCCTCGCATATTTCAACTAATACCTTTACACTTTAAAATTATTAACGTTTCCTTGCCTGTATTTCTATTTGTTTAGCTTATATACAGGCTTCACGCACATAATAAATGCAATCAACCATGGAACGCCATGCTACGAAATGATTAATTGTTCACCTCTCAATAACTCATGTTAACCCATTTCGTAGGCAAGTTCATGCATCCAAATAGAATACATAAAAGTATACATAATGAATTTTTTGCTCTTATCAATATTCAGTATTTTTAAATCCGATATCCCAAGTTTACCACATTCCGCTGTTTGTGAAAGGAGCTATTTAAGGGAATAATGCTGAAAATACTTTTAATGCCGTCCTAAGGAGTGAATACGTAAAAAAATAACACGAGTCGAATTTCCTGTGAATGTTAGCAACTTCTTAGTTATTTAATTTCTGCATGTATATTTTCTTCACGGCAAAGTAATCACATAAAATAAATATATAAGCGTACGTACTCAGGATTCAGGGGTAAAGCAAACTATTTAAAACCATTATTGAACAACCGAATCAGTGGAACGTGGTAATACAACTACTAAAATATATTACAGTGTGATTAAATAAATATCGTTGTAACTAAGAATCATTTCCAATCCATATCGTGTGATCCGGTCACTTCGTCTTCAAGCACTCTTACGTTCATTTCCACTTCCATTTTCAAAACAAACCTTCTTTCTACCATTACTTGCGTTCACACGTCCTTAAAATATCAGTAACTAGCGCCAACTATAGTAACTCAATAATGGTAGAAAAGTTTACTAGGGTTAGCGGCAACTTGCGTTCACACGGCCATTTTCCAACTATGGTAAGCCTTACCATAGTAAAAAGCTAGTAGTGTGAAGCTAGTAGTAGATTAAAGTGGCTCCACCGAATTATGAAGTATATGTCATTTTTGTGAAAATTTCAGGATACATCATTTTTTGGCCCTTCTATCGATTGGCAATAAAATAATTTGGCCCTTCCATAATATATTTGAAGAAAAAGACGCTGAAGATCGGATATAAATTTTATACGTGGTTATACGGCATAGCATAGCTCTTGCAGTAAAATTTGCAGATAAATAATGAAAGGAGAAATGTCGTTTAGACGAAAAACTAATATAAGATGCGTGATTTTACGTAGAATTTAGCATTATAAAAAAGTGCTCGCCTTACCACACTTGTTTAATTGTCATCAATAAATGTTTGCTCGAAAAAAAGCAGAAAAGCCTTAGTTACGTGAAAGTGGCGCTACAGTATGTTGTTATCATTGGCAACGCTACTTGTGACGGAACGTGCTCACAAGTTTATTTACCGACTTAATTACGGAATATACCTTCCCAAGATCCTTCTTATATTTTTTACGCAATTTAAATATTTCATTGGTTATTGTTGTGGTATAATTAATACCAATGCCTCCAAATGGTAGCAGCGTCATTGTTGCCAGACAATTTTCAAAAATACGAATATTAATAAAATTCAAAACGAATATTTGTATTTGCAAGTGAGTAGTTTAAAACTAAGTAAGAAAATATTTAACCTATTTAAGAATACGTATTAGCGGAATTGAGCATGTATCCTCACTTTGTAAATTAAACGTGGCAACAACACGTCAGTCATGCTCCGAAGTCAAAATGAGTTAAAAGAGATTGTAAGAAATAGAATGTAAGTACAACGTGCTATGAAATAGCATACTCGTGCAATTATTGTGTATGAGTTATCACCCTGTAGATGATTTTCCATATACGTGTTTTTCTGGATCGGTATTTATTCATTAAATAACATAGCTCTTTTACGGGATATTGAATCGCGGAGTCACGGTGGAACCTCCTTAAGCCACGTTTTCATGTGGCCGTTTTCGCGTTGCGTTGAAGCTGCGTTGTGCGGCAGGAAAATACCCTGTTTTCATGTCACCGGCAGCGCCAGCAGCAACGCACCAAAGCATATGACTGTGGTAAACCGTGGTATAGTTGATAATCCAGCGAAATAATCACGTGACGAACAAATGACAGGTAGAATGCGTTGTCCCTCGCTCTGACGCAGCTGCGTCAACGCAGAAAGATGAAAGCAAGGAGGCAAGGAGACATGTATTCGTGGATGAAAGATAACCAACTCGGACGGCAACGCAGGCTGCGTTGGCGTGCTCGCTTCTGATTGGTGGCGCAGTGTGCGTCAACGCAAAAATGGCCACATGAAAACGTAGCTTTATCCTGGCACTCCGCACGTCCAGGGGGGAACGGATTCAACGCTTTGGAGCAAAGGAACATGCGCTTACGTCTGTTTACGATGGGTTTTCCCAAATCCCGTTATCAGGAAACCGCGCGAATGGGATAAAACGAGAAACATAAAGACGGACACTTCAAGGGCGAATAGTAAGCAAAAGCCCCGACAAAGCATTAAAACCAACGCAGTAAAAATTTAAAGACACGTACTACGCGTCATGAGCACTAGTAATGAAAGCGGTGATTAATTTAATGGTTCCACAGAGTCAGCTCGCTTACTCGTAGTTTTGCATGCAATGAACAATTGAGTTACCCAAATCATCTAGGTAAAAAGCCAAAGAACTTAACCCCAATTAAATACAATGGGTATAATAGTAAACGAAACGAGAAAATGGGAACATTTCTATAGAGTTTCTTCATTATTATTCCGCGATCAATGTCACCTACACTAATTTAGAAGGGGTTGGGTTTGCGTTTGCTACTGTCCTCCCATCTCTTTGAATTCCAGGCCTGCCGCGATAATCAGGTCAGTAAAGCGCCCGCCTGGCCATCTAAAGGTCACGAGTTCGAATCCCCCAAGGGAATGGATACGTTTCATTTAGGATAAAGAGGTACCTAATTACAGAAGTAGTTTAATTAGGTTTACAACCTAATTAAACTACTTCTGAAAGCCCAAGAAGAATATGGCCACAGTTAAACATGGCACCTACGTACATACATTGCAAACATACCTACTGTTTCTTTGGTCCCTCCACACCAAGCGAAAGAATACCCACTAAGGATAATAGTTTGGATAGGGACAAACATTCGACTCGGTCGTTATAGAATACCTAAATCAGAAATATGATATCAGGCCTTCAATGGCTCTATGACACGAAACAACTGAAAATACCTTCGTAACAGCATCATTCAACACATTTGACCCCGCAATTAAAGCATGGATAAAGGGCATTGTGAACCGAAGGGCTCCCGCGCAATAAGTCAACGTGATCAGCACGCATAACACGGGGAATGAAACCTCACATAAGTCATCAACGAGCTTGTACACGCCCCAGAAGTGCCTACGCGTGTTGTTTCACTCACAATAACAATTCAAGTCGAAGGACATCGCGGGAACTGCACGTTCACGTGCATGCGTGGGGTCCGGGACGCCGAACCCCGACGGAACGAGATTTTTTTCTCAAATTGAGGAATCGTTTCCGCGAAAAGGCGAACAAAAATGCGGGCATCACGTCCGCCCGCGCAAGCACCCGGTCGCCCGGCGACAGAACACGAGCTGGAACAGTACCAAACGGGAGGGGGAAGAAATCCCAAGGCTTCGGGAAAACGCGACTCGGTGAAACTCGCCAGCCTGCAAGCTCAAGATCAAGGCTAATGGAAAAAGACTTTTTTTTTCCTAGGGGAGGAAGCGATGGGGAGGAGGAGAGGGGGGGGGGGGGAGGAGAGGCGGTCGTGCCCCGAGGGTGTAATTCACTCGATGTATGAGTCAGGTATCGCCAAGACCGAGGATAAGTAGTCCGTACTTGGCACGGCTCCACATCGGAGGGCGCCTTCGACCGAGTGCCTAAAAAGGCAATTCCAGGCGCCGACAGCGTGAGAGGCCGGCGATGACAGCCCGGAATTGAGACGAAACGACTGCGGGAGCAATCGGAAGCGCGGCAAAAAGCACGAGGGCTTCGTGGGAGAAAACAACTTTCTCCTGATTGAAAATGGGAGAACAACAGCCCGCGATACAAGGGGTCTCCTAATACTGCATAGCTAATGAAACCGCACATCGCCACCTTCACATGCGCCAGATTTGAACGTCGACCACTCCGAAGGTATTTTTCACAAATATCTAATGTGAGGAAATAAATCACCGTCAATATGCTAGAGCACAACGTCAAAAAAGTTATGGAACTCGAATCCACGACCTTCAAACATAACAAAGAATTCGCTAATGTCCAGATTACCATCGCCTTATCCGCGGGGAAGAGAATCAAGAGCATCTAGCAATCTTAGCGGTATAAACTTAATGGCATAGGAATATCCATATAGCCATATGATTATTATGTTGACATAGAACGCTTAAAATGACGACTAATTACATAGTTTTGATAAATTTCATCCATGTATAGCACTTTATATTTTGAAGCATCCGTAATCCGTTAATAAGCACTGTATAAAATAATACAGTCGTAATAAAATGGAGCGATCATAATAACAAAATCGGCAGAGCTAAGGCAAGGTAAAATCCTTTTAAAAAAGAATGGTAAAAAATGTATTCGATTCCACTGGAACCATTGTCTTCCTGGTACTCGGTCACAATCAACAATTCATAGCAACACCGCTTTGCATGAACATGCGACGAACACATGTTACTTGAATATTTCAGCGAAATTCTTTTAGACCAGCTCAATAAAATAAAACATTAACCGATAGTATACTAATCATTTCTCAGCAGTAAACCGCAGAAATGTGTAAATGGGATATGGGCAGGTGGTAAAGATAACCACATGCACACATTATGAAAGGAATGTGCGTGAAAGCATGATAGATTAATTAGTGCATGCTTCTGAAGCATGCCTATAAGCCCGAATGTCCCAATAATTGTTCTTCAAGCCTTTACGTCGTTCCAACACACTTTACTACACTTATTAAGCGAACGATATGACGCCAACAAAGGATTTTCAGACCAATTCAGAAGGTCCATAACGGGAGAGAAAGGGACACTGACTAAATCATCAAAAAGGCGTGATTAGAACACGAGACTTGCGGGAGATATGAAAATTCTAGAGAAATTCCGAAAAATTCCGGCAATAATATCTAAAATGCCAGCCATACTGAGTAATAATGGTTGAAATTTTACACTGGCAAAATAAAAACACGGAAACAAATGCCCATCACGTAGTTCGGTAATATAAATTACAGAGACCGCTAGTATATCATTCGACGGTCACGCTGAAACCAATGACAACAAATGTTGGCAATATCCTTTCGTCATTATCGGTTGAATCTACCCAGCATTGAATTTGAACAGACCCTCTCTCACATACTCCATGCATTCCATATTCACGCGGTGCCATTCCATCGATTTCATTCCTTCGGTCACACCTTCGTACAGCAATCCAGACATTTTGAAACGTCGTCGCAAATTGGAAACCAGGAATGGAAAGGGAGTCACCAATTGAAGACGGTCGGCACACGGAGGAAAGAAAAGAAAAACTAGAGAGCATTATACCGCACGCGTATCGACGCGGAATGCAACGGGTAGACGCGATATGATTTCAAATAAGAAATCGACGCCAGATATGCGATAGTCCACTACATTCCGACGGACGCTTCGACACAAAGGGTAAGGGCGAGAAGAATTCGTAATCAAAGGGAGGGAGCGAGGGGAAACTGGAAGCGATAAGTTGAAGTGGTGCAGGAATAAGACACCATGGTAGGTATCTATCGACGACCATTCCGACGCACAGTGCCTTTGAAAAAAAGAATGACGACCTGCTCTCACATTGCCACGGCAATTTCTCTCATCAACCGACTTGTTCGGGCCCTTCATTATGTGTCATGGGGATACAACCTATGCTGCCGTATATGTGCTCAAATAATTAAAACAAGTTTCATTCCAAAGAAACAATCACGGGAAATATATTATTTGGGTCACAACACAGCGTCCACGGTGAGAGTCATTCACGTACTTTGGAAATCGCCTTTTTACTCGAAAATTTTTTTATGTTCACTGAGATGGTACCGACTATGATCAAGAGAGGTCGTATTAAATGAGATAACTACAAATCCACCGAAAACTCTAATACTAGCTGCGTCTTTTATGCGAAAAGAAACATGCTTTATTTTATTATGCAAGGAATATCTATAAATAGGAAATCCCTATATCATGCCTAGCAGTATGAGAATGATAGGTATGTGATGTTCGAAAGAAACTACAAGCCACATCTCAAACATTTGACGAACTAAAAAGCGTGCCAGATGTAATTCACTGGTTTAATTTTTTTCCCAACAATGTCAATGCATTTTCATAGTATACAAATTCACTATCTCAATTTCGCAAAAGGTGAAAATTCACACGACTAAAGTAGGTTCCCATTCAACAAGCCACCGTGACATTTCGAGACCTCGAGACACATTTTATATCAAACTCTTGAAAGCAAAATATCCGCACGAAACGGAGAGGAGGTTACAGACGAATTCCCCAAAAACTAACTAAAATTCCATTAGTGTGTGTTTACAAAAATATTTCCTAAAGCATTGATTCAATTCTGAAAAACTCTAACTAAGCAGTTATTCTTACATTCAGAACCCGTACGGAAAAAGCAAGTAAAACAGAACAGAGAACTAGCTAACCAACTCTGATGTAGAAAGTAAAACGACGATCGTTGTGCGAATGTGACCAAAGAACGAAACATGCCACGCCGGAGCTCTACCCCCTTAGGGGCCTACAACTTAACACCCTACAAACACTCCTACGCAGGTTGATAAATTTGCATGGGTCCACGTACTTCCCCAAATGAAGAGAAAAGCACGGGCAGAAACCATCGTGCAAACCCCAAGGCATCCAATTCGAGTCAAACAAGCGTTTACAGCCATACGTTGCTTTGCATTGAAAATTAGTACAAATTACGAAAGCAGACACCGCTGAACTTAAACTGTAAATTGAACGACGCATTGAGAGGGCGGGGGTTGTTTTTCTTTCACGAGCCGGTGCTTCTCTGCCAATTATGAGCGGCGCTTTGTTGGCGAGTGGGGAGAGGGCAGTGTCCCCATTGGCTACGCCACTGACACACATCCCTCGGAGGCGCACAATCACGCACATGCGCTTAGGCACTGTACAGCTGGCCGTCAAACACCACATCCCAACGACTTGAGACTACGCCATCCCAAATAAATGGAGCCGAAACCTGACAAGAGGGCAATAACTTTCGGGATTACTCCCAGCGCACTTCCTTGCCACTTCCGTCTTTGCAAGATAACGGAGGAGAGGATAAAAATCATCATGGGCATTGAAACTTATATTCGTCTACTCCAGGGGTCGGCAAACTTTTGAGACGAAAGAGCCCAAGCCTCACTCTCACAAAATTTAAAAAATATGCAAGAGCCATAAATATATTACTACTAATATGAAACATTTAAGCATAAATTCTTACATTTTTACAACCAGTGGTTTTTAAAATAAAGCCCTGTATTAAGTTGGCATTCACAAATGATACTATGATTCATTTATTAATAGAAATATATTACTTAAAAATTGAAACTACAATAGTTTTCTTTCATTTTCAATTTTACTTAACAGTCACACGTAGCTAGTGAGCAGTAGTTTGCCGACCCATGGTCTCTCAAACAGAAATCATAAATTACAAATGGTTGGAAACTGCTTTCACCATATCATCACACAACCATCTCACTGAAGCAGAGAATGAAAATATCTTCGAAAATATCCTTTTAAATAACAAACTAAGTATTTCACACTGGCAAAATATCATACGCAAATCGTTACACTGCCGTGTCCAATATATACTATAGTTTCAGGCTTCAGTAGTATTCAGGGTGTGGAACTACTCAATAGTGCATGTATGGTGATCTTCAACCCCTGCCACACCCTCGCAGTGGCTTGCATGGTATTGCGTAAATATAGATAGTAAATAATAATCACCGTTCCACACTGTTTTTTAGAGAGTTAACATACGGAGGCATTCATTTTATTACAACGTGACTAGTTGCAATGAATTCCCTTAAAACACCAGAACATTTAAATAATTCAATAAGTTACCAATCTTCGGCTCAGATTGGTGGGGCTTTCAAAACTGAAGTGAATTGTACACATCAGGGTCAAAGGAATACTTCCTCTCCCTATGCCGCCTTTGGTTCTCCACAAAGATCTAATACCCAGCAAATCACACAGCTGGAAGCGTCCAAGGAGGCCTTTCCCAGACTTGTACCCGGGATATCCAGTCAGTGACCTCTGAAATCCTATCCCCTGCCTACCACGCCATCCTCTGATAAGCGAATGCCATGATTCACGGAAATAAAAACTAAAAGTAAAAACATTTTCAATGATGTGCATAACATAAAAACAACTCATTTGAAATCGCCTACTGAAGACGAACGTCATGGAACAACTAAATTTTTCGATAACCACCACAACTAATAAATAACTAAACCGCAGCCACATGGAGTGCCGTAACTGCTGAATTGGTGAGTGACGTTTTTAAACCACAGTTAAACTATATCCGATTCATTTGCCCGCTGACTCGCACAAATTAGGAGTAGGTGGGAGGAGGGGAAGGATCCCAGTAGGAGTAGGCTTGATAGGCATTATGAATGCAGTGCAATAGATGCTCTTGCCGAGCGCATATCTTGCATCGCTTTCGGAGAACGAAAAACCCAAGTATCGTATTACAGTCAAAAATACTCCCTTGTTAGACCTCATTTGGAATATGCTGCCAGTGTATGGGATCCCTACGAAATCGGTCTAAGTAATGAACTTGAACGTGTGCAGCGAAGATCGGCAAGATTTGTAAAGGGACGATACGATAATTATATTAGCGTAACCAGTCTATTAAATGAATTGAAATGGGAATCATTGTCAGATCGCAGGTTGAAATTTAGACTTAATCTCTTCCACAAATTCCAAGGCAATATTTTCAGTGATGATGTTAAAAATATTTTACGAACCCCAACTTACTATGGCAGACTGGACCATATTCATAAAATTAGAGAAATTGATTGACGAACTGATAGATTCAAAATGTCCTTTTTCCATCGAACAATTAGAGATACGAATAACGGTAAATATGTCCTATCAGAGAGTAGCAATGAATAGCATTGGTAGCTGCATGTTGGTATGAGTAATTAAAGCTAACCCTACTAACAGAATGATTTTGCATGTTTGCTTAGCAATTTGTATCTTTTTTTAAATAGTGTTGTTCTGACTACTATATTAATACTATTCCTTTTTAATGCGTGATATGTAGTGCATGTTTGGTGAGAAATCACCCCCTGCCACACACCCTCGTGGTGGCTTGCAGGGTATTATGTAGATGTAGATGTAGATGAATACTTTGGCGACAACAGATAAATGGGTATCTTTATAGTTTTCTGTTCAGTACCTCCAGATACTGGGTAAGGAACGCGATTAGGATGGTCTTTCTTTATGTAAGAAAGCGCCACGGTGGCCTTCTCACCGTCTATGTGCGCCCGAAAAAGCAATAAAAATGTCAAAAAAAAACAAAAGGAATATTTCTTGGGTCCTCGAGCAAATAGTGCGTGGGTTTTCGAGACTGGAATAGTGAAATGTGGTCCTCTCATGATTTTATGCACAGTTGCCATTCAGAAAACCAAATCCTAAAAGAAGCAAGTCAATTCTGGAGTGAGGGTGGAAAAAGAGATACAAACAGCGGCTGCGACGTAAAAATAATTCCCAAAATCTGATGCACTTTATCTGCGCCGAAGAGCCGTGAAATTAGGGGCCAGACGAAAACAGCGCGCTAAATTATCGTCACCAGGTGTCGCAGACTGCGACACCGAACCATTTCCGATCCCGCGATAAACGACGCCGAGTCGGCCGGTCCGCGTCGGGAAACAGATGTTGAATCATTGACTGAGGAGGAACGTATTACACCCTCACCCCGTCCCCGCGAGTCTCGTCCGACTGAAGCATTGCGAGGGGAGGCGGGGAATGTGGAAAGGAAAGCGCCCACCCAAAAGGGATGATCAGGGGGTTATTTTGTAATCTCACTTTAGTGAGAAAAAATACGTTATAAAATGTGACTTTTTCGTAGATAAACTCCGCCACCCAGGGGGCGTGACCATCTTCGGATCTCAAGCGGTGAACTGCCGGTCATGTGCTGGTCTTTTAGACGATTCATCCGCTCTGATCCGTATCTTTCGACTCTTGATCCGTTTCATTATCTCCGCCTGCCATTAGTTCGCATCTCATCTTCATAAAGAACGTGAAATGGAGCCCCCATCGTTTCCACTTGAAGCTTGAGTAGGAAAAAAAGCAAGAGCAAGAAAGATACAAACGATTTTTAATTACATTTTTGGAATTTGCACAACGTTTATTTATTCAAAGTAGACGAGATCGGCAACAAATATCGCTACCGACAGAAGCTTCGACAATACACGAACCGTTCGTGAGCCGATCATTAAGAGAGCGAAACGGATCTCCCGCCTTCCCGCAAAGAGTCATCAAAAAGGTGAGATCACAAAATAACCCCCCAGGCCACTCAGAGATCGACGCGGGTGGCGCTTGTAGCTTGGGCGCCACCGCGGCTCTCCGCAGTCATCCGCCGGAGCGAAAAAAGGCTCCGAAAGGGGGGAGGGTGAGGAGGAGGGCGGTAATCATCGCCAAAGGAAGCGCGAAATAGATTCCAGTCGCCCGTTCCGACCCCCTGTTGCTTTAAAATTAAAACTCTCGCCTTCGGACGAAACACGACGGTGATCTCCACGATCCAAAACAAGGGAGAAGCTAATATCATCCACGACTGTTATCTCCTTTGGATTTCGCCCTCCCCCTTCCAAGCTTTTAAAATTAAAATAATAAACCGCGAAATATAAATTTGAGAAGAGAGAATTTCTCGTGGAGAGCCTTGCGTGAAAAAAACACGTGATCCTGCCATACACTAAGACATGGTGGATTGCTCTGGTGCATTACAGTGGAGCAGAATGAATGAATGATATTATAAAGATGATGCACGAAAAACGATGATGAAGAAAAGGAAAGGAAGGAAAACATTGGAAAAAAGAAGAAAATATTGGGAAAAAGAACAATAGAACCACAAAGGAATTAGCATTGGATAGGGATTGATGGAGGGCAGCTGTGCCGATCCCAAGATTGAAACAATAATAGATTGCTCTGAGGAGGATGGAGGAGTGTTCCATTAGAAACGTTAGCAACCCAACTTCTTACTCGGCTTGAAACCTGAGAATCATTTAGATGAATTAATATGCATTAATCATTTAATATTTATCAATAATGAGTGCCGCGTAAGACGGTACCAGAAATAATAGCACCATTCTTGATCGCTGGTCAAACTTTTTAAAATCCTTGATTTCATGGTTTGCGGGGCCCTCGTTTTATACCTATAGGTTCTAGGAGCTCTTGATCAATACGTCCATTTTTACATAGTCATCAGTTTTTAACCAACGTACCGCAGCACTAACTTACGAAGTTTACATAGAATCTCTGACGGCGAAGAAAATTATAATTCCCAAGTCTATCATAGTAAATTGAAACCAACTAAAACAGTCATAATGTACTCCCTGGCTCACGACACCACTTACGCACAGGTTAAGAATTCGATGGTTAAGTGAGATCTTTGAGGATGGCTCCTATCATACTCTAGGCACAATTTCACCTGATCTAGTACAGGGTTAGATATCGTGTTACATAGATTTGGTCTGAACCAGGCAAGGACGACAATTTCCTTCGGTGTCCCAATCTTATCTCCTAGGCGGAAAAAATAACTAATATTGGAGAGACTCCGATTCGGGTTAAAAAAAATAAAACTAAAAGTGATCCACGGAAGGCTGCAGGAAAAACAAAGGGCAAACCGCCAGAATGTCATGTATACACGAGAGAGGGTAAAAAAAGACAATGGTCCACTTCCCACTGAAACTTCTCACTTAAACCGCAACCGTCCACCTTTTGGTTCCATCAAGTGGTTCGATAAACGTCATTTTAGCGGAACTTACCGCGGAGACGGAGACCTACATGAAAAAATGCTAAGTAACATCGGGCAATGAATCATTACCAGGCTTCACTATAGTTGAAACATCAACAAGTCTTCGTACACAATTTAATTCGTCACAAGAGCGTAGTAGTTCAGGTCTACGGCATACGTGCCTGAGGTAATTGACTGATGATAAATATTAAATGCACAAACACAAAGCTTACTTGCAAAGCGGACCTATTGCGGATGAATCCGGGGTAAAGAAATCGTAAGCTCCACAACGTCGGCTTCGAGAACACGGGGAGGTGAAATTATTGAGACGAGGAAACTGTTTCAGCTAAATTTTGGTTTCTTTTAAACTGAGTTTGTTTCTGCGAGTGAAAGCGCGATCCAAATACCCACACCGTCATCACAAATAAGGAGGGAGGACAAGAAGAAGCATTTTCCCGCAATAGTAGTTCTTAGCGTTTCCACAAAAAATATCCCCAAGAATGGCGAACTGCGGGAAACAAAGAAATAGACACGCACCATTAGATCATGTATGAATGACCAGAAAAAAATGACGAAGTTGCAACGTCGCTGTCACGACGAGGAACACCGTATATAACAAAGGATACGAGGCGATAATAAAATAATACTCTGTGTACTTATTACAGACCAAAATCTGAATTCCATCACTACGATGCAGTTGCAAACTTGGTGGTGATAATCTCAAGTATAGCTGACATATATTAACCAAAATAAAACGGAATGAGGAAATTGTAAACCGAGTATTGCCTTAAAAATAATCACGTATTAGTAACTGCCATTGATTCTTGATCGATCGGAGAGGTAGGCTTGGATGCACTAAACATTTCACCATCTGTCACTACAGATGTGGACATTGTTTCTTCGCGTGTTCTTTCTACAGCTCACCACCCTTCCCGAGATCTGTACAGCCAAACTGTGAACTGTGTGTTCTCCCTCTTTCACGTGATTCTCTCATGGCTCCCAACGCATCACTCCCCCTTATCAATCCCTCCATCCAATCAGTGTTCCTCAACATTTTCTCGGACAACTTCTACTCATTCTCCATATCCCCGGCGGTTCTTTATTTGCCATCTTTTCTCTCCACTTCATTTTCTTCATCCTCCCGACCCACAAACACCTTTAACACCTCCAATCGAAGCTCATCTAATCTCAAAGTGATATTGATCTCAGTCATGACGACCGTTCATATCACGCTATTCATCAGTCCTTCCTGCACTTCAAAAACATCCATAACTAGACGATATCCCTAGGTAATAATTCAGGAAAAAATAAGCACGATCAAAAATAAATAAACACACTTCAATTTAAAATACAGCGACTTTTTAACTTTGACTGGATCAGAGTCGTCTCTGTGGAAGTCTTCGACATTCCTTTCTAAAATAAAAGGCTCAGTAACAGAACTTCCGCAAACAAAATCAATCACATTATCTCGCTTTTTTTTCTCTCATCTCTAGCAATGTCGAACCGACCACTTCGCAGACGCCTTGCCCCGGTTTTGGAAAATCTGGTCTTGCAATTTGGGTCGGTCTGCATCACGTCCTCGACATGAGGGAAGGACGGAGCCGCGAGGAAAACAAGGGTGTAAATCTTCCCCGTGGGCACTAAACCAACCCTGGCGCCAGATTATGTGAGACTCCCGGAATAATATATCGCCCGTTCGCTTCTCCGCCCACTCCCCTTCCTCACACTCTCCCTCGCGTGCGAGCGATTCGGAGAAATCCGTCGGAGGGAATGAAGTGACACGTCATCGGAGTCGCCACCCGAGCGACTAGTCGTTCGATGAAGGAGATACTTGGATCGGCAGACACGACTTTTCATCTCTCGACCATCGCCCGTTCGCTTCTCCGCCCGCTCCCCTTCCTCACACTCTCTCTCGCGTGCGAGCGATTCGGAGAAATCCTTCGGAGGGAATGAAGTGACACGTCATCGGAGTCGCCACCCGAGCGACTAGTCGTTCGATGAAGGAGATACTTGGATCGGCAGACACGACTTTTCATCTCTCGACCATCTCCCGTTCGCTTCTCCGCCCACTCCCCTTCCTCACACTCTCCCTCGCGTGCGAGCGATTCGGAGAAATCCGTCGGAGGGAATGAAGCGACACGTCATCGGAGTCGCCACCCGAGCGACTAGTCGTTCGATGAAGGAGATACTTGGATCGGCTGACACGACTTTTCATCTCTCGACCACCACCGCGCTCGCGCGGTCAGCGCTAAAATTAGCGCATTCTGGGACAAAGATTATAATACACAGGAAAGATGGGAATCTACGTGTTAAAAATGGTGTACTAAGTTCTGGCCGGCTGCAGTGGCGCCATCAATTTCTCTCAACGGACAAAGGAAGAACTTCGTAGCTTCGTCGGTCCCAATGCGGGAAATTCAAATTGGTCAGACTAATACACCCCGTGATTACTACTTTTACAATTCAGGCCTAAGGCCCTTAACTTTATTAATGCTTCCCTGCAGAAACAAATTCAAGATCAATGCACAATTAACCTACACGATCCAGGTGCGTGAGTTAAAATAGCTTAAAAAATGCAATTTTCAAAAGGTTTAGTAACGCAAAAACACTATGAATTCATTTAGGATTGACAAAATAAAAAATAATAGATTTACATTCATGTCATATTTAATTAAATTTCTTGATAATATTACATTGTGATTACATTGCAGTAGCATTTGACACTGGACAATACAAAGATATAAAAAACTTGGATAATATCAAACAAATGCCAAACAGGAACTGTTGACAAACTGCACAATAACAATGATAATGAAATAAATCTCTTAAATGCTGAATTACATGCTATGCTTAGCACGGTACTGAAATACATAATTCAGTCAAATGTTTACAAAACACAATCATTAATATCAATATTTTTGAAAAAATGTAATGTCGCAATCATATGGTCACTTCCCAGTTTGGATATGCACCATTTCAATTCCAAAGGGTTACAGCAATGATATATAAACGTTGATCATGAGATGACCTGTTGGTGAAGAAGATGAATACAATGACAATCTCACAATTTGATTTTCACACATTTTTTAATTGAAGTTTGAAATTAGAAATAGAGTAATACTTACATTTCCATGCCCATTATTCCAGGGAAAGGTTGTATCACTTCAACATCTTTACTGTAAAGATTTATAGAAGGTTTCTAATGAAAACTTTTTCAACATTGCTTTCATACTAATTTTCTGTTCATTTCCCTGCGGTACTGGAGATATTTCCATCATGTAAAGAAATGATAAAAAAATATGAGACTAAATGCATAAATAAAGGCTCTGAAAGAAAACTACACCGGAAAATACAAATAGGCACTGTCTACAAGTTATTGAAATTTGGCCATAAAACAGAAATGTTGCAGCAAACAGTAGTTGCAGTTATATTGAAGGATAAATGATAAAACATTTCTTACAATACAAGCAATGAAATGAACATAATATGAGATATATTCATTCTCCTGTCATGGCATTTGGGAAGTATACATAAGTGTACAATTGAAAAAATTGTAATAAAATAAGTCACACAATTTAAGAATCCAGAATTTATCCAGACTTTTTTGTTCCATCCACTAGCCCAGGGTTTCGCGAAACAGCTGCCCACTGAGCCATTCTAAAATGTGAGAAACAGAAATACTACTTAGCATATAGGGTGCATAATTATGTATTAATAGTACCTGAATCTGTAGCATTACTACAAAAATTGTAAATGATAATAATGTCTCTTCACCACCATGGGTTTTAAGCAGAAGATTATTTTCCCATAGGAATGAATGAAGAATGAACAGTAAGGTGGCAAAGGTATTGCAAGCAATGTATAGATAATGCATATAATTAAATGTTGCCAGAAATAAATAAAAATAATAGTGATAACAATATTATCAAACCAGTGCCTCAAAAGTTGTAGATTTCAGTTTCACTAAGAGGCAGTCATGTAGACAGAAATTTTCTCCTGGGCTAAGTGAACTGTTGCATAACTTGAAGCAAATAAGCTTTGCCCGTTCAGCTGTAAATATAAAGGGGACTTATTTCTGGCAACATTTAATTATATGCATTATCTATACATTGCTTCTACAAAGTGAGTGAGAGAAAATATTTTGCAAATTCAGTTTTATGTAACTTCCATACGAGTCAAAACACATACTCCAAATTTTTAGTGCATTCTTAATATGATCATAGCTTATTGTACTGAAAATTTCAAATTTTTAAAAAGTCCCCCACCAGAGATAAGGGACCCAAAAATGGTAAATTATCAATTTTTCGTATTTGAGGAAGCTTGTTAACAGCTTATGCTAGCTCTACATGCTAGGATGAGCGGCCCGGATCAGCCGAAATAACGGCTGATCCCACCATGTAGAGGTGCCACCATTGTTCAGCTGAGGGGTAGGCTCAGCAAGCCTCGGGACCCCAGCTTAAGTAATACGCTTTGTTTTTGTTCGGATTAAACAACTCGTGAGGCACGAAAACGCGGTTGCTATTTAAAACTTGGAAATGGTATTTGAACTATTCTACCACAACCTGTAGTTTATCAGTAACTCTAATTACCGATACTCGTACAAAGTGTCACTTTTACGGTGTGCTGTGACCTTCACGGGCCTGTAAGTCCTTGAGGTCATGGAGAAAAAATTATCAAAAATTGGTTTTGTGCTATACAGACATGTAGTAGCAACTGTGTTGATTTTGATTTTTTTCTAAAATGGTGCTGCAACAACTTTTTTAAAAATCTAGTGAAATGGTATGGAATGACCCAGATGGGATACAAGAAGAATTAGAATCCGAATATAAGAGATGTAAAATCTGCATTGAAAATAAAATGAGCAATAGACCATTTGAAAACAACAGAAGTAAAGCCCAAGGATTTTTAGAAATAGTTCAAACTGATTTTAATGGGCCCCATGCAACTACTAAGAGTAATGGGGAAAAAGTATTTCCTCACATTTAGGAATGATTAAAGAAAAGTAGGTAAAATAGGAATATACAATTAAATCAAAAGATCAGGCTTATGATTTTGCTGTAGGATACGTACATGAAATTCAAAATCTGACTGGTAAAACCATTAAGAAATTGAGAAGTGATAAAGGAAATGAGTACCAGAATGGAAATATTTATTGTTTAACCAGAGAGAAAGGAATTACTATAAATGCACATCCACAATATACACATGAATTGAACAGCGTAAGGTATGTAGCGTATAGCTGCAAACATTATAAATGGAACATTGGCAAACACTAAGGAAAAGGAAACACCCCATGAAATATTATTTGGAGAGAAACCTAGCATTAAATACCAGTTCTGTCAGCATACGTTTGGCAACATTGGAAGGAAGACAAAAAGATCTGACTGAGCATTCTCTCGGGCAGTCTCTCTCGAAGATTAGAGTCATCCAATGTTCCTCTGCTCTCGAATGTGTATTATCAATTGTTCCTCGGCTCCCGATTGTTGCCTAAGGTACTCACAAATTGAAAAAGAGGCTTTAGCGCTCACGTGGGCTGCTGATAAGTGGAAGGAATATTTAATGAGGCTCATGTTTACTTTTGAGACTGATCATAAGCCTCTACTTCAGATATTACAAACCAAACCTATTGAAGAGTCGACACCCCGTCTTCAGAGGTTTCGACTCAAGATTGTTAAGATTGAACTATACTGTAGGATATATTCCTGGTAAATTGTTGAAGGTCGCTAACTGTTTGTCAAGAAATCCTGTGTGTAAATGTGGGGATCAAGACAGCCAAGAGCTTAATGAGGAAACGGAAGCATATGTCAATGCTGTTGTTCAAAGTTTACCTGTTAAAGATGTATTTCTTCCACTCATTAAAAGTGAACAAGCTAATGACCCTATTTGTTTAAAACTCAAAGCTTACGCACTTATGGCTTGTCCTAGCCTATCAAATTTACCAGATGACATGCATCCCAACAATCAATACAAGCAGGATATTGGTTATGATGAAAATCGTGCTCTTTAAGCTTCGAGAATAGACATACCTCCTTCATTACAAAAGCAGTGCTTGGATTTCATTCATGAAGGACCTCAAGGTATTGTAAAATGTCGTAGAAGGGCTAAAGAGTCAGTATCGTGGATTGGGCTATTCTCACAACTAGAGAGCATGATTAGAAATTGTCCAAAGTGTATTCAGGAAAGAGTGAATATTAGGGAACCTTATTATAGAGATAGCCTTCCTGAGCAACCATGGCTAAATCTGGCAGTGGATTTGTTTAAATGTGGTAAATGGTATCTTATTATAACTGGTTACTACTCTCATTTTTTTTTTAAATTATGCCCTTTTCTAGTTCAACTGAATTTGTTATCCTAGAAAAACTTAAAGAAGTATTTGCTCGTTTTGGTATCCCCGAAGTAGTAAGGACTGATGGGGGACCCCAGTTTAAATCTCAATTTGGGAGATTTGGTCAGAGTTTTAATTTCAAACATATTACCTCCTCTCCATATTTTTCTCAATGCAATGGAGCAGAAGAAGTAGCTGTTACAGTGGCAAAAATGCTACTTAAGAAAAATGATGGGGATTTATCTTTAGCACTGTTAGCCTACCGTACCACTCCACTGCAAAACTGTTTCAGTCCTGGGGAGTTGTTGATGAATCGTCACTTACGATCTACACTTCCAATGCTTCCATCTAGGTACACCAAGGTCATTAATAGTAAGGACATTGTATTAGAAAGGGAGAATACTTGGATGAAAAAGACGGCTAGTAGGTATAATATAAGACAAAGCTAAGAATTTACCTGACTTGGAGGTTATGAGTACAGTATGGGTGACAGATATGAGTCAATATGGTCAGGTAAAGGATAAATGTGAGGAACCAAGAAGTTATTTAGTGGAAACTAGTGAAGGAGTATATGGAAGGAATAGATGGTTTCTGGTTCCAGCACCTTACTTTAATTGGGAAACTGACTTAAGGAAACCCAAGTTCCCTGTAATGCTAAATGATCCTGCAAATGGGATTGATAGGATTTCAGAGGTACTGGATAGGGATACTACGATGAACCCAAGTGATAGGTGAGAAGCTGAGTTAGGACTTTTATTAGGTTATGATTATTAGCAGTATTAGTGAATAAAATAATAATAGTGGCTAGGCATGTTGGTATTGTGGAGGAAGATATTAAATGCATTGGTTTGGACCGAAATGAGAATGGAAAGGAAAATGACTGAAAAAGTTACAAAGATTCTGATACACAGGATGTACATATGAGAGATGAATTTGAGGTAAATGAGCAAAAATCCATAATTATTGAAAAGAATGTCAACGATGAGATTGAACTACATAAAACACTAGAGTTGAGAAGATGAAAAACAGTAAAACATGTAGCGAGTAGATTTGACGATAGTTATGTATACAACAACTATATTGATGTAAATTATTGTTGCGTTGATAGTAAATATACAATTAAAGAAAGTGGGCCTATCACGATCACGGCCTACTTCACGATCACAGTAGGCTTAGGCTTCATTTTTGAGGGGACGCCGTATAAAACTGCTCTTCAAACGCGAGCATTCACACGTAACCCAAAGTAACATCTTCTATTACATGAATTATGTCGTTTACCCGTCATAGCAATAAGCAAGAATGGTGGTCACAACATGTGGTTTACTTACCTGACCGGGTCCTTTGGAATTCGGAAGAGTTTATGCTCACGGGATGCTGAGCTGCACCCAAGGGCCGCACACCTCCTACTCCTCAAATATTGAACATCCATGTTCAAAATTTCCAATAATCTTCTGGGTTCGTCACGGATTAAAAGGCTAACCTTTTAGGCGGGACAAGGCACACGATCTCCGAAGTCTGGCTCTTGACATAACAATTGAAGCAACTGTACAATGTTCAGCTAATACAATTGCGTTGGTTATTTTGGCGCAATATGTATTATTCCAAATAAAATATCGTTCATATGTATACATTGATTACAATATAGAAATTTTAAATAATTTTTTCCGCTGTACTGTTGTTTAATTTTTTAATTAAAAGTTATTAAAACTCAATGGATTATGTTGGTAACATTGAGACGACATCTACAGTGGCGCCGCTAACATTTCATCCCCGGTTTCACAAGGTACTACGATCACAAAACATCCTACGTCGTCGGCCAATCCCGCTTGCACCCCCCTGTTCTGGGACGACCCGCGGAAAGACTCGAGACATTTTCGAATCGATTAGAAGGGGAGACGGCCCGGAGAGGGGGGGGAAGAAGGAAGAGAGAGGCGACGAAATCATCACAGCGCCTGGATTTCCGCGATCACAACAAAGCGGTGGGAAGGGGATCGGGATATGCGGATTGAAGGAGGGTCTCCCCGGCGCCGCCAACGGCAAAACCATGAAGTTCGGAGGTGCGACCTCGACTATTTCCATAGCACATGATGGCAAACTTCAAAAGCCTCACATAGGCAGAGCTACTTCTCATTAGTCCAAGGTTTTATTGAAAAATATGAGCAGTTTAACCAAAGACTAACTACTCCACTTTTAAACAAGGTGAAGAAACCGACGAGATTCGGTGGGCTTTGGGACCTTGGTTTGAGTTTCTACTTAATAATACATACTAAAAATCAACAATAGTAATTGATAAATTCATCTAGTTCGATTTTTAACTCGCGCTGTGGTTTCTCTAGACAAATGAATCCCGAACTCCACGCAAAATGTTACATGGATTTATGTCACCCGGAGGCATGAGAACAAAGAGTAATTCACTGAAAGTATATCCTACATACATTAGTAATCGCATCGATGCCACTATAGCGGAAGCTAAAATCAAACCTTACGCACCAAGCTGGGAGTCTGCATTCATGCTTCAAATTCATTTACCACACACAAAAGTTATACCAAAAAAAACCTAAGGACAATCTCAAGCAACTAACTCCAAATTACTGACCCCCTCTCAAGAGTCGTTTCACTATCACTACGCAGTTAGGTCGAGATAAAACAAGCTGGATTTAGTTAAACACATAACATTGTGTAAGAACGAATTTTTCTATGGTTGATGTTGACCTCGCTACAAGCGACCCAGAACTACGCGTGCTAATCGTTCTTTACCTAAAATATAAAAACTATAGCGAAACCTAGACTCGGGAGACAGAAAAACATGTAATAAGTCTAGAAAAATCCCCTTTGCACGCTTCGGAAACAGTTTTGGGCGTGAGCGGGCTTATTAGAAAGCCTCGAAAGATTTAAAGAAGAATATAAATCATGAAAAAGTCTATAAAGCGATATACCCAACAATGATTATTTCCTAGGCTCGAGTAAAAATGATGGGAAATACTTAAATTGTTTCCACTATACTAAAACTCTGCACTACGAACATATCAGGGTAACAACACGAATAGCAATGGAGTTAAAGCATTATGAAGGCCTCACCCCCGACAAAAAGGCTAAGGACTTTCAATTATGAATTTAATAATTAAGCAACGTCATATACTAACACCCGTTTTATTTAGAAAGTAACCTCAGAGTGTATCTACGGAACAAAAAAAATGAATATAAAAAGGATGAATATGTTTTCCCGGCGATAAACAGGAGTAGTTGAAAAATTCTGCTAGTCCGAGAAAAAGGGTAAGAAAAATAACATATTTATCTACATTTTGTACTGAAATACTGACTTTGAAACCGGCAATACGAACGAAAAGACATCGTGGAAACCACGAATCTGTAGTCACATAAACGTAGTTTTATGTAAAAACTAAAACGTCCCCATTTCAGGCGGGATCAGAACCTTCAGAATTTTAATTACAAGGCGAGCAAAATCTCCAATTCGCCTTTGCGAGAAACCAGCAAGTAATTAAATCACTAGCAGTTTCCTAAATAAGAATGACAAATCACGGTGCCGCTAATGTATTCTGACATCTCTGCCAATGGCCTGTCTGGAGCACTACCAACCCGGGAAGGCGGCCGTCGCTCGTTAGTCAGAGGGTCCATGAACGCTGAGAGTGCACGGAACTCCGCCGACGTATTGCGCAAGGGAGAGCCTTGTAAGCATGTAAAAATGGCCATCGGTCACCTCAGGAAGGACGAGAGGACAAGATCTTCGACAGGAGTGAGCCCTTTATTCACCAATGCCTTATCCGCTCTTTTCCGACCCCTTTCTCAGCCGCCTAAAGGCATAGGTCGGCAAAGCACGCGAGCCACATGTGGCTCGGAAGTAAAATTTAAAATGGAGATAAAACTATCGTAGTTTCTTTTAAAAAATTGGAATTAGTCCATAAAAGTGGCATAGTTTCCATGGCTGACTTCATCTGGGAATCGCGTGTTATATAAAAAACACTGTTTACAAACCGGACATTAATAAATGTTCTCAGGAAATACAAGCTCACCAGTCATACAAAAACAAAGAGGGAATTTTAGAGTGATTTTCTACTTTCCCTCCCTACTCCCTCCTGTAAGCGCCGATGCCACCGCACCCGGCTGACGGCGCCCCAGAGACGAATGCAGAGAAGGGAGCAAGTCGTCTTTTACGTGCGCGCCGACCAGCACGGCTAAAGAAAGGGGGAGGACCGGGATACGGCGACGTGCGACGGTCGGGAACGCTGCCGAGGTAGCGCACAGGTGAAAAACAACACTCGGGTAAACCTGTAAAGCAGGCCCGCTTCTCCCTAAAGGAGGCCACCTGCCGCATTCACACACGCGCTTTGGCCGCGTTCTCGTCGGGAGGGCCCGATTCCGAGGTTCGCCGAATGAAGACCTCCCGAATGTTCCCCGACGTGACACCACACGGGTCGGAGAACAGAGGAGATGCCGCGCTCGCCGACAGCAATGCGAACAAAAAAAAATACAGAGCTCCGGAAAGCGTGAGCAGGCCCGTCTCACCCGTTGGGAATTGCTCTCGTCGACAAACCAGAATGCCACTGGCTCGAAAGTCGAAACCAGTCCTGGACCACGGGCCATTGTTCTGCAACGAGATTTCTACGGTTTGGTTCACTTAATCACAGCAGCCAGAGAATTTCAACAACTGCTGGAAGGAAAACCCCAGCCGGTTGGGAATATAAAATACCACTTGTTGTATCTCTGTTTATCGTGTGAGTCGACTAAAGGGCAGGGAGAAAACAACCACCGCGGACGACCCCGACTGCCTTCGCTACTACTACAAGAAATGTACTGGTTTTCTTGGAAGAATATAACTTCAATTAAGCCTTATGATAACAAAATTTACGGCTGAATTTGTTTTGATTCCATTGCCTTGATTGAAACACAGTTGACATCATCATAAGCATAAGAGACCTAAAAGTAAAAGGTGCAAAGTACTCACCTGTCGACGCATCCTAAAACCATTAACACTGAAGGGAAAATACTATGTGACGCAACTGCGTCATCTCGCTTTGTCTAGTGCAGATTTTGTACTTAACTGAATATTTTGTGGCGAAAAACTATAGCGTAATTTGCTAAATGAAAAATTTCTACAATACTACATCATTTTAGGTAAATTGGAGGAATGAATTTTCGTCAAAATGTGTATCTCTTAAAATGTGTCGTAAGTAATACCGCATTCCACCATGTCAACCAACTTCCTCAGGGATCTAGTTATATGGTAAGCGTTTTTAGGCGACGTAGTATAGTCCTCAGTACTATAAGACTCATCTCAGTATTATGCTAGCAACCTCGAGGAGGTATGGCGGTATGGATGAAACACCAGCGCCACAAACATAGTTTCATTTTTCCCATAACGTACCGTGCCATATTTCTAGAAGAGGAACAAGATAATTTCGTTATAATTTTCCCTCGCCGTGAATCCACGCCTTCGTTCTATGGCTCAAAATAATTGACGCGTTTTAAACCTTCTTATGAGCAACCACAAAAGAAAGATGGAAAAACGCGCACTTTCCTGAGCTCGAGAAACCACAA
Organism: Platycnemis pennipes; assembly: GCA_933228895.1. NCBI lineage: Eukaryota > Metazoa > Arthropoda > Insecta > Odonata > Platycnemididae > Platycnemis > Platycnemis pennipes. Next base: position 117,445,853 of record OW121850.1, read on the forward strand.
GAGTACACCATAAACCTAGAAAGCTTCCTCGAAAAAAATGTGAAAAGTGGTTTACCCGCGTTCTAGTTGGTTCCGTGAGCTGAAAGTTTTGACTGAATCAATGAATCCTTCCCGCCCAAAAATAAAACAAGAACCTGTATACGCTATAATATTTCGATACGTATTGAGGGTATACGTATAGGTATCAGTCATCTCCAATGCAATGCAATCATACTAAGAAGAGTACCTAATTAAAACGTCACTTGGGGTTCGAATAAGCCTTTAAAAGGGTAAATTCATACAAATGACCGAGTTACAAATGGCAAATGAGTTGATAAGACGCGTTCAAAGACCGCGTCGCATTTCTGTGTAACGTACGTGATGAAATAGATGAAGCCAGAATGAAAAGTATAACCATGAATGAGACGACAGGCGATGACATTCTAAGAAGACCGCGGAAAAGAGCTTTTCATCTCCAGTGCGATAATGCAATGAGAAAGCATGTTCTTATAAATGGAGATATAAAATCATGGACAGTGGAAATGCTTCAGCAGAGGCGATATTTCTCAGCAGAGATATCGCCTTGGCAAATCCATTCGGCTATCTTACAGTAAGTCAACGATAAACACGACGAGAAAACGCGAACGACTGTCACGCTTTCCAATGTTTGCAATTTCGGAACAAGGAGATAGTAACCCCAACCATATTGGCTTTACTATGAAGCTTCAACCTGTAAAATTGTGAGACACGCTACTTTTATTTTCTAGGCAAATAATAACTCCTAAGGTTTCATTCTACATTGAATTACTTTTCCGATGGAGAAGTGCACTCATCTCAACATAAACCGGTGAAAGCCTTGAATCCTACTCGATGACACATTTGAATTGACTGAGCACGATAAGCAATTGAGGTATTATAAAACTATCAATACATAGGATAATATTAACGATTCAAGATTAATTAGAGACTCACCGATTAAACAAAGATCAAAAAGAGTTTTCTATCGTTCCTCAGCATTTCAAGACATTTGAATCAATCAAAGGTTACTTAAAGACATTTCTTGGCAAAGAAGAAAGGCAAGGAATCACGGGCCAATAGATATTAACCCAGCTGAAAAGGCCTTCGGATGACAAATATTCAAGATATGGAGTGGCAAGAAATCTTATTAATTTCCGGTGCTTTTGTAACATAATATGATCGTCAAGAGGACATTTCCAATTCTAGGACTTGCTTAAAAAAAAAAAAGTCATTTCTCCCGAATCATAAGTCGCAGTCACCCTATCTCCATGTTCCCCGAATTTACGCACAAGCTAGTGTCACGATCTGATTCGAGAGCAGTAAAAAGTGTGACTCGCGCCGCCTTTCCCAGAGAAATAGACTCGGGACGGGGAGATAAGGCTTTGACTCTGTCTCCAACGACCGAATTGTTGCGTCACCCGAGACGGGATGGATGTGCGTGAATGGGTGGGTGGGTGTCGAAAGAGACCGAGTCGCAGATAAGTGAAACGACGGTCTCGCACTGGCCCACACACACGACAGGCCCCTTCCTCCCACGATGGGGTACATGCCCCAGGGATTTTGCTACAGGGCTACGAAATACGTTTCGCCTACATAATTTTCTGGCAAAGTAATAGAGTACTGGGCAAATGTGACGATTATGTACGAGAAATAAGCTACTTTTCCCTCGTCAGACCTCATTTGGAATACGCTGCCAGGATATGATCCATACGAAATAGGCTTAAAAAATGAACTTGAACATGTGCAGCGAAGATCGGAAAGATTTGTAAAGGGACGATATGATAACTATATTAGCGTAACCAGTAATTTAGATGAACTAACCTGGGAATTATCACCAGATCGTAGGTTGAAAGTTAGACTTAATCTCCTAAATAAAGCCCATGATTATATTTTCACTGATGACGTTAAAAATATTTTGCGACTTAATATGGTAGACTGAACCATAAAAAAATTAGAGAAATTGATTGCCGACTGACAGATTCAAAATGTCCTTTCCTCGTACAATTAGGGATATATGAATAGCTGTAAACATATCCAGTAGCATAAATACGAATGTGTCAATAGATAGTACAGGTAGTTGATAGATGGCGTAAGGACTGTAAGCTAACCCAACTAACAGCATGTATTTGCATACTTCCTTTGTATCTTTTTTAAATTAGAAGTTTAGACCAGAATATTATTACTCATCCTTTTTATGCATGATATGCAATGCATGTTTGGTGTGAATTCACCCCCTGCCACACACCTTTACGGCGGCTTGAAGGGGATTGTGTAGAGATGTAGAGGTGTCTCACGAAGTAGCCTGATCAGTTACTCTCTGCAAAGTAGTTAGATGTGTTTAGTTTAAAAAACGGCTGTGATGGATTGCGGCTACTTCACAACCGAACAAAATAAAAACAGAAAGGATGATATCACTTCTCCCAGCGAGAAAATAAAACACATTAGGACATATACCCAAGTATAAGTGTTAATTTTAGATCACAAACACGGACGGCGAGTGCTGTTACTTACTGGAAGTTGAAATATATATTCAGTCATCATTTCCAGAATAGATGGAGAAGTGTATTACCTTAACATTTCATCCCTCACTCTGTGAATTTCCTGAGCTTCATGAAAATCGTGCGTTTAAGTGCTAGGAATGGTATAGTAGATGTGAGAATTAATTTACGTAACTCTGCAATATAAAGGAATCCCGGCCGGCTATAGGTACACTAAAACAGCAGAAATATAATGGTTCGTGAGACACTGCATAGCTACTTAGAAAGATTGGTCTTAACGAATTGAATTAAGGCACTATCTCGCATATTTGAATGTATATTTTTCATTCGCACCACTAAATGGTTGATCGCTTGAATGTGGATGTGAGTAAGATCGGTGGGAACGAGGTAAACTGGGGAAAGGAGAGAAAGTGCGAGGAATGAGATGGACGAGGTGCTGTGGATGGGAAAGGCCAGAAACAAAGGGAGAAATCGCGGAGATATTTCCCCGGGAGATAAAAGCTATTTCCACGAGAGACAAATGGGAATGCAACGGTCCGCTTTGGTCTCATTCATCCTCCCCTAACCCTCCAATCGCCGCCAACAATACCACCATTTTTCCACCGAGCTGTCCCGGACCCCACCACGCGACTGAAGAAAGTCTGAAAACCGTTGGAATGCAATGTGACCTCTCTTTCTATCCATGCCCTTACTTTCCCGTTCCTCGCGTCCACAAGAAGGGCAACGGTGGTTCCCGCTAGCAGTCGTGAATTCGGACGCAGGAGACTTGCTGAGCGGCTTTATGATGAACTGCCTCACAATTTCGTTAGGGGCAGGCCTTACGACATTGCTTTTGACGGTATGGGAATTTACATGAAATTTTTAGTGTTGTGGTTTCCCAACCTGAGGGCCCGAGTCCGACTCTTGGCCGTGACACATTCCATTGCTATACCAGTCCCGATGACTATTTTTAAATATCTTAGAATAAGACTGACACATGATCTTTCCTGGGGTAAACATATACGTGAAATAATTGGTCAAGGTAATCGTAAACTGGGTTTCATTAAAAGAGTATTGGGTAAATGTGACGATCATGTACGAGAAATCAGCTACTTTTCCCTTGTTAGACCTCATTTGGAATATGCTGCCAGTGTATGGGATCCCTACGAAATCGGTCTAAGTAATGAACTTGAACGTGTGCAGCGAAGATCGGCAAGATTTGTAAAAGGACGATACGATAATTATATTAGCGTAACCAGTCTATTAAATGAATTGAAATGGGAATCATTGTCAGATCGCAGGTTGAAATTTAGACTTAATCTCTTAAACAAATTCCAAGATAATATTTTCAGTGATGATGTTAAAAATATTTTACGAACCCCAACTTACTATGGCAGACTGGACCATAATCATAAAATTAGAGAAATTGGTTGCCGAACTGACCGATTCAAAATGTCCTTTTTCCCTCGCACATTTAGAGATACGAGAATAACGGTAAATATGTCCTATCGGAGAGTAGCAATGAATAGCATTGGTAGCTGCATGTTGGTATGAGTACTTAAGGCTAACCCTACTAACAGAATGTTTTTGCATGTTTGCTTTGCAATTTCTATCTTTTTTAAATAGTGTAGGTCTGACTACTATATTAATACTATTACTTTTTTATGCATGATATGTAGTGCATGTTTGGTGAGCAATCACCCCCTGCCACACACCCTTGTGGTGGCTTGCAGGGTATTATGTAGATGTAGATGAAATGAGTGCTGCACGGAGAGCACTTCAGGTTCAATGCTAACGCCTGTCAACGCCCACGCCTGTCGCATGGAACGTGACGCGGTGGACTCCTTTGATCCTGAGAGACTGCTGGGTTTCCATCCACTCTTCCTCTTCTCTTACATTCCTTCTTCATTCTCATCCACTTCTACCCTAATACCAACCCATTTTTAATGGCAAAAATGACCTTATTGATCACCTCCCCTACTAATAACATTATGTCCATCCTGGATTCAGCACAGAAATTGCGACGAAAAACATCAACACAATAGATCTGTGATTAAAGGAAGATATGAATACCAAACCCAAATGTCCTCACCACTGAACAATACCAGAGGACACATTCGAATCGGAAAAAAGAAATATATCAAGGAAGAAGACGAAACCAATGACAAGGCGAGCGACTCATATTGCTGTCAGCTATGAAGCAATAGCTTCCAAGGAGGAGCGAATTGACTTTGATGGATTTACAATTTTGAGTCATTCCTTTGACCCGTAGGAGCCCCCTTGAGGTCGCATCCTTCATTTGTCTTCCTGCACTGATTTCTCGGAATCAATATCGTGGTGTATTAAAGGAACTACGCCTTAAACTTATCTGGGACGATGAAGGCACCCAGACAAAACCGAAGAAAGCAACATGCAGAACTATAGCCAGAGTAAGCATTACACAGCCAAGGAAGGTTTTACCGCGAGAAATGGATGGCCGAAACTGCCGAGACCCATTACGCATTCGAGGGGTAGGGCACGTTATTTATTAAACATTACTCTTACTGTTAATAAATATTAAGTAGCCCGGAAAGTGAAAACCCTCATCTATTGGGACTTGAACCGCGACTCGAGTGACAGGCACGTGAGTTACCCCACCGCAACCGAAGAATGGATGTGAACCTGATACCGAATCAGTAACCTGAATAAAACCACCAGTGAGAGATCACAACACCCTCCATTCTTCAGACTCTTATTTTGAGGAGACGGGAAGTGAGAAACGAAACTTTACCTGCAGTATTGTGCGATATAATGTAAGAAGTGAGCAAGTGAAGTGTAAAGTAGTGTGCGATATCATTTCGCCTCGCCATCTCTCCTCCTTGAATAATTCGTTCACGCTTAAGTCATCAAGGTGCGAAGGGCTTTTTTACATGGCCATGGTTAGTCTAATAATATTTTTGAGCCGTAAAAGCGGCTACGCGCTAAACAACAAACTGCATGGACAATGCCCCGTATATATGTACTACTGCGTGTAAAACAGATCCTTCTCTGTTTTCAAGCAATTCCCCAAGAAAATTCCACGATTATTGCTCTCTACAAGCCACAAAAATATGTAAAAATTGAGGCGCTCGGGGCTAGATAATGGTAAGCCACACACTGAAAAATATTGAGATCTGTACCCCTTTCTTATCTGCTAGACGATGGGAAGCCACTGGCGGAGTATTATATGAAGAAACCAAGAGATGGCAGCACACACCTTGTTATGATGTATTGCACCAAGACACAACACCTAATTTAGGGAATTTTTCGAACCTTCAGATGACACTCTTGTAAAATTTCCTAAATGTGGCTTACCATTATCTTGCCCCGAGCGCCTCAATTATACTATATCCGATATGTCGTCAGTAACCTATGACAACCACATTTTACCCTTGTACCATATTCAAAACACGCCTCCCTCTCTCTACTAGCGCCAGAATGGACTTTCTCTGATTACTCCTTTATATGAAGTCTTACACTGGCAACAAAAGTCACATTAGCCGTAATAATTTCAATTAGCGTAAATCAACTGGTTTCCTCCAATTGTGAGTTTCCATATAAACATGTGCACGCACGATGCCTTTGCTGCAAAAAAACACACGCTGAATGATAATTTTTCGAAGGAAGTTTCTCGATTATTGCCGCGTGTAATTCTGCTGGTGCTGAAACTCGCAGTAAAATATGTCCACAGCACAAATTAATGGTTAAATAATTCACACTGGGCAATTAAGCGCCTCGAGTAAAACGGCTGTAACAGAAATCTCTCAATCGACCAGGTGGGAGGCCGGAGAGTGAAAGGAAGGTGGGTTTCTCAGCCAATTGTATCGCCATTCGAAGACGCTCGAATTCTCTGGCATGTCGGTGTTTGTCATTACTTAATAATAGAGCAGCAGAGTATATTCGCAGCATATTTCTTTCACGCACATAAGTTTCATCACCGAAACATGAAAACCAAACGTACATTGAGAGGCTCACCGCCCACACGAAATATTGGAAGGGATATTACACCTAATTTAGAACCAAACCATTCAGTCATTAAGATAATAAAGGCACAGAAGGGAACTTACACAAGTGCATTAAATAATAATAGTACTTTATTTTTTCCTTGAAGATTCTGAAACTTTAATGGTCCGCCAACAATGGATTAATCGATTGAGGCTAAGACAGTGAGTCGCACATAAGCTAAGAAATATCGAGACGGGCTCCACCCGTTATCATTCACAGAGAATAGAAGGTGAAAGAACAACAAAGGAGTGGGACTACTAGAATGAATCAACCATGCCCATTAAGCCAACGTAGTACGCACTTCGTCGTTATGACTCACGCACTTCGGCAGGCACCTCATACTAATGGGCACGACAGAATGCAATGGAAGGTGGGTGGATTCGGAGGTTGAAATGAGAGGTGGCGAAGATAATGAGTCGAGAGTAGGAGCTGTGGGAATCTGAATGGAAAGGCGTCTTACGACTCTCGTCACCAACGGCGCTCTAAGCGTGCAATGCTTAATTAGGAATTTAGGTTTCCACTGGCGACGATTGGCGAGAATGAAGTCCGTGACACATTTCACGTGCCGACGACTCTCGAGCCAAACGGGTTGGAAGAACCACTCGACGAGAAATTTAGAGAGGCCACCTCTTGCGAGATTTATAGTGATCGATCAAGTCGCCATATCGTCTCGTGATTCCTTTCACATTCACAGCTGTTGAGGACGCAAAGGCTGTGCACTTTCTCACCAGAGAAATATCACCCGCTCGTAACCAAAGCTAATTCACCCTTCTCTCACTACAGCAATAGTATTCGCATTACATCAAAGGATACGGTCCCTATTTGGGATCCCTACGAAATCGGTCTAAGTAATGAACTTGAACGTGTGCAGCGAAGATCGGCAAGATTTGTAAAAGGACGATACGATAATTATATTAGCGTAACCAGTCGATTAAATGAATTGAAATGGGAATCATTGTCAGATCGCAGGTTGAAATTTAGACTTAATCTCTTACACAAATTCCAAGGCAATATTTTCAGTGATGATGTTAAAAATATTTTACGAACCCCAACTTACTATGGCAGACTGGACCATAATCATAAAGTTAGAGAAATTGGTTGCCGAACTGACCGATTCAAAATGTCCTTTTTCCCTCGCACAATTAGAGATACGAATAACGGTAAATATGTCCTATCGGAGAGTAGCAATGAATAGCATTGGTAGCTGCATGTTGGTATGAGTACTTAAAGCTAACCCTGCTAACAGAATGTTTTTGCATGTTTGCTTTGCAATTTCTATCGTTTTTAAATAGTGTAGGTCTGACTACTATATTAATACTATTCCTTTTTTATGCATGATATGTAGTGCATGTTTGGTGAGCAATCGCCCCCTGCCACACACCCTTGTGGTGGCTTGCAGGGTATTATGTAGATGTAGATGTAGATGAAAGGATACCAAACGCGAGGACGCGATTGAGGACACTTTTAACAGCGTTTGGCTTCATTTGAAGGAACGGTTTGACGTTACTTGGTCAAGTATACATATATTTTACGAGAATTTGTAACGCTTAGGGTAACTCGATCAGTATAAAACATAAAATCTTGCATTTACGAATCCACCATAAATGTAGGATAATTAATGGTATATTAAAACTCGGGATGTGGCCTTTCAGGTGGTGGTCCGATTAGGAACTTCATAAATTTTGACCGACTGCAAGAAAATACATTTGTTCAGACTAAATCTTGGAAATGATCAACTTATTGAAGAGCATCATTATCAGGAGACAAAGCCAACAGTACTGGTACCGATAATATAAATGCATACAATCACAGAATATTATCACAAGCGATTTTCCAAAGCAACATATTAATCCATTACAGGGCAACTGGCGCATGATACTCAGAAAGGATAAAGATTCGCAAAACCTCTTGAGTACATTGCGATGTGGGGAATTGTACACATTAAAATGTGCTCAAGGCAATCGTTAAGGCGAGGAGGCATAATAACATAATACTCGAATAGCTGAAGTAATATTTGACGCCAATCAGTCATATTTCAACCGAACAAAATAAACATTGAAACTTTTGCTATGAGATTTGAGGCAAACAATGCTAAAGACATCCACATTCATTGCCACGCGAAAAAAATCACCTGGACCGGGAAGGCACGGAATTTCCTGCAGTGCTAAAGACAGGTACTCATTTACGTCTACATCCACACTATACCCTGCAAGTCACCGCGAGGGTGTGTGGCAGGGGGTGAATATCACCAAGCATGCACTACCGGCATGCAAACAAGCAACTATAGGGTCTCATGCAACTAGATTGTTAGCATCTATAGTATTTAAGGGATTAATACATGAATCATGCACTACAGACTACTCTAAAATATTTCCCCTACTTATCCCTTTGCTATGCTGCCTATTCTGTTCCCTTATAGTACGGGGGAAAAATGCCATTTTGAATCCATCAGTACAACAATCTATCTCTCTAATCTTGTTTATCTGATCGAATCTAGCATAATAAGCTGGTGTTTTTAATATGTGTCTAACATCTTCAGTAAAGCTATCCGATTGAAATTCCTCTAATAAATTTAATCTGTACCTTAACCTACGCTCTGATAATGACTCCCACCCTAATTCCTGTATTAATTCTGAAACACTACTCAACCTATCGCAATAGCTTTTAACGAATTTAGCTGCTCTACGCTGCATACTGTCTAGTTCTCTGATCAAACCTAATTCATACGGATCCCATACTCCGTCATTTTGAAATCATGTTCAATGTTCATGTTCATCCACGTACAGGATGAGCAGGCCCATACGAAGGAAATTCGAGCCGAATGATGCATTCCTACGCAGGCTCCATCACGGCTCTTAGACGTTGCTTCCCAAAGTCATTCGTCTGGTGAATTGATCCCCCTTACATGGGGAGACTTCCACTCGTGGGCTTTGGGTCAAGGACTGCGTGGGTATCCTTATAAGACTCCGAAAACGGACGGGAATCGACGGCACTATTTCCCAATTGTGGAGGGGTTGATTACTAAGATCACCAGAACACAGGCATTACACCCCACTTTGGAAACTGATAAGCCACACTACTCCTAAATAACCGGTGGCCACAACAGCAACGGCTAATGGGACTAATGGGAGCGCTCTATACTCACAGCGTTAAAATTTGAACTCATCCAGCGAGTTCCACTTCATGGCATTCCAAAACGTAAAATTACCGGAGTGCTTTGCAGCAGTTAACTCGCCGTCAAGGAGACAGATTATGATACAAACCCATTAAGTCAATGAACGACAGATTTACATGCTCAGTGCCACTTACATGCCATTCTTTTACAAATCAATCCTAAGCGGCTATCGCTGCGGTGTACCATATCATTCAGGGAGCCCAAGAACGGCACGGAGAAAGAAACTGGTCCCCCTTTCCTGACGTGTGCATTTGATTCGCCGTTAAGCTTAGTACTTGGTGGACTCCAACCCCCACAAACCGGAATTTCGGTTTGAAGACTACGGTTGTTTGATAATAATAACTACAAGAAGTAAAGACAACCCATTACCTACCATACGGGGAATAGGTAGGGTAGGTTTAAAAAAATGAAAGAAAGAATTAATTAGTATATAACATACACATAAACATTTACATTAATAAAATAAATGATAAATATATTATCTACAAATTTTAATTAATGTAATTGGTTTATATTAAGTCAATATATATTATAATAGATATAATTATAGTTTCTACTCTTTAATTATTTTACTGGAAGAAATTAAAATATTAAAGAAAGAATTGACATGACTGTGTCCGGCAAGACGTAGTGGAATGATATCATGATAAGACACAAGATATAGCACTTATTCCACAGGTTTTTATTAGTGGTACAACGCGTTTCAGCGGTTAAGCCATCATCAGGTACCCGATGATGGCTTAACCTCTGAAACGCGTTGTACCACTAATAAAAACCTGTGGAATAAGTGCTAGGTATATCTTGTCTCTTATCATTATTATAAAGAATTAACAATTATGTAACATACATGAATTCCACTCGCCTTTGAGATAACAACTTGGTGAACTCAAACCCTCACAAAGCAGACCTTCAGGTTGAATATTGTGGTTGGTTGATAATAAACACGACGATGAACTAAAGCTAATGCCATTAACGTTCAGGGAATAAGTAGGGCAGGTTAAAAATTTTAAGTATGACTTGTACCGCACTTGTTCCTTACTCCCATGGACACCCACGACTGATTGAAACCACAAGGAAGGCAAGGATTTCACGGGAGGAGCAGGGCGGATCCACGCCAACCGCACACACCCTGCTCTGCACTTCGGGAGGCCCAAGCGATTTCACGGCCGCGACGCGCTTTGTCACGATCGGCCGTCCCCGCCCATTCGGGGGGTGTGGCCGTGCACCACGGCCCACCGACGATTAATCATCACCCCCGGCCCTATGAAAGGCTCCGGGGGCAGGGGAAGGAGGCAGGTGAGGCTCCCAAGGAGGGAGGGGGGGACGACCCCTGTCACAATAGAGGAGATGGCCCCAGGATACATGCATCTAAACTTCCCCGAAAGGCGCTGCTCTCCGTCCTCGCCTCTTCCGCAATTCCTCCCCGGACTAACCATCGCACACCAACTAATTTCTTCTACATCTACATACTACCCTGCAAGCCACCACAAAGGTGTGTGGCAAGGGGTGTATTCTCTCCAAACATCCACTTCATATCATGCATAAAAAAGAATTAGTATTTATATGCTGTTCTAAACTTCCGAATTTAAAAAAAAGATAGAAATTGCAAAGCAAACATGGAAGAACATGCTGTTAGTTGGGTTAGCTTCAAGTCCTTATACCAACATGCAGCTACCAATGTTAACCATTGTTACACTCGTATTGGATATATTTACCGTTATTCATATCCCTAATTGTACCAGGAAAAAAGGACATTTGAATCTGTTAGTTCGGCAATCAATTTCTCTAATTTTGTGATTATGGTCCAGTCTACCATAGTAAGTTGGGGTTCGCAAAATATTTTTAACATCATCACTGAAAATATGGTCTTGGAATTTGTTTAAGAGATTAAGTCTAAGTTTCAACCTGCGATTTGACAATGATTCCCAATTTAATTCATTTAATAGACTGGTTACGCTAATAGAAATTAACACAAGAGATATTAAGTTTGATATGGAACTGGGCACGATGCATATTTGATGCTGTCCGAATGTTTCCGGGTTTCCTTGCACGTTAGTTGGCTTCATGACAACAGTTTCGTTGACTATACTGTCAGCGTCTTCAGGTCGAAGGACGTTCGACCTTGCTGGGCTTTTAAAAACACATAATACCGACCACCTTCGACCTAAAGACGCTGACATGATAGTTAGCGAAACTGTTGTCATGAAGCCAACTAACGCGGAAGGAAACCCGGAACCATACAGAGCATAACAAATCAATGCCGCGGAAACCTTTGATCTAATGTGATACATATTTTATTATTAAATTGCCTGAAAGTATATTATTAATATATACACGTTGCATGTGAGTAGTGCATCACGGAGTAGTATTTTTGTATGCCTGTATGACAATTAGTCTAACATTAGTTTTCTCTGGTATACATAATATGCATGCCTGGTGAAGGTTCACTCCCCGTCACACACCCATGCAGTGACTTGCAGGGTATTGTAGGTCAACTTAGCAGTTCATGGATAGGTATTAATATTTCACAACGGCACATGTAAAGACCCTACTCCCTAATTATTTATCTCCTTCCCGTTGAAGTCCGGTAGGCACCACCAGCCAATGTAGATAATAGCAATGAAAAGCGTTGTGACTTCCACAATTTTATTAAACGAACTACCGGTTTCGGCTGTCAAGCCATCCTCAGGTACATGTTTATTAAAAAAAAATGCAGATCATTTCCTAAACACATTCATCACGAAAACAAGTATTTTAAAACACAATACCAACATTCTCGGCAAAAGTCGATACTTGAAGACGAGTCATCGCCCAGCCTCTTCCCAATGGACGGGGGGGAGTGAGCGAGAGGGGAGGCGGGTCAGGGCACCAGGCGATGGGCGTGCTGGCCGCCCAGGGCAGGGTCACGCCAGTCACTGCCGAGGGGTGTGCAACGGGAGAAGAGCAGCTGATGCACCGCGGCCTTTCAGGAGCGCCGGCCGGGGGAAGGGATATAAGAATGGGAGGGGCGGCCGTACGGGGGAGATAGATGGGTTACGCGCCCGTTCTTCGGCAAGGGGGTGAAAAGGCACGCCTCGTCGATCACAGGGGGGAATAAAAACGCCCTCGCCTCCCGAGGAACGACGGTTGCCACCGGTTCCGAAACGCGGAAGATTTCCAAAACGGAATTTCATGTGGGCTCACCCTGCTTCTTTAAAACTAATATATTGTTCTCATTACTGATTAACTGAAGTCACGTCAACTGAGGTACCTTGATCGATGGGCAAAAAAACTTCAGATAACCCAGCGAGAATATGCACGCTGCTCACCAGCATTTACTAAGATTGGAACTGGATAGTAATGCGAAAAAGGCACGAATTCCTCACTTCACTCTGGAAACGAGCACCGCCATCTCGACATCGCACCAGGGCGCCACGAAGTGACGGCACAAAAAAGTCTCTCGTTCCTGGAATGCAAGAAAGGGTCTTCACCCTCCACGGGCATGGAGCGGTGTTGCCGGAACGGATGACTGGCGAGCTCAAAATGGGACTTGAATCCAAAAAGTATTCAACGCCTTTCAGCTCAATGCTCCAAGCACCGCGTCTCACAAATGACTACATGCATCCCCAACCAATGAAGTCCTCACGCTGTGCGGCTAATGGACGTGGCTACATCCCTGAGAGGATTGCGAGTCACATGGCCCTCACCTGGTGACGTATTATCATGGAATAAAGCTGAAAAAAAACTACTAAGCCATTGGGTAGTTACCCAAGTTAAGTAAATAACTAAGCTGCATAGTCACGGAGTAGATTCGAGAGCTTCGAAGCAGTATTCTCTACCCTATCAGCCCTATAAAGAAGGTTTGCAAACATTAAATTACCGAGTGTATTGCGAGAAAGAAATAAATTGCAAGGAATGTTAGCAACTACTGACATGAAAAACGGGAACTGATGCGGCCCAAAAATCACGAAAAATAGAACCATTCCAAAATTACAGGCACGATTTTTACGCACGTTGGTGGAAATGATTTTCAGGCAATTGAATTTTCGAGCATACTATTGGGCGTAACGCCCTTTATCACGAAGAATGACTGCAGAAGGTGGTGAGCTGATACCTTCACTCGATGGAACTCAATGGAATTCGGCGCTCTACCCCAACAGGAGTGCCGTCTGTATTTTCAACAGGAAGAGAATTAGGTGAAATGTCTTCAAATCGAGGTGGATATAGTTATTAAGCTCCAAATTAAGTCACACATTCACAACTATCTTTGAGATACATAATAAATTTTCTGCACATTGGAGAGTTTTCATCAAAAACATCTTATATATTCGCTATAAGAAATTCGACCATTTCAAGTCGACACTAAGCATGAGACTTACAAGTAAAGACTTCTATCTGATCTTAAACATTATATTTTGGCCAATATCATGATTATTCAATTTCCAAACCCATGAAAATGGCTTGTTAATGGGATAACCGGGAAACAGATTTTTTATTTAGCCTAGACAATTACATAAAACAAAGAAAATTCATCAGTACAGGTAGTCAAATTCCTGAGCTCCTTTCGGGCCGAGCAAAAGGGGTACGAGATGGTATTACACGAGGAGTGCACAGGGGGGAAACAGTAGTATGACCAGACGCTTACGTCTCGCCGCCACTGACCGGTCTGCAATCCATCATATAAAACTGGAATTTTCAAGCACGGGCGGGTGGAGGGCGCAAAATCAGCGAAGCGAGGCCAATTAACGAGCAGCCATCGGCGGCAGACGCTCAGAGCCACGAGGGGGACTCAAAACGTTCAAGGAAGTAGATTCCACAGGAGTGAAAACACGAACACTCACAGCCGACAGCAACCTCGTACATGCATAATATATTTGCGCTCCTCCACTGACTCCACGGCAGGAGATATTACGGAGGCCCCTACTTACAACATGCATTCGAAGTAATCTCAGGCAATATTCATATGACTTCACTTCGCATTCGAATCGCGAAATAATTAAATTACGGCTCAAAAAAAACATGGCAGCTTCTGGGAAAAGTTATTTCTAAAATTGCTGTCAAACTCCCCAGAAATGCAGCCTACCAACTGGGATGATTTGGAGAACACAGAATGAGTAAATTTATAATTTAGAAAGATTTCGACTAGATCATATAGGACATTTTAAGAATCTAAACCGGCATACGAAGTAATTAACTGAAACAAACACATTGAGCTGCATCCATTACAAAATTAAATGCTTAGTCAACACACCGTCCATTACTTCGTGCAATCTACAGAAGCCTACATCGACAGAGGGTGCAAGAGATAAAATTTTCGCGCTAAAACAGCATCCAACAAAAGGATACTTTAGAGCGGGTTTCTTAAGATGTTTTTCCAAAGTAACCTCCGGGCCATGATGAAGGAGGGATCCGGAATACGCTTTCAGGGAGGTGACGTGGAGTTCTGATATCCCAGCCTTAGTTCAGGTTCTAAACCCAGCAGATGTTTCATTATTATCCCTACATGGATGCCGTGAAGAGAGGATTCCGTTCAGTACTCCGTTCGTCAGCTGTCACTTGAAACTAAGTCTCCTTGGCTGGTAGACTAATGCCGACTCCACGTTCCTATCCACCTTCAAACCCCATCAAACACCTCTCTTCCCGGTCTGAATCACATAACCACCTAGAGTAACTCAGTCGTTATCGCACCGGCCAAGCAACAAAAAGGTCTTGGGATCGAATCCCAACTCGGGAACGGGTGTTTTTATATTTTAGAATAAGGCAAAGGATTACTTTAGGCTATTTAGATTCTCAACTAGTCTCACTTCCACTGTATAGGTCATAAAATCTATATTGCGAGTTGGAAATGGTATACAGAATCACCTCAATACGGTTCGAAGCGGTGTATGAGGCTGTGAAGGAATATCATCTCTGCAGGTAGAATATGTGCACCTATTCGAATCGTAATAGAGACCAATGAAGTAAAAGTAGAAGCGAGACTGTAGTGAGATTCAGAATATGGCCCTCAATCTCGGAAGTTAGAGCACCATGACACCTGATTCTACTACTATTGTATAAGAGGGCCTTAAGGAGGTGGGCTCGCGATTGCTTGAGTCAACTCAGTCTAAGGAATCTTATTAATTTAAGTACGAGTATATGCCTGCTAAGTGATCCTTACTTCACAAAGAAAATTACCTAAGCTATTGAAAGTCACATGTATCACAAGAAATACGATGGAAAGTGGGTTTATTTTTATGATAATTTTAATCAGCTCGACGATGGAGTCAATTCAGCATTTACGTTACAGAAATAAATTCATGTACTCAATGAATTTACTAAAGTATTACACCAGAATATTACTATCAAACGTTATGTTTTAATATTTCTTGAAATATTCTTGAATATCTCATTAGTAATGATATTATTCATCCGCCGACCATTTTGACAGCAGCGACCGCAGCGCCACTTGAAGTCAACTAACGCATTTCGCCTGCTATTGGCGCAGAAATTGGTGGATTTAGCGAAAAATACGGTAGGTTGATACCTTTTTTTTCATGTCATTTTATTCCTTGTGAAATTACGCATAAATATAAGTTTTTTTGCAAAAATGACATGTCACTATGGCATTTTTAAACGTTATGTGACGGCCATTCTCTCCGTTAATCGTATGTAATTTCAAATGCAATTAATGCAAAAAGGAGTATGGGTTGGTATAATTATCTTTACTTTATTAGATAGAGGAACTTTAGTTCTATAAGTGCTGAAAATATAAAAAGAAAATGACATGTCTTTCACTTTTCGGATCAACCTCGTTAAATGAGTGACGCATTTGAAACTCCACTGAAATGGGGTTGAGGATTATCAGGAAGGAGGAACGGAGGCCGAGGGCGTCGACGGGGTCTCGGCCCCTCCCCACGAACGCGGAACGCAAGCGAGAGAAGGGTACGCGCGCAGGAGACACGGGCGTATGCGGTGGCATACCTGGACCCGTAGCAAGAAGAATGAAACGCCGGCCGAGCCAGGAACAAAACCAACAACGGATTCCGATGCGGTTTCAATGGGCAGGAGAGAAAAAAAGAGCCCTCGCATTTGGCCGCTGGAGCGAGAGAGAGCCGAGCGACACACAGAGAAACTATCTCCGCCGCTTCTCCACACGTCGCGGCGGGAAGGAGAAAGGGAGCCGGGGCTCCAACAATCCCACCATTTACCCTGTTTCCACCACCAATGTACCTACTGACAAAAACAGTACCAATTAATGGACATGCTCCACTTTCCCCAAGCTTCTCGCACAGCCATCGCAACAGAGATACGCCCTTTTTCAAGAATTAATAAAGAAAATGTGAAAATGTGAGAAAAAGTGTTATCCAACCTCAGGCACTAAGCAGACATTTGTTTCAAATGTTTTTAAAGAG
The DNA here is from genome assembly GCA_933228895.1 of Platycnemis pennipes. Taxonomy (NCBI): domain Eukaryota; kingdom Metazoa; phylum Arthropoda; class Insecta; order Odonata; family Platycnemididae; genus Platycnemis; species Platycnemis pennipes. The sequence continues at coordinate 117,462,895 of OW121850.1, forward strand.
TAAAAGAATTAGATATTTGAATGAAATTATGTGGGAAAAGGAGAATTAATCAGAGCACAAATTTTAGGGTGATTAACATAGAACAGCTCGAACAATATAGAGGGATGGACGAATATATAATAATGCTAAGACAAGCCGAAATAATCCATCAAAATCTACCATGACTGGTAAGGCAAAATATGATAAAAGAAGAATAACAATCTTCTCTAATTAATCTACAATAAACAGGCACTCATTTTCCAGTACCTTACCTTTACTGAATATCCTAAGTCGATTAACCCTATTTCATTTAGTTCAACCCGCGCGGTCGCATTACACTAATTGTAGGTTAGAGATTGGAGTTTACCACCAGCTTGTAGGCTCAAGTAGGTACTGGCTGGATCTATTGAAATTAGGCGAATTGCTTACTACAAGGGAGAATGATAATGTGATTGATGTCACTGGGTTGATAGTTAATTAAATGGGTTTTATAGTTTATAGGCTTGTTTATCACGCCTGTGTGAGTCACTATATGTACAAGGTAAGACATTAATTACTTTCGACATTTCATCCCTTCAGCCATTTAACCAAAAATAGTTGTATCATACTTGTGCGGTGACTCTCCCGTAGTTTGAAAGTAGAAAATACTGCATGTTGAGCAGCTTCTTACTTGTCGTTTTATCTAAGTCAACAGCAAAATTGGTAGCACAATTAGAGAGAATAGGAATGCGCACACGATGAAAGTGCATGCCTGGTGTTGGGTCAACTTGCTACAAATCTCTGCAGTAGCTTGCAGGGTACTCGGAAATTGTTGATTTGGAACCACTCGTTAACGGAATGAGAACTTAAGTTTTCCATAGCGTTAGACCCTTATACTTAGATGCACAGATGCGACGGTCGGTGTGTAGGCGGGGGAAACGGGGGACAACGAAGAGATGCCTCCAGCCGGGTTGCACAACGGAATTGTACGGCTTATTATGACGCCAAGTCACGAGTCCTCTCGGTGGCAGGCGGGGGAGTATCGCGGGAGGGGAAACAGATGTTGGGGCCCTCGAGGCAGTTACGCCCTGTGCTGCATTACCAATGCAGGGAAAGGAGGAAGAAGCGACCGACTCTGCCCGAGCCGACATTCGGACTTCAGTCTCAGACCGCATTCCCTTCATCAGCTCTACCACAAAAAGATAACCCGGGGTCGGCACTAGATTCCTCGTCCGCACTTGGCAACGACCACTATTGTCCGATATTCCCGCTCTCAGTGTCATGATAAGGTGAAAGAGCTCCTTTTCATTCGAAATGATTAGATGACAAATCGTCATCACTGCTAGCCAGTGAAGCAGTGGATACAGAGAACACATCGGACTCAGTAAATTTAAGCCCTTCCACCAGAATGGAAAAGGTTCACTTTCCTAAAGAGAATCGAGAACAAACGAAAAATAAATAATTATTTCGTCGAAACACATTCGCAACATCAACTATATTCGTCATCATTGGTTGCCATAGCATTTTCTTTAAGTTTTAAGTTCCCACGAGAGGTCACTACTTATCTCGGTTCCCATAGTCCTTATCACCAACAGTTCTCGCAGACGAAGTTCTAGTTCCCTCTCCACCTTTCCTCATATCCGTCACTATTTCTTATATATAAGAAAACATTAAGAAATGGCTCGATTACGATTCCCCTGCGTGCATTGAAAAAAAATCGACAAACTTTTCCCTGTAATCATCAGTGAAGGCCGAAAAACAAACTCAAATGCATTAGATGACAATGCATTGTAAATTGATAAAAACATCAGAGTAGGGTAAACAATCGTTAAAACAGCAAAATTAAGAACAAGTCGTATAGGAAGCCGGCGAAAGCGAACATTCAACTGTCCGGGAAAGTCATGCAACAAACTCAGAATTTGAAAAAGGAAGAAGGCATCATAGCGGGAAATAGAAACGGTAGTGCTTAGAGGGAATGGAGTTCCGTTCCTTCTCACATGATTGATATGAAAATTTAAGAAGTGAAACAGAATTCGTAACGAATACTGGAGCATGAGCTTGTGTAAAGCTTTCCATTAAATAATAAAGAAAATTTATCTCAGAAGCCAGACATAAAATGAGATTAATGATTAGCATTTAGACAATCCAAACTCGACATTTCTTACCACCGAACGCACTCCCTACAGTTCACATAAGGCAGACGTCACACCAAGGGCCAAGTCGAAGGTGTTACGTAATTCTGAAGGAAGTTCTGTAATTGATTATTCAAACAGAATAGTTCCATTGATTCTTTCCCTGGAAAATTCACTTTTCCTTCTCTTAATTTCTACCTCCTTTCCTTAAGATTGACTGGCGTTATTTCCTTACAATCTTGAGGGAAGTCCTGCGGCAAAGGGAGCTCGGAAATACTGCAGGTTGGGGTAATGATCGGTTTCCATAAGGTACCCGGAAAGAAGAAAATATCTAATGCCAAGATAATGACCAACTGCTAACCGCTACACCGAGGTAATGAGGCGTACAAGCTCGTGTATCCGACATGAGATGCAACACCATTTGTCACCAGATGGAGTCTCCGAGAACGACTACCATTTGTCTTGTTTTTACGCACGCTAGTTCATTTATGTCCGCCCGGCAGAGATTTCCGCTTCGCGCGGGAGATATGAAAATCCTTATCGAGCAATCACATGCACGCAGGTCATGTTCCCGGTGACTCATGGAGCGAATGAAGATGACACACAAGCCATCATGAGAGATAAAAAGAGAAATATTCGGCGCAGAGATTAGCCTCCCTTTTGTTTCCGTGAACCTTGGTGGCCTATGTGGAATTTGTTTTGAAGAAGCGAGCCGTCCTTAGGCTTTGGAATAAACGTCTGCTCATGTCCACCACGTTAAAGAAAGTATTCCAACGTCTGAGAATTGGATATACTTTTCAATCTACACTTCCACTGATGCCTAGCTCACAATATATAACTTCAAACATAAAACATCATAAGCGACCGAAACACAGAAATAATAGCTTAGATCTCAAAAGCTGAAGATAAATGATGGAGTATTTCGTAAAAACGATAAGCATTTTTATCAAACACGAGATTTAGAGTATTGTACGTCGCTCGCAGGTAGGTTTAAAACTTAATGTCAAAGTTAGCGCCTTCCTCGGAGTTGTAGTGGCACTTCAGTAATTAATAAAAAACAATACTGAAACGGTTTCCTTCGAAAACACCGAATTCATTTCCTCCTAATTTAGCAGTTTTTATATTATAGTAATAGTAATAAAAAACAATTTTTTTAAAACCTATACGTACTCTGTTTAGGCGAAGTTGTTTTTGAATCTATGCGAATTATATTTTCACAGATCCTCGTTTAACACCCTACGGTGTAATAATACCGCATTCCTCCACAAAGACGCCTGAAATACTAAAAAAGAATGAGTCATGAAAATTATCATTGATCTCTGCGCAGACAACGAGGATCTCCCTTGGAGTAAACGAGGGTACAAAAGAAAGCTCAATATGATAATCATCTCCAAAAAAAACGGATTTACACGATACGATACAGTTTAGGATGAAAATCGCCAACCTTGGCTCCCTTTTTCAATTACAACATATCTTGTCAACAGGAGGCTGATAGGATCGAACATGCTCGGATTCTTTCCTAGATGAAACTTCGGTTTCGTCATTTATAGGAGTGTTACCGCAAAAACACACACTCATCGCTTTTCACAAAACGACTTGTCAAGGAATACTTGGCCTTTTTTTCGGAATCATATCAATAGCTACAGGGTTCAACCTTATTATCGCGCAAATTGGTGAGAGTGGAGTTTATCAAGTACCTACTAAGTTGAACGACGAGGGGGAAAATTTTTTTTTTCACGCAAGATGCAGTGCCTTTTGTGATTCCAGTGATTTCCCGAAAATATCTGGTGCCCAGAACTCAGAGCCCCAACTACTGGGCCGCAGTATTTTTAATCTCAATAAATCAACCATAGCTACTTAATTTACGGCACTTCTAACCATCAATGACTCCTTGAGTGGACATACGGTTCAAAACGTTATCAGAAGTTTAATTACAGGGTGTCCACAATGTCAGTTACAGGTTCGAAATGCTGACGGAGCCAATTATTCAAGGTATTTCAACAGCTGGAACGGCAGTTAACAGTGACCGGAAGACAGCTTCAAATCGTAAAAAATGTAACTCGGAATTAACTTTTTAGCAAACGCTAAGACGGGATCGGTCATATGTGTACGTACTAAATCAACTTGGCAAAAATTTAACTCGCCGAAAAATGTGCTTTATGACAATATTTTTTTCAGCAAATCATCGACCGTGGAAGCCACGTAGGCGATGCATATCCCTGACAACTCAAAGGTCGCGGGTTTAAATCCTACTTACGGCATTATGTGATCGTCTAAAGCAGCGGAAATGTATTTAATATTAATAAATAGGGGTCAGGATGAAGTAGTGGCTAGAGTAGACGTAGTAGAGTAGTGTAGTGGGTACAGTAGAGTGGTTAGACTGGCCTCCCGGGAGTTCGATTTCCGGCACTGGATGTTATATTTCATTGGTAAACCGACCCTACATGATTACTCTGTGGATAGCATTGGAGTTCAGTACCCCGTCTTTCTGATGGGACGTTAAGCCGTGGCTTAGTCGCCTTTCGTTAAGTGTGTGTTAATGCCGACGCCGGGTTTCTCTCCACCATCTTCCTTACCCTTCCATTCCCAACATTCTTCTTGGCCTTAAGCATCTACAAGTTCAGGTGCAAACTTGAAAACCAAAGGTAGAATATAATAATTGTACTCGTCTCTCTCCCCGAGGGACTGGGTTTGAATACTGGCAGTGGAAGATATTTTTATGAGTAAGCCGGTACCTATTTGAATGTCTTGTGGAGAACATTGTCGGTAAACTTTCATTAATTCCAAGGCATCCTTAAGTTTACTTGACTAGTAAACTTAAGGATTCAAGTACTTCATCTGCATCTTTTCAAACATGTTTAATTGCATACCTCTCAAATGTTGAAACTCTTTTTGAATTATTTTTTATTTAAAAGATACCTATGCTCGATTAACAATTATTAACTTTTTTAACCTTTGAAACCATTGAGGAATGCATGCAAGAAGAGAATACCTATCCAAAATCTCGCAACCAATAAAGACGAAATGTAATTAAAATTCATTGTAGAACACCACGAATCCAGCAATACTCACGATAAAGAGATACTTTTTCTTCTTCTAATTAGATCTTGTACTTACTCAAAGGAGCTACAAACACGAAACGGACTGAAGAGGACCCACTCAAAACTCACCTGAAAAGATAAATAGTTTAAAATTAATCCAATACCCACATAAAACATTTGATACGATGAAAACATGCGTTCATAATTTGCACTTGCAAAAGAATCTCACCAAGAATAAGGGAGTATTGAAATAAGATATCAACGGACATGAATTCATTTCTTTTTACACTTTACGATGCATTTCAGCAATATTGCAAGGATGTGATAGGGGGTATGACTGCTTCGAGAGATTAATGAGCTCTACTACTGGTAATTTAAGCGCCTAAACTTTAGTCCCTCCACATATTCCTGTTTTCTAATATGAGAAAAGCATCTATCTCGGTCTGAAGCGTGTTTAAGAGAGGGAACAGACCTTAAATCCTCCATACAAAGCTCATAATAAATAGAACAAATATTGCAATTTTCCATTGAGATACCACTTAATTGCGAGCTAGGTTTCGATTCACTACATAATCATCAGTATTTTTTTTTTGTTTCCGATGATCAGGTGATTTTTTTGGACTTAAGGATTAAGGAAAAGGATTGATACTAGGTTTACGTTGGGTTATATCGAGCGAAAGTCCGCACCCAGACTAATAGGTGCTTCATGCCTGCAGAAATGGTACAAGATTGAGAATGGAAGGAAAACGAGGAAGGGTGGAGAGAAACCCGGCCTCACCAATGAGCCTGCTGTTAACGAAAATGCGCCAAGAAGACCACGGCTTAACGTCCCATCCGACGGACGGAGTACTGTACTCGAATGCTCTCCACGTAACACTCGAGTACGGGCCGGTTTACCAATGAAAAATATCTATCATTACCGGGATTCAATCCCGAGCCCTACCGGTAAGAGGCCAGTATTGTGAACACTACACCCCTGAAGTGCGTGATAAGGAACATCGTTGCCCTACATTATCATCGACGCAGCTTCACTCACGAGGGAAATTAAGTGCAAGTCAACGACAAATATAAAAGAGAGCCCCTGCCAACGTTGAGACGACGTCCACTTGGGGGACGCGGTCACGGCGGCGATAAAAATTCCGACGCCGTCCGCAGGGGGATGGGCATGGAGCGCGCCTCCACGTCGCCGGCCGGCGCCGCGCGTGCCCCGACCGCGAATCAGAGCCACCGCGGAAAGAATTTCCACAGACGTGCCCGAATGTTTACGTCCACGCCCACTACAACAGTAACCCACTGACGACTCCAGCACGTAAAAGTGGAAAAAAGCACAAGTTCGTCGCCGTCCCCGATAAAGCCCCATTTCCACCAACACCGTCCGTTCCAACGTTTCACCGGAAGGTTCGCGTTTCCACCACAATACGCTTAGCACCACTACTCAGGGCTGCCCTTCCTAGGCAGTCATTCTGAACAACTGACAATCGCTAACACTAAAGGCGGCACTCGGTGGAATTCTTTTACATCTATAATTGAAACCTAAGCCGGTTGTCATAAAAATAGTGTGGATCATATCCCGAGAGTCCATTCAATTACGGAGCAACAATTGCAGTTTTCCACAAGACAGGTTATTAGTACAGCACGTTTCTACTATTAAACCATATTCAGGGGGAAACCTGAAGATGGCTTGATGGCCGAAATGCGTTGTGCTCGAAACTTTCTCGTGGAAAAGTACGGTTCCTCTCAAATTAAGTGCTTCTTTCTATTACATCTAGCCGGAGACTTTTAACGTCAAAGGAAAAGCTCGTAGCTATGCTCAGGGACGTAAGCAGAACTCTCACCTTTGTTACTTTCAAATTTTAAAATGTATTTCACCGTAATTGATTTGCGATCCCACCTCATCAACAAATACCCAGCACTTACACACTTCGTACGCCATCGTCGACCATCATAATACCCTGTTTTCTTGGTTTCCACTCTGTCGCTAGCTCTTAATTTGGCAACGTTAGGAACAGTGAGTTTTAGTAGTTCCGTTATGCTATCCCCTGTCGTTTTCCACTTCCGTTGATATGAGTGATGGTAATGGAAACTGGGGATAAGATCGAAGAGGTCAGGGAATAAGAACGGTCCATAGAGCGAAACATTGGAAGGAATAGAAGTATTTGGGCCTGTGCCAAATTCGGCAGACCTGGTCGGAAGAAATAGCGAGTACCCATAAAAAAAATCATACTGAAAGCTTGGCGATTCGCACATACCCCACGAAAAATAATGGCAATATTTCATCCACCATTTTATAAGGAAAAGCAAGAAAACGGAACGAACTATGTCTCGTATACAGGACTGCAGGCATTCTGCGAGGTCATAAACGCTAAAATAATCGAAAATACAACCATAAAATACGTGGCCAAAGTAGAGAATAGTAGACGACCCTGTAGACTACCCAGAAAATGAGGTGGAGCGCGGACGATAATTTCACTCAAACAAAAGTGACGCAAATTTCACCTATAAGGAAAGGTCCGAGTGAGAATAAATCAACTTCGCCTTAAGAAGGAGGCGGGCTCACGGAGTAGCTGACAGTTTTAGGGTGCGCAAGTCTAGTACAAACTTCAAGAGACCCTTCAGAGGCGGTTGTGGAAATTGAAATTTACTAGGGCCCTTACCAGCTATGGAGCCTTTCAAGCTTGCATAATTTATTCAACCACTGTCTACTTGTTCGGATACGTAGGGTGGAAATGTTCCCTTTACACTCCAGTATGAGAGTGAATTAGTTCGCTACAGCCGTCAATTTCGCATTCAGTTTCAGAAGGAGAACCACTACCCTCACTCCCAACCCACATAAAATCCCAAGCCACTGAGTAGCCCTGACTCCCGCTGCCGTAAAATGGCCCCACAAGGACGACGCGTTCAGCTGAATTCGGAGTCGCTTCGCTCTCGCTTGCTACCGTCTTCCGCCTCCATCTCCGACAGGTCTCGCAGGATAAGGAACAGCACCGATATTAGTTAAACCACGTGCGACTGAAGTAAGAATGTTCCTTTGAGGTGCCGCCTTACAAACCAAATACATGCTACGGACGGAACTAGGAAAGGTTTAGCGTGATAGGAAAGGAGACTTATGCAAATGAATAGTCAGCTTGCCGTATGGAGGGATCACAATGCTTGAGCAAAGACACTTCGTAGCTAATAGATTAACCAACGTCCTAAGCAATATCTACGTCCAACCAATATCTACTTTCGATAACCTGACGCCATTAAAAAATTATAAAACACGCATGGCTTAAAATTAGCATATTCCTATGGACATTTGGACGATGGTGAAGGATTAATGTCATTAATATAAGAAGAAATTAGGCGTTATCAATAATATTTCGTCTTACAATTAGCCTAAGTCATTAACTGTTGTGGGAGGGAGGTGGCTATTGTTACTGCAATAGTATAGAAAACACCTAATCCTGGACTAAAGATACCTTCCCTCACTGACATCAATTTAATTGCATCGATATTTACACATTCAATTCTCTGGCGAGGGTAAATTATCCGTCACTATCGAAAGTAAGAAGGACACACCTAATTATGTAAAAATATTACCCAGTACATCCTTCATTCTCTAAAAAGCGAAAACACGTCAATAAATATTAACAGTAACGTGGTTCGTCCTCCCAACTTAAGCTCATGGAAATATGACGAAATATTTTCGTAAAAAGGTAAAATAGCCATGGCAATTCATAAAGACTATCCTACGCTGCAAATTAAGATAGGGATATCGGCGAGAGAGCTGGACTTGTGTGCGAGAAAAGGAATCGGAAGATAATGAAGTCGGGGAGAGGTCATCGTTCAGTCGCGCCGCGGCATGGTTCAAAAGCCACTCGCAAAGAGTTAATGGGAGGCGGACGGCCTCGGGAAGACGAAAACGGCGCCACAACGCTTACGGGTCAACGTCAATAATTGGTCTAACGTCTCGTCCTCTTCCTCGAGCCAGATTTGGCGCAGAGGAATCCGAACGGGAGCGGGGAAATAGGCGTTCTCCACTTAATTTGCAAGTAACCCTAATTTCGAGAAGACCTCGCAGAACTGAGAGCACTCTCGTCCCATGGCAGAATACTTCAACGCTCAATACTGTAGGCTGAAAATAGAGCTGAAATTCGCCCACAAAACTATTGGCTCTTATTGACATTGCGCCGCTGCTAGGAGCGTATAATAATGGTCCTATGTGCAAATCAGGCTTTTATTTTCTCTGGCTCGTTTGTGACACCATCATATGGATACCGTAACAAAATCCAAATTTATTTTATCACCAGTACTGATGTGACTAGCCAAGTCAAGCGAATCGTAAACTGGGATTCATCAAAAGAGTACTGGGTAAATGTGACGATCATGTACGAGAAATCAGCTACTTTTCCCTTGTTAGACCTCATTTGGAACATGCTGCCAGTGTATGGGATCCCTACGAAATCGGTGTAAATAATGACCTTGAACGTATCAGCGAAGATCGGCAATATTTGTAAAGGGACGATACGGTAACCTTATTCATCTACATCTACATAATACCCTGCAAGCCGCCACAAAGGTGTGTGGCAGGGGGTGATTTCTCACCTAACATGCACTACATATGCATATATTTGCTATGATATGCTTATTAGCGTAACCAGTATATTAAATGAATTAAATTGTGAATCATTGTCAGATCGCAGGTTGAAATTTAGACTTAATCTCGTAAACAAATTCCAAGACCATATTCTCAGTGATGATGTTAAAAATATTTTGCGAACCCAAACTTACTATGGTAGACTGAACCATAATCACAAAATTAGAGAAATTGATTGCCGAACTGACAGATTCAAAATGTCATTTTTCCCCGCACAATTAGGGATATAAACAACGGTAAATATATCCAATACGAGTAGCTGCATGTTGGTATAAGAACTTGAAGCTAACCCAACTAACAGCATATTTTTGCATGTTTGCTATGCTATTTTTATCCTTTTTAAATAGTGAAGTGTAGAACAGTATATAAATACGAATCCATTTTATGCATGATATGTCGTGCATGTTTGGTGAGAATTCACCCCCCTGCCACACACCTTTATGGTGGCTTGCAGGGTATTATGTAGATGACTACAGGACATTAACGTGATTACTATGAGAACAATTATAGAATTGGCAGCAACGTCTGTTTTATGATAATCACAAACACTCGTGCAAGAGTGATATTTTTTCATTGGGGAGTTTATTTTATCCTCCACCGTTACACACATATGCTCAATGAGGTCCGAATCAATTTTTGCTGGAGGATGGAGCTTTCATAAAATACATGATTTAAGTTGCCGGGAAATGATAATTAGGACCGGAAATAAGTCGCAACTCCCAAGGGAGGTTGAAGCCTTTATATCGAGTAAGTAGACAATGTCAAGTCTACCAAATTTTCCTCAAAGCATAAAAAAAATCCCAAACCCGCCAACTTCGCAGGCACGATTGGCACAATTCAAACATTGAACCACGTGTAACGACGACGTCTGAACAGGAAAAGACCGATGCCAGCCAACTGCCCTTGCTCTTAGCGCGCGCCCAAGTCGTCCAGATCACCCGATAGCATACGAAATAATGCCATGAGTTCTTAATTTCCCCAATGGCAACGTGAGTTTTTTCACATAAAACACACAAACAACTTCAAGAAACGATTGGGTCCTGTTCCATAATGCCTGGAACGTTAAAGGGCATCGGGGCAGACATAAAGTAACTGTCACAAACTGAGTTGAGATTTCACTAGGCCTACCTTCTGGTCATTTGATGCTAGTCCGAACGAATAAGTGTACGCACGAGTGTTCTCGTAGCATGGAAATATTTAACTAGACATTATAAAACTTGGCCTTCATGTCCAATAAATCAATATCAACTGAGTGCTCAGGCTTTGGGGGAAATCATCACCAAATATGGCTAAAATAAGAGCCACTCAAACATACGGTAACACATAGTGGCGCTTGAAGATTTACTAGGTACATGCCATTAAATGGATCAAAAACTAGGAAGGAATAAATTTTTATTTACCGGTTACGCGCTGACTCAAATTCATTACGGTACTTACTACATTGGGGATGCAAGAGCGCTGTAAATTTCAGTGAACGGATTAAGAGCTCTTCACGTATAGACTACAAACTAGCAGGCTATGAGCAAAAATGCCTGTATGTCTTCTCCACGAAAGGAGAAACGGCCGAGGGCGTGCTCGCCCACCTGCGCGGACGCACTCCCCTCCGACCCACGCACCAAAACGTTTTACGAGTCCACCTCCCCGATCTGGTTTCGCAGCATTTTTCCGCCTTGGCCCTCCTCCCCCGGCCGCCACTCGTCCAAAACCCTTCGCAAAGCACAGTGACATCCACTCCGATTAAGTCACGCAGCCCACTTGCCCGAGGCCACCTTTTTCTTTTCAACGTTCCAGAGTTTAGTCCACGAGTTTCGCAAGGGTATTTCTTTTTAAATGTCTGGGGCTGGGGCCTCCGACCCCAGCGCGAAGACGCTTTCAGGGTAAGGAGGCCCCGCCACTTCGAAATCCAGAAACCGCCCACTGACATTACGCCTCCACGCGGAGGTGGCTTTTAAAACGGAGCGCACACAACTGCACTTGCAGGAGAAGAGCCCTTTAAACGCAAAAGAATCACGGCCATGTGCACCACAATTCGTGGGATGTAGCCCAGGTCATATGAGGAAGACAAATTCGGATACAAAAAACGTACTAAGGAAGAAATGTAGTGTGCAAAACTGCTTAGTCAGAATTTTATAGTAAAATAAAAAAACAACACACACTACTGTCCGCGCCAAAATCTTGTAGACTCGAGTTTAAACCTAAATAACTCCGAAACCGTTCATCAGATTTTCACGTTATTTACATATTAACTTGGAAAATTTGTTGTAGACTTAATATGTTGTTAAAATAATATTTGAAAACATATTTTGGACCTCTTTCTTACGTTAGAGTAAAAAAGGGCCCACTTTTTTTTAGCGCTACGGCGCAATGCGTCATTTTAACGTCTAATAACTGCCAAGCAAAGCGTTTGGCTAAAACAAAAATTTAATGCAAGGTGAATTATATCTTTATTATTACGTCTACGAAGTTTCAAGGTTTTAACTTCAGTACTCATTCGTATGCTATTCGATTTATAACCGCACGTTTTCTCGACAACTATGCATCATGGCGCCACGAGACTAAAACTGTCATCCTCCTCTTTAAATTTCCAGAGCGAATCAGATATTATCATTAACTGAAGTTAGCACCTTATTTTATATAGAAGTTTATGTTTCCTGAAAAAACGCGCGAGCCCAGAGCAGGACACTCCGCTGGCACGCTGCGCGGCGTTATTAGACGTTTAAGTGACGCATAGCGCCGTAGCGCTGAAAAAATGGGTCCTTTTTTTACTCTAACGTACGAAACAGGTCCAAAATTTGTTTTTAAAAATTATTCTAACAATGTGTTCAGTCAACAACAAAATTATCTAATTTAATATACAAGTAACGTGAAAATCCGATGAACGGTTTTGGAGTTATTTAGATTTAAACTCGAGTCTACAAGATTTTGGCGCGGACAGTAGGTAGGCAATTACAACATTTGACCTCATTAGTTTAATTGAGCAAGGAAAAAGATTAATTCAAGTCAATCAGCGCTCTTCGCGAAGGTAATTTCCCGAAATAAAGGGTCCTCACGAAGAACAAGAGTGTTGTCATCGATAAGTTTGTCGAGCTACAGCGTAAGGACGAATGCTTGCGCTGTAGGAGCCAGTCGTGTTTCAGCAAGATATAGAATGAAGATACGAAGTCTCCCCTTTCACATCACCATCTCTTCACGTATGGACTACAAACTACCCACAATAAAATTTAGATTGGTTTGACGCAGCTCTCAACTTCATCCTCCTATAAGCTAACCTCTTCACATTTACGCAATTCTTCTCTTACATGTCCTTTACCCCTGGTTCGATATAACTCATACGAGGCCTTCCTTTGCCTACCCTTTCTCACTGTACCTTAAATTTCAATTTCTGCAGACGCAGGAAGGTGCTTATCAAATCCAGATTTCAGCAAATCTCCTCGCTGGATGTTACACATCCACTGCTAAAGCTAGAAACTCGCCGACTCGTCGGTGCGACTAACCATGAGTAAATAGACGTTCCTTTCCACAGTATCCACAAAAAATAACCAACAATTCAAGAAACTAGGAATTTAAAACAAATTTATGGTTACCCAATAACGATAAACTGTCTATAGGATCATTTACGAATACATTAGAGGGTACGTTTATAACTAACGTACTGGCATTAATCCGAGGTTTTTCAATGCTACACTAATGACATTCCAATAGAAAGTAGGACTGCGCACAGCATTCCATCAATGACATGCATTTTCATCCTGTATCCACAATAAGGTTTTTTTTTCTATTTCCTACGAAACGTAGTTTCTCTACCTAACTGCGGGACGCTCATGGCCGGAATCCTCCCGGAATAGCTATACGTACACACAAATCCGTCAACTGAAACAATAAAAAACTATTCATTCTGGGAGATAAGTTGATGAATGGGATAGTGGCTATAGGCTTCCCATCTATATGGCCAGAGTTTTAATTCCTGTAGTTTTCTATATTTAGATGGAATCGAAGCCTTCACTTGGATGCCATAAAGAGTTAGGAGAGCTTTATCTCGGTAACCTGTCCGCCAGATGGGAAGCAACGCGGAGGAGCCACTGGTGACTTCCGTTGTGGAAACTGGAGGACGAACGCTGGGGATAAATAAAGGAGAACCGCAACCATTTTACTTATGCCGTTTCAAAATACATTACTTCCTCTGGCATTATGCATGAACACCCAAAAAATAAAGGAATGCTTCTAAAGACGCCATTCAATCGAATAACAATAGTCATGTTATTATTCATATTGCGCCAAAGACGCGACCGTCATTCTATTCAGATCGAACTAGTAATTTTGACAGAAGTAATTCACAAAAAATTCTAAATCCAAATGCTTTACAACTTCCAGTTTATAAATAATTCATTACTAGAAGAAAATAAGCATATATTATCGCCTTAAAAAGTGTCACCCCCGAGAACAAAAAAACTTCTCTATCCACATCACGATAATTAACACTTCTCTATCCACATCACGATAATTAACTCCTCTCACCATAGTAATAGTACTCATATTCAGTGGTCTGTCTCATTATTCAGATTACGGGATACCTCGACGGAATGTGCCCCGACACATATCACACCCTAGGGGGACCTAGGGGGACAGGATGATAAAGCCTCGATGCATTAATAAAATAACCGGTCATACGGTTTTAACAAAAAAAAACAATCTCAAATAAAAGAAAATATTAGTCATCCAATTCCTAGTAAAATAACCTCTCCACCACCTTCAAAGTGGAGTGTAAACCTCAACGAATATCTTCCTAATAATCATTCCCACCACAAAGGGCAAATATGGTGATAGTGTGTCAATAGTTGGGAGTTCTCGGATTTCGATCGCGAAGAGATCGCGGATTTTGACGCATCGTATGCAGCGCATTGTTCAGAGACGCGAAGGCAGCGGGGAGAGGGCGAAGAGAGGCGGGGCGGGGCGAACTCACGTATCCGATGAGAGAGAGGAGGGAGGCGCTGTCTCTACCCGCGACGTCTCTTCCACCGTCGGGGAATTTATCTCCCCCGCCGACACGCCGAATCCGTTACGGCGAAGGGAAACCAAAGAACAGTTTCCGCCGCGAATTGGGAAGAGAAGGAAAGCAAGGAGAGTGGGGGGAAGTGGGCGGTCAACGCTCCGATTCCACGCGCGAAAGGGATTGAGGAGGGGAGAGGCGATTGTCTCCCTTCGGCCGGCGCAGCGTTGCCGCCGCCCGAACGCGACTAAGATCAGCGGGCGACGGGGCGAGGAGCAGGGGGGAGCGGGAGGGGGATTCGCGACGACCGCAGGTACCAAAACAACACGGAAGGATGCGCCCGCGATGAGGGCCACGGGACACAATATTATCAACATCCTCCAACGCCACACTGCCGAGTTAAGGGCTATAAGCTAAAAGCACTAAATTTGTCGGCCCCGGTGGCGGCGTGATTAAGTCCTCGCCTACTAACCTTAGGGTCGTGGGTTCAAGTCCCAACTGAGTGGGTTTTTTCACCACTCAGGACATGGCTGTATAAGCTCGTCTGTTGCTACATTGCTAATACCCCGATGTAAAGGCCACATGTGCTGTTTTCGGTGGTAGTGGTATATAAATAAATAAATAAATATAAATAAATAAATGTGAATACATAAATATGAATAAATAAAAGCCTATTACTTTCCCGCACGTTTGGAGTATCACCAAAAACATTTTGCACAATATTTTGGCAATATCTGTCCCACATGATAATAGATTGCAATTAGGAACTGCACTGCATGTAAAGACGTGTTTCCTGGGCGAATTTATCCAACCATACAATAAAACTGATGATGCAACACTGACGACAGTGATAGCCGGGTATCGAGCCAACCCCAGGCTCATACCACAGCCGTGACTTGCAGAGTACCTACTTACCAAGCGAATGTAGCTGATAACCGAAACACAGAATTGCCATGAAGAAGAACATTTTACAAAGAATTTACAGATTTCAATCTAAGGCCACTTTCTCATACTTCCTCACAAAAAAAGGTCCCAATTTTTATCACTGCAAATTGACTATTACCATTTTAAGTGATTTTCAAGATATTGAATGCATCCTTAATTTAGCAATGCAATGAAAAGCAGTAAAATGAGTACCTTTTATGGCGAAACAAAGTCAGATAAATGACACCCCCAAAAAGATCGGAGGGCAGCTACAGCTGATACAAGTTTGTGCTAAACCAGATGGTTGGATTTTGGTAGGTGAGGGTAAAGCTCACCCCGTAATAAGCCACTGGCGTATGAAATTCATGAATTCAGGGCACGGACCACAAAAGATTAATCGAAACAAATAATACTAATATCATAAAAAGTACCCTCCTTCATAGAAAAAAATTGGAAGCTTACAAACCAACTAACATTTGGCTGGATTATTCGTAAGAGGTGCATCTCTTTAAGTGACACGCATAAAATTCACGCAGACATGGAAAAGAGTAAACAATCCTTTATTTGTTAAGCGTTCAACGCCGAGTGCATTTCAATTTCACGTATGCTAACTAATACGCAAGACTGTGCTGTGATTTTAAAATGATATGGCTTCAGGGCAATTTTAAACGTCACGAGGTAGACAAGCGAAATTAGAAAAAGGGATCACTCCTGGGGTCCATGCAACCCTGACAACTTTAAGGAAAGAGTGGTTGCTTACGACGATTCAGGGTGAGTCTGTAGATTTACATCTACCTTTAACATCAAATACTAAGCAATACGGAAACCACTAGTGATGTACACATTATTATTCAGGCGCAACTATGGGACAATAAACATACGGAAATTCCTTGCACATTTCATGGGTATAAGCGTCTAGCAGATGGTGACAAAGCACTCTCCATTCTTTAGAACTGTTTGGAACGAATTGAGGATACTTTAAGAGTATATTTTAGAACAGCAGACGGGAGGATAAAATAAAAAATGAGTATCATTATAACTTCGCTTCGTGGAAGTTACTAATATCCATAGTAAAATGCACTTCGTACTTTTTCACAAGTTTATTGACGGTACGACGCATTTCACTGCCTTGCGTCATCGTCGGGTACATACACATAGTATACCCATAGCATGTGCCTGACGATGCCGCAAGGCGGTGAAACGCGTCTTACCGTCAATAATCTAGCGAAAAGTACGACGTACATTTTACTATGGTGGGTAGAAACACAAGAACGAAAGAATTATAATGTTCCATAGTTTTATTCCTTTTTATAGCCCCATAATTATCACGGTTCATTGCATTATAAACAGATTATTTACTCAACTTTAATTGAAATATTTTTAAGTTGCATTAACTGCTGGACATAGAACTATAATTTTCACGATAGAAATAATAATAACAGGAACCGCTGCAGAGTAAACTCTTGTAAAAAAATAAAAAACCACACCCGGGACGAGGGAAATCACCACATGCTCAGATTTTCGTCGGATCACAGATTCGATTCAATTCAGGTTCGCCGAAATTTAAAGAAACCAACTTTTGCGACACACAGTGATGCTGTAGGGAGAGAGGGAAAAGGAGGGAAGAGGTTTCGGTCCCTTCCGTTCCTGGCGGACGCAGGAGCATCCTCTGAGTCGACGCCGAGAGGAGAGGCGAAGCGAGACGAGGAGGATGTCATGAGAACGCATCACGATCAAGGGGGAGGCCTCCGCGGATTGAGCGGCAAAAAACGTCGGCAGGGCAAACAGAAAATAAAACCACAATTCGAAAGCGATCTTGAGAGACAGGGAAAGCGAGGAGGGGGTGAGGGAAGGAACACAGTTGCCAGCTCTTTTTACGAACCCTCAGTGTCGCAATGCACAGAGAGCAGAGGAGAGCACTCGAGAAAAATACTCCTTTGAGCTGCGCGAAGAGGCCGGCCATTTATTTGTTTTGAAAACGAGTACTTCTTGATTTGTCATTAATCGACAGAAAAATAATAACGAACGGAGAAATCGAGTTGGCATCTCATCAGCTGCTGTTTCGAGTGATGCGAAGGAGAATTACAATCGACTTAAGGCCAGCGCACGATCTACCTTGATGCACGTAACACGATAAAAATAGATGACGGATTTACAACAAGCACGATAAGCATAAGCGTTAATATTTCCCGTTAATCATTCCTCTAAACAATCAACTCCCGTGTGGGGATTTACACCCACCAGGCTTCTACAGGACTCGTGCAACATATACAACGAAACGAAATTTATAATCCACAACAATATGCAAAGATTCACAATTTTACGTAGTTAAAAAGTAATTATTTAAAATGCTCTGGAATTTGGTTTGACAATGATAAACATAGGAAGAGTTTAGCATAGTTTGGCAGGGATGTCATGTCATTTCATGTTATCATGCACGATATGTTGCTACCGTAAGCCTACGTTATAAAATACGTTTCTGATACTCGTAAAGTCGCATTTACTCAATCTCGGCATGCTTTCATTGAAAAAAATTCACGCCCATTTTCGGAAAAAATATACCAGATGCCATGTGCATATAGCGCGACACCATGTGGTGGAGATGAGAGTGAACACAGCACCACAACCAACACGCCAGAGACAAATTCCAAAGAAATCTCCTCTCACCGCCAACAACCAGTTATTAACCATAACTGCATCTACGTAACACAAGAAAAAGAAACTTTTATGGCGCAGAGTGAAGGAGCGTTAAAAACCTCGACCAATCTGGCGGCCGTATGTGCTGAGACGTATTGTTTCGTGAGAAACTCAGCTATGACGGTCGGCCGGCGATCTTGCCGGGTGCTATTGCATCCCGATTCGGGGAATTCGACCCGATCGAAATTCAGAGCGATCATGAGATGGGGGCGGCAGGGGAAATGGGATGAGTCGCCTCGTCAAGGATAATAGCACCGACTGTCTGGTCCATCTCTCCCTCCCCCCCTCCCCGCTTATCTCTTCCGTGATTTACGAGGGAGCCGCTCTTGCCCCTCCGTTGGAAACTCCCGGGTTCCCCTCTTCCTCCAGGGGGCCGCAGACACCACCGTCGTACCCCCCCCCCCCTTTCCCCCTACTAACTCGCTCCCCCCTTTGAACCCGCGGGCGGCTGACGGACAGTCGCGGGAGAGACGGCGAGGAACGAAACAAGTCACAAGAAAGCGGCGTTGCCAAAGCGATTCCTCAAAATGCAGCCGTGAGAGCGGATCGGAGAGAGGGAATCGCGAGAACGGGCCTCTATTCTCTCGATCGGCTCGGGAGAGATGGGAGTGAGGGAGGGAGAGATTTACGCCATATTCGTGCGGGATTCCGCTAGAGTAGGGGTTCCCAAAATGTTTTGTACTACGCCCCCTTCTGTTAAAATGGAAACCTTCCACGCCCCCCTTCACATTAAATTTTGTGGGCATGTGAAAAAAGAAGTATCACATTGAAAAAAACATGTATTTTTACCATCACAAAATACAACATTATAAGTTTCAATTTAAAGAAATACTGTAAAGAGAAAAACATCGACAAAAAGCTATATATTTTTGCCATAAAAGAGTTTTATACAAGTGGATCGTTAAGTTTTCTGAACATCAAGGTTCATTTTAAAAATCTACAACATGAAATTAGTTAAAGAAATTATGGATTTTATTTACTCAGAGATTTTTATTTTAAACTGGTCTCCCTGACATCCCTTCACGCCCCCCTGGGGGGGCGCGCCCCCCAGTTGGGGAACCCCTGCGCTAGAGGCTCTCGATACCCTTGGCATTGAATAACGAAATTTGACAATAGACAGGTCTTATAGCTCGACGCGAGAGGCTCAACTAACTATTAATAAACCGAACAAGGAACAATGAT
Source organism: Platycnemis pennipes (assembly GCA_933228895.1). Taxonomy (NCBI): domain Eukaryota; kingdom Metazoa; phylum Arthropoda; class Insecta; order Odonata; family Platycnemididae; genus Platycnemis; species Platycnemis pennipes. Next base: position 117,482,452 of record OW121850.1, read on the forward strand.
TATTTCATAATGGCATAATAATAGAAGGGTTGGGCCGAAGAAAAAATGGTTACATAAAGCACGGACGAAAAATTTGAAGAGAAAAATAGATGAAAACTAAAATTACCGTGTTTCTATTCCACGATGAAAAGATTGACATACAGAGACAACGAATCATGAGGACGCTATTCCACTTGAGATGATATCAATTAAGAGACAAAAATCGAGGTAAGATAACGAAATAACAGTGTGATTGTAAATGGTCACGTTAAGTAGTCATCGATCAGCTAATAATATCGGGACAAAAGTCCTAGGTGTTGGAGAGAGAGGCCTATTCCTCCAACTCCTAATTAGTACATGTACATGGACAAGTGGAACAAGCTGCAAGCAATTTTCCTGGCTTTAAAACGACCAGAAGGTTGTCATGGTACATCTCTAGCTCTCGACAACACAGAATTCATTCCCCAAGTCTAGATACCAGAAGTGCCCGCATAATGTTTGGGCTATGTAGGTATGAGCTGCTCCCTTTGACCTTCCTCTCATGTAAGCAGGAGCACAAGAGGGTTACTTATTCTAAGGTCACAACGCTCAATTTCAAGAGGCGATTGAGTAAAGAAAGTGCGGAGACGGTAGGGGGGAAATGGACGGACAGACACCCGATGGCTTGCACTGGTCTGCTCGTGACAAAGCACAGGATGTTCCAAGACCCGTGTTATCGTAACAGTAGCCTATCCTTCCCAGAATGGAACCTTGTCCTCCACCAAGGAAAGTAAGCTACCACATAGATACCTTCACCGAAAAATAGCACTAAGCATATGACGACAAAAACAATACACTTATGGGATTGAACAGCATAGGTAGTTGCATGTTGGTATAAGGACTTTAAGCTAATCCAACTAATTAAACCCAACTAGCATGTTTTTGTAAGCTTGATTTGCTTTTTTTATCTTGTTCAAATCGTGAAGTTTAGACTAGAATATGATTAGTAATCCTTTCTACGCATGATATGTAATGTATGTTTGAATACACCCCCTGCCACACATGTTTATGGTGGCTTGAAGGGTATTACGTAGATTTGCTTCGCGGAGACATCAGTCACTCCTCTACAAATGCCAGAGGCTTCCTTCGTGGTGCGTCGACGGAGTTTGCCAAGTTTCTACTTCTAAGTGCAGGAATAAGTGGTTTATTGGCCTAAGACGCTATAAAGTTCGAAAGCATTCTTTATTAGTAGTCTATAAACCGTGAAAGTTTTAGCAATTCGACAATCAGGACACGGCCTCCGAGTTGGCAGATGACTTCCTGGGACAATTCGTAAATTTTTATGAGCTGAGCGGGCGTTATCAAATGGAATCAGTAAGGACAAACGACAAGCACTGAATATGTTGATTAGGTCTGTACGCTATATGGAGATAGACCAAGAAGCAAACACAACGAGGCCACATTTCCAGGTTGGTAGAACTGACTAAGAGATATAAAGATGGGGATAGGAAGAAGTGGGGGCCGAAAGACTGGAGATAGAGAGGGAGAGTGTGCACAGAGGAGTCCATTGTGCGTGTTCCATGCGGAGACCACGAGCGACAATTACGAGTCAATGACACCCACAAAAGCAGTCAATCAGCGCACCGGGCTTGGTCCACTGGCACCCCGCACCCTCGCCACGAACACCATTCGGAAACGAGGCGAAGACCCCATCTTTTAAGCACTCGCGACACCCAGGGAATAATTGATTGTGGTTCGAGCGAAGTGTCGCTCTTTCAAGGGCAAAGGCGGGGTGGCGTGAGTGTTTTGGCTCAATGGCCAGAGGCGACGTCCAAGCGGGTCAAAGGACCAGTGGAACACTTCTCGGGACAGCGAGTTGGCGAGAACAGTCGCAGGACACTGTCGCGATGATACTTCTTCACCCCGTCCACACAAACCCCTTCGCCCCACCTCTCTCTCCGCCAATCCCCTCCCTTTGGCTCACATCCACTACGCTGTTCAGTTCGCGTTAAACAACTCCCACCTCAATTACTCAAACCCACATTCAATTCAACATGACAATCGTCGTGTTTAAATTTCATTCTTCTGCTCAACTACCATTCACTCCTGGCGTTTACGTTCTTAGAAAGGCACACAATATCGTTTAACTATGACTCATTGTCCTATCTCGCCTTGACAACTCAGCAATTTATCCCTTAAAGACGATCAAACTATGCTTTTGCTGTTCTCTAATAACTCGTGAATACATATCTAAAATTGTTCATATAAAATAGTAGCATTAATGCCGCTTCGTTGCATGCAGGGTGATCAGAAACACCCTTCACCGGGGTATCGCGTAGATATAGATTAAATATTTTTTTAGAAACTAAGAATCGTCCATGGAAACAATATTTTTTCTCCTTTTTGCCGTGTAGATTATAAGAATATGGCAAAGAAATGAATAACATACATGATTTTTTACTAATCTCAGGAAAGAACGAGAGAAACAGATCAGAAATAAGTTTATCTCTAAGTTTTTCAGAAAGAACCGCAAGTTGAAAAAAACTTCAAAAAAATAATACCTTCACCAAAATGAGGTATAATAAACCAGGAGGATTAAGGGGAACGAAATAAATTCAGCCTTACGAGCCAAAATTTAATATTAACAATCTTGGATTAGGCTTCAAGAAAAAAATGTTCACTAAAGAATATTCTGATTATGCCAATACCCAAAAACCATCTCTCACAAGCGAGTAACGTAAAAATGGCGAAGAAAATGTGTGAAGGAAAGCGAAATATTATATTGTATTGGAAAACGTCATCGAAAATCGAAAGGATTAAGGCCGCTTTACACGATACGATTTTTTGCACAATTTCTTGTACAAACTCTTGTATAGACTGAACGAAATTGTATGTTTGTCTGAATGGAATTAGAACACGTTCTATTTCCCGTTCAGTCATCCAGACAATCGCACAAGTTTTCGTACAATTTGCCGCTTTACACGGTACAATTTCCTCATGCAAGAGTTTGTACAAGAAGTGTACAAAAAATTGTATCGTGTAAAGCGGCCTTTAAAGCTCAACTTAATCAGATTACGAGTACAACGAACCTAATTTGGGCCAAAGGAAATACATGCGTAAAAGAAGTTCTAAGAGATAGAATAAACTCAGGACCTATCCGATATATTGGCCACACACAAGCATCTGTCAAAGTACGATCTTGGGAAATAATATTTTAAAAAAAGTAATTCAAATAATACATACAGGTTACATAGCAACTCATTAACTATTTAAGCAACAAGCAGCTATTTTCAATACAATACGAATGGATTTCTCAGCAAAAAACGGGGTACTGCACTTTCGACTGCGCGATTTTCGCCTTAATATCCAGGAACCACACAATAAAAACATGTAGTCTAACGTTTTCATCGTGTGACTGTAGACAACTTTGACTGAGGAAGTAAAAGGTGATTGATGACTGAAAGCAAGTAGTCGATTTGTTAGCATATTCTGGACACGTAGAATCTCTAGACATCTCTAAATGGGTAAAACGTGATACGTTTAAGAAATAGAGCCCAAGAATTCAATATGCGAGCCAGGTCGACTCAAATGATGAGAAGTGTCAAATTTTTTAGATTTCCGATCATCAGAAACACCCGAGACTTGCCATTCCAATGATAACAATCTACGAGGGATATATGAGCATAGAAGAAGTTTCCCGTTTTTCACCTAGATGTATCTCATGACTTCATCCACAAGGAAAGTTTGCCAAGTGCCCCATTCATGCGCTAGCTCACGAATGTAAGGGCAAAGGCAAAAAAGGAGCCAGAATGGGAGAGCAGCTAAGATTCGCGAGTGGCATTTCGTATTTTTCGGGCCCTAAACTATACACGAATACTCAAAGAGTTGGCAATATGTATCACAATCTCATAGTCGCTAAAAAGAGCAAGAATAGCTATAGCTAATTAAGTGCAACTCATGATTTGCAACTCAAATTTTGGATCCAACCTTAGCTATTGTTTTATGTTTATTATATTATATAAACAGTTATTATTTTTAGCCCGGATAATTTCCTACCCTAATAAAACGTTACTGAGGCCACAAACAAAATGTACTCCCACTCCAATTCAAGCAGTGCTTTTAGTCCGACAAATCCTATTTGCTGAATCCAATTATCTGGACCACTTCCCGTATCTCACATGCTACCTCAGTTGTCGCGATCCTACGTACGTAAGACGTCTTCTTTCGTCTCGATCTATCTCTCCCTCTATTTGCAGAAAAGTGATAATATCGCCATTTAATCCTAGATGCCAATCTCAATTCACGCCAAAAAGTACACTTGTCAAGTCACCAAACATGCTTTGAGCCCAGGTGTACGCGATGAACCATTCATTTTGACGCCGAACATGACCATCTAGTAGTATGTATGTAGTATATGGGCAACACTTCTCCACTTCTCCGCTGGGCCAAAGACCCCTTTTAACTGGGTGTTCGTATTCGTCGTGAAGAGTGATTCACAAAACAGCGTGGCTAGTTAGGGTTGAGGTCGAAGAGCAATAATTTCGAAACTCAGTACTACGCCTATCACATTTGACGTAAAAAGATGGAACCTTTTAATCTTTCGCTAAGAGCAGACTGATACCGAAGCTGGAATTATATCTCTCTCAACTAACCCGATTCCTACACCCTCTCGGTCCGAGGTACCAGTAAGTAGAGGTTAGGCTTGAAATAACCGATATGATTAGAAGGATCGCCTAGGAATGAACCTAAATCATTAATTGCAAATGTCCCAACTTCCATCCAAAACCGCCATAAGAGGCGTAAGAACTATTAAAGAAGGGAGGAAAACGAGCAACCTTTAAAAGGGACAGCCGATCAAAAACACAAAGCTGTTACAAACAATCAATGTGGGCGAAAACGGCCGATTAAAATCGCTATCTCACCGAATATGTCATGTCACGTGCCTCGACTCAGACGGGATGAAAGTTAATCCGAGCCAATCACCGAATTTCAGTATAATTTACGGACACTATTAGGCGTTCGTGACGCTGTTTCCCAACTGGAAGGACCCACCATTGAAGGTGAGCGAAGGCCATCAAGGGGAAAGGCTGCGGATCGACAGTTATCGCTAACCTTGATCGTAAACTGAGAATTATTTGGGTCAGGTGATTGTTTTGATTGCGACAAAAATAAATGGATCGTATCAATTATGAAGCTTTAATCAATTACGCAAGTCAAACATCGCTTTGAAAGAGTTCCCTCTTTTACTGTAGTGCACTCAAAAGAGTTTTATGACTATTTAAGCTGATAAAATTGAAGAAGCAATTACATTCTTGAGAAGCCATATATTTAGCAACTCCCGGAGTACCTAGGACGAAACTCCAATATCAATTATGTACGAATTATTTGATTCTGTATCCAAAAAGGGAAAATTTGAATTAATGGCATTTTCATCAGATGCGCGTTAAAAAATATAATCAAATACACGACGAACAAAGAGAATAGGACCAAGATAGCACAGAAAAAGGAATGTCGAGTAAAACTTTTTGTTTAGAACTTCCGAATTGAGATACGCCAAGGTAAGTGAGCGGCGTAGTGAACGAAAGGGTTAATGTTAGCCAGCATATAACACATCAAATTAATCGCCAAAAGACAATCCATGCCATCAGTGATTTCATGGACAAGATAATAAAGCAAAAAATTAGCAAAAACTATTCTAACCACAAAATTATATCAAATTGCCAATGAAAGCTCTTTTAAATACTAATAGAACATGAATTAATAGCTAGACTTGATGTAAATAGCAGACCAGTTTTAATTTAAGAATAAAATTCCATTCAAATCAAATCAGAGATTTTGACCAATGAGATTCACGAATCTCTGAGAAATTTCATCTACATCTACATCTACACGATACCCTGCAAGCCACCGCGAGGGTGTGTGGCAGGGGGTGAAGGTCACCAAGCATTCACTACTAGCATGCAAGCAAGCAACTAAAGGGTCTCATGCAACTAGATTGTTAGTATCTATAGTATTTGAGGGGTTAATACATGCATCATGCACTACAGAATACTCTAAAATATTTCCCCTACCTATCCCTTTCCTATGCTGCCTATTCTGTTCTCTTATAGTACGGGGGAAAAATGCCATTTTGAATCTATCTGTACGACAATCTATCTCTCTAATCTTATTTATCTGGTCGAATCTAGCATAATACGCTGGTGATTTCAATATGTGCCTAACATCTTCAGTAAAGCTATCCGATTGAAATTTCTGCAATAGATTAAATCTGAACTTTAATCTACGCTCTGATAATGATTCCCACCCTAATTCTTGTATTAATTCTGATACACTACTCAACCTATCGTAACACCTTTTGACGAACCTAGCTGCTCTACGCTGCACACTGTCTAGTTCTCTCATCAAACCTAATTCATTAGGATCCCATACACTGGCTGCATACTCAAGGTGGGGCCTAACTAGTGAAAAGTAGCATCGCTCTTTTGTCTTCTCATCACATTTCCCAAGTACTCTTTTTATAAATCCTAGCTTTCTCTTTGCTCGGCCGCATATTTCCCTTATGTGTCTTCCCCACGATAAATCTTTAGTGATTGTTACACCTAAATATCTTACGGTTTCAACGTTTTCGATCTTCGTGTTATTAATTCTATAGGATCGCTCTATCGAATTATTCCTCCTCCAAAAATTGATAGCTACACACTTTTTAAGGTTGAGTTCTAACTGCCATTTGTCGCACCACTCTTGAATTGCATCTAAATCCTTGCTAAGTGATTTCGTGTCCTCTTCGTTCGATATACCCCTGTACACCACCGCATCGTCTGCAAAAAGTCTAAGGTTACTACTAACTACGGTACCCAAATCGTTTATGTATAAAAGAAATAGAAGCGGACCTACTACGCTGCCCTGAGGAACTCCCGATGTGACTTCGATTGTGTCCGACATGATACCATCTATGACAACCCTCTGCTCTCGCCCACTTAAGAATTCTTTTACCCAACATACAACGTCTTTATTTATACCAAAACTCTCTAACTTCAAGATTAATTTTTCATGAGGAACTTTATCGAAAGCCTTTTTAAAATCTAAAAATATCGCATCAACTTCAGTACTGCTTTCGCCGTGGACTAAAATATCGTGTACGAATAAAGCTAATTGTGTCTCGCAAGATCTACCTTTCCGGAACCCATGCTGGCTGTTTATGAGTAATCCCTGACTATCCAAATGCCCCATGATCGAACTGACTACTATGTGCTCAAATATCTTACAAGAAATTGACGTGAGTGAAATGGGTCTGTAATTACTAGGTTCTTCCCTATCACCGCTTTTAAATATAGGTGTAATGTTAGCTACTTTCCAATCCTTGGGTACTGTGTGGTTCTTTAGTGTTTTATTGAATATTATTTCTAGATAGGGGGCTATTTCAGAAGCTAATGTTTTATAAACTCTGGAAGGAATTTGATCGGGACCTGGTGCTTTGTTTTTACTTATGCTTTTTAACTGCTGCTCTATTCCGCGACATGAAATGTTTATTTCGGGCATTTGCTCACTGAAAGTGTTCGGCGGTGGTTCCACTGCGTTTTGTGACGATGAGTTGAATACACTTTGGAAGAAGGTGTTTAAAGTGTTGGCTTTTTCTACACTGCTGGTGACTCTGATTCCTTTATCATTTTTAAGTGTGTGCACTGTGGACTTATTTCCCTGAAGCTCTCTCTCATATGACCAAAACGCTTTAGGATTGCTATCTAAATATTCTCCTAACATCTTGCTCTTGAAATGTGATAACGCTTGCCGACATGATTTCCTTGCTAATGCTCTCGATTTTTTATAGTTTTGAACTAGCTCATTTTTTTCCTCTACCGATAGACCCCGTCCTGCATTTTTCATCTTAGCGTGGCATACCCTTTGTCGCTTTAGTGATTTCCTAACCTCCGCGTTATACCACCTTGGCTCTGTATTATCACTAATATATTTACTTGGTATGTATTTATGAACAGCGTTACGGGTGACCTCAAGAAATTCTCTCCACGAATCCTCTGTATTTAATCCTTTGCTTTGTTCGCTGAATACATTAAACGCTTCCCTTAATTCCTCTTTCATACCGTCGTAATTTGCCTTGCCAAATAAGTACACCCTCCTCCTTGGTTTATAATGTCTTTCAACGCCTACAATAAATTTCGCATGCACTATTTTATGGTCACTAATTCCTGTGTCTGTAACTGTATTTAGAACTCGCTCGGGTATATTTGTTGCTAATAAGTCTAGAATGTTGTTTCCCCTGGTCGGCTCTGTTACTAGCTGTTGTAAAGAATGTGTCGTAAAGGTGTTCAACAGTGATTCGCAATGTTCCTTATCCTTACCTCCTGTAATGAAACTACACGTATTCCAGTCTATCGAGGGGAGATTGAAATCTCCGCCTACTATTATTCCTCTATCATTCTTCCCAGAAAGTAATGTGCGTATCTCTGACTCTAGCTCTATTATAGAATTGACGTCTGCGTCCGGTGGCCTGTAATATGCACCTACATATATCTGTTTTGCGTTACTACTTTTACTTTTAACGGAACACCAAATACTTTCTACATTTCGCTCTGAAATAAGTTCTCTTCTACTGACATACGGGTCCTTCACAGCTATGAAAACTCCTCCTCCGTTTCTGCTTACTCTATCCTTTCTGTATACTGTAAAACACTTCGGAAATACTTCATGATCTGATATGTCCTTCGAAAGCCAGCTTTCTGTACCTACGATTATATCTGCATTAGTACTCTTAATGAGGTGGTGAAATTCTGCTACTTTATTTCTTATACTACGACAATTCAATTTCACGAATCTCTGAGAATTTATTTTGTAAGAATTTAATGGGCAAGGAAACGGAATTAGAGTCTTCGAAACTTGACATCATCCACCAGATTCAACAAAGGACAAGAGCAGATATTCCACAGAGAAAATATCATTCGCCTTGATCGGGACTCGAACCCGGACCCTCTGATTTCTGGCCAGGTGCTCTACCAAGTTATCCTCTTTCTCTGTGGAAATTATTGAGGCTTTAAAGGAACAAGATGTTACTTGACTGCTGGGTATATTATGTCACAAAGCAGACGAATTCGTGCGCTCAAGCCATAGTCACGAGGTTAAAACCGACATTGAAACATAAAGGTGTATAACTTACTTACTTATAAAAAATTCAAAGTTCACGAACTAGTCATGAAAAAACTTAAGCGGCGTTACCCGCTAAAATTGTACAACAGCAGATATTCCACAGAGAAAGAGGACGACTTGGTGGCTCAACTGGTAGAGCACCTGGCCGGAAATCGGGCGGTCCGTATTCGAGTCCCGGTCAAGGCGAATAATTTTTTCTCTGTGGAATATCTGCAACTGTGCAATGTCAGCGCTAAAGTTTTCACGGCTAGCTCGTGAACTTTGAATTTATTACAAGAAAGGACAAGTTCTTGTTTCTTAACTAAATTTCGATACCAAAATACACAAGCATTGGCCTGAAGTGAACCACATAAAATAAAATGTGACCAAGGGAGTAAAAAACGTCCGGCAGCATTGAATACGAAAATACGAACTCCGATTTATTGGCTCGGACCATATATATTTTACATAACGGTATAGATATTTTTATCTCTTAACTAATTCTAATCTCCCCAACGGATCAGACTTCATCCAAAATGTTTTGCGTTCTACTTATTCCACTCACCCTCTCGTGGCTGGCATAGGTCTACAGATTTTGTTATTTTAAGAATTGAAACTATTTCAGTGAAAACGCACTTATGAATGAAATTAACTCGTACTAAAATGTTATGTGGCCTTACAAACCTTATAGACTGTTCCTTACTTTGATCACCAAACCTAAAGAAATATTAATTCTTACTTATTTATCTGCTCCGTTTCGCAAGATTTAATATTTAAGGGACGTAGATGACAAGTACTAAACTTTCATCAAATAGTTCATTCATCTCTGATATAATGAACTTCAACAAGTATTCCTCGTATGGAAGTCTATATGTATAGCCTGCATACAGAAGATACGAAACGTTAAGGCGCACCACCAGTTATTCCACCACTTTGATCACATTCAAGACAGTATTTTAGGTTGATAATTGCAAGAAACGAAGGACGTACCTGGTCCAAAACCAATTTTCAATTAGGTCCATAATAATTAAGTTTTCAACCACATAATTCAACCCACGGGCATTCTGGACGCAACGGATCAAATTATGTTCATATTATCAGTCAATCAGAACCCTTCTGAAGCAGGAAGAGAAAAAAAATTAACGAGTGGTAGTCATTGGATCACGTATGTGTTTCACAGCGGGCCACATTCCCTTCTACTTGCTCTCACATTCGGTATTACCGCATTCAATTTTCAAGGTTGACATCTAATGCCTCCGAATTTTCAAGGTCTTCCTCATCTCCCGGGCCAGCAGTAACTCCGCCTCTCTCAACATCAACTTGCCGATCGCTCAGGGAATTCCTGCGAGGCCGGAGGCGAGATGCATCCGTCAGCATCTGACCAAAAGCGAGAGCGGGAGACAGCAGTGGGGTGGCGGCAGGAGGCGAACGAGGAGTGGGAGGGAGGCGGAGGGACGAGGTCAACGGCCTCCTCCGGGTCAACGGAATTCCCGGCGCGGCCGCCGCCTGTGGGCCACGAAATGTTTTCGTCGGGTGCCACCGTTCGCGAAGGAAGGTAAGCAGATCTCTCCCAACCGGACGGGCTCTAGCAACACGGCGCGGGGGCCGGCCGGCGAAGTCTTCCACGGATGCAACAGGCGGAGCATCCCGGATTGAAAGTCAAACACATACCGGCCCAACGGTGCAGTTTACGATGCACAGTTAGTCAGCCGTAAGCGAGGCGCTGAAACGGGATGAAGTCTTTCCTGGGTCCTGAGCGAAAATAGTACGATCCCCTACTCCTCTCCTCTTCCATTCGGTCAGTGACATGGGGAGCCATGAGAAGAATACATCTACATCTTTCTTAGATGAACGCGTTCAAAGGGTGGTATTAGATGTTGTCATCTCAGGCGAAGTGAAAGTTACATCGGGTGTTCCCCAGGGAAGCGTGATAGGCCCAATTTTATTTCTTCTCTACGTGAATGACTTGAATACAGTATAACACAGAAAGAAAAACACGAGCCAAATCCACAAAAATAAACTTTACTACGACCCGGGTTTCACTGTATAACAGCATCCTCAAGTGACGATGCTGTAATACAGTGAAACCCGGGTCGTAGTAAAGTTTATTTTTGTGGATTTGGCTCGTGTTTTTCTTTCTGTGTTATCATGTTTCGCTTCCACTCCATATCGCCTGAATCTTCAGAATTTGTTGAATACAGTAGTTAAAAATAGCAAGCTCCGTCTTTTTGCCAATGATGCAGTAGTGTGTAAGGAAATTTGAAATGAAGAGGACAGTCAGTCTTAAGCTAAGTATTTAGATTCGATAGATGATTGGTGCGATAGTTTGTAGCTAGAATTAAATTTGAAGAAATTCACCGTAATGCACTTTTGGAAAAAGAATAGCTTTCCCCGGAATAATTATTGCATCAAAGAAAAGAAAATATCTAACTAAGAATCTATTAAATACTAGGCGTCACCATCACTGAAGATATATCATGGGGGAAACACATCAGGGAAATAACTAGTGTAGCAAACCGTAAATTAGGATTCGTAAAAACGGTTCTAGGCAAATGCGATGAGTGAGTACGAGAAAGAAGCTATTTTACACTTCTCAGGCATCATTTAGAATATGACGCTAGTATATGGGATCTGTCCGAGGAAGGTATGGTAATCGTATGTGTTACGAGTTTAATAGAAGAACTAGGATTGGAATTACTATCAGAACGCAGGTTAAAATGTAGGTTATTAAGTTTTAAGTAAATTCGAAACCGATTTGTTCACAGATGATGTTAGACATATATTAAGAACCCCTGCGTATTATGCTAGGTTTGATCAGATTAACAATATTAGAGAGATAGATTGTCATACCGATAGATTTAAAATGTCATTTTTTTCCGCGTAGCATAAAGGCCGCTTTACACGATACATTTTTTTGTACGATTTCTCGTACAGACGCTTGTATAAACTGAACGAAATTGTACGTTTGTTTGAATGAATTAGAACGGGTTCTATTTTCCGTTCAGTCATTCAGACATTCGCACAAGCGTTCAAAAAATTTGCCGCTTTACACGGTACAATTTCCTCATACAAGCGTTTGTACAAGAAATGGTAATAATAATTGTATCGTGTAAAGTGGCCTTAAGAGAGAACAATAAGCAGCGTAGCAAAGGGGTAGGTGAAATATTGTCAGAGTACAATGTAGATGATGCATATAATAACAACCAATAATCCCTTTCATATTTCGTAGATATTAACCATCGTAAAAAGCGTAAAAATTCCAAGCATTTTCCCGGTGTATACTATTACTTCTCACATTCTGATCACCAATGAGTTTCCAAACACATTTATTTTAACTTCACCTATTGTTCAACACCTTCGTTAAAACAATAATTTACAAAGCAACTCCTTCGGGAGGAACATAATGAGTTCAAACCTATGGTCCGTGGCGATCATAACAGGCTAACGGTACGAACTGAATAATGACCATCGGACTACAACCCCACGAAGAACCCATCCAACAACAGGTTTGCTTAATAAAGATGCGGTGTAAGCTACTTTAATAAGCGCGGACTGATTCCGTATACGTCATCCTTTTCTTATTATGACGGCAATTATCACCGTAAGAAAGCAAGGTATCTTACTGTGCATGCCCTAGAACCAACAAGGTAGAAACAACGGAATCCGAGCCATGCATAAATTATAATTTAAATACTTGAAGCGGAAAAAAATAATTAGAGAACTAGAGGTACAGGCAATGATTTCTGCCGTGAGATGGCTGAATATAGTTAACAGTTCTGCTATAATATAAAGCAGCGTAGCCAGAACTTATACTCCTCACAAACGTATACTCCGGCATGTACGAAATAAAGAATAGCGATCCAAGAAAAATATTCAACACATTACCACAGAATAACACATTACGGCTCGTGAAGCAGAAGGATTTGTAACTGATGACAGTAATGATACAAAGCACAGAAATGACCAAAGAACAAAAAATCATCACACAGACACGAAAAAAATTAGCCAAAACATATTAAAATTGTCGTGAAGAAAGCCATATGAAGGCCATGTGGTTTCTGGGAACATGCACCGTGAAAACCGTCTCATCGTCCTGATTAGTAAGGTATTTGCGGTTTCAACCGTCAAGTTATTAACACCGCTCCCAATTCCAGAATTTCACCAAAAACCATTGCAACATCATGCTGATTGTGATAACTGCTAATTTCTGTGGAGAAGGTAACTAAAAACCACCTTAATCCATTCCAAACGGATATGTTTTTCCGACTAGAAATTCCTCATAACAAATTTAAGAATGTCCGGAGTTGTAGACGATCCTCAAATGCAAGGGGAACCTTGCTCCGAGGTACAGAGGAGGAGGGTTGAGGATCGGGGATCTCAAGGGGGATCAATGCTCTCGGCCCTTCTCACAGCTCACACATACACGGCCGAGTGGTGACGTCCGATCGGAGGTGAAGCGGTCGAGTGGCGGGGGAGAGGAAGTATGGATCGTGATGATGGAAACATAAAGGGAGCGAAAAAGAAGAGAGAGTGAGCGACCCATCCACTCCATCCACGCCGCACGTTGCTTTGGCGACGACGACGCGTCGCGACGGCTCTTCCGACGGTGAAGTTCTTCCGTGGTGCGGTGACCCCAATGCTTCAGGGAGGCTACGGACTCTATACACCCTCCTTTTGTCCCCACATTTTCGCCCGCATTTACATCTACATAATACCCTGCAAGACACCACAAAGGTGTGTGGCAGGGGGTTATTTCTCACCAAACATGCACTACATATCATGCATAAAACGGATTAGTATTTATATACTGTTCTAAACTTCACTATTTAAAAAAGATAGAAATTGCAAAGCAAACATGCAAAAACATTCTGTTTGTAGGGTTAGCTTTAAGTACTCATACCAACATGAAGCTACCAATGCTATCCATTGCTACTCTCCTATTGGACATATTTACCGTCATTCGTGTCTCTGATTGTACGAGGGAAAAGGACATTTTGAATCTATCAGTTCGGCAATCAATTAGTCTAATTTTAAGATTATGGTCCAGTCTGCCATAGTAAGTTGGGGTTCGCAAAATATTTTTAACATCATCACTGAAAATATTATCTTGGAATTTGTTTAAGAGATTAAATTTCAACCTGCGATGTGACAATGATTCCCAATTTAATTCATTTAATAGACTTGTCACGCTAATAAGGTTATCGTACCGTCCCTTTACAAATCTTGCCGATCTTCGCTGCACACGTTCAAGTTAAATATTTAAACCGATTTCGTAGGGATCCCATACACTGGCAGCATATTCCGAATGAGGTCAAACAAGGGAAAAGTAGTTGATTTCTCGTACAACATTCACCATAGGACTGGATTAAGCTCCGACGATTACATCTGCAGTTTAGTCCAAGAAGGGGAGTATGGTATGCGACGAGAAAATATATAAGATAAGCGACGAAATTAAACTGAAAATGACGAGTAATATCTTCTACGGATTCCCACCGGGTTGGTATTTCAGGTGCCGACGTTTCGGTGGCTTATGCAGCCATCGCCTTCAAGGACTGATGAAAATACTTCATCCTTCAATTGAAAACAAGATCACTGCCTACTTGCATCCTACGTGAAAGACGACATTTAAAAATCAATTTTTAACATAAGCCCAATGGGCAATTAATAAAATACTTCTTTAATTTGGATGAGTAAAAAACTTTAGCAATTTTCCACAATGTAATGACGAGCCTCCAATACGTCTAAATTCCACTACGTGACGCCTGATACTGAGATCGGACTTCTTTAATTACCAATTTGGAATACATTGTAACAGAACTTCTATACACTAACAGTATTTTTGGTTGGCAGTTAGAGAAAAATCTACTTTGTACGACGAAAACTCTACATTCAGAATATCTATTACAACACATACGTGAGTCACGGGACAGCTCTATTACCTCCGAGATTTGGCTACTGCCTCCAAGATTGTAATATATTTCGGGCAATAAACCACAATAACGTTCCCGACAGTGAAATAAGTTTTCTAATGACGAAAAAACAATAATGTCTCACGAAGCTTAATTACGCCCAACTAATCTCTATAATATAATCTTTTTCACGTATTTTATTGCGCGCAAATCTGGATTTACATGTACAGTATATGAGCCGAAGAGTACCGAATACGCAAGACGCCCGTAAAATCGACAGTTGAGATCAGCGATCAAATGTACAATAGGTCTTCATTCGGGCCGCATTCACCTCTCGTCGGGAATTTGGAAGGAGCGCGACTAGCGGTGTGAAGAAGTAGTCGTCCCACAGTCTCGCTTTTCAGCGCGGGTGCGCCCAAAGAAGAGGCCACTGCGGACGCCGCCGAGCGAAAAACGACCACGTCTTTGACCACGACAACCTAAGAGGAAAAGGGGGGAGTTAAGTCACGCCTCGCCCCTTCCCCCAGGCTTTGTGCTTGCAGCTCCCGAACGTCACGTGACCCGCGTGCAGGAATAAGGGGCGGAGGAGGGTGGGAGGAGAAAGATGGCTGGGAGAGTGGAGGGGAGGCAATGAGACGGCTCCTCTCCCCTCAAAGGAGTACCGCGAGAGGAAGTACGCGACGGGATTGATGCCTCCGCTGGCATCGGTGGGAAATGACGGCGAGGGTCGCTCCCGCTCCAAGCGACGAGCAATCGACAAAAGGTAATAAAAACGGGACTCTCTGAAGGGCCAGCGCCCTAGCAGTACCTACTGCCGATAGAACGAAGTAAAACACAAGTTTAATTGCTTTCTGTAATTATTAAAAAATTGGAGCCTAGTTGAAACAACATACTGCAACCACACGCTTTTAGCGCTCCAAAACAATACATCTTCGATGAGCACCAAAATGTACGCACAAAATAAACGCACGAATCAAAAACAAGCTGGATTTAGAAGAAAAAGGCACTGAATTAGGGTATTGCTGCAATGAGTGAGGCTTGAATGTACTGTAGGAGGCATTGACATGCTAGCCTATGGGTGATGATGAAGCCAAAATGGGGTTACATGGGAACGATTAGGCCCCACCCCCTCAGTACAGAACACTGCGTTTCTTTAAGCCTGTTATGGGAACTGCAAGTGTACTAAAACATAAATGTTAATGAAATATTACCCAAATTTCATAGGTTCACCCCAATTTCATGACGTAGGTTAATCTTCTAAAACTATGTAAGGGAGGTATTAATGCATCTGATCCCCTGAGAATTAATTTTATAACGAAAACTTGTCGACAGTTCGAATTTAACATATTTAAACTACAATTTGAAACTATTTGCGTATTTGCCAACTTTCCTCCATCACTTTGGCGAATTTAAAAATATATTCCATGGCTCATATTAGTACTTTAGCTTTAAAACCTGCAAAAACAACTGCATTTCTACGAGCGTCGCGAGTAGAAGCCTAACTGTACCGACCAAGATGGCCACTGCCTTCTCAAATCAGCTGCAATACCTCCTCCAGAACAGTCTAACCTCCTTGGTTTCAATATTTGCCTCTATTAAAAAAAAAAAACGGGAATGATTTCATTCGTGAAAATGTTTCTGACACCGCATTAATTCAATGAATTTTTTCGTCCACGTTCTTTTAACATTCTACACTTAGCTCTTGGGAAGAATAATTAATTAATTAAACTCCCTCCCCATAAAATATCTCTTGATAAATGGAATTCAAACCAATGCGCATATCTGTAACGAAATTGCTGTAAACTCAGGAATTTCACGTTTGCAACAATGACTTAGGCTTCGCAAAAACGGATTATTCTGGGAGACATAATTGGATACAGGATAAAAGATGAGAATAATAACGATCATTACATTGTGATTTACAGAAGCAACATAAATCTGGATCACTCTTTTGGGATTATTGTACGTTGGTGCTACAGAAGAATGCTGAAGATTAAATGGATCGACAGAGTAATTAACGAGGAAGTCCTAAGAAGAGTAGGAGAAAAGAGAAGTCTGCTGAAAACACTAAAAAGAAGAAGGGACAACTTAATCGGCCATATCATGAGACATGGGTCCTTATTCTCTTTCTGAAACTCTAGTGGTATCCAAGGGATACCATAGGTTTTCGGGACTCGCGTTAACTTTTTGTAAACATTCTAATGAGGAAATCAATGAAACGCAACCTCGGTTTCGTTGCTGGGGAGATAACCGAGGTTGCGTTTCAAACGAGAATACGGGCCATGATGGGCTAATGAAGACTATCGTCGAGGGAAAAGTGAACGGGAAGATTGGAAAAGGCAGGCCTCGTATGAGATACATGGAACAGGTTGTGAAGAATGTAAAAGAGAAGAATTACGTCACAATGAAAAGGTTGGCCGATAAAAGAATCGAGTGGAAAGCTGCGTCAAACCAATCCTAGAATTGTTGACCAACGATGATGATGATGATGACAAGAGATGCAACATGAATGGAGATACGTACCTACAAAGAAATAGACCTGACCGAAGACTCGATGCAAAAGGGCAAACCAACAACATCGCGCCACTCACTACCCGTTCTTCTTATCTGAGCATTTTAGAATCAGTTATGACGGCCACGTAGCTCTCTCCCCGTGGGGTCAGTACATCCTTTAAGATGGATTACGCGTGGGGCGGCGGAGAGAGGGTGAGGGGGAAATAAGAACGGAGGACGATGCGACTGCACTCGGGAATGAGGAGCCCTGAGAAAAGACGGCCCCGACGCCCTCTGCCCCGGGGTCACTCACCAACCCGCTCAGCCCTTCACCTTAGCCCTTAAAAAGCCTTTCCCTTCTCCACCCGGCCAACCTCGCCCACTCACTGACCCTCCCTCCACAAGAGGACCCACGTTTAACCCTTCGACGCGGCAGACACGGCGAAACCACATCCTCCGCTCCCCCAACGTCTCCTCCAAATACATTACAAGACGAGGACTGCGCCAGACGCCTGCTACGCGAAACGCGAAAATGACAGATACAGTGTGAGACAGAGAGAAACAAAACCTCATTTTTAACAACCCCGCGCACACTTATGGACAGTAATATATTGCCGCAAAGGTACATACATGGGGAAATCAGAATAGGTATTGTAGATTTAGATATAGATATTAGATAATAGTGATCTTTTTGAACGTATACATGTTCTAACTATACTAACTCATGCATAGTCTGCTATGGTATTACGTTGATGTAGATGAACGAGAATAAATCATCCACAAACCTCAGAAATTGTCTCCAATGAGTAGACGGCAAACCTTCACCTCTCATCTTCGCTAAATTCAACAAGAATAATACAATTGTCATTTTCGTGACACTGGTCATTAATTATTTACCTTTTTAAACCTCCTATCACGTGGGTAATCTCACATTCTCATACGAAAAGGGTTCAAAATGGGATACGTAGTTTAAAAAGGCAAAGATAATGTTTCTGGCAATATTTGACAGCTCAGGACCATCGTCTTTCGAAAGACACATCCCTGTGCTCTGAATTATAAAACCGATAACGAAAATAAAACCTAAAAACTAAATTTACGAAAAAATACTCCACATTTCTTTATATATTTAATCAGGTAAGATAAGAAGTAGTGCCCCTGATATGAATGTTATTGTTCGGCGGTCAATTCACCTAGAAACATCCCAATTCCAAACAAGTGAAATATGTGGATTACAGAACGGGGAGATATATTTCGTAAGAACGAAAAAAGATGGCTTTTCTAAATACCTTTCGAAATCGGGAAATTCCTGCAAATGAGAGGCTGGCAATGACCGACATTTCAAAGAGCGTTTTCAAATGTTGGCACGCGATATCTCATCGCCCGATTTCGAATTAAGACCCCAATTTAACCCACCACAAAAGGAGAATCCGTGTGAAAGAAGCTATAATTCTCTCACACACATTTTCTCGCGGAGCCTCGCGAGCAGATACGGCGAAAGTATGCTCACGTGAGAGAAGGCATCTCATGGCTACTTCTATCTCAGAATTAATATCCACACATCTGCCCGGTTATTGAGACGTCAAAAATTTTCCATTCTAAAGCCAGCGAATTAGGATAAAATTCCCAGCCATTAAGCTAATAGAGCCTATTTCATCATTAATTTGTTCCAAAGCTGACATTCACGATGTCTTACTCTATTATTTAAAGTATAATAAGAGATAACATTTATTCTTTTTTTGAGAAAACTCCTCAACGTTGAGTAACTCACGTAGGTTACGGAACTAAACATCGAATAGTAGAACTACACCAATAGTCAACTGCAAATTATTAGTGTCGTCAAATGAACTCAAAATCACACAAGCATTTTATGATGAAATAGAGAATATCAATTAATTATAATCAAGGGGTTAAGACCTATGAGTATTGACTACCACTCGCCTTATCACTTCCTTTCCCGCACGTAATTTTCAACAACACGTCTCATTTCCGGAGAAATTTTCATGAGCATTCGCGTGAGTGGATTGCGAAAAAGCGGTAGGAATGATAACGAGGCGGATGTGATATGACTGTGGAAGAATTGCGCTAAAAATACAGAGGCGGCAAGAGCCCAAAATAAGCAACAAGAAAGCCGCAGGGTAACGTTCCTCACACGGGAAGTCCTTTCAAAAGTAGACGAGCACTGCAAATGCGCATACCGCACCTAAAGAATGATCCTTCCAGGGTTGACTGATTACTAACAGACTAATAGAAGTTGTTGAAGGCACGGAGGGCTGCCAAATACAGCATTTCTCGTACTCTACGCGTCAATCCAACTAAACCCGGCAATCCGTTCTTCCGTGGCAACTTGTGGCACAACCTTGAATCTTCACAGCGAGCACGCTGAGTATATCTTCAATACTTTTCTTGACATTGGATAGCGAAAACGCCAATCCTATTTTAAAATTTAAGCTGTTATCACAAATCTGTCGTTCTAAGTTGGCGCGAATCGCATAATCAGTGATGCCGAAGCGTGCTGATACTACGGAAGGAGTTTTGAGTTATGAATGGCTAGGGTGAAAATGCGGATTAAGATTCGCGATCCCGCACCTGATCGGCACTTCGTGAAAGGAAAATTCATTTGGAGGTAATATTCACGCAATACTACAAGGAATTTCCAGTGAATATTATGTAAATGATAGATGGAAATTTGCCGGTAAGCACATCGTGCCACTAGCTCCTCCAAATATTTGACAAAAATCTTGTAAAGAGAATTTGGGGACATCTTTTTAAATACCTCTTTTTTAATCCAAAACAAGGTTTTCTTTGAATGCAACGTAGCATGAGTTTCTTTGCAGCACAAATTTCAACGAAGCCGTTGAAAAATATGGGTAAGTACATAAATGAACACACACTACTCGTGACGAGACTCAACGGATCCTCAATCATATTTTACTCAAAAGAACAGAGATTTTTGCTTCAAGTTCCTTCATACAAATTGAAAGTAATCATAGAGCACATTAAAACCCAGAAACCAAAGTACAAAACATTAGTAGGACTGTGTTAGCCCACATATTGTAACTGATGAAATAAACACGGGAACCAATATAGTCTCGACTTCGCATGAAACGAAGACAGATCCGTCCACCTTCGGCAGCGCGAATGTGCCCGAGTGCTTACTAACGCGCTCAACAAGCCATCAGCTGTGATGGGGGCTATGAGTTACGCCACTTTCCAGCGCTCTCAAAGCAAGTGCAAGGTAAGCGTTGACGCAATGCAAACAGAGCGCCCTAGGGGAGGGTAGTAGCCCGAAGCGAGCGCGATTACGGATTGAGCGTGCACCTCCGGTTGCAGCGGGTGACTCACCGTGCATCGGGACGATCGGTCACTCGATCGGCCGCCGCCTCCGGAGGCGACCCCATTCACAACGGCAACTCACCCCCCTGGAACACCTTCCCCGCTGCACCCCGGGCAATGGGGAACATGCACTATTTTTTATAACTCTTTGAATGTGAAGTTTATTAGCTAAACTGTGCTTGGCGAAAATTTTGCTGAAGAATTAAGTTGTGTTACAAAGATATTACTCTTTCAAAATTGTACCTTTTCGGCAGCTTAAAAACACGACGTCATCGCATTACGTCACGGCACGGTATCACTATGGGCGTTGTTTATCTGTTTATGAGTGGAGGTAAGTTGTTAAATGAATACTTGGCGATAACGTATGTATTTATCTCATTCGTTTATTGCAATAAACGATTGTATTTCGAATTTTTATTTACCTAGTATGGATTATAACGAGAAAATCGTCCATTAATTATATAATGCCTGTTTAGTGCCCATGAATTTCTACGACGCCTATGAAATCGCTGGTTTTTTTAAGAACGCCGCCGTAAGGGAGTCAACCAAAGGAAATTGTCGGAATGTGCTCTTTTAAGTATTTTTTCAGTCATAGTTTCGTTCGAGAAATGGCTAAAAACCTCAAAAGAATATATTCACTTCGTTTTCTGTCAAAAATAAATGTCTATCTCCGTAGCAATATGGAACCTATGCCGTGCAGTGACGTCAGAAGGCGTTTTAGGTCACGTGACTTTCGTCAATTTCCTGGAACATTTTAAATTCATTTAATAATCTTTGTGGTGGGCGTAGAAAAATTTGGCTTATATATTGAGAAATTTTCACATCAAGTACATCATTAAATTTTCGAGAAACAAATTTCATGCATATTCCCCATTCTTTTCAACCATCAGTCGAACCCAACCACGCAAGCAAGGAAGAGATCAATACCTGCCATTTTTACCGACAACGCTCTGATTTTGATCAGACGCGGATGCATAGGAACCTGCATTACGACCTAGGGTCACACCAGACTCAATTTTTATTGAAATCTGAAGGGATGTATTGCATTTATTTGACTGATTTCAATTTACTTTTCTTTTCAAGGAAAAAGAAACAATTGAGAACTTCTACATAAGTATCAACATCTTAGAATTCTTCTCACATACGATCCTATGAAAACTAACATTTTCTATATTTTTAAAATACCGATTTCCACGAATTCTCTCTCACCCTCGGTTTCAACTCGGGGTTTTAACGGTATTTGTGATCATATCCGACACCTTCCTAAATATTGAAAAATTGGTAATATCGAGTCCTATTTTCGAGATACCCAAATTCCCTTCCATGAAAACTATACAGACATTATATTCGTCATTCACATTCACTCAAAATATATCTAGAGGAATATTTTAAGTAATATAAGGTAAGCCACAATCTATATTAACAAAGAAAAAAACTAAAACATAATCAAATTGGGGTAGTTTCAATAAAATTAAATGTAGTAACCTTCGCAAATACTGAATACCTCCTAGTTGTTTTTGCTTTACTGCAATGAACGAAACGATGTGGGATTGGGGCTTAAGATAGAAGAAAATCATCACCACTGCGCCGGAAGATGATAGAAATGAACATCGCAGTTAAATGTATAGACTACCAGCTGATCTCTTCACCAATAAATTTATTAAAGTGCTATGTACACAATTAAAGGAATATGTCAGCATGGTTACCGCCATCCGAAGTTATAATATTTCCAAATTGAAAAAAAGAAGAAGCCAAATGTTTTCTAATCTCGTCAGGCCTATCGATCACCTAAACCGATTTAATTTAGAAGGGCGCGTAAAACGTAACATTCTTCAGTCCGCTTCACAAGCTATAAAAGATACTAAATGGCCATAAAATGCTAATAGTTAATAGGATGTTGAATGAGTAACAAACTTTAGCACTTTTCAACATTATATTTAAAATAATAAAATTACACAACACGTGTTTCGGGGGGGAAAGAAGACTGGTGTAGTACACCGAAACCGGTCAAATAAATTATCCTTATTCTTGAGGAAAATTGCCAGTATTTTTCTTTCGCTATGATATTCCACTAAATCAAGCCTGAAACAACTACCTTTATATGTGTTTCGGCTTACTAAGCCATCATCAGGTGAGTGTACACCTGATGATTGCTTAGTAAGCCGAAACACGTGTTGTGTAATTTTATTATTTTAAATATATTGTGGAAAAGTGCTAAAGTTTTTTACTCATCCAACATGTCTCACTTCCACTACGTGACGCCTGATACTGTGAACTGCAGTTAATAGGATGTTAATGGCCGAAACAGCTAAGAATATTGATAAAATGTTTTATCAACACTCTCAGCGTGAAGCCTCCGCTAGGAGAGCATCGCCAACTCTACCAACGGGAGAGTACCTACTTCCCGTTCATGAAAATATATATTTTTCCCGGGCGTTCACGGCAGTCTGAGAGAAATTCAGACGCACGGAGGTACCTCTCGAATGAGGCCTCCGGCCGGAAGCTTTGAGGCGTCTCGGGCGAGAAAAGACAAGAAGCAAAACACTGCTGCGGTGGCATTCAGGTGGCCGAAAGGGGAGAGGGAGCATTCGAACCGAAACCGCTCACGGAAGACCAACCCACAACCCAAGTGTGCCAAACCGAAAAATAAATAAACAAACACTGGTAAAAAAAAACACCCTAAGCGCGTCCCACGCGGATTCATTCCCTTTCCAGTCACCGCGACTCTCCTCTTTTTTTCCTCTCTCAAAACGAATCTCGCATTCCACGTTTGATTTATTCTTTTGCCCCTCGGAAGACGCCACTCGCATTGCCTCTTGCGGCTAACCGAGCAATTATTCCCGCCATTATGCCTACGACCGACTCCCGTTTCGACTGGAAGTGACAGTCCAAAGCCGATGGGAGGGCCACCGAGGACGGACAGGCAGCTGAACTGCTTTGCGGCGTCAAATACTCACTTGGGAGCACTAGGAAGGACAGTCATAGTGTGAAACTACCGACCTGAACGAGAAAACGACGCCTGAGACGGATAGTTGGGCCTGGTTCATCCAAGAAAATAGATATATTCTCAATTTAATGCAAGAAACAATGTGGAGTACATTAGACAAGGGAGACATAAATCCCTAAAAAGCAACTAGAAGGAACTAGAATTACCAACAGCCAGGCACGTAGCCAGAAATTTGCCAAGTCTTGCGTTACTTGAAACAAATCAGCCTTGCCCATTCGGTGCCGACATGTTACAAATCTCTACCCTTAATTTTCAGTGCTTGGTATTTACTTTTACACTGCCCATACTTATCTCTTTTTACTGGTAAAGTTCACTGCTAAAATCAGAACAACAAAATTATTGGGAAAAAATTTCGGGGAGGGTTGAAGCACCATAAGCCCGTGGCTACGTGCCTGCCAACAGCTGATATTAATAATATCTAAAACAATCGACAACTTTTTTGATTGCGCATTTAAGGGCGTTATTTCTCCTTTCCAATGGATAACCAGCAACAATTTTATGGCCAAAAGTGCACGCAAGAGCATAGGCACTCGGGTATGAGTCTGCAAGGAACAGGAGGTATTTTTTAGAGATTGGCAACAATACAAACAGAGAAAAGGTTTGAATCGAATTTCAGACAAGCGGCCGCAATTGAGGGACTTACATAGCCGCGAAACATGTTTGGAACGCCACCCCGAAAACATCTGTCACAATTCATGCGCAATTTATTTCAACCGCCACGGTGACCGCTCTAAAAGGGGTCAGCGTAAAACCACGACAATATTCTCGCTCGACTCTTTGACACCACTTTTACGACAGCCACGGCGATGACCGCACCGTCCAAAAGAAAGCACTCCCACCGTTGCACAGTCTTCACGCCGTTTTACACGGTCACCGATACTGCGCAGGCTGTTGCGAGAACACTTGCGCAAGAAATATTGCGCCGTGTAAAGCGACGACTTGCGAGGACAGGCAGCGCCACTGCGCGAACGCTTGCGAGCAAATTAGAACATGTCCTAATCTGATACATACATGCGTTCGCGCGAGTTTGAAGTTTATTTCTCTCACTAGATGGTGCAGATGTAGCGGCATAGAACTGCCTGGAGAATTCTAGCAATTAAATAGGTTGTTGACGATTGAGTTAGGCGTTTTTGTTTGCATTCAACTCCTTAGGTAGTAAATAAAGTGTAATAACGATTAGCTGGGCGATTAATCACGTGGAAGCTTAAATTTCGTGCATAAAGGAAGAACTCGTTATCTTGGCCCACATTCGTTCGTTCGTGGTGCACATTTTGGGCTAATTATACGGGACTAGGGTTTCCACTATTATGTTTAGACTATGGCTTAAAACATATTTTAAAGTGGTGGTATTTTATCGCATCTTTCGCGTCCAATTAATTGCTGCTTTATAGATATTGACGCTATGCGATATATTGACGGTATTACCGCTACTGAATGGTATATTGTCACTGACATACCTAATGCACCGACGATTGCACCGTGTAAAGCTGTCGAGCAAGCGTCCTCGCAATTTTCTACGTCATGGACTTCCTCAGACGACTGCTCAAACGGAATCAACATCAACTTGCGCAGTTTCAATGACCGTGTAAAACGGCCTTTCTAGAAGGTGGAGGCGGCGAACAGCTTTTTACGAGTTCACGCCACGGCTACAAAGGAAGGGATCTTAAAATGTCTTCGGCCAAGGGTTCCACGGAGTGTGGGTTAGCTAACCCTCTCATTCACCGGGGAGGAGAGGATGTAGTGAGAGCTGGGGAATGGGGGTAGGGCGCGGACAATGCACAGTCACCAGACGATCGACGTGTGGCACGGCCACTTGACCCCGATTCATTTGTCCCCAAAGGGAAGGAAGGGTCAAGGATCATGTGGGAAGAAGAGATAGAACAAAGGGGGCATCAGAAAAAAGCCCTCGAAGAGGATCCGTCAATGGCAGGGCACTCCGGGCGAGAGGGTATGTCCTTCGATTCGGCTGGCTGGCTCCGTTGATGGGATTAATAGCAACGGAGATTATTATAGAGCATCGCGGTGAAATCTCGTGATGGGCACGAAATTAGCGTCATTACGAAGTGAACTACCACCTCAAAATGAGTCATACGCTGCTGGGAAGGATTACAAAACGATCTCCCATGCGGTACAAACGCCCCAAGAAAAAAAAATACAAGAATAAAATCTTGTCAAAGTCCTAGTGAATCGTCAAAAGCCAAATACACTAAAACCCTTAATAGTGCCCACGCTAAATGAAGGAAAACCACTAACAGAACCAGCCAAGTTATGATTATCTCTTTTGTAAGGGCAATTTCGGTCAATAGTTGACTGTTTGGCTGCGAGCAATTGAACCCCAGGACAATGCCGTTCTGAAAGGTCAATAGTATATGGTACGGCCAATCCATCATTTCACATTTCCCAAAAGCATTATTTGAAAGCTGCATCGTTTGTCAATCACTCAAACATAACGTAGACTGAAATTAAAGCAGTGGGGTGGTTTATGTGTAGACTGAGGTCACATAGCAGAGATAATTATTAATGACGGCGAAAATTTTCCCGGGCTCGATGAAGTTTGCGCAGAATAATACACTTTGAGTAAAAGAGAACCCCAAACTCACTTGTCTTTTACATACCGTGGATGTCACGATGAAATGTGCCATTACTATCGCTGCACCTATGTTATATTAACTACAATGCACCCCCGCCAACGTAAATTCATATGAAATATGAGAAAAGATTAATTGGTTTAGTGCAGCAATTGCCCTCGAGATCCCCACAAATATATAGAAAACATTCGTATCAGTAACCTTGTCATGAATTAATCTCAACGAAATACACAACAACTGATTGGGTGCAGAGGATATTGTCATTGTCATTTTCATTCGTAATATACTGAGGTTCATTTATCATCAACAAGCTGCAGTATTTACTAATAACATAGTTGATGCGATAGAAGTTCTACCTATCCTTTATCAGAACGGATGACTCTACTATGAAGCGATAATGCGGTATGAACAAACCCTGCGAAGGTTGACTCAGGGGAAAAACCCTCCCTATGGTGGTGCGGTCCGAATGCAACACTATCCCCGGGAAGCGGACGCCGATTCCCATTTGCGATAATGCCACTGCAATGCCGTGGGAAAGAGACGATTATAATTCAAATGTCCAGGAGGGAGAGGCGGAAATGATGCAAGGAAAACTTGAGACGCGGAGAAGCAGTGGAGCAAGGAGAAAACGATTAGCGAACATTTTTCAGGCCGAAGGATATACAAAGGCGACTGAGTTTCAAAGGGACAGAAAGAGCCACGGGCTCCAGTCACCATTTCTCCGTCAGCTTACACGTACTTCACATACTCGATACACAACGCAGATCGCTGAATGCAAAGCAAAGAGCACCCCAATTGCTAGCACTTGCTGATACGAATCAAACCGTCCCGTGAATAAACTCGACTGCACCGTTTCCACGGCAAGTTTAACAGACGGATTGGAGGACACTTCAATTGGAGGGCCATTCGTGCGGAAAGCAGTTCCATCTAGGTGGAGAGAATAAAGATTCATCATGACGAGGCTACTTCCCTATTTTTTCACGCAGTCGAATACCGATACCAAAAGATATTGCCAGAATAATTCAAAGCAGATAATACTCAGGACATAATGCGAAAAAAATAAATAACTAATTATTAATGCACAATTGCAACGTAAATTGCTTCTATGAACTGGGTGATGTTAATTAGATATGTTCACAGATTCGGTGGTTTAAAATGCAAGACTTTATCAACAGCATCATACTCCCAAAGGTAAGAGAAAAATGATGAATCATGTAATAACAGGAAGTACTTTCATGATGCATTAAAAGAAGTAAATGGATGACAACACCCAATTCATGTATGGCTCACGACAGGAGTCAAAAATGCCCATATATCTCAATTCAAGCCTCTATTGTTAATTTATAATAAAGATGATACACAATCCTATGCCCCCAAATGTTTTTTCACCTTTTGAATTAACAGTAGATAAGTTCCATCTTTCCAAAATCTCTATTCCACTGAAAGCATGACAATTATTCATTCATAAATAACAGTATCAATTCTGCAGCGTCGAGTTGAGCAAGCACTTCAGCAGAAACCGCTGACGCGTCTTATCTGCATAGAGGCAAACGGAGCGCTAAGTTACGTCACGGATGGCGAAGAGTACACAAAAGTAGCAGCTGCTATAAGGAAATGACACACTACTTTTCCTGAGAGCCTTTGCATTATGGTGAACGATAATTTAATTGGAACTGCTACTTAATAATGTTTCATGCTCTGTGTGCATTTAGAAGGGCAAAGAATTTGAAGACTCGTTTGAATTTCGATTGGATCCCACTCCAGCATTAAAATCATTCTTAGTGTGTTTACTGTTTATATCAGTAAGAACAGATAGGGAGAATTAGTTAGAATAAAACATTACCGGCAAAAATAAATTAAAAATTCTCGTTTCCTTACCAAATGCGACACAAAGACTATACGGACAGGGAGCATCCTTAGGCCAGAAGGAAGCATTCCCGGGGTAAACACATACGTGAAATAATGGGTCAAGCGAAACGTGAACGTAATCGAAGCGTACACTGGGATTCGTCAAAAGAGTACTAGGTAAATGTTGACGATCATGTACGAGAAATCAGCTAATTTTCTCTTGTTAGACCTCATTTGGAATATGCTGCTAGTGTATGGGATCCCTACGAAATCGGTCTAAATAATGAACTTGAACGTGTACAGCGAAGATCGGCAAGATTTGTAAACGGACGGTACGATAACCTTATTAGCGTAACCAGGCTATTAAATGAATTAAATTGTGAATCATTGTCAGATCGCAGGTTGAAATTTAGACTTAATCTCTTAAACAAATTCCAAGACCATATTTTCAGTGATGATGTTAAAAATATTTTGCGAACCCCAACTTACTATGGCAGACTGGACCATAATCATAAAGTTAGAGAAATTGATTGCCGAAATGACAGATTCAAAATGTCCTTTTTTCCTCGTACAATTAGGGACGTGAATAACGGTAAATATATCCAGCACGAGTGTAGCAATGGATAACATTGGTAGCTGCATGTTGGTATGAGGACTTGAAGCTAACCCAACTAACAGCATGTTTTTGCATGTTTGCTTTGCTATTTTTATCTTTTCTTAAATAGCGTAGTTTAGAACAGTATATAAATCTAATCCTTTTTTATGCATGATATGTAGTGCATGTTTGGTGATAATTCACCCCCTGCCACACACCTTTATGGTGGCTTTCAGTGTATTATGCAGATGTAGATTTACACTAGAATGGCGAAGGAGTGAATCCTCGTGATCAGAACAAAAACCAATCTTAAGGAATCAACTCACACGATCGCCAATTTTTGGGATCGCACAGCCAAACGATTTTCATGCAGCATCAACCAAGTACCTACATGCGCTCATTACGACGAGTGATAAGATGCCTTAAATGGGCGGGGAATGGGGAAGCGTGTTTTCCGAGATGGGCGCGAGATGAGATAGACGAGATATGAAAGGGAAGGCGTGGATTAAACGGGCATTAAGGCGAGCGACGTCAAAGGCGGCCCATTAAGGGTGACACCCACTCAAGGACTCGCAGAGGGCCACTCCTCGGAGCAAATTGCGGAAAAACACACGGGGCAACGAGATCGCGCGAGATTACAAAGTGCCCCGCGGGGGAGGAGTGAGGGGGGGAAGCGAGAGGGTGAGGGAGAGAGGCACTCCCAAATTGGCGACCTAATGAAACAGCCATCAGCCGGCTCCGCCCTCCACGTCCTGATCCGCAGACGCGGACCGCCAATCGACTCTAATTCATCGCCGTCAACTCTCGGCTAGACGCCTTCCCCGGACCGCCTCGGAGCGGGGGCCCAAAACAGGGGCGGGGATGGACCACGCCCGGGGCCGCCGGCCCCATCCTTTCGCCCGTCGGTTCGACGCCCCCATGGAAGCCTCCCCCCCACCTACTATCCCTCTCGCGACCACATATCCGTCCCACGCGACCCGGGGGGAAAGGACGCCTTGTACGGAGGGCCGAGCGAAAAGAGATCCCATCTCGACGCTTCCCTCAGACTTGGCACGGGGATGGCAAAATGGAATCGCGGCCGGGGTAGGCCGCCCGTGAAAATGGTCCAAATTGCACTCGCCCCGATGGAAGTCTACGGGCAAAGCGGCGGAGACGCTAATTCTGCTCAGCGGCGCGAAATTAAACGCCTTCTCCGCCGGACTCGCGCGGAGAGTTTCTGATGCTCACCGCACAGAGCAAGGATTTATGACCGTGAGCAAAATCCTTTTCCCTTGATATCCAGAGGAGACGCAAAAGCCATTTCGTTCAAAGACCAACTTATGATACGAATACTACAGAATTAAAAATCTTTCCCAGGCATATTTTTAAATTTTAGGTTTCGGAATGATATGGCGACGTGTGATGGGCTGCCAATGACGCGATGGGATAGGCATAACATATAACGGGAAAAATTGCCTAGTCATCATTTTGATATAAAGAAACATTACCTGTCGAAAACATCGACATCTAGGAAATCAAAAGAGTGGGCCCTGGAGGCGGCGTGGTTAAGTCCACGCCTGCTAACATTTAGGGTCGCAGGTTCGAGCTCCGCTTGAGTGGGTTTTTTCACCACTCAGGACATGGTTGTGTGTGCTCGTCTGTTGTTACATTGTTAATACCCCGATGTGAAGGCCACATGTGATGTTTTCGGTGGAAGTGGAAAATAAAAAAAAAAAAATAAATAAACATATGACAATTTAACCTGTACCGTAAAACTGGGAGAACATTTTCGCCATTAAAATTTGGGTTCGATACCCGCTAGTGGCGAAAACCACCAGAATTTCTTAAGTCCCATCTAGCACGGAAAAAATATGTGTCAAATGTCTGCAGCGCATATAACCGTTTATCTTATTAAAAGCTTAGGTCATAAAGAGCGCGTGGAATAATGCACATATAACGAGGTACAATCCCTGCCACACGTCCGTTTCGCGGATTACAAGTACGAGGCAGATTACTTGAGCCAAGGAACCCATTGTGCGAGTGACGCTAACAGACAAAACTAGCAATCAGAATGGCAATATAACTATGATATTCAAATTCTGACAAAACAGTAAATACACGACGACAGCAATGGAACAGTATTTTAGCAGGAAGGACAGATTTTAAATACTGATAATGAACATCCAAACATCACGCCTGACCGATTAGGCACTTGGGAAATCACCAAAGGATACCATACAGTGTTAGATTCAGATTTCGCCAAAGAAGTATAACCTGTCGAGAACAACCAATAAAATATTCTAATAATGTACTCCGTTAACTTGGGATGTAAGAATACCCCATCTTCTCTGCGCAATGTCTAAGCAACTTGGACGGATAGCTTATGAGGAAGGCGCCGACCGCGGTAGCCATGACAGAACAGTGCTTACAATCCAAGGCTCGTGGGTTTGTATCTCGCCTGAAGCACGGATGTTGTTTTATCCTTAGGTATAAATATTTAGGTAAGATGATGCGAAATAACCTGAGCCGTTGTGGCACCTAAAATCCAGTTCTCCACTAATAAGGAGAGCTATCTCAGCTCATCCTATAGGTGTCCCATCATTTTAACAACTACAGCCAAATTACAGACGCTCGAATGATCTGAAGATTACAGTTGAAGGAACTGCCGGCTTCACACCATATAACAGTGTTATGGGCGAGAAACAATTTATTACTTTTGGAAACCAGTTTTTCAAGGATAGTAGAGAGCGCTAAAATACGCCATTGGTTTCCGTCAGTCTGAGATGCAAGGGACTTGAAACTTTAGTGAATTAGAAAATGAACGGGCCAATGATTTACGCAAAGGTTGAATCTAATGGAGCGCTGTGTACAGAACTGTCTCCTAGGAGGAGAGGATTAAAACACAAAAGAATAGATACGTTTAGAGCGAAGTAATGCCACGGAAAAGAGAGTGGAATAATAAAAGACAAAGGTAAAATGAATGAAGGGAAAACTGGAGATTCAACTGCTGCGACAGCAAGAACTGAGTCTATGAAGAAGTGCAAGTAGAAACCAACACAGGAAAATAGGAATATGATTGAGCTGACTATAACGCTTCAGTCCCTTACAACTCTTAATACCTCTTAGTCCCTTAATCTCTTAAACAAATTCCAAGAATATATTTTCAGTGATGATGTTAAAAATATTTTGCGGACCCCAACTTACTATGGTAGACTGGACCATAATCATAAAATTAGAGAAATAGATTGCCAAACTGACAGATTCAAAATGTCCTTTTCTCCTCGTACTATTAGGGATATGAATAACGGTAAATATATCCAGTACGAGTGTAGCAATGGATAACATTGGTAGCTGCATGTTGGTATAAGGACTTATAACTAACTCAACTAACGGCATGTTTTTGCATGTATGTTTTGCTATTTTTATCTTTTTTTAAATAGCGTAGTTTTGAACAGTACCTATAAAAGTACTGATCCTTTTTTATGCATGATATGTAGTGCATGTTTGGTGAGAGTTCACCTTCTGCCACACACCTTTATGGTGGCTTGCAGGGTATTATGTAGATGTAGATGTAGATGAACTCAGGGACGAGAGAGAAGATTCCCAGTGTCCTGAAGAAATTTGACCATTAATACAAGGTACATAATACAAAAAATCGGCGATTTAATGCGGAAGCCCAGGAAAAGATTCCTCAACAATGCATGAACATGTTCACAAAATGTCACACACGCGGTAAATGCTACATAGGCGAGACACATAGGCATTTAAAAATCAGGCTCTAAGAACGCAAAAGGGCAACCAAACATAAGAAATTCCCGATGACGCCGAATGGAATTCCAGCGAAATTCTTCTTTTACCATAAATAACACAAAGAATCCCGGCATTATGAAAAATTTAGCATTTCAACACTGCGGAAAATTTACATTTGAACAGGACTGTCACTGAGGCATTCTCATAATTGACAAAAAAACACAGTACCCTCTCGAGTAATAGCCAGAAGCCTACAGTAAAACTTCACCTACTACTAGCACATTAACAGGACACTATCTACTGGCACATAGATTGAACAGGGCAACAGAATGAACAATACAAGCAATAATTGCAGAATGTACATTTTTTGTAAGAGAGGATAAAATGCCAGGAGGCCACGAAGAATGAAAAGATATTATCACGCGCTCTGAAAGAAAACTCGACGAGTTATTTTTAGACCGCTCTTAAAACGCTCGATGGCCCTCGATTGCGAGCAAAAGGATGCGTTATTTATTATCACCATCACAGCTTCGACTAATTATCAAGTTCGCGTGCAAACTTGGCGTCTGGGTTCTTAACGTCTTAGGACGAAACTTCAAGGTCAGCATCACACTCGGAAACACCAAAACAGCAATGTGAAAACTAAATCAGCGCAATTCTCCGTCCACTTGCCGCCACAACGTCAACCCCAATTTCCCGATAGCTATTATATATTCGATGCTATCAATACCAGAGTTGCGAGAAATTAGAACAAAGGCTAGGATGATTAGGAGACGAGGACAAAACGAAATATGTAATTCTCTTCCGTTATTCCCAAAATGAAATGTATCACGAGCAGTAGAAATGCACCCAAAGCCTTTCTATTCAACTTAGAAAATAGTATGATTCCGAACTGGTAACTAAGAGGTTAGCTGGTCACCCTTCATACAAGTTAAGCTAGTGCGAAAAATATTGGGTCGTCACCCGCTGACAGCATCGGCGATTCAGCCGTTTTGTATTGAAGTAATACAACTGGGTGATTACCATCCATAGAAGTTACAGTTGAAAGTTCAAGAACAGAACGAATTTCAGAAGGTTACGACAGATATATGTATAGCTTCCACAAAAAATATTATCGTTATGTACGTGTCTTTAAATACGAGGAAAATGGCTGTCAGGTTAAAATTATAGTCAATATAAAAATAAAATGAGACGAAATATAACCAGTCCCATACTAAAATAATTTTTGCGAGTAGCAACTGAGTAACAAATCATTAAAGGATCTTCACTCATGAAGATCAAAAGTATCTTCCACTCTTCCTTCTTTCTCCTCTCCAAAGTAAAATAACACCAACGGGAACAGAGGCACGGTGATCAACCGTTTACCAATCATCGTAATTCATTAATAGGAGGGAAACCTTAAAAAAATATCCCGCATTATTGTTTGCACTGATGGTGACTTTAAAGTAAAGACAAAATGTATAGAACATTTTACATAGGTAGGTTGGCGGTGTACTCATGACTCGCAATTACGAAGACACCAACATATGCTGAGTATAAATAAAGATTCATCCTGAGAAGTAAAGTGGGAAATTACGACGGATATGACCACGTTTCGCAGTCCGTTTATCTGCTTTACACGACTGAGTGGCTTTGAATTGCGAAAGCCGTTGGGCATACCTTCCGAACAAAATTGCGTAGGTACGGGAGCGCGATAAAGTAAGTTAAATAAGACCTAAGGAGACGGTAAACGAAGCAGATAACTCGTTCAGTATCGGGCGGAGAAAGCAAGCTAGTACCAGAAGTTGAGTGATGGACGAGGAGGAAGGGATTGGAGAATACAAGGATTACGTGTTACGAACACAGCAGAGTTTCGTTACCCAGAGGAAAATAGGGCCAGGACAGAAGAAAATAGGTTACCCTGAAGAAACATTGGATCGCTACATTGCAAGAAGCACAATCACCTCCTGCAAGAGTTAGAAATTCTAGCAGTCTTTACTAATTTCATATTGTATATACATCACAAATTACGTGCAAAAGGGCGTACAGTCGGAGTTATAAATCAAGTAACACGTATCTGACGCATGCAACGCACACTATCATTATCTTTAGCTTCCAAACACCGTTGCCCTGAATGCAGCTGTGGGACAGACGTACGGAAAGCACTTCAAAACACCACATTTCGACGGTGCCTTTAGACCATCATAAGCCTCCTTTTAACCAGCATAAGAAACCAAATTATAAAAGAGTGGCATCTTTGTGTCCCACTGAAATGTTCTTAGGAAGGAGGGCAAACATCCTCCACAGGCAGTGCGGGAAAGAAACAAAAAGAGGTGGGGAAACCTTGAAGGAACAAGGGCAGCGAGACGCGGTGCATTCTGGGAGAGCATTCTCTGGAACCCATATTCTCACATTCGGAACGAGGCATTGTTCTGATGCGAGGACGAGCATTGGTGGAAGTGGGAAGAGAGTGTAACACTCCCTCGGACGCGGCATGCTGAGAGGACCACTAGGAACAAAATACGCGAAGCCGAGAAAATGCTCGGCTCGGAAAAGCTCGGATCCCAGGGAAACGGGAACAGGTACGGGTGGCCGAGAGAAAGGGGCTGTATCTCTCTTATCTAGGACGGGGTTTCCCCTGCGAAACAGTGCGGCTGGAATCCCAAACGCGGGTCCAGTACCGAATTGGCAACCGACGCACATACATTCTCCCCAAAGCTGCGTTCTCCCGAGAGAAAGGCATGTGAGAAAGAACCCATTCCCGAGTCGCCGGAGAGGATAGTAGGCCGGTAGGTGTGAATGGGTCTGGTCACCGCGATCGGGATGCCGAGATAGTGGGCGTTCTCTTTTATCTTTTAACTTAAGAACTCTTACCACCTCCCGACTCCCAGAAGGATAAGTGGAAGATAAGAGATATTATAGTCTGGTTCACCCCGAACACCGAAGGCGAGATAACGACACTCGCGAAGATCTTCTGAGGGTGTACGACGAGTCCAGAAGAGTAACACAGATACATATATTCACAGCTCTAATAAGGGCCATTAGATTTTATTAGCATATACGCAGGCTTATACGTATTTTTAAACATTTTATCAATAAATCTTTACTGACATTGTATCCAGGCGTTGAACTGTATTTACAAATCAATCGCCTAACGGCCGCAATTATCAGATGCTAATTTGTAACCCTTCTGCATTATGAGGTTTGACGAAGCTAGTAGAATACGACACCAGAAACTTAAAAAAATCGATTCATTTTAGAGTATACCATTAACAATGAAAACCAAGAAGAACTAAAATATTTTTAGTACCAAATGCGTGCCTCATTATGGTTCACCCCCTGCCATGCCCCCCTGCGGTGGCTTGTAGAATATTGTGTGGGTATAGATGAAAATGGAATTGATACCCTTGAAAATCATTTAGATCATTGCACGGATTGGTGCTCTAATAACCAGAACGAAGATAAAAACGTTATCGAAATCCAACGGAGAAGGAAAATTAAAAGAATTTTCAGGGATAATGAACTGCATCCGGTGTAATTTCTTTCAATGCAAGAGGGAATACTTCTCTACAGCCAACTTTTTCAGCCAATGTATGCATTAAACATGGCCGAACCCTATCAGTACGATACGCCAGGCGATAAAGAGCCGGCAGTGGCGGATTTTTCAGGGGAAAACCGGTCCCCACTTGGAATGCCTAGTGGAGGGCATTTCAAGTTCAGTACTCCGTCCGTCGGATGGGACGTTAAGCCGTGGTCCCCTTGGCGCCTTTCGTTAAGAGTAGGCTAATTCCGACGCCGGGTTTCTCTCCACCCTTTCTCCATTTCGTGAAAACTCCTACCATTACCCAATTATCTACCTATCCTATTTGTCGCAAATGACCTCAGCTGTCGGTCGCCTCCCCTAAATAACCAACCAACAAACGAAACGCCAGGCGATAAAGAGAAGGTATTCCAAGAGAGGGAATAGTATCTGAGTTTCCTTTAATAGACCGGCTCATCACATTTCCGGCGAGTCCTAATCCTCGGCAAGGCAAACTCCACCACGCTCGCACATCCGGGGGTCGTGGAGTGCAGCAACTCGTGCTCGCAATATTGCCTGGCGAGGGGCCGGAGGGCGTCTCCCGGGCGGGAACCACCCTTCAGCCCAGTGCATCACTTGGCAGGCGTCGGGTGTCCCTCGCGGACGACAGGTACGCGGACACGGAGACAAGGCGGTGGTCGTCGATCGAGAGACCCCCAGAGGGAAGGTAAGCGCCCAACGTGGCCATCGGAGAGGGAGTGGCCCCTTCCTCCTCCTCGCCGATAGGGGCGCTGCCGCGGCACCCTTCCTCTGCCACCCCCCCGCCCTGACAAACACGCCTTCCTTTTTCCATCGCGTATGACAACGAGGACGACGCCGGTACACGCGGCACGAGGCCATAAAAGGGAAGGGGGAGAGGTTCGGAGACGCGCGTGACCCACGTCGCACGTTGGGGGAAAATTACGCACGACGGACTCTCGCCGGTGCAGCACGGAATCGGAGATCAGGCGTTTCCCTCTCACAGCCGGAGTGGGGACGGAGAAAAGGCGGGGATCGGGTTGGTGTGGTGGCATATCCATCATTTTACATTTCCCAAAAGCATTATTTGAGAGCTGCATCGTTTGTCAATCACTCAAACATAACTTAGACTGAAATTAAAGCAGAGGGGTGGTTTATGTGTAGACTGAGGTCTAACTTCAGGTCTAAGGTCAGATTAACTGGAAGCGAATTCTAATAGGGACCACGAGGTTTTCATGCAAAATTCAGTAATTGCATCCTTAAAAACGCAATGAGCTCTATTTTATTTCTTTCAAACAAATAAAACAACTAATCAAAGTTTGGTGGAAATTGTTACTTCCGGAATTAATGAATAATTCAACACAAAATACGCCTTGTACGTTTGTCACACGGAAATTAGTTACGACGGAGAATAGCCTGGGATCGGGTTGGTGTGGTGGCTAGACTACTGGCCTCCCATCCCGAAAGCCCGCGTTCGATTCCCGGAAGTGGCGGATTTTTCAGTGGAAAACCGGTCCCCACTTGAGTGCCTAGTGGAGGGTATTTGAAGTTCAGTACTACGTCCGTCGGATGGGACGTTAAGCCGTGGTCCCCTTGGCGCCTTTCATTAAGAGTAGGCTAATGCCGACGTAGGGTTTCTCTCCACCCTTCCTCCGTTTCCTACCATTACCCAATTTCCCACCTATCCTAAATGGCGCAAATTCCCTCAGCTGTCGGTCGCCTCCCCTAAATAACCAACCAACCAACGGAGAAAAGGCTACTTGTGTCTCGACCGCACAGCCCCACTAGAGCTCCGAAATCAGCGCTGTGGATTTCTACGGCGTTCTGAGTACGTCTCCGGGCATCTAATGAGCATCTCCTTGGGCATCTTCACCGCTAGAGATTAACTGGAAGCGGGTTCTAAAAGGGACCACGAGGTTTTCATGCAAAAATCAGTTATTTCATCCTTAAAAGCGCCATGAGCTCTATTTTAATTATTTCAAACAAATAAAACAACTGATCGAAGTTTTGTGGGAATTATTACTCGCGGAATTAATGATTGATTCAACACAAAATACGCCTTGTACGTTTGTTACACGGAAATTAGTTACATAATTTAGGATACGATTAGATCACGAGAATTCAACCCGAAACAAGTTATAAACTCATCATAGTGATATGCAGCAAAGAAAGTAAAATTATTTGCAGTGTAAAATGAATCCTTCAACCATTAGAGGTCGTTCATTGCGAATACGTGATAACTACCGAAAAGGGTTGCAGTTTTAAATGGGGACGCAGGGGAGGAGTCTTCATTTCAAACTTGAAAATTAGAAATTAACTCCACATTCATTTGATAATCATTCAAGACTGAAGCAATACCAATCGTTTCCTGTCGACCGCCCAGGAACATCTGCGAGGTAGAAATCGGAGAAGCGGAAAAATCCACTTCTTCAACATAAGCATTGCACAGCGCCCCTTTGTCCCGTGGTCTCAAACCAGAAGCTTCGTGGAGACCTCACCATTTATGACTGGTCAGCAGAGTAATTCACGCGTAATGTGACCCCTTTGCCACCACCATAGGCTCAGGTTGCTATTCTAATCCAGCGTTCGAGGAGACAATGGAGCCCAGGAACGGAGCTAAGCCTTCTCAGCAGAGCGGCCGGGAGTCGAATGACGGCGAACTCCGCCGCACAATGGATCGGTGCAGGCAGGTAGCGAGCGGCTGCGTCGTACGGAGCAAGACAGAGGTCGCCGCGTAATCCGATGACTCAATCGACGAGTGGTCGGGGAAAGATCTCGGGCATCTACGCCAAGTGGGATCCCATGGAAATGCGCTCAGCTCTTCTCAACCCGCTGCCTCCACCCCAACTCTCCAACCCTCGCATTAATCCGCTTCGCTGCAGGTTTCGCACCCGCGGGGGTTCCGATGGGGATTGCAATGAGCTTCCATCCGGCCAGACTCCTGGCGCACTTGCTCCCGCGGATTGCATCAGATTGAGGAGGTGGGGCTCCCGCTCGGGAAGAAATTCGCGAAGGAATAAGAGCAGCGGCTACGCTGTCGATAACTCAACGCGGTTATCGGAGGAGCGTTCAGCTAGACAGAACTGGAAGGGACCCACCCGCGAATCCAGATGAAACTACTCAAAGACTATTTTGCGTTAAGTAATAAATAATTTGTTAACAACCCACACACATTTTTACTGCTCTCCGAACTGTTTGAAAGCTTCAGCGTCATTCACACTAGTGACCCTGAATGTTGATGGTGACTCTTGATAATGACGCTAAAGCACTAAAACCTGTCAGTGATAAATAAAAACTTGAGTGGAAAATTGCCAATTTATTTAACTCCACATTGCGCAGCAGCAAGCATATAAACTATTTCCGACTGCTTTAAATTCTATTCCCTAGATACACGATTTTTAAAGCAAAACAGTTTTGCTCAATCCATTACCACGACGAATACCTGGCACATTAATTTCGCAGGTTTTATGAGACGAATGGCGGCGTGGCAGAGAAGGGAGTAGAACTGCCAACCGAATGTCCGGGTTCAAAGCCGACTGCGACTTCAATACACGTCCAGATAA
This sequence comes from Platycnemis pennipes, assembly GCA_933228895.1. Taxonomy (NCBI): domain Eukaryota; kingdom Metazoa; phylum Arthropoda; class Insecta; order Odonata; family Platycnemididae; genus Platycnemis; species Platycnemis pennipes. Next base: position 117,522,130 of record OW121850.1, read on the forward strand.
ATCCAAGCTTAATACTGATTAATTTTCTGGGCAATGGAGTTTTCTGGGAAACCATAGGTGTCACAAGGAAATGAACCTCCACCCTGATGAACTTAATACGCTGTTGGGTTTAGTACTATGCGATTTTTACCTTCACCAACTAGACCGACCTTTGTGTTGAACATCTGTTTGATTAGAAGCTCTGTGGAGGAAGTAGGTTCAGACTATTAGACGCACTTAAAACTCCTATAAAGCCCATAGAATTGTGTTCGAAGACTGTCTGCAGCCACAATCTATGAGATGACTTCTCACGATGCCCAAATAATACTACTACTAATACTCAAGTAGTCTAACGTGCTTTGATAAGTCAACAATTCCTTAAATCGAGACCCAAATCGCATAAGTGAATGCAAAGAAATCACCTAATCACAAAAGATGCCTGAAAACGGGTGTGGAGTGGAGTCAAGAGTTAAGGACAAGGCAGCTTTACGGCACGCAAACGTCGCCATACATTACTGTTATTACTAAGCTGAGGACATTGCATAAAATGCATATTCTTTCTATTACCCAGAAAACCAATTTTATGAAGTTATAAGTTCATTTAGGATCATTTATGGCGAAATTAAGTAATAATGAATTAACAAACGTGGAATCCATTAAATATCTTGGAATAAGACTGACAAATGATCTTTCCTGGGGTAAACACATTCGTGAAATAATGGGTCAAGCGAATCGCAAACTGGGTTTCATTAAAAGAGTATTGGGTAAATGTGACGATCATGTACGAGAAATCAGCTCCTTTTCCCTTGTTAGACCTCATTTGGAATATGCTGCCAGTGTATGGGATCCCTACGAAATCGGTCTAAGTAATGAACTTGAACGTGTGCAGCGAAGATCGGCAAGATTTGTAAAGGGACGATACGATAATTATATTAGCGTAACCAGTCTATTAAATGAATTGAAATGGGAATCATTGTCAGATCGCAGGTTGAAATTTAGACTTAATCTCTTCCACAAATTCCAAGGCAATATTTTCAGTGATGATGTTAAAAATATTTTACGAACCCCAACTTACTATGGCAGACTGGACCATAATCATAAAGTTAGAGAAATTGATTGCCGAACTGACCGATTCAAAATGTCCTTTTTCCCTCGCACAATTAGAGATTCGAATAACGGTAAATATGTCCTATCGGAGAGTAGCAATGAATAGCATTGGTAGCTGCATGTTGGTATGAGTACTTAAAGCTAACCCTACTAACAGAATGTTTTTGCATGTTTGCTTTGCAATTTCTATCTTTTTTAAATAGTGTAGTTCTGACTACTATATTAATACTATTCCTTTTTTATGCATGATATGTAGTGCATGTTTGGTGAGCAATCACCCCCTGCCACACACCCTTGTGGTGGCTTGCAGGGTATTATGTAGATGTAGATGTAAGGCCATGTTTTACTGCCTAAAAATGCTTATTTCACATGTTTATGCCTTTTCCGCTGATATCGCCTATTTAAGGGCCTAAAAAAGCAATATTCTTCTCAACGTCACCAAACTTCTCTTTAGTGTGGAGCTAGTCTGTTATTTCAGTTTCTTTCTTCATATTTTTAAACCTATCAAGAGATTGAAATAATGTCATTAAACATGCATAAAGAAAAATCATCCAAAGTATTATTATATAAAGAGTAGGAAAATAACTATGGTAATTTTACATGATCCGTACATGCAATGGTTTCAATTGCGAAAAACTTGTTTTTGAAGATTTATTTAAAGAATTTTAAGCTTTAATTTAAATATATAATGCCCGAAGTTACTCCGTCTTTACAAAATATATTGTTATATAACTTGAAATAATTAAATCTTTTGTGTTATATGTTTCTTCAATTTATAAGCCATTTCATTTGGAATTTTATCCTCTTTGCTCTCCATCAGTTTTAGCAAAAAGTAATCGTGTATTTCAGCCCGAACTTTAGATTTCAGATGCTTCTTTGTGGCAAGACCCGCATTATGTTTCTAGCTGGCCGCGGTGGCGGAGGGGTGAAGTCTCGCCAGCTAATCTTGGATTACGGGCTCGGGTCCTGCCTTGGTGGGTATTTCACCACCCAAGGCGTAGATGTATGCCAAGTTTAGTGTGTCTGGTCCCTGGAATACCTGATAACAGGCTTAGCCTTTTGGGATTCCAGGACAGACAGAATTGTCCGAAATGCAAAAAAATATTTTAAGTGCCTATTTTGAAATTTTTAGTGCCTACTTAGGCTGCCTATTTCTTCATTTTTAGTGACTATATGTCCTCAGCTTAGTTATTAGTACATACTTCGTTCGCTGGAGCAGAAAATTAGGATTCGGATGGAAGAACACGGTTAAAATTCACCGGGAGGGAAAGTATTTTCATTTTAAGTAAATTTCAATTATCAAAAAAATTCCTGATCGTTACGTTTCGTAGCTACGGGCGGCTACGGAATGAGAGAGCCTAGAACCATTTATCATCGGGACACTCGCACACCACTGCCGTGAAATAACGATGCACGGAAACAATCACTGTCGAGATATTCATGGAATGTAAAACGTTCGAACGACAGCATCATGTCGTCGGCGAGCATCAGTCTACGTCATACGTGATCACGATAGCCGTAATTTTCTGCCCTTCAGTTTGATACTTTCACTTCTCAAGCGAATTATATTGAGGTGATGAAAGAAATAATCAAAGTGACACAACGAAAAATGAAAGTATTTCAGACCAAGAAATTGTTTTTGGAAATTTTGACCATTTTGGAAATATAGTAAAAATTACTTCCATTTCCGCAAAAATTACTGTCCAAAAGTTCAGCAATGGAAACTAATTTGAAAAAAATCCCGAAAACTACATCAAAAATCAAGGGACGCACGAACCTTAAGAAACACTAATCAACGGAAACATAAATACCACAGGGTGTTAGTGCTGTGTTAGTCATATCCAATACCACTTCAAAGTACAAGACCTGTCGAAAATGTTCGAATGGACGACGTTGTCATACATTAGCGTAAACAGGTCCAACATTTCAGAGAATAAATTTAACATGAAGGCTGGAGTCGTCTATCATCTTGAAACTGGGGAAAACTCATATGTTCCCATTTTTATCACTAAACTACTTCTGATAAATCTATCTTATGCTAATTATTATCTATAAAAAAAGCAAATCCAGAGAAACGATGAGACAACTTGAATAGTCTACAATTTTCATCCAAGTCCAAAAAAATGCTTTGCTTATTTCTTCACCGCCGATGGATAGTATCTCCAGGCAAAGGTTATGGATTCGTTAGATGGCATAAAACAGGTTACTAGCCTCAGTTCGTCCTTAAACTGATGGAGAGGAACAATACATTCCACCAATGAAAATCGGTAACGTCATTAAAAATTACAAGTTTTCCAATTGTTTAACAAAGACAATATATTTAAAGGGCGTGAACCTGCTGAAGTCAATTCCTCATCTGCCAATACGGAGGCCTAAATTACGGAGAGAAAAGGTAGATCCTTATCCGAACTCTTTTCTGAATTTGCTATTAGGTTCAGGGCGTTAATTTCAGCGTACTTATGAAAGCTAAAATCATGAATAAGTAGAATAATATGAAGAAGATCTAATACTTCTGCTTCGTTGACCAAAGTAAATAATGTAAAAAAGAATGAACTGGATCGCAGTCGTCCCTTTCCTGAGTAATTAAGGACTTCTTATTAAAAAATGACCCATTAAAAATGACAGCAACGGTCGAAGAGGCGGAGAAATCGAGCACAGGAAATAAATACGTGGCTAAAGACGGCAAACCCTATAGAAGTTTTTTTTACAGTACACAACCTACAACTAGTTCGACCTACTAACTGCATGTCAAGCGCACCATTCTGTAATGCTAATAAAGAGAGCTAGGACGACAGAATGGGAATAATAAATAGAAGAGAACAATTTTAGACTCGTGTCCGCATGCGTGAAAAACGACGACCTAAACTTGCAAAGTAAAATTTTGAGTGAATGCTTACGTCTTCCCTCCTTCTGGCATTTCCTTATGGACGGTATAAAAAAAACATAAGGTCGGAAAATGAAGGATGGAGTCAAACATGTAACCACAAAAGGTTTCCTGCCCTTCCTCCGTCCGTCAGGCCGGCGGCCGAGAACTAATAAAGTGATTCACACCTTTGAGAGAATTTCAACGGCCGGATTTCCTCGGACAGGTTTCTGCGTCGTTTTGCGGAAAAATAAATAATACATGGCTGCAGCTCTTACTTAACGGATAAATTTTCCCCGTTACGGGATCCACATTCAAAACCACCGGCGCGACTCCATGCGTAACGATCACGTTCCGTGTCCAATGGATTCGAAAGCTCGCAATTATTACCAAATTCTACGTAGCCGAAGGACAGATAGTATGAGGTAGTGAACGTGCTGATTCCGAAAATCTGCACGCTTTGAATGATGAAAAACGGAGCATGAATGTCAACAAAGCATGGAAATTGGAATCTGCTAAGGCTAAAAATACGCAAATACGAATACTCCTCTCCAGCAAGACGCGAAAATTACTGCTATGTTCGTAGAAATACTACGAAAAATTATAAATCTCAAAATAGCTCTTCTTCTTCCAGAGGCATCAGGAAAACTAATATACGCAGAAAAATAATTAGAGGCATTTTGTCGGATTACATCTGGTAGGGGCCCAAGAAATATCAAAACAGAAAAATGTATCAAACCGGGGGACCTCAAACCATTGGAAGGTTGCGTAACTATACTTCCGCAACACAAACCACTTAATTAGAGATGATGCAATTGAAATATTATGTGACGAAACCGTAATCCGTGACATTAAAAAGGTATTTATCAGTTAGATTTCCAAACACATTATAATGATGTGGAAGGCTGAAGAATAAATAAAATGCACAAAACTCAGCGCAAATTTAGCTCACACGTGGTGACTGTTCAGACCGAAACGAAAAGTTATGCCAAAGAATTGTTTGGAAGGAGCCACAAACAACAAATCTGGTGTATATACGTCAAATTCCGACTTAAATAACCCGAGATCTGACAACGAAACTAAAGATTACAATCCTTAATTAGCTGGAAGCAGACTGGCGCAAATGGCTTCAGTTGTTTGTCGCCTCCCCAAATAAATACCAACTGGAAGCAGACTTCCAGCCCATACTTCCTAAAACGAGAGAATTGCAAGGGTCTTTGGAAAAGACTGAGCCAATCCAAATGAACGCCCTCAACGGCGATGAACCCTTCCCCTTGATAGACTACTTCTTCAGACACTACTTAGGATGCGAGATTTCCTACGCGATTAATAGGGAAGGATTTAAGACATCCCAGCGAAGAGCTAGAACAGGACGATTATCCGATTCGCGCATTTCCGCTGAATCTATCCCTTGGGATTACCCACTTCTATCAATACTTTCAGACGGCCGCTCGCCCTCGGTCCAGGGAAACACAAACGGTAGGAATTTACGACGCTAGAGCGGGATTTACGAGTGAGGAATGTAAGCGAGAGGGAAAATAACGCAGGCCGTTCGGATGAGCAGTACTCCACTTCTCAAAACAACTCACGAAGCCAAGTGTCGGGAATTGATAAACACGAACGTCGGGAACGTCAAACGTTTCCAAATTCGCGCCGCTGGAGAAGGATCACCGGAAGCCGAGAGGAGTTGCGGCCTAAACTATAAGGATTCAATAGCTCCACTCCCTGAATATTTTGCCAATCGAATGGATTCGTAAGTCATTATGAGATAAACTTGAAAGTTCCATATTAAATTATACTTGAGCTAAACTTGAGGAACAAAAAATCTGCCATAGTTGAGAGATGTACCTCCGATTTAGGATTGGGGTGATATTGTCGCCACTACGTAAATAAGACCGTACTGCCCAGCTCCAATTTATAACATTAATGAAGACCTATACTCTCTGCTAAAACACCAATACTGGGCCCAATGTCAGAGAGTTAATACTACTTATTACGTGTCAACAACCGACTCGGACAAGGTCAGTGTATGATGTGTGTCTGATTTTTTGAGTTGGGAAGAAAGGCTATCTGGCATCTCCAGTACCTAAGGTAAAGAAAACTATCGAGAATCGGGTTCAGTATATCACGTCTTAGCCGCCGAGCGGAGTGCAGTATGCAAAAATCAAGGCTCTTACGAGAAATATGTACCTCCGTTGGCATTCGAGCTCCCAGAATGAAAACCCTGTGCTCGTGCCCCAAAAACAATCTACTTCTGAGGGAAATTGTTGCAGAACCTATTTGCAGAGCATCAGCATTAACCAAAGCCTGGCGCTATGGAAATTGGTGTGAACAGGATCCCTAATGAAGGAGCAATTATGATGAACGGATAAAGGCGGTGAGGGTGAAGAAACGCCATCAGGACTTGGGAGAACAAAACGTTACCGCCTACAGCGCCACTAAACGGAGGATTCAACGCCACGGGTGAAAGTTGTAGACCACCTTCTAATATCCTTCCCCGTGGAAAAACGAGAAACGAAATAAAAAGGTGTAGCACCCACACAAGAGCGTCCACTCGCGCTTCCAAAAGGCGACCTCGTTTTACACTCTGCACTCGACGGCAAAAACTCCATCCTCTCACTCAGCAAAGCTGAACAATTACGACCTTGTAGTCGCTGTCACAGCATTTATTGAAGCAATCTACGGAGTTTGTAAAACGTACACGCGCAGTAGCCGATCATGTCAGGCATATTTCTATCGGCCAAGAATAGCCATTGATTGACAAAACAATGAACCCCTCCAATGATTTACTAAAACAAACATTCACCATGCCCGACTTCACCTTGACAACGCATTGTCTGGCGATGACTTATCAAGGCAAAACTGGTCCTGGTGTGTGCTTGTGTTTCCATAAATCAAAGGATAAGAGCAATGCCTTGTAACCACATAGATTCTTCCATTCATTGCTCGGAGATTCGCTCTTCTAGCCCGACCCCGACAATATCAAGGATGGCTAAACAATCAACCTCTGAGAGATTTACGCTTCACCTGTGGATTCCGTCAAGCGAGGCCATTCCATATCACGAGAACACATAAGCGCTCACTGAACGATGTTCAAAGTCACCAAAGTCTATCGATAAATTGCGTTATGATCACTGTCATTACGAATACTTGAGTGGAGGTGGTGCATGTGAGAGTGGAGTAACCCCTGCAACACACACCCTGACGGAGTCTGACACAGCTGTACAAGCGGCATTTCAGACACCGAAAAAAACTTTATCCTTCATCACATTACAGGGATCTACGGCTAAGATTCCTAAACATTCAGGTTTGACCCATCAACTTTAAGGGCCATTTTCAGAATGTCAACTCGTCTCACTTTTTATTACGCCTTTAAATTTTTGAAGTCAAATTGGTGTGAAGATTCACCCTGCAAAGTTGGTATTACCACGCTGTACAGCGCTTCGGACCTTGTCGATGAGAAACTGTACACCCTTTTGTACTCCTAATGGAGATTTTATGGCGTAAGCAGTAGAAGTGGGACTGTAGGTTAGGTTGGTTATGCTGGGTAGGCGGCCGACATCTGAGGTCATTTGCGCCATTTAGGATAGATAGGTAATAGGGTAATGGTAGGAGTTTTCAGGAAACGGAGGAAGGGTGGAGAGCAACCCGGCGTCGGCATTCGCCTACTCTTAACGAAAGGCGCCAAGAGGACCATGGCTTAACGTCCCATCAGACGGAGTACTGAACTTGAAATGCCCTCCACTAGGCACTCAAGTGGGGACCGGTTTTTCCACTGAAAAATCTGCCACTGCCGGGAATCGAACCACGGTCCTCGAGATGGGAGGCCAGTACTCTAGCCACCACACCAACCCGTGCCTACAGTCACAGCTACAGTCCCCGTGAGACTGTAGTTAATATTCTGGGTCATATTAAGAATCCTAACTCAGTTCTCGGCGTACGCTGAGGCGCAATATGTACCACCTTTACGGGTAGAATCTATACACCAATTTGTCTCGTTGCAGGGATTCTAGAACGTGAGCAGTGGAAGCGTGACTGTAGTTGAGATACTGAGTATGGCACTAAGTTTACTTATCGCCAGTTGCTTGGCGATTACCATTACTCGACCAATTAGAGAAAATGGCCATAGCCGATTAGATTGTGAGTCAGGCAGGATGATGATAGTATACTTTTTACGGTCATGGGAAACCATAACAGAGCAAGCAAGAAGTGGCCGACTCCCTTACCCGCACACAATGCTCCCGAGGGGGGAAATCCAAGCGCGTACGCGAATGCGCAAATGCCCCACGACGTTCGCAGCCGTCAATCTAATCCCTTGCGCGAATGTAAGCGCGCACGTCCGACTCCCTGGACACGGGTCTATTATGAATCACTGTTCCAATGGCGGAATGGGAAGAGAATGGGGGCGTTGTGCGTTCCTTCCCGTCCGCCCTGCAGCAGCGGCAATTGGATGGGAATTGGCCAGGTGGGGATCGAGAGACGGCCGCCCCTGACCCGTCCCCCCTCCGTTTTGCGCTGAAAGGCCTCTCAGGGGTCCTCCATGGCCTCTCGTCCTCTCAGTGGGGGCCTGCTTCCCCCTCGCACCGACCCACAGCGGAGCTCGCGCCCGTTCTCAACGATAAATCCCCCGAGCAGGAACTTCGCCTGGACCAACCTGGCCGCTTTATCGTCGTCGACACCAATGAAACCACTTTCAGGACTGCGGGCATCTGGAGCTCACGGGCGTCATTGAAATTGACAGATATTACTTTTAGCGGAGCGGACTTGACACCGCGAGAAGGGAGCTTACGACATCGCCAGTGCGGATCGGATAGAGCAAAGGATCATTTCAGAATGGCAGTCGCAACTCCTGACTCACGTTTGACGACGACAATGTCATGTTTAACAATGAGAACGGACTTAAATAAGCTTCTCTCCACTAATTCTCTTTGCGAACCCCAACTTACTATGGTAGACTTGACCATAATGACAAAATTAGAGAAATTGATTGCCGAACTGACAGATTCAAAATGTCCTTTTTTCTCGTACAATTTGGGATATGAATAACGGTAAATATATCCAATACGGGTGAAGCAATGGATAACATTGGTAGCTGAATGTTGGTATAAGGACTTGAAGCTAACCCAACTAACAGCATGTTTTTGCATGTTTGCTTTCCTATTTTTATCTTTTTTTAAATAGTGAAATTTAGAACAGTATATAAATACTGTTCTATTTTATGCAAGATATGTAGAGCATGTTTGGTGAGAATTCACTCCCTGTCACACATCTTTATGGTGGCTTGCAGGGTATTATGTAGATGTAATGCAACGCAGTCAACATAAATATACTGAGAAAAACTAGCTCCAAAAAATACGTAATATGTAAACTTGATAATTTCAAGCGTTACTCAGTGGAAATTCATTCCAACAGATTAATGAAAAAACTTCGTAAAGTACACAAATAAATGAAACTTTTGTCAATCCTGGTTTTGACTGCTCTTCCGTCATTGTCACAACTGCGATTCATTAAAGTTCAAACCGTTACTTTAGGAATTCATGAATAATTATCAATAACTCGGCAAGAACTCGAGAAAATATCACAGGAATCTTCTAGAGTGAACTGATCTAAAATAATAAAAAATTAAATCAGAAGGTAACCACCGACCATGGGACTATAAAAAAAGAATGACTCGGTCAACGTCAAAACTATTTCCATTTCAGATTAGTTAAATACGGTCTGATAATTAAAACCATCAGAGAGGTCGATAACCATCTAAGCGGGACGGATGGCCCTTCGCCAAAATCCTTACTCCTCTCTCTTTGAGAAAGAAAGAGTCCCTCAACGTGAAACACAGATTAATCTCCAAGCATCTGTCGTTATAATCACTTTTTCCCCAAAAAAAGCGTAATAAATAATTAACGTAATTCGTCAACCTTGACGAACATTTTAATTCCCTCTTTTAACCTTCCAAGAACACTCATGCCCAAAGTTTTAGAATTAAGGGAACGTTCCACGGCCCAATAAGTCATCACAAACGAAATGCCGTACTAAATAACAACATCGATGTTCGAACCACAGACCGAGAATAAATTAGGAAAAGAGGTGGATATAAGCCTCGCATCAACGTGATTTAAAGATAAATTTAGAGGCACTCCTAAATAGAGGTGAGGCGTGCTCATTAGGGTTAAAACATTAGAAAAAGAAGCACAGGAAGTCACTGAAATATGATACATTCCAGAATAATGATGAGATCAGATGGGTAGCGCGAGTAAATAATGAAGTAATTCTGAGCAGGCGAACTAAGAAATCTATTGGATGTTTTGAAGTGAAGATGGTTTATCTTATCGGTCGCTACTCAAGATACGCTGGCCTAAAAATAAAATCTTCAAGGGTAAACTGAGTGAGAAGAGCTACAGAGAAAGAATACGGATGGATGAGATATTAGGCATGTAAGGATGGATGACGACAGAAGACATATGCTACTATAGAGAAGTTGGGCAATAGGCTGGAAGAATTAAGCGAGGCTTTACATTCAAATAACACTATTACTGATAGGAAGTTATGATGATGGAGAACTAAGGTTCCGAACAGTCAACAGAGCCACAATTTCTGTCTACAGGAAAAAGAATACTCATACAAAGGGATGATCCTGCTTTACTTCGGAATGAGAGGGAAAAGGCATCTAGGGAAAAATCTGCGTGACCTCTTGGGGATGAATGCCACCTCCGCCTTTCCCAGGTGCATTACCGTTATTTGATGCCATCGACGAAGCGCAACGTAACGATATTCAGTGTTGACATTTCCATACCAAAACCTTCAACCATGTCGGAGGTCTTGGGAGAATGGGAGAGACGTGGAACTCCATGTCCATTGCAGGGGCCCCGTGACCAAACGGATCAGGGCCTCCCCTTGCGGCACGGGCCACCCGTCACTGCACCAGGTGCAAGCACCCCCGTTGGGCTCGGATGCAGAGAGGCGTGGCGCGCCTAGTTTGCAATGCAAAGGAGCCATTTGCCCAGCGCCCAGACGAATCGAACGCATATCCCGCAAGGGACGGCGCGCGGGCCCGAGGCGGGGATTATCACATCAAAGGGGGTCGCGCGGCAAAGAGAGGAAAGCTCCGTGGGCCTCGGTGTGCATCAAAGGGAAGATGGGCCTCCCCCATCCCTCGAGGGAAGAGCATAAAAAAGCGAACATTAAAGGCACCAGCATTAACTAATCTACGCCATGTATGATGACCGAGAGACAAAGGGACGAATCACTGTAATCAAAATTCAAATGAAGGACGAATGATGATGAAGCCCCAGCTAACGGTTACGGCGATGATCATTTGTGATGGGCGACTGAATTCTCGGGACTCTTAATTAGATCGACGGCCTGAAATGCTTATTAATGATGATGGGATTTCGGTTTTTATAAACCTAGTTTCTTCATCGGCTTATCACCCTAGGAAAATTCGCCAATAAATTAAAATTTGAGATAAGCTCTTCCGAAAACTGGTTTCGCCAGTTAGTGTCATTATGGTAGTTTAAAGATAATCCAATAAGCAATGAGGTTAGTTTGCGAATTCAAGTGCCAAAAAGAATAAGAGGTAGTAAGTTTGAAGATAATAAAAGGCATTGAAAAATGCCGTGGACGAAAATACGGAACGAATAATACTGAAGTACGTAGAGAACACTTACACCACAAATTAAGGGTTGAGAGCACATTGAATTCACTTCGATATCCAACCAAAATTCCAAACACGGCAACAATAGATTTCTGCCAAGTTTATTGCAGCCACGACGAATAAAGTATCGAAAAAAACGCGAAACGATCGATACTGAAATTAAAAATATTTTCCTCGATTTGTAGCGCCCCAATAAAAATCTTCACACTAATATGAGCGGATTGTATATGAATGAGAAATACTTGAAACCAAGAAATATTAATAAATAATTTAGAAAATATTGAGATGGGATTTTTATTACTCGAGGGGGACCTTTCATTAACCTCCACCATAGCCATTAGTGTCCGAAGGGGTAAGTAAGTATTTTAGATCTGATCCATCCATGAAGGCGCTGAGGTTATTCTAACAAAGCAAGGAATAAAATACTGCAAAAGCAGAAACTCTTCCAAAACCAGAGAAACCAAGTCTTTTTTTTTCCAATCGCACTCCCCCATACTAGCCGACTATACGTACCGAAGTAGGCATGATCTTCCCTTGCCAAAAAGTGAAAATAATTTCGCGTCGAATAAATTAAAATAAGCATTCAGACAAAATCCACCTGTATTTTATGGGGAATAATATTAGTACTACATCCTCTCCGAAAATCAATGCTCGATGTAATATCGCTGGACTTCTACACAACGGTGTAAGTCGCTACTCTTTCTGAAAGTCCACGAAACGATATTGCGGACAAGGCTACATTTGGATTAAGGTGGTTTCTAAGTACGTGTTATTTACGCATTCATAGAATCCATTCAAATCGTTGTCAGCACTGGCATGTCACTACCAAAGAATGGATACTGTCCTTCAGCACCACAAAAGCGAAAATGATAAATTGACAGTCAATTCGGATGGTAAGTGTTTTCCCGAGAATATTCCAGAAATATCTATTTCACGCCTTACGAGTTTCTTGGTCTTGAGAGGTTTACCGATGAGCTTTAACAATGTCAATCGTTAAGCGAATGTCCCGAGAACCAGCGACATTTAAGTTGCGTTAATCACTCGAGGAATAAAACTCAAGTCTATCAGCACATAAAATAGTTTTTTTACAGGCCTTTTTAACTAAAAATACTTCTCAATAGGCGAAACACATTTCCAATACAAAATATGATGGACGCACGATTTTACCCAGCGCATAACTTCCCACATTTTGCATTTATAAACGAGTTCTCTCAGGATCTCCTACAATGAGAGAGAGATTCGCGTGTACCTGAGGTCTGAGGGTCATTGCTATCAGAAAACATTTTCAATGGCGGATCAATGAGTAATTTAGAGTGACGAACACCCACGAAGGAGGTGATGGGGAAATTGCATAGCCGTGGGCCGAGATAATCAGGAGACCCGCCGATGGGTACGTGTGGGGAAGGGACTAGAAGCGATTCGATGGGAAGATTTCGATACGGCACGCCCACGGAGCAGGGAACAGCGCCCACGTCAATTGTCCTCGATGGACTGCGTGCAATTAATTCCGAGCGCGGAGGTCGGCCTTGTCCAGGCCCGTGACACCCGCGAGGAGGTTTTTCCCTCCTCCGGCTAAACTCCAGATTACGTGTGCCAGAACCAACAGGTGTGTGACGCTAAATTATAATGCTTGGGCGAATGCTAAGTGACAGGCGGAGGAGTAGGGCCGCCATTCTCGCCTCCTTGGGAGAACAAGGCTCAGCAACAGGTCCAGTTTCCGTTCCGCTGGACTCTGCTCCAAGACGAGAAAATCCCGCTCGCCAACTAAGTCTTTCCAGTCGATTCCCTCACACCGCGAACAGTTGGCTACATCATACGTTGGAGGCTTCCAAATATACACACATCGGGGCACGAATATCCCAGAATGTCATTTCGCTATTTCCAGGAAAACGGGACGAAGCATTTCCGGAAGTTTCACTCGAAGGCGACAAGGTGAACGTGGAAAGGCCAGAAGCCATCCCGACTGCTTGTGCTCCTCCGATTCAACCAACTTATATATATATATTCGAAATAGTTCCCTATACAGCATTTTCCCTGTATAGCATTTTCACTTTGAACATTGCACCAAGACGAATGTGTTTGGCAGCAATTTTGATATACTCAGTGAATGAAAACAGATAAGGAAGATAATATTTGGCGATATTGAAGAATTAAAATAATACCAAATTCTGTCAATGCAATAACGAGAGCGCCTAGGAATATAATGTGAATTTTCAAGACACAAAATTTAGGGAGTGCCATTCTTAAAACTATGCCGAAAATATCTGTTAAAAATTTGTATGTTCTGTGGATAGCGAGGAAACTGAATAGCCTACTCTTATAATGTTACCAGCCACGAAAGTTTCATGAGCATAACATTCAGACATTTCCCTAACCGCCAATAATTATTTTCACTTCGAAGCAATTTAAACTGAAGGAATTCCGAAAGTTTTATCTCGTTTTTTCTTTGCTAAATATAAACAGGTAAATGAAAGACATAATGTGCGAGTCCCCACACTCCCTGCTTATAGTATTTATCGCTGGTCACCACGCATGATAAGAACATACGAGAATAAATATAGCATCGGCGCATTTCCAAGACCTACTAAACCCAGATAACAGCCATTATTCTCAATCACCGCTGGAGCCGATCAAGAGCGTTACCAAGCGAAATTGCACGGACTACACCTGTACGGCATTGTAAGCAACAGAGAAACCAAGGAAAATGCTGTCTCGTGCCCACACGCAATGCCGAGGAAGGAGAATTCTAATGGTGCTCGCAGAGTAATTGATTACTCCACGTCTGGTGATGCCCATAAACCGAGAAAAATATCCCTCGATCAGGCGATTTCACTCGAGAAATATTATTCCATTTCAGCAAATAGCAACATTATGCGGTGCACAGGTTTCTCACCTCCTTTCTTGCCAATTTATTTACAGGTCCGACGCCTTGAGGCTATTTCAGACGGCTGTTTTATTCAAATATTTCCAAATTGATACAACCGACACATTATAAATAACCTGCAATGACCCCGGATGAAATGGCCTCTCAGGCATTGGGTTACGACCATACACGTTATTTATACCAGCATAATTTAAACTCAATAAACGAAGGGATTCAGAGGAATACACAATCATTACTGACAATTACTTTTTCTCGTAGAGTGCCTTCGCTTAACTCAATGTCAAAAGGAAGGGTAAGCGAGGCATGCACGACCTTAATAACGCAGAGATAAGAGCTCAGGTTACGGACAAAATAAACCAAAACACGACACATTAAAGCTATAAATGGTGGGGAAATTTCGGCGCAAACGAATCCCTTCGCCTTACACTCTTTCAGCCGCTTATGCGAGGGCCGGAACCGGTTCCCGGCTTAATGCTCACCACATGGCAGACGGGAGGAACATAAGCGAAACTACTCCAAGCTTCTGCAGGGAGGCTTGCTTCCAATCCCCTCGATTACTGAAATACTGTGCCACAGTATGTTATGCCTATGAAGAGATGGACAGCATCGTGAGAACCATCTCTCCCAAATCGATAGGATTTCTTGAGGAATGTGGTTCGTTCATGTCTTAGGACGGCCTCAAAAAATTTACCCCACCGGCGACTACCACTAACGATAAGGTTAAGGTTTTAAATTTAAGTTTTCCTGCCGGTCAACCACAGCTTTGGTTACAGACAGGCCACAATCCGTGAAGCTGAGGCCAGGAAGGAAAAAGAATCGACGAATAAAAGGATGGAATAATAATATGAAAACTATTCTGCTTTTTTTCTATTGTAGCCGTGAAGGGATCGTAGGGAAAACGAATCTGACAATTCAGCAGTTAATCTCTACCTATCTTTCAAGCTGACGGAGAAGAGTGCACATCTGCAGCGTTAGCCTCGAACTCGCGCATTTGGATTTATTGAGTAACTTCCGTCAAGAAATCCTCTTGCATCCAGTTCCCCAATCGAATCCTTCGAATATTTGGGCGAGAGGCTTGGTGAGCTAGGACGCAAGCACCGCGAGTGAACACAGCTGCCGAGCCTTCTCGCAGAGGAATCAGAAATCAGGGCATCGATAAACACTCCGACGGAACGCACCAAGATTCGCCAGAGAAAACGGCGGTGGACACGGAATTGGGGAGCAATTGTCGCTCGGGAAACAAAAGCGCCGAATTACATGCAATATGGAACTGCTCCTGGGTCAACTATAATTAGAATTTTCCACGGATTTTAAGAGAATCTGTTCGTTTAGCATCTCTGTCTTACACTTTCACTTGAAAGTATTGCAACACAAGACAACAATTTTTAATTTAATCTATTCAAACCAATGAAAATTAGCAATTGTAATTTGCTACATTTGCAGCATTTTAAGTCACCGTTGAAGACATTTTCAACTATAAACGTATATAACAGAATCATAATCATGCCATCACACAAAGTTAACTCTTTTCATACAGGACGTAGACAGAAGAAGCAAAGCAAACAAGAAACGGGTATTTGAGGGATAGAGTGTATATTGAACACGTGATACGAGGTGAAAATACGGACGTAACTATAATGCAGAGATATTCATGTGTCTGAACTGAAGCCACACCATTTAATTCGGGTAAAACATCATAGGGTAAGAACAATATCTATTCCCATGGCAGAATTTGAGCCCGTCCTCTAAGGGTTTCCGACGGTATTGATTACTTCTGAATCATCATTACCCTTAGGTTTGATCTCACAAGGATAAAAATACATGAAAAAAATTTTAACATAAAATCTAAAAATTTTAAGCGGAATTTTTACCAAGCATTTTTATCCTTGTGACATGGACCAGTACCACAGAGTCTCGCCTACCACGGTGAAGGTTAGGTTTATTCTCTTCCGTTTTTATTTCAAACATCTCCAGGAAAAAGTGAGAGTTGTATAATCCTCGACAATATTGCCCATTTCAACCACAAAGGTGTGATTTTGACGACGGTATTCCATTCGAGCCAAGACACCTTCGGCAACAGCGGATATGGGAGCGGAAGAGAGTCCAGCGATAACGAAAAATCAACAGTCGCGGAGATAACAAAGAGGTAGATGGAGACTGCCGAGTGCTCGAAAGACTCGAATTGAGAAGAGGGCGGCATTGTTTGGAATGATTCCAAGTGGCAGCGAGATACGGCCGCGAAATTGCAGCATGAGTGAATGCGTATACGCGAACCCTACGCAAAAAACTTCGAAGCCAAGACCGAACAGCCGGGACGTTAGCGAACCGACTACGTCGGTGCATCTAACCAGGACGGCGGGAGAGGAGAGGGTCATCCCGGTTATTTATTCCCACAGCTGGTGCAATTGGAAAGACATCGACGCAATGATGACACTGCCTCGAGGCCCTGACACTTACCGCAGTGAATTGCGCCGATGACAGGCTTGATAACTGAGGGGGGAGCGCTAAGCGCTACACTAACTTCGGTCTGGTTGGCTTGTCCATTGGAAAAGGAAGGAGGAAAACCACTGAACGCGAGAACATAAGCACTGGAAGGAAGCAAGGAGCCGAGTACGGAATAACGACTTCTCGCATTCCCATGGATTGCCGCGCGCGAGGGAGTTGACTAATCAATCAGGCTTCTTACCCGAACCTCATGCGTGCGACAACTGAAGTGGCGAAGTAACGCCCGAGGCAAGCCGCTTCTTCTTGAGCAATCCTTCCCATTGCGCACACTACTCCGTTCCATTGCAGCGTGATTTGAAAAATCAAAAGGCGATAATGTATAAAAAGCCGCAGACAGCGTGACATAAAATAAGAGCTCCACATATCCGAGATTTGTTGCATTTATCAGAACAATATATACCACCAGACTTAGAGATCACAAGACCACAAAGACTTACGTACAATCCTAATTGTCTTACGACACTTCTTAACCCATGACTACTCGCGTGGCAAAAAGATACGTTACTGCTAGCGTCGAGTCAATATGACCCGGTTTTGGAAGCCTATTGAAATCTCAATTTTTTTTTAACATACAACAATGCATCCTGCAAAATTATTCCTAACCACTTACGTTTATAAGTACTCGCGTCGGATCATTTTTACCCCACGCGAATAGTTACAACGTTACGATCATGTCTCCGATAGTACTAGAAACTTCTATTTTATTCAATTTAAGGAAATTAAACTTTAAACCGCCTATCAAGTATACATTTAAAAGTATTTTAAAAGTATATATGTGCACAGTATATTAGATTACTAAGGAGCCAATAGATATATCCTCCCACTTAACTGTCGTGGCCTCGTCCAAAGAGACATGATATTCCATCGGCTAACTCAACGTTTAATTGTTTGTCAGCTTTGAGCGCCACGTGGGATACCATAAATGGAAGGACACTTCCATGCGTTCGAACGTTGTTATGCATTGACCGCTTAATTGCTTAGATATGACCATATGGGAGAACTAAATACGTCATCTTAAGCTGCTTAGTAATTTGGCATCAGTACACAGAGCAAATAATTTACAGCGGCTTACTATTAAAAAATAATAGTTGGGGAAAGAACCAAATTTCATCTAATTCCTCTCCAAATATGCATACCGAAATGCAAGTTTATTTGCCACTTGATCTCCATATGAACTCAAAGACAGGTTTACACTCGATCATACTAACGAGACAGCACCAATTTAAGGGTTCTAGGTATCCTAGGATTCCTCAAATCACTACAAGCAACTAATTAACAAGAACTTAGAATGAAATTCAATCTAAATCGAACGAAAGGAAGATAATGAAACAGTGACAGGCTAGGGGAAAGTCCACTGATTATCTGATTCTTAGGCAAACATGAAAACATACATTTCCCAAGTACCGACACGAAATAGGGTGAATAATACAATGGGAAATAAAATCTTACTGACGCAACCTAGAATGAAATTTTCGAAATTGCGACAAATACAGTATCTGAAGCACCGTGAGAAAAAAAGACTCGCTTTCAGGAAACAGAAGCAGTGAAATCTCGGGAGGAATTATTTTGAATAGAAATAGGCACGTGGGAACAAACAAATACTAGAGCGAACTTGTCTCATATCCTCGCATTCAACTTCTTAAAAACATGCAACGTGCGGAGTCTTATGAAACGACCATTGTCACCGCCAACACCGATCACGGGCAAGAATGCGATCGAGCAGAGGAGATAAGGGGGACCGCGCCTTCCTCGGCCTGAGAAGAGCGCCTCGCAGAGATTTCAACGGCAGACAACGGCGGAGTGCGCGGGACGCCTCGCGGGCACGTAAATAAAGCGCGGGACAAGGGATGAGATTGCGTCTTTGGGGCCAGGCGCCGGCCTCCACTCACCTTGAGGTCGGCGACCTCCTGGCGAAGTTGGTCAACCTCCTCGCGGCTGGCCTCCGCGCTCTGCAGCACCGTGGCCAGCTTCGACTTCAGCTCGTCCTTCTCCCGGCCCAGGGCCGCCAGCTGCTTCTCCAACGCCGAGGAGGCGCGGGGCGGCGGAGAGGCAGACCGCGGACGGCCGCCCTCGCCCCCTGCACCACTATCGCCAACACTGACACCAACAACAACAACACTACTAACACCGGCTTGTTTCACACCACCCCCGCCGTCCAACCTCCCGGAGGACACGGCCTCCCCCGGAACTCCTCCGGGCCTCACCTCCTCCGGTTCCCGCACCACGACCCCCTCGTCTCCCTCCTCCTCCTCGTCTGGCCTCTTCCGGCTGCCGGCGTCCATCCTGGTGGTCCTGCCCACCGCACGACCTCCGCCCTCCTCGCCTTCCTCCCGGCCCACCATCACCCCACCGCCGCCCCTGACGTCCGCCCCCGGCGGAGAGGGCCCCCGGGGCGGTGGGACCGCCCCTGAGGACGCCGCCGCAGCCGCTGCCGCCTGGGCCGCTAGCTTCCGGCGGCCCAGCTGCCTCGGTGGTTGCTGCTGGACCTCGGCGGGCCGGGGGTACTGGTCGTGTTGGGTGGCGGTTGCCGCCACGGCGTTGCTGCGATGGTTCTGGTCGAGATGCTCGGCGGACGCGGTCAGGGACGACGTCTCCTCACGGTCCACCGCCGCGACGCCCGCCGACGCCGGCGCCTCCGCTGTCCTCGCGACGGCACCGGCGCTGCCGCCGTTCCTGCCTCTTCCAACCTCCCCCCGTTGGATCCCCGACTTGGAGGGTCCCCTGCGGAACAGGGATTTGAATTTCATCATGGTGTGCTGAAGGGTACACTCGCGGGAAACGAAACTTGTTTATTATTCGAGCCCAGCCGGGAGGAATCCCGAGTGATTCACAAAACCTAAACGTCCCTCGACACTCTCGTCCTTCGCGACGGAAACAAACAAAATACGACACACTTCCCGCGCTTCACGCCGCCCCGGGGAAACGATGGCGGAAAGAGCGACGCATTCTGACTCCGACGCCGGGCAAGCGCCTAGACGCGGCCCGCAAGAGCGGGAAGAACATGTCCCACGGACAGACCGTGCATAGACGAGCACACTAAGAGACGAGGACGAGGAGCACCAGCACCAAGATGGGAACACAACGACGCCTGGGCTAAATCCCACCGTGCACTCACATCCCCGGCGTCGCGAGGGGACGACTGCCGGGGAAAACGACGAAACCGAAAAAACCACCAGCACGCACACGCACAACCCACAGGGAACGGCCTTCTCTCCCCTCCTTTTCTCCAGCACCCCTCCCGGACGAGGGGAAGGGGAGGAGTTAAGAGCACAACTCCGAAAAACCTCACCCCCCCTTGTCCCCCTTTTCGACTACTACTCCCTTTCTGGCTGGCTTCTCCCCCCTACCCCAACCTGGACGGTCACCCACCACCTGTGAAACGGCGCTGGGGAACGGGGTTGGAACGCTGCACCAGTAGTAAACACGCGTATTTATGTATTTCCTTCCCAACCTCCTTTTGCAGTCCGGAGTCGGATTCGAAAGCCACTTCCTCCGAAGCGGCCCGACGGCGATACGAGATTATATATTCGGATTTCGGCGGTCTCGGAGACTGGAAATTCACGCAGAAGGGTGGTAAGGACGGCGGGGGGGGAATGGCTGGAGGACAGAACCCGACACCCTCACCCAGTGGGCTGAACCGACCGACTGCCGACGCTCTTCCTCTCCTCGTGTTCCCTCAAGAACCACTCGCCCTCCCTCCAGCCCTCCCCTCCGCAACGCGCCTTTTATCAACCTCCTCCTCCTCCTCATCCCCCCCGCGTGCGACGTTGCCACGTGGATATGACGGCCTGCCTGCAAAGGAACACACACCGCCGCCCCCTCCTTAACTGCACTCCTCCTCTCCGATATGGAGAAGTTGTCCGTGTGTCTGAGCGACGCCCCCCAAGGAACACCCTTCCAGGAACACCCCCGCGCCCGACCGCACCGGGGGTGGCGCTACGTGAATCTAAGGGTGGACGGCATGCAAAGACGAGGCGCCGGCAAATGCTTGTACCGGTTGACACGATCCGATCAGCGTACTACATGTCGCCCTTTCCGGTCCACGCCAAAATAGTCATGGACTGAGCCTACGACCCGGAAGGATGCAGGTTCGAATCCAGACAAGGCAACCTCCTGTAGGAGGATAGTCTATCCACCGGTTACGGTAGGTTCGGATGGAGTTTCCCTACTTTTCTCTGCGTTCCTTCATCCATCACATGGCTACTTCCCGACACTCTGCCTCATCCTCCTCATCCCACCTGAAATACGTACTCCACGCTATTTTCCACGCATTAGAACTTCGTAGTGAAGTACAAGTAACCCAAGGAAGGCTTCCGTCCATCGCCTGCAAGTGGGAATTTCGCTCTCGTGTATAAGAGAAATTTCCAAGGCGAATAGTGCATCCTACCAGAAAGGGAATCGACTCAAAGATAGAAACAAGCTTGGAAGTAGGGAAACATTTAATGAGTACTCAAATCTGGAATAATACTTGTTTATGGTAGTGAAGCAAGGTCAGTTACAGCCGTTGAAAAGCTGGAGAAGAATATTAATCGAATAAATCGAGTGATGGACTAAATGAGGGAATACTAGGAGGAGGAAAAAGATCCGGTTGAATATCTGAAACAATGTCATGACAATCTAATCAGACATTAAAGGAGACATGAGTTCTCGTGAAGACAGTCATAGGGTCAGTGAATGAGAGGAATTTCAAAGAACTTCCAATAACACATATACGTAATACCAGGTTTTATTGTAGATGAATATTGCTCAGATGAACAGACTGGCCGAAGTGAAAAACGAGCCGAGAAAAGCTGAGTCAAGGCAAAATTAGGAACGGCTATTAATGGCGAGGTTGCTGCCTTGTATTTTTTATCACTGCCTGAAAATGTAATTACTTTGAAGGTCTTTGAACTGATATTAGGGAGTATGTTTTGAGCCACAGAATATTTTCGGGAGCATTTACCATTATATGTATACAGGCACAAATAAAAGATCGCGATTTATAACAAACCGAAGTGCAAGTGTTCAAGGGATTGTGCTCATTCGATGACGGTAAAAGTACTAAAAATCTTTAATTCCACTTGGTATCGACACGCAAAACACACCGAAATGATCTTTAAATGAAATCGGTTCCAAGCACATATTTTTAGGAGAAGAAAGATATCAATTTTAATCCACTTACATATTTTGAATGCAAGTACGATAGGAGCAACCACCCTACCACAGAATAAATCTGGGAAATTCCAATAATGTCCCTTCATAATCTGATGTCTTAACATTACTAAAATTGAACGCAAAGAAATTCAAAAAAACTGAAGAAACCTTCAGGAGAAAACGGCAAGGACACCAATTTTTGAATTGTAAGGACCGGAAACCAGAAGCCACAAATGAAGGAAATCAGTAGCTAAACTGGGCCGCCGTGGGTACCAAAGAGACATGTATAATAAGACTCCATTTTCCATTCCTAGCAATCAATTCCACAACAAAAATCTTCACCGTCCTTTCAAACCGTTCCCTTCCTATACCCCGGTAGATACCACCACAAGAACCATCACAACCAACGAACAAGAAGAAACTTCACAACTGCTTCAAGATCCGAAGAACTCAGCAACTCCAAACCGTCTCTCAACTCCTTTACCAATCATCCCCACCACTCCACACCCCGGCTGCGGTAGAGGCTCACCTGAACTACAAATCCTCCTTCCCCCTTCCCCTGATTAAAATCCCTCCGCAAGACTCCTTCCTTAAAATAAATCCTACCAAAATTATCCCCCGATCCTCGCATCAATCACAGTAGTCATCCTTCCCCAAACAAAATAACCTTTCTATTTAAAAATAAGCACCAAATTACTACCCTAAATTTTCCTACCTTTAAACCTTAAACAAAAAAACCCTTCTCATCCCCAATTAATCGACAAATCTAGACCAGAAAATATACTTCAAGCAGCATTCAACCACGACCTGAGAGGACGAAAATCCGGAAAGGTGTTATAGGTCTACTAACTCAAGTCTGGAGTCTGGATTATCTTCGTAAATAATGGACTACGCCCAGGAGTCATTTCATCATCTCCCTTTCCATTCCAACCCATTCGCATTGCCGACTCTCTTTCCCGGTTTATCCATCAATGTTTACACTGAACTGCTCTAGTTTGTTTCTTTAAATGGGATGCAATTTTTCCCAACCGCAACAAATAAGAAGTTGCAGGCAAATGATCACAAAACACAAGGCCTGTTCTTTCCAAGATGTTAAAGTCCGCTTCTTAAGGACAAGACAATATAAACACTGATGAAAGGATTCCTCCCGCGTTGATTCATCCTGCTGGACGATGATTTCGGACCTGAAGATGCCGACTGGAACGCCGGCGAAACTGTCGTCCAGAAGGATGAATCAACGCGGGAGGAACCCGAAAACCCTCTACCTGAGCACCGCGGAAGCCTTCGCAACTAATGAAATGAGCTTATTTCGCTTAATTCGTTGAATAAGATGACGTGTACTTGTAAACATAAATGGACAGTGCTCTGGCAATAATATCTACGCATATGCTGCCGTATTAGAGAGGTAAAATGTGGATAGGGAACACATCGGCCAAAATACAAGGCGCCAATTCATCATCGTATGCATTCTACCGACACAGGTACGCTGAAGCAGGTAGTCTCTGAAAGTATGTTCTCCTTCATGTATGTCGTATCTCACGCAACTTCACAGCGAATCCACCTCTTCAATACTGCATTTCTTATTAAAATCATCTCCCTACGCTCTTTCCACCCCCCTCGATCTACCCCCTCTCACCTACCATCCCCAGTATTTTTTATTCGCCTTCCTCCCTAACCAGCAAGCCATCTCCATTCTTCTCATCACTCACACCTACGCCTCTAATTTCCTCTTACCACAAGGAAACGAATTCTCAATCCAACAACTCCACGATCCACAGTTTACACAAATAATTTCTCCAAGATCCCCTCATTAATTCCATATCACAGCGAAATTCAATAATGTTCAAAAGCAGAAATTATTAGCAAAAAAATATCGAAAAAATGCACAAAGACAATTAAATTGCATGTAAAAATTTATCATGTAAATATAATTAGAAGTATGGTTAGAAATACCAGCACAACCAAATTAAGATGTCTGCGGTAGACGGGCGAATTTTGTTCGCAGAAACCAGGCTACTTGTCCAGTCGTCAGTCCAATTCCAGCCCTGGCACAGAAATCGCGTTTGTCTAAAGATTACATCCCTGTGCGATATAACCCCGAAGTTGGAACACCACAGATATAATTTTACCATTGCATCAATCAATGTAAAAGTTAACCGATACTACAGCTGTATCAGGCATAACCGACATAAGGTTACCAAAATTAACCACCTCAATGTCACATACTGCAACTTCATTGCAAAAAAGTAACGATATGAACTACCCAACTAACTTAAAAGGTTGATTCTACTTCAAATGGATGGATCCCAATTGTGATATGAAGTATCTTCATTATTGGGTGTGTTCGTAGGTTTAGTGAATCATTTGAGATAATGCTTGAGTAAATGATCAGGAAAAATAGCGGAAACTTGCTAGAAATTATAGAAAATTTAAAATGATTGGGAAAGATATTTATCATATAACAATAGGCGATCAACTCAAATTAAGCTGTTCAAAAAAATTAAGACAAAAATACAAAGAACATGAAGCAGATACAATTGGTATCGTATTTACGTTCACCGCTACGTCAATGTTGCATTGATCATTTCATCAAGGAGTTTAAAAAAATACTATATTGTGGCTAAATATTATTTTAGTAAATGTTACATTTTTCTACACTAGCCATACTCTTGCCACACGACTACGAATAAAGAACCACTGGAATTTTCCAATTCCATTAGTTTATTGCATGCGAGGCCTCATTTGAAAGGATTTCCACAGGACTTATCTCTTCTCCTTGCACAGACAGGTTCTGCTCCACCGTCATCAACGCAAATTTATCCACATTTCAACAAATATCTCCGCCATTCCCTCCACCCTCTCCGACTGGCCTCTTTCGAATCGCTTCCCTCCATGAATAGAAAGCGCTGCCACCCCTACCCTCCTCGCAATTAACTCCCAGTGAATGACAAGTCTCGGAGAACCAAGTCTTCACGTGTGGAGGGTGAGGAGTGACTCCCAGCTCGAGAGCCCATCTCGCCAGTTTTTCATACACAAATGACTCATTGTTCATTTCAAATTCTTTCTCAGTGCGAGGGTTTTTTTTAACGTTAAGTGCGTACTTCGCATGTGGGTGCAATTCGGCTAAAAATAAATGCATTTGCGACTAATCTGATGAGAGGATCACGCCATATTTTATCCTCCCTCCGTCGCTATGACCATCCAAAATTACAACCGCTACTTTCCGTACCATTCACTTCCTCGTGCAGGATATAAGCTCTTCCTTTCACCATGTCACCAGGGTGTCATTTAATGATTTACGCAGGTGCTGTGTAATGGAGCGGGAAAAACCGAAAAAAATCACCGTCGCGACGGAGGGACCTTTCAATAGATAGCCCGACCTCTCGAGCTAAGACCTTTAACGGCCCTGGGACCCCCAAAACAACCCCCAAGAGATAGGCAACACATTTCGGAGGGGGATCCTGGATAAAAAATAAACTCAGTCAAGGTAGATATCTCTAGGCGTCTGATGACATGTCCTCGGAAGAGCTGAAATCGTCCCAGCGGCAATGTCTTGTATTCCACAGGGAGACACCTCCGTCGCTTCCCCTCCATGATAGATACTCACGGGGCCCTTAGGGATACGGGCCAAGGACACCCTAGGGATTTATAGGGAAAGATGTGACAATAGCACTCAAAGGAGCGTTCCTCTGTAAGGGGGATAAAAATCGCCACTTCCGTCACAAGAATACGTTTAAACGGTGATTCTAACAACGAAGTGAATACGTGACAGCCACGACAGAATTACCAGCGCGTAACTGCCATCACTAATCACAACCCGTAACAAGCACTAATAGATCATCAGTTTTCTAATCAGCTGATTGAAAAACTTAAACCCCCTGTCACCTCTCTATTCAATGCTATCCCAGCATATCTTTCCCATACCTTTTCTTCACAGCCCATTACACTAATAGGTACTGACGCCTAGTCTTCATCATATTCCCTTACATCATTACTTCTTTAATCAGAAGGTGCAAATGTTTTCGCGAATACGGCGGCCACGACTCCTTAAACGTGAAAAGGAGATTTTAAGTACGAGACGATATCTTGGTAACGGTGATGTATTTTTCGCTACACTTGGCGATGCTAAAAATACAGGTAATGAAAATGCACACATTACAACGAGTAATTTACGTGCCTTTCCTCTGGGTACAGCTATGTAGACTACCTGAAGGTATACTTAGGATGGTCTCAGTACAGATACCACTAAAAACACGTTACTGAAAGCCATATAATACCCCATTAAATGTTTCTGATTCAATGAGATGTTTTGCTTTAAATCCGGATGAGACGATGACGAAGAATTTTAGCTTAGTTTATTAGCTATTCCTACTCGGTAGATCATCATGATTATTATAACTTAATCTGCTTTTCCATATATATGTTCTTATCCTTGACACCTAGCCTCATTAGTCTCCAACTCAATATCGCATCCAAAATATCAATTCTATTTTGCCCACTTCCCTGCTTGCATAGCATACTTCTTCCTATCACGACCTTTAGCATCTCATCACGCTTGATAGTTCATCCAGCCATCGACTTCTCCACCACCCAATTATGTCCTCCACCAACCTCATTCCCTTCTACCACGCCGAGCGCCGTTTGCTTCCTCCCTGTCAATGAAGGATCGGCAGCCGGTTAATGTTCATAAAAATATTCAGTGACCTCCAGTCAGCAGCGGAGGAATGCGACGAAAAATTCCTCCGGTCGTAGCTCTGTCTCCAATCCCTGATCGCAGGGCGTCGCGCCGGGGAGAGGAACATTTCCTCGCCAACATTAACAGCTTCCCACGAGTCGACTTCGTGAACAGCGAGGGATGATGGGGTAGGGAGATGCACAAGTGCGTACTCTAAAGGGAATGCTGACAAATGGAGGGGGTGGGTGCTTTTGGTGGCGAGGACGAAGAGCATACGCCGAGGAGAATTTTGGTGGCGAGGGAGGCACAATTCACTGATTGCTCGCCCCCCGCGAAAATCCGGGGGAAAAAAAAGACGAACTCCTTCCGCGTTCGTGCGCGCGCTGATAGTCCTTCCGCGCTCCACGCTTGCGGAAGTCTCCGCGTCACGTCGCTTCGATTCGAAATGGCACGCATTGAGACACCTTCCCCCCTCCTCCTCCCCCCACCAGACGCGAAAAGCGCTCATCTCGTTACGCGAGGGTTTTCGCCAAAAACAAAGGCGTTTCCACAGGCGCCAGGGGCACTTAAAATGATAGAGGGGCGCGGAGAGCGACCTTTTCTCACATCTCAAATCTTGGCACTACTACACCTTTTCACTTCGGCTGATGCATTCTTCAAGAATTTTTTTTCCGTGTCATTTCCATACAAACAGCGCGACGTATCGATCGTGCAACTGGGGTTCGGATTCATTCACGCTATACTCGGTCGCATTTTTTCATCGGGTTAACAGGAGTGCCAAAAGTCATCGAGATAAAAGCTTCGATAATGGAGAAAATGATTCAAAATGTCACGACGATATTCGTCAGGTAGACCATTAAGGGCAAAAACATTTCGTCTAAATTAAAAGTAACACAAGGAAGCAGTTCATGTCCACTAAAATGAGACTCGCCGATTAAATTAAGTCATAAATACGGAGAACTCACTTTTTTCTGGAAAATTATTGCTTATTACAATTTACAGAGAGCGCTACTATCACTTATAATTCCTTATGAAATATGTTCCTTTAGTGATGAATTGGTGTGAAAAGAAAGACTGTCAAAATTAGGCATCCATACAGCGTGTATTCAATCAATGAGAAAAATTAGGGTAATTCACGATTCTAAGAAAAAATTACCAAGCTACGCGGACAAACACACTGCTACAGGTTTCAACATTTACTTTACGTAGCAATCACTCTTCTCTGCCCCTATTTACCTCTTCATTTGCCAGTGGCTTTCTTGTTATCTTCTCCTTCACAGCATTCTGTCCTCCAAAATGGCACTGACTTTAATTACTTAGTCCATTCTAATGATTTCTAGCACTTTCCTTCCCTCCCTTTCCTTCCCTCCCATTCCTTCCTTCTACTTCCCCACTTCCCTTTCTTTCCTCCACCGCACTCTCTCCGATTCCCTCCACATCTCAAACATTTCTAATAATGATTATTTAAATTTCTATTCATCCACTTTGCCCAACGCTCATGTTTCGCAGCCGTAAAGTGTCACTACCCACTTTAAAATCCTCACTAGCATTTTCTCAGGATCTTTCCCAAAGATTTTCCGAATATGTTCTCCCTCTATCTAGCTGGAAAAGTACTCCAAAAGTCCCTAAGTCATCTAGAGCAAATGGATCGCTCCATTTGTCAGAGGTTATGTCTATACGTCCCTACACGTCTATATGCTCATCCCTACAATTCCTTTTTCCTGGATAATCTCATTTAGTTATCTTCGATCGATCCGCATTACCCCTATCTCCTTTACCTTTATCTGTAACGAGTTCAGTAACGATTGAGACTACTTGACTGATGAGATAACTGACCATTGGAAAAATCTGACTTCAGATACAATTACCGTCTTAGTCGTACTTACAACTACTTCTAAATTAGAGAGTGAAGCGACTGATGCCGATATTGAGTCATTTTTACTTATTTGAAAAAATTGGAAAATTCCAGGAATCGTAGAAACTACATGAGATCTCCTAGCCCAAGCGGGGGCTCACATCTTTCCCTACTCAGGTTGCATACCATGCTTAGGTGTTGACGAAGGAATAAAGAATGAACTTTCATCAGAAGGATACCGCAACCGAGCAAGTGCTGTTACTCACATAAATTGCCATGCGAAAAAATTCATCTGGACCGGGGTCTGTGGTTCGATTCCCGGTACAGGTGCATTTTTTCACAAGGCAATCTATGCGAATTTCACCGCCGTTCACGCGGCAGGTTTAAAACATACTACGGGTGTTGTTCGTTTAAAACATCTCAAGGGAGTATTCACATCAAAGTAACTAGAGGTCCTCTTTTGTATAGGTCTTGGATGCCGTCACCGGATCTTGAGGACTATTTCATAAATGTGTATGTCTCTGTGATCTGGGAGCAATCTCGTTCGAAAAACTTTAAACGTGGGTTTTGTGAGAGAATTTTCCAATATTTACCTTATGATACCAGATTCATGTGAAATACCACGCGACGTGGATTCTCGATCATCCAGAGTTTATAGTGATTTTATGTCCGATAGAAACTAAAGATTTGAACTCATCTCAATCGAAAACATATTTTGGTAGGATTCACAAGGAGCGTGAAGGTTAGATTACGGCCTAGGTGCAATACATACAGTAGGCATAGGCATGGCCTAAATGAAATTCAGTGGTAAACTACTCGCAGGGTAAGAGGTAAAACGTACTAGCTTGGAATTGCGAGGGGTGCCTAGTTCACGAGTGTGTAATTTTCAGTACATAGAGTTTCCCATACTGGTCTCTGCATACATCTATTTTGCAAAATTTAATTAAACCTTCTGCAAGAGTTGAGGGCGTGTTAGCCTCTGTAGGGCTACTTAAAATGATAATTTTCTAAGATAATTACCCGTATATAATTAAGTTTTCAGTACATACTTCTCCTTTTTTAAAGTCTTGGAATGTCTTAAAAATATATAACGGTTTTACACAACGACCAGGGAACAGGACGTTTTATTACTAGGTGACGGAAGAGTTTCGCTGGTTTCATCACTTTATTTGTTCACCACTCAGTAATCACTGAAGTTTTACCGTTCCGTAAAGTTGGATGTAATTAAACCCATTTTGAATGAACATCGAATCGTATTTTTTTTTTTTTTACTTTTGAGGAAGCTGTGGAAGGTCTATTATAAACCATCTCTGCAATGGCTGAGCTTACCGTACTACAGTTAATTGAATCTACTGTCATTCTGCCAGTATTGTCTGTGGGGACGACCTTGATAGTATCTTTGGATTTGAGGTTAAATTAATTAGTATTCACAGCCTTTTCACTATGGACGGAGGGTTACTGCCAATTAGTACACCACAAATTAGTAGTATGCAATTTTATGACTAAATGTCAATCATTTCGTTGAACGAATATAGTGCTGAATTAATGATCAATGAATTATTGAGAAAAATGTTCTACATTTCACAATCTTAATTTCAAAACACCTCAATTGAAGATACCTGTATAGAAAACCAGTAGGATTTTCCGAATGAACTACACTATTTTTGCTTGACGAGAGTCCAAAAACAGTAACTTATAAATGCAAATGTACCAATTTTTGTTTTGTCAATCTAGCTTTTTAGTAATTTCTTGAGATCTCCACCAAGTAAGATATTTACTTGCCGACGTTTCAGTGCTTAACTTAATTGGTGATGGCGAAGATAGCCATTGCAAAGTCTATCGGAAAAATATCTTTCCTGATGAAGAAATTACTCGAATAAAACGCCAGGAAAGCACTCTAAATCTAGCGTGTGTTATTGAATGGGATACAGGTGCCTATTTATTGAACTATGTACATTATTTTCGCATTTTCCTTGGGAATTTTATTACTTCTTCTTCATATACCAGCCAACTAATTTTCTTAACAAGGAGCAGGCTGCGGGATACAACATCTCAACGGAACCTAGTCGCATCGGGAGCTTTAGCAGGAGCGATATATTACTAATTAATTGGTAACAGGCATAAGAGGGGATATGAATGAAATAAAATTAAAATAAAACACTCATGGGCATATTGTTTAAGTTTAGGAGCGCTTGTCTCCGATTAATTTCAAAGGGAAGAACTAATGCTACATTTTGAGGAACATTATGGAAAAACTACGGACCCTCTAATTGCAACCCACGAACCCCCAGGGTCCGCGGACCACCAGTTGAGAATCACTGCTCTATGGTATCTATTAAAGGCGGCAAACGATCCAAAGAAAGCGAAGATTAAAAAATAAAGTAGATTATTTGATTCTCAAAAGAAAACGGCAAGTTTATCTTAAGCGCCAAAAAGAAATAAAAAGTGGGAAATAACGTTTTCAGCATTAGTGTCTTCAGTTCAATGATACCACTGTCCATATACAAATAACTGATTAAATTATTTGTGAGGTAAATATATGACAGCGCCCAGTTTCCTGGATAATTATCTCTAGAGATCAAACACATCGCGGTATCACTTCAAGCACATCAGTAGAAGAGTCACCTTTATTACAAAATAACCGAGTGAAACTCACGAATTAATTTATATCAAATGTATTTGTTTTGTGCATGTCATTTTCAATAACAATTAATACGTATTAAGTGTTTGAAATGATGAGGATTTTAACTACTTTACGAATTATATATCTTTAGGATTAGGCTCTCCCGCAGAATGATATTTTTGAAGCATTCGACGCTAAGTAGAGGTAAATTCTCGACTATCGGAGAATGAGACCTCGCGCTACCTAACCTCTTTATCATCTCGTTTCTCGGTGTACGGGTGACAGATCGTCGGCGCATCAGGAATTCACGAAAACCCACGGGCCTGGCCATCGTGAAAGGAATGCACGCGCGTGGCAGCGCCCTGTCTCGTGACAAGACGGATGACTTGGGTGCCAGCGATTCCTCCACCAGATGGTCGCAATCTCTCAGTTCCGTCTCCGTAATCACTTAATAAATTTCTTGCGCACTCCTGACGAAATACCGCGCTGCGGGCGGGTATGATTGTTTTACGCATTTTGCACGTTTCTCTTTGCGGAGCCAGTGCGCATGACACCACTTCGAAAGAGAGGCTCGCAAGAAGATTCAAATTCTCAAGTGGGCGGTCAGGACACCATAGGCCTGGGATGAATGGGAATCATCTTACACGCGCAGGATATAGCCACTGGGCAGGCGAGGGGGATATAATTCAGCCAGTGGTTTAATGGCCAAAGCACAGCATTAGCACAATTTAGAGTGATATAAACAGTGAAATCTTGTACCTACGGCGAGTTGTAAGGAGCTAAGGGTGATTGTTGAGGGTCCGAGTCCAGTTTTTGTCACTGGGAGGCACGCGATTGGTACCACACACGTCAGGGACTTTCGTAGCTGGCACGCAAAAATTGAAAGGGGAGAAAATGGCCCGAAGCGATTCGTCGGCTTTTTACCAGAGCTGATGATTATATTCCGCACTTGACCCGAGCCTAATATTCACGCCTATCTCAGGCGGGAAAAATATGTCCATCAAAAGGCACGCATCCTCCCAACGATCGCGGGTGACCGGAAAAACAATAATTCAGAAAGAGTTTTCTTCGGAGCCAATTCAGATTAAGAGATACGTGGCTTTCTAACGTTATCCATATCTTTGAAGCTAGGAAGCAGAATAACGGGCTATGATTGAATAAAAAGGAAATGCTAAATAAATAGGACCACGCGAAGACGGACTTCTACCAAAGGAGAGCATACTTTGTTATATATAAAAGATCATAAAAAGGAAAACACTTCACAAGAACTCACACTTGGAGAATGCTCCATTTTTGTCCTGAGGTATGGATGATTAGTGCCGCAGAAATAACATGGGTGTAAGCATATTAAGTGTGGTGTTACAGGAAAATGATGAAGATGAAATGCTTAGATCGAGTAACAAATGAAAAATCTCTAAGAAGACGGGAAGAAATGGGAAATGTGATGAAAACTTTCAAAAGAAGTTGTGATAACCTCATCGACCACGTCTTGAGAAAAATTCTAAATAGCCGTCGAGGGAAATTTGAATGGGTAGAATAGCAAAAGAAAAGCCTAGTATGAAATTCTTGGAACAAGTAGTGAAGACCACAGGGAAAGGTAAAGACATGTTGGGGGAGGGGAAGGCAAAAGAGAAGAATTATAAAAATAAAAAGATGCTAACACATTAAAGTATTTAATAGAAAGTTGCATCAAACATATCACTGGATCGATGACCAGTGATGATGATGACAACAGTTGAGATAGAGTAGTTAACAGTGTAAGAAAAACTTAACTTTGTATTTTTCACACTTTTATTGAGAAACCCTACCGGTTTCGACACTCCCGTGTCATTTGTCAAGGGTGTTGTCAAGAACACTCTTGACAATGACACGGAAGTGTCGAAACCGGTAGGGTTAATCAATAACAGTGTGAAAAATACAAAGTTAAGTTTTTCTTACACTATGTTACTTTTTCATAAATTATCGCCTTATTCTATTCCATTTATAGAGTTGTTAATACACTTATGCTACGCTCAACTTCAGAAATCTTGAGCTTAGGGCTGAAACAATAGTACAGACGAGTTGTAAAAGGCTTTCGGGAAAGACGACATTGGTCGGGCGACGTGAACATGTGTCGTGGGAGAAGCGCTCCAGCATCGCCGCCAAGGGGAGCTCGGGTGGGAGGCAGACGCGAGCGAGCGAAGATGCTGTTCCTGCTTCTCTTGGATCGCGAGAGACGTTCTCGGGAGGGGGAGTGGAGAGATAGGGGGGGGGGGGGGGGGGCTCACACAGGCGCTGACCCGGAATGCTGCGGAAAGTAGGGAGAGGACGAGGAGGATTGCGGGAGGGGAGGGCGGAGGAGAAGGTAAGGGTGGAAGGGGCAGAGTACGGCGGGCAGGTACGGCCGGAAGGATTACCTTCGAGCCGGCAGTGAAATGCGCGGAGCACAGCCACGCTCTCAAGATAGCAGACGGAGGCATCAGACACGCGCGGAGGGGATGACTAAGATGCGAAGATACTATCACACACGAACAGAACATGTCTCTCGAAACGAAAGGATATTTCGACCCACCCCGCTTGTCATTCGCCTTTAATTCTAAAATTTCCTATTTTAAAAATCCAAATTTTAACCTCCCAATGAGTACAGCAAAAAAAAACTATAGGTACCTACGTAGGTACCAATAAACACTGATTCCAGCGGCGTTTGTGAATTACCTAGCAAAAGTTGTAACCGAATTTGACAGCATTCAAAAATAGAAAATACGAATATCTATTGACAAAAAACTGACTTGAAATGAATGCATTAAAATTTAAAACATTTAATATTTCACGACTTAGGTCAATAAAATCTACTTCTAATCTTTCAATTCATAAATCCATCAAATATTTGCATATGAACATGCATATTTGGTAAAAATTTACTCTTTTCCATAGAGTTAAATGAGCGTGGTTAATAGCAATAAGAATTCGGTAAATCAAGGCAGAAATTCTATCATTGTGAGAACGGAAGATTCGTTTCTAGGAAAATAAAAACTTTCGATTCTAGGAAAATAAAAATCTAGTCTCAAACTCATATACTGGAACCCCTACCACAACTAACTACAGAACAGATACAAAGTAACTTTCGATACGTGGGTTCACTGCAATTTTACTTTCACAACCGCGTGAAAGAAATATGTCCCACTAATATAGGCTCCTCTCCTGAATACTGAGTTTCCTATATTGACAGCTGGAAGCAGCCAAGTACTACTAAACATGTCAAATACTAAGCACACCACATTCTTGAAACACACACTGCTGCGTTAGCAGCAATTATATTAGTCGTATATAATGTATTATAAAGAAGACAAAACATTCAACGTGTGACTTACATGCTTAAATCAACATATGCATTCAGGAGATTCGTTCGTTATTCTAAATACACCCTTCGTAGGAGGGCAGGTACTCAGATTAACATTGAACGATTAAGATTAATCTGGGTTCATTCTGTCAATTTTGTCTTGCGTCGATTACTCAAAGGTCTAAATGGTAAACTTAGAGAAAAGAGAAGTCTGCTGAAACCTTTTAAAAGAACACGGAACAATTAAAGCGGCCATAACTTGAGACATGATGTCCTGATGAAGACAATCGAAGAAAAAGTTAATGGTAAGAATGGAAAAGGAAGGCCTCACGCGAAAAAGATAACGCAAGTTGTTATGGATGTGAAACAGAACTTCATGTAAATATGAAGAGGTTGGCTGATAGGAGAATCGGGTAAAGTGCTGCGTCATACCAATCTAAGGATTGTTGACACATGGGGAAAAATGATAGCAGCAGCTATAAAATATCAACCTTTATAGAGGTGCCGAATAAACTTACTAATACATACACAGCTACAGCAAGCGTTTCACAGGCGTTGAATATGACAAACACGTTTTAAATAAGACGAGATAACATATCATCTCCCAAGCAATTAGTCTGAATCATCCACGAAGAGCGGATACTACCTGGGGAAAAGCATTTGAGATACCCTCAGGTTAACGCCCGATGGACGCTAAGACGGGCAGGAGAGCAAACAATGGAGATGTGGTGCCGTCTAAATTTAGAAGCAATATTAATTCACAGCGAGGCCACAGAAGGAGCGCCCTAACCGGTCATCGAAGTCAGGTATGCACTGTAAGTCGGAGGCCGAACCCTTACGTGATTGGGTTAACCCTCTTTTTTGAATTGCACGAATACGAGAAACTGAAACGAAAAATCCCAATGTTTTGAAATACAATAGATTGGTTTGCGATTATTAATTTTCTTAGGCGATGTTTGACCGGCATTCCAGTCTGATTTCTTACTTAAACCGACCCGAGGATACCGACTGGGGCATCACAAAATATTGTCTTACAAATGGATATTCGTTCAATAAAGGTCAAAGAAACATATTATTCTAAGTGCTCAGTCAATTGCATAAATATAATTCCTTGTGTTGCAATTAGAGATGATTAGTTTCCATAAATAAATAACATTTTGCCTAAAATACTGTTCAATTCTAAACCGATCTTTTGGAAATCACTTTTTAATTCTTCTGGAAATGTCTTCAGATGCCTTCCCAGACAAAGGATAGCGAAATGAATGTAATTATTTGCATGCGATTGAGAATAACGCGATAAATTTTCCCAAGTCACATTAAGGGCCAGATACAAAAATTGAGAATTCTTTACGACTAAACGTGAAGATTATGATAGGATGAGGTAATAATAAGGGAGACGGAAAATGAGACGAGTATCAGGAGTAATATAAAAGATAATACTAATAACAAAGGACATAATATTCGGACTTCATTGAGTGCTAACCACATTATCCTGAACGGCACCGATGATAGAGTTCATTCGCAACTTTCAATCAGCAAGGATAATTCGTTGCTGGGGCAATAAAATGGCAAGACCCGAAGTAACATAACGACTGGTACCAGGGAACTGTTCTAAACACAAAGCGAAAAGCCAATGCATGTTCCATAAAATGCATTTTGCAGGAAGAATGGGGAAAAGAGAAAGATCGGAACGTCATGGGCGCAACACTATCATTAATATTACAAGAGTCTCACCAATTATAATATTGATACCACTTTCCTGTTATTGTCAATTTTACTTAGATCGCATAAAAACCCTATATCTAGCACAGGAAAGACAACATAATTTAAAGAACGAAAACAAAATGGAGAAGGCATCCACATAAAAAATAATAACAAAAAATATTTCAGTTGACCAGCATAAAGAAGATTTCAACAAATTCTCAATTATTCCTGAATGCATTAACAATTAATTGGAAGAAAAGAATACTCAAGGACATTGATTGGTACCAAGTAATACGAAAAAACGATACATGGCAGGGACATGTTATTTTCCTAAATAATATATTAGCAAAAAATAATACAGATTCCACACTTGCATTATGCCTTGAACATTACTGACGAAAGGTAACTTGTCACCCTTCTCTGAAACAAATCACTCTCTCTCAATTTTTTTATGAAAAAAGAAAAAAAATCTACCTAGGTAAAGTAAAACTTTTCGGTAATGGATAAAATTGAAGTCTAGAAAATTCCTAAAAAATTAAGTATTATAAGAAATTTAATGTATTTAAGTGAACTGATGTTAAAAGCAATACAAAACGCTCGCTAGCCATAAACTGAAAACGGTTTATGCGGAAACACGAAAACAAGCTAAACATTTTTCATAAGCTAAACAGTAGATATGAAGTATATAAAAATATTGGATCAAAGATTAAACGTCAGCGAAAAATAAAAATGTTCACAAAATTAACAATTGCAATTTACGAGAAATATGTTAATTATTTTTCACGGTGTAAAAAAATTCATCTCGCTCATTAGAATAGGAGCATAAAAAGATATTACTAACTGTTAGAACCTTTTCACGAGAGGACAACTATTACCTGATGATAAAAGGCACGAACAAAATATTTCATTAAACATATGGATATTTATCCTAAACTTAAATATTTTTGTGGTTTTGATGAATTATGATACAGAAAACAAAAACCCTGAATTACTTAAAGTAAAACAATAAGAATTCTAAAAAACCCACGAAGCTTCTGGATTAAGTTCCGCCTTTAGCCGGTCGTCTTCGTATGGCGCACTCACGCGGCCACATCGAATCAACTGCCTGTAGGTAGTTCACGCTGTGAACCAGAGAGGGCAACATGGCTACGCTAAGTTCCCGCATGAATTCAAACTACTAAGGCTGAAGAAGAGGCGAGAAACCGTAGACAGCGGATTAAAATAAGTAAATATTGTAAAGTGATACATGTATGTATACAGCAGTTTTAAATCATACCATCATAAGACATTAAAAATAAAATCTAGACATTAATTGAGTACGATCCATTTGAAATAGAGCAGGATAACAGAAATTATGTGAACATTCTTATTATTCTTGGTATTGGATATTATTTCTCGTGAATCCCGAGAGTTTGTCCGGGGAGAATGGACATAAAACACAGCGACATAAAACTACCCATAAAATCGCTACAAACCGAGAGGAATGGAAATGATATTGTCAAAATCAAAGTGTGCCCCCAGTCTCCGTCCCTTTCCCTAGAGGTTACACACCCTCATTCTGACACAGACATCATTTACGATTGTCAATTAACAATGACATTACATACACTAAATAAAGAGCAGCATTTTCATAGCTTTCCTTACAACAGCCCCATTAACTCTCATCCAATTACAAGAATGAGATTATTACATCTCAGCTGGACTTCTTGTTCGTTCCTCGGCTTCTTCGTATAACTGATAAGTATGTATGTACCTATCATTTTATGTACACAGGTTGATCAGAGACATTGCTAAAAAACACCATTCGTCGCAGACTGCTTCCATACAGGGCCTGTCGACATCAAAATACTTGAGAATATAAGAGATGAAAGCCTTCCTTCCAATCTGGCACAAAAGGGTTGCGCACGAAATTTCCGCTGACATTTCTCGCAGGAATTTCTTTTTTCATAAAAAAATTGTTCGTAAAAATGCTCCAAGGAATGACGGAATGAGATTTGTTTACATTTAAGAGCACGCGCGCTGGCGTTAAAATGAGGGAATATTCCAGCAAATTAAAAAAAACGCTTTAACTTAAGGCAAGATACTTGCGTGATGGAAGAAAGAATACCCAAGGGCACTGATTCGTACCAAGTAATACGCAAAGAAGAAGATGAAGAATTCATCACGCAAGTATCTTGCCGTCATCTCTAAGATAGCATTAAGCTTATTGAAACTTCTCGTTGTTACACTCCCTCACACATTGACTCCGTAGAATAGGAATTTGCCTTGAAAAGACGAGAAAAGGAAA
Source organism: Platycnemis pennipes (assembly GCA_933228895.1). NCBI lineage: Eukaryota > Metazoa > Arthropoda > Insecta > Odonata > Platycnemididae > Platycnemis > Platycnemis pennipes. The sequence continues at coordinate 117,560,715 of OW121850.1, forward strand.
GATGCAATTGCTGATAAGCAGTTTGAAAAAAAATGTTATTGGTAGAGGTCATTTTCGGCTACGATTAAATAAATGGTGTCCTACGTACAGGTAGGTCAAGTGATACTTTTCTACCCACCTTTTTCTAAAGAATACACTCAAAATACCATGCCACCAAGTTGAGAATGAGAGTAGCGTAAGAAAGAGCAAGTTCTACGTGTCCTTGAATTATAAATTTAAAACTTTAACGTATATTTCGCGGGCATAAAATTTCTATGAAATGTTGCTCGTCCACCGTCTTTTTTTTGCGGAGGTTTTTGGAATTTAATTTTAATAGTTATGGCAAGTGAAATTGGTTAGTTTGACAGATACGGATCTGAAATCTGCGCGAGGGCTTTAGGAAAGGGTTTAGTAATTACAAACCCATAGACCAGGCACGTAGCCAGGGCGAAGGGATTGGTGGGGGGGGGGGGGGGTGTCTTCTGGGCTTAACCCCCCTTCACCCTCCCCCGCTTACCTCCACCCCCCCTTCCCCCCGAAATTTTTTCCCAATTATTTTTTGTCCTGATTCAAACTGGGCATGATATTCTGGATTACACTGCATATAATTCAAGCGTTAAGTGTCTTGAATTGCCAGTAAAATTTCCCAAGCGAAAAGGGCATTTTAACAGAAGAATATTCTGCTTAGAGCTGGAAATATAAGCGTTGAAGTGAGGAAACATTTCATTAGAACATACGTGTGGAGCATTCTACCAAACGGCAGCGAAGCATGGACAATAACAGCAGCAGAGAAGTCCAGGCTGGAATCACTTGAAATATGGTGCTACCGAAGAATGATGAAGATAAAATGGATTGACCGAGTGACAAACGAAGAATTCTTAAGAAGATTGGGAGAGAAGAGATGTCTACTGAAAACTATAAAAAGAAGACGGGACAACTTAATCGGCCATATCTTAAGACATGATGGCCTGATGAAGACAATCGTCGAGGGAAGAGTAAACGGGAAGAATGGAAAAGGCAGGCCTCGCATGAGTTATATAGAACAGGTCGTAAAGGACGTGAAAGAGAGGAGCTACGTTAATATGAAGAGGTTGGCCGACAGAAGAATCGAGTGGAGGGCTGCGTCAAACCAATCCTAGGATTGTTGACCGATGATGATGATGAAGTGTCTTGAAACGTGATCACTAGTTTGATGCATGAGTGTAATTAATAATTGTTTTTTTTTCAATCTGATATGTATGTACGCACTGAACATCCGTTCTGGGGCCGGTCAAATTAACTGCTTCATAACCAGGTAAGCAGTGAATTTTACCAGTGAGAAGAGGTAAGAATGGGCACTGTGAACGTAAATACCAAGCACTGAAAATTAAGCGACGAGATTTGTAACATGTCGGCAACGAACGGCCATGGCTGATTTGTTTAAAGTTACGCTACACTAGACTAAGTCCCCCCCTCCTCCCCCCGAAGCCAATTTCTGACTACGTGCCTGCCATAGACCTACCTGCATCTAGTGTTTGAAATGAACTTAACGGAGACTTAGGCACAAAATCACTAATAGAAGCATTTTTTCACGCAGCAAAAATAAAACGACGCAGTGTTTAATCCTGTTTCGCAATCGCAGTTGTGATCCCGGGTCCTTAAGGACGCCTGAATGGATTAAACGGCCGGAGGGTTGAATGGCTAATTCGACTCGAATGTCCTCGACACCCTCTCCAGAACGATGAATCGAAATTAGGGCATGCAGTCAAAAGCACAAAGAAAATTACCATAGCGGAGCAGACGAGCACTGCTCATAACCCACACCGCGAAAAGTGGACTCAATGAGTGCAAGTGGCCTGATCGCTGGTCACTCGGGCATCAAAGGACCTGACCTTGCCGGGGAGAGAGAGAATCTTTTGATGCGATGTAAGAAGCAGACCTCCAAGTTTTAAGGACGACATTGTAGGTCATTGCACAATGAGATCCTCGGGTGTCGGTTGAGCGCTTAAGCAGCTAATGATTAACAAATGAGAAGGACCATCACCGTGTTCAGCACACACAAATTTGAGCGAGGAAATATTTGGCTGATTAGAGCTAAATTCGAAAAACAAGTCTTGTCTAAAAAATGTGCACCAAATATAACCACAGGCAGGGAATTGAAGACACGTCATTTGGGAAATAAAAATCCTATATGCCATAGTTAATGAGAAACGATGTAGAGTAGAGAATATTCGGAGGTAAAAGAGAATCTAAAAAAATATTTTGAGTTGCTCTAACCTGCATGGCCCAAGTATCTACTGTTTTACTAGCCCCGAGCACCAACGATTATCATCACTCTGTAATCCCCTGCATACAATAGGCATGCGATGAGTGTACTCACACAAATGCTTTCAGGACTCCAGCATAAAGACGGTTGTTGGTATTTCGACTATGCCATTCGCCTGGTGAATTTATTATTATTTCTAATCCAACAGCTCGCTATTCAGAATCACGACATGGATTCCGATACCTCCGCAAAATATTGCGAGTAAATTATAGCTTGTTATGCTTGCGCAAAGGACAATAAAATATTAGGCTATCATTATTATTTTTAAGTTAAGGTGTACTAAAATCACATGATCATTCTTCTGCCAAATGAAAAAATAACGATATTTAAGGCCTCGTGTAACAGAGATCGTAACAGAGAACAGGGTCCTCGATGTGACTTTGTTCTAAAGGTAGTTGTTTCAGGCTTGATTTGGTGGAATATCATAACGAAAGAAAAAGACTGGCAATTTTTCACAATATTAAGGTTTTTTTTAACTCGACCGGTTTCGGTGTACAACACCATCTTCACGTGATGATGGTGTTGTACACCGATACCGGTCGAGTAAAAAAAACCTTATTCTTGTGGAAAATTGCCAGTCTTTTTCTTTCGTGACTTTGTTCGTGACATAGGAATTGACAACCGGTGTTCCTCATCTAGCACACTCTTATAGCTGAGGAAATACTTAGCGCCAATATGGTAACCGCTCCTGTTACAAGCCCTTCATGGCCCGTGGAGAATTCCAGAGATTCTCCTGGATAGAGAACCACCATCGGATAACGTGGATTCTGTATTTAGACTCTTTCAATCCTTAAATCCCCCCTTAAATTGGAAGGTATTACAAAGGTACATACTAGGAAATGTACATGCTTTTTGAGATTTTTATCCAATTTGAATGGTAAGCCGTATGCCGTAGCCGCTCATTAGTTGTTTTTATTAGACAAATAGTATTTTGAGTTCTTCTTTCCTTTTTAATGCGTAACAGTTTCACCATGTGACCCCTGAAACCATTTGTTTGATTAATGATATCATCCCAGAATGTTAGATGTAGAATATATCAGCGTAATTTTAATTCCTGACCGCGAAATAATTACATGAGGTAAGCGTGCAAAATGAACAAGTCGTCGATGCACTTCACTGTTTCAACCCGATGAGGGACGTAGTTACATAATTTTATAATGCAATAACATCTTCTTCTGTTATTTTTCGTCGCTTCAACAGCAGCGTATAAAAACTTCCATTTTGCACTCTCCATGGCAGCAGCATAATATAAAGAAATGGTGGTTCTATGATGATACCACAGCTCCAGTGGCAGGAAAATCAAATTAATTTGTGTTTTCACCATGGGACCTCAAAGGGTTAAATCTACCATTACTACGAAGGGAGTGTCGGAATAGCGTCGCTGTCGCTATGAAGTGGGACCAGTCGGAACGCCGCCTTCCCGCGCTGTCGACAGCGTACATACTCCAAACCAACCCCCCTCCCGGGCCGTTCAGGTGGGCAGCAAGTGGCTACTCCTTTAATGGGCACTTAGCGCGGACGGACGCCGACTGCGCCCGAATCCATACGACACCCTCCTCCGTCCTCCCCGTCATACGCACGCATCCACCTGCGAGTCCACGCGGGCGGCCGGCGAACGAGCGCGCTCGCCACCGGAATCGCTAATAGAAACGCCGCCGCCGTACACACCGCCACGTGGACCTCGGACTCGATCATGGATCTTCATAACGCGTGCGCTAGCGTTATCGCTATTTTTTGCTTTCGCTAACTTATGTCAGAGAGAACTTGATCACCGTTTTTCATCTTTCGCACAGCACTTCAAATCGCTTATCAAAATCGGTGGAGCGAATTTTATAGACGGTTATTGTTAACCCTGCGCTACTCTAGGGGTAAGCGTCAACAATAAAGATTGCGATAACGCGAAAGATAGATCCGTGATTCCACACCTCGTCTGAGACGCACGCGGAGGGCGTGCCTTCGCGATATTCGCCATAGGCGGAATCTCAATGGCGAATATCGCGAAGGCACTGGATGGTAGCTCAACGCAGGCACGTAGCCAGAAATTTGCTTCAGGGGGCTAAGTCTTGCGAAACTTGGTACAAATAACCCTTGCCCATTCGGTGCCGACATGTTACAAATCTCTCGCCTTAATTTTCAGTTCTTGATACTTACTTTTCCGTGCCCATACTTATCTCTTCTCACTAGTAAAGTTCACTGCTAAAATCAGAACAACAAAATTTTTAGGGAAAAATTTCGGAGGGGGGGGGGGGGGCTGAAGCACCAGAAGCCCCCCCCCCCCCCCTGGCTATGTGCCTGGCTCAACGGATAGAATGGACTACTGCTCGGTCTCAGTTAAAAACCCGGGAGAGGTCTCTTGAGGTCTCATTGTACTGGCGCAGACAGATCTACATCATCTATCTCCGCAATGCCACTTCCCGTGTAAGAGGCAGTTCAATCACCACTAAGAAAGCACAAGGCAAATTTACCCAAAATATACATATATGCACAAAGATACGTCATATGTAATGTAATTGCGAACATATGATAAAAAGAAAATCACGTTAGACGCGCTAGGCATTACACCAAATATCTTTGAAGTCTTCCGCGACTCATACTCAATTTCTTAGCATTTTTATTTTCGAGTATTTCCGTCGTGTTTTTTGTTATTGCGACGACAGATTCTCACGTTTTGGAAATTTAAGAATGTCCTTCCAACCTGAAGACGACCCAGAGATGAAGGAAAAAGAAAACGTCGGAAAAACAAAAAAAAAACGCGACGGAAATACTCGAAAATAATATTAATAACACCAAATAATTTGAAACTAAAAGGAATATACTTTATGCTGATGGATTAAGCCTTTCTTTGACTTTACTGAGGCTTGTTTTTATATTAGGCGCGCAGTCAGCACGTGTTAGTAGAGGTAATACATTTCAAAAGAAATACAAATTATATTATCTACATATCTAATGCCTATCCCGTTATAACGTCTATTATGATCTTTCATTCCCAGCGGGTCGAAAGACGTTTTAGTCGCGATAAACATGTAAGACTCCTATTACCGAAGATGTAAAAGCTTATGTATGACAGGAATTCTGGAAAGGAGGAATCAATACCCACAACACTCATTCCAATTCCAACCAATGACGTCCATCTGCCTGGCCTTCATCCCCCTCCCAAGTTTTGAGTTCCATTGTGCCGGACTACAAACCACCCACGCTTGCATTTGTAGCATTTTACGCCTTGGCCCACTTGAAGGAACTTTTTGGCCCAAGCCATCTTACTTCTAATTACAGAGCAATTTTAAAATTATATCCTGAGAGTGTTGCAACCCGAAAACATATGTCACGGCTGATTCCGCAGGGGAACAAGAGAGTGGTTCTCTATCGACCATTTTGGCTAATCCACAATCCCAGCTAATATCTTGGGACAATCCAACATCCATGTCCAAGGGGAGATATGAATCCACGGCCGTTAAGAAGTCGGGCTAAAGCTTTGCTGACCTGGCTCTAGCGGCAAACTGGGTACATATGTAAACGCATACCGGGCGTCATAACCGATATTATGTCCTCACTTGGAATATCCCCTTTTTCAACCCGTCGAACAATCCAAGATTTAAATTTCCTCAATTCGGCCATTAATGGCGATGGCCGCAAAACCCGTAGCAGTGATCTTCTACACCTACCGAAATTCCGTCTTTCACTCTCCCAGCGATCTCTTTTCGGCCTGCTCCCGAAACTTTTCAACTCTCTCTCTCTCTTCCACCCACCCCTCACTTGACCTCTCCGCCTCTCATCTCTCCTACACCAGACGTATAAAACAATTAATGTTATAAGGTTGATCTTTTGTTCATCGGTACATTTATTTTTGTTGATAAACATATTTATTTGTTACACATTCAATGTAAAACGCAATCTGTGGCTGTTTTTGAATAGTTGGTAAATAAAAAAATAAATAAATTTCAAAGATATACGCAAATTTTTCCGCATCTATCGAGTACAGAGGAACTAACTTACCACCCCATGTGTTCTTTAAGTAGTAAACCTGTCAAATCTAGGACGAAAGCAGACTTTGTTAGTGAACGACGAATATGACGAAACAGAATTTACACTATGCAAACATGGAAAGGAGAGTTGAAAGGGGAAAACACAAAATATTAACACAGCTGCTATAAGTGCTGGCAACACATGAGTAACTCACGGGAACGTAGCGGAAAAGTGAGCTACTGCTGGGATCAGTATATTTTAAGTGTATTCCAACTACCGTAACAGTCATCCCAACGCATTTATAATTGCCTTTAAAAAACAGTGTTAGCGCGGGAATCCATTGCTATTTAGAATGGCCAGAATGAATCACAGGATTCTGGCTTAAGTTTCTTGCTATGGAAAGAAAACTTTCCGAAATATAAGTGCACAGAGCACGACCCACCCACATTAATGGCGAGTTCGAAATCACTGAGATCCACATTTTTTCAAAGGCAAGATTCTTAATCGTCCACTACCATGTTCAAAGTTTCCAAAGCTGTTAGCTTTGTTACGAGGATTCCCCATCCTATAATATGCTTCTAAGTTATTCCCTCATTACCACTTACTCATCTGGTTACCTAATATCTCCACCGTATACTCCTTACATCTGTCACGATAACTTCATTCAAAACCAGAATTATAAGTCTGAAAGTGATAAAACGTACCATACCAACATATACCCTCTGCTCCATAAAGAATTACACAGAATTCGCCACGTTCGGCGCAGATAAGAATCCCCTCACACTCGAGAACCCGAAAAGGAACAAAAAAGGAAATACATAGCAGATACACAATCAATAGGAAGTGAAGCTGTAGCTATTACGATGTTCCAACCTCTGAGGCCATACCGCATGAATTAATCTCAAGCATAGCACAAAGATGACATCCACGCCATGCGGGTTTGAACACTTGAACCATTGGGCTTGCGAGCCAGACACTGGCGAGGCTGTGCTGAAATACTTCTGTTAACCAATACATATAAAACATCTCAGGACAGCATATGCTGAGACATTAGCGACTCGCCTCAACCGTGCGGAGACTTAGGCCTGCATTGATAATCGTCTATGAAGAGATTGAAGCTAAGAGACAATTGAATGAGTCATCTACTCCCAAAATCGCTGCTTGATTCCCGATGCAGAAAATCGTCCAAGGACTCTCATAGAGACGTGACGGTGATCAATGCAGGCCAGCATATGTCTCCCGGTCCATAGACAGGCCACAAAAGCCGTTCTTCCCAATACTCACTCACTCTTCCCGAGGCACCCAATGGTGCTGTGCCCAGCGGTTACTCACCAGGACGGCACTCTGTCCGTTGAGAGCTGTCGCGGGGAGCGCTTCGATTCGACCGGGAGGCGCCGCGCCCTCTTCCGCCGCTCCTCTTCCTCACTCCTCCTGATCCTGCAAAGCACGACGGGAAATACCCCCCTTCAGTAAAATCCTATTATATGCGCCGCAGACCAGACAGCAAGATTAAATTTTAGCATGCAAAGCTTAAATATTACAGCCAGCAATGACAGTAGTCTTATTACGGGATACGACAATGACTGTATGCAACTTTATTTCGCATTCATGAATTTTACTAATTTCTCAAAAGTGATACACGCTGGACAAAACTGAATGGGTTTACAAACTAACCACATGCCATTAGAATTAAACAACTGCTTTAGCGGACAATTTACGGCAACTATAATTACATAAACAGTTCAGTTACTCCTCGTTGCAACCGTACTAGTTCATAAATAAACACCACAAGAGGCATCCGTGTACTTAACCGATATTCCAATTTGGGAGAAACATTATCAAATTAAAAGACTCTCAACAAAGTTCACAAAATGCCAACATAACAGGCAAAATCGTTCTGGTCCATGCGAAGAAAATTTCTTTCCACCATTTATCTCATCAACCCGACTTCCAGTTTCCTGAGCCAATGTAGTTGAAAAAGCGAAGAAAACAACGGTTCTCCTTCTATCAAGCCTAAAGCAACTTCCCAAGAATTATCACCTCGTCGAAAAAAACGCAACATTTAGAAGAGATCTAATTTGCATCAGATTCTAACAATTTTAGCCAAGAATACATTTATTTAAAAAATACTTGGGAATATGGATTCCATAAAAAAAGGATTTGAGACTTAAACTCATCATCATTTATCACGGATTTTTAACAGAGATTTTGAAATTAATTTAAACAATATTTTTTACATCAGAAATGTATGTAATTAAAAGCAAAAACACTCATTCGTGGGGTGCATACTGGCACGGAATAAATTCTACGAATATCGAAAAACATTGATTTAAGGGAGTCATTATTCAGAGGTGCGTTTTCGTAGATAAGCAAAACAAATGAGGGACAAGAATCATCGTATGCCAGCGGATGGAAATGTGCGACGAACAAAGACGGGCGAGAGCGCCACACTCTAGGGAAAACCACCCGCGAGGAGAGATTAAAAAACTAGCATGGCACGACACATTGGTAAGCATTAATCTCGAAGCCTTTCCCGAGAAGTCAGATTTGGCGATAGCTCGAATTTCTCTCTCCGTCAAGAGGAGACCGAGAGTAAATAAATTCGGGTTTCGGGTAGGTAGCGGGAAGGGCAGTCGGCAGATGGAAACAGAGCCAGAGAAACAATTAACGCATCAATCACGGGAGGAAGCAGTCGGGCAGCGCCTTCTTGCAAGACACACGCTCACTTCGAGGGCGAGAGAGTGAGAAAGGAAGGAACAAGATGAGAAACTTAAAAATTCTCATACGTAAAATAAAACCCGCCATAGATTTCGCCGTCTCTCAGGGGGCGCCCACGCGCTATCGTTTGCTTTCCAGACGGTTACGGCCGAGAAGAATAGGAGGTGGGAAATGTAACCCAGAGCGACTGCGGAAAACAAACTTCGGCTCTCGGAAGGACGGCCTCCTTCGCCGAGGCGGAAAATCCCCGACGTTTCGCCGGAGGAGAAGTCTCGTGGGACTCTGTCCACGCTGGCTGGCTAGCGGAAATTGGGATACGCATGCGGAGACGGACCGCGCAGTAGGACGTGAGCAAACATGTCATTCAGTCAAACTTCACAAGGACGGAGCTCGAGAACAAATTGAGAGGCGTCTATTGTGCTCCACTCCTTTACTCTAGGCGCTGTTGTCCCAACAAGTTTTCCGACACCGTCTCCCATTCGTGTGTGCCTTCCTTTTGGCAAGGAAATGAGATGCGATTGCGGATGGATGGGAATCGCTATGAAATATTGAAACAGATTAGAAGCCTACTTTAAAAAAACTTGTGCGGAGACAAATAAAAATTTTATCTGACCTACTTCGAGCAATCTAACCTCTTTATTCTAGAATTCAGAGTTTCAGAAAGGAGAAATTTCAGAGAGGGTGAATAAATTTACCATCAAACGATTCAAGGAAAATGCCCATTCTTATTTACCATTATAAACCTTTCATGGGTAGGCAGGGATGAGGTGACATTAAATGATATGCAAGTAGGGAATCCCAACTATTGATGTCTCACTTGAAGATGAATTTAATCCTCCATAATATTTCAATACAAGTTAAGCGAAGGAAGCTACATAATATGTTAGAAAAGCGCTGAATTTTTCGACTATAGTTCAGAAATAAACCTAGGTTATAAAGATAATTTCAAATGGCATTTCACGTAAAACGTAGTTCCGCATCAAGGAACTCGGGATCAAATTCCCACGAAGAAAGATCTGGTGCTTTCCCGGCGAATCTGCTGCGTGAAGGTTTCTCGGGTCCTCCACCGGGTTATTGCGTCCATGTCCGCCGACGTTTCGATTCCCGACTCGGTCATCGTCTTCAGGGCTTCTGAATGCCACGGCTAGGACAAATAAGTTTCAGAATTAAAGCAATACGGCTTCCCACGACCTATCAAATTACCAAACCACGATCGGCGTCGAAACACCACAGAAACACCTTGTTATCACCGGGAATCCAAGCAGTCAACGCAACAATTATCACCCGCACTTTACGCAGCATCTGCTGATGCAATCCTTTGAGGATATCTCAAATCGCAACGAGCAGGGAGGATGCCCGGCGATGGTGCACGAAGGCAGGGCACCGAATCTGCGATGGATGGCTGGCGAGACGAATGAATTTCTGAACGCATCGTTCACTCAAGCGCCCGCTTCAGCTCACGGAAGGCGCCGGATTCGTGGAGGGAGTCACACCAAGGATGCGAGATTACCGAGGCGAGGGTGATTTGTGGCGAGCGACTCCGGTGGGGGGGAGCGGAGAAGACCTCCGTTAAAGAGTTGGCCTTCCACCTCCCCCAACCCTTCGCCCTCTCGCGGGCGCACCGGGTCGTTAAGGCCCGCCCCGGGCCAGGCCCGTCCGACCGCACCCCACCTGCCCCATCTTTTCCTCATATTTCAGACTCCTTTTTTGGAAGACGGAGCCACCGCCTCCGAATCCACGGCCCCGTTCCCCTCCCCCCCAACCCACTCCCTCTCTCCTCAAACACGGACCTCACGTCGCCAAATGGAAAGGACTAGAGGACGTCTATATTCGAAATCAATCACGACGGGGCTGGGAGACGTCCCGAGAACGTCGGGAGAACACGGCATGGCAAGACTGTTGGGACAGAAGCGAGGGGAGAGGGAATTCGCCGATCGTTCCCGCCCGGATGAAGGATTCCATCCTTCCCATTCCATCGCCCCACGCGCCCGGATTCGGAGAAAAATACTCGACGCCTCGAGGAACTGTCTGTCATTTACTTACGCCGAAATTCAAACAAATTCGAATGCAAATACGCAGTGATTAAGCGTCAGATCCAACGAGGTCACAACCGCCGGAGAAAACGATATACTATGTTAAATCATTATGCTCCCGCGCAACATTCGGAGAAGAAGGGGAAATTGCGTTCCTTCAGCCCAGACAGCACTTAGAACGGAAATCCAATTCCGATAAATTTATTCCCTAGATATCAAAGGGGACTGAGCTAAAGGCGGCCCATTTATTTTATAATGCATCCCCTCAGCAAGAATCCGCAACTTAAGTTTTCTATACAAAATTTCGGACAAAAAGGGGAATAGGAATGCGAACATGTCAGAAAGAATTAAGAATGAATACACCAAATATTTGGCTAAGATTTCGTGATGGATCCACCCTACTCAAAACTTACACATGCCCCAACACACTGTTTTCGTAACTAATCCTCATGCTCCCCGAAGGGAGGCCAATGCCATCTAATGTAAATAGCATCGAAATTAACCGACTGTAATTACCAATGAATCAAGCGACACTCACTTCATCTTTACAGCAGGGAAACATAAAATGGACGTCGGAGACATTTGCCCTTCCAACCTTGGTGAAGCATTGCTACTAGTATGCTGATAAAGAATAAAAAATGGACCTTTCTCAATCTTTACCACTCACAAAAAAGTGCATATCACCGACCGACTAGGAAAAAGGAGGAGTTAGGAAAGCAAGGAAATTGGCGAGGAAAAGCTATTATAACAGAATGAAATTGGCGTAAAATAAAGATAATAATCATTAATTTGACATTTCCGTTAAATCCATTTAAGTGTGACGTTGTACCCATTAAATGTAGGTTATTATCCATAATAATTATAGCATAAGGTAAATTTTAAATACATCGACAAAACGTGGAAATTCTGCCCGAGGAAATGAGCAAATGACACAGCAAATTTGCCAATTAACTTGTGGCTTAATTCATTTCGGATGGGTAGTTCCTTTGGCATCTATTCAGTTCGGATATCATCATCAATTTCCTAAAACCCGTAAATAGCCAACATCTTTCGGCATCTAATGGCAAGAGAGCTTTCATAAAACAGAACGCCACCACGACAAACAATAAGAAGCGCAATTCTGGAAAAAAAACAGAAGAGGGCTATTATAATCACTTAAACAGCACTATGGCCGTTTTCATCCTAAACACTGCCCATGTTCCCTATTGCAGTTTCTACCTACTCACGTGTTGAGCGACGACTTTAGCGTCTTAGTTAAGTACCAACTAAAGTGAAGTCAAAACCAGTTAGGTGAATATAATTCTATACATTTCCCGTGCTCGAGGATTCAGTTTTTCACAGTATATCTCTTCTAAAAATTATCGTTATTAACAAGAGAGTACTCTGCAGTAATTGGAGTTTATGTCAAGCATCTGCCACAATGTCGTACCTCCTTGTATAGTCCTATTGCACGGTCATTTCCTCCCATTCTCTCAAAACATCCTTACTCTCTGAGCAACCTCAATAGCTTCTTACATATTATGCCTATGTATATTTATGTCGTCTATATCTGTATAAGAGAGGGATAGAAAGCATGGATAGCCAAAGATAAGGCGTCACGTACCCGAGTAAAAAGCGGGAGCAGACGTTTCACAAGTCCCCGATCACGCGTAATAGTTGCACGGATATTTCTACACCGCCGCATAATGTCGCTTTCCTATTCCGTAGAATAGAGTCGATGACGATCTCATTTAAATCGGAATAAATATTTTGACCTTTCTATGCCTGGGGACGGCATACATAAATAGAGAAATTCACGAAACTGTACAAGTAACAACACATTTCTCGAGAGATAATACCTACTTTCACCAAATACATTAGATAGACTGAAGAAACGATGCACCGTCAGGCCTATGTTTGAGGAAATTATCCATGACTGATAGAATGAGATATAATTTCGTGGACTCCATAACTAATATTATAGAAATATTGCATTCATAATCTAGTAATATAAAGATTAATTCCACCACTGATCAGAAGCGGAATTCACGAAGTCCTTTCTCCCTCTATTTACATTAGCTAGAATTAACACGGCGGGGTAGCCCAAAGAACATCGAGTACTAGCCGGCCGGTTGGGTTTTGGATCTGGACGAAAACACAGGACAAGTCCTACTGAACACAAGCTAAGTAATTTTTTACATACGATATTTTATCGGGAAAAGTAATGCAACAAAAATAAAGGCCCTAATCCCCATAGCCTGATGTTTTGAATTTTAAATACCAAACCAAACCGAACTTGGGGCAGAAACCCGAGTTGTAAGCAGAAGTAGCGAAACATGATTGCAATAGAGTTCCACAGCAATCAGTTCACACGATTTGAGAACTGACTTGTACACGCTAATCCACTTCAGACGTAGACGTCACATAATAGGTTCACGTGCTTTGTAAAATCCGAGCAGAGGATATCATAACATCAATCCTACATTTAAATCAGCGACGCTGTCATTACAATATTTGGCATGATAACACATCTTTATGCAAAGAATAGGGAAAATTGAGCTAAGAGAAGCTGTGGTAAGCAAGGCATCACCTGTTTCGAATTTCCAGAAAAAACCCATTACGTCTAAGTTCATGATTCCAGCGCTGCATGTACACAGCATTCACTCTTCGAATAGATCGATAGTGACGGAATATCGACCACCCTCAGCAATAGAACCAATGTTCCCGGCAAAGGAAACCGATTCGCGATTCATCACATCAATCCGCTCCCGATTAACGTCGAAACTCACATAGGGGATACTAGAGGGGAGAAGTTGACCACATCATTTTCGCGAACTCGCTGCCATCACGAGAAGTTCTGCACTACGACCCATTCTCCGAAATGCCTTCGGTGTGGGTGGCGGGGAGGAGGAGAGGGTGGGAGCCGGCACGGCTGTGATCTGGACGTCGGGCACGCTCCCAAGGCTCAACGATCTCCCGGGAGAAAACGCGGCCCCAAATTTACAATTCAAAAGGAGCGGTATCGGCGAGATGATGATAAGACGGGCACCATCGCTTGTAACCGGAAGCAACGACTGCACTTACGACCGGGGACTATCTCTACCCTTTCACGAGCACCAAATGTCTAAGTTCCATTCCGAATACAAAGAACGGCAATCGAAACCGAATAATTTTATTCACTAGTGCAAGTATTGAACGAATGAGACGAACTTCTCGCAAGAGCAACTTCTCCCAAGCAACATTAATACTACAAATAAGACGCAACGAGAATTCCAAGTCAAAACCAGTCAAAACCCAAATTCTTCAAAATTTTCGAATTAAAAGAACATGATACAATTCAGTTCACATTTTACCATTAGACTTTTACATAAGGAAGAGGCGTGAATGCAATTTGAATAGGGGGTTTATGTTAAATGATTATGTAAACTAAAGATCTATAATCTTATACAGGTTTTCAACAAAAACAATAGATGGCGGTCAAGTTCAGGAAATCATGCTCCAGAATACAACTTACTAGTTTGAAACTTTGTGATGCTAAATCATAACAGATTTAAAGTAGATACCACTTTATTGAAGAATAGAACGAAAAGCAGAGGAGTTCCTGGATGAAGATCAATTAGGATTCAGAAAGAGTAAGGGTGGTAAGAGTACAAGAGAAGCAATATTGGCCCTTAGGCTGCTCATAGAGAAGAGAATGGAGAAGAACAAGCCAACGTTCATTGCATTTGCGTATTTAGAGAAGGATTTTGACAACGTGGATTGGTTTTTCAATGCTTGGAACTCTGAAGGGAATTGTCCTACAATGACCGAAGAATTATACACAGTCTGTACAAAAACAAAGTAGCTGTTATGAAATCTGGACCCAGCTGTGAAGAGGCAAGAATAAGGAAAGGAGTGAGACAAGGTTGTGCACTGTCTCCCGTAATTTTTGATGTTTACATCGAGAGAGCCATTAATGAAATCAAAGAGAAGTCTTCCGGAGTGACTATCCACGGAGAAAAAATAAGCATGCTGCGATTCGCTGATGACATAGCACTCATTGCAGAGACAGAGAGGGATCTCAACAAGATTCTAGTAACCACGGAACAATGGCCAGATAGTCATCTGAAGACATATACGAAGAGAACTAAGATATTGGTGTGCAGCAAGAAAGAAGAGGCCAAAAACAATATCAAACTAGGAAAACTTAACTTGATGAGGTGAAAGAGTTCTGTTACCTCGGAAGCCAAGTTTTTGGTGACAAGCCAAACGTTTTGGTCAACGATGGGCGAAGCAAGAAAGAAATTGTTAGTAGAATAGCCAAGGTAAAGAGGGCATTCTATCGAAAGAAAAATCTACTTACAGCTGAAAATACAAGCGTAGAAGTAATGAAACAGTTCATCAGAGCATACATCTGGAGCATGTTTCTTTACGGCAGTGAGGCATGGACGATGACATCAGCGGAGAAGAAAAGGGTGGAAGCATTCGAAATCTGGTGCTACAGAAGAATGATGAAGATTAAATGGATCGACCGAGTAAGTAACGAAGAAGTCCTATGAAGAGTGGGAGAAAAGAGAAGTCTGCTGACAACTCTAAGAGGGTGAAGGGACAACTTAATCGGCCATATCTTGAGACACGATGGCCTGATGAAGACCATCGTCGAGGGAAAAGAGAACGGGAAGATTGGAAAAGGCAGGCCTCGAATGAGATACATAGAACAGGTTGTGAAGGATGTAAAAGAGAAGAATTACGTCACAATGAAAAGGTTGGCCAATAGAAGAATCGAGTGGAAAGCTGCGTCAAACCAATCCTAGGATTGTTGACCAATGATGATGATGACCACTTTATTGTGGTTTGTTTAAGTTTTATTTGCATTAATTTGTTGTAGTCATTCTCCTTCCAAAATTGACGCATACGGTAAGCAGGCATGACTTTTCTTATTGTACTCGTAGTATCCATAAAGGAAATAAATCTAATTTGTCAATCAAATATTGGGAGTTCTTGATGGTTCATTCTAAAGCTATTAACTTAATTTCTTCTTCGCCAGAGAGAACATTAAGATTTAATGATTTATACATGTAAATTATTTCAGCCACGTGTCTAGAACAAAATTAACACAAAGCCGTATAAATTCATATTTCCCTTTAATGCTGTTCACGTTATTTAATAAATATGAATGCGGAATGCCCTATTTCACTTAAAGTTAAAATATAAATGGCATATAAGAAATGAGAAGAAAACGTCTGCTGAAGATTGTACAAAAGAGGTTACGACTCCTGATATAACACATGTTGAGCGTAGGGAAATAATAAATGATTTATGAAATTAGCATTTGGCTGGGCCAATAGCGGAGATGGCTGATAGAAACCTTATTTCGGTTGACGCATGCGATGACCATTTACGTAGGCAATCAGAACTTCCGTGATATTCTTTTGGGCCGCACACTTCTTCGATCTCAAATCCACGCCGGCAATTTGAAGTGATTTATGGGGTGGGGGCGGAAGGAGTGAGGCGCCGAATCAGACATTTTTATTGCCCCACCACCCGAGATTATCACTTCAATCGACTTCACCGCCAGCGCTAGAAAAACTATCAGAGGAGGGCCACGGAATGGGATTCGGCAGCGACGATTAATCCCGGATACGAAACGTGAGAGCGACTTCAACAAAAAGAATCCTTCCGAACTCTCCGCGACCGAAATAGGACGAATTTATGAACGCGTCGATTTGCGAGCGAGATAATATCGGCACGGAGGCGAAAAAAATCGCTTTGCCCTCTGCATTGGCGAGGGAGGCGTACGGAGTGAAATCGAGTTGCAGCGAGATATTTTGCATTTCGGTTGCGGAGCATTTGAATACGGCGCGAGGGGATGGGGATGACAGCGGACGGGAGAGATTGCTTTTAAGTGGGGCGGGGGAGAGATAAGCCATTAGTGGAGGAGAAGGCGGCCACCCGGTAGCCCCTCCCACGAGAGAGGCGGCAGCGGACAGACACGTCGGTCGCGACAATGGTCCATTTGCGGGCGGAAGCGGCCGCCGCCGGGGGTACCACGGTCCAACCCCCGTTGAGGGGTGCGGGAGGGCCGGGAGATGGGCGCCCACCCACTCGCCGCCGACGGCCGATGCCGCGCCGATTAACGATCCCGGAGCCGACGGAGATCTGCGATCGGGAATCCAGGCGGCGATCGATGTGGCAAGAGTACCTACCAGCTTAGGGATTCCACTAATAGGGTAGTTTCCTTCATCAAAGAAAACAGACTTCATTACTTGCGATTCGTGCCCTGCCATAAATGTATTTATTTAACGCAAAAATTGGACTCAAAATTCCCAGTTTACAAGAGAATTAAATGTTAATTTTAAGATCGTTTGAAAAAGCTCTGAAATGGCGGGGTGCGCTTCCTTCTTGCTGACGTAACAGGTAGGTAGTTTACGTTGCGACGCATAGGAAAATTCGTCTCCTGAACTTACCATTGTATTTCAGGGCCCCTCAGATCTAGTGAATGTTTATTAGTATTAGCCTGTGAAAACTATCAAAGTTGGAAAAGTCTTCTCAGTTAAACATGGTATTATTAGTCATTTTATAGGCTCAAGGGCGTCCTGCTCGTGGTGTCTTCTGCTACGACGAAGCATGGCAAAGGGCGTGCGGCGATGGGCAAACTACACAGTATGCTTGTGAAAGGAATACTGATTTTAAACGAATCAACTGCATAAGTAATGTTAAATAAATAAATAAAAGTTAATTATAATAAATTAACGGAATAAATATGCCTCCGATACTTGTTCATAAGCTTTAACGGAGTGCAGCGTCTACTTGGAAGCGTCCGCAGCACTACCTGGTGGCAGGTATAGGAAATAGTTTGACGTCACACGTAGGATTAACCGGCATGCAATAGTTTGCCGTCGCGTTTTCGCGCCATTGATTTTTTTCTCTTTTTAATTAATGAGGAAAAATACTTATGTCATTTAAAAATTGAACGGGTTAGAATACGCACTCCAGAGGTAATAAACTTTCGATCAAGACAAGAAAATAATAGGAAACTACCCTATTCCGAAAGATCTTTGGACAAGCAATGCCTTCCTTCCCCCCATCCTTAACTTCCCCACAAAAAATATTATCTTTTTCCCATTCGAAGGTCCTATTAAGCTTCTCAGGCCATTAAAATGCAGAGAATCTGTTCGGTGTGGTGACTTTAGTACTACCTCCCCATTCCGAAGTACCTACAGTATTTAAGTAGTAGAGTCAGTGGAATACCGGTCTCTCCTAGAGTTCTGTGCGAAGAAAACTTAAAACCAGTACTCGGTCAGTCGTAAGAGACACACCGTGAACCCCTAACCGCATTTCGTCGATTGCAAACATTCTAATTAAGAGTCTGGTTTATCTCAATCCTTTATCCGCTTCCAAAAGCAATGAATATAACTAACTACTCTCCCATCTCCAATGACTCAATGGCCTCAGCTGTAAGTCACCTCCCTAAACCAGAAACAGTGTATTTCACGAAAAATTATAATATTCATTGTTTTCCTTACGTGATTAAAGAAATTAACGCGTAAGACGCTTATGCTCATACGGTACTGGAATTATTACCGGTGGTACGGGAGTAATATGCAAATTATTTCCATTCTTATTAAATACCGTTATTTTTCGCCAAGTGCCTCATATCCCGGATGCAGCACACGGATGTACAATAAAACCGAAATTAAGGTTCAAAATTAAGATTATGCCTCCCTCCATGCGGGAGCGAAAAATTATTCCCGATCGTTAAACAAGACAATGGGACGTAATACCTTAATTTCCACCGGACGGAAATGCTAACGATGACTACTCTCATGGGAGACGTTACCGCAATACGATTTAATCAATTAAAAAGAAATTGCAACCTGAATGCCACAGTGCACAACCATCTAAAAGAGGAGATTTACAGAGAGAATACAGGCATTTACAACTAAGCAGCGATTCTTTAAAGGTGCTTGAGCACAGAAGAACCATCACTAATCTTATAGAGAGCTTCAGATCAAGGAGCATTTTAAAGATGTTATATTTCCTCGATGTACAATTTAAATAGTCAGAGAATACTCGAAAAGGAGGTTTCCTTTCCTCCAGAATGGAACTCGAGAACTAAAACACTAACGTATATGCTATCACCATTTCGTAAATCACCAACAATGTCTGGAACACGTAAATCTCCTGCACAAAAGCGAGATGCCACAGGGACACCATGATCATCTACGTCTACGTAATATCCTGAGCCACCGCGAGAGTGTGCAGCAATGCATGATGCAATTGGGGCGTCTGCTTTGAAATATACATAAAACCTAGGCTCCAGTTGAGGGAAACATAGTCATGACTATGTACAAAAAAAGCTGTCGCAAAACTAGGGATGTTGCAGCTTAATTCAAATAGAATAAGATTGCGCGTGGAAACGGGTATTCAAGTAAACTGATGACGAAGTCAACTTCCATTAAATCTAGATATCTTGTTCGTCAACATTAATGTAGACTCGGCAATTCCCTCGTGAAGTAAGCAGGAGTGAATTAAGTAACCATGAATTTTCAAAAAGAGCTCATTATAAAAAGTCACTCTTCATTGATGCCTTACACTATTTCATTCTACAACTCGGAATAGATGATCTAAGTTACAGCCATCATTGTTTACGTATCAATGACACTCAACCATAGCTACAAGAAACATCGCACTACCTTCTTCCACAAAGAACTTAATTTAGGCAAGTCAAAGAAATACCAACACTACCTTTTCCTCCCTCATAAACTTCTTCTGTTACGGCTCATGAAAAAGTGCCCAAAATAAGGACCAACTCTAGCGTTGCGCGCACCTCCATTACTTTCTCATAACGTGCACCGTTTGGATTTGAGAAATTTGGATTCGTAGCCCGAGCTACGCAAGACGTCTTCCCAAGACGAACCCGAGTACTATCCGAAAGTGTGCTTCTCATTAAGGGCTCGAGTTGTGAGCGGCCATCGACGATACTTCCCGGCATCCTCCGTGGCTCGCATTAAGCTGTCGTTAGCGAGCAAACGTTTCCTTCCGGTCGCGAACCCTGACCTCGTATTCACGGCCGAGGAAGCTCGGAGGCATTTTCCGGGCCAAGGGGCGCCGTGAACTCACGCCGCTGAGAGGAGCGCAGTCGTGAAAGACGGGAGGGATTCCCTTGGAACGACACGAGTCACGTCACGAAGTGAAATGCTTCTCTACACACTGGAAAATGTCACTTCGACAACCTTCGTTGTGGTCCAAGGTATACCAAACATCACGAGAAAATAACTGAAGGAGAATTCACCAAATCAGGATTGGGGAAAGGAATAAACAACTTAAAACAAAACATGATTTGAAGATATTACTAGCGACAGAATGATTGCTAGGACAATAGAGTTAAATCCCTGTCGAGCAATGAAGGAAAAAGTTCAGAGAATCTAATAAGGAATACATTCATCATACGCCCTAGTCTTGATTACCACTCGTTCATAGACTACGACGGTGATTTACGTATAACTGGAATGGCCGAAGAAATCCTTGTCACGGAGTAAAGTTCATTTAAAAAATGTTCATTGTCATAGCACATTTTCACATACACAAAAAATAGATTATTAACATAATTATTATAAATAAATTCAATGGTGCCACGGTTCCCCGCTATAAGCTTATTCGCCTCTTCATATTGAAGAGAAAGTGGATTCTAATTTAGATCCTGGAAGGGCCAATCTTGCCAGAAATAACCAAGACGTTAGGCTTCCCTTCATAGAGGCAGCTTCAAAGGAAATGTGACCCATGAGCGGGCATTAAAGACATTGCAATAGGTTAATGCCGACGGCGAGAAACTCGGTTTCGGCATTATCCACCCTCTGCTCCACTGAAGGCAACACTGGATCACTTCACACATCCAACAGGCGGAGTACCTACTGAACTCAAAGTGCTCTCCACACAGCACTCAGGAAGTGGCCGGTATAACAATGAAAAATATCTTCTAAGCCGGGATTTGAACCTGGGTCCTTGGGATAGGAGGCAAGTACACCACCACACCAACGCATTCCCCCCCCTAAACCTCCTCAATTTAATATGTTCATTGTTCAAAGTTTCCATGTATCTATCTATATTCGATATAGTTATGTATATGTACTTAGTAAATTTGCTCTTTATATGTTGTATTATATTTATTGAATTTGGAATGTACTGTGAAATACGTACCTGAATTAAATGTAACACATAAGGTATAAGAAGATTTTTTACATTAAAGGACAATTTAAATATTCAAGGATACAATTTCTGTTTAGTTGTATAGCCCTTAGTATTTCATTTTCTTAATTTCTCTTGTAATTGCCGCAAAACGCCATAATCAAGGAATGGCAACCCCAACAAAGGAAATTCCCTACAGGGGTGCCTAATTTCATTCTTTTTATGTTTATTTAATTATTTTTTGTATCTATTTTGAGTGAAATAAATGTTTATTATTATTATTCACTCATAAAGTAACGACATCGTTTTAAGTGAAAATAACATAATCGCAAAAGACTCCTTTGAACCGATTAATCGTTCTTAATTAATGAAACCGTTAATCTCAATTCGTCGACTCTTATTAAGACAACCTGCAGGCCGAGGGAACTGGGTAATTAGCGCGGGCGAGATAGCAAGTCGACAGCAACCGCTATGAAACACACGTACGAAAATCACATCCGAGACCAAGAGGCGACGGTAAAGGATGCCGACGCCCTCTACCAGGTCGGTACTACCTACTTGGCAGCTGCCGGCTCAGGGGGGGAGCGCAACGAGCCGAATGCGGCGGAGTCATGAGCGCGACGAAATAAATGAATGCGTAGAGGCGGCGGCGTGGTCAGTGGCTCCCGTCCGGCCTAACGGTCTCGCAGCCTCAATCAATCCCTCGCGATCAGGGTGGCCAGCCGAATGCGACGCCGCTGCTCGCTTCTTCCGCATCCGCGTGCCCAGTCCGTCACACGCCCATTACTTCAAAGCCAAAGCGACAGGAACTGGAGGGGAGTTTTTGCCTGGTATTTTTTTTCAAAAGAGATTCTCCCTGATTTTCAAAACTTTGACATCCTCAGAGATTAAAATCACGATCCATCTTGATGTCGTTCCATGAATCAATATACGTGGATATGAGAGCTCAGATCAACTGCGTGTTCACTAATGGACCAAGAATGCGGTCGTTTACCATAAGTTTTTAATCATATTTTATTATTGTCTTATTTTATAGAGTTTGTAAAATAAAAAGACACGTATTTTTCCGTTTATTGATCCGTCAAATATTTCTCGAGTTATAAGCGGCGAAAAACTGATGTTTTTAACCCCTTCCCAAAAGTGGGCGTGGTGCTATCTCTGACGTATATCGACTTCGTCCAACCACAACTGAGCCCGCGAAGCTACTTCGCCTCATCGCAATGGGGGGACACAGCTGACTCTGTCAATACGAGCAGTTGCGACAGCATCTGTGCGAGCAGACCTTCCGAGAACCCCCTCCACTCCCTTCCCTTCCTCGAAAAGCAGTCAAGGACGGGAGGAAAATGACGTCAATGTTATCAAAGCAGACTTTTCGGTGGGCGTCACCTTTTGCTTATTTTAATTTTTGATTTATGAATGAATGGTTGTGGTTAGAAGATTAATTTTTTCACTAAAATTCTTTTTTCGTTTCCATCTAACAATTTCGTGCACAAAATTGCGATTTCGGTTCTGAGTAAACGCCCCCATTCCTAGGTTCCAATCAGGGAGAGAGACTTCAGGAGTTCCTACATGAAATACTTTAAGAGTGAGAGGTTTTAGCCTAGGACTTAATTCTTTCTTCTTCAAGGACCCGAAATCAGCACATATGGCCTTTGAAGTCGGGAATTTTAACCAATAACACATGCATGCACAAACATCCATGCCCCGGGTAGTGATAATCTTCCCTAGGAGGGATTCGAACCCGCGACCCTGGGACTGAGAGGCGACGGATTTACCCCGCCGCCACTGCGAGCGGATTAATTAATGCGGGAAGAAGAAAATATCGTAGTAAATGGTTGCTATTGGCTGAGAAACGAATCCATCGCAATCCATTAATTTCTGACCGTGATTTGGGACCTGGGATACGTCCCAAAATACGGACGACCGTTCGGGTTCAAGCACCTCTCCGAGGACGAAGAAAAAGGCCTGCTCAAGAAACTGTTCAAGGATCATGTATCCCTATCATTGCCGTTACCCATGAAAATTATCCTAGCATTTCACGCTAATCTACCCCAGAACTTGTACGCGTTAAATGGCTGAGTGATTCAGATTTTCCTCCTCACATTCTGACTCCACAATCCGGGAACCCGTCCACTTTGAGAAATATTACTACACCTTTGATCGATAATTTACATTGACTATTAACTTTATCTCCTTTTAAATTCATTATCAGTGGGTGATATCGAATTGGATTCTGGATAGGAATGAATACTTTGCACTAATTGCATAGTAATAAAATGTAATCAGTCGGCATGTTTCACTACACTATTATAAAAAATATCGACTCAATAAATTTAATTACTATGGCATTGGTGCAAAATAATCATTCCTATCCCGAAATGGAATTCCACAAAGTATGGGTTTCCACCATCTGATTTTCAAAGTAGATTGTTGAGTTTTTTTTACTTTTAATTTATTAAGCACCTAATATTCCATGCAATCACCCCATCGTAGAGTGCGGAACGCGGAGTCGAAGCGAAGAGCACGCGCCTCCTCCGCCCACCGAGGTCTCCTTTAAATTAGCGACTGCCAAACTGAGTTGCCCCAATCATCCCCTCCGCTCTCATTCCCCAGGAGGATTTGTGGGACGTCTTTTCACGGCTGTAATTTCGTCGACGGGCACCCCTCCCTCGGAATGAATTGCTCCGTCGGAACGAATCGCATTATCCCGCGGACGAGGCAAATGGGGAGGCGGTGGAGCCGGCATTTGACCGGGGCCACGGACCCCCCAACGCGCCGACCGACGAGTGCATCGCATCCAATCAGGCCGCCGCCGATACACGAACGAACGCACACCTCGTTCGATTACGGGCCCGCCCTTCTGCCGCAGATTCGACGTCTCACTCCCTCATTAGTGATGCCGGTCATCAGCGAATGGGACGAAAAAAATAATAATCCAGACGCCATCCGAACGTTTCTCACACATTCCACCACTCCTGCTCCCCAAATCGATCTCTCAAAGTTTTTTCAACGGAAAAATAATCATCCTCGAGGGCTGCCAATGAGAGATTGATTTTCATCGACGCACCAAACTCTTATTTACTACCCGTTTCCTCATGATTTATTATGCTATCGACTTCCGTATCTTATTCATTCAATTTTATCCCTGGAATAGAGCTTACCTAGCGATTCCATTTTCATACCAATCCATCACGCCGATAAAAAGATTGGGACTCGGATTGATAGCAACTTATTTCCATTCCACTCATGCGAAACTTATATAAGACTTAAGTTTGACTATTCTTGCAGATCTTCATGGGTCTACTTGCTGTGTACATTTTCGTGGAGATAGCAAAGCCCGCACACATTATAAATATAATAAATAATTCAAACATCTGCTTAAAAAAGTTTCCTCCTTGCCCCGCGCCCCAAAACGAGAACAAAAATCATAGGTTGCGATGTGTTTCTCAGTCTATTACAACTAATTGTTACAAATTTTTTTATGTAGCCTTAATTTACGCGCATTGTAGATACTAGGTACTTTTCCTTTCCTCGGTTACCCATATCAGAATTCTTTCACGTTATTTCAAATCTCCAATCTTTTCCCCAGTTAAACTGAAAATCTTTCCTGTTACGTTGTGGTTCTCAAAGCACAGATGAATTTCTAGAGCAATTTCACGATGCATGGCTGAAGATAGCAGCATATATTACAAAATTCGGCAACTATATAACGTAATTTTATTCACCTTTAGCTTATTTTCCTCCCAAATAAATTAAAGACATTGGTAGCCGCAATTTGACTTAATCATGCCGAAACATATAAGGAGAGTTCGATGAATAAAATAATAACAAAAACAGTACTAATGAACCTATCATGCCTGAATCAGCACTGCAGTGATGCACAAAACCTTCCATCCAGGCGGAAGTAATGGTCATGCTGTAAATCACGCCGGCGCGGAAGATATCAACTTCAACGCTTCGCATCCAGTTTTGATCTCGAGGGCGATACTTTACTGCAAAAAGTACCGCTTCTTCCGTTTCGATATGCGCGATGCGCGACCCACGTCTCTTAATTCCCGCATCACTTCCGGTTCCGCAATACCTGACTTCCTCTTCTCCAGGAGAGGGAACAGCGAAGATCACGGAAGTGGTCGCGGACGACGCACTCTCGGTAGGACACGACGGAAACACGCGGCAGGGAATCCGTCAGAATGCCTCGGGGATACGGTACCTTTCGTCTTCGAGCTGAAGCAACAGATTGCCAGAGGACCACCGGCCGGAGACAAGTTCAACCGTGTTGCAGGAAGAGACATCAAATGTGCCGGCGACGGAGACAAGAGAAGGGAGACGCCTGAATCTGTCGTGACGGGGCGTGATCGATCGAGGCACCTGGCGATGGACACCACGATCGATTTACCTTCGATGTCCATCCCCCACCGCGCCAAACTCGCCGTGACCACTAACCAGCAAACCCGAGAGAAAGACAGCCCCTAGGCCAAAAATGTCGCGGTGGACTGATCGACAGAAAGCAAAAATACGATCGGAATATGGAGACTTATTCAGTGAAGACGTCAACAAGGAAGCTGTGACGTGAGAGCCTCGACAAATCTTGTTCGTAAGCCAAAATCAGAACCTGTCGGGAAGGTGACGTCGATTTGCTGTCATTTTCGAGACTCGTCACAGCATGTCTTGCAACTGAAAAAGACCTTTTTTTTAAACGCTGGATCTCCATGCCTTCTAACGACATCTAGGTTTGTGTGACCAATACATTTCGTGGCCTAAATCTTTTATCAGTAGTACAACCAGGTATCAGCACAGCGGCTTAATTTACAGGTGACAGATTAAAGCACTGAAGATAAAATCTAGTAGTTACAACTAGTTTAAACCACGGTAGACAGTAGAGACATAGAAGAACTGCACTGCAATAGGAGTGCGATGAATTGCAAGTTAATCATCAAAAAATGTCAGAGTGCTCACCTCTGAAGGATAGAATATCGGACTTCAATACTAGAGTTGGTAAGATATTTCGGAGGCTACTGTTATTCCGATAGTAGTGCCAGGATAACTCAACATAAATTTTACAACTTCACAGATCTGTTCGATTTTCTACATCTTGTTGTACGTTTCAAATGGAAATTCAATTACAATATTTAGGGTTTATTATCCTTTAAGCCAGTGTACATTTACTCCCCTTCAAAACTTTTGGCAGGATAATTTTCCCTCATTCCTGGCTTTATCACTCCGACTTCAATCTCAGCGAAGCGTATTTTATCGCCTCTTAATAATTATTCGGCCTAATAACTTAGCATCCTCCATCATCCCCTACCTAATTTATTTCCTACCCAATTGTGCCTAGACCCTTACTCGAGTGCCTTTGGGTTCATAATTTTTTCCCTATCGAAACCATGTGTAATAACGGTTTTTATGAAAACACATATTTCTTGTCAACATCTACATGTATTGCTACCGCAATCAGAAGTTTTCATTCATAAAATTAAGATTAAAAACACTTAGTTCAGGGTTAAGTAAAATTACCTATAATGCTACCCTGAGAGTCACAGCAAAGGCGTGTGGCAGAAGGTCATAGAAAACAAAGCCCCTAAATTAGGTTCAAAGGCTAATTACAGAAAATAGATAAGAAGGGAAACGTAATTACGGAAAATACAATGCTTTGTTTGCACTGTGGCCCTGGATAGTAGTTGGAAAAGGAAGTCTTGAATTTTTCGGTTCCACACTAAATTCTCGATTCATATCGTTTCTGCTCATCATGCTAGTGCAGCGCGTCGATAGAAACACATCAGCAGGGTAGACCTGGAATTTATCACGCTACAGTAGTATGGCAGTCAACCACCAAGACCATATAGCTCCCATAAAAATTTTAACTATTCCTGAGTGGCTTTTTATAATTCCCTTCGAATTATTTTTACGAAATGTACTATTTTCCATTGTATATTATGCAGTTCCTGAAATAAATGGTTATTACCTAGCTGCCACAAGCGGAACTTAACCAGAGAAAAACCATATTTCTCTTCCACTCCTTTGCTGGAGATACTACTTAATACAGTGGCACAAATACTTAAGATACTTTCCTGTGATTTACTGTACCTAGGTACTTTACTGTGATTTTAGGTACTTTACTGTGATTTTAGGTGCTTTACTGTGATTCCCCAAGAATTGAAGTAACAGTGATGCTAATATTTTTAACTTCATTCGCCATTTATACTCGCAATTTCATTTTCTTGGTGAAAAAATACGAAAGTAAAATAGAGAATAAACAGCTATAAAAGAAGCGCCTCGCACTCATATGTATTCAGCGCAAGGAATGAACGCCTGAATTGAATAACCTCAAGAACGATACCAGCACCACTTTCTTCGCGCAAAAATTCATCACAAATTTTCCCACATCGAATTTCGACGTAACTTATTAGACTCTAATGGGCTCCGACAAGGCATGGGCAACCGAAAACCACACCCGCCTCGCTAGATCACCTCACACATTTTCTTCTCCAAACAGCCCCTCTTAACTGGCACGCTCCTCAACCCCTGCCCACAGTGCTTTCTTTCCGCAGACTCAATCTTCCCCTCCCCATGACACAGACGCGCGCCTGCCCTCAAGAAAAACCCACCCGTCTTCCCCGAGACAGCGCGACGGCGTCCGTCCTCTCCCTCGACATCGATATCGCTCGACGGGTTCTCCGCCTTCATCCCAATTAGTCGACCGGCTGGCTTGCTGCGGCCGCCGCGGCCCCCCTTGGACGTTCCGCGCAACCACACCCACCGGTGCCTGGGGAAACGAGTGGTGTGCGGCCGGCCACGCCTCCAACGCGCTTCGGAAGACGTCGGCGTCGAGGTTTACTGCCCCGCAAACCGCAAGCAAGGGAGGGGGCGGGGGGAGTGATCGGACACTGGGGGAGCCCACCGTTCCTCAAAGCTCTTGAGTCTATTCGCGAGTCCTTCCAGTTCTTACCTGCATCAGGCGTGACGCTGTCGCGCATAATATCAGAGTTAAAGTAACCAGTGCTGCCCAACCAAATTAATTTCGATAATCATGACGCGCAAGCGTATAAAATCACTAGAAAATGATACGATGACGTGATCATCAAAATAAATTTTTGCGTTAAGTACTTGTCTTCACTTCAAAGATGATCCTTCCAGTTACGTCATGAATTCCGCCATGGCAGCAGAAAATGCGTTGTCTATCCGGTTTGGTGGCTTGAATCGTACTTGCATAATTAATCATTGTAATTATATAAATGAAAAACTTTAAGCACTTTTCCACATATGTGGAAAAGATTCCACAACACGCTAAGCGTTTCTCACAGAGTCATCATCAGGTGGAAAAGTACTGTAAGTGTTTCATTAATGGTTACCTTCCACTACATCAACCCTGGATCTGTTGATAGCATTGTAATTACGGCTATAATTGAACAGTAACCGTTTAACACCTTGAGGACTCGTGTGGTAACCCTAGCAGTGGCATAGATTCCGCAGTGTGAACCTGTGAAGGTGCCTTGAGTACAGCTCTCGGTCGATCTGGAAGGATGTTACACCTTGGACCCCTTCTCGCCTAACGCTACGAGAAGGCTATTGCCGAGTTTAACCCCAAATTTATTCAGCTCACTAAAATTACCATTCACAACCATATTCCCACTTACCGCTAACGGAGAGAATAACCTCAGCCGTCGACTCCTCTCCTCATAAGAAGAAAGGAAATAAATGCTTTCGCACGCAACTCCAGCACTTGAGCTTTTTAAGTTCTCACATTTCATCCGCGACTGAGCTCAGGGGCATCATAAATAGGACGGGAATAGCACCGGAAAAGTTATGTGCGATCGGATGCATATGAAATGTGATTTAGCAGAGGAATAGAGAAGATAAAATGGCTGGACCGACACAAATGAAAAGGTTCTAAAAGGAGTAAGAGGCCAAAGAAATCTCATGAAAAGTGTAACCGAACACTGACTAGAATTTTAACTTGATGTATTCAAACAAAAGCCTAACTCTAAACATTATATTTATTCGTAGATGCTATACAATCAGTTCCATGTACTATTATGAGACATCATTATCTCTTTTCAAGTATAAGTGCATCCAAATGCATACCAGACGTACATGTTTGCAGATTGTTTCACCTCCCACCACACACCTTCTTGGAGGCTTACAAGGCGCTCAGAAGATCGAGATGTACAAAAATAATATATTTTGAGAGCAAGATGATCTGATGATGGTCGTCGAGGTGAAAGAGAATAAGGTGTGGCGGTCCAAGAGTAAAATAGAGGATCAGTGATAATGATGTTTCTAGGAGGCGGATAAACTAATAAGAGCTTAAATTGTAGGTGCAAGTCATTGCACGAAATACACTAAATTCTCAGATTGTTTCAGTTTTTTTTACATGGTGTGAGACTATTTTTTTGGGTGACACACATTAGAAAGATATGAAGCAAGTTTTGCTGCGAAAGGGATTAATGACTGAATTAGTAACTCGGTCTTTAATAGACCTGTACGAAATATCGGTACATTTTTATAATATCATATCGCAATAGATCGTGCTGGCTTTAACGCCGTACCCATCCTAAACTGTCAGTAAAAACCTGGTATTCAATCAGAAGGTAC
The DNA here is from genome assembly GCA_933228895.1 of Platycnemis pennipes. Classification (NCBI taxonomy): domain Eukaryota; kingdom Metazoa; phylum Arthropoda; class Insecta; order Odonata; family Platycnemididae; genus Platycnemis; species Platycnemis pennipes. The sequence goes on from OW121850.1 coordinate 117,590,451, forward strand.
GTCTGGCTGGTGACGGTAGTGGCTCACTAAGTACCGAGGCCAGCAGCGTGTAAAATTCACTCACCAAGGTAGAGGGAGCAGACCCTTTCCCTAAATGCTTTCTTCTACTATGCTTAAAGATCTCTTGTCCAGAAAATCACTTGACTCGGATTTAACTTCTAGAGTCCAATTAGACGTCTCCGGCGTACGAATCCAAGACCTCCGCTCACTAGCCCTTCGCTATCGTCTAAAGAGCTCACACAATTCCCGTATTATTTTCTAAATAGTGAAAATATAGTTCTAAGTATGAGTAAAGACGTGTACTCAAGATGTCAAGTAGAACATTACGACTTTGAACCCTCGTGAACACGAGACTTGTTTCTCCGCATCAGAACAGAACGAACATTTTCTGCAATCTACGGCCTGACGATCCCTACACTCGAGGAGTGGCGGTTTTCCAGATTTTGCCGTAGACAATATCACACACAGTCCTTTAAAGGTCATTATCGCAGTAGATACATAATACCTGCTTGCCTAGACGCATGTTCCTATTGCGAAAACAGTACCTTCATCCATTGCAAAAATACCGTCATAGAATTAGAGCTTCGCATTATGGAACAGAGAAAGGAGACCATTTATAAACTTGAATGAAGTCCTAATTGTACACACGACCCACTCAAGAGATTACTCAACAGAATTACATGCACTTTTCAAAGAATCACGTCACTTATCATAAAAGTCACATGAAGGACCAAAGGGATACCCTTATGTCAGAAACTACATCGACAATGGGAACTTGGACGTTCGTTTTCAAGAAGCAGCGGGTAAATATGTCGGATTATTCCAAAATTTTGAAGCAATATAAGGAAGGAAATATTTTAACATAGAGAAAATACAATTGTGTGGAAACAATATGATGTAACACGGAGTGGTAGATGAAGCACAAAAAAATGAAATTAATCATGGAGTGGAAGATGAAAGAATGAAGCGCGAAAGCGATGAAATTGAAACTGCGCTGTGAAAATGCGCAAGAGGAGAGGAGGAGGAATTGAACACCCTCTATGCCATTTACAACTCCTGCACGGCTTTGACGCATTTTCCTTTAATGAGAGGAGTTTTGTTCGCGGGCGTTATCTCGCCGAAAGAACAGAAAAATAATCGTATTTCGCGGCTGAACGCGAGGTGGTTGCCTACGAGTGGATGGCCTTGAAAACATCAGATGGGGATCGGTCCCCATCCCTCTTTAAAGCCCGCGACGCCAGCTTTAAAACGAGATCAAACTTAAAGCAGCGACTTAAACAATCCCCCGAGATGTAGCCGAATGACGCGGCCGGATCAAGGAGACGTCCCACCCAAACGAAAACGACGTAAATGGACCCGTCTATCAGCGCTGACGAAATGACTCCTACTCACAGAACGAGGTAACCTCGGAATTGGCACCGAAGAGTGCAGCGGAGATTCATTGGACTTCTCCCGAATGAATTTCCTAGTCAATAAATATTTTTTATGTAATAATTTTAAAGTTCTGGTTGTTTTCGAATTTTATATAATAAAGTTTGTGATGAATTTATGTAACCAAGAAGCGTAACATTGTTGTTGTTGTTTATAAAAAAAAATGTCACCAAAAGGTATGTAACATGATTGCTCTGTAATCATTTTTTTTCCTCTCTTTAAATTCTGATCTAATTCTGTAAAAAATTCATGAAAATGCAAAAACTTCCATTGTGCATTATATAGCCCTGATGAAGCCGCAATAAAGAGGCGAAACGTTGGCGAAAATTGGTGTTTCTCTTAAACGACCAAACAACTCCATACAACTTATCCATTTCTACGAAAATACGTAACTGCTGAGGCATTTCCATGCCATACCCCAGCCACCACCGGCTGAAAACTTTATCCATCTGTTTCACAGCGCGCCCTCGAGAATAAAAAAGCATGTCACCACCGCATACCCGGCGACTTTGCGTTTGTCAAAACGACAGGAAATTAAATTTTTTATCTGTAACGATACGATGTTTACAAAAAAAGGCAAGAAGCTTACTTAGTTAAAGGAAGTCCACTTATGAGAGAAATGATTATAATGCCGCTGTAAACATCCCCGGCCGTTAGGTCATCCCTCGAAGTGGTTATATTGCACTGTCTAACATGACTTAATCCTATTTTTAAACCTTTGAACCCAAGACCTTTGGTTTAACAGGCCGTAGTCACTATGCAAACATAAGCAAGAATTTTCTTCTGATATATATTGCATACATGACACTCGTTCATTCTATGGCAAGAAATCCTGTACACATATTATTATGAACGAGTATCATGTATACAAACTCTTGTATGCATGATACTCGTTCATTCTATGGCAAGAACCTCTGGCCGCAAGGCGGCAAACAAATCGATTATGGTCTTTTTTTTTAAATATAAGATAAAAGGATTGAGATGTAAAAATTTTATAAAGGTTTGAAAATACTTGATGGAGGTCTAGTTTTTGAGATGTGATGCACAAAGGTACATATTTATCAGTAATAGTTTTATGAGTTACATAAATAGCCCAAGTCTTTTTCTATGAAGTACATAAAATTTCACTAAAATCGACGAAGTTTATGTGACACGTTTATACCCCCTGGAGCCTCTAATTGACGAGTTGCACACATTACAATCCGTTTTGTGAATACCAATGTATTAGCCTATATTATGATCCATAAATTATAGAAAACGAATACAACATTCCAAACTTCTTTGTAAAATTGACAGTTTCGGCGGTAACTTGATGGAAATTCATCTTTCACAAGGAAGAAAAAAACTTTGTATTTCCACATAAAAACTTTTTAATGAAGACTAGGAAGACTTTAAAGAAGACCCGCTAGGGCATCATCAGGTTGTATCAGGTCATCATTCTTTGTAAAAAGTTGAAACTTTGACTTTGGCCAGCTTTTTTCGTGAGCACTGTGCTCCGAGCTGACTACGGCACCGGCCGGAACTTTATCTAGTCTTCCAAAAGTATAATTACAATAATTAACAGATAAACATGACGATTCCACAGCGCAGATCCTTGGCCGTGAGTGAGATGTGCCCGAGGCTTTTATGGCACGACGCACCTGCCCAGCAGATTCAACCGACGACCCCCGAACAGCATCCGCATCCCTCGGGGGCGCGAACACCGCGCATTCATGGTTCATTCACGCATAGCCGGGTTTGACACTCGTAAAAGTTGGCGAGGAGGAGGAGGAGCACTTGGCACTCGGAATGCGCCCTCGCGGAATCTCTCCCGTAGGTGTGAGCTGTGCGGCGAAGGGTATGGGTCGGAGAGGAGAGGGAGTTGGGACGGGAGAGGGGGAAGGGAACATGGGGGGAGGGGAGAGGGATCGTCCCACGCGCTGAAGGGCACTCCGGTCGGCCCACGCAGCACCGCAGACACACTCCCGACTCCCGTCCCGCGAATGACTCCGCCCGAAAAATATCTGAACGATTACAGAAGCACGAGCGGCGAGGAGGATCCCGAGTTTTTTCTCCTTCTCCTATCCGGAGAGTCACCACGTCCACAGCCCAGCATTAGCATTGGCATCTCTTAAAGGGGCCCCTCGGATAGAACAAGTCGTAACGGATTCCCAAGCGAAAATGCCGCTCCGACTCAGGGGATACAATAACAACACAACTGTTCACTTTCACTGAATACGTTACAGGGTACAACAGCGTCGTTTGCGCATACATTACTTCACGATTTAATATTAATTCACACAAATGTAGCCGTATACTCGTTCGTGAAGTGAACAAGAGACCTTAGTTGGTCGGTATTGGCAACGAAGTTTGCCCCGTGAGTACTACAACAAGCTGAACAACACAGAGGATTGTCGGGCTCTGGACGAGTTTTGATGTTGTCGCAGTAACAGTACAACTTGATGCGAAGGCAATTGTCCGGAAATCAAAATGACTGCTGAACTATTCCGCTTAAAATAATCATCTAATCAGCACACGGGAATAAGGACCTTGAAAAGTGCAAACCATTAGCAACTACAAAGGTAGATAGGAGAGAGGAATGAGTATTGAATTGGGGTTGTATAAAGTGAAATCAAGTACCATCCTCCGTCCAGTCGTAAAGAAAGCCAGGAGTTATTGCCTTCCACTCGAGGGCACAATGTACGTACGGGGAGGGTTTTACAACGTAATAGCATACTTCAAACCGGGACACCACTCGATATTGCCTGCAGGGACGGAGAATTGAATCTTCGTCAAGATGGCCGTGATGAAAGCCGAAGGAATCTCTCCGCGCATAAACTACGTACGGCACCACAAAGATGGATCATCAAAATATAAATATTGGAAGGTTTAATCCAAACACAATAAATCATTACAGCGATCAAATTTACTTATTCCATCACTTCCGACTCAGCAATCACTCTTACTCTAAAAAGTGACTCTACAATAACAGAGTGTGGGACGCGCCACTGATTTATCAATGCAAATTCTTCTTATCAAGACGAATTACATGATAAGTTTTTTCTCTTGTATTTGGCGGAGAAGAATCGTCCCAAAAAAGTTATTTTATTTGGGAGGGACGCAAAGAGTCGAAAATTTACGTAATATTTGGTCTTTTCACGGAAAATTTCCCGGAGGATATATTTCATTTCTTGATTCAGGGACCTTAAATTAAAAGGTATTACATTTCAAGATGCTGCGGATATTTGGCGACAATTGAAACACAGAAGGACATGATGACTTGGTAGAAAACCCGAGCATACTCATTCAGTCGGAATTGCCCATCAATATCATTCAGGCAAAACGGCACTTGTATGAGGCATAAAATGGTGTAATAGAAACAAAATGCATATTACGTATCTACAATGCTAAATAAAAATTCCATTTCTAATCACATGTCACAAAAAATTGGATAATTATAACGAACTTATCAGAGTCTAAAAGTCCAAGAGAATTGAATAGGCAAGCAATTAAGAGTTGGGAGGGCAGAAAAGACGTACGAATTTGAATTCTCGTCGGACCCAGTCCATTCATGAAGGAGAATGGGGGCGTTTACTCAGAACCGAAATCGCAATTTTGTGCACGAAATTGTTAGATGGAAACGAAAAAAGAATTTTAGTGAAAAAATTAATCTTCTAACCACAACTATTCACTCATAAATCAAAAATTAAAATAAACAAAAGGTGACTCCCACCGAAAAAGCTGCGATGATAACACAAACGTCATTTTCCTCTCGTCCTTGACTGCTCTTATGGGAAGGGAAGGGAGTGGAGGGGGATTCTCAGTAGGTCTGCTCGCACAGATCCTATCGCAATCGCTCCCACTGGGAGAGCCAGTTGTGTCCCCCCCTTTGCGATAAGGCGAAGTAGCTTCGCGGGCTCAGTTGTGAGTGGACGAAGTCAGAGGTTGCACCACACCCACTTTTCCGAAAGGGTTAAAAACATCAGTTTTTCGCCACTTATAACTCGAAAAATAATTGACGGATCAAAAAACGGAAAAATACGGGTCTTTTTATTTCACAAACTCTATCATATTCGGCAATAAAAAATATGGTGAACGACCCCATTCAGCTTAAAAACAAGCATTTCGCACTGACGGAGCCTAGTTCCTTCTAGCAGCGACAGGAATGCGTCTAACCCAACGGCGCTTGTTCCCGCCTTCTATTCTCGAATCCCCCCATGACTCCAACCTCCTTGCGTGCAGTAATGCCCTGGACGAAACATTTTCACGAGTCAGTAACTCATGAATCGGATTCCGATTTCCAGCCTATTTCTTCCCAATTACGTTCCGCCTCTCTCTCTTTCACCTGAAACAAATTTCGGCTCACCGCGTCCACAAACGTCCTCCAATCCACGTGAAAACTCACCGGGCACACGAGGAGTCCGCCCCTGAAGGACAACTGAAGCGATAGCATCAACTTAGCTCGCAAGAAGTACATCGTTCATTTACCCCGATGGTGGGTCATTTGAAGGGAACGTGAAGGAGTGTTTACGCTACCTCCGACTGGGGAGAAATGACGGCAACATCGGCACTAATGCGGCTCTAAGTAGGAGTCCGATGGGCGTTGTGGCGTGGAAGGGGGTGGGAAATGAAAAACGCGCGCGGGAAACGGGACAAGGGAGGAGAAGAGACTTCTCGGCCATCAATCTTCCCTCGAATTCCCCTCCGGCGAGAGACGCGGGCAAAAGGAGCGGCAGGATCCGTCCGACCACCAGGGGGGCAAACGGCGGGCCGCGCGGGGCGCTAAAACTTATCCCTAGCACAGACGATACAAAGGCTAGATAACGCTGGCATCTTGTTCTTGTCAGACCTCAGTCTGAGGACGCGTCCAGGATCTAGACGCAAGAGAAGGGACACGGAGCAAGCTCACTGAAGAATGGCCTGAGCAACAAAAAAACCGTCATAGACGAAAATTTAATTTCCCTGATAGAACGACGACTGAGAAAAAATTTAATGTCTAGAAACTAAAACTTAGTTGACTAAAAATGCAACAGTGGATTTCGATTTTATATGAAATATACTGAATTCAGTTCCACTTCAATTCGGCGACTTGTCCACAAATAAACCAAGCGAACGAGGAGGATATAATAGCCCTTTCCTGTAAATCATCCTTAGTACAGTGCGTGAAGTAGCAACGAATTACAGAAGAACAACCAATGGCGTAGAGTAAGCCAGCTTAATTCGATGCTACATACTTTCATTACTGCCAGACGCCCGTAATTTACTACTATAAGGAATACTAATAGGAATAAGCTTAGGACGTCACCGGAAAAGAGAAAGTTTACTTGCTATTTGTGGCCCGCCCGCGGCTTAAGCATGCTCCCCTTGCGAAGCGACTACTTTGCGACTGGGCTTGAATTAGGTGAACAAGATGTGATTTTAAACTTCAAACAAGCGGATTATAGTCTTTTTCATTCTTTCTCACTCTAATAATCCTTCCCCACGAATGCTATCTCCACTGGCCAAATTCCACCAAAGGGCCGACATGATACATTCAAAAATCCAATCATTTACTAGGAGGATGGATTAGTAGAGATTCAGTACCACATCAAATAATGTGAGGTCATATATTCAGAGCACTAAAGGGGGGCTAATTTTTCTCCCAGGACCGTCGCCGTTTTTCAGGTACGGAGATTGAGATTCAAAGGCCTTGGGTAGAAATTAATTCGGATGCCCCGACTACCAAGACTTCACCGGAATTTGAGCCCCAGATCCCTCGGAACCCGAACACCGTCTGCACCACCACACCACCTAAAAATGCCGTTATAATTTATTATTGCATCAGAGAGGAATCGGATTAAGACGATTGAGCGAAACCAAAAGTAGAGTCGAAGCATTTCCTCTTTCACGAAAAGAAGGATTTGCAGGTTTTTATGGACCTCATGACGGTAACATTAATTTAAGATTCGTAGAAAAAAAACAAAAAAATGTGAAGTCGGCAAATAATTGATGGCACCACAAACCTTTTGAGTTTATCAATGACTGAAAAGTTATTTTTATGCTACCTTAGTAGATATCGTTTAATGACAAACAATGTAACGGAATACTAACTCACTTTTCACGACACAACATTCAAATAAGAAGCTTTCCACAAGAGCTTTTTTTAACTGGTTTTACGCCGTTACGAATTCCTGTCTTAAAAATTAACTCAGAAATGCTCAGAGGCATTTATGGGCACATGATAATCACCAAATAAGGACATGTGGAGTGGGGATAGATACTTAAAGGCGCCATTTTCCGAGATATTCCTATTTCTGAAGTACTTTTCCCAGTGTTCTATAAGATTTGACATCTTCAGACATAGAAACAAAGTTCAATTCATCCCCTTATTCGCTTCGTAACTATTCATCTGCCTACCGGCATAGGGATGAATATTCTCACGCGTCGGGAATTTGCAGTAATGAATACGTTACTGGCACCAGCAGATGCTGATGTCTGGGACGACTAAACGAGTTAAAGGCACTTATTTCTCCACATAAAGCTACTACTTACGACCTACGTTTTGCCTTGCAAACTCATCATTAAGTCCGAAAGGGGTTCAATAGAAGTCGACACTCGCCTCGTAAGAAATAATTTGCGCGGAAAAGCTAAGTTCTTCTGACTCATTTAATACTAACCGCTTCCAAAAAGTGCCGCCAGAAGCTATTCATCCTCTTCAACGACTTTTACACCGTTTATTGAATAATGATTACCTTCCACGTCATTCCCTGGTTTAAAGTAAGCATTTAACTGCTACACTCAATTGCAAAGAATCCACGTAAACCTTCACGGAGTCATCTGCTAATATTCACACACGTGCAGGAATTCTGCTTGATAAATCATACACCTAGATAGCAACAGATGGATTTAGATATACATTAAGAACCTCAGCGTACTATGCTAGATTAGACCAGACTAATAAGATCGGAGACATTGTCACACAGATTTAAATGCCATTTTTCCCGCGTACTATTAGAGAAAATAATAGTCAGCATAGCAAAGGGATAGGTAGGTGAAAATTTGTTAGAGTAATCTGTAATGGTTAGCATTGCATGGCATCTTTTAGTTGCATGGCAGCAGCAAATATAAGTAGGTCTTGATACATCTTAATTGAATGTGAATGGTGCAGATTTTGTGACATTCACCCTCTGCCACACACCCTCGCGGTGGCTCGCATGTAGATGTAGATTTAACGGTCCTTTCTTTCGCAAAAAATACAAGATCAGAATAGGCAGAACGATGATCGGTCACGTAGATGTAGTGTAGGTAGCGATGTTGGCAGAACTTCTGGAATTTTCTTTATGCCACCAACTCATGAAAACAGTACCCTAGGTTATTCTTTGAATTAACATTAAATTCATAACTCTTCAATAGAAACTATACATCTTAGTTGTCACTAATCAATTAGTTGCACGAGCCTGGTGCATGCATGACTAACAAGATCCCCTAAAGAGTAATAGAAACCCTGTATTAATCGTAGGTAGTTCAAACTTGGTGATGATTCACCTTCTGCCACACATCTTCGAGGCGGCTCGAAGAACACTGTACAAATGGACGTAGTCAAAACCGGATCCATCGATATCACGAGTGCTCCATTCGATTACGCCAGCGAGACCAAAACAGCCGGCTTTACTTCCCCGGCGTCTCCAAGACTTCCAAGACAAATGACACATTTTCATGACCAGATTATACAAAAGTACAAACGAAGTTCGTTCATAAAATTGGCACAGAGAACTTCTGGGAGAACTCGATTCCTTTGGCGAATAATGTAATGCGAGAAACTTACTCGGGAATATTTTTTTCAGGCATACAGGGAAAATCAGATTAAAAAACATGCTGAGAGTGGTCTCCAGTCACAAGAAGAATGGCTGGTTTAAAAACCAGCCTCTTGCCGACCGAAGTCGCTTCGTTATGGAAAATATAAGCAGCCATAAATGCTGACTTAATGGCGTTTAATAAATTTTATTAGTTTTATTAGACACCTAGGCTTAACTTATTTCCCATGACCTAAAACTACCCGACATCCGTTACTTCCCTGCTGTATGTTTCCACCAAAATTATTTGCTAGCAATCCTTCATATGTTGATCATTCAAAAACGCCGATTAACAAGACCACAATCAATTGACAATAAGCATAGGAGAGGGCAAGATGGATACACGTACCGGAAGAACTACCGAATGGACTTGCATGGGAGTTCCCTCCTGTGAGTAATCGCTGATTGAGATAATCCATTTCTACTCATTACTCTGCGAGCCGCCGATACACGCGTGGCAGGGGTCGTTCGATCACCAGCCGTTAATGGTGGGGATAATATGTAATGGCCTCGAAAACGGAATGAAATGGAGACACTTAACCCTGCGCTGGGTCACGCTACCGTATTGTGGTCGCGAACGGTCCGCGGAGTAAAATGAATGCTTAACCACCAGTTCGATAGCCTATTCCTTCAATTGTATCACTAATGTCAAACGTGCCGATACATCGCGTGGGTAGTATTGTACTTGCTAACTAGCACGTTAATATGATTTTCCTAGTAGCCTTACTCTAGCGTTCAAGATACCTTCTATGCATGAAAGATTCCTATTCAATCCCTTACAAAACTGCTACAACCCTCAGTATGTAAAAAAAGTAAGTTTAACGATATGTGCTGTATTACTTATATCTTGCTCGATAATTGAACCATTTTTTGCATGCCCACGAATGTCAGGGCATTAGAGAGGAGGCCTTACTACGGTAAAAAAAATATTATTATTCACTCGCCCGATAACTCTCCCACGTTTCATTTGATGAATCGAGTCTCTTTCACAAAACGCCGCAAATATTTCGAATGCGATTTCTTCGCGAGTAGGTATAGAATGAGGCTATACAAGATTCCTAACTATAGTCTCGATTCTAATGCTTACCTCGGAAAATCTCCATGGAATGTCGATTTGGTGAACAGATTCCTCCTGTAGAGGTGGTATTCCCAGCGTGACGCTGAGAAGTTTATGTATACCGCTACGAACAATATAGAGGTAAATATGTATACTATTTTGAACTCGTAATGGAGATTTTATGACGTATGCAGTAAAAGTGAGTCCGTAGTTGAGATTCTGAATATGATTCTGAATGCTAAATATTTAGCTTCGGTCGCTACGTTCATGCACATCATCTCCGCGGACTTGACAGCGCGGCGCGCGATTCGACCACCGGGGAGGAGATCCCCTCGGCGTCCTCCGAAGAGAAGGAGCCACCGCGGGAGAGGGGCGAGAGGATGAAGGGCCACCCCTGCGACGACCGGGGGAGCAAAGGAGGTGCGCCAAAGGGCACCCCCGCCCCGGCAGCACGACCTACACGGAGAAGGGAGGGCGCAGGAATTTGGGACGGGGTGCGGAATGAGAGGAGGGGCGTGGAAGAGAGGAGAGATGGATGCGGAAGAATGATGGACGGATAGAGCGATGAGGACACGGGAACATGCATTTATACGCTTCGGGGGAAGATAGGGAACGCGAGGCCAACCGGATTTCTGCATGACCGTTTAAAAGGTTTCACGAGTAGAAATCATTCCACTTCTTAACAATTAAATATCCGGTTACGTCGTTCATACGATTTCGACTATACAAATAAAATGAAACACAAACTGTTGTTGTTAAGGCGAACGACAGCTCAGTCATTACGTCATTAGTTTACCAATCCACCGTACCAATCGATAAACGTGGAGAACTCGATTAAGAGCCGCAAAAATCACATTTCACAGTGAATGGTTACATTAATTTGAGGTTCAAGTTTTACCACCACTATTTTCTTGACAATACATAAATACGAGAAGAACGAGATTTGAACTTGTAAAATTGGCAATGATGCCATGAATTAAAAAAAGTAAAAGAAAGAAGGTAATACGTAATAGTTTTATTCAATTAAAGAAGCATTTCTTCGAAATGTAAGCAGAGTTATACGTGTTCCCTATTTTTCTCTACAATCACTTATTTTCCTTTTTGGGATCCAGATCAAACTTTGGGGTCAATCATCCATTAGATCACCTTTAAGCCGTAATTTGTAGTGCCGGCTGTACATTAATGAATTAAATATCCCGATAAATTTCCAGAGTAAGCCATATTTGAGATTTAGAAAAAAATATTATTGCGGGAGACAATTCAACCAGTGTTCATAGTACATTTCTATTGGCATTTGATTTTCTACTACCAGGAATAAATCAACAAATGAATTTATAATAGCGATGAAGAGTTACTCGATAAGGTAGCATGTGAAATAAAGCAGAAAATCAACCAAATTAGTTCATAGATTGGTACAATTAATTGGATAACCAAAATTAACCAAACTTTCTATCACCTCATTCGTAATTTAACCTCGTTTAATATTTACCCACGCTTAAATGATCGATTATCCAGGTTTCGCAAGCACTAACGCGAGAGGGGAGAATATGGAAAAAATACGAAGCGAGCTGAGATCTCGGCAAGGGCTCTCCCAGCGCCCTACTCCGTGAAATTCATTCTCGCCCACACAAATATTGGCACGAAGATCCAGGCCGAGAGGCCGTCCATCATGCTGTCATAGCCAGGGACATAATCTTAATCCTTTGCCGGCATAGCACTTACTTCGCGAAAGACTATAAGCCAACGTTAAAAGAGAAGGATGATAGAAACGCCGCGAAACTTTGATTACGTGAAAGCAGCTTTATGCATCCGACGATAAGACGAATATTCCCCATCGACGTCGCCGTGTTATCTCCAGACTTAATTTTTCAAGCCGAATTCTCCAATCTCAACAGGAACGATAATAAAATATCGATACGTATTACATGTCGAATGAATGAATAAGAAGGGTCATGGTGACTCAAATCAGGAAGAGAGAAACTAAATAGTACACGATATATTTGTAAATCAAGGGATTTTTGCCCAGGTTTCATGAACTCTGGTTTGACAGTTTTCATGCCCTGAACCCATTTTTGAGTTGATTTGCAGACGAACATTCACGAAATAGATGCCTGAAGTTCCCTTTAGCAACTATTATATTAATATAGCATCCACACAAACTTCAGTTAACTATGGCAGACAGGACCATAATCACAAAATTAGAGAAATTGATTGCCGGACTGACAGATTCAAAATGTCCTTTTTTACTCGTACTATTAGGGATATGTATAACGGTATATATATCCAGTACGAGTGTAGAAATGGATAACATTGGTAGCTGCATATTGGTATAAGGACTTAAAGCTAACCCAACTAACAACATGTTTTTGCATGTATGCTTTGCTATTTTTATCTTTTTTTAAATAGCGTAGTTTTGAACAGTACCTATAGAAGTACTAATCCTTTTTTATGCATGATATATAGTGCATGCATGTTAATTTAACCTCGTGGAGAGAGCCTTTAACCTGAGAGGTCAACCCCTGCCACACACCTTTATGGTGGCTTGCAGGGTATTATGTAGATATAGATGCAACTCTGACCAGGCGTTACGAAACTGGACTTAGGGGTCGCTGTGGGCGGAGCACAGTCCGAAAACAAGACCGGAACTGTAGGGAAATATGGTCTACAGTTGCGGTCCATGGTATAACGCCATCGTAAATTACGCAACTTGGCATCAAAGGAACCTAACGTGCGCCACGTGCATCGCTTCTCAATCTCGAGGCATTCCCGCATTGGACGAGAGCGGGCGATGACTGAATCACAGGTCACGCAGGCCTTTCAACCCCCTGGGGCACGCGTGCTCCGGGCTGGAAATTATCCATCCCTGTCCGTGGCGACATCATTTCGCCCCAAAAAAACCAAGTTATTACGGCTAATGTCTCAGCTGTTCCTTTCCCATTCAGCTCCCTATGCGCTCCGACCAGTCGAACTTTCCCATCTCATCCAACCACCTCGCATGCACCTCTTTCGTCATCAGTGTGACCTTCCGTTGCAACATTCTCAGCCCCTTCCACGGTCTCCAAGAACTCGGAGCTCGTACCTTCCAACTGCGGGTCGGTTGATCAATCCCATTTAAGACATCCAGACGGAATACGAGAACGACATCTTCATCTCGACCATGGTCTACGAAAAGATTAGTCTGCGACTCATTTATGAAAAACAGACTAGGTAATCTTCAGAGGAAATGTATTATTATTTCTAAATTTCTGTGTGTAATTTCATTTCAGAAACGAATTACGACAACTTCCACCGTCTCAAGCCTGATGCAGTGAATACCAGACTAAAATATTATTACTACATAATTTATGGATTTTGTCGCTCAGTTAAAGTTTCAAGTTCTCTCACGAGCAGGATAGGAGAGTGCATGTCTAATTATATTCGGAAATATGTGAGACAGACATGTGATCAGGACTTCTCCATGGAGGTTCATTTTTTTCTTTAAACCCTTACTTTAAAATTTATTTATAGGGAGGCAGTTATACATACTTAACACGCACCTCTGTACGGATCTCGGTAATAGATGTAAGCCGCTGAAATAACACCTTAGGTCAGATTGAAAATCTGAGTAATAACAATATGAAGCCTGTGAAATCCATGTTAGACAAGTTCCTCCTGCGTCGGTTAACAATAATTGACAGTTTTGCAGACAATTCCGTCGACATCTTCGCGTTCTCCGACCTGAGGGTACTGACTTCAATTCCGGCGAAACTTTTAACTACGACTGCTTTTAACGATTGATTATTTAACTACGAAACCCTGGAGTATTCATTTTTTAACCGCCACTGAAATCCTGGCAGCATTGCTAAGACTCCTTACAATTTATCATTCCCCCCACACAGAAAATTTTTTATCGGCAAGATTTGTAAAGGGACGGTATGATAACCTTACTAGCGTAACCAGTCTATTAAATGAATTAAATTGGGAACCATTGTCAGATCGCAGGTTGCAATTTAGACTTAATCTCTTAAACAAATTCCAAGACCATATTTTCAGTGATGATGTTAAAAATATTTTGCGGACCCCAACTTACTATGGTAGACTGGACCATAATCATAAAATTAGAGAAATAGATTGCCGAACTGACAGATTCAAAATGTCCTTTTTTCCTCGTACAATTAGGGATATGAATAACGGTAAATATATCCAGTACGAGTGTAGCAATGGATAACATTGATAGCTGCATGTTGGTATAAGGACTTACAGCTAACCCAACTAACGGCATGTTTTTGCATATATGTTTTGCTTTTTTTATCTTTTTTTAAATAGCGTAGTTTTGAACAGTACCTATAAAAGTACTCATCCTTTTTTTATGCATGATATGTAGTGCATGTTTGGTGAGAGTTCACCCTCTGCCACACACCTTTATGGTGGCTTATAGGGTATTATGTAGATGTAGATGTAGATGAAAATTTCAAAAACATTCCTCTCAGGCCCAACCTAAATAAGTCGCTCCTGCAAAACAGTGTGATCACCAACACACCCGAAAAACAACTGCTAGCATTCTAGCAATCAAAAAAGACTTCTACACTCTATCCTGTGGTCCCTGAGTGGTGACGGCATGACCATTTCATACCCATTCCACTGACCGGATAGATAAGATCGAATTTCGCTTGGCACTCTTGCAGAACTGAATCTATCCTTTCTTTCCATCTCCCACTGACTCCGCGCGCTTTTGAAACAACGTATGGATTTTTAAGCGCTGAGAACCTTCTCTTTCGCGCTCCAAAGTAAGCATAAGCGAAGTTGATCACCGTCAGGGATCGGTACTTCGCATTCTTGACGGTTGTGATGCGATATGTCTGACAAAGAGGCGAGAAAGCATTACTCTAGCCAGACGAGAAGCCAAGGACACGACAATCCATTAATACTTCATCGCCGGTTATTAATCACGGACAAGTTCCAGGGCGCGAATCGAGCTAGCGCCAAAGAAAATTTACGTTCCTGAGGCGCAGCCTTGCTATATGAGAAAGGCGTCTGATGCAGGCATTCACGGCAATCACTACGAATGCAAAAACTCGTAGTCATCAACACGAAGTTCGTTTTCATGGGTTAGAGGTTAACACTGGGTACGTAATGAATCGTACGGCACGCGAAGTCAATGATTTAGGAGAAAGTTCACTACCAGGCGTGTTTTACAGATTCCAAGACCAGGTGGGCAAAAATACAATATTGTACGCTAAAGTGGCTCCCGTCGAGGTCAATTTTCGCACAGCATTACTTCAGCCTGCAGCCAGAGGGTTCCCAGGACTATTTCAACAAAGCGCAGACATAAATTTACTCCCAATAGATGTGACTTGGTACCTATCCATTTCTGAGTGTCTACCAACAATTCAATCAGTCCGATGGAGATTTCAAGATGAAATTCTCGAGAAGTTTTCTCAGGTTGTCCACCGGGAAAGCACCAGTCCCTACTTCAAGATGAATGATTCACCACAAAGAACACAAAACACACATTAAGGTTTTTACTATAGAAGAAATAGAAATAATTATTAGTAGAAACCCCAAGTACCCTATCCGGAATCTGGTAACCTGTCACTCTAATTCGTCACCAAATGGCCGAACGATCCTCTCTCTTTCAACCAAACCTTTATGGAATGATTATTTTTTTAATGCGTACGCATACAAAAACGAAATATCTTGACAAAAATACACGAGATGAAGAATTAAATTAATAAGTAATAAAATTTACATGCCTCTAAATACGTTTGTCATCTCATATCGGCTAAACGGAATCCGAATGACTGGAACTCTCTTGAAGATAGGCACGAGACCACAACAACAGAAAAAGTATTCCGCAAACAGCCTTTTGTTATTTTATGGGTAATTTTCTGAATAGAATATGCACGTTGAAAACGACAGAGAGGGACCAAAGAATCCATATGATGCAATAATTTGTGAAAACTGTACTTTCTCCATTGCATATTTATAAGACTTTCTTGCGAAATGTTATGCCAAATATACTTCCTTGATTAACAGAGTATGACTACGCAGCATTACATATGTCTAAGGAAAGAATTTACCTATGGTAGTCTTCATTAATTGGATAAATGGTATTACGAGATGTCACTCGCCTCGCAAATCAGGTGGAACCAGTTTACCTCATCGAAACTTCTCACCACTTGAAATAAATAACAATTAGAGGTTCGGTGCGAATAGAAATGTTGATCTGGTATCTTCCACAAGCGTCACTTTAAGCAATAATTACTACGTATCCTTATCTAAAAACGACATCAACGTTACTCCGGCCATTGCTTCGCAAACTAAGCCAATAGATACATGCACATAATATGTATCATATTATGAATGACAAATAAAAAAAGTAACTTTTTGAAACACTCCACAGCAAAAGATTTCAATCTTCCATGATAGACACATGTTAATGTGATGACAGCAATGACTGATAATGATTAGAAAATAGAAGTTTTCACCAAAGAAAATTTTGGTTGGAATGTGAAAATGCCGTCCAATTCACGGCGCTTAATTTAAAAGCAACCCAGTAATTTTAATTTGAAAGCGGGATTTCGGGTTTAGGGAAGATCACTAGGCTGGGAGACAAGAAAGATGAAGGGAATGCGTGAAAGAGAACGATTTCCCAGCGATCAAAAATCCACGCTCAGAATTGGAGAAAATTGACCGGAGACAAAAAAATTCAGCGGAGCGGGAGAATTGATGACATCATTTAGAGTACGGCAAACGAGCGCTAATAGGTCGTGGGGAAAAATTAAAATGCTCACGCACTTGAGCAAACATGCGGAGCAAAAAATCAGAATGAAAAATCGAGCAAAGTTCATGCCTTCACGTAACCACGAGAGAAGAGGAGGAAGAAGAAGAGGGGTGCGGAGGGAGGAGGCTGAGCTTTGTAAGAGGGGGAGGGAGAGGAGGCGGCCACACCCAGCCGCCCCTTGCCATATACGGACGATCATTCACTCCGGGCCCTGCCCACACAAGAGCGAGCGGGGAACTCCCACGCGCCGGGCGCCGCGGAGCCAAAGGGTGAGAAGACGTGAGAGAGAGGAGTGAGGCCGAGCAACAGACGCAAACACACAGCAGAGGAGAAATCCCCGCCTCCCCTCCGGGCACTCGCATTTACACAAACACGTTCCCACTCTCCTCCTGGAGACACGGGCGGGAACAATGCCGGGCACGCAACCACGCCGCGCCGCCGGCCCAGAACACATACGTCCCTCCCGCGGAGAATCGAAAACACGTTTCGGTCGACCCCCGGCGGCCAGGAAAGGATCTTTCACATCCTTTCCCCTCCCCCTTCATCCCGAAGATGAGCTCCCCGACGCCCGCGTCCATCGCCGCTTAAGGAGGTTGATCCGTAAAGTGAAAGTCATGTCATTTGTTTTATATTTTCAGCACTTATAGAACTAAAGTTCCTCTGTCTAATAACGTAAAGATAATTATATCAACCCATACTCCTTTTTGCACAAATTTCATTTGAAATTACACACGATTAACGGCGAGAATGGCCATCACATGGCATATAAAAACACATAACGTATAAAAATACCATAGTGACATGTCATTTTAGCAAAAAACTGATATTTTATGCGTAATGTCGCAAGGAATAAAATGAAACGAAAAAAAGGCATCAACCAACCGTATTTTTCGCTAAATCCACCTATTTCTGCGCTTATAGCAGACGAAATGCGTTAGTTGACTTGGCGCTGAAGTGGCGTTGAAGCTGGCGTTGAAGTGGCGCTGCGGTCGCTCTAGCCAAAATGTATGGCGTATGAATAATATCATTACTTATGAGATATTAAAGAAAATTTCAGAAAAATAGTATAACATAACCTTTGATAGTAATATTATGGTGTTATACATTAGTAAATTCATTGAGTACATGAATTTATTTCAGTAACGTAAATGTTGAATTGACTCCATCGTCGAGCTGATTAAAATTATCATAAAAAATAAATCCTTCGACTTTACATCGTATTTCTTGTGATACTTATGACTTTCAATAGCTTAGGTAATTTTCTTTGTGAAGTAAGGATCACTTAGCAGGCATATACTCGTACTTAAATTAATAAGATTCCTTAGACAACTTGACTCAAGCAGTCGTGAGCCAACCTCCTTAAATAATTGGCGTCCGCATTCGTGCGCCGCGAGACTCGGATGCATGTTCCAGAGAAACGTCCCGGCATTAATCGATTCCCCGAAGGAGAATGAGCGGCAAATGAATGGGAGGAGTCTATAAGGGGCAAGAGTGCTGGTCACTGTCATCGATAACACGGGATTCTGACCTAATGAAATACGCAAGTATAATCGGGTGTATTCGGATGAATTAAAGGGAGATGAAAATGAACTAAAACGAAGTCATTATCGTGTTCCTTGGGAGACAAATATTAGCGATGTCGTGGTAACGTGTAATTTTACAGTGATTTTCCTGGTAGCGATATAATATTCGCGATTCGTAATCAAGATTAATTCGGCACGGTACATGTGAAACGGAAAGGTAAATGTGAAAGTTTCCCTAAAAATAATATAACCTCACTTGCATAAATGTTAAATTACATTAGATTGAGTTATATTAAATTATTAGGAAGTTGGGTGAACGTGTTGACGGAGCTAATGTTTTTACGATTAAAACATGAAGTTTACTCTTAAAGCCACTGATGATGAATACTCAGAGATCGAAGAATGTTTTCACAAAATCAATTATGTACTATAATTCGTAATAGCCAAGGTTGATCGGTATGAATAAGCCCTTAGTAATTACAATTTGCTTTTAATGGGGTTCGTTAAAATTTTGATAAAATAAACCCTTTTCTAGATAAGATGAAAGTTTCATTTTTTATTGGGACAAAAAGCGACAGGGGAAAGAAATAGTTGCAACAAGCAGCAGCATTATATCGTGTTACGAACACCACGTGAGTGATATTTTTTCTATGGTCGAAAATCTCGCTAACAATCGATTGACGGGCTTCATTAATTTGTTCCTCCATGCATATAAAAAGCATGATTCCCAGGACAACTATGTTTGCTAATAGTATTTTGCAAAAGATAAGGTTAAAATTAGGGATGGGTCGGTTCCACTTTTTTTCGGTTCTCGGTTCCGGTTCTTAATTTACCACTTACTTTGCATTGCTTAGTTGTAAGATAAAATAATTAATAATCATTTTCAGAGACACACTGCTTGAAAAAGAATACCTGCTTCATTATATATTTGTGTTATATATACTATATTATAATATAATTTACGAAAATGATATGAGGACTCGCACCTCCAAAGCAGGTGGACGTAACATATACCTATCAATCAGAATATCCTTATTACGGCGGTATTTCATCACTTACTAGAATTGGATGTAATAAAATAAATCATATAGTCATTTTAACGTCTGAATTAGAATAATTCGCGGCAACTTTGAATCATCTAAGTACACTATTTCACCAGGTTTTAATGTGAAGCCTTCACTTTCACAGTGTAGGCAGGTTTCAAACTGGTTTTCGCGCCAATTATTTCGGTACCGATTATTTTTGGCCTCGGTTCCGGTTCTAAGCTCAAGAACCGGTGGAACCGAGAACCGAAGAACCGAACCGACCCACCTCTAGTTAAAATATTATTTATAGAGTAAGGGGAGCAAAACGTTTCGACACTGGAATTGGAGATGATCAATTTTCCTGCCCCGTCAGCAGTCTTCCAGATAATTTTGGTGCGAAAGGAAACGCAGGATACGTGAACGCTATCATCCTCCTTATGAATATCCTTAACTACTTAACATCCCTCCAAAAGTTCGCTTAAAAAACGAATACGTAATTTCACCGAACTCGTCACAATGGATAGGAATACTTGAGGAGATATCCTCGAAGAGTTTCGACCCAAATGTTCTCCAAAGGAACACTAATGCAGAGGAAGGGTGCTTGAGAGGCCCCGACCTAAGCCGCTTACGAGCCGAGTTGAAATGGCCCACCCGAAACGAGAAATCATGCGGAAGAACACCCAGCCCCGAGGGCCGTGAGCTTACGGGAGAAAACAATGCCGGACCCACCCGCCGCGCACGAAGGCCTAGGCGCGGCCCTCCACAATGAAAAGGGAACGGCGGCGTCGCCCTTCACACATCAGCCTGACCGGTCAACAACCGACAAGTAGTCCCCCAGGAGGAGGGGCGGGAGGCAAGATTAATTAAGGAGACCGAATCGAGACTCTATCGTCGTCAACAACTATAATGGGGGCGTTTACTCGGAATCGAAATCGCAATTTTGTACACGAAATCGTTAGATGGATACCAAAAAAAGAATTTTATTGAAAAAATTAACCTTCTAAACCACAACCATTCACTCATAAATCAAAAATTAACATAAGCAAAAAATGACGCCCACCGAAAAAGCTGCTGTGATAACATTGACATCATTTCCCTCCCGTCCTTGACTGCTTTTCGTGGAAGGGAAGGGAGTTGAGGGGGTTCTCGGAAGGTCTGCTCGCACAGATCCTGTCGCAATCGCTCCTATTGACGGAGTCAGCTGTGCCCCCCCCCCTCTGCGATAAGGGGAAGTATCTTCGCGGGCTAGGTTGTGATTGGACGAAGTAAATGACGTCAGAGGTTGCACCACGCCCACTTTCCCGAAAGGGTTAAAAACATGTTTTTCGCCGCTTATAACTCGATAAATAACACAGGTCTACAAAAAAATTTTTTTAAAAGTTGTTTGAAATTTGATAACTGACTTTTATGTACTTTTCAGTGCTGATTTCAAAAATTCAATCCATTTTTTTCTATCACGTCAGGTTTTCTCACAAAAAGAGAGTATTTTTGGGTACAATAACAAAATTTAAGTAATTTTTCACATTTTTTCAAAAGTTATAAAATATAATTTTATTTATAAATCATGTTCTAAACTTCATTTCTAGTACACTTCCATTTCTCTTTAAGCTCACAAGTCCTTATAATAACGCTTTCGCTTTGCGTCAAAGCTTCTTTTATTGTTTTTCCGGCTGTGGACTCGTTGAGGATCATCTCTTTTTAACATCCAGCAGTAGTCCGCTATCATGTTGACGTTCCATCTTCCTTGATATCTTCTTTCCATTTCTTTGATGTCTTGGTGGAATCTTTCGCCCTGCTCTTCACTTACATCACCAAGGTTTGCAGGGAAGTAGTCAAGATGTGAGTGGAGGAAATGAACTTTAATGCTCATGTTACAGCCCAGCTTCTTAAAGTTGTCGAGCATGTCTGCGACGATTGTCTTGTAGTTTGGATCTTTTTTGTTTCCTAGGAAACCGGTAACAACTAATTTAAAAGATATCCATGCTGCCTTTTCTTTTGTTTCCATTTTGTCCACAAAGTTGGAATCTCTCATTAGTTTTGTAATGTCTGGTCCGACAAAGACTCGGATAAACCAGGAAACTGTCCACAAAGATATCGGAAACACTCCCCTTCTTTTGGCAATGCCTTAACAAATTGTTTCATGAGCCCCAACTTATGTGAATTGGTGGAAGTAACACCTCATTGGGATCCACAAGGCTTTTCCTCTCAACATTTTTAACCCCTACCTGTAAGGTTTTTCTCGAGGGCCAAGCTTTTTTTTTATGTAGTGTTGCTTTCTGTCCCTACTGTCCCATTCATAGAGAAAACAAGGGAACTTTGTATAGCCACTTTGTTGACCAAGCAGTATTGAAATCACTTTTAAATCACCACAGAGTGTCCATTTGTGGTCTGAATAGCAGAGTTTGTTTAAAACCAGTTCAAGGTTTTCGTAACATTCTTTTAAGTGAACCGACTGGTATAGAAGCATACTTATTGCCATTGTGTAGAAGTACTGCTTTAAGGCTTCTTTTTGAAGAATCAATAAAAAGTCTCCACTCATCAGGAGCATTTTCTATTTTGAAAAGTGCCATAAGTCCAGGGACATCACTGCAAAACACCAGGTCGCCTTCTTGAGCGAAGAAAGATACAAACTCCTTTTCCCTCGATCGATACCAAGAAAAGGATGTACCCGGAGCCAACATAAGTTTATCTTTCAATCTAGATCCCAAAACCTCTGCCGAGTCTTTAGGAAGGCCTAGGTCTCTAAATAAATCGTTCAGTTCAGATTGTGAGAATGGAATGGGATCGGTTGTGCCAGGATCGTAGCAATCACTGTTTTCTTCACGATCACCTTGCTGTGCCAATGGATCGTGATCATCTAAAATATCATCCAAAGAATCTGGAGGAGAGGGTATTGGTACTTCAGGTCCATGAGGAACAGGGCGAATGGCTGATTGAATGTTATACTCACTAGAGTACTGAAATATGTATAAAAATATCGAAAAAAACTAAAACTAGACAAGCAGTTTGTGAAATAACTGTACGTGATGGAATTTTTTCACGATTTTTTCTGAAATCAGAGTTGAAAACACAATAAAAATCACTTATTAAATTTGAAGCAATTTTTATGTCGCAGACCTGTGTAATTGACGGATCAAAAAACGGAAAACTACGCGTCTTTTTATTTCACAAACTCTAATCAGATTCGGCAATAAAAAAATATGGCAAACGACCCCATTCCATTCATTGGTGCCACACTATGGTATGGCTGCCCTAACGCTTAAGGCTGGTTCAAATAATTCCATTGAAAATGATACAGACAAAGACACCTTTTCCTTCATTGCTTGTACACTTTGCCGCCATTCTGCCTTACAAAAGGTCATTTCTCCGCCTCCCTCTCTTCTCCGATCACGAATCACGTCTGCAACAGCTCAAGGAATCCCACAGCCCCTCTGCGCATTTTATTAATTTACTCTGCCTCCAAGAAGCTAACTTCACCTCCCTACGCCTAGAACTTATTCACCGTTTCCTTTCTGTGGTTATTTATATGCCCTCGGTGAGTAAAACGAAAGTTTTTACTGAAGTATTGTACGCGAATGAGTGACGGCATGACCTCAGAGAAATGAGGAGGTAGGGCATATTTTTGGTGATTATTTTTCTCGGCCTGAGTGACAGGGCCATTCATATACTCCACCGTATTCTGCGCACTTTGACTGCCGTAATTGCTAAACACTTTAAAATTAATACGGGACGGCGCGATATTTTATTACCATACCACTTCTCGGTATAATGCGCATCTTATATCACTTGTCCATAGAAATGAAACGCAGCGACGCTACGAAAGAGAGAAAAAAAAACGATCGCTTCGTACACGAGTCCCATTTTTCTCTCGTACGTACACGTAATTCACGTTTGATTTGTGAGAAAATCAGAGCGGAGAGTTACGTATCGCTCGACGAACACGGGGAGAAGACACTTTCCTGCGCGCTGACCGTAAATATGAGAAAAATAAATTTCATTCCACGGCCCAACCTCCCACCTCGAGATACGAATGAATAAATACAATCCCGGCCCACACTCCTAGACGGGCATCTTCCCCACCGTATCGGGTCGGGCCCGGGGCGCGGCGAGGCAACCGACCGCTTCCCGGGGCACGTGCCGGCCAACTCGATAAATCCCTGGTCCAGCGGCTGAGCGGATGACTATTGCCACGGGACATAAGTTACGGGAACGCTAATATTTCAAGCGTGATCCCAGTTTCGGAAGCCCGGGAAGTGGGCACGGACTTAATGCGAGCTGTCTCACAGTGACAAAGCCATTACGATTAGCGGGAGTGGAACACTATAGATAAGAAAATGGACCGAAGATAGATTAAGACGGCCGGATCCTTATTCGGCACCACCATCGTTTTTAAAGAATAATGGCGGACCTTAGTGTCATGCAGATTTATCTACCCATCTAGAGTTTAGGCTCTTCGATTGAGATATAATCACCGTGATCACTTTTTTTTTACCCAATGGCACGAATCTTATGAATCAGTTACAGTGCAAGTGCCACGATGGCATAAATTACTGAGGAGATACATGGGCACACAGTGGAAATGAAAAATAAAGATTGCGCCCTTACAAGGGATCGATAAGCAGCCAGCACTAAGTCAGGGATGAAGGATATAGGACTCGGGAAAGACGGAAAAACTGGCGAAGATACAAAAAAGTAGAAAAATTATGGTAATGCCATAAGTACATTTCGAAGCAATAAATAAGAATGGCAGAAGTGAATCTGAGACAGGTAGAACCTCTTTCACGTCTTGATGCTATTTTAACGACTCATGATGAAGAAATACGTACGCTGCATCGCATTAACGGCGAACGAAGAATTCATATTTCAATCCGCTTGTGCATTAATTTGAAAACAGCTCGTCCTACCAGCTAACAAATTCACGCCCACGTTGGAACACTATTAAAACGCAGGCCTTTCACTTTTTCCACATTTACGAGGCTTCTCATTTCTAAGCAATGCATCGGTCATCGTTAGTATATCATAAATAACAAAATGTTCTCAATAGGAACAAGAATACACCTTCGGTCACTACGTGACAGATGTTCTCTATAAAACAGAGATTCTTTGAATATCCAGGCCTAAAATTCCCACCCAGTTGGAACTACCATAGCATTTCCTCACACAATCATTAGCCACACCCCCATTAATGATCTTCACAAGCACTCCACACCATATCTATTCCTAGCCTACAACAAGTGATAATAATGAGGATCCATTGGTAGGAAGACTTATTTGCTCAGTCATATCTGGCGTTTAACAAAACTACCACATTTTTCCACGCATCCGAAAGGATTGCAATTGTATATAATGAAGAGAAATAACATGACTTATCGTTTGTTAATTGATTCTCTAAAGAACATCCCAAATCATGGCGAAGAGATGTAGGTTTCCATTCTATGAGCAATCAAAATCTATTCTCCAATTCATTTCGGGTCCCCTCCATATCAGCCCAACAAAATCGATCTGACTACGCACTAAGTGGCTAAAGCTTTGGAGTTCCGTCCCCTCGTACCAGTGAATCGTTTAACCAGAAACGCATTTGACGCGACGATACGAAGGAAAACAACCGAAGCCTGCCGAAGATGAAAGCGGGGGAAACTGAAGCAAAGAGAGGGAGGGCAATAAAACCGCCATTGTGTCGAGCAAACGATTGCGCAATTAAGGCAGGCCCTTAAAAACGTCAATGAAGACGCCCCCTTTCGGTCCCTGCAGCAACCAACACACAGGTGTAATGAATGTGGACCTCGTGTGTACGTGGGAACGAGAGTGGAGGGGGCTGAGACGGGGGTGGGCACCATTTGGGAGGGGGGAAACGCGGGGATAAGCTGCGAGGGAGGGAAGTTGGTTCGGAGGATGAAAAGGCGATTCTGAACGCGGGCGGACGGCGCGGCGGCTGTTAAGGGCCCACGAGGTCCTTAACTGCTTTGAGGACTTGATTCAGGGGAGCTCATAACAATGACTTCAACACCCGCGCGTCGCTTATCGACGGCAACTTCATTTGTTATCTGACCAGCGGGAATGAAGAAATGTGGAAACCTTTTCGTCGGATCGGATGTTTGGAGGGCGGGAGTGATGGATGATGAGCGGTTTTCAAGGATGATGGATGCTCCGAATGGACGAGAAATCCGAGCCATTCTGAAGTACGGCATCAATCTTTCACAGCCTTATCCTAAATTTGGAATCCTCAAACTGGTGATTATCTTCTGCAGCCTTTTAACTCTCTCCAAGGCTTTGGAGATATTTATGTTTCTGAGGTGAAATTTAGAAACTGCACTGGATATAAAATTGCTTTTTCCTACGCCAATTCATTTACTTTTATTCGGAATTAAAACTGGAAATATAATTAACAATACGATTACGCGCGTGCCGGCTCGCATGCCTAGTGTCACCAGTCTACCCTAGCGACATCCTTGCGTTAACTTGCAGAGTACTGTGTGGATGTAAATGCAGAATTCTACTGAATTATGAAGTAACATTCACGAGTTAGTCAAATGTCTATTACCACGGTTTTGGAATGGGAATGTATGCATGTATGTATGTACATACCAATAACCTCAAAGAGCCTAGTTTTAGTCAGGCAGTGGGTGAAAAGTTACTCAACGTAAAACTAATTACACTTTCTGAAATGTAAACTAATGCCCGTTAGGAGCGGAAAGTGGCCCGTATATTTTTTCGTACATATAAAATCAAACTGGATAGTTACAAATATATTCAAGTGATGGCTCACTGATTTCAATAAAAAAAGTTCTTGGCAGTTACTTAAGCTTATGCACTTACGGGTATAATATTGAAGATGCTGGGATTTAAAAGCTAATATGAGATACTTTCGGACTGAAACATATTTGATAGACAATTCGTCTTTCCTTTGACCCAAATTTTAGCGAGGGAATCGATACCGAGTGAATACGTGCTCCTCTCCCAAGTCCATTTCAGACGAATTTCTTTGCAGCACTGGGTTGAAATTACATTCCCAGTGCTTGCACCAAAACTATCTTGTCTGGCTGACTACCAGGAGAGTAAGAGAGCTTATTACTCATTAACCATCTGAACATGGTACTACAGCGAGTACCTACTAACCAAATTTAAACAAGTACTCGAATGTGAACATGAACAAACCGTACCTATCGAAGTGAACTGTAACAGCACGTAAGTAGCATTCCGTTGCATGAAACATCCCCTGACGTGCCGAAGCTAATATTTCTTAAGGAACACATCAACTAAATTTTTAAATTCAAAATCTGCACCCTTATATTCATGTTTCGACAATTACCCGACTTTTCCGGTTGCCTGATCGGAATTTCCCCTCAATGTTCTCTGTGTTATAGAAGCTTCCTAGGCTTATCATTTTCCCCCATACTTGCTACATAAAGGAACGCTTAACCCTAAGCTTTTGTTCAATTCTAGTGGCAGCCAAATATTTAACACGAGAAGTATTCTCCTCGAATGAACGGACCATAATTTGAAGCCTACCATCGTGATGAAAACATTACGAGCACGGACATTTGCGAGATAATTAGAATTGCTGGCCGGTTTGCGCGGAGTTGATTCCTGGACCCATGAAAAATACAGGCCATGATCCCCACGGGAATTTTTTCAGAAACGCATCGAACCCCACGCGTTTTACAACCACTATTTACCCGTCCCCGGAACGCAACAACTTCAAATCGAGGCACGGAATCCACGACAGGGAAAGGCATCGCAACATGCGAGAAAAATGGGATCACTTCCCCAACGACGATGATTAGGGAGAGGAGGAAGAGCTGAGCAGAAAGGTGGAGAAGACGAAGCGAGGGCTCGAAGGAGAGAAAGGAGAAAATCGCAAGGTGGCCAGCACGGGAGAAGGAAAGAAGCAGGGGAAGGAGCAGATTCGGGAGAGCCACAGCACGGAGCGGATGATTAAGTCGGTCTGAGGATGGGACCGGACTCGACCCGTTAAATCCCACCCCGACCATGTAATGGTACCCCCATTAATTCAGCACCCATGCTGCGAAATCACTGCGGATACTTTTCCCAGGCAAGAGTGAGCAACCGGAGGGTGGCTAGGGAGTTCTAATTGCCTACATGACCTCCGGATCAACCGTTCGCCTCCCCTACAGGCTGCGTAATACAAATAATTGGATGCCGCGTACTTGTTGCTAAACACCATTTTATACAAATTCTTTTTCTTACCGGTTAGGGAACGTTTTAATGGACTAATCTTACTCTGATTTATATTTTCTGAACGGCCCCCCTTCCTTACAGTATTTCTTTGTCACATCAGCACATTTGTAAACTCTCACCAATCATGAATAACAGAAATATAACTCTGGTGATTAGATAAACTCCGGAGCCATCGGCATGAAAAAGGGAATACAGAAAAAAAGTAATTAAGCTCAAAATCATAAGTTTTGGTGGTAAAAACACCACCTTAAGACAGAAGGATATGAAAAAAAATGAAAAATATACACACATATAAATACGCATATAGCTAGTTAAGATTGAAGAAGATTTTACACTACACTGTTTCGTAAGATTTGAAACCACCATTATCCCCAGATTCCCAGATGGGAGACCGCTTGATCCACGGCAACGAGTATAACAAGAATCATGCATCTACGGTGGTTTACGGATTATGTCAGGGGGATTAAGGAAATTCCTAATAATTATGCTTAAGAAGTCTAGCCAAGCGAGCATTGTGCATCTTGAGCATCCGAAAAGGGAAAAATAGTCCTGAAAATTCTTAGTCATCAATCAAAGGGAATCTAATACCTCGACTATTCAAGAGGCATTCCATACGCACTGCCGCCCATTACTTAAAATGACTAAGCAAAACGTGATGACCGAAGTTAATTTGTTGAATCATCAAGATTGACGTTAGGACAGGATGGAAATCTCAGACGGCATATTCTTGTCATCTCCTTTTTCTAATGCAATGTGAAATAATGCGGCCGGGATACGCAAGTATAAAAATAAGTACTGCCTCTCCTAAACGTTTTTCATATACACATCCAAAATATTAATGGAAAACCTAATCAATTTTGGATAAAGATATATCTACACCATTGTACGAAATTCTCACCTTACTCATTCGAATCCGCTTAGACCGAAATCGATAATACAAATCCAATAGAATAGTTTCTCAAGAGCTTTTTCATGAACATTAAGTCGATAAGAAATATTAACAGGTCCAATTACCACGACCAATGTCCACGCACATCAGACTTTTTGCGAAATAGAGGAGGACATTTTCTAAATTGGAGGAAATCCTCCGTACAACACTCTCGCAAACATCAGCGACGCTAGTGTCCATAAATGATGAGCTTCTGAACAATGCTATGCCTATTCTTGTAATGGGCTTCCGGTTCGAGCAACAATGACGAGAGGCCGCTCCATTGTTGGGAAACGCCATAACGAGGGGAAGACGAACAAATGAAGAGCGTTGCGCGCGGCCGGCGAGCGGCGGAAGAGGGAACAGCGATTGCAGCGACACGCCATCGCGAAACGCACGCCAGAAAAAAAGCCCCACGAGCAGCGGACATGTCAACAATTATTATGAAGATAACGACTGAGTCGAAATCAAGGAAAGGTGCTCATAAGTTAACAAGTAAGAGACAGAGCAATACGTGTTGCACGGCCTAGTTATTTTTTATTCCAGAAATTTTCCCTTCTACTTTAAATCGAATATTTAAGTTCCAGACTCGTGAATACCTTGTAATGCGGAGGTAAAAGACACTATAATTTGGCTCCGTATTTTATCTCAAGCTGAGTGGCGATAATAATGGGTTCATGACAGAATAACTTTGCGTACGTAGTCAACCTTGACATACGGAATACTCTCGGAACTCAACTCTGCCGAACCTAGAACGGTGTTTACGTTAACAACATGACTGTAAATTACATCATAATAACATGCAACGAATATGAATGTACAAAACTGCTCCTTTAAGCATATGAACAACGAACCAATTGTATAATGATTCTTAATTATATTATAATAATTCACAATTCAACATTAACATACATTTACGTACATGAGCAATACGTATATTCAGCAGGTGACCCCGTTAAAGCAATCGTAGCAAATTTGCATAGCATGAATTTTTACATGTGCAACATATACACCATTATTTGTAGTATTAAGATACCTTTGAATGTGGAATAATAACTCAATAACCTCGTCAAATGTCGAAAAAAATAACACATAATGGGAGTAAAAGATTAAATTTCTCAGATAATCACGGTAATTGCCGTAGGAAACGAAGAAAAGTCCAAGGGGAGCTATAAGAGAAAAACTCAGCAATAGAAGGTGTAGAAAATCACTATAAACGTACCCGTAATGTTGAGCGGGCTCGGCGTAAGATTGACCACACGTAAAGTGGTGATAACGAAGAGGGATCATCGAAGCACATCACAAGTCAGCCAATTACGAATATATTCTTTGGATTAACCATTGTCCAAATCTAAAACAGCTAACACCTAAACACGCGTGAAACGGCGTTTATCTATCATCGGACGTAGATTCGTTCATGGTTCTAAAAGCTCTGCTATTTAAACAGAATTGCAGAATTTTACCAGGAATTTAGGATAGCCTCGGAGGTGATAAATATGATACAAAATTGCCTCAAACTGAAGGAACAGTAAATCCACGTATAATCAGCACGGTTACAACAGCTGAAGGCGAAGGGCCGCTTCCTATTCGCACTCAACTATTCAATAAACTGATACAAAGGGATGGTAAAACGATGAAAAGTTCACAGCGAAGACCGACAGGCACAATCCGGCCGTGGACGGCAACGCACCGGACTGACAGCACAAATGTTACGGATTCAAATCCTGCGTAGGGTGTTGGTTTCTGGTTGTTATAAGTTTAAGATACTCAAGTTAGACGGTGAGATATAACTTTCACACATTTATTAGCATTAGTTAGTTTTCTACCGGTGAAGGTATGGCTATACGGGCATTTAATTCTTCCCACGACGTCCCTCTTCAGCCCTTCATACCTCTTACCTCCCATCATTCTATCCAAATTACTCGTTCTTCGCCTCCCTCCACCTCGCTTACCAAACATCCTTCCCCCAATCACATCTTTCAAAACACCGTCGCTCTTTATTACATTCTCCATCCACACCTACGTCCGTATTCTAATTTCCTCAATCAAATTTCTTTCCTCTCCAACCAACTATAGGATTTCATCGTTCGTCCTCCTTTCGACCCACATTACCTTCTCCATACCCACATCTCCAAATTCCCAAATCTATTTTCACCTTCTTTCCTTGAAGCCTATGTTTCACCACCATACGGCTTCATACTGCTGAGCACCTTAAAAACCCAAGTCCACCAATACTACGAGAAGCACAGAGCGTGGAACTGAAGCGGGCAGGGCGGAGGAATACGTGACGGGGAGAGAGCGGAGGCACGCAGCACGGTCGCTTGAGAATGATTCCGACCCGCGATGCTATCTGCGACTACTTAGAGGCTGGGGCGACGAATAATCGGATAATTTACATCCTATTCATCTCGATAAAACGCCGCGACAGAGCATTGTATTCGTGGAGCACTGATAAAGGCTGGGACAACTGCTTAAGAAGCTTAACAACCGCTCCGAATTAATGAGCAATCTGCACTTAATTCTAAATCATTCGCTCCGGCAACAATTGACTACAATAATCTCGCCTTTTCCATAAATGATGATGGACAGGCTCAATCGCAGACGGAAGAGTTAATGATGGCGGAGGATAAAACGCAAAAAAATCATCAAATTACCAGCAATCTTCATGTAAAACCTTAAAGGTTTGCGTCACGTCTTCCTTGACGCAAAAAGGAGCTTGAAAAAAAACATGTACCGGGATGAAAAACCTGAAATACTATAAATCAACATGAAGACTAAAGCTTTGAAGAAAATTAACTGCTATCCCCTTGCCTTGACAAAACACCCATTTTATCCCATGGCAGGTAAGCACAAGTTATGTAGCAAGGAAAATGTTAAAATTAAGATGCATCATTCGTATAGTAACGGCTAAACACATCGCAAGAGAGCAGGATTTGTCAACACTTAAAAAGGAAACTAACATGTGTGGAAAGGATAGAGAATGCATGGCGAGAAAAAGTTGACAGCATTAGCGAAAAAAAGTTTTTTGAACGATATAATGAATTTTATAACTTGAAGCCAATATAGTAACGAATTTTCTAAATAGAATACAATTACCTTGAAGGCCTTTTTTATTCCACCTAAGGTTAACGTCTGGAGATTTCAGAATGAAAATCCCATTGGTATAATCACACTCGATAAGCTGCTATCACTACATACACATCTATCGCTACATACACAGTCAAAACCGATGGGTCAGAAGATCCGTTAAAGAAATGGTAACTTAAAATACACTATCTAAATTACTAAATCTCACAAAAGCCAGAGAATACTTTCAAAAAATCTAAGGACCATTTCTTACAACCGCAATATTACCACAAAAATTTAGTAAAGGCTAATCGACGAACTCGTTCAGATTCCGTATTTAATACTTCTCAAAGGGGTAGGGTGGAAGAATGGACTATTTAGTCTCATTCTTGCCCCAAATAAAGACCGACTTAATAAGCATTATTATACAGATGTTGTCACTACCTTAGAAAGTTTTATGCAGTCTGCTAAAAGAGATACACCTCATTACAACGGTGAATAAATGACATGCGATATTAAAGCGTTACTGAAAAGAAAATATATGTGAATTACTTGTGGTTAACACAAACAATATACGATGAAAATGCTGAAGCATCACGGTATCGAGAACCATCGACCAGCAAACCAAGAGGGTTATTTTCAGCCAACTTTCTTCGGGCCAAAAAGAAGAAAACAACGCCACATTTCACAGACTCTCACGACCCAAGGTATAATTACAAAGGAGAGCTGCGGTAAGGTGCGAGAGGGTAGCACTCGTTGAAAACGCAGAGGGCCACTCCCTCGCGAAAACCGACATGATTTCGGGAGAACACCCTCACATTCTTCGCCTTCGTCGACCCCTCGACTACGTGGCCCGCCAAAACTAATTTATCGCCACGACCTTTCCCCGACCCCACATATATACCCCGTCGTGGCCTTCGCGCCCGCCGTTGGGAACGAGCGCGCCTCAGTTCCGCGGAAAATCACACGTCCAACATTTTCCCCCGCACGAGATTGATTCCCACCTAATAAGGGAGCCCTGGCGGAGAGTGTGGACGCACACTTTTGAACGCCGCACAGTGGGGCAAAATCCCAAAAAGCTGGCCAAAATTCAAAAAATGAAGTTACTCCAATGCTTATGCTTCAAAGTACATTGGGTAGACTAATGTTCGAACTGCTAGAAAATGCACTCGACTGAAGGGTAGGCATGCACATCCTCCCACAATGCATTGTCAAAGTGAATGATGAACAGCGCTCAAGTGCCCTCAGACGCTCCGCAGATTCAGAATGCCAAATACAAATTAGCATTACAACTTAGTTATTGGACAAAAATAAAATGTGTAAAATAGAATCACCGCATGAATGTCCGGTTAATTTAAATTTTTATTGCTAAAATGAACTAACATAGTTAACTTCGGCAAAATTTGAAATTTTCAAACACTAATTTCTTTAATATTTTCACTAAAATATTACATAAATTGATTGAAAAGTAATAGAAACGCGCAAAATCGTGCCAAAATTTTTATGACATGACAAAGTTGAAGATGTGAGCTAACGAATTTGAAAAAAATCCGCTGCTCATAACTGCTCATACGAGTTTTTCGAACAAAAATACTGAGTAGCTTCAGTAAACACGGTAGGTGCGTTAACACGTCAACGGACAACTCATTGGTTTTATCTCTCCCGCTACTAACATGCATGGTGCCTACACTCTCCCTGACTTCCTTCCTTTCCCTTAATTTCCCGCTAGCAGCATGCCGTATCCAAGGCAACTATAATAACAAATAAGATGGCGGAAAAAGAAAATCTATGACAGGTAAAGATCCATTTCAACTAAATTATTCTCAATAATTTACTGGTTAGAGCGTTAATTTAATTCCTACCTTAAGCAGAAAGGATCTTTCAACATTTCTATGTAATATTAATTACTTAGAAATGTTTATTATTAACTCATGTTTCATTGAATATTTAATATACACAATACTCTATATCGAGTCTGTAGAGTGTTGCACATGAGAAAACATTTCTGGTTTAACTAGCTTTGTATTCTTCATAATAAGTATGTAACTCAACGGAATGGCTTTAAAAATCTTATGCTCCCTTTTAAGTGCGTAACAAAATTATAATAATATTATTTAAAATATGAACCCTGAAAAATTTTAACGCTAGGCATGAAATGTACCGTACAATAGACCCCATTTAACTTCTGTATTTACGCTCCAAAATGAATAATTTGTTATACATGTAATTAATTTATCTCTATCCTTGTATTTAAAACGTAAATTTTATCGTAAACCACATTGATTTCCCGTGGTCACCAAATAGAAGTGGATATGTTTGAGCAGTACGCATTGGAAACAGCTCGGCTCTTCATGCCATTCGTTGCAATGCAACCCGTGGTACTACATGCCAACTATATTGCATAAAATATTATTTCACGGCAAGGAAATTATCTCCCACCTCCTGCTTCCTATTGGACAAATATCCGAGGAAGCACAGTAGTCGTACAATAAATGTTATCAGCGACGTCAAAAACATTGGCATGTGAGTGTCCATGTTGTTACAAAATTTAATAATATTTAATGCACTTTTTCGCACAATAAATATAAAAATATATTTTTTTGCAAATTTAACATTACAATTATTGTATGCATCTTCATAAACGTTGATATACAAATTTTCAAAGCAATCGTGCAATTTTTTCATTTTTGGCCAACTTTTAGTGATTCTGCCCCACTGCGCGCCGCATCGACGGTCGATTTCCACAAGGCCCTTAAAGAGGCTCCACCGAATTATGAAGTAGATGTCATTTTTGTGAAAATTTCAGGACACACAATTTTTGGGCCCTTCTATCGATTGGAAATAAAATAATGAGGCCTTTCCATAATATATTTAAAGAAAAAAGACGTTGAAAATCAGCTATTTTATATGTGGTTATACGGTAGAGCATGGCTCTTGCAGTAAAATTTGCAGATTAATAATGTAAAGAGAAATGTCGTTTTGACGAAAAACTAATGTAAGATGCGCAATTTGATGTTGAATTTATCATTGTAAAAAAGTGCTCGTCTTACCACATTTGTTTAATTGATATTAATAAATGTTTGGTCGAAGAAAAGCAGAAAACCCTTAGTTACATGAAAGTGGCGCTACAGTATGTTGTTTTCATTGGCAATGGTACTTGTGACGGAACGTGCTTACAAGCTTATTTACTAACTTAATGAAGGAATATACCTTACCAAGGGCCTTCTTATATTTTTTTATGTAATTTAAATATTTCATTGGTTATTGACATGGTGTAATTAATACCAATGCTTCCAAATGGTAGCAGCGTCATTGTTGCCAAACAGTTTTTAAAATATCAATATCAATAAAATTCAAAACAAAGAGGTGTATTTGCAAGGGAATAGTTTAACACTAAATAAGAAAATATTTAACCTATTTTAGAACACGCTTTAGCGGGATTGAGCATGTATTCTCACTTTATAAATAAACGTGGCAACAACACTTCAGCCATGTTTCCAAGTCAAAATGAGTTAAAAGAGCATGTAAAAAATAGAATGCAACTACAACGCGCTATACAATAGCATACTCATATAATTGTTGTGTATGCGTTATCACCCTATAGATGATTTTCCAATAACGTGTTTTTCTGGATCGGTATTTATTCATTGAATAACATAGCTCTTTTACGGGATTTTGAATCGCAGAGTCACGGTGGAACCTCCTTAACGAACTGGGGAAGGACCTAGTGATGGAAAAATGTCGGTCAAAATCGATTTTTCGAGCAATCGATTTTTAATCGAAATGAAAAGCTCGACTTTTCAGCAAAAATCGAAATTTGAACCAAAAGATCGATTAATCGAAAAAATCTACGGTTCATTTTTGAAAAAAATGCAGTTGATACAAAAACATGTTTATTATTCATTTAAAAAACGCTCATAATACATATTTGAATAATATAAAAAATCCCTAAAAATGTTCTTAGAAAACATTCTTGAATTATTAGTCGTAAAAATTTACAATTTACTTTAATGTGGATCACCGCTTGGAACCTTTCGGCTTCACTAAAATTTTTAAGAAAGATCAACTGTTTGAGATTCTTTCTTGATGATCTAGGGCGTGCCTTTCCAATTTTACCGGCCTTAGAGAAAAGTCTTTCACATGGGACGGATGACGTTATCATACTCAGGACTCTGATCGCGAAACGGTACGCACGGTCACCCTTTATCTCCTCCCAGACTCTCAGAGGATTGGGGTTGACTTTCCTATCGACGGGTGGCCTGTTGAGGTATTGCCTAACTTCTACTGGCATCTACTTCTAACAAGAAGTGACCTCAGTGGCAGTTCATCGAGGACCTCTACTGACTACTACGCGCTTCTGAGATCAAACGATCGAAGGAAACGAGGTCACGATCGAAGTTGAAAAATCGAGTTTGGATCGAAACTCGATTTCGATTTCCTCGATCTTTGACTATTAAAACTAGATTTTCGATTTTAATCGAAATCGATTTTTCCATCACTAGGAGGACCTCGGGAGGGACCGCCGCGAGAGCCAAAGGACCTCGGTGGCTCGAAGGAAAGGTTAGGGCAGCCGGAGCCAAAGGGGCGAGCGGATCGAACTTCTCAATTAACGGACGACCGGTCTTTTATCAGATTAGAGGGAATAACGTCTCCGTCCTTGGGGAGATGGACGGGGGGGACTTGGGGGGAGGAAGCGGTTGGCGCCGGGGGAAGGCGGCGCACAGTGGGATCAAATCGCATTTCGCCGGACAAAAGTCCAAAACGTCAAAAATGAGATAACGTCTTGAAACTTGGCACATATACACACAAATGATTGGTGATTATGGAACGGTAAGTCATTTTTCATAGGTATCACTCGTTACTTAGATACAGAGGCTCAAGCACGACCAAATTTCGAAAAAAGCGCCCGCTCTCATTTTCTTCGAAAATCTTAAAAGTTGAGCAGATATAGGAGTAATTAAAGGATTTTTATGAAATAAAAATCATTACCAACTGTGAACAGGGTACTTTGCCTATACTATGCATAAGTTTCAGACATTTTTGCCTATATTTCAGTGCTATTGCGTCACAAAACGGCGGACCCTTTTTTTAGACAAAATTTTACATAAAGTAGCCAATATAATCCTTATTCGGAAAATGGTATCTGGGATACTTCATCAGAGCATAAATTGAAGATATTTCTAGGTTATTCCGTAAAAATATTTGAAAAAAGTTTGCGACGTATCCTCACAAAATCTTCAGTATATTCTTTCTAATCTCAGAAATGTCAGATAATCTTTAGAAATCAGTGACAGCATGCAAAGCCTGAAAAAGTTATATTCGAGGAGTTATTATCCACACAACATGAACAATCCAACGGAGTCTCGGTATTTCCAGGTCCCGCTGCACGGAGCCGGGCCGCGACGCGCGATCGAAAAATCGGGTTTATTCTCGGCGTTGCAAACTTTTTTCCAAAAGTCCAAAAAAACAGTTTTGGAGTTTTGTCCGGGGAAATGCGATTTGACCCCACTGTGCGGCGCCTCGAACGGCCCGACGGGCTGGCCATTGAGAGCAAGTCTAGGGGAGGACCATCCTGATATTAATCAAACTCGACGATCTGCCATGCGAGCCTTCTTGTGGACGTGTGGCACGGATTGCTATGGCATCATATCCACGATCGCATGATGAGTCTCAGGTGTATGCAATAAGCTAGTTTCCTGTTATTTTTTACTGTCTTGAAAAAAAGTTTATAACCTCTGGAGTTCATATTTTTAGCCGTTCGATTTTAAAATGACGTCAAGTTTTTTTTCCTCCCTAATTAAAATTTGAACCAATTTAACGGCTCAAAAACGCGACGGCAAACTATTGCATGCCGGTAAATTTTACGCGTGACGTTACAATCTTTCCACAACCTGTCACCAGGTGGTGCTGCGGACGCTTCTACGCCGACGGTGAACTCCGTTAAAGCTTATTGACTATTATCTGAGGTACATTTTTTCAGTTAATTTATCATGATTCACTTTTATTTATGTCTTCAGTTGATTCATTTAAAAACAGTTAGTATTCATTTTACTAAGCGCACTGTTAAGTTGGCCCATTGCCGCGCGTACTTCACGCCGTGCTTCGCAGTAGCATGGGGCTGAACAAGCAGGATGCCCTGGAGCCGATAAAACGACTATAAATACCATGTTTAAAGGAGGAGACTTTTCGAACTCTGATAGTTTTCATATTATTAATAATTATTCACTAGAGATGAGGGGCTTTGAAAAATAACTATATACCTGATTGTAAAAAGCTTTCGGGAGTCTTCCGCGTTGTCATTCTGTTAAAATGGCAACGTTTCACTCACTCTACTGCGGGCGACCTCAAGCCAGGCTGAAGTGGACAGAAATTGATAGAAATGGGCAGCAATGGATAAAAATGGACAGAAATGGATGAAATGGAAATGTGATGTACACTTGTTTTCGAAGTTGCGTACCCCTGGTATGAGGGCAAAGGAAACTACACAATTCCACAGAATAAACTTAATGTAAACGTATGTATTGTAAATAGCTTCAATGTAGTGTATCATCATCAGGTGACGACGATACTCATCATAAAGAATTAAATAGAGTCGAGCTTAATACTATCAGCTTCACGGCATATTATATACGTATTTGCCTTAATATATAGATTGCATAATGGTTACTGCTAGTGTGTGACTTCACTCGTGCTAGACTGTGACTTCAGCCTGGCCTGAGGACGCCCGCAGTAGAGTGGGTGAAACGTCGACATTTTAACAGAATGAAAACGCGGAAGACTGCCGAAAGCTTTTTACAATCACCGGAACGCCGCGGATACCTTCGCCAGAAAATAACTATATGCATGTAAGGTCAGCAACAAAACAGCACATCACGTCATTACTGAGCTTTTTCAAATGAACTGAAAATTAACATTTAATTCTCTGGAAAACTGGGATTTCGCTAACCAAATGCATTGCATAAAATTAATACATTACTGGTGGTGCGCGAGTCGCAATTAATGAATTCTGTTTCTTTCGATGAAGGAAACTATCCTAATACGTATCTCACGAGTTGCTGACGAGCTAACCATTACTGTGGGGCCTCCTTCGGCCTCGAATTTGCAAGTGCAGGCAGTCCCCGAGTTACGTCAGTCTCGACGTACGTAAATCCGCACTTACGTAAGTGGCAAATTTATCTAAAGAGATGCCATTGATTCACGAACGCGAGCATGGAAAAGTAAAACGTTTATTTTTATACTTGCCGGCGGAGAAAATATCGAAAGATTATCGAGGTTTTAAAGTGGAACGCGAAAGAAATTGGTCCAATTTGATCATTCATTTACGGACTCTAACATTCATTTATGCAAATAAATTAAGGACAAAAATAAGATTCAAGAAATTCAAGAACATTCTTGAATTTCGCAGTGAACTGAAGGAAATTTGCCAGAAAATCTTCCACGCATTTCTCCACATCGATCGAAATATATGGAGTACGGACTTAGTTTTGGAGAACTTTTCGACTTACGCAGCGTGTGTTGGAACGCATTTAATACGTAACTCGGGGACTTCCTGTAGAGAAGTAATTTATGAAAACATTTACAAACAGTTTCAGGTTTAACTTTGTGGAATGCTATTATATTGAATAAGAAAGAAAAAGTTGAAAAGAGTATAATCCATAAAATTTAATACCACCACAGACCAAGGTTTCAACGGATCACCGTAATTTTCTAGAAATGTAGGTCCTAAAAAATGACGGAGATCCGTTGTAAGTTAAAGGCCGGTGGTGTAATTAAAATGTGCGGATAATATTATTTTTCAAGTTTTGCTTCCTTATTCAAAAAGTAATATTATCATTAAGGTACACCGACCGGTTAGGGTAGGATTAGATAGGTAGGACAGGTTAAGGCCGGTTAGGGTAGGAGGGGTAGGATTAGATAGGTAGGACAGGTTAAGGAAGTTTAGATGAAGATGATAGGTTCAGATATAAACAATTGAACTTTCCTTTCTCCGTTAGCAGTTTATATTTTTGAACTGGCGAATGCACCTCGAATTTGAAAATTTCTTGAGCTTAACCTTTCCTGGATAATCTTCTATATTTACCGGATATTTGCTGTGGATACCGGATAAGGAGTGTAACTTTACCTATGAGAATTAACACTGTTATCATTCTCATTGAATTTGCCCACTGCTCGAGTAAAGAAGCCTACAGCAAAAATGACCCGTATAATCTTCCAGTACGGGTACTCTAAGAAAGAAGGGTTGCAATGAGAGTAAGAAAGGCGCCAAGGGAAATCCAAATCTTAAGGTCCCATCCGGCTGGAGCACTGACTTGTAATGTAATCCACACGTCACCCATGGAGTAGTAAGGATCCCAATGGAATGTCAATCGGGTTTCGAACTCGGTCACAATAGGTAAAAAGCCAGTGCTCTAGCTCTTTTGCGGTTCTACTCAAGCACCATCGGCCGAAAGTATCTGCACCCTCAGGTCATATTCATATTAATTAATTTATTGGCAAACGGTATTCGGCAAAATTTACGACGAATGTGAATGAGTCTCGAAAGAAAATAGGTTAACTACCTCTTCTATATTAGGTGTTCTTCTGTTATGTTCTCTGTACAGACTTCCATGCCTCAAGGTCCATTTAGTTCATTAATATGCACAAACGCGGCCAGCAGAAAGCCTCGCCATAAATAAAACAAATAAGATTTTTACGACGCCGTCGGTCAGCGTTTAATCCAACGCCTTCTTGATTTACGAACACTTAAACACTATTTCATGCAGTCGGCGGTGAGAACCTTTCGTTGAACCTTCAATTCATGTCTTCCTGCGCGAGAAATTCCGATTTTCTCTTTGACGGCTTCTTTTTCTTTCTCTTATTTTATAACTTAGTATACGGTCGGTCCCAACCGTTACCTTTCATGGCAACTAATATTTTTTTGACGAAAGGTTACCCCGGAGGGAGTTTCTGCTAACTCGTGAACATTTCCTCCATAAAATCGAATATTATAAAATTTCAAGAGCTTTCCTGGATCGGCTAAATAAGAAAATGCTTAAAAATATATGCATTTTGATTAATTAAAACGGGGATAACCTTTGGCAAATAAAAGCACTTCACCGCGATTCAATATCCGCATATTATAAGGGTTACCAACAATTGTAAACACAAACCAATGGTTATAGGTACCTACTGTGCCCAAATACCGGAGTATGCAGAGAAAATTTTAAGACGTCAAATAAATGTCAACACCCTTTGAAATTCCTTTCAAACATTGCATGAAAATTAGCATTTTAAATAGGTCGGTCAAAGTTAAATGTCCCTGAGGAATGGGTTGGTATAGCGGCTGGAGTAGTAGCCTCCATGCAGAGGCCCCGGTTCAAATCCCGGAAGTGATAGAAATTTTCATTGGTTTACCGGTGCCTAATCTACTATCAATCAACTAATCAATTTTAGTGGAATAAACAATTTGTTTTCTGCAAACTGTTACTAATAGATCTGGCTTCCTTATATCAAAATCGCAAGTTCTTGAAACAAAAACTACGGGAATACCAAGCGCTCAAATTTGGGCAACTTGATTTTACGCGCAAAAAACGGGTACTTTTTTGAGAAAAAATTAAGTACAGGAAATACTATGGAGCCGAAGATTTTTTGAAGTAAATGATCCAACGTAGAAATAAACTCTCTCTTGTATGCTTTTTGTTGCATTGAAATTGATCGCTTCGTTTAGACGATAGAGCTTCTCAAATTCGGGTGTCTTGCTTTTTTTTACAGACAGTAGTGGCGTGGGGGTATTCAACTGAGTGCTCCGTCCGTCGGGTAAGACGTAAAACATTGGAATCCTCCGCCCATACAGATGCCGGATTTCTCTCAACCCTTCCTCCGTTCCCTTAAAATTTCTCCCTCTTCCCAAATACCCACCGACCAAAAACGGCGCAAAAGACACTACCAGTCCGTCGCATCCTCTAGCACCAACAATAGCATAAATATGCACGCCATCTTCCCATACAGATAAAATCACTCACTGCTACTCTTACCTCGGAACACTCGAACGATTTTATGGAAATCGGCCTGTACAGCTCTCAACTCATTTCTCAACAAAGGTTATACGACGACCACATCAAGGTCAAGTATCCAGCCATTTAAGCACTTGAAAACTTGATTACGCTAACATAAACACATGGAGAACATTTAACCCGAGCAATAACACTGACTCGCAGAAGGTAAGGCCACTCACAGGGCATCGTCGCTAGTTACCCTTTGACCTCATTTTCCCCACCACGGATAAGTGTTTTACTGCCGCAACAAATGCAATACACCGCGCGAAGGGAAAATTGAATGAGAAAT
This sequence comes from Platycnemis pennipes, assembly GCA_933228895.1. Lineage (NCBI taxonomy): Eukaryota > Metazoa > Arthropoda > Insecta > Odonata > Platycnemididae > Platycnemis > Platycnemis pennipes. The sequence continues at coordinate 117,632,577 of OW121850.1, forward strand.
AAATCTTCTTCCGGTCATAGCATCACACCGCATTAGACGCAGAACACAAAAAGCAGCTGTTTTCAGCGTTGATGACGCAAGGTAGTAATGTAACTGTAAATAATACAACTTTAAAAATAATTTTTTAGTAAAAGATATCCGTTCCTTTATTTTTTCTTCGCGTGGAAGAACTTGAGGGTAATATGGAAGTTATTACTCTTTTTAAAAATTAAGAAAATCGAAATTGTTCGATAAAATATAAAAACGGCGGGAGTCGGAAATAGCCATTTTTTTCAGTGTACGAAACCACAGTAAACGAAAAGAAGAAAAATGTATAAACCCAAGAACTTATCCTTTATTGAAGAGATTGGCGAGCCCGTGTATGACATTCCAGATATAAAAAGACCCATGGAGTCAAGCCGGAGATTGTACATGAAATTAGTACATATAAATAGGATGCGGTAATCGAATACGGTTTGGGTTGCCCCAATTGATGAGGAAATTACGAGCCCTCTAGCCTACGCTCGATCCCCATAAGAATAAATATTCATACGCGAGACGGATTCGAACCAGCGACCCTCAGTATTCTACGCTAACATATTACCATCAAGCATACCGCGACCAGAGAGTCCGGTATTTGACTGATATTCATTCATGATGAGAATTCCCAAATTTACTACATAATCTAAATAATCATAAGCTTAAGTTTAACGCTTACATATTAGTAAATTAAATAATAACATTGAACCGAAATTTCTCGAATGGCAAGGGTATAGTTGTGACGGCCTGGGTCCGTCACTGACCTTCCCCCCCCCCCCCTCCCATATTATTTTTTTTTCTTTTCCCTATCCTATTTTCCCCAAACACCCCTTTCCCACTCTTCCCGGATCCCCCCCCTCCACCTCCCAGTTCTATGGGCGGGCATCGTCCGAAGAGCCCAGTCGTGCTATAAAGGGTAAGAACTCAATATGACTTCCCGTGATTTGTGTCAAATAATTGTGGTAATTTAAATTTGACAGTCAATACTCTTCGAGGGAGGATTGGATTGCAATTTTCAAATATTGTCTCAAAAGTTAATTTCTTTTGCTGATGCCTGAAATCAGGCGGTTGTTCCTTTTGTTGTTGTTGTCGACTGTTCATCTAGGGTTCATCAATTTCTCACATCTCATTCCTCACTAGCTTATAAGCCTTTTGTGCTGTCATGCATCTTACATTTGTTTTCTTATGAAATGTCAAAATATATGTCTCCGAGATGCTTGAATACATGTTAAGTTGAGAGCTTGAGAGTTGTGTCGGGGGTTATTGGGTGCTACCCAGGAGCCTAGAGGCGAGCAGTTCCCGAACCCCATGATCTATTTGCCCTATCAAATGTGGCCGTTCCCAGTCCAATCACCCAATCCCGTCTCGGAAAACCCTCTTAGTGCCTAAAATTTATTTGTGGCAATCGTTTTTCCAAATTACTTTATGAAGGTCGGCATGCCGATCGCAAGGGCGTGCGTCCCGTTCTCGCGGGAGACGGCATGCCCCGAATGTGGATGATGTCCCGGCTCCTGAATCACGGTTCGCGTGATCCCGGGCGGGGCTGGGGCCGCACTATGGGGTACAGTGGTAGCGCTCACTTTCAAAATCGTAGAACTTTTGAATGAATTGAGATATCAACATAATTTTTTTTTACTTGAAAGCTAAAACCCTAAGGAATAGAAGAAAAATATGTATTAAATGAAAAAAAAAAACAATAAAAGTCTGCAGAAAGTGTGCGAATGCCGTTATTTTTTCCAATTATTTTTATGGACTAAAATAAATCGGCGAAAAATAAATGAAATAAAATTTGTGTAACAAAAAACTATTTCTTATTTCGACTTGGTTTAATCTTATTATCAATGAGCGTGAGAAAAATAGTAGATAATATATATTTCTGTTTTTAAACATTTATTTTTCGCAAATTTATTTTAGTCTATAAAAATAATTGGAAAAAATTACGGCATTCGCACACTTTCTGCAGATTTTTATTGTTATTTTTCATTTGATACATATTTTTTCTCTATTCCTTAAGGTTTTAGCTTTCAAGTAAAAAAAGTTATGCTAATATCTTAATTCATTCAAAATGTCTACGATTTTGAAAGTGAGCACTACCTCTGTACCCCATAGTGGGCCGTCACCTTACCCTGTAATGAAACTTCAATGAATATTACCTGGATAGTTAAGAAACCGCCTTGGCCCATCCAACACGGAACATCGATAGTACCCAGAAGAGACCACCCAGCTGGCCAATACCCATAATTAGGTCGTTCAAAGCAACCTCGATCTGCATCCCGAAGGGGGAAGGTCGGAGATATTAAGTCTGATAAGGCAGAGGACGGAAGAGGTGGGTTAGGGCAGGGAGGGCTTAGCCGGAGAAAATTCGATTGGGGCAGAAGTAGTTAATGGACATTAGCAATGAGTGGACATCGAAGGCTGAAGTTTGGGGAGGCGGGAGAGATATAATGCGAGCAGTCGGACACCATCGTAACCACACGTACATCATGATATGACAATTCTCCATTTACAAGAATTGATATGTGAGGAATAAACAATCATTCATAAACACCATATTCTTGATCTTCCATTTCCATCACAAAAACTAAGTCTTCACTTCTGAATTTGCGGTAGCTTCATGAAGGAGTGAATTCAAAGACTTAACTGATTCATTGTCCTAGTTCTAACAATACAATGGCTAACCCCACGATTTCGGATCAGCATAAAACATACGAGCAATGTTGTGAATTTAACTATGACCAAGTTGTTGGCATATTCTGAACAGGAATGTAAGCACAAGGAGAACGTTAAATATCAACTTATACAAAGAATTGAACAATCTGAAATTTTCTGATACCGCTCCAACCAGAGATAAAAATCAATAGTAATTGGGTATTAACGACCAATTGAAGCCCATGCAATTAAATATGGACAAACACCAAATCAACTTAATCTCAGAGAACATAACAGCAATTTCGTGGGCTTCCGGATGATGTGCGTTAGGCGCTAAGACGTGAACTCGCGAACTTCATCGCAGAATGAAGAGGGAGAGATCAAAGGGAGCACACCGCTGTCAGCACTCGAGTCGGCACGTCCACTTCAGCGTCCACGACGGTCCATCCACTCGTGTCACACGCAGTTCATAAAAAGGGCCGAAAATGCGTAAATCAGCGACGAGGGACGGAACCGACAACACTTTCACGCATTTCTATCAATTTATGGCCGCGAAGAGCGGTTCACGGAAACGACCCGAGGAGGAGGAGACACGAGGTGGGAAGGAGGGAGAGGAGGAGGAGGAAAACGAGACGGCAAGCGGCCTTTCTTCTTCTCCTCCGCGTGGAGCGACCGGAAAGGAATTGGCAATCGGCCACCTGCTGGCCCCCTCGCCGTCGAAGCGCAAATAAATGTCTCTCGCTCCTACTCAGGGTACGTGGGGTGGCGATAATTCAACACGGCCGCGCGGGAAATATTAACAATAAGGAACTCCACGGCTTCATTACGGAGGAATTTATGGGGTGCTAAGAATAGGCGACGAATCGCGAGGGACGTAGAACAGGGGGGAGGGGGGGGGGGGGGGGTGCTGAAAGAAGTTCCCCCGCCACGCCCAATACCCCCGCCTCCCCTGCCCCTATCTCCGTCCGCGCAATACATCATCCTATTACTCATCGCGTTTCCGCCAAAACACATGCCCAAAAAAAAAGTCAACAAATTCTCAGAAGTGGATATAATGTGTGAAAAATCTCGGAGTCTAGCCGTCTCAGCCGGGGAAAAAATCTGACACTCTCCGTTTTTCCACCAGAAGACCTCTTCATCGGGTGAAGGGTTTGAAAGACTTAGAAGGTTCCGAACAGTATATTGCATAAAAACTGTTTAACTCGGTAAACATTCTACATGAACCTAACAATTTAAGCTGATGCACAGCGAATTTATGGACTTATGTTGGAGGCAATCAAAAATAATTCTACGCTTCTGATAGCGTATATAAGACATTAGAATGATCGTATTGCGGAATCAAAAACATTAAATTTCCCATTTCATTATTTACACAAAACTGCCAGCCATGACGGTACATGACATCAGATGCCCCATTTCCCAAATTTCCGATCTCAGATTTCCTCAGTAGCGACTACTTTCACTACAATGTCTTCATCACAGAGTAAGATAGTGCAGGGATATTGCTTTTCTAGACAAATGAAGCATCACCATCTTCAACGATGGAGTTTAGAAAAATATAATGCGTCTGAATTCTGGGGCATTACTACAAGCACAAGTTTGAAAGCCCGATCATCAGACATTTAGGAAATAATGCAGCAAAAATAAAATAAAAACATTTTTATTAAAAATAAATAGATATTCCTCAATGGAGCCAATTGGTACCAAAACAGAAAGCCATGCAAGAACGTAGCTTACACAGAGATTTTGGGTCATGAGAAGTCGCTGTCTGAACCCTTTCTAAACAACACCAATGTGTGGACGTTGGTGGATTTTGGAACGCAGTTTCCATGTCGCGACGAAGAAACCACGTTATTTTCGAATGGAAAACAGCGATTTCCACCATTTAAGCCGTTCTAGGCCTAAACCGCGGCTTAACATTCGTACTCACACCCTCTAGAGACTGCCAGCAAACCCTGGAAAACTGAAATCAGATTTTGCAATTCTCAGTCTAGCACTCCTTCAAACACATTCCCAATATATCGATTACTTACGGATGCACACGCATTCAAGGACAAAAACATTCCATCGTCCCAAAAGGAAGTCGATACGTGCTGTGAATACCTCAAAACGCACTCTTCTCGTGCTATCGTATCCGAATTTTTGGCAAGAAACACTACTCTCCCTTACTTTGCGTGAAGAGCAAGAGAAAGAAGCTCTAGGGGAGGAAGATACGAAAAATTAGATGCAGGAATTTACAAAGAATCGTCATCCTTATATTGGGAACTTAACATTTATTTTTGGCTTCACCTTCAACTTCAAATCAAAACAGAGATACTCCGACACAACGCGAATACGGGCATGTGATATCTACTGAGCGAATATTCATCTCCCAAGTATGCTGAGGAATGATGAAAAAGATATTCTACATATAAATAATACATTTCAGCAATAGTAATACCTTCGCATTACCAGTACCTTACGTAAGGGCAGTTCCATAATCCCCTCTTTTAAGGACCGATAGAGGAATAGCAATATACTCCGAAAATGAAATTGAGCTCAATCTTAGGAAGAGTGATGATTTACGATTGAATTAGGATTAATACGAAAAATATGGTTGACACTAGTACTAAATAGACGAACATCTAAACATCTCCCAGCAACTCCTTAGATGTTTTCCTAGAAATAATTAATAGCCAAAAGATAGATCACCGGCAACACAGAGAAAAATATTGCATACGTTACTCAATACACTTGTGTAGCCATACTTTTCATATATTACACCTGATTTATCGATAAGGATAATTTACGACGTGCTTTCTTTTTAACTAACTTCTTCCACATTAAATTTAAGGTGAAAGAACTAAACATATATTTCTATTTGATTTGATAGATGTTTCTTTCGTTTTTCGATTCCCTATAGAATAATTGTCCTCGACGGCAATCTTAACAACCAACCTCTCCATGAGCTATTTAAAAACACTATTACAAAGCCAAAATAATGGTAATTCCGAGTCAACTTCAACCGATTAGAGAAAATATTGCCTCTCCCCCTGAGGAATTTACCTCGGTGATCATATTTTGAACTCACTCTACACAATCCGTTAATTTGGATTCGCACTCTTAAAAGGAACCCCCTGCGACGAACAATCAGAAAACACGGCAAGACCCCGGCCCCCGCATGATACCTAAGTACGCGCTATTAAGTTGGTAAGTAGGCACAATAACATCCGTCGACCTTGATGCAGTTGGCACACTGGTCGCCATTAGCCGAGTTCACCTCCATTTCCTTTTTTTCAAAAGAGAACAAATGACGAGATCAAAGCACCTGCGTCGACTGATTGGGTCAAGTACCATGGCATTGAAGTGCACCTCATTACGTCCGTGCATCCACCCAGCGGAACACGAGGGGGTCGGTGAAAAAAATGACAGACGAGATGCGTGGCGTCGTTTTCCCGCGGCCTCACCGATGCTACGCGCAGACGGGGCGACAAGGATAGATGCGGAAACCGACGTACTTCAGGGCACGCGACTTCCTTCCTCTAGGACGCAGACCAACTGCTGCAATGGTTCATATTTTATTCAAGTCTTGCCTTGAGACCTCGGTGCTGGTCGGCCATTTTCAAAGGAATTCCGCTCGAACAAATTCGACCCAGATGTTGGTAGCATGCTACTTTGGCCTGCCATGGTCCCTGACTGCACTTGGCGAGATGACATCGATAATAAATAACCCGAATTATTAATTTTCAGGCGCACCACGTTACATAATTTTAAAGCAGGAACTAAGATAAAAACACAGGCTACACAGACTGTGCAAAAACACAGACCGCAAAAAAAAACTATTTCGGCGAAAAAAACAACCATCGACTGTAGACTTCTTCGAAATCTTTTCACAACGGGCATAGGAATACAAGTAAAATAAAATAATTTACGATCAGAAATAGAGTGCCCTTACTTAAGCCCTCCAATGGCCAAAACCGGACAACCGGATCACCATGAAAATCATGCATATGGTTTAACATATTATAAAGTATCAGGCGTCACTTAGTGAAAGTTGTGTACTTGAACATTCATTTTGGAATTATGAACACTATAACCCGTTTATTTTTCATTTAGGTTGCAAAGGGTACTGGCCCTGCTCTTCGTACCCCAAGAAAGCAGGAATATTAGAATTGTAATGCTGGATGACGTAGAAAACCTACAGTTCAACTATGAGGAATTTTCCAGATATGATCCACAACAATTTATACATTCTCACGATTACTAACAAAAAAATTAGGAAGGCTTCCTATAATAATTGCGATTAATCACCACGTAACATAACAATTTCGCGTATTTGAACTACTTATTGCAACAAATTATCACACAGGAACGTTCAACCAGAGCCAGCGAAGTAGCTGCTCCCTGGGTAATTCTATCGGCTACAGAGTGGGGAACCTCGTTTAATTTACGGAGGTTCTGCACACACCCAACTATATTTCAGTCAAATGATATTAACGTTGTCCGGTATATCTGGAAGATAACTGGAAGCACATTAAGGGTTAGGAAACACTACCTATACGTGAATTTGGAACGTAGGTTTTCGCAGCGAAATCGATCGTCGTCAGAGGCTTTCGGGTGCAGCTGCGTTTTACGCGTTGTCGGAGTGCGAGCTTTCGCGGCCATTGCAGGACGCATCATCGGGCAATAAGCCTATTTTAATTAAGCCAATTACATAATCCATTGGGATATGTAAATACGGAGTTCGGTCCTCACATATAAAACTGACCTTCCGATTGAACTAGTATAGTTCATTTTCATGTTTTTTCGGGAAGGAATGGAAATAGTTGATCAATTCCGCCATCTTCTGCTAATTGAGTGCGAGAGAGGCCTGCGGGCGGCGACAGAAAGGTTCCAAGGAGTGTACTCACGACTGAGGAGTAGCGTGGGAGGAGGAGGACTGCGTGGAGTGGTGCTGGCTGACGGCGGTCGTCCACTCTCGGACCCTGGCTGCAGCTGGCGAGGGCGGGGACGCACCGCGGGGGTCCGGCGGCTTCTTGGCGGGGGTCAGCCGGGGGATGCCGGCGGCGGCCTTGGTGACCCCGGGCCGCGACGGTGACAGGGAGGAGCGGGGGACGTGGTTGGCCGCGGGTCCCGAGGACGCAGACGCGGCGGAGCGACACTTGCTCTCCGCGGCGCCGGCTACGCTTAGGGTTGCTCCCTTCTGGACGGCTTTCACCGATCTGCAAACAAAGAGTGGAAAAAAATCACCATTTTGATTCACGTGGAAAACGTACATAACGCAGTTGAGTCATATTTAACTCAGCAGATTCGCATAATTACACAATCCAATAATAATTTCAAACCAGGGAAGTAAGTCCTAGCATATTAAATGCCTACGTATATCCCTTAGAGTCAATACAGAAACATTTGGAAATGAGTGTAAGTTCACTACACAAAAAAAATTAGAAAAAATAGAATGATTGTTCCCATTTTTTTTGGAATCATAAACGTACAAAACGCAGTTAAGTCATATTTAGCTCAGCAGATTCAATCGCATTATTACACAATCCAAGAATAATTGCAAACCAGGAAAGTAAGTCCTAGCATATTAAATGCCCACGTATACCCCTGAGAGCCAATATAGAAACATTTGGAAAGGAATGTAAGTTCACTACACAAATAATACTAGAAAAAATCCTGAGAGCCAATATAGAAACATTTGGAAAGGAATGTAAGTTCACTACACAAATAATACTAGAAAAAATAGAATGATTGTTCCCATTTCTTTTGGAATCATACTAACCACGAACCACGCGCCATAAAAATGATCCTTGCAAGATAAAATGTGAATGTTTTTCAAGTATATAGCATAATGGTACGACGCAAAATTCAGGAGCTACCTGAGAGCGATAAGTAAACTACACGAACATTAGGAATAGCCAACGTTGGTCAGAGTACTCACGACATTATAGGCTGGTTAGCACAACCTACTTTTTGCTTTAAATCACGGATGGCTAACACGGGGCACCACCCTTGGCCGTCGACGCGTGCACTAAATTACAACGGACCGAATTCACAAACACACGTGTGCACTAGTGAACTGGAAAGAACTGGACATTCTACATGCAGGGCCCAGGGAGCGCGTGGGACTAACGAGATTTTAAAAGATGACGGAATGGGAGGATGGAGGGAGGGTTTCCAAGGAAACTCCATCCCCGCAAAGTGGAGATCATCACTCTCATCCCGTCTGCCCCATCCACTCCGCTCGGAGAGCGCGGGGCAATCCCACCCCACTCCCGCAAGCGTTAGTCACGCTCGCGCATCACGCTCCGGGCAGCGCCCGGGGGCGTCAAAATCCTCGCCTAATGGCCTCCTCCGAAATGGGATCCTCCAGCGCGTCACCCTCGGCGTTCCGGAAATTAATTTGATGCAATTAAAAAAGAGGAGAAGGGCCGCTTCGTCTCATATGTCCAGCCTGCGAGGTTCACTCTAGGCGAGCTTTCGCCTTTCGTGGACGTCGCCTCACACGAGCGCAAACAAGTCGGGGAGACGAGGAAAACAAAATACTATATTGCGGGCGTCCAGTTTTATGATTTTCAATTTAAGTCATGCATATGCATGACCTCTATTACGCCCACGGCATCCGACTTCATCATCGCATCCATGATTAACGCCAACATATTCATGAGCGTAAGATTCGCTCGCTGGTGACACTCTCGCTTACTACGCAATCGAAGGAGAGTCCAGCAAAAACGGCGTCTTCGATTACACACGTTCCGGGGACGAACATCAGTTTAAAAACGCAATAACCCCCGACACAACGACTAAGCGTCCTTTCAATGGTTACGGGACAATGGTAACACAATAACACAACACACAATGGTAACAATAACACAACAATGGTAACAATAACAAAATAAAAAGTAACACAATAAGGTTATTGTGTTACCATTGCCGCAGTAAGAAAGTTAATTCTTGAGCCCTGATGAAGCCTTAATAAAAAGGCGAAACGTTGGCAAAAAAAGGAAGTTGAATTTCTTAAAAAAGATTACCAAACCTCCATAAATTAACCCATATATTATTAAAGTGGTCAATAACCATCCAAAGAAGTTATTCAACTGCAATGCAAGTGTCCCTTGTAAAAACGACAATTTACGCGTGGGGAACATTCAAAGCCTTTTCTATTCATATTTACCTAAGAATTCCAGGCATTCGATAGCGCTTCCTGGAATTCACTACCCTCGTAAAACTACTGCGGAGTAACACGTTTCAGCGGACTACACAAAAAGTCGCAAAAACCGCACAAGGGTCCCTTCAATTCGCTCGGGTTTTCCACTCCCGTAGTCGCCACGAATATTCAGAATCTTCACTCGCACGCACGCACAAAGAGACCCCTGGGAAACCCCAAGTGCATTATATATGCACGTCCTGCCCACGACTCCCCACACACCCCCAACCCCCGCGGCAACCCCCGGTGCAAGGAGGGCGGGTGGTGTTGGTGTCGGCGGGCGAGAGCTGCCATCGACCCGGCCGGCGGCGCACACAGAGGGAGCGGGTGCATTCGCTTGCACCACACACACACACATACACACCCCGACAATCGATATGCGACGGGAATGGGCCGTCGGACGACGCCCTGAAGGGATGATGGGCGGAGATGGGAAGCGAAACAGGGGGCGGCCCTGAGGCGTGTGTCGTGTCTGTCTGTGGAAGGGGTGGTTGGCGGGGGAGGCTTAGGCCGGAAGATGAGGAAAAGGGAGGCGGATAAAAATGGGAGGGGAAGAGAGGAAGCCAAAGGGTCACCTGGGTTCAAGCGCACCTGTGATCGCTCTGGGATCGAAACGAGTGTTTTTATTTTGAAAAGATTAATAATTTGCTCCGAACGGTTTTCGCAACCTGCACCTGAGTACCGTCAAACGAAAGCTGACTCCGATGAGAAATGTCTCCGGTATTGAGCATTATATTACGATCACGACAGGGGCTTCGAGCGCCGCAAATGAACAGAGAATATCCAAGGAATAAATTATCCGAGGGGCACAATGGGCGATTACGCTCCGGACGGCTTCGGCGACAGCTACTCAAAAGGGCAATGACAGCAAACAAATTACGTAAAACTTGCACGAAGTTTTTCTTTAAAGAACTTGTCATGATGGAAGATATTTTAATTAACTTCCTGTCTATGGAAAAATATGGAGCCATGTCTTTATTACGCTTTACATCAATCGGCGTCTCAATACAATCATGTATCTAAATAACTAAATTTAGAAACAGTTCATTTGGAAAGATCAAAAGTCAATGACTGAACATTACAAAATAAGACAAAGTCCATAAATAGCCAGGAGTATTCCGCTAAAATCAGTGACTGAGCATCACAAAATAAGACGTAGTCCATAAATAGCCGGGAGTATCCCGCTGAAGTGAAATTGCTTTGTGGGGATTCATTGGCAGTACAGTGAAAACTCTAAATTCAATTGGCAAATTTTTAAAATGCAACTATTAAAGCTCGCTGTAAAGAGGCATACAAGAGAAGAATTAGATCGACAGGGGAAATAGGAGAAGAAATTAGAGGAATAACGTCTAATGTTATATCGCCCATGTAATCTAAGATCTTAATTAAAGGAAAAACAAAACATCCGTGCCCTGGGTGGGATTCGAACATGCGTCCTTTACCGGTCTGACTACCACGGATGACAGCAACCTCAGACTTGATGAACACAAATGATGATGAAATTGATATAAAATAAAAGAAAAAGGAGTATAAAATATGATAGAAAGAGCTTCGGGAAATAATGACGGACGAGAAAGACTGCGAGTGGTTTGTCTTCAATAACGAAAAGAGAAAACTTACAAGAAGCGCATGACATGCGCAAAGAAACTAAAAAACCGAAACAAAAAAAGAAGAAAAAAAACTAAAACTAAAAGAAACCGCCAAAATATATTAAGATCATTGACATTTCACTCCGAGGAACAAGCCACATTTCCAAGGCATTCATTCCGCAGCTAACTGCAGATACGTCCCCAATTTCATTCATCAAGATAATGGAAACAGGGAAATGTTTTTTGCCCCCTTTTTAAAGCGTTGAGGGTCAGAAAAAAATCATAAATTCTCTAAGTCACATAAGAGATCGTGAGTTGGACTATAGCACCGAATCCAGGTGGGACGGCTGTGGTGGCCAGAGTACTTTCTTCAAAACCGGTGAGCCCGGGTCCATATTCCGGTTATGAAAGATTTTTCAGCGGAAAATCGGGCATAACTCGTGTTCCGCGTAGGCAGTAATTAAAGAGGAGCACTAGATGGGACTCAAAACTGTGGCTCTCTAAGGGTTTGTCCTGAAGCGTGGGTAGATCTTAGCTGTCAGCAGCCCACATTAAAAATAACAACAATTACCGAATGGCGGGGGACACAGTACTTCAGATAAGCCCAAAATCGAGAGTATCAGGGTGGATTTAGCCCGCATCCCAACTCCATGACACGCAGCCAAAAAAGCAGGCGCCGCCGCCGCCGCAGAGCAGGTGTGGCCACCATGCGGGGGAGTTTGACTGCCACTCCCTCTCCAGTCTCCCAAAACCATCCTCTCAACTCCGCACCCCTCCGACGGAGAGGCCGACTGAAGGATTGGCGAAGTGAAGGGCGATTGAGCGTAAGGCCAATCTCCCTCCCCCGCTCGGAAAGAGTGAGAGGATTGTTGCCGCGCCCGGGATGGATTGGGAGCGGCGAGGCCAAGGGGGAAGACCGCAACGCACGGCACCCAGCCAATCGCCGGAACGAATCGCGGACGAGCGAGAGAGAATTCGCGTTCACGGAGAGAAGAGAGCTGGAGCCTCGGGGCAGAGGTCTCGCCGGCTATCGCTGGGAACTGCAAAACGCGAGCTTCGACCATCCCCCGAGCGAGCATTTAGTTCACTGCGGTGCAACGGCGCCTAAAGGTGGATCATACTGCCGCTCAGACACGAAACGTGTCCGTATCGCTATCGTTTAGTCCAGGGGTTCCCAAACTGGGGGGCGCGCCCCCCCAGGGGGACGTGAACACATGTCAGGGGGGGCGTGAAGACATGTCAGGGGGGGCGTGAGCGCGAGACCAGTTAAAAGTAAAAATCTCTAAGGAACATAAAATCCATACGTTTCTTTAACAAATTCTATGGTGTATTTTAAAATCAACCTTGATATTTATAAAACGTAACAATCCACTTGTGTAAAACTCTTTTATAGAAAAAATATCTATCGTATGACTGCGATGAAAAAACCATTTTCATCAGAGTGACTACTGCAATACAAAGGCGAACATAACTTTGTGATTTAAGTTTAACTTTAAGAAGTTATAAACTATAGTGTGACTGGTCAGGTGGTCCTATAAACCACCCGTAGTAAAGGGTTGGGTCTCCTTCAACGCCGAGGCTCGGACTCCAAGTTCGGGTGCCTCCCAGGTACGGCACGAAACGTAAAGTGCCTTTTCGGGTCACATCCCTGGTTCGACCAGACGTCGAGATGTTTCGCCTCGCTTGGAAACCTCTCTTCCTCGGAGCATCGAGCGGCAGCGGCGTATCGTCCAGGGCGGCAGGAAGGCGATCTCATAATTATGCATGATGATGTGTGTTTCCGCCACGCTGCGGCGCGTTGAGCACCGGTGGGCACCGAGACTCATCGCCACCCTAATGGGTAACACCCATTTTGCCGGGATTTACGAGTGCTTTTCAATAGGTTTTCGCCTCAAAAGGGCAGCGCGTTGGCATTGCTCCGGCTTTCTAGTTATCCCGAAATGAGCTCCTCGTGACACCCGGCACACGGGAAACCGCCCATCTCGCAATAGACCCGCTTCGCCAGCGCCTTAATACGACTCCGCGAGAAGGCACATCCCCCGCCAGCAGCAACTCACGCTCGCTCAACCGACTGTGAAGTTTAAAAACACATAAAACCTCGGATAGTATGGAGAGATACTTAAAATTCACTTCGAACCCGAGAACCACCTTTATGGACTCCGTCAAATTTTCAGTTGAGCAACAATCGATTATTCACACTATAGTATTAGGCATGTATCCTATTTTCTCATATTCAGATCATAAGATCATCGGTGAATCAAGCTAACACATTCTTATCGCAAGATTAAAATTTCCAACTCGTTAAAAAACATCTCCTGGTCCGAAAGAGTTCACAATAACTCCCATTTAGTCACTTCGAGCTGTTTGATGGGCGTATACCTAAATAACCAGAATATAAAATTACGGAAGAGACGCTATCAACAATATAAGACTGCGTCAATAACTTAAAATGACAGAACTATAGGAATAATTTCATTCATTCAATATTTTTGTTCCTACAAAGTGTTACATGTTCATTATTTGTAGGCTTGGAATAAAACCTGACACCAGAATCCAGCGTAAAAGGTTGTCTGTGACAGTGAATTAGGCTTTCACAAATAAATCTATATGTAATGAAGGTACTATACGCGTGTACGAAAATTAACGCTATTACCGGTCAGGACAGAACGTTTTACAATACATGACACAATACCTCTGAAATGGAGGTTTCATATTGATCGTCGAAACCAACTTAAAAATTAGAAACAATATAGATGAACCCTTGAACGATTTTATGACACATTAGGAAACAGTGTTCAACATTTCAAATTAAAATTGCATCAGTCACCTTAAGTTCACAGTAGATGAGGTGGAATACATCTGTTTTCCCTTCTGAAAAAAATGGAAACCCGCGGCTTGATAAAGTTTTTTCTACAAGCACTTCGGATTAATTTATCAATCAGCCTCAATTAATATTGCTCACGTGAGTAGGAGCTCGAGCACGAGGCATATTCCGAATTCGGTTGAATTCAGACCGCAACACTAACAAAAATAAAACCCAAATTTTAAAAACAAGGAGTGGGTGGTTTCCAAGACACCAATTGCGAAAAAATGAATTACGCCGATTCCAACAGCGACTCTCTCTCCATATATTCATAAAACTTTAAATCTAAACTGCATTCCTATCGCTGATACATCTACAATCGAGGAAATAACCGCATACAATTCAGGGGACAGAATCCATGTATTTTAAGATGCTAAAAATAAGTGACATGGTATTTATCTGAAGATATTACCACCTCTGAAGTTAAGTCGCATTTAAGTCATTTGCAATTATGAAAACGATATCATCCGTCACCTCACCTTAACACAAGGTCTTAATGGGAGAGAGTATCTAAATCAGTAACGAGACAAATGAGATAACATTACCAAAAAAAATAAGTTGAACAATTAATGAATGGTATTTATCGCAAGAACAATTTTATAAATGGCTGGAGAGAAATCTCACATTCACACATACAATTTATAACTGGTTTAAGCATTAAAATGAAACGACTGGCCAATTAAACTCTCCAAAGATAAAAAAATAACAAAAGACTGAAACAAAGGCCAACAGTTGATTTCAATACACAATAGAAGAGATGACTGGCGTTTCTCAATGAGAAATGTCAACAACGACAGGACGACTCGGAATGAGAGGAAAAAGTGATCATCAAGAGATTTTCTTTGGGAAAGGACACAAGACTCGCAACTTTCGGAAATCGATTCCAACGATACCAGCCGAAGATACTGACCCGTCGAGATACGACGGAGAACACGGGACAGGTGGCCCGGATCTCCATTTAGAAGGGCAACACTCTCCCACGTGCCCATTCCGCAGTGGTCGACAGTTTTAGACGAGCCCTTTGCCATAATTATTCAACATGTTGGACCCCGGCAAGCGAGTATGTACCTTGTAAGCACTCAGCCTCCTCTTTAATCTCCAAGAAAGCCAGTACAAGGCAGCCAGCGATGGAGATCAGCCGGCATTATCTTAAGACAGGATTCTCAAGCAACCTTCTCGGTGCAACGGCCGTGTTGTATGACAATTCTCACCTGACGACGCTAACCGCAAATACGCCTCGTATACGGCCTGGTGAGAAACCATTCGTTGCAGGGATAATGATTAAGCACTTAAACTCACTTTAAGACACGTGGTGATTTCAGAAAAGGATACATTTGACGTAAAAGTTTGAAGAATCTGAATCTAAACTGTTATCAGATCGTCGGTAACAGTGTGCACTGAATCTTTTGCAGGGATTAAAGGTGGAGAGCTTGAAGAAGACTCTACAAAAGCATTTTAAACTCTGTAGTATGTACCACGGTACGTTAGCGAAACCTGTTTAGGATACATCGCACCATCTAGTCTTAACTTAAAACCAAAACAAGATTTATGCCAACGGCGGGATTCGAAACCACGATCTTCGGTTAGTCAGTCAGCGTGTTACCATTCCCGCCTCCGATGATGGTAAAGTACGTTATATCACGAAATAAAATTAGACATAACAGATCATGGACGGAGAGGTTATAAAAATCATTTCTCCGCGCAAAATAAGCATCAAAGATAAAGGAGAATTAACTGGAATTTTATTTAGGCTTATTTTGCACACTTGCCTTCTATTTTTACGAAAAATATGTACATATATATTTCAAAACTCACTTGGCATTTGAACACTACAATTTTTAACGGATTTATATAGTCTATCCCAGATAATGACGGAAATATGGAGGCTGTATTGAACGCAAAGCTGCTTTGTTACCTTGGTGGATTTATTTACCATAGCAGTAAAACCGGTTATATTGCTGCTAACTACATGATTGTTCCCGTGACAGCAGAGCGTGCCTGATGTAGAGTGCAAGGAGGTTAGAATGTATTCGAGGAGGCATTGGCATGCCTTGATGAACTCTTCTCGGGCTCTACACCGGGTGAGTGAATGTAATGCTGCCGACGTTTCGGGTAGCGACTCGTTACCCATCCTCAAGGCAAATGTCACGTAACTAAACCGTCCGTTGGTTTTATACGGACGCTGGCGGTGGGGGATTGGTCGAGCCCCGATTGTTGAGCTGGAGGACCGTTGACCGTTGAACTTTGGCCGTTGACCGTTGGCCTCGCTCTGTCAACCTGTATTCTCTTCAGGATTCTATTCATTTGTGACATTTGCCTTGAGGATGGGTAACGAGTCGCTACCCGAAACGTCGGCAGCATTACATTCACTCACCCGGTGTAGAGCCCGAGAAGAGTTCATCAATGCAATTCGCCGGCAAAGCGTGAAATCTTATTGGCATGCCTGTGGGTATCAATGAAACCAGAATGGGGGTGCTTGAGAAGGATTAGAACCCACCCACTCCGTACAAAATAATGCGTTACATACAGTCTCTTGTGGAGACTGCTTGTGTTAAAGTATAATTAATAACTTAAGTTAAAATATAAGTAATCGCACCCAAAGTTCATCGCATCATAGTAGTCAATCTTCCAAGGGCTATTTCATGTAGGTATTAATGCATATTCCTATAGGAGTTAATTTTATCAGTAAAACCAGTTCGACCTAATGGAATAAATAATGCTCTTCGTACTTCCCCACAAATTTATTTTAAACCCAACAAGTTTCGACATTAGCACGTTATTTTCAAGGGTACAATCTCCAGGGTATCAATCAGGGACAATCAAGGGTACAAGGAGATTGTACCCTTGAAAATGACGTGCTACCGTGGAAACCGGTTGTGTTTAAAATAAATTTGTGGAATAAGTGCGAAGTGCGGTATTTCTCGCATTATGCCATCATTCCACAAAGTAGAGCCTGCAACAATTGAAAAAAAATAGTTGGACCTAGTTTAACCTAATTTAAATTTAATTTAAAACACATGTATGCCGATTGTTTGCGAATTTGCGCACCTCACTCGATTTATTATACGAATGATTAAAATGCATGCTATTATTAATTACGTTAAAATGAAAAGTTTGGCCGATAGAAGAATCGAGTGGAGAGCTAGGTCAAACCAATTCTAGGATTAATGACCGATGATGAGGATTCTATTATTCATTTAAGTACTCTTAAGTGTCCACGTGCAAAATCAGCTTCGTCCGTACGAGTATTGCGAGTAGCAATCTCGCATGCCTGTACCTACCAAGATGGCTGCTGGCTTCCCAAATCAGCTGCGATGTCTCCTCCAGCACAATCTAGCCTCCTAGGAAGGGTCGCCCCCTGCCACTTGTCAAGACTTGCAGTGAACTACGCGGATGTCTGTCCGCCACCAAGGGGCCAACACTGCCGCTCCCGAAGCATCACAGAGGCCAAGATTCCTCCTCCCGCTCCCTACACGCACTCCCACCCGACGCTTACACGATTCCCTCCTCCGCGAAGGGCAAAAAAGGTCTTGACATTTTCCTCACCTTCTGTAGAACTCACCTTTCACCCCTGAGATAACCGGGCGCACGTTCAGAATTCCACAGAGAATTCCTTCCACTCGTCGAGAGCTCCCTTCACTCAATTCCATGCCCGCACGCATCCTCAATCACTGCTTCGAGCTCAAGATGGATACGAGCACTCCGAAGGGCCGAACGACTTACTTTAGCACGCTAGGGTAATTGCTCCGCGATTGCAATTCCACGTTCGCCTTCCACCTTGCTTCTCCTGACGGCACACTCCTCGTGAGGGAAAGGACTGGCTATAGTTGCCTGACATAACCTCTGAGATTTGGCAATAATGAGGAATGATACCTTACTGCACATTTAGAAAGGTAATAATAAGGGCATCAATTCAAACAGAAAAACGTACTAATTGACTGATAAATTAAGGTTATCATTAATACTAAGAACACCCAAAAACATGGCCTCTTCCTGTAATCCAAGGCACCGATAACCTATGACCATACCGATTACCTCTATGTCCGTTGCCATCACATACAAAATGCATAAGTGCAGAAATCTTGTTGTAAATTATCCTCTTACGAGCTGTTACAAAAACTTTTTCAGCAAAATGAAAGCATAATTCACCTTAAGCCCCGGCCTTAAGTATTCATTACATTTCATTATTAAATTAAGTTAAATTTAACTATCATTAATAAAACCACAGAGAACATAAAATTGAGGGTGCATTAAATTTTACACTGCATTAAGGGAAGACATTATTGACAACAACTCTGCGGCTTGAAGCCATAAAGATCAACGTGACGTGATGATAGATTTTTACTTCAACCGCCACCGTAATGGCAAAAAATAAACTTTCCTTTTTCGCACCAGGCGATCTCAAGAACAGAATTATTCCGATAGTTACGAGGTGCGATTTCATTGTAGCAGGCCGCAATCATTTATAGCTCCGCTTATCTCGGGCGGGCGAGTATTTTCTCAAAGGACACCCGCGAACTGACGTCGACGCAATGAGAAGGAAAACAAGCTGGTGCGCGCTCCAGTGAGCCAGGGGAATGCAATTACGCGCCGCTCATTATTAAACGACGAGCAGCAACTACAAGCAGTTAAGGCACGACCGTATTCGGGGAGGCATAAAAGATTGCATCACTTCCTCCGCGAACCCCATTGATACACTTACCGGAGCTCGCGAGAGGGGCGGGATAGTAAGATCAGAAGGGATGGTGCGACCGCGGTGGTGTGACCGCACAGCTGGCTCCCTACGGCACCCGTGTGGGTGTTACGGCCAGGGGCACTTCCCCCGTGACGTCACCCCATACGGTGAGCGGCGCGCGGCGAGGCTCGAAGTGACAGCCACTCGTTACATCACGCGTAACATTCGACTCGCGGACATGATGCAAGTGAGGGAAGGCGCCATCAATCAAAGCCGATCCATTCGGTGTGCGAGGGGTAATTATCCTTTCACGCCGCATAACGAAATTCCCCCCGAATATTATATACATTAATGGTAACGCAACCTGTAACCATACGGAAATTAACCAATGAGAGACTTCCCTACGAGTAACTCACTTTTCCCAACGCTGGTATTCATGAAGACCGCCATTACGGCGCTCTGAAAATTGACAAGCAGTATTTCCTTCCGAATACTTCTCAACAAAGATCCAAACGTAGTTACATGTTCCCTCGTCATCATTATCATCACACGTAATCAATCGTAAGAATGGTTTTCACGCAGCTCTCCAGTGGGTTCTCCTATCATCTAACCTCCTCATATTGACATAATTCTTCTCTTTCACATCTTTCGCTAACTGCTCCATATATCTCACCCTTGGTCTTACTATGCGGTTCAACCCACTCTTTTTTCTCAGACAACTGCCTGCAAGAGATCATAAATCAAAGTGCACCGAATGAGGAGGTCTCATCTTCCCTCGCCCCATTACGAGAGACTCATCTCGCATTAGAGGGTACGCTGTCCCACCCTCTTGGTTTGCAAAAAAGATGATTTATCAACTGTCAGGGGGGTCAGGAACGGCGAAATACTGCCAATTAAGAGAATACTACTACAATAAACCGCTTATTTCAACGCGGATGCTACTGTAATTGTCAAATGTTTATGGCGAATGAAACACCCTCCCAGGGAAACATTCTTTTGATAATTCCTTCTTTTTTTTAGCAAGCTTTTTTAAATATCATATAATTTCCCAAAACAGTGCTTGTTCTACAGAAACAATCTAAATTCCGAGCATAAAAGTTAGTTAACTCCAGGATACTTAAAAAAAAGTTTGGAAAACATACACATAGTTACAACATTTCTCTCGTCGCGACCCACAGCAAGGTGAAAATTAGTTAATCGGGTCGTAAGCTCCAGTACTAGTCGAAAGACAGCTTCCACTGACGAGTAAACAAGGCAATGAAAATTCGTAACAAAAACGACACTGTAGGTAGCTAAAATTCAATGAGAAAATGAACCCTTAATGGGGGCGTTTACTCGGAACCAGCCCCCTGAAGCTTAATGCTATCGCCGTATAACGAAAGCGTACCATTCGTGTACGGTTTCAGTTTTTCGCCACCAGTTGTCGCTACTGCCTAACGATGCTAGAATTTTTCTGGATGCATTGCTTGCATGTGAAAACATCGGTTGGTAATGAATTGTTTAATTATTTAGTGGCCAGTTAGCGTAATTTATTTTGTGGCTATTTCAGCAAGAAAACATTTCCAACTCTTGCGCTATTGTCACTGTGAGTTCTTTATCAAAGAAAACTAGGACAATGCCTAAAGAAGTGTGGTGTACTGTTGTCACATTCATCTTCAGCCTCGTTATATTAAGAATTGAAACCATATTTTTTCGTGGCATTTCACGTATATATAACCATAAATAACGATTCATCGTATTTCTATTATAATGTAACTGATCTATATTGCGACACGCTAAGGTTTCATGATAAAAATAAAAAAAACTGTAGTTAGTACAAAGCCCATATTTGTACGAAATTTTGCCCGTGCTGTGCAAAATACTAAAAAATGATTTGCTTGGTAATATATGCACTGTTTTCACAGTTACAACAGTTTGAATAAAATATGTTAAAATGTCGGAATTTGGAGCCCATGGCCCGAATTCCGACACAGATATGCTTCTAATTCCGACAGTGTGTGGTTCGTAAGTTTAAGAGCTAAAAAGAAAAATGAGTAGGAAACTGTAATGAAATAAGTTTTATTTACGCAAAAGAAAGTAATAATTTCATAATAAAGCGTTCATGACAATACTTGAAAATATTTTACTAGTCATAGCATTAAGGACAGAAGAAAATTCTACGAAATTTAGCATCTGCACATTCCTCATGGACATACTGTTTGCAAACGCTGCACAGGCTAATATCGGCACCCTGTCCTCTCTGAAAATGGTGAAATACCGGCGCTCTTTTTTATTGGAAGGCATTTCACTAGCACCCGGCTTGCCTGCGTCTCCAGTTCAGAATTTCTTTTTTCCGGAATGCTTTTTCATCAAAGTTGTAATTATTTCCTGGCATTTGCATAACATAGTGTTCAATCACGATACTTTTTAGCTTTTCAAAGTAATATTTCACGAGCATGCGTTTTAATTTCATGGCTCTATCTTGGTTCATTCTCGGATCCCTTCTCTTTGATACATCCATGCGTCTATTCAAAAATAACTTCATCAACTTTCTACCAGCTGATTCTGCGTTTTCATCGAAATTATGTGTGATTCCATTGATTTCACAGTAGGCATAGACCCTTGTTCTCAGTCGACCAGTTACCGGCATCCCTACCTCTCCGAAAAAAAAATTCTCCGGCATAATTCCTTCTTTTGATCACAAACCAAAAGAGCAGACGACCAATATTTTTTATCATATTATTTTCTGAATTAAGAAAATTCGTGCATAACTTGCAACAGTTATTTCAATGAATTTTCGTTTTTCTCATTAAATTTTTTTATGTAAGGAAACAGCTAATCATTGAACTCTGAAAAACCACAATACACTGTTTACAAAAGTAGCACATAATTTAACGATCTCCGGTACTGTTATGTGCGAGTTAAACGGAAATTAAGAGCCGCTAGTCCTTATTCCGATACCTGTCGGAATTAGGGAATCCACGATCTTTCTAACTCATTCTTGAAATTCTCACCGTGTATCCATTATTTCTCCTAACTATGCATGCTGCACTATACAGCAACAATAGGCTGCTAAGCGGTATAAAATATATATCACTTTCTAAAAATGAAACACAGAAAATTGGTGAAAATGACACCTCAAGACGCACGCCTTTCGCACTAGAACAAAAAATGTGCACTAATACAACCTGCGCCACACCTAGGACAAGGTAATTTTTTGTGTGTCCTCGTTGATAGACGCCAGACCCGTATTTAATGACAACTGTCCAAAAATTTCAGTACTTTTAGCAATGCACCCGGGTGTCGGAATTATTCCAGTGTCGGAATATGGCGTAGGTACCTTATATCATCCAGATATCCACCCATCTATTATGTGGTTGGATTTCTCTGTAGGAAATTCAGAAAATTTGTACACTGCATTGATTGTTCCAGTTCTTTGGATTAATACAAATCTAAAAGTGACGTCAATATGCTAGCATTGTTGAATTCTAGGAGTTCTATTATAAAGCAAAATAATCTTTACATTATGCTGAGGCAAGAGGAGCATATCCTTATTAGCAATATAATGTTTCCAGATTGCTATTCCAGAACATTAGAATTATGTTTGGAAAATATGTGTTTTACATTTCCCTTTGAAACACATGGGACTGATATGATAACACATATTTTACATTATTTCATTTTAATGAGATTTAGGCAGCAGTATAAAAGAATAAATGCCGACTTAATTTTTCAAAAATCAGTCTACCAAAAATCCTCTCATTTTCATAAAACATGATGCAATTTAAAATTTTGATTTGCATTTTAAATTCAATGTGTTTAAAAATGTTTTGTTTGACAATAAAATAAAATCAGTATCTTCTCCGACTCATGGATTTCCTTGTCTCATCTTATCTCTCTGTATCACGTAGGAATTTTCTGAATATGTTGAGTGAGCTTGAAATGGTAAAAATGCACGTTATAAGCATAATGAGTTAATTCTTTTACGCATTTTTAATAATTCGTGCATAAACTACATTATTAATAATTGCATCTGAATGCATATGATATTGCCACAACGCTTGAATAGTTTTTTAATGTCGTTAAAGTGCTGTGAAGGTAAAGCGGAAATATGCCTCGAAGTATGAGGTTCTTAAAGTTATAAAAGGATACTCTTCATCAAAGATATTTTATAACACTATCACGCATGTTGTAGACAAAACTCAAGCTTATGTTTTTATTAGGTACTACACTTATAATTGGCATTAAAAGGTTTTAAATTAAATTGCAATTAGCGCCTGTCAACTTTTCCTTAAAGGTTCGAATTTAAATAATTGAAATTTACTGGTTAAAAATGCTTATTTCACTTGAATATTCTGATTATGTGATATTAAATATAAATAGTAAAATGTCCTTCCGTTGGTATTATCTCCTGTTAACAACACTTTGCCTCTCTGTTAAACTTACTTTGATTTTTAAGGATTTAGCAAACCCCTATGCACGTATAAATGTCACAAAAAATTGGCGCGCCTCCTATGACCTAATCATACGTAACAATATGAAACTTAGAGAGAATAAGAAACAAACTTAGCAATGTTCAAACGCTTCTCGGCATTATGACGAAAGAAGCTGAGATAATTTCAAATCCACCATAATGTTTTGTTCCAAAAATGCAAATATAGATGCGAGATTTGTGCACTTGTCACCCACGTTTTCCACCCACTTGCAACGTAAAATTAATTTTTTTCGCGGTGGATAGAAATTGAAAAATTAGTACGAGTAAATAAGGTGTACTTTGCTTGGGTTTCAAATTTTTGGGAACCATATTTTCATTCCTGCAACTCTTTAAATGAGATTATTTCAGTGCAACGCTCAAAAGCTAGCATCGCTAGATGCTAGCGACAACTTGCGGCGGAAGAAGGAAACCGTACACTAAGGGTACGAATTTCATTGTTGACATTCCTATCCTATATATTAATCCGTGCTCGGAACCGAAATCGTAATTTTGTACACGAAATCGTTAGATGGAATGAAAAACGGATTTTAGTGAAAAAATTAATCTTCTAACCACAACCATTCACTCATAAATCAAAAATTTAAATAAGCAAAAGGTGACGCCCACAGAAAAAGCTGCTGTGATAACATTGACATCATTTTCCTCCCGTCCTTGACTTGTCTTATGGGAAGGGAAGGGAGTGGAGGGGGGTTCTCGGAAGGTCTGCTCGCACAGATGCTGTCGCAACTGCTCCCATTGGCAGAGTCAGCTGTGTCCCCCTTATTGCAATAAGGCAAAGTCGCTTCGCGGGCTCAGAGGTTGCACCACGCCCACCTTTCCGAAAGGGTTAAAAACATCAGTTTTTCGCCCCTTATAACTTGAGAAATAATTGACGGATCAAAAAACGGAAAAATACGGGTCTTTTTACTTTACAAACTCTATCAGATTCCGCAATAAAGAAATATGATAAACGACCCCATTGCAAAACATGAGCTGATTACATTTATCACGTACAAGATTTCATACGAGTGTGGAAAAGATAATCATTATGCTATGGTGTAAAAACCATTATGCTAAGGAGCAATCGCATAAAAAGCCAATATCAACTTCTGAATCTTAGGCAATATATAATCGCACCCCCATCAGCATAGTAATTACACTCTTCCTGTCATCCTCGCAGAATACATTACAAGAACAAGAAACCAAATGACTCATTTCCATATTCTAAGAGGGCTCTACGTGGTATTAACTACTTCCTCCTTGTACAAGGATGGTTAATATATAATGGAAAAAGTCATGGAAAATCATCAATGCAACTCTCCATTTACTCGATCATTATCTTGTAATCTATTTTGCATTGGAATGCAAAAGTTATAATTCAGATTCAGAGAAGTACCTCTCGAGCAGATGCAGCATTCGATTCAGATTAACTTCCTAGATGGTATTAGTATAAAGGCGGAACGAGATTAAATACATTAAGATATTTTTTTAAGTTAAACGCGACAGCGTAAAAAAACATATAATACATTACAGCTCAACCAGGAAGCATTACGGTCTCCTAGGGATAAGAAACGTAGTAGGAGACCTCTGCAGAGAAACTGCAAGATTTTATCAAGAAGTGGTGGATATGAAGTAAAAATTATACATATGGACAAAACGGATGAGTTTATAAGACTGCGAATGATTTGCACGGTCATTTGATGAATTTCTGAAATTAAATGAGTAACAAATATGGATGTAAACTGTCAGAAGACAAACTTAGGAAGCCTAAAGAAAAGTGTTAAAAAGGTGTGTGAGCTGAGAAGAACATTAACCGTGGTGCTTGGCGGCAAGAAAATGGACGAATTTAGGCAACATTTTAAAGAGATGTATCTAAAACTAACGACATTCACGCATTCGTGTTGGCAAGCATCCAACTCCGGAAAAAAATTTCAATAGGCATTTGGAATTAGGCTATCTAGAGTTAGGAAACGCGAGAAGAAAATAATCTCACAAATCATCGGTTCAAGTTGTCGAAATGAAATTTTATAAGAGCATAATTTATCAGAGAATGACAGTATATGACTAATAACCATATTACTGCTAAGGTATTCCCCTCATATCTTTTACGATTGGCTCTGGGATACCACCCACATGGAATAAATAAAGAAGAACACATGTCTTCTAAGCCAGCCATTCTCAAATGCGACAAACAACAAATTTTGGTACGGCCACCAAAAAGTTTGTAGGAATCATCAATTTTGATAAAAAATTAAAGTATTCCTTTCTTACCAAAAGGGATGAAATTACATGCATTTATAGTTGAGAATTTAATGAACTCGTCTCACTCTCAAATCCGGCTAAATCTCAAATGACACGATTTTTTTCTGAAATCCCCGCCTGCCCCTGAAATGTTTCTCATAGAATTGTATAAAATACAGATATATCGGGGTCAAGAATTTGAATGAAGGTAGATTAAAAGACTTTGCTTCCTACAAGAACTTGTATTTACTTACCTTCATTAGAATGGATTTCTACAATGTAAAGGCCTCAACCATTCAGTGTGTCAAGCATTTTTTTCACAAGTCACGTGCGGCGAAGTGTTTCTTACATTTAAAAACATAATATATCCTAAACCATAAGCCTGAATAGCCTTAAGATTTAGGATTGGATTATGAGTAGATTAGGATAGGATATGGGTAGGAACACCTGACAACAGCCAACGAAGTCTCTATGTACATGAAATGGACAGCTGAGATTCCCCTTCCGGACTGGCAAGAGAAAACCACGAATAAGATCCAAAGGCGAGCAAGGAGGCGTATGTCCTTGCGTAGCATCGCCTGGAGCTCGAATCCAGAAGGCGACAAAGGGTTGACCAGATCCTGGAGCTGGGAATATCACAAGACGGGACTCCCAAGGGCCGCCGACATTCTCGCACACCTTCCAGAAAATGGCCCCCCGCCCAGTTTCTCAAATAAGGGAAAACGCCCAAGGTCGAGGGAAGATGTCAACAAGTCGACAGAGAGGGCACACCGGGCTGTCCATAACCTGGGACAAGGAAGACAGGTGGAGAGAGAGAAAGGGAGGGGGGGGTGAGTGAGGGAGGGGGGGGTGAGTGAGGGAGGGGGAAAGTGGGGCAGGAGACGTGGCGGGGGGGGTGGGGCGGTCCGGCGGCGAGAGGGAATCGCTCGATAACCAAGTCCACGGATGAGCCTGGGGGTGGAGGGTGAGGAAGTGCCGGCGAGGGAGATGTAAGACGAGAGAGTGGGCGTGGTGTCTAGCCAGAGTTCCGGACCGAAACTATCGCGGACTGCACCCGAGATCAATATTTAGTACCCTGTCCCTCTCCTACTCCTCATGGCAATGGACCCGGACACTTTCCGCGGATTCTGAATCGCTCGCCAATTTCCAGTGTTCTGTAAACTTTTTCTTCTTTAAACGGTTCTTAACTTCGGTTCTCGGTTCCGGTTCTTAATTTACCACTTACTTTGCATTGCTTAGTTGTAAGATAAGATAATCAATAATCATTTTCAGAGACAAACTGCTTGAAAAAGAATACCTACTTCATTATATTTTTGTGTTACATATACTATATTATGATATAATTAACGAAAATGATATGAGGACTCGCACCTCCAAAGTAGGTGGACGTAACATATACCTATCAATCAGAATATCCTTATTACGGCGGTATTTCATCACTTACTAGAATTGGACGTAATAAAATAAATCATATAGTCATTTTAACGACTGAATTAGAATAATTCGCGGCAACTTTGAAGCATCTAAGTACACTATTTCACCAGGTTTTAATGTGAAGCCTCCACTTTCAGAGTGTGGGCAGGTTTCAAGCTGGTTTTCGCGCCAATTATTTCGGTACCGATTATTATTGGCCTCGGTTCCGGTTCTAAGCTCAAGAACCGGTGGAACCGAGAACCGAAGAACCGAACCGACCCATTCCAAATTTTAATACTTCAGAAACATTAACAGATGCCATCCTCACATTTTTAATTAATGGTGTAAGGTGTCACTTCATGAAAATGAGCTATATTCATGATGATCAGTAAACAAAGAAAGTACTATTTTCAACCATATTACACACCGACCATGGTTTTGACAGCTTATTGTCCTTGATGATGACACTTGACGAAACCATGGGTGGAATTTAACATAGTGTGAAAATAATACCTATTCTTTACGCATTTCTCATCATGAACTCACATTGTAGAGTTTTTATGCAAAAACAAAAGTGATCTAATCATTAAAGCGACTTACACATATCTAATTTACCTTTTATGATTTTTTTGGCTATTTACAGAGAACTAGGCGAGGAGGATGGGTTGATGTATTCCAACAAACATCAAAGCCGAACTGGCTGGAACAATTATTTCAGCTTCTAATTGAGCCACCCTTGCCAATTAGGTCGAAATGAAGGCGTTAGTTACAAGGTAACCAACGCATTATCTACTCCACAGGGAATCTGCTGCAAAAGTCTTTAGACTGTAGTAGGACGACCATTTAGTGATGAAATTATGATAAAAATAACTTTTTCATGTAAAGGCGAAACAACTAAAATTTGTCTCATATAACAATAGCAAAACACTCATGCAAACCTCCATCACAGCATAATTTTTCTCCAGGTTAGCATTGTTCCACCTAATAATCATATCAAAATATCACATTGACTTGCTCCCTTACCTATCATTATTTATACTTATCATATCTCCCAGGTGTTCGAGTGTAAATCATAAAATGAAGCGCTCACCATAAAACAACCTTTATCGGTATTTCTTAACGTATTAGGTCTAGGATTAGGTCTTAGGATCACTTGTAATTTTCATTTAACACTCTTTGGTGATAACCTTCTCACACAGTCCGACCTAATCAGCAACATAAACACCTCAGGTGAAAAACTTACTGACAGCGAGAAAACAACACGAATGCTCTATATACTACTCAAAGAAGTGTACTGCTGGATTACCCCCAATTTAGATTTATTTCTCCTTGACCTCCTCGGGGCGCAATATTATTTTTCATCTGTATGATCCCGGTATTTGCTGTAGCAAAAGCTGGCAAGTTTTTCATCAGCCTTGAAGACAACTCCGGCAAAGGAGGAGAAACGTTGGCATTTTAAATGTAGACGCCGGGTAAAACCAAAAGTACCTACACTTCATTACGAATTTGGACCGTGAAAGTTTTTTTTTTAACATCTACATCTACATAATACCCTGCAAGTCACCATAAAGGTGTGTGGCAGGGGGTGAATTCTCACCAAACATGCACTACATATCATGCATAAAAAAGGATTAGTATTTATATACTGTTCTAAACTACACTATTTAAAAAAGATAAAAATAGCAACGCAAACACACAAAAACATGCTGTTAGTTGGGTTAGCTTCAAGTCCTTATACCAACATGCACCTACCAATGTTATTCATTGCTACACTCGTTCTGGATATATTCACCGTTATTCATATCCCTAATAGTACGAGGAAAAAAGGACATTTTGAATCTGTCAGTTCGGCAATCAATTTCTCTAATTTTGTGATTATGTTCCAGTCTACCATAGTAAGTTGGGGTTCGCCAAATATTTTTAACATCATCACTGAAAATATTGTCTTGGGATTTGTTTAACAGATTAAGTCTATATTTCAACCTGCGATCTAAAAATTTTAATTTGACGATATACTACTGTTCACAAAGAACATTAAAGTGTACTGCGGCGGCTGGGTGAGACAGGAGCGGGGGAGTAGGCTGTTCTCATGCGACGTGACGTGTGTGGGTGGCGTGAGGGAAAGTTGACGCGGAGGGGAAGGCTCGTCGCGCGGACGGAAGCGCATCCCCTGGAGCTAGCTTTTTCGCGGCCATCGAAGGGGATGAAGGGACGTGTGGAGGGGGCGACGAGGATGCTCCCTTGCAGGTCGCAGTGCCCCTGAACTGAGGCCCAGGGGAAGAAACCACTGCAGCGATGACGACAATTGAGAGCGCAGGAACTAAAGAATCTCTCGCGAAGATGTCACCTCATTTTCGTTGACACGGATTATACGGAAAGCACAAGAAGGAATTCTTTGCGAGCTCTACAGTTTTTTGTCCTCAATCAAGGAATTAACGTTTATATTCCACAGTGTCTATATGCACGAAAACAAAAACGAAACGGAAAACATTTAGTGTGGCATGTCAAAAATAATTATTTCTTTTTTATTTTGATAAAACTTTCCTACATAACTGATTAATTCACTACCCAAATTATTGCATTTCCAGATTAAAATTCACACTAAACAAGTCTAAATATATAAAAGGTCGTGAAAGACAGTCGGGTACATTTTATTCATCCTATGTAGTGACTTATTTCAACGTTTCCATCTGTATTCACTGCACATAACACCTTTCCAAAATTTATTGAACAATTTAAACAACAAGTGACCTCTTCATTGCTGGTTGAATGAAAAGCGAGGTCGCCAAGCGAGTGACTCGTGAATCGTTTTATGGCGTGACTCATAAAGAGAAAGGACTTCGCACTTTTTTCCGGAAAAAACCACTTAAATTCGGGCTGCAAAATGGGCGTATGACCTCAGTTTCTCTGTGCAAACTCTGCTATTCATTCCCTATTCTTATCAGTTTATTTTGACCATTGCATGTTAAATCGCTTTTTGATCAGAGAGTTAGACAGTGTGCAGCGTAGAGCAACTAGGTTCGTTAAAAGGTGATACGATAGGATGAGTAGTGTATCAGAATTAATACGAGAATTAGGGTGGGAATCTTTATTAGAGCGTAGTTTAAAGTACAGATTAAATCTATTAGAGAAATTTCAATCGGATAGCTTCACTGAAGATGTTAAGCATATATTAAAAACACCAGCGTATTATGCTACATTCGACCAGATAAATAAAATTAGAGAGATAGATTGTCGTACTGATAGGTTCAAAATGTCGTTTTTCCCCCGTACTATAAGAGAACACAATGGGCAGCATAGCAAAGGGATAGGTAAAGGGAAATATTTTAGAGTAGTCTGTAATGCATGATGCATATATTAATTCCTTAAATACTATAGATACTAACAACATAGTTGTATAAGACGCTATAGTTGCTTGTTTGCATGTCAATAGTGCATGTTTGGTGATATTCACACCCTGCCACACACCCACGCGGTGGCTTGCAGGGTATTGCGTAGATGTAGATGTAAATCAAAAAGGGGGGCAACAGTGACAGCACCATTGTGGCAGTTCAAGTCAGCTAAAATGTGAGTGTATTTTTTGGTTTAGTGCCAGAAGCAATGACCTCGGGAAAATCGCCGCCATAATTAAATAGCTTAAATAAGTACTGCCATCTTGAATGTTACGCTATATTAATAGTCTTCGCGCGCATATAAATGTTACCCTGGGGAGTCGATACCATTTTACGAGGCCAATTGAGCCCCTTCACCACTACGTGGAATTTGTTTGGTAGCTATCTACTAGCAGGAAGGAGAGGTCGAGTCCAGAATCCTCATACAAGAAATCAGCGTAGCACGCCAACGGCATTGAATACTGCCAACCTCATTACTGCCACTCCTCAATATCGTATAAGCTGGCTACATGAATGGAGGATGCTCTCCATATTGTGACTGAAACATTTCAGTAAAAGATAGTCGCCTTTTATATAGCCTGAGACGATGGAGATAAAATAGTCGCCTTTTTTGAAGATTTGTTCACACCTGGTCAGGAAAAACGGCAACTCTTCGCAACGCTATGTTTAAAGACTATTATCGATTAGGCGACACCAAACGACGCCTAAAATGCGGACTTAAAGGTCAATGACCCGACTGAGGCTCATGCTTTAGTCTACTCTTTCAATTTTACGTCACGCGACTAACAAGATAAATTATTTACTTCCCAGCGAGAGGCACTCTCTTAGGACTAATGCGGGTATTTACATAATGCCAATTAGGACTCCCAACTAAAGACTGACAAGAAGAAAAGAAACTAAGATAAGATCTTCATATTAGGCTATCGCTAGAAACCACACATGAAAGAACGATTCCGGGAATCTACGATTTTACCATGTAAGCTAGAGTACAAAAAAAAAACATCTCAATACGAAATTAAATCATGAAGTATATGACCACATCCATGTTGACTACCGCTTAAGAACTGCAAGTCACATCCAGCTGGAAGCGCAGCAATGCTTTCGAAAAGCTTTGCAGCTTAAGTCAGAAGGCTCTTATGCGATACTTACCCGCCATTTCCACATACCTAGAATTACATCACGAAAAAGAGACAAAATCGACGACAAAAAGTTCATCATGCGTTCCGAAGAACTCATTCATACTAGTGACTGGGTTAACACTTATGCACCATCTCATTTTTGAAAAATATGCAAGTGCCGTCACTTGGCATACAAAGGCTAAATATGAAATACGCAAAAAAATAAAAACTAACAATCAGCGATTCGAATTCTCAAACCATGCCTACGTGAATATATATGTTTAAAATATGCATTTATTATAAAATTGAAAGCTTAACACCAATGAGTATTTGGAGATACTTCTATGGTCAATTATCAAAGGATAAAGGGAGAACACCATTTAAAGGCAAATTTACAAGTAACCAAGAGTGGAGTAACTTCTTCCCTTCATGTCACTACAAATCTCATAGCATCACTCACCGATCCATTCCATAACTATTTATAACAAACAATTCGATGAACTGTCCATAATGAGAGCAATGCACACCTTTTCGCTTCACCTAGGTGCCTAACTTTTCATCGTCATTTCCAATCACTTCAATCATATTTTATAATGGGGACACCATTAACCATTCTCCTGCATCAAAACTGTAGTTAGCACGCACTATATAGAGCATGTACTTCTGAATTAAAGCTCTCGTCATTTGGTTCCGCTCTGCATGAGAGCGCTTCTATCAGGAAGCTTCATCTCTACCCCGTGGTTAGAGCGCGACGCACGAAAAACTCCCGCCGCCGCCGCCGAGGCGTAGGTCGCCGACCCCTAGGCGGCAGCGGGTCACCAATATATTCATTCCCCCCGCGTCGCGTCGACCCCGACATCCGGGCGGGAGCCGCCCAGCATCCAGATGGGGCGAGGCAATGAATCGACACCGCGTCGATATGAGACACTCCGGACACAATGACTACTTGTAGAAACCTTTGTGTCTATCAAGGTGCCAACAAATTTCACTGAAACGCCAAAAGAAGATGCAGCTGAGCACTGCAACCATGGTTGAACAGGTACATCTACATCCACATACCCTGCAAGCCACCATAAAGGTGTGTGGCAGGGGGTGAACTACCACCAAACATGCACTACATATCATGCATAAAAAGGATTAGTACTTGTATAGGTACTGTTCAAAACTACGCTATTTAAAAAAAGATAAAAATAGTAAAACATGCATGCAAAAACATGCCTTTAGTTGGGTTAGCTATAAGTCCTTATACCAACATGCAGCTACCAATGTTATTCATTGCTACACTCGTACTGGATATATTTACAACAGGTATGACGCTCTTATCGTTCTTAGTAAGTATACACTGCGAAGATTTGTCAGCAACAGATTCGCGCTTTGCCAGGAATACGACATATGGACGTTGTATAAGCAAATGAACGAAAGATTTAATCATCAAGTCAATGGTTGCATAATTTTACGTTGCCACAAATAAACACACACTTCCACGTTAAAACTTTTTTATGCTACTAATTCAACTTAAAAAAGCTGGGGGGAGGTGATATCGATTCATGATATTTAAGCTAGAAGGATAGGGTGGGGTGAATTAATTGGAGAAGGATAGTAATCTGTACAGAAAGGTAGATGCTTCATGGCAAATCAAAACAGAATGACGGAGGGAAGGATAGGAAATTCGATGAAAGGAGAAGTGGATCTAGGTAAGGTGTTTGAAATGGCGCTCATTAACGGCCATTGATGTCGCAACAAAATGTTTCATTGACCTCCCTAGCAGGGATAAAAGGTTTACTTAATCGGGAATCGAACCACGGCCAACAAGCTATGCAGGATTCTTGAGTACAAATAAAAAAACATTACTTTCTCATTGTCCTGGGTTGTTAAAACAGGGTGGCTCAAAGTCTTAAAAAGACCAGTCCCAAATAAACTTGAGTGCATTAAACAGAGCAAAAATGTGAACTTGTCGTAGACATACAGACGTTAAGTAAAGTCCCTTCAATGATATCAAGATCATGAGCTATATTTTTGTGGGTAATACCCAAACAAGATTGGAATTATATCAAAGCATCCAGAATTCAGAAAAAATATTTTTTCATACATGCATTCATCGGGAGGGAGCAATGAGTAACAAAAATGTTTCAATTGACTTCGTAAGGGCACTTGACAGCCCTTGCCTTGACAGGTGAGGAAATTTAATCGATTCATTGCGGAGGTTAGAAGCAGACCAGAGGTAGGCAGGGTAACTAGTAACTACTGCGTAACAAAGTACGCGAAAGTAAGAATATCATACGTAAGCGGTTTTTGAGGCCGACATTCCATTGAATTCCACAGTGATTTATGAAATCGACTTTCACAACTGAATTTCATATATCCCTTTTCGAGGAATCGCTAATTTTTTTTTTTTATTCAGTAACTCGGGTAAGAATAGCGAATGGAGAATACGAATCGCGATGGACGTAATGGAGCAGGGAATGAGGCCAGTTGTGATACCAGCTGTACCATTTACCGTGAATGCGCATGGAATGGCGCATGAAGCACGAGGAAAACTACATACAGGAATAAAATACATGAGGAGAGGGGAAAAATTCTGTTCCACTTGCAGATGACAAAGCTTTAGTAGAAAGTCGACCAATAACGTGCGGTTGCTGTTGCTATCATTATTAATTCTGAGGAAAATTCTAGGATGAAAATGATTAATATAAGAATTAAAGTAATGCCATTTCCAAAAAAAGCAGAAGCTGAACATAAAAGCAGGGGGGCCAACATGACGGTAAAGTTATGTGAATAGAGCAGAATTTCGAATGGATGAAGGTGAACACAGTATACTAACACATTAAGAAAATTGCTTTACTGATAGATTCATTCATACACAGAATAGAACCGGAACCTTGAGCAACTATGTCCACGAAAGATTAGTGAGGAGATTCATGTGGAGCTTGGCGGTGCAAGGTTGCGAAAGCTAAGCCTCGAGAAATGAGGATGGCAACAGATTGAGACTCTTCTGCCATGCTAAGTTACTTGAAGACTGTGAGGTGATGAGAACAGATTGGCGGTGCTGGAGATATGGGCGTGGATGAGGACGAGATTAAAATGGACAGAAAGGAAGACAAATGAAGCGCCACACATAGTTGAAGAGCAAAGAAAGTTGTAGGAGGAATTTATACGCAACATAGTATGTGGAAAGAGCAAGTAGTCAAGGGTGATGGGACATTCAACGCCGATGTGGAAGGTAAAAAGCTAGCAAAATGGGAAGGGGATGGACTTCGGACCAAATGAAGAGAGGGGGTATGCCAAGATGAAAAGTGATAGGAAATGACAGTTTCAATGTGGCACGGAGGTGAAGGCTAAGCTATTCATAGTTACAGTTAGAGCAGGGACTTATGAAGAAGCTATTCATAAGTCCCTGCTCTGCCCAACAAACACTAAACACTACTACTAGGCCAGAGAAATTACTTTTGTCTTGCAAAAATTGGTAGTGCCGGTTTCACTGCGGAAAAGTAAAGGAGGCGGTTGTGCAAATCGACTCTCATTTAGGGGTCAAAAAATGTCTATGCTCCATATTTTTTTTATAAATAGAGCGAAAAATCAGTTTTCTTAGGAAAACGGAAAAAATATTAAAATTACAGAAAAGAGTTTTTCATACGCTACGTAGGGAATATAAGGATTTACACAATGTGATCATGTTTATCGAAATCAGTTCACAAATAAAAAAATTATTTTAACAAAACATGAACGAACGATCTTTTCCATTATTGTTAATGCTTATGAAAATCATGCTTAAAATACTCAACTACACAATAATTATGTGTCCTTAGCCATGAAATTGATAATTTTGCAAAATGGTATTTGTTTATATGCTATGTTTTTTGTCAAACACAGTACGCTGGATACGTCAATGGACCATTTGAGCAAATCTAACAGCGCTAAAACCCTTATGCCCCCAGTAATATCCCTAAAGAATTAACTTATCTCTCTGTTAATCCAGTACGGTTACCCACTGTCACTTATGAAGTATGAACAAATTATTAAGTAAGGAATTAATGACGCATAAGAATGCCCACTAATTTAGGATAATCATTAAAGAACGTGTGCAGAGATTCAAGAGTAAGATAAACAGGACTATATAAATGTTACAGGTAGTAAAAGGTTCAAAATTCGAATAAAACTGAAAAATTAATACGCTAGAGAAAATAATAGTTACTAAGATGTACTAACTTTAGACCTAACAAGTCCAAGAAAATTAAGACAAAACTATTAAAATTACGAACAGGCTTCTAATAAAAAATTAATTAATTTCCGATTCGAAAGACTCCTTACGGATTCCTAGGAATTAAAATGTTCATTACTGTTCCCAGAATACGAGGACTGAAACGGTCCGGGGGCAGGAGAGCGAAGATTTCTGAAGTGGCTCAAGTTTTCATGGACTCTAATCTTGATCGTCGGAATCTGAACGAGTACCATCGTTCGGGAAGTTCGAAAATAATCGAAATGTGATGAATGTTCACAACAATGAAAAGAGTTCCCCATTTACAGACACTATCATCTGAAGCCATCAATCCACAGACTAGTGTGACGCAGTTCTTCACTCCATTATTCTATCGGATAACCTAATCATACTTTCAAACTTCTCTTTCGTACGATTCAATATTATTTACACGAGGCATTTTTTTGCTATCGCTTTTCCCTTAGTTTTACACAGTCCCCATCACACAATTTATCTCATGATAGGTCCGAATAGTTTGTCCCGTACCTACTCTTTTTAAAACTTTCATAAACCTCTTTTCCCCCACTCTCCTCAGAACTTCATTAGTTACCCCTCCTCATTCCCTGCCCATCAATATCCGGCAACACCACATTTCAAGTGCTTCCAGCCATGCACTTTCTGCGGCTCTGACTCACGATACGGGTTTCCAATTCCCTTGGAGAACAAACCCCTCGACGCACCAACAACCAAATCCGGGCGCGAAGGGTTGAAAAAAAGGGGATAAAAAGTTAAGGATGGGAGAAGAGTTGTGGGTGAACGGGAGTTGCTCCCACACCACACTTCGACACCCTCCCGGTCGGGGCGCGCGCCCGAGCGACAATCGCCTCCCATTCCATTAGCAGCGGATTGGATGGGTCGCGGAGGCAACGGGCTCGCCTGGGGTGTGAGGGGAACGGAGAGATCGCTGCTGTTTGAGTGTGTGTGGGGAGAGGAGGGAGTCGGGCAGGTGGAAGCCATCCCCGGGACAGAGAGAGAGGAGGGGGTATACGCAATCCGCGGAATTGGAGCGTGTTAAAAGGTGCGTGGAACAAAACGTCGACTTCGACGGCCGGGTTTTATGTTTACACGAGTTTAATTGCAGCCCCATCCAGTCAGACGTCGGACGCCGACTCCTTTCTCCTACAGAGAAACAATCCTACTCGCCCGCGGCCCGGCTCCTCCGCCGTGATCGGAATATGCCGATACGCCCATTCCCGCGCGTAGAGTAATAATTAAGTCTCCCGCGAATATCCAGCCCCGCCTCCCTCACGGGCAGTGGCTAAGTTTTCTTCCCTGCCCTCCCCTTGCGATTTTTCCTCCGAAAGTGAGACAGCTCTCCGCGACAGTCGTCCATTTAACTCCACCATCACCTAATTCGACTTGCAAGCGAGAATTCCTTTCACGCTCTACGTTCGTTAAACATATCCTTCTCTCGGATCATATCAATATAAAGTGGAGGAGAGAGCACCGCTACCTAGCAAAATATTCGAATACGGTCTTACAACTTTTTAAGGCCCCCAGTACAGAAATTGACCACTAGCGATGAGAATGGAGAATTGAATGATGCTCAATTTGTGATTTTTGTGGATTGTTTTGATTTTGACAATTGGTTGATTTGTGGAGATAAATTTGACACCAGGATTTAAAAAAATTACGTGACGTAATACGATTAGCATGTTAGAAAGCTATTAAAGGGAAAATAACATTGAGAAACAAAAGTAAAATATTTTTTATGTTTTCATATTACAGAGGTAATGTCACTTCATGTGCTTCAGCCCATGGTGAGCACGACATCAATGCCTGCGACGGCATTCGAAACTACGGTCTGGATGATTTTATTAAATTTACGTTTTCGATTGCTATAAAATATGCAATAGAATCGTACCGCCCCCAGTAGCACATCCAATGACTTGCCCGACGAATTTAGAGTAGTAATTTGAAGCACCAAACAATATTAAGAACAACCATCACGTTTTATCTCTACGAGGCGCAATTAAATAGTGAAGATAACGCGAGCGTGCGCGTTATAAAACCAGTGATCGAACCCACGAGCCTTTGATTGCGAAACCAGCGCATTACCGACCTGACCACCACGCACGTCGGATAGACCTATCAAGGAAAACAGAAGACCAAAGGAAATTATCTTGCACTAAAGAACAGTGGTAGGTAGCATAAAATCAATCGGAAGATAAAACAGATATTTCCTTCCCTCTTCCACGAACTAGTCTACTCTCCATGTAAAGAGATATTGCCAGTATATGGGATCCCTACAAAATCGGTCTAAATAATGAACTTGAACGTGTGCAGAGTGGAGATTTGTAAAGGGACGATACGATAACCATACTAGCGTAACCAGTCTATTAAATCAATTAAAATGGGAATCATTGTCAGATCATAGGTTGAAATTTAGACTTAATCTCTTAAATAAATTCCAAGATAATATTTTAAGTGATGACGTTAAAAATATTTTGCCTAGTAAGTCTATTAAAATATATTGCCCAGTGATGACGTTAAAAATATTTTGCCTAAATATCGGATCCCTACACCTTGAAGGGTATTATGTAGATGTAGATGTAAAGTCCCAAATGGCCAAAAAACAATTACCCATTCCAAGGCTAAAGACGTGCACTGGAAGCATTCTCCATACACTTTTGGTGACTCACAAGAGGACGAGATGCAACCCGCAAGCAGGTCTTCAACAAATTCCATCACACCAATCCGCCCAAATCCTTCCAACACGGAATGCAAATCTAAGAATCCTTAGTACGAGCAGGTGGCCATCAAGCAATGCGCGGGAAGAGAGCCTCGGGACAGTCCGTTTTCGAAAACTGGTTCCACGGACACTGGGAGTGATTGGAGGAGGCGCCCGTCGGAGGACAAGCGCCCAATCATGCGCTCCAACGCCGAGGGCTGGGACGCCTACGCTCGGGGAAGGCTTGAGGGATACACATCGATTCTGAACATTTAGCATTTTTAAACCCAACACAAACGACGATATACTGGCTTCTGCTTCTCTATATTCTTTATTACTCTTCGGTCTAAAATCAAAGCAACAAGGCCAAAAAAATCAAGAGGTTTCTAGAAGCCCAAAATCCGTGATATCCGTCCTAGAATAAATACAATTCCTGCTTTTTACGTATTCGGAAGAAACAACCCGAATATTCGAACGGAAAAGTCATTCTATTTAAATTTAAACGAAACTATAAGGCATATGTGAATCATAAATTTGTCTCTCATTAATGCACAAACAGATTTTTGTTGATTCTAAGTATCTATGAGGATTATGATTTGGGAAATGAATAAAAAATCATTAAGTCAGGAATACAGGAGGATCTATTTATTCTAAGATAGACCTACCATGATGTTAATTCACCATATTTCTCCTTCCTCAACCTTCACAGTTGATGCTCTAAAAATCCCCCTGATTCCTTCCCCTAACCACTGGTCAATCCTCCATGCATGCCTACAGAGATACAGCCCTACAGATACTGAGCAAATACGTCGTGAAAACTATCTGGGCGGTAAATACACGACTTTAATTCAGTGGTACGTGATTTAGTATGGTCCATGCCTACCAACAACACGCTCGCTGAAGGTGAGGGCAGAGGTCATCTTAGGAAATTTGGATGAAACAAATTTCCTAACCTATCTGCACATGTAGGACCTTACTTATAATTCCCGGAGGCTTGGGCACGTTGTCAGTAATATCAGTATTTTTTAACCGTCATACGTCAAAGGATAACATTTCTCATTTGTCTCGACTTACGCCCAGCCAAGGCGTAAGACAGATATAATCACACTCCCAGACTTCAACCCTCTCGCGTTGTAGTAACGTGAGCAATGATTCAATAACATCTACATCTACATAATACCCTGCAAGCCACCATAAAGGTGTGTGGCAGGGGGTGAACTCTCACCAAACATGCACTACATATCATGCATAAAAAAAGGATTAGTACTGGTATAGGTACTGTTCAAAACTACGCTATTTTAAAAAAGATAAGAATAGCAAAACATGCATGCAAAAACATGCCGTTAGTTGGGTTAGCTATAAGTCCTTATACCAACATGCAGCTACCAATGTTATCCATTGGTACACTCGTACTGGATATATTTACCGTTATTCATATCCCTAATAGTACGAGGAAAAAAGGACATTTTGAATCTGTCAGTTCGGCAATCTTTTTCTCTAATTTTGTGATTATGGTCCAGTCTACCATAGTAAGTTGGGGTGCGCAAAATATTTTTAGCATCATCGCTGAAAATATGGTCTTGGAATTTGTTTAAGAGATTAAGTCTTAATTTCAACCTGCGATCTGACAATGATTCCCATAATAATTTCCCAAAATAAGAATAGAATGGGAGGAATATGGCAAGGGGAAGGATAATTCAGAAGTTACGAGAAGAGAGGGTATCAAAGATGTGCAGCACAAATACCTAAATAGGCAACGAGGACGGATTTTCTACATAATATATTATTATATTTTTCTCGCGGTTCATGCCCCCGCGATGGCACTTTTTTTACGTCTCCCACTGACCGGGGGGTCGGAGGACGAGGCAAGCCCCACTGTTTCCCCGACGATGCCAAACGGGGGCGGGGCACATGGAAGGGGAAGAAAGACGCCCGGGGGGGCGACGCAATTTGCCGGCCCGGCGGGATTAAGCCATCACGCGGAACGCGGTCCGAAGAGGCCAATTTTCGACCCAAGCCACGCGGCATGATTAGACGTTTGGCGAATCCGAAACAATAGCGAGGCCAAACGATTGGCCCTCGTCTTGTTTCAATCGATAAGCAGGCGCGCGCTCATACATTTACGCAAATGTGATTCCGCTCCCCGCCGGGACACCTGATTTACGGGCCGCGCTCTTCCAGTCCGGCCCGCTGGAAGGGAAAACGATCCGGAGAGAGAGGGGAGACCTTCTCGGGAGGAACTCACACGTTGGAGATTTGGGGGAGAGCGTGAAAATAAAACGGCTGGGCGCCTCGCTTCCACTTCGGCCGCGAGAAGGTAATGAATAGGGCGAAACGAGGAGAATGCAAAAATGTACGACTCCTTCGCGGCTTACACAATCGCGGTCTGGTTCCGCGCGTCGGAGAGGCGTGTACATCTGGGGGAAAAAAACACGATAATGATCGTGTTCGATACGGCACGCGGTATAACCACCTCGCGAGGGCCGAACGCTCCATTGACTCCGGGCTGTGACAGCGAGGACTGTTTGAAAAACACCCACCCGAAGAAGTTGGGCAATAAAGGGCGCTCGTGGAATGCAACAGGACGTGAGAGGCACGAATAACTGCATCGCTCGAGGCAGAAGGAAGACATGAGCTAGTTCAAAGACTCAAAGAATCCCAGGACAAGGAGAATGCAACGGAAATTATGCACGCAACTTCGTGTCCGCATGAATGCTTGTGGAGGCAGGGAACTCGGTTACAGGTCAAAAACAAGTAAGTATGCTAAGGATTTTATTCATAATCTCGTGGGAAATTTTCAATTTTTTTAAGTTTTAGACTATAGATTACATTTCTACTAAAACCTTCGTAAGTGATGAATTCTGCATAGATGCCTTTCTAACGTTACTGTTTTTGACTATAGATTACATTTCTACTAAAACCTTCGTAAGTGATGAATGTTACATAGATGCCTTTCTAAAGTTACTGTTTCCTTAAGGATGCCCGCCTAGTATCAGTAAATAAACTTTTGTCATAAATATTAATATCATAATGTTTTACCAGTCTGTACTCATAAACATTACGCTAAATTGCTAAAGTAACAGCAAACAACCTATTGCCCGAAAAATTAATATCATAACAATATACCAATCGGTACTAATAAGCATTACGCTATGGTTTTGCAATCATCGAAACGTAAAAACGTATGCACACTAAACCAATTGTGAGTTTGTAACGCACAGGCCTTGGTCTCACAAGAGTTTTAGTAATATACGATTACTGTTTTTCATTAAAATTCAATCTAGCCACTTGACCGGGATCAAAACGTGTATAATACAAATTAAAGAATCCATCATCTAAAATTATCACATCTAGTTCTCTTATCTCGCATCGAAATAGCCATGCGGGCATCTCGCAGTCACACGTTAGAAGGGACTCACGGAAACAAAGCATTAGCCAAAGGAAATGGCGCAGAATTTGAAATAAATGAGTCTACTGCCTACAAGTTCCACAAAAACGTAAGCCACTCAATGTGCCAAATGTTCCAGTTCTTCAAAGTCTCTTTGGCTTTACATGCCCCTTGTGCTATGGGTTTTTAATGTTAAAAATTTACGTTTGGTTATAAACTATGTATATTATTACACAATTAATTATATATTACATGTAATTAGTTATATGATATAATTTATAATTAGCTATAAAATATTATACATATTATATACTATAACTAGGTGTATTATTACAATTATAAAAAGTCTAAAATCAACAAATGAATCAAGGAGCAACACCATAAGGACCCGTACAAACAAGCGGGCATAAATAGTTCCATTCGACAAAGGACTTACAATTTTGAGTAACTAATGCGATATAAGCAGATGGAAAACACATTTTTTGCTCCAATCAACTATCTCGCTTCATTTTCGTCCACATGCCACAAAGTGACAGTTTTTTTTTACAATAAGCATACATTAGCAAGATAAATGGATTTCAGGAAAATTATAATTAAAACTAAAAATGCTCATAAAGAAAACAAGACTCATTTTTTTCGTGAAAGATGCCAATGATTCAGATTTTTTTCAAAAGTTAACATCCTCGTTTTATTGGGGCGAGTATTAACGTTAATGCATCAAACTCACCAGCACCAGGGCGATCAATTGTAGTAATTTAAGATTCGTGAATCGCAAGGGCAAACCACAAACATTTGCACCCTTTGACCACACGCTTCGGCAGCAAGTGGCCATTAATTCCCTAACTCCGGAAATGTTTCCTCGCAATACCTATATACACACACACACTTTCCGCTAACGGTGCTGGTAACTTTATGCGGTCTGTTCGACACATTTTTTTTGTTCCACGAACTTCACTGGTGGTCGATTCTCTGGAGTAGAACCAACGTTTACAATCAATTCGCTTTGGGGAAATTCTGGATAGCATAAAGTCCGAATCAAAAGCAAAAATGGAATAAAGTACAAGTCCGATAGCTCAGAAGAAAAATGTCCCATTAAGGACAATATATACCGAAAAAGGGAGAAAAACTACGCATTTGCCTTGATACTAATGGTCTTTATTGAACTCGACGACTCGTAGATTACAACAATTCTTTTCCGCCTTCAAACGCAGAATCCGTCTCATTGATAGCATCCAGATAGCATCGAAAAAGGAGCGGATTACGATTCTCAAAACAACAACTGGCTACCCTTTCTCTCAAACACAATCCAAATCATTACGGCGAAGCGAAAAATGTTTGACATGAAACAATTAAGACAATAGTAATAGATTGCAGTGATAAAAGAAAATTCAAAATTTTATCTTCAGAGGGAACTAGCAACATTATATGATATAATTAAGGGTTCCTCATTTCACTTTTTTTTAAGTCAATAAGTTACTCGCGAATATACCAATACCTGCATACAAAATGAGAATTTCTCACAAATATTCAAAT
Source organism: Platycnemis pennipes (assembly GCA_933228895.1). Classification (NCBI taxonomy): domain Eukaryota; kingdom Metazoa; phylum Arthropoda; class Insecta; order Odonata; family Platycnemididae; genus Platycnemis; species Platycnemis pennipes. Next base: position 117,676,024 of record OW121850.1, read on the forward strand.
GAAAAGTCGTAAATTCATGTAACATGATGTTTTATTACTGGTTAGACATTTGAAAAGCTAAGCAGCCCATGGAGGAGGTAAATGAAAATTATTCTAGACCTATGAAACGGCAATAAAAAACTATGACATACCCCAGCCACATTAAATATTGAAATAAGGGTCAATTAAATTTACCCCCACTGAATATGAAACGCATCGATATGTACAAGAAATGATATTAGGCTCATATTAACACAAAAGAGCATTTGCAAGGCAGAAGGAATACGTTTCAAGCGGATAATCAATATGTTGCTTCAACATCAACAAGCTGCTATAGAATAAATATGCGAGTTTTCTCGTTACCGTATCAACAATATCGCACAAATGCAGAAAATATTTGACCTCTGTTGTCATGGGGCTATGTTGGTTTTGATGAAGGCACCTAACGCAAATAGGAAAAAAATAACCGGGGTTTCAAAAAAATAACTCCAACGATTCCGGAGGAAAAAAGAAGGAAATAAACAAGGAAAGCAAGTTCTGCGTTTCTGGGTTTCTTCGCGACTAACAGTCGACTACAGTTACGTCTACATTCAGAAGAGCCTCCAGACGTTTGAACTTCATACCTTGAGGCCGACAAGATCGTCGGGGATCCGTTGAAAAATGTAACAAAAGGGACAAGGTGAGGCCCAAATTTACAGCCCTCCTTGGGTCGCCATCGCACACTGAGTAAACAGAAGAACTCACCTATTGCACGTTACACCGGAAGTTGCGCTCTTGGCGTCGCCGCACTCCCAGGATTCCCCACCGGGTCCTCTCTGCGCCGAGTGGCCACAGCCGGTGGCAGACTGTGCGGCGGCCTTCTCACTGCGCTGCGCCGCGGAGGCGCCGTGCTGGACGTGGTTCGCCCCGGCGAGCGCCCTGCCGCTCCCTACGGCAGCTGCCTTACTGGCGACGGGCACCGAGTGGACGGGCTGGCGTCGCGGCACTGCAGACGACGGCGGGTGCCGGAGAGGAGCAGGCGGAGCGGCGGAGGCGGCGGGGAGGCGGCGGAGGAGTGGCGCGTGCGCCGGGGGCCGCTTGGGCGCGGGGGCCGCCCCCCTGCCCCGCCGCATTCTCTCCCCCGATACCTGAAGACGAAGGAGAAAAGAGAGGAAGCGTGAAAATCCTCGCCGACACAATTCAGCGGGGGAGGGATGCAGGCTTGAAAAATGAAGAGGACTCTCGCGAGGCGAGATGGGCCGCGGCGATATCGATATTTATGAACTGAGGACGATCCAGGGAGCGAGCGCTATCACTATAAAGATACCTACGGGAAAAAACTCGAGGATTGCCGGGAGCAGGTACTAAGATGAGGATCGGGCTGAAGAAAAGATACATCTTTCCCAAAACAAAAAAAAATAATCCGAATTAAAATCAATTTTTCTGCGAATATAGCCGCTGGCAGTGAAAAAATAATGAATACGATATAAAAATATCATCATTTAGGAGAGAAACTTGCATAAAACATCTCTGTAACACAAAATCGCCGAAGAACTGGGGCAGGAGAGCTACTTTATTTAAAACATTAACAGATGGTGGCTTCACATGGTTGAGAGACGAAGGCATAAAATTAGACGACTGAGCAGTCAATTTACGCTCCTAAAGTCGAATCCAAGATTATAAATATGACCCACAGCAAAAAAAAGCCAATGGAATTATATTAGATAATACAACACTGAATTATAAGCTGAATGGAAGTACAATAATTAGATAGCAAACGATGCAAATAAAATGGATTAAAACAGTCAAATCTTTTTTGTATAGTTGTAGAGACCTTTCCCGATCTTTAATTTGTGTTTAAAACGATAGCCATAACATTGATTCAATTTAATATTAATATGTTTTTTAAATATGTGAAAAGAAAAATATGCCATTTCATTTCCTTGGTTACATAAGAGTGGGGTTGGAAAAAACTTAAATCCACTGGGAGTGAGACTATTGCTGGCTATACTTTGCGGAACTCCTTCATGATAGACTAGAAAATATGCCTGAAATTTTACGTAGGATCTAGCAGTTTTGCAGAGCATTTCCAGAATTGCATTTAAATTGGTCTAAAGCTATCTCAAGCCAAATTCTCAAAAGTGAGATACAAGAAGTGCATGTACCTAATTAGAAGAATAATGTTAAAAAATACGCCTATGAGACAATTTGCTGCATATTGAATGCTGGACAGTTCAAAACTAAGGAAGTACAATGAAACTACGTCTTAAAACAACAAGGTAATTGAATAAAACCAATTATATCTTCGGAAGTAAAATTTTAATAAATTAAAATGGTGACGCATACCGCTTTCGTAAAAACGGTGTCAGAAATTGTTTATCGTAACTAGGCGATTAACTCGCAAAAAAGGACGGAAAAAGAATTCAAGGGAGCTAGTATAGCAATGCTTTTTTCAATCCTCCATTTCGGCAATCACCAAAAAAGCATTCGACTTTCCTTTAAAATCAGTGTTTTAATACACCTCAATTATGTGCATGATTCATCAGTGTCAGACCTCGGTTAATAAAAAAGTATACAAAAGGGGAAGGAAGAGGTCAAGGTCAGGAAGACAATTCGCAGTAAAATTCAGCAGGTAGAGTATTCTGGTTAGAAAAGAAGAGGTCAGAGTATCAACGTGGGTCTAAATGCTAGGGATATTGCCAGCCACTCGATATAGTGCTAAAACCACATTCGGTAGGGGGCGGATTGATGAGCGCGGAGTTGGGAAACATAAAGGGTCTAGATCAATACAATCATCAAAGTCCAGGAAAAAGTTTTCCTATTTAAAGGTTGGGGGATCCAAATACTTGGTGCCCTTGGTAAAAGAAGGCTGAAGGGAACTACAATCGCAGTTCATTTAAGCCAAAATCAAGTTATGAGCAACGGATCTAAGGATTGTGAAAGCAACGAAATGTAATTACGTGAGGATACAATAAGATTAATTCTCTACTCAATTACGGTTAATTTTGAGACGAATTCGAAGTTTGTTAATATTAGAGTTTCAAAACAACATTTATAAAATGCTATCCAAATATACCGTGACTGTTTTCCAGAGTAGGCATCATTATTTTACCCCATTTTTCCAGCCTTTAGTTGCGTAAAAAAAATAAAAACAAGACCTACGATTTCACATTCAACCTTGAACGTCGTTAAAATTGCCATGCGAATTAGGCATCCTGGGTAGCGTAGTGGTCTGCGCAGTGGCCCGGAAAGCCAAAGGTCCATGGTTCGATTCCCAGTCCAGGTGAATTTTTTCTCATTGCAATCAATGTGAATTTCACCGGCAGGCTTGTACTATCCTACAAGACCTACGATTGGCGATCGGTATGAGTTATCTCCAATAGATACTTCAGAAATTATACTACGGCGCAATTATCTCTTCGAAATTTGATCCAAATTCACGCAGGAGAACAAAAATATAGAGATTTAATCTCATGCACAAGAAAAAAATCACTACTCAAAATAACCTCGATAAGCTCGTTTGGGTACCTGACAAGGGATTCATGGTTGTCGTTAGCCTAAGGAACCACGTTAACCAAACGCAATGACCATAGATACGAATTTTTTAATCGAAGGAGTCAATGAACTGCGATTCTTAATTTGTTTTGTTTGGCTAAGACTTTTTAAATCTTTAATAGATAGAATTTCTAATATTTTCTGAAGGCATAGAATCAAATAGCATAAACACAATGAATGTCACATCCTAGTTCACTAAAGATTCAAAATAATGACAGGCGATTACAGAGAACTACCCATGCCAACGTGGTAAATAAATAGTAACACCCGCTCGGCCTGGTATGATTGTATTTTTGACGACCACATTAGGAACACGCTGTAAGTATCACTGTTTGAAATGAAGCCATTAAATACCTTTTAGGGCCATATTCCGCATTGCAAACCTTGATTCCGATATGAAAAAACATCAGTATACCATCAAATTGATTTCACTTACTTAGGATTATTTTGGGTGCCTTAATTCACATTGGCTTGTGTCGTTTGCTTTTTGGGTTGCTAAAAAAAGTTTTCATCAATTTGATAGAGTATAGGCGACCGGAAGGAATCTAAAGGATTGAATTGCCTTAACATAGTAACTTTAACATAGCCCACATAATCCTCTAACAATCGGTAAAAAAGCGTAGTACCGAAAAATACTTCGAGGGTAAAATTTACAAAAGTGCTGTGCAATCGACGGAAGCACCGGATTTCACGTAGAGGTGGGGTGCCCAAATGCTAATTTCATCTGAATAGACTACTCATCAGAGACTTCTTCCCAACCGCCAGTTGATGAACAGGTTTCAGTGAATTAATATAAATGATGCATTTAAAATATTTTTTAAACGTTTCACGTATGCTACTCAAGTAATATACCACGAGAGATGACGCCCTTCTTTCTGCCGCAAACCATACGAACAGAAAAAAAGTCGAGGTGTAAGGACAGGCTTTGTAGGGATCAGGGCTAGTAATTAAACACCCCGCGCCCCGTTTGCTTTCACTCAAAAGGAACACCCACGACGGAATTAACACCATAATCGGATTTTGTGCTGGCTGTCGGGCGCCGTATCACCCGTCACTTGAATCCAAGGCTTCACCTAACACTCACATCCCGTTCAGGAAAGCACACATTTTAAATGCGGCGAGCATTGCAATGACCTTTCTCCCACGCCCATGGAAGTACCTCGAGAGTCGGCCGGCGGCGAAGAATCGCGGATTTGAAACGACGCAGCAGCCTTGTCCACCTTTCAGAGATCGAACGAAAAAATTGGGACGGTTTGGAGGCCGTGGGAGAGCGATGGGAAGCAGTGCCCACGTAGGATGGGAATACTAACAGCCGTGCCCACGACGGTGGGGCGGAAAACAAACAACCGACCGCTAAAGGGACCGCTTAAGCCGGCGCGCGCGCTAATGCCGACGACAGCGAACACTAATTGACCGCGGGGAGGAAAACAAGGGCTCCTCCCACAGACACAAAAGCTTTCGGGCTTTGGCGCGAGGCAAACGACGAAGGAACACAAAGACGCGCTAACACCTCCAATGGGCGGACAATTTGTGCTCCACAGTTCCTCCGACGAGGTATGTGAAAACGAGGATGGGTAAGTGGACACGAGCAAAAATACGCTTCCGCCGGTGTTTCACAAGACCACGGGCTAAGACGCCAGCGTACACGGGGCGTGAACGCAACACACGCAGTTGGTACACATGTTTGTTCGATGTTGCACGAGTCCGGAACATGTTTTCAATCGAGAAAACGAAATCTTAAAGAAAATTTAGTCCAAAACAAACTAATGTTTTTTTACTATTCCTCAATGTACCACCAAAATACATCGCTCAAAATTATAATTTTGAAAAACACGTTCTAGAAATAACACTCATAATATTCCATAAACGTTTCTGATGTTCAATCAATTCGTTCTATGCCAATTAAATACTTATTTTATTACCAATGATTCAAAATGTCACCTTACATAACACTGAAGAGAACAAAAGAGGAGGAGTAGTGACAAATACCACAAATTTCACTTAACAAACATAGCCTTAAATATGAATTAGTTTAATTTTTTACCTATGATATAATATTTAGTGATGAATTTAAGTCATGAGAAGTTAGATCCAGTTTTAATGAGCATTCCAAGAGTATTTTATGCTTTCAGCATGTCAAAGCCTAATTGTAATGCATATTGCGGGTGATTAATTGTTAGGTTATATACTATTTTAGATGAAAATAATACATTAACAAAAAGAAGATGAAGAAATTACTTTTTCGCTTACACCGCCTCAAAGACAAGGTGAGGCATGTTTCTCGGAATAGGAAGTAAATCATTTATTCACACTACGCGAGCATCTATGCACGATTAAACCGCGCTCGTTTAACCCAACTGTCGCGGAAAGGAATTCCACTTTGAGTATGGACGTTAATCTGGCTATCACGTGGGATTTGTTGGTGGTACCCAATGACCGTGATGCCGAATTACCACCAACTAAATCCATTATAATAAGAAAACTTAACTAGCAGTGCAATCATTAGATTAGAGAAATTTCCGTGTAACATCTAGATATGTACTTGTACAGAATGTCCCATTGATCGTGTGTCATTTTTTACCTGTAATTTTAGACACTTCCTTTCGAGCCACATGGATGAAATTTGGTACCTGGCTAGAAAAAGGTTGTAATTTTTGTTATGTCCAAGCAAAATATTAAAAATATGACCTTTGGACCCCAGAAATAGGGTCCAACCTAAATTACAAATTTTGCCTTATGGGCTTTCAATGCTAAAATATTCGAAATGCAAAAAAATAGAATTATTTAGCGAAACTTTCGACCAATAGGTTTTTGGGCACGAAGAACACGACGGAAGAACTTTTGAGGTCGAAAATTGCAACCGCAACCCCTGAAATGTCACAGTCAAGGTCAAAGGGGTTACAAAAAATAAATCACCGCTACAAACCTGTCAAATCGTAGGTTTAAAAAGGTGCTAAGGTCGATTTTAAGGTCTTCAAATCCCTCTTTTCATCGAATTTTTTCCTTTTCATTGAAATCCCATAAGGAAAAATTTGGAATTTAGGTTGGACCCTATTTCTGGGGTCAAAAGGTCATATTTTAAATATTTTGCTTGGACTCAACAAAACTTACAACCTTTTTCTAGACAGGTACCAAATTTCATTCATGTGGCTCGAAAGGAAGTGTCTAAAATTACAGGTCAAAAATGACACGATCAATGGGACACACTGTACTTTAGTGAAGTTACACAATGCCGTGCACAGATCATTTGGCGCTTATCTGACATCACGAGCGCACCTAATGCCGACCGCACACTCGAACACGATACACAAGAGCAGTTATGCAAAATAACTGCAGTAAGCGTTAGAGCAACAGAATTCAACTTTTATCTGGATGTCCTGCAATAACATCATGACGAATAGGGTGCAATAGTGGGGTGAATAGTGATATGAGCATGCAGTCATCCTTAATGTGTTCGCCGCCACAAGGCCATTTCCTGACTTCCTTAATCTACGGCTTGAAGCATGAAACCATCATCACTTCGTAAACTGACTTCATCGAATTTTATATTACACGCAGTTTCAATCAACGGCGACGACCACAGCGAGAAACACGATTTGGATTGTCATCATCCGAGTATGAATATCAGGCACGGTTATTCTGGAATTTATATCGCGAATTAATCGTGTAACTATAGTCAAATTTGACGACGTTCGGTCATCAGCGCGTGCATTTGCGAGCGAATTGATGGCGCGGCCGACCTTCACCAAATCAAGGCGAGAGCCCTGTCCAGCGTCCAACACTGAATCATTCGGCAAAGGACTATAAAGACCACTAATGTGATCAAAGTAATAAATCAATTAGCTACCGGCCGAACATCTCGCGAGGGGACACTGCCTGGTCCATTGTAAACGCGAATCGTGGAGCGGAACGAGAATCAACAGCTCGTGCGTCACACTTACGACATTGTGACGGATGCGGAGGCGACCGAAACGAAAGGTTAGAGAAAAATAAAAAAGGAAAAGAGTTAGAAAAGTGGAAAATAAAAATCACCCGGAAACATCGCCGCGCGAAAGGAGGACTGCGCGACTCTGCGACACCTCGTCGCCGATGCTCGATTCATACTTAATATCGTGACGCGAAATGGAAAAGGATGTACTCGACATTACACGGTATCGTGTGATATTGCCAAGATTTATCGCAAAGTCAACATATCGACACTTTTGCGATAGATCGCTAATATTGTACGGCGATAGTCATATACGCAAATCGCAATTTCCCGAACGAGAAGAAAGCATTAAGGTGCGTTTACACGTAGCAGTTCACTGCTATGACAGTCAACTGCTAGCAACCATTAAGCCCCAATCGCATGTGTAAATAGCAACTGCGATGCGAGTTCAGGTCGATACTGGACACATGTCGAACACTATCGATCCACGTTCGAGCTATTAGCAAAGTTGAAGCCCGTCTACTTTCCAGCGGAAATGTATCCATCAAAATCACTACAATCGCCAACGGAAAGCAATACACGACGTCTGATACTGGGAATTTGGATATAATAACAAGAGGGGAGATTCTACTCTTTAAGGAATGGGAACAAAAGATAATCGTCAATGGACTTTATTGCTTGATGAATTTAATGAAAATTTAAGCAAAATTCACAATTAAAATAAAACTTTTTATTTGTTGTGGCAACGCCTAAATAGCGGCTTTAAGCTGCATAGAAGTTAACGCAGACGCATCATAGCAGTAGCGATATAGATACATCGCGCATCTCGCGACTGTCACAGCAGTCAACTGCTACGTGTAAACGCTGCTTAAGACACGGACCTCGGGGACCGATAGGAGAGGAGCAAATCGGATCGGCCCCCAGGGGGCTGCAAGGTACAAACACTCAGGCTACTGGGACCACCTCTCGCCTTCGAAATCTTCCCGAAATGGAGATAGGCAGGGAGTTCAGGGCGGAGGTGGGAGGGACACAGAATGGCCAATCAATCCTCCCGAGTATCGAGCGAAACGATCGACGAGAGAGCACTCACGCACCCACACGAGGATCTTTTCCTTAACGGCCGAGATGAAAAGGCTGCCTCACGCTCGCTCAAGCAGGCAAGTCATTCCCGGATCAGAGAACGAAAAGGTGGTTAAACGATCGGTCATTAAAAGAGAAGCAACTACCTAGAAGCTCTTCTTGGTAAAATAAAGACTTGATTGATTAACTTGCTGAGCACAATATATTGACATGCATTTACACTCCCGCGAAAAAAAAACATTCCACCGCAGTGCAAATTACCAAGGAATAAGCTCCCCTGGGCCGGTAATCGAACTGCGACCCTTGCCTTGCCGATGAACAGACCGCTGCCCTATTTCAGACACCTGATCCTAGATGAAACTTGAGTTACTATCGTTCATAGCTCTCAAGGCGCATGAAAAATATTTCCAAAACATCCAACTCAAAAATTACCTTAGGAAGCAAGAATAGAATGAAAATGATAGTCGGTGCAGTGGCCAGGTGAGCTAAAGGTTCGCGGATTGATTTCTATCCAAGATCTTTTACTTCGTGAATTTCCAGCACACACAATGGGTATCACTTCACAATTCTAGCTATTACTGCCAGTCAAATCCACCATACAAATTAGAAGCCCACATGCTCACTACTTCGGGAAGAAGCTTGAGGTTTTCAAAATTCACACATCAAGAATTCAGATTAGATTTCAGGCGTCCCATTTTACAGTCAACATAGGAATTGATAACAGGACCTAGTGCGACACTATTTACGCCTTCGTATCGTAAATTCAAACTACATTCCTCTCAGCTATTTCAGCATGGAAACATATAAAGGGCAAAAATGTGCGGCGAAATTATAACTATAGTTCCATTATACGACAACAGGAGAACAATTCGGACGGAAAAAATACGATTGCTAAATTGGGGTGTCATTGCTCAATATGCACACTAACCCCCATTGCTATACGTATATACCTCCACAAGCACATACAATATATACTGTATATTTTCACTAACTGATGACGTCAAAATGTATCTAACCATAAACCGTTTATAATAATCTTTTGTAATGGCAAGATACCGCATTCTCGCTCCCACAATAGGCACGTCGCCCCACTTCATAAACATCAGTTGCCCAGTTTTCGAGACAAAATTTACAAAAACAAATGTTCGCTTCATGGCATTGGATACACCAAAACGCACGCAGTTTTCCAACTTCAACACGCGCCATAAACGTGAGGTGCATTGAAGATTCAGAATCAGGCCTATAAGGGTGGGGGCTGGAGGAGGAGGAGGTGAGAGCGGCAGGGGGAGGCGAGGGGGGTAAGGAAGAAAAATCCTTGGAAATGAATAATTAAATGGGACGGCCGTGGAGGAGGATGTAGCGTTCCCCCCGGCCTCACTTTCAACCTCCTCCCTTTTCCTCTCAAGGACTGTTTCCCGAGACAAATCCCACCCTTCAACCCGCTCGGCAGTCAACCCCCAACCACCCACGTACAAGAGCCGAAAAAAACAGGCGAGACGACACGTTTCCACAGGTTGGGGGGGAGCACTGTTGGAAAACAATCAGAGGGACAGCGTTTCCCAACTTTACTCGGGCCCCCTTCGAATGTCATAACTGCCATACAGACACAAATAATACAATTTGCAATAACGTTTACGGTGCTTTAAGGCGACATATTCCGAGGGCCCGTGAGTTCTAAAATAGCATAAAATAATTACTAACTGCCTAATTGATTCAAACAATTCCCCAGCGAAAACTCACCGTGTCTTTGTTTCACTGGAAACTGGAAATCGGTTTCATTGAATTTTTCAAACATTGGAACAAATATTACTAGAAAAGCAAATCTTCGTCTGATTTTCATGCAGTAGGGACAAAGAATTTAATCTGAGGCACTGAATTCAAACGAGCTCTTTGTCAGAAAAGATACAGCAGAAAAATGCCGATTGATTTCTTTTCACCGGACCTTTTCTTGCTAGAGACAGGTGACCGACAGCTGAGGTCACTTGAGCCATTAAGGTTGAATGAGCGGCAAAATATGGACTGGAGAAAGGGTGGAGAGAACTAGGCGTAGGTATTCATCTCCTCTCGGCTTGACTAATTCGCCAAACCATCCCACTCAACGTTGTGACTTAGAACTGCTCTCCACAGAACATTTAAGCCGAGATCAATATTACACCTAAAGGATTTTTACCCGAGCCGGGATTCAAACCTGGGATCTTGGTAGGATCATCCAGTTCGCTATTCACCGTATCACAGCTTACAATAGGCCTCCCTTTTTTCACGATCATTTTATCAAAAACGATCATTTTTTTTCGAGGGACATAATATATTTTGAAAGCAATGATAATGAAGCTTGCCTATATTTTTTTCTGAAAAAGTCGGCGAAAATATACCAATCGTTGCTCTCGGTGATTTTATATGAGCAGTGAGCTTGCGTTTCTTGATAACATTTATCCGGTTTCCGGTCCGGTTCGTAAATAAGCGTTTTTTGTTAAACATATCATTCTCAGTCGGAACCAGTCATTGACACTATTAAGTTTCAATTACAATTTCCAATACATAGGTATATGCTATTTAAATGAAACTACGATAATTTTATTTGCCTTTTTTTCATTTTAATTCATCATCATCATCTTCATCGATCAACAATATTAGGACTGGTTTGACGCAGCCCTCCACTCGATTCTTCTATCGGCCAACCCCTTCATACTGACGTAGCTCCCCTCTTTTACATCCATCACAACTTGCTCCATATACCTCATACGAGGTCATTTTAATTACGAGCCACATATCCGTACCCAAGGAACGATGCTCGCGAAGCGTACTTTGTCGACCAATGCCCTAGGCTACAATTTAGGAAATTGATTCGGAAATACCAAACAATGAGTGCGGAACGTCAACTAATTTGAGGGCAAGAGAATAATTAGTAGAACGTGAGACCGGAAGAAGCGTGTTGAGGGTGAGTGTCACTCTACGCTCGCGAGGAACCCCCTGGGGTTTACACCAAAGGCGGCATGACCACCATTGAGCCACGTGAGTGAGAGCGGGGGGAGGAGTGGGGGTGGAAGGGGAGGGTCAATCAATCAGAGCTTGGCCCGCCGCACGGAGTGACCGCATCAGGCGAGTGCGTAGGGGGCGAGGCGCCCACGCCGCCGCGCCGAGGCGGGACCGCGATTCGCCACGCTCTGTCCCCGCGGACCCGGATGCCGGCGGGACCCCTCTCCCTTGCGACCGCGAATTGAGGCGGCGCACAGTGGGACCAAATGCCTAAAATATGGCCATAAGTCCCTAAAATAAACTTTCAAATCTAGGTCCTTCATACACTGCGTTGTCTTCTATGAAAATGGCGCCACCAGGAAATGCAATTTACAGGTACATAAGTATGAAAATTCGCGAAAAAATCATTGTTTAAGTGACTAGGGTGTAGCTAACTTGTGCGTGTAAGCAAACCCGCAATTAGAAGGTCTATTTTAAGGTCAAACTGCATTGTACGTGATGATGGCGTAACTGCCGAAACCGGTATACAATCTTAAAATAAAAGTGTGGAAGTCACCAAGATATTTTATTGCCATAATGGTATCCTTCCACAAAATCGGAGCTTCGTCTTTCGACTTTATGTCTATTTTAAAGTTGAATTATAATTCACCAACTCAAATCGATTGTAATTTGGTAACAAGAAATACCTTCCTCATAGTAAGTAGGTATTATGCATATAAGTGAAAAGTTTATCAAGATTTTTTGTGAACCGTATCTTCATTTTTTACAGCCAGTATTTTTCAATTTTTTCGCGAAATTTTTTTATCGATTGATAAAAAAATATGCTGCGGTTTAGCAGCTCAAAATGATATTATTTAAGAAAATATGTGCATCACTTTAGCTATCACGTTGCGCGGGTTGCATATTACATGTAATAGCCCGTTACTTTGCTTGCTGTAAAAAATGAAGATATGGTCCATAAAAAATCTTGATAAACTTTTCCCTTCTATGCATAATACCTACTTACTAGTTGATTTCAGTTGAGTTGATTGACAATCGATTTGAGTTGGTGAATTACAATTCAACTTTAAAATAGACCTTCTAATTGCGGGTTTGATTACACATACAAGTGAGCTACGCCCCAGTCACTTAAACAATGATTTTTTCGCGAATCTTCATACTTATGTACCTGTAAATTGCATTTCCTGGTGGCGCCATTATCATAGAAGACAACGCAGTATATAAAAGACCTAGATTTGAAAGTTTATTTTAGGGACTAATGGCCATTTTAGGCATTTTATCCCACTGTGCGGCGGGCGACGTGGAAACGCCTTCCTTCGACCGACCCCCGAGCGTCAATCGTCAACTCCAATCGGCCTTGGCCATTCAAATCCCGCCTGCCAAGACTGTGGCGCCGAAAACGAAGCGCTTCAAACATTGTCTTCATCGTTATCAGACCATAGACCTTAAAATTTAAGAAAATCTCTTAACTAAAGTCAAGACAATATTTCCACTGACAACGTTAAAAATATTTTGCGAATTCCAACTTACTAAGGTAGACAGGACCATGATCACAAAATTAGAGAAATTTATAGCCCTACTGACAAATTCAAAATTTCCTCCTTTCCTCGTACAATGGGGGCGTTTACTCGAAACCGAAATCACAATTTTGTACACGAAATTGTTAGATGGAAACGAAAAACGAATTTTAGTGGAAAAATTAATCTTCTAACCACAACCATTCACTAAAAAATCAAAAATTAAGACAAGTAAAAGGTGACGCCCACCGAAAAAGCTGCTTCGATAACATTGACGTCATTTTCCTCCCGTCCTTGACTGCTTTTAGGTGAAGGGAAGGGAGTGGGAGGGGTTCTCGGAAGGTCTGCTCGCATAGATCCTGTCGCAATCGCTCCTATTGGCGGCGTCAGCCGTGTCTCCCCCTTCGCGATAAGGCGAAGTAGCTTCGCGGGCTCAGTTGTGATTGGACGAAGTAAATGACGTCAGAGGTTGCACCACGCTCACTTTTCCGAAAGGGTTAAAAACATCAGTTTTTCGCCGCTAATAACTCGAGATGTAATTGAGGGATCAAAAAACGGAAAAATACGGGTCTTTTTATTTTACAAAATCCATCCGATCCGGCAATTAAAAAAATATGGTAAACCCCCCCAATTAGGGGTATGATTAACTGTAAATATATCCAATATTATAAATACACGTGTAGCAATGGATAGTATAGCTAGTTGCATGTTGTTATAGGGACTTTAAACTTACACAACTAACAGCATGTTTTTGCATGCTTGCTTTGCTATTTTTATCTATTTAAAAATGTGTAGTTACTAGAATATAATTAACAATCCTTTTTATGCACGGTATGTAATGCATGTTTAGTGTGAATTCGTCCATTGCCACACACCTTTATGGTGGCTTGCAGGTTATCATGTAGATGTAAATGATCCGTCATTAACGAATCTGGGAGCACACCCTCCATACCCCGACTGAATCATGCCAATGCAACTCCTATCCAGATTCACTTCACCCATTTAAAACCTGTCCAGTTATCTCACCTGTAAACATAAACATTCTAATGCCAACTTTATAGCATAACCCTAAAAGAAAAAATCTTTCCTTGACCAAATTTATTATTTCGAAACTTCGAAATAAAGTAAATATGATATTTATTTTTTTGTGGATTTTGCTCGTGTTTTTTCTTTCTGTATTATAATGTTTCGCTTCCACTCCATATCGCCTGAATCTTCAGAATTAGTCAAGTAAATATCTTCCTTAACAAAATAACCTTTCTCCCCGGTTAACACTTTTATCCCTCAACAAAAACAACCTTCTACCCCCATATCTATCCTCATTTTAAATTATTCCGACCACGAACGATGAGGGCATAGATTACGGTACGGCAACACGGAAGCCACGGCACGATATACCTTGTAGAGTAAATACAATACCAAACTACGCTACTATTTCATGCCGGCCGTGGTAATCAGGTTGATAAAAGCGTAGGCCTGGCAGAGCAAAGGTCGCGGGTACGAATTCCGCTTCGGTTATGAATGCTGTATTTGTCCTAAGCTTAGTGTTACGTCAGACGGTAGGACATAACCGTAGCAGTTGGAGCACCTTTAACCTTCAACGACTGACTACTGCAATGATATTAAATTATCTTTTGTGGAAGTATTTTTATTTCTAACCATGATATAAAATAAACACTATAAACGTACAAAAACACCTAAAGATGATCAAAGAAGTAGAAACCGGTAGCATCAATTAAAATACTGTGGAAAAGCTGAGTTTGTGTTGATTTATAATGCATAGTTTCCAACACGTAACGGCCGATACCATCGAGTATATAAAATCTTCACATTTAACGGGCGTGTTTTCCGAGATTATAACGTAGATTTCTCTTTCAGGTCATATAACATCAAAGGTTGTTTAGGTTCTCCAGCTGAAAATCGTTTCGCATTTTCTTGGTTCAGCCCTTGGAAATTAAGAACTTGGTAGAAGAAGCAAGCTGCGGATTAATTACGCGACTCTCATGTTAAAATACGAATTTTTAAATTAGTGCTAGTTCAGCCTAAATATTTCCACATATTAATTGGGTATGTGTAAGTAATATGAAAATGAAAATAAAAATAAGCGACAAAAAGGCTTCAAAATAGTTTAAACCATGGGTAGGCCCAACCCGAGGCCCAAATCGGTGATTTAAGTAGCCCAAAGAGAAAAATTAACACCAATACTTTATTTACCTTTAATGTAAAAATATATTCATGCCTTTTAAATGAGGTCCTTTCCTAAATTGCCGTGAAGTACTTTTCTGCCTTGTTTTTTCAAGAGAATTTACTTAATATAAATATTCATCAAACAAAGTGTTCGTGTTAAAAATCAAATTTGTTTTTTGAAAAAAGTGGCCCAGGACCATTTCGACCGTTGACCTTTGGACAAACTTTAGACACACGTGGTTTAAACTACATCAGGAGGTGAGGTAACATTGAAGGTAGAACGAAGACTACCAGAGGAGGTACCGGGTTCAAACCGTAAGCCGTGGACACTACCAACTAAACCCAAGCTCGGTCACTTTCAGAACGCCAGAACTTCCTGGGATACCACAGGCGGCTATTACTTTCGTATTTCACCCCGAGTTTCCTAAAAATCAATTTCTCTTTAACTATTCATACCTTCTGCCTCCCACCATGCCACGAAAAATACTTTACTTACCCCTTCCAATCTTGCCTAACTTTCTCACAACGTCCCACATTCCACGGCGTCTTATAACTTCCTCCATCCACTTTCATAAATGACAGTTAAGATATCTTTTTTTTTTTAATTCTCGCCATCACTATGCAGATCGGGCACCCTAGTGGGCTGGAAAAGTCCTGCTGATCTCCCGAAGACCCAGAGCAATCCCAACCAGACCTCGGATTTGTGCCGTTGACCCATCAAAATTTACGTCCTCTTTCCACGAGCGAGGTTAACAGGCGAAAATATGGTGATGCACGCACTAGGAGCAGTCGAGCACTCGGGGACGTGGGCGAGACAGGCCGAAGAGAGAATATTTGACAACTGTGACCACTTATCCCGAACTCCACGGAACGTAAGGGAGATGGAACGCGTGATAGACGCTTGAAGGTGACCACCGGCAGAGGACCAATCGTCACTCGACGGGAACGACGTGGGCCAAAGCATTTAGCGCCCCGTGCACAGCCTCGATTGCAACAAGGGACGGAATTCATGATAAAGAAAGTGAAATATACGGCCAAAGAAGGAAGAATAAATGTTTTTCCTACACCGAGTTCTAAATATTTTGACATTTATTTACCATTACTTTTCAATATTCAGCTACAAGACGTAAATTTCACACGCTAGAGTTACGCTGAATGCAATTATGTATTTCCGTAAAAGTCAGTGAAACAAGATTACAAATATTACAATCAACCTGTGTTAGTCCTAAATTATGCTTATACGTGAATACAAAATATTATTCACCTTAATGTAAACTATTCTCAAATTCTCAAACAAACGACCTCAACGCTCCATTCGGAGAGCCGTTTACGCATTTTCCAGATTCGGTACAAGGTATCACTGCATATATTTTGATCGTCCACTTCTTTCATGTTATGCATAAATTTGACTTCTTTCCTTTCACAAATTTCTCATTTTCCATGCCCTAATTTGTAAGAGGATAAACATATTTCTTCTTGTGGAAATAAATAAATGAATAATAATGATGCCATTTTATTTCCATTACTGAACTTAGGATTTGTCAACTTGACTAGTGATCATGGTCACTATTCGAAAGAAAAAAAATCCGACCTCACCGTCACCTATCACAATTAGGATTCACTTGATGCAATTCCAACGGAATTGTCGCTGGTTAGACTGCACCCTACATTGTTCGGAGGCATGTTCACATCAAGAACCTTTTAACCCAGCCGGGCACGATATCCATTTGTCACGCACCTACCTAATAACCCGAAAAATAGGTGTCAAATCCCGTCTTGGGAATCAAAGTCATTTTTGCCAAGGATTGATACGATCGTGGTAGTAGACACCCCTCTAAACTAACTCCACAACTACTCCCACAATTCTTCTCCATTCACAATCTCCATCCACGCTGCCCTTCTCAAAAGCTCTGACCTGCCTTATTCAACCCATTCTATGTCTGCTGATGGGCATATTTAGGGATTACTATAATCTAATTACTCGTAATATGATTACCAGATTAAACTAGTTTATTGGATTTCCGTATTTAGTCGGTGATCAACGTTGAGCACTTATTAATAGGATATAAGATAAGGATTTACTACAACCTACTCTACTCAGTCCTGCACATTTCCTAAATCTAGTCTCATACGTAAACACGACCCACACTAGTGCCTAACTGCTAACCCAATCAGCTGGAAGTAGCAATTAAAGCGATAATTGAACAGGCATCCGAAATTATGCTAAGCAAACATTTTTGTCGGGCAACCGGTTTCGACGGTTAACGCCTATTGGCGGCTCCCCTCGCCATGGGAGCCGGTCGACTCGATAAGATCTCAAATTGGGTGAAATTTCATCGACCAGACGGAATTTATCCTCCATATATTACGTCGGCTTCCGTGATACAATCCAAAGGCTAGCTAGAGATGTGCGATTCGCAGACGCCTGAATTAGGCCCGCGAATACAGCATCGGTGAGACTCACTTGAGCAATTACTTCCTTGTGGCCGCCAGATTTTCCTTGAAGAATCATCGCTATCAATAAAATCACGAACCATGCAATCAGATCCTCGACTCCGATACTGCCCACTCAGTTTCCCTTTCCCACGAAGGCGAAACGCCATCAAATTAACATTTCCCGGGAATAATTCACCGTGGTGTATGCTTAATGGACGCCACGGGCTCATTTTTTTACGACTCTCCCGTCGTCCTGAGCTATTTCTCTTGCAAAACGCAATTTATTTGTCATCTTAACGGATTAATGGCGATTTTTTCGTTACGACAACGATATCCTTCTCCACGGAGCGTCACCAAAGGCAATGGGGCTTCGTTTAAGGACAGCAAGGCGATTGAGGCGTTGCTCGAAGCACTGCTTATGTCTCAACAGGTGCGTTGCTTAGAGCGAACGAAGGGCAAAGAGACGGGGGCGGTGGGTTCGTGAGTCGGCAAGGGCGACAGCGAGGCGTGGGAGCCCATCACGGGCTCAATGGGATTCCACGGGGGTTAAAGTTTAAAAATGCAGGGGCGTCGCCGCAGTTCAATGGAGGAAAGGGTGAATGATAATGTCGCGTCTGAATTCAACGGGGGGCTTTCCACGAAATTTCCATAGTTTCAAGAGATACGCTGCCGGTAACACGCAGAGAAAGTTCAACGCAAATTTCGGAGAATTTCCTACTCCTAATATTTTACCGCCAACCCAATACTGTGTCACAACCTGTGTATTTATTAGCGTGAGATACGCATATATCCTGTTCCTCACGAAACCCCGAATACAGCGCGAAATAGGTATAATAATATTTATGATCAAAACATCGATGCATGTACAAACAAACCAATCGATAGGCACACAAAATGAAACTTTCCTTTTCTAAATCAAATGTGATTCAAACCTTGAATCAACCAAAAACCTGTAAAAACTTAGTTAAGATATTTGATGGAATACAACTAATAGTTGTACTCTTACTACGGTCGACTGGACCATGATTACAAAATTAGAGAAATTGATTGCCAAACTAACAGATTCAAAATGTCCTTTTATCCTCGTACAATTAGGGATATGAATAGCCGTAAATATGTCCAATACGAGTGAATCTATCCATAGCATACGTAGTTGCATGTTATTATAAGGACTTGAAGGTAGCCCAACTAACAGCATGTTTTTGCATGCTTACTTTACTATTTTTATCTTTTAAAATAGTGAATTTTAGACTAATATATTTATATAAATCCTATTTTATGCATGATATGCAGTGCAGGTTTGGTGAGAATTCACCCCCTGCCATACACCTTTATGGTGGCTTGCAGGGTATTATGTAGATGTAGATGTAATTGAACTGGTCTTTTTAACCAATAAAACAAACGTGAAATTCAACAGGTCTCTAACGATGAACACCACGAGAAACAACTATCTACACATGTAAAATGCTCAGGATACCATAAAAATGAATAATTTTTCTTCATTCCTCAGACAAAAGTAGTTACTGCCACTACTTGACACAGCGAGGTAGAAATTATAACAATTAAATTCCACTATCGATAATCAAGGGATTTACTGTATGGAAAATAATAATAAAGAAATTTAAGATATTTGGAATCGAAACCAAATTTAAGCGACAGCATAAAATTTTCAAGCGCGGAAAAGGTATTGTAGTCAATAAAATGTCACTCCTCACCGAGCTTCAGTTTATAATGGCCAAAAAGCTCAACTATTAATTCAATGGACACATCTAAGGGATGGTATTATAAACATTAACAGCATGTTTTAAAACATTACAACAAGAGCAAAATTAAGGAAATGAAGGCATAGGTAATTCTGATTCAGAATGAATATCCTAAATCAATTCTGCATGCTGTTGTTCGAAAAAAGAATAAAGACGATTACTGCTATTTTTCTATGCAGAGAATTTTTCGGCAATTCATTTCTGAGAATGAAGTTAAGTTCTGTGACAAGGGAAAAATTCAATTCACAGTTTAAATGCACGTAGAAATTGATGTTACTTAAAAGTCGAACATCTTACCGCAACGATCCGCAGCCTTACGGCCGGATCAAGTTTGCCTTATTCGCAGTCGTAACACCAAGGCTTGTTTCCCGCAGGCACATACCTAGCTAAAATAAACCTTCAACGGGGCATAAATTATGCTCTTCTAATTCATTCACTTGCTATTTGGCTAGAAAGCACGCGTCCCTCACTCTCAGAAAGATTGTTAAGGCTAAAAATTAGATTACTACCGATCAAGTTACAAAACAAAGAAGAGCATTACAACTGAACATCTAGCTTTAGAACATGGATTAGATTGCTTGAGATAATCTCTAGTCCTGACAAAAGGCTCAAAAGAGAAACACAAGTAGAATACGCGCCTATATTACAGTTGAACAATTCTGTATAGGGTTACAAGCATTCATCTCATGAGGGCCACCACAATGGTAACAAAGAAAGGTTAAGCGTGTTTTTCAAATCAAATACTTCAATTCCACGTAGCTTATTGTTATATCAATAAAATACCATTCGGCAATAAAAAAATTGGTTCACATCCTCGAAAACATTTCATTGGTATTAAGGTAAAACCTAAGGAAAGGAAAATATCCTTCCTCCAATTACAAATTGCAGACTATTAAATTACTCTCCATCGGGAACCCGAGAACTACCCCATTTTAGTGATAAACATAATTACATCAACATTAAAACAAACATTACTGGACTTGATTTGTAACCACAATACACGATGGAATCATGGTAAATCTCAGAATTAACCCTCTACAGGTGAACTACACATTCGAGTTGAAAGATAACTAAACACTCATTACGACCGCCTCTCAACTCTTGCTCCCAATGCAGCAGGAAGGTAGGAAGTGAAAAGGAACAAAATCAAACGCCGTGAACAGGGTGGGTGGTTGAGGGGGAGGAATCCACCGGTGGCCCGCATGGTAATTGAGCGTCAAACGGAGGCAGGGTCCTTGAGAATATTCTAATATCTGCCACCTTCGCACGTCCCGCGAGGCTACGAGCTATTATTTATCGCGCGGCGATCGAAAACGTGGGCAGGTATCGCATATTCCACTGCAACTCCTGCACGACGCCGACCACTTGACTGCGGAGCCCACTAACTCCGGAGGCGCTCCCAACACTCCCTCGAACCTCACGAGGATCAGAACGAGGGCATCAGATACACGCTAATGATGCGGTATTGTTCCGACGGCAAGAATTCAATCACTTGCTAACAGGGGATTTCGACAAAGGGACGTTCGGATTCAGCGACGTTTCAACACCTGTAACGCATGCCGAACGCATTCACGGTCTGGAGTTCCGTGAGTGACATCAGGCGGAGGAATAAGCTTCCGATAGTCAATAGTTAATACAATCAACCGTATCACCTTAAAATTGAGTAAGTATTCCATTACTTCAGCAAAATAAAAACTTTATAAGTAAAAAAAATTCTACAAGTATTTATTTAACGATGCGGGTTAAGGCAAGGAAGATAAAGAAGACCTGTAGAAAGTAGAAATATTACATTTCAAGACTATTCAAAACTAGAATCGTGAAGTAAATATTTTAGTGGAATTTTATAAATGATAGTTTTTTTCTTCCATTCGAATTAATAACATTCGTCCGCCTATTACAGGCGATTTCTCCTAACTGAGTGAGATTCTAGTAAAGCATACGTTGCAACGCACTCAGATGAGTCACCAATGCTCAACTTCTCAAATAAATTAGTTTCTTCATCATTTCACCCAAACAGAGTTTCTGACAAGCAAGAGTACACAGAGTGAAAAACTGCCGTCAAATGTGCTAGCAATGACGACGGCATAGATAAAGCTAGCAATACGTGCAGCTCGTACATTTCACTCCCAGCGAGGAAGGAGAATCTATGCGCAGGTCATCAGCGAAGTACAATCGATATCAATAATACATCATGTTAAAGGAAAACAGCGGAGCTTGCTAGACTTTCAGAACCGAGGAAAGTTTAGATTTGAAACGGTGATAGCATCTGAATCTCAAGCAAGACAATAATACGTAAACTGTCTTCGAGTTTGAAGACGTAAAGGTAAAGGTGTACGAATAATTTGTTTCACAAATATGAAAGTAAAATATAACACTTTGCTTGAATGGAAAAATCTGCAATAATCCAAGGCCAAAACTTCCATGAGATATGAGATATCACATTCCAATTACTTACAGAATATTTTTAGAGCTATCAGCAGAAATACTGTAAAACGCTTGCTTCCAAAAGCAGCAATAAGTCTGGAGTCGTAAGATGGTTATAGTCGGCTAACCAAAGGATATTTTAATTGGGTTCTCACGACAAAATAATACACCGCGGATATAAAATTCGCAGTCGTAAAACG
Organism: Platycnemis pennipes; assembly: GCA_933228895.1. Classification (NCBI taxonomy): domain Eukaryota; kingdom Metazoa; phylum Arthropoda; class Insecta; order Odonata; family Platycnemididae; genus Platycnemis; species Platycnemis pennipes. Next base: position 117,698,048 of record OW121850.1, read on the forward strand.
AGTAGTAGGAGCTCAAAGCCTTCACAGTGATTTTACTAAAATCCTTCAGACTTCGTGTCGCAACAGAAAAAAACCAACTCATGTTAATACTCTCTTCAACGTGGGCAGAGGAAATTCTTAATCTTGGTAGTAAGTGCTTTTCCCGGCATATTTCAGGCCATCTGAAAGCATAACTGGTGGAATTCCGCGCGTGTTGAGTCCGATGCGCGGTAAAATCCACTTATAAATAAGAACATATTCCCATAACATACGAGGCATAGCGAGATCGCGAGGAATATAACGGTAAAAACAATGTCGATCGGTAATAACTCTCGCAAATACCTTTCAAATTACCGGGGAATTACTGAGAGAGACAGACACACGGCGGCCGTCGCCGGGGGGTGACAGGTATTGAGGAATGCGTGATGTCACGCCGCGGCGCGCCGCGTGGGCCGCGGACGTCAAGTATCCGGACGTGTCGCGCAGCTTCTGGAGGCTACCTCCGCTTCGGCCTTGCTGGGCCACAGTTGGCGAAATGGCACTTGCAAGGAATCGGACGAACCTCGAATTTGCATACGAATGCAATCGATCACATCGCGAGCTCCGGTGAAAACGCCCGCCAACCCTCCTGGGTCGCCGATTCCCGTCTCGATTGATTTACTGCCATACGACTGGGGAGAAATCAAAATCTTTCACTGTCTCACGGTCGACACGATCGCAGCGACACAACGAAACAAAACCCCAAAATGTTACCTCTACTCGGGGTCCAGTCTCGCTCGAACCCCTGCCACTAACAGAATCATACATGCGATGAAAAATAGAGTATACACCCAACACTTTATACACTTCGATATGTGAGACATTTACGAAGTATCGCATACACAACTTTTCCATTTTACTTCTCCTCCGTCACTTAGATCAACAAGTCATAAAGGAAAAGAGATTTGAGGTTCTCCCGATGAATAACTGTGGTGAAGTCTATTCGGGTCTTCCACCGGGTTAGCCGTTCCATTACATATATATAAATATCTGACAGTTTTCAACATGCGACATCAGCCCTGAAGATGGAGAACGACTCGTTCTCCGAAACGTCGGCAGTAATGGAACAGCTTACCCGGTGGAAGACCCGAATAGACTTCACCAAAGTCATAACGATCACGACATGCAATGAGTTCTCCATGAAATTACGAATATATGTACGCCACATAGGGTGGATTAATTTATGCACAGTAACTTTTCAGAACCTCAAGAAGGGGTAAACTTCACCACAAAAACCAAAGAAACTACCACTATTTCGAAAATAAACGAATGCAATTTTATGCTAACTACGGAATTTCCGCCGCCATTAATGTTCATACGAGACATAACCTTCTAATCTACCACAGCATGCGAACCGAAGGTTGGTTCTAGCCGGTGAGATTAGAGCTCACCACTGAAACGGCCAACGATGTATGGAATTCATACATGAGGATCGGAGGCTCCACTTCCTTTCCCTATAACGCCGCCTTCTTCCCGATTTTCTACAAAGATTGAGTACATCGAAAAGATCTCTCTTTAGATTAGGCTGGGTGTATCCGATGAGGCTTAAACTAATTTTGAAACGAAAAATCTCTATTGATAGATCTAACGCAACATTCTCTGGGGTACCACGACGCATCGTGGTTTACTCTACGACGCGACTTCGAGTTTAAAAAGAAATTTTACCCCACATGATAACAAAATTGATATCCAGCAACGGGAAGAAAACATGTCATCTCAAGCCGCAGTAAAAATTGATTGTCACGAGAAAAATGGATAATAACCACCAACGTGTAAAAGTTAAAAAAAAGTAAAGTTAAAGAAGCTAGTAACAAAGTCCGAGAACATAAAAGTTTCTCTTACGATTCTAGAGCCATATATTTTCAAAGCACACATATTAAGAGCTCTTGTTACTACTTACTCCACTTAATTTTCTCCAAGCAAAATATTTTCAGCACTCGGGAAGATCTTTTTTTTCCCACGGTCCTTTTTAGTTTTTAAACTAACTTCCCAAAGAAAAACACCACCCTCTTTTCGCTAGAGAGTGCTCGTATCCATGAAACAAAAAACATCAAATCCCATGCACCAGAATTCCTTGTCGTCCCACGGCGGAAAACTTCAAGAAGCCGCCGCCATTGTGAACATCGCGTCCAATCCCTTCACGCTCGAGATGCGGCGTGAATGGAAATCCGCTGGTGGACAGACGGGACGACTGACAAGATTCCCGGGACGGGGATGGCGGCACGTGGGCGACCATTGTCGGTGGGGGAAAAAAATGACGGTGGGAGGGCGCGAGCTTCCGCGCGCGCGAAGCGAGCACGGGTTCGCGCTCGGACAGCGACGCGGCGAAGGGGACGTGGGGAGGAAAAATCTGCGAGCATCCTGTCGGACACGATGGCGGACGAGAGACGCACGCAAAACCTGCCGCTCGAACGCTTTCGCCGGCGCGGCGACAGAGTTGCCGCAAAAGTGGGCTCGACGGCCACTCGACACCGCCGATGGGCAAGGGGATGGGCATGGGCGCGCACACCGAATGACCGGCCGCTACCGCACCGTCGCATCTGCGGAGGAAATCAACTTTGAGAGCGGCGGCGAGCTGCCCTTATGGGGGGATACGCACATCGGAAACCTCGCTCCTGTCATGGCTTTTTCAAGCTTCCCCAGCCTGCGCTTCGCGAAGAAGAGGCGACGTGTCTGCCAATACTCTTGACACTCGTGACAGCAATTATTTTCTGGGTATCCTAACGTCGATAATGGATTCAGACAGCGCCAACTCTCAGTAACTGCACCATGAATTCAATATTACTTGGGCAGAAAAAACATCTCGAAGACTACCTATGGATTCAAACAAAATCGTTACTGAATGATTTTAACGACCGTTTCCATTCAGCATAATGCGATACTTCTCCTAGTTCCAACTTTCTACGACCACGCATTGACAGGGAATCGGGCCATGCAAAAGTGGCACGAAAGTGGAGTGTCAAGTATATTCAATAATCATCACTTGTAAGTTTCCGCTCCATTACATTATAATACTGAGAATACCCTATTAATTTTGAATTAAAATTATACAAAGCCCGTATTTTTCTCTAAGTGAACTTTCCAGAAGCTTGGAACCCGTGCAGCGGCAGTACGCGTAACTTTCTTTATATGGATAAAACTCAAAATTAGAAAGGCAATCGAATAAATTAAAGACAAAAAAATTTCTTTCAATCTATACATGCTTTAAATATTTCATTAACAATGAAAAGAACGTATCTACGGCTGTAATAAATAGCAAATGAGGATTAATATCCACAAAGCCGTAACCATAAGGGGGCAAAGGAATAAAAAATGGGAGGAAAGGGGGAAGGATGGAGTTCATACAAAGTAAGGGAGCTCTCAATCACACGTACACAATCAAGCATACGGAGAAACTTAAGTGGCAGTAAATGACACATTCGCACATTCACTCACATGTTACAAACAACCGTCACACTCAAAATTAAGGGAATCAAGGCAAAAATAAAAACGAAGTGACTCACACAATCACTCACTCACTCACTCAAGTTTGTATACAAAATACAGTCACCTTCGTGAGTTCAATCACACACACAAGTAGGGTTTACGAGGATTTCTCCAACGCCAGTGACCCTTCATGCACACAAGATTAGAATAAAAATAAAAGTGGGGGAAAAAGGAAAACAAATAACTAAAGTAAATAAAATAAAGTTGATAATAAATTTCAAGCACTCATTCACGTGGGTTTGCATACAATACACAGTCACCCTCGCGATTCTCATTTACACATACATATACATGCAGGGTTCAGGGATTTATTCACAAGCACGCACTCGGGTTTGTACAATCAAAACGTACAGTCACCCTTGTGAATCACACTCACAAGCACAATCAGGGTTTACGACGAAACTCCTTCGCCTGTGACCCGTCACACACAAAGGGAAAGGATGCCCAACGTCAAAAAGCTCCTTTACTTTGTATATACTTCTTCCTTCCCCCTCTCCCCCACATTTTTATTCCTTTACCCCCTTATGTTTACGGCTTTGTGGATATTAATCTTCATTTGTTATTTCATGAACAATCTAAAGTTTATTTCATTTGAAGCCTCTTCTTGTTTAGTAGTATACAGATAAACCGTCCATAAAAAATCATAAAAGATTGGAATGCCAAAAGCTACCGGCATTTAAAATACAGCTTATGCTATAAATGGTCAACATCTTACGAAAATTGATTTACACCTTTTGTTAAAAACCCGGTTGTCACGTTTAAGTCATACGTCCCCTGACGTTTTCCTTTAATTACCTCAGCCTCAATCCGTAAGGCTATTAAACGCTTTAAGGGTGAGTAGAAAACAATATAAGGAAATGACTGATGCTATAATTTATAATTGGGCAGTTTATTAGTAGTTATCATCAATTAATTAATTTACAGCTGACTCCAACTACCCTTGAAGTGATGACCTAAGGAAAAGCTCGCAGGAGAATAAAATGTTCCTTCTGCCCAATATCTGCTCCCCGAATGAAATTAATCACGACGATACAGCTCACAAAAGTACCACTGAAAGCATTTTCTAACCATTCCCAAAAACATTCCTCATTATAATAGAATATTTCTCAAAAACCTCGTGCTGAGGGACTACATAAACAAGCAACAGCATTAAAAAACAAAGCAGAGAGGTCATTGGCAGCTATGACACAGTGGGGTTTATTTCTCGGGGGTATAAAAATATGCACTATTGGGTTCCTGACAGTGACTCTGAAGGATCTTTGGCCAATGGGAGCGAGGGTTAAGCTGCGTCCCACATACTCCGACCTGGACTTAATCCTTGCGCAAGTGAAAGGATGTTTGCACCAGCGAAGAGCATGCTCACACGCAAGCTCTAACAAGTGGTGCAATTGCGCAACGTATAGGAAAGGCATTCGGGGAGTTTAACTTATATGATTAAAACAAAACCAATCCACACTACAATTCTCACCAACGTATGTACAAGGAATACGTGTAGAAATAATTCCAGGAGATAAAATTTTGAAGATAGCATAAAAACTATAAAAACTCATTACTCTAACGCCACATAACCGGAAGAGCTATTGCCATTCCTCAGAGGGCCGAAGAGGTTTCGTAGAAAATAGATGTATCACAGTCGCAAGTTGAACATACAAAAATGAGATATACTTAAAAAAGCAGCATGGAGAGAATCAATACTAGCCTCATCACGGTCAAATAATATGGCAACAAATATTCACGGAACAGGATTGCGCTTTGGGTTAAAAGGTGATTTATTTTATACAGTAGGATGTATAGTAGGATGGACCAAATTTCTCTATGCATACATTTAATCATAGAATATGAACTGCGGAATGGTTAAAAGGAGTGAATTATACACGTGGAATTCATATTCTAGGTGTAAGCGTTCTAATTAATGTCACGACAGCGGAGAGCGGACGAATCGAGCCCACAAACTCATGAAAAATTACTGGATATGATCGATTGTCAAAATAATTACCAGAGCCTTTTTTCTGTTGCCATACACTAAGCATACTGTAGTCATGAAACGTTTAACGGAGACTAATTGATAAGGTATTTATCCTATCTGTTCCTTCAGCCGAGGCAATCAGATGAAGATCCCCTGGTTTGACGATCCACAGGGATCGACTCCACCTCAACTGCGTTATCCATAGAATAAGATTAAGTGATGCGCTACTCATGCGTTATTTTCCATGAAAATTATTTAAATACACACTTAACATATTCTGCGAGAACGAGTTTCCAAGACATTATCTGCATTCAGATCGTTACTCAAAGTTTCCGTTGACTGGGCGTCAATCTGCCCATATTTTAAAGAAAAAGACCACCACTAAAGATCACACACTTTTCTGAAATTTAAATAATCACCCAAGAATATTTGCTTACAATCTTGTTGAAAGCTTTCATATTTAAGTGAAAATCTCATCTCCTCAAGTCCTAAATTATTCCCTTTTGAGATTTACTACCACGCAGAAGTAAAGCTAAATCTTTCGATGGAAATCGATAGATATAACATACGATGACGGAAATGTCTTAAAACGACAATTCACTTGTCTTGGAAAACTGCACAAAGAGATGCCACACGTACCGGCAGATGTTCAGTCTACTTTCGTCCGTGCTCGTTCGACTCACGATATTTAAATCCACCCATATAAACGTAATCGACGGCAACTTAAAAAATCTACGACTCAAAATTGGCCGCCTTATAATGAGCGCCAAGAGCATTTCCGCCCAACAAGAGCGGTAAAATATCCATCGAGGGCGATTGTGAGGCCCATTTATTTCCCCATTAAGGCCGGCAGATAGAATTCCATTTTGTGAAGAGGGAACCGATTTTCCCCTCACGGGTTCTAACGAAAACTATAATTTCCCACTCAATAAAGCGCGTAACAGGTTACACCGAAGAAACACAGGGGATTAACACCCTCTCAGAGTAATAGGACGCCACAATGATGGTAAAATTAAGACATTATGGTAAAATTAAGGCAGTGACTATGAGCATAATATTGAGCGTATAAACTAACCCGGTATTCACCGAGTGATTCAGTTATACCCGATTTAATTACTAGCTTAGGCGAATTGCTGTTAAAGTGATTGCTGTAGCTCAACTCAAACTGTTTCACAAAAAAATCTATCTTGTAACAGGTTCATATGCTTATAAATTCTGCTAATTCCAATAAATTCAAATGTTCAAAAAAAAGCCAGCGAGTATCATTCCGGCAATAAGTCTCCTCCTGGAAGATATAAACCAACGTTCAACGAAAACGTAAGCACAGGGCGAAAAGTACACAAACCATTGAGTCCATTCCTTCATTAGTACTTGAATACACATATCTTATGCCCGCCAAATTTGACAGCTTTCACAGAGGAAATTTAGCGTCGCTTTATGTTGTTTAAATTTACTTTCGAATCAATGGACTGACACAACGGATTAGAATAAAATGCTCCCGTCCGCCATAACCCCTTGGGCTGCACGACCGACTCGGTCACGTGGAGCGGATGGGCGTGACCCTTACCATCGGAAGGCCTCGGCGCTCCGCGACCTACGCATTTCCCGCGCGGACGACGACCGCTCGGCGCGCGCAGAGGTAGCGACCGCGTCTCGGGCGGCTTCTGGCACCCGCGGGATGCGGTCCACGGCACGCGTGCATGTCACGGCGGGGAATGGGGGTGAGCGAGGTGCGGGAGGCAGCTCCGAGGGCCCGATCCAACACCACGGCGGCAGAGTCCCGCGAAGTCCTCGACGTCGCCAGATGGAAGCCAAGTTGAGTGGCAACCGCACCTCCGGAGAATATTTTCAGCGCAGGGATTTACGGCGGGGGTTCCAGGTGGCGAAAGAGCAGTGTCATCGGCTCCACACCTCTTTCCCTCACGCTTTAATACCTCCTAATCCGGAGTCGCCGAAGAACGACGAGGGGCTTGGCACAGGAGTCGAAGTCACGGCGATCACGGGGGCGGATGCTGATCGACTGCCATTTCGGGACTGGATGCCGCACAAATGATATTTCTGGAAGGAACCAGTGAGCACCACAATGCTGCGGAAACAGCTAAGCTTTCCAGTAGAGGTGTATATTATTATCACTCCGATTCCCTCCCTTCCGGCAGTTCACCACCGCCTCTCACTTTCAAAATATATTATTCCGGAGGCAAAGACTATTTTTCCATTAACGTGAATGCAAAATAATGTTGGGATCGGGTTTTACTTGAATCATCCGAGAACACAGTTTCAGAAATTCAACGTAGTCTTACACAGCCTTAATTCAGCATCCTAAACACTTGCGAGGCATTGTTTTCGTTGTGTACACAGCCGTTTGGTAATCATAACACTAAATGGTAGGGTAGCCGGTTGATCCAAATACACACCGTCAGCTCAAATTATTTTACTGTTGTCATTTCGTAAATATATCCTTCACTGAATGTCAAAGGAGGGATGAACTGATCACGACACAAAATTTCGTTCAGCGACGAAAAACATGAGAACTCGTCTCGTCACCACGCAACTGGGGGAGGGGGAGAGAGTATTCCACGACTGAGAGAGGTGTGGAATGAGGAATACTTCCGGAGTTCTTCACATCCCATCCAAGGAGCCGGCACACACACGGTGACGAGAAGAAGTGGAGGACTCCTCTAAGACCACCACCGAGCCTCCCCAAGTCTGGAAACGAGACGATGGTGGACAAATAAGCGGGGGATGGAACGAATGAAAGGGTTGGAGCGATCGAACCTCTCGACGAACCACTCGTTCGATGTGGAGAGCACGCCTGGACGAGTACAAAACCACTACGGCACGCGCCGGGCCACGGCACGGGGGAGAACGGACCGTGACACCGCCAGGAACGAGCCACCACGACGACGTGACAGACGCGCGACGATCGGCGCGGGGGTTGCTGAGGCACGCGCGGGAGACGGGACGCGAGACGAGACGGGCGGCGATGCGGCGAGAGCGAAGGCAACGCACGCAGTCCACACGCAGGGGAGCCCGCGAGTGCTCGAAAAACGCACGCGGCCGTCTTGGCCGGGAAGGACGGGGGGAGGGATGAAGGGAAGAAGCACGGAGGGGGTGGAAGTTGAAGGGGAGAGGGAGGGAGGCACGTTTTATAAAGACGCAAAAAGAAAAAAAAGCGGAAAGTGAGGAGAAGGGGAAAAATGGAGGATAGGAATGAAATAATGCCCCTTTGGAGCGATGGGGGGAGGGGGAGGCGATAAAAAGAGGCGGGCGGGGGGGTGCAGGAGGGGCGGGATTTCTTCTCGGGAAGGGGCGAGGAGGTGGCGTGGAGTGGGGGCGAGGAGACTGGGCGTGTGTGAGGAGTGTGTGAGCCGCGAGTGAAAGTGAAGGGCGGAAAGGCGCGTTACTACAAGGTAGCGAGGGAGTGGGGGGTGGGTGGGTGGGGGCTGAGGAGTCGAGGGCGCCGTGGGAGAGGGAGGGGGGGTGGGAGCCGATCGCGAGGAGGAGGAGGAGGGCGGAGAAACAGGGTGGGACACAAAAACCGAGCCCAGACGCGAGAGGGGACGATTACATTTCCGGGGGGATAGCGCGAGAGCAGACCATATGGCCGGGCCACCGCGCGCGGCGATCGAAGGCGCGGATTGGAACGACGGATGAAAAGCATTCCGATCCATTTGCGTGCATTCGTGCGGCGGCGGCAGTGGGCAAGCCCATTGGGCCGGCCCAATCGTTTGCTTAAGAGTGGGCGAGAATCAATTTGACTGCCTGAAAAGCACCCACCCCACGACTATATTAACGCAATGCTCACGGCGTCTGTGAGGGACGATATACGTAATAAAATCGGCATAAGAAACGATACCACTTGGAGTCTCGATTATATGAACACTCACGCTTGCTTATGGAAGGAAATGCGCGGTGAATACAACATAATATAATGCCTACATCGATAATCACCGGCGGTAATAAAAATAATAGTAAAGAACACGGATTTATTGGATGTAAAGAAAAAAGACTTAAATAAATATGATACAAATAGATTGTCCGATAGAAGAACTGAGTGGACGGCTGCGCCAAACCAGTCTTGGGATGGAAGACTAGTGACGAAGATGATGGATTAAGTAATGGCAAGTGACGACATAAACGCTAATGACAGTATCCAATCTTTAAAATTTCAATCCTAACCATTTACTTATTATTGCCTCAACGTTTTAACGACAAATTTTAATTTAAAGCTCTTCAATAAGCAAGACACTAAGTCGACAGACGTTAAAGATGCATGACCGATTAAGTTGGCATAAACACGACAAGTAGTTCCCCCAAATCAGCGATAGGGTAGAATTTTTCAATTTCTTTGCTCTTAGAAATACATCGTAAAATGATAATGAATTATTCGCTTCGGAGACCAGGATCACGACGATAAGTATCAATCATACCTCATATGGACACCATTTCTATTGCATGCTTACGACAAGCACAGAATACGACCTCAACGATTGGTAGCCAATCATACTTGTACTGTGAGAATAAATACCATAGAAATAAAAAAAATCATAGCGTTTTACACGCGCGTAAATTAAGGATGTAGCACGTGGCAGAATTACACTGACTGGTTACACGTGAGAAACCTAGGACCCATTCAAAAACATAGATAAATAAGGCTAAACCGCAAGAAGTGGAGGTAACTAAGTAGAGTAAATATGAAGCATCGAGAAAAATGTTGAGGGCACGAGACTCGAAAAATTCAGGAAATGCGGTTTCGAGCAAGTAAGGGAATCCAACACAGATTTACTTGCAGCTTGACGGCTGTACGATGGTTATTGATCTCCTCAGCTAAGCACAATGAGAAAATGATAGATCAACACAGGCGACCCCTTAAAACTTTATTTGGGCCCCAGCACTGGCAATTGCTACGTAGCTACGATACATTATCTGCATATTCGATATGATAAACAAAATTAATTACGCAAAAATTCAATTTTGTCAGCGGCCTACCGTATTTGTGAGGTTTTCTCTGATTCCGTAGACGTAAAACCTTGCCTGACCACTCCCATCGGTAAAATTCAGCATTAGGATACAGCTGAAGCAAAACGGTCAGAATTATGAGGAATATCTTTCTGAACAGAAGGGATAGCACGGAAAGTAAACCATTTCTCAATATACACAGACAGATATTGAATACCTGTATCCATCTCAATCACTGATCCAAAAAAGTCGTCAAGAAAGTCTGTTTCCACATGGATCCAGATAAACGACAACGCCTATGGTCAGTTAGCTACAATAACAACTAACATCGGGAGGAATGCGAAAGACGTCCGCTTGGAAAATTTTCAAAATCATGAAGAGCAATGCAGGCAATAAGGATCGTGAATGTGAAAGCAAAGGAAACTGTAGAGAAGGAACAATAGATTTATGATGCGCAATCAGCGGCCAATTACAGGTTACAAACCGTAAAAACAATTTCTTCCTTGCGGCTGAGTTAAATAACGCCATATTTGCTCGAGGGGCTACATACAATAAAGACTATAGTCAAAAAGACTTGGCATTTGATCAAATATATTTCGTATCAACTCTTACTAACCATATATTTTCTATCAATTCCTCTACATCTACACAATACCCTGCAAGCCACCATAAAGGTGTGTGGCAGGGGGTGAACTCTCACCAAACATGCATTAATTCATGTTTATTACATTATTAATTCATGTTTACACTACATTATAAGAAGGATAAAAATGAAAAAATGAATGAGTACTTACAGTGCAATTACAGTGCCGTAGTGATCTAAACAATTTAACACGTATTAATGAGACTGGAAAATTCGGGCTCACGTAGACGCCAGCATTAATATTTTTTTATTCTCAATTTCAACATTTTCTTAAACCGCAAACTTAATATTCTTAGGACAAAAAAAGTCCTATCGTAGGCATGAAAAATATCTAGGAATTCAAACAAAATCGTGACAATGTCCGTTTCCCCTAAGCAATATGCGATACATCTCCCTCTAGTTCCGAATTTCTATGGCCACACAACTACAAGGAGTCGAGCCGCGCCAGAGCTGCGAAAAATAAACCTTAAGAAAACGAGAACGAGAGAAGCTATGATCACTTTAAAGAGCCGCGCTAATCACGCCCCATGGAAACTGTTGTGGAGATCAATTCGTCTTAGAGGAGGAGCATCGTCCGGACTCAAGATTCAAGAATTTCGGGGTTGGAAGAGGGGAAAACTGAAGGGAAAACGAAACGTTCATGCCAGATATTAGTATTCCGAGCATTCCCGCAACGGAAAGGGTCGATCGACTGACCTCACACCCAATAACATGACCCCAAGGCCATTACATCAAGTCCTGCAGTGTCCGACGCTACAGCACCCACAAACAAAAGAACAGTGAAACGTTAAACGCCTCAGGTTTCCAAAATAGCGAACGACAGTATAAACGCGTAATCTATTTAGCTCTTCCGAGTCACATAATATTATAAATATGGTTTGAACTATGTATTTTCCCAGGACGACGAAAAAGAGAATAGGAGGTTGTTTCAATTATCCCAAGAAATTAATAAAAACTTAGCACACCGCCAGAGAGTAGACCAACCCTTCGTAGAATTCTAATATTCCAGGCTCCCACTGACTTCCTCGTGATGAAGAGAGAACATGAAAAAAATTAACATGAAAGGACATGGGCCATTAACGGTGAGGGTAGAGGTACTGTTTGTTTGGCCGCAAAACTCAGAATTTAATATCAAATTGTGATTTGACTGAAAATGTTACCTACGCGTAGTTACCTCCAACGTTTTAGGATAGAGGGGTTGCATAGCATCATGTTTTTGAAATGCTGCCACGAATTTGATGGAGCTAATACCCAATTTAAATGTTAAAACTACATTCTCATTTTCCTTTTTACGTAGAACAGACTGGGATTATATTCCCAGACTAAACGTGTTTCCTTAATCAAGAATTAATCAAGAATCAAGAATTAATCATTGCAAACTATAAATGTATATACACACTTTAACGAGACAACTAATGCTTTCCCCATAGTCGAACTCCTGTTCTTTTGTTCGAAAATCATTGTGCAGTTCAAAATATTTTGAATGCAGTGCTTCTAAGACCTTACGACCATGTGCCTACATGAAAAGCACTCAGGAATACCTAGGTATATTTAGAAGTTATAGCAAGTATTATAGGTCGAAAGTAAACTCGTGGGCCGTCAGCCAAACACTACCAACGAGGAAAGAAGTTTCTCAAGGAAATGACTTGCGTCAAACGTGTGAACTTGAGATTTTATTCCCCAACATGCTTTCCTCGGGAGCCACCAACGAGGAAATCATTAGCCGATTTCCGGTTTCTTATTATTGCGGGTCGACTGCCTTATAAGACGAGTCATCTATCGCCGCAACCGAAATATTTTAAATCGATAATGAGCCTTCCAATGGCAAACCTCTACCGGCATCGGCTTAACGATCGGCGCAGAAGAATTTCCCCACCAACGACTCGAATAAATTCATTTTATTGCACCATTAAATCCGAGATTAAATGTCAGCAACCGCCAGCAAATGGAAAGGCGACATCCCAGGGAAATCAAAGTGACTACAGATCCGCCTCGGAATAAAACCCTGAACAAGCGCTATCAGTTAAAGCGATAGTTCCAAATGGCTGTTAATGATTATTAGTCTCGTTAATGGAGTAACGTACACGAATAAAACACGGAGTATAACGATATACTTAACTAATCAACAAATCGGTCAAGATACTACTCTCGATAACGGAAGAAGAAAATTTTTCGAGCAAGCATGAAAACAAATCAATGGTTATCTGGAGGCATTTAAAATAAATGACGCCAAATGCAGAAAAATATTGAAGCATTAATTAAAAAAAGCAGTAAATTACACCAAAAGTACCGAAAATGAGCATGTTAATTTCCACAACCTTAAATCAGGAATTACTGTACATTATGAGTTTTACATATCGAAATATTTAAAATAATATAACCACTTATATTTAGTGGAAATGCCACCCAGTTCCGATTAATGCATAAAATAAACTATCAATTTATGTCGAACGAAAAAATTAAGCCGTAACCGATAGCAACAAAAAGAAATTTCAGTAAATGAGGAACCGTAATAATTCAATGAGAATATTTATGTATTTTCGGCATTTCTTGAAGAATTGTGCTAAGATTCGCAGCGAAATCGACTCCTCCCTTTCATACGAGCATATCACACGTATTTTCAAAGTGTGGATCAAAGAAACAAGGGTAACTTATACATCCGTACCTGTGAACATGGGATATAACAGTTACGTAAAATATATCCCGGGATTACAGCTACGTTTTTCAGTGCCTCACGACAAGTGGAGAGTTAAATCACCAGAACACATTCCCAGGAATTCACACCGTTACGGTGGAGTCAATAAAATAAACAAATTTGAATACACAATTTCAGATCACAGAAGGTAAGAAAACATCACCTGCATCCATGGAAACAGGATTCTAGAATATTTTATGACCAGAGGGAACTGAGCCAGCAAACTTAGCAGGTCGTTCGCTCGTTGTGCAGAAGTCGAAGCGCGCTACCCCATGCTTGATTATCAAAGAGTTAAGAAAGCCGTTGAGCGACGCAAACAGGCAGGGACACTCGGCAGCAGCATAAGCAGAATAAAATGGCAACGAGGAGGAGAACCAGTGCACCGATATTTTGAACACGCTCACATGGAGCGAGAGAGCGGATGTATAGAAACGAGTTTGAGGCTGCATATCTTGACACGAACCCTACTCCCCCTCTGCCATTAGTGACCTCGTCCGCCACCGATAGGGATGGCCGCTTTGCATTTGGATACTTGGGACCAGTTTCTCTTCCCTTAGAGCGGGCGGCAAGTTGCTATCTCCGATACTGAGGCAAAAGAAACGCACAATGCACACCGATTCAAAATTTTGGTACCTTGACTTTTCTGGACACATTCGGACTCCCGAATACATTTCGTCCTCCGCTTTAAAACGATGACCGAGTAGCAACTGTGTATCGGTCGTGTTCATGCGGTTCGAGATTTAAAGAGTAAGAACAAAGTTTAACGTTAATCTTCAAGTTCGCATAGATTTATACGTACTAGAGTATTTCGTCTTGATAGTAACCGGCGTCATCAGTCATCTGTCGAAACTGAATAGCTTAATCAGCAGATATAATTCAGAAAAATGAGAGCAGTACTAACATAGAGAAAGATTATATAGCTGACCTTCATGCTACAAAGGTTATAAGTAAATTTTGAAATAGTTCAGGAACTGGTTGCCAGGTTTCGCTACGATCGCCATTTCCTTAGTTGCGCCGAGTTGAATTCGATTTCAAATTACTCCTAAATTAAAAGGGTACTAATCACTTCACTTACAAAGACATCTCAATCAACTCGGTCCATTCTACAGGATTTTGAGCATTTAATCTAATAAACACACACGATGGCAGTAAAATTTACTAAGAATACATTTCTGAGACTCATCCAGATTGTCACTTTCGAGGCTCCAACTAAATGCACAATTAATGAGCGGAAAAATGAATGCTATCAATAGAATACTCTACTCCTGGGAAAAATTATCTCCCAGGACACGATTTCAGTGATACACCTTGGACTACAGGAATTTGAGAAGAAATACAGCGTTCCCCATGCCCAATATTTGGGGAGAAGACCCTTTTAGGTAAAAAATCCCAGTGGAAATTGAGCGCTGTTTTACACCAACCATATCTCCTTAACCCCTAAAAAACACAGAACAATTCTTTCAGCACCTGAAAGAACAACATTAGTACTTTTTAAGCAATGATTTTATAATTTTTACTCCCTGTCCCACATGGACTTTTTCGGCCTCAAAAAAACATTTTTTTCGAAATATCTCAAATTCAAATGATTTTGTTTTAGTGATTAATGCTCATATTTTAAACTTCTTAATAGTTTCACACAGTAGACATGTGTATGTATTATTGTGAGAGAAAGGGGACCGTTTATTTCATTATTTCTTGGTGTAATTTTCGACTAAACTTGTGAAAAAATTGATTTTTGGAAGTTACATTTACAGTGTCTTAAATGCACTTTTTCTTGCGAAAAGTCCATTTAAAAGTACTTTATTATCGAGAACACCTCATAAGCTTTCTAAAGACACCTTTTGAATGTGTGCATCACAAAAAACCAGTCTGCTGTAGGTTGTAGAAATACAGCGTAAAAAGACGTTTTTCAGGCGGTTACGCTATGCATACCTGCCTATAATCCAGGGGCGAACTTTTTTCTACGGAAACAGGGAACGGCTTATGGCTCAGGAAGGTTGACAGTATCTATGCACCAATTTTCGTTTAAATCTGAGATGGTGAAGCTCGGACCATTTGTCGATTTAAAATGGAATGACTCATATCTAGTATTTTTCTTAATAATACTGCTCGGCCACAGCAATCATCGATGTTTGCGGGAAATATAATTTACCACCGGGAAAAATGAATGACACAATATGGAGCCAATTCACTCCACAAAGTTGAGCGAAACGACTCATTGGGGCAATAAACAGTATTCACGAGTTGAGCGCTTCCCCTTATTTATCCAGCAATTAAAACATGATCGCGGGTAAAATATCCCAACAAGTTCATCATGAGATGATTCCTTACTTGATATGGGCGTAGTCTGAGAGGCGAGGGAATAAAATGACGTTTTAACGGAGAATTAGATTTTCAACGGCGAGCACGTGCAGTTCGCAGGTGTGCACACTGGGAGGGACAGTATAATCCTACTAATATCATCGCGGATTGGTGTCCTCGAGAAATGAGCAGCCACCTTCCGGTAACCGCCCCAGTGACAGCCAGCCAATGACCAACACGACGTAATTAATTGCGCTGCTAGGCACATCATCAATTCCCACCACTTACGAGGACGACCTCAAATAGAAAATAGAGCAGAAATTAATTTCCGTTTTCTTTCCCAAGAGTTCCGATATTTTTTACACGTATGCAATTCCTCTGAATATTTATGTGGGGCTTAGGACAATATTTTAACACCGTTCTTAGATATGTCTTGAGAGACTAACCTTTCAAAAAGACGAAACTTAATGGCAGGTAGTGATGAGTCAACCAACGCGTAGGGACGGCGAAAATCGTGGTGAACAAGCCGGGTTCTTGCGCAGACTTTCCACACTAAATAACGTACTTCCTATTGCTGCAGGGTTTTCCAAGTTCCGATATCGGGTCCAAAATTATCTGATCGCAGGGACATGAAGCATACGGACAGCTACAAATCGAATAATCGATCGCACGGACAAAGGAATACCGTCATAACTCAATTTACAAAAATAGTGACGTGGGAAACGAATGCCTTATCCGCTCCAGGAAATGCATCGATTGCACAACACTTTAGTTTCATTGAAAGACGCGCACGAACCGCGTTGGTTTCCCACCGCACGCGCGGAAAACAATTTCGCTTCCTCCAAGTCGATCGCATCGGAGTGCACGAGCGCAAGCCAAGAGGCTCGGAGTGCAAGGGCCGCCACTCCCCCGCCCCCGCACCTCGCCCCCACCACTCCTCGCCACACGCGCCCTCTCCAACTGCACTCGGGAAGGGGCAGAAGCGGAAAGGGTTGCGGTGATTAAAAATTGAGAGGGAAATGTGGAGTCAAGTGGTCGTGGGGAGTCGAAATGCCCGACGGGGTGGGATGGCGCGAAGGGGAAGCACAAATGAGAGGGAAAATAGGGGGAGGAAAGACGCGGGTGACGTTGGGGTGGACGGAATTGACCCTCGGGGAGAGGGAATGTCTCGGAAAACTGCTTCTCCCCCACCACCAACACTCCTCGTCTTCAAGCAAGAGGGAAATTGGCTAAAAACGTCCCTGTGGACTAGACACATAAGAGCGAATCGGCGTCCCAAATCATAGCTCCATTACTTTTGCGTAGAATAATGCGCACTATAATAAATTAACGATATAACTGTAACGATACGTTACTACGCTTAATACTATTTTGAATACCAATGCAAAATTATAAGCCAACAAAATAGGAAATGGTTAATGTAGTATTACCACTTATGGCCAAAAAACAATCATAAATACGGTGCAATTTAAAACTAGATTTCTGACGTGAGACGGGAATTCCTAGAGGTAAGTTTCTGCTGAAAATGGTTTGAATGATTATTAAACAATGGAAAAGGCTGTAGGGACATCACAATAATTTCCAGAGATATGCTAAGGTGTAATAAACCTACTTACTAAACAAGATATGAACATTACAATACCATGAGAAAAAAAGTCAACGAAGGATTTCTCCACACTCAAC
Organism: Platycnemis pennipes; assembly: GCA_933228895.1. NCBI lineage: Eukaryota > Metazoa > Arthropoda > Insecta > Odonata > Platycnemididae > Platycnemis > Platycnemis pennipes. Next base: position 117,715,799 of record OW121850.1, read on the forward strand.
AGCGTCTTGTGGCGATGCACAGTGGCATAGTTATGTGTAAGACACTAACTACAGCCGCGTGGCATGGCAAGTGGTTCGAATGGATTATAAGAACACTCAATACGGCGCCATTTCCAGTATACCGAACGCACCCTGTCAATAGAAATGAAAGGAAACTGAAATTGCCAATAGATGTTAAATATTACATTTGGGTTACCATTTTTTTATGTTAGGTAAAGTTAACAGTCTGCTAGCATGAAAAGACGAATCACTCCAAGAGCCATTTTAAAGTGTCAATTTTTTTTGCAAGGCTATATAATTAATCTTGTGGGGTCTGAATACGGCTCGTATCACGTGATACAGCGTAAGGCGGGGTCTAGGGTGATAGCCGTCCTCGAAGCGGTCACATGGTCCTAAACTTGCCGCAGTTCAACGCACTGTCTCGATTGTTTTTGGTTTGTGATAACAATTCGGGATATGCGAAAGTGTCATTCCTTGATAGTAAATGAGAATGAAAGATATAATGATACTCCTTATCAATGTGCCTTAAAAATTTGAAAGTAGTTCTCTGTAATTTCACATTTTTCTACGGGTCTCTTTTTTAGGCTACGTAAGTGTACAAACTACTGGTGTGTTTCGCAATCATGCTCTCTTTGACCCTCTATTCCAGGGGTTCCCAACCGGTGGTACGCGGGAACATTTCGGGTGGTACGCGTGGGTGATACGAGCGATAGGCTAGTAAGGGTAAACTTTACTCTGCTGCCCGTCCTCCTCCGCCATATATATCTCTATATATATTTTTAAATAAAAATTAGGAAGAAAAAATTTTTTGTAATATATATTAATTGTTGTCTTGATAAAGGGTAGAAAAACCGAAATACAAGTGCATTAATAATTACAAAAGAAGTTTTCTCAGTAATTTAATTGAAATAAAACAAGCCTTTGGGCACTTTTCCGACAATAAATGTACGTTTCTAAAAAATATAGACTGTTGGTTTGACAAAATTTCTAAAAATTTCAAGTGGTACGCAGTTGCTAAAAGGTTGGGAATCCCTGATGTAAACTATTTTATGTGCATTCACTTTTCTTAAGATTTCAAATGAAAAACATGTCTAAAAGTACCTACTGTAATCGTCTTCTCAATTACTAACTTTAAGTAAATTCTTGAACCCATGAAAAACATGTTGAATCTGTTCTTCAAATGAGCAGGCTTCAAAGCGAGATAGTATTAGTCCCCATTTTAATTATTTGCATGATTGAAGTAAACTTACACCATTGACTGAGCAATCAAAGGCGCCGCTCCCAATATACGTGAAATCGTAACTCACAGCAGAACACCGGCATTGGCGCAGAGAACGGGAGCCTCTCTTCATGCCCAACGGTTGCCGGAAAGGTGGTAGCGTTTATGCTTGTCTCGGGGCCCAATGGAGCAAAGGACCATGAGCGATCGCAAAATTAAGGAGATTAATTCAACAGAATAACTCGCCAGTCACCTTGGGTCCAGACCATGTTCCGCGAGAGGATAAATCGCATTTAAGGAAAAGCCGTGAAGCCAGCTCCCAAGCTCGACCGCAGGTGGCATTCATATAATGAACCATGGCGAAATACTTGTTTAAAAATCTTCGGCGAACTTTAGACGAAAACATACCACGAATGAACTCTTGGGTATAAAAGTAGGCATAAATATTTAACACGCTACTGAAACCTAGAGCCGTGAGTGTGTGGGCAGCATTAAAACCGAGATCCGCCAACGCATATCACGGAAAATCTGAACGGGCCCTAAGCCGAGAGACGTCTTAAAACTGGCCAGATAAGCAACGGCGACGCGGATTCTTTAGAGAAATTCGATTCGCATCATTCCAAAAATATCTATGAACGAGATCTGCGGAGACACGGGATAAAAACCTGCTGGTACCTAACAAAATAAGATAAATTTGAATGAATTCTAAATTCCGGGCGCGCGGTGAGATCTGAGGACCCCGCCCTTGCCCATGGGGTCCTTCAGGGATATGATCCAAATCTTGCGCGAAATTCCAGCGAACCGATAGCATTCCTACGCACCTCCTTATTTTCTAAGGGCATGGAGGCCAACTTCCTGTGTAGAGAGCGGTTTATAATCGGCGAAGATGAAAGTAGAATAACATCACTTGAGTAACGTTTATCATAAATTCACGTCTCGCATCCACAGTCCATCAACTGATTGAAAACACGGAACTGCCATGAATGGCCTGACTAAGAATATGCTTCGACAGTCTCTCCATTGCTATCCAAATTTGGAAGAAAAAAAGGTGTACATTAACTCCGCTTACGCAACTGCTACTTAAAACACTACAAGAAAGTGTTAACAACAGCTATGACAGTAATTTTGTAGGTGGAATGTCGTGTACTAATAACGTGAATAGGATTTTTGAAATTCCTCAATACCTTCACAGACAGATGAGCGGATGAAAATTAACAGGTAAATTTATTTGAATCACATTAATGTCTCCTGTATTTGGTCGACAGCCACAGCTGAGTCACCAAACTCGTTGTTTTATCAACTCAATTCCGAGGAAGGAAATTCACATTTCGTTACCTCAACGTTACTACTGATTAGGAGGAAGGTCTGGCTGCAACAACTACCAACAGTTAAAGAGGGCAGTGGATTTCATTCAAATTCTAGATTGGATAACTGGTTCATTCAATATAAGTAATACCCATCTGCACTCAGAATAAGCCTTGATCTGGAATGAGTAACGTTAAGAGAGCATTAAAAGTTCTAAGAGATAGCTATTGATAAGTACCTAGCCAATAAATAGTCACTATACCGAGGGCTGTATGCTATATGTACACCCAATCAATTATATGTGATATGTAGGTACACTGACATAACTGACCCCGAAAAAGTAATAGATGTGACCGACAGTTATAGAATGGTGAAACTTTTCTAGGAAAATACACTAGGTGAGAATACCTGAAGAAATTCTACGAGGAGCACGCTGATTGCTACCTTCTGAAGCAATAATAAACTTGGGTCTGCTTTGACAAACACACCGACGCTCACGGCATCACTAGAAACTGCAAGCTTGAAGCAAGATGAAATGGTTTCTGACGACGAGAAAAGAATGGCGGCAATCACAGACAATGTGGGATCTGATGATAACGCACCTCGGCGGGCACCCCGCCTAACCGGCGCATTAGTGAGCTGACCCTCGCTGACTTCTGAAATTCTGTGAAGTTTCTCAAATTCACTGGTATTGCGCCGTCTTTTTTGTCGCAAGAACAATCTATATGAAAAAGTGACACAGGCTATCAGAAAGGCCTATCTGTAGTGCAAAATCTTAATGTTGTTAATAACACTGCAGAGAGAGGGGTTCAGTTGATAAGGGATTTTTGGTCAAGTGAAATTTGCCAAATTATGAGGCTCAGAGGCAACATCTGTTGCTAGTTGTTAAAAGTCATAGGGAAATGTATAACGAAAGTGGCAAAAAACTCTAGTTTTGATTGCTATATCCAGTGCTTTTGTATGAGGATAGTGACTGTATAATAATTAAAGGCAATTTTCTTTCCGAGGTATGATTTTAAGCCCACATATACCCCTGGGAGGTAGGCAACATTGAGCGAAATGCGGAAAATGGAAATTTCTGAACTTTGAATGCGTTTCAGCAGGGTCAAATACTGTCCGATTGAGCTGAAAATTCTTTGTGATATTTTTCATTCATTCGCATAGGAAAATACAATTGCCCCCTCAACTTTCAAACTTTCGGTTTTTTTTTGGGATATCCCAGAGGTAGGCATTCAACTGACTATCTTATATTTACCGCAAAAGAACGTCTAGCAAGTTAAACCATAATGACTTATGAACATATATCTATATCTACGACATACCCGGGAAGCCACCTCGAGGATGTGTGGCAGGGGGAAATATAGTATAGAAGGGGTATATAATAGTATAGAAGTTATTAATGACAACATAGTGGTGTAAAAGTTTACTCAATAAAAGAAAAATCACAAATACTGCTCTCTGTTGGTTGTCAATTGCCCCTATGACTGCTGACTAATATGAAAGTAATTGGCGGTCCCAGTGACCCGGCGTGACAAATGCTGCACTCCGATCAATAGTTTGTGAACTATAAGCAATGTGTAAACTTGCCCCTTTCCAAACTTGCCCCGGTCTACCCTACTTTCTCTCTTTGATTTACTCTAAAAGCAAGGAAACATTCTAGTACTAATGAGGCACAACAGCCAAAATTCAGCTCACATATTTCAATAAAGAGTAGGAGAATAGATAGATTCAATAGGTGATTAGCTAAATAAGCGTCACTATGATACGAGAGCAGCAGAACGCACAAAGTTCAATTAGAGATAAGAAATGTTATCTTAAGGTGATCATGATATCGTGATAACTTTAACCTAAAAGAAAATATTGTATTCGGAAAACAAAGTTACATCATAATATTAGAGTGATTACGTCCATCGATAGGCGGCTAATAAAATAATAATTAATTTATCATTTAAATATTCGGTACTAGCGGGTTCCACTCGAAGCATCGGAATTTCATAGTCCAAGCTGACGAGCGGAAAGAATACGGATTGAAGACACGGAGAGATAGACAGAAAGTGGAGAAAAACACTGCTGAGGAGGCAATGGTAGGAATCTGACTTAAAGGAAGAATTCGAACACGAGGAACCAATGGGTCTTTCATGAGGAGAGCTCCTCGTGACCAACTCTCGCTGTCAAGTCAAAAGGGCGCCTTTATTTGACGAGGCCGCAGTGATTCCTTGAGAGGGATTCCTTCTCTCTCGCATTCTGGGCCCCACCTCAAAAGCAAGATGACAGGTGAGAGACCACACGTGTGCCTCCAACACCCACACCCAGAAGACCCGAGCATTTTAAAGGAGCGGAAATGGAACGCGTAGCAATATCCCCCCCACCATTACCCACAAATCCGCTCTCTCTTTCATTATGTAGTTCTCTGGTACAACAGATGCATGTGTTGCCTCGCATCCGTTCACGATGGAAAATTAAGACAACTGGTTCACGAGTTTGATAGTTGGTCAGGGGTCCTAACTCAATAAAACGGTACGGGATCTAATCCCCGGGTAAATCGTAATCTAGCGTAAGAAGACGTAACGCGCGCTTGAAAGGAGAGCTGACTGACAAATAGAGAAAGACGATATGATAGAATGGGCAACGCTGCGAGATGTCACGTCCTATCCGACTATGCTAATGATCAAAGGCTCTGGGTCCAAATCCAGATGAGGTCTCTTTGGACACGTCTAGTTCAATCAAAACTGTGATGTTTTGGTACTACACCTTCTGGGAAACTCTTTTTGAAACCAAATTCTGAGCCTTGAACTGTCAAAATGCAAAAATACGAAAAAGTAATCAGTTTTAATATAATTCAAACTTAAATAATTTATTAATTTAGCAACAGCACAAGATCGAAGGAAATATGAATACACCAGATTTTACATACAAACAAAAGCAATCGAAGAATAAGTGATACAGAGTAATCACTAAAACGCTTAGGATAATGTCCATAATTGCCCATCTTCCTGGCTATATGACACAGGAAGCATCAAATACATGAAAAGAACAGATAACAGTTTTGACTACTTACTTAATAGTAAAAGTAAAATTCGTACAACTTGAGAATGTCTGAGTCCAGGACTAGAAGAAATGAAAAAAATCAGGAATAATGAAAAACTAGTATCGCTAAATTTGCCGTCAAAACTGCGAAAGATAGATCGCACAACGGTAAATTCAACTAACTTGGATTACCTTCAAAGGACTATAGACGCCAAAAGTATACCAACGCGATGTGGGGCTAACTCCCTTCACTCTCACCCCACTGAAAAATGGGATACAGCAGTTACATGAATTGGGGAACGCGATCGACTTCTGAGATTACTCTTGAGCCCTTAAGGATGAATGTGTAAAATATGACACCCATTATATGTATTGCAAAAATCTGAGCATTGGATTTGTGGGAGGGAGGGCAAATGGGGGCGTTTACTCGGAACCGAAATCGCAATTTTGTACCCGAAATGGAAACGAAAAAAGAATTTTAGTGAAAAAATTAATCTTCTAACCACAACCATTCACTCATAAATCAAAAATTAAAATAAGAAAAAGGTGAGGCCCACCGAAAAAGCTGCGGTGATAACACTGACGTCATTTTTCTCCCGTCCTCGACTGCTTTTAGGGGAAGGGAAGGGAGTGGAGATTTTACGTTCTCGGAAGTTCTCGGAAGGACTGCTCGCACAGATGCTGTCGCAACTGCTCCTATTGGTAGAGTCACTGTGTCCCCCCATTGCGATGAGGCAAAGTAGCTTCGCGGGCTAAGTTGTGATTGGACGAAGTCGATATAAGTCAGTGGTTGCACCACGCCCACTTTTCCGAAAGGGTTATAAACATCAGTTTTTCGCCGCTTATAACTCAAGAAATAATTGACGGATCAGAAAACGGAAAAATACGGGTCCTATTTTACAAGCTCTTTCAGATTCGACAGTAAAAAAATATGGTAAACGACCGCATTGGTGAGAAATCTAGACACTCGCCTTGCCCTCATCGTCTACGACTTGAGGCCCATATATTTACGCCCAAACTGACGGACGGGGCTCTGCACTTCAGCGCACGTACCCTTGACACAGCACTCGGGCAGGAACCGGAATTCCCCTCTACCACATCCAGCATACAAATCCGCGCCCTAGGCATGGGAGGTCGGCTTTCCACCCCGGCATCAACCCGATCCCGGAGCGGCAGTCGCACATTCACATCTCTCGAATCATCACGGTCACTCGCTCCGCGGAGGAAGACGAACGGATTGAAAGGGTAAAAAAAAAAGAACCGAAGGGGTACGAAACCGGAGGGACACCATCCTTCCCCTCTCCCGTGACAGCTCCGCTCACCGAAAACTGCGTCCGCCAGTCACCATTACGTCCGCTCCCCGTGAAACGGGAGCGGCATCCCCTTTTCAAGCGCCTCTGACACGTGCGAGCCGAACGGAGGAACGGATCTTTTATCTCTCCCTCACATCGGGGCCCAGAATGATTCCCCGACCGACTCCTGACACACGATCGGAAGGATCGCTGGCGGATCGCGCGGGAGGATAGGAGCACACACCACAGGCTGCGAGCGGGAATTCATGGGATTGAAACTCGCGGTCGAGAAAAAAAAATGAAAATTCACCGAGAGCCCTCATGCGGACATGACCAATGATAAAATTGGTTTAGGATGAGAGATACGAGATGGAATCAAGAAGACAGTCGCCAAGGGAAAGGAATAGAAAGAACTTCAGAGGAAGATCAGACGTTGGAGATGTGAAGGAAATGTAACGAGACGTGGAAATAAAAAAGTATGAAAAAATGAAGAAGCTCACTAACGGATGAGTAGTAGATTGTGTTTAAGGGTCAAGCGATAATTAGGCCCATTTCGCACCCTTAACGATAATATGTATGCATCCTGTGTCAAGCACGTAGCCAGAAGATTGCTTCGGGGTGGCTAATTCTAATGAAGTGTACCTTAAAACAAATCAGCCTTGCCCGTTCAGTGCCGAAATGTTACAAATCTCTTCCCTTAATTTTCAGTGCCTGGTATTTACTTTCACAGTGCCCATTCCTGTGTCTTCCTACCGGCAAACTTCACTGCTTACCTTGTTATGAAGCAGTTAATTTGACCGGCCCCAGAACAGAAGTTCAACGCATAGGTACATATGCATATCAGATTGAAAAGAACAATTTTTAACCACATGCATGCATATAACCAGTGATTATGTTTCTAGATACTTAACACTTGAATTAACGCAGTGTAATCCGAATTATTATACCCAGTAAAAATCCAAACAACAAAATTAATGGGAAAAAATTTCGGGGGGGAGAGGGGGCTGAAGCCCCAGAAGCCCCCTACCCCCTGGCTACGTGCCTGTCCTGTGTTATTTGGCTTTACAGCTTTTGATTTCCAAATAATTTTTAAAATATTAAGGAGTCTCGCTTCTTTCAGGAAACATTCAATGTTTCACTATTTATCGCACAAGTTATTTGAAATGTCGCCATCAACGTTAAGCCTCTGCTGCATAGAGAGGTATTTTTGTAATTCCGTAAGTAAGTGTTTTACTCGATGAATAACTAACCGGATAATACTATATAATACGGCGTCAAACCAATCATAGGTTTGATGAAAATCATTAAATTAGCAGGTTGAAAGAAATAACGTGCACCCAAACCGAAAGGTTTGTCTCCAAGGCCCCTATGCATAATGTCAGGTTTAATAATCAACCGGTAATAGAATCACCGTAGTACTCTCTTTTGAGGGGGCAACTACCCGCTGCTAAAGCATGCACTGAATAACCTAATTCCAGTATCCACGAGATTAACTTATTAAACATAATACATTCAAGGATTGCAAACAAGCCGCAAAAAACCTTAACACAGTTACCCATGATATACGCAATAATAGAATTTCCGCAGAGAAAATATCATTCACCTTAATCGGCTTTCGAACACGGTCACGGAAGAATATTCATATCCTTTACAGCCTTTAGAAATCCAGAGGGAAGGACACCTTGGTAGCTTATTTAACTAAAGCATCTGGCGCGAATACAGGAATCCGAATAACTTGTTTATCTTAAACCAGCATTAAGACTGGGCCGTCGGAGATATAATAGCTTGCCGAGTTAACCAAATCGTCAACCACTGGGAAATGTCAGCGAGTAATATTGTGAAATTGTGTGCATTATCAAAAGTCAGGATAATAAGAAATTATTAAAAAAAACCAAGGTCAGAATAGACACCGCTTTTATCGGATGTAATTAATCCTTTCAACATTCCTAAGTACACAATTTTACTATTTCAAGATCCAATGACACTTAGGACAATTGTAGTCTCTAAGTGAGAACTCATCCTCACAACCCGGTAAGGAGGCTTGGCGTTAAATTAGCCGAAAGGTGCGACAGAGCAAGCAGAGCCAAGAAGCGAATCGTGCTAAAAAGCTGTATGCAAGGTTTTCCGGAAATACAAGCGTCATTTTTCCGTAAAGCTATAAACATTTTCATGGTCGAAAGAAACGCCGGCAAGCACAACAGCGGCAGGAGCAGTAAATGAAGAAGTCCTTGAGCTACGGCGACAATCGTCCTTAGACAGCTATAAAAAGTCATCATAATATTATTAGAACAATGAGCTCATATGCTAATCCGGCAATAATAATAACAATTAACGCTCAATTACGCCAATTAGGGTCTATGTGAGCCAAATGAGAACGTCCATGGAATATTATACCAAGACTCTCCCGTATTTCACGAACGTTTGTTACCATGTACCTTTATAATCAATTATATTCTAAATAATATGTCAAAGAAAACGAAGAGGCAGAGTTGTAATGATACGACATTTCATGTTCCCCTTAAATTCTAAACTATCCTGCGACACCTATCAGTCATAATCTTCGAGGAAATGCCGGATAATTCAAAAGCATAAATTTTGTCTTTACGCTGATGCGGCGAAGTCAACAAAACGGCAAATTGATCAAGTTTCAGAGCAGAGTGAAGAATAGCCTAGCCTAAGGTATTCTTCACTAGCTATCCTAGAATGGGGTAAATGCATGCTCTCGGTTTGCTAAAAAAAAAGTAAGTAAAAATACCCCACGAAGCGACTATACAGCGCAAGGACAGTAGAAAATACGGGAAAAAGACGACGTTTAGTCAAAATGGGCCAAACTTATCAGTGCGAGAACCACAAACACAGAAATCATCCCTAAAGACCGCTAAATTCATCGAAAGGCCGCGAAAACCTTCGTCAGAAACAGAAATCATGCACCCAAGTCCCCACGTATCTCTTTTGAATTATTCAGTGGTGCGAATGCCAGAGGATAACTTCGTTAAGGCCGTTTTACACGGTCATTGATACTGCGCAGGCTGTTGCGAGAACACTTACGCAAGAAATATTGCGCCGTGTAAAGCGACGACTTGCAAGGACAGGCAGCGCCACTGCGCGAACGCTTGCGAGTAAATTAGAACATGTTCTAATCTGATACATGCGTTCGTGCAAGTTTGAAGTTTATTTCTCTCACTACATGGTGCACATGTAACGGCAACGAACTGCCAGGGGAATTCTAGCAATTAAATAGGTTGTTGACGATTGAGTTGGGTGTTTTTGTTTGCACTCAACTCCTTAGGTAGTGAATTAAGTGCAATAATGATGAGCTGGTCGATTAATCACGTGGAAGCTTAAATTTCGTTCGTGAAGGAAGAACTCGTTACCTTAGCCCACAGCCGATTGTTCATGGTGCAAATTTTGGGCCAAGTATACGGGCCTAGGGTCTCCACTAATATGTTTAGACTATGACTTAAAACGTACTTTAAAGTAATGGTAATTTATCGCATCTTTCACGTCCAATTAATTGCTACTTAACAGATCTTGACGTTATGCGATATACTGACGGCATTGCCGCTACTGAATGGTATATTGTCACTGACATAATGCACCGACGATTGCACCGTGTAAAGCTGTCGAGCAAGCGTCCTCGCAATTTTCAACGTCACGGACTCGCAGACGACTGCTCAAACGGAATCAACATCAACTTGCGCAGTTTTAAATACCGTGTAAAACGGCCTTTAGAGTTAAGCGCGACTGGTTTGCGGTAAATACTTATGAATTTTTCTCTTGATACATGGCCAATATTTGATCAATGAACCATCTACCACATTGAAGAACATTTATTCAAAGACGCAAAAACCTTAGTTCTCCAACATTAGGCCATGCGCGAACAACATACTGCGGAAACACATTGGAGCACGTATGGACCGGGTGCTGTGCCTTCCCCGAGAAAGGAATTCAGGATAAGCATCAAGAGAGGCAAAAGGAATGAGACGCACGAGGTGGTACAAGGAACGCGGAATATCACGTGCAGTGACCATAAAACTATTATTAATGCCTACAAATACTCTTATGAAACCTGTGAAATGAAAGAATACATAAGGAATGTGCTTACACAGTATTTCAGCTGATAAAAGGGCATTACTCAGTTTGCGAGGGAGGATTTCACTGGCGCACAAAGCCACAGCGAGACCTTTCGAAAGCAAATGGCTAAGGCAACGACGAGTGCAGCCATAGAAGAAACCAAAGATGATGAAAAGCTGTGGATTTATTTTATGCACGAACTCCGAGACCCTTATAAAACCACGAGATATTTTCAACTTCAACAGGATTACTTCCATGGGACATCACATTCGTGAGCTACTTCACAGACCACGGATTCCCCCTCCGCCTAAGTTACTGATAAGCACGGGGACTGAATGAAGGAAATATAATAACTGTTTATTTGTTACTGACTTGTATTTAATATCATATATCATGTGAAATCCTAGAGAAATCATTGGTAAGTCATCATTCAGACACATGATGACTTAGGTCCCAATGCCTTGCGAAAGAAGTCGTAAAAGGACGAAACAATTGAAACAGCAACGCAAATATTGGCACGAAATACTAATATAATTCATATTTTTGTGGTTTTATGGGTTAGTGTCGGCTTCAGTGTTAGCAGTCACAATCGTCGGTATTTCTGTCGTCAGATTTTAAATTCAAATTAATAAATATGGCAAACATATTAAGGTAAGGGCTATGTTTCAACGGAAATATAGAAAACACTTGCTTTTTCTTATCACATATATCTCTATACTCCGTGAAGAATCATCTCGAAGCTGTGCTCGACGAAATGAGTAACGAGCAAAATACAGCACAATCGAGAAGCGACGCCCGCAAACCTGCGCGGGATCCTCATGGCCAAGCAACAGACGCCACCACCTTGGTATAACCCCTTCCCTCTCTTCACGGAACGCCAGAGATGAGCCCGAGATACAAGACCCTCCCTCTCAACCCAAAATCTCCCCATCCCCCCTCCCCGCCCGGCGTCACGACCCGCCCACTCCCACCCCCTCCACGTACGGACGCATGGAAATTACGCGAAACCAGTTCCCGGCGGTCGAGGGACAACATGCCGAGACGCCTCCGCACTCGCTCGCGGAGAACGAGGCGTCGGCCGACGCCGGCGTCTTTCTCCTCCCCCCGAGGATGGCACGCATCCCATCGCATAACCCTCAACCCCTCCTTCAACCTGCACGCGGACACAAGAATCGCGCACCTGCGGACGGCGAATTACTTCCACTGCACTCACCAAATCGTGTCACGGCGTCGTCCTATCGAGACCTGACGCCACGTCGTAGGCGATACGGAGAGCTAAGTGTTCAAATTGTTCTTGAAAAATCGAATTTCTTAGAACCACTAAATGCGACAAAGCGTAAGGAAGATCGAGATCGCACCCCTATTGCGAGATCAATGATTCTCCTTACGCACTGCCCCAATCGTCATGAGATCGCGTAATATAACCACATCATGGGGATTGTGTGAAGCATGCACAATATTGCTGAAAAAACCGTAACTGATTTCTTTACCGCGACCATCTGAAGAAACATTTCTTTTTTCTACGCTGTTATTGTTTCAGATGTTTAAGGATTATTTTCTAACACCTATTAAAGTTCATTGCTGTATACACTTTGAATGTGATACTGAAAGGATTCTTTAAGTGAAATTAGCCATGAAAGGGACCGTTTTTAGACCCGTGAAGTGTCTTAAGGGTACGTCTGAATGTCGGCATGAAACAATTAACGCATGGCCCGAAGTAGGGATGAAAGTAGTTTGGAAGGAATGTAGTGAGTTTCTCACCGTCCAGAAAGGAGACATTAAATTACATGACATGATTTCAATTTAAGTCTCAAACTTACACGCGCGCGGCAATGCATGGGCTGAAGCAAGAGTTGGAAACGCATTAGCGGGAACAAGGAGAGAGCTGGGGAGGATTTCAATCGAGAAAAACCTCATTGAAATGAAGGAATACTTTTTGCGAGCGAGAGAAGGGGCGAGGGCGTACGGCGCCGTTCACGGGAGGGAGGGCTGGGGTCGGGGGGGAGCGCGCCCCCCCGGCTAATGTCATTAGCAGCGGCATTCGAGGGAGAGAAGGGCGGATGATGATATGACGGGGTGAGTGAGTGCACGGGAGGGAAGGGGGCCGAGAGAGCAGGAGACAAAGGGTGAGAGAGGAGCTAAATTCACTGCCGCCGAGTCGCGTGGAGGGCGGCAGACGGCATTCAGGGTCATCATTGGCTTCGGGAAGCGGGGGCTGGTGCAGTCGGGAAAAGCTGGGGTGGAGCTGAACAGGAGCTAAGACATTTATCGCTCTCGGACTACTGAGCCCTAAGGACGAAAAATGAATATGATGGCCATGTTGGTTGAAAAATAAAGTTAAACATACAGTGAACGCCCGATTATCCGTGCGTCGCCAACCTATTTAGTGTACCGGCAGTGTTCCCAAAGGTAAGCAAACTTTTGTTATTTTCCTGCAGTCGTGACTTTCACTACTATCGGCGCAAAAAAGGTAGAACGCTGAACTTTAAGCATTTGTATGAAATTCTGCTAAAGCCCTTCTCGTGATAATCAATTTATTTGTTATTCATGACGATTGTTTCCTCTCGTTTAATGTGATATTGAAAAAATGCATACATGCTGAGTGTAGATGTTTTTATATTAATTCAGTGTTATTTTCTTTCGTTTCATCATGTACCTATTTGTTACTTATGAAGACAATTTCAATGGATAAATGATTAGAAATTAAATGTTAACTACATGTATTGAGTGTTTAGATAGTTTACATATATACGTGCTTTTCTTACATAGCACTCGACGGACGTATTACCAGAGATTTGAGCCGCGCGCGACCATTAGTTCACTATTGCCAACAGTGTAAAATGGTAGTGTGCATTGCCGCGGGGCGATTTTCGTCTTTGTGATTTATTTTAAATAAGAGGAACAATATCAACATTTCCTTACATGAAAAGTTTTGAAATATATTTTCCATATAGCATACGTAACCTCGACATTCATGTACTTTTCTACACCTCGGAAATTGAAATCTAACCTTAGGCCATTTTAAAAATCAAAGAATGGGTAAAATTTAATTTTAAAAAATTATTTGTGATGCGGAGATGTCGTTCTCTCTATAAAGAAAACAAAGAAGTACACCAATCAAATATTTTGCCCGTGACGAGATGAAGAAGACGACCGTTTCGCCGTTCTCCTAGTTTTTCGCGTGTTCTTCTTCACTCTTTCGACCGTAGAAGCTAAACGTTTACGTTTAAACACTTTTCAATGATTTAATGTTATAGTCAAATACACAAGGAGTAAAACGATATATTACACGACTCTATGGGGCTTTGGCAGAATTTCATACAAATGCTTAAAGTTCAGCGTTCTACCTTTTTGCGCCGATAGTAGGGCCCTGCCGACTGGTCCATTGTCTTACGCCAGGCTTCGTGCCGCCACCCGAGGCTTGCGAACAATTTGATTACGTCCGGGTCAGATCCACTGGATTCTTTTTGTCATAAAATTCTATTATGTATGTACTATTATGTACCTTTTCATTGGCAGATTGTGTTATTTTCTTAGGGAGTTTATTTATTTTGGCGGCGCACCGTAGAGAAGTGAATCTGGAGAGAACCACAGAGAGGATTATCCTTGTTTCCCGATTATCCGTGCACCCTTTAACTGCCATTAGCACGGAAAATCGGGAGTTTACTGTAGCTGAATTATACGTAAGAGGCAAGACATTAATTTCTGGAGCACGTGAAAGGGGTTGATGAAGCAAAACCTGCATTTTTTGCACGGTGTATGGTTCAAAATTAAGATTAATTTTTTATCCAATAACCTGAAACTATGATAAAATGAATTCATGCCACATGATATACACCACGCAATCAACCCTAAATAAATTTTCATCATTAATTGGGATATTTCACTGACAATCCTCCCCAGCCCTCCTCGGGGGGTCGCTGAATCGTTTTCATCTCTTCCTTTACCCTTAACATAGCCATACACACACAATCAAAAAATCAAAGCGAAAATCGGTCCGGGCGACAAGGGAAGAGCATACAGTGAACAAAGAGCGAAGGCTTGCGAAATCCACTTGCTATGGTAATGGGGCCAATTCCCTTCCCTGAACCACCTGTCATTCCCCAGAAAGATCGCGTGCCCAGGACATCACAGAGCTTGAGTTTAGTTGGACGTACCCAGAGTCCTTTCCCGGATTCGAACCTGGGACTTGCGGACCGTACCAAAACGCTCCATCAACTGGACTACCTCGCCATCCCGAAGGGTAAGACGTAAAATGAAATTCGAAGAGTGAGATATAAAATGAAATCCAGAATATGCCAGCCCAGATGAAACCCAACACTACCATTAGGTACTATTATGATACGTAATAAACGTTAGTTTCGCTCCCTCGGGCTATGGACGATTAATAACTCACCTCCTTTCAAAATGATCTATTCCTGCTTACCTATTTTGCTTCTAGGATACTGATATTACAACCCATAATACGACGGCATTTCATCCCTCTTTAGGCAACTGATGTGTTAAAAATTTCTCCAAAAAAAGTGAAGGGTGCATCCACTTCACGCGGAATAACATCAGTCCCTTGCGCCCAAACAACCAATAAAGATCTAAGGAAGAAAGTAGCTTGGTGCCGAAGGTCACGCAGAGAATTAATAGCAATTGCTGTTAAAACTTCAGCGAGATACGGTAATTCATACAGGAGAGACATGCAAATTATGGGGGCCTATAAAGTAGTGGTCATCCTGGATCATCACACTGGTATGCTGGATATTCCTCATCCTTTTTCAGACTCCATTTATTTCAAAAACAGACATTAAAAGCGCCGCCTGAATGCGCTAACCGTAGGTACTCTCTTTGATCGTCGGATATAATTAGATGAATAATAGCAATGTATTTCCAGGTCACGAAATCATTACTCCTCAGAGACGTAAGCCAACTTAAAACGTGGAAGCTGTATAACGAGTACCACGAACTGCGATTCATAGAGGTAGGTCCAACTGGATTTTGATTTATGGCGGCGAAGGAGAAACTCAAGTCGCTGCCAAGACGGATTACTTTCAAGAGACCTCGGTCCCATCAAAGCAATCCCTCTCTGCGGATCTCGAGGCTAAAAATCAGCGTTGATAACTATTAACGCGTTGATGTAACGCCTACTTCCCGTAGTCTTGCTTCAGATTGCTTTAAGGTCAAAGAGCGGCCATAGGCGATGGCAAAAACGCATGTAAACCTATAATTAATTAATTTTCACTCAAACAGGAAGGAAACGTGCTTTGGCTTAATATTCATCCCATTTAGTCCCAGAATTAAAGATTTAAGGGAAAAACAGAACGATTCCGGGCATACTAATATACTAATTGAATTATGATCTTGTGCTGGCAGTAACAGATTCGTGTTCCAAAACACAAACGATAAAAATTAAAGCCTTGGTTATCCAATCCAAGAATTGGTCTCAATGAAACCTCTGAAAAATAACCTAATATATTCAGTCACGTCATTCATTTACGACAAGATAACTAGAAAATACAAAGAGAAAATAATTCTATAGGTTAGTAAATGTTAGTCAAATAAATTACAATAACTATTCACACAAAACTGCATGGCAAAAAATAGCAATACATCATGTACCATTGGACGAAACTATTAACCATTAACATGCGGACTATATAATATTTGCGGATATACATAACTATTAAGTGGGCGAGAGCAGAGGGTTGTCATAGATGGTATCATGTCGGACACAATCGAAGTCACATCGGGAGTTCCCCAGGGTAGCGTAGTAGGTCCGCTTCTATTTCTTTTATACATAAACGATTTGGGTACCGTAGTTAGTAGTAACCTTAGACTTTTTGCAGACGATGCGGTGGTGTACAGGGGTATATCAAACGAAGAGGACACGAAATCACTTAGCAAGGATTTAGATGCAATTCAAGAGTGGTGCGACAAATGGCAGTTAGAACTCAACCTTAAAAAGTGTGTAGCTATCAATTTTTGGAGGAGGGATATTTCGATAGAGCGATCCTATAGAATTAATAACACGAAGATCGAAAACGTTGAAACCGTAAGATATTTAGGTGTAACAATCACTAAAGATTTATCGTGGGGAAGACACATAAGGGAAATATGCGGCCGAGCGAAGAGAAAGCTAGGATTTATAAAAAGAGTACTTGGGAAATGTGATGAAAAGACAAAAGAGCGATGCTACTTTTCACTAGTTAGGCCCCACCTTGAGTATGCAGCCAGTGTATGGGATCCTAATGAATTAGGTTTGATGAGAGAACTAGACAGTGTGCAGCGTAGAGCAGCTAGGTTCGTCAAAAGGTGTTACGATAGGTTGAGTAGTGTATCAGAATTAATACAAGAATTAGGGTGGGAATCATTATCAGAGCGTAGATTAAAGTTCAGATTAAATATATTGCAGAAATTTCAATCGGATAGCTTTACTGAAGATGTTAGGCACATATTAAAAACACCAGCGTATTATGCTAGATTCGACCAGATAAATAAGATTAGAGAGATAGATTGTCGTACAGATAGATTCAAAATGGCATTTTTCCCCCGTACTATAAGAGAACAGAATAGGCAGCATAGGAAAGGGATAGGTAGGGGAAATATTTTAGAGTATTCTGTAGTGCATGATGCATGTATTAACCCCTCAAATACTATAGATACTAACAATCTAGTTGCATGAGACCCTTTAGTTGCTTGCTTGCATGCTAGTAGTGCATGCTTGGTGACCTTCACCCCCTGCCACACACCCTCGCGGTGGCTTGCAGGGTATCGTGTAGATGTAGATGTAGATTAACATGCGGAAGAACAACTAACATGGATTATTGATGGATGAAAATGGTAACTTCATTGAATCGGGTTTGCAGTTAAAAAAATTTATTATTTCAATTGACCGTTTCTAGGTCAATGACCAGTCACCCATTCCATACCTCATACAAGCCATTGACCAAGGTAGAATCGATTTCGTGACACTCGATCTTGACGAGTCGAAGGTGTCTGGGTGTTTCGGATCGATTGGTGAGGCTATATTTTAGGTCAAGTATCTGAGAGAGCAGTTGGTGAAACGGGGAAACGCGTTAAAGGATAGGGTGATAAGCACAACCGTATCTCGATTGAAATCCACGTACGCTTCATTTGAAGAGGGGTAAATTTTCCACTGCGGACAACAGACAACGCTATTTTATCATACGTGCTATAGGCTTTGGGCATTCGGCTTCACTATATTATTTTACAAGATTTATCATATAATGTCATCATGACCATTATTATGAAAATCTTCAAGACATTTCTAGACGCGAATTTCCACACGATTTTTAGACAAACTAACATCTTCATATTGACATTATTGGACTACCTCTTTTACTACGTGAAAATGCAAGCTAGACCGATGGAAAAATACACAAACCAATTTCATATAACTTTCCTCACCAAACATAAAGATAAGACGAGGCCGGGGTGAGTAGTATGGAAGGAAAGAGTAAAATATATAGGGTATAAAAATATTTACACCAACATCATCTCCAGCCCGTGTTTCAGAGTTGCGTTACTCGCGTGCTAAATCAATTAATGAACATCTAATTCTTAAGTAAACAAGAAGGAAATAACGTATGAAACATTGAGGCTAAATTTATACGGCATATATTTACTTGTAGCCTCCAAAAACGTGCCTTTAACAGTGATCTCGCACAGTTGATGTAGAAACATCTTTGTCTACAAGACCACTCCTCCCTCCCGACAAACTCCTCGAGCTGGCTCGGCCTATGCTTAGCTTACTGTTTCTTTTCGAAGTCCAAAGCTACCACCACGTAATTTAAGCCACAGCGCACACTCGGAAATTGCGCGTCGCACTAAACTGGATGCGCCGAGGGTGCAGCAGCTTTCTCTCTCGAGTGCGAACGTGGGGCGTGGGGGTCGGAACACGTCGAAGGCGGGGGCGTGGCGGGGCGGGAAGGGGGTGAAGAGGATGAAATGGGCGGGGGCGGAAGAGGACCCCTCGGATGCAAGCGAGCTCCGTGGGACGGCGACGAGGGAGTTGCAGGCGGGAGGCGGCGTGGGGGAGGACGGCGCGGGATGGCCAGACGGCAGCTGCATCCCTCTCCCGCCGCCGAAGAAAGGGAAAGGGCCCTTTCGGAGCGCGTTTCGGATCAAGGCGGAGGAGCGGCGGCGGTGGCTCTCCTTCATTCCGGCAAGCGGGGGCGGGCGCGGTAACCACGATGCCCCTCGCTCCGTCGACGACGCCAAGTGACTCGAAAGATCCACGCTTCCATCGCGGCGACCTTTTAATTAGAACTGCAGCTTGGATGTAACGTGCATTAAAATTCCGCTCTCGCAACGCGTTCTCGCAAGGCCTTCCGGCAAAACTGAAGATTCATGAGAGCCACAGCTGCCCCGAGGAATTAAAGGGCCAGATTGCCGGAGGGGTGATCTCAGCCTCCCTCGCAACATTTCATTTGAAGACAAAAATGATTCGTGAAACCAGACGAATTTTTCGTAGATGGTTAAAAGGAATGTGGAAATACGTTTGATGTGGTTACCACACTGGCTTCCCCTTCTTTACACTTGGACTCGAATCTCGAGAGAGTGATTTACTTATTCCGCTGGCCTATTCCTAGGACCTCCTTGGAATTAAGGACCCATGAACAATCGTTCTAGTCCTAGATGAAATTTTTATATATCTGCGAATACTACGGGTTGAATTCATAACTATACATGATTGCGTGTTGAAGGATATCTAAAAGCTAGACAATTGATGCCCCAAATGAATGAAGGTGAGATATCCAACAGCTGGTATTCGTGGGGCTTATAAAGGTTGTGGGATTGTCAATTCAACTTATGCAATTAATATGTGCTTACGATCGAAACTGAACTATGTATCACTCTAGCGCAATATTTTCAACAAGACTTAAGTTTGTTTGTGGACACTTATGATACAGGTAATTAAAAAATTACAACCAAAGACGCTATGAAACAAATCAGCCTTGCCCATTCGCTGCAGACATGCTACAAATCTCTTCCCTTAATTTTCAGTGCTTGGTATTTACTTTTACAGTGCCCATACATCTTCTCAGTGGTAAAGTTCACTGCTAAAATCAGAACAACAAAATTATTGGGAAAAAATGTCATCTACATAATACCCTTCAAGCCACCATAAAGGTGTGTGGCAGGGGAGGGCATTTCGGGGGGGATGAAACACCGGAATCCCCCCCCCCCTGGTTACGTGCCTGGTGTCACTAGAATATTCGAAGAACTAAGCTGTGAAACCATAGAGAATACAAGGCTGTTCGGAAGAGTAAACTTATTTTTAAAAAATCAAAAGCACACCAGCTCGAGGCTGACATTGCAGAAATAGTTCTAAACCCACACTATTGAAGCATGACAGACAGAAATGACGAATTTAGATATTAATTGTTGAACAGAGGGGACAAGAATGCTTTTTCCACGGAAAAAATACACGTCAACGCAAAAACTATCATCCTTAAAAAAATATGAATCACACTTCATTACTTCCATTATATCCAATTATTCCCAAAAAAAATTTTTGCTCCCTTTCTCATTTCGCGTAAGTCATTTTCACGACAGCTGACTTACAACCCCATGCCCCACGCCCTTATGGCGGCTCACAGGGTGGCATACAGATGTAATCAAGAGTACAAGCACGTTCTTCGGTAAGGACCTTCGGGTCCTTTTTGAGGTTCCGCGCTTTGATGCGGTTTTTCGTTTACAAGGAACTGGATTGTTACTGGGACGGAGGGGGCTCTCCCTCACAGGGCGTGCCCCCATGTCCCTCAAACGACGAGGGCCTCCCACTCGACAAAGCGACAACTGTTAGCACCTCGCGACCCAAAATACACAAATACGTTATGAGGAGGCAAACAAGCTCCCGTCTCCTCACCCGTGCCACGCCACAACCCCTCGACGAGACTCCCGACCACTGGGGCTGCTACCTTTCCCGCTCGAGGGCGGGATACCGGCCCGAAAAAAGTTCGAGGAGTCTGCGAGAGGGAGGAAGGCAATGAGGAGACAGTATCACGAGGAGAAAAGAGACGGAAGTTTTTTCCGCAGGCGGAAGGAGGGCAGACGTGGGGAGGTCCACAAGTGGAGGAAAGCCCACGAGAGGAGACCGCGTGAGGCGAAGGCAGGAAGAAAACTATCGATCCAGTCTCCAAGAGCGGCAAATATTTGCCCAGTCCTCTCTCTAATAGCGGCGGCAAACGGGGACGGAGGGGAGAGAAGGGTTTTGGGGGAAAGAGAGACCACCCCTGACACCGGAGGGAAGGGTGCGGGGAAGGGGATAGTCGCGGAGGGGTGACTGTTAGAGGGGTGGGAATACCAAAATGTGTACGATGATTCATAGCGTCAATTCCTCCATAGCAACCACGATCGAAAGTCCTGCGGAATGGGAAAGCGACGCCGGGGCCATGCCGACGGCGGGCGTCGCAACCCGCCGCCAAAACAAGGTCCTCGGGCCCCGAGGGCGACGCGTGGCGTAAACACAAACGGAAAATGACGACGCTAGCCGAGGGAAGTGAGAAACGAAATTTTGTGCCACTCCCGAGGGTTGAGGATACATGGAAAGGGGTCGCTTCTATCGTCCGGGAGAGGCAATGCATACTTTGATTCCTACACAGGGTGACGAGTGGTGAGGGGGTGAAGTTTGGGGAGAGGCTGCGTTGCCAAATAGTGCGGCGGGGGAGAGACGTCCCACGGAAGTAAAGCGGGAGAGAGAGAGAGCTCTTGACATCCGAGTCGTAGAAGGGGAGGTTTACTCAAAAGGAAAGTAAATTAATATCGAGTTACTCATTAGATACATGCCACGCGGATGAAGCCTTCCCGGCTTACGGAGGAACCCGCGGATAAACATAATATCAGGCCATTAGCAAAAGCTTTTATTGCGTAGTTTCTCATCATTAGTTTGTATGTTGACCATCATCTACATAAACTGGAGATGGCTTGAAGGTGCACAGCTGTTATGGGCATGCACCAAAACTGTCGTCCACGATCCCACCACCTTTCCGAAACATGGCTGGTGTTTCCAGGAAAAAAATTCATGCCAATAAATGATACATTTACTTGTTCTGTAGTTCCATGGCACATAATAAACAACGCCCATTCTTCCACAAAAGATATGATGAAGGGGCAAATGGAAGTAAAGTTATATTAAATCTTCCATCATGATTAATATGAGCTCTGAATGGAAATAGTAGTCAGTGCAAATATTGGACCCCAATTGCGAACATAAATACCACAAGGTCAAAGGCACATCAACATTCACGAAGACAATAAGGTGCTCGTAGCTGGGCAGAAAAAAAACCGGCACCTTAAGAATACGAACATATTATGACCACCAAACTCTCATCGCAACTGACAGCCAAGAACGTAAAATGACCCGTCACATGCACTCACAAGGCTGCTGTAACAACTACTGCATCAATCAAAACGACCGCGAAATCCAACCTCGCTGGTGACTCCCTTAAAATCCACAATTTTCCCGAAATGTGAACAATAGAGCTGCCCCGCACGAAGCACGGCAAGTCCACAAATACCGTACGAGAAGCAGAAAACGAAGACATGGGAACGAAATGTCTCGTGTGAATCGCAGAACGAAAGAAGGTAAAAGCGGAAGCACTCGAAGAAAATAAGAGCCATATTTTCGGCTCGGTATCTCTTATTCCAGAGGTGTAATGGACGCGCCATGGAGAGAAAATTCCCAAGCAGTTCCTGAAAGCCAGACGGACGCAGTGCCTCGACGGAGCATTATAAGGGCTTCAACACAAGAGTTATGAACGCAGCCGGATTCAGGGTTCTCGGGGAAACTTCCCTCGTGGGGATGATGAAAGCCAGGATCATTTCTTCGTTTTTCACCGAGGATTTTTCTCAAGGATGTCCGTTTCAAGCCATTGTTTCCCACGGAGGAAATACCCTTTCCGAGGGCTCCCTTCACGGACCGTGAATGAACGAGGCAGGCGGGGCAAGACGTTTAGGGGAGCGAGAAAATGGAGACAGACGAGAGTTCTTAATGCGTCGAGGGGTAACGGACATGAAAGAGCACAAGCATGATCTCCATGAAAACCGAGAGGGGAGACTACACGGAGACCTCTCTCATTTTGCAGGGAAACTAAGAAGAATGACGATCGATGAACTAAATACGGGGTGAGAATTTCCATTTCACTCGAACTGTATTTACTCGGGAGTTACAGAGGGGAATCTTCACATACAGTATCCCAACAACCAAGAAATATTCTTGGTAGGTCCCTGACTAAAGGATAATAGAGTCAGTAAAATGATAACAGCCCTATTGCAAGCAGCTACGCTATTCAGTAAGAAAATAGAGAAAAGTTTCTTAAATTAATATTAATATGATACTTGGCACCGAGACCGATGATTAGCCTGTTTATGATACGAAAATAATAAGAACTCCATTGCAGCATAAAAAAGCAATTGATCAGTTCAAAAGTTAACAAGCTTTAGTCCTCAGATAACGACATATGTGTCACAGGCAACTTGGAAATCAAGAGTCTGATCTAAAGGAGTAATCGGTACGATACACTAAAGGATCGAGCACCGAAAAGGGAGCAGACATTTCAGGTAATTAATTGTGAGTCACGAAAGAGGCTACGAGGCTTGTACTCTAAAAATTCAACCAGGTTTTTAACGCACCGAGAATTCAATCAGCCGGCTCCACGTCCTGTTCCATTCCCGGCTTCTGCGGACCTCCCGCCCCAAGAGGAATCGTGACTACGTGCCCAAAGCAGAGGATTTGAGCACGACGTTAAGACCCAACGCACGAGGCGGAGACGGTCTCGGGCAGACAAAATGAATTCGTGGCGGACCCTTGATGCCCACTCAAGCGAGAAGCCTAAGAGCTCCCTCCTTGGCTGAAAATTCGGTCCAATTTAGAAACGAAATATCAAGATCCAATGCCATATTACTTTCGATTCAATTGAATGATATGACGTCCGCTAATTTGCGAAATTTATGACTAGAATGTTAAGAGTGTACCAGCTGTCCACTTTTTGCCCATGGCGCAAATTTAAAAGTTCCAAATCTGGTAATGTTTACATCCGTTAGAAGAAAAGGGAAAGCGCATTCGAATCCGTTCATTCCCTTTTCTCCAAACAATAAATTTCACAGGGAAATCTAAATTCAGGGTTGATTGCCATCAGTACCTATCATTCACATGAAAACTATGCGAATCATAGCAGTGCATCCAGTAACTGCTGCAATATAACACCGCATCCAACACTCTTCACTTACTTTTATCAACAAGAAATTTTAAATAGGAAACGAAATTTACATATTTGATAATCACATATGGATAAGGAAAACGCCTCGAGACACTATGGATTTACATGTATTATCGTGAACTGTTTCATTTTAAGTTTATCCAAAAGGAAATACTATTACAGAAGTGAAGACTCTTTCTCGGGTCTTTCGTTTCGAGAAGTTTGGAGTTAATAAAACAATACAACATAATTTTGGGCATGTTTAATCAAATTGACAATTTTTTTTAACATCTGAGGAAAACACATCGTGGGCCAGTAAGTTAAGTGAACACACGAAAACGTCAAAGATATAATCAAACGTTCTACGAAAGAACATGTACGTGTGTCCTATTTATGCCCAGAATATTTAACGAATCTTTCTATGAAGTTTTTTTTCATAGGTGGCTGACGGGGTCGCTGGAATACGATTTAAGCTTATCTCAAATTATTAAACAAACTATCTGAAATCCAGGTTGCATAAATATTTCTAATATTGATAATTTCTAAGGTGTGCAGATATCTTATAGCTACTTGGGCATCAAAATGCCCTTTGGGCATAAACGGGGAAAGAGCATAAAATAAAAAAATCAGTAATCGAAGTAATTAATACAATGATGTAGCAGCATCGAAACTAGTTGGAATAAATTTTTACTTGTGGAAAATTGCAAGATCTCTCCTTTAATACAGTCAATTGAAATAAAGATAGCAAATTGAGAAGTACCAAGACGAGACAAGCAACAGGATTGCTTCCTTCGCTGCCTCAACAATTTCACACCATAATAGTATTATGATTAACAGTTGCTGGAATAACTATTTTACATTTTCTCGAATTCCCATTCATTCCAAGCTACTTACCTACATTTTCACCATACTCAAGAACCACAAGCCCATCCCTTTCACTGGGCACCAATGCAATAATTAACATAAAACAATATTGGTATTTAACTCATATTTATGAGTGCACCACTGACAAGAGTACCTAAAAAGTGAGACTTTTAAGAAATAAACTGAATCACTTCTTTGAAATCAACCCAACATTGAATGGGAGAAGCTCAAAAACCAATATAACGTCAGTTACTTGAGGAGAGAGAGATAGAGAAATCGAGCGAGCCAAATCTTAAAGAGCCATCGCAAGGAATGTCGAGAGGATACACGCCGATTGCCCCGTGATCACTTCTCGCTCCACCCGCGCTTTTTTACCGCAAGTTCCCGGGAAATTGGAACAAAAATATCGCATGCGGAGCGCGATACACCCCAATGGCAGCTCCGAGCGCGACCACAAATGGCCTTCGGGGATGTAAAAAAAAAGTACCTAAACCACGAACCAATCATGGAAGGATCCAAGATTCCTTGATACTCGGGGTATTGAGCCGGGGAATTGTCAATGTACTCCGCGATATCTGCACAAAAAGGACCTTGGCACCAAAGTATGAGCGCCGACTTGATGGTGCGTGAAACTCTAGAAGGAAAGCGGGCAAAAAAGAGCAAGGAAATACAAAGAGGGGGAAAGAAATACAGGGAAGGAGATTCTGAAAAGGAGAAGAGTAATAAAGAAAAGGAGAGAAAAATTGGAAGAAAAACAGCAAACAAAGGTCTCCTTTTTTTCGCATGAGCCATTTTTGAGGTATTACTCGGTTGGTTGAATGTTGCAACAGACTGTAAGTGCATCTTTGCCATATCATATACTACGTATAACATTACTATAAGTAGTATTATTCTTACTCTATGGTTATATCCAATGTAAGAATACATAGTTATACATATTTACAGAGAAATTACGCAAATAGGGTAGAAATTAGGGCAGTACCTTTTTCACAACAAAATGTAATTAAGATAAGCAAAGTTATATGTACAGGATGGTCAGCACATATTTTGTCACCCCTAAATCTATCTTTGATATGACTAAAATAAAGTTTCTATTTACTAGCACATGCTTTCCTGCATGGCGACAGCGGTGGGGCCTCAAAAAAGCAAAAACTAATTCCGTGGTATACCCTGGTAGGACTGGCTATAAATTGACATGTACTAAGTTGTCCGTCCGTAAATATACCGTACTGAAGATGAAGATAAATGAGGAAAAAAATAATTCAGAGGTTAGGAGGTAAAATTTCATTGATCGGAACATGAGTGTTGCTTCCCATCGGCGAAGCCATTTTTACCGTTGTTAGTAACAATTAGGAAGGCTTCCAGAGAAAATAAGATGCAGGCGGAAGTAAAAACGCGAAGCGCAATCTTATCGCAGGAAATATTGCGGAAATTCTTGGAGTTTGCGGAGCCCACGGGCTATTCCTTCAACCAGGAATGGAATCAACAACCAGGGAGGATCACCATGCCGGAGAATACGAGTTTCCTCATTTTAAGTACTAAGTATGGACTCTTTTTTATATTTTGAAATGACTCATATGCATGCAAAGATGCAAAAACAAGATATGTTGAGTAAATAGGTATTCGTGTTATGGGAAGACGACTTTTACGACCCTGCAGGATCATAATTTTACTAGTAACCAGTTAGGCTAAGAGTATCTGCGGAAGTGTGAAAAAAGTTTTTATTTATTCCAGAGCGTTTTTCAAGTCTTGAGTGGCAACGGAAGAACTCAAACGACGAAAAGGTATCGACAGGTTTTTCAAGAACTTCCCAAGTCAAGGTAACGACGAAAATGCTGAACAACCTCGAGCTGTTTAGCGCAGAAGTGAAATGACATTTGAGTACACGTATGAAGAGGACAGAAGCGAAAAAACGAGCCATTTTCCTAGTTTATACTAGCCAACAGGCTGGCTGCGCAGATACCTGAAACTTCTCCACTGAAACTATCATTGGAAACCACACGCAGGAAGCTATAATTAAAAAAAAATTAATCCCACCTAGTCAGTATTGAAAGATGTTGTTGTCATTATTAAATGGTACCGAAGTCAATGCACAACACTAATCCTTTGGACATAACAACCATCTCAGAGAACAATATTTTCCGCAGCTTGGGAAAGAATAGGAAAGTTAAATAAAATGCACTCTCGGATTGCTCCACTAATAATTGAGACACATTCCAAACGACGCAACACGCAAGGTAAGACAAAGATTCATACGACATTGCTCTCGACCACTGGAAATAATTTACGCCGCGAAAATCAACGTTAGCAATGAAAATACATTCTTCCATCCTCGCGAGGCAATTGCCTTTATTTTCGATATTTACGATATATTAATATAACGCGAACGTAACACCAATCGATGAATAATACTGAACACACAGAGAAACAAAATTGCCAACCCAAACAAAAATTCCTGTCTCCTTCAATGCGATCACCCATCTCTCGTCAAGGTTATCAGTATAATGATCGGACGCGAATATGCACAGATTTCTTCCGTCTTTCGCCGAAGTCTCGGTAACGACAAAGGGTACAGTGTTCCCATGCTATCCGTCGTCCCTGATCCCACATTTAATATTCATCACTCACTCCGCGTATATGCGCGCTTAAAAGCGGGCACGGAGCCGCAAATTAGCTGGCTTTTTTCGCGCCCGCACGAATACGTGCTCCGAATGAGTAACGCCAGCCGCCATCCACGCGAATGCGCGCCGCGGCAGAACATAAAGAGTAAAAACTATTAGCGAAGGAGGATGATAAAGGAGCGATTTCGATCTCGACAAAAAAAAAGAGTCAGAGGAGGAGTATACCGTGTCGACAGCACCGCGTTGCCCGCGATAAGGGGAGTGGAAGGGAGGAAAAACTAGTAGTACAGCATTCATCCCTTGCGGGGCGAAGCTCAGGCAAACACACCGTCCCGATTGACTTCCGAGAAGAGAACCGAGGCAAACGAAATCGGGCGGGATGAGTGTTTTTTGCCCATAAAAATGGGCTTTATGGTGTGGCTCTTTATGAGGGAGGAATGGGCGAGCCGGAACATTTCCTCAGCTCCAGAAAGTGACAAAAAAATGCCCGAAGGGACGAGGAGAGTAGAGATGAAGACGAATCCAGGGGTTTGTGGGAAATGGAAGATCATCGAAGAGCAGTCTACCGGTTAAGGTAGGTTTAGCTTGAAATATAAAGAAGCTATTTACAAACGACAAGAATCGATTAAAATAACCTATGTCTTCTAACACCTACCTTCCTCTCGACGAAAATTCTACCGGATTTCAGCACGTTATTACCATTTTTCGCGAAAAACAATCTTTCTCCCTTATACATAACGCTTCAAAATTCCATGGTCAATAGCATAACTTCCAGCCAGCTACTATACTTAAATTCTCATTGGCGGCCGTGGTAGCCATGTCGGTAACGTGTCAGAATGGAAACCAAAGGGTCGCGTTTTCTAACCCCGCTCTAGACATAGATATTCAAGAGCAAAGTTTGTCTACTTAAAATGAAATACCCTGATCAGAGTTCGATTTAACTTAACACATTGGAGCACCAAAAATTTAACTCTAGTGCTACTTCATTCTTCAAGAAGTTCCATTCTTATGTCGTTCCTATCCCTTATCCATTCGTCCGTCCATTTCACCACATTCAAGACCACATTTCCAATGCCTCAGAATCTTTCTCATCTTTCTTTTCACGCTTGAAAGCAATTGAAGCACTTAGCACCTGGCTATTCGCTAACCTCTTCTTCTCCATCAAATCGGGGGGCCGGTCACCAGTTCCTTGTACTCTGTAATCGCATCTTGCACTAACGCAATTCTCCTCTCATTTCCCGAGTATAGATTATCGAAGGAGAGGGGGAGACAAGGTTTAAAAATACCTCCTGAAATGGGCAACGAAAGCGAAGGCGGTTTTCAAAAAGACGCGTCTCGAAACATAACTTGTATACACGAAGGGTAAGAGGAATTGGATGAAAAAAGGCACGCCGATACTGCTCGCCGCGGAGTGGCATTTATAGCGATATG
Source organism: Platycnemis pennipes (assembly GCA_933228895.1). Classification (NCBI taxonomy): domain Eukaryota; kingdom Metazoa; phylum Arthropoda; class Insecta; order Odonata; family Platycnemididae; genus Platycnemis; species Platycnemis pennipes. Next base: position 117,744,843 of record OW121850.1, read on the forward strand.
CGGCGTGAACTGAGAGTGATTATGAATAAACATAAACATCAATCTCGCCGCGAATCTTCCCGGGACGTCCCATCGCGAACGGAAACGGGTTCCAAAGCAGGCGGGCGGAAGGGAAAGGGAGGTCTCCCATTCACTCCCCCTCTCTCCCGCTTAAATCCCTCCCCCGACCACCCACCCCACCCCGTCCAATCCCCTTCAATCCTCTCGCCAGAACCCACATGCGCGACTAGTCCTTTGTCCAACTCTGATCATTTATCTACTTGCACGGAGACGTCTTCTGAAGTGTTTAAACGCAAGTATCGAAGAAGGAAAGGGAAAAAAAAGTTACGGGCGATAAAATACCGAGCTCGGAGCAATGAAAACTCTGCATATGGCCGGGTGATTAAGTCTCAGCCTGAGACCTCTCCACTCTTTTTGTGCGGACCGTAAACACTCAAGGTTTATTCAACGGGAGGCTGGGAACATGAACGAGAGGATCGGAACAAATATCCTCAAGGTGGACGCAGGATTTGAATATTAAAATTCCAAGATGTTTCCTTATTTTCACGGACAATTTTTTTAGCACCACGCATATTCCGATATTCGAGATTACATAATAACCTAGCCACTATTACTTGTTTGTTTATTTATTGTCCTAGGGTTTGAATTTGATTTAGGTAAACCCTTGGATCTTCAGTAAAGACAGCGCTGAGATTTTTTGGGGGTTAGCAAGTGTTGTTGGTCATGGGGTAAGGTCATTAAAAATCAAATCTTACGGCTCACCTAATTCCTATCAGTCTAATTATGATAAATCGCTTTACTCGTGAATGCGGATATTACCCTCCATAAACAATAAATCTTAGGAACTCTAAAAAAACTACTGATAAACCAATATTTTCGGAGAGAATGCATGCATTTCCACCCATTATTTCGACGTTTAACCGCTAGAGCAGCAGTAATACTAGATCCTAAGATGGTATTGTCCAAAATCGTATAATTTCCAGGAATATATAGAAAAGTACTGGACGATTTTATGAATGCCTTAGGGTATTCCTCGACCCACTTATGGTCGACGAAACTGCAACACTTTCCTGGTATTCATGATTCACTCTGATACACGCAATGTGGCTAAAAGCAATGAAATGGCGTTCCCTGGAAGCTCAATGCAATATGGCAACGACCCCATCTAATATTATTACTCCCCGGGCGAGGAAAACACATACTTTTTCCTTCGATAACGGGCGCCAATACCGGGGTAAGGCAAATTCTTGGCTTGAGTCACATCCACATTCACGATGATAAGGAAAGGCCAACTTCGGCGATGGATCGATTACGTTCTGCCCTTTAGACCACCAACGCTTGTACTTTCCCAGCCAGGAGCGAGCGGCCTGCACCAATGGGAGAGAGACGTCCATAACTTACGTCGCGACAATTATTGCCATTCACCACTCGGACCACTTTGTGGATCACAGAGAAGCATTGTGACACAAGATCGACTGAGATAAGCAAATGCACTAGCATTCCGACGCAAAAGAAACTAAAGGGAACACTCACTGACGCCTTAATTTATTCTTTCCATCCACCACGAGTTTTTATCACCAGAGTTTGCATTACTGTTGTTTTTCGTTTTCATGTATCACTTCTATACTTCTCTACACAGGCTCCTCATGAGCCACGAAAGTGGAATACAGGAGGACCTGAGATGCCAGAGGATGTTGTATCTGCGAACGTTGTTCTCTAGGGCCTCTAGCGTGGCTGGCTTCATCCCTCCTCAATTTTCATGATTTTAAGTGTTCATTATAAGCTTTTCGTTTTGCAGATCTTAAAATTTACCAGGAATTACCCCGATACCCCGGTTCTGTCATCAACTAGTTCTCTAGTATCCCGGATTGCCGCAAAATAATGAAAAATTACATGTCTACAGACTTGCATTTGTAGTTGACTCCAAGGGATAATACTAAAAAAGAACGCGAACTGAAATGACAGAATGATCACTGATACTTTCCCAGAAAACCGTTAATCACAGTTTACCACCACAGCTGAAGTTTCTTTTAGGAGAGTGTCTAGTTGACGACTCACCAGATATCTTATCAATTTAGCATTGGGAAATCCGGGATTGAATAGACGGCATTCGTTCACGGCATATTGCTCAAAATGGTATATTTTAGTTTTACTTACTCGTATTTGACTCATTGAAATACGTTCTCCACGACTTTCGTAAACTGTACATCGTCAGAAGCATAAATGCTTTTTTCCAAACCCAGAAGGACAACGGATATACTGATTTAGGGTGAAACAGATGAACTGGGGATCGGCCAGCTTCGGGAGCAATACTGTTACCAGGTCTTATCGGAAAATCCAAGAAACGCAGATCGATTTCCTCTAAAGAATTTCCTCTTAAGAATCCTTTTTTACTTAAAATGAGGCTACGGCCCAAAACGCATTACGCGTATCAGCGCCATTCGAACGCGGAAGGAGAGATCAAACTAAGAATAACGCGAGGTGCACCTGAAGCCGAACACCATCGCTCCCTTCTCCAAAGGGTCACACATTCCCTCACGAGCCGTCACCCCACCCCCACTCGATCGTGGTTCACGGACGATGACACGCAACGGAATGCACAATGGCCAATGCTAAGCAACATCTAAATAACAATAACTAAGAAGGCGGTATGTAATTACAACTCGCACTGACCCCTCCCGATGAATTAACATCAATTTAGATTTATAAATGGAATAAATAACTTTATAATAGGGATGGGTCGGTTCCACTTTTTTTCGGTTCCGGTTCGGTTCTTAACTTCGGTTCTCGGTTCCGATTCTCGGTTCCGGTTCTTAATTTACCACTTACTTTGCATTGCTCAATGGTAAGATAAGGTAATCAATAATCATTTTCACACACTGAATTAGAATAATTCGTGACTTTGAAGCATCTAAGTACACTATTTCACCAGGTTTTAATGTGAAGCCTCCACTTTCGGAGTGTGAGTAGGTTTCAAACTGGTTTTCGCGCCAATTATTTCGGTACCGATTATTTTTGGCCTCGGTTCCGGTTCTAAGCTCAAGAACCGGTGGAACCGAGAACCGAAGAACCGAACCGACCCATCCCTACTTTATAACAATCATTTGCACCGTTTAAATTTTTATCCGTACAACTTTAACAAGAAAATTATCGGAACCTTTCTTGGAATCGGGCGGCAATAAGCAAAATCGGAACCGTGGAAATGATAATTTTGGACTTGTTTCAATAAAAAAATAACGTACATGAAATCTTACAGCCGAATCTGTTAGTTACATAAAGCAATCTGAACTGATGTAGATTACAAAAATCACTACATAGACAGCTATTCATGAAATATATCGTTCACCATGTATACAAATCAAGCGTAATCAAATAATTAGGACTATATGAAATTAATACCCAAAAACTTCGCCAAAGAGTCGACAACGGGAATTCGTGGGTCATGGAACAATCTCAACTCCCGACTTCGATTTCACAGTTCGGAGAGAAAGGTAGGAGAACGGAAACGAGGAGAGACGTTACCTCGAGGGCCTACGACAAGTGAATCGAGTATGCGCAAGCAAGGCGCGCGGAGATTGTTTGCGCGGTATCTCGTGAGAGTGAACACGAGGGACTGCCGCCGAAACTGACCGCAACCGCGGCTGACTGGAAAGAAATTAGGGAGGAAGAAGAGAGAGGAAGGGGGAAATATCGCAGATCGGAGGGACCATGACCGAAAGGGTAATGGAGCGGAAGTGGGGTGGAAGAGAGGACGTGAGGAAGAAGAAAGGGTGGGAGGAGAGATGGATGGAAAGGTATACGTTACTGGGGAGAGAGGCGAGATTAGACTTCGGCATTTCCCTCAAAACATGCTCAGATATCCAGAGAACATACTGAAGTTAAGCTATCGGAAAAGGAAAATGCATAAAGAGAAAACCAGATGAAAATCACGTCGCATGCTCCTCTACTCGAAAAAAGCAAGTATTCATCACGTCCAATCTGATTTAGTTAGGTTAGCTTTAGTTAGGTTTATTAAGTTAGTTTGACTATGGTGTTCATTCATATTTAATTTGGTGAAAATATTCCTTTTGCGTATACAAATGATCATATAGTGAGGATTTGGTGTTTTTTTAATTGAAAAATTAGCGCAAAGTCATGTTTTATTACTTTAAAAATGAACTTTCTGGCAGTCTTCCGGAATTGTGGGCAAACGATATATATATATCGACATCGTTCAATATTGCTCATTTAAGAATATATAGCAAAATTTGTACCATTTCCCCTTCCCAAGTTTATTTCCTTCCATATTCACTTGCAAGATACCAGAAACTAACTTATTTCACTGAAGTTCTTGTTCGTGCGATATGGCGGCATGTTAGGAATTTAAAACGTGCGATTTTTCTTTCGGAATTTGTTTCACCCAATCAGTTTTGGAGAATTAACTGTTCATGTTTTTATAAATAACTTCAGGCGTGTCATTAGATAAAAAAATAAAAAAACTCATGTATGGACACTATTCAGAACCCATAAGCTAAATACCCGATGGCGAATAATTGCATTTTCAAAGTTGCAATTTATCATTTTTCCAATGGCTATTACAAAATCATGAAACCGTTTGTACCTGTGACATTCTGCAATGCTTATTTATTGTAATGAGTGCGGTAAAATGTTTGACGCAACTCAAGTTTGAGGGCAATAAAATTGTGACCTCGAGCGAAATTTGACAACTGCCGGCCTCATATCATCGAATAGGCAGACACCCATTTCCGTTGGCATCTAAAAGTGATCTTACCGGCCTCGGAAGACAAAAAGTACTGGCCTTGAAAGTGGAGCTCTCGTTGGTCACGCCTCGTCCATTTCACCGCGGCTTGAGATCACGGGGATCCAATTGGAGCGAAGTCATCGCCCGGGGGAAAAGTTAAAGACCAAAGAAACTCCACCAAAATACAGAGATAACATCGATGTCTGGGGCTAGCCAGTGTCCGATGAACTGCGAGCCATGGAGGGAAAGAATATGGGCGAAAGTAGGAGAAGTATCTTCGGACAGTCCAAAACCCATTGATAACTATCGCGCCCAAAACATTTTCGATGATGACCCTCCATCAGTGAAATAATTCTAAGCAACATGATCGCATTCGCCCTTCCAGGTTCAAGGCTTCCACGAACTTGTTAGGTTTGTAAGTGAATCTTCACTTTGATTTTCCGACGCACTTGACGATTTTTAACACACCCATGTACCCCATGGGTGTGTTAAAAATCGTGGTAGCAAAGGTTGTGTGCGGGGAAAAGTTAAAGACCAAAGAACGATATGGCAACTGTCGTTTCCAGAGTTAGTGTTGAGTTTCCCAGTGTTAGTGTTAGCATTTACACCAGCGCTCGGCAGGTGAACTGTTCCCAAGCCAGAGTGTAGGGACGATCATTGTTTTAAAAGTCGATTCGCAGTACAATGGGAAATCTTTGGCGAAACCTGATTAACAAGCTACATCGTCATCACTGCATTTGAATGTGACGTAAATCAATACAATACGCTAAACCACTGGATGTCTTACCAAATTAAACCAAACTTAATGTTTTTTTCCCATTTCTCCAGCAATAAATTCACGAGATCCCCAGAACAGAGCGCACGCCGAAATAAACATTTCCCGACTGGTTTTAATATTGCTATCAATGAAAATGAACTCTTAAGACGCGATTAAACGTCCATTAATTTCATATAATTGTCCATGTTTCCAAAGCATGTATCCCCTTTAAGTGTTAAGCATGTATCTTTCTCCTGTTCTAAACAAGTATCTTTCCCACGAATCAAACTTTCGCTGAAAGTATAGAGAGGATGGATAAAATACCACACCAAAGCACTCATCATAATTGTTATGAACCGCCTCGTTTAAGCCAAAGGATCTTTTAATGAATTTCTTTTTCACTTTGTAGGTTTCCATGACCGGAAATTAATGCTCATGAGAACGAACGAGAATTTTACAAAACAATAAAATGTAAATTTTGGACAGTAAAAGTTCATGGGATATCGCATTAATATGAATTACTGGACTTACTCAGCAAATTATTCACTCACAAAGTGACTAAAGCGACCGGCTGCCAGACTAGGGGCTATCAAGCAACTACAGGTCTCAGGCCCAAGATAATAGGGACACTAAAGCATCAACCTGTAACACCGAATCTTGAACGTCTTCTTTTACTATTGACACTGCGAACTATACGCGCATTCTGAACCATTTAGAAACATATTTCACTGGTTATCAATAAGAAGAAATGCAAGCGAAGATGGTAGTTTAATTACCGATGTACAGTCAGTCAACTTTTATGGAATGAAAAACAAAGAAATTAGACAACAGGAAGAGGATATAATCACTACCACGCTAAAATACTCCCACCCAAGAATTGGGAAAATAAATGCACTGACACCTTGTAGTTGTCCACGGAAAATATCGCACTGATATCAGAAAACTAATTTCACAAGTCTTCACTGAAAGTCAATTTTGAATACGTATTTTAATATTAATTCAGGATTAACAGGAAGAGGATATAATCACTACCACGCTCAAATACTCCCACCCAAGAATTGGGAAAATAAATGCAATGACACCTTGTAGTTGTCCACGGAAAATATCGCACTGATATCAGAAAACTAATTTCACAAGTCTTCACTGAAAGTCAATTTTGAATACGCATTTTAAGATTAATTCAGAATGCGATGAGCAGACTCACTACGCATACTTTTTTAAAACCTAAGTCCCATCTCTGCTGGACACCCAAGGGTAAGCTCGGTATCAGAAATAGCCCGGCGGGGCAAACTTGCACGATATCTACCAATCAATTTTCTCCATATTAAGGATTACATAAAACTTAGGTGTCCGATGCTTCCACAGGATTGAATCCGTATTTTTATTTTTAAGGTTATTTCGTTCGATGTTCACATAGTTCGGCTTATTATTATTTAATCTTCATTTTTTTTATTACTTGGAAGGTTCATACTTGAATCCTGTCCCCGTCGTTGCAACTTTTTTATTTATTTTTCATTAACCCGAAAACAACATAGATGGTCTGAACATGGGGTAGTTTAAGCATTAAAAATTTCACAAGTACAGATATCCATGCCCCAGGAAGTGAAAATCCTCCCCGAGAGGGATTCGAACCCGCGACCCTGAGGTTGACAGGCAGGGGATTTACCACGGCTGGGTGTTGTTGTATTGGATGTGTTTGACTCAGAGGAATGGCTGATTCACGTCTTCCACCAATGTTATTGCCAATTATTCCGTATATTATTTATATTTTTTTTAAGTTTCGATCATTTCTGTCAAACGGCCTAGGACCATTGAGCGAATTCCTCCACACTCTTCTGTCTCCGAGAAACGGAGTCTGCAGTCGGGGCCTGGCATTCATGCCACAGAGGAGAAGGAGAGAGGAGTGACGGGAGAGCCGGAGAAGGCGGAGCGGAGGAGTGAAAGGGAGAGTGAAGCCGGCGGCGGCACGGCTGTAATCGGGGGCCTGGCGGGAAGGGCGTCTTCGTGGAGGAAAGTGGGGCGGCGGAGGGTGGAAAAAAGCGAAGAGAAGAGCGGGTTGATCACGCGACCCCGCGGAGAGAGAGAGGGAGAAGATGATTGCGATGATTACGGGGATGATGATGACGACGGTGCTTGGTGGGGGAAGGGGGGTTGAGGGGAGGGAGTTTGCCCACGAGGAGGGCGGAACGAGAAAGCCTCACGGCCACCCGCAACAATGGATGGGAGCCCACGTTATATAATGTTCGTATAGATTTCCGGAAGGATTTCAAAACTTTAAAAACAGCAGCAATCTAGAATTCAAACTATTAATAATGTAAGTCGAAACCTAGGTCGGTTCTAATAAATCTGTGGAATTTTACAAAGTGAATTTACTTACATTATCAATACGTGGTTCCACAAAGTGAAGCCCAGCAATTTGTTATATATTCAAACTACTAGTAGAGATACCATCAGGATACATGATGCTCTGATAAAGACAGCCGTGGTGAAGGATGGAAAGAGGAGAATCAATAAAGTATGAGGAGGTTAGCCAATGGAAGAATCGGGCGCATCAATCAATCTCAGGACTGAACACTCGAGATGATGAACATCAGGAAATATTTTTTTACGGCGCTCCAGCTAATGAGATAATATCCGTTAACCTAAACGAAATTCAAAGTCATAGAAGAAATATGTTTTAATTAAGAGGTTAACTGACTGAAAAAATAGAGTGGAGACCTAATTTAAACCAACGAAGTATTGTCGACTGCTGATGATGATTCCAAAGAAAAACAACAATAATGCCAAAGGTGGGAATCGAACCTGTGATACTTGGGTGACTCAGCTGGCAGTTTAACGGCATGTCCACTGATCCCGGCTTTCATAATTCGTGGGACATCGCATCGCGCGCACACTGCAGTCGTTACTGAGAGACGGCTGTTTTGTAGATGTTCACACTCCTACGACACGGATTCGAATGAATTTGGTCACGAATGCGATGGTGAAGTGAATGAGCTCCGAGATCCTACAAATATTCACCGTTTATTCATGAGCTGAAATTTTTTTCTAATCCATTTATAAAATGTCATTTACGTTCTCAAAAATTTCAAGCAATGATATTCCGAAGTGAAATTAACAACTTAACTCCAATTTGCTATCTCCTTTTTCGCCTGTGGTTCCTATCTGCCAGGAGAAAAGAACCTACTATAGAGACGGCATCTTAGCCCTGTCGGAAGATCGAAGAGCTACTAACGAGGGCCTGGGTTCAAATCCGGGAGAGGCCTCCGGACACGTCAAGCAAAACCGAACTTGTGTGCTTTTCTGGGCACCATATCTCTACGGGTAACCACATGTGGCACAGGGAAAATAACAGCTTCCCCGACCCTGTGTAAATTTAACATGTAGTTGGATTTAATACTTGTTCTTCCCTCACCAACCAGACCAACTTTCGGGTTCAACACTGTGGTTATCTACTGTGGGTCATTAACGGATTCAGCGAGAACCCATTGTAAACAATATCAATCAATAATCTGATCTTAAGTTCTGATCCACTGTTCAAGACTGTATTGAACTGATTAATTAGTGTCCTGATCATGCTCCAGAGGAACATCACCATGAGTGGCGGAATTCCAAGGTAAAACCTCACTAAGACAATGGTTTCTCAATTTAGCCTTCATCGGGAATCACGCATTGCAGCTGAAACATAAATACCTCAAGAGGGGACAAAATGCATAATTATTACCAGATGCTGCCGGCTCTACCAGTAGGAATAAACATTTATTTGAGCATCGAGGCCTACGGTCAAGCACGCTTCGTCGACACCCGTGTTCGAATCCAGACGCTGAGCTCCGAGAGGAGGTGCAAGAAGTGATTAATAAAACATCATCAGCCTTACGCACAAAAGAATGCATAAGGAAGGCTGGTACGCTTCTATTCCATGAGGGCGCCTTCCAAACGGTGACTCCCCCCGATAACCGCTCCGATTATTTCAATAATCAACTCGGAATAGAAAATGTAATTATTAAAATCGCAACGAGTAAAAGGTGGACGTAATCGATGTTGAATGGTTTGAAAGGAGAGAATTCTCTGCGTAGGAAAGAAAGAACTTAACTATTCACCCACCTCTTAACTTCATTTCCGAAAATATATCACTGCCACAACGAAGAAAAACGTCACGTTGCCATCCTAACGAATACATAGCAGACTTTTGAGAAACTAAAAACCCAACCCCAAAACGAGAGCATGGAGACGGTAAAATAAAGCACAAGACAAAGACGGTTCGATGTACGCTAGGCATTTCGACCGCCTTAAAACCAAAATTGCTGCCACGCGATATACCAAGTGTTTGCAATGCATTGACTCATATTTCCTGCCTAAAAATGATTGATTTAAGTTCGAACACTATACTATATCCAGACAACGTACCATTCATTTCAATTTAAGTGTTAAAAGGGACATCCGGGAAAGCACAAATAATCAATTTTCTAGCATACTTTTAATATAATAGACGTAATTGATATAATGGACACTGAAAAGCTCATCAGAGACTTGAACAAAAGTTAATTTACAGCAATGAACATTCTGATTTTAGTATCACAAATAAACATCGCGTTAAACGACCTTATAAACTATTTACACAGCTGTTCAAGACATGGATATTGACTGATTAATATGTTGTTAGATGTTTTTGAAAATATTATACATTACTCTTTATTTATTTTAGGGATAATTTCATATGTAGTGGCTTAATCAATACTGTACAAGCAATTCTTTCATTTTATTCTTGCTGCATCAGTTGATAATATTAAGTACTACGTAGCTTATTATGTTATTTGTTAGCAATGTGAAAGTGTTCAATTGGGGTTGTCCCACTATTTGGTTGCCTTGATTTCGCGGACCTTCTTTCCTTCGCGGCCTTGACCGCGGTTTCGACGCTCTAGCCGTCGAAACCGCGGTCGGTAGTTGCAATAAAAGGTGTGGAATATACCAAGTCATTTTTATTCTCATGATGCTTCCATTCCACAAAGTAACGCCTGAGGGTATTTCTTCGGTCCCACTACAGGTTTTCTTTCGAGGCAACCTAGTTTTCACGTACTTAATTGAGATGAAATTTAACTTGTTAATGTTGTTTAAAGCAATTAATTTACTCTAGCTCCTTAACCCTGGGCTCAAAAACTTCCTCGCCGCCTTCTTCTTCATCATCCACCAGTTGACTCATGTGTGGAAAAGAAGAAATAGAGGGAGAGAACGAGAGGACACGTTACGCTTTTTTCTCTCTCTCCATCCGGGAGAGGAGGTGACGGCGAGGCGGAGAGGGGCGTTCCAATTTCAACATCTCCCCGCCGATGCAAAAGATGCAGCCGAGGTACAAATTACACCGCCGCCAACCCGAGATGATATTCCCCCCGGCCGCGTTTATCTGCGGCAGCGTTCGGTCGGTGGGAAACCGCGAAGCCGAGAGCACTGCGAGGGCATTAAAGCACGCCCCGCGTTCTAATTCCAGCGCGAGGCACAGCACGTATGCTCGAACAACATCCTCCTCGCGATAGGCGCCGCTTTTGAAGGAACGAAACCAAATGTTGGGCCTTTTCCCGGTGAGCTGTGGTACATACAACAGCTCCATGCCAGTTACCAAGTTAACTTCCCTCGTCAGCAACAGCAACATCGGCACAGTTATTAAGCGATAAGGGGTCCAAGTCCTGCCGAATGTTTCCGGAGGCACGCGAATAGGCAATCCACCACTACCTTTACGGAACATTCATGACAACTAAGCAATTGTCTAGTGCGCCCTAAACAGATAAAAAAAAACATTCCATTAACATAGCATACAAGTAAACTAATTCTCAGATCCACTGACGTTGTTCATTTCATTTTAGACATTCACGTATCTAGGAGTATGGAAGCTAGGAACGCGGAATCGGATCGATGAAGAAATTACTGTGAAAAATACACCCAAGTACTAGATGTGGATTTTTGTAGAGAAACACAGCAGAGCGCCACCAAGGTACAATGCTATGGAAATCCAACCCAAGGAAGAATCCGACCCTAAGGACTAGCGTGATAGTCCGGCGAGGAATCGTTATTACTCTCCTTTTTGGTTTCCCATTCCCGGATGAACGTATATCCTGGCTTCTATGAACAGAGGCAGAAAAAGTAGGTTGAAATGCACTACTAAAAGCATAACAGGTTTTCTAAAATGATTTCAGGTCCCTTAACCGTGACAAAAGCACGTAATTAACCCCATATTCACGTTTAAAACTTAGTTGGTAATTACTTAATCACTGGTGCTTCGACCACAAGTCACTGGTTCACCAATCAAATATTCTCCTCGCTTCCCTTTGATATTCCCCATTCTGCTCGTTCCATTACGCCATTCAAAACGCATTCCTGATAACAGTAGGTACTAGAATAATGCAGTCACAACCGCTATCACGAAGTAAAAATCAATACGCTGCAGCAGAGCGCGGACATAAAATTCTTGAAATGTAACTAACGCCTCACCACTTACAATTTACCCAATCACGGAAATGAAAACTCCCACGAAAAAGAGAGAGGCTGGCAAAACTCCAAGATAGTTGGCCACCCACAAAACTCCTTAATGAGCTCCCTTCTGAATACTAAGAGGAACGTGTCCGTTTTTTCAAATTTGAATTTTAGAGCTTAGCTCCCACATTTCGATCCATTTCAAGCCCATAAGAAGGAAATAAAAACAATTGTTCCCGGATGCCAACATGATGAATGATGGTAAACGATAAAATATTGCTTAAAGATTGTTCAACAAAGATAAACAGCTCGTAGAAACATTTACGCACCGGGAATAAAAATTTATAAACCAAGACAAACTTACTAACGGTGTAAATTGATGGATGATGAATGAACGAGCTGTATTATATAACACAGAAATGAATAGCACTTTAATAACCGGAAAAATATCTCATTTGGATAGGAAAAGAGGGCAGGCAAAGCACTGAGGAGAGGCTAGAAAGTATCTGATAACATATTTTGGAGAATGAACGCGAAAGGAAATTAAAGGAAAACGCATTTCACGAGAAGAGCTCAAGAACGATAATGCGAAAACGGAAGGGCGCTGTAGATGAAGATGAGGAGAAAATAACAGGGAGTCACCATTGTAATGAACGTAACTATCAGCCGTTAACTTTTGCAGGACCTGAAACTCAAGTCTAATATTAATATCAACGACAGTTTCCGCATTCCACATGAATTAAGACTAAGTTTTCAGTATGTAACGATGTTACAGGCTTGAAATTGTGGTAATCCTGCCATGTTGAATAATTATTGCAATTTTTCACCGTTTTCAAAGAAGTAATTACGAACAAATTCTGAGGTTTCAGGCGTTATTGAGCGGAAACGTAACATAATAGTAACTTCAAAAATGGGCAACTTCCACAGGGAGAAAAACGTTTATTACGACCAGGATTCGCATTTTACAGCATCTTCAGGCGAAGAAGCATCTTCAGCTGTAAAAAGCGAAACCGGGTCGTAATAAATGTTTCTCTCTGTGGAAGTTGCCCATTTTTCAAGTTGCTATTAAGTAAGTACGACTTGTTTCTTTGTAATGCAACATTATCAAGTCATACTAACTTGGTGTAAATGTTGCAATTCAACGAAACTATTCGTAAAAAAATTCCCATATAAACAACGAAAAATGACAGGATTTTCATTCATCAATCATTCATTCAGCATTCATCTTTCAAATCAGGCAGCATTTAAGATTTGGGCCGATTAGTGTTCCCCCGATGTTAGAGGCCGCGTCGCTCTCACGTTGGCTGAGGCGCTGCCGCAAGGTCACGGACGGATGACGAGAAATGGCACGGGTGACTGGGGGAAGGAGCTCACGCCGCCGCACAGTGGGGCAAAATCCGTTTTTGCTGGCCAAAACTCCAAATTTCAAAATAGCCGGAAAGAGTTAAGATTTTTTTAACTACTAATATAATGTCAGGAGCAATGAAATCTGGAGATATATATTAATTCCTATCGTAGCCCAGTGTGCAGGTCAATCCGCGGGGGAAAAATCGTGCAAGAATTTGACAGAACATGCAGAGTAGTTTTAGAAGGTCAGAGAAAAACACATGGAGAGAACGAACATGATAATTCATCAAAGGTAAGAGGTAGACCAAATAGTTTGTCCGTCAAAAAATTATCGAGGAAAATTTTAGTTGGAAAGGAGCACCAAGAGAGAAACAGATTGGAAGAAAAAATTTCAGTGATAGTAGTGAATTGTCGTAGTATAAGAAATAAAGTAGCAGAATTTCACCACCTCATTAAGAGTACTAATGCAGATATAATCGTAGGTACAGAAAGCTGGCTTTCGAAGGACATATCAGATCATGAAGTATTTCCGAAGTGTTTTACAGTATACAGAAAGGATAGAGTAAGCAGAAACGGAGGAGGAGTTTTCATAGCTGTGAAGGACCCGTATGTCAGTAGAAGAGAACTTATTTCAGAGCGAAATGTAGAAAGTATTTGGTGTTCCGTTAAAAGTAAAAGTAGTAACGCAAAAAAGATATATGTAGGTGCATATTACAGGCCACCGGACGCAGACGTCAATTCTATAATAGAGCTAGAGTCAGAGATACGCACATTACTTTCTGGGAAGAATGATAGAGGAATAATAGTAGGCGGAGATTTCAATCTCCCCTCGATAGACTGGAATACGTGTAGTTTCATTGCAGGAGGTAAGGATAAGGAACATTGCGAATCACTGTTGAACACCTTTACGACACATTCTCTACAACAGCTAGTAACAGAGCCGACCAGGGGTAACAACATTCTAGACTTATTAGCAACAAATATACCCGAGAGAGTTCTAAATACAGTTACAGACACAGGAATTAGTGACCATAAAATAGTGCATGCGAAATTTATTGTAGGCGTTGAAAGACATTATAAACCAAGGAGGAGGGTGTACTTATTTGGCAAGGCAAATTACGACGGTATGAAAGAGGAATTAAGGGAAGCGTTTAATGTATTCAGCGAACAAAGCAAAGGATTAAATACAGAGGATTCGTGGAGAGAATTTCTTGAGGTCACCCGTAACGCAGTTCATAAATACATACCAAGTAAATATATTAGTGATAATACAGAGCCAAGGTGGTATAACGCGGAGGTTAGGAAATCACTAAAGCGACAAAGGGTATGCCACGCTAAGATGAAAAATGCCAGACGGGGTCTATCGGTAGAGGAAAAAAATGAGCTAGTTCAAAACTATAAAAAATCGAGAGCATTAGCAAGGAAATCATGTCGGCAAGCGTTATCACATTTCAAGAGCAAGATGTTAGGAGAATATTTAGATAGCAATCCTAAAGCGTTTTGGTCATATGTGAGAGAGCTTCAGGGAAATAAGTCCACAGTGCACACACTTAAAAATGATAAAGGAATCAGAGTCACCAGCAGTGTAGAAAAAGCCAACACTTTAAACACCTTCTTCCAAAGTGTATTCAACTCATCGTCACAAAACGCAGTGGAACCACCGCCGAACACTTTCAGTGAGCAAATGCCCGAAATAAAAATTTCATGTCGCGGAATAGAGCAGCAGTTAAAAAGCATAAGTAAAAACAAAGCACCAGGTCCCGATCAAATTCCTTCCAGAGTTTATAAAACATTAGCTTCTGAAATAGCCCCCTATCTAGAAATAATATTCAATAAAACACTAAAGAACCACACAGTACCCAAGGATTGGAAAGTAGCTAACATTACACCTATATTTAAAAGCGGTGATAGGGAAGAACCTAGTAACTACAGACCCATTTCACTCACGTCAATCTCTTGTAAGATATTTGAGCACATAGTAGTCAGTTCGATCATGGGGCATTTGGATAGTCAGGGATTACTCATAAACAGCCAGCATGGGTTCCGGAAAGGTAGATCTTGCGAGACACAATTAGCTTTATTCGTACACGATATTTTAGTCCACGGCGAAAGCAGTACTGAAGTTGATGCGATATTTTTAGATTTTAAAAAGGCTTTCGATAAAGTTCCTCATGACAAATTAATCTTGAAGTTAGAGAGTTTTGGTATAAATAAAGACGTTGTATGTTGGGTAAAAGAATTCTTAAGTGGGCGAGAGCAGAGGGTTGTCATAGATGGTATCATGTCGGACACAATCGAAGTCACATCGGGAGTTCCCCAGGGTAGCGTAGTAGGTCCGCTTCTATTTCTTTTATACATAAACGATTTGGGTACCGTAGTTAGTAGTAACCTTAGACTTTTTGCAGACGATGCGGTGGTGTACAGGGGTATATCAAACGAAGAGGACATGAAATCACTTAGCAAGGATTTAGATGCAATTGAAGAGTGGTGCGACAAATGGCAGTTAGAACTCAACCTTAAAAAGTGTGTAGCTATCAATTTTTGGAGGAGGAATAATTCGATAGAGCGATCCTATAGAATTAATAACACGAAGATCGAAAACGTTGAAACCGTAAGATATTTAGGTGTAACAATCACTAAAGATTTATCGTGGGGAAGACACATAAGGGAAATATGCGGCCGAGCGAAGAGAAAACTAGGATTTATAAAAAGAGTACTTGGGAAATGTGATGAGAAGACAAAAGAGCGATGCTACCTTTCACTAGTTAGGCCCCACCTTGAGTATGCAGCCAGTGTATGGGATCCTAATGAATTAGGTTTGATGAGAGAACTAGACAGTGTGCAGCGTAGAGCAGCTAGGTTCGTCAAAAGGTGTTACGATAGGTTGAGTAGTGTATCAGAATTAATACAAGAATTAGGGTGGGAATCATTATCAGAGCGTAGATTAAAGTTCAGATTTAATCTATTGCAGAAATTTCAATCGGATAGCTTTACTGAAGATGTTAGGCACATATTGAAAACACCAGCGTATTATGCTAGATTCGACCAGATAAATAAGATTAGAGAGATAGATTGTCGTACAGATAGATTCAAAATGGCATTTTTCCCCCGTACTATAAGAGAACAGAATAGGCAGCATAGGAAAGGGATAGGTAGGGGAAATATTTTAGAGTATTCTGTAGTGCATGATGCATGTATTAACCCCTCAAATACTATAGATACTAACAATCTAGTTGCATGAGACCCTTTAGTTGCTTGCTTGCATGCTAGTAGTGAATGCTTGGTGACCTTCACCCCCTGCCACACACCCTCGCGGTGGCTTGCAGGGTATCGTGTAGATGTAGATGTAGATATACAGCGACAGAAAACCCGCAAACGTGGTCTATGTAGACGTGCCCTTTTAGCGCGCGCGGATTTAGCATTTATTTCGGAGCTTCTTCGCCGCAAATATAACATCAAAGAGAAAGATCATTTTATTTCCAGGTATAGGGGTATTTGAAGGCTATTATGGTAAAATATCACGCTCCTGTACTCCTAAAAAAGCTAAATTTTGGTCTTGTGTTAGATTTATTACGAATTTTATAACTTGACTGATTATTGCTTAGCATACAAAAAATGTATAACGAGGTCGGATCGATTTTTTACTTTCATTTAAGTCACTTACATATACTCTTACTGCCCTCAGAAAACTGATTGCTGGTTTGCGCAGGTTTGCGAGAAAAGTGATTAAAACTGCAACTATGTATCACTTTGCCTACGGCGCGCCGCGGAGCACAGTGGTCCCAAATGCGAATCTGGCTGCACTAAATTCATTTTCAAAGTCAACGAAATAGTTTCAAATCATCAACAGTGTACAATGATTTGCTAGGACACTCTGTATCACTAAGGGCATCATCTCTGTCCACTTCTCTCGCTATATCACCTTCACTCAAAGAAGCCATAGTCAAAACCGAGAGGCATTTGGAAGGATAGTTTTGTGCTCGGAAACTGTGCTGCATTTTCCACGAGCAGCAGATAAGAGAGATGCATGTTTAGCGATGACAAATCCTCAGGGCCAAACAGCTTTAGGAGATTGAAAATTCAACCATTTCTAGAGCCAACTTGGGTCTGTTTCTTTTCAGAATACCATTTGAGTCGAATGGACGAGAATTTGGAGACAGCTAAATCACACTTTTTCTCTCCCCTGCAATAACATTCCCTCATAGAGACCTCTCAGGCCAAGAGGACTGGAGGTCTTATGACCTAAGGAGCCATCCTTCAGCGCCTCACTCCATAGGGGTATGAGAAAGGGTCAGGCGGGCTAAAATATGTTTTCTTTTTTTGCGGCACATGTCTCGTTAAGTGTGAGATGGGAATGGGTATTTTCTAAGAAAAACAAATGCTCCATAAATGAGGTGTAAGTGTAGAAAGACCGAAAGAAGGCTCTTCACAAACCAATCCTGGTCACCCACTTTCGGCTATCTGGCGGAGGAGGATCTTGGCAGCCTAAACAGGCCATAGCAGGCACGGTATTTCCATCTTCTTTTCTCATATCGTAAAGTACCCTTCAAACGGGGATACTGATCCTAGGCGTGGGTGATGCCTGAAAATTTTGACCAGTCAGTCAGTGTGTGTCGATTGCCCTGAGTGTGTGGTATCGTAGGACTTGTGTCGCGCAAAATAAACGGAAGAGTCCGAAATGTGTGTTTTATATAGTGTGTTATAGTAATAACTCGTAGCTATGTGTACCATAACGCGGCGTGAATTCTATAGGGAGTTGATGGCAGACAAAAATCTCACGTGGAAAGAACGTTACAAGCGAGTATATCTTAATTTGAGCAAAGTCCTTGGTTTGCCCATTGACGACAAGACAATTGAAGATAGAGTAAAAAATACGATTCGTCGGCACTGCGGGGAGGTGCGGAAGAAATGGGAAGAATCTCACCGCATTGAAAAGGACTTTTTCCACTTTCATGGAGATTGGCTGGACAAAAAGATAGTTATCACAATTCCTGAAACTATCAAAAAAACGATTAAAACCGCAGGTAATTATAAAAACTTTCTGTCACCCTAAAAACTCAATTCATTTTGGAGTGGATGGAAATATTTTGGCCTTGTATTATTTGTTCTTAAATTGCACGATACGTAAAGTTAGGGTGATATATAAATTAAAACTAGTTGTTCAACTTTTTGTAGGATGTGGTCGCCCGAGTAAAGGCTTCGAGGAAAGTAGCTCACGCAGTAAGAGGAGAAAGACGGAGGAAGTTCGAGCAACTACGTCGACGCCAACCTTAACGTATGCAACCGAAATGGCCCTTCGCGCTGAAGGGAGGGATACGGAGGCTAAATTGGTGAAAGAGGCTCTACACTCTACTCCCACTCGTGCATCAAAGATAGCTCAGGCATGGAGAAAGTCACAGGTGGATCGGAGTAAGTCCATTCATCCATATTCCCCAGAGGAAGCTCTCTCCCTCATGATCGAAGCTGATTTGTCTCGCAAATCATATCAGACCATAAGAACACAGGCGAAAGAAAGAGGATCAGACTTATACCCCTCCTACAAGCAAGTCCTTTCAGCCAAAGCTAAGTGCTATCCATCCAACACCACCGTCAAAATTACCGAACGTAAAGTTGAAGTTGATTTACAATCACTGTTGGATCTCACAGTTGATAGAATCACCATGCTGCAGAAAGATGTTATTGAGAGACTTTCCCCCTTAGTTCTAGGAAATTTGTGCTTAATCAGCAAGTGGGGGTTTGATGGCAGTAGCTCCCAATCCATGTACAAGCAGGCCTGTAGTGACATTAATTTTCTCGACAGTGACCTTCTCATTACTTGTGTCGTTCCCCTTCAGTTGTACTATAAAAAAGATGGCGATGCTAATAAGGTAGTGGTGTGGCAGAATCTCCGCCCTTCTTCCACAAGGTTTTGCAGACCTTTAAAGCTGGAGTTCATTAAAGAAAATGAAAAAACAATACTGTTGGAACAGCGAAACGTTCAAACACAAATTGAAAAACTTGTTCCTTCGAATGTGTTGATGTCAGGATGTTATCCTATACAAGTGAACCACAAGATGATAATGTCAATGATTGATGGAAAGGTGTGCAATGTCATTACACACACTAGTTCGTCTCAACGATGCTGCCTGTGTGGTGCACTCCCACGAGAAATGAACGACATTAGCAAGTTACTTGAAAGAGAAGTTAACGAAGACGCATTTCAGTATGGACTTTCCACGCTTCATGCTTACATCCGATTCTTTGAATGGCTTCTGCATGTAAGTTATCGGCTTGAGACTCTAGCGTGGAAGAAATCTAAGGACACACAAGATATAATAGAGAAAAGAAAAGCGGCAATTCAGGCCAAGTTCAAGTCCGAGATGGGGCTACTAATAGATTGTGTAAAACAGGGCAGTGGAAGCAGCAATGATGGCAATACCGCACGCCGCTTTTTCAGAAACCCTTTTAAATCAGCTTCTATTACCGAACTAGATGAAGAAGTAATAACACGATGTGACACGATCCTACGAACTCTGTCCTGCGGATACGCAGTTAATGTGCAGGCTTTTCGAGCATATGCCATCGATACTGCTAGACATTACGTCCGTCTCTACCCATGGTATCCTATGCCCGCATCGGTTCACCGAGTATTAATTCATGGCTCGGACGTGATATCTGCCGCGCTGCTACCAATTGGTATGCTAAGTGAAGAGGCCCTGGAAGCAAGAAACAGAGACTTCAGGAGATACCGGGAGAAAAGGTGCAGGAAAACCTCACGAGTAGACACCAATAGAGATCTACTGAATATTTTAATGATTTCCTCAGATCCCCTTATTTCATCCTTGAGGCCATTACCACCCAGAAAAGATGGAAGTCTGAAACCGGCTGTCACTGCTCTTCTTGAGAATTTTAGTTTTACCGCTGTGGAAAGTGATTCCGGGGGCAGCGATGGAGAAGAGGAATTAGTTAGATAAAAACACTGCCCTGGTAAGAACTGAATTTATTTCACGCTTCATTTGCATTTTTTAATATCCTGCTTTTTGATATTAATAAAATTCACTCTTTTTTATCCATATTTTATGAGATTTATTTAAAATTCCGTTTATCAATTCTAAAACAGTTTTATTTAATTTTAAATTTACCTTGGATTAAGTCTACTCATTCAGATATATACTATATGTCCGCCATTTTGGATCCGCCATATTGTTTTGTGAATGTTCTTCAACTTCAATATTTATTTTAGCATTTCTAATAAAACTTAACCCTAATTTCGTTGCGAGTGGAGTGATTTAATGGACAACATGTCCGCCATTTTGGAGCCGCCATTTTGGAGCCGCCATTTTGTTTCGGAAATTTTATTTGAAATTCGTGATTGCCTCCTCAAGATACACTATTTTACCAATTTTTATGCATATCGGACAAGTCTTTGATATTTTGCCCAGTTTCTCATCATTTGGGACCACTGTGCGCCGCGAGCAAGGCGTGGCCTCTCTTGGCTCACCCATCTGCCACGGAGGGAGAGCGAACAGGGTGAAGATACTTCTTTGCCTCCCAACCCCCTCTCCGCCCCTCACCCTGGGACGCAAGCTTCCCGAGGGCGGAGGCAGAAAGGGGTGTCTGACCCCGGAGGCCAAGACCTCACCTCCCCAAACCTCACGCACTGCGGGAAATGCACGCGGAAAGAGCGGGATATAAAACGTGGGGAGGGCGTCTCTCCTGATCGCACCATGCGACGCATCTTGACACGATCAAAACTTCAAAGAAAGCGCGCGTAAATAACCACATTTTTGTGCAATTTGTGTTCTTTCCGGATAGATAGATTGTCGTACTGATAGATTCGAAATGGCATTTTTCCCCCGTACTATAAGAGAACATAATAGGCAGCATAGCAAAGGGATAGGTAGGGGAAATATTTTAGAGTAGTCTGTAGTGCATGATGCATGTATTAAACCCTTAAATACTATAGATACTAGCAATCTAGTTACATGAGACCCTATAGTTGCTTGTTCGAATGTCGGTAGTGCATGCTTGGTGATCTTCATCCCCTGCCACACACCCTCGCGGTGGCTTGCAGGGTATCGTGTAGATGTAGATTAATTGCGCGTTTGACAATTTTTACTATATTTCGCCGGCACCCCTCCTTGCTTCCGCAGGTCTGTTGAGGTGTCAGAAGTACCTAATGAAGCCAGCAGAGGCATTGGCGAAATTTAGTCAAAAATAAAAATCGTGGAATGAATTCCGAATGAACACAAATTGCTCAAGCAAGCCTTCCTTTATGTACACCGCTTTTTTTTACTAACAACGATAGTAAATTGAAGGACCGCGAACTCCCGGTCAAGGCGAATGATTTTTTTCCTCTGTGGAATTTCTGCTATTGAACAACGATAATGCTGAAAACTATATCAAATTTCTTAAATATTTTATCCACTACATCCAAATGCTATTTCCCTGCGGTAAACAGAGTTGTGAGACACGCGACAGCGATTATCGTACCAGCGCAATAAGGTACTTTACGTTATGGAGAACAATAACGAAAAAGATAGTTCAGTGACCAATCTTTAGATTTGTGCATTGGCTACTGGTGGCTTAGAACCTATTGTGCAGCGATGGAAAGTCATGATCTGCAGCAAAAGAATAATCAGCTAGTTCCCCACCGAACTTAACACCAGTATGTATGATATAGGTCGGTACGTAACGTCTTCTACATTCCGACCTTCCCATAGCAAATAATTCACAATTCATGGGACGACAGCTTTCCCCGATATAAATTTTTACGATTTTCTTTTTACTTCTGCAACTGCATTTACTAAGAAGGAAACTTTCTCAGTTTGAACGAAATACGACTCTGTGGATCACCACGGTTAGGTTTTTAAGATGAGAAACGATTCCAGTGACAGTAGATTTTGAGGTATTTTGCATTGCGGCTGTCCAAAATGTTATCAACAGTAAACGTTTCGCCCGCAAATTCAATGCCAAATATTTCTAAACACTCTGCATTAACTACAGCGATACACTCGAAGCTAGTCATTCAGCTTCATCAGTTTTAACAAAAGCATGTTATGCGTTTAGGGGAAGGGGGCATGTATACAACTGCGTTCTTTGTTTTTCACCGGCACAAAATTCACCTCTGGGGTCATGTCCTGTTATTAAAAGTCTCTAATGCACGCACAGAATGCAGGTCATTCAAAGTCAGGAAAATTACTCTGGGAACTCCGCCGATAAGGCAGTCGCAAATCACCTCCTAAGACGCTTTCACGAGGACCTCTGCACGGCCACTCCTTGCGATTTCACCTCTACGCCGTGCGAGCAGCAGCAGAGGGAGGAGGAGGACGTCAGGAGGTAGTGGTAGGCGGTTGCTCTGGGTTCACAGATCGAATTTCGGGCGGATGTATCGATTTCGCACGGCTGAGCATTAATTAGTGTGGCCGCGAAAGATGGACACGCATAAGAGGTCCCTTTATTCTCTCCGGCTGTCAAGGAAGGGAGGAAGGGAAAGAGGGGAGGAAGTGATGTCACGATGACGGCGAACTGAAAGGCATAAGCCGGCGCTCAAGAGTTGTAAGTACGTGTCGGGCGGCGCTCAGAAGATTGAGATGGAACTTAGGCGTCGAATTCATTAATTATCATTCCCCTGTTTGGTTATCAAATTGTGCAATACAACACCTTTATGAACAAAACAAGGAAAAATTGTGCACTACACAGTTTATTAATGGACAAGTACTTGTCCTAAATATAACCAGCGGAATACATTTTCCTCGTTAGTTTTTCAATGGAAAAGTTCCCCAAATTGTTCTGTAATTATTTGAGTAACAGTACTTTTGGTTAGCGGATAGCCGAACTTTATTTGAAAACTAAAAATTCCATTATACTATTACGCTCGAACTTAATTCGAAATATTTTTTTTTACTATCAGTTCATTAACTTTCATAGCATAACTATCGGCTGAATGTACTAGGCGCATTGGAGGGGAGGAGAGATAGGGGGAGGGGCGCTTCACTGGAATTTAGCATTGATGAGTTTGGTAAACCCAGTAATCGCAAGTAAAATATCACCCCTCGATGTCATGCTGAAAAATCATTTCAAATAGCAAATATTCTTCTATATTCGTTGACTTTCATCATATAGGCGCACACTGAAGTTGAAACATTTATTAGGATGATGTGATGAAGAAGAATTCGCACCTGGTAGAATCAAAGATGGGAAACATGAATCTATCCCAGTTGAGGGAAGAACGTTAAAAAAAACACCCACAGGGGCCACCCACCCTTGGTTTCAAATCGACGCAACAGTGTCGCAAGGCGATAAGCCAATTTATCGACCTTCCAATGAAACAATAATAAACCCGTTTTTTATCAGCCGCTTTTATGTTGACTTAACATTGAATTAGAGGAGAATGGTGAATCCGATACGAAATATCAAAGTATTACGTGTACCTACTTAAACATTCGGAATCGTGATTCTATCCTCTGAAGTTGTATTACTCTTAGTTACTTATAATAACTCATGGAGGAGTAGTAATATTTATTTAGGAGGGAGAGGGAGACCGACATCTTAGATGATTTGTGCCTTTTAGGAAAGGTGGGTAGTTCTTTAGGAATAGGAATTTTTAACGGAATGTAAGAAGGGCGGAGAGAAACCCGAGGTCAGTATTAGCCTGATCTTAATTAGAAGTAGAAAAGGGTCGGAGGCTTATCAACCTATCCAACGGACGAAGTACTGAACTCGAAGTATTCTCCGCATACTAATTTTGTAGGGAAAACGATATCAATGAAAAACCTCTGCTACTGCCTTATCACTCGGGCACTCGGGATATAAGGCCAATACTCAACACTAACCAACTCTCCAACAACTCTACGACATGTATTAATTTTCACTTCGTCTTTTGGAAAACCACAACCGCATTAAAGAAGATCAATTAACCGCAGTAGCCCACAAAAAGGAAAGGTCGATTTTTTATATATTTGTGTAATGGGATGACTAATAAGCGAGTCAACGTCAGGCGGAGACAACATACCAATATTTATGACAAATTATTTAACTAGCCGCCTTTAACTAGTTGTTCACATAGTTATGCATCATCTATAATAAAAAAATGAGCAAAGATATTTTTTTAAAGCTTGCGTTTTTAGCTTGCGGTAAAGTGAAAGAATTCAATCGAGAGAGAAGTCACGAAAAACATGTCCACGCGTGAAACAGAAAATTATGCCACAGTAAGCGATAAACACCAATTGGCCACGGATACTGCCACGACAGACGTTTATTTCCTTTTAATGTCATTGCGATTGTCAGTCATTGGGGTTCACCCAGGTGCTAGGGCATTGAGTCACGAAAAAAATTCCATTGAGAAAAGATCAAATAAAACATACGGCTCACCATCAAGGGGCGTAATTTCCACGCTTGTGAGACGAGGCCACTTACCTGAAAGAAAAGAAATTCTTATTAGTATACAAGCAAATTCAAATTCTTACACAAAACCATTGAACCCGTCTAATAGGTATCCCTCATTAAAAGCTTAGGGACACTAGGTATATAGGTATTCATTACATTAATGAAAAAATAAGAGCAAAGAATACAAAATGATAGAGATCCTCTGCGAAGTATGGAAGTCAAACGCTCTTGAAATCTGCCACATTGCCAGCATTATTTATGCGATTGCAATTTCATAGAATCGCCTGTATTCGGAATATTCGACCAAAGTTTCCAACGCAACTGGTTAACTTAAGGTGACGCGAAGAAAACTGAATAAAGAAGTTCACAGATTAGGGATGCTAATTGCGTTCTCAGTTCACCTTGACGTGAATAACAGAACAATCGTCAGTATGTGTCTGCGGCTGAAAGTACGCAATAAAGCCATACTTCGATATTTCATATCTACAGCAAGTTGCCTAGGAAGCGCACCTTCGGCTAAGGGAAGCCGGAGAGCGTCGCAGGCTGGGTGGACACGCGGGAAGTCGGAGGAGCTAAACAAGTCGCTAACTGGTTATCCTTAATTGGGGCTCGGATGGAATTGCAAGAGGCCTCTCCGGTGAGTAAGGGCGACCATTTCGCACCATTAGATAAGCCAAATGAAACCGACAATTAGAAGTCGAGCGTGGTAAGAGCGATTAAAAGGTCGCCGAAGCAAAGAGCGCAGATGCGGACGGACGATTGCGAAAGGACGATCGAAGACGGCGTTCCCGAGGGATGAAAGGAAACGCAGAAAACATTAAGGTTATACTCCTACGCCTTAATGCCTACGACGGCGTACCTCCAAAGACGGAGGAAGCACTGGAGAGCCCTTCGTCTTTACAGCGGGACACGCGTGCAGTCGGTTCACTAAATAGAGACACTGCTCTACCCCTATCTGATAAACTCGGGGTGGGATAGGAAAAGAAGGAAAGAGAAGGGAGTAGAGTATGAGGGGAAGCTAAGACGATAGTGGGGTGAAGAATACTTATTAGCAGTGTGGTCTTGATGTCCCATGGGAGGCGGGGGAAACACGCGAAGTGAAGACAGTTGAGTGGAAATATAAGTTGAGAAGAAATTCAGTTCAAATGCGGAGCTATGAGGTCAATACATTTGGAAAAACTATTAAATGCACGCCAACACTCTCATGTACCTGGTTTTATCATATCTCACCACGCATTTTCTTGTGGCAATGCTACCACGGAAGATATGATCATCGGTCGTTGATCTCCAGTTGACGACTTGACCTGCTTCACAAAACCGGAACCTTTGAGTATCATTATGTTACCTTTGTATAAATAAAATTAACTTTGTTCTAATCCACAGAAATATAATTGAATACTGTTCAACCGGTTTCGATTTTTTCAAGTCAATCATCCTATATGTTTTCAAGTATGTTTCCGCACTAATAGGCGCTTCAGACCGGAGTAAAATGATGGGAATGGAAGGGAAAGGAGGGAGGGTGGAGAGAAACCCGGCGTCGGCATTAGCCTCCTCTTAACGAAAAGCCACCAAGGGGATAACGGCTTTACATCTCATCCAACGGACAGAGTATTGTACTCGAATGCTCTCCACAAGCACTCAAGTAGGGGCCGTATTACCAATTTAAAAATATCCTTCCACTGCTAGGAATCGAACCCGGGCCTTCCCGGAGAGAGGCCAGTCAACAATCCTTAGATTGGTTTAACGCAGCTTCCCACTCGATTTTCCTATCAGAATATGGTAATGAATTTAAGTTAAATCGTAACCACACTAATGTATTCCTTCATAGTTTTTAGTTATTTAATACTATGAATACAGTATACGAGGGTAGGCTGAAAAGTAATGCACATATGCTTGTTGGAAACGAACAAAAATAAATAGCAAGATCGGGCAAAAAGTAAATTAAAATACAATTCTGTTCATTGTTTCAGGCATCAGGTAGTGGAAGTGAGACATATTAGGTGAGTAAAAAAACTTTAGCACTATTCCACAGTATATTTAAATCATAAAATTGCACAACACGTGTTTCGGCTTACTAAGCCATCATAAGGTGTGTGTAGAGTGTACACCGGATGATGGCTTATTAAGCCGAAACACGTGCTGTGCAATTTTATGATTTAAATATATTGTGGAAAAGTGCTAAAAGTTTTTACTCACCTAAATTACCTACAATTCTTAAGCTTCAAAATCATGCATTTATTTTTCAAATTAGTCACCGTTAGGCCTAACACATTTCTCCCAACGTGTAACAAGTTTTCTCATTCCGTCACTGAAAAATTCTTCCAACCTTTCTCGAATCCCGGACGCGATAGCTGCCTTCACCTCGTCATCAACATCATCATCATTGGTCATCAACCCTCAGATTGGTTTGACGCAGCTCTCCACTGAGTCCTTCTATCGGCTAATCTCTTCATATCTACGTATTTCTTCACCTCATCGTCCGCGGTATGATTATCCTTAAAGTATCTCGTTAGTAGAGGAATAAAATAAAAATCGAAAGGCGCAAGATCAAGGGAATAACGAGGGTGTGGAATCGGTTCAAACTTCAGGTTTCCCAGAGCACTCCAATCGATGCTGTTCGTTCTCGTCTGTGAAATGGGGCGTGGTACCCGTCGTGATCAGAATTTACGGTATCCCAATTGTTTCACAATGAAGCCGACACGTTCCTTGGATATTCCAATTTGGTTTGCGATACGCTTTTGATTGATTCGTAGGTCATTTTGAACCAAAGCGTCGAAGAGTTTGCAATGTTTATCGTCTGTAGCAGTGATCTGACGTCCGCTGCGTGTTTCATCAACAATTATGGCTTTTCCAAGCTGGAAACCACAAAATTTTATAACCCATCGATTTACAGTAGACCTATCGACAATATCGTCACTACACTGTAAAAAGTAGATCTGATTTTAAGGTACGAAAGCGATCTGAATTTCAGATGCAACAATTTTAAGACAGGGTATGTTGAAATTCAGCAGTAATATCTTGTCTAAAAAATAAGGCAGGTGAACGACTGAAAATCAGACTATCCAGAATTCTGCTCCCTCTGCTTCCTGCTTAACTGCTCCTGTACCAACCATCCATGTTCCTGCCTCTTCCGCACCTTAAATCCGTGTTCCTGCCTTACAACCAGACAGCGCTTAAATTCAGATCGCACTGAAAATCAGATCAACTTTTTACAGTGTATAAACAGCCTTTAAACGACGATGAATCTCAGTAAGAGTCACTTTTTCAGCAGTTAAAAATTCGATAGCAGCACGCTGTTTTACTCGCGTCGACTTTAGAACACGTCTCCATACTTCCGCCACTCAAAGCACACTAGATGAACGCAATGCCTTCAAACTGCGCATGTGTGTAGACGGGAAATGTCACTTCCGAATGCCATCACGCGTGCTTCCGTAGGTCATTTCATTCGTATTTTAAAAGCATGTGTGCATCACTTTTCGGCTTACCCTCGTATGTTTAACAGATGGGCTCGAATTTTACTACGAAGTATCGCATCTAGTAGCTACCTCACTGATGAAGATTCACCCCTTAACTCACACGCTCAAGGTGATTCGCAAGGTCCCCAGCAAGTTTAGAGTAAATTAAACCTTTTATCTCTATGCAAGATATGAGGATATATTTAAGAAACATAAATTGTATTTATACCACAGCATCTCAAAAGCGTAATATTGAGAACACATCAGATACAACAGATCAAATACAAAAGAAAATATGTACAATAAACATGCGATCGCAAAATCTTGCCATTTGGAATTGCATAACCTACAGGAACATCGATAGTTCTCTTACTACGACGAGGTTACTAGGATAATAATTGCCTCACATCTTCACCGTACGGGATAAAAATAAAAAGAGCAAGGAGTGCACAGGTGAGAGTCCGAAGACCGTGGGAGAATCAGAATATGAGTCGGGACGATGGGAGGCGTAGCTCAAGCCGCACGTGAGACGTAAGCCTCTCATGCTCCACACAAACCTACTTAACAGGCCTAACCAGTGGTCTTATTTTCAAACTGGGAGTTTCGGTAATGATAATTTCTCCACCCACGGCTTTTGGGCCCTGTGAAGATTATTGCAATAACTTTTAAGCACTGCAAAATAGAATTTTTTTCAGTCTTTCATTCCCAAAATTTGCTTCCATAGAGCAAATAAAATGTTTCCTCGACAATTGCGTGCCTTTTTCTTTGATGGGAATATTTTTGAAGTACGGATTCACTGAGTTTTGACGATGGACTAAGATTTTGTTAACCATAGACACTCTTCTTCTCCACAGGAAAAACATTGAGCATAGTATTTGCTATCTCTGCGTTCTCTAGCTCTTTTTCTGAGGTGCACCACAAATATGTATAGCTTAGATTAAATAATCAATAAATGTGATATATAACTTATAGTTAATAAGTTGCTATGAAAAGCTGTCAACAAAATGATCTCAAATTATACACCTTACTCTCTCGTTATTATAGGATAATTATCTATAGGTAATATCCGCTCAAGGTTGATCTGCAAGATTTTTAAAATTCAACCACTAGGATATTCATTGGTATCAAAAGTCATATTGTTGAAAAACAATTCATTTTTCATATTTTAACGGTACAAGGAAAGTCCACTTCCTCAGTAAAGGAAAATAGTATCCATGGGTACGAACCTGAGTCGTTCTACAACGTTCTGAGAACTACATATCCACCACCGCTTTAAGATTTGAAAAAAATACTCATCATATTTAGGACGAAAAACATGGCTAAATTGGCAAAGTTATTCTCACTTCCTGATAATAATTTGCTTTTGTTCTAGCGAACTTCGAATATATGCCGAGCTAAACAGTAAAATCACGGAAATTTTCCCCAGGTGATCGTGAAATTCCTGACTCTTCCGTAACATGCACATGTTCTGCCAAATTCCAGAGCGTCACAGAGTTTTTATTCCGACAATCGCCAGACTTGGGAGAAATATTCGGGAGACCCTGCCAAAAGTACACCAGGAGCGCGAAAACGGGCGAATAATTTCTTGCTGGAGGAAGAAGATCCACCGTCGGGGTAGGCCAGAGGGACATTTAACGGGCTCGCTCTGCGGTTGGAAGGGAGTCAATAGAAGGGCGCCCCACCTTCGTGACCCCAGCACCAGGCGCGCGCCCACTTGCGACGACAGGAAGAGAACTCGCCCTTGGCACCTTCTGCCGCCCCTACCTCGCCCCTTCCCTCCCCCCTGACCTTCTGCGACGCGCGAAGATGCCAGCGACCCCCTCGGAGAATTCCTCCACTTGCGCCACCACCACCATCCGACAAAAATCGCAGCCAAAGCGATAAGGAAGCATTCGCCGTTTACTCCAATTCAATATATATTTTTCGCCCACTGCATTAGTTAACTATGTAATATGTAGAATATTTCAATCCTGCCGCGTGAACGGCGGTGTAATTCACATTAATTGCCATGTGAAAAAATTCACCTGGACCGGGTATAGAACCACGGACCTTTGGCTTTCCGGGCCACTGCGCAGACCACTACGCCACCCAGGATCCCTAATTGCCATTTGAACTGGGGATCCTGGGTAGAGTAGTGGTCCGCGCAGTGGCCCGGAAGGCCAAATGTCCGTGGTTCGATTCCCGGTCCAGGTGAATTTTTTCACATGGCAATTAATGTGAATTTCACCGCCGTTCACGCGGCAAGTTTGAAATATATTACACCCCAGATGCCAGGGTAAATATTGCATCATCGTAACCTAACATCCTTAAACAAATACAATATCCTTTCCGGGGTCAGGATTCGAACCTGCCGCCTATTTGCTGGAAGAGCAAATTTCAAACATTTATTTCTTCCAAACTCTAAATGATAGAAGTTTAACACCAACGCTTCTGGACAGAGAAAAGTTCAAAATTGGAAGTGTCCGAGTAGAAGCTCCAGTTAAGGCCGCAGTGCCACTGTTGCTTGTCTGTAGATAAATGGCTGCGACACCAGAGGAACAATCATTTGTATGCTGCAATTAGCAAAATTAGAGTCCATTGTTGAAGTGCAACGAGTATTTTGCCGCCAGTTTAACAAATTTTCTCCTCGTAACACATGGTAACACAGTGTAACACATGGTGCTTATATTGAGTGCATAAAAAATTAAATTTTTCTTTGTCCAGGAATGTTGGAATTATGTTGCTATCTTTTATGTTTTGGAAGAAATAAATGTTTGAAATCTGCTCCTTTTTTAATAACCCTATATATTTTTCGCCCACTGAATTTAATCAACCAAGTAATATAATTTTTTGTGTGTGTACATTAGTTACATCAACTTACGCTTACTTGCGAATAATACAATTTGGAGTCTTTGATTGACAAACGTTTTCATATGGAAATAAAAGGCTTTCCCACGCAGCAACAAGAATATATCTCCGAAAAAAGCTTCACAAAAATGATACAATATGAGCAAAATAAATCCCTCATGTTTCCTCGTTGTCCACAAATTGGTTGGTTTGTCAACAGGCCTACACATACGCGAAGCGTTACCATTCTAAAAAAGGAACGAAGCTACCGTATATATGAAACCACATTTAAGGCAGTGCTAACCTAGTTCGATGTCTCGAACAGTTATTATACGGTTGTGCCTCATCATTTACATTCTATGATTGGGACTTTTTTTCGTTGAAAAAAGACAGACGTCAATTTATTCATACACAATTAAACACATGTTGTCGATAAGTGTACGGTAAAATTAAAATATTCCAAGTTTTATATTCACCCATTCTACTCGAAGGTCCGTCTCGTTGGTGAGCGTAAAGCTCACCAAGCACTAAGCCCAACGGCGAGGGAAATTCACACCTTTGAGTAGGAAGGCCAGCATCGTTCCCTTTGCCACCTGCGGTTCTCCAAAAAAATCTGCCACCCAGAAACTCACTATTTGGGCATACCATTGGGGTGTAAATAGGCCTATCCCGGATTTCAAACTAAGAACCTCCGAATCCAATACTCGACCCAGTAGGCCAGCCACTAATACCGGATAAAGTGCTTCGCGACTTCATTCGCAGCCCGCGACGTTAGAAAAAGAGTCCGTTCAGAAATAGTCGCTAAAAAAAGAGGAGAAAATAATATAAGAAATTAGAAGTTGCCAACGCAATCACCACCTCAGGCTTTGGAAGGACCTCGACGCGAGAACACAACATCAGTGTCGCGTATAATATTAATTATAACAAAGGCGGCTGAAACGATCGCATCAGTCAACGTCGAAGGCGCTTTGATTCGCGGCGGCGGAGGCGTTATGGACATCCGCCAAATTTGAAGCACAGCGAGAAGCCACGCCCCTGTGACCGCCAAGGCGCCAATCCTCGTGGCGGAAAATTGAAAAATTAACGTTTTAATGGCGTGAGGAAACTTATGCGGAAGGCATACGCAATAGAGAGGTGTGAGAAAATAGGAAAGAAACCACGGGGGAAGGGCGTGGGACAAACGAAGTCGGAGAGAATGGAGCGTGGTCATCAGCCGTTGCGTGGGTCGACGAGGAGTGTGGTTGGTTCGAAAATAGTCCAAGGTGAAAGATTGCATCCTGGAGAGGGTGGTAACTTAAAGCTGCGAATCAGAGAGTTTACTCCATAATTTACACAGTTACACTTCTTATACCAATATCCACAGTGTGTTTTTCGAATTGAGTCAATTGCTGGCTAAACCGCGGAGACCACAGAATTCTATGTTTTGATTCAAAAACTTTCCACCGCTCTGACGACAAATACAACACCATAATTGCAAAGTGTAAAGAAGTTTCAAAGGTAAAAGTGGAACACGTAAGTCCAGGAGTTGCATAATTGCAAAGACAAACTGCTAGGTTGGAACATTAAACTACGGGATCGCTCTTCTGATATGCCAGGAAATTATTTGATTAGAATGTACTTTTTACGTTATTTACAAATTGAACTCTTAATACCGAATGACAAATATAACTCATAGGTTTTACTCGTAAACCTAAAAAAGCATAAAGGTAGAACATTTGCACGTATTTGTAACAATTTTATGTGAAGTAAATAATTGTGCTGTAGTGAACCATGCCTTGGCTTAAGTTAAACAAACAGGTACAGACAGCAGAAGTACGTCTTCTCCCAGCCGCGTTCTTGCATTAGGATCTCTTACATATCTGAATACAAGCGCCAACCACGAACAATTTCACATCAAATTTATTTAGTCTATTATGAACCTTACATTACTTCTAGACCATTAATAATTTTGGGTTACTTCTATAATCTGCCATTATAACTTCAATGATCGTATTAAACAACTTCCACGGTGTAAGACTTGACGTGATAGACCATTTTCCACGAACAGTAGACATTGTAATTGGCTACACCTGAACACTTTCTACATATTATGAAAACTTCACTGGCATGATCACCAGGTAGAACTGTCCATACTTTGACTAATCTTGTTTCAAATCGTACGAAGACGTTCATTTTCTCAACAGACCCTCGCTTGGCATTTGTGTCAATCGTCCTTCATTGTGAATCCTTTACTTTTAACTTACTGAATTCCACATCTTTATGAGGCCTTTCCGGACAAGGCCACGACTTTAGTATAAATTCAGGTAAATCGTGAGAGTGAATTCAATTTCGAAGTAGTAACAGTGGAAGCCACTCTAGACACGTCCGAACTAATAACCGAGAATTAATGTTGCAATCGCATGAACACTGACGATGATTAGCCTCTTCTATTACTGGCAGAAATAACCACAGGGCACGTGACTTCCGAGCATGAAAACAGAGAACCCTTCTTCAATCTAACGGTAGTACCCGAGTCAATTATTATACGTCGTGTTCTGATAAATTGCACATCGTGGTTAATTCGCAATTAATCTCGT
Organism: Platycnemis pennipes; assembly: GCA_933228895.1. Lineage (NCBI taxonomy): Eukaryota > Metazoa > Arthropoda > Insecta > Odonata > Platycnemididae > Platycnemis > Platycnemis pennipes. The sequence continues at coordinate 117,778,374 of OW121850.1, forward strand.
GCGCATTCAATCATTTAATCATTGGCGGCAATGATTGCCGGGAAGCAAAGTACCCAGAATCATCAGCTAATGTAATCATCTGCGTAATAAAATAAGTACGTAACCACATGGGATCAAAAGAGAAGACAGCTAACTAATTAATCTTTGATGACCCTGCATCATTTTGAAATAATAGACAACAGAACTTGTTTATTGTTAAAGACAAGCATGACGGTACCAACAGCTATGAGCAGAGTAAACATCCACCAAAAACTACACAAAACGCGCTTAAACAGCTTAGCCTCTCATGATGGCAGGGTTATATGTACCCTTGGAAGAACTTTTCAAAAAGCTCTAAGGTTCATGGGAATAAGAAGTGAGAGGGTCAAATAGTGCACAGAAACAAAAAATACAGGGCCAGAAATCGCGAAAGAAGTGCTTCGCGTTACTTCGAACGAGATCAACATTAACACGAAGGCTAGTAGTGCAAAGAATAAATACACAACTTAATATAAGGATTACACCTTTTTAACTAGGGGATTCAGTCAGTTATTGCATAAGAACATGAGACTCAAAAGTAAGAATAGTGCACATTTTACAAATATATTCTATTAATATGTTTCTACAAATAGTAAAAAAAGACATCATCTTCAATACCTATTACTATAAATCAATGACTACCAATAAAAATGTTGTTAGAGCCCAGTGAGAGTATTAGATAACAAATATAAATACCGAAAACACTCTACAATTCACAGTAACGAAACGAAAATTAAACAGCCATAATTGAGGAAAGTGACATCCACAGGTATCGAATAATTCACTCGGAGTAATATAAATGAATAAATTTGTGGGAAAATCAAGTTTATTCATTTACATTACAATGAATCGTTTCCACTACGTCACGGCCGATAACACCAAATAAGTCACTCGTAGAATTAGAAGCCCGATTCTTCAATGGATCCTGACGTTTCTTCCTCCCCAACTGGAAATGACGCACCGAAAAAAACACTCGGATCATGTCGAATGGTGGCGAGGAGAGAGAGAGAGAAAGGGGGGGTGGAGACACTTCCGGAGCGGCAGTCACGAAAAAAGACCACGGGGATTGAGGAGGGGGAAGAGGAGTCACGAAAGCGCCGGGGCCATTTACAAAACGCAGAACAGGGTGCGGGGAGCAGGGATGGGGGGAGGGCGGAAGGAAGGAGAAAAGGGAAGGCAGGCCGCGTCGTGACCCGATAGAATGAGGATCCCGACGAGGGCTTCGAGCGCCGCTTCGAAATTTCACGCTGCGGCCCGAATTTCCCAGCGCGGACCGCGGATTCCCTCGCCCGTGCGAGAGGGAGGAAACGAAAAAGACTAGGGATGAGCGTGAAAAGCAAGGGCGCAATCGCCTTTCGTGATCCCCCTAATTCCGCTTGACGTCCGCGGCCGGAAAAACACGAACACTCCTCTGATATGGTCAACAGCAGGAGAGATATCGAGGGTGAGAGACTGAAGCAATCGCAAAAAACTTCAATTCGTTGAAGACGAATGAGATTCTCGCGGGGAAAGAAGGAGTCGAGGAGTGCATCGGACGAAACAAAATGAAGTTTTGTTACTTGAGTGGAACGTTGTACGAAAACGGTCGTAGTTCAATGATTTTAGGAGAAGGGTTACTTTCAATATGCGGGAGGAGAAGTTGCGGCGAGAAGTCTTGGAAAATATTTAAGGGGAATTTAGCGAATAGCTTCATACGGTGTGTGGCGTTGCATCGACTCGAGATCTGACACTATGCAGATATGCATTCAATGATTGAAAGCTTATGAGAGATTAGGAGGAGAATGGAAAAGATGCGGTTGGCGTCAAGGAGGACGAATGAATAGGTTTCTAGCATGGTGAAAAAGAAAGGAAGTTATTGGCGGGTATTAGAGGATGGCAGTGGCAGGATGAATAATATCAGGGACAATGTGATAGTGAAGGGAAGGTAAAATTCTGAGAAAGCGAAGAGGAGGGTGAAGATGAAAAAAGGAACGCTTTTTATATAGTTTGAAAAGAATAGAGAAATATGCTGATCTGGAGAAAAAATAGTGCAGGGAAGGAGAACTATATTCATGCAATGAAGGAAGAACGGGCGTTTCATTAAAAGAGCAACTACAAAAAATGCTTATGACGTATCAATGCTGCCTATGGGGTAAGTGAGAGTCAAATTGTGGTATTAATGGATATGACACAAATCAATAACAGTATATAGCGGCTAGTTTACGAATATACTCATAACGGTGTTCTCCAGGACTCATGTGTTCATATTCCAAAGGAACGATAGAATATTTCGAAGATTATGCAAAACAACGAATGTCGAGCGTTTGACAGAGACCGGAGGGACTTGGACTATATACTGAAGACCACATTTCCACATAAAAAACGGAGAAATTCACTGAGGAAGTCCGCCTGAGTCTTGTATGAAATCAAGGTGGGCACATGAAAAGTAAGTTCCACCCCATCTCCAGAAAGCGGAACATACACCAGAACTCAGACTTCGTGAGCCGGAGCCAACTTATCAAACAGCAATTCGGGTTGACAAGTGCGCCTAGTTTAGGAAGCCCACGTAGTCCCGGCGGTCCCGGCACATTTCGCACTTCCCTGACTCATAACAGATTTTTTTTACGACGAGCCAAGCACATGTCATGCCAGCGCGTTGGCTCGGGGCGCAAACGAGTATTTCCTTTCTCGTTATGCTCACCCGGAGCCATGGAGCCGTCGTCCGCGGAATTAATAAGGGGTGGGTGTGAGCGTAAGTACGCGAGTGAAGTGGGCGGCCCTGCTCACCTGTAACCGCGCCCCGGTGCCCGACAGAGAGATTTTTTTCCCCTCGCTCGGGGAACAGTCGGGAAGGGGCAGGCGTGGGGGTAAATCACATTCGCTCATCTGCCAGCGGCGAGAAGGAGATGATGATGATGGCGATGGTGTGGAGGTGGAGTTGCGAGAGATGGGCGGGGGGCGACAAGGGGGAGGGAGAGACTACAAGGGGGGCGAGGGGGAAAGCGATCGGCCATGACGACCACTAGACGGAGTCCTTGAGAATGGGGTGGAGGGTTCCACCGCGAAAAAAAAACTGACTTCGTTCCTTCCACTCCCATCGAGTTCCCTCCACACAGCAAATATTTTCCAACAACCATCTTCAAGAGAGAGAGAACCCAGGTAACAATTCCCACACATTTATAGCTCACCGACCATGGTTGCGTATACCATCATCGTTACCATCGTTGCGTATACCATAACCACCGTCTGGGAACAATAAACGTGTGGAAATTGTTACCAGAGTTATTCTTTTTCCCTTGATAGACATGCTAAGTTAGTGACAACACTTTTTTCTATTTTACAACGAATTTCGTCCAAAAGATACTACACACCAAAACTGAATGTGGCTGACGTTTAAAGCCGTGCTCTAAATTGACATTTAAGAACACTAATTCCTGTATCGAAGGAAGTCAATTTGAAGGGTGTCGTAATTCATTACGGATGCTGAAAGTGTAACTTAGACGAGGAACTAACAGTTCCCTCGTGTAAGTTACACTTTTATAAATACAATACAACTTCTTTAGATACCTATGGCATCGTCAAGTAGTATATAATTCCTACTCATCCAAGTTCAGTTCGGAATAAATAACATGAAATCCAGCGTGACATAACAGATTTCACTTCCTGGATTTAAATGTAGCAAGGGGAAGGGGAATTGAAGTGGATGGTTACGTGTCTAATAACGCTCTTTTGGGACCACGTAGGTTTACTGAAATATTAATCCAAACTAACCTCACGATGAGGGTAGTTTGGACTGGATCACAATATTAAGGAGGTCACTGAGATGCTTTTACTTCAGCTCCTAAGTCATCTAAATGGAGAAAGGAGGTTCTCCCTCATAGATCCATCGTATTTTCATTTCAATTGGTACCATCAACCCATCATCTTCAATCGCAATCAGTCATCGCTTTGTCGCATCACACAGAAGATGTAACTCGATTCATTCTTTTCATACATTCATCAACTGCTCCAAACGTTTTATCCGTGTTCTTCATTTGCTGTTATTCTCATCTTCTCAACCGCGTCCTGTGATAATATGTGTCATTTAAGGCTATCCTATCCTCTTCACACAACTTTCATGAATATATTTCTGTACACCTACACCTACTGGTAGGCATAATTTGGTTTAATAGCGAGAAGGCTGGGCTCAATAAAATATATTTCCAAAGGTGAGCTCAAAGCTACTTTATTTCGTAACTCTTTCCGTCAAATCAATTTTCAGCACTTAAACATTAACGTCAAGAATATTCTTGCCTACCTAGTTTCACCCCCATTTTCATTTGTTAAAACTGTGTATATATTTTGGGTGAAATAAACTCTATTGTATTCACAACAAAACTTGTGATTTACACCGTACGGCCATTCGTGAAATAAAAATGACTTGGTATATTCCACACCTTTTATTGTAAGAATGTATTGTTCGGTTCTTACAATAAAAGGTGTGGAATATACCAAGTCATTTTTATTTCCATGATGCTTCAATTCCACAAAGTAACGCCTGAGGGTATTTCTTCGGTACGATCACGGATTTTTCCCTTTTAACTGTAGGAGTTCAAGTACCCTCAGGGTGGACCAGAAGGCGTCCTATGACGGACTGAGAGCACAGGTGTCCTCAATGCGTCAATACCCACGCTCCAAGAAGTTACTACAGATGTGAGAAATAGCGGCGAATTAAGAAGGATGGCAATTAATTACGAAAAACCTTGAAAGTAAGTGCAAAGGTTGGGCAGTGGCTCCAATGCGAAATCCACATTAAAACTTAAATTTTGAGGTTGAAAATAATAGAAACACCTGAAAATCACGAAAGCCTAAAATTCGTTTTCAAGGTCACAGACTACACAAACCCGCGGTCACATGGCTCAGTTTTAAGGTACACATCACCACTACAAGAACTTACTTAAATTATTGGGAATTCCGTTCCAGTATGGCTACAGTGGCGATGAGCTGCATCGGAAAATACACTGCCACGTCACGATGAAAGACTTTTAGATACACGGAAAAAGGAATTCAATAGCAACCTTGTTAAAGTGGTGAATGGAATCGCAGGAATCAGTGAAAAACTTCATACAGTCGTGAAAAGTTTGAGGTAAACGCTGGGTGGACCACCATGGCGTCACTCGGTACTGAATAATTAGCACGTTGCGTAGGCTCGATGCTATAAAAAAAAAGCCTTCCGACGAAATGTCTATTTAACAATCTAATTGTAAGACGATTTAGATCAGATCGTTAGCTACACCCTCAGTATTTCCATTAAAATTTTCTTCCATAACTAAATTCGAATGCTTGTCTAGAATTTTCCAGGATCACTTAAGAAGGACACACTGCCATTTCATTTAGCGAACGCCATTTGTTATTCACACCGTTACTCTCTAAATATTTCAGAGGAAAACAATAACCAAAGGAATCTACCTCACGTACTACACTCCATGACTCTTATTTGGAAATAGAGACGATAGAAAAAGGACCTGTGAGACAAAGAAAGGAATCCTGATAGCAGATGTTGAGGATCAAGCGGAGATCAAAACGAAAAATGAGGAGGCACATTAGAAAAATATCATTTGAGGAATATAAAGATGAACGAGAAAAGAGAAATAGAAGAAAAAAACCAATAGGGTGTAAAGCACATAGCACTAGATTGGAAACAATATAGGGCCGCCTATCATCCTAAAGTATTTACCCAAAAAAAGAACAAAACTTATTAAATTCGAGGCCGATTAAATTACACCCAACCTAAGCAAAACAGATTTCCTGACGAATCCACGTACTGATGAGACTACATGGAACTCTTTTGCTAGTAAGCTTAATGTAGGTGACGTGATTAAAATCATCCAGCCTTTCGTTTTCCGGGGGTGAAAATACGCTTGATTTGCTTCCGGTGCCAAGTAAGTACTTGGGAAACGGTCTGAAATAGTAAAAATTCCCGTTGTACGAGACTTTAACGGTGAAAGCGACATACCTCACGCCGCCCGGCACTATGAAATCCTTAAAATTTGCTTCCTGAGAAAGAAGACTTTTCAGATCCTGTAATATACTTAGGATAAAACCCTGGACCCAAAGCAAAAAACATCATCATCATGGGTCAACAATCCTAGGATTGGTTTGACGCAGCCCTCCACTCGATTCTTCTATCGGCCAACCTCTTAATATTAACGTAGTTCCTCTCTTTCATGTCCTTTACGACCTGTTTTATATAACTCATACCCTGTCTTTTCCATTCTTCCCGTTCGCTTTTCCCTCGACAATTGTCTTCATCAGGCCATCGTGTCTTAAGATATGGCCGATTAAGTTGTCCCCGTCTTCGTTTTATAGTTTTCAGCAGACTTCTCTGTTCTCCCACTCTTCTTATGACTGACATGGAATTGAATTTATTAAACTAAGCTTTCATTTCAGACTGAAGAAGTGGTAAAGGCAATGCATAATGACAGTGAAAACAATATCGAAACGGGATGAATACAATCTGTGGCGCAAGAACGAACGCTGAGATGTGTATCAACTAAATGCATTCATTACATGCGCATAGATCTGGATGACGAAACCCCAAGATTGATCACGCGCTGCTCCCTAAAATAAAAAAGCACAACAAAAAGGAAACACCTGAAAGAGGAATTAAGTCCATTGCGATTGCCATCAAACTCTTCCACGGTCGGAATTAAGCACACTTAGTTGAATTACGAAACAGGAAATTAGATACACGTCCACACAATCAATTCGACGACGGCCAAGACGGCTCTGCATCCATCTCCTCCCTCCAGACTTCCTCTGGCCAGCGATTACTTCTAGCCGGAGCGCAGATCGCGATTAAGAGGGCGCCGGACGCTCAGAGTCGGGGGTAGGAGAGGCGGCGGGCGCTTTTAACCGCGGAGAATGAATTAAGTTGTGCAATACTTGCGCGCCCCTCATACACGCAGCGCTGGTGGGCCGGCTGAGGCCAAGTGACCGTCCACGGCGCGGAAAATTGATTCTGTAAAGCGTATGAACCGGGAAAGTACCAACCCCTCCTTGATGGCCACGACGACCGAAATCGTCGCTGTTATTAGGGAAGGCGGTCGAGAGCTAACATTCAGCTGCAGGAAGAGTTATTGGTTTTCCTATAATTTCTATTTAATTCATAAATTATATTATTTTCACGTTTGTGTTAACTCCAGTGAGATACATGGAAAAAGTGGTGGAAGATGTGAAAGACACAAATTGCATAAATGTGAAGGCGTTAGACGGCAGAAGAATCGAGTTGAGAGTTACTCAGTTCGTAACTTTGAGAAAAAGTTATGAATTTTTACTTTTGATGGTATTCGCGAAAAACTAGCCTTACAATGAATATCTACTTCCCCTAGAGGTAATATTTGGACTCCTACTGAAACTGCGTACTGAAGTAGGGCTCTTAGATCGATATTAAGATTATTCACATTTTGACAGATTATGTCATTAATGTCTAGGGCATAAGAAATAAAAACTAAATCATATTTTGAGACCTCCGGGGAGATAAAAATATCTAAATTTTACGGCTCGGAAAGAAGATTCCTACATTAATTAGAGTAAATGATATGACACAGTACACGACAAAATAATCCCTTATCAGGAAAAACGGCAAAACATTTTAAAAACTATAAATAAAGATAACCAAAAAAATAAGGAACAGGAAAACCGCTAAAGCTGAATTAGCTTATCACAAAGGATGTCACGTGTTTTCCAAAAGCCACAAAAATAACAGGGAGCTGGAGACATGGATATCCCAAAGTCAATGCGCCGTTACGAATCCGAAATCCTATCACGTCCTTCCAAAAACAACGGAGTTTGCTGAGATAGCATCGAGGTGGACACCGTCCAAAAGAAGAAATCTCGATTCCGTTTCGTTATCCGGACGTTGCGCCTCGCCTTTGCAAATGCCTCAACATTGTGACGCAGTGATACGTAATACGACACCCTCTCCAATGTAACAACTATGCACACAGAAGTTAAACCTCTACTGATTAATCTTTCGGGCTAATCATAAACTATCATCCCAACCACGTATCACCAGTCGATCTCTTTTAAAATTCCTAACAGGGAGCGTTTTCCACACACTCCAAACGAAACGAAAATAGCATCGCCCGTCAGCACGTAGTGTGACCACAGGACAATGCCAATGAATCCTTATGACCAACACTTCCGTGTTATAATTAGGTAAAGCATTTTAAGGCGATGACAAACTATCAGCTTTCCCCGAAGTATGCACCCGAGAACCCGCAGAACTAGAATAGGGCTTTTCTTAGAGTCTCAGCGCTGCCTTTATTCGACCACAACCCTCAGCTACTGCCAGCACTTTCAACCCCCGATTCGTTAAGATCCTAGAGTGCCACCTATGCTGTGAGAACGAAAACTTTATTATGCTAACCGTGGCGTGAACTCTATGAAACCCCCAGAATTTCTTCGCGAATATCAATACACTTCCCAACACACTATTACCACTTTCACTCAAGATGAATGCCATGCCACTGGAATAGAGCAACGAGACAGTAGTGAGGCATGCTGCGATTGAGTTATTACCCATACTCAATCAGATTTAGCGAGTCACTGATTTCTCTTACATCCTGTGAAAGGCATCCATCAGCCCATGTTTTCAACTCCATTTATCCACCATTCAACCACCTTGATCCAGGATTGCAATATCACGAATCGAAAGTTTCACCACTGACGCCCATACAAAAAGCACTCCACCGGACGATTGATATTATGCACGAAAATCGTACGATCAATCGACAAGTACTTCAAAATAACAGAAGTTGGCATTTTGGAGCGGCTGGCTGATGTGATGAAAAAACTTTTTCAATTTTTTTTCCGAAGTTTGGAACAGTCCTAATTTCTTCTATGTCGTCATGCTACTTCTTCTAGATATAATCAGACAAATTTTCTCATGATTAATAAGTACCCATCAATGAACAAGGCGCTAGACACCCGCTTTGGGAGGTACCTGCTGTAGCCAATCCACCATGAACTTAGTGGTTGGTTGAGTACTTTACGTGAAATGACCTAATTAAAGGCGAAATTTCGAGTTTTTTCCGCTGGTTTATCTTAGCGGACCTTTAAAATTCCAGGATATTTACTGATTTATACGTTCCACTGCCACCCGATAAATGATTACTGGAAATTTATTTATTTATTTATTCTTTATTTATTTATTTATCATTGACCCGAAAACAACACGTGCGGTCTTTACATCGGGTACTTCAACTGATAACAATGACACAAGAACAGACATCCATGACCCGGGGAGAGAAAAACCTCCCCGTGCGGGATTCGAACCCGCGACCCTGGGATTGATAGGCAAGGGATTTACCCCGCCACCACCCGGGCCGGCAAATCGCGCATGAACCAGCACCATACACCACACGCCCAAGAACCCGCGCTCGAGTCCCCAGCACCCTTCACGACCTTCCAAGGGCTCAAACCCTGTCGCGCGCATAAGACTTCCATCAGCGAAGACTATTTTTTTCCGACCCCGTCGACCGCCCGCGAGCTTCCCAATCCCCGCCGCGGCCTCGCTTAGGTGGCTTCCTCGCGACTGAAGCAACGAGAGGGAAGAAGGAAGACGGCAGGAGAACAAGGTCGCGGCCCCCCACGGGGCGACACAAAAGGACGGGGGGACACGGGATAAACGCGTCTGTGCAACCGCTGCATCCTCGTCCGCCCCACCCTCGCCCACGCCTTCAGACTATCCGCCCGCCTCCACACAGTTACGGAGGTTGATCCGAAAAGTGAAACTCATGTCATTTTTTTATATTTTCAGCACTTTTAGAACTAAAGTTCCTCTATCTAATAAAGTAATGATAATTATACCAACCCATACTCCTTTTTGCACAAACTGTATTTGAAAAAACATACGATTAACGGCGAGAATGGCCATCACATGGGAATATAACGTTTAAAAATACCATAGTGACATTTCATTTTTGCAAAAAACTGATATTTTATGCGTATTGTCACAAGGAATAAAATGGAACGAAAAAAAAGGCATCAACCCACCGTATTTTTCGCTAAATCCACCAATTACTGCGCTTATAGCAGACGAAATGCGTTTGTTGACTTCAAGTGGCGCAGCGGTCGCTGTAGCCAAAATGGTTGGCGTATGAATAATATCATTACTAATGAAATATTAAAGAATATTTCAGAAAAATATTATAACATAACCTTTGATAGTAATATTCTGGTGTTATACATTGGTAAATTCATCGAGTACATGAATTTATTTCAGTAGCGTGAATGCTGAATTGATCACATCATCGGGCTGATTAAAATTATCATAAAAAATAAATCCTTCGACTTTCCATTGTATTTTTTGTGATACTTATGACTTTCAATACCTTAGGTAATTTTCTTTGTGAAGTAAGGATCACTTAGCAGGTATATACTCGTACTTAAATTAATAAGATTCCTTAGACAACTTGACTCAAGTAGTCGCAAGCCAACCTTCTTAACCCTCCCGGAGACTCCGGGGCAGACTGCCGGAAGAGGAGGGAGCGGGCGGAATCTCGGAAAAAAATCGATTAGCATCGACTCCGAAAACATTGAAATGTTCCCGAAAGAGCGTATCGTTTCCTCGAGACGAGTGGGCACAGCGGCTGCATTTCAATTCGTCACGATCGAAAGGCTTGAATTGGGCGTTCCCACGCGCGGCACGACGAGGAGTTGGCTCGGACTTGACACCGCGGTCGTGACGAATCGAAATGCAGCCGCCATTCACCCTTTGTAGAGGAGCGATACTTATTGAAATGCCTAATTCCCAATCGCATCGACATACCCCTGTAAGCATGCCCATGAACAGCTGTCGAAGGGAGTCCCCAGAGCGGTGAAAGCGCTGTCGTCTCTTTCCACAATGGAGAAAAAAATCACCGGCAGGAAGAGATATTCTCGAAGACGGTTACTCGTGGACACAAGCCAAATTTATGCTCCTTACAGTTTTTTTAATGAAGAACTAGCTGCGACTAACTGAGAATTCAAATGGTAACAGGGTACAAATGCACTTCCGTCTTATTTTGAAACACCCGAATTTAAATATCCAGTAACAATCATTGAAAAAGTATTGAAAATATCTTTATTCATATTGATCACTGCACCTATATTTAACAATCAGCAAATACGAAACCAAAAGGAAACTATTTCTTCAGTCATTCCATGAATTTTAGTTATAAACATTTATTGCGCATATAAAATATGGATCCAGCTCAGAGCCTAAGATAATGCACTTTCGAATTATGAACAAAAATCCACCAAATGTAGTTGAAAACAATCCCTGTACGTTAACTCTATCTACAGATGAATTTTGCCATCCTCCAGCATCTCAGATCCTATAGCAAGATTTGGAGAAGGTTGGAGAGAATAAGCTGCGTGAATGGGAAGATTGAGGAAGGAATAGGTATTAGATATGGTAGGGGATGAGAAGTTTAGTCATGGGAGTCAAAGACAGCCAAATTAGGGAGGACCTATTGAGAGATAAAGTGATAAATAGTAGAATGTGAAGTAACACGATATTGTAGAGGGAATTAAGGGCATTTTAAGCAAGGGAAATATTAAAAATAAAGTTCTGAGCAAAATGAATTAAAAGAGGCATAAAAATATGACCGAAACCCCTGACAATTTACAGCTATTTTTTGGAGGCATGGAAATTTACTGACATAATTTAGATTTTATTTCTATAATTCCATCAAACAGCTAGGGCCGACAGTGTAATATTTTCATGAATGCTCCCGAAATAATGTACCAGCGACTTATTAGCGATTAGTAGCATCCTACACACCCAAGGAAATCCCTTGCCTTTTCTAATATGATCCAGATCTGATTAGTGTTTCACATCTCAAGAAAGAATTTTAAAATTGGCAGAGAAAAAGAAAGACCATTGATTAATTTCAACCATGAGAAAACCATGTCAACATGTTCGTCAATGTACAGTTGAGGCAGTTCAAGGCCGAAATAACACTAATCTCTCTTCGTATCCTATTAACTACAGTAATCCGACAGTGGTAGGTCTAAGGACGGCCTTACCTTTATTCCTCAGTCGATTGCTCACGTATGAAAATCTTACCATACCAATCTGCCATTAATCAAGATTTTTAAAGCTATCATTTACTACCTTCCATCATGTCACCATAACATTCTCAGACCATTTTTACTGCCATCACAGAAATTCTCATACCCAGGTTCTTACTTTGCCTCTTTTAGAAAAAAAAATCCCTTCTCTTCCTTTCTACCTCGCTCACCTTTCTCTAATCTTCTCAACGTCCATTCATAAAATGCCACCTTTTACTCGTCCATTCCCTTTTCCAAATAAGATCCACATAACGAAGTCAGCTGTCTTTAAGTCACCATCCTTCTATCAAACCACGCACAATATCATCGTGTGGATTTATATAATTCAAATCTGTTTCAATATTTCCGACCTAGGGGGCCTCATCTATATCCTATCACTTCAGGTGCCTTCCTGACTATGGGAAAGTCTTCTTTCTCCTTTAATGGCGGCTCGTGTTTCTGATAATGAACAAGGATTCGGCGTGATGTCAGCCACATTATGGGCAGGACTTCCCCCTCTGTGCTGAGTTCCGTAATTGCCAAAATGCAAACCCTCATCGGGCCTCCACAGTCTTTTTTTGGGGAGAATAATTACGGTAGTTTCCCCTTTTGTAGCTCAGTAATGCTTTCAACAGGACACCACCAATTAGTAGGCCGCCCTATTGGCGTCAGGCATCCGTTTCTCTCGGGAAAAGCCGAAGGGTGGACTACCTTCCGTCTTGTTCCCACTCTTTCACCAAACTAACACTGGCATGAATGGATATACCAAAAGCCAAAAGCAAAATCGCGCATCTAGGGGAAACAGAAAAACGGAAGCCCACCCACCAAGTCAAGGTCGTAGTCATATAAAAATAAATATGACTACAGGAGTATAAATATTACCAAGGATAGAATTAAGCACAGAACAATGACAATGATTCCACATGTCTTGTAACAGAGATAAACCTTGATGTTCCGCTAAAAATAATTTAATCTTGCTTCCTCTAGGAGGTTAACAATTTTAAACAGAACAGGCACTACTCGCTGCGAAGGAAAATTTGACCACATAAGGTACTGCACAGGAAAATACTGAACTTTCTAAAAAGCTACATTACTGTTAAAAAAAGTTCGTTGACTGACAACCGGCAAAGCGAAAATCATGTGCATGGTTCACTAACTTCGATACGAGAGGATTCAGGAATTACCATTTCTGGGTAAACATCCCAAGACAAAGTAATGCAGTTGGAACGATTTTAAGTTTCGAATCCTAATAAAATTATAACCTAATCACTAAGGTCTTTCAAAAGCAAGTTCATTTTCTCATCCTTTTCGCATTTCATATAAAAAGTTCACTAACGGTGTTGTCATTCTTTCGACTCGATCCCTGAAAATAGGTATAACTGCAAAGAATGAGTAAGTTGACGATTGAAGGTGTTGGTACTTTGACTAACCTAGGCGCGTAGAAGTCTACGGCTTTGGGAATGAGAGGGATTCGATCACCAATCCGATTAAGAGAATTATATGGCTTTCCGGTGACCTTTCCCGTGGGGAAAGACACAAAAATTTATGAGCTAGTTTTATCTAGAGGCATTTGCAGGAGTATAAGAACTTTGTGTGAGGTCACCATTACCGGAGAAGCTAAAATTTCGTCATTTTTGCAATTCGGTCACGGCATCATACCCACGAGCGCCATCGCGACCCAAGCATTAAAACGCCCGTTGTTTCAACATCAAGAATCACGCTCGGTGCTGATGTATCACGTCCGGCATTATTGTCGGATATTGCGGCCATTCTCAGCTCAAAAATTAAAACCCAATCTAGTCTGCAAGGTGACGGCAAAACCCTCGTCGTTTTGGAACGGAAAAACTTAATTTTTGTGGAATGAAATGTTCCAACATAGCTATAGAACGTAAATTAATCAAAAAAAATTGCGATATTCTTGCGAATTCATTTCAAAACATTTGTTCCTTCAACTCCATTTCACTAAAAAAAATGACGACTAGATCTCTAACAGTCAGGAATGGGGCAATCAAACGCGTCTCGACAAAAACTGACATTATGAGTCATCAACCATAGAAAGAGAAGAAGGTGAGGCGATTAAGTCATCTTCTCTGGCCATCAATAACCCCAGACATCCATTCTCCGCCAGCCCAAAGTCGAACATTCTCCAGCAATACCAGGAATGGCCGGCCATTATGTTCCATTTATCAATGGAAACCTCCTTTTAAAATTGTCAAATTTCGATTAATATCTTTTATAACGGTCCGGGAGTGCGAGCAATCACCCTTAACTCGTTGACGATGGGAGACCGTTAGCGAATTCCACCCGGATGCTTGACCTGCTCCAATAATTTCCACGCGACATGGCTCGCTTGACACGAGATCGTACCAGCGACGACATGCAGCGATGCATGTAATTAGATGCGCGAAAAACGGGACGCGCCACTTGAAATTATTTCAAACACTTGATCGGGAAGGGGAAGAAGGGAGATTGATTAAACAGCACGTCTGCACAAGTCGACTCCATCACGGCAGGGTGTGCATTTAATCAGTTATTTTTAGAAGTGAAAATATCCACACACCTAGATAAGATCAGCGGATAATAAATACACGCTATATTCAACGCAGTTCCTGCACTTGAAATCTCGGCTACGCTGGAAACATAACTAGCCGGTTCCCTTTATCTATGGGGGCCAAGCGTGATTTCGACAGGCACGGTGCCAAAAATTTCCACAAAAGACGGATTGAAGAGATAAAAGTTGGCCGAACCATGACATCCGTGCGAATAACTCCCAAAATATTTCGATAAAAGAAGAAAGAACAAAACACCGTTCCTTTCCCATGCGCAGATTAAACAAGCGACAAAATTTACGTGAAGAATGCCGATAAAGAAACGAGGATACATATTTCTAAATGCAATGGGCTGCAAACACGCGTGGACGGGCTGCTGGTTTATGAATGGGGAAACGCGAGTTCTCTGAGACCCTCGACTCTTTCGAAATCCTTTTTATTAGATTACCCCCGTCCTTGTCGGGATTCCTGAGTGAAATAAATCCTCAGATAAACTCATTATGATAAACACACAGATTTTATATCCCAAAGATAGCATGCACACAGCCAAGTTTCACTTATAACTACAAGGCACATGATCATATGTGACTACGAATTTTAATTCTTGGTATCAATCGATTGCGCTTTTTTCCAATACAGATAAATATTTAGGGATCGAAAAGTAAAGAAGAGTCCAAATTAAAATGAAATACTGGCCATGAAAAGAAATTTATGAAGGCAAGGAATTTCCGGTGTGTAAATGACAATTTATAGCACAGAATTCGCATAACTTTTCACGGAAATACCTCAGATATAAAAAGTAGTCCACATTAGTGTAGATACGAATTGAAAAACACTCTTTGAGTACCAATTTAATGCACACGCATGCACCTAAGGTAAAAGCCTATTAACACAATTATCAATGTCTCCAATTAATTCAACTGATCCGATTCAGAGGCTTTTCTAGGCCAGATTTTAATTATTCCAAATCGAATGCATTTTATTCTAAACCATACCAGTTGCCTGCAGTTTAACTAATCCACGTGATCCACATAAACAAAAACACTTTAGCATAGCAAAAAAAATTGAATATATTTCATGCATTTTTTAATTGGGCATAACTACAACTGAAGTGCACACATCAAAATCATAAATGTAACACATAATGGTGTGCGGGTCGAAAGAAGTTGCAATTAAATATCCTGTGACCCAAGCATCACCTCTTTAAATATTCCTCTTAGTGCAACACAACCAACGGTACGTGATTGATCATACACTAGGTAAATATCAAAACTAGGATTCCGAATTGTTTTAAATTTAACTACTATTTCTTGAGGAAATGCCATTCAATCAGTCATCTCGACATGTTTCCACCACGCAATCCATGACACAAAGAGGAGACAGGAGGACAGCTGCTGGATAGACAGTTAAGTTGTATGAGACATCGCTGCTCCCGCATTTGTTTCAGTTAGATGAGGTGAGGAGCTGCTGAGGTTATTTATGCACAGCGATAAGGATTATTTAGTTGGTTCAGTTTAGCTGGATCCAGGTATATTTTTTGGGATCGGTAGAAGAGTGGAGATAAACCCCGAACTAGCTATGGCTATCTTAACCTAAGGCACCAAGGGGAAAACAGCATTAAGTCCAACCCGAAAAACTTTATTTTGACTTTGAAGTGCCCTTCTCACAGCACTAATCAGAGACTGGTATTTCTCACAGAGTGTTCTGCAATTTTCAAGATTCGAACAGGCCGACAGTCCAGAACTCTGGCCACCACACCAATCCGAGCACTTCAGCACCCAATCCACTCACGGACCATAGACAGACAAACTTAAGTAACAGGGAGTGCAGGAAAAAATATTACGGAAAGTTACCAAAGACCCGAGGGAGTTAAGGGACCCCACGACCCAGAGAAAGCCACAAATGGATGGGAATGAACAGATTAGCCGCACTCGAAAGCGATCGACGAGGAGCGACGCGCGGGGGAGTCGGCTGATGGGGGGAGGGATGGCAATAAAAACTCACGAAAGAGACGAAACCGAAGCGAGACATGAAATTAGGCCGCGGAGAGGACAGGCGGGAGGGACAAGACACAAGCGAGCATGCCCCCTATTTCTCATTCACGAGGGGTGGTCTCGCGGGGGGGAGGTTGGAAGGGAAGGGTGTGGGTGGGACGAGTGCGTGCCCGGAGAAGCGTGGGAATGCTCACTCCCCCATCTCGAACGAGTGCCTGATTGGGGGTGGGGGGACACGCTAAGGGGCTGAGGGAGAGAGGGAGGGAGGGGGCGGGGAGAGGGAGGAAGGGGCGAAATTAAAACAGGTCCCCAATGGAAGCGGCGCGAACTCCCTGCGGAATCTTATGAACGCGCGACTCGCTCACGCGATTTTGGAAAACCGATCTTACCCCACGTTTCTTCCCTTCGAATGAAAAGAAAACATAAGTAAACAAGCACCTCTTCTCACGTACCTAATGCGTGAACGAACACAGCAGTCAGCACCACCATGTCCTCGGTTAATGTGAAATCAAATATTTGTGAACTCAGGATTTGAAAAACCGAAATTTCTTGCCTAAATTATTTACCCTCACACAAATACAAAATTCATGCCAAAAGCATAATTGGAACCGGCGAACATAATGATAACAGATCGGTGTGTTACCGACATGCTTACCGCGGCCGGCAACGTCCATTCAATAGAGTGACGACCACAGGAGTGAAGGAATATCGTTCACCATCTCTGATAAGGTCATAAACGCCAGTAGCTATAACGCATACGTATTTCAATGTATATTTAAAAAACAATGGTTAGATAAAATTGCTATCATTGTCAATTCGCAACACAATTTACTTTGTAATTCTTCTGCGTGCATGAGGTAAAAGTTCAAATCCACAAATTATAAAACAAAAGCTACTATCAACATTAAAATTGTAAACTAAATGGAGACGTAACACAATTGAAAGTGAGCCTATCCTCAAATAAAGCTATTGAGGGTATTTGAGCACGGACGCAATAATGCAAGCATGCGAAAAAATGCGAGCATTAATGCAAAATAATAACAAAGCGTCTACCAAGAATGTACCCAAATCAAGAGGTACATGCATGCTTTCTTACACGTTGATAAAGAGAAGGTTGCCTTTTGTACTGTTCTCCATTAAATAATTATCGTGAATCGGCTCCCAGCATTTAGCAGACAGCCGGAGCGAAACGCAGGAAAACAAAAACCCCTCTTCGCACGAAGGGGAGAGGAGTTCATTTCGTGGTTTTCCTGGGGCGCCAAAAATTTAATACGCTTCACGGATTTACAAAAAACCTCGTCGTTCAGAGGAAAACCCGACCACCGTAGTATTTTATGATTTCCCAAAGGGGAGCGCATTTTATTTCTTTCCCGCGCCACTGAGAGACGAGAAGAGGGGTGACGAGGAATTGTGATCCGTCGGAAAGCAATAAGAATGCCCCCCTCTTCGCAGCAAGAGAGGAGAGGGAGCGAAAACGGGCGAGGGAAGAAAAGAGCGAGGTGTATGCGTGGGGGGAGGTTTGGGGTCGATTTCCCATCGGACTCTCCGATCCATCGGCTCATGAGCGCCCAGGGCGCGCTGCCATGGATCCTGTTTGCTGCGACGGAGGTTCGTCCGCAGATTCAAGCCCTCAGCATCAAAATCATAGTCGGTCGTCGCGATACTTGCTTCCAAAAGCTATGGAAAATATCCTCCACGAAGAGAAGTGCATCCAAACTATTTTCCCTCTCATCATCATCACCGGTAAACAACCTAAGAATTGGTTTGACACTGCCCTCCACTCGATTCTTCTATCGGCCAACATCTTTCATATTAACGTAATTCCTCTCTATCACTTCCTTCACGACCTGTACCATATATCTCAGCTGATATCTGGCCATTGTTCTTTCCATGGTTATTAAAATCTTATTCAGACCCCTCTGTCTCTGCTATGTCATCAGCGAATCGCAGCATGCTTATTTTTTCTCCATATTCACTCCAGAAGCCTTCTCTTTGATTTATTGATGGCTCTCTCGATGTAAGCATTAAAAATTACGGGAGAAAGCGCACATCTTTGCCTCAATATTTTCCCTCTACCGCATCATATAATAATTTCTATCATGATGTCATCTAAATATAATCATATGTTAACCAAGGAAACATTTCATTAGGACATAACATCTGGAGCAAGCTTTTTTATGACAGCGAATCATGGATGATAACAGCAGCAGAGAACAGCTGTAAGCATTTGAAACGAGGTGCCACCCAATAATGATGGTGATAAAATGGCTCGATTGAGTGACACAAGAAGAACTACTGAGCGGGGAAAAGAAAAGTCTACTGAATACTCCGAAAAGATGTCGGAACAGTTTAATTGGCCACACCTGGAGACATGATGGCCTGATGAAGACAATCATCGAGGGAAAAGTGAACGGGAAGAAAGGAAAAGGCAGGCCTTGGAGGAGAATTATGGAACAAGTCGTAAATGATGTGAAAGAGAAGAATTAAGGTAACACGAAGAGGTTATCCGATAGGAGAATCGAGTGGAGAGTTGCGTCAAACCAACATTAATATTGTTGACCAATGATGATGAAAATCGACAACAAAGTCTAATTTGCACATATCGCTGGCACCATCCAACGAATAAAATAATGATAATAATTTAAGTACAAACGGGAGATAACATTATAATCCAAAATTATTGGAAATAGTATCCATGTAAAGCAGAAAGAGACACTGTTCACCTTCAGCGCAGTTTGTATAACGATGGTAAACGCGTCAACTGAGACCGTCCACCGTTTTATTCACGCTACGTTGACTTTAATGAAAAGGCATTTATAGACATGGGGAGAATTTTTTGACGCTTTGCGCTTTTTTAGTTTCCATAAGAGATAAATTACACGAACATATTCCTATTCACATATAAATCTTAATAAATTTTATTTTCCGGTGTAAACTTCTACAAACCACAGAAACATACCAAATTTCCATGGTCTGGGTTTCAGTACTTAAATGTCATCTTCAGTTGATTTACAAAACGTACATGTACATCAGTTCCTTGAAACAACCATAAGGAGGGGAGCAACTGATGCCTTCCGTTGGAAAATGGTTGAATTCAAAATTTAGACGTAGAACTAAGGGGGCACAACCATATGGGGAAGTCTTCCGTGAACTTCCACAATTTAGAAAGACATTAGAGTCTTTCGTGAACTCACACAATAGAGAGACATTACCTACGGTTTTTTTTAAATTCGACCAAAAACCTAACGGAGAAAGTGACCTTAATTAAAGCTCCACACACACGCTTAAATTGACTGACACAATTTCATCTCCGCATCCGAGTCTAATGAAGTCCCAGAAATTGAATTAAAAAGAGGAACGCTACCATGGTAAGAAAAAAATTCAGTTTCACGATTAACTGGATTCGAGTAAAATTTTAAAAATTCAATTCAGATGGTTTATCCGCAATTTTTAAGACCCAAGAAAATTTCAGCTCTACTCACCGAGGTCAGGCACGTAGCCAGGCTTCTGGTGCTTCAGCCCCCCCCCGAAATTTTTCCCAATAATTTTGTTGTTCTGATTATAGCAGTGAATTTTACCAGTGCGAAGAGATAAGTATGGGCTCTGTAAAAGTAAAGACCAAGCACTGAAAATTAAGGGAAGAGATCTGTAGCATGTCGGCACCGAATGGGCAAGGCTGATTTGTTTCAAGTTACGCAAGACTTAGCTCACCCCCGAAACAGATTTCTGGCTACGTGCTTGACCGAGGTTAAGGCAATAAATAATATCGTCACAGAAAATAACCTTCTTTGCAAAAAATATCAACACGTAACACACAAAGCGGTCGCAACTACAATGTTTATCCTACGGATATGCTGCAGGTGTGTCATAGCAGGCAGAACGATGACATGCATTTTACGAATATACCAAAGCCGGTAGTCTTCCAGATAAACGCGTTCATTTATTTCTATTTTATTGCTATGCAGACGCATGTAAGGCGTACCTTGTCATGAAATACACACTGGATTACGTTTAAAAAAGACCTTATCGTAATTAAGTCTGCATAAGGGATCTGAAATGTACCAGCAAAGCAGAAAATGGAGGTGTAGAGGTTTTAATTTTCGTCTTTAAGAGAGGTGTATAATTAGAATCAACAGAAGCCTACTAGTAGATAATCAATCATCAATAAATAAAACTGTAGGTATCCGATATTAACACGGCTATAAAACTGGCCAAATCGATCTAAAACCCAGCGGTGTCATAAAAGGAGCGGTGCATATGACGGATTAATCCCCGCCAGTGGTTACCACCAGACTAATAGTTCGAAGGAAATCCTACTTGAGCCGGAAATACTGTCTCAAACCGTAGGATCCCTCCTCCCTCAGGTGTCCCCGCATTAACGTTGCCAACTCGTGGCTTGAGCCAGAGCCTCCGTGGGGAAGGCGATGCGTGGGTGATTGGGTGCAGCGGGCGGGGAGAGGGCTGGAAATGAGACGGAGAGATATAGCGATAGCCGTGGGAGGACGCAGGGAGGCTTGGGGGGCGGAGCCTCCAGAGGCAGCGCAGCATCCGAGCCCGGAGACCGCGGTTCCCTTCCCACCCGACTCCCGCCATTCGCGCCCCGCCGAGTCGCTTTTCCTCTTCCCCTTTCCAGCGGGAGAATTTATTGTAATTGATAGCGTGGGGAGGCGGGTGAGGCGTGCGTGAGAAAAGGAGAAAGCGAGAGCAGCAACCCTCCCTCCGACCGCCCTCTTCAGCGCTGCCGGTCGTCCATCGGCGTCCACCGGGTCGCCACGGACGCCCGGAAGGTCCTCGGACCGGTGGCCATGCACCCACGGAAGATTTTCGTCGCCGACGACAGCACGGTCACCTCCCGTCCCTTGCGCGCCGAGTATTATCACTCCCAGCACCGGTTTGCTCAGCATATGGTGGTCGCCACCGGCGAGCCGACACATCGACATTGTTATCGAGCATTTCCATCCCCATGGGCTTGTTCCGCCGGTTCCAAAGTTGGTACCGCGGGGCGACGGGGCATAAATACAGGTAGGCGCATGGAACGAGGGTCCGCAAGCGGCTGTAGACCCTTCACCCATAGTAATTCCCCATCTTCAATTTCCAATGATGACAAGCACAAACGATTCTACCCGTTGGCATAGCGAAATGAGCAGTTTTATAAGAGAGATACGCCAAAGCATTGGCACATTGTCTTACAAAACTACCCTCCGATGCAGGTAAGTACCTCAAACTACTTACTTTCCATCGGAATGTTAGTGCCCTTAGCTCTCTTTCTCCAGAATTAAATAAATGAATGATTGCCATACACTAGCATGAAAGTATGCACAGTATAATGAATTGTCATCTAGTTAAGAATTACCACAAAGCAAATGAAAACACATTCCATACGTAATATGAAACATTCCATCTGCAGCCATTAAAAAGCTGCTTTAATTTCAACCTTGTTAGAAATGGATGATGGTTGGTAGATTACCCAAAGGATCTCTGTTACTATTAGAAAACCAACTGAATGCAGTCATTCTTTCTCGCTGAAAAAGTACATTAGAGTCACTTCAAAAACATTTCTGCTGTTACCGACGAATTTCTTTTTCACATAAATGAAATTCTTCACATAAATGAAATTCATGCTAAGAATTTCAAAACACCTTCATTTGCATACCGCAGGGATCAACTACAACGAAAACCCACGGGCAGTAGCATGAATTCCAAAATGGACCTACGAGCGCAGCTTCGTATAAGTAACTGCCCACATCTCCCCCAATCAATGAGGTTTTCGCAACATGTAAAAAAAAACAATGGCCATTCCCCTCGTTGCAGCTTACGCGCACATATTTCGCATTCCGCCAGTATTAGATCACACACGCGATAATGCGTGGAGAAATGATTTGGGCCAGAGTCATTAATCATAGTCGGCTCGGCCAAGCGAAGCACCTGAACGAAAAATGAGCATCAAATAAGGGAGACGGGAGAGCGATCCGGCTGCGGGGCGCGACAGCTGCCGCGGGGACGACATTCCAAAGCAAAACAAACGTCCGTTCTGATTCCCGAATTGAACCACTCACGCATGATTCTAAACCGGAGGATGTATTGGACCTCTTTCCGGGGAAATTCCGCTTCTACGATTCCATCAAATTAAAGTCAAAGTTTCCGATTCCCAAGAATTGACGCTCGAAAGCTCTGCTCACTAAGTACTGCGAAAGCATCTCAACAATATTAGCGCCCCTTGGCTACGATGTGAGAAACAGAAAGTACTGAAGGGCATAGCAAATGAGCACTAAATGCTTCTGATGTATGCTTCATAAGTTAGTACTGAGTATATAGGATTCTTGTGCGTCACAATCGGAAATGGGAACGAGGCTAGCAGATTCAGGTGAATAGCACGGCAACAGGTATTTCCCAGAAGGTAAACTGTTTCCGGTTTAGAACTTCCGACTCCGATTGTTAAATGAAGAACGCGAATGAGCGTCTGATAGCTACGATCACTTTTCCAAGCTTAGGAACAAAGAATTTCAAATCAATATTGCTGTTTATACAGGAGCTCTGCAATGCTCTCGGATCCCACCAGCAATGTGACGGCTTTGAAATTTTCCCTCCAAATACCGATTTCTAAACGAACACTCCTCTTCACCCCGTTTAGAGCTTGGTCGAAAGCTCCTGGCACCTGTGCTTGAACCCATTTTTGGCCAGGGCAGTTCTAATTTTGATAAACTGCAGGTAAAAGGGGGTTTGATTGAAAAAAGACATCATCTCTTTTTGATTTTACTCGATCCACTAGGTGATTTTTTCAATTCTCGTTACTTTTCCATCGCTTTTTGTGTCATATCGAAGTGTCAAGAACTCTCAACCGAACTATGCCAGCGTCCGCCGTCCTCTCGGACGAAATCTCGAGTTGGGACTGGCGGGATGCCGAGATCATACGTAACTACTCCGCTCGTCTTATTCGCAAGGGTTCAACGGCGGGCACTCGCGGATCGAGTCGGCGGGAAAATACTCGATCCAGGCGGCTTGGTGGGCTTGCTGGCTGGTCTTCCAAGGACGGCGAAGGGAAGGAAGAAGGACCGGCCGCCGGGGGGTCGGGCAGAGAGAGGATGAGGAGTGGCTGAGGAGGAGGAGGAGAATGGGAGGAGAGGGGGGAGCGAAGAGGAACGGGGCACGCCGCCGCCAAATGTTGGAAGTGGCGGGAGATGCAGGCGGCATGGCGGGAATCAGAAAACCAAATCCTTCGGACCACGACGCGCGGTCCATTCCGAGACGAGGCGCACATCTGCGTTTATCAAGGAGCCACCCAAGAGCGAACGCGCGGGCGGAGAGATCTCCTGGTATGCGGGCTCAAGGAGTTGAGGAGAGCAGGTGGGCAGGGCGGGAAACGTTTTTCGCGAGACTCTCGAAAGGGTTAAACTGATCAATGCTTCACTTCATGAATTCTTCGCGTCCCATAGATTCTTAACACAACGAAAGCGCCCTCGGAAATTATTATTACGTAACTATGCAAACGGCCCATAATAATTCAACTGTTAAATGTCCCTCTTAGGCCTGCTCTATCGTTTCACTGAAGTTAATGACCCGCAAGCCCTTCGAACCTTGTTTCTTCTATCGTTCTTCCAATTCTTACCTATTCCTGCCCCATCTGGTCTATCTCTCCTCAAACTAATCTCTCATCTCTGGACTGTGTCTGTAATATTTTGCTAAAATACTTAAAAATAGATTACCACATTTTCGTAACATGTACACCAAATTCTCTCTTCCCTCTCCATCCCTAATCTTAGCACCACTAGACTCACAGCAGACTTAAAACTTATTTATAGCATTCTAAATTCCACCATCGACTGCGCCGATTTGCTCTCCTTTGTCAACTTCAAAGTTCCATATCTCCCCACCTGTTCTCATCCTTTACTCCATATGCCCATTCCCAGACTTTCGATTACTAAACGCTCTCTTTTCTTCCGTCTCTCCTCTCTATTGAATTCCCTCCCACAACACATAGATCCCTTTGCACTCAAAGTTACATCATTTATAAGCCATTCCATTTCACATCTGTCACCTGATTAGGCTTTCCCTACTCTTTGACCCCTGTTACCAATTGTTTTTTTTGCTTGTATATGTCTTCAAATTTATGTGTTGTTATTTGGCCACTATAAAACGGCATCATTGCTGTATGTGGTTATCTTTCTTTAAAATAAAAATATCAAAACTCGGGCATCTGGGCATTACATTATACGTATCCACCACCAATAGCTAATTGGTAGCGCGCTCTCTCGCACAAAAAGCAATGAGTCAACTCCCGGGCCACTGGGACATTCAGCGTTACAATTGCTTTCATTTATGTGAACTCCGCGCGTCGATTTTACTTCAAGAAGTTTTTCAATTAAAAATTTCGCATTGTAATAAAAGACCAAATACAACACATAAATTACAAGGATATTCATAAATATGTCTTCCTAAATATGCAGGTATAGAACCAAGAAATTAACATTGCTATTTCATTACTTGCGAACGCATCCAGTCTATTGAATCTCCCTGGTAAGCATGTAGTTCTCCACGAATTTCTTAATTAACAAAGGGACACCCCCTAGCCTCATACTACCATGAATACCCTTTGTATTCCTTTTAAATCCAAAATGCGGAAAAATAAGCGACATTTGAACGAAAGATGTAAACCAAATGCGCAGAGATTTTTTACGCTGACACCAAAGCATACAAACACAATTTCAGTGGTACATGATAATCCCTTAAA
This sequence comes from Platycnemis pennipes, assembly GCA_933228895.1. NCBI lineage: Eukaryota > Metazoa > Arthropoda > Insecta > Odonata > Platycnemididae > Platycnemis > Platycnemis pennipes. Next base: position 117,803,720 of record OW121850.1, read on the forward strand.
ATTTAGAGCATCAAATGCGCGATAAAATACGATACCATACGTACGATACATTTTCGTTCAATTATGTATCTAAATAACTAATATATCTAACTAAAATACATCGTACGCTTAGGATACTATCGTAAAAATCAATGCACAAACAATCCCATACGCAAGCAAAAGCAAATACTACACGAATTTTGAAGACCAAATTCTTAACTCAATTCACATAAGGAATAAAAAGGTATATTTTATACGTTGCGCTTTTAATCCACTTTCTCTACGAATCTACCAAATTCTTAACTCAATTCACAGTAGGAATAAAAAGGTAGATTTTATACTTAACGCTTATAATCCACTTACTCTACGCAACGATAGGTTCGTTATTGCATGATGTGCAATTAAAATCGATCCTGAAGCGCAGTAAAGCTCTTAATGCGCATTTCAATTCCCTCCGTGAAGGGCATTGGATCATTAGCGTTTCCCTGCGTCCCACCTAGAAAACTGCCATACACGTTTCCCCAATTCATGCCATAGCGTAGGCAGGCGTAACATTGAATGGAGATAGAAAATCAGAACGGAAGCTGAATAAAATTCTTTATTAAAAAATTAGATCTGCAGCTAATTCATGCACGCCGCTTAGTAAATGCCGCGATTTCAATTCCCATCGCACCTACCGCGTGGGCAAGATAAAATTACACGAATTATATCAGCTTTCTAAATGGAAAAAGAGATTCTATTTCACAATTTTCATTTTAAAAATGTTTATACTGCTAACTGAATTTTGAAAACTCTTAACCGAATAAAGATAGGAAGGGATGCTGTACCGGCGTATGGTATTGGTAACGGCAATTAGAGTACTCCACCGGTCCACACTCTTAATTAATTCCACATTAAGAATAAAAAGGTAAATTCCATGCGTTACGAATTGAATTCACTTTTGCTATTCAACGACAGGTTCATTATTGCCTGATTTTCCTTAAAAGTTAATCCCGAAGCGCAGTAAAACTCATAATGAGCACTTCAATATTTCCTTGCGAAGGGCATTGGACCGTTGTTTGGACCATTTGGCCAACGTTTTCCTTAGCCGACATTTCGATGGGCGAGGCGTCCAACAACTTCAGGCTTTGAAACCCTAAAGATGTTGGACGAATAGAAACGTCGCCAGAAATACAGTGTGACCAGATGGAGCAACCGAATAGCCTTTGCCAACATAAAAACGTAGCATCCTGGTCGTATTCGGGCACGCAGACGTCGTTTAGACATCCGAGAGTTTAACTAATGATGCTAAGTGGTATACCGGAGTGCAGATACCCTCTCCCAAGGGAAGGGTGCAGACATATGGTTACATGAACTTACAGGTGCGCCGCCGAGGACACTTACGATTTCGCGCCTCCGCGCGAACACTGAACTGTCCCGAGGGCGTTTACCATTCGATCATACTGCGCTGAGTACGGAGTGTCGTTACGCGTGCAATCAGTCAGAATGTTGGGGAGTTTAAGCGTCGGTGGATTCTCAAGGCCCCCGAACTGAACCTGTCATTATATTCTCCGACTAATAGCTGGCAGCTTCGTTGACATATGTACGTGCTTTGAGTTTAGCAACGCGACGAAACTGCTTGGAGAACGCAATAAGCCAGAACTACGATACACGGAGGTGTTCGTGAGGATATTACACGGAAAAGGCCGGGGAGGAAGGAAATGAGGTAGGATACGAGATAGCTCGAGTGAGGGGATGCTATCATTAAATTTGAAAATAAGTTTAGCAATAGAATGGAGGTGGTGTATCCAATAACATCTGATATGAGATCAAAATTAAATTTTACATTATAAGCTGAAAAAAAATCACTATGAAAGGGTTTTAAGAAACTCCGCCTAGCTTAACAATTGGCTTTGAGGCGAAGTTTAAAGTTCCAGTTAATTCGAAACGGTGCAAGGATAATACATCGCCAATTCAAATTCGCACAAATTAACGCAGAACGACCCACGATTCCTCGTTGCTTTCGCAAAAAGTTATAAATGATCAAAGATAAAAAATGAAATAATTAAAATGTTCACGCAATACATGATTTACGGAAAGAAAATTAGGGGCAAGCCAAGGATAACGAATGACCAAAAGAACCTATAGCATTGCCACTAAAATACCGCTGGTTATTCCCTCAAATTCACGAAACTTTAAGATTCAACATGCGTTTTGAGTTCTTTAATAAACCGCATCTTAGGTACCTAAAATGCTCAACATCGGAATTTGTCAAGAATATGTTTCACGGGTTAATTATAAGGTTTTCAAGTGATACTCGCATACAAGTTAAATAGATGGTCCTGAATATCCTTCATGGTGAATACGATCCAAATTGGCATGGATTCTTATTGTCTCCATGAAAAGGACAAATATCCCTATCAGGCATTAAACAAAAGACGTGACAATCCAATTAAGGTCATCACTATTAACCCAATACACCTAAGCCCAACATCACACTGTGGCACTAAGCATTGGTTTTGAAAACAAATATTGGTACAAAGGAATGCCAAGGATTTATTTGTTATGTACATCATGCGAAATAAATCGCAATAAAATTGATGTGTATAAAAACTATCCGCGATACAGACTAAAATCTTTCGACGAAAAGACAGCAAATGCTCCGTGGCGAGAGTCCGGGAAATTATTGGCAGGATATTCGTACAGCAGTGGTAAAACACGCACTGAGAGAGATAAGCTGTGATTTCTTTACTTGCCACTCATCAGATGGCTATACGCTTTTACTTAAACCGTACTACTACCATTTCTAGGCCGTGTGTCAACATGAAAACACAAGATAGCCGATGAACAAGGGATACGAATCGATACTCATCATTATCTTTTCGAGGGAATTCTATAAAGAGGAGGATATTGCATCGTCAATTCATGGGCGATTATTTCCGGTCTGTGGACACTCCCGCCGACTGCGATCGACATAAAAAAGTCCCGCCCCCTCCGGAGAACAAATGCACGTCCAATTACATTTGAATGACTTGAACTGGAGAGAGGAAACGATCTCGGGGTGGGACTGACTAACTGCCGACGAATCTCCTCCACGCGAATTCGAAGAAAAGATTTGTTGCACGTCCCTCTAGGGAGGAGGGGGGCGCAGATCCACGGCGCGGATCAAAACAAGAAGAAAGGGCCCCCAGGATGTCGTATTTTGACTCCCAACAGTCGTCACACTCACCCATGGCTGACGGCGCGGCTTGTTCCACTGCTCACAGCTGACGGCGGATTGCTGGAAGGAGTGAAGGAGAGAAAAAACGAGGGAAAACGTCAGTTGGGAGTGAGGAGTCTCCCCGCTTCCTTTTCTACTTCGCCGCCGACGTCGAAGAGCGAACTCCCTCCCTCACACGACCATCACTCCTTCCTGTTCACCCTCTCCTCCCTTCACCGCCCAGCAGACACCCACCGCACCACCACTTCCTCCACAAGAATTACGCCACAACAAAAACAATCCCGGCGAGACGAACGGGATGGAACTCGGTGAATCCAACACACATGCACTGGACAGGCACGCTCACACTCACAACCAAAGAATTGGGGATAAAATAGGGGCGAAAATACGTCCAAAAATCCTGCCGATGTCTTTCCCACTTTTTATTCAACGTCCACGCAAGTTTTCGCTCTCGTTCAATTCCAAACAATGGTCGCCGAATTCGGACAAAAGAGATGCAGCTCCAAGTACGAGTGGGAATACAGAACAAGCTCGGGGCACACAATCAAGTAATAAACCAGTTACTCACTAGCCCCACAAAAAAAAAACTTTCGGAGCCACTAGGATCAATGCGAAGAGATTGGAGGAGGGGAAGCATTACTAAGTGGAGACTGCTCCCTTTTCTCGTCACGGACGGTACACACTCATTTGCAGCACCCGAATAACACAGGACGAACAGGTCCTTCCTCCCAAGGTGCAGAGAGGGCTTCGAGAAGTGGGCGAGGAGAAGATCCGTCCACTTCCTTTAGCGTCTGCACCCCACGACGAAACTAGTCGACGTCGCAGAGACGCCCGGTGCAAGACTGCAGGGAACAACACGACCAAGAACTCGGGGTGTGGGGGTTGTCGGGGAAGCTGGGAGGGAAAGGAAAAAAAGACGGGGGGAGGAGATGGCTAAGGGGATTATGGAAAGCTCCTTCCCTCCCCGCCAACGAAGAATATTACCGCCAATCTTCCCGCCGCTGAGGAGAGGGCACCGAGGAAACACGAGCGGGCGGGGTCCCGAGTTGTCTACACTGCCCCGGTCGGGTCGCGCGCCATCGGCGTGGGACGCGCTCGAAACCCACGGAGAGGAGAATCCACTTCCCTTGAGGTCGCGTGCGCCTCCTTATCCTCTCTTTTTTCAATCTCAAACTCTTTAAATATGCGCGCGAGGAGGCGTGCTGTTGTGTGGAGAGGGGGAGACACAGCACCCAGACCCAGACGAAGTTCGCGCGCGCTAACGACCCACGCGCCCGATCGGAACACACTCCTCGCGACGACACGAGGTCACTCTGACAGTCCACACTCGAGCAAGCGACAATGGACACGCACAAGGGCGGGGTGGACCGACGAAAGACGGGAAGACTCGGTCGCGAAGACAGTCGAGAAGTCACGTCTCCAGGATTTGGTCGAGAATCAGGTGACCGGTGCTCCTAATGCAATGACATCCAGTTCGCACAGCAGCGGCACCACCTACGTCGCACCAGACGGAGCACTAGGGTGCAGTGCGGGCTTCAACCGGCACCCACCCTTCCGAGGAGACGGGGCAGCGACCACGTGATGGGCACCGCGCCGAGGTGCCCTCCTGAAGCGAACCCCTGACAACAACTGAAACCTTGGCTTCGGGTGCTGGGGTTCCTTCTTCCTCAGGCACATGTTCCCTCTCTCTCCCTCCCCAATCACCTCCCGTCCCCTCCTCCCTTTTCCACCCTTTTTCCCGGCGCTTCCCCTCCGTTCTCCACGAGAGCTACGAAGGGGAGGGAGAGGGAAACAAGAGAGGAGGAGGGTCTCTGCCCCCTTCCCTCCCGCCCCTTCACGACCAAAACCCGCCACGGTGCCGACTGCGGCGTTGCCGGTTGGGTACCGCGTGTAGGGGCACCAGCACGGCCCCTCTTCCCCATCCTGTTCTCCACCCCACCGACCGCCCTCCCCATAATCCCCTTCTCACTGGACACGCTCTCCGCATTCTCCTCCTCTCTCTAGGTCCTACCCGACCGACACCGCCCCTTGATGATACGACCAACCTCTCTCCCCATTTGCGCCGAGACAAAAACCCCTTCCGCGTCGCGAAGAACTTCGGAAAGTGGTCGATGGTCGAAAAAGGGAAATAAAGGGTGGATTCCGTTGCATCGATTCGGGTGTCGAAATGAGGATCGATTCGTCCGAACTTTCCTACGGAGAGAACTGAGGGGGATTCCCACGTGAAATGGGGAGGAATACATTGCCAATACCTGGATGTAATGGAGTTCGCGTAATTCTCCCGAATGTCGAGGTCACTCCCCCCTTCTCCAAGACGAAGTCGAGCTCCGGAAACGGGCACGTGGAGCTGGGGCGAGAGCCCAACTCGCATCATTTGCAATTTCCTCAAAGCTTTTCAAAGCCTAAACTAGTCAACAACATAATTACAAGAACGTCATCGTTAGGAGAAGACGAATATGGCTTCAAGACGGATTATTCTAGGATGCATTAGAGGTCAAACACGCTTGTATAATCAATCGATGATGGCCACGGTTGGCCATCGTCAATCTCCATTCGCCTAGACTGGCGTTCAGGATACAAAATCGGCTTAGTGAGGTACGTACACCACTTCGAAAATAAAAGTCACGCCGTAATGTAGACACGCCGCACGAGCGCGAGGAAGCATAAGCCTTGACCCTGACTGAGATGCGAATGAGAGTTACGTATGATGACAGAATCGTGGTGGGGACTTGCAGGTGGACTGATTTACTGCTATACTACACGATTACTGATCTAATATTCATTCATTATTTTACTCGAGAGATCTCGACGACAAAACAAACCTCCTTTTTTTCTCCCGGTAGTTTAGTGGAATTGCTGTGATATCAAGAGAATACGACCTCTTTTAAACCACAAATCAAGGCACGATTACCCGAGACCTACGCAAGACCTTCATGATGGCACTTGAGCGACTGTGATCAGGCAATTACAATTTTTACGTGGGCGGGGAGAAGGTCGACAGCGCTGGGGATGGCTGGGGAGGGGGATAAAATTTGTGAGGTAGCTTGAACCCCAAGAGCCCGGTTTCGAGACCTGGCAGCGGCAGTGATTTTTCCTCGAAATACCGGTCCCTACAAGAGTATCTAAAGGAGTGTACTCCGTCCGTAGGATAGGACGTTAATTCCAGAACCCTTAGGCGCCTTTCGGTTCGAAAAGGCTAATTCCGATGCCGGGTTTAAGCCACCCTTCTGACACTGCTTAAGATTCTACCAACACTCTAGTACTCACCTATCGCCGTTTATCGGTCATTAAAAGGGCAATAATAATACAATAGTCTCTACATCATTATTATGGCAAAATACAATGCAAAAAAAAACAATAATGATGAAGTATAAAAATAAGGTTTTAAGGTACACATTCTGCTTAGCTTACATCTCACCGTAAACAGTATGATTCCACGACGCTATGCAAAGCCATCCAGCTCAATTCCATTCCTTTGACATATGCTACTACCAACATCACGACAACAATTCCATTAATATTTGCATCGCCGATATTCTCACCAACATGCTATGCACAACATAGCGGGCCTGAAGTTTGACCTGCGAGCTTGCAAAAGAAAGCGTCATTAAGTCAGTTTCATCATCTTTCCATCCACGATTTGGCCTGACCTAACACATTCATATTTCAGACTTCAACTTGAGATCGTCACAAAAAATGGGTGACAATTATGGAAAGTAGGCAGAGCTTAAATACAGTAACGCAAGACGCGAAGGTTTCCCGATGAGAGATCACGCTGCCGCACATTGAGGGAGTCGGCATTTCAATCGATCTCTCCGAAAGAAGAACGAGCGACGGTACCAAAAAGTATTTTTTTTACACTGCAACGTCGGCTTCAAAAAATAAAAAATCTCGCACGTCAAATCCCTCGCCTAAATAAGCAATCTGAATCTGAGGCAGCACAGTATCACAGTAAATCACAGTACAAATGAAAACGGGGTTGCAGCAGAGGAATTTAATCTTCGGAGAAAAAATCCAGTTCTCTACATAACGACACCCTGCGAACGAAGATAAATAAGCCTTCGCTCTGGGTCTCGGTGAAGTGAAAGGGCACAAGACTATCTGACTAGCTATTGGTGTCTTGACGGCATGATGTTGCACCTTCGAAATCAATTGTCCGAAAAATTTTATTTCATCAAGAGTCTGAAACGTTTACACCATAGGGCATGCAGATCACCTTGACCGCGTTTAAGTACAACCCCAAGTCATAAAACCAAACATCTGTTTCGCACCCAGAGCTATAAATGGATAATGGATCATGAATAAAAACATTATATAGTACGGCTCGCAATGTGCCTCAAGTTAGGTCCACCAGGTTACAATAAGATACAATCGTCCTCTTTGCTCCCAAATCATTGGGAGAACTCCATTTAGTTCACTACAGTGATTTTACAGCAAGCTAAACATAAAGACTCTGCGTGCACTTCGTCTTTCTCAAATTCCATTGGATTAAGGTTTTATGAAGATGTGCTGGATAGTAGAAAGGTCATCCTTGCTTGATAATTGGGTGAAGTAATTTCAGGTGGTTTCAAACAGCTTTTCACAGCCAATCATATCAATATGTACAGTATTTCCAGCTACCATAAAGACGCAGCGATGAATAACATCATTTCTAACCTTGAGATTTGTAATTTTTTCCTAATAGAGCACTGGTCGACAACTAATTTGCATACCTAGAACAAGTACATGACACAAGAACTTATTTCGACTAGAGCGCGAAACAGCTCCGTAAAAAATGTACCTGTTTCATTTTAATGGTCAAAGATTATCGAAATATGTCAAAGCATTCACAGGAAGTGCCTTAAGAAAATTAAATACATCAATTCTCACACTGACACCAAAGAGGTAACAGTTCCGCAAAATATCCTCCAATTTTTTTGATCAAATTACAATATTTTCGATGGAATAGCATCAGAACCCACTATCAAAATATGTTGGCCAATTCACGTTAAGGTATAAAAAACAAATGAATCATATTTTTTTACGGTCCGTCGATCAATATCAACTTTTTCGAGCCCTTTTATGTGCCCGAGGTATCTCACGATAAATTTCAAAATTTTGAGACTGTCTAATTAGTTCCACCGAATGGTTAACAAGGACTCTTTAAACCCCTACACATTCCAAAAAACGTATGCATTTACACAAAAAAATTAAAATATGTATCTAATTCATTAATCGTTTCGGGTGTCATCCGAACAACTTCTCGTTCTCCAGCTCTTTCCCTGCCTCTCAAATCGTTAAGCAATTACTTCAGTTGCAGTGGAGAAGTGTTTCCAAGGTAAGAATGCAAGTAACCTTCGACTGACCAGAAAACAAAACCTTCTGATAGTTAAATGGAGACAAACAGCTGATATCAGATAACAAACAGGACCTGAATACCGATAACCTCGTTACTCAAGATATACAGAACTGAGTCACACAAAGGGCAGTTTTCTACTCAACAAACTAAATGCAACGTACGTCATGGGGGTAAGTCAGGCAGTCCAATCGACGAAACCAATAATTTTTAATCCTAAATCACAATAATTTTCCAGGGTAGTGGAATAACCTATAAAATATTAGGCATTCGACCAAAAATAGGTAGGTTTCCACCAACAAATTGCTGATCAAAAACGGCGACACCTGAAGTAGTTTATCAAATAATACTTTTTCTCATCCTCGGAATTTCTATTCCCAACAAGAATGACCAATACCTTGATCATTCAACACATTTCTTTCATCTTCCTCTCATTTCCTTACCGAACTTCTCTCCAATACCTACTGCAAATATTACCATCCCAAAACCTTACAAATCATCCAGTCCTCCTCGGGAAAACCCGAAAAATTCCCCTCTACCCCAACTTTATCCACTAATCAGGCGAAGACCCTCCTCTCCCATTAGCCATTTCCTCCAACCAGTAATATAAGTAATCAACCTTCTTTCCTAAATGACTAATTATCACAACGACAAAATGCGATCATTCATTTAGCATACTAATCAGTATTTCCGTCAGGCCACGAGAACCGATTCACTTATTTTTTCAAACAATTCTGGTGCGGAGCAATTCTTCTTCTAATTACCTCGCTATCAAGTCCACTTTACAGGACACAATTTTTTACACAATTTCTTGTACAAACGCTTGCAAAAACTGGACGAAATTGTATGTTTGTCTGAATGGAATTAGAACAGGTTCTATTTCCCGTTCGGTCATTCAGACAATCGCACAAGCATTCGTACAATTTGCCGCTTTACACGGTACAATTTCCTCATACAAGAGTTTGTGCAATAAATTGTTCAAAACATTGTACCGTGTAAAGCGGCCTTCAAGCTTATTTTTCCTTTAACTCAAGTACTCCAAATTTTCATGATCCCAGATTATTCAAATTTTCCATGTACTTCAACTTTATCCATCGCATTATTAGTTCATCCTCATATTCCTCCTCCTCGCGAATCACAATTTTCGTTAAAATTAGGATTAATATTACTGATCTATATTCATCTAACTTGCTCAAAAATGATGGAAACACATACTAAAAAATGGCGGCGACCCATTGGTAGATTGGCTACATATAACGCAATGCCATCCACAAATCTTACTAGCTTCAAAATCCACAAATATCCCCAACTATTTAAATGATATTTTGAGGCATGAATGATAAAACATTCTTGTACTACTCCATTGATGAAATGGTGTTTGATTAGCAGTGACTCCCCCAGTCGAAGAAATCTGATTCCGTTGAATTTTTCCTAGAAGTCAACAGCGACAAATATAATAGCTGGGAACATGAGGATTCTGAAATATTCACGAAGTAGGCACCAAATAACAAAATTCCCATCCACGATAGAAATTGTGGAGGAATTATTTACAGGTCATCCGCCTTGTGATATTGTTTCAGACTTGAGTTAGTGAAACTTCTCCATCGTAAATTAACCAAAATTTCCATTGCTTTCGATAGAAGAAAATTCGTTGCATGTATTACAAAATGTTCAGTGCCTGAAATTTTTCAGTTGCATTACACATGGTGGCTACTGATAACCAATTTTCAAATTCCCTGACCTTTCCCTGATGGCTTTACCAATTTCCCTGACCGATCGCCAAAAGGTCTCCTATTATTGGAATATTTTATTTCTGCTGAATTAAATTTTCGTCAAAACTCAGAAAATGTTAAAAGCTGAAATCAATACATTAAAAGCTATAAGATTGAAAAAATATATTGAACCTCCGCCCTAATGAAAAAATATATTAAACCTTCACTAGTTAAGCCATCACACAAACTGTACACACTTTTAATACATTTTTCGCGGCCGCGTCTCCGAAAAATACAAACCAAAGCCAAGTTCTTGGACTGGATCAAAATCGGATGGCACGAGTTTTAGAAGCGAATAACAATTTGATTAACGTGGTCAAAACCCCTAGATCGTAAGAGGGAACCAAAAATGTAAAAATATTTGTATATACAAACAAAACGTAATCCACTGCGAACGAAAACAGGAGGCAATTAGCAACGGCAGCGTCATATTTAGGGATATCATATTTGAGGTGGTTTGTGACCTAACTAAATTGCTTCGAGAGGGAGCTAAGGGGCCATTCAATAATTACGTCGAGCGTGAAAGGTGGGGAGGGGAGGAGGACTCTTCTTATGGTCTCGCGAAGGGGGGTATGGGAATCAAAGATAATCTTACGTAAGATTTTGTTTATACGTGTGATCGTACTTGTATTGCCGTTTTAATAATCATCATCTCGTATTTTTAGAACTGCAAGCACGTATTTACTACAAGCTTGTGTGCTCCAACTACCTCTCGACCTGAGTCTCGGAAGTTAAAAAAACACGAGGTAAAACCTTCAGAACAACCTAGCCTTGGATTCCTTGTGATGAGCAGAATACACGGTGATTATGAATTTTAGCACTACTAGGCAAATATCGCATTAAGAATATACAAAAGGGATTCATTGTACGACTGATTTACAACTGAATGTTCAACGAATTGACGGGGCTTATTCTATGCACTTCGGCGACGGACATGAGTTTTAGTTTGTGAAATGTTTTGGTGAAATAAAGGGCTGGAAAGACTGCCCGGTAACCGTAATGGTAGAAAAATAACTAGCATTTCCTATCCCAGTTTCTCCCTCGCTGTTACGAGAATTCCCTGACTATTCCCTGACTTTTCCAGATTTCCAAAATTCCCAGACAATTCCAGGTTTTCCCGGCTTTCCCTGACGATCGCCACCCTGTTACAGCATTGTTAACGTTGAAAATGTTGTGATAAAAATAATAGCTTACCTTATAAGCCGCGGAAATTTTTAATTATAATTTATTAATCTGCGTTTTTTCATGGGACGTTCAACGAAAATATTTTACTGCGATTCAACATCCACCCGGAAAAGAAACACTGTAAGATATCCACCGAGATCCCTAGCACGCAATCGGAACTGGCGTCAGAACTTCCACAGTGAAGACGAATATTCAGTGGCTGTCCGTAAAGTCAGGCGTAATTCACGTCACTTGGGATTCCACGTTCGATTTCGCAAACAAACCTCGCAGTGGCGACAAGGACTTCATGCCGCTTCAAGACACCCTCGCGTCTTCCAAAGCCGCTTTGGAGGTGGAAGAATCGCTCATGATCACGTTGACAGAACAAATAGAATTTCCTTGGAGAAGCCTCATATATCACGTCTTGACCTTGCGAGGGCAGGAATTTGAATGCGATCACCCTCCCCGCTGATTATATTTGCGTCACCGGATCCCGTGACCTTTAACGCGCTCCATTACCGGCTGAAGTGCTTAGGCAAGGGGTTGGAACTGCCTCGGCTGCAGACCGGGATGCCTAAGTTTCCGTCTATAACAGCTTTCACGGCAACCTGGACGATGAGTATCCATAAAATGATCCCAAGACTTTTCCAGCGTGATTTCCGTTCACTGGATAAAGACGCTGAGGAAATCCTTGACGGTCTGAATTGCTGATAATTATAATTAGCCATGCTGCTCAGTGGGCGCACGAATATGTATTTACTGTCGTCATATTTCATTGGATAAAAAGCTTTGGAGGATAAAATCATTTTAAATAATGATCCGAAAAAAGCTACTCAATTGAGGTAATAAACGTAATCCTGGAACTAACAGGTGCTGAGGTCTTCCAAGATAAATTTTTTTCTCGGAAGCATCGTCCTTCCGACGATAACTGATTAATAAAACCAAAATTACGAAGCAATACCCTCTGCCCACGTATTGAAATCCTTCGATACCCATAATATTTACTCAAAGCCAAGGTTTGGATACACAAATGCACGAAAATTCACGGAAAAAATCAACTTATGGTCTTCACTCCTCACCATCACTCTTCACTATTCAGATGAGAGAGACAGTTATAGCTCCGATTTCTCTCAATGCTAATCACCGATTACAACAGGGTATAACTTTCGCCTGTGTAATTTAAATTTCAAGATTCTCTCGTTCTTATCTTCCAGTTATGATCACTTGAATACATCAGCCTGTAGTTAATGGTATTCTGATAATATGAAAGCGTATCAGACGTAACAGGTAAAATTTTGCAAGTGGCAATTTACCAAATGGCCTAGAAAACGACCAGTTCACGCACAAACATTAGCAATGGTATAATAAATACTTTAAATATCCAGGACCACGTGCTGTGAAACCGGAGGATCTCCGATGAACAAATGAGTACTTAAATTGGCTAAATATCATTACATGCCAACGCAGATTCTCCAGAGGGCTATCATTTACCCATTGTGCCTTGAGCCTTACTTGAGACCAGGACCCCGGTCCATAAAGGGCTATTAATTCACTTCAGTCGAAGAGGCTGGACTGAACTTGAGGTCTTGAAGTTAAAAAGAGCATCCGTAATATCCTTAGGTATTGTTCACATGGAGTAACGTATGGACCGGAAATCTTCCAGTACATAATCCCTTTGTAACACGATGTCTTTGCAATAAATTGACGAGTAATTATTCTAAATTATACCATTCAATTTCAATTAATTCAAAGACATATGAATGGTGCATATGGTTTTGATTGAATGATGAAAAGAAAAGTTGAATATAGTCCATAAAGACGAGTACATGGATTGGATCAGCTTAATCTGTGTGCAAAGGTTAAATGGATTTCATGCATGCAAATTGCCTAGCCTTATGACGGCCCAATATACCTATACTGTTCTCGATTATAAGAACAAATAATAATAATTCGAACATGAACGATTCCTAAAAATTAAAAAGAAATAAAGTACAGGAGTATTTCATTAACGGTTAATGACAAAACTATATTAAGGCTTACTTTCAATTTTCAATATGCTTTTGTAGATCTTAATGCGCAGGACCCTTGATGGCACACACAACCAAAGCTGTCTATCACTCCTACATAAAACGCTTTCTATACAGTCAATAACCGAAAAACATTGCCGGTCTGGGGAACTGAGCCTATGTTGTCCGTAGGGAAAACAATATTTTCGACGCAATAGCACTACAACTATGACAGAAATACGAAAAAATTAGCTTGGAAGAAGAGGGAGAATATTGCTTACAAACCTATTTACACACCCTTCAAGCCGTCATCTATCTACTAGGCCCCAACTGTAAAGTGTCTAATTCAAGTGCAATGAAAACTGGCATTCTTAACTTCCTCCACAAAGCTGGATTTCCGCTTGGCCATGTTTCTTTCCAGTTCGATCAAGGCATTTCTCTATCGTCGATGTACCCGTGATTCGACTTTAACCTGTTCTCCGAACATTTGCAAGCAAAAAAACACATCCTATCATACTTATCAATTTTTAGAGTAGTTTCGAGAACCCCGCTCGAAGACGGGGTTTTTCGATCACCATTACCGGAACAGCACACTTTGTCAAGAGCTATGATCTTTACTGCAGACACCACTCAGGCACCCAGTCTCCACCCCATTCACACAACTACGACTACGCTAACCGCGACAAAGTAATAATTGAATGACACGTTCTCCAATCTTTCTCCGAAGTTTCCACAACTACATATTCCTACTCTCCATTAATCTTAGCTAATAATAGAAGGGCTAGCTAAGATATAAAATAAATTATCCACCTTACCATTACTTAATCATTTCTAATTTCGATGAAATGCGCACTCTAAAGATTTAAAATGTCCAGTAATACGTCAAGGCCTCAAGCATGACATCACGGGAATCTTTCTTCTTTAGAAATTTTGACGAGGTGAAAATTTACAAACACTATGGTCGGTTCGTTACCCAAGTCAATGGTTTTCTAGCAGAGCAACACACTCAGTTTCATTGAGGGAGCAAAATCGAAATACCAGCAAGACACAAGGACGGTCGACTGCGGTATAAATCACAGTGTGATACCAAATTTACGAGAGTACCATTGCAAATGAAAGTTCATAATTTGCATGCTCTACTTACTGGATGTAAAATCTGTGCTCTATCTATTAGCATCAATAGTTTCACGCTTGTTCCACGCTAATTTATCAGGATTTTACGAATTAAAATAGGTGAATTGGCTGAACGGGAAAATACAAGTTTTTCACACCCCAGCACAATCAATTTACCTACAACTTGTACGAGATGCACATTTTTCAGGAAAAGGTTGTAAAAAGAAACAATTCGTCTTAATGAACTAGTTGCCGGAAAAAGACTTGTAAACAAATAGGCGTTAGCTTATTCAAAATAATGCTGACTGCATTTGGCACCACGGGCTTGAAAAAAGTATTTATGAAAATATATTCGGCTAATGATCCGCACATTTAAGTCTCTGATTTTACTTTTTAGGCACTAAGCAAAGTTATCGGTGATGGGAGCATTTTTCAACGGAGTGGACGAAATGAAGGGATTTCTCATTTGTTTTTACTTAAACAGCCCCGCGATTTCATTGAAGGCGCTAAACATACTCTGTGACGGTGAGTCTCAGCGCACCCAATCCGGATTATATTAGTACGCGATATAAAAAAAACAACAATTAAACGGTTGCTTGCAAACTGGTTGCGTAAGTAATGTTTTTGAGAAGAGAAACTTAAATCTAATACATAATATATTCCAACTCTCATGGGATCGACAAAATTGCAAGGGAGAGGAGCTATTAAAACTATGTATCTACTAATAATAATAGTACTAAGTTAATCTTGTTTTTTTAGGGTTTCATAGATTTTCTGTTTAATTTTTAATGTTGTAGGCTCCTTATAGTTTTTACTGACTCGAGCAGTTGCAACGGAGCCTCCTTATTTCAAAACGCAGGATTTCTGCGTCGCGAGAATCATTCCCCGCCACGCCCTTGATGCAAGGCGTGGAAAGTTCTCCTTCCTTTTACGCGGGGGTCACCCGGTTCGACTCCCGCCCCACAACAACCAGCTCCACCTCCTCCGGAAGACACCGTCACGAGTCCGCGTCCTCATTCCCCCCACACAATTTTCTCCTCTTCGCCGGTCTCTGTGAAGCGAATTCCGGACTGCTTCGCATGCACGGACTGCCCGCCTCCTTCGTGACTCAGATTGAACGGCAACGAAACAAAAAAAAAACAAAAATGACGGGCCGGAACGTAGACCTGAGATGCCGGGCTGAGTCGGAGCGGGCCGGAACCGAACCAGCAGTGCCGGCGCTTTCGGACCATTTGAATACATTACGGCGGACGAAAATTGATGACTTCGGCGCCGGAGCTCCCGATCGGATGCGAGGAGTGGGAAAAAAAAGACAAGCGGATACCTTCCCCACGGTGAGTAAATATTATTAGCACATACCCCCGTAAGAATAACCTGAAATTTCGCCCAACAAATTTCATCCCGGGCAGCTTTTTTCGAACATTTCCCCTCCGTCGGCAAATCAAGTGTTATGATTGGATTAGTCACGCCGTAACTCCTGCGTTGAGCTGCCTGGGTGGGCAGGTGAGAAGGCCGGACGCAAATCATGGATGGACTCAAATTCATGCGATTCCGAAACCCGGAGTGATTCTTGATCCACGCCACGAACGCGAGGACTATTCAATGTGCGATTACCGTAATAAAGGTAGTGCTTTAGCTACAATTTCAAAAGATGACACTAGGTTAAGTGAAGATATTATCACATCTGCGAATTGTGAGACCCCTTTAGAGATTTTAGAGAGAGAAAATGCACGATACTTTAAGTACCACGCCCTTCCAATTTTCTTAGTTCGATAAGAACTTCGTCTCTAATAATGTCAGAATAAGTTCAGAAATTAAATTCGGATTTAAAGTACCTCAATAGAACAGAGATCCGAAAGTATTCCTGGACTAGATAAAAACTTTTTTTAAACATTACGTAAGCGTAAACTCATTTTCTCTGCGCCGAGAACAATCAACCAAATTGACTTTTGCCATTAGCCACTCAAGGTCAGACAGCAGAAAAACTGCCCACCAGCTGCATTGATATAAGTGCTTGTAAATGGGATACTCTCTACGCAAGGGCACGAACTTACCGGTAAAATTTAATTTCCTCGGATACATTCAAGTTGCTTCGTTCCAAGATCATTTTCCCATCATCGCTAATAATTTGAATCCACTTTACGCAGACTTATGGGATGTAATTAAGAGCACATCATAAATTTAGCCAGTAGGCTAAGTAAGCTATGTATACATTTAAATCATCAAACTTATCGGTGAGAAAAATACTTGATTTTCAATCTTGCAATGGAAAGAAACTAAATCAATAAGGAGAACATTCAACTCTAAAATGGTCTTCGCAATCATACCTCGCATTCGATGAATTCTTCAGGCACAGCCATGATAAGTGCCTCTCAAAGAGTAATCATTTTATTCATTTAACCGCCAGAGTAATGGCGCAATCAATTTACTTGCTATCACCACATTATAAAACGATTTTCCTACCTTGTGAAGATCCAAAACCCTTAAGGTCATTGCAGAGCTCACATAAAATGCCTTATAGAAGATTAATAAAGAAATAATCACGACAAAAATTGTAGTCCAACACGTTATTGCCTTGCTCGTTAAATTGAGGGTACTTATGAAATCATTTAAACTTCAATGGCCTTAGTACACTTCACAGTTGCGTAAATTCTTGGTTTGATGTAACAGGATGGCGCTTATTCGATGGCTACTTTTATACAAAATACCAATTACGATTCAACTAAACAAAACCATGCCAGAATTACCTTTTAATCCGATAAATGATAAAAGTTATCTACATGATTCCTGGCCGTGATATTCCCTTGACTTCCGACCTAACATTCCCTTGCTTTTCTTCCAAAAGGACAATATTTCATAAAATGTTCGATGTTCACGTATTTTCACTGCCCTTCAAACAGAGGACTCCCAAATTCTATAGAAATTGACGAGAAGAAATATATGCGAACACATTTTTAATCTTCGAACGTTTCCGATGGGTTACTGAAATCGGATAAAAAAATTATATTGCGGATATGACTGCTTCATAAATGTGAGGTGGTATATTGAAATTGGAACGAGAGGTGATAAAAACTATTAGATGCTCGCAAGAAAGTGTGAGGACTCGTATATGATGGCGATTTTTGGGCGGAAAAATGTGAAAGAAAATGGTTCAAGTAGCCTTATACGTGATTGTATGCTTCTTTATTTTCAAATTTTAAGAGACGCTTTTGATCGAATCGTTCAGAGATAATAATGACTCCAACAAGCAAGCCATAGCAGCTCTTAGGTAAGTTTTAAACTTACTTGGAGAGACAACAGAGATGTCACTCCAATTTATCTGAGAAGAGGAGAGAAGGCTATTCTGAACATGCGAGTAACGCCTTTCTTAATCAATAAACAAAGAATACGTTGAACTTTGAAACATATGGTATATTATCTCAGTGTTCGGTGCCCATTAAGTATATGATAAACTAATATTTTGGGTAACACAGAAAGAAATATAATATTTTGGGGTTACATTTATGCGCACTGCCAACTTTTCATCCGCATTTCAACATATTCGCGCATCTTGACTTCAAATGTGAATTGAAACGAAATATAGCTTTGCTTCTGTATTTTGAGACTTAATAACATCAGCGTAATATCTATGAAAGCGAGTTTCAACTTTTCGCAAGAGACTTGTCATCAACGCATTAGCCAAAAGCTTCCAGTTAAAATTTAGGCATTTTTAAAGTTTGGACAAATGGATAGTAGTTTCATAATCAACTAGTAATAACGTGTTTTTATTCCACTATTATCACACATTATCCACGCATTGTTCATTTGCATATCACCTGCACTTCAAATGACTAATGTGAGACTAGAAGATCCACCAGGAATTTAAAGGAACAGCTGACACCATTAATGAAGATCATGGCACGATTACGACATGTTCGACGAGTGAAACTAAGGCACCAAATATGTGGATTTCCCACCAAATTTCTCGGAAGAGGAAGAAATAAAATAGTAATTTGTAGATAAGCTTGAGGTGTTGTTTTGCATTGACAGCAAAGCCAATACAATGACATTTTTGGCAAAACGCAAAAAAATTCATACCCACCAGCCGGTTATAATTTTATTTGTTCTTCTTCCACGCAAAATGGAAACCTTACACTTGATTGAGGAGTCAGGGCACAAATAACGTAAATTTGTCTAAGTGAAGTTTCCAGACGTGCGTGAACCAGTTACAAATGATTGCTTTCCATTTAACTTACTGCTGTAGATAAATTTTGCTCAACATGCTCCATAACTTTGCATGTAAGATATTGAATTAACCCACGGATAACACTGACTTTGAATGGCCTAGAGCAGGAGTGGCGAACTTTTTGGCGACTGAGTGCCAAAGTATATGAAATAAGAGTATACTCGCTCGACTCGCGTGCCAACCCATCGAGTGAGATAGAGGTATCGATCGAGCGCCCTCAAAAGCTCCGCGTGCCACTTTGGGCACGCGTGCCAGGTTCGCCACCCCCAGCCTAGAGGATTTGAGAAACGATGCTTCGAGAATGGCTTGAAAGATGGAAGCCTAAGTCATCCCGAGAAGAAACACACAAGTTGCTAACGGAAAAAAGTCGAATTCCGCATTCCAATCGCGGAGCACTCCTAGTAGTTCTGGACACAAACCTTGGTCGGAGACTCAGATTTTCCCAGTTTTTTGCACTTAAAACTTGCCCGAGAGGACCGTCTCGGCCGATGGATCACCGTCAAAGCTTTCCAACGGTGAGCAAAGGGGATGATGGGTTTCGATTCCGCCCGGCCGAACAGGCGCTCACCCGACCCATCCCCTCCTCCGTCCCCCCTCCCCATTCATTCCGTTTCGCTGGACAAAGGGGGGAAATAGGCGGAAGGACCCCGACGACGGCTACGGGACTCGACGACCGGTCGGGCGGAGGCGATGCCCCGGCTCGGTGAGCCCAACTCATCGGACGCCGCGGAAAGCACAAAAAAATAAACAATCGCACAATTGAATCCGTTAGCCTTTGTGAGCGCGTGGACGCTCTCCGCGTGAGTGAGCGCGCACATCACCCCTCTTTTGTTTTTCCCCTCGGCGTCGGATGCAATTAAAAAAGAAAGCGCAGCACTGCGCGGCGGCGACAGCTTCCCTTTCGTCCTCCAAACGCCCCTCCTCGCGAAGGGGCCGATTGAGGAAAAAAACCGGCAGCAATCTGAACCAAGATCTCCTTGATGGCCAGTACCACTTTTAAGGTGTTATCTCTGATAGCTTGTACTGCGAAGTTAGATTTTATAATTATATTCATTTTTCTTACCTAATGTTTCATCATCATCGGTCAACAATCCTAGGATTGGTTTGATGCAGCCCTCCACTCGATTCTTATATCGGCCAACCTCTTCATATTAACGTAGTTCCTCTCTTTCACGTCCCTCGCGACCTGTTCTATGTAACTCATACGAGGCTTGCCTTTTCCATTCTCCCCGTTCACTTTTCCCTCGACGATTGTCTTCATCAAGCCATGTGGGATATTAAATTGTCCCGTCTTCTTTTTAAGGTTTTCAGCAGACATCTCTTCTCTACCACTCTTCTTAAGACTTCTTCGTTTGTCACTTGATCAATTCATTTTATCTTCATCATTCTTCGGTAGCACCACATTTCCAATGCTAATGTTTCATCAATAATTATTTATAATTACGACTTATACAAAGCCTAAGCTTCCAACTCTATGCTAAGCTTAAGGATATGCTTTATGGTTAAGGTTAAGCTTTGTATCAGTCTTACGTAGGAAGGACACAAATATTTTCGTTCTTTTTACTTTAATTCCTATTTCAAGAGACTCCTTTCCAAAATTTAATTTTAAAAAGTTTTATAATTGAGTCATCATCACCGGTCAACAATCCTAGGATTGGTTTGACGCAGCCCTCTTTTCTTCTTTCGGCCAACCTCTTCATATTGACGTAGCTCCTCTCTATTACATCATTCACAACGTGCTCCATATACCTCATATGAGGCCAGCCTTTTCCATTCTTCCCGTTCCCTTTTCCCTCGACGATTGCCTTCATTACACCATCGTGTCTTCAGTTATGGTCGATTAAGTTCTCCTATAATTGAGACCCATCCTCATGTTCAACTGTTTGTTGCGTGTACAGTTAAAAAATTCCCAAGTTAGATCAATTGGTTATTTTATTAAACGTGGGATTGATAATATCAAAAATCCAAATAACTTATCAACAAATATTCTTCATTAGTTATCAAATATATGATTATATTTCGTCTTCATTTTGTGCTATCCTACAGGCAGAACCGACCAAGATGCGGGGACGGGGAAAAGTAAAAACGAGCCCTAGGTGACATAGCATTTACACAATGACAGGAAAACGGATATTGATAGTTAAACGTAGCAAAGAATCGGACACCTAACGCAAACCTTGCAACTTAAATCATTTAGGCATTACAGATTCTTTGCGGTTATGGTCACGTGGTCTGTGAAACGATGACGCCATGGCGTGCTCTAGCGCCTAGATGAAAGAAAGCGTAATGAGACCGGGAAAAATAAAAACAAATGCAAACAGGATAATGTAGGCCGCGCGTAGAGAATGCCAAGAAGACCCTCGCGTTCAGGCTAGGCCGCTGGAAGCGCCTTCTCATATCATCTCACTTGTTTCGAGATTTGGAGAGCAGTTTGCCTTACGGCCTGGCCTAGAAAATACTGGAATAGTGCACCCGAGACCATTGATAATAAATAATCTCTCAACTGACCATGACGGCGACGGATACTTGAAATAACAGTTATGCCTTGTTACATTTGAAAATACACCAAAACCTCAAACACTGCTTAAGCCGTAATAACTGAGGAAAGTCAGCGTAGAGCTGAGAAGGTCACAGTGAAAACAATCAGCGGCAAAAACGAGGAGTCTTCATCAGCAAGATAAAATAGCCAATATGGACGGGCAATCGCAATACATTTACTCGCCTTATCCCTCAAGAAGCTCTTGACCCCATTAGTATTGTTAACTGATAAAGAAGTAGGTCCTTGCAGGTCCCCTTCATGCAAAATTTAGTTACCTAAGGTAGCCCAAACACTATCCACAGTAGCATGAAGCAAACTGCATTATCTTATGAGACTGACACTCAATCTCTCACAATAAATTAAAACGGGAAAAATATTGGTGCTCGTAACATTTTGGCCAATTCGAAGGAAGTTACAATTCAGGAATAAAACCTCAAAGAACTACATGCATGTGAATATTTCCCTGAATTTCATTTCATAAGAAAGCTATTTCCAGGTTTGTTTTTATGTTTGAACCTCTTTTATGCGAGTGTCTTCTTTCCTGACTTTCGAGAGTGCTGTAACGGTGTTCTAATCTCGTGAAAAAGCGGACTCGTTCAGGAACGAGCGATGAGACTCAAGTCTTACAGTAACACGTATTTCGAATCACCTTTTTTGAAAAATTCGAAAATGCTGTGTCCGACACATTGGTCCGATAACAGAAAACAATTTCACCTTTTCCTGAGATAGGTTTTTTTTAGACTTGTAAAGTGCAAGTAATTTTAATTATAATTGCGGAAATAAGTAAAGTGGAATTCGCGCATATTGACAGAGGGCATTGTTTTTTAAATCGTGAGAAATTATGACAGTCTCAGGCAAAACTTTGTGGAAGTTATTCATAGTAGGAGAAAAGGTGTCAACACTGCTGTTTCCACATACACGTTTATTAGGCACGACCATGGTTTCGTAGCAAGGCTACATCATCAGGTGAACATTTAGCAAAAATGTTTGCTAAATGTTTTGCTAAATAAATATACTGGAAATGTTTGCTAAATGTTCACCTGATGATGTAGCCTTGCTACGAAACCACGGTCGTGCCTAATAAACGTGTATGTGGAAACAGCAGTGTTGACACCTTTTCTCCTACTGTGAGAAATTAGGAAAAAAAAGCCAAATTAAATTTCAAGATTCAACCTATTATTGGAACAATTACGCTGTCTCCGCAACCAAACGCAAAAAAACGACAATCTGACCGGACTAACAATAAGACGCAGAGGGATGATCCGTCGAAGCTAATGTGCGGTTACTCCACGACATAAAGGGCTCTTTTATTGCACCGTAAAATGAAAGAACCATGAAAAACCTAGCGGCACCTGCAACTGAGAGGTCCGGATATACAAGTTCTGGAATCAAGTTTATTTTTTAGCGGACCAAATTTCCGTAAGCGAAACAAGAATCAGAAAAAAACTAGAATCGGTCGTGGGTGAGGGGTTATCTTTATGGGGCCTTGAGATTGTTTAACAGTCGTAATTATTTTCGCTTCGGCTTTTCCACCCGATGAAAAACTACTCCCAATCTCAAGTTTTTAATGCCATTGCCGTCGACCACACATGAAAGAAAATACAGAATGCAAACACAGGGCAAAATTGCGCAGACGAGGTGGGATAAAGTAATAGGCATAACATGCCATGGACGGGCGAGCAGCATTAATGCACCAGCAAGTAAGGTACTAATTGAGCATTGGAACAATGCTACGACCATTTTATTATTATTTTTTTAAATATTCACAAAAACTGTACAATCCACGATACATCGTTGAGGATATTTTTTGCAGTACTTAACGCCCCTCTGTACGCTGTTTCTAGGCCAGTTGCTCCGATTTTTCTAAACCACGCAATTCAGAAAAATGAACAATTAATATGTCTATGGATGGCTACAACGACATATTGCGTAAAAGATTAGCAAAATTTCTCTAATTACTTTCTGCAAATGGGAAATAAATTTAAAATGAGTAAAGAACCATTTTCCTAAGAAAAACCTCTTTCACAGTAGCTAAGAATCACTGATTGCATTTCGGAAAAATTTGTTACTGCGATAAACAGAGCTAAATATCGCATATTTACTTACATTATATTTGTTTACGTCCAAATTTATATAAAAAAGGGAAGAAGATGATATGCACTGAGTGAGCCTAGTTCTCAAGGGAACACTTCAAGAAAATTGTACTAGTAGAGTCAACAAAATGACTACGGCTAAACAGTAGGTATGCAGCTAAGAGTATAAGCTTTGTAAAAAGCTATAATAGATTTAAGTTACATGAATAATTTTGAAAATCACTACAACATTCGAGGACTAAGTACAAGCTAATTTACTCGCAATATTTCAAATTGAATTGACGGAGAGAATATGTGAGTTACCCGCATACAAATAGCAGCGATAATCCATGTCATCAAATTTATTGGGGAGATAATTAAGCTCGGAGTCATTTATTGGGGAGATAATTAGGATACGCAACACATTTATGAGGCTAATTTTGCTTTGTTGTATGAGAATTAAAATTCAAAACACATAAGTGTAATCTTTTCCAATGTTTTCTCCCATGTTTGACCTAGACTACAAATATTTGCAATGTATTAATACAGTGCCTATCCCGAATTAAGAAAGTTGAAATCAGATGCACATTTAGATACAGAAGTGCATGTAAAGCAACTGTATTTCGCAAGCGAATTTCAAATAAAACAAATAATGTAGTCACTAACAATTATAATGTATGTGTGACGGTAGTATTGTACATTCCTGGCTCGGAGTCACCCCCTAGCATATATTTACTCTGGTTGTGGCTAGTGGGGCACTTTGTAGAGGTGTATGTTCTCACGTATTGCAAAGGGCACACATGCAGACCCAAGAACATCCGGCGCGAACGAAGGGGCATGAGGAGACGGCCGGCCATCTGTTGGAAGGTCCGCAGCGCGGCGGGTGTGAAGGTGGCCGGGAGATTTCCCATCTTACACCCTCGAGAGAGACAGAGAGAGAAAGACATTCCGAAGGCTGCCCTTCTCAAAGGTCGGATTCAAGTGCAAGGTCAGGACGACGGGTGACCTCGCTCGGGGTCGCCAAGGCTTCCCGTGAGGCCACTGGGGCGGAGTACCCGGAGGGGAAGAAATGCGTCTAGCACAGGATGCCGGTACGGAAAAATACTGGGATTACGAGCGGTCTCCTTGAGCTTACGAGTTTTTGGGGTAAGAGAGAGATTTACGCGCTGAAAACGAAGCCGTAGGAAAAAAATGCAATAGAACAAAGGGGCGATATTTTTCTCCAAGAAAATAACATGATATTCCAACGTTCGGAGCGAAGAAAGCCTTGAAGCAGGACTAGGTTGAACTCCAGCATTGCAGACGTTCAGAACTACTACTCCGTTTATAAGTCCGGGAATCACACGAAGGGGATTTCCTCACAACGCTACAATTCTAGCCAATATATGTAACCAAACTGGGAGTAAAAATTCCGACATTCCAATTCCTACGGTCATGATGTAGCACTGCAATGAAACCATGGTTGTATATAATAAAAATCTACGCGGAAACTGTGGTTTTGAAACGTTTACTCCCAGTATGTTTGACTTCCAAAAACATTTTCCGAAGACAGTGCTGCATATGTATCTAACTGAACGTTTTCACGCAGGGGAGATGAAATTTTTAATTTCAGGCATTCCACGGGAACAACACTTTGCCTTGTGCCAATGAAAAAAACAATCATGTTCGCAACAAACAATAAATCGACGTGAAAGAAAATGGTAAAAAGAAGGGTACGATTAAGACGAAAACTAGAAGTTTGAATCACATTTAATAACAATCTAGATTATTCAATAATGGGTAATGATATCAAACACACGTTCACACAAATTTGAAATGCCGTTAATTAAACAATGTAAATCAAAATATTAAACTTTTCGAGGCCAGCACCATATTTATCGAAGTTGATATTTCCTAATACTACCTAAAATACCTCATTACCATGTTATGTCTCCATCCACACCCAATTACTGAGTCGCAGTTACGTTTAAACGTCCCTCAAAAACCCACAAGGCCAAGGAAGACATCCTGAAACGTATATACTGTTTTTCGTTATGAGGAAATAGACTTTTTTTATAAGTTACCAATCGACTTTCATGCATCATTTACGTAATACTTTTCATAAACTTACACCTACATATTTATTCGTAAGTTATGGTTGGCTCTATTTTGACGTCTTTGAATCATAGCTAATAACAATTTTTTTTGCACTGGCAACAGCAACCTTTAACAAATTGTCTATTGCACTGCTACCTTCGAGCTGCCTTTGCTGATTTCAATTATGGACTAGGCTAGGTCTATGAAAAATGCAATTCAAAATATGTTTTCTGGTTCATCACACATGCTGCAGTGAATTCCGTGAAACCTTTTCCCTCGATTTCCTCGCATTCGTGAGTGTTTCAATGCGAATAATTTACTTTTCCAGCAGCCTTTTCACGCATCCCCGTGGCACTTTTTTTCATCGCCATCTAAGATTGCTTGATCCATAGCATGGACACCCGAATCCTTGGACGCATTGGGTCATTTGGGGAGAGTTAGTGAAAAGTTTGTTTTTTGGGGAAAAGAATGAACAGTTGGCAGTCTTATGTACTTTGAAAGAAAGTTTTGGAGTGTTTAAAAAAAAAACACTTCTTCTCCCTTCCAGTACCTAGCCAAAGTTTTTGTTCAATATTTACTACGCCATTAAACGAAACTCTTTACCATTACGTTCTTTACTTCCTAAATGTGTCTTTTCCATTCCTCTAATATGGTCCACTACTTCCAACGACAAAAACATTTTTCCTGCATTAACCTCTTCTTCCCACTACGCTAATACTGGGCTATATTTCACTCTTGCTGTAAGCCGGCCTCGGTGGCGGCGGGGTTAAGTGCTCGTCTGCCATTCTGAAGGTCGCGGGTTCGAGTCCCGCCTGGGTAAAACTCAACTGTCCAGGACATGGGTGTTTTTAAATGTATTGTCCATATATATTACAATGATCGTAATTGGGGGTACCTGTGATCATTACAGAAATTATTATTATTTTTTATTATCCTCTGAGTTTGTTACTAAATACCTACTTTCTATCTCCGATGATCCTCTCAACAATGCTTAAGCCCTTACTTTTTCTCAGGAATTTTCTTATGAATGCCCCCTCATACATAAATTATTAATGCCACAAATAACGACTCATCGTCATATTTACGGACAATTTTCCCAAAACTTCGTAGCTTTCTCACTCTTTCCGCTCGGATTCCCGATTCGCTAAGCCTCATTCCCGACTTCTTTACGTTTTTTACGTCGTGGCGGTCCTCAGCTTGTACTGTTAGAGCGTGCTATGAGCTAAGACACTCCTCTTTAGGAAATATATCACGTTGACTCACAGATGCTGACCTTGAAAACATAATCCCATGAATTTTACCGAGATCTTTTATGGATGTCGGTAAATGCTGATAGAAGAAATAAACGCATTTTTTCAAATAGAGACATTACATTTACCCACCACACAAATTCCAGGGCAGGATACTGCTTTCACATGCAGAACTGCAAAAAAGTTCACGGCCTTAAGACAAATCTATTCGTGTTTCAAACACAAAGGATTGATTTGAAGGTCGATTCACCAAAACGGGAAAATAACCACGATTTCCTTTGGAAAGCAAAAACAGAATCCATACAAACACAGTCGTCAGAAGAAGAAAACTAGCAGACGAGAGCTAAATGCCTCACAGAAGACCGTAATAAAAGGAACGATGGATGGGATTAGTACGAGAGAAGGCCAAGGACAAATTATGTGAAGCTGTTATTGGAAGATGAGGAACTGTCAGGTAAACAACGGGATGAGCAGAGACGAGGGTTGAATGGGGAGATGGACGGATGTGTGACAGGGGGAGAGGAAACGGACCTTGTTCACTTCACATATTCAGCCTTTCTGGATAACTAAAAATAGAGAATAAGGTCAATATTTTTCTTTTCGACATTACACTTTGTAAGGATTTACAAACACTTCCCACATGCTTCCAAGAGGGTTACGAGTGACCGTATCCCCATAGGGAAGATGTCACATTTCTCATAATCCTTGCAAATAGGTGCAGAGTGCTTTCCTCAGACTTTTTGCATTTAATTGAAAATGTATATATTCAGGAAACCAATTAAATGAAATAAAATATATACATTAAAACTTCTACGAATTTCGACTTTTAATGAGTGCACAGTGGAGGAATTAAATCTTTTATACAGCATATATAATAATATATGAAAGTTCCAATAGCTCCACTTCGATCGTTTTAAATTCACGCTTCTTTTCCCCTTGCCCATCATATAATTATTCTGAAAAATTCATATGATATCATGGCCGAGGAAATATTTATTCGTCAAATAAACACAGCAGATGCTAACATATAAAAAAAATTAATCTTAATAATAGTAAAAAGAGAATAAACACAACTACGCAACAACTCAATCATTTAAAGAAAGCACGTAAATAATGGATACGCTCAGAAATTACCTACTAGTATACTTGTACCACAGTTACAGATCTGAAAAAGGCCCATTTAAAAATACGTACGAATATAGCATTGACCCTCCAAGAAATCTGCCTTAACTGTCAACGCATTACACTGAACAATACAAAAAAACATCAAAAATAAACAAGCCAGATTCAGGGGAGATGTGGTGAAAACGTTCCCTATTAAAGGAAAGATAATGCAATTTTCCACAAGTAAACAATTTTTATTCTGACTAGTTTCGGTGTACTACACCATTGTCAAGTGACAATGACAATTATCAAATGACAATGACTTGACAATGGTGTAGTACACCGAAACTAGTCAGAATAAAAATTGTTTACTTGTGGAAAATTGCATTATCTTTCCTTTAATATCAAAAATAAACTTTGGGCAATAGGAAATATTCATATGCGATTGAACTTCAGTGGGGAAACACACGAATTTACATATTCACTCGGTTCCACAATGGAAAGGGCAGGCGATTGGGACGAGACTCAAGGCCTCGCAAAAAAAAAACATGAAAAATCTACAAGCTAGACGTATACATAAAGAAAAATAACGCAAGCATGACGATGAATTCTTTGCCACGTATACATAATTCCACGATAATTTACTATTGTCGGTCATGGCGAAGACAGACATCCTGCACGCATCTATCGCAGGGGCGACAGGAGGCGAGAGTGGACGAGCTTCGGTTTGGGGTAGAGGCAGGTGCAGGGACAAATCATAAGAGGGAAAGGAACAGGAGCTTCCAAGACGTGTACGCTCTGGAAGAGATTCCTCAGCGGCGCCACCAGCGTTAATCCAAACAAGGAGAGAATGCCCGAATATGATCAATTGATTTCAGCATTGCTAACCATCTTGGGGAGGGCGAAAAAATAACAATTTCAATATTAGACACACGGCAGCTCGATCGACTGTTCGCACGATCAATCACTCGGAACGACGTGTACAATTGGCGACCGGGGGCACGAGGGTAGGGGGAGGAGAGAGGGAGTTAGAGGGGGCGGAGGGGTTAGCGAGCGGATTGACTCTGCTCCGAAGACCGCCGGCACGGAGGCATCGGCGAAGATCAACGGCGATTGGCCGCCGGGGTTGAACCGTGAAATTCCTCGCTCTTAATCAATCAAAGTCCTTGGGAGGCCGCCTTCATATTTTTCCCGCAAAAGACACAAGTTGACGGAACGAGAGGCGGGAGGCAGGCGGCATCTTTTTTTTATGAGGGAGGGATGGGGTCGGAAGAAGGGAACCGAATCGCCACGCCGTAGTTTCTCCTCACATCCCGCGGTGAGTGCCTAAGTTCGATCCTCCACGGCGGTCGAATTTCACGCAGTTCGACTACTACGTGAAAGGATACGAAAACCCAAGTTGTATGTACGTCACTAATGGAATTTGACATTTCATTAGTGACGTTAACATATATTGCTGGCTCCGATTTATTATGGTGGGCTCGATAGTTCTAATAAAGTTAAGGAGATGGATTTCAGGACGGACACGTGTAAAATGTCATTTTTTCCACGAACGATTCGAGATCAGAACGTTAGACATCGCGTAAATCGGTAATAATTATAGAGGTAATATTCAGAGTAGGTCGATAGTATTTTTTATTTCCTGCATGTTCAAATTAATGTGTGACTCGCATGCATTGCTTTTTTTTCATGCATGAGTATCTATTAAATTGGTGTCGCATTTCAAGTCATGCATGGTATTCGTGGGTATGTCCTGCAAAATTGGTAGTTTTTTTTTTCCTTTTTTTCCCTAATTACTTTCAAAGGTGTGGAGTTTGTTTTGTGTCGTTCATTTTTGTTTGTTGTGTCATTGTTCCTGGTGTGGTTGCACCCCATGCCACACACCCTCGAGGTGGCTTGCAGGGTAGGTATGTCGTAGATATAGATAATTGTAGAGCTATTTTTTCATTATTTAGTTTTCTCCCTCCTTATCGTGTAGAATATATTTTTAGTCGTTATTTGTTGCTTACGTTTATACAAAGTTGTTTATTTTAGCGGCTTTTTTCTTGTTATTAAGTAGTTTAATCTTTTAATTATTTACATAAGCTAAACGTAATATATTAATATCTTAACATTAGTTTAAACTCTAATCTAAGCGGTAGATCTCATTACTTGCATATTAACCTAACCACTCTTCTCTCTACTAGAGCCTTAGTGTCATGCCGGTAGTGCATGCTAGGTGATCTTCAGCCCCTGCCACACACCCTCGCGAAGGCTTGCCGGGTATCGTGTAGATGTAGATAGATTCACGTTGAAATATAAAGACAGCAGACACAATTGCACCTTAGTAACACCTGCTGATCACAAATTAGACCAAGAATACCAGTGCACCAGAAAGAAAGAAAAAATTAAAGACTAAAAGTATGAAGAGTTAAGTATTTAACTAAGGGCTGATCGTAAGTGGACCGAAAACGTGCAATTACTGCATCTCCAAGGCTGCGGAATTTTCCGCTTACCCGCGCACCTTCCCGTAAGGTTATGTAAAGGGTAGATGAGAAAAGATGTTAAGGTAAAAAGTGGGTGAGAGGGAAGCATACCGTACGTTCACCACTTGAGTGAGTCACTTAATTGCCCACGGGCACGGCTGGCTGTTGGCACTTGAGGGCCAAAAGGTGTTTTGTCCCGTTTTTGCACGCCTGGAATCTGGTCGAATTAGCAGTCAAACGCCTCAAGAAGGAAGTAGAGAACAAGAGGATATACTATTACTGCCTTCCTTCAGGAAATTACTAAAAATCCAAGAGATTCACGCACCGATGGTGAGACTTTAAAATACTACACGAACTTCAGCATTTCCAAGAAAAACATCCGATATATACGGAAAATTTATCGAAAAAGGCTATTTCAGTATGCAATAATCTTATCACACATAGTAACAGATTAAAACAACCACTTAGAAATATTTTGTTTGATGTGTACTTTAATCAATGCTTTATACATCTATTTAAGTACACATCAACGTCCTAAGAGCCGTATTGACAAGGTACTAAACAAGGATGACTGAAGGCAGATAGTTTCGATTGAAATTCCTCTGTTTTAGAACTTCGGCTTTTCTAAAAGACCTAATATTTTTGGCAGAGATGACTTTAAGTAAGAGGCAAAATGAACAGTTTAGCCTATTCTTGGTGATCCTAGAAGTAGCACTGAAATGTTCACCGATATATCAGTTTTTCACCACCATGGTTTCGCTACAGAGCAACATCATCAGGAGCATCATTCATGGTGGAGTCTATTTTCTTTATCGGTTTGGCGTAACCTACCAATCCTGTATTCAGTCAGCTTTTTCAGCGACCTATTAAGCTAAGTAAACTGTGCCATCATAGCCTCGCTCTATACCCCCAGAGAAGCATAGATCTCAATCTCATTCCCACATTACCAACGGCATAACATCTTCATGGAATGACGGTTCATAAATTAAACAGATATTTGACCTTAATGTAATTCGTATCCCGGAGAAGCATGGATAACTTTATGGTGGGGTTCCGGTAATTTCCGCTCCGAATTAAGATTTTGACCATCCACAAGGCTCCGAAAGCTAATGACAATTCACTATGATTTGAGCGATATCAATTTCCTACTTATAATTCCTCTCGGTCAAGAACCTCACTGTACAGCGATTTCAAAACTTGTGTGTAAACTTTTCTCGGTTTGCCCACCAGACAAGGTCATTTTCTACCAATATTTCGGTGGCTGTCTCCGCAATCAAATTCGGGGCGTCTTTTGCTATCATTTTGTTTAGTTAAGAATTATTTATTAATCATCCCGCCGGAAAAGTCGACGATGATCCTTGAGAATAAGTATACATATATGTGAACACTCATAGATACGGCAGGAAAACGCAAAAAAAGAAATATCAGCTCAAATGGCACAATGAGAACAAATCATACAAAATCTCAACTCAACACTACGAGCAATAGAAATAATGCAAGACTTAAAAAAGCAAATACATGAATGACACCAACGTACAAACCATACTATACGGCTCAGTTTCAGACTCTCTAGACTGCAACTAACGACAAACGTAACAAGTAGGAGAATACAGGTAGAATGAACGATCGTAGAAGAAAGATGAACCCGCAGGTTGAAATGGTACGGGAATGTTTGACATAAAGCACAGACAGGATGGTCAAGAAGAGTTCTGGAGTCGCAGCCACAAAACAAAATAAAAATAAGGCCAAGAACTATGGATGGAGCAAATACGAAAAGACCTGGAAAGAAGAGATCTTAAAGATCAATACCAAGGCATGGATGCGAGAAACGACCATTGCAGCAGTAGAAAACTTGCCTACATTCATATTTTTTGCTCTCGTTAGCAACTACCGATTTATGCTTTCCAATGGTTTCGTTCTATGCTAGGAGAGCATAAGGTCAGCGAAGCAATCTAAAAACAATGAATTGCCACGACCACTACGTGGTCTCACTAATAAACATTTAGGAACTTATAATAATATCAAGAACCTGTTTGGGTTAGCTATAATTCTTTAGAATCATTAAATAATGTGGTACATCCTTAAAGTAGCCTTTAGATGGAGCAAAACTATCAACTATTTTGAAACCAGCTTTTTTATAGGCACTAATTGCCTTATGGTTTGATTCACTGGGATCAATTACCCAAGTGTTAACTTGTTTTGTTGTGTTTATAAATCTTGCTAAGGTCATTGAGCTTAAACCTAATCCTAAAAAATCTTCTTGTCCTATCATAAAGTCTATAGTCCAAGTGATTTCCTTAGGTACTAGATGTTCTGGTGTAGGGACGTTTGCATCTGATGTCATTATTAATACATAGGGTTGCATGTCATAAAAGCATAGCCAATAATCAGAAACGACTTGGTACACAAACGAGGAAATACATGTACAGGCCTCCTTAGAATCTCGATTGACACGCTTTCCTGAAGAGCAAAGAAAAACTAGCGGTCCATCGGCGAACGCTGAGCCTCAACCGGACCGAAACACTTGTGTCTTTTGTGCGGGCTCTTATGAAGCGGAACGAAAATCGGGAGGGGAGGAGAGAGGAATGGTCCAACCGTACCGAGGGAATGATGCTCCCCAGGAAAACCTGAGTGCAGCGGGTGGCCCCCGACCGCTCTCTACCCACCTGCGCCACCGTCCTCGAGTTAAATAACTTATCAACCGAGTCGAGTGTGAAAGAGGGGGGCGGGTGAAAGGGAGAAGGGGCTTGCGAGAAGGATTCGGAATGGGGGGAGGCCTGATGGAGAGGAAGAAAGGGACAATTACGACGCAGCATCCAGTGGACCACCATCAAAAGAGGCTCGGCCTCGGGGAGGGAGAGAGACAGCCCAGTGTCCGTGAAAAATAGAATCAACCTCTTAACGAGTGACGAGGAGGAGAGAGAGAGAGAGAGAGAGAGAGAGAGAGGGAATATTACCACTTACAGAGCCGTCCGAGCGATGTTATTTTTTTCCACCCCACTCCTCACACCCCTCCGCTCGGCTCCTCGTCCGGATTGAGAGCAACAGAGATATCGAGAGGAGCCATCGTAATGAAGACGGTAATAAAGAGGCGAGGCCAGTGAGAGATATTTATTTCCTTCCCAACCCCCCTCTGCATAACCGCCGCCTCCTCCTCCCCCCATCAGCCGCTGTCCGTTTCCCGCCTCAAATCCCTCCTCCCCCACCCACTGTCCCCGCCCACCCCCTCCCACAGGTGATTGGCCGGGTGCTCCTTCCTGGGTGCCATTGCCCTCTCCACACCTCTCACCCCCTACCCCCCCACCGCAATCGCAACCTTCCGTTCTCCTCCGCCCTCCAAACACACCATCGACACCACTGCCTGCTGGCAATCATGATTCCCACCCTCTCCGTGGCACGTGTCGCAGTTCGGATGGCGGACGCGGAAGGGGTGGCCAACTACAGTGGGAAAGGCATAGGGAGGCGAGGGTCTGCACGAAGATTCGCATACTTAACCACCATCGCAGATGAGAAGACTCTTAATTTAGAAAGTGCACATTTTTATCCGCGAAACGAATTTGTTCCAAAAGCGTAAGGAAACATTCGCGTGAGCTCGTAAATGATTTTGCTAAAATGGGAATCATTATCAGACCATGGGTTAAAATAGGTATTTAATCTATTGAGAAAATTGAAAGGCAATATTTTTACAGATAACGTTAAAACATTCTGCCAACTCCGACTTACTATGGTAGAATGGACCAGCAGTATAAAATTAGGGAAACTGACTACCGAAAATATTTTTTTTCCTTGTACTATTAGGGATATGAATAGTTGTAAATATATTCAATAGGCTATACATATTGACAAGTACATCAACGGATAGCCTAGGTAGTGCATGTTGTTGTACGGACTAAACGTTAACGCAACTAACAGCAGGTGGGTACATGCGTACTTTACTCTTTAAATATTATTAAAATTGTTAAGGTTCGACTAGAATATAACCACCAATCCTCTTAAGCACGATAAGTAAAGCATGTATTTGGAGATTCAACCCCTGCCATACACCTTTACAGTGACTTGAAAGGTATTATGTAGATATACACGTAGATGTAAGTTATTGGTTCGCTTCGTTTCGCTCCCAGATAGATCGAAACGAAACTGTGCAACCCTTTGTTACACATCAAAATTAAACGTGATGGCGCTCTATAATGAAAAAAAGGAGAAATCGCAAAGCTGCTGAATAAGCGCCGGTAAGCAGGCGATTTCGAGGGGAAAAAGATGGCGAAATGCTATATAGCCGGCATAACGGTAGGTCTGGGAATCCTAGGAGAGTACCTGAGCGCATCCCGTTTGAGCGTGACACGGCGGTGGCGTTCGGGAAAGCGCATGGGTGCGCCGGATGGCGTCACGAAATCTGATGCGGAGAGTGCTGGTTAGACCAATGGGGTGGGAGGCGGGAATTCCTCCCGGGGCGTTCCGATTCCCGCCGAGGTGGAGATGACTGTCAAGCAAAATGCACTATCTGTATACCGACCGGTATAAAGGAATCTGGTATTCACACCCGCAGGAAAAGAGCCAGAAATAAACAACCGTAAAGTCCAAGATATTTTGTGTCATGATTTTTTCATCGCTGATCTTTAAAGATGAGATAAACGAGGTTTTCTTTTCACAGATGAAAAATTAACGTGGCGGAGAACGAAAACAGGAGTGAACCAAAAAACTACATAAACTATCGACATTAATGATCAAGTGCTCATTAATCCGCAAAAAGAAACACCCCTTATTGGAATGAATTACACTTTCGACACTCGACACTAACTGTAAGACAGAAATGCACACAAACGAGAGGAAATTTTCACAAAAAACATTCTTTGAGACTGATTTTATTCTAAATCTCCACAAGCGGTTTACTACACAACCACTTCGAATGGTAGCACGTTGGCCGCCAAATGAGAACTAAAAGTTCAAAATCCAGACAAGGGTCAAATAAGGACAAAACGCCGAATATTACAAAAATAATTGCACATCACGACGAAAATGATAGAGTAAAATTAAGTGGCATTTGCATTACTTCTAGTGTTATTTTTCCCATAAATTTCCATTGTTATTGTATCATGCAGGCTTGCATCACTGTTTTTATTCCAATCTCGTCACATTATAAAATCATTTTTTGACATTTGGAGTTCATGTCAATTTTCAAACGAACCACCACCAGCGTTCAACCCGAAGGTACGTCTGACCTTTAAATAACGAATGCATAAAAATAGCCGGTGACGATGATCACGCTTGAACTTAATGGCGAGAGGGGAAAGAATGTGATGATTTCTAGAATACCAACTGAATTCGAATACATTGACCAGCTTCCCGAGATTACCCTGGTTTTATCAATGACTTTATGATTTCCTAAGAATTGCCGCTGACTTTCCTACTCCACCGTCTTCCTGATTTGCATATTTAGGTAGCTGACTGCACGCAAGACTCTTCTGCTGGACCTCGAGTAACATTTCTATTTTCTGGCATAATAGGATCTTCACCTCCTGCCACACACCCTCGCGGTGGCTCGCGGGACGTATGTCCCACGAGTCACCTACGTATTATGTAGACGTAGGGGTTCGCCTCGAAACGAAATCCCGTGTCTATTCGTGTGGTTTATTTAAATCCCATGAACGGACCCGAAAAATTATTTTAGGGTAATATTTTCTCCAGTGCATTTCCGTTCACTCGCGAAACAAACAATAACATGACAACTAACTGTACATACACTTTCATTTAGTCACTCCATATCCTTAAACAATGCCTACCTCACACATACGACGCGGCGAAGGGTTCCAGGAACGTCTGACATAGAAACTAGCACTTATCCCTTTTGATGAAGGGTTTCAATGTTGAACCGCAAAAGGCACCACTCGTAGATTCTTTCTTAGGTGCTCCAAATACTTCGGTTATTATGCACCGTAAAACGAAACTTAATCCTATGCCTGATCACACGACACCCAAACCTGAGACGAGAATCGAACCCACGACCTTAAGATTGTCAGGAAAGCGTGCTAACGACGTGACCGGACTGTCCTATTCGCCGAAAGCTCGGAGACTAACAAACAGATAAAAGAGCGGAAAATATAAAGCGAATGTATGCCTTCTTTTTTAATGACATATCTCCAGTCAACTTCAACAGTCCTCGACGGAACCCGGCTGTATCATTCCACGGCCCTAGGCAATAGCACTCATGCAAAACACCCGAGCTCAAATGTCGCACGTAGGTCTTTCTCGGTGCTATTCGATTTGATTCGTCCGAGAGGTAAAATACCACCTTGTGAAACGCGGCGGAGAGATGAGGCGGGCCTCGGGCCTTGGATTGAGGGCCCCTCACGAATAGGAGGAGGGGGTGGGCACGTCATTTGCTGAAGGGCAAAATAGGGGGAGGGAGAGAGAGAGATCAGAGGGAGAGGAGGGGAGGCTGCGGTCGCCCTTCTTCGGGCGAGCTGCGGTCGACAGAGATGAGTGCTCCTCCGAGAGACGCGAGGAGATGCACGACGCGAGCGCCCGGAACACCTCCGGGAAGCTCAAAGACGTGCCCCGGAGGCCAATTGATGGACGAAGCGAGAGGATTCGATCACGCACTGCGCTCGGCGATATTCCCGAGCTAATATCGATGGCCGGCAATCGACAGGCTACCATCGCGTAATGCATATAAACCACTCACGAGAGTAAAAAGAAGGCATCATAAGCCGTTTACTTAGGGATTTCACCAGGATGCTTGAGTAACGGTGCGGCAAGAGATGTGTTTCGACATGATTTCTTGGTCGGACGTGTAAGGCTTTCAGGAATTTGAATAATTACACTCAACCAAAAAATATATTTAACATTATAACGAGGTGATCAACGAGATAAAAAAACTTTTACTCAAATGAATGGAGATTCACGATAAAGAAAATAAAAACGTACTATTTTCACACAGTATTAAAGTACAACACCAATCATAGATTCAACACGTAAGTCCACCGTCAAGGCCTTGATTGTGTACTTATTTGTTAAAACAAAGGCCGAAATTCTCCTTTAGACGAGTGTGGAAATTGCATTCATTACTTCCCTTTAAATAAATGTATAATATTTTGATAAAGTGACGAAAAATGCTATTAATCAAATAAATACAAATGATAAGGTAATATAAGGTAGCTGCGATGTTTCGAAACCTATCACGAAATGTGAGTTTTCGGAATTTTAGGAGGAAATGAGGAGATTTCATCAATCATAGATAAAAATTAGAGCTCCGTCATGAAAAATCGATTGTGACCTAGTTATTAGCGCAAGAACTCTTCAATCGACGGAACATTTAGCGAAATTGCTGCACACTGTAAACAGCGCCCGCCATAACTCTGGCTTCATCCCTATTCATGTCCAGCACTAAATAATCAAACAGTCCCTGACTATTTTTGTCGTCCAAAAAGGAGCATATTCCAACATTTAATTTTGACTTGACTAACCTAGTCCCTCATACATAATATTCTCGAGACGAACTACCAGAAAGCAGACGAGGGCATACGACGACGAGCAATAATCAGGGAACTTGATCTTAGGCGACGACTAAATCGGCTGTATCCATCAGAACAGCAACGGAAGTTATAAAATTTGTAAAGTTAAAAAACAAACAATTATAAAATAAAATTACTGCTATGTATTTACTACCTGATATTTACAAAGGGGACGCATTAGAAATCTCAAAATAACATTATCATCATGGATATTAGGTAATACGAAAAATTACAATTGTATTAAGATTTTCCAAAGAAATTCTACCAGAGCTTCATAGTGTGTTATTTTTTTAATTTAAGAAATGTAATGTTCATATGTAAAACTCAAATAACACTCCTCTCAACGTTGACATTATAACCCCACGTATAACATGTCGCAAAAAGAGTAGCGACAGAAATAACGTTACGTCACAGCACCAAAGGTTTTAGCGCCATAAGAATATCTATACTTAAACATGTGAATTTATTACAGATATTATGAGGAGATTGAAGTTTAAGTTATTTATAGTTTAGTTAGGTATACACACTAGCGCAAACTCGACCAAAGCGAGGGAACTTAAATGACGCGCGCGTAGCGACAACTGGATACCCTATCGGTGAGAGTTTGAACTAAGACAACTTGGTTAGGATAGAGGTCACCAGAGAACAGCACTGAGCACACTTCACGAGCACGATCAGAGGTTTCAAACGGAACTACTCCGGAGTGCCGAAGAAATATACTAAATATTGACATGAATCGGAGGATATACTAAAGTGCCACGTTAATGCCGAAATAAGACCTCCTCAGGATTCCACAGATCAGGAATACGCGGTGCTCTAACGACCCTAATTGCCCAAAGGAAAAATATAAGAGAGTACAGAAAGAAAACGAATAGCAGGTTATAACACCATATTTAGAGGATCGGTCAAAAAACTGGAATAATTTTTCCAAGAATTTAACTCGAAATAATCCTGAGAAAATAGCAAGAAAACAATACCGTAGGAATTATAGCAAGCAAAATGAAAAGGTTGCTACAGGAGTAAGGGTGTGGAGGATGTTATGGACCTTTCAATGATGAACATGGCACCGATGATCAGAAGTATATAATTTTACATACTATAAGGAAGCATATGAAGAAAAAGTTGAAGACAAGGCAAATGAAAAGAAAATTTTAACGTCATGAGAGTTGCCAGAAGGTCTACCAACCACAAGATACCAATAAGGATAAAAAGACTACCAAGTTATGCAGGGGATTTGTAAATCTACATAACTTAAACGAAAATTTACCGGAAGAGCATATAATCTGTTGCAACGATATAGAAGAGCAATCAAGTAGATAAGCCTACATACAGATATACAACGATTTTCCTTTTTTTAAAGTTCTGTGTAAGACAGAATCTAACGCGACAATGGACATTTTCGTGGCAAAAATCCTGAGCTCAACAAAAATAAATGCCCATTGATAGAAGAAACTCGAAAATAGTAACAAGTGACATACATTTTTCTTGAAAATGACATCAATATATTTCATCCGAGGCCTGCCTTTTCCGTTCTTCCCATTCGCGGCAATAAAATGTCTAAGTGACTTCCACACTTTTATTCAGGATTGTAGACCGGTTTCGGCAGTTACGCCATCATCACGTACAAGGATATACTAAAGTGCCACGTTAATGCCGAAATAAGACCTCCTCAGGATCCCACAGATCAGGAATACGCGGTGCTCTAACGCGGTGCTCTACGCGGTGCTCATTGTCTTTAGACTTTATTCTTCCCATTCCCTCGACGATTGTCTTCAAGTTCTTCAACTCGAGAGCCTACGAGCCGAAATTAGACCCAGAGTAATGCCATTTACCGTAACTTCATATCTGTGACAGGCAATCAACTGTAAAAAAAATGTGTTCCGAAAGAACGTACATAAAAATACATAGAAGAAAACAAGACATAGGTGAAATCTTCAGGGTCAAAATCCTCAAGAGATGTGATTCGAAGATTTGTGGGATTATCCGCTGAAGAATCAAACAAAAATAGGAAGAGATCCAATTTCGATCAGGAAAATACAAGGGAACACTTGAAGCACTTTTTTCTCAAGTTATTTAGAAAAGAATGAAGATACCGGCATCCATAGAATTTGTTGATAAAGCTGGAATTTAGAATATATTATTATATTAGCATAGACTTTGTTGGTAAAGCCAACTTAAATGAAATACTTCAAGGTCTGAAGGGATTCGGTTTCTCGTCCAATTAAAGGCTAGTGACACACGGTCCGGTATGCAGACAGGTGACGGTAATTTAATGTGAGAAGGAATAGGCTGAACACTGAAGAAGCAGGGATAACAAAATGCTTTCTGAAGGGATAAGTATGGTGTATATTACTTTTCAATGATTACCATGAAGAATTGATTAAAGCAGTGAAAGAAAAGATTTCAGGATTGAGGAGCAGCTATTGAAACTCTGTCGCTATGGATTTCCACATAGTTAAGCCTGAATCCTTCGAAGCATATTGTGTTTTGACGAGGCAGCCGTTGAGGCAATTACATCACAAACTATGTGAGATTCTGTTTAACCTAGGGATCAAACTATCGGGGCAATAAGATAAATGAGAGAAAAGGCAAATTCATCGTATGTGGAAGTAGAGCTGAGGACAAAACAATTGTTTAACTAACAATAAGGAAAAAGGCTCAAAGAGGAAAAGTTATGCTATTTGGAAAGTAGATCACTTGCGATAAAGGATGAAATGGTAGAATCCAGGTCGATAGGTCATTCTACCCGAAGTAACGTCAACGGAAAGAGGGAAACACATGCTAGGAAGTAAGGAACACAAGGAGAACTTTCGTATTCCTCGGTATTGAGGACGATAGTAGCTATCGAAAATTCAAAACATGACGCAATTTAAACGTGGTGCGACAGACAAAAAGGATTTTAAATGATCATGCAAAGTAACTAACAGCCGAAGAGTAATTCTAATCGAAAACATGTCGAGAATACAGACATTTTAAACGTGCGTATTTGTGACAAGATGATTTAATGAAAGCAGTCGTAGAGAAAAAAAGAATGGGAAGAAATGTTGAGGAAAAGTGAGTTTGGGATAGAAGAATTTAAACAACAAAACAAAAAAGAATTTATTAGGTACTAAACCAGGACATTAGTGAGGGGATGAATGCAGATGGGAGAATCGTGCGGACAGCGGCATCATAGCAAGAGCGGCACTGCGAGGACGATGGACCGTGCGCTATGAATCAATGGTGCACATCGTAGGGGAGTTCTGATTCCACGAGGACAGTATTACACGACCGAGTCTCCGGGAACGGTGGCTCGGGCCACAATGCGAGGGGGAGAGCACCGGAAGAGGGATTCGGGACAGAAAAAAAATGGGGGGACTAAAAAAACCGACATTTCCCATGAGTGCGGGGGAACTTCCGTTCGGGACATGGGGGCTCTACGAGGGACGCCTTCCGCAAATAACACTCGCAGCATGGTTCACACGGGAACCAAAGATTAACAGGTTTTTAATACAAGCAATAACCCAAAATAAAGCGAACGAGCTCGACGATTTGTACGAGAGAACAATGAATTTGGCGCTTGCCTTATTTCAAGACCAATAAGCAGCGTAATGAATAAAATACTGCTAGCAAGAAATACAACTGCAAATCCGCCGTGAGGTGGAATTTTCATGCCTGAGGAGATGCAAGAAAGAGTAACGAATAATGAATTGCCACTTAAGGTCACCGTTATTTTCAATGATTTTTTTGCATCCGGACTCTTCTGTTGGTCCATATAAAAAACTGGTTTAAAACACAGCGCTTGAATTACATTCAGTACGAGCAAATATTGGCCAAAATAGGCCAACTAGCTGCATGTGATCCTGTTATCTAACATGTTTCCATGTAGTATTATAGTTGCATGCCAATAGTGCATGTTTGGCGATCTTCACCCCTGCCACACACCCTCGTGGTGGCTTGCAGGGTATTGCGTAGATACAGATGTAGATATAAGGAAAGAAGCAAAAGCCTAACCAAAATTACCTAAGCTGTTAGAAGGCATTTGTACGAGATACGACAATAAAGAAAAGCCTTTGCTAAAGGCACATGATCAGTGAGCGTGACCACCCACCATCCAGTTTGTCCTAACCATTTGGCTACCAATATGTAACTTTCCCCGAAAGGGAGAGTTAACCATCCATTTTCCGCTACTTCCTCCTCCACGACATTCGGAATGATAGGCGGCTTCGTCAGTAGCCCATTGCGAATTTTGAGTCGAACAAATAAACCGGATATGGCGAAAAATCCATCTAACGTTGAACTCGCCCAGTTAACATACTGCCTCAAAGAAGGAGCTCAGTAGCTTACAACATCAGTCACTGTAATTCTACTGGGACCATTCTACTCTCTTGAGACTCCCACCGTGAATTCCTGTAATGATTTACTCCTCCGGTGCCACGGTCTTTCAAGGCTTGAAAGAAATTTCGGCGGCAGCTTTCCTTTGCACTCATAGGTACCAGCTATTTATAATAATATTCGGTAAATTTTTTCGATAACAACGGAAAGGCATACGGCATGAAATGAGGATCGAAATATGCGCCCTCATGGATTTATTTGTTACAACGCTGAATTGGAACATATCCATTATTTAAAAAATTCTATAAGAATTCAAGAAATAGATTAAGCTAATGAGTCAAAAAGGAAGTATCAACTTTGAAGTTCGAAGGTCAACTGCGAACTGGGAGATTCACGTTATGATGTAGAATAAACTGCATTAAAATAGTGTAATACTCTGAAAATATTTGCAAATACAATTTTATAACTGATAATTTCATGTGAATATAAATAAAATAGTCCTGATATGATGGGCCTTATATGATGGTATGCCTCAATAACTCCACCCACAAAGAGTTCCCCCTTTATCAAGTTTACCGCGCCAAAATTTCAATTCGTCCCGAAAGTCGCTGATATCTATTGATTCCCCATGTCTCCGTAATTACAGAATATAAACAATGACAAGCGCATTAATGACTTTAACAGAATATATATTGGGATGGATTTATGCCAACCTAAAAATTGTATTCCGAATGGAAATTATGTACGCACCACGTGAGGCGGTTCTCTTCCCGGTAACCACGCCGGTAACTTATTGATATTATTCCGCATTTTTCGTAAGAAAAGGAAATTGATCCTTTCTATTTTAAACGTACGATTCCTGTCCTCGGAAACATTCTATTCCACTGTCGGGGTGTTCCTATTTTGAGCGAATATATTCCTTATATTCTTAATGAAGAGTATCATTAAGGTGCGAAATTTTTACATAATTTCTTTTTATACTCTTCGAAAGTCTCCAGATGTAAAGCACATGATAGGATTCCTACTTCTTGACAGATTTTCAACGCCAAAGATTAATTTTTACACCGGTAAAGAAATGGTCACGAGAGGTATTTCAGAAAGGAAAGTCGTATCCATGATGGCTTTAACTGAACACTAAACGTGGGTGTGAAATTAGTGATGGAAAAATCGATTTCGATTAAAATCGAAAATCGAGTTTTAATAGTCAAAGATCGAGGAAATCGAGATCGAGCCATGATCTTCGAGTTTCGATCCAAACTCGATTTTTCAACTTCGATCGTGACCTCGTTTCCTTCGATCGTTTGATCTCATAAGCGCGTAGTAGTCAGTAGAGGTCCTCGATGAACTGCCACTGAGGTCACTTCTTGTTAGAAGTAGATGCCAGTAGAAGTTAGGCAATACCTCAACAGGCCACCCGTCGATAGGAAAGTCAACCTCAATCCTCTGAAAGTCTGGGAGGATATAAAGGGTGAATACCCCAACACGTACCGTTTTGCTATCAGAGTCCTGAGTATGATAACGTCATCCGTCCCATGTGAAAGACTTTTCTCTAAGGCAGGTAAAATTGGAAAGGCACGCCCTAGATCATCAAGAAAGAATCTCAATCAGTTGATCTTTCTTAAAAATTTTAGTGAAGCCGAATCGTTCCAAGCGGTGCTCTACATTAAAGTAAATTGTAAATTTTTACGACTAATAATTCAAGAATGTTTTCATTTTTAGGGATTTTTTATATTATTCAAATGTGTATTATGAGCGTGTTTTAAATGAATAATAAACATGTTTTTGTACCAACTGCATTTTTTCAAAAATGAACCGTAGATTTTTTCGATTAATCGATCTTTGGGTACAAATTTCGATTTTTGCTGAAAAGTCGAGCTTTTCATTTCGATTAAAAATCGATTGCTCGAAAAATCTATTTTGACCGACATTTTTCCATCACTAGATGAAATGCCTCATGAAAACAGCCGGGCATTTTAATTTGAGTTTTTAGTTGGTACCTGCCCCCTTGAGGGGAGACCGAAGCCTATGCCAAGCCAGTGTAGGTTGGTATGTTTCAAAAACAAGGATCATTACCACACCTGTTCAGCCATGTAGTTATTGCCTAATACTTTAAACATTTTAGCACAATGTATTTGAATCCTGAAACTGAATGTAATATTTATTCCCTTTCCAATGCATCCAAGCATGTCAAGCGCTTAATATTACTCACGCGCCTCGTTGTAATCAGTTCCCCTCATTAGGTCCAGTGCCATTTTGGGATGCATGATCTGCAATTTTTTGACTCAACGTACACTTTTTTGCCTAAGTGACAAGCAAATAGTCTCAACCACATATTTTCACTGGACTGAAAGACTCGTCACTCCAAAGAGTCGACTCCAAAGATGACCTTCGCAGAAACTGTGATTGCTGGTCAACAAAAGCAATATCTATCACTTTTACTAAACGTTTATCCACAACTCGGTTTCAATCAAACAATTTATATTCTCTTCCGTGTCAATAAATTGGTATTGCGATAACATAGCCTTAGTAGAGGGGTGCACATGGAGGAATTCTTTCCTGATAAAGTGATACTTTTTTACAGGAAATGAACGCTAATAAAAGGTAGTTACTATCATAGTCAAATGTTCTCCAAACGCTATTCTGAAATCCTTATCATGCCTTTCCTAAATCAAGAGTTAATT
Organism: Platycnemis pennipes; assembly: GCA_933228895.1. Lineage (NCBI taxonomy): Eukaryota > Metazoa > Arthropoda > Insecta > Odonata > Platycnemididae > Platycnemis > Platycnemis pennipes. The sequence goes on from OW121850.1 coordinate 117,848,525, forward strand.
TCTGGCGAGACATGGACTTCATAAATGGTACCCGTGGAAGCAGTTGCTAGACCTTTGCCAACACTTTTTGCTTGAATTGCGAGGTACTTGCAGGGCCTTGATGGATGACAAAATAACGGACGCGTTTTTATACGGCCTAAACAAGAACCAGCAATGTGATAAAAACTATGAAATCCGAACAGAGATGATGTTCAACATAAACAAAGTGAAAGAGGGCGAACTAACCACAAAAAAGCCAGACGGATTCAGCTACAAGGTAAGGAAACTGTCGGTTGCAATTGAAGAACCGGATTACAATGGATGAGATTAAAGACAATTAAATTTTAACTAGAATATAAATGAAATATATTCCAAAAAATCTCCACGGTCACTGTTCCAACAAGTAATCGAAATTATGCAATAACATGTATTTCAAATCTTATCTCACAGACAAATTATAAATTACAGCGTTATTACATAATGGAAGAAATGAAAATTTTGTAAATCGGTGGACAAAGGGTAGCACATATATAGGAAATTATACAGCCAGAAAAGCCAATGTAACTCTTAATGTCTGGAATATATCGTTTAAATTACCTCCCGTACAATTTAAACAGTGTAATCGACGAGCTTATGTAGTGGGTACCTACTGCTGTAAAATCTGCATCGATATATAACCCGGCCAGCAGCCGCAAAGTTGCATGGTAGGGTTTGGCATGTTTTCAGACGTATAATTACCGTATTACAGACGTATACGTAATTAATACCAGAATACATAACCAGCCGGGGAAAAAATAGATTGAAGTGAGATATAATTTTTAACAATTATTAAGACGTGTACTTTGGTTATGGGTGGAAGATTTGGCAACATGATTTTTTGCATATTCCGGTTCGACACTTGATTTCTCATAATTTGCCACTTACGCCTCTTCCGCTTCTGTTGCTGAGCATTAGATTTGGGTTTTAGATGCTCCAGAAAAATGGAGTGTCATTAGTACATACTTAGGGCGTATCATCATAGAGAATAGTCTATACCGCAGATATGTCTATACTTACTCTATGGTATCATTCAGAAATACGTCACAGGCAAAACTTTTTCCTAGAATAGGTACTTAATTTTTCAAAATACGACAAGGTGCATTCCGATAAAGGAATTACGATACTATCCACATAGTTTACGAGATTTGCTGAACAAAAATGACATGAAAAGACAACTTCTCACATACGTCACACATATAATGGAAATCAGAAGTAATCATATTCAATGCACACAAAAAATGGCAAATCGATTAAAATATCATCACCAAGCGTACAACATATTTCTTTTTTCGACTGTTCCTTCGCGACCCCTGCACTTCCAGCCCCGTAAGCTGCAAGCATGACAACCTCGGCTGCCTCTAATCAAAAGAGGAGCGACCCTATTTCAATATTGCGCGAGACACCATATAACATCTCACGATAAGATTCAGATCTATAATTTGAGTGCTGTGGAATGAAGTTACTGATATCGCCTAAATTTTACTGTCAACTCCTATCATAAAACACGATTTCACTTTGATTTATCTTTTTGAGATGCGTACCTATGGAGCCTATATTAAATACAAATTATTCCCACATTTACGTAAGGCTAATGACATCAACTTGCTCGTGTATCCTGAACACACCACTCTACTGATCATGAAAATATGCACAATGCGAAGAAAATGGGGAGAAACAGTGAAAGGTGCACACACAACGACCTGAACGCACTTCTCAACTCATATTAGTCCGCCTATGTTTCACGGGAAGTCAGCTGTGGCGTTCGAAGCCAATGCGTTACAATCTCACGAACGACGACAAAAGATAATTCATCCATCGCCGGCAAAAGGAGAGACACTTGGGCACTCCATGTCGGGCACTGCATTACCGACTCGAGCTCATAAGCGCGAAGAACACAAACCGATATCACGGCCATCGATTTTAGTAATCAGATAAGGTGCAACAGTCCAGCCGAGGGGAATCGATACGATAAACATTCCCTGAAGTGGCTTCTCTGGCAAGATATCGAATTCACATGCATACCAATCGGCGCGACGGGACGCCACAACTTTTGTGCCATTTTGGGTGAGAAAGACGAAGGAAAAGGGAGATGACGTGGAGGCAACGCCACCTACGCAATATCAAAATAAACTTAACATATGAAACGAGGTGATAGGAGAAAAAAAACATCTCTTCTGGATACGAATATGATAGTGTGCGCTTGAAACAAGGGCTTCAGTCGGAGCATTTCCAGCTCTGGTCGCAGAAAAAGAATTACGGATCACTGACTCGACGCCTCCGATGAGGGACCGAGTTCATGGAGGGGACAGCGCTGTCATTTCCAATATTTCCGAAGCCGATGAAACCCGATCAAAAAGACACAAACAAAATGCATCTAACCGCAGCCGCTTTCACCTTGGACCACTCAGCAGTAAACGCCAAAATTGTCACTGTTACTTTCGATCTCAATAAGACCAAGATTTATTCGGGCCGACCAAAATCCCATCACTAGCGACCGATACACTCCGTAAGATCCTTCGTTATTCATGGATAAAAGGCCTTATCCACGCCCGTTCGAACTAATAAGTACTGCTACGAGGTAAATAAAAACCGGCGACACTAAGGCCCGGTAGCTTAATGCACGAATAAGTGTTTTCTCCTATAGAATCGTCATCAATACGCTCTTTAGTCGCTGATCCTTGCGTCAATTACTGCCATAAATACATTTGGAAATGCGAATTTACAGAATCAAAGAAGTTATCGTCCGCAGTAACTGTCGATAAAAGTTAACCAGACAATATTGCATCGGACCTAGGAGTCTCGGGAAACGGAAGACTCCTGAAACATTTGTATCGAACCACTTTGGAACGTGTGCAAATGAATCAATATTCTCCCCTATAAATTAATAACATAATCACCTAATAATATTCCCTATAGACACACATAATTCCAGCATAACAATCACGAGAACCATGAATGTACTATATCGGGCAACAAAGATAAGGGATGTCACTTCTCGCGAAATGACGGTTAGCATCAACAACTATCAAGAGATCTATGTGCTACAGAGTATAATTATACAAAGTTTAATTACTACTTGATAAAGAAATACTACTTATTAATTGGCTCGTATTTTTTCCTACACGCGAACATGACATGCATGCATGGCAATAATCAGTCTATCAACTGAAATGAGCAACCAGTACCACAAAATCAAATAATAACGCACCAACAAATGACATCGTTTTGATGTTTGCAGAATGAATCTTCAATTATAATAGATGAAATAGATTACACAACCACTGATGAATATGAAAAAAGTATAGTCCAATGCACTCACACATTGCTCGTACAAAAATACAGAAGGGGCGATGCATATCAAATCTACAATCCAATTATCCACGTATTGTGCCAACCACGAATTATCGGGAATTCTTACATGAAAATTTTAACCTGAATTTTCTTCATTGCTGTAAAGTCATTAATGCTAAATCAATTAAAACAAGCCCTTCCCTCCTAGGTTGGCTGAAGTATTGATAGGAACAGGTTTTTTTTAGATTAATGGTATGCCTAATGGAATTCCTCCCCAAGAATATTTGTCATATAATACCACGCAATCAAATCAGTCGAGCATAATCACTTCATAAAAACCTTCGAGATCTCAACGCGTCATTTGAAGCTCCTCTCCAGTGCCTGACGGTATATTAGATTTCCTTCCCCAGGGATTCCTTATCGTAGACAATTTCACTGTTGTCAATGCGGGTACTATGGAGAGCTCAAATACTTTCTATAATACGACCTTGATGGATGAAAGGTATGACGCTAGTAGGAAGGTAATATGGATCTGCAGAACTGAAATAGTTTCTAAGAAAATGCCTCACGGTCTTAGGAACACAACTAATGACAGTGATTCTTAGGAAATCCCATAGTAAAATCATGAAGTGTTCGAGAAGTGAGCCTAAACCAATCCAGATTGGATGGTGAACATTCTCCATAAAACACAAGAGATAACAACAGCCCTCGACAGATAAGTTGAGGAAATGATAACCTGTATTACCAATATGCCTCGGGACACACCTGTAATAAGCAAACGAAAGGATTTGTATAATTTCCACATAACGTCGATGAAGACTCAAGGCCATTCTTCAATGGACGTAAGCTGTAAGACGTAAGCACCTGCCGTAAATGTTGAGAGATGCTAAGTCCCATCTTTACGTCTTAAGGTTGGGGAAATGTCAGGCAATCAGAGTACGTCATCAGTACCGTCGGAGTCAGTCACGGTCTTTGAGTAAGTATTTCTGAACAAACATACAAACAAACACGTGAATGAATTCGGGCAAGATTCAATTACAAGATTGAATATTGGAATTCTCAAAAAAATAACAATGAATATGTAATGATATGCCTCGCAAACACAATTTCGACACTTATGTCTTCGATATCCATGTCGACCATTCACAGCTTACATCAACACTGGAGATTGACTGTCGTGAGAAAATCATACGGCTTACGTTCACTGTAGAATGGGATTTATAGGTGAATCGTAGTCCTTAGTCACCAGTCTCCTCGCAAAAAAGAAGTGAAATACCGGGGACCAATGTCATGGCGAAGCGAAGCGTAGGGAGATAAACACTGGGGAACTCTCTTTGAGTCTTGATTTCCTTTGAGGTCGCACTTACCGTATCTGGCGTGGAGAGGACAGCGCGGCCCGCCGTCGCCGGCGGGTGTCGAATGTCGCACTCGGAGCGGACGGCGGCAGGCGGCTCACGCACCGGCCGACGCCGTTCGGGGGACGGACAACGCCAACCCGATCCCTTCACCCCTCTCCTCCGGGGTCTTTCGATGGTGACGCGCGCTGACCACAGCACCGCCGCGACCTCACCAGCGCACTGCACGAACGAGAGGACACACACACACTTAATGCGGGAGGTGGAACTTGGACAAAAACGGGATCGGTGGAGGAAGAAGATGGCTTGCCCTTACACCGAAACCCCAGACCTACTCAGAGCACTCGGCGAGTGAGGGGTCGGAATAAGTCGAGGGTAGTCGAGGAGTATTATCCCGACTCGTGAGGAAGAGAGAGAGAGATAAGGGAGCAAGGCTCTTGAGCGACTGAAGGAACTCCCACTTCTTCACTCCCTCTCCCAGTTCCCCACATGATCCGTTTTTTTAGGGGGAGGGGAGGAGGACGAAATGAAGAAACAATTGAAGGTGATGGGCGCAAGAGAAAGATAAGCGCCATGCGGTGCGGGGGTGGGGCACCGAAGTGGAGAAGGAGCAGAGATAACGCGTGCAGCAAGACTTGTTTCCGCGAATAATTTGCGGGAGAAAGATGTTCACGTACCACACCACACGTCCCGGTCCCTTTTATCGACATCAAGAAAGTTTTAATATTTCAGACCGTTGCCCCTTGAAGGAGGCTTTCATCGACCTGCTTTGCTATACTGTAACAGGAAAAAGAAAATGAAGATAGGTGATTTTTTTACGGTTAATATTTTACTGTCTCTACCATTTCAGCAACACTCGAATATAATATTTTGATGTTTGACCTAGCATCAAAAATGTTTACATACATATAGCAGCATATAATGATTATTAAGACTGATACCCATCCATCAAGCAAATTCAACAACGCACGTTCCACCTAAGACAATTTCTCTACAATCGTCGACGAATGGAACAAGACGACTGTGGAAAACAGTCTACCATGAAAACGAATAATGGCATCGATATTCAAGGGCCGGAACGTGTAATCCGCGATATTTTTCCTACTTCAATACATTTACGGTAAATGGGCAACAATAAAAATAGCTATTAATTTTCACAGCATGCATATATCCAAAACGGCGTTGCAAAAGAATTTACTTGTCACATCGTTCGCCGAAAGCGATGACCTTTCATTAATTCTATCGACCCCCATTCTAATTCCGAACTCGAATACGCCTCATAAATTGTCCTAAAACGACCACCTAAAGTCGACATCGAATGGTGCGAGGACAATGTTACCTATCTAAATATATGTACTCACTACCACACGATACAGTACAGTTTCCAATAGTTTAAGGTGTTTGGTGGAAGCCAATTCACGAAAATTATTGCGATGACAAGCAAATTAGAAAACTAGGTTGCTGGAGAAGATAACGAAGAAGTTTTAAGAAGAGTGAAAGAAAATGAGTTCAATGAAAACTTCGCAGATATGACGGGAGAGCTACATCGATCTTAGGTATAGACACGAATGATTGTGGAAGTTATTCGTCGAGGGAAAAGTGAAGGGAAGGAATGGCCATGGAATACCTAGCACGAGACAAATGAAGTAAGCAGTGAGGGATGTAAAAGAGAAGAATTACGTCAATGTGCAGAGGTGACATGACAGAAGGATCGAATGGAGAGCTGAGCCAAACCAACCTGAGAGGATAGATGACGATGATGATATCAGACGAGGAAATTAATGAGTTAGTTGGTCGTATTCAAATTGACGATTGGCATAAAAAAGAAACTGATTAAATTTGTAAAAATGTGGAACGTTTTAGACTCACAATGGGGGCGTTTACTCGGAACCGAAATCGCAATTTTGTACACGAAATCGTTAGATGGGAACAAAAAAAGAATTTTAGTGAAAAAAATTAATCGTCTAACCACAACCATTCACTCATAAATCAAAAATTAAAATAGGCAAAAGGTGACGCCCACCGAAGTGTCTGCTGTGATAACATTGACGCAATTTTCCTCCCGTCCTTGACTGCTTTTCGGGAAATGGAAGGGAGTGGAGGGGGGTTCTCGGAAGGTCTGCTCGCACAGATGCTGTCGCAACTGTCCTATTGGCTGAGTCAGATGTGTCCCCCCCATTGCGATAAGACAAAGTAGCTACGCGGGCTCGGACGAAGTCGTTATAAGTGAGACGTTATACGTATTGCACCACGCCCACTTTTCCGAAAGGGTTAAAAACATCAGTTTTTCGCCGCTTATAACTCGAGAAATAATTGACGGATCAAAAAGCGGAAAAATACGGGTATTTTTATTTTACAAAAACTCTATCAGATTCGGCAAAAAAATATGGTAAACGACCCCATTAGTGCTAACGACAGAAACGGACAGAGGATAAAATTTTAACTCGTTACGTTTAATGTACCTCTTGAATGTTTGTCCTTTGGCCGGCCAATAAATTTCCTCAAGTAATTTTAGTGGGATGATGGAGTGGAAACGATGCCTTTGTCGGCTCTTTCGTGGTTCTCGTGAGGACTGCTCCAAAACTCGAGGAAGAAAGGAGAAGGCTTTCCGCGGCTCGTGAGAGATTAAAGGAGCTCCATCAACGACTCCCCTTCCTCCATTTCCCAAACTACTCACTCTGTCGGCAAACAAGACTGTCGGTGAGTTCACATCACTACGGATCCAACAGTCATGTTCAAACTGACCAAAATTAATACAGTATTCTCGTAACTCTCGTGAATTCAACTTTTTCGTTGCAAATTTGTTTCTTCGTCATAAACTAGACGTTGTAAGTGTCCCAACATGGCACAGGGGACTGTTGATTATCATTACATACGGTACGCTTTCTGTATGTTTATGTTACCAGGTCGGAATGGAGCATTGTTCCTAAGAGCTGGTCTAGGAGTATGAGGGTCAAACTACCAGAGTGCCGGTCGAGTATTACTCTGATGTCGAGCTGTATTGTGAATGAAGAAGGATGAATGGTTAGGAAACACTCGTGCCGTAAAATGAAGCGTTTAAATTTCTCTTTTGAGTTGAATGTGATTTCAAGAACTAAAAAATCTCAATCTACCAACAATCATATTTAACAAAATCTTATACACTGGAGATTCGATTTATTAATTCCCGAATTCCGTTTCATTGCCCTCTCTCTCCTAAAACATCCAAGTGTCATTCCACCCCATAGAAATGCAATAAAATAAAGACAAAATGAAGCGTACTGAATGGTGACGCTTAGCGCCGAACCTAATTGCGTTTAACCAGCAACCGAGTTTTCAGTGGACATTTACCAAGTTTTACGAATTTATTCACCACGGAACTTTCCTTCCGCCTCTAGCCCGACACTACTAATTTTTACCCAGAGAATTTTCGAGCGAGGGGCAATTTTTGCTTATGTGTCATGTTGGGACACTAACAAATTTGTTTTGGATTCGGCGAAATAAGTGTTGCGTCTGTTCCCACGAAAAGTTATTGCGTGTTGGTCGTTGGATTTCTCGTGGTTAATCCATAAGTGCTGTTCTTTATTCTAATGGTCACATCAGGAAAAGAGCTGGGCAGAACCTGTGTCTATCAGCACTGCAACGGTCACTTTATTAAAAAAAAAACGAATGGTTCAATTGCACTTGAGTTCTGGATGAAAAGCATATTCTAACCGATCATCATAAAATATGCATGGGAATCCACAGATTTTTTCATTTTAGTTATACCACAGAGTAAGTATAGTATACTTCTAATAATAATATTATACTTACTCTATGGTTATACAAAAAAAACGCCTATAATATTTTTTTTTAATATGACATTTTTACGGAATGCATTTGCACGTTTTTCAAAGGTGAAATTATGCTCAAAATGTAACTGCAATCTCTCTAATCGTAACATAGTTCTGGAACGACCAAGCTTTCACGAGTTAACGAACTGATTAAAATTTATTAGGAAGACAACACACAATGGATAAGAATACATAAAAGTGAACTGAACAGAAACGAATAGTTAAAAACAGCAACATTGTAACATCTGCTCGTATTTTGCACCCATTCCAGTTAATACGGCATTTCAAAGTAGGCATTTTAACATCGTTGGGGTTATCTCCAATGTCTCAGGCTCAACTTTATGGAAGTTCATTTTATCGTAAATAAAAAGGAAAACTTTGTTTTATTCCACCAATTTATCGTTGGGGTTCTTTACCTCCGATCCTAACAATCAGGAGTAACCATTAACATATTTGAAGGGGGTCGTGATGGTCTAGTGGGTAGAGCACTGAGCTACTGACCGGAGGGTCAAATCTCGGTCAAGAGCCTTTCTGGACACCCCTATCTAAAATCCTCGCGATTCGATTATCTGCATGTCAAAACTTCGTAGGAAATCGGAGGTGGACCAGGGAAAGGAACTGGCCCCCCTACCCTGAATGAGTGAGCTCTACTCTTACCTATCAAAGACCAACCTTTGGGTTGAATCACTGAGTGAGTGAGTGAGAACATATTTGAGGCTGTTCATAAACTATCTAAAGTTAAGGGAAGAAGGAGGGGTCGGGCCAATATCAACGATGCACTACATCGATATGGAGAGTGCGGTACAGCTTTCCGCTACGTTGGGAGAAAGACGCATTTTGAATATATTCTTTTCTTGAACAATAATTAGCGGCAAAAATATAATAATACTGATAAATAAGGTAATTAAGAATAATAAAAAAACAAGTTCCAACGGGGATAGGTTTTTAAGGGAAGTGGGTATCAGAAAATGTTACGGAACGTTACAGGAAATTTGAAGGGGGAGCGATGAAAATAGGAAAATAGCTGAAAAAAATAGTTGTCTGCGAGGCCAAAAGAACTCTTCTGAGAACAACCTAGAGTGAACACTGTGCAGTAGTACAAAGTGGAATCCCTTCAGGTTTATATTCTACTCCGGGTTGCTAGGTCATAGGAATACTGTAACTGGGCATTTAAGAATTCAATTAATGACAGCGTACCGATTTGAAATGGGCTTCATGCTATCTCAAAAACCTACTAGCATACTCAATTCTCTGTGGCTATACAGAAATATACTCTACACAGCACCATTTCCTCATCCTGCTCCTTAGTACTTTTAATGAACTTTTAGCCAAGCCAATCCTTCAAAATTCTGTCCAATATCCAATTTTTTTCCCTCCAATTCCGGCTTATCAAAGAATTTACCTTCCGAGATAGACTTAAAACTCCACTCTCTCGATCCACCACTTCAAAATCCTCTTTCTCATCAGCAAATATTTAACACATTTTCATTTGACCTCTTTTTCTAAAATCAATTTTTCTCAACTACTCAAATATTACACAACAATTGGCAGGCACTTTCTACAGTAATTCTGCAAAGTTTACGGCAAAAAAAGCAGTTCACATTAAGATATGAATGAAAGGCATTGGAAAGCAAACATATTACAATTTAGGCTCACCTGTTCAAATCGTACGGAGACCTATTAGGGAACTTCGGATCGCATCGCATGAATGACAGTAATTAGTTTGGCCCTCACCAAGAGCAATTTGTGCTGATAGCTTCAAGCCTGGGCCCGTATTCTGTAACTCGTTATCACCGGTGATAAGCCTTCACCGGTGATGAACGACACCTATCACCGCTCTTCCGATTCTATAACGCGACGAGGTGTTCTTCACCCCAAACACGGTGATATCACATCACCTCCTCAATAGCCGCCCTATATCTCATCACCCCCTAAATACATTGAGGTTCCACCATCATGTTACCGAGAAACAAACATCGTGCGTTAATTAATGATGTTAATGTAGTGACTCTGACGCAGTTTAAATTAAACAAATGGCACGTGCATATAATAACAACAATTACAATAGTATATTTCACTTCTCATCACTGGGTGAAGAAACTTCACCACTCAGTTACAGAATCGGAAACGATAAGGACGGGTGAAGTTTTTCGGTGATGTCTATCACCGGTGATAGATATCACCCAAGTTACAGAATACGGCCCCTGGTGTCACACGCACACACGGGAGGTAGGGATAATAAGAAACTCCTTTAAGTCCCGCTACATGGAAGGTAGATGAAAAAAAGGCAGTTCAATTAAACGTGACGTAATTAGCGGACGAAGGCGAGCCACTATGATTACACCAGGGGAGGGGATTGCACCAAATGGCCGAGGAAGAAATGATCCCGGAGCAGACAAGAGGCAGCCGCGCCGGGCTGAAGGGGAGGTACGCAATAAATTACCTTAGGTGCCCCATGCGCTTCTTGTCACGGAGTCACGAAGGAAATCGTTTTCATTGTATCATCTTATCCTCGACGACGACTTTACTGTATTGTTCCATTTCCGCCCGTTAAAATGAAAAATTCACTTCTTTTACAAATCGAAAATATTTAAAAGAAAAACCTAGCCTAGAAATCAAGCATATCATCAGGATCTGGAGGATTTCAATGAAAAATTGAGATTCTTTAGGCTGGGAATATCGCCCTCAGCTGGTTGTTTAACCACAAAGAGAAGTCATTCTAACATAAGGCAAGTTTTAGAAAGTAATGAAAAAGGGGTTAACTTTGCGAAAACTAAACTACGGGAGCAGTTTGACGGGTATAGGTATGTACTAATAGGTAACATTACACACATTAGCGTGTCATAATTCTCTTCAGCACTGATAATAACCAAAATTAAGCAAAAAAATACAAATAGATTTATAAAAAAAGAGATGCCTACTGAAAACCTTAAAAAGAAGACGGGACTTAATAGGCCACATCTTAAGACACGATGAAGACAATCGTCGAGGGAAAGGTGAACGGGAAGATTGAAAAAGGCAGTTCTCGTATGAGATATATAGAACGGGTTGTGAAGGATGTAAAAGAGAAGAATTACGTCACAATGAATAGGTTGGCCGATAGAAGAACCGAGTGGAGGGCTGCGTCAAACCAATCCTATGATTGTTGACCCACGATGATGATTTTTCACAGTAAATTGATACGAATATTAGGATAGAACTTTCGTAAAAAAAGGGAACATCTGCATTTAACTGAAACTGTACAGTGAAATGACGCCTTACGACGTGCCGACACCAATATGATTGGCATACGGTGACATAATCAAGTGAAGAGGCTGATCTAAACCTAATCCAGAATCTGAAGCGCGTGGGCTGTGGACGGAATGAATAGAATGAAGAAGGAAACGAAAGGATAAGCTCATGGATTAATTATAACTTTCCTAAGTAGGAGAACAGATATAAGCCACAGAGTAGGAACTGGGGCTTACAAAATTTATAGTTACATACTCGCACACCTCGTTAAAAAAAGGGTCGTCGAGGGTTCCCAGGATGATGGTGTGATAATGCTATTAATATAGTAAGATGTTGAAAGAATGTACAGCTGCAAAGGTGGTTCCCACGCCAACCATTGATCGATAATTACTCGATGACTTCGAGCCTCATCTACCAACTCTACAGACATTTCCGCTAAATTAAATGAGCCAGATTATTCGGGATTCAAAGTTGCTTCGGTGGCTCCAAATACGTTATGAGAGCCGAAGTCTATGATTAGTGGATACATAAAAAAGAGTAATTAGACTAGGACTAACATTCCATTTTTATTCAAGATTGTAATTCCAAATTCCTTAGAAAGCATCACTCACAAAAATAATCCTACCACTTTTTCTAATATTTTTACCATTTGAAGCTGCCTAAATGTCAAGAATAATACAAAATAGACACCTTATTGTATTTGTTACAATGATTACTTTCATCGCATGTCCACGTATCACTTTCTTGACCACCTTCTTCACTCTTCCGAAAATATACTGATACGGCGGCTAAAGATGATTAGTGAGGGTCGGCGACCTGATGTGAGAGAGGATCACCGTGCAAGCATAAAGGGAACAGAAACCATTTAGCGACGCGCACACTGATTGCATTAGAGCAGTACCCGCCAGCTCGATATTTCGCGCGAAGGCAGCGCCGGAGTTAGCATCACGACTCCGGGCGGGGAAGAGAACAAAAAAGTATCGGAAAGCAAAAAACTGCGAGGGTGTTGATGGCACACTGGGAGCAGAGCGCCATCAGCTGCTCAAGAACTGCGGAAGGCGCGGGAGCGCGGCTGCAGAGAAAAAAATTGTCGGGAGTGTTTCGCCTCGAATGTGCCGCCGAGCCTCTGTGGAACATGTGCCGCGGAGAATCAGTCCTCACCCTCTCTCCCTTGCCCTTTGCAGGGCGCGCCCCTCATGGTGCCCGGCGGGACGGCTCTTGCCAACAATTCGGCCGCACAGCGCGATTCCGCCAGATCTTCCCCACGATGAAAGCCAGCGCACGATTCCGGAAGTCAGAAATTGCCTCTCGTAGCGGAGATGGGACGTGCCGAGCAATGAACCTGGACACTCTCCACCCGAGTTGGAACTCGGCTACCCCCGATATTCAAGTGCACTTTTCATTCGACCCGCAAATGCCGACGGCAGCGTCGACGACTCACCTGCAATTGCGATTGATCGATAGTTTTCCTGGAGGGCGGTTTAAAGTACTGACCTTCCAACCCAGGAGTACGGAATAGTCTCCGAAGCAGCAGATTTGTATCAGTTTATTACCGGTCCGCACTTGTGAAGAGCACTGGAAGTCCAGTGCTCCGTGCGTCGGATGGGACGTTGAATTGTGGACCCCTGGGCAACTTTTGGTAAGAGCATATGAATGTCGACGCCGGATCCGCCTCCGTCTCCTTCCCACATTCCCATCTTTTCCAAAGGTTCTACATCCCGGATTCCCGTATCCTTTCTGACGCAAATAACCTGTTTTCAGTCAACTTCCCTGATAACAGCAACAATGAAAACGATAGTTTTCTACCGGCTCCGACAATCTTTGAGGGAATGTCCCTACTCTTTGTAGCATTGCTTTCACCCGATGGCCCCTATCCTAAGCTATTTTTTCCTATAGATCGCGCAATTCCTGGCTCTCTTAATTCCATTTAAATAATTTTCTTCTCCTACCTCTACGTCGTTTACACAGCATTAAACCTTCGTTAAGGGTCTTCAGCATTCTATTACCTCTAATTACCATTCTATTCACCCATACTTTAAACAGGGTCCTGAAATATGAGTACGATCGTACTCGTATGTTCGAACATTCACTATTTCCGTTCGGATTGTGCGTTCATAACATATATAATCAACTCTTACCCTGATTATTCATAACAGAATTTAATTTATGTGTGATTGGGGTCACATTCCAATGAATACCGATATTATATTATTTTTATTATGAACATGACGGAGGAAGTACATGAAAGTGGAGAAACGCATCGTAAGTAAATTCGCGAGCAGAGACAAGAACAAAATTCTTCTGGAAGAGGCAAAAATATAAGATTACCAGCAAATCAGCATCCAAAAAAATTAACTCAGGTCAATTTTGAAAGCAATGAAATATAAATATAACAAAAAATCACGTCCATCAGAGGTAAGTTGATAGTTGACCGGGTTGACTTGGTGGAAATGCGAAATTATTAAAACAAAATACACCACTTAGTACAATTCCACTGTTTTTTATTTGGCATTAACGGGTTCCCGACGCTACACTCACGTCAATTTCAAGAAGTCTGGCAAGAAACAGAGCATGGAAAGGTCTTAAATATATGTGTCTTAGTGGGGGCGGAGAAATGGGGAGGAGAATCTTCTCGGGGGAGTTTAATCCATCAGAAATGGCTATCAGCAACAAACAAATATTTCATAGAATGTCATTCATGTGAAGTGTGTGAAACTTCAAGAATATCACATAAATATCCCATCAACACTTAGCACCAAATAAAACGGGAAGGTAAGAAAATGATGTACAACTTGTAAACCAATTCAAAAATATAAAAGCATATTAAGAATTAATTAATTACGAAAACCCTGAAAGCTAAACTCTTACTGCGATAATTCAAATTTACGTTAGGTCAACTGATTTAGACCATCCACAGACGACGAAAGAGAAAATATGCATTTGTATGTGTGATAGCACAAACATTGATGATGAATAAATGCCTCAAAATAATTAGAAACTAATTATTAGACATTCAACGCAATGTGTTAGGAAATTTTTTTCACAGCCTGTAACGTATAAAAAATGGAAAAAATAAATTCACTGCTCAGCTCTTACGGAAATAGTCCTAAGAAATAAACATAGGAGCTTCATAGAATTCCACCACACCTTACCCCAAAAGTTAATCGTTATCTATTGCATCCTTTTTATCTTTTATCTTGTCACTCACTTACAACAGACTAAAAATCAAATACGTAAACAGAAGAAAATTTCACCTCGCATACACAAGTTCACAGGTAATCTACGAGATACCTGTAAACACGAGAGTTTACCCTGGTGCGAAGAGAGAGCTAGCGACCACGTCATTACCGTTTTCTTCCTCAACTAGAGATAGTGCAGAATAGGAGACGCCCACACCTATCAAAGAATACAAATATGCGTTAAAGGGTGGCCACCTGCTCTCCTCCTCGTTCATGAAAGTACGGTCATAATAACTCCCTTCAGAGAACAATATTGTGACAGAAGAACTGGTATTTAATAGAGCGAAGGACGGAATACCTCGTTCTCAATCAAATAAGAGGGAAGACGAGTGAGTAGCGAGGGGTCGTAGTGGCTTAGTGGGTAGAGCACTACTGACAGAGGGTCCCGGGTTCAAGTCCCGGGCAAGAGCCTTTCTGGACACCCCCATCTAAAATCCTCGCGATTCGATTTTCTGCGTGCCAGGACTTCGTAGGATATCGCAGGTGGCCCATGGAAAGGAACTGCCCCCCCTACCCTGAACGTGTGAATTTCACATGCCATTGGCAGTACGCGGTGAGCTCTACTCTCACCTATCAAAACCAACCTTCGGATTGAAGTGAGTGTTCGAGTGAGTGAGTAAGATGATTACTTCATTACACAATATCAGAATTACAAGCCTTCACGGTAAACCTGCAAAAATATTCACCACAAAGTACAAACTAAAGCCTAAGCGACGAATTTCGCACATCAATTCCTCAAATTTCCCAACCTACTGCACATCAGCCTTAGGCTTTGGACTAATCTGAAGGGATACATAACAGTTATAAAATCCCCCAAGTCGCCATAAAGATTATATAACAATGTTCAGGCTTCACTTGTGGAACCACATTGCGATAATGACCTTGACAATGACTGTGTTAGTCGAAACCTGGATCGGAAGTAATAAAACTTGAGGAATTTTACTAAGTGAAATCATTTCCATTATTGCCATAAAGAATTCATTTACAGTTACCTGTCAACAATTCACAAGAATAAGATGTAACAACTATACCCACTATAAGTCTACGGCCATTCCAGCCCAAGACTCCAATTTTCTGATTTCAAGCATTATGTTCGATACATTTTACTCGCCCAAATGTAATACCCATCGACTTTTTCGTCCACTACAAGCTTGGAAAACATCTAGCTCCGAGTATAGTCCGATTTCGTAGGAATATTCATGAACAATGGTGATTAATACTATGTAGATCCGGAATGAAATTAATATGTCTTAAGAAATTTACGTTTAATCCAAAAAAATATTTTTAATCACAACCCCAAAATGACTGGAGAAAACACCGCAAGTTTTCCGTCGAAGAGAGAGGAGAGAATTACTGTAACCACTAACGGCATGACCAGAAGAACGTTGTGAGATGAATGACATTCCTACTGTTTAGTTAATATTCTAAACTGAACATTTTTGCGCACAATTTTGATTTTAATGGCCGGTGGCCGATATGTACCACCACAGAGTAAGTGTACTACATACTGTATTAAGGCCGCTTTACACGATACAATTTTTTGCACAATTTCTTGTACAAACTCTTGTATATACTGTAAGAAATTGTATGTTTGTCTGAATGGAATTAGAACACGTTCTATTTCCCGTTCAGTTATTCAGACAATCGCACAAGTTTTCGTACAATTTGCCGCTTTACACGGTACAATTTCCTCATGCGAGAGTTTGTACAAGAAATGGGGGCGTTTACTCGGAACCGAAATCGCAATTTTGTACACAAAATCGTTAAATGGAAACGAAAAAAGAATTTTAGTGAAAAAATTAATCTTCTAACCACAACCATTCACTCATAAATCAAAAATGAACACAAGCAAAAGGTGACGCCCACCGAAAATGCCACTGTGATAACATTGACGTCATTTTCCTCCCGTCCTTGACTGCTTTCAGGGGAGGGGAAGGGAGTGGAGGGGGATTCTCGGAATGTCTGCTCGCACAGATGCTGTCGCAATCGTTCCGATTGGCCGAGTCAGCTGTGTCCCCCCCATTGCGATAAGGCAAAGTAGCTTCGCGGGCTCAGTTGTGATTGGACGAAGTCGATATACGTCAGAGGTTGCACTACACCCACTTTTCCGAAAGGGTTAAAAACATCAGTTTTTCGCCGCTTATAACTCGCGAAATAATTGACGGATCAAAAAACGGAAAAATACGGGGATTTTTATTTTACAAACTCTATCAGATTCGGCAACAAAAAAATATGGTAAACGACCCCATTGTACAAAAAATTGTATCGTGTAAAGCGGCCTTTATACTGTATTGTACGGTACTGCTATAAATGAACTTTTTTTGCAGATTTTTTGAAAGTTCACATTTGAGTTAAGAGTTATCCTCTCACAGTCAGTGACATTCCTTTAGCTCTTTTTGACAGGAAATCATCAGCGTCCACATAGAATGCAAATTTCTAAAATGAATATATTTGTATGTTAGAAGCCACTTTGACTGTTGACTGTTCCAAAACTGATATTTATAGCACCGAAATATTTTTTTTCGTGGAAAGTAGTGGTTCCCCACCTCTTTGGTCTCTTGCACCGAGAAATAAATGCAGTAGTATTACGTATAGGTAGGTAAAAACTTCACGTACCAGTGCCGGTACAAATACCAGAGATTGGGAACCGTTGGTATGAGGCAATTGCTAATGTTTCCCTGAGCCTATTTTTCTTTCCAATGATGACAATCCAATTTAAGTATCATGGAAATCACAACCGGAAGCAATAGGTACCGAAGAGAGATTCTCTCTCGATTAACATTAATTTCACGGTCGAGGGAATGTAAATAAACATAGCACGAGCACAGACCCGATACCGGAGGCAAACTACCCCCTCCCTAACTGGCTGGTATTTTTAACCATCAACCCAAACATTCAAAACAGTTTGAATGCATGAGTCAAAGGAATAAACTGTGGTTCCAGTGCCTATCTCGGACATTCTTTTACGACACGAGAGGGTTGGCCATCATAGAATGGGACATCACTAGAGAGAGAGAAAAAAGTCTATCCGAGCCACCTCGCTCCCTTCCCGGGAGATGAAAGGAAGGACTGTTGCGGCCCTTCGTTGATGGGGGCGGGGATAATACGCACCGATGGCGGTGAAAGGAAAAGGCGGTGCCTCCGGCAGGGGAGGGACGCGCGAGAGGGAAGGACGATCTTAATTAACTTCGTTCTGGAACTGGTGAACCACACGCGCGGAGGCCCGATGAGAGAGGATCTGTTGTGCCCGGGAGCCACGGGTCGGGAAGGCGGCTCAGGGACAAGCCGAAGTCCCACAAGCGGGAGCGAAAGAAATTCATCCTCCCGCGTTCCAGAGACGCTCAAAAAAAAAAAAAAAAGGCGACGGATAGATTTCTGCAATAGCCAATGGTAAATACGCCGCGGTACATTGCGCCAGCGGCGAGACCATGACCCACCGCTACTGAAAAAAAGACGTTTGCCAGCGCAACACAGCGCATTTGTAGCTGGAGTAAAAATTACCCCTCGATGAAAACATTTCACGCTTATTGAAGCATAAAAATTCCAATAACGCTGTGTAAGTATATACAGCCGCAGAAGATAAAATGAACATAATTTTACATTGCTCTGGAAGTGTGAAGTGGTAATACAGATATAGATAGTATGCCCCAAGAATTACGCCAATTCCAACAGTAATGAGTTAAAAGTTGAGTTAGTCTCCCACTGTTTTGAATGACGTTTCTATAAGCCAATACTATGCAGGAATTTCAACGTAACTCGAAAATGATGTTCTAGCCAAGAACTCTTCGACAATAAAGAAATATATTCCTGGAAAAAGGAAGAATTTATATTAAAAGCTTAGAATATTTTTAGAAGTATTTTCTTTTAGAGAAAGGGAGGTCTGAATCTAACCTCTATATGATCAAGAGTGGAGACAACACGACTATTCATCTCATCTCTCTAGATACGTGCGCTTGGTTATAAAGCAGGACAACCATGTGGGAAAGATTCGTCCGCGGTCGAGGTAGATTTTTCCGGATTATTGACAGAATGTTGACCCGTCCCCGCCTCACACTGCACCCATGACGACAGCACGGATGAGAATCCATAGATTTCCGTCAAAGCCTGCCCGGAAGGCCACAGTATGGCAGCTATGGCAAGACGCCACCATGACGTTTGCCAGGTCGACGTCCCGAGAGAGAAATTGGTAAACGGGATATTCTGATCACTAAAACAGCATTGCGAGCAAAAGGTCCCCTTGAGAGAGCATTTCACCGAAAATTTACGATTTGGCCAAAATGACATCCCGTGAAACTTCCAAGGATAAAAAAATGTATGAACTAATTTATGCAGAGAATAAATGTCACTTAGAAAAAGCCATACAACTTCTTTGCCCGTGTTACATATCATGGTCCGTTTATAGGATCCGCACCAATCATGAAGTTAGGTACTCCGTAAGCCAGCCGTGGTAGCCAGGTCGATAACGCACTGGCCAGAGGACCGAATTCTCACAGATTTCAATCCCATCCAGAGGTAGGGGTTGAAACCGTCGGGATTTTCTCGAATAGGTAACCAAGGATTTACTTGGTACAAACACGAAATGTTCGCAAATTTGGCTTGTTTGAATTGTTCATTACAATATCAGTCAAGCGAAAACAATGAGTGAGTTGTAATGAGCGATTCAAATACACCGAATCTGCGATCCATTCCTGTTTACACCGAGGGAGTAAACAGGAATGGTTACCTATTCGAGACAATTTCAAACTCACGGTTTCAAACTCACCATTTAAGGAGGCTCCACCGAATTATGTAGATGACATTTTTGTGAAAATTTCGGAGCACACAATTGTTTGGCCCTTCTATCGATTGGCAATAAAATAATAAGGCCTTTCCATCATATATATTTAAAAAGACGTTGAAAATCAGCTATTTTATGCGTGGTTATACGGCAGAGCATGGCTCTTGCAGTAAAATTTTCAGATTAATAATGAAAGAGAAATTTCGTTTTGAGGAAAAACCAATATAAGATGCACAATTTTACGTAGAATTTAGCATTATAAAAAAGTGCTCGCCTTATCATACTTGTTTGATTTATATTAATAAAGGTTTGCTCGAAAAAAAGCAGAAAAGCGTTAGTTACATGAAAGTGGCGCTACAGTATGTTGTTATCATTGGCAACGGTACTTGTGACAGAACGTGCTTACAAACCTATTTTCTAACTTAATTAAGGAAAAGTTCCTTTTTATATCTTTGATGTAATTTAAATATTTCATTGGCTATTGACATGGTGTATTTAATACCAATGTTTCCAAATGGTAGCATCGTCATTGTTGCCACACAGTTTTCCAAAATATGAATATGAATAAAATTCAAAACAAAGAGTTGTATTTGCAAGGGAATAGTTTAAAGCTAAGTAAGAAAATATTGAATCTATCTTAGAATACGTATTAGCGGGATTGAGCATGTATTCTCACTTTGTAAATTAAACGTGGCAACAACACGTGAGTCACGTTCCGAAGTCAAAATGAGTGAAAAGGGCTTGTAAAAAAAATAGAATGCAACTAGGTACAACGCGCTACATAATAGCATACTTATACAATTATTGTGTATGCGTTATCACCCTATAGATGATTTTCCATATAGGTGTTTTCTGGATCGGATTTATTCATTAAATAACATAGCTCTTTTACGGGATTTTGAATCGCGGAGTCAAGGTGGAACCTCCTTAAGCCATGGAAATTATAATACAAATAACTGCTCTTAGAGATACCATGAAACGAATGTTATAGGGATTTATTCTAGAAATGTCCATCCTAATAATCAAGTTAAGAGCGAGATCGCAGCTCTGACGGAGCTCTGACGAAAAAAAGGGTCAAATATTTGGGGAAAAAGAAGCCACAAAATTAGCCACACGCAGTTGGAAAAAGTGGAAAAGTAATTGAACCCATTGAGGGGAGTAGGATATTGGAGTAGGTATCCGCTGACAGTCTCACAATAGTATTCCTTAATTACATTTTCTTACTCTTCCTACAATTCGCTGGTGTTAATCCCACCAACTACACCCACATCGTTTGCATTAAAGAAAAATTGACGATTCCACAGACTTTACGTAGTGGAGTTATTGAAAGGCACATGTTTTACTACATGGATATACTCGTACATGACATATTTTTCACCTAACAGAGTTACAACTTCAATAAATGCACATTTATAATTCGTTATGGCGCACACAAACAGTAACAATATAAAAAAATTAAGCTTCTAATGGAAACTTAACTTCGAGGTGAAATTACGTTCTCATACGCACGTAGATTACGTTTTTGGCCGCCCATAAATTCTGTCATCCGCGCAACTCACATCTCCCTTATTTCTCTACTGTACTTTCCCAGTATAATAGGAATTTATCTCGAATAATTAACCAATATTGGAGGTTAAATAATTAAGATATAGTATTGCCAATCAAAGGCATGCCCGATTCCGGCAATCAATGCCTGAATGCGACTTTTGTCGGTAGAAGACAACCTCTAATTGTTGCTCTAATTCGTCAATTTCATCAATATTCCAAATTAAGGTATCTACTAATACCGTCAGCAGAAAATGAGACGAGTGTATTATTTCGGAATACCATCTTGAAATTTGCAGCAGAAACCTGCGCTAATTCATTACCCTGCACTTTGCTAGGGTAAAAGTCACAATTGGGTGAGAATCCGTGCAAAGAGCAAGGTGATATAAGTTGGACGCGACACGGAAGACAAAATATGAATGTTAGATGGTCAAAACCAAGTTTCATTCATTGATAGTCGGCAAGCGCCCCATAATTTCAGTCATCGAAGATTTTAGGTGCCTGAGCATAGTAGAGATACATGCCTTGTTCATAATGCCTACATCAATGGTTCCTAACTTTTTCCGCCATTGACACCCCTTGGATACTCGAAATGTGTCCTCGCACCCTCTCAAAAGAACATCCAATTCTTATTCATCTACATATTACATCTGCAGCAGAAACCAGAGCCAATTAATTACCCGGTACTTTGAAAGGGTAAATATCACAATGGGGTGAACTAGGAACGGAATTACTATCACAAGGCCGGTTAAAATTTAGGCTAAACCTTTTACGTAAATTCGATGCTGATTTGTTTACAGATGGCGCTACATAAATATTAAGAACCCCTGAATATTATGCTACATTAAATTAGATAAACAAGATTAAAGAGATAATTGTTGTACCGATATATATTAAAATGTCATTTTTCCCGCGTACCGCAAAAGAACCGAATTGGCAGTATTGCAAAGGGATAGGTAGGTGAAATATTGCTAGAGCTGGAGTCGGTAGTGCATGTTGCAAGTTTTAATATTACTAATTTTTGCATGATCTGGGAGTGGACCTTTTTGCACCACAATAATATATATGCTATTAATTAATAATATTTTGCTGCCATATCAATGTAGAGCATTTAACAACAATATAAGAAAAATTCTTGGCTTGTTCGTTGCTGTAACCATACAATAGACGATGTATTTTTATCGAAGCCTCTCCTACTCGCTGAAGAAGCTTCTTGTATCCCCAAGAATCTGCGCACCCCTGGTAAAGAACCACTGGCTTGAATTAATTTGGAAAGAGGTTAGCTAAGCTCTCGTCCAACAGGGCAAGAAGCATGAATGCAAAGAATAAATTACAAGGCCAAGGCTCTAATAACATTCCTCTTAGGGTCAAACAATACACACAAAATTTTTCCCTCTCGCGACTGGCGAGGACAGGGGAGCAAGATAAGTATCAGACGTGAAGCACAATTCCTGCTTCCTAACAGTGGTGGGAGACAGGGCACTAACTCCGAATGTTAGGAATACAATGCACTGAGAAAATGCGAGCCCACAGAGAGCAGGCAGATGAAGGAATAGATGCTTTTTAATAATTATAAGAGAGGAGTGAGAATAGAAAATGCTATTATGGCAGAATATAATGTGGTGCATGAATCCAGAAGAGCTTGAAAGATGTAGCACATGTACTAGTGCACTGTACACATGTGCTTTCCAACCTGCTCAATCTGTGTTTAAGCATGTTGGTAGTGTTTGGCGGTGATCAATCCGGAAACTGGATCGATAACTGAGGAAGAGCACTAACCTTGAATTTAGTCTCATACTTATTATTCTTAGCCTTATAAATTAAGATATGGGTGACTTCTACCAGCTTAGCTTAGAAGAATTACGAAGAATATGTTAATATGAAGAGGTTGGCCGATAAAAGCATCGAGCGGAGGGTAGTGTCAAACCAATATAGAATTACTGACCGATGATGATGATGGGGAACTGTTCCTTTTCATGGACCACCTTCGACTTCCCAAGGTATCCTAATGCTCAGAAAATAGTAACGTACTTAAGGAGGGGATATTTGTAGATATTCATCCATATTTGATCCTAGAAACATCCACACGGGTAGAGCGTGAGGTTCTTTGCCCAGTGTAGATCTACTTATCCAACTACTAAGCTACCCCGCTATTTCCGAAGCTAATTTGAAAATAACCTGGTGAGTATAAGACCACTCACTATGGTTAAGATCACTCTAAATCAAAACATTCTGCATATAGCCAAAAGTTAAGAAAATTACTTGGAACAATATTGTTTAGAATCGAAATCATTTCTCTTACAGATGATAGTTCATCAGAAGTCGAGCCGAATCATGTGGATCACAGAAAATATACCAGCGAATAGCACTCTCATTACTCTAATATAAAAATTAGATGGAATTGCGACACTGGGCGAATAGGATATTGCTCAAATCCCCAAGAAGGCCTCTTGGCAAGCGGAAACATTCGCACCCAGCCACTACTCAGCGTCTTTCGAGACAAAAGACAAAAGCAGAGATAAGGAAGCTCATTATCTAAGTACCGCAAGGAAAGACTCTGTTATCAACGAAACCAGCGAGCAGAGAAGACCGGAATAGAACGACAGCAGGGACGGCACGATGCTTGCTTGCACCCGCTCGCCAAGGGTGCAATGGGGTCTTCCACTAAAAATAGTTTTTAAAAATTCAGGAAAATTATTAAATCTCTTATAACATGAGATTTTCTCATCATTTTCATTCGAACACATACTGAAATGGGTACTGCAATTGTATCGGATGCATGTAACGTTTAGGTGGCCAAGTTAGCAACTTAGTAGCTCGTATTACGAGTTTAATAATGCACAGTGAGACCACCCCATGGTAAAAAAAAACAAGTTTTAGACTCACTTCACCCATTCTCAGCTACTTACGCGGAAAATTACTGCAATGAGTACAAAGCAATCGGGCCAAAATTAGACAACGAAGAAGCTAATAAGTAACATAAAAAAATCGTTATAGAAATTATGAACAACGGGGGACACTCCAACGATAAACAACAAAAGAAAGCTTAATTTCGAAACGAATCCATTAAGTAATGGGATGCAGACAGGAATGGTGCCTAACCTTTCAGCCAAATACCTGTTCAAATCTGTTGCCGAAAAATAAATATAACATAAGTTGACCATCTATCAGTTATAATAAATATAACAGAAGTTCCAAATCTGACAAAAGGGCCAAAATAAAAAGGACGTGAACAGCGAATGGTAAATTTTTAACTCGAAGAGTACTTCAGATTAAAGCTGAGGCACTGTAGATTGATGGCCGAAAGAATCATACCGCAGCATACAAAAAACTAGAGTTGTAACATACAAGTAGAAGAAGAGTGGTAATAGAAGTAAAATCCTAACCGTGCAATTGGAATCAAAATTATAAGAAAAACTGGATGAGCATCAGAAGATAATGAAAAGGCGATGGAGTTAAAGAATATATTACTACACACATCCATATACATTTGTAAATTAAATTTCATGAAATTGGAAATCTCTGCGAAGTATTTCATTCCATGTACTGTGGCCCTACCTACCCTAAGAAATATATATGAGCGATCCGGCGCCACTTAGTCATCGTCACAAAAAGAATTTTCTTTCACTTCGAAACATATTTACACCATAGACTAAATCAGATTCCGTCAGCTTGATGATTATGAAGCAACGGAAATATACAAAGAGTTCGTTACCAGACGATGACCCCTTTCTTGCCCCGGAAGCTTTAAAATATTCAACAGAACCTAAGCGTGGGGATCGTGATAGGAATAATTACCTACGTGTTACAAGGAATGAGATTCAACGCGTAGCTTTGACAAGGACCCGAACAATGGTTTAGAGATGCAAATAAAACCGATGCGTCTTCATCAGGGAGTCATAAATGGGAATCGCCCCCGTCTTTCCGTAAGTATCGAGCATCAGCTCGTTCGATGTAGGCGTTTTACCTTGACCAGCACCTGGGAGAATCATTAGCTAATCCTTCGAAATTATAATCTTAGGCATGACATATGCCGGTGAAATGCCAGTAGAATTCTAATCCAAGCGTAATGTCACAGCTCACAGCAATTCTGTTAGATCATGCTCGCTTCGCTCCCACGCATGGGCACACGTGCTAAAGCACGATCTTGTTCCGGGAAATGTTACTCACCGCCCTTCATTATTTTGCAAATAATCGGAAGTAATAGGTTTTTAATTTGATAGATGATTTACTATTCTTCATTGGGAAAGATTTATCCTGCCCCGTGAGATAACTGAAACAATGCCAGTTAAAAATCAATGGACGCACCTGTTGTCCTGATCCTTTAGGATTTATTGTTTCACGTTTTAACACTACACTGAATACAACGCGGTCAAAAACAAAATAACAGGCTTGTGTACGTTACAGAAAGAAATATTGAGGAATAAAATTAGCACAGCAACTGAGAGATTTAAGTGAGGGAAAACCTGACTAAGCCTACAGCAAAGTTAAAGTTTTGCAATATTGGCCGAAAACTAAGAGCGGACTAGTGTAAGACAAAAATGGGAAACTTTTTTTAGGACAAGAAGAGGTGTGCGATAGATGGAAAGAATGTAAAGAAAGAATACATTGAAGAATTGTATGATGGTGAGAAAATTGGAAAGTTCGAAGAGTAAGTATAGGAGGAAAACTCAATTGACACTGATGGCAAAGGGCCACCCATAAAAAGAGCTGAGTTCCACAACGCTCTAATTAAATTAAATAGAAACATAGCAACTGGTGAGGATGGCATTGCAGCAGAACTTCTTTAAAGTTGTGGTGACAATATAAAGAATAATCTTTATATTGTTGTATCAAAATGCTATGAAGAATGTATAGTACCATCTGATTTCACAAAAAGTAGAATCGTTGCAATTCCCAAGAAAGGCAATGTAAAGGATTGCATGAGCCACAGAACAATAGCACTCTTGCCTCATGCTTCAAAGATTTTATTTATGATAATAAAAGGTAGAATAAAAAATTGGTATGAAATTAGATAAGGATCAATACGGCTTCAGATCAGGAAAAGGCATCAAAGAGGCAATACTGGCATTTCGCCAAATTTTAGAAAGGAGACTAGAGATTAACAGGAAAACTTACATAGCCTTGGTCGATTTGGAAAAGGCTTTTTGGAAAGGTTGACTGGAGATACCTGTTACAAGCGATTCTCAGAACAGGGTTGGATTGGAGGGACAAAAAACTAATTTATACCTCTACAAAAGCCAATGTACGAAAATAGAAGTTAATGGCACCAAAAATAAGCAAAAATACGAAGAGGTGAGCGACAAGGTTGCCCAATATCACCTTACTTGACTAACCTATGCATAGAAGAAGCTGTATCTGGAATGAAAGCAAAGACGAGAGGAATTAATATTAATGGCCAACAAATTCATTATATTCGATTTGCAGACGCTATAGCTCTAGTAACCAATTCAGAAAAAGAAATAAGTCAAATTCTTCAAATCCTGAAAAACAGTTTATCAAAACTTAAGCTTGAAATAAACACCAAGAAAACAAAACTCATGGTGGTAGAAAAGAAGGAAAGTGGAAAAAGGACAAACATATATATAAGGGGAAGGAGGATAGAGGAAGTAAAGGATTTCTGATACGTAGGTAGTATATTAAAAAATATAACAGCTGCTCCTCAGAGGTCAAGAGAAGAATAATTTAAGCAAAGAAAGCCTTCCAAACAAAGAAATGTCTTTTAATAAATAACAATATTAATTTTGAGAGTAAAAAGAAATTTTTGAAAAGTTTTGCATGGAGTCAGGCACGTAGCCAGGGGGGCTTCAGCCCCCCCCCCCCTCTCTAAATTTTTCCCCGATAATTTTGTCGTTCTGATTTGAACTGGGCGTTAATAATCCGGATAACACTGCGTATAGTTCAAATGTTAAGTATCTTGAAACATGATCACCAGTTTCATGCATGTATGTGGTTAATAAATCTTTTTTTTTCAATCCGATATGTATGTTTGCGTTGAACTTCTGTTCTGGGGCCGGTCAAATTAACCGCTTCATACCAAGGAAAGCAGTAAACTTTACCAGTGAGAAGAGATAGGAATAGGCACTGTGAAAGTAAATACCAAGCAACCAACCAAGATTTGTAACATTTCGGCACCGAACGGGAAAGGCTGATTTGTTACGCACTCTAGACTTAGCCCCTCCGAAGTCAATTTCCGGCTACGTGCCTGCATGGAGCGTACTAACATATGGATGTGAGACAAGGACACTAAGAAAGAGTGAAACCACCAACCTTGAAGCAGCAGGAATGTGGTTTTGGAGGAGAGTAGATCAGAAACTAGGTGGACCGATAGAAAAACAAATGAGAAAGTGCTAAATCAAGTTCATACGGAAAGAGAACTATTGGAAACTATTAAGGCAAGGGAAGTTAAGCTCATCGGACACCTACTACGGCATGACACCTTCATACAAAACATTTTTAACGCAAAATTCTTGGGAAAAACTGAGAGGGCGACCAAAAACCTCCTATTTAAAAGTTATGGCGACGGAAATGGGTAGCAGCGCTTATGCTGAAATGAAGAGAATGGCTGAAGACGGTTGGAGGTCGTGACTGCGGCGACAAGGCTCTTTGCCGTTGCATAAAAAAATATTAACACCTCTTGGATGCTTAGATGTGTCCGATAATTCAGAGGTAATCTAGACTCAGATTATAATTCCATCCAGGCCATTACTCAATTCTGTAGAACCGTGAAAATACTTAGTGTCTGGATCGAAGAGAAAAACGCTTCCACGACCACCGCGCGAATAATGGTCAGAAAAAATATATCTTTGGTACACATTTCATTAGAATGGACCTAACTCAGAAGGATGATGAATTTTTTTTGCTCCCTATATCCAAGGACAGTCGATAACACGAGATAACGAGAGGAAATCAATACAAACTACGAACAGATTGGAAATTGCAAACAGCAAACGCAGAAACATATCACAATCTCTCTTTTCTACAACAGACGGTGATAAACCGCAATAATTCCTCATGCCTCGACTTAGAAAAATGCAGTGTGTTCCCAACTAATAAAAAGTTTGATGAACTGATGTATTACAAAATGGCCATAGGATCTTGATTGTACTCTTTCTTCAATGTGTGCGTACTTGTAAACATCACCACCGCATACAACCATAGCATGCATATGCTACCTTCGGGTGCATTTTCCGTCCCTCTTGTTATATACACAAGGAATCTATTCCAATGACCAGCAATGCTATAGTAGCTAAAGCAACTTAGTGCAATAAAACTACGACATTCATGACAAGTTTCAAGCAATATCAATAATTAACATTGAAGAATCGCCCACCTTGACCGGGAATATTATCTGCGGAAATATTTTTATTGCACGTATCAACGAGTTACGTCGTCATGTTTTTCGCGACTAGCTGGCAATCCTTGAGTTGCAAAAACCAATGCCTGACGTGACATCTGCTGTACTCTCTAGAGGTTTATAAAATGCGTCCCGATACGCGGATACGTCGAACGGAAACTTCCGTGACAACAACCTGCAGAAACGCATGAAACTAAGGTATCATAAAGCTCAGTATTATTTATCCGATCCTTTAAATGGATTATGAGAAACGGTAGCACCAACTCCAATTTCAGCTGCAGTATGACAAAGAGTTTCCGCGTCAAGCGAGGGGTGCAAATTGACTTGCAATACAAGCACTTTTATACCTTCGCGTCGGGTGTCTAAGATTCCCGTTAAATCCCGCCCGGAGCATCCCATCCACTTTCTCAGAAATCACATTATTTAATACGAGTCTTCTCACTAAAGCCGTCGTCATTACGTATCCCCCCCCCCCCCTCGATCGAGAGGCGTTTAATGCAATTAAAGTCCACAAGAATACTAAGAATTTATGTCTCACAGAGCAGACACGTTCAGACACCAATCGTTGCAAAAAAAAGTTGCCAGTAATGGCAATAAAATAGAGGCATTAACGAAATAAGTAAAGAGAAATGAAGATATTCGAAGAACCTCTAACGGAATGTCTGATTTTGATACCCACTTTTCATTCAGATTTGAATCGCTATTATATCGCCAGGATAAGTACTCATTCAGCACAATTTACAGCAGAAATTAGAAAGGATTGCTCTTGTCCAGGACTTAAAATTCATACCTGTGGAAATAAACCGGAAATGGAAGCGAATGATTATCTGTGCTATAATACTGGAATGATTTTCCGCTCAGGGTCTCCTAAAAGCGTGCATCCTACACAGCTGTAAGGATTTTGTGGTGTCACCGGATTCGATAGACTACTTACCACGATCGCAAGAGGCTAAGTGAATGAGGCGGGCATCGAACCGGGACCTAATGGTCACAGCTCTGCTCCCAGTATCCACGTCATCCAATTTTCAAAGTAGTCCAGCACAAGAAAATATTATGCGAGGCAAATTCAGTCAATTGGAAGATTCTTTGAGAAATCCAAGAATAACAAGTATGTACAGAATTTCCCAAACAATTAAAGAGCCCGCTTAGCATGATAAGTAAATAAATACATTATTCTCTTTTCTCCACTCGTTTACTCGTCAAGTGCCCACTGATTCATTCATGTTTAAAGTCTAACGAGTTTGCTCAATAATGTCTGCTTAAATAAATATAATATAATATAATATAATATAATATAGAAATGCTTCAAAGGCGTTAAAACGATTGCACCCAAGAGTATTTATACGACAATCCTGTATAAATATTATACAAATTATGGAGAAATGGACAGTTTTAGCCCCAATGTACTACCCGAGTGTTTCACGAACTTAAATGATTTCATCGGCGGTTCTATTACTGGAGGTAGTAGGTCAAAAATTCCATTAACTACACACGTTTGGAGCATTTATGGGTTTTTCTATCACCAAAAACCTTGAAAATGGCAGAAATCCACCAAAACCTTTCGTAATAAGTTTCATCAGTCAGTTTACGCATATTTTACATTGGTTCCGCAAAATCATTAAACTGATTGGAAATTAAAATGGGAAGCAGTAGGGCACGAATAACGGAAATTATTTTTTAACGCGTCCAATAATATTACTTCACCGCCGAATAATTGGATGGAACGCTGACGTAAAAGCAAACCAGGGCTTCTTACCTTTCGATAGAGCAAATTTACAGCGTCAAGGTTCATTAGCCTTCACCGTAAGTTTGAAAACATGGATCGTATCACCAATTTTATATGAAATAGGTTGTGAATTATGTAAAAGAGAGGAAATACGTCAATACGAAGATGTTGGCCGATAGAAGAATCGAGTGGAGGGCTGCGTCAAACCAATGCTAGGATTGTTGACCGATGATGATGTTGATCACTAATTTACTGAATCTATTACAGAATTACTTTCGGTTGACGACCCTTCCATGAGTCTCCTCCTCGGTCTCAATTTTCCAAGTTTGTCTGACGCACTAGGTACCTTTCATAGTTAAATCGTAGTCTTATATTTGGACCTAACGATTTTTTTTCTATTCGAGCATGTGAGGGCGTTTTAGGCAAGAGGACAAGGTTCCTGTTTTATGCACAGGGTAAATTTAGGTTTCAAGACTCGAGGTTATTTTCAAGGAACCCTTGAGAGAGATCACTTGTGAAATATCCACTACCCACGCGTACCACGACCTTCGCTGGGAGAGCTCACGCTACGTAAATAGTACGCTTTAACGCACTTAGATTGGAAAGACAGATGGTAATTGGTGGCATAAAAGAATCCAAGTTTTGGAAATTATATCGAAGTGGATGCGTCACAAGCGTAAATAATATTAACATTCTAAATGACTCATTAATGTGCTAACGGTTAGGGCACGTTTTAAATGATATACAATTCTTCCCACGACCCCTAATTATAATATGATGTCTACCCCGACTACATTCAGTCCTCAAAACACCTTCCTTAATACCTATTTCGTATACTTTAGCTAACTGGCAAAGATATTTTAAGGCACATAGCTGACCTGCATAATACAGAAGATAGTTCATCAAACTCATAAATTATCGCCCAATTACGCAGTTACTCCTCTAAATCCTATCTGCAGGCTTTCATTAGATCTTCGTTCTGATGCACCCTCACATATGGAAAATATAACAATAATCAGAATGAGAGATCAGCAAAAAAATTAAAGTTAATACGTACACCATAACATTGAACCTTGAAAAATGGTGGATAAAAATTCCCTTAATTTGAGAACATCTGATATAAGATATTCTCAAATGTTCTCATATTCGTGCCCGCAGATTGTTACTTGAACAGCAGCAAACCAAGCAAAGGGCTGAGATATTTATGAGTTCCGCACTTCGGCTCCTTCGCTGATTTTATTCAGTGCCGCACCAAAGAACTAGTAATCACAGTCTATTTCTGCGACGAACAAGTGCCAGCAATCGCACTTGTTGCTTCATGAATTGGCTACACATGGCCCGGAGAAATTAGGATACAAGGTTACTGAAGAGGCGACTGGCAAGCTGCCGCATGACCATGAATTTTATTTACAAATATTTTTTGAAGAAGCGTATGCAAAACTAGACGTCTGAAGAATTAATTTTACGCTTTTGAGATGGGTTCGAAGATATTTTTTTTTAAGAAATGATAACGCAGAAACTCTTGAGAAATGTAAAATATACTGCAGAAGAGCCACGTGGAAAATTCAGTTGGAAAATACAGTGTGAATCATTGACAATTTATTTACTTTGCCTGACTCAGAAATCATACTTTTATTTGGACACTGGAAATAGAAAACTCCACGTGTACTGGAAAAAGTTTTGTACACTGACAATAATGTGTGGTTTGATTTAGCAAAGAGCAGCGCAGGTGGGTTTTATTCGAAACATCGAGATGATAGGAAGTGAACTGTTCCACCTTAGTTTCAAAAACAGAGCAAGAAAAACAATCACGGAAGTACCGGAGAAGCTGTTTCCGGAAAATTTTCACAAGAGAACATACACCTTACACCGCCATATATCTTTTTTCTTCCTAGTATGGAACAATATTTTTGTCCTCACTACGCTACTGCAGACGTGTGCTACTGAGTTCCCGATAAGTTTACCTCACACTTGCCATCAAGTTTCCCAACAACATCCCAGCAAACAGCGACAAACGTTGCGTAAACACCAGCAGTGCCCGAGTAAAAGCACGGTACCTTTGAGATCTTAAGTCAGCGTTTCGCTACAGTATGAATTTCCTGATGATTCCTGATTCCCGGAGATTTAACTCCGAAAAATAACCACTCTACAAAAGAATAATCCAGGAGAGATATCTCGATTGCAAAGAATAGAGAAAATTGAACGGAATATAAAAACTTCAATCAAAAATAACCGTTAAAAGGCGATCTAAATATAAGCCCAATAGAGACAATAGCGTTGTTAAGGTAACGTTTTCTCCTTCAGAAACCAAATTGCTAGTGAAATTTAAATGTTTTACCATTAGCGGATAAATCCAATGACTGGGAAAACATACACAAGGAAATGAGAAAAACCTACTAAATTCACTAAATACTTCTTACAATGGAATATCATACCAGGTGAAATTGATGATGGCGGAAGAACCCGCTGCATTGTTAGGGAGATCATTCAGAAACTGTTCCTACTCTTTCTGTAATACTTAAGCGTTCAAGAACAACTGAAGCAACTTTCAAACTTATGATGCACACGGAATATCACAATTAATTCAGAAGAAAACATTGAGAGAGGTGACGAGACTCAAAACGGAAGAGAGATGCATTTCATGAGCGATATAAAATTTTCAGGAACTCCTGCCTGAGGTGAAAAATTAAAGAATCCCTTGGAATTTACAATTCAAAGAGATATCACACGATTATATTTTTTCTACAAATAAATACCGTTAAATATTTAAATACGGTATTCAGGAACTGGAGGAAAATACCTTCTCAACGAGCAGCGCAACCCTGATATCCACGGGCAATCAGGGGCGGTAATCCGAGGACGCACAGGAAACAACACGATCACGTTAAATCCTTACTTCAAGTCCTGGAGTGGACACTTCTTCAACTTCAAATTCTCCGAATGGCTAAGACGATCCCATCCGGCACCGAATCAAATCCAAACACGTTAGTCCGCAACCACGAGCGCGGAAACGCGGCTTTACTTTCCCAACCGCCGCGGTGCCACCACTCGCGAGTACCACTAGTAAGTCGAGCCGACAGCAGTGAAAGATCTCCGGTATTGCTTATTGCGCGCTCTCCCGCTGCAATGATACGCTGGGACTCACGATCACTGGACTTGAGAAGTTTTCCTTAGGCCCTCACGGTCACTCCTCTTCCCGACAACGCGGGGACTGGGTTCAGCACAATATCCGTCCCTGAAGATTTCACACCCACGTGAACGACAAGGCGACGGGATTCTCCAGCGATTCACTAGGTTCACGTGACCACGACGAATATATTTCTCATCACGCACAAAAAAGTATCGAATCGGATACTTTTTAGATTAGATCGCATTAGATGCAGATCATACATGCAACCGTGAAGCACAGTCCTCAATAAAAAGAGGACAACGGCTTTGAGTCTGCTACTGGGGAAAATTACGTAGCACCACTGATGGAAGTCGGCACTGGAGGGAATTAAAACAAAATCTTCGGAGAGCAGCAGAGTGCTATTGCATATCAGTCAAAAACGGCTGCCGAAGAGGATCACAAAATAAACACCGCTAACCACCCAGGGAGGACAAGAACAACGAACACCACTTCAAACACGTGGGAAGAAACGGCGCGACCCACGGGACCACGTAGACGTGTGTACGAGCGCCGTGTCGAGCTCTATGAAGGGGCGGCGGTGAAAAAGCGACGATCGGCGGGCGAGGGGCGTGTTACACAGCACGGGTGCGCAGCGGAGCGGCGGCAAGCGCGGCGCCGGTTGCGATCGCTGAGTTCTGCGCGCTCTCCTAGGGCCGCAGCAGAAGCGAGTAGGCTGACGATGCCGGATGAGGAGGACGGCTTTGGAAGGGAGCGGAGGATCGAGAGGAGGGAGGCGGGAGAGACGGAGAGTGAGGGAGAGGAGGGCTGCGGGAGGGGGGGGGGGGGAAGGGAGAGGAGACGACGACGGTAACTGGAGAACCTGGTGCGGCAGCTGCGGTCGCCTCTCCCGCGGGGCGTCGGACGAAATGCTCCGAGGGCCCCTGAAACCGCACTCGGTTGGAGGACCGAGCTGGAAATCACGTCGTCGGCCCACGGGCGCGGCCCTGCGGGGACCATGGGGGAGGAAGAGCCCATGCAGGGAGAGGGGAATCCTAGCCAGGGGGGAAGAGAGGGGGTGATCGAGTCACTTCTCTCCCGACACATGCGTTAGAAGTCACGCTTCGAATTTGATCCATTCCCTTGGCTGCAGCGAGAAATTAAACCGCGAACGCAAATGACAGGTCAAAACTTTTTTTTCGTCTCATGGGGGAGTCCGAGAGATCGCAGACTGAGCGAGCGTTCAAATGAAATGTGCAGATTTTTTCCAGGATACAAAACGCTGACTTAGTTTCGAATCCAGTTTTTTCGAAGACGAGAGTCTGATCAAAATACAGGACATGACTGCGAAAACCCAGCGTGACAAATCGTTAAATTCATCAGTATTTTAACTCTTATTCGCATTACAATATTGATGGGAGCATTAATATAAATCCAATAAACATAAATAAACCTTCCATCGAGCACTAACTCTAATAAATCAATTTTTACAAGCGTTTCCCGCCGACTTTAACACAGAGGCATAGAATTAGAATCACACAAATCTCCGATCGAGAGGTATTAAGGTGAGGTCGCTGACCAGCAAGAAATTGGATTATCGTTGAAATACTTACGAGAAACTTAGGGGATTAAATCGCGACGGTTCTGTGTGAGGAAAAACAACGCTCTCTTTTGCCGGGATTCGAATTAACACTGGTGGAATAACGAATCATCGCGAAAAAATGTCTATGGTTTGCAACTTTGCGAACGGAAAAAAATTAGAGAAATTCACTGGAATATATTTTCCTCATTTAATGAAATTTGAAACTGGATATTTTTTCCGAGAGCCCACCGGGGAATATCCGGGGTCGAGCACCCCGCGAAGAAAACCATACATTTCCCCACCCTTTACGAAAAATCTCCCGCATTCGAATCATTTGAATTGGAAACGGCACGTGACAGCGGTGGGTTGCGACCGCGGCACTTCCAGCAGCTTCTTCAAATTACCTCAAGAAACCAGTTATACACGTAGTCATTGCTCTCCCGGCAACTGACCGGGGAGTGTGCGAATTGACGAAGTAACAGAACCTATTAAGCTTCCACTCTTAAGAATATCATTCCTGAATTTTCTCCCGCGCATTTCAAATATTCACATACGATTCATCAGACTCTTAGCAAGTTTTCAGGAGGAAAAAATGCTGAAGAAGGCAATCAAAGAAGCAAAAATTCCCCCACCAAAGCGTCGAACACACAGTTTTAGTGGATACAGCAGAGAGAACGAAGAAATGAAGAGGTCTAAAGGAAGCAGTGGCGAATATAGATAATATTTTTGGTGGGGGGCAATACCAATAATAAGATATTAGTAATCACAATAAATGTTTTACATTAGTTTTCGGTCGCTAAATTCAGAGAGTAAATACAAAAAAAAATAATTCGTAACTTTGTATCACTATTTTCTCACGCGCATTATGTTTATATTTATTCAGATTAATTAATTTTTTCCATTTCGGAAGGGGGGGGGCGGGCCCCCTGGGCCCCTCCCTTATATTCACCCCTGGAAGGAAGCATTAGAAAAATAAATTTAAATCTCCATAAAATTTGCGAGAACCATTAAAAGTCTCATAACAAACGATGTCCCGCCAGTAAGCATTAGAAAAATAAATTTAATTTTCCATAAAATTTGTGAGAACAATTAAAGCCTCATAACAAATGGTGTTCCGCCAGTAAATTTCTTCCTTCCTCTTTGAACCGCCCCCTTACGAAGCCACTGCGGTCACCTAACGTCAAATACAGCCACTCTTTCAACTCCTCAATTCTTTCATATCACTTAAAAATGTTAAAAGCCCCAATCAGCTTTCTCCCACCCCCTTGCAACTTTCAAGATCCCCTTGCCTCCCTATGCGTCTCCGTACACTTCTTCCGCCCTTTTGATTTTTCCCACTAAATTCCTCTCCAACCCCTTTATCACAGCAGATATTCGCTTTTACACTCCTCGGCCTAACTCCTCTTCATTCTCACTCGATCATACGAATCACGATGACAAGGAAATGACGAATGATATGCAAAAGGCTTACCCACCAGGAAGGCCGCCTTAGAAACACCGAGAAAGATCTGGCCTTAAAGATTAGAATAGAACAGAATATAATTTATTTCACTCATATAAAAATACACAATTTTTCACTAATCAAAATTGGACTGAAATTAGCCACCCCAGAAGAAATACTTTCTTGATTTGTGGTTGCCGTTCCTTGAATAAATTGGCTTTTCTTCAGCAGATACCGTACACAAAAGTAATTATAAAATAATTACTTACTTTTATAGAACAGAAATATGTTCTGTATAACATAATTTGGAAATGAAATCAGCATAAAAGTTACTTCTATCATCATCACACTCCCGAAATCATACGAGAAATCCTTTACGATTTCTTCAAATTTTATATCAGTCGAAATCATTCCCGCTGGAAATTAGCTTCACAACGCTACACCAAAGGAACGAATTCATTCCCGTGTCACCGGCCGTTTTCCTATCATAAATTCACTCAGCGCCTGTTCAATTATGGGATGTCCCGAAGTCCAACCGGGTACGACGCCTCCTATTTATACACAGGACACCTTAGGAAAATGAGCAGCTAGCTTTAGGGGGTATAGGTGGAAAAACATCACATACACGGTCCTGAGAGACGCCTGTATTCATTGGACGGCTTGAAGGCATTGACTGACTCTTCATCAGAATGGGGAGAAGCAATGACTATCCCACGTCAGGGCTAAAATGTTGGCATAACCAACTTAAGACACTATAAGTAGTTCATCCAGAGCTTGTAATTCATATATGACTGTATAGCAGCTATTCCCTTTTAGGAAGCCTTTGAATTACATATTCCCATTCAAAGACCGCGAACTGGCCGCGAAAACGTCTTGGTAGCTTAACTGGTAGAGCACCTGGCCGGAAATCAGGGGGTCCGGGTTCGAGTCCCGATCAAGGCGAATGATTTTTTTCTCTGTGGAACATCTTGCTATTGTGCATATTCCCAGTTAAAAACACTAATAAAAATAATGGGGATGTTCACTATCATAATAATATGGCCACTGATACCGATAATGATGACCACTGATAATGGGCTTCAGAAAAAAAATGAAATCAGAATAGAGTAGAGCAGGTAAAAAATCTCCCTTAACTGTAAGGAATGTTGAACATAAATGGACATAATGGTACGGTAAAAAATGTGCGACGTGTAGGGAAAGAAATCTATAGACAGAAACTTATCTTAAGTTAAACAAAAAAATAACACAAAGTCTTGGAACAAAAATATGCACGGATTTCACGAACGGTTAGTTATTATGTTAAAGCCAGAGGACAACGGATTAAACCGAATGGGGTAAGGTACAGGAAGTAAGGAGAAAATATTTGTCCGATGAATTTCAAGGATGAAAAGCAGATAGGATGATATTTTACAAGCGCAGCGAAAAGAGGTATAACAAGGTAACTGGCGAAAAGGTAAAAGAACTGTTTCCTAAGGATAAAGATTTTGCTCTTTTATTATTACTTACGTCGTTTGGTTCGCTTGCAGTTTTCTGTCCTGTAGAAGAACATGATGAGGTTTGATGGTTTTCACAGCCCATCCCGAGCATACCTCCGAACGGCCGACTACGTTCAATGACTCAGTAGTCAGTAGGCCTAATTATAAAGATAAAATACAAGTTTTTAATAAAACATATAAATTAGAAATTTCATGATTCATACACAATATTCAAGTCACTGCTAACTGAGTGCAATGATGATTATACTATTGAGAGGTATCTTATGTTTTAATTTCAAATTTGTCATGTTTTCTTTTTCTAAGTACTTTATTTTTTTCTATCATCCACGAACACTTCTATAATTTATTTCCAAAGTCCTCTATTACCATCGAAACAGACGGAAAGAGAACAGGTGAACATACTTTAATTATATTACAAAAATAACTACCATCACCAGAAATTAATGGGCCACAACTTCAGCAAAAATTAAGGCAGGATGGTGAAGAAATATTTGTACTTTTCCGCATAATTACCTAACGAGGTATAATTGCCTAAGTTCGATCTCCAAGCTTTAATTGCATTATCCGATACAACGAAAACCCTAATCACATATTTTATACGTTTGCAAGTCCAAAATCGGTTCACAAGATCCATTCGCCAACTCAGTTCATTTACATCTACATAATACCCTGCAAGCCACCATAAAGGTGTGTGGCAGGGGGTGAACTCTCACCAAACATGCACTACATATCATGCATAAAAAAGGCATTAGTACTTGTATAGGTACTGTTCAAAACTACGCTATTTAAAAAAGGATAAAAATAGCAAAACATACATGCAAAAACATGCCGTTAGTTGGGTTAGCTATAAATCCTTATACCAACATGCAGCTACCAATGTTATCCATTGCTACACTCGTACTGGATATATTTACCGTTATTCATATCCCTAATAGTACGAGGAAAAAAGGACAATTTGAATCTGTCAGTTCGGCAATCTATTTCTCTGATTTTGTGATTATGGTCCAGTTTACCATAGTAAGTTGGGGTCCGCAGAATATTTTTAACATCATCACTGAAAATATGGTCTTGGAATTTGTTTAAGAGATTAAGTCTTAATTTCAACCTGCGATCTGACAAGGATTCCCAATTTAATTCATTTAATAGACTGGTTACGCTAATAAGGTTATCATACCGTCCCTTTACAAATCTTGCCGATCTTCGCTGCACACGTTCTCCATACTTGCGCAATCCACAGTCGTCATTAGACACTGTCAACAATTTATCATGCTATTTCCGGACCACTCTGGAGCCCACATCTGAGTTTGCCTCATTTCGAACCAAAGGCGTATTCACATCGACACCCTTTGGGCAAGCGGGCTGGGTGGTGCCTGACTCACCTAGCCGGAGCAACGGAGGAAAGGAAATAAGGGGCAATGACTTCATGGCGCCACATTACGCTTCACTATTGCAAGCCTTGGGATAAAAATAGTTTTTCGAACAGCACATTGTTTTGAAGTAAACAGTAGTAATCCTTTTATTATTTGCCTAAACTAAGCATGTCATTGACGGCGAGGGGAAGTCGAGGAACTTCTACATAGCCCCGTAATAAAAGCGGTAATACCGCAACAAAGTCGAGAAAAAGTGGTAATGACTACGAGGCGTTATAATGGATACGATTTGCATTTTTTGCGTGACATCTTTGCGCTACTATTTCCTGCAACCCGATTGGGTACGCTACGCTATATTTGGTACCGCTAGGAACGTATTTTACGTAAGCAACGGATCCTAACAGATGGCTAGAAATGGTAAAATTCAACGTTACACAATAATCCTTTCAATGAACTCTTATCTATGTAAAAATAATATTAGGGTCCCCTTTGTGACACCCAGGAGTGATTGTTATTTTCCCTATACCATGTGTCGGAATTCTTGTTTATATTCACTGGGGTCCAAAAAGT
This sequence comes from Platycnemis pennipes, assembly GCA_933228895.1. Lineage (NCBI taxonomy): Eukaryota > Metazoa > Arthropoda > Insecta > Odonata > Platycnemididae > Platycnemis > Platycnemis pennipes. The sequence goes on from OW121850.1 coordinate 117,888,441, forward strand.
TATCATTGGATAAACTACATACCTAGCCTACCTATTAACTCGATTTTATACTCAAAAAGCACAGGCATACAACGGGCAGACCAACATCGCGAGTTGCGTGCACCGCTCACCTTTTCCAAGTTGCCGAATCGATAAATTAAGACCACTAATTGCGCACGCAAGTGTGATAAAATATCACGAGCCTTATATAAAAAAATACGGGGAAAAACTCACGAATCATTTCAGAAGAAACTCTTTTACACAGATAGAACGGAGAAATGGGATGTTTTGCGCGTACTGTAATACTGCGCCTTTGAATAGCCTTGCACTAGCGACTCGAATTACCGCAGCGGCGCTGACGTGACAGTGACATAACTCTTGGGTACCTTCTGTCCCATTGATATTTCTAAATCGTGCATCACGCAGCAAGTGGCGCGTGGAAGGCAAATCCCCAGCTCGGTCAAAAAAAATTTAAGGCTATCAATTGACTGTTACATGAAAGGAAAAAATCAAATGGTTTCAAGTCGAACGGTTGTCATCATTTGAGAATATAATCACTGTGTCATTCTGCACACGCACTCATGAAAAAACGTCACTTTTCATCTTTACTAATTACTACCGAATATAAGATGCATTACCGATTAAATAATCCCATCTAATTTAACCCTAATCGGCCAAATCTTGAGGCATTCTGACATGATGGAGAAAATCGTCGAAGGAAAGGCGGATGGAAAAGGAAGGCCTCGGATGAGATATGTGAAGCAAGATGTTACGGATGTGAAAGGGAAGAATTATGTTTATATGAAGAGGTTAGTCGATACGAGAGTGGAGGTCTGCGTCATACCAATCATAAGACCGTTGATCGCTGATGGATGACGAATACGATAAGTGGTAACAGAAAAGGTAGGCAGTGATAATTCTGTCTTTCAAACGATAAAACACATGTTTGTTCCCTGCCAATCCAATTTCATTGGAGTTGACACTTGAATACTTGGTAGATAAAAATTCAACTCTTGTCCTCCATCAGTTGGATGAAATGTATTGGGCACATTTCTTTAAGAGTACCTAAGAGGTGCAGCATGGCATATTGCAGGTGATACCTGGTTCATCCAAAAAGTGTATCCACATGGAACTTGAAATCCCACCCATGAAAGATTTTATTCTTTGCTGTCCAGTCAATTGCCAAAAATCTATTAGAATCCATTATAATTCCTCCCATAACCCCCTGATTAATTCCCTTTGGTCCCCATCTCATCCCTCTGACCTATTTCCCTTTCAGTATAACTCCCTTTTGATTCCAACTAAACCAAGAGCTTCCAAAAAACCTAATAAAATGAAGAAGTTCCAGCTCCTTCATAAAAGAACCTCCCTTCCTCCTTATTAATACTAAGTAATGCAATCCTGTTCCGAACACAGAGGACACCAATCCAGTAGTGAGGAAAGAGAACTAATGAAATTTCGCCTAGCCAGGTTTTGTTCCACTCTTCCCCTGAGACCACAAGGTTTGCAGTATACTTAATGTAAACCCTATTGTAGCACCTACATCTGTTATACTCCAGACGTAGATGTTAAAATTGGGTTTGCAAGAGGTATACTGCAAACATTGTGAACTCAGGATCCTTTCTTTTCCCAACTTAACACCTCATCTTCCTGGCTATGGCACCTTAAAGTGCAGGCAGAACGGGCTGGAAGCCAACAAAGATGATGGTATAAAAGAGGCGAAAAAAACCATTAATTGAGGGGAATCATAGATCCTTCTTTCTCACTGTCACTTCCATTTTCAATTAAACAAACTCCTGAAGAAGTATACAGCTAACAAATGAAGATTAATATCCACAAAGCCGTAACCATAAGGGGACAAAGGAATAAAAAAGGGGGGGAGAGGAGGAAGGAATGGGTAGGGAGGATGGGGTAATTGGAACAAGATAAAAGCATCTTTATTTTGTCAGGGTATAACAAGCACACTACATGCATGATTTAAAAATATTTTTTTCTGTAATAATATGAGTATATTTGAATGCAGAATATCAGATTAGATGTATGTCACAGTAGATGTGAATGGAAAAAAGTATTTTCAAACTAGTCCAGGTCCAAAATGTTCTATTTACCCCACATGGGGTTATTGGAACAGGGGTCAGGAAACTTCTTAAAATTAAAGGAAATATTCTGATGCAATAGATAAGACACTATTGGCATATACTCATTTTATGATCCAAATTTGAAAAGGATCCATGAAAAAACAAAAAATTATTAGATCACATAGAAGTTGAAATGAAAACTCTTTATTTCCAGCACGTATGAACTTTTCATGAATTCAACTTGATTTACAACTTTAACATAAGATATATTTGTAAACTTAAAATAAATTTATAGAACATTTTGGAAGATGAACTTTTTGAACATTTTTTTAGCATTACAACAAATATTTTTTTATTTCTTCATATTTTATCATTATTTTTCGACTACCTGATATTTGAAATGGACCATTGCCAATCAGTTTAACTGGGCCATAAAATATGAAGTCAGACTTTACCTCTGATTTGTCATCTTACTTAGGCCAATCAAAAGTTTCTTGCTTTGTTTTATGTAACAATTTAATTTTTGTAGTTTTTTTATTCACTTAAATTCAGTAAATGGCCAAGAAACTATTGATCATCATAATATACAGCATATTGCATATGCTCCTTCAGAGTATTGGATGGAATGCTAAATTTGTTTTGAGAATCTTCCTCCATCTCATCAGAGGAACTTACTGACCCCTGTTGTGGTCCTCCTTCAGACTCAGATGATGTGAAATCCTCAATGGTTTGATTTTTAGCCTCAGACTTGTGTTTTTTCTTCATTGGCAAACTTTTTTGGATGTGTTTCTTTTTTGCTCCCATTCATTCCTAAGCTGTGCCTTTGTTTCCTTGTGTGTTAAAATTTCACCACAGGAATTAATTTTTGATCTCCGCCTGCTTAATGTTTCCCGGATAAACAATTCAAATGAAGGACTATCTATTATTGAGCTATTTGGAGTAGTTTCCCTGGCTTCTGGAGAAATTCGCTCACTGGATTGTGCAGAAGTGCTAGCATAAATTGGTGCATAAAGGCTAGCATAAATCTTTTCTTATGGAGAGATGATTTTGTCTGTTGAGAAATGCAGTAAACCATTCATCGCCAACTATCAACCCATGGTGTCTTCCAAACTTCTATTTTTGCAAAACTACTGAAGCAGGTCAAGAACTTCCAACTTAGTCAGTCCATCTACATAACTGGCACATGTCTTGACGTAAGTATGCGTAAGTAAGCTCTATGATTAGAAATGCTATATTTCACACCATAATAATTTTTTTGCCTGATACCTGATAAATTATTTTTCCTCACTTCTTTCTAATATGAGGTGTAAAGTCGAAGGTTAAGTGTTTTTTCGCTCTTGGGGGAAAAATACTCGCTAAAGAAAATCTATGAAGGTATATACACTAATTTTTTCTACAATCTTTAGGAAACAAGTGTCTACAGGTCCCTTGTGATTTTTAGGTCATTTGCTTTACAAATAAATAATATATGGTATTCTGTTCCAATTACCCCATGTTCTATTTACCCCAGCCTCCCTATATACAAAGTAAGGGAGCTCTCAATCACACGTACAAAATCAAGCATACGGAGAAACTTATGTGGCAGTAAATGACACATTCGCACACTCACTCACATGTTACAAACAACCGCCACACTCAAAATTAAGGGAATAAAGGTAAAAATAAAACGAACAGTGACTCACACAAACACTCACTCACTCAGGTTTGAATACAAAATACAGTCACCTTCGTGAGTTCAACCACACGCACAAGCAGGGTTTACAAGGATTTCTCCAACACCAGTGACCCGTCACACACGCAATAAAAAATAATAAAAGTGGGGGATAGTAAATAACTAAAGTGAATAAATAAAATTGATAATGACTTTCAAGCACTCATTCACGTGGGTTTGCATACGATACACAGTCACCATCGTGATTCTCATTCACACGCACACATACATGCAGGGTTCAGGGACTTCTCCTAACATCATGCACTCGGGTTTGTACATTCACAAAGTACAGTCACCCTTGTGAATCACATTCACACACACAATCAGGGTTTACGAGGAATCTCCTTCACCAGTGACCCGTCACACTCACAGGGAAAGGAGTAAGGATGGGGAAGGATGCCCAAAGTCAAAAACTGACACCGGGCATTTCGCCCGCCAAGCAGGCCTCGTCAGAGGAGAATGTCAATCTGGGAGAAGAATAGGAAATATGCATAGGCAAGAGGGGAAGCTAGAAGGTGGGGATAGTATGTAATGATTGATTGGGTGATCAGGAAGCAGATGATAGAGGTGTGGGGGAAAAGGTGAGTGAAGGGGGGGTTACACACTTGGTTACTTTGAGCACAAAGAGAAATTAAGCAGGAGGAAATTGGCCCTTGGTCGTTATTAATGGTGTTGCTTGGTAGTGGTTCCAAAAGCATGTAAAATTTTTGAATTTATTACATCATTGCATTGGCCAGTGTGCCCAGACAGAACAAATAGCATTGTCTTAAGTACTTCAGGAACAATCACTTAACACAATCACAATTTTAATTACAAACTGGGAAAACAACATATTGTCTCGTATTTCCCACTGAGGTTTGATGGAATGATGGAGTATTTAATACTTAAGACTGTGTCACTAAGAACTGGGCAACTTTGATAAAAATTTCCAATGAAAAGAAGACCATAATAGACAATGTGGTTCAAAAAAGGTATCAAACACTTGTTATGAAGACAGCATGAAGGACTCATATTCATTAATGAAATCCATTGCCACAACATAGGACAAGGTGCAACAAAATAATTCCACAGTTGTAGATGTTGAAATTTGAAAGGGACCTTATGAATCAACTTTTCAAGCAGCACATCAATCAAAAATGAGGAATAGGATTCTGCTGTTGTTTTGCTGAAGAAGTACCTGTATGCAGAAAAATGATTTCCTCCTGAATTTGTTAAATATTTGAGCAGAGATGACCCTATTCAAAAACACATGTTTTCAGGCAAAGTTCCTAACAATATATTCAGCATGTGATATCATGAAATTCAGCATAGGTGGAAATAAAACTTGTAGAAACTGAATGATACTGAAAATTGACCTAGGAGCTGGGACATAGAGGAGGAAAAGCATACAGATAAGGATAAGCTGGGACCTGATATACTACATAGTGAAATAGAGAAGGCATTGCCAGAAATTAAGATGGGGAAGGTGGTGGGGATTGATTGCGTCCAGATGGTTAAATGATAAACCAAGGAAAATGTGGAGGAGAAGTATTTTCATGGGCTTTTGTTAGGATATTCAAGGAGGGTGCTTGACCAAGGAGGATTTTGTAGAAACTGTATTAAAACCTATACCGAAAAAGGGAGTAAATGGGAATACTACAGGATTTCTTATGCCGCAAAGTGCGTACTTAGAATCATCAACAGAAGAGTGGAAAAGAGAGAAAATGAATGTCTAAGTGAAAATCAGTTTGAACTTCATGAAGGGAATTCAACACTAAATGTGATTGCAGTGATGATAATACTTGCGAAAAGGAACATTATGATAAGTACCTATTTGTGAATATTATGATAAGTACCTATTTGTGTGCTTTGTTGATTTTAAAAATGTATTCGCCAGTGTGGGGTAGGAAAAGTTAATGGAAATACAGATGATAGGAATAAACTTGAAGTAGAGAAGACTGGTCCAGAAACCACTCATGAACCAGAAAGTGCAACTGAAAGTGGTGGATGGAGAATCTGATTAGGCAGTAATACAAAGGAGATTTGGCAAGGCTGTCTACAGTGAATTTGTGTTTGCTGTTAACTTTACCATTGTGCAAGCCGAACGTGTTGAATTGCCAGAGGCTAAAGGTTTCTTGGACCAGGAATCAAACTACGGACCTTTGGCTTGTCAGGCTGATACACAGAGCACTACTCCACACAGGATCCCTGATCCCAAAGTCAATTATTTTAGGATAATATACAGGCACCAGATCTCATTGATAACTTTAAAAAATTAATTTGAGATCTTTCTTAGTTCTTTCTTTTCCTTAGTATCTAATAATTCTTAGGTAGTGTGGTGGTCACATTGTGCCAGCAAGCCAAAGATCCAAGGTTTAATTTGCAGTCCAGAAAACCTTTTTCATCTAGCTGTCTATTGGAACTGGCACTTTTTCACATATGTTCCAAGGATATGATGAGGGGGTGGGCTTGATTCCGCTGTATAGACAATTCGAAGTTGATGAAATCAGTAAGATTTACAGATGGGCTAGCAAAAGTAAGTCAGTTTGAAATTTGTATTGAAACTAGTTAAGCAAATTAACAAACAGTGCATAGCGATTAGAAAAATAAAATTAGCTCACGGGTAATTTTGTGGAATTCCATATTGAAAACTGATTTAGGTATTCAAAAAGGTTTACAAACCACAAAAAAAATGAAATTCTCTCTCATGACCCAGGTTTCGGTGCTTAACACCATCATCAGGTTAAGTCACAAGGTGAACCACCTGTATACACACCACAAAGGGACAGGAGGGAGGGGATGTTAGTAGGGGGGGGGAGGAGGAGCAATTAAGGGTGGACACAGAGTGTACTGTAGGACGTGATGGAGGGTGGAGAGTAAAGCAGTGCCTTGCAGGGCTGGTGGCAGACCTTGAGTGGAATGTGGGAGGAGCGGAAGCAGTGACTGTGTCAAGAATACGAGAGGAGGCCGCATACAAATATTCATTTATTACCAAAACCTTCGGGTCATTCAATGCTTTTAAAATCTCAAGTTGCTCTAGTGAATTCAACTCCCTTCTGCTATTAGACATACGTAAAATGTTGACATAAAAATCACTACGATGGTCACAACTAAAAGATGTTTTGCAAAGTTGCTCTTATCCCTACTGTTATGTTTAAAAGCAAGCAAATGTTATTTACTTCTACTGTTAAAATTCCTGGTAGTTTGGTATACAGGTGGTTCATACACTTATGACTTCACCTGATGATGGTGCACAACGGTGAAACCCGGGTGGAGTGAGAGAGTTTTAATTTTTTTTGTCATTACATATTTACACTTCCAGTAATAACACACAGAAATAGCACATTTTTTTCTACATTCCCACATATGCTGACACACTGGTTTAACTCACTTTTGTCAGCTAAAAATTGTCTTGTTAGTAGAAGTTCTCAACAATTTTAGTTTGATTAACTGTCTATGAAGGTATGTTACATGCAGTTGCAACTAATGCTGCAAAATAATATGCATGCCCATCACTGTGCATTGATTTTTTTATCGATACAAAAAGTGTTTGCTATGCTTCGAGGAAAAACCGTGCAAGTAGATACTTTAATTTAAAATGTCATGCTGTAAGTTTTTTCATAAAAATGTTTGCTTTTTTTCCTTAAAGATACATAATTGATACATGGATACTCAATTTCTTTACAGCGAAATAAATGTTTTAAAATAATACACGAAGTTTCCTTATTTTTGACTCTCAAACATGTGTTATGCCATTCGGATTTGATTTAAATCACTTGATTTTTATTTAAAAATATCAGGTGATTTAAATCAGGAGGTCAACTTTTAAACATGGAATTTCAATGAAAATATCAAGTGGCGACCTTTACATGAGAGAGGTAAAAAAACATGTTATTTGAGATGTGGCCTAAACTTCTACCTATATAGTCCAAAATTCACTATCATTTCTACCATGTAATAATAATGACAAGAGACATGACTTTTCTTTTAGAAAAAACTACTGCCAATACTGCCTGCTTGTTTCTGCTCAAAGAGGAGATGTGGAAAAAATGAAAATTTTAAAGTAAATATCGGGGGATGGGCCTATAACCATTATCAACCTAAACACAAGTACATACAACATCAGTTCACTGACCCAATGAGAAGATGCAACCTACGTAAATTTTCACAGACTTCATTTTTCTGGTAAAATGCACCTGACACTAAGGCGTCATTCTCAAGTACCTTCTAACCATTCTTCAATTCTACCTTCACAGACTTTATTTTGCTGTTACAACATGTTTCAATGCTAAGGCATCATTCTTTAGTATCTTTTTACCATTCTTCCATTCTACCAGTACCATTCTTCAGTACATTCTCAAGAGGTACCTAATTGAGAATGACACCTTGGAATTGAGATGCGTTGTACCAGCAAAATAAAGTCTGTGAAAATTTACATAGGTTGCATCTTCTCATTCAGCATGAATTTTCACCAAGTTAAAGCTGAATCTATCGATTTCACTGACCCAAGTTCAGCATCCCAAAAGTTATCAAGTGTTCCTACAGCCGATACTGAATAGGAAACAGAGGGAAAAAAAATTAAATGCCATTATTTTTGTCATCAATATGACCATGATTGGGGATATAATGAAAAAAGGGAAATCTAATAATCACATCAGTTGAGAGCTGCTCAACATGATAATGTGAAGAAACTAAATGAGGACAATATCTCTCATTTTTCTCATCGCAATGAAATAAGACAAACTTGTGATATTCACTTACGCAAACCATACAGGTGAAGAAAAAAAAGTAGACCCACCTTCACTGAATGAAGGAGGCAAATTTTATCCTACTTGATATGTTCATTCAATGGCCAGTATGGTGTCTGCATGGGGTAACTGTTATAATTACCCATTCTACCTTTGTAGACTATCACAACTTCAACTCCTACCCACAACACCATACTCCTAGTTTTTTTGCATACATGCGATATAAAATTGGTCAGTGTTGCCTGATGATGTTATTATGTAACAAAACCTGGGTCATACTCAATAAATTTCTATAAATGACCGTACATGGTGTATTTTATAACAATTCTTATATTTTATGAGCTTCATTAATGTGCTTTTGTCAACTGGCTTAAACTTATCAGATGTTATCAAAACTTAGCCACAAAAATCTTGATATAGTAACTGCAATGGTCATGTTTATTGCAATCGAAGCAATGTGAAGGGCAAGACTACATCATGAAAACCCTAGGGCATTTCAAAAACATGTGCTTGTCATAACTTTAATGTATTATTGGGAGACATGCAAATTGTATCGACAGAGGTGTTTCGTTTTTTTAGAATCACCCACACATACAATCTATGAGCTACTTCTACACAAAAGTGGCAAATGCTCTCCAAACATGACAATTTGACCTTAAAGCCTCTCTCTGAGATAACATGGGAGTGTCACCTCAAGAGCATTAAGCCACTGCAATATGAGTTGTCTAGTATTCGTTAAACTTCTTTGGAAAATTACAGGATTCCTAGTATTTAAAGTACAATTACAAGTGCCAAATAGCTCAAGAGTTCCACACTTCTACAGAGTTCACAAAATTAATATTTGTTAGAAAAAGGGAAGTCCTTGACTATGAAGATCCTGATGATATAAAAGAAATTTCTTCCAAAAATAACCTAAATATTAAGTGCTTTTACACAATAGTACACCAAGCTGTTATATCATTCAATGAAAGATTAAAGTTTTTTGTAATATGCTGCCAGTGTATGGGATCACTACGAAATTGGTCTAAATAACGAACTTGAACGTGTGCAGTGAAGATCGGCAAGATTTGTAAAGGGATGGTATGATAACCTTACTAGCGTAACCAGTCTATTAAATGAATTAAATTGGGAATCATTGTCAGATCGCAGGTTGAAATTCAGACTTAATCTCTTAAACAAATTCCAAGACCATATTTTCAGTGATGATGTTAAAAATATTTTGCGGACCCCAACTTACTATGGTAGACTGGACCATAATCATAAAATTAGAGAAATAGATTGCCGAACTGACAGATTCAAAATGTCCTCTTTTCCTCATACTATTAGGGATATGAATAACGGTAAATATATCCAGTACGACTGTAGCAATGGATAACATTGGTAGCTGCATGTTGGTATAAGGACTTATAGCTAACCCAACTAACGGCATGTTTTTTGCATGCATGTTTTGCTATTTTTATCTTTTTTTAAATAGCGTAGTTTTGAACAGTACCTATACAAGTACTGATCCTTTTTTTATGTATGATATGTAGTGCATGTTTGGTGAGAGTTCACCCCCTGCCACACACCTTTATGGTGGCTTGCAGGGTGTTATGTACCTAGATGTAGATGTTAGAGCAGTAATCGAGAAAAACTAAAATTCTTGATATTGATGGGAAAGTTATTTGAAGATTTAAAATATTGAAATGAATTGTGCCAGAAAATCTATCAGCCAGAGACGATTCATGACATCACTTAAAAATGGATTTTTACCTAATACTTGCAGAGCATTGTAGATCATATTAGCTATTCCTAAATTAGCTTTGCAAGTGCTGAAAGAAGCTCCTCTTTAAAATTAGGAAATAAAAATATATTTGAGATCTAATATATTCTAAGACTGCGAAACAGATCTTGCAATCATCTATGTACACAAAGTTAAGTTATAAATTACACAAAAATAACAGAAAAACTTGCTTCAATTAAAGCCACAAAATAAGATTTTTTAAATGTGTACTATTCGTATATCTTTGCAACTACACATATGGGTAATATCATCAAGGTTATCTTGTAAAAATGTTGTTTTTACTACTACTTCATTTAGAAATATTACCTGGGTCACGAAAATGTGGGCACACATAAAAATTTGATGAAAATAAAATCAACATCTTTTATTACGCTTATTAATAATATCCTTCTTACCATGCAATATGCCTGAGGGCTGATACTATGTAGGTATATAAATATCATTATGGGAATTTGTGGGACCCCAACTTTCATTTGTAGAGGGCCCCTCAATCCCTACGAGCAGCCCTGAAGACATAATTGGAAAAATTTCAATTTGCTCTATAAAAACTATATTTGGTGGCATTGTTTGCAAGGGATGAAATGAATATTTATGGTATACTCGAAGTGGATTTTAACAATATACATACATGGTAAATTAATTTGATTCTGTATTCCATTCATCGTTACACAGCTATGAAAATAACAGTTAATTTTCGGAAGGACAGCTTCAGATACTCAAAATTGCAATCAAAACATTTTGATTTTAGATATCATAATTTTAACTTTGGCTATTCACCTTCAATTAAAGCAGATTGCGTAACTGAGGTCGTACATTACGCCTAAATTCAGCGAATTCGTACAAACCTGTTACAATCATTGGCATTCATTGGATTAAATGGAGGTAAATCGAAAATAAATGATAAAGGAAATACAGGAAAAAGATATCACAAACACGAAATCTAACATCACACGATTTCAAATAAACGCAACATCTTGATTCAAATTTAATTATTATCAAATGGCAACGCCATCTGTTGGAAATCTGTGGTTATCTGGATTTTAAATGTGAACAGGTATTATTCATGGTTGGAACAATTCATCTTTTGGTATGGAAAACCTTTTTCCGGGAACAGCGTTTCCATGCAAACATAGAGAATGTACACTATGGGATTTAATGAGCTACACGCGAATCGTATTTCTTTGATCTAGGAGGGAATCGACAACTTTGTTTATTCGGATGACAAACCAAAAAGTGAATAAATATATAGCTGGTGAGTTTATATACTCATCGAATAGAGACCGCCTATAAATGCGAGAACATTATTTAATTGAAAAGTCAACTTGTCAAACTGCCTTTAATTCACTCATTGTCTGCCAATGATTTTTTTCAATTTCAGCCTATGGTATATATAAACGTAATGTGATAAAAAAATAGCCATACCATTTGGTTTGGCGTGCAATACACTAGTCTCTTCTAAAAATTTGGGTACAACTTACACCACCGCTATGCATGAATTATCCTCCCTGAAATAAACCATAACGCCTAATTTTACGAGAACCCAGCTCTGAAAGTATTTTTGGTGTACCTTTTTCAAATATAAAGATCGACTGCTTAGACTGAGAAAGACTAAGAGCAAAACCTAACGATTTCCCGGAACTGCACATATTTACATATACTATCAACGAAAAAACCCACATGAATCGCAAAATCCAGGGCCGAGAAAGTGAACCTACTGTAAAAACACTTATCAATGCATCACAGGTATTCATGAAATACTCATTAAATGTTTAAAGCCATCACAATCATAAGACTTGCAAACACAAAGAAAAGTCCATATCATGAGCATGCGGAATTAAAATGCAATCGGAATTGTGTGGAATAAAGTCCTTTCAAAATAAAAACTGGAATGAACTAATAACACATTACAGCATGTGAAGATATAACCGAAAGATAATGTTTACGTTTAGATCTGCACACAAGACAAAAAAGAATTAATTAACGAAGTAAGTAGCAATACTGGTGAAACAGAGGCTGACAGAAGAAAGATTACGAAAATATCTTGATATTGGTACTCACCGACGGAGATACAACCACGAACTATGGTAAAATTCACTAAATATTCCCACCGGGTGACAACACACGATTCAAAACATTCGCATGTGGATACATTCAAAATTTGTAGATTGTCATTTATTATCAATTCAACTCTTAAATGTAAACTTCAAATAAAATGAATGTTCACATAATATGTAATAACACATAAAAATTTATTATATAAACTGTTATATATTTATCAAATGTTTTAAGGCTTCTAAAAATGTAAAATTAGTCGCTTTACGGTTTGCAGGCCGTGTGACGTCACGTGGCCTCCACCAATGAATTTCAAACTTTCCCTTCCTACATTGACGTAGCGACCAGCTAGCTTACGCCACCTGCGCCATACTGTGCTGTTACACGATGGCCTAGTTCAATACCTTTGTTGTTAAATAAATTTTGCTTGCGTGAAGTTTGCCAACATGGCCCCGACAATCGGAGTTAATTTACGCGTTACAGGCCACTGTAATCAGGGCGGCCGCAAGCATATGGAGGACATGTTTTCAGTCGCCTATCAGCAAACGGAAGACGAGAAAGATTTGGAATATGCTTATTTCGGTATATTTGATGGGCATGGTGGGCGTGAGGCGGCTTCTTTCGCTAAGGAACACTTAATGGATTCGATTGTCAGTCAGAAAAAGTTCTGGTCTGATGACGACGAGGATGTAATGAAAGCTATTAGAGACGGGTTTATTTCTACACATTACGCCATGTGGAGGGAACTGGGTAAGTTAAGATCTATTTGTTAACATTAACCTGGTTTGCTCAACGCAACAGTTGTTTACATTTCTCATGGAAAATAACTATTATGTCTTGTCAATGTTTGGTTTTAATTTATACCATCAGAAAAGTGGCCAAAAACTATGTCTGGTTTACCTAGTACTTCTGGTACGACTGCCAGCATTGCTTTCATAAGGAAAGGGAAAATATACATAGGACACGTTGGAGATTCTTCCGTTGTAATAGGTTATCAAAACAAAGGTAATCCGTCTTTTACATTGCGCTGTCAGGAGGTGTGGCTTTGCTCTTAATGGCGAGAGTAGGAGGAGGAAACTAACATTTTTGTTATTAAAGGTGAAACTGAGTGGAAGGCAAAATCTTTGACCCGGGACCACAAACCTGAGAGTGAAGACGAAACTGATCGCATTAAGCAATGCGGAGGGAAAGTGGTTTACAAATCGGGTGTCCCCAGAGTAGTTTGGAACCGTCCCAGAATTGGACATAAAGGACCCGTTCGTCGCTCCACTCATATTGATGAAATTCCATTCTTGGCTGTTGCGAGGTCTTTAGGTTAGTATTTCCTGGCTACATATGTGTGATTTGTTATTTAATGTTACTTAATCATTACATTCGTGATCTTACCTTGAACATCTCGTCGCACCCTTAAATCCGCTTTCTAGGAGACTTGTGGAGCTACAATTCTGCCTTAAACCAATTCGTTGTTTCTCCCGAGCCGGATGTGGAAGTAATACCAGTAGACATATCTAAGCATCGCTGTCTTATATTGGGAACAGATGGTCTGTGGAATATGTTAAGCCCTCAAGCAGCGGTCGATGTTGTGCATGCTACTGAATGCCACAATGTTCTCTATGCCGTATCATCATCACATGTGAGTGCTAAGATGCAGATCGTGGAAGGAAATTATGTTTCCGCAAGCCGTTCTGTAAAAATATTCTATGGTAGCCGACTATTATCTAAAAACCTTTGCTATAGATGACACTATCTATTCATGAACATTACCTTTTATGGGATAATATTTTATTTATATGTTTTTAAAGATACTTGAACGTTCATATTTGGAATCTCCTCCGATTCAATTTATAAATATCTGTATCATTACTTCGTCAGTTACACTTTTCATGATGTTTAATGGAAATTTCGATTTTTGGCAGAATCTGAACTGGATTAACCCATCAAAAAGGCTAGTGGATACAGCTCTTGAGAAGTGGAATTCCAGTAAGCTAATTGCTGACAACACCAGTGTAGTAACACTAATGCTGGACCCCCCAGGACCACCTCGTGCTCAGGTATTTGGATACATTATTAGAATTAGCTGGCAGCCTTATTCACAAATTGAAAAAGAATTGAAATTCCTATTAATGTGGTAATAAATAAAAATAGAACTATTCTAGACAAGTAACTAGGTATATTCAAATTTTCCTGGTGTGACCACCTCATACCAATTTTGTATGTTCATATCTTGGATGTTTTGATTAAATACACACTTTCTTTAGATTTAAAATAGTAATTTTATTTTTTTTTCATTCTTAGTAGAGCATCTCTTTCCTTGTGAGATATTTCCTTATACATTATTACTACTGTTAACTCTAGTGCTAACACTTTGTAATTGGTGACTTGCAATTCATTTATTGCTAAGCTTATTTCACCAAAGCCATTGAACATTAGCTATGTTATTACTCATGAGTCTGAGAAAACAATATGAATGGCTGAGAAAGTTTCCCAGTGCCATAAATGGAAATGTCCTTATATTCCATGATTTAATGGCTGATCAAATGTTTGAAAACCATTTGGGGAACATGTAATGGATTTCATGTTAAAGCCCAAGTCCTTTAGTAGTTGCGAATTTTTAATGTAAATTGGCATGTATTTGCCATTTTCAAGTGGAAACTGATATATTTGTTGCATCTACAGGTACTAAGGAAGCAGCAAGTTAGCCAGAGCTACAGTCAGCCTGAACCATCAACAGATGGAATTGAGCCGGTGGCTAGTTCACCAACAGATTTCTGCAACTCCTCACCGATGGATGAATCACTGAGGGCACTATCACCACGGTCAACTCCGCCAGAGGAGCACACCAACGATAATGCCTTCAATGGCACTTCATCCACTGGCGGCGTTGTCATATTCACCCGCTATCCGTCCCCTCCTCAGCAGAGTTTAGATGTAGGCAACCTTAAGGGTGGTGATAACAGCAGACTCGCCTCCTCCTCTTCTCAGTCCCACAAGTCTAATGACGTGAGCACTGATGGCCCCTCTACTGGTGGTAGTGTTGGTGACGTCAGTGGCAGGGTACGAGAGGTGGGTGATATCTTGCATGGCCCTGGGTGTTCCCAGAAGCATGATAACATCTCCAGTCGTAAGCAATATCGCCTGACTCACCTACACAAATCTCAGGAGCCTCCACCTGGAGGATCTGGAAGCATCCATACACCCAGCACAGGAAAAAGTCCAAGCCCTGAGATTCAGAGCAATGAAGTGTCCAGTTCCTTAAATGAGGGCAATTCCAAGTTCCACTCTGAGGCTGTGAGTGTTGAAGGTGCTGAGAATGATGCCCCATTAGTCAGTAGTGCTCACAACTTGGATTTAACCTCAAACCACAAAAACTGCTGGCTTCGTAGGAGGAGGACACGGTCTGAGGACAGGTGTTCAAATTTAACTAAGACCTCAGGGCCAGTGAAGGATGTTTTAAATGAGTGTGTGTCATGGCCCAACTCAACTTCACAGCCAGAGATGGCGGGCAGTGTGAGAAGAAGGTTATTGTCCACTGGGGATATGGGTAATGGTTGGGTTGGTCGTAACTTTGCTCAGTCATCCACTGGGAGGAGGTGCTGTGGGCAGCGCTTGAGCCTTGGTGTAAGCAAGGCTGACCGGCGGAGGGCCATCATAACCCCCAGGCGTGGTCGTTCACGACCATTAGCTCCGTGCACCACCGGCCACCACAGCTTGAGTGACTCCATTCCTAATGAGCCTGTGATGAACCCCACCCCATCAGATGAGAATGCTGTGTCACAACACGGCAACTTGCTTGCAGACTCACGCTTGTCAGGGGTGTTGAAATCATGCTGTGTGGTGTTGCAAAGATCACCCATGCCACCAACTCTGTTGAAAATAAGAAGGCATAGCCAAAAGAAACGCAACTCCCTCTCAATCAGACAGAACCCAATCCCCAAGTCCTTAAAACATCCCCAAATACACTGTGGCAATGGTGGAGCAATCAGGAGGTCATGGGCGAGTGGCAGTTGTCCCAAGCAGGGGCCAATGATCACTAGAAGTAGGAGAAAGGATGATGCATGATCTACAAGCTGCTTGACCTTTTTGTTACATAACTGTTAACATTAATGCAGCTTTTTAGTCATTTTCTTTTTAATTTTTTACATTTACAATAAGGAAAAAAAATATCTTGACTTTACCCAAAGCAATTATAAATTTCTTACCTATTTTTAATGCAATTAGAAACCAAAAGACGGATCAGTTTTATGGAGCGTATATGAGGTTGAATTTTTAAGGTTATGAGTATGTGGTTTTGTAAGACAAGGCATGCAACTTGCCAATGAATAAGTGGTTACAATTTGACGTTTTATATAAAAAGGTTGGATCTTGGAAGGGATACTCTTGGTGGCTGTGTCATGATTTATGTCTGTGAGCATGCATTGTTGATGTATTATTGGATATTATCCAGCCTATAAAGTTTTCACTTCAGGGAAGTGGTCCATTTTAATCTATGCCAGCAAATATTAATGCTTACAAGAGAAAACCGGTATTTTAAATACAAGTTTTTCATAGATGGAAGTGATTCAATCACCATTTTGATTTTTTTTTACCTGTGAGTGTAAATTATCCTCGCAAGGTAGAATGAATATTTTTATAACGTAGATGTTCTGAATGTTCACATTGCTGGTGAAAATTCATCCATAAGGTGCAGCCTACAGATAAGTCTTACTTTGGTGTGGTGTTCCTATTACTGAAAATTTAATGCTATAATCTAGATCAGTGGTGTTGAATTTCTCATTAAAATATAAGCAGTCCTGTTGAAACTTACTCCAAAGAACACTGCTACAGTTTTACCTCAAAAATACAGGTTATCACTGTTGGTTGATAAATTACTTTGTTGAATCCTTGTGTAAAGTTTTTGGGACGTTGCATTTGTTTGCAGGATAATTGTGTTATATTCCAACCAATTTTATTTATTAAAAGCAATGTTGCTGTTGATATGTCTACAAAATGTGTTTATTATTCTTATTGCGGCTATATTAAGTACCTGTATTTGCCATGCAACTTTCTGGCCAACAAAAAATTCCAAGTAGCATTATCAATTTACGCTACGCAAGTTAAACCACAGGTCTATCTCAAATTTTTTAATAATGCATAATTCTTCATAAAGGCTCATAGCAGTTTTTCATGATTCATCAACCAAACCTGAAGGTGAGGCTATTTTAAATTATGAATTTCCTATCGTGCATAACAGATTACATGGGGTCGTTTTATTATGCTAGCATGAATGGAACATGTTTTTGCTGCCCCAATTGTCATATGAATGGAGTTCAACAAGTAGTAATGCATCAATATTAGTTAACATTAATTGTATTTGATTCCAACACCCTAACTAAAGGAGCTTCAATGAGACGACCATCAGCAGTGGAATAATAAAATTATTTGAAGATATTCTTTCCAGCAATGGGAGGTGGAAAATAATAGATGGCCAAGTCTTGCCCTATTTCAGTCTACAGCCCAATGAGCAAACAATGAAAAAATAGTGACACATGATAGTAGAGTCAACTAAGGATATGTTTATCGTTCCCTCAAGCTCCACTGAATGAGAAAAATGACTACTTAATGAGGGAAAAACTAGGAATAATTGAATGAGGCTTAGTGTCTTTTTGTCTAAGTAGCGTGTCTGTGAGTGATGGTGGAGGTCTGCAAAAACTGAATCCTAGGTATATAGAATTAAATACATGTCACCAATAAAAGCCTGGGTTCTGACAGAGAATAAGGTCTTCAATTAATGCAGTACACATTACCTGAGCATAATAAAAGAAGTTAAACATTAGCTCAACAGCAAAAATTTTCTTGAAGATCAACATATTTCTACTTCAATTTTGATTAGTGAATTACCCTACAACGTGAAGTTACAAACACCAAGGTTGTTTGAGTACACTAGAAGAGACATATGCAAGCTAGCCTATGTGTGACAATGAAGCCAGAACATGGGTGCTTGGGGAGCGTGCAAAAACAACTATCCATATGAGTAGTAAGCCAGTATGTCCATATCTACCAAGATAGTCTCTGTTTTCTCATAGCAGCTGCCATGCCTCCTCCAGTAATCTCTTGATTTGCTTCTAACATCATTATTAGTAGAAGTCACGGCGTTTCAACATGGGAGGGTGATGAAAGGCAGAGGAAGTTAAGAGGGTTTAGGACACTGCACGCATTTCGTGCTGTGCATCATGGGTGTTTGGAGTGTTCAAGGAGTATCCCACAGTGAGTCAGGGCCACAGATTTAAGGGGAGTATGTTGGTTCCTTGGGAGACAGGGAATCCCTGAAGGTACTTGCACCAGGTATGAGGGGAGGAATAGCTTTAACCTTCATGGCTTCTCCAGGTGCCTCTGCCTTTCTCCCACTTCTACCTTTCCTTTTTTCCCTTCAGCTCTTTGGAAAGTGTATCTGTTTGCATGCAAGCTGCTAAAAAATGCCAGATGATGCCTCTGTATGGTGTAACCAGTGACTGGTAATTTCTTTGGGTTTTGATAACAATTTAGTGGAAATGTATCATGTCGTCATGGTCAATAGCTACAAGCACCAACTGCTATTCAACTCCTCACCTAATATGGCTTCATGATTGATGGGCATCTAATTAATCATGATGACTCAGTACACAAGAAACAAATGCGTCAATTTTATGGCCCTAAAGATATATTTAATTTAATTTTAGGCATCTGAAGATAGATGCCCACAAATTAAGATTTGAAAAAAAATCACATTACTATTTTGAAAGATTTAGTGAAGCAGTGTTATTACATGCCATACCTTCATTTAGAGGATCTAGGGAAAATAAGATGTTTCTTTCAGTACAGCCTTAATTGTTCCACTGAAATGTATGTATCAGAAAATGCTTTCAGTGTAAGGTGTGCCCTATATCAACTCTAGATATACAAATTTCTGAGGGATATGTGAGAGTTTAAACAAAACAAGGAAAGTCACTATTCCAGCAAAAACATCCCGTGAACTAATGACAGAAAATAAAAGGATGAACTCCGATTTCAAACATTACCATGTAAATTAACATAATACGGTTGATTAATAATACATGCTCGTCACATAGAACGGAAATGAAAATTATATCAGTAAAAAACACATAATGGTGAGTACAGTTACTTCTTATTGATGTGAATCCATTAGCTAGAGTTAGAAGATGTTAAATTCTTACCTTTAAATAGAGAAAATGCTAGGTGGTGAATGTTCCTGCATCAACAATCACTGCATAGGCTTGTGCTTGACATATCTAGGCACAGTTTTGCATCACTCATGTCATCAGCAATGGCTCCAAGGATGTCCAGTAGCAGTTCACGGCTTAAGTTCAAGAACTTTGGCAGCTTAGCAACCTGAGTAACAATGGGAGGTTACGATTGGAGATAATGCTTTCTAATAATATCATGGTTTAAATTATCACACAGTACAATATGTGCATCATGAGGAACAAAAGCCACTTCACCATATTTCGTTAAATTTCTCCAAAAACCATTTTCACTGCTCAATGGTAATGGCATATAAATACCCTAATGTTATCCATCTTTTTTCCATTCAATTTCACAATCTGCTTTTCAGAGCCAATTTATAATTTCATGATCTAATAGCTCATGTTCCATAATTAACACCCCAAAGAAATAAGTATTATTCATGATTATATTTCCAGAAAATGCCAATTATTACTATATTTGATACTATATAAGATGCATATTTTTTTTCCAAAATTGTGAGTTGTAAAATAAATAACCACCAGGTTTATAAGCAAAGGTTCAGCCTTTATGATTAACATGAAGAATGTTACAATTATAACTGCTATTATTGTCTCTTTGCTCTACGATCAACTCTAAGGTACAATAGCGATATTCCACATAGAGAAAAATCATTCGCATTGACCAGGACTCAAACCTGGACCCTGTGATTTCTGGTCAGGTGTTCTACCAGTTGAACTACCAAGACGTCCTCTTTCTCTGTGGAAATTATAGTTAGCATTCTTTGAATTTACTCTAAGGTATATACATATACCATATTTTCTGGCTTGTAGGAGGCACTAACCATGGCTACGTACATCAGAGAGACTATATAAAATACATATTGATTTCTTCAGTAGAAAAACTGCATCTTATAAATCATAAAATATGGCAGTTTGGTTTTCTTCTACTACACTAAAGGAGGTAGGAGCAAATTATCAAACTAACTTGATCAGCACAAGTGTATGGCCATACAAAAATATATGGGTTATTTTATTAACATTTTCCTCAGGAACAAGCCCTACTAAAATGATGATTAATTTTTTATGGTGTATATGTCTCGCATGCCATCAAATATAGTATGCAATACCTGGGGTTGTTTGGATCCTTCTAAAACCATATTGTTTCACATAATTTCATGGCAAGAATGCATGCACTTCAAAATTACTCCGTACTCCTCTCAGGTACCTCAGCCTACAGTATTCACAAATATTACCTCAAGCAATTTAAATAAAACTCAACCGAGCATCATTTTGTATTCAAAATAATTAAAGAAGCTGTCCACGCTTCAGGAGCAAATTAAGAGTTCATGGATTGCAATATAATACAAAGACTACAGTGCATCACAATGAGATATTACCTGCCACAAAATTGTGAATGCCAATGCCTGGCATTGGGATACTGACCAAATGGATTACCAATTTTATCAGCTACAAATCTGAGCAAAGTAAAAGTCCAATGAACCATTTTAACTGACTATACCAATTCCAGAGCCATGAGAAATGTGAAATCTATTGCTTGCCATTCCAAACCATTTTCAATTAGCCTTCTTGCCAAAGATATTAATCACTGAATAGCCATTTCAAAGCAGACACAATAAAAATCGATTTTATAAATTATTCTGATATTTGGGTGTGATATGATAATGGTGTAATGTTCAATGAATTAAAATGATACAGTTCCCAAACACACTACCACCACTCACTTGACATTAATAATCTATTTGCACTGATCAAAACTTGCAGATAGTTTTCAAAACCAGTAAATAATGAATATATGAACAGATAAACAAGTTACTCAAGAGCAGCTAAAGGAACTTTAATCGAATGTCATTCTTTTATCAGGTTTGACTTGGTGAAAGTTATTGAAATTCATTTCTTAATTAAAACACTTAGAAATCTTTTATAGGTTCATTGGACAGCACAATGCATTTCACCAAACTGAGGCATAGGTACAGATGAGCAGGAGTTGGGTGGTTGAGTGACAATATACAGACAAATGTATGAAAAGTGAATGCAATTAAATGATGAATTTTCCAAACCAAGGAAATAAAAAAATATGTATTAATAGTTACTACTGACACTATGTCATTAAAAATTGATTTATTTCAGTGCACAATAATTGTCTGCAGCAGAGCTACACTTCTGAGATTTTCAAAGAAATATCATGACTTTTCCCCAATTCCAACATGGATTGCATCCTCTTCTCTGGATTTCATTGTTTTGTTTCCTCAAATGATTATTCTAAAACCAGGAATTGATCAACTTTGACCGCAGATAAATTTTACAGTAATTAGGGCTGAACCACCGTCAAAATACACAATATGTACTTTTGAGAGCATCATAATTTAATCCTTTATCTCCTACATGTATGTTTTTCCACATATTTAAAGAACAGGCAGATAGATAGATAGATTGTAATAGTGGTGGAGTTCCTCTCAACGGAGGCCCTGAGGCACTTAGACCCATTGGTCCATTGTGCTAACCACCCTTTTGAAGAAGTCACCCATAAAGGCCGATCGCCCTGCTAAAGGCCAACAAGTCCCCGATGGGGATTTCCCTTACCTCCCTGGATTCCAAAAATGGGGAACCCAGGTACCTTAAAGGACAGGCAAATATTGTGTCTAAATATGTTTTATCGTGAAGCAATTTGTATGATTAATATGAGGCAAAAAAGAAACAAACAAAATTATGAATGACAATGACACTGTATACATGAGTGAACAGTTTTGTTGTTGGGTGAGTAAAAAACTTTAGCACTTTTCCACAATACCTATATTTGAAACTATAAAATTACACAACACATGTTTCAGTGAGTATGAGTGTACACCTGATGATGGCTTAGTAAGCCGAAACACGTGTTGTGTAATTTTATAATTTTAAATATATTGTGGAAAAGTGCTTAAGTTTTTTACTCACCCAATATGTCTCACTTCCACCACATGATGCCTGAAACAGTGAACAGTTTTACTGTCAATGATAATGAAACTCATATAAATTTTTTCAGCATAACTTCTTAACATTGCCAGCAATTATGTACTTCTTGTAAAGACAAGTATCATTACAAGACACTGTTCCCTAAGCAACATTAATTTCTACACCAGTAATCAATAATTCCTTCTTGCCTTTTTGGAACCCATGAAATAACATCTATGCCATACGGAATCCCTACAAGATACATGTCACAAATAATTTTCCACAGCCATTTATTATTAATATTATGCTGAGAAACCCTGTAGCATACTCCATTTACTAGCTACATTGACCCGATTGGCCACATAATCAATGAAACCACTGACCCAGACCTTAAATCTGCACAAATACCAAACAGCTTATCTCTCTAAAAAGTGAGTTTTTAGATAAACCAAGATTGCCTCATCTAATATTGGAAAATAATGCTTGAATTGGTAGTAAAAAATAAAGATATGCATTATGTAATGCCATAGTAAAGCCCTATTCACCATAAAATATATAACCATATTTAGCTGTAGGAAAACATGGTACACTAAGGGTAAGAATGAATAAAAAACATTTTAATAATGGAAGATCCATGAAACTAGTTTTAGCATTATTTACCTGACATATACACAGGAAAAAACTATGACAGCCACAAACAAAGACTAATTCTCTAATTGCATACCTTGGGAAAATGATGCACAATTAAGCTGAGGGCATGCTTCTTCATATCAAGAGCTTGTATCCTATTCGCAGCTTCAAGAATCTGGATGACATTCTCGAAGGTAACATTCATCTCCAAGTTTTGTTTGCAGAAAGCCTATAAGAAATTAAGAATTTTGAAGTAAAATTAAAGTTCAAATATCATTTATAAATTATGATGAAAATTAACCATAATGAAACAAAATGCATATTTCTTTTTTTTTACAGGCAAACGTCTTGTTAGCACATCATAAATCATTAATTATGCCTAGTAATTCACACATAAGCAAACACCATGATGTACCCACACAAAAATATATATGTATTACCTTACCCATTTACTATGCTTAGTTTGGTACAATAATGTTTACAACAAACATTATCACAACTATTACCTAGCTCAATTCTAAGAAGATTCAATGCATAATTATTTTGCAAATGTATTTACCACCATTAAAATGGTGGATACCTAGTGAGCAAACTGTATGTAAACATAAACAAACTTCTTAGTAACCATAGCATCAGCTGGTGAACAAGCACATATATCATTGCAATGAAAAATATTTCCATATTATAATATTTATTAGAGAAGTGTCAATACCTCTCTCAATATTTCATTCATACACTGTTATTATCAAAACACCTATTTACTCATTTAGATTTTTCTTTTAGTAAATAGTATCCAACATAAGACCTTCTTAAGACCTCCTTTTCTGACAATTAAACACGGTTGAAAATAAAAAAAGTCAGGCTATCATGTGAATTCTTCTTGGGTCTTCCACTAGGTAAGTGTCTCGATTGCTGCCAATGTTTTGGTCACTGACTCTGTCATTGTCATCAGGGCTTCTGAGTGCTTAATGGAAAACCAGCAACACTTGGAAACCTATTATGGAGTGTATGCAACAAACTAGGCAAGATGTTCAGCCAATCAGGAGACACCTGATCTCATGAGAAGCCGATATATATGGGAAAATTTTGGCGCAACATCAGTCAGAAGCACCCTGATGACAATAACCAAATCAGTGATTGAAACATCTGCAGTCAAGGAGACATCTGTTGGAAGTCCCAAGAAGAATTCACATAACAGATATGCTGGGATAGCACCAGACTTTTCTTCAAGTCTAACTATATTGCCAGCCAAGATACATAGCAAAGTATTCAATTAGATAAATTTTTATCACTTCCCAGGACCCAGAGTTAAAAATTTGGGAAAAGTAGAATGAAAAAAAGCCAAACCCATCGCTATTTGAAGGGCACAAGGTGGTAATACAAAATACAAAAAGAATAAGGAAAATGACAAACTCAAAAGCCAAAAAAAAAACACACACTCCTCCTCTCAGGCATGTGAAACACCTTGTCCCTCATAGATCTCACTTGCTCACAAACTCGGCGTTTGCAAGGAACTTAATCCAACTGAAAGGAACCATCATTCACACAAGGGTGGAATACACATAGACCAGGGAGGGTTGAAGGGCCAAGAGGAACCTGACCCCAGGTGTTTTACCAGCCAAGAGGGTCACTTCAGAGAGAAATCAACATAGAAGTAGGCTGGTACCATTTTCACCTGCTTGAGTGAGAAAATGTCAAACCCCAGAAATGTTGTAATACTTATGACAATTATATGAACCAATTCAGATGAGTCCTTTCTGGGTCCATCTTCAGACTTTGTCAACCAACTTAGATTAAAGACTTTTTCAACCATGAAAATGATGCCAGAACTAACCTTCAATACACAAGTGTTCAACAGTCTAACCCAAAAGAAGAACCAAGGATACTTGAGCATGCTCAAAAAAAATTAGGATCGTACAATGGGCCCTAATTGTGACCAACATTGAGTATTTAATTAAAATAATTCAACTACAAATAAGATGTAACGAGTGTATCTTACAACTCCCAGGACAACTGAATTAAGATATACTTTCATTCTTGCAATCCCAAGTACCCATATACATAATTATTCTCATTCTGTTTGTGTGAGTGAAGTATTTCATTAACTTTCAAACTTCAATATATTAAACAAAAAAGTATGGGGCAATGCTTCATGGAACACTTTACCTGAATGTCCATTGCAAGGATACTTGAAGTAAAGGCTACTAGCCACAAATTGCAGTAGGTTTCTAAAATCCAGCTTTACATTGCAGCAATTTAAAAAATAAGCACCAACTGCAAATATAACCAAAGAAGAGCCTTTTAAACTAACCTGCAGCCTATTATTGGTGAATCCATAGAAATAAGGTGCACTGAATAAGTACAAAGAGTCTTCAGGTGGCATGTTCACATCTGCATAGTATATATAACGAAGTAGGGAATCAAATGACTGCCGTGATGGTATCATCTCTCCAATTTGTATCTACAATAAATGAACAGTTGGATTAAAGCAAGACTTGATGCTTAAATGGATGAGGTATAATTAAGGCACTTACAACAGATAAACATGTTATTTGCTGTCTTCTTATTTCTTGTTCAAAACTGAATTCAGGGAAGAATTATGCATTTCTGCTCTGTATTCAGTCGAACAGAAATAATGAGACTTGTGAATAGTTTCAAACTAATTTTGCTAAAATTTTAAAACTATTTACAATACAAGACGCTTGATAGTTTAAAGAAGGATTAGTTCACCCTTGAGCTGCAAATAAAATAATTTAAGAATTTAAAAAATCCAAAAACTAATTTTACGTGCACTATGTTGTCTTCAGGCATGAAGGAGCGGAACATGGCTTCAAAATAGGAGCATCGAGCAGCTAAAATAGCCTTGTGGGCAGGAATTGGTATCCCATCTAGCATCAGAGTTATATCACAGAATTCACGGCCATTACTCTTCAAAAATGCTTCCATATCTTGTTCTAGAGTGGTACCTTTAATGAAAGAATACATTCATCCATATCAAAGTGAAAAACAGAGGATGAAGTATTTTAGTGGGTAAAATTATGCACAATGAAACAAGAAAAATACATCTCAGTGGTAACATTAAAAAGTTGCAGAATTTGATTACCAAGAGACCACAACAGCAGAGTATAAGTTTATACCTCATACCATTTCATTTCATGTTTACATAAATCACATGGGTTTCAAAAAATTAAATGTATTAAAACAGTATGAATCCAGTAACTAAACTTTCATGCTTTTTAATTGTCAATTTATAACAGTAGCTACACAACTGATAAAGACCGATACAACTGGCAATTAGCTCACTTATATTTAAAAAATAAAAGTAACAAATTACACTCACTTGTTTTCAGTGAGTTAAAGTTTTTGATACTAAGAAATTACATAAACAGGAGAGGTCTGCCTTTCCAAATTAAGTACATAATATACTGGAAGATTATCCCTTTAAAGAGCTTACTAATAGCCCAACAAAATTTAAGCCATAAGAACCGATAAAGTAGTAGCATGCATTACATGAGGATGGTTTCAATCTGCCTTGACATTAATGATATGAGGCAGAGAACTTGGATAAGTTTTCCATTCAAAAAGTAAGCTGCCCTGAATATCAGCATTAATTTTATTCAATCACACGTGAACCACACGCTCAAAAACATGCAACATTCATTACTTTCAGAGGTAACCCAGATAGAAGGTACCCAGAGGATAAAATTTTCATTACAGGCATATGAAAGTGGAACTGGCAAGGAAATAACCATTTTCTTTTGATAAAACTGGGAAGGAAAATATAAGATAATCAACTTAAAAAAAGGTGAATATATACATAATCTGTCATTAGAAATTTGAACAGAAATATTAAGAAAGGAATCATGAACGAAAAATTATGAAGTTGAGGTTGATGATAGTGAGAAGATTCAGACACTATAACTTTGAAGTCTACCTAGTATTTTAATTAGCATTTATTTTGACAAAATTAGTGCATTGATTTCTACCTGAAGTACATCAACTTCACCACAAACCATTTTCTGTGCTTCATTATACATTCTATAAGTATTTGATATTTATTTCCTCTATTTAAATAGTGGTGGGACAATATGGTTTCCAAAGAGTTGCTAGATTATGAAAAGGTAATCTATTAATTTGTATCTCTTCCACAGTGTTACCCACAATATGAATATTTTGTTACATTTGGCACATACCAAAGCATTTTTATAGCATAAAAATTCATTAAAACATGCAACAACCATATTTCTGGCATCATAAAACCCCTCTTTAAGGTTTCTAAGGGGGTCATAAGAAAGAAGTATGATCCATGGGAAAATATTAATTGTTACCCTGAGACAATGGCAGGAACTTTAAACAGCAAATCTCAAAAATTGATAAATAAAGACTTCAAGGCTTGATCAGATCTCTGGCCTCCTTTTTGAAATGTTAACTTGTGATGTTGTAATATTGTTTCTGTCATACACATTGGTAAAATATAAGGTTAAAAAGAACAGAATTAATGGCAAGCAGGTTCCTGAATAAAATAAAAAGGTATGGATACTATCCGTGGAATGACAGACAGCCATATGAGAAGGGTAACAACAGCAGGTCCTCACAAGAAGGTATTATCAGAGCAAGGCAAGAGAGAGAAAGCCATTGCCCAAGGAAGTTGAAATGTTGCTCATAATGTAAGAAATAAACTCTTTCTCCTAAGGGTGAATAAGTCTCAAATGGGGTCGTTTACATATTTTTTTATTGCCAAATCTGATAGAGTTTGTAAAATAAAAAGACCCGTATTTTTCCGTTTTTTGATCTGACAATTATTTCCCGAGTTATAAGCGGTGAAAAACTGATGTTTTTAACCCTTTTGGAAAAGTGGGCGTGGTGCAACCTCTGACGTATAAATAAAGACTTCGTCCAATCACAACTGAGCCCGCGAAGCTACTTTGCCTTATCGCAATGGGGGGGACACAGCTGACTTGGCCTATGGGAGCGATTGCGACAGCATCTGTGCGAGCAGACCTTCCGAGAAATCCCCCTCCACTCCCTTCCCCTCCCCTGAAAGCAGTCAAGGACAGGAGGAAAATGACCTCAATGTTATCACAGCAGCATTTTCGGTGGGCGTCACCTTTTGCTTATTTAAATTTTTGATTTATGAGTGAATGGTTGTGGTTAGAAGATTAATTTTTTCACTAAAATTCTTTTTTCGTTTCCATCTAATGATTTCGTGTACAAAATTGCAAATTCGCTTCCGAGTAAACGCCCCCATTTCACGCATTGAATCCCATGGAGAACAGAGTGCACCACAAGCTAAACCAAAGGTCCTAGATCGTTCTAGCAAAATCACAAGCGATAGCGGGAAAGGACTGAGCCCCCTATCCTGATGTATGAATTTCACATCCCTTCCATTTGGTGAGCTCTACTCCCACCAGCCACACTGACCTTTGGGTTGAACACTGGTCTTTCAATAGGATTACTTACAGTTCCACCAATTTTTCATCTTGTCATCGGCAGCTGACATTTTCGTGTGGAATGTGGGCATGGCATCACCAGACACCTCAAACGATGGCTCCATCATGGGACGAACTTGCAGCATCTGCCTCTGCCGAATTATCTCAACCATCAAGTGCCGATCAAGTGACTCAAATTCAGTACTCATGACAATGTGGTTGTAGTTACTCTCCTTGACAACAAACCGCAAGATCATATCTTTGATGAAGATGAGCTTCAGTTGCGATGCATTCCTCAGGGCCTCAAGTACATTCTTGCGGTTAATTTTAGACTCAAGGTACTGAACACAGAGTTGTTCAAGCCTCCGCATGTGGAACTGTAGAGCAAGGAAGGCAAAAGAAAAAAATGGCAATGAGTCTTGAAAATACAACAGATACTGTCTAAGAATAATTGACAACTATCTGGCCAAGTCAGCTTATGAAAGTTAGAAAGTTAACTCTTAGTGCCACGGGTCAATATATCAGCTTTTGCTCCACGGGCGAAGAGCCCCACAAGCCGTTATATTGGCTAGAGGAGCTAACTTATGTTTCAACTATTTTTTGTTGTAATAATTACGTTTATCCTTTATGAAAAGTATTAGAATACCATTAAAAAATAAATCCATTTTAGTTAAATAAAAAACATTACATTCATATCTAAAAAGTAACTTATATTGTTTATATTTTTTACAAGGAGATACAAAACTCTCAAATTCATGCTGGCACTTTTTGCTAGTACCACCAAAATGTGCTGGCAGTAAACAGCAAGGTTTACTGCCAGAAATTCACCAAGTAGATTGTCATCGAATGGAATTTTACTTGAAATCACACATAATATAACTGCTAAACTTCTGCTGAGCAACACTTGTATGAGAACTATAGACAGCACTAAAATCAACACAAAAAAATAGTGGACACCAAAGTTTACGATGTAAATACCTTTGTAGTTTACATAGTATTGGTATCAAGAGCTATGAAGGGTGCTATGCAAGCTGTCACATTGATAAATAATGGCAAAATTCATAATGTAGAATAAGTATGATGGATCTAAAAAGCTGGATTATCATTGGCTGTGAAGTTATCATTTGAAATCCCTGAGAATCATTTTTTTTAAACTGCCAGGTGAAATTGAAATAAGAATTCATACAAAAAGCCATTAGGATAGGCTTTTTTGCAGACACCAATGAGCCAAGAAAGCATTATGTTTAAAAGTCATTGAAGTTAAAATAATAAACAAATGTCCATATATATTACGGATGAATATTATCACAGTGGGAGACTATCATGAATATTCTAATGTTGGCTAAATGCCAAATTCTCCACTAGTGCTGAAGTACCACCAAGCATTCATTAACTTAATAACTATTTACACCTATATCAGCTAGCACTGAAGATGTCACTTTATGGAATAATGTGATCTCCACAATAATAAAGAATATTACTCCAGGAGTTCTTATTATTTTCTACTTTATATTATATTATAGATATTCACATTTATTTTTCAACAATTTTGTCCAGACATAACACCAAGCCAGAGTATTTTTAGTTCACTTGTTGGGTCATCATCACCACCCTGGACAACAAATTGAGTATTATGGAAACTCAAAAAAATCAACTGTTTTAATAACATTGTGTTTAATTGCCATTTATGATGCTTTTATTTTTAATGAGAAAATTTTAAACACATGGAAATTAAATGAAGATAAGTAAAGAGAATACATTTTCATGCAGAGTAGACACATGATTATTTTATCTCAAAGAAATAAAGATTTTACATAACAACTTAAAATTATAAACATATACTTGATCTAACCTGGACAGCCAGCCTGTACACATCCATCATTAATAGCACAAATCTGTTGCTCATTGGATCCTCACCTATAAAATATAAAAGAAATAGCATAAAGTACAACCTTACCACCATAATTTCTTTATTAAAAAATCTACAACACTTAAACACCACCCATCCTTTTGATATCCTTAACTCTGTTAATTACCTTAAGATATTTTTAATACTCATAAACATAAAAAAAAACAGAGGAGCTTACCTTTTTTGGTCGGATCAATACGGTCAGTATAAATATAATTTAGAACCATTTCAAATGCCTCAGGAACAGCATCATTAAGTTTCACTTCAAGAAGTGGTATATCTTTAAATTGAACTTGAGTGGTACCAAACAGCTGAAAATAAAATTAAGGCATTTATATTTCCCAGAAAGTAATTACAAGTAATGCATCTTGCTTCTTTTGTGCAGTAATGATAATAAGAAAGAATAGTAATAACCACAAATTCTAAAAGGATCACTAAAATCAAAAAGTGTTCATTTGTGATTTATATGTAAATGGGTAATCTACTTGATGTAAATTTTCATAAATGAAAGTATTTAATAGCAGAGGGATATGAGGAAACCTCCAAGAATGATAACTAAAATGCATTACAATTTAAAATCCTGTTTAAGCACCAGAGAATGTTGGACCATCACTTTTATCATGACGATGCTACACTTACTGTTTCCAGGTGCTTGTCCCGTGCCTCTCTTGCCTGTCGAATACGAGTGTGCAGCCACTGAGAACGAGCGGCAACCATTGCCATGTGAGCAGGGATCTTCACTTCCTCTCCACCATCTTCCTCACTGCCCACTACAAATTCCACATCACAAAACTGACGACTTTCAAGGAGCTTGCCAAAATCTTCATGCAGGGTGCATTTTGGGTAACATGAAAACTGAGCACGGGAGAGGAGTGGAGTGTAATCAATACAAATCTTTGAAACAATTAATCAAAAAACATCACCATTAAATAGCCTGAGTGATTTTATGGATGTGTGGTATGTGATGAAATAAAAAAAAGCAATAATTATTGAATCCCTAATTTGCAGAATTACTGATGATGATACAATTACACTGATGCAAAGCTGCGGAGTGAAAAATAGGGTTCTTAAAATGTTCCACCATAGACATTTAAAATCACAGACTATTACACAGGCAATGGGGGAGAAACATAAAAAGCTACAAGTTGATCACATTAAAAACCTAATTCTGGTCTTAAAATGTCAAATATATAATAAAATAATTTTATTACCAAGTATGGACTGTTAAATACATTGACTTTTATAAGCCTTAACAAATGAGCAGAAAGTGTTAATACACCATTAATCATGTAGTTGGTCAATATGCCAAATATAGCATAACTTGCATAATTATTTGAGATCTTGAATACTTTCTAATACATATTCAAGGTAGTTGAGTATTCGTGGGTAGTATTTGACCATCTCCAATAGAAATGCAACTTACTTGAAAGTGGTACAGCTCTCCGTTACGAATATTACCATCTATAGTTCCACCAAATATATACATGGCATCTCCAATCACAGTAGCATCATGGAAAATACGTCCAGAGGGTACCTGGAATTAATTTTAGAACTGTACATTTTCATTTGCTCACACAAAAATTTAATCAACAGGCCCAAGTTCATATAAAGGCTAACAGGAGGAGATAAAAATCACCATTTATAATAAAATAAGTTATATACACCGAAGAAAAAATACACTGCTTAAAGACTTAGCTGTAATTTTATCGTTTGATTTCAGATGCCGATACTACGATATTCCCTGATCACCTATCTTCAAGATTTCCTGTCCTTACTTTGGTGCAATTCTCCTTTGGATTACTTCCTTTCAGTAAATCAAACATTTTGAATTCTACCTATATTTGACGATGACGTATTTCAAATATATCAACTTGTTTTCTCTAGAAATAACCCTGGATTATGGTATTGTGGAAAATTTGCATGGCGTCTTACATTGGACAGGCGGGAAGAAGCTTGAGGGTCCGAGCAGGCGAGCACAAGAGGGACTTTGAAAAGAAGGAGAGGAAATCCCGGTTCCCGGCTCACCTCTTGGCAGAAGGACACCAGGCTTAAAATAAGAGTACATCCAATTGTCGCTGTGGAGAGGACGTTTCTATCCTGTCAGTCTATTTCAGTTCAGTTCAAAATTCAGTGCGAGCAAGATGCCTCCCATAAAAAAAAGTGTTCTCAGACTTTAAAATCTAAGAATGAAAACTTCTGACGATGAAAATCATGAAAGAGGGAGACCCAAGAATTTTAGAAAATGTGATAAGGATATAATCGCCAACATTAAGGATTTCTTTGACAACGCAAAGTCAGGTGATTTGGTTATTGACACCAATAAGGTGGTGTCACCAAAGAACTGTGCGGGTGAGAATGAGAAAACAGTCTGTAATGTTATTAAAGAACGGAGACAAAGCGTCGACAGTGAAGTGTCTTCGCCGAAAAAAAGTTGCAGATGATCTCGCATTGTGCTTGAGGAGTTCACTCAAGGAGTTGTTCACCATAAAGTGCATTCATTTTATCACAAAAAAGAGTTTCCAACAGTAATAAAAATACTTGATGAATTGAAGCAGGATTTAGAGGATTTTCCTGATTCAGGCTGGAAGGTGTTTTATTGCGATGAACCTTGGTGCGGTGCCAACAATACATTGAAATTCACATGGCAGGAGAAAGTCAATGGCAGCACTGGAGGCATTGACTTCGATCATGGGATAATACAAGAGGTAAAGAGTTACTATTTTCTCAAAATAAACGTGGTATCTATATAAATGGAGTACTTATCTCCGATGATATATATGGTGTAATTTTTATGTTCAAGGGTTAAATAAATAATTAACACTGTTATAGGTGAATGGGTGGAAAGGTGGAATTTTGACACCTTCAGGACCAGGCAGACGTGCTGTGATTTTGCATGTTGGAAGTGAAAGTGGTTTTCTTCAACCAGAGGAAGAAACGGTTAAATAAATAATTAACACTGTTATAGGTGAATGGGTGGAAAGGTGGAATTTTGACACCTTCAGGACCAGGCAGACGTGCTGTGATTTTGCATGTTGGAAGTGAAAGTGGTTTTCTTCAACCAGAGGAAGAAACAATGCTTGTCTTCGAAGAGAATAAGGACAGTGCTCATTATAATGTGTGTGTGTCACTCATCTCGGAGTGATAATTATCACTCTGAGATGAATGTACTCCATTTATAGGAGTATTTCCAAAGAATATTGCGACATCTGCCTGAAAATTCAGTTTTGGTAATAGGGTCCATGCACGAGACACCGGTCAAATCTGCGTAACTGTAAGGAGTCAATTGCTGGGAAATATATTCACTTAAATTCCAACTCCACTTCGAATGGCTGCGAACTGGAGTACATCAATTAATTTACTAGTGAAAACAACCTTTTTCCATTCTTTTGCAAGAAAAACCATCATTTAACCCATTTGTCACATTACTTTCCTTGAAAACGACGTTGCATACGTATGGTTCAATCACACAAAACTAGAGCCTTAGACACTAGTTGAGAACACAAGCTGAGAACAGGCAAAATGTTCATTTAAAATTCTGAGATCGGGGGCTGTGACGGAAATAATGAAAATAGTGGCAAACAGTAAATAAAAAATTGCATAGCTGAACCTGAACCCTAAACTTATTTTTGTATGTATATGCCGTAATCGTCACTTTATATTGATCATCAAAAATTACTTAACTTTGACAGAAATGATATTGCATAAGAAGCACTGGCATTGTTAAAGACTGGAAATAAGAGTTCTTCCAATTAAGGAAAGCTAAGAAATGTTGAAGGCTCGAAAAACACAGGGAAAAAAACATTATTAGGAAAACTTTCGTCTCTTGCAGTTAATAGAGGTGGTAGATAGTATTAAGGTTAAAGAAAAAGGGTAAAAGGGTCCTTGAGAAAGGGTCATACGTAATTCCACGAATAACATACTACCTTTTTCTGGTCGATCCCAACCTGAAGTCATCAGCAGAGGCCTCGCTCTGCTAATGGCCTGAACTAACTATGAGGAAATTTGTAATGACAATGCTGGAAGTTCCATGAATGCCTCCTATATTGCTTGAAATGTATTTTCTGGTACAATCAACCTACCGTACAACTGCCAAAAGCCTTTTTCTAGACCCTGAACCAAATATTCATTATTTCTTAAGGATATGAGCTGACATTAGTCGATAAAATTGAATCAGGAGGAATATGAGATTGTTACGATAACAATGCAGTGATATATGATACATACTAATCCAGTTATTGAAACAAGTACCATTGGTACGATTGTGCATATTCAAGTCACGCAGATCAGCTAAAAATATTGCGTTGCCGTGAACACAGTGATATACTTTGCCTCTTACGTTTGCCTACTGATTGCTCTATTCAACTGTTCTCTTACTTCTTTCATGTACGGTCAGTCAGGGTAGGAATAAAATTTTACATTTCCATCTATCTTCCCCGCCACCCACTGCACCTGACCACAACAACTGTGATTGCGAGTCGTCATCACCTACAGTGTCCTTAAAACTAATTTTTTTGAGTGCTCAAAGCTTCCCACTGCACCCGACCACAACAACTGTGATTGCGAGTCATCATCACCTACAGTCTCCTTAAAACTAATGTTTTTGAGTGCTCAAAGCTTACACATTATCTTAAATGCACTCCTATTGCTGATAATTTGCTGTGCACAGTTGAAAAAACCACTATTTCTTTCCACTTTTTTTTCTTGTACCATATGGGCCTTACAAGACGTCCTCACAAATATGTCGAAAGTCGCCACTCTCAGCGCTAGTTGTCCCTATGCATGGAGCCTGTAGACCACACGATGCAGGATCCTCAGACAAAGAATCCAAATATGAAATGGACAAAGCATGTAATAATTGACTGGCTTATTAAAAATCATATTGAGCCATTGTCAAGGAAGATGGATACCAGGATACCTATGAATCACTGACAAAATCTGAGCTAATCGATTTGGGAAAACCTCTAATTAAAAGATTTAGGTACCTCCTGGATACGAATATTCACGGAAGTGGGAAGAGGGTAAAACTCCTGTGGACTCCAGTCTCACATTGTGAATTTAATGCGATTGAATTGATTTGGGCGTGGGTCAAGAACTGGGTTGCAAAAACAATAAAACTCACAAAGTAAAAGACGTTCTTCAGCTCTGTGTTCAAGCTATAGGTCTAGTAGCATTATCGAAATGGAAGAATGCTGTGGAGCATGTCAAAAAAGTGGAAGAATATTATTGGATTAAGGAGCGTTTGGAGAAGGAATTCATAGAACCAATTATTATAAACTTGGGGAAGGAAAGCAGTAGTAGCAGTGATGACGATTAATTTTGAATTTAAAATATTTTACAGTAGATAAGACTTTTATAACATTTATTTTCATGACCAATCTCTGCTAAAAAATTGGTAACTTTTTTTCGAGAAATATTTCTACAGAATTCCCCAGACACCAGTTCCGTAGACATTTCCAAAGGTATTGAAGCTGTCTTGAGATACATTTATATAATACCTTAGGACTTTCATTTGAAATTCCTTAGCATTTATTTTTTTTCCTTGCTCATTCTGCAATAAATTTCTTAGTATTGTGTAAAATTCCCTTGCCTACATGTGGACGAGTTAACATCAAGATTTTTCATAATGTTTAGTATGCATGTATTGTTTGTTATATATTAACATGTCATCTTTATATTTGAATCGGTATTCAGAGTCAGTTTTATGCGGTGTATACCAATGAAATTTTATCTACAGATTTTATTAGATTACATTTTATGATTGATCACAGTAAGCTATTGGGCGGTAAAACATTTCATGCAGAAATACCAATATGAGAAAGACATTTTTTACAGAGTTGATCATGATACCGCTGTCTTTATAATGAATAAGCATAACATAACATACTGAAAAAGCATTCCAGCTGCCAAGTATGCATTGCAGTGCATGGCCGACAATACTGATTACAGTAACATGTGAAATAATCAGTGTTCAAAAATAAGTTTCTGACTGTTTTAAAGACAAAATAGCCAGAGCCACAGCTATCAAAAAATTTCAGCCATCTGAGTGATATGACAGGGGGAAATTTAGAATCTATTTTTAGTTAACACTAACACAACTGGCTGAATCTTCAGTAGTATATAGACCCCTTCTCTCACAACTCACTTCTGTGTTGTATGAAAGGAGAGACGGTTAGCACTCCCCTAGACAAGGATGGAATTACAACACAAATTGGTTAAGGCACTGCTGGTCTTCCAGCACTTGACCACATTTTTTT
Source organism: Platycnemis pennipes (assembly GCA_933228895.1). NCBI lineage: Eukaryota > Metazoa > Arthropoda > Insecta > Odonata > Platycnemididae > Platycnemis > Platycnemis pennipes. The sequence goes on from OW121850.1 coordinate 117,925,165, forward strand.
AATATTTGAATTTCAAATTTTGAATTCCATCACCTTTAAGGTGAGAACCTATGTGGGAAGTGCATCATCCTGCAATAAAATGTTAGAATTTGCTTGTAGCTAACTCCACTTAAATTGATTAAAGGAGATAATTTCAAAATTGTTTTGTGCTCCATTCTTTATTTAAATATTTCAGTTTTACTTCCAGCCCCTTGCAGGTAGACTGTGCAAAAACTACCATGCATACTTCCATGAAACTTTTAAGATTACTGATTTTACAATCTCTTAAGTAGTTAATTTTAATTATGTTTATATAACATTTGAGGTGCTGAGGATGATTAAATATCTCGTGCTATCCCTTATTTGAAGGAAATAAAAATTACAAATACATACATGATTAAGTAATGTATATGGCCCCATAAATCTGTCTGGCAGTTTTTGCACAATCAGAAAGGTGGGCCAATGGGCTGAACTATTGGCCTGCTATTAGGAAAAGGGTTTATATTCTTTTTTATACCCCAATACTGGCTTGCTCAGGTACAATTTACACACAGGATTGTGGACCAAGGTATATCGGTGTTGAGAATTTTAAGAAATGATCAACGTGAACTATCTGCATTTATGTATCTTTCAAATAATGTTTTTTAACCTGACTAAACAATGGGCATGAAGAAATCCTATGTTGGCTCCGTGTAGACATATTATTATATTAGTCAACTACAACTAAAAATACAAGAATTGTGCCATCTTTACAGGCGGGAGGGCGAAGACAGGCGGGCTGAACTCCACTCCTTACCCACACCATTGCTCTCCACTGCATTGTGATTGGCTAGATTGTGGGAAAAGAAATAACTTAAGGGATTCCATTCTCAAGATTTATTCTCAGCATGAGCTACTGTCAGCATCAAAATGATGTGCTGCTGCTCTATGAAAATTTATATCTGAATGTGCGTTCATGCTAATAAAACGTTATGTACATCATTTTAACGGTAATTTAATTGACATTTCAGTTAGGAGTGGAGTTCAGCCCGCCTGTCTTCGCCCTCCCGCCTGTAAAGATGGCACAATTCCTGTATTTTTAGTTGTAGTTGACTAATATAATAATATGTCTACACGGAGCCAACATAGGATTTCTTCATGTCCATTGTTTAGTCAGATTAAAAAACATTATTTGAAAGATACATAAATGCAGATAGTTCACGTTGATCATTTCTTAAAATTCTCAACACCGATATACCTTGGTCCACAATCCTGTGTGTAAATTGTACCTGAGCAAGCCAGTATTGGGGTATAAAAAAGAATATAAACCCTTTTCCTAATAGCAGGCCAATAGTTCAGCCCATTGGCCCACCTTTCTGATTGTGCAAAAACTGCCAGACAGATTTATGGGGCCATATACATTACTTAATCATGTATGTATTTGTAATTTTTATTTCCTTCAAATAAGGGATAGCACGAGATATTTAATCATCCTCAGCACCTCAAATGTTATATAAACATAATTAAAATTAACTACTTAAGAGATTGTAAAATCAGTAATCTTAAAAGTTTCATGGAAGTATGCATGGTAGTTTTTGCACAGTCTACCTGCAAGGGGCTGGAAGTAAAACTGAAATATTTAAATAAAGAATGGAGCACAAAACAATTTTGAAATTATCTCCTTTAATCAATTTAAGTGGAGTTAGCTACAAGCAAATTCTAACATTTTATTGCAGGATGATGCACTTCCCACATAGGTTCTCACCTTAAAGGTGATGGAATTCAAAATTTGAAATTCAAATATTAAAAAAATGTGGTCAAGTGCTGGAAGACCAGCAGTGCCTTAACCAATTTGTGTTGTAATTCCATCCTTGTCTAGGGGAGTGCTAACCGTCTCTCCTTTCATACAACACAGAAGTGAGTTGTGAGAGAAGGGGTCTATATACTACTGAAGATTCAGCCAATTGTGTTAGTGTTAACTAAAAATAGATTCTAAATTTCCCCCTGTCATATCACTCAGATTGCTGAAATTTTTTGATAGCTGTGGCTCTGGCTATTTTGTCTTTAAAACAGTCAAAAACTTATTTTGAAACACTGATTATTTCACATGTTACTGTGATCAGTATTGTCGGCCATGCAATGCAATGCATACTTGGCAGCTGGAATGCTTTTTCAGTATGTTAATTAAGCAAAGCCTTTTTAGGTGTTCCACAAGGTCAGGGGGTCCATTTCTATGCTATGCAGGGGGTCTATTTCTATGCTCTACCACTGGGATATAAATATGTTTAGGGATGTAATTCAACACTATGTTATTGAGTATTTGAGTTTTCCAAGTAAAATACCCAATGTTTCTTTCCTTCCAAACAAAATTCCCCCTAGCAGCAGTTCAAATGACTTAGAATCATAGAGTTCAAGAGCTAGAGATTTTCTGAGAAAGTGGACGAAAAGGAGAAAATCTGCAAATTATTTATGGGCAATTACTAGATATTCCTTCCAATAGTATTGAGTCAGCAAGGGCTTTTTCATAAGTGGGTATGGTTTGGTATGGTATGCATAAACTGTATGCTTTGCAATAAATATAGGTCAAGAATTAGGATCAAGACATTGGACACTTTGTACTTTAAGGGCATATTTAAAAAAAATTGTAAGTCAATTTTCAGTGAGGATAACCTAATTATACAATTTATTTCCATTTAAGATCAATAGCTATTGCTATTGGTGCTTTATTTTTATTTATCTCCCAAGAAAAAAATGTATTGTTTTATGCTTTAATGAAACAGATTCTTTAGTAACTTTGTAGGATTTTTCCAATTTTAATAGCAAAGATTAAACAATAAAAAATACCCAAACAAAGTAAAACAAACGCATGACCATGGTTTCACAGGGTGGCTACTGATAACCAACTTTTAAATTCCCTGACTTTTCCATGATGGCTTTACCAATTTCCCTGACCAATCACCAAAAGGTCTCCTACTATCGGACTATTTAATTTCTGCTGAATTAAATTTTCGTCAAAACCCAGCAAATGTTAAAAGCTGAAATCAATACATTAAAAGCGATAAGAATGAAAAAATATATTAAACCTTCACAAGTTAAGCCCTCACACAAATTGTACACACTTTTAATACATTTTTCGCGGTCGCGTATCCGTGTTTCGTATTTCTGTGGCCATGTTTCCATGTTGCCTTCGGTAAAATTACAAGTTGACAGAGTCTAATTTTCAAGGAAGAGGTGGCGTGTCGTGGTAGTTCTGGGAAGTTGAAGATTACTGGAAATGCATCAAAGTGAAAGTTAATGGCCAATTTACCGGCGGACTCCAGCACAGGTATCACTAAGCTGTGCGAAAAATACAAACCAAAGCCAAGTTGTTGGACTGGATCAAAATCGGATGGCATGAGAGACCTTTATAAGCGAAAAACATTTTGATTCACATGGTCATAACCCCTCGATTGTAAGAGGGAACCAAAAATGTAAAAATATTTGTATAAACACACAACGTAATCTCGCCACTGCGAGCGAAAACAGGAGGCAATAAGCAACGGCAGTATCATATTTAGGAATATCATATTTGAGGTGGTTGGTGACCTGACTAGATTGTTTCGAGAGGGAGCTAAAGGGGCCATTCCATAATTACGTTGAGCGTGAAAGGGGGGGAGGGGAGGAGGACTCTTCTTATGGTCTCGCGAAGGGGGTATGGAAATCGAAGATGATCTTACGTAACATTTTGTTTACACGTGAAAGTACTTGTATTACGTTTTAATAATCATCGTCTCGTATTTTTAGAACTGCAAACACGCATTTACTACGAGATAGTGTTCCAAACTCTCGACCTGAGTCTCGGAAGTTCATAAAAAACGTGCGGTAAAATCTTCCGAACAATATAGCCTCGGATTCCTTGTGATGAGCGGAATACATGCGTGATCATGAATTTTAACACTACTAGGCAAATATCGCATTAAGGATATACAAAAGGGATACATTGTACGACTGATTCAAAACTTAATAATTAAGGTTCACAACTGACGGTTCAACGATTATTCTATGAACTTTGGCGGCGGACATTAGTTTTAGTTGGTGAAATTTTTCGGTGAAATAAAGGGCGGGAAAGACTGCCCGGTAAACATAATGGTAGAAAAATAACAAAAATTTCCTATTCCAGTTTCTCCCTGACTGTTACGAGAATTCCCTGACTATTCCCTGACTTTTCCAGATTTCCAGATTTCCAAAATTCCCTGACAATTCCAGGTTTTCCCGGTTTTCCCTGACGATCGCCACCCTGGTTTCAATGCTTCAGAATCATCACCAGTGAAGACATTTCCCATTTATAAACTTTGTGTGGTGTTGTTTTATAATAATTTTAACTTTTCTTTTAATTAATGTTGCTTAAAATGTGAGTAATTTTAAAATTGATTACATATATACACGTGATATTTTAGTTTTTCTTCTTTAGATTTCCTCAATCCTGGGATCCCAGGATTGAGGAAATCACAATCCTGTAATGCCAGGATTACCAAAAAGGTGTACATGAATCCCAGGATTCGTGTATACTAAATCCTGGGATTTTATGATTGTCATTTCATCTGGGATCCCGGGATTCGGGATCCCAAGATAGCAATCCATACACGCATGGGTGCGTCCTCCGCTTAAGTGGTTACTTTTAGTGGACGTTAGGTGGACGCACTGGCTCCTCAGCGAAAGTGTTAAGTATTTTACTTGGAAAACTCAAATACTCAATAACATAATCTTGAATTACATCCCTAAACATATTTATATCCCAGTGGTAGAGCATAGAAATAGACCCCCTGCATAGCATAGAAATGGACCCCCTGACCTTGTGGAACACCTAAAAAGGCTTTGCTTAATTAACTTACTGAAAAAGCATTCCGGCTGCCAAGTATGCATTGCATTGCATGGCCGACAATACTGATTACAGTAACATGTGAAATAATCAGTGTTTAAAAATAAGTTTCTGACTGTTTTAAAGACAAAATAGCCAGAGCCACAGCTATCAAAAAATTTCAGCAATCTGAGTGATATGACAGGGGCAAATTTAGAATCTATTTTTAGTTAACACTAACACAATTGGCTGACTCTTCAGTAGTATATAGACCCCTTCTCTCATATCTCACCTCTGTGTTGTATGAAAGGAGAGACGGTTAGCACTCCCCTAGACAAGGATGGAATTACAACACAAATTGGTTAAGGCACTGCTGGTCTTCCAGCACTTGACCACATTTTTTTTATCTTTGAATTTCTAATTTTTAATTCCATCACCTTTAAGGTGAGAACCTATGTGGGAAGTGCATCATCCTGTTTTAAGATGTTAGAATTTGCTTGTAGCTAACTCCACTTAAATTGATTAAAGGAGATAATTTCAAAATTGCTTTGTCCACCATTCTTATTTATGTGGGTCATTCCACGTCAATTCGACCAGAAAATCGGCAAAAATGACCCTCAGGGTCACCGATTTTGACCAAATTTGGCATAATGGCTCCATTCAATAAGAAAATGAAAACCCCAGAGACTTTTACAAAAAACCCCACCATTTCCAAAATATTTAAACGTTGCAAAATTCAAATTTTGTTAAAGTTATTATACATTTTACGGTATATCTCAGACTATTTGAGCTACAGACATACTTCAGGGCTTATTTTAAAGGCCTTGAATTGGGCAAATGTAATAAGGGATTATACTGCGAAATATATACTTATATTTTTATAAAGTTTATAACAATTTTAAAGTTTCAAATTGATTGTACTTACACCTTCGATTTTGCTCATTTCTTTATATGCTGTAGACACAACCCTCCCCTACAAATTAAAATAGTTTAACAGAGGTAATATTTCATTTGAGATAAAATATAATTTTGAGTGAAGGCGTGACGCCGCCGCCCCTACCGGCCAACGCTATGGCACTGTGGTGTCTTCAGATCTCTGTAATTTTCTCATTCTTATCACCAATTTTTAACTGTGTACCAACTCTTTGCCCATTCATATCGCTATTTGCTTTGTTCAGGCGTGACCACGCGGTGCATGCCGCTGCAAATATAATTCAGTTCGAGGCATTTCTCGCATCCTGTGACTCTAGTCTAGAGCAAAATTGCTGCCAGAAAAGTCGACAGAGGAGTTCGTAGTAGCAGTTAAGAAGTATCCGTTATCAATCCAAAAATCAATGAAAATGATCAGGTCAAATACTTTTATATAGGCACACTTAAGAAAATTAATTGCAAATAGTATTTTTTTTAATTAGAAAGTATTGCATGCTAATATTCCTTTCACAGACTTCATCTTCTGCCAATGCCATTAAGAAGAGAGTTTCCTCTTTGTCAGATAACACTTCCATAGTCTTAACACTGAATCGGAAGTACTGCACGTGCCCTAAAGTCCCATGAATGTATCGCTTTGGTCTGCGGGACATTAAGTTCACCCCTTGGCGATTTCACTCCTGCGTCCCGCGCAGGTGTGTGCACACCTTATGCTTACGTTTTCCCTGCATTTTTGTTGTTCCGACAGATACACTGGGCGATGACCCACAACTCATTGTCAAGCATGCAAGAGTTGATGCCAAACGTAGGGCATTCAGAACGCCCACTCTAGTTAAAATCAAAATATAGTTCGATAAGTGATGATTTGATCATCATGATGGTGAAAAAGTCTAATGTGATTACATTTCTCCTTTTCGTCTTCTTTGCTGAAGCCTTCCTAGGCCTCTCACAACACAGATGCAACATTGACCCTTATTTTTACTTTTAAGTCTTTAAGTCCGTGGACTTCACATACAATAATGCTTCCCTGCGAGGCATCATATATATAAATAAATGTACATCAAACATCACCAAACAGCAACCGCAATCGAGACACATTCATACCAGTAGGTGAGAGAAAACAGACTGGACTTAACCACGGTGCCATAAGCAGCGATGCATCTGGCAGTCCTCAGTATGAGGAGCGTATATTGGCTATTTGTCCAGGTGCGCCATAAACATGACATGCAGCACTTTGAAATCCGTCGCTGGTTGCAAGCCTGGCTTGCTCCATAAGAATCTGTGTGTTTGACCTTTTACTAGTTGTCGCCGATTATCTGTTGTGATGACAGAAACCTGAAGAAAACATAAGCCTGTCACTGGCCTTGCGAAGTTTGCGCATCCCGCTTTAGTCGACACGTAGTTAATTTTCTACTCCATAGATATCATCTGTTGTCCATCACAACAAAAAAAGAACATGTTTTGTGTAATTATACTTAATGCCGGTTATATCCAGTGAAATTAAGATTGATTTTGTGTTACTCCCGGAATTGTCATATAATGGTAACTTAACGGGCTCTCAAATGATAGCGCTTTCTGTAACTGTCACAGATTGCCACCAACCACAGTAAAAGCATCACCGGTAATTGTTCAAAAATGGATTGACAAGCGGCAAGCTGTAGCTGTAGCGACTTACGTGGATTTCTACTAATGTGGAAATTTTTGGAATGAATTAACCGTGTAAGTCGAGGACTTACTGTGAAAGCAAAGGATAGCAATGATGTCAAGTCTAATTTAGTGAACACATCTATTCAGATACTTGTGGCTGGTATATCTCATAAAACAGACGTGTCTTTTATTGGACAGATAAAACCCTGACTTATGAAAACTGTATTAAACAACTGTTTACACTGTGTTAAAATTTGAATTTGATCGGCTGACAGGTTTTTTAGAAATAAATTTTTAAAATCAGCGTAATTCTTCAACAGTTATAAAAAACAGGCACTTTTTCATTCCAACTGTAATAGATAATACTAAAATATAAATAAAAAATTTGAAATTTACTTGAATAAACTTATAATTAAACAAGAAAAATAATAATGTAGTTAGATTTTGTGTATTTTGATTGCTTCATAAGCACCCATCAAACTTGAGCAAACACAATATTTTGATTACCAGTAATCATAATAATTAATGAAATTAATAATCAACACCTTTTCCAAAATTACACAGTAAGACAATGAGATTGTTAATCCCCAAGAATTAATTCTCCCACAGCCTTACAAACATCTGTTTTCCTCTTTTTAGGACTAGGGAATAACTCAGTGACAATAGAAGACATAATCTGCACTACTGTCGGCGCAGAAATTATGTGCACTCGAGTTTGAATACGAATAACAAGTTAACAGCTAGGCCTACAGAAAAACTAATAATACCATAATTTTTCTTATTTCATTCTGCATTAATGCATGGTAAACTTAAATTTTTCAAATGCGTATTCATGTTTTACAACAGTTAACATAAAAAGTGCCGGTTTTTGACGGTATTCGAGCAAAGCACTGACTTTGATGACTGGTAAATCAATAATAAGGCGTTCAATTGAAACCTAAGTATAAAGAATGTTAGATATACATACTTTCCATGCTCACTGTACGTTTTTAGTGTATAACTTGATTAGATAAAAAGTTGTTATCGATTTTATAAAAAGTTAGCATTTCAAAACTGGAGTGTCGTAAAATTTCGTTCTTGGTGGCATTATAATTCACATGTCCTAAACGTACCCAAAATGTAATTGTCTAATATTTCAACACATGCATTTAATTTACATCGATGGCTATTTATATTGGCGAAAGTGAGCTCCCTCGACAAGCGACCGGCATTGTTTAAGCCGTTCAGTGTTGCCGCGTACATCCTCTCCTGGCCGCCAGCCTTAGCTTGTCAGCGGATATCAACGATAATGTAATTGCATCCTACCTACTCTTACATTTACTTTTAAATGATACTCTTACATTTACTTTTCAATGATACCCTTACATAGGGAGTATTATTCACCACTCATAAAATCATTGGTTTATCACTGCCATTAGCCTACTGTGTACAATAGTTTCTCTCTGGTTATAGTAGAGTATATTCGCACAAGATGCCTCCAGGATCTCCGTTTTCTGAGTACGAAATAGGAATAATTAAGAGCTATTTATTTTTTAAGGTAGAAATAGAGAAAATTGGCAATAAGTGCTACGATCAAAGTCATGGTCATTCAACATGCTAAACCCTACTTTAACACACAATAGAAAATTAAACAAATTATGGAAGAGTTGCGGCCTGATGTGGAATTAGTATGGTTACCCATCGTGCATTGTGAATTAAATACAATCGAACTACAATGGGCACATGTTAAGAATGAAGTGGCAAAAGTCAACAGAGCAAATGCTGGAGAGAAGGGAAAAGCAAAACCTTGCTAAGAGATCTCTGAGACGATGCTTTAACTTAAGTGTCAAAGGATTTATAGAAGGAGTGCATAAAACACGTAGAAAAGCTTGAAGAATACTACTGGGAAAATACCTCAAAAAATACTTCAAGTCAAGCCTCTCATTACTGTAAAATAGAAAGAAAAAACAGAAGCCAAATTCACGAAAATAATAAACTTAACTACAACCTGGGTTTCACTGTATTGCAGCATCGTCAGGCGCTGTAATAGTGTGAAACCCAGGTCATAGTAAAGTTTATTATTTTTGTGCATTTGGCGTGTTTTTTCTTTCTATGTTATCATGTTTCACTTCCACTCCATATCACCTGAATCTTCAGAATTAGCTCTCGTCATTGATTCAAACAGCTCTTCTGATATTGAAGAATTCGAGGAGGATGGCACTGTGTGACTACATTCCATCAGATGATTTTTAAATGCTGTCACACATACATTTTGAAAAAAAATTTAAAAACGAATAAAAGCACAAGTTTTTAAAGCTGCCGTTGGAGGTCCAAGGCCCTCATGAGGAAAGCTGATGTGAAATGTGAATGACGCACAATTGTATCTGTTCGCGTAAAACAAGAGAAGCCAGGAGAGGATTTACGCGGCAACACTGCATGGCTTAAACAATGCCGGTCGCTTGCCGAGGGAGCTTGCTTTTGCCAATATAAATACCAATCAATATAAATTAAATGCATGCGTTTAAATATTAGACAATTACATATGTTTAGGACATGCGGATTATAAGGTCACCAAGAATGAAATTCTATGACACTCCAGTTTTGAAATACTAACTTTTTATAAAATTGATAACTTTTTTCTATTACAGTTATACACTGGAAACTTACAGTGAGCATAGAAAGCATGTATACCTAATATTCTTTATTCTTTGGTTTCTATTGAACGCCTTGTTATTGATTTACGAGTCATCAAAGTCAGTGCTTCGCTCAAACACCGTCAAAAACCGGCACTTTTTATGTTAAAACCGTTGTAAAAGCATGAAAATGTGTTTTAAAAATTTAAGGTACCATCGAATAATGCAGAGTGAAATAAGAAAAATTACGGTGAGATTAATTTTTCTGTACTAATTTGTTATTCGTATTCAAACTCGAGCGCACATTTCTGCGCCGACAGTATGCAGTATTCATGTATTTTTGTTCGGGGACATGTGATCATATCCAGCTGTCTCATTTGGGAGCCGCTGCATGTAGAGCTTTGTCGTCCGAATTTTTGTGTCCATTGCAGGCCGCATCATCAGGGTGAAATACTATTTCACCCTGATGATGCGGCCTGCAATGGACGCGAAAGCTTGGACAACAAAGCTCCACATGCAGCAGCTCCCAAACGAGACAGCTGGATATTCTCCATGCTGCGGAAACCTATGCTCAATGGACATGTGATCAGTTGAACTAGATATTTTAAGGGATATTTTTTACACTTTTCAATACTGCTTCATTATGCAGGATGGAGGTACCTCCTCAGATGCATTACATTTAACTCACTATTGTGTCATGCATTATGACAAAGAATGCAAAATGGGCTAAATTACAATTCTATAAAATGGTAAATCACCTTTGATCCTGGGGCAGGCTGGATAATGGACCAGGTCTGAGTGTCAAGATCATAGCAATGGAGATCATTTGCCAATATAGAATCAGCAGCTCCTCCAAAAACATATAAATGTCGATCAAATGCTACCATAGTGTGTCCATAACGTCTGGCAGGTGGAGGCGGAGCCCCTCTCAAAATGTGCTCAGTAGAAATGCAAGTCCACCTAAGGATAGAATAAAGAACAAATATTAGCATATAAATCTGTCACTGTCATGGAAGAAATATTTTCTACAGTAGACCTATGAACTGTTAACTGAGCTGCCATGAGCTTGGCACAATACTTCTTTGGAGCAGAAGAGCTATTAACTACTCATTTCTAAAACGTTAGTATTGGCTTGGCAGGGGAAAAATTGGCTTTCGCTACGATCGGCCTCACACATGTTACATTCTGTTGTTACATTTCCTCTGTGTTTTCCTATAGTTGAATATTGCATTGTAGAGGACAGATACTCTGGGATTTCAAATAATAGACTACTTTAAAAGTTTTCGTCAAACTAAAATAAATTAATAATGGATTTCTGCGATCATTATAAAAGCTACCACTATGCGGTAGTTTCCTATTATATTTTTTTTCTTGATCAAAAGTATAGCCTTTATATTATATATTGTAAGCCATTCAATTTTTTAAATGACGTTAAGTATTTTTCCTCATGGATTGAAAAAGTGGAAAAATTCTAGTGCAAAAATGTAATGGCTAACTATTGCATGCCGGTAAATTATATGTTGATGTGACACTCTTTCTTCTACCTGCCACTTGATGGTGCTGTGGAATTTCCAAGAAAGACCGTGCAATCCATGAAAGGTTATTAATTAGTAACTGAGGTAAACTTATTAATTTATTAATGCAGGCAAATGCCATACGTGCCACTGATAGCCAAGAATATACCTTTTTTCCTTGAAATGAAACTGGAAGAGACTGTTGGTTATCTTGGCTCCACTCTGCCCACTGAACACAAACATTGACTCCCTTGCAACAGCAACTGGAAAATTGCAGCAGGTTGGAGGGCAGTCACCAATCTGTGCCACTTCTTCCCAGGTTCGTGAGTCTCCCTAACATGAAAAGACCCAAGACAAGAAGAATAAGTATAAGAAACATATTTTTCATTCATACACATGCTACAGTCAAGCCTATTTATAACGAAGTTGATGGGGCCGAATATTTACTTCGTTATATGTGGACCAGTTTTTCAGAGCCTCTCTTTGACGGGGAAAAGCATTCACTTCGTTATAACTGGAACTTCATTATAAATGGGTTTGATATAAGTGGGCTTCACTTTACTACCTTAGTAATGCTGGAGTAGGGATCATACTCAGAAAGAGTGCCAGAATGCATGTGAAGAGCTTCCTGCAGTACAATTAGAGGATAATAATGGTGAAGATCGAGACCAAACCTGTATATACCGGGGTGGTGAAGGTTTAATTGCCTACGATGGACTATGAAGATGAAGACATCTACGAAGATATCACGGAAGTCATAAAGCAGGTAAGAGGAGAAGAAAACCTAATTATTTTAGGAGACTGGAACGCAGTTGTTGGCAAAGGTCAAGATGGAAGAATAACAGGAAAATATGGATTGGGAAAGAGAAAGAAAAGAGGAGAAAGATTGCTGGAGTTCTTCACACAACATAAGTTAATGGTCGCCAACAAATTGTTTAAAAATCACAACCGAAGAAGATACACATGGAAAATGCCAGGAGACAGAAGAAGATTTCAAATAGACTACATTTTAGTGAAACAGATATTTAGGAACCAGGTGAAGGACTGCAAAAGCTACCCCGGGGCAGAAATCGACAGTGAAATAATTTAGTGATGATGAAATGCCATCTAAAATTCAAGAAATTGAAGAAGACAGTGAAGAACACATGGCAAGAGGAAAAACTGAAGGAGGCTCAACATCAGCAGGCATTTCAAAAAGCAGTGGAAAACAACAGAGGAGAAGACCTGAATGATAAATAAGTGGAAGAGCATTGGGAAAATGTTAAATGTGGACTACAGGAAGCCGCAAAAGAAGTTCTTGGAAGAAGAAAAGTTGTTAAGAAGCCATGGATCACGGAAGAAGTCTTAGGCCCATATTCATAGTCGTTACCTGGGTGTCCTCCGTTCGCTGGATGACCCCTTAGCTCAGAAATTGTATTCATAGTCACAATGAAGGGGACGGATGTCATCCATCACTCCCCTAGGCTACCAATTTCTTGGGTGCGGCTTCAGGCTCACCCAGGGCTCCCCTAACATAATTTCAAGATGTCCGCTGCTATCACCTTAGGTATTATGAATGAAATATCTCTTATGAAACGACTTACACGCATGAATTTTTATTTTAGTAATGCTAGTTTTTAATGAGCGGACGGCAATGATTGAAAATGTGACGTAAATTTTTAAAGTCGAGCTATGAATGTTGATTATGGAATATAATGCCTTTATAAAATATGGATTAATGCATTATATTGGCTTAATTACAATAAATTTTCCTCTTTTAACTCTGATTCAGAATGTTGAGGTGTTCAATGTATGAAGAATGTTATAAAAAGCAGAATGGTCGTAATAATTCTTCCGCGCCATGATTTAAATCATACAATCATTAATTAGTAAAGAATTTCGATCGGAAAAGTTCAGCATTCGTTGCTGTCAACAAACAAGGTGGCACGGCGCGAGGAGAAGCAACAAATTAACTAAAATGTGTTTCGTAAATACTGCGAGGCTTTCAAGAATATGGACAATTATGGTGTGCACGACAATACGGCAGCTAATATGACGCTATCCCCGAGTGGATGTTTACACGTGGGTATTATAATGTGGAATTTTAACGTTCCTCGTACTGTGCATGACATGTAGCTGATATCAATATGATTGAACGCGATCTTTGCAACGATTACGACAAGTGCAACGATAACACATATCAAGTTCATATGTGATAGTAAACAGTGTACCTTATCGTCATGAAGTTCGGCAAAAGTGAGAGATCGTTCTAACTCACCATGAGTTTCAATAAACGAACGTCATCTGGGAAGCAGAGAGTGTTCTTCAAAGTATAAGTGACTATCCTGCATTGCTGTGTACATAGCCATACATAAGAATTCCTGCCACTGGGACTAATTTATCCCAGTACTTTCCGAGTTGATGTTGGTGAACCAAATCTGGATTACAATTGCAAATGCTCCACATCCTCTCTTCATAGAGATGATGGATGGGTTTCTATGCGAAATTTAAAATTGACCGTGAAAGAAAATTGTATCACATCTTGTTATGATAGCATAAACTGTGGCCAGTAGACTACCACATTCTAAGTTGCATTTGTGAGAGTGAGAGAATTGCTACCCGATGTTTACATTTCTGTTGTGGTGTATAGTGAATTAAAATATTATTTGGTGAGCTGTTTTTTCCATTCAATGGATTAGGGATTGGTTTGAGGCATGAAAAAACAGTTCTTATAAAAAAAAAAGTATATGAGATAACATCAAGAAGGTTGTAATAACAGCTGATTAGTTGAATATGACAGCTGTGGAGGCCTTTAAAACGTAGCATTCCCGAGTGAAATTCTATTTTGATGATTTCGTTCCCCTAAATTGTAGTTTCGGATAGAATTATCACTATAACAAGCTATCATTAATACATCAGCCACGACGGTACTCCAGTCCTCACCGCAATGTATATATTCAAGTAATGCCTCACATATGCCCAACTATGCCATATCTGTCGTGGTTGGATGGATCATCGGTTCTCTAATTTTCTATTAAATATTTTATTACTTAATGTGTGACTCAATTAAGTAACACAAGGAACACAAGCGATCCAGTCCTATTTGCTACATCTCTGTTCGCATTATACGCCTGACTAATATCTTCCCATGCCTTCTTTTTCTCCTAATTGGAGGTTGCATTGGTTCGCTTAATTTCAACTTTGTCTTTATACTGCAAGACCAAATCACACAGCACATTTTTTTTGGTACTTGTAAATGCAACAGTTCTGCCGTTGGAGGCTGCCATGTTTATTTACATAGTTCAACGCAGTTACCTGTTGCAACTTATCATGACAATAGAGCATCGAAAAACATGCGGAATCGTTCACAACCGGGTTGACCCGGTCTTTTCCTTGAATCACTTCCCCAGACCTCCCCTGGTCAGATCTTACCTACGTGTGGTTTATGAATCGCGTAGTGAAGGGAACCCCCAGGTGTCCTCCGGTCAGGGGAGACCCATGTCTCCCCTGCGAAAACGACTATGAATACGGACCTTAGACCTGATTGAAGAAAGTACAAGAATGTGAAAACTGATGATAGGCAGCTTTGGTACAAAAGACTAAAGAATGAAATAAATCGCAAAGCCAGGAAAGCGAGAGAAATGTGGATGAAAAACCTATGCGAAGATGTACAAAACAACCTTGCACTTAAAAAGGTGGAAGCTGCCTATAGGAAAGTGAGGAACCACTTTAAAGAACGGAGCGCAAGATGCAATACCATTAGGGACAAGAATGGAGAGCTTCAGATTGAAAATGAAGACAAAGTGAAGAGATGGAAAGAATATCTGGAAGAGCTATACAACGGAAACAATCGCAGCACTAAAGTGATGGAAGAGGAAAGAGAAGTGGAAGTGGATGATATGGGAGCATCAATACTAAGATCAGAGTTTGATGCAGCAGTAAGGGTCCTTCGCATGAATAAGGCTTCTGGAATTGATGATATTCCTGCAGAACTAATTAAAAATGCAGGAGAGAAGACATTAACCCATCTGTATAAAACCATCTGTGACATGTACTCAACAGGAGAAATACCCAGGGACTTCAAGAAAAAAATAATTTCTATTCCCAAAAGAAGAGAGCGGAGAAAGGTGAAAATTTTATTACTATAAGCTTGGCGACACATGCATCGAAGATACTGACCAGGATCATCTACAGAAGAATAGAACGAAAAGCAGAGGAGTTCCTGGATGAAGATCAATTCGGATTCAGGAAAAGTAAGGGAACCAAAGAAGCAATATTGGCCCTTAGGCTGCTCATAGTGAAGAGAATGGAGAAGGAAAAACCGACGTTCATTGCATTTGTGGATTTAGAGAAGGCTTTTGACAACGAGGATTGGAATTCTATCCTTGGAATTTTGAAAGGATTTGTAGTGTTCTACAATGAAGAATTATCCACAGTCCGTATAAAAACCAAGTAGCTGTGATTAAATTTGGACCCAGCTATAAAGAAGCAAGAATAAAAAAATAAGTGAGACAAGGCTGTGCACTGTCTCCTGTAATTTTTAATGTTTACATTGAGAAAGCCATCAATGAAATCAAGGAGAAGTCTTCTGGAGTGAATATCCACGGAGAAAAAATTAGCATGCTGCGGTTCGCTGAAGACATAGCACTCGTAGCAGAGACAGAGAAGGAGCTGAATAAGATGCTGATAACCATGGAAAGGACAATGGCCGGATATCAGCTGAAGGTCAATAAGGAGAAGACTAAGATACTGGTGTGCAGCAAGAGAGAAGAGGCCAAAACCAACGTCAAACTAGGAAAACAAATGCTGGAAGAGGTGGAAGAGTTCTGTTACCTTGGAAGCCGAGTAACCAACAATAGACGAAGCAAGAAAGAAATAGTGAGTAGAATAGTCCAGGCAAAGAGGGCATTCTATCAAAAGAAGAATCTACTCACAGCTGGAAATACAAGTGTAGAAGTAAGGAAACAGTTCATCAGGACGTACACCTGAAAAATGTTTCTTTACGGCAGTGAGGCATGGAGGATAACAGCAGCGGAGAAGAAAAGGGTAAAGCATTCGAAATGTGTTGCTACAGAAGAATAATGAAGATCAAATGGATTGACCAAGTAAGTAACGAGGAAGTCCTAAGAAGAGTGGTTGAAAAGAGAAGTCAGCTGACAACTCTAAAAATAAGAAGGGACAACTTAATCTTGATACACGATGGCCTGATGAAGAAAATCGTCGGAGGGAAAAGTGAACCGGAAGATTGTAAAAGGCAGGCCTCGTATGAGATACAAGGAACAGGTTGTGAAGAATGTAAAAGGGAAGAATTAAGTTTCAATGAAAAAGTTGGCTGATAGAAGAATCGAGTGGAAAGCTGCATCAAACCAATTCTAAGAATGTTGAACAATGATGATGATGATGACTACTACCTTAATTTCCCAATTAAGCCCAACAATCCAGGTTTATCTATCTTGAAATAGATTCTCTGATATGAAGTGCCAACTTTTCTATGTCAAATTTTATGCTACTCATATTAATTCAAGAAAAAAAACACACTTGAAATTTAACCTAGAAACACCTGTATAGTATAAACTGGAATTTAATTTTCATATCAAACATACCATAGTTGAAGGAAAAGTAGGAATAAATATGACTAGAGGGAAATCCTGTTTTATACCCCCATCTGCTTTTACTATTAGCATTCTCTAAAATAGGCTTCTCATTAAATACCTAACCAACACAATGGAACTGTATGGCTTTGTTGAAATTTGATTAGACAGAAAACTCACAAGAAAATATAAGTTAATAGCCATTGTTACTCTATAGAAAGTTTTTTATTTATGTGAACCAGAGAAAGAGGTTTTTAATTCTGACCAAAGTTTTTCAATGAGAGGCTGGTTGTCTTGTAAGAGGTGGATGAATATTTTGAAGGATTATAAAATCACTAAGATTAAGTACTGCCATTTTAAAAGAACATAGAACCATTAATTAATTAAATATTGCTGACAAAATGCTCCATTAAAATTTTATCAATCAAAAAAGACCCAGAAAAAACAGCCTCTTAGTGTTA
The DNA here is from genome assembly GCA_933228895.1 of Platycnemis pennipes. Taxonomy (NCBI): domain Eukaryota; kingdom Metazoa; phylum Arthropoda; class Insecta; order Odonata; family Platycnemididae; genus Platycnemis; species Platycnemis pennipes. The sequence goes on from OW121850.1 coordinate 117,942,691, forward strand.
AAAAAATTTTAGTTTTTAGAAATTAGACACATAGATTAGAGTGAAGTTCACAAAGTGTGTAGCCCAATACTAAGCGAAACTGAAGGCAGTGGTCCAGTACCCTTACCACCTATGTTTTCCCACAAAGTTTAGGCATCAAGAAAATTATTCAATTTGGGTTTAGAGGTACCTAAAGAGATTTCTTCCTGATTGGAATCTGCAGTTAATATTACTTCCTCCTATATAATATAACCTGTTTTGCCATATTACATGACTCCACCATTGTACCACTGAATACATTTTACATTACTTCATTGTTTTTCACAATAAATATTGCTTAGGCTAGATAAGATAACAACCTTGACATCACCATTAGCATCTATTTTCAAGAACACCTCCCGAATATCTCTTTCTCCACTGACTGACTATTCAACAAAAATCTACTGAATGTGATCATTGGCTTAAAAAGCTAAGAAAGTTCTTCGCCATCATTTTGAAAGAAAAATCATCAGGAGGGAAAAATGAATTTGTGGTTGAACCACCATAAGAAAGTTTGATACCCCAACTTTAAAATGGAAAGAGGATTCCAAAAGCAGCAGTTGCCTATGTCACGTGAAATAACATAACAGTTCTAATCTCAGCTATGGTACTGATAGGAAATTTGTATTACATACAGATTCACTTCACTCACCTGCAAGGATATTGTCCACATATCATTTAATCTTGCATTCCCATCATATCCAGCAAATATCCATAGTTTTCCATCATAGACAGCAGCACCATGAGCGGACCGAGGCACAGGAGTTCTAGAGAAATGAATTTCAAGGAAAACAAAATATTAATCACTTAATTTATAAAATATCACATGACATTACGTCACCACCTTCTTTAAAGTCAGGGTGTAGCTTGGTTACCTCAAAACACCAAGTAACAATTAAAAAAAAACCACCAAATGAGCATTAAGAAAATTCATAAAAGTTATAAAACAGTTTTGCTTTAATGACACAATTTGAATTTGATTTTCATGAAATTGGGTACTAAATTGAAGGACTGTAAACTGGCCGCGAGAACCTTAGTGGCGTTACCTGCTGAAATAACACAAGTTCCACAAATCATTCGCCTTGACCAGGACTAGAACCCGGATCCCCTGAATTTTGGCCAGGTTCTTTAACTAATTAAGCTACTGAGGCATCATCTTTCCCCAGTGGAATTTTAAGAGGCCTTGAAGGAACTAGAGATACTCGAACTGCTAAACATATCATGCTACAAAGCAGTCAATGTTGTGAGCATGGCACCACCGTCCAGCGGGGTAAGGCTAAACTTTAAACATAAAGGTACTTACTGTGTATATAACAAATTGAAGGACCGTGACCTAGCCACGAGAACCACCATTAAGGTGGAAATTCGGTACTTTTTAAAATTGACTGTTCATGCTTGATGGTTTCAATTAGGCTTGTGCGATGACCGATTTTAATCATCGACTTTTGATGAAAAAATTTCATCGAAATGCTTCGATGACGATGGCTGTCATCGATCATCGAATAGAGTGTACACGATGATCGATGAATATTGATGATCCATGAATATCGATGACTGTCGATGATAGATGTATTACGATGATTGATGACTATCGATTATCGGTGCGGATGTCTCGGTTGGCAGTTTGGTGTGGCTATTAAGTGAAGATTGAATTGGGTCAAACTTAATTGAGAAGGACAAGGCCTATTTATTAAAGAGCGAAACAAGCACCAAGTTACAAATTAAGCAACAACTCTTTGCTATGGTGTAATGCAATTCTCATTTCCGCATTTTCATTGGTGAGTAATGTCGGTCATCCAACACAACGTTCCCTGCATCGCTGAAGAACCGCTCTGATGACGTTGAAGTGGCAGGAATACAGAGGTATTTCCTTGTGTACTTCTGAAGGTGGGGATACACATCTTTCCCGTTACTATACCAATGTAAGACGTCCGAAGATTTGGATAAAGCTGGGACCTCCTCGTACTTGTGGAGCTCCGCCAGGAAGGGGTCGTCAGCAGAGGTAGTGTTTCTCGTGTCAGCAGCACAGCACAACTCATCGACATCAATGATTCTCATCAACTCATCGGCATCGATGATTCTCATAGACTCATCGACATCGATGATTCTCATCGACTCATCGCAGTCGATGGTCGATGACATTCATCGTCGATGACTTCGATTAATCGACTCATCGCGCAAGCCTAGTTTCAATCCTAAGGTCATGTATGAGGTGATATTGCTTTGGCAAAGAACCTGGTCAACCATCAGTTAAGCCAATTATAAAAACCTGAAATCTCTTTTGGAGATGAAAGAAATACACAAAAAGAGAAATGTAACACAATTACTTTGGCTAATTTTCTGGTTGTTTCAATCCACCTAAGCCACTGAGATGAGGCTGCCTAGGCACCTTGGAGGCACAGTTGTGTGGGCAGTGAGAGAAGGGGAAGTGGTGGGAGAAAGGTCAGGAGATGCTAGGGTAATCAGATTTTTGCATCTCTACTATGCTATCACCCACCATGGGAGTCTGGGACAGGAGCTGGAGGGTTGAGGAGAGAAAGAGCAAGAGAGAGGATGAAGGGGTGTGGTGACAATGAGTATAACTGATGAATAATGTTAAGGCCAGGAGGTTGGGGGTAGGTGAGGCTCTCAGGATCCAAAAGGTTACCATTTCTATGGTATGGAATTTGATGCTTGTTGCTGTGGTTGGTAGCCTGTGGATTAAGGAGACTGAAGAAGTCATTGAAATTTTTATAATATGTTTGTGGCTGAGTTGGAACAGGAAAATTTGAGAGGCCCAAGTTTGATTCACATGATGCTCTGAGGTTATGTATGCAGATGGATAGGAGGGTGGTACATACTCCTATGCAAAAGGTGGGGCAGTGTTTACAATGTTTGTGGATTGGCGGGTGCCGGAAGATTCTATGGGTAGGCAATTTTAGTGCTGGGGCTGCAGAAACTGGTGATCAGGAGAAGGCTGTTGCTTGTTTTATATTTTGGTCTTCCACATTTCTCGAATGGTGGTCGGGGATCCATGTGATGACTGGTAGTGAGAGAAGGATTGCGATTTAGGATGTTTCTGAGGTTGGGCGGGCATCGATAGCTGAGAGAGGGGCCTTTTTTGAGGAAATATGCGGTGGTATTGGGGACAGCTCTTTAAGGATTACATTCAGTTTTTTAATATTAGGAAAAAATGTAGTTTATAGGTCACTCTGTTTTGGTGTTTCTCTTTGTTTTGGGTGAGAATTTGATGGAGGAGGGCAGCATGCATTTTTTAAAGCACATCTGGATGTTCTCTTTTGAAGAGAGTGGTGTGGATAATCATTAGATAGTTATCTAGTTTCTCTTTAATGCTGCAGATTCAGTGACTGCAAATTGATAGAGAGAGAAGGGGAAGGACCACTTGGTATGGGTCAGCTGGTAGCTTCCATAGTTTAGGTATAGTTGGTTGCTGTTCGGTTTTATATGAAGTGAGGTGTCTATTGCGACAACCAAGAGATGGCACACAAGGGCTTGCAGACATGGAGATGCTCCAGGAGAACAAGAAGTGGTACTCATTGTCAGTACTCAAACAGTAAATGTTTTTGGGCATCAAGAAATGGAAAACAGTATCATGCATCGAAGACAGAAGGTGAAATTTTGTGATAGAACCAGAAGAGTTTCAGCATTGGTGGAATACATACGTGGAAGAACTATACAATAGTGAAAATAGGCCTACAAACTCGGACATATAAGAGGGAAATTATATAAATTAGGATGAGATGGGGCCAGGAATACTGGATAGCAAGATAGAGAAAGCATTGCAAGACATGCAGGTAGGTAAAGTGGTTGGGATAGATAACATCCCAGCTGACTTTCGAAGAAACTAGGAAGTGGTATAAGGGAGAGATTTTATGGGCCTGCTCATAAAATATAGGGAAGGGGCTCGGAAGGAGCTTGGCAAGAGTATTTTTTCAAAACCGTAATAACACCTGTGCTGAAAAAGGAGGCGACAAAAGAATGCAAAGGTTATAAAATGATAAGTTTGATTTCTCATGCAGCAAAGGCCATCTTAGAATCATAAATAGAAGGATGGAAAAAAGAGTAAAAGAACTTCTAGGCAAGGACCAGTTTGGTTTTTGAAAGGGGAGGGCCACTTGGGATGTATCTGCAATGATGAGAGTACTAGTAGAAAGGCATCTAGAATTTAAACAGGATGCATTTGCATGCTTCGTTGACTTGAAAATGGCATTCAACAGAGTGATTGGGAAAAGTTAATGGGAATATTGCGGAAGAAAGGGGTATGGATATACAGGAGAAAATCCAGAATGCATACATGGCATAGAAGGTGCTTGTGATAGTAGCCAATGCAGAATCAGATTGGGCAACATTAGGTAGGGGAGTTAGACAGGACTGTCCATTATCACAGGTACTTTTTAACTTATACTTGGAAGAAAGGTTGAAAGAGTCTTGGGAGGAAAATTGATAAAATCGGTGAGCTTCGTCAATGATCAAGCACTAGCCATCCAGTCAGCCCAGGGCTACAAAATAAACTGGATGCGTTATAATGACAGTGCAAAAGATACGGGATAAAGATAAATAAGAAGAAAATGAAAATAAAGAGATTTTCAAGATTAAAAAGGACCAGTTGAAATTTAAAAATAGAAGGACAGGAGCTAGAGCAGGTGCGGAAATTTAGATATCTAGGTATTTTGATTGAGGAAAATGGGTTTAGCAGCACTGATGTTAAAAGGAGAATCATGTTCGCAAAATAAGCTTTAGCTTATAGATGTAAACTAATAACAGGGGCATGAAGTAGGAAAGTAAAGAAGGGAAAAGTGTAATATGGAGTGTGGCACCATATGGTGTGGCAACATGGGCTTTAAGGAAAGAAGATGAAAATAGACTGGAGGTTGTGAGGCGTGGGTATGGAGAAGGATTTAGAAAGTAAAGAGGTTGGAAAGGAGAATGAAAGATGAAGTGCTAGAGTTTGTAGGAGAGGAGAGAAATTTGATTGAGGAAGTTAGGAGAAGGCATAAGAGTGGATGCAGAAGGTAATGAAGGGCGATGGTGTTTTGAAAAACGTGCTTGTGGGAAGAATGCTGGGTAATCGGGGAAGAGGGAGGAGAAGAATGGGTAGTTTGGATAGAATTATAGAATGTAAGAGGCATGAGGCGCTGAATTTCAAACACAATCAAACCCCAAAATGCATAGGAGCTATGCACCCACAGCACCCAAGAATTTTGGAAAACAGCAAATTTCTAATGTCATTTAAAAATTTTCAGAAATGCCTGTTTTTACATATTTTATGTATGTGCCTAAAAACAGAAATTCAGTTCCAGTATATTTTATATATGTACCTAAAAACAGAAATTCATTTCCACTTCAAAAAAATGTAGTGTAAACCTGAACACTATAAAACACACAAAAACCTGTAAATCATAATGGCAAAAAGATATATACATTTTCCATGAACTGTTATAATACAGTCAAACCCACTTATATCAAACCCATTTATAACAAAGTTCCAGTAACAATAAAGTGAAGGCTATTCCCCAGACAGCACCATTCGAGTTTTACTCGTGCTCTTTTGGTAGATTTCCCGTTACTTGTGTGCCACGAGTATAACTCGTCTCTGGCACGAGTATTACATGGGTGCGCATATTTGAGCTTTGAAAGAATAAATTATCCCTGAGAGCACACTAAAAATTGTAGACGTCTAAATTTGGTCTATTGTATATGGATAACCACTGATTGAAGTTTGCTGTAGACCAAGAATAGACCTGATGTACACATGATAATAAAGTCCTAATGACGGATACGGTCGACCAAATTTGAAACCAAAAATTACCAAACAAAAATATATAACATATGTTTTAAATAGTTCACCATGAGACCCGTTTAAATATTTATAACAAATGGCATTGCTGGTACATCAGCATACGTTATTTTGTCATTATCAGTCCATTACTGTGCTTAAACAATATCATCCGGTAAAAATTCCTCTCATGTGGCCAAGTTGGCTGCGCTTGCTTCAGAAGTTTTCTTTTGTTAGAAATCGTGCCCGTGCATGGAAAGGCAAGAAACACACGTAAGCATGTGTCAAATGTCATTGGAGTGTAGTTGAAATTTATCATCTCAGTGTTTTTTACACACTCTCATTACATAATATACAGTTGTCTTATGCATTCTTGTATTCTAAAGAATAATTTGGTTATGGTTCATCCACTACGTACTGTTGGCGTGACTGTTTTGTGTTAAATATTCTTTGGTTGGACAACCTGTGTGAATGGTCCTTAGCTTTATGTATGTGAACCCTTGTAACTTTTGGCGGCTTTAAGTCTTCTTAACTACAACAAGTGTTCGCTCTCATGACAGTAGTCATTGTCCAGTTAACCCTTTGTTTTTACAAAGTCGAACATGGTTTATGGTCTTAAACCTACAAAACAACATGTACTTGTGTACTGAGGCTGTATCCTACTGGTATGTGCCATCTTTGAAATTCAAGGTTATGGAAATATGTCTGCTAAGAAATCCATTATTCTTTCTGTAGCATCTGTGTTTTATTGTCTGTACAGATTTCCTCAACTGTAGAGTACTTGTTTTCCAAAGTTACCTGTAGCGTTACGAAGTTTTTAAAAATACACCGTTAAATGAAGGAACCTTGAAGTTTCAATAAGGGTTACTTGACTGCTACAAGATATGGTATTTTAGTGGGGTATTTGGACCTTTTTCATTTAATTTATGCCAAGTGAGTTTCCATTTTGTTTGGTTAGCAATATACTGCCGAGTGAATACTCGTGTTTGGAACACAATAATGTGATATCAGTGAACTTTTTCTTTTGTTTAAAATTTTGGTGATATATGTAGTGTCTTTGAATACGCTGAGGAAGTGCCATTGATCGTGTGTTGAGGTGCTGTTGTGTATTTTTGTATAATTCATTTGCATTGGGATTCTGGTATATATAGGTAATTATTATTATATTTATGTTATATGTTGATGGTTTCTGGAGAAATTCCTGTAGAAGTGGTTGGATTTGGTGTTTTTCAGGCAGTATGCCAGAGGGAGGGAAATGTTTGTTTAGAATGCAGTTTTCTAAGTTTGTAATAGTTTACATTAACTCTTGTCTTAAATATTTTCCCTTCATGAAAATTTCAGTCTATATAGTTATGCCCAATTCTATTTTGGGGAACTGCTTCATGATTCAAAGTAAGCCACCTTATATGGAGAACCATGATAGTGCCCCTGATGGGGGGGTTGTGTAGCTACATGGTAGGTTCACAAGTGTGGTGTAATGGCTGGTTTGTACTTCCTGGAAGGCTGCTGGGCTGTGTAAGTATAGAGTATTTACATACTTTTGGGAAGGGACGTCAAAAAAATCTATCGATACTTCAGACACTAAATTTTCATTCTGAAGTTCGATAGGCTTAACGTTAATTTTTTATCAGCAAACAAAGTCTAATAAATTATTATTGCGCCAAAACACTGGTCCGCCATGTTTAGTGGACTCTGATGTCATCTCCCATTCTCGACCATTTGTTGATTTGGAGATAGTGTGACTTTATAGCCTTGGCATGCGACTGTTTTGATATTAATCCTGCTCAAGTTATTGGGACGATTTCTGCTGCTGTGTGAAATACATAGCAATGGAAGAAGGCAGTTATTCTAGCAATGAAATTAGAGCTAGAAAGATGAGAGATGATGAGGCTTTGTTCCACTGTGTTAGGAGTTCGAGAGTGACAACACCCGTTAAGATTTTCGTAAACGCTCTAGATAATCCTGCATGAAGAAGAAACTGGTTAATTTCCACTCAAAGAGACCTGAAAACCATGTCATTTCTGGGTCATCTCATCTGCACTGTTCTGCTGATCACTCAAACGTAATTGTAGCAAATTTACTTAAGAAATAAGTAGTTAGTAGTCTTATAGGCATAATTGTGTAACACAATTTGTTGTTAGGCAATAATTTGCTTAAACTGTAATTATTAACTTTTTGTGCTATACTTTTGTTGTTCTAATTGAAATTTTGGAACATTTAAGGCAATTTAATCGTTCATGAAAATATTATTGCGGCTTATTAAACTGATCAGTATCGTTTGGACCGATGGTTTTATTTTGGTTTCCTAAGCCATATTTAAATGGCTTATTATGTCATATTACGATAATTAGGTCGTACATCTTTTACTTGTCATTTTCGTATGGTTTGCATTATATCTTTTCCTTTTTAAGTGGTTCAAAATATTGTATTACTACCCTTATGATATCATTGCAATTAATGTCGTATTCAAATGGTTAATTATGTCATATTTAAACGGATCATAATGTTTTATTACTAAATTATCCTCATATTTAAAATAGTACATTTGTTTTTCTAAACATAACAATAATATCTGTATTTATTTGATACAGATGTGCGATATTTGCCTATTGATATAATTTATATTAAGACTAGTGACGACGGCTAAGACTTGGGGAAAAGTATTTACATTTCGTTTGTAAAATATATATTATTCCATTTTCAGTTGGAAGAGGATGCTGACAATTATATGAGATGGAAAATAATTGGTGTCCTACTCCAAATCAAAAAAAGTGTTGTGCCTCATGTGTTTGAGTACTAGTCTAGGCCTTCAAATGTGCCTTTGACTGAGAGGCCTGTTCTTAAGAAGAGGAAGGTGATGAGACTACTTAGCACTGTTTCTAATGCCAGCACATCAGCTACGATAGCTGTAGAGTATTTGGAATTTCCTCCAAATGAAGATGTATCCACCCCAGTTAGGCACCAACAGGACATCAACTGTGACAACTCACTACCGTTACCGATTGCTGACAGTATTCAAACGCGCTCTCCTTATTCCTCTTTTTAAGTTGATTCCCTTTCCTTTAATGCTAAATTATTCGAAATGTAGACGTTTCCTAATACTTATGGTAAAAGGGAAACTTAAACCGGCAGGGAAATATGAGTTATGTATTTAGTGATCACAACTCTGTAAAACAAATTTGTACTAAAACAAAGGATATGAACTTCGTTTATCGGTAGTCACAAAAACAAGAACCATCCCATAATTAATAAATTAAATTGAAATATTATTGAAATTAAAAATCTGTAAACTTTTTTTTTCTCTCTTTCTGTTCTGATCTAAGTCTGTTAAAAAGTAATGGAAATGTAAAAACTTACATTGTGCACTAAATAGCCCTGGAAAAGCTGCAATAAAGAGGCGAAACATTGGTGCAAATTGGTGTTCACCAAAAACAACCAAACAACTCCATATAACTTTTCCATTACTACTTAAATTGAAATTAATGTCATTCACATCATGCGGTATTACTCCAATACAATTACCTCAAGGTTTAATAGTGCTCTGTTCAGAAATGCTTAATTAGTTATGTAGTAGAGCTTAGGTAAAATTTAAGGCTTTATTACAGTGAATACATAACGGAAGGCATAATTCATCACCTCAAGGTTTAATAGTGCTCTGTTCAGAAATGCTTAATTAGTTATTTAGTAGAGCTTAGGTAAAATTTAATGCTTTATTACAGCGAATACATAACGGAAGGAATAATTCATCGTTTAGTACATAATATAAAGCAAGAAAAATAATAATATTACGGCGGCTGTGATAATTTTACGCCTTGCTGCTCACGTCCAACATAGTCTGCATTTTTGCACAGAAAATTTCCGTTCATTATCGCGACCACGAACGGAAGATTGTTGGAACTTGTGTCTGCAAACCCAACTTCCATGAGCAAAATCTGTTTTATGTCAAATAATGAAAAAACTTCAAAAAGGCTAAGAATATTTTCACCCTCAACGCAAAGCTCGACTATTTCGCTAGAATGGGAAATGACGTCATACTACGAAGAACCAATGGTTGGGCGTTAAGACCTAGGCATTTTCAATGCTAAAACAATTCATATTAAAAGTTATTTCTTAAATTAATTAGTTGGAATTATACCTTGGAATTTTGAACGAGGCATTTCGAAACCAAACATTACTCACTACAATAAATTTCAACAAAATACCTCACTTATGCAAATACCCTATTGTAGAGTGGGCTGTTAATCGCCCATGCACAGTTAGTGTGGCGACTATTACGAAAATATGTGATTTATGGTAATGTATTAGGTGTTCATAAGCTTCAATGGTAAATTAAACTTCGTCACCGGAAGCGAGGTCAACGGTGGCACACTCTGCCGGGTAATTGTGGAATCTCTACTCAGTTGCCGGCTGAGACACGAGTAATACACCAGTTTGGGTGGACACGGGACCAAAAATACATTAGTTTGACACGTGTCGAGCTGGTCTTGTGACAAGTTTGACATGTATGAATTACGAGTAGTACATGAGTTTCACACCATTGTGTGACGAGCTGTGCTGTCTGGGTCCCTGTCAAAGAGAGGCTCAGAAAAACTGGTCCACATATAACGAAGTTCGGTTATCAGAAAGTAAATATTCGGCCCCCTCAACTTCGTTTTAAACAGCTTGACTGTAATACAATAGTTAGGTTCAAAGGAAAAATCCTCAAACGACTGAGGCAACAATCTATGATCCATGACTTCAATGAGGGTCAAATGTAGGTATCTTTCAAAATGAAAGTAACAAATTAAATAATTTTCCTGTGATAAAATATTAATGTTGCATTTGGGAAAAATGAAATGAACAAAACGAAGAAGCAAGGTAAGATATCAACAGAAACAAAGACGGCCAGCATAAAATACTTCTATTCATTGAATTAAGCATGTGTACTTACTTTCCTACAAACTTCCACTCACTCCACTGCCCTGTCTGGAACTTGTACTCAAAGAGATCATTTTTGTTGCTTAAATTAGAATTGGAGAATATATCACCAGTATATCCCCCGAAGACAAACATGGAATTTTCATACACCTATAAAAGAGCACAGAGAAGTATATTTAAAAAAATATTATCATTCCATACAGGATATTTTAATCCTACTCCACTTCAACACTTGGGGAGACGTTAACGTTCGCAATTGCGAATGAAGACTATACAGTAGTTTTGACTGAGGAAGGAGAAAAGGCAGAAACTTAAGTTAAATTGGCAAGAGTGAGAATTATGCAAGGACACGTTAAAACCAGAGTTCAAAAGCTGCTAAAGTCCACAGTTCACTGTCATTCAAAATTCCAACTATAAATTGTGTAACATTTGTCCAACTTTCCAAGTGATCTGCTTGTTTATTGGCATATAAATTTTCTTAAAACTTAGACTACCAAAGATGAGAGGGGATCGAAGCCTCGAGAGGATTGGAATCTATTTAGAAAATGGAATTTTAAATTAAGAAATAAAAGAATGTATCCGATAGAATTAGGACAGATTTCTCAGCTGATGGATGTCATGCTCCATAAAGATACTGCATTGTTTTGCAACCACATCCAAACAACCAAAAGAAACAATACCTGGGTCAAAAATATATCACATAGAAATGTGGCTACAGGTTTTGACAGCTACACTAGCTTATGCGTTTCTAATTAAGTCATCCAGGTAGACCACAATCATATGCATCTCTCCATCATATATTACACCTAATACGATTATTCCAAAACTGGATAAGCATTCATTCATCAACGACACCTCAATCATCCTTTTAAGTAAGTAATATAGTTAACAACTCTTTGATTAGCGAAAGGATAATTATGTCTATCCACCTCTTCCTTCCACTGTCTTAAGTTTCCTCCAACTTTCAATTATGTCACCGTAGCAATAGCAACGCTCACGAAATATGAAGAGGGAAATCCCTATGGTCCAGAATTCAAGATGAATACGTGTTTAGCTACTGGTTTATTTTAACATAACCACCACTGCAGGATACTTACTACGGCAGAATGATTATATCTCGGCGCAGGCTGAGCCCCTGTAGTAAATGCTGTGCCCCATGATTTTTCTTTTATATCGAAACGAAGAAGGTCGTTAAGCATTGTCTTGCCATTGTCACCTCCGAAGACATATATGGCATCTTTGTATGCAACAATTGTGTGTTTACTCCGTCTGTCAGGAATATTAAAGAAACAACACTTAACATACAATCAATACATCAATCCTTCTAAAACAAGCTTAGATTCAAATGGAAATCTTAAGTATAACATAGAATTAATACGTTGATTTATTCATTCATTCATTTAGTAGATAAAACTTTTATGCAAATGTCTTTAAAAATACCCAGCACTGCAAGCACTGACACGTTACCTGAACCCAACAAATTCGTCACATTCGGGCATCCGTTTCCATTTGTGAACAGTCTCAAAAGGCCCAAAGTCCAGAGTAAGGTACTCGGCATTTTCTGGCCAATTATGATCGAAGTCAACATTCACAGGTCTTGCCATTGCCATTTTGAGAATACACAATTTTATTTCCTCTAAGCTCACGTCAACTTTAAGCAGGAAGGGAGGGACTACAACAGCCATAAACGGCACATAACACCGCGAATATGAAGCATTACACACTTACGTACGACAGAAACTTAAAAAGATAAAGCAACTTTACTATTTCGTGATTATGCATTTCATCCCTAAACAAAACATCAATGAAGTACGATCACTTCCATTCATCCCAGGAGCTTACGTGACGTCACAATCGTTTGAGAGTTGATTCGTTCATGGGTTCGCTCAGAGCTCAGAGAGTTGGTGATTCGCTTCAAAAGAACAAATCAAAAGAATCTGTAAAAACGGTCCGCACCGTCCGCACTTTTACTACACGAATCATTGATCATTCCGTTTAAAGGCATTAAAGCTCTAGAATTCGGCACGAGTTAATCAAAATGGACTATCAGATGACATAAAATCAATTTTTTCCCCAATTTAATGTTTTCGTTTTTCAAAACATCCCGACTCGCAAAGAGCGCTAGCGAACGAGACCGGCATATTTGCAAGTACATTATAGTTGTGTTCCGATCTTCCTTGAGAGATAAAGGTAATGAGGGCGTATAAAAACAGCATTGTTTTTGACAATCTCAGGGGGCTATCAATATCGTATTTATAAACAATTTTGGCAAAACACTATTCGCGTTCCGCCATCAACAAAGATATGGCTCAAACCCCTTTCGTTGACGTAGTCGGAGTCTCTCTCGAAGCTTCGAGTTGTCTGTTCGTTCCTCTGCTCCCGATCGTTGCCGATAGCACATTGTTGACATTGTTAAGATGGGCCGCCGCAAATATTGCGTCTGGTGTAATGGCCTTTCACGCTTTACCTCATCCAGCCACCTGATTCGGTGTACGGTGGTAGATGATACCATTGAATAAGGTGCTGATACTTGGCTATCAGAAGCCGGAGGGTGAAAGTAATATTATTATATGTAATATATGGTATTAATACCATTTCAAGCTCTACGCACTGTCCTTCACATAGGACACAAACCCATGGATCTCTTGCCTCCCACTACCTCACCTCTGCTCCTTTCAAATCCCATCCCATAAATGAGATAGGAGACCATTTCAAGCTCTACGCACTGTCCTTCACATAGGACACCAACCCATGGATCTAAGGATCTCTTGCCTCCCCTTAGAAAAAAATACTATGGAACTATATATAGTGATTATATATAGTTTTCTATAATCACTATGGCTATAGTCCTATAGTTATTTGGAACATAGTGATTATAGGACTATATATAGTGATTATAGGACTATATATAGTGATTATAGGACTATATATAGTGATTATATATAGTTTTCTATAATCACTATGGCTAAGGTATTTGGAACATACCCACGTAGCACAGATGGCTGGGCCAACGTTTGGTCATGAGGATTCCTATATTATTATTATTCTAGGTGCAGCGGTTGGCCAACCATTATTCGTATCCGTTTTGCCAACTGTTCCCCAAAGGAACAAAATTGAAAAAAAAAGGAAAATGAGGGATCGTGATTCTCACTTACTGAATCATTAATATCTTTATCTCACATACTACTTATACACCTACCTTACGACCTACACTAAACTACTTTGTATCCTATCAACCTTTGACATACGGCCTGACACATTTTCCAATTATGGTAATGAGACAGGGAGGCCATATATATACTGCTGCTGGCTGGCATTAAGTCGTTTGTGATTATTAACTTTACTCTAAGATTGAGACGGATAATTTGCACCGTTAAAGCATTTCCCTAATAACCATTTTGTGGCTAAAATTAAGCATGACCATTATAAATATACGTCTCTGATATTCTTTGAACTCTAGGAGAGATAAATAAGAGTTTCCTCCATAATGCTGAGAACCTGTTTTCCGGCGAGCGCACCAGATTTTTCTCTAAGTCCGATACCGTCTACGAGGGACTGAGGAAAATCATACAATCATGGATATCCATTTGAATGGATATATAAAATGAATGTGACATTTGAATCCATATGAGATGAATAAAAAATAAAATGTTCAGAATGTTTTGCTTTTAAGATACATAATTTGAAACCTCTCTCCTATAGACAGCATGGTCCAGGAGAATATGTCTGTATATGAGAGGTCTATGTAAGTTATGTATGTATAAACTATAGAACTGTATCCTATAGTGATTATAGGAATATACCCCATAGTGATTATAGGACTATAGAACTATACCCCATAGTGATTATAGGACTATAGAACTATACCCCATAGTGATTATAGGACTATAGAACTATACCCCATAGTGATTATAGGACTATAGAACTATACCCTATAGTGATTATAGAAATTTCTATAGTGATTATAGAAATTTCTATAGTGATTATAGAATTCCTATAATCACTATATATAGTTCTATAGTATTTTTTTCTTAGGGTCCCACTACCTCACCTCTGCTCCTTTCAAATCCCATCCCATAAATGAGATAACTCGTATCTATAAAAATCTGTTATGGAGAGTAAAGCCATGAGTGAGTTGGGGAACATGGATTTTGAACTGTGTAAGGGAAGACAGAAAATATGAAGAGGAGTGAGTTGCAGGGTGCTAGTAGTATTAGAGGATAGGAATGCCTAAGAGGTCAAGTGTGGGTAGATCAGGGAATTTTTATTATTGGTGAGACGATGATGATACTTAGTGCATAGAAGAATGCTCATCACCCTGAGAGCACTAAGTTTTCCCCATACCTTGTATAAACCCAATTGTATCATCTACCTCAGCTTCATAGCAGACATAGCCATTAAGTTAGGGTTTACATAAGGTATACTGCAAACTTTGTGGTCTCAGGGCAAGCACAGTTCTTTCCCTTCAGCATAGTTGCAGTCTAAAATTTAAGCATGAGTAAAATGTATTGGAAGCAACGGCTTTGAATGACCATGGCCACCATATAAAGAAGGTGCTGGATGTGTCCAGCAATCAAATGCACTTTTGTTTTAGTTGACAAATTTTATTTCATTAGATTGGGAGCTCTGGATTATTCACAATGGTATACCTTATCCCTGCGTGTGATCAATAAAGCATTTCATGGTTCTTGCATGATGAAGTCCCCCATGCTGTATGGTCCAACAGGAATGCTAGGCTCTGCATCTCCTTCATTCCCCCATCACCATATTTTGGCTACTTCTGTTAAATCATTACTTAATGGAAGGGATTTTTTCTATGGAATGTTAAATGGCTAACTTTATGAAGGAAATCTGATAATAATAATAATTTCTCTAATGATCACAGGTGCAACCAATCATGATCATTTTAATATATATGGACAACACATTTAAAAACACCTATGCCCTGGACAGGTACGTTTTACCCAGGCGGGACTCGAACCCGCGACCTTCGGAATGACAGGTGAGGACTTAACCCCGCCGCCACCGAGATGACAGTTACCCCTTAAATATCTTTATTTTCACCAATGACCATGAAATCCAGTCTAACACCTCCGTGGCATTCGCCTCATTATTTAATGCTAAGAAAGTAAAGTGACTTGATCCCAATTTATTTCTCCAGTTTTGATGATGGTCTAGTGTTTAGTGGTTATGACATAAGACTGCTCAATGTTCATATAGGTCTTGGAGTACCCTTGAAAATGTTATTCCTGATGATAATGATTATATAATCTGGTCATTCAGGAAGAAGAAAATTAATCATTTACTTCATATATAATGCATGCCTGGCAATGTTTCACCCTCTGCTACACATTTTTATGGTGGCTTACAGATTATTATGTAGATGTAGGTATAATTGGAGTCTTGAATATCCTAACAGTTAACTCAAAAGGACTTGTAATTGGTTCTATGCCAAAAATCTGGCCATTCTTCCCCCAAGTAGCCTACCACATAGGGCCATGATTTCTTCCACCATCCCCTCCTTCCTTGTATCCTCCACCTCCACAATATTACTTCAATCATGTTCCTTCAACTATGAAATTTATTTTAGTATCTTAAACTTTCTTCATCAATGGCTATGTTGACCTTCCTCCCACACCTTGTACCCAAATATCCAACTTGAAAAAGGTGAAAATTTTACTTCACATTTTAAAACACAATGAAATGGCCACTGATTCTCCACTTTAGACACAATGCAGAACAGAGAAAGCACCTGGCAATTATCACTTTTATTTTAATAAGAACGTATCTGCATTAAAAGTGACATATATACAGATGTTTATCAACCATATACACTGATAACAGACGTAGATTGCAAGATGTATTTTCAATTGATTGTACTATTTTCATGGCAGACAATACTAAAGGTAATTAATACATTTACTAAAATAATCAGGATGACTAACTCTTAAGGTTTGGTAAATTATTTAATAGCCAAGTACTGTACAAATTTCATATTGATGCATAAAATGCAGAGTACTTTCATAGTTCACATGCGCACAAAAAACACTGATTTTTTTCTGTGCAGCAAATAATAAGTTACCAGCGCAGACATGAGTTACTTTTCATGCTGCACTATTGCACTCACAGACATCTTGCTTTGATGCCCCTCACTCTACGTGAATAACTGAATAATGACTTGTAACCTTAGTAGTCTTTGATGTGCCCTTCAATCTAGTGTTCATATTTTTGCTTGCATATATATTTATATGTATATATATTTTAGAATTTATTTTGAAAGATCTTCAAGATACACTCACTATCACTTTTTCATAAAAACACAAATTAAACACAACAGTCTTTTGCATTATATAACATAATGTATACATTTCTTCAAAAATTGCACTCATGAGCTACCTTTTCTGAGCCAAATATATTTTAATTAAAAGTTATAAATTCTTAATTAAAAAATAAACATTAACATTAATGAGATGACAAATTCTAATCAGATATGAAGGATGAATTTACATGTCATAATGCACCTTTTACTCTAACCTTTAGTTGGTCAAGACTACCACATATATGATGCAATTAACATCCACTGCAAATGTTGCAGAACCTTTCACACATATTTTATACAAGATCTTCAGATGACACCTGTTCATGCCTTGGAGACGACTAATTTACCTTCAATAACAACAAGTCTTCGGGGTTTTGGAACTTCAGCAGCAAACCTAATAACTGCTCCAGATGTTATTAGAGGGGTGTGCCTACAGTCAAGATGCTCCAAGGATGATGACTTCTTAAGGTGGTTGAGGGAAGCTTCCGTAACAAGACGGCAACCTGAAATGTCCAGAGATTGCAGGGTGGTGGCTGTTGAGGCCCCCTTTGCCATCAGATGTCCAATCCCAACATCTGTCACTTTCGCACATGCACTTAGGTTAAGTTTTGTGAGTGAGCGCAGCTGCTGTGCAACAAACAGGAGAGCTGTGTCTGATATGTCACAGCCTGCCAGGCGTAGGTCCTTGAGTGACCTCAGCTGCTTCCCTCGCCCCCCATCTGCAGAGTTGCCCACACTTCCTGTTGATGCTGAAGCACCACCGTTCCCCCTCCCACCAATGATCTCCCGCAGGCCACTATCGTCAAGTCCCGTCACAAAACTGAGGTCGAGCATTGTTAGGAGAGGAGGGCAGGGAGCTGAACGCAAGGCGGCCACTGCACCCCATGGGCAACCCTGCAGTGAAAGGTCACGTAGCTTGGGCAACCGGCCAAGCAGCCAGACCAACTGTCGCTTTCCTACCTCCGACCAGTCAAGGCGAAGAGACTCGGGCTGTCTCCGGACGACACCCGAAAGGGCCTCGGCTGTGACCCCACTCCTGTGTGAAAGGTCAACTGAGCGCCACAGCCGTGGCTCGACTGACCATCGGTTCCACGCCCGGCACACCCGCATGCAGCGGCACAGATCCCCGGTGGAAAGGCGCTCAAACACTGGAAGCATCACAGATTTGTCGAGGGCAGGGTTGGCATAGCGGCTCCCAGGTAGCCTCGGGGGTTCAGGAAGTGGAGGGGGTGGTGCAGGCCTTACTACATGCATTGGCTTCTTTAGGATCTTCCCACAGCTGGTGGTGCTGCCAGCGGACAGCTGCCGTGCCAACTGGACCCGGAAAGGAACTTTCCCCCCTCTAGAGGCTTTGTCACCACTGCCATTGGCAGAGCGAGGGCTGACAGCAGCGATGCCTGGCTTTGCGGCATTGGGAGGTGATTGCGGGTCATGGAGAGCAGCTCCCAGCGCATTGCGTTGGGTCTGAGGGGTGGCTGCAACAGGTGAAGGGGCATGGCGCTCCTCCCCGTGCTGCTCTTTCTCATCATCTGCACTCGTGCATGACCTTGGGGCCTGGCGAAAGGAAAGTGCCATGAGAGCCTTGACAACAAAACAACTAAATCATTTGCATCATTAGAATAGTAAAGAAAAAAAAATACCTTGACATTTCATTTTTTCATCAAGCAAGAGTCATTCTTTTTCACATTTGTTTTGTAAATAACAAGCAGATAGCATAGCATAGAACATGCACTTATGAAATTAAAACCATTATTCTTCTACACAAGCATGCATTCCAATAAAAGTAAAGAAAGAGCTTACAACAGCCATAAACATTCACGCACCTGATTTACTAGATACTTAATTCATGAGGCAGCTCCAGATACTTCAAATAGATCGATACTTTGAGCCATTTCCCTCTTCCTCTAGAGTATTCACTAATTACAATAAAATTAATCCTAGAAAAATCAAACACTTGAGAAATACAAGTCACACGAGCTACTCCAAACACCGAAATCAGAAAGAGCAACACTTTCTGGACACAACATGAATTGGTAAATAAATTTTGATCACCAGGGATAATCAGTCATCCTATTTCTCAAAAGTTTAACTTTTTAAATTAAATAATATCCTAAGAGTAGTCAGTAGTAATAACTGCTTAGCTATTGCAGCAAAAACAAAATTTAATAGTACCTATTTCTCAAAATTTCTTAAATAGGCAGGGCAATATTCTCATTCCCACAAGAAATATACCCTGTATTTATATAAGTCATCTTCTGCTACGTGAAGTTTAGAATTTAGTAAATAAAATTTATTACACAGCTCTTATCCTTTATGTTTCAGTTGGATTTCTCTACTGTATGAGAGAATCTGAGTAGCCAGTACGCTACGTATACTTGAAAAAATATAATAAGAGCACATTTGTGTCTTATTTTGTTCAGTGTATCTCCTGTTCCAATTAGTTTTACAGTTATTGAAAATGAACTGCACATAATATATCCAGCAACAAAGGCTGGCTCTCTGCAGTTTAAATCGATTCTAATTACAATACTTCTCCAAAAGCTAAATCAGAGGATATTTTGATATCTTTTTTTTACTATCATCGGATCGGAGATATATTTTTATTGCCTGATCCTGATCTAGCCTTATTTATCCCACCGACACAGACTTCAAACAAATGATTCAGAGAGAGTAACCGAAGTCAATGGCCACTACGAGTTCATTAAAAGTATGTTGTTTAAAGTGCTTCAAACACAGAGCCAAGAGCTGAGCATGCAAATTTTAATCTTTAATGTAGAAAGATGTATCAAGTTTATTAACTAAGAATAAAAAATATAAAAATAAGCTATAGAAGTAATTTATACCCATTAACTATGCTGATATAGTTATTTTAGATCATACGGTGGTTTAATTTTTCTTCAAAGTGTACATGTATTCATATATGAAAGATTAATGGGCACATCTATCCACTCCATCAATAAAGTTTGTCCTGACTTGTGCTTAAGCTCTCAAAATGTACATTCTACAGACATAAGTTATGCAACTAATTAAAAGACACACACACCTATTTTATGCAAGGCACACATTTAATGTTATACTTTGAACAAAAATAATTTTTCACATTTTCTACATTAATAAAACATCACATGCTCAGAAAGCATAAAGTAGTCGAATGAGTGAAATGCAGATGTTGAAGCAATAAACATACAATCTCAATTCATATATGGTACAATATATTTAATATATTAATATAATCCATCCCTCATGAATAATTCTTTTTCCTGAGAGGATATCAAGTCTTAGCAAGGACACACTGGCAATAGCACTGGATTAATGACTTAGATGTATCATGTGATGATCGGCAACAAAATAACCATCATCACCGGAAAAGATAGGCTGTCTTAAGCATTTTTTTAAAACTTTTTTTTTCCACTGAACTTCACAGCATTAAGTGATGGAAAAAGAATAAGAGAGCATTTGTTCCACAACAACAAACACTAATACCCGATTAATAAAAACATGCTTTCAAGCCAGTCTGCCTTTGCACTTCCTTTTTATTGAAAAGAACTTAGTGTAGCACAGATCAGCACTCATTTTCCCATTGCTTAATGGAAACACTCAACCCATAAGAAATACATTCCACATCAAAACATATATACATATGCCTCATCATCAACTAGAATGCTGGAAATTTTCATCTTCCTCTGCATGCATTAACAAGGGGAAAAAACCTTGAAGTCACTATGATATTTTAACATTTTTTAATAGGCACACTAGAGGCCAAAGATCATTAACATGATGTCATCCTGTAAAGCGTAATACAGTAAAATGAGTCCCTTTGAATGGTAAGATCAAACACACAAATTAGGCCATATCTGGATAAAACTCTTATTTCACTCAACACACAGGCTCACACATACACACTTAAGGGAAGGTTATTAGCTGGATATTGGATGAAATAAAATAAAAACACCCAGCTACAAACACTTATTAACCTTAAGAATTACTTTGCATTTATAAACATACAAATTAACATAACTCCCGCCCATTAATACTCTATACGATTGCAAGATTTCTCAGCAATTATCACAGATCCGCTCAAGAGTACTTGAAGGAACTTTGCACACTCAACCTGTTCTACTGTAACACATACTGCATGGCTATGAAGACTGATTTAATGCAGTGGGTCACTGATCATGTAGAACAGAATTTCCTCAGAGAAGTTTGCCTTATTACGAGTTCTTCACCATAACATTTCCTACATAAAATGCTTAATACTTTCAGCTGAATTAACAGAACCAGTCACTACGATTGGCTTATAAACCATCCAGATGGATTATCATTACCACTTAAAATTTTTTCAATGCTTAATTGTCCCGCACAGAGATACTGAACGTGCAAAATACCTCCAATATAAATCACCACAGCCCTAACTAGGGCCAAAAGCTGCATGCCTACAGAAGGCAACACCTCTCCTCCTAACTCCAGTCCCTCAACCTATTACATCGAGCGCCCTGGCTTCAATGCAATACACTGTCCTCGACATTAAAACACACATCTTCAAATAAAAAAAAGTGGGAGAAAAGAAACATCTGTGCACCTTATTGCACACTTGGCTCTCAACATAATGTCCTGGAACCCAGCAGATTCTTCCTCCTCTGACTCGGGTCCCACCGTGATTTTGGGAGCACTATCCCGGCAACCCCACCCACGCCCCCCCTTCGGCCCGCCATATCAATCATCATAAACCATCTTCCTACGACGCATCCGACCACTTTTCCTCACCTCGACTAATGTCGGGGGGTTGGCGGGTGCCATGGCTGGGGACAGGGGTGACGATGGGTTGGGCGGCGACTGGACTGATGTTGGCGGAGCTTCGTTGGAAGGGGATGCCAAGGGCAACAACCTCTGGTGCCTCTGACCCTCAACGGCACTCTCCGCCGAGGGCCCCCTCTGGCCCTCGTCGGCCTCCTCTACCACCCGGGCCCTCTTCTCAGGGAGCACCCCTCCTCCACCACCCTCCTCCCCCTCCTCCTGGTCCTCGTCTCCCTCGGGAGCTGCCCTTCTTATTGCCTTCGGCCGTTCCTTAGCCGTGAAGGGAGGCGGTGGGGGAAGGAGTGAGGCAGAGGTCACCATTGGCACTGCTGCCGCGGGCTGTGGGAACCCATCGTTTGTCCCATCACTGTCAACCTGTTGAGTTGATAAAAAAAATAGTGCATGTCACCAAACCCCACACACACAAAATTCAAATAAGGCCTTAGGAAAGTAATTCCAAAAGTTTATATTTTTCCAAAGACTTTCAGAGTGAGAGGTAGAAGTATAGATTACCACAATCAAATATCTACAGAAATAAATTAAAGGGACTTCAATTATGTCATATTTTTATGCCTAAGAACCCAATATTGACTATGATCCCACAAATTGTTTACTGAACTCACAAATATTCAACATACTCAATACATTAATTACAGTATGAGTACAGAGTACAGCAAATAAATGTTTACATCAGATCAAGGAACACTGATATTAGACACCAATTATGGTACAACACATGCTTCTGGTGGTTACCTTTTTAAGACCACTTTCAAGAAAATTTCAGACATTATTAATTTTTGGTCAATCTATCGATTGATGAAAATCCTACCCATTAACCTATAGCCAAAAAAGCCTATCCATCATACATATATTTGAAGAAAAAAGGCATTGAACATCGCCTATTTCACACATGGTTATATAGCAGAGTAAGGCAGTGGTGGTAAGATTTGTGGATTAATGAACCCTTTCCACTCAGATTTTTTCACCCCCTATACCAGTAGTCCTCTCGGAATTCAATTTTAAATGCTGAGTGCAAGTGACACTCAAAACCCGAGTGGAAAAGGTTAACACTTTCGAGTCTATGCCCATACGTGATATGGGCCCAGTTACTTCTCCATGTGGACTATGCCCGTATCTGTTATGTTCATCCTTTTTTCTATTGTGTACAATGTTTTCTCATGGGATTATCTTTCATTCTAAAATGTACTAATACATTTCTTTGTATCATATAGTAACTTCAGAGTTTCCGAATCTCACTATGACAACTATGTCCGACTTTTAGCAGCAGTCCTTTTCTATTGCTCCCTCCCGTATTTTACCGGGTCCCTTACCTGGTGCGTGACATCACTTTTTCATGCCTTTATTATTCATGTTGCTATCTTCCATTGCTTTTTTGTGTCACATATTATTATTCTCTATGGACCGCACTATCGATGTAATATGTTTCTGTTTGTCATATACCAACTTCAGAATTTCGATCCTTCCTATTACATTTTGTCCAATTTTTAGCACTGACACTATGAATACAACCCACACAACCTGCCACCAACCATACGATCGGAGATTTTCCAGCTGTTATTTCTTTACGTTATGATTCTCTCTCTATTTTTTTCTATCGGGAACTCTCTATCACCAAATGTTTCATGTCTTTTTTGTGGGTAATATGGCAGGAACTCAGATTAATGAATCAGAAAACAAGTATATTTTAGCCGAAGATTCAGGAAGTGATTTTGATGATTCCGACAACGACATGGAATATGAAGGTTTGTGAATATTCATTATACTTGGTTATCCTGCCAGAATAAAAATAGAAATGGAATGCAAATGTTTTGATTGTTCGTAAATGCATGAGCTTTTTCTACACACGATGCAGATATTGGATGCAGTTGTTGGAAGCAGCAGGGAGGTGAGAGAAAATTACACTTAAAAATGGAAATGTATTTTCTGAATTTTACCTTTCAGTATCTGAACTTGTGCACAGTTAGACTTGATGTATTTATTAAATACAGATACATATTACTTTTTTAGATACACAACGTGCACCACCAGTCAAAATCAACTCTTCCTGGTCAGACCGTGATGCGCAACTTTTTCTACCAAGATTTGAAGAAAACAGTGGAGTTTTGGCTGAAATTGACAGCACCAGCACATTGGGACTGCTTCTTATTATTATTCACCATGGACACCATCAAGGCAAAAAAAAAACGGAGATAAACCAGTACGGACTACTCCACTGACGCTCTAAGATTAAAAAAGAAACTCAAAGCAGACGTAATTGTTGGCTGAAACCAGAAAGAGACCGGAGTTGATTATGCATCAGTACATGAGTTACTATCTGTTTCATACAAAATAAACCAACTGGTGGAATAAGATATTTTTTCATGTATTTATGATGATGGTCGTAAATTCATTCTTTAGTTACAAAATGAGTCGCACTGAAACCACCTCAGTGCAGCTGGATAGGTACATTGCCAATTTAGCGAAGAAGTTTTCCGAGAAATGAGAGATGGAAATTGAATCTTCATCCTCTTCATCCACTTCCCCAGGAAATCATTCATCAGGGTGACATTTTCCTAAAAAAATTCTCAACAGTGAACAGAACCAAAGCCGCCAGTGTGCAAATTCTGCTCAGAGAGATGGAAAGCCACGACAGGTAAGAAGCCACGGAAAGAAACACATTGGTTTTGCGAAATGTGCGATGTAGGACTGTGTGTGCCGGATTGCCTTCCGCAGTATCACACAAAAGGCAATTATGTAAAACAATCAATATCTGAATTATAATGGATGTGGTTGTATGTATGAAGGAGATGCATTTTATGGATGATGACAGGTTGAAACGGAACAAATTTGTATCTATTTCAATGGTTATCGAAGAAAATATCTAGTTGTGCAGTGCGGGTTGCATTGTCATAGTTGTAAAATATGGTACCTATATGAAAATTTTTAAGTTTTGTATATTGTAAACCATTATCAATAATGGCAAATTGTACTGAAAATAAATCGATAATCCAATTTATCATTACTGTTATTGAAAATAACCCTTCTCGTGGCGAAATTGCGCTACAAAACACGTAACGAGATGGTAGTAATTTTTTCTGAGATGCAAAATAATCAATGTTTAAAAAACAATTTTAAATAAATTATAACATGCTATGGCTTGAAAACTAATACATCGGAAAGAAAAAAGTAGAAACTATAATGCAGCTTTAAATAAAACAACATTGAAATTTAATAATTTATAACAAATGACTTAAGAAAACAGTTGAAAAATGCCAGTCCACGAGAGTTCAGAAATTCATATTCGGTCATACCTGAAAGTGTTAAGGGAAAAGATATGTTGTTTTGACAAAACACTGATATAACATGTACATTTTATGTATATTGTAACAGTGTAGAGATATTAACCTTAACTTGTTTGTTCAAGTGATATTAATTTACGCAAGAAAAACTAAAACAAACACTTAAGTTAAAAAAGATCAGAGTACAGTAAATTTTTAATGTCGATAATGGTGCTATGTGATGAAAGGACGTACAAGACTGGTGGATTTGTCTTACAATTGATTCTAGAAGATAGTTTTTAGATGATTTACCTCAATAATGAATTACTTCTATACCCAGGTAGAAAAATCTGTGCTGGAACTGTACTGTAACTGTGCTAAACTCAGTGTTTAGCACAGTTACAGTACACTCAACTGCACTGGACTGTGCTGTGGCAGCAATAACTAGGCGAGATCTGTACTGTAACAGTGCTGCATCACTATGCTGGAAGTGTACTGTGGCACCAACTGCACTGTAACAGTGCTATGCAACAGGGTTGGAACTGTACTGTAGCTCAAACTGTACTATAACAGAGCTGTGAATCAGGGCTGGAACTGTACTGTAGCTCTAACTGTACTGTAACTGAGCTCTGAAACATGACTGGAACTGTACTGTAGCTCTAACTGTACTGTAACTGAGCTCTGAAACATGACTGGAACTGTACTGTAGCTCTAACTGTACTGTAACTGAGCTCTGAAACATGACTGGAACTGCACTGTAGCTCAAACTGTGCTGTAACAGAGCTGTGAATCAACCGTTTTCTGCTTTTGAAATTCGAAGTACGTAGTTTAATGTTGAATGCTGGGAAACAACGGAACATCAATTGACACATGTTTCACATTGAACGGCAGAAATGGCGTGAGACCGTCAAAGAATTGGCGATTATTGATTAATTATAGTAGTATAATTAGTCTTTTACTGTGATGGAAGGCATCGGTTGAATCGTCAACCAGTGATATTCACACCGATATTCTCAAAGCATCAATTTGTGAGGTAAGTTTAATTCATTCTCTTATTAATTAATGTGCTTGCGGAATAATGTTGACGACCACTCATTTCACACTGAAAATGTATTTCAAGCATTCGCGATGTGCTGCATTTGGTAGCCACACTTGTAAAAACAGTGCATGATATTAAGTTACTTTACTATCCTAATCGATTCTAGAGTTATTATTTAATTAGTCAACTGCTTAAGTTTGCAACATTTATTCTTTACATGAATGTTATTTTGATCTACTTATAAACATAGCTTTTATTCTTTGCAGTGCGAAAGAAAACAACATTGTGCAGTGAAGTCAGTGATACTACAAAAATAAAGTATTGTAATCGTACTAAAGAGGATATTTAGGGATGAACCTGTACCTATCACTTCTTGGTGGGAGTGAAGTAGAAATAATTACTAATTGGAAATCTAGGATATCATTGTGGGTAAGTTGTTATTCCTCAAATCTTAGTAGTTTTGGACTTGTCCTAATTTTATGATTCATGATTCTTACAATACTAAGTAAAGTCTTAAGATTACTTATGAAATGCAATGTTTTTGTAGATTCCTGGACTTTATAACTTGTATCTAAGTAATACACATTACTATTGAGGTAATATAACCCAGGCAAAAGCATGGCAAAAGTCTATAATTGCCATAAATGCTTATACCCCAAGATAAAAAGAATTAATAGGTTTTACCTAAGTGCTTTCTATATTATGGTAATCAGATACTTTTTCTATTCCTACAGTTGTTCTTGGGCATTATCAGTGGGAAGGCATGCCTTTTAAAGACTTGGAAAATATAAAATGGAGCAGCGGTTCCATATGTGGGCAAGAAAAGGGCTTTCAATGGAATGTGCGATTGTAAATTGATGTATATTATATTTTCGTAATTGCTCTTTTTTTGAAGTATTTTAGTGGCAAATAAAATGTTATCTTTAACATCAAAGAGGTAGTATTCATTTCACCATCAGTATAATGTTATTGAAGTATTTATTGACCTAAAATTGACATAAGCAATTCAATTTAAATGGCCTAATTTTAAGTGTTTTAATTTCAAGTTGAGATTTATATTGATCCTCCCTTGAATAATTGCCCCTTTATTCCAGTTAGTCGATTTTTGTGCCTGCGTGGAATCCACCAACTTGTTCTCGCTGGGTCCAGATCAAACCTGATCAGGTAAAGCCAGATCAGACCTGATCTGAAATTTCCATAAGGGATATTTAATATTGTGGTATGGGTGTGCTGTTTCCAAAGCACTCTGGCTATAGTGTGAAAGATGCATTGGGG
Organism: Platycnemis pennipes; assembly: GCA_933228895.1. Taxonomy (NCBI): domain Eukaryota; kingdom Metazoa; phylum Arthropoda; class Insecta; order Odonata; family Platycnemididae; genus Platycnemis; species Platycnemis pennipes. The sequence goes on from OW121850.1 coordinate 117,970,107, forward strand.
ACTAATCAAGAAAAGAATTTGAAGGGGTGGGCCTGGCTGACTTCAAATTGTGTAAGTTTAAGACCCCTTGGAACAAATGTAGAAAATTCTAGCCAAAGCAGGCGACGGTGGGCCAATCCCTGGATCTACACTTAAATGCACTCTAACTGAGCTGTGGTGAATGCACTGTGACTGTACTGTAGCATGTCCACTGCAACTGTACTGTGGTATGTCCACTGTGACTGTACTGTGGCATGTCCACTGCAACTGTACTGTGGAATGTCCACTGCGACTGTACTGTGGAAAATCTACTGTGACTGTACTGTGGGAACTGTACTGGATTTGAAACATTCCAGTACAGTTCATAGCACAGTTACAGTCCACCTACCTAGCACACTTACAGTACAGTTACAGTACAGTTCCAGCCCAGATTTTTCTACCTGGGTATGTACGAATGTACGATTAAACAAGGTTGGCTATAAAAACCTTTTGTAGTGTCCAATAAACATTTAACAATTTGAAGTGGCCAAATATGACAGCTTGTTTCTTACTCAGATATGTTTCCCCACATCTCGCCAGAAACTGTCAATCATATCACAATGCTGGTGAGAAAGGCTGCCTTACTGCACCAGTGTGTGGTAAATTCATTTTTCGAAACATTATTACCAATAAAAATTAAAACTCAGTACACTACATGTAGGTAATTATCACATAAAAGTATTTACACATGAATAATTTCAAAATAAATTTTTTTTTAATACTGAGCCCATGGCAGAAAATAGGATTACAGAAATGTGCATTTCTTTCCTTGGAAGATGTCAAACATGGCACAAATTGCGAGGAGTGTTGCAAGACTAAATAAGATTAAAAGAGCAACAAAAAACATAGTAGCATTGAGGGCTGGTGCCTCAATGTGCTAAATAGTAGTATACTCTTACAATGGTTATGTAATTCTAAACAGACTATGGATGAATACCCACTTGCGTATTTTTCCAAATCAGCATTCACATAAATAACATATGCAGTTCTTTTACAGGATAATGCTATGCTGAGTCATAGCAGATCCTTCTTAATATGTCAGTGAATGACTGTATGTTGGCTGAAGGAAAAGTCTTCAAATGACAGAATGGTATCTCCATTAGTGGAAAACTATGAGAAAGTTCTTAGCAGAGATAAATTCTGGGATATAAAAAATAGTGGATTACTACAAAGAGCTGAACATTATTCATTACAAGAAGACAAAATGCAATTTTTCTCTGATTTAAATGTTAGAGTTAGAAATCCATTGCTCATAAATGTACAGATAACTGATTTAAGTCATGTTAATTAATAAGTATGAAAAATATGGAATTCTTATCACGGCATGATAGCCAATTATTTGGACATGAGTGATGAATACTCAGAACACTCGCATCATTTCTGGTTTGGTCGGACTGAATAGCAGGTTTAAAAAAAAGTCCCTGGTAGTAATTTATCAGCAGTCCTCTGAGAACTGGATTCTAATAATACAGAACTCTGACCAAATAGAAAGCATTCAAAGACTGCAAGAGCCTATTTCACAAACTAATTCTTACCTCCATAGTTTCAGACTTTATTCTCTCTTTGGTGTCCATCATACTGCTTGTGTCACTGCCAATCGACATACGCCTTATATCGGTGGACTTCTGTCTGGCTCGAAAGTGTCTTGGCTGCAATGGAAAGTTATTACTTAGCTTTGAAAGTTTTTTTTTCAAATTCACTCTATCAAGAAATCAAAAGCATTCTGCATGACATTAAACATCAGCAAATTAAATCATGCTGAAATAAGCAAGATTACAAACTACTCGTCAAAATAAAAGATGAAGAAAATATCTTATTTCAAAGATGCAAGACAAATCACAATCCCTGTTAACTTGGTGAAAAAGGAAAATGAAGTGACCATCACAACATCTTCAAATATATAACGTGTCTCACTGTCAACAGAAATGACACAATTGAAAAACTACACAGATTTCCCAGGCGAAAAAAGTTGGTAACATTTGTGTTAATATATGGTAACTTAGAGTGTAACATTTATGTACGAAAAAGGTAACCTTTGTGTAGGCTGTGTGTGTAACATTGTGGTAAAGTGGCACAATCTTTTACGTTTGGAGTACACTTTAGGTAACTATTGATGCAAATTTGTGTACAGAGTGTACAGTTACACAGTGGAATATGGTACACTTTGTGTAGGTTTTGTGTAACAACTGTGTGAAAGCTGTGTAGCATTGTGGTAAAGTGGCCCTATCTGCGTAGGTTTTGAGTACACTTTAGGTAACTAATGACATTAATTTGTGTAGAGTGTACACAGAAAAAAGGGTACACTTTGTGAAACATTGTGATACCAATCTGTGTCAACATTAGGTAACTATTGTTTGATGGAGAAATGAATCATACCATTTAAATGCTAACATTAGCAACATTTATTGGCCACTAAAATACATCAATAACAGCAATTAGCAACATAAAATGGACATTATCAATTTAAACTCTCACATTCCAGTTCCACATATAATGTAGCATGGCATAGCTGATCCATTTTCTTATTTCCCAAGTGTTTAGAAGACACCTTACCACTTTTAATATCTAAGAGCATCTGCAACAATAGAAAAATATCCCATTACTATAATATAGAAAGCACTTTTCATCCTTCAGTCACTTTTCACTCATCATCCTTGGGAAAGGTACACATACCTCATGTTGAAAACATTGATAGTAAAACTTATTATCAATAACAAATTACACACAAATCCAGTGCTGTGAAACATGGAAACACTGGACTAAAAATGCTAATTATGCAGCTTATTAGTAAACATAGATTTTTGAAATTCTTGTTTCTATTACTGGCCAATTCCCGGATTAGTAATGGGTACTACCGAGATACCACAAGTAATGAAAGGCATCTAAGGCATGAAGGCAAACATTTTATTTCGTGAGTAAGACTGTCCTTAGTAGAAAAATATTATGAATACGTAAATTAGGCCACCCATTCCAAAACTCAAAACAAAGGGATAAAGCATTAAATACTTACCCACAATGATGCATGTGATTAAGTATGTGAAAGTATTAACGAATATTAATGATTCTTCTTTCCTTCTACCAAGGACATTTTTAGCCAGGTTCGTTCTGTCCGCTTCAGCACTGTTAATGTTTGATTTCTTTCTAGTGAACCGCACTTCATTCCAATGTTATATACCACAGGGCTGAAAAGCATACAAGTTTGGTTAGCACGTAAATCAAAATATATTAGAGTAAATAACAAAATATAGCTAATTTCAGAAGTTCCTACCAATTACTAATAATACCTTATACATGTTCACTAAAGTAATGTGATAGCATGCGTTGTTTTAACAAATATTTCTACCAACTGTGGCTCCTTGACTTCAACACGATTCATATGCTTGCCAAGCAACATTCATCAAAGGATTGAGGTATATTTGAAGCATTAAATAGTTTGCGTAATGCATGATACCTATGCAAAATGACTCTCGATTTTTAGAGAAATTAAACTTACCTTTACAATCCGCCTTGCATGGCTTGCCATCACTTGCCCAGTAATAACAGCATGGAGATAATAGCAGACTGCAGGGCATGCCAATTGAAGTTCCGTTGTTCTCCCATCTGTTTTCATCTTGGAAACGTGAAGGATAATCAGGATACAGAATTAAGGGAATCTATGGAATCCTGGTATCAAAATTTGGCAAGGACACTGCTATCTTACCACTGCAAAAATTGACTCCTGCACTCCTTGACGAATATCTTTAAATTCCTGACGAAAATACTGGTTGGAATCGCAGACTTCTTAAAAACATCTACAGACATTAAGGTTCGAAAGTCAGAGACTGAAAAGTGTCGGAAGCAAAAATCGGCTTGGATAAATTTTAACTTCCTTTCTCAGGGATGAGTTTTGATCGCACAATGCAAAAGATGTTCCTTGCCTTCGGGCATCTTGTGGAATGATACTCCAGCAATTTTGCTTTAGCTTTTGCTGCATCGCATGATACAATACTGCACCATATCAGTGCAGCAGTTTCTCAAATACCTACTTACAAATCAATCGAATGTAAATAAATCAACAAAATAAAAAAAATGCTACGTTTATACCAATAGTCCAGCAATTATCTCATCGCCTCCTCTGTTTTCATCTCATTATGTTTCAGGACTAGAGATGGGTAAATTACCGTAATTTTCAATTGAGGTAAATTACCGTGGTAAATTACGGTAATTTTCGAAAATTACCGTAATTTTCCGGTAATTATAAGTTTTGAGCTGCGAATCCTTATCAGAGGACTCAAAACAAAATCAAATAGCGTTGAGATATAAATGGCGATGCTTATATCAAACATATCACAACTTTTATCTATTATAACTCATTAATAAAAATTAAAACGAAGTTGGCAGCAGCATGCTATTTGCCTCTCTTTTGTCACACTATGAGAAATTTTTGTTCCAAAGACATACCTCTGCGCAATGTATATTTGTTATTTTACTCTGAATTAGTTGTAATTAATAATGGACTCAATGTAAACAAAATCGTTTTAGCTTCTTCATTTATAATATCACTCATTCCAATGGTTTCTTTGTGAGGAATAAAATTTTCTGAAAAAGAACTTTTCTGAAAATTACCGTTTATTACCGTAATTTTCAGGGGTGTTGGTAATTTACGAAAAATACCACGGTAATTTACGAAAATTACCGCGGTAATTTACCAAGTTGCCCATCTCTATTCAGGACTAGCATCAATCGAGTGCGTCCATAGTACGATTATGGTGAAATTTGTGTACCAAGCAACAGTAATTTCTGTGCACCACCATAAAAAAATACTGGTAACACTGCGGTATGAACTGTGTAACATGTGAAACTATTATGGTAACATTTATGTACCAAACAATGGTAGGTTGTGTACCTTTTGAGTAAACTTCTGATGTCTAAAGAATGGTAATGTAATGGTGTAATCTGTGTAACATGTGGTACAACAAAATGAGTACATTGGTGGTAACAATTATGTACAGTGTGTTTCAACAATACAAATTGTGTAACTTTGTAAGGAGAAAAGTGCAATAAATGTGTAATGTTACACAGTGTACCGTCTTATTACACATATTTGAGTACACTTTTCGCCAGGGTTACCATATACTGTCAGACAACAAATATCTACATGACAGACTTAAAATCATTCCATTAGCATAAATCTTACCTTATATTCTACGTTTTTTCCATCTTTACAGCATTTTGGACATTCCCAGCTGTTTGGTAAATCTTCATTCACAATGCCTTCTGAGTCTGGGCACTAAAAAGAACAAAAATCAACATTACATTATGAGAGCAAGTTAAAAACAAGGTCATTAAACACACTGGATGGTAAAAGAAAATCATGTCACATACCACTTTCTGGACACAGTCTGGGTGAACAATTTCATAACAGATGCTGCACTCCATGAGTGTACTGGGGGACACCATACGGCTGGTTTTCTGAATTGGGATGACTATCTGCTGGTACCAACCATCTAACTTGCACATTAGGCATCCAGCAGTCACTGGTAGCATGGGCTATAAAATAAACAGAAGAACATCTTAACCACATCTAATGAGTGGATAACATCTTTAACAATCCTAAAATGTCTGAAGAAACTCAAGTCGCAATGAACCCAATCAATATTTTTGGTTGGCAAGCATATACAACTTGTTCAAATGTTGTGCTGCCATGACATTTCCTTTTGTTTGTCAACAAAGAATAAAACTCAAAATTAATAAATATACAAAGAATATAATCTCTGCATTTTATAAGGATATTTGTCCAAAAGAGTTGTTTTCCATGACAGGATGAATAAGTTATTTTGAATAGAAGTTCACAAGCAAGGAGGGATTCCATCCATTTCTGCAGAAGGCATATTCCTGCAATCCACATTAATGATTCCCACCTCTGCTCATTCTTACAACAATTTCACTGAGGTGGAGTCAGGGAAACATCCAGTCGAAGGCATCATCAGTGGAAAAATAGCCAATTCTTTTAGCCTTAACATATTGACACCAGAAATTATAATGTTACTAACCTGTAAACACTGACGCATCACACATGTCTGCTTTGCCCTTCCTGGTCCACCAAACTTAACCATGTCATGGCAAAAGCTACATTCCCCACAGTCCTTACGATTGCAAGCCTCGCACTTCTTACACCGTGTCCTTCTTCTACGCATCCCATCCTTTGCACTTCCATGCACCGCCCCTCCATCGACATCCTTGCGCCCCCTACCACGACCTCCACCCCTCCCACGTCCACTTGGCAGTTTACCGAAAGAGAGGCGGCTGTGCCTTATCTGGGAAAGCAAACAATGAGTTTGAGCATAAAGCACAGGTAACACAATAAAGTTTGCTGAGCAGGAAATTCATGTTCATATTATGGAACATTGAAATAAACAGAGAAGTCATTCCACAGCAAAAAATTTTGATGGAATTTTGTTGGAAATATTCACCAAAATTCTGTGGGTTGCATCCAGCTTCCCCAGAGGAAAATATCTAAACATGCAATAAAATTAATTGAACAGGTGGATGTAAGTAAACTGGAGAGCAATGACAACACATTCTTAGTTTTGCTGGCTTATGCTTATGACATGAAAGATGTATCAATATAAGTTAGAAGTTTATTTGAGGGATGCTAGGCAATGAGCATCCTTTTTATCGGGACAATTACAGACTAATAAAAGAGTTTGTTTCATCCCTGCAAATGCAGTACTACGCTGTGAAAACTTGAGTCTTGAAGTAGTTTTATTTTTAATCAGCAAAGCTAGACATCAATGAAAACATTCAACCTTAATTTAAAAAATCATTCATCATCATTGGTCAACAATCCTAAAGGGCATTTTACACGGTGAATGATCATGCAAATGAATTCCTTCGCGAATAAATTTAAGTGATGACCTGAAATTGCTTCCTCTTTGGGTGTTTTACATGGTGAATGATCATTCGAATTAATTCCTTGAATATTATGTGCAGAAAGGATGCACAGTGGTAGACCTATCGATAGTACATATCAATTCACGGGAGATTTCCAACCAATGCAGCTGTATCGATGTTCGAAATTGGTCGGAATGGTTTGTTTGCGTCGTCTGATATACGTGATAGATTAAATAAAGTATGGTGTATATTTAGTAATTATAACATTCACTAAACGAAGATTTCTAGATACTGAGGTTTAAGTTGAACTGAAGTGAAGTAGAGCTATAAGTGATGGATCAATATGGTTTAATTTTCGCATCAACTGCTACAGTCCTCATTACAATGGTGGCAGCCACAATTTTGCCGGAGAAAGCTAGAAGGAGAGAGGAGAAATAGAGGTCAAGGTATGCTAGGCCTGATTCAAAATGAACTGTTATTATAGGACCGTGAGGCCTATCGTAATTTATTAAGAAAGACGCTAGCGCAATTTCATAGTATATCCAATCTCACCAGACATGATTATGAAAGATCGGACATGACGACGAGAGAAGCAATTCGTTTCCGGCTGGCTGTCACGCTAAGATTTTTTAGCGACGGGCTAATCGTATCCATGACTGTATACGGTTATAACGTTCCCTGATAACTCAGCAAGAATTAATGACGGTAAAATAAGTTTAATTATGCATGAAGTATGTAGGAGTATCTATCAGAATAGATAGTGTTCTATTTAAAGGTTAGATAGATGCTATTTGTTCTAATTTATCCCAGTTCGTGGTAGCTGTGATACAAACAACAGGTGACATCCTCATGATAGACAATGGAAAAACGCAGACGGAGATATTTCAATGAATTGTTTTCAGTTATAATTTTCATGTTCTGTTCTAATACTTTATTGCACAATACCTACTTGTCACAAGAATTATCAAAATCTTAGAATACCTACATAATATATTGTTTTCAGCTCAACCTTCGCCCAAAACATGATTAATTGAAGAACTTCACCAGGTGAATGCCTAGATAAACTACCTATAAGAATTATATAAGATTATATATACTCCATGGGTATTCCAATTAATTTTATAAGTACGAAAAACTTCGAAAACCAATTATAATTGCATTTCATCCTGCACTTGTTTAATTTGAATCCTCTTCTACCCGCTCATAAAACAAAGACAAAGGTCATTCGTAGCACGTGATTATTCAAGGAATCATGCGATCAAAATTAGAACATGTATTTTGATCGCATGATCATGCGAATGAATTTCATGTGAGGAGATTTCCGTATTACACGACGCATGAACTTCATGCGCATGATTTCATTCGCATGATCATTCACCATGTAAAACAGCCTTAAGATTGGTTAGACGTAGCTCTCCAATTAATTTTCCAATCCGCTAACCTCTTCATATGGAAATACTTCTCTTTCACGTCCCTTACAACTCATCACAAAAAAATATTAAATAAAGGAATTAACCATGATCAAATTAATGATGACAAACTAACAAACAACATCAAAATAAAAATGAGGGTTGTTGAGAGAATGATTGATAGCCATTCCATATGACAATATTGTAACATTGTGAAAACACATGCTCAGCAAAATACATGTTGTCAAGGAATTTAACTGATGATAATTGTCAAACTGAAAGCCTAAAAATTTCTAAATGAATCACATACAACAAATTATTTTCAAAATGAGGGGAAGAGAAGTAATTACCACATCTGTGTCTTCCGGAGGCTGCAGAATGGGTATCCCTGTGATGGCCTTCTCATACGAGTCGTGCCGATGCCTTTCTACCACAGTACGCACATCACGTATGAGAGCAATGGGATCCCGGATTAACTCAGGAACATTCTTTTTGGTGGATGGGAGGGAGTGGAGATACTTGACAATAGCCTTGAGGCCATGCAGCTCCTGTGGCGTGAGGTGAACATGAGGCATTCCATCCTCATCAAGATTGCCATTCTGCTGCTGCCGCGGCTCGCCCGCATCCTTCTCCTCCTTGATCCCCACCTCCTGCTTCACGCCAGACTCCTGCTTGATGCCATTCAGGCCCCCATTGATCCGACCCCCTCCCCCATCATCCTCCGCCTCCCCCTTGAGCATCTGCCGGTACTTCTCCAACTGCTTCTGCTGCCTTATCTCCTCATCCTCGGGAAGATCCAAGTGACTGTGTCCAAGGAGCCAAAACACGTAGCGCTCCAGGACATACCAGAGCATCTCCGTGAAGAAGGGGTAACGGAACTTCTGGGGAACCTGCAAAAAAAAAAAAAAAAAGACAGTTTCACATCAATTCCAAAACCAAACAAAAGTAGGCCAATGGGGAAAAATACCAATAAAATCACACCACACAGCAAAAATAGCCAATATTATTTGTTTTAAATAAAATTCATGCTATGCCCACATCACAAATATAAATTTACGGAAAACTTGATACATATTGCTTCCCTACGTGTTCTTCTTCCTTAACACGTTGAGTGGGTAGTGAAACATCTATGTACCTTCGCAGTTCCTGATTTCTATTATCTGATTTTTAAAGTTGTATAGTGTCACTTATGTGAGATACACGTGGTTTGCACCCACTCCGTCACTCATGAGTGACACCTGCACTCAACATATTTAGGTACACATGCTTATAATATTTCTTGGCTGGATTTATGCGGCTCTTGGCTAAACCTCTGACTGGGCAACACCGCACGCCTCTCCCTTTCTCTTGCGGGCATAATCCTGGCAACTCAGCGTGCTCTTCTTCCAAAGTAAATGTGACTCGATACCGATTAACCAAGCAATTCCTTTAAGGTTTTATTAGTGGATTAGTGGTGATGGGCTCGAGAGCAAGAAGAAGGTCCAAACGGCGATTTTCAGGGATGCGCAGAACAGAAAATAACAGTCTTTTTCATCAACAACTAAATTGCACTAAATAATATGAAACTTGGTGTGATTATTAAGAAAGATCTTGGCTACGATATATAAAAAGGACATTTTGGCACCTCGATCCGCGTTGTTATTACGAAGCCGCAAATGCGATGCATCCGTCCGGTACCCAGAAAAATGCACTAAAATTCCGTTGTTAACAACACACTAAAATTATTACAAATGGTGAAAAACCCTGTATACCATCACTCAACGAAAAATTTAATTAGCTTTAATTTGGTGTGCTTCATTTTAAAATCCATTGAGCCATCTTTGAAATATTAGTCTCCAAACTCGGGTGATGGAATTTTGCAATGGACAGTAGTATGCGCATGACGAGTATGATTCATCTTGATTTCCATTCAGGTTTTTGTCTTCTCCACATATTTCATTCTAACTCTACCATGTCGAACTAATGAGGAAGATAAAATACTTTTATTTTATTCGCTAGATGGAGTCACGGTCACTTTCAAAATTCTATTTATACATAACTTGATTTGCATTGCATTCAAATGTTATGAGTGAAAATTTGTACTTGAGAGCACCCATGAAACTGCTCCTCGTACAGAATTAAAATACCATCACCGCGAAAGGGTTAAAAAATTGTACTGAATATTGAAACTGAGAAGAGTGAAGAATATTGTTTATGGCCATGATAATATCATGGACAATCTTGAAACATTATGGACCAAACAGGATCATTGAAAAAAGGCAAATATCAACAAGAGCACTCCTTAGGACTTATATATAGGTGCGATACATACATGAGTTGAGTCCTCAACTTGAGCCGTCATCAGCTGCTTCTCAATGCCAAAGCTGTGTAAGAAGTTGCCTCCGAAAACAAGTGAATCACACGGTGTATATACAGCATGGATCCAGCCAGTTGGGATGAAAAATGTGTTGCCTTCGTTTAGCGTAACTCGAGCACAACGCTCCACAGTATCAGCAAAGAATACATCACTCTGCTTTCCGGAGAGAACCCATTGCTCATAGAGAGCAAGGTTTCTTTCGGTAGGAGGAATGAGCCAAAATATCTAGAAGAAAGAATGAGGCCAGACATGTCATGATTATATCGATTAAAGAAGCAGATGTTATGAATACTTTCATATTATTTACTTTAATTAAGGAATTACATAAACGAAATTCACAATAATAAACAATGCCCTTTCATGTGATTCAAGAACACTGCTACATATTCAGCTTTAAAACATTAATTACATAGCAAACTTTCACAGGGATTTAATGTTTATTAAAGTGGATGTGAAATATATTTCTGAAATAGCCTCATACGATCACTGCAACATATTACAAAAAATTTCTGTTTCACAGTATAAAATACAACCATTTCAATACGGATAAACCATCAGGAAGAGCTTGATTTACCATACATGTACCTGAGTACTGACTGACTTTCGTAAGTATTCAAAGGAGAATTCATTCACATCAATTTGCATTTTTCACTCCCACACAATTGAGTTCAGTATCCATAATGAATCTCATGAGATCAGGGTGACTATCGTAAAGATACCCACCTTGCTGCCTTTCAGTATGTGATACCAGACAGAAGTACCACCAAAGTCAACATGAAAATCCGTGTAGCATCCCCTCACAGACATTAGGCAGTACTTCTGCACCTTTGGGTACATCATTTCATCAAGCACATTGGTCGACTCTATTTGGCTTTCTTTTAGGTGCCTTGGCCACACACAGTCCACCCAATCAATCTGGCGCACCTGCAAAATACAACCTCAATTAGTGAAAATAGCATGAACAACGTTAACATACTTTACATCACTGAAAAAAAATATCATACGCAAGGGTTCCTAACTCTTTGTTTCTAAATGAAACATCAAGAGCAACAAGAAGGCCACAATCTTACTCCACGCAAAAAACTGACACATGGAAATGTTCAATAAATAACAAAATTCATCATCACTTTTATCATCTGATTAGGTTAGAGGAATGATATATACCTGACAAGTATAATTCAGTACGTGTAATCATAGGAGAATTGTTGCAATAGGATAATTGAATTAGCAATTTCTCATACACACCGGTGCACCACTACTGGTGAGAAATTAGATAACAAGCAACTTGCAATGTTCAGTGTGTGAGGCAAGGCCAAGACTTTCATTTGTGTCAGTGCATGTGTGTCAGTCAATGATAGTTGCTGTTGGAAGTTGGTGGTGCCGAGTCAGTATGAGACAAGTCACTAATGTTAAACATTGTGAAGTTCACTCTGGTATATGTTATCTGTTGCATGTAGTTCAGTGTTAGTGTTGTGGAAGAAATTATTCCAAACAGACCAGAATCCACTGTTCCACTCTTTTCACCTCATTATAAAAACCAACGTAAAGATCCTTGAATATGAAATTTGAGCAACAAAATTTCTATTCTCACTCACCAATGAAGGAGTCTGGACATAGTTTTCCAGTCTTGTGTGACTAAATTCTAAACTGATGACATTGAGCAGATGTTCCTTTTGAGGATCCTCATAGTAACGCTGCCACTCCTTCATTGTCATTTCTAAGTTCTTCTGTGTGTTCACATCCATCACATCCAGGATACGACGGGAACCTGTAGCAGCATTATTGCAAAATCATTTACACATATAAATAGGCACTTAAAAATCTAAACATGCATATATATGAATTTAAGTGCAAAGGGCAACAAAATATACTTGTTTTTTTCCTGAACTATTCAGGGAACTTAGTTGGAAAAACATTCAATGAAACAAAATATGTCCTCGACAAAAACACTACGAATATCATAGAAAATAGTCCATTTAATCATTACTCAGTATTAGTTCATGCAATGAATATCTATATATTTCTAAGAGTCACCAATTGAGTGAGCACTTTCAAGTTTAGGAACCCATTTTAATTGGCTTGGAACAAACAGGCTATGAAATTATTATTTGATAATTTTTACAAAGAGTATATAAAAGACAAAATCATAAAATATGATACTTGACACACCCTATTGAAAAAAATCACCAATTACAAAAGGAAACAGAGCTGAATGAATAAATGGCTTGCATTAACCAATTCTAGAATGATGACCATGCTTCCCTAGCACATGATTGGGATAATGAACTGTACTACAACAGATAACATTGTCCAACTTACCAACACACATCCTGACATCATTGATGGAGAAATTGCTACTTGGAACTCTCAACCCAAGCCCTGTCTTCTCTTTAAATAATAAAGGTGTGTTGAAGCCATGCTTTTGCAGATAGCTGAGGTTGAAGTCTAAGGGTACAAAAAATCAGTACAATGAAGTAAACAGGTGAGTTCAAAATTGCACAGATCATCAGAGGCATTAAAATGGATACGATTAATGAGTATCACACTTCAGTGATGGTATTTTTGCACATTACATTGGGGCTATGTAGATACCACTTAAGCATGAACTGAGAGAGAATTTTGTTCACAATCGTTTCTGTAAGCCAAAATGCATTTAAATGATTGGAATAGACATTCTAGCATCTAGTGTGAATTCACTTATCTTAGAATATATCCTGAAAATTCTTTTGCCATTACCCCCATGCCACAAAAAAAATCTTTAAACTATTACAAACTCAATGACATATCGAAGAAATACCCTCAGGCGTTACTTTGTGGAATTGAAGCATCATGGAAATAAAAATGACTTGGTATATTCCACACCTTTTATTGTAAGAACCAACCACGGTTTCGACGGCTAGAGCGTCATTAACAAGGCAACATATAGTGAACAATAAGTGCCGAAGGAATGGTCTTAAATACAAAACAGCAAGGGGTTGGGGTATCATATTGAGGCATGGTGTGGGGGGGGGGGGGGGGGGGAAGGGGGGGGGGGAGTCACTTGCGGTTGACTTGGACGAGGTGTTCATTCGGTAGGAAGATGGAGGGGGGGGGCCTGGAGGTGGAAACCTTTTCCCTAGGTTGAAGGTTAGTGGAGAGTGGGGGGGTGCAGAGGGGTTGGGGGCTGGTTCCCCACACCATGCCTCAATATGTTACCCCACCCTACTGCTGTTTTGTATTTAAGACCATTCCTTCGGCACTTGTTATTCACTATATGTTGCCCTGATAATGACGTTCTAGCCATCAAAACCGCGGTCGCTTCTTAATATAAAAGGTGTGGAATATACCAAGTCATTTTTATTTCCATCAATGATATATCTCCAATAATAATTATTTAAAAGGAAAAAAAGTTGATGGAATGTATCAGAAACTAAGAGTAAAGGGAGAAAATGAATACATTCCTGAAAATATATAATGGCAAATCTCAACTCTATTTTAACTACCCACCTAAGGGCACATTTGAATTATTTGTAGGAATTAAAATCATACCAGCTCCTTGCATCTCCTTGACAAAGCATGGTGTAAACCGATCTGACTCAATTTTGTCCTCCAACCGGAACGACCTTTTCCCATCAATTTCATCATCTCCAAAGGTCCAGTCGTCAGTATAATGCTTGCGTTCTTTACGGTCCCTCTGCAAGAAAAAAAGAAGCTTGATAAATAAAATATCCTCAGCAATTCAAACATTTTACATCTGAACAGATCATTATGTACACAATATAAGGAAATCCTATAGAACTCAAGTTACAAAGAGAATAATTAAATGCTACCGCCATAGTAATGATGAAATTTTCATTTACGCCAGCAAAAGAATACATCAAATAATGAACCTGGTTGCATGGGAATGATATGTAACAAAATTAATATACACAACTTAAATCCTTTTTCAGCATATTTCCATTAATTTTGCATTAGGATGGCCATAGTATGACGGTGAATAGTATAAACTGCATGTCTATGCGAATGTTCATGCAATTATTTTAGATGATGTAGAGGATGAATTCGCATCTGTTTCAGCGAAATAGCACAGAAATTTTCAGTACAGATAAAGTCGCAAAGATTCAGTTCACTGTATTTTAAAAACTTCCCCCTTTCCATTCATACTTTCTAACATAAATATGCCCAATCAAAATTTGAAGTAAAACATTTAGTGTAATAACAGAAGTGTAATTATTTGGTTTAGTGAAAACTTTACAGTTAAATTCTCACTTTATTCTCCAATGATAGGCACACTTTATTGATATACTGGGGTTGCGGAGCAATCATTCCCCATAACATCTACAATTACACCAATGATGGAGGGTATTCGAACTCCCAACCATGACAACAAAAATATGTTTTCACTGCTTTCCAAACATTTGCCAAAAAGAAGTTGAAACGTCGGTCCCGTCAACTCATGTGACGGAGTCTCAGGTATAATTAAGTTAACACTAAAGAAGGTTTTCGATACGAGTTGGCAACCCGGGGGTGTCAAAAGCGCGCTCTCCATTTTTTTACCCTCGCTGCTTGCGAGCGAATAAGGAACGGTGTACCGCATCTTGCTGCGATCGGAGCAGAAACGGGAAAATCCTAGGCTCCACGGGGCAACTGTTTACTGTACCGATCCATATCTCAAAGAACGAGAGTGAAAAATATTTTTTCTAAATAAAGTCCATTTTTAATTTAATTCGTTAAAATGTAACGATGGTAGGAGAATGATACTATTTTTTCTGGGCTCTCCCACGAACAGCTACATAAGTAAGAAAACGAAAACCTATCGGGGGATTACCTACCAAGAATTCATCACAGAGAACGTAACGCAAAAGAATGCTGATCTAAAAACGCAAATCCTTTCCCCTTGGACGCAACAACTTACTAATTCCATTTCTGCCGACTCAAATCACTGAATGCATTGAGTGTCATAAAAATACAAATAAGACTATCTCCCTCCCTCCCCGCCCTCTAAAAAAACTCACGATGTTACTTCTCATATGGATCTCGTTGTCTAATGAAACGGAAAGACGCATGAGTATACTTTTGGCACATAAAACCTAGAAGCAATGTCAATGATCCCTCAGGCCCACGCCCCGCCTCAAACTAAAGCATTGGGCTAAGTTCTCTATGCGTCAGGTCTCTCGCTTATCTTCTAAGAAGTGGTGAATACTGAATCCCCTTTCCCCAATTGTGTAGGTCACTGGCACGGCCCTTCGTCGCATTCCAAATATCCGTGAATTTCGTGGACGCGGCCAATGAGACGAAAATTTCAACAATTTAGAGATCCATCATCGGCTTTTACCGATTATCAGGTATTTTAATTTCAACTATCATAAAACAACAAGCTTTGAACACGTTCCGTGGGGGAAAATAATGGCTCGTGCTGATACGAGGACGATGCAGACCTAACGACGATACTTTGAAGGTCAACTGTGTCGTCGCGATCGAAACAGATACCGACCCGTAGAAAAAGGCTTGGGCGACGGAAAAATTCAATACCCCCACGTAGCGTCAATCGCAGCCTAGTTTGAGACACGGTTAATAGGATTTGTTAGTGGAGAGTGAAAATTGGAAGCTATTGAGTTCATCGGAAAATTTGGCTCTCCTCGAAAACAAGTAAGAATTTCAATCTCGCTCTCCGCCACGCCATACGTCTACCTCTTTATTAGCAAATATGGGAGACTTTTACATTTCACCGATCGTGAGTACTGCCCCAGCTGCTCGTGATTATCATTGGAATCCCCAGAGCGCGCTGGGACGGACGATGAACAACAGTTGGCGGCCGGGACCTTCCCTGAGCCCCGTCGTCCTGTATCCAACCTTGAGGGCGGAGGGTGGCACAGGCGCAGGAGAGATTCGACCACCAATCGCGACGAAATAGGGCACTCAGCCGCCGCACGGCAAGATCTCGCTCGCCGCAGCAACGGTGATGCGTTTCAACGTCTCGCATTTACTGCAGCAATCCCCTTTTTTAGTTGCATAATTCCGTCAATGGTGCGACCTTCATGCCGACTGCACGAAAAACTCGACACTGAAATCGATATGAAACCTCTTCGGCAGTCCGAAAAGAGGAAAGGGGAGGGGGGGGAGGAGGATGGGAAGAAACTGAAGGGGGTGAGGGGGAAGGTGGAACACAAAAACGTACGTAGGGGAGCCAGGCCTTCAAACACGTTCGCCCCTTCGATGGTGACTCAAGTGCTCAAAAATGTTCACGTACCAAGCCCGCGAAGCCCGAGAACCAATATTTCCCGAGAGAAAAAAGAAAAGATGAACGCTAAACTTGACGGGGAGGGAGCACAACGTTCACTGGCAGGGGGGGGGGGGGACGAACCAGTGACGAATCGCAGGGGAATTGAAACGAAAGTGCAATCAAAAATAATTTTTTATCTCTCTCATCGCAAAGCCGCTCGGAACACGGTCCTGAAGGGCGTGACGCGAGCGGCGCTCAAAAACAATTCCTCCTCGATGACCCTTGCATTCCTCTGCAAAGGACACGATCGGGGGCGAAAACATGAAGGTGAGGGAGGCAAAACACCGTTCGAGAGGAGGAGAGCGTCCGGGACTGGACGGAGACGCGCGCGAGTTGCGTCAGAGAGGAGGGGAAGGCATTCCTTGGACGACACGAAAGGTAAGAAAATACGGCGGGAGAGGGACCACGGGCGACTCGTCCCTCGCGCTGATATCAAAACCCAACCCCCCTCCGTCGAAGTTAAAGCTCAAACCGGGGGAAAAGGGAGGCTGAGGAGTAAATTCTGCGACATGTTCAACTCCCCCCACCCCGACATACCCTCCAAACACAAACACCCCCTCGCCCCTGCAGAGCGACGCTAAATTATTACGTCGCCCACGCAATTTTCCGCCGAGACGGAAAGGAAGGTGCGCGTATGTTTCTCGCGCTCCCCAACTGCCCCAGGCGAAGACGTCTCCTTGTGTTCCTCCTTCCTCCTCCCTCTCCCGATCACAACGGCCCCTCCCGAGGGACGATTCCGCCTCCCGAACTGCGGGACTCTTTCCCTCGATGCATGGCTCATCGTATCCCACCTTTCTCCTCCGATCCCCCACCTCTTACCGCCGCCGCCGCCCGTACGCCAATCAGATTTCACGTCCTTGCACACCGATCGACACTAAACTCTCGCCGTTCCTGAAAAAAACCGTATCCCCCCGACGTCCCGGCCTGTCCGGGTAGAAAACATCGCCGGATAATTCGATTTAATCCAACGTCGTCGTCTCCGATTGCCCGGACAAAGAAAACTATCGAAAAAAAACCCGCGCAAAGTTATGACTCCTAGCATTTTCTCAAGTCAGTGGTGACCATCCAGCGTAAAATAAAGCGGGTGGAGGGGAGGGAAATACAGAGACGAAATAACAATTGGGACTAACCCGATAATAAATTATATTAGCGATCGATTTAACCCCGTGAACTACGTGAGTATGCGTCACCTCGCATATCATCCGTCCGGGTCATGCACGGAAAAAAACGCCGCCGCATATCCCACGAAACCACGGGATCCGTTTCCTCATTTTCGGAACTAAACTCTAACCCGATCGAGGAAAATCACACGGGAACGGACAGCAAACACGCTCAAATCGACATGGACACCTCCACTCATTATGCACCGTCGCGTTCACACGTAACGAGCTGGCGCGCGCGTTCCGAGACGAAAACGTTACGGAGATGGCGGACGAACGTATAACACACGAAACGATGGATATCCTGAGTTTCAGCCAACGGCACGAGTAAAAACAAGGGCGGACGAAGGGCACACGGTATCACAGCGGACGCCGGTAATGCACAGCAAAGTCTCCACCAAACTCCAGGTAATGTTCGAAAGCCATAAAACGTACCGGTCGTATTATATACTCCCTCGGAGCCGAGGGGGCACTCGCCTTCGGCTTCGTCGTCGCCATCTTGTACCCACAGCCGCTCTCACGAGAATGAGTGAAGCGGGATAGGAGGACTATCGCAGCCCGGGCGAATCGAGCGACGACGGTAGCCGAGGGGGGAGGGGAGGAGAGGATGCGGAGGGGGACGGGAGGGGAGGGCAGGAGACGGACGGGCAAAGGCTCGCGCCCGTGCGAGTCCAACCAGCGAGCCAGCCGACAAACCGGTCTTTGTCCTGCGGGAGCGTGGTTGGCCGGAGACGAGGCGAGAGGGAAGTTCAAACCCGCGAGAGGCACTGGCGACAGCATTATTTCACGAAGCGTGATAGATAAATTTTCAATTAACACGAGCGTGGGCGCTCGGGCTGACATTTATACATCCTCTCATAGCACCATCAGGGAGACAATATGAACGAGAAAAATTAGGAAAAAATTGACAAGGTTCTGGGAATAATATCAAGAAGCACGCAAAAATTACGAAATAATGCATCCGGAATGACACACATGAAGTATTTCAGGCAAAAATAAACTCATTTCGACAGAATATTTCCACGGAGATAGAATTATACCACGATGATCTATCGCGCTGCGGTCTGTACCCGACGACGAGGAGAAACGTTTGTAAACAAGTCGGAGCGCCAAATTTTATGGTCATTCGCACTCCGACTCACGAATTTCCCCGTAAAGAACTGAAATGTATTACGACTTAACCTGATGGCGTCGTACGATGGGAGCAGAAAATAAAACTTGGGCGAGGGTAATGAGGAAACTTGACAAGCAGGTGCATAAGCAATGACTATTATCGATATCGCGTTTGCGGATTATAACTCGCCACCTTGGGAAATATATTGACTGAACAAACGAAATAATTGAAACATTTCGACTGTGCTTTGAAGAAATGTTTAGGCCCCAGAAAACCCTTGCAAGAAAAAAAAACTCAAGAGCGCTTCTTTCGGACACCACTTTTCGGTCCAGGAACCCGGTACTTCATGCCTCGATAAATCAATACCGGACACGTGCGCTAGAGTGGAAAAGCATCAAGTGTGGGTCCCTACAGTTTTCTCCGAAGCGATAAATCGAGATAGTCGCGGGAGGCTGCGCTATGACTTCGCCAAATTTTATGGCCGTTCGTACCCCGACTGACGAATTTTCCCCGAAACGAGGCAAGTGCGAAATTTCACGAAGAGGAAATAGTTAGTGCAGATGACGTAGTGTGCACAGGATAGTGATGGAAGTCTCACGTAGGCAATGAATAACGAATAGGTTCCATAAAGTGCGTGAGGGAAAATATCGTCTGAAACCTACTGAATAGTCTTTTGGGATACAAATGAGGATTTACGAAGAATGACAGCACAGTGGGCTAAAAATAACTATGCAAACCCTAGAAAGCGAAATAAAGGCTGTGTATGACATTACTTGAAGTCAGAAATAAGCATTTGCATTAAAATGTAAATTAGTCTGCGGAGTTTTACTGGTGCACCGGCTGAAGGCAAGAGTAGAAAAATAGAGCAGCCATTTGAGGAAGACACTCAGCCTTAAATGAGTTGATGAGAACTAAATGAGTTTTCTTAAACCTATCAGCTTGAATGGGTTATAATAGATAACACTAGATAATAGTGCGTAATTCAATGACTTTTCAGCAAGGAAACCCAACGCCGATCTGAAACTCACGCCGAAAGAAAAGAAAAGACTACGGTATGACCAACAAAATATCCCACTAAACTTGTGTCACTTGCCGTTGCCGTGGCAACCACGCCGTATGCAATGTAAGGAAGAAGAAAGCGGATAACCCTGACTCGACGACAATTAAACGCAAATAGAAAATCAGTTGAAGATAGTTCAAAATTTAATTTCTTCAGGATCAGTGTATAACACTCTTAGGCCTAACCTTGTTTGACAACAATACTACGCAAAAGACAAATAAAACCGGCCACTTGTTATTATACAGAAGCGTATGTGATAATAAAATTTTATCTTTCACCAATGGAGATCTTTCATCAAAACCATTCCTTGGGAGTCATAAAATCATTCCGAGACTTGATTAACATGGTAGAGGTCCGATACGTTCAACTGGTGTTAACACGCGTGCTAAACGCGCTGCGGCAATATTTCACACCTCCTTGAGAGAACGATTGCCATTGAAACCAATACCATTGAAAAAAGTGAATACTGCAGAACCCCTAATGACATTCAATGTCAAATTTATGCAGGGATGTCTAGGCTTCCGCAAAATCGACGAAAGAGCGGAGGAAACGGTCCACGAAAAATATTTCCCAACATTCATAGTTATTTCATTGTAGTTATACATGTGATTCGTAGTCGTATTACTGACCGTAGTTCGCAGCTCATACTGCAGAACATCAGGAGACCGCGTCATTCACTTCACTGAAAAATTCATCATCATGGGTCAACAATCCTGGGACGTTTTGCACAGCTCTCCACCCGATTCTCGGCTAACCTATTCATATATTCGTAATTCTTCTCCTTCACCACTAGCTCCATATATCTCATGCGAGGCCTTCCTTTTCCATCCTTTCCATTCACGACGATTGTCTTCATCAGGCCATCATGTCTTAAGATATGGCTCATTGAGTAGTCTTCTTTTCAAGTTTTCAGAAGACTTCTATTTACTCCCACTCTTCTTAGGACTTCATTTGTCACTCGGTAGGGACTTTTGATCTTCATCATTCTTCTGTACCAAATTCATTGACCAATTTAATCACGTGCAACTATCCGTTTTTAAGTGGATCAGCCACGAGTAACGCACGATTAATAAATACTAAATATAAATTTCGCTAATGAGAGAATTTAGGTGCATTTACGAGATAACTGGTTTGAACCAATTAAAAACGGCCATAAAGACTCTGAGAAATACTGACTTGCGACACACAACAATAGCGGTCAACCGGATCTATCATTTTTTCGCATTAGGCACGATAAAACAAAAGTACTTTTTCCTGTTTCAGACATTAAAATTTCGACTATAAATTTTGGATTAAAAATTTGTTTCCTAAATATTAAGGAATTGGGATTCGAGAAAGAAATATTACCAGCAAATTAGCGAAACCATAACGTTACCAATGCTTAGTGCACCGCAGTTGATGTGACCTCTAGAAGCCTCCGATTAAGTAGCATTGCAATGGTCATGACCATTTCCATTAATTAAAGTCCCTTAGATCTGAGCCCCAACGGTGAACGTGCGTTATTCTCAAGGTCAATTTGCACTGGGCTGAAAGGCAGTACATCACAAAGGAGAACCAGCCAATGCCCATTAGGATCAGCTACGACCTTAGCACTGTGGTTGTGGAAGGGGTAACGAGTACCATAATTGCACGCCGAATTACCTAATATCAAATTTCAACACGGAAAGGTAGGATTTTTGCGAGAGAAAAGCATATACATGTTCTCTTCCTTATGAGTTAATACACGCTATCAAGCCTAAGGCGCGAGTAATGATATTTACGACACTTTTTGGGCTCACAATAGGTGTCCGCGACGTGGAATTCTCTCTCAGCGCACATTTCACAACCAAGATGCTGGCGAATCGATTCACAACATGATAACAGAGATTCGAAGCGCTAGACGGAAGAACGCGTTCATCGCGATGATCACGTCAGCTACAAGTAGCGTAAAAAATAAATAACGATGGCAGGACAAAGCGCAATAAGAAGATCACGATCGCAATTGAAACCAAAGCTCCAACGAAGAGATGGCGGAAGCAAACTGTCCATAAAGGCCGCTTTACACGATACAGCTTTTTGTACCATTTCTTGTACAAACGCTTGTATGAGGTAAAGTGTACCGTGTAAAGCGGAAATTTGTGTGACCCGTTGTGCGAATGTCTGAATGACTGTACGGAAAATAGAACCTGTTCTAATTCCATTCAGACAAACAAAATTTCGTTCAGTTTATACAACCGTTTGTACAAGAAATTGAGCAAAAAATTGTATTCTTGTTTATTTTTATTTTGTCTATCATTGACCCGAAAACAACACATATGGTCTTTGTATCGGGTACTTCAACTAATAACAACTACACAAACACAGACCGTGTAAAGCGGCCTTAAATGAGATTGAAAGAGCATGAAAACGGAACAGTCAACATAGGAAGCTTTCATTGGGCTCAGGCTGTCTTAATCTGAATTCTAGCCGGTTCAATCAACCTTTACATATTCCTAGAAAAAGGAAAATGAAATCTAATTTAATACATTTATTTCCTCCAACTTTGATTACTCTACTAGTGATTAATTTGCGGCAGTAAAAATTATGAAAAAAGTTACAATTAAAACGATAAATCATTCATAGAATAGAAATTTATTGCTCCGTAACAAAGAATATTTTTATAACAAACGCACACATTGAAGTTAGTTTGGAGCTAAGTGTCCCCCAAGGCAATCGGCCTGAAGGTGGGGACACTTTCAATAAAGAAAAATGCAATACTTTTGACCCAGCTTTCAACATAATACACAAACATAGATACCTCGCACATAGCACCATATATACAAATATATAACTTTAAGATAGGTTTTAAATATAACTCAGAACAAAAATATACATTCAATAGGAATAACAACAACATGTTTCATGATGGTAAATTTTAATCGCTTATCATTCTGGCGCCTCTAGTTAAAGCTGATTGGGAAACGTTGCTTCTAACTCTGGAAGAAAAGGTACTGAAAAGGCGCTGAAACGGCCGAGAAAATAGACGGCACTGGGCCACCTCGACGAACAGCATCAACAAGGGGCACATTTCAAACATGGCATCCACGAGAAACTTCGCGGAAGCTGCGAACGAATTCGACGCCGACGATCAAGACATCACAGCTTTGTAGCCACTGGATGCTCCCTTCAGTCAACTCTCGATTCCCTTCCCCAAATTCCTCTCACACCCCAGTTTCCAGCGCTACAGCCGACGGACGCTGCTGCTAATCCAGCGAGCGCTCTTGCCTTCCGATCTCCGGGCTCCTTCCTTGATGCTAGCGCCACTGCGGTCGAAAGAGGTACGAGATAATATTACACACGCGCGCCCTCCTCCCCCACGGAAACGCCTCCATCGCTGTCGGAGCGGAGAACCGGCGAAAGCAGAAGACGCGCGGAACGAACTGTCTGAGGGAGAAATTCCGCCCCTTGACGCAAATCTTCAGCGCTTCCCAGAGTTCCGCACGGAATTTTCTTTATCACCAACTAGGATCACTGGATATTTTACTGGAGCAAGTCGCGGAGGAAAAGAAAAAAAAGCTAAAATAATAAATATGGTGGGCCTGGGCGGGGCACATAGAACTAGGATGCATCCCGTTGCTATGGTGAAAAAAATAATACAGCACCAAAATACATGCACATGCAGTGTGCAAAATTAGTTCCAGCCTATAAACAAGCTACTGAATGATTATTTGTTTCCGGCTGTTCATTAAAAACTCTACTACCATAAACATCAACTGAGCGAAATTTATTTCCAAACAATTTTACGCATTTCATCTTTTGCGTGAAACTGGTTATTTGGAGAAAAACTTTTGATCGAGCACGAAGAACATTACACTATTAGAGGAAGTAAAATCTGTCCGACTAATGGTTAGCCTATCTTCCCTCTTTATGAACTTACAAAACCCAATCGTTCACAACTCCTTTTCCCCGAGTTCTTTCCGCGGTAACACCAGCTGTGTCTTGGAAGAAAGTCAACACCGGGTCGCCCTCGTCGCCTTGCATGTACGCAGTGGTGACACAAGATTCTCCCGGCCTCCGCAGACAACGCCCATCTACGCAAGGGTCGGACCTTCGCTTCTGCACTGCCGACTGCTGAGAAGCGTGAGGTCTACTTCCCCCATGGGTCCCTCGACCGTCGAACACTGCAACATCGCAAACAGGAAACTTGCCAAGCGTATTCCTTTCGCACCAGAGTAACGAAGATTGACGCTTCACCGGGACGACAGGCCCAGAACATTCGAAGGAAGAGGAACAACTCTCGCTGCCTTCAGCCACACTACTCAGGATGCTGAGCGGCTGCGACAAGAAAGAAATCAACCAGCGTGACTCTTAGATAAACATTTTTTTCCATTTTATCCATCACCACATGTTCACATATGTTCCACACTTACACCACACGAGGGTGAAAATTTCATCCCTATTTCCAATTTATATTCCATAGTGTTTTATGAAAATGATTCAAGTTGTGAAGGAAAAATGCTTCAGCTGTCTGTAAATCACTTTACTTGTGATATTTTAATCCCTAGATGTTCATACTGATATAGAAGAAGAATTGAAAAAAAGTTTCAACACTCAAAGATTCAAGTTTCAATCTTTCGAAGCCACACATTTATTTTAACGATGTTTGTGGCAATTAAAAAAATACCAAGAGTAACAGACATTCTACTCTCAAATATTACCGCCCACTAGTTTTTCCTCTAGGAAAATACTATCAACATTAAAAACAAAAACAGTATTACACCCGACGGCTTATTTGGTCTTCGTACGAATCTATGTGAGATCAGATATTTAGATACTGAAAACATTAGCTAATTACAACAAATCTATAAAATACTCTACCAATGATCTGATCCCATCCCTCTGGTCCTCTTCCCTTACCTTCGGCAAATTTAAATACCCTAAAGAGTTGATCCCTAAATGCATCTCCAAATTTAAAAAAAAACTACCCAAATTACCCAACAAAAAAATCTGAAAAGCATCAACCTCCCCTCCTAGCCATTCCCCTCTAAGGCCAGAGTGACCAACAAAAACCATGGCCAAGAAGACAACGAAGCAAACCAGCATCAAGTAATGACCAACACTCTTTCCTGCCCGCAATACCTTAACCCAGCATAAGCAATCCTTCTCACTGTGGCTTTGTAAGAGAGGTGCAGCAACTATTTCACTATTACCCCTCTACCCAGACAAAATTATTCAATTCCCCCTTTACCATTCCCAAATCAAAACAACCTACCATAAAATTGAAACCTTCTTACTTTTAATTAAATAACCAGGAAAAAAATGCCTTAACTATTAAGTCTAGCCAGCCATTCAACCCCTGAGAAAATAACCCCATCCGGAGAAAATCCAAATCTCAACGCATATCTTCCTAACAGACATCCCAAGCACGACCAGAAAGGGCAGATAACCATTTATAATAAATCCGTTATGGCGAAGCTGGAATTCCACTGTCCGAAAATATACGGATGAAGCAAGCCCATTCGTCGAAGTTTTTTTCTGAGACACTAATTTGGCATCTGAAAATTATATTAAACCATAACATCAATGGATTTATATGCTCATTAATAGCATTATAAAATCAGTAATTTCCGGCGATATTATGAATAGCATTATACTTAATTTAATTAATTACGTTTTAGAATAAGTTCCAAAATCAGTTCGCAGCAGGTACGTAGCCTAAATTGCTAAGTCAAGTGCAGCATAACTTGAAACAAATCAGCCTTGCCCGTTCGGTGCCGACATTTTAAAAATCTCTTCCCTTAATTTTCAGTGCTTGGTATTTACTTTAACAGTGCCCATTCCTATCTCTTCTCACTGGTAAAGTTCACTGCTTACCCTGTTATGAATCAGTTAATTTGACCGGTCCCAGAACAGAAGTCCAACGCATACATACATATCAGATTGAAAAGAACAATAATGCACACATGCATCAACTAGTCAACTAGTGATCAGGTTTCAAGACACTTAAGACTTGAATAATACGCAGTGTAATTCGGATTATCATGCCCTGTTAAAATCAGAACACAAAAATTATTGGGAAAAAATTTCGAAGGGGGGTGTGGAAGAAGCCCCAGAAGCCCCTCCACCACCCCTGGCTATGTGCCTGGTTCGTAGAGAAAAAACTTATTTTCAAATTCTCATTGGAAGCGCAAGAATTAAAAGTGAAATATGCGAAGAAGTATTTATTGGCAATATCATTTCTTGAAGATTGAGTTGTCAGAGCGTCGAGATACATGTTTCACTATGGGATACCATTATTCCGCTCGGATGTCGCTGCTTCTCCGCGGAGGGAAAGACACAGGAGCGTCAATGTAAGAGGATCCACACCGGACGGCTCAGGAGCAGTTTGGGGACACCGCCGAGGGCTAGCGAAGAGTTTTTTCATTGCACGAAATTTCGGGAGTTTCGCCACCGGAGATGACATAAATCACCCCCGGACGGTGGAAGAGGGGGCGGAACGGCGAATGGAGGCTGATGGGCGGGAAATTAGGCGGCTAACTCCCCGGGAAGTTGACGGGGGCCACTTACCGCGAACGTCGTAAAACGAACGGAAGCCGAAATGGGTTCTATGCGGGAGGGGCTCCCGCCATCGGCGGCATAAGACGCATAAGCGGCGCGCGGCGTGACTTTTAACGGTCGCGTGGCACGTGGCAAAGCCGTGAGGGAACGCTCCCCCGATTACCCACACGCAAAAGTACACACGGAGGTAAAAAATATAAACTTGGGCAGAGGGACAGTGATAAAATGAAATGGTTACTATGTAATTTAAGGCACCTACTCGTCTCCATCCGGTTATAGCCAGATAAACTGGCTTTATGCTGGTACATCTGCTAAGATTGTACAGCACCATCTAAACTAATTTAATCCCAATCCTGAGACAACACAAACACGTATGATCGAGGCGGGGTTCGATCACGCGACCCTTGGATTGACAGTCACATGATGACTGACAGTCACATGATGACTGACATCCAGATCATTGGATGAAGACGCACAGTCAGGGTCTCCATCCAATACAACGCGGCAACTCTTAACAACTACCATACTCTTGTAATATTTTGTAAAGCTTTCAAAACTAGCAAACCCATTAATTTTTAACATAACACTCCGAGCATAGGTTTCTCACTCGCATATGCGCATCAACAATCTCTAAGTCGTGTACTACCGAGTAACCCTTCCTCTTAGCGAGCACTCGCGATCGAAAAACATATTCATCTTCACATCCGCCTTAAAAACATAAGAACATGAGTGCTCAACAAGTAACCTAGCATTCGAGTTCTTGGTAATTAACGACAGAAACTTTGTGGAGAAGCTTGTGAGAAAAACTAACGTTATGTCCTTATCTTTCAAGGCCATTAGCGGAAACTGCATACAACTTTACAGTTAGCGTGACAGGGAGAGATCTAGAAACTACATGAACAGACAATGGTTCACCAAAAATAATGCAAAAGCTTTATCGAGAAGAATCTTGGCTTCCGAGTATCTCTGCGAATAGCGGTTAGTATTAGATGACACGATGGAGTGGACGTGGTGCTGTCGTCGTATCACCTTCTAGAGCTAATCGAGACGAATTATATGGACGACACAGCAAACTAGGCATGGGCGGTACTTAAAAAAGTACCGGTATTTTTGTGATGAGTATTAAAAAGCAATAATAATACTTCCCCGGTAGTACCGGCGAAAAAATACCGGTATACCGGTACTTTCGTGATTGATTAAAAATGATAATAAGTTGAAAACTAACGATCGTCTTACCCTAATTATCCGGTATTTCGGCAAATTAGAATATCAGACAGACGATAATTCATTCATTCATATTTTATTCTTCATTAGCACGTACATAGTATTCTCCATACCTTGGGATCAAGTCAAAACACGTATCAATTCTCACTTTTGTTCAACTAGAATTTTGGCTCTAATTCTCGTAAAATTACTGTGCAAGTTATATTTAATTCGAATATTTTTATTTCTAATTGATACTTCATAGTGGGCATGGAATATTATATTCATATAGAAAAAATCGTAATCGTGAGGCAGTTCTTCATTAAGACTGTTAATATGTTGTTTATGACGTTGTTTATTAGTGCTGTTCATTAACATCAACTTCGCTTTAAATATTATCAACACTCAATTGTTTTAGTAGTTAGTTGACTGACAAAACATAAGATGGTAGCGCTGTCCAGGTACAGGTATTTCTAGTACCGGTACCTTCGGTAGTACGGCTTTGAAATACTGGCCGGTACTACCGGAGTTAAAAAAAAAATAGTACTCGGTACTACCGAATACCGGTATTTTTTGCCCATCCCTACAGCAAACATCTTCCATCTACAAATGCCAAGAAGTTGTAGAGGTAATACACAAACAGAGATCCCTAGATAAGTTGGCGCAGAATTGAATAAACTACGTATCTGATACTTCAAAAAACTGTTAAATTATTAATATTTCAACGGATAATTTAATACAAGGTCGAACATAAATGTCCTGAGTTGTAAATTACAGAGATACAATAAAAACACTGATTTAAAGTTCAATATCACCATTCGTTCTTTACCACGGGATTGTTTGAACTAGCATGTAATCAAGTCACTGAAGGTGTCAGTCAGTTCCAAATGTTTTCGAGTAGTATTCGCCTTATAACAATGAGGTAGTATTACTTAATGGACTAAGTACAGACACATTAGCGCAGCTCGGGAAATAACATGAAGGAAACTAACAAGTAGTGAGGAATTTAAAAATAGTCAATCCTTTCCAGGGTACTGATGACGAGCAATACTACATGGCATCTACAGACAGGAATTTGAACGAGTGACTGAATAACGTTAAATCGTAGATCCTCCCGGTTTTTTGGAATCGAGGACGCAATATTAAAAATAAAATATAAAGTAAAGTTCCAACTCTTTGGCTCATAGTCCAATGACCTTCCAGAACTTCTTTTAGTACAGGAAATATGGAAAGATTGCCAAAAACAGATCAACTACCCTGAGTGGAAGGTAAACGTGCTAGAACCATGGCATATGATTTCCCCGGAGCAAAATGTCTCCAGCGAAAACGGAAGTCCTCACCATGACGGTAATTCTCTCTACCCGTGATTCTTGCCAACCACGGTAGCCAGGTCGGCCTCGCCAACCCAAAGGTCACTGGTTCGAATCCCGCTCAGGGTTTGGGTGTTGTGTTTTGTCTTGAGATTAATGTACTAGGTTAGATAGTACGCTATAAACAGCCATTGGAGCACCTAAAAACCCAAGTCTACTAATACTCGTGATTCATTCACTTCAATTCACCTCACTCCCAATTCTTCATTACCCACCGTCCCTAAACAGCGATGAACACGAAAACCGCCTACAGCAGCTCATCACACGGTGCTATGACAGCGGAATTTTTTCGCACGATACGCTAGCGGCACGACTGATGGAGCAAAACTCACGAATGTTTATACAGACGGTCACGGGGAAGTCAATCAATAGTCACGAACCCTTCACTTTCCATATACTCGTTATGAAGATCGAGTGAGCGACATAATCACCTGGGATGATCAATGGCAAGAGGCGGCAATTCGGGGATCACTTTGCAACGGATTCTTTACATCGTTCAATCGCCAGCCAAGTCATTTCTTTTCGTGTTCGTCTCTCAAAATTTCTCATCATCCACTTAATGAGGTAGTACTTCGCCTTGAGAGGATATAATGGATCAATATCATACATCTCATTTGAAAAAAATAAAATCGGTCGGGATATTGGGAGACTTTCTTGGAAGCCCTAGGTAGCATTGGGAAAAAGTTGCCATTTTCATTACTATTTCACTGATAGGCTGTACCTCCATATAGAGCACAGTTATTACTTTTAATATCAGCATTTCCAAGCTCCACAAATGGGTACAATTGAAGAGGAAGGCCATCGTAAGTAGAGAAGGGTGCAAAAGGGAAGGAATCTTACCATGAAGTGAAAGAAAAGCCGAAAGAAAAATAGAGATGAGCTGGTTCAAACCAATGTTCGGATAGACGATACATGATAATTATGAATTCCCCTTAATCAATTACGACGTTTCATAAACTGCACAACAGACAACTATACCACACATTTTCAAAGATTTCGTGAGCGACACTATTGAGAGTCCCACATGTTAAAGGTTAAAAAACATGCATTAGTCGTAATTGATGACCCAGAGCCAAATATTTATACTGTGACACTTTCTTCGAAACATAAGGAGCGGACGCTACGGATTTCTCCACTGCAAAAGTATCCCACTTACAAAACAGTCCAAATCGAAGACTCTGACCATTTGGCCACAGTCTTTGCACTCCACAAGCGTCACAGACGCGCTCGCGAAAGCAGGGACCAAGCAAGCACGGAATGCCACCATCTGCGGCAGGACAGAACACGCCTTTCAGGAAATTTGTTACCTCTAAAATCCCAGCCGGTCGGCGTAGTCAAGCCGGAGGGTAGTCAAGGGGTATTTGTTAAACGGAGCAGTATAATATTAGTTGTTCAAGACCCTTAAATAATAAGTTTGCAAGTACCATATTACTAACATCCCTTTTCATTGGCAGTCGCTGAATTTTCAAAATATATTGATTCATGGAGCATCTTTCTTTACAGCAGTGACGAAATGGAAGAATGCGAAAGATAATATTTGCAGAAAAGACAAGAATGGAAACAGCTATAGCGTCGCAAAAGAATGAAGAGAACAAAATGAAATATTCTAATTTGTTAAAATTACTATCTGTAAATAAAATGACTAGCTGACAAATGTTTATGTTTACTGGTGGTATTGACCGAAGCAAAATGTAAGAAATACATTTGTATTCTATACAAAAATTAGGCGTTCATATGCTAAGGCATGCACAAGCGCAATTTCCTTAGCTTAAAACTTGCAAGACTTAACTTAAAAGAAAAAAATGAAAAAAGGACTGAAGCTCTAATGATATTATTAATCATATAGTTTGATATTAATATAAAACAGCTATTTATTCGACTTTTCGCAGTATTCATAGCATTCGGAGCCAAGATTTTTTAGTTTTCTAAAATCTCGAATTCGTTAAATACGTTCCTTCCATACCGAATCACATGGTTACCTTCCATTCGTGATTTCTCGTAACTGCCATAATTTTTGCTTTATATCTTTACACTTTGTTACTGGGTTTCCCTGAGTACTGAATAATCACGAGTTTACTACACACTCCAAAGAATAAAAGAGAATGACTTTTAATACCTCCCAGGGCATTCGGTTAAGACAAATGCCGCGGTTAAACTTAACCACTAGTGGAATTCTAAATCTCAATTATTTTTTCAATATTCAATTGCACGAGTTTCGAATAGAAGTTCTAAGGTTAAAATTTAAAAACAGTTGAATAGACAAAAAATGAATCTTACAAGTATTTATTTACCTTACAAAACAAAATCATTTCCGAAATATTTTACGACCGATAACCCTTTTATAAATCACTTTCTTACCACATATTTCAGTCTAAAAGATACTATTCCATTTTCTCACACAACTGAATTCAACCAGTTTACATAGAAGGGGCATACGCTTCATTTTCAATATGAACTATTTTTTGGACAATTACGATAAAACTACGTCACTATTTGTCACGGTAAAGCCACATCGTCTAAATGTCTGGTGTCTGCAACATCGTCTGCACTACGAAGCTATCTCAAAGAGTGGCTTAAAACAGTAAAGCAAAGCGTTGCGTGAGGATAGATAATCCTGTAGAGGCGACGGCGGGAATTAAATTAAAATCTGTCATTATCTAAGAAGCTATCGTAATATTGACTAAATCATCTTGAGCTCTCCATCGGTATAAAATGTCCATTATTTGCCCACGTTTCGAGGGACGATTCATCCTCAACACAAGATTTGCTAAATTCCCTTGAGAACGAGTGACGGGTCGTATCTGGGTGGCCAGTGACTGTATTTAATAGATGATTGTTCAGTCATTAAAAATCACAAATGATACTTTTAATCTTATGCAGAAAAGTAAGACACTCCTAATGAAACATAAAATACAAACATGGTAGAAAAACAGGAATATTTCAAACCCGTGGAGAGAGAGAGAGAATATTTTACCAATTGCCGGAAAAAGGTTACATCATATCACAATATTAGTCAAATATGATGACAACTGCACACTGGTACGTAGAGATGGGTAAATTACCGTAATTTTCAATTGAGGTAAATTACCGTGGTAAATTACGGTAATTTTCGAAAATTACCGTACGCGATTTTAAGTTTTGAGCTGCAATTCCTTATCAGATGACTCAAAACGAAATCAAAGAGCATTGAGATACAAATGCCGACGCTTATATCAAACATATCACGACGTTTATTTATTATAACTCATTGAAAACATTATATCGAAGTTGGCAGCAACACGCAATTTGCCTCTCTTTTGTCACAATATGAGAAATTTTCCTTCCAAAGACATACCTCTGCGCAAATTGCATTTGCTATTTAGCTCTGAATTAATCACGGACACAATGTAAACAAAATCGTTTCAGCTACTTAATTTATAATATCACCCATCACAATGGTTTCTTCGTGAGGAAGAAATTTTCTGAAAAAGAAATTTTCTGAAAAAGAACTTTTCTGCAAATGGGGGCGTTTACTCGTAACCGAAATCGCAATTTTGCACACGAAATTGTTAGATGGAAACGAAAAAATAATTTTAGTGAAAAAATTAATCTTCTAACCACAACCATTCACTCATAAATCAAAAAAATAAGCAAAAGGTGACGCCCACCGAAAATGCTGCTGTGATAACAATGACGTCATTTTCCTCCCGTCCTTGACTTGCTCTTATGGGAAGGGAAGGGAGTGGAGGGGGGTTCTCGGAAGGTCTGCTCGCACAGATGCTGTCGTAACTGCTCCTATTGGCAGAGTCAGCTGTGTCCCCCATTGCGATAAGGCAAAGTAGCTTCGCGGGCTCAGTTGTGATTGGACGAAGTCGAACACGTCACAGGTTGCACCACACCCACTTTTCCGAAAGGGTTAAAAAGATCAGTTTTTCGCCGCCTACAACCCGATAAATAAAAGAAGGATCAAAAAACGGAAAAATACGGGTATTTTTATTTTAAAAACTCTATCATATTCGGCAATTAAAAAAATATGGTAAACGACCCCATTACGGTAATTTTCAGGGGTGTTGATAATTTACCGAGTTGCCCATCTCTACTGGCACGCCTGAGTATTTCTTGTGGCGCGTCCGACTCAAGTCCTCGCGGGACCGCGTAAGTTGCTGTCGCGTCGAGACCACGACACGAGCCGGAGAGAGAGAGCAACCTGTGGAACACGGGAAGGGGTGGAGAAGGCCGCGGCAAAGGCATGCGGGGAGATTCCGAGCGGCACGCTAATTAACGCGCAAGGCGAGATGACGACTCGAGGTGGCGCCCGTGTAGAGGGGTGGTCGGGAGGCGCCAGGGGTGCCCGCGACCCCCCCATCCGCCTCTCCTCCCCGACACACTTTCCCTGCGCGCCCGATCCTGAAAATTATTAAAACGAATCGAGGGCTCGATCGATGCGAGAGCAGCGGCGGACGGATCGATCTGTTTTTGATTGAGTTCCCTCCTCTCCCCCGTTTCACACGTGATGTAATCGCGGGCCAACTTGCATCAACGGACCCGTCCGCCCCTGTCGATCTAAGGCTTGGTATGCTCTACGGCAGTGGTTCCTCACCGGTGTGACACGGAGCTTCAGGGTGCCGCAAGATTACTGCGGGTAAACGAAAAACGTGCAGCAGGACCAACTTCTGAATTTGTTACTCTCACGCCTGACAGAAGGAAAACGTAACTGAAGCACTTCTTCCAACCAAAGGACTAATAACCGATTATCATTGGCAAAGGAAAAATAAAAAAATCTTAGACGGGAACATCAGTCGGAGGGTACCGCCAACGTAAAAGGTTGGGAATCACAGCTGTACGGTCTAATACAGTTCAATGCACATTAAAAATACCAAGATTCTGGAGATAAAAACATTTTGGCACAGTCGAAAATGATGTCAACAACAAAAAAGACAATGAGCGAACTGAGATATCAGAGAAAAATGTCGAATTTCACAGCTATTTGTCACAGAAAACACGATACTATTATTCTCTTTTGCATTTAGGATCGTAGTTTAAACACAGTCAATACATAAATTACCGATCACGGCTAAGGACTAACTAACAATAACGAGTCAAAACAAATTGATCATTATCACTAAAAGGCTCTTCAACACAAATCCATGGTCCTAAGAATAGCCGTGCAGCTAATAATGTGAATCCCACAGATTTAAAACATTTGAGGAAAACATTGTTTAACCGTCACTAAACTCTATAGAGCATTGCCACCGTTTAAATAGTCTACCATAACAGCTGTCTAGTAGAAGGATACCTAAATGCCGTGATTTATAAAAAGATTTTAAATAATTTTTCACATAAATTGTGTACCATAGTTACAAAAAATATTAAATTCACTAAATACCATTCTAAACCCAAAATTTACCCTGCAAACAGCCTCAGGGGCCTGCGGCAGGGAATGACATGTCCCCGGTCAAGTAAATAAGTTTGTTATGAAGAAAATGACAAAATCACGGATTAAAAAAAATAAATTCACAAAATTTAGGCTTTAACCACCTCTTAATTTCTAATCATTGTACTACGGATCAAGGCATTGATTTATTGGGGTCTTTGAATTCTTTGTCTAACTCTTATAGATGAAGCGAATGAAGTCTAACGAGGTTTCGAAATATAGATAGAGAAAACAAAAATAGCGCAATTAAACATTGTCCGACCATGATACACCAACCTTCAAAACGGAGGGAGGCATCGTGTGGCGGGGTACCATATTCGCGAATAGAAAAGGAATTCCATGTGAGGCCCTTGGCATGCAGATGCGAAGGAAGATGGAGAAGCAAGCGACCTTTAGCATACGCTAGCGGATAAGTAGAAACTGAGGGAAAACAATTTGAAGAAAACAAGGTTGTATAACACACTCCGAGGAAGAGAAAAAAATAGGATATTATATGCAGTGAAGCAGACGATAAAAAGACCAAAAACGAAAGGCAATTACAGCACCATCGAAAAATATTAGTAAAAACATTTCTCATGTTAGCGACTTCATTTTCCTCGTGTTTACCTCGTCCTACCCTAAACCGGTAAGTAGTTCGCATATATAGAACGCACTTTGGGTGATTATTCACTCACTGCCAACGCCCTCGACGTGGCTATCAGGAACTAAGTTGATGTACGGAAGAGAGGTGGTATATCTTCCCATTGAAGTAAGCTTTGATATATACTAAGAAAACCTTAGGGTAACACGGCAATTAACCAAAGAGGAGGAAAAATAGTAAAGCTAAAAACAATTACCGATCACTTACCAAACAGAAAGCGAGTTCGTTATCGAATAAGTTGTTATTCTTACTCATCAATCGAAATAATACATTTCAAGAACTCTGACTGCTAAGATGTACTGCCACATTCTTAACTAATTCCAAACCTAAACCTATGAATTATACGAAGTATCATATCTTATGCGTCACTCGAACTCCCGGCCTTCGGGTAACCACTCCGCAGCTACTTTTCTCGCACGTCCGACGGCTTTGTGCGATGAGGTGGGGAAATGAGCGAAGGGCACGGACGGCCGCCCTAGTTGCCTTGAAGTCAGTGACGCAGAGAACAAGTCACGACTCGTACGCATCACATGAGAGGCATGGATTCGAGTTCATATGGACAAACTTTATCTAAATTAAAGTTTTTCACGTAAATGTTACGCTCTACACCATCGTACATGTTCGACTTGGCACTGTCAGTTAGAACGTATGATCGTAGAGCACGTAAAGATCAGCCAAACAGTAAAATAATTACCGGACAGTTAATGACACTCACGGAATAAAAAATAAACCATCGTAAGAACACGTAAAGATCAGCCAAACAGTAAAATAATTACCGGACAGGTAACGACACTCGCGGGAAAAAAAAATTAATTCCTATATGATTAGACCGGTAGAAGACAGGTGAAGCCGGTAATGCAGCCCAGGGAGCGAAACGAACGGAAACCTTTTAAGGAACAACGATCATGCAAACTCCACATTTAGACAATTCACGATCCTAGGGCTCATTCAACAGGCAGTATTTGCAGGCACTATAACTTTTTATTTGTGTTGGTTTTATCCCACGAACATTCGCTCTCAACTCCCCCAGAGGGGCACGAACTTCGCGGGAGACGGTTGAAAGCCCTTACCAACCAAGCACCACCACGCGCACCAGTGAGCAGGGGAGGAGGTGGCAGGTGTGCCACAGCGTAATCCCAAACTGCTCAACATACCGCCGCAAACTGAAGCAGAGCAAAGTAGTAATCACACTGCTCTTATCACCAGCTTATCTCCAAAGAGAGCTCAAGGACGAAAATACCACCCCAGCTTTTAAATCGCCACGCATTCCCTGAATGGAAACAAGCGACGAGGACCACCGGACTGCAAGAGTAAATCGGTCATCAAGAGTTTTACAAAGACTGAGCAAACGAGGGTAAAGAGTCAAGAGAAGACGAAATTTAACAAGAGGAAATTGGGAATAGGGAATGGAAATCTACTGGTGGCTCTCCAGATAACGGTAACGAGAGGAAGTAAGAGAGAGTTAAGAGAATATGCTCTTTGAAGAGAACGATGAGAGGTAGGAAGAATGCAGAGTTAAAGAATAAAATCCTGTGAGAGAGAATCATCCAAATTTAATGTTACCGTGCAAGCCACCTTAAGTGCTCGTGGCAGGGGAAGATCAGCGGCGTCGGAAAGTGGGGGGCAGGAAGAGCATTCGGCCCCCCCAGAATTTGCCCCGGGACCTTGAGAAATGAGTCTTCATTAATAAAAATTAAATTTAACTTGTTTCCAGCTTGTCTTTTCCCTTCTTATGCAAATACTACCACCTTAATATGCACTGTTAGCGGAGTTCTAGTCCTTACTCCCTCTTATCCGCAAAAAAAATGCGGGCCCTTTTCTTAAGAGCCGGGCCCTTTTCAATGTTGGCCCCTACCAGCGATAATAGTTCCGACGCCCCTGGGGAAGATGGGTGTGTTCTGCTATATGGAAAGAGTAAAAAAGGATTTCACATCCATCTAAAACTACCTTAACTCGTCAAACAAAAATATAACAATTTTGCAAGACAGTTTTTATACCTTGCTAGCACCAAATGGGAGATAGGGTAGTTGTGTCGGCTAAACTATTGGTTAAATGAAGGAAATGCCGAAGCCGGTTTTTTTTCCACCATCTTCCCTAAAATATTTCTAGCACACCCAACTTACCACCGTCGCCTAATGGTTTAAATGACCTTAGCTGACAGTTATCTCCCTCAAATAGTCCGAAGTGCAAACAATAACATCATTGCTTGACTTCGAGCGTGAGGCCTCTGATCAAGGCGCGAAGTTTTTATTCTAACGCCAAATGCTTAGGACGGCAGGGATTGAACACCCAACAGCTGACAACCTTGCGCAGCTTGGTTGCCTGAGGCTTCCGCGCGATTACGTTCGCTTTCGCACGTGTCACAAAGAGCGTGGGGCGGCAAAATCTCGCGAGAGGCGCTGCCGTGGACGCGAAGGCGACTCCGCGCTAGCAGCGCCGAGCGGAGAGGAAGCAGCGTCGATTGACAATGGAGGAAGTGGCGGGGGCAGGTAGGGAAAAGTTCTTTAAGGACAGGTGAGGGGGGTGGTTGGTGCCGTGGAGGGAAGAGAGTGGAGAAAGAAGGGGGTCGGGGACCTATGATCTGACTGGCCGCCTGCCGCTTTACCGTCGACGCGATGCGGAGCTAAGGTCAGTTCGCGAGCGAACCGAAATTTCTTCGCGAAACGCGTGACGTCACCGGCGGAAGTCCTTAGCGTCCTCACTCTCGAGTTTTCCCCTCCCTGGCAACGCCTCGCGCTCTCCTCCCCCTCCGCCCCCCTCCTCCTCCGCCACCCTCCCCTCCGCTCCTCATTCCACCCGACGACGCCCGCGTGCGGTGCCTGAATCGAGGCGAGCCGTCCAACGGCCGTGACACCGTGCGACGCAGAGGAAGAGTAACTAACTCCACGCCAGCAGCCAGCCGCTGGTAACGACAAAAATATCGATGCCACAGGCCACTCTCCGCATTTGAAACGGACTGGAAGTGCGGGAAATGCAGATTTGACAAACGTGGGATAAAATTATAATTGACCCGCAAGCGATCAAAAACGTATTAGTCAGACCTTTACTGAACTCTTCACTATCAACTGTCTCTACACGTCATAAAATTCATTACTCCCATCGCATATACTAATTGATTTCTTCATAGTCACTTCCCAATCCACTCTTCCCCTAAACTGCCTACAACTGTCTCGCATAATACAGAATAAATTGCAATTATCCATTGATATACCTTAGCGAAAAAGTGCATACTTTAACCTGTATTATGATGGAATTCCACAAAATAACGTCAGATACCTTTAATTTCATCCGTCCTACATCTTCTGTCTATTGCACTTCCTGCATCCTTCTTCAGGCCGAAGAACATAATTAGTATTAGTCAAAAGGCGATTCACCTTAATAAAATCAATTTTCATGATAAATGCGAACGTCCAAAGATTATTATCAATTATGATTAATAAAAGGCAAAGTATGCCAATAGGAGGGACAATAAATATAGCACGACAGAGAATCAAAATTATGCACTCTAAAATAAGCCGCATGCGGCAACCTTGAATTTCAAGAGTTCTCATTCGCAGTAAAAAAGAAATGTTTTACTCCTTGAATTGGACCTCGACCAATAATGTTTTTGCCAGCTATTTTACGGAGGAACTACAATCACAAACAAGATTGAGTGAGATGAGCGAAAACTGGAAAACAATAAAGCAAGTACATAAGACAAAACTCGCCAGGAAGTATCTCCAACTCAATGGACCTAAATACTAATTATGAGAACGCCGATATATACTAGATTTCTACCACTCTATCCGCTTGTTTCTAGCCTCCCTTTGACCATAAAACCCTAATTTCTTCCTCCATCTTCACCGATAGTCTTTCTCCTTACAGTTCTTTAAGTGAACGTCATTTAAATATCTT
The DNA here is from genome assembly GCA_933228895.1 of Platycnemis pennipes. Classification (NCBI taxonomy): domain Eukaryota; kingdom Metazoa; phylum Arthropoda; class Insecta; order Odonata; family Platycnemididae; genus Platycnemis; species Platycnemis pennipes. The sequence goes on from OW121850.1 coordinate 118,009,395, forward strand.
ATGGTGAAATTAGATTGAGAAAACATTATAACAGCGAGAAATTACTCCCGCAGCACGTAAAAATAACAGGTAAGGTGAAGTAGACCATGATATGCACAGTATTACGCTACTCCAGTGTAATGACAACATGAATTCTCCTCCTTCTCTTCCATGGGTCCTTTCTCATTAAAATTTCTCTTTCCGATTCGGGGAGTAACACGTTGGCCAGATTAAAACCCTTGACACGGAAGAAAAGTTAAGAAAAATGATAACAGTGTGGTCCGTTCAACCCGAAGGTTGGTCTGATTGGCGAGGATCAAAAAATACTAAGCCACACCGCGTGTGAAAAATGGGTGGGAGGGGGGCGGGGGGAGTTCCTTTCCCTGTGCTGAGAAGAATACGCAAAGGCTATGGCAGGATATAACAGCATCATTGCAAAGCTTTCATTCACTTTAGAAGACCAAAAAAGTAAAATTTGATGCACGTTGCACGTCAAAGGTAAGCAAAAAATTCATATAAAACAAAGTTCGCATTAAGAGAGAAAAACACAGAAAACAGATTACCAAAGTATCGGAGAACATGATATCTAAATTCGGTTGATAACTCAATTTAAAAAATAATAAAATGACACCACCTACCTCTTAATAATTAGCTACTCAGAAACATTTAACCACCCTCCATTAAGGAAAGTAATAATTACCACTTCATGAATTAAATCAATTCAATTCAGAATAACACTGTCAGGGACACCGTTTTCCATTTTTTCTCGTTCTAACTCCCTTTAAATGCATCTCATGAACCACTGAGTACGTATAAGCGCCACCTTCAATTACCTTCCCAAAATTTAATAATGCAGAAGTTATTTAGCAGCATGATGTCTTCTCACAAGTTACCAACAGAGCTCCCTCAAATATGAAAACAAAAAATCCGATTTATAGTCAAAACTATTTTTTAAAAAAACTTCAGTAATTTTTACCACGCATATTTCACTAATACATAAAGAGGATTCGCAGAGAAAGTACTTTCATCCTCTTCCTCGCCCTAGAAGGTCAACTTCCCAAAAATAAAAATTTCAAGCTTCGATAGACAGGAATGACAATTAAGGACTTAAAGTAGAAAACTTAATGACGCCACTTGGAAGGGCTACATACGTCAAACATTGACCAATAAAGTGGATCGATAAAAATATACACATAATACAATTCTAATTTGAGATTCTTATGCTGCGGGGATACGATAAGCTCTCGTTAGTAGTTAAGTAGCTCAACCAAAGATAATCCACACTACGACTAACAGAAAAGTAGCTTTGTTTCTTACGTGATAAACTCAACTTAAAATCCGATCGCATATACGTTAATAGTGATATCTTCACAGCAATAAGAACAAGCAACATTGTTCGCCATGGATATCATTAAAATAACGGCGTGGTAGTCCAATGCGTGGTGAGATGGGCTACTATCAAGAGATCCCGGGTTCAAACTCGGGAAAGGCCTCTGTGAACACTTCCACCCAACTCCAAGCTAATTGATTTTAGGTTATCTGATCCTTCTGTGAGACCACAGGCGGCGCAGGGAAAGGAAATTACCCCTCACCCACCTCTACCCTAATGTCCGAATTTCATACGACGTTAGTTATTGGTGAACCTCTAAGCTCACTAACCCAATTGAACACTGTGGTCGAATTCGCGTTGAGCACTGTGGTTCGGTGACTAGAATTGGAACTGTGGTTAGGCAGTTAATAAATAAGACTCCCAGCAAAAAGTATTGTCAACTAGCAATATCGCATAAAGATCATTCGATTAGTTTCACCAAGTCAGGATATTGTCAGACTTAGCTGACTTTCCCGTTTAAATATCATCGCTTTCCGGGATAGTTAATGCAACCATCAGCTCTCTTCACATAGGTTTCAGGTTAAATATGAGTGATGAATATTATAGGCTCAATGGTTTCGGCCTCAAGCTTGTGGAAATTCATGTCATGCAAATGATCAAAACTCTTTAGTCGAACCCCACCCTTTTCAATGCACCCTTCATCCCTCTGCCCCATCACATACCTCACCCCGCTTCTCACGTCGGAGAGATACATGCATGCGACGAAAATTGCGAATACTGCTAGAAAAACGTGAATATTGACAGAGATATTTAATTTACTTGTAAATAATAATAGCAAAAAAAAATAATCAATAAAATTCGGAAGATTTACGTAGTCTTAAAGGTAATATCTATGCAAAAAATACCCTTAACATAACATGCATATTCCACCAACAGCTTTCAACAACAATCCTACCAATCCTATGTAAACTAATCTTACTATCTTATTTAACAAATTAATATACGATAGAGAAATATATAAACAAATTACATACATACGACGACTATGCACTGAAAACTAATCGGGACCAAATAAATTAATTCTGAAATTCAGGCAAAATGTGGAATGGAAACATACTAAAAATGGACAATATTCATAAATAGAATATTTAATACGACCCAAGTTTCACTTTTTACAGCATCGTCAGGTGACGTCAGGTTTTATGTACAGCATCGTCACCTGACGATAATGTAAAAAGTGAAACATAGGTCATGATTATTGTTTTGTGTATTGCTTTGATTATTTTCTGGATACCAAGTAAATTATTCAGTGGAATCATACAGTGTTTCAATCGTTTGTACAACATATCTAATCTCAATATCGATACATTAGTACATCGGTACAAAATCGCGAGGGTCGTGAGAACGGAACGCGAGGTAAGACATGCCTCAAAGAATCCCCGCCGAATATCGATTCGCTCCGCCCCTCGCTGCAAAAGAAGCGCGGATTCCTCCCGGCCGGGGGGGCGGGGAGAGGCGGAGAGGAACGCAGAGCCGGCAGACGGGTCGACGCGCGTCTTCCCTCCGCCTTGCCGTCGCCCCCCTCAGTCATCTTCCGAGCGGATCCAGAGATGAGGGAGAAAGACGCAAGGAGTCGACGAAAGCGAGCCGCGGTCCGCGAACGATGCGATGGCCTCGCCAACGGCGACAATATCTGACGCAGTAATTGCGCATACAACACCGGGCACATCCGGGCCTTGATTGACTTTCATCCGGCCCGACAACACACGGGCAATAATGATCCAATAACAAGGTAATTAGCTACTAATAAAACTCGAATCAACATCGAATACAGATTGTTAGCATCGGAAAAAAATACTTCATACCCTCTCTCCTCAGAGTTATCAATATAAACCTAAAGAAATCGTCGACGGAAGTGCGAAGAAATGGCGTACAAAATGTTTGTGCGACCAATACTGGAGTTCGCCACAAGTTCATGGGATCCGCATGTGAGGGGGTTGATTAAAAAAGTGTAGAAAGTGCAAAGGAAGGCTGCTCGATACGTCTTAGGTAGGCATGAGAGCTGCGACAGCGATATACATATATGCTGAAATGTTTGAGCTGGGAAAGCCTTGAGGCGGAAGGCGTTTAGGCTATGTAATCTGTACAAGGCGTACGGAAAGGAAATGGGAGGGGAGGAAATCAGCAAGAGGCTGCTCGAGCCACACCGAATAGGGAAAAGAGACTATAGGTTTAAAATAGGGGCTCGGCAACAAAGAACAGACACGGGAAAGTTTTCCTTCGCCAACAGAACGATAGAAGAGAGGAATGCTTTACCTACAGAAGTCTTAAACCCTTTCCCAAAAAGTCACAAGGATTTCAAAAAGAGACTTCGTCTCGCAGACTGTAAACGGTAACGGGATTTTATATTTTTATTATTGCTTTGCGGTTTTTTTCCAATGTGTTGTACGTTTTATTTGAGAATATTTCTACTTCCTAAGTAAAGTGAATTGTTGACCATTACCACCAGGAATAATGCCTAATGTATGCATTGAGTATATAAATAAGACTTATCTTAGGAGCGAGTACAGTGATGATGATCGCAAAAAGGTCGAATTATTACCAAAGTGAAATAAGATCTAAGGTTTTCCCGGCGAACTAGCAGTAGATGCTCTTTAGGGTTTTCCACCGGGTCAGGTTTTCCATGGCCGACGTTCTGGTGCTCGACTCGGAGACCGCCATCGCGGCGACCAATCACGTGGCATCTGACCTCCCGGTATATGAGGTGGCTAAAACCTCAGTTCGACACTCATCTGCCCTGATGACAGTGCCCGAGTTGAGCACCGAAACGTCGGCCATGGGCAACCTGACAAGGTGGAAAACCCGAGGAGATTTTCTACATTACCAAAGTCGCGATGTAAACTGACAATATCCTATATTGATTGATATTTAATACCACGTAATATAGCACGACATATTGCGTTGCTTTGTCATCCCCATATCGGCTGCAAATTCACATCGTATATCACAGAAGATATATCGAAATACGACATAGCCCCACCTGAAATCACAGCGATAGTTCCGACGGCCTTCCGCGAAACAGGCAAATCTCGGGTATCTGCACACAATGTATCATCACATTCACGAAGTGGCTGGACTAAAATGAATAATTCCCTATTTTATGCCATGCCGACTCGCAGGCAACACGCTCGGGCCACGGAGCTGATAACAGAGTTACAAAAGAAGCAAAGGAGATGACGAGTACATTTCCCAAGATTAGGTTTACGATTATTTTCAATACTCTTGTGGCATTAGTCGACTGCAGCTTCAAATCCCCATAACGCAGATTCGTAAGCAATGAGCGGCCCGTTTCAAAATAATACGAAATCTGAGCGATTTAATTTCTTTGCCATGATCACGGAAAACTTATATGCCTGTTATCAGTTTTTTACAGCTTGATAAACTTTCAAAATTGTCTATTCTCTAGAAGTTTCACCCAAGTTTTCAAAGAAAAGGGTCGGAAGGATGCAATTCGTTCACGTAAATAATTAGCGGGCATTTTGTCACTCAAGTACCTCCAATCAAGAACGGGAATAACTTTTCATTTAAGGAATAAATCACTGAAATGAAGGAAAAATCTACGTTTCTTTACGTGAAGAATTTTAGCTAACTGAAGCCACGATTTAATCGAAATCCTTTGTTTCTTTTCTCTTAAAAATCACACGATAAAAAATAAATCCGGAATTATATCGTGGATTTTTACTCAATACTCCTAATGCTGGTACCTCTGCTGTTGGCCGAAGGACCCTTGCTTTATCGCAAGCTTACCTAGCTAAATCCATGCCTTACACTTGTCAAAGACTTTTTCGGATACAAAAGGAGTCCTGAAAGATTACCTTTCATGACCCTGTGAAGTTTTCAAATCCGTTAACCCGAAGAAAACTTTGCCCATACTAATCAACTAACTTTCAGGCAGCAGACTCCACTTATAATTGAAATCACAAGGATATGAAGCACATTTAACATATTTTTAAACTCTTCCACGTACCCCCTGAAGAAAGTGGTTTCCAGTTTTTCAAAAAGGAATCTCTTAAAAAAAAAGTTTCACAAAATCACACTCCGCCTTGACACACTGAAAAAGGGATTTGATCCTGATAAAAAGAAACAAACATTACGGTAGAATATCGATTAACCGGACAATAAGGGACGAAGTGTGAAACAGATAATACAAACACTACGATTAACAAGGGCAAATTACCCTAATAACCAATGCGCGTTGAAAACCGGAAGTCCTACGCATTTCATTTCTGTTGGAACTGCTTTATCAGGAGTTTTCCACAAGTGTAGCATCTTTATTTGAGCATAAAAAATGTATTGTATACAACATTTTATAAAAAGTAGAAAAATTCGATGGTAATCTTAGCAGCGAGAACTTTAGTGACGACCTACTGATAAAATACTTAAAGAGTTTGATAAGCACATAACTCAAAGGGACTACGTTCATTAAAGGCAATCAACCGGTTGAACCTGTTACCGGTTAGGCCAGGGATGGATGACGGAGCATTTACCGTACTTCAGAACTGCGAGACGGTTTTTACGTCTCATGCAGATGATAAGCGTTTTGATACAATAACGTCCTTTAACCCGAACAGTAGCTAAACACGACAAATCTTCACGAGATATGCGTTAGAGACCGAAGGGGATATACTAAGAGTGACGTCACGCTGAAAGGATTCAATTTTGATTCTCCTCCGGGAGCGGAGAGAGGGGTCGTGCTGGGAGTTATTTTTAATCCAGCGACCGTTGACGCGGGAAGAGGCACACTGAAATGGAGCGGATTAATTAATGAACGGTACCTCAAAATGAAATGATAAAAGGCCTCAGCCATTCGTTGTAATCAGCGGCGAGGAGACAGTGGGTGTAATATCGAAAGAGTCAGATGCAGCCGGCGTCTTAGGGACTCGGCTACTGAGGGGACTACGCATTCGAGTGGTCTCACGTTCACAACAGCCCATCAACACGAAGATGAATCGGAAGAGATACAAACATTTTAATACATGGACGACTAAATTGGAAAGAGATAAGCGATATTAATAGTCAGCTTGGCTGGTTGCTGGCATCAGAAAATAATTGTTTCGTACATGACATTTCATTAACAATTAAGTGCGCGACAAATAATTCATGAGTGAAGATGTATTCAACTCGAAGGTTGACGTTGCCGATGAGGATACTGCTCATCAAATACATACTAAAGCCAACAACGTGAGAAATTCACACATCAGGGTTAGGGGGCGATTCCTTTCACCGTTCCGCCTGCGGTTTCCCAGAAAGATTTGGTACCGCGAAAAGAACACAGCTTGGATTTGCCTAGACATATCCTAACGCCTCTCCCGGATACCTACGAACCAAGGTACTACGAGCGGTAGCCCAACGCTCTACCTACTGTCAATAAATAATTCATACACTGGCCATTAGTATTAGCTTCCTATCGAAAAGGATATGCTTTGACGGAATTTCCACATTCAACTTTCTGAACACTCTTACTTCTTTCTTCAAATCGGCGTATTTCCTATTTCCAGCGTATCCCTGAATTCAATCTTAGATGTTCATTTCCTAACTCACACTACGATGCTCACCCAGCATTCTTGCTTCAATTTAGCCCTTCAGCATTTCATTGTTCTTAATTAATTGTTCCTTTAGCCTACTCTGCCATCTTACTTTGAAAACATAGTATCAAAAATGATGGCCATAAGAACAGGGTGGTACGGAAGGGCGTAATTTATTCAAGGGTAAGACCTTCTATACGGCTTATGATTGTTCATCAGTTCCCTGCGTACGCAGATTCAGCCAACATGAAACGGAATAAAATACTTGGTACGGGGTAATACATTTAGAACGTACTAATTATATTATAACAATGGGCAACATCGTAAAGTGTAACTAAACAATCAGCCAACAATATTTTATTTAATAAAATCAACACCTCAACACGAAGGAATATAATTTAATGGCCATAAGTACCCAGAAATGTTTGGGAGGAGATAAAAATTTCGGTTACGCTGTTGAGTCCATAGTTGAATCCTAGTTGATGGAGAAAAAATATATTCAGGCATTAATTTCCACAATGCTTTTCCCACTCCATCGTATCCCTACTTCCCACGACATCGTAACGATTACATGCTTCGACAGCACTTCTGGGCACACATTTATTTGTAATAATAGTGAAGCAGTGAGTTGAAAAATGAGTTAAAATACAGGCTTTCCATCGTATCTTGTTAGCGGCGTCACAAAACGTTAAAACTAGTACGAAGGTCTCGACGGAGAGCAGAAATTATTACTCTAGAGTCGGGGCTCTGGTAAAAAGAAGGCAAATGCCGAGCAAAAGGGTCCAAATGCTTCCGACTACTGGTGGCCCTCAGAGGTCCGTCACCAGCTCGGAGCAGAGGGGAATGTGTGGTCATTTCCCGTTCCCTGACAGCTGTTTTCCCTTCTCCGGATCCAGCCGACGGCGATTCCCGCTATCGCCGCCCGCCAGCGACGCGCCCAACGCCATAATTTACCGCCGCTACTCCAGAAACCGTCGATTTACGGAGAGCCGTCGCACTGTGGGCTGAAATCGATAAAACTTGGACAAAAATTTTTTTCTTTTATTTCCGAAAAAAACGATATTTTCTGAATATGCAATAATCATTGTTCATAATACTGAAAGAATTATATTTCTAAGGGCTTTTTTTAGATTAGCAGACGTCAGTGAATTTCACAAAATATTATCGAAAAATTATTCTCCCTTTTATTGTGAAAATTGACGGAAGAATTTTGCTACTGTTGCGTTTTAATGTAAGACACGTAATTTTTAAGCACACCAACATAATAATGTATGTTTTGTAAATCACCTAGAGTGAAAAATTAGATTTGTTGATATATTTTTTTAAATTTTATCAAACTATTAAAATATGCTATACTTCACTTATTTTTACCATAAAGTAGAAAGAAACATTATGTTAGCGGTCTTGAGCGACAAAAATGTCTGTACCAAATTATAAAGCAAAGTGTGAACTTAAATGTTCAACAGAAAAATCCTGCCCCAATCTGCCTCCCCGCCTCTCCGATCAAGTTATGTACACAGAGGTCCAACCGCGCGGCGCGGAGCTGAGATGCGGGAATTCGATCAGAATTGGTTACAGTTTAGGATTACTCAATAAAAATGAGACAACACTCGTGTTTTCCAAACCAGTTTACATTATTCACTCTATGTAAGCCTTATTGTTCCATTTTTTTTATGAGCACATTACGATTTTAATTAGAATGATAACATTTACAAGGTTCAACGCGTGTCGGCAAGTCGGAAGCTTGTCTCATGAAGCGGGCGGCTGCAGGGGAATATTTCTCATCTTTGGGAAACCCAATTTTTACCATTATGCACTCACATTTTTGCTTTTAGCATCTTCCTGAGCCTTTCAACCAGGGAGTGTGCAAATTAATATAGTATCCCTGCTTTTAACTATTAGCCGCTCAAATCATGGAATACGGAAAGGGTACAGCATTGGCCGCGGTCACTAACCGGCAGACCGCGGTAATTCCCTTTGTGCACGCCGATAACCCTGCAGTCTTTTGATTTTTATCTAGCGTTTCAGAGCTTTAATCCCTGTACGGCTGAGTGTGGTAAAAATGGCATTGTATACTTTGCTATTCGTTTGTGGAAATGCCGCTTATTGCTTTATTGCCTCGGTCTGAAAAAGAGTTTACGCACTTTTGCGGATCGCTTCTCTTAGACACGTGCACGGACGAATTCTACGAAGTACATGGGTTTTTCTACAAATGCTTGTTTCCAATTGGTTGAAAAATTCTCTTTTTCACGATTTTACTGAGCGAATTAGTCATATTTTCGTCTTGAGTGCGAAAGGATCTCAGTGCTTGTTGAACGGAAGCCAAAAACAAAAAAAACCAACAGTTCTCTGAAGTTAAGTTTCCCCAGAGCGAGAAATCTCAGCGTAGAGGCCGAACTAGAGGATACTACGGATCGAATATAAATTTCCCTAGACAAATGTCTCAGTGATTGTGTGTATTACACAGGAAATTTCATTCTAATTTTGATTTGCTTCTCCAGTGATTCAGATTATTGACATTCCGGATTAGAAAAAAATGGACCCCACGAAAGTAACTAAAAAAGAAATGCATGACGTGATTTTCAATGGAAGAGGAAATTCGGTGTATTCCAAAATAAAATTAGCCTTGCAATATATTCACAGTAAGTTAAACCTCGGAAAATATATGAAAATGAAGGAAATTTTGACGAATGTCATGAACGCAATTTTTTTCTATTCATACTTCAAAAAATTGTATGAATGTAATAGCCCTAACGACATGTTTAAACAAAAAATTCGCTGTTGGTTAGAAAAGGGTGTACCGTTCCCAGCGGACATGTATAAATATCTGCTTAGAAATCCAAGCTCAGGTTGGTACCAATCATTGGTTAACATATTTTCATTGGCTGTATTTTACTCCAAGGCACGTTAGATTTGCTATTGCAATCTAGTTTCTGATTCTTCTTAGCTAAGCGGCAAAGGAAGGCCAAAAAAAGATTTTCAGAGGTCAGTGATAGAACTAAAAGAAGAAAAGTAGCAGATTTAAGAGAGAAAGCGTCAGCAGCAGACCTATCGCTAGCAACACCCATGACATTGCGCTCCGAAGGGAATGACGCGGCAGCGAAAATAAGAACTGAAATGACTAAAACCACCCTCACCCGAGGAAAGCGATAATTTAAAAAAATGAAGGTCAATGCCTACACCTCAAAAAGAGTTGACCCCAGAGGAAGCTCTTTCGTTAATTGTCGACTGCAATTTAATAAAATTGCAATATAAAATACTTCGCAAGACTGCCTAAAAATGTGGACACAAGCTTTACCCTAGTTATTTAAGGGTTAGATTTCCGACCGAGCACACCATACGAGAAAATTTTCCCGTTTGGCTGAATAGAGGATCTTTTCCCAAGGCTCTGCATAAGTTCGGATCCTCCAATATCTGGAAGTTTTATTTCAAAAAATGTAAGAATAAATGTTTCGAAAGAAACACGAGATTTCCTTGTGATGCAGCAGCCAACTTCGGATGAGGACAGCGACGATTTGGAATCCAATGAAAAATTATAATGGGTTGATGAATTAATTTTTCGGGTCGAATCACTTGCAATAAATATTGTTATATGTGTTATTTTTTAAATCATCTGCTTCAAGATTTAAAACATTCCTGAAGTTATCTCTAGTGTATGTAACAACAGTACAAGCGCTGACCCTGATGCCTTCTGTTAATCAATTATTACATTAATATTGTTCATAAAAAACATTTTATGTATTTAATATGTAATATTTTGTTTAAAAAAATGAAAATACGTTTGAAACGGCTTACTTTTGCATTAAAAACCATTTATTAAAATAAAATAATCCCTCTATACTGTAGCGGCACGCCAAGTCGATTTTTGGACTTTTTCAGTCACCACTAATATTTTTTTTTAATGTCCCGGATCATTTTTTTTGGCAAAATATCGTAATATTCACATTTATGAGCCGAAACAAAAATAGTCGAGAAGATTTTGTCGTTATATCTATAAAATAGGGAATATATGATTTTTGACAAGTTTTTTCGATTTCAGCCCACAGTGCGTCGCTTATTTCACCCAGCCGCCCCGATATCGGGCGAATAATTTCGGGGCCTCCATTTCCTCGACTGCTTCACGGAGATTGCTTTCGGCGGGAGGATATTAACAAGTTCTATGACCGCACCCGTCAGAACTAAAACCTACAAATTATCATCTATACTCCCGCAATATCTGCAAATCACAGTTTAGCAGACATATATCAAATAAGACTCATTTACTACACATGACTTGGGTCATTTTACATGATGTTGAGAATTCAATCAAACAATATTAAAGATGCGTGAGCGGGACAAGACACGATTTTTAAGATTTATGCGTAAACGTATTTACCTACCACTCATAATGCCGTGGGGTGGTTTAGTTTTAGAATGTGAGATCGGTATGCAATTGTTTTTCTCGCTATCAATAAATCGCACATTTCTTCGTAAACAAACATCCATGGATTAGGATTTACATACATAGAATTTTCATGCAATTTACATGAAACTAAAAGAAAACTAATATTTTCGAGAGGGATTACATTTTATGAGTAGTGTCAAGCAGGCAAGTAGCCAGAAATTTGCATGGGGGGAGAGGGAGGGGGCTAAGTCTTGCGTAACTTGAAACAAAGCAGCCTTGCCCATTCGGTGCCGACATGTTACACATCTCTTCCCTTAATTTTCAGTGCTTGGTATTCACTTTTTCAATGCCCATATTTATATCTTCTCACTGGTAACGTTTGCTGCTAAAATCAGAACAACAGAATCAGAATTATTGGGAAAAATTTCGGTGGGGGCTGAAGCACCAGAAGCACTCCCCCTGCCTACGTGCCTGATGTTAAGGGATAATTAGTATCTATTGTTATACCAATGACTTGCAACAACCCTGAAAAATATGCGATCATGGTGGGTGCCTTAAAATCTAATCCATTACTTAAAATGCCATGGAAAAAAGGCGAGATACCTGCTACACAATGCCCATCACTGTGGCGATGCAATGCCCCCAGTTTCTCGCTGCTTCAGCGAGACAGCGCTTGTTCAGAACGATAACGCCAACTGATTATCGGCCTTTGCTCATCGCTTCGCTCACAAACGCTTCTCCTCGCAGTTCGTGGAACACGAAACAAATAAAACCAGTCGAAGTTGGGGCAGCCTCGCGAGTGTTTCAACCCGAGGACACCGTAACCCACGAACGGGTACCGTGTGCCGCCCTGGGGGAAAAGAAACTTCCGACACGCTAATTATTTCCACCTGTAATTAGAATGAGAACGCTGGCTGACGGGGATCGGGCTATGACATCTGCCTCTGCTTTTCTTTCCGCGAGTCAATCAAACTCACTGGAACAAGCAGCGAACACGTCCCGAAAGAGATAATTACAAGGCACAAAAACATTCAAAAACCGATGTCACCGAAGACATCCACGGAGTTGGGTACCGGAAAAATATTCCCTCTCTGCCCTTCTGACCATAGACTTGAAACGCTACGTCCAGTTATAGACGGTAAACCACGCGAGGGATACTTCAGATACAAAAATGATGCAGATTTTCGTGCAACGAAAAATATGTTTATGTTCGACATAACCCATACGTTCAGATTAAATTAAGCAAGATTGACGGCTGGAAAACACTAAAGCAGCCTTTGAAAAGAAATAGATTGGAAGCAAAAAGTTTCCCTCGCATTATGCGTAAAATCATAAACGCACCGATTCACTAGATAATGGCTGCGAAGGCCTTCAACTATCCAGAGATGCTATTTCTTGGAGTGAGACCGATGTTGAAAATCATAAAGACAAGGCGAGGAAATACGTAAGATAAAAAATCGATATCTGACTTCCTATTATTAAATAGTAGAATAAGGCACATTATTCATTTACGTAAAATGGATTCGACACTGATGATAAACGATGCACAGATTATAGTGATTTCGTAAGACAGGTCATTTCGTTCTTGAGTCACGTGCCGTTTTAGAGCTGAAAGCAACACCGTTCGTTATCGATAAAAGAAGGAAATGAAATAAAATTCTGGAACTAGTTGTTTCATGCTTCAAAGATCGAAGTATCGTACATTCCTTTTACTCACGGATGAACAGAAATCACGCAGTAGAAGTAGGCCAGAGAAAACTCAAAGCAATAGGGGACCAAGGTTCATCGTAAACATCTTATCGCAATATTTGCGTGCACTGCATTAAAAGGGCTACAGAAAAATGGGTTCCTTAATGGTGAAATAAGACATGAAGCTATACAATGAGGGGAATCTTGAGTAAGGGAGCAATATGAGCAAGAAGAACAATGGCTATTATGTACGTAGGTTTTTGTTTTTGCGCTATTTTCTTAGAATCCAAGGTCGGGACAAAGGGCAATCTGAGAATATAAACAAGCGATAGGCCGACAACAGTCAATTATGGCAATGAAAATACCAGAAATGATTAAATAACTAAATTATGACACTTAATACGTAAAACGGTCAAGTAGTCGTAGACTTCGACGGCTAGGTTACTTCGACAATGACTGCATATAAATTAGGACTGATTCAACAATAATATTAGCTCGTGAAAAATTAAATTTTAGAACTGAAGAATTTTAGACTTAATTATTCTTCATACCACCAACAGAATGCGCGGAGGGAAATGATCGACGATATTCAATATAAACAAGAATTTAATAAGCTGCTTGAAGCGAAAACATCACTATGTATGCATGTACTGCATGTCTGCCACTGGAATTGGAACGGTAAAACGGTGACACTGCAAACAAGGAGCGAGAACCAGAGAGCTGTTGTTTCCCCCCCATCGAGATGCGCCGATAAGGGCGGACAGACGGGTGGCGGCCTCTTGCAACCTGAATGAATTAATTCACGCGAAAACACTTCCGACGCGAACGAACGTGCGAAGGACCGAGCACCGCGGGACCTCGCCCACGCATCGCTCAACACTTCCCACAGCCGCACATTGAGCCACAGGTGGAATGAACGCGGATGGTTTTAAGGCTCTAGCAAATCCTGAAGACGGTCAGGTCCCTTGCCTGTCAGACACACGTTGAACTTGCACGAGAGAGGAGAGTTTTACACGCCCGTCCATACCTTCCCCATACAATAATGATGAGTCATCAATCCTCGGATTGGTTTGACGCAGCTCTCCACTGAGTTCTTTTATAGGATAATCTCTTCATATTTACGTATTTCTTCTCTTTCACATCCTTCATCACTTGTTCCATATATTTCACTCAAGGCCTTCCTTTGCCATTCTTTCCATCCACTTGTCCTTCAACGATTGCCTTCATCAGGCCACCGTGACTTAAGGTATGGCCGATTAAGTTATCCCGTATTCTTAGTTTTCAACAGTCTTCTCTTTTCTCCCACTCTTCTTAAGACTTTTTCGTTTGTCACTCGGTCGATCCATTTTATCTTCATCATTCTTCTGTAGCACTAAAATTCAAATGCTTCCAACCCTCTCCGCTGCTGTCATCGTTCATGCCTCACTAGCGTAAAGAAACATGCTCCAGATGTATGATCTGATGAATTGTTTCCTTACTTCTACGCTTGTATTTCCAGCAGTATGTAGATTCTTCTTTTGATAGAATGCCCTCCTCGCCTGGGCTATTCTGCTGACTATTTCTGTCTTGCTTCGTCCGTCGTTGGTTACTCGGCTTCCAAGGTAACAGAACTCTTTCATCTCTTCCAGCTTTTGTTTTCCTAGTTTAACGTTAGTTTTGGCCTCTTTCTCTCTTGCTACATACCAGCATCTTAGTCATCTTCTTATTGATCTTCAGGTGATATCTAGCCATATAATGAAGAGAAAAGTCTTTAAAATATATTATGGATGCTCGCCATTGACACTGATGTGCCACATTTCCTCTCGTAAACACAAACACTGATGACATAAGTAGTTGACTGAAAGCTATCGATATCTATTGTCAACGAGCTTGCGTTAGACGGACGCCAAAATTAACACCAACGTATTCTTCTGATAAAGTTACACATTAACTTAAGTGGAGTATTCATTGAAAACCTATCATCTAAGGTGGTGCGGGATACCGGAATATGTGGAATAGATAATCTATCGGATGGGACTGGACGAGAAAAATTCACGCGTTTCAGTGACCTAGTGATAAAGTGTAAAAATTACAACAGCGCGGGCTGTGGTAGCCAGCTCGAAAGCACGTAAGCCTGCAAACCAAAGGTGGCGAATTTCAGTCCCTCCCATGGCACGGGTGTTGTGTTTGTCTTAGGATCTTGATGTTCAGAGGATCTTGATGAGCTATCGTAGATCTTGGGATAGATGGTGCGATTTAACCTCAGCCTCATATGAATCAACAGTGGGCAATTTTACTTGATGGAATATCGACACTGCTTCAAAAATAAATTTTGTTATATTCCAAAAAACTTTTATTACTCTCTCTAGTGGTTTCAGGGTATTATTTAGAGTATAAATGAAGAGATGATGACCTAAATAAGTTGAAACCTGTAGTGTGAGTAATAAAAAAATGTGTGAAATAAAAGAAAGTTTATTTAGTTATAGCCTCAGTCGTTAAAGGACCTATGGCAACTACTACTACTAATTTCAATAGCAACGGTTTACTTGTTTTACACACTAGTACATAATAACTTCGATAATAATACAGCTGAAAATCCTAGGGCACGATTACATATTTCTCACAATAAACAGCAACACTCAGGATTATCGATCAACTACACAATTTGTACCAGGATTAACAGCACTGCGTAAACAACTGCAGTGATATTTTTGCCTTTAAAACCCTAGGAACTATCGCCTAGTTCCTCAAACCTCAGAGCCGCCACCGAACTCACTCAATATGCGCACGAGGCAAAAAGCTAAGGGATTGTTCATCCATTAATTTAACGCCATCGTTATCGTACCTCAGAGAGCCTTTTCATTCCGCTGACATTAGAGTAAAGTTTATTCAAACACCTAAGCGAAAACGACGCCCTCCACCAGGTCCTTCGCTCATGGAATTGATTTTCTCGTAATTGGTCGGCTGGGGCGAGCTACTGATGTGGGGAGTGCATCACTTCTCCAACGCTGGGGATCGCTTCAAATCGCTTCTATCAGTTCTCATTTTTTATTATTTCCCTCACCTCTCGCATTGCCTCGCGAGGATTTTCACTCCCCGTTGATCGCTTGGTGCTGACTCTCCCTTCGAATTCGTCCGTCGCGTTGTTCCCCTTTTTTTTACGACACTGCAACTGAAGATGGGCTCGAGATCCCGGTGCGCTGGCATAGTGACTATTCTCATTGAACAGTGGAATTACGGAGGTTGATCCGAAAAGTGAAACTCGTGTCATATTTTTGTATTTTCAGCACTTATAGAACTAAAGTTCCCCTATCTAAAAAAGTAAAGATAATTATACCAACCCACACTCCTTTTTGCACAAATTGCATTTGAAATTACATGCGATTAACGGCGAGAATGGCCATCACATGGGAATATAACATTTAAAAATACCATAGTGACATGTCATTTTTGCAAAAAATTGGTATTTTATGAGTAATTTCACAAGGAATGAAATAACACGAAAAAAAAGGCATCAACCTACCGTATTTTGCGCTAAATCCACCAATTTCTGCGCTTATAGCACACGAAATGTGTTAGTTGACTTCAAGTGGCGCTGCGTTCGCTGTAGCCAAAATAGTTGGCGTATGAATAGTATCATTAATGATGAGATATTAAAGAATATTTCAAGAAATATTATAACATAACGTTTGATAGTAATATTCTGGTGTTATACATTAGTAAATTCATTGAGTGCGTACATTTATTTCTGTAACGTAAATGCTGAATTGACTCCATCGTCGAGCTGATTAAAATTATCATAAAAAATAAATCCTTCGACTTTCCATCGTATTTATTGTGATACTTATGACTTTCAAAAGCTTAGGTAATTTTCTTTGTGAAGTAAGGATCACTTAGCAGGCATATACTCGTACTTAAATTAATAAGATTCCTTAGACAACTTAACTCAAGCAGTCGCAAGCCAACCTCCTTAATTAGTGAGTCTCCAAGTACACGCACGTAAAAAAAATTTGGTCACTTTTCTAATTTGCGGCGTGAAAATTTCATGGCTCAAACACTTGGTCCAAAGGGAAGACAGGTAGAGTGGAAAATGAAGGCCTTTGAAAAGTTGTGGCGGAGGATGGATAGGGTAAGCTGGCTGAAGAGGAAGGAGAAAGTGTTACAACATACCCTGAGAGGAGAAAGTTAAAGAAAGAGTTGGTCAGAGAAACTGAGAGAATTAAGCAGCAGCGAATGGAAATATGCTTGAGAGATAATAGCACGCTGAAGGGTAGTAATTACGAAAGTGCTGAAAAGGAAGTATAAGTTTGAAACTTCGCACCTTGAAAATGGCATAACATGTTGAAAACTTGGTCAGTTGTCCCTAAATAAACATTGTGGACTATACCTTATGAGTTTATTCAGTTATGAATGTAAAAGAATTACACAAAGTGACGACCTCGGAGTTAGCTAGTTATTCGGAAGTATAGGGATTGGGTTCTGAACAAAATTATCACAGGCTACGGAAATGAAAGTTTAAGGATAGATTTAACGTACAATAGGCCGATAGTTTTGATGAGAAACATAAATCATATACATCAGCGGGAAATCGGTGATTGATTATATCCATAAAGCTCGCAAAGATGGTAGAAGAGTCGTAAATAGGAAAGCGAAACCCTGATCGGCGTTTTTCGAACCATGTCTGCTGTCTCAAATTGACAGCTCCAATTTTTATAGCGAGTGACGAGGGCTGTGATTGCGAACTGTGCCCCTCAGAGTGAGTTCGCTTGATAGATGGCGATACATGAAACGAAAATATAAGACCCAAAATCCCACCCATAAAATCGAATAGCTCCTTTCACACTGCAAAATAAACTCTGAATATCTTTACTTTCTCAAAGCCCCATCCTTATTTCTCACCTTACGAGCAGGGAGACTTAAGAGGACGCGGTACCCCCCTATTTTGCAGCATCTTCTGCGATCCGCTCTCACTCTGTCAATTTTGCTTACATCAACTTGAAAGTTTGGTTAATTCAAGGAAATAAGTAAAACCTTTATGCTATACTGCTATATATTAAATAAATCTTCAGAATCCACTGTTTATAGGAGGGATATGGAAAAAAGATGGGCCTTTTTTCGGGAAATGTTGCGGAATGCCGATTCAAGAAACTGCCTTTTTGGTTAAGTCTAAAATTTCTAACTTATAAAATTAGACTTTCGAGGCGGAAAAGCTATGTTATCACGCTGCATTTTTCGACGAAATCGTGCGACACGTAATTAATACTGTTGCAAGGGCAATAGACGATGTGTGTGAGGTGTTGCCACTCTTGTCGGGTCAGCCTCGCGTGCTCTGAAATGACAAACTTGCGCTCAGTGGGTTACGAATTCTGTTTCGGTGGAGAAGAATAAAATTACCGAAGGGAGGACCCAGGGCCCTCGCTTATGGAGAAATAAGAGGCATTAGGAGGGCATTCTTCCTTCCCCCACACAAGGAATAAACAACGTAGAAGACACACTCTAAACAAATACGCCCGTTGAAATGGCGCTGACTCGGGTAACTCTATCGGTCGACAGGAAAACTATCTTCACCCTCAGAAGTGGATAAAAATAATGTACTGCGTCCTCTTAAGGATAGATAGTCGTATTTTTTTTGCGAATAGATACAGACGACAAGAATAAGCTCAACGACGACTATAGCAATGGGGGTTTGTTAATATTTCATAGCTGCGCTTTTAGATATATCGAGGAGCACGGTGCACATTATAGACAAAACTGGACATCAGACGTAAAAGCATAACAAAAAGCTGCAAGGGAGGCTGTATCCGATAATGCTTGGATGTTGAACTGTTTTAATCATCTTCAGATCAAAAAACTAATTATAAGATTACAAAACCTATTAACGCGCACATTCTGGGTCCCATTTTGATCATAGAATTATCTCCAAAACAAACCTGGCAGCAATGCAATCGCCTAACAAGTATTTCGACCAAGTTGATCAGTCCATCATCGATTACTTCTATGAGTGTGAGTAGAATTACTTTAGATAAAGAATATCCATTACAATATAAACAACAAGGTATAAGCGTTTTCGAAGATATGACAAGGCAATTTCATAATGGAGGAGGTGAAATCGGAGGTAGATGAGAATTTCACACGCGGCCCAAGAAGAGCAAACGGGCCGTGAGAACCCCAACAGCTGTATTCAGGCGCATGTTTTTCTCCAAATCGAGTATTCTCCTCGACTGGCAAAAAAAAATTGCAGCCTGGTATTTTCGCTTCATCTCCATGAAAACCCGAGTATTTCAGCACGAGACCACATCGCCATTCGCGCGCAAGCGGGACGAGAAATATATCAGCCCGGGGAACACGGGCCCTTTTCGGGATGAGTAAAAACTCCATAGAGGTAGAATCTACTACATGATGAAATGCAAGTGCTATTGAGAGCCTGGAGAATCCTGGGAAGATGAACGAACGTGGCAACCGACAAACTTCACATTATTCTCAATTTATGACACCGGAGAAAAGAGGAAAAAACATAAACCAAATTCCATGCAAGTTTGCCGATAAATTTACTTTCTTCTACAAATTACCCTACAAGTAACTAGGCTACATTTTGTTGGGGAGTCACTAGAGGTGGACTAATACTCTGATTTCGATTCACTAATGCTATTATTTTTTTTGTAAGTTTTTCGTTGACATTCACAGCCTAATCTACTAATGCATGAAAACATCTCCGTGTAGGAGGAAGTATTCAATAAAGGGTCAACTCACCGGTATACCCGACCGAAGCAGAGCAGTGTGCTTTTTATTACGTTTTCATCGTACGCACCAGACATGAGTTATAGCAGAGAATGAAAGCCCCGAATTCACATAGGGGGTGAGGTTGGCTCGGTTCCAAGTGTAATGGCCTCTCATTCCGAGGACCCGGATTCGAATCCCGTTAACAAGTAAATTTTTTTTTGGACAAAATCCCCACTTTGGTGCTTAGTGGAGAGCTTTTGGAGTGCATTGCTCCGTCAATCGGAAGGGACGTTGAACTGTGGACCCCTCGGCGCCTTTCGTTAAGAGTTGCATAATGCCGACGCCAGGTTTCTCTCCACCTATCTTAAATGCACTAATAACATCAGCTGTCGGTCGCTTCCCACCGAACCACTGACTACGAACACAGCGGAAATAAAACTGGGGACAAGCATAATTCACGTTAGAACTCCAAAAACATATGCCAAAAAACCATAAGGCAACTCTACCTTCCTTTTTTTCATGTTGCCCTGTTGAGGGGAGGCCAGTAGCAATGAAACATTGTTCAGTAGTCCGAAAACAAGGAAATGTATTGTAGCTGAGTGATGCACTGTTAGCTGAGTGATACATTATATTGTATCATGCATTACCTCATGATTTAGACGAGGAGCATAATAAGGAAAACTCAGTAACCGCAGTTAAAACGTTAATTCGTTGACGTAAGTCTCCTCTGGCGCCGTTGAAACCAGGTTATACAATCAAACACAGACGAGTGACAGGAAAGAGACTGTAGAAATAAAAACTATACTAAGAATACTCTACTACGTTTGAATATTGCCGCAAAGAGCTCATATAGAGCCAGAATCGGCAGTTTTGAACCTCGCAAAAATGAAATTACAGGTTCCAAGACTTCGAATAATATCGTTCTTTAGTTTTTGTAGATATAACTAATGTAACTTGAAATATAATTCACTTTAATTGTACATACATCATTTAAAAAAATACACTAATATCTTGATCAAAACTATTATCGATTATTAAATATGGATAAAACGAAATCGATTCATCACCTCAAAGCGTTTTACAAAGAAACATGTCTATGCAGTATTGAGAACGAAATATCTATGCTACGCAATTAATACTGAACAAAATTAGAGTGCCGAGGAGTATGTTGTTGGCTATTCAGGATAGGCGACCGACAGCTGAGGTCATTTGCGCCATTTGGGATAATAGGTGGGTAATTGGGTAATGGTAGCAGTTTTCAGGAAACGGAAGAAGGGTGGAGAGAAACCCGACGTCGGCATTAGCCTACTCTTAACGAAAGGCGCCAAGGGGACCACGGCTTAACGTTTCATCCGACGGACGGATTACTGAACTTGAAATGCTCCCCACTAGGCACTCAAGTGGGGACCGGTTTTCCACTAAAAAAACTGCCAATGCCGGGAATCGATCCCGGACGCTCGGGATGGGAGGCCAGTACTCTATCCACCACACCAACCCGATCCCCAAGAGTATGTTACACCAAGTATTCATACACGGGCACAGTAGGGAGAATACAGAAATGGTAGCAGCTCACACAAAAGTAAGTCAGCACCTCCACTACGCAAGAAAATATCGAGGAGTCGATCTGAATCCCAGTAGAACGTTATATAATAATCAAGAACAGAAAATTCTATGGAAAAATAGATATTATGAGTCCTGATGGGGGAAATTGGAACAGAAGATTGATGGTACATAACACGGCAATACGTATAGAGCCGGAAAGTACAATTGAATCGCAGCGCCTTAAAAAGCAATGCTTGTTTAGAGGTAAAGGCCGGGAAAGCGCTGAACCTTGAAAGCAGTGAGACCACGCGGCGGAGGTTTCACGGTGAACGGCATGCGTAATTACTCGCCGCGCCGAAGTCGGCGGTGCGTCTGGGTTATAATGCAGACATAAACACTGTCAAGTATTCACTGCCCTTTATACGACATGAAGAATGCTCTATACGCGTCCGTCAACGATATACGCGCGACGCCATAAACAAATATCGATTCCCTAAGTGAATAAACCAAAGAAGCACGAGACGTACACGACGGTCGATTCCGCTGGGTAATCACCATCTAAATCTCCACTGCAAACTGCAATCCACCACAAAGGTGTATGGCAGAGAGAGCATCCACATTTTCGACGAGTAAACTACCGCGTTGCGTGGGACTAAAATAGAAATTTCACTGATGAAAACTAATTTACCAATGGAACACGGAGGCGTCTTGTGCAATAAAACCTTATTCCCCAAGCTCAACACCCAGCCGAACAGATTCTTCAAAAAAATCGTGCACAATTATTCCTGGTTTCGTTTCGAACAAGCTATTTATTTTTTTTGTGCATGATATGTAGTGCATGTTTGGTGAGCAATCACCCCCTGCCACACACCCTTGTGGTGGCTTGCAGGGTATTATGTAGATGTAGATGAAGCTAGGGGATATGAAAAAACAACTAGCTAGGCGAGTCTGATGTTGATTTGGGGAAGGCAATGAGCAAAAGTAAAAAGGAGTGGATTTCAAACCACCTACAGTAAACTCCCGATTATATGTGCGCGCGTTACCCCGGTAGCGGATTATCTGTGCATCGTCAATCTATTTAGTGTATCGGTAATGGTCTCAAAAGGTAAGTAAAATTTTATTTTCCTCCAATTGTGATTTTCAATACCGACTGCTCTGACGTCTTACGCAAGGCATAGTATCGCTACCCGAGGCTTGCGAACATTTAATGCGGTAGGGACAGCTCTGCTGGATTCTTTTTTTTTGTCGTAAAATGCTATTACGTACAGTGAGAATCTTTTCATTGGCAGACTTGTGTTATTTTCTTAAAGAGATTATTTATTTTGGCGGCGCTCCGTGGAGAAATGAATCTGGAAAGAACCAAACAGCGTATTACCGTGATTCCCGATTTTCGTGCACCCTTTATAGTACGTCCTAATCTACACCTACATAATACCCTGCAAGCCACCACAAAGGTGTGTGGCAGGGGGTTGTTACTTTTTGCATAAAAAGGATTAGTAATAATATTCTAGTCTGAACTTCACAATGTCAGAAGATACTTACTTTACCAGTCATTAACGAGGAAAATCGGGAGTTATTTTCCTTCCTGTGAGAGGGCAACAGCGTGGGCTTAGCTCGGCGAAGTCCTCGCTTGCCTTTCTATCGCGATTCCCCCACGCGGAATAAGCGATTCCACGTCGAATCGAAATGGCCTCTTCCTCCATTTGACTCGAGGAGGGCACCTCCTCTCTCACCTTCTTTCCCCTTCCGCCGTCCTCGTGAGTGACTCACTCGACTGATCACAAACTCCGCAAGAACCACACGCGTCCTTGACCCGAGTCTCGCCCATGTCTCGCGCTCAAGTCGAAGGGACGCCCGACGCCATGACACGCTAGTAGAGATGCGGCATTTATAAAATAAATCACTACGCTTGCGTGCACCATTCTTCACATTTTCACCAGGCGATGAGTTGAACTTTCAATGGTAGTTCAGCCGAGATTCCGGAGCGAAGGATGGTGTAGTTCACGTTGAAAGGAAGCAAGGATTTGAGGCCGCATAAATACATTTTAGCGCGATACCAAAAGCATTGCCACAAGTTGAAAAAGTGCGTAATACATCTCCAGTACTATTCACTGTAGATATCGAAT
The DNA here is from genome assembly GCA_933228895.1 of Platycnemis pennipes. NCBI lineage: Eukaryota > Metazoa > Arthropoda > Insecta > Odonata > Platycnemididae > Platycnemis > Platycnemis pennipes. The sequence continues at coordinate 118,032,729 of OW121850.1, forward strand.
ATGAAATCATCCAGAAAGAAATATCATAAACTTTCCATACCATCGAATCATTAGGTAGACAAACAATTGTAAAAGAGATAACAGCTTTCCCAATCATGTAATCAATTGAAATAAGTGTTATTTTAGACTCAAATTACTCTCCACATTCCACAAATAGTCCTAATAGTATAATCTATCCAGACAGTTCAATGTACGAGACGCTTTCGTAACAGAAGGTGAAGGTAACAGAAGGTAACATGCACACGATTCTGAAATAAAAACATTCACCTGGCAAACACCGATCATTAAAGATATTATCTTTGAAACTCACATTGAATTCAAAGTTAGAGATACACAGGAGGACTAATGCTCGCACATCAAACAGGAGTATGGCTTGGGGCTTACAATTAGTACCAAGTTAGTTTGTGGTTTTGAGCTCTTGCTTGTTAGCACTATCTCGGAGAAAACTATCGCGGGAAACCCCATATAATAAGAATTAAACGAAAAATTCGCTGTTATGTCAGAGTTCGGATTCGAAGACTCGGATACGACATACGTCGTCTGCGCTTTCTACCTCTACTGCAGCATAGCCTGAAACTACGAACAGAAGTTTATGCATATCGAGACACTTGCATCTGACGATTGAAAACAAAAAGAAGTTCAGTTATTTCAATGACGACTGTGCATAGAGTTCGGCATAATCTACTTCAGTACGACGGACTGAGCAGGGAGGAAACTTCATCTCCTCTCGAGCGACTATCTCTGACAGTTTGCCCCGTTGCACATTTCACCGTGCTTCCCATACGACCTTCCAGTAGAATGGTTCCGAAGCACATCCTTCGGTAAAACTTCCACGACGTAAAATCACACGTGTTAAGATATTGGTATCCAACTCCATGTAACGACCGACTCCTCGGAAACCACGACGTGTCATCGCTGATGTCTTAGCTATGAGAAAGGCTTTGTAAAAAATAAAGCTCATGGAACACTCGATCTTTCTGGTATATTCATGTTTGCTTCCATTTTCCAACTTGCAGTCACGTACAAGAGCACTTTATACCTACTCAGAGAGCAATAGAAACCTCGCTCCGCATCGGAAACCTTGCAAGGGAATCAAGGCTTTATTAGGTGTATCCATATTTCGTCTCAAGTGTTAGTGGCCAGTAATTACTCAGAGAAGGCGTCTGAGAATTTTAGTCACTTGCCCCGTAAAAGGATAGGAGGGTTTTCTAAGCATAAGTAGGATTTTCAAAACGACTCGAGTTGGTGTGGTGGTCAAAGTACTGGCCTCCCATCCTGAGGGCCCGGATTACTATCCCGGAATAGCAGAGATTTTTCATTGTTACTCCGGTGGTTACTAGAGAGCTGAGTTGGTGGGTACTTAGAATTCAATTCTCCTTCCGTCGGATGGGTTGCAGCCCATGGGCGATTTTCGTCACCAGCAAACTAATCCCTCCACCTTCCCCCTTATCCTTCCACTCTCCTCTTTGTATGTGCATACATGCCTTACCTTACCTGCCGGTCTGAGGCGCATGTAAGTTCGGGACAGACTAGAAACCACAGATCATATGAGGATTTTTGGAGCGAAGTAGCGAAACCCACTGTTGGCGTCAGCCTACCCTCTACGAAAGGTACTGTCACTTCCAATAAATTGTTACCACTTCAGAGCTGAAATTATTCCAAAGGGGTCCACAACTTTACGAACAACGTATGCAACGAACGGAATGCTGTCCGTGAAACACTCTCTCAACAGAAATCAAGAAGGGAGCATAAGATAAAATAAAATTCTTACCATGGCCGGGATTCGAACAAGAGGATGAGTTCATTTACAAACGGGTGAAGATTCCGCGAAAGAAAAGTCATTGGACAATTGGGCATAGGGACTTGCAATCACGGTTGTATCAGTGGTATTCCGGTGTCGAACATTTCATTTGCGGCAAAAATTCATCCTTTTCGGATCGTAGGAAAAAGTAAATGTTCTGGAAGAAAACAGTAGTACGATAGTAATACGAGTTCAATTAAACATCTTGACCCCGAACAATAAAGGTCTGGCAGAGGATGCAGTGACATTGACACTTCGAATATGACATTGAGTGAAGTGAAAATGTCCAAAGACGAGAATATCCAAATGCCAAATTAAATTATGGAAAAACTATATCTCCGAAACAGGTTTTTCGATTGTGTAGGCAATCATCAACGGGGAGTACCAGGCAAAAACAGGTCAGAACCTGTCGAGAGCCTGGCGGAGCGACAGGTTCTGACCTGTTTTTGCCTGGTTCTTTCCCCGTCGATATCCTAGTTTTCGGGCATTTTCAATTAAGCCAAATTAGAAGCTCACATAATTTCATCTATTGAGTGAAGTGTTCGTTAACGAATAACTAATACAACTGAGTTCCATCTAGCACAACTCCAGGAGTGGAAAAACTTCTAAGAGTTTGGAGTCTTCTACTTCTGGAGTCACGAATTAGACTAGAAGGGTGCATAAAACCATCGGTTCAATGATTACCACAAATACCAGTCAATATTCCGAGGAATATTCCAACATGATATCCCATTCATAACGTGAGAACGAAGTTTATTTCTAACATTTTACTAAGACAAATATATAAGTATTCGACGAACGTATATCCAATCTATTTCGTAACAACTGGAGAATATGTTCAAATCAACGTGTGACTTGCATACAATGCTTTTTTTTTTGCATGCATGAGTATCTATGAAATTGGTGTCGGGTTTCAAGGCGTGCATGGGTGTGTCCTGCATGACTGGGATTTAGTAGTTTTTCTTCTTTTTTTCCCCAATTACTTTTAAAGGTGTAGTGTTTGTTTTGTAGTGTTCATTTTTGTTTGTTGTGTCATTGTTCCTGGTGTGGATGCACCCCCTGCCACACACCCTCGAGGTGGCTTGCAGGGTATGTCGTAGATATAGAAATGCTCTGAAAATCCGACTAGTTCAAAGCTTCGATTAAAAAGAGTTGTATTTGATAATCCATGTGCATTAAATACCGACAAAAGGAATCCTAAAGAAAGTGCATGCCATGCATATATAATAGCAACTGCTGGTTTCTAGGGCGTCAGAAATTGTATCAATCACTTTGGTCAATACAGTATTCATACACCAGTCAGTGATCGAATCCGTGACCTTCAGATCGTTGCGAGAGTGCGTGACTCAGCGGGTTAACCAGGTCGGCGATGATAACAATGATTTGCAGGTTTGAAATCGATACACAACCACTGACTGCGGCCTCGGAAGAAGAAGTCTTCCGAAGACCACCGATGAAGTCCGCCCTAATCAGTCACCCTCATTGAAAACGTCAGCGAAGAAAGCACGCGTTCGAACTGCCACGTTCGGGCGAACGCTCCCGAGAACGCTAACAAAAGACAAGCGGGAGAAGGACGACCGAACGCCCACAAACACAACGAAGCTTCGAAACATTCCGTTGAATAACGAAGCCAGCTTTCAGCAAACTCGTGCGCGTGAACCATTTTTTTTTTCGCCGACACCCCGTGACCTACAAGACCAGCCAAATCGTCGCTCGAGAGGGGAAAAAGGGGAGTGAGGGTGTGGTCGGGAGAAGACAGCACGGTGTCACACGGGCAGGCGACCCGCAACTCCCCTCGGCGAAGCCTCATTATCGCGCACAGATCCCAATCGATTTCAAGTGACTATCGATAGAGCAACAATATTTGCTCCGCGAGATATGAGTCTCGCGCACACAGCCCGCCGTACGAGCCGAACGCGGGACGCGAGCGCATCTCAGCACGGCGATCGAAGAAAGACATAACTTGGAACAAACGCCACGAATAGCCTCCGTTGGTAGGCGGGACGCTTTATTTTTTATTTTTTGCCTCGACGGGGACGCGGAACAGGAACCACGAAGAGCGCTTCTGCGGGACGACGCTGAACTGCTCCGAGAAGCGCGGCGCTGGCAAGAGATCCTTTCAAAGCGATGCGCGCTGGCTTCCGCGATTCTAAGGATGTCACTCCGGCATGGAAAAAGTAACTCAAATAAACAAGCTCTCCTTCCACCAAAGATTCGGTGGCAAAAGAAGAAGCGCCTGGAAACAAACACCGCTGAAAAACTTTGAAATTATAACTTTGCGGAACCTGCATTGATTCACAATGAACGATACGTGTTTTTCGCTTTAAATATTTGGGTGCGAAGAAGAGAACAGATAAATTACGATGGAATGAAAGTAGGACGAATAAGGAAGTGTTGAGTATAGTTGGAGAGGGAAATAGACTGTTGACAGATTTTAGGAGGAGAGATGAACAGATGATTAAGTGCAACGAAACGCAAAGTTCGCTATCAAGTAGAAAGCTCGTTAAATAAACCATAATGGAAGAATAACAAATATAACCATGGATACCATTAATAGGGGCAAGGAAATATGTCGATGAGAGGAGAAAATTAGCTCAGGGATGAAGCTGAGTTAGATGAATGAAATGCAAAGAATGTTCGGGAAACCTCACAAAAACCTACCCTAAACGGTAGAAGAATGTCAATCAATACGTGTCAGTCAACTGTATAAGATTTTTATGCGTTTTATTTTACAGATTTAGAGTGGCATTAGATCATTTTATATTTATCTAATCTTCACATCTACACAATACCTTGAGAGCAGCCGCAAGGGCGTGTGGCATGGGGTTAATAGGAAAGGGGGGGGGGGGGGTTAACAGGAAAGGTAATAAGGGACATACGACATGATTAGGGAAAGTTGGAAATACTAATGTTTATCCGGATTTATATAAGTTATGATTATGAACTGTCCGCGGGAAAAATGAATTCTTATATCGATTCGTTCGGCAGTATTTCGCTCTAATTTTGTCATTTCTATTCAACCTCCCGCTGTAGTGTGGGGGTAAAAGTACACCACGTATCGTTCTCGAATTCGACTCGATTTGAGTTTTCCGAGTAGGCTAAGTCTGGCGCCTAATCTGCGAGTTTCCAGAGCTTCCCATCCAAGCCCCTGGAAGCGCTGTGTGACACTTTCTGTCCGGTCATATCCGCTGTTAAGAAATCGAGCTGTTTTCCTTTGTATTTTATCGAGTTCGCGAATTAAATCATAACATACCGGATCCCAAATTCTAGATACCTACTCGAGGTGAATGAATGAATGAAATATTTATTACTGCTCTGGGGTAACCCATTAGAGCAAATACATTACAACAAAATGTACATTCTGCTCAAATAAACACAAGTCAAAATTACACATACATAGATGAAGCCTAACATTAATTAGTAAGCCAAATAGCCAAATTATACATAAATAGGTGAAGCCTAACTAAAGCGAAATAACATTTTTAACTTTTTAATCCAAACACTTACCTCCTATTCTTTTAATGAATCCTAGTTTCTTCACGTGGTGCGATAAAATTTCTATGCGTTTTTGCCACAAAAAATCCGAAGTTAGTGTTACTCCTAAGTATTTAACATCGCTCGATACGTTCAAATATACTCCGCCGACTTCATACAAGAAGGTTCGATGTTATTTCTTATTCCGGAAGTGCAAAACCGAACATTTTTTAATATTTAATGCTAATCCCCAATCGACGCACCATTGAATAATATATAATTATCGATGACGGGAGAGCGAAACGACAAGCCTGATGTCATGTCAAGCGTTCCATAAAAATACTAAAACAGAAGATGATATGGAGATGACAGAGACTCGTAGAGACAATTAGTGTGGATAGGGAACTTGTCTCTGCATACAAGAACATTGATAACTCTTCCATATCATTAACACATCGACTTCATTTATCGTTAGATAAATGAGGAATATTCACTTAACAGGCTAACGGGCCGTGGAAATTAAAGTAAACGGCATAGCATCTGTTCTCAGGTTCGGAGGGGTTCGTTAATTAAAGTTGAATTTTATCGAGTTACTACGATCGCTGACTCGACATGGTAGGCTCGCTAATTTCGCTCTTGCCATTGAATTCGTGACGAAAAATCCTTGCGTTAGAGAAACCGTGATCACGTGGATTCATTAATCGTGGTGAGGGCATTGAAAAAAAAAACACCAAGGTCAGCTTCGTTTTTATCAAACCTTAAAAGCAGGAAAACTTCGGTAAAATATAAATTCCACCGATGTCTTGTGTAGCATGGGCAATTTCTTCGTGTAATGTTTTATTTGGAGGAACATGACATTTTATGTTTCTCACGATGTCAATTCAAACTACACGACTCGGAATAAATCGCCTTCCAGTGGCTGGGGCTGCTACGCTACGAAAGCGGGCTCACGATTATAAGCTAACTATTTATAGTAGCTGCTTCTCCCACCGGCTTACCAGATAAATGTGACGAAGAAGTCGACTAAAACTTCGGTGGTACCTATGTTCCCATTCCCGTTCATGTTAGCACGTCTTGGCGTCGCCGTCCTGTTACCAACAACCCTCCCTTTGAACTGTTCGCATCCGATCAGGCTAGGCTTCGCAATTTTCGGGGTGAAAAAAGTCTACTTCAAAGCCTCCCTCAGAAACTTAACGTATAATCTGCATGCGCTTCCAATAAACTCCGCGTTCGTACCATCACTACGCGCGAATGGAACAGAAACTTTGTCCCTGTGACAGGACCGGGTAATAACGCGCTGAACATTGGACCGCCAGCATCATTGAAAATGCATGGTCCAATCGGCTCAATGAAACCGAAGTTCCCACGCGATATTCATAAAAAGATGGGAATCAAGATTATGTAAGCCATCTCAGACGATCAAAAAATACCTACTAATAAAAGTGACCATTCAGTTGCAGTGATATCGGATAAATCGCCCCCCACAATATTTTTTATTTAGTTAAATACATAAATTTACTCCTCATCAAGTAAACCTTCACTCAATGAGGTACCAACGTATAGGAAAGGTAACCATTTTCCTATATTCATCGCATCCGAAGTAAAAATCTACTAATTTATCCCTAAATAATCTCACATTTCTGCACCATTTAGCCACCAATCATACGGAGAATGAAACACACCAACGGGCGAGGATCAGTTAAAATAGGGAAAATCATTGCAATGAAAAAAAAACGATAAAAATTAAGAAAAATAATGACGTACGTACAGTGACTAGACAAAAAAATGCAGTTACCGCCCATCTAAGAGCTCAAAAATTGGACTATTCGACAAGTCATCAGCAAATTACTGTAATTAGGGCGGACTAAAATGCATATGACAGAATATGTGCTCTTGTTGGATCCTCGGATGGAGAATGTGTTATATGAAAGAACTATGTTATAAACGAATCTGCAAGGCATGATTTTAATGGCAAAATGGTTTTCCATCAGCACACATGAAAATGGTGAAGTGCCAATGTGTCTAAAAGAAAAAGAACACAAACTCACAGTACAGTCACAAACCATCCACAAGGCACTCGCAAAGGTTGAACTTTGGCCAGTTGAATTCAAAACTTCTTACTGATCAGATAAAAACGCTACACTGACATTGTTAGGCTTGAAACTTGTTTCAAGAGAAATATCAACTTCGTAATCATATTATTCGGCGCTAAAATATCGACGATGACCTAACAACCGAATTCGTCAAATTTTAAAAGAGAGAGAAGAAGCATGGCTAGAGTAAGTGGAGGGGTTCCGGTGTACGGACATTATAATGAGATGTTTCAGCGACATGAACTCGAACATGCTACGCTTGCAGGCCAGAAAGTGATTTACCTATAAAAGTTAAACACGTACCGGAATCTTAGACCCGCCTCATATATCTATAGCCTAGGGAAGTTTATGGTATATTTCATGTACGTTTCCTTCCGAAGGTTGCGAAAAAATAGTCAATGGCTGTTCATACGAAAGCGTCCAGAGGGTTGTAAATGTTGCCTTTCCGCGAACTATTTCTCTGACAAGAAGGTATACAGAACACCAGCTGAATGAGACTTCCTGAGGAAGCGTGCATTTGAAGCCATGCTTGACGCTATAAACACAAACAAATCCAAATGCAACCATAACCTTCTAAACTTTTAAGAGAGATGAGATCAAGTTTACAGCCAAGGTTTCTGAATAACACATTTACACTCATCCATATTTTAACTAGAAAATAAAATCATTTTGAGTCGCCAATACCCCAATTTTCTTGTATAGAGCTGGAGTTCCACTTCAAAGCATGCAATGAAAATCAACTGGTACGATTATTTCGTTCCCACACAATGGCTTTCAAATATTGTAAATATCGACATGATATTCTATCAACAACTATATTTCAACCACGGATTAATATTTTTATTCTAACACACAACACTGTAATTATTATTGACGAGCAGTAAGGTGGAAGAGGGAATTATTTAGTCTCAGTTTCGCTCCAAATAAAGACGTGTTCAAACAACGCGCTAAGCTTCGCAAAGACTCAACATTTCCAAACAACGACAACTGCAAGGATGTGACGTCAATTTCTCGACAAATTCAATTGCTTGTAGGCCAAAGCCCGGTTTTTTTTACAGAATAATGCCCCAAGCCTCTATAAATTACCATATTCGTTGTTGCTGAGGAATTGAGAAAGCACAGCGGCGCGTTAATGAAATCACTTCTGCTTTCATCGTCACCAACGGTCGCTGAATTTCAGATTCAATTTCTGAAAATGTGAAAGAATACCACGATGACTATGTAGGCAGATTCATCTAACAACATAAGATACGGGAAATAAACATCGATCTGGTGAATAAAACTGAACAGTATTTCCGTCTTACTTCGCAGAATTCGCAAACCTGAGGAGGCAGATTGCGGCGGCTTAGCGATCCAATTGCTGCGGGTACGAATACCGCCTCAGGTATGGATGTTATGGTTTCCTTCGGATTAAGAGCTTAGATTAAGCAATGTACTTTAACCTGAACAATGGCAGCTCTGAAAACAGTCTAATACTGGTTTGCACATTTCAAGGTCACGGCTACCAAGGCTAAGCGACCTATAGATAGTACGAATAAAAACCTATTCTAATAACCTTTAACTCGTCTTCCTGCAAATAATGAACTGGCGTCCCCACACTCAATAAACGTCCTAAAGACATGGTCTAAAGGTCACCAACACCTCGACCCAAAAGCGTCAGACTGTGCAGCTCGGGAACGATGCGCATCAAAACCACACACTGTCACAGAGATCTCACGGAAGGAAACTGTGATCGTGATTAAAATCGCCATTCTGCCAACCGTTCAACAGATTCGTGCATCCAAGCGAGCGCAATAATGGATTTTCTTGGGAAACTGAGATATTAATCCTTCACACAACCGACATCACACTCTTGCGGTAGTTCGCGGTGTACAACGTAATTTAAGTGACTTTGCGAGCAACTCTCTCGACACTCTTGACGTGCATGTATTACGCCGGTAAAGCGCTTGGCGAAGCTAATTCGCCGCAGATAATGCATCTACATAAGAAATAATTACTTTTCATTCACTACATGACAGTATTCCTGATGCCAAGGTGACTCACATTTATTCGGAAAATTACCAGTTTTTTTCCCCACACCAAAGTTATGATCGTCAAAAAAAAAAACACCGAAAATCCTTTCGCCCGGGATTCGAAGCCATCTTTGCACTACAACATCAGAAAAGATTTTGCGCGAAACAGGCTTTTGAAAGAGGTAATAAAAAGCTTCATTGCTTGGATTAATTCATGCCTGGTATTGGTTAACCCCCTCCCACAAGTCTTTTCGGTGGCTAGCGGGGTGTTAAGGAGATATAGACGAATGAAAGTACAAGTCAAAGAAGTCACACGAAAAATATTCCTGAACCGGGAACTATCATCTACTATGTTGGATATGTGTCTGGGAACCATTTTGGATGCTGTGTGGATACAATATCTCCCGTGAAAAGACAGAGGAGTCCATTTAACTTTTAAGGAAACAGATCCGGGTTTTTAACCACGTGACAGGGCCCTTCGAAATTCGTAGGGCCCTATTCGGAGTCTGAACACTGGCGCAACTTTGTGCTCGTTTACGTAATCGGTCAATGCCGCAGGTTGATCCCCGTCATCTTTGCAGGGCTTCCGCCACCTCTTCGGCTGTCATGCGTGCTTTCTGACGAGAAAACTTATTCACTAAGTCCATAGATGGTAACTAAAGATGAGTTTCGGAACATGGGAATCCACTCGAATCATCAATGTTTACACTTAACTCCAATGGGGGCGTTTACTCGGAACCGAAATCGCAATTTTGTACACCAAATTGTTAGATGGAAACGAAAAAAGAATTTTAGTGAAAAAATTAATCTTCTAACCACAACCATTCACTCATAAATCAAAAATTTAAATAAGCAAAAGGTGACGCCCACCGAAAAAGCTGCTGTGATAACATTGACGTCATTTTCCTCCCGTTCTTGACTGCTCTTATGGGAAGGGGAGGGAGTGGAGGGGGATTCTCGGAAGGTCTGCACGCACAGATGCTGTCGTAACTGCTCCGATTGGCAGAGTCAGCTGTGTCCCCCCCTTTGCGATAAGGCGAAGTAGCTTCGCGGGCTCAGTTGTGATTGGACGAAGTCGTTATGCGTCAGAGGTTGCACCACACCCACTTTTCCGAAAGGGTTAAAAACATTAGTTTTTCGACGCCTATAACTCGAGAAATAATTGATGGATCAAAAAACGGAAAAATACGCGTCTTTTTATTTTACAAACTCTATCATATTCGGCAAAAAAAATGGTAAACGTCTTACCAGCACAATTTATAAATACAACACTCAGGTGTTTGGTAACTAATGTGCACTTCCAAGGTATAAGTCGGGGGAAATAATAATAAATAAATTACAATAACGTAGTAGTATTTTTTTACAGCGACCATACGCGTTACAAAAAAAATAGGCTGATAAACGTACGTGACATTAAGTTTTAGTGTACGCACAAACAAGGCATACGCCTTGCACACGCTCACACACATACATCATGTAAGTAATACATGTAAATACACGTTTTAGTGCTTTATGTTATTTTCTATAGGTCAATTGCGAAACAACAAATGGTGGGTAAACCTATATATTCCATCGTTAATACAGCATTCTCTCAGCAAAAATTGACTTTGAATATACTTGTAAATTCAATTTTAAGGTGTTTTTTATTGAACAAATAATAAAATCTTTGTCGGAGCATTCGATTCCTTAGTGACTCATTGGATTCAGAACGACGATTCTTTGGCACATTCCCCAGACCTTCGTAAACTACTACAAGGTGTAAATGATGTCTAGAACATTATAAATACATTCATATTATTTATCTGTAACTCACAAATGAAATATAATGGTATTTAAAGATACACTAATCTTAGTTAAATCTTTTTCTTAATTTAACCGGTAATATATAACAGATCAAGCTTCTCTTTAAAGTTAAAAAAAGGTTGCATATTCAGTCTCCGGATGGAATGCCAAAATCTCCTGGTCGAGCTGGTCTTACCGTTGGTACCCCTAGCTACCCGCCAGCTCGAGAATTGAGCTGAAAGGAGGGCGGGAAGAGCTAGTTTTTGACGCTAGACCCGCCACGGCAAGATCGAAAGAGATGACTCCCCAAGCAAGGAAACTTGGAAACTAGCGACGGGATTAAAGGACAGAAACATGCGGATCTTTTAAAACTCTATCAGAACAGCAATAAAAGTAATCGGACCTATCCTAGATGCACCATACTCCCTTAGTTTTCCTTGCTTCCGGGACCGATAGATCTATTTTCAGCAGCCGTTCACGACAGCGAGGGAGCGAGACACTAGTGGCCTGGCAAAGTGACGTGTATATCAGCACTTGAAACGCAATTAATTACATATTTTTGTGATCAGCAATGTTTATAAGAGAGAAGATACTTGAAGGAATACGTACCACGACGATAGAAAGTTAGACGGCATGAATTTTGCCGAGGTATGCTTAACATCCCAAGTCGTCTATTCATTTCAATGGCGATAAATAGTGTCATCCCTACGCACGAGCTAAGTTCACTATTTATTTCTTAGTTCACTTGAAAAACGAGAGAATGCTAAGGGGAGAAAGTAAAACTTCTTCATATCTGTAAAGGCCGCTTTACACGATACAATTTCTTGTACAAACTCTTGTATGAGGCAATTGTACCGTGTAAAGCGGCAAATTGTACGAACGCTTGTGTGATTGTCTGAATGACTGAACGGGAAATAGAACCTTATCTAATTCCATTCAGACAAACATACAATTTCGTTCAGTTGATACAAGCGTTTGTATAAGAAATTGTACAAAAAATTGTATCGTGTAAAGTGGCCTTAACACAGCGTATGCGCCGCAGCTGTTCGGGATATTGCATTCAAATGAAGCTTTTGACGACTTCAAAAAACGTCTTCACGAATCCATAACTGTAAGTAATCCGTTTTTTACCAGTAACTTGAGCAAAGTATCATTTCAAAAATACCTTCAACCCTCCCAATCAGACTTAATCCCTCCCAGAAATTAGTTATTTTTTAGGACAACGTAGATTTATACAGTAACTAGTGTTTTGATAAATATATAGTTTCCAGTATCTCGAGTACTTGAATAAATGACAATTTCCTGACACACCGTTACTATACCACCAGGCAGACATGTGTACTTTTCCATTAAGAAAATTCGACATGCCCACTACGACCGACACAGTCACATAAATGAATAGATTTTGGAATTTTCTGCGCGTCCTGGCTGATGCGCTTATCACACACAAGGTCAATAGCATCATTCACAAATGATGTAGGCAGGTATACTTCCTGAAGCATGGAAATTATGAGCTGCTTATTCAGCGAAACCCATCTCTAAATTATCCCGTGGAGTGGGTCTCGCATCTCATCGACGTCGAGATTGCAGCCGCATCTTGAGAAGGTGCGAACGTATTTCATGTAGCTTCGCAAGAGTCCGGCACACAAAGTCTGGATCCATAAAGGTAAAAAGATCCACAGCACTAACACATAGAAAGACAGCCAGTTGGACGTTTTCGGGATGGGAGAATCCGTATCCAGCACTTCAAGAGAATATATCACTCAGATTATACGAACCGCCACGTGGATTCGGAATACTTAGAAATAAATGGGAAAAAATAACGGTACAGTTACACAAAGCAAAGCCATAATGAGGTCCATTTATTCGAGGAAGATTCGAAAATCACTCATGCCAAATAAATATCCAAGCACCGACCGGACGACCTAGTAAGGGTCGCGAGTTCGAATCCTACTTAGGACACGGATGATTTGTTATCCTTTGAGTAGAAGTCCAAATTATTTGGTGGAATGAAACTAAGAAATCGAAGCATCTAAAAACCATAATCTAATTATCTTTCAAAATTCTTTATTTTATTAAAAAACAAAAGCTTACACAAAAACGAAAAACAATTCAATCCCAAATAAACAGGATACAAAATAAAATTACCGCTAGAAAATAAAAGCATGATGATAGTACCTATGTCACTCATCTTAATTTTGCGAAACAAAGAAATCAAAAACAAAAAGATGCTGTTATCATCATGTTATTTAAATAACGTCTATTTGAAAAGAATGAAAAACCTCACCAGTCCGAACAGTAGCATGTTTACGATACGTATCTAACGCGTTTGAATGGCGCAAGTACAGCCACTTATCTTCTCAAAACACGTCGAGATATTCTGAAAGTTTACGGTTTACAAAATCATCACCCATAAAAGAGACAGCTTGGATGTTGGAGACAGCACAATCATTCTAAATGAGACTTTTAGGTGGCGGCTTTAACGACAGTAATGTTGGCTTCAAATATGCAGGCAGCATATGGGTTGAAAAAGTTTTCATTCGGGAAGTAAAGAGTGGGTATCTAATAGATTGGGAATCAACACCCGATCGCAGGTTGACTTACAGATTAAATCCTTGACAAAATTTAGTGATCGATGCCTTTTCTGAAGATGGTAAAGATATTTTAAAAACGTCTGCGTGCCTTGGAAGCTTACACAATTAAAATTGAACTAAAGAAACAGGTTTAGAATTTCTTTCCCTTCGCGGACAATAAGGAGCATTAATAATAGATTACATGAAATAACCAGAGAGGAGAGATTAGTATAGGCAATTGATATTTTAGGCTGCTTTTGCACGTATACATGAAAAATAATATTAAAACACACATACCTAATTCATCATTTTGGAGATCTCATTACATTTGTGGCACACATCCAGAAATATTTGTGCAAATCATTGGTGCAGCGACTTTCGGAATGTATGATGTAGCTTTTGGTTGGCAGATTTATTGAACGTGAAACCACCGAGCTCCCTTGATACGTTAGCTGTTGTTAACCATGAAAACGATATTGTATAAACTAACAACATGATTGTTCACTCATCGACAATTCATTCCTGGTGTGGAATCATCCCTGCCACACACTCTTGTGTTGGCTTGCAGGATACGGTGTAGACGTACATGAAAGTTCAACGGAATTCTAAAACTTCAGAATAACGCCAAATCCCTTATCCAATGGAAAGGTATTTTTTTTAATATTGAGGCTGACCCAATCTTATTACCACATATGGTCCCATCAAACATGGTGGAGGAGCAGGCATTGTTAGGCAGTACGCTGTCTGACAAAAAAAATGCCAAGGTAAAGAGAGAGAGGGAAGTAAGAGTGGACGGGCGGAGTGAAACATCTCCAGCTACGATTTCAAGCCTCGCTGCCTCGAGCTAACCACCTCTTCTCGCCCGCCCAACATTACGCAACGTCCGCCCGAATGCCGTTGTGGTTACTGCCTCTCGAAATATTCTTTTCGCGAGACATTAGCCTCGAACTGTTCCTTCACGACGTCTCGACCAGTTTCGCGATGGAAAGTTCATGAATACGACCTCCCATTCAAAATTGCGAGAGCGCCACGAAACGGAGCCTTACACGGGCGAGAAATTATAAGAGATTCGGTTCCAAGCACTTGAGAGCAACATCATACAGAGGATTTTCAATCCAAGGCGCTTAACAAAACGAATTCTACCAACGTGTCGAGTCTACGTGCAGTCTATACTGTAGACATGGTCGCCAGAATAATATTAGGCTGGGATGTCCTTTCCGGCAATTTTTATTATTGTACTGCTTGCGAAAACCCAGACAGGAGTCGGTGTCAGCCAGAAGGTAATAGTTGTCCGGTAGCAGAATAGCAGGAGGAAATAGCTGAAAAAATAGTCCGAGACTTAAAAAAACAACCGTTACCACTCCGTCTCGAGAAATCTACGAACCTTCTCACTCAAAAGCAAGTGATAATTTGAGAGAACTGACCTCATCTGTACCTCATCTAAAAGTATAGTCTGTCCCAGACTTAAACCCTTAGTCGGAATTAGCATGACATTAACAAAAGACGCCAAGGGGTCAAAGGTTTCACATTCTATCGGACGAACAGAGCAGTGCATTACAAATGTTCTCCACACATCATTCAAATTAGGGGCCGGTTAAACAATCGAAAAGGTTTCATATTGATTTCCATGTGAAAAAATTCACCTGGACTGGGAATGCAACCAAGGACCTTTGGCTTTCCGGGCCACTGCGCAGACCACTACGCTATCCAGGATCGGTAATTCATATGGCAATTTTACCTTAGTACCTTGAACCTCAGTAAAATTGCCACGTGAATTACCGATCCTGGATAGCGCAGTGGTCTCCGCAGTGGCCCGAAAAGCCAAAGGTTCGTGGTTCAATTCCTGGTCCAGGTGAATATTTTCATAAGGCGATTAATGTGAATATCATGACCGTTCACTCGGAAAGTTTGATCAATCGGAAGGATCTGCCACTGCCGGGGTTCGAACTCGCGTCTAAGGATGGGGGTCCAGGACTCTAACCACCTCACCACCATGACCCCCTGAGAAGTATTTCAAATTTAAGCATGATAGCATGAACGAAATAAAATACGAGCCTCACTCGATATTTCGTCACAGTTCGAGTTTTCATTTTTATTATCACATAACCAGCCAGAAGATTCACAGTTCTTTGAGCGCATGGGAATTGCAACCGTGCACGCAAGTTTTGGCACAATCTCCATCGCGTGAAGGCTGTGAGACAATCAACGCGTAAGTTTCGACAAATTTCTAACGGAAGCATGAAAAACCTTAATTTGGGGAATTTGGGAAACCGTGCATTTGGGGAATGTTGAAGCGTTTCCACATTCTGTCTAATCGCTTCCCGTGCTAAAAAAATGAAAGGAGAAGATACGAGCATTTCGATTGGCCAAATAAGGTTAAAAATCTCCACAATCCAACCGATGGCTGAAGCCGTCCCCCACGGATAGGAACGGAGCAGGGAGGGGGGGGACCAAAAAGCGATCCTCGCGCATGGACGGAGCGCACATGAAATATGAAAACCTCAATTAAAGGCCGGTCGAGATAATCTAGGGAGGAGCGCTTAAACGGCTGGCTCAAGCCACGACCTCCGGTTCGAATCCTTAACTGTCACGCCGCTGGGATCGCGAGGACCGGTGACGGAAAATTGAACTTCTAAACGGCCATAGCGGCGAAAACTCAACGCATTCCACAATCGCTGTCATTTCAATATGTGGTTCCGATCAAACAGTAATTCCGATTCGAAACGCGAACTTGCACCCGTACTTAATTCCTCCGCGTGTACTGATGCATTCGAAGCGAATCGAGTAAAATTACCACGAACGTGACCGGAATAAGACAGGTCCACAAGAGCAATCGTTGCAGTGCGCTTTTCCACCTCCTGCTAGATCGATTACGCGCTATGGCCCGCTATTAGATACCCAAGTCCTAGACAACGTGCAATGGAAATCGTGGATCCTAGTTAGATAAGTTTCGTAAACTGCCATTCAGCATTTATAGTCACACTAGACACGTTACGATGGCCTGCGTAAGTTTTCAATGGAAAATTCGCAAGCTCACATTCGCAATTTCTAAAAGGTTTCCGGTCTCAAGATACACTAAATCTCCCACAGAAATATAAGGATACGTACTCTGAATAAGAAGATGTCAAAAGATTAAGTAAATGGGAATCATTGTCAGATCGCAGGTTGAAATTTAGACTTAATCTCTTCCACAAATTCCAAGGCAATATTTTCAGTGATGATGTTAAAAATATTTTACGAACCCCAACTTACTATGGCAGACTGGACCATAATCATAACATTAGAGAAATTGATTGCCAAACTGACCGATTCAAAATGTCCTTTTTCCCTCGTACAATTAGAGATACGAATAACGGTAAATATGTCCTAGCGGAGAGTAGCAATGAATAGCATTGGTAGCTGCATGTTGGTATGAGTACTTAAAGCTAACCCTACTAACAGAATGTTTTTGCATGTTTGCTTTGCAATTTCTATCTTTTTTAAATAGTGTAGTTCTGACTACTATATTAACACTATTCCTTTTTTATGTATGATATGTAGTGCATGTTTGGTGAGAAATCACCCCCTGCCACACACCTTTATGGTGGCTTGCAGGGTATTATGTAGATGTAGATGTCAATAATATATAGAACAACACCCGCGGACTATAGTACATTACATCATTAGGATAAAGTTAAAGAGTCGTACAGCAAGACAAATAACTTTTCCCTCCCACAATAAGGGACGTCAGAATAAAATGAGGAATGTCAGAAATGTGAAGGAAAGAGGACGGCAGCGGAAAAGAGAGAAGAATGATAACAGCGACGGGAAATGACCTTCAGAAGGCGATGATGAGGATGACAATAAGGAACAAATTAGATCAAACCTACCATAAGTATAAATTCGAATCAGTGGAATAGCAATTTCTCGAATTCGAATATTAAATCATGACTCGAATATCTCGAATTTCGTATACCTCGAATGCTAAAATTGCAATTGATATGCTAAAGGTTCCAGCATTACCATTTAATGATCCTGTATGTATAATCCTGTAACCATCTGCGACATGTATTCAACAGGAGAAATTCCACGGGACTTCGAGAAAAACATCATCATTCCTATTCCCAAGAAGAAGAGAGCGGAGAAATGCGAAAATTTTAGGACTGTAAGCCTGACGACACATGCATCGAAGATACTGACCAGGATCATCTACAGAAGAATAGAACGAAAAGCAGAGGAGTTCCTGGATGAAGATCAATTCGGATTCAGGAAAAGTAAGGGTACAAGGGAAGCAATATTAGCCCTTAGGCTACTCATACAGAAGAGAATGGAGAAGAACAAACCGACGTTCATTGCATTTGTGGATTTAGAGAAGGCCTTTGACAACGTGGATTGGGATTCAATGCTTGGAATTCTGAAGGGAATTGGAGTGTCCTACAATGACCGAAGAATTATACACAGTCTGTACAAAAACCAAGTTGCTGTGATTAAATCTAGACCCAGCTGTGAAGAGGCAAGAATAAGGAAAGGAGTGACACAAGGCTGCGCACTGTCTCCCGTAATTTTTAATGTTTACATCGAGAGAGCCATAAATGAAGTCAAGGAGAAGTGTTCTGGAGTGAACATCCACGGAGAAACAATCAGTATGCTACGATTCGCTGATGACATAGTTCTCATAGCAGAGACAGAGAAGGAACTGAATAAGATGCTAACAACCATGGAAAGGACTATGGCCAGATATCAGCTGAAGATAAATAAGAAGAAGACTAAGATATTAGTGTGCAGCAAGAAAGAAGAGGCGAAAACCAATGTCAAACTAGGAAAACAAAAACTTGAAGAGGTTAAAAAGTTCTGTTATCTAGGAAGCCGAGTAACCAACGATGGACGAAGCAAGAAAGAAATAGTGAGTATAATAGTCCAGGCAAAGAGGGCATTCTTTCAAAAGAAGAATCTACTTACAGCAGGAAATACAAGCATAGAAGTAAGGAAGCAGTTCATCAGAACATACATCTGGAGCATTTTTCTGTACGGCAGTGAATCATGGACGATGACAGCAGCGGAGAAGAAAAGGGTAGAAGCATTTGAAATGTGGTGCTACAGAAGAATGATGAAGATTAAATGGATCGACCGAGTGACAAATGAAGAAGTCCTAAGAAGAGTGGGAGAAAAGAGAAGTCTGCTGAAAACTATAAAAAAAAAAAGGGACAACTTAATCGGCCACATGACACGATGGACTGATGAAGACTATCGTCGAGGGAAAAGTGAACGGGAAGATTGGAAAAGGCAGGCCTCGTATGAGATACATGGAACAGATTGTGAAGAATGTAAAAGAGAAGAATTACGTCACAATGAAAAGGTTGGCCGATAGAAGAATCGAGTGGAAAGCTGCGTCAAACCAATCCTAGGATTGCTGACCAATGATGATGATGATGCTAAAGGTTATTCTACAAAGAAATTTTTTTGCCTGTTGAAGTAAAAGCTACAAGTTGATTAAATTAAGAAATGAAATCCTGGATTTAAAATATCAAATGTACAATTAAATAAATTTTCTACCAATTATGGACTGTCATTTATTATCGCCTTAATATGTGAGCAGAAAGTGTAAATACGCCATGTTCTGTCCAAATTTAAATTAAATGATGTAGCTCATCAACGCTCCAAATATGATAATTATTCGAGATCTCGAATAACGATTACTTCCTAGTATTTGAGTATTCGCGGGTAGTACTCTCACATCTCTAGTACAAATAGGGTAGATAATGTTGATTTTCTTCGTTTTTGTATACCTGCATTAGTCAAAGTGCATACTAAGAAAATTAAAATATTTCCATATACACATGTGGTGTCCGTCTCACACGGTGACAGCTTTCCATCGGAAGCTGTATTGTATGTGAAGCGTCTTGATTTCCCGCGTGAATTTGATTTATTTTAGAATTTTATATCGACGATGGGACCTGGAATGCGGTTACTAACTAAAGATCGATTACTTTGACACATTGATGTTGGTTCACTCCCTTTCACACTCTGCTGTTGCTTGCATGTAACTGTGTAGAAGTATGTACCGTGATCATTTCCTTCCCAAGGCTGTTACCCTCTTCATTTTTTGCTGCATTTCGTCCAAAAAGCCCATCCTCCTCATCTATCTTCCCCATCATTCCACCCTGACTTCAATAAACAACGTAGCCCCCTTACAAACCTCGCTCACGCAATCACTCTGTCCCCTGCTAATTGCCTTCAGCAACATATAATCTTCCCCAACCGTCCAAGTACAAGAATTTACACAGGCAAAAAAATAATTTACCTTGGATTCATCTGGCATGATTTTTAATCAGTGGAAATTATGCTGAAGGGCAAATCGGGGGAACGTCCTCTATGGTATTTTAATGGCTTGCTCGCAATTCTTAAATTTCCACGCACTTCCTCTTTCATCGTGTTTTCATTTACCTCACTTCTTAGCTAAAAGAGTGCTACGTCAAAAAATACACGTCATCGATAAATAAAAAATAAAATTTCGGACAACATTGGGGACACACGGAAGAAAGGACTTTTGGAGTCTCAATTTCTCCCTAATAATGACTTTTATCCATCTATCTCGCATTTTTGGCTGCAAAAAATTAGTAGAAGTAAATATAAGGAAATACAAGGGGTCATTCCATGCCAATTCACCGAACACTTGTTGCAGCACCATTTCAGAAAAAAATCAAATTTAACGCACTTACTACTACATGTCTGTAAAGCACAAAACCAATTTTTGTTAATTTTTTTTCCATGACCTCAAGGACTTACAGGGCCGTGAAGGTCACAGCGCACTGTAAAAATGAAACTTTCAGTGAGTATCGGTAATTAAAGTTACTCAGAAACTACAGGTTGTAGTAGAACGGTTTAAATACCATTTTAATGATCATAAATTGAGCTTTCATTTGACATAGGCTTTAATAACCTCGCTAGGTAACATTTATGAGAACGATGAGTACAAAGTTTTGATACAAATTGCTGTTTTTTACAACTTTTGCTATTTTTTTTCTTATAGAAGGGTTGTGATCACAAGGTTTATATTTTTGATATAGTATATTTGGGTACCATAGTAAATGTGTGCAAGAAAAAAGTTGTGTGTTTGTAAAGCCTTTAGCTGTTACAAGCTTCCGCAAATAGGAAAAATTGAAAATTTACCATTTTCGGGTCCCTGTATCTCTGGTGGGGGGCTTATTAAAAATTTGAAATTTTCAGTATAATAAGCTATAATTTTAATAAGAATGCACTAAAAATTTGGAGTATGTGTTTTGTTTATTTTGGAAGTTACATCAAACTGAATTTTCAAAAAAAAATTCTCTCGCTCACTTTGTAGAAGCAATGTACAGATTGATGCATATAATTAAATGTTGCCAGAAATAATCCAAATAATAGGGATAACAATATTATAAAACTAGTGCCTTAAAATTCGTAGATTTCAATATCATTAAGAAGCAGGCAGAATATATGTTTGAATTTAACAACGCTAATATCCATGGCATAACATTTACGTAAGTGAGAAGCAAAGAGATCACAGAGGTAGAAACATGGTTGAGTGATTGGTTTGATAAAGCCTTAAGGATTCTTAGAACTGGAGCAAAACACCCCTTTATTCCGATTGCTTACACTAATATACAATGCTTTGTTACATCTAATTCAAATAACTGTGAAGAAGTCCAAATAGTAAGACTCAAATCGAACACACTACTTATTATCAAGGTAAATGATTATGTGGCATTATTTACGACTCTAAGTGATGGCTCGGAGTTGTTGAAAGCATAGACATCAATGTAGGAGACAACTTTGTGCCCTTCTTCCATCCTTCGGGACCTAACACAACATTCAAGTTATCAAAAAAAGACAAGGCGTGGGTACTTAATGAAAATATAATAATGGTTCTTTTTCTGCTCGAATTATCAGCGCCAACTGGACAAGTGCATAATATTACGGAACAGCTAATCAAGAACTTTCTAATATGTTGAGCAAGAAGTAGACACTCATTTAGCCTTTATTATGCGAACAACCTAACTACCTAGTCATATTACCATAATGGTAGCATGTTGATAGCAATTCTACAGGAAGTCCAGTGGAAAAACAATTGAGGATAAATAGTTTGCTTACGTTCCAATGTCCGTCTACATATTTTTTTCTTAGCAGGCACGTAGCCAGTGGGGGGGGGGGGGGGGGGGGGGGGGGGGAATGGGGTGGCTCTGGGGCTTCAGCCCGACCCCGAAATATTTTCACAATAGTTTTGTTGTTCTAATTTAAGTGGCCATGGTATACAGATTACACTGCATATAATTCGTGTCAAGTGTTTTGAAATGTGATCACTAGTTTTATGCATGTGGGTGGGAAATACATAGTTGTTCTTTTCAATCTGATACGTATGTATGGGTTGAACATTATTTTTGGGGCCGGTCAAATTAATGCTTCATAAAAGGGTAAACAGGCTACTTTACCAGTGAGAAAAGACAGCAATGGGGACTGTGAAAGTAAATACAAAGCACTGACAATTAAGGGAGGAGATTTGTAACATGTCGGCTCCGAACGGGCAAACTGATTTGTTTCAGGTTATGCAACCCCCCCCCCCCCCCAAAGCAAATTTTTGGCTACGTGCTTGCGTCTTAGTGAAATTGAAATCTACGAATTTTAAGGCACTAGTTTTATAATATTGTTATCCCTATTATTTGGATTATTTCTGGCAACATTTAATTATATGCATCAATCTGTACATTGCTTCTACAAAGTGAGCGAGAGAATTTTTTTTTGAAAATTCAGTTTGATGTAACTTCCAAAATAAACAAAACACATACTCCAAATTTTTAGTGCATTCTTATTAAAATTATAGCTTATTATACTGAAAATTTCAAATTTTTAATAAGCCCCCCACCAGAGATACAGGGACCCGAAAATGGTAAATTTTCAATTTTTCCTATTTGCGGAAGCTTGTAACAGCTAAAGGCTTTACAAACACACAACTTTTTTCTTGCACACATTTACTATGGTACCCAAATATACTATATCAAAAATATAAACCTTGTGATCACAACCCTTCTATAAGAAAAAAAATAGCAAAAGTTGTAAAAAACAGCAATTTGTATCAAAACTTTGTACTCATCGTTCTCATAAATGTTACCTAGCGAGGTTATTAAAGCCTATGTCAAATGAAAGCTCAATTTATGATCATTAAAATGGTATTTAAACCGTTCTACTACAACCTGTAGTTTCTGAGTAACTTTAACTACCGATACTCACTGAAAGTTTCATTTTTACAGTGCGCTGTGACCTTCACGGCCCTGTAAGTCCTTGAGGTCATGGAAAAAAAATTAACAAAAATTGGTTTTGTGCCTTACAGACATGTAGTAGTAAGTGTGTTAAATTTGATTTTTTCCTGAAATGGTGCTGCAACACCTTTTTTAAAAATCTGTTGAAATGGTATGGAATGACCCCAAGGTAAATTTATAGTGGATTCGACATCTTATAGAAATTTGACGAACAAAAGAAAATGTAATTTGATCAGCAACATAATATTTTGATTTAATATTTTAATAAATATCCTTTAATTTTAATATTTTGGGAAAATAAATATATACAACAGCGTTCAACAGAGTCTTGTCCGCTTTAACGCCGATTCGTCCGAAACCAAGGTCTGGCTCGAATGCTCTTCGCTACTCCGATCCTCCACGTAAACATTCGCACGTGACGAAAAACTGCGACGACATTCGGTCAAGGAAGGCCCAGGCTGGTGGCTATAACAGAGGAGTGTCGGATAGGACGGCAAAATAAGCGTCTGAGCGGCAGTCTGGAGCTCGGGCTACTCGGCGTCATCTGCGTCGAGGCGGAAACGGGCGAATCAACGCTCGCTGGTTCAAGGTCGTTAGGTGGGCGAGCGAAATAACTTCGCGCGCTCTAAAATCTATTGCTGCGATAGATTCGTACCCAGGGGGAAATCTCCATTCCAGGGGAATCCACCACACTTCCATGATTACACTATGTAACGGAAGTGGTCAACTTTCACAGATTTTAAAGGAACAATTTTACGCACAGTCGTTCATATATTTGGGAAGTTTCCCAAGCCATTCATTGCTTCACTCGTCCGAATCCTTAAGACTACTCGGTTAAAAACTCTATTAGGGTTATATCTATCGATATTTACATTTATAAGCTTTTTAATTTTTTCAACGAACACCCGAATCAACGTGACAGTGTTATCCCAAAAAATCTCGGAAGAAAGATAAAGAGCACGTTAAATCGCTATTTGGTGCATAATGGCATATTCGCGAAATGGATACTATGGATGGGTTTCCGGTAAACAATATGGAAGGATATGAAGATATTAATCGGACTAATTTTTCGAGCAATTAGCACCTTCACGTAGTAATCGCAAGCGAAACGAGCTGGTTCGATAGAAAAGGCGCTGCAGTCGCCTCTTACAATAAGATCTAGTGCCTTCCCGGCGACTAATATGAAGGAAATATTCTCGGGTCTTCCACCGGGTTGAAAAATACAGAGTGGCCTACGTTTCGAAGTTCGACTCGAACTCCATCTTCAACGCAGGTGAAGACAGTGTTCGAGTTGAACGTCGAAATGTCGGCCACTGAATTATTTTTAACCCGGCGGAAGTCCGGAGAAGACTTCCTTCATCTATAACTAGTTTGTGCCCAAAAGGCTACTTCGAGGGTGTGTACCATGAGAAGAATAATCTCCTAGCATGCAATAAGACAAACGTACAACCTCAAAATATAGGTAGTTACAATACTTAATTATAGAAATTTGTTAATTATGCAACCAGCAGGCATGTGCAACAATGATTAGCACATAACAAGGAATACAAGTTATCTGTAATTCTACTCCTTTAGAAATGACCTTGAACTCAAAGCAGTAGACTGGGATTCGAGGGCGTTTTCATTGCATTCGGTCCCAAATCGTAGACAAAAGCGAAGGAAATTCCTCGTAAGCTGGATGTATCAGGTACGCAAGGATTTAGTTAACATGTGCTATTACTGTTCGGAACACCTATCATATGCTCCACACTCTAAACTACCAACATTACACCTAGTATTGTTCGCGGGAGAAGAGATATTTCAAATTTATCCGTGAGACCATCTCTGTAATCTTGTTTTCTGTTTGAGTCAAATGTAATACTGCGATCTAAATACATTTCTAACTTCATCGTAAAAGAGATCAGCTTCAAATTTCCTCAACAGATAGCGTACATTGTAACCTACGATCCTATAGCGATCTCCATCTGAGCTCTTCTGTTGCGCTTGTAACACGAATGCAAGTACCAACAATTCCAAGGATTGCTATTTCACAGTGGATTAATACTTGCCACACTTCCCTACGAGGTGACGCCTATCTTCAGACGGGACTGCTAATTCCGTGCCCCCGTGAAGAGCGGCGTGAACGTAACTTCCCACGCCCGGAGCGATAGGAAAAAGTCGCGGCCGTCTGCCCTCGCGAAGCCGAGGCATTGCCGTGCCGGAACTACGGACCGTTCGATAATGACGTCTGCTTTTTTCGACAATATTTGAAGCCTCCCTCCTCCACCTCGCCCTCTTTCGTCCGCGCAAATCTCCCGAAGCCGGAAGCCAACTTTCTCCCCGGTAGCGCGGCATCAGCCGGAGAACAATATCCTCCGTTAATGCGATGAATTCTTCACTAATAAGGTCAAAATAAAGACAAATGGACGAACTGAGAGATGAATGCACTGAGCAAATGAACGCGTCTCAAACAATGCGCGATTACGGGTTAATCAGACGCAAGATTCAACAGCAGTAGCTTGATCCCAAAGGATAGAGACCGCTGGAGAAACTATAAAGAGCTGCTGCTCTGCTTGCTTTCTTTTCTGCGGCCCGACGAGGGCTTTTGCGGTTTTCCTCCCGGTCGGAGGTTTATTCAGGGTCGACGTCGCTCCCGGGGAAAAAAATATAGAAGAATAAAATTGAAAAACTTACGCTTCCTTCAAAACCTACCCCTGAGATTATAAAACAAGACATATGATTCGACGGATTTTCACCATTGCTATAATTGCTATTGAGATTTGACTGCGCCGATGCGCAAATTGTAAATAACAGCTTGGGATTTTAGGTGCTCCAGCTGCTTAGGTTATATAGCAACGTCAAAGCTAAGCTCTATATCTTTCTTTTCTCGTACAATTAGGGATATAAATAACTGTAAATATATCCAATAGCACAAATGTGAATAGTGAATAGATAGCAGAGGTAGTTGCATGTTGGTGTAATGACTTTAAACTAACGCAATTAACAGCATGTTTTTGCATGCTTGCTTTGCTATTTTTATCTTTTTTAAATTGTGAAATTTAGACTAGAATATTATTAATATTCCTTTTTATGCAAGATGTGATATGCATGTTTGGTGTGAATTCACCCCCAGCCTTACAACTTTATGGTGACTTGCAGGATATTATATAGCTGTAGATGTATATCTTATGACACACAAAAGCCATGACAAGAACCCTCGATCGTCGGGCCACCAAGCACGTTAACTACCTATCTACCGCGGTTCGCAAAATTAGGGAGAAATATGGATTTTGACTCAACTTTGACCGCGTACCAATTAATTAGACCAATGACTTTGCTGAGGAACTCGAAGGTTGACTTCATCCAATCTTCGAGGTAGGATGAAACCCTATGGGAGTGAAAATTACATACGCAGGATGAGTAAGTTTTCAGATTACCGTCGGAAATAATAATTAAACGCAACCAGGTTAAGTTACGCAGGAAAATAACTTGACTGCATCCGAGATCATTCGGTCTAGTCGAATATGTTATTCACACCGCTTTCAAAACATCCAATGTTTTTAGTTAAGCCCCACCTTGAGTATGCAGCCATTGTATGGCATCCGAATGAATTAGGTTTGATCAGAGAACTAGACAGTGTGCAGCGTAGAGCAGCTAGGTTCGTTAAAAGCTGTTACGATAGGTTGAGTAGTGCTTCAGAATTAATACAAGAATTAGGGTGGGAATCATTATCAGAGCGTAGGTTAAAATACAGATTAAATCTATTAGAGACATTTCAATCAGTTAGTTTTACTGAAGATGTTAGGCACATATTAAAAACACCAGCATATTATGCTAGATTCGACCAGATAAATAATATTGAAGAGATAGATTGTCGTACTGATAGATTCAAAATGGCATTTTCCACCGTACTATAAGAGAACAGAATAGAAAGCATAGCAAAGGGATAGGCAGCGGAAATATTTTAGAATAGTCTGTAGTACATGATGCATTTATTAATCCCTTAAATACCATAGATGCTAACAATCTAGTTGCATGAGACCCTATATATCTTCATCCCCTTCCATACACCCTCGCGGTGGCTTGCAGGGTATCGTGTAGATGTAGATAGATGTAGATGAATGCATGGAATTGCAAAAATACTTCAAATCGCGTGTAAAATATCAGAGGAGCATAATTTATGTTCATAACAAAATCAAGATACTACCCACATAATTACCGCAAAACCGCAAAAAGTACGCAGCGGAATTGAATAGGATAACTGTAGAATGGAATAATAAAACAAGAGATTAACTGTCACCGCCATCATAAACGTCAAATATATACCAGTGCTATCGAATTCTCAGGACAATTACGCTTAAGTACATTACCAAATTATGACAAATCACCTTCATTTCGCAAGACTCTAATTTTTATGGCATTCCACACTGAAAAAAAAAACAGTAAGCGATGGACTATCACCAGGGTGATCTCAAATAAACCATAACACAAATCATAATCACAAATAAACCTCTAACAATGTTCATAAGTGTACTCAGTAGGGTGGGCCGAAAAAAGGTTATTTTTCGGATCAAATTTGCTCTATGCGGGAAAGTTGTGTACTGATATCAGGATCTTACAGGCAATTTTTTTTCGAAATCGGATAATATTAACCACTGCCACCCGAGCTCTAAAAGTTTTAAAATTTTGCAAAAATTCAGGCGGAAATGGGAAACAAACTGTTTGGAGAATAATTTGTTACAAACACTGGAATATAGGTAAAGATCAGCAATAGATACATGTTTCCACATTACAACACTGAAATTTGAAGTATATTTGAGGAAATCTATGGCTTATACAATGCCTAAGAATAAAAAGCAAATTTAGAGTATAGGCAA
The DNA here is from genome assembly GCA_933228895.1 of Platycnemis pennipes. NCBI lineage: Eukaryota > Metazoa > Arthropoda > Insecta > Odonata > Platycnemididae > Platycnemis > Platycnemis pennipes. Next base: position 118,060,592 of record OW121850.1, read on the forward strand.
TCCGCACAACACAAAAAATTTACAGGCTCCAAGCATCACTGCAAATAGCTCACTTCTGGGAGCCGTATTTGGAATAAATTAATATTTTTTTCGAATGCAATTCCTTTATTAATGTCTCATCCTTCATTTGGCTATATATATAATACTTTAAAACAGACGGAAAAGTTAAACATTTTAAAACTAACCTCAATTATGATGAAGAATTTTATGCACGTTGAGCAATTTCCACAAAAAAATCAGTTAATCAAGGTACAATAAAGGCACAGCCAGATCAAGTATTTAAGAAGCTCTTTGCTATTTTCGTGGAGAAACTACCCATAACTCACCACGAGGTGGCTACTATCGAGTTCCACCCGTGCCCTCCCAAACCACCATTCCATGGGGCACGTTTGTAGGTATATGGCTGTCACTCGTTCTTATTATACCTTATACTGTGTTTTATTTTCAAATTTTGGTTGAAGTTTTCTGTCTTTGATGCATGATAATACCCATCCTTGCCTGCTTTCTGGACTGCACACAGATTTTGACCCACCGTAATTATTTATACCATCCTTTCCATCGCTAGCGTGTGGCATGGAAATAGGGGTACTGTAAACAAAGCCTCTTCCTTCAGAATATCTCTCAAATCTTATGGTAAAAGGAAAAAGCGGTGCGTTTTGAAACTAACTTAAATTACGGCGAATAATCACGGCCTGATATTCATCAAAACCTGATTCAAACATTTATTTTCTTCGAAATATACTGCAATATCCAATTACTGGTTCTTTCTCCACCAGAGCTGCGGATTTTCTTCGCAAATCCAACAAATTTGGGTGTCGTAAATTCTCTTGAATTAGATTGCAAAAGGAATGGGTGTTCACTCGGAGACAAAGCGGGCCGCGCGCTGGGAAAGAAACTACGTATCAGACATTGTACTGCACTAGTGGAGTCCAAACGAATTCTTTTGTTACAAAGGCTGGCATAGGTACGATCTGCTCATCAGAAGATAGTAGCATTTTCTAAGAACTTCGATAAAATATCGTGGTTCACTGTAGAAAATGATAAACCGAAAAGTCCCATAATCAATGGATTTTCTCCGTGTACCTAGTATAGTACCAAGTATATACGTGCTCCTCCAACCGGCACTTTCTTGGAAAACCGGGAGTTAACTTTTCCTTAAGCGATTGTAGATACAGCTAGCTCGACGTGAGTCAGGTATGACAAAGATGGCCAGTGGTAGATCTAAGGAAGGTATGAATGAGACGGGGGACGGAGGTTATCCTTATCTTGCCCCAGCGATGAGTTGATAGTGAATACTTGGGTAAATAAAATGGCATAAAATTCTCAGACAGGTCATATCCCATTGTAAACCCTCGTAACTGATGCTTAAACTCCCTCATCTCATGCTGTTACTATCTTTACTCATTAAATCACCATATTCGTTGCAATGTTTTATTTTACTTGGGGGTTCCCGTCCATTTTCGGACAAGATGCGTATTTCACTTCATAAGCTTGAGGTAGTCAGTCACTTGGTATTCATTGCTGTAAGGAAATAACTACATTGTGCAGCGTACTGAGGTTCAGTTGCAAGAAGATTGACGCAATGGCGAAAATACAGAAAAAGCATAAAAGGTGTGGAGTGGAGTGCCTGATATTTGGTGCACCCCAAAAGTTCGCGGGTAGTGTTTTGCCTCCTTATGAGGAGATGATGAAAATGTTTTTGTACTCTCGGTACATTCAAGAAGAAAGTGGAAATACTGATACATTTGTGCCAGGAATCGTGGAGACGGTGGCTTATGCCGTTGAAGACATTTGGAATAGATCCTCTGTACCAGTTATCGGACATAGGTAAATTATGAGACCAATTATTCAATATCATGGAAAATACCGCAATATTCTTCGATCTGTCAACAAGAAGACTTTCGTCGATCTGAAGCAAGACTTTCTTCGTCACGCGCGTCAGTGTTTTGATGTTGCAGCATGTAAATGCTCTAATGGGACTGATTGTGTTTGTGATAATACGACCAAAGTGCCATGTTTAGAACGTGAATTCCTTCAGGACCAGAGAAGTGATAGAAAACTGATTACCGGTGCCATTGACGTCCAGGAAACTAACTAGAGGAAGAGGAAATGGAATAGTTTAGAAAGAAAAAGATGATCAGAATGTTCCACGCTACCTGAGCAAGAAGTTTCCGAGATTTGGAAAGAGTCAAGTGAAGAAACGTCTGCAGATGAAGAACTACGCGACGCAAGTTATGCTAATGATTTTTTGTAAAATAAAAGGTGGGTGTAAATAATATAAATTTGTCTAGATTTGCGTCTGCCTGTGAAAGATTCTGTATATTGAAACGAGCTGCCGCAACAGTCGCATCCGCGCTTCTAGTTGATATCGGGATGGTTTCTCAAGGAGACCACGTGCTTTTTCAAGTGGAGAATGCCAGGAGAGTCTTTCAGCGAGAAGTCCGGAGAAAATGGTTCATTCCAGGTGGACCACTGCAGAAAATCGCATTCTTCGATTATATGTTTCAACGGAAACTCCTTCAAAAGAACTGATGACATTGGCAACTTTTGTGACGAAAGTATAAACTCCTATGTGGTTTGCGATAAAATTGAGAACAGGATGCGCGGAAGGTCCGAAGCATATCATGAACATGATTCATTTCATAAAATATATGGATTGAGACATCAAATTACGCTTTTATTCAATCATTCAGGGAAACGCTGTTTTTGCTCACCCACAGAATATTCGGCTTGCAATGCTAGCCAGTGAGAGAAGACCGATCTGTTGAATGGCCGTCGAAAAATATTAAAATCAAGAGAAAATCAGAAAAAGGAATTTAGGAAATTCGAACTTCTAACTATGAATTTTGATGCACAAGATTACGTCGACTTAGTTGACTGGGAAACAAATGAGGTAACTCAACCACCTTTAATAGCTGATATCACAAGCAAAGATTTGGGAGATATTCTGAAAGAAGGGGCTTTGTTTACAGTACCCCCATTTCCAGTGTTGTAATCTAGAAACATGTAGCTATTGTTAACCTTTACCAATATTCCAGTATTTACTACAAATTATTCTCCATAACCGTTTGTTTCCCATTTCCGCCTGAATTTTCGCAAAATTTTAAACTTTTAGAGCTCGGACGGCAGTGGTTAATATTATCCGATTTCGAAAAAATTTTGCATGCAAGATCTTGATATCAGTACACAAATTTCCCGCATAGGGAAAATTTGATCCGGAAAAAAAAACCTTTTTTGGCCCACCCTAATACTCGGTATAACTAGGTTTTAAGGCCGTATGACATCACGCTCGTCAATGCGCAGTGAGATGCATGAAGAGATGCAGTGGGAAAATAGGATATAAAATGATTGCTGGGAAAACTTCACAAGCGCATTAACTGCCAAGCGGAAAATTACTCTTCTTTTTCCGAAATTCTATGTTTTCAATCGAGTGATTTGGGTCTTTTCATGACTGAGTAAAATGGCCTTTAGAAAGGGCTAAAAAGGAATAAAACAAAGACTACAGTAGTCATACTTCTAATCTCGTGTCAGAAAAGTGGCACTCAGTGGAGACCTAGAACTAACGGAGGCAACGCAACTACTAAAACTATATTCAACGTTTCCATGGACTTGGTCATGTTCTCAGAAAAACTAGGTGCAGCGGGGACAATCATCGCTGGACATGGAATGGTCTAAAATACACGCTAATCCCCGTCTTTCTAGAACTAAAAATCGATACAACCAACAATGAGCAAGCCAGTTATGTGAATCCCAAAAATGCAACCAAAATTTGGCCAGACCACCGAACACACTAAAAGAAATATCGGACTACTGTCATTCTTCGAACTGATCATCTTAAGGTTTTCGAATCGTCTTGCAGTTGCGTTTTCAGCACAACTCACCACTAAAACAATTAAACGTTCAACTAATAGCACCAGTCAGAATGCCTTACTGCTATTTGCTACAAGAAAACCTTCGGACAATTCCACAGGGACAGAGAATTCTGTGGAGAAAACTGACACTATGGAGAAACGTAATTAAACAGGTAAACAAGCGATAAGAATAAATGCAGTTAGCAAATGAGTAGTAATATGGCCTGCTGATGGAAGGTTATGTTCCTGCATAAACATTTTGACGCCATGGTACCTACGCAGAAGCAATGAAAATCGAGAGATATACTATCGAACAGGGATATATAAGAACTTGATTTCCTCATGAACCACCCACAAGCACTGCTGAACGCTAGTTCAACATATGAACTCCCGCATCATCCGATTCTATTATCAGTTTTTCTCCCCTATTTAATTCTTTCCTCTACCACCCCCTACCACACGCTATTATGGCAGCCCCTAGGGTAATTCCGGTAACTATGATTTTTTTCTAACAGCTGGTAAGGCGTCAAACAATGGTCTTCTAGTTACGATATGTTCTAGGGGATATCTCTACGAACGCCATATACTTGCGCACGGCTTCCGAGTGTCAGGTTGGTACTACAGGTGCTGGCATGCTTGGTGATCTTCAGCCTCTGCCACACAACCTTGCAGGGTATCGCGTAGATGTAGATGAAATTCACTTCCACAATTCGTAGTGTTCAAGTACATCAACAAAATACACTGCGAGCCACCGCGAGGGTGTGTGGCAGGGGGTGAACTTCACCAAACGTGTACTACTTATTTGACACTAATAGATACAAAGCTACTACAAACTATCGAAACAAGTTAGATATAATGGTCACGTGCAGATAACTAGGATATCTAAGTCTTGTACGTAATCTTGGAGGAAGCATTATCTCTCCCTTTCCACGCTTCCTGATTATAGAACGCCAACACATTTTCGTTCACCCCAGGCAGTCGAGATTCGAGCGGCTATCCTGTGGTTGAGGAAATTGTCCGGACGCATTTCCCGGTTAGGAAAATTACGCTGCTAGTAGGCGGAGGGTACGCCTGAACCGGGGTAGGTCAACATTCGTCCCAGAAAGCGCGTCGTGCGAGGACGCTCCCGTAACTCGAGAGAGGGGCGTGAGAAGTTGCAAGGGGGACGGCTAGGGGGGGCGTCGAGCGGAGAGGCCCAGCGGCCTCCTCCGAGTTGAAACGGCGGGCCCGCCGTGATTCGGACGTCGACGGAAGAGGGCTTCGGGACTGAAGGCCAGGCGAAGGATGGGCCACTGCCGGGGACCGAAGGCCACCGACTGGGGAGCAAGTGCTCGGACCTACGACACGCACTCGGAGGGGAGGGGGCGCTGACAGGAGGTCAGCGGCGTGCATGACGTCACCGCCCCCCTTTCCTCTCTCGCACGAGGAGGGTGATGGACCCCTGACGGCCATCTCGCACCGAACGCCAGCTCACCGGAAGGCGGAGAGCAAAATGGCACCAAGGGAACGAACCCGCTTGCTACGCAATATCACTTTTCTCGGATGGTCGAACTTTCTCCTCCCACAAGCTAACTCGAATAAAAAAACAGACCGTGGGAGAAGAGGTAGCTGGCTCTCCTGGAAACTGGCGGAAGGGGTTCCGGCGATTCCTCCGCGTATCCCATTCCACACCTTTCCTTCCAAACCCTCGCATGCCTTCCCAAACCACCAGGACGACGGCTGACAGAACACAACACCTTAAAAGCAAACTGAAGACGTTTGTCATCGATGCTTCCCTCCCAACTCCACTAATTCGCCAAGGGGATACTCCTCTGGAGACAAATAACACCAAGAAGTCGGTCTAAAATTACAAGGGAGTGTGAAAAAGCGCTGGGTATCTTCTCTCCAATGACTGCCCTTGCGAGAAAAAAACTTCGGACCCGCAGCCGTGAGAAAAACCAACTCCAACAGAAGAGAAATCAACTTAACAGGACTTCATCTACTTTTTCAGCATTTAAAACTAATAACAACGATATAATGTAAGATCTCTACCAACGAAGATAGCAAAGGGCCTACAGCCTGGTACCGGTAACAAAGGATAACTTATCTTCCTCTTTAGCGAGAACCGGTGGAGTGTCAATAACTTTTCTGGCCACAACCCAGTTCAGTGGAGGAAAAGAAATCTCCGCCCACTACTTTTATCTTAAATACGACCTCAATTTTCCACCTCTCGATTATCAGCACCCCAACAATAATCACCTCTGGGTTGAATGTACATACTATTTACTAATCCTTTCTATACAGGATATGTAATGAATGTTTAGTATGAATACACCCCTGCCACACATCTTTATAGTGGCTTGCAGGGTATTACATAGATGTAGATGTATTTCACTGCTCAATGTCTCCAGCAATTTTGACGCCATTTGATCCCGGCGACTTCTGCCGGCTGTGCTACCGAGAACAGATAGCGTTCAAGGAACTTTTTCAATGGCATTCACCTTTCTAGCCTTTTTTTATTTAATAGCCTTGTCGCCGCAGCCTCCAACCATCTCTGTCTTCAGCCACCCTCTTCATTTCAGCATACGAGCTGCATCCCATTTCCATCGCCATAACTTTTAAATAGGTAGGAAGTTCTTGGTCGCCCTCTCAGTTGTCTGCCAAGAATTTTGCCTTCCAAAAATTTTGTATGAAGGTATCATGCCAGAGCAGATGTCCGATGAGCGTAGCTTACCTTGTATTACTACCTTTCTAGTCTACAAAAATTTATATTTGTGTATATGTGTATCCATTCGTCACTATATGGTGATATCCCTAAGCGCTGAAGTTAATTCGGAATGTTCTAATATCTTCGCATCCACCCCCTAAAATAAAAGCAGATTTCTACCTCCCTCCGCGTTGGTAAAGCATTACTTGATATTCTATGAAGTTTCCGTCTTAAATTTGTGGTTGATTTCGCATCAGGGTGCTAGATAATCAACAATCGCGCTGGAGGGGGTAAACAGCGTGCATTAAAATGAGTTAGCGCGTTGCAGATCACCGACTGAGCTACTCATCGGCAAGATTTGTAAAGGGACGGTACGATAACCTTATTAGCGTAACCAGTCTATTAAATGAATTAAAATGGGAATCATTGTTAGATCGCAGGTTAAATTCAGACTTAATCTCTTAAACAGATTCCAAGACCATATTTTCAGTGATGATGTTAAAAATATTTTGCGAACTCCAACTTACTATGGTAGACTGGACCATAATCACAAAATTAGAGAAATTGATTGCCGAACTGACAGATTCAAGATGTCCTTTTTTCCTCGTACCATTAGGGATATGAATAACGGTAAATATATCCAGTACGAGTGTAACAATGGATAACATTGGTAGCGGCATGTTGGTACAAGGACTTGAAGCTAACCCAAAAAACAGCGTGTGTTTGTATGTTTGCTTTGCTATTTTTATGTTTTTTTAAATAGTGAAGTTTAGAACAGTATATAAATACTAATCCTTTTTTATGCATGATATGTAGGGCATGTTTAGTGAGAATTCACCCCCTGCCACACACCTTTATGGTGGCTTGCAGGGTACGATGCAGATGTACATTCGACACTTAGGAGGTGGGTCTGTTTTTGATTAAAAGCACACGGTGCAAGAAGCTCAAGGGCATGGGGCAATGAGCTACATTCGAGGCAAGAGTTGCGGCTGATGAAATAAACTTTAGCGATAAAAGAAACATTAGACGCGACGAAAATAGTACCTGCTATGAAACGCAGAAATGCCCCAAGGTGGAAACGTCGGCAAATACTGAACTAACAAGAGCTCTTGAAGGTACTTTACCGCTCATTTGTTCGCCTAGAAGCCATTTAGTAACAGATTGAATTCGCGAAGAACCTTATGGAAATGATTAGAGGAACGATTAGTGTAATAGGGACTGCCGTGCGGATAGGTTTAAAACTTGTATTCCCGCGAAATATATTATAAAAAATCGTCATAATAAAGGGATATATGAGCAATAAACGAAGTATAGCGAGAAGTAGATCCGAAAAAGTTCCAAACAGTACCAACACATATTAACTGATGTCTACAGCAACATAACGCAAATCAGTAGAGAATTCAAACATTCTCACAAAGTACAACCTTTCGTAACTTCAGGCATACATTAGCACGTGCCTCGCGAACATCTAAATAACGCAATTTTATTGCTGTAACATCACTTCATCTACGGGATACCCTGCAAGCCACCTAGAGGGTGAGTGGCATCTACATCTACATGATACCCTGCAAGCCAAGGCGAGGGTGTGTGGCAGGGGGTGAAGGTCACCAAGCATTCACTACTAGCATGCAAGCAAGCAACTAAAGGGTCTCATGCAACTAGATTGTTAGTATATATAGTATTTGAGGGGTTAATACATGCATCATGCACTACAGAATACTCTAAAATATTTCCCCTACCTATCCCTTTCCTATGCTGCCTATTCTGTTCTCTTATAGTACGGGGGAAAAATGCCATTTTGAATCTATCTGTACGACAATCTATCTCTCTAATCTTATTGGCAGGGGACTTGATCGAATAAATGAACATTTCCCCAATTTATGGAAGACTTCTTCGACAACAGATGATTGACTGACATGAATTACAAATAACAAACATGCAGTCCAATTTTCCCTAAACGTCTTCAAGCGATACTTCATATATGATGGTTATTTCATGATTTCAGTAAATAAGTTACCTAAAGCGGTTTCCCCACGCTAAGCACCACGTGATTATATCACGAAATACCTCTAAAGCGCCATCAAAGCTCTTTCGAGATCCTAGGAGATTTCCAATAATAGTATGCCTTTTTTGTCATCTATTTCAAAGAATCACTGCAGCACAATGCTTTATATTGCATCCTATACTTTTTTCTGTACCCCTCCACTCGTCCATGTCATATCTCACCATATCAAGGTACTTATGTCAAGGTGTTACTTTGGCATTTTCCGTTTTAGCTGAGTAGTTATGTATCACGACCGATCTCGCAACTCGACATAACTTTATCTCATGAATTGCTACGATTTAATTAACTTGAGCCGACTACTAAGACCATTTTGATTCAATGCACTTTGTAAGAACGAGCAAAAGCATAAAATTCGTTCACGTATTTCCCCCAAAGCAGTTTAAATGGCACGTGACACTAGGGCTATTACGAACAACTCTAATCTTCATGGAGATTTCAAAATCCCTTCATTACAGAGGTTGGAACACGAACTGAGAGCAACGACGGACGCGTGCATACAAGTATCTGTGCTATTCATCCAAAGGGGCAGTGCACAGGCATGCATACACCCCCTTTGTACTCATGGAGGGAAATCTCGCGTTTCCCCATTCGTGAAACCTACACCATAATCCTATCAACTGAAACGGCCTCGTAATTACTAAGGGGTCTGCAACAGAATACAACCACCTCATGCAGAGAAGTGGCAAGAGAGAAAAACCCCAACGCTTGACACAACCAAGGACGATGCAACGGGTCACGCGAGGTCAAGATAGGAAGGAATATATTCACTCTGGGTTCTCAAGAAAAAGAAAATGTAGCCATTGATCCACCGTAAACTGAAAAATGTTTTTGAAAGAGAATAAAGGACGGGTCGACACGAACCCTGTACAATCACCGGCACAGCGGGTAGGATAATAAACGCTCCTTAAGAAGCTCAGTCGATTGGGGTTGGAGTGCATTGCAATTTATACAATGATTTCAATCACAGAAGTAAATTTCATAGCGCAACAGGACGAATATATTAATGCAACAATCATGGTAGGCACCACAAGACTGGCTCAAAGGCAAATGGCACAATTCAATAACTGTATACAATTGGCAAAACTCACTCAGACGATGCAGTAGGTAGTTTTTAAATAGCGTAGTTTTGAACACCACCTATACAAGTACTAATCCTTTTTTTATGCATGATATGTAGTGCATGTTTGGTGAGAGTTCACCCCCTACCACACACCTTTATGGTGGCTTGCAGGGTATTATGTAGATGTAGGACGATGAACAATTTCGTTCGCCGTGAGCTCTGCAAAGGTTGCCCGTTGACCTTTATACGTCCTCTATTGCACAACTACATGATTTAAGTGCTGCAACATTGTACACTTTTATGGCCAAGCGACATGAAAATGCCTGAAATTTCACATATTGAAATTGCACATATTTAGCGTGCACAATAACAACATCACGAGTCAACAATTAGCCAACACCCATGCGCTCTTTGTGGTCAAATGTGTTGACAACGCCACCGCTACAGCAAGCGATGACCTGAAACCTTTCTAACCAGTAATCACTTCGTAACTTTGTAGACATATCATCTAGTTGCACGTAACACCGATACTTAGCCTGTCTTCATGAGGTAGTACCATTGTAGCTCTTAATTTGCATTCTAGTAGTGCATGTATGGTGATTTTCACCCCCTGCCACACAACCTCGCGGTGGCACGCAGGGTATTATGTAGATGTAGATGAAACGATATGGTAGAGATTTAGCCTAGTGAACAAGACCTTGGGCTAATGACCGTAAGTACCAGGTTCAATCCCAGGAGATGAACCTTTACATGCGTTCAACTTAACCCAATCTCAGTGATTTCCCTTGTACCACATCTTTCCGGTAAACTACAGGCAGAAAAAGGAAATGAACAGGAATCCCTACTCTGATGCGTGAATTTCACACTCCTCGAAGATAAGTTATTGGGTGAAATCCTCCCACCACAACCATTGTGACCTTCACGTTGAACTCTGCGGTTAACAGAGAGACAGCCTAAGAAATTATGGGCATCGACCTAGTAGAAAAAGACTAGACAAGAATAGCGCTGAAGTTTGCAGTTGTGTCTCTCCCTACCTTGGATGTTACCTCTGTTTACAGGCCTCTGTAATCTTCTGCCCACACAGCATTATTCATCTACATCTACGTGATACCCTGCAAGCCACCGCTAGGATGGGAGGCAGGGGGTGAAGATCACCAAACATGAACTATTGACATGCAGAATAAGAATTCTAAGAAGTCGTTTGCATTCCTCATAAATTTATTTCAAGTAGTATTTTATCTATTAGTTCATGCGCGTATGACGACTATTAACCTCCTGCCACACACTATCGAGGTGACTTGCTGAGTGTTCAGAGTAAATAGATGTCCTCGACAATTCGCTAGAGCATTCTACAGGGGATGTAGTGGTAAGGAAAAATAGGATGCATTGGGAGTGGATACTGCTTTGAATAGACCACCATTTACTTATCCTCACAACAAAAAATCATAGGTCGATTGATAAAATATTTTTAGATAGGAACAGGGAACCATAGAAAAAAAGGGAAGACTGCTTTGCACGCGGAATGGTCTTGACTGGGACCCAAAAAATTAATTTATAGGGAATACAAAACGACGGGAAAGACCAAATCTCTCGAGTACGAAAGTAAATATGTAGGTAATACCGAGACGGTAAAAAAATGGAGTCACATAACCAATAATTAAAATGAAAATTCGATCTCCTTTATGAAAACGATGGTTACCGAAAGTTCTTGAGCAAAGTTCATTTCCTGAAATCGATAAGAAAGAAGTTAAATAGCTTTAGGACAATCATCGCCGCCTACCACACTGACTTGGAATGGCAGCATTGTTTGCGTGAAGTCAACGGATAATTCGATGCAATGTATACAGCGGAAATGATCTTTGCAATTTAATTCACGATCAAACGGTGGTACATTCTTCATTAGAAAACCGGTCGCAAACGATTGTATTTCCCTTTGGCTGAACAGAAATGGGAACACTGGCACAAATGCTTAATTTCACTAAACCAGTCCACAAAAACTGGATATCGATATACTATCCGACTCTAAAAGAGAAGGCTAAGTTCTAGCAATAACTTCCGAAATGAACCAAGAAAAAAGCGGCAATAAATATGGCACGTTGTCAATATGGCTATCACACGATGCACAGATTTCGCTGGCAGTTCTAGCACATTCTCTCCCTGTACCTTAAAAGGCTTTCCAACAACCTGCCTTCTCCAAAGTGATCACACCAACGTCAGGATTTCAAGAGTTATTCGCCGATTTGGCCAATGAACGAATTTTTTGCGTGAGTTGACAATGGAAGGAAGAGAGAAAGAGGCAATGGAAGCCACAGGAAACTTAAGTCGATCAGAAAACACATAAAGAATAAATTACGCCATGCTGAAATCAAACAATGGATAGGATTTAAAAGTTATTGGCCAATGGACGTAAAGCGTGATGAATGCTGGAAAGAATTTGTGTGCGTGCAAGATGAGGAGAATTGTCTATGAACGATTTTCCCGAGAAGTAATGGAAAAAGCAGGAAAATATAAACAACTTATGTCATGGGATGGTATAAATGACGTCAGATCATTTAAATTTCAGCAGACGCATCCTTCCTCGGAAAAAAAAACATTCAAGGGTGAAAGTATGATCGTTTCAAGACATCTCAATAAACTTCTCTCACTCGCTGAGGTCGTTATTTGATTTCTCCGACGTTTCAAGGCTTCCGAGCACGTAACAACATCGACAGCCCCTTTTCTATTCCCTCCCGAGAGATTTATTCTTCGAATTCAGAAAGTGAAAGGGCCGCGGAAGCAGTGACTCAAGCGGGACTGAAGTGCAGGCGAATAACTGACTGCGGTTCACGGAGGGGTGAGAAGATGTTCGTTCGAATTCTGAAGAGCAGCCGCAATTTCTGTTTCCTTTACTGCAGGCGACTGCCTTTATCGAAGAGAAAATTAACAAGGGCATTTTAGCTTCGCACGTGGACCGACGCCGCCCGCCATTTACCAGACAACCACGCCAGCCTCAAGGGCAGTGGGAAGGGTGGGCGCCGGTAGGGGAACAAGAACGCAATGCCCGAAGACGACTTTGCTCGGGTTGATTGGGACAGTTTCGCTTACTCTAGACGTGGCCAGGGCAGCCACCACACCGGAATCAACTTCCTTACCTCCGGGAGATGGGTATGTGATTGGTGCGTATGTGACATGGTTTTGAAAAAGGTCGGGTCGCTTGTTCCGTACGATCAACTGATCACGATATCGTGCATATCAAAGTAATTGGATGTGATCGACGAAACAAAAACATAAGTAAGCCTGACTACATAATGAATACATATATTCAAATTGTCTTTCCTTCAGCGAACGCTTAATGATCCTAACAGGCAACATAGTAAATGAAAATGTCCGAAGACTAGAATATCCAAAGGCCAAATTAAATTATGGAAAATATCTCCGACACTGGGTTTTCGATTGTCTAGGAAATCATCAACGGGGAGAGAACCAGGCAAAACAGGTCAGACACTCTCTGCCTGGCTCTCGATAGGTCCTGACCTGTTTTTGCCTGGTTCTCCCCGTTGATGATTGACTAGACAATCGAAAAACCGGTTTCGGAGATATTTTTTTCCATAATTTAGTTTGGCATTAAGGATATTCTAACCTTCAGACGTTTTCAATTAAGCCAAATTAGAAGCTCACATTACTTCATCTAACATAGTAAATCTACATCTACATAATACCCTGCAAGCCACCACAAGGGTGTGTGGCAGGGGGTGATTTCTCACCAAACATGCATGGTGTTGTAGGTGTGATTTAGCCAAAACGTAGTGTCTTTGAAAAACGTTCGTGCCTCAGATATTACATAAATACTAATTTCACGGTGCATGCATAACGTAAAAACTACTGATAGACTCAAACAAATGCTTAATCAACTAATAAAATATCATAAACCTCCGTGGTTACTAATAATTTTGTTGCGAATACCGGCTCCGTTAATGACTAACATCTCGCTAATCAAGTATGAATGCATCTAAAAGTTCATCAACGTCGTATGATTTATGAGTTATGATTCACCCCCTGCTACACACCTTCGGCGCATTTCATTGATGTAGATGAAAAATATAAAGGAGCGCAGATCCCGATGGCACACATTTTGGCCTCTTGAGATAAGAGTGTTCGGGAGGATAGTTGATTTTTTGAAGCGCGGGTATTTCGAATGGCTACGAAGACAAGAATGTGTTGAAGAGGCAAGTTACGTTAACTATTGATGGAAGGAATAAGGGCATAAAAGTAAGAGAAAAAGTCGTACTTGACATTATGATTGACGGAAGAAATATGTTAAGCACTAATTGTAAGTGACAAGATTTTCTCTCGTTACGATCAGTGTGTTTATGGGCTTTGCAGATCAGCAGATAGAGTCACTCACCAGGAAGTCCCTGGATCAAGAAGAGTGGATCCACATGAAACACTGACATCTTAAGTCGTCGCGGTAATAGTTTTCCAAGTGTTTATAAGAAGTTGTTCAATAGTAAAAGGTCCTTCAACAGTGGGGAACACAGTTAATATGAAACTAGTCAATGGTAACAGATCGCTCAATAGCGACGTTATCTATAACTGGTATAGTCAGTGAAGACGTCGATGGCCGCTGCTCATGTTATCAGAGACGCCGGGTACTGAAGTTCGGACACACACCACCAAAACCCAAGGGAAGATGAGGACCAAATGCCAGACTCAGTTCCTGGCCATGTGCGCTCCATTGAGTAAGCGAACCAGTTACATCTACATAATAACCTGCAAGCCACCATAAAGGTGTGTGTCAGGGGGTGAATTCTCCCCAAACATGCACTACATATCATGCATAAAATAGGATTAGTATTAATATATTAGTCTAAACTTCACTATTTAAAAAGATAAAAATAGCAAAGTAAGCATGCATAAACATGCTGTTAAGACGGTAACCTCCAAGTCCTTTACCAAAATGCAACTACCTATGCTATGGATTGATTCACTCGTATTGGACATATTTACCGCTATTCATATCCCTAATGGTACGAGGAAAAAAGGACATTTTGAATCTGTCAGTTCGGCAATAATTTCTCTAATTTTGTAATCATTGTCCAGTCTACCATAGTAAGTAGAAGCTATTTCTTTCAAATTAAAAAAAAACTCTGTAATGCATTCCACTGCAACTTACGACAGTAAATAAATAAGCGGGTAATGGTACAATGGTTATCATGAAGTCACGAAACTTGTTGAAGTGGATCCAATCCACTGACATTGATTACTCTATCAATGCGCCATGGTTTGGCATGGAAGAATTCCATCACCAATTCTATCAGAGAGTCAGCTATTAACTCATCATTTAACCCGTTCGTGTTTCAAGCTCCACTCCTCTTGATATATCTATATCTACGACATACCCTGCAAGCCACCTCGAGGGTGTGTCGCAGGGGGTGCATTCACACCAGGAACAATGACACAACAAACCAAAATGAACACTACAAAGCAAACACTACACCTTTAAAAGTAATTGGGGAAAAAAGAAGAAAAACTACCAAATCCCAATCATGTAGGACACACCCATGAATACCATGCAAGTCACACGTTGATTTGAACATGCAGGTAATAAAAAAAAACTATCGACCTACTCTGAATATTACCTCTATAATTATTACCGATTTACGCGATGTTTAACGTTCTGATCACGAATCGTACGCGGAAAAAATGACATTTTAAACCTGTCCGTCCTGCAATCTATCTCCTTAATTTTATTAGAATTATCGAGCCTACCATAATAAGTCGGAGCCAGCAATATATGATTAACGTCATTAATGAAATGTCCCTCCTTAAATTTTCCCAGAAGATAAAGTCTATAATTCAGCCTGCGTTGTGACAGCGATTCCCATCCCAATTCGGCTAACATACCAGACACACTGCTTTCCCTATCGTAACACCCTTTTACATATCTCGCCGCTCTTCTCTGTACTCGATCTAATTCGTAAATTAAGCCTGCTAGCTAAATTAGCTAGCTAATTAAGCTAGCCGATATAAGACGAAACAAATATCGAGTAGCTTCGTGGGAAAAAATATT
This sequence comes from Platycnemis pennipes, assembly GCA_933228895.1. NCBI lineage: Eukaryota > Metazoa > Arthropoda > Insecta > Odonata > Platycnemididae > Platycnemis > Platycnemis pennipes. Next base: position 118,076,303 of record OW121850.1, read on the forward strand.
AAAGAGCCGAAGTGCCTCTAGTTAACAAACAACATGCATTCAGATAGAACACTCCTGACGAAATAAGATCGCTCATTTTTATGAAGAATGGGCGGGGATTAATAATTGCAAGGGGAAATTCAGGCACAATAAAGACATTCTTAGTGTCTTGCATTTACGCCCGCGCCTGAATTGGATCGGAGGAAGCTCGCACGAGAAGGTAGCCTCGGTGGATTTTTTAACGGCAGTTTTTCGGCGGGTTACGGTACTTCCAAACTCCAAAGGCGATCTGGAAGTCCGACCTTCGCGATTAAACACGTGAGTGCTGCGACGTCACCGCACCGTGGGCTGGCAAAAAACCGGCAAGACCACCACGTGCTTTACTGAGGTTTAGGTGGAAGGCGGTACACACTCTTAAGAACATACCACATGGCAAGGCATAGCGACTGATGAGATTCGCGATGAACGCTGCGATACCCGATATATATTCCAAAAACCTCAATTTAACCCTGACCTGGTCCAACGAATTCGTGTTATAACTGACGTACCAAGCTGAAATCATATACAGATTGCTATTTAGAATGCAGAATAACCAGCGATGGACGAAGTATCAATCATATAACAAGTCGCGACATCCCAGAGGAAGAGGGCATTCTGCCAGAAGAAAAATCTCCCAGCATCTCTAAATACAAACTTGGAAGTAGGGAACCGCTTTATCATAACGTATAACTGGAGAAAGCTCCATTTTAGAACTTAGTGGATCATGAAAAAGTGTTATATGTGTAAACGGAGGGTTATTTCCCTAAATGAAAACAAGGGGAGGTTGATAATGAAGGAGTGCAGGATTTTGAGATAACGCAGATACTAATTTAAGAAGCATATTCTGATAAGGGAGCCAGAAACTCAAATGAGAAACAGTTTTGAATCTTTCAAAGCAAGGTTTTAATCATATATTGATAAAATTCCATCATAATTACAAGCATGGAGAATAACAGCCGCAATAAAGGCAAGAACCCCATCCACACAACCTCTCAGTGCCTGGAAAAGTACTATTGAAATGCACGTTGGAAACATTTTTATACATACGGCGTAACAGAAGAGTGAAGAAACTAAAGCAGACTCGCCAACAGAAAGAACTGGGTCCACAAAGAGAGGGAAATGGAAGAAATATCACGAAAATTCCGAAAAGAATACGGTGCAACCTTATCTGACACTTCTTGAGACATAACGGTCTCATGAAGACAATTAACCGGGGAAAAGTGAATGCGGAGGACTGCAAATAAAGACCGCGCATGAGATACAAGGAGGAAGTAGTGAAGGGTGCAAAAAAGAAGAATCGAGCGGAGAGCAGCGTGAATCCAATCTTAAAGAAAACGAATATTGATGTAGAGTGTTAAAAAATTGAGTGACTAAATGCGTAAAGTGTCCGATTCCGAGCGACAACTTTAAATGAGAAAAACGCATGATGTGGAGTTTCTTTTCCCACTTGAGGATAAAAGGAGGGGGATACCGGGGTGTCCTCCCTAAAGAAATTATATCTTCTGGCCATTACTTAGCAACGACCAACAATCACGCCTATAAGCTAACCCGGCTCGAGCAATAGCAAATCTTTCAAGTTAGACGTATCGAATTAAATAACCAGATAGTTTAGGATTGAAGGTTTTTTAGTATTCTTGAGATGTAGATATTGGTACGCTTGCAATTCTGAAACTCATCTGCAGCTATTGGTTTTCATAGTCTATTCCCCAAGCCATGCTTGATTATATACAGCGAAAGTAATTTTATAGCTAGAGTCACCTCACGATCGATTTTATCCACAATCAGTGTTCCAGCACATCCCCAGAGCATTGTTTTCCCAAACGATCCAGGAGTAATGACTTGAACGTTTCATTAATGAGAAAAGCCTGCCCTCATTCCATTTCGTCAATAAAGCACTCTGTCATGCACTTAAATACGAGAACTTTGCTTGGTGCACCAATGTGCATTGTATTATAAAGTCCCAGCATCGCCGCTAGATGTGGCGATGGCAATTACCTATAATAGTCTCTAGGAAATCCCAGAGGGAACGTTGGCTTTTACCAAAGATATTTGACGGTCTATTCCCTTCCTCCTCCGGAAATTAGAGAGACGATCGTAGAGCGACGGTAAGAGAACTAGGAAATATCGGATGAAGGGAAATTAACGAAAAGATTCTTCTCTAACGTGAAAAAGAAAGAGGTAGCTAAAATGGAAATGCCGCCGAATAAACGAGCTCACCAAAGGGAACGTCTATTTCTATAAAGGGACTCAAGTCTATTTCTAATGAGTATAGGGAAAGATGGAATGCAGATGTGAAATGGTTTTGAAGACCCGGAGTGCAGAATCTGGCACTGCCCAACATACCGAAATGAAAAACCCGCACTTAGAATGATCATGAAGAACTTGCCGCTTACGTTGGGGGAATAGGGGAAGCGTATTAAAAAGGAAAAATATTAGTGAGTAGCTAAAGGGATTGTCAACAGTATAAGACGGGGAGTGGGGAAGGACGACGGGGATGAGAAGAACAACTAAGCTGTAACGCAAGAGGGGAAGATAAGAAAAGAAAATGAGAACCTGTTAAGTAATGAAAGAAGAGGGGGAAAACGAAAAAGACCTTGTAATTATAACATAATTTTGAAATATATATCTTTAAAAAAACTAAAATAAGCAATAGGAATTGTATTTGGTTTAACGAAGTGCATAATGGATTAATCACTAATTGGAGATGTTCATTCAAAAAATAAATGTAACCATCGCAAAGGAATATTTGGGGTTAAATGTTAAAATTTACACCAAATGTATGTACTAAGTACTGAATAGAATACACCAAGGGGCTGGGGGGAAGACGAGATGAAGATCCATTTCCTTCCACTCTTCCCACACTTATTTATTGTTTTTAAGATTTGCTCCGACCCAAAACTCCAAACTGATACAATTTCCTGACCTAGGTTACAACGCCAAGTTGATGGAATTTCTAAACAGTATAGTCAGAAGATAAAGCTCAAAGGAATGTGTGACGGAGTAAGGAATAATTATCTGAAAATATCTCACAGCAAGTTTTAGCCCGGGGTCAACAATCGCTCGATACAGAAAGCACGTACAACGCTGAGAAAGCGTGGAAATGGTCATGAAAATGAGAATCTGGAATAAAGACGGGAAGGAAGCAAGTTGATCCGAAGACAGAAACAGTGCTGGGGAGGCGGAGACAAATGAAATGCAGGGCGAGTGCTCCATCAACACCCACCCGAACAGGTGGAACACCAAATAATAAGGAGGCATAACATGTACCAGGGGCAGGGTTCGTGATTCAAGTGCTCTGTGCCATCGCGGAGCCTGCCCTCCTCCCTTGGGTCCCAAAACGTGTCGTGAACAGGACTTCGCATCCCCTGCCATTCATACGCCGCCATGCCGCCCAGGATAATGTATTCAGGAGAACATGAAAGGCCATTTCGTGTCCCCTTCCAGGGGCCCAACCCACCCTCCCCCTTCCAGGGCAGCCGCTGATCGGGAGGAGGGACTGCGGCTGTGTTCCATGCTCCAGCCATGGGATTGTCACGTAAGCCAACCTTGTGTTATTCACGATAAATAATTGCTAGGATTGAACACTAACATTCGCGACGTGAGGTCTCAAAGCTTAACATCCATTTTGTTTAAACTTCCCAAAAAAATGTTCAATCAAGAATTTTTTTGAACCACTCCAGCCAAAGGCGAACTATGTCCTGCACACATGCATTATACTTCCAAACACGATTTAGGAATGAGATTCAAAGGCTCCCGGCAACGAAAAGTGAGAGTTATAACTTAAGTTCCGCTAAGAATGAGTTACTATGCTATATTCCTACTTCCTGATCGACAAAACTGTGCATCGTCTTATACACGCGAAAAAGAGGAGAGTGACTCATTGAAGGGCAACATTGCGAAGACTTGCTTCAAGATTATTTTCAAAGGCCACTTTACACGATACAATTTTTTGTACAATTTCTTGTGCAAACTCTTGTACGAGGAAATTGTACCGTGTAAAGTGGCAAATTGTACGAACGCTTGTGACATTGTCTGAATGACTGAACGGGAAATAGAACCTGTTCTAATTCCATTCAGACAAACATACAATTTCGTTCAGTTTATATAAGCGTTTGTATAAGAAATTGTACAAAAAATTGTATCGTGTAAAGAGGCCTTAAGAATTACTCAATCAATGACCTTACATAAAAATGAAGTGCCCCCAGTCAACAAACAGCATCCTGCAGCAAGGAACTGTGTCCACACAACACGCAATTGTTTAATCCTGAGTTTGATTAATTAATTTTTCCACCCCAGGAGAAAGCATTACATCCATTCTCTGCTGATGGGCATGGGTTTAAGTGTTCCCATCCTGTCAACTATAAAACCTAGAATGGCTGCCCAATAAAATCATATTGCACGGAAGAACAAAAACATTTTTCAAGGGGTTCGCCACAGACGCTAGAGGAACGAATGTGATACAAAGGAAACGAGGTGGGGGAGTTGTGGACACTAATTGAGCGCGGAAGGAGACAGTGCGATGACCCCGAACATCAATTTTTACGTCAGTCATTCATGAAGGCCACACCACGCGCTAGATACATACGTGGAATGCTCTTCTTCTTTGTTCCAGCAATACAGAGACATAACCACATGCATGATGTCTTCTTGAAAGACGGTAATTGCTTCATCACTAAGATGTACACACACTAGTTTTCGTCTCGTGTTAGTCATGCTTCTAGGGATAACTCTTGCCAGAATGAAACCATGCACTGTGAGATACCTACACGCTGCATTACGAGCATTTAAAGGGAGATACTATCAATTAATAAATGGCAAATCAATGTAAATTCAATGTATTGATGCAAAAGGAAAACGATACTCAAATTATAAAAATGATCCACATAAGATAACTTGTGTGAGTGATGGTAGCCAGTCTGTAATAAAGTATTCCATTACATCCTGTTGTACTAAAAGCACAGCTAAAGCTAAGCTATAAATAGGAAACTAAAATCCAAGGACTCATCATGCACTGAATATCAAGACATCCAGGCGAAATTGTAACCCTACCACGAAGAGAATCACACGTGCAAGACGGCAGAAAAGGCAAATCTGATATTTCAACCCCATCCCACAACAACCTACACATTTATTTGAACAGCCATAAACCTACTAAAATAGAGGCGGATGTACACCTCATATTATTCTCGAGCAACATAGTTCATATTAATTAACCGGCGGTGAAAAGTATGCATGCAGTGGCGATTAAATCAAGGTAACCTAACTTACGAAATAAGTACCCCTCGAAATCAACACAAACGTTCCAGAGAAATCTACAACACAGCGCATAACATTAATAAGATGAGAACATACTAAAACTGACACGTGTTCAAAAAGTTTTCACCTTATGTGCATATATTCGGCCGACCAACAGAAACATGAAACTAGGTCACTTTCGGATTTCAAGGTAAAGAATTTTCGACCACAGCTGGGACCACATGGCCATTATAAAAATACAATCCTTTAGTAGCCCACACCTCCACCAATTCAGTGAAAAACGAAGTAGAGAATACAATTAAATGAAGTAAATAAATAGCAAGTGGTATCAAACCTCACACATCACATTTGTTAGTTTACCAGAATTCATAAAAGGCTTTTGAATTTAACAGGAGGGTGTCAGCATTAAACATTTAATCTTGTCACTTGTCCTACGCAAATGATAGACATTGTAAATAAATACATGAGGTGGATGAGGTTCGGATAGTTTGTCTGCATAAAATCCTACGTCATCTGGGTAGGTATTAACAGATTGTACATAGGATGGATTACTATCTGTTGAACGAACGAATTCACAGATGTAAATTTTGCTTATGCTAGCATAAAAGATAAGAACTTAATTACAAAGACGGTAAAACCATAACAACAATGAGCCATTACTTTGCTAGAGATGACAGGAAATACTCAATAATCAGCACTTAACCACTTGAGGGAATGTTTAGATTATTACCTTACAAGATGTGAGACATTCAAAGCAGGCTCGATGCTAATTGTTTATCTTCGTTTTCAAGAAACTTATGATGTTGGAGTTTTATACGAGGAGACCAACATTACTAAAGCGCACATGGTAAGTAAACGGCGATTTAAGAACAGCAGAAGAAAACTGCCGAACTAACAAAAACGTCGCACTTGAAGTTAGTCTGAAATGAGTCTATGGCAACCGAAGTGTAAACAAGGCAATATTCACGGCAAAAAAAGACCTGAAGCAAGAAAAACGAGTAATGCATTCATATAGATAGAGAAAACAGTAATAACAATAGTCAACATGAAATTATAAGCATATAATGAGATAACAATTGTGTGACGCAAAGCAAACTGTGCTCCAACAAGCAACTAAATAGGCAATACAAGCACTGACAGAACGGAACTTTGTAATAATTTGAAACATTTATCGCGGTCCCAGTGTTCTTGGCTCCCGGAGAGCGCGAGATACTTCCTTCCTTAGCACCCGCTTAAACTTTGCTTCCATGGGGATAATCACAAAACAAGGATGCTTCTTTCGTACAACATCAGCCACTTCTGAGTAGCCCATTCCCCAACACCTGTGCCATTTCTTTGCCTACTTTCGCACATTTCGCGAGGTCGTGACAAACACACAGCTCATGATGGCGGTCAGCTAAGGCGAGAGATTTTCCGCGGCAGTCGTACGCACGGTCGCAATCTATACGAGAGAGATAGAGAGAGAACGAGAGAGAGAGCGAGAGGGAGGACTGGAGCAACCGGGATAGAGAGAAAGAGGCAACCGTAGTTTTAAAAGGCCTGCAACACACGCACGCACACACACATGCACATATTTTTTTTCTTCTCGACCCACAGGGCGCAGACAACATTCGAGCCCAAAAACCCTCCCGCACTCAGCACAACAGATCCCTCGTTTCTCCTCCTTTTGAGGGCTGTCACCCAAACTGCATGTACACAAAAACATTCCATGGCACGGAATTTGGGCCTTTCGAGGGAGTCGCACCGATGCACTACACATTTAAAATAGGACTTCGTAGAGTGCAGGAAACTCATGCACATGAAATCATATATATTAACAATATCTAACTTAAGAAGATAGTTCGGGGGCCTACCAGTTGTCGCGTGACCCTCTTCGATGTTACACTCTCCATTTCCGAACCAAGCCGTATTAAGGGCACGGATAGTAACAGTTCTAGAGTTTACAACTCAATGCAGAAAAGGCGTAGGTAGGACAGGAAGCCGTCACACGATGTGAAGCACGTATCACCCGCAACAACACGGACAAAACAGCCAGCCAAACCGAAGCACAGCATGCGACATGACTTCACGAGAGCCTCTCTCGGCCGCTACTGGCTAGTCGTGCTCTTCGACTGTTCCCGTCGCCGCGCTCGAAGCTTTACGAAGCGGGCTGTGACGTCACGCGCTCGTACCGCGATGATGCCTCCTTAGCTCCGCCCAGCGACGTCATGAAGGGAATCCATTTCGTATTGACCTAACCAGCTGGAGGAGCAGTTTCGAGCGGATGATTTCTCTTAAGATATTCATATGCTACCTGCTAGCATTATTCCGTATCTTGATTTTCGTCCTGGTTTTTCATTATTGCATAGAGAACATGGCTGCTAGTGACATTGCAACTGAGGACACAACAAGTTTTTCGTCTTCGCGTCTTAGTTCAGTCTTCCGATGCTATTCGTAAAGCCTGCGTAAACGGCTCCAAACGGCGCGGAGAGCGTTGCCCACAAGTGATCGAGATTCAAACATTTGCCAAACTTAATCTCCACTTCTTGCTAATAAGTGTTAAACTCTCTCGCCTAGGCATCTCGATCGCAAGTCCAAAACATCTAAGATAGTCATTTCTACTACTCTTCTAATTTCTGAGCATTCGTGAAAAGGAGATAGTATTTCTCAATAATCTAGAAATAATATTTCGATGCATTAACTCCATACAATATATTTCTACGACAAAAGCCTTATCGTACTAACGACTTGTGCATTGTATTAACTTACGACAGCAACGGAGGCTCAAACGGTGAAAAACATTCTAAAAGTTATATTTTATGCTTCAAATAGTATAGTCAGTAATGACTACTAGAAAGCAATTACTTCTGATGCTGTATAGTTTTGAACTATGCAGAAAAAAATCATCGTTATAACTAAAATCCTATACTACGTTATTTCAAGGAAATTATCTCAAGGTGAATCGCAAATATTAAATTTTCTCGTAGATGGTACGAAGAAAGAAAAAAAATGAAGTCACTTTTTGGTGAGAAGTTTAAGTTTATGATTGCATATGAGTGACGAGGAAGAGTTGTTTGTTACCTTAATGTTTTTAACCAATGTACCTAAGTAATGAATACCTATTTGATCAATTTTTACTATATATATTGCTTATTGGTGTAAATATCTTCAATGTCATCGATAAACAACTAGTGAAAATGAAAACCATGATGTTCTGATTTTGCAGGCATATATTTTTGTAAACCATATCATGTTTATGAACAACTTTTCATGGTAATTGTTACAGCTAGGTTAATTTTTTTGCAGCTGTATGACAGTAAAACTACTTAAAGCTTCGTTGCCAATCGTTATTATTCAATTGTGAAAACTACTTTTAAAACTTTTAAATAATGAGGTAATAAATAAAGATGTGGGCATTAAAACTCATATGAAAATGTACATCAATTTTAAACTCCATATATCGATTAATATCAATACAAACGTTTAGTTAACCTTTTTCTGTTGAATTATTTTAACTTTATTGCTATTTAATCTTATCAGTTCTAAAACATTTTACCATTAAATTACCAGACTCAATGTCAAGGTCAACGAATGGTATTTAGGGGAGTATTTTAGATTATATGTATCAACTTAGCTGAATCTATGTTAGCACTATCCTAGATAACCGAGATTAGTTAGAAGCAGGACCTTATAGGCCCTAAGCACTTTAAAGACTTTTTTGCGCCATTTATATTTACTTTAAAATATAAACCACAAAATAGAATATAATATTTGAAATTATACAAAAATGTACTGAAATATGGAAATTAATGTTTTAATTTTTGTACATCCACTTTACTAAAAGTTGAAAAGTTTTCAAATTCAAATATCTGTGGTGCCTCCTTCCCATGATGCATTAAGCACGTGATTATTTTACTTTATGGTTAATCCAGCCCTGGGTAGAAGATATTTATGCATTCATATGTGGCTTGAATATCATCGAAGTACTTAAGCAGACACTATCTTCGTCCTTGTAAATGTCTTTCTAATGCATCTATATGTTTGTTTATAATATGTTTATAAACCAAATTATTCATGAGATGGGAGGCATGTTTTCACAGCCAAATTCCCACCTTGAATTGCTCAATGCCTTACGATTCACAATGACTTGTTGCAATTTACCGCAATTACCAATACAACAATACGAACACATGGATTCCTGGTTCAAAATTTTTGCTTTAAGGGAAAACTCCAGTGTAGCAACTGCTTATGATATTAACGTCCTTTAAGAGTCCCAATGAATAATTATTTAAATTTATTTTGTGATTCCATCTGTCAAAGCAGTAAGAAAATACATCAGATGATAGAATATAAAGAGATATTTACACATTCACTACGTTTGGACCTCGGCAATGTATTGATTTAATTTCTCTAAGCTATGGGGCACATAAGGAAATGGATATCAAGTTAACTAGAAGCCAATGACAAATGATGAAATCAATATGACAATCTTAATTAGAAGCCAATGACAAAGAATGAAATAAATATGACCATCTTGCAAGGAGAAATATGCTATATTATGACAGGGAGAAAGTTTTTTCCTTGCATCTGAGCTGGTGAGCTAAATATTTTAGGAACCTTAGGCCACCTAGGTATAACAGCTACAACCACTATTATCAATCTTATTGAGACAACTAAATAACAAGATAGGTACCTATAAAATGCATAAAGTCGACCCCTAACTTGAAGTAACCTATATGCTGTACACAGCCGATTCCATTTCATCATTAATGGATTTCTGCAATGAATATTGAAAAATACCTGCGTTCATCCCGATTGGGCTCTAGTTTTCACGAAGGGTAAAGGTGTGTCCGTACCTAATGAATACTCCGCAATTAAGGTGGGTGCTCCTGTTATGGCCATGCTCCTGACATGGCTATCTCCCTATTTTGAGTTAGCTAGCCAAAAAATCCGCTGGATGTCATCAGCATCCAGTGAAGAGGCCTCTTAGTGTGCCATGTGGTCACAACCCATCCAGCCAGGTTGAGCAATAGATCGTCAGTGGCGTGCTTTGAGTTCATCGTGAGACCTCTTCTTGCTTTTCTTGGTTAAGTCTCCTTACTTATATGTTTGTTTTTGTCAGATTTTATTCATGAAAGCCATTATATTGCATTCAGTTTTTAATACTCTTTCGATTGGTGTTGTCAATTCTGGCGTACTTGTAATGAATTGTCCGTAATCAAACGATTGTTGTGAAAGAGCTCCTTATATGGTCACCCAGGTAGCCATATCAAGTGCACTTTGCTTTTATTTATTCTCGTGGTACTATCAATACAAGGTAAGTCGTTGCACATCGAATTTTTGACTTTTACTCCAGTCATAAATGATTTTACAATTTTGAAACATATACTAATGTTAATCTTGTAAACAACTTAATTTTTAATGAAAAATCTTGTTTATAATATATAATATTTAATTTGAAAATTGTTATTTAGCATAATATTTATTTATTTTCCTACGAAATCATTTTATTTTAGCAGAACTGCACTTTAAAACTGGAAAAATCACGATGTGTGGAAAATAGAATAAGGGTGGCCATATCATGTGCATGTGTTCCTGATATTGCCACTCGGTAGACTTTTTTCTGACCAGTAAAACCATTTTTATGAGGAAGGAATTTTTTTTGGTGAAAGTACATTTTCCTGCAAAGGATTTTTTTTAGGTTCGTTAATTGTTTTTGCAAAATTGCTGCCGGAAAAATGCTCATGGCCATATCAGGGTCACCCACCTGAATTTGAGAGTGAAGCTGAGGAGAAATATCACCAAAAATGCATTGTGCACATGCGCTATTAGATACATAGAATTTAAGAAGGGTTTAGTTTAGTTAGTCATATGTTTGAATGTATTTTATGTCATTTCCTAAACGGTCATACTGGGTGCAGTTACCATTGAGCGTGCAATCAGGCAATGGCAGCTAAAATGTTGATGGACCAATAATAGTTGAGGCAGATTTGTGTTTCAAAGCATCGCGAACATGACCCGACGTAGGGGAAATACGGGGCCTCATTGGAGAAGTCAGAGGAGCAATCATTTCACCCGAGCTGAGGTTGAAGCTGGAGGAAACTTTCACGTTCAAGGAGTTCATATCCGAAGTTGGACGAAGAAGAATTTATAAAAAATGGGAATCGTAATCTGAATCTTTGATCTACAGGGAAAGACGTGAGTAAAAAAGGTTAGTTTCGACTCAGGTATGGGGTTCTTGGATAGATGATATGAGCAGGGTTGGCGCCATAATACGTCTGCGATATTGGTATTGAAAAATTGTCAGAGAGACAAGCGGCCGAGTGCTAAATATGTTGGGAGAGGAAATAATATTGAAAAGAAATATTAGGATATGAACAGGAAGGGGACAGAAGAGGAACTGCGAGATGACGAAATGTTTGCGAGGGGGACTGATGGGAGAAGCAGAAATAGGGCACAAGGCCGAGAGAGAATTAAAACTCGTAGCAATTATCATGCGCTACGGAGTATCCAAGGACCTAACTACCTATCAGATGATGATATAACTATGGTAATAACTGAATATGGAATATATAGATAGATATGATAATAACTGACTCGAATAACTCAGGTTTAATTTTGATATCTAGACTTTATTAAGTAGAAGAGCGTTCATCCCATGTCAAGGGTCATCATTCCCCTAACTCTGACGCTGGCCGATCGGACCCCACACTCAGCTTCCAGTGGAGTCCATCGCGTTGTTTTCGTTCGCTCGCAGCGGGACGGGGAAGCGGAAGCAACGCGCGTATGCGCGTATGAATGAAATGGAAATCCTCTCGTCGACCCGAGAGGGAAAAATCCGTTCGTCTTTCTCCGCAGCGGTGCGGCAGGGGAAAGCAGGTGGGAATCGGAACTTGAAACCAACTCCCCTCCCCCTGTATCTCTTCCCCGCCCCCTTCCATCGTTTCGTAGCTGGTTAGACCCTGTATACGGCCGGCGCTCGGCCCCTGGCAGTCCAGCCGGGAGCGATTGGGCGTGCGGCCGGGCACGCTCCGCGCGCGGTCTCTGTCGCCATCTGCCGCTGGAGGTCGAGAACGGCAAGGCGGCGTTTCTCAGCTGGAGGTCGCCGATGAGCCGGCCCTGGCAGCTAGATAGCGTCTGGCCGGCCGCGGCGAGGCATGCGGGCGTGTGTGCAGGGGTCCGAGCGGAGCGAAGCATCCCCGTTACCCGTGGGACTAGCAAAAATATGAAGCAAGAGGAGTTACACGGATCAACAGTAAGGCAAACCGCGTTACCAAATATGTTTCTGACAACAGAGGGCAAATCTTTTGCTTATTGTCATTCGTTATCGTGGGGAAGATACACCAGGGAAATATTCGGCCGAGCGAAGAGAAAGCCAGGATTTATAAAAAGAGTATTTGGGAAATGTGATGAGAAGACAAAAGAGCGATGTTACTTTTCACTAGTTAGGTCCCACCTTGAGTATGCAGCCAGTGTATGGGATCCGAATGAATTAGGTTTGATCAGAGAACTAGACAGTGTGCTAAGTAGAGTAGCTAGGTTTGTTAAAAGGTGTTACGATAGGTTGAGTAGTGTTTCAGAATTAATACAAGAATTAGGGTGGGAATCATTATCAGAGCGTAAGTTAATGTACAGATTAAATATATTAGAGAAATTTCAATCGGATAGCTTTACTGAAGATGTTAGGCACATATTAAAAACACCAGCGTATTATGCTAGATTCGACCAGATAAATAAGATTAGAGTGATAGATTCTTGTATTGATAGATTCAAAATGGCATGTTTCCCCAGTACTATAAGAGAACAGAATAGGCAGCATAGCAAAGTGATAGGTAGGGGAAATACTTTAGAGTAATCTGTAGTGCATGATGCATGTATTAATCCCTTAAATACTATATATACTAACAATCTAGTTGCAGGAGACTCTATAGTGCTAGTTTGCATGTCGGTAGTGCATGCTTGGTGATATTCACCCCCTGCCACACACCTTCGCGGTGGTTTGCAGGGTATCGTGTAGATGTAGATTATTATTATTAGTTTACTACCGGTGAAGGTAGTGTCAAAGGACATTTATTCCTTCCCATGACCCTTAAATTTCACACGATGTCCCTCTTCATCCCCTTCTACCTCCCATCAAATTATACAAACCACCCTCTCCCTATCCCGTTACTAACATTCTTCCCTCAATCACGTCCTTCAAAACACCAACCAGACATTCTTTCTTCTACTAATTTCCTTTAAATGTACCCATTCAAGATCTAGACATTGTTGATCTCACTCAGTGATTCAACCGAAGGTTGGTTTTGATAGGTGAGAGTAAAGCTCACCCCGTACTAAGCCAATGGCGTGTGAAATTCACACATTCGGGGTAGGGGGGCCAGTTCCTTTCCCCGGGCCACCTGCGATTTCCTGCGAAGTACTGACACTCAGAAAATCGACTCGCGAGGATTTTAGATGGGGGTGTCAAGAGAGGCTCTTGCCCGGGATTTGGACCCGGGATCCTCCGGTCTGTGCTCTACCCGCTAGACCACCACGACCCACATTGTTGGTGCATTGCGTCATAAAGACATTGAGGGTTAATATTAAAGGTACCTCACAATCATGTATCAGCACTTAATTCCTAGTGAGGGTCTTTTTTTTTAAATAGATTACGAGCAGATACATATTATGAGATTCAGAAAGTATACTAATGGCCGTTTTAAATTATGTTCGCAATTGTGGATTCTGGTGCACGGAGAGATGCGCAGTGAAAACTGAATCGTGATAAGCAAAAAACTGCAAAGGTATCGAATTAACAAAATCGAGAAATACAGTCAATACGCGATACTTCCGATATCCCGAGCATCTAGTGGTATCGACAGATCGACAGGCATCGAATCCCATCCCTAGTTTTCATCACGATAGTGACTTTAACACCAATAAAAGTGAAGCGATAATACGATATGTTCAATGTATCTGAGAGAGCGCCGATTGCTCTCATGTTGAAAAAGGATTATCTAATCTCCAAATGAGCGGAGGAAATTTACGGTCCTATCACCATGTGCCTTTCTCCTTGTCTCCGAATGGTTTGTTTTCAAACAAATAATGCCCGGAAGGGGTTACCATTCTTGATGCTCCGGTAACTTCGTAATGAATTCTCTCACAGAATAATTTAGAAGAAGATGACGGATATCTTCTCTGAATTCTGTCGCATACCTTAAAGAAGCATTTCCTCCAAGCTCTCCAATCGGGAATATTCCGTCAAGTTTCAGTTTTATCGCAATGATGCAAGTGATAAATTTCTTTTGATTTTTCAATGAACTGGCTGAAGGTCTCTACGATATTTATCAGGGTGGGTATGCTAGGGTGGAATCCTTATGAAAATATTCCGCGGTGAGATGATTTCGTAAAATTCAAACCAGGTTAAAATAGATCCGGGTCTTCCGGATGCTCCTTCGCGTTTGTCCATAGTGATGGACATGAGATTCGCCGGCGCTGCAGTCGACATCTTCAGGCCAGTGAAGTGACCAAGTAATATAAGGACCATGGAAGTGACCACAACGCTAGCGAAACCTTTTTACCACAATGGGCAGACGCGGGTAATACCCGGAAGACCTAAATCTTCATTCTAGGGTAGATTTTACGTGCGTTAGCAGACGTATTCCAAACTACGAGCTAGAAACGCTATATTGCACGGCGTTCAACGTATCGCATTCCGGAATTATCATCTGTTAGATCTAAAAGAACTTTTGCTATTCCCATGAATAGATATTCTTTATGCATATTTAAAAACTGGAGCAAAAACGTATTTCCCACGCTCGGTAACATTTAACTGTGCCAGTGGTAGGAGGAATCCGGCAGCTGTAGTAAAGGGTAGATTACTATCTAAATAAAATGTGCAGCAGTAATCAACCTGTTGCTATGATGAGGACGGGTGAAAATTGGCATGCCATCGATTTTTGTGAAAAGCAGGCAGTTCTTTTTATTCCACCATCTTTCATAGCGGCCGATCAAGTAAATGAGTTTTGAAAATTGCTCATAAACTGTAATACTGTGATCAATATTCTATGCTGTAAAGTTTGGATCAAGAATCACAAAATATTTTTCTCCAGAGTTCAGTGTATCTATTTATCATGACATTTGCTATCATTACTAGCAGCAAGAAGGATTTAACATGTGACGATTGATTTTTGGTAAACGTATCTAGAAACCTTGGGGAAACTAAATATTCCGACCGACTAAGTATTCACACAGGTAACATTAAAAATGGTTGTCGCGGCATACCTTTTCATAAGGGAGAAGATGATAGTCAGGTAGAAGTGAAGACTGGCCTGTATTTTAAATTGTTGGCATTCACTACATTGACTATATTTACGCGCTTTTCAATTGATATTTTTCAATGGTATCATCCCACAAAGGATTTACATAAAATTTTAAATCTTAAAATTTGGAAATCGATGCTTTAGAGTCCATATCGTACATTATTCTCTGGAAAAAATATGGGTTTTGTTTCTACTTTTACAGTTTAAATTAGCTCGACTTACTGGTCTCGGTTTGACAGGGTAATGCCATGGCGGTAAATTTGCAGTCAGTACGTAGTCGCGAGCGTGGATTCAACATCGCAGCGGTCAGGATTAGACAATTTTTGTTTACAGCATCACTGAGTTATTTGTGGGCTTATTTCATCAACATGTTCAACATGTTTTATAATACACATTCTGTGCACGTCAACATCAACATATTTCGCCATTAATTATAACTTCCGGAAGCGGAAGGATGACAAATCCGCTATCGTCTCAACCGGTATTCCACTTAACCGAGCCTTCCTCATCTTTTCCAGCGTATTGAGTGCTCGCTACTCCCCATCACTCTCCGCACTCCGAACTCTCCCGGCCGAAGCGTCTTAGTCCTCAGCCCACCCAGAGATATCCAGCTTGACGGCGGCTAAATTCTTTTCGAGGCGCTTATTATTGACACGTTTCGACTCATGTACCCTTAAGAGACGAACCAAGTTTTGAAATTTCGCCCCGAAAATTGTCCGACGGCCCGATATCTGTTGATACCAAATCGATACTTTTTTCCCGACCGACATCTGAAATCCATATCGTCTCTGGGGGAGAGGTGTTCCATGTCTTCTCAACCCTGAAGGTTTATCGCCGCCGTTCTAGCTCACTCGGGCTGGCGCATATCGTCTTGAAGATCGGGCCTGACTTACGAGGTGCCCATAAAATCCTCTCCGGTCTGCGATGGTGTGGGGACAGCATTGAGGCTTGAACGGTGCGTATCGACTCGTTCTTAGCGAAAACTCGAAGGCATCGCCGCTGAATCTCACTGATGTGGTAGTGCCTTAGCCTTTGCACCGTAGCGAAGTGCATGCCACTTGCATTTACTGGAGTGGATAGCGGGGGGTACGAGATCGCAGAGTTGTGGCGAGCTTCCGCGTTAAGAACGCAAACGTGACTGAAACTTAACTTTACTTAAGTGACGGCGTGGTAACAAGTCTGAAGAGCTTTGACCGGAGGTCTCGGGTTCTAGTCAAGGAGAGGCCTCCGGTTGGGCACAAGCTGAGAGAATTCAGGGTGTGAGATCTTGCTGTCATGGCAAAGGGATAGGAATAGGCCCCCATACTTTGATGTGTGAATTACACGCAGTACTTACTTACTTAGTACAGTAGCTTACAGTACAACGTGAGCTCTACTTTCACCGGCCTGATCGACCTTCTGGTTAAACAATGTGGTTATTAATATACCTCGGCATATTGATTTACAACATTGTCAAATTACTTCCACACTTATAATTTACCGTTTCAGTGTACCACATTATGTAAAATTACTCGCTCCGGAAAGACACCCAAAATCAAGTTTAGAGAGGAAATGAAGTACGAATAAATGTAAATTACCTTTCTTCCCGTAAAACATTAGAGATCACATTATGAAACAAAATAACCCGATAGGTAGGTATAGTGCAGGTATGCCAGTAGGTATGCGATTCATCTGATAAAAGTTTTTGAGTCTATTGACTTAGGTTAACTGCACCCTCGCATGGCTAACGAGAGTTATACTGAAGTGAATTCGAACAATGATCCACACATTTAAAAATATATCTACACCTTCGCAGTTGCTAATCATTTAATAGCACGTGCATGGTGCATGTATTACTATCACAATTCTCTTTTGACGTAGCTGCAGTCGTGAGTATTAACCGAACTTCTAAATGTAATTATATAGAAATAAATTAAGGTACTTCAAGTGCAATAATTTCTAAATTGCATTCTCTACCTCTTACCTGAGCATATCCATTGCCAAATTTTAGGTGGATAATTTTTTTAACCTACGGTTCTCTCACCATAAAATACTATGGCAACATTATTCTGCTATAGAATAATACTGCCAATTTTCAAGGACATTCAGCACATAATAGAACGCGGGAAATGCATAGTGCATAATGTTCCCTTCTCGCCTAACTTTTACCGACTTTAGAATCAGCTGGTTCATATTTTATGTTAACAGCAGCTACTCACTGGGAAAAATTATGCGAAACGGATAATTATACATACGTGAAAAATGTCCTAAACGCTGAAAGTATTAAAACTCATCGCGCAGTTATTCGTTTCTATACCAAGCAAAATCAGACATGAAGCAAAGGATTCAAAATTTGTGTACCCAAGAAATCGTTCAACACGTTGGTATCAAAAATGAGCATGTGCGAGGGTGATTAGATTTTACGAACAGCGATATGAAGGTAGTTCCAAAGTAACTATCGTCTCGTGACTCTGAGCACGCAGGAATACTTTTCAAAGAGATAAATAATACACAGCCATTCTCAATCCAATTTCGATAGGGTTCCAAAGTCAATGATCGCACTCATATGTAATGAAAATGGTTTCTTGAACTTCAATTTTTGTCTCCATTTTAAGTGTCAAAAGATATTTGCCAGCCTTCCTCATATGGATATCTGACGAAAGTTTGCACCTTCAAGTGACGGAAACGACAACGCCAATTTTTAGAAATTGAAAAAATGAAAAATTATTCACGGAAGAGCATATTTTGCTGAATAAAATCAGAGCGCTGATAAAGTGCGGGAGGGATTAACTTTGGTCTCACCCTTTAACTTGACTCGTGGACATAAGCAGCAGCGTTTCACTTCAGCAGTAAAAAAAGGCATTAAAATGAATCTACTCTTGAGGGATTTCGGACGCAGAGATAGTGTCATGAAGCCAGTCATCGGAGGAAAAGTTAATGGGAAGACCTGCAAAGGAGGAAATGGATGAGTTATATGGAGCAAGCGGTCAAGGATGATGTAAAACGAAATGTTATGCAAATATCGGAGTATCATGAGTTCAGAATCTGGTGGAGAGCTGAGTCAACTCAATATTAGGGAAGGTAACCAGCGCATATGATGAAATATAACCTTGCCAATATGTACGGGTGCTCTTTCCGTACGATACGATGGCTGATAGTCGCTGATCAAATTAAAACTAACAATTTCCCTTGCTTGGAGAGTATAGGAACTTTACTCATTTGTATTCAACTTTACTTTGAGGGGAATAGCATTGCTTTGGAAGGGAAAACGTTTCCTAGCCCGAAATTCTATGAACATAGAATGCAGAAGAAACTGCTCTTCCAGAATCAATCAGAGTAGCAAGACAAACAGAAAAGAAAATGTCCAACAGGGTTTGGCCATTGTCAAACGGACGCTATATGGCTATCGGAATATTTTCCCACCGATATCGACGTAGTTCTTCTTGGCGGTAACCGTTTAAAGTTGTAAATCGTTTACCAAGAGTTCCCGTAGTGCCCCGCGCATTTCGGAAAGTCTTCGAAAGAGAACAGAGGAGCGATATTTACAGCACATGTGCGGAAAACATAAACTTTATGGCAATTCTAAAAAGGGGACCGCCATGCCAAACTTCTTGGTCGGTGTCCTTAGCCCTCGTTACCGCCGTACAGGCGCAGGGATAACCTTAGCGAGCTGTAAAACCCCGGAGAAGAGCGCCAAACAACATATGCGCCACGTCCAATCGCCTTCGCTCCAAGCGAGGAGCCCGTCTTCCTGGCTTTCACTCAACCAGTTTCCTCTCCAGACACAATTCCACCCGCGTTGTGAGCTCCTCTCGGCCTCTGGTCACAAAACATTTCCAAACAGTAGCGGAAGTGGAACGGACGGAAATTTGGGGCTGAACGGGTGCGAGTTTAGGAAGGCTAGACAAGTTGTGGGTAAGTCTCCCTTTTCCCCGGTTGCCCCACGAAAGCGAGAAGAGAACTGGCGAAACAGAAGGAAACACCAAGAGGAAATGAGAAAAGGGTGGGAGAAGGCTGGATGGGATGGAAAACCACATGGTCATATCAGCTGCTGTTCAATTCCTCTTCCGCATAACCATTAAAGGGCTGATCGGATTGACATGGCGGCTGTAGAATTAGATTCTCTTCCATAGTACCCGGGTTCGAATGTCGTGAGTAGCTGTTATTTTGTAGGAATATCGCGGTTCCTACTTCTGTGCTGTGCACTTCAAGTTGTGTATCTCGTCCCTCGAATGGGTATTTTAACGTAGATCTCTAGGCCCCAGCCGTTAAACATTAGACTAATGCTGATGCCAGAATGGGGAATATGCATGAAATTTATTTATCGAAGATTTATGATGTAATTGATGCGAAATTTTCTCACAAATTTAAATATGTAAGCCAAAACTTTCCATGCCAACCACATAGATTATTAAATGGTATTAAAATGTTCCCGAAAATTGACGAGTCACGTAACCTGAAACGCCTTCTGACGTCACTGCACGGCATAGGTTCCATATTGCTACGGAGACAGACACTTATTTTTAAAAGAAAACGAAGCGAATATATTGTTTGAGGTTTTTAGCCGTTTCTCGAACGAAATATTGACTGAAAAAATACTTAAAAAAATATATTCCGATAATTTACTTTGGTTCACTCCCTTATGGCGGCGTTCTACTTAAAAAAAAACAGCGATTGCTTAGACGTAGCAGACATTCTTGGGCACTATACAGGCATTATATAATTTATGGACGATTTGCTCGTTTCCATCCATACTACTTAAATAAAAAATCGAAATACAATCGTCTATTTCATCAAACAAATGCGATAAATACATAAGTTTTCGCAAAGTATTCATTTAACAACTTACCTCCACGCATGAACAGATAAACAACGCCCATAGCGATGCCATGCCGTGACGTCATGCGATGACATCGTGTTTTTAAGCTTCCGAAAAGGTACAATTTTCAAAGAGTAATGTCTTGTAACACAACTTAATTCTTCAGAAAAATTTTCGCCAAGCACATTTTAGCTAATAAACTTCACATTCAAAGAGTTATAAAAAATTGTGCATGTTCCCCATTCTCCCTACCGTTCCTTCGAGCCCTGAAAATCCTACCTGTAATCCACCACCCACTTTTCTTGATTGTGCAAATTACCTGAAATAAAGTCATTACACCTTCCCCAGCGACGCTTATTATTGCCGCGAAGAAAAAGCGGAAGGAGTCTCCTGCTGTTCATCCCCCATCATCCTAACCACATTTCATACAGAATCGGGATTTCGGGGGATAAATTTTTACACAATAATAACTGGTTATTGGGGCGAGATGAGTCAAAACTCTCCTTCTGTCATATAATATTTTATCAAATATATCTGTAGCATTTACGTCACAGATTTTCCGCAGCAACACGCAGGGTATTGCGTAGATGTACGTAAAATACACATTATTTCCTAAATATAAAAAAATGAATTGCTAGATAAATAGAAAAAACACGCGTGATTACAGTGAGACATGGCAATTAATAAACAGATATGATATACTATAAATGAGAAATACACTATATGGTAGCATATTATGAATCAGAAGGATCACACTAGATTGTGTTAAAAGTGTGTACATTTGTGGGAAAAGCGTAGGGATTATCGTGATGAAATCCTTCACGAATAAATCCACTGCAGGAAAACACATAAATAAGAGGGGGTGTAAAGAACCTGTTGGACCCTGCTTGTTGATATTTTCTAAAGATATTAACATAATATTATTTAAAAAAGGGAAAATATTAAAGTAAACTGATATAGTCGTAAAAATTAAAAGAAAAAGGATATAACACAAAGTCAGGTAAACGGAAGCGAAAGGACAGAAATATTTATGTGTTCCTAGTGTATTTTATGGTGTGCATAAATAATATATTGAAGCGGGAAACAGAAATATTTTGAAGCATTGTAGTGTTCTAATCACCCCGTTAATCCTGATGTCGCTGGCTTGAACTCCGTCTCAGGGACTTATTTTCCAACGACAATTTTCAAAGAAATTGCCTGAAGGAGTCACGGTAATCATCAGACAGACGGCTTCTTTGAAGTGGACTTAACATCTGGCCACTATTTCAGATCATCCTTGGTCCGTCTAGTGGGGTACCTACGCTACGAGAACCTCAAACTGGTCTCCTGCACAGTTGGAACAATAGGAGGAAAATATACTACGCTTTCACACTCTCAGGAACGAATAAGCTAATTAGCCGCGGCAGCTAGGTCAGTACACCAAGGCATTTCAGCCCCATGAATTGTGGGTCAGAATTCTGCATCATGCTCGGATGTCATTCATAGATTCGTGTAAGTAGAAGGTGAGTTATAACTTAAGAAGTTGGTGGGCTTTAAGCATAATTATACTGTAATTGCTAAAGACCAGAGAGCCTGTTCCTCAAGAGTTATACGAGGCAGTTTAACGCGCAGTTTGAAGCCACGTCTGAGGAAATTGTATGGACGGAAGAGCGGAAAGAGAACTGATGCTATTTTTCACGCATGCATTTGGGAATTTTTCCACGCGCTTCGATTCCTTACACGATGCAAGTCTCACTGTGGATCTCCCCGCGCATCATAATGCGCAATGTTTCCGGCATCGCTTCAGCTTTACCACCCAAGTGATCAGCCCACGTGGACCAGCCCCTGGAGTTGATAAATGCGTTTAACACTCCACGCAGCTGTCATCTAATCAGTCTATTCCGGGAAGGACAGCCAACCACCCAAGGGGTTTTGGTGCAATGCACGGATGCCGATACTTTAGCGAGCGACGGGGAAGACGGAGGCCGACAGCCTTAGGTCAATATACCCCTCCTCCCTTCCGTGAAGATTCTCGTGACGTAATCCTCATCTTTCCATGATGCTAATGTCCCCTTTCGCCGACTGGATAATTTCCACGCGAGCGCTGATACGCAGACCCACGATGTATGTTCCAACACATTACTTGCTCTATGGTATCAACACCACGGAATATACAGTTTAAGAAATGTTTTGCCGCGAACAAATCGCTTCAAAAGGGATGCATTTTGAATTCAGACGTTATTAGCAACGAGAATAAATACCCCAATCTCATGAAACATTGATCTTTATGCATCTCTATCCTCGCTATCAAACCCTCGCCAACTAATCAAGTCTGGTGCACGGTGAAGCGTCATTTGTTTCGAGATGACAAGAATGAAGTGTGAAACTCGGTTCGTCACAGGGAAAAGACCCAGACATGTATCTTTCGATTTTTAGAGTGAAGTTACAGGCCGATGCCTGCTGAAACCACGTGCTACCTTCCTTGAATATGTGGCAACGTAGTTGCAGCTGGTTCTATCTTCGAAAACCAATTGTAATATCCTCGGCAATGTAATTATAACGCCTCAATGAAACATTGAAACCATAAGATATTTAGGTGTAACAATCACTATAGATTTATCGTGGGGAGGACACATGAGGGAAATATGCGGCCGAGCGAAGAGAAAGCTAGGATTTATAAAAGTGTACTTGGGAAATGTGATGAGAAGACAAAAGAGCGATGGTACTTTTCACTAGTTAGGCCCCACCTTGAGTATGCAACCAGTGTATGGGATCCGAATGAATTAGGTTTGATCAGAGAACTAGACAGTGTGCAGCGTAGAGCAGCTAGGTCCGTTAAAAGGTATTACCATAGGTGGAGTAGTGTTTCAGATTAATACAAGAATTAGGGTGGGGATCATTATCAGAGCGTAGGTTAAAGTACAGATTAAATCTATTAGAGAAATGTCAATCGGATAGCTTTACTGAAGATGATAGGCACATATTATAAACACCAGCGTATTATGCTAGATTCGACCAGATACATAAGATTAAAGAGATAGATTGTCGTACTGATGGATTCAAAATGGCATTTTCCCCCGTACTATAAGAGAACAGAACAGGTAGCATAGCAAAGGGATAGGTAGGGGAAATATTTTAGAATAGTCTGTAGTGCATGATGCATGTATCAATCCCTTAAATACTATACATACTAACAATCTAGTTGCATGAGACCCTATAGTTGCTTGTTTGCATGCTTTTAGTGTATGCTTGGTGATCTTCACCCACTGCCACTAGTCAATTGCACACTTTTTTTCCCACAAAAAAGTGCGGAATATACTAAAAGTTTTTATTTTATTCGTTACCATGAATAGTGTAACTAAATTCCACAAAGTGACGCCTTCAGTCCTATCTGATATATTCATTAATAAAATTTAAATTTCACTTGTTTCCAGCTTGCCTTTTCCTTTATGACGCATATTCTACCACCTTCATATGCACTTTTGGTGGAATTCTAGTCTCTTCCCCCTCCTATCCGCAAAAAAATGCGGGCCCTCTTCATAGGAGCCGGGCCCTTTTGTTAAGAACCGAGCCCCTTTTCAAGGTTGGCCCCTCCCAGCGAAAATAGTTCCGACGCACCTGTTCCACGTCTCAATTTTTCACCCTTCTATCTTACACGCGCACTATTTCTTCAACCACGAGATTGGAAACGTATGAATCTCACAAAAGACACATTCATCGATTGCTATTCTTTGACAGCACCAGATGTCACCGCCGTGAAAAGGAGCTCTAAATAAGTGCTAAAATTGAACCAAACTTCACATTATGCAGTTGAAAACAGATCCATCCGCTTTCATGAAAAATGATAGATTCGTTACCTCGCAGAGCTTTCGTGCATGTATCATTGATCCTGGAACGTATGTCATTTATTTTGGCCACTTCGAGTTCTTCTTCGTTTCCACAAATATTGTCACTACCATGTACGAAAAAATACTGTTCAAATCTGGAATGAAACTTTAGACACTGAATTCCAGCGGCTGATTTTTCGAACCAACTGTCGTAAAAACAGTCATTAGGCCCGTTCTGCCCGTTTCACATGGACGCGGACGGTCCGCGCGCGGAGAGTGGTCGCGGAACGCGGAGGAGCCATCCGCGTTCGGACGGTCTGTGTTCATGTGTAAGCTTCCATTGATGTCAATGGAAACTTAGTCCGCGCGCGTAGCGCGGACCGTACGCGTCCATGTGAAACGGGCCTTAGAGGCGGGAAATGTCTCGCCAAATCTATACCCTTTGCTTCTCCTGTTTTTTCCCATTACAATCGTCCTTTCGTCCGGCTTCATTTACGTTCATCCACTAGGTTTTATCAGATCATCATCATCAGGTTTGATCAGAGAACTAGAGAACTGTGCAGCGTAGAGCAGCTAGGTCCGTTAAAAGGTGTTACGATAGTTTGAGTAGTGTTTCAGAATTAATGCAAGAATTAGGGTGGGAATGATTATCAGAGCGTGGGTTAAAGTACAGATTGAACCTATTAGAGAAACTTCAATTGGATAGCTTTACTGAATATGTTAGGCACATATTAAAAACACCAGCGTATTATGCTAGATTCGACCAGATAAATAAGATTAGAGAGATAGATTGTCGTACTGATAGATTCAAAATGGCATTTTTCCCCCGTACTATAAGAGAACAGAATAGGCAGCATAGCAAAGTGATAGGTAGGAGAAATATTTTAGAGTAGTCTGTAGTGTATGATGCATGTATTAACCCCTTAAATACTATGGATGCTAACAATCTAGTTGCATGAGACCCTATAGTTGCTTGTTTGCATGTTAGTAGTGCATGCTTGGTGATCTTCGCCCCCTGCCACACACCCTCGCGGTGGCTTGCAGGGTATCGTGTAGATGTAGATCCACACTTTGTCGTGTGGTTACGAGAGCGATGGAACACACATCTATGCCCGTGCCGAGGTGTGTTGCCTAGCAGTTCCCGTATCGGGTGTTCGGGGCGGGAATAGAAGGGTAGGAGAGAATCTGTCGATAAATGGGAGGCTCGAAATATGGCATCCAGTTCAAGGCACGACTGTTTCTTGGTGAGGGATGAGGTGCGGAAATTGAGCGATAACATAGGCCGCCATGTGGGAAGGGATCGCGATAAACCAATGGCCGACGCGTTTTTGCACTACCGATCGCACCAACCGACATGTGGACTGAGTCGCCGTGACGAGGACTCAGATCACCCTGGCTTTTTGCCAGTATGCAGTGCTTTTAGAACGCGACAGGGAGTGTGCAGATTGATGTTTGGAAGCCTTGGGACCAACATGTAGAGAATATTTGGAACCACTGGGATGGTCCTTCCGCGGAAAATTGTTTCGAATGCAGGAATAGTTATGGCCGGGTCCTCACAACATAAATACATTCAACCATATCGAATATTCTTTCAACATAAAATACGAGTCAAGGCATTGTAAACAAGCCATCCAACTATTAAAACTTTTGAAAACAGATAGAGTCAATGCGAATGGAATATAATTTCGCGTCGCGTTTCACCACCTTGCGGCATCGTCAGGCACACATTAAAGGTTGGACTCAAAGTTCAACCTTTGTATGACTCAAAGTCCCACCTTTGTATGTGCCTGACGATGCCACAAGGCGGTGAAACGCGTCGTACCATCAAATAAACTTGTGGAAAAGTACGAAGTGTATTTTACTTTGGATATTTGTAACTTCCACGAAGTGAAGCCTCAAACAGTCAATTGCAGTTTGAGCACCTTAACACCTTATTCTGCTACTACTAGCCCGGATATGGAAAAACGTGTAAGCGACAACATCACGCGCATAGAAGTAAAATATAATAAAGGGATTTGGAGCAATATCAGTCATCATCTGCGTATAAATCGGTATCGTATATTGATATGGTTGGCGTGATAGCCCAATACTAATGATCGGAGGTCCCAGGTTCGATTCGTGAGAGGGTTTTGGACACGTCCTACTGCTCCCCAGCTGGGACACCAAATCCCCCTGGGAAACCACAACCACAGGCGGCACTGGGAAAGCAACTAGCCCCCCTACCCTGATGCGTGAATTTTACACGCTATTGGGCTTATTATTTGGTGACCTGAACCCTCATCAACCAGACCGACATACGGGTTGAACTTGGTGTTTTGTATGCAGTAGGACGCATGATGCATTGTCGATATATGCCACATCCGAATATCGACCATTTTTTGGCCATGGAAATATTGATTTCCCTAAGATATGGAATGGTGGACCTTCAGACATGTTGTTCGACATCGATACTTTCAATACGATATCGATTATATACTCCATTCCCTGGTCAGAAGCACAGGCGAAAGGCCCCTTCAAACATATCATATGTATAGTGAACAGTAAACATATTATGCTATGGTCTAAGTCTATGGAACAGTACACATTCGGCCTACAAGCGGATATGCTGCCACTATTGACATGGCGAGGGAGTTTTTGGGGTATCTCCGGAGGCAATCAAGAAGAACATAACTAATTGATTATCAAGCCGCATAAAATTTTGTGGTTCTTGCCATAACCTGCAAGAAAATGCTTCAAAAGATTGTCTTCGAGGCTCAAACTGCTCTTTTCAATGGATGCTCCATCACCCAATAACGCAGCTTTCCTCTCTAAGTTGGAGAAATTTAAAACGGTAAGAGCTAAAATGGGACGTCCTCTCTGATGGACCTGCATTTCGTACGCCACGTCCAACAGGGTTTACTTTCGGGTCAATGTTTCCATTCGTCTTTTGGAAATATTCGGAAGTATCGTGCAATCACCGCTAGTCTAAAGTCTGAATCACACGATCATTTTTTACGTCCCTCTTCAGGGATAGCTCAAATGATAGCTTAAAAATGATCGTCTGACTTGATCACTTCACGGATAGCGGCAATGATAGGGATCGCTATTCCTTTTTTCGTCATTTGAGCACGTCCTTTTTTCCGTACCTCGGGCCTTTGGTGCTTCCGTCATTTAGCCAATCGGAGCGCACGCTCGGAAAGAGCGGAATAGTTTACCGTATCAAAAGATAATATCTCGCGAACAGAAATGTATTCCTCCACAAATTTTAGGAAATAGGATTAATGCCATACCTATGTATTCCTTGGGACTGGACCGCCATCCCAATATTCACAGATATCAAGGTAATGTTTATTTACGTTTTGTTGTTATTGACGAAGAAATAAATACACAACAGTTATGGAATTAGAGAACTAAGAGAAGGGACGGTAAAAATGATAGTGTGAGCGGCGAAATGATAGCTTGAGCTATCATTTTTGCGGTCCATGAAATTAAATGGGATCAAATTGCAAAGGTAAAAGGGGAGTAATTTAAAGGGTTGCTCATAAAGAGGAGATTGAGAAGAAAAAACCAGCGCCTACTGTGTTTGTTGATTTGGAGAAGACCTGTGACAATGTGGATTGGAATTCAATGTGTGCCATTCTAACAAGAATTAGAGTGACCTAGGATGGCCAAAGAATGACACAAAGTGTGTATAAAAACCAGGTTGCTATGTTTAAATTAGTGCCCAGGAGTAAAGAAGCAAGAATTATGAAAGAAGTGTGACAGGTTTGTGCACTTAGTATTTAGTCAAAAATTATGGGCATTTTGAGCATTACAATGATACGACAAAGCTCAAACAATGTATAAATTTTGTGATGATTGTGATGACGAAAAAAAAGAGACACCTGAGTTTTTGGAATTACAGCTCCAAAAAAAAAACCATTTTACATCAGTAAAATGTGCCTAATGGAATATTTAATTATAGGTGTAATTATGTCGATCAAAAATTGTTTTGTCATCTTATTGTAAGATAAACTTTTACTAAATTTTGTATGAAAAAATATCCGATTTTCTGGGCCTTAAATCCCCATAATTCAACTTGGTGTGGTTGCTTGGTGATCGTTTAAGCTATAGCTTAAATGATCACTGTAAAGGGACAAGAAAAATGATCGAGTGATTCGGGCTTAAGCAAGTAGCGATATATGACTATTAACGCTATAGATATGAAATCCAACGTGAGGCAGGCCGGAGAGTCGCCGTCTCTTAGCCGCGCCGAAAGAGGGAACAGAAGACTGGCGACGATCCGCAAATGACGCCGGTTGCGCGCCGAGTGTCGACCGGCGTGGAGCGGATAGGATTCCGCGCGTCGGTCTGCTCGCCTCGCGGAGGGTGAGCGTCGAGTCAGCCGACGCCGACGCCAGAGGGGGAGGGGGGAAGAGGTGAGGGGGGAAGAGGTGAGGGGGGAAGAGGTGAGGGGGGGATAAGGGGGTGTTTGAGAGAGAGAGGGGGGTCTGCAGGCTTAGGCGATGCGCCCGCAGCCTGGACCAGTCCATGTTCCCACCGCTACTCCCCTCTGCCATACGCCGGGACCCTGAACACCCCTACCGCCCCCATCCTGCACCCTCCCCTCGCTCGCACACAGCGCACCCCACCGGACTTATAAAGCTCACCCCCTCGGATGAAATGGTCGCGTGTACCCCTCCGACTCCGGCCCCCACTCTTGCGGGTTGATTCAAGTCCGCCTCCTTTCTGTTGCGTGAAAGTGTCGCCCCATTGTTGCCCACCCCCTCATCTCAACGGATGGGCGAACGCATGCCCCTTCTCACCGCCCCTGACAATGGCCCCGCAAGGTAGTTTCGTCCCGAAAAAAAATGACAGGTCACCCTCGGGATTCAAGCGTTGGGACGATGTTCGATTGAAGGGCTCGCATCGACGCCGTGAGCCTCCGCAGCCGTGTATCGGCGTCTATACGCGCTCACGTTCATCGGCATCGATCGATGGAACGGCACGCATCGTCGGGAGGGTGCGGCATCGACCAAGGAATGCACCGCGGCTCCTCGAGGAGTTTTCGGCCTGCCCGCGGGCGGGGTGAGGGGGAGATCCTCCTTATTATGTGTGTACTTCCATTACTGTCGGCCGAGTTTACTCAGTTCTTCACTCGCGGACGGTGGTATATGCGGGGAGGAAGACATTTTCGGGAGAAGTGGCTGAAGAGCCAGAGCCGTCGTCGAGTCACTTTTTGCAACAAGTTGTCATGCATGCTACGATAAGGACTTCCTCGGCTCAGCTCTCGGAAAATCAACAAAGCTCACATGTTTGGATAGGACTGCTGCGATTCTCCAGTCCCTTAGCTAACTTCGTGCCCTAGTGTGCCAGATTTCATTTACAGGTTGGCCATCTGGGATTTGTTTTTCCAGTGGATCGTTCACGGACAAGTCTCATGCAGAGAAAGACGTTAATGCGTCGAAACGCATCATCTTTTTCCATTCTGGCAGTAGTAGTAGCTATTCTGGGGAGGCAACCGACAGCTAATGTTATTTGTATCATTTAGGATAGGTGGATAATTGGGTGTGGGTAGTAATTTATTACGGGACGGAGGAAAGGTGGAGAGAAACCTGGCATTGACCTGCTATTTAAGAAATAATATAATAAAAATAATAATTTTTATTCCACCTCTAAGAAAAAAATAAAACATACAAATACAAATAATACAAAAAACTTCAATTTAGAGGGGAATATAGGTACCCCAGAGGATTACGTGTGTTGGGGTTACCATCATCAAAAATTGCAAGCAGCGGCTGGTGCTAATCTATACAAGTATTATACCTAGTGGCTAATAAACTCTTTGTATATTCAAAAATTGTGTTCAAATCAATGAAATATAACAGTACAGAACAGTAATGAACAATATAAGAGTACAGACAGAATAAAAATGAAACAATTTAACAATCTATATACAAAAAAGTACATATTTTAAACCACCGAGATCACACAACAACTTTTAATAGCTTTTCCACTTCATCACTCTCCTTAGATACACCAAGAAGTTCACTGTTAATCGTCCTAACCGGGGTTGTTACTGAATTCAAAGTGCTCTCCACACAGCACTCCAGTAGAAACCGGTATTCCACTGAAAAATCTCTGCCTCTGTCGGGAGGAGTGAAAATGAGTGAATGCTAGAGTATTGGTTGGCCAGTATTAAAGCCAGTAACATCAACCAAATTCCCTTTCTTTCCTTCTTCCTCTCCTGTGTCCTCATTTCTATTCTCTCCCTTTTTCACTACAAGTGATCCAATGTCCTCAGCCGCTCGCCTTTTCGTGCTAAAATGTACATTTACACGTAGATGCTTTCGATTTCATGCAAGCTCGTACTATTTCCTTCTGGTACAGCTGCATTAGTTTTTCGGAGGGGGCCGACAGCTAAAGTCACTTGTGCCATGCGAGGACGGGTAGGCAACAGAGCAAAAGTTGGGAATTTTCAAAAATGTGTGTATAGTGGGTTGAAATCCGGTGTCATTGATGCTCTCTCATCGAGGCGCAAAAGGTTCCAAGGTTTAATGTTCCATCCCGGGTTAGTGTAACTGGTAGAGTACAGGCCGCTTTCGCGGAGGTCTCGGGTTCAAATTCCGGAAGTGGAAGATATTTTTCCTTGGTAAACCGGCCCCTACTCGAGTGCTTTGTGGGGAGCATTCGAGTACAGTACACCGTCCGTCAGATGAGACGCTAAGACGTGGTCTCCTTGGTGCCTTTTCTTTGCGTGCATTTTAATGCCGACACCGGGTTTATCTCGTCTCTTCCTCCTTACACTTCCATTCTCATCCCTGTACCTTTCCTCCAGTTTTGAAGCCCCTATAAGTGTGGGTACACACTTGAAAACACAGATGAAATCCGACAGGCGGAGAACTAAACTTGAGGTAGGTACTCTTCTTATGGCACTTGAGTATGGACCAGTATTTCCACTGGGTAAATACTGTGCCGCAGTCGGTGTTCTAATCCGGATCCTCGAGATGAGATTTCAGTACTCAAGCTATCTCCTCAAACCGAACTCCTTCTTACAGCCAATCCTTCCCAAGTGGTACTCGTCTCCTCGTCCTTCCTTCCACAAGTGTCTTTTACAAACTCCCTCATCACTGACTCTGTCCTGTGATTTTCCCTTCATCTCACGGTCCTACGTATGCATAACGTTCTCTTTTCCTCTTCACAGTCCTCAAGATGGCGCCATTTAATTTTTTGCAACGGAGGCAAAATATTCTGGGGAGAATTATTTTCCGTATATATTTCTAACGGCAGATTAATTATCCAAAATATCCCATCTTTATTTTCTTCGGCGGGTGTAAAATGAATACATTAATATCATTATTAAAAGTCCCATATTTTACGAAACCGCCCCCTCATTTTTCACTTTCTATAAAAAATCATTTAAACTATTTGGGGGAAGTGTCCAACCCGGCCCTCAATGAACGATGCCTCAGCCGGAAATTGCACTCACGTAGAACTATTTGGGAGATCGCAAGAGAATAAAATCTTTCACAAACTGATCGCCAATACACAATACTCTTTCTAAAAATGTTTTACTCAGCCATAATAGCTATTTTGAGTTGGTCCCTTCCGTAGAAAATCTTCCCAAGTTGCTATAATTAGTATCAATGAGCAGTAATTTAAGTACGACCGGTCCAAACTTAACACGGAAAGAGTATAATAAAATGAATAAACTCGATTTTTCCACAAATTTTATTTTCCTTACACTACCCAGGTTTCGACGGTTAAGTCATCATCTGGTGAATAACAAAGAAACAGTTTTTCCACCAACTGTTTCTTTGTTATTCACCTGATGATGACTTAACCGTCGAAACCTGGGTAGTGGAAGGAAAATAAAATTTGTGGAAAAATCAAGTTTATTCATTTTATTATAATGAATCGTTCCCACCATGTCACGGCTGATAACACCATCTACAACGGAAAGAGTACTTTGAAATGGAGCGTGGTTTTTCGAACAAATTGTATGGATGTGACAAGAAAAAAATACACTGATGTCCTCCAGTGATTAACTGCTAATGAAATATGTGAGGGAATAATTCTAAACGGAACGAAAATCATCATCATAACGGAATTTCGAAACAATGGTCTTCAATTTATTCAAGTCAGTCTTCAGCTAATGAGGACCTTCCATTCACTGATGATCGTTGTTACTGAACTCGCTCACTCACTGTTCAATCAGAAGGTGAAATTTGATAGATGAGGGTATAGCTCACCCCGAACTAAGTCATTGGTGTATGAAATTCACACATCCAGGGTAGGGGAGCCAGTTACTTTCCTTGGGCCACCTGCAATTTCACAAGATGTTCTGACAGAAAATGGCATCGTGAGGATTTAAGGTGGGTTTCCAGGTAGGCTTCACCCAGATTTGAACCCGGGACCGTAGCCCAGCGCTTTACACTTAAGGCCCCACAACGATCCCCGTTGTAACTGAAAATTGTGGAAAAATCAATAACTGCAGCAAAAATAATTCCTGAAAATTACAAGCCACGTACATCAGCTTAGTTCATTATGAATGAAAAAAAAACTTTGTATTTCCACATTTGTACATCCATCCCAAATAAATGTCGAAATACAAAGTTTATTTTGTCATTCATAATGAATACTAGTAAATTCCAGAAAGTGACGCCAGAAACCATCAATTTTATTAGCATAGTTATTAATATTTCGCACCATACTAAAAATACGGCATTCGAATCTACTTTATCTTTACATGTCGGAGCATCGTTTCAAACTCAATCCATACTTAACAATTTCAGCGTGCCACCGTCAACTATTCTAAATTCTCTCCCCGTTTTCCTTGAAAAAATATGCCGGTCTAGTTTTTAATATATAATACCACACGGTTACGCCTACAATGACTTCTTATATGCCGGTCTAGGTCGTTAAGGTGCCAACCTGTCGACCCAAAGGTTCGTACCCAGCATTGGGCATGAATGTTGTGTGTCTTAGGATTTAACTTAAAAAGAGAAAGACGGTTCGATTCTAGACTGGCAGTTGCAGCCTCAAAGAACCTAATCCCACTTCTTTTCCTAAAAACGAATTTCGAACTTGTACCAGACGCCGAGACTGCGTATCGGCGGCGACGAATTGGAACGCCCAACCGGATGAGATTTATGTACAGAAAAGGAACAAAAAAGGACCTATGACACTTCTCAGTGGCACACCCGACGTGAATTAAATTGCATGAGAGTAGACACCGTCCAAAACAACCCTTTGCACGTGATCGTGCCGAAAATCTCTAATCCATGACATACTGGAGATTCTAAACATGTAACCCCACATCCAAGGAATCGATATTCATTGAAATCTCTCCTTGGGTAGGTTACATAAATAAACTAATCATGGTAACGAATAAAAATATAAACTTTTAGTCTATTCCACACAACTTTTTATTAAACGACCTTGCTTTCGACAAATTTTTGTCATTCTCAAGGTACCTTGTATCTGAGCAGCAGTTTTATATATCCACAAGGTCGTGGGGGGGGAGGAAAAAGGAGGAGGGGGATGAGTGGGGATTGGAGAAATGACGGTTAAGAAGGGAAGGGGGGAGGAGGTTAGGTGAATGAGAAGGGGGGGGGGGGGGGGGGGGGGGGAGGGAAGAAAGTGACCATAGCTGAAAGTGAGTTGCGTGGGTATGAATCAGCTAGGAAGAAGGATTTTAAGGAGGGGTGAGTGGGTAGGGAACATATAGCCATTACATAATCGTTCTTTATCCGGGCTATTCGCAATCTCAAATTGTTCCAATAAGTTCAATTTCAGCCCTTTGTTACACATATGTAAAATCTTGGGTTTAAAATCATTAAAATGGCCCATTTCACATAAATGTTTTGACAACCCAGATTTGTCGTCATGATTAATAAAACACTGTTTATGTTCCTTGATACGAATAGAAACCTTTCTACCAGTTTTACCAATGTATATCTTGTCACAGTCTAAGCACTTTAGCATATACACACCACTCCTGTCCAACTCATCAGTTCGATCTTTTGAGTTAAACAAAAGTTTACCGATGGTCGTTGGATTGTAAACGGATAATCTCATAGTGTCTCTAGGAATTATATTACATAGCTTGTATGTTATTTTATTTACAAACGGGAGCACGCACCATCTCTTAGCCTGGTGGATATATAAGGCTGCTGCTCAGATACAAGGTACCTTGAGACAAACATTTGTCGAAACCTAGGTCGGTTAATTAAAAAAAAAAGTTGTGTGGAATAGACTAAAAGTTTATATTTTTATTAGTTACCACGATTAGTGTAACTAAATTCCACAAAGTGACGCCTTAAGTCCTATCTGATATACATAATTAATTTTTAGTGCATGTTTGATGAAAACTCATCCCCTGCCACACGCCTTTAAGGTAGTTTGCAGGGTAGTCAGTGGATAGATGTATAGATAGAACCGCAATGCCAGCGTGAGTGAGCGTCTCTGGGACCCTGGTTAGCCAGGGGAGTCAGGGTTGCTGCGTCAGGGCCGTGGCGGCGTTTTATGAGCCCTTCCTAGCACAATGCCGGGGAGGCAGGGGTAACGCAGGATCAATCCTAGAGCCCTCCCCCATTTTCCTCCCGCCCGACTGTTCTCGTTCGGACCGGCGCACAGTGCACAGTGGTTCCAATTGAAATTCTAGCGGGACAAAATTATTTTTCCTTATAAACTAGTATTTCTTGAAAGGTATGCATTAGATAGGACCAATTCATTGAAAATGATAAAATATTACAGTGGTTTATGATCTTTGTTTATTGATTTTTAAAATAAAAAGGGAATTTTAATTTAAAAAAAAACTTAAAATATCATTCAGGAAAGTATTAAAAAATTATAACGATTAGTTACACATTACACTCTTAATATGTATAATATCAAATAAATAAACCCCGAAAACACTGTATTTTATTTGTAAAATAAATTCTCATTGGATCTGAGCAGCCTTAGTAGCAGTCATTCCAATCACTATAATTGCCATCCCCTTCACTCTCGGCATCTGTGGACTCCCCGTCGCCGTCTTCCCTTGGTTCCGGTATATTTGGTTCCTTCAGGGGCTGTCTCACTTCCAATGAGAGGGAATACTGCTGCTTTTGTTGAGAAGATCTATTGCCGGAAACTAAAGGATCGGAGGTCACTAACAGCAAATTAAACACATCTTGCATAGTGTCCTTCCTCGAGCACTTTCGGGCGTGGTTTTCTCTATATTTCCTTATATGCTTATGCCTTGCTTCTTGTGCCTCTTCCGAGAGCATGCCAATGGGTAATAATGCATGCTCTATTACTTCGGCCCCATGAATAAGTATCTTATGAACGGTGACGGGCATGTAAAACCAGGGATATAACTTCATATATATGCCTCTAGTTTTTTGTGCATACTTTACAAATTCGGGGGTATTAATGGGGAAACCACAGGACAGTGCACTCAAAAGAGTCCCAAATCTTTGAATCAGTTCCATGTCGATTCCAGTAATGGCCGATGAATTGTCAGGATTCCGGAAAAAACGCCTAGCAGTATTGCCATCGTTGGAATTACCACTTCCTCCGGGGGTCGGCTGGTCCACAATGAGACCCATCTCCTGTTTGAACCTTTAGCATATTGATTCTTTTCTTCACCAATGCTTTTTCTTCATTTCCTCTCACTTGCCACTTTTTCACTTCTAGCCTGTAGGATATATGTAGAAGGCATTCGAATAGCCTAATCTGGGCATGTAAGGTAGACAGACCAAATTTGTATACTGTAACATCCACATACTTAGTTTGACTGTCGTTCATATTTTTAGGAGTAGTTCCACAAATGTAACATTTTTGGGATGAGGTGTCAGTTATCGCATTGCAAACTTTACCGTCCACCATCGTGAATAAAAATTCTGAAATTATACACAATTTTCTCCCATGCACTTCGATTACCACAGGAGTTAGCTGAGAAATCTGTTTCTCTATCTTTCCCACCTCTTCTACAGGAACCTCCTTACTCTCCTTTTCTAGCAATAATTTTATGGGTCTGCAATATCTGGTTGAAGGGATTTTGCCATAGAATATTGCTGCCAGTGCTAGATTTTAGTAGAAGTGGCACCATAGAAATAGAAAACATGTTGGAATCATCTGCTGGTCCAGCTTCTCCCCTACACGCGAATCTTTGCTTGTATTGCTTGTGCCCACTACTACCATCACAGCCCCACTTAAATATCATGTGTAGTTTCACTTCACTGCCAGGCCTAAGGAAAGAGGTTAAAACTTCTTCTTGAGCCAACATTAATCGCGAAACGGTGTGATTGACGAGTGCCTGCAATTTTACCTCGGCCGAAGTCTCGATAACGCTCAATTGACTAAGCGGTGGGTAGCAAGACAACTTTGTTTGCCATATAAATTTGTAAGAGGGATAAATATCACACCTTCTCTGTTTGGCCTCCCTCCTGATATTTATGTACTGCTGCTTTGTGAGGTTATTTAAAATAAAAATGGATAATGCTTCCACTGCTGAATATGGCAATGGTGGCAAAGGTGGTCCATATTGTCTACCGGTGGTTTTGTTTAGCCCATGTGCAGAAAAGTCAATATCTGATATATAATTGTACATACCTTATTGTTTTGTGCGCTAGTGTTATTTCTCTCAAAATACCTAGCGTCGGCCTCTAGACGTCGTCGTAAGCCCCTTGCTCACTCCCCAATGTCCCAAAGAACGGTCCTCTCTGGTTAGCATCATAGGATAAAAGGGAATTATTCGCAAAAGGCGCAAGTATGCGCAGGAACTGTTGGTAACATATGAAAGTGTAAGGACCTAACTTTATAATACTGAAGAATTTGTAATTCTACCTCGAGATATATTTTTTAAATTTCAAGTTACACCTTTAAATGGGGAGAAAACACCGAGTTATATTGACTTAGAGACCACTGCAGTGGTCGGAAATCGAAAATTTTTGGACAAAATTCAAAAATAGCTTTTTTTGAGAAATGGACTTGAATCTTCGCACATATACTCACAAAAGATTGCTAATTAAGGAATAGCACGTCATTTGTCATGATTCTAAATCGTTAGCTAGATACAGGGGCTCAAACATGACCAAAATTCCAAAAAACTCCCGACTTCCTTTTTCTCCGAATATCTTCAAAGTTATGTTGATGGTGTCGTTGTGGGAGGAATTTGATCGAATAAAAGTTGGTATAATATATTAACACAATGCTTTGTCTTTACTATGCTTTAGTTTCGAAGATTTTTTATAACATTTGTGTGATATTACGTTACAAAATGGCGGAAGCTGTTTTTGGACAAAATTTCACATAAAGTAGAGAATATCTAGCATTTTAGAGAGAGACCTGTCAAGTGACTTATATCAGAGCGTTTGTTGAATACTTTTAAATACGAAACTGAAGAGAAATAAAAAATAAGTTTGCGACGCCGAAAAATGCATATGATTTTCCGACCGCGCGTCCGGGGTCCGACTCCGGGCGCCGGGGCTGGAAATGCCGAGACTCGCTTATATTGCTCATGTGGAATGAACCCTAAAGCTTCGGATTCGCCACGTTTCTGCTGTACACATTGTCACTAACCTCCACAGACTCACTATGGACGGAAATGGTGAGAATATTGTATCGAGCGAGCGGATAATTGTACGTGTAGTAGCGTTCAAGTTATTTTTGTTGCGAACGTTTTGGAAACATACTTCTTATTTACGGCCTTAAACCAAAAACCATGCATCCTTCTACTAGTAGAAAGGCACCGCCTGGGATTGTTTTGTATTCCTTTTGCCCCCCTGCCCGCACGCACGCGCTAAAAGATGCACCGGAGAGGTCACAGTCCAAGCCCCTGCCGTGCCCCCAAAAGGGTCCTGCGAAAAGGGACATTTATGACATTGCGGAAACTTTGAAGGTCTTAAGTGGGAATATCCGAGGAAAATTTTCTGTTTGTAATATGTTGATATGTCATTGAGTCAAATTTAGACGCATGTGCAATGACTGTAGCTGTCGCGACATTTGAAAAATATAATCAGATGTAACACCTCATACTTCCACTACCGGTCAATGTATTGCATACCTAAGAGAATTGGTCTTTTTTAATGCTTTAATAGCATTTAATAACAATTTCATTACAAAATACATCAGTATTACTTTTCCGTTAATCATTGTAGCAGCAAAGAAAATTTGATGGAGTAGATTCCATTATTGAACGCTTTTAGGCCATCAATTTGTTTTTGAAGATGATTCCTTTCTGCATTTGCTATTTCCCTTGTCTCCTTCACCCACTGAAGGCGAATCGGCTGGCAACATTTTGTTGATGAATGCCGAGGATTAGACCAGATTATTTCACCTAGAATTAGAGGAAACGGGAGTTTTATTGCCTATGCATTATTTTCAATTCGTCATAAACAACGTTTTGGAAATTAAGTGATGGGATAACTAGAGAATCCATGGTATGTAACCTGTAGCATCATTAACTAAGCGAAATGGCACGAGGGAGCTCACGAATAAAAATTCATCATATGCATTCCCTCGTTCCCACACTTGTTTGTACTGAGATGGCCCAAACTTCCATCAAACCCACATTTGCTAATCAATGAGCAATTTATTTCCTCTCCCGATGTTTGAGTTGAGTTGAGGAAACACACGCCAGGATCCGTGATGCAGTGTGATTCAGAAGAGCTTGAATATTTAATTCGCACATATTTTCTGTGACTACTATTCCTTCCGGGTGTGCTGCGCTTTTAGCTCGTAGTAATCGGTCATAGCTAGGATATAAGTCATGTCCGTGGCTTAAGGCAGAGTTATGTATTGACTCTTGGTCAACTCCGTAGAAATAATAAGGGATAAAGCCTTCTCAACAGTCATCTCAGTTTGGATAACATTAATAACAACTCCGTAGAACTAATAAGGGATAAAGCCTTCTCAACAGTCATCTCAGTTTGGATAACATTAATTTTCCTCTACTTTGATATGACTCTTGTTATAAAGGTAGTTTTTTCAGGCTTGATTTGGTGGAATATCATAGCGAAAGAATACACCAGGAACCCCAAGGAGCTAATCCTCCTTAACCCGTAGGAACCGACGCTCCGGGGGATGCCAACGCCCGGACCGCTTCACCCCTTCCACAGTGGACTTCACGAACTTTCCGTAGACCCTTACGACCTGGGCCATCCCCAGGTCGCCATCATGCTTGGTTTTACCCATCAACACCCACCACCTTTCACCCTCCTCTCAATTCCCAATCCTTGTTCTCTCCAACCCCTCCATACTCCCGCTCCTCCTACCCCCCCCCTTTCATCCTTTCCCTCCCCTCACAGCAAATTGTATATATACTGATGTCTGAGATTTAATTTTCACCTTAAGATGGTGTTGTACACCGAAACCGGTCAAAAGTAAATGTCTTTATTCTTGTGGAAAAAAAGACTCTTGTTGCCCTAGTTGGTGTGGTAGTTGTAATTTCCGTGAGTAATTTAGCTGCCGAAATGTCCCCTTTCTCCTTTAGACTTATGGTAACTGCTGAAGTGAGTTCCGCAGTAAAGGCAGTAGTTTTAAGAATTTGAGCTTTTCTTCTCCTTGTTCTATCTCAGGAAGTGTGAAACTCTTTTACCGGCCGTCCTGCTGCGCGTAATAAAGTATTAATAAATTTTTCAAATACGAAGTTCAAAGTTGCAGAATTGTTTAATTAAATTTTATGAAAAATTTAGTATTAGGAAAGGTTAGCACTTATCCAAAAATACATGCCAAAAGATGTAGAGGTACTTGGTAAATACGTTAGTACAATGTTAGGAAATTTAATGCACTCCTTTAATCATTCATTATTTCGTCTAATGAATCTGTCATTATTACGACAGCTCTCCTCCCACCCTTTTACATATGGTATCAAAAAACGATTCCGTATGCACCCACTTAGAGAATTCAAAGCGTCTGTATGTTCTGACAAATTTAATCTTCTTGATAGAAAGTCCAACAAATACTCTTTCTTCTCAGACACTGACTTGTTCTTCGACTCCAAAAGTTTTTCATGGAGATCAAGGCGTGAGACGAGAAACCAGCCATTGAAAAATGAAATTTCTTCAGTGACCTGTGTAAAGGGCAAAAATTATCAAGAAAATTATGAAAAAAATCACGTATTCGTCACTATTAATTAAATTGATACGGGAGTGCACGCGGTAAAAGATGCCCTGAGAAGGGTATTTTAATGAAAATAATTGAAGTCACTTAACGACATTTCAATGAAAAAAAATTATAGGAGCGGTCACATGACTACAAAATTCTACGGAAACAAAAACAATATACCACATACCTTATAAAAGAGTAACCATTTAAATTAATATAAATCACTTGTGATCGAAGAACAGGACAAGCTGCCAAAAGTGTAAGAGACTCAACACAACCACAAGCTTAATCACAATCTTTAGGTCCTGCAAATTAACTACTGCACGACCTTCTTTCACCACTACCATGAGAGGACTGATTTAAAAAAATGTATTTCTAGAAGCCAAAGCACATGTTTCACTTGATATACCTGCTTAAGACCTTCAAAGTTTCCGCAATGTCATAAATGTCCCTTTTCGCAGGACCCTTTTGGGGGCACGGCAGGGGCTTGGACTGTGACCTCTTCGGTGCATCTTTTAGCGCGTGCGTGCGGGCAGGGGGGCAAAAGGAATACAAAACAATCCCAGGCGGTGCCTTTCTACTAGTAGAAGGATGCATGGTTTTTGGTTTAAGGCCGTAAATAAGAAGTATGTTTCCCGAACGTTCGCAACAAAAATAACTTGAACGCTACTACACGTACAATTATCCGCTCGCTCGATACAATATTCTCACCATTTCCGTCCATAGTGAGTCTGTGGAGGTTAGTGACAATGTGTACAGCAGAAACGCGGCGAATCCGAAGCTTTAGGGTTCATTCCACATGAGCAATATAAGCGAGTCTCGGCATTTCCAGCCCCGGCGCCCGGAGTCGGACCCCGGACGCGCGGTCGGAAAATCATATGCATTTTTCGGCGTCGCAAACTTATTTTTTATTTCTCTTCAGTTTCGTATTTAAAAGTATTCAACAAACGCTCTGATATAAGTCACTTGACAGGTCTCTCTCTAAAATGCTAGATATTCTCTACTTTATGTGAAATTTTGTCCAAAAACAGCTTCCGCCATTTTGTAACGTAATATCACACAAATGTTATAAAAAATCTTCGAAACTAAAGCATAGTAAAGACAAAGCATTGTGTTAATATATTATACCAACTTTTATTCGATCAAATTCCTCCCACAACGACACCATCAACATAACTTTGAAGATATTCGGAGAAAAAGGAAGTCGGGAGTTTTTTGGAATTTTGGTCATGTTTGAGCCCCTGTATCTAGCTAACGATTTAGAATCATGACAAATGACGTGCTATTCCTTAATTAGCAATCTTTTGTGAGTATATGTGCGAAGATTCAAGTCCATTTCTCAAAAAAAGCTATTTTTGAATTTTGTCCAAAAATTTTCGATTTCCGACCACTGTGCGGCGTCTTGGGTTCGATATATCGCGGAGACGCAGTCAGCGATCAGTTTCATTGCACCCGGAGGGCTTGCGAGAGGAGCCGGGAAGTAGGGATGCCACATCGGCTAAAAAACATCGAGTGGTCACTGTTTCGATGTTTATAGAAGTACTCACCACTCACTCATTATTCATCGACAAAAAACATCGATGTTTCGATGTATCGAGTTTTTATTCCTTCATATCCGAGGATAGGTTTTATCATAGAGGTATTATGTATTAGGTATTATCCATCAGAAATTTTGCATCTTTTTAAAAACTTGCAATTTTGAAAATTATTCGGAAATCGGACCTTATTTAGTAAAATATTGATAAATAATACGCAAATATTTTTCTATTGAATTTATTTTTAAACATAGAAAACATATCACTGTTTCATTATGAAATAAAGATAAATAAACATAACACAACAAAAAGCAAACAACACAATAAAGTGGGTGTACCTGTTCCCTAAAAATATTCTAAGCTTGGTATTATAAAAAAAAAATCAAATTGAAAAACAGTGGGTTTAAAACGTTTAAAGCTCCCAGTATCGGTTAGGAACACTATTTGCTTAATATGCAGCGACCCCAACCTACCCCTGTTATCTTGTACCACCAAGTTGAGAGCTGATACAATCCTCTCCGAAGGTACTGATGTAGGCATGGCGGATCATGTTCTTGGAAGGCAACACTGGGATGAAAACATGAACGATTTTATACCTTCACTTGTTTCCCTACACGCGAACGATAGATGGCGTAATTAGGGAAGGTTCGTTCGTATTCTTATGGCTTATGATAGTCAGAAAAATGAATTATTGGTCAACCAAAAACATTTATTACACCGCTCGTTTCCTAAAACATCGCTGCGATGTTGAGTGTTTTGAGAACATCGAGTCGATGTTCCATCGATTGTCTTACCACTCGATGTTTTCGGTGTATCGGCAAAAAAACATCGAGTAGTCCGATACATCGATGTCGATGTGACATCCCTACCGGGAAGAGGACGTCACTGTTGGGCATCGAGACTTGACGTGCTATCACCGCCTCCATTCCGTCGGGTGTAAAGGTGCGTTTACACGTAGCAGTTGACTGCTATGACAGTCAACTGCTAACAACTATTAACTCCACTCGCATGTGTAAATAGCAACTGCGATGCGAGTTCAGGTCGATACTGGACACATGTCGAACACTATCGATCCTAGTTCGAGCTATTAGCGAAGTTGAAGCCCGTCTACTTTCCAGCGGAAATGTATCCAACACAATCGCAACAATCGCCAACGGAAAGTAATGCACGACGGAATTTGGATATAATAACAAGGATATCCCTCCCCAAAGGAGAGATTCTACTCTTTAAAGAATGGGAACAAAAGATAATCGTCAATTGAATTTATTGCTTGAAGAATTTCACGAAAATTTAAGTATCAATCACTATTGAAATAAACCTTTTTATTTGTTATGACAACGCCTAAATAGCGGCTTTGAGCTGCATAGAAGTTGGTGCAGACGCATCATAGCAGTAGCGATATAGATATATTGCGCATCTCGCGACTGTCATAACAGTCAACTGCTACGTGTAAACGCTGCTTAACATTTAAACTACCCGCCGCGAAACCTTGAACCTAGGCCCTCGGGCGATATTACCGATGCTTTTTTTCCCTACATCTAGATTCCTAAATCAACTCAATCCTCCAGTCGCAAAACGGTCGTAAAAATCAAATATTGTTCGAGACCCAAGAAGTGGGGATGATTTTCAATGAATGCATCGCAATAGTTTTAGATTGTATATGTTCCAAGGCCAGGTGGACACTTGATGGAAAAAATATGAAGAAATTCGCCATCATAGGCGTCGACTGTATTCAGAGCGCACAGTTCTTGACAGTGCATTCGAGAGCATCCACTATATTACGCTCACTGCATTCAAAACAAGGAAGTGGACATAAATCATGCATAGAGACCCATACGAATCAATTGGTGAGATGCCGACTCTAAATCTATTCCTCATCACAATTATTCGTGGCTTCGGTTTCCTAATTCCAATCTATATCCCTATGACATAGGTAATGGGTTTCAAGGAGTTGCGCTTAATTATTTTACTCGAGAAGTTCTCCCTCGACCTTCTCTACATGTCCATGTTCAAATCCACCGTGTTCTTTAAAAGACATTTTTTTTAAATCAGCAAATTACCTGAGGATGCCCAGTTAAAACGAAAGGACGTGTTCTATAATTCTCGAATTTCCAGCGCTGTTCTTGAACCGAGACTGTAGGCAGAAATAAAATATGTTAATTGATTTTCACGGGAAGATGCTAATGAAATGAATATAAACCACGAATCGGACGAACTTTACGCTGAAAACTATGGCAACCCATGAACATTTAAAAAACTGCTTTAAATTCACTGCAGCTGCGAAGGAGTTTTCCAGGAATCGGGTGGTGATTTTCTTCTGTCATTCCTAACGTCGCGACGCGTCGGCGCTCGTCCTCCCTGCACCAGTTTAGCACCCTAGCTCCTTCAGCGATAAGAAATTTTTACGGCGGGCCGGCGACGAACATCGATAGTCGGATAAGAAGCAGTTGAGCGAGGACGAGAGATAAGTGATCTCCATTGTCGTCGCCCATTGCGGAAATAAGTCGAGACGGGACGGTAAAATCAAAACCAATACGCTGCCCTTATTCTTCTCTTAACTCTTAACTAACCGATAAAAATTGGGGAAATAGATTGAAGAGAATCTTATTTATGATAGCAAAATAAACATACGTTTACTACGAGGAATATGTTCATCATGAGAGAAACGACTCATATTAACTGCACCCTGGTATGCTTAAGTGAATTAATAAATACATGCTTTTCGACAAATTCCTAACTGATAAATAGTTTTATAACGCAGCATAAATTTAAAACAT
Source organism: Platycnemis pennipes (assembly GCA_933228895.1). Classification (NCBI taxonomy): domain Eukaryota; kingdom Metazoa; phylum Arthropoda; class Insecta; order Odonata; family Platycnemididae; genus Platycnemis; species Platycnemis pennipes. The sequence goes on from OW121850.1 coordinate 118,120,826, forward strand.
TTAGTTGTACGTATATTTAAGATCCATAACTAACACGTTTTCCTGATAAAGTATTACAACTGCATCCATTAGTTTCATGTACGTAGTGAATATTTGGTACTCACCCCCGATAATTCACCCTCAAGTGCCTAGCTGGGCGAAAAAGAGCACCTCCCTGGCCAATGTTTAGTTTAACTCTAAGGAGGCGAGGGAACAGCGTAAGTAAATTTTGGCGTTCTTCAGTTTACCTTCTGTACTTGATTCTTCTGCTTTGCTAATCACCATTATCAGTTGGCTCAGAAACTTTTAAGCAATACGGTCGGAACGTTTCAATCAGTTGAGTTAGAAGGAGAGCGAGGAAAAGCGAGGACAATTTCAATTTCCATCCACGAGGGTTCTCGCTTATAAACGCAACCGATTTCCATTTCCTCCTCATCACTCTCTCTGTCCTACGTTGGCAAGAGGACGTAAGCGCGGCCGTGTTTTCCGGGCGATCGTCACCAAGATTGAAAAAAAACTCACTCCTTCCTTCCATCCCTACTTTCTCGGTTTAGAGGAACCGATGACGAAGAAGTGGACGGCCTCAATAAAAAGAAATAAACCCCAACTGCATCCATTTAAAATAGCATTCATTACACGTTCGGTGTGTTCAAAAAATTAATTCACCGAAAGAAATTCGAACCTAAACGACGCGAAAATAACCAATGGTCGAAATTAGTGTCGTCTAGGATTTTATGCATTGCTCAATTGAGAATAACAGGTTATGGCACACAGAAAAAAGTGAAAACTTTCTGCTGAAATGGCGTGATCATGCCTGAGCTAAATAGTGAAAAGAAATTTCTTCGCAATGTTGGATCCGGAATAGGTATCCATAGGCAGGAAAAGGATTTCGTTGAGTTTGAGAGAGAGTGTAACGCTTGGTTTTCTGTGTGCGTCGAAAATACTTCGCGTAAAATCTGATGGTATGATGCAACACTCGTCCGTCCTTACGAACGATTGATAAGCGAGTAACCCGGCTTGGTGTAGTGGTTCGAGTACTGGCCTCTCACCTGCAGGTCCCGGGTTCGAACCCCGGCAGTGGATGATATACTGCATTGGTAAACGGTACCCTACTTGAATGTTATGTGGAGAGCATTCGAGTTCAGCACTCCGTCCGTCACATGGGACGTTAAGCCGTGGTCCCCTTAGCGCTTTTTCGTTTAAGGGTAGGCTAATGCCGACTACGGGTTTTTCTCCACCCTTCCTCCTTTCTCTTCCAATCCCATCCTTGTACTTTTCCTCCTGGTCTGAAGCCCCTATTGGTGCGGAAACAGACTTGTAAATACAGATGATGAGCAGGAGTGAATTTTTATTGTCTACTTCCTCCCTCGCTATCTTTACTTTAGCCTAGGGTGGCAGGTAAAGTATTCAGATGAGGAGGATCCTTGTTGAGTGAAATGTCGTTTTCCAACAAGTCCAAGAAGTCAACAATGTTAACCAAAATTATTTTTACAAGTTATATTCAGTAATGATTGTACCGTCCTGCCTCCAAATTTGACCTCAAAATCTCGACGAAACCTGAATGTAACATCGGAAACGAGATTTATCGTGGTTGTGACGTCACAACATCCGCATTTCCAAGGCTCGTCGATGTTGAAGCCTTACTGAATAAGGAACTTCTATTTTTAAAATTCATTAGTCCTCCTGGTAGCTCTTGCGATACAGGTGGTGGTCAATATTTATTGTTTTCAAATTATATTCATCTCATCCGAATCACGAAAAATTTCCTCATCTGTTGAAGACTGAAATGGGGTACTTCCCCTACTCCATTCTTTTTTTGGATGTGAATCACTCTGTACCATGGCGTTAGTGTTGAAAAAAACTAAAGAAAGATTTCCCCGAATGTTACCGTGACAATGACTGCTTTCATAGTGAACGGTTATCTACTACCTACTGATTTGGCCGCTAAAAGAATGTTTTGGGGATATTTTCCGCGTCAAAGTTTTCTGAATAAACCAACGTTACCTGTCAACTCAACTCAACCTTCTCCGGTACTTCACGGGTGTACTGCTGAATATTTTCTTTCCCTTCTACTTCCTCGCTTAACATTCTACCTTCGATAATAGACTTAAGCATTTCATTTTCTCCGATTAACTGTTTCACCTATATGCTTGGCTTCCTGATTTCACAAACAATGTCCTTTCCTCCTCCTCCACTCTAAAAGCTTCTCAAACCGTCTTTCTTTTTCGTCCGTTGCACTTTTTCAATTATCCATTCCATATTGCTAAATAAGAGTGAAAAGTATGCCTAGAAAAAGGATGGAAAGCAAACTCGTACATCAGGCACGTAGCCAGAAATTTTCTTCGGGGGGGCTAAGTCTTGCGTAACTTGAAACAAATCAACCCACGAATGAAGCAAGCAACAACCAATGAAGCAAGCAGAAGCACCCCCCCCCCCCGATGACTACGTGCCTGTCGTACATAGAAATAACACGACAATTTGACGACGTCGACGTAAAGACACGACATTATTAAGTTTTGTGTAAGGCCATTTAAGCCGTACGATTTGCACAGCGATGCTTTGGTATTCAGATGTCAAATGCACATGTCCTTCTCAAGTCTGTTCACTTCCAGTCAAGGGTATGAAGTCTATTCCAGTCTTGTACTTGAAGGTACTTGTAGAGGAAAGATACGGTTAGAGGTTGATTTTTTCCGATTTTAGCATTTCTGTCTTTGAAGCAGGTTTTAATATGCCAAAGTTCAGCTATATTTTCTCGCTAACCTAGAGAAATAAAAATAGTTCCTTCAAATCGTTATATGACATCTCCTGAATCAAATAAAGAAAAACGAAAGTCTCTATCTTCTATAGTTATCCCGTAGTTGAGTAATATATAAACACGGATAGATCTAAAAGAAGGCCGGAAACGGTCGCCCAAAGCTGCACGCGGCTGTCCTTACCATAATGCATCATTTTGAATAAGGTATTTTAAAAACGTGAAACAGACGAGTAGCAAATGAATATTTAAGTCTGGGGAAACGTGTATGATTTAATCGTGAAGTAAACTTGTTTAAGTTTACTTCACGAATGTACTGAAAGTGCAAGTAAAGTTTCACTTACATGTTTTGCCAACATGGTTAATGGGGGCGTTTACTCGGAACCGGAATCGCAATTTCGTACACGAAATCGTTAGATGGAAACAAAAAAAGAATTTCAGTGGAACAATTAACCTTCTAACCACAACCATTCACTCATAAATGAAAAATTAAAATAAGCAAAAGGTTACGCCCACCGAAAAAGCTGCTCTGATAACATTGACGTTATTTTACTCCCGTCCTTGACTGCTTTTCGTAGAAGGGAAGGGAGTGGAGGGGGGTTCTCGGAAGGTCTGCTCGCACAGATGCTGTCGCAACTGTCCTATTGGCAGAGTCAGCTGTGTCCCCCCATTGCGATAAGGCAAAGTAGCTTCGCGGGCTCAGTTGTGATTGGACGAAGTCGTTATACGTCAGAGGTTGCACCACACCCACTTTTCCGAAAGGGTTAAAAACATCAGTTTTTCGCCGCTTATAACTCGATAAATAATTGACGGATCAGAAAACGGAAAAATTCGAGTCCTTTTATTTTACACACACTATCAGATTCGGCTATAATAAAATATGGTAAACGACCCCATTGTGAGGAAGCAAGGTGTTTTTTCTGGTTTCGGAACAAAATGCTTTTATAATATTAGTGAAATCATATATACATAAAGATCGGAGTGGGAGTCTAATTCTTTCGATAACCTGGAATTCAAACATTTGAGAAAATCGTGTGGCCTTAATCATTACATTTCCATCCCTAGGAAAGTTAAACCAAGCGACCCTTATTTCCAGGCGCTATCTCTGTGGCCTAGAAAATTTTCCCAATTACCTGATCACCCTCTTGCACCTACTCTTATCCCAAACGAAGTTGTAATGCCTATGGTTGTTTCCAGAGGTGGTAAATGTCCAGCTGATAATTTTTCCTTCCCTGCACTAAATTGTTACTTAACAAGTTGGGAACAATGGACAATTTTTTCGGTGTAATTCAAACGAAATCTATGAGCTCTCCTCGAGGATGTTGATTGAGTTCCTCTTCTATCCGCTGTCTACTTTCTCTGAGTGTCCGATGCACCGTAGTTCATTTTCTAAATTCAAACGCGGAAGTGATGCAAATTACAAAATAAATCATAACCTGACTTCATCGTTCATTCACCTACATTAGGAGACGAATTTCTCGAAGGCGTTTTCGTACAGTATATTGAATATTTTCCACGAATTCATGCACAACGATAAGCCTAACTTTCAAGAGGTTATTTTCGACCGTGAGCGTCGCATCTGGTTTAGCCTCATCGTTTCAATACAATCAGCAACGTTTCCGACTGAGAGCGCCGCCACGTGATTTGCGGAGGCAAGTGTGACATGTTATCTCGCCGCCTCAAGCCTTCGCTGCTCTCGAGCTCTTCGCCTCAAGCTTTCCTCCTTTTCTTCTCCCGCGTCTGCCAGTGCTCTATGCCAAGGTCGCCTAGATAAGTCTTCCCGCGTGAGTCATTCCGTGCGCAGAGCTCTTTGTCTTCACGGGTAAGAAAATAAAACACTCCTTCATCAGCAAGAAACTTTTTATCTTCACCCTACCAGACCGCGAGGCAATTTCACCTTTCTTGACAAAAAAACGCCATTTACAAGTCCTCTGCGAGCTTTAGAGCCATTTTTCCCCGATGATGCTTCTCCGATCGTTTTCGTGTGTGTTTGTTCGTACCTGTGTGTACGGGGATCTGCATACTATCGGCATTTGGCGAGGAAATGACTGACTCTAAAGACATTGTATGGGGTATATGTAACATCATATTAACTATATCTTATTATAACGAGAGGAAATGAGCTGCTTTGAATTCGCCCAACATTGACCCACCGGAAGAGGAACTTAATCCAGGGTCCAATTTCTATTTTGGCTTCTCCTCCCTTACAGAAATGGCGATTACTTTGGTATATATTTGATGAACTTTTAAATGGTGACCTTATAATATATGATGAGATACCTTAAATATAGATTAACGACCGGGCACTAATAATTTAGGAAGTTTTAAGAACAGTTAGGCTATTAATAAACATCCCCTCGATGTCAAAACGAAATGTTTCTAGAGAAGTATAGTATGTAAGATGCCCTGTTAAGGAGTATTATAGTTGTACTCTAAGAAGAGTACACTGCGGGTGGCATTACATATTTCGGTTCCACAAGAAAAGGCGATGCCACTAGCTGCTGGAAATTCCTTGCGCTTAGAATAATGTAAATATCGATAACGATTTCAGAAGCACTGTCTCTTTCCGATTACTGTTCATTCATCCCTGACCTTGAGTGTCAGATTGCTACAAGTCCGGGAAAAGTAGTTGCGCTGACCGTATCCGAAAGTTTATGACACCCAAGACTTGATCCTGACACTCAATTCGGTGATCTGTCATGGAAAAAGTGGATTTCCTCCCTACTTAGAATGGAACAGACGCCCAATACTGTGGCATCCTAAGCTCCGCTCAAAATGTCGTCCCTTCAAGATTTTTCCCCTCTCCCGGCTGACTTTCTTGTGCCGGCTTCCCGTCGACTGCCGCAACGTTGCGCCAGCGATGAGTGTTTACAAATATAAGCGCTCATGCAGTCGCTACAAAATAGCTGATACCCAGCGCACTCGATGCCTGAGGGATCAACTTTACTTCAGCTCCGTACCCGGGTATGATCTGTGAGTGAGCGAATGGCTCACATGCGAGCCGTTTCACAAAGCTGCCAGTTCCACAAGCTCGCACGCTCGAAGTTCGATGGTAGCAATAAATGGTAGGTACTGCAAACATCCGGAGTAGGACTTGAGGAGTGAGATTTTGGGAACTTGAATCCGACCCGTCTATTCTATTCCTCCATCTTCTCCACCTATCGACCATTCTCCCCTCTTCTCTCCTCATTCTATCGACCATCCTCATTCTATTACGTCCTGTCAAACACTCACTCCCCTCATTACACGTTCTATATCTTCATCCTCTTTTTAATCAACTTCCTCTCTTGCCCTAACATTTCCAACATTTCCTCGTTTGTCTTTCTCCGTTATTCTTCACACCCACATCTTTAAAACCGCCAATCTATTTCCAACTTCTTTCCTTGAACAATTCAATTGCTGAATCGCTCCATTTAAGATTTTCACCAAATTTTTCTCAACTTCCCCACCCAGGCACGTAGCCAGGGGGGGCTGAGGCTTCACCCCCCCAAATTTTTTCCCAATACTTTTGCTGTTCTGATTTTAACCTATGATAATTTGGATTATACTGCGTATAATTTAAGTTTTAAGTGTCTTGAAACGTGATCACTAGTTTGATGGATGTGTGTGGTTAATTGTAATTATTCTTTTCAATCTGATATGCATGCATGCGTTGAACTTCTGGGTAAGCAGTGGCCTTAACCAGTGAGAAGAGACAGGAATGGGGACTGTAAAAGTAAATACCAAGCACTGAAAATCAAGGGAAGAGATTTGTCACATATCGGCACCGAGTGGTAAGAGCTGATGTATTTCAAGTTACGCTACACTTACTTAGCCCCACCCTGAAACAAATTTCTGGCTACGTACCTGTCCCCACTCACCGCCAAGGACAGATTAAGACGATTAGAGGTCATCAGCACTTATCCCTATCCCCCTATCCCTTTGGATCCAACGTATTTTTCCCATTATATTTTAAATTTTTGTCAACATTTAAAAATGTTTTTCAAACCCATAAAAAGCATTTATGAAACAATACAAATACTTTTTTTTTTTAGCAACAAACGAGACATTTTACTTAGACATTTTCGGCACCACAACCTGAAGCAGCATTTATTTATTTATTTTCCACTACCGCCGAAAACAGCACATGTGGCCTTTACATCGGGGTATTTTACAATGTAACAACAGACGAGCACACACAGCCATGTCCTGAGTGGTGAAAAAAACCCACTCAGGCGGGACTCGAACCCGCGACCCTCAGGTTGCTACATCATAAAAGAACTCGGTTGTCATTGTGTTGGCCAAACAACATTGCAACTGTGTTTAATTTGTATTTCATTTTCCAAACAGTTTCAATGCATTTTCAATGCAGTCAAGTCAACACAATTTCAGATCAGTTTCAACACAGATTTCTGCCAGTGTGCTGACAAAGTCAGTACACTAGCCTTTAAACCACTTCCTTTATTGGTCATGCAACACTCCAATTAAAAACTAGTTTTAGTCAAAGGAAAAGTCAGTTTTGCCAAGAACACATCCTACGTCAATTACACAGTATCATATCTTAACTTGCACAATTGATGAGTAATTAATAGAATTATTCACTAACCTTGACATTACATCCATGTATGTGTTCAATGGAGTGTTTATGAAAGTCACACGACAACAAGGGTTTTTTATGGAAGTCACCGATATTCAAGAGGGGATATTGATTTTGCAAATGAAGTGTATTTATACCAAGAACTATTCAAAAATTTTCTGGGAGGAGCAAGGGAAAAGTGTGTAATAATGTAGAAATTGAGCTCCCTTACTTTATATTGATGCTCTGATTTGGTAGTATATTTTAGGGCTGTTCTTCCGAAGCTCAAATCCAACTATACAATGATATATTGCTTCGTTAGTATCCTAGCTCAGAGCCATATGATGCCATCCCAAGGGTTAATTACAAGGGTTTTACTCCCAGTTTCTTCATAAACTAATGATGATTCCTTTCCTTGATTGAATATCTCATGTAAATTTTTCCTCATAATTTTTCTCTATCTTTTTTCTTGATATCTTTTTCAAAAAAACTAGAACAATATTCACTCTCCTCAGCCAATGTCTCAAAGCAACAAGCCAATTTACAAGCCCTCTGAATATCATCCAAAATATTATGAAGGCATCACTAACAAAAAACTTTGGAAATAGACTTAAGGAGAGCTGAAGTAGGTAGAAGCCAATTAATACAAGTCACTAGAAAAGCAAAATAATTGGTAAATTTTTAATATGGTAAATTTTTTAATACAAAACACTGTAATAACACTCATTTGCATAAAAATATCTCACATCTTTTTATCTAAATACATTGGTATTTACTCATCATCTTCAATGAAATAGGCAAGTTCCTGTACTTTTTACTTGTAGCTCTATTCTCTTCTGAGACTGACAAGGAAATGGAGTTTCTTTTACCTATAACAATAATTCTTTGGAATTTCTAAGTTGGACAAACAAGACTGAAAAACCTTGGCGTGAGGAAAAGGCAGTCAAAGAATTTGAACCAAATGGACTCGTATAAGTCATGTGCATTTGTTTCCTCAAAGATGCAGTTATTGAGATGGAAAAAACACAGGAGTTTATAGAGTATCTCATTTCAATTAGTACTTTGTGGTAATATACAGTGGCTTACCGATGGAGGGAGGAGGGGAAGGGGGTTTTAGGGTTTAAGCCCCCCAAAAACATTCCCATAGTTTACTATATTTTGTATATTTTGCACTTGCGTTTAGAATTTTGCTTGTTGGGATGAAAAATACAGTTTCATAGTCTTCACAAAACGAGAATGTTAATTTAATTATTGTTTCAGTGAATAATAATCTAAATATCATTCTATGATGATGCACATAAATATTAATGAAACCCCCCACAGAAGGAAGTCCTGAGTATGCCACTGGATACATATACCTAGAAAGATGCCTATGATGGGACTTCTTCCTAGAGTTTGACATTTTTTATCCACCCCCAAATTTCTCTGATTCCCCTCTTTGGACATGTTTAACGTCTGTGGACTGCTTGTGGACTTGCCCTAACCACGCATGAGTTGCATGCTAATGACAAGTGCACCAACGATGCCAACAATGTCTACGATTCCTAAATGTAGTGATATTTGGCCTGCACTGTTGGCCCACACCATCCCCAAAGATCAGAAAAGAGATCCTGACACTCCAATTGAAAACTTCCATCTCACCTTTGCACCCATTCCATTTTTTCTTCCATCCAAAGTTAACATTTGTCCATTTCCATAATCACACCACTCCACCTCGACCTTGCTGAAAAAACCCCTTCCTTATTTCACTCAACCCCTCTCAACTCTTCACTCTGTTTGAGTTGAGACAGAAAGCAGTAAACATCGAGTACCTGCCGCGTGAAGTCATGTTATGAGACTTTGAGAGTTTTGTTTGTCTCACACCTGAACTGGTTTTGTCAAAGATTTCTGAGGGGAAGTTAGCTGAAACAGGCGGTTGGAACTTGAGTTGTTAATTTGTTATTTGTCCCGTATTTAAAAAAAATATGTTTGCTTGTTTAATTTTGATTTGTTAATACATATTTTACGTTCTATTTTTCTCATTTCATCTCACCCAAGATTGAAAGGAATTTTTGTCGTGGATGAGTGAAATCAACAAAGAAAATCCATTTTTCTTCTCATGCTATGCTCCAAGAGTATGAATTGGTTTTACAGCAATAGTAATATGGTAGAGTTTATGAGTGTGAAAAGCTGTGCAGCACATGTGTGGCAGATAAAGAGGACTGATAAATCTAGGACATAAAACCTGAACTAGTTATGCACCTAATGTGTATATTTACTCCATACTAAATATATTTACCTATATGGATATTAAAAGCCATGAAGTTAAGCCTGATGTAGCTGAGTGTAAATATTTGAAGTTGAACTCCTTTATTGGAAGGGACATGAAGCTTACACGAGAATATTATTATCATGATTGAGAAAAAACCAAAATTAACCCATATAAGGACGAACCACATTTAACCTAGACACCCAATTGGTATTTGTGACAGTTTCAGTAGGTTAGCATAAGATCAGCCTGGTAAACCAAAGTTTGTGTGTTAAAATCCCCCCCTTGAGCATGGATATGGTGTTTGGCTGAGGATTAAGTTAAACAAGATGGTGAAATATGTACCTTAGTAGTTGTAGATCCTTAAAACTCAATTATACAACTTCTGCTACCTATTTGATATCTGTGGTAGAAATTAAATGGATATCTGACCAAAGCCACAAAGATTTACAAAAGATATCCACCAAATTTTCACTTTCTGTCCTCACTTGATGCCTACATATTTACATGGGTTCTATCATCTGGTTGTAAATGGGAGAGTGGGTTACTTCAAAGCTGTTCTTGTGAAATGCTGAATGGATGTCCAGCACTGGGAAGGCATGCTATTTGGAATCTGATCTTCAATCTCACGGTGTAATGTCCCATAGTCCTCATCATAATAATACCTACCTACTTCCTTGAAGAGTTGATAGAGACCTTTGGGTTTTATGGGTATAGCTGAACATGATTGCATGATATGAAATTAGAAAATAAGGCATCATTTAGCCTCTGGACACAAAATTTCATGATACCCAGGCTAATCATAACTTATTAGGCTAAAATGCAGATACTATTAAAATTCTTAAGGTTGAACCATGGCAACCTTCAAATATTAGATGCCCCAGGAACAGACAGGATGAAAAATGTTTATGATAGAATTTCCTTGAGCTGTGATGTATTCTTAAAGGAAAAGAAATACCAACTGTATGTAAGATGTGCACTTAATGTAAGCTGATTAATTTTGAATCTTAATCAGTTTTGGGGTGAAAATTTTGCAATCTAATGAAATTTATTTGAAAAATTTTAATTAGTTTTTATTCCACCTAATAAATGTGCACAGCTCATGCAAATACTGAGTTTGAAAATCAACTGGTAATTAAATTAGATGGAGGTTTATTTATTAGGTGTCTCTCCTAAGGCGAAAAAAAAACAATCATTTAAGAAAAATATCTTTTAGAGGGATCTAATGTATCATCTTTGCTCTATACATACCTTTTTTTTGAGGCTGAGCAAAATGAAATAAGTTTAATGAATTATGAGCTAAAGTAAGGTTTATCTTGTGTCATGGGCATGTTATAAAAACCAGGTGGGGATTTTCAAATCAGGACCCAGCAGTACAGAAGCAAGCATAAAGAAAGGAGTGAGACAAGGCTGTGCACTGTCTCCCATATTATTCAATGTCTACATCGAGAAAGCATCCAAGAAGTCCAAGAAAAGTCTCTGGGAGTGAATATCCACGGGGAGAAAATCAGCATGCTATGATTCACTGATGACATAGCAGTCATGGCAGAAACAGAAGGATATTTAAAGAAGACACTAGGAAATGTGGAAAGAACAATGACCAGATATCATCTGAATATCAATAAAAAGAAAACTAAGGTATTGATATGCAGTAGAAGAAAGGAAGCCAGGACCAGTGTTAGACTAGGGAAACAAAGAAATCGAGGAAGTGGAAGAGTTCTGTTACCTGGGAAGCCGAGTAACCAGCGATGGATCAGGTAAAAGAGAAATTGCCAGTAGGATTGCCCAAGCAAAAAGGGCATTTTACCAGAAGAAGATTCTGCAAACATCTGCAAATACAAGCATGGAAGTGAGGAAACATTTCATTAGAACATTATTTGGAGCATTCTACTAAATATATGGCAGCGAAACATGGACATAACAGCAGCAGAGAAGTCCACGCTGGAAGCATTTGAAATGTGGTTGTACTGAAGAATGATGAAGATAAAATGGATTGATCGAGTGACAAATGAAGAAGTCTTAAGAAGAGTGGGAGAGAAGAGATGTCTACTGAAAACCTTAAAAAGAAGACAGGACAACTTAATAGGCCACATCTTAAGATACGATGGCCTGATGAAGACAATCCTTGAGGGAAAAGTGAACGGGAAGAATGGAAAAGGCAGGCCTTGTATGAGGTATATGGAGAAAGTTGTGAAGGATGTAAAAGAGAGGAGCTACGTCAATATGAAGAGGTTGACCGATAGAAGAATCGAGTGGAGGGTTGAATCAAACCAATCCTAGGATTGTTGACCGATGATGATGATGGGCATGTTTCAATTTTAAGAATATTATGAAACCTTGATCCTTTTTTCTTCATTACATACATATCTTTTTCTTCCTATGCTTCACATACTGAAAATCAAAAGCTGGAGCACGATCAAATTCACTAAATACGTATATCATAAATATCAATGAACACATTCACTGTGGATCATAAATTAAGAAACTCCCCTATCATCGGATCAATTGTTTTCAATACCCAACTTGAATGATGACCACAACAATCAATTTTCATGGTCCATAGCTGAACTTGGAGCAGACCATATCAATTGATGTGGTCAGTATTGAATTAGTTGATGCATTAACAGAATGTCATTACTTTTTAATGCAGCTGTAGCTATATACTTTAAGTATATGTACTTTAATGAGAAAGTATGGGTAAACAATACTACCATTCTCTAAAATTCAATTTCCCTATAGGTAGTTAAATTTTTAATGGGTAGCCTCAGTATAAATTAGTAATTTTTTCTGATATATCTGATCATATTTTTTCCCTCTTCTATGACTGCAACATATCTTATTACAGTATATAATTTACCTCTCATGGGTTAATTTCCAATTCATCAAATTATCCACTCATTCACCCTCCTCCATTTCAAAGACAAGCTGTAACACACCTATGAACCAACTTGTTATTTCCTTTTCCACATATACACATATACGTACACCACATTCCTTTCCATTTTCTCCATATTTTACTCTTTCTGTTTTGTGAAGGAAACATAGATCTCACATAGTGAGCATGCTGGTATCCCAGATGGTGAACTGTGTGTAAAATTGTGGACAAAGTTCAATATTTTAGGTGTGATTCATTCCTTTAAAACGTGGTATTGGTTATTCATGAAAAATAATACTTAACTTTTAGCTCATTAAATTATATTGGCTATTAACTCATTCAGGCAGAACCGTATTTACCATATGACGTTCCTGGGTCCCCGCAATAGAGAAAATGTAAATATAGTTGTAAGTAACCTGGTGCCTTCTAGCAGAGTATCAACAGTGATAGATATTTGTATTCATTATGTATTGTCTTAATGTGTAAGGAAAAGTCTATGTCAAGCTGCCAGGTTGCAAGGCGATAACATTGGGGCCTCATTCTAGATTCCACCTCAGAGGTCATAAATGTGTCCTTGCATTCAGGCACATTTCATTTGCATGATTTTTTGGCACCAGATCTTTCTGAGAAACTAAAGTCATCACAAAAAAAGAACCTGGGCTTGATATGCCTTGATATGCAACTTTCAGAATCTATTGGCTTCATATCTTGTGAGCTTTACCATTAGATGAGTACACACATGCTTAATTAATTGGTCAAATCTTATGGAGCAAATAACTCCATTACTACCCTTGTCCATGTCTCCGAGAATATTTGAGAATAATGGCTTACAGACCATATTATTCTAGTTTACTGGTGAATTATAATCTCTTTAAGTCTAGGGATATATTCAGATTAATATGATTTAAGGGGTAAACGTTAATTATTCATCACCTGAGGGTGGTGCCTTAGACCAATCAAGGCCGGCTAAATAATGTTGAATCAATATTTTATGAAAATAACCTAACACACATATAGCAAAACAATCAGGGACAAGAAACAAAAAGGGGAAAACTAAACACACTCAAATATGAATTTTGGAGGATGTTAAAAAAAAGATGAAGAAAGTTGGCACCAAAGATAAGGGAGAAAAAGGAAATTGGTGAGGAAAATTACATTTGGAAACAAAAACTAAACAGAGGGAATGTAGAGAATTATTAAAATTTTCGAGAGTGGGGGACGTACTAAGTAGGCAGGGAAATATAGCTGAAGAATAGGGGTTTTGTGGAATAGAGAGAGTTGGAAACAAAGAGATTGGAGGGCACTTAATTCAGGACAAATCAGGATGTCATTTGAGAAGAAAGACATGAATAGCTATATTAAGAGGGAATTAAAGGCAGGAAGTCTCTGAATATTTACCAAAATTGAGAGAAAATCTGCAATGATTAGAAGATTTATGAAGTGTGGAGTTGAAGAGCTTCTGTAAACACTGTTGGTTGTTACAAAATATATCATAAATGGAGATTATTTCATACTTTTCAAAGCTATTGAACATGAATGCATTCTAGGTACTATGAGTATTCTATTTATGTTACTTGAACTAGTTATTGAAAGTTTCAAAGGTACTGTAAGACCATGACTTGTTCTTGCTCACTATGGAGAAATGACTTCCAGAGGACTGGCACAGGATTTTATTTTTGCTTCCTACAAACTAATTTCATTACGTATGCTATGGTTTGGTGACAGTATATTATTTTGAACTTTTTCCACGCAATAATTTTGCTGCTATTTATTTTATTTCAAATTCCAATTAACACATTGTGGCCATACTAAGATGAGCTCAGGATACGTCAAAAGTTTCAATTGACTTGGAGTGAGGTATCTCATATGGAAAGAAATTATAGTATAACTACCTACTTACCGACAGGATTTACTGCCCAAGAAACATAACTGTGGAACAGTCAAATTAGGAGAAGCGAGTCAAACTGGGTCCCTGTTGAAGAAAAAAAATATGAATGAAATTTTATTTTCATATATACACTCAAGTGATAGTGTATTTCTTGCAGCAGTTGTTGATCATATGGCAATAATGAAGTAAATAAGTCAAATTTTAGAGGATATATACAATCTCATGCAGGTGAAATTATAAATTTGAGGAATCAGTCGAGTCACGTGAGATAACTGAGATATTACTCAGGAGGTCACCTATTAATTCCAAGTTTGACACAAAGTTTTTATTGTAAAATGATGCATCTCAAACCTCAAATGACCTATAAGCTTTGAACCAAGTTTTATTGTTCCCTTAATAAAGGTTGACAGCTTCAATCAATATCAATTGACAATTGGGTGCAAGTGATAATGACCTTGACAATGAGTCAAAGTCAAGGTCACATTGAGTTACACAAGGAATATTTTTATAATATGCATACTTTTACTCTGCATTTTTTTTAGGTTTATCAAACCTTCTTAGTGATAAAATGACATAGGTGGTGGATTATGTAGCTCTCATGCTACTCTTATAACACAACTAATGGAGACCAAGTCTGCAATTTGATATTCATGTTCAGCAAGCATAATCTAGAGATGCACATGATATCTTAATAAAAATTTACGCATGTATAAAAAAAGTCATAGCTAAATTTTAAGAGCTGGAAGGTACTCTTAACATTTCAAATGCTTTGAAATAGGAAAGTGCAGGATATGCTTTTATTTATGATATTTATGACACAGATACTCTGAAGCTGGCTCTGCTGGTTGACCAATAGAGTCATGAGATAGTCTTTCACTGTTAGCAATTATGTCCAAAGCACAGCAGGGCATAATAAGACGTGCTTAGTGCATAGCTTCAGATATCTCTGAAATTAATACATAAAATAATCATGCCATTATGACTTGTTTAGTATAAAAGTCCACTGTGAAAACCTCTTGGAACGAACAGTGATAATACATTTTGGTTGTAATCTTGTGATGTCTTTGGAAACTCTCCTTGAGTCCTGACTGAGTTATAATCTAGATGAAATATTTACCTGAGAAACAACATGCACACCATGGAAAGAAATGAATGAAGTTCACCCTCACTTATAGTAAGCAACCATTGGGTTTGTTTCAATCAAACAGCAATTAAAAAAATAAATTTTTGTAGTTCTCAGCCCTCATCTTTTCGGAAACGGGGATGACAATGTTCTTCTCAAATTCAAAGGTAGGTATCTCATCTGCTTATTGTCTCCTGGTTTCTTATCAAGTACCAAAAAATGGAACAGCACAGAATCAATTTGATTCATCAGTTAGAGAGTCCTTTTTAATTGCTACAATTGTTGCAGAATTTAATTTGATTTATTAGCTGAATGCAACTAAGGCTAGTATGACCTCTTGAGGTCATATCAGTGAATGCCATAGAATCCTGCTAAGAAGCTCCTGCATAAGAAGTTTTCCTCTCTTGGAAGTCTGATTTTTAAAGTCTCAAAATAATATCAATAACAAATACATTTCCCTATTAGTAAGTTTTCCTGCATGCAGAAAAGTTCTTAACAGGGTTCTACAGTACTGATTTTCAGAGACCAAAATCTTAGATTTATCTCCATATCTAACTGGTTTTCTATATCATATTTTACTAATAGGTCTCTCATAAACAAAAGATAAATATAATGATTTCCCAATGGATGAGTTCACTGGTAAAAACTGCATCCCTTCCATGCTCATTGGAGTATTACCTTTGGCAAGTGTGGCAGCTAACCTTGCCTTCCTTTTGGTTGAATTTTAGTTTTACTTGGACAAACGATAATGAAGAATGAAATTGGAACGAAATATCCCTTCTGCAGACAGCCGTTATGAGAAGTGCCTGTTAAGTTTTGTGGGTTATGCTTGAACTCCCCAAGGACTCAACAAATGGTAAAAGGCACTCATTCCAGTAGAACAGAGCTCCATTCAAAATTTATTGTGCCATTTACCCAATCTAATTTTATCTCTTTCACTTAAGATTTAAGAAAGGTTATATTCATCTTAAGAGTCTCTTTCATTTAATGTCCTTTGTTTATGTTCATCCCATACCTCTCTTATATACCTTATAATGAGTTCATCTGTTCTTCCGTCAGTTTCAATCAGAGGTGGATCACGGGGCAATAGGGGCGGTCACCCCCCCCACCCCCTCCCCCAAAGCCTTGGAGAACTAAACTAGATGGACTGTCTTTTGATTGGACGGGTGGGAGTAAATAGGAGGACAACACTGGTGACCGCCCCCCCCTAAACTTGACGTCAGGGTCCGCCCCTGGTTTCAATGCAACCATCTGAGTGACTAGATATTCCAGATGTTTTGTATATCACAAAAGGAATTTATATCTCCATTTGTTTCAGCAAGGCTTCAGAGGGAGGGCTAGTTTGCTAAATTCAGCTTAGAGTGATACTAGTATATGGATAAGATGTCAAATCACAGTGGCTTACTTAAGCAGTTCTTGTTTATCTTCAAGAATTCCATAACCTTACAAAATGTCTCACATCATGCAAATTATTAACCGTGGAGACATCTCTTTTTTCCTTGAGCTATGCTTCCTCTTTTCTTCTAATAGATGTATTTGAGCTTCTACCTTTGCCAATGGCTTTGAGGGTAATAAATGGGTAGATGTAGACAAACATAAGATTGACAGTTGAGCGAGTTATTCATTTGATAGGCATTTGGTTATTGAATTATTTGTCTAATTATCTGACTATGCAAAGGGGTTATTACTGTCTATGTATGCATGAAGATTTTTCATCCCAGTTTTCTTTCGCAGTAATGCTTCAAGTTATGAACCTTCATGAAAACATTCCTAAATGAGAATTAGAAGGATATTCCTGAGGGCTTGTCCATGCAGGTGTGCCAGTTGTGCCCAGAAATAAGGAGCCTTCTCATGAAATGGATTTCGTTTTAGTTTACATATTTTATTTCATTTGATAGGAGTACTGGAATGTAATTGGCACAAAGGTGTCACTTATTCACGTAGTGGTTCTAACTCTCCTTAACCCATTAGTTGTGCATGATTGGTTGGTTATTCAGGGGAGGTGACCAACAGCTGAGGTCATTCGTGCCATTTAGGATAGGTGGGTAATTGGGTAATGGTAGGAGTTTTTAGGGAATAGAGGAAGGGTGGAGAGAAACCCAGCATCGGGACTAGCCTACTTTTAACGAAAGGCACCAAGGGGACCACGGCTTAACGTCCCATCCGACAGACGGAGTACTGAACTTGAAATGCCCTCCACCTCAAGTGGGGACCGGTTTTCCAGTGAAAACTCCACCACTGCCGGGAATCGAACCTGGGCCCTCAGGATGGGAAGCCGGTACTGTAGCCACCACACCAACCCGATCCCCCTTAGTTGTGCATCATAGATAGAGGGACCAAGAGTCTTCATCATATATAACATATATGTATCACATGCAGGTAAGTTATCAGAATAATGCCATTACCACCATTATATGCATACTTAATATTTTGCTTAAATTCAAAACAGACATTGACTACAGAAATTTAATATGCCATTAAAATGTACCTGAATGCTTGAACGCGTGTGTGTTCAGAGTGGGTGGAAGTATTGAAATGCATAAATTATTTTTTTGGTCACTGGGCCATAGTTCTTTGAGTGCCATATCACAAAACTTTTTCTCTACAAAAAAATATATGAGAACTTTTTCTGTGGTGCTACAGAAGAATGATGAAGATTAAATGGATCGATTGAATAAGTAACAAGGAAGTCCTAAGAAGTGTGGGAGAAAAGAGAAGTCTTCTGACAACTCTAAAAAGAAGACGGGACAACTTAATCAGCCATATCTTGAGACATGATGGCCTGATGAAGACAATCGTCGAGGGAAAAGTGAACGGAAAGATTGGAAAAGGCAGGACTCATATGAGATACATGGAACAGGTTCTGAGGGATGTAAAAGAGAAGAATTACGTCAATATGAAAAGATTGGCTGATACAGGAAGTGGAAAGCTGCATCAAACAAATCCTAAGATTGTTGACCGCTGATGATGAGAAATTTTTCAAGATATTTGTTAATTTAATACGCAAACTAACAATGAGTATATTGGTGCAATGATATAATTCTGGCTTCAAATACCAAGGACCTAGGTTTGTATCCTGGAAGTGGCTGATTTTCAGAGGTATTCCAATTCCTGCATGAGAGTTGTGTGCAGAGCTCTTTGAGCTCAGTACTCTGTGCATTAGTTGGGATGTTAAGCTGTGGTTCCGTTGATATATTTTGTGAAAGGCAAGCCAATACCTATGCTAGGCTGTCCAATACTTCCTCTGTTCCATGAAAAATTCCATCCTCCTCCCAATTACCCACCCATCCCATAAAGTAATTTACCTAAGATATCAATCATATCCCTAATAGCAACTAATGCTAAGAAGTTTTTAAGCTATGGCAGACATAATTTTCTATGCTGATTTTTCCACATGAAGTGGTAAAATCAGCATGGAAAAGCAAGTAATGTGGTGACCATATCCTTTAAGTGAGTAGTGATCATACGAACTCTTATTTAGGTAGAATTGACCCTGAAATTTGTCAGGAAGGATTTTTTCCCTCCCCGTTTAGGAAACAGCAGAGCTATGATAAATATATGTGATCCTTGTGACTTTCAATTATGGAATTTGGTTACTAAGAAACTTTGAGGCCCTAGGCTCTGGTAACTAGAAGCCAATATTAACTAGCCAACTCAAGCAAGGAGCATAATCTTTAATATTTGTTCTACATTGGGCAGATTCTTATTCATATCTATGGGTGTCATGATCAGTGGCGTAGCCAGGATGTTCTCCAGAAGGGGGCAAAAATAAGTTAGCATTCCATAACAATTCCATAACACAAGTTTGTTTTTGCCCTTTCATGAAAAATGTTAAGGTTTCTTAAAACAATTTGTAATTATTATATTTCTCCCTCTCGTTGAATGTCAACGGGCACCTTCAGCTAGTTGACCTGTAATTTTTCATTTGACTTGTTCAGCCAGGGGGGGGGGGGTAGCGCCCCACCCTTCCCCACCGTGGCTACGCCCATGGTCATGATGGATATAGCAAAAATTATGATTACATTATCTGGTTTCCTTATTTTTCTGAACCAAAGAATGGTGTTATTCAAATCTCACAGTAAATGCACCAATTTGGTGGCCATAATCTCTGCTGATCTTAAATATTACAGAAGATAGATGAATGAACTGGTCCCCATGCAATTTTTGCATGGTAGTGAAAGTGGGGGTTAGGTGATTATGAATAGCCATTAATATGACTTTTGAGTTTGTCTTAATTGTATAAGGCGGGATGAATTTGAGCCAATACGTTAAAAATATTCCTAATCTGGGTCCAATAAGTGAAGTTATCTTTTTTTTTAAATACGCTATAAAACATCAACTGAGGATGTTTGGTAAAAACAATTATCTTCCAGAAACTCGATTCGTTTCCAGTCCACCCTTCAGTCCTTCCTTACGTCTAGTTCCCCCTTCCTATGCTGTTTCTAGAGACACGACAGCTCAAGTGCATTCGAACCAAGGCTGAGGGCGATTTTCGAACTCATGGCCAGCGCACCAACCACACCTACCTCACCCCACTTCGAAATTGAAGAGGGAACGTCGCCTCAGGGCGCATGCGCGGATCTCGGACGCTCCGTCACAGGTGAGGGAGGGAACTCAAGGTGTGTGTGTGTGTCCGCGTAGCGTTTGGACGGCAGCGGTGATCGAGACTCCCGAAGTGGACGGCGGACCTCCCGCATTGTTTTGCCGTTTGTGTGTATGTGCGCGTGTGAGAGTGATAATTCCGTGAAGCGGCGGATTGTCTGTCTTCCAGTTGAGTAGTGGTCGACGTTGGTCGAAACATTCGAGACTGGGTGAGAGAATCCTGTGCCCTTATCGCCAAGAGCGAACCCTGACTGGCGCTCATCTCTTCGTAGCCGGTCCTGGAGTTTTTCGGGAGAGCCTTCCCCTCTTCTGACCAACCTCATGTGACAGCCGGAAGAAGGTAGGAATGCGTCTATGACCGCGGAAGCGAAAACTGAGGTTCAACACGAGCTCTGA
The DNA here is from genome assembly GCA_933228895.1 of Platycnemis pennipes. Lineage (NCBI taxonomy): Eukaryota > Metazoa > Arthropoda > Insecta > Odonata > Platycnemididae > Platycnemis > Platycnemis pennipes. The sequence goes on from OW121850.1 coordinate 118,141,244, forward strand.
CTGTTCTGCTGTAGGAGCCACATCGTAAAAATGCAACAAAGTGTGATCACCAAACACCACTTTCGATTTATGATGACTTTAAGTCGTCAAAAAGAGTTTAAATCTTCTTTTGTCGCGGGAATAGCGATTTCTGAAATGGTTCTTCGTATAATTTATAATTTTTCATCGATGGACGGACACTCGAGCGTACTTGGTAAATTTTTTATGACCGAATATTGCTCTTTTTTTTCAAACGTTTCACTGCGTTGACAAAATTAAAAGTTTTATTCTGAAGATACGGAAGTGAGATGTTAATCGTAAAGGATTTCTGTAATGATTATAGCAACGCGTTTTTTGTGTCCTTGAAGAATTTACATTTGTCCTAGAGAGGTTTCAAGGAATTTCAACTCTTCCATTTCCACATATAACTATATTTTTTCTACCATAGTTTCGTTACCATGTAACATCTTCGGGTGCATGATCATCACCCGAATGAAAAAATAAGGTAATATTAGAAGCAGAAGTGTTGAAATCCCTTCAAACCTCCCTAGGATGATTGATTTCCACAAATTTACGACCGCTACCGTTTCTTAAATTTAGGAAGATTTATTCGGCAAACTTCTCGTTGTTGTATAGTTGATTTAAAACAAATAAGTCAAAAATTAATTGAAATAATATTTGATAACTACTTTTCCAAGTCAGCATTAAAATTTTTATCCATAATCAGCCACCAATCCTAAGATTGGTTTGACGCAGTTATCATCTCAATTCTCCTATTGGCTAACCTCTTCATAATTCTTCTCTTTCACAGTCTTCAATACTTTCTATATGCATTGATAACTGAAATAAATTATAAAAGCTATCGAATATGCACTTTATATATTTCACAATAATTCTTGAAATTTGTATTTTTAAAGTAATTCACTATCTACGATTTCTCTTTCGGTCTGCTTCTGGTGAGCGCTCTTAAATGAACCTTTAGGAGGCCCTAATTGTTTTTACACTTTTATTCAGATGTACTCGCGCGATCCTCAATTACCCGAATTTATACCGAAGATCGCAATTCTACCTTTATGTGCCTTTATGGGAGGACAAATGGAACATCATTCTTTCCCTCTACCAAGTGCACACTGAGGACGTCTATGGAAATTAATATGGATAATAATTAATTATGGCACGAAGTTTTGCGTTGACCTGACCTTTATAGTTGTACTTTCTGCGAACTTAATGCATGAACGGCGTTCATCTGGATGGACAAAAAGGCATGCACCTGGTAGATATATAAGTTAACAACAAAAAGTCTCGTCACATTTTTAAGATTCCATGTAGCCATTGCTTTGCTTTTGTGTAACTGCAAGTTGTCGGCCCAGTCATCAACCACCTCAGTTCCTGAAACTAGCGAAAGGTATTTTTGGAAGGCAATAATTGATTATAAAAAGCATTAAAAATACGATTAGAAATTTGTATGATGTGTATTTTCCATTGTATGGCCTAGTCATATTCTAACATTCAAGTGATGGACTTCGCAGCTGATAGGCCAGTTGCCCTTAAATAAAGGCAATGCTCTGTTTTTTTTAACTTCAGCACTCACACAAATACTCTCGTTTACCAGAAAGGATTCATCAGAGTGTAGATTTGGTCAAATCGCAGTAATATTAACAAATAATTACCATTTTATGGAAATATTTATTGTCCTTTCATGTCTAATGGTGAAAATGATGCAAAGCTAATTTTTTACGATAAATAGTGAAAAACGTCGAATTTTTTGGTAATATGGTTCTAATTCAATCTATGAAAGACATCATTCTCACACTCAGCTAATTGAGACACATAATTTTTGACTATTTAAGAGGCCCATGTCTTCTTGCTGCTCGGCATTTCACTGAAAGGTGCGCGGTATTCAAATTGATGTCGCGCCGGTTTGATAACCCAAAGGTTGTGAATTCGAATCTCGCCTCGAGAATGGGAGTTGTCTTTGTTTTAAAATTAAGCCTATGATTAATTTGGGTTCGACGATGTGGGATGATCTAAACATTTGGAGCTCCTTAATACCTAATGCTACCACAACTGTTGAAAAGTAAGCGTAAGAGAATATTCAAAGGCATTGGCATGCCAAAGAAGAACTTGAGTGAGCGAGAGTAATTTTAAAGTCATCTTAACCAAGGGATTAATGTAGAGGAACGTGACTTCATGAGAAAAAGACAATATACTATATGATAAATCAACAGGTGTAGTTATTAGCAATCAAATCATGCTAGCAATCACTCATCTATATCTATATCTACGACATACCTTGCAAGCCACCTCGAGGGGGTGTGGAAGGGGAATTCGCGCATATATCGCGCGGAATTAATATGTAAAAGTAATATTATGGAAAGTTTACTTTTACTTAGAAGAGACTTTAAGGTGCTCTGGTGAGCAATATTGCAATGTGCAACTATTTGAAATTAAAAAAACAAACTAGAAGCTCGTACTTGCCCGCGGTGTGATACACACACGTGCCCTTTGGCTTGCCAGGATGGCTGGCTAGTTATAAACCTGACAACCGCGGTCGATAAATCGATAAGGAATAATTTCCTTGAGCAATACATATTATTTACCAACATGAGTTTCCTCGCGCAATATGAATTCCTTTGTAATGACTAAATGGGAAAGTTTAGCTGACGATGATGCTCCGGCAAAAGATGCAAACTTCCTTTGGGGTATATTTATATACATGCAGTTGGCGTATATTAATGTGATATTCTGCGCTATTTTTGAGTTTTCGGAAGAAGGAAAGATTGTAAATCACAGCTATGAGTGAGGGAAGAGGGAGAAAGAGAGATACTGGACAGGTACAAAAAAACTTTTCCTAAATAAATCAGATGTCAGGGGGACATTGATACTTTAAACTTAATCTAATAGAGGTATATTTGTAATCTTACTCAGGTCCTTGACATACTTCCACCAAACCACCGGTCCATTAAAATCTCATTCACGTTGGATAAAGGGAAAGCCATTAGATTGAAAGCATCGTTTCTAGACTTACCAAAGACACTAAATTGTTCTTGAATCTATGTTTTTCGGAAATAGTAAATGTGTCGGCTCTTTTTTTATAGCTTTTTCATGCACTATATGAAGCATAATCAAACCAATACGATTTCAGGAATCGAATTTGAATTTTGAATACGAATAGAATCGAATTTGCTCGATCTCGGATCATATTTTGTGTTGTATTAGAGAACAAGGAGTATTTTCTCCTGATAACCTTAATACAAAATGTCTATAGTGAAAGTTTTACACATTCGAAGTACTGGGTCCATGATCATAAATGAACCATTATATATTCTAGCCCCTAATAGATTTTTTTTATGCGGGGCTGGGCCTCTCCTATGGTCCTCATATGATGTTCCTCTATGGAGTGGAATTATTTTGTGGGTCCATACGACACCTAATTTGAGTCGGTGATCCTGTCATGATACTCCACCCCCACGCATCAATCTGCAAGCTGCATCAAGAACGCGTGACATCTACATCTACACGATACCCTGCAAGCCACCGCGAGGGTATGTGGCAGGGGGTGAAGCTCACCAAGCATGCACTACCGACATGCAAACAAGCAACTATAGGGTCTCATGCAACTAGATTGTTAGTATCTATAGTATTTAAGGTATTAATACATGCATCATGCACTACAGACTACTCTAAAATATTTCTCCTACCTATCCCTTTGCTATGCTGCCTATTCTGTTCTCTTATAGTACGGGGGAAAAATGCCATTTTGAATCTATCAGTACGAAAATCTATCTCCTTAATCTTATTTATCTGGTCGAATCTAGCATAATACGCTGGTGTTTTTAATATGTGCCTAACTTCTTCAGCAAAGCTATCCGATTGAAATATCTCTAATAAATTTAATCTGTACTTTAATCTAAGCTCTGATAATGATTCCCACCCTAATTCTGAAACAGTACTCAACCTATCGTAACACCTTTTAACGAACCTAGCTGCTCTACGCTGCACACTGTCTAGTTCTCTGATCAAACCTAATTCATTCGGATCCCATACACTGGCTGCATACTCAAGGTGGGGCCTAACTAGTGAAAAGTAACATCGCTCTTTTGTCTTCTCATCAGACAGAAAGTGTTCATTCATCGGCCATGAAAATAGGAGAGAGGAGTACAAAAGGAAGATAGAGAGATAGAAAAGATGAGGATAGAAATATGTTCAGAGACGCCTGATAATGACTGGATGTCAACGTCGTGCATTCACGGTCTTACGCCATACGTTACGTCACCCGAAAGGAACCCGAGGAAAATCGAAGTAGGAAAAAGTGATGGTAACTCTCTTTCTAATATTGTAAGACATTTGAACGGAAAGGGAGAATGCTGGGCAATGGCTGAAAATAGAGGAAGAGAATGTTCTAATTCCTGACGGCAGGAAGGGTGATTAAAAGCACCCCAATATTGCAGTGTGATGGCTGAAAAAGGTCAGTGTCACTATATCAGAAATGTACGATGATTTCAAGATGCCAGCGAATTAACGATGTGACTTAATGTTCAAGGACCGCCCTGAATCCACCCCGCTGATCGGCGGGCTGCACGAAATGACTTTCACTTGAGGTGGGGCTAAATTTAGCTCCTCAAAACAAAGGATGCTTAACTATTATTCACGCAGCGAAAGGAAATGATGACACAGACCGCCATGGCTTGTTTAACTCATCCGTATAATATCGGCACCGTGTTCATACATGGTAATATTTAACCTTTCAGCATGAAGAATTAAATAAAACCCAATGAATCAAAGGCCGATTCATGCAGTCGACATATCGGGAATCGCTCAATACGCCTAGGGGAAATTTTGAAATTGTCAGAAGGATTAAGCAAAGAATCAAAGCAAATTTCTGGCTACGTGCCTGCCCCTCGGAGTGATGGTAAAAGTCGTAAATTATCCACAGAGACAACAACATGGTAACAATGACGGGTGAGTAAATACATTAACCTTTGGTAAAGGGAAATGAGCACATGGGAGAGTTTTTCCTAGGTTTTTTAGTCCACAAATTTATCGCTCAAGTTCGCAGCCCGGCGAAAAATGGTCGGACCTTTCTTGAAATGGAAATTCTGGTCTTCCACTAGGATACAGCGACATATAGACACTCACGAGCGGTGATGGAGGGGAGAAGAACTCTTGATAAACAACGGAAAACTTCCACAGTTAGTTCACTCCGCAGAACGCACCAGAGAATGTCCAAATGAGGTGTAAGGGGGGTTGGACGAGCGAGGGGGGGAGGGGAGTAAATCCGTTGCGGGAGGAAACTTCGGGGTGAATCTGCCCGTCGCTGAATGCGTGTGATTTCGAAATTATCTGAAGGTTAGAAATTCTCGCCTCGACAGAAAAACAAATGGGTATTGACATCCAGGAATACACGGTGTAGATGTCGGAGACCCGGTTCACTTTCCACGAAAACGGATGTTGCGTGAGATTTGTGAAAGATAATCGCTCTCTCGCCCGAGGCTCGCAAAACGTAGGTACCCTTTGACATATTGCCGAAGTTTTCGATGTGCTGTTTGACTTATTTACCCGCCATTCTTCACTGAGAGCATCAGGATGAATAGGAGCAAGGATGAAGGACGAGAAAAAACAGGCGTCAGCATTTTATACCGAAGTCAAAGGCATTCGAGGGTCTAAGTGACCCCCTACAGTTGAGTTACCTTACAACTAACGGAGTCCTGGCAGTAAGGACTCGTAGAAGATGGTTAGTTATTTATTATTGTGTAGTAAATAGTAGATTTCTTTTACCAGATTGCTCTGCTGCGAGTCTAAGGGAGACTGGGTACAAGGATACTGGGACCACTGCCCATAAAATTAATAACACGAAGATCGAAAACGTTGAAACCGTTAGGTATTTAGGTGTAACAATCACTAAAGATTTATCGTGGGGAAGACACATCCGAGAAACATGCGGCCGAGCGAACAGAAAGCTAGGATTTATAAAAAGAGTACCTACTTGGGAAATGTGATGAGAATACAAAAGAGCGATGTTACTTTTCAGTAGTTAGGCCCCACCTTGAGTATGCAGCCAGTGTATGGAATCCAAATGAATTAGGTTTGATCAGAGAACTAGACAGAGTAGAGCAGCTAGGTTAGTTAAAAGGTGTTAGGATAGGTCGAGTAGTGTTTCAGAATTAATACAAGAATTAGGGTGGGAATCATTATCAGAGAGTAGGTTAAAGTACAGATTAAATCTATTAGAGAAATTTCAATCGGATACCTTTACTGAAGATGTTAGGCACATATTAAAACACCAGCGTATTATGCTAGATTCGACCAGACAAATAAGAATAGAGAGATAGATTGTCGTACTGATAAATTCCAAATGGCATTTTTCCCCCGTACTATAAGAACAGAATAGGCAGCATAGCAAAGAGATAGGTAGGGGAAATATTTTAGAGTACTCTGTAGTGTATAATGCATGTATTAATCCATTAAATACTATAGATACTAACAATATAGTTGCATGTGTCCCTATAGATGCTTGTTTGCATGACGGTAGTGCATGCTTGGTGACATTCACTCCCTGCCACACACCCTCGCGGTGGCTTGCAGGGTATCGTGTAGATGTAGATGTAGACGGTGTGGTCAGTTATCGAATCGTCGGTTTTTGAACTACCTACCCGGTGGGAGTATATTCTCTCTAATTCTCTCAAGTGAAACATGGGAGGGGGGGGGCAGTAGATGTCGGTGTAAAGGGTGGGAATATGGTGCGCGGGAAGGAATTACAGAGAAATTCATATATTAAGGTAGGGAGTGAGTAAGTCATTGAAGAATGAGTATTGAATGTTTCCGTGTTAAGTATTTGACAGTAGGGTTTTCATGGGATTGGTCATATTAAGATAAAGGGATGAAAAGTCGAATAAATATCAGTGAGGAAAGAATGATATTAGATGACCAAGGCAAAAGATGATATCAAGAGTATAGCTATGTATTCTGCCCTAGGAAAAGAAGACTTATAGATATTTAAAAGCAAGCCTTGAATGCGAGTAAACAAACATTTCATTCGTGGGTAAGATAGAGTGAATGAAATAAGTGAAACAGACATTTTTCTAGGTCTATTAAAAATACTTATTTTGGGATTCTACTTTCCTCAGAAGAAGACTTGGCGGTCCAGTTGGTAAACCGTTGGGCTACTAATTGTAGGCAACCTGTAAAAATCCTTTGAGAGACATATTTTAGAGCGTCCTGTTGAATGTAAACTTTACGAATTTCTAGGTAAGAGTTACTTCTGAGAAACCACAAGCTACATCAGTGAGGAAATCGACCCCTCATCCTGAAGTGTTGCCTTTACACCTAGTTGAGCTTGCAGTAATTTGTGAGTTCTATTCTCACCAAATATTTTAACCTTCAGGTTAAACGCTAAATTTTTGTATGCCGGGGATCGGACTGGTGGGCTCGGCTGGGCTATTGGCTTCCCATCCCGAAATGTAATTGGAAGTAGCAGATTTGTAAGCAGAATCATGGTTTCTACTTGAGTGCTACGTGGAAACACTTCTAGAGCACTACTCAGGCCGTTAGATTGATCGTCAAACTATGGACCCCTTGGTGTCATTTGGCAAGAATAGGCTTATGCCGACACGTATTTTACATCCATCAATCCTCCACTCTCAAATATCCTCCTAACATTAATGTCGCGAATCATTCCAGTTGTAGGCCAGTTCCTACAACAAAAATACACCCCTTGTGTGTGCCACTGAATATATTACGGTGGTACTTGGAGGGGGTGAGTTACAAAGGAAGATTGTTTGGCCAGCGGGGAAGGAGAATGGTCATTTTAGAAAACGCTATCACTAACGCTATGAAAAATAATTTTCCCAAACGTGTTGATAAAAATAAATAAATGAAAAAAGACACCGTTTAAAATCTCTCAAGGAAAACGCTGTCTTTTAAGTGGAGAAATAAAAGCACGATGCCATTATTCGGATTGTGAGGAGACAGGGCCATACACTGGGGTCATAATTCTTCCTCGTGACTCACGAGCAGTGATTCTGTTAGACAACGGTCGTGCTCGGGGTGTGTCAATTTTAAGCCACGAAATACATTCGTGAAAATTCTCCTCATTTATCAAGAAGGGTGTGTGTGTGTGCATGCGAGGGAACTGTTTCGGCGATGCCTCACTTAAGCACCTGAAACGCATCGCAAAAAAGAATGGAGGACCTGATTTAGGACGGAAAGCGGCCATGACACCCTTGACTCTTTCACTTCCGTTTCACAAGAAACTCTTTTAAAATGAGGTTTACTTTTTTTCACCTCTAGCGGAATTTATCCGACGTTAACAGTTTTAGAAAGGCATTTTCATTAACTTTGGCTATGGACAGGGACAATGAAAAGGAGGCTGCATTGATTTACTTACTCATTTCGAAGGCCTTCTCCCTCCTTGAGCGAAACTATAAAACTTTTATCTGTATTTTCACCTATCCACGACATGATGATAAATTTACGATGCACAAATAAGAATTTTTGTCCCTAATTTCCATTGTGGTCCTTCATGCACCGTAAGGATGAAATCTAATGGATTTTAATCGATATGGCAGGCAATATCAATTCTAATAACGGTTCATGAGACGAAAAATTATGGCCTTTCATTTTGGAAAAGACTTACTCCGGATATACAAAAATGATAGCGTGGGAACGCCATAATAATAGCTTAAATTAAGGAAGTTAGCGAAATATCAGGACGAAATCATTCCCTCAAAACGCCTCGTCCATCGAATAGCCAACTCAGAACGCGACCTGATTAAATGCGATGTGGCAACATCGCACGATAGATCATTTCACATTTTAATAAAACCCTTAGGTTCCTGCACAAAAGGTTCCTGCACAAAATTCGCGCTGAAAATAAAAAAAGCTCTAATTAAAATCATATAGAACCTCAGTTTTACTTAGGCCCACTTTTCTCAGTATTTTCATTGAACCCATCCTAACACATGAAGGTTGCTTACCGTTCACTGTTCGCGACGATGGAATGATGGAACATCATGCAACTATTGTTTCACGCCTACTGGGAAGATCCTGATGCACGCGCTCGGGAGGTGACCCGTGATGTCATCTCGTTCACTAATTACCACGAAACGCTTTAGGGTCGTAACCGTGGTCGTATAAAACAGAGCACGATCGTAAATGCGAGCAGCCACATCGCATTGCCGAGGCAAATAATGTCTGGAACGGAGAGATTTTTGAACAAGGCATTTTCGTATCAAAAAGACGTGAGGATTTTAGCGGTTTGCTTTATAATCGGCCATTATAGAATAAGTATTGAGTATGTTACCATTTCCAATGAAGTTCTAGTTTTGATGGTGGTCAACTTTTTGTATATACAACCAGTTTGTCTACATAAAACAAGAGGTGTTTAGGTTTATAATAGAGATATCTCTGAACTCTCTACGAACAAAGAAGGTAGCTCTACTTTTAACCAACCGTTATTCTAATTTCAAATTAGCCTTTCATGAATTTCCCTAACACCCTAGATGTAGTAATTTAACATTGTCTTGGAATGGAGAGATGATTCACAATATGATCAACAGAAACTATCGTATCTACGACAAAATAAAGCAACAAGACGAGAGAGAACTATTATTCTTTTTGATGAATTTAATGTAACGAAATTAACAGTAAGACGAACCCGGATAACATGAAATTCTGTTCTGTTCCAAGGAATTTGAGACAGCTGAACTTCTAAGAATTTGAAATTATTTAATTAAGATTTGGTAGAGGACTGTAAACCATAGATCTCAAGGGACAAGCCGACACTCAAAGAATAACTGATAGCTTCCGATGATACTTACTGCTGTAACAAAACTTTATTTCAGGTCAGTGATACATGTCAACAGGCTTGACTTATCCAGTCTAAAAATATTTATGGTCACCGTAGCTAGATGACTTTCCAAAACTATAGAAATGACAATTAAAAACTTAGAAAGTACAATTTCTACCACTAGACAACAAGATATTTTAAGAGCGCAGTGGGTTACACCCGAGAAGTTTGCAATATGCATTAGGCAGTTGTTGCAACACCGATGCCAGAATGATGGCCGGACTCTAAAGGCCGCTTTACACGATACAATTTTTTGTACAATTTCTTGTACAAACGCTTGTATGAGGAAATTGTACCGTGTAAAGCGGCAAATTGTGTGAACGCTTGTGCCAATGTCTGAATGACTGAACGGAAAATAGAACCTGTTCTAATTCCATTCAGACAAACATACAATTTCGTTCAGTTTATACAAGCGTTTGTATGTACAAGAAATTGTACAAAAAATTGTATCGTGTCAAGCGGCCTTAAAACGTCTCCGATCATCGCGAAAAAGATTTTTTCCATCGAGCTACTTCAATAGACTCACCGTCTAGAAGTTTTGTTTTCTTGGCGCAGTGGACCGTTTCGAAAACAGCAAAAACTTAGTCTTAGCTTCGGGGTTTCACCTTCCCCGTGGGGTGGGGCTGTGACCAAACGCAAATGGTTTCTTTGGTGGGCGTGGAGATCATTTGCAAGATGACGGAGCACACTGATCTCTTTGCCTCACTCGCGCCGGTCTGCTTTTTGTCGCGGAGGTGGCTGGAGAACGAACGGTATTGTCCACTAGCCTAGCATGGCAGCCTCTCACTCGGTTCATTCAACCTTCAAAAATTTTCCGAGGGACTGAAATGCATTCCTCAGCGGAGAACGGTGGCAGAAAATAGATGCACGTCGGCTCGGTGATAAGGTTGTACGACCCTGAGCGAGAGAGAATTCGTTCCAAGGCACGAACGAAGTAGCCATGAGAAAGAAACTGAAGATGCACCCGAGTCAGGAGAAAATGATTCCGTTAACCCTTAAAATTAAAGAGGATGGAAGTTTTACCAAATAACACCAAATGCCACTTGAAAAGGTTATTCAGCCCTATTCTTCTTTTACTCTTTAAAATCATTTTTCTGGTGTATCACTACAGATTGTGTCACACAAATATTAATTCCATTTTATCGCCGAATATGTCTTGATATTGATCAGCAATCCTAACAAATGGTGATAGGAAATAATATTTTTCACGGGCCTTAGTGCTGTGTGTTTCATTCATCAATGTACACATTCAATTCAAGTAATTAGATAATGGAACAATATTCGGCTTATTCTGGTGCTTACATTACACAAGGTGCTGCGAGAGGAAAATAGGAGTTTATCATGTACAGAGAACACAAAGAAGACGGATGGGAAAAAAATTGAGAATGGTTTGATCTATTATTACTAAATCAACCACCCTAGAGATTTTAACCATGGAAAAATTGGTGTCTAACGTTAGACTTTTGAGCCAGTCTTTGGATCATATGTCAGCAAATATTTTACCGCAGAAAAGTGATCCAATGTAAAGGTTAAGAATAATCATCTTTTATGAAGGGGATGGCATTATAATGTAGAGGAATAGTTTAAATACGTGGCAGGAATCAATGTTACTAAATAAATTCGGGTTTCAATCCTCCTTTTTAAAATCCACTGAGCTCTGGGAATTTAGACCTAAATTATTTCGGATAGGTAGTTCAAAACCAGAATTGGGTCATGAACATATCCTTGATATTTTCCTAGTGCGGAAATAGATTTCATTAACAAACTGACACTTACCATCTCTTTAAGGGGCCAAGAATAATATGAAATATACAACAAGAAAATAAATGGATATTGTGCTTTAACGATGCATTTGTTGAAAGAATTCCCTTCGATATTTCCTTCGGATAAGAAGGTAAAAATGGAGGGTGGAAAACCCGAGAGGAATTCTTTCGCAAGAAAATAAATATGCGTATGAATTACTACCCAAGAAAGTATAACATAAATTGGATATCATTTAGATAAGCTAATAAAATTTTAGATAGAAGGATATGAAGCAACGGCTTTCATTTGGACCAATTTGAATTTCCTGACACGTTCTTCCTATCATAGATTGGCAAAGGATTCGGAATGGTGAACGACACGGAACCATGTGCAATACATTAACTCTCAATAGCATTTGTGGACAGAAATCTAGTAATAGGTAATAGTAACAGGTATGAGTGTGTTCTGATGGCAAACCTGGCGACCGGGGCCGGCGTTTCCCGTCGTATTCCCTATCGTAAAAAATCCTTTTAACTACCATGAACTGTCTCCCATCATGTTTTTTGAATAGCAGTCTGACCTCCGTTTGCGGTAACACGGGTAATGTTCCAGGGGTATCTCCACGGCAGATTAAATCACGCGTGTGGGAGTGCGGGTATTTCCCACTTACATCATATATGCGGCCATTGATCTGTGGGCTTACCCTCCGGTTGAATCCACAGCGGTGTTGGGGAGCTCGAGAGTGAAGAGGAGAGGAGGGAAATTTTTTAAGTGATGATTCCTCGGTCGGAGGCTTTGACCGGTTCGAAGAAGGCCCTGGGAGAGAGTAATCGTGATTCATATTAAGTGGCCTCTCAGATCCTTGCTGACTGACATGTGATGACGATTGACCGATGGAAAGCAAGGGGAATAAAATTAATTCAAATTTATCTCGAAAAAAAATGATATTTGGTACAGGATACTCTAAGGTAAATGCTAGTTTATTTAGGGATGAAAACTTCCGTATCATCCTCCAATTGAAAGGTCTCTACAGGAAAGGAGAAAATTAAATATATGACATATCCATTGCTAGTATGTCCGTAATATTCTAATTCCGTGGACATTCCCCACCCATAATGAATCAACGGTTTCTATTGAGCTGTACGAAAGAAAAAAAACGAGCTAAATAATTTTTCATAGTTCTCAAAATTACACGTAATTCATCGTACATTATTTTAAAAAAAATTATGATTATTTGCAAGAAAAGTATGGCAAGGATTGAATTGCAGTGTTAAATCATAGATCGTGATCCAAAGACTTAGAAATATTGCTTTTTGAAACTCGGTTTTTGTTTTCACCAATTTATTTTACAAATACGCCGGATATTGTCCTCGCAGGGATCAATATTTGACCCAATTTAAGTGATGCTTTTTCTTAACGCGTTACAACTGCTGATGTTGTGTCACCGTGCCTTAAAATTATTCCCCAGAAAAACGCAATATCCAAAGATGAGGCAGATTCGAATCTAGTACCGGTAGGTAGCCAAGCTGCCACGTAATCGAACTTCCTACTTCATGCAGCATAGGTATAATAGATCGGCACATACAAACAAATGACATGAAGTCGAGGCAGTGGATGAGGTTCACATACGCTCTGCTCTAGCCCATCTGGTTGGTGTACGACCAGCTATTTGTATTACTAGGCCTCTTGGCGGTGAACTATTACTGTAGAATGTTTTGCAAAAAGCCTCTCTGAGGTCGGTCCCGCGAGCAATGCAATTTGAACTTGACCCACCGGAGAAGACGGACGGAGCAGGAGTGGGGGTGCTGTGGTGTGGGGAGTGGGTGCGGGAGGGAGGCGCGGCGGCGACCCACTTGGCTCGGACACCACCTCGTGAGATTGATGGCACTTTCGATGCCTCCTCGGATGATTCCCGAGCGCCCAAGTCGAAGCAGTGGACAGACTTACGGACGACGATATACGGTGACGGAATGCATGCGGGAAACTCGACATATTCAGGGAAGGCTTTCAATTGAACTGAAACCGGAACTTCCGCTTCTATCATTGTGCACGAATTGCGAGACCAAGCGGGGATGTTGATCGATGAAGAAGGTGCAAGGAATAAAGAAATAAGTAGGTACGTGATCTACGATTCGATCGAGAAAAAATCTTGCTTCACTTTTTAATGTTTCCCTTTTCAATGGAATTGAAACCGGAACTTCCGCTTCTATCATTTTACTCAAAATTGCGACACCAATGGATAGAGCTGTGCGGTGGGGGAGATACTGAACCGGTTCTCGGTTCTGAAAAAAACATTTTGCGATGGCGGTGCACCGGTTCAATAGATCGAACCGGTGTTTTCTCCTGAACCGGTGTTTTCTCCTAAACCGGAGTTGAACCTCATAATCCTCATAAATCCTTGGTAATGATATCAAGGAGAGTGAATGAAAAGACAATCTTTTGAGGTGGCAAAATTTACTGAACAAAGCATAAAGAAACAACATACTTGCATAAGTAGACAAAAATCATTACCCTTTCACATGGACGTAAACAACTACACTCACAATTCAATCGACTATCAAACAACGGAATAATCCCATACGAGGGCAAATATATTAATATTAATGCCTATTGCTAATAATGCCTTAAACGTAGACGGATTATAAATTTCAAGAAAATCACATTAGACACTACAATGAAATGAAAAAAAGGGGTGGGAAAATTCACAGAATGAAGAATAATAATGCACTACACTGTTTATCCTTTCACTGGGACGTAAACAACCACACTTACAAGACAAGAGCAATCCACCTAGTCACCAACTTCAATTCACATAGATTCCAAATCTTAATTTAAGGCAATAGGTGAAACAACGAAATACCGACATATAATTACCGACAACAATTTTCTCTGACATGTGCAAAGATACCATAAACACACATGCAATCCCTCACAGTTCATTAAAAACATTGTTAATCGCTGAATTGCCACAATGTGCAGTCACAACAAACGCTATCTTCACATTATCTAATATTCTCACCGTAAGTGGCATTGCTCAAGTGAAACTGTTGTTGCCAATTATGTAAATGAAAGTTGACATAATATGTAACAGTCGGATAGTTTGTTTTAAATTGCTATTCATTGAATAACAAGGCATATTGATATAATCCCTATTCATTGTAATAACATGGAAAACATTGACCCACTCAACGTTGCTAAAATTATTCTAATTAAATCACTCTATCATATCATACACAGCTTTTTATGCAATTTGGTACTTTAAATTATATTATTAATACCTAATAGTTCAAACAAAGATCTTCACAACAATTATTTTTTATTTATACATTAAAATGCAAACAAAAAAAACCTTCTAACGATTGAAAATGGCCAACGTCAAGTACTTAGCAGCCGACGTCTTCCTTTCGATCGTGAGCCGAAAAACCTTCGAACGTAAAGTCACACAATCGCGACTTCAATTGTTTTCGACGAATTACCCACAACATCTCAGAAACCGGCTCTTTACGTTCGAACGTAAAGTTACACAACAGGCCCACAGTTCTGAAAAAACCGAACCGCTGAACCGGTGCACCGGAAAACCGCCCAGCCCTACCAATGGATATCGATCGATGAACAAAGGCGCAAGCTCTAAAGAAATACGTGATCTACGATTCATTATGAAAAAGTAATTTTTTTTTCACATCCGGACTATTCTGTTGGTCCATATGCCTCTGGATTCCCAATAGGCATTGGCCTGTCATCAGGTTTCCCAGGGGCTGAGCCAACAGGGCTTGACAAACATTCATGCCCTGGGTGGAGAAAAACCTACCCAGACGGGACTCAAACCCACGACCCTAGGATTAGCAGACGAGGACTTTACCTCGCCGTCACCCGGGCCGGCAATTTTGGGCCCCGGCCACCACCTAAATTAACTTGTTTCGTTTTTCAGTCGAATTGAAACCGGAACTTCCTTTTCTATAATTTTTCAAAAATCTTGAGACCAAGCATGGATGTCGATCGATAAACTAAGGTGCAAGGCCTAAATAAATACGCGATCTAGGAAAAAGTAATTCTAGCTTCACTTTTTAATGTTTCTTTGTTCAATTTAATTGAAATTGAAACCGGAACTTCTGAATCCATCCTTTTGCACAAATTGCGAGACCAAGCATGGATGTCGATCGATACACAAAAGAGCAGGGACTAAAGAAATACGTGATGTAAGACTCAATACGGAAAATAAATTCTTGTTTCACCTTTTAATACTTCGTGAAACGTCAGTAAAAAGTGGAATTTGTGATGAGAATCCATTGAGTAACGTGAATGCGCATTTTGATGAGCCCCTTATGAAGATAATGCTGAGTGGCCGTAAAAGAGCGTAAAAGAGACAGTATAGAACATGAATCACCTTCTCAGTAAGCCTTTTCACCAAAGAGTTATAAGATAGAATACAACATTCCGAAAAAGGTAATTTTTAAGTAACGCATTTGCGAAGGAATTTGCAATTTAAGAACCGCATAGAACTTTCTCCTGTGAGAACAAGGGATTAAATAAATCTCGAATATATTATCTAACTTTAAAATCTGGGAGATGATTTTGGACACGAAAGAAAAAAAAGAAAGTACATCTCTCACAGAAAAAGTAAATCCAGGCTGTACTTTTTTTCTGAGAAACCCACCTTTCTACGAAACGCAGGCACCACAGGAAAAGCAATTGCTCTCCCCACTGCCCTGATGAGTGAGTTGCAAAAGCCTTTGAGGTTACAATTTGGTGAGCTCTACCCTCATCACCAATTAGATCAATATTCGGATTGAACAAAATTTTCTTAAATCGTAAATAATACTATGACTCAATAAAAATAAGCAATGGAGCAAAATAAAAATAAGGAAAATTAAATGTAGGTATGAGATTAAAAAATGTTGATTGCACATTAACTTCAAACGCAACATACAGTACACACACGTTACACTTCCATAATAGTATCATATGAGGTAGAAAATGTTCTACAACCGCGAAACGATAACCGCAAACCTGTTCACCTCACATTCCTAAATGAAAGTAACGGGTTTTTATTTATGGCTTCTCAATGAACTGATTACCATTTCCTCCACCACTCGAAGCGGTAAAATGTGTTTACTCTGCAATTCATTTCTCAATTAGCTCTATAAATACACAACTAACAGACGTAAATAACCCTAAATGGACGGAAGAACGCGATCGGATTGCCATTCTATTACTTCCGATAGTGTTTACACTCTCCGGTAAAGGAGATAATAAGCACCATTTTGATGGAATCGATAGGATGGAAAAGATTCAGTCAAAGGGATCCAAACAGATTCCTTCGCTTTCACCCGAAACATCCTGGCCACGCTGATTAGTTTGCTGGGTGCGGGAATGCTCTTGTTGAGATCACATGCGGAAGGCACTCGAAGATCGAGCACGTGAAGGACATCAGTGCCCTTGATGAGTGCTCGTATTGGGGGCAAGGTGGAGTGACACTCGGCCGCCAAAATCGCCAGTGGCGTGATTTAGGCCTATATTCAATGCATGTTGTGAGGTAATTATTTCTCAAACGTAGACGAAATATGTATAACCGATGAAGCTTTACCATAGCATTACCTGAGATTCATACTCTCCGTTCCTTCAAATGAAAGAAATCTACGTGGTAAAAATTATTTCTTACGAAAAGCAAGAATTAAAATTTTAATGGCAAAAAAGTTGCTCCTTATATCGTACCTATCTCTATCCTAAGTCTAATCCTCAAATGATAAACAGAACATTCATGTCCAATGTAGAATATTTCAATCCTGCCGCGTGAACGGCGGTGTAATTCACATTATTTGCCTTGTGAAAAAATTCACCTGGACCGGGAATCGAACCACGGACCTTTACGGGTCACTGCGCACTACGCTACCCAGGATGCCTATTTCACATGGCAATTTTACCGAGATTCTAGGTACATACTAGGTAGCCAAAGGTCCGAGGTTCGATTCCCAGTCCAGGTGGATTTTTTCATATGGCAATTAATGTGAATTCATGTCCAAGGTAAGGTATGAACCTGCAAACTTTGGATCGTAAGATAGGCGTGGTAACGACCTGACTTCCGCGGACAGTACAGAAATTGAACCTCGTCTCCGGGAAAAAGAAAGCGATGCATATATCTTCATCACCAGCCTCACTCGCATGAAATATGAAAGAAATATCACCATATGGTCTATAACAACAGACAAAAAGTACTAGCGTTTCGGAACTCTGTAAGACAGTGTTATCTATTTTCCCCGCGTAATTCAAGCAGGTACAAGATTACGAAGGAAGACGAAGAGAACGACGGGTCTTCACTCATTTTTGCCTGTCTTAACTGTTACATGTTGAGTGTGTACGTCCGACAGAACCTTCTCAATAAGAGATCTAGCATCTTGTGATGACCCTGAATATATTTTTTCGCTTAAATATTTTTGATTTTACGAGCAGAATATTTAAAGTGGCTAGGATGAATCCGAAGAAAGTTTTCAATTGGGGTGTTAACATCTCGTTTCCTGTTTAGCGCTGGAGTTTCACCGAAGGGAGTTTTCAGACAAACGTATCGTGAATGAGCATTTTCAGGTGGATTTTGGACTGATACATCAGGCACTATTATGTAACTAGCAGATACCAGCTCAAGCCTATAGGCACGAGAGACGAGGGATCATGAATAATATTTTTGATTTGGACGTTAAAGGATGTAGGTATAGCCTGAATTTATCATTCGTCAAGTGAGATAATATTCTAGATCAAATGTTATGAACGAATGCAAGATCTAACTTTCCAAGTTCTACCTATCTCCAGGGCTAATGAACGAATTGGAATTTTTCGTATTTTCCTTGCTGCCAATCAACACAAAAGGTGTTTAAAAAACATTCTCGGGTTTCTAGCCGAGTAAGATGTTTTGTTGCTAACGTTTCGATGGAATACTCCTCCATCGTCCTCAGAGCAAGACGATGGAGGAGTATTCCATCGAAACGTTAGCAACAAAACATCTTACTCGGCTAGAAACCCGAGAATGTTTTTTAAATATCATTCGCCGAGAAAGAACGAGATCATATATAACACAAAAGGCGATTTGCACTGACAGAAAAACCATAAATACGGAAATTAACTAAATTTTTTTGGAAGTCAAAATCCGATAATTGGAATCGATTCGGCGGTTTTTGAATTAAATTCGTGGGAAACAGTCGAGTGAATTATTTAAAGCACTGATCGCGAATTCACAGTCCGTTGTTGATCATTGCCGTGGACTGCAATCGAACGGGTAAGAGTAGGAAGTTCTACCCGCAGAAAATTTCCGGTCTTCAGTCCAGAGAAACGGTGGTAAAGAACTCCATATCTTTTATGCCACTGCGACGCGGTGGCATTTTACTCCAGTTTCAATCTCAAAGAAGCAAAAGAATACTTTAATAAGACATGTTAATTCATTGGCAGGAAAAAATACGAGGTCGCAGGTTTTTCTCGAAAGCAGTTTGGTCGATAGCATCCGACGCAATGTCATTTGAACCCATTGTCACAATGGACGGCGCCTTATATTGAAAGAAGGGTAGAAATGATTATATCGGAAGGCAGAGGAAGAAAGAATGAAGAACACCGAGCGTCGGCAGTGGGTTGGCCTAAACGACGGGCGTAGCGCTGAACTTGATGTTTTCTCCAAACGGCATTCATGATCAGATTTCAAGGTTATACGCGCCGGGATTCAAATCCGAATCCTTTCAACTGAAATGTAGTACTCTTGTCACCCACTCTGTATATGGATGTTAGATCGATAGCATCCGGTAGTTTTCATCTGTGGTTTCAAGTCTGGCCATCACTTATAGGCATTTCAGTCTGGGAGAAAAGGCACAAGAATGGCAGAGGAAAGGCTAGGAGGAAGGATGGAGAGAAACCCGGCGTCGACAGGCGCCATGGGGACCGCGGTTTACCGTCTCATCCGAAGGACAGAGTGCTGAACACAAAGTGTGCGTCACCCAGCACTCACGAATCGGCTGGTTTCCTGAAGAAAAATATCCTCCGGTATTTGTAGCCGGGACATCTAAATGGGGGGAGGCCGGTATTCTATCCACCACGCCATTCGAACCGATCGGAGTTTTCAAGTGTATACCCGCATCTATAGGCGCTTCATACCGGGAGGAAAGGCATAAGAATGGAAACGAAAGGGAAAGGAGGAAGGATGGAGAGAAAACCGGCGTCACAATTTGCCTGCTCTTAACGAAAGGTGCCAAGAGGACCATGACTTAACGTCCCATTCGATGGACGGTGCGCTGAACCCGAATGCTCTCCACATAACACTCGAGTAGGTATCGGTTAACTAATGCAATACATCGTGACTCGAACCAGGATCCTGCATGTGAGAGGGCACTTCTTTAACCACTGCACCAATCCCCCACCATTCGTTGGCCAACATTCTTATAGCACTAAATTACAAATCGTCCTTCTGGCTCTGGACAACACGAGTGGCTCTCGGTCCAGTCCTTCCATATATTTCCGCCGAGAGTTCATTTGGAGGGAATGCAGTCTTAAGGATTCCGATCGCATAGCGAATATACGACCTTAAGATTTCCGTGTGAAGGCGTCCTCTTTGATTATTCACTAGCCAAGGCGACCGCGAAACGCTAAGCGCGACCCTGGAGGCACCTGGCGACGTGGGTGGGGAATCTCTCCCCATCCCCTTCCTCCTGGTCGAGATCCCATGGTCCCACTTCGGCTGCCGTTCGCCCCTGAAGCGGAGAGGGACGGCGAGGGTCCCCCTAGGGAATCGGAGCGAGGGCTCGCCCGGGAGTCGACCCAAGAACGCGCGCGCTCACTTCGATTCGACGCGGGGCAGAAATAGACACCGGGAGCGGGGACTTAGCAAGTCTATGCGCAAGGCGATATTGATTTCAAGTGCGGAAGGGGAAACGGGGTGAGACGGGGAGATCGGAAGCGGGTTAATCAGAGCGGATTTGAGGGTCGGGGGATTCCTCAAGGAACAATGCCACTCCCACCATCATTCTCGACGTTGTGACTCACGTTCTCTCCGGATCCGTTGCGTTACTCATTTTCTCCATGAGGTTCCCCCCCATTTTAGGGCGCATCTTCTACATCTACATAATACCCTGCAAGCCACCATAAAGATGTGTGGCAGGGGGTGGATTCTCACCAAACATGCACTATATATCATCCATTTAAAAGGATTAGCATTAATATATTAGTCTAAACTTTACTATTTAAAAAGATAAAAATAGCAAGGTAAGCATTAAAAAACATGATGTTAGTTGGGTTACACATACACACACATAAAAGAGAAGTCTGCTGAAAACTATAAATAGAAGACGGGACAACTTAATCGGCCACATCTTAAGACACGGTGGCCTGATGAAGACAATCGTCAAGGTAAAAGTGAATGGGAAGAGTAGAAAAGGCAGGTATGAGGCAGGCTCGTATGAGTTACATAGAACAGGTCGTAAAGGACTGACAGTGAGCGCACAAAGAGAATGGGATATTTACTTGGGGAAGTATTCCTGATTTTTCAACTTTCAACAAGAATTTAGATAAACTTTAACCAGATTGACTGTAACGAAAGGAAGAAGGCAAAAGAACAAAACTATAGAAAAACAATAATTAGGCGGCGTTTGCGCTAGGAAATAATTTGTGGGAGTAGGTATTCTTAAACATTCACTGTCATAAGTTGCGTCAAGAATGCTAAAAAGAACTTTTGGCGATATTAATAGTAAAATATGATAAAAGATGACAGAGTGCTCGATGGAGAGGACAAAAATATAATATATAAATTAGGAGTGTCTCGGCAATATGTATAGCCAGATTTATTATTCCCTCCAGTGAAAAAAGCCTGTGCGGCAAAAGTGTATTCTTGTACATATTACTCGATCTTTATTGCAAGAAATAAAAAAATAATGGGATGTGACATACCTATGTGCCATAGACGAAAATAATAAAAATGTACGCCTACAATTACAGCTCAAAGGAAAAAATAATGAAACTAAAATGTACATAGATGAATATTAGCGGACACGAGCACCAGTCATAAAAATTAATAAACGACTTACGAAGTCGTGAACGCATGAAATCACGTCCGAATACACGTGGTCAACCCTCTCGTTACTACTTTTAAGTTCTGCACTTCCATTCATATTTTATTGAAGCTATTGGACCATTGAGGTATACCTCAATGTATTGGAATTACAGCCTTATCTCTGGTAATTTCAGTTTCATGACTAATAATTAAGCGAGAGGTTAATTATGCATGAGAACTTGTAGGATCGAATTCATGAGCAAATATTTTTTCAGTAAAGTAAAGCCAGAGGAGAACTTTGTGAAAATGAAATGGAATATTAATGTTAATTACGTAGGTGTATAATTGAAAACGTATATTGTAACTGATATACTTAGTTATGATTTTTTGGGTAATAAATGCCTAATTATTTATTTATACGTGACAAGTATATGAAACACTAAAATAATAGAAATAAGTTGATTTCTGAGAGTCGGGACACACCCGACGATGAAATAGTTTGGTATGGATTGTAATGTATTAAGAAAGTAAAATTTATAAATAATTTAGAAATTGGATATGAGTTTTGAATAAAGTTATTTGTATAAGATTAGAAAGAATTGTGACTTCATCATCTTGAGTATTTAGTCTCAAAAACGTGATTGCGGCTAATTTCGAATACTTCTTAACCGTGATCTCTCTGCTTGGAACAAAGTCTATCTAATAAATCAACTAAATTCCTCTGCTGAGGTATGATAAATACACTGAATTGAAAAAATGACAGTTAAATCGGTGAATTTGGACGTTGAAGATGTACTGAGGGACAGAATTTGAACGAGATGGTTTAAATATTTATAGGTTCAGCGAAGAGTTAAATATCAAGTGATTTCATTATTTAATACCCAGTAGGTGTGGATTTTCTGCGCGTCAAAACATTGTAGGAAATCGCAGATGGCCAGGGTAGGGAACTGGCCTCCCGATCCTGAACTTAAGACGCCAATGTCTTGGTACGGGATGACCTCACCTATCAAAAAATAAACCTTCGGGTTGGACCCTGATATTTTTAGGTGTGGAAAAGTTTCAGTTTGTAAGATAAATCTTATGATTTCCTCGATAATTGTAGCAACTAAGAGCACTCACATCTAATTTACTTTCCGTTATTATGTTATTTTGTGCGCAGATGACTGTGTAATCGATGACATTCATAAGCGTCAGGGGCTAGAAGTCAACATTTTATTAATGGTAATTAAGCTGGAGTATGCATTCAAAGTCGTATATTGGGTTGGTGTGTTCACTTGGAGTATTAGATTCACTATCCCGAGGAAACGGGTTTGATCCCGGAGAATTGTTCATTAATATACCGGTGCCTACTTGAGAACTGCGTGGAGGGCTCTTCAATTTTTGGACTCAGTCCGTCATACGATTCCTAATACCGAGGGTTGCGAGTAGATGAATGTCAACACCAGGTTCCACTCCACTGTTCCTCCCTTCCCTGACAAATCCCCTCCTCCCCCCTAATCATCCTTAAAAACCCCAGCTCACGGTCGTCTTCCTTGGATAGCAAGAAGAAAATCAAGATCTACGCACACGTGTTATTTCCGGGAGAACACACATGATTGTTGCAATTGCCAAAACAACTTTCAGGCTGACGACAACGAATGTTTTAAATGGCGCCTTTCGTGTCGTGCGAGCGCTAACTAGGTACTATGTCGACATTATGATGTCACACCGAGAGCGAATATTTAAGCTATCCAACTTGAAGTTAGCATGCGACTCTATAAATGCGGCTAATTTACCAGCCGGTTGGGGCTCCCAAATCGTCGCCATAACTCATTAAATAAATATTTACGGTCGCTTTGTTTCTTCTCTTGAACTAGCTGCGGCAACGCTGATTAACACCACACTGTTTGAGTTTTTTGCTTCGGAATTCAATGAACTCACACCTCTTATTCATCACTTCATCTAGTCACATCACTACAATATTTACCCTTTCCTTAACCGCAATCTTAAAATATTCTATTGAAATGGGCAGAAATACCAGAATTGGGAGAATTAAAGCATTTTCATATAATCTTAGGTCTAGAAAATGCGTGCGTTATTGATTTTAAATCTTGAATTGACATTGACTCAGTAGAACTGTTTTCATTCTTAGAAGACTCACATTGATTGACTTCTGGGAAATATGCGGCCGAGCGAAGAGAAAGCTAGGATTTATAAAAAGAGTACTTGGGAAATGTGATGAGAAGATAATGTTATTTTTCACTGGTTAGGCCCCACCTTGAGTATGCAGCCAGTGTATGGGATCCTAATGAATTAGGTTTGATCAGTGAACTGGACAGTGTGCAGCGTAGAGCAGCTAGGTTCGTTAAAAGGTGTTAGGATAGGTTGAGTAGTGTTTCAGAATTAATGCTAGAATTAGGGTGGAAATCATTATCAGAGCGTAGGTTAAAGTACAGATTAAATCTATTAGAGATATTTCAATCGGATAGCTTTACTGAAGATGTTAGGAACATATTTAAAAAAAACAGCGTATTATGCTAGATTCGACCAGATAAATAAGATTAGATAGATAGATTGTCGTACCGATAGATTCAAAATGGCATTTTTCCCCCGTACTATAAGAGAACAGAATAGGCAGCATAGCAGAGTGATAGGTAGGGGAAATATTTTAGAGTAGGGTAAAGGGGGGTGAATCGGACCAGCGGGTGAATAGGAACGCTTTTCAAAAAGTGCGCTCAGACCCGAAACGGTATCACTTGAGACTGACTACGTTTTAGGAATTGCTTCTTTGTAATCTTGTCCTTCTAGTAGAGTGAAAACGAGAACTCGACGACTGAATTTAAGCAAATGATACTCTGTCGAATGGAAGCCTACCATACGAGAGAGGTGTGAAATTGGGTATTTAGAAAACCTCGTATAGGTTCAAAGTAAGGTGACATTGTAGCGCTTACTCAGATTTCAAGTTTTTCTTTCCTGAAAGGAAATCTAATACCATAGCTGCCACATTAGGTTACTTTTTTGAGCCTTGTATGAATATCGGAGTTACCAAACATGATACAAAATCATATTACTTAGTCGGGTGAAAAGGACCAGCACGCGCAGGAGTTCAGTTCCAAGCCGCTGATCGAGGGTGAAGCATTGAACCAGTTATACTCAACTGACACTTGGAAAAATTCCTTCTGCTACTGAAAAGTAAGTAGATATACAACTAATATTGATAAATTGCTTACTTACACTTAATGTTTTACATTAAAAACATCAAATGTTTATAAGAATGTTTGAGCGAAAGTGGCTAAAAATTTGTTTTTAGGCCATACTCTTTTATTTAAGTATTATAAGAAGTTTAATGGAATAAACCTATTTTAATGCTATTCTATATCACGTTATAGATATTTACTACGTATAACGAGGAGGAGGAAAGAGATTTTCCCCGTCATAGAGGTGAATTATTACGGCGACGAGCACGATTTACAGGCTGAGCGAGAGGTAAGCTACCTTCGTTTGATGTAACATATGTTGTGTACTGTTACATATATATTAACCAATTATTCGCTGAAACAATATCATAAAACATACGCATTTCGTGATGGAAATTTATTGTTAATAATTCACATTGAGTTCCATACCTATACATTCTACATTACTCAGTGGTCTATATTTTCCAATCTGAAAGAAAAGGAGGTGATATAATGTACGTGATAGAGGGATTGCCAGAGTATTAAATATTATATATGGCAACAGAATTAGTTGTGTAACGCCTTACAACCTCCTTTTGATAGCGTAACATTAGCAAAATTTCATTTAAAACGTATTTATGAAAGTGATAATTTTCGCTTACCGTTAATGTTTTTCCTTTTGGATTAAGATGGGGAAGTACCGGCGAAAAACGGAACAGACATGGACAGAGGAGGATATGAGAATGGCGCTGAAAGCTTTCAGAGAGGGAAGAAGCATGAGGCATTCTGCCGAACTTTTCAATGTTCCCCGTACTTGCCTCTATCGTAGGATAGTAGCGGATACGGAAAAATTGAAGACAAGAGGGGGGCAAAATGTCTTCTCAGTGGAAGAAGAGGAAGCATTAATTAGAATAATTCTTAGGTTATATGAAATTGGGTTCGGATTGACAAGAGATGATGTCATGAAGGTGGCATATGAATTTTCCATTGAAAACAACATAAAAAACAATTTCTGTGCGTTAAAAAAACGAGCAGGCAAGGATTGGTTCTTGAATTTTATATCTAGACATCCTTTAAGTCTTCGAAAACCCGAAGGTTTGTCAGTGGCTCGAGCTGAGGGTTTAAATAAGGAAGATGTAGACGATTTTTTTTCAAAGTTAACTATTTCGATGGCTGAGGCTGGAGTTATGGATAGGCCCCACCTTATATACAACGTTGACGAAACGGGATGTGTATTAAATAATCGCCAAACCCAAAAGAATGTTGCAAGAACAGGATCTAAGGTAGTCATAAAACAGACGTCAGTGGAAAAGGGGGAATTGGTGACAGTTGTTGCGTGCTGCAATGCAAGTGGACATTACATACCACCTTTTGTAATTTTTAAGGGGAAAAAGTTCCATAAGGAATGGGAGGATGGATTTCCGTTGGGATCTAAAATTTTTATGTCCGATTCAGGGTGGATAAATGAGGATCTTTTTTTGGAGTGGCTAAAGCACTTTCAAGCAAACAGGATTCCTGGCCGATGCATTTTAGTCCTCGATGGCCACGCATCACACAAGACTCTTCCTGTTCTACTGTTCTGTGAAAGGAATGAGATCACTCTCTTATCACTGCCCAGCCACACTACACAAAGGTTGCAACCTCTGGACAGGTCTTTTTATAAACCATTAAAGACATACTACGATATTAGTTTATAAGGGGGATAGAAAGATGACTAAATTTAATTTTGGTCGGCTTTTTTGAAATGCATGGAGCAAAGCCGCAACAATCGGCAACGCTGAAAATGGATTCCGATCAACAGGAATATTCCCTCTGAATCCGGGTATCCTGACGTAGTTAGATCTTCATCCTTCTAATCTCGGAAGCTCACACGCCCCAGAAGAAGCATCAACTCCTTTTTCGACAAATTCATCTTCCGATCAAAAATTAACTGCCAGTCCCTATGAAGAAAGCCAATCCTCGACATCAACATCTGAGGAATCGTCAAATACTTTGGGTAGGTCTTTCCATAATTTACTACCTACACCAGAAAAAAGAATGAAAGTCAATGTGAAAAGGTCAAGAAAGCAAATTGCTCAAATACTTACTTCTCCAGCTTTAATAGAAGAAACAAAGCAACGACTGAAGAAACAAAATATTAGGAACGCGAAGGGAACTTGCAGAAACTTATATGAATCATCTTCAGATAGGGACGGCAATACTGAGAATGGGGAAAACTCAGCTGATGATACGCTTTGTGGCTTCTGCTCCAAGTCTAATAATTGTGCGAATTCGTCAAAGTTTACAGACTGGATTAAGTGCATGAAGTGTAATTGTTGGTACCATGAGCTGTGTGTAGGTGCTAAGGGGCGAGATAAATTTACTTGTGGTAAATGTGCTTAATTGTTTTGGTAAATTTGTTCTATTTTGTTCTATATGTTCAGATTTGGTGATGTATGTCTATTTGTAAAGTTATGTTTGACTCTAAGAAGGTGTCGTCGAAATATCTCCAGACTGCACTACATTGTTAAAAGCAATGATGCAAAATTTCAAAATTTTATGGAATAAAACTTAAGAAAACTAAAATTTATAACGTTATTTTACTGGTCCGATTCAGCCTCTAATCTGGTCCGATTCGCCCTCCAAGTCGTCGGGCGAATAGGACCATGCAGTCTCTTGAAGAAATTGCTCCAGGACCGTTCTATTCAGAGTAACCACGCTGAAAATTGCGTTTTAAACTGGAAAAACATCAAGTCCTTTGCTGATAATGCTTTCAGAATGTAACTGTTTACACAAACGAGGAAATCGACGACTTTCCTTTTTGTGGCCCGATTCACCCCCCTTTACCCTAGTCTGTAGTGCATGAATCATGTATTAATTCCTTAAATACTATAGATACTAACAATCTAGTTGCATGGGACCCTATGGTTGCTTGTTTGCATGTCAATAGTGCATGCTTGGTGATCTTCACCCCCTGCCACACACCCTCACGGTGGTTTGCAGGGTATCGTGTAGATGTAGATGTAGATTGATATAATTTACATTTTATAGATACTATTTATTGTTACTGGTATGTATAGTACTACTGCCAAAGATTCACGATGGTTAATATGAAGTTCCTATTTCATATTGTCACCACTATCCACATGGTTCACTTATCTCGGTATTTGATGATTGCCAATATTTACACCCAATTTAAGCAGCATTTAACATACGATCACATGAATTTTTTTTACGTCAAGTATTCCGCAATTCTTCTCCTCCTGTCAATGTACGTTCCCAAGCGTTATATTCGATATTTCTTAGTAGTGGTCTTGCTAAATGCTCCACTTCTGAGGTTATATCGCACTGTCTAAGCTAAATTTAATGTGATGACAAACGCATCCACACCAAGGCGAAGCCGCGATCACTGTGCTGCCAAGCCGACCGCGTTACCGACCAGGCTACCGCGGTCGACGCAGTGCGGATTTCCACTTCCTTTGAGCTTCAATAGGAAAGGGACAATGGCGAGAACAAAAGGAGTTTGTTAAAAGTACATACATATTTGACGGAATTTGCCACCGTCACCAATTTAAGTGAACCATGCATCGTGATGTCTAATCTATGTCCTTGATATTGACGAGTTATTGAAAGGGGAGTAGAGGTTCCAACGCTGCAGTCACCATATAGTTTTTTTTATTAGATACGACACTGGTTAAGTAGCATGGCTACTTCATCAAGTGAATATGTTGTAGCCCTGCTACGAAAAGATGGGCGCATCCAACAAAAATCTATGAGGAATCTCGGGCGTTTAAACTTTTACTCCCAGTACGATTACTTTTCACAACGTTTTGCCCGAGACAGTGTTACAGTTATCCTAAAATCAAAGGGTATCGAGAAAATCAGAATTAGATAAAGCTCTATCCACAGTATTCCTTGGGTCTCGCTTCCATTCGGACGAAGGATTCGAGAATTAGGATGAAAAATTATCCTCTTTGCGTGGGTTGAAAGCATGAAATAAGGTGCATTGATACCTGTCTGAAAGAAACCATCGTCCAATTTCTGTTAATTTTCCGAATTAATAACAAGAATCCATCCTTTCTGTACCGTATTGACTATCGAGATAATGGACTCGATCTTGCGTTCTTTGCTTTGGCTGTCGACCAACACAACCGATACATCGACCGGCACTTGCTAGGAGAGAACTGTGTTTTGCTGAGGAATGAGAGTATGAGTTCCCGCTTGTTGTTATGTTTTATCCGAACCAATCATTGAATGTTTTTTTTGTGGAAGGCTGAACGATAGGCGCCCGTATTCGACAAGAGGTGGAATGCCAACAAAGACAGTTGGTCAGCTGAACAAGCCGGGATTCCGAAAGGCTTGTGGGAGTTGGGGAAGAGGGGCCGAAGTGAGAGGGGGGGAAGGAGACAGGGGGTGGGTGGGGGATGGAGGGAGGAAGAAGTGACCCAGAGGCTAATAATGATTGACTTTTATTGCTGTTTTCCCAATGAGAAATATTCAACATTGAGCTTGCGATTGAGATTTAGAGCTTGAGAACCACGAGGTCTCTGCACAACTTATCAATTTCAAATAATTGGAGGCTGTTTCAGAAATAATTTACCATAAGTCAATATGATCATCTGTTAAGGAAGAAATGTGAATTGTCTGATACCGAAAATGAAATGAATGATGAAAAAAATCTCTTCTCGCACGTCAAATCGAAAGGATAACTCATCCTCTGCCATACACCCACGAAGTGGCTTGCGGGGTAGTTAGTAGATTAACATACCAACTAACATGATACTGATAAATTGTTTTTCTTACTTTCAAGCTTGTATTTCCAACCGTAAGTAAACTCTTCTTTTGGTCGGATAGCCTCTTACACTGGGCTATTCTACTGACCAATTATTTCTTGCTTCGTCCATCATTGGTCGCTTGATTTTCCAGATAAGAATACTCATTCACTATTCAAGCTTTTGATCACCTAGCTCAACATTTCTCTTAGCCTCTTGTCTTCTTCTGCACACTATTACCTTAGTTTTATTTTTAAACGTATACCTATATTAAAATAACAACTCGGGGCTGAGTCTTAAGCCACCGAGTACCACCAACGAGTTGCGGATGGTGGGTCGACGTTAGCTGGGGAATGGCTACTGTATTCAAATAGTACTTTTGTAATGTTCTAGCCACCCAACGATGCCTTTGGCTCACATCCTAAGTATCGAGGGAAGCCTATGTGAACACCTCAATTCACACCGTAAATAAAAAAAAAGAATTTCAGGAAATCATGAGTGACTTTTCTTCCGAATTTAACAATTTAATAAACTTTTAGGCTTAATCTCATGAGTGATATATCCTCAATGACTGAGTCAGCCTTCGGGATCATTACCTACTAAGGGGATTTGATATCGAATAATTTTAAAAGTAAACGATTTGAGGTGAATGGTTGAAATGAAAACGTAGTACCTTAATAAGCGTTACTACTACCTGAAGAAAGATGGCTTTTGTACTTACCACATGTAGTCGAGAGGCACACTTATCGTTATTATATCAACTCCTGGACTACAAACAAACCAATAGCAATGGAAAATAGATCGACTACCGCAACGAGGCACACAATTAGATTGGCAGCCACGGAATGATTTTCTTTTGCTGAATGATTGACCGTTGGTCCTATGCATATTTCACACTCTTCAGCATTAAGTAACTTAATCGATTTTCTCACGTGGTGATGGGGTCAAATCCTTCTTGCCCTCTCTCTTCCTTGTGTTCTCACTCCATCCTCCAACACAAAGTATTTAGCCCATTGAGACGACCTCGTTTTTCCACTGAATTCAGTTCGCATAGATCCTGCCAACTTGCGAAGATTCTTGCCTCGTCTATCGTCTGCGCTAGTTCATTACGAACACGGACATTTTACACTGAAGAATAGATTCTTACCACCCGCAGATTTTTCTATTTACGAGAAATACGAATCTAAAGAGGTAGATAACACTT
Organism: Platycnemis pennipes; assembly: GCA_933228895.1. Lineage (NCBI taxonomy): Eukaryota > Metazoa > Arthropoda > Insecta > Odonata > Platycnemididae > Platycnemis > Platycnemis pennipes. Next base: position 118,171,938 of record OW121850.1, read on the forward strand.
AATTTGCAACAATTTAGGAAAGAAAACGTTATTAATTCAAATGACTCGTCGATTCTCACATTTTGTCTGTAATTAATAAATAATGCTAAACTGGGTTTGAATGATCTTCACACGAAGAATTGGACACTGTTTGATGAGAAGTGAAAAATTTCCACTTGCCATTTAATCGAAGTACTGAGTGGAAATAACGGAAAAGCTTACGGAATGAAATAAATATTCCTGGTATGTCTATGTTACACAACAGAAATGACTGAATTATTATAGAAATATCGGCTGCGATGCATTATGATGGAAGAAATTAGTAAAATACAGATTCGATATTTAATTTATTCTATCAACTTTTAAACGGAAAGAGCAATAAAAGAAATGAAAATAAATTAGATGGAGAATATTGAAATGACTTCCTCACGAATATACCAATGATGGTAGGATTAAATGGAAGTCTAAAAGAAACATATATTAGTTTAGAAGGCTGATGGAGAGACAGTACCTACTTGAAAAAAACGAGAACTGTTCAAACCAATCCAGTGAAATAAAAAAATATGGACTGATTACGTATCATTTCGTTATACATAATCTTTGTAATTTTTACCACGGCGAAAAACGAGGCACTTCTTATTATTAGTTTAAGTACTACCGGTGAAAGTCGGTGTAAACAGATATTCAATTCTCATCACTACCCATACGTAGTACATAATTCATTGATGGAGCATAACATGAGCCAACACAGTAAGACATCATCGTTTACAAATTAATTCTTTGTATTCCATAAACGCAGAATATTATGCACCCTTATCCGAACTTGCATGGTTCTCCTGTATCTTGTCTAAAAAGAAACTACATGCAGCAAGAAGCGTTGCTGTATATATATACAAAAAACTTTGGCAAAGTAAGGATATTTTTCGCTCTTTTTTGCCAAATATGATAGAAATCTTCTTCACTGATTTTGTTTTCGTCAATAAGGGGATGTTTTTATAAAATTTCATCCATAAGACAGCTGTTTTTTTATGAAAAATTAAATAATTTTGGAATAGATTATCGCATTTCAGGATAATTACGCTTTATTTAGTCTGGTTCATTTTCATTTAACCTCCAGGAGCTTTAGCCAAATTCACAAAAAAATGAAAATATAATGGTTATTTATCTATGAAAATGAGTTCGCCGGCAACTCCCTCAACCATCATTTACTTATGCAAATTAAAATTCGGCACATTCGTGCAACGAAATAACCGGCAGTTGATTTTCATATTTGGAGATTCGTTTTTTCTTAGTCTTTTGCAATGTGACGAGCAACGGAGGGGATTACGCAACCAACATGCCTACACTCTAGGATGTTTGACTGCCGTGACTGAAGATGACGTAAATTCCCACATTCATGGATACTTCCATACTATTCTCGTATATTTTACGCCGACGAAAAAATCTCATAGAAACATGGTTTCCCCACTCGCTATTCACCCTCTCCTCATGTATTACCATTACCAGTGTCATTTATGATTGTCAGGGTCTTAGGGTAATTAGTGAAATTTCTTTTCATAAGTAAACATTCAAAATGGGAATAAAATTTTTATTACCAAAACATCAAGAAGGAAGATTGATAACCAAAGATGAAATTAACACGCATCTTCATCATATTTTTGAGAAGCAATGGGTGAAAAACGTGAAAATGCGAAAAACGTACAGTTGGACATTGCGCAAATTACATTCAAATATTAAACTGTTGTGCAAATATTCTACTGTTGCTCATGTATGCACTTATAAGGGAGGGATTATAATTATTAACCATCCATTGCTTCACGTTAAACTAAGCGAAGCACAGCGAGTATTGTCGAGGAGAGCGCTCTCCGGAAAACCGTTGAGAGGCAACAATTACCCCGTTGCTAGGAAGCGCTCAGATCTATCGTTTCAATTGCAATTCAAGCAGTGCAAACGAACGAGTGCAGTTATTTTCCGAATATTTCAAGGAAATACACTCTCAACGTCGAAGAGATTGAACCAAATACTAATTCAATCGGAGGAGAAGCCCGTTGCAAAGAAAAGACGGAAAGTTTTGTGGCATTTGACACCAATTAAAGAACAAATACGTGCGTGCTGGACATCTAGGCCCGTATTCTCGTTTGAAACGCAACCTCGGTTATCTCCCCAGCAACGAAACCGAGGTTGCGTTTCATTGATTTCCTCATTAGAATGTTTACAAAAAGTTAACGCGAGTCCCGAAAATCTATGGTATCCCTTGGATACCACTAGAGTTTCAGAAAGAGAATAAGGACCCTAGACGCTGAACTGAAAACGTGAAGTCCTATCTATACGAAAAAAGGAAAGCCAACGAAGCGAGGCCCAATCAGGACAAAAATCTGGCCGAAATGAGTGCTGAGGTAGGTGGAAAATTACTTTATAAAATTTAGTTATGACCAAGCACGATGTACGATTAAACCTTGTGCACCTCTTCCTTTTTATCCATTTTTACCCATCTCCATATGCATATACTAAAATCTAGGTATGTTCAGGATCATATGACGTACTGTGATTTTAGAGGAGAAAAACAGAATCAATATTGTCAATAGTAATACCTAATATGAAAAATAGGGCTGTATATATTCAGTTCCTTAACAACTTGTGATTATCCGATTCCTATCCTCATTATCTTATCCATTTATCCAAAAAAACGGCTGGTAGCTGTCTAAGTATTTACTAAAACAGGATAAATAGTTATAGAGGATAAGAAAGGGAGAGAAAAGAAGGATATATGTTGGGTAGGACCAATAAATATTCCGAATGTGCTCTGACACCATAAAGAGGGTGATGAAGTTAGGGTTCAGAAGTGAAACGTTTTTAAGTGTGGGAAAAGAACCCAGGGGTACCAAGAGTACCTAAACTCACCAATAAAAATCACTGGCCTGTTCTAATAATGCCAACAAAAACAAAGCAGCTAAACCTATTCCCATGCAATGAGCAACTAAAAGTTCATTACGAAGAATTAAAGGTATCGGTGACTGATAGACCCTTGGGAATGATCGTGACAAAGTTTAGTTATTCTTTGAAGGTGTGAGCCTGGAAATATCAGTTGTAGCCTACTGTAGCCTATCTAAACCGGTGAAACAACAGTAAACTGATTTAATTATCCTGCGCTCTAAACAGGGAGTCGGTGGCGCAAGAGGATTGGGTGGTGCACACTTTATCTGCCCTTTGTGCCGTGAAAGGATCCGTTCCCTACCAAGAATCTGTAGCAAGGGCCACATGATGTGCCGCCACTGTTTCATGCGAATGACCCGCTGCCCTGTGTGCAGGGAACCCCTCCACAGGAGAATAAACACCTCAGTCTCCACGCCGGCCCGTCGGATTCGTCTCCCGTGCATTTACGCAGACCGCGGCTGCCAGGCCCCGAGCATGGAAACGCGAGAGCGCAACGCCCATGAGGTCCTCTGCCGCTACAGACCGTACCAGTGCATCATGCCAACCTGCATCTGGGAGGAGCAGACGGGAGAACATACGGGAGAACACCGGCCAGCGACATCGGTGAGTGTGTTAAAGAACCACCTGAGGGAGGCTCATTCGTCCGAACTGACCTTCTGCGATGAAGGCGAGGTCTCCATCCAGCTGCCGTCGATCAAAAGGAAAGATGCGACCCCCGAGACGAAGCGTTACATTCTGTCTCACGAGGAAGACGTCTACCTGGCTGCCTTGGAGACACCGGCCAAGGGGGGCTTCAAGATGAGGGCCGGAATATCGAAGCTGAGCAGGCCCACGCTGGGCCCAGTACGCAAGGGCCTGATACGGGTGTCTGGCGGTGATTGCGAGCTGACCCATAAGGTACCCGTGGTGTCCTACATGCAGACCTGGCCGGGGCTAACCGATTCTTCCGCAAATGCTCACAGAAACAGCATGGAGTTCAAAAGTCTCAGGCAATTCGTTGTGGGAGGCGGAAAAATAGACCTTAAGTTTGATGTAAAAGATGACAGCCAATGAGCCAATTTGATGCAGGGAAACAAAAAAAACATTTCAAATCCAATCCAGGTATATGACTCTAAATTATCTGTCTAACAACTTTCGGTGATTTCTTTGTTTTCGTTTTCTTAAGCAATGTGAATATGTAAATATTTTGGAATTTTCATACATGCCTGTAAATACGTTGGGTACAAAATGTCTATTCCCTTGCCTGCTTTTGTACGATATGTAAATATGTTCAATTCATCTTATGCCATGCATGCATATGTTTTCTTCGCACATTATTAACATCTTCATCAATGTGCGTTAGTCATGTGTGTTTGATTTCAATGTCATTTAATGCGCATTTGTAAATATGTTCAGTTCAACTTTTAGTTTTAATTTATGTAAATATGTCATCCTCAACATTGTCATTCACGATTGAAAATAAGTCACCGAAGGATATATAATACTTGAATGCCCAACTCAAAATTATCATGTTTCATCACACATGCAATGCATTTAGAAACAGTTCTCTCGAATGTTTTGAATTCTAAATTGTGACTCCAAATTTGTAATAAAGTTAATTCTCATGATGTTACTGAATCATTATTTATGCATTCAAAGGATCCTAAACACTTCGTCGAAAGAAGGACAAGGAAATAGACCAACTTGCCAGTAAGAAGAGATTTTTTCAGTTACAAACGAAAACAAGCATTTCATAAAAATTGTGATAAAATATGTTTCGAGTAAAATATATTACGAAACAAGTAATGTAAGGGACCCATGCCGGAGAAAAAAGTTTTAGGTCTATAGAAGTTTTGCTGTCATTGTGTCAATAACCTGTGTTTTTTTCTACAAAGTATTCTAAAAGAGATAATTAGAATATTTTTTCGCTTCATAAATTAAAGTTCCCGCTATATAAAATCTCCTTAGTCAAGGTAGATACATAGTAAAAGACATATGATATAATTATAAGAAAGAAATATTCCACTGGCTATTGGGTTGTCGGCTCCTATGCTTCCGTTGGTGCTGAGCATTTTTTACAGAATAAAAGCAATTTCAAGGTATGTCTCCCAAGTCAAACCCTCAGATGAAAAGAATGCCGGCCTTCCACTCAAAGGTTCCTCAAAAAGAAGAATACTGGAGAAATTACAGCGGGCCGTAGAACATTGAAAATACAAAAAACTGAGTAGTAGTAGATTTGTAATTCATTTACGGAACCCACCAGACTGCCAGAGAGGAAGAGTCCCGTAGTTGAGTTTCAGGAGAAACTCTCACAGAAGTGCAATGTCGGGAGCAAGCAAGAATGAAACTCATAAGAGGATGACAATAGCTTAAATGGGGACATAAAATATCACAAATAGATACCACAATGGCGTGATGGTAAAATAAATCATTTTAATCAAGCCTGGGGGATGTTCCAAACATGTCAAACCCAAGCAAAGTGATAGGGAAGGTGTAGCGGAGACAATTAATATTAATATTAAAGTAATTCAGGGTGGATGAAACGAGGGTAAGGAAGAAGAGACGAGCCACAATAACAATGAAGTAGGAATTTGGCAGAAGTTTGATGCGTACTTGCGGGTCAGTGATAGGATACTGAGAGTGAGGTTGCTTACAGATATAAAACTCTAAGTATGGCACAGGTCCACGCCCAGCCAATCCTCACACGAAGAATGAAATCCCAGAAAAAAATATGGAATAAAAATCTAGGGTCTGTAGACGGTGAAGGCAGTATTCTTCACCTTTTATGTTTTTTTCTCTGTTTCGCTATCTTCACCCAGTTGTTTCCTTTTATGCGATACTCCTTCATTACACTCTATTTATATTTTTTCTTACTTGTTTATTCCTCACCAGTTCAATAACTACGGCCTTATCAGGCAGTACGTTACAGTAGTAATGGAAAAAAGGTAGGGGAGTATGAAATGGAGGCAGAGGAGGGCGAGGGGAGTACGAAAATAAACGAAAAAATATTTAAGAAAAGAGAACAGAAGTTATTTTTGCATGTTACACACTTAAAGTCGTCATAATAAACACAGTTAAAACCCCTGTCAAATACTGACGTCATCATCATCATCGATCAACAATCCTAGGATTGGTTGGACGCAGCCCCCACTCGATTCTGCTATCGGCCAACCTCACGTAATGTTTCAAATGTCTGAATGCCATAGGATGACTATGAGTACATTATTTAATGGCTGTGCAGAAATTCAAGAACACTATCTTCCACTAGCAGTTTCCGAACAGGTGATGCAGACTAACCACGAGAACGAGACCAATAGATTGCTACCTTCAATTAGAAGGAATAAAATGATGGAGAAAGCTGAATAAATACTATGAAATATCACCTAAATTTGTATGAAAATGAAGAAAATGATGTACATAAGAGGTTGAAAGAGAGTGAATCAAGACTAATGGAGGGTCGAGAATTACTGAAAAATTGTACGTGAATGTAATCAATGCACTCCAGATAGAAGAGGATATCGTAAGTAAGATGCAGGAGAGATGAAAGAAGAGGACTGCAGAGAAAGTAAAAATGCTTATAAAAATACACTGATAAGGCTAGGCAATCACTAAGGAAAGAGAAATGCGACGGAATATATGGGATGCTAGCGGACTTCCCAGACTGGCCGTTGAATTTCAACGGGAGGTGAAAAACTTTGAACATAAAATTAAATAAATGAAACCTAAAAAAAAAATTGCAGTAAAAACGTACAACCATATAACATGTATTAAGATACTCAGATTACACAGAACGGTTATTAAATTATCCACAATATGGAAGGAGAAAACAATTTAAATTCTCCTCTCCCGTGTAACTTTAAGTATTCATTTCAACATCCACATATGCTCATATGCTTCTTCTGTACTTATCATATTTATATCATCTCATCTTCCTATAATGCTAGTCCCCTTCACTTACAATTTTTCAACTATGATTGAAGTGAAACTTTCTCTTACTTCCTATTCCTCCAGTGTCTTTGTGTTCCGTCTTTGTTCCTTCGTCATCCTCTTCATCTTCTTGTATCGCAGGCGGATGGCCATAATCGTTAGATTATGGCCAGACGGGGCGGCTCCTTCACTGTTACATTCGGTTACAGTCTCGCTCTGACAAGTATGTGTTCAATCACGTATCTTGCTTTGCCCCACAGTATCTTCAATACCTATCTTTCGCCTGGGGTTGCTCGAATAGGGTGTTTGATGTTAGCGTGTTTTTCTCTTTACAAAACTCTACCAACCTTTCTCCGGTTTGATTTCTTTTTCCAAAACTGACCTCACAGACGCTACTTCCTTCTCAGCCCTCTCCAACCACCGCCTTACAGGTTTCCACATACGAGGGCCTCGTAGAAAATATTTGGTATCCCGTTTAAAGTAATAAAGGGATGATATCCGCAGGTCCATATTACAACCCACCAGATACCAACGCCAACTCCTTAAGGGAGCTAGAGTCAGAGATAGATACACTGCTTTCTCGGAACAAGGATAGGGGTATAGTAACGGGCGGAGATTTTATTCAACCTTCATTAAACAGGAAACTGTATCATTTTAGATAAGAATAAGGAACTCTGTAAATCACTTTTGAACCCATTTACGTCACATTTTCTCTGCCAGTTAGTAACATCACCAACCAGAGGAAACATTATTCTAGATAACGTCGGCGGATTCTTGAAACTTACTATGGGCTGAATATAAACTTTTACAGGGGACACAAAAAACTGTTAAAAAGTGTTAAATAATGTTTTTCATATTATAAATATTATTTTAACAATTTTTAACAGTTTTTTGTGTTTACTGAAAAATTTTATAATTAGCACATAGCAGGTTTCAAGAATCCGCCGCCGATAAATATGTACCCGAACAAACTGAATATAGAGTTGTAGGTGTTGGAATCAATGGCAATAAAATATTTTACTAGCTAAATTTATCCTAGGCATTGAAAAGCAGACTCGTTTGGCAAAGAAAATTCCGATTGTACGAGAGAGGAGTTCAAGGCGTTCATTTTATGAATTTTGTGAGCAAAGCAAACATTAGATACAGAAGATTTATCTAAATTTCATAGTTTCACGCGCTAATTGGTTCACAAACATATACCAAGTAAATTGATAGTGGATAATGCAGAACAAAGTTGGTAAAACACGAAGGTTAGGATATTATGTAAGCGACAAATAGTATGCCACGCACACATGCATGCAATTGCGTTAAGGCACAACTGTGTCTAAAGATTATTCAAGTATATTAAAAAAACCTGCGTCCCAAGGCAGGTTATATTGTAAAAATAAGTTAGAGAGATGGATGGGAGCACGTCGGTTCAAAGATTCATTTTCTTCGAACACGATGTGGGCAGTAATAGAATATATCGCAGATAAATGTGGAAATTAGAATAGATATTGCGACTTTAATATAGGAGGGTCTGAATTGATTTAACAAGTTCATGTTTTAACTTTACCATCTCAGGCATGCTTCGGAAAATGTTAACTAAATAATTCAGTAACATAAATTCCGGATTGATAAACATTGCATTTCATATAATAAAACTTCACCTACACGTGTCTCATGGAACCATATCTAATGTATACTACAAAGTAATAGCACTATATATCTCTGCTAAATATAAGTAGTTTGTGCGGACTAGTATTTTCGCATGTCTGATGCATTCGAGTACATAATACTTTCTGACTAGAAACTAATGCCAGGTAGAGATCTCGCATGTCACTGACTCTCGCGGTTTCATACACAGAGTTATGTAGATTATTTATTTTCATTACTAATGCAGCATCCACCTCTTATGATTCGGCGAGTCTCGGGTGTCATTGCCGACATAATGGTCGGAAATTCTAGAGTGTTTTTTCATTTTGGATAACCAAGATCGTCAATGATGTTACCAATCCGTAGGATCTTGCGCTTGAAGCAGGCGGAGGGACGCTAAAAGGACGATAGCCTCTTGCTTTTACATGATCATTAGCTCGCGTTCTCCACGCTAGGTTTCTCTTGATGCTCTCTGACAGTGCCCCTCTCACTTACACTTTTAATTACATTTCCGTATTACACTTATCCTACTGTATTTAGTAGAGAGTTGCGGCAATTTCAAGATTTCTGACGGATGATACTGATGCATCATTTCACTTAAACATCACAAAATTTTACGCGAAATCGGCAATTTTAATTACATTTCCGTTAAATGATTGAAAGTAACATTTGCCACGTCAATGATTTTATTGAACCTTTTAATGCATGAGGACGAAGAGACAAATATTATTCAAAGAGAACTGGATTAAGAGCGAGTAAATATGCTTTTCTTGACCAAAGTGTAAACACTTAAAAAAATTTCCTTGAAGAAATTATTCAAATGGCTATTTTACTTATTCATTAAAAATTATAACAATCAACAGGTTGTTTTTCCATCCCCAGTTCGATTTCCCTCGGCACTGGTAATTCAGTCGCTCGAATTCAACAATTATCGGTGAGTCGATGACGTGGTCAAGCGAGACAAAAGCCATCCGAAAAACAATTTCAAAAAACTGAAGCACAAAATAACTTAAAACATGCTATGGGAGTCTAAACGACACATTATTAACATGAAAACCATCTCAGAAGCGCCTATGACTCCTACAGAGATGGTTTCCCTACGAATGTTCAAGCACGAATACGTTAAATGAAAATTAAAGGCATAAAATGCATTATAACAACGAGTAGTTCTCTAATTCCATAACTTTTGTGTATTTATTTCGTCGTCAACAACAAAAAAACGTAAATAAACATTACCTTGATATCTGTGAATATTGGAATGGCGGTCCAGTCCCAAGGAATACATAGGTATGGAATTAATCATATTTTGTAAAATTTTTGGAGGAATACTCGCTAAATGATTAGTGAAGACGTTATAGTGTAGTGATAATGAGGATTGATAGAAGAATATGCGGTGCGCTGCTGGTAAAATAGCCGACTACGGTGATACCTAGTGTTGGTGGTGGACCCTGATTAAAGCAAGACTCATCGAAAGATAAATGACTGAAAATGTCCATAAATACTTCAGACCGCAAAATTATTTGTAATCGTACTGTGTATGAGAGTGGCTTCTTTAATAAATTCTATGAACCTTATACATTCAAATGATTATTTAAACTACCACGAATACGTGTTAATTTATATCGGTGAACTGATTGGACTGCATAAAATTAATAGCGCGAGATGTTTTGGATAGTGAAATGGAGTCCACGTAGCGGGTAAGACGTCTTTTTTGTGTAGCAGTGACATTATTTAATTATTCATGCAATGGAGCATAAATTACGGAATGAATGCGTCTGCCTTGACTAGGCCAAGTAACTTTCAACGACGACAAATGTCTTTATTTCTTACTGCGTACGCTCGGAGTTTCATTCTGTAAGCTTGCCGTTGAAACGATATCATATGAGAAAGAGTAACGGACTGAAAATAAACTATTAAGTGAGAAAAATGAATCTTCTAACGTGTTACGGCACGACACTTCGCGGCAGTATCACAGGCGAAATCAGAGTTTTAAGCAATCGCACGCATTTTTCGAGATTTATTTTGCATAATAAGAGTGGTAGGGCCCTAATTATAGTGCAACCTTGATCCTATGCGTCATTATTAATCGTTACCGATCATTTTTTTTGAGGGCCCTGGCATTAATATCCGCCATTTTTACATATCATGTATTACCGTTACCTTAGCACAAATTTTCTCTGCCACACAGTTAGTGCCAACGTAGTTGGTGGATTCAAATCTTGGCCGCTTTTGGCGCGGATGAGGTTGCCCACAGAATTTTGCAAATGACTGTACATACATTTCACACGATGTTCATCTTTAACCCCTCATGCTTCCTACATCCCATCATTCTATCTAAACTACCTTTTTCTTCTTCTCCCTCTTCCCCGTTTACCCGACATCTTTTCTCAATCACGTCCTTCAAAACACCTTCACCATTTATTGCCTTCTCCAGACCTTCTGTCTTCTAATTTCCTCTAATAACTTCATTTCCTCTCCTATAAACACTTCATCGTTCGTTCTCCTTTCGGCCCACCTTACTTTCTTCATTCTCCTTCACATCCAAATCTTAAAAGCCATGAGTCTATTTTCATCTTCTTTCCTTAACGCCCATGTTTCCGTGCCACATAGTGCCCCGCTCCATATTAACACTTTCACTAGTCTTTTCTTTACGTCCCTAATCAGCGAACCTGGAATTCGTTTTCGCCTGCGAGTAAAAGTTTCTTTCGCCAACACAACTGCTGCTTTACCTTTTTTCCTACAGAATACAACCTAGTTTGCTAAATTTTTCCACCTGATTTAGCGTCTGACCTACTTTTAAATGAATCTGGGAACGAGCAATGTAGTATAAAATTTGAGCAATTAAGTAGCAGCAGTCAAGGAAGCGTTGTTGTGGTTTCGATCAAAGCATCTACACTTACCAAGCTCGTACGTGTCATAGCTTGTATTTTACTAATAAAAGTTTTCTTTATTTCAAGGAATGAATTTCTACAGATCTAAGACTTAAATTTATCTCACGTTCGGTTATATGGTACTACGTTATATACGATACGCTGTTATGATTTTCTAAAATATTTTTTTTCAGGAGCGTGCTCATTTTTGGCTTTGAACTGGAGTAATTTTAACTTAAAATATTTAAGGTTGTAAAGAGAAAATTTTAATCCACGTAAATTGAATTCTGTTTTATAACAGTACGGAGGTATTTTCTCGTGCAACTAGGTACTTCAATTATGAAAATGATGGCATGACTTTCTTTTAACCTAAAATATCCACTTACATGGATTAGGTAAACACAAAGCCGCCAGCCATGGAAAAAAATATGAAGGAATCATCAACAGGGGAGATCAACTCAAGACATGAACGGAAGGAGCCAGGGGTAAGACTCAGTCAAAAAATAAACAAAATGCGTGATGGTCGTAGCGAACGCTGACAATTTGAGGGTACAAATAGGATGGAGGAATTGAGTGAAGGTCCTTGTCAAACTAAAACCGGAGCGGATGGGCAATTGTGAGGATTCAGTTCATAACTATTCTACAAATAGTACCACACATTCAATTTGTAGACAAATTGATCCTCTATTTGAATAATGGACTCAATTTTGTGCTGCATATTGGGGACGTAATTTTTTGGGCAGAAAAATTAAGCCTCAACTTAACTTTGATATTTTTCGTCATTAGCCCTGGAACAGGCGACCTTGCGGTGAAAAATATGGGGAAAGGAGAGACAATAAGATGGGGTTTAAGTGTTATTGAACAACTTTGATAAAACATTCGATTATTTGGCCTTATTATCAGGCAGGTAGGTACAGTAGGAATGAGCCAGTATTTGAATGGTAAAACTGCTGTTATTTCAGACTGACAATATGCTTATTTAAGTCACCACACGGAATTTAATAACAGAAAAAACTCCACGATCACTTTTGTATTCGAGCGAAATCCCATAAATGAGGTAATAATGTAAAAACTAACTTTGGGCATTTCTCTATTATCTTCACATAGGGGACTTACATAAAAGATAAAGAAAGAGACTTTTGAAAGATGTGGTAGCACCTGTCAACCATATCTACCACCCGGCGAGTGGATGAAGCCGCGGGAATGTCCTGTCAATTTCGAGAATAAGAGAAACGTTAAATGAAAAGAGCCATCGAAAAAGTTAGTGCCTTTTCCGTTATCGGCGACGGTAGGGAGAGCGATCATAGTGACATCACGATGAATCTTCTTCTTTGAGGTGAGGAAATTATCAATGGACCACTGTGCGAGGGACCTCTCCGGAGATTGACACGACTGAGAGAACAGAGAGGGCTATTATGCTATATTTACACTTTTCTCCGCGATACCCGTGATCAGAGAGAGTTATTTTGCATCGTGTTAAGCCGAAGCAGGAACACCAGGCCATCCGCCGGAGGAGCAAAGCGTGAGACAAAAGAATACTTCAAGAGATATAGATAAAATCTCTGGATAATTAGCATATACAGTTTTGCATAAACAGCGGTCGGGCAATAAGAAGCAACTCACATGATGCCCGGGCCAATTTTGTCCATTCTTCTAGTATCAATTTTATATTTTCAAGTGTTCTATCAGAATTATGGCCGGTCACAAAATAGATTATTTCTTAAAAACTAAACGATAGCGCTATTACATTAAGGAACGTACATATAGAATTGAGAAGTTTGTTTGTCCTTTTGAGATTCATCGAATTAGTTGCATAGGTGCTCTTTAGCAACGCTCTATTCTGTTGTCCTCGCGTGAATAGGTCCAAAGATCGTTATTCCCTTTCATAGCAGTTAAGAATTAACATATGTATTTGCATTTTCTCTATTCTTCCAATACGTAGTTCTTTTTCGATGAGAGCATCTACACTTACCAAGTTCGCACGTGTCATCGCTTTTATTTTACTAATAAGAGATTTTTTATTTCAAGGATTAAATTTCTCTACATCCAACAATAAGATTTAAATTCATCTTACGTTCGGTTATATGGTGCCGCGTTACCTGATATGATATTCTAAAATATTTTTTTCAGAAGCGCGCTCATTCTTGTATTTGAAATAGAGTAATTTTAAGTGTGATTAGAGAAAAGTTTAATCCATCTAAATTGAATTCTGTTATGTAAATGTAAGGAGAAATCTTCTGCTACAAGTAGGTACTACAATTTTGAAAATGATGGTATGGACTTTGTTTTTTACCTAATCCACACTATTACCTGTATTGAGAAGACTAGAATTCATCGGATTGCAATAAAGAAATCGACCAATCTTGCCAGCAATATATTTACGGACCTTGCTGCCTTAATGACTACTAATGGTAAAAACATAGTGATACGACTACTCTTTAGATATAAGGGGCTCCGACTGCTTACGTTATACCGTATACCATCAAATCTAACTTAATCTGATAATGGTATACCATTTAATCTAACTTAATAATAAATTTAAATAATAATAATAATAAAAGGTGTTTATATTAGCCATCGTTGATGTCAGGTAAACAATACAATAGATGACAAAAATTACAAGAAGAGTATTTCCAACGTAGCCACCCTGTTTTAGGCGATTAGCCTCTTCAGGCATGTGCATGAAACTATTTACATAAATTATATATGGAGCTCTAAGCAGTGGTAATGGAGAGCAGCTGGAACTCTTTAAGTAAATAAATATGTTAATTCATATAATACAGTAATGCCTGCAATACAATGAGACAAGCATTATATAGGGTTGCTCGGGTGGCGATTGAACGATTACCTCTGACGGTTTTTGTGTCGTATTTCAAACAGAGCGATGATTTTGAGTCAATCCTGAAACATCCTAATGTAAGGATATATATATTATGAAATATTTCGGAATCACTGTATTTGATCCTGATCCCCGACGAGTCGCTCCATGTCTTATACTCCTTCAGATTCCAACTCAAGCTGCTGTACCCTCTGTGGCTCAAATGAGGAACTGTTTTTCCTTTCTCACCCGCTCCCAATCGATAGAGCGAGTTTCGCTCTGATAATTTACCACACGCCACTCTTTCAATGCCTTTCGCAAAGCCTTGAGAGGGGTCGGGTGGCAAATAAAAATCTCCCAGGGAACAGAATGCAAGGTTGTATTTTATAAGATTATGGTTCAATATTCGGAGTGAATTATTAAATTGCCTCGACAGAAATCATACTGAATACACGCCTATTCAATTAATGGCTTATTTTATAGTAAAAATTCCATTATTTTAATTATTATTCCATTTTAATTATTCCATTTTAATTATTATTCCATTATTATTATTATTCCATTCCATTATTCCATTCCAAAAATTCCATTATTTTAATTTATTTTTATTTCATCTCATCAATGAATTATATTTGAAGATTCTTAAAAAGTTTTTTCATATTAATTGTCACAGATTTTTAGCTCAGATAAAAGTTAATCCGCCTCGAAACTTAAGTGGGGCTCATTGGTAAATTTCTCTGCAAACATCCATTAAGCATAATAAATAACAATTGTTGTTAACATTTATAGTTTATAATATATTTTTATCTCATATAGCCACGACCTTGAGCAATTAGGAAATTTTTAGGCTTGCATCGCGTGTCCGCTGCATGTATTCCAAGGGGGGAGCCAACGGGCCGCGCGAGAGAAGATTGTAAATGTTTAAATATTTATTAAAAACGCATTTATGAATTTCCACTAAATTTTATTTGTGGAATAGTTAGCTAGATATGTTTAGATTACGGAAAAAAGTTTCAGTCGCTTCTGAGATGTAGTATTTGAGAAAAGTTTATTAACATTTTTTGAACATTAGTAATTAACAACAATAGGGTTAAGAAGAAAATAATTTTTTATTGAGATATTTTCATTCAATAAAGATTTAGCTTTAAAAAGAGCTATTAATCACTGCTGTATGACAATTAAAAGCGGAGATATAAGTGATAATATGATTTAAGGCTCGGATTTTTGCTAAAAATGCGAAAAAATTAAAACATGCATAATTCGCTCAAAATTTTTTTTTCACGAAACTGTTTGAGGGTATTCAGTTTGAGTTGATTTTGTTCCCATACACCAATTTTTATCAAAATCTGATACCCTAAGGGACAAACGTTTGTTGAATTGAGGTGGAATGACCCACAGGTATTAAATAAGTAGGATAATAGTAGCAGAATTACGAATAGTAGCAGAATTACGAATGAATTGATAGGTGAACACGTTGCCCCTAAAAACTAATATGAACTGCTCATATAAAGGTTGACTTACATGACTCGAACGCGGTTAGTACAATCGCTATAAGATTAGTATCGCATCTGATCTACATATTTGGTGCAGGGCCGTACTATAATTCGCAAAATGCTGAGGTAGATTTTGGAGCTGTGACGGCAGTATTTAGAAATAATAGGGATAATGCCGGCTTTTAATTTCACACCAAACTCCACCAACGGTTGTAATCAGGGTGTATAGGTACTAGAAAGGAAAGAGTAGACCATTCAATCAGAGAGGAGCACATTTCACTCTTTTAGAATCACTGATACTATGCAATAGTCTAGAAAATACACACCGTATATTTTCTAAACTACGATAGAACTGCAGATAGAGATTCTAGAGTAAGATAGAAACTGTAGATAAGAAGACTTAACTACATAAGATACCTTTCACGTTAAAAACAACCGTAAGTGTTCTTTATCTTTCACCAAGCCGAAGTGAAATAATATTCGTCGTAATGTCGTTGTATCTCGTGAATGAAGGGCTCCATTCTAGAATTTCTGTCTCAATAAGCTATAATGAAATCAGATCTTTCTTGCTATATATTTGGGACCTTGCATTTCGTACTTTAAATACTTTATTTTCCTTAGAATACATTAAATTTTCGGAACTTTTGCAGTTTATCAGTGATATTAATATCATTTAAGTTGCATTCATATGAATAAAATGATGAAATTTCTCTTCTTTTGAACGTGTGCAGCTCCAATAAAACCTCATTCACCCCAAGACAAGCACAAAATCCATTCAGGAAACAGGGCCCGGGTTCGATTCCCGGCAGCGGCGGATTTTTCAGTGGAAAACCGGTCCCCGCTTGAGTGCCTAGTGGAAGGCATTTCAAGTTCAGTACTCCGTCCGTCGGATGGGACGTTAAGCCGTGGTCCCTTGGCTCCTTTCGTTAAGAGTAGGCTAATGCCGATGCCGGGTTTCTCTCCACCCTTTCTCCGTTCCCTGAAAACTCCTACCATTACCCAATTATCCTATATGGCGCAAATGGCCTCAGCTGTCGGTCGCCTCCCCTAAATAACCAACCAACCATTCAGGAAACATGCTTACGACGCGATAATTTTGGGATGCCAGGATAGATCAACCTGACTGTCGAGGGTGACGATCGTATTTTCTCACGGGGCGTGTAGGTAAGTGATTGGCGTGCATCAGCTTTCCTCCTTACGGCCTTGCGCACGCTCGCGTCCGCGCAGCCTTCCGCTGCCTAATGCCTATGCGCAGCGCGCTGCGTCGTCTTGCACGCGAACGCACCGAGGCCACTCCACCGCCAGATCTTCAGTTCACCAGAGACGAAATCCTATCTCGGGAAATCTAGCGCTATCAAATACTGGATATGTCTTCTCTATAATTGCCGCTATTTAAATGTCCCCAGTCAGAGCCCAATCGACCGACACGCCCCGATTTCGTAAACACACTCGCGGAAAGCTGAAGGCTGTTCGTTGACTCTTGTGTTTCCATAGCTACGTATGTTATGATTTTACACCTTCACGCCTCACGAACATGGGTTTGTTGTTAAATAAGCGTGCATGTTTACCCTACTCTTCGTGAAATGCCATTCATTTCGTTAATAAAAAGCACAAAATAACGAGCCGTCAACTCGAAGGAAGGTCAGCCTGATGGACAGTTGGCAGAAACTTTTTCTGGTACATAGCCTAGTTGCGAGGAAAATAAAGTCGCTTTGAGTGATTATAAAACTATGCACTACCGCCTGTAGTTTTATGCAAGGAACTCATAGTGATTGAGGAATGCGGCATTCCAAGGGCCAAGTTTGTATCTCACTGTCAAACCTGGGAATAATGACGAGAAATATCCCATTTCCCTGCCCGGAGTAGGATTCAAACCCGCGGCATAATTACCTGGCGGTGTAATTGGCTCTCATAAAAACAAAATTCATAGAGTTTCACCTTGAGATGCTCAATAGGTATAACTGAGGTTTGAGTTCAAGAACCTCCAGCGAATAGCCGAACCGGCGAGTGATTAGTGAGTAGGTACCAGCTATGCCACGACGCTATTCATGCAGCTGGAAATGAAATAATGAAATGTATATCTATCGAGTAGTTTGCAAAATATCGAGGAAGTGCGGTAGAGAGTGAATCATCACCAAATGCTATTCACGCTTATGATGTGGATACAGATCCGTATTAGTAGGAGTTTTTGCAAAAATATCAATAATTTCATCTACATCTACGTAATACCCTGCGACCCACCGTGAGGGTGTGTGGCAGGGGTGAATATCACCAAACATGCACCATTTACATGCAACAAAGTGCTACTAAGCCATGCGGCATATTTGTTATAATATGTGTGATAGTAAAGGGCAAATTTACCAACGTGTAATCCACTAAACTTGGAGTCCGTGGCGCAAAACAATGTCGCTTCAGTGAGTCGAAATTTCATGCACACCTGTATGTTGATGTGAGCCAAAAGACTAATACCCCCATGTCATAAACCCCGTCCGATTCACGGCTAATAGAGTTAAGCAATCTTTAGGCGATGGCAAACGCATCAATGAAGGTCCTCCATACTTCACTGTTGCTGTACACGTTCTAATGGCTATTATAGGCCCATGTTATAAAATCAATGAAACTATTCAGCTATCCTTCACAGTAGCATACAATCTCTTTCGCTTCCACTTTCAATCCCCACTTTTCTTCATCCAAGGCAAAAAAATCTCTTCCTTCCTCTTCCCCAATTACCTTACATTTTCCTCTCTACCACCTTTGACTACTCTCACCCCTTATAATTTATTGCAATAGTTTACCCTCCTTCCCTACTATTTACAGCCCTTCTTCCCTACTATTTACAGTATCTACTTAACCGTCTTCATGCTCCTCCACACCTCAATACCAAAAAGGTCCCAGTCTCTCCACTTCTACTGTCCTTAATGTTCAGCATTTCGGCATCATGCCATGGAACACTCAATTCCACTTCCTTTTCTGGTCTTATCTTTGCGCCCTTGCTCAACGTCTTTGTCATTAGTTCTCTCTGACGACCTGCTGCAATGCGTCTCCTAATATCTCTGATACTACGCCCTTTCTCCTCAAGAATTTCTCAATAACTAAGCTTTTGTAGCCTCCGATTACTAAGCACCATTACTGTTCTTCTTTTAGTCGTTGTTAGGGGGAGGAGACGAAGAGCTGAGATTTCATCTACATCTACATCTACATAGTACCCTGTAAGCCACCATAAAGGCGTGTGGCATGGGGTGAATTCTCACCAAACATGCACTACTTATCATGCATAAAAAAGGATTAGAATTATTACACTGTTCTAAACTTCACTATTTAAAAAAGATAAAAATAGTATATCAAACATGCAAAATTATGCTGTTAGTTGGGTTAGCTTCAAGTCCTTATACCAACATGCAGCTACACGTATTGGATATATTTACCGTTGTTCATATCCCTAATTTAGATTTATGCCGTGAAGGGTGATAGCTAGTGTTACGTCGTGCCAAACCCTAAATAGAAGGGTGCATTTGTTCGATAAATAATGCACGGCTTTGTTTTCTTAATTTTATTGAATTGATGGTATTTTTTCACTTATTTAAATGTGAATTATTTTTCTAGTTATCGTTTTAAATGAAATTCTTTCTGCTCATCGCTGAATGTTGATTTCGTAAAAAAGGGCTGTTATGGAGCTGTTGATAAAAAGAGAGGGTAAATGTTGAGTGAGAGATGCTGGAGAGAGAGGAGCAGAGATGTTGAATCTCCAATAAAGAGGGCCTGGAACGTAGAAAATAAGAACTTTATTGGAAAAAAGTGTCACGACATCACACTGGGTATGAATGGGATTTATTTGGAATGGAAGAAGGATGAAAGGGAACCCGGCGTCGATATTAGGCAAATGAAAAGTAGTAAAGATATACCTGGTTTAACGTAACAACCCACGGACGAAGCAAATACTTGGAGATACTCTATACACAATACTTAACTAGGGATCAAGATACCTCTGAAAAGTGACTGAAATTTCGAATCTAGGTTCTTGGGATGGGAATCCAGCATTCCACCCACTCGACCTTTCCTTTTTTTCTTTAGATGTTTATGGCAGGACGCGCAACCCATGAGGCTTCTTGTTCGAAGTGCGTCACTCACCGGAGGACGAATACCAACCCAAATCGCTGATTTAATGAATTTCCCAAACATACAATGCAAAAGGGTTGCCCTACAGGACTTGGACTAAGCTCAAAACCTACTTGATCGGTTGTTTAACTGTAGCTAATGCATGAGGTGAAGATGTTGAATTTGGGTATCCATCAAGGCTTATTGACAAAAAAATCTGACTTTCTGTACTTATATTTACTCCCCTGTTCAAGAACTGCTGTAAGTTACCAATTAATGAATTCCAAAATTCCATATATAAGAAAAACTAACGTAATTGCGTGAAAGAAAATACACAGTAAAAAAAGGGGCCAAAAGAAATTGGAGTTGTGGGAAAGCCCAAGTTTGATCGATCGAGCAATTAACATGCACAACCAGCGTCGACGTAACAATTAGCTGAAAAGGTGATGACTCCCACTCGTGACCTATTTCGCGCAGCAGGTAACAATTTGAGGGCACGCCTTGACGCTATCTAATCAAGTCAGATCTACGCATGTCACAGTGCACTTTTTGCGCGAAATTATAGAGTAGCGCGGTCATTATTCCTCAAGGGAGTCCTCTACGGCTGACCCCGTAATTCAATTTTTTTTTCAAACATGTGGACGACGTGGTTGAGCGATTGGGATTGATATCTATAATCGCGACACGCAAAAGCAATCGACTGTGACTTATTTGGAACGATTGGTTCTTCCGCACTTCCACCAACATGACAGGATATTAATTTAACAACTATTTGATTGAACAGAGTCAAAATGCCATTATTTCGGATTCCATTTTTATTCATTATTCCATACAATTCCATTATTAGATATATATACGACCCGAAAATCGCCTCTTTGAACCTGGCCTAAAATCTCCTTTTTGCTGTTTTACTCGTGTTTCTACCCCTTTATCTCATCGGGAAAACGGATTTCTGAAGTTCATTCATGATTGACTGAAGCACATTATCCTGTATTAGCACTTCCTAATTACTCTGCAAAGGGAGCTTTGGGTTAAATTGCCCGAGAAATCATGCGTTGAAAATTGAGCGTACTCATAAACGAAGCCACTCGTTCATTGCGAATTCATTAAATACGGGGAGCTGCTACTGCTACGCTCAGATAAATATATATTTTCATGAGTAAACGTTTTCCATCGCCAGGGGGCGTTTACTCGGAACCGAAATCGCAATTTCGTACACAAAATCGTTAGATGGTAACAAAATAGTAATTTTAGTGAAAAAATCAATCTTCTAACCACAACCATTTACTCATAAATCAAAAATTTAAATAAGCAAAAGGTGACGCCCACCGAAAAAGCCGCTGTGATAACACTGACGTCATTTTCCTCCCGTCCTTGAATTCTCTTATGGGAAGGGGAGGGAGTGGAGGGGGATTCTCGGAAGGTCTGCTCGCACAGATGCTGTCGCAATCATCCCCATTGGCCGAGTCAGCTGTGTCCCCCCCATTGCGATAAGGCGAAGTAGCTTCGCGGGCTCAGTTGTGATTGGACGAAGTCGTTGTACGTCAGAGGTTGCACCACGCCCACTTTTCCGAAAGGGTTAAAAACATCAGTTTTTCGCCGCTTATAACTCGATAAATAATTGACGGATCAAAAAACGGAAAAATACGGGTATTTTTATTTTACAAACTCTATCAGATTCGGCAATAAAAAAACATGGTAAACGACCCCATTCTAGGCAATGGATTATTGTGAGATTTTTCTTGCCCACTCCACCCAACTCGAGGATAAGTGCTTAAATCCCAGGCTTGGAGATTTTTATCGGTGATCCTTCGAACATCTATGGCTATAAGGTTGAGGGAACTTCGGTTGCCGGCAATAGACCATCGGTGGGGACAGTAAAACGTTGTCTCCACGGTACTTAGGGAGTGAATTGGAAAAAAATATGGCTAAATCTGTTTTTGGAAGTTTTCATCGATGGGGTGAGAGTGAACTGGGGATGTGTTTGAAACCGTCGTACTTTCGCGCTGAAATCGAACTTTCTTGGACAAAATTCCAAAATGGCTTTTTTGGAGATAGAATCACGAAATTTGGTACAAATACTCAACATTGATTAGCATTCAAGGAATGACATGTTATTGGTCACGTTTTGTCGCCGTTACCGAGATACAGGGGCTCAAACAGAACCCAAATTCCAAAATTACACCCGACTTTAGTTTTCTCCGAAAATCTTCCTATTCAAGTTGGGGGTGACGCTGTGGAAGGAATTTGATCGGATAAAAAACTATTAAGTGTGTTAAAACCACTCTTTTAATTAACTGCGCTTAACTTTGGGAGTTTTTTTCCTAAATTTAGGTTATGTTACGTGACAAAATGACGGACGCTATTTTCACGCTAAATTTCATATGCAGTAGTAAATATCTAGCGTTTTACGAAAGATCCTGTCAAGTGACTCATATTAAACCAATTGTTGAAGCTTTCTAAAGGTAGATCTGAAATAAAATTGAAAATTAATTCGTTCGCGACGCCGAAAATTGCATTTGATTTTTCGTACGCGCATCCGGAGCCGGAGACGCGCGCCGGGAGCTGGAAACGCCGTGAACCGAGTAAGTTTTTTCAAGCCATAAGGAACACAACGCTTCCATTTCGTCTTTTTTAATATATGTGCATTGCTATCGATCTCCACGGGCTCTATGCGTATGCGTATCCCGACGCGTCGGGATTATCTCGAATAGGTAAACAAGGAGTCACGTGGTACAAACACAGGAGCTCGCAATTTGGCATCTTTGAATCACTCATTGCAATCTCATTCATCGTTTTCGCTTGAGATTTTTCTCATAGCATAGAGTCCCCAGATTGAACCAGCTCGAACCCAGAACCCCCTATTTTCCTTCCTTATCCCCTATGGATTTCTACTTTACAATTATTTTGACTACATTATCCATATTTACAATATTTTGACTTTGATATTATATTCACAGAAAGGAGAATCTACTTACATGCAGGTTTATTAACGACCAAAAATCCATTTCATGACGTAAGGAAAAAGTTCACTACACTAGGACATATTAGGACTTGGAACTCAATGAGCCCCAAGGGGTCTTTTGCACGGAGAACACTGTTAAGGACGCCGGGTTCCTCTCAATTCTTTTAAGTCCCAGCGATCCTAATTATTACTACTCCACCCACAAATGAGGTTAAAGACATCAGTTATCGGCCGCAACGACCTGTTGTCAATTCTTACGACATAATCTTATAATGACCTAAAAAAGCTAATTTTAGGCCATACTATTTTTAAAAATATTTATCTTTCTTTCCTAATAATTCTCTTTAGAATTTATTCCGTGATAAACCATAAATGCTTACGGAACAAATCTACGACCTTGCCCTTGAGAAGAACTCGCCGCCTGTTCAAATTTAATTTTATCTTTTTAATGCGTGTTTTCCATGTTTTCAGTATTCATGACATCCTCGCGTATATCATACGCGTTTACTCCACGCAAATTAAGCATGACGCCCTAGCACTTCATATGTTTCTAGGATCATTATGTTACTCAGCCAAACGCCCAAGATGAGAGCTAGTGTTTCTAACCAACTGATCCGGAAAATGATTGACTGCGAAAGAAGTTTAGGCTGCTGAATTAAAACTTCTGTTATTATGCGGTTTTATTTTAGGTTATTTGATAAAATCGTCCCGCTTTATGTTTTTAATGCTGTAAATTTCTTAGATTGTTGATTAATTCCCGACTTTAAGAAGTAACTTATGCATTTAATGGTGAGCTCAATGCAAACATGTCGTAGGCAAATGATCGAGAACTATTACTCTCGGCATAGATGAGGCAGAGTAATAAGGCAAAGTTTTTAATAGGAATTAAGTCAGAAAAAGGGCGTAAAAGAAATGATGTTATGATTAGAATAAAAAAGGGTGGAAAATGTGTCGACTGGAAAATAAAAAGTGTAAATATAAATAATTAAGCCCATAGAAAATAAATGTAAAGCATCCTATGAACATTCCATCAAAACCTATCTAACCAATTCTATCAAAATAAAAACCCCATCAGCCAATATTTTTGTACTATTAAGTCAAATACTATTACTATGTGACATTAATTAAACTTCCATTAAGCAATGAATGATAGAAATAAACGGCAGGAATAGTGATGGGCTTACATGTGATAAACAAGGCTGTGTAATTCCGTCTTAGGCGAGAGAATGCCAAAGAAGTTACCATGCCCTCATGAAGAGTTTTATACATACTGCTTTATTTGGCTGTTTGAGAGTTGATTCTTAATCAGGAACTTAATAAAAACTAAAGAAAATTATCCAATAATTTGTTCGTTTGTCACCGAGCAAAAGCCTAGCCGTATACCTTTCGCGTATCTGGTACATAGGTTCCAATAAGCCATCTCATAGATCATAAATTAGCTATTACACACAGTAATAATGATATTTACAGCTAACCACCACCAGACCCCTTCATGATCATGCCGCAAGACAGTGAAACGTTGCACAAAACAAAAGTTATGGAAAATCAGAACTGTCTTCCCTGGAATGGATATCAGGTGCTTCTTGGAAGTGAGGCATGAGGTCGTAAAGCGTATTTTTCAAATCTCTGAACGGAAACGAAATCGTCACAGCCGCCACAAACTCTTCGGGGTATATCTCGTAATCGACGGAAGTCCCCTGTTTTTCTTCCTTCGACAGCCGCTCAATATCTTCCCACCCTACCGAGGACGCGACACGATAACGGAGACTACCGATAATAATTCCGTGGGCGAGCAGCCAACAACGGGGACTAATTTCTGCGCGAAAAAAAAATCGGAACGAAAAGATTTTTCTGGAGACTTGGAGAGAGCGGTGTAAAACTTAACTCAGGGGTTTGCCCCTCATTACGAAAAAAACTCTCGCGATTGTATAATCGTCTTACGAAGTCTCGCCTTATCGCACAGGCGCTGGAGGTGATGGTATGAAGCGGGAGGATTTTTCGCTGTTGCCCGGCCAAACTTCCAACGATAGAGCGCTCCCGTCCCACAGCCCACCCTACCCCCATGACCCACATCGACAAGGGATAATTCAAGGGCGCCCTCCGCTCGCGGCAGGGAAAATGAAAGGGTTAAGGGGGAGATATTAAGGGAAGAGCATATCTCCGCCGCTCTCATTCCGTGGGAATCGGGATGCAATTATTTTCGCACTGTTGCGAGGCGCTTCTCGTATTCTCTCAATTCGATCTCCGACATTTGTTTCGACGACTGTAAACAAATATATTCGAGCGCGAGCTTACAACTGAAGCAAAAAATCACTAAGTTAAACCGACATATCTGTATCGTTGCTGCGAACAGAGCTCACCTATTGCTGATTTCACTGTCATGTGAAATTCTCGCCACAGGATAGATCAGAGCTTCTTTACCTTTCCGATGGGGTCTTTAAATTTCACAAAATCTATCAGATTCGGCAATAAAAAATATGATCTCATTGCTGAACCCCTCCAATTCTAAACATTTGTCCTCGCACTTCCTCACAAAAATATTGAATTCTCATTCGCTACGGAGAAGAGGGAAATTGGGCTCTCTGTAGCACAATAATCAAGTTCACCAGTTATCGATGTTAAGAATGATTTGACGCTGCTCTCCACTCAATTGTCCTATCCGCCATCTCCTCCATATTTGCATAAGCCTTTTCTTTTATATACACTTGCTTACTTGCTCCATATATTTCAAACGAAGTTTTCATTTCCTACTTTTCCCATTCAAATTTCCCCCGATGACTGGCTTCATCAGACTATCATATCTCAAGATATGGCCGATTGGGTTGCGCTGCCTTTTCTTTGAGGGCTTTGATCATACATTTTATCATACATGCACTACATGCATATTTTCCAACAAGTAGTACGGCAATAACACGAGGGATGTAATTCGTCTTAGTTTTTGAGTCACTGACAAATTATCTATATCTATATCTACGACATACCTTGCAAGCCACCTCGAGGGTGTGTGGCAGGGGGTGCATCCACACCAGGAACAATGACACAATAAACAAAAATGAACACTACAAAACAAACACTATACCTTCAAAAGCAATTGGGGGGGAAAAAGAAGAAAACTACCAAATCCCAATCATGCAGGACACACCCACGAACACCATGCATGCCTCGAAACCCGACACCAATCCCACAGACACTCATGCATGCAAAAAAAAAGCATTGCATGCGAGTCACACGTTGATTTGAACATGCAGGTAATAAAAAGAAAAAAATACTATCGACCTACTCTGAATATTACCTCTATAATTTTTCCCAATTTACGCGATGTTTAACGTTCTGATCTCGAATCGTACGCGGAAAAAATGACATTTTGAACCTGTCCGTCCTGCAATCTATCTCCTTAATTTTATTAGAATTATTGAGCCTACCATAATAAGTCGGAGCCAGCAATATATGATTAACGTCATTAATGAAATGTCCCTCCTTAAATTTTCCCAGAAGATTAAGTCCATAATTCAGCCTGCGTTGTGACAGCGATTCCCATTCCAATTCGGCTAACATACCAGACGCTTTCCCTATCGTAACACCCTTTAACATATCTCGCCGCTCTTCTTTGCACTCGATCTAATTATAGATATAAATGTCGGCTAAATCATTTAGTTTAATAATTATGGCTCTAACCTAAGTGCCCTTGAGCCGAGAAAAATAATGGCTGGAAAATGTAATCATCGTCTAATATTTATTACCTGACTTTCATGTTTCCGTAGCTTACTCATGCTTTTATTGGAAACTGTGTTTTCTCGCAGTGTGAATGTAAGGAGTCACATTTTTCAAAATTTCATTTCAACCCCAAAAGCTCATACTTAAAAATACACATGATCGCGATTACTCTATATTGACCATGCGAGGGAAGAAAGTATTTTATGTTAAGAAAAACAGAATATTCCAGCATCAGTCTTATGAAGGATAAGGTTCAACACAGAGGGAAGATTTCCCCAAAAGTTTTCTGCCCTCGAGGAAGATGACCCAAGGAAGAACAATCCCTTTATATTTCGGTATAGCTTCATCGTTTTGTTTCGATGCAACATAGTTAAGACGTCGTGTAGGAACTTCCCTTGCTATCAGATGAATTATTATTGCGTCCATTTCCAGGAGGGATGTCTCGATTAAGTTCACCCGGGATGAGGTAGGGAAGTGCGTGCTCAAATGCTGCGTCATGTAATCTGGACCAGGGGTCGACAAACTACGCCTCCCGAGCCACAGGTGGCAATTTTGATACGTACAAGTGGGTCTTAATTAACTTTGAAAATGAAAATTTAATTACCATAGTTTCATCAACAAGAGCATGTATTGGCATCAGCAAATAAATCTATGATAGTGCACTTGCTGGTACGATATTGCAAGCGTGCCTTAAATTAAAAACGACTACTAACAAACCGGACATAGACACAAGTTTGGTGTTCCCCCTAATTTTTGTTTGACGGCAATTTTCATATTTTTTGTCATATTTTAATAAACATATAATTATAGCTATTAATTGAAATTAAAATTTTCCTTAATTTGTAAAAATATATCTATTTATGGCTATCGATTATACTTCAAATTTCTGCGGGGGATAGGTTTCACTCTTTCGACTCAACCGTTTGCCGACCCATGATTTAAACCGAATAACCGCTCCATTTCTCTCCTCTAACAATCTAGCACCGCCTATTGATGCCACGAGATGGAAATACATCCAGTGGAGAACTGCCGCGGCAGTGCTGCAAACGTTTGTCTCCAGTTTTGAGGACATGTGAACAAATTTATTGAAACCTCTGATGTAAATGGGGGAATAAATATAGGTTGTGAATGCCGGAGAAATTTGTACCGTCACTGCAAGTGACGAATATTGCTAAAAATGAGTCACAAATGAGTTTGTGAGATTCCCGTGTAGACGTTGGTATGCTCATAAATAAAGTTACATTTTCTCCAACTCCCTAAATTGTATCACACCGTTTAGCTTTATTTTAAACCTCCAACAAAATCAACACCCTGCGCGATGCGGGATTTGAACCAGCGAACTTCGAGTTTTCAGGCCGGCACGATACCGATTTTGCCACCGCATATTTCTGCGCCGCATCAGAAAAATGTTTCAGTACTGCAAAGATGCTTTCTCAGTCTGCTGTATAATATGCAGATACTCAAGTGAAATCCTGCTTAAAACGTTACACACGGTAATATCCTCTAATGAGATGCAAACATTATTAATATAATTGCGATTGAGAGCATATATTATTAATGATGAATCATCATACTTGTCCGCATAATTGTGATGATATTTTAAAAATAATATCCTTTACAATAATTATGAAATAATTAGGTATTCTCTGAAATTCCAATAGCATTGACTAAGAGAAAGAAATTGACAACTGATTTTAAGGATCACCGGTTCTCCTAATTGTAGATGCTTATAATTTATAATGACAGAGATGAAAAAAACCACAACTATTCCTTAACACTTCACTATTCCTTTCAGACAACCAAGAAAGGGTTTGAGAGGCCAACCACTTCCAGAGGTTTCTTCGAAGTCCTTATCGGGAATTTCCGTCGCCGAGAAACGGAGGGACCGAAGAAATTAAGCTGCTTATTTTTGAAAATGACTTTGATAGGTAAGTACCAATGTGTAAAAAACCATGAATAATTCAAATGATCACCTAGTACCATCCCCAAGAGATAATCACTAGATTTAATCTCAATTCACGTCACACCCATTTTAGATGTTACTAACGTATAGTGAAACATTTTACCCCACAACCCAATAAGTATTTATTATTACAATGACGCTTAATTTACTCTAGGATGAAATATATGTAGTCATAACTCAATTTTTACCTTTAATATTAATTTATATCGAGATTCAACTAATGGACCAGACCCGAATTGTCGTGGACAAGACCTGATCTCCCATATCG
This sequence comes from Platycnemis pennipes, assembly GCA_933228895.1. Taxonomy (NCBI): domain Eukaryota; kingdom Metazoa; phylum Arthropoda; class Insecta; order Odonata; family Platycnemididae; genus Platycnemis; species Platycnemis pennipes. The sequence continues at coordinate 118,200,578 of OW121850.1, forward strand.
GGTACACAGGTTTGAAACCCGGAAGAAGTATACTTTTTATTGGTATGGGTACCGGTTCATACTTAAGTGCCATGCAGATAGCATTCCAAGTTCAGTACACCATCCGTCGGGTGGGAATTTAAAGTGTGGACCTTTTGGCACCTTTCGTTAAGACTAGAAGCTAGGCTAATCCCGACTTTCACAACCTTCTTCCGTTTCCTAAAATGCTGTCACCACTATCCAAACACCCACCAATCCTCAAAGGCCCAAACAGCTTTAGTTCTCGTCCCTCGAATAACTACTGCTACATGAAAAAAAAGTTTCAAACTTTGTCTATGAAATATTATGTGATGAATATACCTGGCGCTGTGGAAAGAACACTTCACTCGTGAAATTCTCCCGTTTCCTCCTCGCTCTTCAGCCACAGGTGGACACTCAACCCCCCAAGCCCCTTATCTATGTCCTGTCTGGCCCCGCTGGAAGTTCAACCCCTCTCCTCCATATCCCCATCCTCCACTCAGCTTTCCCAGACACCGATGGCAAGAGTGGGAGTGCTCCGACTCACCCGATCTTCGCCATTATTTATTCACTCTTCTCTCGTGCATCGACCTGGTCGCCAACTCATCACTTTTTTTTTATTCGCGCCACTCGCATCCCAACAGGTTCTCGATGGCCTTGTCTCGAGACTGAGCCGTTCACAGCAGCCCAAAATGAAATCGTTCCATTCCCCCTTTGAAGAGTCAGTCCCGATGCGACCGCGACGGGATTCCCTTACGGGCGACTTATCAATGGATTGATTCCAGATATACCTTTCGGCTTTTCGTCCTGAAATTCGCGAAGCGCGCAGAGTAACGAGAACGAAACATTTGTGGAAAGGAGATATGAGTCCTACGACGGACTTGTTTTATTGCGCCTGCTTATACTGTAAAAATTATATCAGTTATAAGTGGTCAGTCGGGAGAAGAATCGAGCGGAGAGACTAGTCAAACGCATATTAGTAGAAGTAGAATTAGATTTTAAAGTGTTTAAACTGATATGTATATATTGCACCCTAACATAGATTAGATTTTTTAGATTATTCCGTAATCATAAGCCAGCCTACCTGCTTGATATGTTTCCTAAAAGACAAAGAACTGCATGTTCCTTAAAAGTTAGACAAAAAACATATTTTTACTACCCACCACACAAGAGCAATGTACATGAAAAATCTTTTGTTGTTAATGCCATAAAATTATGAAATTCCCTACCCACAAACCTAACCTGTACTCAATCCACACTTTCTTTTAAAGATAAAAACTGGGAATATCTATTTAAAACTTTGTATAACTAAGTCTTTTCCACCTTCGTATATAATTGTAAAATATAATATGTAATACAGAACATTTTCACTTATGTATATATAATACTTCATGTAATTGCTTATTGTCATGTTAAATGCCGACTGGTGTACAAGTTTAATTTGTATTGTTTTTCTAAGGTGGCATTGCCACAGAAAATATATAAAATGTATTATTATTATTATTAACATAAGTCCGGGCGGGATCCGAACCCGTTACCTCTTGGTTGCCCAGCCGTCGTGTTACCGATATGATTACCACGAAGACACCAATCTTAGATTGTTTTACTAGCGACGATGATGATTAAGCTATCAAAATTCAGACTCAGGAACAATTAATTAAATTTTTGACATGATGAAATAATTTTACAACGTTTTGCGCACAAACGATACGGTTTCAAACTGACGAAAGACTTAGAACATAAAAAAAAATTACTGGCAAGCACGAAGGTCACTCACTATCCTTACACCACGGCAGAGCTGTGAAGAGCGTTTGTAATAGATTTTTCGGTACATTACTTCTTTCGCAGTAAATCATTCACAATTAAAACTCAATGGGTCGGTAGGGTTGATGAGGGTGGACGACATCAATTACTAAGCCACACAACATTTTAAATTCACAGATCAGGGATGAGGAGACATTTGCTTTTCCTACGCCTCCTGTATTTCCCTGAAATATGTGAAACCAGGAAGAAATACTAATTATGAGTTTTCATTGAAAGTAGTTATCTCCGAAATTTATTATTACATGTTTAATCTCGATTTTCATATACATTGCAGTATCTCAGCAGAAATACTTATATACTGTGTACTTTATTGGCGAAATTTTTATTTTCCCTTAATCAAAAATTAGTTTACAAATCAAAGTTAAGCAAATTACTTGTCTTTTAGCTGTGGTAAGAGTAATTGAACTTCTCGAGTTATTATACTATTACCTTGATAGCTCATAAAATTACCATCCATTCAAATGGATAAATGGACCAATCACATCAGTTACTACATCTACACGATACCCTGCAAGCCACCACTAGGGTGTGTAGCAGGGGATGAAGGTCACCAAGCATGCACTATTGACATGCAAACAAGCAACTATAGGGTCTCATAAAACTAGATTGTTAGTATCTATAGTACCTATTTAATAGATTTAACCTGTACTTTAACCTACGCTCTGATAATGATTCCCACCCTAATTCTTGTATTAATTCTGATATACTACTCAACCTATCGTAACACCTTTTAACGAACCTAGCTGCTCTACGCAGCACACTGTCTAGTTCTCTGATCAAACCTAATTCATTCGGATCCCATACACTGGCTGCATACTCAAGGTGTGGCCTAACTAGTGAACAGTAGCATTGCTCTTTTGTCACATTTCCCAAGTACTCTTTTTATAAATCCTAGCTTTCTCTTCGCTCTGCCGCATATTTCCCGGATGTGTCTTCCCCACGATAAATCTTTAGTAACTGTTACACCTAAATAACTTATGGTTTCAACGCTTTCGATCTTCGTGTTACTGATTGAAAATTGATAGCTACACACTTTTTAAGGTTAAATTCTAACTGCCATTTGTCGCACCACTCTCGAATTGCATCTAAATCCTTACTAAGCGATTTCCTGTCTTCTTCTACTCCTGTATACTACTGAGGGTCCTAGCATTTCCTATAACAGGCAGTTTATCATGAAACCCGAATTTTTGAGCTCCTAGGAAAGAGAATATATGCACATGGATACGTATTTATCTTCTCAGTATGGATCCACTCACCATATTTTAAATACCCTCTCTCTTTTCGCTTCGGTAATGTAGACTACCTACCATTGAAAGACCTCGGGCGAGACAAACTAAAAGTGCGTGTGATACCAAAATTTCAGCAATCTCAAAGATGAGCAATGACAGAGGGTCAAGTGAAAATGAGGGTGAAAGAGGTTGGAGGGAAGATGATTGGAAGACGAAGAGTTCACGGTCAAACGCCAGGTTAAGGCGTGGAGGAATGGATTGACTGTCGACAACAACCCCTCTCAACCCTATTTTCTCGGCTCTTCCAACACCCTAGCCTTCCCAAAATGTATACCTTGGCTTCGGGTTGCAGAGACGGGTTAAAATGTAAGGCTAGTACAGTTATACATTTATTTATTTTTATTCTTTCACTCTATTACCGTTATTTAAGAGGTGAATGCTGAAACCCCTGTGTTTTGAGTGACGTGAATTATAATTGCATCAAGACTAAAACATTTACAATGGGGTCGTTTACCATATTTTTATCACCGAATCTAATAGAGTTTGTAAAATAAAAAGACCAGTATTTTTCCGTTTTTTGATCCGTTAATTATTTATCGAGTTATAAGCGGCGAAAAACTGATGTTTTTAACCCTTTCGGAAAAGTGCAACCTCTGACGTATATCGACTTCGTCCAATCACAACTGAGCCCGCGAAGCTACTTTGCCTAATCGCAAAGGGGGGGGGACACAGCTGACTCAGCCAATAGGAGCAGTTGCGACAGCAACTGTGCAAGCAGACCTTCCGAGAACCCCCCTCCACTGCCTCCCCTTCCCCGAAAAGCAGTCAAAGACGGGAAGAAAATGACGTCGATGTTATCACAGCAGCTTTTTCGGTGGGCGTCATCGTTTGCTTATTTTAATTTTTGATTTATGAGTGAATGGTTGTGGTTAGAAGATTATTTTTTTCACTAAAATTCTTTTTTCGTTTCCATCTAACGATTTTGTTTACAAAATTGCGATTTCGGTTCCGAGTTCCCAGTTCCATTGGGATTAGAATCCAAAACCATGCCTCACAAGTTTATTCTAAGCCACGGAAAACTTGCTCTAAAACGATTCCAACCTGCAACCTTTTAGTTTGCCAGGCCGGCTCTAAAATGACCTCACCACTGCGGTCGGCTTCACCGATTCAACCGCCGTTCGCCGATATTAACTGCCCTCTGGGGTCACAGACCTGGAGATGACCATGGCACGCCGATCTTCTGGATGCATCTGTTTCTGTTGTCATTCGCTATTTTTAATCATCTCACCTCCTCGAGAAAGGGTGTAAGGAGGAAGCTGGCGAATAGAAATATGTATCGTGAAGTCACGGATTTTCGCTCGTAGCAGTATAGTGTGGGAAATTTATTTATTAATACATGCCATTAGAGTTCTAGATTAACAACAGAATATGCAGTGTAGTAGCTTACATAAATTTTGATTTCTTGCAATAACGAAAGAATAATTGTCATCGCAAGATTATTCCTTCATGCTTCGGGACGTATTTTGTCTTCGGTTGATGGGGCCTGCTTTCTGTTCCCCGGTGGAAGTTATGATTTAAGATACAGAAATGCTCACAGAGCATTTGCTTGGCAAAAATCTTTTTGTTTCTTTTCATTTTTACTGAAAACAACGCAAAGATTTCCAAATAAGTCTCACTCAGTTTTTCTATCAGGATGTAAAATATCGATCCAAATGAATAATCTCTTGATATCAAAATTTCCTGTCTATATTTTTCACTGATGCTATCAAGGGTATCTGAAAAATCAAGGGTATAAGTACGGCAGAATTGGCTCTCAGGCCAAGAAGAAGAAAACGACGTTCATTACGTTTTCGGATTTAGAGAAGGTTTTTGACAACGTGGATTGGAAGTCAATGTTTGGAATTCTGAAAGAAATTGGAATATTCTAATCAAATCCTTGACCCTTCGGCTACTCATAGAGAAGAAGAGAATGGAGATGAACAGATCTACGTTTGTTGCATTTTTGGTTTGGGTAGGATTCTGGATACGTGGATTGGAATTTAATGCTGAAAATTCTAAAGTAGTATCATGCAGTGGCCTAAGAATTGTCAATAGTTTGTATAAAAATCAGGTGGCTGTTATCTAATCAGTCTCAGAAAAAGCAAGAATAAATAAAGGAGTGAGACAAGGCTGTGCACTGTCTCCCGTACTCTTCAATGTCTACATCGAGAAAGCCATCAATGACATCAAAGACAAGGCTTCAGGAGAATGTCCACGGAGCAAAAATTGAGCATGCTGCATAAGCTGATGACGTACGGTCATAGCAGACACAGAAAGTGGTTTAAAGAAGACTGTGGTAAACATGGGAAAGACATTGGCCAGATATAATCTGAAGGTGTATACAAGTAAACTAAGGTAATCGTATGTAGTAGGAGGAAAAGAGCATGAACAATATTAAGGTAGGCGAAAAAAGCTTGAGGAGGTGGTGGAAGAGAATGGTTATTTAGGAGTCCAAGTAAACAGCATTGGGCGAAGCAAGATGGCAATAGTCGAATAGCTCAGGTGAAGAGGACATTGCGAAAAGAAGGATCTACTTACAGCTGGAAATAATACTTCATTAGAACTTATGCCTGGAGCATGTTTCTCTATTGCAGTGATGTATGGACGATAACAACAGCAGATAGCTCAAGGCTGGAGGTATTTGGAATGTGTTGCTACTGAAGAAAATGAAGATAAAATGGGTAAACTGAGTGGCTTAAAAATTAAGTCCTACGAAGCTTGGAAGAAAAGTTCTCCGAAAACTTTTAAAAGAAGACCAGACAACTTAATTGACCATTTTTTGAGAAATGATGGACTGAAGAAGACGTTTATCGAGGGAAAATTAAATGGCAAAAATTAAATGAAGAAGGAAGTTCTCACATGAGACATATAGATAAATTTGTGAAGGATGTGAAAGAAAAGAATTACATTGATATGAAGAGGGTAGCCGATAGGGTAATCGAGTGGAGAGGTGCGTTAAACTAATCTTAGGATTGGTGACTTGTGGTGATGATGCTAACGTCGGCTTCCAGACGTTCCAGACATAGTTTTCGTAATTGACGGAATTACTGCAATACCGGTTCTGTTTATCATCACAGTAGCTGCCAAGCAGGTGAAGGACTTTTCCCGTCGAAAATTGGGCGAGAGTTGCGCAAAGGAGCACTTGTCCCGCTTAAGCAGTCGTCTTCTTTTCAAAGGGAACAACCGAAGTAGCAGTGCTAGACGCATAAACGGTAGACACCTGAAAATGTTTTCACAAATTTCCTCCCATGAATCATACAGTGTGTATTTTTCGGAGCCAAGCATCCAGGGCAGTCAAGTAGGACGACATTGACCACCTTCATTTTCTCCCAAAACAGGTAACCGGGGCAGATACATTTGTGAAAATGGACCGGAGGATGACCCATATACGTTGGGACTACTGATGTTAGTGCGGCTTCTCAGCGATTACGATCCGCGTATTTTCCCTTAAGTCTTTAAACGAGCGGAAGCTAGTGGATGGCTTTCTCAACATGTAAGGTTTTCGTCCCTAATTAACCCCTGCAATTAAAATATTATGGGTTTAGCTGTTTATTTATTATTTGGATTAAACAGATTATGGGCTATGTTCAACGTACATGCGGTTCAATACCCTATTTATGAGAAGTAGAACGACGATACCCTAAAGTACTAAGGAAAAATGATATTCATGCCTATGCGAAGTATTAAGCACGGACAAAATATGTTAAGTGGGTTTAGTTCTCTCCACATAGACAAGAATGTAGTCTATAAATATCACTTCACGTGAAGTGATTATTAGAAATTATTAGCAGCAATCTCATGTGAAGTTATTATTAGCAATCATTAGCATCGCATGTTGGGAAAACGAACTCTATGCGATTAGTTTTGGTGAAATTTAGTAAGAAAAGATTTGGTAATTAAATGAGCAATCTTCGGTAATCTATCAAATGAATTTTTATATTTTATTCGTCACTTACGTTCCCTCGTGCCTATATAGGTACTACTACATCCAACAGCCCAAACAACCTAGAGGCTCTAATGGCTTCCACTATCGGTTGACTGCAATCACTAATCACTACGAAAACTATTCATATTTACGCTTTATGCATAAACATTCCATCGCCTATCGGGTTAGGCTTGATAAACCCTGTAATTTCCATGGAACTGAATTAGTTCATTCAATCGACAGTAGGACTTGGTGATAATTACGAGAGAGTTAGTCGTGATTGGGAGAGACCACCAATGGCTGAGATCAGATTCATCTCCAGTTAGGGCTTTGATAAAATCCAAATGGAGCGAAGGAAGAGCGGAATGAAACCCGGCTCCCGAATTAACTTACGTCTACTATTTTAATTGCCGTTAACGGAGGTACCGACCACTAAGGTCATGTGCGCCGTTAAAGATTGACGGGAAATTGGATAGAGGTAGGAATTTTTCTTATGGTACCGAGGGACATTTTGGGAGTATTTACTTTATTAGAGCAAAAACGACCCACAGAGTAATATGCTGCTCGTAATCAGACGAACGAAGTTCTAAACTTGGGTGAACGAGTTGGGGTGGTTCGCTTGAGTACTGGATTCCCAGTTCGAGGGTTTGGGTTCAAATCCCAGAAGTGGCGAAGATTTTTCTTCGGTATACCGGTCCCTACTTAGGTGATGTGGGGAGATCAGTCCTCCGTACGTCGGATGGGACGTTAAACCGTAGCCCCCTCAGTGCCTTTCGTTAAGAGTAGGCTCTTCTTCCATTCCCTGGAAAATTTCTAATCCTACCTAACTACCCACCTACCCTAACGAAATCGAAACTTTATTCTTACCTTTCACATATAGACATAAATCTATAATTCGTATTGTTATATCTATATCACCATCCGTTTCCTACTTTGTTCTTGTGCAATCTTCATTACACTGTCTTTTATTGTTAGTTTTTTTTCGTTATTTTGGTGATATATGCATAATAATTTTTGTATTATCTTTGTATTTATGTTTTCAAATACGTTTGTACTCATTGTTTATGTTGGATACTATGTTCGTTGTTTAAGCTCACCACAACTGTAATTCAGATTGTAATATTGGTGCTCTTAGGGGTATTGTACCTAGAGCTAATAAATATTTATTTATTTATCCTATATGGCGTTAATGACCTTGCTCGCGGTTGTTCCACCCGAAAAACCAAGTACTAAACTTAGTGCTCTCATCAAGTAATTTATGTAGAACCCTGGAGTACACTCCTTTTTTCTGCCCTTGCTTCTTCTAGGCTCCTCACCAACCCAATCACTATCTCATAATTTCTCCCCCTTCCATTTGTCTATGAATATAGACTTTCAAGTTTCTTCATGAGATTTTGGAACCGTTTTGAACGATGGTCGCTGATGCGTTACTATTATACATTGAACACACATAATTTCATTTTTATTTCAATTGAACGGAAGCTTATAAGGAAATCACATTAAACTTCACATTTTAAATTCATTGAAAGAGATCAGGGCGGGGGAAGTCCGATTTGGCCTGCTCTCTACCCGTCCAACGAAGGCCCTTCGCAGAAAACGAGATTAATCTGGCGTTAATTTCCCACACGGCGAGAGGATCTGAATGTTATATGTTGCCCCTGGGCGTTCATTTGAGGTCCGATTCCCGCTCATCGGACTTCCGCGTTGACCAAGACTGCCCCACTTGCAACCGGAGTCACACCACGGTCAAGAAATCGATCAATAAAATGATGGAAGAAGGTGCTTATATAAATACAAGTTTATTGGAACGAGTTATTGTGTCATTAACAGTTTTCGGGAGCAGCTGCATAATGCGCTTTGTCGGCGGTCGAGCTTTAGCGGCCATTGCAGGTGTGCAATGACATTGCATTGCATTTATTCTGGGTGCGAACATAAAAATTTTTGAAGAAAGTTCTAATGCTTTCCCGGCGAATGCGTCCCGGTGGAAGACCCGAATAGACATCAGAAATAACCTATTTTACTGCAGTGGTAGTTTTTGTGCCCTGACGTCTTAAGTAATTATGCACCATCCTTAAGTATTTTCAGGAACTAAAAACCTCTTAATTTCCCGAAGACCTTAGAAGACAAACAAGACAAGCCCGAAATGACTGTTATTTAAGGTGTTTAAGGCATTACATGTTTTAACTATCCCTCAACACCTAAGAGCAAAAGTTTCTAACATTTCTTCTGGTTGCGCACATGGCCATTTTTACTGTAGTAAGTAGCAGTTTTGGGTTTTAAAGTGCCCTAATCTTAAGTAATTTCGCACCGTCCAAACTAACATCTTAATGCCCTGGGCTGGAATCTCACCCACCACCTTTGAGTTGACAAGTCACCTCGTTACCGACCTGGTGTGGAATCACGGATGCATCTTACGCTTTATCGCAATCTCTATCGATAACGCTTACCCCTAAAGTAGCGCAGGGTTAACAATAACCGTCTATTATATTCGCTCCGCTGATTGTGAAAAACAATTTAAAGTGCCGTGCGAAAAATGAAGAATGGAGATCACGTTTTCTCTGACATAAGTCTAATCAAAAATTACGATAACGCTAGCGCACGCCTTCTGAAGATCGCTATCACTTTCACGGCTTGGTTTCAATTACGAGATAGTCCTTTGGATACTATTGAGCATCTGTTAGGTGTTCTCTCCTGTCGCGACACATTCAATTTTAGAGGTAAGTCCACTAAACTGCATGCAATACGTGAATGGATATTGTTTGCAAATCATCAAATTTGTCCAAAAATATATTCTATTTTTGGGAACTTCACATTATGTTTGCTTTCACATTGAAACACCGAAGGCTTGCACGGCCAGCAGTATCTTGTAGAATACTTACACCTACAAGTCCTGATGAAGTGGGAAAATAATTGCGTGAGATTTTCGTTTTGCGAGCCAACCATCTGTAATCAACTGTGTCAGGCTTTCGAATGAAAAGAGATTAAATTAAATGGCCTTTAGCAATGTGTCTATTCTTATGCGTAAGCTCAGTAATGCCCAATTCATATTCCACTTATCGTGTGCGTGCGAACTGTTTACATTAGAGTTTTTAAGAACTAAATCTCTAGTTTTCAAATGTTTTTGCGCACTAAAACTGAATCAGCGCTAAGCACCCGCAGTGTAGCCACTTTTAAATAAGCAAAAGGAGTTCATAGAACACCGAACGTGAATATCTTTGGTGAATTGAAGTTCTAATTTGGGTCAGGAAAAACATTATTTTCCTAAATGCAAAAAGAAAGAGATGGCTGATCATCTAAGTGGACTCAATTTCGTGGAAGTTCTTAAAGCTTATGCTTTCACCAAATTGAGTTAACTAAAGCTAGCAAACATAATGTGAAGTTCCCAAAAATAGAATATATTTTTGGACAAATTTGATGATTTGCAAACAATATCCATTCACGTATTGCATGCAGTTTAGTGGACTTACCTCTAAAATTGAATGTGTCGCGACAGGAGAGAACACCTAACAGATGCTCAATAGTATCCAAAGGACTATCTCGTAATTGAAACCATTTGCTCCATTTTGGAGGGAATATTACCGTTCATATAGCTGACATGGATGAACCCTCCTGGTTTCTGGACCATGATCATAAAATTAGGGAAATTGACTGCCGAACCGACAGATTCAAAAAGTCCTTCTTTCCTCGCACAATTAGGGAAATGAATAGTTGAAAATGTATAGGTAGTTGCATGTCGATTTAAGGACTTTAAGCTAATACAACTAACAGCATGTTTGTGCGTTCTTGTTTTACTCTTCAAATCTCATTCAAATTGTTATGCTTCGACAAGAATATTGGTACCAATACTTTTTAAGCATGATATGTAATGCATGTTTGATATAAATTCACCCCCTGCCACACACCTTTATCGTGACTTGCAGGGTATTATGTATATTTAAGTGAATTTGGAAGATTAGGGAAAGTGTAGTAAGGCTTGCAGTATAAAAAACCTCGATGCACGCCGGCCATTGGTTACGATTGCCGAGTTCCACATTTGCCGCTTGATGAATCTTTCCCTCGTAACAGTTACGAGAAAAGAGGGAGCCGACAGAGGAAAAACAAATGAAAAGCGAACGTTTACGTTTCCCTTGGAGTCCCGCGGAAAACAGTTTTGGAATTGCGCGGAAAGTACGTCACGCCGGTTGCCCGGAAACGGATTCTCAAGTCCTCCTCCCATCCCCCTTGTCCCTCCCACAAACTCTTTTCTCCATCATTCGGTTGAGTGAAGATGTCCCACGCCTCCTCTAGCAGAGAAACTCGACCCGCGAGGAGATACAGGGGATAAATCTGAGGAAAAAGAGATGGGGAGCAATTCTGTAATTTAGGCACAAAACTGTTTGGTCATAGAATTCGGATCCAGGTTTTCCAACTTCTAAATTCAAATAGTACCTCCTGACTTAAGCTTGACCATTAGATAAATACCTAATCCTCTGACGGGATCTAAAACAGTGATCATTGACGTTTCCCGCTCGTAAGGAAGGTAGCACGGCGGGTTACAAAATTATTTGGGTCAAAAATAATTTTGTACCAGATTAACGGCACAATACAGTTTCTTTGGCACTGCATGGATTGAAATCGCGATCTTTCGTTTTGAATTCAAAGTTAATTTCTTTCTATTCCACACAATTTCTATTACTCACTAGACCGGTTTCGACCTCATCAGGTCATTATGAATACTCTTAAGTAATTATCGAGAGTGGAATATGCTCTTGATGATGGCCTAAAGAGGTCTAAACGGGTATAGTAAATAATAAAATTGTTTGGAATATAACAAAGCTTATTTTTGAGTTATGTTTATATTTCATTAACTAAGGTAGCCCACTATTACTTATTTTAACTTTTAGTACTGAATTTGAACATTTCCGTACCGCAAACGTTTCCTTATTCAAGCTAGGCAACAATCATGGTTTAACAATTGCGCTGAATTTAATTTATCATGTTTTCCCTTTCTACTCTGACCTTTCGGGTATAATATATGTTATGAAGTTACACTTTTTACTTTGCTGTGAAAATGTGAATACTTAGTTCTCCAAAGATATTTTTTCTATCATCATCATTGGTCAACAATCCTAGGATTGGTTTGACGCAGCTTTCCACTCGATTCTTCTATCGGCCAACCTTTTCATTGTGGCGTAATTCTTCTCTTTTACATCCTTCACAACCTGTTCCATGTATCTCATACGAGGCCTGCATCTTCCAATCCTCCCGTTAACTTTTCCCTCGGCGATAGTCTTCATCAGGCCATCATGTCTCAAGATATGGCCGATTAAGTTGTCCCTTCTTCTTTTTAGAGTTTTCAGCAGACTTCTCTTTTCTCCTACTCTTCTTAGGACTTCCTCGTTACTTACTCGGTCGATCCATTTAATCTTCAGCATTCTTCTGTAGCACCACATTTCGAATTCTTTTACCCTTTTCTTCTCCGCTGCTGTCATCGTCCATGCTTCACTGCCGTAAAGAAACACGCTCCAGATGTATGTTCTGATGAACTGTTTCCTTACTTCTACGCTTTTATTTCCTGCTGTAAGTAGATTCTTTTGATAGAATGCCCTCCTTGCCTGGGCTATTCCACTCACTATTTCTTTCTTGCTTCATTTTTTCTATTAAAATAATAAAAATAGATTCTAAATAAGATAACTGAATTCTGATTAAAATTTGAATAATTTTCGACATCAATAGAAGATCCATCATCCCTTAGAATGTAAGCCCCTCTAACAAACGAAAATACATTTTACCATGATTGACCTATGTTAAAATAGTTATGTATTAAAAAATCGCAATAGTCATCATCATCAATATCATCAACGCTATACATACAATATTTTTTCGTATAAGTTGAGATGCAAAGTTGTGGCAAATCATACTGAGCCATTTTTTCATGCCATCACATTACGGCATAACTGTACGCTCTCTATTCGAGAGTTAAATATTTTGTGGTTCTATTTTTAATTCTTGCGACCTTGAAAGTGAAATGGTGCAACCCATTACAATTAAGATCGCTTCGGCTAATTAATTTCGTGCATGCGAGCAACTTTGTACTGTAGCTCAGTAATTGATACCACAATCACTAGAGGATCGAAGCTATAGGTAAAGTATTGGCTTGATATCGCGAGGGCCCGAGCTCGAATTTTGGCGGATAGATAGATATTTTTTTTAATGTCTGAAATAGATATTTTTTTAAATGTCTGAAATAGATATTTTGGTTAAAGTCGCTCTCGTGGGGAGAACCGACGGTCGGACCCTCATTACTAAAGCCCAACCTCTCGAAGCAGCTAATCCGAGACCCTTCCTCGAGTTCGGGGCTCGTATGGACCCAACCCTCACTGTGGGACGCCCAACCGCGGAAGTTGATCATTTGCAGTAAAATAAGCCATTTGAAAGTTTATAGATTTAACCCATAAGTATCGTTCTCCCCACGAGAGCGACTTTTACCGATATTTTCTTCCAGCGAACGTCGGTTCCTATAAGAACTCTCAGTAGCGAGTTTTTCAATGTCATTCCATTTTCCGTCGCATAGACGTAAACTACAGATCCCTTGGCGTCTTTTGTTAAGAGCAGGCTGATGCCGACGCTAGGTCTCTCTACATCCTACTTCCTCATCCGTTAAAATTTCCATATATACCCTAATATACACTCAGTAATGGAACAAATTACCTTAACTATTAGTCTACCACCAGAAAGAATTACTGAACAGAGCAATTCATGCATTTCTTCCCATATTCAAGAAAGAATTCCAGCGTTCTGTGAGCGTCAACCTCAACATCAAGCGACAATGTTTTTAGCGTTGACATTAACAGTTGTTGCGCCGACGGCAGAGGGCATCTTCCACCTTCTGCTCAGGAATATGAAAGAGAGAAATGCATGTGGATGCGGTGGTTGCAAACATCGACCTTCGGCCCCACCGGTGAGGTCGTTGCCCTACCAGCTGACCGTCCGCTGGTTGCGCTGGGCCCCGGAAGAGCGCGCGGTTGACTTGGTACTCTCACCCGATGGGACATCTTCAAAGAACTGGGTGTCTTCCAAAACGGAGGGAAGCCCCCGCGCTCTGGAACCTGATTACGTGGCACGCGCAGCTCCTGATTGAGACAGTCCGGAGACTTAAAAAGACCGAACGAAGTGAGGGGTAGAGGGGAGATCCAGCCTTGATAGCGGCACTCAGTCGTGCACTTGAGTCACCATTCCATCGTGGTAGAATAGAACAGAAAACGTTCTTTATTGTTCTGGGACTATAAGTCCCCTGGAACATCGAAAAAAAAATATAACATGCCAAAAAGAAAAAAAAAGAGATAAAGCGAATGTAGTCAAGGCAACAGCCGTACAATTGCATAATGGAGCAATATTACATATATAAATTAACAATAAATAATAAATACGAATATAATGAGTACATAACCATTAATTGGTGAAACCATTATTGGTGAAACCATTAATTGGTCGAACCAATAATTACATAACCATTACAATCAAAACCACTACATAAAATTAAAGAAAACACTTTAAGGTAAACGAAATGGGAAACCACGGGCAGAAAATTCGGAGGCCAGTATAGATCGGCTTTCGGCAACATCATCTTCAATTTTCATAAATCCTGAGATTATTTTAATACAGTACAATACAATCGGTTCCCTTTTTTTAGCTAACCTCTTCATATTTCTAAAATTATTTCCTTTCACATCCCTCACTATTTGCTCCATGTATCTCATTATATTAGGACTTCCTCTGCCATTCCCCTCATTCGACATTTATTACTACAATTCCGAAAAAATCCAGGATTTATACCGTTTGACTCCATACGCAGACCGTTACAATAGGGATGTCACATCGACATCGATATATCGGACTACTCGATGTTTTCTTGCCGTTACATCGAAAACATCGAGTGGTAAGACAATCGATGGAACATCGACTCGATGTTTTCAAAACACTCAACATCGCAGTGATGTTTTAGGAAACGAGCGGTATAATAAATGTTTTTGGTTGACTAATAATTCATTTTTCTGATTATCATAAGCCTTTTAAGAATACGAACGAACCTTCCCTAATTACGCCATCTAACGTTCGCGTGCAGGGAAACAAGTGAAGGTATAAAATCGTTCATGTTTTCATCCCAGTGTTGCCTTCCAAGAACATGATCCGCCATGCCTACATCAGTACCTTCTGACAATGAGAGGATTGTATCAGCTCTCAACTTGGTGGTACAATAACAGGAGTAGGTTGGGGTCGCTGCATATTAAGCAAAGAGTGTTCCTTAGCGATACTGGGAGCTTTAAACGTTTTAAACCCACTGTTTTTCAATTTGATTTTTTTATACTACCAAACTTAGAATATTTTTAGGGAACAGGTACACCCACTTTATTTCGTTATTTGTTTTTTATTCTATTATGTTTATTCATCTTTATTTCATTAAAAACAGTGATCTGATGCATTGTACCTAATACATAATACCTCTTTGGTAATACCTAACCTCGGATATGAAGGCATAAAAACTCGATACATCGAAACATCGATGTTTTTTGTCGATGAATAATGAGTGAGTGGTGAGTACTTTTATAAACGTCGAAACATTGACCACTCGATGTTTTTTTTAGCCGATGTGGCATCCCTACGTTACAATATGAATTCACAGCAGCCTTTCGTAAAGAGGTAAAGAGAAGGCAAATCGCAAACCTAGATTTATCCCCAAATTTACTTCACATCGTAACGATAGCAGCCTAAAGACATCTTCTACACTTAGTCACAGTCTTATATCTCCCGACGTATGTCACATATTCGGAAAATAATAATATGAATAAAAGTATATTTTCTTTCCCCTCATCATCATTATCAAGTCCTAAGATTGGTTTGACTTAGCTCTGTACCCGGTTGTTCAATCGGCTGACCAATTCATATTTAAAAGTCTTTTCTTTCACATCCTTCATCACTAGTACCATCTATACACGTATCTCATACGAGGCCTTCCTTAGCTTCTCTTTTAGCTTCGTTCTTTCCATTCTATTTTCCCTCGGCGATTGTCAGACATCAGATCTTCATCGGACTATCATGTCTCAAGATATGGCCCATAAGGTTCTCCCGTAATCTTTTTAAAGTTTTCAGCAGACTTCTCTTTTCTCCCACTCTTCCTAGGACTTCTTCGTTTGTCACTCGTTCGACCCACTTCACCTTCATTATCCATTGTCAACAGCACATTTCAAACGGCTTTCCGTAGTACGATAATTCAAGCAACTAAGATAGAGAAGGGCTCATGAAACTGGGATCGGCGACAAATTAATCGCGTGCGAAAAAAAATTCCCTCTCGAGTCTATTTTGATCATGTGCTAGTAGTAGTCACAGTTATCCAAGTGGAAGCGACCCCCAGCTGAGATCATTAGCTCCATTTTAGATATTAAGGATAATTGACCAGATGCAAAAATATTTTAAGAAACGGAGGAAGTGTGGAGAGAAAAAAACATCGGTAGTAACCAGCTGTTAACGAAAGCAGCCAGGTCATCCACAGTTTAACGTCCCATTCGACGATCTGAGTTCTGGACTCGAAGCACACACTGAGAACTCCAGACAGCCCTTAAATAGGGACTGGTTTATTGATGAAAATGTCCTGTTACTGCTGGGATTTGAAATCGAGTTCTCGAATGATTAAACCAGCAGGTATTGCAGATTCTACACCAACCCAATTCCTCTTGTACCGCTTTTCCAGGCCTATTAATAGAAATCGTTTCTTTAAGGTCAATTTTTCACGTGTATCAATTAAAAGGATTTGGTACAAATCAGTCATTTCTCAGATGCGCGCTTAATGACGATATGCCCGAATATTAATGGATTCTGGCCTGCCTGTACTATTAGTAATGTACTTGAAGCGGCTATTGAGCTCAGGTGTAGTGGCTAGCGTACTGGCTTCCAACTTCGAAGGCTTGTGTTCGAATCCCGGAAGTAACGGATATTTTTTTAGTACTGTACCAGTTCCCATTTGAAGGTTGTGTGGAGTGCACTTAGTTAAGATTCCGGGTTAATAAAACGTGGACCACTTGGCGCCTTCCTTAGCAGGCTTATACCGACGCCGGGTTTCTCTCCACCCTTAACAATTCCCTGAAAAGTTCCTACCTCTCCTCGAAAACCCACCTCGTCATAAATGGCGCAAATGACCTTCGCTGGTAGGTCGCCTCCAACAATAACAACAACAGCTACCGACTATCGATATCGCCTCGTTCGATGCATCGCAAAAGCCGCTCGGAAATGTGGGAGTGAAAGGGAGTGGGGGCATATCGCGAGGAGGATGGGGAATGTTCCTCGTACCGTAAAACATTCACCCTCCCGTGCGATTAAAGGAGCAAGTCAGGGGGGTGGGAGGAGTGTCGAGAGGGGCGGGGGCAAGACGTGGCGGGGGGAGGGGGGAGCCGAGGGTGGCAAGGAGGGGGAGGAAAGAGTGAGGAGAGGGTGAAAGAGGAAGGGAGGGAAGGGATTTCCCCTTCGGCCCGAGTCGGCGAGAGGACTCCCCGGGGTAGAACGGAGGCTGTGCCGGCTCGCATCTCATTCGCGTCCGGTCAGCCCTAGCGGTTCCATTGCCCTCCTCCCTGCACTTCTACCAGGTCCTGGCCTACGCCAAAGGAACAAGACATCGTTCGCGAGTGCTATTCTATCTGGTCGAGGTGTCGTGGATTTTTCGCGGCGGAGTCGTCGCCTTCAGCTTCGGTTTGCTTCGGAGGGTGGAAGCAGCAGAGCGGGCATTGGTGTTTGGTCGGTGACCGTGGCTCTCGGGGAATACCTGTCGGCAGCCCTCGACGGGCTGTCAGCCGTCCTCGCCCGTCGAGGAGTCGCCATGAAACTCCGCAAGGTAAAGTGCACCCTACTATTCGGGCCGCATTCAACTAAAACTATCTCCCACTACTACACTCCTACACAAATACAACTCTCTCAACTACAGGCATGGCACACAGTTTCTCTCAGCAGTGGCAGTGTTAAGTCTCGGAATTACGCTGAGAACTATCAGTGCGCAGTTTCGAAGCATTACGAGTGGAATATGTATACAGTTTCGTACTCATAGTAGAGATTTTATGATATAAGCAGTAGAGGTGAGATTCTGAATACGTGCCTTCGATTCCACTTCTGAATACGGAACTATCTCTACACCCTGGACAGTTCTATACTCTTCTTAGGTCATGTTAGGGAGATAAATATATGGTTAGACAGCCTTGAAATTTCTCCTTTTCCTCGTTTAATTAGGGACAATAACAGATATGAACGAAGATAATTCAGGAGATTACGAATGATGAGAGGTTGCTTAGTTTATTAAAAATATTTTGCAGGCTTGCATATGAGTTGTTGGGTACAACATTTGAGTAATTGTTTTCGAGCCTTCTCCTTATGCTTGGCATTCAGCCACATATATTTTTATAAGAATTACGCAGTGTCTTTTCAGCAGTGTGGCTTTGTTAAAGCATGTTATAATTTAGAAAAACAAACAATGTAATGGTTACTATTGATGTTTTTTGACTCGGTATTTGAAAGGTGAAAATTATATTCAAATATACTTTTTAGTATCTTTGAGCCGGTGTGACTCCGTGATAATTGTTATTAGGCACAATAATAATGTACACGTTTTATCTGATTATAGCGAAATGTGTCTAATGTATGTATATGCCATAAGTTTACGTGTTAAAAAAGCGTCGAATGACCAAAAAATCAAATCGGAAAAATGCATTTTTTTTCACTTTTACCAATAGTTATCACTAATAAGGGCATTTATATAGAGTTTCACGCGAACCTGTTCATAGACGAATATAGATCCAGCCACCTTATCTGTAAAACCTGATATGTACTTACTATAAACGGGACTCTTAATAATTAGTTCAGGTCTGATGCGTAGTCACTACATACCATGTACTATTTAGCATGTTTGGTGATCTTCACCCCCTGCCACACACCCTCGTGGTGGCTCGCAGGGTATTACGTAGATGTAGATGTACCACCACACATCCATGTGGTGGTTATCATCATGCTGTGCACATGAATCCATGGGAAAAGGACTCATTTAAACTGAGAGGCTGGTATTTCGTACCAGTAACTTTTTACTTCTCCTTTCCAAATTTAAATATTAAATTAGTATGAGCTGATGTACACTTCTCTTATCAGATAGATATATCAACAGATCAGAATTTCTGATCTCACCTTCCTGCCATAAACTTCAAACATCAGGCAAAAATTACGTACATGTATCAGGAGGGATTGGAAACCGCGACCTAAAGGCTGTGAGGCCGGCGGGTTACCGACCCGGCTACTGCGATTGGCTTACGTTTTCGGTCGACCCGGTATTAACATTTTCATGCCTTAGCCATGACTGGAATGTATGTTGTAAAAAAAGTTACAGTCAAATATTAGTTTATTCTGGAAATGAGAAGCACATGGTCATTTTTACCGTAGTGTGTCCACCATTTTGTAGACTTTCGAAGGCTTGACTTACGGCTTGCGGTGTTCAATTGGCCTAATCCTACGTAGCTCACATTGTCTGTTTGTAATTATCAGTAGCCTGGATTCTTTTTTATGTGCACCTTAACCTCCCTACCTACCTGGGGTCTTTTTTGACCCCAGCTCACAGAAAAAGTTGAATAACTCATTAATTTTTACAGCTTTATGCATCATATTTTAGGAATTCTCCGATAAAACACTTTTGTATCGACTCCATTTTTCATTTTTAAAATATTTCTGACAATAAGCCTTAAAAAAAATAATTTCTTGCTAGGGGTCAAGTTTGACCCCAGGTAGGGTATGTGGAACTAAAATATACCCGATCGTATTTTAGTACAAGGAGATGAATTTTCATTTTCCTTTAGTAATAATTGAATAAATAATAGCTTTTGTCATGACTTTGTCATGAAAGGAAAGAATATTAGCATTTAATGTGATAAAATGAGTAATGCACTGAGTGTTAAAATTATTAGAAGAGAAGAAATTGTTGAGCTATGGATGTATTTTCCTCGCATGTGACACCAAGATATGTGTATACCAAGACTGTGTATATTCCGGTAATATACACAGTCGAATCAACGTTACAACTTAGCGAATCAAATAGAGGCTTAGCTATTCAATTGCAAAATCTATTAAATGTCAGCAGTTTCCAAATGGGTGAACTTGGAGACTAACGCATAATAAGTCGATCACATTCACCTCACCGCATCACATAACAGAAGCTGAATACCGCTAAGTGATTGCTAGCGTACTATGATTTCAACTTGCTCTGCAGCTTCTAATCCAACTATTATCTGTGGACAGCGGATTCGTCGTCAACAGCGTGTTTTCTTTGTAATCAGCAACAGTCAACGTTTTTTGACTTCGTAATTTTTGTCCTCTGTAATGAGCTTAGCTGATATAGAGAGAATTAGTAACTTGTGGTTGCTCCTCCGACGATTTTTGAAGCCATCATTGCTCTCCAACTTCTAATCTAACTGTTATCTTCGCAGAGCTCATCAACAGAGTCATCAATGCTGTGCTTTCTTTGTAATCAGCAATAAGTCAGAAATAACAGTCACTGTTTTCTCCACTTGTATTTTGACTACGTAGTATTTGACCTCTGATACGAGCTAGGCTTTTACGCTGAGAATCGTCACTCGTGGTCACTCCTCCGACGTCTGTAGAAGTCACATCTTTCCTCGCTCAAGCGTATATCCCGCTTTGGGGATCCCGATGGGGAATTATTGGCGGTCATACAAGAAAAAATAACTGATTATGGCAGCCTTTAGAGTCAAATTTAGAGTCAGCGAGAACGAAGCCGTTAACGATTTATCAGAATCGAAAGATTAACGATGAAGAAAACATTCAAAATGAGAGTGATGGAAGTAAAGCAGAGGCAGGCAATAGGGAGGTGGAAATAAGGGACCAGGAGGAGGACGAGCTTCATGAGGAAATCCTAGGTGTATGTATCAAAGAAGACGATCCACGGGGAGTGAGGAAGAAAAAATAAAATGGGATGCTATAGAACCAAAGTCGACTGGAAAAAATATTATCCAGGAATATCATCAGGTAGGACGCCGGTTTTTACGGTCTGCTAAACATAAGGCATTTGAAATTTGTTGCCCTGAAAAGAATAAAAGGGAAGTGATTTTGTATTACAACTCTGCAAAATTCGGTGTGCATACTGTGGATCAAATTATTCTGCAAAAAGATGGACTATAAAATGGCCATTGGCTATTTTTTTCATATCGTAGATCTTGCAGGTATAAATGCATACCACATGTATTCGAGAAAATACCCCTCTTTCCGCGGGAAAAAAATTCTAGGCTGCGATTCCTTTTAGAATCAGCAAAAGAAATGTTAGCACCTGAAATTCATCGCTGAGTAGCAAAAACCGGATGCCAAAAAAATAGATTTCGGACTGCGATCGAAATTGCTGGGATTGGCGGTATTCTGCTAGTAAATGACAGAGAAATTGTGTCCAGAAAATGGGTGACAGATGTTCCATTTGCCCTCGTAAGAGAGACAAGCAACCAATAATCTTTCTAATGCTTGCAACAGATACGTGTAATGTGATCACGTTCAACAAAAAGCGTCTGCAATGTGACATTAGTGAGCTTGTAGATGGAGATTTCAGATTAAAAATTTGGCACAATTCTTTTGAGTAATGAAATTTTCTAATTGGTCATCACGTTTTGGCACTATGCTGCAAATGTTTAAATATTTTAAATATTATATTGTATTCAGATAGTTAAACTATGTACTTAAATACATATTTAGGTTAATTTAATCCTCATTATTCTTGACTATACTATGAGTGCCATCTAAAAAATTATAATATTTTTTTCTAAATTATGCAATGCATATTATGCTGTGGTATTTTTCTGTTAATTTATCTGAAATGTATTTAATTAAAATACGAATGAATATGAGTCATTGGAATAATATTATCACTTAAAATAATTAAAATTCACGATGGGGTCAAAAAGACCCCAAGTAGGGAGGACGTGATTTTTTTAGTAACAGGTAGCGAGGGTTAAGTGAACGGAAGTTCGGAACTATAGAACGGAAGCCAGCAAGGTCAAGGGAACATGATCCTACAAAATTTACCAAAAAATTATGAATATCGGACTAACGGCCTAATCAACTTACGACCAGACTGTCGTAAACGAACATGGGTACTATTCGGTGATTGAATTTAAGAAATCCAAAGGAATCTATTGCCTTTCCCTTATAGTTATTTCCTTTTATGTTGTAACAAATCAACCGCCTGTTTATAATTATTTCAAATTATTGATCGCCTTTTCAAGAAAAATATGAAAAATATAATGTTTTATGACGCGGTTCATATGTTTCGTTATTCGCACATTCTAAAGGACATTTGACATTTCTTTATTTATCCTGGGCTAGATGATGCCGTACGGTCCCCTCTTCCCCTATCCCAGGGTTAATTGGGATACAAAGTTTAATAATTTTCAAGTAATTTGGCACGCAGGCTACTAATATGTTCTCTTTTAAACAACAGAGTAAAAACAGGGATTTGGCGACCATATAGCAGTGCATACTTATTACATGGGTGTCGTTTTGGTGGCATTACTCTGTCACTGGCAAAATGACTGACAAAAAAGGAAACACCTATTTGTTTAGTACCTACTCTTTGCACCAACAATCAAGGTGATATTGCGTATACTCTAAGGCAAGGATAGACATTAATAAAAAAAATCAATTCATTTTGCATTGCTGTATGTCATTTGAATTCTCACAC
This sequence comes from Platycnemis pennipes, assembly GCA_933228895.1. Taxonomy (NCBI): domain Eukaryota; kingdom Metazoa; phylum Arthropoda; class Insecta; order Odonata; family Platycnemididae; genus Platycnemis; species Platycnemis pennipes. The sequence continues at coordinate 118,223,331 of OW121850.1, forward strand.
GGGAATTTTCGAATCAAATTTGACAACGAATTGAATGCATCTACCTGCCTAGGCCTCAAATGGTTAGCAAGTTAAGATTTGCCAACCATTTGAGATTTGCTAAGACACTGCCAAGACATTAAGATACATGTGCTTGTGATATAGAAACAAGGAGTTTTGTCTGCGCGTCCCGAGGTTCCCTGTTCGGACTCCGAGAGTGGCTGCGATAATTCAGCCAAATACTGGATCTCGATTTAGCAGATTCATGCGGGTAACAGGTCAGGTGCAGAATCTTTTCTGTTGAATTGCATAAAAAACAGTTGATTCCTAAGTTTAAGAGTACACTTGGGCCAACCCTAGGCTTCTTTAGCTTTTTAGCTCCCATCCGAGCCCGAAACTCCTGCCCATGCCCGCCTATGCAATGGCGCAAATGGTTTTTGTTATTAGTGCCTTCCATCAATCAACTATTAGTGAGTTGGAAATGATTGCAGTTAAATTAGCAGTCATTCGTGGGTTATTACTAAATTGTACATGCATGTGGGAATGTTCTCGTTCACTCATGTGCCACATTTTGCTATTACTTTTAATAATGAGAATGCTACTCTCAATGAGAAACATATTTTTTAAACTGCATGAAAAAGATGAAATTTCATAAATAAAATTTGACTTATGAAGTTGCGTACCTACTCTGACACTAACCATTTACTTCCCGAAAGATAAAAACAAGGCATAATTATTTTTTTTCCTGTTTTTGATACCTCACGTATATTCGTATTTCAATATCCTACTGTCCCTTAATGTCCTCATTTGCAAAAATATACTGCCAATATACAATATACTGCGGAGCAGAATTCGGCATTATAACTATTATTCTGTTGATTAGCCTAGGGAAAAACTTAATTTTCCAATCAATCAACGTCCAAGCATATGAACCATACCTTCTTACCTATCACCGTAGTTGATATTTAATAATACTTCTCAATCCGCTCATATTTTAATAAAAGTTTTTACTGGCAATGGAATGAATGCTAGGAACGAAAGTTCAAAAGCCTATCTATTTTGTTACAGTCCCATTCTTTGTTGTATATTATTAAACTCATGTTTACAATCTCGTACAATCTCGCTTGGCGATTGCTAATTAGCAAAGAATGTAAACTCATAAGTCGATGCCAACAAGACCAGTCCTGCCTTGTTATTTTTCACGTTGCATAAACGTATTTTGAGTATGGCACAGCCGAACGTGTTTACAGTGGAAGAACAAGGTTAATGAAGACATTAGGATACATAAAACCAACCCTCAATTGGTAGAATAAGGAAATAACAAGAGCTTGAGACGAGGAAAGTAAGAAGTCACTTGTTTAATCTATTTGCGTATGAATGTACTTTTGCTTTTCTGGTGTTCTGCATACTGCTATTGAGCAGAACGTGTTGAATAAGAAGGGTGAGAGAGGAAAAGAGCAATACTTCTGGTAGACACGATGGACACAGACGTTGTCTCTTAAAATATGCACTTCAATTACCGTCAAATATCGCCTAATACCACTCCACCTCCATTCCAACATATGCAGATTAATTTCGCATACAAATTCTTAGTAGCTGATCTATTTATTTTCTTACAATTTCATGGCTGTATATATATGTATATATAATGACAGTTTATGCAAACATTTTACGATATAAATATTTAATAAACATTGGGAGTGATAATAATCAACTCCTCCAATATCTGCACTTTCTCTCACAGAATGAGTAATGGAAATTTAGACCATGGTCTTAATCACAGCTGGCAACGGGAGAGTTCAGTCATAAGGACAGGTGTTGGTTAGGCAGTTTTCAAGCTCCGAGGTAATAGCACAATTTCGTGGCTGCGACTGGAGTTATATGGAATTTCGTCACTGCGGATGGAGTTAAGATGGTCACTGTATTTCGCTGTAGCCCGCGTCTCAAATAATATGGGGATCGGGTTGGTGTGGTGGCTCGTGTACTAACCTTCCATCCCGAGGGTCCGGGTTCGATTCCCGGCAGTGGTGGATATTTCAGTGGCAAACCGTGTGTGCCTAGTGGAGGGCATATCAGGTTCAGTACACCGTCCGTCGGATGGGACGTTAAGCCGTGGTCCCATTGGCGCCTGTCGTTAACAGTAGGCTAATGCCGAAGCCGGGTTTCTCTCCACCCTTCCTCCGTTACCTGAAAACTCCTACCGTTACCAAATTACCCACCTATATGGCGCAAATGATCTCAGCTGTCGGTTGCTTCCCATGAATAACTAACTAACTCTAAATTTATGACTAATATAACAACCATTGAATAACAAAGACCGCCTTTGATACTATCACAATATGTCAATACGTAAAACCAATGAGCAGGGCGTTGGGATGAGAAGGAAATCGTTAAATGACATTTATGTTAGAAATAATAAGAAGGCGCTTATAAATTGTAAACTAACATTGTTTGCCTTCAGTTTTGTAGTGGACAGAATCCATAAAGTTTGTGTTTTATAACTGAGCCGTTAAAAACCCACATGAGCGAATTGCTGGAATATATTTTTCCTTCCGCAGTTTAAAGCATATTATGTTACGTACGAAAAACGTTCAATTTAGAACGTAATTCAATGGCAATTAAATCCGCATTGTTACTTTCGGAAAGCTAATGCATAATTCTTTGGAAAGGAAAGGAGGTAATAATCGTAAAAAAATATATTTTAGTGTATGGCAATGGGCAGTTGGGTGAATGTTTTTTTTGGAAATATTATCTTATGAGCATGCTTGTTGTGGTGGTTAAAGCACTGATTTTCTCGAGGGCTCGGATTCGAGTACTAGCTGTGACTGAAAATTTTCAATAGTGTACCAGTCCCATTACAGGAGGCTAGGATTTGAATCCTGGTTGTAGTAAAATTTTCAGTGGTATGTCACCACTCGAGTGCGCTTCGAGTTCAGTACTCCGTCCGCCAGATGAGACGTTAAACCGAGGACCCCTTGGCACTTATCGTGAAGAGCAGGCCAATGCCGGCAACAACTTTATTTTCACCCATCCTCCGTTCCTGAAAAATTCCAACTTCTACCCAATTATGCCATAACAACTGACGGCGCAAATGGCCTAAGGGCTCATATTCAGCATCTCAACTGCAGTCTCGCTTCCGCTGAAAACTGAGTTGAGATTCTGAATATGGCTCAGAATCTACTCAACAGTCTCACTTCCACTGCAATCATCATAAAATATCCATTGCGAGTTCTAAAAGGTACAATTATTCTACTCGATATGGTTGGAAGCGGTGTACAGCGTGTCGCTAAGAATTAATACCAACTATGCAGAGTTGATCTGCACACCAATTCGACTCGAAGAAGAGATTTTAGGACGTAGGAAGTAGTGGAAGCGAGACTGTAGTTGATATTCTGAATATGGCCCTAGTTATCAATTCCCAGCTCGAATAATTACTAACAGTGCTGCTTCCATAATGAAGCTTCGGATACTTCCTATTAGAGGGGAGACCTTTAATTCATGATATTGACCGATGGTCCGCCTGGTGTTTTGAAAGTGATGAGAGAAAGTGAGCAGCTGTCGTATGTACCAACAACATTGATCCACTATTGTTAAGAAGAGTATCTTTTAGTACTCTTCGTATCGCACTCTATCTGAGTGGAAGTGTCTATGAAAGGAATCGCCTTCTCCTGGGTATACGACTCTAGTGTGCAGGGTCTAAGTTCAACTCGTTAATCATCGCATCTGTTCGAAGCCCAAGCAAGTTTTCGCTCGTTCGATTGGCCCCTTTATAACAGGCAATCATCATCGCCGACTTGGACGAGAGGTTCGACATCTTCAATATGCTCATCCTTTGGAGGAAAGAAAAAATAAATATACAGCAATGTTTTTACATCGCGGATCTTTCACGGGTAATTCAATCCGCCGCTCTTAAATGATGCCAGAGCAAAAGGAATCAGGCAACTGGTCAATTGGCCAAATTCTGATCGATCAATTGACCTCGTATATATTTTATTCAACTCTCTTTGGAATGTTTAGCATCCATGGATGGAACGACTCCATCAAACAGAGCGGATGATATCATGCAACTTCGTCGTCCGAAGAAATCCAAACATAAGAATCCACGCTTTTCTTTATGGGATTTCAACCCTAACTGGGGGCGTGGAGACTCGAGAAAAAAAACTCAGCGGATTTCGCTACGTATGTTTTATGTGCACTTTTTGTGATAACTTACTGCAATAGATTATATGGACAATCCAACACGTTACCTACATCTTGAAAATCATAACATTGTAATGATTTTCAAGATGCAACGTGTAACAGACGATGACAACTCAAGATCACTTGTTTCCGTGGTGGGAGAGTTCAAGAATAAAAAGTCATTGCCAACGAATTTTGAAGTTATATTCACATCATCAGGGCTAAATTAATGATATTTCCTTTGTTTAAAATAAATATTAAAAAACCTCTCTTGATACTATCCAAAAATTTTAATTAAATCTTTAAATTTTATTTTTTCATTAAACTAGGTATCCAAAATTTTGTTTCTTTCCTTCCCTTTCTATCTTTTTATACTAGCCTCTACCTTCAATAACTTCAATAACTCATCTCCGGCCTTTATAACCCGAATTTGATAGCAATTGTACCGCTATAAGAATATAATGCCTGAGAATTTTTGTCGGAAACAGTAATGTCCCTCAACATATTACGATTGACCTCACATTAAGGAAATTTTTAGTCAGGATATATAACCAAGGTATGTTTTTGTTAATGGGAAATACATATATATGTTAAGTGAGGTAGCTTATAAGGGGTTCATAGTATGTATTTTACAAATATTAGGGTCTGTCGCTCAGGTAACCTCAACGTAGCAAGTAATTGCCTCCCTTCTGTTAGGTTATATCTAACTATGGAAAATATGAAAGATGTCTTATAAGCGGAAAATATTAATACTGTACATTAGGTTTCGTGTTGATGGATAGGAGAGGCGATATATATAACATTTTCGATGCTCGCGATAAAAAAACGATGTAAAGTATGAGCTGAGTTTTTGTGGTTTGGAAACGTATCATTTTAGACGACCCAAGGATATCGGAACCGAGCGGTGGATGATCCTCTTTGAGAGCAATCCAGCGAACTGATTGTCGTCTGGATTATGGGATTGCGACTCGAAGTGAAGTCCAATCCAAGACGACAATAGTTGAAGACACCGATGGCAGATGGCACACCGACCCACTTTGACGCCCGCATGAGCGAGTTTTGATGGGGCTCATCGACAAAAGTAAAACGGGAAATCCGGAGAGATTCGATGAAACAACTTCGGCCTTCACATTGTGGAATTTTTCCATGATTGAAAATAAAAATCAACTTTGTAATTTTCAATCCGGAGAGATTTGTCACCTCTCTGCGAGAGAATGATGTAAATGACCGTGGTAATTGAAAATGAAATATATGTTTACTACGCTTCGCTGATCTGAGGACACGCAATGAATGTGGATTTAATTGATTCTCACGTCAAGTAAGTCTCAGGTATTGGTTGTGACTTCAGCTTCGTAGAAAAATCTAAACTGTGGGAGAGAAGCCCGCCAAGTTTTTTTCAGCCTCAATTTTTTCCTGTAATTCCAAAATAAATGTTTGAAATAAGCTTCAGTGTCCTGAAAATGCTGTGTAGGCTTGAAAATGTGCAATTCCACGACTTGTTTTGATGATGGTGTGTTCGTTTTCCATTCCTATTCCGAACAAACGCATGGTTTTAGTCTCAATTGCACAACAACCATTGTTATACCCCCGTTCATTCCTCGAAAAAGCTAGATTGCAAATATCAGTAAGGTGTGATTTAATGAGTGATACTTGGATCATTAATATAAATGTGAATCTGGATCTACTCCATCCTATTGCTAATCATGAACTATTACCATCGATGATGAATGTAATCGGCACAAAACAAGCAGTGAATCCTGAAGCGTCCAATAATTGATCATTGCCGAATCCTGACGTGTCAAGTTTTTTCGGGTGTAATCAGAACTAAGTAGCCAAGGAAAATTGCCCTTGAAGATTTCAGCGAGTCATGAGGTCATTGGAGGGATTATGAAGATGGACACGGTTTAACGAGTTATAAATCCGAAGCTTACGAAGATGATTGAGGAATCGTGCGTTCACTTGGCGTTTCGTTCATTTAGTTTGAGCTACAATCCAGTGCTTATTACACCACGTGGGGGCTGTGTTTGAAACCGTCCGGATTACCTCCGTAACCAAGGAGTCACGTGGTACAAACACGAATGGTCCGCAAATTCAGCGTGTCCGAATCATTCGTATCGTTGTTTTCACTTGAGTTTTTCTCATCCACCTCGACTGTGGAGCCCCCAGATGAGATAAAACACAATGTAAACAATGAATGAGTTTGCAATCAGTGATTTCAACAGACCAAATTTGCGAACCATTCATGTTCATATCTCACGAGACTCCTTGGTTATCTATTCGAGATAACCCCGACGGTTTCAAACACAACCACTACGGAAAGCACTATGACCGTCACGATGGATACATACAACAAATATGTCGTCGAGTGTAATAGCATTTACCTTAAGTGCATCAAAAATCCAGTACAATTATTTCGACTCATGAATTCGACGACGACAGTAGACTATCGACCTAGAGGAAATGGCGGTATTGAAGTAGGATTTAGGCAAGTTTCACTTCTAAGGGATTCAATTAAATGATGACTCTGGATATCGTTTAAGATAAAACTATTTTCTGTTCACCATAAAAAGTACACTGCAAAGTACCGTTTCAAAGCCTCAGAAGGCGACCCATACCTAAGGCCATATGTGCTATTTAGGATTGGCGGGTAATGGGGTCGTTTACCATATTTTTTTATTGCCGAATATGATAGAGTTTGTAACATAAAAATACCTGTATTTTTCCGTTTTTTGATCCGTCAATTATTTATCGAGTTATAGGCGTCGAAAAACTAATGTTTTAAACCCTTTCGGAAAAGTGGGTGTGGTGCAACCTCTGACGTATAACGACTTCGTCCAATCACAACTGAGCCCGCGAAGCTACTTCGCTTTATCGCAAAGGGAGGGACACAGCTGACTCTGCCAATCGGAGCAGTCACGACAGCATCTGTGAGAGCAGACCTTCCGAGAATCCCCCTCCACTCCCTTCGCTTCCACGAAAAGCAGTCAAGGTCGGGAGGAAAATGACGTCAATGTTATCACAGCAGCATTTTCGGTGGGCGTCACCTTTTGCTTATTTTAATTTCTGATTTATGAGTGAATGGTTGTGGTTAGAAGATCAATTTTTTCACTATAATTCTTTTTTCGTTTCCATCTAACAATTTCGTGTACAAAATTGCGATTTCGGTTCCGAGTAAACGCCCCCATTGGTTAGAGGTAGGAATTTTACAGGTGACGGAGTAAGGGTGGAGTAAAAGCCAGCGTTGGAATTACCCAACTCATTACCCTTCTAATATCTTTTGGAAATGTTTAACTAAAAACCACTAGATCGGATTTATTGTACTCGAGCTAATCCGGATTTATTTTATTGCCCAAGATATAACACCTCCACCTACCAAAACTCAACGACTCAATAACTTCCATGAAATTTTGCAACTCTCTTCCTATAGATCTAAAACAAAGTTCGTCCACTGAACGGTTTAAAACAAAAATGTATAGATATTTATTGGAAATACAGAATGGTTAAGTTAGGATTGAATATGTTAGTAAAATATAATCAGTTTGTAAAAACATAACAAAACATTAAACAAAAGTACCTCATCCCTTTTTTACCTCTGCACATAGAGACACGGCACTATCGCTGCTGACCATTGTCTCATGCATAAACATATGTATGAGAATATTTCTTTATGTAAAGAAAAATAAATATCATGAAGTATAGGAAAACATCTTTAAATATTCCAATTCTTGCTCATTTTTTAGGTTTCATGGCATTAAATGTCCATTTTCAGTAGCCAGTAAATTATTATATGCAGCAATTACTGCGCCTATTTATACAAAGGATACGTATATGTAAAATTTTTTATCACTAAAACAGTGTTATTTGCATGGAAAGTTCTAAATATAGGAGATTAACGGTATTTTTTTATTTTCAGACAATTTTGAGAGATTTAAAAGGTTTAAATGTATTCTTAAGCGCCTACAACAACCTATACAATCAATTTCAGCTATCGTGAAATACAACAATTCGTGATGGACATGAGATTGTGATATTTATTTATTTAAACTGGGCTAGATGATAGAGGAATATCTCCTGTACTCGCAAACCAGCCAACATCCTAGTTGACTCATAAGCCAGTTCTGCAATGTTCGCAACGTGACAATGCATACCGATAATTTCACGTGACAGGAAACAACCTTATGGCAATGACAGTGACCATCAATGAAATACCCAGTATTCCATTCAGTAGGGACGTTTCAGTCGTTGAATTTCAAATTAAATTCACATTCCGGAAGTTATTGCGCAAGAAGTGCTTTTTTTGTCGAGCAGTCGGCTGTTCGAGTGAAAAGTAGGTTTGAACTCACAAGATAATTAATGGTATTAATTCTTTTCCTTATGTTTTGGTATTCTATCATTCATTGTCTTAATGTTGGAAAATGTTTCTAACCCGATTATGCAATGGTAGCTGAAACTTATTAGTAATGACATCTGTGTTTACCCTTCAGACACAGGCAAGGATTCCAATTTTAAACGGGATTATAATCACGTACTGAAGCGACGTCAATGAATTATTGATATTTAATATTTTTTCTGCTCCGTGGATACTTAACTAGCTTGGAAAGAATGCAATTAACAACCAAGCGGATTGAAAAATACATGTAACCGTCCAAGTTGCGTCTGAGAGACAAAGGCAAAGAGATAGCAATATCACCCAAGCACTTTTTTCCAACATCAATATTTCTTTAGCCCGAACAATGCTGTCGCATCGTTGAAACTCATGGACAATCCATATGCTCCACAATTCCGGGCAAACTCTTTCTCATTTCTGAGACCATTTCACTGCATTTCCTTCGATGTAGAGCACAGATTATGTCAGATCGTGGAGGAGGATATAACAGGCGGATCAGGGTATTCGTAGACGGATTGATTTTGTGGAACTACAACATGATTGAAATTAAAACAATGCACTTTGTAAGAGTCCACGTGTATTTATTGACATCAACGGTTTTAACGTTAATCAACGTCATTCTCAAGAGGTCTGGTAGGGACCAAGGGTATGGCAAGTTCTTAAATACCAGGGTTACTGGGGGTGTGGGGAGAGGGCTTCTGGTGAAGCCGGGGTGCAAGTGGGGAGGGGGGTGGGGTCCCTTTTTTGGAGAAACTTCAAGAAAGGGGAAAGAAAAAAGGAGGGGGGAGGTTTGCAAGTTTACGTAGAGAAGAGGGGAGGCCAGTGAGGGGTGGGTTAGGCAGTGGGACGGTTGACAATTGAGAAGGGTTCACAGGAATACTGTCGTTTAGCAAACTGGGATCATATAATTTACAGTATCTATATTAAAATTTCCAAGGATTCCAGGAAATTGAATTTGAGACTTTTTCCACATGCATGTGGAATCGTTGGGTTAAATTTGAAAGTGTGGGACATTTCACATTGATGTTTAGAAAATAATGACTTACTCACCATTTACAGAGGAATTGGAGTGTTCTTTGCACCTCATACTTATTTTTCTCCCAGTTTGTCCAAATTAAAAGCACATTGTATTGCATCGGTGTATCAAATTGTAGTAGGTACACACCGCTGTTGTCATTTGGTTGACGCTTATCTTTTGAGTTACACAACAGTTTAACAATTGTTCCCAGCGTTGTAAAAGCACACTTTCATATTTTCTTTTGGGAATGTATTCACTATTTTTTACGAAAATATCTTGATGAAGGGTAACTTCTTCCACTTTTGTTTGGGACTTGTGACTAGGGGAAGTGTGGTAATGGAATCTTTTCTCAATTTTCAGTAAAGTAATTTCGCCACTAAGGGCGTGTTGTACCCATTTCGAGTGGCTATTTGTTTAATAGCCACATGGAGGTCTTTGGAGGTCTTTCTCAACTGGAAAGAGGGATGGAGGTGAGGGGATGTATCATGGCGGGGATGGCTGCATGTTTTTAGGTGTGGCGGTGGTTTTAAGCTATTGGGAATGATTAAGTCTGTAAAGGTGTTCTTACGGAAAACGGAAAACAGGTGCTTTTGGGTATTTATGTCTATGCTGAAGTCTAAGAAATTCAAGTACCACCCTCCGAACTCAAAAGTAAATGTGTATGACGGATGAAGGGAGTTGAGTGAAGATACAACATGGTCTACCTGTCATTGCTTCCCGTCCAGAGAAAAATGATGTCATCTACGTAGGGGAAGTAATAGAAGCCTTTTCTACTAAGGGGTGTTTAGAATTAAAATTTTTCATCTCCAATGGATCTAGGAATATCCTAGCTAAAATTATTTTAACCACATGCGGAGTCGGGAGCATGCATTCCAGATATAACGCTGACATGAATACGTTTTGATGAGATCAGTACGCGAATAGAAATAATAAAAGTGTATTATGTATGCATATAACTACATACATAGAAAGGATCGATCGAGTGGCAAACGAAGAAGTCTTAAGAAGAGTGGGAGAGAAGAGATGCTTACTGAAAACCTTAAAAAGAGGACGGGACAACTTAACAGGCCACATGGCCTGATGAAGACAATCGTCGAGGGAAAAGTGAACGGCAATAATGGAAAAGGCAGGCCTCGTATGAGATACATGGAACAGGTTGTGAAGGATGTGAAAGAGAGGAATTACGTTAATATGAAGAGGTTGGCCGATAGAAGAATCGAGTGGAGGGCTGCGTCAAATCAATCCTAGGATTGCTGACCGATGATGATGATGATACCTACATACATGCGGGACATACTATGACAGAATAGTAATTAATAACTCAACAGCACTAAATATGCCGGCCGGCCTTACAATCTATAAAATGATTTCCTCGGTGATATTTTCTCAACGGGTGAAAAAGTCTAGATGCGTAAATGAGAGCTCACTGTGTGGTTTTGGACTTAATGGAGAAGTATTGCTAGGTTATTAGAAATGTAAAATGGATACATTGGGATGTTGAGACATGGGGAATAAACAGCATCGGGTATTGTCACCTTAGATGCTTAATTTTTTTATGCGTTTAAGTATGAAATATAGATTTTATAATGCTTCAGAAAAGGGGTTCTCATATAAATATTTTCAGCGTTCACACTTGCGGCCACAGAAATTTACCCTTTTTTCATTTTACATTTTTTAAATATTGGGTGACGATCCTTCAATGACAAAGTCATAGCAGTTACTTCAAGCTAGACTAGAAATCACCGTTAGAATATTATTTCAATAGGATTTACCGAGTTGAAGAAAGGCTCTGAACTAAAGTGGTGGTCACAGAATATTTATTGGTGGCTTGGGAATAACTGCTTTAGATATGGATATGAATTATTAAATAAACAAAAAAGACTGCTTTTTCCACTGCGTACTGCCTTTGCGTTAGCGATTCAATCTAGATATCATAGCACAGTCAGGACTTACACGGACCCTGAAATTCTTGAGATAAGGATTGCGAAGGCATTCCAAAACCACCGGCTATATTTAATAAGATCATTGAGGAAAATTAAAATATTTGTAAAGGTAACTGAGAGGAATTGTTGAAAAAAGAGTTGTACATTTTAAGTTTCCTGATCTTTGTTACTTGGCTTGGGAAAAATAGGAAGTAAGATGGAAAGATTGAGAATCGTGCGAATATTGAAGAAGGCCGTTGATATTATTGCTGATTATATAATCAGCTACACATCTACTTAATGATTAGCAAAACCAGTGAAATTTACATTCGACAGTATTAGCTGTGTATGGTGATTCACATTTGTTTACTGCCTGGAATTTACTGCGTATGACATAAAAATAACAATTTTTCCTGTAGCAGACTAGAATGTGTGACATTGTACGTTGTGCACTCGTAAGCAATTATATCGATGCACACGAATGGCTTCGAATTACCACAGTAACATGCTTGCGCTAGCTTTGGCAGGTAAATAACATCGCTCGACAACAACTTAACTTTCACACCGCGGGAAGAACTGCAAGCTCAAGGCCTTTCTCTTAGCCAATGGGTGCACTTGACTTCACACACTAACGTAATTAGATTAGCGAACGTTCTCTTTCACAGATGACGCAACTACACATAATGATGCCTCGGTTTAGCTTTCTTTTCAACCTTCTTTTCTGGCAGAAAACATTATTGTTCACTTATTACTGAACAGAATTAAGCCAAGGAAATTTGAAGGGTAATTTCAGCGAAAGTACGCTGCACACAATTTGGACCCTGCAGGATTAGCCTGCAATCTTAAAAGTTGTTTTGCCGTAGATCAATAGTAGAATTTTCAACCGTCGCCGTGTTTTCCCTGCACTTGGTGGTTACTTAGTGGTTTCTATCATTACCCATACGAAATACTTCAGGCGACAGAGTTTTCACCATTAAATCCAGACTTGCTATTTTTTTCAGAATCATTGCTTCAGTTTTGTGGCCATTACATTTTCGGACCTCTGAGCTAAAAAAACCTTTTCTACATATCTACATTTAGCAAAATTAGCTTCCATCGTGATGAAGAAAGTTACTTCGCCATAAGTTGCATGCTCACGCCATAAAATTACGTGGGAATCATATGGCAAGGTGAAAAACTTAATATGAACCGCAGTGTAAGTCAAGTTTCCTAGTAGCAGCATAGATAGAGTGTATTGTTCTTCTAAGGCACTCCCTATAAGAGCAAGTAGAATTAAGAAACATATATTACTTACCTCCAATTGTATTGGAGAAATTGGGCCAGGAATATATAATTCCAGTTTGATCAAAGGCCGTTTTGATGATCATTTGAGCACAATTTTTGGTATTATTATTAGTTTTCTATCAGTAAAGCTATGTCTAAACGGACATTACCATATCGAAAAATGGAATAGAGTTGGTAGAGTTCAGGCCACTAAGACAAAGCGTCCGGGTCCTATTGTGGAAGAGGTAGACATTTTTCGTCCTTTTGCTGGTCCCTACTCGAATGTGGTTTAGAGAACACATCGAGTTACCAAATGCATTACCAACTTTGCGAAAACTAGCCCGCTCAAATCCGACACATTCATCTATGCAATCTGCATGATTTGATGCTGCTTCAACCTGCGTTATGCACTGCTTCGTGTAAAGCCAGCCTTAAAAGCATCGTGGAAAGAGCATCTATCGTCCGTAAAAAAGTCGTGTCCTTCGATTTTGTGAAGCAATAGGTTCAAGTAGAGCCAACTGATTAGATGAAATAAAATGAAGCTAATATGAAGTTCGTTTCTAAGGTGCATTTAGATTTTCATTCTTCGCAGTTCTACTTTTACTATATTTTGTTTGGAAAAAGTGCCCGTATTTCGGCGCATAAAAATCGGTGGCCCAACTTTCACTGATTTTCACACAGTTGATTTTAGTTTTTTTTATCTGCCATTAATATGCATCTTAGCCATGAGTGTTCTAAACGTTTTACTGCCAAAACATTCTGGAAGTTGCTCCATCAATGTTGCAAAACCTCTGCTGATTTCGAAAAACGACAATTCGATTTAAATGGAGTTGAACCGCTGTGACCAAGGGTTTGGAACAACATCAGTCCTCTCTGTATACAGTGTGTGTGCTCTAGCATACGCTGTGATGATGACATCATTGAAGAGTCTTCTGCCGCCAAGACTGCGATCATCCTCTTGCCTAATGAATTCCCGGTAGAAGCCGGTAGGCCAGGCGCCGAGTTCAAGGCCTCTCTCGCAGAGGGCGGTTGCAGCGGAGAAGGCCTCTCCGGCCGGTGGGCATCAAGGTCTGTAGAGTATACTCTACAGACCTTGGGTGGGCATCTTCTGGGGTTGGGGGGATCGTGAGGGGTTGCGGGCAATGACTAGCGCGAAGAAGGCGTTAGGAACAAAGACGGTAAATGCCGGAAAATGCAAATTATTGCTTCGGGAACTAAAACTGACTCGGCAGGAAAATAGATAGACATAATAACTAACGGAGCAGTTATAAGAATTGGGGTAAAAGAGAACTCCGATGAAAAAATTAGAAAGGAAAACGGGGTAATCTTATCGGACAATCTTGAAGATTGATAGTCTGAAGAAGATAGTCTTGTAAATGAAAAAAAAAACTGGCAAAGAAGACTGCTAATGAGATATGTTGAACAAGTATTAACGGGTATAAAGACTTATCTCCACGATCTTAGAATAGTAGTATCCTAGGGGTTATATGACAGAAGGTACCGCTCCAATAAAGACCATTTGTTATTATTATTATTATATTGCTAGTATAAAGTAACATCCACCTCCGGGCGGATATTATAATTATTATTCTAAGATGGTGATTATATCTATGTGACGAGGTTAGCCGAAAGTGAAACTGAGTGGAGAAAGCAACAAACTAATCTTAGGTGATGACTGGTGATGATGATATTGTTTGTAATTCACTGATTACATACATACAACATGTGTTTATTATGTATATCAGAAAAAACAAAACCTTGCACTTTTGGTTTTCTCGAATATTAGATCCGTCAATCCATGGTTAGTTATGGTTCTCCTAGGACATGATGGGCTTATAATAAGAAATATTTGTTTCAAGCAAAACTTATTCGTAGATATGAGTGCAGTGAACTGAAAACTGCTAACGTTTTGACAATATCGCACATTTTCAGAGGTTTTCTGAAGATCATTAAAGTTTTTCAAAGATCAGTAAAATAATAATTACAAATAATTTTGACATTGATATAGGTTCTTGTTAATGGATGCAGAAGCAATTGTGTATGATTCAATATGAACAGTAGTTACTGCCTTAGGGATGTATACAGATTGCAGAATACTATAATACCGATCATATAATTACATTTACACCTATTATTAGCCCTGTTGTACACTGGGAATTTCCCACACTGACGGCAAATGATTGTCACCGGCCTTAGTGGCTGTTTGCGTGGATGACATGGCATTGCTGACTTAGCGATGCCACTACTTCTCGTTCTGGTCTCAGTAACTCAATGCAAGGCGTATATCCATTAAAATTGAATGGACGTGTTCAAAGGAATACATATCATAGGCCTTCGCAGATGAACGCGGCGAGGAGCTCGATGCATCGACTGGAATTTGATTCCTCGCTGTAACTGAGCAATCGAATCTTCCAGCGACGGGGACATTTGTCAATTGACACCTTTTTTCTAATGTCCTTGGGAATGATATAAAATCGATGAAGATTTTTCCCGTACGGTTGCACCAGGATTATTGACCCCTTTAATAATAGTAACAATTTTCAATTTATTTATTTTCTATGGCAAAGCCACCTTAGAAAACCTTTTCGGTCCAGAAGGTCCACTTTTTAGGTCCAAAACCATGACAATTCGAACTACACTGTACTAAATTTAATGGTTCTAAATACAGATGATAAAATTGTGATAAAGTGCACCAGTTTGGTCGATTTTCGTTTCTAACAAATTTATTAATCATTAGAATAAAAATATTTTTTTAAGGCACAGTTATGGATGTAAATTACTTTATCAAAAATGGAAAATCTAATTCAATGGAACAGGAAAGAGAAATAAGAGGAGCCAGATTAGTAAATATAGAGAGGGTTATAGAATCGACCTTTTTCGAATATTTTTTGAGGGACATGAACGTGATAAGAAGATAGAAAAGGATGTGGGTAGATTTATGCATATGTGACAGAATGAGTTTAGGCAGTCAACTACTTTGTTAAGATGATTGCTGAGCACGAGCAAGCTCTGATGTAAGAACAAAAATTTGATGCGAAACATTCAAGGAGAGTGCAATTAAGCCAAGCATGGAAGGAAGATGGCTTTGTTTGAATTTAGGGAGAACTGTAAGCCAGTCTGGACAATATTGCAGGTACTTAATAGGCATAGAAATAAAGACTTGAGAAAGGGAACTGTCCCAATAAACATCTTCACAGCGAATGGAATTGCTGATCGGGACTAAATCACGCCAGGAACAATTACGAGTTTAGTCATAGTCATAGACGAGAAGCGTGTATAAGAAGATCTAGTCTTTAAAATATATATGTATGCGAGATTCGGGTACAGAGATGATTTCAGGTAAACGAATTGAATCTACAATAAAATATGCGCAGTAGTGAGTACTGTAGAGGAATATATGGCTTTGTTCGGGAGTTACTCAAAGACTACAAACATTGAGTAAAAACTGAGATGCAATAGAATGTAAAAGGCCGATACAAAAGTTTGACAATAACATAGAATAGTACAAAGTGAAAAGTGGAAATTTTTGAAGGGAGATAAAGTGTTTTGAGATGCAGGCAGAAATACTGCATATCTAGCTAGACATGATTCAGAAGACCGTGACGAAATATTATCCAGGAATCTTCCAAAAATTGAGGCAGAACAGACCAATCACTTCAAATAATAAAAAATTCAAGACTCCTAAACACGAGCCACCTCAGTCAACTCACTTGCCGTGGAAATCGCGTGGCTGAGTGTCGGTAGGATAACCCGAAGGTCATGCCTTCGAGTCTAGACACGCGAAAAATGTCATGTTATTAATTACATTACGTTTAGGTCAAACGGTGACATACGGCGGTTGTATTATCGTAAAACGTCAACATAATCTTCAACTGCACACATGTGAACACCGTTCTGGTAGTCATTTGGAGAAGATGATAAACATCAAAAGTCATTTGAGCACTTCGGTTCGGTATGCTATTGCGTAAGGTTAGGAATTTTCGAGTGTAACGTTTGGCAAATATTACGGGAGAACACAAATTTCAAAACAGAAAACGCTTCTTATAAGACTCTCCTTTATTCTTCCACACCACACAATCCACAACCAATCAACCACCCAACAATGGGCAACATGCACTATTTTTATAACTCTTTGAATGTGAAGTTTACTAGCTGAAATGTGCTTGCCGAAAATTTTGCTGAAGAATTAAGTTGTGTTACAATGATATTACTCTTTCAAAATTGTACCTTTTCGGCAGCTTAAAAACACGACGTCATCGCATGACGTCACGGCACGGTATCACTATGGGCGTTGTTTATATGTTTATGCGTGGAGGTAAGTTGTTAAATAAATACTTGGCGATAAAGTATGTATTTATCTCATTTGTTTAATGCAATAAACGATTGTATATCGAATTTTTATTTACGTAGTATGCATTGTAACGAGCAAATCGTCCATTAATTATATAATGCCTGTTTAGTGCCCAAGAATTTCTACTACCCCTATGCAATCGCTAGTTTTTTTAAGAAGAAAGCCGCCATAAGGGAGTCAACCAAAGGAAATTGTCGGAATGTGCTTTTTTAAAGTATTTTTTCAGTCATCGTTTCTTTCGAGAAACGGCTAAAAACCTCAAAACAATATATTCACTTCGTTTTCTGTTCAAAATAAATGTCTAACTCCGTAGCAATATGGTACCTATACCGTGAAGTGACGTCAGAAGGTGTTTTAGGTCACGTGACTTTCGGCAATTTCCGGGAACATTTTAAATTAATTTAATAATCTTTGTGGTGGGCGTAGAACAATTTGGATTATATATTTAAATTGCTGAGAAAATTTCGCATTAAGTACATCATTAATCTTCGAGAAACAAATTTCATGCAAATTCCCCATCGCTTCACTCCCGCAGCAACCCACCAACATCTCCCAAACGAACAAAACAAATATCAGACGTTACACGAGGAAAAGCAGGAAGGGCGGAGAGAAACCTGCTCTTATCCGTGCTCTTATCCAAAGGCGCCAAGGGATCCTAAGTTTTAAGTTTCTTCCACAGATGGAGTACCCTAATCGCAGTACTCTACACAAAACATTCAAGTAAAACGAGTACGCTTATACAAAACTCTCTACTACTGCCGATATTCGAACCCGGGATCTCAGGATGCGAAGCGATTATCTTAGCCACCACTCCATCTCGATCCTCACGACAGTGCCGTGATTGTGTGTGAGAGTGGTGAGGGGCCGAGGTGAGGCTTTCCTGCTGGAAGGCATCACTTGGATGTCACGTGCGAAGCATTACGCGGTCTTCACCGCCGCCAATCTCGGCGGCCATGCTCCGTTGATGCGCGGCGCCTAAAGCAAACAACGCAACGATGCAAGACACTCCCCTCTCTCATTTCTTCGCCACTATTATTACGTAGGTATCGTCTCTCCGACCGTGATGATGACCTCGCTCGCCCAGTGCCCTGCGCTGTTCTTCAGCCATTCCACCCGTGGAAGGTTCATGGTCACAGATATTCCCGTATTAATCGCCGTGTGACACTTTTTTACTCAAATGTTAGGGCAGAAATTAAACCCGTGTGCCGTAAGCGGATACCACTTTTTAAAACGTAATTAAATAAAGGGGCATACTGCTTTTTGATTCAATTTAAAACTTTTCAAAAATTTGAAAAAATTAATTTCAGGCCTTTTGCTTGGAAAAAGTCTAGTATTTATTTTAAAAGCGCTATACATATCCATAAAAAGTACATTAATTTATATAAGCTGTGTACATTATTGCATATAAATGCATTAATTATGTAAGGCTAGTATAAAATACTCAAATGCCCAAGCTTTCCATTTAAAATAGTATATTTTTTTCAAACACCCTCCACGTAACTAGGGTGAATGTTATAAGCCCAATAAATAAAACATTTGAATGCAATCGGGTTTTTGGTCTATTTCCCATTAAAATATAAAAATATTGAACAGAATCGCTTTAACTTTTAAGGGACACGTCTGATGCTCTAATACGGCAATCACATATGCGAGTTGAGTATTGTAGGTACGCAGCAGTACAGTCATGGAGTTGGTGATTATGTGATTATTATTTAAAGTCAATACTCCGGTATCACATTAGCAATGAGTTTATGGCTGCCATTGAGTTCTTGACGCGCCAGGAAGACTGATTAATGAGTGAGAGAGTCTATTAACTCACTTATTGCCCCAGTGTATCTTGTGTACTCTACTGTACCATAAATACGTATCGAAGGAATGGATTAAATTCCCAGTTGTGTGGAGATTTTCTCTCTTTGAAGTCCTTCCATCCTTTCACGTTCATCGTTGCGCCTATTTGACCTTTAGAACGCTCGGAAACGGAGGCGATGAAGCTTATCTGTCCCTTTGGAAGGAAAATTGTCGACTCACAAGGCGGAAGATGTGAACTACGCTGGAATTTCGATTACAACAGCAGAGCAATTAAGCTCAGTAACACATCGTGTGAAAATCTCATCGATTGAGATTTTTAATTTTCCTTTGACCTTTCCTGCTCACATTAAATCAAAGTTAAGGGAAGCGATGGATTCATTGTCTCGAAGTACACTTCGTTGATAAGACCGTCGGATTCTCTCCATTCGTGGAACTGATTTGCCTGACTCGCCACGAAACTTCCTGCATCTTTCGTTCTTCCGGAGTGATTCTGAGGAATTCCTCTCGTCGTGGCGCTGCGCGAGGAATTCTGAGAACCACTTTTCGTTCCGTCGCCTGTCACTACAGCTTCGCATTCGCGTATCATTTTCGATTCCGAAGACAATGAGAGTGACATATATTGGTAATAGTCTTTCGGGGTATACGACCGGCAGCTAAGGTCATTTGAGTTCTTTATGATAGTTAGCCTATTGGATGATAGTAGGGGTTTTTTAGGGAATGGAGGAAGAGGTGAGAGGAACCCAACGTTGAAATTGGCCTCTGAATGATGGACGCAAAGGGGTTCACGGTTTAACTTCCCAAGCGACGGACGAAGTTCTGACCTCGAAGTGCTAGCCACACAGCACTCATGTTAGGAGCGGTATCATCATCAAGGGTCAACAATCCTAGGATTGGTTTGACGCAGCCCTCCACTCGATTCTTCTATCGGCCAACCTCTTCATATTGACGTAGTTCTTCTCTTTCACGTCCTTTACGACCTGCTACATGTAGGTATCTCATACGAGGTCTGCCTTTTCCAATCTTCCCGTTCACTTTTTCCTCGACGATTGTCTTCATCAGGCCATCGTGTCTTAAGATGTGGCCTATTAAGTTGTCCCTTCTTCTTTTTAAGGTTTTCAGTTGGCATCAATTCTCTCCCTCTCTTCTTAAGACTTCTTCGTTTATCTTTCGGTCGATCCATTTTATCTTCATCATTCTTCGGTAGCCCCACATTTCAAATGCTTCCAGCCTGGACTTCTCAGCAGCTGTTATTGTCCATGCTTCGCTGCCATTCAGTAGAATGCTCCTGGTGTATGTTCTAACGTAATGTTTCCTCACTTCCACGCTTTTATTTGCAGCTGTAAGCAGAATCTTCTTCTGGTGAAATGCCCTTTTCGCTTGGCAAATTCTACTGCCAATTTCTCTTTTACTTCGTCCATCGCTGGTTATTTGGCTTCCCAGATAACAGAACTCTTCCACTTCCTCGATTTTTTGTTTTCCTAGTTTAACATTGGTCCTGGCTTCCTTTCTTTTACTGCACATTAATACCTTAGTTTTCTTTTTATTGATCTTCAGATGATATCTGGTCATTGCTCTTTCCACATTTCCTAGTGTCTTCTTTAAATCTCCTTCTGCTTCTGCCATGACTGCTATGTCATCGGCGAATCTTAGCATGCTGATTTTCTCCCCATGAATATTCACTCCCGGAGACTTTACTCTGACTTCTGGGATGGCTTTCTCGATGAAGACATTGAATATTACGGGAGACAGTGCACATCCTTGCCTCACTCATTTATTTATGCTTGTTTCTGTACTGCTGGGTCCTGATTTGATTAAGTTGGGAGCGGTTTACTTATGAAAAATATTTACTGCTTTTGGGACTCAAATCCGAGCCTCAGGGGTGGCCGTAACTCTAGTTAATACACCAGCCCGATCCCCGAGACGTATCGGCTCATGAAACTGGGGAAAATAAATTTTTCAACGTATTCGAGGAGCGTTAAACCGATCTTGTAATGATGATGATGATGACTTCTTTACTATCATTGCTAAAATTACGAATGAGTGACAGAGTTGTTCAATGCGGTTCAATGAATGGAAAACATGCGCAAAAATTTCGTGAGAACGCATGAAAGTGCAATTTAATTTTGAAATGTTAAACTCTCTAAATGCTCCACGATATGATGAATATATTGTGCTTCATCCTCGATCCAATCAATTACCATGGTATTACTAGGATACAATCACTTGGACCTTTGACTAAGATAATGCTGAGAGTGATCGATGATATGAAAATTCAGGTCAGGAAAGGTGGACGGAGAGATGGAGCTCATGCTTGAAAGAGGCGAGCGTGGGAAATTAAAGGCCATTTAAAATAATGAATTTCGTTGGAAATCTGTTTCTAGATTGAGTTGAAACAGGCCAGCCAAAAATTTCTCAAATACCTCACTCAATCAGTGATTCAACCCGAAGGTTAGCTTTGATAGGTGAGAGTAAAGCTCACCCCGTACTAAGCCAATGGCGTGTGAAATTCCCACATTCAGGGTAGGGGGGCCAGATCCTTTCCCTGGGCCACCTGCGATTTCCTACGAAGTTCTGACACGCAGAAAATCGAATCGCGAGGATTATAGATGGGGGTGTCCGGAAAGGCTCTTGCCAGGGATTTGAAACCGGGAACCTCCGATCAGTAGCTCAGTGCTCTACCCACCACGACCCCCCATATATTCACCTGCGTTGGTAAAATATACCCATTTCACCAACTGGGCCCAGGGTACAACGTTAATCATTTGATTTCTCCAATCCTCAAAAAAGTTAATGTAATTAGAATCACATATGTACTAATGATGACATTGTCGATGGATAGTTTTCTGCCGGTTGGGGTAGGTTTTGGTGGATAGACAATGAATAGGAAAGGTGAGTAGAGATGTGAATGTACTTATTTACATTATTACTCATTGAAAAAGATACTTAAATGTTCTGGGGCAAAGAGAAGGCTGCTGGATATAGTAAGATGCCATTATCCGATATCCTTTTTGTGTAAAAAGAGTCATTTCAGGCGTTATATGGTAGAATAACATAATTAAAGATCCAAATTTTGGGTTACTTGGGCTTCGGACCTTATTTTATCCCCATCCCTTCCATTCCTATCCTTATACCTTTCCTCCCGGTCTGAAGCGCCTATTAGTGCGGAAACAGACTTGAAAACACCCATGAAAAAAAAAACATAATTAAATAAGATTGGCAATTTTCCACAGAGAAATCTTTACTTCGACCGGTTTCGACCTGATGATGATGTATCACATCGAAACCGGTCGAAGTAAAGATTTCTCTGTGGAAAATTGCCAATCTTATTTAATCCTTTTTGTGAATGAAATGCTTTAGCGGAAGCTACCAATTGGCAATTATCACCCATGTCTTTAATCAATGATCAAAGTGTTTCTCGTTTGAAACCATCTATCACTCTCTGTATTAATAATACAAATGGGAACGAATTTCCCAGGGCATCATCATTCATTACCCATTCTCAACGGAATGCCTCCGGTCTGTTTCGGCCGATGACTCGCCACAGAGAAATGCCGTCAAAGAAAGCCGGCCTTCTGTGGTACCGGCGGCGGTGCCGGGAATGCTCTCTGCTTTCTTAAGCGCATCACAACATGGTGTCGAGTGATGGCCCACAGGGGATGGAACAGCAGCGAAGCCCTTTGATTCTTTTTTCAAGTGTTCGCGGCATTAGCGCTGGCGGCAAATTCCTTGTTTACGACGCATATTTGCATGTTGATGTCCGCTCGACCGCCGACAGGCGCTAAACTCGGAGGTTGGTCACACTTTCGACCGAAAGCAGAAACATTACCACAAGTGTACTAGAACGGTGGCGTAATTCCGCATTGTTTACAGTTTACACACACAAAATGGTCTAGAACTGATTGCATTAATTTCATTAGAAGACTTAGAGATTTTCTATGGAAAAATTATCTGTTCTTGTATCGGACAAGCTTAGCTATAGTTTTAAAATTGGATGGTAAGAATTAATTATCTACCGACTGCCGTGCAAGACACCTCGAGGACGTGTGGCAGAGGGTGAACCACCAAACATGGTGGTTGTCACCACCAAACATGCACCATGTATATGCACCAAAGTTTAATCGTAGGAGAGACCTGGAAAGGGGAAAAACCCGGGGAGGATTTGAAACTGATTAATTAAATGATTATTCAAATTAACTGAATGATTATTCGTACTTAAGGTGAGATTTACATGAATAACATGCGAGACATACATTATCAGAACTATCTTTCAGTCAACATTGTAAGAAACATACAAAAAGTACCACAGCATTAAACGTATTTCATGCACGCATGCTTTCGGGGAGGATTTAGGAATTAGGACAATATCTAAGCGCTGACTTCAGAGATGCCTCGTTTATAATTGCATGATACTCTATAGTTGCTTGTTTGCATGTCGGTAGTGCATGCTTGGTGACCTTCACCCCCTGCCACACACCCTCGCGGTGCCTTGCAGGGTATCGTGTAGATGTAGATGTAAACATTAACCCTTACAATCGGAATGAGAGGGTATGAAATAAATTTTTGTTCCGATTCTTGTATGTGAACTAGTCTTACGGTTTAAAAGCTATTCTGGTGTTATCCGCAGAACATATGAAACGATGCAATTTTTAGAATTGATATTCGGTAATTTAATAATATATTTAGCGTATCTCCTATATTTTCAGTGAATACTGGGCTAACTAATGGACGTTAGTCTCATTGGCGGTGGGGCATAATACTACTGCGTGAATCAAAGATCGCGGGTTCGAATCACCCCCAGATCTTTTCACTTTCCAGGTCCTAGATGTGCATATCTACATCCGCGTAATACCCTGCTAGCCACCACGAGGGTGTGTGGCAGGGGGTGAAAATCACCACATGTACACTCATGAGATACAATGGCTTCATTAGTCAGAGTGTTCTCCTAGTAAGTACAGGAAATCAGTTCTAAGCATACATATGACTCACCTTAACCTGGAGCGGCATGGTAATCAATGTAAAATGCGATATATGCTGATATTTATCAGGATGAAATACATGTAAAATAAATTAAATTCCGCCCCTAAAAATAATAGGATTTTTTGAAAAAAAATGTGTTGCCATTCCTGGCAGGACTAAGGAAAATATTTAATAAAATTTGCCGCAATTTATGAACTGTCATACAGATTATACGCAAGGAAAACAGTAGATATTATGCATTGATGAAAAGAATTTATATCCTTACGTCACTTGATTACAATTCCACCTTCTTATAGTTAACTTGAATTCCTAAAAGTGATACTTAATACGAATCGAACTCGGGATTTGAGGATTTGTAGGCATGCTAACTCCCAACAGGCTTACCGGTTTCAACACGTGGAACACTATACGATTCGCTATCTGTCTTCATCGCACATTACATTCAAAGTTCTTCATGTTAAGCGCACTTAATGATCCTTCGCCCACACCTCTTCGGCTGAGGAATTTGAGGCCTAAAAAGTGTTCGATGAGGAAGTCCTCACATTCGGATACTCAATGAGCGATTGACTCCTCCGGGGTAATCTCACAAATGAACTTTCTGATTGAATGGACGGGCATCCGTTCTCATTACCCTCACCAGACTCTTCCAAAATCTTATCCCAAGAAGAAAACACACTTGAGCGCCTTCTTTTATTCTTGCTCCCTTCCCGTTCAAGACAACTGACTCTCACCTAGGGCACCTCTAGAGAGCTTGGAAGGAATTGCGGCATTGCGTCAAGGAAAACTCGAGAAATTTAAGTTAAAAAACGCTCCATTTGGTATTGAGCCAACCATGAAGCTATAAAAACAATCGCAACTCTTTCGCTGGATTGTCTGTTGTTGTGTGAAGGTTATACGGGATTAATTACTCGATATCAGTCAGTTATACTCGAAAGGTTTTTTATAATTGCAGAATGGGAGTGTTTGACAGTTACAGTGACATTTTCATCAACAGCATAGAAATATAGTATGTTCGGGAACTCTTCCACCGAAGCAAAATAATCCTATCTCCTCCTTTAATCGAGCCAAAGTCATTGCCCTTGTTTGCCTAGGCTGCCTACTTAAGGCTGACTACTTAAGGTGGGGCCTAACTAGTGAAAAGTAACATCGCTCTTTTGTCTTCTCATCGCATTTCCCAGGTACTTTTTTATAAATCCTAGCTTTCTCTTCACTCGGCCGCATATTTCCCGGATGTGTCTTCCCCACGATAAATCTTTAGTGCTTGTTACACCTAAATACCTTATGGTTTCAACGCTTTCGATCATCGTGTTACTAGTTTTATAGGAATGCTTTATCGAATTATTCCTCCTCCAAAAATTGTTTGCTACACACTTTTTAAGGTTAAGTTCTAACTGCCATTTGTCGCACCACTCTTGAATAGCATCTAAATCCTTGCTAAGCTATTTCCTGTCTTCTTTTGATATACCCCTGTACACTACCGCATCGTCTGCAAAAAGTCTAAGCTTACTACTAACTACAGTACCCAAATCGTTTATGCATAAAAGAAATAGGTATCTCCATTCCAGTCACGAACTCAACAAAATGACCTTCCCCCACCCCTTGATTCCCAAATCCCTACCCTACACTTCCCCCCTCCTGTAACCGGAATGACAATATAACCAGGGTTTGAATTGTTTCATTGACATGCACCTTGAAAATTTCGCTGTGAGACTGCCGAAATCGATCGGTTAATAAAACTATTCTGGAATCATACCAAATGTTTTTACCCACGCTTAATGTGCGCAACTTCCACAAAGTGACGCCTAACTCCATTGATTTGATACCTTGAGAACGTATTCAATCGTTTTTTTATTTTAAGTTTACTCGTGGATTGGTTCCGTCTTTATTACCATTCCACAGAACCCTAATATTAAGATAATAATCTACCTTTCCACCATAACAACAGTTCTGAGTAGCACCGCCCTATAAGACGAACAGGAACAATAGCAAAAATCGAGGATCTTAAGGTATTTCTTCAGATTATATCCCATTTAGTTTCGGTATCAGTATGCTGGGAGATCAGAAACATTGTTCCTGGAATGAAGCCATCGTACTGACTCGTCGCGACGTGTCAATACGCACGTTCAATGGGCTCTGTATGTTGCCCACAGAAGCTAAACGTATCCTTCCACGGACATAATTTCAAAGTGCGATCATCGAAAAAACGAGATTTTATTTCCGGTGTCGCATACACGGTGGCAGAGATTTTCAAACGTACTTTCCCGAAGATTCAGTGTATCTTGTGATGTGAATTGATTACGGTTCTTTCGTGTGCATGAGAACTTATTTTTCAAACCAATAGCATAAAATCGGTGGAAAATGGGGTTAATGTAGTCGCATAAAAATAGCGGAAATCCCTATTAATCAATTGCAACTAAGAAATGCTACAGACGAAAGTATGTTCTGTGAAACACTCATTTTTTTATTCCGTGAAACTACAACGAAAGGTTCTCTAACTTCTTTATTTGGGATATTGTCAGCGAAAAACATGCGCTTTGCAGCTGCTCCCGAAAGTAACAGTAAACAGGACTATATGTTGTGCATATTAAGAGCCTTAATTCAATACGAAGATTGCACTAAAAACTGTAGCACCAATCATAATGCCGTTGCTTAATAATCTCACTATATTTCCGTTCATATCGGCGACTGCTCCTTATTTTTTGCAGGAAAATACACACTATGGGCATCGACGTCTTAATATATCTCTCTATAATTTTATATTTAAGGTCTAAAAATACAATTTGCGGTCTTCAATTTTGTAATATAGTTTTTAATGCATTCGTAACATCATTGGAAAATTTTTCCGGCCTAAACTACAGCAGGAGATTCAGCCTGTACTGAAACCTACGATACGAAAGAGGATACCGACTTATTTCTTCCAGCAAGTCGAACGCAATACTAAACTTGGCGTTAAAAACCTAGCAACTCTTTGTTTGTGGCAGCTATCATGTAAATATAAACAAACGTTTCGAATAAGAGGGTATATTTTCAAGAAGAAGAACTGTGCCAGCAAAGATTTCCCGTTGCATCTAAAGGCCGTTTTACACGGTCATTGAAACTGCGCCAATTGATGTTGATTCCGATTGAGCAGTCGTCCGCGAAAGTCCGTGACGTAGAAAATTGCGAGGACGCTTGCTTGATAGCTTTACACGGTGCAGTCGTCCCGACGCGTTGGTGCATTATGCCAG
Source organism: Platycnemis pennipes (assembly GCA_933228895.1). Taxonomy (NCBI): domain Eukaryota; kingdom Metazoa; phylum Arthropoda; class Insecta; order Odonata; family Platycnemididae; genus Platycnemis; species Platycnemis pennipes. The sequence goes on from OW121850.1 coordinate 118,250,443, forward strand.
TGCCAATATACCATTCAGTAGCGGTAATACCGTCAATATATCACGTCACGTCACGTTAAGTAGCAATTAATTGGACATGAAAGATGCGATAAATTATCACCACTTTAAAATATGTTTTAAACCATAGTCTAAACATAATAGTGGAGACCCTAGTCCCGTATACTTAGACCAAAATTTGCACCACAAACGAACGGCTGTGGGCCAAGGTAACGACTTCTTCCTTTACGAACGAAATTTAAGCTTCCACGTGATTAATCGCCCAGCTTATCATTATTGCACTCTATTTACTACCTAAGGAGTTGAGTGCAAACAAAAACACCCAACTCAATCGTCAACAATCTATTTAATTGCTAGAATTCCCCAGGCAGTTCTTCGCCGCTACATTTGCTCCTACTAGTGAGAGAAATAAACTTCAAACTTGCGCGAACGCATGTATCAGATTAGAACATATTCTAATTTGCTCGCAAGCGTTCGCGCAGTGGCGCTGCCTCTCCTCGCAAGTCGTCGCTTTACACGTCGCAATATTTCTTGCGGTAGTGTTCTCCCAACAGCCTGCGCAGTATCAATGACCGTGTAAAACGGCGCGAATTCTCGGCGCGACTGTAGGCGATTGTAGGAACTACATCCGTCGTCGCGGGTAAAGCTCTGCAGAGCTTTAGTCGCGGGCAGCCCCCTGAAGCTTAATGCTATCGCCTTATAGCGAAAGCGTACCATTCGTGTACGGTTTCAGTGTTTCGCCACCAGTTGTCGCTACTGCCTAGCGATGCTAGAATTTTTTCTGGATGCATTGCTTGCATGTGAAAACATCGGTTAGTAATGAATTGTTTAATTATTTAGTGGCCAGTTAGCGTAATTTAGTTTGTGGCCATTTCAGCAAGAAAACATTTCCAACTCTTGCGCTATTGCCACTGTGAGTTCTTTGTCAAAGATATAATTGTCATATTGTCAATAATTATGTCAAATTATGTCAAATGTCATAATTCCTTCTCTTGATCACAAACCAAAAGAGCAGACGACCAATATTTTTTTTATCATATTATTTTCTGAATTAAGAAAATTCGTGCATAACTTGCAACAGTTATTTCAATGAATTTTCGTTCTTCTGATTAAATATTTTTATGTAAGGAAACAGCTAATCATAGAGCTCTGAAAAACCACAATAGCTGTTTACAAAAGTTGCACATAATTCAACGATCTCCGGTACTGTTATGTGCGAGTTAAACGAAAATTAAGAGCCGCTAGTCCTTATTCCGACACCTATCGGAATTAGAGAATCCACGATCTTTCTAACTCATTCTTGAAATTCTCACTGTGTATCCATTATTTCTCCTAACTATGCATGCTGCACTAAACAGCAACAAGAGGCTGCTAAGCGATATGAAATATATATCACTTCCTAAAAATGAAACACAGAAAATTGGTTAAAATGACACCTCAAGACGCACGCCTTTCGCACTAGAACACAAAATTTGCTCTAATACAACCAGCGCCACACCTGGGACAAGGTAACTTTTTGTGTCTCCTCGTTGATAGACTCCAGTCCCATATTTAATGACAACTGTCCACCAATTCCAGTACTTTTAGCAATGCACCCGTGTGTGGGAATTATTCCCGTGTCGTAATATGGCGTAGGTACCTTATATCATCCAGATATCCACCCATATTATGTGGTTGGATTTCTCTGTAGGAAATTCAGAAAATTTGTACACTGCATTGATTGTTCCAGTTCTTTGGATTCATAAAAATCTAAAAGTGACGTCAATATGTTAGCATTGTTGAATTCTAGGAGTTCTATTACAAAGGATTCTATTATAAACCTTTACATTATGCTGAGGCAAGTGGAGAATTAGCATCCTTATTAGCAATATAATGTTTCCAGATTGCTATTTCAGAACATTAGAATTATGTTTGGACAATGTGTTTTACATTTCCCTTTGAAACACATGGGACTGATATGATAACACATATTTTACATTATTTCATTTTAATGAGACTTAGGCAGCAGTATAAAAGAATAAATGCCGACTTAATTTTTAAAAAATCAGTCTACCGAAAAATCCTCTCATTTTCATAAAACATGATGCAATTTAAAATTTTGATTTGCATTTCAAATTCAATGTGTTTAAAAATGTTTTGTTTGACAATAAAATAAAATCAGTATCTTCGCCGAATCATGGATTTCCTTGTCTCATCTTATCTCTCTGTATCACGTAGGTATTTTCTGAATATGTTGAGTGAGCTTGAAATGATAAAAATGCACGTTACAAGCATAATGAGTTAATTCTTTTACGCATTTTTAATAATTCTTGCATTAACTGCATTATTAATAATTGCTTCTGAATGTATATAATATTGCCACAACGCTTGAATAGTTTTTTAATGTCGTTAAAGTGCTGTGAAGGTAAAGCGGAAATATGCCTCAAAGTATGAGGTTCTTAAAGTTATAAAAGGATACTCTTTATCAAAGTAATGTTATAACACTATCACGTATGTTGAAGACAAAACTCAAGCTTATGTTTTTATTAGGTACTACACTTATAATTGGCGTTAAAAGGGTTTACATTAAATTGCAATTAGCGCGTGTCAACTTTTCCTTAAAGGTTCGAATTTAAATAATTGAAATTTACTGGTTAAAAATACTTATTTTACTTGAATATTCTGGTCATATGATATTAAATATAAAAAATAAAATGTCCTTCCTTCCGTATTATCTCCTGTTAACAACACTTTGCCTCTCTGTTAAACTTACTTTGATTTTTAAGGATTCCGCAAACCCCTGTGCACCTATAAATGTCACAAAAAATTAGCGCGCCTCCTATGACCTAATCATACGTAACAATATGAAACTTAGAGAGAATAAGAAACAAACTTAGCGATGTTCAAACGCTTCTCTGCCTTATGACGAAAGAAGCTGAGATAATTTCAAATCCACCATAATGTTTTGTTCCAAAAATGCAAACATAGCTGCGAGATTTGTGCACTTGTCACCCACGTTTTCCACCCACTTGCCACGTAAAATTAATTTTTTTCACGGTGGATAGAAATTGAAAAATTAGTACGAGTAGATAAGGTGTACTTCGCTTGAGTTTCAAATTTTTGGGATCCATATTTTCATTCCTGCAACTCTTTAAATTAGATTATTTCAGTGCAACGCTCAAAAGCTAGCATCGCTAGATGCTAGCGACAACTTGCGGCGGAAGAAGGAAACCGTACACTAAGGGTACGAATTTCTTTGTTGACATTCCTATCCTATATATTAATCCGTGGTCGCGGGCTGCGAACAGAGTCATCTGTTGAGAGAAGGCTGCGGAAAGCTTCCTATGCTGCGTCCTCTTAACGGCTTCGACGACTGTAAACATGGTGTAGCCCTCGGAAGCGAATCAGGACTTTTCGAAGCGGGCTTTGGCTCTTTCCTCTGTCGGCTGCTCTTGACCCATGACCCCTCGCTCTCTCTCTCTCTCGGACTCTCTCGCAGTTTCGAGGACCGCCTCGAAACCCACCCGATATCATTCTGACCCCGAGCCGAATATTAAAAAAGTTGTTGATTCTGATGCCGGAGACTACCTCTCCGCGAGCCCCCATTGGACGCTGGTCTCGATGGCGGGTCGCCGGGGCCAACTCCGCATTGATTGTGCCGCTCGATCGGTGTGGAACATTCTCGATGGCGAGCAGTCACTTCGCGCAGATGAAGACAAATCACGGGTCAGGATCGCTCCTCAGGTTAGAGCTGGGGTTGAAAGGGAGTGTCGCTTCGTGCTAGCATCGCCTCCACTTCCATTCTCACGCGTTCCACTCCCTCACGGAACAAAACGCGTGCCAAGACATGGGCGAACGTGGTGAATTAAAGGATACGATTTTATTTCAAAACATTGCTCTCGTTAAGGTGACTCAGGCGCTCACATATCAGTGAGGTTCAACGCAGTATCAACCTAAGTAGTAGTCTAGGCCTTTTCAGTAGAGGAGGATGAAACCGCGTCAATGATTCGGCGTAACTAACATGCGTCAAGTAAAATATAACCCTTCTTCCTCTGCGACGAACACGGAAGTTGGCTTGAAACTCTACCGAGACACTGCCCGAGTTGGGATAGCACTCGAAGGTCATCCCAGGCGGTATGTACTCTACGGGAGGACCATCCATCCTTTTCAAACAGGTTCATATCCCTCCATAAATTTTATTACAGAATCATGCCGTTTGGAGAGCATCTAATTGCACTCGGAACAGCACTCGGTCCGTTGGATGGGACGCAAAACAGTGGCCACTTGGCTCCTTTCGCGACAGTGGGTAAGAGCGGTTCAGACTTGAAACCACAAAATGTAAGCCAGTATCAGAGCCTTAACTCTCGCACTTTCAGTTTAAAACAACCACAGCAATAATAGGATTGTTATTAATTTTCTTTCGAATTAAAAGATCATGGTGTAGTAAGGAGAGTGGCAGAAGTCAGACAGTTGAGAATGTTTTGTTTAAATTATGATAACATGAGCTTTGGGATTAACAGGGTCTGAAAACCCGGTATCAGCATTAGCCTATTCTTATCGGCGGCAAGGGACTCAGGGTTTAACGACTTGCTTGGCTGAAGGGACAGCTGTAACTGGAGTTCTCTACTCTCAGTGCACTCACTCAAGGATCACAAGCCCCCTAATTTTTTTGCCAGTTCCAGGATTCTAACCCTGTACCTTGGGTGTTAGAGTCGATATCGTAGCCACCTTCCCAATCCGAGCCCCATACAATCATTATGGCCTGAAAATTAACTTCAACGTAAGGCCTTGGGCAGTGGCTCTGCAAACTTCGGATGCAGTTGATATATAGCAGATGCTTCGAATGGAAACAGAAAATTTTGTTGAGCACTGCTAGTAAAACAACGAAAAAGATAGTATTACAGATCACCGACTCTGCTCCAATGAAACCGATAAATTTAAGTAAGAATTATGGCTGTAAATATTCACAGTCGCTGAGTCAATCCATTACCAAAAGGGAATAGGAAAATGGTAGTCTCCACTTTGATTGGAGAAAGCGATAAAAAATCACCATTGTGGTGGAAGATTCAAATCTTAAGACAATGAACGCTGTATTGATAGTTAAACCAAAAATAATTGAACGCAAATCTTTCATCAGGAATTGAGTTCAGGATATTATCTCACGAGATCAGCGACGTCATTCCCCTCCATGAACATATAATTAGTAGCATTAAAGCTTTAAATCGGTTAAGGTAGGATTAGATGCACATTATTTTTCCTACAGCGCCAAGTTTTCTTATGATGTCCTTCTTTAGTGCTTCATACTTCCTACCTCTCATAACCCTATAGAGATGGTTTGATGTATCCAAAGTTCCCTTTCTTCTTTTACCCAACATTCTTCCCTCAATCACGTCCTTCACAACACACTCCTCTTACTGCCTGTTCCATACACTACCTCTTCATTCCCGTAATGTCTTTTTTCCTCCGCTACCATCCTGTGTTATTCCTCGTTTGACTTCCTTTCCACCCACCATACTTTCTCCATACCCACATCCAAAAAGCCAAAATTATACTTAGATAATTAAAGACATCGAACGTGCGCTCAAGTAAATATAGTAAGTGATTTAACGCAAACAGAATCATCATATGGAAGTGATTTACTGGCCACTTCAGATTATCCTTGTTACGTACGTCATTTTCATCTGCTTTCCGTAAGGTCCATGTTTCGGAGCCAAACGATGAATACGACTCAAATCATACCCTGATGACTCAACCGCGCAAAACGCAGTACCTTTTTTATGTGAAGTCCTTGGATTCTTATCATAAATGCTCATTGCGTTGTTTCTTTCAGTGCGCATCGAAGGGGGTGAAACGGAGCGAGTTAGATCGCATCGGTGCGGTCGGTGCGCGAAAAAGAACGCACCACGGGTCACTGACTCCATCATCGCGGACGAGCGAATTTCCCTCTGTTTACGTCGATGCCGGTACGTCACACTGGATCTCGCTGGAATCGACCCCGGGATCCGCGGCCGTGACGCAAACCGTTTCCTTCCGCGGGCGTGGACGGCGCCAATAAAATTGGACGACGCTCGCGCGATCTGGGGGAGTGGTCGCGCGTCGAATTGATGACGCCGTGCGCTCATTGGCGGAGAGGAGCGGAGGCCATTTTAACTCTCCCGATGGCTCCAATTCACTCAGGACTCACCTCCGACCCCGCTCTCCACTCCATGCCAATTCCAATTTCTCCACTTCGTCGTGTGTTCGTTCCCTCGCGGGATTCCCGGAGTCTCTCTCATCCGCCGAGGCCAATCTCCGGCATCATGTCGCGGGCTTAATTCAAGCCGTGCTCTCTGGACAATTAGGACGGTCACTGCCTTCGCAAGATTGCTTTCTTTTCCTTGGGACAACGTCCCGATATTCGCTACCGAAGCAATGCGATGCAATCCATTTCGCCTTCGCGGATGAGATGAAGAGCGAAATTGCGCAACAATACGATAAACAACACGAGGCAAAATGAAAATCTGAGATCGCCAGTATATCCCTTCCTTGTGATGATTCTATTTGCCTTCAATCACTTGCGATCTTTACTTCAGTATGCATTCGATGTATTTAATAATGGCGTATAAAATAAAATAGCTTTTTAGTCTCATACTTCAACAAATTTCTTTTTCAACGAGCGTTAGAATAAACATCCAGTACTCAAGTTCATGCAGGATTTCTTAGTTTTTAACTTTAAAAAAAATATAATAAGAGTATTTAAACCTAATATGTAGTGGATTATGCTACATTGCTACCAAAAGAAAATCACCATTTCGAAAAATCATTAAAAACATATTGTTTTTTTCTAAGGAAATTAATGAGTTTTGCTGTGTTTCTAAATGGGTGAGACATACTGACAGAGTCTTAAAAAATTAATCATTATGTCCTCAGTGGAATGGAAAAGTAAATTTTTAGTTGAATTCTCGGCTTCAAACTATGGAATGAAAATTAAATTATGCCCAAAATTTCATTCAAAGGCAGCAAAAAGACACTTGTGAATACCAGCGCTAGACTCAAAGGTTGGGGATTAATTTAATTAAGAAGCATTTAAGAGCAGGGATTAATGATATTGGAAAGGATAGGGTTGAAGTTCTTTCATCCCTGAATAAAATGGGATTACACACAATGTCCTTCATGATGTACCCTCTGCACGGATTTTAGGTACATAGATAATAGGAAATGAATTACAAGTCTGTGATGATACTAATTGTGTCCTTGATAATGATATGTACTAAGTGTGTCGAAACCATGGTCGATACTAATGAAACAGTGGGGAACGCAAGACTTTTAATTCATTTCATCTGAGAGAGTTCCATAAAGTTAAGCCGAGAACTTTAAATCGTATAGGTACATATATTCTTTTCAAATCACCCATGGTTTACTATGATCGCGCAGTAGACGCAGATAAGAAAAAAGATGAGCTATATTCGAATGAGAACATGACTTCCTAATAAACTAATTTCGATCTGAATTTTCTGCTGGATATAAACAATATTGCGGATGGGGAATTCGAAGAAACATCACTGAAATAGAAAAATGAGCAACTTCCACTATGAAAAGGTTTATTGCCTTTAATTAGTTTTGTGGTTGCACTAAACCTTTTCACGGGTGAATTTTCTCAATTTTTAAGTGCAGTTATGTTCCGTTTCGACTCAATCACGCCTGAAATCTCATGTTTTAAGGAAACGTCGTTATTAATAGTTGAGCCCGAGCTAAATCTTTAATGAATCATTTTTGACATATATGTGAGATGAAAAGCTATCTAAACACATTTTATTAGGTAGAGATCTATGCTTAATAGGTAATGGAATCTTTTTCGTGACGGTAAAATAGTGATATATTGATTGATATTATGTTGATTTTATATTTAACTACAAGGGTGTAGGCAGAGAATCAGCGTCTACAACGTGACTCAATTGTTCTACGCATTCTTCCTTGCCCTCTCCCGGTCCTAAGTATGAAATCGAGGCTCTTCTCGAGCGTCCATTGGACGAAAACTGTGCTTACGTCATGAACATCACTGACGTTAATCTCATCTGACGACTCCGAACTGTGTCGTCAACACCATCTGCCTACGTGCTTGCCGAGACGGTACGTAGGGGGCCGTATGGGCGTTACCTTCTCTTATCCCTCCCCGCTTTCTTCTTCCTCTGGCTAAAGCTCTACTCAACCTTGAGCTCCGACCTAGCCTAACTGGCGAGAGAGATACGTCTAGCCGGTCGGCAGGGAGGGCGAGGCCGTCTCAAACTTCATTCCTCGCTCTTAGAGAGCTTTGGAATGTGTTTTCATTAGCGTTTAAAGCGAAGAAAGGGAAATTAGCTTTTTTGAGGTACTCCGACTGCTGATGTTATAAGCACGTATTAGCCAAACTTAATCCTAAGACTTCTATGCCCAAGGTGGCATTAGAACCGTGAACATGAAATTACCTGTCTTTGATGACAACCTTGTCCTAATGGGTATTCGAAAAAAAAACTTCCGCCTTTCAAATCATGTAACATACATGACAGAATTTATTTGATGAATATGGACATTTTTTTAAATCAACATAAAAGCCTCATCACATTATGCAATCTTAAGACGTTTAAATCATAATGTGCAGCCTTTTAACGATTGCTCAAGTTTGTTTTAAGATTGCACAATCGACCGTGGTAGCCAGGTCGGTAACGCTGAAGCTTGGCACTCAAAAAGTCTCGGATCCTAACGACCTGACTGGGAATCAGGCCTTGGGTAATTCTCACTGGGTCGTGGATGCTGTGTTTGTCGTTAGGTTCATACGTAGACAGTTCGATATAACTAAGTAGAGGAGCCCCCGAAAATAAATTCCACCTCTACGAGTACAAACAATAGACGACGGGAAAAATGTTTGTTAGGAAGCGATACGGAGCAATTAAGTTTACCACTGACTGTTAAAAATCAGCGTATTTCATTCCGCTCATCACAGAATTGGGTCGTTTACCATATTTTTATTGCGGATTCTGATAGAGTTTGTAAAATAAAAAGACCCGTATTTTTCCGTTTTTTGATCTGTCAATTATTTCTCGAGTTATAAGCGGCGAAAAACTGATGTTTTTAACCCTTTCGGAAAAGTGGGCGTGGTGCAACCTCTGACGTCATTGTCTTCGTCCAAACACAGCTGAGCCCGCGAAGCTTCTTCGCCGTATCGCAAAGTAGGAGACACAGCTGACTCTGCCAACCAGAGAGGTTGCGACAGGATCTGTGCAAGCAGACATTCCGAGAACCCCCCTCCACTCCCTTCCGTTCCCCTTATAGCAGTCAAGGACGGGAGGAAAATGACGTCAATGATATCAAACCAGCTTATTCGGTGGGCGTCACCTTTTGCTTATTTTAATTTTTGAATTAAATTCAGTGCATGATAAAATTTAATTATTATCACTTCAGTTTTGTAAGAGGAAAATCGAACAGAATTTCGAGGTGTTAATTACCGTGAGATGCACAATGACAAATTATGATATAATTAAATTTCACGCCCATCAATTATTGTAAAATTCCCAAACTGAAATTTCGCGGTCGATAATTCACTCAGATAAATGGATAAAGATATTGAAAACTCACCACAAGATTGATACGATGAATCATCACTCAATTCTTCATTTGCGATCAAGTCCGGTCTACCCGGATCGTCTTTAAAACGGTTTCCTCCTGAGAGTGCTGCAAACTCAACTTAGTTGGACTCTGTAATGAAAATGGTCAAACAAATCAGGAATGAAATTACCAAAAAGGTTCATGATTTAACGTCCCATTCGACGTACGGAGTACTGAACTCAAAGTGCTCTCCACATAGCACTCTATCAGGGACTAGTATACCAGTGAAAAATCTCTAACACTGCACGGATTCGAACCCGATCCCTCAGGATACTACTAGATCCCTAAAATCTCCTCAGACTGGGAAAAGTTGTATCTGATCGGGATTAGATGAGAGAGTAGATAATCTAATCTGGGGTGGAATCACGGATGTATCTTTCGCGTTATCGCAATCTTAATCGTTAACGCTTACCCCTAGAGTAGCGCACGGTTAACAATAACCGTCTATAAAATTCGCTCCACTGATTGTAATAAGCAATTTGAAGTGCTGTGCGAAAAATGAAGAATGGCGATCACGTTTTCTCTGACATAAGTTGAATCGAAAAATAACGATAACGCTAGCGCACTCCTTATGAAGATCCATGATCGAGGCCCTGTTCTTAGCAATTGTCGCTAAGGGGTCTGCACCTATCCACACAACTTTACAAAAGAGATCGACAATGCAAAGAAAGAGCTGCTAGTATTCGTATTCAGACCATTAGGGTGGGAAGTCAGATTCTACCCAAGGTGCATGCATACTTCTAAGACTCACCTTCTTCCCTGGGGTGTGAAAGTACGTACGTCGAATCGGCTTTTCTGATGCTCTTCCGGATGCTTCCATCCCAGACCGATCCATATTCGAGGCGAGGTGGACCGAATTCCATTCCAACTCGTCCCACTTAGCGCGGCCCTCGGCCACTGCCCGTTCGCTCGATGGGAACTCCGTCGCCTCGGAGGCCCCGCGACTCCCGTGAGTTCGTCGGACCCGAGCACGACTAAGCAGGCTCGGACCCATTCCTTGTTTCCCGATTGTCTCTGTACGCGGGGAGAAAGCAGATGGATCTAAGAGGAAAAAATCGAATGCAAAGAATCCCTAAATGGGTCTAATAGCAATATAAAATTTGACCACCACCGATATTAGTCTAATATTTTCTTCATATCCCCTCGACTTGACCGAACGTCTGAAACCAACGTTTGTCCGTCCTTGCTCCCTTTTGATCCACCGGCCGCTGCAGTCACGTTGGTTGTCACACTGTACTATAAGAGAACAGAATAGGCATCATAGCAAAGGGATAGGTAGGGGAGATATTTTTAGAGTATTCTGTAGTGCATGATGCATGTATTAACCCCTTAAATACTATAGATACTAACAATCAAGTTACATGAGACAATATAGTTGCTAGTTTGCATGTTAGTAGTGCATGCTTGGTGATCTTCACCCCCTGCCACACACCCTCGCGGTGGCTTACAGGGTATCGTGTAGATGTAGATGGTTGTATATCAGTCTGGTGACCCTAAGGTCCCTTTTTCGAATCTCGCTCCGGGAGTTAATGTAATGTCCTTCTTTGGCGCAAGAGCTTAGGTTAGGCGGTACGGTATAACCTTCGAGGCTGGAGCGCGTAAATAACTAGTATATTACTCCTTTGTGACCTTCAATTCCGCCTGTGACACCCACGCTTCTCCTTCCTTTCTATATTTACATCCTCAGTCACCAATTTCTCATTGAAGAAAGTAAAACTTGAACTATATCACCGTTTGGAAGCATACCTGACGATAGCACGATCGACATCAGTCATCGCATCTGAGGTTGGTTTGACGCAACTTTAATCCTTTCCAACTTCCATTTCTGTTGAATTCTAGGAAGGGGTTTGTCTTTCTCTGGAATTCTAGGATCGGATTACTAGGCTGGCGCGTTAACAACTTAACATCCTCGGCAATTTTTATTCCTGCATACATTTTTACTCCTCTCATATGAATGGCCTCTCCAAATTTCCAAAATTCCAGTATCAGCCATGCATTCATCATCAGCCCACTCAAACACCCAGTCATCAGCACTCATTTGCATTTCAAACAATGTCCGAATTAATGAAACTAATAGAAGACAAATATCCATCTTTATGGTTTTTCACAACGCGTGAGTGTTGTCGAATCCGGAAGATTACAGAGGTGCAAATTACGATTTTTTAACTCTGAGAAATTTCCGATGCCTCATTCCTTTCACGAAACGAGAAAACGCCACCATCATTTAACCTAATATCGACCGTTCTCTGTGAAACTAATTTGATGATATCATCTTTCTTTTGGTCATCTATTAAAATAGAGGAGTAGAATAACTCAGTTTTTTCTACATCAAGGAAAAAATGAAGTTGTCATAATCATACTGCCAATGGAATTAAAACGCACATGCGCCAATAAATGATTAATGATTGCACTAGATTCAAGGACGAGTGATTGTAAGCTCCTATCCTAAAAGCCCATTCCATTCCTTCGGAGCAAAGAAGAGAAGGGAAATTTCAATCGGATAGCTTTACTAAAGATGTTAGGCACGTATTAAAAACACCAGCGTATTATGCTAGATTCGACCAGATAAATAAGATTAGATTGTCGTACCGATAGATTCAAAATGGGCATTTTTCCCCCGTACTATAAGAGAACAGAATAGGCAGTACAGCAAAGGGATAGGTAGGGGAAATATTTTGTAGTCTGAGTAGTCTGTAGTGCATGATGCATGTATTACCCCCTTAAATACTATAGATACTAACAATTAAGTTGCATGAGACAATATAGTTGCTAGTTTGCATGTTAGTAGTGCATGCTTGGTGATCTTCACCCCCTGCCACACAACCTCGCGGTGGCTTGCAGGGTATCGTGTAGATGTAGATGTAGATGAAGAAGGATAGAAAAACATCGATGCCAGGGTGAAGGAGTACGCTTGATCCTTCCACCTTCTTCAATAGAGGGCATAGTTGCCGCCTTACTTAGAGTACAGAGTTAGCACGGCACAAAATACACAATTGCACATTCCTTAGGCACAAACGAGTTCTCATATGGTGCGAAAAATATGATATGCATTTGAAAGAAAAGGTGAACATATACGCATCCTGTGAGCAAAAATTCTTCCAATGGATGAGCTTTTTTAGGCGCTTGCATGTGTAGCAAAACATTAAAGATAAACTGATTCTGAAATATTTCACGCACGTAGTTAAGGAGGTCAATAATATCTTTTGTCTTTCATTCAAAAATTCTAATGCTTTGGAAGGTTTGGTCTTATAGAGACCGTCCATCAGTGAAATGAAATTCAACAGAAGATCAATTCTGATGATTTAGTTGAGTTGAACGTAGGCGATCTGATTGTTTGTTAGAAGTATCGAATAATCTAGCTGGGGAAAAACGGTAGGAGTAGAAGTCATTTAGTGAAGCCTGGACGATTTATTCGCGAATTTGAATGAGAAGAATAGTTTTCGACGAATCATTGCCTCTGGATGGGGTTGGTTTGATGAGGCTTCCCGTTCTGAAACAGGATTTTTTTCCTGACAGTACGTTTTTCAGCAGCACACGAAACCCTACCAAGTGCGATATGGAGAGAAATTGGAGGGAAGTGTTCCGACTTTAGGACACTGCCTTAAACTGAGGACACTTCTAAATTCAATGGGCCAATTGACATTAGTTTCCGGCCACCCCATCTTTTAACAACAAAAATGAAGAGCATTCATCGCTTTATACCAGGGATGTGATCGCAGTCATACGATAGATATTAACCAATTTACATGCTTTAGTAATTTAGTGTACATTAAACTGGCTTGGTTTACTAATGCACGTAAAATGGTTAATATATATATCGTATAACTGTGTTTAAAAAACCATTTTCATCAACGTGAATAGTAAAACACAAAGATGAACATAATTGTGCGATTTATGTTTAACTTTAAGAAGTTATAAACTATATTATGACGGGTCAGTTGGTACTATAAACCACCCGTGGTGAAGGGTTGGGTCTCCTTCAACGCCGAGGCTCGGACTCCGAGTTCGGGTGCCTCCCAGGTACGGCACGAAACGTAAAGTGCCTTTTCGGATCACATCCCTGTTTTATACCAATCAGCTCCCCATGTCGCGATGAAGTTCACATGATTTTCGTTTCAGTTTCTTCATTCAATACTTATTTATTAACTTCTCTGTCATCATGCAATCTACTTATATCCTTCTTTTCGAGACGGATCCTGAGAAATGTCCACATGGCGCACTTGACATGACAGGGATGCTTTAGATCAACCTAAACATTTTGAATGAGGCTAAAACCAAGAAGTAGTGAGGTGCTTTCTGAATGAGATAAGAAGCAAGAGCAGTAGCAGAGACCATTGCTTTGTGTAATTCCATAATGAAACAGAATTAGGGAAGAAAAACTTAGCGAATCGACTTAAACAATAGATTTATCCAATCAACACGATTCTCCTATTACTCAGCTACCTTCTACTTCCCAATACTACTACCTACTACCTTCTAATGACTACTACCTTCAGAAATTCACAAAGATCCTACAGAGTAATTGAGCACGTCGGTTAAATGAATCAATGTAAGAGGAGTCGTTAAGTTTTAGAGAGTTCAGAGGTGACTGAAAGAGAAATATGCCCTCTTTGCATACCTCTTCGTACCCTCGAATACTTTCAGTATATTCATGACATCAGAAACTAATACGTCTTCGCAGTACAAAACCTGAATTGATGAAGTGGCAAAAAATACTAAATTACGAATTGAATCCAACGCGCCTCGGGAAAATAATTGCTTTGCAAGCGGTATGTGGAAAAAATACAAATTGTTGTGAACAGGGCTATTGGATGATCTCGCAACCTGGAAATTCTAGCAAACATTTTTTAAAAACTAAAACTGAGGGAAATAACACCGAAAAATGATTCCTCTCTGGCTATACCCCGTCGCTACTAGTCGCGCGGAACATTTCCCGGTAGAATTGTTCCTTCGCTTCCGATTACGCCAAATTCCAGGATATCGCCGAGGCGGATTGTTGTGGATAGAAGGGCAAGGCGAAGGAGAGATCGCACACTTTTGGCGATCACTCCAGAAGACGCGCGTGGAATTGTAGACGTGGCTCCGGGAAACAAGCCGAAGGATGTGTTTGTTGACTCGTGCGTGTTGCACACCAATTGGTAGCCAGGCGTGAGATCCACTCTTCCTCCCAAGTTCAGACGGCGCACTATATGGGGTACGGAGGTAGCGCTCACTTTCAAAATCGTAGAACTTTTGAATGAATTGAGATATTAACATAAAATTTTTTTTATTTGAAAGCTAAAACCCCAAGGAATAGAGGAAAAATATGCATGATTGTTAATGTTTCAATTATTATCTTTGGATTGTTTCTGTATATTTCTTGTTAGTAAATGAATTATTATTTTTGAATTGCTAGACTTATTGTTCTTGATATTTTTATTATTTCTGCATATTTTGTAAATTGTTATTGCTGTTAATTGTTTATTTGTGGATTATTACTGTATGTTTCTTGTTAGTAAATGAATTATAATTTTTGACTTGTTATTAATAGACTTATTGTTCTTGATATTGTTATTATTACAAAGGTGCAATAATAAAACATATTTTATCAATAGATACACTTCTCAGCTTTGCAACGGCATAATATTTTTAAATATATCTTGAAACTGGACCGAGATTTACGATTTTGAACGTTATACAACGCAATTCATATGGTTGACATTGGGCAGCGTGCGCTGGGTCACAATTAGTATGTCGCGCGACTCGATACATTCAAAATCGATTTGTGGCTAAACTATTTACGGCATGTAAAAAAAACACATCAATGCTTTTTTGCTTTATTTCTCCCGAAGATAACAAATCTGCTTTTAAAATTTTTCTAACGTGAATCAGTTAATTTATTAATAAAAAATCGTTTGTAACAAAACCATTATTTATTATTTAGACTTGGTTTAGTATTGTTATCAATGAGTATGAGAAAAAATAGTAATATGTATATTTTTGTTTTTAAACATTAATTTTTCGCTGATTTACTTTAGTGTGTTAAAATAATTGGAAAAAATTACGGCATTCGCACACTATCTACAGAATTGTATTGCTATTTGTCATTAGATGCATATTTTTTCTCTATTGCTTAGGGTTTTAGCTTTCAAATAAAAAAAATTAATGTTAATATCTCAATTCATTCATAAGTTCTACGATTTTGAAAGTGAGCGCTACCTCTGTACCATATAGTGCGGCGCTATCTCGCAGGCAGATCGGAAATCGGCTTTTTTCGAGCATTTTATTCGCGGGCCGCAGTGTTTACCGCCGTCCGTTCGTCTGCGGGGATGCAACTTTCTGGATTATTCTGACGCGTGAACCAGTGCCAGTGAGGAATTTTTTAAGCAATTCCAAAGCATTCGATATCACCGACAGCACTCGTCAATCCTAAGATTATGTTTCTCAGATATTCGCTAGATTATCATACCGACTAACTTCTTCATGCTTGCATAAATCTTCCCTTTCATATTCTGTACAAGGGGTACAAAAAGGAAATCGGATGATAGGAAATCGGGAAAAGGCTGATCGAGGCATACCGAATTTCATAGGTCATAAAATAAGGGGTCGGAAACAAAGAACTGATCCAGGTCTACATCTGAAAGTTCTGAAGGAGAAGGAGCAAGATCTGAAAGAGTTTTTCTTCGCCAAAAGAACGGTAGAGAAGTGAAGTGCCTTCCCTGCAGTTTACTAGAGATTCTCAACCTTATTCTTCTAAAAATTTGGATACGCTGCTAATTACCTTCTTTCAAACCGTGCAACTTATTACGTGCTATTCTCTTTTTTTAAAAAAAAAAGAACTACATAATCTGGATTCCAAATACTGTCAGCGTATTGTTGGCAGGGCCCAATAACAGATGTATTACAGCCCTCCTCCACTTCTCGATCGCATTACCCAAGTTTTCTTTTACTAAGTCATAGACTCCTGTTAGCTTGTTTGTACATTTCGCCGATATTCCTCTGCACGAAAGGTCATCGGTAATCGCAGCACTAGAATATGTGACAGGTTCGACGCTTCCGATTTTAGTTTTTTTGACGCATCAAGATTGCTTTAATGATGAACTGGAGTATTAAGGAAGAGACTTATGGAATTCAATTACGAAAGGAAATCGAAAAAAAACTTTAGCACAGGGTAAAATACCTTACCCTGTGGAACGCTAAAATTTTCTTTTCGATTTTCCTTCATTGCTTGAATGAATTTGCCACATTTTTGAAAGATTTAGCTCTAAGTTCCATATTTTCCACCAAGCCTGAATTAAATCAAGTTACTTGGTTAGTGTTCGTGGAGATAACAGACAACTAAATTAATTTGCATATTTAAAGATTGATAGTTATCAAGAAGAGAAAAGATAAAAGTGGGGTCCATGGAGAGAAGAATGGGTCGATGTTTTAAATGGACGATGTACGTACTGAAATTTAACTGCTCCCCTCTCAACACTTAAGTGGGGACCGGTTAACCTTGTAAAAATACACCACTTCTGGGATTCAAATCCAGGCATCATTCCACGATAGGAAGCCCAGAAACCCTCTTGCTGGGAGCCCTCTTTTCACCGAAACAACTCGATTACCCATCAAGTTACTTTGTTTACCACGTAAAAGAGTTACTTTGTTTACCGTACCAAGTGCTTACGTATCTCCACAGTTAAAAGTCTTATTGTATACAACACGCCGTTAAAAACAGAATATTAGGGCAATGTACGTCGCGTGGTCAAATCTCCCGGCTAAATACAGAAGGATGTCCATGTGGGCATTACCAACGCCTCTCGCGCGATGATATGCGGCCGGTCTTTCGACCAAAACCGAAAGGAAAGATTGCTGAGGCGTAGAGAGAGAGGGGATTTGGAGGCGCGGCGATGGAAGATGACGCCGGGTATATTTCGTTGGCTCTGGTATTCCATGCCTCCACGCAGAGCTGACGCGGGACGGGGAGATGGAAAAGTGGATACGGAAAGGAGAAGGGTCAACGAGCCGTCAAAAACAAACAGTCCATGCGGGACACAAACGCACGCTCGAGTGAAAGACCCGTGGGTGGAAGGAGAAACGGAAAAATACTGAAAAAAATATCAGAAGAGGAGCGAAGGTCTCGCGAGCGATATTCGCGCGGTATCGGAAATCGCGAATCGAGGATTGGTGCAGAGGTCCATCAATCGGGAGGGGGTATTCGAGAATCCAAATAAATGAGACGTCAACTATCGGTGAAAGTCAGAAGCTCTAGTTCTGGGTAGCGTGTCTAGGGTGAACGTGGAGGTAGATAGTGGTTCTGTGAGATTGAGCGAGTTGTCTTGCTTTTTATTTTTCTTTAGCTTATTCCTTATTCTAACTTTAAACCATAAGATTAATTTTCCACTTAGGTTTAGGGTTTAGTTGGTCTTTATTTTCCTCTCAATTAGTAAATAGTCGATAGCGTGGTTACTGTAGCGTAGTTTTTCTGTTTGTAGGATATAATTTTCGTTCATTATTTTGTAGGAATAGGGTTTTGTTTTACTAATTTATCTTTAAGTTTAAAGTATCATTTTTTATTATTACGTAGAGGTAGGCTTAGATATAATTTCCATCTTTTGTAGGATATTTTTTTTTGTTATCGTGCATTTTATACCTTATTAGCTTAGGTTTTGTGGTTCGTTCATTTTCTTTGACTATATATTGCATTATTTCATTTTATCTTAGGTTCTTAGTATTCATTGATCTTATAGTTTTTTGCCGTAAATATTTTCCTGTCGAACAACTATCATAACTGGCTAAATATCACACATATGTTGGACTTTGAAATAGTAAAATTTATTCATGAAATAAAACTAAATCGGTGACAGAAAACTATGTATTTTTTAAAGGACTTTTTTATATAATGCATTGGTAAATGATGTAAAGGCTGCGCTGTGGATCCGGTGTGGTGTGGAAGCGAAAAAAAAAAAGAATGCCGGGAGGCGAAAATAAGGGCACGGGTCTTTCGCAGCAATCCTCCTCATCCCCTTCCGACCGACGCAAAGCGCCTCCCCACGGGATACCAAGGGATTCCTTCCCCCCCGAACGCATTTCATCTCTTTCTTTTTTTTATTGTTCTCCTTCGCTCCGGAGTGGGGATGCTGCGGAGGGGTGGAGGGGGCGGGGGAGAAAGGGGGATGTTTCCGAGCGACCGACCTCTCCTTCCATTAAAGAGTGAAGAGGTCGCGGACGACGCCCAATGAGCGAGTGTTGCTTATTCGATATCAAAACTCAGTTGTCGACGAGTTGTCGAGCGGGACGGTATACATGGGGATCGAGTGCCGGAGTTGAGGATATCCCGAAACTTTCCACGTTTCGCCCTTTGACGTTTCGTGCTGGCGCCTCCGTTCTCGTTCCAAAACCATCCTCCGTTCTCACTCGGCGGGAGGCGTTTTTCCCGGTTCACGTCCCGAATGAGGACGATGGAGAAGGTCCTGCTGTTTAGCAGGGACAAGCAGAAGAGGGACTTGGCCGAGGGCGCCCTCGGCAGCGACAATGTGAAACTCGTGTTCTTCACCATGCCCACCGGAGAGGACCTCTCCTCTATCATGGTGAGTGTTCCATCGTGGTGAGTGCAGTGATTGCTGGGAAAGATCGGACGAAATGCGACAATGGGTGACACCAATATTAGTCGGAGGATTTGAGCACTTCTCCATGTAAAGAAACCAATAGATTTAGTTTTCCGGGGGAGGCGATCGGCAGCTACGGTCAACTGCGCTATTTTTAAGAGAGAAGGGTATTTGGTTAAAGGTTGGAATTTCCCAGGGTACGGACGAAGGGTGGAGAGAAAGCTGGCGTAGGCGTTAGCCTGCTGTTAACGAAAGGTACCAAGGGGTCCAAGGGTTTAACGTTCCATTTGAGGGTCGGAGTTCTGAACTAATGGGTCTCTCCACATAACACGAAATTAGAGCCTGATCGGCTTAGAAACAATTGTAAAGAAACCAGGATATTGAATGAAACATATCAGCAGTTTTCCATTAGATTGGTGTTATCGTGGATGACTGCAGTTATCACAATTTATTCGCATCACTAAGAACCGATGAGTAATTTTGGAATAGGTGGGATTTAAGGGGAGCGTGCTACGAACAGAGAGAAACCTACGTCGGCTTTAACCAAAAGGAAGAAGGCATCAAGTGATCTATAGTTTTACGTTCGATCCGACGGGTGCCCTTCTTACAACACCCAAGCAAGAAACAGGGTTGGACCTATTAGCTCTGGATCGCATACGGAATATAATGCAGAACTGTCGAGATAGGGAGCCAATATTTTGGCCTCCATGCTAAACCAATCGTCCGTGCTCTGACGGGGAGACTCTTCTTCCTTTGGCCATCAAACATTGATAACAAGCTCTCAAAAGGACAATTGCGAAACTATCGCACATCTATGCGACTACTCGTCCGTGTGTTGTACAAGTTGTACATGGATACAACTTGTTAGTGAGAAAAACCTATGACTTATTCGTGGCATCAGTATCTACTAAATTATAATTGGTTCCGTTATCTATAATATTTCCATCTTTTTCACGACACGATTTTCAGTTTTCAGTTTTCAGATTATTAACTTCGGCTCCGATATAAGCGCCGTGTAGGCAGTACACTTGGGGTAAAACTAACAGTTGTACTCTTTGCTTCAACCCAATTTTCACGCAGAGTAAGTTATATTAACATGATGAATAATAGTAACACTCGCTTTATCTGGTTTCTCGACCCCCTTGTGGTGCGAATAACGCCTACGCAATGACCTGCGAGCGACCGCGAGGGTGTATGGCAGGGGGCAAAGATCACCAAGCCTGCTCTACTTACATGAACTATGAGATACATTACTACTACTTCATGGACAAATATTAGATCTAAGGGGTCAAGTGCAAATAGGTGGTTAGTACCAGTGGCGCACCCACGGGGGGGGGGGGCAAAGGAGCCCTGCCCCCCCCCCCCCTAGCTTCAACAAAACCCAACTACAAACCAAACCAAAACCCAATCTTTAATTGTCAAGTCACAGACACATGGTAGCAGCAATTGGAAAAAATAGGAAAAACTCGTGACATCATTCAAATCGAGTATGACTAGACCAAAGATAACAGAAATGCTCTTTTATCTGTGCTGTGACACATAACTACTTAGCATAGGCATAAAATTTTATTCGCTGTATATCTGATATGGCTACTTATAGAATGCATACATGTAATAACTAATATGCCCTATCAGAACATTCAAAATATACTGATTAAAATAAAATTTTGGTTACACTTTGCAAAAGATCGGGCAGATGGGGAGCCCCCCTCATAAAAATATTTTTGGTTGCGACACTGGTTAGCACGTACACATTAATGAGTTGATTACTGATTAGGAAAACATTTTATTAAATACATTTATCTGTATTTCACTATCTTGCATGTATTAGTAATGCTTAAACATGTATCATGCACTACAGACTACTCTAGCTATTTTTAACTTACCAAACCCTTTGCTATTCTGCCTATTGTGCTCTCTTCTGGTACGCGGGAAAAATCACATTTTAAATCTATCGGTACGACAATCTATCTCTCTAATCTTGTTTATCTGATCAAAACTTGCGAATAGACGCCGATTGTTTAATATATGACGAAAGAACTCATGAAACCTTATGACGAGAGCAGTGATTTTGATGTTCACTGAGGTCTTCAAAAAGTGAAATGGCTCCTTTAGTATTTTATTGTAATTAGAAGTAAGCAGACTATGCTGAATTATATGCATGGATCTTCTTCACTGAAGTCGGAACATACCACGTGTATCTCCTCCACGGCAATGACATCACCGCTAGTTCTAAGCGTCAATGGTGCACGCTGCCAACCCATGTTTTTCATTCAACCTTCTTCGAATCGCACTCGCGCAACTGATGCAAGGATTCCTTTCCCTGCATCCTCCCGCATCCGCATAGCCACTCCACTAACGCACCACGGCCACAGTTTACAGTGTGCCACGGACAGCCCAACGAGCGAAACCGATGTTTCCCTCGTCATCGACGGCAAAAGTGTCGGATTGAAACTGCGTAGGACTACTGGTTGCCGGGGAAAGGAGTATTGCGTCGTCGTTCATTGGGTAGAAGGGGTTTGATTCGACCGCAGGCCATTCCATATTTCCTGGAGCGAGCCTGCGCGCGTCGAGAGGTAAGAGATGTTTCTTTGACTTTATTGGTGTCTTTCTAGAAAAAATGCCCCAAGAATAATGATTTCATACGTGATAAACATGCATAATTGTGCATAACAGAGCACCAGTGATAGTGCGGTAGTCCATTGTTTTAGAGTGTTGTGCTCCTGACCGGTGGTCTCGGGTTCGTACCTCTGGAAAGGCATTTGGTCTTGTTCCGTCCAAATACTTCAGGCTTCACTTCGTGGAAGTAACTAATATCCATATTAAAATGCACCTCGTACTTTTCCATAGTTTATTAACGGTACGAACGCGTTGTGGAAAAGTACGAAGTGCATTTTAATATGGAACCGAGCAGGATTATTTTCTGTACATCAGATTTATATGACGTAGGCGGCACAGGGAAAGGACTGACTCCCATACCCTAAGATGTGAATTTCATATAATTATTATTTAGTGAGTTCTCCTCGCAACAACCAGTCCAACTGTCGTGTTTTACACATTTCTCCACATTCCAGAGCACTAATGATGACATTGTGTGAACAAGGTGACCACAAATAGAAACTCATTATGGTAACTAGCCATTAGGAACAATTGTTTTCTTGCATGCTGGATGAAATGTGAGATTTGTAGGGTGTGTCAGGCATGGCATTCATAGTAACCTCTCATTGGACACGTAATATATGTAAAGTGTAGTGCATACATATACGGAGTACATGTTTTATGATTACTCACCCTCTGCCACACGCCCTCGAGGTGACTTGCAGGGCTGCCAGTGGAGTTGTTGTTGCAGAGGAATTGTTGTTATTAGGAGAGGCGATCAATAGCCGAGGTAATTTGCACCGGTTAAGATATAGGTGGGTAATAGAATAGAAGTAGGAATATATTTAATAAAAAACCAAACTTTTAAACAATCCCCCCCGCCCGAGATTTTTCCCAATTATTTGTTCGTTCTGATTTCATCTGGGCATGATGATCTGGATCACACTGGGTATTATTCAAGTGTTAAGTGTCTTAAAAGGTGGTCACTAGTTTTGCATGTGTGTGGCTAATAATTGTTCTTTTCATTGTGATATATTATGTATACATTGAACTTCTGCTCTAGGGCCGGTCAAATAAACTGCTTCATAACCAGGTAAGCAGTGAACATTACCAGTGAGAAGAGATAGGAATGAGCACTGTGAAAGGAAATACCAAGTAATGAAATTATAATGAACAGATTTGTAACATGTCGGCACCGAACGAGCAAGGCTGATTTGAGTAATGTTACGCTACACTAGACTTAGCCCCTCCGAAACAAATTTATGGCTACGTGCCATTTACTGCTGTGGAGGTGGAATTTTTCTTTTTGGAAATCAGCTATTGTGCATTTCAGCGAGTGACTCCGCTAAGGTATTAGCGGTTAGTTCGCAATCCTTGAATTAATTCAAGTGTAGTCCTTCAATTCCATTTCCAATGCTAATTACTCGCGGTAAATTATGATACTTCTGCTGGAATTTTTGTAATTCGGCTCTACTGCAAACTTTCTAGGTTTTGTAATCCTTAATTCCTTGTTTTTTAAATTGACTAATCAATTTAATATGCACCCAACAGTAAGATATTTTTAAATCCGCTCCTAAGGCAATGCAAGCTAACGCGAGGACCACTAAGCTATCCAGGCACCACTGATAACAAAGACAAAGGGTTATCTCTGGGAGCTAGTTTTATTGCCCCTTGATGGAAAGTAATGACGCACAAGAATAAGTTCATATAGATCCATAATATTGTTTTTAGAAGTAGAGATCCTAGGCATTTGCTCGAGCATTGGCCCGGCCCTGCAAAGGTCCGTAGTAGGATTACAAGTTTGGAAAACCCGGACCAACTTTTCTGTAAACTATTTGATCTTAGGCCTCTCAACTTCTCAACTGATTTGAAGGCATTTTCCATCCTCTCTAATGTCGCAAACTCTCTACAAAAAGACATAGAGATCGAAAATTTGCACTCTCTACCCAAACATTTTTACATTACAAAATATTCATTCATAAATTCTATTTTAAATTTAGTCTTTTTAACAGTAATTTCTAAATTTTTTCTTCCATGGTTCTAATTATATTTTCAGTTTATTATCATTTCCAAGATATACATTTTAGAGGCTTTAAATTATACTGATACCACCATTTAAGCCGAAAGCCGGGTATTTAAATTAAAATTTCTTCGTTGACCCAATTGTGACGCGGGAATAACCTTTGAGAGGCACGAGGTACTGAAGAAGTGGAGACGAAAGCAAACTGACCAAGATGGTCACTATTGCTAAGAACAAAAGGTCATTCTACTCAGGAAATTTCATAAGTAATGCAATGATGTTTCACCAATGATTTCCTGCGTGACAATGTGTTTTAATTTTGAAATAAATAAACAGTATAACCTATTTTTGCCGTCATCCAAGGAAATATTTTACATGATTGCAATCCTTTCTAATCTGTGTATGTGAGTGAGTGCCTCAATCTGATATCAGCCCTCATTAGTATATATTCAATCTATTCAGATGGACTATAGACGGGTTATCCCATCAAATATTCTCAAGAAAAATGAACAATCGGTTATTCTACCATCAACAAGGATAATTTACGAGATATATTCCCAGAACCATAACCAACAACAGTACTCTTGGAGAAAATCCAATCACTTGGCAATAACCAGATAATTTGGCCGGCGGTGAATTTCTCCTAAAGTGTTGCCAAGATTTTATTGCTTCAGATTCTGCACTACTCTAAAAGATTCTGGATTCTATAAGGTTTATGCATTAGGTGGAAATCCTGTACGTTGAATGATAGTTAAAATAATCCACCATTAATGTCTTTTACATCGTTGATAACACAGTGCTTCCATCTTTCTTCAGAGACTCGCCGTTATTTTTTTCTTCCAACTTCATTTTTAAGCTTTCCGGATTAATATTTTTCTTCCACCATAAAATATAGAGTGAAGGTACCAAATTATTATCATACGACCATCAGTTATCGTACATCTAAGACCTTACACCAAGGGTAAGAGGCAGAGTAAAGAATGGTTTCTAATAGTACGGGAGTTATGACTGTTTCAGGTAATTATTATCCAGAAACAACCACCTATACAATTCTTCACATCCAACTCATTATCACTAGCGGCAAGACATCATCGCTTGGTTTTTCACCTGCCTTCCGATAAATATATTCCGATATATAATGAGGAATACCAAGATCCTTCTCAGTCACGCCCCTGCGATGATCTATATGAAGGAATCACGTGTTAACAGATTAATCATACCATTGTGCAGGAAGAGCAAGAATTCGACGGTGACTCTGTAAAGGTCACGCCATAGGTTTTCCTGATCGTTTCACCATGCAATCCGACAGCAAATGCGCTAAATTCATGGGATCTTCGAGTCCGAGAGATGAAGTTAGGCTTTCCGTACTTTCCGCCTGGATTGCTCGTCGACCTTGGCCGTGCGAATAGTCACTCGA
Organism: Platycnemis pennipes; assembly: GCA_933228895.1. Taxonomy (NCBI): domain Eukaryota; kingdom Metazoa; phylum Arthropoda; class Insecta; order Odonata; family Platycnemididae; genus Platycnemis; species Platycnemis pennipes. The sequence goes on from OW121850.1 coordinate 118,275,644, forward strand.
GCTCATGCGTGCTGGATTAATCCGATGGAGGGATAATTGGTGATGAATGGCAGAAGGCGAGGTGAGATATGAAATGTTTCCCATCGCTCGTGAGCGCTTTCATTTCGTAACGTGGAAGACCCGCACACCTGGAAATGGACCGGAACGAATCGCAGGCGACGAAGTAAATCACTTCTTTGTGCTTCGCCAGTGATTAGGTACACACTTTTGCAGGACGTACTGCGTTTCTGATCTCAGTTGGAAGTCGGACTCACTCTTCTCCTTTAACGTCCATAATTTGAAGTTCGCGGAGTCAAAGCCAGCACGAGTTCAATTGTATTAATTCAAAAATCGAGTTTTACCGCGACCATCGAGATGATATCCGAGGTCGTGGATTTGCGGTTAGCCCGTTACGTCACGATGTCGTCATTATCGAGGTTCGAGAATGCCGAATTCTCACTCAAAAGGCCCCGGGGCACGCTCATCCACAACAATTCAACAGAACAGAATTCGAAATATGGTGCTATCGAAGGCTAGGCTATCGAAGAATGATGAAGATAAAATGGATCGATTGAGTGACAAATTAAGAATTCCTAGGAAGAGTGGGAGAAAAGAAAAGTCTGCTGAAAACTATAAAAAGAAGACGGGACAACCTAATCGGCCATATCTTAAGATACGATGGCGTGATGAAGACAATAATCGAGAGAAAAGTGAACGGGAAGAATGGAAAAGGGAGGCCTCGTATGAGTTACATAGAACAGGTCGTAAAGGAGGTGAAAGAGAGGAACTTCGTTACCTTAAAAAGTTGGTCGAAAGAAGAATCGAGTGGAGGGCTGCGTCAATCCAATCCTAGTATAGTTGACCCATGATGATGATATATAAGTATTTTTCACGAAAACTTGGCACTGGGAAAGGTAATTTGTGATTAAAACAATTATTTGCTGCAATTATGTCACGCAAGACTATCGTGCAAACATAGAACTGCTACCGCGTAACCACTCTTGAAAGCACGAGTAAATACGTTAGCTAATTTTTTTCAGGCCACGGATTCGCGACAACTTTAGTAGCAATGTTATCATCAACATCAGATCCAAGCAGTGTCAAGGAATGTCAAGGCATTGGCCTCCTTTACATCGATTGCGACCTTTTTAAAAACAGTGTTCATAAAATATAGAGATATGGAAAATAACTTGTCATAAAATGTCTGACGATCTAACGTCGGTTCCATTATAATCGCAGGAGAAGGAATTTTTCTTAGCTGGCCGGGAGTCTATTCATTTCATCTTTTGGAAGTGTCAACCGTTCTGCCATTATAGGACACGGTGTCGTCAATTCCCTCGGAAACTGGATACTAACTCTTATGCCTTGCACAAATCTAAATGACTTTGTCTGGCTGGAGTTTTTGAGAGCTGGCGGAACCTAGGGTTTGCACCACAGTTTTTTCCAGAACATTTATCATAAACTAAATTTTCACAAATCAATCAAGATTTCTGAATAATAAATGATGTCAATTCTAAATTGAAGTTATCTTAGATGGAACCTATATACTTATATAGAACTCATAAAAGGGCCACTTTCCTTAATTTCCAATTTACTTTCACCCGTTTAAGATTAGAGTTGGAGACGCTTTATCGGTCAGGGTCAGGGCCAACCTCTTCATATTAACGTAGTTCTTCTCTTTCACGTCCTTTACGACATATTCTATGTTACTGATACGAGGCCTGCCTTTTCCATTCTTCCCGTTCACTTTTCCTTCGACGATTGTCTTCATCAGGCCATCGTGTCTTAAGATGTGGCCGATTAAGTTGTCCCGTCTTCTTTTTATAGTTTCAGCAGACTTCTCTTTTCTCCCACTCTTCTTAGGAATTCTTCATTTGTCACTCGGTCGATCCATTTTAGCTTCATCATTCTTCGATAGCACCATATTTCGAATGCTTCCACCCTTTTCTTCTCCGCTGCTGTCATCGTCCATGCCTCACTGCCGTAAAGAAACATGCTCCAGATGTACATTTTGATGAATTTCTTCCTTACTTCCAAGCTTTTATTTCCAGCTGTAAGTAGATTCTTCTCTTAATAGAATGTCCTCTTTGCCTGGGCTATTCTACTCACTATTTACAATGTAAATTTACAATTTTTAAATCATAATTTGTTTTTTTATAACAATTTTATTGAAAAGTGACGATTTTTTTTACATGTTCAACTATTACGCAGATTTTAATATTTTTTTAATCAAAAACCCGTCAGACAATCAAATCCAAATTTGAACACAGTAAGTCGAGAAAGGCGGCCAAAGCCTATGCCAATGGCACTATTAAGTATAAATCTATTCGCATCCAAAAATCTTTCCTATAACTTCCTAATCTGTAGGGTGCTAATGACATAGGCTGTCTGTCACTTCGCCTAGTAATGTAGCATCACAGTATCTTCGTCCAGGCACCTTGTGCTCGGCATTTGCCGCAATCGCAAGAGTCTTCGGCTAGCCCCTTCACCGACCAATACATCCGGGTGGGCGACAGTACAGCGGCCTTGAAATAAGCAAAGCTCACTGCTCTCGCCTCGTGCCAAGTTATCAGATTGAAGACGCCGTCAGGGGGCAATTTCGCGTTTTCTAGGTAACCGTTGTGAAGCAACGTAAGGTTGCACTGTCACCATTTGGCCATTAATTTCCCGTTCGCGTATGAATATGTCCTTAGGTTCAAGATTCCTTCGATGAATGCCAGTTCATAAGTCATCCATACCATTGCTTTAATATAAATATCTCTGTTGCTATACACACTCATTTTGTAGGGGCAAGTATTTTTATCTTGAGGGCGTTCATTTTGTTAGAATTTTAAGGGAGCCGGGTAGTCAGTAATCAAAGAAACGACAAAAATTGTATTTTCCATTAAATATCAACTTATTGGACCCAATATGTTTTAATAAACATTGATGGAACAGCATTAGAATTTTTAGTTTTTTGCACTATTAATTAGTTTTGACAGTGCTAATCAAATAACTAGTTTAATGAATCTTTAAACTTTTTACCAAATATTCCACGTCTCCACATAATAAGCTGTAATAAAGAATGCGGACCAGCCTTAAAAACGAAGGAATTTTTCTTAGCGGCATTATAGTGATTTTGATGCTCAGTAGGATTTTCAGAAATATATTCGTGTATAACTTCAGTTCGTGAACACAACGATTCGTGACATTACCATGTCTCTTCAGAAATATTTCAATCTACCTTGAAATAATATTTAAAGCCATAAAAGAAGTTAAATCGTTAAACTAATTTAAAAATGAGAAGAGGAAAGTAGTAGAATTAAATAGCAATTTTCAAAGAAAATATAGTTCTAATAGCCGTAAATAGTCCAAGGATCATGGCAATAGACAAGTTGAATATTGTTTTATCTCCCAAAATTAAATTTCATCTAATATTGCTCTAAATAGTATCTGAATGAGAAAGTACCAAACAGCGGCGACGTAAGATGGGGGCAGATAAAGGGTCAAAGTCACGTAAGAAGGGTCGAAGGTCCCCCCAGAATTTGTCTTGGGCCGTTTTGGAAGGTCCCGTGAGGTCCGCGAAGCGAAGAGGTAACTCAAAACTTTTGACATAAAATAGGGTCTACGGCCATTTACACCAGGGCCCTTTGATTAGGAGCAGGGCCTTTTTCAAGGATGTCTAATAGTTCCGAGGCCTCTGGTCCCAAACTATAAAACGCCAACAACTTGGCCGATACGTTTATGAGCAAATTAATTGGCGAGTTCAGCAGGCGGCCATGGATAATTATAAGCTGTGATAGGAATACTTTTTATAAGCACGGGAGGAAAGAGGAGGAGAAATGTCCTCTGATTTCCCCAGACGCAATAACACGGAGAAGGAAATGTATGGGAAGGAAATCATAAACGTGGTCAGCTTGGGAATGCGGTGTAAACGCTTACTTGCTATCAATTTATGATTTTATTAAACTACGTGAGGAGCATCAGAGAAACAGCGCTATTGTTACGATAAAATTGATTTAAGGAGATAATTTTTAACGGAAATCCGGCAAATATAATGGACATAAAAATTAAATAATGATGAAGAAAAAACCAAAGTTATCCGAATCGTTTCAACTGCGCGCCATTCTGAGTTTTCTACTTTAGAACTTCTTTTTGCCCCATCCGGATTCCTAACTGTCCTGATGATATGATCGCTCCCCTTAAATCGCACGCGATTTACGTATCAATGATCTCTTTTTGCTAAACAACTTACGCATGAATGAAAAAGCATAACTGTACGGAACCTACAACTTCAGCGAATCTAATTACACAACTTAGAGCTAAAGGAAAGCGCTTTCATAATTCGATGAGGCAATGCAGGCAATAATATATCACGTGCATCAACATCTGATTTCGAAATCGTTCGCTAAATTACTACTTCTCTGAATTTCCTGTTCTGTACTGCTCTGACTATGCTAAAAAAAGCGTGTGGATATTACTGATAATTACAATTTTATCTCTTTTCAGTGACAATGATGCTCTTTTGCCTTTGCCAAAATAATAACTCTATCTTAAAAACGTAAGCGAATATTTTGTACCAAAAAGCTTTTCGTAACAAAACTGTGTCGAGTCTTAATTTTTTAAATTCAATACGCTGACAAGTCAATTATGAAACAATTGAAGCTTCTTTAAAAAATTGTTAGTTTCTCGATGAAAAGAAAACACATCTTGCCATGCCAAACATTAATGCCGCCCCCCAATTTCATTGCCTCAATAGCTCACTCAATATCCTATATTTTTACTCTTCATATCACGACATGTAGGTTAGTTGACTAGTCTCTGAAAATCAGATGATCCAGCAGAATTCCTGCAGGATGAATTTTATAGCGAGTTACTTTAAATGCACATCAGGTATTTAAAAGGAAACATCTTCTTGAACGAGAGATAAAACGAAAAAAGCAAATAATTATGGCAACCTTTGTTGAAAATACTGCATTTGGATTAACTTTCAAAAAAGTGTTATAAAACTTTAGCAACCTTTAGAAAGAAAACTTTGTTGCAGATAACCGGCAGAACACGGAAGTCAGGGTAAAAACAGCTGCGACAGAGGTCAAAACCCAAACAACAACATGAGCATCATTAAAGTTCGCCTCTGGACACTCAGCATATTAATGTTCAGATATCAATTAACTTTTTAGTATAACAAAATCGAGGATATAACGTGACGATACATGATCTCATATCTTTTTATTAAGATCTTACACTATATCTGAAAGTTGGACATGCAAAATTTCATATAAAGATTGGAGATGAGTGTTTAAAGATTTAGTTCTTCCCAGGCATATATAACCGCAACACAAACAGACGGAGGAACAAGAGGCCCGCGGTAGTCAGGTAGTTAACGCGCAGTCCTAATAAACCAAGGTTAGAGTAATTATCTCTCATCGAACATCGATGTGGTGACCATATAAGAATCAAGCATTGAGGATGCAATATAGCCTTAACAGCACGTCTATCTTTTCATTTATTAACTATCCAGATTTTTTCTTCCCCTCCCATCACTTTTAATCGACTGACGAATTAAAACCATTGACCACTCGCTTTTATAGCGGCTTGCAGTAAAATATTATTACATACACATCATCTTATTACCTGAAGCTCGGAAACGGAATAATTCTATTGCACCATATTGGTCACCGCCTTCTTTGGTCTAGATAAAAAATATCCCATAGGAAGATATAAAATCGTTAACACTGTTCTTGAACAAAAAATTAATAATATAGCTAGCGAAAACAAAAATAACTCCTCTTATGTATCCATTGATTTGTTGTGATTGACAATGTATTATTTACTAACTGGATCAACAAAATAATTGAAGTTCTCTATTATTCTTCCGACCGTAAATATCAATGCACTCACCAGTGTCTTCTTTGTTGCATTCAGGAGGAGACGAAGGAGGGCGGATTGCCTAACATGGCAGTGGATGACGACGACACCATCCTCTTAGAGAAGAAGAAAGAGACTCCTCCGGGAGACAACAGTGGTACGAGGAGCCCCGGGACCCAACCGGAAGTGGACAGCCCCGCCGTCAACAGCAGCAGGGCCTCTTCCGTATTCACGGACCTCACCGAAGTCTCCTCCTCGTCCACCGGCTCGTCGCACGCCTCCGTCTCCATCCCCAGGCATCCCTCCACCCCCGCATTCCCCCAGCAGGCACAGCCGCCCCCTCCCAGGGCCGGCAGGCAGCACCTGCTCTTCAAGAGCTCCTCCAGTTTCCAGCTCAGCGGCTACCAGGGTAGCGGCCTTCCAGGAAGCCGGGTGGCTAGGCCCTACGGCGGCGGTGGTTGCCTCTGCTCCCACCACTCCCCCGGTTCCTGCCAGTTCTCCCGGTTCCAACCGCACCACAATCCCCTCTCGTCCTCGCGGTTCTTCCCGCACCACCACTGCGGCGGCAGCGGGCAGGTCCCCTCTTCCCCGCCCGGCCACAAGATGGGTCACTTCCAGTTCGGGGGTCAGCTAAGCGCTCAGGCGCTCCAGAGGCAGATCCAGTGCGGCAGTCCGGCTCACCACCAGCAGCCGGGGTCCTCAATTGGCGGGTCCAACTCGGCCTTCCAGCCAATCGGGGGCCAGTTCCAGCCGCCCACTAGGAGCGCCTCTGCCGTCGGACTGGCGTCCATGTCCGGGGGCTGCGGCTGCAGTTGCGGGTGCTGCTTCTGTTGCGAGTCCAGGTTTTGCAGGAAACAGGTGAGCACTGTGGCGATTTCCCCGGTCAATGAGTAGCTCCTCTCTATCAGAAAGTTGCCGTGTAGTTCCTCCGGTAGTGCTTGTCAGAGTAGTTATTCGGCGGAGGATACCGATAGGTGTGCCACTGAGAATAGATTGGGAGCAATGGGGAATTATTATTATTATTATAAGTATTCTACCGGTGAAGGTAGGTTAAAATGGACATTTAATTCTTCCCACCCCCTAAATTTCACACGATGTCCCTCTTCAGCCCCACATACCTCCTGCCACCTATTATTCCATCCAAGCTACCCGTTCTTCTTCTCCCTCTATGCATCAAATTTGTTTCTCGAAGATTAATGATGTACTTGATGCCAAATTTTCTCCCTTATTTAAATATATAAGCCAAATTTTTCCACACCCACCACAAAGATTATTAAATGACGTTAAAATGTTCCCGAAAATCGACGAAAGTCACGTGATCTGAAACGCCTTCTGACGTCACTGCACGGTATAAGTTCCATATTACTACGGAGATAGACAGTTATATTTAAAAGAAAACGAAGTGAATATATTGCATTGAGGTTTTTAGCCGTTTCTCGGAAGAAACGATGACTTAAAAAATACTTAAAAAAGCACATTCCAACAATTTCCTTTGGTTGACTCCCTTATGGCGGCGTTCTTAAAAAGCCAGTGATTGCATAGACGTAGTAGAAATTCTTGGGCACTAAACAGGCATTATATAATTAATGGACGATTTGCTCGTTACCATCCATACTACGTAAATAAAAAATCGAAATACAATCGTTTATTGCAATAAACAAATGAGATAAATACATACACGTTATCGCCAAGTATTCATTTAGCAACTTATCTCCACGCATAAACAGATAAACAACGCCTATAGTTATACCATGCCGTGACGTCATGCAATGACGTCGTATTTTTAAGCTGCCGAAAAAGTACAATTTTCAAAGATCTTTGTAACGCAACTTAATTCTCCAGAAAAATTTTCGCCAAGCACATTTTAGCTAATAAACTTCTCATTAAAAGAGTTATAAAAATAATGCATGTTCCCCATTGGGGAAAGGTTAGAATATTCTAAAAAAATGCAGGAGCCAGGCGTTGAAAATAGTTTACACTTCACGAAAATTGTCAAGGAGTATACCATTGTTGGTTCCATACGGCGAACAAATGTTGTCCTTAAAGTACCCCCCACTTAGTGTTGTGAAACATATTTCCCACTGCCGGATTTCGATCCCAGGTTAACGGGATAGGAAACCGGTACCCTACTCAAATCGTAATCCAGTTCCCCGGTAGACTTTAAGCTTTTTGCAAATTGGTATGTATTGAATAAGGAAGAAACTCAAGGAGCGAAGGTTCATATGGAAGATAGGCTTTAAAACTCGGGAAACTAGGAAAATAACATCAACAGGGGGACTATGGCAATATTATTGAGCAGCAAACTTCTCCGGCTCCGGCCAGCCCTCCCAGTACTACACGCACCGCAATCAACTTTTCCGGGTGTGACATTTACTGCAAATATTAAGACTGAATGCAGTTGTAGATACTATTCATAAGATTAAAAGCATTATTCCTATAATAATCGACTCCTGAAATTGTACGAATAGAGCTTACCTCTCGCATAGTCTTAGGGTGTATTATATTTTTCATTGATGTTTTGCTGCTCATTGTCGCATTTGTTCTCTTGTGACACTAAGGGAGAAAGGAAATCAAAGAATATTTGAGCTGAGGTCGTCCAGTGGTATCAAGCGAATTTGATCCACAGCTTCTGGCTTGAGGTGAACGATTTAGTCATCGAAGTTTTTTTTTACTCTCACGGCGCGGCGTCCTTAGCTCTTAACAATTCCATCAGGAGCTTCAATGAAATAATGCAAACATTTTTTAATACCTATTTTCTTGACATTATCATGACTTCGACATGGTGTTCTGGAACGATGAAAAGTATATTTAATAGTGGTAGCTACAGTACTTAGTTTAATCATGGACGTAACACAAAGCTCAACAACACCATAAGTCGATCGCGGTAGCCAGGTCGGTTACACGCCGGACACGATACCCACAGACCCTGAGCTCGAATATCGCCTCAAGATTGCTTGGACATTGGGATCTTGGATGGTACAAAATGACCTTTGCTGGTGGTGCGTCTGAAACTCACGGGCACTTCAGCTCTACAGAGTAATTGCCGGACATGGGTTCCCGGAGCGAAAGGTACACAATAAGAAGTAAAATTAACTTTATAGTCTTCCACACCGCTTCATTTGTAAGAATGATGCATGAGATGTTGACTTATGGAACTAACGGTACATACAAGGATAGGAATGGAGGGGTATAGAGGAAGTGTAGAGAGAATCCCCATGTCGGTATTAGCCTGTTCTTAAAGAAAGTCGGCAAGGGGACCACGGCTTAATACACGAAGGACGGAGTGATGAACTAGAATACACCCCATAAAGCATTCTAGTAGGGACATTTACAAAAAAAAATATCTGCCACTGCCGAGATTCGAACCCAAGTGTACCAGGTGAGAGGAGAATAAGTATTCTAACCACTATACGAAATCAACACTGCTAAAGAAATTGGAATATTACAACGTTCATTTCATCCCATTATATCTAAGTACCAAGCAGTGCCTTCGCATTCAATTCAAGTGGTGTTCAGTGAACTGAATTCCGCGAACGTCATGAACCGGTAAAAGAATGAAGCGTCACTTTTCGCGAAATTGAAAAAGGAACAGAGATTGAGCTACTGACCCGGAGCCCCAGGGGTCGAGGAGGCTATCTGAGCACTAATAATGCGTTCGCGCTTTGCAGGCGTGTTTATCATTCACTCACGCTTGCTTTTGCTTCTCGATTTTTCCGACGTCTGAGCCTGATTCGTGGGTGGGCCAGTTCGTGAAGCCTGCGGATCAATTTTTCTGATTAATTGGATGGCTTTTCTTTTTACTTAATCTCAAGAGCTGCTCTCTTTTATTTTGTGTATAACGCATCCAAGCTAGAGACGTGACACTAAAGCGGCATATTTACAGATATTTGCCGGTTAACGACATTCCTTTTGCTTTGCGTAAGAAAAATTGGTACTATGAGGAGACTTATAGCACGTGAATTCATCAACGAAACCAACTCGCAACTCGCACTTCGATTTCCTTTGAAAATACATTTCTTAGATGATCGCACGTAGAATTGCTTCGTCAGTGAGGAAAGGCAAACATGTATCAATCGTAACATGTTTGAGTTTTCTTCTTCTCTACAAAACAGTTCGTTTTTTATTCATCGTTCGTCAAGTGCATGATTAAAGATATTACGCCGTAACACCTGACGAACAAAATTCTCTTTGCGTAGAAGCATCACCATGGAAGAAGGAGAATTTCCCATAATTTTAAGGCCTATATTCCATATGAACCTTCACTCTTTCATTTTCTTCCCTGCTTCTTCCATGGCATCACTGTCAAAAGAACAATCCGTCCAGTTTAGCCAGATCAGCAACCCACGACACTTATGTCATAAGTTCGAATACTTCCATGGGCATGGAGGCCATGATTTTACTAGCCTTCATTTTAGGCTAGATGGAGCGATAAAACCTATTATAACGTCATATGACTAAATGAGAGCGTATCGGCATTTACTTGGTGGTAATGATTGATACCCATGTTAAATAAAAAGATCACTGGTACAATTTCCACACTTTATTCCCTTCTAAACCTCCGACCATGGTTCCGGCACATTATGTCGTCATCAGGGTGATTGTCACATGCTGGCACCCTGATGATGGCATAATTTGCCGAAACCATGATTGGAGATGTGGAAGGGAATAAAGGGTGGAAATAGTACGAGTGATCTTTTAATTTAACAAGTAGTTGCAGTCCCTTTAAATCTGAAATTTACACTGAAAAAATTAATATAAATAACAGCGTAAACAAATTCTGCCCCGTAATTTAATCACTTATTCGTAGTGGGCTATTGATGAAATCGTATTTATCTAAATTTAGCAATCTGCTCGACAGAGAGTATGTGATCAACATGATGCAGAGATGCTTGTCTTAGCCGATTTTCTTTCGAAAACCCCTGTCTTCTCTCCTATTTTTCTTACATCATCTCACAGTTGAAATTGTCCGAAGACTGGGAAATCCAAATGCCAAATTAATGATGGAAAAGGATGACTCCGAAACCAGTTTTTCGATTGTCTAGGCAATCATCAACGGGGAGAGCAAGGTAAAACAGGTCAGCACCTGTCGAAAGCCAAGCGAGGAGTCTCACAGTTGTTCAGCGCATTTCCCAGCCTGACCTACTTTTATACTATACTGTCTTTGGCGAATATAGTCTTCTTGAAGATCCATTAGCGTTACGTATCCGGGATAAACAGGACCCTTGCACTAAAAAATTGTTAATCCCTTTTTTCTAATGAGCATAATAGCCGTTAAGGCAAGTGCCTGGGTTTTAATTGAGGTGCCATTTTGAATTATGCCCTATGAAAAAGACGAGAGTGTCTTTGGTGAGTAGTCGAGTAGGAATATTATTGAGAACAGGTTATTAGTCTAGTAATTGATGTGTTTATCTTACAGAAAGAGTCCCAGCAAAAAATCTGAGAAGACTGAGAATGTAAGTAGGCTGGCCCTTGAAAGTCAAGCTCTATTGCTATTTTTCCCGAGTTATTCTCATGATTTTTTGGGCTAGTAGTAAAAGGAAATAAAAAGTATATGGGGATTGGGTTGGTGTGGCGGCCAGAGTACAGATCTCCCATTCTGAGGGCCCGAGTTCGAAACCCAGAAGTGACAGATATTTTTCATTGGTATACCGGTCCCTACTGAAGTGCCATGTGTAGGAACCTACCTTCACTACTTCGTTCTTTATGTAATTACCATTCGCTAATAAGAGCAGACGCTGGGTTTTTTCTCCATTCTCCCTACCCACTCTAAAATTCCCGTCCTTATCCATCCATTCACCTATTCTTAATGGTGTAAGAGTCCTAATCTGTCGATCACATACCATAAATAACCACCAAAATTCATGTGCAGCAAATAGCCTTAAGGTCACTTTGCACCGTACATTTTATTGTACAAACGAATAATGAATGAATGTATGAATGAAACGAAATGTAAGAAACTGAACGAAATTGTATGTTTGGCTGAATGGAATTAGAACAGGTTCTATTTTCCGTTCAGTCATTCTGACATACGCACAAGCGTTCACACAATTTGCCGCTCTACGCGGTACAATTTCTCATACAAGCCTTTGTACAAGAAATTGTACAGAAAAATGCACCGTGTAAAACGGCCTTAAGATTGTGGATACTTCTTTCACAGCATCATTTTCGTTATCAATTGAGAATACTACTCCAGAAACACCCTACTCGCAGTAACTGGATTAACGACTTACTTTACCAGATGAGTAAGTGACTTGAATTACCAGAAAATATTAGAATGATGATGATTGAATTCGCAAAATATTAACAAAAAAAAAACGTTAACGCGTCCGCGCGCGGAACTGATATCCCTAATCGGGCCCCAGACCTCTGATCTGTTTCAATCTCCGCTGCCTTTGTAATTTCGAAACGGAATATTTCCTAATTATTCATCTTTCGAAGATTAAATCTGCAACCACGATATTGAAAAAGGTCGTACGAGTCAATGGACCGAAATTCGGCAGGTTTCAAATCATTCCCGAGCAAAAATAGAAAAAAAAATGTCGAAGTTTTCTTCAGTGAGACGCTCACACGTCGCCGATTCATTGAAACGCCCTTCAGAGCCCTCGCAACTCTATCGGAGAGAGGCCGAGTTAGTGTTTTGGTCCGCGTGGCCTACGTGACGACGAGCGTGCGATCTTCTCCGTGGTAAGAAAGATTGGCCTCTCCCGTTCCTCACACTTGAGTTGACCTAATGGCGTTGACGATTTGCCCGGCGGCAAGGTCGATCGAGACCCTCCCCAACTGTTTTTAACTGCGAAACGGTATTTTTTTTTGTAAACGCGGACGGTGGCGTCGAGTAGCACAAGGCCTTTAACGGTTTAAGCGGGTATTGCGAGTCTCTTGTTTTGCGGATGGCATGCCGACACGGGGGAGAAACTTGCTCTATTCCTGTTGGCTTTGAACTTGGCGCAGGATTGACCTTCAGCTCTCAGAATTCCTTTCACCTCGGGAGAACTCGTGATTCTCATTCGGACTACAGTAACTAGATGGCACATTTATTTTTTTGCAATGGAGCAGCGGATGATTTCCTCGAGGATGATCCTCCATGTCATAACTCTATACCTAAACAGTACGCCAGTAGATGCCTAAAAGAAGAAAGGCGGAAGGAAATTCACATTCGTTGCCATCCAAGGGGGACCACTTCTTGGCTCGGAATAATTTTTCCGTTCTCACTTCTGTCAGCAACATCATAGAACGCATGCAATGGATTCAAACGAACAGGTCGAAAAGATTGCAAGGTGACCTCACTTTTGAGTCGTTGCATATTTTCATACTTCACGTCTCCTTTCATTGTAATAGCGCGATTGATGTCAATGGCCATCGCGAAATTAATCGACGTAAAATTATGGGAATATTGTACCCCATGCAATACATCATTCTAGAAATAATACCTATCAATGGATTCCTTTTTGAGTAATGAAGAATGATTTTTTTTGTTTGAAGTTGAAGGGTCTTAGAACTACAAAACAAATATTTTATCGCGCGTCCAAATCCATTTTTATATTTTGCTATGCTTTTAACATGGTTCCTTAAGTTTTTGGTAAGTTTTATTTCTATAATTTATCGCTAGCTTTGAAGTTCTTCGTAAAAAAACGGACTTTATATAAAATCATTTTAAGACTAATTACATGCTTACCACAGTTATGTATTGTCGTAAAAGAGGAAAGGGATGATGAATTCGAACGGCGCGGCGGCGGTTGGTCAAGCTCGCACGTTTTCCTTCGAGCTTCAAATTTCTTCCGGTAGGTTAGAGCTAGGTGCTGCATGATTGGGTGGCCACTGAGAGAACTAAATCGTACTTGCGCCCGGGAGAATCTTCCGCGTATTGGAGGAATTCAAAGTGCCGCTTGAATAAATTGCCTGCAAACTGGTCAAGATTTTTGAGACACCATTTTCACGGGATTTATCTGAAAAAATCGACCAAAGACTGCCTATATTTTAATACCAGCTCATCAAAGTGGGTTGAGTAAAGAGGATTTACCAGATGTGAGCCAGGTGATAAATGGGAGGAAAATGAGTAACATTAATTGTCTTAATTAATGTAAAAGTTAAGTATGACTCTGCATCATCAATTTATTTTTTCGTACAACCACTACTTCTTCCAATTTAGACCGTAATTTCTTTTCGAAGATTCAATGGGCATTTCTTATCTTAAAATAGCTACACCTCATACCGCAAAAATGTATGTTAAATCTAGAAGATGATTCGCTAAGCTGATGAGAAAGGTTGATAGATACGTCCCAACGGGACAACGTTCCTTTCCGACAAAAGTATTTTACCTCACAAAAAACTCCCAGAATCCACTCCAGAGGGTCAGTGGACCACAGAAAAATCATTCACTCACTCACACACCAATTTAATTAAATATTTATAAAAAACATATAGTGGCTGGAGGTGGGATTTCTAGACTAAAGAAAACTGTTGAATATACATTGCGGTATTATTGGTAGTAAGAACATGGTATTTCAGAATGCATCGAATACTAATTTTTAAATTAAAATATGTATTAATCTTAGAGCGGAGTTTATACGATGAAATAAGTAAAATTAGGTCAAAAGTATCTTAATTACAGTGTGTTGAATGAGTTACCCAATTCGGATAATGATGATCCGAAGTTGGGTGTCGGGTTGGTGTGGTGCTAGAGAGCCATTATTCCATTCCGTGGGCCCGGGTTCGAATTTTCCAAGGCGGATTTTCATTAGTGTACTAGTCTCCTTTTGAATGCCTTGTGGAGAGCACCCCGGACGGGACGTTAGGCCGTGGTCCCCTTGGCGACTTTCGTTAAGAGCAGGCTAATGTCAATGCTGAGTTTTTCTTCACCCGTCTTCCGTTCCCTGAAAACAACTACCGTTACCCAGTTACCCATCGATCAGATTGGACTGAAGGCGTCACTTTGTGGAATTTAGTTACGCTATTCATGGTAACGAATAAAAATAAAAAGGTTTCAGTGTATTCCACACAACTTTTTAATAACGGACCTAGGTTTTGACAAATTTTCTCATTCTCAAGGTAGAGTCATGAGAATGACAAAATTTGTCGAAACCTAGGTCGTATATTAAAAAGTTGTGTGGAATAGACTAAAAGTTTTTTATTTTTATTCGTTACCATGAATACCCATCTATCCTTTCTGGCGCATATGGCCTCATTGGTGATCGCCTCCCCAAGTAATAAATATAATTAATCCAAATTAATTAGCCCAAATCTCTTCCTCCCTCTCGAGCGCCCTCAACGGGCCAAATCATAATTACAAAACATAGCAAGCACGCGTACACTCGCCGCGGCAACAGAGGGAGGGAATTCAAAGGAACAAAAAAAATGGCCAGTTCTCGAGCGAACAGACCCAATGACACGACTTATGTAAGTTTTGGGGTGCAACCAGTTAATACTCCGTTTCCACTACTAGCGTATGTACGCGCGTACCAACCAGCGATGCGTTCCCACGACACTCGTGAAACTCAGTGCTGCCCTCCCTTGGCATCTGACTGAACAAGTTGATGGTATAAGTAGTTTACAAACACATTCAGAACTCCAGCACATTCTTCATGTTTTTGCCGTTTTAAAAATTATGAGACACTCATTCTCAATTGTTCATCAATGTACAGCCGACAAATATCCATTTTTACCAACTTTATAGAATATCGCGATTCATTTTTCTTAGTTTCAGCCCCGCCGCCAGCGCCTAACCAGTGTGAAATGGCATGGTTCGGAACTACGAGTTACGATGGTCCTTGCGTGCGTTCCCACGGTGTTTTTTGGTCACACGCGTATGTACGCGTGTACATACGCTAGTAGTGGAAGCGGGGTATAAGGGTTAAATAATATTGTTGCTCAACTGTTTCTTCGCTTGATTCCCACAGACTGGCTTGTCCAACGGCAACCTCCACGGCTCACACGAGGTCCTCATGGCGTCGGACCGCCATGCCCTGGAGGCTCCACAACCGCCGCCACCGCCGCCCCCGGGGTCACCGGAGAACGGCCCGCAGGCCCTGACCGCCGAGGGCCTGTCCTGGAGGCGGCTTCACATGAGCCGAGCCAAGCTGAAGGCGACGGCCACCACTTCCGAGCTCCTCTCCGGCTTCGCCATGGTCGCCATGGTGGAGCTGCAGATCAACGAGCCCACCAACGTGCCCGAGTGGCTCTTCGTGCTGTTCGCCATGTGCACCACGGTGCTCGTCTCCGTGCACATCTTCGCCCTCATGATCTCCACCTACATCCTACCCAACGTGGACGCCGTCTCCAAGATGCAGCAGCAGTGCATCCAAGGGGATAACCAGTCCTCGTACTCACACTTCAGGTGATCATGGGTGGTCTCTACGAGTGTTAATGTGAAGAGGTTATCTGCCAAGAGATTCTAGTTGAGAGGTCAATTAAACGAATATTGGGATTAATGGTCATTGATGATGGTAGCCGTTAAAATATTTTTTGATAATTCTCTGATGAACCTGAGTCCTCAGATGACTTCATGAATTTGATGCTTACCGTATCGACGTGCTGTTTTAAAACGTATGGTTGATATAGGTGCAAATGTGAACAAGTAATATTCTGCACGCATTTTTAACGGTTAAGTACCAAAGTATCTACACGACACTATAAAGAGCATCACGATAGCTAAACGGTACAGCTCACTTAAGATTCTACGCACTAGATTAGTTTTGTTTATGACCCCTACTATATTCCTACACCTCTATTTCTTATTTACTCACCTATTTCATTATACTTGGATGACTCCATGTGCCTTTCATCTTGCAAAATTTTAAATCGATAATCTCATATGCCTGTACCACCCATATAAGTGAAAGACTTGTAAGATAGAAATTATGCTACTGCTCGTGATAACAATCATTTGTCTAGTCATACTCTCCATCGATAGATTTTTGACATGGAAATTGGCTACCGAGATATTTCTTCCAATGCTTGAAAAACTGCCTAAGATAGAAAAGCATAAAAGACAAAAAAATTCAATTCTCCATAAAAATACTGTTTTGGAAAATCATTCTAGTTGTTTTGGGGTACTACCTAAACGTTTTAGATCGAAAAATATTGGCTTACTATTTTCACCTATGCTTCCCTCCGATCAAAGATTAAATTGTAGCTATGTATTTATAAATATCACTAAACACTAAACACCAAACACGTGAAAAATAATAGATCCATACAATTTCTTTATGAATAGGCTTGATGACACCTAACTTACGTTATCCGGCAGTTTTTGCTATCTACATGTCACAAATTTCACGCATCCTTCCAAGCCCATTACGGCGGCTTACAATAAGTAGATATAAATGTGAATCAGCATCATGTATGTGTTCCTAACTCATTGAGCTCTACCCTCATCGACCAAAGTGCTGTTTGGATCGAAAACTGGGTTGGCATTTAAGTTAATTTCATCAGAATTACCACTAATTACGTGTTCCGATAGATTGAATAGAAGCTGAATTTCAGGTACATCAATGTACCACCGTCTCTGTTAATAAGTAAATTCAGAGGTCAATGCAAACCAATTGGTTATCTTATTGTCAACAGGTTATGACGTGGTTGAGCTAAACATTTCGTATGTCTGACCTTAAGAATTCCCTTCCGCAGGCATTCGTCCTACTCGAGCGGCGGAAGCTTCTCGTCCGGTCCCGTCCCGGCCGTTCTAGAGTCACCACACGAGAGGATGAGGACGTTCATCGAGCTCGCGTGGGCCTTCAGCACAGTCCTGGGCCTCTTCCTGTTCCTCGTCGAGCTGGCCATCCTGTGCTGGGTCAAGTTCTGGGACCACTCCTTCACGGCGGCCTGGGCAGCCACCGTCATCGTCATCCCCGTGCTGGTGCTGTTCCTGGCGTTCGCCGCTCACTTCTACCACTCCCTCGTCGCCATCAAGTGCGACACCTCGGCGTCCGACATGCGCGACCTCGAGCGGATGAAGGCGGACCTGGACGCGGCCGCGAGGGACGCCAGCGTGTCCAGCAACGTCTGAACCCAGACCTTCTGTTCGGGAGGGTCGAATTCTCCCTAGATTATGAAGATACCGCGGGTGATCCTGGTGTAGCAGTGTTCCAGGCTCAATCCGGCTGGAATTTTAGAAAGGACTCCCCTTGGACCCTAGGGCCCTTTGGACTGTGCAGCTAATAATGCTCGCGCGGGGCCCACTGATGATAGATTGAAAAAGAATCAAGTTTCCTCAACTATTGACCTCAGATATGGGCAGACGAGGAGTGGAAGGGTCACTACTCTGTTCAGTCTGGATGTGATCTCCTGCACTTGCGTCCTGAATCATTTCCATTTTGAGGGAAACCATACGTGAAAAACTTTCTGGGACGGATTTCTGGCTTAAGGGACGAGGTATTCAGATGCTTATTTCATCAGGATCGCCTTCTTCCCGAAGAGAGTGATGAAAGTGTTAAGGGTATCTACAATACAGAGGAACTGGCCTACAATAGAACGGATACGTCCCGTGTTCTGACGTATTCAGGCTGAAATGTATTCGATCTCGACATATTCGAGAGGAAAGGGGAGTTGTGCAGTAATGTTCTCCTCATTTCTTCCAAAAATATTGTATGCATCTTTCATTCTGTGATCAAATACGCTCCTAAGTGGTCTGAAAGAGTACTAACGCACTCAGTAACAATACCACATGTTTATGAAAACTGGGAGGTGTTCTTGATGACCGAGCTCCGCCATCAGCATTGAATACCACCTGTAGTGAACGCATATTCACAGAAAGAGTATGGTTTATTGAGATTGTTCTAGATCGAACAATTACCACAAGTTTCATTCAACTCCTTTTCTAAGAACTAGGATAGCTGTAAATAAATTTGTATTTTTTCTGGACGACAACATTAATGTCTTCCTGAATGCTTACTGTCTTGTTAGCATCACGTGCTGAGAAGAGCAGAGACGATTAAGAAATTATAACTTTTACGTTACGCCATTATCAAAGACATAATTTGTATAAGTATTGGAGTCGTGAGGTATTTATTACATTGCAATTGATGGAGTTAAGCGTCACAATGGTTCCGTACCATTGGTTGCCCAAGGATGCTCTTTCTGCCATGTTTCTAACAGAATTAATGTCAATTATTCTTAAACTTGGCCCGTGACTGACTGATATTGGCGGGAATGAATCCTTGAAAAAGACGGTGGACGCATTTCCAATGTTTTTACCACTCTTGATCAGTGTGTGACCATTTAAACTAAAAAATCATAAACTATTCGGTGGTTTAATCCTAATTGCTGGAACCTGCTGATAATGACATATTTTAAGAATGGGAAGGGATTATGCACTAATAGCCTATTTCCTTTCAAGCTTTATGACTTTGAATTGGCCTGGTGCGATGAACAAAATGTGCCTCCCATAAAACTCATTCATGCTCTCTATTGCAATAGTTAAACATATGTATCTCAGATAGAATGGCGGATTTCAGCGAGCAATTTATTATTTTGGTAACAGCATTTGTAATAGTTGCTGCTGCTGGGCATTCAGTTATTAAGTAATTATTTTCAAGGGTCGCAGTTGGTATCATTATATTTATGATGAGGTATTATTTTTAATTGGAAAATGAGGTGAATCATCGAAAATGGAAATGCAGCCACTAAATGAAAAAACTTATAAAATTCCAATTATCTCCTTTTGAGGATGTTAGTTAAACCTTACCTAAATGGTTAATCCGAAAAAGAGCTATGTAGCAGTCTGCGGAATAGTCAGTCAGTTGTCATCGCAAAAATACACGAAGAAGAAATAAACATTTCAACTAAAGATAAGTGAGTATCCTATATAAGTTTAGAAGACGAGTCACTTCGCCACGGTATCCTTAATTACGCAAAGATGTTGTTTGGTTTGATTTCATCCCTTTACCGAGCACTTCAACGGAGAGTAATTAATTTTGTGATAAGTACACGAGGATTGAATGCGTGAGGTCGCATTATTTAGGGAATGTTTTCCTTTATCGCTGCACTTTCAAATTATAACGACAGTAAAAACAATGCGGCCAAAACTCACATTTAGCAAATTTTTCGTCCGAATCGTCACTAGGAAATGGTACTAAGACGGCATCCTCATCCAACTCTGTAGCCGTGAAATCAATCAGAGTCATACGAACCTACTCCACGGCTATACGTTTTTCTTGGACCTATCCCACGACAAAACAATAAGAGTTTTAGACGTAAATACGAAGAATATTTGAGGTGATAATTACCTGGATGATAATAAGCTTGACTCACTCTGAGGTTATTCATGGTCAATATTAATTACCTTGCGATTGGAGAGCGCCTTCCACTGATACTATTGCATTTTATTTTACTTGGTCTGGTACAGTACCGCTGGAAGTGAATATTTGCGGATTAGGTTAACTGCGATCAAGTACGAATTTCGCGTGAAAGGACGGCTTTCATCATGTGCTCGCCGAATTCCTTAACGGTGCGATCGCTAACGAAAGAAGCGGGGTCGTGCATATTTGCTCCCCAAAATAGCATTAATTAATTTTAGATAGATTAAGAGGATCAATGTCTCCATGGAAATTGATTCCGGGTGATGCAAGGGATGCAACCCCTCTCGTCCAAACTCAATGGGTGAGACATGAATTTCACGTTCGTACCGGCGCAATCAGGTGTTCATGTGCTATGTAATTCAACGAGCCAAAATGAACAAAAAAAAAAGATTGAGCGAATGAAGAAAACAGCTGCTCTTTACGGTGGGCTCACTCTTGAATTATTCCTATGCAACTTTTAAATACATATCAGGAATCACATTGGATCCATTATGCTATTGCTCCATAAAACATTCTCGCTTGAATCGAATGTAGCCTTAGAGCAATTTTTTTCATGAAGTTGAGGAAGTATAGTGAAGGTTGTAATGCTATTGCATCACTAACGCCAGGAAATATCGGTAGGTGGCCTCATTATTTAAGTACCTTACTTTTATCTTAGCCATTTACTACATTTTTGGCTGTCTTCGCTGATTCGACAGCATAAAAAATTCTTATTCTCAGAGTGGCTAAGCGGTGCATTCACTTCTGCTTCGGGAGTTTTTTTCACACCGAAAAAAAAGCAGGGAAGGTCCAGCAAGAGGAATCTCCAGTGAGATTCTTTCGGAGAAATATACGTCTGACGATATCGAACTCCCCCAAAACGAATTAGGCGCACAGTCGCCGCGGCAATAAGAACGGGGAGCAATGAGGCCACTTAGATCACAAGGCATCCTAATTCCTTCACGTCTTTCAGTATTAGAAGATACCAAAATCCTGCGCGTTTTACGCTTGGGAACGAATATTTATTTAGGAGGAACGCATGGAGGGTCACTCACCTTCCTTCCCAATCCCCCCGACCCCTTGGCCCGCCTGGAGCGTCGGCGACATGTGCCCGGCGATGGGCATCCGCGAGGGATTTGTGTGAATTGCTGGACAATATTACTTGTAAATATTTTGTATTCCATTAATAAATTTTGTTCTTTTACATGAATGTCTTTTATTTCTTCCACTACTTCACCAGCCTGGTAAACATATTTATGAATGGGGTACGATAATAGAAAATACCGCCAAACTCTGGAAATGAGTGACAAAGAATAGTTTCAATTTTACGTTTTAAATCATACACGAGAGTTCATCAACAACTTTGTGGGCTTAGATCGACATCAAGTGAAGACTAAATCACTAAGAGGGAACTATTGGCAGAAAATTTCAGAAAAGTCCGAGAATATGTATTGAAGTAAGTTTTTTCAAACTGGGATTAGAGTCCGCCTCCATTTTGTATATTATTGTCAAGGTAATTGTAAAAAGGGTTCGTCTACATGTTACCCTATTACCCGAGGAGAAGTCAAGTGGCATGATGTGGTAGGTGAAATTTGAGGTTCCGATGGAAAAGATCTCTAGGAGAAATCGGATGAAAATGGAAATGTTAATTATTGGAAAGTATTAACCATTCTTAGAGTTGTTGTCCGTGACAAAAAAGACTCGTAAATAATTTAGACTAACGTTTTATATCTCTTAGATATTCTATTCTGTCCGTCCCGGTGATGTAATATAGAGGTAATAACGCAAAAAAGTAGACGATATGAGTGTTAATTGCATGTTATGCTTTTATACCCCAGAAACTTTAGTCTTTTGGTATTGGAATGTCAAGTGTGCGAAACCTTGGTGACGTGCGCTTGAGGTTTTTACAGAATAACATAAATAAACCCAGGGAAAGTAATTCCGGCATCAATTTGATGAGGGTGTTACAGTAAAATTTGGAAAATGTTTACCCATAGTTATCAATAACTAGGAATGTATATTTAAAACTGTTTTACGGACCGTATATTGAACTATGATAACTCAAGATTTTGTAGTCTCAGTTTGGTTTGATAAGCGATAAAAATACCGAGAGTGCATTAATGAAATATACGACAGATTGTTTACGGCCGTGTTTACGAAAACAAACTCGTAGGGACAATTTTCATTGATATCAAATAATGTCTTTGATTCCCTATATCACAAAATGCTGCTGTCTAAGTTAAAGTTTTACCGCGTGCAAAAAATGCTTCATCTGTGAGTTTGGGATCCGAATGAATAAGGTTTAAGCAAAGAACTGGGCGGTGTGGAACGTAGAGAAGCTAGGTTTGTTAAAAGACATTTCGATGGGTTTAGAAATGTATCGAAAATAATTAAAGAATTTGGCTAGGAATCATTAACAGATCGTAGGGTGAAATACTGATTTATTCTCTTCCAGAAATTTACAACGGATAGGTTTACCTAAGGTGTTAGATATATATTTAAAAAAACCTGCGTATTATGCTAGATTTGGCCAGATAAATAAGATTAGAGAGATAGATTTACGTACCGATATATGTAAAGTGTCTTTTTTCCTGCATACAATAAGAGAACATAACAGGCTGCATAGCAAAGGGATAGATACGTGAAATATTGCTAGAGTAGTCTGTAGTTGTGGTTCTTAGTCGCATTGAATGGTAATTATTAGTTGAATGATTCTTAGTTTGGCTGCATGGCTGTTGCATCAAGTAAGTCTCGTCAGCTATTAGTTGTGTTTAAATGGGGCATGTTTGGTGGTCTTCATCCCCTGCCAAACACCCTCGTGGTAGCTCACAAGGTATTGCGTAGATGTAGATGTAGATTGCGTGGAGCAAACCCGTATGCCCGTGCCTACCAAGATGGCCACCTTGATTCTCAAACCAGCTATGATGCCTGCTCCAACACGTTCAAACCTCCTTGCGATCTTAATTTTGCGACGCCGATTCCAGTGTTGGAATTCGTGGAATGCATTACTACTAATGCTTCCTTCCTTCACTTATTTTAAAGTGAGCAAATTATATTATTTAAGTCTCCAATTTCAGAAAAAATACTATAGAAGAATCAAGCATGGGGGATGTAATAATCCTACATTTTAAAATATATGGTTCATTCCATTACGAGCCCTGGGGGCCTATTCTGTAAAGTCGAAAGAATTTCGGCTCATATGGAGAGTCGTGGGTCACCGCGACGAACGATTCGCGAACATCGTTCACCGCCGAAATGACGTATAACAGTTGACTGTTTATCCAGCGTTTGTCTATCCAGCGCGCCATTATTACAATGGAAGGAACAAGCTGAGGTAATTAACAATAGTTAATCAACATGACTTACTGTTGATGTTTGTAATCAATCTATTCGCTTTAAAATGTAACAATATATACCGGTATGGAATAACGGCAGACTAATTAAGAAAGTGAAACTTCTGAAAATTGAAAGTGATTACACCTTCGGAATAAAATCACGAAATTTTTTGGTTTTATCAATTTATTGTGTCGACAGCTTCTGTAATGATATTGTTTTCTCGAGTGAATCATTACATCTTCGTGCATATATTCCTCCGTCCGCTATTGTTTCTATTTATGTAGTACATTGATTTGGAATGGATGATATCACAGTAGCAATTACAAATATGCAACAACCGTTCAATTTCCTGCGATAATTTACGCGTCCGAAGACCAAAGGACGTCTACATCTACATATACCCTGCAAGCCACCACGCAGGGGGGACGTCCATACAATATCAGAATTTGTCGGTAGAACACAACCACACAAAGAAAGGTACTCATACAAAGCAAGGCAGCATAATGATATTTGCTCAAACAATGTGATTTCCAACATGATAACATCTCCTCTCAATAATATATATTGCCCCTGCAGTAGCATTAAAATCTTACGTAGAATTTTTACACGAATAACAATCCTATATGTCTACTCTACCTGACAATTTATTAAGCAAAATTAAACAAAAACATTGCATGGCGACATTTGAAAACAAAACAAATAGTTTTATGTACTTCTAACTGTATAAGCAGCAGGGAACGGAGACATGAAAGATTTAATCATTAGCTAGAATTTGATACATTCTCACCTTGTATTCCGCGCGATAAATATCAACAAGTCGTCTGCTACAATCGAAGCTTCTATAGGTGCCCACCGCGAAGGCAGCGCCTGCTAGCCAGAAAATATTTGGCGACGGATTATGAACGAAATGATCCGCAAAATGATCCGACTCCGTCGCCTTGAGACGGGGAGACCGTCGCGGCATCAAGGGAGCACGGTTTGTACTACAAACTATGATGTTTTTTTTCCATATATGGGTATTGTTGTGACGTCGGAATCTCGAATTCGACTTTACAGAATAAGGCCCCTGACTCTTGAAAGTTGGCTCAACAATGTTCAAGACCATCCTTGTTAAGTGCCTATGGGGAAGCTTATACATCCACTCGTGTGAGATAGAAGCGATCAATCAAGATAAAGGAGCAATTCTTTTCGCTTCCGTCTTTTCCCTTGCTTCAAAACCAAACACGCAATTGACCCAATGCAATGAAGAGAAATAGTTAATCTCTGATCCGTTTTCCCACTTCACCTCAGCTTACCATTGCACGCCACCCCTCATATCTCCCTCCACCTATATCTCAGTCTATCTATACCACCTCCCGCCTCTATTCCAGCAACTATCGTCAAATGTGCCTCCATGTCGTCTCAGTCTGTGGTGCTATTCATGAAGGAGACTGCGTAGTATCCGATGTTTCTCTCAAGTAACTCATTCCGCAAGTTTCTTTGGCATTATTTATCCATTTCCTTATCCTTCATCCTGAGTAACTCCCTTTTGCTCCGCATTACTCCCTGAAGTTTCCCTTTCCTGCCCCGTCCTCGAGGCAATTTTTTTCCTTGTACTTCACTCCTCTTGTTGCACCAGAATTCGGACCTGCATTTCATCGTCACCACATCAAATGACGAATTCCTCCAGCCGGCAGAATTCCTTTACAGGCCATCAAACGTAAGTCCGAGGCAATTAGCCCTCCTAATATCTTATCTTCACACAGTAGGCTAATTTGCTCATTGATTAAGCCCGAATCACACGATCATTTTTCTCGTCCCTTTGAAGGGATCATTTAAGCTATAGCTTTCAGGGACCGCAAAAATGATAGCTCAAGCTATCATTTCGCCGCTCACACGATCATTTTTTTACCGTCCCTTCTCGTATCATTTCTGTTCGCGAGATACGGCAAACAACTTCGTAACTATGGATTATTTACATCGCCGTTGACAGCTTTTGGCTGCAGCTAAACGTTACTTTTAGAACGTGAGCTCTGATTGGCTAAATGACAGGCCCGAGGGACGGAAAAAAGGACGTGCTCAAATGACGAAAAAAGGGATAGCGATCCCTATCATTGCCGCTATCCATGAAGTCATCAAGTCAGACGATCATTTTTAAGCTACCATTTGAGCTATCCCTGAAAAGGGACGTAAAAAATGATCGTGTGATTCAGGCTTTAATTACGTCTTTTATTCAATATATTTCACCATGTTTTTTTTGCTTCCTCTCTTTTTCCCAATTAACCTGAGATGATAAAATATTTTGGCCCACAGCTTGCGTATTTAACCTCGTGCACAATTAGAGCCCTGATTTTTTAGCTAAAATTTGGAGTTTTTTGGACCCGTGTGTCGTCTGACCCCCTATCCCAGAGTGAAAGATTGAATCATGAATTTCGAAAAGCGGTTATCTTGGAAAATTTTGAGAATCGACTTTTTCCCTATTTTTTCTTACCTATAGACCTGTATTTTGTAAATGAGCCATTTCAGTATAATGTTGCTCAATAGTACGGAATTTTAGAGAAAAAAACTGTGCTCTAAGTTCAAATGGTTTGAAATAAATACAGTTTTTCGTGCCTCCTGAAAATCCGAAATAAAACATTTTGAAATTCTTGATTCATCTTCAATTTCAATATGATGTTTTCATTAATCTTGAAACTTTGAAAAGAAAAATAAGCGACGGCGAAATCGATGAAATTATCGTATCAATTTAATCCTGTTAAGGGCACATCAATCTAAGAATTGCTAAAATGCATACTTGACCCTCTAAAACCCCTGAAAGCTTCTTTAAATTCAATACATATACCAACAAATACGTTTATAGAATATAAATATTGAAATATAAGCTATATTTTACGTTCTGTAATTTCTTTGGTCTATTGGTTTGGTAATGTAATGTGAAATGTCAAAGAATACGTTTGCAGAGTCTCTTCTTTTCAAATGAGCTGAAGGACACCCTTCGGGGCCTGAATGTAATCGTTGAGCACGGTAAATATCTTCTGGCCATTTGTGTTCATTAATTCACTGTAGGACACAAATCAGGAAACAGTTAATAATTATAATACTGATATAATATCCAAGTAAAACCATAAAAACGAAAAATATCAGTATAAAATAATTTTAGACCCGAGATATCAAGCTATATAGCTAGATATATTCCTAGTACAATTTCATAGATATACCAAAGATATATCCCTAGTACAATTTTACCCTAATTTTCCATCTATTATGTTCTCAAAAACTCAACCGCATACGAGTATGCCGGTAGTTTTACGAAAAAATAGATATTTCTCTGGAAGGATAATAATATTTATTTCGTTGACGATTTTTTGAAAATATTATTGAAGGATGTGCGACATTGAATTTTAATATATCTATTGAATGTTGAACTATATGGTAACAACTATTTCAAATCAAAAGGAATTTACAGATTTTTATTCTGTGGTTGATTTGCTCCATTTAAAAATCAGAATATGGGAGAGAGTAAGAGGTGAAATCGAAGAATGGATTTAGGTATTTGGGCGTTATTGATAAAAGAGGGCAAAGACAAAAAGGTATTGACAAAAAGGGCAAAAGAGGCGTTATTGACGACAAAAAGAGGGTTGAAAGATTACGAAAGGAATGAAAAATGTGTTTAACCTGGGAAGAAAAACCTAAAAGAAGTGAGCAAGTATTGCTATCTGGGAATCCGAACGACTAGCGATGGATGAAGTAAGAAGAAAACCAGTAAAGAGGGTATTCTACTCAAAGAAGAATCTACCCTTGGCTAGTATTACAAGCATGGAAGTAAGGAGACAATTTATCAGAACGCACATACATACATCTAGAGCACGCTTCTTTATGGCAATGAGGCATGAACAATAACAGCAGCAGATACGTCAAGGCTGGAAGCATTCGAAATATGGTACACTGAAGAATAATGAAGATCAAATATGTTGACCGAGTGCCTAACAAAGTCCTGAGAAGAGTGGGAGAGAAGAGAAGTCTTCTGAAAGCCATGTAAATAAGACTAGGGGCAACTATATCGTCCATTTCTTGAGACACGATGGCCCGATGAAGGCCCGTTGAGGGAAAAGTGAACGGAAAGAATGGAAAAGGCAGGCCTCGCATTAAACCTAGTGCAAGTTGTTAGACTAGTTATTAAGGTTAAATTATTTTGTGGTTGATTGAACCGTCATGCATTCGACGCAATCAAAGAGAGAGGTGGAAAAGTTCTTGGAAAAACTTTGACCTCATTTTCGTTTTTCAAATATCATATCCATAGCACCCAGCAAGCCACCACAAGCATTGCCGAGTGACAACTTGCAAGGTTACCAGGCTTCAAACCAGGCCTTGCCGTTTGGTAAACTGGTCTAATTATATTCACTATGTTAGCAAATTCATTGACTTTATACGCAAACTAATTTTAACAAGGAAACAGTTGGTTGCTTCATTTACAGTGTAGCTTTTTACAATGATTCATTTCACTCCAATGTAAAGCGGGACCAATACTGCACAAATTTTAAGAGATAATTTAGGTTTCAGGGCCAACAATTATCCTGGAGATATAGTATCTTTGTACTTGGAAAAATTCCTTTTTTTATTTCTGCTGAGTATAATTTTTCGTATTTTGGTTTCACAAGTTTTCACGCGGGCAGTTTTCGATAGCATAGGACATAAACACATACATTAGGATGATCAGTTGGATGTTTCATTAAAACATATATAGGAGGTTGAGTCCTCATCAAATAATTTCCTCATTTTGACTCAATTGTCGCAAATTTACTCTAAATTTAACCGAGTTTCCAACTGTTTTAAAATTCCTCAGCATTCCGTACTTTTCAAGTTCTTGTCACCCATCAGTGGACATATACAGCCCTGATTATGTCCTTTGTTGGATCAGCACACCTGATTATGACCGCTAATGGACCATCAGACCTTATAATGTTCACTGACGGATTAGCAGTCATGATTGGTGCATCGGTACACACGATGATATCCCCACTGCTAAATGAAACTGATCTTAAGTTTGAAAATTAAGTCTGTGGTATTCTTTTTCAAAGTTTGAGGATCCGCAAAGCCGAGACCACCTCTATCGACTCCGTCTTGTCGTCGTATTGTCTTTTCTTAAACAGCTGCAGTAAAGGATCTGTTGCGGTTGCAGGGAATTTCGAGCGATCCGGCTCAGCACTTCCGTTGTTTATTAGAGGAGAGGAGCCTACGCGTTAGTGACTGTGACCGCGGAAGCACGCGCCGATGGGATTTATGTTTCTCGCACGGAAGATTTACGGTGCAAATAAGGGGGCGGGAGAGCGTGCGATGGAAACAAGTGACACAATGCGCCGCGAGCTGAATACATAACAGGTACCCGCTCGAGCGGGAAGGGTAACGAGAGGTAAACGGAGAAAGAACGACCTCTCTCTTTGAAGAAACTTGTCTTTTTCTTTAGGAGAGTTGGGAGCAGGAGACAGTGGCATAACCAAATCCACGGTACTTTCAAGGTTCAGTTTAAGGAGGTTGATCCGAAAAGTGAAACTCATGTCATTTTTTTATATTTTCACCACTTATAGAACTAAAGTTCCTCTATCTAATAAAGTAAAGATAATTATATCAACCCATACTCCTTTTTGCACAAATTGCATTTGAAATTACATACGATTAACGGCGAGAATGGCCATCACATGGGAATATAACGTTTAAAAATACCATAGTGACATGTCATTTTTGCAAAAAACTGATTTTTAATGCGTAATTTCACAAGGAATAAAATGACACGAAAAAAAGGCATCAACCCGCCGTATTTTTCGCTAAATCCACCAATTCACGCGCTTATAGCAGACGAAATGCGTTAGTTGACTTCAAGTGGCGCTGTGGTCGCTCTAGCCAAAATGTATGGCGCATTAATAATATCATTACTAATGAGGCTAATGAGAAATTAAAGAATATTTCAGAAAAATATTATAACAACGTTTGATAGTAATATTCTGGAGTTATACTTTAGTAAATTCATTGAGTACATGAATTTATTTCACTAACGTAAATGCTGAATTGACTCCATCGTCGAGCAGATTAAAATTATCATAAAAAATATATCCTTCGACTTTCCATTCTATTTCTTGTGATACTTATGACTTTCAAAAGCTTAAGTAAATTTCTTTGTGAAGTAAGGATCACTTAGCAGGCGTATACTCGTACTTAAATTAATAAGATTCCTTAGACAACTTGACTCAAGCAGTCGCGAGCCAACCTCCTTAAATCCAACAAAATCCGCGGATATGAGTAGGTACTGAAGTCCAATTTAATAATTAAATTAATTTATCGATACTAAGATGATAGTTTCATCAATGCTGCCAAACATTAAACAAGTATTTCAGACATGCTTCAATGCTTTACTGAGGCTGCATGAAATCAGTGGGGAGAAGGATTGCTTACAAATGTTTTCTCGGTATTTTGTCCGATAGACCTCTCGCTGTCATTTATCGTATGCATTCGACTCACAGGGCCATGCACTATTTCCGGAGTTCAACTCGAGCGGCTTACCGGTTTATATCAGGCAACATTACCTACTCGACACCTTGTGCACCTCCAAAAACTTAGTTTTTATTAAAATTATGAGATTAATGCTATTCACTTTGATCACGTGTTTATAGATCGGGCGCATTATTTTAAGCATTTTTACAATGGAAAAAAGTGTGGGCTTTAAGTGAAATAATGGTGACGCTAAAAAGAAGAAAATTATATTAAGGTAAAGCATTATGTTTTTTATATAAAATAAAATAATATAAAAGTATTCTATTAAATTAGATATGAGACCTATCCTTAATATTTTCCAACGGATAATTAACAGATATTAGTTTCAAGAAATCATTCTCCTCCTGCGTAGGTCCGATTAAAAACTATCACTGTTCACTTTAAATTAGGTTCTTTAAGTTTAATAACTTATATCCGATTAAAGCATCATTATTTATTTTTAATTGAGGTTCACAGGAAGTTTGTGGTAATTAGAATCGAAAAATTTGAGGACGCCCCTATACGTAAAAAAGAATTGAAAAAATAAATTATCAAGACATGTCTTCACTCTCTATGTAGTCCAGGAGAGAATTTGAGATGTATCGTTTTTTCTCATGTCTAACGGCAAAACGTGCGCCAAATTAGCAACTGGTGTTTTCAGGGTATATAGACCCTGCTGATTACGAATTTGTCGGTTGCAAAGACGAATCTTGCCTCCTAAGGCCGTAAACCAAGATGGTGGCTAAAATCGTGATTTCCTATTCCCGTGACGTTTTCTTCGTAATTTCTCTCCTAAACGGCACTTTTTCGAATTTAAGAGACACATAATGACTAGAAGGAGTCAAAGGTCACCGGCGCTCGCACGGGGGGGTTCAAAATTCAAGGTGGCGGACGTTAAAATGAAAAATTTGACCACGTTTTAATTAGGGTAGTTTTGCGTCGTGTTGTGCATGGTTCTAGGTTTTCACGAGGGTGCTGAAGCCGAAAATGATGTTATCTCACGCCCCCGACAACCGGAAGTGCCTTATCCAAGATGGCCGCCAACTGGACCCCCTGAGATATAAGCGCTATTCTACCCCAATGACAACTGCGTTGACTGGCTGATTGCTCGTATTTTTTTCCAGGATACTTGAGCTTGATATCATAGTGCGGTGGTCCTACGACAGCAAGGTGCTTGAAAAAAATGAGTACAGGCGATAATATGCTTTAATCAAAACCAAAACAAAGTAACATTAACTGTAACTTCAATTAAAATTCAGAAATAACACTACGAGGAATTTCAATAAAAATCAGATATATTTAAAAAAAGAAGCTTTAAAAAGCAAACAAGGTTTACTTTACTCGGGGTCATCAGGATCGGAATCCGATTCTGAGTCCTCCAAATAAACATCGGCATCATTTCCATTACTGCAAGTCGCTCGGCAGTGGTACATGTCGGTGGAGAATACGTTCTAGTATAGTTCACTCCAATAATAAGAATAGTTCACTCCATCCGAGTCCTTCGTGCGGCGACATTTGCAGTTATTCGTTTTACAGCCTTTTTTGCAGCCGCGAGAGATGAATGACTTGTAAACTTTCGGCACAGACCCCCACGTAAGTAATATTGGCTTCAAACAGTCCTCCTCCAGTCGCCAACCGCAATCTTTGACCTCGTGTAGGGTAGGTTCTGCGATATGCGCCGACAGCCAGTCGCTGGTCTAACACAACGAAATCATCAAGTTGTATAATTCGTGATAAGTAAGAACGCTTTTAGAAATTCAAGCAGAAGATATTTTTAAATAAAGTCTTGAGCAACAGACCAAAATACTATTTCGTAGAAGAGAAGAACATTGCACATTTCCGTCCATTACGCTTAGACTTTCAAGAACTAATGATCTTGTACTGGCAGCACTTACGGTAATCATCATCATCATCATTGTTCAACAATCCTAGGATTGGTTTCACACAGCTTTCCACCCGATTCTTTTATCGGCCAACCTTTTCATTGGTACGTAATTCTTCTCTTTTACATCCTTCACAACCTGTTCCATGCATCTCATACGAGGCTTGCCCTTTCCAATCTTCCGGTTCACTTTTCCCTCGACAATAGTCTTCATCAGCCCATCATGTCTCAAGATATGGCCGATTAAGTTCAGTTCTTCTTTTTAGAGTTTTCAGCAGACCTCTCCTTTCTCCTACTCTACTCAGGACTTCCTCGTTACTTACTCGGTCAATCCATTTAATTTTAAGCAGTCTTCTGTAGCACCACATTTCGAATGCTTCCACCCTTTTCTTCTCCGCTGCTGTCATCGTCCATGCCTCACTGCCGTAAAGAAACATGCTCCAGATGTACGTCCTGATGAATTGTTTACTTACTTTTACGCTAGTATTTACGGCTGT
This sequence comes from Platycnemis pennipes, assembly GCA_933228895.1. Classification (NCBI taxonomy): domain Eukaryota; kingdom Metazoa; phylum Arthropoda; class Insecta; order Odonata; family Platycnemididae; genus Platycnemis; species Platycnemis pennipes. Next base: position 118,307,959 of record OW121850.1, read on the forward strand.
GAGTAGATTCTTCTTTTGATAGAATGCCCTCTTTGCCTGGGCTATTCTATTCACTATTTGATTCTTGCTTTGCCCATCGTTGGTTACTCGACTTCCTAGGTAACAGAACTCTTTACCTTTTTAAGTTTTTGTTTTCCTAGTTTGACATTGGTTTTGGCCTCTTCTTTCTTGCTGCACACCAATATCTTAGTCTTCTTCTTATTTATCTTCAGCTCATATCTGACCATCGTCCTTTCCATGGTTACTAGAATCTTGTATAGATCCCTCTCTGTCTCTGCTATGAGTGGTATGTCATCAGCGAATCGCAGCATACTTGTTTTTTCTTTGTCGATAGTCACTCCAGAAGACTTCTCTTTGATTTCATAGATGGCTCTCTCGATGTAAGCATTAAAAATTACGGGAGACAGTGCACAGCCTTGTGTCACTCCTTTCCTTATTCTTGCCTCTTTACAGCTCGGTCCAGATTTAATCACAGCTACTTGGTTTTTGTACCTACTGTTTATAATTCTTCGGTAATTGTAGGACACTCCAATTCCCTTCAGAATTCCGAGCATTGAATCCCAATCCACGTTGTCTTACAATAATCCCTTCCTGAAAATTTGATGCAGCCAATTATATGTCTTGTTTGAGCTTGATTGCAACGTGAACAAGTTCATTGAAGATAGCATTGGACGGTGGTTGATAGCTTGTAAACGCTGTTTCTCCAGTGTGGACCCTGTCAGCTACGGCGTTAGGACTAATTTTGTGGGATATGAGAAGTGTCTCTCGCTCATCTATATATCTGTTCATCGGTCGAGCGAAGTGAAATACATCAGCGAGGAGAGATTCTAGTTTGTTTCGAAATGTGGAGTTACACAGAAAACACCGGGTGCCAAGTTGGCGCAGTTTTGCTGTTAGAAATTCGTTTTCCGGATTTTTCTCCGGGACTAATGCTGGTGTGCCATTGAATCGGTGACAAGTGGAGCAATTATTGATATCAAACGTACTAAATATAATGTATTAAATATAAGACTGCGTTCTCCTCGGACATTGGCCTCGGACATCGAGAAAATCATCTCAAAGCGCACTAAATACTTAAACCATCAAGGTCGTAACATTTTCGCGAATTCGATTGCGGGAATAATCATTCAATTTTGTAGGGATGCCCACCCTCTCTAAATACTGTCCGGCTAAAAGATAACCGAAAGGAGAAACATTTCAATCCTTTTAATGGGTACAATGAGGGGCCTTAAGGATGAAACACTAAAATGACATCTAAAAATGACCAATATCACTCAATAATCAAATACCAGAGGGTATAATAAAAAAAAACAAAAAAAAACCTTTCCTTCGTGAATAGGACTCTCCATAAAAATATCACCACTGTTCATGTCTCATCACGCCACGTTGTCCGACTATTTTTTACATATTTTGTTTTCAATTCGAACCTTAAGGATATTAAGTATTTTCTAAATAAATAAATAAATTGTTGCTATAATAACATAAAGTTGCAATATAATTGGAAATATCCCTATTCCATCACCTCGTACCAAGGATCGTACAAAATAACCCTATTTAAAATACAGCATTTATTACTGAACCTTTTCTGAAGTGGATTAGCTCAAGAATCCAAAAAGATTTAGTTATACTCCATGCTTTATATTTCTGTAAGTACTCCGCTTTTCATTAGAAGTTTTGCAAGGGGAAACATAATCACGGAATCAGCATTTATACTACATGGAGCAAGGATAATCCATAGAAATTCCATTGAAATGGCAATATGAGCACAATAGAGATCAAGATGAAAAAGGGTTTGCGCTAAAATATAACTTACGTATCTTTAATGGAAATTTCAATGACACAACATATAGAATGGGAACATGCAATAAATGAATTAAAAAAATGAAAGAAATAGAATACTTATAAAAAGTTAGATTTTTTACACGTGGCATTGTAAACATCATGACTTAGTGATCAGTCGGAGATTGAACGGTCATAAACGGCTTTAGGAACGGATAAGATTAGTGGGCCATAAAAATAACAATGCCAAGGATCTATGGCCTTTCCGATAGCTACTTGGAGATACGGCATGCAGGGAGCCATAAAACTGATCAAGGATCAGTTGGCAAGTAGAAGTGGTAACCACCACTAGCTTCGTACTTTATGTGTTTAAATATTACTAAGACCTGTGCTCCAATTGAGTAGTTAGGAAATACACCGTATAAAACTTCGGTAAAGCATAAACGTTCTGAGAAACTGTTGATGAACGGCATTTCTAGAGAATAATTCGTTTCAAACCAGATTTAGTAAAAATTGTTGTAACAAACTCAATAGCATTCATTGAAGGTAGCAAAACTCAACGAAAACTGCGAAAAAGTAGCTTGATAATTGATCCAATGACATAAATAATCCCTCCATCGTAGCAAGTCAGTCATACTTTTAACTTCAAAACTTTTTGTTAGTTCCCAATTATTACAGAAGTTTATCAGTTTCACTGTAAAATTCCGGTCACTGTAAAGCGTTTACTACTCGTTGAAAAAAGGTCTATGCCAAGCAAACGCCAAGGAAATGATGACGCAGATGTGTGATTGTTGTCAATCGCCTTTAATTCAAAGTGTGCCCGGATATAATATCCTAATTGAACTCGCAGTTGGAGTAGTTGGATTCAACGCTATCAATTTGTTGGAAGATTGTGACGCGGTTTGCTAGCACAAATTCACGCTTTGCGACCTCGTGTTCGTGAACCAGTTACGCAGTGAATGGTCAGAGTTTCTTTGCAGACGTTTTCTACACTGCCTAAGCTATGCATGAAGCTAACGAATTTATTTGTTGTGAAGGCTTTCATAAATCTAAGGTGTCGGGTTATTTCCGCGTTTTTTTGTCTTGATTCATGACAATTTTGCTGACATTACAGCCAGTATCTTTAGATCTGGAGTAAAATGCTTTCAGAGTCCTTTCGTGTGGCTAAGGAATCACCAAGACAATGCCTAACTCTTTTATGAATGTTAGGCTTTCATTTCCATCAAAATTTTTTAAAATTTATTGGAAAATGTGATGTGAACAAATGGAAAAATAATTTCTGATCTACTGGGAAGAAAATCTACACATGAGTAGCAAGGTCGTATTAGGGTTTATCGCGTTTATTGGCAAGGTCGTTACGTTGTTACTTTGCTTGCGAGCCGGCATGGTAACCATAAGGCCGCAATTTCGAATCTCACCTCGGGCTTGGATGTTGTATTTATTTTAGATTTAAATTTTAGTTAGATGTTACTACGTAACCTCAACAGTGTATTAAGATTTTGAGTTTATTTTATTTCGGGCATTGATGCTGTTAAGGCGCTGGAAATTTGGAATCACCAGCGCGAGGCATGCAGTCACATTCCTTGATCAAATCTGTGGAAGATAAAACTTGCCTGGATCGCTGATCTTACTGTTCTTATGATATTCTGCGGTCTATGACGTGATGTACTGTTTAAACTTCCACAAGCCAAACCCTCCCCAATCACCCTCGCGCATTCCATACTTCTAGACGGTAAGGATATCGGTTTCGAATCCTCCATCGGTTAAGATACAGTATCTCAATCGTTAATCCGAATGATATATCCTTGTACAAACAAAATATCCACCACCATGGATCCGCAAACTTTATATTGAATGGTCCGTTTGGTACGTATTTGATTACAGCGTTAGACTTCCGTCACTATTTGTGTTCGATTATCAAATGTTTTTCATTGATTTTCTTTGTACTCCTTGGTATTTCGTCTCAGTTTTGCGCCAAGAGATCTAAAAGTAGCAACCTCGTAGCGTCGGTTAAGTCATCTATATCCACTGCCCAAAATTAATTTAAATTTCGATTCAACTGTGCTGTTTTTCCCACCATAAATATTTATCAGCTGTTGACATATGGAAGGCAGCTTAAATAGCCGACCTGGTTTTTGAACGAGGGGTCCCAGTTTGGACTCTAATTTAAGTTCAAGCTGTAATCCTGTAAGTTCAAGCTGTAATCTACACGCTGTAATCCTGTAATAGATTAATTCATCATTTCATCCACTTTCTTTAATTTACCCTCCTGTTTATCGTTTAACATTAATTTAAATCAAAACTTTTTCCATTTCCGGTATTTCTCCAGAGTTGATGGGCATCAGCAATACCTTCGCTCACGAATATTGCACACCTCTGAAGCAATCTTACAATTCACAGAAATTGCACGCATACCCACGACATAGTGATCATTACTTAAAAATTGGAATTATTTATCCAGAAAATATATTACTAGCCGAAAAATATATTTTTACAATGCAGCTTAGAAACTGAAAACAGAATTTTCGCTCCATTAATGCAAATGATTTCGGAATTTCCCACATTTTTCAACCAGAACGGTAATCACCTGTATTTGTATGCGTCACGCCTGTTTTCTCCGCCATAAATATTTATCAGATGTTGACAAATTGAAAGCATCTTGACAGCCAACCTGGTTTTTGACCGAGGGGTCCCCGTTTTGACTCTAAGTTAAGTTATCTGAGTAACTCCATAGTGAAACTACGTGGCCTCTGGGCGTGTGGGATTTCTGAATGAGATTGGAAGAGTGGAAAAAATAATTTACCTATCACAAAGGTCTGAATGTGTAATTTTTATCTTTTCCATTCGAAAATTCCCTGACAATAGATCTTTGGCGATGTTGCTTTGCTAATGGCCTTTCATCCTGAGAAACCAGGATAGACGCCCAGCAGCCATAGGGGATAAATTTCTGCTCCCAAACGATTCCTTAAGTCCTGGTCCCTATATGAGTGACGTGGGAAGAGCACCTGTCAATGGTCAATGTCTAGTCCGTCGGACGGGACGTCGTAGCTGACCACTTGTGTCCATTCTCCAAGAGTTGGGTAATGCCGACGCCAAAATTCTCTCCATTCCTCCGCTATTTCCTGAAATAATCCTATCCAAAAAAATCACCACATACCTTAATTATACACATGACGTTATCCCGCGGCCACATAAAATTCAATTTGCTACTTCAAAGTACGCCCCTTGTAGTTATTCATGGGAGTCGACAGACCACTGAAATAATTTTCCCCATTTTAACATGGGTGGTTTTTCCACTTTCCCATAGGTGGTTTTCCCCATTTCAACGTGGTTTCCCCATTTTTAAATGGGTAAAAGTGTGAATTTTTTGAAGATGGATGATAAATGGAGAGAAGCATGGTACCTGCATTAACCTATCCTAAACAAAAAGAAAACAAGGAATCTAAGACTGAATATCCCAAATCGCTGGAAGGAATAATGATCTTGAAGTATTCCTGACCCAAGATGAGAGAACGATTAAAAAATCCCCATCACTGCCGGAATTAGAGCGCAGGTCCTCGATATGGAAAGCCTATACTCTAGGGAACCACTACACCAACCAGATTTAGTGCTTACAATATTGCTTGCATAAAATTAGCTTTGAGGTCGATAAGACTAATCCTATCAGAAAGTCTCTCTTCTCATTCTTTGCCCATATATTATTCACCGTCATCTGCTGAATTTGCGATGTGAGCAATTATTGCTGCCCTTATCTCCTTATCTTTCTAGCAATCCTTTTATTACCTTCGTTAACAAGCATTACGACTAGTTTTAATCGTATTTTGGTACAACCTGGTCATATCCAAGAAAGTAAGAAAGGAAATTTTTAATATGACAAAATGTATTTCTTCGATTTCATTTTTATGCAATTTTCTATTATCCTAATGAAGAAATGGGGGTCTATGAGGATACAACTGAAGTAATAAAGCATGTAAAAGGAGAAGAAAAAATAACTTTAGGAGATTGGAATCCTGTCATCGGCGAAGGTCAAGATAGAAGAATAACTGGAAAATATGGCTTGGGAAATTGAAATATGAGAGGTGAAGGAACTATAGAGTTCTGCGCACAACCCAAGTTGGTGGTGGAAAACACATTGTTAAAAAAAACGGAGAAGATATACCTGGGAAATGACCCGGATACAGGATAAGATTTCTAATTGGATACATTTTAGTGAAGAAGAGGTTCAGAAACCAGGTAAAGAACATGGAAAAGCTACCTGGATGCAGGGACAGGGCTTATCGACAGGGAAAAACAACTAAGTGATGATGCAATGCCACTTAAAACTCAAGAAATTGAAGAAATCAATGAAGAACGTTTGGCAAGTAGAGAAACTAAAGGAGCCTCAACAATGGCTGGCCTTTCAGAAGGCAGTGGAAAACAAGATAGAAGAGAATCTGACTGTGAAATCTGTGGAAAATACATGGGAAAACATCAAGAAAATTGCCAAGAAGCCATGGACTACAGCATGAGTCTTGGAATCGATTGAAAAGAGAAGAAAATATAAAAATTTGGAAACTGAAGAAGGGCAACCAAGCTAAAAAATAATTAGTAATGAAATAAACTTTAAAGCGAGAAAAGCAAAGGAAATGTGTATGAAAGATCTGTGCAAAGATGTAAAAATAAACTCGCACATGGAAATGTGGAAGTTACTTCTACATGGTGGGGGATGGTTCTTCAAGAAACGGGATGCAATACGCTATACAAATAGAGACAAGAATGGAGAACTCTTAACACTAGAACGCCCATAGGGGTCATTTTGACCCAATTGTATTTTTAAATTTATTTTTTGATCTCATTTTTTAAGGGAACAGAATTTCCTCTCGTGACTTTTAATAATTTTAATAGATGTTTACTTACATAAATTTTTACATTCCTAAAATAATCCATTGAGGAGTTAAGTTATATTTTACCTTGAACGCCCAAATGGGGTCATTTTGACCCAAGCGTTCATTTGCGCGCTTTATCTCTGCTAAAGGTCCTTTTATTTGCATTTTTGTATCATTCTGCTGCATATGTGTTCACTGCTCTGTCGTCTTATCTTTTTCATTCAGTTAGTTATCTTCCAAGTTCGTATCAGTTTCCAAATCAGTATTGTTTCCTTTCCCCATCACGTCCTCACTTTTCGTTTTGCTTACATGTGGAATATTTAGTAATTACTTTGTTGACATCATGATACATTGTCAATCTCTGCGGAATGAGGAGAATGCAATTTTGTCTACCACTTTCGCACGGAATTTATCTACTTAGTTGACTCCAAATCTGATTATCTCTCTTCGGGTGACGAGTGGAGAATAAAACTCGTTCTCACAATGGAAAAGAAAAACCACTTTGTACGTTCCACACAAAGGTTTTATTGGTTTCTACCATGATTTCGACAATATATGTCATTATCAAGATTGATACTGTTGAAACCATGGTAAAAACCTATAAAACCTTTGCATGGAATGTACAAAGTGGTTTTTATTTTCCAATCGAGTGGTTCCACAAGGTAAACCCTCAAACTTAGAACTCATTCTCACAGTTACAGCGTTACAGTAAGTGAAGTTTGTGTATTTGTTGCCCATTGGTCGTGGCTTCTAGGGACGAATATGCGGTGTGATCGTTATTTTGAAGATAGCTGTAATCAAAAATTTCTCAAAGACCAGCATAATGTTCTGCTGACATTCTTGCGGAGCTGTATAAGATTCAATAAAATGAGTCAGATTGTGGAGAGTGTTCATTTGACAATTCCGACCGCAAGCTGACATTTGAAACTTGTGAAGAATAAACATAATTCTCAGAATGTGACGATAAGTACCCGTTTGATGATCTCAGTAGAGATACTAGGAGGGGCGGATCTAAAAGTAAGCTCACTATTTGATATAATATTCATTCACTATTTTCAAGGCACTCGGGGTCAAAGCAATAGATACCTACCCTTGGAATAATCAAAGATAGTTATGACAGTGGAAGGCCAGCAGAGAATTTCCAGAAGCGTGAAATGATTGTAATCCCGAAGAAGCCAAGGACAGAGAAATGCGAAGAACAGAGTACCTTTAGCCTGGTGTCACACACATCGAAAATACTTACTAAGATTATTAGGAGAAGAATGGAAGGGAAGATCGAAGGGAATCTTTTGGAAAATCAATTCGTATTCACGAAAAACCAAGAAGCTAGGGAGGCAATGCTCAGCTGAAGGATACTGGCCGAGAAAATGATACACGTAAAAAAGCTGTTGTATGTGACATTCGTGGACTTGGAAAAGGCCTTTGACAATCGAATGGAACAAGATGTTCAAGATATTGGAAGCTATTGGAATGATTGGAATGGACTACAAGGATAGAAGAAACAAATGTAGTCTCTACAAGAACTAGGTCACCACAATACAAATAAAATACGGAAGGAAGATAGAAGACAAAATAAATGAAGTATTCAGATAAGGCTGCAACCTCTCCCCAGCGTTACTCAATATATACTTGAAAGAAGCAATAAGAGACACAGAGAAAATTGGTATCAAGGCCATCAAGGTGAATGGCGAAGAAATAAACATGCTCTGGTTTGCTGATGACATCGCAGTTGTAGCACAAAGTCGAGAGGACCTACAAGCATCCCTGACCACTATGGACCAAGTACATCAAGAATATAATACGAGCATCAACAAGAATAAAACTAAAATCCTAGTGTGCGGAAGAGAGAAGCTTAGGGCAAATATCACAATTCGAGTGAAATTGGTTCAAGTGGAGAAATTCACCTACCTCAGCAGCACTATAACCTGGGATGGAAGAAGCTCAACGGACATCAAGCAAAGAATAGCACAAGCTAGGGAAGCTTTTATGAAGAAGAGACAACTACTGTGCTCAAAGAACCTACGGCTGCAAACAAGGAAGCCCTTTATCGTATGGAGCGTGGTACTCTATGGATCAGAGACATGGAAAATTGGGAAAGCAGACCAGCGAAGAATTGAAGCCTTCGAAACATGGTGCTGGAGGAGAATGTTGAAGATTAAATGGACAGATAAAGTAAGGAACGAAGAGGTGTACAGAAGAGCAGATGAAGAAAGGACAATATGGAAAACCCTACGGCATAGAAGAAACAGATGGATTGGATATACCTTGAGGCACAATGAATTAGTTAGAAATATATTAGACGGGAAGATTGAAGGGAAGGTCCCGCGAGGAAGACCAAGGGGCAAGTATATGGGGCTAATAAAGAAGAACGTGAAAGATGAAACATACCAGAGCGTGAGGGAATTAACACTAAACAGGGCATAATGGAGGGCTGCAGTAAATCAATCATGGGATTGAAATACTGATGATGATGAAAACTATTTTCATTAGGCTACTAAATTTTTTTACATTTTTTCTGATGGTATTTCTAATTTTGGTAGGACAAATCATTCATAATTCAACAGTTCAAACTGCAAAAACAATTAATAAATACATTTAAATAAAGCAGATGACATTTGTTGTTTACTGCGTGTCACCATTTCAGGCAAGAAAAAATGAAATTGAAGAAAATCGAGAAAATGATTCCAACACTCAAAGTTGGTATTTCAATAAATAGTTATATCGAGAAAAATATTACTACAATGAACTGAAAAAATCGATGAATGTGAAGAATTAGGACATCATTTAATGAAAACACACTAAAAATGTAAAAATATAAATGCCTTGTGATAAATTAACTTATTAATTACCGGGGGTCAAAATGACCCCATTTGGGCGTTGAATGATGTCGAGAAGTCCGGGCGTCCTAGTGTTAATTGAATACGAGGATAAAGTAAAGAAATGGGAGGAACACTTGGAAGAGTTGTAAAATGGAAGTAATCATAGAGCGGAGGTAATCGAAGAGGAAAATGAAATCAATAAGAATAATTTGGGAGCACCTATCTTAAGATCAGAATTTGACGCAGCTGTAAGGGACCTGAGGATAAATAAGTCTTCGGGAATTCCTGCCGAACTAATTAATAATAAGACATTAACCTAGCTGTGCAATACCATCTGAGACATGTATACTACAGGAGAGATAACCAGTGACTCCGAGAAGAACGTCATCATCCCTATTGGCAAAAAAAGAGGGCCACGAGCTGGTAATATTTAAGGACGATAAACCTGACGACACAAGCATCGAAGACATTGACAAGAATCATCTATAGAAGAACAGAAGGAAAAGCTGAGGAGTTACTGGAAGAGGATCAATATGAATTAAAAAAAAATAAGGCGCAAAAGTAGCGATTTTGGCCCTCAGGCTACTTATAGAGAAGAGAATAGAGATGAATCTACAGGCGTTTGTTGCATTTGCAGATTTGGAGAAGGGGTTGGACAGAGTGGGTTGGAAATTAATGCCAAGCATTCTCAAAGAAATTGGAGTATCATACACTGACCGAAGAGTTATCCTCAGCATGTATAAAAACCAGGGGGCTGTATTCAAATCAGGACCCAGCAGTACATAAGCAAGCATAAAGAAAAGTGTGAGGCAAGGCTGTGCACTGTCTCCCGTATTATTGAATGTCTACATCGAGAAAGCCAACCAAGAAGTCAAAGAAAAGTCTCTGGGAGTAAATATCCACGTGGAGAAAATCAGCATTCTGCAATTTGCCAGTGACATACTAGTCATGGCCGAAACAGAAGAGGATTTAAAGTAGACACTAGCAAATATGGAAAAGACAATGGCCAGATGTCACCTAAAGATAAATAAAAAGAAAACTAAGGTATTGGTATGTAGTAGAAGAAAATAATCCAGGACCAATTAAACAAGGAACACAATAAATCAACGAGGTGGTAGAGTTCTGTTTCCTGGGAATCCGAGTAACCAGCGATGGACGAAGTGAAAGAGAAATTGCCAGTAGAATTGCCCAGGCAAAAAGAGCATTTTACCAAAAGAAGATGCTAATTACAACCGCAAATACAAGCATGGAAGTGAGGAAACATTACATTAGAACATACATCTGGAGATTTTACTACATGGCAGAGAAGCATGGACGATAAAAGCAGCAGTGAAGTCAAGGCTGGAAGCATTTGAAATTTGGTGCCACCGAAGAATGATGAAGATGAAAAGGATCAACCGAAAACCAACGAAGAAATATTAAGAAGAGTGGGAGAAAGGAGAAGTCTTCTGAAAACTATAAAAAGAAGACGGTGCAAATTAATCGGCCATATCCTAAGACACGATGGCCTGATGAAGGCAATCGTCAAGGGAAAAGAGAACAGGGAGAATGGAAAGGCAGGTATCGTATTAAACATGTGGAAAAGGTGTGAATGATGTGAAAGAGAAGAATTACGTGAATATGAAGAGGTAGGCTGCGTCAAACCAATCTTGGAATTGATAACCGATGTTGATTATTCTTCTGGGAAATTCCTGTCATCCCCACCACGTTATTAATTCTTCAGCTGTCTCTATCTTCAGCGAACTTATTTCCGATATCCTCCAGACGATTTTCAAAAAGACATCCTAACACATTTTTATTTCCTTCAAAATCAGGCTTCGTAATCATAGAAACCTACTCTACGGATGAATGCTTTCTCCTTTTTTATCTTCTGAATCTCTGAATATCTACAGTCATTTCTATACGCCTATAATTGGAGTCAGAATCTCTCCTTGTTTGGAACGCTGCATTCGCCAACATTCTCGTAAATTCGTTGCTACTGTCCGGCTATTGCCGGGTAATAGGTGCGGAATTTTCAACCTGATTCACTTCATGATAACACATTTAGATGCTTAACACAGTCTCCCATCTACTGAAAATTAAACTGGTATAAATGCTTGCCCATTCGTTATATGATTTTTTTCTTGTCCTCACGAGACAATTGTGCAACGCAGATGTGAAATTAATGCTGACATTTCTTTGTATTTTTGGAAGTAACTGTAGATGTTTGGAATATGTTAATGTCGTTTTAGTCCAGTAAGATATTGATTTGAATCTTGCTGCTGAATTGCGTGAGAAGCAGCCTTATTTCCTTGGTGAATTTAGTAGTAAAATCGTCCATGTATTCCATGCATGAGTTCGAGTCTTTCCTCGACGGTAATATGTGCCGTCACTCCTGACTACATACCATTGTGGAGGCGCGCAGGGTGCTATGTTGGTTTAGGTGTCCATTCAGAGTAAACCAAATGCTTAGTATGAAACCATTACGTCGCAATTTACCACCCATATTCTCCTTCGCCTCAATGAACTATGTCCATAGTCCACTCTGGATTCACGCAGTCGTGAAACACAAAAGGTAAACAATTACCCAGTGGTTGAATCGTTTCTTCATCGCAGATAATGTTCTAGTAATTGCTACGCCGTCATACGTCGCCGTAAAATGAAACCGAGACCTTCAGCGGAGAAGTCATTTGCCCTTCCCCAGGATTTTTGCGATGATGCGTTCTTTGTCTTTGCCGCTTGCAAAACGAATATTATATTCTCAGGTGTTCATTTCCAGCCTTTTACTGGGGAAATAATACTGATTTCATGGAGGTTTCTTGGCAAACTCCTTCCTCACAAATACTGACTTGAAGTATCTGCAAGTTTCATTTTTCACTAAAGGCTTAGCTAACTCTGAGGGAGTATTATTAATCCCAATTGCTTATTTTCCGCTCGTTTCTGCACGTGAATGCCTCATCCTGCTCACCAATATCCCTGGACGAAGTTGTCACAGCACGTTCTGAGAGCAAGAACTATGAACACAAGCCAAACGTAATGCCTACCCGACTAGTTCGCACATTCATCCTCACGTTCAGCTAAGTTTTTGTGACCCCATATTTGTGACTTTTCCTTTCCTCTTTTACCGAAGTCATTACTCATTCTTTCATAGAATAAAAAAAAATTATTAAAATTTTAGTTACATGTAAACGTTCTGAACTTTCCTTTCCTCAGACATTTTCCAATACCTTGTTTAAATTCACTATTTTCCCTTTTTCAATGAATTTCTCATGACTGAAATAATTACTACTCTAAGTAAACTTTGCCCCACTTCACAATAGCAAAAATGTCTTGCATAACTTTCCGATTATTCTCTTCAATTCAGTCCATTCCTCCAGCTGTAATGTCCGTTTTACCGCTGACTTAAAAATGCATTAGCATTTTTATAATGCACTACCATTCTTCCATGATTGTACATTCATGGACTTTGCTAAAGTACGATCACGCTAGGGTGCATTGCTGCTGCATGTAACCAGCAGACTAAAGAGCTCCTTCCATCAATATGGATAGGATGTAAAACTGTGGCCTTCAAGACTTTCCCTTTGGAAAGAACATAATTCCGCATTTTATGGATGGCAGAGGTTGTGGACGCGCTGGCCTGGCCTGCACAATGACTAAGCACAATGCCAAAGATCGTAGGTCCGAATCCTACTCAGGGCATGGGTACTGCGTTGTGAGATATCTTAGGTGTCGGAGCACCTACTACACCCAAACCTACTACTACCCAATTTATAAACATTGTTTTCAAGCACTATTTGCAAATACCACGGTTTATGTTGTCTTATAATAAGGCAGCGCTCGTTCAGCAGCCAAAAAACTGGAGAGATTATACAGAGTATTCATCGATGCATATGGAGGTATCTCATTTCCAAACGAGTGATGAGAATAGGTGTTCTTCGACGGGTAAGTGTAATCGTTAAATATTTATCTATGACGTTTGCACACTGGCCACAATAGGAATTCTAGTCGAAGCAATAAATTGCACAAATCGAGGGAATTGCATCGATAAATTCGTGGAAATAGAACAGGGGCTATGTTATGTGCAGTAGTTCATGCGTTTGGAAAGTAGGCAAATCGTTGATTTACTAAAAGCTATTTTCACTTCGCATCTCTCCATGCATTAGACTGCACAATGACCAAGCATAATGCCAAACGCCCTTAAAACTGCAACAGTCATGCAAGACTGTACGCAACAGTGTTAAAGTAGGTGCCCCACAACTTAAAAAGTTTGCGCAACTGAGAACGGGTGGATAGTAGGGAGGCAGTAGTAATTTTTGGGAGTGAAGCGAGGGTTGAAAGGAAACCGGTGTCGGCATTGGCCTATCCTAAACAAAAGGCGTAGAGGGGTTTGTCGTCCCATCCGACGGACATGGTAATGAACTCGAAATACAAAGCACACAAGTTAGGGACCTGTAACGTGATGAAAAATCTTTTATTTCCGGTATTGTAACTTGAGTCTTCAGAATGGGAAGCCGGAGATCGGTTTGTTGTGGTGGCTAGAGTACTGGCCTCCCATTTAGAGGGCTCGGGTTCGATTCCCGGCAGTGGTGGATTTTTCAGTGGAAAACCGGTCCCCACTTGAGTGCCTACTAGTAATGGAGGGCATTACAAGTTCAGTACTCCGTCCGTCGGATTGGAAGTTAAGCCGTGGTCCCCTTGGCGCTTCTCTTTAAGAGCAGGCTAATGCCGACGCCGGATTTCTCTCCACCCTTCCTCCGTTTCCTGAAAAACTCCTACCATTACCCAATTACCCACCTATCCTAAAATGGCGCAAATGATCAGCTGTCGGTCACCTCTCCTGAATAACCAACCAACCAGAATGGGAAGCCACTACCCAGTAGTACCTACACAAATCCGATTGTGTGTAAAAAAAATGTTAATTCGAGGGGTTTACGGAGACCTGTAACTCCCCTCCCCCTGGCACTTAGACAGCTTTTTGGGTCCATCCTGCCAATCCAAATTTTTTACCTGCCCGTCACTTGCAGACAGGGGACAATAGGATCGCGGTAGTGGTATGGAGGAGGGTGACCCATCCAAGCCCCGTCCAGGCCCAACGTTACTTAACTTCGGTGATCCTACGGTAACCGATGTTTCAACGTGGCTATACGCTTGCTCGTCCACTCGTATATAGTCCGATCCCCAATTTTCCACCCAAGGATTTGGTCGAAAAACTTTGTAAAAATGAAATAAGTTCACTTGTAACTTTGTGGAAATTCATCATGACAATTGATTTATTCCAAACTTTTACAAACCACAATAAAATTACAAACTCACGACCCAGGTTTCGGCGCTAAGCACCATCATCAGGTTTGGTGATGATGGTGCTTAGCTTCAAAACCTGGATCGTGAGTTTGTAATTTTATTGTGGTTTGTAAAATTTTGGAATAAATCAATTGTCGAAAAACTTTGAACTGGAACTTCTTGTAGTATGTAAGTACGTGCCGTTAATACTACAAGATACATGCCGTCCATAACACAAGTTTGGATAGGACTGTCACGTCCGCGTCTCACGAAACATTTTATCTGATTCGGCTGGGTGCGAGCTGCTATCCCAACGACGACTTCAAATGCGCCGAACAGCTACTCACTCCTCTCCCTCCGCCCCTCCCCCTCCCTCTCTCCTCCCGCCCCCGCCGCGAGCACCATTCATTCGCGTCCGTTGCCAGTCAGTCCCGTGCTTGCGTCGAGAGGACAGCTCTTGCCCCGCGAGTGAAGCATCGAGCACTCCAGCCAATCAGTGCCCAGTGACAGATTCACCCTGACGCGATAGGGAGTAGCGTCGAGGGCCGTCCAGGGGATTTGCGACCGACGGAGTCGCCGTCGGTCGTCCGAACAGCGGCATGCAGGGTCCGGCCCAACCTCAGCCGCACCAGCAGTGGGCCGCAGTCCGGAGGGAGCGATCTCGGCTGGTGCGCGATGCTGGCCGAGGCCACAACAGGTGCGTCCCGACACCGGCTGGAAAGAAACTCACTTTCCGGAAATTTCCTCCGAAATCAAAAATTCAGAGTACTTGCCTCTCCGCGGAGGACCCGGATTCAAATCCCGGAGGAGGTACATATTTTTCACTGTTAAAACGGCCCCTACTTCGGTGTTTTGCGGAGAAAATTCGAATACAGTACTCAGTCCGTAGGATGGGACGTTAAGTGTGGTCCCTTTGGCGCCTATTTGTCAAGAGCAGGCCAACGGTGACGCCGGGTTTCCCTTCACCCTTCCTTTTTACCCTTCCCATCCTTGGACCTTTGCTCCCGGTCTGAAGCGCCAATCAGCGCGGATACAGACTTGAGAGACAGATGAGAGGGAGCAGGACTGTCACAAGGGGCAGGTGTATTGACGAAGTGTACATCCCTTCTGGGTGCGAAGTTGTTCAATGGCTTTCAAACGAGTGCATCGCATCACCCCATTGGGAGGACGTTGACCGGTTTAATTCTTAGTCTCGGTATGATGAGAAAAAAATTATGTATGACTGGGTTTTCTACCTTATGCACTCCTTCGCGAGCGGTTGCGATGTCACCAAAGCCAAAAATTTACAGAATTAACGCCTCCTTACGCTATTCCTCTATTCCCAACGCTATTCCTCTATTCTCAACGCTACTCCAGTCAGCTCAGTGGAACGAACTACCCTGTATAAAAACCCGCCCAAAAGCGTGATTCCACACGCCTTTGGGCTTGCAATGGATTTAAACCTACCCTCAATCTACCATACCAGCCATCGGTAGTAGTCTTGGGTTTTGTATTTGCTGCAACAGCTAAGGTCATATCACACCCTCCGACCTAAGACCTTAACCCTATAACAAACACAACATTCATTCCCTAAGCGGGATACTACCCCGTGATCTTAGCGTGATAGGCCAGTGTGTTACCGACTTGGCTAACACGGCCGGCACCACTCCACGGGTGTGTCTGAGATGATGATATCTTCTTCGTAGAAATATTCTCCATCGATACTATTATAATATAAAGACATTGTATATTATGGATTCTTTTCAATCGTAAGTTAACGATGTTATTGAGTCCTTGATAGATTGCACTAATCTGTTCCCTGATGGTTATATCTATTCCAAAGGAAGTTAGAACGAAACCTGAATAAATTGAGAAAAACATTCCTTTTGAAAATTAGAACATCAAATTTTGCTTAACTAAAAGATTAGAAGAATGCCAAAATCTGATAGGTGAAAATATCTGTCTTAAAAAAAGCCTATTTCAATCCGCTAATTAGGGTGTACGTTCCGAGAGTACGACTTTGACTAATATTTTTTGCATGAATTCGTTGATGATGACAATTTCCCCGAATTTTTCCCAAGCTCGGGTAACACTTCGAACCATCGAAATGTAAGTACCAAGCAGATGAACTACTGCGCTGCGCTGCTAAGTGAATCAATAGGTCCGACTAGCGAACACGTGAGAGCTGCAGCACTATGATTGACGTGCTGGGGGACATGCCGCTTCGCAATGACATTCGGCTTCACGGAGAGCGCTACGGCAGAAAATAGACGAAGGAGATGAACGCGTTCCCTACAAATGCGTTGTTTGAGGCCGAGAAGGACGCTGATCAAGTAAGTGGAAGGACATTGAAAGCTTATGGTATTTTCCATCGCTATATGCCACGTGGACTCGTACCGAGCCAATATATGACATTGGTAATGGAATCTTCGGAGTTAGGTCGAGAATTTCTTCAATTTAGCTATATATTTATGAACGATTCTAGTTATTGCGATTTTTAAAGGGATACATATCTGAACTAATAGAATACGCGTGTAATTTTGGGTTCTGATTCACTTGTGTGCATGCTTTGTGCTCGGTCGTTTCAGCTAGTAAAGTCTTTCTATTACAGATAATCCAGGACCACAATAATTTGATTCAGAATTCATCGCGTGGCGTCCAAATTTTATTTTTCTACCGGAAAAGATTTTTTGACACTACCCTACAGTGAAGTAGAGAAATTGGATTTAAAATAACCTCTCCTTTTTAGTTATGCATTTATTTTCCGACCAGGATTTAGGTCTTAGAAAACTGCCAGTTTGAATTTCTGGATTGAGTTGAAGAAACTGAAATGAGCGTGGTCCAAATTTAATAGCATGGAAGCCATCAGCAATTAAGTTGTAATTAGCTATCCAATTTACCTTAAATGAGTTAATTCGATATTCAACGCGCGTTTCGGCTTCCTGCCCCATCAGAACCCGCACAAGCAACTCAATAAATAAGGATGACTATGAGATAAATAGCACAAAATAAATAACTCGAAACTACCACTCAATAAGAGAGATGTCCCTAAACGACTAGCAATAGGACTCTCTAAAGTTTAACATTAATGAAATAACATTTCTCTCACTGATTGTTAGGAGGAATAACTCCATTTGGGTATTGCCGCAGTTTTCTTTAAGGACAGGCCAACTATGAAACTAAGTAGGTACTTTACAACATTTAACTCTGTGAGCTAAAGTTGAAAATTAACATATTTGCAGTTACGCTGATGAAGAAATTTTAATGAGCTGGCTATAATTACATGCCTAGCTCAAAATGCTCGTTGCCCTTGATAAATCTTTCGAATATGGGCCAAGACTACAGAAAATTACAGATAATGGAGGTATCGCGTAGTTTGATCAAACTACGAATTAGTTCCATGGAATGTTCCCATTCTCCTCTCCATTGATTCCCCAACAAATCCTTCCCCAACTCTAATCCCATCCTCAGATCAGCATATTTCCGCCTCTCTATTCAACATACCTTTCCTTTCCTACCTCTCCCACGCTTACCCTGCATTCTAACTTCAACAATTGTATTTAGTGTTCCATTGTCCCCTTATTACATGTTCCACGCAGCCTCTCATCCTTCACTAATTTACACCAATAGCCTTCATTCTTCCCCCCATCATACTCGAAATTTCAACACTCGCCCTCCTTTTCGTCCATTGAATTTTTTCCCATTCTCCTCCACACCCATTTATCTAAAAATTCCAATTTGCTCTCGGCACCTGTCGCCAAGTCCAGGGACTCGGATCCATTCTACGCATGCTCCGTATCAAGATTTTCACTAATCATCTTTTCTCCCCACGTTGGTTTAAATTTCTAGACGGAAGTTCTCTCTTGTTGGTATTACATGCTTAGCCAAAGAGACTTTTTCTCTAAAGTCGCTAGTCATACGCATACTTTTTGTCTAATGTGCTACCCGAGTAACAACACTATTCCTGTTCCACAAAATCTCTTCGAGCCATCCCTTTTTATGCTCAGCTTCGCCTTCTCTCGATACATATTTTTAGCTTTCTTGAGACTAAACATTAAAAATACGGACTTTAAAATGTCAATGCCACCATATTTAAATTTAAATTAATCATGGAGTACAGGCGAAATTATTTCATAACAAAGCCCTCGTCCACTTTCCCGTGGTCACGTTCGACATTGAGGTCTGTTGCTTCACTATATTCATAATTTCATATACCAAATATTTTCTGTAGGTTTGGACCGATCATCATCATCATCGGTCAACAATCGTGGGATTGGTTTGACGCAGCCCTCAACTCGATTCTCCTATCGGTCAACCTCTTCATATTGACGTAACTCCTGCCCTCTCTTTTACATCCTTCACAACTTGTCCTATATATATCATACGAGGTCTGCCTTTTCCAATCTTCCCGTTCACATTTCAATCGCCAATTGTCATCATCAGGCCATTGAGTCTTAAGATATGGCCGATTAAGTTGTTCCGAGTTGTTAGAGTTTGCAGCATTTTGAAAAAATTATAGTTTAATGGCGCAATTTTCCAGTCTGATTTTCAATTTTGTTGAATGCGTTTGTATTGTGCAAAGGGATAGAACACATGGATTCTATTTCACAAAAGAGAGTTCAAACTTAATAAGACTACAATAAGTCCCTGTAGTAAGCTACTTCTGGTTAGCAAGATTGAGATAGCTGGTGATTATAACTCCGTTACTGTGAAGGGCAAGTGAAATGTTTTGTCTTCAGATGAAAATGCTCGCATTTGCACGGAATCATATATTTCGTCTCCATTCTCCATTTGGTGAGGACTATATGAAGTTTATTTTTCGATTAGTATAAATAGCTATTGGAAAAAGATCTGTTAATGTACACAAATCAGGATTGGTGGGCTATTGGGTGTAAATAATTTTTAATAATGGAGGAAGGGTGGAGAGAAATCTGACATCGGGATCAGTCTGCTCTTAACCGGTAGCGCCAAGGGTTCCAACGATTTGACATTCCATCCAACCGTCGGAGTACTGAACTTGAAATTCTCTCCTCACAGCATTCAAGTAGGGATTGGTATTACAGTTAAAAATATGCCGCTGCCGGGATACAAATCCAAGTCTTCGGTATGAGAATCCAGTTCTATAGTTACCTTACCAACCAGAGCACTTTCTTTCCCTCAAATTTTCAAGGTTTATTATAAAATAATATCTTTCAGGACCGTTTTGAACGAAGCAATAATTTGCACACCTTTAAATAGCATCAAATTGTGAAAATGGCATGGATCATTGCGTGGGAATAGAACACGGACTATTTTCCTCACAGCCGTCCTTACATTTGAGGAGTTTTCTGTGCAATTCGTTGGTTTGCGCGATGAAATGGCCGCGTTTACTCGGAACCGAAATCGCAATTTTGTACACGAAATTGTGACATGGAAACGAAAAACGAATTTTAGTGAAAAAATTAATCTTCTAACCACAACCATTCACTAATAAACCAAATATTAAAATTAGCAGAAGGTGACGCCCAACGAAAAAGCTGCTTTGATATAATTGACGTCATTTTCCTCCCGTCCTTGACTGCTTTTAGGGGAAGGGAAGGGAGTGGAGGGGGGTTCTCGGAAGGTCTGCTCACACAGATCCTGTCGCAATCGCTCCTATTGGCGGAGTCAGTTGTGTCCCCCCTTTGCGAAAAGGCGACGTAGCTTCGCGGGCTCAGTTTTGATTGGACGAAGTCAATGACGTCAGAGGTTGTACAACGGCCACTTTTCCGAAAGGGTTAAAACATCAGTTTTTCGTCGCTTATAACTCGAGAAATAATTGACGGATCAAAAAAAGGATGAATACGGGTGTTTTTATTTTACAAACTCTATCAGATTACGCTATTATAAAAATATGGTAAACGACCCCATTTTTGTTGCGCGAAAGAAGCTTTTACTCGTAGGCATGTAGTGATGACAGGGATGTTAAGAAGGGAAGCAAGGAAAAGACCAGTGAAAAGTTTAATATGGAACTACATGGTACGGAAACATGGGCTTTAAGGAAACAAGATGATAATAGACTTAGGGCTTATGAGAGTGTGGGTGTAGAGAGGCATGGAGAAAGTAAAGAGGGTCAAAAGAACGACGAACGATGAAGTGTTAGAATTAATTTTAGAGGAAAGAAATTTGGATGAGTAAATTAGGAGAGGGCAGAAAGCGTGGATGGAGACGGTAACTAAAGGCGATGGTCCTTTGAAAGACGTGAATGAGGGAATGTTGGGTAGGCGGGGTGGGGAGAGGAGAAAAACGGGAGATTTGTACAGGATGTTGGCAGCTGGGAGGTATGAGGGGCTGAAGAGGGACATCGTGTGAAAAATAGGGGCTTTGGAAGAATTGATTAACCATTTAGACCTTCTTTCACCGGTATTTTTATAAAATATAATTATCTCTTCATGCATCAGACTGCTCGATGACTAGCGACGTGTAAAACGCACTGAATGATCCTGTCTCCTATGCCCTATAAATAAATATTGGTTGGATGACTAACCTCCACCATTTTCCGTGAAGGCGTTGTTGCCCAATTCTCCAACACTTCGCGGTTCCGCCACCCTTCGGGCGTCTTCGTCGGTCGCCATGGCTAAGACGCAGGCGGCCGTCCCCGGTGGCACAAGCAATGGATCCCTCGCTCAAGGTACGACACGGGCGTGATCGTCCAATTCGCGGCTCTCGCCCTCTTCCACGGTTAACCGTTCCCCTCGCGTGACTGCGACCTGGGAAATGTTGGACATTCGTATTAGGCGCTGGAAAACTTAGTTCCAATGCTTTCTACTGATCCTTGCACAAATGCTGCGTCGGTCACTTCAGCTGTCGTGCATTTGCGCCGACGTTAAATGACGGCGTACACATACAACGTTTATTTCGAGTCAACCATTCCAGGTCCACCTGTGTCACAACTAATTTAGTGAATGCGTGCCAAAATATATGTCATACGTCGACTTGGGTGAGTACTTTCCTATCAGCTGGATCAGAGATTTCCAGTTAAAATCCGATACCATCCTATTATTAAAACAACGTATTTAGTTAAGTTTGGCATGGTACGAAAAGGGTTCTGCATTCATATATTTGAGTAAAATACTCAAACCTCTTCTTATTGGGGTAACTTCAAATGTTTTTTGGAACATCTATTCTTTTTCTCGTGTTTGTGAGGTATTGGACGCATGCCGGCAGTATGCTCTCAAAATGTTTGTGAGAAATTGAATGCACCACCAAATTTTAAATCTAAACGGCGTTACCGGCTGAAAGGCATAAATTCACGAGAATTGGCGCGCCTTGTATACCAGCGCAACCGCTGGAATTCGACAGGATTTTTTTCTCCCCATTGCGGAGCTGTCATGATGATCTGGGTTGATTTGTGGAGCTCGCAAATACCGGGCTCTCTCGCCACCGAACCGTAAAAATATTTATCCGGAGGACAGAGGAGGTCTTTGCAGCAGCGGAAGGGGGGAGTGGTAATCAGGAGTTCAAACACCCGACTTCTTCTTCCTCACTTCGCTGACGCACGAGAGGAAGGATGCAGAGAGAACTCATTTGAGTGTTTCGACTCGTTAGTACCTCGTTGGGATGAGGTCGGGTCCTCCAGCTAACCATTCAGTACGACTGGGCCTCTTTATTATCCCTACTCTCGCTATCTTTCCAACTGTCTCTACTTCCTAGACCTTCCTTCATTCTGAACCGCGCGACGTGATTGTCTCCAATAGGTAACCAAGGAGTCACGTGCTACAAACACGAAGTCTGAATCACTCGTAACTATCCCACACATTGTTTTCAATCGAGTTTTTCTCATCCGGGGACTTTTATGTTCGAGACGGGTGAGAAAACTGAAACACATAATGGATGAGATATTAATGAGCGGAAAGATCGGGTGCTTTCCCTACGTATGTCGTTTGTGAAGTCTGTTCGGGCACTCCACCGAGTTAAACTCTACTTCACTGCCGGCGGCGTTTTGAAGAAAATAGACGACTCGACCATCGAAATGACGGCAGCAATGCAGACTTTGACCCGGTGGAGAACC
The DNA here is from genome assembly GCA_933228895.1 of Platycnemis pennipes. Lineage (NCBI taxonomy): Eukaryota > Metazoa > Arthropoda > Insecta > Odonata > Platycnemididae > Platycnemis > Platycnemis pennipes. The sequence continues at coordinate 118,330,689 of OW121850.1, forward strand.
CGAAAAGCCTAGTAATGAGCGATTCAAAACTCCAAATTTGCGAAAAATTTATCCTTATACCACTTAACTCATTGGTTACCTATCTGCAGGGATGGGCAGTATTTTAAATACAAGTATTTTTAAGTAACTATTTGAAATATATTTGTATCTTGTATTTGGTATTTCAAATACGTGACCAGAATGCATTTTATTTTTTGTATTTCAAATACAAATTTTTAGCATTTTCCCATTCTAAAATACAAAATACAATCGCTAAATACTTTTGAAGTAAGTATTATCGAAGCTTTTTTAAAACTACGATTAAAAGAATATTTAATGAATAAGTGAATGCATTGCACAAATGAAATGTAAAGCCTAAATTCAGTCTTTATTTTCTTTGTTTCTTGACTTGAATAAAGACAAAATGTTCATTGAAAAAGAAGTGACAAACGGAGCTCAAATTTCCACCTTATGGATGGCATTGCGTTGGCCAAAATCTCCCTAAGACGGCGATTCAAGATGTCTGTCAAGTTTGAAAAACTATCCGTATATTAAGAAAATATTTATCACATTCAATGCAAACCTATGATCATCTTCACCAGTGGTTTTCATTTAATGGTTTTATCCTACTATGAGGGAATCTCTGTCTGACACACTTTTTGAATAACTTATGTTCTTCAAGGGGAAAAATTCATTTAGAGAGAGCGGAACTTAAGAAGTTTTAATATTAAGTATGTAAAAAATATAGTTTACGTTTACTTCTACTTTTTTCATGTAATATTCATAGCTATCCTTACTATGCCTGAATATACAAGCAAAATTTAGAACATCTCTTTGTTTCCTTTCAAATGTATTTTATTAAGTTTTTCAAATACTTTTCTGTGATTGAAATACTCCCAGAAAAGCATTTGTAATTTTTAATAAATACATTTTCAACAGTATTACATATCTTGTATTTAAAATACTCCTCAGCCTGTATTTTGCCCAGCCCTGTGTATTTGAGATAATCCCAACGGCTTCTAGCGCACCCCCTGGTGTCTATCTCCATAAGTTAACGTCCAAATGAGGAGGGAGGGATCTTGTTTTTTCGTCCGTGAGTTGGTTTCCTCAAAGCCATATCCTTGAGTCACTTATCCGACAAAAATCGATTATGTGGCAAGGGCTCAGCCTCTTTCAAGGAGGTTAGCTTTCACCAAACCAGTGGAAAATAAATGATGAGCTTAAGGTTACACATGTGAATATAATCACTAATTATGGCATCCGTTTCTCTTTACCAAACCATTACGCTTTTTGGTTTTTTCATAGTACATCTTATTCAAGTTTATTTGACCATTATCTCTCTTTAGCTGATCATCCAACCAGAGGATATACGCTTGATGGTGCTCCAACTGCTTAGGTTATAGCGCGCTGTCCTAAGCCCTGAGACAAACAAAACATCCATGCCAGAGACAGGATTCCAAGCCGTGAACCGACAGGAACTTTGCCGACATTGCTTGCAAAATATATGGAATGGAAATGTATGCTCTGATTACCACCACATTATTTCTTTGACCTTCCAATGCAGAGAAAGGTAAAAAGCGATTCTTTAAACAGGCTGCAGTTATTTCTAAATTGTACTGATTTGTCGAAAAGCATATTTGCATGGCTTGCTCAAGAAGAGTACCAAAATTGTAGCATGCATTTATTTTGATAATAAACGATGGGTTAGGAAGATGATGAAAACGTTAAAGAAGGAATACACCGCGAGTGGTTAGTTTTTACAAAGATGTTTGAATGTAATTTTGCGCACTAATTCTGAGGTTTCAGGCGTGATTGAGTGGTAACGTAACATAATAGTAACTGAAAAATAAGCTACTTCCACAGAGAAAAACGTTTAATACGTTACGTTATTTATTTATTATTTTTACGCCTGAAGATGCTGTAAAAATCGAAACCCGGTCGAAATAAACGTTTTTCTCCGTGGAAGTTGCTCTTTTTTCAGTTACTATTATGTTATTTTGCGTTTCTGGCAGTGACCTGGGAAATAATCACTGAGTAAATATCTAGAAATTAACCAGCTACGAAATGAACTTGTTGAAGTTTCACAGCAGAGTGATTACGAGCTCGCAATTAGCAAGGAGTTTGTGGTTAATTCAGGAGGTTACTTTTAACTGGGATCCTTCTCTAGCGTAGAGCTGCATAGGACGAGATAATCCTTTTTTCTTACGGGATTTCATAAGAAAATAAAGTGAAAATTACCCATCTATTAAAAGAAAAAAACAATTATATCACCTCGAAGCATTAAATTTTAGCCGTTATAAGTATCTAATTAATGTTGTTTCAAGTTCTGAGAGGAGGGGGAAATGGTTGAAGTTTTGGCATATTTACTACGGGTAGCTATCTAAAGCAAGCTCCAGAAAATGAGAGAAAAATTACATATTTTTCTTCTAAATTTATTGAAATATGTGATATTAGTTTATTTATTGCTCTGACAGTGGTAAATCCTATAAGATGATAAAAATAGTTCCAATAAAGATGTGAAATTTTAGGAATAAGCTTTTGAAGGGGAGGTTAGAAAATACTAAATAATAAATACTCGAAGGATTTTTAATACAATATGTTTTTGGGCGATTAGACACAGGAAATGCGGGGACTACTGTAGCGGCGAAAGCCGGGTTCGCGGAAAGGATAGATGCCAGCGGGGGTAGTTCGGTAATGGACTTAAAATTAAAGGTGATTATAAAGTAGGTTAATAATGAAATCCCACTAGTGAAGACAATGATGGATTCAATGAATGTAGGTAATCATCATCATCATTACCAACATTTGTTACACACATTTCTCCACTCTATGTCCTTATCGGCTATCCTCTTTTTATTTATATAATTATTCACTTTTACATCCTTGCCTACTTTTCTATGCATCCCATATGAGATCTTTCTTTTCAAAATTTCCCTTCCAATTCCTCTCAATCTTTAAGAAGTCATTATTTGCCATATAACTAATATTGACTTAGACCTATCGTGTCCACTGATACCATAAGTATTCCTTATATACTTACCAATTATTGTTTTTTAGAACACTTGCTTTTAATCTGTGGATTTTAGCAAAGGAGTAAAATGATCTTAGTAGTCGAAGCACCTTAAAATAATTCTACTAGTAATACAAGAAGGCATTGTGCCTCAAGATGCCCCAAAGGTTGTCCCTTCCTCTTTTTAGTTTTAATAAACTTCTTCTCCACTTTTCTCCAACTCTTCTCAGAACTTCTTCGTTAGTTCAAAGCAAAACGATGATGACATATCGGGTAATCAGGGTTTGTCTTACGCTCGAATTATTTTCAATCGCTGAACTAACCAGTTTGATCGTTCAACAATGTTTTTCTGCGTTGTTACACTTTAAAATCGCTTTCTACTTCTTGGATAATATTCCTTCTCAAATGTATGTTGTGTCTACTGTTTTTACATTTTCACACTACGAAAGGTTCACACAATACTGTTTGAAGCGCCACACTTTCACTACCTCAAATTTCATTGAATGCTACTCTAGCTCCGTGCATAGTATATAATATCTTTCTATCTATTTATCTGGAGAATTATTAACCATTGCCTTATCAATACACAATCCTTATCTATCGGTTAAGGTTCTCTTCCAAGATTTTCTTTCAATTTTCGGTTATTCGGATGCACGTGCAAGGAATTCGTGTGTGGACAAGTAAGAAGATTTTGACATTCCTTGTACCAGCTGGCGGAATTCGTCTTGCCAGGATTCATTTCTCTCAGTGAGATAATCATCTATTGATGATTTAATTGAAGTGTCCTCCACAAATCGCTTTTGGCAAAACCCCACCTTTTTATTAATGCTCATCCATTCCAGGGCAGAAGTATTTCAGGAGATCATTAATCGTGGACTGTCTTTTACCAGGCACCTGACTCCTGGGCTTTGATCCAATTCATTCAGGTGACCTTCCTAAGAGCAGTTATCTCGCAAGCATATATCTGGGGGTCATTGATACGGAAAATCTCTTTCACCTCGTCGACGTTTTAGTCCATGGGGATAGATTATCTGCTCAATAACTGATGCACCTATAGATTAATTAGAATCGGGGCCAAATGCATGAGGCTCTTATCTTGCTGCAGCGTTTCACCTCAATCTACCCGAGCAGTGGACTCTGGATTCTATAAATTAATTCCAAGCAATCGACTTCATAAGGGTAGCATTACAGTAATCTTAAGCTCAATTTAAAATGGAACCTCTTGCTTATGATGTGGCCCTGTTCCCAATCACTGAACTAGATTGTAGAAGTGAGGGAATATAAAAATGTGGAGATCAAAAAATATGCTATGGGAAACAGTAATTGAAACAATTTTATGCAGAAAATTGTATTGAGCTTGAGGAGAAGAGGAAGCCGGATATAAAAATGCCACCATGAACTTGATCTTTGTTTTCCCAAGAATGAGAAGAAAAAGTTCGACTAAAAATCATTAAAATGAAATACCCTATTCTCAAGCTCAAGAAGAGAAACGGTAATTTTTTTTACTGAACGAAAAACCAATTGAAATCAACTGAGGATGAATAACTGCATTGAGTTCAGCATCAGCTGTTTATTTATTAAAACTGTATGTTTAATGAAAGTCACTCACGATGGCCCTCATGTTTTTCGTCGGTGCATTTAAATAAGACACATAACCCCGTCGTTAATTGCCATTGAGCATTACATTAGAGGAATAACAGTGAGGATAGCAAGGTTACTCTAGAGTTTCTTTAATTGAAAATACATGTTCCTTCTTTGAACTTCATTATTCAAGTTACTATCAAAGGTTTAAAAAGCCTTAAACGGGAACTGGCTGTAGGTAATAACTGCTAAGAATAGGGAGATTGGGTTATTGTAGTAGTTAGAGAATTTCCTTCCCATCTCCGAGACCTTGGGGTCTAATCCTAACAATGACAGAAACCTATTGGTAACAATCTGACTCTTTGTGAGTGCTAGTGGAAAGCAATTCAAGCGCCATCCTAGTACTCCGTCCGTGGAATGAGATGCTAATAATTTGTGTCCCACGGAGACTTTCGCTGAAACAGACTAATTACACCAACTCTCTCTCCAACCTTTATCATTTACTTAGTATTCTCTTTCCTCCACCTTCTTTTTTTTAACTCATATACTTCCTTTAGTCTTTCTATGTATAAACACTTCTTTGTTTGTCTCCAGCTGCATCAAAATAACCCTCTCCATCCTGCTTCCAACTCACGCCTTAGAAATCTCCAATCCTCATTCATTCTCTTTTTTCATTCTCATTCTCAAGGACCAATTTACACAAGTCTATTATTGAATCAATAACTGATGAATTTATCTTCGTGTTTTCACGTGACAGTAGTGGTGATATTAAGTTTTTTTAGGTGATCCAACTGCTTATGTTATGTCACACCGTCTGACTTAATCTTAATTTTCACCGTAAAGACGAGCAATACATCTACAAGTCATCTACATCTTGTCTGCGCGAGGCAGGATGCGAACCCTCGACCTCAGCGTTGCCAAGCTGGAATTTTTACGCATGGTCACCTGTCAATTATTCCCTAAATTGGGAACTTTTCATTTACTAATAACATTGTTTTTCATATACCATTTCCTACTAAAACAAATTTCAACTGAAACGCTGCTTAGATATATAACTTGCTCTCCATGTCCCGACTCACACCCACGAACCGAAATGCAGTGCTTGGCCTTCCTATCTCCTGATAGTTTCCTCAACTTTTTCCCCTGTAAATGATCTTCATGGCATAATTATTAGGCTTTTCCGAGACGATTTTGAAGATTAATGATTCCTTATGAAGGTTAATGACGTTAATTCGAGTGGTTTCTACTCCTTCAGGCGTTTCTTTGTGGAAGCTTGCAGTATTAATAACATTTGTTGCACTTTTACACGCATATATTTTTAAAATAAAACCATTTTAAAAAGCTTAAGCGTCATTATCAAAGGGAAAGAGCCTTGATAATTACGGTAAAGCTCTGAAACATTCGTTAGGATTTATTATAAAATCTGTGTGGAAAAGCACAAGTTTCTATTAATGTCAATTCGTGTGCTAAATGGAATTCATTTTTTATATCCACTATACAACGTACTGGCAGCAGAGAGAGAGAGGCAATACGTACCCTGATAAATGATTTATGGTATTTCCAGGGCGGAAAATGGCACCACGGCGGCTCACAACATGTGGAACACTGCCCTCTCAGCGACTGTCCTCTCCCAGAGCCGCTCTTCACCCATGCTCAACCCCGGCGGACACTGGGGCAGCACCAAGGTGAGCACCAAACATACAAGGAAGAAGTGTCTGTTTTTGTTCAGTGTCCATTAAATAGGAGGGACCCATTTATAATAATTCATTGGCATTTGAATTCCAAAAGGATTCAGAATTGTAGGACTACATGAACACGTGCGCATATGCATATGAGTACTCTAATGAATACATAGGCGAGCGATTTCCTAAGTAAAAATTTAAAACCGAGGGTGAATTTATTATACTTGACGAACAATAATTAATTTGTAATAATTCGTTGGCATGCGAGTTCGAAAAAGATTAAGAATTGTTAGACTACATGAGAACTTGCGCATATGTATACCTTGATGAATACACAGTTACTCTAATGAATACATAGGCGAGCGATTTCCTAAGTAAACATTTAAAACCGAGGGTGAATTTCTTATAATTGACGTAAATAAGTATATACCCGAGGATCTAAGAATATCTCCCAGACAAACTAACTAAAACTCGACTGTACAGGCTGCAAATAATATATGCTTGGACTTTTGGGTGAATATACGTTAGTCAACAGAGAGATATGAAAAGATCTAAGAATTGCTATCCTAGGGACTCATGGAAACTCAACTGCAAAGGATATACTTCGGAGACTTTTTATTGGCTTGAAAAAGTGGAGCGTTGGAAGAAGGAAACGAAGATTGCAAGGGGAAAACCAAGAAAAAAATATAGCCCTATCAGGATTCGGAAGACAAAAGGCACTGAATACGGTAGATAACCATGTGAGAATGTATTATTTATCCGCATACCGCCGCATACATCGAAGGTCTCTAGTACACACTAAGGAGTATTAATACTTGCCCATGATTTCAGGTATTCGTGTGTTTGCTAAGGATTTGTTTGTCCTTATCCAAGGGTTCATTTATTCGTAGTCGTAACAGTTACTCATTGGTTTTATGTGTGTATTAACGTGTATTTAATTTAGATGGATACTAAATTATGAATGCGCGGTATATTGCAATCGCGCGGTGTAATGTGGCCTTAAGAGAGATGTTGAACCGAAACACCGGTAATCACTATTATTAAATAAGTTTGGCAATTTTCCACAAAAAAATTTTTTTGTTGTTGTGGAAAATTGCCAAACTTATTTAATTATGTTATTCCACCATATAACGCCTGAAACGTCTCTTTTTAACCGGTAATCACAACTGGTTGATAAGGCATGCCTACTTTGACTCATCACCGTCTGAATTTTCTTCTCACTCGCATTACTTCCTTGCAGACGCTCCGTGAGGACTTGGACCAAGTACACACCCAACAAACGTCGCCCTTCGCCTCCGTGGGCGTCCTGCCGGGCGACCCGGATCCTCGCCGGAGCAGAGAGCCCTCTGTCGGTCACCAGCGCAACCTCACTCCGGAAGGTCTCTCCTGGAAACGGCTTCACATGAGCCGCGCCAAATTGAAGGCGACGGCCACCACTTCCGAGCTCCTCTCTGGCTTCGCCATGGTTGCCATGGTGGAGCTGCAGATCAACACCCCGACCAACGTCCCCGAGTGGCTCTTCGTGTTGTTCACCGTGTGCACCACGGTGCTCGTCTCCGTGCACATATTCGCCCTCATGATCTCCACCTACATCCTCCCCAACGTGGACGCCGTCTCCAAGATGCAGCACGTGGCCACGGCCTCCAAAGACGGATACAGGAGGCTGAGCGGGGCGGAAGGCGGTCATTCGGAGCACATGGGAAACATCCTCGAGTCACCACACGAGAGGATGAAGACATTCATCGAGCTCGCGTGGGCCTTCAGCACAGTCCTGGGCCTATTCCTGTTCCTTGTAGAGCTGGCCATCCTGTGTTGGGTGAAGTTCTGGGACTACTCTTTCACGGCGGCCTGGTCCGCCACTGTCATCGTCATCCCCGTTCTGGTGATCTTCGTGGTGTTCGTGGCGCACTTCTACCGCTCACTGGTGGAGCAGAAGGTCGTGTCCACTTCCACCGACCTGGACAACCTCGAGGCCATGCGAACGACGCTGCACGACGTGGAGGTGGGTTGCTACGACAACGCCGGATGCACAGCGGTGAACCCTGGGATATCGGGACCCCCTTCTCCAACTCCCAGCCTCCTCCTCAGCCCCCCTTCTCCGACCTTCTCCACCTACTTCCCACCTCAGGGACCTCTGCTGGTCGTCCCCGAACCTCAGACCAGGTTCTTGTACCCGAACGTAGCCTCGCAAAGGCCCTCGACCCCAAACTCCACCAGGTCGGCAGTTTGAATCTGATAGTTGTTGATAGATCTGTGTTCCGTCAGGCAACTCTCGGTTAGTTGCAGTTTGAAACTGTATTTATCTTCTCGGTGGATCATCATTTCCTGCTGTCTCCTACCCAATAGGAAGTAGTCATTAAGGCTTTGAACTTTCTTTAGATGTCATTGGTTTTCTTTGGACTGAGATAGTAACTTATCCATCGAAATAATTGAAGTCTTTCCGGGCAGGGAATCGGAGGCATAGTTTCAACTAATTGTACTTTTTTAATAATGTAAATATAGAACTCAATCTCTGTCATTATGCAGTTAAATGCAATAAAAGACCATTCTTATTCGTGTATATCTACTCTAAAGATAATATAAATAATGAATATAGTTTTGTAATCTGATAAGAATCGCTTGGCGTTCAATGGAAATATTATGGCGATGCTATATCGTTTTTTTATTGTTTTAGTTTAAATTTTCAAAGCCAAAAGGTAAATTGACACAGGGGTAAAGAAGTGTTAAATCAAGAAACAATTTTTATTCTGACCAGCTTCAAGATGTTTTTGGTTTTTCATGTTACAGAGTAACAATATAAAACAAATTTGTGTTCATAATCGTCAAAACCCATTGACATTGACACAAAAAATCAGACTTTAGAATTAGATGCAGTTAAAAATGAAAACTTGAATGAAAAATTTTCCACGACATGCATCCCAAAGATCCCTTTGTTAAATCGTTAATTGGCAATAAAATGTTAAACACGTTGTATAAAAAGTCATAAGACCTTTCATGTAAATCAATTCAGATTCTCCTTATTTATAAGTAAGTTATTTTTTAGGGCGAGTTTTCCGGTTTGACCATTTTCCGATATTGTGCAAGTCAATTGAAGATTTACGATAATATATTAATTTATAACTCAAAATATTGAGCCTTACGTAATATTTCAACGGAAAGGGAAGTGAAAAGTGACTCATAGTAGTATAGAGAGCTAATAAGTAGCTCCGGTGACTGAAAATTGTAGAAGAGGACTTTTTAATTTTTTTCATTACGTGAATTAAAATTCCTTCAAAGGAATACAATATATTAATTGAACAATTTTTTTTGGAAAGTATGCATTTGTAAGTTCTTCTTACCAGAAATAAAAAGAAAATTTTTAATGACAATGTGTTTCCTTTCATTTCCTTTTCCTGCTTCCAAATTATTTTTTTGATGATTAGAAATGTCAGCAGGAGTTACCTTTCATTTAATAAATACAGCCGAGAGGAGGTTTCTTCAGTCTAGCTTGGAATATAGCGCCGCAATACTTTTTTTTAAGAAGATTTTAAGGAAACTTTCTCATTAACTGATTTAACAAGGCCCTTAAGGGAGCTGAGTAAAGCACCAGAAGAAGAACAATGTGCTTAGGCAAGCATTTAACTATAGTAAATTTTTCTTATGAGCAGAAATACAGTTCATCTCAAAAATGCCATAAAAAGAATCAATGTTGTACGTTAGCGAAAAATCGAAATTTTAATTGTTTCTATGGGTTAGTGGATGGGAAAAAGCGTTCGTTTGATTGATAATTGGTTACTTGGAGTTATAAAAGATGCGTACAATGATACTTCATGTATTGAAACCGGTTATAAGATATACATAAGAAATGTAGATTAGGAAAGTAATCAAATGACGTCTATTTGTCTAATCATAAATAAAATTAATTAGAAATAAAAAATATGTGAAGAAACTATGCATCTGACAATTCAACGCCCTTTAATTTGATAACGAATATTACTACACATCTCGCAACACATTAGTATACGGGATTCACAAAATCCAGTTCTGGCGTAAATAATGATTTGCTGGAAATAATTTAACGTTCGCAGCTACGCCTTGGTCTAAATAAAGACGTGAAAGGATTAACGGGTCAAGAGAAAGGTGGTTTCCTAATGATTGCCGTCATTTTCTTCACTGATCCTCCCGCACTGTTTATCTAATTAGAGCGTGGCCTTAAATCGTCGACGAATAATTTATGGCGCCATGGTAAGATCTCAAGCCTTTATCTTGTCTATACTCCAAGATTGACTGCCTCTAAAGATAAAATACTTCCTTGCGATTTACTTTTAAATATGCTTATCGTGGCGCTCGAATCGCCAGAAAAAAAATCAAGATTAAGATGGGATTTATATATATGAAAATGGACAAAAACTTATCCCAAGTACGTAAACTTCAATTTGATTGGACATCAGGACTCAAGGTTGCAAACCATTTATAGCTTGTATAAAAATAATTTAAGATAAGATGATTAATAAGCCTCATTTGCCCATAAAAAACCTTCATTGAGGTATAAATATTTTTAGAAAAAAGTAAGAACCATTAATTATGGATTGCTTTTAAATTTTGGCAAGGAAACTCGTTTTTTTGTTAATATTTAACAATTACTATTGTAATATTCCTTTTGAAGTTTCTATGCCGTAGGTATGAGCATACAAAAGAATCAGAGCATTTTTTAGGAACAGAAAATAGGTGAAAAAGTGAGTTAAAACTTACGAGGTTATCAAGGTTTCGACGTTTTCTTTGGCTCCGCTGAGTTGTTTACTTTCCCTACGACGTCTGATGTCCATTGCACGACACATATTAAGGCAGTAAATCTGAAAATCTGAATAAAATACTAAATGGAGAGGGCTAGGCAGATAATTTCATAATGTGATCTTGACCGAATGTGAATCGGTAAACGTTTTCCTAAACAGGCAAGCTCACGGGACAAGGGAGTTCAAACTACGGAAGAGGGGGGTGTTGGATTCGAATTTGCCCTTTCTTACATGAAAGATGGAAGAAGACAGCTTAAAAGTAGGCCTATAGAAAGACAGCAAAAGAAATTTTCTTTCTGAATGGCTAATCAAAAATATCTATCCAAAAATTCCAACACTGACTGAATTATTTCAACAATACGAAATCATGGTCAATGTTTCAACAGATGATGATTCAAGCCAACGAATTGAATGCAGCTTTATTTACAGAGAAACGCGCATTGTTGCTTCCTTGCACCAGACTTCCACGTTCCAAATAGGTAGCTTACAATTAGAGTTGGTCATTAATGGGTTAATCATAGCTTAATCACAGCTCACAGCCATTTAATTTACATGACAGTAGTATTTAAATTTAAAAAGGGAGGACTTGTCTTTAAGATACATCACATTAATAAAGCTTATAATGAATGAACGTATTTAATATAGTGACTTTATGACAAAGAAGGAGATAAAAGGCCAATATACAAAGTTAAATCCCAAAAACGAGAGTCATTGAAGTCTGACAGTATTAAATACAATATTTATCGCTAGGAAAAATTATTGATAAGGTTAAAGAGAGACAAAAAACTCCCAGAAAAGGAATAAATTCTGAGTTTTTTTTTTAAATATTACAGCACTCTTTTGTTATGGAGACTTGAAGAAAAATGAGGTCATTGCTATTTCGATTTATTTCCGGGTTATATACAGCTGGAGTCGAACAATTGCATGAATATCAATTGAGGTAGATGTTGTTAGTAACATCTATAAGGACCGCATACTATGGTGCTATAAATGACAGAACCACACATTAGAAAAAGCGAAAACGGAAAAGAATAGACGGACGATAGAGGGCATGAGTAGGTGGTGATAGGGCGACAAAAATCAAGGGAGATGAATTGAACCTCGGCGTTCAAAGTAACGTTTATCCTATCCCAATGTCCCTCAGTCTTGGTCACCGAGTAAAATATCAACTTTATAACGTGAATCAGTGGAAGAAAAAGGTATTGTAAACATTTTATCAATGGGTAAAGCTACATTACGTTCAACCCGAAGATTGTTCCAGTTGGTGAGGGTAAAGCTAAAGTCTAAAGGCGTATGAAATTCACACATAAGGGTTAGTAAGGGGCAGTTCCTTTTCACGGTCCAACAGCGATTTCCCAGAAATATCTGGTACCCAGAACATTAAAGAGCTTGTATTTGGTTTGACACAATGGTTAGCTGATCTTTTTCAAAGGCCCATCATTGTTTAGACTCCGGGACCTCCCTTCTACAGTCCTAAGCTATAACCACAGGGCTACTTCGCAGTCAAGTAAATGTGCGGCTTCTCGATTAAATTTTCGGGCTAAAGTCCAAATGCAGGAAGAAGATGCGATACTTTCGGCAAGAAGTAGAGATGGGTTTTTCTCACAAACGGCTCGGGTGCACTTCGGAAAGGAACACGACAGGGAGAGAGGTAAGACAGAGTTGGTCGAATAAAATGATTTTGGATTTCTTAAAGCTTTGACTCAGTTGCCGAGGGATGGCCCAGACAATAGCAGCCGACAAACGGCAGCTATCCTTTATCGTCTCGATAACCGCCCGGCAAGTGTACACATTTCTTCGATTTACTCTTTGATCGCCTCCCCTCTCTCTTTCCAGACTTATCTCAAGCTTCATCCACACGAACTCACATATTACGGGCAGTCAACAGCACGTCATGGTGAAATGAACGATGGGTACTTGGGTGGTGGGATAACACTCCAAATCATTAATTGTGCGTGAATTTGACACGTAAAGAGTTTCGTGGGAATCGAATAAAGTGAGAATATTCGAAGTAGAAATTAGATAGTAAAAGAGAAGCCATCGAAAAAGGAGATTAAATTAATCGACGGATATTAATTTAAGAATTATATATTCGTTATATGTTAAGAGCGAGAGCTGTGGAAGGAATACCGGTGAAAAGGAAATAAAAATAATGGGGTTTCCAAGTAACATTAAAATTACTGAGTATAGAGTAGAAATGAGACGTAATTTATTTATTTGGGCTTTATTTTGAACATGGTTTTGGGTTATTTCTAGAATGATTCGGTGGAAAATAGTATTAAAGAAAGATCAATGGACCAGAAACTCGTGCATTGAATCTTGAGAAAAGATAACTGGGGAAGATTGACAAAGAAATATGAAAAGTTTTAAAAATTCTGGTTTGGAGAATCATGTAGAAAATGGGATGGATGCGAAGATGGTGAAAAGCTCCTGAGAAGGTGGGAGAAAGAAAGTTTTTGAAAAAAAATCATCTGTAGTAGAGTGGGTGGAGAACAAGCTATTGTGACCATATACCACGTATTTACGGCGTTCAATACGGAAGCATATGGTAGTTCCAATTAGGGAAGTTGAAATTCCGTGAGTAGTTATACGTTAGAGAATAATGAATGCTGTGAAAATGGTGAAATGAGATGGGAGATTTAGGATAGAATGAGTGGAGATAGAAGGTATTCGCCAATGCAGAGTATGGATATGTTTAGGGAGGGAGGCCTTCAAGGGAAGTGGATGAGATGTGAAGCAGGGTTGAATTATTCCTTCAAACTCACTCTAACCGGTAGAATAGCAAACAAAATCTTTAGCTGATGCTAAGCGGATAATGATAGGTCACCCATAATTTTGATCAAAGGATGCTAGTTTAAACTGCTGGTAAAAAACGGAGTGCATTTCGGGTAATTCTATCCCGCAATATCGTATCCCTTCATTTTGCTTTCGTACCTACCCATGGCGATTCATGTAGATGGCTCAGTTACGCGAATTTATAGGACTTGTATTAGAGGCTATTGGACTATCCAGTTGAAATAAGGGCTGGAATTTCCCTAATTAAATTCCAAATCATTATGTGCTGCTCAGAAAGAATGAGATTTGAATCAATTTGAGGAGTTTCCAAGATAGTCCACTCATGGCTAGTCGCATTCCTGCATCTTATCTTTCCTCACGATGTTTATTTAATTATTTAGTATTCTTATCAGCTTTGAATCACGTAATGAGACGAGGAAAACTTTAAAATCGATCTCCTTCAACAGTAGAAAGGGAGACAGATATCAATCCAAATACTTCAAATCGAATCTTTGGACCTGGTAGTCACTCTTACGAATTTACTTACGGAAATCTACGGCTCAAATTAATTTTATCAAATTAAACCACGTTATTTTGACTGATTTTCTTTATTTTGAGATAGTTTCCTAAAAAAAATTTACATTTGGAACAAAATTATGCATAAGATTTGCGTAGTTAGGAAAAGTAAGCTTGATTCTAATTGATTGCAATATTTTTTAATATAATGGGAGAGATTTTGTCGGACTAAATTTCACCTTTCCAGGAGTCGTTCAACCGTAAATACCTTATGTTTACAAAAAAATACGTTATACTTTATAAAAATGTTATCTGTTGTGTCCGTAGATATCTTTAAGCCATCTTGACCTCATTTCCACGGCTTATGGCCTTCCCTTCTGAGCCTCCCTTCTTTACGGTGGATCGCAGGTTAACGAATATAAGCAGGATGAAAGGATTAAGGAAAGTGAACGATGAAAATTAACTAATAAAATGAAGACACTCAAATATGAATTGGAAAAGGAACAAAAACTTAGTTTTCTAAGATAGTTGGGGTTAATACCTGTTCGTCCTTAATTACCTAAACTAATGAAAATTGAGTCTCTACGAACGAATATTTTTGGATAATTCGAGTTGGCAACTTGAGAGGGCAAAGACTGTCTGAGATGTGATTCAGGGAAAAACAAGGAAAAAATGGATAAAAGATATTATACAGCAGTCAGACCTTGATGGGAATTAGCTCAAGGTATTTGGGACCATTGGCGAAGGTGATAAAAAGGAAATAGATAAAGTTCAAAGGAGATCCGCCATAGTGGTCGAAAATTATCACGATAAAACTTAAGTGCTAAAAGGTTTTCGGAAAAAAATTCGAATTGTCATCATTATATTCATCCTATTTTCTCAGGCATGAAGCTAGACGAAAATTATAAAAAAAAGGTGGAAGGAACTTTTTTGTGGATTTAAGCATCAAAATTGCATTACCAAGTAATGCATAATAGTAAGATAGCATTTAGATAAAAAAAAGCGGACCGGAGGTTTAAAATACTATTTGCTGGCTGGTTAGAAATGAAACAATTCAAACATGGGTAAGGAATAAGAAGCAGGCGTTAGTTTTAGAAATCAATAACCTATGGAAAATAACCATGCATTTTAATATTTGCAAATTGATGTAACTACTACACAAAACGATATCATTCTATCGATAGCTGTTATACTGATTCACAGTTTCAAAGAAGACAGGCGGTCAAGCAAGGTTTCCAAACGAAGTTAATAACGATCTTCTTTGAGCGCCTCAGTCTGCACGAATGCATTGAGACCAATCGTAAACTGAGCTTTAAAACAAATTGGTCATAAAAGTCAAGGGAGAAGCAGCGAAATTCACTTTGTTTTCCTCGTGCGGTCTAGCTCGCTAGTACTTAACGTAACAAAAGGCATAACTCATCTGCGCAACAATTCAGTGATTGCAAATTGAGTCGGTACGACATAATTGCTCCGAGTTGATGGTCTCGGAGCGAAGCGGAAAAGGTCGATTTGAGTCGCGTAACTGTGATTGGTGACACCACACTCTACCGATTGGGCACGTGACTGATTTTCCTCCTCCCCCTCCTGCAGGCTCCTGAGGGCAGAGCCGGCGAGGTCAGGGGCGAAGGAACAACCGACGTAAGAGGCGAGCTCGGTGATCTCCGGCACAGATCGTGGAAACTCGGGAAGGTAAGTGAATGCCACCCTCCGGCCCTCCGATAAGTCGTGAGGTTCGTCAAATATTGGCGATGTTATTACTTCTTTCCTGGCACCAGGATTGATGCCAGAATCACCTAGTTCAGATGGTGCTCTGAAAATTACCAGAGGATTATCTGTATCCATATCTACGCCTACATCTATATCTACTGACTACCCTGCAAGCCACCTAGAGGGTTTGTGGCGAGGGGTGAGTTATCCCCAAATATGCACTACGCACATGAACTGAAGTGAACTTCAATTAATGTTTTCAGCCAACATACAAAGAAATATTTGAGGAGTTCTAAAGTCATGCATTACACCTATTAGTATTTCATGCAGGCATGTTTGAATCCTAAAATAAATGGGAAAATCCAATACTTAAATTCATCTCTGTTTGTTTCAATGCACCGTATTAATATTATGGGTGCAATTTCATTTTCGTGATAGTGTAAATTTATTTTGCGAGACATCTTGGTGTGAGAAGTCTTTATGTGGATTAGGATTCTCTGGATCAGGAATCAGGCCACGAACCTATTTGGGCAAACGTACAGATAAATAAATCATTAAGTTGTGTGTGTTTGAAACCGTCGGTATTATCTCGAATAGGTAACCAAGGAGTCACGTGGTGCAAACATGTAATGCGCAAATTTGGCGTGTTTGAATCGCTCGTTCTAATATAATTAATTGTTTCCACTCGAGGTTTTCACACCCGTGGGCTCTAAGCTCGAGGCGAATGAGAAAAAATCAAGTGAAATAACTGTAATGATTGTAATTATATAAAGAGGGATTAAAACACATAGAATTTGTGTACCATTCGTGTTTGTACAATGTGACTCCTTGGTGACCTATTCGAGATAATCTCGACGGTTTCAAACAGCCCCCCTGGGTATATGACTTTGAAACCGTCAGGATTATCTCGAATAGGTAACAAGGAGTCAAGTGGTACAAACAAGAATGGTTCGCAAATGTTGATGTAATTTAATCGCTTTTAACATCTCACTTATGGTTTTCATTTTAGTTTTTGCCATCCGTCTCGAGCATCGAGTCCCCGGATGAGAAAAACTCAAGTGAAAACAATGAGTGAGATTGTAATTAACTAGGTATTCAAACACACCAACATTTGCCGACTATTCTTGTTTGAACCACGTGAATCCTTGGTTTCCTATTCTAGGTAATCTCAACGGTTTCAAAGACAACCCTCCTGGATTCCAAATCAAGAGGAAATTCTTTGAAGAGCATCACTCTATGGAATCTCCCTCCTGCCATTTCAACGAACTGGATAGCCGCACATAGTGGCAGTCGTGATATCAGTGGAAACCTTATCGCGCTTTGTAATGGTTTATTTGTCCTTCCTAGTGGGCGGTGGCTTCCTTAAAGCTTCCGCCTCTGCCTTATCGGTGGCATCCTTGATGAACCGTAACGGCAATCGAGAGATAGTTCCTGTCAACCGTTCTAAAAAAATTGATTCATGGGTCAGGAATCTTGACATGTCTTTTGGTCTGCGCATTGGACCAAGAAGTGAGAGAAAGGTCCAGAGTTCGGTTCCCGGTCCAGAAAATCCTTTTCCTCCATTCATGTCCAATACGATCAACAGCTATGCATATCGGCAGGTCGAAATATCATAAGGTAGCATAACGGTTACTATGTACTATTTTTTGAATTTGGCTGTCAATACATTTACCGACTAATGTTTCAATACGACGCTCCCATATTCCTATTAAAGGTATTGGCTGCTGGCAATGGAGGGCTTAGTACTGACTACAATTTTTGTATTGATAAATCGATCTAATTCGATTCACATAAAATTCTTATTTTGAACTTTACTGCAACCATTCAAGTCAAACTGACTGACATTTATCATAACACTCTATTTGTATTCTACACGAAAAATTATTTTAAGCCGAAGTTTATCTTTAAGACTTTCCATTAATGTATACAATTTTTTAATTACTATTTTTGCGGTCATCGTAAATGCATTGCAAAAATAATTTGAGTTGCATTCTTGTTGATTGTTTCAAGAGTGTTTTTAACGTGACACCATCACATAATAAGCTCTCACCACTTGGGTCGGACGCCTTTTAGTAGCGCTCTCTCTGAGGAACAGACGCTGGGTAAACTACCCTTTATCTCACTCCAATCCGTAGATCTATCTAGCCGCACGTAAGGGTGACCTTACGGGCGGCAACATTCTTCTCAGCTCTAGATGTCATGAAAACACGCAAACCGATCCTAAAAGAGGTGAGGATGTTAGAGGAGTAGGGATAAGAGAGGCAAAGAAAAGTATTGGTGGACTGATAAGAGCCGGGAAGTATACGGAGCTAAAGTAGAACTTGCACATGTTACGTGCAAAGTAAGTAAATGATACGGTACACGGTAATATTTGGAAGTATTTAAGAAATTTCATGTGTCTCTCAGCCTACTTTAACGTAGATTACTTTGTTAATGATAGATAGCTGTAAAGAATAAAGGTAGTTGTATCAGGCTTGATTTGGTGGAATATCAAAACGAAAGAAAAAGACTGGCAATTTTCCACAAGAATATTCTTGTGGAAAATTGCCAGTCTTTTTCTTTCATAGCTGTAAAGAATTATTCACTTGCTAAAATCACTAGTTCAATGATGGTTTAGAGAACTTTCCAGCAGATGCTATCATAAGTTTTTCCGTAGCGTCTGAAGTTAAACTAACTTCACTTGTGACTTTCTTCATCGCATAAAAAAAGTAGGCGTCCTTGACAATATCTGCTTTGTTATTGACGGTGATATTAATGAAATTCTGGATGGCGATTGCAGCGATGTTGTACATGCTTATCACATTGTATGGAAGGAAGTTATTCCATCCATATAATGGTTTTCTAGTATATACATGATCAGATTCAGAAAACAGATCAAAGGAACGAAAAGAAAGTTCCAAAGAAAAACGAAGTTGGATATCATCAACCCTCATGGGACTTGCCAGTCAATATGTTGTGGATTTAAGATATAAGGTGATATTTCTCTCCTTAAGCATTTAAAAATTGTTTCAACTGTGTTGACAGAGTACTGGGAGAGCGACAAAACAGCGAGAGAAAAAATGAATGGCAAAAGACATGAATTAAATACCATATTTTGCCTTCGTAGGAGGCCAATGATAATATTTACGCAGCATGGTCACGAAATAGTAAAGCCTGAATCATTTGTTTTTAATCATCCGCGTTAATACAATTCGCAGATGACAGTCGGGCAGTCTCTTTGATTAGAATTGCTCTGAACAAACTTATTATCAATTTTGGACGTGAGTTGACCTCTGTGCCCAAATCAGGCCGATGCCTCGCAAGGAGGACAGTCAAAGGCCGTCGGCCGGAGACTTCAATGGGCGAGAAAAACGCGTGACAGAAATAAGTGATCGCAGATGACGAACAAATGAAACCGAAAGTGCCACTATGCATGGTGCCACTCCTACTAAATAGTCACGTCCGACGACCATCGCTGGCACCGCGGAATAATTGTTTCCCTCAGAGAGATGGGAGATATGAAAATGAAAATTCACTTCCTTCACGAAGGTTGGTAAAACTGCAAGAGAAATCGAGTGTTTGCAAGATCTTTCGGAATATTAAAATACTTACGATGCGATAGTACTTGCTTGTGATACGAGTGAGAACCCTTGGTACCTGCTAAAATCCTACTTATAACGTTCAATGTATAGAAGTTTTGTTTCTAGGAAAGGTAAAGGATCTTAGGATACTTGAAATATTAAACACGCCATCACATATTTTAAAAACGCCTCGGACACCACACTATAGAGGCGAACGAAAAAAGTATGTCATCATTCACTGCAGGCTCCCGAGCTTGGAATTATTTTGCAAATACTCTAGTAGTTCTGGGTATTTACGAATAGACAAGGTAGCTAAAAAACAAATCTGATTCGGCAAGGAAAATAAAACAAGTTTTTTCCCACAGTAAAACATGAGTTTTTTCGCAGTAGTAAGCAGCAATCTTTCATTGTCTGCTTCGAAAGTTTTTTTTAGATTACATATTGATAAAATATAGAATGTCATAGAAGTCATTTTACCTCATAGATAGGAATTATTCTCAGGAAAAATATGAACACTGATCCATTTATTCGAAAGAACTTTGCAGTATCTCATACTTCATAGTGGTATAATTCAGGGATAGAATAGTGTGCATACAGTAGGTATCTGGAATTTCATGAGTCCATCCAGTGCCACGGCAATATCATTCGTCAATATTGTCAACAGTTACCCAAAAGTGGTCAATACAAAAGTCTGCATGAATTCGGTGAAGGGTATTGAGTTCACATCACACTAAAGTTGAAGGTATGTGGACAGTTCATTTCAGGGTAGGAATCCTATCCAGCTCCTTCCGCGGACCTTTTGAGATTTCTCATGAAGTGTTGGTGAGATTTTTCTCTAGGCTTCACATAAATTCGAACCTGGAATCCTTAGGCCTGAAAATCTACCAATTGGGACACCATAGCATCGATATTGTTAAAAGAGGTATTCTGATTTGTCCTTTGACACAGAACCAAGTCACAGTTTGTAAAACGCCCGTTATGGAGGGAATCTGCAATGACTCATAACTTATTTTGCTGAAAATTAAAACGAAAACTTTTTCAATGCTTCAAGTTTCAATCAGGGGAATTCGAAGAGTAGAGCAACGCCCACTCCTTGGGCTACCTCGCCGTTGACTTTTTGAGCTATAGTCCATAATGTCCATCGACATTATTTTAACGTGATCAGAACTGTGGCGGAATTGAATCCCAAATCTCCGGTCTGTATCTCAACACTATAACCATTGGGATACCTACCACTAAGTCTACATTCTGAACATTTAATTCAAAATGTTGCCTCAAATTTTTCCTTTCAATCAGTTGAAAAATTCAAAAATTAATTTTAAATTGTTTTTTCCAACCTCCTATAATCGATATTAATTCGCTGAAACTAAAACTAAAAATGAGACCTAATCACTCGATTCCCTCAACAACTCTGATCAAATCAGATCAATTAAATACTGAAGCCCTCGATGCCCAATACGTCTATGGTTCCTGCCAAAATAGTTGAGTAAATGAACCCTTTCCCCTTCCCGTGTAAAGGCGCGCTCTGGAGAGGGAGCAGGGGCCCAGGGGCCCGGGATCGACACCGGAAGGAGGCCGCGAGCCGGGAGCAATGGGATCGGACTCTACACGCCAGAGACCCTCTCCTGGAGGAGGATGCATGCAAGCCGCGCCAAGCTGAAGGAGACGGTCGTCTCGTCCACACTCCTCTGCGCTTTCGCTCTCGTAAGTCCCTGACTGGGTACCTATTTCGTCACTTTTTATCTCACCATCCATCGAAACGAATTTCGTGAAACTGTTGCCGTTGAATTAACCACTAAGGGTTTCTAAGTAAGCAAAATGTCCGCGGCAAAAATATGCATTCTTGTAAATGTCCATTTATATATATCCAATGTCCACTTCATTAGTAGGCCAATAACTTGAATATCAATTCTATTGACTATAATTCAACTAAAATATGTCCAATGACCTTAAAGTTCTCTAAGTTGTAATACTTAGTATAATGGTCCCGATGAATGACAAATGATTAAACATAATTTAAAATAAATGAAATTGAATGGAAACTTAAGACGTTTATTTAAATAAACTAATGAAATATCTTCTCACAGAATATGCCGAACACTTAATATCCTTATTTTCCTCAGCCACAGGGTCAGCATGCTACTTCATGTGGTGTTACAAAGCATGTAGATGCTGTTTCACATTACTATTTTCCTTGTATTTTAGGTATCTTTGTACAATTTCTCCAATCCGCCATTGATAGATTATATATTGCTTGGTAATGGGGTGTTTGATCTTAAATTTTCCGCTTTCTATGAAATTTAGAAATGAAATCTTCCGCCACATTATTAGTTCTAAGAGCACCTAGCGAAGTAATTGCACATGAGTTCCACAAAGGAGGAAATGATCTGGGAACTGTAGCTGTCAGACGTCATTGTGACCAGTAACATTTTGAATGTATTCGGCTAATCCTAATATTACCACAATAGCAATAAATTTCTATTATCAAACAGAATACCAGATATGGAAAAAGAATGCAGGCAATTTTTCTTTGATATATTCATATTGGATATTTGCACAGTGGGCATTTAGACCTGTGGACTTTGAGGCTCTGGACATTTTTTCCGAGGACTTTATGCATACCGGACATTATGCTGCGGACCAATTGACCTGGAACATTATAGTTGGGTTTCTACCTCAGACTAATCTGATCCTTGATAATAATTTTCTATTTCTCTCGACATCAGTACCTTGTTTTCATAAGTTTGTCTCAAGAAACCCTACACTTAATCACTTCATACATTCACCTGCAATATACTTAAATCAGTCATTTTTTTATATTCATGCAATAATTTCTTCCACATTACTTGCATATGGGAAGTCGAACAACCATTGAGTCTTATAGGTCGAATAGAATTGCTTTACTCCATGTTTTAAAGGGGACAATGTTCCATATACACATACGTATCTTACTCCATACAATTTGAACTCCAGTGCTCATCAAAAAAGTTATTCTTTCTGAATATTTGATTCTTCAAGAAGGAAAAATATCTTAGAAGTCTCAGAGCATGACAATATATGTTACTAACACAAGCCAAAGGGTCTAAATTGGGGGAATACCTCCTCAAACATTTAGAGTATTTCTGAATATTTGATTCTTCAAGAAGGAAAAATATCTTAGAAGTCTCAGAGCATGACAATATATGTTACTAACACAAGCCAAAGGGTCTAAATTGGGGGAATACCTCCTCAAACATTTAGAGGGCTGGTGGGGTTGTGAAAGTGACTCCTAATATCGGTTTTGGGCCAACACCAAATTTAAAACGGTAACGCCAACCACTGTTCCCAACACGAAGGAGGTTCCTGCAAGCGAGGGTATAGGTACTAGTAAAAATCACTTATCAGGGCGTCGCAGCCAGTTCCTTCCGGTGTGCTATGTTTCGTTTTCCAGAAAGATCGAACCCAAAAAGTCATTTCGCTTCCGTTGAAATGGACATATCCAAATTACTAACGTGTTCTAGGTCGGGTACTCTGATCGGCAGACAAAAACTACTTACTGGACTACCGCACGCCCTTGGTAATGGATGCAAATAAAAATAAACAACACCCAACCCAGTAGTAGGTTTGGTTAGTGAGGGTATAGTATGAAGTGCCTTACCAAATGGCTTAGTTATTGATATGTCTACCATTAACTGTCCTCCATCATGGCAGGAAGGCAGTTTCTTTCCCTATGTCACCTTTAGTGTCCGAGAAAGGCCGAATGTCTAGAATATCATTCTGCTTGGGTTTCACGGACGTGTCCATTAGATTATGGTGTGTTCGAGCGTGGTACCTACGGTCAGTAACCAAACTCTCTACTGACTGAGTTACCATGCCGTCCTTCAAAATGATCCTGAGGTTGAATCGTTCAAAAATTTCATTCACGTTGTCTCTCTCCGGTAGGAATGCATGGTCGAGCTCCAGGTGCAGGCCCCGACGGGCTGTCCGGACTGGCTCTTCTCCCTCTTCGCCGTCAACACGACTCTGCTCATCTCCGTGCACGTCATCGCCGCCATGATCTCCACCTACATCCTGCCGTCCATCGACTGTGTCTGCGCCGGTCAGGAGGAGTGGGAGAACAGTGGTCTGGATCCGTCCCTGTGGGGAGTCAAGCCCTCCGAATCTCCGCACGAACTGATGCGCGGGTTCATCGAGACGGCTTGGATCTTCTCCACCGTGGTCGGCCTCTTCCTCTTCCTCTCCGAGGTGGCCCTGCTCTCGTGGGTCAAGTTCTGGGACGTGTCCATCCCGGCGGCCGCCTACGGCTCGGTCGCCGTCGTACCATTCTTCCTACTGTGCGCCGCCTTCTGCTATCGCTTCCACACCATCCTGGCCGGACACACGTACGAAGTGCGGGCCTTAGGACTCAGGCAGATTGAGGAGTTGAAGCAGAGGCTGGACGCCGCCGACGAATCCCTCGCCTGAATCCGAATATAGTGTCACCAAGGTGACGTCGGCAAGAGTAAAAGAGGCTTGATCACGGATCTTCATGTCATTTGCTTACTGTGCTAACGTGAGCACAAACGTGATCACTACTCTTCAAAATATGTCTGGTTCTTCAAGTTACCGATCCGCTCATAAGTAATGAATCGGTGGGACATCATCGTGGACGGTGCTCGTCTAGATGAGTATGCGTTATTGATATCGATAGTGACATTGCGAAAGAAGGGTCCACGATCCGTCCCCAGAAGTCGTAACCGAATCGGCAAGAGTTCTAGTACGTGACTTATCCAGCGATAACTTTGAGTGCCGCCGAAAAAGTGAGCCAAATTTTCAGCTATACATACTCTGGCTCATACTGAATATTTGGCCTATAGGCTTCGATGTTCGAATAGCCTGCAGGTGATTTCGTTAAGATGAAACGACTTACAAGATTTTCCTTGTATTGCTAAGGCTAAAGCTTCGCCATCACAAGGCGTCCGCACTATCATCCAGCTCATTTCACACTCTTCCCGACCACTTCATCCTTGAATGAACTTCCAACCATAAAGAGTGGAGGGTTTCCTAGATATAATGCTTGCAGGAGTAGCCATCCATGAAAAGGTCACTCTAAGCGAGCCTGTGAAAAACTACTAATAACTGTAGTATTTAAAATCCTTTCCTGACATAAAGGGATTCAGTGGATGTTTTGTTGTGCCTGATCACACCGAAAGTCTCCACTTGAAGACCGATTAAATTCGGGCTAATTAGAGAAACTGTGGTGTGATGCTGAAAACGGTGAAGGAAACACTTAAGAAGGGGGACTTCATCTTGAGTGTGGAGCCTGATGTTATGGACCCATCATTCGTTAAGTGACGATTGGTACCACGAACTGGTTCTTTCCTGGTCCCTAAGGCTGTGCTATCTCGGATGATTTTGCCCGTTGACTCTTCACCAATTCATAAGTAGGGATTTGGTGATCCTACGAACATTTTTGCTGAAATGTTGCTGGGACATATTAATTTCTTTAATGGTTTACCTCGTTAATTAGCAGTGAAATTCAGACCAACTATAAGCCAGAGTGAACGAACCTTGAAATGATTTACTTCATAATAAGTACGCAGTTGAAAATAGAAATACAGCCAAAATCTGAGGCATACCTCAGTCAAGGACAACTAAATGGTTGCTTAAATGAGTACAGAATCCATGTTCAGATACTCCCTCCGCATAGTGAAATTTGTACATTCGGAGTGAAGAGACCATTTTATTTCATCGTGCTATCTCAAGTTTTCCACGGATTTCAAATTCGCTGAATACTTCACTGCACGGATATTATGGGGACGCAGGGGAATCCAAAAAAGCTTCCTTCAAACAGATCATACAGATTTTAAAAAGGAACTTTGTTTCGTTGTAGCCCAGCTGGGGAACACACTGCGGTACCACACCGCGCTCTGATACCGGCTGATGTCAAGTTATTATCCATGTGTTTGAACTGAATGACTTAGGTCATAATAAAAAACTATTCATTTATTTATAACCGCCCGCAAAAATTTTTAAATGTCCCAAAATATATTAATTGGTAATGCACAGAAGGGTCGTCAAATTTCGCATATAATTTCCCCTAATTAATCCCCAATAAAATAGCAAATACTTCTAACGAAAGTTCTATGATCGATTGTAATGAAAAATAAAGAGGACGATAAATAATCTGATGAATGAATAATCACGATGTCATTATTATATTTTATTATACTCTTTAGTGCAAGTAGATGATGTTAATATAATGTACATGATTGCTAATTATTCACCCCATACCACACATTATAGGGGTGGCTCGGAGGGTAGTCTGTAGATGGATATGTAAATGAAGTGCCCTAGAACTAACGCAAAACTGGCATTTTAATAATCACAAGTTGATTACGCATGCTGTATTAGAGCAAATGTGATGCAATTAGGCTATTCATAATTTTATGATATTTCTCTCCACGGCTAAATGCATTCAATGCGTATTATTTCTCCATGATATTGCCAATAATAAGCTAAGCTTTTTTCTCACGGATAAAATGCTATATGTAAATAAGGCATTAATAGTGAGACTTTGGGCTGTACACCTTAATGATATGTGGGTAATCGATACTTAATTCTCTATGAGAGGTACGCAAGCAACATTTTATTTCATGTTATTTAAATTGTTCGAAGTATTAATGGAGAAAGTTGAAAAACATTCACAATAATATCGCGGTCAAAAATCACTTAATGCTGACTGCATTGATTCAATATTCATGGCAAAGAGAAATGTAATGTTTGGTGTAAATTAGCCATAAGGACTAAATAGTTAGGCAGCAAACTTCGGCACTTACTTCGTTAGGAATCATTTACAGTTGCGTTTATATATCCACGCGATATTATCTTTTGATTTGATCGTGCATCCCCTGATATTTATTAATGCGAAATATGCGAAATATGCGCAATATGCGAAATCATGTTTTTTGATAGACATCATTGTCAGTGAGCGGTAGGATTAAGTAAGAAACTTTTTAAAAACGACGAGGCATTTTAACAACATAGGAGCTTTTGCTGAGAGTCAATTGTTTCCAATGAAGTTTTTCTCGCACATCATGCTATTTAAAAGAAAATGTTTAAGACATTGCAAAAAGAAACATGACATTCCATTCAAATTAAATTGTATCCTCCAAATCTGCATTGTCGACTGTCCGTAGTTTCAGCGAAGAGTACAATTTTCAAATGGCTTGAAAATATCTCTTTTATTCCTAATGAAAAAGTTGAATAAAGGATAATTTATGCAAAAAATTGTCCTCAAAATAATACATCCTAAAATTTACCCTAACACCAATTACAATTCGAGAATGAATTCTAAATACGTGACTTTAAATTTGAAGTCATCCCGAAGGGCTGCGTGTACAATGGTATGTACCAACGGCTAAGAGAATTTGGATACAGAATTAATTCTAATTGATAGTAGAAGTTTCATCTGTATTTCCTCTAGTAAGGTATCATTAATCCACTGGTGTGAATAGCCAATGGTTGAGTCACGGTCAAAAATCTTTTCAGTGACACTGCTTTCCCGAGGTAATAAATTTAAACAAAATATCTACCATTCGTTGTCTAGTGTTAAGCAATCACGTGGGCTCCATTCTCAAAGAGAAAAATTAATCCAACTCAACTCCTTTCCACTTTATTAAAACATATTGCTAAATCAGATAATTAATAAATATAAACTAAATTAGCTTGGAAAGGGGCATAATTTAGTCCCTGTAACTCATACTGTTTGCATAATTATTATTTGAGATCTACCGGTTAAGTTAGGTTTATACCGACACAAGACTATTCCCACGGCATTTGTCATTCCAATAATGCCCTTCTTTATTTCCACATAATTCCCACCACTCATTCCACCTTTTAAACTAATCCTTATAGCTTTACTGGTTGACCTTCACATTCGTATAACTGGTTGCCTACCGCAACGTAGTACAAGCAGACAAATTTAGGTTCACTGATTGCTAGAGAGAAGGAAAATGACTAGACACGAATGCTGAGCACCGATAATGGATATAAATGGTAGAGAACGTATTCATTGGCATTCGTGACAGTTTATTTCGAGTACAGAGTGAGGATTGACGAACAGCGATTGTCATCCTCGTTAGCCTTTCAGCCCCTGCGTCATTTCATTCGATTTCCCTCGCTATGATCTCTCCTTCCCTAGCGTAGCCTTGTTCGTTTCTCTATGCACCTATCTAATCCCTTATGCATTCATTTGCATTGACCTGCTATCTCTCAGAAGTCATGAACTTCTGAATGTTATTCTTCTTCCTTGAATGGTAACTGCCTTATTCTCATTGCTTAACGCAACACGCATGGTGCAAAAGCGATTCTTAGCGACAGCAGGGCTATTTTTGATAGATTTAAATTGGAAGAACACAATTTTCTTGACATTGAAGTACTGAATTGATAAAAGCAGCCTTTGAGTCCGCGAACGCGAGAGCATTTTTCAAAAAATTTGTCACTAGACTAGAACATCCCTCAAGGTACAGTGCATGGAACAAAAAAGACACGAGAAGCCTAAATAATTTTTCACTCAAGATATTGGGAGGAAAAATTTTCTTCGGTATCCGCATTTCAAAAGACATTTTCCAAGGGATGTACTAAGGGCTGAATTATTGATTTAAATATATTTGAATATATTCTCGAAATGAAATATCCATACATGTTTCATGCGTTGTATCCCCTTAAAACGTTAAGCAAAACTATTTTGAGAGTACTTAGTAACTCATGAGGCATTTTATACATGTATTCCGAGTTTTTCGTGGCCTCTTGCTTTTTGTGATCGGCTTCCACTCCATTTACTGACTGCCCTTCGGAAGTTTTTCCATTTTCAGACATACTTTCGATCATATGAAGATGACATCTATTCCATAAGCACAAATATCAGAAATGTCTGGTTAGATATTATTTCTATGCATAAATTCGCTGGATGTATCGTGAAGATGAATTTTTGGGTTGAAGAGATGTATAATATGAAGCTTGAAAGCAAGGTGATTAAGCCCCATGAGGAATAGTAGGAGTTAGATCCTCGTTTTGATCAATGGCATTCGGCTCTTTAGATGAAAACTCCGATATTCCATAACCAATGCGCTTCACAATATTCTTCAGGTAATCTTACTTCAGGAGGGGACATGCTGAAGGGATTAAAATAAATTTATCTGTAGCTTCGAACGCATGTATTTCAAGCAGCATCAAGAATCACTTACTACTTCAATTCACAATAATTCGTAAGACGCTGTAAAATAGAGTACTAGATGCACATCGATTCATTCTTTAATTATAATTACGATTAATGATGGATGAAACTGATTTCTAATTACCGGAGTGAAAATGACCATCGTTATGAGCCGCTCTGAAAGGCTAATGAGTGAGTTGGAACGTGTCAGAGAAGAGATGATTTTCTGGATTGGGAATCAAACCACGGACTTTAGCCATGCGCAAACCACCTCGCTACCCATAATTCCGCATTCGAAAGTCAAATGGTTTCTTGGTAAAGGCAAGCGGTCGCAAGTAGTTTTTGCCACCACTTTTCGATATCATTTACTAAAACATTTATTTCACTTACTTTCAATTTTCAACTCATGCATGGGTCAAGTGCAATCTAAATGTAAAGTACACAGGGTCTCAGGCTGAGATCAAAGCGATTCTTTATTGCTTACTAAAAGTTTGGGCAAACGCTCTCGAACTTAACCTCATTCGACTCGACATTACTGGAATGTACGACAACACTTGCGAGGACCACATTGGTCATAAATCTGCCTCTGGGGAACAAAGACACGGCAACAGTGAGGATTAAGTCGTGATAAAAGCGTTGACATGCAAGTAGAAGGCAAAGATAAACCAAAGAGGAAATATCATGGTGAATTTGAGGACAAGACCAACGTCCGGCTTTAAGAAATCCTTCAAGGTGCTCAAGGTGAATGCTCAACTTAGTTCTGACAAGAGGAGCAAATATAACTAGATTGTGTCATCTACGCTGTGAACTGTTGGGTGACTTTTTCTGTAACGTTTCTTCGTGGTTATCGGAAGAAAACAGACATGAAGGCTACTCTGAGTCATACTGGACGATGAAAAATCGCAAATGGGGGTTTGTCGAGAAACTATTTCACGTAATTTATTCATTAACTAGCCGAGGGTGCCCGTTGAAATTCAACGGGAGGGAGAATTTTTAATAATTACAAATTGTATTAAGAAATTTTAACATTTTTCCTGAAGGGGCGAATACAAACTTTTGTTATGGCATTGGCTATGGCTCCAAGTCACTATCGGAACCATAAATATAATTTAAACTAATGTAAACACAACAATTTGAATAAAAATGATTTCGAAGATGCTGCAAATAATTTTCATAAGAAACCTTCGAGACATGCAGATTCTGTGATGAGATGGCTTTGGAAATCAAGCATATAAAAAATGATAATTATCGTTCAGGAAACCATTATGGACAATTCACTCTCAGATTGGATTATGACTCATTTTTTGAAACTTCTTACGCTCTCTCTTGCTTAATTGGGTCATTAGAAATGGAAAAGATGAAAGTAAACCTATTGTGTAGTATCTAGCAATGATACTTAAAAAAGGTTGAACTGAAAAATCACAATACTTCAGCTGGATATTCAGAAATATCCATAAGATGTCTTTCCGCTGTCTGGTAATAAAATCGTATACATGATAGTTAATGCTTACAAGCTCTCCCCCTTCATTATAGCGGTTGAAAGGATGGAGACAAATATATTATTCAGCGCTACGAATGCCTAAATTTCGATTATGAGTCCAAACATAAATTCATTTGTTGAAAACACTATTTCAAAGCAAACAAACACCACTATTCCTCTTAATAAAATCGATGGTCGGCAAGTTTACTTGGTGGAATTTAGACATAGTGAAAAAGAAAGTACTTAGTTAATTCCGCGATTTATTTGGAATGACTCGACCAGTTTCAACCTTTGCAGGTCATCATCAGGAGTATGATGATTTCACTATTCCTCTTTCCAGGAAAGAAAGTTAGTTATAGCGTGGTTATAGCGCAGATTAACATTTCACTAACGATCTGCTGCTTGGCTTTGTGACTTAAGTACTAGCTTCTGAGGTTTTTGGTTCGAAACCCAGCATTGGTATTTAATAAGCATAGTATCCCATCCATCGGAAGGGGCGTTAGAACATGGACACCTTTTTGCCTTCTGTTTAGGATAGGTTAATGCGAATGCTGAGTTTCTCTCACCCTTTATCCACCTCCTGAATTCCTATTTCTTCTCAATATCTGCCATTCATTAAAAGCTATAAGTATGAAAATGAGTTTAACCCAAACTAACAACTTAAAAACACCAAGGGGTAAGTGAAAATTGTTGATCATCATGCCTAATACAGAAATAAAGTATTAAAATATAAAGGAATCATTCTCCGTGTCGAAAAATGTAATCTTAAGATTACATTTTTAGAGTGCTAATTAGCATTACAATTAAGACTGTAGTAAGGAAGAGTAAAATGCTTCCATAGTAATATTTGCCTTAGGTTGCGATGCAGATTAAGATTACCTGCATTGCATTCTAAGGCAAAGGAACTGAAGATGTGAGAGGCAGTGGGAATAAAAATATCCCAATAACATTGCTGGAAATCGAGAAAAAAATGGAGATAGGAGAGATTTAATAGAATCTATAAAAATGGTGTTAAACTCCCAGGCTTAATTAGAAGGGCATCAAAACCTATTCCAAGAGTGGAAAGATGAGATGAAAATATTA
Organism: Platycnemis pennipes; assembly: GCA_933228895.1. Classification (NCBI taxonomy): domain Eukaryota; kingdom Metazoa; phylum Arthropoda; class Insecta; order Odonata; family Platycnemididae; genus Platycnemis; species Platycnemis pennipes. The sequence goes on from OW121850.1 coordinate 118,362,009, forward strand.
ACATAAAACTGTATGTAGCAAAGAATGGCCTTAGAAACAGTGAAACAACCTCTGAAGGAGCTGGACTAGTATAAAATGAGGAAATCTTTTCAAAAGCCATCCGGACAATGAATACCTGCGCATCCCTAGATGCAGTAATCTCAACTGCTACTATCTCTCCTGATGCAGTGATCACATAGTTGTTCGGGGCTTTATCGCAAATCATTGGGTGTTCAGCAATAGCATACTTTGAGTACTGAGGTAAAAGGTAATCTCCCCTGATGGTTTTTATATTGGCAGGTCTCATTAGTTGCTGCTTCTGGTTGATGGGATTGTGACATTTCATGCAACTGTTAGACAATTTGAGGCAGTGGGAGATTTGACTTTCTTACAAGCCTTTTAATTTGTGGAAGTTTGTTTTCAAACTTAAAAGCTCTATACTTTTCAAGGGGTCCATGAATCTCCACATCACTTGCCAAATGAAGAAGACCATGCACATTATATGTCAAGCCCTTCCTGCCATAAAGTACCCCAAAGTTTTACACAAAGTACTCCAACAGTGCCCTTGCATTAGCTCCACATTTGAGTAATCCTCTGACAGTAATAGCGAAAGGCATAGTGCAGTGATAAAAAATGCTTGAATGCTGATTTTGATAGCAAGCCTTTAAGAAGGAAAGGGCCTGTATACCCACATAGCACAAAATATCTACTAGATATCTACAGCATATCTTCAATATCTTAAATGTTTACAAGATGTCTAGAAAATATCTTTCATGCCTCCTAGATCTGAAAATTATATTTTTTATTCATCTCATGTGGATTCAAATGTCATATTCATCTCATATCCATTCAAATGGATATCCATGAATGGATGATTTTTCTCTGTCCCTCGTAGACGGTATCGGACTTAGAGAAAATACTGGTGCGCTCGCCGGGAAACAGGTTCTCAGCATTATGGAGGAAACTATTATTTATCTCTCCTGGAGTTGAAAGAATATCAGTTACATATATTTATAATAATGGTCGTGCTTATTTTTAACCACAGAATGGTTAATAGGGAAATGTTTTAACGGCACAAATTCCCCATGTTAATCTTTTAGTAAAGTTAATAATCACAAACGACTTAATGCCAGCCAGCAGCTGCATGGCCTCCCAGTCTCCTACCCGTAATTGGAAAATGTGTCAGGACTTTTATCAAAGGATGATAGGATACACAGAAGTTAAGTGTAGATAGTTAGGTAGGCGTATCTGTAGTATGCGAGGTACAATTAGTGATCAATCATTAAGTGAGAATCATCCTTCCGTCACCTTAGAACTTCACCTATCAGCTGAAATTACTGGCAAGGATCCATCCTTCGAACCATCATCTCGATCATTTCCCTTTCTTTCAATTTTGGTAATAGGTGCACCCATGCAATGTGCTATAGAATGATTGTATTTGTATCAGTTAATGCATTTGGGTACATAGTTACAGCTTCTCTGTAAGGTGCACTTACTTAGGTAATGTCTAGAAAATATCTTGTGAAGATATCTAGAAGACATAGGAAAAGTGGACATTCAGATATCTAGAAAATGTCAAGAAGATGTTTACAAGTTATTACAAGATATTTCCTAGATATTAGTAGAAGACATTGGAGATATTTTGTTGACATTTTGTAAATATTTTGTGCTATGTGGGTATGTACCTGTAAACCAGGAACATCCTGAATTCTGTAGCCTTCCATCTCAGCAGCTCATTCAAAACCCTAGGCATCCTAAGAAATTCCCATGGGATATGCTTCACAATGCTCTGTATTTGAGAAGTTAATTGTACAAATGTCCTTGCCTGCAATCTCACATCAAGACTGCCTTTCAGCCAACCCAGAAATAGCTTCTTCATGACACCAAGGCAAACAAGATTAATGTATTCATATGGAAAATGAGTCACCATCTTGATGTCAGGAATGGCTAGCAAAGGAGAGTAACCAACATGGTGTTCCTCATCTAAAGCCTGGCTGAAACTCTCATCTGCTCTCAGTGGTGGATTCATTTAATCAAAAATGATGATTGATGTATTCCCCCTGAACATGACATTTCCCACATCCAAAATAGCCAGTGTGTGATATAATTTGGGCAGCAAAGGCATGGGCAGGTGCATCACAAACATAACATGTCACTATTACTTTAACTCTCAATCCATTGTGCAAAAGGCCCCTTGTTTTAAGGATTGTGATTTCCTTAACATACTCTGCCAAGTACCCAGAGCAGGACTGAGGCTTCTCATTTTCATGAAATATGCCAACAGCAAAGTGTGAAATCAAAGGAAAATCTTTCAGGGACAACAGAATTGACCACAGCTGACTACACGAGCTTTTGGCCAAAGGTAGACCATCAACGCTGCGCTGCAATTTTAGTGTTTCTACCTCCATGATGCAAGGATTACCAGCAGCCAAAGATTTTACCTCCCTTTATGTAACTTTATGGCAATATGAGCCACCACCTATTTTTAATACATGAACACTACATGGCATATCAAGCAGAGTTCTGGTGTCAGAAGGTAAATGCTTGAAGTAGCTATGCACTTTGAGAAAGTAAGTAGCTCATTCACCTTTCTAATTCTCAGAACCCTCACAGACCCTATGAGCAAGGGCCAGCTGAAAAGTCTCATTCTCCTCTTCCCATCAACCCTAGTGTCACGAGGTAACAGGGCTTGGATGACAAATGTCTGACCGTACGTGACACCTGCTGGTCTAACTGGGACAGCGTGGCTGACAGCAGCGTTGGAAGTGGGGGGCAGGGGGAGCATTTGCCCCCCCCCCAGAATTTGCCCCGGTCCCTTGAGAAATGAGTCTTCATTAATAAAAATTAAATTTCACTTGTTTCCAGCTTTCCTTTTCCCTGCTGATGCATATTCTACCACCTTCATATGCACTTTTAGTGGAATTCTAATCTCTTCCCCCTCCTATCCGCAAAAAAATGCGGGCCCTTTTCATAGGAGCTGGGCCCCTTTTGTTAAGAACCAGGCCCTTTTCACGGTTGGCCCCTCCCAGCGAAAATAGTTCCGACACCCCTGGTGGCTGACTGGGAATTGGAACAGTAACAAAAGGACTCCCCAACTCCGTAGGAAATGGCCAACATTCCTCACTGGTGACTTGAAGACCACTGCTTTCCTTGACCACACATAAAAAGACTGGGCTGCACCCTACCCATAATCCCCTGGCCAGGGACTAGATTCCTGTCAGTCTGGGTTGGTGAGGGGGTTGAGGAGAAAGGGATAGGTGGGAAGGTTTAAAAATGGCCAGCTCGTGAACACCCAGAGTCCTCACTATCAAGGGTTGATAAAACTGAATTCAGAGACACATTGCTATCACTATCATGTGTAAATGCTTCAGTACCCTCCATGGTTTCATGTTCACTGTGAGCTAATGTGAGATCAGTCTGTTCATCGGGAACAGCAATTGGTCCATCAATTTGGGCAACTACTCCTTGCACATTTGCAGGAAACTTATTTGCCCTAATTTGACGAATTCGTCTTTCCGACAGTGATACCTACTACTAGACATCTGTTATAGTCAGATAATGTAGAGATATATAAAGCCAGTAAAAATATTGCAGTCCACTTCAGTTTGGTGCTTTGACCACAGTGATGTTCTGCCTGCTAGACACCAATATTACAAAAATGTAATACAGGTTGGCATTTTGCTTATCCAAAAAGATAGTTAACATGGGAGAGCAATTATATTATTATTGAATTGCAAAAATTACTTTGAAATTCAAGCATTTAGATAAAAGAAATATAATCTTAAAATGGAAGGAACTTTGTAACAACTGATAACCTATTAAATCTTAAGGATTTATAGTAATCCATTAACATTGGCTTTTCCTTAAACTGCTCTTGCCCTACAATGAATTAACAACTGGTAACCTACTAAATCTTAAGGATTTATAGTAATCCATTAACATTAGCTTTTCGTTAAACTGTTCTTGCCTTACAATTAATTATTCTAATTATGTACACCCTACTAACTGACTCTTTGAATCTTTTCGGTGGTAAAATTGAAATATAGATAGGAAAAGAGCATTTTAATAACTGATAGTCCATAAAATATCATTAGAATCCATCCAATTAAAATGAACACAGCCAACTAATTAATCAACACAGCAAGACTGTAATACTCTCAATTTCGACACAGGAGTCCCTTATAATCACCAAGATGATTTAAATATCTCATGTCACTATTTATACGAAATACATTGAAGAAAATTTTGGAAATTAATTTAACACAATGTGATGGTCATAAAAAAACAAAATGTGCACCATTCCAAATAGGTTGTTGTACAACTCTCTTGAAAAATGTATGGGAAAGATAGTTTCATAAAACAATCTGGGAAGGAATGATTTACTACCTAGACACCTACGATACAGAAAACCTTTGGTCAACAGAGATTCAATTTCGGGCCCTTTAAGACTGAAGTATGGGGTTTTGAGTGATAAAAGAGGGTCTTAATTTTTTTCAATTACCACACAAAGCACTTAGTCCTAACCTGTTACAGTTATTATATCATTAGAGGAAAAGTAGTTAATTTTCGGAATTAAGATTATAAAACTACACGAATTGGCTTATTAAATTTTGCTTTTTACAGAGCCGGCAACTAGTGAGGACGATTACTGATCACCAATAACTCCAAACATTATTGTATTATTCAGAATATCCCTAAGGAAAATTTACCAAAGAAAACTTTAAGTTTACTTTAAGTGAATTGAAACATCATCTTAAAGTAGACTTTAACAAAAGCTTTAGAAAGCATCTATAAGTTTAGAAAAATTTATAAGAAAACTTTATGATTGGCTCAAAACTTTAGAAATAATATGAAAAAAATTTAAAATAGACTCATGACTTAAGATAGAACTTTTCAATTCAAAAGTTAACTTTACAAATTTCAATTCACTTTAAGTAAACTTAAAACTCTTTTTAGTAAATTTTCCCTAAGGGATATGGGGCTAAACATGAGTTAGCAAACAGAAAACAGCATCAAAAATATTATTTCCCAACTAAGTTAACCAGCCCCATCCTAAACCGAAGAGCACTAAGCTTATATCAAGATTTTTTTCCCAATCTGTATTAATATGACAAAGAGATTCAAGTACCAAATAAAAAGGCACCAGAATACATAAAAAGTAACTAAAATAATACATTAGTAGTGATACTTGAGTTCTGACTGCAGTACATGTGACAAGGTATGAAAAATACAAAACATTTAAAAAAATAAGAATAATAAATGTCATGTTACCTTATTGGCTAGTACAAGTTGATGGTTCATTGAAGAAAGGTTGCTTAGCTGGTTCTCAGCACGTGAAAATTTATCAATACAGTGGAGATACTGAAGATAGTCAAACGAGCAAGGTGGACGTGTTACCACAGCAAGGCGGAATCCAAAGATGGCGATTTTTAAGAGCAAGAGCTTTCTCGCATATTTTTGCTCCTGAAATTGGCCAAAAGAGCGATCTGAATGCTGTAAAAATTTTCTGCATTTTCTACTACCGTGTATCTTAAACCCACAACAAATATGATGCACCAAAAAGAATTTAGTCCTAACTGAGAGCAATCTCTAAATAAATTATTAATAATATTATTAAATTAATATTTTACCACTGATCAATTATGTATCATAATCACAGATAAATCGCTGATGTGTTTTCTGTGTAGTATCCGTCACATATCCAAAGTGCATCTTTTCCATTGGATATTTCTTTCATATCTGGTATATGATACCCCCTGTGTTAGCTGGGTGTAATGGCATGTTTGAATTCAATTTTTATGTGGAGAAAATTTGGGAGTTGATGAGTAATTATTGAGTATTAAACGGAACACTATTTGGTGGTCTCTTCTTTATGACTGACTGATAATGGATGATGAGGAAGAAGGTACTGCTAGTAATTAACGAGTGAACATTTTCTGAATGTGAGGTAGGCATTTGGCATGCATTGATACTTGAGGATTAACTATCCTCTAAACAGGTAAATGGATAAATGCCTAAGGAGAAGAAATATGAAGAGTGGAGGATAATGTTTCAACAGAATAAATGTTGAATATGATGGAGACAAAGGTTTGGGTATGAGCAAGTGGATTGATACAGTGCAGATAGCAGGAATAGAAATTTCTGCATTTGCAAAGAAACTGGCATCTGTGTGGATAATTGCATCAAAAGCTGAGGAAGGTTAATATATTGTGTATTTTATGCTAAAAATTATTGCACGAGGGTAAAGATACAAAAATAATAGGGTGGTATTGAAGATTTGCAGAAACCATTTTATGTACAAAGTACAAATTAAACCTTGAAAATTTTATGAAAATCTAAACTGCTACAAAGAAAGGATGTGTAATGCCAACATAGGCGTTCCACGATTGTTCTGCACAATCAAGTAAGAAATATGCAGTGGTAGGATAAATGTAACGGTTGGGCAGTTAAATTTGAGTAAATGCTAGAAATTAATAAGTTGGATATGAATGGAGTATAGTAAAAACTAAATCTTTGTATAGGGTTAAAAGTGGCAAATAAATGTACATACATACCTCATCACCTAATTGCATTGCAGACAAAGTTGGAAACACAACAACAAACTTGTGTAAGTTATATGCAATATATATGTTTCCTCCCATTTTGCCCATTTCTCTCTCATTTATTATTTATTTATGTTATGTTATACAAATAGTGTAATACTTTACTTTGTGGAACTCCTTCATGATGAAAAAGAAAGAAATACTTGCAATAGTACATATACTCTACACTATTTATTATTATCACTGACCAAGATTTCAATAATTCACCATCACTTCTTCTCCATTCACCGCTAAAATATTTTCCACAAAGATCTCAATCTTAGATCTCCATTTTCCATCCATATCCTATTGATAAACAAATAAATTGTTCTTATTTCCTTTTCTCAATCCTTTTTACTAAGCCTCCATTTCCTATGCCCTTCTCACTTGTTCCCTAATAGTATCGCAACCCAGTGATTTGGTAATAATTGAGAGATGAGCCACTAGGTTTGTGGCGCTTGGATATAATCTCCTCCATCCTGAGCGGGTAGAGTTTTGATGGCAGAGAAGCAAGGGTGGATGTGATGGGGGATGCTAAGTGGAAGAAGAATGGGAGCTGGAAGAATGGCCACAAACCCAAGGTTAAGTGTTGTGATATTCTTGGCGGTCTTCTCAAAAAAGCATTTATAAAGTCCACTTTTGATAATATGGGGGCAATCTTATATATAAAGTAGAATGTATGCATGTAAATATGTTTACATGTTTGCCTTAAACTCGAGAACCAAATGTAGCACAGCTTTGAAACTCTAACGTTTATTAAATGTCTTCTTCGAATGCATAATAAGCTACTTTTCTTGTAACTAATGGTCCTCTGTTTTGCCCCAGTCGAGTCAAAACAGTCCCCATAATAAATATACGTATAAGACTTTTTTTACAGCTTGAAGTCATTTTTTCATTTGAAAATTTTAATTAGAAATATCTACTGCATTCACTTGAGATGCACACCAGCCAAAAGATAATTCAATAAATATTCTCATGATTAACATGAAATTCTGATTTCGGATCAATATTAATGATATTACAGTAAACTATGATGATTTCTGGTGAATTTTTTCAGTTAAAATAACGCGATTCCCTTGTCGACCAGAGAGATAGTTGCTTTATTAACTAGAATGTAGTTGTGATTATAGGCATATACATGCCTACTTGCCTAAAACCCAGAATCAAATGCAATACGGCATTTATACTTTGAAGTATAATAAATGTCTTCCATGTACAGTTAATAGGTGCCTTTGATTTAAATAACAGTCCCCAGTTCAAACCCAGATGAGTCAAAACATTCCCATCAGATGTACATGTAAAAGTCTTATTGCTTGAGGCAATTATTTCATTTTTAAATTTGAATTAGAAATATTAATAGCAAAAACTTGAGATGCAATCTCATTCTCAATTTTTATGGAACTTTCTGAAATTTTACTGCTTAAAAAACTATTTCCCATGGTGACCAAAGGCTTTGTTTACAAATAATTTTGATATGGTTCCTTGACAGAGATGTTTATTTGTGTTTCTCTCTACACTTGTTCCTTTGAATTATTTGCACTGATTTATCGGTACTGCTATTTGTTGGTATACCCAAATTTGATTCTTTGCTGCTGATATTAGTCTGTATTAGTGAGTATTTATTTATCTAATTTCCTCTTTTTGCTTAATCCCTGATAACACAACACTGGTGCAAACACGTAGGTTTCTGAAATATGAAGGTTGTATATACTTTGCATTCTACATTATGAAATTATGTTCAATCACATGATTAAAGGGATTAGAATAAATATGGAAAATGCAGAAAATAAAAGCTATCTGGACTGGGAAGACCTTGAAACAATTTAATTATTAGGAAAATGCCAGAAGAAAAATATATGTCTTAAGAAGAATACAAAGGGATCAATAGTCTGAATGATGAGTTCTGGATAATAGTTACCCAGAGCAGGAGAGGTAGGTTTAACTGTAAGTGCTGATAAATATGAAATAGCAAAGTGTTAATAAGAGGTGATGATTAATCACTTTAATAATGCACTAAAATTACTGTAAAAATATTAATTAACCCATTCGCCTCTTAATTTTCCATGGATTTTCTCTCTTTAGAAACCCTATTTAGTTTTCTGAAAAATTTTCATTTGCAAATTAGTTAATTTTTTGGAAAATCAAATTAATTATACATTAAATATTTCAAAACTTAATTTCTCTCAATTAAAAACACTTGTGGTACATATCATTGGAAAAGAAAGGAATAGCATTAGAATATTGAATTCCATAATAAAAGAAACAATAAATATGTTTTTAACATGACCGGTGAATCGCTGGCTCTTCACATATCTTTATATTTTATTTCACCTTAAGGCAAATTAAGGCAGACCAGTAAAATGCCCTAGCTTTACCCCAATGGGTTAAAATGATGCAAGACAAAAATGAAATTCAATCATCTTTGAAGCTAATGTCACATTTTCAGATGATAGCTGATTTTTAAAACTAAAAATGGATTGGCCTGCATTTATTCTCTTCACATTTCCCAATATCTGAAGATTTTCAGCCCCTGGTATTGAAACTGGATAGATACCATGCATAATCCAGAAAAGAGATATTTTTCAAGAAGTTAAATAAGGATTCCTTTCTAAATTTGTGCTTCAGTGTTCCTGCAATCAACCAAGCATGGCTGATACTTTCAGAAATATCTATTGTGTTCATTCTATAAGGCCAGATGACATCTATTGGTAGGTAAGTGGTACATTCACAGGTTTATTCAAAACATAACATGACACTGGAGCATAATATGTTTAAAACTATTGAGTGCCTTCTCCTTTGTTTCAACACAGCTAGAGTTGTAATTTCTTGCTATGTTTTTGAATGGCATGAGTTACAATCTTTCTTTAACTAGTGAACCTAATAAGGTAAAAGTTCGGCAGAAAATACTGGCAAAGAAAAATATGATAGTCGGTATTATAGGTATATTTTCCCGAGTATTGTAGGACTTTATTTATATATGATCTTGATAATGAGTTATACTATTGCTATTATATGCATTTGTAAGTCATCAGCGCTTTCCTTATTCACAAGGATGAAGAACTGGTACTAAGTCATCTCAATGGTATGGTAATGGCTATTTTTATATTCTTACAGATGCAACTTGAAATTAAAATAGGGAAAATGAGTTTTCAAAGAATTTGTAGAAGAAGACTATGTAAATATCGGCTATGACAAGCCAAATTTGGGCATAAAAATTAAATTAACATTGCTCAAATTATTTTATCATAGATAGATAGAATGGGGGCGTTTACACAGAACAGAAATTGCAATTTTGTACGCAAAATCGTTAGAAAGTAACGAAAAATGAATTTTAATGAAAAAATTAATCTTCTAACCAGAGCCATTCACACCTAGATCAAAAATTAAAATAAGCAAAAGGTGACGCCCACCGAAGACGCTGCTTTGAGATCAATGACGTCATCCACCTCCAGTCCTTGACTGCATTTAGGGGAAGGGAAGGGAGTGGAGGGGATTTCTCGGAAGGCCTGCTCCATTGAGGTACCTCAATGGTCTGCTCGCACAGATCCTGTCGCAATCTCTCCCATTGGCAGAGTCAGCTGTGTCCCCCCGTTGCGTTAAGGCAAAGTAGCTTCGTGGGCTCAGCTGTGATTGGACGAAGTGGATGACGTAAGAGGTCGATACACGTCCACTTTTCCGAAAGGGTTAAAAACATCAGTTTTTTGCCGCTTATAACTCGAGAACTAATCGACGGATCGGAAAACGGAAAAATACTGATCTTTTTATGTTACAAACTCTATCAGATTCGGCAATAAAAAATATGGTAAACGACCCCATTTTGATAGTGCTTTTTCAGCAAATATTATAATATATTACGATAGTGTGTGGATTGTTGTTTTTTTTAATCCCGTGCCACTTCATCTCCGATTGCTAGGTTCTTGTTTATTGTGTTGTTTATTGTATTGTTGTCTTTTTCTTCCTCATAAGAAAGTAAAGAGTGCATATTCGTTCTTTCAAAAGAAGCTGTGTCCTTATTGCTCTGAATATTTCCACGTAGTCCAACGTCAAAATGGATGTGAGCAGATGCATTGATGTATACACACACTCATGGAAAAGAAGATTTGCAAGAAATTATAAATACATAGGATTTGGGTTGATGAGAGTTTGGCAGTATTGAGGCCCTCCGTAAGTATTGAGGGAGTCTGTAAGCAATACCTGCATCATAATACAGTGTGTAACATATTACCTTCAGCCGCATAGTAGCCATGTTAAGTTCGGCCCATGTATGGCCAGAGGGCCAAAACCATTAGGACACCATAATGGCTGTCCACAGTGAAACCATAATGACCTGCCGCATTTAAGCAAAAATGGGGCCATGGTTGTTGCGTTGATTCGGATTATTTCAGAAATAACTCAATATATTACCTTTTTTTGATGGCTTGAGGACTTTGAAAATGTTTAATTCGTCGTTTCATCACTTCTAAAGTGAAGCTTGCGTTTTGAACAACGATTTTCCATGTTAAATCTTGTTTTGTCACCGTGTTCCGCGCTTATGTGGTTGCCGCAAGATGAGACGAGATGAGACTTGGGGTCAGTCTCGGTATCGTCTTGCCTGTCGAACTCCTGCCTCATCTCGTTTCTCGTACCGTGGAGGTTTGCGACACCATAGCATATAACATACTGGCCTCGACGGTTTATTCCCGATTGCCGGTGGGTAGAAGCGGACTATGCCGCGCGGACAAAAATTGATTTTACGGTTCATGGTAGTTTTCTGGGGGGCAGACCAGGTAGTCGGTCATTAGCGAGGGTCTCTGCTCGCGATCGTCCTAATCCGGACCCTCGCTCGGCTTCGACCCTCATCAGCGACCGGACTCTCGCGGCATGGGGCCGCGCGGAAGAAACTGACCGCGTGCAATACGATGTTAAAAGTTATTAACTATTTAAATGAGCAACAATTTATTACCGCCATTGTATCACACGTTCTAAGAGAATTACGGGCGTCTTTTGATCGACGTTCTACGATAAAAATTAACGTTTTCCATGCATCCTTCAGAAATGTCCGGTTACACTTGGCAACGTTGCATTTTCTGGAGGTTAAACGCGGTGGTTTTAAACAGCTAAGACCGTTGATAGAGGGAGAGCTTGATGGAATAATGTAATAATAACTGTTGAAACATAAGTTTTAACCTGTTAAAGCAGTTTAATACATTTAAACTGTCGAGTTCTTGAAATACATTAAAGTTCTTGACTGGAAGATGCCCTATTTGTTATCTACATCTACATCTATACGAAACCCTGCAAGCCACCAGAAGGTGTTTGGCAGGGGTGATGATCAGCAAGCATCCACTTTAAACAAGCAAACATAATACTATAGGGTCTCAGGTAACTATATTGTTAGTATCTACATCGGTTTCGGCTAAATCGGTCTAAGTAATGAACTTGAACGTGTGCAGCGAAGATCGGCAAGATTTGTAAAGGGACGATACGATAATTATGTTAGCGTAACCAGTCTATTAAATGAATTGAAATGGGAATCATTGTCAGATCGCAGGTTGAAATTTAGACTTAATCTCTTAAATAAATTCCAAGACCATATTTTCAGTGATGATGTTAAAAACATTTTGCGGACCCCAACTTACTATGGCAGACTGGACCATATTCATAAAATTAGAGAAATTGATTGCCGAACTGATAGATTCAAAATGTCCTTTTTCCCTCGAACAATTAGAGATACGAATAACGGTAAATATGTCCTATCAGAGAGTTGCAATGAATAGCATTGGTAGCTGCATGTTGGTATGAGTACTTAAAGCTAACCCTACTAACAGAATGTTTTTGCATGTTTGCTTAGCAATTTGTATCTTTTTTTTAAATAGTGTTGTTCTGACTACTATATTAATACTATTCCTTTTAATGCATGATATGTAGTGCATGTTTGGTGAGAAATCACCCCCTGCCACACACCCTTGTGGTGGCTTGCAGGGTATTATGTAGATGTAGATGTACATACTATATTAATTTTGTAGCGTGTCAGTCAGTCATTCAGTATCCGTTTTGTTTTGCTCTTTATCAAGTTTTGAGCTAAAAGAGTGAGGTTTGGTGCGTTGAGTTTGGATTCTATGTCTGTATGATTTGGTAGTAGTTGAGGATTTTTAGCAGTTTGTGGTGCAGAAAAAATGCAAAAAACATGATGTTTGAGAGTGGGAGACAACATACAATGAAAATATTGTGTAGAAAAAAGTACAAAAATAATCAGAGTGGAACACATTTCTCTATTTATAAAATAGCAATTTCCTTCTCTCTGCATACGAAATGCTTATGAGAAGTGCCCGAATGGCAGGCAGCAGGTCTGCATAGTAATAAGGGATTGGATGTTAATACATGCATCTTGCACTACCGACTAGTCTAAAATATTTCCCCTACCTATTCCTTTGCTATGCTGCTTATTGTGCTCCCTTACAGTTTGGGGGAAAAATGACATTTTGAATCCATCGGTGCGACAATTTATCTCTCTTACGTTATTTATCTGGTTTAAACTAATCACGCTAGTGCTTTTAATACATGCCTAACATTTTCATCTACATCTATATCCACACAATACTCTGTAAGCCACCGCGAGGGTGTATGGCAGGGGATGAATATCACAAAGCATGCACTACCGTCATGCAAACAAGCAACTATAGGGTCTCATGCAACTAGATTGTTGGTATATATAGTATTTAAGGGATTAATACATGCATCATGCACTACAGCTACTCTACAATATATCCCCTACCTATCCCTTTGCTATGCTACCTATTCTGTTCTCTTATAGTACGTGGGAAAATGCCAATTTAAATCTATCAGTACGACAATCTATCTCTCTCATCTTATTATCTGGTCGAATCTACGATAATACGCTGGAGTTCTTAATATGTGCCTAACATCTTCAGTAAAGCTATCCGTTTAAAATTTCTCTAATAGAATTGATCTGTACTTAAACCTACGGTGTGATAATGATTCCCACGCTAATTCTTTTATTAATTCTGAAACGCTACTCAACCTATCGTAACACCTATTCACGAACCTAGCTGCTTTACGCTGCACACTGTCTAGTTCTCTGATCAAACCTAATTCATTAGGATCCCATACACTGACTGCATACTCAAGGTGGGGCCTAACTATTGAATAGTAACATCGCCCTTTTGTCTTCTCATCACATTTCCCATGTACTATTTTTATAAATCCTAGCTTTCTCTTCGCTCGGCCATACCTGGATGTGTCTTCCCCACGATAAATCTCTAGTGATTTTTACACCTAAATACCTAATGATTTCAACGCTCTTGATCTTTGTGTTACTAATTCTATAGGATCATCTATCGAATTATTCCTCCTCCAAAAATTGATAGCTACACATATTTTAAGGTTAAGTTCTAACTGCCATTTGTCGCACCACTCTTGAATTGCATCTAAATCGTTGCTAAGCGATTTCCTGTCTTCTTCTTTTGTTACACCTCTATACACTACCGCATCGTCTGAAAGAAGTCTAAGGTTACTACTAACTACGGTAATCAAATCGTTTATGTATAAAACAAATAAAAGCGGACCTACTAAGCTACCCTGGGGAACTCCCGACGTGGCTTTGATTGTGTCCGACATGATACCATCTGGGACAACCCACTGCTCTCGCCCACTTAAGAATTCTTTTACCCAACATACAACGTCTTTATTCATACCAAAACTCTCTAATTTCAAGATTAATTTATCAATAGGAACTTTATCGAATGCCTTTTTAAAATATAAAAATATCGAATCAACTACAGTACTGTTCTCGCCGTGGTCTAAAATATCATGTACGAGTAAAACTAATTGTGTCTCGCAAGATCTACCTTTCCGGAACCCACAATGGCTGTTTATGAGCAATCTCTGACTATCCAAATGCCCCATGATTGAACTGACTACAATGTGCTCAAGTTCCCAACAAGAGATTGACGTGAGTGAAATAGGTCTGTAGTTACTAGGTTCTTCCCTATCACAGCTTTTAAAAATAGGTGTCATGTTAGCTACTTTCCAATCCTTGGGCACTGCGTGGTTCTTTAGTGTTTTATTGAATATTATTTCTAGATAGGGGGCTATTTCAGAAGTTTATGTTTTATATACTCTGGAAGGAATTAGATCGGGGCCTGGTGATTTATTTTTACTAATGTTTTTTAACGGCTACTCTATTCCGCGACATGAAATAACTATTTCGGACATTGCTCATTGAATGTGTTCGGCGGTGATTCCCCTGCTTTGTGTGACGATGAGTTGAATACACTTTGGAAGGAGGTATTTAAAGTATTGGCTTTTTCTACACTGCTGGATACTCTGATTCCTTTATCGTTTTTAAGTGTGTGTACCTACTGTGGACCTATTTCCTTGAAGTTCTCATCTCACATATGACCAAAACGCTTTAGAATTGCTTTCTAAATATTCTCCTAACATCTTGCTCTTGAAGTACGATGACGCTTGCCACCATGCTTTCCTTACTAATGCTTCCATTTGTTATAGTTTTGAACTAACTCTTTTTTTTCCTCTACCGAGAGTCCCTGTCTTGCATTCTTAATGTTAGCGTGGCATACCCTTTGTCCCTTTAATGATTTCATAACATCCGTGTTATACCACTTTGGCGCTGTATACTTCTAAATTTGGTTGGTGTGTACTCTTTGACTCCTTTATGGGCGACCTCGGGAAATTCTCTCCACGAATCTTCTGTTCTAATTCTTTGTTTCGTCGCTAAATACATTAAGCAATTCACTTACCTCTTCTTTCCTCGTTATTTCAGTAATTTCAGGTTAGTTTAGATATACTACTACATAACATCATGTGAGCCACAAGGAGTATGTGTGGTAGGGGTGTGAAAGGTGTGTATGGGGTGTGAATTCACCCCGTCACACACTTTTATGATGGCTTGCAGAGTTGCTTGTTTGCATGTTAGTAGTGCATGCTTGGTGATCTTCACCCCCTGCCACACACCCTCGCGGTGGCTGGCAGGGTATCGTGTAGATGGGATTCTATGGGATCCCTACGAAATCGGTCTAAGTAATGAACTTGAACGTGTGCACCGAAGATCGGCAAGATTTGTAAAGGGGCGATACGATAATTATATTAGCGTAACCATTCTATTAAATGAATTGAAATGGGAATCATTGTCAGATCGCAGGTTGAAATTTAGACTTAATCTCTTCCACAAATTCCAAGGCAATATTTTCAGTGATGATGTTAAAAATATTTTACGAACCCCAACTTACTATGGCAGACTGGACCATAATCATAAAGTTAGAGAAATTGATTGCCGAACTGACCGATTCAAAATGTCCTTTTTCCCTCGCACAATAAGAGATACGAATAACGGTAAATATGTCCTATCGGAGAGTAGCAATGAATAGCATTGGTAGCTGCATGTTGGTATGAGTACTTTAAGCTAACCCTACTAACAGAATGTTTCTGCATGTTTTCTTTGCAATTTCTATCTTTTTAAATAGTGTAGTTCTGACTACTATATTAATACTATTCCTTTTTTATGCATGATATGTAGTGCATGTTTGGTGAGCAATCACCCCCTGCCACACACCCTTGTGGTGGCTTGCAGGGTATTATGTAGATGTAGATGTAGATGTATTATGTAGATGAGGATGTGTACTCCATGGCAACAAGTTTGATATAACAGTCACGTTTCACTATGACGCTACGACTATCTCGGGGCGGCAAGCGTCCTTTGAAATAACAAGCATGCATACAAGTTGGTGGAAAGGTACCTACCCTGATAGCAATGTAATGACACCGAAGGCGCCTCCAGTGGCCAAGGGAAAGGAGAGAGGGCTAGTTTTTGCAGAAGAGAGACAGTGGGGAGTCCGCTTTCCGCGATCGCTTCCTTCCCTTCCCATTAACCCCCCGCTGTCCCCTTCCGACCATTCAACGCCTACCTGTCTATGAATGTCGAGAAACCACCATATCTCCGTGCACACTAGAGCATATACCAAATGCGGACTGACAACTGACAAGTTGCATCCTTGGCATTTCAAAAAGGATTTCATTGATGATGTTAAAAAGGCGTTTTCTAAAATCTCTAATCGAATTGGCATCTATATTATTATTACATCTACATCTACATAATACCCTGCAAGCCACCATAAAGGTGTGTGGCACGGGGTGAATTCTCACCAAACATGCACAACATATCATGCATAAAAAAGTATTAGTATTTACATTCTGTTCTAAACTGCACTATTTAAAAAAAGATAAAAGTAGCAAAGCATAGGTACATGAAAAAACATTCTGTTAGTAGGGGAAGCTTCAAGTCCTTATACCAACATGCAGCTACCAATGTTATCCATTGCTACACTCGTATTGGATATATTTACCGTTATTCATATCCCTAATTGTATGAGGAAAAAAGGACATTTTTAATCTGTCAGTTCGGCTCAGTTCTGACTATCCTCGAGGATGTGTTGCAATAGATGAGTTTATGGGCAAAGTACAAATACGAAAGGAAGTGAAATATGTCTTCCTTATTTGGAACCCGAGGAAAAACCGATTATTAAAGAATTAATTAAAATTCAGAAGAGATGAGCTGGATTTCTGACCATTTGGTAATCTAAATGTACACGATACCCTGCAAGCCACCGGGAGGATGTGTGGCAAGGGGTGAAATCACCAATCATGCACTGTAAACATGCAAACATGCTACTATAGGGTCTCAGGCAACTAGATTATTAGTATCTACATAGTAATAAGAGATTGGTTGTTAATACCTGCATCATGCACTACATGACTACAAAACTACTCTGAAATATTTCCCCTAACTATTCCTTTGCTATGCTGCCTATTCTGTTCTCGTATACCTCCTGCCACACATCCTAGTGGTGGCTCGCAGGGTATTACGTAGATGTAGATAACAAATCCCTTATAGTGGGAGGGAAGAATGGGATTTTGAATCTATCAGTACGAGTAAAACATGCACTACTGGTAAACAACTAAGAGCTGCTAGGATACAACTACATGGAAACATCTATCCGACAATCTATCTCTCTCACCTTGTTTATCTCATCAATACCATCTCAGATCTTCTTATATATATATATTTTACTCCCGACGTAATATATTAATCATCATCATCTTCGGCAAACAATCCTAGGATTGGTTTGACACACCCCTCCACTCGATTCTTCTATCGGCCAACCTCCTCATATTAATTTAATTCCTCTCTTCCAGATACCTTACTGTTCCATATATCTCATACGTGGCCTTCATTTGCCACTCACTATTCCCAAGACAATTGTCTTCATCTGGCCATCGTGTCTTAAGATTCCTTTCAGAATTCAAATTCAGCTTGTATTTCTTTTCAGAAATTGAAGCATTGAATTGCTATCCACGTTATCAAAATGATTCTCGAATTCCACAAATGCAAATAACCTCTGTTCGTTCCTCTCCAATCTCTTCTCTTTAAGCAGGCTAAGAGCGCTTCTCAAGGCAATTAAGAGCTTCGTGAAGGCAGTTGTGTAAAAATGTTGAGAGAGTGTTGAGGAGTTACTCCGGATTAAAAGAATTAGTGTACATTCACGACACTATTAATCTTTCCCTACAATTCGTGAAGCCCGGGGATAAGGAAACGCAACTCAGTGCATTGAAAACCGTCTGGTCCACCATCAAGTAGGATATGAGAAGAAGAGTCGTGAGGTATTATAAAAAGATATTCGATAAAGTTCCTCATAACGAATTAATCTTGATGTTAGAGAGTATCGGTAAAAATAAAGACGTTGTGTCGTGTGTAAAAGAATTCTTAAGTGGGCGAGAGAAGAAGGTTTATTATACATAGATGGTATAATGCCGGACACAATCAGAGTCACATCGGGAGTACCCTAGGTGGTGTAACAGGCCCGCTTCTATTTCTTTTATACATAAACGATTTGGTTACCGTAGTTAGTGGTAAGCTTAGACTTTTTGCAGACTAGGCGGTAGTTCACAGGGGTTTAACAAAATCAGATAGAGAATCACTTATCAAGGATTTAGATGCATACCAAGAGTGGTGGGACAAATGGCAGTTAGAAATAAGCCTTAAAAAGTGTGTCCTTATTTCATTTTTGAAGAGGAATAATTCGATAGAGCGATACTATAGCGTTAGTGACTCAAAAATCGTAAGCGTTGAAGCCATAAGCAGGAACTTAGGTGTAACAACCCCTAAAGGTTTATCGTGGGGAAGACACATATGCCGCCGAGACAAGAGAAAGCTAGGATTTATAAAAAGATTACTTGGAAACTGATGAGAAGACAAAAAGGCGATGTTATTTTTCACTAGTCAGGCCTCACATCAGACATGTAGCTAGTGTATGGTATCCGAATGAAATAGGTTTGATTAGAGAGCTAGAAAGTGTTCTGCGTAGAGCAGCTAGGTTCGTTAAAAGGTGTTACGATAGATTTTGGAGCGTTTTAGAATTAGTAGAAAAATTAGAGTGGGAATCATTATCAGAGAGTAAGTTAAAGTTCAGTTTAAATCTATTTGAGAAATTGTAATCGGATGGCTTTAGTGAAGATGTAAAGCATATATTAAAATAACCAGCGTATTATGCTAGATTAAACCAGATAAATAACGTAAGAGAGATTGGTTGTCGCACCGATAGACTCAAAATATCATTTTTCCCCCGTACTGTAAGAGAACACATTAAGCAGCATAGCAAAGGGATAGGTAGGTGAGATATTGCTAGAGTAGTCTGCAATGCATGCTGCACGTATTGACAGTACAAACCCATTCATGGTAGGTAAATGCAGATAAAAATACGTAGATAAGTGTAATTGTAACCAATTTTCCCTTTGATACTACGTAGATACTAACCATATCGATATTGTCTATTGGCTAGATCTATTGTCTAGCATTCTTCCATGTAGCAGCCTAGTTGTGCGCGAGTTAATGGTAGGGACTAGAAGATCACAGAAGAAACAATACTTCCTCTCATGTAAAATTTATATTTGAACGTCTCGGATGTGATTTTCCATGATTTGTTGTTCATTTTGTTCCGTGAAAATATGCTAAAATAAACTCTTAACACATTCAGAGAAACAAACGTTATGAAAGGCTCAAAAACGTCAACATTTACGCGACCGAGAGTTCACGGAGATTCGCAATTGTTACTAGTCAATCCTTGGGAGTTGATAATGGCGTAAGAAACTTTAAATAAGTTCGAAAAAGTGTCGCACTATTTTTAATAATTTCATTCACTGTTGAAGTAGGCAGAATGGATGAATGTCTCGATAAATAACATATTAAACATAACAAATAGGGCATCTTCCAGGCAATAACTTTAATGTATTTCAAGCACTCAACAGTTTAAATGTATTAAACTGCTTTAACATGTTAAAACTTATGTTTCAGCAGTTATTATTACATTATTCCATCTAGCTCTCCCTCTATCAACGGTCTTAGCTGTATAAAACCACCGCGTTTAACCTCCAGAAAATGCAACGTTGCCAAGTGTAACCGGACATTTCTGAAGGATGCATGGAAAACGTTAATTTTTATCGTAGAACGTCGATCAAAAGACGCCCGTAATTCTCTTAGAACGTGTGATACAATGGCGGCAATAAATTGTTGCTCATTTAAATAGTTAATAACTTTTAACATCGTATTGCACGCGGTCAGTTTCCTCCGCGCGGCCCCATGCCGCGAGAGTCCGGTCGCTTATGAGGGTCGAAGCCGAGCGAGGGTCCGGATTAGGACGATCGCGAGCAGAGACCCTCGCTAATGACCGACTACCTGGTCTGCCCCCCAGAAAACTACCATTAACAGATTTTTGGCATTGCAAAAGGTCGCAAAAGTTCTCAATGAATTCTTAATAAGGGTACTTAGTAGAATCTCTTGGTATAAGTAATTTTTTTCGTTAGATGTAGATGTAACTATTTTCATTCTTAATAAGGGTACTTAGTAGAATCTCTTGGTATAAGTAATTTTTTTCGCTAGATGTAGATGTAACTATTTTCATGCATGAAGACAAAATATTGACTGAAAAGAGGGTCCGTCATTATGTTCAATTTTTATGGTATACATTAAAACTGAATCATGAAAATCAAACATACTTATAGGCAAAGAACTGCTCTATACCACGTTATATTTTGCTAGTCCTTCTATCCTCCAAGGTCCAGCCTAAACTTGGTTTTCTAGATTTTCAGAGAAAATTGAAGGCGGCCGATTTTTGCTAAAATTGATCAATTTTGACTCCATGTTAATTGTTGATGCGCGAGACCCAGGAAAAATGGTATGAAAAATCAAATGAACCAATCAATGGAGAATGACGATGCCAAATTTAAAGTCCAGACTGAAAATAACAACTTTTTGTCTGTTGGCTACATTTTCCAATTTCAGCCCACTGTGCGATGGCTTCTTAAAAGAAGAATAGCGGTAATTGAGATCTATTGAGGTATTCATATGCCCTAATATTTTCCCAGAGACTAAAATATTCAACATATCGACAATGAATGTAAGCATACCAATAATTCATCCATTGATGATTAAGGTACAGGACGAAGGTTGATAAACAAACGTTCAAATAACAATCACCCTGAAAGCGTCCAACTTAAATGTAGTTGAACAAAAAGTATCACAAAGTGCACATTATAATCAATTGTTACGTCTGAAGAAAAATCTTATTTGATCACTGAGGGATTTGAAAACACAAAAAGTTGGCTTTTTAAGACTTTTAGCAAAAGTGCACATCACTTCCAAGTCCGGTGCATGAAAGAGATAGACTTTTTTAAGAGCAAAGTATTAAATCACGTGATACAACTAGTGAAGAGAACCTTTCTGCTGAAAAATACACCGAAGTAGCCTTTCTTAATATTTGACGGTACACTAACGTCATTTCATCACCTCCCATTTCAGTATTTCTTTATTCTAATCTTGATTTTTCAGTTGTCCCTACGTTGCAGGCTATATTGCAACGCCAAACTTAAAATCTATAGTATAAGACAACACAATATCCTTATACTTGGGGAGATTCGAACCCTCGAACTTTTAGTTGCCAGATTGGCGCATTACTGCCCACACAGCACATTTCCGTTTAAAAACTTTTTTGTAGTCTCATAAGTGTTTAAAGGCCGTTTTTGACGCATCTTCGAAAACAGCATGGAAATAAAACGTATTTCTAGGTTTCAAAATGAGCAGACTCGTTTTTCGGTCCGCAACCCGAAAACGAAACGCTTTAAAAACGTCTTTTTTGGCTAACGAATCCGAACCTTCCCATAATGGGGAACTTGCACTATTTTTTATAACTCTTTGAATGTGAAGTTTATCAGCTAAAATGTGCTTGGCGAAAATTTTGCTGAAGAATTAAGTTGTGTTACAAAGATATTACCCTTTGAAAATTGTACCTTTTTGGCAGCTTAAAAACACGACGTCATTGCATGACGTCAAGGCACGGTATCACTATGGGCGTTGTTTATCTGTTTATGCTTGGAGGTAAGTGGTTAAATACATGCTTGGCGATAACGTATGTATTTATATCAGTTGTTTAATGCAATAAACTATTGTATTTCGAATTTTTATTTACGTAGTATGGATTGTAACGAGCAAATCGTCCATTAATTATATAATGCCTGTTTAGTGCCCAAGAATTTCTCCTACGCCTATGCAATCGTTGGTTTTTTTTAAGAAGAACGCCGCCATAAGGGAGTCAACCAAAGAAAATTGTCGGAATGTGCTTTTTTAAGTATTTTATCAGTCATCGTTTCGTTCGAGAAACGGCTAAAAACCTCAAAAAAATATATTTACTTCGTTTTCTGTTAAAAATAAATGTCTATCTCCGTAGTAATATGGAACCTTTACCGTGCAGTGATGTCAGAAGGCGTTTTAGGTCACGTGACTTTCGTCAATTTCCGGGAACATTTTCAATTCATTTAATAATCTTTGTGGTGGGCGTAGAAAAATTTGGCTTATATATTTAAATTGGTGAGAAAAATTCGCATCAAGTAGGCACATCATTAATCTTCGAGAAATAAATTTCTGCATATTCCCTATTCCTATGCTCACTGGCCAGCTCGGCTGCCACGTACAGGCGGATTCGGCCATTATCACGTGAGGAAGAACGTGTGAACGGAAGAAGATTGAGGATTGCCTTAAATCTTCGAGGCTGGTATGGTTTCTCACTGTCTGATACAGTACTACTATTTTTTAATCCATTTATTGTATTTGTCGTTTTCATCGTCATAGGTTCGTGTTGCTATTTTCGGAATAGAAGTACTGAAATGCCGATTTGCCGATGACAGAAAAAAGACAAACTGATTACAAATTTTAGTGGGTGGGTTACGACGTCAAGCAGTATATGTAGGTATATTATGACTGGGCGAAATAAAACGTTTTTGTTCCTAGAAAAAATGTTTTCAACGCGGTACAAACACGTTCTAATAACTGAGAAAACGTTTTTGGCACCGGAAAAAGACGTTTCTGAAGCGAGAATAACACGTTTTTAAAGCGTTATTCTCGAAAGTGTATTTTTAACGTTCACAAAGGCAGCAGATTAATTTAATTTTCTTCTCGTTTAGACCCACTGATTTTTCACGAAAATGACAGTTAGAATATTGTTTCAGACCAAGCCTAGCAATAAGGGTATCAATTACCACAAGGTGTTTCTTTTTTAAACTTCAGATATTGATTAACATCACATATACCTAACCAATATATGCTCCTTTCCACAAGGTAATGGCACAGTAAACCATTCCTCATTGATTTTTCTTTTGATTATAGTGATAATAGCAAAAAGCATTATGCCTTTGCGATAAAATTGATGTAAGCGATATAATGAACCCTTGTTGGTATCTCATGCTAGTACCTATAGCAAGCACGGAATACATGATCATTAGTTGTTGAGTTTGAAGAAATTACATTTAGAATACATTCAGCATGTAGATTGTGTAATTCTTAGTAAAATGAACAAATTTTCACTCCAATGAATTAAATAATATTTTTCACAGTGTTCTAGAATACATTTTTAGAATCCAAATGGGTAGAATCGGAAATGAATAAGAAACTCTATATGCACCTTACACGCATTAAGATGTGTAACGACTGCCTTTCTCTCTTTCTTCCTCAGCTTGCAATCGGAGCAAGGGGTTGACGGAGAAGGAGGTGACGGAGGAGGAGGTGACGGTGGAGGAGGTGACGGAAGGGGCGAGGGATGGGGAGGGAGGGATTGCGGGGGTGTGCTATGGGGTGGTTGGGGTTTTAGAAGAGTAGGAGAAGGAAGTTTTTGAGTGGGACTTTGGGGATAGGGAGGTTGGGATTCTTTCGGACGGGGTACAAAATTCACAAGTGGAAGAGGGAGGAGATATTGGAGATGTCTTGGGAAGAGTAATTTTCGAAAACGTTGAACTCGTGGGTTTTTTGGGCGAAATTGGCGGTGAAGTTATTGAAGGGGTGGTTAGGTTAGTCGGGGTGGCGGGGATGGCCGGGGAGGGGGATTTGGGGGACGACATTGAACGTCTGTGTGCGTGATTCGAGGAGAAAGCGACTGTAGAAGTGGAAGCGCTTTGCTGTGAGTAATTTTTGACTTACTTCCATGCGTTTTATTACAATTAATTCCATGATAATGATGCGTATCATAATCTTTTCCGTAAATAAAAAAATACTACAAACTTACTTACCAAAGAAGACATTAGTGTTGTTAATATGCGTATACATTAAAACATTACACTGTGTGTCAAATGACTTGTTATTTACATAATATATTCTGATAAATCACATAAAATAAGAGGTCACTTTTTTGGTGTAGTATGAATGGTAGTCCCTCGTCTGGAATTTAGCCTCTGCACCTGATGTAATAAGAGTAAACTAAATCATAATCGCTTTGCCATAAATACTTTCTTATTATTTTTAAAAATTTCCCGTAGAGCAATCAGAAACAACGCTGGGACAGTCCGAAGTAAAAGCCTGCGATTAGGAAGCGAGAAATAAGAGACCTATTTGGAGAATAAGCAAAGAGCATCGCCTTCCAGTCTGTTTAGGGCGATCCATTTACTATTCCTAATGTTTAACAAATAAATTTTGCGTAATTATTTTCCGCAAGCAAAGTTTATCCATGCAAAATGGGTCCTTTATGACCGCAGTACCTAAGAATTTCATGAATTGAGGTATGACCGAAAATAAATGTGCTTTGATAACAGCCAGCGCTCAATGTTTATAGATTCCCGAATGCGTGAATGGAGTTAGAAAACCAGAGTTATAGATCGATGTATATTTTTAACGATCACAAAGTCAGCAGATTAATTTAATTTTCTTCTCGTTTACACCCACTGGTTTTTCACGAAAATGACAGTCAACTTATGTTTAAGACCAAGCCTAATAATAAGGGGATCAATTACTACAAGGTGTTTCTTTTTTTTTAATTTCAGATATTTCTAAACATCACATATACCTAACCAATATATGCTCCTTTCCACAAGGTAATGGCACAGTAAACCATTTATCATTGATTTTTCTTCAGATTATAGCGATAATAACAAAAACATTGCGCATTGGCGATAAAATTGATCAACGCGATATAATGAACCCTTGTTGGTATCTCATGCTAGTACTTGTAGTAAGCACGGAATACATGATCATTTGTTGTTGAGTTTGAAGAAATTAAATTTAGAATAATTTCAGCATGTAGACTGTATAATACTTAGTAAAATGAACAAATTTTTACTGGTGAGAATTAATCAAAAATTTTCAGTGTTCTAGAACATATTTTTAGAATTCAAATGTTTAGAATCTGAAAAGAATAGGTAATTTTATATGCACCTTACACCCATTAAGATGTGTAACGACTGCCTTTCTTTCTCCCTTCCTCAGCTTGCATTTGGAGCAAGGGGGTGACGGAGGAGGAGGTGACGGAGGAGTAGGTGACGAAAGGGGCCAGGGCAGGGGAGGGAGGGATTGGTGGGGTGTGCTATGGGGTTGTTGGGGTTTTAAAAGAGGAGGGCAAGGAAGTTTTTGAGTGGGACTTTGGGGATAGGGTGGTTGGGATTCTTTCGGACGGGGTGCAAAATTCACAAGTGGAAGAGGCTGGGGATATTGGAGAAGGCTTGGAAAGAGTAATTTTGATTAACGTTGAACTGTTGAGGTTTTTGGGCGAAATTGGCGGTGAAATTATTGAAGGGGAGGTGGGGTTTGCCGGGGTGGGGGGTTCGGAAGGGGAGGGTGAGGAAGGTGTAGCGGGAGACGGCGTGGAGGGTGTCGAGGGGGTGGCCCTGGGCCCGTATTCTCGTTTGAAACGCAACCTCGGTTATCTCCCCAGCAACGAAACCGAGGTTGCGTTTCATTGATTTCCTCATTGGAATGTTTACAAAAAGTTAACGCGAGGCCCGAAAACCTATGGTATCCCTTGGATACCACTAGAGTTTCAGAAAGAGAATAAGGACCCTGGACCTCTTCGTTGCTATGTTTGTGGCGGACGTCATCCGCGAGGCCAGGGACGCCGTCCTCAGGGGGGCACACAGCCACGGGGACGCTTAGGCAGATCGGTGGCCCCCGCCCCTGGCACGGGCCGACCACCATCTTAGGGCCCACCCCCTCCTGCCTCGGGCCCACCCAACATCTAAGGGCCCACCACCACGGGCCCGACTAACACCAGAGGGCCCGTGAGGGAGATTAGTCTCTGAAGAAGAAACGAAACTGGTGGAAAAGGTATTTGGTCGTCTTAAAGACAGTCGAATACTTATTTAAAAAAATTAATATCATGCATGCGTTTGAAATATATATAATAATCATCGCTCACGGCCCTGGAATATTTTGTTCTCCCGTCTACTACAGGTTACCAGTAATAACGAACGTCAGTTCACACGTCATCTTACAAAAATGTGCGTCATCATGAAAACCTTTAGTATAAGTGCACCTTAACTGCTCCAACAAACTGAAATCGGCGTGTTTGGAACACTTCAGACGAAGAGTGGAAGAATCATATAATATACATGAAAGTGAATATAAAATTAAATTTATATCCCTCTGCGAATTAGTTCAAATAGTATAGCAAATGCTTATGGTAAGGTTTCCTAAATTATTTTAAAATCTTTCCCTCACATATCATTGGAACTGCAATGGAAACTTAAAGGTTTCATTTTAATTGGGGTTGAATTTTTTATATTTGAACGGACATGTTTTTAGTAAGTACTTGTTTGGTGCATTCGGAGTAACCAATGATATTAGGGCTTTATTTCTCAGTGGTACGTAACTTTAAGGAAATTAAAATTTGCATTTAATTGCCAAAAGGAATGAAAAATATTTGTGATAAATGATATTCAGAATTGAGGAAAATACTAAATATATTAATTGGATACCATTAGTTTGCATACTGACGAATTACATGTTATTTTTATAGGCCATTAAGGAACCTCATCGTCAGGAAGAGGAACAGCGATTTGTCATCAGTCCTCACAGCAATATAAAGTTAAACTGCTATAAACATCCTGTCTCCTAGCGGAATATCTGTTGGCATAAGCTAATGTCACACGTTTCAGAATTTAGTGCCTCCCATCTTGTCTTTCTTCTTGAGTCACTCAAAACGTTTTTTCTGCACTTGAAAACTGCGACACCATGCTTCCTTCTTCGAAGTCTACCATGAACGTGAAAGGTGGATGTGACCTTGCTTGATGTGATGGACCATAATCAGTTTCTGGCAAGGAGATGAAACTGGACAAGAAGGTATCTATCTGCGTGTCTCGATGAAAGTGAAATTGTTTAATCAATAAAAATGTTATATTACTTGCATATAAGAGGACAACCATCAGTATTGCTTATGAGTATAAAACATGTCTAATCTCCCATTTTTACGCCGTTACAGATCAGTCGAAGTGAACTCTTCATTAAGAAAATGGAATCAACAGAAGTGCTCCTCAATGGGGTTGTTTACCCTATGTTTTTATTGACGAATCTGATAGAGTTTGTAAAATAAAAAGACCCGTATTTTTCCGTTTTTTGATACGTCTACTATTTCTCGAGTTACAAGCGGCGAAAAACTGACGTTTTTAAACCTTTCGGAAAAGTGGGCGTGGTGCAACCTCTGACGTACATCGGCTTCATCCAATAACAACTGAGCCCGCGAAGCTACTTTGCCCTATCGCAATGGGGGGGGGACACAGCTGACTCTGCCAATACGTGCAGTTGCGACTGCATCTGTTCGAGCAGACCTTCCGAGAATCCCCCTCCACTCCCTTCCCTTTTCCCTAAAAACAGATAAGGACGTGAGGAAAATTACGTCAATGTTTTCACAGCAGCTTTTTCGGTGGGCGTCACCTTTTGCTTATCTAAATTTTTGATTTATGAGTGAATGGTTGTGGTCAGAAGATTAATTTTTTCACTAAAATTCATTTTTCTTTTCCATATAACTATTTCGTGTACAAAATTGCTATTTCGGTTCCGAGTAAACGCCCCCATTGCTCCCTCCTCATCACATGGTTTTCATCTCGAAAGATGCCTTTGTGTCTTCATCGCCTGTTGCATCGAAGAAACGTCTCCACTTTCTTAAATGATCTCCAGCTCTCTCTTCGCTATCTCCTCCGAATCAGAGTGAACCCAGTGCCCGTCGGTCTCGCTACATACGGCCGCCATTTCAGCAGATGTATTTGGCTAACCCTAGAGAAGTCTACACATAACAAGTAACGACCGCCAGTTACAAGAGCATCCTAAGGGTGAAGGGTATCTGACTCACTTTTAATGCATTAAGTAGTAAATTACTATGAAGACTATAACTGCTTTCTTTGGTAACCTTTGGCTATTTATTTTCTTGGATGGTTGAATATTTTCTTTCCCCGAGGCTCATCGCGATTTTTCTAGTTTAGAGAAACTACCTGTTATCTCTAATTGATATTTTGCTTCAAGTCTTGGATGAATCTATGCATGTGTCATGCATGAGCATTTATTTCCACATCTCACGAACGTCTAATGCTCAAGGTTCACTTAAGGCTGGCTTATCTTAAGCATCAAGGACTAAGTCGTTAATTCATGAAATGAAGATAACAATTTTACCCCTATTTTGAAGAGCTTACAGTTGCGGTACGTGTTGTGGTAGTGATTTTTTTGAAAGAGCTCATGTCTTACCTCTATCACCCAAAACCTCCAAGCCAATGAACCTCTCCGCTGTATCGGCTGGGGATATGATTTGAAGAAATGACGTTAGGTTAGGTTCTGAGTCTCTTCTTACTCGTTTATGCGGGAAATTTGCAAGAGAAGCAAAGTTTAAGACAAGGGAATAACATTTCCATTTGAGATAAATACCCGTTTTTCTCACATAACTACCTGAACCTAATGAAATGAGAGTTGGCATCATTGTCCACATGGTTAATTCATATCGTTGCTGAGGAACATCATCAGGATGATCGTTGCCACAAATTAACGCCTGATGCCATTGAATTTCCCTAATACTAGCTAATGTTGGAGTAGGAAAAGTGTCCCTTGTCTACAAGGATCTTTCAAATGTCGCTGTATCCGGAGATACGAACGAGATAACACATAGCTGTGATTCGAAGTCATACCCCACTTTCAAGAAGCATGGTCGGTTTCTGAGGTTAGGAAGCTTCGAAGCCCTATGAAGAAGAAGATTTTGAACTGATTCGCTTTAATGGGGAACGATTGGCTCTTCACATGATATAAGCTACTTGCTGACACGAAAATATTTACGCCGCCTTTAGGTCTGGAAACCACTTAAGATGCTCGTATTTGGTGCCCAATGAGGGCAGATGTGGAAAATGATTACCTGACAAACAAGTGACCCGTTATCATCCACGCCGTTCTTGGAGGATTTGTTATTCACGATGACGTAAACACTTTTGAAAAGTGATGATCTTCAGATATTTGATTTCTCCTTATCTCCAACTAAGAATGTTGTATGCCGAACCTCGGCAGCTCGGGGTTGTTTTTGGCTTTCTAGTTTTCTGGAACACTATCCGAACCTTTTGATCCTTTCATTTTAAAT
The DNA here is from genome assembly GCA_933228895.1 of Platycnemis pennipes. Classification (NCBI taxonomy): domain Eukaryota; kingdom Metazoa; phylum Arthropoda; class Insecta; order Odonata; family Platycnemididae; genus Platycnemis; species Platycnemis pennipes. The sequence continues at coordinate 118,391,500 of OW121850.1, forward strand.
TTTCCTACCTTTATTTACTCTTTGTGTTAACTTTTATTGCTGGCCATCTATAGAATCTGGACGAAAGCTGACGGGAGATGAAATTGAGGACTTCTCGCTGTGACGCGAAAGAAGGCGAGATTTAGGAGGGTGACGGTGGAGGGCAGAGTGACAGTGCCGAGAACAGTGAGTGGTGGAACCTATATCAGCAAAGATTGTCGTCAATATGAAATGACAAAAATCAATTATGTCTAATGTTCGTAGAATATATGCGCACCCGTCATCAGGCGAATTACGTTAGGAATCGATAATAAAGTGGTTTTTAATAACACAAGTCCCATGGGCATTTTCATATTTATTTTCGCACACGATCTATAGCTGTTTGTAAAGTGCCTGATATATGTTACAGGCAGCATATTGTACCGATAAATGTATTTGGACCACTTTCACGCTCTCTCTTGAATATTTCTTCATCGGAGGACCGGGTTGGTGTGGTGGCTACAGTACTGGCCTCCTATCCCGAGGGCCCGTGTTCGATTCCCGGCCGAGGCGAATTTTTCAGGGGCAATCCGGTCCCTACTTGAGTGCCTAATGGAGAGCATTTCAGGGGGGGGGGAGACGGGCGGCTAGGAATAGTCGATGGATAGGAGTGGTGAACTACTAGTATATAGTACTTCATTTAGTAGAGGCCTCTTTTTTGTTAAACTTAAGTTGATTTCTAATCGTTCTAGGGCGTCGAGTTTTTTCCCTTTTGCTGGCTGTGTGTAGTATTTTTGGTTCGAAACTACACTTATGACCCGATTCGATCAAATGTTTGGCCACCATGGATACGCTGTTTCCCGTTTCTGCACACTTCCTGTGTTATTTTATCCTTGTGGTGGAGTTGCGACCTCTTTGGCCTATATACCTGGCTTCGACCTCGCAAAACGACTCGTAGACCCCACTCTTTTTTGTTTCTTCAATTGTGTCCTTGTTCTTGCAAATGAGTTTGGCGAGGGATGTGGGTGTGTAGAAGGCGACTCTGACCTTGTGTTTGGGAATAAGGTTTACTATTTTGTAAGTTAACTTATAAAGGTACGGAAGTTTACACCACTTTCTTCCATTGTTGCTATCTACGGTTAGGAGGGAAGTACTCAGGTCTATCGCAAGCTTCTTCCGTTTCTTGGAGAGGAGGGAGTCAATCATTTCGGCACTGTATCCGTTGCTTACGGCGATCTTCTTAATTGTCTTAAGTTCCTTTTTAAAATTGATTGTTGAGTGTTATACTTAGTAAAATGGGCAAATTTTCACTTCAAAGTACTAATTAAAATTTTTCACAGTATTCTAGAACACATTTTTAGAATTCAATTGGGTAGAATCTGAAAAGAATAAGGAATTCTATCTGCACCTTACACCCAATAAGATGTGTAACGACGGCCTTTCTCTCTCTCTTCCAGTTTACATTCTGAGCAAGGGGGTGACGGAGAAGGAGGTGACGAGAAGGAGGTTACGGAGGAGGAAGTGACGAGGGAGGAAGTGACGGAGCAGGAGGTGACGGTGGAGGAGGTGACGGAAGGGGCGAGGTATGGGGAGGGAGGGATTGGGGGTGTGTGCTATGGGGTTGTTGGGGTTTTAGAAAAGGAGGTGATGGAAGTTTTTAAGTGGGACTCTGGGGATAGGGAGGTTGGATTCTTTCGGACGGGGTGCAAAATTCACAAGTGGAAGAGGGTGGGGATATTGGAGTTGGCTTGGGAAGAGTATTTTTCGATAGCGTTGAACTGGTAGGTTTTTTGGGCGAAATTGGTGGTGAAATTATTGAAGGGGAGGTGGGGTTTGCCGAGAGATTTGGGAGGGTAGGGCGGGGAGGGTGAGGAAGGTGTAGTGGGAGACGCCGTGGAGGGGATCGAGGGGGTGGCCCTGAACCTCTTCGCCGCTATGTTTGTGGCGGACGTCATCCGCGAGGCCAGGGCCGCCGTCCTCAGGGGACACATAGCCACGGGGACGTTTAGACAGATCGGTGGCCCCCACCCCTGGCACGGGCCGACCACCATCTTAAGGCCCATCCCCTCCTGCCACGGGCCCACCCAACATCTAAGGGCCGAACACCACGGGCCCGACTAACACCAGAGGGTCCGTGAGGGAGATTAGTCTCTGAGGAAGAAACGAAACTGGCGGAAAAGGTATTTGTTCGTCTTGAAGACAGTCGAATACTTATTTAAAAAATTAATATCATGCATGCATTTGAAATACATAAAATAATCATCGCTCACGACCCTGGAAAATTTTATTCTCCCGTCTAGTACAGGTCAACAGTAATAACGAACGCCAGCTCAGCATACTATGAAAATGTGGGTCATCATGAGAACCATCAGTACAAGTGAACCTTAACTGCCCCAAAAAACTGAAATCGACGTTTTTGGAACACTTCAGACAAAGAGTGGTAGTTGTGATAAATTATATTCAGAATTGAGAAAAATACTAAATATATTAATTGGATTCCATTAGTTTGCATACTAACGCATTACATGTTCTTTTCTTAGGCCATTAAGGAACCTCATCGTCAGGAAGAGGAACAGCGATTTGTCATCAGTCCTCACAGCAATATAAAGTTAAACTGCTATAAACATCCTGTCTCCTAGCGGAATACCTGTTGGGCCTGTTGGCATAACCTTATGTCACACGTTTCAGAATTTAGTGACTCCCATCTTGTCTTTCTTCTTGAGTCACTCAAAACGTTTTTTCTGCACTTGGAAACTGCGACACCATGCTTCCTTCCTCGAAGCCTACCATGAACCTGAAAGGTGGTCCTGCCTTGCTTGATGTGATGGACCATAATCAGTTTCTGGCAAGGAGATGAAACTGGACAAGAAGGTATCTATCTGCGTGTCTCGATGAAAGTGAAATTGTTTAATCAATAAAAATGTTATATTACTTGCATATAAGAGGACAACCAACAGTATTGCTTATGAGTATAAAACATGTATAATCTCGCATTTTTACGTTGTTACAGATCACCAGTCGAAGTGAACACCAGTTCAACTCTTCATTAAGAAAATGGAATCAACAGAAGTTCTCCCTCCTCCTCACATGGTTTTCTCCTCGAACGATCCCTTTGTGCCTTCATCGCCTGTCGCATCGAAGAAACGTCTCCGCTTTCTTAAATGTTCTCCTGCTCTCTCTTCGCTATTGTACCGATAAATGTATTTGGACCACTTTCACGCTCTATCTCTCTTGAGAATATTTCTTCACCAGGGGATGGGGTTGGTGGTGCGGCTAGTGTACTGGTCTCCCATCCCGAGGGTGCGGGTTCAATTCCCGGCAGTGGCGGATTTTTCAGTGGCAAACCGGTCCCTGCTTGAGTGCTTAATGGAGGGCATTTCAGGTTCAGTACTCTGTCCGTCGGATGGGGCATTAAGCCGTGGTCCCCTTGACGCCTGTCGTTAAGAGTAGATTAATACATACGCCGGATTTCTCTCCACCCTTCCTCCGTAACCTGAAATGTTCCCAATATTACCAAATTACAAGCGTATCAGAATGGCGCAAATGACCTCAACTAACCGTCACCTCCCCTGAATAATTAACTATCTCGATAAATTAGGGATAGTATCGCCGCCACAACCTGACTATATAAATATATTTTTCATAATGAATGTTTTTAAAGTACCTATGAGAGAAAAAGTCACAGTTTTACGGTATCATACCAAGCTTCCTACACTCCAATAGGCATTGAATAGTGTTTCTAGGTGTAAATAAAAAAATAAAGAACATCACTAAGGGAGCAGGAGAGTAAAGGAGAGAACTATGGTGGGGACCTAAAGAAAAAGAGCAGCAGACGAAAACCAAGAACGGGACGAAAAAAAAGAAGAGAGAAGAGGGTTAAAAAGGAAGAAGAATAGGATTGAGGAGGTTACACTAATGTTCAGCTATTAAGGAGGACAATCCCTCCTTTTTTAGTAATACTTGTCCTCTACCCTCCTAGTATTTTATACTGCAAAACTTTCCAGATTTTTCGCCGCTGTGAGACCAGCGGGGTCAATTTAACTAAACTTATGGGGAGTCAAAAGAGAAATAAGGACTGCTCGAATTAATTTCTGTTTGCAAGCGCATTCGAATTGACCAATTTAGTGAGTGTGGGTCATCCACATTTACCTCAAACTTGTTTTTGCACTTTTTAGCCCCCCCCCCCCCCCTATCCCTATAATGCTCCCTAAGAACCAGCTTCTAAATTACGTAACGCTAGGGTTACCATAACTCCGGTTTTTTCGGAAACGTTCCCTTTTTAAGAGCATCCACTTTATGATCCACCTCCATGAATTTTAATCTCCTTTGGAATTTGTATTTGTTTAGCTCAACCCTCAATGAGGACGTAAAAGAGAGGAATTACGTTAACATGAAGAGGTTGGCCGATAGAAGAATCGAGTGGAGGGCTGCGTGAAACCAATCCTGTCAATTGTTGTCCGATGATGATGAATGCTCAATAACTGGACCAGCTTTCGGTTTGCTCACAACTTTATTTTCAATTGCTAACACCAGAATCAATGCTGTGCCATTTTAAAATATAAGCAGATGCCCATTCTTGGGCCGGAGAAGTTGACAGAGGGTATCTTGCAAAAATTGATTAGAATAAGGCGATATTTCATCAAAAAGTGACATAGTGTAAGGCAAACTTAACTTTGTATTTTTCACACTTTTATTGAGAAACCCTACCGGTTTCGACACTCCCGTGTCGTTGTCAAGGGAGTTCTGATATTTACACGATGGGAAGCCCTTATATATACACCAAATGAGGGAGAAAATGCAGGAGTGGTTGGGGAAGGTTAGATGGTATGGTAAAGAGGGATAAGTAATGTGTTGAAGGTCAGGATGACGGGGAAATGCTTTTTCAAGGTGGTACGGGAACATGATACAATGAGGATAGATTGAACGGTACAATTTCATTTAACAATTTTGGTCCCAAAGCATTGGAAGCAGATACAATTTCAAAATTTTCTAAGAAATCCAGCTTTGTACCTTTGTCATGAACATTTAAAATTTAAAATCAGACATGTGATTAAAACCAGATAAATGAGGAGCAAAGACTAACTTGTTGTCACCATGAACAAAAGAATTAAAATGTTCCTTTGTCCTAATGTTAAAACTTCTACCCGTCTGACCTATATATAAACAACTGCAGTCCAGAGAATCACATCTCAACACATACACTCCACTTTTGTCTAAAGGATTAAAAACATCCTTAGAATCAAAAAGTAAATTTCCAATTGTCATTCTACACTAAAAACAAGGCTTCAAATTTACATTGCGAAATATTCTATTAATACTGTTGGACATGGAGTGGCTTATAAACGGCACCTTCGTCTATTTCTTGTCTGGGTGTACAATTTGAGAAAGGCTCGTGGATGATGAGGTGGTCAACCTTCTTTGTTTCCTTTTGAGAAGCTTGTCAATGAGAGAAGACTCATTGTTTGTGATCGCAAGGAGTTTAATGGTATTCAATTCTTTGTTAAATTCTTCACCTGTCAGCGGAACAGAGGTCAAACGAAAACGAGTGAAAAGCAGGCAGTTTATGAGAATAATGGTGGTTGGAGTCCTTGGAAATGATGGCATCGGAATAAGTGCTTTTTTTCTTTTTCCCTGTATATAAGGGTTTGCCACCGTGTAAATATCAGAACACCCTTGACAATGACACGGGAGTGTCGAAACCGGTAGGGTTTCTCAATAAAAGTGTGAAAAATACAAATTTAAGTTTTTCTGACAGTATCTTGTAAAGTTTGAAGCGCCTGTTGTTTTGGTAAAGTCAAGTGGAGCCGAAACACAATCATTCCAATACGCTTACGAGGGTCATCGCTCGGTAAAACATTCCGACCTTTCGAGGAACGGAGGTTCATTATCCTCGAAATAAATTTCTCTCCGGCAAAACATGAAGCCTCACCCTACATCAATAGAAAGCTAGAAATTCAAGCAGGAAAACCAAGTGCTAAAATGTGCATGCGTAATTAAGGTCATCCGGAATTAACGACATAAAAAATGGGCTTATTCGCGAGAGTTCGCTGAGGTGAAAATTAGAAAGTACACACGGTCAACGAGACAAATTGAAGGGAAAAATTTTTTCCAACGTTACTTTCGGGGAATTACTGCCAATTTCTCTTCCTTTGGGCGACCAGAGCTCACCTTTATTCGTGTGCCATTTTCGCCCACTGTTGACAAGCCACCGCAGTCACTTGGGAAGTTTTAAAGGAACCATGAAATGCGAGACGGAGGGCCACTGCTTTTACTTGGCGAGGGAAGCGATGACTGAAGAGCTTTCAGTTCCATTTTTCTCTAGAAAAGGATTTAACTACTAGTCCTTCGACCTTCGCATCAGTGATTCAGTCTCTTCCACACTAGATTGGTCACCCAAGTGGATGGGATTATAGGTACCGTAGTGAGTGGTAAAATGTGTTTGCCGACGACACGGTAGTGCACAGTGGTATATCGAATGAAGAAGATAGGGACTCACTTAGCAAAGATCTAGATGCAATTTAAGAGTGGTGCGATAAATGGCAGTTGGAGTTAAACCTAAAAACGTGCGTAGCTATTCATCTTCGGAAGAGAAATAATTAGATGGAGCGATCTCATAACAACAAACTACGATAAAAAGCGTTGAATCTATTGTTAACTTTTGATTAAAAAGCCATTTGTATCTTCTTTATTATCTGGTATTTTATCATCACCACATTACTGCATGAAAATGGCGCTTGTACATACAGGTGACTATAGTAACAAGTCAACACAAATTATGTTATAAACATAATCAAATATAAGATGTTCCCAAGCAACTTCTAAGATATTAAATGACCGACATATTAACATCTATAAGCTACTTTGGTGTTACAGTCACTAAAGATTTATTGTAGGGAAGAAAAATCTGGAAAATATGTTACAAAGACAGAAAGCTAGAGTTTATTAAAAGCGGATGCACTGGTGAAATGTGACGAGAAGAAAAAAGAGCGATGGCATTTGCTATACCCCACATAAAAATGGCACTGAGTTGCCCACTGACCTATACAAAATGGCACTGAGTTGGCGAAACCCGGGTCGGCTATTAAAATCAAGTGTGGAGTATTACCATTGTGTTTCATTATGAATATCACAAACTTCCACTAAGTCACGCCTGAAACGATTTCTTATACCCAAATAAAATATGCAGCCAGTGTATGTGAACCGAATGAATTAGTTTTAATTACAGAACCGGACATTTTGCAGCGTAGAGCAGCTAGGTTTGTGAAAAGATGTAATGGCAGGTGAAGCAGCGTATCAAAATGATTAGAAGAATTTGGTTGGGAATATTTTCAGGTCGTAGGATAAAATACCGATTAAATCTCATGCAGGAATTTAAAAAAGACAGATTTACTGAAGATGCTTCGAGTATATTAAAAAAACAGCGTAATAAGGCAAGTTAGATCACGAATATTCAATTAGAGAGATATAAAGTAAGGAGAGGTCCAAGAATTAATTTTTTCCCCAGCAAATTAGGGGCAGTAATAAATTACAGCGAAGGGACACGGAGAGACCAGAATAGGTACATAGTATATTTTGATATAGAATGTAGTGATTTATTTTTTTAAACGTGCATTTTTAACACTACCAACTGATGCTCAACGAAATATACGTTCATTGTTTAAATTATCTATATAAATGACTAACAGATTACTGATTAAAAAACTATTGCATTACTTTGTACTATCTATTTATTTTAATTTATAGCTATCTCGTAACTGCATGCTTTATAATTTCCTCCATTAATAATGAGACCTGAGAATGGAATGACTCCGTTATACTCTTAAAACACTTTAACCTGAAATGCGTTGTGTTTCTTAGTTCATATAAGCAGTGTATAACCGGGGTAGTATTTTTTTGCATGCCTACATGCAAAAGCCTGTAAGTGTTTGGCCAGTGTCTCTGACTGATAATGCATGCTTCGCCATAGTTCACCCCCTGCCACACACCCTTTCGGTGGCTTGCAGGGTATTATGTAGATGTAGATGAGCGATTGGCTCATTTTGACCGCGCGCTCTTCCCTAAAATACCTCTTCCTTTAAAACGCTCCTCGAACGTTTCATTTATGCATGGTCCGTAAAGTACCTATTTAACCATCTTGGTTTCGGACGTGACTGTCTCTAGCCAACATTTTCAGGTGGAAGATTTTAAGATTATTCGAGGATAGTAATGTTTCTTCATTACAATTATTGAAATGAATTCCTACATCCGAAATTGAGCAATACTTTCGATCACGCATTCTTATCCTTTAAACGACGAAAAAGCTAATATTGGCCCGGCAGTAAGGTGACCTTCATTGTCGAAAATGCCAATGGGGTCGAGAACTATATCTTTTATTCCCGAGTCTGTTAGAGTTTGTAAAATGAACAGACCCGTATTTTTCCGTTTTTTGATCCGTCAATTATTTCTCGAGTTATAAGTGGCGAAAAATTGATGTTTTTAACCCTTTCGGAAAAGTGGGCGTGGTGCAACCTCTGACGTATTCGACTTCGTCCGATCACAACTGAGCCCGCGAAGCTACTTCGCCTTATCGCAATGGGGAAAACACATCTGACTCTGCCAATGGAAACTGTTGCGACAAGATCTGTGCGAGCAGATCTTCCGAGAACCCCCCTCCTATTCCCTCCCCTCTCCTAAAAGCAGTCAAGGACGGAAGGAAAATGACGTCAATGGTATCAAAGTAGCATTTTCGGCAGGCGTCACCTTTTGCTTATTTTATTTGATTTACAAGTGAATGACTCGGGTTAAAAGATTAATGTTTTCACTAAAATTCATTTTTCGTTTCCATCTAACGATTTCGTGTACAAAATTGCGAATTTGGTTCCGAGGGTTCCGAGTAAACGACCCCATTTTGTTCCATTTCTTCCAGATGTCTCCTAATGATATCATATGTGTTATTTTGGGGTGAAACTGGGTGTAAATCTTCATGATATTTTCCTTTTACTTTTTTCTCCCTTTATGAGGTATGGGAGCACTGTTATCTAGACACCGAGTGAAGGAAAGCCTCCGGAACAGATTCTTGGCATAAACACGTAGTTGAGGAAAGGGTCGGTGAGTGGTAGCCGCTCTTTACCCTTAAGCCAGTGTACCCGGTCCAATTTTTGTTCATAAATTGTATAGAACTGAGTTGGACTTTGTGGCATGGTGGAATCGTAACCAAATGGATTTTGGACCAAAGGTTTCCTCAAAATTTCCATCTAAATGTATGCAACCAACCAATTACAGACTTTCAAAAAAGTGAGCATCACACTCCACTCTTTTGGGAGTGATTTGATTGAAGCTCTTTGGATTGTAGTGCTACGATCATGGAACAGATAGACCTGACGTATTTATGAAGCCATAAGACAGTTATTGCACTTATTGAATGCATGCAAAACATGAATTTATATACGGTACTTACTATACTTACTATACTATATTTATATGCGGTTTTTTTAGTAATGCATGATTCAAATTATGCACGAATTATCTGCTATTAATACAAATGACGGGCTTCTTCACATTCGGTTGTGGCAGCCTGTACCATTCATTCTTCACCATTTCATCGTATTTGATTGGCTCACCTGTTCTGAACCAAAACACTGCACCGTGGGACAAACCCATTTTTCCTTCATCGGAAAATTTGAATGAAACTGTTTGGACCAAAAATCTGGATGAAAAATGGATTGTAGGACACGGGCTTCCGTAACTCCCGTAAAGAGGGGAGAGTCCATAAGAGCGTTCTGATACGGCTATTTCTTTTTTACTACATCTTGCTCACAGCATGTAGAAAAATACTGACAATCTAGTTGCACGTTACTCTTATAACTAAATTGTTTCCATGAAGTAAGTAGTGTAGCTCATAGTTGCATGTAAGTAGTACATGCTTGGTGCTCTTCACTCCCTGCCACTCACCCTCGCGGTGGCTTGCAGGGTATTGCGAAGATGTAGATGCATAATTGGAACATTGGACAGGGCGTATGTTTCCAACAAGCTTTTCATCTCTTCGGCAGTTGGTTGCTGAAATAATTTGTAAATTATTCCATATGTTAAGGCAACGCGTTTACCTCATCAACAAACACTACCACATTTTTTGGAACCATCGATTTCATGTGTACCCGAGCGAAAATTGACGAACGTGGATATGAAATTGAAACTTTTCGTCGAATGAAGACTCCAGATGTTCACAAGCCAGAAAGTGCGTCCGAAGAAGGAAAGTCGGTGTCGAAGGACGAAATTTTGCTTCTTCCACTGCGCACGTAATCGTAGAATGGAATATAATATGTATATGATATTATATGACCGGCAGTTGAAAATAAGGACTCCATTTGACATAATCAATGAAAACTACGATAAGTAATACTTAAGTACTGATTATATGGCAATAGGTGAGGTTATAGGCGATGATAAGGATTTGATCGTAATATACTAAAATTGAAGCGCAGATACTTACGTGGTTCAGTAAGAAATGGTTCAACAATAATGAAGTGAAGGGATAAAAGAGAAATCTTCATGCTGGCGACTCTACACAATCCACCAAGAGTTTATGTGATCGGAATGGACATTCACGTGGCCTACAGCAGAGGATTTCAATCAACACAAGAGATACGTGGATAAATGAGACAGATTACCAAGAGATATGATTACGAATATTTAGTATCACCTCAACGCTTATGGCGTTGAACAGCTGTTGGGTCCCGACAGCATGCAAGAGACAAATGACTCAGAGGCCTTATCGCCAGTTCCCATGAGGCAACGGTCGAAAAGGCACTTCAGCTTTTCCCTTTGTAACTACGCACAGGAGAAGGATTAAGTTCAAGGGAACAGAACGACAAAACTGCGCCGAAGCGTAGGCCGAAGAAAAAAAACTTAAAGGGACAGGTAAAGGGATATGAGGCTAGATGAAGAGGGTCCGTCCTAAAAGAGAAGTACCAGATATCTATAGTAAAATGTAACGCCAGAGATGTGATATTATGTATACTTTAGCGTTTTGAATAGTACCACGAAGAGTAATTGTGTTTGCCACCGTGTTTTTTGTCAGTTTCGAAAAAAATGTGATTGCATTTTCTAATTTCAGAAATTCATCCTGATATAATTTCGTCATTAACGCGTAACTCCGGTCAAAACTTCACATACATATGCAAAAGTATGTTTCTCACACTGGTTTTGAATAGAATGATTTCGGAAAATTCGTTTCAAAGATAAATGTACTTTTCTGAACCAATGTAGAAAAATGCTAAAAATCCAAGATTAAATCCGGCAGTAAATGTTCTGACAAAGAATGTCGGTCATTCATTTAAATCTCGTCTTACTACTTATATCTGGCGTTTAAAGGATATCGTCGGTAGCAATGCTGTAACAAGTGCAAAACAAGTAGCAAGGTTTTCACTGCTTCGTCAAAAATATTCATTTAGTTACATTATTATGCAGTTCGTTTCTTTTACGATTATATCACTGTCACTACCAATAGGTTTTTCATATCGTAAAATCTTCGATGTTATATTCGTTATAAAGTTGATGCAATGAAAAATCTAAGTTTGGATAAATACTCTGGCATGGCTTCAGAGGCATATTTTAATAATTATTATTGGTTTGCTTAGTAATCAAAAAAAGAGGCCAATATTATCCAATTTTTCGAGTCAAAATTCACGTCCGTTCCTTTAATTAGCCGTGCGTCTTTGTCAGAACGCTCAAGCGTCGACCCAGTAACCTAAAGGTCATGGGTTTGAATCCGGTTTAGGGCATGGATGATATGATTTTCTAAGAACTGAGATTAGTATTAAGTTCGGTAAGATGGTGCGATGTAACCAAATAATTTAGTACGCCTTAAAATTCTACTACAAGTCTTTTCGTAAGGGCATTCACTCACAGCTCACTTTACTGCAGTGGGTATTATACACATATGCATATTTTAATGTGGTCTTAGATCGCTGGATAGCAATGAGGTGATAGAATCATGTGGAATCATCATTCTGTGCAACACCTAGCGCAGCTCCGAACCTCCGACAATGTTGCGGATGCTAGCACCGTGCAGGTAACCCGTAATTATTTGGACTCAACTTATTTCCCAACCTCCGAGCATTCCCTCTATCTCCCGAGCACGTGAAGGTAGGGGAGGTTTCGATCACTCCCCTCATCATAATTTTCGCCATCCCCTCCCGTCATTCCAGTTACCCTCCCTCCTAAGAAAACAAGCCCCATAAATAGGACGCCCGCCGCTTGAGATTAATCACAACTTCACTCGAAGAACCATGAAGTCCTCAGGTATCATTGTCTTTGGTGAGTACACATTCTATTATTACTCTTTATTATTTTAGTTCGGCAATTCTTCTTCCAAGCAGGTAAATCTTGAGCCTAGTGTATTGGAGCAACATTTCGAACGTCCTCAGAAAGGGGAATAACAATTTTTTCGGAAAGATCGAAGATGTGATGAAGAGTTCTCCGGTTTCCCTCCGAATGATGGCGATGATACCCCAGCTATGACACTATCACATCTAACATCTGCGATGTTTCGATAGCTAACCCTTGCATCGTCTTCATGATTGATCATCATTAATTAGTATCATTCGAGACCTATTTACCTATAATGAGCATCATTGTCATCATCTCTAGTTAAGAGTGACCATACGCAGCTCTCCACATAATTCTTCAGTCAGCCCACCTCTTCCCAAGTGCTTTCTTTGCATCCTTCCCTGTCTGCTTCATGCATCTCATACGAGGCCTTTCTATTCAAAATTCCTCATTCAATTTCCCTCGATGACTGGCTTCATGAAACCGTTATACCTCAAGATGCACCGATAAGGTGTCCCGTCTTTTCAGTGCTTTCGCAAGACTTTTATCTTATGTCCCACTCTTCATACGACTCGATTTCTCGTTCCATCGATTTTATCTCATCATTCTTATCTTAGGAGGTGTCGCTGAGAAATTGGTGTGACAGTGAATTTACCTAAAAATAAAATAAACTCGGCGGTTCTACGTGATTATTATTGTTTCTTCTTGAGTGAACCTCAATAATAATAATCTTATGGAATACAACCAATTTTATTTTTGAGCTTGTCGATAGTCCACAAACTCGCCTTCCCTGCTATTGCTATGATAGTGAATTTAGTTGATAAACTGCGTAGGAAGGCGTTCAGCCGCAGGCTGGTGAGATAAAAAAATACTCATTTGATCTTTGTTTCATCTGAATCCAGCGAATGCAAACTACTTGGTAATCTTTGAAGTTACAATGACATTAAAAAACTTAGCACTCGGATAAATTTTTTTAACTCGTTAATAACAAACATCCCCTATTAAATAAATTTAAATATGATTCATGCATGGTTATTTAAATATCATAACTTGAAAATAACGCAAGAGCGTTGAAAAACGTTGTGATCTTTGAAATAAAATACAGTGGGCAGCACTAAGTTTTCTATTGCCATTACAATTAGCCTGTACGAAAATGTCTCGCCAAATTCAGTTAATGTTCTATATTATATATATATTCTCCATTTTGAGTCAAATACAACATTTACTAGCATTACACTAGCATTTAATAGCTAATATATACACTCGTAAACATTCAATCACATGTTGTCATATCCACTTCTATTACATAGTGCAAGAGTTGGAACAGTCTGAAGTCACATTATACGATTTTGAAAATATTTCTAGATATTAAGAAACAGGATCATTTTTTTACTTGAATGTGTAATGCTTTTGTGAAATAAGTCAAAAAAACTAAATTAATCTGACAATTGATTCAACAGCAAGCTTCGGTGGTTAATTAATAAGACGGCGGTCGACCCATATAGCCAGTTGATCGATACCATGGCATAAACTGAATTTAAGATGCAGGCGCTTGATGTAACTGAATACAAGCACTGTACTCGATAAGGAAGGGACCATACTTACCGAATAGCTCCGGTCCCGCGACCTTGATTTGATGTTTGTTTCCCATTGGGTCATATTTCTTTCCGCTTTATGAATTTGGTCTTTTTTCCACGACGTCTGTCTCACGCACAGGTGTCTTCGCGCTGGTGGCGCTGCTAGTTTTGGCGGAGGCGGCGACAGTCCCCGATGTGAAGGACTGCCAGAAGCCCTGCAACCGCATGTACTCTCCCATCTGCGGAACAGACAAAAACGGCGCCCTTAAAGAATTCTGGAACACATGCCTCTATGAGATCCACGAGTGCAAATATCCGGGAGGTCAGTTATGAGATAGGACTCTTTTGACCAAATTTCCCTCTTTTATTATAATAGCGTTGGTTCATCGTGTAGTGGATATCTCCTCTACCGTTACATCTACATAATGCCATACAAGTCAATAAGTATTACTGATAAGTAGTACCATGATTGTAAACACATCAGGTGTTATCGACTGGCACTAAATCCGATACTACTTAGTTACTGTTACCGGTTTAACGTTTAAGTTACAATCATCTATAATATCTTCATATAAACATTACGTTTTACTGTCTTACTTTGTAGAGCTGCATTTACGATGAAATTGGCAGGATAGCCTGGTAGAGTCCGTTCTCTGATTTATTAAAACCGACCCGACTTTCGACATGTATACTTATTATATTGATATCTTCTGCACAAATTTTACATAAATATTTCAAGTGAAGCATGCGGGAAAAAGTAAAAAAAAATTATAATTGTATTCAAATCATATCATTCCTTAACGAATGTGTGTAAAAATAAGCATATATCTACATTAATTACCCCTCCAGTAACTCGGATCACATCTATTTTGCCCCTGTTCTACATGCATAAAAATGCATTGTAAAACCTCTTCTTAAAAATATAAAATATCATCTTTATGACCTCACCTAAGATGAAGTTTAATAAAAATTTCATTTGTTGAGAAAAGCGGCCAGAGATTAATGCGAGAGATTTAGCTAGCACTTAAATACACGATCTCGTAAAGACTCTATTTTTTTCACTTCTATTCTAGATAGATTATGTAGTGAGGCGGGACTCACCATTTCTCACAATAGAATTTGTTTATAATGCAACCTGAGGCATTGGTTATACATGCAACGAAAGAGATAGGGTTGGACACTTCAGCGGATTGGAAGCTGCTCTATTTAGCTGATGCTTTCAGGTGTAACTCTGTGGAAGTACAGCATAATAATAAGACACAAAGACCAGACTTACGTGTGTGGAAGGAACTTAGTCTGGCCTTTGTGCTTTATCGTCGGGCTCAGTTCAGATTAGGAGTTCAGATGTAGGGGTGGATTTCATTTTTAGGTGCTCCAACGACAGAGATTTTATCGCACCGTCTTAACCTATAATCTTATATCTAAAGAAGAACACAACATCCACGGCCGAGGTTGGATTCGAAAACGCGACCTTTGAGTCACCTGGCCGGCGCCCTAGTTAACAATCAAGCTACCGCAGACGGCGAAAATGAACAATTGTATGCTAGTCTGTCGGCGGAGGGACAGCCGACGTCCTTCCATAAGGTCCTTCCTCATGGAAGGACGCAAAGTTTGATGCACATCATGACAGGCTTGGGATGACCATTAATCATAGAAGGGGACATTAATGGTGTTGACATATATGGGAAGGGTAAATAAATATGGAAGATGACAGTCATCTCTCATCCGAGGTCATCCATTCTGCTCTCCACTTACTAATGAGACGTCCGAATATAAATTAGGGCAATGCCGGGGAAGAAAATTAAGAAACCTGATTAATAGTATTTACAGACCCTGAGGAAATGGAACGGTACTTTATTTCTTCATTCGCCTAGGTAATGATTGAGTAATACTCCTTAGGCAGTATCGATAAAATAATATTAAAAATTGTAACATTATTATTCCATATGTGCAATTCAGGTGCGACTTTCATGATAATATTGAGGAAGCGATGGCATTAAAAAAGCTTGGCTAATATCCAACGGCATTGTTCTTTGGTAGCCCTTTTGCGGCTTAACAAAGTACGAGTGGAAAGTCACGGATGGATTTTATCTGGCGCAGGTGAAAGTTCAATCACAACCTTTCAAACAATTTTATAGATACCATTCACTTAGTGAATAGTTTGTTTTCTCCGCCATAAAGACCGAAAAAATACTCGATTGTGTATTCTAATGGAAAAACAGAGAGGAAAAATGAGTAAGAATTTTGTGATACACTGTTAATATGCCATTGGTTTCCACGTAATGCCATTTGGTAACCCCAATAATCTCATGACATTTTCTATTTATTAATACGTTCATATGTACGTTTTTCACAAAGAGTAACGATTTATTTTTTCATTTCAGATATTGTCTCGAAATCGAATGGAAAGTGTCCGCGCACATCCGCACAAAACTAAATCTTATGTTAGATTTACCTGGAATCTCCAATGATTGATCGTCTGTGATAAAATTTACTGTTTTTTTGCTTCCAATATATGAGATGTTATTAAATGACAAATAAATGTTATCAAAAATGGATTTAATTGTATTATTTCTGGTAAAATTTCAAGAATATAAGTTTAATTCAGCCCCTGATAAAAAGTCGGTTTTCGGCAACAGATTATAAGCCTTCAATCTATCAGGACATTGAATTAAGATTTAACAAAATTGCATAAATCAAAGTTCTCACGCTCACATTTTGAAATGTTATGGAATCGCACCAGATTCCTCTTCATGTAAGGTCGTCGATATTGATAGCAGCAAATATCGATTAATGCATCACAGCGTTTGGCCGCAGGCTATGCTCTCAGAAGAATAATAGTGAAAGTACAAGTTCATGAAAAAGCGCATTCCAGAGATTCTCTCTGTACGGAAAAAAAACATTACCTAAAATGTAATTCTCTACTTAAGACTGAAGGCACTTCAATACTATTTGTTCCTATTTCTTGAGCTCCACTTGTATTCAGACCGTCAATTTAATTTGCGCCAAAAAAAGATTATTTTAAGTTGAAACTATTAGAAAAAAATTCATTGTTGTCATACTGGTCAAACGGAAACCTTAACCTAACAATAATGAAAATAGCGGCAACATTGGATCTTCAGTAGTATGTTTTATGTTGTTCTCATACATGAATTAAATAGCAAAACTATATCTAATAATCGGTGGTAGATCGTAAAAAAACAACACCGTTGTACATATCATTAACTGCACATAAACTCATTCCTGCATTGGAGCATTTTAAACTCTTATTGCATAAAACATTTGATTTCTCCTCGGAAGGACCGAACAAATACGACGTTGATTTCTAATGAAAACGCAGAGAGGACAAAAGAGTAAGATTTTTTTGGATTTACTGTTGATGTGCCATTAATTTCACACGGTGAGAATCGATTAGCTAAGCCCCGAATACCTCTGAAAGACATCAGTGCGAAAAACAATGTGTGAAGCTAAGAGACCTTTGGTTTTCTTTGCCAATTCTCGCCGTGGATGATCGCTGCTCGGAAGTTTATTACACGCGAAAAAGAACCTTCAACACAATCGCTCAAGTACGCTTTAGGAAAAAGGTTCATTTTTATCTGAGCTGAGAATTTCACTTATGGGGATGGTTCCGCTCTTGGTTTCTTATGATTCACCCTCTGCCACACACTTAACATCTACATCGCCATAATATCCTGCAAGCCACCATAAAGGTGTGTGGCAGGGGGTGAATTCTCACCAAACATGCACTACATACTATCATGCATAAACAAGGATTAGTAATATTATACTAGTCTAAACTTCAATTTTTAAAGAGGATAAAAATAACAATGCAAACATGCAATGTAATGCTGTTAGTTGGGTTAGCTAAAGGTCCTTATACCAACTTGCAAATACCGATGCTATCCATTGATACACTCGTATTGAATATACTTACTATCCCTATCATATCCCTAATTGTACGAGAAAAAAAGGACATTTTGAATACGTCAGTTCGGCAATCAATTTCTCTAATTTTGCGATTATACTCCAGTATACCATAGTAAGTTGGGGTTCGCAAAATATATTTAGCGTCATAACTGAAACTATTATCTTGGAAATTATTTAAGAGATTTAAGTGTACATTTCAACCACTTTAAAGGTGGCTTGCAGAGTCTTGTACGTTAGCATCTACGTAATCTATCCCTATCTAGCATCTTACATTTACCCATATAGGTAGTGGTAGCATTGTAGCTCTTAGTTCCATGTCAGTAGTGCATGTTTGGTGAGATCCACCACCTGCCACTCACCCTCGCGGTGGCTCGCAGGTATTGCGCACATGTAGATGAATACCCTGCAAGCCACCATAAAGGCGTGTGGCGGGGGATGAATGAACATTAGTAATGCTTTACGTATCCTGCTTAAAGAGGGTTAGTAGTTATATTCTAGCCGAAACATAACGATCTAAAAAATATTTAAAGAGCAAAGCATGAGCATGCAATACATGCTTGCGTTGCTATTTCGTAAGGATCCCGTAAATTGTTAATTATTTCACACACTATGAGATATGTAATATTGATATATTGTGTATATATATATTTCTTTTGTATTAATTTATCATTCTTTAATTCCCATAAGTGTATTCTCTACTGATTTTTTTAACCTCAGATTGTAATTGTTTTAGGTATTGACCACTATTTGATTTATATAATTATTTTGACGAGGGGTCAGATGGCAGAAGGGACAGTTTTGTCTCAATCTCGCCCCAATAAAGACCTTTTATTATTATTATTACATTGGCGGCTTATTCCAAATGACGTCCAACAAGGGAAAAACGAGTGAGATTTAAAAAGGGTATTTTGTAGATGTAGATGGTTATATGACAGGTTAAGGTGATGTGACTTGCACATTTTAACAGCCTGTCCAGGATTGAGATGCACAGATACGATTACGAACGACAGCAGATGTTTTGCGATGGCAAATGAATACGCATTGGGATGAATGTCAACGATGCTGCGTCATCGGTTTCAAAGAATCCCTTGCGTCAACAGCTCTGGAAGAGCTTCCACTTCCCCGGACGAACAATCTTGAGAACTGTTTGCACAGGAGATGGGACAACCAACTCGTGCCCCAATCGCCATGGTTCCCATCACTGCCCACACTGCCTCGCCATCACGGCTCGTGAGACACTCTCGACTGGCCGGGTCGAACCGTGAGCATTCGTGGAACACTTGATGCTGCCGTCATGGTAGAGAAAATGGATTGGGAAATCCATCCATATGGATTAAACACGAATACTTGGGGCCATATTCAGAATCTCAACTACTTACTACTTACGTCCCCAAAGCGAGTCAAATTGGTGTAGAGAATCCACTGGCAAAGGTGGTATTACTTCTCAGCTCAACGCTGAGAACTGAGTTGACATTCTGAATATGGCCCAGAATCTCAACTGCAGTCCACTTCTACTGTTTACGTCATAACATCTCTGGGATGGTCCCCTCGAGGTAAGGTCGTAAATATAGTAAAAACAGCAATTCTTCACCATCGTTTCGGAATTTTAATTATTCCATCTTCAGGGCTATAAATATATGCACACTTCAATATACTTCAGCACAACTCAATATATAAAATATAAAAAAACGGCATATCAAAACAATTCAGCACTTAAATTAGCTTAGAATCACATTAAAACCATAAAATTCACATCACACCACAATTCTGGTATCATTTTCTTGATTGCCCATGATTTTTTGGGCCGCATTCTAGTGTGTGAATTCAATAAGAGAAAAAGACAAATTAAAGAAATTATTCATATCTCCAGAAATGCCAATACGTGTAACATAAAAACAGATGTTGTAAAACTTAGCAAGGCCTATAGCAATATTATCCATATAAAATTGCTACATAACAGGACAACCCCATGATTCATAAACTTTATTCCCCTACGTACTGTAAATTAATCTTCTTTTTAATATTTAAATATAACTTTGTATTGTACTCTATATTGTATTTTAATTTTATTGTAACTCTATACAGGTTCTCCTCGATATGGTTCGAAGTGGTATACAGAGTGTCACAATGAAGTATTAACTACTATGCAAACTGAACCTGGGCACCAATTTGACTCGAGGGCAAACTACAGTCGCGCTTCCACTGTTTACGCCCTAAAATCCTGAAATCCTGACATACTGAAATAGGTGCGCAGATTCACCCGGAAATGTTGGTATTACCACGCTGTAAACCTTGCTGGACACCCCCATCCTCGCGATAAAATCCTCGCAATTTGATTTTCTGCGTGTCAGAACTTCGTAGGAAATCGCAGGTGGCCCAGTGTAAGCAACTCGCCCCCTACCCTGAATGTGTGAATTTCACACGCCATTGGCTTAGTACGGGGTGACCTCTACTCTCACCTATCAAAACCAACCTTCGGGTTGAATCACTGAGTGAGTGAGTGAAATACCACTTCGGACCATACGAAGAATGATCTGTATACCTACCCTTTTGGACTCGTAATAGAGATTTGTGACGTAAGCAGTGTAAATGAGAATGGAGTCGAGATTCTGAATATGGCCCAGTGGCCACCACTGAAAAGATATGCGACATTCCACGTTGACAGAGGGTACTTTACACGAGGGCTGACGTCAACTGTGTAATTAGCGTGACCCTAAAAATATTGTTTGCACCTTTAATTTTGGCTGCAATAGTAGGTACTCAAGAATGTTGTCATCTCTCCATGCATTGATTTAAATCTTGGAAAAATGTAGGGATGGGTCGGTTCGGTTCTTCGGTTCTCGGTTCCACCGGTTCTTGAGATTAGAACCGGAACCAGAACCGAGGCCAATAATAATCGGTACCGAAATAATTGGCGCGAAAACCAGTTTGAAACCTGCTCACACTGTGAAAGTGGAGGCTTCACATTAAAACCTGGTGAAATAGTGTACTTAGATGCTTAAAAGTTGCCGCGAATTATTCTAATTCAGTCGTTAAAATGACTATATGATTTATTTTATTACATCCAATTCTAGTAAGTGATGAAATACCGCCGTAATAAGGATATTCTGATTGATAGGTATATGTTACGTCCACCTACTTTGGAGGTGCGAGTCCTCATATCATTTTCGTAAATTATATTATAATATAGTATATGTAACACAAAAATATAATGAAGCAGGTATTCTTTTTCAAGCAGTGTGTCTCTGAAAATGATTATTGATTATCATATCTTACCACTAAGCAATGCAAAGTAAGTGGTAAATTAAGAACCGAAACCGAGAACCGAAGTTAAGAACCGAACCGGAACCGACCCATCCCTAGAAAAATGCTATGGCCCTCGACGATAAAAAATGCAAATGGACTTATCGTGAGCGTGCATCCCTCTCCATCCACTTTACAACGCCGGAGACGCGATTCTGTAATGTGTGGAGACAGCGGCTTATCGGCATCCACATATCGCGCGACCTGCGGTGGAATAAGCACACAGAAATTGTCAGCCCTAAAGCGGCGCAAAGACTAGGGCGCGTATCCCAATGTCTGCACGGATGCACTCCGAGGGTCAAACGGATGGCCTACATTCCCCCCTTGAAGCAGATTCGGCATTATGGGACCCCCGTTTGGAACCCCGGTACCCAGGAAAATAATAAAAAGATGGAGCGCATGCAACGAAGAGGGCTTCATTGCATTTTTGCCAAATGGGTACCTCCTCCTCAGCAACACAAAGTAATTCCCATTCCCACGCAGCTGCGGTACACGGACTTGCTTTTTTTCAAAAAGCGAATTTCTGGTGTAACCGACGCCCGAGCACGCCTTATCCAGGGACGCGTTCTCCGAGGGGACGGCAATGCCCGGGGATCGGGTTGGTGTGGTGGCTAGAGTACTGACCTCAAATCCCGAGGGCCCGGGTTCGATTTCAGGCAGTGGCGGATTTTTCAGTGGAAAAGCGGTCCCCACTTGAGTGCCTAGTGGAGGGCATTTCAAGTTCAGTACTCCGTCCGTCGGATGGGACGTTAAGCCGTGGTCCCCTTGGCGCCTTTCGTTAAGAGTAAGCTAATGCCGACGCCGGGTTTCTCTCCACCCTTCCTCCGTTCCCTGAAAACTCCTACCATTACCCAATTATGGCGCAAATGACCTCAGCTGTCGGTCGCCTCCCCTAAATAACCAACCATATGACAATGCCCACCCCCGCCTGCAACAGGCCCCCGGCTCGCTCCGAGTTGGGGTGGCGAATCTTCTCACACAGGGTGGTGAACCGTGGAACTACTTGCCGTCCCCTCTCAAAGACTTTCCCTCCCTTTGAAAACCGACTGATTTGGTACTAAGGTCGACGGCCTCAATCTCAGAAATGAGAGTTTTGGCAAGTTGTTTGCTAGTGGTGGTGCCTTTTCTTCATCCATATTTTCGGAATTTTTTTTGTATCAATAATAAAAAATCAAAATATTTGTAATTGTTATAATTTTATTCCAATGACTATGTGGCGAAGAATAAATAAATACATGAAAAATAAATGAGATCCTAAGGGAAGATAAAAAAGTTGTCTGTTTAGTGGTTGATATAACGTTCTTTGCTGGGATTGGGTTGGTATGGTGGCTAGGGTACTGGCCTTCCACTGTTCCGCCCTCACTCTCACCCTGGCCACCCACTGTTCCGGTCCCTACTGGAGTACTTCCAATACAGTACCTACTCCATCTGTCAGATGAGATGATAAGGCGTGGTCCCCTTATTGCCTTTCGTTAAATTCATGGTAATGTAGACGCCAGATTTCTCTCCGTTCCCTGAAAACTCCTACCTTTACCCAGTTAAAAATATTTCTAGTGTCTCTCTCGCGCAAATGGCTTCTGAAGCCCTGAAAACGATGTCCGAGTCGGGAATTTAAACGTCGGCGGACATGGACGCAATAACCCGGTGGAGGACCCGAGAAATTTTCACGCAGAAGATACGCCGGGAAAGCACCGGAAGTAGAAAAGGGTTTAGCAGTAGCTACATGAGTGCAGAACCGAAATAAACAAGGAAATAATTATAAACTAAACTAAGGATAGGCAACCCGACAGAAGATGATTACTCAGAAAATGTTTTTAGTCGTTAACTAACAATCCCAAAAGGTAGAATTGAAAAATGAAAAGTGTAGAATTGGCTGAAGCACAATTCTACATGACTAACTGCACTTGCACTAGTATGTGCCAGGTTTAGAGTTCCATTAGTTACTGGCGCAGCATTAGCAACGGCAGTATTAGAAGATTTTTATACTGTAAACAAGGACGACCCATCACAGTAATAGACCGCATGAAACTTAAGAGACAAAGACTTAAAAAAAGAATAGAGGTCGAATAAACACAATATGATGACCCCGCAGTGGGGCTTTACTTTGACGGTGGAAAGGATCAGACAATACTTCAACGGAAAAAGAATGACAGAAGTAACATTCTAGAAGAAGATGTGGTGATTATAAGTGAGCCTGACTCGAAATATAAAACTCATATGCAGGGGCGGACCCAGGAGTCAGGTTTGTGGGGGGGAGTCACCAGTCTTGTCCTCCTTACCCCCACCCCTACAATGAAAAGAAAGTCTCTCTAGTTCTCCAAGACTTTGGGGGGTTCCAGCACAGCGAAGGTAATTTCTAATTCGATCATTAAATATATCGGTGAGCATCCTACGCATTTCTCAAATATTTGCGCAGTCGGCTGCGACGGCACTGTGGTAAATACAGGAAAAAATTGGTGTCATTAGGATTCTAGAAAAATATTTAAGTAAGCCATTGCAGTGGTGCATGTCTTCTCCATTTTAATGAACTCCCTCTCCGACACCTTATTACTCATTTGAATGGAGTTACGGTTGAACCCACAACCTAGAGCGACCCAATGGGAAGTAGATTCAAAGCTGTGAGAATCTATCTCTTGTTGATTTCACACCCATCCCGGCTAGTCAGCTCCCCAATGTATGTATTGCTGAGATAAATAGTGAACAAGCGTACCTAATCAGGAGCATCAAGAGCAGTTGCAACCGGAAAATGCCCGACGGGTTTACCAGAACGGTCACCCGAAAAACTTTGGCACGCCAAATGAGTTACAACAGCCGCTAGAATTATACGCTTGTGGTGGTCAACGGAGAATCCTTCAGAAGAGCTGACTATATTAGTCACTCATATTCAGACAGGAACAGGTTGTGAAGGATGTAAAAGAGAGCAGTTACGTCAATATGAAGAGGCGATATGAGAATCGAGTGGAGGGCTGCGTCAAAACAATCCTACGATGGTTGACCCATGATGATGATTCAGAAAGTATGCATCAAAATGTGGTTCGTGTTTAAATAAAAACCATATTGCGCTGATGAAGCTCGACACATATTCGAGTTGTACTCCAGTAGGTATTTAAGAGAAGACCTGCTGAAAGTTGTGGATCCAATTACACAACGTGGCGCTTTCTGTTGTCATCCTGAAACTAACATAACTGACAAAAATAAGAGAGTGCGAGAGCAAACATCCAAAAAATACTTAAAGCTTGATCGGCAAAAACGAATGACTACACAGTGCGAAATTTTGAAGTGCATAAATTTATAACGGAAGTTATAACGGAAAGCAAAGACCTATCATCATTTGATATCATGGGAAAAAATGCTGTGACTGAACCCCCACTTTTTCACAGTTTAACTGAGAAGGCCATACATAGTAAAAATGGCAACCAACTTCATAGGATCGGAATTGCCAAAATTCCTAAAAGTTCCTGCTCATATGAAAAGTGTTGAAACAAATATTCGACTTGTAAAGGCTGCCTCTGCAACAGTAAAGGAAGAGAGCACAGAGACAAGTTTATAAAAACGATAATTGCTGAGAGAGATCATATGCCTGAATTCCGTCACAAAGTCAGTGCAAAATGCATGATTCAAACTAAATACTGAGTGCCAATTTTGGTCGAGAGGTTGGGTTGGGCAGGGGTGGAGCTGAAAGCGTAGCCACTTCCTCGTGATGAATTCTGGGTTGTTACCGGAAACGGTAGCAAGCGAAGAGCTACGTGGGCACTGAAAGCGTTGTGTAAGTCGTGTTTGCCGGGTTGCCAAATTTTAATTTTATTTGTAAATTTTTCATTGTTAATTGTGGTTTTGCACTCGTGTAGCTACTGCTAAACCCTTTTATACTTACCTTATGACAGTTTGTAAGCGTTTTTCATGAAAAAATAAGGTATTGTATGTTGGTTGTTCAACTATCTTCACAACTCAGCCACGAGGTGCTACTCAGAGGCGTATTCAGAGGCGTAAATAAAAAAAGTTCCCTGAAGAATCGCCCGTGTTTCGTTGAAATAGAACTTCGGTTGTTATCTGCACATAAGTGCATTTAAATGCTCGAAAAGGAAGGAGCCGGCCAGGTTGTGGTCGTTAGAAGATTACCTGAGGCCACTATATAAGACGGGAAGTGTCTCTGTATCGCCAAAACCCGAGAGGACGCGACGAAATCGACACAAAAACAACTGAGATGGCTTCCGTCAGGATGTTTTTAGTTGGTGAGTAGCTGGCGAATTTGATTTTTATGTAAATACGATCCCTTGTTGTCCCACGCTATTACATGTTAAGAAAAAGATACATGTAAAGAAGTTGTTGGATTCTTTAGCTTCACTTACATGCGAGAATTTATCATTCAGGCCTATTCACAATGTAAGGGAAAATGTTTGGCAATCAATTATTATTTATAAACAATCATATGTATTACCCACCATAATTCTATGGCTATTTTCATCTTGAGCGTGTTTCAGGCAGTGAATCATGTGAATTGAGTCCTAAAATCTGTTTGGCAGCAATGGCAGTAAATGAAGTCTTTGTCTCTTTGTGCTGGGCGCAATGAATTCACCGTCAGTATTTACATCTGATATTATATTTTACCATTCAGCCTTCAAAACCTGCTCTTTTTAATTCACTCAAGTGGAAAAAAAGGGAAGCTGGTTTAAATAAATAAACAGATCTAATATATCGTTAATATTTCGAAATGTGAACTAAAAAAATGTGATCTCATCTCATTCCCAGCATTATAAATGCCGAGTATATCTATAATTTGATTTTTTCTTAATGTAAAGGTGCTCGATTTCACTGATGACGCCAGATTAGTTAAATACGTGGACCTCTGTTTTTATAAGCTAAAAAATCGTGCAGGGAAGACAAATTGGCAACAATGGTATTGCATTGAACTTCTACACTACGATATCAGGGATATTTCTAACAATAAATTTGCGACGGGCACCCTTTTTCTTTCAGCCGCCTTGGCCTGTGTTCTTGTCCTGAGTCTCCAAGAGGCATCAGCACAGGTTAGCCAGTGTCGGCGGGGCTGCCTTGAATATTTAGAACCCGTTTGCGGACTGAGGGCAAACGGAGGGACCATGGAGTTCGGCAACAGCTGCGAGCTCAGTAACTACCAATGCACAAACCCCGGAGGTGAGTTGAATGAAATTTCAATGCATTTGAATACAATGAGAACAAGTGAAAGGATGCGACTTTGATTAATGACGCACTAAATAATTTCGATAATACCACAGAGTATATTCTGTGTTAATGCAATCAATATGGAATAAAATGTTTCATTAAAGTAATACTAATGAAGATTACAATGATTCCAAACATTTTTTAGCGAAGGAGGTTAGAAAATTATTCAAGGCTATTTATTACACTCTATAACATAATTGTTTTATATAATGATTTCTCAAGAGAAAAAAAGGCACAATGATTTTCGTACGGGCATGAGTCATTGCATTCGGACTCAATTGCTTGTGTTTAAATCCCGGAAGTTGTTCCATTGAAGTTCGGAAATTCTGTGGAGAGAATTTTAAGTTCAGTAACCCATCCGTTGGGTTAAGATCATGTAAGTGAACACCCGGGCTCCTATAATTAAGAACAGACTAAACGTGAAGACACTGCTCGTATTTGAATCAACGTGAAAATATCCCTGAACGTGAAGTTAACATAAGAGCACAATGTCGTAGTCGTTTGTTTAAGCGCCATTCCTCTGTTTTGTTAACGTTAGCCGATCATCATGGGAAGAAAACATTATGGGCAGAATAATTCAAAATAGAAGCCAATTCATTACCTCCAGACTGTACCACAATTTGCCAGCAAATATGACACGAACTTTTCAGAGAATTTCCGACTGTGAGTACTTAAGAATATGCTAGAAAATCGCCATTTGTTCTAAAAAGTGACGATGAATGAAGAATGTAAGATGAAGGATACATGGTGTCTAGCGCAAGCTAATTCTTTTTATAAACGCCTCAGGGGCGTTAAGTGAATTTTGCGTAAAGTGCATAAGTTAATTAAGCCTTCCTTTATACACCGACCTTTACTTATGCAAAAAGGCTTTTCCGCGGCTACTAATGAATAAGTTAATTATCCTAGGCCAATAACGGTCGACAACTAGGAGGAAATTCAAATTAATAGTTTGCAGAACATCCGAACGCGCTGTTGCCACTATTCTATATATCCTCCAGGAAAGTTTAGTTTTGGTGTGCTTGTTTAATTATTTACGCTCATGTATCATTAAGAAGATAACACTTTCTTATACATGAAAGTAAATTTAGTTTTTTAGCGCATTTTATTAGCATCAATGTGGTGTTTTTTCTATTGATATGGCCAAGCATTTGCTACAATAAAATAAATATTTAGGATCCAGATTCAAATTCTAAGTAAATAGTGCCACTTCAAAAAGTTTAAGCATTAAAATAAAAAAATAGCATCGGTATAGGAAGGTATATTAAAATTATGATATGATGTATAAAGTGTACCTTTTTAAGATTAAGATAAGAAGTATAAAATATAACTGTTTCCATGAAGTAGATGTAAAGTTTTAGAATACTCAAGACTTCTTGTTGCAATTATCGCGATCATTAAAATATTGTTTACCCACTAATAGACTTCTAAATATGAGAGGAACATCTGAGAAAAAATTATCTAAAAACTCCAGCATGGATCATAGAGCAATAGGAAACTATTGATCAATCTTTAAATAGATCCAGTCAATGTTATTAGTTTCAGTTCCATAAAGAAATTCAGCATAACAATGGCAATAAATCTATATATATATATAAATGAATGTATGTGTGTGTGTGTGTGTGTTTTTATTATTATTATTATTATTATTATTATTTATTGATCGGTAAAATCAAATACGTTTTACAAAGTGATTAAGTTTTCACATTTTGATCAAAGGTTTTTTTTTAAAGCGGTCTGGCCAGGGATAGTATGCGCCCAGGGGGTTGGGACCCCTGCTTGCAATCTTCTCTCCCTGGCTCCTCCATAATAAGCACGTTGTTGATTGAAGAAGAAAGAGACCACTCCGCGACGATCATCATTGCCTGATCCTTTGTCTTTGGGTTTCCGACCATGGGCACGTAATGTCCTTCACCGTGTCCGTTAGCCTTAGCATTATGAAAAAGATGCAGTACGGTTGATGTACACAGTCCTGGGTGAGATATTAAAATAACATTGAGCCTTGATTTCAACAGGATAAAGTGTGGAAATGGAGGGTAAAAGTCCATAGCAATGGTATTGGATAAAATAGGACGATTAGGGTGGTTTAAGGAGAGACAGGAATAAATAAAGTAAATGAGTGAATAAATAAATAAATAAATAAATAAATAAATAAATAGGTCAGGTTGAGACGTTTTAAAATACCGCAACATAAATGAAGGCATTGATTTATCAAAGGGGCCCGTAGTTTGTCGGCGTAAATATTTGGGGGTGTATTTTATCTTAAGTACTGTTATGGTGAACATATGACATTTTTATAGCCCCAAAAAGCATAAAAGGAGTCAAGCGATCCTTTAAATTGATTGTATTTCATTTCACGGTGCAGTCTCTTTTTTAAAACTTTTAAGAAATTCTCCCAATAGTCTACATAATTGATTTTGCCTTTAAAATACAATGTGATTCTCCTGTATATTACACTTTTTGCAAGTGTAATTATGTAGTTAGCAAGCTTATTCCCCTGATTGTCCCTTTTATCAAAGGGAAAACCTCCATAGAGTTGATATAAAAACACATTATTTCCTCCGGTTAAAACCTTTAACGGACTTCGGAGGTTTTTCCATATGTCTTTCACCTTGCAACAAGTGAAAACAAGGTGCCATGCATCCGCTTCAGTACCTGGGCACCATGGACAATCTGCACTTTCAAGTGTACCAACTGCTCGTAGAAAACGTGCATCAGCCCATCTCCCGAGCACCAGACGCCATGAGATGTCTGCATCCATCCCGAAAGTAGGCCACGCTCTAATAGTCAGCCAGTTTATCTCTTCGTCGCCATATCGCCCTTCCAATGGCCATTGATGTCCATTGCGAAGGTATCTGATTTCCTTGTACACCGAAGCCTTTGGCAGCGGAAGTTTGGTTTCGGTTAGTTTCCTCTTACTCCAAAAGTAGAACTGTGCGATGGGCAAAGGTGGTGGCCATCCAGTGGGGTAGGGGCGACAAACCTCACCACTTGGTGTATCCTCTGGCGTTGGACTCAGAATCGACCAAATCTTCATCAAATTATCATAGAAGAGTCCACAATTTTCACACATGTGATAAGGCGTACTATAGAAGAAAAGGCCGAAGGATTGCCCCATACCTCGGTACCTGGATAACCTATGTGCCGCCATGATTTTCCACGGATCTGATGGAGAATCCTTCATTAGCCTCTGTATGAAGATCATTCTGAATGCCAGCACTTTATCTTCAATATCTATCAGGCCAATTCCCCCCTCAGATAAAGGGGCAGATAAAATAGCACTCTTGACCCAGTGCCTCCTATTCAGCCAGATGAAATCGACTATTTTGGATTGAAGCCGTCGGAGGAATTGCAGTGTCGGTGAGTGACATTGTAGGATGTGCCATAACCTTGGTGCAATGAACTTATTAATGGCAAGAGCTCTTCCTCTTAAAGACAAAGGTGCTGCTCTTGGCTTCCACATCTGTAAGGCACTTTCTAATTTTTGATTTAACTCGTCACTAATGAGTCTGTCTCCTTCTTGAGGGTTGTTGGACATCCACACCCCCAGGAATCTCATCCCTTGAGAATTCCAGTTTAAGGTCACAGGTTGTT
This sequence comes from Platycnemis pennipes, assembly GCA_933228895.1. Classification (NCBI taxonomy): domain Eukaryota; kingdom Metazoa; phylum Arthropoda; class Insecta; order Odonata; family Platycnemididae; genus Platycnemis; species Platycnemis pennipes. The sequence goes on from OW121850.1 coordinate 118,421,364, forward strand.
CGATTTTATTTCTCCAAGCACCTACCCAGAGGCCTTTACTCTTAACAGTGTTCAGTTCTGCTCCCGAGACTTCTGCGTATTTTTGAAAGGTTGGGATGACCAAGTCAAAATCCTCTTCATTTGTGATGAAAATGTTTACGTCATCGGCGTAAGCGGCCAATACAATTCTCCTTTCATAAGCCCCAGGCAGTGCTAGTCCGGTGAGTGTGTTCAAAGTAAGTCTGATGAAAGGCTCGATAGAGATGGCATACAACATTCCAGACAAAGGACAACCTTGGCGAATCCCTTTTTGAAAGAAAAACGGGGCCGTAAGTGTATTCTGTACTCGCACCATGCACGAGGCATTATTGTACATGGTTTTTATACATCCTATGAAGTCATTTCCAAGGGACATTTTTTCCATTACATGGAAAAGGTATCGATGATTTACCATATCGAATGCTTTGGCTTGATCCAGCGACAAAATAGCTAGCGGCTTGTTGGAGTCATTACACCACCACATTATATCCCTGATTAGCGATATGGTGTCAAAAATGGATCTTCCAGGCACACAGTAGCTCTGTTCAGGAGAGATTATCGAATTAACAACTGCTGACAGTCTAGATGCTAGTGCTTTGGCTATAATTTTGTAATCCACATTAGTCAGTGATAGTGGTCTCCAGTTTTTAAGTTCTAGAGGATCTCCTGATTTTTTCATTAATGAAATGACGGATGTGGCAGTGCTCCTTGGTAGGTGCCCTTTCACAAAGGATTCCTTGACCATCAACGTAAACAACGGAGCTAATTCAGTCCAAAAGACTAGATAAAATTCTACCGTGAGGCCATCAAAACCAGGTGCCTTTCGTTTATTTAGACTCTTCAGAGCTTCAGTAAAATCTTCCTCGTGAAAACCTTCATTTAAGGAGTCCTTGTCACTTTCACTTAGGGCTGATAAGGTGTCCAGTATTTCGCTAGAGAAAGGGATTGTTTGATCTCTGCATTCGTGTTGGTCAGCAAAATATTTGCGAGTTACATGACATAACTCTCCAAGCTCTGAAATGTTACGGCCATTCATCCTTAACTCCATGAGGGGTTTTGGTCTGCACCATGTGGCCCATCTTGCCAGATGATTAGCTGAAGGAGCATCATTTTCAATTAGGGAGTTCCATCCCATTGTGGCCATTATCTTTTCCCCCTGGAGTTGGTATCTGTTTCTTGCAGCAGAAGGATATTCATTCCTACGTGATTTTTGATAAAGGACGACATAGTCTCTTATGGCTCTTTTTATTTGCTCCCATTCTGAGCAGATGTTCAGACTCGACATAGATTCTACAGTCAGATATTTTAATACTATTTTCATGTTTTCTACGAAACTTTCGTTTGATAAAAGAAAGTTAGGAAAACGCCAATATGGAGGTGTGATTGGCCTTCCGCTAAGCTTAATGCACATGGTGACTGCTTTATGGTCTGAGAATGAGTCAATCAGATTTACACTGTAGATATTTCTTATTGAATGGCATGAAGAATATATCCTGTCTAATCTTGAGGAAGACCTTGGAGAAAAGAACGTATGGCCTGAGCTGTCAGTTCTCATCTCTGTCCAGACATCAGCTAATCTGGTGTGGTCAATAAGTTGCCTTAATTCAGCTGCAAAGCGTACGTTTCTTTCAACCCTGCCGGATCTATCTACACTTGGATTAATGGTTGTGTTGAAATCGCCAGCTAAGATTAAAGTCATATTAGCTGGTGACTGTTGCAGAGAGAGAGCAGTTAAGTGATTTTTAACCGCATCTGTGACATCCAGCGCTGTTTCTGTGTCAATTGGTCCATAAAAACATATTATACGAAGGGGTTCATTATTGAAGGAAAACACCACTTCTTGGGCATGCCCCGGAAAAATTATACTGTCTGATGTTACAAAATCAATCAGTGAAGCCTTCACGGCAACAGCCGTCCCCGTGCAAGGAGTTCGAGGTGGATTTAAAAATACTTTGTATCCTGGTAGTCCAAGACATGGCAATGAATCCACATTTGTTTCTTGCATTAAGGCTATGTCTGGCTTACGCTCATTCATGAAGGCGATCATTTGAGCCCATTTTCCTTGGCTTCTTATTGACCGTACATTCAAGGTAAGAATGGATATTCTTGACATATTCTTGAGTTTAGCGTATATTTCAATAGATAATATTATCGATATGTATATATAAAATTGGATATTTATGTACGAGGTGGCGGTTCTGAAGTTCAGCAATATTGGTTTAAGGCAAGATCACACGTTAACATTTGAGAGGTGGTTGATTATGCGAGCAATTCGCATTTTAAGTCTCTCTGTGACGTGTGGCCTAATTCTTTCTAATGTTTCGCATAATTCATCAAAATCTCTAGTTACGCATTTCGCAAGCATTAGTTGCGTGTTTACATTACGATTGTGCGTGTCTTCTAAAAACGTAATCACGCTTTCAGCCGTCAAGGGGCCTGCACTTGTGTCAGTTGACATGACAACATTAATGCGTTCTTTATCCGCATGGTCTAGTCGGTGCGTACTAGATTTTCCACCTCTTTCATCCTTAGACATCTTCTTTTTCACTGACAAATCCTCAGTTGAAGGCCGGCGCTTAGGTTTTCGAGTGTTTATGCTAGCGTCGTCAGTTAGGATGTCGGTGTCCGAGTCACACAGTGAGTCCAGCGAGAGTTGCGTGCTGGAAACACTTCTTGATAATTCAGCGACGAGGGGTAGGAATGTAGGGGCGGGAGGGGAAGGTTCAGGGTTGACGGCAGCAGGCTGCGAGCAAGCAGTATTAGATAAAGGGGCAGAAGAAAGTGGAGGGGGGGTCGAAACACAGTTCGATGGACTGGGATCGACTTCAGTCATTTGAGGCTCCACGTGACTTGAGGTTGAGTCATCAGCATGGGCGGATAGTGAAGAGGGCTCTTCGCCCTCCTCGGGAGCTCTTTCCGCTCCTGGTTGATCGCTAGATTCAGTTTCTGCCGAAGCGTCGAGGGGTAAAGCTTGAGGTGTTAATTCATTCACGTCCTTACTTGGCCCAGAGGTAGTGTTATTCTCAGCGGCGTTAGAAACAACATCGACGGGACTTTCATCAACAGTATTTTTAAATTGAACCTCTTTACTTTGTATTTGCGGACAAAATCTTGCTACATGCCCTTCCTCCTTGCACTTGTAGCATTTAGGTTCTTCGAAGGTCAGATAAATTCTATGAAATGAACCATTAATGTCCAAAAGGACTGAGTCTGGTAGTACAGTGTTCTGTCTTTTCAAGACTGGTACCGCTCTTCTGAATGAGAGGATGTGATCATATCCATCTCTCTTCGCTCCTATTTTGTATTGCTTCATTTCACCGCAAACAGTTACCGCTTGCTGAGCGATGTCAATTAGTTCCGCATCTGGTACTTCTGGTGGAACATTCGAAATTACTAGTTTTTCCACCCTGGCCACCATTGTTCGTGCCTCAATAAAGCGATCTTGTAGTGTAATTCCACCGAACTCGTCAATGAATTTGTTTAATTCTTCTTCATTTTTAAAGTATATAGCGACTCGATCCTGTGAGATTTTTGACGCATGAGTAATACTTGCTCCACCGCCAATTAAATCGCCAACTGCATATACATAATCATGTAAATTGCTGTTAGCGATACACTGAAAAAAGATTCCTGTCTTTTTCGAGGGAGTATTGGTCAGCGGTGTGATTTTCCGTGGCGGCAGCGTATAACTCGATTGCGGACGCCTGGAATGGTTGGATGAAAGCAGAGGATTTGGGTCGGCAGGATAATTGGAAGTCGTTGGCATGTTGGCATTGCTGTTGGCAACAGAAGAATAACTAGTTGCACGACGTGGAGCGCGTTCTGCGCTTGGACGGTCATTAGTTGAATCACGAGACTGTTGAACGGCAGGCGTCAATTGTAGATTGCCTGCTACTCTCCTTAGGATAGTTGGTTTTTCGGTTGAGTCGAAAGCAAATTCACTGGAATCCGCTCTATTCAAACGTTCGAAAGATAACGTACGAGATATTTGAGTATTACGGAGTCCCGCATTTTCACGGGAAGGAGGGGAGGGGGTTGGAGGGCGGAGGGGAGGGGAGAGTCCCCTCGCACCCGCCCTCAAGGCCATCGCCGGTGACTCGGCGACGGCCTGGGGTGGGAGGAGTCACTCAGGGGAGGAGGGGGGGGGCACGTGCGTGCAATCAAGTGAAACAGTATTCAACTATTCGAGAAAATAAGGAATAATAGCAAAAATAAGAGGTTAAATAATAGTAAAAATAGGGTTAAGGAATAGGAAGGTAGGTGTCACAAAGTAACAATATGGAGAGATCTCACCGCTGGAATCGGCGAAGAAAACCTCCCAAGAAACCACACAGACCAGCAACGGCGAGGAGCTCAGCAAAGGACGTCCGCTCTCGACGAAGTCTCAAGTGTGTGTGTGTGTGTGTGTTATTATTATTATTATTATTATTATTATTATTTTTTCCACGGTATGGGGTAACTTAATGCTCTCTCCGTCACCTCATTTATTCATCATCATCAATTTCATCTTCATCTTTTTTTTCCTTCTTTCTCATACGTCACTAAGTGGCAAACGGTTGGAAGAGACCGCCGAAGGGGCTGGGTACCGCAACCTTGGTCTCCTTAATCCTCCCGCAAATAGCCACCCAGTTCAGTATATATACGAAATAATACTTTTTACACCGTGTTTAAGTCATTTTATAAACATTTAGTTGTTCAACTGAGTCAATCAACAGAGAAGTGGGCACTTCTCGTTGATAGACAGAGTTTTCTTTAGGACAAGATAGTCCTTATACGCCCAACATCTCTGGAAGGATTCAAGCGTGTTATTAGCCTGATGGTAATCGGCTTCTCTTGCAATTCTCTTTTTAAGTGTGCTCTGTAGGGTTTGTAGGTAATTTATATGTTCTTTCTTGCCACGAAGAAAAAGCGTGAGGTCCTTATAGATGGAGGCTTTAGTCAGTGTAAGGAGGAAATTCGCGAGAATATGCCCTTGATTATCAAATGTACCCCTTGTTGATAGTCCTCCAAATAGATGTGTCCTTAGGATTTGGGTCATGCCCGTTAATGCTTTTATGGAGGAAATTACTTTCCGCCATATTTCCTTAGTTTTGGGGCAGAGGAAGAAGAGGTGCCACGTATTCGCTTCTGTTTGAGGGCACCACGGACAGTCATCTGTTAGGCGAAGGTGTGCATGTCGTAGGAAAATCCCGTCAGCCACGGCACCGTGAGCGAGCCTCCAGGCAATATCGGCATCGTGTCCAAGGGTTGGCGAGGCACGCAAACTTAGCCACCGTACATCCTCCTCCTGCTTCCCCTTAAGTGGCCAGGCAATGCGACTGGTGGCATATATCATTTCTTGATAAGTCCTTCTTTTGTGGAGTGGAAGTTGATGTATGATGCCGGTTCTTGAACTTTTAAAGAAGAACTTGTGCGTTAAAACCGGTGAATAGGTGAGTAGTTGAGTAGTAGTCGCCAGATCGTTATCGTTGGAGCAGGGAGAGGCGGTGACACTCATATTTTTCCATGCTTGGAGAAGAGATGAGTATAATTTGTCGCCAATTACTATTCTACGCCCTTCTGTCTTAAATATGTCGTACATATTGTCTAGTCGAAGCTTTTTAGTTAAGCGGAGTTCTGCGAGGGATCTCCAAGGACAGGTAGGGGGCAAAGAGAGGAGTCTTTGTGCAGTGATGAAGCGGAAGGACCAGATTTTAGTCTGTATATCCACTAGTCCCATGCCTCCTTCTTGCAAAGGGGTCTTCATTTTCGTGGCATCTACCCAGTGTTTCCGATGGTTCCAGGCGAAGTGGACAAGCATGGATTGGAGTCGCTTGATGAGCGAAGAAGTAGGTGTTTGCACCTGAAGAGGATGCCAAATTTGTGGTGCGATAAATTGATTTATCGCTAGGACTCTTCCCCTTAGAGACATTGCGGCTAACCGAGGTTTCCACGCGTCTATAGCCTTAGTTATTTTGTTTTTGATCATTTTTTCTAATGCTTCTTTTTCAGCCTGGGGGTCGTTGTGTATCCAAACGCCTAGGAATTTTCTTCCTGTGCTAGTCCATTCAATTGAGAGCGGGGAATCGTTACGGGCTCTCCATGCACCCGCCCAGAGTCCGAAACTTTTATTCCTATTTAGGCGAGCTCCCGTACACTTGGAATACTGTTCAAACGCTGGGAAAAGATGGGCAAAATCAGCGTCGGAGTTCATGAAAACCGTTATATCGTCAGCATAGACACAAGTTTTGAACGTGAGGTTCAAATTGCGATCACAGTGTAAAGTGACTCCGGAAATGACTGCTTTCAAGCGACGAAGCATGGGCTCAAAGGATATGCTGTACAAGAGGCCCGAGAGTGGACATCCTTGACGTATGCCGCGCTTAAAAGGAATAGGTCCCGTAAGAGAAGAGGCCACCCTGACTAAGCAAACGGAATTTGAATAGAGAGTTCGCACCATTGCGCAAAAAGTGTCGCCAAAACCCATCTTGTGCAGAACTCGGAAGAGAAATTGGTGGCTGACCAAGTCAAAGGCTTTGCTTTGATCAAGTGACACTACCGCAAGGGGAAGATTGTTCTCGTTATGGAAGTGGACCAGATCACGAATAGTGAAAATAGTGTCAAAAAATGGTCCGGCCCGGTACGCAGTAGCTCTGCTCAGGAGACACAACGGAGCCTATCGTTCTCGCCAAACGATTAGCGAGAAGTTTGGCGGCAATTTTATAGTCTGTGTTGGTGATCGACAGGGGGCGCCAATTATCTAGGGAGTCGGTGTTGTTGGACTTAGGCATAAGGGATGTGATGGTAATTGACGTTGTTCTTGGCAGTTGTCCTCTTCTAAAACTAGCCATCAACATGCGATGAAAAGGCCGTCGAAGAATTTCCCAAAATTTTAAATAGAACTCCACCGTTATGCCATCCATGCCGGGAGTTTTGTTTTTGTTCATACCCTTGAGTGCTTCATAGATTTCATTTGGGTGAATAAGGTCGTCCATTTGAGCGGCATCCTCCGGCGTTAATTGATTCAGGGTGGAGAGGAGAGCTTCTATCTCTTGTTCATCAGGATCGGGAGTATTTTGGGGATCGTAGATATCGGCAAAATGGTGCCTCACGTGGGAGGCGATGACTACGGGGTCCTCAATACGTTGGCCCTCAATGTTGAGGGATAAAAGGGGCTTGGGGCAGGCTCTGGCGGCCCACTTGGAGAGGTGAGCAGCAGCGGGGGCGTCATTTGAGAGAATGGTCTCCCATCCCGCCTTAGCGACCATCGCTCTGGCGTCTCTCTCAAATTGTCCGTCAATGACAGAGTCTTGGCAGGAGGTGCGAAGTATCCGCTGGTAAATTTTCCCGTGTTCTCGTATTTCCTCCTTGAGTCTCTCCCAAAGATGAATAGGGTCTATTCCCTCCAGTTCTTTCAAAATCACGCGTAGCATGGATTGGGCGTGCTCATAATATGACTGACTGGATAGAAGAGAGTTCTCAAATCTCCAATAAGGGGCCTTATTCCTCCGCATGTCAGCACGCAGGCGTAGCATCACTGCTGAGTGGTCGGAAAAAGAAGCTAAATGTTCCACACTACCAATGGTGGGTAGTTTGTGGTCCGAAAGATATATCCTATCAAGACGCGAGCCTCCACCTCTCGAACTGAGGTAAGTATATCCCTGTTTGTTGCCGTGATAGCTTGACCAAGAGTCTTCCAAGTCGTTTTCTATCAGCAGACTTTGTAGAGAAGTCGCGTATCTAGGGTGGCGTTCATTGCCCGTGGATCTATCAATTGCAGGTGATAACGTTGTGTTAAAATCACCTCCCATCACCACTGTGAATCCGGAGTTGACGTACTGCCTCGATTTGGATTCAATGTATTTTTTCACCTCTTCAGTGACAAATATAGCATGGTTCTGCTCATGGGGACCATAGAAAGAGATCAGCAGGAAGGTGGAAGAGTTTGGTGGCAAGAAGCGCGCAATGAGGGCATTGGCATACCCTTCAACAATAACGTCCGCCTCCAGTATCTGGACTCCTAGGCTCCTCTTATATGCGATGGCGGTGCCCGTATTTGGTGTCGTAGGGTCAGCGAAGTGAAAAGCGTAGTGCGGGAGGGAGTCCATTGGCGGCGATGAAGTGCTTGTCTCCTGAAGAAGGAGAATATCGGGAAGTTGTCGCTGGACAAAGAGTGTGAGTAATGCCCATTTATATTGGCTTCGCACTGACCTAGTATTTAATGTCATAATCGTAAGGTCTGACATTCCTCTACAATTAAATAAGTATATAGAAAATAAATAAATGGGGCAGGCAATATACCTTCAACTGAGGGTATGTGCGCAGTTGCATTGACTCCTGAAGGCACTATTTGGTGTTTAGCGTAGAAATGAGGCGTTGTAGCCGGGTTTTGTAGGTTCTATTAGACGTAGCCCTATGGATGTCTCGTATGGCTAGCGCTAATTCGGTAATGTCCGGTGTCAGGCTCTTTGCCAAGGATAGCTGGTCGTTATGGCAGTAAGCCTTGACCAGGAAATCCTTAACAATGTGATCGGGGATGCTGGATTGTGAGTCCTCCGCTAGAATTTTTGTAACTTGGAGGAGAAAAGGTGTGGAGTATGGCGAAGTTACGTTTCTGTCCATGCTGCCCTTTTTCCTCGATGGAGATGAAGCTGGCGATGTCCTGCTGGAAGAGTCACTTTCAGCGGTTTTACGTTTGGAGGCACCAGAAGTTCTTCCGCTGGGCGCAGAGACACCACTGAAGTGCGATATTGGTGAGGCCAGTGTTGTATTACCATCATGGTCGATGATATAGCTAGGTGAAGAATCATTGATGGGTAAGGATATATTAGTTGGAGGGGGAAAATTCTCCACAGAGGAGGTGGGAGAGAGAGGGGGGAAATTGGAAGGTGTGGGAGGAGGGGAGGGTGATGCCGGGGGAGGAGAAGGGGGTGAGGAGGCAGAAGGTGGAGGAGGAGGAGGATTGAGGGGGACTGAGGCGAGAACGGGGATGGGGGGAGGAGGGGGAGGAGGGGGAGGAAAGCACGAGGAGGAGGAAGAGGGAGCGGTGGTTATGTCGGCGTTATAGGTGGGCTGCTGTTGATTTTGGAGTGTTGCACTATCGGCCCTTTTGTTATATCCGTGAACATTGGTAAAACAATTGGAGGCGGTGTGACCCTCCTTTCCGCACTTAAAGCACTTCATGTCGTCAATGGATAGGTATATGCGGAGAGTGGTATTTTCGTCCGTTTCAAGCAGGATGGAGTCAGGAAGAGTGACCCCCTCTCTCAACACGACGTATACCTGTCGTCTCCAACTATCGATGTGCGAGAAACCGTCTTGATGAATGCCAACGGAAACACTGCGAATCGGACTGACGATCCGCATAGCTTGACTTAGGATTTCAACTAAGTCTCCATCCGGGAATTCAGGGGGGATGTGGGAGATCGTCAGCTTGTCAACTTTAGATGTCATCCGACGGGCTGCTGAATACAGATCGCGGATGGTCACTCCACCGTAATCTCTCATGAACCTGTCGACCAATTCATCTGTTTTGAGGTATATACAAATTCTTTCAAAGGATAATTTTGTAGCATGAGTGATAGTATTCCCTCCGCCTAGCAGTTCCGCGACGGCATAGACATAATCTCTTATGGGGGTATTTGGGAGTGCTTGGAAGAGTATGCCTCTCTTCTTCGTGGGTCCTGCTGTCTTGAAAATGACGGGCTTGGTACGGAATACAAACGGCTTAGTGCCCCCTTCGACGGCCGCGTTACTGTTGTCGCCTCCGACAACGCTCGCGAATGTAGGTTCTATTCTGGAGGGTGGTTGAAGGTGAGTGGTTGGTGTTGTTAGATGGGAGTAGGAATTGGAAGGTTGAGGAGAGGAGTCGACCACCTCTTCGATTTGAGGCGTGCAAGCGGCGAAGGCGGAAGGGGGGGCAAGTAATGGGTGGTGATGAGAGAGCGGAGGAGGAGGAAGAGGTGAGGGAAGACAATCACTTACGGAGGGGCCGGCAGAGTTAAAGGTGGCGGGCGGGGGTGCGCCATTGGACGACGAGGGCAGGGATTCGGATGAGCCCGAGCGACGTCGCTGGGAGGAGAGGGGAGAGTGTGAAAAACTCGCCAATTCGGAAAAGGAAATCGAACGTTCGGGAAGAGAGTTGTATAGCAATAAATTATTCCAGGATTTGTTACGTTTCGTGGTAGATGGTGTGCTAATCTGTGTGCTATTTATATCTGGAAACGATTGAATTTTGAGGGAGCCGTTTTCACGACGGAGTATACTCGGCGAGAGATAAGTGTCTCCCAGGGACGTAAAAGTTTGCGATTGTAGCAGCCTCGGTGCGGAGACCGGGGATTCAGAATTTGAGCTAAGTGAATATGGCACAAGTGGGCTTTGCCTTTCCGGAAAGGAATGAGAGGGCTTATGAGAGATCACTTGAGGGCGGAGTGAGGGGTCACTTTCAGTAGGAGGATATTGAGTCGCACTTGGGAGGATCTGAGAAGCTGTGATTAGCGACACTTCAGTAGGTACAACGTCGCTGAACAGATCCTGCGATGGAAACATGGCCGGTTGTTCAGGATCCATGGTGGAAGAGGAGTCTTCACGGGCTGGCGTGCTGAGGGGATTGCGTTGGGCCTCCATGGCGGTGAACTCCGAGCGGGCCCTCACCCCGGCGACGGGGGAGCAACCCTCGGCGATAGCGGCTGTCAAAGCCGCGGAGTCAGGAGTCACGCAGGCGGGAGGGGAAAATCACGAAGCACTCGCGAATGGGAAGGTCAAATTGCACTAGATGAGAAACACTATGTAAGGAAATACTTCACACGTAATATGATAGCACGTTTAATGCACTAAGTACACTTGGACCACAGTAATCACTGTTGAATCGGGAGCGCCAAAAAAACACGTCCGTTCAGTTCAGCGTAGTGTGTGTGTGTGTGTGTGTGTGTGTTTTTATTATTATTATTATTATTATTATTATTATTATTATTATTATTTATTGATCGGTAAAATCAAATACGTTTTACAAAGTGATTAAGTTTTCACATTTTGATCAAAGGTTTTTTTTTTTTAAAGCGGTCTGGCCAGGGATAGTATGCGCCCAGGGGGTTGGGACCCCTGCTTGCAATCTTCTCTCCCTGGCTCCTCCATAATAAGCACGTTGTTGATTGAAGAAGAAAGAGACCACTCCGCGACGATCATCATTGCCTGATCCTTTGTCTTTGGGTTTCCGACCATGGGCACGTAATGTCCTTCGCCATGTCCGTTAGCCTTAGCATTATGAAAAAGATGCAGTACGGTTGATGTACACAGTCCTGGGTGAGATATTAAAATAACAATGAGCCTTGATTTCAACAGGATAAAGTGTGGAAATGGAGGGTAAAAGTCCATAGCAATGGTATGGGATAAAATAGGACGATTAGGGTGGTTTAAGGAGAGACAGGAATAAATGAAGTAAATGAGTGAATAAATAAATAAATAAATAAATAGGTCAGGTTGAGACGTTTTAAAATACCGCAACATAAATGAAGGCATTGATTTATCAAAGGGGCCCGTAGTTTGTCGGCGTAAATATTTGGGGGTGTATTTTATCTTAAGTACTGTTATGGTGAACATATGACATTTTTATAGCCCCAAAAAGCATAAAAGGAGTCAAGCGATCCTTTAAATTGATTGTATTTCATTTCACGGTGCAGTCTCTTTTTTAAAACTTTTAAGAAAGTCTCCCAATAGTCTACATAATTGATTTTGCCTTTAAAATACAATGTGATTCTCCTGTATATTACACTTTTTGCAAGTGTAATTATGTAGTTAGCAAGCTTATTCCCCTGATTGTCCCTTTTATCAAAGGGAAAACCTCCATAGAGTTGATATAAAAACACATTATTTCCTCCGGTTAAAACCTTTAACGGACTTCGGAGGTTTTTCCATATGTCTTTCACCTTGCAACAAGTGAAAACAAGGTGCCATGCATCCGCTTCAGTACCTGGGCACCATGGACAATCTTCACTTTCAAGTGTACCAACTGCTCGTAGAAAACGTGCATCAGCCCATCTCCCGAGCACCAGACGCCATGAGATGTCTGCATCCATCCCGAAAGTAGGCCACGCTCTAATAGTCAGCCAGTTTATCTCTTCGTCGCCATATCGCCCTTCCAATGGCCATTGATGTCCATTGCGAAGGTATCTGATTTCCTTGTACACCGAAGCCTTTGGCAGCGGAAGTTTGGTTTCGGTTAGTTTCCTCTTACTCCAAAAGTAGAACTGTGCGATGGGCAAAGGTGGTGGCCATCCAGTGGGGTAGGGGCGACAAACCTCACCACTTGGTGTATCCTCTGGCGTTGGACTCAGAATCGACCAAATCTTCATCAAATTATCATAGAAGAGTCCACAATTTTCACACATGTGATAAGGCGTACTATAGAAGAAAAGGCCGAATGATTGCCCCATACCTCGGTACCTGGATAACCTATGTGCCGCCATGATTTTCCACGGATCTGATGGAGAATCCTTCATTAGCCTCTGTATGAAGATCATTCTGAATGCCAGCACTTTATCTTCAATATCTATCAGGCCAATTCCCCCCTCAGATAAAGGGGCAGATAAAATAGCACTCTTGACCCAGTGCCTCCTATTCAGCCAGATGAAATCGACTATTTTGGATTGAAGCCGTCGGAGGAATTGCAGTGTCGGTGAGTGACATTGTAGGATGTGCCATAACCTTGGTGCAATGAACTTATTAATGGCAAGAGCTCTTCCTCTTAAAGACAAAGGTGCTGCTCTTGGCTTCCACATCTGTAAGGCACTTTCTAATTTTTGATTTAACTCGTCACTAATGAGTCTGTCTCCTTCTTGAGGGTTGTTGGACATCCACACCCCCAGGAATCTCATCCCTTGAGAATTCCAGTTTAAGGTCACAGGTTGTTCGATTTTATTTCTCCAAGCACCTACCCAGAGGCCTTTACTTTTAACAGTGTTCAGTTCTGCTCCCGAGACTTCTGCGTATTTTTGAAAGGTTGGGATGACCAAGTCAAAATCCTCTTCATTTGTGATGAAAATGTTTACGTCATCGGCGTAAGCGGCCAATACAATTCTCCTTTCATAAGCCCCAGGCAGTGCTAGTCCGGTGAGTGTGTTCAAAGTAAGTCTGATGAAAGGCTCGATAGAGATGGCATACAACATTCCAGACAAAGGACAACCTTGGCGAATCCCTTTTTGAAAGAAAAACGGGGCCGTAAGTGTATTCTGTACTCGCACCATACACGAGGCATTATTGTACATGGTTTTTATACATCCTATGAAGTCATTTCCAAGGGACATTTTTTCCATTACATGGAAAAGGTATCGATGATTTACCATATCGAATGCTTTGGCTTGATCCAGCGACAAAATAGCTAGCGGCTTGTTGGAGTCATTACACCACCACATTATATCCCTGATTAGCGATATGGTGTCAAAAATGGATCTTCCAGGCACACAGTAGCTCTGTTCAGGAGAGATTATCGAATTAACAACTGCTGACAGTCTAGATGCTAGTGCTTTGGCTATAATTTTGTAATCCACATTAGTCAGTGATAGTGGTCTCCAGTTTTTAAGTTCTAGAGGATCTCCTGATTTTTTCATTAAAGAAATGACGGATGTGGCAGTGCTCCTTGGTAGGTGCCCTTTTACAAAGGATTCCTTGACCATCAACGTAAACAACGGAGCTAATTCAGTCCAAAAGACTAGATAAAATTCTACCGTGAGGCCATCAAAACCAGGTGCCTTTCGTTTATTTAGACTCTTCAGAGCTTCAGTAAAATCTTCCTCGTGAAAACCTTCATTCAAGGAGTCCTTGTCACTTTCACTTAGGGCTGATAAGGTGTCCAGTATTTCGCTAGAGAAAGGGATTGTTTGATCTCTGCATTCGTGTTGGTCAGCAAAATATTTGCGAGTTACATGACATAACTCTCCAAGCTCTGAAATGTTACGGCCATTCATCCTTAACTCCATGAGGGGTTTTGGTCTGCACCATGTGGCCCATCTTGCCAGATGATTAGCTGAAGGAGCATCATTTTCAATTAGGGAGTTCCATCCCATTGTGGCCATTATCTTTTCCCCCTGGAGTTGGTATCTGTTTCTTGCAGCAGAAGGATATTCATTCCTACGTGATTTTTGATAAAGGACGACATAGTCTCTTATGGCTCTTTTTATTTGCTCCCATTCTGAGCAGATGTTCAGACTCGACATAGATTCTACAGTCAGATATTTTAATACTATTTTCATGTTTTCTACGAAACTTTCGTTTGATAAAAGAAAGTTAGGAAAACGCCAATATGGAGGTGTGATTGGCCTTCCGCTAAGCTTAATGCACATGGTGACTGCTTTATGGTCTGAGAATGAGTCAATCAGATTTACACTGTAGATATTTCTTATTGAATGGCATGAAGAATATATCCTGTCTAATCTTGAGGAAGACCTTGGAGAAAAGAACGTATGGCCTGAGCTGTCAGTTCTCATCTCTGTCCAGACATCAGCTAATCTGGTGTGGTCAATAAGTTGCCTTAATTCAGCTGCAAAACGTACGTTTCTTTCAACCCTGCCGGATCTATCTACACTTGGATTAATGGTTGTGTTGAAATCGCCAGCTAAGATTAAAGTCATATTAGCTGGTGACTGTTGCAGAGAGAGAGCAGTTAAGTGATTTTTAACCGCATCTGTGACATCCAGCGCTGTTTCTGTGTCAATTGGTCCATAAAAACATATTATACGAAGGGGTTCATTATTGAAGGAAAACACCACTTCTTGGGCATGCCCCGGAAAAATTATACTGTCTGATGTTACAAAATCAATCAGTGAAGCCTTCACGGCAACAGCCGTCCCCGTGCAAGGAGTTCGAGGTGGATTTAAAAATACTTTGTATCCTGGTAGTCCAAGACATGGCAATGAATCCACATTTGTTTCTTGCATTAAGGCTATGTCTGGCTTACGCTCATTCATGAAGGCGATCATTTGAGCCCATTTTCCTTGGCTTCTTATTGACCGTACATTCAAGGTAAGAATGGATATTCTTGACATATTCTTGAGTTTAGCGTATATTTCAATAGATAATATTATCGATATGTATATATAAAATTGGATATTTATGTACGAGGTGGCGGTTCTGAAGTTCAGCAATATTGGTTTAAGGCAAGATCACACGTTAACATTTGAGAGGTGGTTGATTATGCGAGCAATTCGCATTTTAAGTCTCTCTGTGACGTGTGGCCTAATTCTTTCTAATGTTTCGCATAATTCATCAAAATCTCTAGTTACGCATTTCGCAAGCATTAGTTGCGTGTTTACATTACGATTGTGCGTGTCTTCTAAAAACGTAATCACGCTTTCAGCCGTCAAGGGGCCTGCACTTGTGTCAGTTGACATGACAACATTAATGCGTTCTTTATCCGCATGGTCTAGTCGGTGCGTACTAGATTTTCCACCTCTTTCATCCTTAGACATCTTCTTTTTCACTGACAAATCCTCAGTTGAAGGCCGGCGCTTAGGTTTTCGAGTGTTTATGCTAGCGTCGTCAGTTAGGATGTCGGTGTCCGAGTCACACAGTGAGTCCAGCGAGAGTTGCGTGCTGGAAACACTTCTTGATAATTCAGTGACGAGGGGTAGGAATGTAGGGGCGGGAGGGGAAGGTTCAGGGTTGACGGCAGCAGGCTGCGAGCAAGCAGTTATAGATAAAGGGGCAGAAGAAAGTGGAGGGGGGGTCGAAACACAGTTCGATGGACTGGGATCGACTTCAGTCATTTGAGGCTCCACGTGACTTGAGGTTGAGTCATCAGCATGGGCGGATAGTGAAGAGGGCTCTTCGCCCTCCTCGGGAGCTCTTTCCGCTCCTGGTTGATCGCTAGATTCAGTTTCTGCCGAAGCGTCGAGGGGTAAAGCTTGAGGTGTTAATTCATTCACGTCCTTACTTGGCCCAGAGGTAGTGTTATTCTCAGCGGCGTTAGAAACAACATCGACGGGACTTTCATCAACAGTATTTTTAAATTGAACCTCTTTACTTTGTATTTGCGGGCAAAATCTTGCTACATGCCCTTCCTCCTTGCACTTGTAGCATTTAGGTTCTTCGAAGGTCAGATAAATTCTATGAAATGAACCATTAATGTCCAAAAGGACTGAGTCTGGTAGTACAGTGTTCTGTCTTTTCAAGACTGGTACCGCTCTTCTGAATGAGAGGATGTGATCATATCCATCTCTCTTCGCTCCTATTTTGTATTGCTTCATTTCACCGCAAACAGTTACCGCTTGCTGAGCGATGTCAATTAGTTCCGCATCTGGTACTTCTGGTGGAACATTCGAAATTACTAGTTTTTCCACCCTGGCCACCATTGTTCGTGCCTCAATAAAGCGATCTTGTAGTGTAATTCCACCGAACTCGTCAATGAATTTGTTTAATTCTTCTTCATTTTTAAAGTATATAGCGACTCGATCCTGTGAGATTTTTGACGCATGAGTAATACTTGCTCCACCGCCAATTAAATCGCCAACTGCATATACATAATCATGTAAATTGCTGTTAGCGATACACTGAAAAAAGATTCCTGTCTTTTTCGAGGGAGTATTGGTCAGCGGTGTGATTTTCCGTGGCGGCAGCGTATAACTCGATTGCGGACGCCTGGAATGGTTGGATGAAAGCAGAGGATTTGGGTCGGCAGGATAATTGGAAGTCGTTGGCATGTTGGCATTGCTGTTGGCAACAGAAGAATAACTAGTTGCACGACGTGGAGCGCGTTCTGCGCTTGGACGGTCATTAGTTGAATCACGAGACTGTTGAACGGCAGGCGTCAATTGTAGATTGCCTGCTACTCTCCTTAGGATAGTTGGTTTTTCGGTTGAGTCGAAAGCAAATTCACTGGAATCCGCTCTATTCAAACGTTCGAAAGATAACGTACGAGATATTTGAGTATTACGGAGTCCCGCATTTTCACGGGAAGGAGGGGAGGGGGTTGGAGGGCGGAGGGGAGGGGAGAGTCCCCCCGCACCCGCCCTCAAGGCCATCGCCGGTGACTCGGCGACGGCCTGGGGTGGGAGGAGTCACTCAGGGGAGGAGGGGGGGGGGCACGTGCGTGCAATCAAGTGAAACAGTATTCAACTATTCGAGAAAATAAGGAATAATAGCAAAAATAAGAGGTTAAATAATAGTAAAAATAGGGTTAAGGAATAGGAAGGTAGGTGTCACAAAGTAACAATATGGAGAGATCTCACCGCTGGAATCGGCGAAGAAAACCTCCCAAGAAACCACACAGACCAGCAACGGCGAGGAGCTCAGCAAAGGACGTCCGCTCTCGACGAAGTCTCAAGTGTGTGTGTGTGTGTGTGTGTGTGTGTGTGTGTGTGTGTGTGTGTGTGTGTGTGTGTGTGTGTGTGTGTGTGTGTGTGTGTGTGTGTGTGTGTGTGTGTGTGTGTGTATGTCCTTTATGCATTACTACACCATTCATCGGATCTCCATGAAACTTTGGGAAGTTGTTGAGTACATTCCCGAAAAGAGGACTACGGAATCGATATTTCAATATCGATACTTTATCGATATAATATCGCTAAAGTATCGATAAATTGATACATTATTGATACAAAATTGAGGTGAAATTATTTAGTTTTTTAAAAGGAATGTATCGTTGCAATATCGATACTGTATCGAATGTATATAATGTGTTTGTCCTTTATGCATTACTACACCATTCATCGGATCGCCATGAAACTTTGGAAAGTTATTGAGTACGCTCCTCGAAGGTTTCTACAAAATCGATAATTCAATGTCAATACTGTATCGATATAATATCGATAAAATATGGATACATCGATACATTGTTGTTACAAAATTGAGGTGAAATTATTTAGGTGTTTTTTATCAAAGTTTTATAAAGTATCATTACAATATCGATACTGTATCGATACAATATTGATAACTTCATGCATTACCACAACATTCATCCAATTTCCATGAAGCTTTGGTTAGTTGTTTTGTTCACTCCATGAAGGTTTATACAATATCGAGAATACAATATCAACACTGGAGACGGGATGTGCATCCCATTGAACTTGCAATTCATTGAAACACTCACGTGCAACATATTCAAATCATCCGGCATGGGACAAATATTTCAGAAATGCCAACTTATTGCTTGGGATGAATGCACAATGGTGCACAAAGCATCGCTCGAGGCTCTGGATCGATCATTGCAAGATTTCCGTGGAATCCTGAGACCATTTGAGAACGCATTAATATTGCTTGCACGACATTTCAGGCAAACATTACCTGTAATTCCTCGATTGACACTAGCGGATGAAATAAATGCTTGCCTGAAATATTCTACTTTGTGACGACATGTAAAGACGTTAAAATTATATACAAATATGCGTGTCCAGCTGCAAAACAATCGATCAGCTGAGATATATTGTATACCCATAAGAATTGTGAAATTAAACATACTATAAACGTGCGCTTTCCATTTAATCAGATTGAGCCACAGCAACGCGTGGCCGGGTCAGCTTGTAATAATTTAAAACATGAACACATTTTTACTCTTCAGCGACTGTAAGCCTTCAAGGTGCATTAATGTCTGATCGTTTTATTTTACCACACAGTTCAATGCATGTGATATTGAAGACTTTATATGTTTATATTTTATCATTTATGACTCCATTTCTGATGTGCTTCATTTTTTATACAATTTGTGGCTGATATATTTTCATCTCTCTACAGATATCGTGTCATCCTGGAGCGGAAATTGTTAGCAACACGCAGGTTAAAGATGTACAAAACGTGGTGATATAACTAAGGACAACTCATCACAGGAATTGTGTCTGCAATCTCTCCCTAATCTAATTTATTCGATCCGTGCATGAGATCGTCATTTAAAGTCATGTAATAAAATCCTTTGAAATAACTAAGAGTGACTCATTTATTCACTGTACAAACTATATGTCACACGGGTCATCCTCTTCTAGGTAATATACTGAAAGCGTGAGTAGTATTCCAGGGTCCGTGTTCCAATTCTGACTGCGAATAATTGGTAAACTGGTCGCAATTTGAGTACTATATAGAAAGCACTTCGAGTTTAGTACTCTGTCCGTCGGATGGGACGTAAAGCTGTGGCCACCTGGGCGCCATGCATTAAGAGTAGGCTGATGGACACTGTGGTCTTTTCTGGAGTTTTCATCACATGGATGATGGAATTGCGCATTTAAAAGAAGAAAAGGCGCCACAGCTTTAAAGCCTCTTTACTTGGATTAACTTGGAAGGCAGCAACAACAATATCAACACAACTATTTATAAACAACAGCCTTTACTAATATATCTCCAACACCCCCACTTAACAGCTTATGTCGTCAATTCCATTCCATTACTTAATTCTTCAAATTTAATTTTTGGGAGGGGCTTTGTTAGGGAATCAGCAATCATGTCCTCACTTTTGCAGTAAAGTAACCGAATTGTGTTATTTTTAATTAAATCTCCTATGTAATTGTGGCGGACATCGATTCCATGGCTACTTGGTTCTGGCACTTAATTTTTCAATTGAAGCCATCTTAATGCTTCCCTGGTTATCTTCGTAGATTGTTATTGGTTCATTCTGCACCTCCCCCACATCATGTAGCAATTGTCGTAGCCAATCGCCGTCCTGACAGGCATATGCTGCTGAAATATACTCCGCCTCGGTTGTAGACAGAGCAACAGAAGACTGTTTCCTGCTTGACCAGGAAATTTTCCTATTTCCCAACTTAAAAATGTATGCGCTGGTAGATTTTCCGTCTTGCCTATCTCCTCCCCAGTCTGCATCTACGTAGCCGGTTAATTTAAGACCCCCACTGGCATAAATATTCAATGTCATGTCTCGGGTCTTCTTAAGATAACGCATTGGTCTCTTTAAAGCCCCCAATCTCGTTGTTTTGGGTTACTAACCCGTCTGCAGAGGAAACTAATTGCTCCGGAAATGTCTGGCCTAGCAGTTGTTGAAACATACAAAAGTGCCCCCACTGCTTGCCTATATTTTCCATTATTCGGTAGAGCATCATCCTCTCCCTGCAATTTTGGGTATTCAGGTTCCATGGGTATAGATACACATTTTGTATCTTCCATTCCAAAATTTCTCAATATTCCATCTACTTTGACTCTTTGATTCAACTGAAAACTTCTATCCTCTTTTCGCTGGATTTGTATTCCTAAGTAGTTAGTTACATTACCCAAATCCTTTAATTCAAAGTGATGGTTTAACATTTCTCTTAGTTCCTTAATTTTATCTTCTTTCTCATGTATTACAATCAGGTCATCTACGTATATAAGAATATACATTCTTTTGTCTTCTGCACTCTTCATATAAAGACATGGATCTGCTTGGCTGCGTTGAAATCCTTTTTCAAGTAAAGCTTAATTTATTTTTACATTCCATGCTCTTGCTGACTGTTTCCGTCCATATATCGATTTTTGAAGCTTACAGACTAAATTTTCTTTAGTTTTCTTTGCATATCCCGGAGTTTTCTTCTTTAGTTTTCTTTGCATATCCATATTTTACAATAAGGTCATCTACGTATATAACAATATACACTCTTTTGTCTTCTGCACTCTTCATATAAAGACATGGATCTGCTTGGCTGCGTTGAAATCCTTTTTCAAGTAAAGCTTCATTTATTTTTACATTCCATGCTCTTGCTGACTGTTTCCGTCCATATATCGATTTTTGAAGCTTACAGACTAAATTTTCTTTAGTTTTCTTTGCATATCCCGGCGGTTGCTGCATGCATAATTTTTCTTCGATGTCACCGTTAAGAAATGCTACATCTTCCGCACTGCTGCTATGCTCTTAAGGACTCTAAAGGTGCTCTGCCTCATAACTGGTGCAAAGGTTGAATCATAGTCTTCTCCATATTTTTGAGAATAACCTTTTGCAAAAAGTCTTCCCTTTTGTCTTTGAATATTACCATTCGAATCATATTTTGTTTTGAAAACTCATTTGCATCCAATTGCATGTTTTCTTTCAGGAAATTCAGTTAAAATCCATGTTTTATTATCTTCAAGGGATTTTATTTCTTCATTAGCAGCTTTGATCCACTCTTCTCTTTCATTCATAGGCAGTTCCATTACCTCTTCCAATGACCCTGGATCGGGCTTCAGGTTAACTGTAACATTGTATGATATTTTTTTTGGTGGCACCCCTTTACTTTTTCTTGAGGATCTTCGAACAGGTTGGCCTATTCTGTCCATCTTCAGGTTGGTTGTATCATCTCTCATGGCGACTGATGTTTCCCTTTCTCTTACCAAAGTATCATCCTGGCATGTATGTTGATCAGATGGCTCTAGATCAATATCCTCAAGTAATTCCTCTGTATCTTTGACTGATTCCTCTGTCTTTCTGAGATTTTCATCAAATATCACAGTTCTGCTGATGATAATTCTATTAGTAATTGGCTGCAGAATCCTGTACCCTTTGGAAGTTTCACTATACCCTACCATGATGCCTTCTTGAGCATGTGAATCCCACTTCCTCCGTTTTTCGTTGGGAATATAAGCGTAAGATTTACTTCCAAATACACGTAAATATTGAAGATCCGGTTTTATGCCAGTCCATAGTTCATATAGGGTTTTATCGATGGCTTTACTGGGCAAGCGGTTTTGCAAACAGCATGCAGTCATGACAGCTTCTCCCCAATACTGTTTTAGCAAATTTGCATCTAGCAGCATGCATTTTGCTGATTCAACTAGAGAGCGATTCTTTCTTTCTGCCATTCCATTCTGTTCGGGGCTGTATGGCACTGTGGTCTGAAACTCAATTCCTTCTCTCTTAAAAATGTGTTGAGTTTTCTTTCCTATATATTCACCGTCATTGTCCGCAGAAATTTTGGCTTTCTTCCAAATTTATAGTGGAAACTGCAGCAATATGTTCTTCCAATTTGACTGGTACTTCTTCCTTCTAACGTAGCAGATATACAACTGTGTAGCGAGAGTAATCATCAATAAATGTGAGAAAACGTTTCTTTCCAGGTGTTTGTATACTCATTGGGCCACAAATATCTGAGTGAATGAGTTCTAGGGGTTTTTGAGCTTTATAACCGCTTGATTTGGGAAATGATTTCTCCGATAATTTTCCTTTAACACAATTCCAACATCTCAAGGCTTCATTGCAATAATAAATTCTTATTCCGACAGCAAGTTAGTCATGGATTTATCTCTTCACAGCAACTGGGTCTCTATGCCCAAGCCGCCTATGCCAGAGATGAATACAATCCTGGTGATTGCCATGTTTCGCAGAATTTGCCATTTCTTGGCAAGACAATTTGTAAAGATCAGGATCAATCTTCCCTACCGCTTGTACAGCTCCTTTCCTTTCGATTATGCAATCATTCCCCTTGAAAGTCACCATGTTCCCTTCTTTCGCTAATTTCCTTGCTGAGAGTAGACTGCCTTGCAAATTTGGTACGTACATAACATCCTTTAATAAAATTCTCTTTATTTCTGTCGGAGATATCCTGCAATGCAGGTACCCTTCTCCTGTTCCTTCGGCAGCAATGTGCTCTCCATTGGCAACTGATACTTCTACTTTATTCCGATGTAACCAATGAAGAATTCAACATCATCCGTCATGTGGCTAGTAGCACCTGGATCCACTTACCATGAACGACCAAATGACGTAGCAGACGATGCATTCAGACAGATATCCGTTGCGCTTCGCGCCTCATGACTGTTTCTTCATTTATTCCACTCTTTGATCCTTGCTTTCCATACTCTGCAATCTTTCTTTAAATGCCCCGGTTTCTTGCAAACGAAACATTCGCGAGTTTCTTTATAATTACCTCTTTCTGGTCTACACTCGTGGGGTTTTCGTGTTTTGAAAGCTGACTCCGATTGCAGGTTTCGCGATTCATCGCAGATTATAGACTTATTCTTGCGCTTGAATTCATCAAGTAGTTTTCCTTTTACGTACTCTAGTGAGAGTTCATCATCTGGACGAGTATCAAGGGCCGTTACAAGAGTGCTGCATTCGTCTGTCAAACCACCAAGCAAAAGAGCAGCTACATGGAAGTCTTTAATTTCTTCTCCAATGACTCGCAACCATTCGATTAATTCCAACGTTGACCTTAAGTATTCGTGCATTTTTTGACCTTTTTCAAGCAAGACTGATAAAATTTTCGTAGTAAATACAATTCATTGCCCTTTCATGCACTTTATGTAGTTCCAGCCACATTTCTCTGGAACTTTCGCACTTGCAAATTGCACTATTTGACCATCCTCGACATTAAGAGATATAGAGCTTTGTGCTTTTTCGTCCCTTACTTTCCATCCTGCATCGGGATTTTCTGGTTACTCTTCATTCACTACTTTCCACGTACCTTCTCTTATAAGAACCATCTTCATCTTGAGCTTCCATGGTTGATAATTCTTATCGTTTAACTTCTGTACGAATTCCTTTCGCAAGGAGCTTCCGATGACATTGTCCAAAAAAACAAAGCGTTCGGGTTCTGCTAATTTCCACAAATTCTTTCTCGTTTCCTCTAAATTCCACTTATGCCACTGAGTTCTTCTCTCTATGCATAGACTGGGCCCATGACCTGATGGAATTGCGCATTTAAAAGAAGAAAACGCAGATCAGCTTCAAAGCCTCTTTACTTGGATTAACTTGGAAGGCAACAACAACAATATCAGCACAACTATTTATAAACAACAGCTGTTACTAATATATCTCCAACACTGTTTACCCACTAATGGACGTCTAAATAAGAGAGGGACATATGAGAAAAATTATCTAAAAACGCCAGCAAGGATCATAGAGCAATAGGCAACTATTGACAAATCTTTACATAGATCCAGTCAATGCTATTAGTTTCAGTTCCATAAAGAAATTCAGCATAACAATGGCAATAAATAATAATTTAAAACATGAACACATTTTTACTCTTCAGCGACTGTAAGCCTTCAAGGTGCATTAATGTCTGATCGTTTTATTTTCCCACACAATTCAATGCATGTGATATTGAATACTTTAAATGTTTATATTTTATCATTTATGCCTCTATTTCTGGTGTGCTTCATTTTTTATACAATTGTATATAATTGGTAAACTGGTCGCAATTTGAGTACTATATAGAAAGCACTTCGAGTTTAGTACTCTGTCCGTCGGATGGGACGTAAAGCTGTGGCCACCTGGGCGCCATGCATTAAGAACAGACTGATGAACACTGTGGTCTTTTCTCCATACCTTTCTCTACCCTTTCTTCCCGATTGCACGCGCTTTTAGGAACGGGACCGACTTGAAAAGTATAAATGAGAGGCAAAATTAAAATCATATATTGCCGTCACAGCTAAGCACTATTGTCAAGAGAAGTCATTAGGAAAGGCGACTAAAACCTCAGGTTTTCAGCGAAATTAGAGATATTTTTGTGCGTGTAAAAACTTTCCGGTGTGATTAAGTGTACCGGAAACGAATTACGCAACTGCATTAACGTAAATGGGGCTGCAGTCTAACATTGCACCAGACGGCCGGAGTACTCACTTGAAGTCAGTGTATAGGTTAAAATTGATGGTTCCAGGCGTTACTTGATGGAATTTACTTTCATACAAAATGAATGAAGAAGAAACTTGGTATTTTCACAGTTATTCTGTGTAACCATGTGTCTGTATAACTGTGGAAATACCAAGTTTATTCTTAATTCATTTACAGATTATAGGGTTGGTGTGGTGACCAGATAACTGGCAAATGAGTAGGGTGTCGTTTGAATGTCAGCCAGGCGGCTTCATCTCTTTAAAAAATCTGCCTACACCAACACCTCTGTCCCGACGCCGCTACTTCTATTTTCCCAGGTGAGCAAGTTAGTGGTGTTTGACAAAACAGGAGATGGCCAACTCGTGCTTTCAGATCCTAGTCGGGATGATTCCTCTTACTGTTCATGGCCTTGCCTCACGGCTCGTAACGCACTCTCGATTGGTTATTTAGAACATCGAACATACGAAAAATAATTCCAGTACTTGTCACGTGGTAAATGGTCCCACAGCTGAGTTTACTTGTCCCATGCCCTGATATTTGGAAGTTCGGTTTACATTCACACACTCAGAGATTCAACCCGAAGGTTGGTTTTGGTAGAGCTCACCCCGGACTAACAATAAGCCACAGGCGTGTGAATTCCTCCCATTCAGGGTAGGGGAGCCAGTTCCGTTCTCTGGGCCACCTCGCACTCCGAGGATTTTTCGTTCGGGGGCGTCCAAACGCTTCACCCGGATTTGAACCCGGGACCCTTAGATAAGTAGCCAAGGGCTCTACCCACTAGACCACACCGCTCCCCCTGTTTACATTAGTGCAAAGAAAAAGCATGATGAGAAGCTCGTCGCTTAATATAACGGAAGTTGTAGAAATTAATATTTCAACGTGTAATCTCATTGGCGGAGTACTGGGCTTTGACCACGGTCCTCTGAGTTGATCAGAAATATAAGGCAAAGAACATTCCATTCCGAGGCGGGATTTTACCTGAGGTTATTGAATAGGCAGGACGGTGGTATACTGGCATTGACCTTATTACCCTGGCTAAGCAACGACTCGATCCTAGATTACGAGGTAGAGAACCGTGAAAGTATATTGGCAAGAATTCGACACAGTCAAAGTAGTAAATGGAAAGGAAACGAAGCAGATATCACGTAACTTTAATATCAGAGCGTAGAAAGCACCGCTTTTCCCTCATCAATCAAGGGTCAGTGGGAGGGAGGAGATGTACGGAGTGATGCAGCATTTGATTTTGCCCGAATCCATTGCGAACATACATGGTGAACATTTTGTTTACCTTTTTATGGCACGAATCAGGAAATTAACTACTTTTCCCTTGTTAGAATTGGGAATACGCTTGCAGCATTTGAGATCCTTAAGGAAACGGCTTAAATAACGAACTGAAACGTGTGCAGCGGAGATAAGCAAGATTTGTAAACCGACGGTATGGTAATTATTTCATCGTAACCGAGCTATCAGATGAACTAAAATGGGAATCTTTCTCATACCGTAGGATGAAAGTTAGACTTAATCTCCTAACTAAATTCTAAGTCGATGGATTCACTGGTGACGTTAAAAACATTTTGTCAAGTCCTACATACTATTGTAGTCATCACCATGATCATAAAATGAGAGAAATGGATTGCCGAACCAACATATTTAAAATTTCTTTCTTCCATCGAAAAATTAGGGGTATGAATAGCTTTAAAAAGAATAGAATATAAAAAAATATATATCAATGAAGAGCATAATGAAAAAACACAAGATATAGCACTTATTCCACAGTTTTAATGGTGGTAATACGGGTTTCAGCCGTAAAGCCATCATCAGGTACAAAAATATTCGGTCAAGAGAGCGGTATATATACACAACTAGGAGGGGGCGGGGGAGGAAGGCGTTGTGGGGTACTGATGGTGCTTGCATATAAGTGAAGCTGAAGAATTCAACGACTTCTTTAATTGCATAATTTATTAACATAGGATGGCTTGGCAATGGCAATCGATGGCAGTAGACCTGTTTCACCATTTCGAGCTATGCGCTCTTTCTGGCCGTGTTTGTGAAGTTAATTGAAAGATAGACTGATGGGGGATGAAGGGTGAGTAAAAGGGTGAGGAATATGAAAAAGTGAGATCTTTTATAAATTAAAAACACATTCGCCAGCTACCCACAGCTAGACACAACTTGACGGAAGCCATTTCAGTTGTTTGTGATGATTCCGCCGCGTACTCTCGTGTTTTGGCGAAACTGAGGCACTTCCCGTCTTACAAAGTGGCTTCAGGTAATCTCTTTACGACCACAACCTGGCCGCGTCCTTCCTGTTCGGGCATTTTAAATGCACTGATGTGATGACATCAAGCGAAACTCCATTTCAACGAGACACGGCCGATTTTCCAGGCAACTTGTTTCATTTGCGTCTCTGAATGCACTGTGAGACACCTCGAAATGTGACACCTGTTGGAAATATTTTAGCTATTTTGGAAGAGATATTGCCAATATAAGGTAATCTACACCACTTCCTAGGTTCTAGTGGGGCCACTAAAAGAGTGTAAATATTATATATGGCCAAATTATGGTGTTTTTTACGCAGAATGCTATCGATTATATGCCCTTGATGGCCATAATATGAAAAAAATTAGCCAAAATATTTCTAACAGATAAAATTAAAATCTCTTTTTACAATCCAGTGATGTTAGTTAGCGTCCTGTGCCACTCGAAGGACCGATTTCACCCCACCCTCCAGTCGGGAGTGTACAAGATAAAGTGCAGTGAATGTGCGAAGTGTTACATTGGCCAGACGTGTGGGAACTTTGCCATCCGTATGACTGAGTACCGGAAATATTGGGAGAAAGTGGACTCATCCTCCCTCGTGGCCAAACACGTCTTGGACACAGCACACCACTGCCTGTTTGACCCGGAGATACTCCATGTGGAGAGGAAAGGCCGTAGAATGGACGCTCTGGAACAATTTGAAAATGCTCAGAAAGGGGAAAAGTACCTCATGAATGATCAGCTGTTCAAATGTCACTCCCCACTCCTAGCCATTCCATTCCCTAAACCACGCATTGATTCACCACCAGTGCCCCTCTCTCTCACCTCCTCCCCCCAACATAACACCTCCCTCCCCTCGCCCAACACTTCCCTCCCCCGCCCCCTCCTAGTTGTGTATATATACCGCTCTCTTGACCGAATATTTTTGTACCTGATGATGGCTTAACGACTGAAACGCGTAGTACCACCATTAAAATTGTGGAATAAGTGCCATATTTTGTTTTTTTATATTATGATATCATTTCACTACGTATCGCCGGACACAGTTACGTTCAATGAAGAGCATAGATATCTGCAAGTTGGTATTAGGATTTAAAGCTAACCCAACTAATAACATGCTTTCTTTGCATTTTAATCCCTTTTAAAATTGTTATGTTTCGACTAGGATATGATTAGTATTCATTTTTAGGAAATGAAACGTAATGCATTTTGGTGTGACTTCACTCTCTGCCACACATCTTGATGATATAAGGCCGTAAAAGAATGATATGTCTGTAAATGGATACTCACCACAGCAAACAAAAATAATGGCAGCCAAATGATAGTAGGGTAAGAAAAATTATGTGATTTAAAAGTCGTATATCAATTTACAATCCCACCTAACCTTGCAAATCTCCTTCCCATCACCTATTCCCATTCCGGCACAGGGCAAGGAGCTTCTCTGATCCCTAACCTACAACCACCCAAACCTGATTGAACCTATCCCCACGCTATCCTACCCTCTGCATCACCCTAACACCCTACAACCCTTCTCTCTCCTTCTCTATTTCAATCATTTTAAGCAACCACACATCCCTAAATTTACTCCTCATTCACAAAACGTTTACTCCCAAACAAAACTTCATACCCCCCGGATCACGCAAAACAATACTACCCTAACGAAACAACCCGTCTCACCTTGGATTGTCCCCATTATTAATTCCCTCAACAAAGAAACCCATCGAGCATCCTACCCTAATTAAATAACCTTTCTCCCCTACCGTATATTTTCCTTTCGACCTTCCCCACCACGACCATAGAGGGTAAACGCCCGGGATGGCGATACAGGTTTCCTGAACAAGAGTCGAAATCGACTGCAGTAGTTAATCGAAAATTTATTCATCACTTTCAATATTGAAAGATGCTAAGGATCCTAAGGGATGTAAAAAATGTCAATATTTAGTAGTTGATGTAGAATACTTAGAAATACCATTTTCTTTGCGAATCCGTGTATCAGACAGAATAGATAAAAGTGAGTGGTAAAATCGCCTTACGGGTTAGGCTTTGGATTTAAGTAAGCAATAAAAAAGCTGTAATGCCAGCTCAGCTACAATAAAATCTGAAAACCTATTTCTTCGTCGGTCCGAAAGAAGAATCAATGAACCATCGCAAACACAACGCAAACGAGTGATAAAATGAAACGCATGATGGCCATGACAGCCGCTCCCTTAAACGATATGAACTGTCTGCTCACCTTACATGACCTCTCATTTTGTAACAAATGATTATGACTATTATTTTGCATCTGCCTACCGTCTGCACAAAAATTAACTCTGTAATGCCTGTTTCAAATAATATTAATACAAAAATCCCATTAAATTTCATTTTATCCATAACTGAATGAATACCTATAATGCGTGTTTGGGGTTTAAACATCCACAATTCCCAACCACGAGGTGTCTTAGAGTACAATCATAGAGGAAAATGAAACAAGTTGCATGGAAAATCGCCCGTGTCTCGTTGAAATGGAGTTTCGCTTGATGACTTCACATCAGTGCATTTAAAATGCCCGAACGGGAAGGACCCAGCCAGGTTGTGGTCGTAAGGAGATTACCTGAAGCCACTTAGCAAGACGGGAAGTGCCTCAGTTTCGCCAAAACACGAGAGTACGCGACGGAATCGTCACAAACAACTGAAATGGCTTCCGTCAAGGTGTGTCTAGTTGGTGGGTAGCGGTCGAATGTGATTTTATATTTGCAAGATATCAAACAACCCCACGCCATCCTATGTTAACAAAAAGTGCAATTAAAGAAGTCGTCGAATTATTCAGCTTCACTAACATACAAGCATATATCATTCAGCCCGCTTCTCAACGCATGGGAAAACATTTTCTGTAAATTATTATTTATAACCATATTTATGCATCAGATATAAATCTATTGCTGTCTTCATTAGAGGTGAGCTACCTCGAGGGTGCGTGGCAGGGACTGAATAATCATTCATTCATTTCTTCCTTGTGCTGCTAGATAAATATTTTTTAATAGATAAAAGTTATAATTATTTATCCGAAAGTCATGAATCGAGTAAATAGAATAGAATAGACTGTCACATACGATGTGACAGATCGGAAATGATTTGTCTTCAATGTCTTTAGATAAACACTTGTCCGATTGTCTTCCGCCCTACTCAAACTCAAGGTAGCCACTGGGTATTTACAGACGTAAATAGAAAATTCTCTCTGCGAAATCGCGCGCGTTCCGTTGAAATGGAGTTTTGGTTGTTCCATACGAATTACAGTAGATTCCGGTTAATTGGGACACATTGGGACCGGTGTACTTTGCCCCAATTAAGCGGCTGCCCCGTTAATCCGAAATATCCCGTAAATATGTTTAAGTAAGCGTTTAAATGAAAGTCAGAAAGCTTAATGACAATTAAAATGCAAAATTTTAATTATATAGTACTTAAACAATAAATTGACAAGAAAACATACATTAGGTATTAACAATTTTGGAAATCTTGTCATAAAAAATCTCTTGGCATCGATCTACTTCGGATAAATTCCCTTAACGAAATCCTGCAAAAGAAGGATTAGTGATTAGACAAAGAATTTACGATGAAATGCTAGATAAGAATAATTGGTGATCTAAAGCTTCATTTGCATAGAAACCCGGGGTACTTGCTATTTATTTAATGTCCTTTTATTAATTTAAGCTCCTCGCTCAAGGAATTTGTCCAGGGTGTTTTGCTTCATTCTCTTCACCCTCGTCGCGCATACAAAGTCGGCACAGGCATCTAACGATGACATCGGACTTCCTTCATTGCCCTCTTGCATAAAGTAGCGTCGCAACCCATCAATAAACTTCCTGGCATCTACAGAAGTCACTCGGCTACATTTAGATACGTCTTCTTCTCCGTCACTCTCTTCGTCTTCAACCAAACCTTGTTGTTTAGCTAGTATAGTTTCCACTATATCATCTTCGCTGCTATCACTGTTGTCATAACAGTCCATATTGGAGTTGATCCTTTGAAACTCCTCAAAGTTCTTAACTTGACGCAGTTCGGAAACGGATTCATTTTCACTTCCCAGTTCTTCCGATATTTCTGCACTTGAGTGCTTAAAACCACAATGAATAAAACAATTTCTAATCGTTTTACTGGTGACTTCTCACCAGCTATCTGCCAAAAACGTGACTGCTTGCAGGACGTTCACTTTTGAGCTAACTTCCTTGGCAGTTGAAGACGTTGTCAGAAGATTATCTTCTATTGATGCTAAAATGTGATCAATCAATTTTGCGCGGTATATTGTTTTCAGATTTTTGATGATCCCCATGTCCATTGGTTGGACAAGAGATGTTGTGTTGGCTGGTAAAAATTCCAACTGAATGTTTTTTAAGAGGGAGCAATTAGGGTGTGCCGTACAATTATCCAGAAAAAGAATCACTTTCCTCGATTTCCGCACTAGTTCCTTATCCCAACTGCTTAACCAATGGCTGAAGAGGTCTGCAGTCATCCACGCATTTTTATTGGCGTAATATTCCACCGGTAAGCTGTTCATTCGTAACCCCTTAAAACAGCGAGAGTTAGCACTTTTTCCAATCACCAAAAGTTTCCTTTTATCACTTCCCGACATGTTTGAGCAGCACAAAACAGTAATCCGTTCCATCACTTTTTTAGACCCACTTAGTTCCACATAACTGTAGCAAAGGGAGCCATTAGGTGTGGCTCGGTAATACAGGCCGGTTTCATCGGCGTTGTATACGTCATCTGCACTGAATTCCTGAAGTAGGGTGGGTAGCCGCTTACATCTCCATTCCTCTGCACTTGCAAAATCAGCACCTATATTTTTCTCCGAGCATTTTTGAACTTAATTTTGTTTCTTATCTTCCATCTAGATAGCCAACCATCTGTTGACTTGAAATCAGCATGGCCAAGCTTCAAAGCTAACTCCTCCGACTTCTTTTTTAACATAGGTCCACTGACACTAACTCCTCGTCCACAAACAATGGAAAATCATTGATTAAGAGCGTTCTCGACTTCAGGATCCTTGCCTCGGCGTTGGCGTTTTTGGGGAGCTCCTTGTTTCCCTTTCTTGCTCCAACCTTCTCTAAGTTTATCCTGCTGCTGTATTAATCGGGGTATCGTTGATTTCGGCACTCCTGTTATCTCCGCCAAACGACGATGACTGGTTTGAGGTGGATGGTCCTTAATTCGGTCCAGTATTGTAATTTTTTCAGCCAGCGGTAAATCCTTACGCGGCATCGCCTACATCCTAACCTTCACCTTGATGGTATAATCCGCTAATGAAGCCAGGTTGCGTACCTACACTTTATGCAGCTACGTGACCAATAAACCAAATCTAGTTGGACTACCAGAGGACGAAGGCAAGTGTACAAACAGTAAAGCATTAATTGAAAGCGCCTTCATGACTGACTTCGTTTAGCGACGGTAAATGAGACAGTGAAGGTGGCAATAGATTCCCTCATGGGTATTGGTTCAAATGGATAGGGAAAATGTATCAAATGATTTACAAGAGCTTAAAACTTTGTATTTCTTCAAGGGAGTAGGAGGCAAATACAGCCGATGCATGGCCCGATTAAGCGGCTTCCTGTCCCAATTAACCGGAGAAAACTCGGGGACTTTCTTCAGTTGGGTTCTGTTCTTGATGATTTGTCCCGAATAAGCGGCTGCCCCAAATAACCGGTGGCTTGATTAACCGGAATCTACTGTATTTCATTTAAAATGCTCGATAAGGAAGGACCGGCCAGGTTGCGGTCGGAAGGAGATTACCTGTGGCCACTATATAAGACGAAAATTGCTTCAGCATCTCCAAATCTCGAGAGAACGCGACGAAATCAACACACAACTGAAATGGCTTCCATCAGGATGTTTGTAGTTGGTGAGTAGCTGGTGAATGTATTTTAATTTATACATGAATCCTCAATACCTCACGACTTCCCATGTTAATAAAGATACATGTGAATAAGTCATTGCATTCTTTTGCTTCACAGAGTTTATCTTTTTGGTCTTATCACAAGTTACGGGAAATTAATTGGCTTGCAATTGCTACTAA
The DNA here is from genome assembly GCA_933228895.1 of Platycnemis pennipes. Classification (NCBI taxonomy): domain Eukaryota; kingdom Metazoa; phylum Arthropoda; class Insecta; order Odonata; family Platycnemididae; genus Platycnemis; species Platycnemis pennipes. The sequence goes on from OW121850.1 coordinate 118,454,156, forward strand.
TAATCACAGGTATCTGCAATCTATAAATCTATTGCTATCTTAATTAAATGTGAAATACCTTAAGGGTATGTGATAGGTTGTGAATAATTATTCATTCGTTTTGTACAAGAAGAAACGTTATAATTATTCATACACCAGGCATCAATCTGGACCATAGAGAAATATTGATTGCATTTGATGTTTAAAATTTTTTTGAATGAATTAGTTATTAATTTTCCAAATAGCTTGCATTTGAACAAGCTCATCTTACTATAAATATAACGATTCTTTCACTGACTTGGTAAATGCCTTCAATAGGTGATTTATATTTTGTTTATCTAATTAATCAATTTACTTCCACAGTGATATATTTATAAATTCCTATGATACATGAACGAAAAGAAAATCGTGAATTTATTGACATTGATTTTTCATATTGTAAATTGGTGGGAATATTTTAAGACGGACGGTGGGACAGTTCGACGGTAAACAGTCTTTCTCGCCCTGGGATGAATTCTTGAATTAGTGTTCTCCATCGTCAACTTCGGGCATCGTGACATCCACCATTACATGCTTATTATCGCATCCTCAAAATGCATAAATGGGTAAATATTGACAGATAATTTAGCTAGTATTAGTAGATGGATATAGTTTAAATTTTTTGTGCAGATTTTTTAGGCCCAACATGTTACTACAAAGTCGTATACATTGTTAATTTAAATAGCTGATCTTATATCTTCTGAATAATCTGCAAGCCACATCGAGGGTTTGCGATATAGGGTGAGTTATCATCAGACATGCATTATGTACATGTATATGCACCTATTCACACATAATTTATCGAAAGTGATTACAATTAATAGCATGCATACACACCAATCTAATCCATCTTTCCACCCAATATGCCAGGAGGCATTTGAGGAATAATTAAAGCATGTATTTTACTCATTGATGGTTAAGACCGATTTTTAGTTCTCAAAAATTAACCGTTTATTGCTTCTAATTATTTAGTATCAATATGTTCTGTGTAGGTAATATGCGTGACATAATAATAATGTTAAGGGAAACTTATTTTATAAATGTCCCATGGTGCGATAGGTCCGGTTTTGAGTCCCGATCAAGGTGAATTTTTCTTTGTGAAAACTCGGGTATTGTATTATCCTTCTAAACTTTGTCTTCGAAATTTTTTTTTTCTAACCATGAGTTTGTTAAAGGGACGCCACTTTCTTTTCAGCCTCCTTGGCCTGTGTGCTTGTCTTGAATATCCAAGAAGCGTCAGCGCAGATTGGAAAGTGTACCTACGTCTGCCCTGCTAATTATGACCCCGTGTGCGGACAGACGACCGGGGGAAGGAGCATGGAGTTCTCCAACAACTGCGAGCTCGGTCTCTACCAATGCAGAAACCCCGGAGGTGAGATGTACGAAAATCCAATGCTTTGAATGATTTCATTAATACCGGGAATCTGGGAAGAAATATTTCATTAATGCAATAGGGAAGAAGATTACAATGATCCAAAATATTGATTTAATGACGGAAATTAGAAATTTCTGCAAAGATATTTCCCAAACTATATTACTTAACCCAGGACCTTTCCAGACATGCCCACTAACCGCTGCGTGTAAGCCACATGGAGAGCGTGTCAAGTTCAGTGATCTATCCGTTGAGTTAGGAATGACAAGGAACACCTTATCTTCTCACGCTAAGTACAGACTAATCCTAAGGAGAGGGTTCACTTCACCCATCTTCTTTTCCTTTCTAGCCCCATACTAGTACCGCACCATTCCTTTAGTGTTGAGCCTTCAAGCGCAGGCTAGTTTTGAAACTCTAATAAAGAGTATGACCCCTCTCGAGAGGTCAGCTGAGGGCGACCCTCCCTGAAAAAAATTCTTTTTCCAATCTAAACCCTATACACTGAGGAGAGCGAACAATAGTGCCACTTGTAAATAGGGTTTTTACGCAACGTAGTATTAAATAAATATATTTATATTTTCCCGTAACTTAGTGAATCAATAATAATGAAGTAAAAATATTAGATTATATGATAAAATTTCCATTACTCACTCCTCTTTCTAACCCCAGTCTAACAATACGTCTTCTATCCTTGAATGTTACCCTGTGAGCCGCCGCAAGATATTTTGGCAGTATATGTTAGATCACGAGCTGTAATTTTGAAAATTTACTAATACATGTCTGTTTCCTAATAAAATAAATTGAATATGGTTTAAAGATTTATAATTTGTTTCCGTTCTTGTCGTTAATTGAGTGTGAGAAAAAGGAATTCTTATATGGCTTGGTCCGTCGGTAGGTAAATAATTTGTCACTTCTTTCTGTCCTGTTCATGTAGTTAGGGGGTAGAAATATGTCTGTTGAATGGTATTCTAATTTATGTGACTTGAATTTTTGAAGTAACTGTAATTATCATTAATTAACAATTGAAACTCAAGAATATATTTGTTATAGAGATATATCTGTAGAGCACTTTGAAAAACTAAAAACTTGGATGCGAAACAACTGCAGGCAAGGATGCTGAATTAAAAAGAATTTATGACTGATTGATGCTGCTAATCCGAATAAACAGTAGGAAAATTTAGTTTTGGTGTGATATTATGACTATGATGACGTTCATGTATTATGAAGGAGATTAGCAGCACATTATTATGCATGTAAGTGGATTTAGTTAGTAAACACTTTTGTTTAGCAACCATTAGATAATTTTCCAAAGAATTCGTCCAGCGGAATAAACAACAAAATAAATATTTAAGATCACCATCTAAATTATAAATCAATAGTGCTGCATTAAGGACTTTTTTAAATTTGAAGAAGATATTACTTTCGGCATTGGAATGTCTACCTAACAACATAAGTGTATAATGCATCATATAACGTTTTTCATAAATGAGCCTTTTTCTGCTTACACACAACTTCATGTCTCAATCATATAGACCCTCGAAAAAGTATTTCACCTTGATATTATACAAAAAATGTTCTTACCTTTTATCTTTAACGCATCAAATTTGTTGTCCTTCATTTTTATGGATTGTGTGCCTGATATGTTGTTATCTCTCTGCAGTTATCGTGTCATCCAGGAGAGGAAGATGTGTGGGACGTGGCGGTTAATGATCATCTAACATTGGTGAAATAAATTAGGACAACTCATCTTAAGAAGCGTATCTGCAGTCTCTCCCGGATGTACTTTCATGGAACCCTTTGTATCAGATTGCCAATTAAATTCATGCAATAAAATCATTTAAAAACGGTAAATATGATTTAGTTATTCACTGTAAAAACTATATGTTACACGGGTCGTCCTCGTCGAGGTAAGATATTGAAAGCGTGAGTAGTATACCAGGGTCCGTGTCTTACAGTAAGAGTGAAATAAGGTTTCATCTGTAAACCAACCCCTATGTTACTGCTGCACAGTGATCACCTCGAGTTTAGTACTGCTTCCGTTGGATGTGACTTAAAACCATGGTCCCATTTGGGGCGCCTTTACGTTAGGAGCAACCTGATAAACATGAAAGTCATTTCTCCGTCTTCTGTAACCTTCCTTTTCTCCACGTTGAAAGCGCTTTTAAGAACGTGATGTACTCGAAAAGCATAGCTAAGGGCCAATTTTTGAATGTTATATTATTATCGCCACTGAGTGGTTCTGAAAGTTGTAGGTAGGAGAAAAAGTGGCTGAAAAAATGTCTTCAAATTAGGGATATTTTTGTGACCGAGTAGAGTTTTTGGGTGCGGAGGAAACGCGTCACTTAACTGTATTAACATACATTCGTTGAAAGACGGTAAGGGGGGTACTGCTGAACATCCTACCTGACGGGCTTAGTATCTCACTTGAAGTCAATATATCGGGATGGTGAGGTGAACAGAGTAGATACTGGCAAAAGAATAGGGTGCCGATTGAATGTAGACAATCCGGCGTCATCTCTTTTAAAATATTTGCCTACTCCAACACGTCTGTCCAAACTCCGCTACAGGCGAGCAAGTTAGCGCTGTTTGACAAAACAAGAGATAATGAACTCGTGCTCTTAGATCCTAGTCGGTATCCTATATATCACTTTTTATGGTCTCGCATCACGTTTCGTAACGCACTCTAGACTGGCTATTTGGAAAATCGAACATCGCAAAAATAATTCTGCACTCGTCATGGTAAATGGTTCCACAGCTGAGTTGCACTGCCGCATATTCGGATATTCGGAAGTGCGAATAACATTAAAGAAAAGAAAAGGGATGACGAGGAGCTGGCCGCTTAACACAAGGGAAGCCTATAAGGTTTAAAATTTCAGCGCGTAATCCAATGGACAGAGTACTGGCCTTTGACCACTTTCCTCAGAAAACTCAAGTAGGGATAGGATTTGACTTGAGAATCTCATATCATGCTGGGATTCCAACCCGGGCGATATGAACTGGAAATCAATATATTACTCATCGTGCCAATTTGAAAAATAGTTTGGTAGACGAACCCTCTGTTAATGTTAAATCACACATCCTGATTTCATCTGAAATATAAGAGAAAATACATGCAATACCGGGGCGGGATTTGACCCGAGGTTTTTTTATTTGGCAGGACGGAGAGTGCTACTGTTAGGTGTAGGCATTATTGTGTCTGGGTGAAGATTTTTTCGGTGTGGAGGATGTGTACCGGAAACGCATCACGCAACTGTATTCACGTACACTTGTTGAAAGGCTGAGCCCCACCTTTACGGTGGTTACAGGGTATTTTGCATACGTAGATCAATTGACGTCCTTTCAATTCCAAATTCTCAAAGATGTAAATATTTATTCTCATATCTTGACTTTTCATGCGGTAGTTTCCTCATCTTCACTGACCATAACTAGTTTACTTTCGAGAATACATTTAATCAGATAAAGATTAGTTTTGTTGATGAAGGTTCCGCATTTACTATTACCAGATTAAAAAACGACGTTTAGTTCTGAGAAGGTATAACTTTTTATGACCTATGAAACTATTATTTAATACGATTATTCACTATTTTTATCATGACCTTAATTGCCTCCAATTTACTATCTATTTTTTAAAACTCTAATCCTCAGGCACGAATCAGGAAATTGGATACTTTTCCCTTGTAAGACCTGATTTGGAATACCCGGCCAGTATATGGAATCCTTGCGAAATAGGCAACAAACTGGAGCGTGTGCAACGTGTACCCTGTAAGTTATACAGTGCTCTTGGTAACGAAGACAGGTATAGGGACGGTATTATAATTATTTTAGCGTAACAGTTGCATTAGTTGAACTAAATGGGATACCACGCAAGTTGAAATTTAAGCTTAAATTATTAACTAATTTCTAAGACAATGTTTTCACTGATGACGCTATAAACATTTTTTGAAGAACAACTTACTATTTTAGACTGGGCATTAATTACAACAGATGAGAAATTGATTGCCAAACTGACATATTTAATATCTCATTCTTCCCTCGTACAATTAGTGATACCAAGAGCTGTAAAATGACTCAATACTAGTATATTTACAAGGATATCAATGAATAGCATAGGTAGCTGCAAGTTATATCAGGACTTTAAGCCAACCCAACTAACAGCATGCCTGGACATGCTTGCTTTGCTACTTTTATCCTGCTTTAAATTGTTGTTACGACTAGAGTATGGTTACTAATCCTTTTCAAGCATGATGTGTTATCCACATTTTGTATGAATTCACACCCTGCCATACATCTTGTATTGTATTATGTAGACCACCATGGTGGCTTGCAGGGTATTATGTATATGTAGATCAAATGATGTCCTTCCAATTCCAACTTCTCAAAGATGTAAATATTTTTTCTCATATCTTGACTTTTCATGCGGTAGTTTCCTCAGCTTTATTAACCATGATTAGTAGTAACGAATTGAACGTGTGCAGCGAAGATCGGCAAGATTTGTAAAGGGGCGGTATGATAACCTGATTAGCGTAACCAGTCTATTAAATGAATTAAATTGGGAATCATTGTCAGATCGCAGGTTGAAATTTAGACTTTTTCTCTTAAACAAATTCCAAGGCCAGTGATGATTTTTAAATATTTTGTGGACACCAATTTACTATGGTAGACTGGACCATATTCACATTATTAGAAAAATGTATTTCCGAAATGACGATTCAAAATGTCCTTGTTTCCTCGTACTATTAGGGATATGAATAACGGTAAATATATCCAGTACGAGTGTAGCAATGGAAAACATTGGTAGCTGCATGTTGGTATAAGGACTTAAAGCTAACCCAACTAACAGCATGTTTTTGCATGTATGAATACTAGTACCTATACAAGTACTAATCCTTTTTTATGCATGATATGTAGTGCATGTTTGGTGAGAGTTCATTCCCTGCCACACACCTTTATGATGGCTTGCAGGGTATTATGTAGATGTATTTTCCTTTCGAGAATTCCTTTATTCAGATTAAGATTAATTTTGTTGATGAAGGTTCCGCATTTATTATCACCTGATTAAAAAACTCCGATTAGCTTCCAATTTACTATCTACATTGTGAAGGGTTCTCTTTCTGATTTAAGGCATTTTTCGACAGCAAATTCATAAGAATTTGAGAGCGAACAACTTGGAGTCGGTGAATGACTTGAAGTTCGTGGCTATTCTCTAATAGGGGAATACTTTATTGTTGCATTACGATAAGAGATAAAAATATGTCGGCAAATCAGAGTTAAAAAAGATGGAAAAAGAAAGATTGGTCTTCAAATGAAAATTCACTAAAGCAAGCCTAAGAAATACTAGCCAAATCAAATTAGGTTAAGCCAATTATCTAAAAACGTCACCATGGATCATGGGGCAATTGGCAACTATTGATCAATCTTTACATAGATCCAGTCAATGTAATTAGTTTCAGTTCCATAAAGAAATTCAGCATAACAATGGCAATAAATAATAATTTAAAACATGAACACATTTTTACTCTTCAGCGACTGTAAGCCTTCAAGGTGCATTAATGTCTTATCGTTTTATTTTAACACACAATTCAATGCATGATATATTGAATACTTTAAATGTTTATATTTTATCATTTATGCCTCCATTTTTGGTGTGCTTCATTTTTTATACAATTTGTGGCTGATATATTTTCATCTCTCTACAGATATCGTGTCATCCTGGAGCGGAAATTGTTAGCAACACGTCGGTTAAAGATGCACAAAAAGTGGTGAGATAACTAAGGACAACTCATCACAGGAATCGTGTCTGCACTCATCTCTCCCTAATCTAATTTATTCGATCCTTGCGTGAGATCGTCATTTAAAGTCATGTAATAAAATCCTTTGAAATAACTAAGAGTGACTCATTTATTCACTGTACAAACTATATGACACAAGGGTTATCCTCTTCAAGGTAAGATACTGAAAGCGTGAGTAGTATTCCAGGGTCCGTGTTCCAATTCTGACTGCGAATAATTGGTAAACTGGTATCAATTTGAGTACTATTTAGAAAGCACTTCGAGTGTAGTACTCTGTCCGTCGGATGGGACGTAAAGCTGTGGCCACCTGGGCGTCATGCATTAAGAGCTGGCTGATGAACACTGTGCTCTTTTCTCCATACCTTTCTATACCTTTTATTCCCGATTGCACGCGCTTTAAGGAACGGGACGGACTTGAAAAGCATAAATAAGAGACAAAATTAAAATGATTTATTGCTGTCACCGCTAAGCACCACTGTCAGTAGTAGTTATTATGAAAGGCGACTAAAACCTCAGGTTTTCAGCGAAATTAGAGATATTTATGTCCGTGTAAATATTTTCCGGTGTGATTAAGTGTACCGGAAACGAATCGCGCAACTGTATTAACGTAAATTGGGCTGGAGCCTAACATTGCACCAGACGGCCGGAGTACCTCACTTGAAGTCAGTGTATAGGTTAAAATTGATGGTTCCAGGTCATACTTTATGGAATTTACTTCCATATATAATGAATGAAGAATAAACTTGGTATTTTAACAGTTATTCTGTGTAACTGTGTGTCTGTATAACTGTGGAATTACCAAGGTTATTCTTAATTCATTTACATATTATAGGGTTGGTGTGGGACCAGATAACTGGCAAATGATTAGGGTGTCGTTTAAATGTCAACCAGGCGGCTTCATCTCTTTTAAAAATCTGCCTACACGAACACCTCTGTCCGAACGCCGCTACTTCTATTTTCCCAGGTGAGCAAGTTAGTGGCGTTTGACAAAAAAGGAGATGGCCAACTCGTGCTCTCAGATCCTAGTCGGGATGATTCCTCTTACTGTTCATGGCCTTGCATCACGGCTCGTAACGCACTCTCGATTGGCTATTTAGAACATCGAACATAAGAAAAATAATTCCAGTATTCGTCGTAGTAAATGGTCCCACAGCTGAGTTCACTTGTACCATACCCTGATATTCGGACGTTCGGTTTACATTAGTGATGGATAGTGACGTCGTGTAGCCTCCTGCGCCACTCGAAGGACCGATTTCACCCCACCCTCCAGTCAGGAGTGTACAAGATAAAGTGCAGTGATTGTGAGAAGTGTTATATTGGGCAGACGGGTAGGAACTTCGCCATCCGTATAACTGAGCACCGGAAATGTTGAGAGAAAGCGGACTCATCTTCCCTCGTGACCAAACACGTCATGGACACAGCACACCACTGCCTGTTTGACCCGGAGATACTCCATGTGGAGAGGAAAGGCCGTAGAATGGACGCTCTGGAACAATTTGAAATTGCTCAGCAAGGGGAATAGTACCTCATGAATGATCAGCTGTTCAAATGTCACTCCCCACTCCTAGCCATTCCATTCCCTAAACCACGCATTGATTCACCACCAGTGCCCCCCTCTCTCACCTCCTCCCCCCAACATAACACCTCCCTCCCCTCGCCCAACAATTCCCTCCCCCGCCCCCTCCTAGTTGTGTATATATACCGCTCTCTTGACCGAATATTTTTGTACCTGATGATGGCTTAACGGCTGAAACGCGTGTTACCATCATTAAAATTGTGGAATAAGTGCTACATTTTTTTTTTCAAATTATGATATCATTTCACTACGTATCGCCGGACACAGTTCCGTTCAATGAAGAGCATAGATAGCTGCAAGTTGGTATTAGGATTTAAAGCTAACCCAACTAATAACATGCTTTCTTTGTATTTTAATCTCTTTTGAAATTGTTATGTTTCGACTAGAACAGGGTTAGTAATCATTTTTAAGCATGAAACGTAATACATGTTTGGGGTAAATTCACTCCCTGCCACACATCTTGCAGGGTATTATGTAGATGAAGATCAATTGATGCTCTTCCAATTCCAAATTCTCAAAGATGTGAATATTTTTTCTTATATCTTGAATTACTACGGCGGTTTCCTCATCTTTACTGAACATAATTAGTTTCCTTTCCAGAATAATTTTTGCATGATGAAGTTTAGTGTTGTTGATTCAGTTTTCGCCTTTTTTCCTCCAGAACACAAAACGACAACTGGTTCGGCTAAGGTATTACTCATGAAGTCTTGACTCCTTTGATGACTCAATACCAAAAAATTGTCAAATACAAGTAATTACCATTTTTATCATGACCTCCATTACCACCATATTACTTTTTAATTGTGAAGGAAATTCTTTCTGGTTCAAGGCATTGGTTCGAAGACAAATTCATTCATGAGGATCTGAGAGCTTGCACTCGGTGAATGATCCGTGGGTATTCTCTCATTGGAGAATACTTAATTGCTGTGACATGATTTGACAAAAAAATGTCGGTAAATCAGATTAAAAAGAGATGGTATAAGGCCGTAAAAGTATGATATGTCTGTAAATGAATATTCACTACAGCAAACAAAAATAATAGCAGCCATATCATAGTAGGGTAAGAAAAATTATTTGATTTAAAGTCGTATATCAATTCACGTGTGGGTATTTACTCGAGAGATGACGTCAATTCTGTGTGATCATCGCACACCTCAAATATTTGTTGCTCTTTTGATTTTGACTGCAGTAGTTACTCGAAAATTTATTCATCACTTTCAATATTGAAAGATGCTAAGGATCCCTAGGGAAGTAAAAAATGTCAATATTTAGTAGTTGATGTAGAAAACTTAAAAATGCCATTTTCTTTGCGAATCCGTGTATCAGACAGAATAGATAAAAGTGAGTGGTAAAATTGCCTTACGGGTTAGGCTTTGGATTTAAGTAAGCAATAAAAAAGCTGTAATGTAAGATCAGCTATAATAAAATCTGAAAACCTATTTATTCGTCGGTCCGAAAGAACCATCGCAAACACAACGCAAACGAGTTTTAAAATGAAACGCATGATGGCCATGATAGCTGCTCACTTACACGATATAAACTATCTGCTCACCTTACATGACCTCTAATTTTGTAACAAATGATTTTGACTATTGTTTTGCATCTGCCTACCGTCTGTGCAAAAATTATTTGTAATGCCTGTTTCAAATAATATTAATATGAAAATCCCATAAATTTCATTTTATCCATAACTGAATGAATATAATGCGTGTTTGTGGTTTAACCCTTTTACTGCCAGCCCCTTTAAAGTAGACTGTGCGAAAATTGCCAAGCCCATTTTGCCAAGCCAATGCTGCGACATGATGTGTTTAGTTTTGTTGATTCAGTTTGCTAATGCTAATGAGCTTATTAAGTTATATTTGAAGCACTTAATTTTAATATATGAATTTTTATTTTTCTCAATTTTGATCATATATTTCACTTTCTAAGAGGATGAAAAAGTTATTCATGCTGTCTCTGATTTGAAGGAATGGGGTCGTTTACTATATATTTTTTTAATTTCCGAATATGATAGAGTTTGTAAAATAAAAAGACCCGTATTTTTCTGTTTTGTGATCCGTCAATTATTTCTCGAGTTATAGGCGTCGAAAAACTAATGTTTTCAACCCTTTCGGAAAAGTGGGTGTGGTGCAACCCCTGACGTATAACGACTTCGTCCAATCACAACTGAGCCCGCGAAGCTACTTCGCCTTATCGCAAAGGGGGGAACACAACTGACTCTGCCAATCGGAACAGTTACGACAGCATCTGTGCGAGCAGACCTTCCGAGAATCCCCCTCCACTCGCTCCCCTTCCCATACGAGCAGTCAAGGACGGGAGGAAAGTGACGTCAATGTTATCACAGCAGCATTTTCGGTGGGCGTCACCTTTTGCTTATTTTAATTTTTGATTTATGAGTGAATGGTTATGGTTAGAAGATTAATTTTTTCACTAAATTCCTTTTTTCTTTTCCATCTAATAATTTCGTGTACAAAATTGCGATTTCGGTTCCGAGTAAACGCCCCCATTGTAACCATTACAAAGACATGATGATGTAATGTAGGTGGGCCGATATATCGGCTTTTGGCAGTTTTCGCACAACCATAGAGGGCCGATATATCGACCCACTGGCAGTAAAAGGGTTGCTTGGAAAAAAAAAGTTGCTTGGAAAATCGCCCGTGTCTCGTTGAAATGGAGTTTCGCTTGATGACTTCACATCAGTGCATTTAAAATGCCCGAACGGGAAGGACCCAGCCAGGTTGTGGTCGTAAGGAGATTACCTGAAGCCACTTAGCAAGACGGGAAGTGCCTCAGTTTCGCCAAAACACGAGAGTACGCGACAGAATCGTCACAAACAACTGAAATGGCTTCCGTCAAGGTGTGTCTAGTTGGTGGGTAGCGGTCGAATGCGATTTTATTTTTGCAAGATCTCACACAACCCCACGCCATCCTATGTTAAGAAAATATGCAATTAAAGAAGTCGTTGAATTCTTCAGCTTCACTAACATACAAGCATATATCATTCAGCCCGCTTCTCAACGCATGGGAAAACATTTTCTGTACATTATTATTTATAACCATATTTATGCATCAGATATAAATCTATTGCCTTCTTCATTAGAGGTGAGCTACATCGAGGGTGTGTGGCAGGGACTGAATAATCATCCATTAATTTCTACCTTGTGCTGCTAGATAAATATTTTTTAATAAATTAAATTCATAATTTTTAATCCAAAAGTCAGGAATCGAGTCAACAAAGGAAAACAGATTTAATTCTAAGTTTGGACATTTGTTTGACATAATCGCAAGTTAGTTTTGGAAAGAGTTATCAATTGGGCGAATTATATGAATATAAAAGTATAATCACTGACCTCCTAAATGGCCTCACTAGGTGAATAACACTTTCTCTATCTTTTTTAAACGTTTATTTTCATATAGGTAAATTAATTTTAATGTACTGCGATAATGCTTGAATAAGATTCACGTCGGGGATGTAATACTTTCGGATAGACTGTCTCACACGATGGGACTGATCGGCAGTGATCGGTCGTAATTTGTCTTTAGATAAACACTTGTCCGATTGTCTTCCGCCGTACTCAAACTCAAGGTACCCACCGGGTATTTAGAGACGTAAATAGAAAATTCTCTCTGCGAAATCGCGTTGAAATGGAGTTTTGGTTGTTCAATACGAATTATTTCATTTAAAATGCACGAAAAGGAAGGACCGGCCAGGTTGCGGTTGGAAGGAGATTACCTGTGGCTACTATATAAGACGAGAATTGCCTTATATCTCCAAAACACGAGAAGACGCGACGAAATCAACACACAACTGAAATGGCTTCCATCAGGATGTTTGTAGTTGGTGAGTAGCTGGCGAATGTATTTTAATTTATACATAAACCCTCAATACCTCATGACTACCCACGTTGAAAAAGATACATGTGAAGAAGTTATTGCATTCTTTTGCTTCACAGAGTTTATTTTTTAGGTTTTATCACAAGTTACGGGAAATTAATTGGCTTGCAATTGCTACTAATAATCACAAGTATCTGCAATCTATAACACAATCAATATCACTGACTTGGTAAATGCCTACCATAGGTGATTTATTTTTTGTTTATCTAATTGATCAATTTATTCTACAGTGATATATTTATAAATTCCTATGATACACGAACGAGAAGAAAATCGTAAATTTACTGACATTGATTTTTCTAAATGTAAATCGGTGGGAATGTTTTAAGACGGACGGTGGGATAGTTCGACGGTAAACAGTCTTTCTCGTCCTTGGATGAATTCTTGAATAAGTGTTCTCCATCGTCAACTTAGGGCATAGTGACATCCACCATTACATGCTTATTATCGCATCCTCAAAATGCAATAACTCATTTACGTAAATATTGACGGTTGATTTAGCTAGTATTGGTAAATGGAATTAGTTTAAATTTTTTGTGCAGATTTTTAGGCCCAACATGTTACTACAAAGTCGTATACATTGTTAATTTAAATAGCTGATCTTATATCTTCTGAATAATCTGCAAGCCACATCGAGGGTTTGCGATATGGGTGGAGTTATCATCGGACATGCATTACGTAAATGTATATGCACCTATTCACACATAATTTCTCGAAAGTGATTACAATTAATAGCATGCAGACACACCAATCTAATCCATATTTCCATCCAAATATGCCAGGAGGCATTTGAGGAATAATTAAAGCATGCATTTTACTCATTGATGGTTAAGACCGATTTTTAGTTTTCAAAAATTAACCGTTTATTGCTTCTAATTATTTAGTATCAATATGTTCTGTGTAGGTAATATGCGTGACATAATAATAATGTTAAGGGAAACTTATTTTATAAATGTCCCATGGTGCGATAGGTCCGGTTTTGAGTCCCGATCAAGGTGAATATTTTCTTTGTGAAAACTCGGGTATGGTATTATTTAGGGATGGGTCGGTTCCACTTTTTTTCGGTTCCGGTTCGGTTCTTAACTTCGGTTCTCGGTTCCGATTCTCAATTCCGGTTCTTAATTTACCACTTACTTTGCATTGCTGAATGGTAAGATAAGGTAATCAATAATCAACATCAGAGACTGAATTAGAATAATTCGCGACTTTGAAGCTTCTATGTACACTATTTCATCAGGTTTTAATGTGAAGCCTCCACTTTCGGAGTGTGAGTAAGTTTCAAACTGGTTTTCGCGCCAATTATTTCGGTACCGATTATTTTTGGCCTCGGTTCCGGTTCCGGTTCTAAGCTCAAGAACCGGTGGAACCGAGAACCGAAGAACCGAACCGACCCATCCCTAGTATTATTCTTCTAAACTTTGTCTCTGAAATCTTTTTTTTTCTAACCATGAGTTCGTTAAAGGGACGCCACTTTCTTTTCAGCCGCCTTGGCCTGTGTGCTTGTCTTGAATCTGCAAGAGGCGTCAGCGCAGGTTGGAAAGTGTACCTACGTCTGCCCTGCTAATTATGACCCCGTGTGCGGACGGACGGCCAGATTAAGGGAAATGGAGTTCTCCAATAGCTGCGAGCTCGGTCTCTACCAATGCAGAAACCCCGCAGGTGAGATATACGAAAATCCAATGCTTTGAGTCCGATACGTGGGAAACAAGATATAGGTGGTGTGTGGATTCACCACGGATTGAAAGATTTCATTAATACCACCAATATTGGAAGAAATCTTTCATTAATGCAATAGGAATGAAGATTACAATGATCCAAAACATTGATTTAATGGAGGAAATTAGAAACTTATGCAAGGATATTTCCGTAACTATATTACATAACCCAGGGTCTTCCCAGAAATTACCACTAACCCCTGCGTGTAAGCCACATGGAGAGCGTGTCAAGTTCAGTGATCTATCCGTTGAGTTAGGACCATAGCAATGGACACCTTGTCTTCTTACGCTAAGAAAATAGTAATCCTAAGGAGGGGGTTCACTTCACCAATCTTCATTTCCTTTCTAGCGTCATACTAGTACCGCACCATTCCCATAGTGTTGAGCCTTCAAGCGCAGGCTAGTTTTGAAACTCTAATAAAAAGTATGACCCCTCTCGAGAGGTCAGTTGAGGTCGACCCTCCCTGAAGAAAATTCCTTCTCCACCCTATACACTGGGGAGAGAAAACAATAGTGTCACTTGTAAATAGGGTTTTTACACAACTTATTATTAAATAAATAGATTTATATTTTCCCGTAACCTAGTGAATCAATAATAATGAAGTAGAAATATTAGATGATATGATAATATTTCCACAACTCACTCCTCTTTCTAACCCCAGTCTAACAGTAAGTCTTCTACCCTTGAATGTTACCCTGTTAGCCGCCGCAAGATATTTTGGCAGGATATGGTAGATCACTAGCTGTAATTATGGAAATTTACTAAAACATGTCTGTTTCCTAATAAAATATAATGATTATGATTTAAGATTTATAATTTGTTTCCGTTCTTGTCGTTAATTGAGTGTGAGAAAAAGGAATTCTTATATGGCTTGGTCCGTCGGTAGGTAAATAATTTGTCACTTCTTTCTGTCCTGTTCATGTAGTTAGGAGGTATGTCTGATGAATGATATTCTAATTTATGCGATTTGAATTTTTCAAGTAAATGTAATTATCATTAGTTAACAATTGAAATTCAAGAATATATTTGTTATAGACATATAAAGCACTTTGAAAAACAAAAAATTGGATGCGAAACAACTGCAGGCAAGGATGCTGAATTAAATAGAATTTATGACTGATTGATGCTGCTAATCCGAATAAACACTAGGAAAATTTAGTTTTGGTGTGATTTTATGTCTATTATGACGTTCATGTATTATTAAGGAGATAACACATTATCATACGTGTAAGTGGATTTAGTTAGTAAACACTTTTATTTAGCATCCATTAGATATTTTTCCACCGAATTCGCCCAGCGGAATAAACAACAAAATAAATATTTAAGATCATCATATAAATTATAAATCAATAGTGCTGCATTAAGGACTTTTTTAAATTCAAGAAAAAATTAGTTTCGGTGTTGGAATGTCTACCTAACAACTTAAGGGTATGATGCATCATGTAACGTTTTTCATAAATGAGCCTTTTTCTGCTTACACATAACTTCATGTCTCAATCATATAGGTCCTCGAAAAAGTATTTCGCCTTGATAATATACCAAAAATGTGCTTATCTTTTATCTTTAACGCATAAGAGTTTGTTGTCCTTCATTTTATGGAATGTGTGCCTGATATGTTGTCATCTCTCTGCAGTTATCGTATCATCCAGGAGAGGAAGATGTGTGGGACGTGGCGGTTAATGATCATCTAACAATGGTGAGATATATATGGACAACTCATCTTAAGAAGCGTATCTGCAGTTTCTCCCGGATGTACTTTCATGGAACCCTTTGTATCAGATTGCCAATTATTTTCATGCAATAAAATCATTTAATAATGGTAAATATGATTTAGTTATTCACTGTAAAAACTATATGTTACACGGGTCGTCCTCGTCGAGGTAAGATATTGAAAGCGTGAGTAGTATACCAGGGTCCGTGTCTTATAGTAAGAGTGAAATAAGGTTTCATCTTTAAACCAACCCCTATGTTTCCGCCTCACAGTGATCTCCTCGAGTATAGTACTGCTTCCGTTGAATGTGACTTAAAACTGTGGTCCCATTTGAGGCGCCTTTACGTTAGGAGCAACCTGATGAACATGAAGGTTTTTTCTCCGTCTTCTGTAACCTTCCTTTTCTCCACGTTGAAAGCGCTATTAAGAACGTGATGTACTCGAAAAGCATAGCTAAGGGCCAATTTTTGAATGTTATATTATTATCGCCACTGAGTGGTTTTGAAAGCTGTAGGTATGAGAAAAAGCGGCTGAAAATATGTCTTCAAATTAGGGATATTTGTGTGACCGAGTAGAGATTTTTTGGGTGTGGAGGAAACGCGTCACTTACCTGTATTAACATACATTCGTTGAAAGACGGTAAGGGGGGTACTGCTGAACATCCTACCTGACGGGCTTAGTATCTCACTTGAAGTCAATATATCGGCATGGTGAGGTGAAAAGAGTAAATACTGGCAAAAGAATAGGGTGCCGATTGAATGTAGACCTTCCGTCGTCATCTCTTTTAAAAAATTTGCCTACTCCAACACGTCTGTCCAGACTCCGCTGAAGGCGAGCAAGTTAGCGCTGTTTGACAAAACAAGAGATAACGAACTCGTGCTCTTAGATCCTAGTTGGCATCATATATATCATTGTTTATGGCCTCGCATCACGTTTCATAACGCACTCTCGACTGGCTATTTGAAAAACCAAACATCGCTAAAATAATTCATGCACTCGTCATGGTAAATGGTTCCACAGCTGAGTGGCACTTCCGCATATTCGGATATTCGGAAATGTGCGGATAACATTGATGAAAAGAAAAGGGATGACGAGGAGCTTGTCGCGTAACACAAGGGAAGCCTATAAGGTTTAAAATTTCAGCGCGTCATCCAATGGACAGAGTACTTATTGGCCTTTGACCACTTTCCTCAGAGAACTCAAGTAGGAATAGGATTTGACTGGAGAATCTCATCCAATGCTGGGACTCCAACCAGGGCGATATGAACTGGAAATCAATATTTTAGTCATCGTGCCAATTTGAAAAATAGTTTGGTAGACGAGCCCTCCGTTAATGTTAAATCCACACATCCTGACTTGATCTGAAATATAAGAGAAAATACATCCAATTCCCTGGAGGGATTTGACCCGAGGTTTTTTTTTATTTGGCAGGACGGTGAGTGCTACTGTTAGGTGTAGGCATTATTTTGTCTGGGTGAAGATTTTTTCGGTGTGGAGGATGTGTACCGGAAACGCATCACGCAACTGTATTAACGTACACTTGTTGAAAGGCTGAGCTACACCTTTACGGTGGTTACAGGGTATTTTGCATACGTAGATCAATTGACGTCCTTTCAATTCCAAATTCTCAAAGATGTAAATATTTATTTTCATTTCTTGACTTTTCATGCGGTAGTTTCCTCATCTTCACTGACCATAATTAGTTTCCTTTCGAGAATACATTTAATCAGATAAAGATTAGTTTTGTTGATGAAGGTTCCGCATTTACTATCACCAGATTAAAAAACGACGTTTAGTTCTGAGAATGTATTACTTTTTATGACCTATGAACCTATTATTTAATACGATTATTCACTATTTTTATCATGACCTTAATTGCCTCCAATTTACTATCTATTTTTTAATACTCTAATCCTCAGGCACGAATCAGGAAATTGGCTACTTTTCCCTTGTAAGACGTGATTTGGAATACCCGGCCAGTATAGTATGGAATCCTTGCGAAATGGGCTTAAATAACAAACTCGAGCGTGTGCAACGTGTACACTGTACGTTATACAGTGCTCTTGGTAACGAAGGCAGGTAAAGGGACGGTATTTTAATTATTTCAGCGAAACAGTTGCATTACATGAACTAAATGGGATACCATACCGCAAGTAGAAATTTAAGCTTAAATTATTAACTAAGAAATACTAAGAAATACCAGCCAAATTAAATTAGGTTAAGCCATAACTATGTGATTTAAAAATAGCGTATCTTTTCAGATGAGGGTATTTACTCGAGAGATGACGTCAATTCTGTGTGATCATTGTACACCAAAATATTGTTAGCTCTTTAATATTGGCTGTAGTAGTTACTAAAACTTTAATTATTCCTTTGAATATTGAGAAATGTATAGATCCTAACAGTGGCGTCACGTGTATAAAATATTTGGGTGTTCACACAGTTGTCCATAGAAAAAAAATCCGTTCTTCAAGTCGCTCCTCAGTTCGTCAGTACGTTAATGGGAGACCAGATACCAGATTGTGTTGTTAATATTGTAGAGTATACTGATAGGAGTACACGTATGAAGTAAACGCATGACATTCAAAAAATACTTATATAACACTGATGCAAAAGGGGCGTTAGTGTACTTTCGTACCATCTCAATACTAAATTAACACTTGATTTTGTCCGATTCCATTGCGAAGAACCATGGTGAACCTTTTTTTAAACTCTAATCCTCAGGCACGAATAAGGAAATTGGCTACTTTTTTCCTTAGTAAGATCTCATTTGTAATTAAACATACCGGTGTATGGAATGCTTGCGAAATAGGCTTAAATAACAAACTGCAGCGTTTGCAACGTGTACACTGTACGTTATACAGTGCTCTTGGTAACGAAGACAGGTAAAGGGACGGTATAGTAATTATTTCAGCCCAAAAGCTGCATTAGATGAACTAAATGGGATACCATACCGCAGGTTGATATTTAAGTTTAAACTATTAACTAATTTCTAAGACAATGTTTTCACTGATGACGCTAAAAACATTTTTTGAAGGACAAGTAACTATTTTAGACTGGGCCATAGTTACAACAGTAGAGAAATTGATTGCCGAACTGACAGATTAAAAATGTCATTCTTCCCTCGTACAATTAGTGATACGAAGAGCTGTAAAATGATTCAATAATAGTATATTTAAAAGGATATCAATGAAAAGCTTAGGTAGCTGCAAGTTATATCAGGACTTTAAGCCAACCCAACTAACAGCATGCCTGGGCATGCTTGTTTTGCTATTTTTATCCTGCTTTAAACTGTTGTTTAGACTAGAGTATAGTTACTAATCCTTTTTAAGCATGATATGTTATCCACATTTTGTATGAATTCACTCCCTGCCATACATCTTGTATTGTATTATGTAGACCACCATGGTGGCTTGCAGGGTATTATGTATATGTAGATCAAATGATGCCCTTCCAATTCCAACTTCTCAAAGATGTAAATATATATTCTCATATCTTGACTTTTCATGCGATAGTTTCCTCAGCTTTCTTGACCATGATTAGTTTCCTTTCGAGAATACTTTTAATCAGATTAAGATTAATTTTGTTGATGAAGGTTCCGCATTTATTATCACCTGATTACAAAACGCCGATTAGTCTCCAATTTACTATCTACATTGTGAAGGGTTCTCTTTCTGATTTAAGGCATTTGTCGACAGCAAATTCATAAGAATTTGAGAGCGGACAACTTGAAGTTGGTGAATGACTTGAAGTCCGTGTCTATTCTATAATAGAAGAATACTTCATTGCTGAATTATAATAAGAGAGAAAAAATGTCGGCAAATCAGAGTACAAAAAGATGGTAAAAGAAAGATTGGTATTCAAATGAAAATTCATTAAAGCAAGCCTAAGAAATACCAGCCAAATTAAATTAGGTTAAGCCAAAACTATGTGATTTATAAATAGCGTATCTTTTCAGGTCAGGGTATTTACTCGAGAAATGACGTCAATTCTGTGTGATCATTGTACAACAAAAAATTGTTAGCCTTTTTAATATTGGCTGTAGTAGTTGCTAAAAATTTATTAATTCCTTTGGACATTGAGAAATGTATGGATTAAAAATGTCAACATTTAGTAGTTAATATAGGATATTTCTTAGCAGTACTATTTTCATAGCGAATTTGGGCATCAGACGAAAGAGATAAAAACCACTGGTAAAAAGGCCTTCAGGATTAAGCTTTGGATTTAAATATGTAATACAAGGTCTGCAATGTAGTGTCAGCTGCTAAAAAATTTGAAAGCCTAAATTTTACGTCGGTCCGAAGCATGTATCCCTTAAGCATCTTAAGCATCAGCGTAATGGAGACATCAAATGAAACTCGAAAACTCCCGTACCTACACGATATGAACTGTCTGCCTTAATAACATGAGCTGTAATTTCGTAACAAACAATGATCACTTGTTTTGCGTCTGAGAACCATCTGTGCAAAATTGAAATTTGCCTTGCCTTATTCACACAATTTTAAAATGCGGTTCCTAACAATATTTATTTTATTCAGGATAGAATATATATGATGTACGATGTGTGTTTAACCATCCACACACCTCGACCTCGAATTTACCTGCAGCGTATTTAGAGACGTGAATGTAACAAGTTGAAGAGAGAATCACTGGTTATCTTTGAAATTGAGTTTCCTGTTGTCTGCATTTCAGTGCATTTAAAATGTTGGAAAAGGAAGGAACTGGCCAGGTTGCGGTCATAAGGAGATTACCTGAGGCCACTATGTACGACGGGAAGTGTCTCAGCATCGCCAAAACACAAGAGTACGCGACAGAATCATCACAAACAATTGAAATGGGTTTCCTCATAGTGTATGTACCTGGCGAACGTGATTTTATGTTATAGAAGATCATACGCTGTCCCACGCTATACCATATCAAGTAAAAAATTGCCGTAATGTAGCTTCAGCTATTAGAAAATCAGAAAACATCGATCTTCAACGTTTCGAAAAAAGAGTCCATGAATCACCACAAACATCAACGTTTACGAGGCATCAAACAATACGCATTACGGCCATGAATGCTGCTTCCCTACATGATACGAACTGTCTGCCTGTCTATGTGAACACCATTTTTGTAACAAATGTTTGTGACTGTTGTTTTGTATCTTCGTACTGTCTGTGAAAAGAATTCCTTTGAAATGCCTGTCTCACATAATGTTTATATCCAAATACTATTAAATTATATTTTATTCAGAATTGATGAATATAACGCATGTTGGGTGTTTATCCATCCTCTCTTCTCAGCCTCGAAGTGTCTCACAGTGTATTCTGAGGCATAAATGAAACATTAAAAATATGAGAAGAACGTTATGTGTTCGGCTGTGTTAATCGGAAGAATTTCGCAAAAGCCGTAATATTTAGAAGGCCCACAACACAAGGTTGCACGAAGACAGAGAGGTTAATGTAAGACAGTAAAAAAATGAAAAAAGAAAATAAAATAAAAACACGAGCGATAAAATTCAGCCAATGGGGTACGTCGCTAGACCTTGACCCACGTAAATCACAATTTTGCAGGGACTCAGAGTTTAGACGGATTTTCTCCAATGGCAGTGACTCAACAGATACATATAATACAGGACAAAAAAAAGGAGTATACAAAATTCACGTACACAAATACTCGACCGCTCGGATATGCCGATTAACCTGGTTCCTCGTTAATCACACTCACGTAAGCACTCTGACGCATTTTCTCCGGTGCCAATGGCCCAATAGACACACAAAAATGGGAAGAAAAAGTAAATAAACAAAGTCACTGACGATCAAATACTCAATCAGGGTGGAATGTCGATTGACCTTGACCCTCGTGAATCTCAATCATTCAAGCAATCAGGATTTAGATGGATATCTCCGATATATCTCCGCCTTCGCGCAACCTTTTATACGGTGTTTCTTCTAAAGATTACGGCTTTTATATTTTTATTTTATCCAATGAAACGAATTGCCTGGGAAATCGGCCGTGTCTCGTTGTTAGAAATTCGCTTGTTGTGTGCACATGAGTGAATTTAAAATGCTCGAAAAGGAAGGAACCAGCCAGGTTGAGGTCGTAAGGAGATTACCTGGGACCACTATAAGAGACTGGAAGTGTCTCTGTATTGCGTAAACTCTCGAGGCCTCAACGAAATCAACACAAGCAACTGAAATGGCTTCCGTCAGGGTGTGCCAAGTTAGTGAGTGGCTGGTTAATACTAATTAAATACGTGCAATATCCCACGTTGTTCCATCCCATCCCATGTTAAGAAAATATATGATAAAATAATTCGCTAAATTCTTCAACCTTACTTATAGACGAGCATATATAATTTATCCCTCTTCTAAACGTGTGGAAAAACATTTGCTTTAAATTATATTTATAATCATATTCATGCGTCAGATTTTAATCTATTGCTGTCTTCATCAGAGGTGAGCTACCTTGAGGATGTGTGGAAGGGAATTGATAATCATTCAATCATTTCATTCATGTGCCCCTAGATACATACATACCCCTAGTTACATAGGTGAAAGGCTATAATTATCCATCCGAAAATCAGGAACCGAGTCTTCAAAGGAAAATAGATCGTATTCGAAGTTTGCACATTTGTTTGACATAATCGAAAATTAAATTTCGAAAGAGCTTTCAATTGAGCCGACTTATTTGAATATAATAGCAATTAACGCTGTCACTAACCACTTTAATGTCCCCTAAGGTGAACAGCACTTTCTTTGTCTTTTTTAAAAGTTTCTTTCCTCGAAGATAAATTAATTTTGAGGTATTTCAATGACGCTTGAATGGAATTCCTGTCCTGATAGTAATGTTTACTTTTGACTAAGATTAATTGTAACATACGTTGGGACAGTTCGGTAGTAATCGGTCTTCCTCATCACTTGTCCGAGTAGTCTGCGTCACCAACTTGAGGCATAATGATATTACTTGTTAATTATTATGTCTTAGAAATGCAATTACTCATAAGCGTAAATATGGATGTTAAAAAAAATGAGAATAAATTAATGTAGCTCCTATTCTATTTGTGCAGCTCGAGGATTAACATATTGCCACAGCATCGAAGGCAGTGTTATTATAAATAGCTGATCATATATCATCTTACTGAATATCCTGCAAGCCATCTCAAGCATTCGTGACCGGAACTGAGTTATTGCCAACATTTGCAACGTACAGGCGCCAATATTTATGCATACTATGTAAATAAGAGATTAACATGAACATCATGTGCATAAATATTCAACTATCCGTTCACCTTGCAAAGAGGTATTTGTGGAATAATACATACATACATTATAACTATTACTTGTTCATGCAGAGCATGAAAATCCACCATCATACTCTTAAACTATTCGTTGTTATTTTTTATTACTTAATGTAACTTTGTTTTGCGTGCGTGTAAGATATTATGTTCATGTTAAGGTAAATTGATTTTATGGTGGCATAAGTGAGTGAGAAATCTTGATGTTGGTTTGATCACGAATTGTATGGAGAAGGAACTGAATTCTGTTATGTCATCTGAATGATCACTTCTTCTTAAATAATGTAGGGAAATTAGGATTCCCTCTGAGTCAGAGGTAATTAGTACCTAAAAAATAAGTCTCCAACTCAGCTCTCAATATGACGTTCACGTTCATGAAATAAAAGGATGTTTAAAAGAGTATTCATTACAGCAAACCTTTTAAATACTAGCCAAATACAGTTGGTTTAAGCCACCGTTACATGTATTACAATCTCCTTTCTTTCCACGTTTTGAAATGGAGTTTTGCTTGTTGTGTGCGGATTATTTCATTTAAAAGACTCGAAAAGGAAGGACCAGCCAGGTTGCGGTCGGAAGGAGATTACCTGTGGCCACTATATAAGACGAAAATTGCTTCAGTACCTCCAAAACAGGAGAAGACCCGACGAAATCAACACACAACTGAAATGGCTTCCATCAAGATGTTTGTAGTTGGTGAGTAGCTGGCGAATATATTTTAATTTATACATCAACCCTCAATACGTCACGACTTCCCATATTGAAAAAGAATAATGTAAAGAAGTCATTGCACAGTCTTCTGCTCCACAGAATTTATATTTTTGGTCTCATCACAAGTTACGGGAAATTACTTGGCTTGCATTTGCTACTAATAATCACAGGTGTCTGCAATCTATAAATTAATTGCTATCTTCATTAAATTTTGAAATACATCGAGGGTATGTGATATGTTGTGAACAATTATTCGTTCATTTTTTAATTTAGTACCTGTATGTAATGTTCGTTGGAAGAAACGTTATAATTATCCATACACCAGGCATCAATCTGGACCATAGAGAAATATTGATTATATTTGATGTTTAAATTTTTTAAAGAATGAATTAGTTATTAATTTTCAAAGACATCTTATTATAAATATAATGATTCTTTCACTGACTTGGTAAATGCATTCAATAGGTGATTTATATTTTATCTAATTAATCAATTTATTCCCAGAGTGATGTATTTATAAATTCCTATGATACACGAGCGAGAAGAAAATCGTGATATTATTAACATTGATTATTCATATAGAAAATCGGTGGGAATGTTTTAAGACGGACTGTGGGACAGTTCGACGGTAAACAGTATTCCTCGTCCTTGGATGAATTCTTGAATAAGTGTTCTCCATCGTCAACTTAGGGCATAGTGACATCCATCATACAATGCTTATTATTACATCCTCCAAATGCAATAACCCTTTTGCGTAAATATTGACAGTTAATTTAGCTATTATTAATAAATGGATATAGTTTAAATTTTTTGTGCAGATTTTTTAGGCCCAACATGTTACTACAAAGTCGTATACATTGTTAATTTAAATAGCTGATCTTATATCTACTAAATAATCTGCAAACTACATCGAGGGTTTGCGATATAGGGTGAGTTATCATCAGACATGCATTATGTACATGTATATGCACCTATTCACACATAATTTCTCGAAAGTGATAACAATTAATAGCATGCAGACACACCAATCTAATCCATCTTTCCACCCAATATGCCAGGAGGCATTTGAGGAATAATTAAAGCATGCATTTTACTCATTGATGGTTAAGGCCGATTTTTAGTTCTCAAAAATTAACCGTTTATTACTTCTAATTATTTAGTAACAATATGTTCTGTGTAGTTAATATACGTTACATAATGATCATGTTAAGGGAAACTTATTTTATAAACGTCCCATGCTGCGATAGGTCCGGTTTTGAGTCCCGATCAAGGTGAATTTTTCTTTGTGAAAACTCTGGTACGGTATTATCCTTCTAAACTTTAGTCTTCGAAATATTTTCTTTCTAACCACAAGTTCGTTAAAGGGACGCCATATTCTTTTCAGCCGCCTTGGCCTGTGTGCTTGTCTTGAATCTCCAAGAGGCGTCAGCGCAGGTTGGAAGGTGTACCTACGTCTGCCCTGATAATTATGACCCCGTGTGCGGACGGACGGCCAGGTTTATAGAAATGGAGTTCTCCAACAGCTGCGAGCTTGGTCTCTACCAATGCAGAAACCCCGCAGGTGAGATATACGAAAATCCAATGCTTTGAGTCCGATACGTGGGAAACAAGATATAGGATGGGGTGTGGATTCACCACGGATTGAATGATTTCATTAATACCACCATTCTTGGAAGAAATCTTTCATTAATGCAATAGGAATGAAGATTACAATGACCCAAACATTGATTTAATGAAGGAAATTAGAAACTTATGCAAGCATATTTCCCAAACTATATTACATAACCCAGGGCCTTCCCAAACATTACCACTAACTCCTACGTGTAAGCCACATGGAGAGCGTGTCAAGTTCAGTGATCTATCCGTTGAGTTAGGAATGACAAGGAACACCTTACCTTCTTACGCTAAGTACAGACTAATCCTAAGGAGAGGGTTCACTTCACCAATCTTCATTTCCTTTCTAGCCCCATACTAGTACCGCACCATTCCTTAAGTGTTGAGCCTTCAAGCGCAGGCTAGTTTTGAAATTCTAATAAAGAGTATGACCCATCTCAAGAGGTCAGTTGAGGTCGACCCTCCCTGAAGAAAATTCTTTCTCTAATCTAAACCTTATACACTGTGGAGAGCGAACAATAGTGTCACTTGTAAATAGGGGTTTTAAGCAACTTAGTATTAAATAAATAGATTTATATTTTCCCGTAACCTATTGAATCAATAATAATGAAGTAGAAATATTAGATAATATGATAAGATTTCCACAACTCACTCCTCTTTCTAACCCCAGTCTAACAATAAGTCTTCTAACCTTGAATGTTACCCTGTGAGCCTCCGCAAGATATTTTGGCAGGATATGGTGGATCACTAGCTGTAATTATGGAAATTTACTAAAACATGTCTGTTTCCTAATAAAATAAATTGAATATGTTTTAAAGATTTATAATTTGTTTCCGTTCTTGTCGTTAATTGAGTGTGAGAAAAAGGAATTCTTATATGGCTTGGTCCGTCGGTAGGTAAATAATTTGTCACTTCTTTCTGTCCTGTTCATGTAGTTAGGGGGTATGTCTGATGAATAATATTCTAATTAATACGATTTGAATTTTTGAAGTAACTGTAATTATCATTAATTAACAATTGAAACTCAAGAATATATTTGTTATAGAGATATATCTGTAAAGCACTTTGAAAAACACAAAATTGGATGCGAAACAACTGCAGGCAAGGATGCTGAATTAAATAGAATTTATGACTGATTGATGCTGCTAATCCGAATAAACACTAGGAAAATTTAGTTTTGGTGTGATTTAATGTCTATTATGACGTTCATGTATTATTAAGGAGATAACACATTATTATACGTGTAAGTGCTTTTAGTTAGTAAACACTTTTGTTTAACATCCATTAGATATTTTTTCCACCGAATTCGCCCAGCGGAATAAACAACAAAATAAATATTTAAGATCATCATCTAAATTATAAATCAATAGTGTTAAATTAAGTACTTATTTAAATTTGAAGAAAAAATTAGTTTCGGTATTGGAATGTCTACCTAACAACATAAGGGTATGATGCATCATGTAACGTTATTCATAAATGAGCCTTTTTCTGCTTACACACAACTATATGTCTCAATCATATAGGTCCTCGAAAAATTATTTCGCCTTGATAATATACCAAAAATGTGCTTATCTTTTATCTTTAACGCATCAAAGTGGGTTGTTCTTCATTTTTATGGATTGTGTACCTTATATGTTGTTATCTCTCTACAGTTATCGTGACATCCAGGAGGGGAAGATGTGTGGGACGTGTCGGTTAAATATCATCTAACAATGGTGAGATAAATGAGGACAACTCATCTTAAGAAGCGTATCTGCAGTTTCTCCCGGATGTACTTTCATGGAACCCTTTGTATCAGATTGCCAATTAAATTCATGCAATAAAATCATTATTATTTATTTTATTATTATTATAAGTATTCTACCGGTGAAGGTAGGTTTAAATGGGCATTTAATTCTTCCCACCCCCTAAATTTCACACGATGTCCCTCTTCAGCCCCTCATACCTCCTGCCACCCATCATTCCATCCAAGCTACCCGTTCTTCTCCTCCCTCTTCCCCGCTTACCCTACGCTCTTCCCTCAATCACCTCCTTCAAAACACCATCCACTTTTATTACCTTTCCCATCCACACCTTTTACCTTCTCCTAGTTTCATCTATCAAATTTCTTTCCTCTCCTATCAATTCTAGCACTTCATCGTTCGTCTTCCTTTCGTCCCACTTTACTTTCTCAACCCTTCTCCACACCCACATCTCAAAAGCCCTATGTCTATTTTCGTCTTCTTTTCTTTCTTCAACGCTGCATATTAAACTTTTCACTAGTCTTTTCTTCACTTCCCTACTCAGCACCCCTGTCATTATTTCTCGCCTACGAGTAAAAGCTTCTTTTTCCAATGCAATTCTCCTTCTCACTTCAATGCTGCTATACCCTTTTCATTCCAACACACTACCTAGATAGCTAAATTGCTCTACCTGATCTAGCTTCGGACCTACTTTTATCGTTATACTGGCCCTTTTTGTTCTTGAAAACCGCATTACTTTCGTTTTCTTCTGGTTTATCTTCATCCCGTATCTTTCGCACTGTCCCTGCAACGCATCCAGCATTTTTTGCAAGCCACGGGCTGAGTGGCTTGCTAGCGCTTGGTCATCCGCAAACCTCACTGATTTTATCAACTACCTCCCGACCTTTTTAGAATAAATTAAAAAGGGTAAATATGATTTATTTATTCACTGTAAAACTATATGTTACACGGGTCATCCTCGTCAAGGTAAGATATTGAAAGCGTGAGTAGCATACTAGGGTCCGGGTCCCATACTAAAAGTGAAATAAAGGTTTCATCTGTAAACGAACCGCTATGTTACTGCTGCACAGTGATCAACTCGAGGCTAGTACTGCTTCCGTTGGATTTGACTTAAAATTTCGGTCAGCAACGTAGTGAACATGAAGGTCGTTTCTCCATCCCCTGTAACCTTCCTTTCCTCCATGCTGAAAGCGCTTTTAAGAAGGTAAGGTTCTCGAAATGCATAGCTAAGTGCCAATATTTGTATGCTATATAATTATCGCCACGGACTGCTACTGATAGCTGTAGGTATTAGAAAGAGTGCCTGAAAGAATAAGTCTTCAGCGAAATTAGGGATATTTGTGTGTCAGGGTGATGGTTTTTGGGTGAGGAGGAAGTACACCGGGTACAAGAATAGGGTGCCGATTGAATGTCGATAATCCGGCGTCATCTCTTTTAAGAAATTTGCCTGCTCCAACACTTCTGTCCATACACTGCTACAGGCGAGCAAGTTAGCGCTGTTTGACAAAACAAGAGATAACGAACTCGTGCTCTTAGATCCTAGTCGGCATCATATATATCACTGTTTATGGCCTCGCGTCACGTTTCGTAACGCACTCTCGACTGGCTATTTGGGAAATCGAACATCGCTACAATAACGAGAGGCTTGCCACTTAACACAAGGGAAGCCTATAAGGTTTAAAATTTCAGCGCGTAATCCAATGGACAGAGTACTGGCCTTTGACCACTTACCTCAGAGAACTCAGGTAGGGATAGGATTTGACTGGAGATTCTCATCAAATGCTGGGACTCTAACTCGGGCGATTTGTACTGGAAATCATTATATTACTCATCGTGCCAATTTGAAATCTTGATCTGAAATATAAGAGAAGATACATGCAATTCCCAGGAGGGATTTGACCCGAGGTTTTTTATTTGTAAGGACGGCGAGTGCTACTGTTAGGTGTAGGCATTAGAAAAAGCGGCTGAAACACAGGTCTTCAGCGAAATTAGAGATATTTTTGCGACTGGGTAAAGATTTTTTGTGTGTGGAGGAAGGAAACGCCGGAAACGCACCACACAGACGTACACTTGTTGAAAGGCTGAGCCCCACCTTAACGGTGGCTTGCAGGGTATTTTGCATACATAGATCAATTGATGTCCTTTCAATTCCAAATCCTCAAAGATGTAAATATTTTTCCTATATCTTGACTTTTCATGCGGTAGTTTTCTCATCTTCACTGACCATAATTAGTTACCTTTAGAGAATACTTTTAATAAAACAAAGATTTGTTCTGCTGATGAAGGTTCCGCATTTATTATCACCAGATTAGAAAACGACGATTAGTTCAGGATCGAACTTATTACCATGGCTGAGCAACGACTCGATCTCAGATTACGAGGGAAAGGAACGTGAAAGTTTATTGGTAAGAATTCGGCACAGTTAAAATAGTATCTGAAAAGGAAACGAAGCGGAAAAGTGCATATCAGCCCATAGGGAGATTGTTAATTCCCTTGTCGATGGATAGTGTGTTGATGAGGTAACAGGGAGGGTGGAAAAGTACGGAGAAAAGGGGAAATCCACGTGCAATCAGAGGACACGTACGTCGTTTGTTTTCAGCGTCCACACTTGATTTTTCCCGAGTACATTGCGAAGAACCATGGTGAACCTTTTTTTAAACTCTAATCCTCAGGCACGAATAAGGAAATTGGCTACTTTTTTCCCTAGTAAGATCTCATTTGGAATAACATACCAGAGTATGGAATCCTTGCGAAATAGGCTTAAATAACAAACTGGAGCAATTGAAACGTGTACACTGTGCGTTATACAGTGCTCTTGTTAACGAAGACAGGTAAAGGGACGGTATTATCATTATTTCAGCCTAACAGTTGCATAAGATGAAATAAATGGGATACCATCCCGGAGGTTGAAATTTAAGCTTAAACTATTAACTAATTTATAAAACAATGTTTTCACTATTGACGCTAAAAACATATTTTGAAGATCAACTAACTATTTTAGACTCGACAATAACTGCAACAATATAGAATATGACTACCGAATTGACAGATTTAAAATGTCTTTCTTCCCTCGTACAATTAGTGATACGAAGAGCTGTAAAATGATTCAATAATAGTATATTTACAAGGATATCAATGAATAGCATAGGTAGCTGCAAGTTATATCAGGATTTTAAGCCAACCCAACTAACAGCATGCCTGGGCATGCTTGTTTTGCTATTTTTATCCTGTTCTAAATTGCTGTTTCGACTAGAGTATAGTTATGATATGTTAGCCACATCTTGTGTGAATTCACTCCCTGCCACACATCGTGTATTGTATTATGTAGACCACCATGGTGCCTTAAAGGGTATTATGTATATGTAGATCAAATGATGTCCTTCCAATTCCAACTTATCAAAGATGTAAATATTTATTCTCATATCTTGACTTTTCATGCGATAGTTTCCTCAGCTTTATTGACCATGATTCGTTTCCTTTAGAGAATACTTTTAATCAGATTAACCCCTTAACTGGGGTAAGCGACTATAGTCGCGAGCCATTATCTCATCCCAGGTGGGGTGTGCGACTATAGTCGCGCGCTGCGTAGTTATCTCTATCTTGCTGGGGAAGGCAAATATATTCGTGTACCGTGTTCCTAATGTATGCTATGAGACTCTGGTCTGTCATCTTTTACTTTTTTAAACTTATGTGCTTCTTAAGTGAACCATATATTTCTTTTATATTGGTTTACTCATAGCATGAATTTATTTGCTTTTGATTAGTGTATCGCCATATTTTCGCACTGTTCTGTCATGAGGCTATGAATTGTATTTGATCTCATGACTTGACATTTATTTAGACATATAATTGACACTTGAAATTTTAACTGGCATATAATATTTTTATATTACGAAATAGTTCTACGCTTTTATTTAGTTCTGACAATAAATTCAAATTTCGCAAAATATTGTCTTTCGTATATTTTACTACATGCTAATTTATCTCCATGCTATATAAGACGTTATAAATTATTGTTTCCTTTTTTCCTGTTATTGCGATAATTATTTGGAATTTAACAAAACAATATATATTTTACAGTCTGTTTGATGGAGAAATTCAATTTGTAAATGCCTATGGAGAACCTTTTGACGTTCAGCTTCTTTTTTTCGAATAAACCCCCTTCACCTAGTTCTTTATCCAAGCCATCCAGATCGTGATCAGTGTATATACACACATAATTATTGTTTTTATCACTATGCACTTATTATTACTGAAGTTTATAATATTCATGGCGATTCTTCTCGTGAAATTCTTTATGATTTTGATATTGAATGGTGCAGCATTGTTCCGAATTCCTGGCTGACGCGTACGAGATATTCGCTCATTTCTTATTCCACATTACATCACTTGATAAACTATTGGATCTTCCTTGCTGTTTAGCTATTCTTGCCGTTCATGGTAAATTTCTCCAGGTTTTTGTTTCAATCGCCGCGAAGTGAGCTTTCATAATTCAAGCGTATTATTTTGCAAACTAGCCTCGTTTTCATCACTCACGGGACAGGTGATGGGGGATGAATGTGTTGAGTTTCCCTTCCCTCCTCCACATCCCTTCTTCCTCTTTTTAGGGGAGAGTGCCACCGAAAAAGGTGGGAGATAGTCAAGGGACTGATGCACGTGGTTATCAGGAAATCCCTCCCTGGTATCTCTCGCTTTGGAGGGAAGACCAGCGTCGATCGCATGCGGTTTGCTTTGCTTTGCTGCTGTTCTTGGAATATTCGGGGCCTGGTTCATCCCAATGTATGTGCGAATGTGTTCGGCTCTCTTTCCTTCGCTTTGCTTGCGTTGGGAAGGGTGAACCACCCAAGAGTTGGAGTTATTCCGTTACGACCGCTAGCACTCAGTGCCTGTGACTGAGGAACCCAATAAAAGGGAAAGGTTACTTCCGAAAAAGCCATTGCAAAAATTATTCACACCGCTTTTCCTTATCCTCAGACAGTTTCTTTTCTTCCGTGGTCGTGAGCAGAGGCATGCGGAACGTTCGCTAGTTACCAAGAGTTACAAAGTTACTTTATTTTTGCGTGAGAAACATAGTCATTCATGGCGAATAAAAGGCTTGCTGAAATTGACTTTGCAGAGATGTTAAATCTTAGTGGTGATAGTGACGACAGTAATGAGAGAGAGGAAGAGATTTTGGTGTCTGCCGAAGGAGTAGTTGGTCAAAGTAGAGTTGAACCCGCTGTAAGACAGAAGACAGTGGAGAAAGTGAAATTATTTTTTGGCATTCTCCTTTTGCAGGGAATAATACAAAAGCCGAAATTAGGGCATTATTTTTCTCGCAATAGATTATAGGCTACGCCTATATTTTATGAAATTATTACTGAGAAAAGATTTTTTTGCTGCTGAAGTTTTTGTACTTTGCCAACAATGAGAAATACCTGTACGATGCTCAAGTTTCCCCAAAACTTTATAAAATAAAACCTATCATGGACAATTTGGTCTAAAAATTTAAGGAAAGTTACACTCCTCAGGGGCTGCTATCTGTTGACGAAAGTTTATTGATGTGGAAAGGTCGCCTAGTTCGAAAAGTATACATTCCAAAGAAACGGTCAAGATTTGGCATGCAATCCTTTGAATTGTGTGACTCCAAAACCAGGTATGTGTGCAACATGCTTGTGTATACGGGAAGGGACACCGAACTCGCTGAAACAGTGAAAGGCATTGGTGTTTCAGGTTTTACAAGACCTTACAAATTAGTAATCACTCTCTCTCAAGATTTCCTTTCGCAAGGGTATAGGTACAATAGGAATAAATAATTACTTCAGTAGCCCTGAACTTTTTGATTTTTTTGATAAAATTTGAGACTGACGCAATTGGAACAGTGGGAAAGAACAGGTAAAGTGTCCCTAAAGATTTTATGCAACAGGTGCTGAAAAAAGTTGAAGTAACTACAGCCTATCGAGGGAAATTGATGGCAATAAAGTGGCGGGATAAAAGGGGTGTGTGCATCTTGAGTACTTTGCATGATACCTCTATGGTAGATGTCCCAAGTAGAGGAGAAGGAACAAAATGAAAACCCCAGGCTTGCGTTGATT
Source organism: Platycnemis pennipes (assembly GCA_933228895.1). NCBI lineage: Eukaryota > Metazoa > Arthropoda > Insecta > Odonata > Platycnemididae > Platycnemis > Platycnemis pennipes. The sequence continues at coordinate 118,487,649 of OW121850.1, forward strand.
ACAAAGATACAATGGGAGGAGTGGATTTGTCTGATCAGTGCATAGTAACGTACAGTGCGGCCCGAAAGAGACTAAAAAAAATATTATCAAAAGATTTTCCGGCACTTATTAGATATAACAGTATTTAAATCATTTGATACAAAAAACAAGGGGGTGATTTATCACAACTCGAAATCAGGATGAAACTTATTGAGGGCCTGTTCCTCAAAATGGCAAATGGAATATGGCAAAGCCGCAGCAGAGAAAGAGTCAACGATCAGAGAAAAAAGATCCAAAATACAAACACCTGGAAGACTCACAGGCCGACACTATCCAAATCAAAACCCACCATCAGGCGCGAGAAAACCGGCGTGAAGAGATGTGTCGTTTGCAAGGCTAAGGGGCAAAGAAAAGAGACAATATTTTATTGCAACGAGTGTGATGCCCCACTATGTGCGGTACCGTGTTTTCGATTGTATCATACATTACCAAATTATTGATTTTTCAAACAATATGAACATTTTTGTGAAAATATTGAGTGTGGCAATAAAATTGTTTAAATTTTAAATTCTTAAAATTTAGAGTTTAAGAAAATTATAGGTTTTACTAAGTAACACATGACATACTTTTATTTTACCAAAACTTCATTTTATTCTGCAAAAGGTTTTGAAAATGAGCCATAAATACCTTGATTATCCCATAAAATATACGGTAACAAATTATGCCACAAAAAAATGGCGAAAAAATTTAAAACGCATGAAAAAACCTATAAGGACTATATTCATCCATTTTAGTATCCCAAATGTCGAAAAATTACAAAAATAAAATGTGTCAAAAAATTTAAACTTTTAACTTTTAAACCTTAAAAGTTTAAACAATTCATATTTATATAGGAATTACATTTTAAAACTATATTTCACTTACATAATTTATTATATTTGAATCCAATACATGTATTTCTAATTTGAAATACCTGAGGGAATAAAATTATCTATATTTTATAGCGCTAATTACTGTGAAATTAAAAAAAACAATCGTTTTAAATTTTTTATGAAAAACTTTCTCAAAGTAATACAGCAAAATTAATGTTAAATGAATGAAATCCAATGTAACTATGACCACATGTATGTGTATTGTGTGATGAATACAGTTTTGTGATGCAAAAATTAGCAAAAATTCATAATTTATTGCAAAAAAAATTTTTTTAGAAAATTAACAAAAAAAGTTCTGAAAATTGTTCTATTCTCCACTACAAACAGGAAAAATATCACTTTTTCCCAAACAAATTGGTGGATTCCTTCCCCACCAGGTGAAGGATAAGAAAAAATTGCTCCCCAACGAAGGGGTTAAGATAAGTTTTGTTGATGAAGGTTCCGCATTTATTATCACCTGATTACAAAACGCCGATTAGCCTCCAATTTGCTATCTACATTGTGAAGGGTTCTCTTTCTGATTTAAGGCATTTGTCGACAACAAATTCATAAGAATTTGAGAGCGGGCACTTGAAGTTGGTGAATGACTAGAAGTCCGTGGCTATTCTCTAATACGAGAATACTTCATTGCTGCATTATAATCAGAGAGAAAAAATGTCGGCAAATCAGAGTACAAATAGATGGTAAAAGAAAGATTGGTATTCAAATTAAAATTCACTAAAGCAAGCCTAAGAAATACCAGCCAAATTAAATTAGGTTAAGCCAAAACTTTGTGATTTATAAATAGCGTATCTTTTCAGGTCAGGGTATTTACTCGAGAAATGACGTCAAATCTGTGTGATCATTGTACAACAAAATATTGTTAGCCTTTTTAATATTGGCTGCAGTAGTTACCAAAAATTTAATAATTCCTTTGAATATTGAGAAATGTATGGATTAAAAATGTCAACATTTAGTAGTTAATATAGGATATTTCTTAGCAGTACTATTTTCATAGCGAATTTGGGCATCAGACGAAAGAGATAAAAGCCACTGGTAAAAAGGCCTTCAGGATTAAGCTTTGGATTTAAGTATATAATACAAGTTCTGCAATTTAGTCTCAGCTGCTAAAAAATTTGAAAGCCTAATTTTTACGTCGGTCCGAAAATTGTATCCATGAAGCATCTTAAGCATCAACGTAATTGAGATATCAAATGAAACTCGAAGACTCCCGTACCTACACGATATGAACTGTCTGCCTGCCTAACATGAGCTCTAATTTCGTAACAAACAATGATCACTTGTTTTGCGTCTGAGAACCATCTGTGCAAAAATGAAATTTGTGTTGCTTTCTTCACACAATTTTAAAATGAGGTTCCTAACAAATTTTATTTTATTCAGAATAGAATAAATATGATGTACGTTTGGTGTTTAACCATCCACACACCTCGACCTCGAATTAACTTGCAGCGTATTTAGAGACGTGAATGTAACAAGTTGTCAGGAGAACCACGCGTTCTCGTTGAAATTGAGTTTCCTGTTGTCTTCATTTAAGCACATTTAAAATGTTCAAAAAGGAAGGAACCGGCCAGGTTGCGGTTATAAAGAGATTACCTGAGGCCACTATGTAAGACGGGAAGTTTCTCAGTATCGCCAACACACGACAAGATGCGACAGAATGATCACAAACAATGGAAATGGTTTCCGCCTTAGTGTGTATAGTGTGTGTAGCTGGCGAACGTGGTTTTGTGTTATGGAAGACCACACGCTGTCCCACGCTATACCATATTAAGTAAAAAAAATGTCGTAATGTATCCTCAGCTACTAAAAAATCAGAACACCTCGATCTTCGACGTTTCGAAAAACGAAACCATGAATCACCACAAGCATCAACGTTTACGAGGCATCAAACAATACGCATTACGGCCATGACAGCTGTACCCTACATGATACGAACTGCCTGCTTGTCTATATGACCTCCATTTTTGTAAAAATATTTTTGTGACTGTTGTTTTGCATCTGCGTACCGTCTGTAAAAAAAACTCCTTTGTAATGCCTGTCTCACATAACGTTTATATCCAAATGCTATTAAATTTTATTTTATTCAGAACTGATGAATATAACGCATGTTGGGTGTTTTTCCATCCTCACTTCTCAGCCTCGAAGTGTCTCACAGTGTATTCAGAGGCATAAATGAAACAAATTAAAAATATGAGAAGAACGTTCCTACGGCTGTGCTAATCGGAAGAATTACGCAAATCCATAATCTTTAGAAGGGCCACGGTACATAAGGTTGCAATAAGACAGAGAGGTTAAATATAAGACAGTAAAAATATAAAAAAGGGCATTAAAAAAAACACGAGCGCAGAATCACATTCAATGGGGTACGACGATAGACCTTGACCCTCGTAAATTACTATTTTGCAGGGACTCAGGTTTTAGACGGATTTTCTCCAATGGCAGTGACTCAACAGACACATATAATAAGGGATAAAAAAGGAGTATACAAAATTCACTCACACAAATACTCGACCGCTCGGGTATACCGATTAACCTGTTCCCATCGTTAATCACACTCACGCAAGCACTCAAGAGTTTAGACGCATTTTCTCCACACAAAAAAGAGAAGAAAGAGTAAATAAACAAGTTCACTCACGCTCAAATACTCAATCACTCTGGTTTGTAGATTGACCTTGACCCTCTTGAATCTCAATCATGCAGGCAATCAGGGTTTACATGGATATCTCCGATATATCTCCGCCTTAGCGCAACCTTTTATACGGTGCCTCTTCTAAAGATTACGACTTTTAAATTTTTATATTATGGGATGAAACGAATTGTCTGGAAAATCGGCTGTGTCAGAATTTCGCTTGCTGTGTGCACATCAGTGCATTAAAAATGCTCGAAAAGGAAGGACCCAGCCAGGTTGTGGTCGTAAGAAGATTACCAGAGAGATTATTGACCTTGACCCTCTTGAATCTCAATCATGCAGGCAATCAGGGTTTACATGGATATCTCCGATATATCTTCGCCTTCGCGCAACCTTATATACGGTGCTTCTTCTAAAGATTACGGCTTTTAGATATTTATTTTATCCGATGAAACAAATTGCCTGGGAAATCGGCCGTGTCTCGTTGTTAGAATTTCGCTTGTTGTGTGCACATAAGTGCATTTAAAATGCTGGAAAAGGAAGGACCCAGCCAGGTTGTGGTCGTAAGGAGATTACCTGAGACCACTATAAGAGACTGGAAGTGTCTCTGTATTGCGTAAACTCTCGAGACCGCAACGAAATCCACACAAGCAACTGAAATGGCTTCCGTCAGGGTGTGGCAAGTTAGTGAGTGGCTGGGGAATTTTATTTTAATACGTGCAAGATCCCACGTTGTCCCATCCCATCCCATGTTAAGAAAATATATACGATATAATAATTCGCTAAATTCTTCAACTTTACTTATAGACGAGCATATATCATTTAGCCCTCTTCTAAACGTGTGGAAAAACATTTGCTTTAAATTATTTTTATAACCGTATTTATGCGTCAGATTTTAATCTATTGCTGTCTTCATCAGAGGTGAGCTACCTTGAGGATATGTGGAAGGGACCTGATACACATTCAATCATTTCTTTCATGTGCTCCTAGATACAAACATACCCCTTGTTGCATAGGTGAAAGGCTATAATTATCCATCCAAAAATCGGGAACCGAGTCTTCAAAGGAAAATAGGTCGTATTCGAAGTTTGCACATTTGTTTGACATAATCGAAAATTAATTTTGGAAAGAGCTGTCAATTGAACCGACTTATTTGAATATAAATGCAAATGACGCTGTCAGTAACCTCTTTAATGTCCCCTAAGGTGAACAGCACTTTCTTTGTCTTTTTTAAAAGTTTCTTTCCTCGAAGATACATTAATTTTGAGGTATTTCAATGACACTTGAATGGAATTCCTGTCCTGAAAGTAATGTTCACTTTTGACTAAGATTAATTGTAACATACGCTGGGACATTTCGGTAGTAATCGGTCTTCCTCGTCACTTGTCCGAGTAGTCTTTGTCACCAATTTGAGACATAATGATATCAATTGTTCATTATTATGTCTTAGAAATGCAATTACTCTTAAGCGTAAATATGGATAATAAAAAAAATGAGAATAATTTAATGTAGCTCGTATTCTATTTGTGCAGCTCGAGGATTAACATGTTGCCACAGCATCGAAGACAGTGTTATTATAAATAGCTGATCATATATCGACTTACTGAATATCCTGCTGGCCATCTCGAGCGTTGGTGACCGGAAGTAAGATATTGCCAACATTCGCAACGCACAAGCACCAGTATTTATGCATACTATGTAAATAAGAGATTAACATGAACATCATGCGGCTAAAAATTCAACTATCCATTCACTTTGCAAAGAGGTATTTGTGGAATAATATATATATATATATATATATATACATTATAATTAGTACTTGTTCATGCAGACGATGAAAATCCACCATCATACTCTTAATCTAATCATTTTTATTTTTAATTACTTAATGTAACTTTGTTTTGCGTGCATGTAAGATATCATGTTAATGTTAAGGTTAACTGATTTTATGTTGGCATAAGTGAGTGAGAAATCTTGATGTTGGTTTGATCACGAATTGTATGGAGAAAGAACTGATTTCTCTAATGTCATCAGAATAACCACTTCTTCTGAAATAATGTGGGGAAATTGGGATTCTCTCCGAGTCAGAGATAATTAGTGTAACTGTGAAATACGTCTCCAACTCAGCTCTTAATAAGACGTTCATGTTCATTATATAAAAGGATCTATAAAAGAGTATTCATTACAGCAAACCTTTTAAATACTAGCCAAATCAATTTGGTTTTAGCCACCGTTACATGATATTAAAATCTCCTATTTTTCCTCGTTTTGAAATGGATGTTTGCTTGTTGTGTGCGGATTTTTTCATTTAAAATACTAAAAGGAAGGACCAGCCAGGTTGCGGTCGGAAGGAGATTACCTGGAGCCACTATATAAGACGAAAATTGCTTCAGCATCTCCAAAACTCGAGAAGACGCGACGAAATCAACACACAACTACAATGGCTTCCATCAAGATGTTTGTATTAGGTGAGTAGCTGGCGAATGTATTTTAATGTATACATGAACCTTCAATACCTCACGACTTCTCATATTAAAAAAATACATGTAAAGAAGTCATTGCACAATCTTCTGCTCCCCAGAATTAATCTTTCTGGTCTCATCACAACTTACCGGCAATTGGCTTGCAATTGCTACTATAAATCACAGGTATCTGCAATCTGTAAATCAATTTCTATCTTAATTAAATGTGAGATACATCTAGGGCATGTGATAGGTTGTGATTAATTATTCATTCATTTTTGACATTTACTACTAGTAAGTATTGTTCGAGGGAAGAAACGTTATAATTATCCATACACCAGGCATCAATCTGGACCATAGAAAAATATTTATTATATTTGATGCTTAAATTTCCTTGGATGAATTAGTTATTAATTTTCAAAGACATCTTATTATAAATATAATGATCATTTCACTGACTTGGTAAATTCCTTCAATAGGTGATTTATATTTTGTTTATCTAATTAATCAATTTAATCCCAGAGTGATGTATTTCTAAATTCCGAAGATACATGAACTAGAAGAAAATCGTCAATTTATAGACATTGAGTTTCCTTATTGTAAATCAGGGGGAATGATTTAAGATTTACTGTCACGTTCGGTGGTAATAGGTCTTGTCGTCTTCAGATAAATACTTTTCTGAGTGGTTTTCGTCACTATCCTAGGGCATAAGGGCATCACCATCACTATATCATTATACATCTCATAAGTGCAATTTTTCCTAATCGTAAATATGTGCAATCGATAAAATTATAATCAGTAAATGGATATATTTCCAATTTTTGTGCATCTCGAGGACCAACATGATTCCCCAGCGTCCCTGTGGAAACATATTGGAAAATAGTTGATCTTAAATCTACCGAATATTCTGTAAGCCAAATCGACTGCTGGTGGCTTAGAGTGAGTTATTGCACACATTCACTACGTACAGGGATCAATATTCATTCAGGGGAGAAGGAAACCTTGGTAGCGTAAGTGAAAAAGTATCAATGGGTTCTGGGTTTGAGTCGCGATCAAGTTAGATTTTCCATTATGGAAATACTGCCATTGTATTATCCTTCTAAACTCTTGCCTCGAAATATTTTCCTGCTAGCCCTGGTTTCGTTAAAGGGATGCCCCTTTCTTTTCAGCCGCCTTAGCCTGTGTGCTTGTCTTGAGTCTTCAAAAGGCGTCAGCGCAGGTTAGCCAGTGTCGACGGGGCTGCCCGGAAATTTTGGACCCCGTGTGTGGACGGAGGGCAAATGGAAGGACAATGGAGTTCTCCAACAGCTGCGAGCTTGATATCTACCGTTGCAAGAACCCCGGAGGTGAGATAAGTAAAAATTCAATGGCTTTGAATTCGATAAGTGGAAAACAAGAAAAACGGTGGGCATTATTCATAGTGGAGGAAACAATTTCATCAATACAATCAATCTGGAAGGAAATGCGTAATTTAAGTAATACGAAAAAGATTCCCAAAATCGATCACATTTTTCTTCTTAAAAAAATCAATAGTTTATTCAAAATTACTTTTTATACTCTCTGCAATTATAGTTTTGGATAATGATTTCTCACGAGAATGAAACCAAAATCCTTCCCGCAGGATCTTGAGTAATTGCTTTCAAACTTAAAGCCCTGAGGTCGGACCCGAGAGTAATTTCCACAGAACCCCTGCTTGAAAATTTAGTGGAGAGTATTCTGAGTTCAGTAATCCATCCGTTGGGTTAAGGGCATGGAAGTGAACACCCTGGCTCCTAGAGTTAAGAACATACTAAACATGACAATATTGCTCGTATTTGTATTAACGTGAAAATATCCCCTGAACTTGGAAGTTAACTTAAGAGCACGGTGTCGTAATCTTTTGTTTAAGGGCAATTGTTCACCGTATTATTAATGCTTGCCGTCCATTATGGGAAGAAAGCAAAACTAGAAGACTACCGTACGTTTGGTGATGGGCATAGCAGTGTACACCTGGGCTACTTCCGCGAAAAGCAGACTAATCATGATTCCGGGTTTCACATCCACCATTCTTTATTTGTATTCTAGCCTCATGCGAGTACCGCACCATTCCTTTAGATTTTAGCCTTCTAGCGCAGGATAGTTTTTAAATTTTAACAAAGAGTACGGCCCCTCTCGGGAGGTCGGCTAAGAGCAACCCTCCATCACGGAAATTATTTCTCAAAGCTGAACTTTATGTATAGTGGAGGGTGAGCAATTCCTTGCAAAAAGACTGTTTCCGCAATTTATTATTGAATGTATGGATTTATATTTTCCCGCAACTTAATTATTCAACAATTAATGAAGAAGGAAGATCATAATAAGGGAAAGAGTCCCACAATTCACGCCTCTTCATTACCCAAGTCCAATATTTCTACGTCTGAATCCCCTGCAAACCGCCGCCGTAAGGTATTTTGGTAGGATGTGGTAGGTCACCAGCCGTAATTATGACAATAGCTAAAAAGTGTCTGTTAGTTAATAAATCAAATTATATATAATTTAAAGATATATGCTTACGTTTTAGCCCGTTATCTTGTATTAGAAAAAGGAATTTTATTTTTGACCAATTGGATCGTAGGCTTATCTCTATTAATTAGCAATTCTTTCTGCCCTGTTCATGTAGTTTGCCTGTAGAAATATGTCTGCAGGGTCACATTAGAATTAATTTGATTAGAATTAGTCATGGAACTTTAGTCTTCATCATTTACCTGCTGAAATTGAAGAAAAAATTTCTTACATAGATATATCTGGAAACTGATCCGAAATAAAAAATAGTTGTTAGTTTGCAGAACATCTGGAGGAACTGACGTTGAAATGAATTAAATTTATGGCTGGTTGAGGTTGTTAATCCAAATATCTACCAGAAAAATTTAATTTTAGTGTGAATGTATATCTCCACTCGTATATCTTTAAGGAAATAACACTTTATTATGCATGTAAAAGCATTTACGAATTGAAACCTTTTTTTAGCATCCATTAGGTATTTTTTCTATTCAATTGGCCCAGCGGTATCTACATAAAAATAAATATTTAAGATTTTCATCCCAATTCTAAATCAGTATTTTTGCAAGAAGTACTTCCATTAGTCTTTAAGAAAAAATTGGTGTCGGCATTGGAATGCGCGTTAAAATTAGGATATAATGCACATTGTAACGTTTTCACAAATTTGAATTTTTTTGCATGCACACGATCAATTATAAAGTTTCTTGAAAAAGTATTCATTCCTTAATAGGTTACTAAAAGTCTAAGGGATATTCATGAAATATTTTCTAGAAAGGCTATCAGGGTTCACATAGATTTAGAAATATATATATAAATTATCCCCAGCATATACCCATTGAGCATCATTACTTCTGTTCTACAAGTAAATTAAAAATTCACGTTGCAATAAATAATATTGCACGATATGTCAGTTTTTTCCACTTTATTGATGATAACCCTCCAGGGTGCATAGTTTTTTTTACCGAACATTTCTAAGAATTTATCCAGTATTTTACATGTTTATTTCAATATAAACATATTAACGGATATATTAAATCTTTAATTATGTAATGACACATAATGAACTAAAATGTAAAATATATTGATACATATTATTATATTTTACATGTTTAGATCCTTAACGCATCAAATTTTGATATGTTTAAATTTTATGGAGCATGTGGCTAAAATTTTTTGTCATCTCTCTACAGTTATCGTGTCATCCAGGAGAGGAAAATGTGTGGGACGTGTCGGTTAAAGATCATCTTACATTGAAGAGATAAATAAGAACAACACATCTTAGGAAGCGTGTCTGCAGTCTCCTGGCTCTACTTTCATCTAACCCTTTGTGTTAGGTTACCAATTAAAGCCATGCAATAAAATCATTTGAAATAACTAAAACTGTATACTTTATTTAATGTATAAACCCTATGATACAAGGGTAATCCCCGTAAAAGTAAAGCCTGAGTTGTATATCAGATCCCGTGTTCGATTTCTGGGAGTGAATTATATTTTTTTATCTGTAAACCGACTATTCTCTTTTAGGTATATATAGAGAACACTTTGGTTTCAGTACTCCGTCCGTCGGATGGAAGTGCATTTAAGTGCAGGTCGTACTCGAAAAGCATACATGAGAGACTAAATTTGAATGACATGTCATTGTCACCGCAGAGATCTACCGTTGGCAAATATTTGGCAAAGTGACTGAACGGCAAATATTTGTAAATGTGACTGAAACCTCAGGTCTCGAACTATATGAAGGACAAATTTGAAAAGCAATACTCTAGTCACTGCATTAATTCGGAAAGTAGTGGGATTTGTAGGTGAAATAACTATTTACCATAAATCACACTGTTACCTGATCTGAAATTCAAAACAAACAATATCCATGGCCGAGGCAGGATTTGAATCCGAGACCTTTCGATCAGGAGGAAGGCGCATTACAGACCTTACTGTCGAGGCTTGGCAATAATTTGATCTCCGATTGCGAGGCAAAGGAACGTTGAAATATACTGGTAAATATTCGGCACATTCAAAAACCTATAAAGTATACTGCTAAGTACTAACTATAAATCAAGTAACATTCGTATGTTTACAAGTCGTAGCTTATTTCAAAACTGACTGTGGTATTAGCATCAAATAACATATTATAGGTTATTTATGCTTAGTAAAATCGGATGTAATACGTCCCATATTCGAAAAAACTCGATAACAGACTAAAAGCGTCTCGTACTTTATTCTAGATGACGCCCATAACAATGCACGCAGAGTTGGTTTATCTCCAGTACGGTGAATCAATCTCTGGACATCCAAGGACCTCCAACGATAAATGTAGGTGTTTTGAAGTAGACGGCCATGTAATGTAACCAACTGAGAATCTGAGCTAGAAATTTATCGTAAAAATAAATAATATATATCAAATTATTATTAAATAAGTATCATGGCGCTTGTAAGGGACCAGACATCTTTATACATAATATTTGCAACGTGTATCATTCTTCATAAAACAGAGAGGTTGAAAGATAAACAGGAAAGGTGAAGTGCGTTTGATAGAAAATAAAGGCGCGTATACTGCGTGAATAATCCGAATAATGTTCAACCACGAGGCAAGAGAAATGAACTACAAATGTGTGAAGGTCTGTCAAGTTCTTCACTGAGCTAGGTTCAGAATCAACGATGTTTCGAGGGAAAACTCATCAATTGTTTCCATGATATCGGATGACGTGTCCAGATAACTGGCCAGTATGTCTATGTGGATTTGGGATCTATTTAGGAAATGAAGCCCTGTTTATCGTTATTTCAAATTATTTTTGCTAACGAAAAATAATTGGGAATAAACGGAGCCAAAATAAACACGAAAGAAATTGAGCGAGCACAGGGTTTTCTTTCTGATGGCAATCGGATAATTGTATTGCTAAAAATAGTTTCGAAGATATGAAAGATAGAGCTAAACTAGCACCATTAACATCAAAGTTACCAAAATGTAACGTAGACATATTGAGACAGCTACCTGGAGATCACGGAGTTCATAACAACATCTTCAATTCACTACTGATTCCAAAAATTCCAGGGGAGCAGTTGACTTAACCCACATGCATTAAAAGTTATATTTCATTATGCAAGAAAAAGGAATTAAAAAAGAGAAAAAATCACTTACAGATGTAAATAAAACATCGATATAATGAACACTACATATTCATCAGATCATAATTTCACTATCCCAGGGAGGTATGAAAGATAATAGCAGCGAAGAGATTAAAGCTAAAATATTCCCATTAATTTTTCCTTCAACGATCGTCTTCATTATGTCCCAACACTCCAGGGCATCATGCCCTCTATTTCCCGTAAGACCAGATTTTGCTATGACGCTATGTATGGCCAAAGGTTAAGCATTTTAATATGGCAGCCTTGACTTTGGAACACCAACTTTTACGTTTGCACAGTTGTACATTACTAATTCCTGAGTAAAAAGAAAAAACAGTTGAAACGATACAAATGGATGACGAAGAAACATTTTTTGGATATTTTTTTCGACGTAATTTTTATGATATTACTAAAGACTTTTGGAGTCTTCAGTAATATTACTAAATATTATGTAATTTTATTAAAAACTTAATTACTAAATACTATTTATTTTTAACATTTAAAGATGATTCTCATTTGATTTTTGAACGTAACATTTGAGTACACATTCGCTAAAAATATCACTTTCTTTATCTTTAGTTCACTAAAAATTTTTAGAATTTTATAGGCATGTCCCCGAGAAAAATTCGGTCCTCTGACACGAGTAACCAAGAAGGAAACAGCAGTGGATAAATCGAGTAATTACGGCTAGTGTGTGGCTGCGGAGACCGGGAGGATGGAGAATTACGGGACTTTCTCAAGGCTGTAAACAATTGGATCCTAAGGGAAGTAAAAAATGTCAACATTTAGTAATTAATATAGAATTATTAACAGTACTATTTTCATAGCGAATTTGGGAATCAGAAGAAAGAGAAAAAAGCCACTGGCAAAAAGGCCTTCAGGATTAAGCTTTGGATTTAAATATGTAATACTTACCTACGTAATATGTAATACAAGTTCTGCAATGTAGTCTCAGCTGCTAAAAAATTTGAAAGCCTATATTTTACGTCGATCCGAAACATGTATCCATGAAGTATTTTAAGCACCAACGTAATTGAGACATCAAGTGAAACTCGAAGGATCCCGTACCTACACGATAGGAACTAGGCTTTTGCGATGAGTCGATTAATCGAAGTCATCGACGATGATTTCAGTCATCGCACGATGACGATGAATTTCATCGACCATCGGCAGCGATGAGAATCATCGATATCGATGAGTCGATGCGAATCATCGACGTCAATGAGTTGATGCGAAGCATTGATATCGATGAGTCGTGATGTGCTGCTGACACCAGAAAAGCTACCACTGCTGACGACCCCTTCCTGGCGGAGTTCCACAAGTACGAGAGGTCCCAGCTTTTTCCAAATCATCGGGCGTCCTACATTGGTATAGGGACAGGAAGGATGTGTATCCCCGCCCTCAGAATTACGCAAGGAAATACCTTTGTATTCTTACCACTTCAACGTCATCAGAGCGGATCTTCAGCGATGCAGGAAATGTTGTGCGGGACGACGGACTTGTACTCACCGATGAAAATACGGATATGAGAATTGTATTATACTACAACAAAGAGTTGTTGCTTAGTTTGTAACTTGGTGCTTGTTTCGCCTGTCGTTGCTTCAGTCTTCTCTTAATTGCCACAACAAACTGCCAACCGAGACATCTACATCGATCATTGATAGTCATCGATCATCGTAATTCATCGATCATCGTAACTCATCGATCATCGTAATTAGTCGATCATCGACATTCATCGATCATCGATAGTCATCGATCATCGTGTACACTCTATTCGATGATCGATGAGAGCCATCGTCATCGAAGCATTTCGATGAAATTTTTTCATCGAAAATCGATGACCAAAATCGGCCATTGCACAAGCCTAATATGAACTGTCTGCCTGCCTAACATGAGCTCTAATTTCGTAACAAACAATGATCACTTGTTTTGCGTCTGAGAACCATCTGTGCAAAAGTGAAATTTGCCTTGCATTCTTCACACAATTTTAAAATGAGGTTTCTAAAAAATTTTATTTTATTAAGGATTGAATAAATATGATGTACGCTGGGTGTTTAACAATCCACACACCTCGACCTCGAATTGACCTCTAGCGTATTTAGAGACGTAAATGTAACAAGTTGTCAGGAGAATCACAAGTTCTCGTTGAAATTGAGTTTCCTGTTGTCTTCATTTAAGCACATTTAAAATGTTCAAAAAGGAAGGAACCGGTCAGGTTGCGGTCATAAAGAGATTACCTGAGGCCACTATGTAAGACGGGAAGTGTCTCAGCATCGCCAAAACACAAGAGTACGCGACAGAATCATCACAAACAATTGAAATGGGTTCCATCTTAGTGTGTATAGTGTGCGTAGCTGGCGAACATGATTTTATTTTATAGAAGTCCACTCGCTGTCCCACGCTATACCATATCAAGTAAAAAATTGTCGTAATGTAGCGTCAGCTACTACATAATCAGAACACCTCGATCTTCGACGTTTCGAAAAAAGAATACATGAATCACCACTAATATCAACGTTTACGAGGCATCACACAATACGCATTACGGCCATGACAGCTGCTTCCCTACATGATACGAATTGTTTCCTTGTCTATATGAACTCCATTTTTGTAACAAATGTTTGTGACTGTTGTTTTGCATCTGCATACTGTCTGTGAAAAAAATTCCTTTGTAATGACTGTCTCACATAATGTTTATATCCAAATACTATTAAATTATATTTTATTCAGAATTGATGAATATAACGCATGTTGGGTGTTTATCCATCCTCACTTCTCAGCCTCGAAGTCTCTTACAGTGTATTCAGAGGCATTAATGTAACAAATTAAAAATATGAGAAGAACGTTCGGACGGCTTTGCTAATCGGAAGAATTTCGCAAAAGCCGTAATCTTTAGAAGGGCCACGGTACACAAGGTTGCTCGAAGACAGAGAGGTTAATATAAGACAGTAAAAAGATAAAGAAGGAAATAAAAAACAAACACGAGCGCAAAAACTCAACCAACGGGTTACGTCGATAGACCTAGACCCTCGTAAATTACAATTTTGCAGGGACTCAGGGTTTAGACGGATTTTCTCCAATGGCAGTGACTCCACAGACACATATAATAAAGGATAAAAAAAGGAGAATACAAAAATTCACTCACACAAATACACAACCGCTCAGGTATGCTGATTAACCTGTTCCCTCGTTAATCACACTCACGCAAGCACTTCGAGTTTAGACGCATTTTCTCCGGTGTCAGTGGCTCAATAGACACACATAAAAGGGAAGAAAAAGTAAATAAACAAAGTCACTCACGCTCAAATACTCAATCACTCGGGTATGTAGATTGACCTTGACCCTCGTGAATCTCAATCATGCAGGCAATCAGGGTTTAGATGGATATCTCCGATATATCTCCACCTTCGCGCAACCTTATATACGGTGCTTCTTCTAAAGATTACGGCTTTTAGATTTTTATTTTATCCGATGAAACGAATTGCCTGGGAAATCGGCCGTGTCTCGTTGTTAGAATTTCGCTTGTTGTGTGCACATAAGTGCATTTAAAATGCTGGAAAAGGAAGGACCCAGCCAGGTTGTGGTCGTAAGGAGATTACCTGAGACCACTATAAGAGACTGGAAGTGTCTCTGTATTGCGTAAACTCTCGAGGCCGCAACGAAATCCACACAAGCAACTGAAATGGCTTCCGTCAGGGTGTGCCCAGTTGGTGAGTGGCTGGGAAATTTTATTTTAATACGTGCAAGATCCCACGTTGTCCCATCCCATCCCATGTTAAGAAAATATATACGATATAATAATTCGCTAAATTCTTCAAATTTACTTATAGACGAGCATATATCATTTAGCCCTCTTCTAAACGTGTGGAAAAACATTTGCTTTAAATTATTTTTATAACCGTATTCATGCGTCAGATTTTAATCTATTGCTGTCTTCATCAGAGGTGAGCTACCTTGAGGATGTGTGGAAGGGACAGGATAATAATTCAATCATAATCTTCATGTGCCCCTAGATACATACATACCCCCAGTTACATGGGTGAAAGGCTATAATTATCCATCTGAAAATCAGTAACCGAGTCTACAAGGGAAAAGAGATCTTATTCGAAGTTTGCACATTTGTTTGACATCATCGAAAATTAATTTGGAAAGAGCTGTCAATTGAGCAGACTTATTTGAATATAAATGCAAATAACGCTTTCACTAACCTCTTTAATGTCCCCCTAGGTGAATAGCACTTTCTTTGTCTTTTTTAAAAGTTTCTTTCCTCGAAGAGACATTAATGTTGAGGTATTTCAATGACGCTTGAACGGACTTCCTGTCCTGATAGTAATATTTACTTTTGACTAAGCATGATTGTAACATACGTTGGGACATTTCGGTAGTAATCGGTCTTCCTGGTCACTTGTCCGAGTAGTCTTTGTCACCAATTTGAGACATAATGATATCAATTGTTCATTATTATGTCTTAGAAATGCAATTACTCTTAAGCGTAAATATGGATGATAAAAAAAATGAGAATAATTTAATGTAGCTCCTATTCTATTTGTGCAGCTCGAGGATTAACATATTGCCACAGCATCGAAGACTGTTATTATAAAAAGCTGATCATATATCATCTTACTGAATATCCTGCAAGCCATCTCGAGCGTTGGTGACCGGAAGTGATTTAATGCCACATTCACAACGTACAGGCACCAATATTTATGCATACTATGTATATAAGAGATTAACATGAACATCATGTGGATAAATATTCAACTATCCATTCACCTTGCAAAGAGGTATTTGTGGAATAATACATACATACATCATAACTATTACTTGTTCATGCAGACCATGAAAATCCACCATTATACTCTTTATCTAATCGTTGTTATTTTTAATTACTTAATGTAACTTTGTTTTGTATGTGTGTAAGATATCATGTTCATATTAAGGTATATTGATATTATGGTGGCATAACTTAGTGAGAAATCTTAATGCTGGTTTGATCACGAATTGTATGGGGAACGAACTGATTTCTCTAATGTCATCAGAATAACCACTTCTTCTGAAATAATGTGGGGAAATTGGGATTCTCTCCGAGTCAGAGATAATTAGTGTACCTGTGAAATACGTCTCCAAGTCAGCTCTCAATAAGACGTTCATGTTCATAAAATAAAGATGGATCTTTAAAAGAGTATTCATTACACCAAACTTTTTAAATACTGGCCAAATCAAGTTGGTTTAAACCACCGTTACATGATATTAAAATCTCCTATGTTTCCACGTTTTGAAATGTAGTTTTGCTTGTTGTTTGCGGATTATTTCATTTAAAAGACTCGAAAAGGAAGGACCAGCCAGGTTGCGGTCGGAAGGAGATAATCTGGAGCCACTATATAAGACGAAAATTGCTTCAGTACCTCCAAAACACGAAAGAACGCGACGAAATCAACACAGACGACTGAAATGACTTCCGTCAGGATGCTTGTAGTTGGTGAGTAGCCGGCGAATGTATTTTAATTTATGCATGAACCCTCAATACCCCACGACTTCCTATGTTAAAAAAGATACATGTGAATAAGTCATTCTATTCTGCTGCTCCACATAATTTATGTCTCTGATCTCATCACAAGTAACGGGAAATAATTTGGCTTGCAATTACTAATAATAATCAATGGTATCTGCAATCTATATATCAATTGCTATCTTCATTAAATGTGAAACACCTCGAGGGTACGTGATAGGTTGTGAATAATTATTCATTCTTTTTTACATTTACTACTAGTATGTATTGTTCGATGGAAGAAATGTTATAATTATCCATACACCAGGTATCAATCTGGACCATAGAGAAATATTGATTACATTTGATGCTTAAATTTTTTTGAATGAATTAGTTATTAATTTTCAAAGTTATCTTATTATAAATATAATGATTCTTTCACTGACTTGGTAAATGCCTTCAATAGGTGATTTATATTTTGTTTATCTAATTAATCAATTTATTCCCTCAGTGATGTATTTCTAAATTCCTATGATACCTGGACTAGAAGAAAATCGTGAATTTATTGACAATAAGTTTTCTTATTGTAAATCAGTGGGAATGTTTTAAGATTAACTATCAGGTACGATGGTCAGTTTCCTGGTAATAGGTCTTGTCGTATTCGGATAAATACATTTCTGAGTGATCTTCGTCACTAACCTAGGGCATAGTGACATACACCATCACTTTATCATTTTACATCTCATAAGTGCAATTTCTCCTAATCGTAAATATGGGTAATCAATAAAATTATGATGAGTAAATGGATGTACATATTTACAATTTTTTGTGCATCTCGAGAACCAACATGATTCCCCAGCCTCCCTGTGGAAACATGCTGGAAAACAGTTGATCTTACACCTACCGAATATTCTGTAAGCCAAATCGACGGCTGGCGGCTGAGAGTGAGTTATTGCCAACATTCACTACGTACAGGGTTCAATATTTATTCAGGGGAGCCTTGGTAGCGTGAGTGAAAAAGTATCAGTGGGTTCCGGGTTCGAGTCAAGGTAGATCTTTCTTTGTGGAAATACTGCCATGGTATTCTCCTTCTACACTACGGCATCGAAAACTTTTCCTGCTAACCGTGAGTTCGTTAAAGGGATCTTTCTTTTCAGCCGCCTTAGCCTGTGTGCTTGTCTTCAGTGTTCACGAGGCGTCAGCGCAGGTTGGCCGGTGTCAGCGGAACTGCCCGAGGATTTTCAATCCCGTGTGTGGACGGAGGGCAAATGGAAGCACAATGCAGTTCTCCAACAGCTGCGAGCTTGATATCTACAGTTGCAGGTTCCCCAGAGGTGAGATTTAAAAAAATTCAATGCATTTGAATTCGATAAGTGGAAACCATGAAAAACTGTGGGCACTAATAATTGTGGATGTAAAAATTTCATCAATACAATCAATCTGGAAGTAAATACTTCATTAAAGTAACACGAAAAAAATTCACAAGATCGAAAACCTTTTTTTCTTCTTAAAGAAATCAATAATTTATTCAAAATTAATTTTTATACTCTCTGCAATTATTGTTTTGTATAATGATCTCTCAAGAGAATGTAACCAAAATCCTCGCAATATCGTCAGTCAATACTTTCAAACTTAAGGCCCTGAGGTAGGACCCTGAGAGATATTTCTTTAAAAGCCCTGCTTTAAAATTACGTGGAGAGAATTCTGAGTTCAGTAATCCATCCGTTGGGTTAAGGGCATAGAAGAACACCCTGGCTCCTAGAGTTAAGAACAGACTAAACATGACGACATTCCTCGTATTTGCATTAACGTGAAAATATCCCTGAACTTGAAGTTAACTTAAGAGCGCGGTGTCGTAATCTTTTGTTTAAGGGCCATTATTCACCGTTTTGTTAATGCTAGCCGTCCAATATGGGAAGAAAACATATCTGGGAGACTAATGTTAAATAGAAGTCGATTCATTTCCAGCAGACTATAATGCAGTGCCACTGCATGTATGGTAAGTGCTTTCCAGCAGTGAATACTGAAGAGGATGCTAGCACGTAACGCTCAACAAGTTCGGTGTAACATACGTCAGTTCATGGGCATACTAGTGTACACCTGGGCTTCTTCCGCGAAAAGTAGAGTAATCCTGACGCCGGGTTTCACATCTACCATTATTTATTTCTATTCTAGCCTCATGCCAGTACCGCACCTTTCCTCAGATTTTAGCCTTCAATCGCAGGATAGTTTTTAAATTTTAATAAAGACTACGACCCCTCTCGGGAGGTCGGCTAAGAGCAACCCTCCATCACGGAAATTATTTATCAAAGCTGAACTTTATGTATAGTGGAGGGTGAGCAATTCCTTGCAAAAAGACTGTTTCCGCAATTTATTATTGAATGAATGGATTTACATTTTCCCGCAACTTAATTATTCAACAATTAATGAAGAAGGAAGATCAGAATCAGGGAAAGAGTCCCACAATTCACGCCTCTTCATAACCCAAGTCCAATACTTCTACGTTTAACTCCCCTGCAAACCGCCGCCGTAAGGTATTTTGGTAGGATGTGGTAGGTCACCAGCCGCAATTATGGCAATAAGCTAAAAAGTGTCTCTTAGTTAATAAATGAAATTATATATAATTTAAAGATATATTATATGCTTACGATTTAGACTGTTATTTTGTGTGAGGAAAAGGAATTTTATTTTTGTCCAATTGGATCGTAGGCTTATCTCTATTAATTAGCAATTCTTTCTGCCCTGTTCATGTAGTTTGCCTGTAGAAATATGTCTGCAGGGTCACACTCGTATTAATCGTATATCTTTAAGGAAATAACACTTTATTGTAAATGTAAAGGCATTTACTAATTGAAACATTTTTTTAGCATTCATTATGTATTTTTTCAATTCAGTTGTCCCTGCGGTATCTAAATGTGAATTTTTTTGCATGCACACGACTTCATGTCTCAATTATAGAGGTCCTTGAAAAAGTATTCATTCCTTAATAGGTTACTAAAAGTCTAAGGGATAGTTATGAAATATTTTCTAAAAAGGCTATCAGGGTTCACATAGACTTAGAAGAATATAAATTATCCCCAGCATATATCCATTGAGCATCATTACTTTCAGTTCTATAAAGAAATTCAAAGTTCACATTGCAATAAATAATATTATATGATATGTCAATTTTTTCCTCTTTAGTGATGATAACCCTCCAGGGTGCATAGTTTTTTTAACCGAACATTTCTAAGAATTTATCCAGTATTTTACATGTTTATATCAATATAAACATATTAACATATATATTAACCGTTTAATTATATAATGACACATAATGATCTAATTTGTAAAATATATTGATACATAAATATATTTTACATGTTTAGATCCTTAACGCATCAAATTTTGATATGTGTAATTTTCATGGAGCATGTGGCTGATATTTTGTCATCTCTCTACAGATATCGTGTCATCCACGAGAGGAAGATGTGTGGGTCGTGTTGGTTAAAGATCATCTAACATTGGTGAGATAAATAAGGACAACGCATCTTAGGAAGCGTGTCTGCAGTCTGCTGGATCTACTTTCATCTAACCCTTTGTGTTAGGTTACCAATTAAAGTCATGCAATAAAATCATTTGAAATAACTAAAACTGTATACTTTATTTAATGCATAAACCCTATGATACAAGGGTAATCCCCGTCAAAGTAAAGCCTGAGTTGTATATCAGATCCCGTGTCCGATACTGGGAGTGAATTATATTTTTTTTATCTGTAAACCGACTCCTCTTTTAGGGCTATATAGAGAACACTTTGGCTTCAGTACTCCGTCCGTCGGATGGAAGTGCATTTAAGTGCAGGTCGTACTCGAAAAGCATATATGAGAGCCTAAATTTGAATGAAATGTCATTGCCGCCGCAGAGATCTACCGTTGGCAAATATTTGGCAAAGTGACTGAACGGCAAATATTTGTAAATGTGACTGAAACCTCAGGTCTCGAGCTATATGAAGGACAAATTTGAAAAGCAATATTCTAGTCACTGCATCAATTCGGAAAGTAGTGGGTTTTGTAGGTGAAATAACTATTTACCATAAATCTCACTGTTACCTGATCTGAAATTCAAAACAAACAATATCCATGGCCGAGGCAGGATTTGAATCCGAGACCTTTCGATCAGGAGGAAGGCGCATTACAGACCTTACTGTCGAGGCTTGGCAACAACTCGATCTCCGATTGCGAGGCAAAGGGATGGTAAAGTATACTGCAAATATTCGGCACAATAAAAATCCTACGCTATAAATCAAGTAACATTCGTATATTTACAAGTCGTAGCTTATTTCAAAACTGACTGTGGTATTAGCATCAAATAACATATTATAGGTTATTTCTGCTTAGTAAAATCGGATGCAATACGTCCCAATTTCGAAAAAACTCGATATCAGACTAAGAACTCGAAATTTATCGTGAAAATAAGTAATATATCCAATTATTATTAAATAAGTATCGTGGTGCTTGGAAGGGACCAGGCATCTTTATATATAATATTTGCAACGTGTATCATTCTTCATAAAACAGAGAGGTTGAAAAATAAACAGGAGAGGTGAAGTGCGTTTGATAGAAAATAACGGCGCGTATACTGCGTGAATAATCCGAATAATGTTCAACCACGAGGCAAGAGAAATGAACTACATCTGTGTGAAGGTCTGTCAAGTTCTTCACTGAGCTAGGTTCAGAATCAACGATGTTTCGAGGGAAAACTCATCAATTGTTTCCATGATATCGGATGACGTGTCCAGATAACCTGCCAGTATGTCTATGTGCATTTGGGATCTATTTATGAAATGAAGCCCTGTTTATCGTTATTTCAAATTATGTTTGCTAACGAAAAATAATTGGGAATAAACGGAGCCAAAAACAACACGAAAGAAATTGAGCGAGCTCAGGATTTTCTCTTTCTGGTGGCAATCGGATAATTGTATTGCTAAAAATAGTTTCGAAGACATGAAAGATAGAGCTAAACTAGCACCATTAACATCAAAGTTACCAAAATGTAACGTAGACATATTGAGACAGCTACCTGGAGATCACGGAGTTCATAACAACATCTTCAATTCACTACTGATTCCAAAATTTCCTGGGGAAAAGTTGACTTAACCCACATGCATTAAAAGTTATATTTCATTATGCAAGAAAAAGGAATTAAAAAAGAGAAAAATCACTTACAGATGTAAATAAAAACATAGGTATAATGAACACTATATATTCATCAGATCATAATTTCACTATCCCAGAGAGGTATGAAAGATAATAGCAGCGAAGAGATTAAAGCTAAAATTTTCCCATTAATTTTTCCTTCAACGATCGTCTTCATTATGTCCCAACACTCCAGGGCATCATGCCCTCAATTTCCCGTAAGACCAACTTTTGCTATGACGGCCTTTTGTATGGCCAAAGGTTAAGCAATTTAATATGGCACCCTTGACTATGGAACACCAACTTTTACGTTTGCAAAGTTGTACATTATTAATTCCTGAGTAAAAAGAAAAAACAGTTTAAACGTGTTTTTAACGCCAGAAAATCCTAGGCATATACCTAAGTGTGCTAGGATTTTTGAAATAAAATGGACGTCAATCACAGCATGATACAAATGGATGCCGAAGAAACATTTTTTGGATATTTTTTTCGACGTAATTTTTATAATATTACTAAAGACTTTAGGAGTCTTTAGTAATATTACTAAATATTATTTAATTTTACTAAACACTAAATTACTAAATACTATTTAATTTTAACACTTGAAGATTATTCTCATTTGATTTTTTTTAATGAAACGTATGAGTACAAATTTGCTAAAAATATCACTTTCTTTTTCTTTAGTTCACTAAAAATTTTTAGAATTTTATAGACATGTCCCCGAGAAAAATTCGGTCACCTGATACGAGTAAACAAGAAGGAAACAGCAGTGGATAAATCAAGTAATTACGGCTAGTGTGTTGCTGCGGTGACCGGGAGGGTGGAGAATTACGGAGTGAAATGGAGTCGGAATCCATTATTATTAATTATTCTTAATTCTCTTCCTCGGTCATCAATCGATGCTTTGCATTTCCTAGTTTCTTGAGATGAGATTATTTTTTTTCTCTTATCTTGACTTCTTATGCGGCGGCTTTCTCATCTCCATTGACCGTGATTAGTTTCTTTTCAAGGATGTGTATTCAGGTAAGATTTTGTAAGACAAGAGTTTTCGGCTTTAATGTTGCCAGGTGATAGAACGACATAGCTATTACTATCGAGAACTTAATAGCATTCTAACTATGATTGAATAAAATTGTTATATATTTTCACCATGACCTCACAAGCTTTTAAGTGGCTATCACGATGTGAAGGGTGTTGTTTCTGGGTGCGTAACGCGTATCCAGATACATAATCTTTCTACTTGTTGCCTGCACATCAAAGCATTTAAAATGTTCGAAAAGGAAGGACCCTGTCAGGTTAAGGTCGGAAGGAGATTACCCTAGGCCACTATATAACACGGGAAGTTCTCTGAAAATCCAAAATTCGAGAAGACGTAACAAAATCAACACAGGCAACTGAAATGACTTCCGTCAAGATGTTCCTGAATGGTGAGTAACTGGCGAATGTGAATTTTATTTATATGTGATCCCTCGTCTAGATCGTCGTAATCGGTCATTTTAGAGCATTAGAGCATTTTTCAACCATTTTCCACCCCTTTACGAATTAGAAAAATGCAATTTTTAGCAAACAACTTCAATTATTCATAAAATATTAGAGACACAGCATCTAGCTTTCGAGAGTACATTTACAATAATAATTTTAAAAAACCCCAAGGTTAAATTAAAAATATAAACTTGTTTTCTTTACAATATTATCTGATCTACTTTCATCGAACCTGTATCAGGTTGCCAATTATAGTCATGCAATAAAATGATTGAAAGAATTTATTCAGTTATTCACTGTATAACCCCTATTTTACAAGGTCATTTTCGTCAAGGTAGGATAGAGAAAGCGTGAATTGAATATACTATGGTCCGTGTTCCAATCCTGAGAAGAATTATGTCTTTTATCTTTAAAACCGACCACTATTTTAGTGCTAAATAGATAGCACTTCGAGTTTAGTACTGCGTCTGTCGGTTGGGACTTAAAATGTTGGCCCCCTTTAAGGCGCCTTAAGTTAAGAGCAAGAAAATGAGGACCACGTTCTTTTCTCCATACTTCCTGTTTACCATTTCCTTAACCAACATTTATTCCTGTTTGGAAGTGTTTTTAAGTACGTCGTACTCGAAAAGCATCCACGAGAGCCTAAATTTGAATGATATCTGTTATTGTCGCCGCTGAGATCTACCGCCAGCAGTAGGTGTTTGGAAAGGCGACTGAAACCTCAGGTCTCCAGCAACATTTAAGGACAATTATTATGTCCAGATGAAGGATTTTTGGGAGTTAATGATGTGTATCGAAAACGTATCACGGAACTCTATTAACTTAAACTTTCTGAAAGGTGGATAGGGGGTGACAGCTTATCGTCCTAACCGACGGGCGAGTTTCTCACTTGAATTCGGTGTATTGCGTTGGTGTGGTCACCATCTGGTGTAGTGGGAAATTAACACGGGAGGGATACATGTCCTCCCTGTGGCGTCTACTGTTTGAAAATTTGCGTGCTTAAGCACTTCTGCCTTGTCGTTGTTGCTGTCACTGTCCCTAGGAGCAGGTTAGCGCTGATTGGGCAGATCAAGAGGCATCCAAATCGTGCACTCAGCCGCCAAACGTCATATCACCCTCTATGAGCCTCGCATTACGGCTCGTGACGGGTTCACATCTGACTGGTTCGAGCATCTAACATTCGTGAAATAATTTCTGCTTTTATCATGGTAAATGCCCCCACAGCTGAGTTGACGTGCACCATTTTGAAGCTGGGATTTATTGTAGTGTACAGTGGAATAATGAGAAGAAACTTGTCGCTTACCGTAAAGGAAGTCATCTTGGGTTTAACATTTCACAAACGGCGATCCAATAGACGGAGTATTAAAATTTATGCTTTTTCCTCAGAGAATTTACATAGAGGTCGGATTACACTATTGTAAACCACCAATTCTGGTGATCTAATTCGATGGTAAACACTCTAGTCATTGTTCAATTAGAGAAGTAGTAGGTTTTGTAGGGAAATTGATTGTTCAAGTCAAAACACAGCGTCTGACCTGAGCTGAAACTTAAAATGAACAATATCTATGGCCGAGGTGTGTTTAAATTCCAGACCTTTATATTGGCAGGATGGCTCCTTGCCAACCTTATGGCGGCTTTACACGGGAGCAACAAGAGGCGCTGCCTGGGCACTGGTGTATGCGGCGTACCGCCGAATTCTGTTGCCTTGATGGGGTAACCGCGATGCCGCATGCCGCAAAATACCCGGTTGCCACGATCCATACCTCGAAAGGATACAGGTCTGGTTGACCGCATTCAGTTTTGCTCACGGAGTAGAGCAAGCACACATTTTGTACAAAGTTCGGAATATAGACAAGCTCCTGATTTCTTTAGCTCGACTTGAGAATAATTTCCCTCCTAGCCTTCATTGTCCACGAGGATCAAGGCTTTGGGTGGTAACTATGGCGAGGATGATTTTTGAGCTGAGCTTGTGTACCGATAGATCTTCTATCAGTGCACAAGCTCAAGACAGGATCAGGAGTTGTTGTTGCCATGACGTATTTTTCACCAGAAGATATGTCTCCTCTTCGATTAGTAATTGCCGCGAAAAAAATACACTTTTGGGCATCACTTATAAGGATGCAAAAATTATCATGAGAATATATAAGTGCTAAATCAACTTGCTGAAAAATATAGATTAAGTGTTGACGTGGTGAAAGAGTAAATCAAGAACTTAAGACCCAGCATCCATCGGCGAACATTACATGCTGTGTGAGAAGAAATTGTGGCTCATCCCAGGAATAAGGCGTAGTTTGTCTACTGAAATTTTATAAGAGTTCGATGAACCAAGGCAGGGGTACAACACGATAGAGCTTCCCGTCAAGAGAGAACAAATGGTGTGGAAAATACCAAGTCACTTCAAAATCTCGGCCAATTTCCTTCCATCCCTGCCCAGTAATCTGAATCTAGAAAAATCAAACAATGAAATGCACGAAGTAAGCTTTGCTATATTGATTTATGTAACCAAAATTAAGGCCTGTGAGTGAGGAGCATGGTGATCGGTTTGACCTGAACATTAGCCATATGGAATGAAGGTACCAGGAATATTGAGAGTATGCAAGTATTGGTATGGTACGTGCAGAGGGGTCAAAAGAATATGAGAAGAAAAACCGTTGTGATGTAAATGTTTGAATGACGCCACTGTCGTATAAAAATTGTGTTATTCATTTTTTTTTGCACTAAATCCTACTACTTTTTGAAGTGATGTTATATCTGAATTTATCTAATAATGGCCTTAGTTGCATTAAATAAGTATGTATTGTTAGTAGCTTAAAACATTGACAAAAAATCATTCAACATCATCATCGGTCAACAATCCTAGGATTGGTTTGTCGCAGCCCTTCACTCGAATCTTCTATTGGCCAATCTCTCCATATTGACGTAGCTCCTCTCTTTTACATCCTTCACAAATTGCTCCATATATCGCATACGAGCCCTGCCTTTTCCATTCTTTCCGTTCACTTTTCCTTCGACGATCGTCTTCATCAGGCCATCGTGTCTTAAAACGTGACCTATTAAGATGTCCCGTGTTTTTTTAAGGTTTTTAGTAGACATGTCTTTTCTCCCACTCTTTTTAAGACTTCTTCGTCGTTCACTCGATCGATCCATTTTATCTTCAGCATTCTTCGATAGCACCACATTTCAAATGCTTCCAGCCTGGACTTCTCCACTGCTGTAATTGTCCATGCTTCGCTGTCATATAGTAGAATGATACAGATGTATGTTCTAATGAAATGCTTCCTCACTTCCACGCTTGTATTTGCAGCTGTAAGCAGAATCTACTTTTAGTAAAATGCCCTCTTCGGCTGGGCAATTTTACTGGCAATTTCTCTTTTACTTCGTCCATCGCTGGTTACTCGGCATCCCAGGTAACAGAACTCTTTCACCTCCTCGGTTTTTTGTATTCCTAGTTTAACATTTGTCCAAGCTTTTTTTCTGTTACTGGATACCAATACCTTAGTCTTATTTTTATTGACCTTCAGGTGATATCTGGCAATTTTTCTTTCCATATTTCCTAGTGCCTTCTTTAAATCTCCTGCTTCTGCCATGACTGCTATGTCTTCGGCGAATCGCAGCATGCTGATTTTCTATCCATGGATACTCACTCCCGGAGACATTTCTTTGACTTCTTGGATGCTTTTTCGATGTAGATATTGAATAGTACGGGAAACAGTGCACAGCCTTGTCACACCCCTTTCTTTATGCTTGCTTCTGTACTGCTGGGTCCTGATTTGATTATGGCCACCTGGTTTTCATACAAGCTGTGGATAACTCTTTGGTCATTGTATGATAATCCAGTTTCTTTCAGAATATTTGGCATCAAGTTCCAATCGACGTTGTCAAACGCCTTCTCTAAATCTACAAATGCAAGCGTCGGTAGATTCTTCTCTATTTCCTTCTCTAGTATAAGTAGCCTGAGGGCCAAAATCGCTTCTCTTGCGCGCTTGTTTTTTCTGAACCCAAATTGGTCCTCCTACAGGAACTCCTCAGATTTTCGTTCTATTCTCCCATATTATCGACTTCATTTTCCTCTTCGATTACTTCTGCTCTATGATACCTTCCATTCTTCATTGTTCTTAGTATTCCTTCCATCTCTTCACTTTGTCATTGTGTTCAATTAAGAGTTTTATATTCTTTTCCATGATGGTATTGCATCTTGCAGCACCGTTCCTTGAATGATTCCTCACCATACTGTAGGCAACTTCCACATTTCCATATTCTAGGTTGCTTTGTACATCTTCGCATAGAGCCTTCATTCACATTTCCCTTGCTTTAACCGCTTTACGGTTTATTTAATTCCTAATTGTTTTATAGCGTAGTTGTCCTTCTTCAGTTTCCACATTTATATATTTTCTTCTCCTCTCATCAATTCTAAGACCTCTTCTGTAATACATAGCTTCTTCTTGATAATTTTTCTTCTTCCCTGAACTTCTTTTGCTGTTTTCTGTGGCCCGATTTTGATGTTCTCCCATCACTTTTCCACTGATATCACAGTCAAATCCTCTTCAATCTTGTTTTCCACTGCCTTCTGAAAGGCCAGCCGTTGTTGAGGTTCCTGTAGTTTCTCTACCTGCCAAACGTTCTGCATTGATTTCTTCAATTTCTCGAGTTTTAAGTGCCAATTCATTATCGCTAACAAGGAGACATCACGAGACTGATGTTCGGGGTCCAAATGTCGAAACTATTTTCTGTAACTATAGAGGGGATGCGGGAAAATTGTCACGGCTTTCTTCCCCATAGGCCCGGGTTCGCGAGAAAAACGCAACTGAAGGTCCTTCGTATAAATTCTTTATAATGCACGAATTGTTATTAATATCTTTCTTGGCAGAATGGGGTAAGGCGCCTCCGCAGGCATGTAGAATGCGGCATGTAGAATGCGGCAACGTGGGTTCGCGGCCAAGAGGATGCAATTTTTTCTCTATCGAATACTTTACGGAATCACTGTTAAATGCCCAATCCCATACCTTTACGGCAATAACAGCAACATTTTTATTTTCACCCTATTTGCTGGATTTTCAATCAACCCCTTTGGGGAACCCACGGAACAAATTTCGTGATTCTCTGTTTGCCCGATAATAGGCTTCACGTGCCGACAGGCCTAAAATGTTTAGTTTTTAATGCACAAGGGTACTTCCGTGAATAGGATAGACTTCGACTTATCATGGGACTTTCTCAAGGCCGTAAACAATTAACGGATAATTACTTTTTAACACACAGCAATAGATGCACTCAAAATTTCACAGGAAGCTCGCTGGAATAATGACTTTTTAACTCAATTTTTCAGGTCAATAGTGAACTTCACTTTGGCAGAAAAGATATAGTAACTGTTAAGTGAAGTTAAGTGGAGAATATTTGCAATGAGATTTTTGTGGAAGAACATAGTTTATTGAAGCGAAGCCTGTATTGTGGGGGAGGGGAAGATGATAGATAGCAGCGCAAAAAATATCTAGTAATGATAACTATTTCTTTTCCCACCTCATGTTTATTTCAATTTAAGGAATTTAACTTCCCATTCATGGCGTAGACTTGCACATCTCATAAAAACATTTAAAGCAAAGAATAGCTCTGCACCAAGAACATATTATAAAGCTCCCACCGGAGCAAATACACTATCGTGACCGGAGATCTTGTGGGAAACATAATTCTCGGACATTCGGAAACACTGTTCTATCTTCTACTAGTTTTGATGCATACCATGCATAGCTAATCATGTCGCTGAATGCATGGGAAGATAGCTGATGGTGGATCAATGAATGAATTTTAATACCATCCTCTCGGGATGTAATTTTTCGTTCTTCTTTGAACAAATAACTGTAATTTTGCAGCCTCATTCGCATCTCATTGCAAATATTTTCCACTTAACTTCGACAACGTTTACTATCTCTTTCCTGCAAATAGTTTAATTTCTATATTTGATAGTTTTCTTTTTTCTTTCTTGTGAGCTTGTTCTTATTGTTGATTTAATGTGTATACTTTGTTTGATAACCATTTATTTACAACCCGACCTAGTGGTTGCCAAGAATAGTCCTATCATAGATACTTTCTTTGGCTGAAGACTGGTATCCGGCCACAAATTCATACGGATTTGAGAGCGTTCAATTTACAGTTGGTGGGTACTATTCTCCACGACTATACTCTTTCAGTAAAATAGTTAATTGCTGCAATATGGCATGACTGAAAAATATGTCTGCAAATCAGCTTTCAAAAAGACGACACAAGTTTTAAACAATTATGGTGCTTTAAATGAAAATCGTTATACCTAAATATCTCCAAAGGAAATTATTCCTAGAGCAAATAAAAAATATATATCCATCTAAATAATGCTTTCCAAATTAGGTTGGGTTAAGCCGCTATTATGTCTTTTTAAAATTGATAATCTTTCCCAGGGTCGTGGTGGCCTAGTGGGTAGAGCAATGAGCTACTATGAGCTACACTGAGTAACTATGTGATGCAGTGCTTTTACTTAATGGAGACCTGTTAGATATTACAGTCACGTACAACTAAGTGCTTGTCATTTGGTTAAAAACTGCAACTCAATTGAACCTTCCACCACCTCTAATATTGCGTACAGTACATTTATTTTTGCAAAACACCCTAACCAGAACCAAAGTTAATTTACGACAATTATTCTTTTGTATACCAAGATTAAGAACCTTTCAGCTTGTACTTGAAAATTGATATTTTCAACATTTCCATCCATACCATTAAAACTTAATTAACTTTCTCCAACACTAAGTGCTTGATACAAATCTAAAGCACCACCCATCACACTCTATGTAGTCATCGCGCTACTTAGAAATACTGTTTGCACTTTTAATCTTGGCTGCAACTGTTACTCAATAATTTAGTCATATCTTTAAATATCGGTTCAAATGTTAGGTTAAATGATGGATAAATACTACGGATGCTAAGGGAACTTTAAAAAATTATATTTTTAGTGGCCGATACACAAATATTTGCATTTCCGTTTTCACTGCGAACATATCCGTGTATTTGATGGAATGATTAAAAGCCATAAAATGACATTTAGGCTTTGATGAGCTGAGGATATAAGTGAGTTCAATTTTCTAAATATATCCTTCACTACTAGAAAATCTGAAAATGTAAATATTTGTCTGCCCCTAACAAGAAACCGGGAATGATCGGAGGCATAAACGCAAACGAGTCATCAAATGAAATACATACTACTAAGACGGCTTGTAGCTATTGCAATGCATTGAATGGCATATGTGCAAAACTCCACTTCGCAGCAACTTCCCCACTCAATATGAGCAACTGATTCAAAATTTTAGTACTGTATTTCGTATGGAATGCTCATAATGTAGATATGTTCGTTGAATAATCACCACAATACTCAGCATTGAGATGGCTCACAGTGTATTCAGAGGCATAAATGAAACAAGTTTTCTGGATTATCGCGCGTGTTTCGTTGAAATGGAGTTCCGCTTTTTGTTTGCGCATTAGTGCATTTAAAATGCTCGTAAAGACGGGACCCGGCCAGGTTGCGGTCGGAAGGAGATTAGGCACCTGAGACCGCTATATAAGACGGGAAGTGTCTCTGTATCTCCAAAATTCGAGAGGACCCGGAGAATTCAACACAAACAGCTGAAATGGCTTCCATCAAGATGTTTCTAGTTGGTGAGTAGCTGGTGAATTTGACTTTAACTCATACATGACCCTTAGACATCCCACGCCATCCCATGTTAAGAAAATCATACATGTAAAGAAGTCACTAAATTCTTCAGCTCCACATTCAGGCGAACATTTATCATTTAGACCTCTTCACAATGTACGGGAATATATTTTCCTTTCAATTATTCAATTATTTCAATTACGAGAAATCAGCTACTTTTCCCTTGTTAGACCTCATTTGGAATATGCTGCCAGTGTATGGGATCCCTACGAAATCGGTCTAAGTAATGAACTTGAACGTGTGCAGCGAAGATCGGCAAGATTTGTAAAGGGAAGATACGATAATTATGTTAGCGTAACCAGTCTATTAAATGAATTGAAATGGGAATCATTGTCAGATCGCAGGTTGAAATTTAGACTTAATCTCTTACACAAATTCCAAGGCAATATTTTCAGTGATGATGTTAAAAATATTTTACGAACCCCAACTTACTATGGTAGAGTGGACCATAACCATAAAGTTAGAGAAATTGATTGCCGAACTGACCGATTCAAAATGTCATTTTTCCCTCGCACAATTAGAGATACGAATAACGGTAAATATGTCCTATCGGAGAGTAGCAATGAATAGCATTGGTAGCTGCATGTTGGTATGAGTACTTAAAGCTAACCCTACTAACAGAATGTTTTGGCATGTTTTCTTTGCAATTTCTATCTTTTTTAAATAGTGTAGTTCTGACTACTATATTAATACTATCCCTTTTTAATGCATGATATGTAGTGCATGTTTGGTGAGCAATCACCCCCTGCCACACACCCTTGTGGTGGCTTGCAGGGTATTATGTAGATGTAGATTAGGTATCCGTCATATAAAAATCTATTGCTTTCATCTAGCCTGTGTTCTGTTCTCATCTACGTTAAGTGAGCTACCTAGAGGGGTTGTGATAGGGAGTGAATAATCATCAATCAATTATTCACTACCAGATAAATATTGTTTAATAGGAGAAACGTAATTATTCATCACCAGGCAGGAATCGGGTCGATAGAGGAATATTGATAACATCTGAAGTTTAAACATTGGTTGAATGAATTAATTATTGATTTTATAAAGAACTGAATAGCGGAATATGAATTGTCACTCACACAGCTTTTGATAATTATAAAACTTTAACTTATTTTAAATTTGTTTTAGTTACGCAAACCATGGGGATCTCAAATACCAAAATTAAACTATGGTGTGCTTTCCGCATGGGCGATATAAACTAGAAGCTTCATTCTCGGGAATTAATAGACGACCGTGTTGGTGCATTGGTTAGAGCACAGACTCGTCAAAGGGAGGGCCAGGGTTCGATTTCCGGCAGTGGAAGATAATTTTTATTGGTAAACTGGCACCAACTTGAGTTGTAATGGAGAATATTCAAACACCGTCCGTCGGATGGAGCCTTTGGTTAAGAGCAGGCTAATGCCGACACCCGGTTTCTCTCTAATCTACCTCCTTTCCCTTCTTATCCCATCTGTACCTTACCTCCCGGTGTGATGCGCCTATTAGTGTGGATTCAGACTTGATAACACCTTAGTGAAAAGCAGTTTTTGCTGGGACATCGAAACAACTATGGATCAACATAATATCTCTAAAAATCAGATTCTGAAGTGCTTCATTTTTGTATTAATTTCAAAGAAATTCTTAGTATTAAACAAATTAAGTACTACTGGTGGTCACTTTGCTATTTTTAAAAATCAATTTCGGTCAATGACATAAAAATATACTCTATGAAAAGCCAAGAATTCCAAGTTCCTCAGGTATAATTTTTTAAACAGAAATCCAATAGTTGATAATTTTCCTTTACCATTAGATGTATTCAGAGGGCATTCACGCAGGTCATATTTTAATTAATTGTAGATATTTAAAATCAGTGTGTTAGCGGTGAAAGTGAACGATAAATTTCTTTGCCTCGTCATGCAGATCTTAATGAATTAATAATCAGCATTCATATCAGAAATCTTTTTTGCGGTTCACAACTCGAAATCTGCTCTTTTTTTATTTAATAAAGCTTTTATTTAATATTTAATAAAGGACGATTAAGTGAAACCTGGTTAAAATAAACATCTAATTTTGAAATAATATTTCAGGAAGTAAACGAAAATAATTTTATCTTATATGAAACTAAAACACTCACAAAGTAAGGTGAAAGCATGGCCAAGACTTAGAGATGCTGAGTCTATTATGATTCATTTTTTTTGTAATTTAAAGATGATAGGTTTCATTGCAACTTAATTTAATTAAATAGCTGGGCATCATATTTTATAGGCTAAGAAATTGTGTATTAAAGCCAAAATGGCAACATAGTTTTTCAAGAATTTAAGGGTTAGTACATCTTGTCCTCTAAGGCCACTAGAGTTCAACAGGGGAGAAGGAAGCCTTGGTAGCGTAAGTGGAAGAGCATCAGAAAGTCCGGGTTCGAGTCCCGATCGGTGGACTTCTTCTAAGTGGGAATTCTCCTAAACTGTGGCATCGAAATTTTGTCTTTCTATCCATGGGTACGTTAAAATACCGCCCCTTTCCTTTCAGTCGCCTTAGCCTGTGTGCTTTTCTTGAGTCTCCAAGAGGTGTCAGCACAGGTTGGAAGGTGTACCTACGCCTGCCCAGATGTTATCCAAGTCACGTGTGGAGTGAGGGTAAACGGAGAGGCCATCGAGTTCAACAACGCCTGCGATCTCGGTCGCTACCAATGCAGCAACCCCGGAGGTGAGACAAACGAAAATTTGATGCCATTGGATCCGTTAAGCGGAAAACAGGAAAGAGGGTTGGGCATTGATTCATGGTGCATCGAAATTTTTTGCCGATAAAATCAACAAAAATAATAAACCCTTCATTAATGCAATACGATATTTCATCAATAATTTGGGAAAAAATTTTTAATCAATGTAAAACGAATGAAGATTACAAGGATCGAAATATATTTTGTGACGGAGATTAGAAATTTATTCAAAGCAATAGTGTATCCTTCTAACTTGACAGTTAAATATAATTAATCTCGAGAGAATGAATCCAAAATACTTATCACATGGGTGTGAGTCATTGCCTTCGAATTCAAGGGACTGTGTTTGAATTCCGGAAGATGTGCTGGTGAAACTCCAGCTTGTAAGCCACGTGGAGCACGTTTAAATTTCAGGGATCCATCCGTTTAGCTGTAACACTTTAACAAAGAACATCGACTTATCCTGACGCCGGGTTTCACACCACCATTCTTTATTTCCATCCTAGCTTCGTGCTATAGTACCATAACCTTCCGTTTGATTTGAGCCTATAATCATGGGACATTTTTGAAACCCTAATAATAAAGGGTATGAACCCTCTCAGGAGGTAAGCCGATAGCGACCCTTCCTGACAAAAATTCTTGCTCCAAGTGGAATTCTGTACACTGGACGGGCAAGCAATACTCTTCTGAAAAAAAAACAATTTTCCGTGGCTTATTATTGAATAAATAGATTTATATTTTCCTGCAACCTTGTGAATCAAAACTTAATGAAGTAGAAAATTTAGACTACAGGATAAGTCCTATAATTCACACCTCTCTAACCACAGTCTAACTCTTCTACGCGTAAATTTTACCTTGCGAGCCGCTACAAGGTATTTTGGCAGGATGTGGTAAGGTGGCAGCCACGATAATGACAATAAACTGAAAATTTCTGTCTGATAATATGGTAAACTGAATATGTTTTTAAGATACATAATTTTTTTGCCTTATAATCTTGATTTGTGCGTGAGAAAAAACTTCTTGTATGGCGGTCTGACGCTTGAAGGCTCTTAATTTGTCACTTCAGTCAGTACCTTTACGTATGGGGGGTTAGAAATATAAACGAAACGTCTGAATCGTATTTATGTGATTGTATTTTTTCTAGAAACTTTAATACGGCCTTTGAAAAAGTGCTTATGTACCTACTATTTGGCCTCCAAATATGTGAGGAATATTTTAATAAAGTCATCTTAAAAAATATGGATATTACCCAGCATAGATCCAAAGCTGGTTATTAGTTTCAGTTGAATAAATAAATTCAACACAAGAAATGGCAATAAATAACATTATATAACTTGAATACATTTTTCCTCTTTAGCCGGATAACTCTGCAGGGAGCAATGAATGTCTTATTGTTTGATTTATATTATCAATGCGTTATCCAGTACCTATTCTATATGCTTGATTGTTTTCTTTCATGCATCAATATTTGCTGTGTTTCATTGTTTATGGAATTTGCGGCTGATATGCTGTCATCTTATTACAGATATAGTGTATTCCTGGAGTGGAAGATGTTCGGCTGTCGGTTAAATATCTTCTGGAAGTGGTGAGACAACTGAAGATAACTCATCTTGGGAAGCTTTTCCGCAGTCTCTTCTAATCTACGTTCCACTCATGTATCAGATTCCCAGTTAAAAGTCATGTAATAAAATAATTTAAAATAGCTGAAAGTGATTTAGTTATTCACTGCATAAACTTTTATCACACACGGGTATTCTATTAAAGGTTAGATTTTAAAAATGTTAGTGTATACAAGGGTCAGTGTTCCAATCCAGACTGTGAATCATATTCTTCATTGGTAAACTGGTCCCAGTTTGAGTGCTATATAGAAAGCCCTTCGAGTTCAGTACTCTGTCCGTCGGATGGGACGTAAAATTGTGGCCCCCTTCGCACCTCATTATATAAGCAGGCGGATGATGACCCTGGTCTTTTCTCCATCCTTTCTCATTACCCTTTCATTCTCCAACTTTCCTCCCAACTCAAACAGGTTTTGAGTGATGGACGGACATGAAAAACAAATATAAGAGTCAAAATTTGAATTGTATGATTTTCTTAGCGCTGAGTGCTATTGCTAGCAGTAGTTATCAGGTAAGGCGTCTGAAACTATAGGTTTTGCAGGAGTACACTTTCCGGATTTAATGTCGCATGATTATTGAACTACAACTGATTCGGATAAGCTATTACTTTAACGACTTAATACCATTAAAGCTATGATTTAATAGAGATATTTATTAATATTAATCATTACCTCAAATGCTATTGCACTACTATACGTTGCAAAGGATGTTCTTTCTGGGGTTAGGCTGATATCCGTTCGATAAATTCATAAAAATTTTAGAACAGAAAATTTAGAATTAATGAGTACTCCGTGTAAATCCTCAAGCAGGAAAATAGTTAATTGATGCGATGTGATATCACAGAAAATTGTATCTACAAATCAGCATCAATAAGACAGTACAAAATCGCAGTAGAAACAGGATCTTCAATAGAATATTCATTATAGTAGGCATAAATAACACTAGCGAAATTAAGTTGGGTTGAGTCACCATTACGTGGCTTTAAAATCGCATATCTTTCCACGTATACAGAGGGTACCTTACTCGAGAGCTGACGTCAATTCTGAGTATTTATTACATGCCTTGAAATATTGTCTGATCTTTTTATTTTTGCTAAAATAGAAACTCAAGAATGCAGTCATTTCTTGAAATGATTGTTGAAACATTGGAAAAATGCAATGGATCCTAGGGGATTTAAAAAAATTGTTTATTTGTAGTAGTTGACGTATAATACTTCGCGGAGCAATTTTCACAGCGAATATATCATTGTATCAGACTCAGGAGATACAAGCCGCTGGTAAAAAATTTAATATTTGGATTTAGGTAATAAAAATGCTAGAAAATATGAAAACCTAAATCTTCGTGTGTCGGAAATAGAATCCATAAATCATCGCAAGCATAAACATAAACGAGACATCAAATGGAGCGCAATATGACAGCTGCTCTCCTTCATAATATGCGTCACATGTTAATAAGCGATTCCTAGCAAATTTATCTTATTCACTTCTAGCGAAAGGTACCCGTTGATTCTTAAAATAGGAAATAATAGAGCAGTTGTGATTTAACAGGAAAGAATCTTACACCTAACATTTTAAATTAATTTATCTTACCAAGTTTAATTTTCCCACACCGTGCTTTATTTATATTCTGGCGTGTAAGTTTCATTCGCTTTGCGTCCCTTTACGCCTTAGTGGCATTATATGACTGAAATAATGTTTAAAGTAGATGTAATTTTCAAATTTCATCAGGCAAACAAAGAAACTTGCGTTTTTACACCGGTATGATGTTATCAGGGACTAAGCAAGAAGAGGAAATGAAGTGAATAAAAAATCGTT
Organism: Platycnemis pennipes; assembly: GCA_933228895.1. Classification (NCBI taxonomy): domain Eukaryota; kingdom Metazoa; phylum Arthropoda; class Insecta; order Odonata; family Platycnemididae; genus Platycnemis; species Platycnemis pennipes. The sequence goes on from OW121850.1 coordinate 118,525,295, forward strand.
AATACAGACTAATATTAACATGCGAAAAATCACATTCAGGTATACAGACGAATAGTAATAGCGATAAATGAGCACAAATAATTCATAGGAATAATTATAGAGAGAAACAAAAAACGAATGTCTCATTGGACGAATATTCATGCGAAGAAACCATGGCAAACTCATTTTTAAGCGTTGTTAAGTTTGTGGTCGCCATGGGAAGTGGCTGTTTAAACAGTAAAATTTCAGTAAAATTTCCGCAGAAATCTTCAAAGTTCCAGTTATTTTAAGCAAAATGACGATAAAATTAAGAATTGAAATATATTTTGGCTAGTGTACGTCTCAAGTTCATGCAATGAATATTTCTAGTTAAACTTCACAAATGAAATAATTGCCTCAAGCAATTAAATATTTACATGTACATTCATCGTATGGAAACGCTATGACTCTCGTGTTTGAATCGGGGACAATTAATTACATGAAATGTAGCTTATTAACTGCGCAAAAAGAGATTTATTTCACTTCAAGGTTTGAAAGCCGTACTACGTTAGGTTTTCGAGTTTAGTGCGAATAAATACACCTATAAATATGCCTACATTCTGTTTTATAATTCAAAAATACCTTTAGTCGTCAATGAGATAGGGCTGTTTGAACTGAAAAAAATTAACCACAATTCGTCATATTTTACTGAAGTACCAGTAATTTTGATCAGAAAAGAGAATTTGGTGATAATAATAAGAATATGTTTTAAATTATCTTTCGGCTGGGGTGCGTCAAAAGTTTGTGCAATAATTCCTAATTTTAAAATTTTAAAATTAAAAAAATGGCTGCTAGCTGAAATTTATAGCTGCAACCATTACGTGTATGTTCTTCTGGGGATACTGACTTGACTGGAGTCGAACCGAAGACCATTGATTACAAGAAAAGTAGCCTATTATCATCCCAGGCAAGAAATTTAATAAACTTAAAGTTTCAAAGCTGTCATACTCAATGTATTATGAGAGTAAATTAAACAAGTCTTGGAGAATCGTCTGTGCTTCGTTGAAATGGATTTTTGCTTGTTGCCTGCACATCAGTGCATTTAAAATGCTCTAAGAGGAAGGACCCAGCCAGGTTGTGGTCGTGAGGACATTATCTGAGGCCACTATATGGGACGGGAAGTGTCTCTGTATTGCCTAACCTCGAGAGGACGCGACGAAATCATCACAAACAACTGAGATGGCTTCCGTCAAGGTGTGTCTAGTTGGTGGGTAGCTGGCGAATGTATTTTTAATTTATACAAGATCTCACTTTGTCCCACGCCATCCCTTGTAAAGAAAATACGCAATTAAAGGAGTGGTTGAATACTTCAGGTTCATTTACATGCGAACATATATCATTCAACCCTTTTCTCTATGTAAGGGAAAACATTTGCTTTAAATTATTTTTTATAATCATAATCATGCATCAGCTATAAATCTATTTGTGTCTTCATCAGAGGTGAGCTACATCGAAGGAGTGTGGCAGGGACTGAATAATCATTCATTCATTAAATTACATGCGCTACTAGATAAATATTGTTAAATCGGTGAAAGGTAATTAAGTAGGTAATTAACCATTGGAAACTCAGGACACGAGTCTACAAAGGAAAAAAGATTTTATTCGAAGTTAACAATTTGTTTGACATATTCGAGAACTAATTTTCGAAAGAGCTGTCGATTGAGCTGATTTATTTGGATATAAATGGTCTCTATAGGTGAATAGCACTTTCTTTATTTAATTAAATTACTTTATTAGTTTAAAATAAATTTTTAAGAATAAATGTCTTCCTTCAAAAAAACATTACTTTTATGGATTTATATGATGCTTGAACAAGATTCTAGTCGTGATTGTAAGGCCAAAATTTTCAATACTGATTATTTAAGATACTTCTAGATAAATATTCTCGTACGGTGGGACAGTTTGGCCGTAATCATTCCTCGTCTGCTTTAGATAAACACGTGTCCGATTGCTTTTCGTCACAAACTTGCGGCAAAGCGGAATTACTTGCTCATTAATAAAAAACTCAATAAATGCAACTGCTCTTGGAATTAAATAAATAAATAAGTAAGGACAATAAATAAAGTTAGAATGAGTAAATTAATGTGGCTCCTAGTTTTTTTGTGCAGCTGAAGGACCAATATGTTACCACAGCGTCGTAAACAGTGTTATTTTAAATAGCTGATCATACATCTATTGAATATCCTGCAAGCCACCATTTAGAGTTGGTGGCGGGGAGTGAGTTATTGCCAACATTCACTTCGAACAGGCACCAATATTCATGCATAATATCTAATTGAGAGATTTCCATATATTCTCCATTGATATTTATATCATGCGGGACACTCACTAAAAATTCTACTTTCCATCCAACATGTAAGGAAATATTTGAGGAAATATTAAACATATAATTAAACTTATTTTTTTGTTTATACAGACATTCTTGGCCATCAAATGCCCACCAGAATCATCTTAATCAAATCTTTGCTATTTCTAATTATTTAGTTAAACTCCGATTATGTAACATGTAAGATATCATTATCATGTTAAGGGAAAGGGTTATTTCATAAGGCAAAATATTATCAGAAGTTTTTAAGCTATTTTATTCGCGAATTGTTCGACAAAGAAACGGACAATTGAATCGATTTTTGATTAAGCTTATTTATTTAATCGTAAATGAAAGTTATTTTCTACCGATGTGATATGGGCCCAATACAATTCTCTCGAAGTTGGAGATCATTTGTGAACCGTGCACATTCGCAAAAACCTAAGTTGACTTGCTGACTTCGCGTTTGAAGGGTGCTCCACAGTGCTCCATTTTCATTTGTCTCTCTCGAGGATATCGATTACAATTCTCAATTTCCTCACATGCATTTTATTCATTTCCTTTTTTCATCCATTTTCCCAAGAGGCCTCAATACTGGAGTCATATTCATCTATTTTGGCACGAGTGGCATACTCAACTATAACTAACATTTCCTTAACGTCTATTTTACAATTCCCTGCGGAATGTCCAGATGTAAGGAACTTAGATGTGTTTGGTGAACAATCACCACCCGAGGTGGGTCACAGTGGCATGAATGAAACAAGCTGTCGGGATAATCGCGCGTGTTTCGTTGAAGTGGAGTTCTGTTTTTTGTGTGCGCATCAGTGCATTTAAAATGCTCGTAAAGGCGGGACCCGGCCAGGCTGCGGTCGGAAGGAGATTAGGCACCTGAGGCCACTATATAAGACGGGAAGTGTCTCTGCATCTCCAAAATTCGAGAGGACCCGGAGAATTCAACACAAACAGCTGAAATGGCTTCTGTCAGGATGTTTCTAATTGGTGAGTAAATGGCGAACTTGATTTCAATTTATACATGACCCCTCGTTATCCCACGCTTTCCCGTGTTACTTGTATGTCATCTAATAATCAGAATATGTGGATCTTTATTGGGGCAATTTTTCCATTAAATTCCTGGTGTTAAACAATATTTGATACCATTGGTGGTCACTTTTTTCATCAAAACAGGTCAGCGATGCATAAATATTCTCTCTAAAATGTCAATATTCCTAAGTTATTCATGCATAATGTTATTAAGAGACATCAAAGTCCTTTTTCCTAGACCATGAGTAAAATTTAGCATGCTCTCAGGCAGATGATATTTTAATTGATTTTAGACGCCTGAAATCGTTTTAGCAGCGGTAATAGTAGATAAATGAAGAATCTCTTTGCCCCTTGATGCTGGTCTTAATCAATTGATCACCAATATTGATCTCGGAAATTATTTTTTACAATTCACCGAATCAGATATTTTTCAATTAATGACGTAGGACGTAGGTTACTTGAAAGCTGGTTAAAGTAAATAGACACAGTTTTTAAAAATTAATATTTCAGAATGTAAACTAAAACGAATTTTTATAATGCTCTCATGCACTTCAAACACCCGCAAAATGGGATGCAAGCATTGCCAAGGTTTAAAATGCCGAGTGTATCTATAATTTGATTTTTGTGATGTCTTTTCAGCACTTAATTTGCTCCATTGATTAACCTCTTTCTTTTAAAGCTAAGATATCGCATACGTCCGTCAAATTCGCAACACAAGGTGTTTCCGACTGCCACGATTACATCTTGTCCTTCAAGGCCTCTCTACTTCCACAAGGGATAAGGAAGCATTGGGAGGTGTGTTAGAGCATCAATTGCTTCGTTGTATTGGTTCAGGGTTCGAGTACCGCTAAAGGAGGATTTTTTTCTTTGAGAAAATTATCCATTGTATTTCCCTTCTAAATTGTGGAATCGGAATGTTGTCTTTTTAAAATAGGTTTGTTAAACGGGCACTCCTTTTATTAATAATGCCTTTCGGGCGATCCTTCGTGTTATGGTGTCTTTAAGGAGGTTTCAACGAATTACGAAGTAGATGTCATTTTTGTGACAATTTCAGGATATATCATTTTTTGGCCCCTCTACCGATTGGCAATAAAATAATGAGGCCTTTCCATAATATATCGAAGAAAAAAGGTGATCAAAATCAGATATTTTATACTTGGCTATATGTAACGGCAGAGCATGGTCCTTGCAGAAAAATTTGCAGATTAATAATGTAGATAACAATGTCGTTTTGACGAAAAACGACATTTCTATCTACGCAATTAATATGCGCAATTTTATGTAGACTTATGCATTGCAATTAGGTGCTCGCCTTCCACACTTGTTTAATTGATATTAATAAATTTTTGCTCGAAAAAAAGGAGAAAACCCTTAGTTAAATGAAAGTGGCGCAACAGTATGCTGTTATCATTGGCAACGGTACTTGTGACGGAAATTGCTTGCAAGCCTATTTACTAACTTAATTTAGAAATATACCTTAACAAGGCCCTTATTATATTTTTTATGTAATTTAAATATTTCATTGGTTATTGACATGGTGTAATTAATACCAATGCTTCCAAATGGTAGCAGCGCCATTGTTGCCAAACAATTTTCAAAAATATGAATATCAATAAATTCAAAACCAAGAGTTTTATTTGCAAGGGAATAGTTTAAAACTAAGTAAGAAAATATTTAGCCTATTTTAGAATACGTATTAGCGGTATTGAGCACGTATTCTCACTTTGTAAATTAAACGTGGCAACAACACGTCAGTTATATGCCGAAGTCATAATGAGTTAAAAGAGCCTCTAAAAAATAGAATGCAACTACAACGCGCTGTATACTATTATTGTGCGTGCGTTATCACACTATAGATGATTTTCCATATAGGAGTTTTTCTGGATCTGGATAATCTGAATATATTCATTAAATAACATAGCTCTTTTACGGGATTTTGAATCGCGGAGTACCGGTGGAACCTCCTTAAGCGACAATAGTTTCTCCAGACATACTGCTGGCATCTTCAGGTTCTGAAGTGTCTATGCATCGTAACTTCAAAACATGAAGATGCCAGCAGTATGGCAGGAGAATGTGAAAATGATAGTCGCAGCGGAAGTCTCAATTTAATTTAGGACGCTCCTTTTGTTTCAGCCGCCTTAGCCTGTGTGCTTGTCTTTAGTCTCCAAGAGGTGTCAGCACAGGTTAGCCAGTGTACACGACCCTGCCCTGAAATTTTCGATGCCACGTGCGGAGTGAGGGCAAACGGAGAGGCCATCCTGTTCACCAACCCATGCGAGCTCTCTAACTACCAATGCGGAAACCCCGGAGGTGAGACGACTGAAAATTCCATGCATTTGAAGCTGTTACTTGCAAAACAAAAGAAGGGTTGGGCTTTGATTCACAGTACATTGAACACCTTCATCAATGCAATCAATCTAGGATGTAATCCTTCAATTATGTGATTCGAATGAAGACTACAATGATCGAAATATTTTTTAGTTAAGTATATTAGAAATTTATATAGAGTAAAGGGGTGTGAATCGGACCAGCGGGTGAATAGGAACGCTTTTCAAAAAGTGCGCTCAGACCCGAAACGGTATCACTTGAGACTGACTACGTTTTAGGAATTGGTTCTTTGTAATCTTGTCCTTCTAGTAGAGTGAAAACGAGAACTCGACGACTGAATTTAAGCAAATGATACTCTGTCGAATGGAAGCCTACCATACGAGAGAGGTGTGAAATTGGGTATTTAGAAAACCTCGTATAGGTTCAAAGTAAGGTGACATTGTAGCGCTTACTCAGATTTCAAGTTTTTCTCTCCTGAAAGGAAATCTAATACCATAGCTGCCATATTAGGTTACTTTTTTGAGCCTTGTATGAATATCGGAGTTACCAAACATGATACAAAATCATATTACTTAGTCGGGTGAAAAGGACCAGCACGCGCAGGAGTTCAGTTCCAAGCCGCTGGCCGAGGGTGAAGCATTGAACCAGTTATACTCAACTGACACTTGGAAAAATTCCTTCTGCTACTGAAAAGTAAGCAGATATACAACTAATATTGATAAATTGCTTACTTACACTTAATGTTTTACATTAAAAACATCAAATGTTTATAAGAATGTTTGAGAGAAAGTGGCTAAAAATTTGTTTTTAGGCCATACTCTTTTATTTAAGTATTAGCAGAAGTTTAATGGAATAAACCTATTTTAATGCTATTCTATATCACGTTATAGATATTTACTACGTATAACGAGGAGGAGGAAAGAGATTTTCCCCGTCATAGAGGTGAATTATTACGGCGACGAGCACGATTTACCATTGAAAACAACATAAAATGAATTTTCCATTGAAAACAACATAAAAAACAATTTCTGTGCGTTAAAAAAACGAGCAGGCAAGGATTGGTTCTTGAATTTTATATCTAGACATCCTTTAAGTCTTCGAAAACCCGAAGGTTTGTCAGTGGCTCGAGCTGAGGGTTTAAATAAGGAAGATGTAGACGATTTTTTTTCAAAGTTAACTATTTCGATGGCTGAGGCTGGAGTTATGGATAGGCCCCACCTTATATACAACGTTGACGAAACGGAATGTGTATTAAATAATCGCCAAACCCAAAAGATTGCTGCAAGAACAGGATCTAAGGTAGTCATAAAACAGACGTCAGTGGAAAAGGGGGAATTGGTGACAGTTGTTGCGTGCTGCAATGCAAGTGGACATTACATACCACCTTTTGTAATTTTTAAGGGGAAAAAGTTCCATAAGGAATGGGAGGATGGATTTCCGTTTGGATCTAAAATTTTTATGTCCGATTCAGGGTGGATAAATGAGGATCTTTTTTTGGAGTGGCTAAAGCACTTTCAAGCAAACAGGATTCCTGGCCGATGCATTTTAGTCCTCGATGGCCACGCATCACACAAGACTCTTCCTGTTCTACTGTTCTGTGAAAGGAATGAGATCACTCTCTTATCACTGCCCAGCCACACTACACAAAGGTTGCAACCTCTGGACAGGTCTTTTTTTAAACCATTAAAGACATACTACGATATTGAAACAAATGCGTATATGACAGTTTGTAAGGGGGATAGAAAGATAACTAAATTTAATTTTGGTCGGATTTTTCGAAATGCATGGAGCAAAGCCGCAACAATCGGCAACGCTGAAAATGGATTCCGATCAACAGGAATATTCCCTCTGAATCCGGGTATCCTGACGGAGTTAGATCTTCATCCTTCTAATCTCGGAAGCTCACACGCCCCAGAAGATGCATCAACTCCTTTTTCGACAAATCCATCTTCCGATCAAAAATTAACTGCCAGTCCCTATGAAGAAAGCCAATCCTCGACATCAACATCTGAGGAATCGTCAAATACTTTGGGTAGGTCTTTCCATAATTTACTACCTACACCAGAAAAAAGAATGAAAGTCAATGTGAAAAGGTCAAGAAAGCAAATTGCTCAAATACTTACTTCTCCAGCTGTAATAGAAGAAACAAAGCAACGACTGAAGAAACAAAATATTAGGAACGCGAAGGGAACTTGCAGAAACTTATATGAATCATCTTCAGATAGGGACGGCAATATTGAGAATGGGGAAAACTCAGCTGATGATACGCTTTGTGGCTTCTGCTCCAAGTCTTAAAATTGTGCGAATTCGTCCAAGTTTATGGACTGGATCAAGTGCATGAAGTGTAATTGTTGGTACCATGAGCTGTGTGTAGGTTCTAAGGGGCGAGATAAATTTACTTGTGGCAAATGTGCTTAATTGTTTTGGTAAATTTGTTCTATTTTGTTCTAATGTTCAGATTTGGTGATGTATGTCTATTTGTAAAGTTATGTTTGACTCTAAGAAGGTGTCGTCGAAATATCTCCAGACTGCACTACATTGTTAAAAGCAATGATGCAAAATTTCAAAATTTTATGGAATAAAACTCAAGAAAACTAAAATTTATAACGTTATTTTACTGATCCGATTCAGCCTCTAATCTGTTCCGATTCGCCCTCCAAGTCGTCGGGCGAATAGGACCATGCAGTCTCTTGAAGAAATTGTTCCAGGGCCGTTCTATTCAGAGCAACCACGCTGAAAATTGCGTTTTAAACTGGAAAAACATCAAGTCCTTTGCTGATAATGCTTTCAGAATGTAACTGTATACACAAACGAGGAAAGCGACGATTTTCCTTTTTGTGGCCCGATTCACCCCCCTTTACCCTAAGGTTATTTTTCATACTCTCTATCATAACTGTTAAATATAATGTTTCATCAAGAGAATTAAACCTAAGTCCTTCTCTCAGGAGCATGATTCATATCTTACGATCTAATGGTCCTGGTATCAGATCCCGGAAGATAATCCCAAGAAGCCCCTGGAGCCACGTGGAGATCGTTTCAATTTCTGTGATCCATCCCTTGGGCTAGGAGCATAGCGGGGAACACCTGGTCTTAAAATAAAAATGTAAATTGGAGGGGTGGGCGGGGGCCTTCTAGAGCCCCCCTGGCACTTAGACCTCTTTAGATCCATTGTGCCAACCCACATTTCACCTGCCCGCCACTTGCAGACAGGGGACAAGAGCACCGCGGTAGAGGTATGGAGGAGGGTCACCCATCCAACCTCTTCCGGGCCCAACGTTTCTTAACTTCGGTGATCTCACGGGAACCGGTGTGTTAACGTGGCTAGGCCCTTTCCCTCGCACCTGGTCTTACTACGCTAAGAACAGACTTATCCTGAAGCCAGGTGTCACTTCACCAATCTTCATTTTCATTTTTGCCTCGATATTTGCAAACTGCTTACTAAAGAAAAAAAATATTACTAGCTTTCAGAACATCCGGAAGAATTGTACTTGATATTCCACATATCCCTTAGGAAAATTTAGTATTTTTGTGCTCGTTTAATTTGAATTGAGAATTTCGTTTCGGCATAGGAACGTGTATAAATATTATGATTAGAAACATAGGAGACTTTTATCATCAACGAACCTTTTCCTGCACACTCATCATTCCTGTTGGGATTATGGTGATCTGTGAAAAAGTGTTCAGCCAGTATTAAGCTTTCAAATATGTGTGGAACATCTGAAGAAAGGCTTATAAAAAGTCTGACAGAGCAATAGCAAAATATACATTATTTCCAGCAGAGATCCATTGAAGGTTATCAACTTCAATGTATAAAGAATTTCAGCATGCGAAATAATATTCAGCACTAAATAATTTTACTGGACATGAACTAATTTTTCCTCTTTAGCGACGATTACCCTTCAGGATACAAGGTATACCTTATTGTTTACTTTCTATTACCGTACAATTCTACGGATGCTTTTTCAAGTATTTCATGTGTTTATATTTTTTTCTTTTATGCATCAATTTCTGCTGTTTCATTTTTTATGGACTCTATGGCTGATATATTGTTATCCTTCAACAGATATCGTGTATTCCTGGAGCGGAATGTGTTCGGGTGTCGCTTAATTACTTCTGGAAGTCGTGAGATAACGAAGGACGACTCATCTCAGGAAGCTTGTCTGCAGTCCCTCCCGAATCTACATCAATTGTAAAACATTGCATCATAAATCTACACAATAAATTCCGTGTATAAAGTTTCCAATTAAAAGTCATGTAATAAAATCATTTAAAATAGGTAAAAGTGACTGTTATTTATTGTACAAACCTTATACTACATGGGGCACACTTTTTAAGGTGCGATATTGAAAGCGTGATTTTATATCAGGATCCGTGTTTGAATCCTCAGATTGAAATATATTTTTCAAGTTTAAACCGGACCATTATTAGAGAGCTATGTGGGGAGGAATTTGAGGTCAGTACTCCGTCCGAAGGACGGTGTGAAAAATTGTGACTCCCTTGGCGCCTTGTGTTAAGAGCAGACGGAGGACAACCCCGTTCTTTTCTCCATCCTTTCCCCTTGCCCTTTCATGCCCTACCTTTCATCCCAATTCAAAGCGCTTTTAACCCTTTATGGGCCGTGAGAATGCGGTTTCTCACTAAACAATGATTTAACTTATGTATGTCCATGGAAATTCATATTCCCAGCATTAATTTTTTTCTGTCATTAAGTGGTTTTTTGAGCACTTCCGAAATATATAGAAAGCTGATGTTCTCACACTTTTAATCTTACTCCTTGGATTGAGTTGCCAAATTTAAAACACTTTTATTTTTATATCTTACGTGAATAGGTACATACGTGTAAATAAATCAAGTTTATTTAAAATATCATTCTAATTACAAAATAACTTTAATTTCATTGAGAGTCTTTTAGGAATAATTAGCCCGTGAAAGGGTTAAGTGATGGACCGACTTGAAAAGCATACAATATAGCCAAGATTTGAATTATATGTTGTCGCCGCCGCTGAGTGCTACTCTTAGAGGTAGTTAGAGGAAAGGCAACTTAAACCTTTAGTCAACAGCGATATTAAGAATAATCCTATGTCCGGAAAAGAATTTTTGGGTGTGGATGGAGTGTACCAGAAACGCATCACACAACTGTATTAACGTATAATTGTTGAAAGGAGGAAAGCGGGATATAGCTTAAGGAGGTTGGCTCGCGACTGCCTGAGTCAAGTTGTCTTGAGTATATGCCTGCTAAGTGATCCTTACTTCACAAAGAAAATTACCTAAGATATTGAAAGTCTTAAGTATCACAAGAAATACGATGGAAAGTCGATGGATTTCTTTTTTATGATAATTTTAATCAGCTCGACGATGCAGTCAATTCAGCATTTACGTTACAGTAATAAATTTACGCACTCAATGAATTTCCTAATGTATAACACCAGAATATTACTAACAAACGTTATGTTATAATATTTCTTGAAATATAGTTTAATATCTCTTTGGTAATCAAATTATTTATACGCCTACCAATTTGGCTACAGCGACCGCAGCGCCACTTGAAGTGCACTAACGCATTTCGTTGCTATAAGCGCAGAAATTGGTGGATTTAGCGAAAAATACGGTAGGTTGATGCCTTTTTTTCGTGTCATTATATTCCTTATGAAATTACGCATAAAGTATCAGTTTTTTGCAAAAAAGGCATGTCACAATGGCATTTTTATACTTTATATTCCCATGTAATGGCCATTCACGCCGTTTATCGTATGTAATTTCAAATGCTATTTGTGCTAAAAGGAGTATGGATTGGTATAATGATCTTTACTTTATTAGATAGAGAAACTTTACTTCTATAAGTGCTGAAAATATATAAAAAAATGACATGACTTTCACTTTTCGGATCGACCTCCTTAACATACCACCCGACGCGACGGGCGGAGCACCTCACCTTACTCAAGTCAGTGTGTCGGGTTGGTGTGGTGACCAGAGTGATGGGAAATGGAAAGGGTTTGGATCAATGTCAACCCTACCTCGTCATGTTTAAAAAATAATTCGCTGGTCAGCACTTCCGTCTCTTTTACACTACTTTCACTGTCCCGAGGAGCAGATTAGCGCTACTTGGAATAAACAAGAGACTACCAACTCCTACTCTCAGATCCTAATCGGCACAATTCCTCTCACTGTCAATTGCCTCGCACACGGCTCATCACGAACTCTCGACTGGCTGGACATCTATCACCCGTAAAGCATAGACGTTCAATATTATTGTACAATGTGGGTTGCACAATATTTTTACGGCGGCCTCTAGACGGTCAATTTTATTGTATAATATTTTGGTTTGTGCAAAAGATTGTACCGTCTGGAGGCGATATTGAAGGTTGTGCAATATATTGCGCAATCGCGAGCACAGACGTACAACCACATGGTGCAAACAGTCCCTGCCAGAATTTCATGAAGTCAACATGTTGAGTGAAAGTGAATTGTGTTGCGTGTTGATTGCGTGATATTTTTTTTACTACTTCTTGTTTCTCAGCATCCGGGTATTTTTCGCGGTACTTTTATATCAGCAAATCGTAATGCTCCTCCTTTTTACACGATTACTATAATCTTTGCACTTCACATCCCACCGAGCCGGAAGACAACGATACACCTCAATAAATTCAACAATAAAATCTTTTTCGGCTTTCTTGTCACCCATGATAATAACGCGTGGTTGAGACGACTAGTTCAAACGACCGCTAGAGACCAACTGACAGGATATTGCGCAATATTGCCAACAGACAGCACAATATTATCCCTTTTGCACAATATATTTTCAAGATTTTGAAAATCACACAATATATTGCACAACCTTTCAATATTGCCCACATACGATCAATTATATTGCACAAACCAAAATATTGTACAATAATATTGACCGTCTAGGGGCCGCTTAAAACAATTCCTGCAGTAGTCACGGCTAAATGATTTCACAGCTGAGTTGGACTTACTCAATTTATAAATCGGGATAACATTAGTGAAGAGAAAAGTGACGGGGAGAATCTTGTCGCTTAGCATTAAGAATGTCACCCATGGTTTTACATTTCAACGTGTCATCCAATAGACGGAGTACTGGGCTTTGACCACTTGCCTCACAGCACTGAAGTAGGGATCGTATTTCACTGGGGAACCACATCCGATGCAGGGACTCAAACCTGAGTGATATGATTGGAAAAACAATACTTTACGGCTCATTCCCTCACATCGCAGATCGTAAGGCAGTCTCCACTGGCTAGTTCGAGCATCGAGCTTTCGTAAAATAATTCTTGCTCTCGTCACGGTAAATAACTCCAAAGCTGGGCATACTTCATCTTTTATGAGTTGGGATAGCTTTAGTGAACAAGAGAGGGATGAATGGAAATCGGTCGCTTAATGTAGATGAATGTGCTCCGGGTTTAATATTCCACCGGGTGATCTAATATACGGAGTGATCTGAGTTACACAACCTCTCCTTATGAGTATCATCACTCATTCAGTGATTCAACTCGGAGGTTGGTTTTGATAGGTGAGAGTAGAGCTCACCCCGTACTAAGCCAACGGCGTGTGAAATACACACATTCAGGGTAGGGGGGGCCAGTTCCTTTCCCAATAGACGGATTACTGAACTATAAATACTTTCCACACAGCTCTTGTGTAATGATCATATTCCACTGGAAAATATCCGCCAATACTTTGATTAGAACCCGGGCGATCTATTTGGGTAGGTAGGTAGGCAGGTATTAGAGATTTAAGGTGCTTCAACAACGAAAGGTCATTTCGCACCTTCGTTGTCAGATATTAATGTTCTTGTTAGATATTAATTAGGTCAACACGATGCGGTTTCCCTGACGCAACAGAGTGTATTATGGAATCGCAATCATTATGTAACTGGAAAAGGAATACCATAATCACCATTGCAATTTAATAATTTTTAGCTTATGTAGGTGGCCTCAAAAATTAGGTTAAATGTCTTTTTGGACTTAGCTCAAACCTACGACAAACAAAACCCATGACCGAGTATGGACTGGAAGCAGCATCATTTGAATCGACAGGCTGGTTTATGACCTAACGCATAGCCAATAACTCGATCTTATATTAGGTGGGGAAGAAACGCGTAAGTCATACCTTAAAAACCGGCTGAACAAAGTGAAAGAAAAGGAAACAGCCGCGGAAAAAAGGTATCTTACATCAGGGCGTGAGGAATACGTGAAATGCCGTCTCAAAGATCAGTGAGTGGCTTGGGTAACCGGAATGATTGGGGTAGGAAGCGGGAGGTGGAGTCGAAGCAAGTGCGCACCACAAGGTCACAACTACTCAAGGCTCCCTTAACAGGCGCACGATTTTTTGGAGAGTAATCTACAGAAATACACACTTGTCGGTTACATTCAGTTTACCACGGTTCATGTTCTTATGGGGACACTGACTCCACTGGGGTCGAACTGAGGACCATTAGTTACAAGAAAAGTTGCCTATTATATCCCCCCGGGGAAGGCCTACATTTAGTGTTCAAGTTTTAGGTGAGCATATTAACATCCATACAACTCATTCTACTTTGTTTATAAGATTGAATTAATACAACCCACGTTGGGTGTTTTAGACATCCACACTACACAGCCTCTATGTGGCTCACGATGTAGTTAGAGAGTAAAATAAACAAGTCTTGGAGAATCGTGTGTGTATCGTTGAAATGGATTTTCGCTTGTTGGCTGCACATCAGTGCATTTAAAATGCTCGAAGAGGAAGGACCCAGCCAGGCTGTGGTCGTAAGGAGATTAACTGAGGCCACTATATGAGACGGGAAGGGTCTCTGTATTGCCTAACCTCGAGAGGAGGCGACGAAATCATTACAAACAACTTAAATAGCTTCCGTCAAGGTGTGTCTAGTTGGTGGGTAGCTGGCGAATGTATTTTTAATGTATACAAGATCTCACTTTGTCCCACGCCATCCCATGTAAAGAAAATATGCAATTAAAGGTGTGGTTGAATTCTTCAGCTTCATTTACATGCGAGCATATATCATTCAACCCTTTTCTCTATGCATGGGAAAAAATTTGGTTTAAATTATTTTTTATAATCATAATTATGCATCAGCTATAAATCTATTTGTGTCTTCATCAGAGGTGAGCTACATCGAGGGTGTGTGGCAGGGACTGAATAATCATTCATTCATTTCTTCCATGCGCTACTGGATAAATATTGTTAAATAGGTGAAAGGTAAGTATCCATTGGAAATTCAGGACATGAGTTTACAAAGGAAAAAAGATTTTATTCGAAGTTTAAACATTTGTTTGACATATTCGAAAACTAATTTTCGAAAGAGCTGGCGATTGAGCTGATATATTTGGATATAAATGTAAATGCAATTGCTCTTAGAATTAAATAAATAAATAAGGGCAATATATAAAGATAGAATGAGTAAATTAATGTAGCTCCTAGTTTTTTTGTGCAGCTGAAGGACCAACATGTTACCACAGCGTCGTAAACAGTGTTATTTTAAATAGCTGATCATACATCTATTGAATATCCTGCAAGCCACCATTAAGAGTTGGTGGCGGGGAGTGAGTTATTGCCAACATTCACTTCGAACAGGCACCAATATTCATGCATAATATCTAATTGAGAGATTGTCATATATTTTCCATTGATATTTACATCATGCGGGACACACTAAAAATTCTACTTTCCATCCAACATTTAAGGAAATATTTGAGGAAATATTAAACATATTATTACACTTATTTTTTGTTTATACAGACATTGTTAGCGATCAAATCCTCACCAGAATAATCTCAATCCAATCTTTGTGATGTCTAATTATTTAGTTTAACTCCATTTGTGTAACATGTAAGATATCATGAATGTGTTAAGAGAAAGGGTTATTTCATAAGGCACAATATTATGAGAAATTTTTAAGCTATTTTATTCGCGAATTGTTAGACAAAGAATCGGACAGTTGAATCGATTTTTGATTAAGCTTATTTATTTAATCGTAAATGAAAGTTATTTTCTACCGATGTGATATGGGCCCACTACAATTCTCTCGAAGTTGGAGATCATTTGTGAACCGTGCACATTTTCAAAAACCTTAGTATGGCTTGCTAACATTTTGAATCCGTGAATTATTGATGCATATTCTTCATAATTATTTTAATATCCCTATGTAGCACTGTTGAACGGTCGGGACCCGCAGGGGACTCGGACCTTCCAACATATTTGTTTGTGGGTTCTTGCCCTTGGTGTCGGGAACAAGTAATGAAGTAAAAGATTCGTGTTAAAAGTTAAACCAATCGCGTCTCGAATAGCCAAAATAGAGTTATACACGTTACCTCTAGCTCGGGAGGATAGGAGAGAATGCGCGTTCAGTACGGGTGGATAGCGCGGCTTAGAGCACGGACCCAACGGTCCGCGCATCGGTCTCCAATGATGGACTACATTTTGACTGCCACCGATTTACCAATCTCCTCCTTCACCAATCTCCTGAAATCCACCGTACACGCCATTATATAGAAGGCAAAAGGAGGATGTTTACCGGTCAAGGGGAAGGAGAGAAGGGGAAGTGCTAAGTCGAAAGTGAAATCTTACTCCCGAGGCATTGGCTGTTGGCTATTCTGAGAGACGCCCATTTACAGTACACAAATATCTTTTGGGAAAGTGAAATTTAGAATAACAAAATTGTATCAAGATTCATGCGCCCGTCCGGGCCATTACAGCACTATTCAACGCAATATTAATCTAATGTTGCTGTTTATGTAGGTTTGTAAGTCATTTAAGTATATTAGGAATGGGGATGGTAAAAAAAAATACTTTCCTACACCTTAAATAATCGATAAAATGGTTGGTTAATAAATTCCACTTGCGTATAAATTTACATTTTAGTTTTTAAGCATGAATTGTAATCCATCAAGGTTTGGTGGTTAGGAACTTATAAATTAATTCAAAATGTTATCATTTACTCTAATAGTACTACCCGTAACACCCAAAAGAATTTATGGGGTGCTGTCCCAATGAGGAAAATAAACCGAAAAACCAGCTCTAACGGGAGAGCCCGCGTTTGAATCCCGGCAGTGTAAGATCTTTCTCTTTGGTAAACCGGCCTCTACTTGAGTGTTAGTGGAGAACATTCGAGTACAGCACTACGTCGTTTGGATGAGAGGTTAAGCCGTCGTCCCCTTGGGGTCTTTCGTAAAGAGTAGGCTAATGCCGACACCGGGTTTCTCCCCACCCTTTCTTTTACCCTTCCAGTCCCAATCTGTAACGTTTCCTCCCTTTCAGAAGCACCTATTAGTGTGGGTACAGACTTGAAACTAGGCATTGGACAATTTCAGCTATCACTTGTGGCCACTTAGCTATTTATACTTGTGGGCCATGTGAGTACTCCTTGGCTATTCTCACAGAGGAAAATAGTTCATGGATGCGATATGAAATTAATGAAAAATATATGATCAAATGTGCTTTTAATCAGATGGTACAGGTTTGTAAAAGAATGATTCAAATGAAGATTTATTACAGCAAACTTGAATAATAATAGCCAAATCAAGAAGGGTTAAACCACCATTACGTGGTGTTAAAATCGCATATCTTTCCTGTGTATTCAATAGCTCTTGTGTATTCAACACACACCTAAAAATGTTTGCTCTTTTTATTCTGGTTGCAATTGTAACTCAACAATTTAGTCATCTATTTAAATATTGATTTAAATGTTAGGTCAAATGTTGAATAAATTCTGTGGATCACAAGGTAAGTTAAAAAATAACTATTTATAGTGGTTAATAGACAAATCTTTGCAATTCCGTTTTCAATGGGAATATATCCGTACATATAATTGATAAGTTAATAGGCACTGTTGAATCGTCCTTTAGACTTCAAGGAGCTGCGGATTTAAGTTCGTCAAATGCTGTAAATGCCTCAGCTACAAGAACATCTGAAAATCTAAATCTACGTATGTCTCAAATAAGAAACCGGGGATCATCAAAAGCATTAACGCAAACGATACATCAAATAAAAAACTACACTGCCACGACAGCTGCTCCCCTGCATACAACAATCTAATATGACTTGTCCGAATGTCTGAAAGTCTACATAGACCTTATATTTTGTAACAAATCATTGTAGCTACTGTTGTATATTTGAATGCATTCTGTGTAAAACTTAACTTTGCAGCGACTTACCCACTCAATATCAACAATTAATTCCGAATATTTAGTATTGTATTGCGTAGTGAATGTTTGTGGTTTGGATGTGTTTGGTGAAAAATCACCACCCGAGGTGGGTCACAGTGGCATACATGAAACAAGCTGTCGGGATTATCGCGCGTGTTTCGTTGAAATGGAGTTCTGCTTTTTGTGTGCCCATTAGTGTATTTAAAATGCTCGTAAAGGCGGGACCCGCCAGGTAGCGGTCGGAAGGAGATTAGTCACCTGAGACCACTATATAAGACGGGAAGTGTCTCTGCATCACCAAAATTCGAGAGGACCCGGTGAATTCAACACAAACAGCTGTAATGGCTTCCGTCAGGATGTTTCTAGTTGGTGAGTAAATGGCGAACTTGATTTCAATTTATATATAACCCCTCGTTATCCCACGCTTTCCCGTGTTACTTGTATGTCATCTAATAATCAGAATATGTGGATCTTTATTGGGGCAATTATTCCATTAAATTCCTGGTGTTAAACAATATTTGATACCACTGGTGGTCACTTTTTTCATCAAAAGAGGTCAGTGATATATAAATATTCTCTCTAAAATGTCGAGATTCGTAAGTTGTTCATGCATAATGTTATTAAGAGAAATCAAAATCCTTCGTCCTAGACCATGATTAAAATTTAGCATGCTCTCAGGCAGATGATATTTTAATTGATTTTAGACGCCTGAAATCGGTTTTGCAGCGGTAATAGTAAATAAAGAATCTCTTTGCTCCTTCCTGCTGGTCTTAATGCATTGATCACCAATATTCATCTCGGAAAATAATTTTTACACTTCACCAAAGGAAATCAGTTATTTTTTCAATTAATGATGTAGGAAAATTACTTGAAAGCTGGTTTAAAGAAACATATAATTTTTATTAACATTTCAGGATGAAAACGAAAACAATTTTTTACTATACTCTCATGCACTTCGAACACCCGCCAAATGTGGTGAACGCATTGCCAAGGTTTTAAAATGCCGAGTTTATCTATAATTTGATTGTTTTGTAATGACATTTCAGCACTAAATTACTTCCATTTATTAACCTCATTTTTTATAAGCTAAGAAATCCCATACGGCCGTCAAATATGCTACAATGGTATTACCGATTTCAACGATTATATCTTGTCCTTTAAGACCTCTAGAGTCCCAAGCAACAATTGTTCCATTGTATTGGTTCCGGGTTCGAGTTCCGGTGCATATTTTTTATTCTTGAAAAGCATCTATGGTATATGGTCCCTTCTAAATTGTGGAATCGGAATGTTGTCTTTCTTAAAATGTGTTTGTAAAACGGACGCTCCTTTTGTTTCAGCCGCCTTAGCCTGTGTGCTTGTCTTTAGTCTCCAAGAGGTGTCAGCACAGTGTCCGTCGCGCTGCCCTGAAATTTACGAAGCCACGTGCGGAGTGAGGGCAAACGGAGGTGCCATGCTGTTCTCCAACCCATGCGAGCTCAGTATCTACCAATGCAGAAACCCCGGAGGTGAGACGAACGAAAATTCGATGCATTCGTATCTGTTACTTGCAAAACAAAAAAAAGGGTTGGGCTTTAATTCGTAGAACATTGAACACGTTCATCAATGCAATCAATCTGGGAAGAAATACCTCAATTATGTGATTCGACTGAAGAATACAAAGATCAAAATATTTTTTAGTTAAGCAGTTTAGAAATTAGAAAGATTTCGTACTTTCCCGGCGAATGCACTGTGTGAGAAGTTCTCGGGATCGCCACCGGGTCAGGGATTGCAGGGCTGCCGACGTTTCGATGTCCGACTCCTGCAATCCCTGACCCGGTGGCGATCCCGAGAACTTCTCACACATAGTTTAGAAATTCATTCAAGTTTATTTTTTATACTCTCTAACGTAACTGCTAAATGTAATAATTTATCAAGAGAATTAAACCGAAGTTCTTCTATCAGGAGATGATTCTGATGGTCCTGGAATCGGATATCAGAAGGTAATCCCAAAAACCCCTGGATCCACGTGGAGATCGCTTCAATTTCTGTGATCCATCCCATGGGCTAGGAGCATAGCGGGGAACACCTGGTCTTACTACGCTAAGAACAGACTTATCCTGAAGCCAGGTGTCACTCCACTAATCTTCATTTTCATTTTATCCTCGATATTTGCAAACTGTTTAATGAAGCAAAAAATACTATTAGCTTTTAGAACATCCGGACGAATTTTACTTGGTATACCAAATATCCAACAGGAAAATTTAGTCTTGGTGTGCTTGTTTAACTAGAATAAAGAAATTTGTTTCGGCATTGGAACGTGTATAAAAATTGGGGTTAGATACATAAGGGTGAACTTTTTTCATAAACGAACCTTTTTCTGCACACTCACCATTTCCGTTAGGATTAATCGCCATAATTATGGCGATCCATGAAATAGTGTTTAGCCAGGATTACGCTTCCTAATGTGTGTGGAACATCTGAAGAGAGGTATCTATAATATGACATATATATGCCATAGAGAGCATTATAAAATATATATGACTCTCAGCAGAGATCCGTTGAAGTTATAAGTTTCAGTTCAATAAAAAAATTCAGCATATGATATGTTAATAAATAATATTATGTGACTTGAACACATTTTTCCCCTTTAGCGACGTTTACACTTCAGGGTCAATGAATGTCCTATTGTCTTCTTTCTATTACCTTACACTCTACGAATGCCTTATCCAGTATTTTGTGTGTTTAGATTTTTTCTTTTATTCGCCAATTTTTGCAGTTTCATTTTTTGTGGAATATGTGGATGATATGTTTTTATCTTTCAACAGATATCGTGAATTCCTGGAGTGGTAGATGTTCGGGTGTCGCTTAATTACTTCTAGAAGTGGTGAGATAACTAAGGACGACTCATCTTAGGAAGCGTGTCTACAGTCTCTCCCGAATCTACAACAACAACAACATTTGAACAACATTGCATCATTGAATCTACCAAATAAATTCCGTGTATCAGATTTGCAATCGAAAGACTTAATAAAATCATTTACTATAGGTTATAATTATAAAAGATTGTCATTCATTGCACAAACCTTAAGCTACACGGGGCATCCTCGTCAAGGTACGATATTTAAAGGGTGATTTTATATCTGGATCCGTGTTTGAATCCTGATAGTGAAATATATTTTTCATCTTTAAACCTATTAAATCTATTTGAGTGCTACGTGGGGAGGAAAAGTAGTGAGTAAGGATGGTGAGTAAAATTGTGGTCCCATTGACGCCTTACGTTAAGAGCAGGCAGAAAACGACCCCCATCTTTTTTCCATCCTTTCTCCTTGCCCTTTCATGCCCTACGTTTCCTACCAATTCAGAGCGCTTTATGGGCCGTGGTAATGCGGTTTCCCATTAAACCTTGATTTAACTTATGTCCATGGGAATTCATATTCCCAGCATTTTATTTTTTCTGAAATTTAGTGGTTTTTTGAGCACTTCCGAAACATATAGACAACTGTTGTTCTCTCACTTTTAATCTTACTCCTTGGATTGAGTTGCAAAAATTTTTAATACTTTTATTTTTATACCTTACGTGAATAGGTTGTATAAATAAATCAAGTTTATTTAAAATACTATTCTAATTACGAAAAAAAAGTAATTTGCTTCAGAGTATTTTAGAAATAATTGGCCTGTGAAAGAGTTAAGTGACGGACCAACTTGAAAAGCATTAAT
Organism: Platycnemis pennipes; assembly: GCA_933228895.1. Classification (NCBI taxonomy): domain Eukaryota; kingdom Metazoa; phylum Arthropoda; class Insecta; order Odonata; family Platycnemididae; genus Platycnemis; species Platycnemis pennipes. Next base: position 118,546,844 of record OW121850.1, read on the forward strand.
GAGAGCCAAAATTCGAATGGCATTTTGTCGTCGCCACTGAGTGCTACTGCTAGAGGTAGTTATTAAGAAAGGAAACTGAAACCTTGGGTCACGAGCGATATTAAGGATAATCGTGCGTCCGGAAAAAGAATGTTTGGGTGTGGATGAAGTGCTTGATTAGAACCCGGGTGGTCTCATTGGGTAGGCAGGTGGGTATTATGGATTTAAGGTGTTTTGACAACGATAGTTCATTTCGCACCATGATTCGCGCCGCCATGTTCTTTTCAGATATTAATTAGAGAAGCACGATACGGTTTTCCCTACGCGACGCAGTGTATTATGCCATCGCAATCATGATCTAATTGGGAAAGTAATTCCATAATCACCGTCACAATTTAAGAATTTTTAGGTTATGTAGGGGACCTCAATAATTAGGTTAAATGTCTTTTTGGACTTAGCTCAAGGTTACGACAAACGATATCCATGTCCGAGTAGGGACTGCAAACTGCATCTACATCTACATCTACATAATACCCTGCAAGCCACTACAAGGGTGTGTGGCAGGGGGTGATTGCTCACCAAACATGCACTACATATCATGCATAAAAAAGGAATAGTATTAATATAGTAGTCAGAACTACACTATTTAAAAAAGATAGAAATTGCAAAGCAAACATGAAAAACATTCTGTTAGTAGGGTTAGCTTTAAGTACTCATACCAACATGCAGCTACCAATGCTATTCATTGCTACTCTCCGATAGGACATATTTACCGTTATTCGTATCTCTAATTGTGCGAGGGAAAAAGGACAATTTGAATCGGTCAGTTCGGCAATCAATTTCTCTAACTTTATGATTATGGTCCAGTCTGCCATAGTAAGTTGGGGTTCGTAAAATATTTTTAACATCATCACTGAAAATATTGCCTTGGAATTTGTGTAAGAGATTAAGTCTAAATTTCAACCTGCGATCTGACAATGATTCCCATTTCAATTCATTTAATAGACTGGTTACGCTAATATAATTATCGTATCGTCCCTTTACAATCCCAATTTGCATCATTTGAATCGAGAAGCTGGTGCATTTCCGACCTAACGACCGCGGATAGTCAATAACTCAATCTTATATTGCATAGGAAAGCAACACGGAAGTCATACCTAAAACTTTTTGTGACGTAATAGCACTCAAATATAGGCAAAAATGTGTGAAAATTATGCATAGTATAGGCAAAGTACCCTGTTCACAATTGGTAATGTTTTTTATTTCATAAAAATCCTTTAATTACTCCTATATCTGCTCAACTTTTAAGATTTTCGAAGAAAAATGAGAGCGGGCGCTTTTTTCGAAATTTGGTCGTGTTTGAGCCTCTGTATCTAAGTAACGGGTAATACCTATGAAAAATGACTTACCATTCAATAATCAGCAATCATTTGTTTGTATATGTGCCAAATTTCAAGACGTTATCTCATAAAAAGCAGTTTTGGACTTTTGTCCGGCGAAATGCGATTTGGCCCCACTTTGCAGCGGTGGGAAAAAATCGGCTCGACAAAATAGTGAAAGAAAAGGAAACAGCGGCGGGATAATCAGGTATCTTACATCAGGGCGTGCGGGATACATTAACTGCCGTCTCAATCAGTGAACTGAGTGGCTTGGGTGACCGGAATTATTGGAGAAGGAAGGGGGAGGTGGAGTCGAAGCAGTGGACACCACAAGGTCGCATGACTCACCACTGTAAAAAGTAGATCTGATTTTAAGGTACAAAAGCGATCTGAATTTCAGATGCAACAATTTTAAGACAGGGTATGTTGAATTTCAGCAGTAATATCTTGTCTAAAAATAAGGCAGGTGAACGGCTGAAAATCAGACCATCCAGAATCCTGCTTCCTCTGCTTCCTGCTCAACTGCTCCTGTACCAACCATCCATGTTCCTGCCTCTTCCGTACCTTAAATCCGTGTTCCTGCCTTACAACCAGACAGCGCTTAAATTCAGATCGCACTGAAAATCAGATCAACTTTTTACAGTGACCCTTAACAAGCGCACGATTGGTTGGAGAGTGATCTACCGAAAAAAAACACCCTCGTCGGCTGCTTTTAGTTTTTCACGGCCCAATAATTGTTTCGCCCCTAGACGTTTCACCGATACATTTAGAAAATCTTCAGTGAAAATTCTTCTCAATTTCCGTCCACAGGAAACAATAGTGTGCTCTTCGTCTTCAATTTTCCCATTGATGCGAATATTAGATTCCTCTTTTCTCGAGTTTTCATGCGGTGGTAACCTTGTCTTTACGGGTCGTGAGCAGCAAAATATTTCAAGAATATTTTACTCAGTATTTTATGTGTAGACCTTGGTAACTATTTTAGTTTTTGTTTATCGACAATTGGTCAAAATGAAAACAATTCTCTTAGTAAACGTTTCGAATGCACTTCAATCCATATTCAGGGCAACAAAAGGACAGTAAATGAGGTTCATGATATATACTGATGCAATGATATACGATAATACTATATTTATATCAGAGTAATCTTCCTTAAAAAACTTTAAATTCATTTTGAGCATTTATATCATAATACCTCTGTCTCTGTACCTCCTTCTCCATTGTAAAGATCCGGATTCCTTTTCTTGACATCCCTGTGTGCCGGAAAAATAATGGAAGCCTGAGACAGCATCTACCGCAAGTAGACATGAACAGATTTCTATCTGAATGGATAGAGTTGCCACGTCTACTCCCAACGAGTGTCTATCTTATACTGTATCGAGCCAAAACCAATTCCGATACCAAGAGTTTGTCCAAGCTGAAACACCTTAAGAAGACCTTCAGACAGAATAATTACAGTTAGCGTCTTATTTCTTTGTCACTTAATAGAACTTTCGAACTACAGGAAGATGACACAGAAGTGGAACCTCAAAAACCGATCCGACCGTTACCGACAATTCTTTCGTATAAGTTCTCTGCTTCTAGATATACCTCTCCATATTCACAATATCCAAACAAACCATCTCTAAATCATGAAATTTAAACACCAACTGGTTAGGTCAAAGGATCCCATCGGCCTCATGACTTTAGGTGTTTACAGATACCATGTGAATGTGGCCATGTTTATGAGAGAGAGACCGGTCTAACTACTGCGACAAGACTGGAAGAATATCGGATATATTTCAGTCTTGGGTGATTTGAATAGTCAGCTGTAGCCGATCTCAGCACAACTATGCCATGAAATGCCATGCCAGCCACGAAAAGAAATGGGATAGAGAAAAGATAATTTGCCATTCAAACAACTTTTGGCGTCATTTATCTAAGGAAGCCATGGGTATTAGGCTACACAGGAACCGCTACATATATGTATCAGGCTTCATAAGAAATTTAACCGCCATTCCGGGTACCATCTCAGCTCCTCTAAAAATCTTATTCGATAAATAATTTGCCGATTCTTCCCCCCACCGCCCGGCCCCCCGCCACGACCAATCAGGACATACATGATTATTGGAGTTCTTCTTTGCAAGGAGTTTTATTTATTTCATGAAATTTTCCCTGATGACGATGAGCGAGTCATTCCTTGAAAAGTTGGGTTTAATTCAAAGTTTAAGCCGGTACATTTCCCTAGAGCTTTTCAACAAATATATTATGTATTGTTAAAAACCCAAGGTAAATATTTTTATAGAGACTACATTTAAAAAAAACTGAATGATATACATGATGTTCGCTAACCTAATCGTGAAACACAGTGCCTGTCATGAAAAAATATGGGTAAAATGATTATGAAGAAGAGGCGAAATAAAATCACAGTACGACAGAGAATGACCATGTGGATTGAACGAACATAATGACCCTGAGATATAAAGGGTTTTTGAAAAACATGTGTGAGGGCAAATAGAAGGAAAGGCTACATGTGGAAGATCAAAGGTAAGATAAAGAAGGATTCAGAGAAGAAGAATTAGGCTGCAGCTAACAACTCAGTGGACACAGTGGAATAAATAGCCCGCATATATTAATCTTGAGAAAAAAAATCATAATGACGCAGAATCCCATGCAAGTAACTTCTTTAGAACAAGACGTCTTTGAAAAACCAGAGTTGGAAAAAACAAAGGAATAACTCCCTTATTCAGGTACGTGGCGTTTGCCTACATCCTTAACATTCACCGGCCAGATTGAACTTTGTGAGTTTATCACCGAGGTGCTGACTTGTGTGGCAGTCTTTCAAAGAGTAATTTACCTTCCCTACGCTATGAGTTGGGATTGCCTACGAACTGTTTCTACTTCAGGAATGATATTTACCCCTAATTAGTGAGAAATTCAGCTTACATTTCAATACCTCTCTTTACAATAATCATCAAAGCTTTCACTCCAATAAAGTAATTTAAGTATTGGCCAACAAATCGTTTTTTAAGACAATTTATTAGCTTTAGGCATAATCATCATCCGAAGAGTTCTATCAAAAATGGCGGGCCCTTGAAGAGGCCTACCTCTATAAGGCCTGATCTATTCCCCACCTTACACAATGGATGCACCTAATTGGACTCAACTACAGATCGGTTGAATTATTCGTCTTCCTCTCCCATAATTCGCGACCATTACATCAAGGGTTGTTGAACCAATATATCTTCGTAACGGCATTACCTTTGAGATAATTATGGTAGGTAATACAGATGTTTAAGCTCTTTGCATGAACCATTATCTGTAAAGGTCAATATTTCTCAAATATTTCATGGCATGTTAGGAAAAAAACTTGAACTTTAGTCGTGATTGAGCCGCAAACTATCTCTGATTGAGGAGTAATGAAAGTTTAGTGAATGTGCGCAATTAATGTTCGGTGATTACTCAAACCCTTCCTCGAGGCGTCTTGCAGAAAACCCATCAGATGGTCCAGAAAACCCATAAATAGGTTCACCATGACATCAACTCAGGCTCGCGACCGTGCGAGTCCAATTCGCAGAGATATGTTCTACTTCTTAGGATATGCTTGTACGCTGATGAAAAAACTGCTATTCCTTACTAAGTTACTGAGCTGATGACAAGAAAAAGGATCGCGCTAAGAATGCAGAGATATCATGGAAAAGAGTTTAGTGAGTATTTTTCGTAGCCTGGAACTGGAGTCAAAGTAGAGTTTATGTTTCAGACACGGTTTTATATTATGCTTATACCGTTAATAATTATGGTAGTATTAAAAACTAAATTTAAATTAGATTATCCTTGAATCCACTTCAACATCTCTTTTATTATGAATTTATTAGTTTTTAAAACAATCCATGAACGGCGAAGCGAGCGATCTCTTTGGAGCATTGTTTGAGGGTGACATACATGGGAATTAACCGAGTACATACCTATTTCAAAATCACAGAGAATTACAGCGTTGCAACATCCCAGGCCTACCGCAGCGTCATTTTCATCTCACTGTCGCATTCCGTCTGCATCATCATCATCATCAAGGGTCAACAATCCTAGGATTGGTTTGACGCAGCCCTCCACTCGATTCTTCAATCGGCCAACCTCCACATATAAACCTATTTCCTCTCTTTCACGTCCTTTACGACCTTTTCTATGTAACTCATACGAGGCCTGCCTTTTCCATTCTTCCCGTTCACTTTTCCCTCGACGATTGTCTTCATCAGGCCATCGTGTCTTAAGATGTGGCCGATTAAGTTGTCCCGTCTTCTCTTTGGTTCAAGACTGGTTACCGGCGACAAATTCATAAGGATTTGAGAGCGTTCAATTTACAGTTGGTGGGTACTATTCTCCACGACTATACTCTTTCAGTAAAATAGTTAATTGCTGCAATATGGCATGACTGAAAAATATGTCTACAAATCAGCTTTCAAAAAGACGACACAAGTTTTAAACAATTATGGTGCTTTAAATGAAAATCGTTATACTTAAATATCTCCAAAGGAAATTATTCATAGAGCAAATAAAAAAATATATATCCATCTAAATAATGCTTTCCAAATTAGGTTGGGTTAAGCCGCTATTATGTCTTTTTAAAATTGATAATCTTTCCCAGGGTCGTGGTGGCCTAGTGGGTAGAGCAATGAGCTACTATGAGCTACACTGAGCAACTATGTGATGCAGTGCTATTACTTAATGGACACCTGTTAGATATTACGGTCACGTGCAACTAAGTGCTTGTCATTTGGTTAAAAACTGCAACTCAATTGAACCTTCCACCACCTCTAATATTGCGTACAGTACATTTATTTTTGCAAAACACCCTAACCAGAACCAAAGTTAATTTACGACAATTATTCTTTTGTATACCAAGATTAAGAACCTTTCAGCTTGTACTCGAAAATTGATATTTTCAACATTTCCATCCATACCATTAAAACTTAATTAACTTTCTCTAACGCTAAGTGCTTGATACAAATCTAAAGCACCACCCATCACACTCTATGTAGTCATCGCGCTACTTAGAAATACTGTTTGCTCTTTTAATCTTGGCTGCAACGGTTACTCAGTAATTTAGTCATATCTTTAAATATCGGTTCAAATGTTGGGTTAAATGATGGATAAATACTACGGATGCTAAGGGAACTTTAAAAAATTATATTTTTAGTGGCCGATACACAAATATTTGCATTTCCGTTTTCACTGCGAACATATCCGTGTATTTGATGGAATGATTAAAAGCCATAAAATGACATTTAGGCTTTGATGAGCTGAGGATATAAGTGAGTTCAATTTTCTAAATATATCCTTCACTACTAGAAAATCTGAAAATGTAAATATTTGTCTGCCCCTAACAAGAAACCGGGAATGATCGGAGGCATAAACGCAAACGAGACATCAAATGAAATACATACTACTAAGACGGCTTGTAGCTATTGCTATGCATTGAATGGCATATGTGCAAAACTCCACTTCGCAGCAACTTCCCCACTCAATATGAACAACTGATTCAAAATTTTAGTACTGTATTTCGTATGGAATGCTCATAATGTAGATATGTTCGTTGAATAATCACCACAATACTCAGCATTGAGATGGCTCACAGTGTATTCAGAGGCATAAATGAAACAAGTTTTCTGGATTATCGCGCGTGTTTCGTCGAAATGGAGTTCCGCTTTTTGTTTGCGCATTAGTGCGTTTAAAATGCTCGTAAAGGCGGGACCCGCCAGGTATTTGTCGGAAGGAGATTAGTCACCTGAGACCACTATATAAGACGGGAAGTGTCTCTGCATCTCCAAAATTCGAGAGGACCCGGAGAATTCAACACAAACAGCTGAAATGGCTTCCATCAAGATGTTTCTAGTTGGTGAGTAACTGTCGAACTTGATTTCAATTTATATATGACCCCTCGTTATCCCACTCTTTCCCATGTTAAGAAAATCATACATGTAAAGAAGTCACTAAATTCTTCAGCTCCACATTCAGGCGAACATTTATCATTTAGACCTCTTCACAATGTACGGGAATATATTTTCCTTTCAATTATTAGGTATCCGTCATATAAAAATCTACAGCTAATTTCATCTACCCTGTGTTCTGTTCTCATCTACGTTAAGTGAGCTACCTAGAGGGGTTGTGATAGGGAGTGAATAATCATCAATCAATTATTCACTACCAGATAAACATTGTTTAATAGGAGAAACGTAATTATCCATCACCAGGCAGGAATCGGGTCGATAGAGGAATATTGATAACATCTGAAGTTTAAACATTGGTTGAATGAATTAATTATTGATTTTCGAAAGAACTGAATAGCGGAATATGAATTGTCACTCACACAGCTTTTGAGAATTATAAAACTTTAACTTAATTTAAATTTGTTTTAGTTACACAAACGGTGGTATCGGAAATACCAGCATTAAACTATGGTGTGCTTTCCGCACGGGCGGTATAAACTAGAAGCTTCATTCTCGGTGTTTAATAGATGACCGTGTTGGTGCATTGGTTAGAGCACAGACTCGTCAAAGGGAGGGCCAGGGTTCGATTTCCGGCAGTGGAAGATAATTTTTATTGGTAAACAAGCTGACCCGGCCACGCGTTGCTTTGGCTCAATCTGGTTAAATGGAAAGCGCTGAGATGCTGAGTCTATTATGATTGAATTTTTTTGTAATTTAAAGATGATCGGTTTCATTGCAACTTAATTTAATTAAATATGTGGGCATCATCTTTTATAATCTAAGAAATTGTGTATTAAAGTCAAAATGGCAACATAGTTTTTCAAGAATTTAAGGGTTAGTACATCTTGTCCTCTAAAGCCACTAGAGTTCAACAGGGGAGAAGGAAGCCTTGGTAGCGTAAGTGGAAGAGAATCAGGAAGTCCGGGTTTGAGTACCGAACAAGGTGGATTTCTTCTAAGTGGGAATTCTCCTTAGATGTGGCATCGAAATTTTGTCATGGGTACATTACAATACCGCTCCTTTCCTTTCAGTCGCCTTAGCCTGTGTGCTTTTCTTGAGTCTCCAAGAGGTGTCAGCACAGGTTGGAAAGTGTTCCTACCCCTGCCCAGATGTTATCCAAGTCACGTGTGGAGTGAGGGTAAACGGAGAGGCCATCGAGTTCTCCAACAGCTGCGATCTCCGTCGCTACCAATGCAGCAACCCCGGAGGTGAGACAAACGTAAATTCGATGCCACTGGATCCATTAAGTGGAAAACGGGAAAGAGGGTTGGGCATTGATTCATGGTGCATCGAACTTTTTTACCGAGAAAATCAACAAAAAAAAGAAACCCTTCATTAATGCAATACGATATTTCATCAATAATTTGGGAACTAAATTTTAATCAATGCAAAACGAATGAAGATTACAAGGATCAAAATATATTTTGTGACGGAGATTAGAAATTTATTCAAAGCAATAGTGTATCCTTCTAACTTGACAGTTAAATATAATTAATCTCGAGAGAATGAATCCAAAATCCTTATCACATGGGCGTGAGTCATTGCCTTCGAATTCAAGGGACTGTGTTTGAATTCCGGAAGATGTGCTGGTGAAACTCCAGCTTGTAAGCCACGTGGAGCACGTTTAAATTTCAGGGATCCATCCGTTTAGCTGTAACACTTTGACAAAGAACATCGACTTATCCTGACGCCAGGTTTCACTCCACCATTCTTTATTTCCATCCAAGTTTCATGCTAGTACCATACCCTTCCTTTTGATTTGAGCCTTCAATCGTGGGACATTTTTGAAACTCTAATAATAAAGGGTATGACCCCTCTCGAGAGGTAAGCCGATAGCGACCCTTCCTGACAAAAATTTTTGCTCCAAGCTAAATTCTGTACACTGGACGGGTAAGCAATGCTCTTCTGAAAAAAAGCAATTTTTCCGTGGCTTACTATTGAACAAGTAGATTTATGTTTTCCTGCAACCTGGTGAATCAAGACTTAATGAAGTAGAAAATTTAGACTACAGGATAAGAGTCCTATAATTCACACATTTCTCTAACCACAGTATAACTATTCTACGCGTAAATTTTACCTTAAGAGCCTCTATAAGGTATTTTGGCAGGATGAGGTAAGGCGCCAGCTGCGATGAAGACAATAAGCTGAAAATTTATGCTTGATAATATGGTAAACTGAATATGTTTTTAAGATACATAATTTTTTTGCCTTATAATCTTGATTTGTGCGTGAGAAAAAACTTCTTGTATGGCGGTCTGTCGCTTGAAGGCTCTTAATTTGTCACTTCCGTCAGTACCTTTACGTATGGGGGGTTAGAAATATATCTTAAACGTCTGATTCGTATTTATGTGATTGTATTTTTTCTAGAAACTTTAATAAGGCCTTTGAAAAAGTGCTTACGTACCTACTATTAGGCTTCCAAATATGTGAGGAATTTTTTAAAGAAGTTAACTTAAAATACCAGCACGGATGACATAGCATTAGAAAATATGGATATTTCCCAGCATAGAACCATAGCTTGTTATGAGTTTCAGTTGAATAAATTAATTCAGCATAAGAAATGGTAATAAATAACATTATATGACTTGAATACATTTTTCCTCTTTAGCCGAATAACTCTGCAGGGTGCAATGAATGTCTTATTGTTTGATTTATATTACCAATGCGTTATCCAGTATTCTATAAGCTTGATTTATTTCTTTTATGCATCACTATTTGCTGTGTTTCATTGCTTATGGAATTTGCGGCTGATATGTTGTCATCTTATTACAGATATAGTGAATTCCTGGAGTGGAAGTTGTTCGGCTGTCGGTTAAATATCTTCTAGAAGTGGTGGGACAACTGAAGATAACTCATCTTGGGAAGCTTTTCCGCAGTCTCTCCTAATCTACGCTCCACTCATGTATCAGATTCCCAGTTAAAAGTCATGTAATAAAATAATTTAAAATAGCTGAAAGTGATTTAGTTATTCACTGCATAAACTTTTATGTCACACGGGTATTCTATTAAAGGTTAGATTTTAAAAGTGTTAGTTGTATACAAGGGTCAGTGTTCCATTCCTGACTGTGAATCATATTCTTCATTGGTAAACTGGTCCCTGTTTGAGTACTATATAGAAAGCCCTTCGAGTTCAGTACTCTGTCCGTCGGATGGGACGTAAAATTGTGGCCCCCTTTGCACCTCATTTTAAAAGCAGGTGGATGATGACCCTGGTCTTCATCTTCTCCATCCTTTCTCATTACCCTTTCATACTGCAAATTCCCTCCCAACTCAAACAGGTTTTGAGTGATGGACGGACATGAAAAACAAATATAAGAGCCAAAATTTGAATTGTATGATTTTCTCAGCGCTGAGTGCTATTGCAAGCAGTAGTTATCAGGTAAGGCGTCTGAAACTTTAGGTTTTGCAGGAGTATAGTTTCCGGATTTAATGTCGCATGATTATTGAACTACAACTGATTCGGATATGCTATTACTTTAACGACTTAATACCATTACAGCTATGATTCAATACAGATATTTATTAATTTTAATCATTACCTCAAATGCTATTGCACTACTATACGTTGCAAAGGACGTTATTTCTGGGGTTAGGCTGATATCCGTTCGATAAATTCATAAAAATTTTAGAACAGAAAATTTAGAATTAATGAGTACTCCGTGTAAATCCTCAAGCAGGAAAATAGCCAATTGATGCGATGTGATATCACAGAAAATTGTATCTACAAATCAGCATCAATAAGACAGTACAAAATCGCAGTAGAAACAGGATCTTCAATAGAATATTCATTATATTAGGCATAAATAAAACTAGCGAAATTAAGTTGGGTTGAGTCACCATTACGTGGCTTTAAAATCGTATATCTTTCCACGTTTACAGAGGGTACCTTACTCGAGAGCTGACGTCAATTCTGAGTATTTATTACATGCCTTGAAATATTGTCTGATCTTTAAATTTTTGCTAAAATAGAAACTCAAGAATGCAGTCATTTCTTGAAATGATTGTCGAAACATTGGAAAAATGCAATGGATCCTAGGGGATTAAAAAAAAATGTTTATTTGTAGTAGTTGACGCAGAATTCTTCGCGGAGCAATTTTCATAGCGAATATATCCGTGTATCAGACTCGGGAGATACAAGCCGCTGGTAAAAAATTTAATATTTGGATTTAGTTAATGAAAATGCTAGAATATATGAAAACCTAAATCTTCGTGTGTCGGAAATAGAATCCATAAATCATCGCAAGCATAAACGTAAACGAGACATCAAATGAAGCGCAATATGACATCTGCTCTCCTTCATAATATGAGCCACATGTTATTAAGCGATTCCTAACAAATTTATCTTATTCACTACTAGCGAAAGGTACCCATTGATTCTTAAAATAGGAAATAATAGAGCAGTTGTGATTTAACAGGAAAGAATCTTACACCTAACATTTTGAATTAATTTATCTTACCAAGTTTAATTTTCCCACACCGTGCTTTATTTGTATTCTGGCGTGTAAGTTTCATTCGCTTTGCGTCTTTGTTACCAATTGCCCCTTTACGCCTTAGTGGCATTATATGACTGAAATAATGCTTAAAGTAGATGTATTTTCAAATTTCATCAGGCAAACAAAAAAAATTGCGTTTTTACACCGGTGTGATGATATCAGGGACGAAGCAAGAAGAGGAAATGAAGTAAATAAAATATCATTAATACAGACTAATATCAACATGCGAAAAATCACATTCAGGTATACAGACGAATAGTAATAGCGATAAATCAGCACAAATAATTCATAGGAATAATTATAGACGGAAACAAAAAACTCTCTCGACTCTCACTCGACGAATATTCATGCGAAGAAACCATGCCAAACTCGTTTTTAAGCGTTGTTAAGTCTTTGGTCGCCATGGGAAGTGGCTGTTTAAACAGTAAAATATCAGTAAGCTCCGCATAAATCTTCAAAGTTCCATTTATTTTAACCAAAATTAGTATTCGACGATACGATTAAGAATTAAAATATCTTTTGGCAAGTGTACGTCTTAAGTTTATGCAATGAATATTTCTAGTCAAACTTTACAAATGAAATAATTGCCTCAAGAAATTAAATATTTACATGTACATCGTATGGAAACGCCATGACTGGTCGTGTTCGAATGGGGGACAATTAATTACATGAAATGTAGCTTATTTACTGCGCAAGAAGACATTTATTTCACTTCAAAGTTTGAATGCCGTACTACGTTAGGTTTTCGAGTTTAGTGCGAATAAATACACCTATAAATATGCCTACATTCTATTTTATAATGCAAAAATACCTTTAGTCGTCAATGAGATAGGGCTGTTTGAACTGAAAAAAATTAACCACAAATCGTCATATTTTACTGAAGTACAAGTGATTTTGATCCGAAAAAAGAATTCGGTGATAATAATGTGAATATGTTTTAAATTATCTCTCGGCTGATGTGCGTCAAAAGTTTGTGCAATAAGTATTCCTAATTTTAAAATTTTCAAATTAAAAAATTGCTGCTAGCTGAAATTTATGGCTGCAACCATTACGTGTATGTTCTTCTGGGGATACTGACTTGACTGGAGTCGAACCGAGGACCATTGATTACAAGAAAAGTAGCCTATTATCATCCCAGGGAAGAAATTTAATAAACTTAAAATTTCAAAGCTGTGATACACAATGTATTATGAGAGTAAATTAAACAAGTCTTGGAGAATCGTCTGTGCTTCGTTGAAATGGATTTTTGGTTGTTGCCTGCACATCAGTGCATTTAAAATGCTCGAAGAGGAAGGACCCAGCCAGGTTGTGGTCGTAAGGAGATTACCTGGGGCCACTATATGAGACGGGAAGTGTCTCTGTATTGCCTAACCTCGAGAGGACGCGACGAAATCATCACAAACAACTTAAATAGCTTCCGTCAAGTTGTGTCTAGTTGGTGGGTAGCGGTCGAATGTGATTTTAATTTATACAAGATCTCACTTTGTCCCACGCCATCCCTTGTAAAGAAAATACGCAATTAAACGAGTGGTTGACTACTTCAACTTCATTTACATGCGAACATATATAATTCAACCCTCTTCTCAATGTAAGGGAAAACATTTGCTTTAAATTATTTTTTATAATCATAATTATGCATCAGCTATAAATCTATTTGTGCCTTCATCAGAGGTGAGCTTCATCGAGGGTGTGTGGCAGGGACTGAATAATCATTCATTCATTAAATTCCATGCGCTACTAGATAAATATTGTTAAATCGGTGAAAGGTAATTAAGTAGGTAATTAACCATTGGAAACTCAGGACACGAGTCTACAAAGGAAAAGAGATTTTATTCGAAGTTAATCATATGTTTGACATATTCGAGAACTAATTTTCGAAAGAGCTGTCGATTGAGCTGATTTATTTGGATATAAATGTTAATTGTCTCAATAGGTGAATAGCACTTTCTTTATTTAATTAAATTAATTTATTAGTTTAAAATAAATTTTAATGAATAAATGTCTTCCTTCAAAAAAACATTACTTTTATGGATTTATATGATGCTTGAACAAGATTCTAGTCGTGATTGTAAGGCCAAAATTTTCAATACTGATTATTTAAGATACTTCAAGATAAATATTCTCGTACGGTGGGACAGTTTGGCCGTAATCATTCCTCGTCTCCTTTAGATAAACACGTGTCCGGTTGCTTTTCGTCACAAACTTGCGGCAAAGCGGAATTACTTGCTCATTAATAAATCTCAATAAATGCAACTGCTCTTGGAATTAAATAAATAAATTAGTAAGGACAATAAATAAAGTTAGAATGAGTAAATTAATGTAGCTCCTAGTTTTTTTGTGCAGCTGAAGGACCAATATGTTACCACAGCTTCGTAGACAGTGTTATTTTAAATAGCTGATCATACATCTATTGAATATCCTGCAAGCCACCATTTAGAGTTGGTGGCGGGGAGTGAGTTATTGCCAACATTCACTTCGAACAGGCACCAATATTCATGCATAATATCTAAATGAGAGATTTCCATATATTCTCCATTGATATTTATATCATGCGGGACACTCACTAAAAATTCTACTTTCCATCCAACATGTAAGGAAATATTTGAGGAAATATTAAACATATAATTAAACTTATTTTTTTGTTTATACAGACATTCTTGGCCATCAAATGCCCACCAGAATCATCTTAATGAAATCTTTGTTATTTCTAATTATTTAGTTAAACTCCGATTAAGTAACATGTAAGGTATCATTATCATGTTAAGGGAAAGGGTTATTTCATAGGGCAAAATATTATCAGAAGTTTTTAAGCTATTTTCTTCGCGAATTGTTCGACAAAGAAACGGACAATTGAATCGACTTTTGATTAAGCTTATTTATTTAATCGTAAATGAAAGTTATTTTCTACCGATGTGATATGGGCCCACTACAATTCTCTCGAAGTTGGAGATCATTTGTGAACCGTGCACATTCGCAAAAACCTTAGTATGACTTGCTGACTTCGCGTTTGAAGGGTGCTCCACAGTGCTCCATTTTCATTTGTCTCTCTCGAGGATATCGATTACAATTCTCAATTTCCTCACATGCATTTTATTCATTTCCTTTTTTCATCCATTTTCCCAAGAGGCCTCAATGCTGGAGTCATATTCATCTATTTTGGCACAAGTGGCATAATCAACTGTAACTAACATTTCCTTAACGTCTATTTTACAATTCCCTGCGGAATGTCCAGATGTAAGGAATTTAGATGTGTTTGGTGAACAATCACCACCCGAGGTGGGTCACAGTGGCATACATGAAACAAGCTGTCGGGATTATCGCGCGTGTTTCGTTGAAATGGAGTTCTGCTTTTTGTGCGCGCATCAGTGCATTTAAAATGCTCGTAAAGGCGGCAGCCGGCCACGTTGCGGTCGGAAGGAGATTAGGCACCTGAGGCCACTATATAAGACGGGAAGTGTCTCTGCATCTCCAAAATTCGAGAGGACCCGGAGAATTCAACACAAACAGCTGAAATGGCTTCTGTCAGGATGTTTCTAATTGGTGAGTAAATGGCGAACTTGATTTCAATTTATACATGACCCCTCGTTATCCCACGCTTTCCCGTGTTACTTGTATGTCATCTAATAATCAGAATATGTGGATCTTTATTGGGGCAATTTTTCCATTAAATTCCTGGTTTTAAACAATATTTGATACCATTGGTTGTCACTTTTTTCATCAAAACAGGTCAGCGATGCATAAATATTCTCTCTAAAATGTCAAGATTCCTAAGTTCTTCATGCATAATGTTATTAAAGGTAATCAAATACGTGATTATTTGTCCTAGACCATGAGTAAAATTTAGCATGCTCTCAGGCAGATGATATTTTAATTGATTTTAGACGCCTGAAATCGTTTTAGCTGCGGTAATAGTAGATAAATGAAGAATCTCTTTGCCCCTTCATGCTGGTCTTAATCAATTGATCACCAATATTGATCTCGGAAATTATTTTGAATTAATTTTGATTTAATTATGAATTTGATGAAGACTGATGAATCCAATGACGACATGGAATAGGAAGGTTTGTGAATATTCATTATGTTTTATTATCCTGCCGGAATAAAAATAGAAATGGAATCCAAATGTTTTGATTGTTCATAAATGCATGTACTTTTTCTTCAGACGATGCAAATATTGTTCCAGCTGGGGATGCGGTTTTTGGAGGCAGCAGGGATTCAAGTGAGAGATAATTACACTAACAAACGGAAATATATTTTCTGAGTTTTACCTTTCAGTATCTGAACTTGTGCACAATTAGACTTGATGTTTTTATTGAATGAAGATCCATATTACCTTTTTAGATACGCAACATGCACCGCCAATCAAAATTAATTCTTCCTGGTCAGAGAGTAGCGTGCAACTATTTCTACCAACGTGTGAAAAAAGCAAAAAAGTTTTGGCTAAAATTGATAGAACCAAAAATGAATGGGACTTCTTATTACTCTTCACCACGGACACCATCAAGGCAATGCAAACGAAGCAAATCGGTACTCACTATCTTCCACTGATCTTCTAAGATGAAGACAGAAATGTAATTGTTGGCTGAAACCAGAAAGACCGGAGTTGATCTAGCATCAGTAAATGAGTTACTATACTTTTCATAGAAAATAAACCAAATGGTGGAAAAAGATATTTTTTCATGGATTTATGATTACGGTCGTAAATTCATTCATAATTTGCAAAATGAGTCCAATGAAACCACCTAAATCCACCACGCTGGTCATGTGCATTGCCAAGTTAGCGAAGAAGTTTGCCGAGAAATGAGAGATGGGAATTGAATCTTCATCCTCTTCATTCACTTCCCCAGGGAATCACTTATCAGGGTGACATTTTCCTAAAAAAATGACTCAGCAGTGAACAAAACCAACCCCGCCAGTGTGCACATTCTGCTCAGAGAGATGGAAAGCTACGACCGGCAAGAACACACGGAAAGAAACACGTTGGTTTTGCGAAAAGTGCGATGTAGGACTGTGTGTGCCGGATTGTCTTAAACAGTATCACACAAAAGGAAATTATGTAAAACAATCAATACCTGAATTATAATGGATACATAAAGGAGGTGTATTTTGGTGACTTGTTGATACGGAACGGAATTTGTATACATTTCAACGCTTATCGAAGAAAATTATCCTTTTGTGCAGTGCGGGTTGCATTGTCATAGTTGTAAAATATGAATATATATGAAAAATTTGATGTTTTGGTAAATTGTAAATAATTATAAATAATGGAAAATTGTGATGAAAATAAATCTATAATCCAATTCTCATTATTGTTATTGAAATTAACCGTTTTCCCGGCGAAATCGCGCTACAAAACACGTAACGAGTAGGTAGGAATTTTTCCTGAGACGCAAAACAATCAAATGTTTAAAAATAAATTTAAAAAAAACTATAAAATGCAATGACTTGAAAACTGTTTCATCTGAAAGAAAAAAGTAGAAACGATAATACACATTAAAAAAAACAACATTGAAGGTAAATAGTTCATAACAAATGACTTAAGAAAACCATTGAAAAACGGCAGTCCACGAGAGCTCAGCACTTCACATTCGGTCAGACCGGAAAGTGTTAATATCTCCTTAGTAATGATATTATTCATACGCCATACATTTTGGCTGGAGCGACCGCAGCGCCACTTGAAGTGCACTAACGCATTTCGTTGCTATAAGCGCAGAAATTGGTGGATTTAGCGAAAAATACGGTAGGTTGATGCCTTTTTTTCGTGTCATTACATTCCTTATGAAATTACGCATAAAATATCAGTTTTTTGCAAAAATGACATGTCACAATGGCATTTTTATACTTTATATTCCCATGTAATGGCCATTCACGCCGTTTATCGTATGTAATTTCAAATGCTATTTGTGCTAAAAGGAGTATGGATTGGTATAATTATCTTTACTTTATTAGATAGAGAAACTTTACTTCTATAAGTGCTGAAAATATAAAAAAAAATGACATGACTTTCACTTTTCGGATCGACCTCATTAACATACCACCCGACGCGACGGGCGGAGCACCTCACCTTACTCAAGTCAGTGTGTCGGGTTGGTGTGGTGACCAGAGTGATGGGAAATGGAAAGGGTTTGGATCAATGTCAACCCTACCTCGTCATGTTTAAAAAATAATTCGTTGGTCAGCACTTCCGTCTCTTTCACACTACTTTCACTGTCCCGAGGAGCAGATTAGCGCTACTTGGAATAAACAAGAGACTACCAACTCCTACTCTCAGATCCTAATCGGCACAATTCCTCTCACTGTCAATTGCCTCGCACACGGCTCATCACGAACTCTCGACTGGCTGGACATCTATCACCCGTAAAGCATAGACGTTCAATATTATTGTACAATGTGGGTTGCACAATATCTTTACGGCGGCCTCTAGACGGTCAATTTTATTGTACAATATTTTGGTTTGTGCAAAAGATTGTACCGTCTGGAGGCGATATTGAAGGTTGTGCAATATAATGAGCAATCGCGAGCACAGACGTACAACCACATTGTGCAAACAGTCCCTGCCAGAATTTCATGAAGTCAACATGTTGAGTGAAAGTGAATTGTGTTGCGTGTTGATTGCGTGATATTTTTTTTACTACTTCTTGTTTCTCAGCATCCGGGTATTTTTCGCGGTACTTTTATATCAGCAAATCGTAATGCTCCCCCTTTTTACACGATTTCTAGAATCTTTGCACTTCACATATCACAGAGCCGGAAGACAACGACACACCTCAATAAATTCAACAATAAAATCTATTTCGGCTTTCTTGTCACCCATGATAATAACGCGTGGTTGAGACGACTAGTTCAAACGACCGCTAGAGACCAACTGACAGGATATTGCGCAATATTGCCAACAGACAGCACAATATTATCCCTTTTGCACAATATATTTTCAAGATTTTGAAAATCACACAATGTATTCAATAACCTTTCAATATTGCCCACATACGATCAATTATATTGCACAAACCAAAATATTGTACAATAATATTGACCGTCTAGGGGCCGCTTAAAACAAATCCTGCAGAAGTCATGGTTAAATAATTTCACAGCTGAGTTGGACTTACTCCATTTATAAGTCGGGATAACATTAGTGAAGAGAAAAGGGACGAGGAGAATCTTGTCGCTTAGCATTAAGAAAGTCACCCATGGTTTTACATTTCAACGTGTCATCCAATAGACGGAGTACTGGGCATTGACCACTTGCCTCACAGCACTGAAGTAGGGATCGTATTTCACTGGGGAACCACATCCGATGCAGGGACTCAAACCTGAGTGATATGATTGGAAAAACAATACTTTACGGCTCATTCCCTCGCATCGCAGATCGTAACGCAGTCTCCACTGGCTAGTTCGAGCATCGAGCTTTCGTAAAATAATTCTTGCTCTCGTCACGGTAAATAACTCCAAAGCTGGGCATGCTTCATCATTTATGAGTTGGGATAGCTTTAGTGAACAAGAGAGGGATGAAGGGAAATCGGTCGCTTAATGTAGAGGAATGTGCTCCGGGTTTAATATTCCACCGGGTGATCTAATATACGGAGTGATCTGAGTTACACCACCTCTCCTTATGAGTATCATCACTCATTCAGTGATTCAACTCGGAGGTTGGTTTTGATAGGTTGAGATTAGAGCTCACCCCGTACTAAGCCAACGGCGTGTGAAATACACACATTCAGGGTAGGGGGGCCAGTTCCTTTCCCAATAGACGGAGTACTGAACTATAAATACTTTCCACACAGCTCTTGTGTAATGATCATATTCCACTGGAAAATATCCGCCAATACTTTGATTAGAACCCGGGCGATCTATTTGGGTAGGTAAGTAGGCAGGTATTAGAGATTTAAGGTGCTTCAAAAACGAAAGGTCATTTCGCACCTTCGTTGTCAGATATTAATGTTCTTGTTAGATATTCATTCGGTCAACACGATACGGTTTCCCTGACGCAACAGAGTGTATTATGGAATCGCAATCATTATGTAACTGGAAAAGGAATGCCATAATCACCATTGCAATTTAATAATTTTTAGCTTATGTAGGAGGCCTCAAAAATTAGGTTAAATGTCTTTTTGGACTTAGCTCAAACCTACGACAAACAAAACCCATGACCGAGTATGGACAGGAAGCAGCATCATTTGAGTCGACAGGCTGGTTTATGACCTAACGAATAGCCAATAACTCGATCTTATATTAGGTGGGGAAGGAACGCGGAAGTCATACCTTAAAAAGCGGCTGAACAAAGTGGAAGAAAAGGAAACAGCCGCGGAAAAAGGTATCTTACATCAGGGCGTGAGGAATACGTGAAATGCCGTCTCAAAGATCAGTGAGTGGCTAGGGTAACCGGAATGATTGGGGTAGGAAGCGGGAGGTGGAGTCGAAGCAAGTGGGCACCACAAGGTCAAAACCACTCAAGGTTCCCTTAACAGGCGCACGATTTTTTGGAGAGTAATCTACAGAAAATACACACCCATGTCGGTTACATTCAGTTTACCACGGTTCATGTTCTTATGGGGACACTGACTCGACTGGGGTCGAACTGAGGACCATTAGTTACAAGAAAAGTTGCCTATTATATCCCCCCAGGGGAAGGGCTACATTTGGTGTTCAAGTTTTAGGTGAGCATATTAACATCCATACAACTCATTCTACTTCATTTATAAGATTGAATTAATACAACCCACGTTGGGTGTTTTAGACATCCACACTACACAGCCTCTATGTGGCTCACGATGTAGTTAGAGAGTAAAATAAACAAGTCTTGGAGAATCGTGTGTGTATCGTTGAAATGGATTTTCGCTTGTTGGCTGCAAATCAGTGCATTTAAAATGCTCGAAGAGGAAGGACCCAGCCAGGCTGTGGTCGTGAGGAGATTAACTGAGGCCACTATATGAGACGGGAAGTGTCTCTGAATTGCCTAACCTCTAGAGGACGCGACGAAATCATTACAAACAACTGAAATAGCTTCCGTCAAGGTGTGTCTAGTTGGTGGGTAGCTGGCGAATGTATTTTTAATTTATACAAGATCTCACGTTGTCCCACGCCATCCCGTGTAAAGAAAATATACAATTAAAGGAGTGGTTGAATTCTTCAGCTTCATTTACATGCGAACATATATCAATCAACCCTCTTCTCTATGCATGGGAAAACATTTGGTTTAAATTATTTTTTATAATCATATTTATGCATCAGACATAAATCTATTTGTGTCTTCATCAGAGGTGAGCTACATCGAAGGAGTGTGGCAGGGACTGAATAATCATTCATTTATTTCTTCCATGCGCTACTGGATAAATATTGTTAAATAGGTGAAAGGTAATTAAATAGGTAATTATCCATTGTAAATTCAGGACACGAGTCTACAAAGGAAAATACATTTTATTCGAAATTTAAACATTTGTTTGACATATTCGAAAACTAATTTTCGAAAGAGCTGGCGATTGAGCTGATATATTTGGATATAGATGTCAATGCGATTGCGCTTGGAATTAAATAAATAAATAAGGACAATAAATAAAATTATAATCAGTAAATCAATGTAGCTCCTAGTTTTTTTGTGCAGCTGAAGGACCAACATGTTACCACAGTGTTATTTTAAATAGCTGATCATACATCTATTGAATGTCCTTCAAGCCACCATAGGATATTTGAGCATTGTAGGCCTTTTTTAGGATAAAGATTAGGACAGAGAGTAGGTCAGCTAGTGGGGTGTTAAATAAAAAATCGCGAAAATGTTATGAAAGTAAAAGAATTGAAAAATGACATAAGCTATGCCAGTTTTTCGAGGAGCCAGTCATAGAAAATTTAAGTGAATCAGTTAGCCATAAGCTCGAAAAAACGTGTAAAAACAGCTTTAACAAGTCGACTGTAATTCTAAAAAATGGCGTTTTAACTGTGGTCGTAGTAAATTGTCGTAGTTTGAAAAACAAAGTTGCAGATTTTCATCACCTCATCGAATCCACCGACGCAAATGTAATTATAGGAACTGAGATCTGGCTATATAAAGATATCGCAGATAATGAAATATTCCCGAAATCATTCAAAATTTACAGCAAAGATAGAGACAAAAGACCAGGAGGAGGAGTTTTTATCGCCGTGAAGGATTGTCTTACGAGTAGAAGGGAGACTATACTTGATTGTCAAATAGAAAGCGTTTGGTGTTCCATACAAGGTCCTCAAGCAAAAAAGGTTTACCTATGTGCATATTATAGACCACCAGATTCAGGCATAAATTCAATATTAGAACTAGAAAATCAAATAAGGAAATTAGTTCAACACAAAAATGACCGTCACTTCATCATCGGGGGGGATTTCAATCTTCCAATCCATAGATTTCAATCCATAGACTGGGACACGTGTAGCTTCATCACCGGGGGGGAAGGACAAAGAGCTCTGTGAGACACTTCTGCACACCTTTTCCTCTCATGCACTTCATCAATTAGTAACAGCCCCAACCAGAGAAAAAAATACTCTCGATCTCCTCGCAACAAATATACCCCAACAGATTGTAAATATAAGTACCGATGAGGGAATTAGTGATCATAAAATTATAAAAGCAACATTTTGTTATAGAACTAACAAAAATAACAAATCCAAGAGAAAAATATACTTGTTCGCTAGGGCGGACTACGATGGAATGAAAACAGAGTTGCAGAATTCGTTCAGCGAATTTCAAGAAGCAAGTTTAAGGAAAGATACTGAGACCTTGTGGCATATATTCCTAGAAGTTATTCACTCAGCAGTTAACATGTCTATACCGAGTAAATTAAAAAAAGATGAATGCAGAGCCACGGTGGTATAACGCGGCGGTACGGAAATCTTTAAAACAACAGAGAATTTGCCACGCTAGACTGAAAATAGCGCGAAAAAAACACCCCCTCATGAGCTTAACAAAATCATTATAAATTATAAAACTTCCAAACACTTAGCGAAAAAAGAATGTCGAAGAGCCTTAGCTGACTTTAAAAGTAAAATTCTAGGGAAGTATTTGAATGAAAATCCAAAAGCATTTTGGTTTGTATGTAAGAGAAGTTCAAGGAAATAAATCTACTATAGAAACTCTTAGGGATGATAATGGAGAAAAAATAAATGATAGTTTGGAAAAAGCTGATAAGTTAAACACATATTTCCAAAGCGTTTTCACTACCAGCACTTAAGATCCAATTGAACCACTAAATAAACATTTCAAACATCCGATGCCTGAAATCGCTATTGAGTCTCGCGGTATAGAGAATCAACATAACAACATAAACACCAATAAATCCCCCGGCCCTGACCTAATTCCGGCACGCGTTTATAAGACACTAGCATCAGAAATATCACCTTACTTAGAAATAATATTTCGTAAATCGTTATCTGAGCATATGGTTCCCAAGGACTGGAAAATGGCTAATATTACACCTTTATTCAAATCCGGCGATAGAGAAGATCCTAGCAACTACAGACCTATCTCACTAACATCGATATCGTGTAAGATAATGGAACATATAATAGTTAGTTCGATTATGGGACACTTTGATAGAGAAAATTTGTTATTTAATAACCAACACGGTTTCCGAAAATCTAAGTCATGCGAAACGCAATTGGCACTCTTTGTACACGACTTATTAGTTTCGGGAAAAAATAATGCTCAGGTTGATGCGATATTCCTCGATTTTAAAAAAGCCTTTGATAGAGTACCTCATGACAGATTGCTCTTAAAGCTAGAAAGTTACGGTATAGATAAACACGTAGTATGCTGGATTAATCAATTCTTAGTTGGCCGCGAACAGAGAGTTACCATAGACGGTATCATGTCCAATACAGTTAGTGTCACATCAGGTGTTCCCCAGGGAAGTGTGATAGGCCCACTTTTATTTCTTTTATATATCAATGACCTCGGCAGTGTTGTAGTAAATAGTAGAATTCGGCTTTTCGCAGATGATGCAGTAGTGTATAGAGATATTAGTAGTCCGGGAGACAAGGCATCATTAGAAAAGGACCTCGTAGCAATTCAGGCGTGGTGCGATAAATGGAAACTAGAAATGAACATAAAAAAGTGCGCGAAAGTAAATTTTTGGAAAAGGAAAAACTCGATAGAAAGAAACTATACGATTCAAGGAACGGCATTAGTAAACGTGGAATCAGTTAAGTACTTAGGTGTAACACTTACTCAGGATCTATCATGGGGGAAACATATCAGGGAAATATGCAGTCAAGCAAATAGAAAGTTGGGGTTTATTAAAAGAATATTAGGGAAAAGTGAGGAGAGGGTGAAGGAACGTTGCTATTTTTCAATTGTTAGACCACACTTAGAATATGCTGCGAGTATATGGGACCCTTATGAAGCAGACTTAATTTACGAATTAGATCGAGTACAAAGAAGAGCAGCGAGATATGTAAAAGAGTGTTACGATAGGGAAAGCAGTGTGTCTGGTATGTTAGCCGAATTGGGATGGGAATCGCTGTCACAACGCAGGCTGAATTATAGACTTAATCTTCTAGGAAAATTTAAGGAGGGACTTTTCATTAATGACGTTAATCATATATTGCTGGCTCCGACTTATTATGGTAGGCTCGATAATTCTAATAAAATTAAGGAGATAGATTGCAGGACGGACAGGTTTAAAATGTCATTTTTTCCGCGTACGATTCGAGATCAGAACGTTAAACATCGCGTAAATCGGTAATAATTATAGAGGTAATATTCAGAGTAGGTCGATAGTATTTTTTTTTATTACCTGCATGTTCAAATCAACGTGTGACTTGCATGCAATGCTTTTCTTTTGCATGCATGAGTATCTATGAAATTGGTGTCTGGTTTCAAGGCATGCATGGTATTCATGGGTGTGTCCTGCATGATTGGGATTTGGTAGTTTTTCTTCTTTTTTTCCCCAATTACTTTTAAAGGTGTAGTGTTTGTTTTGTAGTGTTAATTTTTGTTTGTTGTGTCATTGTTCCTGGTGTGGATGCACCCCCTGCCAAACACCCTCGAGGTGGCTTGCTGGGTATGTCGTAGATATAGATATAGATAAGAGTTGGTGGCGGGGAGTGAGTTATTGCCAACATTCACTTCGAACAGGCACCAATATTCATGCATAATATCTAATTGAGATCTTTCCATATATTTTCCATTGATCTTTATATCATGCGGGACACACACTAAAAATTCTACTTTCCATCCAACATGCAAGGAAATATTTGAGGAAATATTAAACATATTATTACAATTATTTTTGTTTATACAGACATTGTGTAAAAATTAGATTTGCAGCGTCTTTCCCACTCAATATAAAAAATTAATACCGAATATTTAGTCTTGTATTGTGTAGTGAATGGTTGTGGTATAGATATGTTTGGTGAACAATCACCACCTGAGGTGTGTCATAGTAGCATAAATGAAACAAGTTTTCTGGATTATCGCGCGTGTTTCGTTGGAGTTCTGTTTTTTGTGTGCTCATCAGTGCATTTAAAATGCTCGTAAAGGCGGGACCCGGCAAGGTTGCGGTCGGAAGGAGATTAGGCACCTGAGACCACTATATAAGACGGGAAGTGTCTCTGTGTCTCCAAAATTCGAGAGGACCCGGCGAATTCAACACAAACAGCTGAAATGGCTTCCATCAAGATGTTTCTAATTGGTGAGTAACTGTCGAACTTGATTTCAATTTATATATGACCCCTCGTTATCCCACTCTTTCCCATGTTACTTATATGTCATCTGATAATCAGAATATGTGGATCTTTATTGGAGCAATTATTCCGTTAAAATCTTAGTGTTAAACAATATCAACTACCACTGATGGTCACTTTTTTCATCAAAACTGGTCAGTGATATATCAATATTCTCTTTAAAATGTCAAGATTCATAAGTTGTTCATGCATAATGTTATAAAGTGAAATCAAATTCGTGATATCATTATCATTCGTGATATCAAATTCGTGATATCATTCGTGATCAAATTTGTCCTAGACCATGAGTAAAATTTAGCGTGCACACGGGCAGATGATATTTTAATTGATTTAGAAGCCTAAAATCAGTTATTCAGCGGTAATAGTAAATGAAGAATCTCTATGCCCCTACATGCCGGTCTTAATCAATTGATCACCAATATTCATCTCGGAAATTATTTTTTACAATTCAGCATTCGAAATCAGTTTTTTTTTCAAATAATGACGAAGGACGATTATTTGAAAGCTGGTTTAAATAAACAGGTATAGTTTTTAAATTAATATTTCAGGATTGTAAGAAAACAATTTTTTAATATACTATCATGCACTTCAAACACCGGTGAATTGGGATGCACGCATTGCCAAGGTTTTAAAATGCCGATGTAATTTTATTTTGTAATGACATTTCAGCACTAAATTAGTTCCATTTATTAACCTCATTTTTTATAAGCTAAGAAATCCCATACGGCCGTCAAATTTCCTACAATGGTATTACCGATTTCAACGATTACATCTTGTCCTACAAGACCTCTAGAGTCCCAAGCAACAATAGTTTCATTGTATTGGCTCTGGCTTCGACTTCCGGTGTATATTTTTTATTCTTGAAAAGCATCTATGGTATATGGTCCCTTCTAAACAGTGGAATCGGAATGTTGTCTTTCTTAAAATGTGCTTGTAAAACGGACGCTCCTTTTGTTTCAGCCGCCTTAGCCTGTGTGCTTGTCTTTAGTCTCCAAGAGGTGTCAGCACAGGTTAGCCAGTGTCCGTCGCGCTGCCCTGAAATTTACGAAGCCACGTGCGGAGTGAGGGCAAACGGAGGTGCCATCCTGTTCTCCAACCCATGCGAGCTCAGTATCTACCAATGCAGAAACCCCGGAGGTGAGACGAACGAAAATTCGATGCATTCGTATCTGTTACTTGCAAAACAAAAAAAAGGGTTGGGCTTTAATTCGTAGTACATTGAACACGTTCATCAATGCAATCAATCTGGGAAGAAATACCTCAATTATGTGATTCGACTGAAGATTACAAAGATCAAAATATTTTTTAGTTAAGTAGTTTAGAAATTAGAAAGATTTCGTACTTTCCCGGCGAATGCACTGTGTGAGAAGTTCTCGGGATCGCCACCGGGTCAGGGATTGCAGGGCTGCCGACGTTTCGATGTCCGACTCGGCCATCGTCCTCAGGGCAGAGAGTCCGTCCGTCCTCTCTTCCCTGAGGACGATGGCCGAGTCGGACATCGACACGTCGGCAGCCCTGCAATCCCTTTACCCGGTGGCGATCCCGAGAACTTCTCACACATAGTTTATAAATTCATTCAAGTTTATTTTTTATACTCCCTATCATAACTGCTAAATGTAATGATTTATCAAGAGAATTAAACCGAAGTCCTTCTCTCAGGAGCATGATTCGGATGGTCCTCGATTCGGATATCAGAAGGTAATCCCAAGAAACGCCTGGAGCCACGTGGAGATCGTTTCAATTTATCTGATCCATCCCTTTGGTTAGGAGCATAGCGGGGAACACCTGGTCTTAATACGCTAAGAACAGACTTATCCTGAAGCCAGGTGTCACTCCACCAATCTTCATTTTCATTTTCTCCTCGATATTTGCAAACTGCTTACTAAAGCAAAAAATACTATTAGCTTTGAGAACATCCGGACGAATTGTACATACTTAGTATACCACATATCCAATAGGAAAATTTAGTCTTGGTGTGCTTGTTTAACTAGAATAAAGAAATTTGTTTCGGCATTGGAACGTGTATAAAAATTTGGGTTAGATACATACGGGTGAACTTATTTTATAAACGAACCTTTTTCTGCACACTCACCATTTCCGTTAGCATTATGGCGATCCATGAAATAGTGTTTAGCCAGCATTACGCTTCCTAATGTGTGTTGAACATCTGAAGAGAGGTATCTATAATATGACATATATATGTCATAGAGAGCATTATAAAATATATATGACTCCCAGCAGAGATCCGTTGAGGTTATAAGTTTCAGTTCAATAAAAAAATTCAGCAATTGATATGTTAATAAATAATATTATGTGACTTGAACACATTTTTCCCCTTTAGCGACGTTTACACTTCAGGGTCAATGAATGTCCTAGTGTCTTCTTTCTATTACCTTACACTCTACGAATGCCTTATCCAGTATTTTGTGTGTTTAGATTTTTTCTTTTATTCGCCAATTTTTGCAGTTTAATTTTTTGTGGAATATGTGGCTGATATATTGTTATCCTTCAACAGATATCGTGTATTCCTGGAGCGGAATGTGTTCGGGTGTCGCTTAATTACTTCTGGAAGTCGTGAGATAACGAAGGACGACTCATCTTAGGAAGCTTGTTTGCAGTCCCTCCCGAATCTACATCAATTGTACAACATTGCATCATAAATCTACACAATAAATTCCGTGTATAAAATTTCCAATTAAAAGTCATGTAATAAAATCATTTAAAATAGGTAAAAGTGACTGTTATTTATTGTACAAACCTTATACTACATGGGGCACACTTTTTAGGGTGCGATATTGAAAGCGTGATTTTATATCAGGATCCGTGTTTGAATCCTCAGAGTGAAATATATTTTTCAAGTTTAAACCGGACCATTATTAGAGAGCTATGTGGGGAGGAATTTGAGGTCAGTACTCCGTCCGCAGGACGATGTGAAAAATTGTGATTCCCTTGGCGCCTTGTGTTAAGAGCAGACGGAGGACAACCCCGTTCTTTTCTCCATCCTTTCCCCTTGCCCTTTCATGCCCTACCTTTCCTCCCAATTCAAAGCGCTTTTAACTCTTTATGGGCCGTGAGAATGCGGTTTCCCACTAAACCTTGATTTAACTTATGTATGTCCATGGGAATTCATATTCCCAGCATTAATTTTTTTCTGGCATTAAGTGGCTTTTTGAGCACTTCCAAAATATATAGAAAGCTGTTGTTCTCACACTTTTAATCTTACTCCTTGGATTGAGTTACCAATTTTAAAATACTTTTATTTTTATGCCTTATGTGAATAGGTCGTGTCAATATATCAAGTTTATTTCAAATTCCTACTATTCTAATTACGAAAAAAAGTAATTTCCTTGAGAGTCTTTTAGAAATAATTGGCCCGTGAAAGAGTTAAGTGACGGGCCAACTTGAAAAGCATTAATGAGAGCTAAAATTCGAAAGGCATTTTGTCGTCGCCGCTGAGTACTACTGCTAGAGGTACTGCTGATTAAGAAAGGAAACTGAAACCTTGGGTCACCAGCGATATTAAGAATAATCGTGCGTCCGGAAAAAGAATGTTTGGGTGTGGATGAAGAGCTTAATTAGAACCCGGATGGTCTCATTGGGTAGGCAGGTGGGTATTATGGATTTAAGGTGCTTTGACAACGATAGTTCATTTCGCACCTTCGCCGCCATGTTCTTTTCAGATATTAATTAGAGTAGCACGATACGGTTTTCTTGACGCGACGCAGTGTATTATGCCATCGAAATCATGATCTAATTGGGAAAGTAATTCCATAATCACCGTCACAATTTAAGAATTTTTAGGTTATGTAGGAGATCTCAATAATTAGGTTAAATGTCTTTTTGGACTTAGCTCAAGGTTACGACAAACGATATCCATGTCCGAGTAAGGACTGCAAACTTCATCATTTGAATCGAGAAGCTGGTGCATTTCCGACCTGACGACCGCGGATAGTCAATAACTCAATCTTATATTGCATAGGAAAGCAACGCGGAAGTCATACCTTAAAAATCGGCTCGACAAAATAGTGAAAGAAAAGGAAACAGCGGCGGGATAATCAGGTATCTTACATCAGGGCGTGCGGGATACATTAACTGTCGTCTCAATCAGTGAACTGAGTGGCTTGGGTGGCCGGAATTATTGGAGAAGGAAGGGGGAGGTGGAGTCGAAGCAGTGGACACCACAAGGTCGCATGACTCACCCTTAACAAGCGCACGATTGGTTGGAGAGTGATCTACCGAAAAAAAACACCCTCGTCGGTTGCTTTTAGTTTTTCACGGCCCAACAATTGTTTCGCCCCTAGACGTTTCACCGATACATTTAGAAAATCTTCAGTGAAAATTCTTCTCAATTTGCTTCCACAGGAAACAATAGTGTGCTCTTCGTCTTCAATTTTCCCATTGATGCGAATATTAGATTCCTCTTTTTTTTCGAGTTTTCATGCGGTGGTAACCTTATCTTTACGGGTCGTGAGCAGCAAAATATTTCAAGAATATTTTACTCAGTATTTTATGTGTAGACCTTGGTAACTATTTTAGTTTATGTTCATTGACAGTTGGTCAGAATGAAAACAATTCTCTTAGTAAACGTTTCGGATGCACTTCAATCCATATTCAGGGCAAGGAAAGGACAGTAAATGAGATTCACGATATATACTGATGCAATGATATACGATAATACTATATTTATATCAGAGTAATTTTCCTTAAAAAACTTTAAATTCATTTTGAGCATTGATGTCGTCATACCTCTGCCTCTGTACCTACTTCTCCATTTTAAAGATCCGGATTCCTTTTCTTGACATCCCTGTGTGCCGGAAAAATAATGGAAGCCTGAGACATAGCGTCTACCGCAAGTAGACATGGAATAATTTCTATCTGAATGGATAGAGTTTCCACTTCCACTCCCAAAGAGTGTCTATCTTATCCTTATACTGTACCGAGACGAGACCAATTCCGATACCAAGAGTTTGTCCAAGCTGAAACACCTTAAGAAGACCTTCAGACAATATAATTACAGTGGGCGTCTTATTTCTTTGCCACTTAATAGAACTTTCGAACTACAGGAAGATGAGACAGAAGTGGAACCCCAAAAACCGATCGCCGTTACCGACAATTCTTTCGTATAAGTTCCCTGCTTCTGGATACACCTCTCCATATGCACAATATCCGAACGAACCATCTCTAAATCATGAAATTTAAAGACCAACTGGTTAGGTGAAAGAATCCCATCGGCCTCATGACTTCAGGTGTTTACAGATACCATGCGAATATGGCCATGTTTACGTGAGAGAGACCGGCCTAACTATTGCGACAAGACTGGAAGAACATCGGAGATATTTTAGTCTTGGGTGATTTGAATAGTCAGCTGTGGCCGAGCTCAGCACCAGTATGCCATGAAATGCCATGCCAGCCACGAAAAGAAATGGGATGGAGAAAAGATAATTTGCCATTCACACAACTTTTGGGGTCATTTATCTAAGGAAGCCATGTGTATTAGGCTACATAAGAACCGCAACATATATGTATCAGGCTTCATAAGAAATTTAACCGCCATTCCGGGTACCATCTCAGCTCCTCTAAAAATCTTATTCGATAAATAATTTGCCGATTCTTCCCCCCACCGCCCGGCCCCCCGCCACGACCAATCAGGACATACATGATTATTGGAGTTCTTCTTTGCAAGGAGTTTTATTTATTTCATGAAATTTTCCCTGATGACGATGAGCGAGTCATTCCTTGAAAAGTTGGGTTTAATTCAAAGTTTAAGCCGGTACATTTCCCTAGAGCTTTTCAACAAATATATTATGTATTGTTAAAAACCCAAGGTAAATATTTCTATAGAGACTACATTTAAAAAAAACTGAATGATATACATGATGTTCGCTAACCTAATCGTGAAACACAGTGCCTGTCATGTAAAAATATGGATAAAATGATTTTGAAGAAGAGGCGAAATAAAATCACAGTACGACAGAGAATGACCATGTGGATTGAACGAACATAATGACCCTGAGATATAAAGGGTTTTTGAAGAACATGTGTGAGGGCAAATAGAAGGAAAGGCTACATGTGGAAGATCAAAGGTAAGATAAAGAAGGATTCAGAGAAGAAGAATCAGGCTGCAGCTAACAACTCAGTGGACACAGTGGAATAAATGGCCCGCATATATTAATCTTGAGAAAAAAAATCATAATGACGCAGAATCCCATGCAAGTAACTTCTTTAGAACAAGACGTCTTTGAAAAACCAGAGTTGGAAAAAACAAAGGAATAACTCCCTTATTCAGGTACGTGGCGTTTGCCTACATCCTTAACATTCACCGGCCAGATTGAACTTTGTGAGTTTATCACCGAGGTGCTGACTTGTGTGGCAGTCTTTCAAAGAGTAATTTACCTTCCCTACGCTATGAGTTGGGATTGCCTACGAACTGTTTCTACTTCAGGAATGATATTTACCCCTAATTAGTGAGAAATTCAGCTTACATTTCAATACCTCTCTTTACAATAATCATCAAAGCTTTCACTCCAATAAAGTAATTTAAGTATTGGCCAAAAAATCGTTTCTTAAGACAATTTATTAGCTTTAGGCATAATCATCATCCGAAGAGTTCTATCAAAAATGGCGGGCCCTTGAAGAGGCCTGCCTCTATAAGGCCTGATCTATTCCCCACCTTACACAATGGATGCACCTAATTGGACTCAACTACAGATCGGTTGAATTATTCGTCTTCCTCTCGCATAATTCGCGACCATTACATCAAGGGTTGTTGAACCAATATATCTTCGTAACGGCATTACCTTTGAGATAATTATGGTAGGTAATACAGATGTTTAAGCTCTTTGCATGAACCATTATCTGTAAAGGTCAATATTTCTCAAATATTTCATGGCATGTTAGGAAAAAAACTTGAACTTTAGTCGTGATTGAGCCGCAAACTATCTCTGATTGAGGAGTAATGAAAGTTTAGTGAATGTGCGCAATTAATGTTCGGTGATTACTCAAACCCTTCCTCGAGGCGTCTTGCAGAAAACCCATCAGATGGTCCAGAAAACCCATAAATAGGTTCACCATGACATCAACTCAGGCTCGCGACCGTGCGAGTCCAATTCGCAGAGATATGTTCTACTTCTTAGGATATGCTTGTACGCTGATGAAAAAACTGCTATTCCTTACTAAGTTACTGAGCTGATGACAAGAAAAAGGATCGCGCTAAGAATGCAGAGATATCATGGAAAAGAGTTTAGTGAGTATTTTTCGTAGCCTGGAACTGGAGTCAAAATAGAGTTTATGTTTCAGACACGGTTTTATATTATGCTTATACCGTTAATAATTATGGTAGTATTAAAAACTAAATTTAAATTAGATTATCCTTGAATCCACTTCAACATCTCTTTTATTATGAATTTATTAGTTTTTAAAACAATCCATGAACGGCGAAGCGAGCGATCTCTTTGGAGCATTGTTTGAGGGTGACATACATGGGAATTAACCGAGTGCATACCTATTTCAAAATCACAGAGAATTACAGCGTTGCTACATCCCCGGCCTACCGCAGCGTCATTTTCATCTCACTGTCGCATTCCGTCTGCATCATCATCATCATCAAGGGTCAACAATCCTAGGATTGGTTTGACGCAGCCCTCCACTCGATTCTTCAATCGGCCAACCTCCACATATAAACCTATTTCCTCTCTTTCACGTCCTTTACGACCTTTTCTATGTAACTCATACGAGGCCTGCCTTTTCCATTCTTCCCGTTCACTTTTCCCTCGACGATTGTCTTCATCAGGCCATCGTGTCTTAAGATGTGGCCGATTAAGTTGTCCCGTCTTCTCTTTGGTTCAAGACTGGTTACCGGCGACAAATTCATAAGGATTTGAGAGCGTTCAATTTACAGTTGGTGGGTACTATTCTCCACGACTATACTCTTTCAGTAAAATAGTTAATTGCTGCAATATGGCATGACTGAAAAATATGTCTACAAATCAGCTTTCAAAAAGACGACACAAGTTTTTAACAATTATGGTGCTTTAAATGAAAATCGTTATACTTAAATATCTCCAAAGGAAATTATTCATAGAGCAAATAAAAAAATATATATCCATCTAAATAATGCTTTCCAAATTAGGTTGGGTTAAGCCGCTATTATGTCTTTTTAAAATTGATAATCTTTCCCAGGGTCGTGGTGGCCTAGTGGGTAGAGCAATGAGCTACTATGAGCTACACTGAGCAACTATGTGATGCAGTGCTATTACTTAATGGACACCTGTTAGATATTACGGTCACGTGCAACTAAGTGCTTGTCATTTGGTTAAAAACTGCAACTCAATTGAACCTTCCACCACCTCTAATATTGCGTACAGTACATTTATTTTTGCAAAACACCCTAACCAGAACCAAAGTTAATTTACGACAATTATTCTTTTGTATACCAAGATTAAGAACCTTTCAGCTTGTACTCGAAAATTGATATTTTCAACATTTCCATCCATACCATTAAAACTTAATTAACTTTCTCTAACGCTAAGTGCTTGATACAAATCTAAAGCACCACCCATCACACTCTATGTAGTCATCGCGCTACTTAGAAATACTGTTTGCCCTTTTAATCTTGGCTGCAACGGTTACTCAGTAATTTAGTCATATCTTTAAATATCGGTTCAAATGTTGGGTTAAATGATGGATAAATACTACGGATGCTAAGGGAACTTTAAAAAATTATATTTTTAGTGGCCGATACACAAATATTTGCATTTCCGTTTTCACTGCGAACATATCCGTGTATTTGATGGAATGATTAAAAGCCATAAAATGACATTTAGGCTTTGATGAGCTGAGGATATAAGTGAGTTCAATTTTCTAAATATATCCTTCACTACTAGAAAATCTGAAAATGTATATATTTGTCTGCCCCTAACAAGAAACCGGGAATGATCGGAGGCATAAACGCAAACGAGACATCAAATGAAATACATACTACTAAGACGGCTTGTAGCTATTGCTATGCATTGAATGGCATATGTGCAAAACTCCACTTCGCAGCAACTTCCCCACTCAATATGAACAACTGATTCAAAATTTTAGTACTGTATTTCGTATGGAATGCTCATAATGTAGATATGTTCGTTGAATAATCACCACAATACTCAGCATTGAGATGGCTCACAGTGTATTCAGAGGCATAAATGAAACAAGTTTTCTGGATTATCGCGCGTGTTTCGTCTAAATGGAGTTCCGCTTTTTGTTTGCGCATTAGTGCGTTTAAAATGCTCGTAAAGGCGGGACCCGCCAGGTATTTGTCGGAAGGAGATTAGTCACCTGAGACCACTATATAAGACGGGAAGTGTCTCTGCATCACCAAAATTCGAGAGGACCCGGAGAATTCAACACAAACAGCTGAAATGGCTTCCATCAAGATGTTTCTAGTTGGTGAGTAACTGTCGAACTTGATTTCAATTTATATATGACCCCTCGTTATCCCACTCTTTCCCATGTTAAGAAAATCATACATGTAAAGAAGTCACTAAATTCTTCAGCTTCACATTCAGGCGAACATTTATCATTTAGACCTCTTCACAATGTACGGGAATATATTTTCCTTTCAATTATTAGGTATCCGTCATATAAAAATCTACAGCTAATTTCATCTACCCTGTGTTCTGTTCTCATCTACGTTAAGTGAGCTACCTAGAGGGGTTGTGATAGGGAGTGAATAATCATCAATCAATTATTCACTACCAGATAAACATTGTTTAATAGGAGAAACGTAATTATCCATCACCAGGCAGGAATCGGGTCGATAGAGGAATATTGATAACATCTGAAGTTTAAACATTGGTTGAATGAATTAATTATTGATTTTCGAAAGAACTGAATAGCGGAATATGAATTGTCACTCACACAGCTTTTGAGAATTATAAAACTTTAACTTAATTTAAATTTGTTTTAGTTACACAAACGGTGGTATCGGAAATACCAGCATTAAACTATGGTGTGCTTTCCGCACGGGCGGTATAAACTAGAAGCTTCATTCTCGGTGTTTAATAGATGACCGTGTTGGTGCATTGGTTAGAGCACAGACTCGTCAAAGGGAGGGCCAGGGTTCGATTTCCGGCAGTGGAAGATAATTTTTATTGGTAAACAAGCTGACCCGGCCACGCGTTGCTTTGGCTCAATCTGGTTAAATGGAAAGCGCTGAGATGCTGAGTCTATTATGATTCAATTTTTTTGTAATTTAAAGATGATCGGTTTCATTGCAACTTAATTTAATTAAATATGTGGGCATCATCTTTTATAATCTAAGAAATTGTGTATTAAAGTCAAAATGGCAACATAGTTTTTCAAGAATTTAAGGGTTAGTACATCTTGTCCTCTAAAGCCACTAGAGTTCAACAGGGGAGAAGGAAGCCTTGGTAGCGTAAGTGGAAGAGAATCAGGAAGTCCGGGTTTGAGTACCGAACAAGGTGGATTTCTTCTAAGTGGGAATTCTCCTTAGATGTGGCATCGAAATTTTGTCATGGGTACATTACAATACCGCTCCTTTCCTTTCAGTCGCCTTAGCCTGTGTGCTTTTCTTGAGTCTCCAAGAGGTGTCAGCACAGGTTGGAAAGTGTTCCTACCCCTGCCCAGATGTTATCCAAGTCACGTGTGGAGTGAGGGTAAACGGAGAGGCCATCGAGTTCTCCAACAGCTGCGATCTCCGTCGCTACCAATGCAGCAACCCCGGAGGTGAGACAAACGTAAATTCGATGCCACTGGATCCATTAAGTGGAAAACGGGAAAGAGGGTTGGGCATTGATTCATGGTGCATCGAACTTTTTTACCGAGAAAATCAACAAAAAAAAGAAACCCTTCATTAATGCAATACGATATTTCATCAATAATTTGGGAACTAAATTTTAATCAATGCAAAACGAATGAAGATTACAAGGATCAAAATATATTTTGTGACGGAGATTAGAAATTTATTCAAAGCAATAGTGTATCCTTCTAACTTGACAGTTAAATATAATTAATCTCGAGAGAATGAATCCAAAATCCTTATCACATGGGCGTGAGTCATTGCCTTCGAATTCAAGGGACTGTGTTTGAATTCCGGAAGATGTGCTGGTGAAACTCCAGCTTGTAAGCCACGTGGAGCACGTTTAAATTTCAGGGATCCATCCGTTTAGCTGTAACACTTTGACAAAGAACATCGACTTATCCTGACGCCAGGTTTCACTCCACCATTCTTTATTTCCATCCAAGTTTCATGCTAGTACCATACCCTTCCTTTTGATTTGAGCCTTCAATCGTGGGACATTTTTGAAACTCTAATAATAAAGGGTATGACCCCTCTCGAGAGGTAAGCCGATAGCGACCCTTCCTGACAAAAATTTTTGCTCCAAGCTAAATTCTGTACACTGGACGGGTAAGCAATGCTCTTCTGAAAAAAAGCAATTTTTCCGTGGCTTACTATTGAACAAGTAGATTTATGTTTTCCTGCAACCTGGTGAATCAAGACTTAATGAAGTAGAAAATTTAGACTACAGGATAAGAGTCCTATAATTCACACATTTCTCTAACCACAGTATAACTATTCTACGCGTAAATTTTACCTTAAGAGCCTCTATAAGGTATTTTGGCAGGATGAGGTAAGGCGCCAGCTGCGATGAAGACAATAAGCTGAAAATTTATGCTTGATAATATGGTAAACTGAATATGTTTTTAAGATACATAATTTTTTTGCCTTATAATCTTGATTTGTGCGTGAGAAAAAACTTCTTGTATGGCGGTCTGTCGCTTGAAGGCTCTTAATTTGTCACTTCCGTCAGTACCTTTACGTATGGGGGGTTAGAAATATATCTTAAACGTCTGATTCGTATTTATGTGATTGTATTTTTTCTAGAAACTTTAATAAGGCCTTTGAAAAAGTGCTTACGTACCTACTATTAGGCTTCCAAATATGTGAGGAATTTTTTAAAGAAGTTAACTTAAAATACCAGCACGGATGACATAGCATTAGAAAATATGGATATTTCCCAGCATAGAACCATAGCTTGTTATGAGTTTCAGTTGAATAAATTAATTCAGCATAAGAAATGGTAATAAATAACATTATATGACTTGAATACATTTTTCCTCTTTAGCCGAATAACTCTGCAGGGTGCAATGAATGTCTTATTGTTTGATTTATATTACCAATGCGTTATCCAGTATTCTATAAGCTTGATTTATTTCTTTTATGCATCACTATTTGCTGTGTTTCATTGCTTATGGAATTTGCGGCTGATATGTTGTCATCTTATTACAGATATAGTGAATTCCTGGAGTGGAAGTTGTTCGGCTGTCGGTTAAATATCTTCTAGAAGTGGTGGGACAACTGAAGATAACTCATCTTGGGAAGCTTTTCCGCAGTCTCTCCTAATCTACGCTCCACTCATGTATCAGATTCCCAGTTAAAAGTCATGTAATAAAATAATTTAAAATAGCTGAAAGTGATTTAGTTATTCACTGCATAAACTTTTATGTCACACGGGTATTCTATTAAAGGTTAGATTTTAAAAGTGTTAGTTGTATACAAGGGTCAGTGTTCCATTCCTGACTGTGAATCATATTCTTCATTGGTAAACTGGTCCCTGTTTGAGTACTATATAGAAAGCCCTTCGAGTTCAGTACTCTGTCCGTCGGATGGGACGTAAAATTGTGGCCCCCTTTGCACCTCATTTTAAAAGCAGGTGGATGGTGACCCTGGTCTTCATCTTCTCCATCCTTTCTCATTACCCTTTCATACTGCAAATTCCCTCCCAACTCAAACAGGTTTTGAGTGATGGACGGACATGAAAAACAAATATAAGAGCCAAAATTTGAATTGTATGATTTTCTCAGCGCTGAGTGCTATTGCTAGCAGTAGTTATCAGGTAAGGCGTCTGAAACTTTAGGTTTTGCAGGAGTATAGTTTCCGGATTTAATGTCGCATGATTATTGAACTACAACTGATTCGGATATGCTATTACTTTAACGACTTAATACCATTACAGCTATGATTCAATACAGATATTTATTAATTTTAATCATTACCTCAAATGCTATTGCACTACTATACGTTGCAAAGGACGTTATTTCTGGGGTTAGGCTGATATCCGTTCGATAAATTCATAAAAATTTTAGAACAGAAAATTTAGAATTAATGAGTACTCCGTGTAAATCCTCAAGCAGGAAAATAGCCAATTGATGCGATGTGATATCACAGAAAATTGTATCTACAAATCAGCATCAATAAGACAGTACAAAATCGCAGTAGAAACAGGATCTTCAATAGAATATTCATTATAGTAGGCATAAATAACACTAGCGAAATTAAGTTGGGTTGAGTCACCATTACGTGGCTTTAAAATCGCATATCTTTCCACGTATACAGAGGGTACCTTACTCGAGAGCTGACGTCAATTCTGAGTATTTATTACATGCCTTGAAATATTGTCTGATCTTTTATTTTTGCTAAAATAGAAACTCAAGAATGCAGTCATTTCTTGAAATGATTGTCGAAACATTGGAAAAATGCAATGGATCCTAGGGGATTTAAAAAAAATGTTTATTTGTAGTAGTTGACGCAGAATTCTTCGCGGAGCAATTTTCATAGCGAATATATCCGTGTATCAGACTCGGGAGATACAAGCCGCTGGTAAAAAATTTAATATTTGGATTTAGTTAATGAAAATGCTAGAACATATGAAAACCTAAATCTTCGTGTGTCGGAAATAGAATCCATAAATCATCGCAAGCATAAACGTAAACGAGACATCAAATGAAGCGCAATATGACATCTGCTCTCCTTCATAATATGAGCCACATGTTATTAAGCGATTCCTAACAAATTTATCTTATTCACTACTAGCGAAAGGTACCCATTGATTCTTAAAATAGGAAATAATAGAGCAGTTGTGATTTAACAGGAAAGAATCTTACACCTACCATTTTGAATTAATTTATCTTACCAAGTTTAATTTTCCCACACCGTGCTTTATTTGTATTCTGGCGTGTAAGTTTCATTCGCTTTGCGTCTTTGTTACCAATTGCCCCTTTACGACTTAGTGGCATTATATGACTGAAATAATGCTTAAAGTAGATGTATTTTCAAATTTCATCAGGCAAACAAAAAAAATTGCGTTTTTACACCGGTGTGATGATATCAGGGACGAAGCAAGAAGAGGAAATGAAGTAAATAAAATATCATTAATACAGACTAATATCAACATGCGAAAAATCACATTCAGGTATACAGACGAATAGTAATAGCGATAAATCAGCACAAATAATTCATAGGAATAATTATAGACAGAAACAAAAAACTCTCTCGACTCTCACTCGACGAATATTCATGCGAAGAAACCATGCCAAACTCGTTTTTAAGCGTTGTTAAGTCTTTGGTCGCCATGGGAAGTGGCTGCTTAAACAGTAAAATATCAGTAAGCTCCGCATAAATCTTCAAAGTTCCATTTATTTTAACCAAAATTAGTATTCGACGATACGATTAAGAATTAAAATATCTTTTGGCAAGTGTACGTCTTAAGTTTATGCAATGAATATTTCTAGTCAAACTTTACAAATGAAATAATTGCCTCAAGAAATTAAATATTTACATGTACATCGTATGGAAACGCTATGACTGGTCGTGTTCGAATCGGGGACAATTAATTACATGATATGTAGCTTATTAACTGCG
Source organism: Platycnemis pennipes (assembly GCA_933228895.1). Taxonomy (NCBI): domain Eukaryota; kingdom Metazoa; phylum Arthropoda; class Insecta; order Odonata; family Platycnemididae; genus Platycnemis; species Platycnemis pennipes. The sequence continues at coordinate 118,587,063 of OW121850.1, forward strand.
CAAGAAGACATTTATTTCACTTCAAAGTTTGAATGCCGTACTACGTTAGGTTTTCGAGTTAAGTGCGAATAAATACACCTATAAATATGCCTACATTCTATTTTATAATGCAAAAATACCTTTAGTCGTCAATGAGATAGGGCTGTTTGAACTGAAAAAAATTAACCACAAATCGTCATATTTTACTGAAGTACAAGTGATTTTGATCCGAAAAAAGAATTCGGTGATAATAATGTGAATATGTTTTAAATTATCTCTCGGCTGATGTGCGTCAAAAGTTTGTGCAATAAGTATTCCTAATTTTAAAATTTTCAAATTAAAAAATTGCTGCTAGCTGAAATTTATGGCTGCAACCATTACGTGTATGTTCTTCTGGGGATACTGACTTGACTGGAGTCGAACCGAGGACCAATGATTACAAGAAAAGTAGCCTATTATCATCCCAGGGAAGATATTTAATAAACTTAAAAATTCAAAGCTGTGATACACAATGTATTATGAGAGTAAATTAAACAAGTCTTGGAGAATCGTCTGTGCTTCGTTGAAATGGATTTTTGCTTGTTGCATGCACATCAGTGCATTTAAAATGCTCGAAGAGGAAGGACCCAGCCACGTTGTGGTCGTAAGGAGATTAACTGAGGCCACTATATGAGACGGGAAGTGTCTCTGTATTGCCTAACCTCGAGAGGACGCGACGAAATCATCACAAACAACTTAAATAGCTTCCGTCAAGTTGTGTCTAGTTGGTGGGTAGCGGTCGAATGTGATTTTAATTTATATAAGATCTCACTTTGTCCCACGCCATCCCTTGTAAAGAAAATACGCAATTAAACGAGTGGTTGAATACTTCAGCTTCATTTACATGCGAACGTATATAATTCAACCCTCTTCTCAATGTAAGGGAAAACATTTGCTTTAAATTATTTTTTATAATCATAATTATGCATCAGCTATAAATCTATTTGTGCCTTCATCAGAGGTAAGCTCGTAAAGGCGGCAGCCGGTCCGCGCATCGGTCTCCAATGATGGACTACATTTTGACTGCCACCGATTTACCAATCTCCTCCTTCACCAATCTCCTGAAATCCACCGTACACGCCATTATATAGAAGGCAAAAGGAGGATGTTTACCGGTCAAGGGGAAGGAGAGAAGGGGAAGTGCTAAGTCGAAAGTGAAATCTTACTCCCGAGGCATTGGCTGTTGGCTATTCTGAGAGACGCCCATTTACAGTACACAAATATCTTTTGGGAAAGTGAAATTTAGAATAACAAAATTGTATCAAGATTCATGCGCCCGTCCGGGCCATTACAGCACTATTCAACGCAATATTAATCTAATGTTGCTGTTTATGTAGGTTTGTAAGTCATTTAAGTATATTAGGAATGGGGATGGTAAAAAAAATACTTTCCTACACCTTAAATAATCGATAAAATGGTTGGTTAATAAATTCCACTTGCGTATCAATTTACATTTCATTTTTTAAACATGAATTGTAATCCATCAAGGTTTGGTGGTTAGGAACTTATAAATTAATTCAAAATGTTATCATTTACTCTAATAGTACTACCCGTAACACCCAAAAGAATTTATGGGGTGCTGTCCCAATGAGGAAAATAAACCGAAAAACCAGCTCTAACGGGAGAGCCCGTGTTTGAATCCCGGCAGTGTAAGATCTTTCTCTTTGGTAAACCGGCCTCTACTTGAGTGTTAGTGGAGAACATTCGAGTACAGCACTACGTCGTTTGGATGGGAGGTTAAGCCGTCGTCCCCTTGGGGTCTTTCGTAAAGAGTAGGCTAATGCCGACACCGGGTTTCTCCCCACCCTTTCTTTTACCCTTCCAGTCCCAATCTGTAACATTTTCCTCCCTTTCAGAAGCCCCTATTAGTGTGGGTACAGACTTGAAACTAGGCATTGGACAATTTCAGCTATCACTTGTGGCCACTTAGCTATTTATACTTGTGGGCCATGTGAGTACTCCTTGGCTATTCTCACAGAGGAAAATAGTTCATGGATGCGATATGAAATTAATGAAAAATATATGATCAAATGTGCTTTTAATCAGATGGTACAGGTTTGTAAAAGAATGATTCAAATGAAGATTTATTACAGCAAACTTGAATAATAATAGCCAAATCAAGAAGGGTTAAACCACCATTACGTGCTGTTAAAATCGCATATCTTTCCTGTGTATTCAATAGCTCTTGTGTATTCAACACACACCTAAAAATGTATGCTCTTTTTATTCTGGTTGCAATTGTAACTCAACAATTTAGTCATCTATTTAAATATTGATTTAAATGTTAGGTCAAATGTTGAATAAATTCTGTGGATCACAAGGTAAGTTAAAAAATAACTATTTATAGTGGTTAATAGACAAATCTTTGCATTTCCGTTTTCAATGGGAATATATCCGTACATATAATTGATAAGTTAATAGGCACTGTTGAATCGTCCTTTAGACTTCAAGGAGCTGCGGATTTAAGTTCCTCAAATGCTGTAAATGCCTCAGCTACAAGAACATCTGAAAATCTAAATCTACGTATGTCTCAAATAAGAAACCGGGGATCATCAAAAGCATTAACGCAAACGATACATCAAATAAAAAACTACACTGCCACGACAGCTGCTCCCCTGCATACAACAATCTAATATGACTTGTCCGAATGTCTGAAAGTCTACATAGACCTTATATTTTGTAACAAATCATTGTAGCTACTGTTGTATATTTGAATGCATTCTGTGTAAAACTTAACTTTGCAGCGACTTACCCACTCAATATCAACAATTAATTCCGAATATTTAGTATTGTATTGCGTAGTGAATGTTTGTGGTTTGGATGTGTTTGGTGAAAAATCACCACCCGAGGTGGGTCACAGTGGCATACATGAAACAAGCTGTCGGGATTATCGCGCGTGTTTCGTTGAAATGGAGTCCTGCTTTTTGTGTGCCCATTAGTGTATCTAAAATGCTCGTAAAGCCGGGACCCGCCAGGTAGCGGTCGGAAGGAGATTAGTCACCTGAGACCACTATATAAGACGGGAAGTGTCTCTGCATCACCAAAATTCGAGAGGACCCGGTGAATTCAACACAAACAGCTGAAATGGCTTCCGTCAGGATGTTTCTGGTTGGTGAGTAAATGGCGAACTTGATTTCAATTTATACATGACCCCTCGTTATCCCACGCTTTCCCGTGTTACTTGTATGTCATCTAATAATCAGAATATGTGGATCTTTATTGGGGCAATTATTCCATTAAATTCCTGGTGTTAAACAATATTTGATACCACTGGTGGTCACTTTTTTCATTAAAAGAGGTCATTGATATATAAATATTCTCTCTAAAATGTCGAGATTCGTAAGTTGTTCATGCATAATGTTATTAAGTGAAATCAAAATCCTTCGTCCTAGACCATGAGTAAAATTTAGCATGCTCTCAGGCAGATGATATTTTAATTGATTTTAGACGCCTGAAATCGTTTTAGCAGCGGTAATAGTAGATAAATGAAGAAACTCTTTGCTCCTTCATGCTGGTCTTAATCAATTGATCACCAATATTGATCTAGGAAATTATTTTTTACAATTCACCGAATCAGATATTTTTTCAATTAATGACGTAGGACGATTACTTGAAAGCTGGTTAAAGTAAATAGATACAGTTTTTTAAAATTAATATTTCAGAATGTAAACTAAAACGAATTTTTATAATGCTCTCATGCACTTCAAACACCCGCAAAATGGGATGCAAGCATTGCCAAGGTTTAAAATGCCGAGTGTATCTATAATTTGATTTTTTGTGATGTCTTTTCAGCACTTAATTTGCTCCATTGATTAACCTCTTTCTTTTAAAGCTAAGATATCGCATACGTCCGTCAAATTCGCAACACAAGGTGTTTCCGACTGCCACGATTACATCTTGTCCTTCAAGGCCTCTCTACTTCCACAAGGGATAAGGAAGCATTGGGAGGTGTGTTAGAGCATCAATTGCTTCGTTGTATTGGTTCAGGGTTCGAGTACCGCTAAAGGAGGATTTTTTTCTTTGAGAAAATTATCCATTGTATTTCCCTTCTAAATTGTGGAATCGGAATGTTGTCTTTCTTAAAATAGGTTTGTTAAACGGGCACTCCTTTTATTAATAATGCCTTTCGGGCGATCCTTCGTGTTATGGTGTCTTTAAGGAGGTTTCAACGAATTACGAAGTAGATGTCATTTTTGTGAAAATTTCAGGATATATCATTTTTTGGCCCCTCTACCGATTGGCAATAAAATAATGAGGCCTTTCCATAATATATCGAAGAAAAAAGGTGATGAAAATCAGATATTTTATACTTGGCTATATGTAACGGCAGAGCATGGCCCTTGCAGAAAAATTTGCAGCTTAATAATGTAGATAACAATGTCGTTTTGACGAAAAACGACATTTCTATCTACGCAATTAATATGCGCAATTTTATGTAGACTTTAGCATTGCAATTAAGTGCTCGCCTTCCACACTTGTTTAATTGATATTAATAAATTTTTGCTCGAAAAAAAGGAGAAAACCCTTAGTTAAATGAATGTGGCGCTACAGTATGCTGTTATCATTGGCAACGGTACTTATGACGGAAATTGCTTGCAAGCCTATTTACTAACTTAATTTAGAAATATACCTTACCAAGGCCCTTATTATATTTTTTATGTAATTTAAATATTTCATTGGTTATTGACATGGTGTAATTAATACCAATGCTTCCAAAGTGTAGCAGCGTCATTGTTGCCAAACAATTTTCAAAAATATGAATATCAATAAATTCAAAACCAAGAGTTTTATTTGCAAGGGAATAGTTTAAAACTAAGTAAGAAAATAATAAACATATATTAGTTTACGTACTAGCGGGATTGAACATGTATTCTCACTTCGTAAATTGAACGTGGCAATAACACGTCAGTTATATGCCGAAGTCATAATGAGTTAAAAGAGCCTCTAAAAATAGAATGCAACTACAACGCGCTGTATACTCATACAATTATTGTGCGTGCGTTATCACACTATAGATGATTTTCCATATAGGAGTTTTTCTGGATCTGGATAATCTGAATATATTCATTAAATAACATAGCTCTTTTACGGGATTTTGAATCGCGGAGTCACGGTGGAACCTCCTTAAGCGACAATAGTTTCTCCAGACATACTGCTGGCATCTTCAGGTTCTGAAGTGTCTACGCATCGTAACTTCAAAACATGAAGATGCCAGCAGTATGGCAGGAGAATGTGAAAATGATAGTCGCAGCGGAAGCCTCAATTTAATTTAGGACGCTCCTTTTGTTTCAGCCGCCTTAGCCTGTGTGCTTGTCTTTAGTCTCCAAGAGGTGTCAGCACAGGTTCGCCAGTGTACACGACCCTGCCCTGAAATTTTCGATGCCACGTGCGGAGTGAGGGCAAACGGAGAGGCCATCCTGTTCACCAACCCATGCGAGCTCTCTAACTACCAATGCGGAAACCCCGGAGGTGAGACGAACGAAAATTCGATGCATTTGAAGCTGTTACTTGCAAAACAAAAAAAAGGGTTGGGCTTTGATTCACAGTACATTGAACACCTTCATCAATGCATTCAATCTGGGAAGTAAGCCTTCAATAATGTGATTCGAATGAAGACTACAATGATCGAAATATTTTTTAGTTAAGTAGATTAGAAATTTATATAAGGTTATTTTTTATACTCTCTATCATAACTGTTAAATATAATGTTTCATCAAGAGAATTAAACCGAAGTCCTTCTCTCAGGAGCATGATTCATATCTTACGACCTAATGGTCCTGGTATCAGATCCCGGAAGATAATCCCAAGAAGCCCCTGGAGCCACGTGGAGATCGTTTCAATTTCTGTGATCCATCCCTTGGGCTAGGAGCATAGCGGGGAACACCTGGTCTTACTACGCTGAGAACAGACTTATCCTGAAGCCAGGTGTCACTTCACCAATCTTCATTTTCATTTTTGCATCGATATTTGCAAACTGCTTACAAAAGAAAAAAAATATTACTAGCTTTTAGAACATCCGGAAGAATTGTACTTGATATCCCACATATCCCTTAGGAAAATTTAGTATTTTTGTGCTCGTTTAATTTGAATTGAGAATTTCGTTTCGGCATAGGAACGTGTATAAATATTATGATTAGAAACATAGGAGACTTTTATCATCAACGAACCTTTTTCTGCACACTCATCATTCCTGTTGGGATTATGGTGATTTGTGAAAAAGTGTTCAGCCAGTATTAAGCTTTCAAATATGTGTGGATCATCTGAAGAAAGGTTTCTAAAAATGTCTGACAGAACAATAGCAAAATATACATTACTCCCAGCATAGATCCATAGAAGGTTATCAACTTCAATGTATAATGAATTTCAGCATGCGAAATAATATTCAGCACTAAAGAATTTTACTGGACATGAACTAATTTTTCCTCTTTAGCGACGATTACCCTTCAGGATACAAGGTATACCTTATTGTTTACTTTCTATTACCGTACAATTCTACGGATGCTTTTTCAAGTATTTTATGTGCTTATATTTTTTTCTTTTATGCATCAATTTCTGCTGTTTCATTTTTTATGGACTCTACGGCTGATATATTGTTATCCTTCAACAGATATCGTCCATTCCTGGAGCGGAATGTGTTCGGGTGTCGCTTAATTACTTCTGGAAGTCGTGAGATAACGAAGGACGACTCATCTCAGGAAGCTTGTCTGCAGTCCCTCCCGAATCTACATCAATTGTACAACATTGCATCATAAATCTACACAATAAATTCCGTGTATAAAATTTCCAATTAAAAGTCATGTAATAAAATCATTTAAAATAGGTAAAAGGGACTGTTATTCATTGTACAAACCTTATACTACATGGGGCATCCTTTTTAAGGTGCGTTATTGAAGGCGTGGTTTGATATCAGGATCCGTGTTCGAATCCTGATTGTGAAATATATTTATCAAGTTTAAACCGGACCATTATAAGAGAGCTATGTGGGGAGGAATTTGAGTTCAGTACTCCGTCCGCAGGACGGTGTGAAAAATTGTGATTCCCTTGGCGCCTTGTGTTAAGAGCAGACGGAGGACAACCCCGTTCTTTTCTCCATCCTTTCCCCTTGCCCTTTCATGCCCTACCTTTCATCCCAATTCAAAGCGCTTTTCACCCTTTATGAGCCGTGGGAATGCGGTTTCCCACTAAACCTTGATTTAACTTATGTTTGTCCATGGGAATTCATAAATCCCAGCATTAATTTTTTTGTGGCATTTAGTGACTTTTTGAGCACTTCCAAAACATATAGACAGCTGTTGTTCGCACACTTTTAATCTTACTCCTTGGATTGAGTTACCAATTTTAAAATACTTTTATTTTTATGCCTTGTGTGAATAGGTCGTGTAAATACATCAACTTTATTTCAAATACTATTCTAATTACGAAAAAAAAGTAATTTCCTTGGGAGTCTTATAGAAATAATTGGCCCGTGAAAGAGTTAAGTGAGGGACCAACTTGAAAAGCATTAATGAGTGCCAAAATTCGAATGTCATTTTGTCGTCGCCACTGAGTGCTACTGCTAGAGGTAGGTACTGCTGATTAAGAAAGGAAACTGAAACCTTGGGTCACCAGCGAGCGATATTAAGAATAATCGTGCGTCCGGAAAAAGAATGTTTGGGTGTGGATGAAGTGCTTAATTAGAACCCGGGTGGTCTCGTTGGTTAGGCAGGTGGGTATTATGGATTTACGGTGCTTTGACATTGAAAGTTCATTTCGCACCTTCGCCGCCATGTTATTTTCAGATATTAATTAGAGTAGCACGATACGGTTTTCTTGACGCGACGCAGTGTATTATGACATCGCAATCATGATCTAATTGGGAAAGTAATTCCATAATCACCGTCACAATTTAAGAATTTTTAGGTTATGTAGGGGACCTCAATAATTAGGTTAAATGTCTTTTTGGACTAAGCTCAAGGTTACGACAAACGATATCTGGGGCCACTATATGAGTTGGGAAGTGACTCTGTATTGCCTAACCTCGAGAGGACGCGACGAAATCATCACAAACAACTTAAATAGCTTCCGTCAAGTTGTGTCTAGTTGGTGGGTAGCGGTCGAATGTGATTTTAATTTATACAAGATCTCACTTTGTCCCACGCCATCCCTTGTAAAGAAAATACGCAATTAAACGAGTGGTTGAATACTTCAGCTTCATTTACATCCGAACATATATAATTCAACCCTCTTCTCAATGTAAGGGAAAATATTTACTTTAAATTATTTTTTATAATCATAATTATGCATCAGCTATAAATCTATTTGTGCCTTCATCAGAGGTGAGCTTCATCGAGGGTGTGTGGCAGGGACTGAATAATCATTCATTCATTAAATTCCATGCGCTACTAGATAAATATTTTTAAATCGGTGAAAGGTAATTAAGTAGGTAATTAACCATTGGAAACTCAGGACACGAGTCTACAAAGGAAAAGAGATTTTATTCGAAGTTAATCATTTGTTTGACATATTCGAGAACTAATTTTCGAAAGAGCTGTCGATTGAGCTGATTTATCTATATATATAAAAATGAATGTATGTGTTTGTGTGTGTGTGTGTGTGTATGTCCTTTATGCATTACTACACCATTCATCGGATCGCCATGAAACTTTGGGAAGTTGTTGAGTACATTCCCGAAAAGAGGACTACGGAATCGATATTTCAATATCGATACTTTATCGATATAATATCGTTAAAGTATCGATAAATCGATACATAATTGATACAAAATTGAGGTGAAATTATTTAGTGTTTTAAAAGGAATGTGTCGTTGCAATATCGATACTGTATCGAATGTATATGATGTGTTTGTCCTTTATGCATTACTATTCATCGGATCGCCATGAAACTTTGGAAAGTTATTGAGTACGCTCCGCGAAGGTTTCTACAAAATCGATAATTAAATGTCGATACTGTATCGATATAATATCGATAAAATATGGATACATCGATACATTGTTGATACAAAATTGAGGTGAAATTATTTAGGTGTTTTTATCAAAGTTTTATAAAGTATCATTACAATATCGATACTGTATCGATACAATATTGATAACTTCATGCATTACCACAACATTCATTCAATTTCCATGAAGCTTTGGAAAGTTGTTCTGTTCACTCCATGAAGGTTTGTACAATATCGAGAATACAATATCGACACTGGAGACGGGATGTGCATCCCATTGAACTTGCAATTCATTGAAACACTCACGTGCAACATATTCAAATCATCCGGCATGGGACAAATATTTCAGAAATGCCAACTTATTGCTTGGGATGAATGCACAATGGTGCACAAAGCATCGCTCGAGGCTCTGGATCGATCATTGCAAGATTTCCGTTGAATCCTGAGACCATTTGAGAACGCATTAATATTGCTTGCACGACATTTCAGGAAAACATTACCTGTAATTCCTCGATTGACACTAGCGGATGAAATAAATGCTTGCCTGAAATATTCTACTTTGTGACGACATGTAAAGACGTTAAAATTATATACAAATATGCGTGTCCAGCTGCAAAACAATCGATCAGCTGAGATATATTGTATACCCATAAGAATTGTGAAATTAAACATACTATAAACGTGCGCTTTCCATTTAACCAGATTGAGCCACAGCAACGCGTGGCCGGGTCAGCTTGTTTGGATATAAATGTTAATGGTCTCAATAGGTGAATAGCACTTTCTTTATTTAATTAAATTAATTTATTAGTTTAAAATAAATTTTAATGAATAAATGTCTTCCTTCAAAAAAACATTACTTTTATGGATTTATATGATGCCTGAACAAGATTCTAGTCGTGATTGTAAGGCCAAAATTTTCAATCCTGATTACTTAAGATACTTCAAGATAAATATTCTCGTACGGTGGGACAGTTTGGCCGTAATCATTCCTCGTCTCCTTTAGATAAACACGTGTCCGATTGCTTTTCGTCACAAACTTGCGGCAAAGCGGAATTACTTGCTCATTAATAAATCTCAATAAATGCAACTGCTCTTGGAATTAAATAAATAAATAAGTAAGGACAATAAATAAAGTTAGAATGAGTAAATTAATGTAGCTCGCCGCCGTTTTCCCGGCGAAATCGCGCTACAAAACACGTAACGAGTAGGTAGGAATTTTTCCTGAGACGCAAAACAATCAAATGTTTAAAAATAAATTTAAAAAAACTATAAAATGCAATGACTTGAAAACTGTTTCATCTGAAAGAAAAAAGTAGAAACGATAATACACATTAAAAAAAACAACATTGAAGGTAAATAGTTCATAACAAATGACTTAAGAAAACCATTGAAAAACGGCAGTCCACGAGAGCTCAGCACTTCACATTCGGTCAGACCGGAAAGTGTTAATATCTCCTTAGTAATGATATTATTCATACGCCATACATTTTGGCTGGAGCTACCGCAGCGCCACTTGAAGACAACTACGTATTTCGTCTGCTATAAGCGCAGAAATTGGTGGATTTAGCGAAAAATACGGTAGGTTGATGCCTTTTTTTCGTGTCATTACATTCCTTATGAAATTACGCATAAAGTATCAGTTTTTTGCAAAAATGACATGTCACAATGGCATTTTTATACTTTATATTCCCATGTAATGGCCATTCACGCCGTTTATCGTATGTAATTTCAAATGCTATTTGTGCTAAAAGGAGTATGGATTGGTATAATTATCTTTACTTTATTAGATAGAGAAACTTTACTTCTATAAGTGCTGAAAATATAAAAAAAAATGACATGACTTTCACTTTTCGGATCGACCCCCTTAACGTACCACCCGACGCGACGGGCGGAGCACCTCACCTTACTCAAGTCAGTGTGTCGGGTTGGTGTGGTGACCAGAGTGATGGGAAATGGAAAGGGTTTGGATCAATGTCAACCCTACCTCGTCATGTTTAAAAAATAATTCGTTGGTCAGCACTTCCGTCTCTTTTACACTACTTTCACTGTCCCGAGGAGCAGATTAGCGCTACTTGGAATAAACAAGAGACTACCAACTCCTACTCTCAGATCCTAATCGGCACAATTCCTCTCACTGTCAATTGCCTCGCACACGGCTCATCACGAACTCTCGACTGGCTGGACATCTATCACCCGTAAAGCATAGACGTTCAATATTATTGTACAATGTGGGTTGCACAATATTTTTACGGCGGCCTCTAGACGGTCAATTTTATTGTACAATATTTTGGTTTGTGCAAAAGATTGTACCGTCTGGAGGCGATATTGAAGTTTGTGCAATATATTGCGCAATCGCGAGCACAGACGTACAACCACATTGTACAAACAGTCCCTGCCAGAATTTCATGAAGTCAACATGTTGAGTGAAAGTAAAGTGTCATCCAATAGACGGAGTACTGGGCTTTGACCACTTGCCTCACAGCACTGAAGTAGGGATCGTATTTCACTGGGGAACCACATCCGATGAAGGGACTCAAACCTGAGTGATATGATTGGAAAAACAATACTTTACGGCTCATTCCCTCGCATCGCAGATCGTAACGCAGTCTCCACTGGCTAGTTCGAGCATCGAGCTTTCGTAAAATAATTCTTGCTCTCGTCACGGTAAATAACTCCAAAGCTGGGCATGCTTCATCATTTATGAGTTGGGATAGCTTTAGTGAGCAAGTGAGGGATGAAGGGAAATCGGTCGCTTAATGTAGATGAATGTGTTCCGGGTTTAATATTTCACCGGGTGATCTAATATACGGAGTGATCTGAGTTACACCACCTCTCCTTAATCTACAGTAATCTACAGAAATACACACTTGTCGGTTACATTCAGTTTACCACGTTTCATGTTCTTATGGGGACACTGACCTGACTGGGGTCGAACTGAGGACCATTAGTTACAAGAAAAGTTGCCTATTATCTCCTCCCGGGGAAGGCCTACATTTAGTGTTCAAGTTTTATGTGAGCATATTAACATCCATACAACTCATTCTACTTTGTTTATAAGATTGAATTAATACAACCCACGTTGGGTGTTTTAGACATCCACACTACACAGCCTCTATGTGGCTCACGATGTAGTTAGAGAGTAAAATAAACAAGTCTTGGAGAATCGTGTGTGTATCGTTGAAATGGATTTTCGCTTGTTGGCTGCACATCAGTGCATTTAAAATGCTCGAAGAGGAAGGACCCAGCCAGGCTGTGGTCGTAAGGAGGTTAACTGAGGCCACTATATGAGACGGGAAGTGTCTCTGTATTGCCTAACCTCGAGAGGAGGCGACGAAATCATTACAAACAACTTAAATAGCTTCCGTCAAGGTGTGTGTAGTTGGTGGGTAGCTGGCGAATGTATTTTTAATGTATACAAGATCTCACTTTGTCCCACGCCATCCCATGTAAAGAAAATATGCAATTAAAGGTGTGGTTGAATTCTTCAGCTTCATTTACATGCGAGCATATATCATTCAACCCTTTTCTCTATGTATGGGAAAACATTTGGTTTAAATTATTTTTTATAATCAAAATTATGCATCAGCTATAAATCCATTTGTGTCTTCATCAGAGGTGAGCTACATCGAGGGTGTGTGGCAGGGACTGAATAATCATTCATTCATTTCTTCCATGCGCTACTGGATAAATATTGTTAAATAGGTGAAAGGTAAGTATCCATTGGAAATTCAGGACATGAGTCTACAAAGGAAAATACATTTTATTCGAAGTTTAAACATTTGTTTGACATATTCGAAAACTTATTTTCGAAAGAGCTGGCGATTGAGCTGATATATTTGGATATAAATGTAAATGCAATTGCTCTTAGAATTAAATAAATAAATAAGGGCAATATATAAAGATAGAATGAGTAAATTAATGTAGCTCCTAGTTTTTTTGTGCAGCTGAAGGACCAACATGTTACGACAGCGTCGTAAACAGTGTTATTTTAAATAGCTGATCATACATCTATTGAATATCCTGCAAGCCACCATTAAGAGTTGGTGGCGGGGAGTGAATTAATGCCAACATTCACTTCGAACAGGCACCAATATTCATGCATAATATCTAATTGAGAGATTGTCATATATTTTCCATTGATATTTATATCATGCGGGACACACTAAAAATTCTACTTTCCATCCAACATTTAAGGAAATATTTGAGGAAATATTAAACATATTATTACACTTATTTTTTGTTTATGCAGACATTGTTAGCGATCAAATCCCCACCAGAATAATCTCAATCCAATCTTTGTGATGTCTAATTATTTAGTTTAACTCCATTTGTGTAACATGTAAGCTATCATGATCGTGTTAAGAGAAAGCGTTATTTCATAAGGCACAATATTATGAGAATTTTTTAAGCTATTTTATTCGCGAATTGTTCGACAAAGAATCGGACAGTTGAATCGATTTTTGATTAAGCTTATTTATTTAATCGTAAATGAAAGTTATTTTCTACCAATGTGATATGGGCCCACTACAATTCTCTCGAAGTTGGAGATCATTTGTGAACCGTGCACATTTTCAAAAACCTTAGTATGGCTTGCTAACATTTTGAATCCGTGAATTATTGATGCATATTCTTCATAATTATTTTAATATCCCTATGTAGCACTGTTGAACGGTCGGGACCCGCAGGGGACTCGGACCTTCCAACATATTTGTTTGTGGGTTCTTGCCCTTGGTGTCGGGAACAAGTAATGAAGTAAAAGATTCGTGTTAAAGACAGAATTTATTCGGAAGCAAAATTTAAACCAATCGCGTCTCGAATAGCCAAAATAGAGTTATACACGTTACCTCTAGCTCGGGAGGATAGGAGAGAATGCGCGTTCAGTACGGGTGGATAGCGCGGCTTAGAGCACGGACCCAACGGTCCGCGCATCGGTCTCCAATGATGGACTACATTTTGACTGCCACCGATTTACCAATCTCCTCCTTCACCAATTGGCTATTCTGAGAGACGCCCATTTACAGTACACAAATATCTTTTGGGAAAGTGAAATTTAGAATAACAAAATTGTATCAAGATTCATGCGCCCGTCCGGGCCATTACAGCACTATTCAACGCAATATTAATCTAATGCTGCTGTTTATGTAGGTTTGTAAGTCATTTAAGTATATTAGGAATGGGGATGGTAAAAAAAAATACTTTCCTACACCTTAAATAATCGATAAAATGGTTGGTTAATAAATTCCACTTGCGTATCAATTTACATTTTAGTTTTTAAACATGAATTGTAATCCATCAAGGTTTGGTGGTTAGGAACTTATAAATTAATTCAAAATGTTATCATTTACTCTAATAGTACTACCCGTAACACCCAAAAGAATTTATGGGGTGCTGTCCCAATGAGGAAAATAAACCGAAAAACCAGCTCTAACGGGAGAGCCCGTGTTTGAATCCCGGCAGTGTAAGATCTTTCTCTTTGGTAAACCGGCCTCTACTTGAGTGTTAGTGGAGAACATTCGAGTACAGCACTACGTCGTTTGGATGGGAGGTTAAGCCGTCGTCCCCTTGGGGTCTTTCGTAAAGAGTAGGCTAATGCCGACACCGGGTTTCTCCCCACCCTTTCTTTTACCCTTCCAGTCCCAATCTGTAACGTTTCCTCCCTTTCAGAAGCACCTATTAGTGTGGGTACAGACTTGAAACTAGGCATTGGACAATTTCAGCTATCACTTGTGGCCACTTAGCTATTTATACTTGTGGGCCATGTGAGTACTCCTTGGCTATTCTCACAGAGGAAAATAGTTCATGGATGCGATATGAAATTAATGAAAAATATATGATCAAATGTGCTTTTAATCAGATGGTACAGGTTTGTAAAAGAATGATTCAAATGAAGATTTATTACAGCAAACTTGAATAATAATAGCCAAATCAAGAAGGGTTAAACCACCATTACGTGGTGTTAAAATCGCATATCTTTCCTGTGTATTCAATAGCTCTTGTGTATTCAACACACACCTAAAAATGTATGCTCTTTTTATTCTGGTTGCAATTGTAACTCAACAATTTAGTCATCTATTTAAATATTTATTTAAATGTTAGGTCAAATGTTGAATAAATTCTGTGGATCACAAGGTAAGTTAAAAAATAACTATTTATAGTGGTTAATAGACAAATCTTTGCATTTCCGTTTTCAATGGGAATATATCCGTACATATAATTGATAAGTTAATAGGCACTGTTGAGTCGTCCTTTAGACTTCAAGGAGCTGCGGATTTAAGTTCGTCAAATGCTGTAAATGCCTCAGCTACAAGAACATCTGAAAATCTAAATCTACGTATGTCTCAAATAAGAAACCGGGGATCATCAAAAGCATTAACGTAAACCATACATCAAATAAAAAACTATACTGCCACGACAGCTGCTCCCCTGCATACAACAATCTAATATGACTTGTCCGAATGTCTGAAAGTCTACATAGACCTTATACTTTGTAACAAATCATTGTAGCTACTGTTGTATGTTTGAATGCATTCTGTGTAAAACTTAACTTTGCAGCGACTTACCCACTCAATATCAACAATTAATTCCGAATATTTAGTATTGTATTGCGTAGTGAATGTTTGTGGTTTGGATGTGTTTGGTGAAAAATCACCACCCGAGGTGGGTCACAGTGGCATACATGAAACAAGCTGTCGGGATTATCGCGCGTGTTTCGTTGAAATGGAGTTCTGCTTTTTGTGTGCCCATTAGTGTATTTAAAATGCTCGTAAAGGCGAGACCCGCCAGGTTGCGATCGGAAGGAGATTAGTCACCTGAGACCACTATATAAGACGGGAAGTGTCTCTGCATCACCAAAATTCGAGAGGACCCGGTGAATTCAACACAAACAGCTGAAATGGCTTCCGTCAGGATGTTTCTAGTTGGTGAGTAAATGGCGAACTTCATTTCAATTTATACATGACCCCTCGTTATCCCACGCTTTCCCGTGTTACTTGTATGTCATCTAATAATCAGAATATGTGGATCTTTATTGGGGCAATTATTCCATTAAATTCCTGGTGTTAAACAATATTTGATACCACTGGTGGTCACTTTTTTCATCAAAAGAGGTCAGTGATATATAAATATTCTCTCTAAAATGTCGAGATTCGTAAGTTGTTCATGCATAATGTTATTAAGAGAAATCAAAATCCTTCGTCCTAGACCATGATTAAAATTTAGCATGCTCTCAGGCAGATGATATTTTAATTGATTTTAGACGCCTGAAATCGTTTTAGCAGCGGTAATAGTAGATAAAGAATCTCTTTGCTCCTTCCTGCTGGTCTTAATGCACTGATCACCAATATTCATCTCGGAATATTATTTTTACACTTCACCAAAGGAAATCAATTATTTTTTCAATTAATGATGTAGGACGATTACTTGAAAGCTGGTTAAAGTAAATAGATACAGTTTTTTAAAATTCATATTTCAGAATGTAAACTAAAACGAATTTTTATAATGCTCTCATGCACTTCAAGCACCCGCAAAATGGGATTCAAGCATTGCCAAGGTTTAAAATGCCGAGTGTATCTATAATTTGATTTTTTGTGATGTCTTTTCAACACTTAATTTGCTCCATTGATTAACCTCTTTCTTTTAAAGCTAAGATATCGCATACGTCCGTCAAATTCGCCACACAAGGTGTTTCCGACTGCCACGATTACATCTTGTCCTTCAAGGCCTCTCTACCTAATAAATAAAGGCCTAATAAATT
Source organism: Platycnemis pennipes (assembly GCA_933228895.1). Lineage (NCBI taxonomy): Eukaryota > Metazoa > Arthropoda > Insecta > Odonata > Platycnemididae > Platycnemis > Platycnemis pennipes. Next base: position 118,603,772 of record OW121850.1, read on the forward strand.
TTTGCTCAAAAAAAAGGAGAAAACCCTTAGTTAAATGAATGTGGCGCTACAGTATGCTGTTATCATTGGCAACGGTACTTATGACGGAAATTGCTTGCAAGCCTATTTACTAACTTAATTTAGAAATATACCTTACCAAGGCCCTTATTATATTTTTTATGTAATTTAAATATTTCATTGGTTATTAACATGGTGTTATTAATACCAATGCTTCCAAAGTGTAGCAGCGTCATGGTTGCCAAACAATTTTCAAAAATATGAATATCAATAAATTCAAAACCAAGAGTTTTATTTGCAAGGGAATAGTTTAAAACTAAGAAAGAAAATAATAAACATATATTAGTTTACGTACTAGCGGGATTGAGCATGTATTCTCACTTCGTAAATTGAGTTCCGTAGTCATAATGAGTTAAAAGAGCCTCTAAAAAATAGAATGCAACTACAACGCGCTGTATACTCATACAATTATTGTGCGTGCGTTATCACACTATAGATGATTTTCCATACAGGAGTTTTTCTGGATCTGGATAATCTGAATATATTCATTAAATAACATAGCTCTTTTACGGGATTTTGAATCGCGGAGTCACGGTGGAACCTCCTTAAGCGACAATAGTTTCTCCAGACATACTGCTGGCATCTTCAGGTTCTGAAGTGTCTACGCATCGTAACTTCAAAACATGAAGATGCCAGCAGTATGGCAGGAGAATGTGAAAATGATAGTCGCAGCGGAAGCCTCAATTTAATTTAGGACGCTCCTTTTGTTTCAGCCGCCTTAGCCTGTGTGCTTGTCTTTAGTCTCCAAGAGGTGTCAGCACAGGTTAGCCAATGTCCGTCGCGCTGCCCTGAAATTTACGATGCCACGTGCGGAGTGAGGGCAAACGGAGGTGCCATCCTGTTCTCCAACCCATGCGAGCTCAGTATCTACCAATGCAGAAACCCCGGAGGTGAGACGAACGAAAATTCGATGCATTTGAAGCTGTTACTTGCAAAACAAAAAAAAGGGTTGGGCTTTGATTCATAGTACATTGAACACCCTCATCAATGCATTCAATCTGGGAAGTAAGCCTTCAATAATGTGATTCGAATGAAGACTACAATGATCGAAATATTTTTTAGTTAAGTAGATTAGAAATTTATATAAGGTTATTTTTTATACTCTCTATCATAACTGTTAAATATAATGTTTCATCAAGAGAATTAAACCGAAGTCCTTCTCTCAGGAGCATGATTCATATCTTACGACCTAATGGTCCTGGTATCAGATCCCGGAAGATAATCCCAAGAAGCCCCTGGAGCCACGTGGAGATCGTTTCAATTTCTGTGATCCATCCCTTGGGCTAGGAGCATAGCGGGGAACACCTGGTCTTACTACGCTGAGAACAGACTTATCCTGAAGCCAGGTGTCACTTCACCAATCTTCATTTTCATTTTTGCCTCGATATTTGCAAACTGCTTACTAAAGAAAAAAAATATTACTAGCTTTTAGAACATCCGGAAGAATTGTACTTGATATCCCACATATCCCTTAGGAAAATTTAGTATTTTTGTGCTCGTTTAATTTGAATTTAGATATTCGTTTCGGCATAGGAACGTGTATAAATATTATGATTAGAAACATAGGAGACTTTTATCATCAACGAACCTTTTTCTGCACACTCATCATTCCTGTTTGGATTACGGCGATCTGTGAAAAGGTGTTTAGCCAGTATTGAGCTTTCAAATATGTGTGGAACATCTGAAGAAAGGCTTATAAAAAGTCTGATAAAAGCAATAGCAAAATATACATTACTCCCAGCATAGATCCATCGAAGGTTATCAACTTCAATGTATAATGAATTTCAGCATGCGAAATAATATTCAGCACTAAATAATTTTACTGGACATGAACTAATTTTTCCTCTTTAGCGACGATTACCCTTCAGGATACAAGGTATACCTTATTGTTTACTTTCTATTACCGTACAATTCTACGGATGCTTTTTCAAGTATTTTATGTGCTTATATTTTTTTCTTTTATGCATCAATTTCTGCTGTTTCATTTTTTATGGACTCTACGGCTGATATATTGTTATCCTTCAACAGATATCGTCCATTCCTGGAGCGGAATGTGTTCGGGTGTCGCTTAATTACTTCTGGAAGTCGTGAGATAACGAAGGACGACTCATCTCAGGAAGCTTGTCTGCAGTCCCTCCCGAATCTACATCAATTGTACAACATTGCATCATAAATCTACACAATAAATTCCGTGTATAAAATTTCCAATTAAAAGTCATGTAATAAAATCATTTAAAATAGGTAAAAGGGACTGTTATTCATTGTACAAACCTTATACTGCATGGGGCATCCTTTTTAAGGTGCGATATTGAAAGCGTGATTTTATATCAGGATCCGTGTTCGAATCCTGATAGTGAAATATATTTTTCAAGTTTAAACCGGACCATTATTAGAGAGCTATGTGGGGAGGAATTTGAGGTCAGTACTCCGTCCGCAGGACGGTGTGAAAAATTGTGATTCCTTTGGCGCCTTGAGTTAAGAGCAGACGGAGGACAACCCCGTTCTTTTCTCCATCCTTTCCCCTTGCCCTTTCATGCCCTACCTTTCATCCCAGTTCAAAGCGTTTTTAACCCTTTATGGGCCGTGAGAATGCGGTTTCCCACTAAACCTTGATTTAACTTATGTATGTCCATGGGAATTCATATTCCCAGCATTAATTTTTTTCTGGCATTAAGTGGCTTTTTGAGCACTTCCGAAATATATAGAAAGCTGATGTTCTCACACTTTTAATCTTACTCCTTGGATTGAGTTGCCAAATTTAAAACACTTTTATTTTTATATCTTACGTGAATAGGTACATACGTGTAAATAAATCAAGTTTATTTAAAATATCATTCTAATTACAAAAAAACTTTAATTTCATTGAGAGTCTTTTAGAAATAATTAGCCCGTGAAAGTGTTAAGTGATGGACCGACTTGAAAAGCATACAATATAGCCAAGATTTGAATTATATGTTGTCGCCGCCGCTGAGTGCTACTCTTAGAGGTAGTTAGAGGAAAGGCAACTTAAACCTTTAGTCAACAGCGATATTAAGAATAATCGTATGTCCGGAAAAGAATTTTTGGGTGTAGATGGAGTGTACCAGAAACGCATCACACAACTGTATTAACGTATAATTGTTGAAAGGAGGAAAGCGGGATATAGCTTAAGGAGGTTGGCTCGCGACTGCCTGAGTCAAGTTGTCTTGAGTATATGCCTGCTAAGTGATCCTTACTTCACAAAGAAAATTACCTAAGATATTGAAAGTCATAAGTATCACAAGAAATACGATGGAAAGTCGAAGGATTTCTTTTTTATGATAATTTTAATCAGCTCGACGATGCAGTCAATTCAGCATTTACGTTACAGAAATAAATTTACGCACTCAATGAATTTCCTAATGTATAACACCAGAATATTACTATCAAACGTTATGTTATAATATTTTTCTGAAATATGCTTTAATATCTCTTTAGTAATGATATTATTCATACGCCATACATTTTGGCTGGAGCTACCGCAGCGCCACTTGAAGACAACTAGGTATTTCGTCTGCTATAAGCGCAGAAATTGGTGGATTTAGCGAAAAATACGGTAGGTTGATGCCTTTTTTTCGTGTCACTACATTCCTTATGAAATTACGCATAAAGTATCAGTTTTTTGCAAAAATGACATGTGACAATGGCATTTTTATACTTTATATTCCCATGTAATGGCCATTCACGCCGTTTATCGTATGTAATTTCAAATGCTATTTGTGCTAAAAGGAGTATGGATTGGTATAATGATCTTTACTTTATTAGATAGAGAAACTTTACTTCTATAAGTGCTGAAAATATATAAAAAAATGACATGACTTTCACTTTTCGGATCGACCTCCTTAACGTACCACCCGACGCGACGGGCGGAGCACCTCACCTTACTCAAGTCAGTGTGTCGGGTTGGTGTGGTGACCAGAGTGATGGGAAATGGAAAGGGTTTGGATCAATGTCAACCCTACCTCGTCATGTTTAAAAAATAATTCGTTGGTCAGCACTTCCGTCTCTTTTACACTACTTTCACTGTCCCGAGGAGCAGATTAGCGCTACTTGAAATAAACAAGAGACTACCAACTCCTACTCTCAGATCCTAATCGGCACAATTCCTCTCACTGTCAATTGCCTCGCACACGGCTCATGACGAACTCTCGACTGGCTGGACATCTATCACCCGTAAAGCATAGACGTTCAATATTATTGTACAATGTGGGTTGCACAATATTTTTACGGGGGCCTCTAGACGGTCAATTTTATTGTACAATATTTTGGTTTGTGCAAAAGATTGTACCGTCTGGAGGCGATATTGAAGGTTGTGCAATATATCGCGTTATCGCGAGCACAGACGTACAACCACATTGTACAAACAGTCCCTGCCAGAATTTCATGAAGTCAACATGTTGAGTGAAAGTAAAGTGTCATCCAATAGACGGAGTACTGGGCTTTGACCACTTGCCTCACAGCACTGAAGTAGGGATCGTATTTCACTGGGGAACCACATCCGATGCAGGGACTCAAACCTGAGTGATATGATTGGAAAAACAATACTTTACGGCTCATTCCCTCGCATCGCAGATCGTAACGCAGTCTCCACTGGCTAGTTCGAGCATCGAGCTTTCGTAAAATAATTCTTGCTCTCGTCACGGTAAATAACTCCAAAGCTGGGCATGCTTCATCATTTATGAGTTGGGATAGCTTTAGTGAACAAGAGAGGGATGAAGGGAAATCGGTCGCTTAATGTAGATGAATGTGTTCCGGGTTTAATATTTCACCGGGTGATCTAATATACGGAGTGATCTGAGTTACACCACCTCTCCTTAATCTACAGTAATCTACAGAAATACACACTTGTCGGTTACATTCAGTTACCACGGTTCATGTTCTTATGGGGACACTGACTCGACTGGGGTCGAACTGAGGACCATTAGTTATAAGAAAAGTTGCCTATTATATCCCCCCAGGGGAAGGGCTACATTTGGTTTTCAAGTTAAGGTGAGCATATTAACACCCATACAACTCATTCTACTTTGTTTATAAGATTGAATTAATACAACCCACGTTGGGTGTTTTAGACATACACACTACACAGCCTCTATGTGGCTCACGATGTAGTTAGAGAGTAAAATAAACAAGTCTTGGAGAATCGTGTGTGTATCGTTGAAATGGATTTTCGCTTGTTGGCTGCACATCAGTGCATTTAAAATGCTCGAAGAGGAAGGACCCAGCCAGGCTGTGGTCGTGAGGAGGTTAACTGAGGCCACTATATGAGACGGGAAGTGTCTCTGAATTGCCTAACCTCGAGAGGAGGCGACGAAATCATTACAAACAACTGAAATAGCTTCCGTCAAGGTGTGTCTAGTTGGTGGGTAGCTGGCGAATGTATTTTTAATTTATACAAGATCTCACGTTGTCCCACGCCATCCCGTGTAAAGAAAATATACAATTAAAGGAGTGGTTGAATTCTTCAGCTTCATTTACATGCGAACATATATCATTCAACCCTCTTCTCTATGCATGGGAAAACATTTGGTTTAAATTATTTTTTATAATCATATTTATGCATCAGACATAAATCTATTTGTGTCTTCAAGAGGTGAGCTACATCGAAGGAGTGTGGCAGGGACTGAATAATCATTCATTTATTTCTTCCATGCGCTACTGGATAAATATTGTTAAATAGGTGAAAGGTAATTAAATAGGTAATTATCCATTGTAAATTCAGGACACGAGTCTACAAAGGAAAATACATTTTATTCGAAATTTAAACATTTGTTTGACATATTCGAAAACTAATTTTCGAAAGAGCTGGCGATTGAGCTGATATATTTGGATATAGATGTCAATGCGATTGCGCTTGGAATTAAATAAATAAATAAGGACAATAAATAAAATTATAATCAGTAAATCAATTTAGCTCCTAGTTTTTTTGTGCAGCTGAAGGACCAACATGTTACCACAGTGTTATTTTAAATAGCTGATCATACATCTATTGAATATCCTTCAAGCCACCATAGGATATTTGAGCATTGTAGGCCTTTTTTAGGATAAAGATTAGGACAGAGAGTAGGTCAGCTAGTGGGGTGTTAAATAAAAAATCGCGAAAATGTTATGAAAGTAAAAGAATTGAAAAAAGACATAAGCTATGCCAGTTTTTCGAGGAGCCAGTCATAGAAAATTTAAGTGAATCAGTTAGCCATAAGCTCGAAAAAACGTGTAAAAACAGCTTTAACAAGTCGACTGTAATTCTAAAAAATGGCGATTTAACTGTGGTCGTAGTAAATTGTCGTAGTTTGAAAAACAAAGTTGCAGATTTTCATCACCTCATCGAATCCACCGACGCAAATGTAATTATAGGAACTGAGATCTGGCTATATAAAGATATCGCAGATAATGAAATATTCCCGAAATCATTCAAAATTTACAGCAAAGATAGAGACAAAAGACCAGGAGGAGGAGTTTTTATCGCCGTGAAGGATTGTCTTACTAGTAGAAGGGAGACTATACTTGATTGTCAAATAGAAAGCGTTTGGTGTTCCATACAAGGTCCTCAAGCAAAAAAGGTTTACCTATGTGCATATTATAGACCACCAGATTCAGGCATAAATTCAATATTAGAACTAGAAAATCAAATAAGGAAATTAGTTCAACACAAAAATGACCGTCACTTCATCATCGGGGGGGATTTCAATCTTCCAATCCATAGATTTCAATCCATAGACTGGGACACGTGTAGCTTCATCACCGGGGGGAAGGACAAAGAGCTCTGTGAGACACTTCTGCACACCTTTTCCTCTCATGCACTTCATCAATTAGTAACAGCCCCAACCAGAGAAAAAAATACTCTCGATCTCCTCGCAACAAATATACCCCAACAGATTGTAAATATAAGTACCGATGAGGGAATTAGTGATCATAAAATTATAAAAGCAACATTTTGTTATAGAACTAACAAAAATAACAAATCCAAGAGAAAAATATACTTGTTCGCTAGGGCGGACTACGATGGAATGAAAACAGAGTTGCAGAATTCGTTCAGCGAATTTCAAGAAGCAAGTTTAAGGAAAGATACTGAGACCTTGTGGCATATATTCCTAGAAGTTATTCACTCAGCAGTTAACATGTATATACCGAGTAAATTAAAAAAGATGAATGCAGAGCCACGGTGGTATAACGCGGTGGTACGGAAATCTTTAAAACAACAGAGAATTTGCCACGCTAGACTGAAAATAGCGCGAAAAAAACACCCCCTCATGAGCTTAACAAAATCATTATAAATTATAAAACTTCCAAACACTTAGCGAAAAAAGAATGTCGAAGAGCCTTAGCTGACTTTAAAAGTAAAATTCTAGGGAAGTATTTGAATGAAAATCCAAAAGCATTTTGGTTTGTATGTAAGAGAAGTTCAAGGAAATAAATCTACTATAGAAACTCTTAGGGATGATAATGGAGAAAAAATAAATGATAGTCTGGAAAAAGCTGATAAGTTAAACACATCTTTCCAAAGCGTTTTCACTGCCAGCACTTTAGATCCAATTGAACCACTAAATAAACATTTCAAACATCCGATGCCTGAAATCGCTATTGAGTCTCGCGGTATAGAGAATCAACTTAACAACATAAACACCAATAAATCCCCCGGCCCTGACCTAATTCCGGCACGCGTTTATAAGACACTAGCATCAGAAATATCACCTTACTTAGAAATAATATTTCGTAAATCGTTATCTGAGCATATGGTTCCCAAGGACTGGAAAATGGCTAATATTACACCTTTATTCAAATCCGGCGATAGAGAAGATCCTAGCAACTACAGACCTATCTCACTAACATCGATATCGTGTAAGATAATGGAACATATAATAGTTAGTTCGATTATGGGACACTTTGATAGAGAAAATTTGTTATTTAATAACCAACACGGTTTCCGAAAATCTAAGTCATGCGAAACGCAATTGGCACTCTTTGTACGCGACTTATTAGTTTCGGGAAAAAATAATGCTCAGGTTGATGCGATATTCCTCGATTTTAAAAAAGCCTTTGATAGAGTACCTCATGACAGATTGCTCTTAAAGCTAGAAAGTTACGGTATAGATAAACACGTAGTATGCTGGATTAATCAATTCTTAGTTGGCCGCGAACAGAGAGTTACTATAGACGGTATCATGTCCAATACAGTTAGTGTCACATCAGGTGTTCCCCAGGGAAGTGTGATAGGCCCACTTTTATTTCTTTTATATATCAATGACCTCGGCAGTGTTGTAGTAAATAGTAGAATTCGGCTTTTCGCAGATGATGCAGTAGTGTATAGAGATATTAGTAGTCCGGGAGACAAGGCATCATTAGAAAAGGACCTCGTAGCAATTCAGGCGTGGTGCGATAAATGGAAACTAGAAATGAACATAAAAAAGTGCGCGAAAGTAAATTTTTGGAAAAGGAAAAACTCGATAGAAAGAAACTATACGATTCAAGGAACGGCATTAGTAAACGTGGAATCAGTTAAGTACTTAGGTGTAACACTTACTCAGGATCTATCATGGGGGAAACATATCAGGGAAATATGCAGTCAAGCAAATAGAAAGTTGGGGTTTATTAAAAGAATATTAGGGAAAAGTGAGGAGAGGGTGAAGGAACGTTGCTATTTTTCAATTGTTAGACCACACTTAGAATATGCTGCGAGTATATGGGACCCTTATGAAGCAGACTTAATTTACGAATTAGATCGAGTACAAAGAAGAGCAGCGAGATATGTAAAAGAGTGTTACGATAGGGAAAGCAGTGTGTCTGGTATGTTAGCCGAATTGGGATGGGAATCGCTGTCACAACGCAGGCTGAATTATAGACTTAATCTTCTAGGAAAATTTAAGGAGGGACTTTTCATTAATGACGTTAATCATATATTGCTGGCTCCGACTTATTATGGTAGGCTCGATAATTCTAATAAAATTAAGGAGATAGATTGCAGGACGGACAGGTTTAAAATGTCATTTTTTCCGCGTACGATTCGAGATCAGAACGTTAAACATCGCGTAAATCGGTAATAATTATAGAGGTAATATTCAGAGTAGGTCCATAGTATTTTTTTTTTAATTACCTGCATGTTCAAATCAACGTGTGACTTGCATGCAATGCTTTTCTTTTGCATGCATGAGTATCTATGAAATTGGTGTCTGGTTTCAAGGCATGCATGGTATTCATGGGTGTGTCCTGCATGAATGGGATTTGGTAGTTTTTCTTCTTTTTTTCCCCCAATTACTTTTAAAGGTGTAGTGTTTGTTTTGTAGTGTTAATTTTTGTTTGTTGTGTCATTGTTCCTGGTGTGGATGCACCCCCTGCCAAACACCCTCGAGGTGGCTTGCAGGGTATGTCGTAGATATAGATATAGATAAGAGTTGGTGGCGGGGAGTGAGTTATTGCCAACATTCACTTCGAACAGGCACCAATATTCATGCATAATATCTAATTGAGATCTTTCCATATATTTTCCATTGATCTTTATATCATGCGGGACACACACTAAAAATTCTACTTTCCATCCAACATGCAAGGAAATATTTGAGGAAATATTAAACATATTATTACAATTATTTTTGTTTATACAGACATTGTGTAAAAATTAGATTTGCAGCGTCTTTCCCACTCAATATAAAAAATTAATACCGAATATTTAGTCTTGTATTGTGTAGTGAATGGTTGTGGTATAGATATGTTTGGTGAACAATCACCACCTGAGGTGTGTCATAGTAGCATAAATGAAACAAGTTTTCTGGATTATCGCGCGTGTTTCGTTGGAGTTCTGTTTTTTGTGTGCTCATCAGTGCATTTAAAATGCTCGTAAAGGCGGGACCCGGCAAGGTTGCGGTCGGAAGGAGATTAGGCACCTGAGACCACTATATAAGACGGGAAGTGTCTCTGTGTCTCCAAAATTCGAGAGGACCCGGCGAATTCAACACAAACAGCTGAAATGGCTTCCATCAAGATGTTTCTAATTGGTGAGTAACTGTCGAACTTGATTTCAATTTATATATGACCCCTCGTTATCCCACTCTTTCCCATGTTAGTTGAATGTCATCTGATAATCAGAATATGTGGATCTTTATTGGAGCAATTATTCCGTTAAAATCTTAGTGTTAAACAATATCAACTACCACTGATGGTCACTTTTTTCATCAAAACTGGTCAGTGATATATCAATATTCTCTTTAAAATGTCAAGATTCATAAGTTGTTCATGCATAATGTTATAAAGTGAAATCAAATTCGTGATATCATTATCATTCGTGATCAAATTTGTCCTAGACCATGAGTAAAATTTAGCGTGCACACGGGCAGATGATATTTTAATTGATTTAGAAGCCTAAAATCAGATATTCAGCGGTAATAGTAAATGAAGAATCTCTTTGCCCCTACATGCCGGTCTTAATCAATTGATCACCAATATTCATCTCGGAAATTATTTTTTACAATTCAGCATTCGAAATCAGTTTTTTTTTCATATAATGACGAAGGACGATTATTTGAAAGCTGGTTTAAATAAACAGGTATAGTTTTTAAATTAATATTTCAGGATTGTAAGAAAACAATTTTTTAATATACTCTCATGCACTTCAAACACCGGTGAATTGGGATGCACGCATTGCCAAGGTTTTAAAATGCCGATGTAATTTTATTTTGTAATGACATTTCAGCACTAAATTAGTTCCATTTATTAACCTCATTTTTTATAAGCTAAGAAATCCCATACGGCCGTCAAATTTCCTACAATGGTATTACCGATTTCAACGATTACATCTTGTCCTACAAGACCTCTAGAGTCCCAAGCAACAATAGTTTCATTGTATTGGCTCTGGCTTCGACTTCCGGTGTATATTTTTTATTCTTGAAAAGCATCTATGGTATATGGTCCCTTCTAAATTGTGGAATCGGAATGTTGTCTTTCTTAAAATGTGTTTGTAAAACGGACGCTCCTTTTGTTTCAGCCGCCTTAGCCTGTGTGCTTGTCTTTGGTCTCCAAGAGGTGTCAGCACAGGTTAGCCAGTGTCCGTCGCGCTGCCCTGAAATTTACGAAGCCACGTGCGGAGTGAGGGCAAACGGAGGTGCCATCCTGTTCTCCAACCCATGCGAGCTCAGTATCTACCAATGCAGAAACCCCGGAGGTGAGACGAACGAAAATTCGATGCATTCGTATCTGTTACTTGCAAAACAAAAAAAAGGGTTGGGCTTTAATTCGTAGTACATTGAACACGTTCATCAATGCAATCAATCTGGGAAGAAATACCTCAATTATGTGATTCGACTGAAGATTACAAAGATCAAAATATTTTTTAGTTAAGTAGTTTAGAAATTAGAAATATTTCGTACTTTCCCGGCGAATGCACTGTGTGAGAAGTTCTCGGGATCGCCACCGGGTAAAGGGATTGCAGGGCTGCCGACGTTTCGATGTCCGACTCGGCCATCGTCCTCAGGGCAGAGAGTCCGTCCGTCCTCTCTTCCCTGAGGACGATGGCCGAGTCGGACATCGACACGTCGGCAGCCCTGCAATCCCTTTACCCGGTGGCGATCCCGAGAACTTCTCACACATAGTTTAGAAATTCATTCAAGTTTTTTTTTTATACTCCATATCATAACTGCTAAATGTAATGATTTATCAAGAGAATTAAACCGAAGTCCTTCTCTCAGGAGTATGATTCTGATGGTCCTGGATTCGGATATCAGAAGGTAATCCCAAGAAACGCCTGGAGCCACGTGGAGATCGTTTCAATTTATGTGATCCATCCCTTTGGTTAGGAGCATACCGGGGAACACCTGGTCTTAATACGCTAAGAACAGACTTATCCTGAAGCCAGGTGTCACTCCACCAATCTTCATTTTCATTTTCTCCTCGATATTTGCAAACTGCTTACTAAAGCAAAAAATACTATTAGCTTTGAGAACATCCGGACGAATTGTACATACTTAGTATACCACATATCCAATAGGAAAATTTAGTCTTGGTGTGCTTGTTTAACTAGAATAAAGAAATTGTTTCGGGATTGGAACGTGTATAAAAATTTGGGTTAGATACATACGGGAGAACTTATTTTATAAACGAACCTTTTTCTGCACACACACCATTTCCGTTAGCATTATGGCGATCCATGAAATAGTGTTTAGCCAGCATTACGCTTCCTAATGTGTGTTGAACATCTGAAGAGAGGTATCTATAATATGACATATATATGTCATAGAGAGCATTATAAAAAATATATGTCTCCCAGCAGAGATCCGTTGAAGTTATAAGTTTCAGTTCAATAAAAAAATTCAGCAATTGATATGTTAATAAATAATATTATGTGACTTGAACACATTTTTCCCCTTTAGCGACGTTTACACTTCAGGGTCAATGAATGTCCTAGTGTCTTCTTTCTATTACCTTACACTCTACGAATGCCTTATCCAGTATTTTGTGTGTTTAGATTTTTTCTTTTATTCGCCAATTTTTGCAGTTTAATTTTTTGTAGAATATGTGGCTGATATATTGTTATCCTTCAACAGATATCGTGTATTCCTGGAGCGGAATGTGTTCAGGTGTCGCTTAATTACTTCTGGAAGTCGTGAGATAACGAAGGACGACTCATCTTAGGAAGCTTGTCTGCAGTCCCTCCCGAATCTACATCAATTGTACAACATTGCATCATAAATCTACACAATAAATTCCGTGTATAAAATTTACAATTAAAAGTCATGTAATAAAATCATTTTAAATAGGTAAAAGTGACTGTTATTTATTGTACAAACCTTATACTACATGGGGCACACTTTTTAGGGTGCGATATTGAAAGCGTGATTTTATATCAGGATCCGTGTTTGAATCCTGATAGTGAAATATATTTTTCAAGTTTAAACCGGACCATTATTAGAGAGCTATGTGGGGAGGAATTTGAGGTCAGTACTCCGTCCGCAGGACGGTGTGAAAAATTGTGATTCCCTTGGCGCCTTGTGTTAAGAGCAGTCGGAGGACAACCCCGTTCTTTTCTCCATCCTTTCCCCTTGCCCTTTCATGCCCTACCTTTCCTCCCAATTCAAAGCGCTTTTAACTCTTTATGGGCCGTGAGAATGCGGTTTCCCACTAAACCTTGATTTAACTTATGTATGTCCATGGGAATTCATATTCCCAGCATTAATTTTTTTCTGGCATTAAGTGGCTTTTTGAGCACTTCCAAAATATATAGAAAGCTGTTGTTCTCACACTTTTAATCTTACTCCTTGGATTGAGTTACCAATTTTAAAATACTTTTATTTTTATGCCTTATGTGAATAGGTCGTGTCAATATATCAAGTTTATTTCAAATACCTACTATTCTAATTACGAAAAAAAGTAATTTCCTTGAGAGTCTTTTAGAAATAATTGGCCCGTGAAAGAGTTAAGTGACGGGCCAACTTGAAAAGCATTAATGAGAGCTAAAATTCGAAAGGCATTTTGTCGTCGCCACTGAGTACTACTGCTAGAGGTACTGCTGATTAAGAAAGGAAACTGAAACCTTGGGTCACCAGCGATATTAAGAATAATCGTGCGTCCGGAAAAAGAATGTTTGGGTGTGGATGAAGAGCTTAATTAGAACCCGGATGGTCTCATTGGGTAGGCAGATGGGTATTATGGATTTAAGGTGCTTTGACAACGATAGTTCATTTCGCACCTTCGCCGCCATGTTCTTTTCAGATATTAATTAGAGTAGCACGATACGGTTTTCTTGACGCGACGCAGTGTATTATGCCATCGAAATCATGATCTAATTGGGAAAGTAATTCCATAATCACCGTCACAATTTAAGAATTTTTAGGTTATGTAGGAGATCTCAATAATTAGGTTAAATGTCTTTTTGGACTTAGCTCAAGGTTACGACAAACGATATCCATGTCCGAGTAGGGACTGCAAGCCGCATCATTTGAATCGAGAAGCTGGTGCATTTCCGACCTAATGACCGCCGATAGTCAATAACTCAATCTTATATTGCATAGGAAAGCAACGCGGAAGTCATACCTTAAAAATCGGCTCGACAAAATAGTGAAAGAAAAGGAAACAGCGGCGGGATAATCAGGTATCTTACATCAGGGCGTGCGGGATACATTAACTGCCGTCTCAATCAGTGAACTGAGTGGCTTGGGTGACCGGAATTATTGGAGAAGGAAGGGGGAGGTGGAGTCGAAGCAGTGGACACCACAAGGTCGCATGACTCACACAAGCGCGCGATTGGTTGGAGAGTGATCTACCGAAAAAAAAACACCCTCGTCGGCTGCTTTTAGTTTTTCACGGCCCAACAATTGTTTCGCCCCTAGACGTTTCACCGATACATTTAGAAAATCTTCAGTGAAAATTCTTCTCAATTTGCGTCCACGGGAAACAATAGTGTGCTCTTCGTCTTCAATTTTCCCATTGATGCGAATATTAGATTCCTCTTTTCTCGAGTTTTCATGCGGTGGTAACCTTATCTTTACGGGTCGTGAGCAGCAAAATATTTCAAGAATATTTTACTAGTATTTTATGTGTAGACCTTGGTAACTATTTTAGTTTTTGTTCATTGACAGTTGGTCAGAATGAAAACAATTCTCTTAGTAAACGTTTCGGATGCACTTCAATCCATATTCAGGGCAAGGAAAGGACAGTAAATGAGATTCACGATATATACTGATGCAATGATATACGATAATACTATATTTATATCAGAGTAATTTTCCTTAAAAAACTTTAAATTCATTTTGAGCATTGATGTCGTCATACCTCTGCCTCTGTACCTACTTCTCCATTTTAAAGATCCGGATTCCTTTTCTTGACATCCCTGTGTGCCGGAAAAATAATGGAAGCCTGAGACATAGCGTCTACCGCAAGTAGACAAGGAATAATTTCTATCTGAATGGATAGAGTTTCCACTTCCACTCCCAAAGAGTGTCTATCTTATCCTTATACTGTACCGAGACGAGACCAATTCCGATACCAAGAGTTTGTCCAAGCTGAAACACCTTAAGAAGACCTTCAGACAATATAATTACAGTGGGCGTCTTATTTCTTTGCCACTTAATAGAACTTTCGAACTACAGGAAGATGAGACAGAAGTGGAACCCCAAAAACCGATCGCCGTTACCGACAATTCTTTCGTATAAGTTCCCTGCTTCTGGATACACCTCTCCATATGCACAATATCGAAACGAACCATCTCTAAATCATGAAATTTAAAGACCAACTGGTTAGGTGAAAGAATCCCATCGGCCTCATGACTTCAGGTGTTTACAGATACCATGCGAATATGGCCATGTTTACGTGAGAGAGACCGGCCTAACTATTGCGACAAGACTGGAAGAACATCGGAGATATTTTAGTCTTGGGTGATTTGAATAGTCAGCTGTGGCCGAGCTCAGCACCAGTATGCCATGAAATGCCATGCCAGCCACGAAAAGAAATGGGATGGAGAAAAGATAATTTGCCATTCACACAACTTTTGGGGTCATTTGTCTAAGGAAGCCATGTGTATTAGGCTACATAAGAACCGCAACATATATGTATCAGGCTTCATAAGAAATTTAACCGCCATTCCGGGTACCATCTCAGCTCCTCTAAAAATCTTATTCGATAAATAATTTGCCGATTCTTCCCCCCACCGCCCGGCCCCCCGCCACGACCAATCAGGACATACATGATTATTGGAGTTCTTCTTTGCAAGGAGTTTTATTTATTTCATGAAATTTTCCCTGATGACGATGAGCGAGTCATTCCTTGAAAAGTTGGGTTTAATTCAAAGTTTAAGCCGGTACATTTCCCTAGAGCTTTTCAACAAATATATTATGCATTGTTTAAAACCCAAGGTAAATATTTTTATAGAGACTACATTTAAAAAAAACTGAATGATATACATGATGTTCGCTAACCTAATCGTGAAACACAGTGCCTGTCATGAAAAAATATGGGTAAAATGATTATGAAGAAGAGGCGAAATAAAATCACAGTACGACAGAGAATGACCATGTGGATTGAACGAACATAATGACCCTGAGATATAAAGGGTTTTTGAAAAACATGTGTGAGGGCAAATAGAAGGAAAGGCTACATGTGGAAGATCAAAGGTAAGATAAAGAAGGATTCAGAGAAGAAGAATCAGGCTGCAGCTAACAACTCAGTGGACACAGTGGAATAAATGGCCCGCATATATTAATCTTGAGAAAAAAAATCATAATGACGCAGAATCCCATGCAAGTAACTTCTTTAGAACAAGACGTCTTTGAAAAACCAGAGTTGGAAAAAACAAAGGAATAACTCCCTTATTCAGGTACGTGGCGTTTGCCTACATCCTTAACATTCACCGGCCAGATTGAACTTTGTGAGTTTATCACCGAGGTGCTGACTTGTGTGGCAGTCTTTCAAAGAGTAATTTACCTTCCCTACGCTATGAGTTGGGATTGCCTACGAACTGTTTCTACTTCAGGAATGATATTTACCCCTAATTAGTGAGAAATTCAGCTTACATTTCAATACCTCTCTTTACAATAATCATCAAAGCTTTCACTCCAATAAAGTAATTTAAGTATTGGCCAACAAATCGTTTTTTAAGACAATTTATTAGCTTTAGGCATAATCATCATCCGAAGAGTTCTATCAAAAATGGCGGGCCCTTGAAGCGGCCTGCCTCTATAAAGCCTGATCTATTCCCCACCTTACACAATGGATGCACCTAATTGGACTCAACTACAGATCGGTTGAATTATTCGTCTTCCTCTCGCATAATTCGCGACCATTACATCAAGGGTTGTTGAACCAATATATCTTCGTAACGGCATTACCTTTGAGATAATTATGGTAGGTAATACAGATGTTTAAGCTCTTTGCATGAACCATTATCTGTAAAGGTCAATATTTCTAAAATATTTCATGGCATGTTAGGAAAAAAAACTTGAACTTTAGTCGTGCTTGAGCCGCAAACTATCTCTGATTGAGGAGTAATGAAAGTTTAGTGAATGTGCGCAATTAATGTTCGGTGATTACTCAAACCCTTCCTCGAGGCGTCTTGCAGAAAACCCATCAGATGGTCCAGAAAACCCATAAATAGGTTCACCATGACATCAACTCAGGCTCGCGACCGTGTGAGTCCAATTCGCAGAGATATGTTCTACTTCTTAGGATATGCTTGTACGCTGATGAAAAAACTGCTATTCCTTACTAAGTTACTGAGCTGATGACAAGAAAAAGGATCGCGCTAAGAATGCAGAGATATCATGGAAAAGAGTTTAGTGAGTATTTTTCGTAGCCTGGAACTGGAGTCAAAATAGAGTTTATGTTTCAGACACGGTTTTATATTATGCTTATACCGTTAATAATTATGGTAGTATTAAAAACTAAATTTAAATTAGATTATCCTTGAATCCACTTCAACATCTCTTTTATTATGAATTTATTAGTTTTTAAAACAATCCATGAACGGCGAAGCGAGCGATCTCTTTGGAGCATTGTTTGAGGGTGACACACATGGGAATTAACCGAGTACATACCTATTTCAAAATCACAGAGAATTACAGCGTTGCTACATCCCCGGCCTACCGCAGCGTCATTTTCATCTCACTGTCGCATTTCGTCTGCATCATCATCATCATCATCAAGGGTCAACAATTCTAGGATTGGTTTGACGCAGCCCTCCACTCGATTCTTCAATCGGCCAACCTCCACATATAAACCTATTTCCTCTCTTTCACGTCCTTTACGACCTTTTCTATGTAACTCATACGAGGCCTGCCTTTTCCATTCTTCCCCTTCACTTTTCCCTCGACGATTGCCTTCATCAGGCCATCGTGTCTTAAGATGTGGCCGATTAAGTTGTCCCGTCTTCTTTTTATAGTTTTCAGCAGACTTCTCTTTTCTCCCACTCTTCTTAGGACTTCTTCATTTGTCACTCGGTCGATCCATTTTACCTTCATCATTCTTCGATAACACCATATTTCGAATGCTTCCACCCTTTTCTTCTCCGCTGCTGTCATCGTCTTTGCCTCACTGCCTTAAAGAAACGTGCTCCGGATATACGTTTTGGTGAATTGCTTCCTTACTTCCAAGCTTGCATTTCCATCTGTAAGCAGATTCTTCTTTTGATAGAATGCCCTCTTTGCCTGGGCTATTCTACTCACTATTTCCTTCTTGCTTCGTCCATCGTTGGTCACTCGGCTTCCCAGGTAACAGAACTCTTTCACCTCTTCCAGTTTCTGTTTTCCTAATATAACGTTGGTAGTAACGTTCCTAGTATAACGTCTGCATATACATAATTGCAAAAAACGCTAATGTCTTGAACATTAAGACGGATCGATTCCCACATATTATTACTATTTTCTCTCTGCATGAGGCTTTCACAGTGCTGTTGTGCTGGAATCTCCATGTTTTTCGGGTGTTTTTTTTGCGTCGTTGTATCTTTGATGATGACATTTCGTGGCCAATGCAGGTCACATATTCAAATCAGCTCCGAATGCCTAACGGTATAAGTTGGCCTGTAGGTAAATACTATGGGAGAAAAAAGTTTCCCAACAAATTGAGCGTCGCCACTATCGCTCGGAGAGAAAATCGGATTCTTTTCTGACGGTACATTCTTCTTTGGTCCATGCCTCCACGAGGGAAGTTCAAACACGGTAAGGTGATGGACTCATCGCCCGAGTATCGGAATACCGGCAGCTTGCCTGCCCCGAGATTTTATCGCGCTTGCGTCCAGAACCGATGCATATTATTCCTCGCGTGCATTTTAAACGCTCTATCTAACTATCTCATTCTCGCCGGACTTTTCTCCGCACGCCGCAGTTTTCCGCCAAACTTCGTTCATTCTCTCGCACTCAGGCAAGGTCGTCCTGTCTTCGTCCGCCTCTTCGCTCTCTTTCTCTCGTATGAAAAGGTGGAGAAATTTATATTCTTTAGTCATCATGTAGAGAGCTGCCACTAAATACTGCTTTGAGGATATGGAAGGATTTAGCGAAGCATGTAGTATAACCTACGATACTTGACAGAGTACCTCCATGAAATAGACTTTCCTTTAAAAAACCTGAATATAAAATTATGTTCAGCGCACCTCGTAATCATGGCGAAGGCGTCACAATGAATGGACAAATGCGAAAGAATAAATGAAAGCAAAAATAATAAGAGCAAACCACACTAGGAAAATATGTTGCATTTTCCTTGTAGGTTGTTGCAACAACGCAATAATAATGGATTTCCTTTCGTTTTCTAACGTTGTAATTTTTGAAAATAAGAAAACATTCCACTGGGGACAATCAAATTTTTAACTCTTCAACTAAAATATTGTATTCATTAGTTTTTAATCCAACTTTTCAGTTCAAAATTTTTCAAGATAAAAAATTTTCGATGGTTTTTATCGCATTTGTATAGTTACTTATTCATTACAGAATATCTCTGTGGATCATCTTCTACAGCAACACTATTTTCTGGTTTCGAATGCGTAACCGAAAAAGGCTATCAGATGATCCGGAATCGACGAAATTGCTTTTGGAAGTAACTTTATCATCCGGCGCCGATGATGATCACATATTCGAAGGATAATCTTCTTCTGCGCATTTCTTTCCAAACGTAACAAAAACTCACTATAACTCTAAGATTATATTATAGACTTGTGGACTTATCATAAATTTAGCAATTTAAAGGGAATATGTGGAACATGTGATCACAAGAATGAACAACTAAGGACATTTTCCAAGACCAAAGCCGGAAATAGTTCCACAACATGATTCTGAATTTGTGATCAATACGGACATATTACGCTGAATATGTGATCAAAGGGGTGGGAGTATAGGACAGAAATTAGGTGGACGCTATTTATTTGCGGAGAAAAAACTAAGAAATTGTGATCCGGCCAAATAAGTAAAATGACATATTCAAATACAGCTCAATGCTGAATATTTGACTCTGGAACACTTCTGCCAAAAGCATTTATTTCCAAAGATATCCATGCGACTTGGTTCAAAAGTGAAAAAAGAAATTGAAGAGATAGTTAATCGTTTTCAAAATTTATATGTGACATGCACATAGTCGAAGAAGCTATAAAGCAATACATATGAGCTTTATTTGTTCCAAGAACTTAGCTCGAGCGCTAAATACAATAAGGTCCTTTTATTTATCAAGTTTTGAGCTGGGAAAACCAATACTACCCTTTTAGATGAACGATTTGTGGATGATTTCAGTGAACCAACATGCACAATACCACCAAAGTGCACTCCCATTTTTCAGCCGTGTGACATTTACATTTATGCGTCAACACAAGTGATATTTATAAGTCAAAATAATACTTTCTTCTACCCAAATTCTTCGTACATTCTACAGAAAAAACAAGAATTTATCAATCTAAATGATATCATTTAAATCCATATCCTAATTTATAAACAGCTTTCGGTCCCAGTGTGCGGAAAATGTATGCATGGCTTCCCGTTACACTCTAAAGTGTAAGACAGGTTTTCTTAATGTAAGGCAAGTTGCACTACCTGATGATTTAATGAAAACCAAATGTAACATTGGGAAATAAGGGCTTCGCCATTAAGGGAGAGTCTATTTCATGGAGGTACTCTGTCAAGTATCGTAGGTTATACTACATGCTTCGCTAAATCCTTCCATACCCTCAAAGCAGTATTTAGTGGCAGCTCTCTACATGATGACTAAAGAATATAAATTTCTTCACCTTTTCAAACGAGAGAAAGAGAGCGAAGAGGCGGACAAAGACAGGACGACCTTGCCTGAGTGCGAGAGAATGAACGAAGTTTGGCGGAAAACTGCGGCGTGCGGAGAAAAGTCCGGCGAGAATGAGATAGTTAGATAGAGCGTTTAAAATGCACGCGAGGAATAATATGCATCGGTTCTGGACGAAAGCGCGATAAAATCTCGGGGAAGGCAAGCTGCCGGTATTCCGATACTCGGGCGATGAGTCCATCACCTTACCGTGTTTGAACTTCCCTCGTGGAGGCCGAGACCAAAGAAGAATGTACCGTCAGAAAAGATTTCGATTTTCTCTCCGAGCGATAGTGGCGACGCTCAATTTGTTGGGAAACTTTTTTCCCCACCGTCCTCAGGATGGCCTTCCCGAAGCGTAGTCAATCAGCGTTGATCACTCCGATTTTGGCGCGTTTCTTCTCAGGAGTCCCTTCCAGGTGTTGTGCAGTCTGTGCCCGTCGTCTCTATTGAAAATTGCCTCTACCAATTCTATTTCAATAGCCTCCACCGTTTGGCATTCGGACCTAATCTTAAGATGTACCATGCATTGGCCTCGAAACGTCATCGTCAAGATCACCCTCATTAGTCATCAATCCTCAGATTGGTTTGACGCAGCTCTCCACTGAGTCTTCTATCTGCTAATTCTTCATATTTACGCATTTCTTTTCTTTAATATCCTTCATCACTTGTTCCATATATCTCACTCGAGGCCTTCCTTTGCCATTCTTCCCATCACACCGACGAAAAACACGTAGATACCACCATTTTCTCTGTCGTGTGTAAAATATCTTGTATTAGTGGAAAATGCGTGTATAATATCGGTTATTTGAAAAAATTATGCATGTTCATGATAAGAAAAGAGCTTTTTCTAGGTGACGCCAATTCTCGTATTGAACCGGATGGCATTTAAACTGCAGTATATGGAAAACCTAGTACAGCATGATTTGTTTCTGTTAACTAATGTAGACAAGGAATACATTGTATCTGCAAGTATCCAAAATAGAAAAAACCACGTACTCAAAATTTTACGATAGAACATATTTCTTATTCTATTGCCGTGGGATACGCTTGCACTCATGAAGCATGTTTCCCCAGCCACGAAAGCGATTAGCGTAACTACATCCTAGAAAAGCCATTAGCGGGGTTATGATCGCAGCAGAAAGGTAATGATTACGAGGGAAGTATGGCGACGGCTGGCGGAGTAACGAATGACAGAGGGGTGTGAGGAAGAGAAGAGGGTGAAAATGAGCCAGACGACCAAGAGAGATTATTTTCGAGGACGACAACATTCGATCACGCTTTTCCCCCGGCTCCTCTCCCGGAAGATGCGGCGGGGAATCACGGGGAAACCATCCACTCTTCCCGCATCTCTCGCCGTCCAGTGATCGAGCAGCATTCCTCTTTGAGATCAATTTCAGCCAATCGACTTCGCCCATGGGAAGGAAAGCCCCCGGCAGCTTGCGGTCGGCAGAAGTATAGCTGGGGATGCTATATAAAACCAGGATTGTCTCTGGATCCTCATTGGACTCGAGAGGACACAACGAAATCAATACACACAGCTGAAATGGCTTCCATCCGGATGTTTCTAGTTGGTGAGTAACTTTTGGACGTGGTTTTATAATTTATATATGTCCTCCTATCTCAAGATAAGTTAAAAACAATCATCATTATCATCATTAGTCATCAATCCTCAGATTGGTTTGACGCAGCTCTCCACAGAGTCAATTCTATCGGCTAATCTCTTCATATTTACGTATATCTTCTCTTTTACATCTTTTATCACTTTTTACATATATCTCACTCGAGGCCTTCCTTGCCATTCTTCTCGTTCACTTGTCCTTCAACGATTGTCTTCATCAGGCCATCATGTCTCATGATGTGGCCGACTAGGTTGTCCCGTCTTCTTCTTAGGGTATTCAGAAGACTTCTCTTTTCTCCCACTCTTCTTAATACTTCATTTGTCACTGGGTCGAACCATTTTATCTTCGTCATTCTTCGGTAACACCATATATCGAATGCTTCCACCCTTTTCTTTTCCGGTGCTGTCATTGTCCATGCCTTGTCCATGTCCAGATTCTTCTGGTAGAATGCCCTCTTCGCCTGGGCTATTCTGCTGACTATTTCTTTCCTGCTTCGTCCGTCGTTGGTTACTCGGCTTCCAATGTAACAGAACTCTTTTACCTCTTCTACTTTATGATTTCCTACTTTAACGTTGGTTTTCGCATCTGCTTTCTTGCTGCACACCAGTATCTTAGTATTCTTCTTATTGATCTTCAGGATATCTAGCCGTTGTCCTTTCCATGATTATAAGCATCTTATTCAGTACCTCTCTGTCTCTGCTATGAGTGCTATGCCATTAAAAAATATATTGAATGTAAAATAAGTAATTTGCAGATACGTCTACTCGCTCACGGGCGAATATTTATTTTTCGGGTCTGTTAACAATGTAAGCAGTGGCGTACAGAGGTTTTAGGGGATAAAATAGTTTAATTGTTTTCATGAAAAGAGAATGTTAAATTATTTATTGTTTTTGTGAATAATAACCTAAATATCATTTCATGTTGATGCAAATAAATATTAATGAAACCCCCCAGAGGAAATCCTGCGTACGCCACTGAATGTAAGGGTTAGTATTTGCGCTCTTAATTGCTGTTTATAACCTTAATAATCAACCAGCTATATCCATCGATATCAATCGGATTTCTTGTGACCTACATCGAGGGTGTTTGGCAGGGAATGATCAATCATCACACATGCTTCACGTGCATACACTAATACATGAATATTTCTTAATAGAAAACACGTTGTAGTTATCCAAGCACCAGACAAGATTCGAGTCTTGTTTATGAATGCGATTATTATGAAAGATTATGAGAAGTATGTAGATTCATTTAGAAGTTTGTTCATTCGTCTGAATGAATTAAACATCACTTTCCAAATTAGCTGACAAGCTAGTTGATCTATCTGAATCCAAACTTAGATCATGCTGTCACTGACTTGCCTTGAAGGGTGGAATATCCTTTCTGTACCTTATTAAATAGTTTCTTCCCAGAATGATGGATATTTTAATGGATTTCTCCGACGCATGAATAAGAATGTATGCTATCGCCGTGTAAGGACAAGGAATTCCCATATTGTTGACCATCTGGAACACCTTAAACTAATCTTTTAATAAAATCTTGTCCATGTAATCACCTTCGTCAACTTTCGCCGTTGTGACATACACCATCACTTGCTCATTACCGAGTATACGTTACATGATAGCCCCTGTCGCGTAAATATTGGCAGCTCAGAAAGCTTTGATCATTAATGAATGCAGTTTCAAGCAGTAACCCTGGACGACACCTTTGCACATTCAACCTTACCCCCTTCCACTTATATCATCTGATAATGCACCTTATACTTGACATTTACTAGCAACCGGGATATATTTGTAGCAATTGCTTGGAAAAGGATTATGTAGTTATTTTTTTCGTGTAAATGAATTTCACATGCGTATTAGATTCAAAAATAACACTTAAATATGCATTTTCATATACTAGAAGTTTAATTATCAGGATGGGTACTTTGGTTTCATTCAATCTTCTCTCGGTTACTGCATTAGTGTCTCCAAGTAAAAAAATTTTCTAAAATCTTTGGAAGTTACTATTGTTTTATAAATTACCTTTTAAACTGAATTGGCGGGTATCTATTAATAACGTCCACTGCCTTGCATTGTAATTAACTTGGAAGTTAACATTCCACGATTGGCGGGATTTCTCAACAATATCACCTTCCTCAGAAGAACCGAACCAATTTAGCTTCTAGTTGTCTGTAACAGAAGAACTATCTATTAGAACAGAGTGCATTCTTTTCATGAAGTTGTTTTACTATAAACTGTGCTGCATTTTTAGGTTAATTCAAATTGTGAACAAAATCATTTAGTTTATGGTGGATAAATGGCACTGGTGTTTTATGTTCCATACTGTTTGTTTGGTCCATTTCATCACTTATTACCATCCGAATCGGTGTATTTTGGGGGGTTTGACTTGGACGGGAATGGCAGGAGGGTGGATTCACCCTGGGGTACTGGTCTCATGGTGGATGGGGTATTAGGATACACAATATTACACTTACTGTACCGGTATGTCTCACAATCTACACTGTACCAGTATCACTGTCACAGCGATTCTTTGGCTCTCGCCACACCATGGGTACACCAAACCGCATTGATTTTCTTTTTCCGCTTTTCCAGTTCCTCAACCTCAATAATTGAAAGAACGCAATTTTCACGTACCACCTTTGTGAGCGCGGCAAGTCGTGACATCATACGGATACGAAGTTTCATTTTCATTATCAGCTACGCATTCATATTAACCTACTCTTCCACCCTCCATAAACATTTCCACACGTTAACAATGCTACCACACAGCAATGGTGTTACATAAATAATTTTTTTTTTTTTTTTTACATTTTCATGGCTTGTGGAAAAACCCGACGTGATACGGGAATTTTTTAGCACCGTTTCCTTAATCTGAGAAAAAATTACTATCTGTTACACTTCCTCATTTGAAAACAACAGAAAAATGTTGCAAATTTGCAGTTTAGGGCTATTGTTTGCCGGAAGCGAAAGTAAATGAAAAAAAACTTTTCATATAGGCCTTCATGAATTCATCATCAGTATCTATCTCTGAAGTTATTTTTTACCATTTACTATTCGAAATATACTATTTTTTTTAATAAACTGTAGTGGGATGAAGAAACGAAATCTGGTAAACTAAAATGGCCCTAAAAATAATTAGTTCATAATATATAATCATATTTACTTTCAACGCTCACAAAATAAGGTGAAAGTATTGCCAGCCTTCAAAATTGTCGAGCGTATGTATAATTTTTATATTTATAACTTTTATCGCAATGTAAATGTGCTCGGTTTTATTGGTTTCACAAAATATTTATACCTATATCATTCTTTCTAAGCGAATAAATCAAATACCGGAATCAAAATGCAACAATGGTATAACTCTTCTAAACTCTGGCATCAGAATTCCGTCTTTCGAACCGTTAAACGGACGCCCGTTTTTCAAATTTGTTTCAGCCGCCGTAGCCTGTGTACTTGTCATGAGTCTCCACGGGGTATCAGCGCAGAGGCGACAGTGCCCGCAGGTCTGCACTGCAGATTACAACCCGGTGTGCGGACGGAGGGCAAACGGAAGGACCATGGAGTTCTCCAACAGCTGCGCCCTCGGCATTCACCAGTGCAGATTCCCCGGAGGTAATATAAACGAAAATTCGAGGCATTTGAATCCGATAGCGGCGAGCAAATAAAATAGTGGAACTAAACAATTGTCACCTATACAATCAATATTGGGAAGGAAGTTATTATTTATGCAATATGAAGAAATATTTGAATGCTTTTTGAATGGAAGGAGATCAGAGGCCTAATTCTGTAAAGTCGAATTCGAGATTCCGACGTCACAACAATACCCATATATGGAAAAAGGCGACGTGATTTTAGCCCACGGGCTCCGTAGCCCACGGTCAAATATGGCAGTGCTGCCAACATAATCCTGATTGTTGTTTTAACGTAAAAGATCGCGGAAAAAAGCGTGATTGTGAGAAATTGAGGCAAAACGGTGGCCTGAGGTTGTATGCGAGTCATTCGTCGGATACACAGATTCAAGAACGGGATTGTGGTACTCCGGCCCTTGCGGATACATGGAGAGGCGGAACGTGCAACTTAAAACCCCCATAATGAACCACAAAATTGTAATGTATATCATTTTAAATACTATCCACCTAGTATTCTATTAGGCCTAGGAAAGAAAAGTTACTCATTATCCAGGGTTTAAACGTCAGGGCCGGCTATCGAACTGGAGTCCCTGACGACGACAGATCGATAATTCCAACCCTATCCGTCCACAGACCCGAATGAAATAAATTGGAGAAACTAACAGTAATGTAGTCTACAAGAAACAGTAAAAAAAAATAATCATAATCCAGGGTTTCATCGTCAGGGCCGGCTATCGGCATAACCACCGTTGAAACGAAGTCCCTTTCGAAGTAAGATCAAGAATTCCGGCCTTATCCGTCCACAGACCCCAATGAAATAAATTTAAAAAAACTAATAGTAATGTACTCTACAAGAAACAGTAAAAAAAAGTTACTCATAATCCAGGATTTCAACGTCAGGGCCGGCTATCGGCATAACCACCGTTGAAACGGAGTCCCTTACGAACTAAGAACCGGAATTCCGGCCTTATCCGTCCACAGACCCCAATAAAAAAAATTAGACAAATTAACAGTAATGTACTCTACAAGAAACAATAAAAAAAAATTACTCATAATCCAGGATTTCATCGTCAGGGCCGGCTATCGGCATAACCACCGTTGAAACGGAGTCCCTTACGAACTAAGATCCGGAATTCCGGCCTTATCCGTCCACAGACCCCAATAAAATAAATTAAAGAAACTAATAGTAATGTACCCTAAAAGAAACAGTAAAAAAAAATTAACTCATAATCCAGGATTTCATCGTCAGGGCCGGCTATCGGCATAACCACCGTTGAAACGGAGTCCCTTACGAACTAAGATCCGGAATTCCGGCCTTATCCGTCCACAGACCCCAATGAAATAAATTAGACAAATTAATAGTAATGTACTCTAGAAGAAACATTAAAAAAAAGTTACTCATAATCCAGGATTTCATCGTCAGGGCCGGCTATCGGCATAACCACCGTTGTAACGGAGTCCCTTCCGAAGTAAGATAAAGAATTTCGGTCTTATCCGTCCACAGACCCAAATGAAAGAAAATTAGACAAATTAATAGTAATGTACTCTACAAGAAACAGTAAAATAAAGTTACTCATAATCCAGGATTTCATCGTCAGGGCCGGCTATCGGCATAACCACCGTTGAAACGGAGTCCCTTACGAACTAAGATCCGGAATTCCGGCCTTATCCGTCCACAGACCCCAATGAAAATAATTATACAAATTAATAGTAATGTACTCTACAAGAAACAATAAAAAAAAGTTACTCATAATCCAGGATTTCATCGTCAGGGCCGGCTATCGGCATAACCACCGTTGAAACGGAGTCCCTTACGAAGTAAAATCCAGCATTCCGGCCTTATCCGTCCACAGACCCCAATAAAAAAAATTAGACAAATTAACAGTAATGTACTATACAAGAAACAATAAAAAAAAGTTTACTCATAATCCAGGATTTCATCGTCAGGGCCGGCTATCGGCATAACCACCGTTGAAACGGGGTCCATTACGAACTAAGATCCGGAATTCCAAACTTATCCGTCCACAGACCCCAATGAAATAAATTAGGAAAACTAATAGTAATGTACACCACAAGAAACCGTAACCGGCCCTGACGATGAAATCCTTGATTATGAGTAACTTTTTTTTATTGTTTCTTGTAGAGTACAATACTATTAATTTGTCTAATTATTTTCATTGGGGTCTGTGGACGGATAAGGCCGGAATTCCGGATCTTAGTTCGTAAGGGACTCCGTTTCAACGGTGGTTATGCCGATAGCCGGCCCTGACGATGAAATCCTGGATTATGAGTAACTTTTTTTTACTGTTTCTTGTAGAGTACATTACTTTTAATTTGTCTAATTTGTTTCATTGGGGTTTGTGGACGGATAAGGCCGGAATTCTTTATCTTACTTCGGAAGGGACTCCGTTACAACGGTGGTTATGCCGATAGCCGGCCCTGACGATGAAATCCTGGATTATGAGTAACTTTTTTTTATGATTTCTTGTAGAGTACATTAATATTAATATGTCTAATTTATTTCATTGGGGTCTGTGGACGGATAAGGCCGGAATTCTTTATCTTAGTTCGTAAGGGACTCCGTTTCAACGGTGGTTATGCCGATAGCCGGCCCTGACGATAAAATCCTGGATTATGAGTAACTTTTTTTTATTGTTTCTTGTAGAGTACATTAGTATTAATTTGTGTAATTATTTTCATTGGGGTCTGTGGACGGATAAGGCCGGAATTCCGGATCTTAGTTCGTAAGGGACTCCGTTTCAACGGTGGTTATGCCGATAGCCGGCCCTGTCGATGAAATCCTGGATTATGAGTAACTTTTTTTTACTGTTTCTTGTAGACTACATTACTGTTCGTTTCCGTAATTTATTTCATTGGGGTCTGTGGACGGATAAGTTTGGAATTCCGGATCTTAGTTCGTAAGGGACTCCGTTTCAACGGTGGTTATGCCGATAGCCGGCCCTGATATTGAAAGCCTGGATTATGAGTAATTTTTTTTTACTGTTTCTTGTAGAGTATATTACTATTAGTTTATCTAATTTATTTCATTGCGGTCTGTGGACGGATAAGTTTGCAATTCCGGATCTTAGTTCGTAAGGGACTCCGTTTCAACGGTGGTTATGCCGATAGCCGGCCCTGACGATGTAATTCAGGATTATGAGTAACTTTTTTTTACGGTTTCTTGTGGTGTACATTAATATTAGTTTTCCTAATTTATTTTATTGGGGTCTGTGGACGGATAAGTTTGGAATTCCGGATCTTAGTTCGTAATGGACTCCGTTTCAACGGTGGTTATGCCGATAGCCGGCCCTGACGATGAAATCCTAGATTATGAGTAGCTTTTTTTTACTGTTTCTTGTAGAGTACATTACAATTAGTTTTTCTAATTTATTTCATTGGGGTCTGTGGACGGATAAGGCCGGAATTCTTGATCTTACTTCGGAAGGGACTTCGTTTCAATGGTGGTTATGCCGATAGCCGGCCCTGACCATGAAACCCTGGATTACGAGTAACTTTTTTTTACCTTTTCTTGTAGAGTACATGACTATTAGTATCCCTAATTTTATTTAATTGGGGTCTGTGGACGGATAAGGCCGAAATTCTTTATCTTACTTCGGAAGGGACTCCGTTTCAACGGTGGTTATGCCGATAGCCGGCCCTGACGATAAAATCCTGGATTATGAGTAACTTTTTTTTACTGTTTCTTGTAGATTACATTACTGTCAGTTTCCGTAATTTATTTCATTGGGGTCTGTGGACGGATAAGTTTGGAATTCCGGATCTTAGTTCGTAAGGGACTCCGTTTCAACGGT
The DNA here is from genome assembly GCA_933228895.1 of Platycnemis pennipes. Lineage (NCBI taxonomy): Eukaryota > Metazoa > Arthropoda > Insecta > Odonata > Platycnemididae > Platycnemis > Platycnemis pennipes. The sequence continues at coordinate 118,633,633 of OW121850.1, forward strand.
GGTTATGCGGATAGCCGGCCCTGACGATGTAATTCAAAATTATGAGTAACTTTTTTTTACGGTTTCTTGTGGTGTACATTACCATTAGTTTTCCTAATTTATTTTATTGTGGTCTGTGGACGGATAAGTTCGGAATTCCGGATCTTAGTTCGTAAGGGACTCCGTTTCAACGGTTGTTATGCCGATAGCCGGCCCTGACGATGAAATCCTGGATTATGAGTTAATTTTTTTTTTACTGTTTCTTGTAGGGTACATTACTATTAGTTTCTTTAATTTATTTTATTGGGGTCTGTGGACGGATAAGGCCGGAATTCCGGATCTTAGTTCGTAAGGGACTCCGTTTCAACGGTGGTTATGCCGATAGCCGGCCCTGACGATGAAATCCTGGATTATGAGTAACTTTTTTTTACTGTTTTTTGTAGAGTACATGACTATTAGTTTCTCTAATTTATTTCATTGGGGTCTGTGGACGGATAAGGCCGGAATTCTTGATCTTACTTCGGAAGGGACTCCGTTTCAACGGTGGTTATGCCGATAGCCGGCCCTGACAATGAAATTCTGGATTATAAGTAACTTTTGTTTACTTTTTCTTGTAGAGTACATTACTGTTAGTTTCTGTAATTTATTTCATTGGGGTCTATGGACGGAAAAGTTTGGAATTCCGGATCTTAGTTCGTAAGGGACTCCGTTTCAACGTTGGTTTTGCCGATAGCCGGCCCTGACGATGAAAGCCTGGATTATGAGTAATTTTTTTTACTGTTTCTAGTAGAGTACATTACTATTAGTTTATCTAATTTATTTCATTGGGGTCTGTGGACGGATAAGTTTGGAATTCCGGATCTTAGTTCGTAATGGACTCCGTTTCAACGGTGGTTATGCCGATAGCCGGCCCTGACGATGAAATCCTGGATTATGAGTAGCTTTTTTTTACTGTTTCTTGTAGAGTACATTACTATTAGTTTTTTTAAATTTATTTCATTGGGGTCTGTGGACGGATAAGGCCGGAATTCTTGATCTTACTTCGAAAGGGACTTCGTTTCAACGGTGGTTATGCCGATAGCCGGCCCTGACGATGAAACCCTGGATTATGAGTAACTTTTTTATACTGTTTCTTGTATAGTACATTACTATTAGTTTTTCTAATTTATTTCATTGGGGTCTGTGGACGGATAAGGCCGGAATTCTTGATCTTACTTCGGAAGGGACTTCGTTTCAACGGTGGTTATGCCGATAGCCGGCCCTGACGATGAAACCCTGGATTATGAGTAACTTTTTTTTACTGCTTCTTGTAGAGTAGATTACTGTTAGTATAGCTAAATTTTTATTTTGGGGGTTTGTGGACGGATAAGGTCGGAATGCTGGATTTTACTTCGTAAGGGACTCCGTTTTAAGGCGATGCTAATTTAGCCCACAAATACGTTTTTTACGGTTATTTGTTTGGAATGGTCCAGAAATCATCTTAAATTATGCTTTTTAACGGAAATAGAACGGAAATTATGATTTTTTGGTGGTTGTCATGTAATTTTTGATTTATGTTGGTAGCCATGAAATCATAGTCCGTGGGGTGGAAAATGCGTGGGCTAACTTCCTGTTCGTATGGAAAAAACGTCATAGTTTGTAGTACAAACCGTGCTCCCTTGATGCCGCGACGGTCTCCCCGGCTCAAGGCGACGGAGTCGGATCATTTTGCGGATCATTTCGTTCATAATCCGTCGCCAAATATTTTCTGGCGAGCAGGCGCTTCCTTCGCGGTGGGCACCATTAGAAGCTTCGATTGTAGCAGACGACTTGTTGATATTTATCGCGAGGAATACAAGGTATTTAATTCTAGCTAATGATTAAATCTTTCATGTCTCCGTTTCCTTGCCGCTTATACAGTTAGAAGTATATAAAACTATTTGTTTTGTTTTCAAATGTCGCCATGCAATGTTTTTGTTTAATTTTGATTAATAAATTGTCAGGTAGAGTAGACATATAGGATAGTTATTCGTGTAAAAATTCTACGTAAGATTTTAATGGTACTGCAGGGGCAATATATATTATTGAGAGGAGATGTTATCATGTTGGCAATCACATTGTCTGAGCAAATAATATTATGCTGCCTTGCTTTGTATGAGTACCTTTCCTTGTGTGGTTGTGTTCTACCGACAAATTCTGATATTGTATGGACGTCCCCCCTGTGTGGTGGCTTGCAGGGTAAATGTAGATGTAGACGTCCTTTGGTCTTCGGACGCGTAAATTATCGCAGGATATTGAACGGTCGTTGCATATTTGTAATTGCCACTGTGATATCATCTATTCCAAATCAATGTACTGCATAAATAGAAATAATAGCGGACGGAGGAATATATGCACGAAGATGTAATGATTCACTCGAGAAAACAATATCATTACAGAAGCTGTCGACACAATCAATTGATAAAACCAAAACATTTCGTGATTTAATTCCAAAGGTGTAATCACTTTCAATTTTCAGAAGTTTCACTTTCTTAATTAGTCTGCCGTCATTCCATACCAGCATATATTGTTACATTTTAAAGCGAATAGATTGATTACAAGCATCAACAGTAAGTCATGTTGATAAACTATTGTTAATTACCTCAGCTTGTTCCTTCCATTGTAATAATGGCACGCTGTATAGACATAACGTTGGATAACAGTCAACTGTTATACGTCATTTCGGCGGTGAACGATGTTCGCGAATCGTTCGTCGCGGTGACCCACGACTCTCCATATGAGCCGAAATTCTTTCGACTTCACAGAATAGGCCCCCAGACATTATACTTTATCTTGCTCTAATTATTTAATACAATGACTTCTCATGAGAAAGAAACCACAACCCTGTCCCGGGAATCTGGTAGAAGTGAGTCGTATGAGACATTGCTCTCAACCTTAAGGGCCTGGGTTCGTTTCCGTAAGATGTCATTGGAACCCTAGCTAGGATGATACGTGGAAGAATATTTCCAGGTCAGTAATCCATCCGTCAACTTAAAAGTATTGCTGTGAAACATTAGACGCCTTTTGTTCAGAACAGACCAATGTCGGCACCAGGTTTTACTCCCCTATTCCCGTAATAGGCTATTACCGGACCCCTCCTTTCATTTTAAGACTTGAAGCGCGGGACAGACACTTTCAGGGTTCTTTAACCATGCTCTTCTAAGTGACAATTCTTGAACGTTCATAAGAAATTATTTTGTTTATTTAAATTTATTACAAAACGCGCGGCTTTCCTCAGCATCTAATTCAGTTCAAAAATTAAATATTTATTAACTAATTCCACATGCTTGAATCATATTCCAGGTGAGTCTTTAAATGTTTATACAAGGTTGTACCTAAATAAACACTCGATTTTTAACTCCGAACAATATATGATATCATGACCCGTAGAATCCGTATCCTACAAAATAAATTACCCTTTTCACAATACACTCTACTTCATTATCTTAACAACTGAAATCGAAGAATAAATTCATTGAAAATAAATATCTGGAACCGGCGTATGAAAACAAGAAGAACAATTATTAATTTTCGAAATACCCGGATGATCTGTTGTTACTATGGTTACTACCTGTATTACGAAAAGCTGACTGTAAAATTATTTAGCTTTGGTGTGCTTGGTTAAGTATATGCTATAACGCTCATGTATCAATAAGTTGAAAAATGTATATTATTAAATTAGGAAATTCAGCTTACTCAGAGGCAAAACATTTGTTTATACGAACAAAAACACAAATTTAAGGAGGTTCCACCGAATTATGAAGTAAATGACATTTTGGTGAAAATTTCAGGGCACATCATTTTTTTTGGTCCTTCTATCGATTGGCAATAAAATAATGAGGCCTTTCCATCATATATTTAAAGAATAAAGACTTTGAAAATCAGCAATTTTATACGAGGTTAAACAGAGCACGGCTGTTGCAGTAAAATTTCCAGATTAAAAATGCAATGAGAAATGAATGTCGTTTTGACGAAAAACTAATAAGAAGCGCAATTTTATGTACAATTGAGCATTGTAAAAAAATTCTGGCCTTATTGCACTTGATTAATTGATATTAATAAATGTTTGCATGAAAAAAGCAGAAAACTCTTAGTTACATGAAAGTGGCGCTACAGTACGTTGTTAATCATTGTTAACATTGGCAACAGTACTTGTGACGGAACGTGTTTACAAGGCTATTTACTCAATTTAGGAATATATTTTACCAAGGTTCTTATTATGTTTTTATGTAATTTTAATATTATCATTGGTTATTTACATGGTGTAATTAATACCAATGCTTCCAAATGGTAGCAGCATCATTGTTGCCAAACAGTTTTCAAAAATATCAATATTAATAAAATTCAAAACAAAGAATTGTATTTGTAAGGGAATAGTTTAAAACTACCTAAGTAAGAAAATATTTAATCTATTTAAGAATACGTAACAGCAGGAATGAGAATGTATTCTCAGTTTGGAAGTTAAACGTGGCAACAACACGTCAACCATATTCCGAAGTCAAGATGAGTAAAAAGAGCTTGTAAAAAATAGAATGCAACTACAACTCGGTATACAATAACATACTTATACAATTATTGTGTATGCGTTATCATACTATAAAGGAATTTCCATAGAGGTGTTTTTCTGGATCGGCATTTATTCATTAAATAACCATGGCCGTAGCGAGCGGGGGAGTCAGGAGGTTCAAACGCCCTCACCGAAATTTGGAGACAAATATAGAGTAGGTGTGTTTCATATTTTGACACATAATCGATGGGAGACCGTCTCAAGGTTGAATCATTGAATACGCTCCCGAAAAAGTTTTTTTTTGGGCCTCATTCCATGCTCCAAACCAGTAACCTAAGGCCCAAGCCAGAAATATGTTTGGGGGGTACAGTCATAATTGAACCCCCCCGAAAAAAAATTTTCTGGCTACGTTCTTATAAATAACTTTGCTCTTTTACGGGATTTTGATGCGCGGAATCATAGCGGAACCTCCTTAAGTGACGATTGACTTCCTGTGGGCAATGACTGTCTTGAACTTATATTTTAAGAAATATGCTACTCAATACTTGTGACGTTTATATACTACCCTTCATGTATCAGCTTTTGCAGCGTTTAATTTTTGGCTTGCTCGTGTGACTAATATTTTGTCCTCATTTTATAGATATCGTATCATCTAAAAGGGGCAGATGTCCCCGACGGGGCCTTGCTGCTTAAATATCTTCCAAAATACCTGAGATTACTAAGGACAGCTCATCACAGGAAAATCATTCCTGCAGTCACCGCAGACTCTACTTCCGCCGATCCGTGTATCATATTGCCAATTAAAATTCATGTAATAAAATCTTACAAAAAAGCTAAACGTTTATCAATAAATTTTTTAAAAGTGTATAACCTATGAACATCCTTGTAACATGTCGTTTACAAGCCATGTTTAACTTATAAGTAAACTTTATGCATGAAATTCAATGGGTCCGCCATCTTTGATTTTGATCATTGCTTTTCTACAGAGAGAAAGGAAAATATGGTGGCTGCCTCTACAATGGGCGATAATGATAGTTCGCGCGGGGGTCAAGAAAGTAGCGAAAACCAATCTCAACTATGGATTGTAACAAATTTTAATTGTTAGTCGTAACGGTTAGAAACGCGAGTTAATTAATTTTGGCCGAACTTTTAACAATGGATGGAGTTCGCTATAAAAAGGGGACAGTAGAGTGACTAGGGGGTCGAATTTTAAGAATCGGTCCACGCGGAGGTAAATCCACGTCGCGTAGTCTGCAAAGGACAGGATTCCGGTATAGCAGACAAAAAGACACGAGGAGCTGGTCTTCAACCATCTGGGCTGAGAAATCTCGGGGTTGCAGACGGAGGCAGCTATTTCGACTTCTAGGAGAAAGACGAGGAATCATCAGAGAGCCTGCGCGTAATTAAGTGGCCCACTCCTCACTAAAAACCTGCATGTATTAATTTTAAGAGGGTTATTTATTTGTGTACAAGTGTCAGTGATCAGTGAAGCGGCTCTGAAAGTAATAAAGTGGTGTATGGCCTGCCTGTCCTATTTAAACAAGAGCCTGAAGAAGGAAGAGAATTATTGTGTCTTTGTATCCTAAGAAGGGTATTATTTTGTTTTGATTTGCTTTGTGTGAGAGATATCAGAAAGGAGGTGACGTATTTGAAAAGTGTAATATCTGAAGTGTATTTATTTGAGCTAGTCTGGGGTTGAACTATCTTGTTAAATTGAAAGGTTTCTAGTTTCCATAAGAGCAACCTGCGGGGTCGTAAACATTAGATATTACATCCTCGTCGTGGTAAGATGGTCAATGCACGAATCATACAGCAGTATCTATTTGCTAAACGCTGGGATGCGGCTCACTACCAAATTGTCCCACAGTAGTGGGACTCTGAATGAAAGTAAGAAAAAATATTTTGCATCTTTGAGAGTGGGAATTGGTTTTACTGAAGAGTGGAAAGTGAGACGCAAGATTAAAAAAGTTTGGGAACCTCCATATTTTAAATAGAATTAAAATTAAACAGAGATTTCTCAGTTGCACATTAGGCCCTAATTAGTGCTGAGTGTAGAACACTTAAGTTGTAGTATTTTGTCCTTCGAATGGTACGCTCAAAGAGTTGACCCCTTGGCGTCTTTAACTAGGAGCAGATAGGATGCCGGACTTCCCTTCCTCCTTTACTTAAAAATCAAACCTACTGTCCGCGCCAAAATCTTGTAGACTCGAGTTTAAACCTAAATAACTTCAAAACCGTTCATCGGATTTTCACGTTATTTTCATAGTAATTTAGATAATTTTGTTGTTGACTGACTACATGTTAGAATAATTTTTAAAAACAAATTTTGGACCTGTTTTTTACGTTAGAGTAAAGAAAGGGTACATTTTTTTAGCGCTACGGCGCCATGCATCATTTTGACGTCTAATAACTTCCAAGAAAAGCGTTTGACTACAACAAATTTTTAATATAAGGTGAATTATATCTTTATTATTACGTCTACGAAGTTTCAAGGTTTTAACTTAAGTACTTATGGGTATGTTATTTCATTTTTAACAGCAATTTTTCTCGGCAACTATGCATCATGGCGCCACGAGACTAAAACTGCCATCTTTTTCCTTAAATTTCCAGAGCGAATCAGATATTATTTTAGCTGAAGTTAGCACCTTATTTCATATCGAATTTTATGTTTCCTGAAAAAAACAGCGCAGAAAAAGCGCAGCGTTGCCGGCGGAGTGTCCTACGATGGTCTCGCGCTTTATGGATATAGATCGCGCGATATAGATGGACCTTGAATCCCACCAATTATTAGTGGCGCCACAATCTCATCGTTCGGAAACCTACGGAATCACTATAAATAACGACACCTTCTACTCTGGGTAGCTGAGTTTACAGCCGTACCATACCCGAGAACCGCATCCTGTGTTGCATGGGCCAGCCACTTTTGTGTGTTCCAATCAAAATTATTGGCCTACTTGGAGTCAGGATTTCGGGTTGGTGTGGTGTCCAGAGTACTGGCAAATGGGATGAATGCCGCTGACCTTGCTGTGTGACATCGGCTTGAAAGAATTGCTTGCGTCAGCGGCGCTCGGAGCCGCAATTTCCCCGGACGCACAGTCTCGAGTCTCTGTTTGGACAACACAAGAGAGGAGAAGAGTAATCAACCGAAAGTAAACTCTCGCCATTTGCTTTCAGCCTTTCACGGCCCAGCAATTGACTCCATCTCTTGACGTTCGCTTGAACCCATCACGAAAATTTACGAAAAAAACAACGATTTACAGGTGAAAAATTCAGCCTAACTTTTGATCCAGCCATAATTCTTACAGGAATCACTATATATTGTCCTCCTATAAGTTCAAGATAACATAAATTTGTGAACTTAGTGGCTCCAAGCTTTATTTCCATCGCCATGGCATACGCTTGCAAATAGGAAGAATGTTTCCCCAGCCACGAAAGCGATTATTCTATAACAAATTGCTAGGCTTGACTTCGTGGAACCATATATTGATAACGTAAATGACTTAGTGAAATTCCACAGATTTTAATTAGATCGACCAAGGTTTCGACTTACATCGTCATTATCAAGGTCTTGATAATGACTGTGTGAGTCGACCTTGTAAGCTGACCTTGATAATGTCTGTGTAAGTCGAAACCTAGGTCGGTTTTAATAAAAACCTGTGGAATTTTACAAAGTGAATTCATTTACGTAAGTGATTATTCTCATTACCTTCTAAATGACCCCGAGAGAAGTTCTGATTCGCGGGAGTAATAATGCATTGTGTATAGAGGAAGGCATAAAGAGTGGAGAAGACAGAATGAAAATGAGACAGCAAAAAAAAGAGATTATTCTCGAGGACTTTAACATTAAAGACAAGCTTTTTTCCCCCCGTCTCTTCCTCCAGGAAGATGTGAGGGGAGATACTGGCCTAAACATTCCCTCCAACCATATTTTTCATCACCCGCAGATCTAACAGACCACCGTAGCAGTCAATTAACTTCTCCTCTGGAAAGGAAAACATCCGCGAGCTTGCGGTCGTAAGAGTATTAACCAAGATAACAGCATACGAAAAGGGAAACATCTCTGTACCGCAATTAAGTCGAGAGGACGCGACCAAATAAACCTCAGGAGCTTCCGTCGGAGTGTTGATAGTAGGTGAGTATCTGAAGATAATGGTTTTGATATTACATACGTCCCCAAGTTAAGGTGAAACAAGTTCTAACAAGAAACAAGTAAACAAGTCTTTAGGTTTTTCAACTCCAATTAAAAGCGAGTATTGATTTTTCGGATAACTTTGTTATGATGCAAAATATAACAAGGTAACAAGGAACATTAGTGTCATCAATTACTGTTTACAATAATTGTTACTAAACAACTAAAACTCTATGGCTTCTAAAATTCAGGGAGTACCATGACAGACACCTGTAGAGTGTTTGAAAGAGGCTGTTTAATCGTTAAACGTGCATTAAAAACAGCGCTATTACATAAATTTCACTTTACAGAAGAATTACGTTGATTATTCATGTATGTACCAGGCGCGGCTCGTAAGTACGCTCGTAACTTTGTGAAGTAGTAATTTTTCATAACCCCTTCTCTCTTTTTTTAAAAACAGGAATAGAACTTGTGGACCTCACTATATCTAAAATTAATTTATGCTTTAATTGAATAGCTGCATGGATTCACTGGTTGGATATAATATCTTTGTCTAATTAGTTAAATCTTTTCTTTCTATTCTGATATTCAATACTTAATGTATACCCTGAGGCGATAATGAATAAAAATTTTACCATAACAACGAAATAAATAATAGCAAAAATGTCCTTTCTACTAGATGACACTTCCAGGATGAAAAATGATGGAAAGTAAATGGATCAACCGAGTAAGTAAGGAGGAAGTCCTAAACAGAGAGGGAGAAAAGAGATGTCTGCTGAGAACTCTGAAAAGAAGACGGGAAAACTTAATCGGTTAAATCTTGAGACACGATGGCCTGATCAAGACACTCGTCAAGGGAAAAGAGAACGGGAAGAATTGAAAATGCAGGCCTCGTATGAGTTACATGTAACAAGTTGTGAAGGATGTAAAAGAGAGGAGTTACGTCAATATGAAGAGGTTGGCCGATAGAAGAATCGAGTGGAGGACAGCGTCAAACCAATCCTAGGATTCTTGACCGATGATGAGGATGGGGGGAGAAACTGTCGTCGGAAAAACAAAAGAGTGACTAAAATCCTCGGAAATAATAATAATAAAATATTGATTAGGTACAAGTCGCGGAAGCCTACAATGAAATGGTTCCGATTAGGTTTGATAGTCTTAAATTAATTTTTCAGTTCCCATTTTTTCAGCGTGTTTTATTTTTTTTCCTTTGTGGCCGACATGGAGTCATCTTTACCGATATCGTGTCATACCATCCAGGAGCATATTCTTAAGGGAGCACTTGCCGTTTAAAGATCTTCTAAAAGACCTTAGATTATCAAGGAAAAATGATCTTAGTAAGTATATCCTGACTCTACTCCCATCGCTCTGGGCATCTTATTGGCCCGTAAAGGTCTTGAAATAAAAGTTTTTAAATAGCTAAAATCTTTGTTTTTCGCAAGTAAAAACCCTATGTTAAACTGGACAGCAACGTCAAGGTATGATGTTGAGTAAGAGTTTTAAACGGAGCAAGACGAGACCCCGGCAGAAGTTTCGCATGGACCCAACTGAGTGCTGATTGAAGAGTATTTAAATTGTGTGCTTTGGGTTTAACGCTGAATAGTGGACTCCTAGGTGTGTTCCGTGAAGAGAAGACTGATATGGACACTGTCCATATCATATTTGGTTTGCCTCACGTAATTACTGTAACTAACGGCAAACGCAGAATTGATCTGCTCTTAACGAAATGCACAAATGGGACCAGCAATTGAACGTCCCTTCCAACAAGTGGAGTATTTCACTTGAAGTTATAGGATATTGTTGGTGTGTTGGCAAGGGTTATGGTCTCCCATCCCGATGACCTGGGTTGGCAGTGGCGGAGATTTTCAACTGAAATACCGGTCGCCACTGGAGTGCCTTGTGGAGAGAACTTAAAAGTCCAGTAATACGTCCATCAGATGGAGCGTTGAACATGCACCTCTTTGCGACTTTCTTCAAGATTAAGTTAATTATAAAATTAGAGAAATTGATTGCCGAACTCACAGATTCAAAATGTCCTTTTTTCCTCGTACAATTAGATAGATAGATAGATAGAAAAATATTTATTGTTCATGAAAAATCCATAAAAACAAAAATAATAATAATACAGTTTGCGGGCACATCGATAATTACAAAAAAGACAAACTTTTCATTTTTATGAAATGTATGGATATGAATATGAATGAATTAGGGATACGAATAACGGTAAATATATCCAATTCGAGTGTAGCAATGGATAAAATTTGTAGCTGCATGTTGGTATAAGGACTTGAAGCTAACCCAACTAACAGCATGTTTTTGCATGTTTGCTTTGCTATTTTTATCTTTTTTTTAATAGTGAAGCTTAGAACAGTATATAAATAATACTCCTTTTTTATACATGATATGTAGTGCATGTTTGGTGAGAATTCACCCCCTGCCACACACCTTTATGGTGGCTTGCAGTGCATTATGTAGATGTAGGTTAAGGGGCAGTTCACAAAAACGTAACGTAAGATAGGGGTCGGACCGAGTGTAGTGATCCAGTATCAACAGGGTGCAGGGATGTCTAGCCTTCCGTTTCTTTGGGAGAGAGATACATAATAAATGCTTTACTTTTTAAATAATGACTATGGTCCACGTAGTAATTTGTAAATAAATTATAGGTTTCGGAAAGGAACAAGGTCCTAATAAAATCTGCTTTATCATTTACGAAAAATAGATTCATTGGCAGAGTCATGTGCTTAAAATCAGGGTCTTTAAATACGCTACGGAGCGTTACAGGTGGCAGTCGAAAGAAGTGGAAAATCAGCGTTATATAATATATGGATGTTCCCTAATGCTCACATCAGGTTCCTCTTCACCCCTTCCCCTCTCTTTGCCAATATTCAGTAACGAAAGTGCCCTAGATGGTGGAACTGACCTTAGCTGTCGGTCATCTCCCCCCGAAAATGATCTGAATTGAACTCCACTCAACACTAAGTTATGGCCGGGATTCAAATCCGGGCCATGTGAATGGGAGGCCACCTATACGGCCATGGGTTCCCACACTTTTAGTCTTGCTTTCACTCCTCAGGAAATATTAGTCACACCAAAGTGCAAAGGGTATTTAGATTATTACGACTTTTTGAACGCATATTTTTAAATATACAAGTTGTAAACGAAATCCGCGCAAATGTTAAGTGAGAACAGCGTTAAAACTCGATCCCCGCTGTGGTTCATGAAATATTTTAATTGGGTCAGGTTCCTACCGTTCAGGAGACACTGCTCCACCAACACACCAATCCGATGGCACAATGTGGTTCACGGCACATATTTTTACGACTTACTCCAAGAAGGCGATCGAAAATCGCCTAAGAGAAATGGAACTTATATTTCGAGCTAATAAAGGACCCTACCGAATTCCTTGCAAGCTGTTACTCAGGTTCTAATGCCACGAAGTTCACGATGACCTGTGCCCATGAACCGAAAGTCGTGATCTGTCTTCGCCCCTCTCTCACGAGCTCGTCTCGCAATGAGAGAGGAATATTTCCCCAGCCAGGAAACGCATACGGCATTGGGATAGCAGCTCAACACGGACCGTGTTCCAAGTCGTCATCATGCATCCTTCAAACTCCTACCCGCTCTTTTTGACTGTCAACTTTCGAATATGACGTCACGTAGTGCGGTTCCAATCCGTTGCAGAGCGCAAGAGCGCCAGGGCCTAGTAGATCACGGAAGGGTACATCCATGCTCCCATTGGCTCCCTATGGTAATAGCAGAGGAGGTTAAGGAGACAAAATCGTTATGACTGGATTATGAAACTGATTTATTTTATGTAAATCATTACTATTTGACGTTTGCACGTCATGAGAACTTAATATATTTCGGGAAGACGAGCAAAACTTTAATGAAATAGAGTAATTCTACTGAAAGTACACAAATGGTTGCAGATGAACTTTCTTTCGGCGACAAAAGATGTGAATAATAATTACAAAATATATTAAAGAATTATTTTAGTGTAAAATGACGCTAAAATACTACAGTAGAAATAGTGCTTTCAAAATGAAAGATTATTCATTCATTCCTACGGTGTATGGACCACGACAGGGTAGTGGAACTTACGTGTTGTACATATTGAAACGATTGTTAGAATATTGTTTCCCATTAGTGCATGAATATTGGCATTGCCCAAGCATTGCAAGTTAACTAACCACATAATTGTATGTTCACGGATTAGTTTATGGCAATGACAAGGGAAAACAGCGTATTTGTGGTAAGCAGTCCATACATAGGCACCAAACTTAATATTAATTACAGGTACGTACCGTTAATACTAATACTGTGTGCTTTAACAAGAACGGTATATGTAACAATTGATCATTTCTCTTTAATGAAAGTTAAGCTTTATTTACTAACGGTATAAGAGCGTAGTACAAGCCCTTTTGGATTGGAACACGGCCACAGTGCGCTCAACACACCAAAGGACTAATTAGATCTGACGCATGGACGGAGATGTCGAAAGAACGAAAGATGATGGAGGGGGAGACGAGAGGGAAACCAAAAGGCAGGAACTCGATAGAAATGTGCACATGGAGTCCGATATTATTTGCCGAGACATTGGCAGTCAAACACGCCGGTTTTGCTTTTTTGCTATACGAGGAAGTCAAGGGAGAGAGATGTCAGGCGGTCAAGGCCTGGGCTCTCCTCCCGCTTTACCTTCCCCTCACACAAACAAACACGTTCTCCATGTGCAAAGATTCACAGCGGCCAATCGGCTTTGTCTCTCGGGAAGAAGGTCTCCATTAACTGGAATACGGAATGAGGTTGTCTTAGGCCGCTGTATAAAACGGAGAGCGTCTCCAAATCACGGAGGAATTCGAGAGGACGACACGAAATCAACACCATCTACTGAAATGGCTTCCACAAGGATGGTGCTCACAGGTGAGTAGCCAGTGGAGATATCATCTCACATTAAAATAAAATAAAAACTAGTTGATCCATACACTTAAGGATCTCCGCATCGATGAATATGTGTTAATCCGTGCAAATTTTCATGTATATCTCTTTTACCGCATAGCTACTTTGAGAAATTGTCATTTTGTAGAAACGAGAATTTTGCGTTGCCAATTACTGGTACCAGACAATCTATACGTAAAAAACTGATATGATTTCGCATTAGCACGGAATAACTCTAATTGCAGATTATTACGATCCGTTTAAATTGTTTTTATAAAAAAAGAGAGGAGAAACAAGAGCCATGATAAGCAGAACATTGTAAGTCCTGAACTTTTAATTTATTTCCAACAATATACATAGTTAACGTTAATTTTCAATTTGATGCACAAGCCAAAGGCAAGAGGATGGGAACTGACACATCAAGGCTTTGAGAACACGCCACGCTGCGTGCTGTTTGACTTAAACATCAAAAACGGAAAAGCGTGTGAATGTTGGCAAATGCGGCGAAAATAATCGAGCCCGATATTATGATAAGGTGATTTTGATACAACCCTTGACTGCGATACGGCTTTTGTAAAAGCGAAAGGAATAAAAGGTTACCCGCACCAATAGTAAGGCTACTGATTTTTTTTACAAATTGTTTTATAGTCCATAGATAAAAGATAAAGAAAGTATAAAGTCGTTGATACTTGGCTTCAGCCAGGAGAACTAATAGATGCAGAGATTAAAGAATGCATATAGCCCATCGATAGTGACTTTTAATTATAGAGTTCACCTATTTGATGACACTTTGGTTGCAAGAAAATAGCTGCATTCCTTTAGGCAAATTTGGTTCATCTGCATTTTTAAAAGGCCCAGGGATGAAGTTATATAATGCATCTGGGGTATTTTTCAGGTAGTTAACACTGAAGAATATATACAAAATGTGATTAAAATCCATAAAAAGTGCTTCCACCTTTAATGAAGACTTAGTTAAGAACTGATTTGTATAACGAAAGGGAAGTGCTCAGAGAATTGTGTAGTAAGGTCTGATGAAATAATAAACTCTCCAAGAAGTAGAATTATATCTTAGGTGCTCAAACGGCATAGATTATAACAGGCCGTACAAATACTCCGATTCTGACCGGAAAAAGAGACGACACTTCGAAATGTGCACAGTAACTTGCTGGCCTGGCTGTTGGTTTCGCAATGCATACTTCGTAAGAGTAAGGGTTGAACTAAGAAAGGACGCGCTGCTCATCCATGAACGATTAAAATATTCCGTTAGTGCAGCCAAAGTGACTGTCCCGGATTATGTTGATGCTAATCTCAAAAAAGTAACGGTTATTCGAGGTGGGCGACCGACAGCTAAGGTCATTTGCGCTATTTAGGATAGGTGGGTATTTGTGGAGGGTTAGGAACTTCCTAGGGATCAGAAGGGTGTAGAGGAATCCGGTATCGGCATCATCCTGTTCCCAAAGAAAGGCGCCTCGGGGACTGGGGTTTAACGTCCCTACCGACGGATAGAGTGCTAAAAACACAGTACTCAAAGTAGGTTTCAAACTTGTGCTCTCTCGAAATGGGAAGCAAGTAACCTCGCACCACATCAATCCTATTCCCATTTTCCATGGAGTGAAATTCTTACTGTCAGTGAATGTATGAATAAAGTTTATTGATTATTCACCCTATTTACCCTCGAGAGGGTTTGCAAGATTCTAAGTGGATACATATTTGGATGAGAGGACCGCCATCTAAGTTTTCATTCGTATTTTTACACGCATTATAACTACATGAACGCATCAAAACGGGATTTTATACAAAAATAGGGGTAGGTAAACTTTTAAAGCAGTAGGTCATCAACTAGAGGAGGTGGAGCCTTCCGGGTGGTTTGTTTGAGGAAAATGTAGCAGCAGTGAAGTTCGTGGAATAATCACTTTGGCTTACCTAGAGATGACAATTATTGGTCGGATTATTCAGTGGGGAGGTAAAGATATGACCGGTGCAACGTTTAATATAAAGTGTGGCATTGTGAAACGCTAACGCTCTCCGTTTGTTGGATGGGACACTACACCGAGGTCACCTTGGCGCCTTTCTTAAGATCAGACTAATACCGACGTCGGGTTTCTCTCCACTATCTCTCCGTCATCCTGCTCCTATCAAATCACACAACATTCTCTACGACAAAAAAAATGGCTTAAACTATTTACCGTTTACACCGAATGACTACTAATATCAATATTATAAATGAGAAGACGGAGTGGATGAAAGGGATGAAGGTATTTAGCAAGATGGGATTGAGGAAAGAATTCGTTGATATGGGGTAGAGGGAGGAGAAGACCAGATGGTGGATAGAGAACGAGTAGAGGTAGGAAATATGCTGAACCAAAGAAGGAAATCATGTGAATGATAGGTAATCTGGGAAATACTTTATGCCCATCAAATACTATCTTAATCAGTATTTCACTGATGAGAAGTGAGTCTAAATGAGTCTTTGGCAATATACTGGTATGAATATGCCAGCAATGCGTTGGCCTCTGGGTCTGATCCCAGCCAGGCCGTTATGCCGCAATCCGAAGGTCTGCTTAAGTCAACGCCCTTTCTCCCTTTCAGCCGCCTTCGCCTGCGTGCTTCTGCTGTGTTTTCACGATGCCTCAGGGCAAGGGAATGGGTGCCCTACGATTTGCACGCTGGAGTTCGCTCCCGTGTGCGGCCGGAGGGCAGATGGCACCACTAGGGAGTTCCCCAACAATTGCAGTCTCAGGTTCCACCAATGCAACAACCCCGGAGGTGAGCATTTAACGATCGTCTGATACGTTCCAAACACGACAAATGTTGTGTATCAAATACGACAATTTTGCGATGAAACGGATACATGACGACATTTCTCATCAGCGAACTGAGATAAAAACCGAGCTTATCTGACTACGCGTAGGTCAAAATATATTCACTATTTACGCGATAAACGATTTGGTGTTGGCACGTAACATTTATTTTGTTTTATTAGGAAGACCCGACAGTGAGTCACGGTCGATGGAGTAAAACATAAACTTCACGAAACAAGAAAGCACGTTGTAGTTTTTCGATGACTAAATTTTTTCGCATAACTTTTTACGTGAATTAAATGAATACATTTTAAAACATTGACCCCGGTGCGATAAATTTAATACTAAAGTGGAAAACTACAGGTTTTTTTTTGCACCATTAGAACAAATAGTAAAATGACTACATCTAATCGCAAACTTTTACACTCTTTAGTCAGTAGCTTTGAACACATTGCATACATAAATGCGGAAGGAATAACTTGATTTATTAGCTCTTTATAGTGAGTGATGGAACTACAGCGGAACAAGTGATAGAACGATTAGAGTTCATTACTGGAGGAAAAAATGAAATGAGGTAATCCATGAAATAATAAGTTGAAGCAAATTCTTGAATAGGGGAATAAAAACCTTTTAACTCGAGGCTAAAGTGGATTTGTTTTCCCTTTTACAACTGAACACCACAAGGTTAAATAACGACTCCCGTCATGCATTTTTCCAGGATATAGAAGAAGGTGCTATTTAATGTAGAAGGAACAAATGTTGTCATTTTGAAAGGAAAACGAGCACAATTCTTGATGATAATCGGTGAATCGTGTTGGTGAATGTTCCTATGCTAACAGTAAAGAGTTGATGACAGAAAACTCGAGTGAGAGCAAAAAGAAATGACTGATGAAGTTTTTCTCTCACGCTTTATGAGATTTTTGAGTGCTTCATATTCATCAAAACCAGCTTCATTCTGTAGAACTTTTATCACAAATACTTTATTCTTTGTTTCATTATATTTTTCATGTGATTTTAATATTTGCAATGTATAATGCTGACTTTTCTCGAATTAATATTTGTAACACGTATAATTGCATGTGCTGATGATTCTGTGCCGTTTTTCCACAGATATCGTGTCAACTGAAAGAGGAAGGTGTGCCTGACATGCCATCGCCACCTGACTAACTTCTGGAAGACAAGAGATCCCGATTCCTGAAGACTATTTGGCAATCAATCTACATTGATCTACATTTTCTCCCCTCTGCACTACCTTCTCTCACTGTGACATATATTTTTTTAAACTTTGCAATAAAGTAATTCCAAATCATGAGCGGCGTTTACGTACCCAAGTGTTGCATGACAAACCTAGGTCAAGCTTTGGAGTTCGGCAATGGAAAATGATTATCTGACAGAGGAAAAGTCGACAATTCAAACGACGTGATTCAGACAAGGAATTTTTCATTTTAAGGAAACAGCATTCCCAAAACACTTTCTTTATAAGGTTAAAGTAAACCAAACCATAGCATATTTAGTAAAATACTTTAAATGATATTTTCGCAAAATGATAAAAATTACATACGGTATTTCATTATTTTTAATCACATTTTTTTAGATTGTTCCATAGATATCTGACTTTCCACTTATTTTCAATTAATTTGCTTGAGTCATTCTGTCACACTACTAACATGCTTGATAATTCGACTACCTTGTATTTTTCTTCCACCTTCCTACACTGAAGTCTCTCCTACCTCGCAAAACTTCAATGAAATCCAGTGTTACCTAAATTATACATTAATTTTTTCTCCTTCTTTTGGATGTCATTGTTCAATCATAAACATATTACTTTACTATTTTCTATCTTCCCGATTGTAGGATTTTGTAGATTTTAAATCATACGTTCAATTAACTCTTCCCCTATATTTTCTTCATGTCAACGAATATTACATCCTCAAAAATCTCTCCACGTTTTCTCTACATATTATATTACAATTGCTCTGTGCTCTGCACTACATTAAAATTGATCTGTGCAATAACACTGTGTTTCACGGCACCTTTGTAGGTGGCCAAAATACAGCCTTAATTCTCTACTTTCTTTATTAGTCTAAATAAATCTTTGTCACAAAAAAACATATTGCATATGCAAATAAAGCTAAAGTGTTGCTGTTTTTTGTGATCCATGTTTATATTAATTGTAATTGAATTGTGTTGTTGGACAATTTCCCTTCCCACTGATGACCATTTAGCAAATTTATTCATAAAAACTGGCTTCATCAAAACAATATGTTCGAAAGTTTTTTCTAAAATCTCAAGGATCTCAAATTATTCATGAGTGATTGCTGATTGCATGCATCAAATGCGCGATCAATATTTCAATCATGCATGGTTTGCGGTGTGCATATAACTACGCAGGTAACGCATTTTTCTTCAAATTTTGAAATTACTTACTTTCGGTTGACAGCCCAGAAAATTAAGGTTTGACTAGATAGAAAATTAACTTCATAACTCATGGAGTGTTTGTAACTGAATTCATCATTAGCATTCATTGCTGTTAATAAATTTTCTTGTTTTTATACAAAGCCTACATTTTTTTTCTAATTTATCTGTGTGGTATAAAAGATGCAAAAAGATGGGAACATTAACATTTAACACAGTAAGCCCCTTTTTTTAATATTAAATTCGATAATAATGTAAAAAAAATATGACTTGAATGCAGATTCACGTTAAAATCCCCATAGAAAAAGGTAACAGTATTGTAACATTACGATATTGAAATATTGAGACTACAGATTTTTGATTTTTACAGGTATTACAGAGATCAACTTTATAAAAATAAATTGATAAACAAACAAACCCTCAAATATGTGAATCTGATACTTCCATAGCTGAGAGAAAGTGCACGAAACAAAAATTAGTCTTCGGTTACGATGATGATTTATGAAATTTTTTATTTATGAAAACATATTGCATTATGCAAATAAAGCTAAAGTGTTGCTGTTTTTAGTGATCCACGTTGGCATTGATTGAATTGTGTTTTTTGGACAATTTCCGCTCCCACTGATGGCCATTTAGCATATTTCTTCATCAAAGCTGGCCAATGCTCGAATTTTTTTTTCTAAAACTTCAAGGATCTTAAGTTGTTCATGCATGATTGCCCACTGCATAAATCAAATAAGCGATAGATATTTCAATCATGCATGGTTTGTGTAGTGTATATAACTACGCAGGTAACGTATTTTTCTTCAAATTTTTGAATTACTTACTTTCGGTTGACAGCAGAGAAAAATGAGGTTTGATTAGAAAGAAAATTAACTCCAAAACTCATGTGGAGCTGTTATTGAAGGCATTTTACTTTTAATAAATTTTCTTGTTATCCAATAAAAGCCTGCAAGTTTTTTTTGTAAATTAGCTGTACGGTAGAAAAGGTGCAACAAAACTGCAAACACAATAAGTCTCGTTTTTGATATTAAATTCGATAGTGAATGTAAGAGATAAAGGGCTTGATTTTTACAGATATTACCGACATCGACTTTATAAACATAAATTGATGAACAATTAAAGATGTGGATCTCATACTTTCAGAACTGAGACAAAGTCCATAAAACTAAAATTATGTCCATAAAATAACAAGTCCATAAAACTTCGGTTATGATGATAAAGGCTTTCTTTGACTGTAAGGCCTTACTAGACCCACGGTGAAATAAATGGACTACCATTTCCTTCCAGCCGCCTTAGCCCTTGGTTTCTACGCAGCGTCAGGGCAGAGACGTAAGTATCCGCAGACCTTTCCCCCGTTACGACCGCATTTGCGGTCGGTGAGCAAACGAAAGGACCATGCTACTTTCGTATCCACATAAGAAACTACCCCGGAGGTGCATAAAATCTATGTGTAAATTTGAACTCCTTTGGTCGTGAGCAAGATAAACACCGGAGATATGACCTGTTTAGTGTTAGAGACTGAAAAATCTCACTATAACAATCACTCTAGTGAAAAAATGTTTCATCCATGCAAAGAGTAAAAATACTAAAAATTTCGAATACATAATCTTTTCTGAAACTGGAGGAACTTGGCATTTTACTCAAGACTGTTTCCGCACCTTTTTTGACAGTAATTATTGATGAAATAACACAATTAGGTGGAAGTGAATAGTATGAATACATGAATGCTAACCATACGAGTTCAAATCCCAAACGATTAAGGAGGGTAGTTTGGCAACAAATACAAAAAACTGAGCTGGAGTAAATTAAATAGCAAGTGATGGTGGAAAGCTTTGGCGAAAGCGTGTCTCTCCGTCAGAGAGTACTCGTGAGGTTGAAAAAAATTACTGGAAGTATGTATAAAAGCTAGTAGACTTATAATAAAACAATATATCCATTTAATTGGTTGAGTTCATCATTTAAATTCCATTCTAGATCAAAAAATGTAATATTTTTACATGCTACATTTTCAGGAATTGCGAGCACAAAACCGTGTGGTAATCCTCAAATATAGCGCTGGACTACAGACAGGTGTTCCTGACTCAAACCTGGCGCAGCCAATGAAAACATGTAATTATTCTCTAGTTAGAACACCAAATATCGAAAAAAAATCTTCTCTGATTAGGCAAACATTTCTAATCCTAGCCTGTTATTTCGCATTTTGCGAATAAAAAATACAGGTAAGAGTGGGAAAAGTAGTAGTAGTAGAGTTAGGTTTTTTAAGGTCCGTCGACGGCCGTGGTCATTCACAACGTAGACAATCTAATATAAACACAGTAGAGTTATAAATAAACACTAATCGTGAGCGTATTTACGAACTTTTATTAAATATGTATGTATTCAACTATATATGTATTCAACTACTTATGTATTAACTGTAAAAGAACTAGTAAAATCATATTTTGCTTAAAAGGCCCATTTCTTTGAAAAATAAAATAACGCGGTTTAGGCGATCAGGGTCGTCACCGAGAACGTATTCTAGGCCTCCCCTGATGCCTAACTTATTACGTACATCCCGATGCTTGAGGAAGATAAAATGGATCGACCGAGGACAAATGAAGAAGTCTTAAGAAAAGTGGGAAAAAAGAGAAGTCTGCTGAAAAATATAAAAAGAAGACGGGACAACTAAAACGGCCACATCTTAAGACACGATGGCCTGATGAAGACAATCGTCGAAGGAAAAGTGAACGGGAAGAATGGAAAAGGCAGGCCTCGTATGAGTTATAAAACAGCAACGTAGACAGGTACATAAAACAGGTCGTAAAGGACGTGAAAGAGTGGAACTACGTTAATATGAAGATGGCCGATAGAAGAATCGAAGGGAGGGCTGCGTCAAACCAATACTAGGATTGTTGACCCTTGATGATGATGACACAATATAACTTGGAAACAACCGGCCAAAAATACCGATCTTTTCAGGTGGTGATTACGAGTGTGCGAAGATGCTCATGGTGATTCGATCACTTGTTTGTGCACTTCTGCCGGACGCAAGCCGTTCACTTCCATACTAAGCTTAACTCCGCATCACGGCCTGCTTACCTCACCGAGGGATAATTAGATCTGACACACAGCTGGAGGTGGCGAAAGACAAAGAGATTATGGAGGATGAGGCGATAGAGAAGAGATTAGGCAGGGACTTATACAAATGTACTCATAAACTTCGGTATTATTTGCCAAGACACAGGCAGTTTAACACTCCGTATTCTTACGTGATGAAGGAGGAATTATAGGGAGAGGGAAAGAGATATCGAGTATTCAAAGCCTAAACTGTTCTCTCGCTTCGTCTTCCCCTCCGGCAAAACGATCACGACCTACGTGTGCAAAAATCACAGCGGCCAATCGGCTCTCAGAAGAAAAACCTCCGTCAATGGGATGTATCGGATGTAATGGGTATACGGGATGAGATTGTCTCAGGCCTCTATATAAAAGGGAGCGACTCCACTTCGCCAGGGAATTCGAGAGGACGATACAAAATCAACCCCAGCAGCTGACATGGCTTCCACCAGGATGGTGTCCGCAGGTGAGTAGCCAATGGACGTCTCATCAATATCTCACATAAACAAGTAACTGGGAATATTTCACTACATTGCCTCCCTGTACGGCGAGTCTGTGCTAATCCAAGCTAACAACTGCTAAATTTCATGCATTGCTTCATTCGACGCAAACTTTCGAGAATTTATTTGTCATTATGTAGAAACGAGAATGATGCATGGCCAATTATTTTACCAGACAAAATGTACATGCACAAAAATAATATTTCGGCATTACTTAGTAATAACACGAGCTTAGGTTATTATGTTTATCGTCTTCTTAGATGTGGGAAGAGAAACCTAATTTCTTGATGGAAGAAAAATATATAGGTCCGTAATTTTTCATATAATTGGTACAGTTATTCATGATAAGTAATGAACAAAGAACAGGAAATATTTCCACACCGTATTTAACTCCGACCTAAGTTTTTACCATTATGTTCCATAATAATGGTTTCACATTTGAGGGCACGAATCCCTCCAAACCCCTTCGTCCCCTGCTTAATTATTAAATTATTCCTTTAGGGCAGCGAAATGGCCTGTGCGGTATTATGATAATACTAACAGAATAGCTATTAATAGGGCGCAAATTACACCACCAACAGGTGAGGTAATTTGCGTAATTCGTGATAGGTTGCTATTTGTGTAGTGTTAGGAACTTTATAAGGAACTGGGAAGGGTATAAAGAAACATGGTACCGATATTGGCATGCTCCAAACGAAAGACGCCAATGGGACACCGGTTAACTTCCCATCCGACGGACGGACTATTGCACTCGAAGCGCTTTTCACATGACACTCAAGAGGGACCGGTATACTAATTAAAAATATCTGCCACTGCAGAGATTCGAACTCAGGCCATAGGAATCGTTGGCATCATCATCATCAAGGGTCAACAATCCTAAGATTGGTTTGACGCGGCGCTCCACTCGATTTTTCCACCGGTCAACATCTTCATTTTAACGTAATTCCTCTCTTTCACATCACTTACGACCTGTTCTATATGACTCGTATGAGGTCTGCCTTTCCCAATCTTCCCGATTACTTTTCCCTCGACGATTGTCTTCATCAGGCCACCGTGTCTCAGCCGATTAGGTTGTCCCGTCTTCTTTTTAGAGTTTTCATCAGATTTCTCTTTTCTCCCACTCTTCTTAAGACTTCTTCATTTGTCACTCGGTCGATCCATTTAATCTTCATCATTCTTCGGTAGCATCATTTCGAATGCTTCCACCCTTTTCTTCTCCGATGCTGTCATTGTCCACGTCTCACGGTCGTAAAGAAACATGCTCCAGATGTAGTACGTTCTGATGAATTGCTTCCTTACTTCTAAGCTCGTATTTCCAGCTGTAAGTAGATTCTTCTTTTCAAAGAATGCCCTCTTTGCCTTGGCTAATCTACTGACTATTTCTTTCTAGCTTCGTCCATCGTTGGTTACTCGGCTTATCAGGTAACAGAACTCTTTCACCTCTTCCAGTTTTTGTTGTCCTAGTTTAACGTTGGTTTTGTCCTCTTCTCTCTTGCAGCACACTAATATCTTCCACTTTTTGATCTTCAGCTGATATCTGGCAATTGTTCTTTCCATGGTTGTTAGCATCTTATTCAGATCCTTCTCTGTCTCTGCTATGTATGTCCTGGGCGAATCGCAGCGTGCCAATTGCTTCTCCGTGGAAATTCACTCCAAAAGATTTATTTCTGTTTGACTTCATTGAGGGCTCTCTCGATGCACACATTAAAAATTACGGGAGACAATGCACAACCTTGTATCACTCCTTTCCGTATTCTTGCTTCTTCACAGCTGGGTACAGATTTTATCAAAGCTGTTTGGTTTTTATAGAAACAGTGGATAATTCTTCTGTCATTGTACGACACTCAAATTCCTTTCAGAACACCAAGCATTGAATTCCAATTCACATTATCAAAAGCCTTCTCTAAATCCACAAATGCAATGAACGTCGGTTTGTTCTTCTCCATTCTCTTCTCTATGAGCAGCCTAAAGGCCAATATTGCTTCCCTTGTACCCTTACTTTTCCTAAATCCGAATTGATCTTCATCCAGAAACTCCTCTGCTTTTCGTTCTATTCTTCTGTAGAAGATCCTTGTCAATATCTCCGATTAATTTGTCGTCAGGCTTATAGTCCTAAGGTTTTCGCATTTCTCCGCTCTCTTTTTTTTGGGAATAGAAATGATGAGGTTTTTCTCGAAGTCCCTTGGAATTTCTTCTGCTGAGTAGGTACATGTCGCAGATGGTTTTGTAGAGATGGGTTAATGTCTTCTCCCCTGTATTTTTGATTAATTCTGCGGGGATATCATCAATTCCAGAGACCTTATTCATCCGAAGGTCCCTTACTGCTGCGTCGAATTCCGATATAAATATTGATGCTCCCATATCACCCTTCCTGACTTCGCTTCCCTCTTCAATCATTTTCTTGCTGAGATTGTTCCCATTGTATTACTCTTCCAGATATTCTTTCCATCTCTTCATTTTGTCTTAATTTTCAAACAAAAGTTTGCCATTCTTGCCCCTTATGGCATTGCATCTTGCACTCCGTTCCCTGAAGCGGTTCCTCATTGTCCTATAGGCAGCTTAAGTGCAAGGTTATTTTTACATACTTGCATAGAATATTCATGCACATTTCTCTAGCTTTCCTGGCTTTGGACTTACTTCGTTCCTTATTCTTTTGTAGCAAAGCTGCCCTTCTTCAGTTTTCGCATTCTTGTATTTTCTTCTTTCACCGATCAGCATTAAGACTTCTTCGGTGATCCATCGCTTCTTCTTGACAAATTTTCTTCTTCCAAGAACTCCTTTTGCGGCTTCATTTAATCCATTTTTAATTTTTTCGCTCTTCCACTGATTTCTACGTCAGGTCCTCTCCCAAGTTGCTTCCTACTGCTTCCTGAAATGCCAGATGATGTTGAGTCCCCTTCAGTTTTTCTACTTGCCAACGATTGTTGGCAAGTAACCTATATACTACACCAACCTGATTTCCTACTTGTAAGAGAGTAGTAACGTGCCTTATAGTGCATGTATGTAATGCATGCTCAATTCACCCTCGAGACAGTCTGTAAGGTACTTAATTTCTGCAGATATAGATAAGACGACCTCCAACTCTAAAGTTCTCAGTTTTAATTTCTAGTTTTCCACGTTTATTGTAGCCACTTGAACGCCTAAATGATGGGATCTGCTAGACAAATAATGGACAGATTAAATTTAAAAGCATTAGTCCACGAGCTAGGGCAGGTCAAGCAATCTGAGTAGAATTTCAGAGGGAAGAAAAGGAATATCGTAGCAGGGATGTTCAGAAAAGAATCTCTATTGCGAAAAATGGGCTTAACTGTAGGGTATAATCGAGAACGGTAAAGGCGCTGAGTAGGGATGTAAAAATAAGGCCGGTGGGAGGTTTAATATTATGCAATCGGGGTAGAGGGATGAAAAGGACTGGTAGTTTAGAGAAAACTAGCCGAGTTGCCCCTTCCAATGCTTAAGGAGGGAGATAATTTGCCGGCCCCGGTGGCGGCGGCGTAAATCCCTCGCCTGCCAATCCCAGGGTAGAGGGTTTCGAATCCCGGCTAGGGAGGATTTTTTCACTTCCTAGGGCATGGATGTTTGTGCTTGTTTAATTGTTCACTGTGAATAGCCCGATGTAAAGAGCGTCTCCGTCGTTTTGGAGTTATTGATAAATAAATAAAATAAAAATATGCACAACAATATCTAGTTTTGATATTCTTAATAAGAGCCGGAGCTGAACTTGTCTGCTGTGGTTTAAATTATTCACTGGAGTTCTATTCAAGCAATGTAAACTCATACATGCTCCCTGGAATCAAACCCGGACCTGCACTGAAATTGTTACAGTTGTTCGGACCAGTGGCGTACCGACGGGGGAGTTTAGGGTTTAAACCCCCCAAAAACATCCCCGTAATTGACTATATTTTGAATATTTTGTTCTAGCGTTTAGAATTTTACTCATTAGGCTGAAAATATAGTTGAATTGCATTCAAGAAAAGAGAATGTTAATTTAATTATATTTTTGGTGAATAATAATCTAAATATAATTTTATGATGATGCATATAAATATGAATGAAATGCCCCCCAGAAATCCTTCGGACCCCTCAGGCAGCGATAAACCAAGAAAGTTACCAACGCACGCTATGCCAACTGGTGATAATGAAGCCAGAATGGGGGTGCTTGGGAAGGATTAGATACCACCTACTCGGCAAAAAACACTGTATTTTCTGTAGCCTCTAATTTATTTAATGGATTAAGAAATTACTAATGGCGTTTTATACTCAAATCAATCCGCAGTAGCAGAGGATAATCTTTCTAAGGATGTTTTATGAAAGCATTATTATTTCACTGGTTAAATTCTGGTATCATTTAAAAAATTTAAAAAAATACATAATAGGAATTATTTTGCGTATTTGTGCAATATCCGCTCTTAATTTCAAGAATTTATGAAGCGAAATGTAATATTCATCTCACTATTATTGGTTTTAGCGCGTGCAAAAGCTACTTGATTCGTGAGTAGGGCGAGTAGGTAGTAAGCTAGGGTGTCTGTGCCGGATAAAATGAACGGCCTTGCCTAACGAATCATCTGCAATTAACTTCCAACCTCCTCGCGAGAAATACAATGCACCTCACGGCTAAACCAACATCAATGTTTCCATTCGGAGGCAACAATGATAATGGCCTCGGAAACGCTCGGTAAAGAACGAAAAAGGCTTAAAAATGCCGATGTAATTTCCACATGTCAGAGAAATCTGTGTTGTATTACAAAACACGTTTGCAAGAATAAAAACAATTTCAAGTTTGGTCCGTCTAACGAAGAAACGATGAAAAATATCAATTAATATTCAAATATTTTAACGAGTGACAAAAATCTTACATCCTCTAAAAATAAAAAAATCTAATTTTAAATATAAAAATCGTAAATGAAACACTATAAATATCGATGTAAATTTCACATATCAGTGAAATCTGAATTGCATTGAAAAAATTGCATATATTGATAACTTCAAATTTATGTTTCGGCGGATGCTTGTTTGAGATAGCTAAAAACATTCTTACAGTTAAGAGGACAAGATCGAAAAAAATGTTACATTCAAAACCGTAAAATTCCAACAAGATGGTTACGTAGTACACAAAAGTGCTATTGACTAGAATTATTACGTTAGCCGTCGGACTCAGGTTCTCGCGCAGCAATCCAAAGGTCTGCATTAAATCAACGCCCTTCCTCCCTTTCAGCCGCCTTCGCCTGCGTTCTTGTGCTGTGTCTTGCCGAAGCGTCAGCGCAAGAGAACAGCTGCCCAACGCATTGCAGGCAGCAGACGCTGGAGTACAACGGCCCAGTTTGCGGCCATATGGCAGACGGAAGTAAAAAGGAGTTCACCAACCTCTGCGAACTCAGTATCTATGATTGCAACAACCCACGTGGTGAGTCAAACGATCGTCTTATGCGTCTCATGAATAACAATTTTGCGAAGAGAACGGACAGATCGACGGCGTTTGTCATCGGAACACCTCAATAAAGGGCTTATTTTAATTAACTTTATATAGATTAATTATTAATTTATTAATTTTTATTATTGATTCAGAGATTAATTTTGTTTCATTGGGAGGCCTCTATATCGATGGAGAAATCTATAGAGAAGATAGCTTTCTGTTTAGCTTTATTAGCTAGACTAAAAAAATGGCTAAAGACTAAAGATAGACTAAAAAAAATTTGCCCTTGGTAGCAATCTTTAACAGAATCAATGATTGTGGAAGAAATAACATACTTTTCTAGCGTCTTAGAGTGAATGGTAACTACAGCGGAATACGTGATAGAACGATCACAGTTCATTTTTAAAGGACACAATTACGAGGGTTATTAGTTACAATAACGTCTAATGAACTGAATGCCGATAAGAGAATAAATTAAAAAAACTCTATTTTATGACTACACCATCGTTATAAATGATAATTTTTTTCATAGTATTAAGAAATTTACTTGCTATTAGTATACCAATATTAAAGTCAACATCGACTGTCTTTAAACTCGGAAGTGATCTACGTAATAATGTACTTTTAATGTTTCAGTGCATATCTTTTTCCGGTATATGCTTGGTGCGTATTTTACACAAAAACTGCTTGATTTTCAATCAGCCAAATGGTACCAGAAACACCAACACTCCTTAATTACTTTCTCAGTATTACCTAAACAACTCGAGGTGCAAGAGCCTGATATATTAAAAGTGGCCTTTCGCCTTCCAATGTACGTATTCTTAGTAAATAGTTAACTATTGGTGCTATTTGTTCCGAGAGGTAGAAGTTATCTTATTGGTTATTCGCATATGCTCATGACAATTCCTTCATTCGCTCGCATCGAATGCTAGAACAAACGTTCTTTAGTACAAACTTCTATGCTACTACTTTTTCTACATGCTGCCGCTTAAATTAGGCTATGTGATACTCATAGCACTTTTTAAAAAACGGGAGACGAAGATGAAAGTCGTAAAAAAGACAGAAAGCAAATAATAAAATATGCTACGAATACAGTGACATCAAGGAAATAAACAGAGACTGCTGCAGATGAATTTAGATTTTAATATGCAAACAAAATTGTAACAACAGAGATTTGTGAGTAGACAAATTCATGTTGAAAATATAGTCGGAAATTGGACAGATGTATCTCACAAAACTAATTATCGATGAGGACAATTTTTGCTGAATTTTTAACACTATAGTTTTCACCAATGGCGATGCAATTACATACAGCTGAACCATTCTGATAGCACTTACTTTAAGTTCACCATATCGAGGTAATAAACAGTAATGCATTGAATAGCTAAAAAATAAAATACAAGACGTTGCAGCGCTGACTTATTATTCTATCGAGGGAAATTATCTTAAATAGAAGTTTTCAGCAGATGTCTCAAAACTCAGGACGTCACCGGACCTTGCGGGGGAAGCACCGATATATGCATCTTTGCCCGTGAATATCAATATTTGCTTCGCCCAGGTGTGACCACAGCCTTAGAATCTATGAAGAGCGGCACCTGGCCTCAGAGAACAATTGACAAACCTTGTCCCGTCCTCGGCTATCAGTCTTCAGCTACTACTATTCTCACATACTCTTTTAGCATGTTCTCCGAAGCCTCTTTCTCAGTTCATTTTTCAAAGAAACGGGTGCACTGTTCCGTCGCCCACCATCTCCCATTCGAATTTTACTCTAAGGGAAAACAACGGGGAAGGCAGAGCGCCACCCATATCATCAAGACGGATGTTTAGTTTCTCTTCGCAAACGATAGCCTCCCAGGCTAAGACAACACCCTGACATCCCATAGCTTTGCTCCCTTACCTTTTTAAATTATTTAATTATATCTATATCTATATCTACGACATACCCTGCAAGCCACCCCGAGGGTATGTGGCAGGGGGTGCATCCACACCAGGAACAATGACACAACAAACAAAAATTAACACTACAAAACAAACACTACACCTTTAAAAGTAATTGGGGAAAAAAAGAAGAAAAACTACCAAATCCCAATCATGCAGGACACACCCATGAATACCATGCATGCCTTGAAACCCGACACCAATTTCATAGATACTCGTGCATGCAAAAGAAAAGCATTGCATGCAAGTCACTCGTTGATTTGAACATTCAGGTAATAAAAAAAATACTATCGACCTACTCTGAATATTACCTCTATAATTATTACCGATTTACGCGATGTTTAACGTTCTGATCACGAATCGTACGCGGAAAAAATGACATTTTAAACCTGTCCGTCCTGCAATCTATCTCCTTGATTTTATTAGAATTTTCGAGCCTACCATAATAAGTCGGAGCCAGCAATATATGATTAACGTCATTAATGAAATGTCCCTGCTTAAATTTTCCCAGAAGATTAAGTCTATAATTCAGCCTGCGTTGTGACAGCGATTCCCATCCCAATTCGGCTAACATACCAGACACACTGCTTTCCCTATCGTAACACCCTTTTACATATCTCCAGTGGTCAATTGGTCACCCTTACCTCATGTTTTAAACATTTTCCCAGCATGACTTCACACATACGAATGATGCAAGTCTCCGAAATCAGTGAAAAAATAAATTACGATACCAATATTTACGTTCTTTTCATATTCAATCTTTTTGAAAATGCTTTAATGGCACGTAATCATCTTTAGTTTGAGAGTGAAATGAATTAGTTTTTTCCTTCTGTAAATAAACCCCGGTATATTGTAATCACAGAAGGAAGTATTCAGTTTTTTCAGCAAAGCCTAGGGTGCTGATAAATTAGGAAGGAATAACTATTGCCTTTTTGAGAGGAAAAAGAGCAAGACACTACATAATAGTCGGGGAATCATGTTAGCGAAAGGCGCGTATAGTAACAGAAAAGAGTTGATGACGGAAAACTCGAGTTTTAACGTCAAGAAAATTGATGTTTGCCTTTCACTCTTTCAATAAGATTCAATTCCTGTGATTTCGATAATTGTGATGTTATTAGCTGAATTTTTAAATTGATATTTGCAACACGGATAATTGCATGTGTTACTGGTCTTATATCATTTTTTCACAGATGCCACTCGCGCATTCACATTGTCGAGATGTGACTGATCCGCCCACTACCGCCTAACCATCTTCCTGAAGAGATTACACTCCTGATTCCTGAAGCCCGTTTTCATCGGCGTCTGCAGACTCTACTTCCTTCTCTCTATGTAACACATTTTTCTCTAAAAGCACGCATTAAAGTAATTTCAAATGATGATAAGCGTTTTCTTAAATGTGGCGTGATACTGAAAATCATGTTTGGGAGTTTCTCTCAAGGGAAAACGAGTACCTATCCAAAATGGGAGAAGAAAACATTTTGGCCAAAAATACACTTAATATTCACAGAGTTCTGCATTTTAAGAAAAGAGCCCAATAAAAGATCCATATACACTTCCTTCATAAGGTAAAAGTTGGTCATTAATTTTCAATGACTCAGAGATCTCAGACTCAGCCTTAGAAATTATCTTTTGGCAAAATTATTAAAATTACATACGGTATATTAATGTGTGCAACGGGGTGTTTTGCTGCCCTGCTTGTATGCTTGACTAAACAGAAAGTTGTACCTTTCTACAATCTGCTACCAATGATTGATCACCCTCCTCGTAAAATGCTATGACTTCAATAAAATCCAGTATTATCTTAATTATAAATCAATGCTTTCTTTTGGGTATCGTCGTTTGATCATATCAATATTACGTTCTACGTTCTATCTTCCTGGTAGATGTATTCCGTAGATTTAATGCACGTGTTTAACTACTCTTCCCCTGAACTATCTTCTTTCCAACGAATTATACTTCCTCAGTAAAATTGCTTCTTTATCTACTTAATGTGTTACAATTTGCGTGCATTGTACCATCGGAGGTGTCCAAAATAACCTACCCACGTTCTATACTCTCTTAACTAAAAATATGATAATAATGCGTAGACCAAAATAGACATATTGTAATGAATATTTAAATAAATGCATATTACACGCTTTGATGATAAAACACGACCAGTTTCATCCAAAAGAGAACATAATCAGGTGACTGCACAGAATACGTCAGTCATTAATGAACTCGGTTTGGTGGGGGGAGGGAGGGACTATTGTTGTGGAAGAGAAACTTAAATCCAATTCAAATGGAAGGAACCAGGGAGAGATCATAGAGGTTTTAATAGAAGTGGGTGCCGCAATAAGACCAGAACGCAAGGATATCGTCAACGTAACGGTACTAGCAGCAGAGGTTCTGTATTCTATTTGAATAGGACAGAAACAGTATTTTCTCTAATACGTCCAATACTAGATCCGTGAACAGAAGTGATAAAGAAAAAATCATAGCCAATCCTTGGTTTTGACTGTAATACTCTCCGTTCAGACAGAGTGGTTCTGTTTATCACCAAATATTTTTGTTCTATTTTCATCTACAGCTACATTTTACGTGGCTAGCTTCCACAGGGTCGAGTGAAAAAGGCGATCGGTAATCACCTGCTTTTGAGAAATGCGGTCGCCCTGAGGCTTCTATGAGAAAAACGTTAGGAAAACTTGATGTAAAGAAATATTTGATTCTCAGAAGAGTATAAATTTTTGTTTAGCTGGACACTCTTGATGCGTATGATCGACTCATGACAAGTGTTTTTTAATTTGGTAAACTATTGCATTATTCTGATCCTTAATTTTTTTCCAAATTGTGATGAATATTTCTACTGGAATGTCATGAATTATTAACAAACAGGATGGAAACAAAATGTAAAACCCTACAAAAAGAACCTGCAAGTGTCTTAAATGTTTGGCTCAGGAAAAACTGATTGCTTTACCAAAGTAATTATACTTTTTTCCATAATTGGGTGACCTTGTAAAATGAAATAACAACCAAATTCAATTCCGTTTATGGATTAAAAATAATAAGTCACTTAGTAGATGGAGGAGGCAAGGAAAAGGTTATGCATTTCAGTCGATTGTTTCTAAGTGAATTTCTTGGGAATATATGGAAAGTGAAGGTTGGTAGAGATGCATGTTACCATAAATTGTCGCCAGGCGACCAAGGGGACCCTCTTTACTGAGCACATAGGAAGATGTAAGTAGGCATCGCCATTGGCCACGATATGAAAATTGCAAGGCTCCGCCCACAAAAAACACCACCGATGTCGTGTGGTTATTTCAGCATTCCGATCTATTCCCACAAGTGTGCTTCTGCTTCCTATTCATCACGCCAAATGGACCCAATACAGAAATAATAGGCACCGATTCCAGAAAATTTGCTCATCGAAGAGCAGTGGGATAGTTATTTGAAAAAAACACAATTCGCCTTAACTTGGAACCCTTTCGTCAAATGTAAATTACTCTTCATCAATTAGGTACTTTACATGTTGGGGATCGGGTTGGTGTAGTGGCTGGAGTACTGGCCTCCCATCCCGAGGACGGTAAACCGGTTCCCACTTGAGGACTGGTTTTCCGTTCCCCATGGAGAGAATTTAAAGTTCAGTACCATGTCCGTCGTATGGTACGTTAAGCCGTTGTCCACTTTTCAGTGGAAAAAAGGCCCCTACTTGAGTGACTAGTGGAGGGCATTCCATGTTCAGTACTCCGTCCGTCGGATGGGACATTAGGCCGTGGTAGCCTTGGCGCCTATCGTTAAGAGTAGGCTAATGCCGAGTTTCTCTCCACCCTTCCTCCGTTCCCTGAAAACTCGTACCATTACCCAATCCTAAATGGCGCTAATTCCACCGCTTAATTTTTTTTCCACTGCTTTCAGCTGTTCCTATAATATTTCTCTGCTCAAGGACACTTTAAAACGCTGTAAGCAGTCTACACATCATATTGGTAACTATTCGGGAAATAAAAGCTGATTAAGTCAGTTTAAGATATTTAGTTCCTTCGTCGATCACATCGTGTGTTTGACAAATTATCAGCTTAAGTTTTTGGTTTCCTTACTGAAGAAGATTCAATTCATCACTCCATCGATTGAAGTGAACCAAGGAAACAACAATCAGGTATTTAATTTGTTAAGGGACTCCCAATTATATTTGTTAGTGGAGCTCTTACATGACATCAGATAACCCTGTTAAACTGCACGAGTAAAGAAAACGGGAAATTCAGCAAATCAATTGACAGACAACCAGTCTATTTTAGAATCTTTTCTCTTCAAGAAGGGGTTTGTCTTTGTGTATACAAATATTTCGAGGAAGAGGAAGCTGTGATTGGAAAGAGAATGTAGTAAGGAAAGGGGTAAAGAGTGACGGTGTTCAGCACGTAGGGCAAAGAGGCGAAAGCAAGCGCGTGGATTCCGAGAAGTGCTGCGGGAAAAGCGAGCCAGACAGTCAAGGCCTTTCTCTCCTCCCGCGGCTCCCTCGGTAATTCCCCGCAGACGCCGCGCCGCTGCGCTAAACACACTCCACCCTCCACCCCCTCGTCATCAGCCAATCAGCTTCGTCCGCGAGTGAAATGTCTTCATCCGCCGGGAGGCGCGCGCGGGACAATATAATCTAAAGAGCGCGCTGCAGCTACCATCACAAGAGATTAAGAACTCACGAAAGGACAGCAACAGAAGAAGTACAAGAATGCCCGCCTACAGGGTATTGCTAATTGGTGAGTAGAACCCCAGGTACCTCACTGATGTTCAAATTTCGTTCCCCATCAAATCAATTCATCCGAATTTGTGAGAAGTTAGAGATATGTGAAGCTACCTAAAATTTACACAACTTCCGAATTTAACGGACAAAAAATAACTGGAAACATTGCATTTTAGAGATTGCATGATAAAAAAAGAACTGGACACGTAAATATTGCATGATGTATCGATACGATATATGTAAACTATTGCATATTATATTCCTTGATTATGGCTTTTTGCGAAAAATTTAACGGGCAAAAAACAACTGGATGTGTAAGCATTAAAACTATTGAATATTATATTGCTATTAAATTCACTATGGCCAATTAAACAAAACTAATACATATTTTAACGTCTAGATTTACTTAAGCAACTGCAGATTCTGAAAAAGGAATAATAATTACATATTTACAGGCGATAACATTGGGACAAATATTGAAAACCGGCCCGCAACGATCATATCTAAAAAGAATTAAATTGAAAGATTCGATTTGGACGAGATTTTATACCATCCATCATCAATGATTTCATCCCTTTTTCTTGAAGGCTTCCATGGTGCATTTTTGTTGTACTAGAGGGTTCTAACGAATTATATTCCACTCCGGTCCATATCGCATCGCTTCTCTTTCAAATTTCAACGAAAACAATTTTTTCCGGCAACATGAGCAAAAAGGATCAAGTATTCCCCGGGAAATCCATTTTTACCAGATGCAATTGTATTTATTTACCTCACAATCACATTTTGAGGGGGGTATTGCGTGATCAGTAACATTTCGAGGCATACTATTGCTGAGGTAAATTAATACCCCATTCGGATATCCGGGCGGAGACTAATCGAGAGAGTACATAATCAAGAGTGATAAAAATTTTATGACATTAATATGGGACGCGTTGTCGCTTTGGACCTGCGGAAGTCTGGAAACCGTAAAAGAGAAGAATTATGTTAATATTAAGAGGTTAGCCGATAGGAGAATGGAGTGTGGAGTCAAAACAATCTTAGGATTGGTGACTTGTGATGACGATTTAAGCAAGATATCGAAAAGCAGCCTCTGACGGGAAGGACTCGTTTTCCGCATGTTATTTCCTATAGCAGCCTTTCCCTACTATTTATTTCCTGTTCCTTTTATTTTATTTTTTTTCTTGTATTTGTTATAAATTTTATGTACTGCTATTAAATAAGCCACCATAATTGGCCACTATAAAATGGCATCATTGCTGTATGTGGTTTTCTTTTTTTA
This sequence comes from Platycnemis pennipes, assembly GCA_933228895.1. Classification (NCBI taxonomy): domain Eukaryota; kingdom Metazoa; phylum Arthropoda; class Insecta; order Odonata; family Platycnemididae; genus Platycnemis; species Platycnemis pennipes. The sequence goes on from OW121850.1 coordinate 118,669,354, forward strand.
AAATAAAAAAATTAACAAATTATCCCCCTCTTATGTTTCAGCTACCATCGCCTGCACCTTGTTGCTGGGACACGAAGAGGCGTCAGCTGCCACATCCCCGTGTCCAACAGTATGTACGTTGGAGTATTCCCCAATGTGCGGCCGGAGGGCTAATGGGAGCACCAAGGAATTCTCCAACGGATGCGCCCTCAGAGTCCACAAGTGCAAATACCCCGGAGGTGAGACGATATGCATTTCCAACGCGAGACTCCGTGAAGGAAGAGACAATGAGGGAATTCGAAATTCGTGCGAGGGCTTCCATTTTACTGTTCACTGCATGGATATCATTATTTGGATATATCATTTATAATGGGGGCGTTTACTCGGAACCGAAATTGCAATTTCGTACACGAAAGCGTTAGATGGAAACGAAAAATGAATTTTAGTGAAAAAATTAATCTTCTAACCACAACCATTCACTCATCAAATCACTCACAATCAAAAATTAAAATAAACGAAAGGTGACGCCCACCGAAAGAGCTGGTGTGATAACATTGACGTCATTTTCCTCCCGTCCTTGACTGCTTTTCGCGGAAGAGAAGGGAGTGGAGGGGGGTTCTCGGAAGGTCTGCTCGCACAGATGCTGTCGCAAGGTCCTATTGGCAGAGTCAGCTGTGTCCCTCCCGTGGCGATAGGGCAAAGTAGCTTCGCGGGCTCAGTTGTGATTGGACGAAGTCGTGATACGTCAGAGGTTGCACCACGCCCACTTTTCCGAAAGGGTTAAAAACATCAGTTTTTCACCGCTTATAACTCGATAAATAATTGACGGATGAGAAAACGGAAAAATACGGGTTTTTTTATTTTACAAACTCTATCGGATTCGCGAATTAAAAAAATATGGTAAACGACCCCATTGAATTTAAGGTTATATGAATTATATATTAATTATATTATGATTAGATCACGCTCTATTTCTGGTTATATTAAATGATAAAATATTTAACTTACTACCAGGTCACCTGTATAAAATCAAGCGACGTCCTACAGACTACAATACACAGGAATATCACTTCATGAAAATACATAATGATGAATGAGAAAGACCAGTCACTCTTTTCACACAAAATTTAAAATACCGACCAAGGTTACGATAGCCGAGTGTTATTGCCAAGGTCTCGTAACTTGCACCTTCATTGCCTACGCGTGTGTCTCATTTTCACAAAGAGACGCCTGATAGCATTGATCAAATTTAAAAATAGAGCCAAAACAAAATTGTGGATCAGTATTCGGGGAACCCTCTTCATAACTATCAACTACGGCACAGATTTCTCTGAAAAATCACTGTTCCTGTTGGGATTCAAGTTCGAGATCATGATATAGAAATTCATTATTCTGGCCACCCCATCAGTCTTAACCCGTGGTGCTTTGACATTGAAGAGAATCTTTGTCCGCTACATTAATGATTCAACAAATCTTAGATATGCTATTAATCAAAATATCTACTTCCGTGTAACGGTGCGTGCATAGCTTCAATATACGTCAAGCACAGGTTCAGGTTTGAGCAAGCAGTACTTCTCATCTACATCTACATCTACATAATACCCTGCAAGCCACCACAAGGGTGTGTGGCAGGGGGTGATTGCTCACCAAACATGCACTACATATCATGCATAAAAAAGGAATAGTATTAATATAGTACTCAGAACTACACTATTTAAAAAAGATAGAAATTGCAAAGCAAACATGCAAAAACATACTGTTAGTAGGGTTAGCTTTAAGTACTCATACCAACATGCAGCTACCAATGCTATTCATTGCTACTCTCCGATAGGACATATTTACCGTTATTCGTATCTCTTATTGTGCGAGGGAAAAAGGACATTTTGAATCGGTCAGTTCGGCAATCAATTTCTCTAATTTTATGATTATGGTCCAGTCTGCCATAGTAAGTTGGGGTTCGTAAAATATTTTTAACATCATCACTGAAAATATTGCCTTGGAATTTATTTAAGAGATAAAGTCTAAATTTCAACCTGCGATCTGACGATGATTCCCATTTTAATTCATTTAATAGACTGGTTACGCTAATATAATTATCGTATCGTCCCTTTACAAATCTTGCCGATCTTCGCTGCACACGTTCCAGTTCATTACTTAGACCGATTTCGTAGGGATCCCATACACTGGAAGCATATTCCAAATGAGGTCTAACAAGGGAAAAGTAGCTGATTTCTCGTACATGATCGTCACATTTACCCAATACTCTTTTAATGAAACCCAGTTTGCGATTCGCTTGACCCTTCGATGTCTTTTCACTATAGTCGTAGTGCATTAACTTACTGTCCTGTTTTGCATATTTTTTCGAAAAGTTGAGCCCGGAAAACTATCTGACATGCGTTTTTGCAGAATTACTGTTCATTTTTAGGAGATCCAACAACTTAGGCTATTAGTCTTAGCAAACCGCGACCTTTCGATTGCAATGCCGACGCGTTACCGTTATTTGAGGCCGGCTTGAGCCTTAATGAGGATTATAACCCACAGATTAGGGAATAAAAAGTAATCCTTAAAATATTATTCATTTATGCTAGATGAATTTAGTAACGAGAAGCTAATGTAATGGAATGGATTTCTTCCTTTACTTTCTTTGAATTTAAACTGGAGAAAAATAATGACGTCATCTCAGTATCTGTAACTAAATTAACTCAATGAAAAATTTTAACAACTATAAAAGCATGCTGAACAAAACTTCAAAATCGAGACTATTTCAGAAAAAATGATTGCTTAAACTGATTGAAGATTTTTGTTCGTTGATAAAGAAATAAGTAAATAAATCACAAAAGTTGATATTTATTTTAATTAAACTAATATTATACCTGGTAAAGGTACTAAAGCTTCAACTATTCCACGGGTACTAACGTCAAGAAGAATTTGATAAGTCGAATTTTTATAGGAAATTACAGCAGTTTCAAAAGGAAAACAAAGTAAAAAAATTGGAGAATCTTTATTTGATACCTACCGCTTTATGTATAATTATTTGTAATCGACATAAAATAACTATCACCAAGTAGTTATCTCTTGAAAAAGGCTTGTTTCTGTATAATAAATTAACCGATGTTTCAACTCTTTGGAATTTACAAACAATCCTATTGCATTCCAATAGCATTAACTAATGGAGCTGCATTCTTTTCACAGATATCATCTCATCCAAGAGGGGCAGGTGCTAAGTGTTTCCTATTCCCAACCAACGATCACCTGAGCAAAGCGATAAGGCATCCAAGCGGGTGTTTGTACTCCTTACAAGTTCCTCTTCATTTCCTGCCTTTGTCAAACGTTCATTGATGACCTCCAGATAAACACAACATGAAAAAGTGTAGGTATGGGTTTGATAAATCTCTATAAAGACTAGGAAAGACTTCATTCTTAGCTAGATTCTGCCGAAGAAGAGAGAAAACAACCAGAAGGAAAAAGTGACCACGAAGTATATTGAATTAATTGGAGCAAGGATTTGATATTCAACAGTTCTTGCAAGCGCGTTCATATGTGTCACTATTCTTATCTTAAATTTATTGGCTCTAATAATGATGTAAAGTATTAAATTTTAAATGCAAATTCCTTTAAAGCATCTATGCATTTAGAGTTATTGTTTTCATAAGCTCCTTTTATACCAGTAACTAATTTTTATCATGTGAAACAACGGGAATCACGATATTTTTTTTGCATGAGTATAACCTTAACTACTAATATCTAAAATAAATTATTGGTTGTACTTTTGTTATCCAGAAAATTACCACCATTTAACTTCAATTAGCAAATATCAAAATGCTGGAATAGTTGAAGAGTACAATAGAATGACCGTACGCCTTTTCACATTCTGCGAATAATTTCAGAATTACTTTCCAAAGTTGGAGTCATTAAAGCCATTCAGCTTTACTGGGATATTCTGGATCTCCGCCGCCTTTATCCTTCTCCCAGAGTTATAACGAAAATTAAAATAATTCCCAGTTTCCAAATCCATTCAAAACTACCAGTTTCCTGGCAAAACTCTTTTTCTAAACAGCAACATTCTCAACGATTCTCTAATCCCACTAAACAATATTTTGTCATGAACTAATAGTATCTATTTTGTCCTATTTTACACATAATTAATTCACCTAATAAAATACGAGGTAGTAGCGTTTCGGCTCGCCACCATTATTATTAATATTTGTTCGGTTATGTTATTGGGTAGCCATTTTGGCATGGGGGGCAGGTTTGGAATTGTGCATTTTTGTTTTGACTCGATATTATATACCTAGCAATAATGGCCTCGCGAAGGAGAGCCAACATTGGGAGAGCGGCATATGGATGGCCGACGGCCATTGTTGTGTGGGCAACTGTTGGATAGAGGGACAATTGTTGCTGCTGACAATAGAGTGAGGGAGTCCAATCCCGAGAGTAGTGAGAGTAATCGCTCCTGATGATTGTAAAGCGCATCGAATCAGCTAACCGGGTTTACATCGTGAGTCTGATGTGTTGAAGTTTTATGTTCAGTGAAGGGTGTTTTGTGTGTGTTCTCCAATGACAATGATGGAGTGGCCGTGAAGGTGGAGTGTACCTACTCAGTGAGTGGTACCACAGCGCGAGTGTGCGTGTACCTTATGTGAATGTGCACAGGTTCTTTGTGAGGTGGAGGAGTTATGGTGGATTGGTTTTTCGAGGGCTGATGGTTTATGTGAGTCGAACGAAAGAATTTGTTGGGGGTAAGTCGGAAGTATGATCGATGTTGACATATGCATGCATAAAAAAATACGGTGATTTCATCTGGCTGCGCACCAATACACACTGACATGTTTATCAGGCATTCTAATCCCTAACATCAGCAAATGATGATATAGGGGGACATTGATGGGTTGTTATTGGAGGGTTATATTTTGGGCAGTAAATTATTTTAAGCTTTCCATTGCGCGACCATCTCCTTAGGAGTGAATCCCACCCAACTTGCGTTACATTCCATTTTCCTCACTCCAGCTTTATATTCCTCGCTTTTATTCTCAGAATGATCTCATCCATATTTCCTTAGATATAAAATCGAGGATTACAGAAATTGTATCAACTCCCCAAACAATAAGTGGCAGCTCCAACATATCTGAAGATCACCTTCCGCATTGCATCAAATCCTTAAAGTGTTTCATGGGTCCGTTTCCTCTCAGTATTAAGGCATACTTTCGAGGTCTCAAAATTTGTATTTGAAGTTGGTAGTGGCTACCTTTTACGTTGCCATTATTTTCTACGTGCACAAAGTAGCATATTCAATTTAATCGTTAGTTTTTACAAATATTACAAGAAATGTTTATTACACAAAATCTATGTGGGTTTAAATTTTATTCTTGTGTGTTTAAAACATTTAGGCTATTAAGAACTTATGAAAATTCTCTTACAAATACAAATATTAAATACCGTAACTGACAGAGTAAATTTCTTCACTTTTCACTTCTATTGCATGAAGGTTGAAAGATATTCCATCCTAAAAATAATCTCAACGAAATAAATCTTATAAAATTCATATCTGTAGCCAATAAAAACAAAAACTGTTCCATAGAAAATTTTAAATATGACTAACGACCTAAGAGAAAAATACCGCATTGTGGTAGGCAATAATTCCTTTCATGCACCATCGACTTCAGGCTGGGACACAATCGACATGAACGTGTAGTGTGCACGTGAAATGAAGCGAAGATAACGCGTGGAATACCGGTAACGAACGCAACCACCATTTACGTTTATTCGTGAACGCGAGAAGATGGCCAACTTTCAGACTGGGACAGTCAACGTGTGCGCAAAAAGCAGAAAGCAAACCGCTGCCGAACATCAAACAGGAAACCAGCGCGTCCTAAATAGACCTCTGGACAATTTTTTAAATCTCCTTGAAATGCTACTTAAAAAATTGTTAATTATACTAAAACACCTTAGCGATGAAAACTATGCATTTATTTAATGTATTTTTCGAGAAATAAGCAAAAGAAATGCCCAGAAAACACGCCCACTCTAAAACGTATTGTGATTGGCCGGCTGAAAGTGACGTCAGCTCCTGCAATGGAGAGGAAAACGGCGGAACGTACTGTACCTGTGGACGTTGTTTTCAACATTTGTTGTCGGATTTAGATATCTTTGGTGTGGTTAAGGAAGGCTGCGAACATATATGATTTCTTTAGAAGGTATGGAGTCTGAGTTTGTCAAAGCTGAGGCAAGAAATCTTCCGAAAATCTCAACATTAGCAATGTTTTCATACGTATCAACACCGTGTTTAAATGTAACTTCGTTCAATCTTCGAAGAAAACATGATTCAAACGGAAATCCAAAGAGTTAAGATGGCGAGGTAAAAGCATGTCAATGTTTGAAAATGAATGTTCATTTGAATTTTGTAATATTCATAATATGGCGATGATGAATGTTTTGGTGTTAGGGTCGTTCGTGAGGAACACGACGATGATGCCATCGGCTATGTGCAGGTTAAGCTCGATAAAATGTTGTTCGTGCTCGTGTATGCCCCGAGCATAAACTAATATGTCATGGAAGCACATATTTTGATGGATGGCGAAGACAAGTAGGTTTACCTACTTGTCTTCGCTATAGACTATAGTGAGCATTTCGTGCAGGGATTGCGTAGGTACGTCAAGTTCGGGACCACAAAAATAAGATGTATTATGGTCATCTACTTTATCCATTTGTTTACTTTGAATTACTGCTCCAATATGTGTCGACATCTCTCTATTTTCAGGCACATTATATCATTAATGTATCATTTGGGATGTTTTCAAGGATTCGGATAAAGGCCTGGTTACACGATACATTAACCCGTACGAGTTAATGTGTATATGCATGAACGCGAAAATTCCCCGTGTAACCACACCAAAATGTACATACAAATGAATGAATGCGTGAACAGAAAATAGATCCTGTTCTATTTGGTTCATGCACTAACGAACAAGTTGAGCAGAAACCATTCACGCAAATGTACATTAACCCGTACGTGTTAATGTATCGTGTAACCAGGCCTTAAAGGCCTAAATAAAAAATACATTGAACGTGAAAATCTTTTGTTTGTAGTGGCATAACCTTATGGTGCAGTAATGAGTTTTGATACGATTTCCAAGAACTTCCTTTTGGGGAAATATATATTGGGCTATTGAGATAAAGGGGGATTAAAAAACCCTTGATTACCGAATATAACGAGGAACTTCAAAATTCAACCTGTGTCGCAGCAAGCAAGTGCGATCGTGATCCTAGATTCTAATGTTGTGTGGTGTAATATTGGTGTATTTGGCATATTAGCTGATCTCGACGCAGACGCGGTATGTTGAAACGTGAATCTAATGTGTTAAATCGTGAAGGTAATGCAAAGAAATAAATATTCCCGTCTACAACTACTTTGGTTTAATAAATTGTTTTTATGTGCACAAGTAGCCATTCACGCATCCATCGTTCACGCTGACCTTCGAAAATTAAAATTGACCGGTGAAAATTACTGCTTGCGATTAATAAAAGTTAGGACATCTAATCTTGAAAAGTAAGCAGCGATAGGTTCAGTGGGTTCAGTCTTTTAATCATAATTGAAAGTTTCTTAGCGAACTTTTTCAAACATGGCATATTGCCTCATATGGAAAAGATTTTTCGTGACATATATCCAGCACATTTCCCTCGTACTCTGATTACTGATTTGTGCATGCATTAAATTTCCTAGCAGTTTTTCAATCAATGAAAAAACTTTACCGAATTATATTGAGCCCATATGTCAATCGCATCAATACTACTACTGGCGGCGCTTTGTTTTGGCCTAGTTTCTGCACAATTAAGATACAATTAAGTTTAATTTAGTTTCTAGAATTGGTAAAATGAATATAGACAGAGTGAACGTTCAAAAATGCCCACGTTTGATCGCATAGACAAAGTTTCATTTCGCTTGCACTTCTTTCTTCACCCATATTATCCTGTTTCAGGTAATTAAAAAAAATACTTGTTGGGAGGCATTTCCGTTGGTGTCATTATATTTTGGCACAAGACAACATTTAAAACAACGCTTTGGCATATTAAAATAAAGTGCGTTCATGAAAGACATTTCAATATTGATCTCCTAAACGCTTCAAACTTCGCATAGAAATATACGCACCGCGACCGCTGTTGCAGGACCTGACGTCATTCAAGATGGCAGCGATGCGAATTACGTTTTTGCGAGGGACCAGCTCGTGGCGATTCAAATGCTTATATTTTAAAAATAAAATACTTTCTGTCAAAACTGCTTTCGCAGCAAGTAATTTTTTTGTTTAAACTCTACGAAAATGCCTTTATTGGAATATGTGTCCAGAGACCTATTCGCCTGGGGATATGCATAACCGGATACATAATCATCAGGATGCTTCTAAAACTTTAATATCAATCCTGTTTATGGTCTTTAGGTCCCAGAAACTGCATCCGGAGAAATTTTAACGAAGGCAGCCTGGCAGAATAACCTGACAACACCGCAATTACCTCGAATATTATTCCTGGGCATTCTGTCCATCACAATACTACTTTCAATTTCCTGGCCTCACAAAAAAATTAATGCTTAAAAAACAAGACGATACGAATTAGAGGGTACGATAAAAGTACGGTAATAGCAGAGGAGGTTAAGGAGACAAATCGTTAAGACTGGATGATGAAACTGATTTATTTTATGTAAACCATAACTATTTGACGATAGCACGTCATGATAACTTTATATATTTCGAGAACACGAGCAAAATGTTAATGAAATAAAATAATTTTACTGAAAGTACACAACTGGTTGCAGATCAACTGTCTTTCAGGGAAGGAAGTTGTGAATATTAGTTCGAAATATATTTAGGAAGTATTTTTTGGTAAAATGACGTTAAAATGCTGCGGTAGAAATAGTACTCACGAAATGAAAGATTATTTATCCACTCCTATGATGTGAGGACTACGACAAGATAGTGGAACTTACGTGTTGTACATACTGAAATAACTGTCAGAATGTAGTTACTTATTGGGGCATAAATGTTGGTCTACCCCAAGTATAGCCAAAGTCCATATATAGGCACCATATTTAATATTAATTACAGGTAGGTACGTACTGTTAATACTAATACTGCGTTCTTGAACAAGAACGGTATATGTAACAATTAATCATTTCTCTTTAATGAAAGTTAAACTTTATTTACTAAGGGTGTAAGAGCGTAGTACAAGTGCGTGCACTTGCGTAGAGCGTGGATTGGAACACGGCCACAGTGTGCTCAACACACCGAAGGACTAATTAGATCTGACGCATGCACGGAGATGTCGAAAGAACGAAATATGATGGAGGGGGAGACGAGAGGGAAACCAAAAGGCAGGAACTCGATAGAAATGTGCACATGGAGTCCGATATTATTTGCCGAGACATTGGCAGTCAAACACGCCGGCTGCTTTCTTGTTTTAGTAGGAAGTCAAGGGAGAGAGATGTCAAGCGGTCAAGGCCTGGGATCTCCTCCCGCTTTACCTTCCCCTCACACAAACAAACACGTTCTCCATGTGCAAAGATTCACAGCGGCCAATCGGCTTTGTCTCTCGGGAAGAAAGTCTCCGTCAACTGGAATACGGAATGAGGTTGTCTTAGGCCGCTGTATAAAACGGAGAGCGTCTCCAAATCGCGGAGGAATTCGAGAGGACGACACGAAATTAACACCATCTACTGAAATGGCTTCCGCTAGGATGGTGCTCACAGGTGAGTAGCCAATCGACGTATCATCAGTATCTCATATGAAAAGAAGCAAAATAGCTGATAATACACTTAAGGCCCGCCATATACGATGAATATGTGTTAATCCGTGCAAATTTTCATACATATCTCTTTTACCGCATAACTCCTTTGAGAAATTGTCATTTTGAAGAAACGAGAATTTTGCGTTGCCAATTACTGGTACCAGACAATCTATAAGTAAAAAACTGATATGCTTTCGTATTAGTGCTGAATAACTCTAATTGCAGATTATTACGACCCATTTTAAATATTTCTTATAAAAAAAGAGAGGAGAAACTACAGCCATGATAAGCAGAAAATTATAAGTCCTGAACTTTTAATTTATTGCCAACAATATACATAGTTAACGTTAATTTTCCATTTGATGTACAAGCCAAAATCAATAGGTTGGGAACTGATACATCAAGGCTTGGAAACCTTCGCTCTAACGAACAATGTATACTTAAAACACCGATATTTTTCAGTTTTTTCAGATTATTTTTAATTAGAGATGCAGATTATTACGACCCATTTTCAATCATGAAATTTGAAAGACTCACACTTTTTGTTTTTATTTATCTCTACCGGTTTCAACGACTCACGGTTTGTATGCTCAACACATTATTCTTGATAATGACACGGAGACATTGAATTGGTAGAGTTTACTAAAAATAAAAAGTGTGGAAAACTACAAAGTCTTTCAAATTTCATGATGCATAAAATCGATGGTTGGCGAGTTCACGTTGTGTAATGAATGCATGACGAATATTAGAATAAAATTTGTTATATTTCACAAATATTTGTTGAAAGACCGGTTTCGACCTTCCTTCGAATCAACAAACTCCTGAGGATGACCTGAGAAGATCTAAACCGGTCGTTCAATAAACATTTGTGGAATATAACAAAGTTTATCATAATATTCAACTTTCATGAGAAAATTTTTCCACAAAATGTGCTCGTCAACGACTGATTCCATCACAATTGCCTTTTTAAAAATAAGAGGAGAAACAAGATACCACATGGTGAGCAAAAGTCCTGAATTTTTCATTTATAGCGAATTATAACTATCCTGTGCACTATCATACAACGTTACATTCCGAATTGACGTATACGCCAAAGGTAATAGGATGAAAATCGACAATTCTTGAAAGCACGCCAGTCTGTGTGCTGTTTAGTTAAACCTCAATAACGGAAGAGCGTATAAACGTTGGAATGTGCGGCAAAAAGAATAGAACCGTTATATTATGATAAACCCCTTGAATTGATGAGGATTTATAAAAACAAAGGGAATAAAAGGTTGCCCGCACGAAGGCTATTGAATTTTTTTGTAAGGCAATTAAATGCTGAAATTATTTTCTAGTCCATCGATAAAAATATTTAATGAAACATTTTTACGTTAAACGTTAAATATAGCGCAGTAAATAACGTTGTGCGCATAACGCAGTAAATAACGTTGATAAATAATATAGAAATCAAGATTTTCCGTTTAATTCTAAATATGTGCAGGGGTATCACGATGAGACAAAGAGAATTTGTCTCGATACGAACTAAAGTTGTTGAGACTTGGCTTTAGACAGGAATATTTATAGAACTATAGATTAAAGATAAAAACCAAGCAGCTGTGATTGAATCTGAACCCAGCTGTGAAGAAGCCAGAATAAGGAAAGGAGTGAGACAAGGCTGTGCACTATCTCCAGTAATTTTTAATGTTTACATCGAGAGAGCCATAACTGAAATCAAAGATAAGTCTTCTGGGCGTCAATTCTGGTTCTTTTTAGCGATTGCTAAGTACACATAGCGACGGTATTAGCGAATGTCGCTAAAAATCAGATTCCGGTTCCATTTTCTGAATGACGTGAAACAATTTTTGAATTCATCGCTAAGCTTCCGAACTTTCCCGAGCCTTAGCAGTCGCTAATTCAACCATAACCCAGAATCGCGCTCATTCGTAGCAACCGCTAAAGTTAGCGGTCGCTAGCTCTTAGCGACGAAAGAACCAGAATTGACGCGCTGGGGTGAATATCCATAGAGGAAAAATTAGCACACTGCGATTCGCTGATGACATAGCACTCATGCCAGAGACTGAGAGGGATCTGAATTAGATGCTGATTGCCACGGAAAGTACAATGGCCAGATATCAGCTGCAGATCAATAAGAAGAAGACTAATATACTGGTGTGCAGTTCGAAAGAAGAGGCCAAAACCAACGTTAAACTAGAAAAACATAAACTGGAAGAGGTAAAAGAGTTCTGTTACCTGTGAAGCCGAGTAACCAACGACGGACGAAGCAAGAAAGAAATAGTCAGCAGAATAGCCCATTCGAGGAGGGGTGTAGGGCATTCTATTAGAAGAATCTACTTACCACTGGAAATACAAGCGTAGAAGTTAGGAAGCAATTCATCAGAACGTACGTATGGAACGTGTTTCTTTATGGCAGTGAGGCATGGACAATGACAGCAGCGGAAAAAAGGGTGGAATCATTCGAAATGTGGTGCTACAGAAGAATGGTGTAGATTAAATGGATCGACCGAGCAAATAACGAGGAAGCCCTAAGAAGAGTGGGAGAAAAGAGAAGTCTGCTGAACACCCGAAGAAGAAGACGGGTCAACTTAATCGGCCACATCATGAGACATGATGACCTGATGAAGACTATCTTCGAGGGACAAGTGACGGGAAGAATGGCAAAGGAAGGCCTCGTGTGAAATATATGGAACAAGTGATGAAGGTTGTGAAAGAGAAGAAATACGTGCATATGAAGAGATAAGCCGATAGAATAGCTCAGTGGAGAGCTGCGCCAAACCAATCTGAGGACTGATGACTTATTATGATGATGAGATTACAGAATGATCTTCGAATTAGGGAAAAAAGGTAGTTGAGGAAAAATACATATCCATCAGTAGTGACTTTTAACTATAGAGTTCGCCTATTTGATGGCACTTCGATTACAAGAAAACAGCTGCATTCCTTTAGGCAAATTTGGTCCATCTGCATTTTTCAAAGGCCCAGGGAAGGAAGTTATATAATATTTCTGGGGTATTTTTCGGTTAGTTAACAGTGGAGAATATAAACATCATACTAATATATATAAATTTAGTGGTGTCTGTCTGTCTGCCTGTTCTATGTTCGTTGAGCATATCCTGAAAAACTACTGAACGGATTGAGCTGAAATGTTGTAGGATTCTAGCGTGGATACCAAAAGGTGCTATAGGCTATATAAAAATTCTAATGGCCCGGGTTCGATTCCTGGCGCCAATTACGTATTCACATTGGTTTATATTGACTTTTCCAATTTATGGAAGCGTAAGAGTTTTTTTTTCGCTCAGTAAAATAACTAAATGCTGATCGATTGATTTCATTCTTCCTGTACTTTACGGGAAAACGTTTTTATTCTCATAACCGATTTACACGTTGTCCTCGATATTTCTGGGCAATGTGTAATTTATGTTGAAACTTACTGTTTTTTCTGTTTTTTTCCGAGCATTGCTAAGGCTTTTGCCATTGTCGTCTCCGAAATGAAAACATCGTTGATGCTTAAGCCGTAACGGCATTGTGCTTTTCGGGAGGATACAGGAAGGCACTGAAGGTATTGTAGGCTATTCGTGAAGCAAGGTCAGCCATATTTTTCCGCGCAAAGATTCGTGCTGACTACTAGTGCTACTCACGGATTTAGTAGCCAGAAGCATTCGGTTAAAATTAGTTGTATTTAAATGAATGCTTCAGCGGTGTTCAAAATGTAAATGATTTTTTTCTTTGCGGGTTTGTGCATTTGAACAGACCTGGGACATGAAGAGAAGAGATGGAACGCTTTCCAAATCGCCGTCGATTGATTTAGCTTCAGATTTTGATAGTTAAAAAAAAAAACAGGGAATAAAATTCAATATCAATGGAACATCTTAATACATATCTGTAGATGCCATTCCCAACGTTATACTAGGAAAACAGAAACTGGAAGAGGTGAAAGAGTTCTGTTACCTGGGAAGTAGAGTAACCAACGATGGACGAAGCAAGAAAGAAATAGTGAGTAGAATAGCCCAGGCAAATAGGGCATTCTATCATAAGAAGAATCTACTTACAGCTGGAAATACAAGTTTGGAAGTAAGGAAACAATTCATCAAAACGTATATCTGGAGCATGTTTCTTTACGGCAGTGAAGCATGGACGATGACGGCAGCGGAGAAAAAAAGGGTGAGAGCATTCGAAATATGGTGTTATCGAAGAATGATGAAGATAAAATGGATAGACCGAGTGACAAATGAAGAAGTCCAAAGAGGAATGGGAGAAAAGAGAAGTCTGCTGAAAACTATAAAAAAAGACGGGACAACTTAATCGGCCACATCTTAAGACACGATGGCCTGATGAAGACAATCGTCGAGGGAAATGTGAACGGAAAGAATGGAAAAGGCAAGGCCTCGTATGAGTTACATAGAACAGGTCGTAAGTGATGTGAAAGAGAGGAACTACGTTGGTGTGAAGAGGTTGGCCGATAGAAGAATCGAGTGGAGAGCTGCGTCAAACCAATCCTAGGATTGTTGACCCTTGATGATGAGATGCCATTCCATGATGCTAAAATGTTCGTCAAAAAGACATGCCGTAAACTGCATTGCTCTTTTCGTGAAGCTATTAAAAGGTACTAAAAGATAAATCTTGAATCTAGATCGGCCATTTCATTCGACAAAATCATACGGGTTAACTTTTCGCGCTACTCCCAGATTAAGTAGGTTTGCGTTCGGTAAAATTAAAAGTATTTAAATAACAGTTGCTGTGGGGCTCAAAAGGTGAAATATTCAGGGGTTTATACCGTATTGCGAGGTGGACTGCTTTCAAAATTGTTGTCTTGTGAAGCACAAGAACGTGACAAGAAACTTAGATGAAGTATAACCAAAAAAAAAGAGTAGCAAGATGAAAAAATTGTGCTATAGCTATACGTCTAATATACAGTAGAAGGTGTGAATATGCGTAACCGAGCGACAAGTATCTACATAAGTAGTTTAAGTAGGCTAAAACTGTACTAGGTAAAAAGATTAGAATTTACTCTAATTGGAATAAAGTGCATTAATACGTATCCGTAGGAAGTTCATTGACGCCCATGTCATGAAGTTGGAGAATTGAGACAAATATAACATACATAAAAGGCCAGAAACAAAATTTATTGCCGAAAAGGTGGGTGCTAACATGACCAAAAACACGAATCTGGTCTCATTGTCAACAATAGACAGACATTTGTATGCACCTCCCCTTCTAACCTCCTTTGTTTCTTCTGGCCTGAAATTTTCTAAATAATATTATTATTTTTGTAAAGGCTCATGAATGAGTCCCGGCAGTAATTATATGTTTACATTGGTTTAAATTATATTTATGGTTCCCATATTGACTCGGAGCCATAGTTAACCCCATAACACAAGTCAGTTTTCGCCCCTTCATTAATAATGATTTAATTCCTTAATACGAATAATTTGTATTTACTATATTTCTCCTTCCCGTTGAATTTCACCGGGCACCTTCAGCTAGTAATGTGACATAAATCCATGTGCTAAGTGACTCCACCTTTAGTGGAGAATTAGTCACGAAGTGATCGGTATAACGAAAGGGAGAGTGCTCAGAGAATTGTGTAGTAAGGTCTGAAGAAATAATAAATTCTCCAAGTAGTAGAATTATATCTTAAGGTTCTCAAATGGCATAGATTATAACAGGCCGACCAAATACTCCGATTCTGATGGAAAAAAGAGACGGCACTTCCAAATGTGTACAATAACTTGCTGGGCTAGCCGTTGATTTCACAATGCATGCTTCATAAGAGTAGGGTTGAACTAAGAAAGGACGCGCTGCTGCGTCCATGGAAGATTAAAATATTCCGTTAGTGCAGCCAAAGTGACTGTCCCGAATGATGTTGATGTTAATCACAAAAAAGTAACTGTTATCCGTGGTGGGCGAACAACAGCTACGGTCATTTTCTCCATTTAGGATAGGTGGGTATTTGTGGAGTGTTAGGAACTTCCTAGGGAACAGAAGAAGGGTGTAGAGGAATCCGGCGTCGGCATCATTCTGTTCCCAAAGAATGGCGCCTCGGGGACTGAGACAAGATACTAAGTGAAGTTAAACAGATTTGGATGAGAGGACCGCCATCTCCGTTTTCATTCGTATTTTTATACGTATTACAACTACATGAACGCATAAAAATGGGATTTTCCATAACAATAGGGCTAGGTAAAATTTTAAAGCAGTAGGTCATCAGCTAGAGCAGGTGGAGCCTTCTGGGTAGTTTGCTGTAGGAAAACGTAGCAACAGTGAAGTTCGCAGAATAATCACTTTGCCTTACCAGAGATGACAATTATTAGTCGGATTCGTTGGATGAGACACTACACCGAGGTCACCTTAGCGCCTTTCGTAAGATCACGTTAATGCCGAAGTCGGGTTTCTCTCTACTTTCTCTCCATTCCCTGAAAAATCCTGCTCCTATCAAATTACCCAACCGTCCCCTACGACAAAAATTGACAAAGCTACTAACCGTTTTCACCGAATAACTACAGCTAACAATATTAGAAGTGAGAAGACTGAGTGGATGAAAGGGGTGAAGGTATTTAGCAGGACGGGATTGAGGGAATATTGTCATGAAAGTGGGGTAGAGAGAGGAGACCAGATGGTGTATAGAGAATGATTCGAGCGAAGAAATATGCTGAAAAAAACAAGGGTATCATGTGAAAGAACCAAAGAAGGAAATTATGTGAACGATAATTAATCTGGAAAGTAATTTATGCCCATCAAAAACTATTTCAACAAGTGATGAGAAGAATTATGTTCCGTCTTGTAATACACTATGTTATAAGACGAAACATCAACACCCAGTGAGTCTAAATGAGTCTTCGGCAATGCGTATTCCGGTATGGATATGCCAGCAATGCGTTGGCATCAGGATCTAACCCGAGCCAGACCGTTATGCCGCAATCCAAAGGTCTGCTTAAGTCAACGCCCTTTCTCCCTTTCAGCCACCTTCGCCTGCGTGCTTATGCTGTGTCTTCACGATGCCTCAGGGCAAGGGAATGGGTGCCCTACGATTTGCACGGCGGAGTTCGCTCCCGTGTGCGGCCGGAGGGCAGATGGCACCACCAGGGAGTTCCCCAACAATTGCAGTCTCAGGGTCCACCAATGCAACAACCCCGGAGGTGAGAATTGAACGATCGTCTAATACGTTCCAAATACGACAAGTGTGCAAAAGAAATTATGGATGGTAATGAAGGTCTTGATAAAAACAGCGCTTGTCTAACTACACGATAGTCAACTTAAATTCACCATTCACGCGATAAACGATGCAGTTTTGTACGTAAGATTTATTTTATTAGAAAGGCTCTATATCGACTCAGGGCCGACGGAGCAAAACATAAACTTCACGGAATAAGAGAACACCTTGTAGTTTTTCGATGACTACATTTATTCGCGTAACTGACCATAAATGTTTACATGTAATCAATGAATGAAAACTTAAAATTGATGTAAAACATTTAAACCGGTGCGATTAAGTTAATACTAAAGTGGAAAACTACAGATTTTATTTTTTGCGCCATTAGATCAAATAATAAAATGACTATATCTAATCGGAAACTTTGACCCTCTTTTGTTAGTAGCTTTGAACGCATAGCATTTGTAAATGTGGAAGGAATAAATGTTTCTTCAGATTACCACCGAAAACAGCACCTAGGCCTTTATATCGGGGTATTTAACAATTAATAACATGAGCACACACATGCATGTCCTGAGTTTAATTTTCCCTCGAACCCGCGACCCTAAGGTTAGCAGACAAGGACTTAACCACGCCGCCACAGAGGTTGATTCCCTAAATCTTTATAGTGAGTGATAGAACTACAGCGTAACAAGTTATAGGATGATTAGAGTTCATTACTGGAGGAAAAAATGAAATGAGGTAATCCATGAAATAATACGTTGATGCAAATGCTTAAATAGGGGGATAAAAACCGTTTAATTTGATTTGAAGACGCCTGGTGGAATCCCAGCGAAACTGTCGTCAACCCATGACTACCAACGGGGCAATGACTACCAAACCCGGAAACTGGAGAGATTCACGAATCCAGAACGCCACGGAAAACTACGATCCAACATTTTAATTTGAGGCTGAAGTGGATTTGTATTTTTCCTTTTACGATTGCACACCTCAAGGTTAAATGACGTCTCTCGTCATGCATTTTTCCAGGGTGTAGAAGAACAGGGTGCTAATTAATGTAGAAGGAAAAAACACAATTGATTTTGTGATTTTGAAAAGAAAACTAGCACAATCCTTCATGATAAGTGGCGAATCGTTGTGGTGAAAGTGCCTATACTAACAGTAAAGAGTTAATGACAGAAAACTCGTATGAGAGCAACAAGAAATGACTGATGAAGTTGGTCTCTCACGCTTTATGAGATGTTTGAATGCTTCATAATCATTCAAACCAGCGTAATTCTGCTGAAAACTTATCACAAACAAATTATTCTTAGTTTCATAATATTTTATGCATGCCACAAATATGTCGCGATTGCAGGTCTTACACGCCTGCGGATTTAAATAATGACATACTACATTTCAAGTATAGGGGATTTATTTTTCCTTGAGATACTATGAATACGTCTTGAGAGTCTGAGTACGTAAGGGAGTCCACGTAGGTGACGCGAGAGAGCAATTGGCCGAAGCCTTCCTTCCGATAGTCGGCCACCGCCAGAATCAGCTGATTCCTAAGGCCCGCGGCAGCGCCGCCACTGGCGAAACAGTGAACAGTGGCGGGAACACAAATAAACCGCAACGCAATTTTAATATTTGTGACGCATAATGCTGTCTTTTTCTTAGTTAACATTTACAATTTGTATACTTGCATGTGTTGATGATCTTGTGCCATTTTTCCACAGATATCGTATCATCCGAAAGAGGAAGGTGTGCCTGACATGCCATCGCCGCCTAACTAACTTCTGGGAGACGAGAGATGTCCGATTCCTGATGACCCTTTTAGCAGCCGAGATCTACAATCACTCCTAAATCCACTTCCTTCTGCCCCTGTGTTATATATTTTTAAAAACTTTGAAATAAAATTTTTTCAAATTATTAGCAGCTTTAACGTGCTTAAGTGTTGCGTGACAGACCAAGGTCACGCTTTGGAGTTCGGCGAGAGAAAACGATTATCTTACAAGGGAAGAGTCGCCAACTCAAACGACGTGATTCACACAATGAATTTTATATTTTAAGGAAACAGCATTCCCAGCATACTTTCTTCATAAGGTCATAGCATTTTCAGTAAGAGGCTTTAAATGATCTTTTCACAATATGATAAAAATTACGTACGATATTTCATCATATTTAATTACATTTTTTAGTCTTTCCACTAGACTTTCCACTTATTTTCAATTTGTTTGCTTGGGGTATTCTGTTGTTGCACTGCTAGTATGCTTGATGATACAACGACTACCTAGTATTTTTCTCCCACCTTCCTCCACTAAAGTCTCTTCTTCCTCGCAAAACTCCAATGAAATCTACTGTTACCATAGTTATACATCTATTATCTCGCTTTTGGGTGCCATTGTTTGATCATGAACATATTAATTACTAGTTTCTATCTTCCCAATCGTAGGACTTGGTAGATTTAGGGCAAATGTTCAACTTAACACTTCTCTTATACTATCTTCATGCCAATGAATACTACTTCCTCAAAAATCTCTCCAATTTTTCTCTACATATTATATCACAATTACTCTGTGCACTACACTATATTACAATTGATCTAAGCAATTACACTGTGCCCCACTACACCTATGTAGGTGGACAAAAACAGCCTGAATTCTGTACTTTCATCATTATTCTAAATAAATATTTGTTACAAAAAACATGTTTCATGTGCAAATAAAGCTAAGTGTTGTTGTATTTTGTGATCCACGTTTATATTGATTGTAATTGAATTGCGTTGTTGGACAATTTCCATGGTCATTTAGCAAATTTCTTCATAAAACCTGGCTTTATCAAAACAAAATGTTCGAAAAATTTTTCTAAAACCTCAAGGATCTTAAGTTGTTCATGCATGATTGCTGATTGCATGCATCAAATGCGCGATCAATATTTCAATCATGCATGGTTTTCGGTGTGTATACATATAACTACGCAGGTAACGCATTTTTCTTCAAATTTTGAAACTACTTACTTTCGGTTGACAGCACAGAAAATTAAGGTTTGACTAGAAAGAAAATTAACTTCATAACTCATGGGGAGCTGTAACTGAATTCATCACCAGCATTCATTACTGTTAGTAACTTTTCTTGTTTTTATACAAAGCCTACACTTTTTTCTAATTTATCTGTGTGGTATAAGAGATGCAAAAAAATGGGAACAATAACATTTATCACAATAAGCCTCATTTTTAATATTAAATTCGATAATAATGTAAAAAAATGACTTGAATGCAGATTCACGTTAAATTCCCATAGAAAAAGGTAACAGTATTGTAATATTGCGATATTGAAATATTGAGACTACAGATTTTGATTTTTACAGGTATTACCGAGATCGACTTTATAAAAATAAATTGATAAACAAATAAACCCTCAAATATGTGAATCTGATACTCCCATAGCTGAGAAAAATCCAACGAAACTAAAATTAGTCTTCGGTTACGATGATGATTTATGAACTTTGACCGCAAGCCCTTATGAGACATATGGTCACATAAATGGACACTCATTTCCATCTAGCCGCCGTGGCCCTTGGTCTCTACGCGGCGTCAGTACAGAGACGGAAGTATCCGCAGACCTGTTCCCCAACTTACGACAATATTTGCGGCTGAAGAGCAAAAAAAAGGACCCTGAATGACTGCTACCTCTGTGTCCACCTATGCAAATACCCTGGAGGTGAGACGAACATAAACTCCATGCATAACTTTAAATCTGTTAGGTCGTGTGTAAGAAAAATACCGGGGCACTTAATTCTAGTTCTGGACACTGAAAATTTTCAAAATAACATTATATCTTGTGAAGAAATATTTCATCCATGCAAAGATCAAAATACTAAAAATAACGAATCCATAACATTTTCTGAAAATGGAGGAAGCTAGCAATTTAGAACGTCTGTTTCTGCACCTTTCCTGACAATAATTATTGATGAAATAACACAATGGGGGAGTTTACTCGGAACCGAAATCGCAATTTTGTACACGAAATCGTTATATGGAAACGAAAAAAGAATTTTAGTGAAAAAATTAATCTTCTAACTACAACCATTCACTCATAAATCAAAAATTAAAATAAGCAAAAGGTGACGCCCACCGAAAATGCTGCTGTGATAACATTGACGTCATTTTCCTCCCATCCTTCACTGCTTTCAGGGGAGAGGAAGGGAGTGGAGGGGGATTCTCGGAAGATCTGCTCGCACAGATGCTGTCGCAATCATTCCCATTGGCCGAGTCAGCTGCGTCCCCCCATTGCGATAAGGCAAAGTAACTTCGCGGGCTCAGTTCTGATTCGACGAAGTCGATATACGTCAGAGATTGCACCACGCCCACTTTTCCGAAAGGGTTAAAAACATCAGTTTTTCGTCGCTTATAACTCGATAAATAATTGTCGGATCAAAAAACGGAAAAATACGGGTCTTTTTATTTTACAAACTCTATCAGATTCGACAATTAAAAAAATTTGGTAAACGACCCCATTGAGTGGAAATAAAATGGCATATATACATGGATGCTATGGATAGGGGTTCAAACAATAAAGAAGGCAAAGAGGTGGTTTGCCAACAAATAAGAAAAACTGAGCAGGAATAATTAAGTAGGAAGTGTTATTGGAAAGCATTGTTGATAGCGTCACATTAAGAAAAGTACTAGTAATGCTTAAAATAAACACTGGATGCATGTATAAAAGCTAGTAGACTCATAATACAACACATCCTTTTATTTGAATGGTTTCATCACTTAAATTCCATTATAGATCCAATAATGTAATTTTTTCCATATTACATTTTCAGTAATTATGCAAGTATAGAACCGTATGTTGATCCTCAAAATATAACGCTGGTCTAGAGACAGGAGTTCCCGATTCTAACCTGGTGTAGTTCTAGGACAAATGAACTTCTGTACTGAAGCTAGATCACCAAATATCGAAAAAAAATTATTTCTGTGATCAGGCAAATATTTCTTATCCTAGACAGTATATTTCGTTATTTGCGGATAATTACATCTACATCTACACGATACCCTGCAAGCCACCGCTAGGATGTGTGGCAGGGGGTGAAGATCACCAAGCATACACTATTATCATGTAAACAAGCAACTATAGGGTCTCATGCAACTAGATTGTTAGTATCTACATTATTTAAGGGATTGATACATGCATCATGCACTACAGACTACTCTAAAATTATTCCCCTATCTATCCCTTTGCTTTTCTGCCTATTTTGTTCTCTTTCAGTACGTGAAAAAATGCCATTTAGAATCTATCAATACGACAATCTATCTCTCTAATATTATTTATCTGGTCGAATAATACGCTGGTGTTTCTAATATATGCCTAACATCTTCAATAAAGCTATCCGATTGAAATTTCTCTAATACATTTAATCTGTACGTTAACCTACGCTCTGATAATGATTCCCACCCTAATTGTTGTATTAATTCTGAAACACTATTCAACCTATCGTAACACTTTTTAACGAACCTAGCTGCTCTACGCTGCACACTGTCTAGATCTCCGATCAAAACTAATTCATTCCGATAATTAATGCACGTGCACAAGAAATCTTGAAAGCAGCCGGCCGAAAATTAAGAGCTTAAATCTTTTCAGGTGGTAATTACGAGTGTGTGGTGAAGCTCGTGGGGCTTAAATGCTATCACTTGTTTGTGCACTTCTGCCGGACGCAAGCCGTTCACTTCCATACTCAGCTTAACTCCGCATCACGGCCTGCTTACCTCACCGAGGGCTAATTATACCTGACGCACAGCTGGAGGTGAAAAAGACAAAGAGATTATGGAGGATGAGGCGATAGGGAAAAACATTAGGCAGGGATTCACAAAAATGTACTCATAAACTTCGATTTTATTTGCCAAGACACAGGCAGTTTAACACGCCGTCTTCTTTCCTGGTGAAGGAGGAAGCATAGGGAGAGGTAAAGAGATATCGAGTATTCAAAGCCCAAACTGTTCTCTCGCTTCGCCTTCCCCTCCAGCAAAACGATCACGACCTACGTGAGCAAAAGTCACAGCGGCCAATGGGCTCTCAGAAGGAAAACCTCCGTCAGCGGAATGTATCGGATATAACGGGTATACGGGATTAAGTTGTCTCAGGCCTCTGTATAAAAGGGAGCGACTCCACTTCGCCAGGGAATTCGAGAGGACGATACGAAGTCAACCCCAACAGCTGAAATGGCCTCCACCCGGATGGTGTTCGCAGGTGAGTAGCCAATGGACGTCTCATCAATATCTCACATAAAAAAGTAACTGAGGATCATATGCTACATTCCCTTCGTGTATGCTAATTCGTGCTAATATCGGCTAAATTTCATACATTCGACGCACACTTTCAAGAATTTATTTGTCATTCCGAGGATACGAGAATGATGTATAGCCAATTATTGTTACCAGACATAATGTAAATGTAATAAAATAATATTTTGGCAGTAGTTAGTAATAACTAGAGCTGTAGATTATTATGTTCATCGTCTACATAGATGCGGGAAAAAAACCACCCGATTTCATGTAGGGGAGAAAAAATATAGGTTCAGAATTTTTGATACAATTGGTTCAATTATTCGCGATGAGCAATAAACAAACAACAGGAAATATTTCCACATCATACTAAACTCCGACCAAAGTTTTGACCACTATCTTTCATTATCAAGGCATCACATTTGAGTACACGAATCCCTCCAAATCCCTTCGTCCCCTGCTGCGTCCTTATTCCTTTTGAGCAGCAAAATGGTCCTTGCTGTTTGATAATGCTAACAGAATTGCTATTAATATGTGGGACTACCAAAAGGTGAGGCAATTTCCGTATTTCGTGATAGGTTGCTATTTGGGTAGTGTTAGGAAACTTATAGGGAACAGGGAAGGGTGGAGAGAAACCTGGTGCCGGCATTAGCATGCTCTAAACGGAAGACGCACTCCACAGACTCCAACCCTGGCCCTTCGTATTGTAGACAAGTAACCTATACACTACACCAACCTGCTTCACTACTTCTAAGAGAGTAGAAACTTATAGTGCATTTATGTAATGTAATGCATGTTCAATGACTGTACAATGACCCCCTGCCATTCACCCTAGAGACGGTTTTCAGGATACTTAGTTGCTGTAGATTTAGATAAGAGGACCACCAATTCTTAAGTTCTTAGTTTTCATTTTTAGTTTTCCACGTTTATTATAGCCACTAGAATGCCTAAGTGATGGGATCTTCTAGAACAATAATGGCCGGATTAAATTCAAAAGCATTAGCCCACGAGCTAGGGCAGGTCAAGCTATCTGGGCAGAATGTCAAATGGAAAGGGGTATAGCAGCAGGGATGTTCGAAGAAGACTCACTTTGGGAAAATATGGGTTATAAAATCAAAGTTCGAAGCATTGACATGGTGGAAGGTTGTCATGATGTCCATTAACGAGTTCTCTTAGTCACTTCCACAGAATTTTATTTCACAATCGACCGGTTTCGGCAGTTACGCCATCCTCAGGTACCTAACAATAGTTAGATCAATCCCAGTATATGAAGTCATGGTGGAGGGAGGGAGGAGGGTGGGGAGAGGGGGTTGAGGGTACGGGGAAAGGTGACGAGCAGCAACGGAGACTGGTTAGGGAAAGTGACGTCGTTTACGAGGCAGTTGGAGTTCCTCGCCAGGCCGATCGCCCGCTGCTCACAGGCCTTTTTTCGTCCTTTTTCTGCGTATTGAATGACCTTCGGGTGGAGGTCACTTTAGTGGCCCAATTCAAGAAGGTGCCGGGCGAATGCCGAAGAATCGTCTTTGTTTTTGAAGCATGTTCTGTGTTCTGTAGCCTTAATTTTAAAATGACGTCCAGTTTGGCTGATATAAAATCCTTTACAGTTATTACATGAAAGTTTATATACTCCGCTTCTTAAAATTTGTTCAATAAAATCCTAAGAATTATTTAACAAACGGCCCAAGGTATGAGTATTGTAAAACATGTATTGTGTGACGCTGATGTAAGCTGTATTGTGAAACGCTTGTCAATTAATATTTAATTATTTTAACGAGTGACAAAAATCTTACATTCTCTAAAAATGAAATATCTAATTTAAAATGCAAAAATTGTTAATATAAGTTCAAATTTATGTTTCGGCGGATGATTGTTTGAGATTGCAATAAGAATTCTTACAGTTAGCGGACAAGAACGAAAAAAAGTTTCATTCATATCCGTAAAATCGGACAAGATGGTTACATACTCAAAAGTTCTATTGAGTAAAATTGTTACGTTATCCGTCGGACTCAGGCTCTCGCGTAGCAATCCAAAGGTCTGCATAAATAAACCCCCTTCGTCCCTTTCAGCCGCCTTCGCCTGCGTTCTTGTGCTGTGTCTTACCGAAGTGTCAGCAAAAAGGAAGGGTTGCCCAACGATTTGCACCCAGGAGTACGCCCCTGTTTGCGGTCGGAGGGCAGATGGAAGTACCATGGAGTTCACCAACAGCTGCGAACTCGGTATCCACCAATGCAACAACCCAGGTGGTGAGTCGAACGATCATCTTATGCGTCTCATAAATAACAATTTTGCGAATAGAACGGACAGCTCGATGGCGTATGTCATCGGAACACCCCGATAAAGGGCTGATTTTAATTACCTAACTTCGTTACGATCAATTATATATTAATTAAATTTTATAATGATTTACAGATTAATTTTCCTTTATTGGGAGGGATCTATATAAGGAAGTTATATTTATACAATGGAATATACAGAAGAACTTAGCTTTATTAGATAGACTAATAAAATGACTGAGGCTCCTCAGAGATTTTTGCACTTTCTTGTAAGCTATCTTTAACAGAATCAATGATTGTGGAAGAAATAGCATACTTTCATAGCGTTTTAGAGTGAAAGGTTACTACGTGATAGAACGATCACAGTTTATTTATAAATGACAAAATTACGAGAGTTATTAGTTAAAATAATGTCTAATAAACTGAATGCCGATAAGAGGATTAATTAACAAAACAATATTATGTAACTACGCCATCGTTACAAATAGTAATTTGTCTTTTTTATAGTTTTAAGAATTGTACTTGCTATTATTATACCAATAGCAAAGTGAACATCGACTTTCTTTAAGTCAACGTCATCTGTCTTTAAACTCGGAAGTGATCTACGTAATAATGTACTTTCAATGGCTTCAGTGCATATCTTTTTCCGGTATATGCTTGGTGCGTATTTTACACAAAGAATTGCTTGATATTCAATCAGCCAAATAATACCATAAACTCAAACACTTCTTGATTACTTTCTTAGCCTTGCTTAGAGAACTCAAGGTGCAACAGTCCGATACATTAAAGGTTGCCTTTAGCCTTTCAATTTACGTATTATTAGTAAATGGGCAAACGTCGGTACTATTTGTACCGAGAGGTAGACGTATGTTATTGGTTATTCGCATATGATCATAACAATTCCTTTATTTGCTTGCATGGAATGTTAGAACAAACGTTCTTAAGTACTTACTCCAATGCTACTACTTTTTCTAAATGCTGCCGCTTAAATTAGGCTATGTGATGCTCATAACACTTTTTCAAAAAACGGGAGACGAAGATGAAAGTCGTAAAAATGAGAGAAAGCAAATAATAAAACATCCTATGGATACAATTACATCAAGGAAATAAACAAAGACTACTGCAGATGAATTTAGATTTTAATATGCAAACAAAATTTTAACAACGGTGGTTTGTGAGTAGACAAATTCATGTTAAAAAAAATAGTTGCAAATGGGAAAGATTAATTATTATATTATTAATATTGATAACTAAACCAATCAGGTAGCACTTACTTTAAAGCTCACCATATCGAGGTAATAAACAGAAATACACTGATTAGCTAAATAATAAAATACAAGACGTTGCAGCGTCCCTGCAGACTTACTATTCTATCGAGGGAAATTTGTTTAAAAAGAAGTTCCCAGCAGACGTCTTGAAATTCAGGACGTCACCGTGGGGGAAACATACCGATAAATACGTTCTTATTTTTCACTCTTTTTGCAAGTGCTTAAATGAGAGGCAATCAAACTTTAATATGAGAGTGAAGTGGATTGGTTTTTTTCCTTCTGTAAATACACACCGCTGGTATGTAATTGCAGAAGGAAGTCTTCAGTTTTCTCAGCAAAGCCTAGGATGCTGATAAATTAGGAAGGCATATTTTTGTCATTTTGAGAGAAAAATGAGCAAGACATTAAATAATAATCGGGAAATAATGTTAGTGAATGAAGCGAATATTAAGAGCAAAGAGCCGATGACGGAAAACTCGAGTTATATTGTCAAGAAAAGAGAGTTGATGTATGTCTTTCATGATTTCAATAAAATTATATTGATGAGATTTCGATAATTTTGATGTTATTAGTTGAATTTTTAAATTGATATTTGAAACACGTTAATTTCATGTCTTACTAATCTTGTCATTTTTTTTACAGATATCGTGTCATCCACAGCGGGGAGTTGTGACGGATCCGCCCACCACCGCTAACCATCTTCCTAAGGAGAATACACTCCCGATTCCTGTAGCCCGTTTTTAACAGGCGTCTGTAACCATCACTCCTGACACTACTTTCTTCTCTCTGTGTAACATATTTATCTCTAAAGGCACGCAGTAAAGTCATTTTAAATTATGAGAAGTGTTTTCTTAAATGTTGCGTGACATCCAACATCACGTTAGGGAGTTTCCCTTAAGGGAAAACGAGTCAACATTTGGCCAATTATGCACTTATTATGCACAAATTTTTGTATTGAAGGACACTTTCTTCATAAGGTAAAAGAAAATTATTAATACCCAGTGACTCATTGACATCCTTAAAAATCATCTTTTCGCAAAATTATTACAATTACATACGGTAGGTATTTTAATGTGTGAAACGGGGTATTTTGTTGCACTGCTTGTTTGCTTGAAGGTGGGAAAAAGTTATACTTTTCTCCTACCTTCTATCGCTGATGAATCTCCCTTCTCGTAACATATTATGCCTTAAATATCATCCAGGATTACCTTAATTATTCCTGATAGCAGGATTCAGTAGATTTATGGCACTCGTTCAACTCCACTCATCTCCTACACTATCTTCTTGTCAACGAATTATACTTTCGTTTCGTACTAATTTATAGTAATGCATAACAATTCGCAGCACTGTAATCAAATGTACCATCGGAGGTGTTCAAAACAACCTGCCCATGTTCTCTGCTTTCTTAACAAAAACTTGATAATTATGTGTTGACCAAAATAGACATGTTGAATATTTAAAAAACTGCATACTACCCGCTTTGATGATAAAACACGACAAGTGTCATCCAAAAGAGAACATCATAAGGTGACTGCACAGAATACGTCCGTCATTAATGAACTCGGTTTGGTGGAGGGAGGGAGAGACTAGTGTTGTGGAAGGGAAACTTAAATCCAATTCAAATGGAAGGAACCAGGGAGAGATCAAAGAGGTTTTAATAGAAGTGGGTGCGGCAATAAGACCAGAACGCAAGGATATCGTCAACGTAACGGTACTAGCAGCTGAGGTTCTGTATTCTATTTGAATCGGACAGAAACAGTATTTTCTCTAATACGTCCAATACTAGATCCGTGAACAGAAGTGATAAAGAAAAAATCCTAGCCAATCCTTGGTTTTGACTGTAATACTCTCCGCTCAGACAGAGTGGTTCTGTTTTGCACCAAGTACTTCTGTTCTATTTTCATCTACAGCTACATGTTACGTGGCTTCGTGGCATGGCTAGCTTCCACAGGGTCGAGTGTCAAAAGGCGATCGGTCATCACCTGTTTGGTGATATGTGGTCGGCATGAGGTTTCGATGAGAAAAAAGTTTGGAAAACTTGATGTAAAAAGAATACTCGATTCTCAGAAACCGCACGAGTGAAGAAAACGGAAATCCAGCAAATCAATTGCGAGCCAACCAGTCTATTTTCGAATATTTTCTCTTCACGAAGGGGTTTGTCGTTGCGTATACAAATATTTCGAGGAAGAGGAAGCTGTGATCGGAAAGAGAATGTAGTAAGGAAAGGGGTAAAGAGTGACGGTGTTCAGCACGTAGGGCAAAGAGACGAAAGCAAGCGCGTGGATTCTGAGAAGTGCTGCGGGAAACGCCAGCCAGACAGTCAAGGCCTTTCTCTCCTCCCGCGGCTCCCTCGGTTATTCCCCGCTGCGTCAAAAGCACTCCACCCTCCAGCCCCTCGTCATCAGCCAATCAGCTTCGCCCGTGAGTGAAATATCATCATACGCTGGGGGCGCACGCGGGACAATATGATCTAAAGAGCGCGCTGCTGCCACCATCACAAGAGATTAAAAACTCAGGAAAGGTAAGCAACAGAAGTACAAAAATGCCCGCCTACAGGGTATTATTGATTGTTGAGTAGAACCCCAGGTACTTTACTGATGTTCAAATTTCGTTCCCCATAAAATCAATTCATCCGAATTTGTTAGGAGTTAGACATATGTCAAGCAAGCCTAAATTTTACATAACTTCTGAATTAATATAATAATTATAAATATTTATTTCATTGAAAATAGATACAAAAAATAATTAAATAAACATAAAAAGAGAGTGAAATTAGGCACCCCTGTAGGAAAATTCCTTGGTTGGGGGTTGCCATTCCTAGACTATGGCGTTTTGCGAAAAATTTAACGGGTCAAAAAGAACAGGATATGTAAACATTAAAAATATTGCATATTATATTACTATTCCCTATGGCCAATTTAACAAAACTAATATACGTTTCAACGTCTATATTTACATAAGCAACTACAGACTCAGAAAACGAGTTGCTAATTACAAATTCATAGACAGTGAAATTGAGACAAATATTGACACCCGGCCCGTATTGATAATATCGGAAAAGAATTAAATTGAAATAATCGTTTTGGAAGAGATTTTATGCAATCCATCATCAATTATTTCATCCCTTTCTCTTGAAGGCTTCCATGGTGTATTTTTTTAACTAGGGGGTTCTACCGACATATATTCCACTTCAGTCCATATCACATAGATACGAACTTCTCTTGGATAAATGTGGCAAAACAGTTGTCAAGCAACATGGACCGGCACAGAAAAGAACTAATCACACGTATAGGTGTGCTGACTATAATACTGACCCTTGACCATTTGTTGGGTAGGTAATAATCCAGTAAGTGGCAGATATTTCACTTTAATACCTGTCCCTGTTTGAGCGCTGAAATCTTCAATCTTCTGACACTTCAATATCGGAAATCTGTCAGTTGAATGGGAAATTAAACCGCAGACCCCTTGGCACCTCTCGTCAACCAACCCTGGGTTTCTCTTTACCCTTTCTCCGCTCCCCATAAATATTCTACGGCTCCCAGTTACTCAACTATCCTTTGCGATTCAAATAACAGCTTTAGCCTTTCGTAATACAGCAATATCCACTCTTCAACACTATATTTTCCCATTAATCTGCTTCGACTGAGGTTAGAATCAAGTTTCAACGATGACTATTTTTCCGGCAACTTGGGAAAAAATGATCAAGTATTCCCCGGGAAACCCATTTTTACCAGATACAACTGTATTTATATACCTCACAATCACATTTTGAGGAGGGTATTTCGTGATCAGTAACATTTCGAGGTAAAATATTGCTGAGGTAAATTAGTACCCCATTTGGATATCCGGGCGGAGACTAATCGTGAGAGCACATAATCAAGAGTGATAAAAATTTTAGGACATTAATATGGGACGCGTTGTCGCTTTGAACCTGCGGAAGTCTAAAGACTGTGAAAGAAAAGAACTGCGTTAATATTAAGAGCTTGGCTGATAGGAGAGTTGAGTGTAGGGTCAAAATAATCTTTAGGATTGGTGACTTGTGATGACGATATTAAGCAAGAGATCGAAAAACAGCCTCTGACGGGAGGGACTCTCGTTTCTCCCATGTGATCCCCCTATACATTTCAGCTACCATCGCCTGCACCTTGCTACTGGGACACGAAGAGGCGTTAGCTGCCACATCCCCGTGTCCGACAATATGCACGTTGGAGTATTCCTCCTTGTGCGGCCGGAGGGCTAATGGGAGCACCAAGGAGTTTTCCAACGGATGAGGATTCTCCTCAGAATCCAAAAGTGCAAATACCCCGGAGGTGAGATGATATGTATTTCCAACGCGTGACTACGTGAAGGAAGAGACAATGAGGGAATTCGAAATTCGTGCGAGAGCTTTCGTGGGTTTCGTTTTGCGGTTTCACTGCGTGGATTACATTATTTGGTTTCATTTTATATTTACGAATTTATGGTTATAATTAGGGATGGGTCGGTTCCACTTTTTTTCGGTTCCGGTTCGGTTCTTAACTTCGGTTCTCGGTTCCGATTCTCGGTTCCGGTTCTTAATTTACCACTTACTTTGCATTGCTCAATGGTAAGATAAGGTAATCAATAATCATTTTCAGAGACTGAATTAGAATAATTCGCGACTTTGAAGCATCTAAGTACACTATTTCACCAGGTTTTAATGTGAAGCCTTCACTTTCGGAGTGTGAGTAGGATCAAACTGGTTTTCGCGCCAATTTTTTCGGTACCGATTATTTGTGGCCTCGGTTCCGGTTCCGGTTCTAAGCTCAAGAACCGGTGGAACCGAGAACCGAATAACCGAACCGACCCATTCCTAGTTATAAGCATTATAATTTTATTATATTATGATTAGATTATATTCTATTTCTCGTTATATTAAATGATATTAAATATTTAATTGACAACAGGGTCACCTGTATGACAGCAAGCGTCTTCCTACAGGCTACACTACTCAGGAATAACACTTTATGAAAATACATGATGATGAAAAGAGCAGTCACTCTTTTCACACTATATTTTAAAATACCGACCAAGTTTTCGATAGCTGAGTGTCAAGGTCTTTTAACTTGCACCTTCAATACCCATGCGTGTGTCTCATTTTCAAAAATTACGCCTGGTAGCATTAATTAAATTTGAAAATAGAGCCAAAACAAAATTGCACCGTCCCTAATAATTATTTTGACACACAATACGGAGTTTGGTGGACATTCATCTTCATGGTTGCTTTTGCAAACGTGACTGAGTGGTGACCTAGTGGCTGGAGGGTTGGACAGTGCACAGAATTCGGGGAACCCTCTTCATAAATATCAACTTCGGCACAGATTCCTCTGAAAATCACTGCTCCTGCGGGGATATCAAGTTTGAGCCCATGACATCGAAATTAATTATTCTGGCCATCCCATCAGTTCTGCTTTGACATTGCAGACAAACTTTCTACGCTAAATTCTTGATTCAACAAATGTTAGAGCAACTAATTACCAAAATATCGACTTCCGTGTTACGGTGTGTGTATAGCTTCAAGGTACACCAAGCACAGGCGAACGGTACAGTATTGAGCAAGCAGTACCACGTTGGCTTTTTACTTAAGTCATTGTATATTACCTTACAGTCCTGTTTCGCATATTTTTCCCAATAAGTTTAGCCCGGAAAACTAGCTGTCGTGCATTTAAGAAGGAGTACCTACTGTTCGTGTTTATGAGATCCAACAGCTTAGGCTATTTTGCACTGCATATCTAACCTGAATTTAAACCTAAAGGCAGACGCTGCCCGTGGCGGGATTTCAAACCGCGACCTTTCGTTTGCCAGGCCGACGCGTTACCGTTATTTGCGGCCGGCTTGAGCCTTAATGAGGAATACAACCCACAGATTAGGAAATAAATGAATTCTGCAAATATGTTTTATTTATGCAAGATGAATTTAGTAATGAAAAGTAAATGAAATGGCAAGGATTTCTTCCTTTACTTTCTTTAAATGGAAACTGGAGGAAAATAGTGGCGTCGTCTCAGCATCTGTACCTTTTGCAATTAACTTAAATGAAAAATTTAAACCATTATATAAGCATGCTGAACAAAACTTCACAAGTCAAGATTATTTCAGCAATAATGATTGATTTAAACTGATTGAAGCTTTTTGTTCGTTGACAAAGTAATAGGCACATAAAATACAAGAGTTAAAAATGATTTTAATTAAACTAGTATTATACCGGATACAATAGCTTCAACTATTCCACAGATACTTTCATTGAGAAGAAGGGAGGGGGGGTGGGGGGGGGGGAGAGAGGAGGGAATGACTAGATGGTGAGTAAAGGGGGGGGGGGCGGTGTCAAGGAGAGAATTAAGGAAAGGAAGGAATAGGATGAAGCACTCTAAGGAGTTTGTCCTTGGGACTGTATTAGGGAAGTGGTGGGTTATTTGAAAAAGGAATAGCTAACAATGGGGAATGGATTCGGAAAAGTTGGTCATTCAACAACAGGTTATTATCACTATGTATAATTTCCCACTGTTCCCATGCGTCCAATCTTGGGCCTTTTCTTTCAATGTGCAGAATTTCCGGATCAAAGTGGCAGTGGTCCATCCCCTTCCCGTTTCCTATATATTGCGCTGCGGTCACGGAAGTTTACCAAGTGTACACCTGATGATGGCTTAGTAAGCCGAAACACGTGTTGTGTAATTTTATTATTTTAAAATATATTGTGGAAAAGTGCTATAGTTTTTTTTACTCATCCAATATGTCTAAATTCCACTACGTGACGCCTGATACTGTGGACCTATAACTTTTAATTGACGTAAAATTAATATCGCAAAGTCGTTTTTTCTTCAAAGTCATAACTTGAAAAAGGCTTGTTTCTTTATAGTTAATTAACCGGTGTTTCAACTTTTTGGAAATTTCAAACAATGGTATTGCATATTTTTAATAGTAGGTATAAACTAATGGGGCTGTATTCTTTTCACAGATATCTTCTCA
Source organism: Platycnemis pennipes (assembly GCA_933228895.1). Lineage (NCBI taxonomy): Eukaryota > Metazoa > Arthropoda > Insecta > Odonata > Platycnemididae > Platycnemis > Platycnemis pennipes. The sequence goes on from OW121850.1 coordinate 118,703,044, forward strand.
TCCAAGAGGGGCAGGTGCTAAGTGTTTCTCATTACCAACGAATGATCAACTGAGCAAAGCGAATAGGCACCCAAGCGGGTGTTTGCACTCTTGAAGTTCCTCTTCATTTCCTGCCTTCGTCAAACGTTTATTGATGACCGCCAGATAAACACATAATGAAAAATTGTAGGTATGGGTGTGATAAAACTCAATAAAGACTCGGAAAGACGTCATTCATAGCCATATTTTGCTGAAGAAGAGAAAGAAAACAATTGAAAGAAGGAAAAAGTGACCACGACGCATAATGAAATAATTGGAGAAAGTATTCGATATTCAACTGTTCTCGCAAGCGCGTGCGTAACTGTCACTATCTTTATTTCAAATTTATTGGCTTTAATAATGTTGTAAAGTATTAAATTTTCAATAAAAATCCATTTTAAATATCCATGTATTATTACTCAATGTTTTTCATAAGCTATTTTTAGACCAAGAACTAATTTTTATCATGTAAAACAACGGGAAACAAGAAAACTTAAAATTTTTGTTTTCATGAGTACAACATTAACTACTACTTACTATAATAAATTACTGGTTGTCCTTTTGTGGTCCATTTAATGACCAGCATTTAACTTGAAGACAGTAATGCTCAAAATGCTAGAATGTTTTAATAGCACAATAGAATGAACGTATGCCTTTTCATACGCTGCTAGTAAATTCAGAATTACTTGTCACAGCTATTCATCTAAAGTGGGAAATTCCAGTTCTCCGCCACCTCTGTCCTTCTCGAAGAGAAATGCTCAAAATCCATATCTTTCTACTCTCATTTTCTATTCACAACTACCAGTTTCCCGGAAATACCTCCTTTCTAGAACAGCAATATTCTCAACAATTCTCTAATTCCACTAATCACAATGCTTGTGTGAACTAATAATATCGATTTTTTCCCATTTTACACATGGTTAATTCACCTTAAAAAATATGAGGTTATTTCATCTGGCTGCGTACCAATACACACTGACATGTTTATCAGGCATTCTAATTCCTAACATCAGCAAATGATCATATAGGGGGACATTGATGGGTTGTTATTTGAGGGTTATATTTTGGGCAGTAATTTTTTTAAGCTTTCCACTGAACGATCATCTTCTTACGAGTGAATCCCACCCAACTTGCGTTACATTCAATTTTCCTCACTCCAACTTTATATTCCTCGTTTTTATTCTCAGAATGATCTCATCCATATTTCCTTAGATATAAAATCGAGGATTACAGAAATTGTATCAATTCCCCAAACAATAGAGCCATGGCAGCTCCATCATACCTGAAGATCACCTTCCGCATTGTATCAAATCCTTAAAGTGCTTCAAGTCCGTTTCCCCTCAGTATTAGTGCATACCTTCGACGTCTCAAGATTTGTTAGTGGCTACATCTTACATTGCCATTCTTTTTTTACCTGCATAAATTAACATGTTACCATTAAACTTAGTTTCTACAAATATTCCAAAAAATGTATAGTATACAAAAATTATTTGAGCTTAAATTTTATTCTCGTAGGTTTAAAACATTTCAGTTACTAAGGACTGACACAAATTCTCTTACAAATACAAATATACTGCAACTGACAGAGTAAATAACCAAATATTCTCTCCTATTGCTTGAAGGTTGAAACATATTCAATGCTAATAATAATCTCAGCGGAATAAATCTTATGATTAATATCTGTAGATGATAAATATTAACTATTAAATCGAAAATTATAAATATGGCAAACAATACAATAGAAAATAACGCATTTTTTTAGAAAATAACGCTACAATCCTCGCCTGCTAACCTGAGGGTCGCGGGTTCGAGTCCCGCCTGAGTGTGTTTTTTCACCACTCAGGACATGGCTGTGTGTGCTCGTCTGTTGTTACATTGTTAAATACCCCGATGTAAAGGCCACATGTGCTGTTTTCGGCGGTAGTGGAAAATAAAATTTTGGTAGGCAATAACTCCTTTCACGTTATGTATGTGGCATGGACTTCAGGTTGGGACACAATCAGTGTGAACGTGTAACGTGTAGTGTGTACGCGAAAAGCAGCGAAGATAGCGCGTGGAATACAGGTAACAGGTACAGGAATGAATTAAAATGGGAATCATTGTCAGATCGCAGGTTGAAATTTGGACTTAATCTCCTGAATAAATTCCAAAGATAATATTTTCAGTGATGACGTTAAAAATATTTTGCGACCCCCAATATACTATGGTAGACTGGACCATGATTACAAAATTAGAGAAATTGATTGCCGAACTGACAGATTCAAAATGTCCTTTTTTTCTCGTAAAATTAGGGATACGAATAGCGGTAAATATGTCCAATACGAGTGATTCAATCCATAGCATAGGTAATTGCATTTTGGTGTAAGGACTTGAAGGTAACCCAACTAACAGCACGTTTTTGCATGCTTAGTTTGCTATTTTTATCTTTTTAAATATTGCAGTTTAGAACCGTATATAAATATTAATCCTTTTTTATGCATGATATGTAGTGCATGTTTGGTGAGAATTCACCCCTTGCCACACACCCTTGAGGTGACTTGCCGGGTATTATGTAGATGTAACGGACGCAACCACCATTTACGTTTATACGTGAACGCGAGGAGATTGCCAACTTTCAGACTGGGGAGGTGAACGTGTGTGTGAAAAGCAGAAGGCAAACGGTTGCCAATCATAAAACAGGAAACCAGAGCCAGTCCTAAATTCGCCTGGGGATATGCATAACCGGATACATAATCATCAGGATGCTTCTAAAACTTTAATATCAATCCTGTTCATGGTCTTCACTTCCCAGAAACTGCATGTGGAGAAATTTTAACGAAGGCAGCCTAACAAGAGAACCCGACAACTCCGCAATTACCTTCGAATATTATTCCTGGGCATTCTGTCCATCACAATGCTACTTTCAATTTCCTGGCCTCACAAAAACGTAAATACTTACGAAATAAGGCAACTTCAATTGCAAGCAGGATCGAATACATACATTCCATTTGCATTTACTGGCGTAGCTTCATACTTCACGAAAAAAGCCTCCCTATAGAGTGCAAATTAACCTTACAGCAATTAACATATGATGTGGCAGAAAAACCTAAGGAAGATACAATGCAAAAACTCATTGAAGTTGAAAAATAAAACAATTCAGAGTATTGTGATCTTCAAGATTCATTATTTTCCAGATTATTGCATATTAATGAGCTATTTTTTTATCTTAAACTGAACCGTGTTACTTCAAACAGGATCATATCTTTCTCTCTCAGATTGTGATGTATTAAAACACAAAATCACAAGATATTTGGAACAAAAATCTCTCAAAGCGCACTCAAAGTTACACTAAATTTCTATACAACAAATACCCTCTCCGTTGCAAGTCCTCCTCAGCCATAAGTTTGTAATTCGAGTGAATTTCTCAAATACTTTAGATTAAAAAATTTCTATATAAATATACTACATTATGATGTATACCTACGTAAAATTATTAAATTTGGCACATTATTTATTTCCTTGCCTGTGCCATCCCCTCGAAATGCAAGGTTAATCAGACAATCTTCAATCAAGGGTAGGAATAATTGCTCGGACAAGCGGGTCGATTCTGTAAATGTCATAGGCGTCATAACCATTGTTTTTATGACGAACCGTCATACTTATGACGATCCGTCATCAGGAGCGATTCTGTAGATGTCATAGGCGTCATAACTTCGTCGTCGCCGTCATAGCGTATGACGGTCAAAATTCTCCGTCATACCTCAGTCATAGCCGTCATAAGGACTCAGAATAGGAGAGTTTTTGTTCAAAAACGGTATCTTGAGGTTTTGTTTTGTAAAAATGACAGAGATCAAGGTGACAGGTAAAAGCACAGCGATATTGTAATTAAAATTGTGAATTGTAATACGCAAATCCTCCTTACATATTTATTATCGATAGAATGGAAGCGCTCTAATTCCTTGCTATTTGCAGACCAATCGAAGGCAAAGACAAGAACGACGACAATTTCGTCTTATTCGCCGGTAGTTGAGGGATACACACATCCTTTATAAATAAGCGAAGAATATTTTAGAACTCTTCTGAATTTCAAAAGGACTGGCTCGCGATATATATTTGAAAACTCGAACGTTCCGTGCATTTGTAAACCAAATTTTATAAAATAAATAAATATGAGACAGAATAAAACAAACATTTAACACTAAAATTACAGCTAGCTGCTATAGCTATGTTAGAAGCTAGTGGTCGATTTAGAAAGGTATTTGTAATGGTCGGTTTACAGAGGGACGTGGGATGAAGTCCGTGGGCTACTTCAAGTGAAGACACAAGGTATATAAATGCAGAACCCATAAGTAAGAAAAATATCTACTCCCAAAAAAACATATGATCATAATAGTGATGAAGTACCAGAAACACTACACTCCTTATAGAACTTCAGACTCAGACATTTAAAATAATCCTTGCACACTAAATTATCACAATACCTGTTACGCATTGCACATTAGTGGACTGTTTCAGATTACATCTGTTTTGTAGAACATACACATGATCAAATCGTATTTCTAACAGTACGCATTCACGACAGCATTATATTTTAGTGGACTATTTCAGATTACATCCGTTTTGTAGAACGTCCGTACTACTTATACACTACGTTGGATATGTCATCATTATAAAACCCATTCGTTCTTAAGTTGCTATTCAGCTACATTAATATGAATCCGTGAATGAAAATAACATCAGTACATGGCATGCAATAATTACTTTCGAAAGATTTGACTCTAATACTCTCTTGAACGGACTGCATCTTCATTACTTGTTTACAAACATTCCACGGCTGACGAAATGTGTCGAAGGCTCCCATTGGCTTTTCTCATTTTCTTGGGACTACCAACATACGAAATTCTAGATTTTCATGGCGATGCGCAACTGTTCACTCGTCATCCGTATAGGCGTCATAAGCCTTATGACGGTAGCTTACGGAATCGCTCGAATGTCATAGCCGTCATAAGGTGCCCGTCATAGCTATCACCCTTATGACGCCTATGACATTTACAGAATCGACCCGAAGGTAGCGATTTCAATGGTAACTTCAAGCCAAATTCGACATTAGATGACATTTCACTTTCTGGTCTTTCGATGGAAAATATTACTCAGAAAATTTGGAAAACCGCAGATAGGTGGATATTAGATGATTTTTAAACATGGTATCGAGTCGCTAAAATCAAGACGTTAACATAGAGGGGAGGAGTGGGATCTCAGCTAATCCTTGATCTGTTGAAGTCGCAATACCTTACGTATGTGCCGCAAATAAGGATTTAATATACCGCACAAAAGACGCAGAAGATTAAAATAGAATGTTGCTAATTACGAATACCATTAAGGCTGAATGAATTTTGAAATTTTGGGACGTTCATTAGTGCTATATTGTCTCTAATGGGATCATACATACCCAGAAAACGTAAAACATGTAAATCATGAAAAATCTAAAAATTTACTAGCAGAGGAGACCGAGGAAATTCAATGGGAGGGAGAACAATGACTTTAATACTAATACTCTAAGAGTAGAGGAGTGATTCCCATCAAGAATCGAAGCTGAATTTCTGTTCTGGATCTACCACCACAAAATCTATCCCGGAATATTCAATTCCCCGAATATATTATTTCCTTAAATGTACATACACTACAAAATATGAAGTAAGACATTCCAATATAGATCGATCCTAATTCGCCCCCATTTATCGTTACCTTGAAAGGCCTATAGTTATTGTGACCTTTGGTTACTTTACTCAGTGAAAGAAAAAAATATATGCATTCTCAAATACTTTAAAAGCAATTTCTGAGAATGTGTTGCAAACAAAATGTATTGTCACAACAGTAATGTAAACTAATGTAGAGACATAATTTCCCTCGGGAATCGAACCAGGACATCTACAAAAATAAAAACAGTTTCCTGATGCCCTGAAGGCTGCTAGAAACGAAATAACTTTGAACATCTCTCTAGGGCTAACTGTTATCGAGATGGAACATACACATCCTGCCAAAAATAAAACAAAGTCACCCCAATTCTGTTTCATACATGTAGATTTTATCATATTTCCTCTTTACTTTTATCAAGTGTTTTTTTATTTCAACAGTTTTACGGTATTCTATTTTCGAGTTTACATGCTAAATACTATCGTTTTGTCTTAAAAAAAAGGGGATAAAAGGGAGTGATTGTCATTTCTACCACTAATTCCGATGCCACGTCGTTTAAGGATAATCAGTCGTTGTTCCCTTCACTGAAGATAACAAAAGATGGCTAATATCGGCGGATTAACTGGTGCCTTTAAACAAATTCAGGCTCTCTTCAATAAATGTTCCTCCCTACGAAGGCAGCATTAAAGACCTAATAGGCGTATTTGTACACGGGTTAATTTGCTCACAATTCCCTTCAATTTATCTTGGATAGCAGCTTTTTTTAATATGAGATCAAGTTTACATCCGGAAATAGTAGGTGAAAGGGTGCGCGAATTTCGCACCTTAGTCGCAATTTTCCGATTGGCACGGCCACGAGGAATTCCCATCACGTTTTCCTCGAGTCGTGCCCGGGAGTCAAGTAGGCACGTGAATGGCTGGGCGCATGCTTAATGGGACTCCGAGTGGAGATCTTTCACTTTGACCTTCGCCACTATACGCACGGTGCATTAGGGATGAGTGTTACTTTCGCGGTGAAACCCCGCACCGAGAAGCACGAGGCGAGTTATTTCCTTGTCTTGACGTAGCTGCTCTCGCCAGTCAACACACATGCAACCTTCCAACGACCCACAGGTAACCGTAGTAAAGTTGTGCCAGAGTATCACAGCCGATCTCAGCATTGAGAAGCAAATGCCTTTGGCTGTTGTTTAAAATAATGGGGGCGTTTACTCGGAACCGAAATCGCAATTTTGTACACCAAATTGTTAGATGGATACGAAAAACGAATTTTAGTGAAAAAATTAATCTTCTAACCACAACCATTCACTCATAAATCAAAAATTAAAATAAGCAAAAGGTGACGCCCACTGAAAAAGCTGCTGTGATAACATTGACGTCATTTCCTCCCGTCCTTGACTGCTGTTAGGGGAAGGGAAGGGAGTGGAGGGGGTTCTCGGACGGTCTGCTCGCACAGATCCTGTCGCAATTGCTCCTATTGGCAGATTCAGCTGTGTCCCCCCCTTTGCGATAAGGCGAAGTAGCTTCGCGGGCTCAGTTGTGATTGGACGAAGTCAATGACGTCAGAGGTTGCACCACGAACACTTTTCCGAAAGGGTTAAAAACATGTTTTATTTTTCGCACATTTTTCGCCGCTTATAACTCGAGAAATAGTTTACGGATCAAGAAACGGAAAAGTATGGGTCCTTTTAGTTTACAAACTCTATAAGATCCGTAAAAAAATATGGTAGCATTTTAATAGAAATAGTACTGCACTTATGTTATTGTTACCAACTTAGGTTTGCCAACAAATACAACATAATACCGTTTACTACCTGAAATATAATGCCTGTTGGTAAAGGAAAATTTACCCTAAAAACGTTTAGAAAATATTAAAAAATATTTAAAAACTATTTTACAGGGAATTGAATTTCATGAACTTTTATAGCATTTTTTATATAATTCAGTACATTTTTATAATTTTCATTATATTTAATTATATTTTTATTTGAAATTATGATTCGTACTTAAAACGTATGTATTTGCTTGATCACGGTAAAACTATTTATAAAACCGCAACGGCGACTAATCTGCCATCTATGGAATATTATGGGAAAACGAATGCCTTGCCGTTGCTCTTCGTCTTTACATCAACTTGTGCAGCTGCAGCCTTGCTGTTAATTTCCCGCGATTTTACTAATTTTTTGTGGCCTCCACTACACTTCTTGCGTTCCTATTATGACATAAAGGAGATTTTGCCGCATAGAGACACTCAGCGCTCTTTATATTCTTCCAATAACAAGGGAACTGCGTCGAGCAGTGAGGTGTTGACATTCAATGCGCTTCCGGCCATGTTTGTTTCCTTTTTTCATGTTTCCTATTTAATGTAATAACTCAGGTTACGAGAATACCTATCACAGCGGTGAGCAGCTCATTTCATCGGCTGTTGCACAAAACGATTTTTTGGAAATAGAAACTTCTATGCCGTAAAACGTTTTATAATACCAATAAAACGGTTTGATCTTGAGCAAGCACATTTTCATAAAATTAATTGAATTTATCAAACATTTCACCGAAAATTTTACTTTTGAGTAACGGACACAAGAAAAATACGTTTGTGCCTGGTGATAACTCACGCCCTGCTCCACATATTCTAAGTAACTTGCAGGCTTAGTCAATAGATATAATGTCTGGATTTGCACCCGCAACCCCTGTGGTGCCAAGCCTGCACGTTACAGGCTAGGCAGTCTTGGCTACCTGGCTATACTAAGGCCATTTCATCATTTGAAGCTGGCCACGGTCCGTAACGTGCTGACCTGGCAACCCAAAGTTTGTTGGTTGAAATCACGCCCAGGGCATGGATCAAAATTCTTAGGTCAAACGGTGCAATATTAACTTAGTCGGTGGAGCACCTAAAAAAAAGGGGATCGGGTTGGTGGCTAGAGTACTGGCATCCCATTCCGAGGGCCCGGGTTCGATTCCCGGCAGTGGCGGATTTTCCAGTGGAAAACCGGTCCCCACTTGAATGTCTAGTGGAGGGCATTTCAAGTTCAGCACTCCGTCCGTCGGATGGGACGTTAAGCCGTGGTCCTCTTCGCGCCTTTCGTTAAGAGTAGGCTATTGCCGACGCCGGGTTTCTCTCCACCCTTCCTCCGCTCCCTAAAAAACTCATATCATTGCCCAATTACCCACCTATCCTTAATAGCGTGAATAACCTCAGCTGTCGGTCGCCTCCCCTGAATAACCAACCAACAACAAACAACCAAAAAATATTAATGACTACTACTACCACCTAATATTTGAAGGTTTAAATAAAATTTCAGGGATAAAACTTAAGGAACGAAATGCAAGCTTTGCACTGGCTCTTAATTAGGAAAAGATTTTGGTTAAGTCACGATTTAGTTCAAGTACATAAATACCAAATTGAGCTGCTGCTATACTAAAAATAACACTGAAATAGACTGGGAGACATTCGAGGCACATTTGACATGGGAGGAACGGTAAGTGAGGAGAGAGGATTGCTCTAGGAGGAAGAAGGCAGATTAGGTCGACGGCGCAAGTAAGTGCAAAAGGCAGGCCTTCTTCGTTTGTCACTCGGTCTAAACATATCATTTCCGCCATTATTCTGTCTCACCACAATTCGAATGCTTCCATAACGAAACGCAATTTAATGTTCAAATGATCTTTTAAAAAATAATCGTAAATTCATCCAATTGAACTCTACATATAATCAATCGTTAAAATACCCACATACTCGTAAAAAATTACGACTTAATACTCTTGGCTTCAGGGTGTTAATTTCATCCCTTTGGTTGATCCAAGGTGATTTCCTTCACCAAAGGATGCTATGTTCAAAATACATACCTGCGGGTAAGAAATCTGATCAACAGCGACATCTAATATGCGTCGCGAGTCTGGTACTTTACGACGGGGATTTTTGGAGAGTGCATTAAGATGGAGACGAGGCGGGAAGAAAATAAACTCTTGAGACGGAGACGAAATGAGAGATTGGTTTATTTTCGGAGGAATAAAAAAATAAAGGAAGAAAAAACTCGCCATTTCCTCACGTCCACTTCCATGAAGAGGGCACGAGGGTCCGGTTTACTCGACAAGCGGTCAAGGACTCTCCAAATCAACTCTGGACTTTCCCCCTCCCTCCAATATCGCTCGGGCAACAGCCAATCGCTTTCGCTTCTCATCTTCCCTTCCTTCAGCCGCGGTGGGGAATATAAAACGATGGAGATCGCGGCCGAAATCACGACTGAATCCGGGGAGACGGAACAGGAGTAACGCAATTGGTCGACATGGCTTCTACCAGGATGGTGCTGATTGGTAAGCATCGAGGAAACAATTTTATCATTGTCTGGAGTCCTCTAAGACGGGATCTATTGCGCCCGTTTCCCCTTCGTCGATAATTTTGCATTAACTTAGAGCAATACTCCTTCAGATGATCTCTTCCCATCAGCCCGGAGTTCACGAGTAACTCGGGTGAAAATAGGAACGCTTCCAGCGCGAACGAGAACCAAATTAATTATCGTATCAAACACTACAGAGCCATTAATTTTCACGCCGAAACTTCTAATTACTATTCATAAGGCAAGAATATAATCTTTTTATGACTCTCTGGCAGTTGGAGTGGAAGCACTTACCATTTCATTGATTGGAAAAAAATATTATTTACTCAAGCAGGTTTCAAAAGAGCAAATTATTTTATACAACATTCAAGAATGGTTTCACCTAACAGTTAATTTTCGCGCTATGAGAGCGAAATTCCAGTTGCAGAGGATAGAGAGTGAGTTTTTTCATGAAGTTATTTCCAAAAACTGGGATCATGTAATTAAAACTCAAGAGAAGATATTTAATCAGTAGTTACATGCCTTTTTGGAAATATTTTACATAATATGTCAGTGGAAACTTTATCAAGAAATATCCAAAAATTTAAAAGGAACGCTTTGTTTTGTGGGAATGAAGCCCTCGGTTTTTCACCCCAGTCAGTTTTGCACTTTGCCCTGCGAGATAAGTGGATTTTGTGTCATGAACTTTTTCAAGTATCATGCGGCTCCCTCCATAGCGTGACCGCCAACATTTAGCCAAAAAATCTCACTCTAAGATACTTTTTTAGAAAAATATCGAAATAGTTTAAATCCGACCGATAGAACCTCAAATGGCTCTGAAGTCCACCAAAAAAATATATATAATCATAGAGACAAAACATTGAACGAAACGGAATGAATAACGGAGTCAAGGAAATCAAAGAAGCTTAGAAAAGTGTTTTTCACGGGATTGCATGCAGTATTTTCCAAATCAAAGAACTCAGAAGTAACTATGCGCTAATTTATAACATCACACAAAAATGACAGCTATTTTTCCTCCACTGAAGGTTTTACTTCAACCCTTGCATTTTAAATTCGCAAGCATCAAACTGCACACTTGAAAATGCAAAAAAATATTTTGCCTCTCAACTTTGGAGGTGGAAAACATAGACTGCATTAAAAACGAGCATCACCAAGCCCATTTCACCTAGCGTTTTTATTTTTTGAGGACAAACATACCAAGGAGACGGAATAGCCTACTGAATCGCAGTCCATGACGATGAATTGTAACGCTTGACCTACCTTGCTCCTTTCAGCTGTCTTAGCCTGCGTGCTAATCTTGAGCGTCCACGAGTCCTTCGGCGCCAAGAGCAAATGCCCATCATTCTGCACGTACGAATATCGACCTATCTGCGGCCGGAAAGCGGACGGGAGCACAATGGAGTTCGGGAACCAGTGTGCCCTCGACATCCACAAGTGTGAAAATCCTGGAGGTGAGCCCAACTAATTAAATTTAGGGAAGTAGTAGATTTAGGTGCTAACGTGCTTCAGCTATTAAGATTAAATGACACAATGCAACATAACATATTCCCAAAATAAAATCAACACCCAAATCCGAGATGGGATTTGAAACTGCGACCTTGAGGTTGTTAGGCTGGTAGGTACTTTGTCGACCTGTGGCTTGTTTTGAATTGCATCTATTGCGGGGTTTTTAAACGGTTTCACTTCGTCCCATACGAGAATATCGAAACATATAACATAGGAACCTCTCTTGCACGTGAAGCTTTTTTGTTTCCTTTTGTTTTATTGAGCTTCAGAGCAAGACCTATTAGATACAAAATAACAAAAATCATGACTGTGTGCGAGACAGTAGTTTCTTCAAATAAACATTTGACTTGCGAGCCACCGCAAGGGAGTGTGGCAGGGGGTGGTAGGTCATCAGTCGTGACAGTTAACTTTTAGCTGAAAAAATCTTCGTTTTTTTAACTTAATAATTAATGAAGTGTGGCAGATGGTGAGTTAGAAATAATTATACTTAGTTGACACTGTAGTTGTGTGTTTCGTGTGAGAAAAATGTATTCCTGCATCGCTACGTCTGACAGTTGAGGTCTCTCTCAATGTTTCGCTTCTGTCTTGATGATTCAGTGTGGGGATAGAAATATGTCTGAAGTATCATATTCGAATTCGTGTGATTTGGAATTCTCAAGTAACCTAAATCCTACGAACAACTTTCTAGCCTCTATAGTTTCCCTACCAAGCTCTTCAAATAGCCGAACGACACTTCTTTACGTTCATAGGAGTTTGCCATGAAACACATTGCATTTCCTTGTATCTTGTTTTGTCCCCTAATTAAATCTTTACTCATTGGATCGCAAATGCTTCATGCATACTCCAGGCGCGGCCTTACAAGATCTTCATAGCATTTACTTTTCAACTCCAACACTTTCACACAATCCATTTGACGGATCCCAGTCTCCCCAGAGCTGTGCCACAAAAATTTCGAATGATTCCCAAGCGATGGTTAATGCCTTGTGTTGAGTCAGTCAGTCCCTGTCACTAACGCTTGCCGTGGCTGGTAGGGGAGTATATACAGAGTGTCCCATTGATCGTGTGTCATCAATAGAGTTTCCGCCTTCACTAAACCGCTTTCGATCGGCATTAATTCTCTATTCCGCTCATTGTAGTATTTTCACCCTTTATACCCACCAGAATCCCATTTTTTCTCCTTTCTACGTAGAGTTCTCGTACATTCTATCGCAATTTATCATCCTTTATATCCTGTTACCTCCCATTATACCCTTAATCCTTACATTATCCCTACTTTTAATTTTTCTACACTTTTCCTTTCCTCTTCACAGAATATCACGCATTATTCTTTGTTTTCCTTTTAATACAGCATTTCTTCCATTTCTATCCTCAGCTCAAAAGAATGTTATAATTATCCTCATCTTCAAAATGTCTTCAAACTTACATGTATGTACATTCTACGTATGTACATGTATGTACATATAGATGATACTCTCAAACAAATTTAGTTTTTTAAGCTAGAGCCATAATATTGTACCGCATCGAAATTTGGCACGGTGGCGGAAGTGGTTTTAATCGTTACCTCGGTGACGAAAAAAATATTTCTTATCCTAATAATTTATCCGCTCGAAAATGTAAGTTTGATGTCATTTTGAAGATGAGGATAATTGTAACATTCTTTTGAGATGAGGATAGAAATGGAAGAAATGTTGTATGAAAAGGAAAACAAAGAATAATGCGTGATATTCTCTGAAAAGGAAAGGAAAAGTGTAGAAAAATGAAAAGTAGGCATAATGTAAGGATTAAGGGTATAATGAGAGGTAACAGGATATAAAGGAGGATAAATTGCGATAGGATGTACGAGAACTCTACGTATAAAGGAGAATAAAGGTGATTCTGGTGGGTAAAAAGGGTGAAAATACTATAATGAGCGGAAGAGAGAATTAATGCCGATCGAAAGGGGTTTTTGTGAAGGCAGAAACTCTATTGATACCCACGACAAGAGGGAGATATTGTTTAAGGTCGAGACGGTTCAAATACCAAATAGGACGCGCAGAATTCCTATAGTAAAGATAGTCACTGGCAGACCACTACCTTTTTCACTTGCGTACCCCGTTCATATCATCATATAAACAGGCTTATAACGCAAGTATTTGATGTTTTTTCACAACTGAGTCAGTACTGCAGTATTAACAGAAGAACCAGTAATATATTTTTTTACTCATCGATAACGCAAAACCGGCTGCTCACCCATTACTAGATGTAAAAATTTTAGACAAACGTATGTGCTCACAGTAACTTCCACTATTATTTAACTTTTTTTCCGTCCCCCTTAATGATTTAACGCGTGCGTCAGATTGTGAACCACTTACAAATTAATTTAATATTTAGTTTTCAATCGAGACCAAGTGTTTCCCAACTGGCTAGCCAGGGGAAATTTTGATATACGCCGACGAACAAGAAGCATTGGGTGAAGGCTGCACGGTTTGGTGCTGGTTAACAAAGCTCAGGCGACGGGCACGACGCACGGGGTTAGAATCTCACTGTGAAGGATTTGAGAGCCAATATAAACACTCAAACATTCGGCCAGTGATTAGCCCTCCTTCGATGAGTAACACATGGAACTTCCACGTGGTATTTTCCAGCTAAAAGACGCAGATTAAGATCTTGTCGTGCGACCATTAGGCGAAACATTAATTCGGAGGGTAACATTTGTCTTTCTCCTCCATCATTTAATAATTTCACCTGCGGGGAAAGTATTTTATACAATGCACAGTTGATAATGAAACTAGGATCGTCCGTCTTTGATGCTAAATATTTCGATTCACTAACAGTAATCAACCACTTTAGCGAAGTGAATGTCCTTCACAAGGTCTCCTCCGTGCCAACCGGTTTTTATTCAAATGAGAAACTCCTCTTCGAAAACGGAGAGCAAGGTTCAACGAGTATTTACGGGATACTTCGTCTCACACCACAAATCTCCTGTTCCACTAATGTAAGGGACACAACACGCACGAATGATTTCCATCAGTGGCATAAATGGGACCTAATGATATTAAAAAACAGTTAAATTTTGAATTGCGCAATGTAAAAACGCGTGCATTTTCTTCTCTATTTAAAAACAATTTACTAACGGGTGCTTTATAAAATCATAATACGCGTTTTTACAACGGCTCATAGATTTACATCCATTGGACTACCATCAAGAAATAATTAAGTACATGAAGACAACAATAAAAGCATGAAATACCTCGTTCTTTGTGCTACATTTAAGTTCTCGAGAGTGCCACGGTAGTCAGGTCGATAAAGCGTAGGAATAATAACCTCAAGGCCATGGGTTCGAATCCCGACTAGGGCATGGATGATGTGTTTGTATTAAAATGAATGTTAGGGTTGAGTAAGGTGGGATACACGGAACGCTGTAAGTACTAAAGTCTCCATTATTCAAATTTCACCACGTGGAAAATGTGTAATGATAGCTGTTTCGGCTTCAATATAGCAGGCATCTCCTGGTCAGATAAATCGATGCAGTTGTCATTTCACCATTTTTTCACTCGAGGTTAAACCTGGAAATGAAACCTATTATATTCAAATGCCAATAAAGCCCTAACAGGAATTTCATAACCTTAGCAGTTGGAGTGTCTTAAAACTTAGTCTACAACTAACTGCTTCATTTGCCTAGTATGAAGCTCAAACTTTTAGCATTTGATATTTATTCAGCATACTCTGATTTATTTACAGAAATTGTATCATCTCAAAGTGGAAGGTGTCCCACGACAGCAGCCTAAAGAACGACCCAAGAAGGTGAAGTCCCTGAGAAGTCCTGCGCCAAATCCAACGTATGAAACCATCCGTTCCATGTTTTGTACATTCCTCCTTGATTTCCTTACTGCATTATTAAATCCAGATGTCCAAACAATAAAAACATTCTAAACTTAAAATATGATGCGTGGTCCAATACTTTGTTCAGCATCCTCCTTCAAACAATCGAGCAAATGACAGAATGACAGCTACCACAGTCATTAAATGGCTAATGACATGGGAGTTTCAATGGCATTTAAAGAAGTGTAACTGATCACTCCTCAAAACTCCATGTGTAACAGGCACATAGCCGACCTTATCCTCGAATCTATATTGTAATTTAGATTATATGAGCAACTCCTCAACACTCCATGTTTCTTGAGAGTCTTCTAATACTCTACAAGGTAAGGGTTTGATATCTGATTTTATAATTTCATTCTTTAATTACCCTCGGCTTTCCACCTTGGGTAAATTTAAAAATGCGTGGAGAAATATTAAAATTGTGAAATTAGCCGCCAGGAAGTATTCATCCAACCTGATGTGAACAGTAAAAAGATTTATTGAGGAGGTTTTAGGTGTTTCTGTGTAGGGTGCATGGATTTCGCTAACCATCGGGTAGAATTCTCAACATCTAATTGCAAGGTTCTTAGATTCATATCCGGGTGAAGCCTTTTGAAATCAACACCAGATGTCCACGCTGTACTTCCTCAGCAACCAAAACTTTGCGTGAGGCCACAGGTGAATCCCACAAAGAATTAGATCCCATTACCCGTAAGACCTTCGAGCTTGGTACGTTGTAACTCTATTGGGGCCTACCTATGAAAAAATCATCGGAAGAATAACTATGACAATGAGAAGGGTACTAAAAATTTTTTTACCTTTCGCATTTACAATGAAGCCACTGAAGGCAGGTGATAAATTCATTCACTAACAACATAATAGCTATTAATTTTATTTCATGGATGTGCGATTAATAAATGTCTGAAATACAGAACAAAACCGCAAATTCCCGCACGTATTGTTAGTTACCATGTATTACCTCATCTTCGACGAGCGATGCTTCAGAAATTAATTTCCTTAAGTTATCCCTATTAATTTTGTTGGATGGCAGTAACACAAACTCACTATTATGTGAGTAGTAAAGAACATGAAAATAAAAATAAAGTTTATACACAGCCTATTTTTCGGTTAGTGACTGCTCAGCACATTCAACTGCGCAACGATACTCCCACGCATCGATAGCTTCCTCAATCGATAAACACATCTTACATTATTATAAATAAAAAGAAAAATATTTAGATTGCATCAAAACAAACAGTGACTGCATCAACTGCAGTGTGGGAAAATAATTCATTAGTCAGATATTTTTATGACGTATGTTTATAGAAATAGGGTGAAGATAAAGAAAAGGTACTAAGTTCATTCACACACCAATACCAGTCATCCACAGTGCAATATCCTTTACCGAAACGTACTTTACTTTCCAGCAGAAAGGACACCTCGATTACATCTCCCGAAATAAATAGCGAAAAACTTCACGGTTGATAACCATATGCCAATTTGGATGAATAGGAACAACAGCCCTACTGGCAGTATCTTTTCGCGTTGCATTCATCAATACGTTTCAATAATTTGTTACCAGATTATCGGGTTCGTATGATGGCTTAAGTGCTGGCTACCCATTCTGAGAGAGCCACGGCAGTAGGAGAGATTTTTCATTGGCATACCGGTCGCCATTTGAGTGCGGTGAGGAATGCAATTCAAGTTCAGTATACAGTCCGTCAGATGGAACGTTAAAAAGTGGACCCCTTGTCGCCTTTCCTTATTCCGCTATCAGTTTATGCGGAAGGGATAACTGAAGTACTAGTAAAATTCAGATAGTAGAAGTTCAAGCTTGAAGTAGAAATACGCGGAAGTGGAACGGATATCCATACATTAAAAGCTACGGACGAAAAATAAAGGCAATGAAATTTTGAAGATTCGAAGTCAAGCATCATTACTAAGTGTATTCACACCAGGAGTTTTAAAAGAATCAGCCACTCACGTCGGAAAAATCAGTCAAATGCTCAATCAAATGCTAACCTGCAAAATCAAGAGATGAATTTGACTTAGCTTGCCTAATAATGCATAAAACTTCTGTTCACGCAACTAACTTCTGTGAGGGGCGGTACACGGCAGTTGGCTCTTATGCCTCCGAACTAAATAAGTTTAAAAAAAGAAGAGCGGGCAAAACCCACCCCTCATTGTATATTTCCTGAGAATGGAAGATAAATTTTCAGTTATGACACATGTCTCCCTTAACACTGCAAAAAATAAAGCTTGGTTTGCAGTCCAATGCACAAAGAGGGCATTCTATCAAAAGATAAATCTCCCTACCGCTCTAAATACAAGCGTAGAAGTAAGAAAGCAATTATTCAGAACGTACTTCTGGAGCGTGTTTCTTTATGGAAGTGAGGACAGTTTCTTGGAGGAGTTTCTTTATGGAACCATGGACAATGACAGCAGCGAAAAAGGAAAGGGTGGAAGCATTCGAAATGTGGTGCTACAGAAGAATGATGAAGCTTAAATGGAGCGACCGAGTAAGTAACGAGGAAGTCCTACGAAGAGTGAGAGAAATGAGAAGTCTTCTGAATACCCTAAGAAGAAGATGGGACAACTTAATCGGCCACATCATGAGACATGATGACCTGATGAAGAGAATCGTTGAATGACAAGTGAACGAGAAGAATGGCAAAACAAGGTCTTGTGTGATATATATATGGAAAAAGTGATGAAGGATGTGAAAGAGTAGAAATACGTAAATGTGAAGAGATTAGCCGATAGAAATACTCAGCGGAGAGCTGCGTCAAACCAATCTGAGGATTGATGACCAAAGATGATGATGATGATGATGGGCAAAAAGCAACCCGTCGAGTGGGGAAGAGGATTAAGGCTGACTGGGAACAGGCTCTCAAGGCCGTTTTACACGGTCATTGAAACTGCGCAAGTTGATGTTGATTTCGTTTGAGCAGTCGTCCGCGAAAGTCCGTAACGTAGAAAATTGCGAGGACGCTTGATTGATAGCTTTACACGGTGCAATCGTCGGTGCATTACATCAGTGCCAATATACCATTCAGTAGCGGTAATACCGTCAATATATATCGCATAATGTCAAGATCTGTTAAGTAGTAATTAATTGGACGTGACAGATGCGATAAATTACCACCACTTTAAAATGTGTTTTAAGCTATGGTCTAAACATAAAAGTGGAGGCCCTAGTCCCGTATACTTAGACCAAAATTTGCACCACGAACGAACGGCTGTGGGCCAAGGTAACGAGTTCTTCCTTTACGAACGAATTTTAAGCTTCTACGTGATTAATCACCCAGCTCATCATTATTGCACTTTATTCACTTCCTAAGGAGTTGAGTACAAACAAAAACACCTAACTCAATCGTCAACAACCTATTTAATTGCTAGAATTCCCCAGGCAGTTCTTTGCCGCCACATCTGCACCATCTAGTGAGTGAAATAAACTTCAAACTTGCGCGAACGCATGTATCAGATTAGAACATGTTCTAATTTGCTCGTGAGCGTTCGCGCAGTGGTGCTGCCTCTCCTCGCAAGTCGTGGCTTTACACGGCGCAATATTTCTTGCGCAATTGTTCTCACAACAGCCTGCGCAGTATCAACGACCGTGTAAAACGTCCTGAAACCAGGTGTGGTGAATCGTGGCGATTGAGTGCCAAAGTTTATGAAATAAGAGTATACTCGCTCGACTCGCGTGCCAACCCATTGAGTGAGATAGAGTAATCGAATGAGCGCCCTCCTAGCTATGCGTGCCGAAATAATTGCTCCGCGTGCCACTTTGGGCACGCGTGCCATAGGTTCGCCACCTCCGCTCTAAGCCAGTCTTCAATCTTCCGGATGTTTCATTCATGGTTAAATATATCTCTACCATTACACTTTTGTTTTACAAGGCTGAATATGGTAAGTTAGTAAAATGGGATCCATGAACCTAAGAGGAGTCACAAGTGTATCAGTAAGGGAAGCCATAAGTGCTCTCACCCTCTACCAAAATCTGGGGAATAAATGCTCCTCAAGTGCGTATAAAGCTGCACGTGTTAAACTACAGTGCTTTATGTTAACTGCCATATTCAGGTATTCCCATCGTCTTTCCGTTACTGCAACGAATTGCTAGCTTTGTCAAACGGAAGGTTTAAACTATTCGTTGATCAGGGAGGGACTGTTTTGTGGGAAGATTTCCCTCGTTTCCACTCAGTTAAGCCCACGGCAAGGGCAACGATTCGGGATAGGAGAAATTTGTCTTTCCACACCATATGACTGACGCTCAACTTTAGATGAGCGAGATCGGGAAAATTACGTCCGAACGTTTGGAATTTTAGACACTAACATGGCAGTGGTTTCTCCGAAGAAGACGTGAAGGAATATACAATGTTCGTAAAGTCTTCTCTGGCTTTCCACCAGGTTAAATTTTGGTATAACACCAACGTTTCAACGGACGACTCGTCCATCGTCTTCAGGGTGAGTGAGTAAATTAAATCCGTTGAGGCGTATCTATAAACGGTTGCAACAGTCAGGTTACTCCTGATTTGCCGGAAGGATCTTCAAAATTTGGATTAGGAGGAGTTCTATCGTTTTTTATTTAATATAAAATGGGATTCCACGAATTGCTAATACAATTAATATAAAATTCTTTTTCAATCCGGATTGGTTGATTTACATAACATTTAGACCGCTTAATAGCATAATAGATTACCGACCACACCAGGTACCAGAGGGTAGACACGAAGGTTCGTGACAATAGTAGCTATTCGAGGGAGCCAACCGACTGCTACGGTAATTTGCGCTCTTGATTGGATATGCTTCGCATGATATACATATATGGAAAAAGTGATGTGAAAGAGAAGAATTACGTAAATGTGAAGAGATTAACTGGTAGAAGAATTCAGATGAGAGCTGCGTCAAACCAACTGGATTGCTGACTAATGATGATGAATTTGATATGAGAAGGAGTTTTTCAAGGAATGGAGGAAGAGTGGAGCGAAACACGGCGTTGGCAAAAGCCTGAATTTGACGAAAGGCGCCAAAGGATCCACGGTTTAACGTCCCATCCGACTGAAGGAATACGAAACTTGAAGTGCTTTCCACTAGGCATCCAATGGGAAGGACTGGTATGCCAATAAAAAACCTGCCTCTGCCAGGATTTGAACCTGGAACCTCACAATGGGAAGCAAATACTCTAGCTACTTTAATCCAGTCCCCATCCTTAAGGCTAACAAGTCGCGTAGTTTTGTTAACTTTTTGGAATTCACACAAATTCTTGCTCTTACGGTTTTCCGACGAACGATGTGACACTGACTTGTCAGACAATACGCGAAGCAGCGGGTCGGGTCATATCACCAATGAGTGATAAACCAGATGAAAGGTAGAGAACTCTTGAAAGAGAAATGATAAATATCAGCTAAGAGCTTCTTAGAAAATACTGGGTTCTCTCGCTCCTATAGCTGAAGTTTATAAAACCACGTCCTCAGAAAATTAGACAGTGGAAAAAAGAGACACACGAGAATCTCTTAGTATCAACTTTTAAAATCAATATTGGCCCCAAGATGAGTGCCTCCGGCGAACAATTTATTAGCAAGCCTAGTATGACACAAATTTGGAAAAAAATATCAATTTCACCACTTTTTAAAACAAGGACGGCGCACTGGGGATGAATATGAATGTTATGATGCCAGCAAAGAGTCACGTAGAGATTATGCACGTGTTTCGGCCAGATATGCACGCAAGCAACTGACTAGCAGTGATTGAAAATGAAGAGAGCAGAATGAATGAGCTCACCACAACATGCGGCGCTGCGAAGTCCATAGTCTCCAGGAGTTGATGGATCCCAACGCCTTCTCCGTGTATTCTTCAGCGCGAAGTACTTCGAAGCTCGATCCTGGGATTCAAGGCCCTGCATCCACGCTGTCTTGTATCCCCTGCTTCCGTCCGTGGCCAAACGAATTTCTCAATTCACACCGTCCCGAGTCTTCGAATGCCGCTCAAAACTCCACAAACTCGGTCACACTTCCTGTCAACGAGAGGCTCCGAAAGGCGCTACAATGCGAAATTTTCCTTTCGATGAAAAGCAAAGCTTTCCGAGAACTCTCCCTTTCGTTGGGCAGGAGGGCAGGACATCAACTGGCGGCGTGGCATGCACCGGTCCCAGTCCGCGGAACATAGCCTCTCCCCCTGGTGCATTATAACTGGGAGTTCCAAATTCGATGCGCTCGTCGCATGTAACGGACCGTCGACAACAATCCAGGAGATGGTGACTCAACCCCTCTTCCTCAAGTCTAATGGACCTTCCGCCTCGCTCCCCAACTATCACTTGCATGCTTGATGGAGCGCTCCTCAGAACGCTTTTAACTCCTGGTTTCCGAGAAACGAAACTGTGGAAGGAAATGGAGCCTTGAGTGATAAAAGACTGCGCGAGGTGTATTAAATAACGAGCACAATCAGACAATTAACATAAAAGAAAGTGGGTTAAATCCAAGAAGACGTTCAATCATGGCGTAACCACGGTGGGGCAGGGGGGGGGGCGCTTGCGCTTGCCCCCCTGGCGCAATTACATGTTAACTAGCTGAAGGTGCCTGTTGAAATTCAACGAGAGGGAGAAATATAATAAATACCAATTGTATTAAGAAATCTTAACATTTTTCAAGGGGCAAAAACAAACTTGAGTTGTGGAACGTTAACTCATTTTGCCCCCCCCCCCCCTGGAGAACATCCTGGCTACGCCACTGCATTCAATCATGTTATCATCGCTGCCTCTCGATCAACCAGGTACGATATTAATTTGGACGCTCTTGGACAAAACCTCCGTCAGAGTAGTTAGCAACCTTTCCTACCCAGCCAGCTCAAATAAACATTTTGCCTTCAACTTATTTGAAATTTACATAAATACGTCGTAAACTGTTTCTTGATTACAAGTTGCTTACGTAAACTTCTAAGATGCAAATCGTAAAAATAGCAGTCACATGTCATCTTGGAGTAAGCCAACACAGACGCAGTTTACCTTAGCATTCGGCATAATGCATACGTATCTAAAATTTTGCTTGCCATGTATATTTCCTCACTACGTATAGGCCGCTTTACACGATACAATTTTTTGTACAATTTCTTGTACAAACTCTTGCATGAGGAAATTGTACCGTGTAAAGCGGCAAATTGTACGAAAACTTGTGCGATTGTCTGAATGACTGAACGGGAAATAGAACGTGTTCTAATTCCATTCAGACAAACATACAATTTCGATCAGTCTATACAAGAGTTTGTACAAGAAATTGTGCAAAAAATTGTATCGTGTAAAGCGGCCTTATCAAATGTGCAATTGAATCAAATCCACCACCCTAAAAAATTTTCACGAATAAAAAAGCTAAATAATGAAAATAGCATCAGCATCACTAGGTACTTCCGGGAACCGAACCCGCGACGACCGCTTCGTATCCCAGCACGCTACCATGTAACCAAATAATTCAATTCCTGCTACGCCATCAGATGGTTACTTGGTTTGACTCGGTTCATGCATGAACTTGCACCGGTTCATGAATGCGAAGTAAAGTTTTACTAGTGGATTTAAACTATATTTCATTACATGACTATAAGTAAATACTATCGAAAGAACTGTAGTGATGATTTACGACCGAATTTGCTTTCCTAAATTGCCGAACACATGAATCTATCGTTAATTGTGCTGGAGTGACAACACCTCTACTTAAAAATCTTTGATGATAAATAATTAATTTCTGTTCACCGATGGTTATGATTACTGGTGAGCACCAATTAACTACTAGTGAATGATGATTAATAACTAATACTCAGTGCTTACTTACAGCAAGGGAGCTCAGGGGTGGATCGTGAAATAAATATCAAACTGCTATCTCATATCGGTGATCCGCCTGAAGCATGTACTCCACATTTAATGAAAAAGATACTTGAAAGTACGTGTAACTGCACGTGAACTTTATAGGCGAAATATTTTCATTAAACTTACGCGCAGAGTATAATATGTGACATAATGCTGTAAATTTACTTTTCTTATCGGCCCACACTCGTAAGAACCACGTAAATTAGTTTACGTGGGCGTACTAAAATACGTTTACGAGATGCTTACATAAGCATGAACATTTGTGTTTGTTATCATAAAATACGTACCTAGAATTAACGTAAACATGAAATACTACAGGGAGATTTTGTTTACGCATGCACACGAACCTTGAGTTTACGAGTATATTACATAAACATGATACCGTGTGCTGGCTGGGTAACAACGCTAATTTTGCTAAACCACCCACATGGTGGGAAAATACAAAACACCGCGTCAATAACTTTAAGCTAATGCAAGGAGACCAATGCCATTTCACACAATAAAAACGTACCTGTCGACCAATTTCTGTGTGGAAGCGGAAAGATCATTTGTTATCCTGGCGCGCGTCTGCAACCGTATTTTCGTCATTCGGTTGTTTGCCAAATGGAGTCCGACGGGAGAGGCGCCCTGGCCGTCTGGCGCGCACGACAATTGGCGAAGTTCGTGATACTGCAGTGAAGAGAGAAGGGAGGGTGGAGAATGGGGGACTGTAGGGGTATCCGTCCCTTGTCCCTTACTACGCCCATTTTCTTCAACAGCCTGTACACTCAAGGGGCAAAATAGGGAAAGGCTGCCCATTGTTTCTGATACAAAAAAATCATATATTGCCAGCCAACGATCACCATCATATGCTTTATGATTGCGCATTTTATATAGTTTTTCATGGAAAAGAAAATTACCCAGGGCATTTCTCATGTTCCATAGGTAATACTTTTTTCCAGCCAGTCAAACATTAACATCAACACACCTCCTTGCATCCAGATATGAGAAAACGAAAGATAGTGAATCCTGCATAGTAGATTCGTTTTCGATGAAAAATTTCCTTTCTGTGGCTTTTCAAGTCAGTGCCCGCTCCTATAGGCGCTTCAGATTGGGAGGAAAGGCACAAGGATAGGAAGGGTAGGGCAAGGAGGAGAGAAACATATCGTCGGCCTTAGTCTTCTCTCAGCGAAAGGCACTAAGGGGACCACGGTTCACATCCCATCAGATGGACGGAGCACTGAACTCTTAAGTTCTCTCCACAAAGAACTCAAGTAGGGGCCGGTTTACCAATGAAATAGCCAGTTTACCTGCCACTGCCGTGATTCAAACCCAAATCCAATGTAGTTTATTGTGTTTTTAATAAAAAGTTCTTCAAAGGGGATCCTTTCCTTTATGTGCTACCATCTCTGCAGCATTGTGTGGTCCTGTGCATCAGGAAATTCGAAACTCTTAAATGGGCATCAACTTAAATGCGTCGAAGTCAACTTTTGTAAATGGGCAATCGATGCTACATGTACAAGAATACCTCCAAACGAAGTTTTACGTAACTACCAATCAACAACATAACAATAGGATAAACTTAATGTATTGTGCTACGTGTCCAATGTGTCCAGTGTACTAGTCAATGGCAAGAGAAGGTTAAGATATTCCAGTTAAATCTGGACCAGGAGAAAAGAAAGTGTGCAAAAAAGAGTGCATAAAGTATGCACAAAATGCAAAATTGTGACAAACATTTGTAACACCTAGAGTGCGAGAGGGTGCCAAAAGTGGGATTCAGCAAAAAATGAAGGAGGAGTGAGCAAAAATTGTGCACACACACTATTTTACACCAGGAGATTTGAGGGACAAAGGGGATTTTCACTCATAATTTCTAATGTTCATATTGTGGTAAAAGAAAATGAATCAGATCTTAAGATAATGCACTTTAAAAAAAACTGGCTGCATTCGTGGACACGTGCAAGCGGATGCGAAGTGCCTGTAGACAATTTCATGTGTCCACAAATGCAGCCAGACCCTTTTGCACCATTATTCCTACATAGCTCCAGCCTTGGAAAAACTGGTGGGGTCGAAGGGTGACAGGATAGGGAAGGGAGGTTATGAGCGTAATATAGGAAAAACTGAGGAGTTTATTAAGGAGCTGACAAGAGGTCCCGATTCTAATCTGGCGAAGACCTTGGACAAATGTAACTCAACCCGAGCTAGATCACCAAATATGGAGAAAAAAATTTCTTCTGTAATTTGCCAATTATTTCCTTTCCTAATTAAATGTTATAATTTATACGTAACTATTATGACTACTACTCAAGAAATCTTACATTAAATCCACCACAAATGGTAAGTTCACCTCTTTTCAGGTAGTGTATGATTATACATATGGAGATGTTGAAGATGTTTAAATGCAAATTAATTGTTTTGGTACCTCTACGGGCTGCTAGCTGTTCACTCCTTGCACTGCTCCACACTACCCCCCATACCCAACTTCCTCCACTTTCCCCATTCCCTCACGCATATCAGTGCCATTAATTTTGGTTTTTATCTGTACTGAATACATAAAAGATAAAGTAACCAATGAAAAGGATTGAAATTTCCAGTGAGGGTGCGGGATGTGCTACTGCAAATTCTGCATCATATATCATAATGAGTCACCGACCTTATAAGCTCATAGCCAAAAGGCATGAGACAGCAGGGCCTTTTCCACCGCCTCTTACTTTCAGATGGACATAATGAATCACTTTAATATTTTTCTTGCATTTTCAGGTATATGCAGCTCATAGTAATGCAACAATAAATACTAATTTGAGGATAATCATCTCACACCCTCCAACACTGATTGTAATTACACTCACTCAATTAAAGAGTAACACTTAGGAAGTGAATGGCCATAGTGACAAATAAGGACTTCTATGGAGACACTATGAATTACGTAATGCCTTTTATGGGTTTTTCTTTTCTTTTGGGCAGAAAGCTAATTTCTCAGGATATGTTTTGTGCTTTGGGTGAATGAGGTGAAAAGGTGAGGTAGTTTTGGTGTAGGTATTAATTATTTTTTATTCTGAACTTCAACACTTTCTAATACTTGAAACTGAATGACAGCTTGTATTAATGAAATGTTAATGAAAACGAAAATTTAGCAAGTTTGGTATAGTGGTAGACATCTTTGATTACTACTCCATGAACCAATGGTTTGAGTCTCAGCTAAGCAATAGTTTTTGTTCCCAAGATCAAATATTTTCATAAATATTTTAGACACAGTAGCTATGGTACTGGGCTGGGTAAGGTGAATTTTTTCTCACCCTGTTCAAATTTTTTGTAATATTCAGGAAAAATGAAGTTTGGATTTGAAATGAAATTAACATTAAAAGAAAAATGACTGATAAGGGAGAAAAATCTATTATGTTATGTGATGCAAACAAAATTTCGAACTGTGCAACACCTGGCTCACTACGCCATCACATCTTCTGGCATAACCAAAAGTCTATGTATGCAGGACTTTTGCAGCATATTCGACCCAAGAAAATAAAACAATGCAGGAATTAAGAAAACAGCTGAAGAACATTGTCATACCATCCTCTGAAATCAGAGTTGTTGGACTTTTTTAAACAGTTTTAAAAATTATTTTACAACACCACATCTCCACAAGCCTTTCCCTACCCCTACTGGACTCATGATGAGGTCAAATAAATGCTGCAATAGGGGTGTTTACTCGGAACTGAAATCGCAATTTTTTGCACAAAATTTTTGGATGGAAACGAAAAAAGAATTTTAGTGAAAAAATTAATCTTCTAACCACAACCATTCACTCATAAATCAAACATTAAAATAAGCAAAAGGTGACGCCCACCGAAAAAGCTGCTTTGATATCATTGACGTCATTTTCCTCTCATCCTTGACTGCTCTTTAGGGAAGGGAGTGGGTTCTCGGAAGGTCTGCTCGCACAGATCCTG
Source organism: Platycnemis pennipes (assembly GCA_933228895.1). Taxonomy (NCBI): domain Eukaryota; kingdom Metazoa; phylum Arthropoda; class Insecta; order Odonata; family Platycnemididae; genus Platycnemis; species Platycnemis pennipes. The sequence goes on from OW121850.1 coordinate 118,730,190, forward strand.
TCGCAATCGCTCCCATTGTGAGAGCCAGCTATGTTATATATATATGATTCATTAACAGTAGACAGAACGGTACCTCTTCACTGCGAATTTAATGTAGTTTGTCAACATGCTTAACAGCGTGCTGCATGCTTTTATGGGAGTAATATCATTCAGAGTCCTCTGGATGATATTACTCAACGCTACTCCCACACCAGGCCACTTTTTAGTTATTATTTGGCAATCCAGGGGACTCTGTTATGGTCCAGAGTTCTCTACGTAGTCGCACAGTTAACTACCAAAGACTTCATATAGATGCTTATGCTATGGGTGCCCAATGGCGTATGGCACGACATGCAAAAGTATTCGAGGTTGCTTATTTAGCATCATTATTCGAGATCTCAAATATCACATATTTTCCACTATTCGAGGTATTTGAATATTCACGGATACTATTCGTACATCCCTAGGAAATACTCTATCATTGCATGTGTGATGATTACGATTAATTAGGCATTGAGGAATGTAGCTTCAAATTTCCATTAATAGTCCACTATCAATCATGTAAGCAAAGAAACTACACTTTCCTATGCTTTTTAAGAGCAATAATTCCTCCAAGAACATTATATTGCATATTCCACCATACTATACCTCTATTTATAAGTAAGTATACAGTGCATATAAATCTTTGCAATATAACACATCATAAATGAAAAGCTAGTGACTTGTAACCTAAATAGGTACTCAGTTAAGAATAGGAAGATATATATCTCAAACATAGGCTTCAGGGAATAATTTTTAAAATGAATTTATTCCTAGTCTTACAGGAAAATATGTTACGAACATTAATGACTGTAAAAGATCACACTTGTTACACAATAAGTAAATTGCATTTCATTACAGCACTCCTGCAATATCACAGAATACTTATAGGCTCCTGTTTGTTAATTGCAACAATAATAAAGCCATCACAGTTAAGGTAAAAAAAACAACAAAAATAAAGGAAACCTAAACAAATATTTGGCAATGAAGAGCTTTTGTACGCAATGGTACAGATAATAAAATTTATACAAAGACATAAATGCATAAATTTTGAAAGGTGCAAATGAAATGATGAAAACTTAGATGCCATTTGAGAAATGTTAGCCGATATAAATGCTTATTGTAAGCAGGAGGTAAATGGAAGCAAAATATTTCCTTTAATTTGAAAGCGAAGGAGGCTAGCTACACCAGTTTTAAGGAAGGCCCTAGAGGATTTCATCCACGAATACACCTACATTACTAGAAAATAATTAACCACCATTTTTACTAAATTGGTACCATTTAGCACATCAACTGAGGTAACCATTCTCTGCAGCATCTAGGGCTTTAAGATATAAAATGCTCTAAACACATGATCAAATATTGTATAATACTTTCAAAAATATAATCAATTACTTCATAAGATAATGTAATCATATTAAGTTATCAGTTGCCTAAGTTTCCTAGAATTTGGGGTTAACTTCGCACAAGAAAACAAAAAACTGTTTTCAAAAATTTTAAAACAGGAGCACAACACGATCAGAACATTAGCCTCTTTCCAAACTATCAGATTTCACTGAACAATAAAGTCCTTATAGCTACGCATTGACTTGAGCTGTTTCCGAATCCGTCGAGCCAGATCAGATGGTTGCACCAAAACAGACACCTCTCCTCCAACAGCACTAAGGCGCATTGCAGGCTCTCCATCACGAAAGAATGGATTGAGAGGCCTGGAGTTGACTTCTGTGAGGACCCATGGACAGAGAGAGAGGCCATCAGCGGTTGGGGCCTTTGCTGGAAGGCCAGCGCGAGCTGCCGGTCCACCGGGTTCAACAGACTTTATCTCGGCAGTGCCACCCTCAAGTGTGAGACCTAAACCCTCCACAGGATTACCTGGTCCTGTCTCAGAGGAGGCATCCCGTCGAATGGCATACACTCTCCCAAAAGGGATGCGACGAATCAACAATTCCACCTTTTGGAATGGAAGAAAAATAAGGAAATATGGTCAATGGACTTAGGATGTAACCTTTACAGGCTGAAGAACACAATTTCATAAATCAACCAAATAAAACAAGTAACTTTTTTACACTGTTTTATGGCTATGAGACCAGTTTTGTAGAGTAACTATCAGATTCCAATGTTGAAATTCCAATGCTGATGATTTACCCACATGTTTCCTTCATAGAGAAAGCGTTTGGGAGGCAAAAAGGTGAGGAAAGTATGCAGTAACATTAGTCTCACAAATTCACTTCATTTATTTTCATGAATTGTAGGATATTCATAGTTAAAAACTCAGTAACTGAGAATAAGACAAAAAAATAATGCAGATATACATTTTCATGGCAAGTCTCTGATGCATCTTGAAGAACTATCATGAAATTCAACAAGCCAAGGTTTAGAATGCCTTAAAGCAATCAGAGTTCTATTCATGGCTCAAGGTGTACTTGTGAGCAAAAAAGCAGCACAGCACATATTTCCAAATCATCATTCACTAGCACAGACAATTCACACATTCCCCATGAAATGCCCTAAATTTTGAGATGAGAGTATAAGTTTACCTTCTCAGATAAAATAAAACTGTAGACATTACCACAACAGTCAACTTCAAATACTTACCACAAATCAAATACAGGGATCACAAGCCACAGAGTTAGGTAAACATCATTATCGAGATTCTGTACATTTCCCTGAGGATGACATATGAACACAGGAGAAGTTTCCAATGAATGGCAACTTACGGCTTTTTTTATTTGACTGTGCAATGGAACAGGGGACAATGAGGCGAGTTGAGCAGTGGAAACTTACAAGTTTTTTTAGCTAAAGTATTGTCAACCATGGATTCATCACCCCCATTTCTAAAAGCAATCAGTTTTAAAATTTAAAGTATCAGGTAAAAATTATGGGGTGGATGGAGGATGTTGATCAAGAGGTGCATTATAAGATGGAAGTAGGTATGCTTATGTGTGTGCAGACAGGACAAATTACTGGGAATGATAGCATCTAGCTCCTCTACATATTGAGAAAATGTCAATTATTTTGAATGGTTACAGTAAAATCAAGAAAAATTAAAATTGGCCTCCAATTTCCATTGCCACCTTAATGTTTTTCTCTAATACTAACATGAGGCAACATGTGCTAAAAGTTTCCCACAATTTGACTGATCCTCACCAGAAGAGTCATGTTTGTAAAATAAAATGTGACAACTAACCCAGATGCTACACTGGCCACAAAGGAGTTTTTTTTACCAGGATGAAAGAAAAACAAAGCAAACAATGAGAACAAAACATATGCACATTGATTTTCAGTTGAAATTCACACAATGGAAAGCCAAAGTGGCAGAATCACAGGTATGCAGACGCAGGACAGCATGGGTCAGTCAGAACTTACGTGAAATGGAACTTAATTAACTATTGTTTATGGCTAGTACAATGGTTTCACCCACCAATTATACCAATCAGTGATAATTATAGTCTTACCACCCGAAGTTCACCACTTTCCTCTGATATACCTAAATTTTTATGAAAAACTTATTATATTCGAAGACTATCGAGTGATGAACAAAGATGTCAATGTTATTATAATCAGACATCTAAGACCAATCAAACAGACGAATGAATGGGAGATTGAACTCTACAGCCAAAAAAATGTAAATCAAAGGAAAATACTCCAATGACCGTACTAACTTTCTGAACTAAACATTCAAAGGAAAAGAAAGAAGAATTAGCATTGGAGGAAATCACCCACTAATTTTTCACTTGTGATGCATAAAATTAGTATAGCATTGGAATGTTTCCTTTTGAATTTTATTTTTGAACCAACGAATACTCAAGTCAAGTACTTCCCTAAATACAGTAGCAAACATCCATAGACAGATACAAATCAAAAACTCACATAAAGCCCTGTAGCCCCTCGAATAAGACGCTGGGCATCAACAGCATTAAGGACTCGAACACCACACACACTGAGCAATTGATCTCCAAAATGAAGGACATTATACAAAATAGGTCGCTCCCTCTGCTTCCATCCAGCAACCCTGCAGATAACAGGATGACTTTTGTACAAATGTTTTGCATAACATTTAAAGCACACATAACATTCAGGTTAATTGCACACTGGGATTATAACCACTGAACAAGAAATATCCAGTAAGTATTTCAGATTACGTAGCTTCTTTTCAAGCCTTGAAGTTTGTCAAAAAGCTTCCATTTAATTCAATATACCCTGATCAAATTAACAGCATTTTGATTGAAGATGATGTATTTTTCGCACAAATCTTGTATTTCAGCTGATATTTAGGAAGTCACTAAGTGCGTGAAGAAATAAAAAAAATATTTCATAGGTGTAGATAACAGAATATACAGAAGAGTCCATGATACAGAAAGAGTCCATGGGCTATGGTCAAGAAAGCAGAGCAGTTATTGGACATGGCATATTAATACCCTTCATTTTGTGGAAAAAGGTATTAGCACTAAATAGAAAGTGAAAGAAACATATTCCACACATTCGAAGAATTTTATAATTTAACATTTTTTCTCACTGATGGCAATAGATGAAAAATCCATTGGACATTGACGAGGAGGATGGTATGGAAAGGGAAAAAAGTGACTACATAAAGCACAATAATTTGCTATTCAGTCTCTAAAGTTATGCAGATTGAGAATGAGAATAAGTTACAGGCTCTGGGATTGTTGAATATTACTAACACATCATCAATTCAGGCACAGTTGGATTAGGGATTGCTTGATAGTGATGGACAATAATTACAGTAAAAACTCAACAGTTATCTATGTTTTGATGACTATTTTAAATCCAACATACATTTCACCTGATTTTTGGAGCAGGAAATTTGAAGCAACATTTTAACTAAAACATGTATGACAACTGGAAGATTTGCAGAAATAAAAACCATATACATATAATTTTTCCCACAGCACATCAAGTTTTACCAACCCATCACTTATCATAATAACTGAACTGTTTGATGACAGTATTCAAAGCCAAATTAGTGTATTTCTACTGTATTCGATCCTGTAAAAAAAGGTTTCTCTAGGGTTTGAAAACATTTGTAGTCTCCCTCAATCATGTGAGAGAAAAGTATGGGTTTAATTAAGTATATAAAGGCTTTGCCTCAGATCTCTTTGCTGATGGCCGAGACTGAGGAGGTTATGAAGTAAGGAAATACATCAGTAGCAGTATTATTGGGTTTATTGCAATGTGGATGTCTAAGGTCACTTACAATGTAACACAGAATCAAAATTACAGTTATAATCTTTCATTCTCCTCAAGGCAGACATTCTCTACGTACCAGACATTCCCAAGAGCATCCACCAATGCAATAGAGCCAACACAATCCTTTCTTCGAAGCTGAAGGCGCACCCCTCCAGGGTGGGACATTTCTTTACGGAGCTGCAAAACTTGTTGTTCCCTTAATGTGAGTCGATGTGTACTTGAACCAGCTACAGAACTAGCCTCTGCCACACTCTAAATGAAAAGAAATCAGGATTTATAGCGTTATTCACCTATTGCTTTCACATTTAACAAGCAGGTAGAAATGTTTACGATTTAAAAGAAACTGTGAAACCCTTCATTTACAATTTCAAGTCATTGTCCATATGATGGATATTTCAGGAATACTGAAAAGGTTGGGCTATGAGCTTCTTAATGTTATTCTGAGTGATAAACCAGACTTCAATAGCTGAGTTAAAACATTTTGAAAGATACACAATTATGCTGCTGGGATTATGTTAAAAAATTCTACAACTAAGAATATGTTATTTGGCAATAATATTGTACATCAGTGAATATAAAAATTCATACTTGCAAAATACCTTTACACTCAACTTTCACTAAAATTTTTGGAAAATAAATTTAACACACTGAAGATGATGACTATTCACTGAAACCTGAGCAAAGGGTTTAGTTTTTAGTTATTTGAAGGTGGCAATTCCAAAAACCAATCGAACAATAAAGTTTTCTTCACTATTCACTAATAATGAAATATTTTCTTAAAAACATGACTAGCTGAAATTTCCTATTATTACCTGTCCTGGCTGTCGATACGGCTGAGGTGGAGGGAGCAAAGTTCTTCTAGCTGCTGTAGCAACAGTATTTGTTGCACCTGGCCCCTGGTTAGCCCGAACACTTCCCTCCACAGGGGGAGCCGGGCTTTCCACATTGACAGCAACCCTGTTCACCTCCTCGGGGGTCGCTGAAGGCTCTCTTGCCCCCCTACTCCTGCTCTGGCCAGTGTTACCTCTCTCCTGAGGTGGGTGGTTTGGAATGGTAACAGGGACATACACCCTCTCGTACAAACTTCCCTCAACACTATCCCCACACCCGTCGGAAGTAACCACCGAAGAACCCTCTGTCCCCACCGCACTCCTCTCTTCCTCATCTCGGACATAAAACTGAGACTGAGACAAAACGAGAGGAGACTCGACAGAGTTCCTGTCCCTGCCCTCTGGAATGTCATAGAACCGAGAGTTGATGACGTTTGGCCGCATCGCTGGTGCAGCGTGCTCCACTCGAGACTGCTGTTGGTGCTGCCGGCGAACGGGAAGGGCATAAACAGGAATCTCTCTGGTACCCACAGATGGACTTGCATTTTCCACAACTTCAGGGATATCGCTACCCGGAGCTGGAGTTTGCCTGCTCGAATGGTCAGATGAAGTAGGCAAGTCTTGCCTTGCCTGTGTATCACTTTCGACTGCTGCCAGGGCTCTTTCGACCTGACTATAGTTGAATATTGTTCTGCTGCCTGACCTAGATAATAATGGAGGATTTTGAGAATTCGCCTGCCCATTCTCTTGCGTGGTGGCACTGACTTCAATGATTGTGATGTTGGGGGTCTGGGAAGACCCATTGCCTTCACTGTTTTCAATTGTAGGAGTGCTTACAGAGGAAGTACGGGAAACAGGCCGCAGGGGTCTGGAAGATAAATACATAAAATGAATGCAAATCCAAATTTTAAAAACAAGAACTCAAGTTTTCACCAGCTGGCTATTACATAATTTTTACATCACACAAATGACTTTCATTAAATAAGCGCACAAGTAAATAAGTTTGATATGAATTACAAATAAAATGCAGATAATGGACACAGGAAATAATTTGATTGAGAAAGCATGATATAAGCACAGATAACACAATTATACTGTAGCCTCAAAATATTTCAGCTACAGGAACGGACAATGACAACAGCAGAAAAGTCAAGGGTGAAAGCATTTGAAATGTGGTGTAACTGAAAAATAATGGAGATTAAGTGGATGGACCGAGTTAGGAACAAGGAAGTCTTCAGAAGAGTGAGAACAAAGAGAAGTCTTCTGAAAACTCTAAGAAGAAGCTGGGACACCTCAATCAGCCACATCATGAGACATGATGACCTGATGAAGATAATTGTCAAACAACAAGTAAACGGGAAGAATAGCAAAGGATGGTCTAGAATGAGAATGATGAGGGATGTTAAAGAGAAGAAAAAATAAACATGAAGGGATTAGCTGACATGTGAATTGACTGGTGAGCTGCTTCAAAGTAATCTAAGGATTGTAGACTGATGATACAGTAAACTCCTGAAAGTATGAAGCATGATAATACGAAGTTTCGATCATATGAAGCAAAACGACCAGTCCCAACAAAAATCCTATAGTAATAGCATGGCAATATTCGAAAATACGAATTTTTCGAAATTACGAACTTCGGGCCAGGTCCCCAGGAACAAATGGAATACATTTTTAGGAACCTTGGCAAAAAACTGCTTCAGCAAAACCTTTTTTGACTGAGTAGACATCTAACAAATCAGTGCTGCCGATTGTGGTACATCAAAAATGAAATGCATGAATAGTAGTGTTAGTCTTAGTAGTAGAAAAGAAGCAATATTACCTCCCAAGATCATTTATTCCGCCGACAATAGACGCAAGATGCTACAAGTAATAACCTGTGAATGATTTTTTTCTGGAAACGGGCTTATTGTTAGTTCCATCCTTTTTACAGCTATGATTGGGCAATAGAAGACAACTAAAGTGCTGTTGGGCCAGCTGCCATCATATCAGCGTAGAGGTTTGAAGCAAATGTCTATTTTTAGCGTCAATGCTAGATTCCCGTCTCTACTGACTATTCCAAAAATATAATTCTTATTACAAAATGTTCAACTTTTATTTTCTATACGTTTTCGATACTAGGACAAAATTTTTCCAACATTACGATTGTTGACTTAAAAGCACTGGCATAGTAGGTACTTATTTTACGATCTTTTAAGACATGTGTCTTTAAGAATGCTTTTACGAATGACAAAAGATATACAATATTGCTGAAGAGAACAAAAGTTAGAGAAAACAAAGATAAAATTTTTTCATGATTTTTTTAAAATGTTCAAAATTACGAAATTCAAAATTGCCAAGTGCCGATTTTCTGGTCACGCTGACTTCGTATTATCGAGAGTTTACTGTATTGAGGAGGGACATTTTTTTATGTCTAGTACTACATATTTTGACTCAGCCACACCACTGTCCTTCCTAATTCTCATATATTACTGCTATGTGGACCAAATGTCAAACCACTTGTCCACAATCCACCCCTATCATTCCTTCATGGTTTGATTCAGATGGGTCCCCTCCCCATTCACACCCCCTCCTCATGGCCCTTGCCTTGAACAAATGCACAAGACTCTAAAAAAGCAATGCAAGCATTGGATGTTTAAAAGCATTCAGACAAACTGCCAATACTCCTTAACAACTAACCCAACAGACATCTATGCTTGTGGACATGGCCTGTACCATTAGGGGTTATTAAAACAAATATTATACTCCATTACATGTTTTTCTTTCTTCTCTTTATCACTATTTCACACCACAATCTCTTCCATGAAAAACCTTTGCACAACACACCACAGCTCAAAACTCCAATTTTGCTATGCGAGGGTTTCTTTTCTTTGAGCATCATTGCTTTCACCTGCAAGATGATTGTCAAATCCTTGCCAATTCAGGACACAGAAATACATACACATTTTGCTTTTGAGGTTATATCTGCCATTAGGTCAGGGCGGGTTGTATTGGTGGGGGTAAGATTTATGGTGGCCTGGGAGTTTAGGTTTACGGTGCTTGTGGAGAAAAGGGTCCGGTTGTGGAGAGGGGAGGTCTCAGTTGCGGGCATACTTTATATGTCTTGCTGAGCTTGAAAGGGGAAGGGGAAAAGTGGGGAGGGGGTGGGTGGATAGCATGTTGGAACATCTGTGCGGCAGCATTCTTTATTTATAGGTAGGTCTTCAACCCCTCCTCTCGCACTCTGGCACCTCTGGACCATCCCTTTCCCTTCCCCCCCCTATATCCCTCGAAGACCCATACATAAGCAAAGGACACTGCATTCATGACCCTTCCCATTTCTCTCAGAATCTGAAGCAGACTTTTCCGATCTGCCCTACTGCACAGTCCTGCTGTAATGTACCAGCCATTTCAAATAAACTTAAAATTAACAATTTTCTAATAAACTGGGATTTCAAACCAAAATTACATATTTTCATACAGTGGGGCACAAATCATAATTAATTAATTCTATTTTCTTTGATGAAGGAAACTACCATATTTACTTTTTTCCTCTATAATATGAAATACCTGCATTCCATTCAATCCATTTTTGTTGATAATTTTTATTTTTCAATGTCACAATGAATTTTCTCCAATCCCCATGAGAAATGAAATTTTGTCCTCAAATTCGTCAAACTTCTCATCGTCCTGAAAACGTTTTCCCAAACAATGAGTAATCAAAATGGGCCAGCTCCTTTCACATGAGATATCTTCACCACTAGTTATTTCTCCTCTCTCCCCTGAGTAAACATCAGTTCCTTGGGCATCATCATTTGGAATCCTATGAATGCTTCCTTAGTCTCCATAGTCCCAAGCTAAGAGTCCAAAGGGCATATGGGGATCTGCAACTCTTTCAGGCAATACTGGCTGAAGATAAGGGTCTCAAAACAGTCAATACAATTTAGGATCCCTGGAAATCTTTACCCATTCCTCCATTGCATTTCAGTAACTGGAATCGATCATTGGGATTGGTTTCATTAATTTGACTCGTGCACTTTTACTGAGGAGTTATTTTTATAAATTAGTATCCATATTTTGAAGGAAGAAATAGAAGAAAGCAATCATTTCCAATTGATGAGAAAATAAGTGAAATATGACTTACTAGTGCCTCTGACCATGGTGTGAGTTCAGAAAGGGGTGGAGAAAATTGTGCCAATAACTGCGAAGAGATTCATGAATTGCAGCCTATTTATGCTGAAATTGAGGACGTTTATGAAGTTGAATACCACAGTCTCACTGCAATCTGCCATTGCTCACAAAGAGACAGTTTTTAAGGATTTCAGTTTGGGGGATAAAGGGGTTGCATTTGTACCAAGCATGGAAAAAATAGGAACAGCAAGTAACACTATGAATCTTGCAGTAAACTTGAGCCTTAATTGCTACAAACCTTATCATATGAAGAATTGCTGATGTTAAGTCATTTGAATATTTCCATATTAACATTTCAAATCATGAAATATGGGTTTCCACATCAAATATGGGTTTCCGCAAGAAATAATTTGGAGAAAATAGCTCTTGAGCCAAAGGTAGAGACCAACTCAAGTTCTAGCAAAATGGAAATTTGGAAGTCCTAGCCTGATTATGAATTCCCTTTAAAACTGCGTGGCGATTTCATGTACAAATGTTAATAAAATGTACAGTGGACATTCAAGATCACTATGTAAGAGTAAAAACATTTTGCACAGTTTAAAAATTAATTCATTGCATTCAACGATCACAGCAAAAGTGCCTATGCCATAAAAATAATAATAAATATCAATGCAATTTTCTTAATTGTGTACAATATACCCCCATGCCCATTATACTGTGTGATATATGTAATAAACCTGGGGTTTGTATAAAGGGAAGGGGCCCATGAAGTTGGAAACGCACAATGCTGTGGGAAGAATCTTGGGAATCCATTTCGACCTAGAAGGGGAGGAGGGAGTGGGGAGGGTGACTTATAGCTCCTCCTTCCCCTCCCATTCTACAAGCCAGAAAGATGAAAACTGTATTTGAAGATATCACATATCATATGATTTGCATATCACACAATAGTGCAAATACATTGCCATGATAGGGTATATCCCATGATACCATGTACTTAAATATTGTGTTGGCTGCTACTTGTATATAAAGTAGTGATATCAAGTACACACTGGAGATTAATTATCACAGACGATATATAGTGGTGCTGCATAGCCTTACTTATAGGCAATCAAAATGAAGAGTAAGGAGTGAAATGAATAATGATCAACAAGGGCTAAGGGTTGAGTACACCTGAAATTTGCTTACTAGTTTTTTGGAGCTGAAAATTTCACAAGAATAAATGAGCACATACCTGCTGTAAGCTGGAGGCTCGGACTGGGTTATGTACAATGATGTGGTGGCTGAATTAACTTGAATACGTGAAGGTTCCGGAGGAAAAAAATAGTTCTCCTCTTCAGTAAGTGTCTGGGGAACTGAAGTACCTGCAATTATTATTATCAGCATTATATTCACACCTTAAAAAACTGACAACACAGCATGCTATAACGAGAAACACTCAGTGGTAAATTTGAAGAAACAATTTCCATTTAGGAGTGAGAGTTAGAAAAAAAGCCCAACTTTTTCCAAAGAAAAAATTAAAAATTGCAATTATATTACAACAAGCACAGTCCACTAGCATTACTACATGATCCAAAAGAAAAAAAAGAAGAAAATATGGAACAAAGTGGTATTTATGAACTGAAATTTAGGTACTGCTGCACAATCCACAACAGAAAAAGGATAGGTCACCCTAGCTACACACCAAGGAGCACCAAATGAATTTCTGCAAAAGCCTGAAGAGAAGTGATTCTAAAAGGGAGGCAAACACTGATTATTTTATCAACGCATGCTTTTAAAATGTTAAAAATGGAAGAATATTTTTAACATACAACCCATCTTGGTGTGCCAGGAATGGAGCACCAGTTCGCACAGTGCCCTTGATACAATAAAAAGAGAAAGGAACTAAAATAAATTTTTTTGCAGGACATAATGGTGAAAAGATGAATGACCAGTCAAATGCTCATATTATCAGCAGATTGCAACATGTTCATATTTGATTGGATTTAGAAATACTATGCCAGGTGGAAATAAACCAAAGAGAAACTCATCTGAAATCCATTATTTCCACCTAGGCTAAAACTATGCCAACAATGAATTCTTTAATGAAACTATTACAGGGGAAAGAGAACAAAATGAGAGTTTATTCAAGAGAGTAGCGACACCACCGAGAGTTGAGCCTTTTCAAGTGGAAACGATTCAGCATACTAACATGAGCAAAAACAACGTAATACAAAAATTATTAAACCAGACCAAATGGTTTCCTGTCTCCTGACTCTTACTTTCATTATGTGCCAGTTCATCTATTTTGTTCATAAGTTTGATGAGCCACACATAACAGTATCCTTAATGCAGAATTTCTGAGGATTACTTCAGCATTTCTGCCACCTTTGTCCTTCGTTAAAACTCCAGATAATATGATGTAAAATTTTATCAAGAATTATTTAAGTTTCACCTAGCGTAGAAAAGCACAATTTTTGGATTTAGAACGCTTATCGGTGCAGCATATGCCAACAGCTCTTGTCAGACTGATATCTAAACTTTCACTGTAATACATGATACTGTAAGCGCTCCGCTTGAATACAAAGACTTGGTCCGGAGAAGGCGCGGTAAGGGAACAAGTCGGGTGTTTCGTTTTAACGCTTTTATTTACAACTTAGTTACATGTTGGCTGTAGGCCGCCCAGAGAGAGACTCCCTGAGTCTCCCCCGCTCTCATGCCTCACCCGATGCCCGCGTCACCCCGTGACCCCTTTGAGGGCCTCCCATTGGCCGGCAATGGCAGTAGCTTTCCATGCTAACTGTGCGACTTCCCATGAGGCGAAATCCCACGGGCAAGGAGTCGCAAGGTGTTATAGGAGTCACTTGAACGTGACTCCTATACGTATCCCGCTACCGTTATGCCGCAACCAACACCGGGCGACGCGAGCATCGACCGTGCACGCTTACAATACTTAGGATCAGCTAAAAACAAAAAACTTCAACAATCTAATGCTGCCTTTCAAAGAACCAAATGCATAGCCAATCAAAGGTTACTTTAGAATGCGCAGTCCATAACTCTTAGAATTTGTAACTTTTTACTTACACTGAAGGAATTTCGGTGGTTTTATGTAAGATATTTTGCTCTATATATGAGCAGTACGTAACTGCTTTCATTTAAGAAGAGTATACTAGATCACTTCTAGATTAAAATATAGCCTTACGTATAACAAGTGGCAGTTACTCTATCTTTTAGCATGCACGATGTGCTATGGTTTAGGTACACGGAAAGTCTGAAATTAACATCAACCAAATAAGATGTAAGGCAGATTTTCAGGATTTCCTTAGTGGAAAATGCAACATCTTAACATGTAAAACACTAGAGTAAATCTCTTCACTTGCCTTTTAAAGCACATCAGTAATTTTGAATTAATTACAAAAAGATAATACAATTTTTAAAATAAGATTACATGCTATAAATTCATCACATTCTTGTTGATATTTGGGGAAAGTGACTGAATGAGGCCATTTGTGCCGTAGGTGGGTAACTGGGTAAAGATTGAAGTTTCCAGGGCACACAGGAAGGGTGGAAGGAAACCTGGCGTCGACATTAGCCGGCTCTTAACAAAAGGTGCCAAGGGGAGCACAACTTAACAAGGAATGGGTACTACACTTGAAGCACTCCCCATAAAGCATCAAGTAGGGTACCAATAAAAAATCCACCACTGCCAGAATCCAAACCTGGGCCCTCTGAATGGGAGCCCAGTAATCTAGCCACCACACCAACCTGGTCCCCTCTTCACATTCTTTCTATTGATACTTGGTCTCATTCCAAGGACTGGCATGGAAATTTAAAATTCCTCGTATTCTGATCAGGCTAGATTAATATAATGCATGATTAATTTAAAATATTGATTAATGAAGATATTGATACAATAGATACAATGCACCAACTACTAAGTTTATATGCAAACACTAAACCTAAACTTAATGCTAAGACATATTTGACATCTATGCTCTGGGTGTGAATAAAATGCAGTGCTTTTTGATCGCTGAGCTTAAGTACGTCCTACAAATGGCGTCGCCATGACGACTGGGTTCTCAACGTAATCCTACTTGCTGTAGGATTAAAGAGACAACTGCTTTGCTGGCATTCCAGTCTGCACCTTCAGGTCAATAGTAGGGACTGATATGGCCATATAGGGACTGATATAGTTCTGTTTGCTGCCCTGGTTTTCTCCAAGACCATTTCCCAATTGTTGGAAAGAAAATAACTAGCATCTCGGTTGAAATTTTTGATGCCTTGAATATTCTTATAGCTTCCCTTATTAACCCGGGGTAGTAAAGATTTTCCCGGATTATTATTTTCATCTCTTTGAAATCAATTTTGTACCCCAGTTGGCACCACCCATACCCCAGGATAGCTGATAGTTGTAATTGTTTCTTCTTTGTGGCTCTCATGTGTTCCTCAACACAGACTTTTAAGGCTGCTCTATACCTGCCTTTAAAAGGCCGTTGCAGATGCTTATGCCTGGTGCGACTACGACTTTATCATAGCAGCTGGCATCTTGGGAATTTTTCCCATTATAGAAAAAGGATTGGTTTTAGTCTTTAGTAAAATAGATTTTTTGTGTGTTTATTTGTTAGTTTATAAAAAATAGCCAAACTTTCCATTTTTTGTCTATTTTCAGCAGCTATTTGTTAAGCCTAGAATACGATACGAAGATTTTGCTTCAACTCTTTACAAAGCTTGATCCTTCATCTACCCATTCAAATAACAACTGCTGATGCTGTTTCTATAGCTAGGCCATAAACCCATTAGCCATGGAGCATGTATCGCGTTTTTAAACTAGTGATACGCGTGAGTTCCTAGCAAAGATTTCTTCCTTTGGCAGCCTACCCCCACTCCTGCTCTAAGGCGTTCCACCCCTCTTGTTTACAAAAAGCCTCTTGGGTTCTGCCTCTGAGCGAGCTTGTGGGTTCCCAGAGCAGTGTCAGGTTACACCTCGGAGATAACACCCCTCTCCCCTCTTCCCCCCCCCCCCCCCCCCCCCCAGCTGGATGGACGAAACCGAAAATGTTCTTTCCAAGCTTTACGGAGAGTATCTTAGGAGTCGGATATGAAGGCCGCTTTACACGGCGAATGATCTTGCAAATGAAATCATGCGCATGAAGTTCATGCGTCGTGTAATACGGAAATCTCCTCGCATGAAATTCATTCGCATGATCATGCGATCAAAATTAGCACATGTTCTAATTTTGATCGCATGATTCCTTGAATGATCACATGATACGAGCGCACGACGTTCGTCTTTGTTTTATGAGCGACTGGAAGAGGATTCAACTTAAACAAGTGCAGGAAGAAATGCAATTATAATTGGTTTTCAGAACTTTTCCGTATACAATTAACTGGCGTGCCCATGTAGTATACACTATAATCATATGTAATTCTTATAGGTATTTTTATATAGGCATTCACCTAGTGAAGTTCTTCAATTAATCACGTTTTGGCGAAGGTTGAGTTGAAAGTAATATATTATGTAGGTATTCTATTATTTTTATAATTCTTGTGACCAGTAGGTATAGAGCAATAAAGTATTATAACAGAACATGAAAATTATAACTGAAAACAATACATTGAAATATCTCCATCGGCACTTGTCCGTTGTCTCTCATGCCATTCATGACGATGTCACCTGTTGTAATTGTTATACAGCTACCACGAACTGGATTAATTAGAACAAATAGCACGTATCTAACCTTTAAATAGTACAATATCTATTATGATAGATATTCCTACACACTTCATGCATAATTAAACTTATTTTACCCTCATGAATTCTTTGTGAGTAATCAGGGAACGCTATATCCGTATACGGTCATGCATGACCGTAATCGTATCCATATGGATACGATTCGCCCGTCGAAAAAAGTCTTAGCGTAACAGCAAGCCAGAAACGAATTGCAAAATGTCAATATAATTATAAACATCTATATCAAAGGTTAAATTAGGATCTCTTGTCACAGTAATTGCTTCTCTCGTCGTCGTGTCCGACGTTTCATAATCATGTCTGGTGAGATTTAATATAGTATGAAATTTCTGCAGCGTCTTTCTTAATGAATTACGATAGGCCTCACAGTGCTATAATAACAGTACATTTTGAATCAGGCCTAGCATGCCTTGACCTCTATCTCTCCTCTCTTCTTCTTGCTTTCTCCGGCAAAATTTCATGTCATTTTCGTGAGCCATATCTAAAGCAGAGATGAAGTGGTTTGTTTGAGACAATGACCGCAGATATCGATTGACGATTACCAACGAACTATATCAGGGAATATGTTGCCAGAAATATGCGATCATAGATAAAAGAATAGAATTTATATAAGGTACACTAAATAGTAAAGCAGAGGAGCGGAGATACTTTTAATAAGCCGGCCAACCACTATGGAAAAGCACTTTGATTGGACATGAGAACTATATTAGCAAAGTAGCCTTCGTAAAAACCCAATTGGAATTTTCAGGAAGAACACTTTGAGAAGCTAGGTGATCGCAAGCGATCCGTGCGGGGCCCAAAAAGAATACAATTATTTTTTTCTTTTTTTATAGATTTTGTTGTTATTACCCTTAAAAATGTTCGTGGCCTATTTCTATCATAGGTTTATAAAGTAGGATAGTAGTAAGTATTCTCCTTGTTTGATAATACAGCCTGGTGAATGGCCGCCACTGCCACACACCATTGCGGTGGCTTGCAGGATATTATGTAAATGTAGGCGTTTTATGAATACTAAACTTCTAAACCGTATTGAACCGGCATTATTTTTGACTCGATTAGATGATACCCTATTGATTTAGAGAGTGGAAATACATACTGTTCAATGTTTGTAATAATCTTAAGTCTTCCACTCATTCTCTGTACTGATGATAGAGGTACAGTTAATGTCGTTGAGTTATCTACGAAATGAGTGTACAATATGTTTCACCCTTTCAGTTCCTGAAAAGGATCATTCTTCGGATTCAGAAAGTTGAAACCAGGGCATATTGTAAAAGAAATTAGCATTCACAAAAGAGTTCTCGTAAAATCTAACCTGCCTAAGTGATTCATCAGTTAGGATCTGGCAGAGAAAGACACGCTTCTACGCAATGACTGTTCGCTGTCAAGCTTACATAAGGAGGGCTCGGCATAATTCATAGGGTCCTAGGAAATGAAAAATTTTATTTGTTTATTTTAACTGCCATAAGCGTGTTATAATACGCCAAAACATTTTCTGAAATCCGAATAACATAGTTTCATTAAATAGAGAAATGAAATAGGAATATTAAATGTAATTAAATAAGAAGAAACGTATCCACTCAACATTCTATTCATATTATTTGCGACAATTCACACCATGCTGGAAAAAATACATGCACACCGTGTTCATTTAATAAAAACGCCCAATAAAATTTCCCTTGACTTTCGAGTTTCATTGAGTTAAGAAATTAGAAGCCAAATCGTCATGAGCGCAATTTTTAGCTGCGTTTTGACCTGAACTGCACATTTGGTACATTTATGATACTTTGTTTCTCTCATGGTTCATTGCATTACCTTTCACAAACTCAACTCCGTGAATGATGAACTCTTCTCGGGCTCTACACCGGGTGAGTGAATGTAATGTTGCCGACGTTTCGGGTAGCGACTCGTTACCCATCCTCAAGGCAAATGTCACGTAACTAAACCGTCCGTTGGTTTTATACGGACGCTGGCGGTGGGGGATTGGTCGAGCCCCGATTGTTGAGCTGGAGGACCGTTGACCGTTGACCTCGCTCTGTCAACCTGTATTCTCTTTAGGATTCTATTCCATGAGCTGCTGATGGTATAGCCCGAATCCCGATTTACGTTCCTCCTCTCCATTCTTATTTCTATCGCTTCCTTTGTCAAGCGATCCCAAAATTTGTCCGAGCGCCAGATAACCCTCGTATCGTCCCATTTAATGCGATGGTCTAGACTGAGGCTATGTTCAACTATCGCTGATTTCTCCGGCTGTCCGAGTCGAAAATGTCTTCGATGTTCCTTCAGTCGAGAAACGTCGGCAACATTACATTCACTCACCCGGTGTAGAGCCCGAGAAGAGTTCATCAATGCAATTCGCCGGGAAAGCGTGAAATCTTACTTCTCAACTCCGTGATACCGAACACCTAACTACTGTTTGTAATCGCGCCCTAAATATCTGTACAATATTTACGATCATTGCAAATTCAAGGTGGGACGAAACATTATTTCGTAATAGAAAGTGAAAGGATGCCCTCGCAAGAAACAGGAAGATTTGAGACCCCTTCATTTGGTCATAGATAAGAAAGGGTCGGGTTCTAAGAATCTCGAGTGACCGCCTTCGAGATATCTCGTTTTCTTTTCAGTCACCAAAAAAACAAAACACTCGCGGGGGGGCCTGAGAGATGCTCCGACCGCTATCATGTTACATCTAGAGGAGGTGGAGAAGGCCCCCCATTCCACTTTTTTATACCGCCACCTATGCGGGGAATCGTAGAACTAATCCCAAAAATCCGTTACATCTGAGAAAGGGTGGAAGTATAGAGCAGCCTTAATGACCTACACGTTTCACCAATATTAGGTTTCCCACACTAGCGTAGCACTCGGAAGACACCTTTGTATAAACTCTATAAATTTGTGATCGCGTTTTTATGCTCAGGAATTATGTCACAATCTTGGTTACACAGTTATACCTTGTGATAAAATAATGCTCATTATTACCTGAAGATGCTGACTGGAGTGCCAGTGAAACAGTTTTCTCACAAAGCCAAAACATGTAGTGTGGACCTGGTAGCCATGCAGATGCCAAATGAGAGATACCACAGAAACCTACACACTAACATGTACTGAAAAAGTGACTAATGCAGCTGAATGGTCATTTTATTGAGGTGGTTATTGTACACTCCATATTACATTACGAACATCAGATACATGACTAATTAGTTCATGATTAATCATCATCATCATCACAAGTCAACAATTCTAAGACTGGTTAACCTAGCTTGGCGCATGAAGTAATGTACAATTAACAATGAAGTAATGTACAATCATTCTCACACCAAAAAAATATTTCAATATGCATTTAGAGGAGATCCAAGACTGGTTGATGACCAAACTTATTTTCTGTAACTCCCAAATGCAGTACAATTCTAAATATAGCATCCTAAAATCACCTCAAATTCCTTGCTAGTATCAGAAGTACCTATCACAGTACAAAGTATGGTGACTGTAACTCTATAATTCTAGAACTCACTTGTAAGATTAAGTTGCTGAGATTCAAGTCCAGCAGTGGATGACATTGGGCCGTTGGGTCGAGGTGGGAGAGGCGAGTTAGGGTCTCGTGTTGGAGCCAGCGGACCAGCAGGACTTCGACATTCTGGCATTTTAGTATACAGGTTCTCCTTGGGAGAAAGAATCTTCATTTCCCTCAGCTTGGATTGAAGGGTATCCACCCATTCCATCATGACATCCCTATTGAAGCATTAAAAATACATAAAAATGCCATAAATATAAACAACATCAACTTGTCTCGCAATACTACCTACACAGGTGCAATGATAATTTTATAAAATTTTAAGGATATACCTACTTCTCAAGGACGACCACAAAGAGTTCATGATCATTGAAACTTTGATTAAATCAATACATGTTAATCATGTACAATAAATGTTAAATGTTAAGACCAACGGTCAGGTGTCACTGAATGGAGAAATATATCATCGCAGACATTTGCACAAAGCACAAAGCAAAATTAATATCTCGTTTGTAGAATTTTGATGGCAACATCAACACTTACCAGGTGGGAGCTATAAGGCGAACATGATCATCTGCGAGAGTAACGACGAATTCAAATTCTCCTTCATCACCTTGGGCACATATTGTGGGAGATATGTGACGACATCTACTAAGAGAATGGCTCTTCTCCGGTCTATGAGTAGCTGCCACTCGCTGATCCGGGTAGATCTCCAGAAATGCTTCCGCATCATCATGAACGCAGAATACCACCCAAGCGCGCTCTCCCTTCTTTGGCGAAAAGATGAAAGTTAGATTAAGGATATCACCTGAACGAGACGTTGAATTCATTAAGCGACTACAAAATATTTCTTAAATAATGAACAACTGTGAAAATGAGTGGCAGAGGGCACTGAAGTGATTTGATCATGTACTTACTTTCACGCCCACGCTAGGTTTTCGGTCCCCGGGGGGTAATTTTTTCAGCCACGCGTTTTTATGGATTTCTCGGAATATTATACTATTATTCGTAGGTCCTCTACGTTCTACTGTCCTGGGACTTCTTGAAGTCTCGCCTGTTTGGTGAAATTAAGGCGATATCAGTTTCATAATCACTCTCAACGGCACCATTGTGTTGGTCCGAATACACAATTCTAATTCTTCAAAAAGTAACGATGGTCGTACATTTTTGATTCTCATTGTATTTACATCTTACCTTCACGTGGCACATTAGCAACCTCCTGAGAATTTTGAGCTGTGTCCATCTTCAGAGCTACGTTGTGGCCGCATCTGGTTGTTCAGAGTCCATTTGAGCGTAACCGCGGACAGCCCTACTAAATTTACTGATCATCACTTTAAATGATCCCACTTACAACTTCCAATAACACCCTGGACATTTTTATTGGAGCATCTGCAATTCAGGAAAGAAATTAAATGACAAGACGTGATTTAGTCGCACAAAAACAACAAAATAATATCAATTTCGTCGCCAAAATAAGAGAATATAATCAATGCAACTGCTTCAAGTAACAATGCCGCACAATTAAAAAAGAGTAATAACTACACTAAAAACATTGCATTTATAGAAAACAAATAACACAAATTACTCACGTCCAACCCCAACAGCTGTCTAACCACCTACACAAACCCCTACTGGCCTTGATGAATACTAAACATGATGACAAATGAGTTGCGTCAATTCAAGCGGTTCCCGCCGCCTGTTCAAACGATTACTTAGCAAGGTGGTCGTCGAGTATGCATCTCACGTACTGCCTATTACCATTCATTTACATTTAAAAATGAAAGTTATGTATTTTATTATAACTAATGATATGTGAAGTAAATTAATAACCCCTGGAGCAGTAATATTTTGCTAGCATGTTGTTAGCAAATGTTGATATTTTTCATTGTGGGAGTTTTAGCTAATGCCACGATAAAGCTCCCACGACCTTGCACGGCTTAAACGACCAGCTTCCACGCGCACTTGAATTTCATTACATACTTTCTTAAAAGTATAATATATCTTTATCATTCAACCTTAGGTTGTTATGAAGGGGGAAATTTATTAACTTTTTCTTTAACCTGAAAGTAGCTTGAGTAATAATAACTTTAAAAACATGAATAAAAACAATCAGAGAGATTTTAGAATTAGATAGGTATATGAGATTTTTATATTTTAAAGTATGAAAATATCATAAATGTGCGTTTTTCATACATGCTTTGCAACTTCAAATCAATAAAATATGTAATTTACTCATCAGTCTTATGTAGATAAGATACAATATAGGATTATGTAATGATCACTGTAACTATGAACTTAATAAATGGGTGGAACGCTGATCAAATTTGTTCACTCTTCTGCTTCAAAACAGGCATTTGTAGCATTGAAATATGAGTCACCATACACACACATGCTCATATCCACAGCCCAAATCCTTTTACTGTTCAATCCATTCCCATTCCATTATTCGGACAATCAGAAGATTCACCCCTGCTAATCCACTTTTACTGCTGCTAACTGGAAAAAGAGACCTCACCTCCAACATATATATGACTTTATTACTTACACAGAGAGGTGATGCTCATCAAATTCCAATTGAAGGTCGCTGGAAGCAACAGCAGCACCCCAGGACACAGTGCCACACACAAGTGCCTTTTGGGATGACTGTGAAAAAGTGGTGTGCAACTCAAAGGTTGGTGTCATTACAGGCACATAGCCAGAGGGGAGCTTCTGGGGCCCCAGCCCCCACCGAAATTTTTTTCAAATAATTTTGGTGCTCTGATTTTAACTGGGCTTGATAATCAGGATTACACTGTGTATAATTCAAGAATTAATTAATAGCGATCACTAGTTTGTTGCATGTGTATGGATAATAATTGCCATATTCAATCTGATATGTATATGCATGTGTTGAACTTCTGTCCTGTGGCCGATCAAATTAACTGCTTCATATCAAGATAAGCATGGTGAACTTTACCAGTGAGAAGTGACAGGAATGAGCACTGTGAAAGTAAATATCAAGCATTGAAAATTAAGGGAATAGATTTGTAACATGTCGGCACCGAACTGGCAAGGCTGATTTGTTTCAAGTTATGCTGTACTAGACTTAGCCCCATCTCCCCCCCAAAGCAAATTTAGGCTATGTGCCTGCTGCGAACTGATAATTTTGGAACGTACACTAAAACATAATTAATTAAATAAAGTATTATGCTATTCAAAATATCGCCGCAAACTACTGAATTTATAAAACTATTAATGAACATGTAAATCCATTGATGTTACGGTTTAATATGATTTTCAGGTGCCAAATTAGTGTCACAGAAAAAACTGCGAAGAATGGGCTGGCTTCATTGGTATATTTTCCAACGCGGAACAGACAGTGACCCAGCTTTGCCAGTTTTAGCCAACGCAAATTTCTGGCTATGTGGCTGTCTTATTAGTAAAGATATAGCTCACCAAATACATCCAAGGGTGCACAAAATTCACATTGACGAGAAGCAGAGCTAGTTACTTTCCCTTTGCAGGCTGTGGTTTTTCAGAAATATCTAGTACTCAGAAAATGACAAAGTTAGGGTTTGGCTGGACAAATGCAGAGGCCCCTCCTGGACTGGAACCAGGGATCTTTGGTTAGCTGCCCAATGCTCTACTCAATGGGATATCACACCAAAACCCATTATTGTGGGAAACAGAAACACCGAAACTCACTAAAACTAATTCACATCATCTTTTGCAAATATTAGCAAATTTTTGAGAGTGTATCCTTACAGCCATTCCTGTACAGGATACACCTGTTATATGCATAACATGTACATACTGTTTCCACACATCTATATAAATTCAAGTTTTCATAATGACAAATCATATGTCCAATGATGTTTTAATGATGAGAATTGGTTTGGTGTGGTAGCTATAGTACTGGCCTCCCATCCCAAGGTCCTTGGTTCAAATCCTGGCCATGGCAGATTTTTCATCAGTGTACTGGTCCCTACTTGATAGCCTTGTGGAGAGCTCATCGAGTCGAGTATTAAGCCCATTAGATGGGACATTAAGCCATGGTCTCCTTGACACCTTTTAATAAGAGAAAGTTAATCCTGACACTGGGTTTCTTTTCACCCTTTCTCCGTTCCCTCCAAAATGCTACCTTTACCGGGCTACCCTCCTATCCTTTCTGGGGAAAATTACCTCAATTGTTATACGCCTCTCCCAATAACAACAACAACATATTTGAACCCTTTGAGTGCTATGCAGAATTGCCTACTTTTGTGCTAAAATTGCCAGGCTCTTTTACAGAAAATTATCGCCAGAAAGACGCCAGAAAGAAAATGACAATGCTTACATATATGATTGTTTACCATATTTTTTTATTAACGAATCTGATAGAGTTTGCAAGATGAAAAGACCCATATTTTTCCATTTTTTTATTCATAAATTATTTCTCAAGCTATAAGCGGCGAAAAACTGCAGTTTTTAACCCTTTCGGAAAAGTGGGCGTGGTGCAACCTCTGACGTCATTGACTTCGTCCAATCACAACTGAGCCCGCGAAGCTACTTCGCCTTATCGAAATGGGGGAGACACAGCAGACTCTGCCAATGGAAGCTGTTGCGACAGGATCTGTGCGAGCAGGCCTTCCTAGAACCTCCCTCCACTCCCTTCCTTTCCCCTAAAAGCAGTCAAGGACAGGAGGAAAATAATGTCAATGGTATCATAGCAGATTCTTCGGTGGGCATCACCTTTTGCTTATTTAAATTTTTGATTTATGAGTGAATGGTTGTGGTTAGAGGAATAATTTTTTCACAAAAATTCTTTTTTCGTTTCCATCTAATGATTTAGTACACAAAATTGCGATTTCGGTTCTGAGTTAACGCCCCTCAAAGTAGTTCTTCCATTAAGCTTAAAAATTTGAAAAGAAATTCAATGTGTGAAAAAGTTAAATAGAATGTAACCTGAGGTTTGTAAAAATAGAGTAAAGCATAAAATTATGAATCATTTAATTTTTATAGAGTCACTCAGAGCGATGCTGGTATTTTAACGAAATTTTCCCAACGTCGCTGTGAGTGACGTTGGCACATAAAGAGTTAATGACAGAATCATAAATATTGCAGTCAATGTCCTGAGAACAGTTTTGAGTTTACAAGGGAAAACTTTATAGGGAACAAAAAACTAGGGTAAGCAAGGATATGAGGAAATAATCCATGGGTGGATGTTATACAAAAACTTCAGAGGTGAACTATGAGCAGGACTCATTTGTGTAGACAAAGGTGCTCATGAATGCTTCCTTATCCATGTCTTTTGACCATAAACCATGCTTTTGATGCTGTCACAATCCTTCATCTATGATTCAAATAATGAAATCCTTCACCTATAATTTATCATCAACAATCTCCCCTCCCCTCCCTGTCTTAGGGGTGGGACTGCTGTCATGGACCATGTTGGAGTGATTCCATTAGTGGAATACTACCAAGCCACCTGACATGAAGAGCACATTTTAACTTGAAACCACCAGCTGAGTAATTCTGCCTTGGTGAGTAGATCCTCTTCCTTTACCCCACCAGTTCCAATCACCTGGAAAACAAATCCCTCACCAAACAAACTAACATAACCCACCATTTAACTCCTCCATTTCTCCTCTCCGTGACCTGCCAGCATATTTCCCCCTTCAGTTCATCTCCTCTTTGGCTATTTCCTTCTAGGAATGAATGACACATACGGTTCATGGTTGAGTCTGGGCAAAGAAGAAGGAATTTTTACTTGTGAAGAAACTGGGAGGCACAGATGATGTTGGGGTAGGTAATTTTAAGTGCTACTTGGGACTTCTATGCTGTGATGTTGGTCGATTATGCCTGTAAGGGCTAGACAATGATAGGAAAATATTACCAGGAAATCTGATGAATTTGTAGGAGGCCATCAATAAAAAATGCCATGGGAAGTTGTCTAAGGGAGTTTGTTTGCTGCACAACTACTCATCAGCACATTTTTCACATCAGCCAGTGATGAAAGTAGCAGCTTGTATGCAAGCTGTATATGCCCATAGGCATGAAATTTTACCTCATCCTCCATATTCACATGACCAGATACCCACATAATTAATCACACAACACTTGCACTTTTCCACAAGATTCTTCAATGCACCACACATTCTGACTTACAGAATATTCTTCAGGTACAGGAAAACGTTTACCAAGAAGGACACCACACTTCTATTGGAACGATAAGGGAATAGAGTGGAGGATAGTCCCTTCTTGTCCCAATGCAAGTGTGGAGTCTTTCTTGCTACAATTTCTTTGCACATGAAGATGACTCTGTGAGTTGAAATGCATTATGCATTGAAGAATCTTGCGGAAAAACTCAAATGTTGTGTGATTAATTATGAGTTCCTTCCATATATCAAGCCTGAATCTGTCAAACCCATCTACTTCTTCCTCCTCCATCACAGAAAGACCCCAAGGCATGGCAGGAATTTCCAGGATGCCAACGTTCCATTGTGCGAGAGGTGGAGCAGTTCTTCCATTGCCAGATTGAGGAGTCCTACCATCAGAGTATACTCCATTTCAATGACTCCATGATCAATTCTGAAGAAAACTATCATAGTGAAATTTAGTGTTGGTTAATCATGGATTGATGAAAAAAAATATCATGTGACAATCTGGGAATGTAAAGCAAACAATCTACTTACTAATCATTGGAGTTGTCACAGAACAGCTGTCAAAAAATTTTCACTCATTCCTTGTCCTAAGGGATGCCTATACCTTTGTGAACCCCAATTCAACCGATTTTTATGCATCATTTGAATTGAGGTTCACAGAACCATAACTAGCTTCTAATAGAAAACTTCCAGCAACATTTGTTTCAATCATTTAAGTTAATTTAAATATACTGAGACTTAAGAAACAGCATCTGAGAAATATGTACATTTCTACTTTTCTTGTTGCCAATTCACAATTTCGAGACACTCATATATCAAAGATAACTTGAGTAAAAATAATTCAAATAAAATTGCTAAAGGCTTTGACCAACTTTTATTTGTACTTAGAGTGCAACATTTACATACTTAAAAAATCAGTGTTTCTTTTTCTTGGATTTTCCTCTACTTGGGCTTGCCTTCACAAGCCATTTGTAAATAATATAAATAAAGAAAATTGGGACCATGATGACAAGAGTGATACTGAAAAATATGACTACAAGCACATCCAACAGGAAATACTGATACCATGTGAGTTCCAACCCTGCTGAACGAAGTGCTTCTACACGTCCGGCACCATGACGAAGCAGAAACTCCACCCAAAATATTGCATGATCCAAAGGAGTTTGTGGCTGATCCCTTAATTGGCCTGAAATTTTTTGCATCTCATGCCTGTAACTGATAGAGGGACAACAAAAATATACTAGAGGTAGTAATGACTACCTCAAAATTCTAATACTGGCAAAACCACCAGCCATATTGCTGCTTCAATATGTATTGTTAAACCTAAGAAAATCACACTTGAGTACCTTGAATGAGTGCACCCAGCACCAGGATTGAAAGTAAACAACGAATTCACCCAATGTATATTAAATACTTAATTATACATATGCTTATACTCAAGTCTGGCTTAACGCCCAGGCACCATGAAAGAAGAAGCACCATGGGAATGGAAAAAGCTTTTTTTTTTGGGGATTGACAACTTACTTCATGTCCAACAAGCTAATTTCTATTTTTTGTTATGTTTATCTGGTGAATATATGTTGCAACAGGGTTTGAAAAATGTGGGAGGTGAGGGGGGGGTCTGGAATACTCTTTTGCCCAGGTGAATATTTTCATGTTTACACACCCATCCTAAATAACCTATATAGGTTACCAGAAGGATATCCTTCTGGTAAAGATACCCGAGTATTGAGTAATGCTTTTAGGTAGCAGGGCATGTTTGGAGGGCCATATATATAGCTGCTGGTTGGCATTTCATTGTGATAATTAACTTTAAAATGTTAATGCTAGATTATTTTTTACCCTTAAAACATTTGCCCAATTTCCATTTGGTAGATAAAATAAGCAGGACAATATTAAAATACTTAACTGATATTTTTTCAACTCCTGGTGAGATGTGTAATAATACAGAGGAGAGTGACTGAAACTGAGCTGACTGAACTGAACTGAGTGACTGAAAAAATGCCAACCAGCAGCTATATATATGGCCCCCCAAACATGCCCTGCTACCTAAAAGCATTACTCAATACTCGGTTATCTTTACCAGAAGGATAGGTTATTTAGGATGGGTGTGTAAACATGAAAATATTCACCTGGGCAAAAGAGTATCCACCTATGAGTATTGGATATCCTTCTAACCTCCTTGAGTAGAACTCTTCCGGCTGCATAGTCAGCAGCCCAGGCAAAGAGGGCATTCTATCAAAAGAAGAATCTATTACCCGCTGGAAATACAAGCGTAGAAGTAAGGAATCAATTCATCAGAACGTACATCTGGATCCTGTATCTTTACGGCAGTGAGGCATGGACGATGACAGCAGCGGAGAAGAAAAGGGTAGAAGCATTCGAAATGTGGTGCTACAGAAGAATGATGAAGATTAAATGGATCAGTGGCGTGCGGTGTCAATTATTCTCGGGTAAGCGCTCGCACATCAGGGAAGGTATGCATCCCGCACGTCACTTGCGTAACCCCAATTAAAATCTGGATAACTATTACCGAGAATGGCATTCTATTTGAATTATTGAATTGTAAATTAAATCTGAATAATTTCTTTGCTTAATCGCCTACGATGCACATAAAAATCACTTTTCAGCACATTCATCAAATATCTAAAAGAAGCATACCCAAAATATTTTCTCATCGAAAATTTTCTTGCGGAGAAACTATTGGCTATCTAACTTGAACCATTCCAAAAGGAAAACATGTCTGCGTTAAAGATCTAGTGATATCTATTCCATGTGTAGGAAATGTGCGAATTCGCTGATTTTTAAGATACGGCTCACCTACCAGCAGGATCTCGGAATACGATAGATAAAGGACACCGCTCTGGGTTTGAGACCTTATGAGTACTTTGACGTGTCATTTCCATGGCTTGCCTTTAGAAATATAAAATACCATGAGATAAATGAATCGGTCAAATCCATCGTAATCAATATCTATAAACATGATAGTAAGTTTATAGAACGTTGAATGTTCACAAATTTATATTGGAAAGGTATGTCAAGAATAAATACATTTTAACTTAAAGTTAAATACAGGACGGAGAAAAGCATATAAATTTAATCTATTAGATAAATAGTAAGCGGTGTTATAAAATCGAATACATTGTGGGAAATGCCGATATACATTTCCCGCCATGTATTCGATTGTTACTTCAAATGGGTCACCCACTGATTTGCAAACAAATGCGAAATATAAATAGGCAAAAAAGCATTCACCAGTCTTTTCCTCCTTACAATGAAATTTCCAATGAAAAAACCTATCAATATGTATTATTGAAATTATTTTTTGGGGTGGCGACCGACCACAGCGCTCCCTCCCCCCTGGATCCGCCCCTGTTCAAGCCGTTCAATTCCCAAGACTGCTTACCCATCGTATGTCGGAGCAACGAGTTTTTCTTTGTCTATAAGAATTATATGCTTTACATGAACAAATAACGCATTGGCAGACCCATCGGTACTCAATTCAGTGAACGAAATTAATCGTTGCTGCACTTCCGAGGCGTTATCGTGGAAGTATCTTAGTGTTGTGGATAGCTGGGATTTATTACTGATATCTGAGGTCTCGTCTAGAAATAGTGCCACAAAAATTGCGCTGCCTATTTCGTCTCTTATCTTATTTTCCAAAAATTGTGCTAATAGGTATTATCAAGTCGTTTTAAATGTGTTTTGTTCTTCCTCTGAAAGGAGAATTTACGAGATAATGTCGTAAAGTTGGGTCATATTTACTGATACTATTTAAAATTGCAGTGTAAATACCCTTATACGGGGAAGCTTCAACATTACCTCCTCGAAATGGAAGCTCTTGAATGGCAAAAAGGCGCATTATGTCGATTAATCTCTACATGATCACTCTGTTCTAGGCCACTGTTTCATTATGCCTCTCCACACTTGCAAGGAAATGGAAATGAAGACGTGCTTCAATGCGGGTATTTCCGAAGTTGAGCAAACGAGCGAATGTGTCCGTCCCTATGATCTTTTTGGTCATCATGACATTAGATATAATATTGAGTTTGTCATAAATAGGAGGCAAAGCCAACAGAATAATGTCACGAGATCAGAACTACCAGTCAGTCAACAGGTTTTTATATGCAGGGAAACGCAAAAATGTCGAAAGTACTCACGACTACGCTCTTTGTGTTTGCACTTCAAACTTGCAATTTCCAATATTCCGAAATCGTAATTTATTCTCTGTTTATTGTATGTAGAACATTAAATATGTGTTATTTTCTTTTAAAACTGTGGGAAACTTTCGGACATACTACCTTTTCCTAAAAAAATGATTTAATCTTCTGTTGGGTTGTCGAAATGAAGTAGTTAGGAAGTGTGTGTATAAAAAAGCAAAGACAGCTTATTAATATGAACATATTTATAATACCTCTTATCAGTTATTAATTTAAACGATAAAAAAATATGTCTCCTGCCGACAATAATCCTCTTTTCCTCATTGTCTATTTACAACGTATCTCTATGGGGCCTTCCTTTTTCTTTGCGCTTTCACCGAAAGGATGTTTGAACCTAAATTATAAAAATTGTGTTCTAAGGTAAGCTGAGTATGATATGTCCGTAAGTCCGTAAAAACTCCTATCCATTGATACCGTACTCAACGCTGTAGGCTTCGTATTAGTCGAGAAAAATGGATTTTGACGACCGAAATAATTTGCATGAAAATTCGTAAGCGCTTAGTGTCGTAGCCTACCGTTCCGTTTTTCCCATGGAATGGCACATGGTGCTGGCAGCGCTCGCGTCGCTGTCCTCCTCTACCTCCCGGCCGAGCCGCAGACATTACCATTGAGTGCGAGAGATAGAGAGAGATAGGTACTTGGGGGATATCCGTCCGCTGAGCTTACCCACTGCTCCGCGCAGCTGTAAACGACCGTGCCCATGGCGAAAATTGCGGCAAACTGGATGACACGACGCACTGGCGTGTATTGAATGCGGCGTATAACGTCAGAATAATCTCTCTAAACGTAACATAACGAAGAAGATCCTATGTATGTTTGAGTGAAGACGATATGTATACTTTTTCATCGCTGCCTGGGCAAGCGCACCTTACCTAGCTTACCCCCAATGAACACCACTGAAATGGATCGACCAAGTAATTAATGAGGAAGTCCTAAGAAGAGTGGGAGAAAAGAGAAAAGTACTGAAAACTCTAAAAAGAAGACGGAACAACTTAATCGGCTATATCTTAAGAAACGATGGAATGATGAAGACCATCGTCGAGGGAAAAGTGAACGGGAAGAATGGAAAAGGCAGGCCTTGTATGAGATTAATGGAACAGGTTGTGAAGGATGTAAAAGAGAGGAGCTACGTCAATATGAAGAGGTTGGCCGATAGAAGAATCAAGTGGAAAGCTGCGTCAAACCAATCCTAGGATTGTTGACCGATGATGATGATGGTGATAATCAAATTATTCCTAATGAAGAACTTCACAGCTTTCTCACCACTGTCATCCCTTACACCAAGCCCATATTCCCCTAATCTTCGATGTCTGCAATGAAGACTCGTTACTTTTAAGTGCCTCATACCCCTCAAGTCTTACAAATATGATAGTAGGTATTTTCTTACAGGTTCCATTGACAAGACCATATACCTACCATAGGGATAACCCAAATAAAAATTTTAATAAGGATGATAATAGGAAGTAGAAATAGTGCTTTTTCTGTGAAATTATATGCTTTAAATTATGAGAAGAGCATTTTGCGTTTAACAGAAGGAAATCATGTTTTAAAATTTGTTAGTTGGATGTTCTCTCACATTTAAAAATTAGTTTTACCTTGGGTCATTGATGACATTCAAAATTTTCTTCGTGAAAGATTCTTTTGTGATGGTGAGGAAGTCAACATGCTCAGCAACTTTCATTTCCAACAACCGCCTTGCATTGGTGTGCTGGTCGGCAAAAAAAGGAACAGCAACAATGGGCTTGCCATGATAGATCGACTCCTGAGTGCTCAAAAGCCCTGCATGGCTCACGAAAGCTAAAATTTTCGGGTGACCTGTATCCAAAGCAGTTGAGCATTAGGATTATCAAAAAATACTTTTTTAACGTAAAAAAGAAAATATTTTCACTAAGTTTAACAATCACTCATTATTTTCAAACGTTTTATCATACCCGATGCCTACTTGAGACTTATTTTCTCTTAAAACATGACTAGCATTATGCACAAATCATTTAATCACTCTTTAAATATAACTTATGTGACATTGCATCAAGTCAACATTCACTCCATGTACTCACTTTCCTTATATGGTGTAAAGCACGAAAGGCTGACTAGGATTTAACTCACCAAGTACGTCTTCTTGTGGCAGCCACTTTCTGAGAAGAACGTTTGATGGAAGACCATCAATGGGCACTTCCGGGTCAAATTTCCAAAGGACACGAATCTTTGGTCCGAGAGCAGCAAATGTTTCAACAATTGTTTGTAGCTTCTCCTTCGGTAGCATTTCACTTCGTAAATTGGTTCCGAGACTGAAGAATATTGCTCCTTTTTCAGCTTCATCAAGAAATACTTGTATATCCTGCCGACAGGGACCAAAAATAAATAATCATGAACCATTAACAAACACTGGGAGACAACATACGTATATAATTATTTCATACTTATTTATTATGCAGGTAAGGCCATTTTGCTATGTTTTTGCAGAATTTTCCTTTCGTAGTTCTTACATTACAGATGTTTAGAAGATATGTATATGTATCAATCAGTTATAGGTGAGGATAAAAGTTCATACTTTGCGCATTATTGAATGTACAAACACGTCTTAGTTATTTCCACACAATTTTAATCATGTGGAAATCACCAAGACGTATTTGTACAGTCAATGATTATTACACATAGAAATATTACACAATAATAATCAACGGGGAATATTGCATCAAGTTAAATCATCGATTACTATGCTAATTACCTAAGTTCCCAAAGATATTTTTTTCCAAAGATTCTAAATTTCAAAAATCATTTTTTGGAAAATGCCTTTGTATAGCAAAACAAGAAAAAGATTTTTTTTGCTAGAGATTTAAATGAGAATTAAAAAATAAAAATGATATCGGAAGAGCGAAGTGACACACGAGAAGCTATTTACCAAATGATTACTTCAAAATATTAAGGGAAAACTGACCTACGTAAGGGATATTAAGCAATCGCCTAATTCACCAAAGCATTGCACTTTTGTCGGTGAAATTATAATTGTAGCTTGTAATTGTAGCGGTGAAATTATAATTGTATATTCAGGGGAAAGATAAAAATTAGTTATTCAAGTGGAGGTGACCTTGATAGAGATTTGATTGTACGAACACACTCCACTTGTTTTAAATATGATATTTGTCAATTTTTTACATAGCATCTCAATAGTCGTTACTGTAATTTCATGTTTATATCATTAGGTTTTGATTAGGTTTTTTGTTGCTTCATTGACAGTGGTGATTACATGAAACTAACCTTTGGCAGAGGTTTTGATGGAGAGCACTGCATGCAACCGACATCAATAATTCCAGGTAACTGAGCTTGAGGTCCATTAAGTACATAATGATTATTCACTAAAACGACGCTTATATTTGACGCTATATCTATCAATGGTGGCAAAGGCTTTCCTATAGTCACAAGGGATGAAAATGATATATTAACGTAAAGCAACAGTAAATGATATGACATAAATGAAAGAGGAATTATTATTTTTCTCTCAAATACATCTCATCGTGTTTTGGTCTCGTAGAAAGAAAACAGTTCAGCTATATTCCAGTCAGCTATGAAAAGCAACATAAGAATATTATTCCTAGTAATAGCATTAGAAAAATGACCAGGTGGTAGTCAATAAATGGAATAAATACAGGTTAAAACTATTACAGATATTTAAAACGGATAGCGTTGCTGAAGATGTTAGATACGTTTTGAGAACACCAGCGTATTATGCTAGATTCGACCAGATAAAAATATTAGAGAGATGGATTCTCAAAATATATTCCAAACGTCATTTTTCCCCCGTACTATAAGAGAACACAATAGGCAACATAGCAAAGGGATAATTCGGTGAAATATTGTAGAGAAGTCTATAGTGCATGATGCATGTATTAACAACCAATTCCTTCATTACTATGAAGATACAAACCATGTAGCTGCATGTGACCCTATTACGTAGCATGTTTTCTAGTAGTAGCCTAGTTGCATGTCAATAGTTCCATGTAGTAGCCTAGCTTCACCCCCTCCCACACCACCTCGCGGTGGCTTACAGGGTATCACATAGATGTAGATGAGTATATGTAAATTTGTATTAAAACCTCTCTGGCCGGCCCTAGAAAATTTCCGTAAGCGTAATTTCATTTGGCTATTTAGTTTAGTTTTAGTTCTATAGAACTAAATTCGGAGTGGCTGTGAGTGGAATAGCTGTAATCAGAATTATGGAAATCGACTAGTTCTGGCGTATACTGCTTAATTGATCGAAAACTGATGGGCTGCCCATACACAGTACTATGAACATTTCGTACTCTGAACTGCCCTGAAGGCATGGAGTAAAAATGGGTACAATGGTGAGGAACCCTGTCCAGTCAAACAACAATTTGCGGCGCAAATATGGACCCTCTGGCTTCATGATTGAATGGGCTTTCGGTGCATACGTTGATGTCTTCAATCCGGAGAAGGTATAAGAATGTAAAAGGTGCTGTGGCTATACTTTCCATTCCGGGGGCCCGGTTTCGTATTCACACAAGGTTCACACAAGTTCCTTTTCGGTGGAACCTTAGAGCCTTCCTGACGCTGTTTGAAGAACGTTACTAATTTCCTGCTTCAAATAGGACCTGTACTTGTATGCAACATAAGGTGTTCCAAATTTGCAACTTTTTTGTTGCCTATGAAAATAATAAAAAAGTGTCATCGACGTAATACTTACACGAACATAAAATATTTTAATAAATAGTGCTGTGTTCACAACAGAAAATTTATTTAACGTGACTTTCAGGATTTGTTATCACTCCTTTGTTCATTGTATCATTTTAGTCTTCAGTTTTTTTATACTTCCAAAAGTATTTCAGAAGCGTTATACGTTCCTAAAGGAATAGTAATTATTCTTCTCGAAGGAGTGGTTACTGGACAGTATTTTGAACCATCCAAACAAAAAGCAGTATTTATTGCTGCATAATTGAATACCTGAATACCTGGAGGTATGATATTTTAATGCACTTTCCATTACGTTGTTCAGATGACTAGGAATGTGGCGGTAGTTGAAGTATACGTTTAAAATTCCTGGGGCTGATCTAGCGATGCGTGTATTGCGTAAATTATTAGATTCGCGAGTCATCGTTTCCTTTGGAAATCTGCCAGAGTTACAGCGTAAACGTAATTACGCGACGATCAATTTTTTTCTTCGAATACAAAATGTTGGAATCACAATAACTGGTGATGAGATAAGGCCAACTGTTGAGGTTGAGGTGATGTCAAATCAACTAGTTTTTGCCGTAGAACATCATCTCGTCGCGTTGCGGAATAGGAAGAGCAGTGTTTGATGACTTTAAAACACCGATCGAGGCTCATCTCAAGTCATACGAGATAGAAAATCCGGGCCAAAGAGAAAATTCAAGATTGTAAAAAACCGGGATATAATAAATATTATTTCGCGAGGGCACTAGAATATATAGGTCACATTTGGTAATGTCTAGTTAAACATTTTCGAAGTTGTTGAGGACTTTGAAAGTGCCAGGTATTGCTTCTGTTAAGATTCATGTCAAATAATCACGTGGCGGATACATTTTTTAAACGGAAGAGGGAGGAAGGAGGACCGTGAGGACTTATTATACACACTAATTCCCTTTACATTAATTGGTTGGTTGGTTATTGAGGGGAGGCGACCGACAGCTGAGGTCATTTGCGCCATATAGTATAGGTGGGTAATTGGGTAATGGTAGGAGTTTTTAGGGAACGGAGGAAGGGCGGAGAGAAACCCGGCGTCGGCATTAGCCTACTCTTAACGAAAGGCGCCAAGGGGACCACGGCTTAACGTCCCATCCGACGGACGGAGTACTGTACTTGAAATGCCCTCCACTAGGCATTCAAGTGGGGACCGGTTTTCCACTGAAAAATCCGCCACTGCCGGGAATCGAACCCGGGCCCTCGGGATGGGAGGCCAGTACTCTAGCCACCAACCCGATCCCCTTTTTTTAGGTGCTCCACCGGCTAAGTTAAAATTGCCCCGTTTGACCTAAGAATTTTGATCCATGCCCTAGGTGTGATTTCAACCAACAAACTTTGGGTTGCCAGGTCAGCACGTTACGGACCGTGGCCAGCTTCAAATGATGAAATGGCCTTAGTATAGCCAGGTAGCCACGACTGCCTAGCCTGTAACGTGCAGGCTTGGCACCACAGGGGTTGCGGGTGCAAATCCAGACATTATATCTATTGACTAAGCCTGCAAGTTACTTAGAATATGTGGGGTAGGGCGTGAGTTATCACCAGGCAGATACGTATTTTTCTTGTGTCCGTTACTCAAAAGTAAACTTTTCGGTGAAATGTTTAATAAATTCCATTAATTTTATGACATGGTGCTTGCCCAAGATGTAACCGTTTTATTGGTATTGTAAAACGTTTTACGGGATAGAAGTTTCTATTTCCAAAATATCGTTTTGTGCAACAGCCGATGAAATGAGCTGCTCACCCCTGTGATAGGTATTCTCGTAACCTTAGTTATCACCACGGACTTAGAATAATCAGGACTGGACACTTTCCGCTATCCTTGTCGCCGCTATTGTCGCCGAGAAGAAATTGTTCGAGTAAATGGCAGCACTGTAACTCGCCCTAAAATATTTTGTCGTTGCATGGTGAGGACACATATTATCTGTGTTTTTTATAATATTGTCAGCAGAAGCAGATTTTAAGTACTCATTTTACATCAAGTACTCAAGGAATTATTTCGCGAAGGTTTGTTTATAAGGGCCATCGTTAAATCGAATCAGCATGCACGTCGTGTAACGGTAAACCGGAGATGGTCCGATTTTTTTAGTGCCCAAGAAACTGGTAATTTTGAGGAAATGGTAAAATGCCATTCTTAGGAGAGATTTTGCTATCAATCCTCGGCAAAGGGTCCGCCAGAAACATTTTTCGCCGGAAGAAATAATATGGAATAATCTGATAAACGACCGTAATGGAAAAGTGACACATCTAGATCTACATAATACCCTGCACAAACTTGCTTTTAGTTGTAATACCTTAAATTTCTCATACCACCATGCATCCACCTATGCTTATCATTGATAAACTCGTATTCATAAAATTGGAAATATGTTTGCGACTATTTATATCCCTAATTTTACGAAGAAATAAGGAAATTTTGATCCTGGCAGTTCGGCAATCAATTCTTCCAATTTTATGACGAAGGCAGTCCACCATAGTAAGTTGGAGTTCGCAAAATATTTTTAACGTAAACAGTGAAAATAATGTATTGGAATTTATTTAAGAGATTAGGTCTATAACTCAACCTACGGTCTAACAATGATTCCCATTTTAATTCATTAAACACAATGGTTGCGCTAATAGAGTTGTCGTACCGTTCCTTTACAAATCTTGCCGATATTCGCCATACACGCTCCAGGGCCCGGGTTCGATTCCCGGCAGTGGCGGATTTTTCAGTGGAAAACCGGTCCCCACTTGAGTGCCTAGTGGAGGGTGCGTAGAGGTCAGTACTCTAGCCACCACACCAACCCGATCCCCTTTACATTAATTTACTCTCCATCAGATATAAATCTTTTTTTTCCATTTTATAGCAAGTGCGGACAATTTTTCTTATTCGCTGCAACGGTATGAGAAATAGACGGAATCACTTAAAATAAATAGCTACGACTATGTAACGAAAAACAAATTTGTTTGATGAAAACGTCCGAAGTTGAAACTCTCTACGGTTTTGAAATATTTTCACTCACCATACGCTTCTTCAGCCGCCTGCTGATGG
This sequence comes from Platycnemis pennipes, assembly GCA_933228895.1. NCBI lineage: Eukaryota > Metazoa > Arthropoda > Insecta > Odonata > Platycnemididae > Platycnemis > Platycnemis pennipes. The sequence continues at coordinate 118,767,678 of OW121850.1, forward strand.
TTGGGATAATATTGGTTAATCATTACACCCCAATGGATTCCAGTTAAGACCGTATTGTACAGTCTCTCTGTAAAGCTCATTCTGCTGATGTAAGGAAGAACAGGCAAAGTAAAGACAGATGGTAGTGTTCTCGCTCCAGTCAGTACATCAGTCCAGGGCCCCATTCCGTAGGCAGTGATCCCTACAACTGGAATCTATTTGGAAAATAAACAATTGGTTCAAATATGCATGTGTGTATACCAGAATATATCCTCACAATTTTTTCATGATACTTTTTCATTTGATCTACTTCTATCAATTTAGAGATAAATGGCTAATTTCATACATACTTATATGCAGATATTGAGGTTGGAAGTTTGACACTAAGCGCTGACACTACGTCATAATACGTCCTAGATAACCTGTGAATGAGGGAGGCTTCCGCAAACTTAGCGAATGTCTAATTCACGGTCGTTAGATAGATAGTATCTGGTGACCGTGGTCTAATTACTCAGCAAACACTCTCCCGGAAGGGATCAAAATACTTATCTCGCACGACCTAAATGTGGAGTATTTCGTATAACAGAAAAAACTTTCTTCCTCCATCTTCATTTTCTGACGAACCATTAAATATCACTAAGCTTACTCGCTTATTAAAGGCACAGGTATGAGCACCTCATGAAAGTTGGTAAGATACTAGCGAGTCTTGTAAATTACCTAAGTTCATTATATTATCTAAAATATCATGCGGTACGCCATACTTCCTTTAACCCAAAAGCATTCTCTTTCTCATTTGTATCGAATTCAAAAATCCTAATCCTATGTAACATCCATTAGTGTATTAGAGAGCTGCCGGCAATCTGCTGACTTTCCTAATCCTCTGATTTTGACAACTAATGCAATATTGCTCCTTAAGCGTGTACTCATTGCTGAGCGTATTGATGTGAATGCTTGAGAATGCAAGATATTATTAATCAAAGCACCTTGTACCTCACCGGAAGCCATTACTTCTTGCCTCATTACAATATAACAATTTCCTATTGACGTATCAATTTTAGTGGAGAAAATGATAGGAAACTTAACGGCCTTATTTGAATTAAAAAAACACCTGCGTCATTATTGCCTCTTGCATTGGAATCTCTAAAATAAAAATGGCATTTAAGTTACAACCATTCATTTATTAAAGCAACCGATTTACCTACAGAGTAACACACCTTCTCGTGGCAAGAAAGACAATCAAGAAACTTGAAATGGCTGAATCCCATTCTCTATTGCTATCGAGGTTGTTGTCATTGACCCACAATAACTCAGATCTTATTCACTAGCGAATTTGAATATGAAAGTGATGTCTAATACATTTACAAACTTTGGATGATAAACCTACATTACATTGGAGAAGTACTACCCACAAGCATTTTAAATTTTTTTATCCCTCAGTATTCTAGCTGATATTTCTTCAGTGTGTGGGGAATTATTATTTAGATACCTACTTCAGACCAGTTTTATTACCATAGTTCTCATTCAATTTGCTGAGTATAGTAGGTAATCCTAGGAAGACACATTACTAAGCTACTGTTGTAGAAATACGATATCATAGATGATGTATCTATATTTTCACTGTCGATATTCCAGAGGCACAAATATAATCAAAACTTACCCTAGTTCCACCTCCAAAGTGATGAAGGTACAAAAACATGCATTCGTTGAAAACGACCTCTACAATTATGAGATCAAACGAATCAGAAGGCATGTTAAGTAGGTCTTTTGCAGCTTTTGTTGACAGTTCATACTTGCATATTTCTACGCTAAAAGTCCAGATGGATTTAAGACACTCCAGGGGAGAGTCGTCTACCATGGACTCCAGCTCAAAAATTTCATGAATTTTCTCATAAGTACCCTGAAAAGAACAGAGAATAGGGAACATGCACTATTTTTTATAAGTCTTTAAATATGAAGTTTATTAGCTGAAATGGGCTTGCCGAAAATTTTGCTGGAGAATTAAGTTGTGTTACAAAGATATTACTCTTAGAAAATTGTACCTTTTCGGCAGCTTAAAAACACGTCGTCATTGCATGATGTCACAGCACGGTATCACTATGGGCGTTGTTTATCTGTTTATGCGTGAAGGTAAGTTGTTAAATAAATACTTGGCAATAACGTATGTATTTATCTCATTTGTTTAATGCAGTAAACGATTGTATTTCGAATTTTTATTTACGTAGTATGGATTGTAACGAGAAAATCGTCCATTAATTATACAATGCCTTTTTGGCGCCCAAGAATTTCTACTACGCCTATGCAATCGCTGGATTTTTATAAGAAGAACGCCGCCATAAGGGAGTCAACCAAAGGAAATTGTCGGAATGTGCTTTTTTAAAGTATTTTTTCAGTCATCGTTTCGTTCGAGAAACGGCTAAAAACCTCAAAACAATATATTCACTTCGTTTTCTGTTTAAAATAAATGTCTATCTCCGTAGCAATATGGAACCTATACCGTGCAGTGACGTCAGAAGGCGTTTTAGGTCACGTGACTTTCGTTAATTTCCGGGAACATTTTAAATTCATTTAATAATATTTGTGGTGGGCGCAGAAAAATTTGTCTTATACTTTTCAATTGGTGAGAAAATTTCGCATCAAGTACATCATTAATCTTCGAGAAACAAATTTCATGCATACTCCCCATTATTGTTGAGACTTCTGTAAGTGATCCTCTTCATGACTACTCTAAGTGATTCCTCCTATTGTTATGGGAGTAGGTGTCCGACTACCTCGGAAATTTGCGCCAAAGTGATCAGGCGGGTATTTGGGCTTAACAAAAGATTCCGAGGGGCCCTCGGTCTAATGTCTTATCCTGCGGGCGGAATTCTAAATTTAAGCCCTTTCTACACCGCCCTCAAGTAAGGATCGGTAATGCACTTAATTATCTGCCTCTGCTGAGATTCGAACCGGGCCCTAGAGATAGGAAGCTACCACAACAACACGATACCCTTACTCTACGATTGCATCCCAAAGTACATTCGCTATATGTGTAATAATTAACTATAGAGCTTCTATGAGCTAAAGTTTCTCTTTCACCACATGCGATACCATTCTGTATGAAGGCTTTCGCGGTGATGGTAGCTTGAAAATGCTTGCCTTACGGGTGTCCAGCCGACTATATCCATTTTGCTAGGCTAGGTACTGTTTCTCATGTATTACAGAGGATATCTGCAGGTTAGTTGAGTGTTTCGGTGTTTGTTCGCCTTTTATGCGTGGAGTCAGGTGTTCTTCGATTGGTCCATTATTTCCCTTTATCACGTGTTTCCAGGAACTATAAGGCGTGTAACTGTCGTGCCTGTTGAAGGTTACAGGATTTTGATTGATCTCAACTGCTTCCACAATGATACTTGGGAGGCATCAACTTTCTTTGATGCTCAATTTAGCCTCTTCAACCTTGACGTCATACGATGGTCCTGCTCAGATGTGCTCGGCAATGACGGAGAGATGCTATTGCTAACTTCCACTGGCCCTATGGTGCTCCAGTTGCCTACATAGTAGTCCTCTTGATGTCTGCCCCGCATAGAAACTGCCACACCTACATGGGACTTCGTAGGCTCCGCTTCTTTGTGCACTGGTAAATCTTATACCCAAGTTGTGCTTGGCGAGAGCCCTTACGATCTTTTCCCAAATACCCGCCACATAACACCTGACTCCAACGTATGACGTATGTAAGTGGAACGAAAATGGAGGCAGGAGCCGAAGGCCCCCCACCCCTAAAATTGGCCCCGGGCCCTTGAGAAATGAGTGTTCTCCATTATTTAAAATTAAATTTCACTTGTTTCACCAGCTTGCTTTTTCCCCCCTGATACATACTCTACCACCTTCATCTACCCTTTTAGCCGAATTCTATTCTCTACTCCCTCCTACCCGCAAAACAATTCGGGCCTTTTTCACAGGAGCCGGGTCCTTTTCTTAAGAGCCGGGGCCTTTTGAAGGTTGGCCCCTCCTAGCGAAAATAGTTCTGACGCCCCTGTTGCAACGCAAGCAAAACTGTGGACTATAAAATGGACAAACGTGGTAGGACTCCCGGAAAGCAAGCATCTTCACGTTATCATTCTGTCTGAATATTAGGATCATGGGCTCCGGCTGAAAAATTGTCAGGGGGTGAAATCACTGCCGTCCCTGGGCTGCTGGGTTGCTAAGTGTGGCGATTTAACGCAGATTCGATTATTCCTACTTGATGCTGGTTCGGTGATTAACTGATCATTAACGTTTTTCCCTGATTACGTTTTGGTGATTCATGGTTTCTGCATTCATACAAGAGTAGTTTTTCTAGTTGTTCATATTTGTAACGTATTCTTTGTCTAAATTCACAGTTCCTGTTTTAAATCACAAAAATAGTAGGCAAAAACAATCATTTCCCGAAATTTTCCATGAGCAATGGGGGGTGAAAGTGCATCCCACTCCCGACACCCATGATTAGGTTATGTGGACAATTCAAAGTTCTGACAATCAGGGTGTCCGGGTTTGGTCCCGGTCAAGGTGAATGATTGTTTTTCTCTGTGGAATATCAGCTGTTATGTAAACAATGTATTTTAACATCAAAAAAGACACTTGATAAAAGCGAGAAGATCCAGAAACATTTTTCCTTATCAACTTATCACTCGTAGATCATTAATTGTCCTTTGAGGTACGTGTAGTGTGACTGAAGTTAAAAGCAATGAGCGAGGCGGTGATGCGCCTTCTGTTGTTGCAATTACTGTGAATCACAACACATATAAGAGAAATTCATCGATAAAAGCTTTTCAGAACCTACCTCAAGAACCATGTGCTTCAAGTTGGGACTCGATTCCATAGCTGGGTCTGGACTTAGGGCAGTTATCTGATGTCCCTTTTTGGTCAGCCCCAACATCAGAGCACTATTCCAAATATGATGACTTCTAGAGGCAGTGGGAACCAAAGCCAATATCCTGGCAGTATTCACGGTGCCACAGAGAAGTGACAAGGCAACAATGGAGCATATTAGCATGGTCGGTGCCATTTCTGAAACAAAAAGAGTTAACTTTGGACTCTTATAAAAAAGAAACCAGAGTAATTATCGTGTCTTATTTAAGATGGGTTATGAATTTTTAGTTCAAGGAAGAACCTTCATTGCTATAGTGAACAAACTTGCTAGTGAATAGTTTAAATATGTATAATAAAGGCATTGCAAGGTTAAGCAACTGCCATGGGGAGTTTGGATGATATCAACATGGCATTTTGAGCTGGACTGTATGCGGGTTATATGCATAAAATCAACAAAAACTTTCTAACTTTGTCTCCATATTTATGTACAACAAAAACTCAAGACTTATACTTGAGATTACCATCACAAGAAACATGCCGCGGTGAGTAACTGATTTAGAAATTAACTAGAAAACAGTCGCTGACGATACGTAAAAAAGGTTTCTATTTAGCTGCGACAATAGAGTAAGAGAAAAGAGCTACTTTTCTTTCCCACAGACTGCGGTGCTAAGTGCAGAGGATCTATGTGAGACAGGTTTCACTGTGGAATTAGAACGCGCCCCGATATTTGTTAAAGACCGTGATGATATTGGTGCCATAAGCTTACTATTAAAACTCGGATGGGAAGCGCTAAGGGAGTGTAGATAATAAAAATTGATTGAACTTTTGGACTGAATTTGAACCCATTTCCTATTCATGGTGATTCTCCACTAACTGGTATATTTAGTTTCACATTGAATATTTCCTGGTTTTCACCATTAAAAATTTACATGGGGTCAAAGTATAAAAACGTTTAGCAAAAAACGGCCTCCTTCATTTTCCCCTGAAAACCTAGAAAATCAAACTCATGCTGAACCGGGAAAGATAAAGAGTTTGGTATAAAAAACAATAACACGCTATAATTAAGTTTTTGCCTCAATTAAGTGTAAGTTACATAATTCAATTGTTATTTTCATCATATATATAGAACAAAATAGCGGACCTTATTTTCAGTAAATTTTTGTCTTCATGCAGGAAAATAGTTGAAAGCTGCATCGAACCACACAAAGTTACTTATATCACGAGATTCTACAAAGTATCCAGAATTAGAACCCGTAGAAAACTTTGGGTCTGTTAGTAACGCCGAGTATAAAATCCATTTTTCGATCGCATGGCGCTTCTGCCCGCCGGCAACCAGGATTACACCGTCGCGACTAATATGCCGATGAGCTATGCTGTCATAAACTTCGTTATTTTCAGTCTACCGTTTTAAAAGACCCGCCATGGATTTTTTCATGACGATACTACAGGGGTATTGATCGCTTCGATACGATATAGACTACGATAACGGATGCTAGTGTAAGTGGCCTTAAGACCGCTTTTATCCTGGAGCGTAATGCCGATATTTCATGCTCATATTTTACTAAGCCTATGGGAGATTATGTGAAGCCTTCGGAGATTGCATGCTTTACCTATCAGACTAACAAACGCACTTGAGGACTCGACCCAACAGTTGGTGTCGCATAGCCATCGTCTTCCTCCCCCCAGAGGTAGGCTTGTTGTATAAAGGGCCGTAGGCATTGTGACATTTTTGGGCGGGGGGTTACGTCTATTTTCCAAAGTTGAAAAACGTGTGAAGTAACTCTGCAAAGTTTGATGAATCTCACAGCTACACGAATCATAGATAGTATGTTTACTGCTCCATCTGCTGCGCGGGATATTACCTATAGGTACTCAATATGCAAGTATGTTTTGACGAAATTTCAGGCCATTCTCAGTACAAGAGTGTGTGGTAACGAGAAGCCATGTGAGACGATTTTTGTCCATGAGCTCTTCGATTCCTGGGTGAAGAATAAAGTAAAAATAGGAAGGATTTACAATAATCTAGTTTTTTTTCACTCTGTATTTGCATAAAAAGTCTCGGAGTTCTCGCCCTTTAAAATTAAACAATTCAAGTACTTGCGTCATCAAAATAATTTGGACAAATCCTCAGCCATCGTGAGGTTGAAAGCTCATACATCTTCGATGGTTTAAGGAGACCTTGGCAAAGGCGGAAAAACAAATTGAATGTTTAAATACAATGAATGTGGTCAATTTCGCCATCGGTTTTTGTCCTTTGCTCACCATGGCTAACGGAGAGGTAAGAGGCATAATTCGATTTGGCACTGTTGTATTACTTGAGTAAGGAACTAAAAAACATAATTTACTTAGGTATGTAAACCTTTTGCTGAGAGTAGAAGTATGAAGTGAAGGTAGGTCTTCGATATGGACAAAATTCGATAGATGAAAAGTCGACCCATGAATAGGGAAAATTATTCTTTATGGCATATCTACATTACATTGCCGTATATAATTTTTTATCGACTTCACCGAGACCACATGTGATATTTGTTAATTGAAGGTGGGGCTTAACTTAAATACTTAACACTCTTCTTTCGTCTCCTCATCACACTCAACTGTTATTTTTTAACATAACCTTAGCTCTCACTTATGCCGAAATCTTCATCAAAGGATTACATTTATGCACATACCTTCAAGCGAAGTATTATTATCCAGACACGAGCGAGTAATTCCCAATCTTCTTGCGAGGAATCACAGCCACATTACTGTAAGAAGAGCCGAGTCCTTCAAATATCTGCTCCTCCGCCACGTTTTTCTCGCCGATATATTTTATGTCGGAAGCACTGTCAACAATCTTATCGCTGCTCTCTTCCCTCTTAAACTCGACCTTGGAAGTATTATTGAGTGAGATGACCCAACTCTTTTGGAGCAAGTTTCACTAGGAGTGAGGCTAGCATTCTCTCTCCCACTCCGACAATTCATGCCATCATTGAGTAGGTATTTTAAAGAGATTACTCGGAAGATATCAGTATACTGATAGCATCAAGGAGTGTCGCAATAATCAAAGCTTAGAGACTTCGTTCACAGTAATATGGTCAGCATTGGAATATTAGTTTTATGGCGTAAACATTGCTTAGGCTATATCGCAAATTACGACATACCAGAGGCTCATCCTAAGACACACAATTTTCATGCTCTAGGTGGAACCCACGACAGGCCGATGCGAAACCGGCCGATAAATACAAGTATGCAGTACCTTGTAGTTTTTTTGGGGGAGAAGGGCGACAGCTGAAGTCATTTACACCATTTAGGGTAGACGGGTATTTGGATAGTGGCAGGAATTTTTCAGGGAGGGAAGCAAGGGTGGAGAGATACTCCGGCGTTGGCATTAGCCTCATCTTGGCGAAATGCGTCAAGGGGTCCACGGTTTAACGTCCCATTCGATGGATGGAGTACTGAGCTTGAGGTGACTTCCTCACAACACTTAACCGGTTTACCGATTAAAAAAACCACTGCCGGGATTCGAGCTCGGGAACTCGGGATGGGAATCGAGTACTCTAGCCTCCAACCCAAATAGATCCCCATGACATTAGCGCTCATCATTCACTATTTGATGATAGCAGTTGAAAATCGAGATACGATGTGTCTATCATAGCAGAGAGCGGAAAAATTCTTTGGACTTTTTGTAAAAGTGGGACTTTTGTGGTTTTGAAGACAAATATTCACCAATGCTGTTACCAGATCATGTTATAATGACGTTGTTAAAAACTTTTTAGTACTTTTTTGACGTACCGGGATTGTTTCCGAATAAACGGAATTTCCTGGATTTTCTTATCAAAATCACACGTTATAAGCCTTAAGTGAACATTTGGTCTGATAATGAACGCATATTAGGTGGAAGGGTTCGATAGAACTACCGTTATGAACGCTTCCGTCCAACTGAGTGTTGTCACCCAGACAATTTTCTTACGTCGTAGCGTATGAAACGTATCAAATTTGAAAAGAATTTTTTTTAAATTGAAAGAAAGCAAATTATATACTATAGCTGATGAAACTGCTGATGATTCGACGGGAAGAGGAGTGTGCAATTCATTGCTGGGAAAGATACCATTTTTGAAAAGAATTTTTTTTAAATTGAAAGAAAGCAAATTATATACTATAGCTGATGAAACTGCTGATGATTCGACGGGAAGAGGAGTGTGCAATTCATTGCTGGGAAAGATACCATTTTATGAGCCCAATGTACCCTGCTTCATTGGACCAAAACAACTTGAAAAAGTAAATAAAGAAATGGCTGAACGCAGTGTTGATGAACCCTTATGTATGCATGTTATGTAAGCTGGAGTATGCTGGGAATAATGAAATTTTTGTATAAATGAGAACAAATATTCAAATTAGAACTGACGTTAATTAATGGAAAAACTTTTCTCATAAATTTTTTTACGCATTTTATCCGTATATATCATAATGTCCACACGATTTTTTACTGTCTCTTTGTTTGGAGATAATAGCGGTAGGGACAGTTTGCTTCTCCTAACCGATGGAGTGGCGTACATGGCTAAAGCCACCAAGGAATCGGCGGTGTTTTATCCTTAAATGATACACATTTGTAAAGATCACGCTCTTCAATGGATATTTGAAGAAATTCGTAAAATAATTCTCACTGCAATTACGTGTGTGCTCACCAATAAAAAAATATTCATGTATAGGAATGAAACTAATGGTGAAATGAAATTATAATAAAAAAAATATTTTGGTCCACCACTTTGCATCCGCATGACTTGAATCAGAAATTTAAAGGCATCCAGGAGTCAGAAAAGAATCTTGAGATTAATACCTGTATACCGATTGATCTAGTAACAAATATAGCAAATATATTAACCTTAATAGGTTGGCATCTGAGAGGGAATTAGAAAACTAATTGGGATACTACGAGACTACGAATCAAGAGGAAGAGAGATGTGAAAATATAAAAAAAATAAGACAAAGAAAGCCCCTAATAAAGCTCTTGGGAGAAAATCCTTCTTCCCCCTTGGGAAAAGATTCTTCCTTTCTAGAAACGTGATTTCCCCATCTCCTCCCTGACCTGACCCTTAAGATTACGGATTTGGGAAATTTTTCCTCTATTAGAAGAAGCGTTGTCAAGAATAAGCCTTGGATCACGGAGGGAGTCTTACTTAGAGGTAATTGAAGAGAGATGAAAACACAAGAATGATTAAAGTATGCTTAACAGCTAATGCCGTAAAGTATCTCCATATCTTATTTTTAAGATGCCTGTCTATGAATTGCATACTCAGAGCTATCATTTTCCAGACACAGGCATTAAAATATTTTGCAGTTAAATTTCAACATATACATGCTGCATAAAATTTAATACGTATGTACATATACTTATATAGTATATGATACGCAGTAACGTACCAAGGGAGGAGGTGGCACCAATATTGAAAAACATCGTTTTTTGGAAAATAATTTTTTTCTATGGGGGCGGCTATCCATTTTTTTTAATAGTTAGCCCGGGCGCCAAGGTAGCCTTGGTACGCTACTAATGATGCGTAACTAAATTTAAATAAATTAGATATTGCGCTAACTTTAATAACACAGATAAACATAAAGGATTCTATGGATTCTACTAACAAAGGAATTTATGAAAATAGAAATCCGTTTATGCAAATAGAAAGATAAAATCCAAAGTACATATACAGAAAAAGGTAAATGGAAAATAAAGACAACTCCCAAGTGGACACGCGCGAAGAGTTTAGGTTTGATACGAATTAAAAGCTTAAACACGAATCCTAAATGTAAATTAAAGAACTTAATTTTAAACAAGTATCTCACACAAGGATTTAGAAAATGGAGGTAACCATTTACGTGTAATGAATAAAATCAAGTTAATGTTACGTTTACTCACGTAATTATAAATACCGAACTATTTACTGAAAAATATCACCTGCAGTCAGCCAATTATAAAAATCTCTTCTTAAGGTTGAAAACTTGATAATCGAAGGGAAAACGAACATACTAACAATATCGGTTATCTGACCGTAATCGAAAGCAAAAAAACCGCCATATCTCAACGTAATCGTAGCTCCTTTGTTTTCAGTGCCTGTTTTCGCCGTAGTTTCGGAGCGACTACCCACCCCACACATCCCATGGGTGTTGTTGTTTAAGAACTGTAAAAAGTGTTTTGCGTGGATGTGTGCATAAAAATGAGTTTTAGAAAAGCGTATGTGTACTGTTGTGTGCCGAGTTGTAAATCTACTTCACGTAAAACACCCGAGAAATACTTTTTTGTGGTTCCTAACAACCTGGAACGAAGAAGACTTTGGTATATTGCTGCACGAGGGAAGCATATTCCATCAGATAAAAGCAAGCATAGAGTGTGTGAAGACCATTTTAATGTGAGTATTAAATAAATCTACATCCTTCCTCTAGATAACACAGTTAGAATGAAAGCGGTAATGATCACCGTTTTCGCAGGACAAGTGTTTGAAGTTCGTGACCCTTAAGCTCACATCTACCTTTTTAATGTATTGAGAAATACAAATGAGCTATCCAGTGTAGAGATATTCCATAATAATGTAGTTTCTAATATTATGTAAACATCGATAGCACTATGGAAATACATATTTTTGGAGCTGTTATTCCTTTCTGTGTATAAATTAACATATGTATTTCTATTAATTACAGTTTGCAACTGACTTGAGAAATTATCATGAGCATAAATTAACCAAAGTGAAGCCATTGCTGAAACGTGACGCAGTACCCTCCAAATTCGAATGTCAGGGTATGACAAAATTGACAGATGCCCGAAACTTATCAGTGAAGAGAACAAGGAGAAAACTTGTAGTTGACCTTATTGCAGGTACCTATAATTGGTCATGAAATTTGCCCAAATTCTTATTTGGTCGATCATTTTCCAAGCCAATTAAGCTGTTTGACAGATCAAAAATGGGACTTATTTACCTATCATGGTTCGTAGAGAACTCATTTTCAAGGGCTAAGTGTGATCGGTACCATTAAAAAGTATTTAATTCGTTCAGTAATTGCATGTGATTGGAGATATAAACATGAGTTTAACATTTGAGGATATTTTTCAGATTATAGTGTTGGAAGTAGCGAGGGAGATGAAACTGTAGCTCTGGAACCTCCTATGGTAATACTTGTCAATCCTGAGGATTTGGTGTCAACTTATGGTGAGAGAGTCATGTAGTTTTAAAGCTACAATATAATCCATTCTCTTATTTTAAAATATTTCCCTACCTATATGAAGTCTATTGGATTTTGGCTCTGAGACATATATTGTGTGACCATAAGATTCCAATAGTAAATCTATTTCTTTTACATTAAAATTTAATTGTACTTCCATAGGTTTTGATAGAAATTTATATGGAGTAAAATTAAACCAAAAATAATTAATAATTTGCTGCCAAGACATATGGTAAAACTTGGAAATCTTAATTTTTTTTAGGTTCATCACATTGGCTGTGCGCTTTTTGTCATATGTATTCACTCTCACTCATGTGAGAGGCAATGAGGAATACAGTTTGAACTGACTGGTCCACAAAATAAATACAATTGATTTATTACTTAGAATTTAGAAAATAAATGGTGGCACTGAATTCAGGTCATTGTGAAACTATTAAGATTTTAATTTTACAGTAGAATTTCAGAACCCAAGAGCTAATTAGGCATTAATTTCAGAACTAATTAAGATTTTAATTTTACAGAAGAATTTCAGAACCCAGTACCTGAGGCTTATATTGGGCAAAATATATCACTGTAAACAGAACAGCAAATGAAGGGGCCAAAGCCACTATAGTAGCCATGGTGTACAAGCTGCTCCCAGTTTTGTGCAACATTACTGTTCACCAATGAAGGATAGGGTGAAGGATCTTGCAAAGGGCCCTATGAAAACAAAGAACAAGCTTAATGTGGATGATGTATTATCTTCCTCTTCTAACTCTGATCCAGAGTTCTGTGAGTGACTCAGTTGATTCAGAAGACAAGGACGAGAATGGATTTTGAACAAAGAAGGAATCACTTTATTCCTCAAGGTAAACTTGAAGGTACATATTTCTGAGTAATCTTGACACTATGCGGAATATATTATAAGATTTTCACCATTCTTCTAAACATGTAATGATTATAGATGTGTAAGGTTTATTCATATTTTGGAAGGCTTTGCAATTTTACAAGACTTGGCAAGTGTTCCAGCCTGTACTGTGGAAATAATATTTAATAAGTTATAATGGAAAGAATATGATTGTGCTCACATCAGTTAGATAAAATAAAATGTTTGAGAAATAAATTTTCAGAAATATTTACAAGTATGCTTTTCAAACTGGAGGTATTTGAAAGTTTTTGTGTTCAGGAAAACTTCTAAGAATAGATGTACAGTAGAGATAGTAATAGAGAGACTAATAGAGTAACAAAGGTGGAAGTCCTGAGCGGAACAGAAGAAAAAAGTGTAATGACTAAAATTAAGAGAAGATGGGACTTGCAAATTGCACACATTTTCAGACGTGTGCATTGAGACTGCATCAAACAATCATAAAATTGATGACTGGTGGTGATGATGCTTTTCCAGGCAATACATACGTATGTTATGGGGCAAGTGAGAAAGAACTATTCCTCTTAAAGTGAGGTGGTTGTTTCTTCAACTAGGACATTAGCTTAAGCCAGCTGAAATTCATTCTGCTCATTTTCCTCAGTCTTCACTCTGCTCTTTTCCTCAGTAATCCGGTCTTTGCAGAAAAAGGAAGGAGTGGAAAACCATGGGACATTAAGTCTTCCACTCTTTCCTTTTTTGAAAATTACATCCCCCCAAATAAAATTATTATTGAATAAACCTCAAAAGCGTAGTGGAGACAGGAACACTACTTATGTCTTGCATATGTGCAAAGCCCTACTACTAATGAATAATCTTACACATCTGAAATGAATTCAAGGTCTCAATACAATATTTCTATTTGCCATGTGTTCTTCAGTATTTACTTCAGTTTCTTAAAATTCCTGTGTTAATGCTTCATAACCAAATTGTGGTCCCTGTTGATATCTGCCCCTGGGTGGCTTTTACAGTCCTTCACTTGGTTCCCGAGTCTGCCTCGCTAAAATGTAGTCAATTCGTTATCTTCTTCTGTCTTCTGCCATTCTCCAAGCATATATTCTTCGGTTGCAGTTTTTAATTAATGTGTTTGCTACCCCTAACTTGCATTGTGTGCAGAATTCTGGTAGTGACTATCCTCTCTCATCTCCTCGATCTCCACGATCTCCACATCCATATTTTCCACTTATTCTTCCATCTTGACCTTAGCCAATGATTGTGTTCAATCTCCTAAAATAATGAGGGTTTCATATCTTCTTACCTGCTTTAACTACCTTAAGGATTTGCATACAGATAGATTACCTATCTTAACTATTGCATACCCTGTGATCCTGAACTTTACAAATGATGTTTATCATTTCAGGATAAAACACTGCCAACTCAGGAAATTCTTCTGCTGTGCATATCAACAAGTGACTCCATGAAGGTAGTTAGCAGCTAGGTTGCAATCCTTGAATACAAGAAACTGGTGAACAAATAAGTGTGGAGTGAAGACCACTTCCAGTTCAAGACTTTATTTGTTGGATGAGGTGCTAAACTGAGGACTTCTTGGTGTTTTTAGTGAAGAGCAGGCCGATGCTAATGCCAAGATTTTCTCAACTCCTCCCCTCTTTCCCATCAAATTTCATTCTTAATTTCTCCCACCAGTTTAAGTGAGGTGTAGACTTGAAAATACCAATGGGGAGAGATTACACTCATTTCTTGGAGGAGAGAACACATGCACCAAGAAAAACTCAGGACGTGGAAGGATAGAATGGGCCTCAGATGATAACAGACCATTCCATTCACCTTTTTTAGTTCAATAAAACTGAAAACTACACATGTTGTATTCAACCAATTATCTTCTCACAAATTGCTAAATAATTTACAGAAATTGAGATGGCAGTGAAGCTTATTCTTTAAATGAAGAAAATAATGTAACTGCTTACGACAATATGAGAACTTATGCTTTAATGAGGATTTTTCAGATCACACCAGATTAGCCATCTTCAGTGTTGGCCCAAGTGATATACTATTGATATTGACTTGAGGAGGACAGTATTCCTTAAATTACTGCTCACATTTGTAATGATAATTTATTTTTTTTTGTAAATGGTGATTTTATTTCATGAGTTACAAATGCTGATAAGTTAAATAATGGTATTTTTATTTTAATAGACCTGCAAACAATTATGTAGATATTCATTTTCAGATACTCAGACAGGTGTATCTTCAATCACAGCCCTGGATAACTATATAACTCGATGAATGTTGAAATGAAACTACATAATTACATTAATTGTGAAAAGGAAGAAAGTTTTTGAAAGTATTTTACAGAGGTAACTTTAGTGAAATAATCGAAGTAAAACTCAATTCCCATAAAAATTTCGATGTGTCAATCATATTTATCAGTCACTGATTTTTACCAGTGCCCAATCATTTTGTTTGTGGATGCACTTTTCCAAAATGGCTTTCCATAGCTAATGAATGAATCCATGTTTAAAAGTCCATAAACTCATCTCATTATAATTATACATTATAGTACCGAAATTAAAATATTCTTCAAAATTCTTAACATGGCAACAGTTATGGCATTCAATATTGTGATGAATATTCTTTGGAAATCGGGCTTTAAGAATCCTTCCTTTCCTATTTACTCAAATTTATTGTTTTTTCTTAGACTTTCTTTCCGAATTTTTCATGAAAAATGACTTCACTAGACATCTATAAAGAGCATACATCATGTACACAGCTACCATTAAGGTAAACGACATTATGACAAAAAGGAATGCCAATACATCCAATGACAAGAATTGGTACCAAGAAAGGTCTAGTCCTGCATAACGAAGGGCTTCCACTCGCCCTCCATTGCCATGACGAATTGCAAACTCAACCCAAAACATTGCACGATCTACTGGAGTTTCTGGTTGGTCACGTAACACACTTGAAAGTTTTTGCATGTTGCGGCGATAACTGTAAAATGAATAATATGCACTAATCAGTTTATATCTCCTACTGTATGCAATTAATAATTTTCTGGGTATTTTCCAATAAAATTATTGAAATGTGGGAAAGACAATTTGGGTCATATAATAAAAAATTCAGAAAATTACTTACTCTCTAAGCATGCGAGACACTCAGAAGCATTCTGAGTCAACTTATGAATGAATATTCAGAGCACATTTCAATTCTGTCAAGGGAGTAAGGATCTAAACTATTGGAGAATTATTACATTGTTGATATTATTTCTACAACATAAAATCAATAGCAAACAAAAGGTGAATTGTTAAATTATCTCAAATCCCTTCCAATCTGTAAAGCATATGACGTGTGTAGTGTCTTGATGACTATATCTAAATGCAAGATTTAAAACTTATTCCATCATTTCTTCGATTCTTCGTTTTTGTAAAGAAATGCACGGTCAGATCCTCTATCTGATTATTCGTCGAATAGTATGGCTCTCCGGCTCTTTCTGCAGCGTTTCTTTTTCAAACAAACGAAGCCAACACACTTCAAGAGATCTGCGCCTATTTGTTAAATAGTGTGACCATACTTGGGAGAGAGCAGGCGCAGGGGTCTACAGCTGTTGCACACCAAGGAAGCTCTCAATCCCTCTAATAAAATGTGCTATGGTGTTCCTGGCAAATGTATTGCATTTCTGATCAGTGCACGTGCTATCAAAGAGGCTGGGATGTTTAGCAGACCAACAGCCATATGCACTGATAGTCAGGCTGCTCTAAAAGCCCTGACATCACCATGGTGCAAATCACAGCTGCTGCAGGAGTGTCATGAGGCACCCATTGAGATAGGTAGATGCGTGAAGGTGGAACTTTTCTGGGTGCCTGGTCATGCAGGCATATTTGGAATATATAATATAGTGAAGACACTACATATCGTGTATGCATTTTCTCTTTGGCACAAATCAACCTTGAAGTATATTTTCTTTAATGACAAATTCTGTATCATTGAATATAAGTTTGCTGATAAATATAATGAATCTGAACATTAATGAACTACCACAAGGTTTAAAAAAATATTTTAGATAATTATATCAGGTGCCTTTCCACCGTAATGCATATTAAATCAGACTAATTTGACTTTTCTTTGGTAAACAACATAAACATACATAAATATATTTAAAACATAAAAGTTATCCTTTACCTGGGATTGTTGACCACCTTTAAAATTGTCTTCGTTAAGCTTTCTTTTGTCATGGTGATGAAATCAACATGCTCAGCAACCTTCATTTCTACCAGTCTCCTCGAATTGGTGCGTTGGTCAACAAAAAACGGAATAGAAACTACAGGTACTCCATGGTAGAGAGACTCCTGGGTGCTCAGAAGTCCGGAATGACTCACAAATGCCAATATTTTTGGATGACCTGTTTCCAGTGGAAATATCAAATTACAAAATATTCCATTCATGTGATTTAAGTAAATAATATTCCTTAGGAATAGTGATACAAAATCAATCCAATCATTTAAAACTGTAGAAAAATAAAAAATCATCTACCTGCTAAACTTAAGAAAAGGGGTGAAAGTGGCTAATTAATTAATTACTTTGGCTGAAAGTGTGATCTAGATCATGGGTATGAGATAGTAACTCTCTTTTTTTGAGAAAATATTCTGCAGGCAAATTATTGGTGTTCTATCATCAATGCTCTTCAATCAAATTATGATGAAGAAATGAAATTATTATATAATGAAATCAGGGGGTCCTACTTTCCTATTTCAATTCATGTGGATACAAAAACAATATTTGCAAAGCATGGCCTCTGAAATGAGTGGAGAATGTATCAAAGTTTTAGTGCTGCAATGTAACCCTTTTTAACACCTTTTTTTACATTCACTTTAGCTTATTTCATTTCTGTTATTCTCAAGTATATTTTTATTTTTTCCTGTCTTATTTCATTTACAGCAATGGGGTCGTTTACCATATTTTTTTATTGCCGGATCTGATAGAGTTTGTAAAATAAAGCAACCCATATTTTTCCATTTTTTAATCCATCAATTATTTCCGGAGTTATAAGCGGTGAAAAACTGATATTTTTGACCCTTTCCGAAAAGTGGGTGTGGTGCAAGGAGGTTCTTCTAACCTCCTTGGTGTGGTGCGACCTCATACATCATCGACTTCGTCCAATCACAACTGAGCCCGTGAAGCTTCTTCACCTTTTTGCTATGGGGGACACACAGCTGACTGCCAATAGGAGCGATTGTGACAGGATCTGTGTGAGGAGACCTTCCAAGAACCCCCCTCGACTCCCTTCCCTTCCCATAAGAGCAGTAAAGGACGGGAGGAAAATGACGTCAATGTTATCACAGCAGCTTTTTCAGTGGGCATCACCTTTTGCTTATTTAAATTTTGGATTTATTAGTGAATGTTTTTTGACCCTTTCCGAAAAGTGGGTGTGGTGCAAGGAGGTTCTTCTAACCTCCTTGGTGTGGTGCGACCTCATACATACATTAATCTTATAAACATACATCATGTTTATAAGATTAATTTTTTCACTAAAATTCATTTTTCGTTTCCATCTAACAATTTCGTGTGCAAAATTGCAATTCCAGTTCTGAGTTTACACATTATGTTACAAAAGGGAGTAGACAGGGACCTGTTAAGAATTGGAGACCAGTATCACTAATTCCTGCCAATTAATAAATTTTAGTCAAAACTGCATCAAATGTCTTGGGTCTTATTAACTATAACTATTCCCATAGAATGTTACTGCACCCCAATAGATCCATTTGCAGCAATATCCATGATTCGCAATGCTGCACGTAAAAGTAACAATCTGAAAGCACTACCAAGAGATTTGACTGAGTAAACACCTCTCACCTGAGAAGATGCTTCTTCTCGTACCATTTTGGCCAGTTTTGAGAAAAAGAGGAAATGTTCTACAAAGATTTGATCTGTATCGTAAGGACCTCGAATTACTCAATGAGGCAGTTTAAATCAGAGGAGTAATCTAGCAAAGATGTCCAAAGATTACCCATGACAGAGTAATTAAACTTCAGAGACATAAAACATTTCTTTCATCTGATTAAAAATAACTTAACAGGGATGGGCTTTCCAGATCCCAGAGCACCACAATCCTCACAGAAAAGACAGAGGTTAAGAAAAAGCATTTGCCTCATTCGAATAATTTTCAACATCTTCCGAGAAAAACTAATGTCATAACTTTTTGTGGCCTGCAGGAGCTTCCAGACACAACTCCTAGGAGTGGTGGAGTGGTTGAATGAATGGGCAATGTGGCTGGAGAATGACTATGAAAAAACTAGTTAATGTAACAGCGAGACTAATGAGAGATATGGATGAGTAGGGCTGCATCACTCTCGTTGATAGGCTGGGTAAAGGCAACCAATCAATTCCTCTGAGTATCTGGCACCTTCTATGATTAAGTCACGGAGGTGCCAAAGTGGATAGCAGGTATGCTTCAAGCTATATGAATGAATGAAGTTTATTAATTGGGTTATAAATCTTGGGGATATGCCTCTTAAAGACGAAAACAATGTAGATGTATGAGCTACAAAGAGAGACGAATCAAACAATTCAAACAATATACAAGTTGTAACATGTTTAAATATAAATTAAAACAATTGGCAAGTAAAAAAAAAAAATTAATGTTAGGTACTTTGGACATCATGTAACAAACACATATACATATATTTCTTGATTTACATAGAATAAATACTACATTTAATGGTCTAAAAGTTACATATTATAATATCTCATCTTAAAGCTATCAACGGAAGAACAGTTTTTGTTTTTGGGCAGGGTGTTCCAGAGATGATGTGCAGTAACTATAAAAGAATTTTGGAAGTTCCTTGAGCGATGACCAGGAAATATAGAAATTCAGGATCACATCTGGTCACATATATCCAGTGGAAGATTTGGCAGAAAATATTCCGAACAGATATTCAGTGGATTTTTCTGTGAACAAGGAGTACAAGAAGAACCTAAGGATGTATTTCCTTCAGGTCCTAACATTGAGCCATCGAACTTCTTTGTAGTAGAGGGTCAAGTAGACATATATATGTCTACCATTATAAATCTACCATAGATTTCGTCTTAGGCCACACTAATCATTAAACGAATAAACATATTCTGACCACAGTGATAAAAGAAGTAGGCCTAAGATTAGTTAGCATTGAGGATAACACTATATCCCTCACATTATAAGGTTTCTCTTCTCCCAGAAAATTCTCACCTCACCCATGAGATACCAGGAAAGTCTAAACTTTGACCACAATAGCAAACCAACTAACAAGAAAATGGACCCCCATGTTCCAACATCTGTATGGGAAGGGGTGAGAAACCACTCCTGAAAATTGGAGGAGAACCATCTCATAGACCGATGGACACCACCTTTTTCACTGTCAGAGGCAAATTAAATCATTTGATTATTGTTGGTATTATGATTAAAGTTGCATGTGCATATTTCTTTTCATCAAGGCATCCAGTATGTTCCCTTAATCACTCATCATCATCATCATTGGTCAACAATCCTAGGATTGGTTTAACGCAGCTTTCCACTCGATTCTTCTATCGGCCAACCTTTTCATTGTGACGTAATTCTTCTCTTTTACATTCTTCACAACCTGTTCCATGTATCTCATACGAGGCCTGCCTTTTCCAATCTTCCCGTTCACTTTTCTCTCGACGATAGTCTTCATCAGGCCATCGTGTCTCAAGATATGGCCGATTAAGTTTTCCCATCTTCTTTTTAGAGTTGTTAGCAGACTTCTCTTTTCTCCTACTCTTCTTAGCACTTCCTCATTACTTACTCGGTCGATCCATTTAATCTTCAGCATTCTTATGTAGCACCACATTTCAAATGCTTCTACCCTTTTCTTCTCCGCTGCTGTCATCGTCCATGATTCACTGCCATAAAGAAATATGCTCCAGATGTATGTTCTGATGATTTTCACCCTTTCCGAAAAGTGGGTGTGGTGCGACCTCATACATCATCGACTTCGTCCAATCACAACTGAGCCCGTGATCATCTACGATGCTTAATTGTTTAACAATAAATGGGGTCTTGTTTTGAAGGGCTCTTCTTGGGCTCTCTTATGATTTCCAATTTTTAAGTGTTGATTAATTATTAAATAAAATGTTCACAAATGCTTCATATGAATTTGACACAATGTCACAACCTAAACAAAACACAAAACATATTGAACAAACTTACCAAGCACATCCTCTTGTGGAAGCCACTTTTTGATGAGGACATTTGATGGAAGGCCTTCTATGTGCACTTTTGGGTCAAATTTCCAGAGGACACGAATTTTTGGCCCAAGTGCAGCAAATGCACCTATTATAATCTCCAACTTTTCCTTTGGTAATAACTCACTTTGAATGTTTGTCCCAAGACTGAAGAATATTGTACCTTGCTCAGCTGCATCCAAGAATGATTGTATGTCCTGAGAAAGAGCACACGGAAGTGAATTGCATTGAAAAATACAGGAAATTCATTAATATAATTTTGAATTTGTTGAAATTCTATGTTTTAGAGTAATTTGTAGCCACAAATGTGCAATTACAATGAGGTGGATTTTGGGGCTTTACTCCTATAGTTTGATTTATAAGGCATAGTAATGAAACTTCACCCCAAAAATGGTAAAAGTGAATGGGTATGTGAGCCCAAGTTCAAGTCTGATTCCTGAGAAATAGCCAATTAGCATGAAAGAGTGATATTTTATTTTGCATCCACATTTGATTTGAATTTTTTATTTATTGGCAGAATTAAAATCAGTGAAATTTTCTACTACCTTGGGAAGAGGTTTTGCTGGAGAACACTGCATTCCACCCACTTCAATGATTCCAGGCAATTGTGCCTGAGGTCCATTCAGAATAAAATGGCTATTGACCAAATAAAGGCTGATATTTGAGCCAATCTCAGTTAGTGGTGGCAATGGCTTCCCTATTTAAAATAAATAAAGATATCAAAGTAAAAAACAATGAACAAGGCAGGGTTAAATTGTTTAGAACACTATGTAGCAAGTTACATAGTACCTATAAAAAATAAAGGTTGAAGGTTATGAAAACCAAGGGAAAAATGCTGACAGCTTTGCTTGGGACAGAAATAAGGAAGCAAATCTTGCCAACAGAAATGACATAATTGAGGAGGAATCAATCATTATTTGATCAGCATTTTCAATAATTTTATGATTGTATGACGAAGTTTAATTGATCAATTAGACTAGAGTTGCTGAGGTTAGCTTATGCGTTTTTTTTAAATAGAATATTAAATTAGTTCTCACATAAAATTCTTACATATGTATTTCAAACACTTTAAAATTAATCAGATACATTAACAGCATACCATATAAATTTTCAGCAATTTTCTGCTGCTTAGGTAAATAGTAGTAAAGAATTCCAAGCCAGTTAACTCCAGTTATAATTGTGTTGTCTAGCCTTTCCCAGAAATTCATTTTACTCAGATATGGAAGAGTTGGAAAAGTGAAGACAGATGGAAACGTTCTGGCTCCTGTTATCAAGTCAGTCCAGGGTGCTGTACCAAATGCTGAAATTCCTACAACTGGGATCTGTTTGGAAGAAGTTCTCTTGTTAAAATACAAAGTATGGAATTAAAAAAATCTGAAACCATTACCAGTGTTCAGGCTGTGGGACAATGTGAAATATGAAGAAGTTCACCAAGACCAAATATGGTTGCATCAAACTGTACGAATTGGCCATTTTAACTGTAAAGCACATAGTATCCCAGAATGTTCAACCACTCTACATAATATGACATATATATGTGTCATATTATAATATATTTGATTCAGCTAACTACCCAGGTATGTTATCCCCAACCATCAGTCGTCTATGTTCTCTGGATAAAGGAAGACTATAACTCATCATTGATTTACGAATACTTGAAGGATTCTATAATTTACGTCTCTATCATTACGAGGCAGTTTGGTCCCCCCCTCCTTCCCTTGTTGGACATTACCCCTCGGCAGACTAATTATCCTCTGGACTTAGCCTAAGGACTTGCACGACAGGTGTAGCTAATGACAGTCGGAGCCAATGACACCAACAACGCCTATGATTCCAAATGTAACGATTCCGGACTGCATCGTCTTCATCTGTGCTGTAACCTCACCAGAGGTGCCCTCACTTATATAGCTCCTGAATGCAGATGAAGACCAGAAGTTTGTCCATCACACATGCCATCAGTTGGTGTCCTCACGCTGGAGTCAGAAAAGGGTTTCTGATGCTCCAATGACAAATTTCCACCTCGCCCACTTTACCCATACCATTTCCCCTCCCCTCAAAAATCTACCTATTGACTAATTCCACATTCACCCCCCACTCCACCTTGACATTGCCGAAAACACCCCCTCCTTATGCCAGAAAAAACCTCCCCTCTCACGCCCTCTGTTGGAGTTGAAACAGCAAGGAGTCCACTTCCTGCATGTGTGTGGTGGTTTCAAGTCAGTTTTCTGAGACTTCGTTGTTTTTGAGGGATGTCCTAGTCGCCATGCTCTATTGTTGCAAGTTGCTAGGGTGTCCCTAAATGGGGAGAATATTTCAATTGTTGGTTTGTACTTGCTTTGTCTATTGTTTTTTGGTATTGTTACATTTGTTTCTTGTTCTATCTGACCTCATCTTGCTTACCTGAGCTTGGAAAGAATTTTGATCCCTGGACGAGCATTTCTCACAAAATCTTTATTTCATTTGGGAAATGTTGCAATTACAAGATCACCTTTCACTTAGTTCCTACATAGTGCCTTTAAACTTTTCACACTTAAGGGATTGCAAAATGAAAGAAATATGATTTTTCCTCTCGTAAGCCATTTTTTATTAAAGCTTTCCAACAGATAATGTAGATAGAATTTTATCTTAAAACTTATCATTAGAGGTGTGCAAATACTACCTTTGAATACTCGATTACCTAGAATATGTACTAGAAAGTATTAGATATTTGAGATCTCTAATAATTGTGCTAAAAGAATTGGATATTGGAAATTTTGAATAATTATGCTAACTATACTACTTAATTAGTATTTAATAATCTAACAAATTAATTTGGCATGTTGATGTATTATATCATATTAATTCAAAACAGGACAGAGCTTGTCGGATTAACACTTTCTACTCACTTATCGAGCCTTATAAAAGTTAATGTCTTCAACAGTCCAAAATTGGCAGCAAAATTATTTTATTTTATGTATGACATTTTAAAACAAGATTTAAATTTTTTAATTTCATCAAATTGTAGATTTTTACTTCAACAGACAACAAATTAACTAGCAGAACAACATCTAGCATATCAATTGTAATTCTAGTATTCGAGGCATTCAAATTTCGAGATACTCGAGTCATGATTTAATATTTGAATTTGAGAAATCGGCTATTTGACTCATCTCTACGTTTCATATGACTGATTCCTCAACTAGGTAATAATATGAACTACGTAGTTCATATTATTGCACAAATGGCTGAAGTGAGAGAATGCACATCATGTAACAAAATCCTATGTTAACAGTACAAAGTCACATCATACAAGAAAAAAAATAAGTAAAAATAATACATATACTTTTCCTATTAATAGAAAATGAATTAGCAGTTGTTTTGAATTAACAGCTAATTGATATAATCATTCCCAAAGAATGCATTTGTTCCACGAGAATGCCTCTGCATTCCGTTTTTCAGGACTGATAAAGAGGCAGTTCATTTGGGGACCCTGGACATATTAATAATGGTCATTTCTTGGAACACTTAAGCTACATCAGGGCCAACACTGTTAAACCTTGGACTGTGATTGACTCATGTATTAATTCCTTAGCAGTCAATCACATTTATTAATTTTTAATAAACCTAAAAAACACACCAATGGTCTTTTATATCGGGTACTTTAACTAATCACAAACAGAAAGGATGAGAGGTCACTGAAAATGGAACTGGACAGAAATGGCACAGGGATTGCTTCTGCCAAGGTGGAGAGGAGGAGAAAAGAATAAAATTTAAATATGTCATAATTATCATCATTTAAGAACCCAAGGAATGGTTTGACACTGCTCTACACTCTATTCTCTATCTATCCTTCATTGCATACTTCACTTAACCCATTCGCATCCAGAAGCGTACAGGTTCATGTAACAAAATCCTATGTTAACAGTACAAAGTCACATCATACAAGAAAAAAAATAAGTAAAAATAATACATATACTTTTCCTATTAATAGAAAATGAATTAGCAGTTGTTTTGAATTAACAGAAAAAATTCCACGCACATTGGAACTGGCCTTGATCACCGCAAGCGTACTGGTACGCATAATGTATAGCGTTAGTTTTCGGTGGATCCTGCTGCTCTTTGGTGGTGTTTTTGTTAACTTTTTGGCCCGTTATCAATGCCTTTTTGCAACTGCCATCTTGACGGCTTTTTTGGCAAGTTTTTCCATGCATAACCATAGAAAGTAACTTTTCTTTCTTCTAAATAAAAGTCGGTGGTGTTTAGGGTTGATTTAAATACCAGGGAGAGGATGAGAATGGGTTAATTAAGTACTAATTTTACATTATTCCCATTCACTTTTCCCTAGATGATTGTCATAATCAGGCCAACGTATCTCAAGATATGGCCGACTCTGTTATCCTGGGATGGCCATCTTCTTCTCAAAGTTTTCAGCAGCCTTCTCTTTTTTCCACTCTTCTCTAGGCTTCTTCACTTGTATAGGGTAAAATGACTTATATAATCAACAGGGCCTAAAAGAATAAGAGCAAAATCTGGATTTCAATGCTTATGCATAATTATTGCATAGCATTTTTATAATAACATGCCTGATGATGATGAATTCATGAGCATTGAACTCCAGATTATGCTCTTATTCTTTTGGACCCCTTGCATTGTACATGTAAGTCATTTTACACTATATTAATGGAATTCCACAAAGTTACACAGAATTTAATTTATGTAATTCTTCATTTGTCACGCACTCGATCCAATTTATTTTCATCATTGATCTGTTGCACCACATATCTCAAATGCTTCCAGCCTTGACTTCTCTGCTGCTGTTATTGTTCATGCCTCACATCCATAGAGAAACATGCTTTCAGTCGCAAGTATATTCTTCATTTGAGAGAATAACATACCTGATACTTTGCCTGGGCTCTTCCACTGACAATTTCCCTCTTACTTAGTCCATTGCTAATTGCTTGGCTTCCTAGATAGCAATACTACTTCAACTCTTCAAGCTAGTTAAAGGATGGTCTAGGTCTCTTCTCTCCCTCAGAATATCATTAACTTAGTTTTCTTGTTATGGAACTTCAGAAGATATCTGACCATTTTCTTTTCTCATTTGATAGAGTCTTCTTTAAGCCTCTTTCTGTCTCTACTGTAATTACTATGTCACTGGCAAATCACAGCATGCTGATTTTGTCTCCGTGAATATTCACTCCGGAAGCTTTCTCTTTCATTGATAGCTTTCTCAATGTCTACATTTAAGGGCATTGGAGACACTGAACTATGTTGCCTCACTCCTTTCTTTATTCTTGCTTCCATTTCTACTGGATTCTGTTTTGATAGTAGCCACCTGGTTTTTGTACAAGCTGTGGATTATCCTTCCGTCACTAGGGCCAAAAGCACTCCTCTTGTATCCTCTCTTCTTCTGAATATAAATTGGCAGAAGGCAAAAATAATTGTCCTGTATGGTAGACTAGTTAAGGAAATGTTTTGGAAAATTTACATAAGAGCAGCATAATTGGATAGAGGATGAATCCCACAGCAATAAATGGAAAACTGGTGATGGGTAATGGGTAAGTACAGTAGAGGATGGAGAGGAATGGTTTTTTTTACTGTGATTAAGTTATGCAGAAAACTGTTCCTGATCTAAGAGAGAAATTTATATGGACAGGCAGGGGCTCTCCAAAGAACAAGCAATATTGGCAGAATAATATGATAAAGATGATTTCCTTCACCTCAACCTTCTCAAGAATATACAATTATATAATTTTGGGAGATTGTTTTCCATCAGAGGTGACTTTCAAATCAGATATTTAATCATGAGTTATTACCCATGATTTTACACATTCAAAGGTATTAAAGAACTCAGCATGGAAATAAATGGTGCATATTCATTCATAAACTTGATAATTTCCTAAATACTTTTCACTTTCAATGTGTAAATATGATTATTGAGAAATATAAAAGTTTATCTCAAACAAAGATTTTTTTAATACTTGAAATATAATTAACAAATGCCTAATGAAAAGTAAAAGCTTGACAGTCTGATCCTTAAAAGATGATGAGACTTGGCACTTACCCTCGTTCCCCCTCCAAAATGATGTAAATACATAAACATGCATTCAGCAAATACCACCTCCACAATTATGAGATCAAAAGCATCAGGAGGCATGCTAAGCAGGTCTTTAGCTCCCTTCGTTTCACTTTGATGTTGGCAACACTCCAATCCCCAATCCCAGCAAGCCTTCACAGAGTCAAGTGAGGAATCATGGATCATTGACTCTAAATCGAACACCTCTTGAACCCTTTCATATGAACCCTAAAAAATAGAATATCCAATTTTACTCACACCTTTGATAAACCAAGTTGTTCTATATAGGCCACTAAATAAGCAAAAATTAAATAATTTGCCTAAAACTTCATTTCAATTTTCCCACACATTAATATTATCCTCATGGGTAACTGTTCCACTTTGATAAATACCCCCCCAACAAGTTACATCTAAGCTGAAGGGCCCCCAAAGCACTATTTACGCCTCTGAGGATGAGGGCTTATACCATCCAATCTCTGAGGCCAAAGTTTGTACAGGGTAACTGAGTGAATTACATGCTCACTGTATAAACTTAAACATTGTGAAATCAAATGAATATGATCCTACACTAATTGGTTTTTGAAGTGTACCAATTCCTGTGACTGTATTTCTCCATGTCTGTCAATAATAAATTACAGATCCAGCTATACTCAACAATTTTCTCACTTAAGAGATTTAATTTTCTAAACCCATACTCCACTATCTCACCCAAGTGAATTCTTCCACCATCACCCTGTTCCAATGCCCAATAACTGTAATGAATTACCTCTCAGGAGCACTAATATCAAGAATGAGGGAACTGTTTGTAGTAATTTTATCACTCATTTCTGTTTGATTCCATGCAATCATTTTTACTTCTCATTTATACTTCAATCCATCTGTTTGCAGCATCTTTTACTCACAAAATCTTTCTATTGGCAGTCAACCTCAGATGAATATATACAAAATCTTCTTCTCTATGGCCACCCAATTGAATAGCAATCCTAAATTAAAATTTAGCTGATAACTCTAATTTCCTATCAGAAAAATAACCAAAATCCTATACTATAATAGCTTATAATCATTATTTGTTACTGTCGATGGCATTAATATTAACTTATTTTCATCAAGGTTTTATATAGATTATTATATTATGTATGCTTGCCAATGAATGAAATAAAATAAAATTTCATATGATGAAAAGAATCAACTTAATTATTGATGTGTACTTCAAGGGATATCAATCAAAATCAATGATTTAAAAAAAAATTTCCATTCAAGTTGAGCATCGAAACATTGGCCATGGGCAACCTGACCCTGTGGAAAACCCGAGAAGATTTTCTTCAGCTAATTCACAGGGAAACCCTATGATCTTATATAATCTCCATTTACATGTAGGCTACATTCTCATAGATATGGTAGCTTCTGGGGAACATAAGTCCAAGCTTCAAATATCACTGGAGACTTAAGACTCATCTAATTAATCCAAAGTTCAATGATATTCTGGGTCACAAATATTTCTGTGAAACCAAGGTAGGTAGGTATTCAGGGGAAGAGATACTATCATATAGTCTGACGCATGAATTTCTCATCTACCTAGTTGAGAATCCTACTTGCTGGGCTTAGCCTAGATCAACTAGACCAACTTTAGGTTCCTTATTTCTTCAACTAGTTATATGAGTAAGATGTGAATGTCTGAATAGTATAAAAATAATTTTCATGACATTTTAAAAATTGTTCGTTCGTAGGTTTCCGCGGCGTTGATTAGATGTTCTCTGCATTTTTCTCGGGATGCGTCCGCGTCATATGAGCTTGTTCAAATGACGCGGACGCATCCCGAGAAAAATGCAGAGAACATTTTAAAAATTGTATTGTTTCTTCTATTTATCTCAAGTAAATGCATTCTTCTGAATGTTGGATGAATTGTTAGGAAAATGTATTATTTCAACTGCATTTACCGCATGATGTGTTAATGCAAACTGAATTATCAACTTACCTCTAATATTATATGCTTCAAATTAGGAAGAGATTCCATGGGGGGATCTGGACTAAGAGCAGTTATTTGATGACCTCTTTTTGCCAATCCTAGCAAGAGAGCACTGTTCCAAATATGATGACTTCTTGATATAATGGGTACCAGTGCTAATATCCTGGCACTATTCACAGAACTGAAGACAAGCAACAAGGCTGCAAATGTGAAAACGAGTAGTTTGGGCACCATATCTGGAATATGAAAGATTTCACCAAATTTTATCAAGCTTGAATTAATAATTAAATTTGAACTTTTAGCATAAAAAATAATTTGTATTGAAGATAGGTGGTGAGTTAGGAAATTGGTAGTTTTTAAGAAATAACCCAAATAAACATTCATTAATTAGTTGTACTGAACAGTAAATGCACAAAATCGACATTGGTCTCATCATCATCATCATCGGTCAACAATCCTAGCATTGGTTTGACACAGCCCTCCACTCGATTCTTCTATCGGCCGACCTCTTCATGTTGACATAGCTCATCTCTTTTACATCCTTCACAACTTGCTCCATATACCTCATATGAGGCCTGCCTTTTCAATTCTTCCCATTCACTTTTCCCTCGACGATTATCTTCATCAGGCCATCTTGTCTCAAAATGTGGCCCATTAAGTTGTCCCGTCTTCTTTTTACTGTTTTCAGTAGACATCTCTTCTCTCCCACTCTTCTTAAGACTTCTTCGTTTGCCACTCGATCGATCCATTTTATGACATTGGTCTAAATTAACAAAAATTAAACAAAATACACTGTCTCAGGCAATACCTCGTGGAATTTTTCCATGATAGAAAATAAAGCGACGTACTGCAATTCCGCATGAAATGTTTAATACTACCCAGGTTTCATCACAGCGCAGCATCATCAGGTAAACATACATACAAAGAAGCACTATATATACAAAATCGCCGGAGAGGGAAGGGAGAGGAAAGAGTGGAAGGAAAAGGCTAATGAGTGGGCAGTGTTAGGAGAGGGGTTGGGAGAGGTGGCCATCACATGAGCCCTTGAATGGGTTGGTCACAGTGGGTTGGTTGCAGGTATTGAGGGATTAGGATTTGGGAAGTGCAGAAGGGGGGAGCGGGAGGGATACAGCTGTTCGTTCAACAAATTACAAGTCCTGGAATCCACGCAACTCAAAATTTCTAATCTTCAAGTGCGTCTCACATTGGCCCTTTCCTTTCCACATGTAATATACTGGGTGTGAAATTGCTGTTTTGACCATTTTATAAAGGACATTTAGCAAATTCTGATGTGCGTTTGTTGCGCATAAAGCATGCTCTGTGTTCCTTCACCCTTTGCCTTAAAAGTCCTTCCCATCTGTCCTTTATAGGCCGCATTTCAATCGTTACATTCTAGTCTGTACACTCCATTATATTCTAATATATCAATTTTGTCTTTCTTGGAACCTAATATGTTTTGTAAGGTGTGTGTGTTGTAAAATGCAGCCTTAACCTTGTCCTTGGGGAGAAGGCATTGGTTTAAAAATTAAATGATATTTATTAAATAATATTAACACATGAATTTACACATAAAATTTGAAGAGTAACTGAGCATTTAAAAGAATTACATTACTCTTGGTATGAATGTTTTTACCAGAAAAAATAATTATGCATGGCTATGCATAAATACTTAAATAATGTGGCAATCACATGAATAGATTGTCAGCCCTATATTGTGGGAAAACTTGAAATACTCAATATGGGAAAAAAAGAAAAATTAAAAAAATTTTCAGTTAAAATACTGTATTTTCGCATAATGAGAGACCACCCTCATTATTCAGATTGTTTTTTTAAGCAAAAAATCATAATGATATGGAGCAACACTGAACCTAGGAAGTCCATCCCGCACTCCTCCAGATTTCTGCCCACCCATCCACCGTTCCCTGGAAAATCCTATTGTCACACAAATATCATCCTATCCTAAATAGCAAAAATTACTTTAGTTGTTAATTGCCTTCTCCTAATGAATACTACTACTATGTAGTTAGTCCTAGGATTTAAAAACTGTTGACAGCTTTTGTAGTCATGTAGATACAATACCGATGTCATAACCTGTGGACAGGGGGCTCAGATTCCATCACTGGTGGATTCAATCCTTTATTTATTGTGCTTATAGTTTCTCTGCACACTTCCTCTACTTTCAAAATAATCTTATCTACACCCTGCTGCCCACCTATCTTTAATAATAGTGGTCGTCCGCAGATCCCGATAACAAAATCAAAAACAGCAATGAATCCAGGAACTATTAGCCGTAAAAATACAGACTTTTTAATATTTAATTCTTTTGACACTGAACAAAATTGGTCCTCCGTTTAACGTCCCATTCGACGGACAGAAAACTGCATTTGACTGTACTGAATGGACTACTCCAAACATGGCTCAAATGGGAACCAATATAGCAATAAAAACCCTGCCATTATAGAGCTTTGAATCGGGGTCCTCTCTATTGTCGAAGACGGTACTCTCATCACCACTCCAACGTAACCCCAGACACCCTGACC
The DNA here is from genome assembly GCA_933228895.1 of Platycnemis pennipes. Lineage (NCBI taxonomy): Eukaryota > Metazoa > Arthropoda > Insecta > Odonata > Platycnemididae > Platycnemis > Platycnemis pennipes. The sequence continues at coordinate 118,799,327 of OW121850.1, forward strand.
TAAGGGAGATGCCCACCTGAGAGAAGGACGCCGATCGTACTCCTTCATCTACTCTACCCTGACAGGGATAAAAATGTTGACGGACAACATGTAATGGAAAGGGGTATGCCAGAGACATTGTAGATAGAGGGAGAATGGCGAGTGACTTTGGATTTACGTTCCCAATAATTGAGTTTATTGCTACATTATCGTCTGCAAGGGTATCAGGCAATTTAAGGGAAATCATCAGGGATCATTAACCCTTCTTGTCAACCTCAGACGGTATCATCATCAGCCCTATCTCTTGTTCGGACAGTTACGTGGGCATTACTGCTCGTAAGAGGACGCTTGCTAGAAACACCCAAATGAAATAGTACTTATTCCGGTAAAGTTTGTTTCGAAAACAATTTTAATTTAACGCTGATAACGCGAGCCTGAGAGTCTGCTAGTCATCTCCATAGTTTCCGAAAGCAATTCGTCAATTACGAAAACAACAAACTTTGGAAGATAAAACTCAATGTCAAGACATCCGAATTGTGCACGTAAGGGAATGGTTTGGGACGGAATTATTCAAGACACGTCACTGTTTCTCCGAACCAGGGGACAAAGTTGGTTGAAGAGCGAGGACTTGTACTCTACCGAATTCAAAGACTTATTGCAGACTGAAGTGTACTACACGCCAAGAAGAGCTGCGCCGCACAGTGGTCCGAAATCGAGGAAACCTGGCCAAAAGTCAATATTTCGACTTTTTACTATGAAACTTTAAATGGTGTTTTCGTATTGTAGAGGATATGGCCTACAAAATAGGGTACTAATTGGGTCTCTCTATTGCACACAGTAATGTGTATCACCCGTAAAAGTTGGGTAAGTCAAGGGCTAAACGTCTATCGCGTCGAATTTGTCAATTTTTGTGAAATTCACCTTGTTAGTAGAAGGCTTTAAGTGCATAAATGAACTTGACCAATTTTTTAACGGAGTTTTGATACCTTCTAAAATAAAACGCCGGTAAGTTTGTACTGATTGAGTATTTCGTTAACCATTTAAATTATTTTAAAATATTTATCTATTTTTTAGTGATTTTTTAAGTAAATGCATCATTATCGTTTTGTGCTCCTCTTTGCTCCTCTGATATTTTCACATGGGATTGAACAGAAAACCCAATTCAACATGGTGAAGAAAAAAAATCTTGCTTATACTTGCTTATCTGACCTCCAGACGGTTTTTAGTTGAGTGGTACAACGCTCCGCACCGCATCGTCGGCCCGCGGCGGCGGCGGCCAAGCTGCTGTGCAGTTATCCAAGGGTTTAATTCGGTAGTAACTCTCCCGTAGTGTTACAGATTTTGCCTCTTCATACATAATTTGTACCGTTTTGTGCTAAATTGTAGTATTTTCTCGCGTATTGGATGTTCTCCTCTAAATCCAAATTTCACCGATGAGGTCCCTGTTTTTTAATGAGGCGCGGTTTACGTGCTAGCATATATGTAGGTACTTTATACCATGCTACGACTTATAATCCAAACGAAAAGTTACAAATGTTTACTCAGCAAATAATTTTTGCTTTGTATTCCTATATTTTAATATTTTTTTGACTTCCGAACCAGCCTGTCCACCACTAGCTTCAGGAAACAGGACCTTCCACGGAGCAATATATGTTTCCAAATACCTTTTTTGTTCCCGCGCCGCCCGAAAGAGATGTTTAGACTGAAATGGGCAGCTTTCGGTAGCACTTTTATTGCCTTAAAACCCAAAAACCCCAGTCACGTGCTCTTCAATGAGGATGGGACGGATTGCACTCAGGCCGCAGGGCCGGGCTCTTTCTGCACGTGCGTTAAGATTTCTTGGAATACTACGGAACGAGGATAACGGTCACCACCCACGAACTCTGTAGTAGTTTTAAGCACTGACACTTTGAAAGCGCTCATTTTTACTCAGTGCCTTGCATAGAAGCGTGTGTTCTGATCTGCTACGCGCAGAGGAAAGCTTGTTCAGCCCAGAGGAGAGAAACACTTCTCCTTCCCAGAGGAAAAAAACGCTGCCTGACGTCTGCCTGACGTCTATCAATATACGACAGAAAAAAGGTAAGTTTATTCCCATTCCACTACTAATTTTAATTCATCATTCTTAGTTTTTTTTTACTATCTATAGAATATTTTTATATTCTGTTCAACGTTCTCGTTTCAGCCCTAAAAGTTAATGCATTAAGAGAATGGATGGCATAAATATCACGAACCTTGAGGTGCATGAGAAATTTATAGAGCGAAAGAGATATTCGTCATCTTCAAAGAAACAATACGTTTTGAAATACTTGATTGAGAAATTGAATCTAAGCGGAGATGATGCTGCCAAAAATATTTTGATGCGCTTCATGCAGAAAATGTTTTTCCCCAAGTATCTGGAAAAGTGGGAACAAAGCTCGCGTGCCGATAAAGTTTTCAGGACAAGGTTCGAAAACTGGTTACGGCTGGAGTTAAAACTTCCTTCATGTGTATATAAATATCTTCCCAGCACATCCGGTGAGTATACATCATTACAATTATGATCAATTGAGAAGACGTTCATTAATAATAAAATAATTATATGTGCAGTTTCGTCAGAGTGTGCTGAAATAGGAAGGCCAAAAAAAATATTTGAGGAGTCCAGTGAAAGGGCAAAGAGAAGAAGAACGGAAGAACTCAGAGCCCGCACGTCGCCAGCTGAGTTAGCCTTCGCTGCTTCAATGAGCTATCGCAGCAAAGGCAATGAGTCGGCTGCAAAGCTAATCAAGGAGGTGACCACAACCACTCCAACTAGAGCAAAACGCGTCTTGTCCAAATGGAGGAAAAAGGATGTACATCAAAATAAATTATCACCCGAAGAAGCTGTGTCAATGATTGTGTCAGGAAATTTCACTAAATTCCAGTACGTGCTGCTCCGCAAGACATCAATAAAACATGGTTCTACCATGTATCCTAGTTACCAGTCAGTGCTAGAAGCTAAATATGCAGCCTACCCGGAAGATATTACAATTACTGAGGAGAAGTGTGAAGTCAGTCTGCAAGCTCTCCTCACCCATACAGTGAAACGTATTGTACTGTGTGTGTCAACACTGCAGGAGACAGAGGACGAACTTCAATGCACTTTATATTGCAAGTACGGCTTTGATGGGAGTTCTGGACACTCCCAGTACAAGCAGAAACGGGAGCGAGAAGAAGGGACAGATGGAAGTCTATTTTCAAGTTTTCTGGTGCCTCTACGATTGATAGATAATGCCTCAGGTGAGTACAGAGAGTTAATTTACAAATTACAATCGTAGTAAACTTTTATAAATTTGTAAAGCTAGATGGTAATTGCTTTTGTTTGCAGAACATGTTTTATGGTCAAATCCTCGACCTTCGTCGACCCGTTTTTGCCGGCCAATTCGTTTTCAGTGGCAGCAAGAAACTAAATCCATTGCAAAAGACGAGGAGAAATTTTAATCAGTGGAAATAAACAAACTTCAACCAGTTGTTATTGGAAAAATTTCTGTGAAATTTCAAATGATGCTCACAATGATCAACGGAAAGGTAAGAATTTTTTTTAAAGGAAATTGCTGCCATTATTAATTCCAAATACTTTAATTCATATGTTCTTTAATGTGTCCTACAGGTGTGCAACGCTCTAACAGATACCAACACAATGAAATGCTATGTTTGTGGTGCCAGAATATCCCAAATGAACAACTTGGAGCTGGTGAAAAGCAGGCCAGTAGACGAAACCACATACTCTTTCGGATTATCCCCTCTTCATTGCTACATTAAATGCTTCGAGTGCCTTTTGCACATAAGTTACCGCTTGGAAATACAAAGATGGAAGGTCTGTGATTCAAATATTTATTCAAAATTCTTCATCATTAATTGTTAAAAATTAAATATGCAGTTAAAATATTCAAAAATTGTTATCTTCAGGTTAGAACTAGCGATGGGAGCAAGCTGATGATGGAAGGAAGGAAAAGAGAAATTCAGCGTCTATTTAGATCAAGAATGGGACTTATCATCGACGTCCCTAAGCAAGGCTCCGGGACAACAAATGATGGAAATACAGCTAGACGCTTTTTTGCGGATGCAAAGTTATCATCAGAAATCACTGGTAAGTGTATCACTAAGATATATCAGAAGTTACTTTTTTGTTTTTGGTGCAAATATCTGGGATTGATGCCGTTTTATTGTTGTTCACTAATGAACAATATCGATGTTATTTTAAATTCGGTATTTATGTTATTTTTTTAAGCAAAGTGTTCTTATAAAACTATGCATTCCATTACAGGAATAAACGAGGAACTCATTCATCGCTTTTGTGTTATTTTAAAGGCTTTGGTAAGTGGTTACGGGCTCAAAGACAATGTATTTAAGGAATATTGTTTAGCTACAGCAGATCTATATGTCCGGCTCTACGCATGGTACTATATGCCACCTACTGTGCATAAGCTGCTGATCCACGGAGCAGCAATTGCCAAGGAATCATTTATTCCAATTGGGCACTTGTCAGAGGAAGCCATCGAGGCAAGAAATAAAGACATGAGAAGATATCGGGCGTACCACACACGGAAATCTTCGAGGTTGGTAACAAATGAAGATTTATTCCGGAGATTGTTGTTAACCTCAGATCCGTTAATTTCCACAATATCAGGCGTACCGAAAAAAACTGATGTAAACTTACCAGGTGAAGTTAAAAATCTTCTCGCCCTGGATGATACCCAGAGTGACAATGATTCCGATGCAGTGATGTCGGAAGAAGACTTTTATTAGATGAATATGAATATACCAAAATAAAAATACTAACGTAAACAAATCAATATTTGTCCAAGTTATTCCAAAGTTATATATTCCTATATATTATTCAGCCTAAATTAGAGTACTTTATTATCTTATTAAATTGGTAGCTAACAAGCAAGCCGGTAGCTGAAGGTCGCGGGTTCGAATCCCATCAATGACAGGATCGAAGCGTTACATGGAGTTTGAAGCATTATGCATTTATTTATTTCGTAAAAATTAGAGAGGGATGGGATCTATATGGTTGTGGTTTCTTTTTACCCACTTAATTACTTCCGTAGAATATTTGTAAATTGTTTAAATAAGTTTCTCTCTTTAAAATAGTAACATTTAGAGATACAATAAAAATAACGTCAAAATTGAATTTCTCAGGTCAAATACCTTGGGAAATAACCATTTTACTTATTAAGTACGTTGATATAACGACGGTATTAATTTTGGCCAGCTTTCTTCCATTTGGGACCACTGTGCGCCGTTTGTTATTTAACCTCTCACACGGTGTGATAAAGGTGGCGTATCCACGGCTGGCTTACCGGAATGTGTGATTGAACCTCAGCTCCATTAGTGCAACCCAAAGCTGAGAGAACACCGCCAATTCGTAAGCGAACACTCTCACGGCTTGTTCATCAAAATGTCACACGGCATTGCATAACAGAGTTTTCACAAAATGGGCGATACCTATATGAGAACCATTAAATGTCAATTAAGTAACAATGCCAAACAAAGTATTTACCTCATAGAACGACAGTGACTGCCAGTAACTTCTCTCACATGGAATATGATGCGAAATTTTCCGCCTGTCAATGATACGTGTAATGCCATTTCCCGTGGTAGCGGGGTAAATCCCTCGCCTGTAGATCACAGGGTCGCGGGTTCGCATCCTAGAGAGGATTTTCTCTTCCCGGGTCATTGGTGTGCGGTCCTATCTGTTAATTGTAAGAGGACTTCATAGTCCTAAAACGCAGTTTAAATAAATACAAATTTACTTTTATTTTAATTTAATGCCCTGCACGGTTAACTTTGATGAAGTGGTTCCAAACCATCATTTCTCTCATTTTTTAATGAATCGAAACATCTTGCGTCCACATCTCAAGAATGTTTGCCGTAAAATTGGAGATTATATATCTCTCTTCAGTCGTGAGCCTTGTTTAGCAGTGAGAGTCAATCCTGTTGGCTGAACTTCGAGCACTATCGGAAGCATTTATCTTTATCACGCTTCATACACTTTAAGAGTCACGAGGTTAGTAGGGTAATGGTTTAAGTGCACAACACCGCCTTTAAAATAGTCAATGGCAAAGTCAGTCCTCATTACGTTGAATGCCGGGAAAGCTCTCCGTGAACTCGGAGACGAAAAAGTACCTTAGAGTTAAAAAGTCGGTAGGCGCAAAAGTACCAATATCAGCAAGAAATGTTGACAGAAAATAATGTTGCTAAAACATCAAATTAATTCCTCTATCGTCGAAATTTTCTGAGTATTTCGTAAACCACGTTAAGGGCGTGTGGAAGGGGATGAATAATCATTAAAAACCCAAATCGAATGTAAAAACAGATACAAAAATATTTAACTAGAGGAATGTGTTGGACAAGCATCCACCAGGTACAAGAAAATAGACTAACAGTACTAAGAGTCATACAGTTTTTACTTGGATTTGTATGAATATAAGACATGAACTCTAGGGTATGATGACGAGAAAATATTGGATACTTTAGAAATGTGAGGAGAATGGAGAAAGTACGGAGGACGGAATGGCGGGTGAATGAAGAGGTGTTGAACATGGTTAGGGAGGAAAGTAGATTGCTTGCAGACATTAGGGTAAGGAAGATCTGTTGGATGAAACAGGTAGGTTCAGAGGGATAATGGAATGCTGTAGACGACAATCGAAGGAAGAATGCTGAGCGAGCGAGGACGAGGCAGGCCTGAGTAAATAGGTACTGCATAATATCCTATCAGCATATCGAAATTGTAAAATGTAAACAATTGCTTTTTCTATATCGACTCACCAAAGCTTTACGGCGATTCTGTCGCCTCACAGCCAGCTAGCGATAACGAATATGCTACTGTTGTGTTCTTTGTGCTGGATTAGTTTTTGTTGAAAAACGCATTCTCTACCTTATATCTTATACCATAGGGTATACCATATTTGACGTTCCGCACTAAAATGCAAACAATTAGTTGGAGACGACAGCGAAAGAAAACATAAGGTATATGTAGTTGGTGATTTAATTATAAACCCAGTTTTTGGTTACCTATTGAGCTCGTTTCATTCTATTTTTAGAATTCACGAAGTACCTATTGCCAGAAGTATTGTTTGAAAGCTGGGTGCATGAGGTACAGCTTGTACATCGGATGCCGACTTGAGTGATTACCTACTCTTATTGTTCGAATGTCACTATGGTTAAAGTTACTGTTGGGCAACCTGTGAAGTGTGAAGCATCTCTAATCTAGAATTGTGATTTAATGGAGTGCTTTATATGTCTTCTCGTTCTTTTATGCCGACAGTAATGCAGTACTGAATGGGCTTGGTTTTATCTCCAGACTGAAATTTATGTCGGCGACGAGAACTGTATAAGATCCCGTGAAATGAGTTAACTTCAGAAACGAGGGTGGTAAATGTACAGCAGAGAGTTACTTCTCCTTATTGCTCCCTTACTATTTAGATTCACAAATTCTGTTCAAATCTATAGAGTCGTATGACTATTTCAGGGCTTCTTCTAATTAACGTATGTCCTTCATGAGAATCCAATAATTAACTTGTTTTAGGAAACCTATTTTTTAAAGTTTACGGTGAAGTTAACTATTTTGGATTTCTGTTTGAACTTCAATACATGCCTTTGTTCAGAATTGACTGAACCACATTTTTGTTAATTTATGGTGGCCATTCATTCGTGATATTGTAGCGATAATTTTTATTTCTCATGCACACATATTGCAGCTATAGCCGTCAGTATATAGGCACTTTCATTTATGGGCAGTGAAATTTGGTCAGCTACATTCAATTGACTCGCATGGATTTGCTTTTCATTTGAACTGCTATGAGGTGGTTGCGCTTGCATTTAACCATGTAATGCATACTATGGGTCTTATGGGATTGACGCTAGCCTGATCGAGTTGGAAAAAGAAAAGGTATGATGAATAATATGAAGACAGGCACAGAGCACAGAGCGCAGCATGTTTACAAAAACAACTGTTACAAACTGACATTGGGGGTCTGGACGGAATTCTCGAGCAACAGTAGTTAGCAATAATTCATTTCTACTACAGCCCTACTTCATTTTCTTGTAATAAAAATGAACAAGGGTAGAAAATGCTACTTTTGATTTGAATACCTAGGATTTGAAGAGGGATATAGCGTAGGAAAGCAGTCCGGGAATGAATGCAGTGCAAAGAAGGGTAGATATACTCCTTTAAAACCTAACACTATTATTCATAATTGGTAGAATACAATGAATCAGCAGGTTTTTATAACTAGTTTATTAATTAAAAAATAATGATTAGAACTATGTTTCAATGCCCGCGAGACATAAGTGTGCAGCAAAATTAGTTAGTCAAATTAAGTACGTTTTCCAGATGCATCCCGGCTGCTATGTAGTCTTTTATGTTCTCTCACTGTTCACTTAAAGAAAGATATTTTAAAGCTACGTAAGTTTTTAAGTACGACAATCTAGCTCGGTTCTCTTGATACATAATTGAGTGTAATACGCGGGGAATACACATATGTATGCATCTAACGTCAACACAAAATTGCATCGCATCAGATCGAAGGGAAATGAGCAAATAGATCGACAATTGTAATAAAACGCGAGCTTGCCAAATCAAAGAGCAGACCTGCTTAAAGGAGTCCATATCCGACAGTGAATTTTAAGAATCTTTGTAACTTCCTCACGATTTACTGTCAAACCCCGACCGATTTCAACCCTAGCGTATCATTATTAAGGGACCGTTGACGTTATCAAGGACCCTTGATCATGAAAACAAGCGAATTGGTTCGGAGACTTTCACTTTGAATTGCTGGCTTTCATTTATTCGGTTTTTTTCCGCGCTGATTTATTCCGAAAGACCTGAAGCCGCTAGTTGGAACGCCGGCGAAACTGTAGTACTCAAAAGGAATCAACGCGGAAAAAAACCGAATAAACAAGAGCCAAAACACCAAAGTGTAAAAATCTGAAGAAGTTTAATTATAAATTGCGTTAACTTTTATTTTATTTCACTGCCTAATATGAACTCAAAATTCCACGAAGTCCGCTCGCGAACCATTCCCGTTATTATAAGTCGCTCCGCAGGCCTCAAAGCGTCAATAGTCACTCACTACGTTGATTTACACTCCAGTCTGCGGGGAGACGCGACGAGTCTTTAAGGCAAGTCCGAGTTCTTCTTTCGGCAGGACGTGAGTCTTCCAAGTACTTCAAATGGATGCAGCGCCACAGTTTACTGGCGAACCCCGACCCATTTCATCACCTACGTGTCAATATCAAGGGACCATTGACGTTATCAAGGACCTTTGACAATGAAAACACATAAGTGTTGAAATCGGTCGGAGATTAACAATAAATTGCGTGGAGGGTTTTTCAATGTTCACTATCTAATATCAACTGTAAATTTCACAAATTCCGCTCGCGAACCATTGAAATTATTAGAAGAGCCACTCCAGAGACCTTGAAGCGTCAATAGACACTCACTTGGTTGATTTACACTCCAGTCCGCGGGGAGACGCGACGAATCTTTAAGGCAAGTCTTCCTAGCGCTTCAAATGACTGTAGCGCCCTTAGGTCCCTCACTCCGAAAGCTGCTGTGGCTGGATGAAAGGCCGACTCAAAGCATTCACTGGATCAGGGAGTAGATGTGTCATTATGTAAGGGATAGCGGTAGTATCGGCGATGGGCAAACGGAGCTGGGACGGCGGCTGAGCTGGAAGAGAGGACGGAGGGAAGGGAGGAGGTCTTCCACGTGACCGAACTGGGACTGACGCGAACTTGCAACCGCTCCCACTGATTCATACAGAATGAATTACGCTGTCCCTGAGATTCAATACGCAGCGTCATCACGCCAGAGCGACAGTGAATCGTCTATTTTTCCCAGACGCTATCTAACTATGTTTACCTAAATGAAGAACTATCGCGGCGGAAATAGAATGCTTGATATTTCTACTGAATGATTGTGTAATTTAAGATTCAGCTAATGTTTTCCTTTGGATAGGAATATCATAAATCACAAATCGAATCATCTTAACTGACACAAATCACGGGCCAATAAATTTTTTGCTCCACATAAAGAGGATTTGACAAGTCTGAATTCATTTTGGAACTGGTAAAGTTTCGAAAGAAGTAAAATGGAGCCTCTTTTCAGAGCCCTAATCTGAAAACTAAATGAAAACGTCTACTAAATAATATCGCAATCAATGATGCCAATAAAATTTTTCTTAACTATATGTGAACAATTATTCCTAAACCGTCACCCATGAGGCAGGAAAATTATATAACAAGGAAATCCCAAACTATAACATACCAAATTTGTGACCTCAAATAAAACTTTTTGATATAAAATCAATTAGAGCTATTTTTCATCGAAAATTTTATAATCTAACAAGCTGACCCGGCCACGCGTTGCTGTGGCTCAATCTGGTTAAATGGAAAGCGCACGTTTATAGTATGTTTAATTTCACAATTCTTATGGGTATACAATATATCTCAGCTGATCGATTGTTTTGCAGCTGGACACGCATATTTGTATATAATTTTAACGTCTTCACATGTCGTCACAAAGTAGAATATTTCAGGCAAGCATTTATTTCATCCGCTAGTGTCAATCGAGGAATTACAGGTAATGTTTGCCTGAAATGTCGTGCAAGCAATATTAATGCGTTCTCAAATGGTCTCAGGATTCCACGAAAATCTTGCAATGATCGATCCAGAGCCTCGAGCGATGCTTTGTGCACCATTGTGCATTCATCCCAAGATGTAAGTTGGCATTTCTGAAATATTTGTCCCATGCCGGATGATTTGAATATGTTGCACGTGAGTGTTTCAATGAATTGCAAGTTCAATGGCATGCACATCCCGTCTCCAGTGTCGATATTGTATTCTCGATATTGTACAAACCTTCATGGAGTGAACAAAACAACTAACCAAAGCTTCATGGAAATTGGATGAATGTTGTGGTAATCCATGAAGTTATCAATATTGTATCGATACAGTATCGATATTGTAATGATACTTTATAAAACTTTGATAAAAAAAACACCTAAATAATTTCACCTCATTTTTGTATCAGCAATGTATCGATGTATCCATATTTTATCGATATTATATCGATACAGTATCGACATTGAATTATCGATTTTGTAGAAACCTTCGCGGAGCGTACTCAATAACTTTCCAAAGTTTCATGGCGATCCGATGAATAGTAATGCATAAAGGACAAACACATTATATACATTCGATACAGTATCGATATTGCAACGATACATTCCTTTTAAAAAACTTAATAATTTCACCTCAATTTTGTATCAATAATGTATCGATTTATCGATACTTTTGCGATATTATATCGATAAAGTATCGATATTGAAATATCGATTTCGTAGTCCTCTTTTCAGGAATGTACTCAACAACTTCCCAAAGTTTCATGGCGATCCGATGAATGGTGTAGTAATGCATAAAGGACATACAGACACACACACACACACACACACATACATTCATTTTTATATATATATAGATTATTATGACCACTATTTACCTCAGTAGAAGACATAGTTTTTAGCTGCTCCGTTTGCAATGTTTACATCTCACTGTCTAACCTAAGCACCTTATCCTATATAAAACACAAAAACATTCCTATTGCAGCACTCGATCTCACAATCCGTGGATTGCCAGGACTACGCTACGTCGACCACTCCTAAGTGCATTTCTCTCAACTTCTGCTGTGGCACCGTATCTAAATGCAAGTTGGACAAGTATTATAGAAGGGATTCTTGAAATTACCCTTGACCAGAATCTATGCTCTTTTGAGAAGTTGTTTCAAGATAATAATCCATGTTGTCCTTTAATGCCTTCATACCCGACGGGAATACCGTTGAAAGAAGCACAATCGCAGTTAATCAGTACCAGTTCTTTTAAAAGACCTGAGGGTGAAACCCTGAATCGAATGGGCTATATACCATCACAGCATCAATGCAGTCTGGTTGAGTTTGTGCCATGCGGAGGGTGAAAGATACCTTCACATCTTGGCTCCACTTAACGTTGAACCATGTAGACTCTGCCGAACACCTATTTCAACTGCCGAATTTTCGGAAAGTCAAATAGGTTAAATCCTAGGATTGGTTTGACGCAGCAGTACACTCGATTCTTCTATTGGCTAACCTCTTCATATCAACGTAATTTTTCTTTTTTACGTCCTTCACAACTTGCTCCATGTATCTCAAACGAGGCCTGCCTTTTCCATATCCCGTTTACTTTTCCCTCGACGATTGTCTTCACTAGGCAATCGTATCTTAAGATTTGGCCGAATAAGTTGTCCTATCTTCTTTTTAAGATTTTCAGTAGACATGTATTCTCTCCCACTCTTCTTAAGACTTCTTCGTTTATCACTCGATTGATCCATTTTATCTTCATCATTCTTCAGTAGCCCCACATTTCAAATGCTTCCAGCCTGGCCTTCTCTGCTGCTGTTATTGTCCATGCTTCGCTGCCTCGCAGTAGAATGCTCCAGGTGTATGTTCTAAGGTAATGTTTCCTCACTTCCACGCTTTTATTTGCAGATGTAAGCAGAATCTTCTTCTAGTGAAATGCCCTTTTCGCTTGGGCAATTCTACTGCCAATCTCTCTTTTACTTCGTCCATCGCTGGTTACTCGGCTTCCCAGATAACAGAACTCTTCCACTTCCTCGATTATTTGTTTTCCTAGTTTAACATTGGTCCTGGCTTCCTTTCTCCTACTGCATACCAATACACTAGTTTTCTTTTTATTGATCTTCGGATGATATTTGGTCATTGTTCTTTCCACATTTCCTAGTGTCTTCTTTAAATCTCCTGTTTCTGCCATGACTGCTATGTCATCGGCGAATCGTAGCATGCTGATTTTCTACCCGTGGATATTCACTCCCGGAGACCTTTCTTTGACTTCTTGGATCGCTTTCTCGATGTAGACATTGAATAATACGGGAGACAGTGCACAGTCCTGTCTCACTCCTTTCTTTATGCTTGCTTCTCTACTGCTGGGTCCTGATTTGATTACAGCCAACTGGTTTTTATATAAGCTGCGGATAACACTGCGGTCATTGTATGATACTGCAATTTCTTTGAAATTCCTTAGCTTCAAGTTCCAATCCACGTTATCAAACGCCTTCACCAAGTCTACAAATGCGACGAACGTCAGCATATTCTTCTCTATTTTCTTCTCTTATCTATCGCTGAGGGCTAAAATCGCTTTTGTGTCCTTGTTTTTTCTGAACCCTAATTGGTCCTCATCCAGGTACTCCTCAGGATTTCGTTCTATTCTTCTTTAGATGATTCTGGTCAATATCTTTGAGGCATATGTCTTCAGGCATTAATATTACATGAGGCATATGTCGTCAGGCAATAATATTTAATTCGAATAAAAATCAATACTTCAACTTAGTCAACCATTACACTTTTCATCCAAACCGTTCATTTGTCGCGATACTTATATAAACCATAAGCATTGTCCTAAACCGCAGCAGCATTAAAGACACGATTAATGGTGATGAACTAAAGCATGTCGTTGTCTGATAGAAGTGGAACTGAAAGATAAAACTATATAACCCGATAACTTTAATGACCGCAATTACACAAATAATAATTATTGGCCAAAAAGGAAATTTTTTTCAGTTGGAATTAAGCAAGGTGTGACTTTAAATAATATATGCATGAAATCAGAGAACATTTATTCAAGAAAGAAAAAATGGAATTTAGCTCCTCTTCAAAACCCTAATCACAGTAACCGCAGATTTTAACACACATTCACACCTCTTAGCACTAGAAAGACGGAAAGGGTCATTTTGGACCCTTTTCGATTTCCGCCAAACGCCATTTCTTTGGTTCTGCACATACCGTGCTAGAAATTTGTGACCTTTATTCTTTTAAGGTGCTCTTAATTATTCAATTGTCTTGTAGTATTATTCTTGAAACTTTGACATTCAACCTAAAAGAACGGGAATGGGCCATTCTTGATTCCCATCAGAACATCACTGAGACTGTGGCATTCTCCCTTTCTGAATACCTCAGCAGTTCAGCGCGGACTCACCATTGCCATGGTATTTCCAGCAGTCTTCTTTTACATGCATTTCTTCGAGTCTTCTTTCTCCTGCATACACTAGTCACTCCCACGCTTGACGTCGAGCAACCTATAACTCGCCTTTCAAGACCTCAATGAGGTATGACATGGAAGAATGCAGGGTAGTGTACGTGCTTTTATACTGCAGTAAACGTTTCTTAGTTATGTCTTGGCATCGATATGATTGCCGTATGATATCCGAATGTGAATTTGAAGCATCTGACAGAGATGTCAATGAAAGTAGTATTGTAAAATCAGAATACTAGGATTTTATTCCAGTAGGCAGTGACAATACAAATGTTGCTGACTAGAAAGTACGCCAGGAAATCTTTGAATGTAGCATCGCGTAAATTGAAAAAATATTTTATATTTCTTTGTGGACGAAGTTCAATCCGAACATTTGTCTAGGTATTATATTATATTATTCACCACAGAAACACAAAGTAAATTCAAATAGAAACAAATTCTCGTTAATGTGGAGAAAAAGCATGTACTATAGAGATGACAAGAGCTACATCAAATTTGACAATTACGACAACAGAATATGTGCTTCTCCTCAGGATGAGGAAATGCCCGTTGGGGGAATCTCCGCAGTTCCTTGAAAGAAGTAAAGAAGATGCACCAAGTGACGACGGATTTGAGGAAGGTGGAAAAAAACTCGAATACAGAAGACTCCGTTATTTTTTCTGATGGTCCAGCGGCTAATATTACGTCCTATCTCCACCAGATGTGGCGACGATTTGCAGGTAATATATAAAGTCCAACTTTTGTTGTTGGGATTGTGATCAAGGCACTGTACGAAAAATCATGGAAAGTTGTGTCTTAGGGAAATGCCTGTACAGGAAGAATCTCTCAACAAAATATTTAGAGTGTAAAGCCTGGGCCCAACATGTGTCAAATGATACGCAGATGGGAGCAAAATCTCAAGTACTCGGAGACTCAAAAAAATGAAACCATTTTGAAAGATATAGAGAAATGCACTGAGGTTGAGGCGCGAGCAAGATTACATGATAATACCTGGTCAGTTTACTTGCTGAACCAGGCGTATTTTTTAGGTACTTCTAGAAATGATGCCGTAACTGAGGTCTGATCAGAATACCCCTTGGGAAAAAAGCTCGGATAAGGTTGCACTTGAATCAAGAGGTGGAACAGAATCACTTTTCATGTAATCTCAAACTTGTTTCATTTCTGGGCCTATGTTTCTATTGACGAGCTGCTTCTTCCAATTAAAGCCCGGTGCCGTTTTATCCAATTTATGCTGTCAAAGCCAGATAAATACGGCCAGAAATTCTGGATGGCTA
Source organism: Platycnemis pennipes (assembly GCA_933228895.1). Classification (NCBI taxonomy): domain Eukaryota; kingdom Metazoa; phylum Arthropoda; class Insecta; order Odonata; family Platycnemididae; genus Platycnemis; species Platycnemis pennipes. The sequence continues at coordinate 118,814,686 of OW121850.1, forward strand.
TGGATGAGGAGAAGAAAAACACAATAAATGCTTATCTACGCTTGGAAAAGAACGACTTGAGGCCGAATGGGTAACGTCTTTCTGACTCTCTAGCAAAAAACTAATGTATCCTTTCCTGGGTACCGTGAGAACACCAGAAACTATTTCATTCCATAAAAAAAGTAAGAATGGAGCAGATGTGATCGATAAAATGGCCAGGAAATATTCGGAAAATCCTGCACCTCAAAGGTGGCCGCTACACACGTTCAGTGACATACTGGATCTTAGATTGATCAGTTCATGGATATTGCATAAAGAAATGACAAATAATCCGCGTCTGAATTTCTTTTTAAGTGTGCCAGAACTTACTGAGCGAACATTACGGTGCGCGGAGCTAATACGTTTTTCGCATATGACGTTGAACCTCATATAAAAAGGCGAAAAAATGTCAGGAATACTCGGCTCGCGTGAGGTTTTGCCGGTTTCCCTCACGCCTCGGGTGAATGCCGAGCCATTAGCCATCCCGGAGGAAAAGAGTTCCAGCTGCTCTCCATTACCACTGCATAGAGTTTCTTATATTTTCCATGTATATATTTTCAATTCTCAACCCTGAAGAGGCGAGATTTGCCTACAGCAGGATGGCTGCGTTGTAATCATATTAACTTTTGTAATTTCATACATATATTATTTGTATTGTACTGCACAGCGTTGCCTAAATATACACCTTTTTGAATTGAATTAATCAGGAACACATGAAATGAAAAAGAGACAAAAGTACAGAAAAAGATGTTAATGTTTGGAATATAATCTTTTGAAAAAATGCACATGAATAGAAGAAACAATTTTATCATGTTTCAGTTCTTCGCATTTTTAATACGGCATTAACCTTATTTGAGTAATATTCTACGAGCAATATAGGGACCTGAAATAGTAGAGAAACATTACTTGCATCATTTTTAAAATTGTGTATTTTACTGAATTTATTTGCTAGCTTGTGCAATTATTACTTTTTAACGATACTTGAATAAATGTATCTCTCAATAAGAAATCTACAACAAAGGGTCACTTTTGACCCCTTCCGTCCATATAGGTGGTGAGTGAAGTCGTGTCCATTCTAGTGTTAGAACACTCACAGAAGATGACTACCACTTCACCGAAATCATAGTGTTCTCTTTGCTTTCCCACAAAATCTATCAGCCTTGAGGAAAGGTTGATAAGGTTTCAACGACCCAAGCATGGAGCTTGGGGCACATCGCTAGTGAGGACTCTTTCGAAGGGAAATAAGTCGAGCCACGGATTACGAAATTTCCAACTCATGACTTTGACTGAGACTGATAGGGACTTGGCCTTCCGTCTTCCGTTGGTAGACTATATATGGAAGCTTCTTTTTGGCATAGGAACCGCATGGCTGTCGCGTACAAATGTATCTCTCTCCTATTTTTTTTGGAAAGAAGATTCGTGTACCGTAATTGGTTGGTATAGGGGATAGGTGAATAGTTGGGTAGAGGTAAGATTTTCATTGATTGATTGATTGGGAAGGGAGGAGTAAAACCCGGCGTCAGTATTAGCCTGCTCCCGACGAATGGCTCCTAGGGGTGCACGATGACATCCTACAAAAGAACATTTAGCTCCGTATGAAGTGCTTCATATTTGGAACGTTAAATTTGGTGGACTAATTAAATCCCTTCGTCGGCTACATGGTGTGCTTTGCTTTCTTTGAGAATAATCAAGACGCTCTAATTTTTGAGCTTAATCATAACGATTACCAGTAATTTTATCAGAAAACCCTAGCGAGAGGGGTAATCAAAATTATTAGAAGTAAATTTTAATCATTTACTATTTTGAAGGAAATATTCAACGAAGTCACAAGTCTCTCTTTTTAAAATAAACGACTTTGTGCAATGGATGTCTGGCCATTGTCCTTTCCATGGTTATTAGAGTCTTATTCAGGTCCTTCTCTGTCTATGCCCATGAGAGCTATTTCATCAGCGAATCGTAGCATGCTGATTGTTTCTCCGTGGATGTTCACTCCATAACACTTCTCCTTGATTTCATTGATGGCTCTCTCGATGTTAACATTTTTAATTTGAAGTAATCGAGAGATGTAAACATTTTTAATTGGAAGGACAATGGTCAGTCATCGGCTGAAGATCATTAAGAATAAGACTAAGATATTAGCGTGCAGCAAGAGAGAAGAGGCCAAAACCAACGTTATACTAGAAAAACAGAAACCGAAGAGGTGAAAGTTCTGTTACCTTCGAAGCAGAGCAACAAACGATGGACGAAGCAGGAAAGAAATAGTCAGTAGTATAGCCCAGGCAAAGATGGCATTCTATCAAGAGAAGAATGTACTTAGAGCTGGAAATACAAGCTTATTAGTAAGGAAGCAATTCATCAGAACGTATATCTGGAGCATGTTCCTTTACGGCAGTCAGGCGTGGACGATGACAGCAGCGGGGAGAAAAGGGTGGAGGCATTTGAAATATGATGCAACCGAAGAATGATGAAGATTAAATGGATCGACCGAGTGACGAATGAAGAAGTCTTAAGAAGAGTGGGAGAAAAGAGAAGTCTGCTGAAAACTCTAGAAAGAAGACGGGACAAGCCTGATGAAGACAATCGTCGAGGGGAAAGTGAACGGGAAGATTGTGAAAGGCGGGCCTCGTATGAGTTACATAGAGCAGGTCGTGAGTGATGTGAAAGATAGGAATTACGTTAAAATGAAGGTGTTGGCCAATAGAAGAATCGATTGTACGGCTGCGTCAAACCAATCCTAAGATTGTTGACCCATGATGATGATGTACAATAGAATTTGAATGGGAAATTGCCATGATTTCATGAGCATTTAAGCATGTTGTGATTCACCTAATAGCATAGAAATGTTTCGCCGTTTTTATCTTTATCTTAGCGTGAACACCTAGCAGAATTTGAAGGTAAATATTTTAAAGTACCTACCTTATAATTTTGACACCACGCAGAGTTTAATATTGGAATTTCGCTATTCACCTAAATGATGTAATTATTTTAGATGAGTAAGATTTATTCATTAGGAATCCAATTGCAAAACTTAAGCATTATTCCCGCCTCCAGTCATTTTCTGAGGTTCACCCTATGACGAAACTTTTCGCGGAGATGTAATTTTTAAATATGGAAAGAAAGGATAACTCCCAGTTTTCTCACGTTTCGCACCATTTTTTTTGGCCCCACGTCAACCCGTAACCTACTATTTCGTAAGGCTCTGAAAACAGAAAAAAATGGGAAAGCCATATTCCAATTAAAGCGAGATTATTGTATCTTCAGTGACAATATTAGCTTAAGCTAGCCGTTATTGAGTCTCCTTCACTTTTATACTTGCCTCATGTTCTTCAGTTTCTTGAACTTCATATGGCAATTCATCCTCTCCTAATTACAGTTACCGTATCTGTCCCTGGGCTGACGGTCCTTCGCCTGGTTCCGAGTCTCTGCTTGGCCAAAATGTTGTAAATTGTGCATCTTCTCCTGTGTCCTGGCATTCTCCGAGTCAGTCTTCTTAGGTTGTGGTTTGTAAATTATGTGTTTGCTACTACTATCTTGTATTCTGTGCAAAATTCTGGTTGTCACTCACCTCCCTCATTCCGAGTCCAAATCCGTATTTTCCAGTCATTCTTCCATCGTGATATTTACCGACGGTAGCTTTCTAATTTCTTTAAACAATAAGATTTCATTCTCCTCTTACCTGTTTTTATATTTTCACTCAGCTCACTGGCCAGGTGTTTCTTCAATCACAGCTCTGGATAAGAACAATACAACTTGTATTTTATATCACCTGCATTTAGGCCATTGAAGTTATTTTGAAATGTAACTGCATAATTGCATTCATTACTGTAAGGATTAAATTCTTTGAAAATATTTTATAGAGCTAACTGCAGTGAAATAATTGATGTAAAACTCAATTCCCATAAAAATTCGATGCGTCACTCATATTCATTATTCACTGATTTTGTCCAATCACTTTGTTCGTGGATGCACATTTCCAAAGCGGCATAGATAATGAATGAATCCATGTTTGAAAGTCCAAATGCTCGTCTCATTATTATACCGAAATTAAAAATATTCTTCAAAATTCTTAATATGGCAACAATTATGGTATTCCATATTGTGATGAATATACTTTGGAAATCGGGCTTTAAGAATCCTTCCTTTCCTATTTACTCGAATTTATTGTTTTTTCTTAGACTTTCTTTCAGAGTCTTTGATGAGAAATGGCTTCACTACACATCTATAAAGAGCATATATCATGTACACAGCTACCATTAAGGTAAACGACAATATGACAAAAAGGAATGCCAATACATCCAATGACAAGAATTGATACCAAGAAAGGTCTAGTCCTGCATAACGAAGGGCTTCCACTCGCCCTCCATTGCCATGACGAATTGCAAACTCAACCCAAAACATTGCACGATCTAATGGAGTTTCTGGTTGGTCACGTAACACACTTGAAAGTTTTTGCATGTTGCGGCGAAAACTGTAAAATGAATAATGAAATATGCACTAATCAGTTTATATCTCCTACTGTATGCAATTAATACTTTTCTAGATATTTTCCAATAAAAGTATTTAAATGTATGCAAGATATTTTGGGTCATATGATTAAAAATTCAGAAAATTACTTACTCTCTAAGCATGCGAGACACTCAAAAGCACTCTGAGTCAACTTATGAATGAATATTTAGAGCACATTAGAATTTTTCGAGGGTTGAGGGATAAAACTAATAGAGAATTATTGCATCTTTGATACTATTACTACAACACCAAGTCTAGAATAAACAAAAGGTAAACTGTGAAATGATCTCATACCATGTCCTATCTGTAAATAATATGAGACTTGTAGAATGACTCAGTGATAATCATGTACGGTAAAAATCGAGATGACCATATCTAAACATAGGATTTTATATTCATTCCGTATTTTCTTCGATCTTTTAGTTTTTTTAAAGTGATGCAAGGCCAGGTTCTCCAGTAGATTATTCATCAAATAGTATGGCTCTCCCACTCTTTCTACAGTGTTCCGCATACGAACAATTGAAGTTGACACATTTTCAGGGATATGTAATTTTTAAGTAGTGTGAACGCACTCGGGTGGTTTGGTAGTTTCGTAGCACGGTAAAAAATCAGAAAACTGTAGGTAAAAATATTCCATGCCGACATTTTGTGGTACTACCACAAAATGTCGGCATACTGTGATAAATATAAATATTCAGGGGCGAACTTCCTGACTCAAAAAATTATTGCTCCGGTCAGACTCTCATTACTTGGGAAAGATTTCGCATACACTCAAGTATATACGGTGTAATGCATTTCATCCTTACCTGTCGAAAGTTAAAGATTTGTCCTATTTACTTAATGATTATATGTAATACGCTTCCATACGTACTACACATATTCATACGTACATAATCCTGCATCACTAGCTACCATTTTACATTAGTTAGCCAAGAGGAAATGCCTACGTCGACACGAAATGATTGTCCAAACTGAGTTGGCAGATACACTGATGGATACAACAGTTGTAAAGGTAGCCTAATATGGACAATAGAGGCTGCACAGGTGGATGTGCACGCAGTGAACTCACTACATACCGTGTACGCATTTCCTCTTTGGAACAATTTACCCTTCAACTATGTGTTATTTAATGGCACTTTCTGTATCACTGAATAAAAGTATCTGATAATTATGAATGAATACAAACACAAATGAACTACCACAGGGCTTTAAAAAATTTTTGAATAAGTTATATCATGCCTCTTCTCCTTAATATCATCTCAAATCAGACTAAATTGACTTTTCTTCCTTAAACAACATAATAATACATAAATTAATTAAAAATAAAAAAATATCCTTTACCTGGGATCATTGATCACCTTTAAAATTGTCTTCGTTAAACTTTCTTTTGTCATGGTGATAAAATCAACATACTCAGCAACCTTCATTTCTACCAGTCTCCTCGAATTGGTGTGTTGGTCAACAAAAAATGGAATAGAAACTACAGGTACTCCATGGTAGATAGACTCTTGGGCACTCAGAAGTCCGGAATGACTCACAAATGCCAATATTTTTGGATGACCTGTTTTCAAACGAAATATTATCAAAATACAAAACATGCCATTCGTGTTATTATGTAAACAAATAATGTTCCATATTTCATCATAGGAATAGTGATAAAAAAATTACATCATTTAAAAGAGTGTAGGAAAATAAACATTATTTTATCTGCCCGCTAAACGTAAGAAAATGGATGAAATTTCATTAATTTTACCCCTGTTGTTAATTATGTAATTAGCCACTCAAGTAGCCATTCAATCAATCACTTTGGCTAAAAGCGTGATCTTGACAATTGATATGAAGAAGTAACCCTCTGTTTTCGACAAATATTCTGCAGGTAATTGTTGGCATGCCTTCATCAACGTTCTTCGATCAAAGCCTAATGAATGAATGAAATATAATAAAATCAAAGGGACCATTCGTTGCTGATTAAATGTTTGGAGACACAAAAACGTATTATTTGCAAAGATTAGTCTCCGAAATCAGCTATATAATTGTGTACCAAAATTTTAGTGCTGCGATGTACTCCTATTTAACTTCCTTTTACTGCATTCGATTTAATTTATTTCATTGATTTTATTCCCAATTATCCTTTTATTTCTTCATTAACTTATTTCTTATCTTAACTTTTCGTTTACACTCCCTTCCCTCCACTTCTATCAATTAACCCTCACCTCTATATGACTTTAATAAGCCTAAAATATTTTGAGCTGGCAGAGGGATTGGCAAAAGATCATGCTTAATTAATTTTATAATCAATGATACAAAAGGAAAACCAACTAGAAATGGAAGAACACTCTGAAAAGCTTAATAAAAAATTCATCATCTCTCAATCGCTTACTGGCTTGAATAAGATTGATGGGACAACCATGTCATTTTCTAGAGAGGAAAATCCCTTCTCTATGACGCATCGGTTTGGTCTGGTGATCAGAGTGCTAGCCTCCCATTCCGAGATCCCAAGTTCGGATCCTGTCAGAGGCAGAAATTTATCCTAGGTATTACCGGTCCTATGTGAATGCTGCGTGAAGATCACTTCGAGTTCATTGCTCAGCCCGTTGAAGGGGACGTTAAACTGTGAACCCCTTTGAGGCTTTCTTTTAGAACAGGGTCTTGCCGACGCCGATTTTCTCTCTACCCCTCCTCCTTACCCTTTTATTGACATCCTTGTACCTTTCCTTTCTGTCTGGAGCACTTTCAAGTGCGAGGCAGACTTGAAACCCCAGATAAGAATCTTTTTTTCATTTGTGTACCCCACCGAGAGTCCATTTCCTCACCCGCAACCCTTATTCATTTACCATACTTTCAACTTACATAGCTAATGCGCAATTTAATTAGAATCCATAGAATAGTCGCTATCGATCAGGTGGTTAATTCGTCTCTAATGCAATGGCGGATGTCCAGGCATTACTGGGTTGAAAATTTGAGATAAGAATAATGCACGAGCATTTTGCAACCATGTACCAAAAGGAGACCATTAATGAAAAATATAGAGTAGAAAAACAGCCACTCTTCCCTGTTTGAACGCTTACTGCGAAAGACCAGGTACCACCTATGATAGACTGAACCATCGGCAATGGATATACTTTAGCCTGAGCCTTTTATTCCTGTAGCTCAATGAATGAGCTCAAAACAGTTTCAAACACCCCCAGACCCCCAGGGGGGTTGTGTTTAAAACCGTCGGGATTGTCTATAATAGGTAAACAAGGAACCACGTGGTATAAACACGTGTGGTTCGCAAATTTGGTGAGTCAAAACTGCTTATTATAACCTCATTATTCGTTTACACTTGTGTTTTATCTCATTTGTGAGCCAGATGAGAAAAACTCATGTGAAGACGATGAATGATATTGTAACGAGCGATTGAGACGGAATAAATTTGCAAACCATTCGTGTTTGTACCACGTGGCTCTTTGGTTACCTATTCTAGATAATCCCGACGGGTTCAATCACATCACCACAGGAAATGACGGACCTTCGTCACTTTCTGGGACTTACTGAGAAAAACCATTCTCCACGATGGCGTGGGAGAGTAGGAGAAGGACCAACAACAAGTGGAACAGTAATGAAAGCGAGTTACATGTGTAGAAAGTGAGCAGCTAAAGAATTATAGACAAATATGGCTAATCCCTGTCTATCGCGAAATCTTAGCCAGAGCCACATCAAATCAAATGTCTAGGATCTAATCGATCATAATTAGCCCCATAGTCTGTTAAAGTATCCTCGTAAGGTCCATTATGGCAATATCTCCGTGAAACACGATGCGATCTTTTTGGCAAAGAGGGAAAACGTAAGTAAGGAGCTGAAAACACAACCAAGAGTAAGTATTTGAAAGATTCAATCCCTCCCAACTGAGAAGATACCTCTTCTCATTGGGTTTTGTCATTCTTGAGAAAAAGGATAGATATGTTCTAGAAAGATTCAACCGCTATCGTTAGAGTCGCTAATTCTCCAATGGGTCTAATTAGAAACAGGAGAAAGTACCATGCAAAGATTCCCCTCGATAGGACAATTATATTGCAGATACAGAACATTTCGTTCGTCCATCTAATTAAAAAGAACTTAGCAGGGCAGGCCCTCCCATATCCCTCTCCGGCTCGACTAGGTCCATCTTGTCTGATGCATACGTATGACGTCACTCTATTGAAGAAAGAGATGCAGAATATAGAATAAGTGTTCTCCCTCATTTGAGGAATATTCAGTCTGTAGAGCATAAATAAACGAACACACTCATAGCTTTTGGTGGCCTGCGGGATACTCCGGACACAATCAACTCCCGTAAGAGCAGGAGTGGTTTAACGGCAGACACAATACTACTGGGAGTATGGCTGGAGAATGGTCCGAAAAAAACTAGATAAAGTAACGGGAAATGCAATGTGTAGCTTCGGAATGACCCTGTGAAAACTACGGACAGAGTAATGGAAAATACAAAAACAAGACTAATGAGAAATGTAGGGATATCAATATTTTAAATCTTGTGACGGTGTCATAATTGGCGAGGACTCTGACGATTGTATGAGTGGTGCCGGTGACCAATGCATCATACGTGACGATATTTGAAAGCAACATGAAGATCTCTGACTACTTCAAACGGAAAAGATCGACGGCCTAAGGACAGCCATGAAGGCATGTACGAAGTGAAACGCAAGTGTAGTAAATCAGACGCATCGCCCAAACTTCCAAATCTCACAAATGTATACTGGAGGAACATCGAAAGGCTGCATCGAAAGAGTGAAACAATTTCGCCTCTCCGCCATTGCAGAACCTGCCAGGTCAGCACCCGGACATACAACAAACTTTGACGTCTGCAAAATCATCGCCAAGGAAAATAAATATTCCCTCGGCAAATACGGGAGGCGATAGAAATTTTCAAGAACCCTGAAACCTTCAACAGGAAAGATGGCGATCACTCTCCTATTCATGGAAACCATGGAAATGCATTTTTAACAAAGCAATAACCACAGAGCAGCGGACTTAGCCTAGGAGCACCCTAGGCTAACCCAAGAGCCCTTTAAAAGACGGGCGATTCCAGCTCTACTCGAGGGTTTTGTGGAGAACATTCGAGTATAGTTCACCGTCCACGGATGGCCCGCGGTCGCCTTGTGGCCCTTTAGTTAAGAGCAGGCTAATGCTGACGCCGGGTTTCCCTCCACTCTGCCTTCCTTACCTTACATTCCCATTCCTAACCTTTCCTCCCGATCTGAAGCCCCTATTAGTGCGGGTATAGACTTGAAAACACAGATAAGGTATTACTTCGGACGCAAAGACGCTGTCTGGAATGCCGGCGAAACCGGATCGCCAAGCAGGATGAACCAACGCGGAAGAAACACGAAAACCGTCGAGTCACCGGATTTCTCTCTGTCGGAAGTACATGTAACGAGTCTCCTGAGGAAGAAATAAATAATGCTTCCAGTTGCAAAGCATCTCATTCATCAGAAGGCTATTTACCAGAAAAGAGCAAGAATATGACCCTAATAGGTTAGCTTGTGCGATGAGTCGATCAATGGAAGTCATCGACGATGATTTCAATCATCGCGGTGCGATGACTGAAAACAATGACGATGAATGTCATCGACCATCGACAGCGATGAGTCGATGAGAATCATTGTTGCCGATGAGTCGATGTGAATCTTTGATGTCGGTGAGTCGATGCGAATCATCGATGTCGATGCCGATGAGTTGATGCGAATCATTGATGTCGATGAGTCGTGATGCGCTGCTGACACGAGAAACGCAACCTGTGTTGTCGACTCCTTCCTGGCGGAGCACCACAAGTACAGGGAAGTCCCAGCTTTATGGAAATCTTCTGGCGTCCTACCTTGGTATAGGGTCAGGAAGGATGTGTATCCCCGCCCGCAGAAGTACGCAAGAAAATATCTCTGTATTCCTGCCACTTCAACATCATCAGATTGGTTCTTCAGCGATGCAGGAAACGTTGTGTTGGGCGACAGACATCTACTCGCCGATGAAAATGCGGAAATGAGAATTGTATTATCCCACAACAATGAGTTGTAGCTTAGTTTGTAACTTGGTGCTTGTTTTACTCTTTAATTAATAGGCCTTGTCCTCCTCAATTAAGTTTGACCCAATTCAATCTTCACTTAACAACCACGCCAAACTGCCAACCTAGACGACTGCACCGATCATGGATAGTCATCAATCATCGTAATTCATCGATGATCGACATTTATCGACCATCGATATTCATTTATTTCCGATAGTCATCGATCATCGTGTACACTCTATTCGATGATCGATGACAGACATCGTCATCGAAGCGTTTTGATGAAATTTTTTCATCGAAAATCGATGACCAAAATCGGTCATGCCTACTGTTAGGACGTAGGTAACAACCAAATAGCCTGCAAAACATGTCACGCAATATCATCGTTTGAAAAATATAGTTAACCCTTCAGTACAGGCGTAGCCCAGCTACTTTGTTTTGGCACCTACTCAGAGCGCCGTAATGGGAGGTTTGTCTGAGGTTTGTGAGTCTCAGTACCTTCAGATGGTACCCTCAGTACCTAGCTGGCCATCCGGGTCAGTGTGCTTTCGCACTTCAGAGTGTAAGTTTGTGTTTTTAGGTCACCGACAAGGTTGTCTGGGCTACAGCTGTACCCCGCACGAGTGTTTGTGATGAGTCATCCAAAGCGTGCTCGGTTGTGTGGCGGTGATATTTTGGCTGAACTAGAGAATTATAACAGCTCCGATGAGGACGATATTGTGGAAGCCGACAGTGACGACCCGAAATATGACATTTTGGAGGAGCAGGTGCACTTATCGGACACAGAAGAAGCTGAAAACGATCCAAGCAGCTAATCAGGTAATCCAAAATTACCTACGCAGTTTCCAGAAATCGTCCCTTTTTGTAGCCAGAAAAAAGTCGGCGTAGATGTAGTTGACCAATTGTGTGCAAAGTATGATGTTTCTAGGAACACCAAGCGCTAGCCAATAGAAAATTATTTTGGCAATGTGAATGTCGCCGCCATCAATGCATCACGCGCACGCAGATGGAACAATCCCGTAGGTCAACCAATTCCGAGGCAAGAGTTCCTTGAAAATCTAGCGTGGGAACTTATTTATCGTTTGATAAGAAAAAGCCTGGGAACCCCATCTCTGCCTGTGCATATAAAGACACGAGCCATGTTATAGAAAGATGGTAATTTCGAATTGCGCGGCATTGCAGAAAAATCAATAAGAATAACTACAAACTCGACAAATTTGGTGCAGACCATCATATTATTCTCATCAACACTAATATCAGAAGAAGGAAAATGGTTGAGAGTAAAAAGTGGATCTGTGGTGTTGGAAATGGGGGGTGGGGGAAAGGCTGTGATATGAGCACATTTAGTGAACCCCTCCTAACACTGATTCCATGGAAGTTCAACATCCCATAATAACACTTAATAATAATTAACGTAGGTCATCGACTGGATACATTAACTTTTTTGTGAACCTTGTAATGATGAGGATGCTAGCTTAATTTTCAACATCTGTATAAATACATAGATTTTGAATTTTGAAATGTTACAAATATACGAATGGAGCAATATATATTAGGAAACTCTTGAATTCACGGACATATTAAGTTCTGATAAGATTAGGAATTGAAATAACTATAAAAGTCATAAAATCATTTCAATAACAGTATGGCAGGAATATTTACTATACAAGTAGGTACATTAAGACTACTTTTTTGGACTTCCACAGTCCTGTTTGCATCTCCTTCAATAGGGCTTCCTAAAAATACCAAAATAAATTAAATCATTGGACTAGGGTTGGTATTATGAATAATTTTTGGTGTTTCTTTTGACAAAGGTATGCTACCTTATGCACTGTGATGATCATTTAGTACACTGACATTTGTGAGTTCAAATGATTATAAGACCTAACTTCCAAATTCCAATTTTTTAGTGTACATTATTGATTGAATTAATTTTTCATACATTGATGCTAGGCACAAATTTGTCACTCCTCACCTCCTTAAATAAAACACAAGCAATCATGAATAAACTTACCAAGCACATCCTCTTGTGGAAGCCACTTCTTGATGAGGACATTTGATGGAAGGCCTTCTATGTGCACTTTTGGGTCAAATTTCCAGAGGACACGAATCTTTGGCCCAAGTGCAGCAAATGCACCTATTATAATCTCCAACCTCTCCTTTGGTAATAACTCACTTTGAATATTCGTTCCGAGACTCAAGAATATTGCACCTTGCTCAGCTGCATCCAAGAATGATTGTATATCCTGTAAAAGAACACGCACCAAAGGATTACCAAAGTATTCCATTAAAGATAAAGGAAGTTCAAAAAAATTATTGTGATTTGTGGAAATTATAGGATTTACTACTACAACAATACGTATCCACAAAATTGTGAAATAAATTAGGGTGAATGTTTGGGCTTAACTCTTAAATTTTGCTTAATGGTAGGAATCCTCAAAGAACAAATTTCATCCCGTGAATGAACAAAGTGATTGGGTACCTATATATTCCAATTAGGAGTCTGATTTCTGAGAAGTAGTTGAATAGCATGAAAAAATGATAATTTTTATTGTATTGTATGGAGAATTAATATCAATGAACTTTCCTATTACCTTGGAAAGGGGTTTTGGTGGAGAACACTGCATTCCACCCACTTCAATTACAGCAGGTAATTGTGCCTGGGGTCCATTCAGAGCAAAATGACTATTCACCAAATAAAGGCTGATATTTGAACCAATCTCAGTGAGTGGTGGCAATGGTTTCCCTATTTAAAATAAATAATGTGAGCAAAGAAAAAACAATGAAAAACATAGGGTTAAATTACTGAAAATACTGAGGGTCCATCTACATTTGAATGAAATAAAGGAGAAAAATAGAATTAAAGCAGTTATCACATAAAATTCTTACATATATAAATCATTTTTTAATTAATCATTCAGTTGAATAAAGAGCTCACCATACACATGTTCAGCAAATTTCTGATGCTGAGGGAAATAGTTGTAAAGAATTCCTAGCCAGCTAACTCCAGTTATTATTGTGTTGCCTAGCCTTTCCCAGAAGTTCATTTTACTCAGGTATGGAAGAGTTGGAAAAGTGAAGACGGATGGAAACGTTCTGGCTCCTGTTATCAAGTCATGCCACGGTGCTGCTCCAAAGGCTGAAATGCCAACAACTGGTATCTGTTTGGAACAAGTTCTCTTGTCAAAATACAAACATGAAATGAAAAAAATCTAATATATGTACTTTCACCCATTACCAGTGTTCAGTCTGTGGGCCAATGTGAAATATGAAGTAGTTCACCAAGACGAAAATTTTGAGAAATTGATGCATCAAGTTGGAGGAATGATCATTTTCATGGTAGAATACATGTTATGCTTCCTTCTTTAACCGTTCTAAAATGATAGAAATTTGATCCAGCTTAGTATTTTTTCCCACTCATCAATAGTCCAAATTCTCTTGCAGAAGGAAGACCATTGCTCAACATTGGTTTATGAATACTTGGAAGGCCTTATTTTATATTTCTCTCGGATACGAGATGACCCTTCACTTAGTTCCTACATGCCTTTTCACTTTTCCACAGTAGGGATTACAAAATGGAAATACCTAATACAATTTACCTTCATTCAGTAAAAAAAATGTTTTCCAGCAGATAGTGAAATATAATTTTACCTCATGACTTATTATATCACTAATACTCCACATAGTTAGGTAATAATAGGAACGACTTACGGCAGAAGTGAGAGCATACTGATTATGTAACAAAAAGTTATTGGCAACAGAATTCAGATAGTAATATCATACATGCAAAAAAAACTTAAATAAGATATGCAATGTTCCCATACATAAAAAAGGGAGGTACTAGAAATCATTTGGAGTCATCAGCATACTATTATAATTATTCACAAAGAACAACCAATATTGAGATAATAATATAATAAAGATGTTTTTCTTCATCTTCTCAAGAATAATTATAAAACATTGGGAGATTTTCTTTAGCTGAACCTTAAAAATACAAATGGCTTCTAAAAAAATACAAAAGGGTCATCTCGTATCCGAGAGAAATATAAAATAAGGCCTTCCAAGTATTCATAAACCAATGTTGAGCAATGGTCTTCCTTCTGCAAGAGAATTTGGACTATTGATGAGTGGGAAAAAATACTAAGCTGGATCAAATTTCTATCATTTTAGAATGGTTAAAGAACATTTGCTCGCATTTGCTTCCACGACACGAGTGAGCTGCGCTCTGGTCACTTCAACACTGAATTTTGGGCGCAGGTTCATACCTACCTCCCGATAAAATGTATTTACTCGCGACGCAATCATCAGAAAAGACAGCATCGTATACGAAAGGACTAGATTTGAAAGGAAAGAAAGAATGAAAATTTAACAATAATCAGTTACCTCCCCCAAAACTAGAATAAATTTGACGCTGCTGAGCGGATAAAAGTAACGGGCTATTACATGTGATATGCAACCCGCGCAACGTGATAGCTGAAGTGATTTACATATTTTCATAAATAATAACATTGCGCTGTTAAACTGCAGCATATTTTTTCATCAATCGATAGCTAAGATCTTTGGCTACAAACTAATGTAACTTACTTGGTGATGAAATGCCTGGCAATACAACGTTTTGAATTTTTTCTTCAAAAATTTCGCGAAAAAAGTTGAAAAATACTTACTGTAAAAAATGAAGATAACGTTAAAAAAAAATCTTGATAAACTTTTCACTTGTATGCATAATATCTAATTACTATGAGGAAGGTATTTCTTTTTACTAAATTACAATCGATTGAGTATGTGAATTACAATTCAACTTTAAAATAGACCTTCTAATAGCGAGTTTGCTTGCACACACAAGCGAGCTACGACCTAGTCACTTTGACAATGATTTTTGCGCAAATTTTCATACTTATATACCTGTAAATTGCATTTCTTGGTGGCGCCATTATCATAGAAGACAACGCAGTGCATAGAAGACCTAGATTTGAAAGTTTATTTTAGGGACTTATGGCCATCTATCTGGCATTTGGTCCCACTGTGCGGCGCTTCGATCGCTAAGCTGCGAAAATTTAAAATCTAGGATCCGGATCCGATTTTGCTCCGTGCCTTTCGATCCGAATCCGGAACTGAAAAAATGAAAGATCCGCGGATCTTTGGATCCGATCCGGCCATCACTAGACTTGGTGCTTACCCTTGTTCCCCCTCCAAAGTGATGTAAATACATAAACAGGCATTCAGCAAATACCACCTCCACAATTATGAGATCAAATGAATCAGGAGGCATTTTAAGTAGGTCTTTAGCTCCCTTTGTTCCAATTTGATACTGGCAAGACTCCAGTCCCCATTGCCGCAAGGTTGTCACAGAGTCAAGCGAGGAATCATGGATCATTGACTCTATATCAAAAACATCATGAAGCCTTTCATATGAACCCTAAAAAAGAGAATATTAAATTTTACTCACACCTTAGATCAACCAAGTTGTTTCATTCAGACCTCTAAATTAGCAAAATTGAAGATTATTTGCCACAAACTTCATGTCAATTTCTGACCATATTAATTTTATCGTCATAGGTAAATATTCCACTCTACAAATATGCTTCTAATGCCAAAAGACATAAAAACAACTGATATGAAAAGATAAAACAGAACAAATTACAACTTTTGTAAATGTAGTACAGCTTTTTTTGTCAAACGGCAAACTAATTTGTGTGTCTTAGTCTCATATAGTTTACTTATCTCAGGTCATTGTTGGTTGGTTATTCAGGGAAGGCAACCAACAGCTAAGGTAGACATTTAGGATAAGTCAGCAATTGGGTAATGGTGGGAGTTTTCAGGGAACGGAGGAAGGGTGGAGAGAAACCCAGCATTAGCCTACTCCTAAAGAAATGGGCCAAGGGGACCACGTCTAACGTCCCATCCGACTGATGGAGTACTGAACTTGAAATGGCTCCCTAGGCATGACTGGGGACCGGATTTCCACTGAAAAAATCTGCCACTGCCGGGAATCGAACCCGGGCCTTTGGGTTCCCCGGCCAGTACTCTAGCCACCACACCAACCCGATCCCCAAATGGACATATAAAGCCCTAAGTTCACATAGACATTATTTAGATCATGAACCTTATACCCCTAGCTATTTGTTCATAATTTATCTCCCTTCCTGTAGTACTTACCTATGTTCTTTATTTTTATTACTGTTAGCACATAAAGATAGTTCTGAAAATGGGTAGTGCATCAGGAACAAAGTTATTCTGACAAAAAATTTGACAATGTGATTCAAGATGAAAGCACTAAAACCAATAAGGAAGAAGTACCCTTCCATAGGAAAAAGGGTGATATGGCCAAAAAATTGCAACAAAAAGATCCTGGGCAATGAACGGATTAGAATGTGGTTTGGAAGAGTGTTGTGGGACAGGTGACCTAGTTAAGGTTGTTCAGACATATCGTGAGGCAGTGGAGGGAATTTATCTGGGTGCTTTGGAGTATCAGTTGCTTAGGCTACATTTCCACAAAAAGGTCCTTTGGATATCGCATGCAGCAAGGGCCTCAGAATGTTTGAATGGTGGATGAGGGGAGGTGTAACTTGGCATGAACAAACCAGACAATGACTTGAAAGTCTGAAATTGATGGCCCCATAAAAGCCAATAAATACTGTATGTAGAGCTATTATGGCTTTACATATATTCAGGTGCTTATAATAATATTTGTTTTGGCATATTATATTAATGTGCTAAATTTATAAATTTGCATTTCTGTAAGTTATTTATATTTAGTTCAAGTTATATATGAGTTGAAGGTTGTCCAAAGCCCTAGTTATACCACTGGTGAGGCTGGCCCAAAAAAACACCTTTTTTGAAATTTCAAAACCGTCAGTTTGATTCCGATGACCCTCGAGTGTACAAGGAAAGGCAATTAAGATTTTTGAAAAATATTCAACAGTCAGTTAGCGAGAGGGGCCTAAATACCAACACCTTTAATTTGTCATACAATGTCGCGATAAAAGTTATTTTCGGGGTAAACACGCTAAATTATGGTCCATTGGGAAATAATTCCATCTGTTTTTGTGTATCTCACACTGTTTAGGCTTTGCGGCCTGGCGCCGAGGGTGGCGCCACACGGCGTGCGCGGCTCGGCTCGACGGGCGCCTAATGCCGCCCCCCTCCCCTTCGGTCCTTCTAGAGTGCCCTGTTTACACTGCTAGCTTTTTACGAAGGTAAGGCCTTAGCCAGGTAGCCTTACCATGGTTGGAGATTGGCCGTGTGAACGCAAGTTGATACTAACCCATTTTACCTACCACGGTCGAATTACCATGGTTGGTGCTAGTTACTGTTATTTTAAGAGCGTGTATACGCAAGTAATAGTAGAAAGAAGGTTAGTTTTGAATTTGAAAGTGGAATGGACGTAGTGTTTTAAGACAAAGAGACCAGATGCATCGGAAAAGGTTCTTACTGACAACAGTATTTAATCACTATGTTTGGTATGTATTTTAGTAATTGTGTGAACACATTCTACTGATTCGGTGATTCAATCGCCCGGAAAGGTCCGGAGTCAGTATTATGTAGTTTGCGTTAGCCCTGAATTCTAGGTATGTAATACTTCTGCATATATTGTATGTGTTTATCTTTTCGTGCACAAAATATATATAAAAGTTGTTTTTTTGGGACAGCCTAACCACTGGGGATCAGGGCCTAGCTCATCCGATTTTCCAGGTCAAAATTTGATCCAGGTAACTGAGTGAATTACATGCTTACTGAATCTTTATCAAACCATTAACAAATTAAATTGGAATATCCCCTAAACTATTTGGTTTTCAAGTGTACCTACCATTTCCTGAGGCTTCGTAACAATCCATGTCTGTCAATAATAAATTACTACTACAGCTGAACTGAACAATTTTCTTATTTTAGGGATTTATTTTTCCCAAACACATACTCTACTATCTCACCTCAGTTCATTACTCCAATATAAGATGAATTGTTGATAAAAATGATTATTTCAACTTCTTTAACAGCATGGTTCATGCATACTGAATTATCAACTTACCTCTAATATTATATGCTTCAAGTTAGGAAGAGATTCCATGGGGGGATCTGGACTAAGAGCAGTTATTTGATGCCCCCTTCTTGCCAATCCTAGCAACAGAGCACTATTCCAAATATGATGACTTCTTGAGATGGTAGGCACTATAGCTAATATTCTGGCAGTATTCACAGCACTGAAGAAAAGGGGGAAGGCTGCAAATGTGAAAATGAGTAGTTTGGGCCCCATGTCTGGAATATAAAAGATTTCAGCAAATGTTATCAAGCCTGAATTAATAATTAAATTTGAACATTTATATAAACAATAACTGTACTGAATTCACGCAGTATGCTGTAGCGCAGTACCTGATGTATCTGAATTCACATATTTAAAAAAGTGTAAAATTAATAATATTGCACTTAACAAATTTTCTTGTCGGGTAAAAAAAAACTAACCTACTTAATCAATTTGATTTTATTTTAGCCATAACATCGTATTGACTTAGGGAAACAGGGATACAAGCCCATCCCTCAGTAATTTGGATTTTTACACTATTTCACTTTTCCCTGAAAAATTCCTAGAGCTACCCTAATACCCTGCCATCATAAATACTGTAAATGACTTTATGTGCCAGTGAAAATCTCTGAATAAACACAATGGGGTCGTTTACCATATTTTTTATTGCCCAATCTGATAGAGTTAGTAAAATAAAAAGACCCGTATTTTTCCGTTTTTTGATCCGTCAATTATTTATTGAGTTATATGTGGAGAAAAACTGATGTTTTTAACCCTTTCGGAAAAGTGCAACCTCTAACGTAAAGCGACTTCGTCCAATCACAACTGAGCCCACGAAGCTACTTTGCCTTATCGCAATGGGGGGACACAGCTGACTCTGCCAATAGGACAGTTGCGACAGCATCTGTGCGAGCTGACCTTCCGAGAACCCCCGTCCACTTCCTCTCCTTCCCCTAAAAGTAGTCAAGGACGGGAG
Source organism: Platycnemis pennipes (assembly GCA_933228895.1). Taxonomy (NCBI): domain Eukaryota; kingdom Metazoa; phylum Arthropoda; class Insecta; order Odonata; family Platycnemididae; genus Platycnemis; species Platycnemis pennipes. The sequence goes on from OW121850.1 coordinate 118,834,243, forward strand.
GAAAATGACGTCAATCTTATCACTGCAGCTTTTTCGGTGGGCGTCACCTTTTGCTAATTTAAAATTTTGATTTATGGGTGAATGATTGTGGTTAGAAGATTAATTTTTTCACTAAAATTCTTTTTTTGTTTCCATCTAAGGATTTGGTGTACAAAATTGCGATTTCGGTTCCGAGTAAACGCCCCCATCACTTAGGGAGATATAGGATTTGAACTGACGATAGCTGAGGTAACGTATCTGGTTGCAAAATGGAGACAGGAGGTTCACATTCCATATCTGGCATTTATGTACTGATGAATTTAACTGAATCTGGTGTAACATGGTGGAACAGTATTTTAAGGATTAAAATCAAGCAGCACATGTTGTACTATCCACTTATTTTTAACGTACCACTAATACACACACAGACACACGCATATCACGTGTCAACCCATAAGGCATCATTATCAGGTCTTCTCTAATTACATCATTAGACCTGATGATGACACCTTAGGAGTTCAGATACATGTTGTGTGTACTTATTAGTAGGTAGATTGAAAATAAGTGGGCAGAACAAGTTATGAAATTTATGTTTATGCTATGGATGTATTGCTTCTTTTCACTCGCAACTTTTGGTTAATTGGCTAGATGAATGACATTGTTGCAGGAATAATGCCAGGGGATCAAATTGGTGTGCTGGAAAGGGTAATGGTTTCCCATCCTGAGGGTTCATTTACGAGCACCGGCAGTGGTGGATAGTTTTCACGGGTATATCGGACCGTACTCAAGCTCTGTGTGAAGAGGATGTCACGATCATTGTGTATGGACCTCAAACCATGGTCTCCTTGGCGTCTATTGTGAAGATTAGGCTCTCCACACGACACTCTGAAAATAATCGTACCTATCGTTAATGATCTGGTGGTTAGCTTAGTCATCGGCCGCCGACCCCAGTAACAAAATTCATAACAGTAGTGAATCCAGGAATCAGCTCAACACCGATTGAAATAGTTCCTCGGTTTAAAGACCCATCCGACTGACAGCCTATTGCATTTGACATCACTATTAGACGGAATTTCTAACAGGACACATGTAGGAATCGGTGTACTAATGAAAAAACTCTGCAAATGCCCAGCTTTTAATTCGGATCCTCTCTATGGGAAGGCTGTGCTCTCGTCACCGCGCCAACTCAACCCCCCAGACTCCCTGACCCCTGGGGCATCCCCGCCTGAGGAAAGGACGCCGACCTTCCACCCTCATCTACTCTTACCATGCCAGGGGTATAAAATGTTGACGCCCAACATTTAATGAAAGGGAGCATGCCAGATAAATTGAAGATAGAGGGAGAGTATTGGGAGTCTTAGAGTTCACATTCCCAAAAATAGAGTATGTCAACGAGTGCGAGGCTGTCCGTCAATTACAGAGAAAACATTGGGGATCATATGCACCTACTCTTCTTGCGATCCTAAGACGATATTCACATTAAACCTCACTCCTGCTGGGAGCGTTGCGGAGCTACGAGAGCATTCTCGAGAGAAACACCCAAATCAAAAATTCCAGTACCTAAAATGTATTTCGAAAACACTTTAACCACGCGCCGGTAACGTGTGCTTTAGAGTCTACAGGTCATCTTCTAAGGTTCCCAAAGTACTTCGTCACTTACAAAAGGAAGTTAACTTTGGAAGGTAAATCTATGTCAAAATATACAAATTGTTTGCCCAAGGGAATGGTTCGGAACCGAATTATCCAAAAGATGACACTGTCTTCTTCCTACAGGGGTCAGGGTAGGTTGAAGTGCCATCGCTACCGTGGTGTATTTTCCCGAGTTCTCTTTACTGCTCCGATACCATTTAGACTTATTTATTCAGTTCGTTTCGAGAGATTTTTGATTATTTCAGGGATATTTATCACGAATATTATTTGCTTGAAGGGATTATTACAATTAACTAGTTTCAAAACGCCTTTTTAGTAATTGAAGTGCAGTTAATTTGTTGTAGTCGTTGCTTGAGCTTGTTGCATTAATCTCACGTTCAAAGTTGAATCAATCACACTTATATTGATTTGTTGTGATCATTAATTTCTGTATTTGAGGTGATTATTTTCATTTTTCAAAAATTATTATTGCAGCCAAAACCGATATTGTGTCTTTTTATTCATATACGATGGATTCAGTGAGCTAGATTCCATTGACGCGCGTGGATTTGTTTATATATTGATCCTCAATAAGGTGGCACCACTACAATGCGTCTAGCATACTAAACAATCCGAATTGTCGCTGGCCTGCACGAGGAAGAAAAAGAAAAGGTATGAATGGATAATATGGAGAGATGTACAGAGGACGTTACGGTTACAACAATGATTTCTGCAAAAAATGTGGGTAAATGGCCAAGCAGAAGTAGTTAGTAATGATTCATCGCTAATGTTTTCTATCTCCATTTACCTGTAAAAAAATGAAAAGGGGCAGAAAATTTTCCCTAGTATTTGAATCCCTTGGATTTTAGGAGAGAATTAACGTAGAAAAGCAGTCGGAGAATGAATGGAATGCAAAAAAGTGTAGATATACTTCTTCCAAACCTACCATAACTGGTAGAAGAGGAGACTAAGAAGAAGAAACTAAGGGGTTTTTATTAGTAGTTTAGTCATTAAAAATTACAATTATGTTATAATAGTATGCACGCATGACATTCAAGCGTGTAGTCAACATGAGATAATCGAGTAAGGCATGCTCTCCAGATTCACTCCGGCTACTATGTTGCCTATTATGTCATCTCACTGGATTGTATTTGAAATCTATCCGTAAAACAATCTACCTCTGTTCTCTTGATCTAATTGAGGATAATACGCAGGCTCTATATGCGTGGGAATTATACTTAAGTATATATCTAATGTCGTCGCAAAATAGCATCGCATGGTGTCAGGTCAAAGGAAAATGATTAAATAGATCGAAAACTGTGAAAAGACGCGCATATCCAGAATCAAGTAGCAGACCTGCCCTTAGAAGCTTAAAGAGTCCATGTCGGAAAATGAAATGAAATAAATATGTGACTTCGACACAGTTTATTTGTACACTCGACCAACAAAAACATTGTCTACACTTGCGAGTAGTTATCTGAGGACAAATTTCACTATTATTGACAATGACAACATGCAAGAGATGAAACCATTCTGGGTTTACTCATGAACTGTGTGGAAGTTAAGAAGTTTATTTAATTTCACAATCCAATATTAAATTACAAAAATTCAGAATACGAACCTTTGAATATATGAAAAGTCACTCCAGAGACTTTAAAGCGTTAATAGTCACTCACTTGGTTGATTTACACTCCAGTCCGCGAAAGAAACGCGACGAGTCTTAAGGCAAGTCCGAGTCCTCCTTAGGACAGGACAAGGAAACGAACAATCCTCCAAGCTCATCAAATGAATGCAGTGCCCTTAACTTCCTCACGGTTTACCGGCAAACCCCGATCCATTTCAACACTTGCATTTCATTATCGAGGGATCATTAACGTTACCAAGACCCTTGACAATGAAAACACATACGAGACGAAATCAGTCGGAGATCAACAATAAATTACGAGGAAGTTTTTTTTAAATTTAACTATCTAATATTAACTATAAATTCCACCAAGTCCGCTCGCGAACCATTGAAGATATTTGAAGAGTCACTCCGGAGACCTTAAAGCGTCAATAGTCACTCACTTGGTTGTCTTACACTACAATCCGTGGGGAGACGCGAGGAGTCTTGAGGCAAGTTCGGCGCTTCAAATGATTGTAGCGCCCTTAGCTTCCGCCCTCCGCAAACTGCTGTGATTCTGGGTTAGGGAGTAGCTGTGCCATTGTGCGATGGGGGGAGAGCGGAGGTACGGGCCAACGGAGCTGAGCTAGAAGGACGGAGGGAAGGGAGGAGGTCTCCCACGTGACCGAACTCAACCGCCTCCACTGATTCGTACAGAGTGAATTACAGCGTCCCTGAGATTCATCACGCTACGTCACTACACCCGAGAGTGATAGAGAGTCAATCGTTTACTTTGCCCAGACCCTATGTAACTACATTTATCCACAAGAAGAAATAGAATGCTCGTGATTGCCACTGAATGTTTGCGTATATTAATGTTTGACTACTATTTCTTTGGGAAGCAATACCTAAACCACAAATCGAAGCATTTTTAACGTACGACGCAATTAAATCCTGAGACAAACCTCTTTCGCTCCCTGTTATAGGATTCGACTGGTATATATTCTATTTGAAATTGATAAATTCTCGATTTAAGTAAAAAGGTGCATCCTTTCAGAGCCAAATGTTGAGAACTATATTAAAACACCTATGAAATGATTTTGCTGTCATTTATTCAAAATTAATTTTCACAAAGCCATGTTCCCGATTATTCGTAAACCCTCAACCATGTGAGTTTAATGACGTGACGAGAAAATCCAAATTATAAGGCACCATTGTCAACAAATCAAATAAAACTTTTCGGCATAAAACCAACCAGGAATATTTTCCATCGTAATGTTTTATCATGGATTCTTAGCTGCATCAAACACACGTTAGGATCCTATCAGCAAACATCTTCATTTCCACATAACTCAAACTAAATAGTATTTCCACCAACCATCTCAGAAGCAGACTTACTTCGTAGCTGTTCCATTGGCCGCATCTCACTGTTGAACTAAACTCCCTTCCTATGACAAACACAAAATCCATTCGCAGGGTGGAACTCGAACCCACGATCTTTGGGTTGTCAGGCCTGAGTGTTACTGACTTCTCCTTATTCCATTTCCCTCTACTACTTGCTGCACGAAAGTAGTCAAATGCAACGTGGAGAAATCCTATACCCTCAGCACCAGGTGTTCAATGCACACATTTATGGTCTCATTATTGCATCAATTATTACAACAGTCGATCTTTATCCACTATCCGATCTTTATCCGAATGAATGCTTGATGAATATATGGGATCTGAATGAATTAGGCTTGATCAGAGTGCTAGACAGTGTGCAGCGTAGAATAGCTAGGTTTGTTATAAGATGTCATGATCAGTATAATAGTGTATCAGAATTAATAGAAAAATTAACTTGGGAATCATTATCCGATCGTGGGTTAAAGTACAGATCAAATCTCCTGCTGAAATCGGATAGATTTACGAAAGATGTTAGATATATATTAAAAACCCTGCGTATTATGTTAGATTTGACAAGATAAATAAGATTAGGGAGATAGATTGCCGTACCAAGAGATTCAAAATGCCATTTTTCCCGCGGACTATAAGAGAACACAATAGGCAGCACAGAGAAGGGCTGAAGCTTGCTAGCGTAGCTATAATATTTTTAGAGTGATCTGTAGTGCATGATGCATGTATTAACATAAGTTCCTTGCAGTAGCTGAGTTGCATGTCAACAGTGCATGTTTTCATCCATCATTACAGGAATAGGAAAAAGTTTCTTGAAATTACCCCTCGGTCCAATCTATGCTCTTTCATACTCCTTTGAGAGGTTGTTTCAAGATAAATATGCATATTTTCTTTTACTCTTTCACTATCGAAGATAATGCAGTTGAATGTAGCACTATTATTACAACGGTGGACCTCATTTTATTCAGCATCAGTTCTTTAACAAAGACCTGAGGTTTAAACCATGAATCCAATGGGTTATATCCCAGCAGAGCATAAATACTGCGTAGTAAAGTGTAAACCACGCGGAGAATTAATGATTCCCATATGAAATTCACACATTACACTTAAGTTAAACCATGCAGTCTCTGCACAGATTCCAAAGGCAGAATCTGCTGAAAGATTTCATAAAACTTCATCTCACGCTGTAGAGATATCTCAAATGGGCAAGCTAGTGGAGACGACATTAATTTTTATGTTCACAATAACGGGATAACTGTGGAGAGAGGACGGGTAAATTTTTAAGCGTCTCCTGGGCTGATAAATTAAATTTTAGTGTTTGCCATTTTTTATCAAGAGAAGTTTTATTTTCCCGCAATCTTATAGAATGAAGTATCTGGTTCAATTCTGACTTTTTGGAAGTGTTACGTCTGTGGAAATTTCTTGGGTATTCATTAACTTTAAATTTAAGCAATTATTTTCATTAATGTGCAACTGACTATAATTTTTAATACCCTTTAAAATAGTACTGAACTCTTTAACGCAGTCAACCATTATTTTTAATCCAAACTCGTTAATTGCTGCAGTCACTCCAGTATCATTATTCTTAACGCAGACCTCTGTATTATAAAGGCATCAAAATATAAAAAGATCAGAAGTCGGAATGTCGATGACGCAATAAACCGTGATGCTGCCGGATAACAGTGAAACTGAAAGATGAAACTTCATGACCCGTTGACTATAGCGACAAAAATTACACTAATAATGGTAAACTGACCAGCAAATGGCTTTTTCATTAGGTATACGGAGTGGTGTGTGAGTATAAACAATAAATGCATTTACTCAGAGAAAAGTTATTCGACCAAGAAAAAGTGTGGTTGGTTCCTCTTGGAAACTGTAACTAGGTCACCACAGAATTTTACGCACAACGCCACTAACCCCAAAGAAGATGACCCCCAGTTAACCGAAATCATAGTAATCTCTTTGCTTTACCAACAAAATCTATCGGCGTTGAGAAAAGGTTGATAAGGTTTCAAGGACCCAAGCACGGAGTGTGGAACACATCGCTGGCGAGGACTATTTCGAAGGGAAATGAATCCAGACACGGATTACGAAATCTCAACCCAAGACTTTGACAGCGACTGATAGGTATTTGGCCTTCCGTCGGCTGCAAGCTTTTTATTTTCGACAACGGAACCGAATGTTAAGCCCGCAGGAATTCATTTCTCCTCTCTCCCAGTATTTTGCAGGAGATGGTTCAATTCCCCCATTTTTCCATCGAAGGCACTCAAACTGCTCCGGCAAAATCGCATTATTCACCCCAAGTAGGCATAAGCGACTTCCATGTTCGAGGTTAGAATGTCGCATTTAAACCCACGACATTTTGTTTGAGTCTGGAGATTAACTTACTAAAACAACATTAATTGACTGCTGAAACTGGCTCCATTAAATCCATCTCCAGTTACAAGGTCAGACCAACTAAAAATTCAATGTCGCTCTACAACTAAAAACAGTGAGAGAAACCATAACAAATAAAAATGGGAATTTGACTCCGAGGGGCAGCATGTCCTCCGTTTACCCGGCTTTAGTTATTCGCGTTAGTCACGGTTTACAGTCTTTAAGACCCCTCCTAATAATTTTAACATTACTAATGAACCCTGTCTTTCTTGTGAATAATATAACAGACATGATTTATAAAAATCTAATTGATTTCCATTAAATAATATTGTTCCACCTCGTTTTTTTTATGTACCATCGTTATAATTTGAAAAAGAATGTATACATAGTATATATTTCTCCCAAAGTAGCAGAAGGCTGGAAATACTCCTATCTCTCGATAGAACATCGTAAAATTTGCCCCAAATATATTTAGCGCGACGGATTATATATTAACGGAGCTATATATCCCTAGCCACTGGAGCATCTAATGCCCAAGTCACTTACTACATCAATCCTCCACATGTAGCCATAGCACAGTTGCGTAATACTGTAAAACTACTGGCGGTATGTGAATAAGACAGATTCAACAAATGAAGCTCGGGATAATATTAAGTTAGGAAAAGTAGATTTTTGGGTTTTTAACCTGTCAGTATGAAATATCAAAATTTATAACGCACGCGTGTAGTACTGTTTAATATTTCGTGGCATAATACGCGAACGGAGAAATGCTTTGCGCCTTTTAAACATGATATTGGTAGTTATGTCTAATGGGGGAGTTTACTCGGAATCGAAATCGCTATTTTACGCACGAAATTGTTAGATGGAAACGAAAAATAAATTTTAATGAAAAAATTAACCTTCTAAAATGAGTCATTCGCACATAAATCATCATAATTGGTCAACAATCCTAGGATTGGTTTGACGCATCTTTCCACTCGATTCTTCTATCGGCCAACCTTTTCATTGTGACGTAATTCTTCTCTTTTACATCCCTCACTACCTGTTCCATGTATCTCATACGAGGCCTGCCTTTTCCAATCTTCCCGTTCACATTTCCCTCGACAATAATGTTCATCAGGCCATCGTGTCTCAAGATATGGCCGATTAAGTCGTCCCTTCTTCTTTTTAGAGTTGTCAGCAGACTTCTCTTTTTTCCTACAATTCTTAGCACTTCTTCATTTGTCACTCGGTCGATCCATATAATCTTCAGCATTCTTCTGTAGCACCACATTTCAAATGCTTCTACCCTTTTCTTCTCCGCTGCTGTCATCGTCCATCCCTCACTGCCGTAAAGAAACATGCTCCAGATGTATGTTCTGATGAACTGTTTCCTTACTTCTACGCTTTGTATTTCCAGCTGTAAGTAGATTCTTATTTTCATAGAACGACATCTTTGCCTGGGCTATTCTACTCACTATTTCTTTCTTGCTTCGTCCATCGTTGGTTACACGGCTTCCTAGATAACAGAACTCTTTAACCTCTTCAAGTTTTTGTTTTCCGAGTTTGACATTTGTTTTGGCCTCTTCTTTCTTGCTGCACACCAATATCTTAGTCTTCTTATTTATCTTCAGCTGATATCTGGCCATTGTCCTTTCCATGGTTACTAGAATCTTGTTCAGATCCCTCTCTGTCTCTGTTATGAGTGCTATGTCATCAGCGAATCGCAGCATGCTTATTTTTTCTCTGTGGATATTCACTCCAGAAGACTTCTCTTTGATTTTATTGATGGCTCTCTCGATGTAAACATTAAAAATTACGGGAGACAGTGCACATCCTTGTCTCACTCCTTTCCTTATTCTTGCCTCTTCACACCTGGGTCCAGATGTAAACACAGCTACTTGGTTTTTGTATCGACTGTGTATAATTCTACGGTCATTGTAGGAAACTCCAATTCCCTTCAGAATTCCAAGCATTGAATCGCAATCCACGCTGTCAAAAGCCTTCTCTAAATCCACAAATACAATTAACGTCGGCTTGTTCTTCTCCATTCTCTTCTCTATGAGCAGCCTAAGGGCCAATATTGCTTCCCTTGTACCCTTACTTTTCCTGTATCCAAATTTTCTTCATCCCTGAAATCCTCTGCTTTTAGTTCTATTCTTCTGTAGATAATCCTTGTCAGTATCTTCGATTTATCTGTCGTCAGGGTTATAGTCGCATTTCTCCGCTCTCTTCTTATTGGGAATAGGAATGATGTTTTTACATAAGCTGTGGATAACTCTTCGGTAATTGTATGATACTCCAATTTCTTTGAGATTCCTTAGCTTCAAGTTCCAATCCACGTCATCAAACGCCTTCTCCAAATCTAAAAATACGACGAATGTCGGTAGATTCTTCTCTATTTTCTCCTCTTCTCTATCGCAGAGGGCTAAAATCACTTTTGTGTCCTTGTTTTTTCTGAACCCAAATTGGTCCTCATCCAGGTACTCCTCAGATTTTCGTTCTATTCTTCTATAGATGATTCTTGTCAATTACTTGAGGCATATGTCTTCAGGCATTAATATTATATGAGGCATGTGTCGTCAGGCAATAATATTTAATTCGAATAAAAATCAATATTTCAACTTAGTCAACCATTACACTTTCATCCATACCCGTAATTTGTTGCGATACTTATATATCAATCATTGGCATTGTCCCAAACCACAGCAGCATCAGAAGGATCGATTAATGACGATGAACTAAAGCATGGCGTTGCCTGATAGAAGTGGAACTGGAAGAGAAAACTATAAAACCCGATAACTTCAATGACCGCAATTACAAAAATAATAATTACCTGGCCAAAAAGAGATTTTTTTCAGTTGGAATAGAACAGGGTGTGAGTTTAAATAATATGTATGCATGATTCATAATTATAATATATTTGCATGAAATCAGAGAAACGTTATTCAAGAAAGAAAAAAATCGAAGTTAGCTCATCTTCGAAACCCTAATAACAGTTACTACAGATTTTAATACACATTACACCACTTAGAACTAGAAAGACGGAAGGGGTCATTTTTGACCCTTTTCTATAAAAAGCTCGGATAAGGTTGCATATGAATCACAAGTTGGAACAGAATCACTTTTCATGTAATCTCAAACTTGTTTCATTCCTGGACCTATGTTTCTATTGACGAGCTGCTTTTTTCAAGCAAAGCTCGGAGCCGTTTAATCTAATTAATGCTATCAAAGCCAGATAAATACTGCCAGAAATTCTGGATGGCTATCGATGAGGACAAGAAATACACAATAAATGCTTTTCTTTGCTCGGAAAAGAACGACTTGAGACCTAATGGTGAACGTCTTTTTGACTCTCTCGTAAAAACTAATATATCCTTTCGTGGGTATCGAGAGAAAACCAGAAACTATTACATTCCATTACAAAACTGAGCATGGAGCAGATGTGATCGATAAAATGGCCAGGAAATATTCGGAAAAGCCAGCACCTCAAAGGTGGCCACTACACACGTTCAGTGACATACTGGATCGTAGATCAATCAGTTCATGGATATTGCATAAAGAAATGACAAATAATCCGCGTCTGAATTTCTTTTTAAGTGTGCCAGAACTTACTGAGCGAACATTACGGTGGGCGGAGCTAATACGTTTTTCGTGTGTGACGTTGAACCTCATATGAAAATGCAAAAAAATATCAGGTAAATAAATAACATGGAACGAAAAAAAGACAGTAGTACACAAAGATATGAAAATAATTGGAACATAATCTTTTGAAAAAAATGCACATGAAGAGAAGAAACAATTTTGACATGTTTAAGTTCTATGCATTTTGAAAACGGCGTTAACCTTACTTGAGTAATTTTCTACGAGTAATACAGTGACCTGAAATAGTAGAGCAAAATTACTTGCATTACTTTTACAATTGTGTATTTTACTGAATGTATTTGCTTGCTTGTGCAATTATTACTTTTTGACGATACTTGAATAAATGTATCTCTCAATAAGAAATCTACAACAAAGGGTCACTTTTGACCCATATAGGTGGTGAGTGAAGTCGTGTCCATTCTAGTGTTAGAACACTCATAGAAGATGACTACCATTTCACCAAAATCATAGTGTTCTCTTTGCTTTCCCAAAAAATCTATCAGCCTTGAGGAAAAGTTGATAAGGTTTCAACGACCCAAGCACGGAGCTTGGGGCACATCGCTAGTGAGGACTCTTTCGAAGGGAAATAAGTCGAGCCACGGATTACGAAATTTCCAACTCATGACTTTGACCCTTGGCCTTCCGTCTAGACGGAAGGAAGACGCGTCTTCCGTTGGTAGCCTCGATGGAAGCTTCTTTTTGACAACGGAACCGCATGGCTGTCGCGTACAAAATTATCTCTCTCCCATTTTTTTGGGAAAAAAAACTCAATTCGTGTCGCAGTATTTGATTGAAAGCACTCTAACTGCTACGGTAAAATCTAATTATTCACCCTATAGTTCTGTGGCACTTCCCGACTAAAAATAGAGAAAGAAAACATAAAAGTATAAAAACGGCAGCATGACCTAGTGATGGAAAAAATGTCAGTCAAAATCGATTTTTCGAGCAATCGATTTTTGATCGAGATGAAAAGCTCGACTTTTCAGCAAAAATCGAAATTTGAACCGAAAGATCGATTAATCGAAAAAATCTACGGTTCATTTTTGGAAAAAATGCAGTTGGAGCAAAAAAACATGTTTATTATTCATTTGAAAAACGCTAATAATACACATTTGAATAATATAAAAAATCCCTAAAAATGTACTTAGAAAACATTCTTGAATTATTAGTTGTAAAAATTTACAATTTACTTTAATGTGGATTACCGCTTGGAACCATTCGGCTTCACCAAAATTTTTAAGAAAAATCAACTAATCGAGATGCTTTATTGATGATCTAGGGCGTGCCTTTCCAATTTTACCGGCCTTAGAGCCGGTCTTTCACATAGGACGGATGACGTTATCGTACTCAGCACACTGATCGCGAAACGGTACGTGTTGGGGTATTCACCCTTTATCTCCTCCCAGACTTTCCGAGGATTGGGTTTGACTTTCCTATCGACTGGGGGCCTGTTGAGGTATTCCCTGACTTCTACTGGCATCTCCTTATAACAAGAAGTGACCTCAGTGGCCTCGAGGAACCTCGAGGATGGTTATTCGAGCCTCGAATAACCATCGAGGACCTCTACTGACTACTACGCGCTGCTGAGATCAAACGAAATGGTCAAGATCGAAGTTGAAAAATCGAGTTTGGATCGAAACTCGAAGATCATGGCTCGATCTCGATTTCCTCGATCTTTGACTATTAAAACTCGATTTTCGATTTTAATCGAAATCGATCATCACTAGCATGACCTCCGTTTACGCAGCTTCAGTTATATATCCCGGTCGCGGTTACCATGTCACCCAGTTCGTGGATCGAATGCCACCTCGGGCATGGATGTTGCATTGGTCTGAGGTGTGATTCAATTTATCACGCAATGCTGTTTTTCTACTTTTTTACCCCCCCCCCCAATTCTTTCTCCTATGACACTCTAAAAAGTTCTCAAAAACCTCCCTTGGATTACTTTAACGTTACTAATTTACCCTTTCGTTTTTGTGAATGTAAGCAGACATGCTTTATATAAGCAGCAATGTAAGCAGACCTCACTTATTCCAGTAAATACTATTTATATCTCTTCTGTCGAAGGAGCGGAAAGCTGGAACTACTCCTACCTGTCAACAGAGCGTAACGTGGCAACACTACTGGCGGCATGTGAAATAGATAGATTCAGCCAACGATTCCAGGGATAATATTAAGATAGGAAGCATAGTTTTTTTTGGGTTTTTTCCCTGCCGGCAAGAAAAATTAAATTCATAACGAATATGTGAGGTATTATTTAATATCACCTGGCATAATATGTCAACGGTGAAATTCATAATGCCTTTCGAGCATGATAAGGTGAGTTACTATCTCCAACTCGGCAAAATTTGTCGCATCATTACATGTACCTAGTGCTGTTCATTAAATATTCACCCCCTGCCACACACCCTAGAGGTGGATTGCTGAGGGTACTCAGCAGATGTGGATGTAGATTTATGGAAGCGCCTCATCCTGCCACAAGAATTTCCGAATTGTATACCTGCTAGTTTGGAGAGCGTAATTTTACAAACAAGTCACGGAAGGCCGAGTTCCGAGGGTCAGTTGGCGAAACGGAAATCATTCGATTCGATTTTTACGGAACTTGATAATAACCTACCTAGCAAAATCGACTAGAAACGACAGAAATGGCGATTGAATTGAAGAGAGTTGCACAAACTCGCAAAATCGCTTTGGTAAGCGATGCAATACTGCTATCGTTAAATAGCTAATCACGTTTACTACCCCTTTAAAATTTTCAATTTCTGAAATTACATTGGGAATCATACGAAGTTGACCTGGAGAAACAGCTTTATGTTGAAAACACTCCGAAGATTTTCAAAATATTATATTGCTGTTCTTTCCTCGTGGATCGCAGTATTGAGAAGAAGAATATATAAAAAAATTCAATTGCCAAGCTGGAGTAGATTCTTTAGAAGGCCACCAAAAGCTAAGTTCATTTGCATTGTTCGCACGAGGACTGGCAACTTTTTTTTGTTCCTTTGAATTCCCTCCCTCTTTGGCAGCGGCGAGTGTACGCGTGCTTGTTTTGTAATTACGATTTGGCCCGTTGAGGGCGCTCGAGAGGGAGGAAGAGACTTTTGGGCTAGTTACCTGAAGCCTGAAGAGACCAGTTCGAACGAGAGAGAGGACAAGTGGCCTACCGGTATGGCGTGTGTATGTGTGAGTGAATGAATGGTGCAGACCCTCGGAAGACGTCGGCGACCAAGGTATGCGGAGCGCACGCCCGGCTACTTCCTTCTGTTTCACCTTTTTTGTTACAGTATTTCTTTAATTTATTCTTGTGTTCCATTAAAGACCAGCCTCCATTCTTTATTTTACCCCCTGTGGGGCTCTGTACTTGTCTGGGGACATCACGGCCACGGGCGCGAACATGCACCATATGGGATAGGTGGATAGTTGGGTAGAGGTAGGATTTTCATTGAGAAGGGAGGAGTAAAACCCGGCGTCAGTATTCGCCTGCTCCCGACGTATGGCACCGGGGTACACGATGACAATCTAGAAAGGTACATCTAGCTCCGTAGCAACTGCTTCATATTTGGACCGTTAAATTTTGTGGACTAATTAAAACCCTTCGTCGGCTACATGGTGTGCTTTGTTTTCTTTGAGAATAATCAAGGTGCTCTAATTTTTGAGCTCAATCACAGCGATTTCCAGTTTTTTTATCAGAAAACCCTAGCGAGAGGGGTATTCAAAATTATAAGTAGTAAATTTAGATCATTTACTTTTTTGGAGGAAATATTCAACGAAGTCACAGGTCTCTCTCTTTTTAAAATAATCGACTTTGTGCAATACACTTTTAACGGAAAATTGCCATTTTTTCATGAGCTATTATGCATGTTGTGATTCACCTAATGGCATAGAAATGTTTCGCCACTTTTATCTTTATCTTAGCGTGAACACCTAGCAGAATTTGAAGGTAAACATTTTGAAGTACCCTATTTTGACACCAAGCAGAGTTTAATATTGGAATTTCGCTATTCTCCTAAATGATTTAATGATTTTAGATGAGTAAGATTTATTCATTACCAATCCAGTTGCAAGAACTAAGCAGTTTTACAGCCTCCATTCATTTTCTGAGGTTCACTCTATAACGATACTTTTCGCGGAGATGTAATTTTCAAATATGGAAAGAGAGGATTACTAACATTTTTCTCACGGTTTCGCACCGTTTTTTCGCCCCACGTCAACCTGTAACCAACTATTTCGTAACCGACATCTTGTAACAAACTTCTCGTAAAAGTACACTTTTTAATCGCCAAAAATTGGTACCCAGACAACTCACAACTTACTATTCCGTAAACGCGACCGCTAATGTAAGGTTATTTGGAAACCGGAATTGAAGAAATCAACAGCTGGGGAGTATGAGAAATTACCATAGTCATGTTAACAAAGACACGTGGCATGAAAGGTATGGTTTCATGCAATGACTAATATTTCAAGCAATGTAAATTTCGATATAATTTGACACCATCAACAAAATATAATGTTCATGAATTGAGTAGAAGGCTCCAAAAACAGAAAAATGGAAAAGCCATATTCCAATTAAAGCGATATTATTGTATTTTCAGTGACAATATTGGCTTAAGATAGCCGTTATTGAGTCTCCTTCAATTTTATACTTGCCTCAGGTTCTTCAGTTTCTTGAACTTCATATGGCAATTCATCCTCTCCAAATTGCAGTTACCGTATCTGTCCCTGAGTTGACGGTCCTTTGCCTGGTTTCCCAGTCTCTGTTTGGCCAAAATGTAGTAAATTGTGCATATTCTCCTGTATCCTGGTATTCTCCGAATCAGTCTTCTTAGGTTGGGTTTTTAAAGAATGTGTTAGCTAATACCATCTTGTGTTCTGTGCAAAATTCCGGTTGTCACTCACCTCCCTCATTCCGAGTCCAAATCCATATTTTCCAGTTATTCTTCCATCGTGATATTAACCGACCGATAGCTTTTGAATGTCTTTAAACAATAAGATTTTCTTCTCCTCTTACCTGTTTTTATATTTCCGTGATATCACCATAGACGACCTCCACTTCGTCTGACGTAGTCTGACGTAGGTACGTAAATATGACTACATCGGTTTCCGTACGCTAGGTCCCGATGTATACACATTTTATCCATTTACTATAATACATGCAGGAAGCCCTTCACAACAATTCCAGCACTTTTCGTGAGCATTATGCCTACCTCAAAATACCATTTAAAGATCCTTTGCGTACAATCCTGCAGCTTCCACTCCATAAGCCCCCTTCTTATTTCCACTTCATTACGCTAATTATTAACATGCCGAAACCAATTCGAAGTTTTCAGCATCAGGTTCTTCAGCCTTCAAACTTGTATCCAATTTTGCAACGGAAAAAAATTTCCGCGTTTTAATGCCTAAAACACCATGGCTAAGTATTTATTAAATAAAGCAATAAATGACCGCACGTGATTCAACCAATACAAATTTTCAAAAATTCGCTGTCGCTGGCTTTTGAAGCAGATGCGATTATTTCAGGAAAAAACTTAGCATCTCATAAGAAAATTTAAAATTAATTTTTTTCTTGGCCATATCTGTCAACAATTTACCAGCCACTCGATGAAATACGCTTATTTCGATTTATGTAGAAATGGATGTCTGGAGTAGTTTGGTCGTGTAGAGAAACACCAATTTTACCAACGTTTCGCCTCTTTATTGTGGCTTCATCAGGGCTAATTGATGCAAAATGTAAGTTTTTACGTTTTCATTAATGTTTTACAGACAAGGATGAACATTTAAAGAAGACCAACAGACATCTATTTCTCCATAAAAATATAGTGGTCGATAACATACTTCATTATAACTTATTTCGATTGGTAGAGATTTTAGAGATACATTTTCACAGCCATATAAGACGGATAAAACAATTAAAAAGTACATTTCCAAAGCAAAAATAGTGCCAAAAAGTAACAAACATCAAATTTCACCCAGCGAGCCAGATCCAACTCTTTTCCTTCTTTAAACTAATCTAGCCTAAGGATCGGGGACAAGATAAAAACTCTATGCACTACAATAAATAATTACTCCCCGTCCTCAAGCCAGATATCTCAAATATTTTCAACTCTTCAATTTATCAAGAACAATTTCCAAATAATTCCTGGTTGAAACTTTCGCGGGTCATTATAGCTGTATATATTCTTTATTCGGGAGTACTCCGCGCACTTTACCAGGTGTGATATCTGACGTTTCGTGGCCGTTGCTGGTCACTTCATCAAAGGGAATGAAGTATCTGTCAAGTTGGTGGAGTTTATGTAGGGGTTTCATGGAGGGAAAAGGATGGGAAGGGGAGGAGTGGAAGGAATAGTCATAGCATTTTCATTTAGGTTCAAAGCAGGAACTGATTTTCCCTTGCCCTTGTAACTGATTTGGAGGCCACACTGTAATTCTGCTTGCATTTTCTTATCTCCAAAGCTTCGTGGATCAGCCGGGGATTGAATTTTTTCACCTTCGCGATTATCTTTTTTTGTTTGAGGTCAATTGCTTGTCCCAAAGCTGCATGTTCCGCTACTGCTGATTTTAAGGGGTTGTCCCAGTCGTCTGTGGCCTGCCTCCAAATCAGACACACGTGGGACCCTGCTTTGAACCTAAATAATAATACAATGACTACTTTTTCCACTCCTTCCCATCCTTTTCTCTCCATGAAACCACTTTATAAACTACAACAACTTGACAGATACTTCATTCCTTTTGATGAAATGACCAGCAACGGCCACGATATACGGCAACGTCAGGTATCACACCTGCTAAAGTACGCGGGGTACACCCAAACATGGAATATATACTATTCCCATATAGTTAAAAAGGTGATCTGATCAAACCAATTCATGTAAAATCCAGTTATGCCTTCGTAAAACTGATGGATATAGGAACAAATAGCAGTTTTCTTAAAAGTCATTGATGCTCTTGACGAATTGTAATCTACTGCCCACTATAGACGCAAAACAATCACAGCTCTCGTAAAAATACATGGTGACTCGTAAAAGGATGATGTATTAGAATGTTGCCGAAAAAGTGGCTAATATAAAAAAAACCTGTATAAATTTTGAGGAAGTATGTTCCATAATGTAATATATTACTGGAAATTAGAGCTCGGGAATGCAGCTTCGTGAATTTGAGAGTTGTAATATGGATTTTTAGTAAGAAATAGCCCTGTAATATTATCAAAATATTCCATGAACATTCTAAATAATACAGCCGTTCAGTTTTTTTATTTCCAGTTTCATTTCCTCAATGGGAACTTCTCATCAAGTGGTGGCAGACAAGAAAATTCACTACATTTAGTAATGTTTGTGTGACGATCGCTCAAATAAATTTGATCGAATAAAATGAGCGCTTAACATCGACCGTTCTTATATCATTTGAGCAACTACAATATCTTATAATAATTTAGCTTATGATAATAGCATTAAGTATAGACAAATATATAGATATATAGACAATAATAATTTAGCTGTTTAAGACAAAATGATAACTGGTGCCTCATTTAGCTTTTTCAATCACACCTCAAAATTGACCATCTCCAGTGTTGGCCCTAGTGTATTAAATTCCATAAATTACTCCTTAAACTCGCAATGATGATTCATTTTTATTATTAAATGGTATTTTGTCAATTAAAGATGGTAATAAATTAAATAAAAGTATTTTTATTTTAATAGATCTACGAACAATTAGATATTACTTTTCGGATACTCACTTGGACAGATTTTTCTTCAATCACAGCTCTGAATAAGAACAATATAAATAGTATTTTACATCACCTGCACGAATGCCAGTAAAGTGATTTTGCACTGTAACTACATAATTATGTTCATTACTTTAAGGATTAAAGTCTTTGAATATATTTTATAGAGCTAACTGCAGAGAAATAATTGATGTAAAACTCAATTCCCATGAAAATTCGATGTGTCACTCATATTCATTATTCACTGATTTTGTAAGTGCCCAATCACTTTGTACGCGGATGCACATTTCCAAAGCGGCATAGATAATGAATGAATCCATGTTTGAAAGTACAAATGCTCGTCTCATTATTATACCGAAATTAAAATATTCTTCAAAATTCTTAATATGGCAACAATTATGGTATTCCATATTGTGATGAATATACTTTGGAAATCGGGCTTTAACAATCCTTCCTTTCCTATTTACTCGAATTTATTGTTTTTTCTTAGACTTTCTTTCCGAATCTTTCATGAAAAATGGCTTCACTAGACATCTGTAAAGAGCATACATCATGTACACAGCTACCATTAAGGTAAACGACAATATGACAAAAAGGAATGCCAATACATCCAATGACAAGAATTGGTACCAAGAAAGGTCTAGTCCTGCATAACGAAGGGCTTCCACTCGCCCTCCTTTCCCATGACGAATTGCAAACTCAACCCAAAACATTGCACGATCTAATGGAGTTTCTGGTTGGTCACGTAACACACTTGAAAGTTTTTGTATGTTGCGGCGATAACTGTAAAATGAATAATGAAATATGCACTGATCAATTTATAACTCCTACTGTATGCAATTAATAATTTTCTAGATTTTTTTCAAATCAAAATGTTGAAATGTGGGCAAGATATTTTGGGTCGTATAATTAAAAATTCATAAAATTACTTACTCTCTAAGCATGCGAGACACTCAAAAGCATTCTGAGTCAACTTATGAATGAATAAGATTTTTCGAGGAGTGAGGAATAAAACTAATAGAGCATTATTGCATCGTTGATAGCATTACTACAACCCCAAGTCAAGAATAAACAAAAGGTGAACTGTGAAATGATCTCATATCATATCCAATTTGTAAATAATACGACAGGTATACAATGACTCAGTGAAAATCATGTACACTAAAACTCGAGATGACCATATCTAAACATAGGTTTTTATAGTCATTCCGTTTTTTATTAGATCTTATAGTTATTTTAAAATAATGCAAGGCCCCGTTCTCTAGTAGATTTTCTAGATATATCATCAAATAGTATGGCTCTCCCACTTATTCTACAGTGTTTCGTATTTGAACAAACGAAGCCAACACATTTCCAGAAATGTGTAATTGTTAAGTAGCGTGAACGCATTCGTGTGGTTTGGTAGTTTCGTAGCACGGTAAAAATTCAGAAAACCGTAGGTAAAAATATTCCATGCATGACATATATGGGACTCTCATAACTTGGGAAGGATTTCGCATACACTTTAGGATATTCCGTATATAATGCATTTCATCCTTACCTAATTGAAAGTTATAACTTTGTGCTATCTACTTAATGAGTATATGTAATACGCATCCATACGTACGACACATATTCATACGTACATAATCCTGCAACACTAGCTTTCATTTTACGTTAGTTAGCCAAGAGGAAATGCCTACGCCGACACGAAATGATTGTCCAAACTGAGTTGGCAGATACAGTGATGGATATAACAGCTTTAAAGGCAGCCTAATGAGGAGTATAGAGGCTGCACAAGTGGATATGCACAGAGTGAACACTCTACATACCGTGTACGCATTTCCTCTTTGGAAAAATTCACCCTTGAAATATGTATTACTTAATGGTACTTTCTGTATGATTGAAAAAGAGTTTGATGATAATTACAAATAAATACAAACACAAATGAACTACGACAGGAATTCAAAAAATTTAAAATAAATATATCATGCCTTTTCTCCATATTGTCATCTCAAATCAAACTAAACAGACTTTTCTTCATTAAACAACATAATAATGCATAAATTAATTCAGAATAAAAAATTCCTTTACCTGGGATCATTGACCACCTTTAAAATTGTCTTCGTTAAGCTTTCTTTTGTCATGGTGATAAAATCAACATACTCAGCAACCTTCATTTCTACCACTCTCTTTGAATTGGTGCGTTGGTCAACAAAAAATGGAATAGAAACTATAGGTATTCCATGGTAGATAGACTCTTGGGTGCTCAGAAGACCGGAATGACTCGCAAATGCCAATATTTTTGGATGACCTGTTCGCAAAGGAATTATTATCAAATTACAAAATATGCCATTCGTGTTATTTATGTAAACAAATATATTCCATATTTCATCATAGGAATAGTGATACAAAAACTCTATCATTTAAAAGAGTGTAGAAAAATAAATATCTATTTTATCTGCCCGCAAAACGCAAGAAAAAGTGTTAAATTTCATTACTTTGACCAATGTTATTAATTAATTAGCCACCCAAGTGGCCATTCAATTAATTACTTTGGCTAAAAGCGTGATATTGACCATAAATATGAGGAAATAACCCTCTGTTTCGACAAATATTCTGCAGGTAATTGTTGGCATGCCTTCATCAAGGCCCTTCAATGAATAAATGAAATATAATAAAATCAAGAGGTCATTCGTTGCTGATGAAATTTTTGGAAACACAAAAACCTAATATTTGCAAAGATTTGTCTCTGAAATTAGCTATATAATTGTGTACCAAAATTTTAGTGCTGGGATGCAATCCTATTTAACTTCCTTTAACTGCATTCGCTTTAATTTATTTCATTGATTTTATTCCCAATTATCCTTTTATTTCTTCATTTACTTATTTCTTATCTTAACTTCGTGTTTGCACTCCATTCCCTCCAACTCTATCAATCACCCTCACCTCTATACGACTTTAATAAGCTAAAAAAATATTTCAAGTCGGCAGAGGGATTGGCAAAAGCTAATGCTTAATTAAATTTATAATCACTGATATTAAAAGCTAGGCCAACTTGAAATGGAACACTCTGAAAAGCTTAGTTAAAAATTCATCATGTCTCAATCGCTTGCTGACTTAAAGAAGCTTGATGGGACAACCATGTCATTTTCTGGAGAGGAAATTCCCTTCTCTACGACGCATCGGTTTGGTCTGGTGATCAGAGTACTATCCTCCCATTGCGAGGTCCCAAGTTCGGATCCTACCAGAGGCAGAAATTTATCCTTGGCATAACGGGCCCTATGTGAATGCTGCGTGAAGATCACGTCGAGTTCATTACTCAGTCCGTCGAATGGGACGTTAAACTGTGAACCTCTTTGAGGCTTTCGTTTAGAACAGGGTCGTGCCGACGCCGATTTTCTCTCCGCCCCTCCTCCTTACCCTTTGATTATCATCCTTGTACCTTTCCTTCCGGTCTGGACCACCTTCAAGTGCGAGGCAGACTTGAAGCCCCAGATAAGAACAGTTTTTCATTTGTGTACCTCACCGGAATTCCATTTCCTCACCTGCAACCCTTATTCATTTACCATACTTTGAAATTATATTGCTGATGCGCAATTTCAGTAGAATCAGTAGAATAGTCGCCATCGATCAGGTGGTTAATTCGTCTCTAATGCAATGGCGGATTTTTAGGCATTACTGGGTTGAAAATTTTAGATGAGTATAATGCATGAACATTTTGCAACCATGTACCAAAAGGAGACAATTAATGAAATATGTAGAGTAGAAAAAACGCCACTCTTCCCTCTTTGAACGCTTAAAGTGGAAGACTTAAACATCGGATAACATAACCAGTGGATAGACTTAAACATCGGCAATGGCAATACTTTAACCTCCTTGATCTTTTAACGCATGTAGCTCAACTCAACCCCCAGGGGGGTTGTGTCAAAAACCGTCGGGATTATCTAGATAAGTTAACTAAGGAGCCACTTGGTATAAACATGTACATCTACATCTACATAATACCCTGCAAGCCACCACAAGGGTGTGTGGCAGGGGGTGATTGCTCACCAAACATGCACTACATATCATGCATAAAAAAGGAATAGTATTAATATAGTAGTCAGAACTACACTATTTAAAAAGATAGAAATTGCAAAGAAAACATGCAAAAACATTCTGTTAGTGGGGTTAGCTTTAAGTACTCATACCAACATGCAGCTACCAATGCTATTCATTGCTACTCTCCGATAGGACATATTTACCGTTATTCGTATCTCTTATTGTGCGAGGGAAAAAGGACATTTTGAATCGGTCAGTTCGGCAATCAATTTCTCTAACTTTATGATTATGGTCCAGTCTGCCATAGTAAGTTGGGGTTCGTAAAATATTTTTAACATCATCACTGAAAATATTGCCTTGGAATTTGTGGAACAGATTAAGTCTAAATTTCAACCTGCGATCTGACAATGATTCCCATTTCAATTCATTTAATAGACTGGTTACGCTAATATAATTATCGTATCGTCCCTTTACAAATCTTGCCGATCTTCGCTGCACACGTTCAAGTTCATTACTTAGACCGATTTCGTAGGGATCCCATACACTGGCAGCATATTCCAAATGAGGTCTAACAAGGGAAAAGTAGCTGATTTCTCGTACATGATCGTCACATTTACCCAATACTCTTTTAATGAAACCCAGTTTGCGATTCGCTTGACCCATTATTTCACGAATGTGTTTACCCCAGGAAAGATCATTTGTCAGTCTTATTCCAAGATATTTAATGGATTCCACGTTTGTTAACATGTACCTATGGCTCGATATGGAATAAAATGTACCTATGGCTCGAAAATTTGGTTAGTCAAAACCTCTTATTACAACCTCATTCTTTGTTTACACTTGTGATTTATCTCATCCGTGAGCTCTATAGTCAAGCTAGATGAGAAAAACTCAAGTGAAAACAATGAATGACATTGTAACGTGCGATTGAGACAGACTAAATTTGCAAACCATTCGGGTTTGTACCACGTGACTCCTTGGTTACCTACTATAAATAATCCCGACGGGTTCAATCACGTAACCTTAGGAAATGACGGACCTTCGTCTCTTTCTGGGACTTACTGAGAAAAACCATTCTCCACGACGACGTTGGAGAATCGGAGAAGGACCAACAACAAGTGGAACAGTAATGAAAGCGTGTTACATGCGGAGAAAGTGAGCTGCTAAAGAATTGGAGGCAAATATGGCTAATCCCTGTCTATCGAAAAATCTTAGTCGGAGCCACATCAAATCAAATGTCTAGGATCTCATCGATCATAATTAGCCCCATAGTTTGTTACAGCATCCCCGTAAGGACCATTTGCGGCAATATCTCCATGATTCGTGATGCGATCTTTTTGGCAAGGAGGGAAAACGTAAGGAGCTGAAAACTCAACCAAGAGTAAGTATTTGAAAGATGCAATCTCTCCCAACTGAGGAGATACCTACATCTTCTCATTGGGTTTTGTCATTCTTGAGAAAAAGGATAGATATGTTCTACAAAGAGTCAACCGCCATTGTTAGCGTCTCTAATTCTCCAGTGGGTCTAATTAGAAATAGGAAGGAGGACAGATTCCCCTCGATAGGATAATTATATTGCAGATATAAAACGTTTCGTCCATTTAAAAATTTTGTCCAATTAAAAAGAACACAACAGGGCCCTCCCTCCCAGATCCCTCTCCGGCTCGACTAGGTCCATAGTTGTTAGCGTTGCTCACTTGTAGCAAGCCTTCAGCACACCATCAAACCAAATTAAAATCCTCTCTATAGAGAGGATAAGGAATAGGAGAGGACCATAGTGCAAACCTGAAGCAGACGCACAGCCTTGAATCGCACAGCCTTGCAGAAAAATCAACAACAATAACTTGACTAATTTGGAAGTTGCCGAGTTCAGTGGGGACCATCATATTATTATCATCAACAGTAATATCAGAAGGGAAATGGCTGTGAGTAAAAAGTGGACCTGTGGTGTTGGAAATAGGGGGTGGGGGAAAGGCTGCGATACGAGCACATTTAGTGAACCCCTCCTAACACTGATTCCATGGAACTTCAACATCCGTATATTCAAAGAATATGATGAAAAATGATGTGATGAATGAATGAGGTGGCGATGAGAGTATTATAGAATAACCTGGTGCAATAAAACACTTAATAATAATTAACATTTGTACATAGGTCATCGACTGGATGCATTAACCTTTTTGTTAACCTTTTAAGTCTGAAGATGATAGCTTAATTTTCTACATTTCTATAAATATATAGATTTTGAACTGTTACAGATTATTTAGGATACAAATGTTATTTAGGATTTTGAAATGTTACAAATATATAAATAGAGAAATACAAAGCCTTTGGACACCTCAAGTATTCTAATTTTAGGAAAGTCTTGAATTCACGAACATATTAGGTGGTGATAAGATTAGAAATTTAAATAACTGTAAAACTCACAAAATCATTACAATCACAGTATTGCAGGAATATTTACTACACGAGTACATTAAGACTACATTTTTGCACTTCCACGGTCCTGTTTGCATCTCGTTCAATAGGGCTTCCTAAAATAAATTAAATCATTGGACTAGGGTTGGTATTATGAATAATTTTTGGTGTTTCTTTTGATCAAGGCATGCTACCGAATGCCGTGTGACGATTATTTAGTACACTAACATTTGTGAGTTCAAATGCTTTTAAGACCTAACTTCCAAATACCAATATTTAGTGTACATTATTAATTGAATTATTTTTTCATACATCGATGCTTGGCACAATTTGTCACTCCTCATCTCCCTGAATACAACACAAGCAATCATGAATAAACTTACCAAGCACATCCTCTTGTGGAAGCCACTTCTTGATGAGGACATTTGATGGAAGGCCTTCTATGTGCACTTTTGGGTCAAATTTCCAGAGGACACGAATCTTTGGCCCAAGTGCAGCAAATGCACCTAATATAATCTCCAACTTCTCCTTTGGTAATAACTCACTTTGAATATTAGTTCCCAGACTGAAGAATATTGCACCTTGCTCAGCTGCGTCCAAGAATGATTGTATATCCTGTAAAAGAACATGCACAAAAGTATTCCATTAAAAATTAAGGAATTCCAAAAAAATAATTGTGATTTGTGGAAACTATAGGATTTACGTTGCCACAAAAATGTGAAATGAATTGGGGTGAATGTTTGGGGAAAAATTTCGCAAAATATTTGGGCTTTACTCCTAAATTTTGCTTTATGATAGGAATCCTCAGAGAACAAACTTAATCCCTTGAATGAACAATGTGAATGGGTACCTATATAATTTCCAATTAGGAGTCTGATTTCTGAGAAGTAGTTCAATAGCATGAAAAAAATGATTTTTATAGTATTATCTGCAGAATTAATATCAATGAAATTCCCTATTACCTTGGAAAGGGGTTTTGGTGGAGAACACTGCATTCCACCCACTTCAATGACAGCAGGTAATTGTGACTGTGGTCCATTCAGAGCAAAATGACTATTCACCAAATAAAGGCTGATATTTGAACCAATCTCAGTGAGTGGTGGCAATGGCTTCCCTATTTACAATAAATAATGTGAGCAAAGAAAAAACAATGAAAAACACAGGATGAAATTACAGAAAATACTGAGGGACCAGCTACATTTGAATGGAATTGAGGAGAAGAATAGAATTAAAGCAGTTACCACATAAAATTCTGACAGATTTCCAGCACCTTATAATTAATCATTCAGTTGAATCAAGTGCTTACCATATACATTTTCAGCAAATTTCTGATGCTGAGGTAAATAGTGGTAAAGAATTCCAAGCCAGCTAACTCCAGTTATTATTGTATTGTCTAGCCTTTCCCAGAAGTTCATTTTACTCAGGTATGGAAGAGTTGGAAATGTGAAGACAGATGGAAACGTTCTGGCTCCTGTTATCAAGTCAGTCCAGGGTGCTGTTCCAAAGGCTGAAATTCCAACAACTGGTATCTGTTTGGAACAAGTTCTCTTGTCAAAATACAAGTATGAAATGAAAAAATCTAATATATGTACTTTCACCCATTACCAGTGTTCAGTCTGTGTGCCAATGTAAAATATGAAGTAGTTCACCAAGACCAAAAGTTTGAGAAATTGATGCATCAAGTTGGAGGAAAGATCATTTTCATGGTAGAGTACATGATATGCTTCCTTGTTTACCCATTCTAAAATGATAGAAATTCGATCCAGCTTAGTATTTGCACTATTTTTCCCACTCATCAATAGTTCAAATTCTCTTGCAGAAGGAAGACCATAGCTAACTATTTATTTATGAATACTTGAAGGGCCTTGTATTCTATTTACCTTGGATACGAGATGACCTCTCACTTATTTCCGACATGCCTTTTCACTTTCACACAGTAGGGATTGAAAATGGAAATACCTAATACAATATTTCCCTCAATCATAAAAAAAAATGTTTTCTGGGAGATAGTAAAATATAATTTTACCTCATGACTTATTATATCACTAATGCTCCAATAAGGTATGCAATGTTCCCATACATAAAAAAGGGAGGTACTAAAAATTCTAGTAAGACTAGAAAAATTTAAGAAAAAAATATAAACAATCATATCATCAATGTTTGTGTCATGACTATGAAATGACTAATTGAAAAGCAAAAGCTTAACAGTCTAATCCTTAAAAGATGATGAGACTTGGTGCTTACCCTCGTTCCCCCTCCAAAGTGATGTAAATACATAAACATGCATTCAGTATATACCACCTCCATAATTATGAGATCAAATGAATCAGGAGGCATGTTAAGTAGGTCTTTAGCTCCCTTTGTTCCAATTTGATACTTGCAAGACTCCAATCCCCATTTCAACATGGTCCTCACAGAGGCAAGCGAGGAATCATGGATCATTGACTCCAAATCGAACACCTCGTGAACTCTTTCATATGAACCCTAAAAAAAAAGATAATTAAATTTTACTCACACCTTAGATCAAACAAGGTGTTTCATCCAGACATCTAAATTACCAAAAATGAAGATTATTTGCCACAAACTTCATGTCAAGTTGTTACCATATTAAATTTGTCATCATAGGTAAATAATCCACTCTGACAAATATGCTCCTAATGCTGAAAGACATAAAAACAACTGATATGAAAAGATAAAACAGAAGAAATTACAACCCTTGTAAATGTAGTAGTGCCGTCTTGTAACGAATTCAAATATCACGTTCTAGCCGTGAAAACTTTAGCGGCGTTTCCAGCTGAAATTGTACAATAGCAAATATTCCACAGAGAAAAAATCATTTGCCTTGACCGGGACTCGAACCCAGACCCCTTGATTTCTGGCCAGGTGCTCTACCTGTTTTTGTGTCTTTGAACTAGATCACACAGAATACGATGGATCCTTACCCTGAGCATTTTTGGGCTCGGCTACTCTCTTCAGCGACTATACACAATCATTCTCACGTTCATTCATACGTTTTACCGTTTTTCTCTTTACGCTAAACGGTACTCTATCGTCAAACCAAGACATGCACCTTAGCTCCTCACTTATAGGTATACCACAGATAGTTTGAGAATTTTTCCTTAGCGAAGATCAGAATCTCATTGAAATTCGGCCTCCGATTCATGCTACTCCAAATACATTATACAAGTACACTTAATGAATTTTATGTTCCTATTACAATTCTGCTTTCTTAAATCCGGTACACCAAGGTTTACCATATTCTGCTATTTTTAAAAGCAGCTATTTGAAGGCATGAAGCTGAAAATACTAAAATATATACCTAACATTGTGATTAAATATTGTTGTCAGTAGGAACCTTTTCAGATGCAAATGGGGCAATCCGGTCCCTTTGTCTTAAAACACTATATCCATTTCCACTTCCAAATTCAAAATTAACCTTCTTTCTACTATTACTTGCGTATACACGCTCTTAAAATAATATTAACTATTGCCAACCATGGTAATTCGACCGTGGTAGGTAAACTTACCAGGGTTAGCGTCAACTTCGTCCACACGGCCAATTTCCAACCATGGTAAGGCTACCTGACTAAGGCCTTACCATCGTAAAAATCTAGTGGAGTGAACAGGGCATTCCATAATGGCCGAAGGGGAGGGGGGCGGCATTAGGCGCCCGTCGAGCCGAGCCGCGCGCGCAGTGTGGCGCTACCCTCGGCGCCAGGCCGCAAAGCCTAAACAGTGCGAGATACGCAAAAACCGACGAAATTATTGCCCACAGGACCATAACTTAGCGTGTTTACCCCGAAAATGACATTTATAGCGAAATGGTACGACAAATTAAGGGTGTTGGTTTTTAGGACCCTCTCGCTCCCTGACTTTCGAATATTTTTCAAAAATATTTTTTTGCCTTTCCTTGTACACTCGAGGGACATCGGAATCCGACGTAAGTTTTTAAAATTTCAAAAAGTTGTTTTTTTGGGACAGCCTAACCACTGGGGATCAGGGCCTAGCTCATCCGATATCCCAGGTCACAATTTCACCCATTTAACTGAGCGAATTACATGCTTACTGAATCTATATCTAACCATTAACAAATCGAATTGGAATCACCCTACACTACTTGGTTTTCAAGTGCACCTACCATTTCCTGAGGCTTGGTAACAATCCATGTCTGTAAATAATAAATTACTACTACAGCTGAACTGAACAATTTTCTTATTTTAGGGATTTATTTTTCCCAAACACATTCTCTTCTATCTCATCTCAGTTCATTACTCCAATTAAAGATGAATTGTTGATAAAAATGATTATTTCAACTGCTTTAACAGCCTGGTTCATGCATACTGAATTATCAACTTACCTCTAATATTATATGCTTCAAATTAGGAAGAGATTCCATGGGGGGATCTGGACTAAGAGCAGTTATTTGATGCCCCCTTCTTGCCAATCCTAGCAACAGAACACTATTCCAAATATGATGACTTCTTGAGATGGTAGGCACTATAGCTAATATTCTGGCAGCATTCACAGCACTGAAGAGAAGGGGGAAGGCAGCAAATGTGTAAATGAGTAGTTTGGGCCCCATGTCTGGAATATAAAAGATTTCAGCAAATGTTATCAAGCCTGAATTAATAATTAAATTTGAACCTTTTGTATAAACAATAACTGTACTGAATTCACGGAGTGTATTGTAGCGCAGTTTCTGAAGTACCTGAATTCACATATTTAAAAACGAGAAAAATTAATAATGTTGCATTTAACATATTTATTATCGGGCAAAGAAAACTAACCTAATTATTCAATTTGATTTCATTTTAGCAATAAAATCGTATTGATTTAGGGAAACAAGGATACAAGCCCATCCTTCAGTAATTTGGATTTTTTACACTCTTTCACTTTTCCATGAAAAATTCCTAGAGTCACTCTATACCCTGCTATCTTAATTACTGGAAATCACCTAATGTGTTAGTGATCATGTTCGAATAAACACAATTACTTTAGGAGTTTTTAGGAGGAGGATTTAAACTGACGATAGCTGAGGTTCCGCATCTGGTGGCAAAATGAAGACAGGAGGTTCACATTCCATATCTGGCATTGATGTATTGATGAATTTAACTGTACTATAACGAATTTAAAGATCACGTACTAACCGTGAAAACTTTAGCGGCGTTACCCGCTGAAATTGCACAATAGGAAATATTCCACAGAGAAAAAATCATTCGTCTTGACCCGGACTCGAACCCGGACCCCCTGATTTCCGGCCAGGTGCTCCACCAGTTGAGCTACCAATGCGTCCTCTTTCCCTGTGGATATTTTAGAGCTCTAAAGGAACAAGATGTTCACGGACTGCTAGACATATCAGTGCCACAGAGCAGCCGAAGTCGTGCGCATGGCGCCACCGTCCACGAGGTTAAAGCCGTCGTTGAAACACCTAGGTGCTTACTATCACGAATTTAAAGATCACGTACTAGCCGTGAAAAATTTAGCGGAGTTTCCCGCTGAAATTGCACAATAGCAAATATTCCGCTCCAATAAAACTTCCACTCCATTCCATTCCAATAAAGCACTGTAACGAGATGTCTAAAAGAAATAATTTACCTCTTTTTCAAATGAATTGAAAAAGTAGGCGTCTAAATATAACAGAGTTTTTGGGCTAAAAGCGAAATAAATAACGAACGAAAATGCTAGTCTAGACGATCATATCTCTCTTCCGTGAGCCTTGTTTTGCAGAAAGAATCATTCCTGTTGATTGAGGCTCGCACACCATCTAAAGCGTTTATCTTTTTCACGCTCCATAGACTCGAGGAGTCCCAAGGTTAGTTGTGTGACGGTTTTTAGCGCAGAATACCGCCCCGCCCTTGAAATCACCGATGACAAGGTCAGCCCTCATTTCGTTGAATGCCGAGAAAGCCGTCAGTGGATAGGTGAACAGAAAATTAACGGTTAAAAGACGGCAGGCGTAAAAGTAGGAATATCTTTGGCAGGAAAAATGTTGTTAGAACCAAAGTTATTTTTATATCGTCGTCATCTACCAAAGTACCCCGCGAACCACGTTAAGGGCGTGTGGCATTGGTTGAATAAGTACCAAACACGCACTACGAATGCAATAACAGTTACTACATAATATTTAATTGAAGGGATATATAGGATATGCATCCACCAGATACAAGATAATAAAGTATCGATATTTAAGAGTTAATATAGCTCTTACTTGGCTTTGTGTGGATGTAAGACATGAACTCTAGGGTATGATGACGAGAAAATACTGGACGCTTAAGAAATGTGGAGGAGAATGGAGAAAGTACGGTGGAAGGAATTGCGGATGGATGAAGAGTTGCTGAACATGATTAGGGAGGACAAAATATTGCTTGCAGAAATTAGAAGGAAGCTGATGGAGGAAACAGGAAGGTGTAGAGGGATAACGGAACGCTGCAGACGATTATCGAAGCAAGAATGATGGGTAAGCGAGGACACGGCAGGCCTGCGAAAATATTGCAATATATCGTATCAGTGTATCGAACCGGTAAATTTTAACAGTTGTTGTTTACATATAGATACAGAAAGCCTTTATGGAGAGTCTGTCACCTCACGGTCAGCCAGCGATAATGAATACGCAATCAATAAAAAAAATTGCTGTGTTATTAGAGATAGCTGCTCAATTTTTGCTTAAAAACGCATTCTCTACCTTATATTTTACACCATTGTGTGTGAATGTGGATTTGACGTTCCGTACCTGCATGCAAACAATTGGTTGGAAACGGCAGCGAAAAAACATGAGAAATGTGTAATTGGTCGTTTCATCATAAACACAGTTTTCGGTCACCAATTCAGTTGGTTCCATCCTTTTGTTAGAATTCATCAGAAGTACCTATTATAAGAGTTAATGTGTAGAAGCTGAGAGCAAGAGATACTGTGGAAGCTTGCTTGAGCGATAACTTTTATTGCTCGACTGTCATAAGGATTCAAGGAGGTAGTAAGTTTCCGATGGGCAACCCGTGAAACGTAAGATATCGGATTTGTCTCCGGAAGGCGGCGCGCCGGTAAAACTTAACATTCCGCCGTCGCATCTCGCGTGATGAGCAAACTTCAGAAAAGAAGATAGTAAATGTACAGCAAACAGTCACACTTCTCTTTACTGCTCCGATACCATTTAGACTCACTTATTCAGTTCGTTTCGAGAGATTTGTGATTATTTCAGGGATATCTATCACAACACTTATTTGCTTGAAGGGATTATTACAATTAACTAGTTTTAAAAACCTTTTTTGTAACTGAAGTGCAGTTAATTGGTTGTAATCGTTGCTTGAACTTGTTGTATTTATTTCACCTTCAAAGGTGAATCAATCACACTTATATTGACATGTTGCCATAATTCATTTATGTATTTAAGGTGATTATTTGTGTAGGCACACGTGGTCCGTTGGACCGTGACGTGCGACAAACGCAACAAACAAAGGTTCAATAAAATAAAATAAAAGGGGACAAAGAGAGAAAGTAATGAATTGGAGATGGGAAGGAAAAATGAGGATAGGCGCTTACCGGAGGATGAATACGGCAGCTCCGAAAATGTAGGAGACGAAAACTCTCGAAATATCCTCCCTTGGTCGAAGCACTGATTGTTTCCTCGACCAGAATTGGAAGACGACTGGCGATGCGCCGGGTTTTCTCCCCCTCCTCCTCCTCACGAACTTACCTCACTAGCGCCACAAGGGAAGGTAAGGGAAGTTGGGAGGGGAATTCAAATAAAGGCCGATTGGGACGCTCTCGCAAAGAAATAGGCCCTAAACAAGTGAGGTGAAGGAACTAAAGCTACTTTTCAATCTCAGAGGCCCATCAGAGAGACTTAAAGGGGAATATGGGTCTGGCCATGGAAGGGTGATTAATGCGCAGAAAGGAAAAAGGTTCTAACTCTAAACCAAACAACGAGAGCGGCTCGACCGGCTAAATATAAATTTGAAGAAAAAATAACTTATTGTGATGTTGGTAATGGCACCAACTTCACAATCGGTCCCGTTAGAGTACCTGATGAAGTTTTTAATTCCGCAACCCTAACAACACCGGCTGAGTTGGGATAGACTTTGATAATTCTTCCCATTTTCCAAAGGGATGGGGGAAGATTGGAATCTCGCAGCAGAACTAAATCACCAATTTTGACGTTTCCGATTTCTCGCGTCCATTTAGCCCGCTGTTGCAAAGTGTGCAAATATTCTTGTGACCACCGTCTCCAAAAATGTTGATACACTTGTTCAATGAGTTTCCATCGAGCGGGCAGACGCATCGCATCTCCCGAAATGCTCTCTGGCAAACCTATCAGAGGACGACCGACAAGAAAATGACCAGGAGTCAAACAATCTATCTCTTCAGGATCGGATGACTTTGGTGTTAGAGGTCGTGAATTCAACACCGCTTCAATTTTACAAAAGAGAGTAGAAAACTCTTCGAAATTTAAAATTCGGCCGTGGAGAAATCTGCGTAAATGATATTTTGATAGAGCCAGCCAAAGAGACTGCAAAAAGCATTTTGCACAAAAAACGACTGGAGCAGCACCACCAACTGGGTCGAATATTCTCGCAATACTTGACAAAATCATCCTCTTAGTATTGGCAGAACGATCAAACTCAACATGATAAGAAAATATATCAGATTTAGGGGCCCAAGACATTCCTAATACCTTCAGTGATGCAAATTCTGATGCTTCAAATTGTATAGTGGCTTCACACTCCTCTTTCGGAAAATTAATTAATAATTCATCAGAGTTGCTTGCCCATTTGCCCAATGGGAATCCTCCTAAAGAATGTAATTCGATGAGCTGTTGCTGCAAGACCAAAGCATCCGAAATAGAATTTGATCCCGTAACAATATCGTCAACATACATGTCCCAAAGAAGAGATTGAGCGGCCAAAGGAAATTTTTCTCCTTCGTCACTCGCTAATTGATGAAGAGTGCGGATGGCAAGATAAGGAGCAGAGACAACTCCATACGTCACGGTATTTAATTCGAACTCTTGAAGGGCTAGAGAGGAATCTTCTCGCCACAAAATGTGCTGAAAGCCACGGTGTTCAGGAGATATTAATATTTGGCGATACATTTTGGAAATGTCCGTAATGAAGGCAATCAAGTGAGTTCGGAATCCCACTAACAAATCAAAAATATCATTTTGGAGCTTGGGACCAGTGAGCAATGTATCGTTAAGTGAACTGCCATTCGAAGAGCGAGAGGAAGCATCAAAAACAACCCTCAATTTCTGACCTTGAGGAGTGGATTTATGAACTCCATGGTGAGGAAGATAATAAAACCCTGCTGATGAAGCAATTGACATGTGGCCAAGACTCTCGTACTCTTTCAAAAATGTACAATAACTGGCCTTCAACCTTGGTCGCTGTGACAATTTACGTTCCATGCCCATACACCTATTTGCAGCCTGGGAAAAAGATTCTCCCAGAGACGGTGGCTCGCTTTTGAATGGCAAGGAAACGATATATCTTCCCGAGGCATTCCTTCGATGAGTTTTCGTAAACAGCTCCTCACATCTAACCTCATCAGGATTTTGAGCGACTTGAACCGTGGATTCCTCTAATTCCCAAAACCTTTTTAGTTGATTAACCAGAGGAATTTCAGCTAAAACACATAAAGAGGTTTCACAAGAAGGAGCCTTTTGAGAACTATTCAAAATATTTCCCATCAAGATCCATCCAAAAATGGAATCGATTAGAATTAATTCACAATCTTCTAAAGTTTTCCGCCCCCCAAGGAAAACCTATGGAATAAATCCATTCCCAAAGTAAAATATACTAGATTCGGTTTGTCGAATTCCGGATCCGCTAAATGAAGGGGAGAAATGCTGCTTCGAATAAAGGGCGGAAGTGGAATTGGTGGAAGCTCCGAAGTTAGCTGGGGTAGGATTACAGCCTTGGTATTCAATACCGGCAAAGAAGTGTGAGTCGGCGAAAGCGATAAAGCAGTGCAACCTTCCGGCCGCCTCAGAGGGGTTTGAGACAACCCAAAAAGAGATCCATGATAAGGCAACACGGGTAGACACAACCGCCTAACCGCTGCCGAGGAAATAGCAGACACTTGACTCCCAGGGTCAACCATTATTTGAAGAGGAACGGTTAGCCCGTGATTATTACGGACATGAACAACTGCCGTTCCGAGAACGGTCAAGTGCGTCGGTTGGCAGCTAACACAAGACGCAAGAGCAGAGGAGGGGATCTGCGTCTGTGAAGGCGGGAGAGACTCGGCCGTTTGACTCGGCGAGGATGACGACGGAATGGAAGGACGATTAATTTGCTCCGAATTTTGTTCCGAGTGCAACGTTGTATTGTGATATCTGTTGCAAATAGTACAGCACATATCCCTCTGCTGACACCTCGGAGCCCAATGACCTGGCTTCAAACAATTAAGACAAAGTTTTCTCGATCGTACAAAAGCCGCACGATTAGCGATGGTCATCTCGAGATATTTAGGGCATCTAACAAGAGAATGATTGGATGAGCATAGAGAACAGCGTTGGACAACTCGTTGCCCTTTCTCCTTCACAGAGTGCGTATCGCCGACGGAGGTCGGCATAAGAACTGTTCCCGTTGGCGGAGACTTGCGCGAAATGGAAGCTTTCGGATTAGGGCCATACGACGTTTGTAAAACCTTGATCCTTTTCTTGACGAAACTCAAAAGTTGAGTAACAGAGGGAAAAGGTTCATCACCCAATGTCTCTTCAAAGAGGGCAAGAGTTTCTGCGTCAACCACACGAGCAGCTAATCTAAATAATATAAATTCCCCTAAATCAGGAATATTTAAAGTTTTCAGAGAAACGGGAAATTCCAGAACTTTGTCTACTCTGCGAATTTTTATTTTGCGTGGATGCATTATCCGCAGGCGTACGCTCATTTGTGGAGGAAGGATTCACTGCTCGACGGGAAATAAAAAGACTAAAATAAAACTTTTTTCCACCTCTTCGCCCACACGCATATCCTCCGCACAGACATTGCCTTGATTACAGTTATGGCAATATTCAAAGATCTTATCCTGAGCCTCGAGGAATCCTGAATAAACTGTTTCCAATTTGGAGCAGCGAATTAGAAAGATCTCCAGCTTAGGATGACTTAACATGTCCGATCCGGAGCTGTCGAGCTCCTTAGCAAGAGAAAAAGCTGCACCCACAGTGCAACGAAACTGATCGCGTTTGAAACGCAATAACTTCAGCTGCGAATCGAATTGCTCCCGAGCAAACGCTCCCTTCTTTTTCGCCCCTTCACCTTCAGACATGGCCGAATGAAATAATCAAATGAAACTACCGAAAAGAAAATAAACTTTCTCGCAATAATTGTCCCGGGTTTCGGCACCAGAAAATGTAGGCATATGTGGTCCATTGGACCGTGACGTGCGACAAACGCAACAAACAAAGGTTCAATAAAATAAAATAAAAGGGGACAAAGAGAGAAAGTCATGAATGGGAGATGGGAAGGAAAAATGAGGATAGGCGCTTACCGGAGGATGAATACGGCAGCTCCGAAAATGTAGGAGACGAAAACTCTCGAAATGTCCTCCCTTGGTCGAAGCACTGATTGTTTCCTCGACCAGAATTGGAAGACGACTGGCGATGCGCCGGGTTTTTCTCCCCCTCCTCCTCCTCCTCACGAACTTACCTCACTAGCGCCACAAGGGAAGGTAAGGGAAGTTGGGAAGGGAATTCAAATAAAGAAAACACCTAATGCGCTTACGCGCGAACAATTTTAATTTTTCAAAAATTAATGTTGCAGCCAAAACCGATATTGTGTTTTTATTCATAGACGATGGATTCAGTGGGGGATAGATTCCATTGACGCGCGTGGATTTGTTTATATATTGAGCCTCAATAAGGTGGCACGACTACTATGTGTCTGGCATGACGTGCGACAAACGCAACAAAAAAAGGTTCAATAAAATAAAAGGGGACAAAAAGAGAAAGTCATGATGGGAAGGAAAAATGAGGATAGGCGCTTACCGGAGGATGAATACGGCAGCTCCGAAAATGTAGGAGACGAAAACTCTCGAAATGTCCTCCCTTGGTCGAAGCACTGATTGTTTCCTCGACCAGAATTGGAAGACGACTGGCGATGCGCCGGGTTTTCTTCCCCGGCTATTTACCGATTTTACCCTACCCTAGGCTAGATTACCCTAGGCTATTTACCGATTTTTCATATATGCGTTTATTTTGTCAATCAGCCTCCACTAATCTGCGCCGTGTAGTTACTTTCTCATAAATTTCATGCTATGCGTATCAAGTTAACTTAAAAACTTTCGCGCCGTTCCGGTGGGTTAAAACAATGGTTAAAACACTCCGTCGCCATTTGCAATGGTCAATGACGTCACATGTCTGACGACCGTCACAATTTTAGTACGTCGGAGGCTGGAAACAACTCGGAATTACAGAATCAGGCGAAATTTAAGCTGTAAAAGCAAATATGACCACACAACCTCGAAGCCGCAAGTGGTGTATTGTACCTTTATGTACGAACACTTCCTCAAATTCACCAGAGAAAGTTTTCGTAACCGTTCCAAAGGAGAAGAGGAGAAGAAAGTCACGGATGAGAGCAGTTAGACGAGATGAACGATTTGGAATCATCAGCGATAAAACTGTATGTTTTGTATATCATTTTAGAATAGAATAGAATTTTATTATTCCGGGACGATTTCGTCCCTTAGGAACACAAATAATTGTACATAATTAATACATATCCAGAGTCATGAAATTAATTCCATAACAGGATGACAGCACTTTAATATAAACGAAAGGTAAAAATAGTAAATCCCTTATTAAACAATATTGGAATGCAATACGCAGAGACTGCAAAAAGAAGAAAAAAAAGAAACTATAAATGTATATATATTTTAGGTGTTACACAAAGTGGCACATTCATTGACGCAGATGAAACAACATTTTATAATATACATTTTTAAATCTATGACATTTTTACATTTTAAGGTAAGTTGATATAAAAAGTCGGTTTCTAAATGACGAAATGCATATCTGAATGGCATTTTTATTGACCGTATTAGTTATTAAAATTAGACATTTTTGTTTAAGTTTCCAATTTCGATTGCTCTGAGCAAAGTTCCTAAAAATACTTTTATACTAAAATTTATGCCCAGTGAGAAATGGGTGGTGGAATCAACGTGGAACCCACGTGGAAATTACAGTGGAGATTAGGTGGAAATATAATGTGGATACCATGTGATTTTGGTCGTGGGATCAACGTGGAACCCACGTGGAAATTTGGTGGATAAATTAAATCGGCAGTAGGTACTGCCCTAAAACTAACAAACCCTAGACCTAGGGGCACAAAACTTACAACAACTACGGGAGATTAATTAATTAATAAATAAATATTAGAAATATTAATTATAAATCTTTCAAATGCTACTGTGGCCACTGAATGGGAATGACTGTTGAATCATCAGTAGACAGGTTGAGTCCAGCCGTAGTCCGCAGTTTCGGACAAAGCGCGCCGATATAAACTCTGATTTTACTATGGAGAAGGATATTCAAAATCTTAATAAAATAGAATTATAAAATGAATGAATAATTGTATGGTGAATGTCCAGCAGGAGTGTATTGGATATACAAATAAATTCTGCCTTTTATGCAAATGTTTAAATCGCTGATTCTATTTTACATAAATCTGATCCTGCAGTTCCATGAATAATATAATTTAGAAATACAATTTCCAATGCGTTTTCACATAACTAGCGTGGTTTCAGGATGATTAACGACGCAATGTCACCAGAGAGTTATTTTCCACAAAGTAGAAATTCCGTTAAATATTAATTAATATCACCATGGATCCACTTGAAGTCAACGTGGATCCCACGTTGGTTCAGCCACTCAATATCCACCACCACCATATATCCACAAATCAACGTGGCATCAACGTGGGTTCCACGTTGATGCCACCACCCATTTCTCACTGGGTGGTCATTATTCCGTAAATACTCCAATTTTTAAGAAGCCAACTGGGTAAACCCACGGAAAATACGATGATACAAGACGCTGACCTTGTTAATAATGTTGTTTTTTCGCAAACGATACACACTCTTTACTTATTAAACGACCCATTTAAAACGAGGAAAAAAAACTGTTAACTGAAAACGAAGGCTGAAAAAGATGACCAGGATTAGCGATTATATTATTTACATAAGCTTGAATTTTCAATTACCTATTTGTTAGATAGTGCAACAACTCACTGGAAACTTTTTCCTGTATATAACAACAGTTGGAATGGAAGACATGGAGAATTTCCTGAGATTTAAGATGATGGGCGGCCGAATTCTGATGAAGGAAAATATAGTTCCTCACATCTTCAACTGTCAACCACGGAAACCAGCTTTTTCACCTAAGTCCAGCCTAGCTGTTACCAAGTTAAACAGGATAAGAACGGTGAATGAAGCCATTGCTTACACAAACTATGATGGAGAAGGTAAAACCCAGCCCTAATGGCACTATTTAAACTAATTGTTAAATGTTCAAAGTTTACTGAGATATTGGTCCATAAAATGAAACACTTAATGCACAACAAACATCTTGCATGTAAGTACATAGGTACATATTTCGAGATTGAAGGAGCTATTACTGCTAAGTGAGTGCACAGTTAACTTTAGACCCACAACATTCGTCAACAGCAATATCACAGGATCATTAGCCTGAAGCAATTGATTGTATGGTCTTCTCCTGATGTTATGTTCAGGGAACTGCCTGTATCCTTTTAAGTGTGATACTGGAATACTCAAAGGATAATTGACAGTTTTGAAATAGAGATAGAAACACCATCAAACAGTGTTCATCAAGCTTTGTCATGGTCTGACTATAAGAAATGCAACACCATTAAATACCTTGTGTCTACAACACCAGATGGGTTGGTAAACTTTTTGTCAAGGGGTTTCAGTGGTCGTGTATCAGATGTTACACTTCTATTAAATTGCGGTTTCTTAGATTTACTTAAGCCAGGTATGACAGTAATGGCAGATAGGGGATTTAAAAATGTCGAGAGAGTACTAGCAGAGAAAGGTTGTGCCCTTGTCAGACCTCCAAGCATTCCAGATGGCTCAAAATTCTCCAAGGAGCTTAGTAATGAGACAAAACATATTGCAAGTCTTCGCATTCATGTGGAGCACTTGATTAGACGTTTCAGAGAGTTTAAAATGTTAACTCCACATGCCTGTTTGGAGCGTAAATCATTAAGGCAATTTGATTTCTGTGTCCAAATACTTGGAGGGCTCATCAACACCCAAGGCCCATTGATATTGTAATTTGTAATTCACATTACATTTGGAACCTCAAATTGAAGAGGAAAATTGTTTCTGTATATGGGATATAAAATGTTGTCCATACTGTATTATTGATATCCTAATGAACGAACTTTACTATGCATTTCTGTGATCAGCTTTTTATTTCACCAACTTTGTGCCTTCAGCTAACAAAACTCCACCT
The DNA here is from genome assembly GCA_933228895.1 of Platycnemis pennipes. Taxonomy (NCBI): domain Eukaryota; kingdom Metazoa; phylum Arthropoda; class Insecta; order Odonata; family Platycnemididae; genus Platycnemis; species Platycnemis pennipes. Next base: position 118,874,470 of record OW121850.1, read on the forward strand.
GAGGGTAGGTAGTTGCTATCAATTGATATTATGTACCTTTGCAATTAGGATTGCCTGAAGGTTACAAAAAAAATAAGGAGGTGCACATGACATGTGAACCTACCAGACGTAAGCACTAATCTTAACCATTGTCATTCGTAAGTCAGAGCAGCTCTGACATTAGTAGTCAATAGTATTGTGGACATTCAAAGTTAAATATCTAACAGTAGAGGACAAAAGTGATAAAATAATTTAAGATGAATGTGTTAATCAATCTGCCTCATTGGTAAGGTTCATGCGTTCTTGCCAATAAAAAATATAGAGAAATACTTACCAGCTTAGTTGTATTTCCTGATAACTCCAAATATTAATTAATAGTATATAGATACCTGTAGGAAGTATGGATAGGTCATGCAGAAGTCTGGTGCTTCCTAGTGACAATATATTATGGTCTTATTGAATGTTTTCCCAAACAACTATACCACATAAGTAAATGCTATAATAACAGAAACATAAGGAAAGAGTTTACAGTAAAAATCGCCATAATAATATAAATAAATAATACAAAATACTCTTTAAAAAATGCATTCAAAGTTTTCTTCTCAGTCTAGGAAATACAGCTAATTTCCAGAAGCTTATTGCTGAGGAAATCAGCTCTTCGATATAAGTGCATTCATTATTATGAGGATGGGGGTCCTGTAAATAATGGCTATTCTGTATCACAATTAATCACTACCAATAGACGGAGCGAAATAGAAGAACAGAATCCAAATCAATGAAACCGATATTGACAAAACACATAAGTTTTAACATCCATGAAATAATCTGCTTACGGCTGATATAAAATTAGTCCTTGTAGGAACAGTTTAATTCATAAGGCTGTACGTAAAGGACGTTTCAAAACTCAATTAATATCATGAAATTATGTATGAAAATGTATATCGAGACATAACCCGACCATTCAAAATTATAAACACATTAACTTTCACGTTGGGCGGTAATAAGGTGATATGTATGGTACGTTTACAAAGTTAGATAAGAACCTATGAGGTCTCACTCCGACTCCTTATAATATTATTCCAGGTCATCTTAAAATAAGAGATGAAACAGTTTCTTGATTGTATACAAATATAATTGATATACTTTCGTATAGTTGGGGGTAGGGATATGACTTACCTTGCCATTTTCACTCCCTTCAATTCTGCTCCGACGAAGTTTTCGTTGCTACAAAAGAAACTTGCCACCATCAGCGAATCAACTATAGGAAGTTTCCCCGAGTTAACTTTGGAAAATCCAGTAGCCGTCATCTTCACTTTCTGGTGTCTTCTAATCGCCTGAATAAACGTTTTCTTTTTCTCGTTGCTTCCGTAAAAATACGCTTCATCAAGCAGAGAGATGGAGATGTTTTCCGGCAGCAGATATGTGACGTCACGATAGCTTCAGCCAATAAGAGCACGTTTTCATTCTTAGAGAAATTCAAATTTTCCTTTAAACTTTGGTAATTTATTATTAATAAATGACAACATATTAAGCCCTGAAAATTTTCCATAAACCCAATGCCATTATTTTGTACAAAGAGAAATAGTCAATATCAACATCCCAACTTGTGGAACATACCCTATTGTCTCTGGCCTGGACGAGGAAGAAAAAGAAAATGTATGGATGGATAATACGGTGAAATTTACAGAGGGCTTTACGGTTACACCAATGATTTTTGCAAAAAATGTGGGTAAATGGCCAAGCAGAAGTAGTAAGTAATGATTCATCACTATTGTGGTCTCTCTCCATTTTCCTGTAAAAAAAATGAACAGGAGCAGAGAATTCGCCCTAATATCTCAATCCCTTGGATTTGAGGAGAGAATTAACGTAGGAAAGCAGTCGGGGAATGAATGCAATGCAAAGAAGAGTAGATATAGCCCTTCAAAACCTACTATAATGGAGAAGAGGAGACTAAGAAGAAGAAACTAAGAGGTTTTTATTAGTAGTTCAGTGATTAAAAATTATAATTATGTTATTATATTATGCACGAATGACATACAAGCGTGTAGTCAACATGAGATAATCGAGTTAAGCACGCTTTCCAGATTCACTCCGGCTATTATGTTGCCTAAAATGTCATCTCACTGTTCGCGGAAAGAAGGACGTTTGAAATCTATCCGTACGACGATCTACCTCAATTCTCTTGATTTGATTGAGGATAATACGCGGGTTCTATATGCGTGGGAATTATACTTATGTATATTTCTAACGTCGTCGCAAAATATCATCGCATGGAGTCAGGACTAAGGAAAATGATTAAATATGTCGACAGTTGTGAAAAGACCGGCACATCCCGAATCAAGTAGCAGACCTGCCCTGAGAAGCTTAAAGAGTCCACATCGGAAAATGTAATGAAATAAAATTTGTGACTTCGACTCAGTTTATTTGTACACTTGACCAACAACAACACTTTCTACACTTGCGAGTTGTTATCAGAGGACAAATTTCACTATCCTTGATAATGACAACATGCAAGTGTTGAAACCAATCTGGGTTTACTCATAAACTGAGTGGAAGTTAAAAACTTCATTTATTTTCACTATCTAATATTAAATTATAAAAATTCAGCATGCGAACCAGTGAAGATATGAAATGAGTCACTCCATACTCTTTAATGCGTCAATAGTCACTCACTTGGTTGATTTACACTCCAGTCCGTGAGGAGACGCGACGAGTCTTAAGCCAAGTCCGAGTCCTCCTTAGGGCAGGACAAGGAAACAGACAATCTTCCAAACTCTTCAAATGAATGCAGTGCCCTTAACTTCCTCACGATTTACTGGCAAACCCCGATCCATTTCAACACCTGCATTTCATTATCAAGGGAGCATTAACGTTACCAAGGACCCTTGACAAATAAAACACCTACGAGTCGAAATCAGTCGGAGATTAACAATAAATTACGAGGAAGTTGTTTTTTAATTTAACTATCTAATATTAACTCTAAATTTCACCAAGTCCGCTCGCGAACCATTGAAGATACTTGAAGAGTCACTTCGGAGACTTTAAAGCGTCAATAGTCACTCACTTGGTTGTCTTACACTCCGATCCGCGGGGAGACGCGAGGAGTCTTGAGACAAGTCCGGCGCTCAAATGATTTTAGCGCCCTTAGCTTCCGCCCTCCGCAAACTGCTGTGACTGGATGAAAGGCCGACTCTGGGTTAGGGAGTAGCTGTGTCATGGTGTGAGGGGGGAAGAGCGGAGGTACGGGCAAACGGAGCTGGGTTTGCGGATGAGCTAGAAGGAAGGACGGAGGGAAGAGAGCAGGTCTCCCACTTGACCGAACTCAACCGCCTACACTGATTCGTACAGAGTGAATTACAGCGTCCCTGAGATTCATCACGCTTCGTCACTGCACCCGAGTGTGATAGAGTCAATCGTTTATTTTGCACAGACCCTACGTTAATATATTTATCTACAAGAAGAACTATGGCGGAGGGATAGAACGCTCGAGATTACCACTGAATGTTAGAGTGAATTAATATTTGACTACTATTCCTTTGGGTAGCAATATCTAAACCACAAATCGAAGCATTTTTAACGTCAACGCAATTAAATCCTGAGACAAACTTCTTTTGCTCCCTGTTGGAGGATTCGACTGCTATAAATTCCCTTTGAAATTCATAAATTCTCGAATTAACTAAAAAGGTGCCTCTTTTCAGAGCCAAATGTTGAGAACTAAATTAACAACCCTATGAAATTATTTTGTCATATATTCAAAATTAATTTTCACAAAGCCATGTTCCCGAGTATTCCTAAACTGTGAACCATGTGACAGTTTAATGACGTGACGAGAAAATCCAAATTATAAGGTACCACAGTTAACAACTCAAATAAAACGTTTCGGCATAAAACCAACCAGGAATATTTTCCATCGAAATGTTTTATCATGAATTCATAGCTGTATCAAACACACGTTAGGATTCTATCAGCAAACATCTCCATTTCCATTTAACTCAAACTAAATAGTATTTTCACCATTCATCGCAGAAGCAGACATACTTCGTAGCTGTTCCATTGGCCGTATCACACTGTTGACCTAAACTCCCTTCCTATGAGAAACACAAAATCCATTCCCAGGGTGGAACTCGACACGACCTTTGGGTTGTCAGGCCTGAATGTTACTGACTCTCCTTATTCTATTTCCCTCTACTACTTGCTGCAGCAAAGTAATCAAATGTAACGTGGAAAAATCCTATACCCTCAGCACCAGGTGTTTAATGCACACATTTATGGTCTGATTACTGCATCAATTATTACAACAGTCGATTTTTATCCACGTTCCCAAATATCCGAAGGAATATTTGATGAATATATGGGATCCGAATGAATTAGGGTTGATCAGAGCGCTAGACAGAGTGCAGCGTAGAGTATCTAGGTTTGATATAAAGTGTCATAATAGGTATAATAGTTCACCAGAATTAATAGAAAAATTAACTTGGGAATCATTATCAGATCGTGGGTTAAAGTACAGATTTAATCTCCTTCAGAAATTTAAAACGGATAGATTTAGTAAAGATGGTAGATATATATTAAAAAAACCCTGCGTATTGGGTGAGATATGACCAGATAAATACCTATGATTAGAGAGATAGATCGCCGTACCAAGAGATTAAAAATGTAATTTCTCTCGCGTACTATAAGAGTACACAATAGGCAGTATAGCGAAGGGCTGAAGCTTGTTAGCGTAGCTATAATATTTTTAGAGTGATCTGTAGTGCATGATGCATGTATTAACATTTAGTTTACTTGCAGTAGCCTAGTTGCATGTCAAAAGTGCATGTTTGGGGATATTCTCCCCCTGCCACACACCCCCGCGGTGGATTGCAGGGTATTGCTAAGATTTAGATGGAGATCCATCATTACAGAAATAGGAAAAAGATTCTTGAAGTTATCCCTTGGCCCAATCTATGCCCTTTCATACTATTTTGAGAGTTGTTTCAAGATGAATATACATATTTCCTCTTACTCTTTCGCTATCGATGATAATGCGGTTGAATGAGGCACTATTATTACAACAGTGAGCGTCATTTTATTCAGCATCAGTTCTTTAACAAAGACCTGAGGTTTGGAGGTTTTTCTGGAGGTTAAATGCGGTGGTTTAAACAGCTATGAGCGTTGATAGAGGGAAATCTTGATGGAATAGTGTAATAATAACTGTTGAAACTGTTGTTGACTGTTAGGGTGGCGCCGAGCTCTAGATGAAGGTGGTATAGTTCCGTGGAGCAGTGATGGAGTTCTGGTCTCGTGTGCTGGACTCTTTCTCTCAGTAGAGCTTTGCTAGTCTGATGTAGAATGGGATAGAAAAATGGGCAACTTCCTTTCCTGGATGTGCGGGTAAAGAGGAATGACGACGGGACCCTAGGTCATTCAATATATCGGAAGAAAACACACACCGATCGATATTTGAACGCTGCCTCGCACCACCACCCTCGACAAAAGACGGCTGTCATCCGTACTCTTTTCAACCGAGCCCTCTCCGTCTGCGACGATTCGTCTATTGAAAACGAGAAACAGCATCTTTTTAAGGTTTTTCAAGACAATGGCTTCCACCGACACGCTATCCACCGAGTTACTCAGAGAGAAGAAGAGAAACGAGTCTTGGCCTTGAGCAGGACAGACGAGACTGCTACTACGAGCGAAAAGGATGATGCCACTTTCGCCATGTTACCATACGTTGGCGGAACCACACAAAAAATATCTATGGCTCTTAATAAGCATAACATCCTGACCAGATACACCTGCGTCACCAAGACAAAGGACATTTTATGTAGAGGTAAAGACCTTACGCCGATGGAAGAACGGATGGGCATATACGAGATCAGATGCGATTGTGGAAAGGCCTACATTGGGCAAACCTCGAGAGCCTTAAAGACCCGTATTCAAGAACACAGGAGAGCGACAAAGAACAGACAACCGCGCCTCTCAGCCTTCGCGGAGCACTTCTGGGAAGGCCCGGCTAACAACATCAATTACGACGGAGCCAAGCTGATCAAGACTGAGAAACGCTATTTCCCAAGGCTCATACGCGAGGCGATCGAAACGGCCAAACATCCCAACAATTTTAATAGAGAGGATAACTACAAACTCCCCCATACTTGGAAGCGCCTAATTGAAAAAAACTAGTCAAACGGCCAATGAAAATGCTCCCACTTGAACACCATAGCGCAGAAATAAAGGGTATATAAGACGGTAAAAATCTGCTATGAAACACTTCAGACCTGAAGACGCGAACTGAAACGTTGGCGAAACTGTTGTGACCCCAGAGTGGACACACGCGGAAGAAATCCCGAAAAAATGGATCCTCGAATGAGCGTACCTATAAAATTAGTAACACGAAGATCGAAAACGTTGGAACCATAAGATATTTAGGAGTAACAATCACCAAAGATTTATCGTGGGGAAGACACATCCGGGAAATATGCGGCCGAGCGAAGAGAAAGTTAGGATTTATAAAAAGAGTACTTGGGAAATGTGATGAGAAGACAAAAGAGCGATGTTACTTTTCACTAGTTAGGCCCCAACTTGAGTATGCTGCCAGTGTATGGGATCCGAATGAATTAGGTTTGATCAGAGAACTAGACAGTGTGCAGCGTAGAGCAGCTAGGTTCGTTAAAAGGTGTCACGATAGGTTGAATAGTTTTTCAGTATTAATTAAAGAATTAGGGTGAGAATCATTATCAGAGCGTAGGTTAAAGTACAGATTACATCTATTAGAGAAATTTCTATCGGATAGCTTTACTGAAGATATTAGGCACATATTTAAAAAAAACAGCGTATTATGCTAGATTCGACCAGATAAGTATGATTAGAGAGATAGATTGTCGTACTGATAGATTCAAATGGCATTCTTCCCCTGTACTATAAGAGAACTGAATAGGCAGCATAGCAAAGGGATAGGTAGAAAAAATAATTTATAGTAGTCTGCAGTGCATGATGCATGTATTAACCCCTTAAATAATATAGACACTAACAATCTAGTTGCATGAGACACTATAGTTGCTTATTTGCATGTTAGTAGTGCATGCTTGGTGATCTTCACCCCCTGCCACACACCCTCGCGGTGGCTTGCAGGGTATCGTGTAGATGTAGATGACCGTTAGAACTTACCCTTAAAAAGTGTGTAGCTATCAATTATTGGAAAAGGAATAATTCAATACAGCGATCCTATAAAATTAATAACACGAAGATCGAAAGCGTTAAAAGCATAAGATATTTAGGTGTAACAATCGCTAAAGATTTATCGTGGGGAAGACAAATCCGGGAAATATGCGGCCGAGCGAAGAGAAAGCTAGAATTTATAAAAAGAGCACTTGGGAAATGTGATGAGAAGACAAAGGAGCGATGTTACTTTTCAATAGTTAGGCCCCCTAGAGTATGCAGCCGGTGCATGGGATCCGAATGAATTAGGTTTGATCAGCGAACTAGACGGTGTACAGCGTAGAGCAGCTAGGTTCGTTAAAAGGTGTCACGATAGGTTGAGTAGTTTTTCAGAATTAATTAAAGAATAAGGGTGGGAATCATTATCATACCATAGGTTTGAGTACAAATTAATTCTATTACAGAAATTAAAAACGGATAAATTTACTGAAGATGTTAGGAACACATTAAAAACACCAGCTTATAATACTAGTTTAGACCAGACAAATAAGATTAGAGAGATAGATTGTCCCATAGATTCAAAATGGCATTTATCCCCCGTACTATAAGAGAACAGAATAGGCAGCATAGCAAAGGGATAGGTAGGGGAAATATTGTAGAGTAGTTGTGTATGATGCATGTATTAATCCCTTAAATACTATAGATACTAACAATCTAGTTGCATGAAGCCCTATAGTTGCTTGTTTGCATGACGGTAGTGCATGATTGGTGATCTTCATCCCCTGCCACACACCCTCGCGGTGGCTTACAGGGTATCGTGTAGATATAGATGTAGATGAAAATGTTAGGCATATATTAAAAACACCAGCGTGATTAGATTAAACCAGATAAATAACGTAAGAGAGATAGATTTTCACACCGATGGATTCAAAATGTCATTTTTCCCACGAACTGTAAGAGAGCACAATACGCAGCATAGCAAAGGAATAGGTAGGGGAAATATTTTAGACTAGTCTGTGGTGCAAGATGCATGTATTAACAACCAATCCCTTATTACTATGTAGACCTGCAGACCTGCTGTCTGCTTTGCAGGCACTTTTCATAAGCATTTCGTATGTAGAGAGAAGGAAATGGATATTTTATAAATAGAGAAATGTGCCTCACTCTTAATTATTTTTATACTTTTTTCTACACCATATTTTCATTATATGTTGTCTCCCACTCTCAAACACCAAGTTTTTTTTGCATTTTTTCTGAACCACAAACTGCTAAAAATCCAAAACTACTACCAAATCATACAGGCAGAGAATCCACACTACACGCACCAAATCTCACTCTTTTAGCTCAAAACTTGATAGAGAGCAAAACAAAACGGATACTGAATGACTGACTGACACGCTACAAAATTAATACAGTATATAGATACAAACAATATAGTTACTTGAAACCCTTTAATTTTAATCTTTGCATTTTTAAAGTGCATCCATGGTGATATTTACCCCCTGCCAAGCTCCTTCGTAGTGGCTTGCAGGGTATCATATAGATGTAGATGTAGATAACAAATAGGGCATCTTCCAGGCAATAACTTTAATGTATTTCACGCACTCAACAGTTAAAATGTATTAAACTGCTTTAACATGTTAAAACTTATGTTTCAACAGTTGTTATTACATTATTCCATCAAGATTTCCCCCTATCAACGCTCATAGCTGTTTAAACCACCGCATTTAACCTCCAGAAAATGCTACGTTGCCAAGTGTAAACGGCATATTTCTGAAGGATGCATGAAAAACGTTAATTTTTATCGTAGAACGTCGATAAAAAGACGCCCGTAATTCTCTTAGAACGTGTGATACAATGGCGGTAATAAATTGTTTCTCATTGTAATAGTTAATAACTTTAAACATCGTATTGCACGAGGTCAGTTTCGTCCGCGCGAACCCTTGCCGCGAGAGTCCGGTCGCTGATGAGGGTCGAAGCCGAGCGAGGGTCCGGATAAGGCCGATCGCGAGCAGAGTCCCTCGCTAATGACCGTCTACCTGCTCTGCCCCCCAGATAAGTAAGTCCAAAAAGTAATCAACCATTACTTTTTTATCCAAACTCATTAATTAATGCAGTCACACCACTGTAATTATTGTTAACGCAGACCTTTGTATCATATAGGCATCAAAACATAAAAAGATTAGAAGAATCAATATTGGTGACGCAATAAACCGTGATGTTGCCGGATAACACTGGAATTGAAAGATGGAACTTAATGACCCGATGACTTTAGCGACAAAGATTACACTAAAAATGGTAATCTGACCAACAAATGGCGTTTTCATCAGTTATGCGGAGTGGTGTGTGAGTTTAACCAATAAATGCATTAACTCAGAGAAAAGTTATTCAACCAAGAAAAAGTGCGGTTAGCTCCTCTTGGAAACTATAATCACAGTTTCTACAGATTTTTACACACAGCGCCACTTAAAATCCCGAAGAAGATGACCCCAGTTAACCGAAATCATAGTATTCTCTATGCTACAAAAGTATGCTCTATGCTCTATACAAAATCTATCAGCCTTGACGAAAGGTTGATAAGGTTTCAAGGAACGAAGCACGGAGTGTCGAACACATCGCTGGAGAGGACTATTTCGAAGGGAAATGAATCGAGTCACGGATTACGAAATCTCCAACCCAAACTTGAACAGCGACTGATAGGCATTTGGCCTTCCGTCGGCAGCTGCTATCGAAGCTTTTTTTTCAACAACTGAACCGAATATTTAGCCCGCAGAAATTCACTTCTCCTCTCTCCTAGTATTTTGCGAGAATTGGTTCAATTCTCGGAAGCAGTTTTCGGTCGAAGGCACTCAAACTGCTCCGGTAAAATCGCATTATTTACCCCATGTAGGAATAAACGAATTCCACGGTTAGAATGAGGCTAGAATGTCGCGTTTTAACCCTCGATTTTTTGTTTTAGTCTGGAGAATAACTAGGATGACTGCTGAAACTGGCTCCATTAAATCCATCACCAGTTCCAAGGTCAGACCAACTACTAATCCAATGTCGCTCTACGACAAAAATGAGTGACAAAAACCATAACAAAGAAAAATTGGGAATTTGACTCCGAGGGGCAGCATGACCTCCGTTTACACGGCTTTAGTTATTTGCGTCAGTCACGGTTTACAGAAGACCCCTCCTAATAATTTTAACATTTCTAATGAACCCTATCCTTGTTGTGAATAATATAACAGACATGCTTTATAAATATCTAATTGATTTCCATTAAATAATATTGTTCCACCTCGTTTTATTATGCAGCGTTGTTATCATGAAAAAAGAAAGCTAACATAGTATATATTTCTCCCTAAGTACCGGAAGGCTGGAAATACTCCTATCTCTCGCAAGAGCATCGTAAAAGTTGCCCCAAATCTATTTAGCGCGACGGATTATACGGAGTGTCCCATTGATCGTGTGTCATTTTCGACCTGTAATTTTAGACACTTCCTTTCGAGCCACATGGATGAAATTTGGTACCTGGCTAGAAAAAGGTTGTAAGTTTTGTTGATTCTAAGTAAAAAATTAAAAATATCTAAGGTCTGATCAGAAGACCCCATGAAAAAAAGCTCAGATAAGGTTGCACCTGAATCACAAGTTGCAACAGATTCACTGTATATATATTCTCAAACTTGTTTCATTCCTGTGCCTATGTTTCTATTAACGAGCTTCTATTTCCAAGCAAAACTCGGTGCCGTTTTATCCAATTTATGCTATCAAAGCCAGATAAATACGGCCAGAAATTATGGATTGCTATCGATGAGGACAAGAAATACGCAATAAATGCTTTTCTTTGCTCGGAAAAGAAGTATTTGAGACCGAATGATGAACGTTTTTCTGACTCTCTCGCAAAAACACTAATACATCCTTTCGTGGGTACGAAGTGAAAACCAGAAACTATTACATTCCATAACAAAACTAAGCATGGAGCAGATGTGATCGATAAAATGGCCAGGAAATATTCGGAAAAGCCAGCACCTCAAAGGCGGCCACTACACTCGTTCAGTGACATATTGGATCGTAGATCAATCAGTTCATGGATATTGTATAGAGAAATTACAAATAATCCGCGTCTGAATTTCTTTTTAAGTGTGCCAGAACTTACTGAGCGAACATTACGGTGCGCGGAGCAAATACGTTTTTCGCATGTGACGTTGAACCTCATATGAAAAGGCGAAAAAAAATCAGCTACACATGAAATGAAAAAAAGACAAAAGTACACAAAGAGATGTAAATAATTGCAACACAATCTTCTGAAAAAAATGCACATGAAGAGAAGAAACAATTTGTCATGTTTAAGTTATTTGCATTTTTAAAACGGCATTAACCTTGCTTGAATAATATTCTACGAGCAATATAGGGACCTGAGATAGTATATCAAAATTACTTTCAATTCTTTAACAATACTGTATTTTCTTCCATTTATTTGCTTGCTTATGCAATTAATACTTTTCAACTTATCTTGAATAAATATATACCTCAATACGAAATCTACAACAAAGGGACACTTTTTATCCCTACCGTCCTTATAGGTGGTGAGTGAATTCGTGTCCATTCTAGTGTTAAAACACTCACAGAAGATGACTACCATTTAACTGAAATCATAGTGTTCTCTTTGCTTTCCCACAAAATCTATCAGCCTTGAGGTAAGGTTGATAAGGTTTCAACATAAGGCATGGAGCTTGGGGCACACCTAGAGATGGGTAAATTACCGTTCACCATTACATCACGACTCATCGACATCGAATCATTGATGTCGATGAGTCGTGATGCGCTGCTGACACGAGAAAATCTACCTCTGTTGTCGACCCCTTCCCGGCGGAACCGGTACAAGGAAGGAAGGAAGTTCCAGCTTTATCGAAAACTTCAGGCGTCCTACATTGGTATAGGGACAGGAAGGATGTGTATCCCCGCACTCAGAAGTACGCGAGGAAATCCTCTGTATTCCTGCCACTTCAACATCTACAGAGCGGTTTTTAGCGATGCAGGATACGTTGTGTTGGACGACCGACATCTACTCACCGATAAAAATGCGGAAATGAGAATTGTATTATCCCACAACAAAGACTTGTTGCTTAATTTGTAACTTGGTGCTTGTTTCGCTCTTTAATTAATAGGCCTTGTCCTCCTCAATAAGTTTGACCCAATTCTATCTTCACTTAATCACGCCAAACTTCCAACCGAGACGTTTGCACCGATCATCGATAGTCATTGATTATTGTAATTCATCGATCATAGACATTCATCGATCAACGTAATTCATCCATCATCGACATTCATCGACCATCGATATTAATCGATTATCGATAGTCATATATCATCGTGTACACTCTATTCGATGATCGATGACAGCCATCGTCATCGAAGCATTATGATGAAATTTTTTCATCGACAATCGATGACCATAATGGTCATCGCACAAGCCTATTATTGAGTATCCTTCAATTTTATACTTGCCTTCTGTTCTTCAGTTTGTTGAGTTCCAGATGGCAATTCGTGATCTACAAATTTTGGTTACCGTCAGTATTTGCCCCCGGGTAGCTTTGACAGTCCTTCGCCTAGTTCCCAAGTCTCTGCTTGGCCAAAATGTAGTAAATTGTGCATATTTTCCTGTATCCTGGCATTTTCCAAATCAGTCTTCTTAGGTTGGGTTTTTAAAGAAGGTGTTAGCTAATACCATCTTGTGTTCTGTGCAAAATCCCGGTTGTCACTCACCTCCCTCATCCTGAGTCCAAATCCATATTTTCCAGTTATTCTTCCATCGTGATGTTACCGACCGATAGCTTATGAATGTATTTAAACTACGATTTTTTTCTCCTCTTACCTGATTTTATATTTCCGTGATAACACCATAGACGATCTCCACTTGGTCATCTTCCTAGTCTGATTTAGGCACGTAAATATGACTACATCGGTTTCCGTACGCTAGGTCCCGATGTATACTCATTTTATCCATTTACTATACTACATGCAGGAAGCCCTTCACAGCAATTCCAGCACTCTTCCTGAGCATTATGCCTACCCCAAAATACCATTTAAAGATCCTTTGCGTACAATCCTGCAGCTTCCACTCCATCAGCTCCTTCTTCTTACCACTTCATTACGCTAATTACTAACATGCCGACATCCATTCTAAGTTTTCAGCATCAGGTTCTTGAGCCTTCAAATTTGTATCCAAATTTGCACCGGAAAAAAAGATCCACGTTTTAAAGCCTAAACCACCATGTCTAAGTGTTTCTTAAACTAAGTAGGTACTCAATGACCGCACGTGATTCAACCAATACAAATTTTCAAAAATTGGGTGTTGCTGGTTTTTGAAGCAGGTGCGAGCATCTCAGAGAAAAACTAACATATCATAAGAAAATTTAAAATTAATTTTTTTTCTTGGCCATATCTGTCAACCCTTCCCCATGGACTACACCTTGTCGTGGTGGGATTGAGGCTTGCGTGTTCCCGTGACCCCTAGAGCTACACTGGCGGGAGTAACTAATATTGCTCCTGGTAGGGTCACCCATGCCAGACAGGTCGAAGGGTAGGAGCCTGACGAAAGGTGGTCCACGTACCGTACTCGCAGCGTCTGTTCCTCAGTGAGGCGGCTGTGAGATGGCGTCTGACCCCACTGGGGCGGCCTATCAAGTGATGGTGTTAGGCTAAAAACACTATTGAGGCAGGCAACGGGAAACCACCTCAATTAAACTCTCCCAAGATCACAATGGACTTGAACAATAGAGAATTGAATCCTGGCAACTACGGGGCCCGGGACCAAATTAGTGGAATGGGTGTCGTGCCCGGCAGCAGGGTAAGCAAGGACTCTGCGGTCGTCATCTCACGAAATCCTTGCACGAAAAGAAAGACAGCAGCAGCGGCGGCGAAGAATAAACCAGAGAAGAGAGCAACAATGCTAAGGATCGGGACATGGAACGTTAGGACTATGTTAAGGGCAGGAAAACTAGAGAACATTAGGCTAAAAATGGAAAGGGGAAAAATCGATTTGTTGGGATTAAGCGAAGTAAGATGGAGAGACCAGGGGGACTTCTGGAGTGAAAAGTACAGGGTTATATACAGTGGAGGGGAAGAGAGCCAGCGGTTGTAGTGGTTGTGAATGTGAGCACTTGTAGTGAATGCAACATTAGGAAAAAGGGTGTTGAATGTGGAACAGGTAAGTGATAGAATACTAGCTATCGAAATCAAAGCGAAGCTGGCAAATGTAATCGTAGTACAGGTTTACATGCCAACAGGGGGACATAGAGAAGAGTAAGTAGACGAAGTATATGACCAGTTGGAAGAATTAATCGGGAAAGTAAAGGGCAGTAAGAACCTAATAGTTATGGGAGATTGGAACGCTGTAGTAGGGGAAGGGAGGGACAGAAGTGAAGTAGGGGAGTATGGTCTGGGTGTAAGGAATGACCGGGGCGAGAAAGCCATGCAGTTCTGTAGGAGGAATAATTTAGTGATTACAAACACGTGGTTTAAACATCACCCTAGGCATAGGTACACGTGGAAAATGCCGGGGGATACTGGAAGGTACCAACTAGACTACATCATGATTAGGCAAAGATTCAGGAACAGTGTAAAGAATTCGCATAGTTTCCCAGGTGCCGATGCATAACTTGGTGGTGATGAAATGTGAGATGAGACTAAAAAGGTTGAAAGGAGGAAGCAAAATTAAAAAGTGGGATGTAGGAGCACTGATTGGAGGGAAGAGGAGGGAATATCAGGAGATTGTGGATAGATGCATGAGGGAAGAGGAGGGAAGAGGAGCAATAGATGAAGGATGGCAAATGATAGAGACGGGCATAAAAGAAGCAGCTGAGAAAACAATAGGAACAGTAGACGCTAGGAGGATCAAGAAACCATGGGTAACAGCGGAAATGATGGAAAGGATCGAGGAAAGAAGGAAATGGAAAAATGTAAATACAGAGCTAGGCAAAAGGCGTTATAAGCAGATTAACAACAGGCTTAGGAGAGAAACAAAGAGAGCAAGAGAAAAGTGGTGGAGTCGGCAATGCGAGGAGATGGAGAGACTCCAGAGAGAAAGAGAAATAGGCAGTCTGTACTCAAAGGTTAGAATGTTATCGGGAATCAAGAAATGGAAAACGGTCCCTTGCATCAAAGACAGAAAGGGAAATTTAGCAATGGAGCAAGAGGAGATCCAGCGTTGTTGGTGGGAATATGTTGAAGAACTGTATGATAGCAAAAATAGGCCTAGAAACTTAGACATAGAAGAGGAAAAGGACGTAGATCAGGAATAGAGTAGAGGGGCCCGGAATACTGGATAGTGAGATAGAGAAGGCACTGCGAGAAATGAAGGCAGGTAAAGCGGTGGGGATAGATAACATCCCAGCTGAGCTTCTGATAAACCTTGGAAGAGGGTGAAGGGACAGATTTTATGACCTTGTTCGTAGAATATACGAGGAGGGGCCTTGGTCGGAGGATTTTGTAAAAACCGTGCTGATACCTATACCGAAAAAGAGAGTGACTAAAGATTGTGAAGACTATAGAACAATACCTTTGATTTCTCATGCGGCAAAGGTAGTGCTTCGAATCATCAATAGGAGAATGGAAAAGAGAGCAAACGAATTCCTAGGAGAGGATCAGTTTGGATTTCGGAAGAGGACGGCCACTCGGGATGCTATCTCAGTGATGAGAATACTAGTGGAAAGGAATCTAGAATACAATCAGGATGTATTCGAGTGCTTTGTTGATTTCGAAAAGGCGTTCGACAGAGTGAGGTAGGACAAGTTAATGGAAATATTGCAGAAGATAGAGGTAGACTGGAGAGACAGGAGACTGATTCGGAATTTATCCATGTCGCAGAAGGCGCAAGTGAGAGTAGCCGATGGAGAATCAGACTGGACCACAATAGGGAGCAGGGCTGTCCGTTATCGCCGGTACTTTTCAACATATACTCGGAGGAAATGGTGAGAGAGGCTTGGGATGAGCTGGAGGCTGGAGTAAAGGTCGGGGGGAAATTGATAAAATCAGTAAGGTTTGCCGTTGACGAAGCGCTAGTAAGCCAGTCTGCCCGTGGCTTGCAAAAAATGCTGGATGCGTTGCAGGGACAGTGCGAGAGATACAGGATGAAGTTAAACCAGAAGAAAACGAAAGTAATGCGGTTTTCAAGAACAAAAAGGGCCAGTATAACGATAAAAGTAGGAGGTCAGAAGCTAGAGCAGGTAGAGCAATTTAACTATCTAGGTAGTGTGTTTGAAGAAAAAGGGTATAGCAGCATTGAAGTGAGAAGGAGAATTGCATTGGAAAAATAAGCTTTTACTCGTAGGCGTGAGCTAATGACAGGGGCGTTGAGTAGGGAAGTGAAGAAAAGGCTAGTGAAAAGTTTAATATGGAGCGTTGCACTATATGGGGTGGAAACATGGACTTTGCGAAAAGAAGACGAAAATAGACTTAGGGCTTTTGAAATGTGGGTGTGGAGAAGAATGGAGAAAATAAAGTGGGTCGAAAGGAAGATGAACGATGAAGTGCTAGAATTGGTAGGAGAGGAAAGAAATTTGATAGATGAAATTAGGAGAAGGCAGAAGGTGTGGATGGAAAAAGTAATAAAAGGGGATGGTGTTTTGAAGGAGGTGATTGAGGGAAGATCGTTGGGTAAGCGGGGAAGAGTGAGAAGAAGAACGGGTAGCTTGGATGGAATAATAGGTGGCAGGAGGTATGAGGGGCTGAAGAGGGACATCGTGTGAAATTTAGGGGGTGGGAAGAATTAAATGTCCATTTAAGCCTACCTTCACCGGTAGAATACTTATAATAAAAAATAATAACTGTCAAAAATTTAGCAGCCACTTGATGAAATACGCTTAATTCGATTGGTAGAGATTTTAGAGATAAATTTTCACAGCCATATAAGACGGATAAAACAATTGAAAAGTACATTTCCAAAGCAAAAATAGTGCCAAAAAGCAACAAACGTCAAATTTCACCCAGCGAGCCAGATCCAACTCTTTCCCTTCTTTAAACTAATCTAGCCTAAGGATCGGGGACAAGATGGAAACTCAATGCACTACAATAAATAATTACCCCCCTCCTCCAGCCAGATATCTAAAATATTTTCAACGCTTCAATTTCTCAAGAACAATTTCCAAATAATTCTTGGTTGAAACTTTCGCGGGTCATTATAGCTGTATATATTTGTTGTTTGGGTGTACTCCACGTACCAGGGTTGATACCTGACGTTTCGTGGCCGTTGCCGGTCACGTTACAGCGGTGTCGGAAGTGGGGGGGCAGGGGAGGCATTCGCCCCCCCCCCCCCAGAATTTACCCCGGGCCCATGAGAAATGTCTTCATTAATAAAAATTAAATTTCACTTGTTTCCAGCTTGCCTTTTCCCTTCTGACACATATTCTACCACCTTCATATGCACTTTTAGTGGAATTCTAGTCTCTACCCCCTCTTATCCGCAAAACAATGCAGGCCCTTTTCATAGGAACCGGGCCCTTTTCTTAAGAGCCGAGCACTTTTCAAGGTTGGCCCCTCCCAGCAAAAATAGTTCAGACGCCCCTGTCACGTTATCAAAGGGAATGAGGTATCTGTCGAGTTGGTGGACTTTATGTAGGGGTTTCATGGAGGGAAAAGGTTGAGAAGGGGAGGAAGGGAAGGAGTAGTCATAGCATTTTTATTTAGGTTCAAAGCAGGTTCCCCCTTTTGGCTGATTTGGAGGCCACAGCCTCTATTGTAATTTTGCTTGCATTTTCTTATCTCCAAAGCTTCGCGGATCAGCCGGGGCTTAAAGTATTTCACTTTCGCGATTATCTTTGTTTGTTTGAGGTCAATGGCGTATCCCGAAGCTACATCTTCCGCTACTGCTGATTTTAAGGGGTTGTCCCAGTCGGCTGTTGCCTCCAAATCAGCCACACGTGGGACCCTGCTTTGAACCTAAATAATAATGCAATGGCTACTTCTTCCACTCCTTCCCATCCTTTTCTCTCCATGAAACCACTTAATAAACTCCAACAACTCGACAGATACTTCATTCCTTTTGATAAAATGACCAGCAAAAGCCACGATATACGGCAACGTCAGGTATCACACATGCTAAAGTACGTGGGGTACACCAGAACATCGAATATATACTATTTCCATATAGTTAAAAAGGTGATCTGATCAAACCAATTCATGTAAAATCCAGTTATGCCTTCGTAAAACTGATAGATATAGGAACAAATAGCAGTTTTCATAAAAGTCATTGATGCTCTTGACGAATTGTAATCCACTGCCCACTATAGACGCAAAACAATCACAGCTCTCGTAAAAATACATGGTGACTCGTAAAAGGATGATGGATTAGAATGTTGCCGAAAAAGTGGCTAATATAAAAAAAATCTCTCTAAATTTTGAGGAAGTATGTTCCATAATGTAATATATTACTGGAAATTAGAGCTCAGAAATGCAGCTTCGTGAATTTGAGAGTTGTAATGTGGATTTATGTAATAAATAGCCCTGTAATATTATCAAAATATTCCACGTACATTGTACATTGTAAATAATAATTTCAGTTTTTTATTTCCAGTTTCATTTCCTCAAGGGGAACTGGTCATCGAGTGGTGGCAGACAAGAAACTTCACTATATTCAGTAATGTTTGTGTGACGATCGCTCAAATAAATTTGAACGAATAAAATGAGCAATTAACATCGACCGTTAGTATATCATTTGAGCAACTACAATATCTTATAATAATTTAGCTTATGATAATAGCATCAAGTATAGACAAATATATAGATATATAGACAATAATAATTTAACTGCTTAAGACCAAATGATAACTTATGCCTCATTTAGCTTTTTCAAATTACACCTCAAAATTGACCATCAGGCCAACACTGGTCCAAATAGGACCGGTGTTGGCCCTTGTGTATTAAATTCCATAAATTACTGCTTACACTCGCAATGATGATTCATTTTTATTATTAAATGGTATTTTGTCAATTACAGATGTTAATAAATTAAATAAAAGT
Organism: Platycnemis pennipes; assembly: GCA_933228895.1. NCBI lineage: Eukaryota > Metazoa > Arthropoda > Insecta > Odonata > Platycnemididae > Platycnemis > Platycnemis pennipes. The sequence continues at coordinate 118,893,589 of OW121850.1, forward strand.
ATTTTTATTTTAATAGATCTACGAACAATTAGATATTTCTTTTCGGATACTCACTTGGACAGGTTTTTCTTAAATCACAGCTCTGGATAAGAACAATATAAATAGTATTTTATATCACCTGCATTTAGGCCATTAAAGTTATTTTGAAATGTAACTGCATAAGTACATTCATTACGTTAAGGATGAAAGTCATTGAAAATATTTTATAGACCTAACTGCAGAGAAATAATTGATGTGTAACAATTCCCATAAAAATTCGATGTGTCCTTCATATTCATTATTCACTGATTTTGTAAGTGCCCAATCACTTTGTACGTGGATGCACATTTCCAAAGCGGCATAGGTAATGAATGAATCCATGTTTAAAAGTCCTTATGCTCGTCTCATTATAATACCGAAATTTAATTTCTTCAAAATTCTTAGTATGGCAACAATTATGGTATTCCATATTGTGATGAATATACTTTGGAAATCGGGCTTTAAGAATCCTTCCTTTATTATTTACTCGAATTTATTGTTTCTTCTTAGACTTTCTTTCAGAGTCTTTGATGAGAAATGGCTTCACTACACATCTATAAAGAGCATATATCATGTACACAGCTACCATTAAGGTAAACGAAATTATGACAAAAAGGAATGCCAATACATCCAATGACAAGAATTGATACCAAGAAAGGTCTAGTCCTGCATAACGAAGGGCTTCCACTCGCCCTCCATTGCCATGACGAATTGCAAACTCAACCCAAAACATTGCACGATCTAATGGAGTTTCTGGTTGGTCACGTAACACACTTGAAAGTTTTTGCATGTTGCGGCGATAACTGTAAAATGAATAATAAAATATGCACTAATCAGTTTATGTCTCGTACTAAAAAAATAATAATTTTATAGATATTTTCCAAAAAAAGTGTTGAAATGTGGGCAAGATATTTTGGGTCATATAATTAAAAATTCATAAAATTACTTACTCTCTAAGCATGCGAGACACTCAAAAGCATTCTGAGTCAACTTATGAATTAATGAGATTTTTCGAGGAGTGAGGAATAAAACTAATAGAGCATTATTGCATCGTTGATAGCATTACTACAACATAAAGTCAAGAATAAACAAAAGGTAAACTGTAAAATGATCTCATATCATATCCAATTTGTAAATAATAGGACACGTATAGAACGACTCAGTGAAAATCATGTACTCTAAAACTCGAGATGACCATGTCTAAACATAGGTTTTTATAGTCGTTCCGTTTTTTCTTCGATCTTTTAGTTTTTTTTAAAGTGATGCAAGGTCCCGTTCTCTAGTAGATATATCATCAAAGAGTATGGCTCTCCCACTCTTTCTACAGTGTTTCGTATTCGAACAAACGAAGCCAACACATTTCCAGAGATGTGTAATTGTTAAGTAGTGTGAACGCACTCGTGTGGTTTGGTAGTTTCGTAGCACGGTAAAAAATCAGAAAACTGTAGGTAAAAATATTCCATGCATGACATTTACGGGGCTGTGGTACTACCACAAAATGTCGGCATACTGTGATAAATAAGAGTATTCAGTGGCGAAATTTCAGACTCAAAAAATTATTGCTCGGGTCAGACTCTCATTACTTGGGGAGGATTTCGGATACTCTCAAGGATATTCGTTATATAATGCATTTCATCCTTACCTAATCGAAAGTTATAAATTTGTCCTATCTACTTAATGAGTATATGTAATACGCATCCATACGTACGACGCATATTCATACGTACATAATCCTGCAACACTAGCTACCATTTTACATTAGTTAGCCAAGAGGAAATACCTACGCCGACACGAAATGATTGTCCAAACTGAGTTGGCAGATACAGTGATGGATACAACAGCTGTGAAGGCAGCCTAATGAGGACTATAGTAGCTGCACAAGTGGATATGCACACAGTGAACACAGTACATACCGTGTACGCAATTCCTCTTTGGAACAATTCACCCTTGAAATATATATTACTTTATATGGCTATATATGGCTATATGGACTATATATGGAGATATATTAGATATTATTTGGCACTTTCTGTATCATTGAAAGAGATTTTGCTGATAATTATAAATAAAAACGAACAAAAATTAACACTCACAGGCCTTAAACAATATTTGAGATAATTATATCACGTGCCTTTCCACCATAATGTCATATTATATCAGACTAATTTGACTTTTCTTCGGTAAACAACATAATCATATATAAATGTATTCAAAATAAAAAATATATCCTTTACCTGGGATCATTGACCACCTTTAAAATCGTCTTCGTTAAGCTTTCTTTTGTCATGGTGATAAAATCAACATATTCAGCAACCTTCATTTCTACCAGTCTCCTGGAATTGGTGCGTTGGTCAACAAAAAATGGAATAGAAACTACAGGTATTCCATGGTAGATAGACTCTTGGGTGCTCAGAAGACCGGAATGACTCGCAAATGCCAATGTTTTTGGATGACCTGTTTTCAAAGAAAATATTATCAACATACAAAACATGCCATTCGTGTTATCATGTAAACAAATAATGTTCCATATTTCATCATAGAAATAGTGATACAAAAATTTCATCATTTTAAAGAGTGATTAATATAAACATCTATTTTATTTGCCCGCTCAACGAAAGAAAAAGGGTTAAATTTCATTAATTTGACTCCTTTTTTGATTAATTAGAATGGCCACTCAAGTGGCTATTCAATTAATTACTTTGGCTAAAAGCGTCATCTTGACCATAGATATGAGGAAGTAATCCTTTGTTTTCGACAAAATAAGGTAATTACTGGCATTCCTCCATCAAGGCTCTTCAATCAAAGCCTGATGAATAAATGAAATATAATAAAATCAAGGGGTCATTCGTTGCTGATTAAATTTTTGGAGACACAGAAACATAATATTTGCAAAGATTTGTCTCTGAAATTAGCGATATAAGTGTGTACCAAAATTTTAGTGCTGCGATATACTCCTATTTAACTGTCTTTTACTGCTTAAATTTATTTCATTGTATTATTCCCAATTATCCTTTTATTTCTTCATTTACTTATTTCTTATCTTAACTTTTTGTTTGTACTCCCTTTCCTCCAACTCTATCAATTAACCCTCACCTCCATACGACTTTAAAAAGCTAAAAAAACTATTTTAAGCCGGCAGAGGGATTGGTAAAAGCTCATGCTTAATTAAATTTATAATCAATGATACCAAAAGCGAAACACACTAGAAATGGAAGAACACTCTGAAAAGCTTAATTAAAAATTCATTGTCTCACTCGCTTGCTGACTTGAATCAGCTTGATGGGACAACCATGTCATTTTCTATAGAGGAAAATCCCTTCTCTATTACGCATCGGTTTTGTCTGGTGATCAGAATAATATCCTCCCATTGAGAGGTCCCAAGTTCGGATCCTGCCAGAGGCAGAAATTTATCCTAGGTATTACGGGCTCTATGTGAATGCTGCGTGAAGATCACATCGAGTTCATTACTCAGCCCTTCGAATGGGACGTTCAACTGTGATCCCCCTTGAGGCTTTCGTTTAGAAAGGGGTCGTGCCTATGCCGATTCTCTCCACCCCTCCTCCTTACCATTTGATTATCATCCTTGTACCTTTCCTTCCGGTCTGGACCACCTTCAAGTGCGAGGCAGACTTGAAACCCAAGATAAGAACAGTTTTTTCATTTGTGTACCCCACCGAAAGTCCATTTCCTTACCTGCAACCCTTATTCATTTACCATACTTTTAACTTATATAGCTGATGCCCCATTTCAGTAGAATCCGTAGAATAGTCGCTATCGATCAGGTGGTTAATTCGTCTCTAATGCAATAGCGGATGTTCAGGAATTACTGGGTTGAAAATTTTAGATGAGAATAATGCATGAACATTTTGGAACCATGTACCAAAAGGAGACAATTAATGAAATATGGAGAGCAGAAAAACGCCACTCTTCCCTCTTTGAACGCTTACAGCGGAAGGCATATCCAGTGGATAGACTGAACCATCGGCAATGGCTATACTTTAGCCTCCTTGAACTTTTAACTCATGTAGCTCAACTCAACCCCCAGAGGGGTTGCGTTTAAAAGCATCGGGATTATCTAGATAAGTTAACCAAGGAGCCACGTGGTATAAATACGTACCTATGGTTCGAAAATTTGGTTAGTCGAAACCTCTGATTACAACCTCATCCTTTGTTTACACTTGTGATTTATGTCATCTGTGAGCTCTATAGTCGAGCTAGATGAGAAAAACTCAAGTGAAAACAATGAATGACATTGTAACGAGCGATTCAGACATACTAAATTAGCAAACCATTCGGGTTGTACGACGTGACTCCTTGTTTACCGACTGTAAATAATCCTGATGGGTTCAATCACATCACCTCAGATTATCACCTTTCTCTTACCCCCATCCCTTCCATTCCTATTCTTACACCTTTCCTCCCGGTCTGAAGTGCCTATTAGTGCGGAAACAGACTTGAAAACACCCATGATAGACATCACCTCAGGAAATGATGGACCTTCGTCACTTTCTGGGACTTACTCAGAAAACCCTTCTACACGACGACGTTGGAGAGTTGGACAAGGACCAACAACAAGTGGAACAGTAATGAAAGCGTGTTACATGTGGTGAAAGTGATCTGCTAAAGAATTGGAGGCAAATATGGCTAATCCCTGTCTATCGCGAAATCTTAGTCAGAGTCACATCAAATCAAATGTCTAGGATCTCATTGATCATAATTAGCCCCATAGTTTGTTACAGCATCCCCATAAGGACCATTTGCGGCAATATCTCCATGATTCGTGATGCGATCTCTTTGGCAAAGAGGGAAAACGTAAGAAGTAAGGAGCTGAAAACTCAACCAAGAGTAAGTATTTGAAAGATGCAATCCCTCCCAACTGAGAAGATACCTCTTCTCATTGGGTTTTGTCATTCTTAATAAAAAGGACAGATATGTCCTAAAAAGTGTAAACCGCCTTCGTTAGCATCCCTAATTCTCCAGTGGGTCTAATTAAAAACAGGAGAAAATATCATGCAAAGATTCCCCTCGATAGGACAATTATATTGCAGATACAGAACATTTCGTCCATTTAAAAATTTTGTCCAATTAAAAAGAACACAACAGGGCCCTCCCTGATCCCTTTCCGGCTTGACTAGGTCCATCTTAGCTCATGCATATGACGTCATGATATTGAGGAAAGAGACGTAGGATATAGAAAAAGTGTTCTCCCTCATTTGAGGAATATTCAGTCTGTAGAGCATAAATAAATAAACACACATATCTTTTGGTGGCCTGCGGGATACTCCAGACACAATCAACTCCCATAAGAGCAGTAGTGGTCGAACGGCTGACACAATTACTACTGGGAGTGTGACTGGAGAATGGCCCGGAAAAAAACTAGATGAAGTAACGGAAAATGCAATGGAATGACCCTGAGAAACCTAAGGACAGAGTAATGGAAAATACAAAAACAAGACTAATGAGAAATGTCGGGATATCAATATTTTAAATCTTGTGACTGTGTCATAATTGGCGAGGACTCTGACGATTGTATGAGAGTTGCCGGTGACCAATGCATCATACGTCACGATATTTGAAAGCGACATGAAGGGCCCTTGGGTTACTATAGGGTGCTCCGATTAGGAAGACCTAGCATCAGAACATATCCTGCGTGCATTCATCCGTGATTAAAAATTCATGGTTCAAACATTATTAACTTGTGTTAATTGATATCGGAAGTAACCTGTTCCGATTCTGGGTGTTCATGCATCGTGCAAACGGGGGTGATAAACGTCCTTTTTACAATCCCAAATTCTATCATATTTAGGAAGAAATCCATCGATTTTGAAGAGATGGTGTCACTAATTGGAAGCGGAAGAAAAGTTAATGTTTTCGCTGAAAGAGCAGACATTCAGTCTTATTTTTCTCGACGAAATGCATCTCGAAATATTATTTGGCCCCCAATACAAATAATAAAAGACACAAATAAAATAATCAGAATTAAACAAATACGAAGAGTGGAGAAGATAGTAAAAGTATGAAATATTTGGTAAAGGGGCCCATGAACACCTGTGAAGATTAAATGTCATACTGCTGCACAATATGTACTTTTGGACAATGGCTCTAGCCAAGAACACTGTATATACAGTGTTCTTGGCTGTAGCCAATATATTATGTGATTATGTGCACAAACATGGTTATAACAAAGCTTTTATTTGAAAAAAACTACTCACAATGTAAAGGAAAACTCAATAAAGAAGATATGAGATTTAGGAATTTGTTTCCTTTAATTATATCATCATTCCTTTTTAAAATAATGCTTCACTGCGACCTCAGTAACCTTGATTTCTTGCAACCACAGAGGGCAGTATTTTAAATGAAAAAATATTTGGTCGCCATGATTCCAACGCACATACGGCAGTGCTTACACTTCAAAATCGTGATTTCTTATTAGCATATCTCACTTCTCCATTCCACCTAATTTTGGAAATATAGTTTTCCTAAATATTAAATATATTAGTAAAGCTATAACTTTTAAATTAAATTAATAGCTAGTCAACTTTAATAGGGGAAATAATATTGAGTATTTTGGTAAATATATTCACTTGATTCTTCATATTGATAACTGGAACAATGGAAAATTTTAATACTCAAGGTGCTCAAGCTGTTAACCTGAGACAGTTATATGAAAGTCCTGCTTTCAATTTCAAAAAGATTCTTCCAAAACTCTACTTCAAAAAATGGGGGGGCCTATATAATCAGGAGGGAACTATATTCGGAGGAATATGGTATAGTTAAGTGGCATAGACACCACTCCATTTTTCTAAAGATGTATAAGATACCACATGCTAGCTAACCTACGAGGGCAATACAGCAATACAAACCCTTTGGACACCTCAAGTAATCTAATTTTAGGAATGTCTTGAATTCATGAACATATTAGGTGGTGATAAGATTAGAAATTGAAATAACTGTAAAAGTCTCAAAATCATTACCAACACAGTATTGCAGGAATATTTACTATTCGAGTATATTAAGACTACATTGTTGCAATTCCACAGTCCTGTTTGCATCTCCTTCAATAGGGCTTCCTAAAATAAATTAAATCATTGGACTAGGTTTGTTATTATGAATAGTTTTTGGTGTTTCTTTTGATCAAGGCATACTACATAATGCACTCTGATGATTATTAAGCACACTAACATTTGTGAGTTCAAAGCCTTTTAAGACCTAAATTCCAAATTCCAATTTTTTCGCGTACATTACTGATTGAATTAATTTCTCACACATTGATGCTTGGCACCAATTTGTCACTCCTCACCTCCCTAAATAAAACACAAACCATCATGAATAAACTTACCAAGCACATCCTCTTGTGAAAGCCACTTCTTGATGAGGACATTTGATGGAAGGCCTTCTATGTGCACTTTTGGGTCAAATTTCCAGAGGACACGAATCTTTGGTCCAAGTGCAGCAAATGCACCTATTATAATCTCCAACTTTTCCTTTGGTAATAACTCACTTTGAATATTTGATCCAAGACTGAAGAATATTGCACCTTGCTCAGCTGCATCTAAGAATTTTTGTATATCCTGTAAAAGAACATGCACCAAAGTATTCCATTAAAAATAAAGGAAGTTGAAAAAAATTATTGTGATTCGTGAAAATTATAGGATTTACTTCTAGAGCAATATGTAGCCACTACAATTTGAAATAAATTAGAGTGAATGTTTCGGCTTAACTCCTAAATTTTGCTTTATGATAGGAATCCTCAGAGAACAAACTTTATCCTTTGAATGAACAAAGTGATTGGGTACCTATGTAATTTCAATTAAGAGTCTGATTTCTGAGAAGTAGGTAGTTGAATAGCATGAAAAAAATGATTTTTATAGTATTATCTGCAGAATTAATATCAATGAAATTCCCTATTACCTTGGAAAGGGGTTTTGGTGGAGAACACTGCATTCCACCCACTTCAATGACAGCAGGTAATTGTGACTGTGGTCCATTCAGAGCAAAATGACTATTCACCAAATAAAGGCTGATATTTGAACCAATCTCAGTGAGTGGTGGCAATGGTTTCCCTATTTAAAATAAATAAAGGGAGCAAAGTAAAAAACAATGAAAAACAGAGGATGAAATTACCAAAAATACTGAGGGACCAGCTAAGTTTGAATGGAATAGATGAGAAAAATAGAATTGCAGCAGTTCTTACATATTTCAATCACTTACATACTTTTTAATTGATCATTCAGTTGAATAAAGAGCTTACCATATACATTTTCAGCAAATTTCTGATGCTGAGGTAAATAGTTGTAAAGAATTCCAAGCCAGCTAACTCCAGTTATTATTGTGTTGCCTAGCCTTTCCCAGAAATTCATTTTACTCAGGTATGGAAGAGTGGGAAAAGTGAAGACGGATGGGAATGTTCTGGCTCCTGTTATCAAGTCAGTCCAGGGTGCTGTTCCAAAGGCAGAAATTCCAACAACTGGTATCTGTTTGGAACAAGTTCTCTTGTCAAAATACAACTATGAAATGAAAAAATCTAATATATTTACTTTCACCCATTACCAGTGTTCAATCTGTGGGCCCTGTGGGCCAATGAGAAATATGAAGTAGTTCACCAAGACCAAAAGTTCGATAAATTGTTGCATCAAGTTGGGGTTATTGACCTTTTCCCTGGTAGAGGACATGTTATGCTTCCTTGTTTAACCATTCTATAATGACGGAAATTTGAACCAGCTTAGTATTTTCAATATTTTTCCCTCTCATCGATAGTCTTATTTCTCTTGCAGAAGGAAGACCATAGCTCACCATTGATTTATGAATGCTTGGAGGGCCTTATATTCTATTTCTCTCAGATTCGAGATGACCTTTCACTTAGTTCCTACATGTCTTTTCACTTTTCAGACAGTAGGGATTGCAAAATGGAAATACCTAATACAATTTTTCCTTCAGTCAGTAAAAAAAAGTTTTCCAGGAGATAGTGAAATATAATTTTACCTCACGACTTATTATATGACTAATACTCCACACAGGTAGGTAATAATAGGAACCACACATGCATGCAAAAAAACTGAAATAATATATTAAATGTTCCCTTAAATAAAAAAGGTACTAGCAGTCACTTTGAGTCATCAGCATATTTTTATAATTGTTCACAAAGAAAAACCAACATTGGGAGAATAATAAAGATGACTTCTTCCTTCATCTTCTCAAGAATAATTATAAACCTCTCAGAGATTGTTTTTCTTCAGGGGTAACTTAAAAATAAAAATGAGTTATTACTCATTTTTTTATGCCTTCAAAAATATTAAAGAACTTATAAATGAAACAATACACTATTTATAAAGTTGATACTAAAGAACTTATAAATGACACAATACACTATTTATAAAGTTGGTACTTACCAGAAAGTTTTAATTTTCAATATATAACAGGACAATGAAATGTAGCCATAAATCAAGGGCAAAAATTTGGCACTCTCAGATAGGGAGAAAACTACACAGTGGCTACTAAACTATACAAGGCATATCAATGTGACCCACTTCAGTTGAAAGGACTCACATAGAGGAAGTGTTGATTTCACGCATTAGGATATAGCACTGCATCCTACCACATTCTTTCCTTTTTACAGAGGAAAATATTCCACCACCGTGTGATCGCTGCAAATCTTCTGTGACTGTGTGACACCACCTAACTGACCACCTAACATGTATCATGCTGCACATGGCATGCTGGGGATTAGAGGTGATCTTGGACAAGTCCTGGGGAATGACCCAGAATGTCTCAGCCTTGTCGTTCAGTTTTGAAAGGAAAATGGCCATTTTTTATAAGATTTGATTAACTATAAAGCAGTAATATATCCATAGCATGCATGTTATATTTTAACCCCTTTAAATATATTTGTTGATTTTATTCATCAATTCATTACCATCATTAGTAAGCAATCCTAAGATTGGTTTGACGCAGCTCTCCAATGAATTCTACTAATTTATCAATTAACATACATATACATATATAATTTATTACTTGATAATAATGGAATAGCCAATTTAGGCTAGGCAAAAGCAGTGTGCTTACAAGCTGTACACATCTGTAAGCAGTACACTAAATCTAAATTCTAATAAGACTAGGAAAATTTAAGAGAAAATTACAAACAAACATATCATTAATGTTGATTTCATGATTATGAAATGACGAATTGAAAAAAGATAATGAGACTTGGTGCTTACCCTTGTTCCCCCTCCAAAGTGATGTAAATACATAAACATGCATTCAGTAAATACCACCTCCACAATTATGAGATCAAAAGAATCAGGAGGCATGTTAAGTAGGTCTTTAGCTCCCTTTGTTCCAATTTGATACTGGCAAGTCTCCAATCCCCATTGCCACAAGGTTCTCACAGAGTCAAGTGAGGAATCATGGATCATTGACTCTAAATCAAATGTCTCTTCAACCCTTTCATATGAACCCTAAAAAAAAGAATACATATTCATTTTTACTCACACCTTAGATCAACGAAGTTGTTTCATCCAGACCTCTAAATAAGCAAAAATGAAGATTATTTGCCACAAACTTCATGTCAATTTGTGACCGTATTAATGTTATCATCATAGGTAAATATTTCACTATGACAAATATGCTCCTAATGCTGAACGGCATAAAAAAAATAATATGAAAAGTTAAAACAGAACAAATTACAACTCTTGTAAATGTAGTAGAGTTTTGTTTGTGTGTTTTAGTCTCATATAGCTAACTTGCCTCAGGTCATAAAAAGCCCTAAGTTCACATAGACATAATTTAGATCATGAAACTTATACTCCTAGCCATTTGTTCATAATTTATCTTCCTTCCTGTAATACTTACCTATGCTCTTTATTTTTATTACCGTTAGCACATACCGATAGTTCTGAAAAAAGGTAGTAGGTATATGTCAGGAACGAAGTTATTCTGACAAAAATGTTGACAATGTGATTCACGATGAAAGCACTAAAACCAATAAGCAAGAAGCACCCTTGCATAGGAAAAAGGGAGATGTGGCCAAAAAATTGCAACACGAAGATTTCTGAATGAATGGATTAGAATGTGGTTTAGAAGAGTCTTGTAGGACAGGAGACCTAGTTGGTAAGAAGGTTGGTAAGACATATCGTGAAGTAGTGGAGTGAGTTTATCTGGTTGCTTTGGAGTGGCAGTTGCTTAGGTTACATTTCCAAAAAAAGGTCCTTGGGAAATCGCGTGCAGCAAGGGCCTCAGAATGTTAATGGAGTGAGTTTACCTGGTTGCTTTGGAGTAGCAGTTGCTTAGGTTACATTTCCACAAAAGGGTCCTTTGGATATCGCATGCAGCAAGGGCCTCAGAATGTTTGAATGGTGGATGAGGGGAGGCGTAACTTGGCATGAACAAACCAGACAATGACCTGAGAGTCCGAAATTCGATGGCCCCATAGAAGCCAATAAACACCGCATGCATAGCAATTATGGCTTTACATATATTCAGGTACTTATAATAATATATGTTTTGGCATATTATATTAATGTGCTAAATTTATAATTTTGAATTTCTATAAGTTATTAATATTTAGTTCAAGTTATATATAAGTTGAAGGTTGCCGATTTCCTAGGTCAAAATTTGACCCAGGTAACTGAGTGAATTACATGCTTACTGAATCATTATCTAACCCTTAACAAATCAAATTGGAATCACCCTACACTACTCGGTTTTAAAGTGTACCTACCAATTCCTGAGGCTTGGTAACAATCCATGTCTGTAAATAATAAATTATGTACTCCTACAGCTGAACTGAACAATTTTCTTAATTTATGGATTTATTTTTCCCAAACACATACTCTACTATCTCACCTCAGTTCATTACTCCAATATAACATGAATTGTTGATAAAAATTATTATTTCAACTGCTTTCACAGCATGGTTCATGCATACTGAATTATCAACTTACCTCTATTATTATATGCTTTAAGTTGGGAAGAGATTCCATAGGGCGATCTGGACTAAATGCAGTTATTTGATGTCCCCTTCTTGCCAATCCTAGCAACAAAGCACTATTCCAAATATGATGACTTCTTGAGATGGTAGGCACTATAGCTAATATTCTGGCAGCATTCACAGCACTGAAGAGAAGGGGGAAGGCTGCAAATGTGAAAATGAGTAGTTTGGGCCCCATGTCTGGAATATAAAAGATTTCAGCAAATGTTATCAAGCCTGAATTAATAATTAAATTTGAACCTAAACAATAACTGTACTGAATTTACTCAGTATGTTAGGCAAATGGTAGTTTTAAAACAATAATTCAAATAAATATTCATTGATTATACATAATGAACAATAAATGCACAAGAGACAATATGGTTTAATTGACCAAAATAAAATAGCATTTATTAAATAACATGGCAATACAAGATTTCACATGGAAAGGTCAAGGGTTGACGAAGCTTTTAAGGAATTAGATCAATCTTGATAAGAATCATATTTTTCCATCCTGAAATTAAGTGGTGAAAGTACAAAATTAATGTCAGCTATATATTGTGGAAAACGCTTTAAATAGATATTTGAAAAAAGAGAAAAATTAATTATTTTGCAGTTAACATTTTCTTACCTGGCAAAGAAAACTAACCTTATTATTCAATTTGATTTTATTTTAGCAATAAAATCGCATTGACATAGAGAAACAGGGATACAAGCCCATTCCTCAGCAATTTGGATTTTCCCCACTCTTTCACTTTTCCCTGACAAATTCCTAGTGCCACCCTAATACCCTGCTATCATAAATAATGGAAATGACTTTATGTGTTAGTGAACATCTCCAAATAAACGCATTAACTTGAGGAGTTAGAGGATTTAAACTGACATTAGCTGAGTTAATGTATGTTGGTAATGTATCTGGTCGCAAAATGAAGACAGGAGGTTCACATTCCATATCTGGCATTGATGTAGTGATGAATTTAACTCTATCTGGTGTAACATGGTGGAACAGTATTTTAAGGATTAAAATTAAACAGCACATGTTGTACTATCCACTTATTTTTAATGTACCCACTCATATAGACACACAAAGAAACATGCATATCACATTTGTCAACCCATAAGGCACCATTATCAGGTCTTCTATAATTACATTATTAGGCCTGATGATGACACCTTAAGAGTTCAAATACATGTTGTGTGTAACTATTAGTGGGTACATTTAAAATAAGTGGGCAGAGCAAGTTCATCATCATCATAATCAGTCATAAATCCTAGGATTGGTTTGACGCAGCCCTCCACTCGATTCTTCTATCGGTCACCCTCTTCGTATTGACGTAGCTCCTCTCTTTTACATCCTTCACAACTTGCTCCATATACCTCATATGAGGCCTGCCTTTTCCATTCTTCCCGTTCACTTTTCCCTCTACGATTGTCTTCATCAGGCCATCGCTGAACAAGTTATGAATTTTATATTCCTTCTGTGGATGTATCGCTTCTTTTCAATCACTACCTTCGATTAAATGGTGAGAGGAATGTCACTGATGCAGGAATAGGTAATGCCAGGAGATCAAATTTGTGTGATGGTAAGGGTAATGATTTCCCATCCCGAGGGTTCATGTACGAACACCGGCAGTGGTAGATATAATTTTCACGGGTATATCGGTCCCTACTCAAGCTCTGTGTGAAGAGGACTTCAAGATCATTGTATATGAACCATGGTCTCCCTGGCGTCTATTGTGAAGATTAGGCTCTCCGCACTACACTCTCAAAATAATCCTACCCATCGTTAATGACCTGGTGGTTAGCCCAGTCATCGGCCGCCGATCCCAGTACCAAAATAAATAACAGCATTGAATCCGGGAATTAGCTCAACACCGAACGAAATGGGTCCGCGGCTTAACGACCCATCAGACTGACCGCCTATTACATTTGATCTACTACTATTACATCACTAGACGGAATACCTCAAACGGGACTCATCAGGCACGTAAACAGGGGGGGCTTCTGGTGCTTCAGCCCCACCCCCGAAATATTTTTCCAATAATTTTTTGTTCTGATTTTAGCAGTGAACTTTACCAGTGAAAAGAGATAAGTATGGGCACTGTAGAAGTGAATACCAAGCACTGAAAATTAAGGGGAGAGATTAGTAACATGTCGGCACCGAATGGGCAAGCCTGATTTCTTTCATGTTACACAAGACTTAGGCCCCACCGTCCCCCGAAGTAAATTTTTACGTGCCTGGGACTTATGTAGGAACCGGTATACTAATGAAAAAACTCTGCCAATGCCCAGCTTTTAATCCGGGTCCTCTCTATGGGAAGACTGTGCTCTGGTCACAGCGCCAACTAACCCCCCAGACTCCCTGACCCCTGGGGGATCCCCGCCTGAGGAAAGGACGCCGACCTTCCACCCTCATCTACTCTTACCATGCCAGGGGTATAAAATATTGACGGATAACAATTAATGAAGGGAGCATGCCAGATATATTGAAGATAGAGGGTTGGGAGTCTTAAAGAGTTCACATTCCCAAAAATAGAGTTTATGTTAACGTGTGCGAGGCTGTCTGTCAATTACAGAGAGAACATCGGGGATCATATGCCCCTACTCTTCTTGCGATCCTAAGACGATATTCACACTAACCCTCACTCCTGTCGCGGAGACACGCCACAGATGAGAGCATTCTTGACAGAAACACCAAAATCAAAAATTCCAGCACCTAAAGTATGTTTCGAGAACACTTTAAGCACGCGCCGATAACGTGTGCCTTATAGTCTGCAATTCATCCCTAAGGTTCCCAAAGTACTTCGTCACTTACAAAAGGAAGTTAACTTTGGAAGGTAAATCTATGTCAAAATATACAAATTGTTTGCCCAAGGGAATGGTTCGGAACCGAATCATCCAAAAGAGGACACTTTATTCTTCAAACTAGGGATCAGGGTGGGTTGAAGGGCCATCGCTACCGTGGTGTATTTTCCCGAGAAGGTCTCCAACCGTGTGTCGACGGTGACGTATCTACGGTTGCTTTAATGGAATATTTGACGAAACCTCAGGTCGATTAGTCATATGCAAAGAAGAGCACGTCACCGATTGGTAACCGAATATACTCACGACTAGATAATCACCAAGGTGAGGAAACAATGCGAACCAAAATATTTTATTAAGATGCAATAGCTTATAGTAAAAGCTTAAATCAAAACAAATATCTACCTCATAGCATGACAGTGACTGCCAGTAACTACTCTCCACGGAATATGGGTAATTTTCCACCCCCATAATTACCCCATGAACTATGAACGTGTTACTACACTCTAACGAGAGGTATACGAGAAAAAAATTTCCCTCTTTTTCAAATGAATTGAAAAAGTTGGCGTGTAATATAACCGAGTGTTTGCGCTAAAAGCGGATAATGAGCGAAAATGCTAGTCTTCCGTGTGCCTTGTTTAGCAGGAAGAATCATTCCTGTTTTGTGAGGTTCGCACACCCTCGAAAGCGTTCATCTTTTTCACACTCCATAGACTCGAGGAGTCCCAAGGTTAGTTGTGAGACAGTTCAGGCGCAGAATACCCCGCCCTTTAAATCACCAATGGCAAGGTCAGCCCTCAATACCTTGAATGCCGAGAAAGAGCTCGGTGGATAGGGGAAAGAAAATTAACAGTTAAAAGAGGAAAGGCGCAAAAACGAATATCTTTGGCAGAAAAAATGTTGTCAAACCCAAATGTATTTTTCTATCGTCGATATCTACCCAAGTACCCCGCAAACCACGTTGAGGGCGTGTGCAGTGGTTGAATATGTACCAAACACGCAGTGAATTCAGTGAGTTAGATTCCATTGACGCGAGTGGATTTGTTTATATATTCAGCCGCAATAAGGTGGCACCACTAATCTGTGTCTGGCATACTAGGCCAGGCATACTAGGACGAGGAAGAAAAAGAAAAGGTATGATGGATAATACGGAGAGATGTACATTTACGGTTACAACAATGATTTTTGCAAAATATGTGGTTAAATGGCCAGGCAGAAGTAGTTAACAATGATTCATCACTATTGTAGACTCATTCCATTTTCCTGTAAAAAAATGAACAGGGGCAGAAAATTCTCCCTAATATTTGAATCCTTTGGATTTGAGGAGAGACTTAACGTACAAAAGCAGTCGGAGAATGAATGCAATGCGAAAAAGAGTAGATATACTTCTTCAAAACCTACCATAATTGGTAGAAGAGGAGACTAAGAAGAAGAAACTTAGGGATTTTTATTAGTAGTTTAGTCATTAAAAATTATAATTATGTTATTATATTATGCACGCATGACATGCAAGCGTGTAGTCAACATGAGATAATCGAGTTCAGCATGTTTTCCAGATACACTCCGGCTACTATGTTGCCTATTATGTCATCTCACTGGATTGTATTTGAAATCTATCCGTATAACAATCTTCCTCTGTTCTCTTGATCTAATTGAGGAAAATACGCGGGTTCTATACGCGTGGGTTTATACTTATGTAAATTTCTAACGCCATCAGGTTCCAGGAAAATGGTTACATAGCTCCAAGCTGTGAAAAGTCACGCACATCCCGAATCAAGTAGCAGACCTGCTCTGAGAAGCTTAAAGAGTCCATGGACTCTTTAAGCTTCTTTTTCATGGACTCTCGAAGCTTTTTCCGATATGCATATCGGAAAAAGAGATGAAATAAACTTTGTGACTTTGGCACAGTTTATTTGTAAACTCTGACCAACAACAACACTTTCTACACTTGCGAGTAGTTTTCAGAGGACAAATTTCCTATCCTTGATAATGCCAAAATTAAAGTGTTGAAACCAATCTGGGTTTACTTATAAACTGTGTGGAAGTTAAAAACTTTATTTAATTTCACTATCTAACCTAAAATTCCAAAAATTCAGAATGCGAACCATTGAAGATATTAAAAGAGTCACTCCAGAGACGTTAAAGCGTTAACAGTCACTCACTTGGTTGATTTACACTCCAGTCCGCGAAAGAGACGCGACGAGTATTTAAGGCAAGTCCGAGTCCTCCTCAGGGCAGGACAAGGAAACGAACAATCTTCCAAGTTCTTCAAATGAATGCAGTGCCCTTAACTTCCTCACGGTTTACTGGCAAACCCCAATCCATTTCAACACCTGCATTTCATTATCAAGGGATCATTAACGTTACAAAGGACCCTTGACAATGAAAACACGTCAGTGTTGAAATCGTTCGGAGATTAACAATAAATTGCGTGGAAATTTTTTTTAATTCACCATCTAATATTAACTCTAAATTCCACCAAGTCCGCTCGCGAATCACTGAAATTATTAGAAGAGTCACTTCGGAGACGTTAAAGCGTCAATAGTCACTCACTTGGTTGTCTTACACTCCGATCCGCGGAGAGACGCGAGGAGACTTGAGACAAGGTCGGCGCTTCAAATGATTGTAGCGCCCTCAGCTTCCGCCCTCCGCAAACTGCTGTGACTGGATGAAAGGACGACACTGGGTCAGGGAGTAGCTGCGTCATGGTGTGAGGGGGGGAGAGCGGAGGTACGGGCAAACGGAGCTGGGTTGGAGGCTGAGCTGGAAGGAAGGACGGAGGGAAGGGAGGAGGTCTCCCACGTGACCGAACTCAACCGCCTCCACTGATTCGTACAGAGTGAATTACAGCGTCCCTGAGATTCATCACGCTACGTCACTACACCCGAGTGTGATAGAAAGTCAATCGTTTACTTTGCCCAGACCCTATGTAACTACATTTGTCCGCAAGAAGAAATAGAATGCTCGTGATTGCACTGAATGTCTGCGTAAATTAATGTTTGACCACTTTTCCTTTGGGTAGCAATACCTAAACCACCAATCGAAGCATTTTTACGTACAACGCAATTAAATCCTGCGACAAACCTCTTTCGCTCCCTGTTAGAGGATTCGACTGGTATAAATTCTATTTGAAATTGATAAATTCTCGAATTAAGTAAAAAATTGCCTCTGTTCAGAGCCAAATGCTGAGAACTAAATTAACACCCCTATGAAATTATTCTGCTGTCATTTATTCAAAATCAATTTTCACAAAGCCATGTTCCCGATTATTCCTAAACCGTCAACCATGTGACAGTTTAATGACGTGACATGAATATCCAAGTTATAGGGCACCACAGTTCACAACTGAAATAGAACATTTCGAAATAAAACCAATCAGGAATATTTTCCATCGAAAAGTTTTATCATGGATCCTTAGCTGCATCAAACACACGTTAGGATCCTATCAGCAAACATCTTCATTTCCACATAACTCAAACTAAATAGTATTTCCACCAACCATCTCAGAAGCAGACTTACTTCGTAGCTGTTCCATTGGCCGCATCTCACTGTTGAACTTCCCTTCCTATGAGAAACACAAAATCCATTCGCAGGGTGGAACTCGAACCCACGATCTTTGGGTTGTCAGGCCTGAGTGTTACTGACTTCCCCTTATTCCATTTCCCTCTACTACTTGCTGCACGAAAGTAGTCAAATGCAACGTGGAGAAATCCTATACCCTCAGCACCAGGTGTTCAATGCACACATTTATGGTCTGATTATTGCATCAATTATTACAACAGTCGATTTTTATCCACTTGCCCAAATATCCGAATGAATATTTGAATGAATATATGGAATCCGAATGAATTAGGTTTGATAAGAGAGTTAGACAGTGTGCAGCGTAGAATAGCTAGGTTCGATATAAGATGTCATGATCAGTATAATTGTGTACCAGAATGAATAGAAGAATTAGGTTGGAATCATTATCAGATCGTGGGTTAAAATACAGATAAAATCTCCTGATTAGGAAATTTTTAGGCTTGCATCGCGTGTCTTCTGCGTGTATTCCAAATGGGGGAGCCGACGGGCCGCGGGAGAGAAAATTGTAAATGTTTAAATATTTATAAAAAACGCATTTATGAATTGCCACCAAATTTTATTTTTGGAATAGTTAGCTGGTATGTTTAGATTACGTAAAAAAAGTTTCGGCCGATTCGGAGATGGAGTATTTGAGAAAAGTTTACCATCAATTTTTTAAACATTAGTAATTAACAACAATAGGGTTTGGAAGAAAATAATTATTTATTGATATATTTGCATTCAACAAAAATTTAGCTCTAAAATAGCTATTAATCATTGCTGTATGACAATTCAAACTCGTTAATTGTTGCAGTCACACCACTGTCATTATTCTTAACGCAGACATTCTGTATTATAAAGGCATCAAATCATAAAAAGATCAGAAGACGGAATATTGGTGACGCAATAAACCGTGATGCTGCCGGATAACAGTAAAACTGAAAGATGAAACTTCATGACCCGTTGTCTATAGCGACAAAAATTACACTAATAATGGTAAACTGAGCAGCAAATGGCTTTTTCATTAGGCATACGGAGTGGTATGTGAGTTCAACCAATAAATGTATTAACTCAGAGAAAAGTTATTCGACCAAGAAGAAGTGCGGTTTGCTCCTCTTATAAACTGTAACCATAGTCACCATAGCATTTTACACACAACGCCACTTAAAACCCCAAATAAGATGACCCCCAGTTAACCGAAATCATAGTGTTCTCTTCGCTATCACCATGAAAATCTATCAGCCTTGAGGAAAGGTTGATAAGGTTTCAACGACCCAAGCACGGAGTGTCGAACACATCGCTGGCGAGGACTATTTCGAAGGGGAATTAATCGAGCCACGGATTACGAAATCTCGACTTTGACAGCGACTGATAGGCATTTGGCCTTCCGTCTTCCGTCGGTAGCTCATATCGAAACTTTTTTTCGACAACTAAACTGAACATTTAGCCAGCGAAATTCATTTCTCCTCTTTCCTAGTATTTTTCGAGAATTGGTTCAATTCCAGGAAGCAGTTTTCGACCGAAGGCACTCAAACTGCTCTGGTAAAATCGCATTATTTACCCCATGTAGGCATAAACGACTTCCATGGTTAGTATGAGGCTAGAATTTCGCGTTTTAACCCACAACTTTTTGTTTGAGTCTGGAGATTGTCTAGGATGACTGCTGAAACTGGCTCCATTAAATCCATCTTTTTTGTGAATAATGTAACAGACATGCTTTATAAATATCTAATTGATTTCCATTAAATAATATTGTTCCACCTCGTTTTTTTATGTACCTTCGTTATCATTTGACAAAGAATGTATACATAGTAGGTATATATTTCTCCTAAAGTAGCGGAAGGCTGGAAATACTCCTATCTCTCGATACAGAAGCGTGAAAGTTGCCCCAAATATATTTAGGGCGACGGATTATATATTAACGGAGCTATATATCCCTTGCCACTAGAGCATCTAAAGCCCAAGTCTTCTACTTACTACATCATTCCTTGACAGGTAGTCATACGACAATTGCGTAATACTGCAAAACTACTGGCGGTATGTGAATAAGATTGATTAAACAAACGAAACTAGGGATAATATTAAGTTAGGAAAAGTAGATTTTTGGGTTTTTTGCCTGTCAGTATGAAATATCAAAATTTATAACGCATGCGTGTAGTAGGTACTGTTTAATATTTCGTGGCATAATACGCGAACGGAAAAATGCATTGCACCTTTTAAACATGATATTGGTAGTTATCTCTAATGGGAGAGTTTACTCGGGACCAAAATCGCTATTTTACACACGAAATTGTTAGATGGAAACGAAAAATAAATTTTAATGAAAAAATTAATCTTCTAACATGAGCCATTCACACATAAATAAAAAATTCAAATAAGCAAAAGATGACGCCCACCGAACAAGCTGCGTTAAAGATTACTACGTCATCCACCTCCCGTCCTTTACCGTTTTTAGGGAAAGGGAAGAGAGTGGAGAGGGAGGGCAAGAAGTCCTGCTCGCACAGATCATGTGGCAACCACTTCCATTGGCAGAGCCAGCTGCGTGTCCCCCATTGTGATAAGGCGAAGGAGATTCGCGGTCTCAGTTGTGATTGGATGAAGTGGATGACGTACCAGTCCTTTGCACGCCCACTTTTCCGAAAGGGTTAAAAAACGTCAGTTTTTCGCCGCTTAAAACTCGAGAACTAATTGAAAGAATTGAAGAACGGAGAAATATGGGTCCTTTTATTTTACAAACTCTATTAGACGACCCCAGTCAGCAGTATTTTAAACATCATTACATCTATGTGGTGCATGGTCGATAAATATTCACCACACACCCTTGAGGTGGATTGCTGGGTACTCTGCTGATGTGGATGTAGATTTATGTTAGCCGCTTCTCTTGTCACAACTGATTTACGAATCGCAGAGGCATGTAGCTGCTACTTTGGAGACTGCCTTATTACAGAAGAGTCAAGGATGACCAAGTTCGCTAGTTAGTTGTCGGAGTGAAAATCATTCCATTCGACCCTCATGTAACAAGATAATGACGCGTTAATTTTTTTCTGCCTCGCAACCTTGACATGATACGGCGTGAATAGTATTTGGAATGCTGCACGTCGCACAAACTCACCGAGGATAGACACGAAATCAGTTTTTTTTGGCGTGCGCTGAAATACTGCTATCACTAGATTCGCTTTGTTTATGTATATAAAATTTGCAATTCCTGAATTGAAGAATCTCACGCAATGACTCCGGGTTAACCCTACTATGTACATAGTACATTGAAGATGTTCAAATCTTTTAACTGTGCTTCTAGATTCGCGTAATACCGGAGGTGAAGAAGAACGTTTGAGAAATACGCTTTCAATAACGTAGCAAGAGCTGTTTTATCAAGATGCGATAGAGAGCTTGAGGTCATCTGCACTATATAGCATATGTGGATAGTTGGATAGGGGTATGCTTTTCATTGGAAATGATGGAATAGAGGAGAGAAACCCGTCGTCGGCTTTAGCCTTCTCCGAACAAAATGCTCCTAGGGTTCCACGATTTAATGCTGCAGCATACAGACGGAGTATTGAGCTTGAATGGCTAATGTACTAAAGCAGAGACCGGTCTACTGATGAAAAATCTCGGCCACTGTCGGGATTTGAACAAGGGCCCTCGATATGATAAACCAGAACACCAGCCACCTCAGCAACCCGTCTTTCTATGACGGTCTTGGTTCTATCGGGCTCTTAAACGATCATTTTGATCACAGCATGGGCCAAAACGAATTATAGTCTAAACTCTAAGGAAAGAAAACCGAACCGGAAACTCACTTGATATCTACAATAGGTGATAACGGTACAAAACAGATAATCCCTTCAAGGAGCTGTCACACTCACTACAGAGATTGAGAGAGAGCGAGAGGATCTGAGTTCTTGAGTTCTGCATTTCCACTTTGCGCTTTCCAGTCATCAAGGGGCTCAAGAGCCGGACTCTCTCAAGTTTGGACCTTGAATTGACAACGCTTCATCTGTTTCTCAAGACGCTATTTATGGTTGCGATTCAAAGGTGAGAGGAAAAGAGCACGCTAATATGTTTTCCGTTTGTTTCGGTGTTAATAGAGATTAATGAAGATAGAGGGAATTTGCTTGTTCAACTGGCGCTCTGCATTCGGTACTTTAGTGTTTCTCCTCCATCTATGTTGAACAACTTCGGCGATACCAACGGTGGATAGCGTAGAATATTAAAGAAAATAGATATCAGTAACATAACTTGGCTCGTCGTTTCATTTTCCAGTCACTTGAAACTGGAAAACAATACACGGAACGTGATTATCGGAGTCAAGATCTTCAAGCGGTGAAGACTATCCCAAACGCAGTATCTTTCCTCATTTAGAAACTAAGGATCCCTTCATTCAAATTAATATTTGTTCTCCTTATTTCGGTTTTTGCATGAAATTTGTCGGTTGCTGTCTCATCTTACCTGATAAATGGAGCTATTAGTTGAAGGTAAAAGAGTCTCAGAATATCAGGACCTCTGTCGCTTTCAATCCAGAAAAGGTTGATAACTCAGGATAGCGGCTCCCAACATTTTTCCTCTTGTCCCTGGGCAATCCATTTCCCTAATCTATTAGCCTTTTTCCATGAACCATGCATGCTAATTTATTTAGTTGATTCTTATTAAACTACTTTTCCGTATCCCTTAACCGATCAGTCGGCGTACTCCGTACGTATCAGAGAGAAAATTGGTACCTGCAAATTGAGGGAAGTGCGTAGGTTGATTAAAATTGATGTAAATGAAGAAAAACCTTGAGTGAAATATAATGGATTGCGATCTATTACTACAAAGTAATGTGAGTCAGATTAATGGGAAGAGTGAGAGAGATTGAAGCAACAGTAGCAGCGGAATTTTCGTTCAGCCAGTCAGTCAGTTCAGCCATTACGCACAGAGCAAATTATCAGAACTCCTTTTCTAATAATTGTAGCCCTACAATCTAACGGTGTATCCCTACTCCGCTTTTCCACTTCTGACATAATTCTTCCTCACAATAGTTCTTTCTTTAGTCAGCCTCTTTTTTTACCACTCTTCGTGTAATATTAATTTCCTCTACTCCTCCTAAGCTCCTTGGGTATTTTGTAGTTACAGCTAATAAAATGACGAGTAGCTGTGCGCGGAGCTCACAACTTGCATCTTTTTTACGTTTAAGCAAGAGCTAACCAGTTACAATCATTGAAATAATAAAAAAATTGCAAAATTTTTAAATGACTGTATTACGCGACGGATTACGACCTACTCAGAGGAATGAATCCATTCATGTTTAATGAGGAAATATAACGCTTTTTCAATATATACCAAAAGATATATGTGTGTGAGAAAGATAGAATGTTGTTTCTGAAATTAGATTCTGAAAAAAATTGAATTCCAGAAGTAAAGGGACAAGAAGAAAAAAATGTCCTCAGAATATCGGAGTGAATGAACAATTAACGAGCGCTAGTAAAGTTTTAATGTAGTGTAAGTGCAAATGAGAAATTGATTCCGATTGCCTGATTCGCAGCGAAGCAAGCTGTAAAACAATGCTGCCATTGTCAAAGTGGCTTTCTGATGTTCGTTATGATAAATGTGTAAGATAAGGAGATAAGGTACAGTGGTAAGGTCGATACAATCAATGGAGATAAAAAAGCACATGTTCTTAGACCAAATGATACGCCTAATTGGAGGGTTAAAGGACTGCAGGATTTGTACTAAGTCATAAATTAACTACGGAGGAAAAGCGAATGGATTTGAAGGGGAAATTTGTCCCAAATCAAAGTAGTTGTGTTCGATAATTAGAATGGGAAGACTGAAGGAGGGCAGGGAAAGAAAAGCGAGAGAGCGAGCGTCAGCATGATTTTATCTCAAACGAAAACTGAGGAATGTGATAAGAAATATCTTGAGATACTACGATGCTGGCAGACAGAGCGCTGGTGGAACGTGAAGCATCTTGAAGAAATCGTTTTTTCTTCTCCGGGCGTCACTTCGTCGGAGTGTATTTTATTAAATAAAACTTGTTTTACTTTTTCACCAAGATTTTTTAATAATCCTTACCAAGGTTTCGACGTCTCTGCGTCATTTTCAAGGGTCACTGACTCTTGAAGAGGCACCGTAAACATAACCTTTGAAAATGGCGCTAAAGTGCTGAAACCTTAATAGAGTTCATGACAAAATCTTGGTAGAAAAGTACAATAAGATTTATTTTTTATCCTAACAAACATTCTCTGTCTATATGAACAAAAATATTGGTGTATATTACAATAATAGACCTTAACTTGTTGCCTGGAACTGAGGACTTGACTTAATGTTAGCATGAGCCATAATGCCGTCAAATTTGCGATGGGATACCTAAATTAAGTGGAGTTTGAGCAAATTTGGAATAGAAAGTTATGGATTTTGGAACGAGCGTGGTATGTGTAATGTGAAAATGGGTAATCATGACAGAAGTAAGCTATGTTCGTTCTGAGATGGTTTAAATACGAACGAGAGACTAATAACAACATGCCATTGAATTATAAGGTTGCTTCATTGAGATTTCTACTGAATCGTCTTAATTGAAAATTCTTAAAATTGATTCAGTTGCACAAAGCATTTCTTCGCATTTAGCGCATGATTTGGTAAGAAATTATTAAAATCACTAGGATACCAACCGTTTTATACAAAATATTATAAACCAGAGCTATTTGGATTTCGCTACGGAGTGGATGGTTCATTTCGAAAATTTGCCGCTAATTTCTTATTTCTGCGTCAAATAATTTGCGAACATAGGTACTTCCCGCCGTCTTTAAAGCAAATTTTCATAAATTCAATCAAAAAATAATCCTTAATTCTGTAGGGCAGGCTATTGCAGTCCAAATTTGGAAACCTTTTTGGAATACTATCCAAAACTAAGATAGATTTGTAATGAATCATCCCGCTAAATAAAATATCAAGTGAAAAAAAGGTAGAGTGAAAATTAGGCCTCGAGGAATTTTTATATTCAAGATACGTTATGAATACGAAGAGAATCTGAGATAATTGGGTTGGAAATGCATATCTGCCTATCCGTATTCTAAGAGCAAAATTATTTTTCGGATACATATTAGCGCCGGAAGGATTTAAAAAGAAAGCAAATAAAACGCTTTCATGCACGACTTAAAGCCGCCATTTTTTCTGGTCAAGGATTATTAAGCGAAACAGCGCACGTAATAGAAGTTCGTTGTGTCTGACCCGTTCAGCCATCTAGGATCATGGAAGCGCTATTCAAATGAGACGCCAGTTGCATACATCGAAGCTCGCCAAAAAATCTTCTGGAAATTCAAAATTTAGTATCATGCTCTCTGCATACTTCCGGGTTTACTTCCACGTGGGGTTGGCAAGATGACGACAGTTTAGCTGACATGATAGACAGCGAAATTATCGTCATCTTGCCAACCTCATGCCGAAGGAAACCTGGAAGTATGTAGACAGCATCTAACCAACGCCGCGGAAACCTTCGATCTAATTAATACCATATCAATCAGCGGAATGAAGATGACAATATCAAATGAAGGCATATTACCATCTTCCAAAGAGAAAAGGTAAATTTTACCGGATAATAATCATAACTAGACCCAAATAGTTTCAATCGAAATTCTTTCCCCTTGACTTCCAAGCATTATGGCTGGCGCATCTCATTACGTAATCTCAGGTGATCAGTTAGATGAGATAACTATCCAGAGGTGTGAATACCTCTTCACATACTTTACCAGGAATTTCAAGTGTCAAGAACTAATACTTCACCAATGTCTCATGACACATAGCATGACACCTACGATATACATATTGAGAGAGTTAGGGGACAATCAAACTACAGTTTAGCCACATTGCAGACAAGCGACTGCAGCAGTAAGATTTTATTTTGCGGTCATTTGCAGCAGGCATGTACTGAAAACTGCGAGAGAAATTTTCTATTCTTGTGGATGCCTTGATGCCCAATTCCGCCTTACGAGTGGAATCCTTGACGAGCTGTAATGACGAATTAACCAACCTCCCATAGAAACTCCTAAAAGGTGCCTTTGGGATCAGGAATCCTGGGTAGTGTGGTGGTATGCACAAAGACCCCAAAATCCAGAGATCCATGGTTCGATTCTCGGTTCAGGAAATCTTTTTCCTTTGTTCAAAATAATCACAACATAAATAATCTTCGTTTTCAAAGTCCTTTTACTTCAACAGCTGTACTTGCTGATTATATAGAAAGGTTAGTATGGGTGTTGGACGCAGACAGGAGCTATCTAAAGATCTGATGTTCTCTGCATTCTTGGGTTCTTCATCCGCGTGCGTCGGCTTTGGGTGACAACAGTTTCGCCAGCCATCCTGCTAGCGTCTTCAAGTACGGAGGTTTCAACGTAATTTATTTGATGTCCTCTTCATCCTCGGGTTCCTCAGCCACGTACCTTGGCTTTGGGAGACAACAGTTTCAAACGGACAATGGTATCCAAAGATTTGCTAAGGTCGGCAGTTTATTTAAGATGTTGTTTGACTTTGCAGATTGAGGGGACGCTGAATGGTGAGACTGTGCAGAGACCACCAGCATGGCTTCCCAAAAGGAGCAGAACCACCCCAAAGGACCCTTGCGCACTCTAAGGAGGATGCTCAGCCTGGACAGGTTGACTCCGCCCTCTCTGGAAGAGGTTGGTGGGTACAGGGTGAGGTCAGAGGTCGAGATGGAGGACGGCGGAGGCGGGAAGTCGGTGGCCGCCGGGCCAGAGATCCTCCGGAGGCAGAGCTTGACTCGCGAGGCTCAAGGCAGAGAGGGGGACACCGGAGGTGGAGTGGAAGAGGCACGCATCAGACTGCTTAGGCTCAAGTCGTACCCGCCCGTGTCCCACCACGAAACTCCACCGACGGCCGACGAGAAGAAAGTGCGCGTGGTTGAGAACGCCCTTCCGCATCGGAATAGAGGTAGGCCATTCGGGGATCACCCCGACTCACCTCACGAAGAACCAAATTCCCGCTGCAATAATGTCAAGCACCCGCTATTCCTGAAGTTACTAAAGCCCGTTTCACACGATACTTGATCCAGCACAAGAACAAGTGTGCTAGCCGCTACTTGATGTTAAGGACGGAATCTAGTATGATTGGAACCGTCCTGAGAGGTTTCACACGATCATTGACCTTATTCTTGCTATGAAGTGGTTATTCCATATGATTCCATACTAATTAAAAAAATAGAAGTTCGCACAGCGTCTGTAACGTGACTTGATTGGTCGATGGCTACTGGGCTATTAGGTCGTACTAGAAATCTAGTACCGCATCAAGTATGAAATCGAGTGGCTCAGCAAGTATACTAGCTAGCATGCTTGCCGGCCAGTATACTGGTTCTGTTCACACGATACTGGAAAGCTAGCATGCTAGCGAGTATACTACACCTTGTACTGGATCAAGTATCGCGAGAAACGGGCTTAAAGATCCCATGTAGCATTGTGACGCCCTTTATCAGCTCAACGTAGGCATGTACTGGCAGATTTACCTGACAATATATTCCAAACTCGGTTTCAGGTCCGAGATATATTTGCCTTTCATACCCCTACATCATCTTCCAAAGTTTCGATGACGTCAAAATAATATCAATCAAACATCAGAGTAGGCTAGCACCATATTGACCTAAAAATAATATTTTCAATTAATATAATAATTGTTAGTGTCGCTGTCAAAGCCTATTGTCGCCGTCAAAATGGTATAGACCTGTACTTTGACGCTTTCCTCAGTAACATTGGGCGCGTTTGGTATAACGTATTAATCATGGTTGTAAAGAGAATTTATTTGTCTTTAAAATGACACATCGTTTTGGCTGATATCATCTCCCCTTTTGAAGTGAGTTGTCATAAATCAGAACAAAACACGGTAAAAACTTTAGCTTTAAAAGTTTAGCTTTCTTTTGATGCTCTGTCGCTGTTGCACAATGTTGTAAACATGACCAAGTCTTGAAATCGAGTGTTTTTACCGTGTTTTGTTCTGATTTATGACAACTCACTTCAAAAAGGGAGATGATATCAGCCAAAACGATGTGTCATTTTAAAGACAAATAAATTCTCTTTACAACCATGTATAATACGTTATATCAAACGCGCCCAATGTTACTGAGGAAAGCGTCAAAGTACAGGTCTATACCATTTTGACGGCGACAATAGGTCTGCGACAATGAAGATTGCCCTGATGGTGACTTTGACAATTTCTATGGCAGCGATAATGTGTCTACTAAACAACAACATTGCGTAAGTCGATAGTCCGGAGTTTGAGCTTTTATGAAAATGGAAAATTTTACGTCATTCAATTAAATATATAATGAGTTACAATTCCTATAACATAATATACATTGAGCGGTTTGTGCAAACTAAATAAGACATTGGGCAAGAAAGATAATGCGCTTATTAATATGCTAGGTCCTAATTACAGCAAATATTTATAAGATAAGTGGGAGATATTCACCATTATAAGTGTTCTAACAATAATTATCAGTAATCGTAGGTTCTTTGACTGTCCACGCAAGATTTAGCATGTCCGAATTACGTGGTTACTCCTGTGACCTGACATACCACTGCCTAACATAATAACCTTCTACAACTGTCTACAACTTTTCCTTACTGCACATTCTATTCATCTTCTCCTTTCAATCTCAGGCTTGAATATACCGTCGTTTTTCCATCTTTACTTCCAATGCATCCACTTTTCTTCAATCCTTTCCGACAACTTCTTTCCTCCTCCATCATGCAAATACGTTTACGTCCATCAGCACACTAACACCTGACTTTCAGAGGGATCGCGTATTTCTGTGTTTTGTTCCATATGGAGTACTACTCATTGTCTCTTTTATCGCTCAAATGCAGAAATGTTTCATGTTAAAACGATAAATCAGAAAAGTGAGCCAATTTATCACATGGGAAGTACTGTATATCATACAAATAGACTTATCTCTTTGTATTAACCCTCCAAAAGCCAATCGATATCTTTCGTCACACAAGCGCAAGATATCCATATCGTTCCCGAGCCGGAAAGCACGTACGTTTGCGTTTTGTTGAGGAGCGGTATGGCAGAAGCTAAGACGTAGCCAGGAGTAGCTCAGAGAAGGATTTTACGTACCCGGCGTGTAGTCTTCTCCATTCACGTAGGACTGTTTTTCCCTTTGACGCCAAGGCCTAGGAGCAGGACCAAAGGAGGGATTTCTCCGCTCATCGACTGTGAGTAACGAAAGCTATTAATCGCGAGACAGACTGGGTTCATTCATACATGATAAATAAAACGTGTCAATGTTAGCAGGGACCGAAAAAAGTATTCTCTTTGATTACCGCAGTTAATCCGCTGCATGAGAATCCTCATATGTCAAGACCACGTTTTCTCCGCATCGTTTTTCATGGGTTGGTGCGAAAATAAACATTAGGTCTATTACCGATCTTACTCCTCTGCAATCTTTCACTGTCGCAGAATGCATGGGTTCTTTTTAAAACCGCTGGGAACTCATCGAAATGAAATTATAAATTAATACCCCTGAGACTTAAATTGACATTGATAATGCATTGTTTTGATTTTGATGGAAATTTATTGTTTAAACAGTGAAGCTTGATTTTAAAAGGCGATGAAAAGAAGAGGAGTGTTTGTCTCTTGTATAAAATCATGAAAGCATTCTCCTGTGGCCAGCTCGGAAGTAGTAGATTATTTGAAAAGAGCCAACATCATTGACATGAGGTAATTTTGACTACACGATTCACTACATGATTCATGATTTCTTTACAAATTCACCTTTAGGTAATATTTCCTCATTTTTTAACGCTTAAGTGAGCAAAAGGCTTTATAGGCATTATTTCGTCCATCATTTCGCCGCATAAAAAATCGCCTCATTTTTCTTCGGTAGGTACATACAAACAAATCTGTTTTCCGAATGCAGAGTACCAAGCTATTCCAATCGAGATACCAATTGCTAAATATTCACACTGCTGATGAAGTTTTCTCGGGCTTATCACCGGGTCAGTAAAACGACTGCTGCAGATGTTTTGATAACCGACTTTGCTATCATCTTCGCGGCGGGGTTCCTCTTCCTTCTCCATATTTAAAATTGCAATGCATCTTTTGTTAGAAGGATTACCTACTATGTGCTCGTATTACTGCACTACGATGCACCTGCGAGACTTATCTCTCCTATATAGATACCCACATTTCTCCATTGCTCTGAATTATCGTCTATTTACTTTGCTAAGTCATTGGCTTTGATTACCGTGGATGTCAAAATTCTTAAAACCTCCGTTTCCCCGTCTCTGATTAAAGTTTTAGTCTTCCCCCTGAAATAAACTGTGCCCAAATCTAGCAAAATGCTTATATTTTGACCAATACTCTCTTTTGATTTACATCTCTAACTTGAAGGTTGGAGGTGACTCGGAGTGTGTGAAAAAAATGCCATTTCACATTCCTTCTTTTTCCTCTTCCACGTATTTGTTCATTATCAAACGAGAGTGCGCTCAGATTTAAAATGCGAGGGCAATCACCATAATCTAACAAGTCAAAGCAGTTTTTATCACCACTCGATAACTGTTCATCATCGGATTTCAATTAGCTTTATGATTATTATCGGAAATGAAAATCTTGATCGGATACTATTTCAATTAAGTTTCCCATTAAATACAAAACAATCCTATGATCGTGTTGTAAGTGTATCTTTTTATTGTTATGTGACTCTGCGGATCGCTTTTTTTTCAGACGATGGTAATGAGTGTAAGAATCCACTTTACCAGTGAAAATGCAAGAGTATGAGTTCCTAATTAATTTTACGAGTGTATATTTAATACAAGAGTACTCTATATTAGCATTGTTTTTAGGTAGAGGAATGTTACTGGATATATCATTGGACTTAGTATGAACATTGTGAGTGAAGGGTTTCAGGCTTTCCCGGTCGATGATGTTCATGAAGTTTTCTCAGGCTTGGCACCGGGTGAGTAAAACGGCTGCTGCCGACGATTTGATAGTCGACTCTGCTGTCATCTTCAGGGCGAAGTGTTGGGACTTATATACCTCTGGTCGGAGTCAATTTCACAGTGAATGGAAATCTCCTTCTTTTTTTCTTATATCTCCTATTTTCTTCAACCGGCACCTTCAGCCATGACTCTGGTTTTGCTTTAACCCTTCAGTGGGCGAATGACATTTTGTCACACCATTAGGCGCACGGGACACACTTGTGGCCCAGCAATGTTTAATACTGACTACAATTTTCAACTTTACGATTACGGTTTTACGCATGAGTACTGTAGTAATCACACAACTAATGGAAAGAAGAAAATTAAAAATAAATCAATGAATGATGGTAGGTACTGTTTGAAAAACCATGTCAACTGCTTTTCTATTCAAGTGGTGACAAATTATGTTCGCATAATTATCGAAGAATCAGGTTTACTCCGATAAAAACTCGCAACCTTAGGTCAAATTGTAGTGTATAAGTATAGCATTTTGTGACATAAAAATTATAGTGGTTGTTATCATACTTTCACTTTCAAATTTTTCTCCGAAGTTGGGAAAGAATGATAAATAATACAAAAACTGATTATTGTGCGCAGTTTTCTCAAAAGTCTCTTAAGTGGTCACAGTATATCACAGGGTTTTGACAAGAGTGTCCGGTTTCGCCGATATACTTCTTCTCGCAAGTTGGCATGGTATCTCATACACTCCTTCCACTTGAAATGGTGTTGCGCCCTTGACACTCCTCAGGCAGGCCGTGGGACCCTGCTTTGAACCTAAATAAAAATGCAATGACTACTCCTTCCACTCCTCCCCTTCCCATCCTTTTCCCACCATGAAACCACTACGATATAAACTCCGCCAACTCGACGGATACCTCATTCCCTTTGATAAAGTGACCAGCAACGACCACGAAACGTCAGGTATCACACCTGGTATAGTACGCGGTGTACACCCGAAAAACAAACATGCATCTATAATGACCCGCGAAAGTTTTAACCAAGAATTACCATAACTCTTCATATCTTATATCGTCTACTTTCTCTCATACTGTTCAGAATATTGAGTATTCCCCTTCCTGTTACCCATAATTATTCCCTCAATCGCAACTTTTCTGTGTCCATTGCCTTCAATACGTCATCAACTTTCTCGCTTTTTTCTGTTTCTTCTCATAACTCTCTCGTCCACTAAGTATTTTTGTTCGTGTTTATTTTGACCCAGCTATTCTCCTCCACATATTTATCTTAAAAGCCTCCGATTTACCTCGCACTCTTTCATAGATCAACTAAATCAATCATATAACGTCACATTCCTCATCAAAATACTTATCTTTTATTCTCGGACATGTTTCGAGTTATTATACTAATTTCCTCCTTTTTGAAAACTCTTCTGACGTTAATACTATTCTTTTCTTGTATCCTTGCTATTGAACCAGATTCGACCTAAAATCTACCCTACACGAAAAAGCCTCTAATCAGCTATAACTCATGATCGCCAATTTTCATGTTTATTTTAGCCCTCCTACCCCTAGAGAATATTTCTCTTTGATTAGTCTTCAATCCATACTTCGCACTCTGATCGTATGGTACGATCAACAATGACTGCAGTTTCTATTTCCTCTCTGGTTACCAAAAATTATTGCATTCATCAAAGTTCAATTTCTTCTCTACCTTGGCTCGTGCTGCGGGAAAGAATTCTCGCAGCGTTTTCAACGACGCCAGCAACAGAGCCTTCACAAAAGTGAATATCACGAGCTGCAATTCATTCCTGAAAATTATAAATTCAGCGTGAATGGGAAAACGCTTCTCCTCGTGTGACTAACTCCTACATCCCTTCCCATTCCTACAGAACGCTTAAGACGTTTTCAAGGTCATCTTTGCAAAATAGCGATTATGTATTGCATGGGAAGACTTAACTCTCTGCGATTGAAAACACATTGAGGAAAGGAATAGCTTGTGAAAATTCTTGAGCAACAGTGAGTATCTCCCTGGCAAGTGAGGTGAACAAAACGAGACAGTGACTTAGCCTGTGATCAGTGGCAAAAGTACGCTGGAGAAGAAAGCAGGTACCAGCCTCGGAGAAAATGAACGCGGATTGAACGAAACTCTACTTCACTGAATCGTGTCCTCATGTTATTTTTATTTTATTTTTGCTGTCAGAAATTTTTTATTGGTTTCATTCGCAGACACTATTATGTGATTTGTAAGTAAGTGAAAATATCAAGAAATATTAGGACAGACCATTGATTGTTAAAAGAAAACCGCACTCCCTTATTTTACTTAGCTATTATTTATTGTAGTTCTCAATTATCTTTGGTCTTGTGCGTTTTTAAGGTTCTATCATATGCTCACAGAAATACAGTTTAATTTTCGCTTCCACAAAAGCCGGACTAACCATGAAATCGCATGATATTGTTCCGTAAAATGCATATAGTATTATGAAAATTGCATCTGTATAAGTCTGAAGGGATAAAAATTTCTTCTCATTCTTGTAATGGTGGAAACGTGCTTAACGGTAGTAGTTCTTCTTTAAAATAGAAGGCAAGGGAATAAATCACCATTACGATCTGGAGCCACAGAAGAAATTCGAGCCTTCTTTCCTCTCGTATGGATTTTAATTCGCAGCTCGGCCAACCCGTCCAAAATAAATATATTAGGCTATAAAAAATTTAGCATGAGCGTCTGGAAGGTTTCAGGTTACTTAAAAGGCATGGGCAGTAGGATCTAGCGAAAGCTGGTTGGTATGGGCCGTATTGGTGTACTGGCTATTGGTGACGTATGGGCGCCGTTGATTCAAATGTTTTTCGGGAACATGAAATATTGTGGTGTGAAGGAGACTTGCGGGCCATAGGCAGAAGGAGATTAACAACCACATAATAATACAAATTGGAATAAGAATGATAAATAAATAATAATCAAACCTCCGTAGGGTAATAAGTTATGAATGAAAGAGAATCCATGGGTCCAACGGGAGAGTAAGTTATGTTTTGAACACAAAAGAAACTCACATACTAAATAAGCACCAATGAAAATCCCTACCACCCCCACAACATTTAGCACTTGATAATTTTTCTTACTTTGTATTGAGATAACTACATCCATATATGCTATATTATTCCCTCTTTGGTCTTCATTTCTTCTGCCTTCCATGCCGTTGTTATTCTTTTTCTGCCTTTCCCCTTACATTCTTCCTTTTATTAGCTGCTTCCAGTAAGTTAATTCATTATTACATTCAACCAGAAAGCCAACCTAAATCTTAGGTCATTAGCATCAATGATAATAAGTAGGTAGTGAGTGACAGGTAAGACATTTGAAAGGATAGAAAGGGTGGAGAGAAACCCGGTGTCGTTATTGAACTACTCCTAATAACTTAAGGCACCAATTGGTCCTCGATTTAATGTCCTTTTCGACTGAAAGCACTGAACTTGAAGTGTTCTCCTTACAGTACCCAAGGAGGGACCGCTAGCAATGTCAGAAATCCGCCTGTATGCATACCCGGACCGCTGTGCTAGTAAGCCATTATTCCATCCACCCCTCAAACGCGATACCCTCGTAAACTTCAGACACCTCATTTATCTTCTTTTTCCCAATTACCAGTTACGGGTTCTTTCGATTTGCGGCTACAGCCGGCGATAGACGGCGATCGCCACTCAGCGGTGTTTTCGATTTAGCTGGATCGCCGTCTGTCGCCGGCTGCCGGTGGCTCTCTACTCTGAGGAGAGCCGAACAGATGAAAATCTATTTGCATAATATAACGTCACGTGAAACAATGCATCAAAAAATGAAGATTTATTTGGCGTCTCTGTTAAGATCCCAGATCCATATTTTTTGTAAACTCGCAGACACAGGAAAGGTATTCTACGGCATTTATCAATCGGAACTCCCAAAATACTGTAATGCCATTCCACTAACATGCGTTAAAAATTACTAAAATCAATCACAGTACCTTTTACCGAGCAAAATTATTGAATATTATGGCTGATTCAAACTTTACCGGACGATTCCCTTCGCTGCTACTTTCTTATTTTCCCTCCAATTCCTTGAACTGACTGCGCAAGCGCGAAAAGCCGGTGCCAGCTGTGTTTCATTTCATTTGCATCCTGGCGATTGACGGCACCTGCGTTCGATAATCGGCTATCGCCGCTCCTAAATGAAAAGCACCCACTATCATTCACGCTCACAGAGTGTTTAGATTCTTGTTCCATCGCTAAGTTCAGGCATTATTTTACCCTCAGTAATAATTTGTTTTGGGTTGTTAGAGTAGAACCAATTTTTTAGTTGCTTCAACTGATTACATCTACATCTACGTAATACCCTGCAAGCCACCGCGAGGGTGTGTGGCAAGGGGTGAAGATCACCAAGCATGCACTACTAACATGCAAACAAGCAACTATAGGGTCTCATGCAACTAGATTGTTAGTATCTATAGTATTTAAGGGTTTAATACATGCATCATGCTCTACAGACTATAAAATATTTCCCCTACCGATCCCTTTGCTATGCTGTCTATTCTGTTTTCTTATAGTGCGGGGGAAAATGCCATTTTGAATCCATCGGTACGACAATCTATCTCTCTAATATTATCAGGTAGAATCTAGCGTAATAAGCTGTTTTTTTTAATATGTACCTAACATCTTCAGTAAAGCTATAAGATTTAAATTTCTCTAATAGATTTAATCTGTACTTTAACTTACGCTCTGATAATGATTCCCACCCTAATTCTTTTATTAATTCTGAAACGCTACTCAACCTATCGTAACACCTTTGAACGAACCTAGCTGCTCTACGCTGCACACTGTCTAGTTCTCTGATCAAACATAATTCATTAGGATCCCATAAACTGGCTGCATATTCAAGGTGGGGCCTAACTAGTGAAAAGTAACATCCCTCTTTTGCTCATTTTGCTGATTAGGCTGTATCACACTGCCTGACTGCATTAAAAATGGCCGATTAAAAACCGGACACATATAAAGAAAATTTCTAAGGAAATATACGTTAATCGTTTTCATTGATTGAAAATAATACAAGTTTGTTCGCAAGAATGATGTGCCTTGAAACATTCAAATCACTCCAGTTGGCAGACATATTTCTACCCCAACACCACATTAGTAGTATATATAGACAAAAAAGACCCATGTCGAGAGATTAAGTGTCACGCCGAGGTAAAAGCATCCATTTTTCCCACGCACAATTCATGCGCAAACGAAGTCGAATGATTTTTGTTATGAATTGCGGATCACACTTCTTATGTTATTCCCAGAGATTTTTCTTCACTTATTGCTTTTCAACGAAATGTATTTTCGCGGCTGGTGACCGACCAGCCCCTGC
This sequence comes from Platycnemis pennipes, assembly GCA_933228895.1. Classification (NCBI taxonomy): domain Eukaryota; kingdom Metazoa; phylum Arthropoda; class Insecta; order Odonata; family Platycnemididae; genus Platycnemis; species Platycnemis pennipes. Next base: position 118,930,219 of record OW121850.1, read on the forward strand.
CATAAGTTCTTGCGATGGTTCTAAGGATGTAACTGAGATGTGGAAACTGCCGAGGTCTGCTGATTGGCAATCGTTTGTTTCCCCGTTCGCAGGGACCGCCCCTCGTCACGCCATGAGCGAGGAGTCGGTGGGGAAGGGGGGGAGGGCGCCGGCCCTGCCGCCCCTGGCCATGCCACGTCGAGGGATCCTCGGCCCTCGGTCGGCGCCAGTCCTCCGCTCGTCCAACCCGGAGAAGAAAATGGACGAGCTGCTGGAGTGCGCCGTCTGCCTCGAGAGGCTCCAGGATCCCCGCACGCTGCCCTGCGACCACACCTTCTGCTTGAAATGCCTCCAGGTTCAGGTGAGGCGCAGGCCCAACCCCGCTCCAGGAGCTAACCGCAAAGTTACCAGCACGAATGTCCATCTGGCTGGTGAGGGTGTTCTCACCAAGTACTAAGCACCAAGTGTGTGTAGTTCACATATCGGAATAGGGGTTTTTGACCCTTTTCCTATGCCTCCTGTTGTTTCCCAAGCTATCACGTTGTTATGTATATTATCAAAGGAAAGGCCATTGTTCTGGAGCAGGGATCGGCAAACTACGGCAAACTTGAAATGCCTCCAGGTTCAGGTGAGGCGTAGGCCCAACCCCGCTCCAGGAGCTAACCACAAAGTTACCAGCACGAATGTCGATCTGGCTATTGAGGGTGTTCTCACCAAGTACTGAGCACCAAGTGTGTGCAGTTCACATATCGGAATAGGGGGTTTTGACCCTTTTTCTATGCCTCCTGTGGTTTCCCAAGCTATCACGTTCTTATGTATATTATCAAAGGAAAGGCCATTGTTCTGGAGCAGGGATCGGCAAACTACGGCAAACTTGAAATGCCTCCGGGTTCAGGTGAGGCGCAGGCCCAACCCCGCTCAGGAGCTAACCACAAAGTTACCAACACTAATGTCGATCTGGCTGGTGAGGGTGTTCTCACCAAGTACTAAGCACCAAGTGTATGCAGTTTAAATAACAGAATAGGGGGTTAGACCCTTTTCCTATGCCCTCTGTGGTTTCCCAAGCTATCACGTTGTTATGTATATTTTATCAAAGGAAAGGTCATTGTTCTGGAGCATGGATCGGCAAACTACGGCTCACGAGCCAATGCTGTCGGTACATTAAGTAACTATTATGGTTTACTTTAATATATTTTACGCGAAATAGTACTTACGTTGAAAATGATCACCCAAACGCAACAGAAGCGACTTTAGGAAATATAGGTTAATTGATCACAATGATTTATATCGAAGAAAGCAATTCAAAAGAGATTTTTCTATGATTTAAATAAGTTTAATGATAATACCTTCACTCGTCAAATAATTCTACTTTACATTTGTATTGCAGTCGGTAGTAAAATATTTATGGATCCTGAATAGCTTTTAAATGCCGCGAGGCAGGTTTGACTCTTCCGTCTCAAAAGTTTGCCAGTCCCTGTTTTAGACTATATGTTTAACTCAGTACTGTCCGTTGTCCCCTTGCTCTGCTTACTATACATAATGAATTCTTTAGCATAAAATGTACGAAAGAATCTTGAACCAATGTTCTCTCTGCGAAGGGTATGCACTTCAGCTAGTACTTGGCCCAACGGCGTGTGATATTCATATTTCAGAATAGAGGGGTCAGTCCCATTCCCTGTACCCGTGAGTTCCCAGAAAGATCTGGCATGCATAAAATCACACAAACGGTGTTATTCATTCAAAGAGACCTTCTTATTGGGACTTTAAACTGTAGACAGCCTAATAATTTTCATTAAGAGTAGGCTAATTCCGACCGGTGGGTTTCTCTCTGTCCAGCCTTCTTCCGTTTTCAGGAAAATTCCTACCACTTCCGAATCACTCAGCTATCCTAAAGGGCAGAAAGTTGTTGTTGTTGGCCGTAATTGTTGGCAGACCGTAATTGTTGGCAGATTCGCTCGTGTACCTCAAATTCAATATTTGTATATTAAACTCATCAAAAAAGACTCGGATGTGCACAAGGCGTTTTCAGGAGTATAATCGGCCCTAGCATGTTGTCGTTCGAGTTTCAAGAAAGAAAGGAGGCTGATGGTCTCAGTCAAAGAGGCGATGTTCCATGCAGACAAAACCACTATCTTGACACTAGCAGTCAATCGCTGGTAAGCACTAATTAATTCGAAAAGAGCTTTTGCCGCCAAATTACCTAAATACTTCCTGAATTGAAGGTGTATTTTTCATCCGTCACATTTTTACAAGTGCTGTTTTTTATCCACGTTTTTACGAAAGAGTCATTCATTTCAACTTTATGCGGGCGTCTGCTTTAAGAAATCAGCAACCCCTCCTTCAACATACTTTACATTCTTTAGGAAATTCCACAGTCCTTGTTTGCTACACCTAGGAGTTTAGAATGTACTGTACTTGGCATGCTAGCCTATGGGTGACAATGAAGCCGGAATGGGGGCGCTTGTGAAAGATTTGGTTCCTCCTACTCCGTGCAAACTTTGCCTTTTGTATTTCCTCTAATGTACACTGAATGCGTATCTCCTCAAACATAAATAAAAATCGCCCCCAAATTCTATTGCAGTGGCATCTTCCTTATGTTAGTTAAGGGATGTATTGATGAATTTAATTCACAGGGGAGTTAATTTTTTTAAACTAAAAGTGGTCCTAATTAAACTACATAATCAACGCTTGCTTACTTGACGAACTTTCCTCTTGTTTCTTTGATGAATTATAAAAACGCATTTCATTATTCATCTTAGTAGTATAAGTTTTTGCTCGCGGTAAAACATATACTACTACGAAGATGAATAATTAAATGCATTTTTGCATTCACCTTACTTCTCTAATCAGCTTCGATGCCTCCTCCAGTACACCCTAACCTATTCGTGCAAGGAAAAAGGGCAAGAAAGGAGCCGGGAGCGTATTTTCCCTCATTCTCTGCGGTAGGAGAATGCACCGAAATTGTTATGTGCACCGCTGAGAGGATTGACTATCGCCCAGGCTACATGGCCTCAAAAAAGAACATAAGCTAAGAGCGAAGCCTGAAAGCGACCGGGGGGGATTTTCAAGGACGCGGTAATCAACGGCTCCCATCAACGATGATTATTTTTATTGCTACTGATGCTGAGACCCGTCGAGGAGATTTTTTTATCAAGTACTCTTCACACATTCGAACCGCGATCCAGACAGAAGAACCAAGCCCCCAATTTGCTCCAAAATGGGTACTAAATTGAGAGCATCCAGGTCAGGGGCAGATGGGATGAGGACAGGGGGTCCTATGAGCGTCGTCTTACACCCAAGAGAGCCAAGTTGGCACAGCCAACAATGGTAAGGGGCAACTGCCGGGAAACCTTAAGAAAGATGGATAGTAACAGGAATTAACTTTTTCAAAAGCTGTGTGATTACACTAAAGTGCTCTCAATTTTGAAAATGCGGTAGTTAACTTGGCTTTTTAGTGCTCAAACAGCCCAGGGTGCATCAAGAAATTTATTTTATTGGGTTTGAAATATTAGCATAGATGTGTGATTTTTGCAAGAAAAATACTGATTTCTATCTTGCACTTCCGTAACATAGATATAGTAGCGGTGCACTAGTGAAAGCAGTGATTTCAAAGGAAATCAATTAAACAAAGTTTTTTCAGTTTTTAAAATCAAGCAGTCTTGATTATGCCCCTTTGGATGAGTTGAAAGAACATAGAACAATTTAAGCTAATTACGCCTAAAACTTCAACTGTTGCTGGCTCTACTTTGTGGAATGACGGCATGATGGGATAAATGATTCACTTTGTACTTATTCCACGAATTTATTTTGACCCAACCGGTTTCGACGTTAGCACGTCATATCAGGGGACAATCTCCGAAGTTTCTGGGAGTGCAAGTCACATATACATAGCAGACATAGCATATACATAGCAGACAACTGGAACAGTTCCTAGCTTATTTAAACTCCTAGCACAAAGCAATTAAATTTACCATGGAATTAGGCCAACCCAAAATCCACTATTTGGACCTAACTATTTATATAGATAAAAATCAACACAAATTTGCAATTTACCGTAAGGACACATATTCCGATGTAATAATTCCGAATAATTCTTTCCACCATCACACTCATAAATTTGCAGTCATAAACTCCATGCTAAATCGATTAATATCCATCCCTCTCTCGGAATTCTTCTTTCAGGAAGAACTTAAAACAATACAAACGATCGCCCAAGAAAACGGGTACGGCAACGATACGGTTCAGAAACTACTAGATAAGAAACTAAGGTATAAAAGCATTTCACCCGTGTCATCTCTAAACAGATTATCCTTAGACAAGCCTAAGAAATGGTGTAAACTCCCATTTTTAGGTACTATTACCAACAAAATAACTAGACACATCCCTGGTGACCGACTCAGAATTGGCTACTATAATCCGGTAACCGTAGAAAAACTTCTTTTCAACTCCAAGGACAAGATTGATAGTTCCGAAAAATGTGGTGTGTATTTATTTGAGTGTGATGATTGTAATGGTGTTTATGTTGGACAAACAGGTCGTAAATTCACCATCAAAGCAAAAGAACTCAAGAAATATTTATTAAATAATGACCCAAAATCCGGGTTTGTAAAACATCTTATTGAGACTGGACACCATGGTAATTTTTCACCCAAGATTTTATATATCAATGACAAAGGGTTTAAACTGGATTTTTTTAGAGAATTTTGAAATTTTTAAGAGACTTAAGGTGTTCCTAATGTATTGGTTTTAAATGACTCTTCCGAATTTAAATGTTCTCCTTTTACCTCCGTGTCGCACCATGACCGTACGCAGCCCCTTCCTCTTCACCTTGACCATCGATGATTATCAATACCCCCACCTATTCTCCCACCCTTCCCCCCCCCGGTCCCCGTTCTCCCCCACTACCCCAATCCACTACCCTAGGTCAACTCCTTTTGACCCAACATTGCCGATTCAGTGGCTCTTCCTCCCTCAACCACTTCTCACCTAACCCCCACCCCCAGGAATTTTGTATATAATATATATATATATATATATATGTAACTTGCACTCCCAGAAACTTCGGAGATTGTACCCCTGATATGACGTGCTAAGGCCGAAACCGGTTGGGTCAAAATAAATTCGTGGAATAAGTACAAAGTGCATCATTTCTTCCATAATTACGCCTAAATTAGGATTTCACGTAACTTATGCTTCACGGAACCCAATTCTGTCTATGCCGCCCAAGGATGTACTTTCTTTCACATTTCGCACCGGGTGAAGTAATGACGATGCCTAATTTTCGCCTAAAACCTTTCCAGCATCATTATTAAGTCAATAATCCTAAGATTTGTTTAACGCATTTTCCTGCTCAATTTCCTCTCGACGATTGGCTTCATCAGGCCATCATGTCTCGAGATGTGACCTATTAAATAATCCCGTCCTCTTTTAAGGTTTTCAGCCGACTCATCTCTTTTCCTTCTCTTTTCAGCACCTCTTTGTTCGGTACTCGGTCGATGCTTTTATCTTCACTATTCTTCTGTACAAAAACATTTCCAATACTTCCAGCCTTGAGTTCTCTGTCGCTGTTATCGCCCATGTCCCACTGCCATAAGGAAGCATGCAACAGATGCAAGTTCTTATGAAGATTTTTCTTACTTCAAAGCTTGTATATTTTCTTTCGGCTCTAAGTAGTTCGGTAGTATGCCCTCTTCGCTTGGACTGTTCTGCTATTTTTCCTCCATGCATCGTTCATCGCTGGATACTCGAAAAGGACCAAATCCAACTTTTCGCAATGCGCTAATTGTTAGAACCTTATTTTATTCGAGAAAAAACACGGTGACGCATAAAAATGCCCAAAAACAACTGAAACCTCCGCGAAAATCCTGTGTTAATGGAAGGAATATTTAGGGGAGCTTGAAAGAACTTTAAAGGAAAATGAACAAAATTTTGATTCAATAAACTTGGACAGTTTCGTATTAAAATTTGACGGTAGACAGAAGTTGACAAGTAACTATTTAAGAGTTACCTCTGCGTATCGTTGATCAAGATAGATAGGATCCCCACACCGGAAGGAATGATAAAAGAATGGGAGCAAAAGATAGGAAAATGAAACAAGCCATCATCCGGTGCTGGATCTTTGGCCCTCCAATTCGCATTTCTCAAGACTGATTTACCATCATAGTTTAATTATTTTAACATTTTGGAAGTTTTCGCTTCTTTATAGTCGTAACGTATCCTTGGTCCTCAGGGGTCCTCGCCATTGGGCGCCCATGACAACAGTGCAGGGGTCATCAAGTGCCCAACGTGCCGCAGGGAAGCCGTCATTCCCCGCCACGGTGGCATCGCCTCCTTCCCGACCAACGTCTATTTGGAGTCGTTGCTTCATCTCCTCTCAGAAAGGGGACACACTTCACCGACGACGCCTCCGCAGACTCCGCTGCCATCTACGAACGGATGCTCGAAGTGTGGGAGCAACGGTCAGCTACAGCTCTATATATGCGGGCATTGCCAACAGGTTAGTTAGTGGTGTTACTTTATCTTACTTTTTCAGCGCACCCATTCGCTCGACAATAATTTCCCCTGCTGTAAAATGATTTTCAAAGGTAAGGTGATGATGTCTATAAATTCTTCGGCGGCATATTAGTGACCAGAATCGCGGAGTCGATTTTATTGGAATTTAAAAAAACCCTTGGATTTTGACATAATGTATATGACTTGAAGTGATGAAGAGGTATGAATAATTACCATTCCAGAAAGTTAACTATTTACCTGAAATACTGACACAAACTGATGGCGACTTAATTTTTCGCGAATAGACAAAATTATATCAAGTGGTTAGCAGAACGTTGCTATTGATTCTTTGAAGAAATCAACTATGTAACGAAGTTCATCAGAGCATTTAAATCTTGCTTCAATTGATACAATAAAAAAATCATCATCATGGCTCAACACTCCTTAGATTGTTAACCGATTCAGGCATCACACAATGGAAGTGAGACATACTGGATGAGTAAAAAACTGTAGCAAGTTTCTACAAATTATAATTGTGGAAAATCATAAATACATTTTCCACGTATATAATTTGCGGAAAAACACAAGTTTTTAACTCACCCAACACTCCTAAGATTCGTGTGACGCAGCTCTGCACTCGATTCTCCAATAGGATAACCTCTTCATATTAGCATAATTCTCCTCTTTGAAACCCTTACAAACTTGCGCTACATATTTCAGGCTAGGTCTTCCTTTTCCATTCTTCCCATTCACTTTTCCCTCGAGGTTCGTCTTCATCAGGTCATCATGTCTCAAGGATTAAAATGTCACGTATCAATTTAATGTTTTCAGAAGGCTTACTTTTTCTTCCTCTCTTATCAGGATCTCTTCGTTAGTCACTCGGGTCTATCCATTTAATCCTTAATACTAAATTCAATTAAAGTTTATTCCAACTTCCAGGTTCTGTGTAAAGAGTGCCTTCCTGAGCACTCGAAAGAAATGAAAGAAGAAATGTTGGCCATTCAAGAGAAAATCAAAGGAGTCACCCTGAGACTTGAAGAAGCCGAAAAGGAGTTCTCCGTAAGTAAATAATTAAAACCTAAGCAAAACTTCAAGTCCGAGTTTATTTTTTAAAACTAATGGGGCCAGATAGTTTCTGATTAATATGCTGGGTAAGGAATTGTTCCAGTATATTTTTTCGCAAATGTAAATAATTTATGTAACTTTGAAGAATATAAGAAGTATGTAATTACGACTCGGAGTGAGGGAAAAACGTGAGCAGTGCTATTCTAACATGACTTGGGAGTTGCTAAAATAGAAGTGAGCAATGAGTTGGGAGTGGACTTATTATTACATATAGCCATCTATCAGAAAAATGGGTTTAGATAGACAGAAGCTCTTCTGAATATTCCCAAGTGCCAGGATCTATCTCTCTTCAGCGTACTCTTCTCCAGATCATATAGCTGCTCTTCTACCATGTCAACATAGCCGAGATACCGTTCACATTACCTTACGGAAAATATTAAAATCCCCTGAATAACTCGTTTCCTGGGTTTGGAATGTCAAGACTAGAGCAGATAAATTTATTCAAGAGTGCACGAAATCATCTAAAATTCATTGTTCGTTTTTAAAAAAAACTTGGTGTCATAAATTGCCAATTAGGGTCATCATCATCATCTGCCAGCAATACTGAGATTGGTTTGACGCAGCTAGTCACTGAATTCTTTTATCAGCTAATCTCTTCATATTTATGAATTTTTTCTCTTTCACATCCTTCATCACTTGTTCTACACATCTCATACAAGGCCTTCCTTTGCCATTCTTCCCGTCAACTTGCCGTTCAACGATTGTCTTAATCTGGCCATCATGTCTTATGATGAGGCCGATTAAGTCTCCCGTCTTATGGTTTTACTTCTCGTTTTTTCCACTCTTCTTAGAACTTCCTCGTTACTTACTAGGTCGATACATTTAATCTTCATCATTCTTCTGTGGCACAACATTAAGAATGCCAACACCCATTTCTTCTCCACTGCTATCAACGTCCATGCCTCGCTGCCATAAAGGAACATGCTCTAGATGTACGTTCTGATGAATTATTTCCTTACTTCTACACTTTTATAAACAGCTGTAAGTAGATTCTTCTTTGGAGGAATGCCTCCTTTGCCTGGGCTATTCTACTGACTATTTCTTTCTTGCTTCGTTCATAGATGCGAGATAAATTGAGTTCCTCAAACAGGAGGACTCGTCCATGCCAAGTCATAGTAGTTGGGTCGGTGACGTACCGGCCTGGTTCTCCGACATTTTTGCTGTTACTATGTTTTAACATATTTGCAGTCTCCATTAGTATCTGTCTATATAATACACAAGGTTCAGCACGGAGTAGGAGGGGCCTAATCCTTCCCAAGCGCCCCATTCTGGCTCCATTGTCACCCATAGGCTAGCATGCATATCCCTCTTCCAGTACATTCTAACCTTCTTGGTCTGGACGGTCTGGACCATAGTTGGGATTAACGATTAAAAAAATAACGATTAAAATTAGTCGTTAAAGATCTGGTTAACTATTTAATTTAATCGTTACTTTTTAGAAAATTTAAATTTAAATCGTTACTTTATGCATTAACTGATACAAAACTAAATTCAGTTAATTTTTGACAAATGTCGATCTGTTCTAATTTGGGCGCAAAGGTTACCCTACAGACAAATGGGAAAATAAAACGGTATCTAAGAATGCAAGGGTAGTTGTGCAAGAATGCAATGAATAGGCCCAGACGAATACATCCAAACAAAAGCGGAATGAGGAGAGTGACCGCCAAATTTTAGGAACACACTGCTCTGACGAGAAAACACGAAACCACGCGAAGACAATGTCCTGGAGGGTTCGTATGCCTTAATCGGTGACATCATGTCGTCGATACTACATAGTTGAAGCTGAGAAAGAAGGGTCACCTAAAAACCTATCACGGATAACGAGGGGGAGGGGTACATTCAAACTAACGTATCTGTTGCAATGCGCCAGTCATCGTATGCCTCAATCGGCCACATTGCTTCGTCAATCAATCAGCCCCCAGGGAATCGCGAGAAAAGGTTCGCAGGCACACCCTCAGCATCTACTGTAACTCTATACAAGTCAAGGGATGAAAATAGGGATCTGAAGACCTTAAAATCGACCTTGGCATCTTTTTTAAACCTATGATTCGCCAGTTTTGTAACCTCATTTCACCTTTTGTAAACAATGTGACCTTTGACCCCTGAGTTACCCTTGAAGGTCAAGGGATGAAAATAGGGATCTGGGGACATTACCATCGACATTGGCACCTTTTGAAACCTATGATTCGACACGTTTTAGTATAATTTCACCTTTTGTCACCCTTTGACATTTGACCCCTGAGTAACCCTTGACGGTCAAGGGATGTAATGAGGGATCTGTAGCCCTTAACATCGACCTTGACACCATTTTAAACCTATGATTCGACAGGTTTGAAGCGGTGATTCATTTTTTCTAACCCCTGTGACCTAGACCTTGACCTTTCAGGGGTCACGGTTGCAATTTTCGACCTCAAAAGTTCTCCCATTGTGTTTTTTGCGCCCAAAAACCTATTAGTTAAAAGTTTCGCTAAATAATTCTCTTTTTTGTACTTCGAATATTTTAACATTGAAAGCCAATAAGGCAAAATTTGGATTTTAGGTTGGACCCTATTTCTGGGGTCAAAAGGTCATATTTTTAATAATTTGCGTAGACTCAACAAAACTTACAACCTTTTTCTAGCCAGGTACCAAATTTCATCTATGTGGCTCGAAAGGAAGTGCCTAAAATTACAGGTCAGAAATGACACACGATCAATGGGACACTCAGTATAACTAAGCCGTTTCCGCTGAAATTTTACGATTGTGAAGGGATACTTCACATAGCAAAGTGAGGATCGATATCAAAAACTAACCTTAAAGCACTTTCTACCGCTCAGAACAATCTTTGGCAGCAAATTACAGACGCACCATGGTTCATCAGAAAGTCGTACATTCACGAAAACTTAAAAATCCCGGAATTGGAGCTCCACCTCAGAAAAATCGCCGAATCCTGTCAGCAGCCACTAGGAAACCTAACCAACAACACCCTGGACACTAAGGGCCGGTTTTATAATGTCTGGTTAAACCTCTAGTTAGTTAACGTGGACGTTAAGTTGAGGTGAAGTTTAACCTGAGGATGGGTTTTATAAAGATAAGCAGACCTCCGGTTAGTTGACTAGAACCCTAGAGACGGATGTGTGTAATTAAGACAATTCTCATACCGTGAATACGTCAGAACTGGCTAAACAAATGAAAAACGATTTTAAAAATCGCCGCGGCGAAAGCATTTTCAAGTTGTAAACTTACGACACAAAAATTAATTATCACCAATTCACCGTATTTCTACCACATATATCTCATTAGTCAGTGTCTTTATTTATCATTTCCTTGGACAATTAGTTTAAATTTCCTCACTGAATGAAAATGGCCAAGAAAGTTCAGACATTATGATTCCCACCCAATTCATTTCCTCTTTTTTCTCGAACTTCTAGCTGATGGAATTGCAACGAAAATCCCCAATTCAAATATTTTGAAACAAATGGATACGGATGGAAGAAACTACAATGAATTTTTTCAGTATTCGCTTTGTTTGTCAAAACAAAAGACCATCAGAGTCTCTATTACCACAGCATCCAACTTGCCAAAGTAACTAAAAAAGTAACTTTTAACCTAAAAGTTACTTTTTAACTTTAATCAGTTACTTTTTCAGAAAATTAAATTTTAACTTTAAGTAGTTACTTTTTACAGAGATTAACTTTAAACAGTTAATTTTTTTTGGTAACTTTCCCAACTTTGGTCTGGACAGACCCACAACACGCGAAATCGCCCTCTTTTGAGTCTCTCCGTTTCTCCCCGGGTGCTGCTCGAAGGCCCGCTTCGAGCAGTTGCGGTCGCAGGTGGAGGCGGAGCGGGAGCAGCGGTTGGCGCGCGTCGCCGACGACTCCCGGCGTCTTCTGGAGCGCGTGGGGGCGCTGGAGGCGGCGCGGCTGCAGGGTGGCTGCGCTCTTCGGGAGCGGCTCCACAACGCGCTCGAGAGCTGCTCAGAGAACGTGTTCGAGGACACCGCATCCGAGAGCAAGGTGAGGAGCTACATCTGTTGCTTTCCCGGCCTTATCTGTTGAGTGAAGAATTCCTCTCCGGTGTTCCCCCGGGCCTTCATTCCTGCAGACGTTTCGAAAAGCGACCCGGCCATCTAATTCAGGGTTCCCGAATACCTTTTCACTAAAATTCGGGCTCCGTTTCTGGCGGCGCCTAAGGCACCAAATAGCGACTTGTACCGGTGAGCGTGCTCACCCTAACCAGCCGTGCTGGGAAAATTAATATGGGTAGGGGATAGAAGACTATAAATAACGCGAGAGTGACTATGTTTTTAGGAAAAGAGAAACTAAGGTAATGGCCAATGCTTGAGACATCGAGGCTGAAACATAAGAAACTTAAATCTTCTTTTGGCGGTTTTGATTATTCTTTTGTGTCATTTTTGAATATTTTAATCTGGCCGCGATCGGTGGTCACGTTTGGTTTCGATATCATTTTAAAAGGCTTGGTTTTATATTATAAATTAAATAAATTGTGTCCTACATAAAATACTACATATGTGGCTTCTATGTTCGAAACAAATAGGTAACTGTGTTTTGGAAACGACAAAAAAACATAGGCACATCGCGGTCCGCCCGGCAACTCGGAAATCTCATCGGCTCGTCACCCAATCCTAAGCTCTTAATCACTTGTAAACACAAAGAAAGTTCCCTATATACTTGAACAAATTCGCACGATTTCCAATCCATTCCGTTTCTCCAATCCCACTTTGCATTATATCGAAGAGAGTGAAATTTTAAGGATTTTCTTGTCGAATGGAGTACAGCCTTACGCCATCTCTCTATTCTGTCCTAATTTTAATAAATTTCCCTTCTTCATACTTCTCACTTACCTCACCCTAAAATGTCGTCATTATATCATCCTCTCTCATCATTTTTCACATCTCTGCTCCACACAATGCTACACTCCATTTCAGACTCTTTCTCAGTCTTCTCCTAATTACTGTGAAACATTACCATTTATCTGTTTTTTCTTATGAAAAAATGTCTCTTTCTCTAACACAAGTCATTTCCTAACATCAACAGCAGCATACCCATCCTTCTTTCAAGACACTGCTGAAGAAATTATGTTGTTCTGCGAATTCAAAAGTTTTACATCTTACCTTTTACGGCTACTCTAGTTTACTACAACACTGGGAAATTACATGTCTAAACATTTCTTGCAATATAAGCTTTTATATCATTCTCACTGACCTGTGATAATATTAGTGATGTCTGCAATCCTTACAACCCTTTGGTAACTCACTTAATAATACCTAGTCATTTAATAATCTAATTGACTGAATGCATTCCTCTTACATTTATTCCTAATTAAAGCCTTTTCCTGGCATTCAAGGATTATTTCATAGCATCATCTGATAAACTCCTGCGATAGCGGCTAACCAGATAAAGCTCCTTGCCCACTTTCCTATCACTCTGATTTCCCGTGAGCCAACATTTCGCAATCTGAGGCAAGCATGAATTTCGGATCTGTCTCCAGTCCCCAGGTTTATTTATAGTTATAAATTAAATATTACAGTTTTAATAGACGTTATCAATACGACGAACGGAGTGATGAACTCAGAGTGTTCTCCACAGGGCACTGAATTAGGGACCGGAAAGTTAATGAAAAAAATGACACAGCCGGGACTCGAACCTGGGTCCTCGGAATGGGAGGTCATCAATCTATCCACCACACCGATACAATATTCTCGACCTAATTGGCTCCACCTACTCCCATCCCTCAGGTGGAGATGCTCCTGAAGGCCCGGAGGGAAGCGACGGGGCTGCTGACGGAGGCTTCGCGGTGGAGTGAGCAGGCGCAGTCACCGCTCACCTTTGACCGCGCCAACTTCCGCATCCTGGACCCGGAGGACGAAGAGGACGAGGAGGAGGCGGAGGATGAGGGGGAGGAGGATGAGGAGGAGACGGAGGAGGAGGAGGAGGTGGAGGAGGGGGGCGGTAGGGAGAGGGGTGGAGGTGCGGTGATTGCCCAGCAGAGGGAGCCGGATGCGAGGGGGCGTGGCGGCGGCGAAGAGGCCAAGAGGAGGAGGGAGGGCGAGGGGGGGCCAAGGAGGAGGTCCGCAGCCAGGGCCCTGCCCGGCACCCATGACGAGCTGTCCCTCTACTACAGGTGAGTGCGGCCAAGCTAGATTGAACTAACATACTCGGAACTTCTAGTGCATCCAGGACTCAGAACACAAATCATGTGCCATCAACAGGTACCTTTTTAATGCTTACAACTTTCACTCCAATATTACTATGTAGAATTGGTTAATTTTCTGGAGTAGTTTGGTCGATAAGAGAAAACACCAATTTAGCCGACGTTTCGCCCCTTTATTGCGGCATCATCAGGGCTATTTGATACATAATTGAAGTTTTTACATTTTCCAATATTACTGATTGAATGAAACTTTATGGGCATATCTCAAGAATGGAATTGGTGTCTCTCTTCCAAATACTGTGATCTGAGTCCTTGAGGGGCCTTCCGAATATAATGTTGATTTTTCCACATTTTCACCCCTTTTTGACTTCTTAAAAATCACAATAGCAAATATTCCACAGAGAAAAAAATCATTCGTCTTGACCGGGACAAGGTCAAATCCCGGTCAAGGCGAATGATTTTTTCTCCGTGGAATATTTGAAATTGTGCAATTTCAGCGGGGAACGCCGCTAAAGTTTTCACGGCCAGTTCGTCAGAACTTTGAATTTCTTAAAAATCAATTCTCCGAGATTTCCTTTCGAGGATCCCTGCACAAATTTTACCGACATAAACAGAAGAAAAATATCTTTCTTCCTCCGATTAAATGAGCATCTAGTGATTCCTCACTCCAGTTCCTTGATCGTAAATAAGTTCAGGATTAACAGCCAATCATGAAAAAGGTTTAACGGAGGTATGACGTGGGTACAGAGTTTTAAATGTCTGGCACTTGAATCTCAAATTCTTAATTTCTTTTTAAGATGGCAATACTAAAAAACCCTACTTATAAGTCTTCATTGGTGAGCAATTCCTATCAACTGGAGCTATTATACTGATCTCATATGACTGGCACATCCACGGAAACTTTGGGTACACCTTACGTTTCTTCCATACTTCATATTATTCTCCACCAAATGAGGATTCCACTATTCCTCTGAAGAATCTCATTCACCACATTCGTACTTCACACTCGTTCTTCACATTCCCGGTGGTGTGATATTACCCTAATAGTTGAAGTATCATAAAATCATATTCTACTGCTAAATATTTTCAGGTCTGCAGCTGCCCCCTTGACTTCTCAATCAAATATGTAGTTATTAATTTGAATTTTAATCCTCCTGCATTGAGAGTACCACGAGGATCCGAGGAGTATACCAACTTCACACACCAATTTCCAATTGATACAATTGGATTTCGAATTGATTGCAATAAACAGCTGTTTTACAGCACATCACATTACATATGTTTTTCCTCGATGGCTCAATCATACCTAACACAATCCCCCCTTAAAAAGCATCATCGACGACCTGCAGGACTCACTCGTACGTTTTTACATTGTGTTCGGGATTATTCCGTACCGGAATCAATCTCGAACGATTCAAGCACACTCCCCCTGATCCTCCACCACATAAGTCTGGGAATCCCTGCACCTCAGCCACCATACCAACCCGATGCCCTTATTAACAGCAGTCTCTGTGGAATGTTCACCCAAGGGCCTCTCCCCACAGGAGTCGTGCCATGACCTCCCCCCGCTGGCGGTGGGGGGGTTCCAGGAGCTCCGGGAACAGCGCCCCCGGGGAGCTGTACCGTCCGTCCGGGTTGTCGGTGGCGCCGTGGCGCGGCGGCAGCGAGCTCTATGTGGCGGCGTCGGACGGCGGCCGCGTCTCCGTGTTCGCCCGACGGAGCGGCGGCAGTGGATGGAAGTACTTGAGGACGCTCTCGGCGCCGCCGCCAAGAGAGAGGATGCTGTGTCCCTTCGGCGTGGCCTTCTCGGAGGCCAGGGCAGAGGTCTACGTCACCGGTGGGTATTCTGACTATTCGAGGTCGATATTTGCCGGTTAAAAACTGGTCTGGGACAGTCTTGCTCCAAACCAATTATTATTATTAGTATTCAACCGGCGAAGGTAAGTTTAAATGGAAATTTAATTCCTCCCACCCCCTAAATTTCACACGATGTCCCTCTTCAGCCCCTCATATCTCCTGCCACCCATCATTCCATCCAAGCTACCTGTTCTTCTCCTCCCTCTTCCCCGCTTACCCAACGCTCTTCCCTCAATCCACGAAGTCAAATAATGAAATCATAAAGAGGAGGGAGGGACTCCGGAAATGAGGTCGAATGATATCCACACCCAGGACTCGCGTGTGGGCAGGGTGGTGTTTTAGGGACAGTTCGATCACTCACAGGAATCACCTTTCTACTTTCCAGACAAATGGTGCCATTGCATCCACGTGTACGACTCTGAGGGCACTTGGCTCCGCCGGCTCTGCAAGTCCGGCCGCGGACCCGGCTGCCTCTCCTCGCCGGAGGGCATCGCCGCCTCGGACGAACACATCTTCGTCGCCGACACTGGCAACGATCGCGTGCAGGCCCTCAACGCAGCCGACGGCTCTTTCGTGACCTTCGTCGGCTCCGACCCGTCCTCCATAAAACGGGAACAGGACACCGAACCCTCGCCCGGTTCCGGCTACCTGACGCAGCCCACAGGGGTCGCCCTGAGCGTTGACCTGACCAAGCTGGTAGTCTGCGACTCCGGGCACAACCGGATCAAGATCTTCGACACCAGTGGCCTCCGATCCGGCGACCCAATTGTCCCGAGCCGGCCGGTCTGCGTCTTCGGCTCGCTGGGCAGCCAGAAGGGTCAGCTGCGGACGGCTAGGGGCGTGGCCATCGACCGGATGGGCTTCCTGGTCGTGGCGGACTCGGGGAACGCTAGGGTGCAGATATTCCGGCCGAACGGGACACTGGTCAGGGTTTTCGGGAGCAAGGGGAAGGAGCCTGGACAATTCGGCTATCCCATTGCAGTCCACGTGGGACCACTCTTTGAGCTGTTCGTTAGCGATGCGACCAACCACAGCGTCAGCGTGTTCTAGTGACCTTGTGACCCCTCGCTTAAAAGTTCGCGAAGTATTAATAACCAGATTTGATCTTGGAGATAAAAGGAGGCACGAAAGGTTCACAGTGATAAGAATTACTAGCACGGACTTCGAACTAGGCTGACAATAATCATGACACGAGTCCACCAACTCACGGTTGGATGCAAGCAGCGAATGTTTTCGTTGTGGAGAGTGGATTTAAATCAGGGTCATTTTTAATTTCACTGTCAAAACTATGAGAGCAATGGTTACTTATTGACTATATAATGAAAGCAATTGTGAGACGGGACTGAGCTTTTCAAGTCTTGAGGAAATCAGCCACTCCTATTTGCATTCGTCTTCATCCAAACTATATAGCAATACAAGAAATTGCCAATCTCTTTCTGTATTTAAGTGAAGAGGAAAGAATTTTACTGAATATCTGACGTATTTGGAATGGCAACACAATTTCAATAAAATAACTAACTTCTCAACGATTAAAAATTTCTTCGTTTTATGAAGTTTATTCGGTTCATGGTAGTTTTCTGGGGGGCAGAGCAGGTAGAAGGTCATTAGCGAGGGTCTCTGCTCGCGATCGGCCAAATCTGGACCCTAGCTCGGCTTCGACCCTCATCAGCGACCGGACTCTCACGGCAAGGGGCCGCGAGGACGAAACTGCCATTAACCTTTGCCTCTTTTACTGCCAGAACCATAGGAAATCGAGATGTATAGCACATTAACTACGGCTGAGGAACATTCAGCAGCAGCTTATCCAACCAAAATTTCTTTACATGCTTTTCTGCAGAGCGCCAGGAATCCTTAGGGTTTATACAAAGAACCTTTCTGTAGAAACTTTTTCCTCGTTAAATGGTTCTACAGAAAATATTCTACAAAAATGGCTTTTGTAAAAGGTTTTAATGTCATTAGATTTTCTCGGGATTCTGAGTAAAACCTTGTTCGGTTAAGGAAGTTATATAAAATGTTTTCCCATCGACCCTTAGAAAGTACTCTCTCTATAAGGAATGAACAGGATAGTCAGGAAACAGTCATTAAAATCAGAGAAATTTTGTGATAAGGCATTCCAGAGTAGCGTTACATAGAAAAATAATGCTAAAAACATAATTAATTTTAATTTGATTAATTACAATTAATAAATGAAATATAAATAAAATTATCAATTTTAATATTAACGGTGATTTATTTTATCAATAATCATCTTGTTTGACAAAAAAATTAATCGCCGCATATAATGGCTCCAGATAAGCCTATTGTTTTTTCTGTATTTCCTCGCATTTTTCGGGATATTAAAACCGAAATTGAACTGTATGACTTCCGTACAGAGCCAAAATCTGCTATGTTTTGTAAATGATAATTTGATTCAAATCAAAATCACTCAAAATGGTCAGACGTACTTTGCTTATAATATGTTATTCTCCCAATTCAGTAAACATAATTATCATTTTTGTAAAAACAAACTCAATCAGTTTGTGAATTTAATTTACCATTGAAATCACAATTTTTCTGAAACCTATCATTATTTAACTTTTATTAGTTTGTCATTAATTGTCAATGGATACATTTGAAGTGCTTCCTGTGAATGATTGCCATAGTTTAGGTAATTCACTAGTATTCCTATGTGTGGCTTCACTATCTCCTTGCCCACGTAGCACTTTAAATCCAGAATAACATAATACTGCTTCCGATTCGCGGAGTATGCTAAGTGTACGCCTTACATGTGACAGAGACTTGCTCAGTTTTTACTGCCAAACCAAATGAAGAGACCCTAATCCTGCATTTAAACCTGGTCCTATACGCTACTTTTCTTTGCATGCATAGCTCTAATTCTCGAAAATGCATCGCTTGTCGATCAAAAAAGTATCCACAGCACCTATCATAGGTACACTTACGTAGGTATCGAGAGAAAAAAATAAAACTTCGAGCGTAACATTTAAGACACCAATTAGTTGAAATTCAAAGCTAACGTTTTTTTTGCTTTTACAAACAGAGATGGGAACTCTTGGTTGTAGAACCTGTCGGTAGACATACGTTGTATAACTGAACCTGCCTGGCACGGCCTGGAAACCCAAAGATTGCGGGTTCAAATCCCACCTAATGCAAGAATGTTGTCTTAGTTTTGATATGAGGTTAAGTGATGCCATGTTTCTAAAGCAGTTGACCACCGATTTCTACCATGACTACGAAGTCGAGTGCTGAAATAATGGTAAACATGGAGGGACTCCGGGGACGAGTTCACATAGCATCCGCACCGAGGAAGCCCTCTGGGCAAGGAGACATTTCAGGGACAGGATAACACGCCCATTTAAATTGGGACTCGCCCTCCCCTTGCTGGGAGAAGGGGAATGGAAGGTTTGTGAAGGAGGGCTACGAAGGGGAGAGGTACCTCCGCGTCTCGCAGCGTATGCCTTTGCTTGCGTGCGGTCGGCTTGAATTGGCCGAGAGACAAGCCATTATGGGAGTGTGGAAGGGGGCTGCGGAGGGAGGAACGGCCGTCTATATTCTTCCCCCTCCGGCGCACGCGCTCGCCATCGCTCGAACAAAGTGTTGCCACTAGCATTTCCCACGGAGGAGAAATGAGGCGGGAACATTCGAAGCAATACGGCCACCGCGCCGGAGATGACCCTGCAGAACGCAGTTGGCTTGAGCGCACCGAAACGAAAAGAGGGTGGGCGCCGTTGAAACTATTGCCACTCAGTGGTGGTAAGTTATTCAGGGGTGGCGACCGACAGCTGAGGTCATGCGCGCCGATAAAGATAGGTGGCTGATTGGGTAGTGGTAGGAATTTCTCGGGGGGCCGAAGAAAGGGTGGAGAGAATTGCGGCGCTAGCATTTGCCCAAGGAGGTTGGTTCGCGACTGCATGAGTCAAGTTGTCTGAGGAATCTTATTAATTTAAATACGAGTACATGCCTGCTAAGTGATCCTTACTTCACAAAGAAAATTACCTAAGCTATTGAAAGTCATAAGTATCACAAGAAATACGATGTAAGGTCGAATGATTTCTTTTTTATGATAATTTTAATCAGCTCGACTATGGAGTCAATTCAGCATTTACTTTAAAGAAATAAATTCATGTACTCAATGGATTTACTAATTTATAACACCAGAATATTACTATCAAACATTATGTTATAATATTTTTCTGAAATATGCTTTAATATCTCATTAGTAATGATATTATTCATACGCCATACATTTTACATAGAACGAATGCAGCGCCACTTGAAGACAACTAACGCATTTCGTCTGCTATAAGCGCAGAAATTGGTGGATTTAGCGAAAAATACGGTGGGTTGATGCCTTTTTTTTCGTGTCATTTTATTTCTTGTGAAATTACGCATACAATATCAGTTTTTTGCAAAAATGACATGACACTATGGTATTTTTCAACGTCATATTCCCATGTGACGGCCATTCTCGCCGTTAATCGTATGTAATTTCAAATGTAATTTGTAGAAAAAGGAGTATGGGTTGGTATAATTATCTTTACTTTATTAGATAGAGGAACTTTAGTTCTATAAGTGCTGAAAATATAAAAAAAATGACATGACTTTCACTTTTCGGATCAACCTCCTTAACAAAAGTCGCCAAGGGTTCCTTCGACACTCTACGATCTACCTAACTGATTGCATGCTTGCTTTACTATTTTCATCTTCTTTAAAATTGAAGTATAGACTAGTATATTATTACTAATCCTTTTTTATAGATGATATGAGTGCATGTTTGGTGAGAATTCACCCCCTGCCACAAACCTTTATGGTGGCTTGCAGGGTAGTGCGTAGATGTAGATAGATGGAACCACATGGACGGACATGAAGCCAATCACTCCGATGGTAACCCGAGAGATCTTTATCAATTTATTCACTACGAAAAACCGAAGCCATTGATCTATCAGACGGATCAAATCCTATAAGTCCGACCCTGTCCTAAGTCCGAATCGCACAATATTAAAGTTGAAACTCTTATTGAACTGAAAAATCTCTGACAAATAAGTGACAAACATATTGAAAAATAGTTATATGGCAGTCCAACTGCTAGCTGATTCTGACCATCCCTTCCATTCCTATCCTAATACCTTTCCTCCCGGTCTGAAGCGCCTATTAGTGCGGAAACAGACTTGAAAACACCCATGAACTGCTAGCTAAAAACTGAAATTGGACATAAAATATTACAATAAATTAGCATGTCTAATGCGATGCATATTATATTATCATCATCCTTAGAGGTCAACAATCCTTAAATTGATTTGTTGCAGCTCTCCACTTGATTCCCCCATCAGCTAACCTTTTCATATTTTTATCTAGTTTTTATTATTCACATCTTTTACCACTTGTTTTATAAAACATATGCGAGGCTTCCCGTTCATTTTTCCCTCGACGACTTAATTCATTAGACCACCATATCTCAAGATATAGCCGATTAGATTTTCCCATCTTCATTTTAAAGTTTTCAACTTATTTTTCATGTATCCCTCTCTCCGTTAGTGACTCATGAGACCCATTTTCTCTCCATCATTCTTCTGTAGCACCACATTTCGAATGCTTCCGACGTCCGCTTCCCTGCTGCTGTCATCGTCCATGCCTCACTTCCATAAAGAAGTGTGTTTCATAAGCATGTTTCGATAAATTATTACCTTACTTCCGCGCTTGTATCTCCAGCAATGAGTAGATTATTCTCTTGGTATAATGACTTCGTTTATTCTACTGACTACTTATTCACCAGCAACAAGTAGATTATTCTCTTGGTATAATGCCTTCGGCTATTCTACTGAATATTTCTTTCTTGCTTCGTTCGTCGCTTGTTTCTAGTCTTTCCAAGTACAATACTTTCTCATCACTTTCAGCTTTTGTCTTCCTTTTTTAAAAGCTTTAGGAGGTGGAAGGTGTTGTTAATTATACTAATGTATCGATGAAATCCCCTTAGATGTTATTTTAAATCGCAGTTGCAATAGTTATGCAGGGAAAGCGACCGACAGCTAAAGCTATTTAGCCATTTAGGATAGGTGGGTGATTAGGAAAGGAGAGGGGTTTTTCATAGGATAGAGGGAGAGTAAAGCGAAACCCGGCACCGGCATTAGCCTTCTATTAACGAAAGGTGCCAAGGGGTCCACGGTTTTTACGTCCCATCCGATGGACGGAGTAGTGAACTAGAAATGGTTTCCACACAGTGTTCAAATAGGTGGCCTGTGTTCAAACAGATTTGAACCCGAGATCTCGATATGTAATTTTTAATGTTTACATTGAGAAAGACATCAATGAAATCAAAGTGAAGTCTTCTGGAGTGAATTTCCTCGGAGAAAAAATTAGCATGCTGCGATTCGCTGATGACAGCACTCGTATCAGAGACAGAGAAGGATCTGAATAACCCTCTAAAAACCATTGAAAGAGCAATTGCTAGATATCATCTGAAGATCAATAAGAAGGAAACTAAGATAATGGTGTGCAGCAAGAGAAAAGAGGCCAGAACCAACGTTAAACTAGGAAAACAAAAACTGGAAGAGGTGAGAGAGTTCTGTTACCTTGAAAGCCGAGTAACCAGCGATGGACGAAGCAAGAAGGAAATAGTCAGCAGAATAGCCCAGGAAAAGAGGGGATTATAGGCATTCTATCAAAAGAAGAATGTACTACCCGCTGGAAATACAAGCGTAGAAGTAAGGAAACAATTCATCAGGACGTACATCTGGAGCGTTTCTTTATGGCAGTGAGGCATGGACAATGACAGCAGCGGAAAAGGGTGGAAGCATTCGAAATGTGGTGCTACTGAAGAATGATGAAGATTGCATGGATCGACCGAGTAAGTAACGAGAAAGTCCTAAGAAGAGTGGGAGGAAAGACAAGTCTTCTGAATACCCTAAGAAGAAGACAAAACAACTTAATCGGCCACATCACGATACATGATGGTCTGATGAAGACAATCGTCGAGGGACAAGTGGACGGGAAGAATGGCAAAGGAAGGCCTCGTGCGAGATATATGGAAAAAGTGATCAAGGATGTGAAAGAGAAGAAATACGTATATATGAAAAGATTAGCCGATAGAAGGACTCAGCGGAGAGCTGCGTCAAACAAATCTGAGGATTTATGACCAATGATGATGATGATGATCTCGATATGGGAGGCTAGTAAACTACACGATGCCAGCGAATTATTGATCTACATCTATATCACAATACTCTGCAAGCCACCATAAAGGTGTGTGACAGGGGGTGAATTCACACCAAACATTCATTCCGACACCGACAATCTGACTACTGCAGTTGGCCAACACCTTTGCGCTCATGAGAAATTCCATGTGGTTCAGGAAGGCGTCAATCAAGTTTCGTTATGTTTAGATATGTAAAATGCATAAAATATCATTTAAGGTTGATAGATGGTGACCATGATTATTAATATTTAGTCGCCGGGCAAGGAAGCAGGAATTACCTTCAAGGATAACTTCACGGTAATGAATTGAATCGTTATATTTATAATGGTTAAAAGAAGAGGAGTTAAAAATTGAAAAGCATATACCTACTCTAATTAGAAAAAATTAAATTAATATCAGCAATTAAGAGCATCATAACCTTATAAATAGGAATGGCTAAAACACAATAAAGAGACATATTAATGAGCAGTAGAAGGGAATAATGGGAAATAGATATCCTATCATCCAAAATCACGATTCCCTCCGTTTAAATAAAACGACTCCTATCATTTGGCATTCAAATGCTAACATAGGCTTCCCACTGAGCTTTATCTTTTTTCCCCTCTTCATTTATACGTTACCTAGTGTAAATGAAGAGCAGTCAAGAGAAGTAATTACGTGAGGCGTTTAGGGGGATGGGGGGTCGAGCCGAATCTCACGTGGGGGAGAGGGGGGACAAATATCACGTAATTTTTTTTCCGCAACAAACAGTGTAAAATTGCGATAAAACTTGGTTAAATTAAGTAAAACATGTTTCTCCACTAAAATATGGCTAAATCCTACACAATTATGTTTATCGCGGTTATACGAATGCCACAAAATAGCAAAGTACTAACCCTTCGATTTGTTAGCCGCCACCGGCCAGCCAAACGCGCGACTCGACGAACGCTGCGGCGTACGAGCCGGATGTCAGCGACGTTTATGTTTTTTTTAAAATAATAAATCCAACGCAATTAAGCACAGATTAACGTATTTACACTAAAAATATGGATTTTGAAAAATCTCACGTGAGATTAGTGGGGGGGGGGGGGGGGGGGGGGGGGGGGGAAGGGGTCGAGCCAAATCTCACGACATCTCACAAAGGGGGGAGGGGAGGTCGAAAAATCACCTATACCACGGTTTACCACCGTCATATGTTTTGGTGCATTGCTGCTGGCGCTGCCGGTGACATGAAAACAGGTATTTTCCTGCCGCACAACGCAGCGTCACCGCAACGCAGAAACGGGCACATGAAAACGTAGCTTTACGGATATCTGCGTCATCCACCTCCCGTCCTTGACTGTTTGGAGGGAAGAAGAGGGAAGTGCAGGTGGGGGCGGAGAATCTACTCGGACATATCCTGTCGCAACCTCTTCCATTGGCAGAGTCAGCTAAGTGTCCCCCATCGTGATTGGGCGAAAGAGCTTCGCAGTCTCCGTTGTGATCGCCGTTGTGACGTAGTCGATGAAGTCCCTTGCACGCCCACTTTTCCGAAAGGGATAAACAAATTAGTTTTTCACCACTTATAACTCGAGAACTAATTGACAGATCGAAGACAGGAAGAAGACGGGTATTTTTATTTAACACCAGATTTTATTTATCTATCAGATTCGGAAATAAAAAATATGGTACGCGGCCCCATTATCATGGACATTCTAATATTTTTCTCACAAAATCCCGATACGCACATAACACATATGCTTCAAAGTAAGAATGGTAGGGTAATAAGATTTATAACCGGGCTCTGAAAATCAAGTAATTGTGTTTAGTTTTAGCATTTAGCACAAGGACAAACTTTTAAATTCAGGAAAAATGGATTTCCGATCAAACTGATCACGCCACCTATTTTCGCGCTCTCAGTGAAATCCTCCACGTTTTACCAGCAATTTGTGACAATATTATTGTTATCGTTTCCTCTTCCCTTGCTTCTCCTTTACCCCTTCCCCCAATCGACATCCCACATCACCGCGCACGTGTCCAAGATGGCGGCGCCGCGAAAATCCATTCATTCCCTCGCCGCTTCAGCCGAGATTCCCTGGAAGTGGCGTGCGGGGCGGACAAAGCTATTTCTCCGACCGGGTGGCGTCAAAGGGGATGGTGTGCCAAGAGGGTGTGGATGCAGGAGAGGTAGTCCGAGAAGGGCGCCTGGAAGAGATGGGCCGGGTGCAATGGTGCGGGTGTTTGCAGGGTGGGGGGATGAGGAGTGGGACCTGCGCTTGACAGGGAAGTTTACGGGCGTCGGGGCCCTCGACGGTGGGTGGTTGCCCCGCGAGGCGCGGCAGGGGCGGGGGCGAGGTGGGGCGAGGGCGAAGGAGGGCGGGGCGTAAAACTCAGGCGCAGGTCTGCAGGGAGAGGAGCATCCTATACTCACTGCTGCCGCAAGAGATGCGCCAGACCCGACCACTTGAAAGCGGTATCTCACGAACGATTGACAAACGGCAGGAAATGATTGAAAAGTATTCTTTGCCTTCCATCAACAGGCATAGCATGTAGATCTTTCATGCTTATACAGTAATGAACTGACTGTACGGCACAAAAATTTGATTTCACCATATGTGTATTCAGACTTAAAGCAAACTCATAGAAAATTATACTGTTTGGCATCAAAATCAGAGAAGAAGGAATAAAATTTTTCCTGCAACGGTCTAAGTCTATTTCTGCAATAATTTTGCTTAGCTGTGCTACCCACAATATGAGCAAAGGGTCCTCAAGATCTTCCTATTTCTGCAATACCTTCTATTTCTGCAATAATTTTGCTTAGATATATTACCCACAATATGAGCAAAGGGTCCTCAAGATCTTCCCTACTATACTAGGAAGGGAGTTATCCTGTAGCAATGAATACTCAACGCTAAAAAAATATTAATCTTGCCGCCGGATGAAATAAGAGTGGCCACCACTATTGAGGGAAGACAGTATAATTATCAACGAAACCGAGGGAAGTTTAAGGATAGCTCGGATAATTCTAGTATTCTTCAAAATTCTTGCTGCCAGCAGATGTGAATTTGGGAAGGTAAAATATCGTAGTCGGGAATATCCTAAACTCAGGAAATGAGATATAAAAAATTT
Source organism: Platycnemis pennipes (assembly GCA_933228895.1). NCBI lineage: Eukaryota > Metazoa > Arthropoda > Insecta > Odonata > Platycnemididae > Platycnemis > Platycnemis pennipes. The sequence continues at coordinate 118,956,104 of OW121850.1, forward strand.
ACGGGAAAAAAGACCATAGAAATAATTCTGGATGACGTCGCCATAGAATCATTCAAAAAAAAGGAGGAAGAGGAAGGGTTTTATCAACTCATTTTTAGCAAACTCCGTTTAAATAATTAATTTTGATAAATTGGCGATGACTGCAATATAACTCACACGGGTGATCACCGGTAAAATAAATAACAAAGACATCGGCACGAAAATTCAATAAGAGACGGAGAGGAAAACGAAACGTAGTTTATGAATAGTTTGGTTATAGAAAAACGAAAAAACCTGTACGTATATTCGGAATAAAGAAAGCTATTGACAAACACTTAAATGCCGTTACTTTGGAGGCTAAAGATGATGATGGCATTGAAATGGATGGCATGATGATGGAAAGAGTGATATATGAGTAAATGCCATGACCTGTAAATCACGCCCAATAAGATTGGCTATACTTTTAAATAAAATCTTTGTGAAAGTAAAGAATGAGTTTAACCATGCCATGGTCAATACTCTGGATTCCTTGAGAGGTATGTTGTAGTAATACCTAATTGTCTTAATTAAATTACTCTTTCGGTGAGTTTTATTCACTGTTTCAATTACTAAGGGCTTACTTGCAAGTAAGTCCTAATATTGGTAACTACTCTGATGAAGATCTTTATTCTATGATAGGATACACAGCAGTAGTGCCAAAAGGAAACACTATGTTTCGTGGTTGGCTACAAAATCAAAATCTTTCAACGAATAAATAAATGTGACAATGAATTTTCAAAGTGAAATATCGCTTCCTGCTTTTCAAAGAATGTGTTGAAGTAATCAGATGCCACAATCACTTTTGTTTTCACAAAAACTCTTCGCTGCAGTTAAATTATGTTAATGATCGTTTATATAATGTTTGTAGCATTCTTGCTTGCGAGAGAGAACTCAGGTGACTTAACAAAATTCTACACCTACGCTTTCAATGATCTGAAATTTCAAAACTGAGAACGAACCAGTTTTAAAAACATTAAACGATTCAGAAGGCAAACTTAAAAGGTTGGGCGAACGATGGACCTCACCGTAAAGGTAAAACATGGCGCCCAGGCAGAGATAGGGAGACTGAGTCGATAGCGTCCAGACCCGCAACTCCGGGGCAGTCTACGGGAGATGAAGGGGAGAAGAGTGGTGAGAATGGTTTTGAAGAGGCGAGGGTTCTGGAGGAGACAGGATAATCAATATGGGAGAGGGTGGATTCGCGGTATTTCTTCCAGGGTACCACGTTATGCGCTTACACCCACGTATGCGCGGGAACGGTTCATCTACATCTCATCTACATAATATCCTACAAGCCACCTTAAGGGTGTGTAGCAGGGGGTGAACCTTCCCCAGGCATGTATTCCATGTCCCCGCGGCTTTTAGCCACGGGTTCAAAGTGAGTGAATATAAGGTTCCTTCAAGTAATCGTAAGGAAAAGCTATTAGATTTTTATTCACTCTTATGCAATCACAAACGTACTTTCAAAAGCAACGTCTATTAAAGGCTTTGGCTTGCATCCTTAGAACTCAAGAAATGTAGGAGGATGATTTTATGAAACAAATTTCAAAATTGTGTAAATCATCATAAGTATTCTACCGCATTTATTACAGGCTTGTGGATCTTTCCTGCCTCTTATGACTGATATATATTTCGTCTCTTATCTTTCCTTCTAACTAATCTACGATTCATTTACTGATTTTAAGTCTCCCTTTCAACACCATTTCCGCCTGCCATTACGCCATTCAGTATACCTAACATTTCCTAATCCATTTAAAGGGTTCACTTCCCATCCTTTATTGGTAAGCAGAATTTTCTAAATAGGATCTAGACGCGTGGATGATTAGACATTTAGCTGGTGGAGGTGTTTACAACTCTCATCGGTCGGAGTCAGTCTATTGTCCTGTTAGAAAAATAATCCATCAATGAAAATGAACCTTTTTTTACTGTGGTTGCTAATATACAAAATGATAATTGTATTTCAAAACTAGCTTATTGACCAATAAATTTGGTTTGATAATTATTGTTCATTATAATTTGACTATTTTCAACTTTCTGCCTCCAGATATGTTGTCAACAGATAAAATAAAGTTGCCATAAATTAAGAGAGTCTAAATATAGGTAATGAGAAATGTGTACGTGGCTTGTAATCACATGACAGGTCACAATGAAATATTTTTTTTGCATTGAAGATGTAATGGACCGCGCAAACTTTTGTCCTGACGACAGCGGTAGCCTCGTCGATAACTCACTGATCTGTTAAACTGAAGGTCAAAGGTTTGAATCTCGCCCAAAGCATGGATGCTGTTTTTTATCTTACGATTAAGATCTTAAATCAGACGATGCGGTATGACGTTAGCTGTTGAAGCTCCTAAAAACCCAAACCTACTAATTTCGTCAAACGTTTCTTCCTGTATCGAGCTCAATTCACACTTCCTTCTCCTTTCGTTTTTGAAATATATGTTAAAAAACCTCTAAAATTAAAAAATAGTGCCATGGGCTTAGAATCACGTTACTCGCGAATGCATATGCAGTACTATAAAGTACCTAGTGGTACTATACCTCTTATTGTTAGATGCATGTGCGTTGTGCATATATGTGCGGTTTTGGGTGAAATAAACGCCAGTTACTCTGTAATAGCCGGAAATAATGCGGTCATACATTCCGATAGTTAGTCCATGAGGACTAAGCATCCGTGGACATGCAGTGCAGAGTCAATGAGGGTTTTTGTGTGGAATGGAAAAGGTAAGATGGGAGGTAGGAAATACATGAGGACAGGTGTTGTAAAATGTAAGAGAGAGGATAGGGTAACCATCGGAACCTATAAAGTGCAAAAAATTCATAATTTGGTATAATGGGAGGTTTAAATGGTGGCAAAGTACGAGCATTGGATATTCAAAGAGAATTAGTGACATTTTGGGAGACAAAAAAACGCGTCAAAGAGGATCATAATACATGATAACGTACTGTAGAGAATATTAGATTGAACCCATAAAGGTGGAACTTAATGGAAGAACAAGCCATACAACAATGTACCTGATGATGCTGTAAGTAGCGAATCCGATCTTAAAATATTAAGTAAAACTATGGAACTAAACAAAGTAGCTGGTCATTATTTCTCCCAATATGAAGTGGTTCCGCTAAATGACGCCTAAGAAAGTTTAATCTGCATGAATGGCGATTATTGTCACACATTTCGAGGTGGCTTGTAGGGGGGCGTCCATTAATTACGTGAGGCGATTTTGGTAATTTTTCGACCCCCCCTTAGTGAGATGTCGTGAGATTTGGCTCGACCCCCTCTCCCCCCTAATCTCACGTGAGATTTTTCAAAATACGTATTTTTAGTGTAAGCACGTTAATATGTGCTTGATTGCGTTGGATTTATTAAAAAAAAACAATATGCTTAATTATTTTTTTAATATAGCAGATAACTTCAGGCTTGACTATGTGATGCCTTTCCATAATGGAAAATAAAAGAATGAAACTTATAATAAGCTTCATTCATATAATTGAATTTATAATCACTTTATAATTGAATAAGCTTCAGGCACTGAATCTTCAGGTCTCACCTGAAGATGTAACTATGTTATGAAACCCGGGTCAAGCGTATTCAAATATAAAGTGAACCTAACAAATTTTCATTCCTTTATTTTCCATTTTCTTAAGACTAGTATATGAGACTACTTAGAAGGTAGTCTAGAATCACGGTGAGAAAATCGCGCGCTGGGATGACCGGTGGCGGCTAAACTATCTACGGGCTACTGTGCTACTTGATGGCGATCGCATAACCGCGATAAATATTATTGTATAGGATTTAGCCATATTTTAGTGGTTAAACATGTTTCACTTATATAACCCAATTTTATTGCAATTTTATACTGTTTCTTGCGGAAAAAATTACGTGATATTTGCCGAGAACCCCCTTTCCCCCACGTGAGATTGGGTGAGGTTCGGCACGACCCCCTCCCCCCTTAAACGCCTCACGTAATTAATGGACACTCCCTAGGGTGACTATTAGGGTTTAATGAGACTACAGACAGATATGCTGTCAATATATGTAATCCTTACGGGATTGGCTAAAATAACGATTTGGAGAGTGTGCAGCAAAGATTAGCGAGATTTGTAACAGGATGATACAATAAACGAAAAAGCGGAACGTCCCTGAAAGAACTGAAATGAAAGTTTTTAACAGACCATAGGTTGAAATATAAACTTAATTTCTTAAGTAATTACAAGACGATATGTTTACTGATGATAGTAGAAACAATTTGCAGCACCGACTTACCAAAGGAGACTATTCGATAAACGATAGGTGAATAGGGAAATTGATTACCTAACCGATTGATTTAAGGTGCATTTCTTTACTATTAGATACAATTACAAATCTGAATGACTGTAATCATATGCAAGGATCTATACACAATTTTATCGATAGGTTAAGAACATTGTATATGTCGGTATAAAGGCTTATCTAACCCAAACAAGGTCATGTTTATGCATGCTTACTCTCCTTTAATTACATTTAAATAACTATAATTCAATCAAAATATAGCCAATTCTCTTAATAATAAAAATAAAAACTTTATAAAACTTTCACCAGGTGCATTTAAAAAAATACCGGTTTCATCATATATATGGGTAGTAAAGGTTAGAGGAGGAGGAGGGGTTAAAGGGTTGGGGAAGGTGCTAATAAAGTTGTCACAGGAAGGGCATGTGCTCAGCAAGTCAAGTGAGGAAGAATAGAAGGTAAATAAAAAAGGCAACGGTATTGGAGTGGAAAATAAAAAGGGGAGGGGGTGGAAAATCAAGCCTTATTTTTGACCCATAAGGCGACGTCAAGGATCAGGGATAGTCCGGAAAACACTGGGTCATTCACCAAATGTCGAGTCTCATGCCCTTGATTTCTTGGTAAAGAACTTCAGGGGCGAAATCGCTGGTGTGATCTACCTCGCACAAATGCTTCGCAAAGAGGGACAGTGAAACATTAGTCGTAAAGGAACATCTTCGATGCCCCTTCGCCCTCACTTCGAACAACCTTCCTGTTTGACCTAACCATGCTGCATCATAGTCTTCGCATTCTAACTTATAAAATGGATCGACCGAGTGACAAATGAAGAAGTCCTAAGAAGAGTGGGAGAAAAGAGAAGTCTGCTGAAAACTATAAAAAGAAGACGGGACAACCTAATCGTCCATATCTTAAGACACGATGGCCTGATGAAGACAATCGTCGAGGGAAAAGTGAACGGGAAAAATGGAAGAGGCAGGCCTCGTATGAGTTACATGGAGCAGGTCGTAAAGGACGTGAAAGAGAGGAACTACGTTGGTATGAAGAAGTTGGCCGATAGAAGAATCGAGTGGAGGGCTGCGTCAAACCAATCCTAGGATTGTTGACCTTTGATGATGACATATATACATATTCCCCATTTGAACTTGACTTCCTGACCACATGCCTTTCCTGTGCCAATCTCCTTAGCACCTGCCCCAACCTTTAATACCCGCCTCCCGCCCTTAACTTTAAATACCCAATATATAAGGGAGAAAAGATCTGTATATTGTACGATGCCTGATTTACCTGATGATGTTAACTGTTGGATGAAACCGGTCGTTTATTAGTGAAATTAGTTAAATACACTTAGAGAAATTTTAACAACGTTTTTATTTTTATCACGATCAGATTTCAGAAAGTTTAGCCTGATTATATAAAATTAGCTAATTATCTTTAGGTACGTTAGGTAGTGAATGTATGTTGGTGATTCACCATCTGCACAATATCATTATCTAGTGATGTGCAGGTCATTACATAGATGTAGTGAAAATTCTGCAATTGGGAGTTGAAAAGTACGTCCTTTAATGCTAAAAATGTTTTTTCGGACGACTACCCAATACTATTAGACTGCACCGAGCTGTCGCAGATAGACCAGTGGAGGGAAGAGGTGGGTTTACAGTATACGCACGGGCGAAAACCGACGTTCGTCCGGGGAAGTACCATTGGATTCTCACAGCGTGGACACTTGCGAGTTGGGGTGTGCGGAAAAGGGATGCTTGGGGGGATGAGGTGGGGGTGGAAGGGGGATGTTAGGACGGGGAGGGGGAGGAGGTATGTGTTACTAACCAACCATTATTTGCACACACCGCCGGGAGCCGTGAAATCTTAATTTGCCCCGAGTGCCCTTCAAGAGGGTCGCGTCGACGTGCGCAGGGTCTCGGCACGCGGCCCCGGCGGGCCCCCTTTGTGACGTCCCGGGTGGGGGGGAGGGGATACAAGGGCTCGGGGTCCGCTCCACCCTCGTGGAGAGGGATTCGAGCCGTCACCGGCCGGGGACTGTGATTCCGCCGCGCGGCTCAAAGCCACGTGACCGATACGCCCACCGTATGCCTCCCCCTTCCCCCTTCGCACTCCACCCCCGATTCGGCGCATCAAAAGGCCGTGCGTGGCCGTCAAACACGGTTTTGAGGTCGGCTCGTCGTCTACCCAAGGACTCAACACAGGACAGTCCACACTCCCGAATCCTCCCCCTAACTTCCAATCGAAAAAAAGAAAACGAGAGCCGCCCTCCGATACGAGGTTCCGCCGACGGAGAGCGAATATGAAAAAAAAACGTATGGAAAAGGAGAGGATTTTTGGTTTTCCAATAAACGCGAGGGTGATCTTCTAGTTTTCCTCCCGTCAGAAGCTTAAGCCTGGGATTACGTTGGGTGGATCACAAAGGCCAGAGAGAGTTTTCCGGACGCGGGGGTAAACTCGGCGGTTTCCCCTAATCGAATGTATTACGGAAAGTAATCTTTTTTTGAGGCGACCGATTACGTGCTGCGTCGGTGATGGGATGATACCTCAGACGGGTGACAGAAGTCGCCACCAGATTTCTTTCAATTTTATTCAGTGATTTTGATCGTTTAGAAAAAAAACCACGATGACGAACAGGGAACATGTGTTCGCGCCATATTTAGAAGGATTAAAAATTATAAAATAGACTAGTATGGAAGCGGAAGTAGCAAGCAAACGGAGTGGGATTATGGAAGAAAGAGTGCGGTCCATTGTAAAATGTAAGGTACTAGGCACTAGAAAAAATATTGCCCTTTCTTTGACTTCCTTTCCCTGATTATCCATTATCCTGGACTGAGCAGAACCGAGGGGAACAATACGATTCATGCCATTTAGAAGTGACTTATGAGGTGCACCAAAGACTGAGGTTTTATCACAAAATTAGTCGGCCACACATCTATGGTATCGTCCAATCACCGGAATAGCGTGCAATCACTAAAATACAGTGAGGCATAAAAAAATTTGTATCTTACAAATTAATTTCATTCGGATTTTAGATACAAGTAAAATTCAGGGAAAAAATGGAAAGTTTTTCACGACTCACTCTATTCTAAATGAATTTCCACGCAATTAAGCCGGAAACCAAGGAACATGCACGTCCGGGGCTGGACTTTAATACATAACATGGTGATGGATTGACGTAGGAATGGCAGGAGGTGGGAATTTACGTGTACAATCGGATTTGCACCGGTCGATTAAAGAAATACAGCAAATAATGCGCGCGTTCGAAGCAATTTAACATTAGTAATGAATTAAATCTAGCCAAAGAACTAGGTAACGAGATTCCCTAGATGCAGAGATAGTAATATAAACATTAAGTTGGAAGGGATTAGTCGAATTTTTGATGAAAATGGGTCTAACATTAAAGAAAAAGGGCCATAGATTGTACTGATTGAGAAGGTATTTACGAGTGCAAGGGAACTGATTGTGGAATTTGGGCAACTACAAAAAGTAACACTATAATAAAAAAACTTTCACAAACAGCGTTGTAAAATTCTGATAGTTCGTTCATGAGGTCAGTATCTATCACACAGAGAGGTGCTGTACAATGTAAGAGAAGGTAAGGAAACTATCGGAAGGTTTTCTAAAAAACAGAAAAGGTACATACGTAAACATTCAAATTTGGATACAACGGGATGTTAAGATGGTGATCAAGGCCTAATATTACCTGAAAACGCATTGTGGAGAAAATTAGATTGAGCCCATAACAATCAAAATACACAGCATACACCTTCCAATGCTCAGAAAACATCGTAAAATACATACATTTCCGCCAACGCAAGGTCGTGTTGATTTCGGTGGGTGGAGCGTACCAGATACAAATTCCGAGGGCGAACGATAATTCATGCACGAAGATTGTTGCCACTTTCTTTCCGTATCACCTAAGGCTTTCTTAAAGTATGTAGTGTCCACAAAATTGCACAGCTTTCTGGTGGCTCACTATCCAAAGAGGATTCACCCTCATTTAAACATAACCTCAATGAGAGTTTTCAAACACTCCACTCACAGAGCTACAACGTCGCCACTTCTCCACTTAATGAACCAAAATCTTATTCCAATAACAACTAAAAGATTAAAAGTAATTATTGGTCAGCTGCAAAACACTTATCTCAATTCTCCTTAGTAGCGTCTTGAATGAAGATGTAAATGTTCGAAATTTCAACAAAAAAATATTACGCGTATGGGAATATTCCCACATGATAAAATGTCATTATCGATTTGTGATGCCATTCTTCATGGCTCTTGAGGAGAAGCTGCTTCCTTCTAAACAGGAGAAAAAAATGGTGCACTCATGATCATCGCCTGTTAATCGCCTCCCCACAGAATTGAATCACGCGCTGTCGGGCTCAACCGAGTGTTAAACTGGGGTCTTCCGGGGCGACAACAGGGTTGCTGGAGGTGGTCCCCCCTGCCCTAACCTCTCCTACCCCACCCTCCTCTTGCCTCCCTTGTCAAAAAACCAGTCACCCCTTCCACCGCGCCAATCCCAAATCCATCTCAGCCCCACTGGCTCGAATCCCTTTCAACAAGAGGACGGTTGCGGGTTCAGGGTACCCTCGTACAGACACTCCCCCTAAACCCACATCCCCGGCGGGGGGTGCATTGTTCGCAACCCCTCACACCCTTTTCAGCACCTTCACAAAGCGATTCCCCATTCTCAACCCCGAGACAACTTTCCTCTGGGGGCATAGTTTGTAGACGAGCATGAGTGTAGAATAAGATTCGAGATTGACTAATGTCTTCGTCCTCTCTTTTTAAACTTGTACTCACAATATGACGAAGATTCTCCTCATAATCATCCCACGCGGTTTAACCAGCAGCGCAAAGGAAGTGGCGGTGATGGAAATTCCCTCTCTGTGGTCCGAATTCCATTTAGGCACTCTCATGACGAATGGAAACACCTGGAAGCTGGTGAAAGTAGGACCATCCCTGCATACGAGGTGAAAGAACGAAAGAGACTGAGTGAGGGGCAGGCAGCACTGTTCCCGTACTACTTGCGTCAACATGAGTTTCTCCTGTCTTTGACTATCCGCGGAAATCAACTCGGCCGATCCCACACTAGCGGGTTGATAGCGAGGCGGGATGGGTCTGGAATCCCGCCCTACGTTCTTTTCGTGCACTATAGTGATTTAAACGCCGTGGGAGGAGACACCGGGCCAGTATATCGCTGACTTCAAGACTGAAAGAATGCCAAATTCACATGAAGATGATTCATCTTGTACGATGAGCATTTTAATAAGAAAAAAATCATCAACGCGCAATTAATTTGATGTTATGAAAATTAAATTACTTTTTAATGCACTACTAATTTCGAAGGTTTTCGTTTCACTCTCTAAATATTAAGCGAATACTAGAAGGCCAGTTCCACGTTATCTATGTACCACATGTTAAGGGCATATCCAGAAAAGGTTTTCAATTATTTCAGAATGTCTGTCAAATCGTTTGGCGAGTTGGCTGAGAAAGGGCTGACAGCTCAGATAGCGAGCTTAAGCAAGCTACATCGTGCCAAAAAAGCAGAAAGGCTCACTCCCGCCCCGCTGTATCGACGAGAGACCTTTCGGTCCCATTGAAGCGTTCAAGTCTTCTTATAAGAATATATTAATATTTCTTATAAGAACAATTATATATAATTGCATATTACAATGGGAAAAATGACCGTCAAACCTGGCCACAGGGACCAAAAATAAGACCATATATTAATGATTTTTGTGCTGAGTTGGTAAGAGTGATACTTAGTGAGCTCAAATGCACAGCAGATAGGTATCCCCTCACGCCTTTAATCTGATAATTAAGAGTGAAAGTGAACGGTACCTGATAGTGCGCGCTCTTAAAAAAAACAAAGTAGTAGGGTATTAACTTTGAATCAGTGTAGTTTCAAGTGTATTCGGCCAATTTTAATTCAGTAAAATGAATACATCTCCCAAGGTAAGTGGATTCTACAAATGCTTAAAAATATTTGTGAAATATCTTTGAAATCACAAAATAGGTCCATCTTCTTGTGAGTAAAATACATAAATTATCTAAAAAATCATTTTAGCGATAAAAACTCAGTATTTTCAGGTAATGTGAGGTAAAAAACTTACTACACTTATTAGTAAAAATTAATGGTTATCAAAATGTCAAAAAATGCCACCGGATTACAGCCGATGGTTTATTTTTCGGATAATAGTTCGCAGATTCTAATAGTAAAGGTGGCAATGGGGATGAATTTTTGGTTCCACTAATAGAGTTAAATACTGTATGTATATATGCAAATAGTTATACCTATGTGCTTGATAATGAAGTAGCAATCGTTATATATTATATAAATACGAGATCGTACATTTTATTTGGTGAATAAAAAATAAATGTTAAATGATAATATTCTGAAAATTTGTTTTTGGCGGCCACGAAAACCGCAAGTACAACCGATATCAAGAATATTGAATATTTCGAGGAGTTTGCAAAATAATTGCAGAAATTTTGGGAAAAAATTATTTTTCGTTAACACCGATGTTAAATTCGTTGTCAGTGTCCTTGAAAATTTATATATGCCAATTTACTAGTCAATCATATTTTTTTAAGTCGACGTCCAGGTTTTCCAGGCCCCATTGCTCGTCTGTTGAATTTTATTCCAACCGACCCGTCCCGAACTGCCTTCCACTCGCTGGTGTGCTACCAGCGTAATACTATAAGCGCAGGGGGAGTTGACCTGCCGCGTAGTATAGCATGCTGACGCCCCATTTTATATAGCCTGCCTGTGAAAGTGAAATCAGTGTAAGCAACTTACCCTTTTTGCGAACTGTCCTCGATTACGCTATTTCTCTCTAAGACTATCTCCGCTATAGTGAGGACAAAATAGGGCGCATCACAAAGAAGAGTAAAGGGCTCCGAATCGTCCCATACCATATCAACATCTTCATCTACATGATACCCTGAAAATCACCGCAAGGGTGTGGGGAGGGGGTGAACCATTATCAGGCATGCATTTTGAATCAGATTAAATCTACACTTACGTACTATCAATAAATACCACCACACTGAATAATGCCAACGGTATCCCAAAAATGTTATTTTCAGATGACGGAGTCACATATAGGGAATTTATTCTTTCAACCGACTTCTAATAAATTAATAATATTTGCTCCACCTTGAATTTGATTGTCTAATCTAAGGTCATAAGACCAATGCCTTGGATACTTCGAGAAAAATAATAGTCATCTTTAACTAACAAAGAACTTCTTGCAGATATTTTTAATCATTCTCTACTTCAAGTCGTTAAAACTTTCGCGGTCCATATTATGACTTGTTATATGTTTTTTGGGTTGTCCGCGTCTTGTGACGCGGGCAATGTGTAACCCCGTCTAACAAGACGCGGACAACCCAAAAAACATATAACAAGTCATTCTCTACTTCTCTAATATTTCCAACGATAAAAGAAAACAGGACAGCAGGAGATATGATCAAGTCCCATGGACCCCAAACTAAATGGTTCAAAGAATTAGTACACAGGGGAAGGGTTTCAGGCCTTATATGGTAGAAGTGATCATCACGGAAAAATAAGAAATTTTGAAAAGCTTGTAGATTCCACATTGAAATTTATTGCAACGACATATGTTCGACACTTTATGTTATCTTCAGGATAACGCAATTGTCGATACCTTTGGTCGTTGCAATGAATGTCCATGAGAAGTTCACAACGTATTTATAATATTTCCGGGATTAGTATACTATTAAACCACAGTTATAACTTCTGCACTACTTACTGTAGTGGTTATCACGTGCGCCTCGCAAGCGCAAACTCCTCAGTTCAATCCCGGGTGGAAACGTTATTTTTTTTTCATGTAGTTTCGCATTTTCCTTTTTAATGTTTCCCCAGTAGCGCTTAGTTATACATCTCGCTCTCGAAAAGCTATGGCTTATTTTTCAAATATTATGGCTGCTTTAAATTAGATATTAGTTTTCCAGCACCATGAGCATTATCGCACCATCTTTTTACACTCAAAACCTAAAAAAATGCACAGCACCTATGAGCCAGGATGGGTTCTAAACAACAAAATGTGGATTCCCATGCCAACACATTAACAACCTGGTTATCATGGTCGGCTCATATCTCTTTATCCGCCCAAAACAAATTGATGTATGTAACTATATATAAATAGGCAATCCAAGCGCAGAATGCACAAAAATTATTTCCCCTGCCTCCAATTCCCCCGATATCATTTCGCACAATACTAGGTTGCGACTCTCAAAAGTAGCACAATACTTCTGCCTCACTTGAAGTGCACAAAAGAGATCCCATCTCGAATACTGCATAATAGAAGCACCGCGAGCCTCTTGCCGCAGACGGGGCCCGCTTCACGACCTGCGGTTTCGACGTCATCTTCTCCCACGGCCAGGACCCGGCTAACCCCAGCGCACTTGAAGGAAAAGCGGTGCACGCGTCTGCTCCCACACGACAGCAAAGGGGGATGGGGAGACGGGGACGATTTCGCGCCCGATGGCGCGTGAAACCCTTAATGGTGTCGAGTGGGAGAGGTCCGCGGGCCGGAGGACATATTTTATCGTCCACTCTCACGCTCTGGTTGACGCTGTCCCTTCGGTCCGCGCTCAGGGTCGAGGGAGGAACCTGATGGAGTGCCCATGAAGATGCGAGAGGGAGACGTAAGGGAGGAGAAGCACCCATCCCTCTCTGCTATGATTTTATTCTAACAGTGTTATTTTAGGCTTCACTTTTAAGGTTGATACTAATGAAGGAAAAACCATGCACTATATCCACGCTATATTTCATCAGCCGAGTAACGAACGATGGACGAAGCAAGAAAGAAATGATTAGCAGAATAGTCCAGGCAAAGAGGGCATTCTATCAAAAGAGGAATCTACTTACCGCTGAAAATACAAGCGTAGAAGTAAGGAAACAGTTCATCAGAACGTACATCTAGAGCGTGTTTCTTTACGGGAGTGAGATATGGACGATGACAGCAGCTGAGCTGTTGACAAGAGCATTCGAAATGTGGTGCTACAGAAGAATGATGAAGATTACATGGATCAGCAGCGGAGAAGAGAAGGGTGGAAGCATCCGAAATTTGGTGCTACAGAATAATGATGGAGATAAAATGGATCGATCGAGTAATTTACGAAGAAGTCCTAAGAAGAGCGGGAGAAAAGAGAAGTCTTCTGAATACCCTAAGAAGTAGACGGGTCAACTTAATCGGCCACATCACGAGACATGATGGCCTTATGAAGATAATCGTTGAAGGACAAGTGAACAGAGAGAATGGCAAAGGAAGACCTCGTGCGAGATATATGGAACAAGTGATGAAGGATGTGAAAGAGAAGATATAGGTAAAATATGATTTAATTCTTTCCCGGCAAATTATTTTGGTGAAGTCTTCTCGGGATTTCCGCCGGGTTAAATATTTATATAACACCAACGTTTCCACGGACAACTCGTCCATCGTCTTCAGGGTAAGTGATACTCGCGATGTCGTCCGTGGAAACGTTGGTGTTATATAAATAATTAACCCGGTGGAAATCCCGAGAAGACTTCACCAAAGAAATACGTAAATATGGAGAGATTAGCCGATAGAAGAATTCCGAGGAGAGCTGCGTCAAACCTCGGATTAATGACTTAAACTCTGAGGATTAATGACTAATAATGATGATACTTCAACAAAACCAACCATGGTATCAAATCAAGAGGTTTAAATGTACTGTAGGAGGCATTGGCATGCTAGCCAATGGGCGAAAACGTCGCCAGAATGGGGTATTTGGGAAGCATATACTCCGTACATACTCCCCCGTCCTGCACATACTCCGCACAATACATTGGGTTTTACACGGCCTCTTATGGAGGGCTTCTAATGCATACGCATTAAAACATAAACAACAAAGAAATTGTAGGCAAATTTCATGGCAGCGTCGTCAGTTATTCTTACTAAGGCTGCTTAAGGGGCGTATTAATGCATTTGATTCCCCTGGTAGTGAAGTTTTTTTTTACTGTAACTGATTTAAAAACTGGGGGCGTTTACTCAGAACCAAAATCGCTATTTTGTGCACGAAATCGTTAGATGGATACGAGAAATGAATTTTAGTGAAAAACTGAATCTTATAACCAGAGCATTCACTCATAAACCAAAAATTAAAATAAGCCAAAGGTGACACCCACCGAACAAGCTGCGTTAAGGATACTCGTATATACTTCATCCACCTTCCCTCCTCGACTGTTTTGAGGAAAATAGAGGGGGAGTGGAGGTGGGGATGGAAGGAATGCTCCTATAAATAATCCAAAATAACTGAGAAATAAACATGTTCGTATGCATTTTGGCGTGACTAAAATTGAGCTGAAGGTATTTACTTATTCACAAATTACGATGTAGTCAAATATGCAATGCCTTCCGGAATAATCCGCATGGAGTCTAACAACAACTTCAATTGGCAGTGTGTCCCGCATTGTGATTGGTCGAAGGAGCTTCGCAGTCTCAGTTGTGATTGGACGAAGTGGATGACGTACAAGTCCTTTGCCCACCCACTTTTCCGAAAGGGTTAAAAACTTCGGTTTTCCGCCTCTTAAAACTCTTGAACTAATTGACGGATCGAATGATGAAAAAATAAGGATATTTTTAATTAAGAAACTTTATCATATTCGGCATTTAAATAAATATATGGCAAACGACCTCATTTAACCTATTCAAATTACATATTTGGCCCTAGTTTGCGTTCTTGTGCACTTTCCTCCTTTCTTTGACTAATTTTAATAATCAATTTCATTATTCATCTTTTTACTCTACTCAAAGTTTGTCTACTCCCAAACACTTGAATGAAATTAGGGAGTTTCAGGTATGAATCCATCAAAGTGAATGATTTTTCTCTCAGTGAAAATTTTAATACCTGGTTAAGCTGTTTAAGGCACAGGGCAGTGTTTAAGCTTCGCATCAGAAGGGATTTTTTCGGTGCAAAATGTTTTGCTGAGGATTGATGATACCCTACCAATAAAATAACTCAGTTTTTCTTAAATTTTGGGTATCAGCGTTTTAAAAATAGTCTTAGGTTTGATATTGAGGTTTAAGATTAAAACGCTGGAAAGCGCTGGCTCATTATAAATATACGAGTGCATGAATGGGAATTGCACTAAAAATAGGCGCAAAGACTTGGGTTCCCATTATTCACGGTGTTTCGTGATTTTTAACCAAGAATGAGATTTATTGCTTTTAACCAAGAATGAATATTCTGGCTTAAAAATCATGAAAGATTTTGTGCATTCCCCGCATCGTAAATCGCAATCCTCGAATTAGTTAAAAATTATTAGTAACTTAAAACTACAATTTCCTCGATATTTCCCTTGAAACGTGTAGTATGTATTCCAAGTACTTTCACTTCCCAGCAAGGTATGCAATCAAAGCTGAAATAGTACATAATGATGATCAAAATGCCTATTAAATTAGTTTACCTTACATTACTCCTAGGGAGTCCTCATTATTTAAAGCTTGGGTTATTCTTTTCAAGTTAACGCTCCTAACCCTTCCAAGAGCAAGCAGACGTATTGGCTTAATAAATGTTTACTTAATTTTCTATTCAACACTGGATAATCATCAATTAATAACTTTTAAAATATCGGCTAAACAGCAGAGGGTAAGTTAAAATATACATTACCGACGAAAATAGCTTCTTAGCCCACAGTAACGACTTTCTTGGAGAAAAATAAATTGAAAATGTCTCTTTGCTAGCCACTAAAACGTTTATGGTTCGTTTATAACCATTTTCATGCATTATTTTCCCATTAACAATCAATCAATTCACTTTAATTACATTCTGGAGTTTCTTTTAGCAATTGGTAAGAGGCCAATTTCTGCGCCCTTTTAGGAAATAAAACATTACTCGACACCAAGAACTATAAATGTTATCAGTGAATTCTTAACTGCTGTTATTAGACTCAGTGTACATGGGTCAACTATAAAAACTGTATCCATTGAAGTTAGAATTTATTTCATACTCCAAGTAAGGATAGCTGATGAATTAAGACCATTGCGAGAAAAACCAAATATAGACACCAAAGCCATGCTCAAGGGGTGTGACTTGAACCAGTCCCTAAAATTTTCCCATGGTTTTGAATCCTTCAAGATGAGCCCGAAACGTCCTCGCGCCGCTGACGGGAAAATTTGCAGGGTGAAGACGAGGGTAAAAATCCACTTCGAGCATACGGAAATAATACTCTGCCCACGTGTCGGCCGTCATCCTAGAGAGAGCTAGTTGACCTGATGCATACATCATCGGCCAATCTAAGCGTGCAATCCAAATACATAAATGGCCCTGAGAATTGCACGCCTGGAAGGGTTGGAGAATTCCCAGCCCTCCGCGCACCCTATTCCGAGACGGCTAATCACCATGATTGGGATTGGAAGGGGCGGGCTGGGGCAAAGCTGGGGCGGAAGAGAGCGGTAGAGGGCTAATCGCAGGGCAACCCTTTCCCCATTGAGGAGCGAAGTCCTCGCATTGCCAACGTAAACTGTGGGACTTCTCCTGGGTATTTGCCAATGCCGTGTTAAGTCAGAACCCCAGAGTTGCAAGCGGAAGGATTGAATATGGCAAAGAGTTTAAAGTTTCAACATTTTAAAGCTATGATAGTATTTTTTCCCGATTTACCATGACCAAAAACAATTGAATACACTCTAACATGGATGAATTTAGAGTAGCGATGAAATGATTAACCATTCTATCTATAGGTGTTTTCAAGTCTGTTTCCGCACTAATAGGCGCTTCAGACCGGGATGAAAGGTATAAGGATAGGAATGGAAGGGATGGGGATAGGATAAGGTCCGAAGCTCCCTGACATTGACGAAAGTGACGAGGAGACATATGTTATGAGAACAGCCTTTTAGAGTTTTATTCAAGTGCTCAAAATTCTCCAGGAAAAGTTAAGATAATTCAAAAGGGGTAACGGCAAGATAAACACCCTCAGAATTATTGAAATGAGTTTCAATTATCAGCATTCTTTTTCAATCATTTCACCCATTCTTACCAGCTGAACGATCTAAAATTGTGACGAAAGTAAAAATGCACAAGAGACATCTGGGAATCTTACAGAGAACCATACAAAGTTTTTAAAAAGATTTTTCTTGCCATATCAAAATCCCAGACTATAATTGTTTCTCTAGTCATACAATCATATTAGTTATTGCATTTTTTAAGACACAAATTCTAAAATATGTGTACACAGATTACACGATCATGTATCCCCCGCAAAAAATAAATTTTTTAAAGAGTTTTTAATCTGCTTCAATTCATAAAATTATTTTATATTTTAGTATGAGCAGCATAAATTAATCTAACTGACGACTGAATTATTAATCTAATTCAAATGTGAACAAATAAAACCTTGAATTTATAAATGCATTTGTTCCGAAATTGAATGACATTTGAATTTCTTTAGAAAGAGAAAGGAATTTTTAGATATACGTGAACTGATGAGATTACCTAATAGAAAATTGAGAGGAGAGCTGCGTCAAACCAATTTATGGATATTGAGTGATGATGATGATTGGAATTTCATTCCCTTTTGCACAATAGAATCTTTTTCCATGTGCCAATATCATGATTACTCGTAGCGATTTAAATGAGGATGGTCGGATATTTACGAGGAATATAAAGTATTCCTCAATATAACCATGTCTTGCAGCGGATTACTCGTTTAAAATGGTATAAATAAAGTAAAATGTTTTAGAAAAACTTTGGTTGAAATCGAGGCGCAAATTATGGAAAAAAATATGAACCGTGATAATTTAATATAAAAAATAACCTTAACAGTTTATTTCCTGAATTGTTATTCTAGAGCATGGATTTGACCCTAAAAAGTAAACTACAACCAACCTTATTCAATATTTTTAATATATACCGCTCATAACGCATCTAAAAAAATTTGATTGGATACAATAAATGGTTTGATATGCCTAAGCTTCATCTGAAGGTTTCAAAAGTGAGGACAGCATACCATAGTAATCAATAAGATGAATCGACGCGGAGGACAATCCAAAAAACTATCTGCGCCTACTGCACCACTCCGCGGAAGCCTCCATCAGCATACCACAGTAATTTTATCAAAATAAAAATTGTATTTAGTCACCTAGGGGTGTTACGATAGAATTAATTCAAATTCAGTGCAGAAGTTTTCTTGCGTTCACCGGACCTAAAGGTTTCTGGTTCGAACCCAGCTAACTATAATTTTTTGAATGGCTCCGATATGACATCGCACGACATTCCCCTCAGAGTTTACCTGAAATCACAAAATTATCTTTACATCTTGCAACTAAAACTCCAGAGGAGCTAGCAATGGGCGCAAACTGGAATAAAAATATTGTTGTCTACTGCGTTCATGATCTTGAAATTAATCTATTATTTTATTATTTTACTTACTAAAAAACTGATATTTTTGTAACTAACATAATAGTTTATTTCCCTCCCTACATGTCTGGTATGAATTCACCACCTGCCGCACACCATTTCACTGGCTTTCAGGATATTGTGTGGATGCAGAAATGTAGAAATTAGGTACTATTAACCTTTTCTAATTCATAGATTTTTAACTCCACTATTCATAATTTCTTTTAACTGGCCAGATTTTTCTTCTCTAATACGGACTAATTTCTCATATAGTACAGAGCAACTAAATATCTTATATAATACTCAATAATACTCAAAAATCATCACATGAAATCCCTTCTTAGATTTTTCTCACTGCTTATCTCAGGCGTCACCACATCAAGAAAATACAACCAAGTTTGCATCATAGCTCAATTACCTTTTGTTCATGCTAGGATCGCCAGTGTTTCCAACAGTATTAGGTGCAATTGATCATAGATAGAAACGATAGTCATTCTCCGATTCGTATGTGTTCCCTTCTGATTTTAATTCATCTTCATCGCGAGAGCTCTCCCTTTATAGATACGCACGGAGCCGAGGGGTTTTGAATTTTCGAGTGGAAGGATTACCCCCTTAGGGACACCCGTCGGACCCACCTCTGATCCTCATTGGCATCCTCATCGCCGTCGTGGCTCGGGGTTGGGGAGGAAGAAGGTCACGTGGCGGTCGCGGCCCGGACGGAGTGTGTAGAGAGCCATTTGCATACGCGGAGGCGACGGCAGGGATTACGAGTGGGGCTAATTGTGAACTCGGGTGCGAATGGGCTCATTGTCCGCTGCCCGGCAACCAGAGAAGAGGCGCGACACCGAATACGGATTGGCGCCTGCCGTGTGGCGAATAATATTCCTCGATATAATCCCGGTGCAGACGCCGTACACGACTCAAATCATACGCAGACGTCCCACCCATTAATACACAATTCTTTCCCATGCAGACGAGGATGTAGGGTTACGTATTGGTGAGTAGTTTGAAATCAAATATAATGCTCTCTTGTCGGTTGAGAAGCCGGACAAGTTCAATTTTTTTTTAATTTTCGTTTACCACCGAAAACAGCACTTGTGGCCTAAAATTGGATCCCATTTTATCTTTAACCTACATCTACATAATGCCCTGCAAGCCACCATAAAGGTGTGTGGCACGGGGTGAATTCTCACCAAACATGCACTACATATCATGCATAACAAAGGATTAGTATTTATATACTGTTCTAAACTTCACTATTTAAAAAAAGATAAAAATAGCAAAGCAAACATGCAAAAACATGCTGTTAGTTGGGTTAGCTTCAAGTCCTTATACCAACATGCAGCTACCAATGTTATCCATTGCTACACTCGTATTGGATATATTTACCGTTATTCATATCCCTAATAGTACGAGGAAAAAAGAACATTTAGAATCTGTCAGTTCGGAAATCAATTTCTCTAATTTTGTGATTATGGTCCAGTCTACCATAGTAAGTTGGGGTTCGCAAAATATTTTTAACATCATCACTGAAAATATGGTATTGGAATTTGTTTAAGAGATTAAGTCATCTGACAAATATTCCCAATTTAATTCATTTAATAGACTGATTACGCTAATAAGGTTATCGTACCGTCCCTTTACAAATATTGCCGATCTTCGCTGCATACGTTCAAGTTCATAATTTAGACCGATTTCGAAGGGATCCCATACACTGGCAGCATATTCCAAATGAAGGATAATGGGGAAACTGACACTGGACATACTGGGGTGTATGGCAATAGTACTAGCTTTTCAAACTCATGGTTTTGGTTCCAGTTCCGGTAGGCATTTAGCTAGAATCCCACTTCAGTACGATAT
The DNA here is from genome assembly GCA_933228895.1 of Platycnemis pennipes. Taxonomy (NCBI): domain Eukaryota; kingdom Metazoa; phylum Arthropoda; class Insecta; order Odonata; family Platycnemididae; genus Platycnemis; species Platycnemis pennipes. Next base: position 118,976,640 of record OW121850.1, read on the forward strand.
GGAGAAAATCCCAAGTTCTGCACTTATAACTCCACATTTTCCCAATTTCAAGCCCCCAGAGTGGGACATTTCTCATTAATTAACGTCAAAAGCTTACTATTACTTCACTTAAAGCGGCTCTTAAGCCTCTCAACAATCCGGCTATCAGTCATTTACGGCTCAGAGATCTTGACAGCAGAACTAACTAAAACTAAGATTCTCTCTAAATACTCGAAAATAAAAAAAACACATTATCGATGTGGTCACGTGGTTTTGCACCAATTAAAAACTCCATAATGAACTGGAACTGACTCCCTGACTCAACACATTGTGCGCAAATTCATTACTTTAAAAAAGTGCATAGACCGCCATCCAAATACTCTCATCAACTCACTCTGGAAACCCATTGACAGTTCATCAGTTTATCCGCCACAAATCATTATTAACTCAACCGCAAAGTTCATCCACTAGTCCAGAAAAGTAAAGATCCATCATTCCACAATCCAATTTCCCCCAAACCTCACCAAAATTTCTTTCCGAACAACGACTCATTGTCAGTCAACAAACCAAGGCTCTTTTACAATGCAGCAATAACGTTCCTCCAGAGGTTAATCAAAATCCATTACAGATTCCGGCCCAATTCCCCCAGTTTTGGATGAAAAAACCAGCCAAAATTAACTACCAATGAGATTCCTTCAACCCAATATTGCTTTACACTAAAAAAAATAATTATAGCTAAATAAAATAAAATACTAATTCTGAAGATTCGGGCGATAAGGGGTGGAAGAGAAACATGATAACATAGAAAGAAAAAAACACGAACCAAATCCAAAAAAAAATAATAAACTTTACTACGACCCGGGTTTCACTGTATTACAGCATAGCAACCCGGGTCGTAGTAAACTTTATTATTTTTGTGGATTTGGCTAGTGTTTTCTCTTTTTATGTTATGAAATAAAATAGATTTGACGCAACTCCCTCCACACTACGCACACAACTAAGCAACGCCTAAAAGACCCTACTTGAAAATCCACAACACTTATAAGACACTACATAGAGTTAAACTTGAAAACACCACTCTCTTACAGCTTCCCTAATGGGGGAAAATCGGCTGAAAGAGGGTTATGAAAATGGAGAAGACAAGAGAGAGAGACTCACAGAATGGACATAAAATTATGAATCCTTCATCGGCTTCAGTTTAAACAAGCAATTGGCTCATTTCCGTCCGTCCTTAATTTCCTTCCAATCCCGTACTCAAAATAATCCTCCCAGCCTGATGCACCTTAAAAGGCAAAACAGACTTAAAGCCACATATTTCCTGCAATTTCCAGTCCTCGCCCGCATATTTTGGCTTGCCATAATTAAAAAATCGCTAGATAAACAGCCAAAATCATTTTTACTGAGCGGGAAAAAACAATTACGAAATGATCCCCTTTTCATACTCACTAAAAACGGCATCCACCTGGTGAAGAACTAAATTAGTTGAATAGCCTGGTAGTTGAACGTCCGAACCCACACTACCACTAACGCGTTAGTGTGGGTTCAATATTTTTATGCTTTCAATCCCCCATCCTAATTCGAAAGATGTTACAGTTTATAAAAACCAAGCAGCGGTAATAAAATCTGGACCCAGCTGTGAAGAAGCAAGAATAAGGAAAGGAGTGAGACAAGGCTGTGCACTGTTCCCGTAATTTTTAATGTTTACATCGAGAGAGCCATCAATGAAGTCAAGGAGAAGTGTTCTGGAGTGAATATCCACGGAGAAACAATCAGTATGCTGCGATTCGCTGATGACATAGCTCTCATAGCAGAGACAGAGAAGGAGCTGAATAAGATGCTAACAACTATGGAAAGGACAATGGCCATGCATGAGCTGAAGATCAATAAGAAGAAAACTAAGATATTGGTGTTCAGCAAGAGCGAGGAGACCAAAACCAACGTTATACTAGGAAAACAGAAACTGGAAGAGGTGAAAGAGTTCTGTTATCTGGGAAACAGAGTAACCAACGATGGACGAAGCAAGAAATAAATAGTGAGTTGAATAGCCCAGGCAAAGAGGGCATTCTATCAAAAGAATAATATACTTACAGCTGGAAATACAAGCGTAGAAGTAAGGAAGCAGTTCTTCAGAACATACATCTAGTTATTTACGGCAGTGAGGTATGGACGATGACAGCAGCGGAGAAGAAATGGGTGGAAGCATTCGAAATATGGTGCTATCGAAGAATGATGAAGATAAAACGAATCGACCAAGTGACAAATGAAGAAGTCCTATGAAGAGTGGGAGAAAAGAGAAGTCTCCTGAAAACTATAACAAGAAGACGGGACAACCTAATTGGCCACATCTTAAGACACGATGGCCTGATGAAGACAATCGTCGAGGGAAAAGTGAACGGGAAGAATGGAAAAGGCAGGCCTCGTATGAGTTACATAGAACAGGTCGTAAATGACGTGAAAGATAGGAACTACGTTAATATGAAGACGTTGGCCGATAGAAGAATCGAGTGGAGGGCTGTGTCAAACCAATCTTAGGATTGTCGACCCATGATGATGTTGCAGTTTACGGATTTTGGAGATTTTTATTCATTTGTAAGCCGTAAGGGCTAACCAATTATGTTTGGATAGAAATTTTCCAGTTTTAGCCCGGAGTCCAATAGAGCAACTCTCTACGCACCAGGTAATCACGACGTCTAGCTCAACATAACTCAACAAAAGACTATTTTATTTATGCTCGGTGCGATGCTATTTGTGCTCAGTCAGTAAAATATAAGAATGACACGGAGAATAACCCAATTCCCAATCCATGGTTTTCAAATATTCGAACGACGCACATTCAACTGAACCATTGTCCTCGTCGATATCCTTTAGCTCATATCTCCTACGAGCACGCTTTTGCACATCAAGGCATTGAACAACTATTGGCATTCCCATGTGGCGACGGAGAATTAATTAATTTTTTGCCAACAGCCACTTGCTGGCTACCATAAATCCGAAAATTTATTCCATCGGAAATCCTTAGTACGATTCCTCTTCCCGTCCTAAGCGTCATTTGGCCTTGAAAATATACACTTGCGGTGTATGACGGCTATGGCACCCCTTATACACGACATTATCATGCATAAAAAAAAAATATTTTTATAAAATAGCAGAACTACTACGCTACGGTAACAATTATTTGCTCCCAGTTTATTTTTCTAGCTCAAAAAATGACATACATAAAGCCGTACGCAGTAGCCAGGCAGATAAAGTTCCCGCTTAGCAACCCAAACCCAAATGGTTTGAATCTAACTTAAATTCTTAATTGTTGTGTTAGCGATAGAATCAACCTTGGTTCTGATTTTGAATAGCTTTAGGGCAACCTAAGCGGGACTTAGGGTTACTTTACACAGTAAGAAGTGAATCTGATTTTCAATGCGATCTGAATTTAAACGCAGTCCAATTTTACGGTTGCGGTCTAAATTTAAGGCTCAACACGCGTTAAATTAGATACACTTTTAAATTTTAAAAACTTAACGACTGCATATTGAAAATAATGTAGTTTTAATCTGGAATTCAAATCATCCGGGCTGAAAATAAGCTCGCCTTGGTAGGCTCTGCAATTTTGGTCAGTCCGGCGATTGCGGGAAGGGGGGAGGAAAACTAATGAGCACAGCAACGTAATATGCGTCATGTTGCATACTGATATTTCTTATAAACATTAATCATTTAGAAGGCTATTTTAATGCCTTTGCATTTGTATATTTAATTTCAAAAATGCAAATAGTTGAAATTGCATAACTCAGGAGTCGTTCACTATTAAGCTAGTCGATCGTTTACGGATGAGGTAGGGTTAAAGTCATTCAGAGACGCCTAATGTACAGTAATTGATAAATGTTTAAACTGCGGAGAATTTGTCATCAATCCAGTCTAAAAAAATACCGAGAAAAGAAATTATCACATTCCAAGCCACGCAGATATACGTCTTGTTAACGGAAAGAAATACAAGCCGCTATGCTGCTTACGAAGTTCACTTTAGCAGTAACTAGTGATTGGCTTATTGGGAAGGAAAAAAGGAAAACAAAGTAGTTCCTCAATAGCGCTTTACAGGTGAAAAGAACTTTTCAGCTGAAGTGTGAATATAAGAAATATTAATTCAATTTATGCTTGTACGCATAGGAACGCCTTATAAATTAAGATCTACTAAAATCGCCAGAACTTGAGAGAGTGGTAGAGCTTAAGTGCACTGTCAATGACGCAGGCTCCAGCATGCAGGAGACGACTGGGCTTAAGGGCTGTGATTTTGTGATGTGACCGGGGCTAATCTCCCACGCTCGCTGGGGAAATAGGGTCCAGAGGGTTGGTTCCCTGTCATCAGCTGGCGAGCGACGAGAGAAGGAAGAGGGGCTGGAAGCCAATCAGGGTCAAAAGTGACCGGGATAATTCGAGGTTGCTCGACACGAGATAGGCGCAGGTGCTTATTACGAAGGAGAACAGAGGGAGGAGACTGCATCGCACGCACCATCGACGCGACTCTGAGCGGATTCTCACAAAACTTCCGTTTCGGCCACTTTATCACCTATTCTTAGCAATGAGACCCCTTCCACTGTATATACATAATGTAAAGCGCTTGGCACGTGGAGATATGAATCCATTTTTTTATTTTGATTTTTTTGCTGTCTACGGCTTGAACTAGAACGTTGATTTTTCACACCAGTTATCAATTCACGATTGTCCTCTTCCACGACATGATGTGACGAGAATCTTTAGCAGAATGGAAAACATTTCAATAATCATGGCTTGCCTGTTCCTTTGTGCAAGCGTATAATTTCGTGTTTTACTGCGATTTCGAATAGGTACTGAGGAGGGCACACACATACAATGGGGAAAGAAGGGGCTCAATATAAAGGTAGAATTTGGTTTTTAGGAGCATCAACTGCTTAGGTTATATTGCATCGTCTAACCCGTCAAACCTAACCTTAACCCAAGGAAAACATGTATATACATGCCCGAGGCATAATTCAAGCTCACGAGCTTTAGGTTTCCAGGATGAGGTATATTACCAGCCTGGTTATTGCAGTCGTCATAATAAGGTAGAGGGTAAGATAGGCTATGGTAAGCAGCCCAACACTGACGAAAGCCATCAAGTGTCAGTTGTCAGACGCAACGGATAATATAAACTCTGGCACCTCTGCATGATAGAAAGTAATTCTCTCTGATTGACGTTGCATGTCTGGTGATGTTTCACCCCCTACCACACACCCTTGCGGGGGTTTCCAGGGTATATATAGTTGTGGATGAACAGAGGAACCCGAATAGAGATCGGAAAATTGCAGAAATGAAAATTCCCATGTGTGAAATAGGAAAATGGGATTTACATTTGCGCAAGCAAATAATTAATTATCAGGGGAGCCACGACCATGTGAATGGACGCTCGCAAGAAATATATAACTACAGCTTACGCTTCGAAAAATGCCGTACGCGTGAAGGAGCAACTTAACCAGGATTTTAATTCGTTTAAAACTTGAAAATGAAATGAGAGGGAGTTCCCGCATAAAGAGGAAAACAAGTCCTTTTTTCCTTAGCTGGAAAAGGAAGGTATGCTCGTTTTCCGGCGTTCAGGAAACAAGAGTAGGAATTAGCATTTCATTAAGCTCCTTGAAAAAATTCAAAGCTCATGAACTAGCTGCGAAAATCTTAACGGCGTTAACCGCTGAAATTGCAAAATTGCAGAAATTTCACGTAAAAAAAAATCATCCGCCTTCACCGGGACCCGAACCCCCTGACTTCCGCCAGGTGCTCTACTACTTGAACTACCAAGACATCATATTTTAATGCTGAAATTACAGAGGTTTTTAAAGGATAAAATGGCGGTCAGGGGGTCCGGGGTCGAGTCCCGTTCGAGGTGAATGATTATTTTCTTTGTGGAATTTCTACAATTCCTCAAGAAAGAGATCTCTGTCTGAGTCCACGGTTCCTTTTGTCTTTGCTTATAGCAGTCATCACCATTGTGAAGTTTTTGCCAATAATAGCACCCTAGATTAGTTCCTGCCTGATCTATCCTCCTCCTTCTATAATATCAACTTCGGTAATTTGAGAGTACATAAAATATGCGCCTCTTGATCCTCTTCTGCCTTCTCATATGCAGTAATAAATTTATTTTCCTGTAGCAAATCCTTTAAATTTAAATTCTTCCCTCTGCTGACAAATATTATTAGACCACAGTGTACCGTAGGTAATAATATTTTAATATGATCTATCATCATGCTTATTTTTTCTCCTTCGTATTTCTGCCCCAGCAACTGAAATATAGCGTTGCGCTCAGCTGGAAAATTTCATAGAACATTAAATTTGTGCTATATTACGAGAACATTATAAAGGATTTAGCAATTTATTAGTTTAAAAATCTAATCTTTCTCCAAAATCCACCTTTTCTGCGACTGGCACTTGAGTGCCAAACGCTACTTTTGCGGATGCAGCTACTGCTGGAAGCGGCAGAAATATCCTCAAGAAAAATACATTGAATAGCGCGTACGCGACCGACAAGCCATCGTAACGGCTTTTATATTAATGCACCGACACCGAATAAAGCTCTAAATAAGTGGATATAAATGTTTTGCAATCTACTTACAGCTGGAAACACAAGCTTAGAATTAAGGAAGCAATTCATCAGAACGTATATCTGGAGCATGCTTCTTTACGGCAGTGAGGCATGGACGATGACAGCAGCGGAGAAGAAAAGGGTGGAAGCATTCGAAATACCTATGGTGCTACCGGAGCGTGATAGAGATAAAATAGATCGACCGAGTGACAAATAAAGAAATCTTAAGAAGAATGAGATAAAAGAGATGTCCACTGAAAACCCTAAAAAGAAGAGGGGACAACTTAATCGGCCACATCTTAAGACACGATGGCCTGATGAAGACAATCGTCGACGGAAAAGTGAACGGGAAGAATGGAAAAGGCAGGCATCGTATGAGTTATATAGAACAGGTCGTGAAGGGTAGTAGAGAGAGAAGTTATCTCGATATAAAGAGGTTGGCCGATAGAATAATCGAGTGTAGGGCTGCGTCAAACCAATCCTAGGATTGTTGACCCATGATGATGAAATGTTTTGTATTCAAATTTTAATCTAATGCACACAGTAGGTGCACTATCATGTAAGTAGTATTCTGAAAACCATCATTATCTTGGACACTGATAGGACGCAGACAAATCCAAAGCATTTTCGAAAACTTCAGCGAGATCTAATTCTCCCCGGACTCAAATTGAGATTGCTAATCGCATAAATGTCTTCACCATTTACCATGAGGTTTTTTAGTCAACAGCCCAACAGTGTTCGTCTTCAGGCATTGTAATGTTCCCCTCGGATCGTATAAAGGTGTCCATTAACACAGTTCTTTCATTCAGGCCCTTTTAGTTAGCAATATAGACCAGGCAAATAGGACATGCTACTTAAAGTATAAAGTAATTGCATCTGGAAATACAGGCTTGGAAGTAAGGAGGGATTTTATTGGAACTTTAATTTCAAGCATGCTTTTTTGTGGCAGTGAGGTGAGGACTATAACAGAAGCAAAGATATTATTCGAACTGTGGTGCTACAGAAGAATGATTAAGATCAAATGGATCAACCTAGTGGCAAACAAAGAAGTCTTCAGAAGGGCGTTGAAAAAGGAATTCTTATAAAAACTTTGAAAGGAAGAAGGAGCAACTTGATCGGCCATATATTAAGACTTGATAGCCCAATGAAGAAAATCCTTGGGGGAAAACTGAACAGAAAGAATGGAAAAGGAGGGCCTTGGATGAGATGCATAGAGAAAATGGTGAAGTACGTAAAAGGGATGAATTACGTAAATATGACGAGGCTAGAAGATAGAATAATCGAGAGAAAGCTCCATGAAACCAATCATAGGATTGTTGGTCAATGATGATGATGACGACTTCTTTACTGAATTGTATATCAGTGTCTCAAGATACATGATCCTAACTGCAACCCACACAATAAGTGTCCCCTACTTACATACTAAATTCCACCAGCATCAGTATTACTTCGTAATACTGATGCTGGTGACGAAACTGATACCAGAACCCCCACAAACGAAGTGTTTAATGTCAAACACGGTGGCAGTTCCACGGCAGCCTGGGTGGTAACGCGCTCGCCTGGTAAAGCAAAAGTCGTGGAGTCGATTCCCAACCAGAGCTTGGATACTGTGTTTGTCCTAGCATTGAAATTTTACGTTATATTGTCAGATTTAACCTCAGCCGTTGGTGTAATTAATGTTAGTGTATGCAATTTCCATTCTTGAAGAATTTAATTTGTTTTCCCATGTTGTTTAAATTTGATTTCTCTTACGCTATTTTCATTATGTTTTTGTTTCCTTTTTTCTCATGATGTAACTGTGGTAACGTTTATAAAGGTGGTGTAATATCATGTGAGTGGGATGGAATACACGTATTTGATTACGTTGAATCTTAGTTAATTTTATTTCCCATCCATGACCTAGAACAACACTTAAAACCCAAGGCTAATGTTAGTACTCCATACTATAAGTAATGATTGCAGGCTTTACTATGTAGAACCTCTCCATATCGGACATAGAGAATAAACTTTGTATGGTCCAAAAAAACAGATTTAATGCATTCGATCCGGGTTTCGATACATGATATCATCTCCAGGTGAAGATGATATTATAGATTATACCCGAAAATGATATTATGTATCAAAACCCGGATCGAATGCATTAAATCTGTTCTGTGGACCTTAAAATGTGTATTCTTTACGTCCGACTCCATTCTATACTACTACGGCAGTTATGTCATCATTAGAGTGACAATAATTCCACTACAATCCCTAGAAATGAAGTCCCACAAAATCCAGACCACTCAAGTAAATCTACAATGTCGCCCGGCCCCTACTGGGACTACTGGGACCGATCCAAAACGGAAGCACTTCATTTAGAGCGATTTTCTACGTCATCGGGTCTCGTGGGAATCCATAAGCAAATGCAAATACTCGGAGCGTGTTCGTTTGGAACATATTGCGGCGGTGAATTTGCGGAAGAACGCCCTCAATTGTTTTCGCGGGCAATAAAATAGACAAACAAAAGCAGAAGGGAGGGAATGGAAAGCGAGTTGTGACCCTGACCGATCCATAAACTCGTTGCGCGACTCAGGGGGTCCTCATGCCGCCCATGTTTACATTATATATCCCGTGCGGTCGAGGACCTCAAACCGCCGACCGCACCAGCGAACATTCACCAATACCGTGGACACGCACGCAATGGGCCCTTCAACTTGCAATTCGTCCCGGCCCGACGAGTCTGGGGTCGGAAGAACCACGGCCCGAAGGCCCCGGCGTCGGCCGATACGCCAACAAGTCCGCACGGCCGACGCCGACCTTTGGGCAAGCCATTCGACCATGGCAATGTGCAGGGTAAACACACTCACACGCTCACATTATGCGATGACCCTATTCCGCGTTTCCCAGAGTTCACGGGGGCATGGGGGGTAGAGGATGGGAAGCCACCACTCCTGAAACGCTTACCCTGATGGGGATGGGGGTTAGGGTGCTAAGGATGGGGGTGAAAGGGACTGATGGTAGGGAGGACGAGTCGAATGGTACGAGGGTGGGAAAGGACGTCGGCGGGTCACGTGGCCCGTCCGGTTTTGGCGGGAATATTTTGGCCCGAGGGTGGGGAGGGAGGTAGGGAACACTTCCGCCAAAGAATGGGTCTAGCTTCTTCCTGGGAGGGAGGGAACCCTGAATGGGGCAGGGGGAGGAGGTTAGGGAAAAGGGGGGGCCGAAAGTGGAAGGGTGAAAGAGGTCACGGGGCTAAACGCTTCGCTCCAGGCGTGGGAGGTAATTGTTAGCTATCGTTTTGTCGCTACTCGTTAGACTGGAGGGTGGATACAATGAAAGAACCGTGAGGGAAAAGTGGAAATGGGGGCGGGGTTGGAAGAGTTGAAGAGCGGTTGAGAGGGATGGGTGGCTGTGACGCAAGGAAACCCCATTCGCCCCTCCAGTTCGAGGTTGAATCGCAGAGATTGATGCACAGAGGTTTTTCTACTTTTGGGTGAAGACTCTGAAGTACCTGTCTGATTCCTATCCCCTTCGCTGTTGTTTACTGACGGCTAACTGGTCCGTCCACTGCAAAAGTTTAAAGGGCAAGGGTTTCTTTCAGTCGCAGCTTTTGAGAAGTAATAATGCCATTTGAGGAAGCATGTAAAGCAGTAAATTGTTGATCATTCTAACACCCTTTGTTTGATCCCCACAAGGCTCTATACATTTCATTCATTTACTTATCAAATCCCTTAATATTCAGTCACTAGATTATTTAGAGGTGTTTTGAAACAGGCTACGGGATCAAGTTGCAGTTGAAGAACCAAATATTAGCAGAAAAAGATTTACGCAGCACTTTTCTCTCTACCAAGTAAATCACAGTTCCTATTTCTAAAATTACCATTGCTGGTGGTAGGTTTACGAGGAATTCATCAGGGATCTTTTTCATTTTTTCTGGGTTGAGGGAAACATTTTTTGCAAATAGGGCTTCGAGCAAAATCATATGATCGAAATACAGTGTTAGAGTTGCGTCCATAATCAAAATGGCCGAAGCGATGGAATGAGGAGAACTCTCTTCAGTTAAATCAACACACCACCAATGCAAAAAGATGAATATGAATCGATACATCTGAGTGACATGATGTTTACATGCATTGTGTTGGATTTTTATCTACATTTACATACCTTGATCATTTCAACAAAACTTCAACTAATCAAAGCGCATTTTGACTAAGGGAAATTATAACGTACATACAACTGCTATAATTGACAGTTATTCCATAAAAAATTGAGGCTTATTTCACATGGCCATTAAATGTAGACATCGGACTATACAGTGCTAGTGATATTGAACACATCATATGAGTTACTTTCCAAGCATGCTGACAAATTTTGACATTTTATCTAAGTAGAATAATATTCTTAGTACATTTTAATTTAATTAATTTTAAAGGGACTGTAATCCAGATTAAATTTAAAATGATTCTATAGCTTACCAACGAGAAATAATCAGCAGGTATTGATGCATGCGTTGAAGTCTCCCTCGAATATCGAAGATGAAAGGGCTGGAAACAGATAATTGACGCGTATGAGAAAATGTTGTATTTCTATGTTTTTCTTAAGACAATTATATTTTTTACAAATATTTTCTTAAATATGACTTCATCAAATGCCCAAAAAATCGGAATTTATGCTATAAATAACAGGCAAAAATAATTATGTTGTGCATCAAAAAATAGTTCCAGCAAAACATGAGATAAATTTATGAGAGAGAATTTATGAGAGAAATTGAGAGAAAATTATGAACTTAGAACTATTGGGATCATAAGTACTACGAAAATTAAATAAACTGTTAGCTAATTGGATTGTTACTCTGGTGTAAGCAAGTTAAATGACTCAACTCCAAAAAAAGACATGTTAGAATGAGATTTTAAAGGGATCATTTGTAAATTCCCTCCCACGATTATTGTGTAGCAAATAGACTGGAAACAGCTTTAGGCGTCTGGCAGTTTATCTCGATGCGCCAGCAAAAGAACCGTAGAATCGGTGGCAACAACGGCAGATAAGATCTTCGGTGGCAGTAAACATGGCCAGGCTTGTTTTGCGACCGAAAAACTACACCTCCCGCTGAGATTTCGCGATAAAACCGAGGATCATGGGACGGGTAGCAGTTAGTGAAATGCGTCCGCCTCCGGAAGGGGAAGTAGGGTGTCTTTTCCGGGGGGTGAGTGAGGAAGGGACGAGGAAATCCGTGGGCTACGACGGCACGCGCCCGACCGGCCTACGGGCTGCGTGAGAGCCCTCCAGGCCATCTTTATGGCCCTCCCCTTCCCTACACCGGCCCAACCCTCCCCTTCCCCCATCCCCACTCGCGACTCCCAGTCCCCCCTCCACCTCTCCCTCTCCAACTTGATTTACCGCATATTCCATTCATGGGTTCGACTGGTATACAAGGCTGGATGAGATTCTATCCCACGACCACCCCGAGGTTTGCACTGCTGAGGTCCGTGGATGAGTTTTTCTTTGGTGAGGCGGGACAATGGTGAGGGGGATTAAGCGGAAAACTTTCGTGGGTGTTTTCCCGATGTCACCGGAACGGTACTTACTCGGAGAACACTCGCGGGGGGAAGATGAGAATAGAGGAAGGGGTGGGAACTTGGAGGGGGGGGGGGGGGGGAATGAGGAAGTTGGTCCACAAATGAATTGTATCTCATCAGATAGGGCTCCGCATAATAGACCAGGTCGAAGGCATCCCAATTTAAACTGATGAATATCGCGGGCCCAATCGGTTCCTTATTTTATTTGTTATTCGAAAGCGTTTATCAGAGTCTAAGCGTTTATTGGAGCCTACTCATCTTTGTAATTCTATGGCACTTTACGCAAATCACTCCTCTACGCGAGTGGTAGCGGCATTATTTCTCAACTTCTGTAATTTGAGATTCCCTCTTTTCGTACGGATAAAATTGTCCAATTGTTTACTATTAAATACAAAGTGACAACTGGAAGAAAATGCGAAACGGTATATTATGGGGAACGTTTCTGACAAGTATTCTTCCTTCAGTGTACGGTAACATATTGATGCGACCTACATAAGTATTATTTAGGATTTACGTACCGTTCGTTATAATCTATCATCAATAAAGCTCCTCTATAGGGAAAATTAAACTAATACGGATACAATATCTATATTAATGAGTTAAATCAAATAAGCTATCTAGAGGAGATGGCAAGGGCAAATCTTCACCTAACATACAATACGTACACGTGCAAATAAAAACTATATTACTTAATTAGAGAAACGTATTAGTAATGAATTCATCATAATCATGCGAATAACTGATTAATAGCAACAATGGTATAAAGTTTTCATCACTGGTAAAATCATTTATTTCAATATCAATTTCCGTTATATATACCAGAGTTAAGATAATTTGAAGATTAATCATCCCATTATTTTCGAAATTGTCATTAAAATCCTTATTGGTGAGCAAGGGTTTTATTACCATCAGTGGAAAATATATCCAAGTTGGCTCTTTAAATTAAGTGATTTCTTTAAGAAATCATAATGTTTATTTTGAACGTTGCATGTTGAGTGGATTACCAAGCAATACATTTCATTTACATCGAAAGATTATTTTCCGAAATTTAGAACAGAAATAAAATTTAAAATATAAGAGAATAGTTGCATGGGGATAGAAATATGGTGTCAAAATAATTCACTACATGACGATGTTCGCTGGGATTTTCAAAATAAGTTAAAATATTTAATGAGGATAGACATAATATTAACATTTCTGTCTACAGTAGCTTTTTTACTGTCAATGCCAACAGTATTTTTAAAGAATAAAGGAAAAACGTGATTAGATATAGACATTAAACATGGCATGGCTCGTGAATGTGCTCTTTTATCTGTTATTGGTCACTTAAAAAGTGTACCGATGAAAAAAGCGTGAAGCTTAGTCATAAATCTCATTTAACAAACCAGAACATCACTCTAATGCTAAAGATAAAATATTGACAATTTAATCGTACATATGGCAAAATAGCATTATCCTACAACATAGGTGTATCTAGAAGCGTCTGAAGGGGGGGCGGATTACCACCGAAGTATATGGGAGATATGTTATACCACACATACAAATGGGGGTCCGGCAGTTTTTAAAAATATACATTTTTTTACCGATGGGGGGATTTCAACCCCCCAAACCCCCTTGCATACGCCTATGCCCTATAGCACAACAATTATTTTTCACGATTTCACATCTTGTTTTTTGCAACGCAATAAAGCCATTGTCATGTTTTACATGTTTTCATGACTTCACATGTTTTACTCCACATAGGCATGAATTTTTATCAAGAACAATAACCTATTTTTAGTGACAACTTTGGTAATTTTACAGTCGAGATTAATGACATTCATAATAGAAGCTTGAAATTAAGTATCGAAATGCTTGAAATACAGTACAATACAACACCGAACAATCATATTGTGGGACAGATACTACACAAGAGGATGAGAAATGTTGGGTCTTCTAGGTTCGCCAGTTTCAACTTTCAATGCCTTCGGACAGAAAATAATAGACGTAACATGCGGAGATATGTCTAACACAATTACCTTGAACTTTAACAATGTCAACTATTCTGAATTTTTAGATTCTCATGTAGATATGAAAAATTAACCCAAAATATAAACTACGTATCGTGACTATCTTCCCTAGAACTCCGATCACATCTATTAGTGCCCCTTTTTATGCAAAAAAAATACTTTAAACCTATTTAACTCACCATTTACATTTCTATCCTGTTTTACTGATGCACTTGATCTAACTTACCATAATGAGAGGCACTTTTTAATATAAAAACTACACATTGAAAATAAAACCGCCACAAATTTCGGCAGGAGATTCATCCAATATTTCATCCGATAATCCGATAGTGTTCCCCATATAATCCTACGTATAATTTGTAAACTCTACTAAACCTGAATCCCAACGACATTTAACTCAGCATCCTTTAATGTCATTCGCTCTGGTATTATCGATCCGGAATCGCCTTTACCCTGGAGGAAATCTTTCCCTCCCCTCCCATCCAAGCGCAGCCTTCCCCCCTCCCAAAATCCTAACCCTCCCCGAGATGAGGAAGCCACGCCCCCACTGCCCCACCCCACCGCCCCCGGGGCAGTCGCCCGCCTTCCTACGATTGGTCGCCGATTTGGCAATTCCTATCACGGGGGAGACCCTACGCCCCCTTGTTAAGCCACCGCCCGCGCACGCTCCGTGGACCCTAGGGGTGTGTGGAGGGCGGAAGGGTAGGGAGAGGGGTCACACCCTCACCCCCATTACACCCTCACCGGAAAACCCTTATAAGTAGCACCGTTCTCCACCAGTGACCCTTCATTGCGCATCTCAGGGTCGAACCGTCACATCTCTCTCTTCCACGTTTCCCCTGCGGACTACCCGGCATAGGGTGGATCCCTCGTCCTCGACGCTGAAACTTGATCCGTGCAAAGGCTCTTCGAGGTCAGCATAGGCTCTCCAACCCATTTGCATCCTTCTCAGGAGTCGCCGGTGAAACTTTCTGCCAACAATTGGCGAGTGAGTCTCACCTACACCTGTCTCATCCTGCGCACAGTACGAGTCCACGTTGTCTTGCAGTTTACGGAAGACAAGGGACATCCTGCAAGTCGGCGCCTTGGAGCGGTGATCTCCGAGGATCGGTGATTCTCAGATAAACGCTCTCAACACGGCTCTAAGGTGAGGAAACTCATTTTTTTCATTCTCTGTACCCTCCCAAGTGTGTGAAAGTATCCATTTCCAGCATCACTTTCAGCCTGAAGAGCGATAGTGACCCAAATAGCTGTTGATTTGATTTCATGTAAAAGGGAAGACTATGATATTCTCGTTGAACTATCAGTGTGTCAAACGAAAAGTAATATTCTTGACCTAAGGCATCATAAAAGTTTAGCATATAGTTAGATATGGAATGTGACGAGTTGCGATTCAGAGACTTCCTGCCTAGGGATGGATTTTGAGAATAGGTTAGGATTTATTGGTATGTGCTGATAATGACACAAAAAGAGCGACTGTCAGAAAGGACGACAAACAATTCAGTTTTTGGCACAATGAAAGAAGGTGAAACTTTATCGATGAAAATTAGGAGGCCAAGTTTTTGGATGGTACAATTATTTAAGGGCACAGAAAAAAATAATTAAGGGGAGATGAGTATAGGCCATTCATCGAAAGAAATATTTGGTATGCGAAGAAAAGAAAGGGGACTTTAAATAGAATGAAGTAGGAGTGCTGATCCAAGGAAAGAAACTGGTCTAAGAGAGTAAGAAATGACAATTTGAAAGCTATCAGAGAATTTCATTCCAACCAACAAATCGTCAGAGTTAAAATTAACAATTTTTATTTAAGAATCATTTAAACAAAAATAAACTTACGCAAGTATAGTCAAGCACAAAAATAAATATATTTACTTCGATTATATGCATCTATTTCAATGCTCAAGGATATATTTTCCTTGAATAAGAATACCCTTACTTTGAATTTTGAGTACTCTATCATGCTCTTTCATAAATTATTACGTGCGTTAGGTGACTTCGCATACAGCGAAAAACGTGCATTTCTTAAGTAAATGTGAAAGATAATTTACATATTTGAATTTTGCAATATACTCTATCATTATTTTCAATTGCATAGAAAAGTACTTTCATCAGAAGAATTCAAACATAAGAAGTACTATAAAGAATTATTATAGTAAAAATAAAACGAAGTTCAAGGGCTGATTAAAAAATTTGTGAATGAGAAGGGAAAATCTGCTCCAGTAAATTGTATCAAATGACCTATTCTCTTCGGTAACGGTTGGGACACTTTATCTAAGTCCTTACTGCCTATGGAATTTAAATGATGGAATATAGTTGAAGTATTTTTAGAATATATATTACAATTTTGTAGCAATTATATATTTTTAAATTTTACCTTTTACTCTAATAATGTTGTGCCCAAGCGGCTTGATAAATGCTATATGTCGATTTTAAGAAGACTTATTTCAACGTAATTGCTATGCAACTGTTAGCGGCTAAATCTTTCCTTTAATAAGTCAATAAGAGAACTATTTAACAGAAAATGGCCTTGAAAATTATTTCACTCCCACTGAGGAAGGGAGTTCGAATAAGCGTTCGTGAACTCGATGTCTACATTAATTTCACTAACTTCCTCATTTCCCATATTTCCGGCAGAGGGTGCATATCGAGACGCGAGATGCAGGTATCTGGGTCGAGTTGCCTTCCCGGGGGCTCGGGCCCGCCGGGGCCCATGGTCTCCGCCTTCGAGCTGAGTGAGGACGAGGTGGGGGATATCCCGCCCTGCGCCTTCGGGAACCGCAGCCTCCATCGGGGGCCAGGATGCAATTCCACCGCCTCTCTGCACCCTTACCTCCGCCTGGGATCTGGTGAGCACGACTTTCATGCATTTCTCCCTCAATAATTCTGCGATGAGTAACCTTAACTCCGTGGCAGTTGAATGACTGCAAAGCATGACCTCTACGGCTTTTTGTGGCCTTTTGTGAGTTGCTGGATCAACATAGGTATCCTTTTTACATTTTAAAGGTGTGACCATCAGGAGTCTAAAATCTTTCAATTGGTTTGACGCAGCTCTCCACTCAATCGGCAAATATCTTCATATTTACGTATGTAAATCTCTAAGTATCTTCTCTTTCACATCCTTCATCAGTTGTTTTGTACATCTCGTACATTCCTTTGGCATTCCTCCCGTTCACCTGTCCTTCGACTATTTTCCTCATCAGGCCATCATGTCTCATATGGCGGATTAAGTTTTCTCATCTTCTTATACGGAAAAGTTTAGTAATCGTATTAAATATTATTTATTTTCCCTAACAACGATACGCTAAATATTTATAATAATGAAGTTCAATGAATACATATCTTCATATGTAGTGTGGAGTGTGTAGACTACTTAGCCTCTTTCCCCTCATCTATTATCATTTTTTATAATTTGGTCCTCAGATTTCACTGATGGCTACTTTGTAAATGTAAACTCTTTGTCAAATTATTCGAACGGATTTATGGAAATAATATATTGAGCATGCATTAGGTTAACTCGGAGAACCTTGAAAGGGTAAGTCCCAATCTTTCACATTTTGATCTATATAGCTCCTTGGCTTTCTGAAAGAAGTGCACGTAAATAAAATTTACTCAAGAGTGTGACGTGCATTCATTACATTCATATTTTTCCTTATTATTAATTTATTAATACATTGATTAATTCAGAAACCAAGAAATTGGTCAAAATTTGCTCCACCATAGTTTATTTCACCTAAACTGTTATGCAAGCCATACATCTTTTTAAGGAAGTATTGCGCAATAAAAATGCCCAATCCCTGCCGTTGACAAGATATCAATGATATCAAGTCCGATGATATACGATCTATGGAAAATATTTTGAACAGTAAACGCATAAATGGTGATAACGCATAATCGATTTAATCGAAAGATCTGTAAATAATTCCTCGGAAGTTGTGAAATCATTTTTATTATGAGCTGGGGGCCGCCAGTTTGATCTAGATTTCCTAGAGAGTATTTTAGCATGGAATAAATTGCTATTGAATTTATTATCAAGTTTCCAAGATTTTCTACCAACCTACGAACGTTCACATTGAAATTTAATACTCCTCTACCTCATTCTTCCCACATTCCGGACATTTTCTCTCCCACCATGATCTGTAATACAATTTCCCTTCACCACTTGTTCTCCCTCTCCAATTTTCCTCTTGCAACATTTTCCTCATTTAACAACTTCCTACTTTTAGCTATATTTTGCCCCTAGAATTTCCTTCGTGTTCATGTTATGGGTCTCGGACATCAGTTCTCCACCAATCCCTAACGCCTCATTTGCGAACATTATTTTTCTCTTAAAATGGATGGAAGGAAACGTGGCTATTTTCAGTTAGGATATCACCCAAGCAACTACACAGTACATAGTCCTACCAGCTCTACAAATACTCTATTAAAGCTAATACTCTACAAATTGCAACCCTTTAATATTATGAAAATTCTCATTACTCCAATTTTCTTGTGCTTTATCTCCAATTCATATAATTAGAGAATATGTGATGAGGATGGGGAGCACATGATGGTACGATATTAGCAAGAGCGGGTTTTTCCGTCACATGACAAGAAGAGCAGCCTTGCACATGAGGGTGGGTTGAACGTGATATCCGTACTCTCGTTCCTAACCCCTCGGCGTCGAGATGAACCGGCCATTTAAACGACAAAGGAGGGGAGGGCATCTGTTGTGCACTTTAAAAGCGCACCAGCACCCTGCTCTGCGTCATCTTTCGCGGGGAATACGCCACCTTCTCGAATTACCGCCCACGCGATTGTCTTTAACTCTTGAACGAGACGCTTACGCGAACCTGCTTATTATTGGGTTAATTTTCGCACCCTCCTGTTGTTCCGAGAATCTGAGCCGGGCCATCTCCTTTTGTCCAGTTCTTTAACAAAAGATTGAGCCATTGTTTTCAGGCTCGGATTGCCTAGGCACATCTGTGCTCCGCTGCCATTGCCATTCATCCCGCTTGAGGGCTATGATTATCCTGCAGACGAGGTGAAAAAGAAGAGATTTCGCAACCTAGAAAATTTAACAAAATGTCGGTCCTTATTTCATCAATCACAACTAGGGTCCCAAACTGCCCCGGAATCCGGCAACAGCTTTGCAATGGGGGCGTTTACTCGGAACCGAAATCGTAATTTTGTACACGAAATCGTTAGATGGAAAAAAAAAGAATTTTAGTGAAAAAATTAATCTTCTAACCACAACCATTCACTCATAAATCAAAAATTAAAATATGTAAAAGGTGACGCCCACCGAAAAAGCTGCTGTGATAACATTGACGTCATTTTCCTCCTATCCTTGACTGCTTTTAGAGGAGGGGAAGGGTGTGGAGGGGGATTCTTGGAAGGTCTGCTCGCACAGATGCTGTCGCAATCGCTCCCATTGGCCGAGTTAGCTGTGTCCCCCCCATTGCGATAAGGCAAAGTAGCTTCGCTGGCTCAGTTGTGATTGGACGAAGTCGATATACATCAGAGGTTGAACCACGCCCATTTTTCCGAAAGGGTTAAAAACATCAGTTTTTCACCGCTTATAACTCTGGAAATAATTGACGGATCAAAAAATGGAAAAATATGGGTCGCTTTATTTTACAAACTCTATCATATCCGGCAATAAAAAAAATTGCTGTAAATGAAATAACATAGGAAAAAATAAAAATATAATTGAGAATAACAGAAATGAAATAAGCTAAAGCGAATGTAAAAAAAAGGTGTTAAAAAGGGTTACATTGCAGCACTAAAACTTTGATACATTCTCCACTCCAAGTTTTTCGCCGCTTATAATTCGAGAAATAATTGACGGATCAAGAAACGGAAAAATACGGGTCTTTTTATTTTACGAACTCTATCAGATTCAGCAATAAAAAAATGTGGTAAACGACCCCATACTCCTGTCTCCCGGACTTTTCCTTACACTTTCACTCAGGAACTCAATCATCTAAAGACGTACCCGCGTATTAAATATTCTTATTTTTTTAATTATCCCCCCCACCCTCATTATAATGCTCCTCTAATTCCCGCACTCCCTAATTACGTCACTTTGTCAATGAACCGCTCTTTTTGCAAGCAATAAATCAGACATACTTTATACATCTATCAATTCTATTATGAATTCATTAACTTTTATGTTTACCAACATACATGGTGTTCAGTAATGAAATACTCGCTTTCTAGTGGCTGTTTTCCCAATAATTTTTTCGGAATTTCTAGGTCAAAGAGTGCTTGACTTTTAAAATAAACTCTCATTCATCGATGATGGATAACTCGAAATCAACAGTGTAGACAGTAATATACAATACTTCGATATGCCCTACAAATAGATCTATTCTTCATAAAATAATGCAATTGGGCTCACTAAACATATTAACATATATTACAATGGCCAAGAACAGAATTATTAATGTGTATTTTGGGATTTTTTATGTACTGTTAACATATTTAATTCATATGTATAGTATTTCTCAATATCTTCTTTAATTGTCTGTTAATGATTTTATTTAACATGATATTAATAAAAACATCCATGAATGAGTACTATAGTGACTAAAAGTGCGTGTACACAATGCATATTCGGTAGATGCTAACCATAGCTGGGCAAAGTTAATCCTAAAATTAACTTCGTTAATCTATTAAAAGCTACTCAAAAAGTTAACTTCGTTAATCGTTAAATCGTTATCTTGATGAAAGTTTAACGCGAGTTAAAGTTATCCGTTAAAGTTAAAAATCTATATGAAATTGCAGGCAATTTTGAATTATATGTCGCTTACCATTTGGGTATTTTTAATTTTAATGAACGTAATAAGAATTTCATAGTCAAAACTACTTATTTAATAAACAGTATAGCTGGGTAATGTAGAGTTATATACAGAGGTATGGAGTTTCATAGTAATATACCGTTTCCGTCAGTAAAGTTGGACCTGACGCTGTTTGTATTTGATTGTGGAAATAGAAACCTTGGGATACGCCACTACCAGTAGCTTCGATATCAAAAGATTCACCAATATTTTGCTGTGAAAAAACTATTGCCAGTCCTATTGACATAAGAAGAATCCACAGCTCTTGAAGAAGCCTTAGGCTTGGTTTTCGTTTTCACGCGAGTTGATCCTGCCTTTACCTTTTCTTCAAATTGAACGTATTTAGATGGATGCGTTCTCTTCATGTGTTGTTTAAGATTGTTTAAGGTGGAAACGTGAGCCTTGGCTGCGTAAATTTTGTCTGTAAAAGTTATGTAAAATGTCTGATTGCAGTACAAACGCTGGGTTCTCTAGACTGCATTCTCAACACTACTCTTTCATTAAGTTATAGCATGGCAATCATGGCTTTGAACAAAAGTAACGGACTTAAATTAACGGAATTAAAAGTTATCGGAAGTTAATAAGATCGTTAATAGTTTTTGGATTTAACTTAAAAGTTAAATCGTTAAGTAATATGTTAACTTCGTTAATTAACGATTAACGGATTAACGCTTTTCTGCCCAGCTATGATGCTAACCCCCGGCTACAAACCCTCGATATGGCTTGGAGGGAACTCGTGTACGCAAATATACGAGTTGAAAATTCAAGCAGAAGGATAAGTAACCTGATCACATTTCCTCGGTTTCAAATTCTATATTTTATCTACAAAATCCTTTTTCGAGTTTACACAGCACATATTATACCTCGTACTTAAGAAGTGATCATCTTACAACCCTCGCAGAAATATTAATTATTGACGAAAGGTGACCAACATCCGAGTTAAATTGTGATATTAAGAATAGGAAGATGGTGGATGGCACTTAGACTTTATATGATGTGGAGGAATACAAAAGGAAAATTTGGCATCGGCATCAGAATGGGGGCGTTTACTCGGAACCGAAATCGCAATTTTAAACACGAAATCATTAAATAGAAACGAAAAATGAATTTTAGTGAAAAAATTAATCTTCTAACCACAACCATTCACTTATAATTCAAAAATTAAAATAAGCAAAAGGTGACGCCTACCGAAGAAGCTGCTGTGATAACATTGACGTCATTTTACTCCCGTCCTTGACTGCTTTTCGGGGAAGGGAAGGGAGTGGAGGGGGGTAGCTGTGTTTTCACCATTGCGACAAGGCAAAGTAGCTTCGCGGGCTCAGTTGTGATCGGACGAAGTCAATATACGCCAGAAGTTGCACCACGCCCACTTTTCCGAAAGGGTTAAAAACATCAGTTTTTCGCCGCTTATAACTTGAGAAATAATTGACGGATCAAAAAACGGAAAAATACGCATCTATTTATTTTAAAAACTCCATCAGATTCGGCAATAAAAATTATGGTAAACGATCCCATTCTCTCGAGAAAAGTCACCGAAAGGTCCACGGTTTAACGTCTCATCCGACAATTGCAGTACTGAAATCGAAGTACTCTCGAAAGGACAAGTGTTTCACAGATAAATCTCAGCCATCACCAAGATCCGAAGCCGGACACTCAGGATGGAAAACCGAGAATTTATTCACCACTCCTACGAAATGCTTGACCCTCTCAGTGGCGAAATACCCAAATGAAGAACTGGGAGAGGCATGAGTTTTTGAAATGTTTTGTAATAAAATTTAAATCTACAAACATTCAGTTAAAAAATAGTGATTGCATAAAGGATCCCTTTAGTCAAGGAATTCCTCATATACATTATGATGATTAAAATGATATTTAGAAAAATGCAATCGTTGCCACATCGTTGCTTTCTAATTTTCCCAAGTCGGCAGTTACTGCCAGGTCGGTAATCTTCAGTGCTCGTAACCCAAGGTTGCTGATTCTTATTTCATTTTGGGCATAGATTTTGTACATACCATAGGTTTAAGTATATAAACATATATTAGAATGAGCGAAACAACCTATGGAGTTGGTGCTCCTATAAACACAACTCTTATAATCCTAATTAATTCATGCCACTTGTAATAGTAAACGCGAGAAAATCATCTTCTGGACTTCACCATTCTTTTACCGAAAAGTACATAGAGCGTCAAGGTTGAATTATGTTCAGAAAAAATCATGAATAATCAGCTTGCAGAATACAACCCCAAGTAAGTATTTTGCCTTGAATTCCCTCCGAGCACCAGTGAGTTCTCTTATTCAGTCGATTCTCACTCAGATTTTCCACGAGGGAGTGAAAATATCACATGGTAGGCTATCTCCTACTATCACAAAAAACACAGAGCATTTGAGTTTCTCCTTTTTTGTAACCTGCCACAACCATGACGATTAGTTCACGCACAGATTATTCTGACAAGAATTATTGATTTTGCTCAATAAACCGTCGCCCTTTAACCATGTCTCAGGAAAAAAACTCGACGACAAAAAAATGTGAACATGGCTGCTTATTACTTTTTTGTCAAGTTATCAAAGCATAAAATAAAAATTTTATTTCTGGCTGGTTAGCTCAAATTCTAATACACCGTATCTACATATTTATGGGCTTACGATGAATGAGATCTTATGAGTAAAACATATGGTCTTGATAATAACTCCAGCAATATGCATCGAATGCTAAAGGGTACTATTTTAAAAGTGCACCTTGCAACCTAGTATGCATTACATTCAATTACTTTTCCAAGACATGGATTTATATGATGATTATGAGCGCTACCGCAATAAAATGATATAAAAGTTATGTCAAGTTCACCACCTTCACTGACGTAAATTATAATATTAACAATTTTATGCATGTTCAACCTTTAACTATGGTATACCAGTTAGATGAAAATTAAGCACAGTAAATGAATGCAAAGAGGCTACTGGTATCACAGCTTCCCGTTTCCACATTTAGGAGAATGGTAAGATTTTATAATTGCGTAATACAGTATATGAGCGCATTAATTATACCGATATTATAAGAGGAATTAATTATAGTTTGCAAATAAAAAAAGAGCAGATCACTAGCGTATTTAAGTAAATTCCTCTCGAGGCTTCCACCGCGTATTTAAGTAAATTCCTCTCGAGGCTTCCACCGCGTTAGTGTCTTCATTACTGCCGACCTTTCGAGAACGGATAAGGTAATCGTCTTCTGAAACCCTGAAGACGATGATCATATCGTTTCTCACGTTGACAGCAATGTATAGACTAACATCGAGGAAGAGCCCAACAGATACTCCTTGAGAGTACCAGAACTAGCGTTTTTCAGCCCTGGGTTATGCATATTTCCATTAAAACCCATTGTATTATGTATTACTTGTTTTTGTGGAAATGGAAAATTTGTATGGAGTTGTTTGGTCGTTTATGATGAACGCCAATTTTCACCGAAATTTCGCCTCTTTATTGCGGCTTTATCAGAGCTATTTAGTGCACAATGTAAGTTTTTACATTTTCATTAACTTTTTACAGACTTAGATCAGAACAGAAAGAGAGGAAAAAAAAGGTTTACAGAGCAATCTTGTTACATACCTTTGGTGACAATTTTTTTTAAATAAACATTGTCACCAAAGGTATGTAACAAGATTGCTCTGTAAACCTTTTTTTTCTCTCTTTCTGTTTGATCTAAGTCTGTCAAAATTTAATGAAAATGTAATAACTTACATTTTGCACTAAATAGCCCTGATGAAGCCGCAATAAAGAGGCGAAACGTTGGCGAAAATTGGTGTTCATCATAAACGACCAAACAACTCCATACAACGTTTCCATTTCTAAGTATACTTACTAAGTATACTTACTAAGTATACTAACTGGTCGATAACATACTTCATTACTTGTTTTTGATTACTTATACCCATTATTTGTTTTTGATTGGCAGACAACGGAGACATGGGCGCCGGCGACTTGGTGGACACCGAGGACGAGGTGTCCGGATTCTACCACCACCATCACCACCACCAGCCCCAGCACCACCACCACGTGGTGCAGCCCCCGCCCCCCGGCAACATCCCCCTCCTGCACCACCCCGCGCACCACCACCACCACGTGCATCACCCTCACCACCCGCACCACGGCGGGCACCACGGACAACACCACCACCTCCACCCCGGGGACCACTCGGGCGGGATCCCTTGCTCCTCCTCCGGCCCCTCCTCCTCCTCCGCCAACACCTCTCCCTCCTCGGCAGTGGCTGCTGCGGCTGCCGCCATGTTGGCGGCCGGAGGCGGGGGTGGTGCCGAAGGCGGCGTTGTCGGGGGTGGTGTGGTGGGCGGGGGCGGAGACGGAGACGGGGGCAGCCCGTACAGAGTGCAGCGCCACGCCGCCAACGTCCGGGAGCGGAAGCGGATGCTGAGGTCGGCACGAGCGTCAGGCTCCACTCGCCCCCCCGAGAAACCTGCAGTCAAGATGTGAGGCATCCGCGGAGGGAGGGCGGGGAGGGACTGAACAAACACCTGAGAGAGGGGAATTCACTCACTGGCATTCAAAAAAATAAACTTAAAAAGAAACCACGGAGTGATTCGTGGGAGTAAGCCGATTCCTGCTGCAAGTGCGTCGACCAGATTTCATTGAAGTTATAATTCATCACCCAAACCGCATTAAAGCACTCGTAAAATGGTCCCTAAACTTGATTCCATCACACTTCACGTAAAAAGCTCCATCCCCCCAATTGGAACAAGTAATACGATTTAATTAGATGAAAGGGATCACCGGTAAATCCACCTAAAATCCATTTTTCTCGAAATATTTCATCATAGGGAATCAGCAAAGCGAAAGACGATGGAACGCTAATATCAACCAATTTGATGGATGGAAGACGTGAAAGATATATTTCCACGCGTAAAAATTCCCTAAAAATTGCTTCAAAACGTCCTGTTTCCATGCAGGTTTCGTAAAAGAGAGTGAACAAAAACTGCTACCTCATGAACTAGCCCCTGTAAGCGCTTGAAGACGGAATCGGAATGCTCCCTGATTGGGTTTTGAAATCAGAGGGAGAGAGAAAGAAACATTAAACGAAAGAAGGTCATTCCGGATGGCGAGCAGCACGGTTGCTACAACGAGGCGGATCGATGCGGATCCAAGATGGCGGCGAGACCACAAAATGGCTGACGCTTTCGCCCTCGGTACTTGGGAGGGGGAGGGCGGGTGACGAGGGAGATGCCAAGCGCAGGCATGACGCAGTAACGTGGATTTCGCACAGTTATTGATCCGCCGAAGTTGCTTCCGCGCTTCTCAACATCCGGGGATTTTCTTTCCTCGACGGGGATGAGGTTGGATAAGCGGGAACAGTTTCCTAATCGAAGCCTAGAAATGAGGCAACGTAGCAAGTACCTCATACATCTTATTTATGCTCGTAAACATGCTGACGGTCAGTTATAAAGTTCCTCCACTAATGAGATTTTAATATTTTAAATCGGAATGATATTCGTGAAAACATTCGATTATATATCAATTTACTTTCATTTTGTATAAAGAAATAAGATATAGAAATGTAAAATTCAATCCATATGAAACCTTCAAACTTATAGCTCATATATGCTTCAAGCTTTCATTAGCTTTAAGCAACGCGTACTGCGACTTAACATTATTCTTTGGATCAATTAAGCCTTCTGAGGAGCTAACGGGTGAAAAGAACATAATTAAATAACATGTGCCATTCTCTCTTGTATTCGTAATCTCGTAATCCAGTGTATCGAAAAGCACATATTTTCCAGAATATCAGAAGGAATTAATTCATTTTGGTGTCAAATAAAGGCTCACATTTAAATTAATTTTGTTTTACGGGAAAAGTAGTGGTCATAAAAATATTTATCTAATTTAATAATCCAAACAAGTAAAAAATTATCGTAATACGTAACGTAAAAACATGTTGTACTTCATAAGGACATCATTTCATACGAGAAAGGTATGAAATGATGTCCTTATTAGCGTAACAATTACGCTAATAGAAGGCTTTAATAAGTAAATCATAAACGTGCTCAGCGATAAATTACTGTATTTATAACAATTATATGCACTAAATATAGTTGTGCTTCGCACATTGACCACATTTCGAGGCTTTTAAGTAAAGGAAACTGTTTCTCTCTGTAGCTATGTATTATTGAAATGGAAATTTTGAATCGGCATGATATTTGTGAAACCTTTCCATTGCATATCAACTAACTTTCCTTCCATATAGAGGAATAACGCATGAAAATGTAAAATTCATTCCGTATGAAATCTTCAAAATTATAATAGCAGAAATTCCAAAGAGAAAAAATCATTCGCTTTGCGAATAATTTTTTCTCTGTGGAATTTCTTCTTTTGTGCATTTCAGCGGGTAACGCCGTTAAGGTTCTCGCGCCTAGTTCGCGATCCTTCAATTTACTTCAAAATTATAGGTCATACAAAGGTTTTTCTATAACTACCCCTAATAAAACGTAAAAGACGTCAGGATTCCGCATGTCTTTCAAATTTTAGCCAAAACTATGAACTGAAATGCTCTTTACAGAATGCGGGAGCCTAAGGCAGTCTGTTTATTGTAATAGTGGACCAAATGGAAAAAATAATCGTACTCATCTCCTTAATTTCATTAGTTGGAAAAGACACAGTATGAGATAGATACTTCTCGTCCTGTTACATATCTAAATCGAATCTCACTGTCAGTATATTCACCTGTTAAAGTCTCCAATCCACCGACATAAACGGCGGTGGAAAATTGACATGTCAAATATGCCGATTAAAATTTCCATTGTGTTTAGAGATGTAGAATTTTAATATAACAATACCCGACTCCTAACAAAACTATTTGGTAAAATAAGAAAATGTTTGGCCAATTGAATTTTGAAAAAAAATATTTTTATATGGTTAGTGTTTTCCATTAAATGAACCAACATTATGAACTTCTGTCCTGATACAACGCTTTCTCAACCACAAACAAATTGTACAATTTGTCTAAATAATCCAAGATTTTTGCAAGACTACACATGATGGCAAGACATTAATACAAACATTTATCCATTCACACTATAAATAATGCTAAGCAAGTTGATCCTACTGCGGCTTATACGTGCTTTTTTACGATTTAATATTTAACTTCCTGTGGCTCCACTTAACCGAATGCATCTTTTTTCTAGTAATTTGAAAAAACAGCCGTATTAATCATTATAGCCCAAATTATTTTGACCGGAATAATTCAGTATGAAGCTACGGCCGATCAAATTAGTTCTATTTAAATAAGCGACCTATAAATTTACATAAACAGCATTCCTGGACTTGAAATGCATTTTTTTTTAAATCATGGCTAAATTTCAAAATATCATGACCCTCTCTCTTCATCGCAGAGATGAATACTATTGACAGTAAAATATAAAATCAGCGATGAATCTCGGTAGACCCACTGTAAATGCTCAGCTACGGTTCCATCAGTTTTAGTCTCAAAAGATCAAATTCATATGCTCAAGACAACATTTATAAACACTGCCGCACTTCTTCGAACATAAAACAGTTACAACTGTTACTCGTACTCAGATGATAACATTGCATCACAAACCTATTCCCATTGGTACATGTTTCATCGATAGATTGCGTATAATTGCAGTTTTCTCGATGATTTCCCATAGAAATCATTGAGAAAATTAATTTATTTTAGCAATTAATGCCAAAAGAGTAGTACAGTTGCTTATAGCACATACTTGAATCTCAAACAATACCCCTGCAAACAGATTACCATAGTTGTCACGTATTTTTTGGGGGAAAATATTTCTTCCATAGCAAAAAATTTCTTTTATCCTCATTCAAGTCATTTTTTTTTAAGATAAAACGCTTTGTTTTTCAAATATACACAAGGAATCACGACAAAATCGCAGATACATTTAAATACAAAACTGGACAAAAAACGAAAAAAAAACTGAAATATATGTTAATTGGAATGGAATTCAAATACAGGCAGCTCATTAAATTGTCTCCATTAAATGAGCAAGAATTTATCGTAGCATTACTTAACAAGGATTCTTTTGAAGTTGTTGACCGGAGCTTGAAACTCATTACAGATTATCAGTATTAAATTACTCCAGAGCAATGTGTTTCATGCTTTGAGAGTGATGAGTACAAATAACTGTATTGTGTAAATCAATAAGTTGTCAACACTGCTTACTACACTTACAAAAAATCACTATTACTCTCATTTAAGACATTTTTTTAATAAAATGCTTTGATCTTCAAATATACACAAGGAATTACGACAAAATCGCAGGTACATTAAATACAAAACTGGACAAAAAACGAAATAAAAAGTGAAATATATGTTAATTGGAATGGAATTCAAATACAGGCAGCCCATTAAATTTTATCCCTTAAATGAGCAAGAATTTATCGTAGCATTATTTAACAAGGCTTCTTTTGAAGTTGTTGACCGGAGCTTGAAACTCATTACAGATTATTAGTAATAAATCACTCCAGAGCAATGTGTTTCATGCTTTGAGAGTGATGAGTACAAATCACTGTAATGTGTAAATCAATGAGTTGGCAACACTGCTTACTACACCTTGCGCTCTCTCCCTCTCTTTTCCCAACCCCCTCCCCCCTCCGCATTCGCACCCTTCCCTCCGCCCTCCCCCAACCTTTTTTTCGCTTCACCGGCGCCAGCAGCATCAACTCGGCCTTCGACGAGCTTCGCGTGCACGTGCCAACCTTCCCGTACGAGAAGCGCCTCTCCAAGATCGACACGCTGCGGTTGGCCATCGCGTACATCGCGCTGCTGCGTGAGGTGCTCGCCTCCGACCACGACCCACTCACCCACGTCGAGAAGTGCCTCCGCGGAGAGATCAAGGCGGAGCGGGCAGAGTGGAACACCAGCGGTGAGTCACGCTCCTACCTCGTTCTTCTCTCATACTTTCCCGTATTTGGTTGGTTGGTTATTTAGGGGAGGCGACCGACAGCTGAGGTCATTTGCGCCATATAGGATAGATGGATCATTGGGTAATGGTAGGAGTTTTCAGGGAACGGAGGAAGGGTGGAGAGAAACCCGGCGTCGGCTTTAGCCTACTCTTAACGAAAGGCGCCAAGGGGACCACGGCTTAACGTCCCATCCGACGGACGGAGTACTGAACTTGAAATGCCCTCCACTAGGCACTCAAGTGGGGACTGGTTTTCCGGTGAAAAATCCGCCACTGCCGGGAATCGAACCCGGGTCCTCGGGATGGGGGCCAGTACTCTAGCCACCACACCAACCCGAAACCCTTTTCCCGAGTTTTCTTCCGGATATTTGCGTCATTGTCCTATCCATACTTCACTCAATTGGGTAAGGATTTAACGATGAAAAATTCCTGTCAAATTCGGGAATCGAACCAGGGACTTCGAGGCGGGAAGCCAATGGGAAACAAGGAAGAGTGAAATGAAACCTAGTGTAAGCATAACCTTATTATTAGCGAAATATGTCGTGATATCCTGAATTTAACACCCCATTAGAAGGATCCACATAGCTCTCGTGTAGGGACCACTGAAAATATCTCTTCCATCAACGGGAATCAAACTCAGGGCCCCGGCATTGGAAGTCAGTTCTCAAGCCACCCTTCCAACCAGGTACCTACTAAACTATGCATGTTAGGGAAATACAGATATACCTATATGTAGAGAAATGCCATTATAAACGATAAACCCTTTGTTGCTGTGTAGATACATCTACATAATACCCTACAAGCCCCTTATAAAGGTTTGTGGCAGGGGATGAATTCTCACGAAACATGCATAAAAAAGGATTAGTATTAATACACTAGTCTTCACTACTCACTCACTCGGTGATTAAACCAAAGAAATTTGATAGATGAAATTATGAGAAAGCAGAAGGTGTGGATGGAAAAGGTAATAAAAGGGGATAGTGTTTTGAAGGAGGTGATTGAGGGAAGAGCGTTGGGTAAGCGGGGAAGAGGGAGGAGAAGAACGGGTAGCTTGGATGGAATGATGGGTGGCATGAGGCATGAGGGGCTGAAGAGGGACATCGTGTGAAATTTAGGGGGTGCGAAGAATTAAATGTCCATTTAAACCTACCCTCACCGGTAGAATACTACTAATAATAATAATGTGCGATATTTGCATGTGGACTTCTTCTCCATGCTTCCATTCTCAATGCAGCATTCTATAAACTGACGCTGTTCCCACCAATGACTAATTTAAGAATGAAACTCTTTCTTTCGCCTCTTTGTGGCATTCCATAATTGAAAATTTAAGAAGGTAAACTTTTACAAACCACATAACAAATCAATGAACTCACCAGGGTTTCAAAGCTTTAGCGTCATCATCAGACCTGATTTATCTAATTAAATTCTCAATGATTCATCTATCTACGTCTACGTAATACCCTGCGAGTCACCGCGAGGGTGTGGCAGATAGTGAAGTTCACCATACATGCAATACCATTTACATGCAACTAGGAGCAACAAAGTCATGTAACCATGTAACTAAAAGATACCGAGAATGAGTGAAGGTTTCTCGGGTCTTCCATCAGTTCAATGACTCCAAACAGGCAACGTTTCAGAAAACTATTCGTGCACACTTCGAATATACAAAAGGACTCGTTTTCTTTTGCCGGAGTTATAGGCATTGATCTGGTGGAAGACCCGAGAAACCTTCACATAGCTAATATGCAGGGATACACCAAATCTTACATTACAATGATAGGTTACCCCGCACATTCTTCGTTAAGGATTTGAATAACAGTGCCTCCGGTGAAAGGGTGTGGATACAAGTGATGAATGAACTTTCTACTGCCCATAATTACGTCACAATGTCTTTACCTTAAGTGAAAACACTGCACAGTACTAAGCAAGGACATTAAGACAAGGTTGTCTACCGATATGCATAAACTAGATAAGCAGATCTTCTTTATACACGTTTTCTTTTGCTGTTTGAAGTAGGCCGAGAATCAATGAAAGAGAATGAACAGGTTATGATAAGGAGAGGTCAGAGAAGGGAAATAGGGCGACAGACGCATCAGCTGATTGGAATGCCCGTACCGATTAATATTTGGACCATTTGAGGATACCAGGATCATTGCGTTCTCTAATGAAGGCATTTCCTTTGTTTTAGGTGCGATTGGGTGGCACACGAAACGAACGCGGCAAGAAATAATTTTGTAACACATTTACCAAGTAAATAGTAAACTGAGCTAATTCTTAAGCTGAGCTGGTAGAATTAGGCTCAGGAGTTCCGGAGAGCGCCGATCTCAATGTCCATTTTATCACAACGTCCACTATTATCTAATACATACTAAACTTTAGTTGTGCCACACCAGAAAAAAGCTTGAGACTTATCGGAATCACTCCGATAATCAACGCAGGCCCTTTTTGGATTGAGGAACGTGATTTCAACACTATATTCGTGGGAATGGAAAAATTTGTGGAGTGGTGAGATTGCAATACATGAACATTGGTGTAAAAGTAATGAAAGCATTTTATAACGGTTTATGCTCTTAGAGTATTGTCAAATCCAAGTAGTGTTCATCCTCAGTCACGCACTCCAGCAGAAAATTTCCTAACTCATTGTTACAGCGTTAGAAAATTTCATCTGGTATAGAATTTAATTGGTTAACCTAGATTGGTTACTTGAAGGTTTGTATGCCAAGGTAGTTGTTGAGTGGCTCAACAACTACCTTGCCATACAAACCTTCAAGAGTGATAGTGGCTCTTAAGTTTCAGTGAGGGGTTCTAATCATGGTCGAATGTTTGTCATTAACCAATGTCATCATTTCCCGTGTTTCAGATCTGACAGCTCGTCTCTCGTGGATCAACTGGGAGAACTTGGGCGTGAACCCAAACCGCAGGAGCGTTCTCACAACGCTCACCCTGACAGCAGACACGATGGCGGGCTGAGGGTGCGCCTCCGACGGCCCGCACCGTGGCGCCACCTACTCGGGCGATCGGCAGGGGCCGGGAGAGCGGTTTCAAGATGGCCGACCCGTCGCCATGGGATACATGGGCGACTGGGACTACCAGTCCACGAACAGAGGACGCCTGGGGGAGTAGGGATGATTATAGAAGAGGTACGCGTCCATCCAGCTGGCTTTAAGTTATTCGGCATCATCATTCGGGGTAAAGTGGTGGGTTCTCGCAGACGGCGAAATGTAAACTGAGTTCCCCTCGGCAATGCAACGATGTCATTGGTTTCAGTAGGAAAGTCCTGGTTATCGGAGGGTTTCGAAAGTGCAACCCCAAGAATGCGTCGAGTAATCACTCCAATTCATGCGCCGAGTGAGTGGGTTCGTTAGAATCGCTATACGTCTCCAAATCCAGTGACAAAGAAAGACTGACCAGCAAAGGAAGAGTGTTTTCACCAGGTTCCGTCCATTTTTTTCTGAACGCGGGACGATTCTGTGGGAGCTTGGCAAACTTCTATGGTTCCGAGAGGAAATATTCCGTCATACCGACAGAGTCATGGGATGCTTTGAAAAGCGGCTCTTAAAGGTGTTTAACTTAGAAGTGTACCAGTGAATTTATGTGGAAGAAGTTTGAATTTTTGGCCACAAATATAATAAACGCCACACTATAAATTATAATTGTCCTAGGATAAATGATGATTTAGAATTAATATATCTTAATATATTCGTTGATTATTGTTTGTTGAATATTTGTAAATAAAATCAGATTTAAACCACGAAGTCAACACTTGATTCACGATTGGTTTTGAACATATTTTTGTGTTCTAGTCGGTTAATGGTGCAATATGCAGCTAATGTGGAGGAAATGTTTCTTTTTCCTTTATTTTTCATAGTTCCATGTAACGAAGGATGACATATCATCAGTCTTCCTTTACCTGAGTTTTGGTGTGGCTAAAAATACCTTCGCGTTTCCTAATGTTTCTCATTTAATAATACTTATATTTTCTTCAAGTATTCAAAAATTAAAATCAGTCACTGAAGACACTTAAGGTACTGCAGATAAATGTATCTGCTTCTTACACCTAAGTTTAGGATATGATTTTAGAGGTGCTGTACCCATTTGCTACTAAATCCATGAAATAAAACTGACAGCAGGTTATGGCAAGACGTCACTTTGATGAGTGACGACATTTAAGTACCTCCGTATTGACTTCCCTGGCTAAGCACACGGACAGAAACTAGGTTTATCTCACCCATACTTTTTAACAGATCCTTTTATTTTAATATAGGGATTGAGAAAGACGATCACGAAAATCGAACCCACTATATGAGATCCTGACAGACAGCAATTGAAGATAATTAAACACTACCAACTTTATCAGTTCTCATCTTAGCTCCAAATAACACAGTCCTTATGCGAAAAACGCAGAATTTTATTCTCCCTGTAAATTAAATGTCTAATTATTATCCTGACATACCGTTTAGTCTAATAACATACCCAAGACTGTGTATATTTAAACAAATAAATGACGAATAACGAGTAACAACAGTACAAAACACTATACATAACTCAGAACACCTTTTGATTCTAAAGCACTCTCAGTGAGTTATACAACATTTTTTAATGATTAGATAGACAGAAAATATAGTTTTGCAATAAGGTTGCAACTCATATTTCATGTTGTAGCTGTAAGAGTCCTAATGCCAAAAGTTAGTAACCAGTTAAATCACATGCAAACAGAAGAAATAGATCCTTATTAAGGATAAATTTAACAATATAAATGCTGTAAATGTTACTCAACGTACTGCAAAAGGAAAGAAATCTAAGACTCAAGTAAACAGCGCTATATGGCTGAATTAGGAATGCTTGTAATCTTATATGTAATTTGAACTTTAACATGAAAATACTCCAGGGTCCATGAAATGCTAATTTCGTGAGAATAAAAAAATATCTATTTGTATGAAAAAAAAATTCTTCATCTGTGATGGTTTTCTGTAATGATGCAAATATATGACGTTGACAAACAATCTTATGGTTTCTTTTTTGATCTAATACTACCCTTATGAGTCATAAAGAAGAGAATAAAACTAAAATCCATGGAAGGAATCATCCCCTAAATGATGTTTACCACTTTTAAACGTTTTTTAATCTTACTGATAAATAAATAATGCTAACAAAAACAATTAAAATTGCAATTCAAAATCTATACGCGGCCTATCATATGAATTCCGTTCGAAAAGCTATTGTTCGACCGAGACATATAATATCCCATATTCTCATTTTTAATCTACTGAAACGAAAAACACGGCACACGATTCCTTCAAAAAAGGTAATTTTGTTACACATGTGACTGTCACAGCAGCAGCATTGATTGGCATAAACGCAACCTGAGAGCTTCTTTTTTTCTCATTATTTTGCTTTTTGCGTTTCAAAAATCTCCCTTTCAAATGTTTATTATTGTTTCATCCTCTAGGCTTCCTATAACAGCACAATAAGGATTTCAACCAAGTATGTTTTTATATACCTGTGTTTCCCTATTGTTTATTGCTGATATAAGTGCATATTTACACTTTGGAGTTACTCCTAATCTTCCCCTTTTTGCAGACTTCAGGGAGCTACCAAGCGATTAACTTACGCTTATGTAATTTAGAAAGTTGTACAGCAATTAACTGCGGCTTCGCTTGAAAAAAGTTTCAAATTTATCAGTGATTTCCTAGAGTCGGTGAAAATATTTTCCTCTACTGGAGTGACGTGTTTACACGCGCGCCTCAAATCTTACCACCGTAAAATGAAAGTAAATACACCCTTTGCGATGAGCCAGAATCCTTTGGGATTAGTTGAAGTTAATTAGCTTCCCTGTTGCACCTAAAGAAATATAGACCTTGGTCATGATTACGGCCAAGCGGGCCAAGCGTATGTAATCTACGGACACCGAAGCAAGAGCCTGGAAGCAGCAACACGCAACGCTATTCCGTACATGCGGTTGCATACCGTTCGGGATAAAGGTTGTTGCTGAAATTTTTATTTTAAAGGAACCTCTGAAGACAACAGAAAGTCTCGGACCCTCGGTAGTCAGGGCAGCACACTGGTGATCTGGGAATCCAAAGGACAAAGGTTAAGA
This sequence comes from Platycnemis pennipes, assembly GCA_933228895.1. Classification (NCBI taxonomy): domain Eukaryota; kingdom Metazoa; phylum Arthropoda; class Insecta; order Odonata; family Platycnemididae; genus Platycnemis; species Platycnemis pennipes. The sequence goes on from OW121850.1 coordinate 119,012,620, forward strand.
TTCAACCTCTGGAATGGATTCGGGGTAGGATCAAGCGTTGATTAAATGCTTTGCATTTAATCAACGCTTTGCTATAACCTTCGCATTTGGAGCACTTTCAACCAAAATTCACTATCATCAATACTCTCTCCGCAATGGAGTAATAGATTTTCTTTCAGAAGCCCTGAAAATGAAGAGCGAGTCACTCTTCGAAATGTTTGCGGTAATGGAGCCTATTAACCGGTGGCAAGCCCGAGAAACATTCTTCAATAGATTTTCTACTTTGTTCACCGATATTTCAGTTTCATCCAAAAATCACTTGGATCTGAAAAAATCAATTGTTATGAATTTTATTCCGCTCTTTACAATGCAGTCTTCTTAATTAGCTGTGCTATGAAGCTAAACAGGTTAACCTCGGGTAACGCCAACCGTCAGCTACATCTCTCTACACCGAGAAATTGTGAATCAGAACCGAGTACCCTAATTTTTACTGAGAAATGGTATAGGTCATCGATTCCAAGCCTCATTGAGATGGAGGCTGGGAATATGACGAGAAAGGAAGTATGCTCCGGAGAAGAGTATATCATATCATTTCTATCAGGTAGACCACCAATGACAGTATCAACCCGATGCTTGGCCTGGTTATAGATGCTAGAACTCTTCAAATAATCTCGGCAGCGTGTGGAATTTATAATCAGAGGAAGGTGGACAATTTCTTTCCTCTTCAACCTGTATATTCTCAAGATCTCAAGATATTCTACTGGTAGACCACCAATGACAGTATCAACCCGAAGCTTGGCCTGGTTATAGATGCTAGAACTCTTCAAATAATCTCGGCAGTGTGTGGAATTTATAATCGAAGGAAGGTGTACAATTTCTTTCCTCGTCAACCTGTATATTCTCAAGATGACCCGTTATCATAAAAATCAAAAAGCTTATATTTAGTTGGAGGTATACACATAACTTGTGCACTCGACTTTCAAGAGAAACTCCTCAGTTAAAACCCAACAGCACCCACTGCACTACAACACCACCCATTTATCACATAAGGCAGTGAATTGAAGTCGTAAGCAAGGCAAAATATCCTAGCAAATATTCTCTAATTACTGCCACAGGGTTTCACTGGTCAGTCTCAGGATATTCAAGGTGGCACGTATCAATAGATGTTATGCTGAGAGCCCCATAGTGAATGTATTTGGAAGAGGACTAAGAGGGTCACGGACAAACTGTACCGATAGAACATTGAGAAACATTGTTAAACTTGGTTACACCAAAAGAAGAGAGGGGACCATTTTTGAAATATTTGATTCCCTTTTGGAACTGAAAATTAGAGTCCAAGTGATGCAATTCTCTGGTGAAAACAGCTTCAGCTTAATGAAAGCTATTCGGATTCTTCACTGGGTTAAATCTTTCATGGCTACCGACGTTTCGTGTATGAGTCGTCCTTCGGAACATCTGCAGCCATGAAGGATTTGACTCGATGGAGAACCAAAGAACTCTCATCAACAGCTCCACCTCGTTGGTCATGATTGTTGAAAATACCGCAGTTATCACCGGAAATATTAAAAAAAAACTGGCCATTCTTTACAACCTTAGTCATGTTAAATCAGGAAAAATTGAAGACTTTTAATTTATAAAGTATTTAATACGGCAAATTATTACCTTAGAGTTCAATAACTTTAAATTTGGAGAGTTTTAGCAAAACTAATTCTAGTTAACCTCCATCAAGAGTCTAGGATTCAAATCATGGTGGCTAGCACACCTTCAGTGGTACTGCACAACGCGACCTCTCTTGGAGGGTGTCATTTAAAGATTATTTCAAGATCACCACGTAGTTTGTGGTGGAGGAAGATAATTTTTTAAGTCTAGCCGAACCCTCAATTACCATAACTAAACGGATAGGTCGACATGAAACCGCCACATAAATTAGTGATCACCACGTCTTTGCAACGAAAATAAGATAGGTGTCGAATATTTGCGGTAAATTATTTCAGATACACTCCAAGTTCAATGTACAATCCATCGGATTTGCCATTAGAGTGTGGATCAGCTGGTGCCTTTAGCCGTCATATTTCTTTCCACCCAACCTCCACACCCTAAAGTCTACCTTTCCCTACTAACCACTAATTCTTAGAGGCACAAATAACCTTAGCTCAGCTATCGGTTACCTGGCCAAATAACCACAACTTCATGAGTTTATTTCCTCCTCCAGATTTTCTACTTAACCTTCTAAAAAACATATTCAAAATTTTCCCAAATTTTTAGTAACTCGGAGCTCACATTTCTCAGTCATCCTGTTACAAGCTACCTTCAATAAAAAGGGTGAAAATTGGAATTGAATAAATATTATAAGATGATACTTTGTTTACAACCATATTTCCTTCAAATAATGGAATCGAAGGAAAATGTTACACTTTCTGTACTATTCGGTTACAAAAAATAGTCAGTTTTATATATAAATACAAGTATAATATACATAAATGTATACAAGTTAAATAACCACCAATGCACTCATGGGTTAGTGTACGATAAAAGCAGCAGGTTAGTAAGAAATTATAACCCAGAACTACTTTTTTGAGTTTATTTCAATCCACTAAAACCAGGATGAACATGCATGTAACAACTACTGAAGACCCAGAAGTGTATGACAAGAGGCATATAACTAATGTGATTAAATATTAATAATGTAAGCAAAGATATATAATTACGAGAGGAAACTAAGTTGTCATGCCATAAACTTCACTTCGTAATAAAAATTATCGGTGAAAGTTTAGAATAGGAGAAGGTGAAACATTATATTTCTTGGCGTTTCATTATATGGAATGAGTAAAATTATGTGACCTAAGGTGCTTTTTACCATTCAGCGTACCTTAAGATCTTTTAATTCACGCCAACTAACATCATTGCTGTTAAATTAGTGATGTTTATTTCTCATTCCTCCATGAAATTTGGTGCTGAGTGGAATTTCAGGATAATTGAAATGGAGAAAAATTTGCCACTTCCATTTCAAAATAATATACCTAAAGTGAACATTGCGATTTCCTTTGATAAGATTTATGAACAGCTGTATGAAGATCGTTGTACAGTAGCATTTGTAAGTTAGATTTTTTCATATTTTTATTCTCCTCCGAGGCGAGCATAGCCAATTTTTTCTTCCTTTTGTAGGACGCTGATTCACACAGAAATATCAACATGGACGACACCGTTCCAAAAATTAATGCCACAAGTGATAGGCAAATATCAGATGGACCAACTTGAATGAAATTAGATCTACTGCCATCACATTCCGGCTTGTTGGCAAACCAGCGCAAATATCCCCTGTTCTGCAATCCACTTTCTTGAATCCGTCTAAACCTTTGTAGCAATGTTGTGGGAAACAAAAACAAAAGATATGAAAGAACAATTTTTGTAAAATTTGTAATTTTAGTATAGCTACACATTAATTTATTTATTATTAATGAACTAATTACTAGCTATCTTAGGGACCAAAAATCTATGTTTTTATTCAAGATTGTAAATTATATGATCATTTACTGCAAAATACAGGGTAACTATTAAGATATATCACACACTACTTAAGAAGGAAGGTTGCTTGAAACATTAAATGTATTTACATGAACATTTCCTGCAACTACGCAGTAATGATAAATTACGATAAACAAACTTAAAATTTTGTAAAATTATATTTCAGGATCAAACATAAGTAACATTAGTATCAACAGTATAATGATGTTTTCTTGCCAGTGCAAAACTTAAATAAAAAACTAAAATATTTAATAGACCTCTCACCACAACCTCGGGCGCCAAGAAATTGAAGCGAGAGGAAGGTAATTTTCCAACTCCTTCAAGATGAAAATACAAAATTGCAAAAACTGTGACCTAAACAAAATAGTCCCAATAATTCATTTATCTACTCTTCCATGTGATGATCTTATGGATTGTAATTTAAATCAGATGCTTCTGAAAATTTTAAGGGTTAAGAAGAAACGTTACTTGAAGCGGATGACCCCACGGGTAAAACGCCTCTTCAGGGAAGTATGAAAAATATAAGATCCACGTTGATCCTCCCGCGGAGCAGAAAAAAGCAACAATTTTATCAGTTTTGTGAAAATAAATCTATTTACAGAGCTCTTTGCAAGCCTCCTCAATACTACATGCACGGAGTGTGTTATTTTTCATTATATACCATGTTTGAGTACGAATAGATACATTCCTCACAATTTGAACAACATATTATTTAGACACCAGGCATATGTAACTACATTATTAGTAACTACCTGCTAACTAACTATATAACCACTTCATTATGTGAAAGGAATATACTTTATTTATGGGTTAAGCATTAGTTTAACTTATATAAGATTATCTTCATGCAAACCACGTGAGTGTGCAGCTAATATCAGTTATTAGAATTGAGAGAACATTTTTACAGATACACTACAGACTACTTATATTACCTCTACCTATCTTGCTATTATTTGATTGAGTATGATTTATTACTTTTTGGCATGAATAAATCCACTACAGAAGCTTATCCATATAGCCGTATTTTAGTGAGCAGAACAAATCGGCTGTAATAGTCTCTTTTTTAAGAAGTATTTCTAACGCCTTCGGAAAAATTGACTGGTATTGAAATAATTATATGAAAACGTTAATTCACATTTTGACCAATTGCATGACAGTGATTTTCATCCAAACTTTTATTTACGACTTGAGAACTGAACACAAAGATAATTACGGGCTTTTTTTAAAAATCTCAGTTCTAATTTCATAAACAAACTTGCCTCCTACACATCTCAATTACTAACTGCGTGATCTAAATAAGGCCTGACGTAGAAAATAGTACGTTTGTACAGAATTCAGCTTCATTTCAGATACCTTATTTTAGGCCTTAGTCTGGCCTTGGACATCTTAACGCAAGTATATATACAGTTCTTACGGGAGAAAATGTATTTCATGGGGGTGTGGTGTCCCGGGGGAGGGGAGGCGTGGTGTCGCGGGTGGATCGTAGTGGCCTAGTAGGTAGAGCGCTGGGCTACATACCGGAGAGTTCCGGGTCCAAATCCCGGGCAGAAACTTTCTTAACACTCCCACCTAAAATACTCGCGATTCTATTTTCCGTGTGTCAGAACTTCGTAGGCATTCGCAGTTGGTGCAGGGAAAGAAATTGGACCCCTTACCCTGAATGTGTCAATTTCACAAGTCCATGGTTTAGTACGGGATGAGCTCTACCCTCACCTACCAAAACCAACCTTTGGATTGAACACTGACAGATTCAGAGAAAGTATTCCAAGCGTATAAGCTAGCTTCAGAACGCATTTGCTTCACAGAAGGGGTCGTGGTACATATCAAGATAAAGGAAAGTTTCGTAAGTAGAAAATAAATTTAAAAATAAGTGTTTCAGGGCCAGGTTAGGTTGTCCAAACTGGCATTAAGAACGCATTTTCTTCAAAGAAAGCGTCGTGGTACATATCAAGATAGAGAAAAGTTTCATAAGTAGAAAATAAATTTAAAAATATAGTGCTTCAGGGCCAGGTTAGGTAGTTCAAATTGGCCAATATGTAAAACCTGCCCCGTTGGAAAACCCTAGATGCTTTTCTCCAAGTTTGCCAGTAAAGCACACGCTCTCATCTAATGAAATATATCATTATAATAATGGTAGCAACATACAGTGCACTACATAAATCCGAGGCCACCTTTACCAGCACTCCTAACACTTTGCACGGTAAGGGACTTCTTGATGTTTGCAAATTAATATTATCATGATGAGCATCATATTTACGCATGAAGTTTTACGAGTGGCAGAATAATTGGAAGAAGGAATGATAATTCTCACAACTCTGACTGAATGAAATACTTACGAAATCTTCATGAGTTTACTGTACGGCGAGTGCCTTCTCACAGCCACCCAAGCACCAGACGGCTGAAGGAATGGTATTTCGCGAAGGTTGCAAATCTCGTCTTTCTTGAATGTTTCTCGAATCAGGTTGTATCCAGATCCTCTTTCCACATGGAACGCGAAAAGGCTGGTGCGAACTTTTTCAATTCCCTCTTCCATCCCATAAAATGCAGGTTTCTTGCCAGCAGGGGCTATTTTCTTCTGATAGAGCTGAGTAGTTACCGGATCATGGGAGAAGTGCTGTCGATAAGAATGGGAAGATAGTAGCCAGAGTTGCATTACATCTATTATACTCCTGAAATATTTTCATGATTTTTCCATAATATAATTTCAAATCTAAATTTTAGGCGATTTGAAAGGACTCGTGGTAAATTTCTTAACTGCCGTGAGAACGGTGGTGAAATTTATAGTAATTGCCATGTAAAAAAAATCCCCTGGACCGGGAATCGAACCACGAACTTTTGACTTTCCGGGCCATTGCGCAGACCACTACGCTATCCAGAGTAGATAATTCAATTGACAATTTTACCGAGGTTCAAGGCACTAGGTTTTGAGCCCCCGCGGTCCATCAAGGGTGGAAGCGCAAGGGAGAAAGGGCTTCAAAGAAGCCACAACCATAGGTGAACCTCATTCCAGCGCTACAGCCGCGCTTGGCGGTAAATTTCTAAACTGCCACGTGAAACGGCGGTGAAATTCACATTAATTACCATGAGAACAAATTCCTTGTGCCTTTTACCATAGTAAAATTTCTAACTGAATTACCTATCCTAGACAGCGTAGTGGTCAGGCGCAGTGACCCAGAAAGCCGAAGATCCGTTTGATTTCCGTTCCAGGTGAATTTTTTCAGAAAGGACAGAAAGGACTTTCAGGAAGGTTATTTTTTTCTTTAAGGTATCAAAAATGCTTGCATACAAAGTTCTAAGTTATGCTTGCACTGGCAATTCAACGAGTAACACCTCAGATTCTCTTACCCAAAATAGCAGTTCATTTTCAATGGACTAACCGTAAGACACTATTAAACTTAAACAGCAGTATTTCTTATCACCCAATTATGCTAGGTCTTAGCCCCACGGGTAAAATTTCTAGTTATGCTGGCGATTCCCATCCTACAAAATGATTTTAACTGCTCTGAATGAACAAAACATTTTCCCTTTCCCTCCACCTAAATATGACATTAAAATGATTAAACGCATCGCACAATCAGATTGTCTAGAGGAAAATATGATGAGAAATTTCTTAAAATTTTTTGCAAAAAACTATCACAAGACATAATCTTTAAGATAGAACTATACAAATTTTCTATTTTCAAGCATTTGGGACCTAATGATTCAGATGTTAAAATGCGATTTCCAGAGGTGGATGGAATAATTTAAGGATATTGCAGTAGTAGTAGTACACCTGGATTTTTTGATACTCCAACAAAAGATCCAATCACACCGTCTAACCTTTCACTGTTCTTTAATCTTTAGACAAACACAACGTCCATACCCTAGGAGGGATTCGACCCCGCGACCTTTGAATTATGAGGTTTGCTCGTTATCCACCTAGCTACCACGGCTGGCAGGATATCACAAACTGGGGGGGAGTCTGAGAAATTAAGAATATTATTTCGGGTACTTTCATTGTGATAGGCCTTTTTGTCATTTTAATTCAACCAAGAAGCATGTTTTCCGAATTAATAGGTCCATGCTACCGACACAATATTGTGAGAAAATTATAAAAGGTAAAAATTATCTGAAAAAATTAATATTTTAATAACAAAATACACTGTTCCATGAAATTTCGTCTTATGAATTTACAGGAATACTAAAATCTACGATTACACGAGTATTAATTAGTTTGACATCCTGGAATAAAAAGTGAAAACATCTTTAGTAAGTATGAAATCCGGAAGACTTCTTTGAAAAAAGCGAAAACAAATAGATCTACAGACATTTAGCAGGTCAGTATAAAACGGGAACGTATAGCTAAAAACCTTTAAGTCTTTAAGCATCCATAGACAATAAACAGTTTCCATATTTCAAGCTAGTAACAAAATACAGGTTACGCTACAACGGGGCAATAAACTAATTCAAAAGAATACATCCACACATTACCCTTCGAAGGTCACCATAAAGGCGTGTGGCTGGGGGTGAATGCACACCAAACATGCATTATATATCATCCTTAACAAGGATTGGTAAATATATATGAGAGGGGTAAGTAAAGAGAGATAAGACCACTCAACTTCTTAACATTACAACGAAATCAATCTGAGTTCGGATTCTACTGTCAATTTTCGATTCGCCAAAATCCAAGCAGGTAAGTGCAAGAATTCACCTGGAAGAAGTGCCGGTTGTAGACAATGTCATGGACGCCCACTTTCATCGGGCTGTGCAGCAGGTCGGACACGGTTTGAATCAGCGTGCCCGAAGATTGGATGATTGCCACGATATTCGCTGCGTACGAAGTGTGAAGGAGAATGACGGCGCTATAGAGGACTATGGTCACAAAACGTCCAGCCACTCCTTGTGCTTCAGCAAAGAAACCTGTGAAAATCAACAGAGCAAATGTATTGAAGCCATGGACAGCAAAGAAGACCATGAAACCCCTTTGCATCCACCATCCATTTCAACTTTGAAATGCGGATAACGAGGGAGCTGAAACTTTGAATGTTGCGGTAACTGCTCGGCATGATGTTAATTTGACATAAGGGGCTGCATTACATGGGAATTCGCTTTGATCCTTACGTAAATAAGCCATAGACAGAGAAGACTAAAGCTTTGGCTATGAGACAGAATCAAGAATTATTAGTAATATTTGGAAGTAAAATGGTAAAACTTCGTCGTTATACGGAACTTTCGATTCAAATGAGTAGTGTAGAGCTTTAAAATTGTAAATTAAATTGTTAACTCTCTCTTCACTGGCGCTGATGTCACGATACTTATACGCATTGGATTTATGGACGTGGTCTGCCTTCAGATAATGTACTAACTAACAACATGATTGTTTACTCGTTGATAACGTATGCATAGCGTGGAATCATCCTCTGCCACCTCAGGGTGGCTTTCAGGGAACAATTTAGATGGCAATTAAAAAGTCAAAGGATTTAGCAGAAAATTTATACGGAGATGAAATTGACATTATGCATTTTTCCAACGATATAGGTGTCATGGCATTGACAGTGGGAAATTAGAATTAACAAGAGTAAAGGGGTTTGGGGAAACACAATAACCAGCAACAGTAAAATCAAGACAAACGAAGTACCCAGCCGTAGGAGAAATTCTATGACGTAAGAAAAACTTTCATTGAATACATATTTGGATAGTGCACTTTTAACGTAGTTAGTTAAGGAGGTTCCACCATGACTCCGCGATTCAAAATCCCGTAAATGAACTATGTATATTAATGAATAAATACCGATCCAGAAAAACACCTGTATGGAAAATCATCTAAAAATTGGTGAGAAGAAGATGAATGAGAAAGTCTCGGAGATCTGAAGACACCAGAGTACCATAACGTCGGCCGGTAGGCGGGCGTCACGCCCTCAATATTAAATATTTTTCTTTCTTAAATGAAATATTACCTCTAGCAAATTTTTTTTAGTTTGTAGAGAACTGTTGTGTCTACAACACATAAGAAAATGAGCTAAATCGAAGGCATAGGTACATCCTCAAAAATCGATTTGAAACTTTAAAATTATTATAAACTTAATCAAATTGTTTATATTTCGAAATGTAATGTTTTACTGTATTTTTTTCAATTCAAGGTCTTTAAAATAAGCCCTTAAGTACGTCTGTAGCTCACATAGTCTCTGAGATATACCGTAAAGTGTGTAGTAACTTTGGCAAATTCGACTTTAGCAACGTTGCAATATTTCGGAAACGGTTGAGTTTTTTGCAAAACGACTTAGGAGTTTTCATTTTTTTACCAAATGGAGCCGTTATATTAAATTTTGTAAAACTCGGTGATCCTAAGGGTCGTTTTTGCCGATTTTCTGGTCGAATTGACGTGAAATGACCCAAATATGCAGTAATCAAAAGGGATGAAAAAAATTGTAATTAGAAAGAGAGGCCAGTACCGCAGAAACCGCATAAATCAAAGTATGAACGAATACAAATATTTAGGAATGACTGTTGCGTAACAAGGTACAAGTAAGAAAAACTACGAACGGCATTCATGCAAAACTAGTGATAAATAATCTGAATAGTATGCCATGGGTAAAATAAATCAACAGCAAGACGAAATGTGAAATATATCAAAATATTCAAATCATACTTCTTTATGGAGCAGAAACTTGGGAATTGACACAGAGAGATACGCAGAGATTGGAGGTCGAAGAAGGAATTTCTTATAAAAAGCTGCAGAATATTAATCAAGAATGAAAGCATAAAGAAAAAGAAGCAGGTAAAGAGAGGTGTTACCGAAAAAAAGAGGAAGAAGTTAACCGATTTCCTTAATATAACGGGCACGTTGAAAATACTGGATAACTATTGCTATCCCCAAAAAAATCCCCAACTGGCAACCACCTAAAAGGAAGAAAAGACGACGGCCACCAGAAGTTTGGATAAAGCGAGCTACCAAAACAGGAAATGAGGATTGGAAAGACAATGAGTCATACAGGAGAGGATGCGACTGACGAGCATCAGTCGTATGACTCACTGAAGAAGAAGAAGTATTTAAACATAGCAGTAGTAAAAACTATGGGAGTTATCAATGGATATCATACATGTAAAGGATTCGTAATAATATTAGGTTTACCTTGTTGGCAAGAAGCTCCAAATGTCAGTAGTATGGCATCACTCCAAGAAGCTCGTAAATATTTACACGGTTTCCTCTTTTTCTTTTTGTAAAATTCACATTTCTCCAATTTGTTTTCGAACTTAACCGCATAAAATAAAGAAACGGCTGTGATGGCGAGAGATCCATACATCAAAGCCCAAACCTGTGCACTAAAGGGGAGTATGAAAATGTTTCTCACCGACGAGAGCTTTGGCTGGCGAAATATGAATCTCAACCTGCAAGTAAAATAAATTCAATTTGATGATAAATACATCAATATCAAAATCTATAAGAAAACCAAACACTCTACGATCTTCATATTTTATAGAGATGACTACTTAAAAATTATACAAGGCTAAATTTTATGGAAAACTTTATTCATATGCTGGAAAATGGATTTCAAAAGCAAATAGCGCCCTTCAAAGGCTGCTTGTTCTCGAAACGTCTAGCAAATGTGATATTCGAAAATGTACTCATGAAATCGTAAGTTCTGAGGAATATAATATGGCACATACGCCTAAGAATGATGCTTACTTCGTTGGGGTGGTCATAGAAACATAATCGAGAATAGGCCATCTCTTTGCGGTCACAAAAAGTGCAGAAGCAGCGATTTCTGCTTTCCCTGCCTGGAGTTGTCCGACCATTCCGTCATATGTTCCATTGATCTTGTGGCCCCAGGTATTCTCCACTGAATATTTTGCACTGAAATAAAAAAATACAAATAAGGTGACAATCAAGCTTTAATTAATGAATACTATCTACTCATTTCTAGAGCCGTTCGGTTACCAAAAGGTCCTTATGCATCATAACCTGAACCCAAAAACATTAATGACAACACATTTTAAATTATATCAATCGTCTACGAGCTCAGTTTGTGGAACAATTTCAATTAATCACTACAAAGCCTTGTAAATTTCATGACATTTTCAATTATTTTAAAACAATTGATATATTTCAAACATTTTCTTAAGGGTCTTCATGTGGACATAAATACATATGAAACAATGTCTTTTGGGCCGAATAACCTACCTGCTATTCATGAAATCCATTGCATGATTCATCAAATGGTAATTATATTTTGAAGTCGTGTCCACATGTTTATCTCTTAAGTCATCTAAAAGATTCAACGATTCGTTCTTGGTCACCTTCAAATTAAAACATTATTTCATCAAGTTGCGAGTAATATTTAGCATTACCATGCTAAATAGTAAGAAGTGAATCCACATTTGATAACTTTACTGAAAATTAAATAATAATGTGAGCGATTTGTTAGAAAAATAGTTAAATACCTACCACCATGACAGCAGGTATGACTAAACCATCCAGATTTTTTCTCCTCAAGGAAGTTGGATAATATGTTGCTGGGAATGAATAATTTACCTTCCATAATCCAATGTTCTTAATTATTAACGGCTCGAGCAAGCCATTTTTATAGACTTCGAATAGTGAAAAGGTATTCTCTCCATTTAGAGTCAACCTATTCGAAAAAAAGACAATTCACTTGTACAGAGTACAGAATGGGAAACTATAGGGTACGTCCAGTAGAAAGTGGACAAATTGGAAAAAAAAGATTTTCATGGTAGAGTGAAAATTTTTCTTGCATAATGAAATGAATAGACTGGAAAATAATTTATGGAAATAATATATTTATATATTCCTTCATTAACTATCAGAAAATGTATTTAAAGTGGGATTTTAATGAAGTAAGGAATACTCGTCAAATATCACCAACTTTAAAATGTCACTAAATATTAAAAAAAAAGGTGTAAAGAAATTAATACTTATGTACATCTCTTCTACAAGGGTTATATTTTGATTTTATGGCCGCATTATGGGTGAAATGTAGTGTGTATAATAATAAATAACCAAAAATGGAAGTAATGTACTGTTACAATGTCCCCTTATAGTGTTAGCCCACATATGTAGTCAGATCATTTTCTTAGTTTTTTAGTTTCATGTTTAATGTACCCATTTCATTTCTGAAGTGCTACCCCGACCATTTAAACTTCACGAACAAATTTGAATTTGCTGTATGTGCCTTCACTGCATACTTGACGATCCGTCACAAGAGTAACGGTCACAAGAGTAACCACTTTTTCTACTTGTAACCCTGTTTTTGTCTGTCTCTTAATAGACTTATTCACTATATATTTTTGTACTTCATTCCTAAGACACTAGAGTAAAATATAAACAATATTTTAATGGTATATTGTAATTGGAAGAAGAGAAAATTGATTTATGTTATATAGTGCATTTTAGCTGTCTTTTTTTGGTCACAAGACATAACACTATTTCCATGTGCTTTTTATATAGTAAATTGATGACCTGAGTCCTAAATGTTCGGATGTAATTATTAAACATTATGTATTCTAATTCATTCAAAAGTGTTTACTTTGAAAAATCTAATAATTCTATAACCCTGACAGTTTTAATGGAGTCAAATGCGTCAAAATGTCACAAGAGTAACGGTGGACAGACCCTACAGCAAACTGTGTCTGAATGCACTTCCATGAAAAATATCAATGCAAAAGGACAACGATGGATATGGTGAAAAAATACCTTCAGTTGAATTATAACGACTAGTGTTAATTATTTCATTATTTTACAACCGTATTATGCTGGATAATTGAAGCTGTTTCAGTGTCGCGAAAACAATTATCCTTTTTACCTTCGAGCAATTACTAGGTCACTATCCAGAAGAACATCCAAATGTCCAAGCGCATCCTTAACGTCCTTTTCGAGCACCTCGTCTTTCGTGAGAAGCAACCATCTATTGGGAGGCCTGAATAGATGTCTTTCATTTGCCTGAGAAATAGATATCAAATATGAAAAAAGATTTATCTACATACTCAAAATAAAGAGCAAATGAGAACAGAAACAATTATATATATACTATCCGATTAATGAAAAAATCAAATACGAAAAAGTGTATTACATGAAAAACTTCACCTAGTATGAATGAAATATTACCTTCTGCCTCACGAAACATGTTACATAATCAAGATAACATCTTATCCACGACATTGTATGCACATTCATTTTTCTTTGAAATGAAATTTCTGCTGAGGGGACTGGAGAATGATGAAGAGGTGATGGACGAAATGTTGAGCATGCTACGGAAACAAAAATTTGTCTGCGCAAAGTAGGAGAAGGCAATTTTAGTAGACGCAACCGATAATTAGAGACAAATTAATGTTAAAGGCTGCTATCAAAGACAGAATACTTGGCAAGCATACAAGGGATAAGAATAGCAAAATACTTTGGACAGGATGATGCGAGAAAGATATGCGCTGATATGAAGTGAGAAATGAAGTAGAAAAGAAACGCGTTCGGAGAATACAATGCAGAGAACAGTAAGGTATCCTAATGAGAACTTTTCTTCGCCGGTAAAAAACTTATAATACTAAAGTCAAATATTGGGTCACAGTAGCCAGGTCGGTATAGTGCCATTCAGAGTTTTAATGCAACAAAGGTGTATTGGCTAGAAAGAAAGTAAAATTCGACCTACTAAGGTGGGGAAATGCAGGCAGAGCCTATCCAAACCTACCAATTGAATGAATTGAAATTAGGTGAAGTGATAGTTTCGTTTGACTCAACCACGCATTTGAGTATAACATTTATCTTGTAGGATAATAATTATTGCTCGAGATTTCTTCAGCCAGTGTTGCAACAGTAAAATTAATCTCTATCCAATAATAATCTCAAGCTAATCTCAAGTCTTCGTAGCTGGGAAGTAAATATTAACACTGGCTCAACTGAACTCAGATAAAACAGGATAAATACGAGCCCACTGTGAGTTTTATACGATGAAACACATTTCCACGAGGATCAAAAATTAGGCCAACGCAATGGGGTCGTTTACCATATTTCTTTTATTGCCGAATCTGATAGAGTTTGTAAAATGAAAAACCCATATTTTTCCGCTCTTTGATCCGTCAATTATTTCTCGAGTTATAAGCGGCGAAAACTGATGTTTTCAACCCTTTCGGAAAAGTGGACGTGGTGCAACCTCTGACGTATTCGACTTCGTCCAATCACAACTGAGCCCGCGAAGCTACTTCGCCTTGTAATGGGGGATACACAGCTGACTCTGCCAATGGAAGCTGTTGCGACAGGACCTGCTCAAGCAGACCTTCCGAGAACCCCCCTCCATCCCTTCCCTTACCCTAAAAGCAGTCAAAGACGGGAGGAAAATGACGTCAATGGAACCAAAGCAGCTTATTCGATGAGCATCACCTCTTGCTTATTTTAATTTTTGATTTATGAGTGATTGGCTCGGGTTAGAAGATTAATTTTTTCACTAAAATTCATTTTTCGTTTCCATCTAACGATTTCGTGTACAAAATTGCAATTTCAGTTCCGGGTAAACGCCCCCATTGTTGATTAATCCAAAACGCTAGTTTCCATCCATCATCAGCTTTGATACTCCCAGCGAGGATACTTCAAGGACCCTAACAGATAAATTCAATTACTCCCCCACGACTATAGCCAGATCATGTGCTTACCATGTCCAGAAGAGCTCGCGATTCAGAGCAATCTAAATTTAAAACATGATTAATTGCATCGGAGAACTCCAACTCTCGAAAACTCCCAATATGATTATCCAATTTAGTTACGGATGTGTAAATGTTGGTTCTGTAAATATCTCTGGCAAATTTCAGGTCATCTGAAAAAATTAATTGTTCCTCAATAAGATGACTTTATTTCTGCGTTTAATTATTTAAAACAAGGGATGCCATACCATTATCACAGATTTCAATAGCAAAATATAGGCATGCATTAAAACTCATTTGATCATTGTGTGCATACATTTACATTACTGGATGCTCTAAGCATTCACGAAGCTCTTATAGAATTGTTAAGAATTTTATCATTATTTTTAAACTTCATTATTAATAGATGCTTCGAGTGAATTTCATGAAAAATGTACCTACCTAACTACCTAACATTCATATCGACTCGTAAAGAGGGGCAAAAACTCATAACATACCTTTATTGGAGCACAGATAAACTCGTGCACGGGATAACTTGCTTTTGCAGAATTCACTTACAAATTCAATTACTGCTTCATCAGCAATAGCAACCGAAAATGTCACTACAGTCCCAAGGACGAGAAACATATTCATCGCAAAATACGTAGTATGACGGTGGTAACTTATGAACAAAATACGGATATTTAATTGAGCTTCATCTCAGTACTCGGAGCAAATAATGTTCAGACACTGAGGTAGTGGCTCGGAGGGATATTACTTCGCGCAAATACCCTTAGATATATGCTCTCTAGGGTATTTATATCTGGTCTTGTACCAACTGGGACCTGACATAGGCACGAATCACAACGTATAATTAATTGCGGCGAGCGCAAATGGATAACTATTAGTGTAGTCTAGGCCTTCTGAGATAGGCATTGCGCCGGGAGAGTGATGCAAAATTCAATGCAATCGATGGAGGAAAGAAGTACCAACTCCTTGCGACAGTATACATGCAATTATCCATCACTTTTTGATTCTGTGCTGGCGGTACAGAGTCATTTATTTCACTGCTGACGAGGTTTCCCATGACGAGGAAAAGGAATCAATACTCCACGTGGCTGGAATTTTTACAAAACTGGCTGACGATCATTTAGCCTAATTCCAAACCACTAACCTCAATTTTTGGCATAGGAGGATAACGTCATCTGAAAACAATCGAAGATCGGGCCAACACGCTGAATTACACGAATGAAAACGGAGGACAACATTTCTTTGCATTGGCTCACGAGAACCCCGTTTCACCCTTCTATTTATCATAAAAATGAATATCCTGTTGAATATAGGATGTGACCTTGAACCACAAAAAATGCAGGGATTCAAAAGTATCTCACTCCCAATTATAATTCCAGAAGGTGAAATATTAATTTTACAATTAATATATAATATTTTTATGGAGAATTTGCATCTTTTAATGGAGATTTGCATGCTATGGATGATGCAAAATCATTTCAAATTTCCATCCATATTTAAAACAAATTACAAAAAATTATAAGTGCGGCTCCAGGAAGTATTTAAAAAATAGTCATAAAAGATAATTACATACCTACGTGAAACAATAAATACCCTCCCAGGATCCTAAATAATTAAATGTTGCAACTCCAAAGTTATCATGAAGTATAGGAATCTAAATTTACATAAGTTATGGCACGGAATACAGTGAAATAGTTTTCACCACTGCCATAAGATTAATGTCTTTGATACGGAGCTCCTTTGATCCTCCCATGCTATGCATACGTATTTTTTAATCGTTATCCTGATAGCGATAACTTGCATATTTAAATGACGCTACAGTTAACTTTCTAGTCTCAACTTAGTTTCATGTTTTATATTTCAGTATTTTGGATACTTGGAAAATCTCCAGAAACTATTTACATGCTTAAAGGTATTATCACCAACTGGGGTAAAAAAATCGCACATCCAAATAGTTGGACTCTTTCGGATAAGTTTCGAGTATAGTATAAAATAAAATGTTATACGAAATCTTAAATTAATTTCAAGAAAAATAATAAAGAATCAATAAAAATATGTAAATTACTGTGACAGAAATTCTGACCGCTTTTAAGCAGAATTGCCATCAAAATGACCGAGTGACATGTGAGATACCTGTTGGCAACAAATTTCGTTAAGTTTCATACGACTATTTCAATCCCACATTAGCATAGGTTCAAGAGGCTCCGAGTATTTTCTTCACACTATTGGCGAATTTCAGTATTTATAACTTAAAACCTCCAGTAGACATACGCATATTATTGCTGTAAGAGTCATTTAACTTTTGAGAAAGGGGTTTCTGTGCATAAAAAATTACGTGCGGCATCCGTCAACAAAATATGAGTTAATGCGTCACCAGATACCAACTATAGTCGATATGGAAGGAGCTGCATCACTGCAAACCTTTCGTAATACATTTAAGGCTAACTAAATGAGCTCAAAAAATTTCTGCACAAGTAAGTAAATAAGGAAAATAAGAAAAGGTGCCTATGTCACCATTTTCATCTAAAGCCACCTTGGGTGAGTGCCTTATGTAAAAGGGTCAGATTACAATAAATTAAACAACATGTCTATGCATGGTAGGCTGTCAACTAGGTTGATTTTGCTTTGCCACTGCTAGATTAGTCGACAATGAAGCGTCTTTAATTTCGTCAGTCGTGTGATAAATAACTTCCCTCGAAGCAATATAACCATATTGAATGTCATAAAATGTGTAAAGGCATAAATACTGCCGTCGGGTTTGATCCGATCTACCGACCTCGATAGCAAAGGGAACACCGATTTTGCAACTTATGCAACATCACGCTGTAATTCGTACCTCAGATTAATACTACATATCTTCCTCCTATTACTTCCCACAGTAAAAGCAATCTACTTTTACAATAACATTTTATTTAATTTATTCTTGGTTTCAACTTCTCACTTTAAGGGTTTTAGACAAGGTCACATTCCCGAGGGCAGTTTTTTCACGATAATATTGAATCACCATTCTAAATTTTCACCCAGTAGTTCAAAAAGGAGTTATAAGAAGCTTAGGGAAGGACTGGGACATTAATTGGCTAAAAGTTTAATTATTTTGCATTATTTCCCAATTTCGTGATTTAACTAAATTTCAAAATTAGGCTAAGTCAGCTCTTAATAAAAAAACTTATGTTGCAAAAATAAAACCACCACCACCAGTCCTCAATCCTAACATTGGTTTAATGCAGCTCTCCACTCAGTTCTCCCAGAGGCTAAACTCTTCTTTATTCTTTATATTTCGCAAGACTTTCACAGAGAAAAAAATCCTCTGTCTTGATCAGGAATCGAGTAGCCCATAAAAGGTTGCAATGTATGTTTTCTTTTCCAATCCCAGGGGAATTCATGCACCAGGACACTAATGGCAAGAAATATTAGCAAAAGTATGAGTAGTAACCATAACTGGGGGACCGAGAACTTAAGCCTTCTCGTCATTGAGAATAACTAGGCAGTTGGGTGTGGGAAGAATTTTTCAGGGTCAGCTACGTCTTCAATTTACCATGCGACCCGCTGCAAGGATGTGTGGGAGGGGTTGGTAGGTCACTAGCAGTGTAGTTGAGTTAAGCTGAAAATAAATTTTACTAATTAACCTTTAGGAGCCGGATTTAAATGCCCAAAAATCGACCTTCACGGCCGGATTTAATTTTGGCTCTTTAATGTTTTCTTGTCATCGACTCGAAAAACGCCAATATCTCAACAACTACTAAAGATAAATTGTTCAAATAAAAAGCGTTATTTAGCTAAATGTATGATTTAAAAGTATTATTAATTTATTATGAGGTCATTTATTTACAAAAATATTTAAAAAATCTCTTTTCTTGTACAAAGTTGAAACAAACAAAGTTGGAGTAATTATTCCCCCAGAGAAATTAAGTTCATAATGATTTTACTTATTATATACAACCTCGCGCACTCCGCACTTAGCATAGTACGGTATGCAATGTGTTTGAAATAATTATAATTATAAGTTTATAAACTTCCGGATTCAAATTCGTGTGATTTGCATTTTTCGGGAAACTTTAATCCAGTCAACAATCTTCTTCTCTACGGTTTCCCAACCAATCTGCTCATTAGCCGCGTGACACCTTCTGTACGTTCATATGAGTTTTTTTTTGGAAATGCGCTAACCTTAGTTTAGTTTCCGAATCAAACCTTTACTTTTGTATCCGAAATGTAAACATACAAGTTGATGGCTTAACGTTATGGGACTCACTCATAGGAAATGAATTAAAAGTTTGTGAGGTCCACACTGTTTTATCATAATCAACCATGGTTTCGACACAATTATTATATTTATAAAGCAGTATCGCCGATAATTGTACTGATTTTGACGAAACCATGGTCGATTATAATAAAACAGTGTGTAACGTACAAACTTTAAATTCATTCGCGAATAGAGGGCAATTTTGAATTCCCTGAGAACTCCGCCGTTCGTTCCAAATAGAGAGAGCCACGCTCTTCTGAGTTCCAAATATTGGCATCCAACTTAATGTAATCATAATGCACCAAAGTCTGTTTTGATAATTGTAAAGCAGAGTGCGGCTCCGGCTCGTCGAGTCAGGCAACATTGATGGAGAATTTGTCACAGTGGATTATAAAATGGCGAGATGGTAAGAAACTTGTTTAATCTCGCGCAAGCAAAACCATAAAACTTTGAATCTTCAATGGGATAATTTTTGCGATACAAGATTTACTGGCAAAACATTCTTGTGATACGGAAAATTTTCCGTATCACAAGAATGTTTTGGTAAACGCTGTTCGAGTTCTCCACCGGGTCACTCTCCGCACTTCTGCCCGCATTTCGACTGGCGCGTCGTCCATCCAGGGTTGAATACCGCCTTGGACAAGGTTATTGAATGCATCGAAATATTACGCTTGGTATGAAGTTACGTTAAACGGTGTACTATAACCATGGTGTGCCTGCCGCAACAAGGAGGTCAGTAATACGCTGACTTGACAACCGAAAGGTCGTGGGTCCGCATCCCAACCAGGGTAGTGTGTTGTGATTGTTTTAGGCTAGGGGGTGCGTCATAACATTAGCCGTTGGAGCACCTCTAACATTACTATAATCTAGGTGGTGGAGTCAAAATAAATTCTGTTATATAACAATGCTATCGTTGAATCTTTTTTTTTCAATTTGATTCTTTCCATAAAGTAAGGCTCGAAATTTTTTAATAATAGGGCACCGAGCGGTTTTGAGATTACTCCAATTTTTGTGGTTTAGCACCAACATCGCAATGCAGAATTAAATTATTTCCCAATCTCTACCTTAAGGCGATACTTAAGTTTTCCAAGAAAATGGGATGATGGCATATAACAGAGGATATCAAAACGAGAACTGTGTCACCAGGTGTTTTTAGTTCTCTCACAAACGAGAAACCCTATAGGAAGTTCATGTCACGCAAAGGAAAAATGAATGAGTGAGCCACGGCAGGCACTCATCATCTAACGTCATTATCTTCCGATTGGACAAGGAATGGGGCCACCTCATATGAATAATCCATCGAGAAATCTCGGAACGCAGCACACTGATTAGAAACGGAGGACGTTCACGTTTATATTAAACGCACGCGTCGCGTTCTACATCAATCATGCATCCGATTCCCTACTCGTCGAATAGTCCACCGCTCGGCAAAACCGTGACTAGTTCTTCAAATGATGGGTCTTCGCCAGAGTCCAAGGAAAGGGATGAGGAGGACATTGGCTCCTCCCCTTGGGAAGGGCCAAAGACAATAATAAGTGCAGTGTGCGGTGGGACAGACCTCGTAACCATGAAGAAATTGCGAAGGTCAGGCGGACTGGAAGGAATCCAAGTGGTGCCTTGGAGCTTCTTAAAATACGTTTTCTTAACTATTTGAGCGCAGGGAAAAAATCAAAGGCATGCCAACTACGAGATAAGCTCGAAAAATGTAGCTCATATTACCGTTATTATTAGTGTTCGTGAAGGGCAAAATACGGAAATGGTTGATGAAAACCTAACATAATGGGCAAAACATTTCTAATCTCTCCTGTGTTTGAATATTTGACCATTGAAATCAAATTTCTCATATTTGCACAGACTTCTATAGTCCATTTCAAGGGTTGAACGCTAACTATGAACTCTGTGAAGCCCAAGATCAATCATTGCCGAGAAAAATTCTTGTTCCATCTAAGTGATAAGAGGACCGTAAATTAAAAACAACCTGCAGTTTCAAAGAAAAATCAGCTGCAGTCTACAGTAGTCTTGGAAAGAAATTTCCCATAATAATCAACAACCGAAATTATTTAGGGCACGATGGACCCGACGACAAATTGGGATAATTTTAACACACTTAAGCTATAATTACTCCAAATTTTACTTGTATGTGAGTAT
The DNA here is from genome assembly GCA_933228895.1 of Platycnemis pennipes. NCBI lineage: Eukaryota > Metazoa > Arthropoda > Insecta > Odonata > Platycnemididae > Platycnemis > Platycnemis pennipes. The sequence goes on from OW121850.1 coordinate 119,034,149, forward strand.
ATTGGCTGATTTTCTTCAGTCCGTACCTAGTTACAAGCAAAATGACCAAACTATTACCCTCCCCTTAACGCTTCCGATCGGCAAGGAATTTGTGTACTTCGAATTAATACTCTTCTCTCCTTTTCCTCTTCCGCCCACTAATCTACATTTACGGCGCCGGCCGCAGTAATGAAGTCGGCAACATGCCGGTCTGACAACCCAAGGCCGGCGCCCCAGCGTGAATCCCGCACATTTAAAAATTTAGTTAGATATGACTTTAGCAAGGGCCTAGCCTAGCCACGTTGATACACCGGTGGTGATAGTAGGGTTTTATCTAATCGCCAGTTTTGGTTGGACGCTCGCCAAAATTAGGATTTATCACTTATTTCACATTCTAAACAAAACTAGATATGAACGAAAGCGCTGCGACAGCAATTAAAAGATGATAAATACGGTACTTATCTTGATTAGGGATGGGGACCTCGTCTGCTTCGGCAGCCATAACGGACAATAGACGATCGAATCAACAAGTTCGCGTTTTAAACAATGCCCTTCAGAAGCTAAAACCCAACGTCTCACGACATCGCGTTTTAAACAATGCCCTTCAGAAGCTAAAACCCAACGTCTCCCGACATCGCGTATTTAAACAATGCCTTTTAGAAGCTAAAACCCAGCGTCTTACGACATCGTGTTTAAAACAAAGCCTTTTCGAAGCTAAAACCCAACGTCTCACGACATCGCGTATTTAAGCAACGTCCTTACGAAGCTAAAACCCAACCTCGTCCGTGCAGAGCATACCCATAGCGAGAAATCAGCAATTTCAAACGAGGAGAGATAAAACAATTGAGGCGCGAAGCTCAGTAGACACTCCGTATCCTCCGTATCGTTACTATCGGTCACTATTATGGCTGAAGTCCCCATCCCTGATCAAGATAAATACCGTATTTATCATGCTTTAATTGTTGTCGCAACGCTTTATTCCATATCTAGTTTTGTTTATAATGTGAAATAAGTGATAAATCCTAATTTTGGTGATCGTCCGACAAAAACTGGCAATTCGATAAAACCCTACTGTGGCCCTGTAGCCACACCGGTTCCCGTCAGATCACCGAAGTTAAGCAACGTTGGGCCCGGACGGAGGTTGGATTGGTAGCCCCCCTCCATGGTGCTCTTGTCCCCTGTCTGCAGGTGGTGGGGAAGTTAAATGTAGGTTGGCACAATGGATCTAAAGAGGTCTAAGTACCAGGGTAGTCTCCAGGAGGCCCCTGCCCACCCCTCCAATTTACATCATAGATAAGACTTTCGTTTGTTGAAGTACATTAAAACTTATTCTACTTAGTGCCTTAGCGCCACTCACTTCACGAGAAGCAATAACTGCAACTCATTGAGAAAAGTACACGCATGCATACACGGGTGAAAGTGCTAAATGTTATTTTTAATGTACGCAAATATTTGATGCAATCACTAACGATTCACAAATCAGATTTCCGCTTAAAAAATCTCTTAAACAACGAAACAAGTCGTTTACCTTACAAATATGATCGATTTCGAGAGCCAAAAACGTGCAGAGAATTCATTTACGTGGATAACCCATATTGCACAATGGTATTTAGTGATGGATGCATCACATTTGTTGTATTTCTCATCAGGGCAAAGGTCTGATTCGATCCAGATTGGCACTCACCTAAAGTAATCGAAAAGGGATCCATTGATGATAGATGACAGGCCAGCTAAACATTTTCAGTCAAATGACGGATCACCCTCCCGAAAGCAGATGTGGCAAACAGGTTCTGGCCAAATTAGTGACGATCACCGTTAACTTCTCGAATGACACACCAATGAAGCACAGCACAAGTATACAAGTGTATCCTCACCTCAGAGTCCAATGTAGTTTCTCTTAAAACCCGATATGAGATCCAGGACACTGCATTGCACTATCACACGGAATTTTGAGTATCCTGGCATAAATCCACAAGGTAAGATCAAAGAAAGGAAACATTCTTCTGGACGGCAACGCGCAACTATTCGTACCACAGTCATGAGTTACACTTGTGGCGACACAAAAAATCGTCTTCGTTAATCTCCTACCACAAACCCATCGACTTGTGCTGCGAATCGCGCTCCGCTCGCACTGAACGTTAAACCTGCGACTCGCTCCAACGTCGTGAGAATGTGCCTCGACAGCGAGCCTTCAAATGTCAGTGACCTTCAATACTTGCCCACAGCACGTGAATGAAAGTGCGGAATCACAGCTTTGGTTAGTCGAAAGGGGATTGTTGACTGAGAACCTTGCCTTTTCGAATACGAAAAAGAGAGCGTCATTCATTTCAGCGTGCAGGTTGAGATAGCCCTTCAAGGCAATTACACGAGACACAACGAAGGGCCGAAAGAGAATGAAAAAAATGGCCCTTTCCCGGATTCTGAACAATATTTGTGCGTAATATAGATTTCGGGCTTGATATTGTTAAGATTTAGGAATACTCTGAATCTTCACGAATCAACGAGGTAAGAATAAGAATAACAATGAAAATAACACTCGAATGTGTCATCTTGATCTTAGCCGATGGCTAGTCTACATATACATAATACCCTGAAAGCCACCATAAAGGTGAATTTTAGTGAAATGTGCTATTGTCAATTGTGAAGCATTAAAGCGCAGAAAACATAAGTGTATATCCAGCAACGCTCCCTATTTAAAGAGATCCTACATACTGAATACCCCTGTACTCATTTTGGATAGTTTTAATGATTGAAGTAGAGCTACAAAAAGCATATAATATCACATGAGATAGCGTATATGTTTTTATCCAAGCTAAGTGGCTTCATAGCAATCAGTTGATAAGAAGAAATCGCCCCCTCACACTTGCATTGCGCTAACGGGTCAATGAGCAGCACATCTTGTTTTTTCTAATTCTTCTTGTCTTTGGGACTGAACCTGTTTTTGATTCTCCTGATTATATCTACTTAACCCGGAGTAAGGATTACGATCTTTTCTCGAAGAACCTAGGAAACTCTGCTCTCTTGGAGTGCATCTTTCATGTTTAATATTATATCGTCCTCCATATTTTCTCGTTTTCTATGACTCCTCTAAGTATTGCCGATAATAAGTTTTCTCTGGATAACTCTCGTGTTTTTTCGGTTAAATTACAGTCACTTTCCCCGGCGTTATGCGTTTTCTGCGACGGTCAGTTCCTTAAGCGTTGCTTCGACGAACTACTTTTTGGCATTCTTTCAGACAGCAATCCACTGAGCGTCCAATCTGCCGACATATACCTCGCCAGGGTATGGAATTTCATGAATACTCTCAAGTGGTGCTATTGTTATCAGGGCAGGCGACCGAAAACTAAGGTAATTAGCGTCAATAAGGTTAGGAGGTAGTATGAGAAGATGTAGGAATTCAGGGAGAGGAGGAAGGGTGGTGAGAAACCCGACATTGGCACTAACTAACTTTTAACTAAAGGTGCTAAGGAGACAAAGATTTCACGTCCCATCAAACGGATGGAATACTTCGATGGAAAACTGAACTTGAAATGTCCACCATACTGCACTCAAACACTGGTGCACCACCAAAAATTTGCCATTCTCGGGATTCAAACCGGGATGTAAAGCTAGCACTCAAGCCACCGCAACAATCGATATTTCACACCATCCATAGTAAGATGGAGGAGACGGGCTTCGGGAGAGAAAAACAGTTCTTTTACCTTTGTTGAAAGGCTGAACTGTATTTCGATGATCGTACCCCTAAATATGTTAAATATTTTCTGTAGTTTCTACGGCCGATGCATGTGTGGTGGAAAGCTATCAAGACTGAAAAAGATAAATGTACGCTGCTTAGAAAAATGTTTCACTACATTTTATAGCGTTTCAATAACAACAATATGAAAATACTGTCAACACACATTATTCCAAATAATTTTAAAATCTACTACGTATTCCAAAGCAAAAAATTCTCAAGGGAAATAGTAATTCTTGCGACAATACGATTTGGGTATACAATCGAGAAGAAATAGGGCAAAAATAACTACCTATATGAAATGGGAAATCATTTACTTTCGTAAATAAAGTATATATTTATTTATTTATACACACACATACATCCCTATAATTCTTCAATCGGTTACAACAGGAAGGGTTCGCTTAAATATTGGCACCCTTATCTGGTCCTCATTGATTGTTCCAGTCGTGAGAGAAGCCAGATGGACTCGAAAATCACGCCACTCCTAATGTATGCAAGATCCCCGAAATTCAGGGTCAGTCGTTATTCAGGACGCCGTCATTCGTGATATAGCGCGAATAGAGGCCGATACCACGGGCACATTCTCAATCGCTGGTTCCCACCCTGGGAAGAGGTCGCATCATAAGAAGTGTCGAGTACACGAGTCCAGGGCAGGGATGACGCCGAGGACCCTCGCATTCATTTTCCTCATTTCCAGTTTCTTCGAAGGTGGTTACTGCGGTGACGCAAAAACTCTCGAATTCCTTCGGGACTACCTGCGCAACGCCAAACTATTCACCCGAGTGACCGCAATTGTGTGCTGGCGAGATTGTGAGTGATAGTCAGAACCATTAGCTCTATTTCACCTAGTGTGCATTGAAATTTGTTCTGGAAGCAATTAAATTATGTTTCTATGCCATTCGGCTAGGTTTTGTCTCGCCGAATCTCTCTGAATGGCGAGAGAAAGTAACGAAAGGGAAAATGCGCTTTGAAATGAAAATTCATGTTTCTCAGCGTGGACATTTTTTAACTTAACATTCATGAATTGATAAGAGAAAGACACCGCTGTTAATTTCAGTTTTATTAATTATACTGAAATAGACCAACTAAATTAAACCTACCTATAAGTTAAAAACAGACCTATCGGCATGATACATTGATTAGCATTTCATGTCGAAACAGTTCCAGTGATGGTGTTTAAAACTGTACGGCAAATATAACCACCGTGTCTTTCTTTCCTATCATCTTTCCAATCCTAACTTATCAAAGTTTTTCACATTTTACTCCGAAAACTCCTTCATATGTTAAACTTAACGTTACTGTCATGCCATGATTGTCAGAACCCTCATATGAATTGATTTTACGGACATGCAACACTAAGCAGTAATGCATATTTTTCATTTTCTATTATCTGATCGAATTTGTCTCGTAACGAGAGCTGCAAACTTTGTGTCATTGAACTTCAATCGCCGAAGATGATGATGAACAAAGGCAAATGTACGTACGCCTCCTAGGCTACTATCATTAAAACCTACGTATTCTTTTTCAGTCGGGGAGAATTTAGCTCTCTTGCTACGCAGGGGAGGATTTCTTAATTCCGTGATGGATCCTAACTTCGCGACCAGATACATTAACAGAATTACGGCACAGGAAAAAGTCCTTTTCATAGTGAAGTTGAACTGTCCAGGTGCTTTCCCATTTCTTTCAAAGGTAAACGGCTAAGTGGACGTATGGGATTTTCGGAATCGGATCGAATGACATTAATGGATGATTGATACCAACGAATTTTTTTTCCTGTCCCCTCACAAGGCAGGTGAAAAAGGTTTCTATGGCACTCCGCAGAAACACTGGCTGCTGTTAATGGAAGAACCTCTGACTGCTATCGAGGACGACCTCATGGGGAAACTAAAAGTTTTCATAAATGGAAGTATGACTGTGGCTCAGAGGTAAGGACGAAAAATCATTTTTAGTAGTAGTATTAATAATCATATAATTTCATTTTATGTGATATGATTAAAATATAGTTATAAAAATTTGGTTAAATTTTTAAAAATGTTATAAAATGTTAGCATAATTAGGCAATAATGGTTTACTCCAGAGCAAATACGAATGGGTCGGAAGAGGTCTCCGTGACGTACACCATGCATGAAATATTCAAACTTGGATACAGATCGCCATTGAAATGGAATTCAATTGGTTATTGGTCATCGGTGAGGCCCGTTGTCAACCACAGGGTTTATCCGGTCCACTTGGATCGGAGGCGGCTAGACAAGCTAGAAATTCCCATTTCAATCGTGGTAAGTTACTACTTGCCTAGCAGAGAAAACACCATTTTTCCGAAGCACAGCTTGATTTGCGATTTATTATACGAAGTATACAATACAATAATAATTCAATATCAATCTTAGAGATGACCATCTTCAATAAATTGCGAATTATTGATTCCTATCATTCATTTCATGAGATAGAAGATTTCAAGAAGAGAACTAACCTAGTTTGTGCGATGAATTTTCAGGTAACTAACCCGGAAACATTAAAGTTGTTGGATAGTCTGCATCATAAGTACGATGACACTTCGACAAAGATGAACTACCATTTACTTCAGCATGTCTTCAACATCATGAACGCAAGGTAAATGAAGATCATGGTGTAATGAGGGTAAATCGCTGAGGGATGAGGGGTTGACATTGATGGAGACATGATTATATTTGCGTTTAATTTCCGGATTTCACTTTGCGTTCCCAGTGCGAAGTTCATCGCCGTTGACAGCTGGGGATACGAGGAAAATGGAACCTATGACGGAATGGTGGGCCAAGTTCTACGCGGCCATGCGGAAATTGGCGGTACACCTCTCCTCATCAACAGGGAGAGAGTCGAGATCCTAGAGTACTTGGGCATCACTAGCCATTCGAAGTAAGAGGATATTCCTGGAGTCGCAAACCTTTTTCCACCACCAACTAAAACCACTCTTCCTACTTAATTCACTAAATAAATCCTTCAATCCTTTGACACGAATTTCTTGTATGGTTTGGACGATGTAGGCCTATTTCTTTTAATTTTTGGTCCCACGTGGCTGTGAGAGAAAGTAAGTTCATGTTTTCTCTCACAAAAGCATCACCACCAAGACTGAAGTTGTCATTATGAAGCAGTAGGTTGGATAGTGTTCACCCAAATGCACGTAAAGAAACATTTGACGACAAGTTATGAGCCCTTAGAACTAGAGGGTTTGGGAGCTATTCTAATACGCTAATATCAGGAAAACAGGAGTGATCATCGGTACCAATGCGTATCATGAATGGCCTTCCATCAACCACAATTTGCAGTCGCGGATTGGGATAAAAAATCAAAGTTAACATTTTATTGATTACCATTTATTATTGATATAGCGTCTCATCGTTAGCTAAATTACAGTCAGCTTTGGAAACTAGTTGTTGAGAGGAATGAGGACCATTTACTTATATGAGTGACAGGAGACTGACAATGTTCATTGGCAATGTTTAAAATTAGAATGAGCAATATTACTTTGCAGAAAAGTTATATAGACATTCACTTTTTAATGCGAAATATTTCCAGCAATAATATGATATTACTTGGCATACCGAGTTAATCCGCTCTAACCAAAATACATACATAAAGTAGATGTATTAAAATAGGATCTTCAGCATTCCACTCGACTCAATTAAACTATTTTTTAAAACTATTTTACATAAAATTTACAAGAGATTAGAATATGAATACTAACTTTGTGAAAAAAACCAGTCAGATGCACATTGAGTAATAAAAGTCATGCCTATTTGGCAAGATGGCAGTCCTCTCTGCACATGAATACCTAATAAACCCAGGGTGCTGTGATTACATGAATAGATTTCGGTTCGATTCCATTTCATGAAGAATAGAAATGCTCAATAAGACTATGTTGCTAACAGAAAAGAACTCAGGAAATACGCGGAGTAATACTATACAATTACGGGTCCTCGGTGAGTTTTCCTGCTCTTATTCTTTGGAATGAAGTTTAATACTGTAGCGACTTTCCAAATATTTGTCCAAGGCAGTCCACGGCATCAGCTACTTATATCAATGACAGCTATTTTTTTAAATGTCATCAGGCATCAAGGAAATATTTGCGGGTAAAAAATAATGAGTAAAATATAACTTTATAGCATGATAAAAAATTAATAACTATTTAATCTCAGGAGCTAATAACATTGGAGGTGACTTGCTCTATTCTTAACTCTCTGACTTACAAGTGTTTGCTCTCCAGTTCACGTTTATAATGTTTGCATGGGATAATATAGCTTTTGCTTCCATTGATCATTTGCTACGGCACAAGGAATCCCTTATGAATCTTATTGGGCGTAATATTTTCAGAATAACGTCTCGTAATTTTGAACGCGGTAACAGAATAGTCCTGATAAAAGAAACAAGCTTTCCTTCAAACCAATACGATTGAGCAGCGAAAACGATTTTATCTGTACATCACCACGCCATAATGAGGTTGTCTCTGTATTTTATCTTTTTCTTAACGGAATCCTAAAGTGAATTTTTGCCCGGGGACAGATTCCGCTTCATTTTTAGGCAGCCGAGATTGTCCTCCGTTGGAAACATCTTCCTACTTCCCTTCGGCACATCCGTTTGGGTAAGCAGCTTCGCAATGCTCGTCTTAGCCTCCATCTTCCTCTATTCCACCATCAAGACAGAGAAAATGTATTACGAAAACAATATCGACATAGCTGAAGATTTGGTCAAATTTGGTCATCAAGACATTCTGAAGGACAGCAAGCTGAAAGGGTGGGCCCTAAAAATGGCGAAAGTGAAGTTCATCCAGGACTCTTGGAGTGACATCACATTTCTCACGCTGGGAGCTGTTTGTCAGCAAGGTGAGTGTTAGTGAGTCATGGTAGTCTAGTTTAAGAAAATATTCTTAGTCCGGGCTCTACACTTCAAATCCCTATTCTACCGGGTCTTCAGTCCGAAAGTCTTCGACCTGAAGCTTCAACCTGAAGAAGCTGGTCGAAACATCAGCTTGACAGTTGCCACCACAAGCCTCTGTATACGGAAAAACTTGGCAGAAATGGTGATTATTTCTACAGTACAACGTCGCAGAAACCTAAGAACCAATGGACTAGTGCAAGACCGGTATGATGCGCAGAAAACCAACTTACAATTATATGACCAAGTAGCAATAGCAGAATTACACCCAAAGGTGCTCCAACAGCTTTTTTCAAAACTACATCGCAATGTCTAACCGAATCCAATCCTAAGACAAACACAACATCCATTTCAATAACGGAATTCGAACCAGCGACTTGTCCGCCCGGCCCTTTATAGACCTGACTATCGTGGACCCCAAATTCCATACCATTAGTACCATTATATGCATCCACGGCGACGAATCTCCTACGAAAAAAAAATACAAATTATAACAAGTAAACAATGTCTTGGGGTCAGTTAGCACAATACTGACCTAACTCATCTAGTGGTTATAAGATTACTCGCGTTCCGCCGGTTAACTAATGCAAGGAATTTTGTACAGTTTCAGGGTATCTGAAAGTGTTCCGCGAACTAAACCTAATGTCATTCGAGGAATCGAGTGATGTGCGGTTTTCGGGTAGACATCGCTAGAACAGTAATAAAGAGGGAGCAGGTATCACATTAACTTCACCAGGGGAGAAATCTTGATGCTTTTGCTATCTATGGTGCAAAATCCTACAGGAGAATGTATCCGCACTCACCGCTCTTTTGAATGGCTCTACGAATTGAACCAAGCACGAAATTTTAAGACCGGCCATCATTTTTCCACTCATCTGCGTGCGGTTGAAAAATTACGATGTCGAGGGCCCACGCCTTGAGGATTCGCTATTACGTCGCCCAGGGAGGCGAAAGCTTCAATGGCCTCCAATACTTAAAAACGATCATTTCGTTTCAATCGATAGTGTTCTGTCCAACATCGTCTTCAACTTTTATTTTTGAGTGGATACGCAACTAAAGCAAATCTTGAAGAGAATGAATAAAATAAACAATCGATTCATCCGAAGACATTCCTAAACGTGTGGCCCTTTAAATAAATTTAGAAATAGCGTGTAATTATGAGCCGAGTGACGGCTTGGGTAGGAGCACGGTAATTCCTGGGACAACACATTTTTTCAGCGAATCATCAAAACCAAATTTTCTCTCGAGATCCTGAACTCAAGGCAGAGATTTAATGCAGATAATTTTATCAAATTCCATAGGCTTAAGTTCCGTGTCGGCAATGGTAACGTCGGAAATGAGCCGGCATGGCAACCCAAAGACCGCGGGTCCGAATCGGGCCCAGGCCATGGATGATTTGACTTAGGTTTAAGTCTGAATTTGGTGATACAATAATACTGTATTTTAACAGTTGTAGAACCTTAAAACCGACTTCTACTATAAGTCCGTCCACAACTGCAATGAAGATGATGAGAATCATTTTCCTCCTTGAAATAGCTTTTTCCACATTTGTATCATTTTTATTCTCCCAGATATAGGTACCCAAATTTACAATGAATCAAGGTTTCTTCAAAATATAAGCTTAGAGGTTTTTGTTCACCACATATCCCAACTTTATCCACTTAATACCCTATTTTAATCGGTTGTAACAGCCGTAAAAAATTCAATTATTAATTCATCCCACACCAAAATATTGAAGGAAATGGGTGGTACCGCTATCTGCGTACGGTTGACAGTAGGCGAGACTGGGATTTTCGAGTCACGAATCCAGAATATGCAGCTGACATTTATACCAGATAAGCATCTATGGACTCCTTCCAATACCTTACTGGAAGTATGCAGCCTATCACGTCCAAGGTGTAGCTAGGGTAGTGTACTACACAGGAACTATAATTACGCTGTGATAGTCAATAATCCGTATTTCAACATAGTCCACTTCCCCATTTCAATTTGGTTCACTTTGCCGCATTTAATTTAACTGGTAGACATCGGAATTAGCGAAATAGGTAAAATGATAAATCTGTTTTGTAACAGCTATGATGTTAGACCATGGGAATTACCAATGAAAATACTGGCTACATGCTTAACGACAATCACAGAATACAAAGTTAAAATGAGAAAAAGGGATATCAACGCTAGAATAACAAGAACAAGATGCACAAAATTAGCACAGGGAGAATCGAAGTGATTCCACATGAAATGAGAAACAAACCAAATGACATAGTCCAATGTAGATGAAGTTTGCTCGTACTACGTTAATACAGAGAGAATGGGACATAACTCCATCGTTAGGTGAAATTATGGAGGAAACGCTCCGAGAAGAGTTCCGACCCCCTCTTCCTCATAAATTTTCCCTTCAATTCTTCATTAATTTCTCCATTGAATGAATTCTAATCCTTCATTCTAATTAATGCTTCATTAGAAAAATTGGGTTTATGGGTTACAATCAAAAAGTCTCCAGAAAATGTTTAAATCATAAATGTGACGAAAAAAATACAATGAACACAAGTAAACTGCTAGAAAGCCTCCACATCATCTAATTCTTAGCAGCAAAAATAAATCTCTGTAGCAATTCCTATCTAATCGTCTGCCTTAACACTTCAAGTAACTGGACTGCAATTTTTTTCTGGCTGACGTCTCCTGATTAGTTATACTTATAACCGAGCTGAATCACCTCCCGATGTTGGATTTTACACTCTTATTGTTGACTGAAGACCTTATACGCCTTTAAGTATTCAGTTTTAGCAATTCTATGGATTCCACAAGTAGGAAGTGGAATTAACCCTAAATAAATGATTATATTTCCATTAGTCCTATCACAAGAAATTAAAACTCTAACAATAAGACACATACGAGGTGTTAAAACCTTGGAAAAAATGGCTGTGAATAGCACGGTGATGACTTAAAACATAAAAATTTATAAAAAAGTTAATAAAGTACTTATTTAAATGTAAAGACAAAAATAAAATCTTCACCATATCTTTCAGGTTTTCCATCAGAAGCACGTGGAGCAGCAGGAAGAGTTGTGACCATATTTTTGTTCATGACAATCATTGTCCTTTATACCTCCTATGCAGCAAGCATAGTGGTTCTGCTGCAGATGCCTGGTGCAACTATCAGTACCCTCCAAGACCTGTATGAAAGTCCAATAAAACTGGGACTGCATGAGCTGATTGCTCAACGACATATTTTCCAAGTGAGCATTATTTCATGTCAGTGACAAAAAACCAATTTAATTCAAGTACCTACTCTACATAAAAACTTATGTAATGGCATTTATAAACGATTAATGAGCAAGAACAAAATTAATTCCAGTATTTAGCTTTGAGTTTTTGTAAAAAAAGACTATGCATATGCCACTAGTATGGTACACAGCACTTGCTGAGAAAATATGCATGAATTCTTCCTACACACCTTATTTCTCATAGTTTTAAGTCAATTGGCAGGTACTCTAAATTTTTAGAGGAAACAAAATCCTTATGAGAGATATGTATTAACTTTTAAATTCTCATACTAGTGAAAAAAAAACAAACGATGGTGGTAAATTTCATGGACTGTACATTGCCTGGTATATTTAGGAAATGTCTCAAGAGTTTCATACACTGTCAACAAATTAATCTCAATAAATTTCAAAGAATATCTGATTTCTTCCTTGAAATACTAGTCTCACATAAGGCCATTTTTCCTATAAAGAAAAAGATACTCAATTCTCCATCACTTCCTACCTAAACCATATTTATTTTATTTATTACTACCAATGAGCATTTATTCTTTTTATCATTGTTATTTATTATTTCATTTCCAGGAAATGAAGGAACCTCTGAAAATAAAGATTTACAACAAAATAGCCCCCCCTGGGCGTCCACCTGCATTCTTTACCATGGAGGAAGGAATATCAAAGATAAGGGGTGGACTCTTTGCATTTCATGTCGAACTAGGCTCTGGTTATGTATTAATTCAGGAAACTTTCACAGAGGACGAAATGTGTAGCCTGCAGGAAGTTAATATAATGCCAAAAACAAGTGTGTGGTTGGTGATGAGAAAGCACTCACCATTCGAAAAGATATTCACCTATGCGTAAGTATTTGATGGCATGCTTTTGATTCAAAAATAAGGGAACAATCAACATTCTTGCATTACGCACTAATGATACAACCAGAGAGTTGCCTTTAACCCTTTGCGGTCCAACGTTGAGGCTGGCTCGACAGGCCTAGCTCTAGCAGCAGGTCCAACGTTGAGTTGAGCTTGACATCAGATGGCGCTGCGATTATGCGCATTTTATGTAAGGTGCTGCTATCTTATGTCACTTTTGTGAACTTCTAGTACCTTATGAAGCCTTTTCACCTATTTCGCAAATAGTATTTCTTTCGGCTACTACTTGAATTCCACAAAAAAAATTGGAGTCAAATCCATGCACTGTAATGGGGGAAGAATGCCTAATGATTTTCCAAGATCTGCTAACCAAAACACCATCCACTTCCTTTGCTTAAAAGTAATACATATTCAGCCAGTTCAATGGATGGGACAAGTTCACTCATAGCAATAGTGAAGTTGTACCTATTTTGGTGTAACTCACATATTCACTTTGAGGTCAAGGACAATACATACACCCAAGACCCCCAAACTGTATGCAAATTATATATCATCATCATATATGAAATACATGAACCAAAAATGATTAAATTTCAAAAGTACCTGGTTAACTTAGCACTTGACCTTAACCTAAAGTATATATTTCATGATGTGAAAGAGATGCATTGTAATTAACTTCAATCAATTGTTACAGGTTACGCAAGGTGTTGGAGTTTGGACTGTCCAACAGAGAAGAGCAACGCTGGGTGGCAAAGAAGCCAGAATGCAACAAAAGACATTTGAACTTTGAGGGTGTTGGACTGATTGATATTCGTCATGCCCTCTTAATGTTTGGTGTAGGATTCTCCTTGTCATGGATTTTACTTTTCAGTGAAATCATGATAAACAAGAGGCAAAAAAGAAAAAATGCTAAAAAGAAAGCATTTCAGAGAAAGCATCATTCTTGAATACAGAAAATTCTCTAGACTAAGGCTCCACCATGCAATATCATGTAATGATCAATGTGATGGAACTTTAACGTGATGAAAGAATGAAACTATTAGAAACTTTATGCATTTTTCCTCTCATACAATATAAATTTGATGCAATAGCAGCTACAGCACTTTACATCACCTTCAAGGCAGAAGGATTGAAAATGATCTGAAACATTGAAATAAGGATGACAATAAATTAATATTGTTTACGTGAGAAAAACTGTCATTGAGGTATTTTTTGGTTAAGATCCCAAAAACTCACTTTATCAAAAAAAGAAAATGCACTGAGTGAACATAATCAAGAATTGTAGTTTGAAGCATCAACTAGATACTAAATAAATCATTATTTAACACTTCTTAGTAATTCTTGGGTATTAATAAACAGTCAATTTTCATTATGACACTATGAAAAGTAGAACAGAGCTTATTGTGAGAGATGATTAGATTATGATTACTAGATAGATTGAAATTAGGCTTGCAATCATTTATATCATGAATTGCTTTTTGAATGAAATTTGAGTTACTCCAATCGTTTAGCTCTTTTAATGTGCAGTTTAAATTACATTCCTCAATCCTACTATCTTCAAATTTTACTCATATTCCACATTTCAACCAACATTGGTAAGTTGCACACACTTTAAATATAACGTAAAAATGTTTCACTTTGTCCATAACTCCTCCCACAGGTCATCCATTTAGCAAGTCTTCATGTCAAATTATGCACACTTCGATTTGGTCTGATGAAAAATATATTGACCAAACTTTTGTCTTTCAGTTTCAAACCAAATTCAGTATGGCATGAGAAGGCTGGGGATGGTTACTAAACTAAGCAGTACATAATTCAATCAAATGAGTAAGTACATCATATATGTACAAATGAAAGACGGCTGAGGGAAAAGTTCTACCTCAGCATGTACTACACTGAAACATTGAAAATGGGAAACTAGCCCCCATTGAAAATAATTCCAGTATGCATGCATTACACTAGTCCGCAAATTTGCAACTTTTTCTGTTACTTTCAAATGAAGGGGTGCATCTAATTGGATACATTCCATTGGATCCAGATTTCGAAAATTAAGTACAAAATTTTGTATCACGTCAGGTTTTACCATAAGTTGTGAAAATGTGAAAAGCTACAAAAATGGCATTTAAAAAAATGATATTGTTATATGATAGCATCATTAACATGTGAAAATGTTTTCTGGGGGGAACAAATGAATGTGTTAAGAGTAGCTAAACAAAAATACATAGTTGATGATGAAACTTTGTATCTGTATGATGTCACATTTTGCCATGCTCACAAAGGCAGAATATAAGTGAATGCCTTTCATGAAAATTGCTTACTTTCAATTCTTTGGGATCAAACTAATAGATGAACAGAGCATAAGATTATCGAAAAGTGTGCCATGATTGTGTAGAGGGTTTGAGAAACTGTAAAAGTGGAATAAGGGAATCAAGAGGATTGGGTTGGTGTGGTGGCTAGAGTACTGGCCTCTCATACCGAGGGACCAGGTTCAATTCCCTGCAGAAGTGGATTTTTCAGCGGCAAACTGGTCCCTACTTGAGCACCTAATAGAGGGAATTTCAGGTTCAGTACTCCTGTCTGTCAGATGGGATGTTAAGCTATGGTCCCCTTGGCACCTGTTGTTAAGAATACGTAAATGCTGACACCGGGTTCATCTCTACCCTTCCTCTGTTCCCTGATAACTCCTACCATTGCCTAATGACCCAACTATCCTTAATGGCACAACTGACCTTAGCTGTCAATCACCTCCCCTGAATAACTAACTAAAGGGAATCAATGCAGCTTGATGGATGGGAATCAATGCGGCCATGGTGAGGACCTGATTGCAAGAATCCTGGGAAAATATAATATAAAAACAATATTCAAGAACAAAAGCTAACTCCATAATATAACAAGCAGCATAAAACAACGTGATAATTCAGAAACAGAGAACTCTACAAAGTTAAATGCAAAACATCCAATAAAGTGTATATAGGTGAGACCGGCTTCACCATTAAAAAAAGGTGTAAGGAGCATCTCTCAGCTATTCGACTCCAGAATTTTCAATAAACATGCCGCTGATGGGCACACAATAGATATCCCCAGCATGAAGGTCTTACCAAGAGACAAACCTCTCTAATTCGAGAGGGGATGCAGAAAAAGAAGAACACCAAGTATTTTAAAAGGGACCAAGGAAAGAAGATCAGTAACACAGGGCATCTGATTTCAAAATCTAGAATATTCGAGATGGAAAACCCCACCCCCTCCCATTCTTCACCCCATCCACCCGGACCCACATAAATGGGAAATGGACAGGGAGACCATTCTACCATGAAGAGGCCTCCAGCAATGGAAGTGAAACATTGGTAGAGACCTACAGTGATTCGGAGCTACCCAAGAACTGCAATACTGTAGACATGTACCATGAAAGTTTTAATCTATTGACGAATTAATCACCCACCATACGCCTAACAGGCTAAATTAAAATTCATAACTTAGGGAACACTATATTGTAGGCAAACCACAAAAATCTATCGACAGCTGTAAGTCTTTATGGATTTGAAACAATTATTTACAGAGTTATGTCCAGACTATTGAAACAACAGACACTTCATCAACTTAGTTCATATTACCTATCAGACAAAGACATCTACCTCATTATGACTAAAACGGCTTTAAAATACAGAGGAAAATGAGTGTATGGGTAGCATGAATTTCAACTCTCAGGTACATGCCAGTATAGGTTTCTATTCTACTGAAGCACAACATTTCATTAAAGCAAGATCCTTTAAATAAACTAGATATGAATAACCTCACCTCAGACCCTAATTATGGCAATATTTTCAATACCAACTTCCCTTGACTAGCAATGCTTTGAAAATGCTCACCAATTCATTTATGTTTACACTAAATGAGACTGAAACTTCTTATTGTCCCTTATCCCTAATAGTAAAATTAATATGCATACATCAGCCATCTGATAAAGAAAAAATAAGAATGAGGCAACACTTCATGACAAGTTATTATATCCATCATAATGAACATAATAATACTGAGCACTAGTTGCGCCCTTTATTTTAAGTTAAAACCTCCATGGTTTCAAAACTAGGCGAGATTCAGGGCACTGATGAGTTGACATCATGATTCATTTTTGTTTTACTAACTATGGTGTGACATTTAAAGTAAGAATTATTATTTTAAAAACAAAACGATGACAAGGGAAGACTAAGAAATTTATAAAATACAACTAGCTTTTATGAATAAAAATCGCTCAATATTTCCACAATTAATTCAAACAAAAAACTCACGATTGGCTTTGTGCAGAATCTTGAAAAACTTATAACTGGTGGCGAAAAACTAGGCTTACATGTCAGTTAAACAGGATTTTTACCCACTCAGTAGTAACATAAATTAGCTGACATTAATATGATCAAAGAATGATACAAGGATGGAAACTAATTTATTATTCAAAATTTTCTACAAAAATACTTTTAAAAATTGGCAGGAGCCTTGTCCAAGCAACAGCTGGAAACCTTTTCAGAATGCATTACATCACGTGTGCTGTAGGACTCCTAGGTCCGTATTCATAGACAGGTCTTGAGTCGATCTCAGCTCAAGACTGAGATGAGACTGAGACCGACATCCGTATTCATAGTTGTTTCTCAGCACGATCTCAAGACTGAGATCGGCTTGAGAACAGCGATGCGCGGTGATTTTGGATATCGTTTACCGGAAAAAGTGATGATTGGCACTCCGCAAGAACGGCGAGAGTAAACTTAAAATTATGGTGGGAGTAAACAAGCTATTTTCTGTAGTAGAAAATCTTCAATTTAATTGTGAGCATATCAATCTATTAGAATACAAAAAGTTTATTTGTTGCTTTAATTATTAGTGTACAAATAACCTTTCATACTAATTAATATCAATTTTGATCGAAAAAAACTTGTAAAAGAAAGAAGTGGGTTATTGCTCGAGTTGTAATGACATATACTGGTGGCTACATAATTATCATTTTTCTAAATGGGAGGAGAAGTACCTATGTGTGCTAGATTAAATATCCATCTATAACTCAAAAGATTGCATGATCTTAATGCCTAGCATGCATTTTGTATAGCCTTTATAACAAATACCTATATGTATAATAGCAACAATGGACATAATGATAAACTGGTTATAATTAGGGATATTCATGAATTTCCTGGATATCAAATTAATAAACATTTATTGCATATACCTATAGTGCAAATGCAAAAAAAGTGGGCTTTCAGCTCTTTGAAGAAGTTGGGAATTCATTGAAAGTCACAACATTAATTCACTATTAGTTCGTCATTACATTCATAAGATTAAGAGCAATGTGATGTATTTTTAGTAAACATTCAATGTAACTGCATCAGTTTTCTTTTGCAATGAGATTATGATATTTAAATTAATTGCTGATATCATCTGAATATCAACAAGAATAAAACTAAGATATCAGTGTGCAGTAAGAGAGGAGGCCAAAACCCACATTAAACTAGGGAAGCAAAAACTGGAAGAGGTGAAAATGTTCAGCTACCTAGGAAGCCGAGTAACAAATGAGCATAAATACATGGTGGAGTTGGCTAAGGAGAAGACGAGACTGCTTGAGGAGGAGGAGGAAATAGAGAAAGTGGCATTTGAGGCTGAGGAGAGGAGAAAAGGGGAACTCCATAGGCTTCAAATTGCAATATTACAAAAGCAACTCAACTTAAAATGTAGCAATTTTCAGAGATAATAATTTATTAAATGGAAACAACCTAGTTTTATTAACTATTGTAAAAATTGCCTCATTCATAACCCTATAATAAAAAATGATTTGAATAAACTACTGCCTAATAAAATTTCCACATGGTGATTTTTATTTTAGATAGGCAATGCCTGATGGTTTTGGGCTGCTTTGGGCACAGGTACTGGGTTTGATTTGTCATCCATTACATTTGATAAATCTTGACAGCGTGTCCCAATATTGTACAGTACAATTACAAATACAGTGCAAGCAACAAACTTGTGTTGTCCCCATTTTTGCTACAAGTTTTCTTTGAAGACACTGGAACTTTTGTTTCAGAACTCCATTTCAATGATATTCCTTGTCCTTCTGTTGGCTAAATTGCACCTGGAAAATAAGCTTTTTGTTATCAAAGAGCATTTCTGTCATTTGAGAATAAAAACTGCGCCATTTCTGTTCTGTGAGTGTTTTGTTTTTAGTGCGCACTCACTCCTTGACTGGTATGAATTTTGTGGCAGTCATTAAAGTGCTTCTGTTGAAACAACATGTCTGGTGTCCGTCATTGAGAGTCCGAGTCAAGTCCACATGTCGTCTAGTCTATCCCTCTGCATCTCGACGATCCCCGGTCATATAGTCCATTTTGGCGACGTGTATTTACGGAACCATGCCGGGCAGTAGTAATTCGGCGGAAAATTCAATGGAATCAGGTTCGTTACCAATTATGGCGGTAATGTCAGCCCCACATGGCCGGTTAGAACCTTTTAATAAGTCAGTCCACTCTCTAACTATATGGTTAGAACAATTTGAAATTTACTGTGAGCTTAATGATATTTCGGAGCCCATGAAAGTCCGTCTATTATTGTCATCTTGCGGATCGGAGATGTACAATACGTTGCACATGTCGTGCCTACCGGCCCAGCCTAAAACTTTACCGTTTGAAGCCCTACGTAGTAAACTAGAGGCCACGTATGAACCTTCCAACATCAAGTATTGTGTTCGGGAGAAGTTTGCCGTTAGAGTACAACGGGAGGCTGAGTCCATAAACGACTTTTCACAAGCGTTGAAACTTTTGGCGCGAAATTGCCAATTCGGAGACACATTAAATGAGAGACTGACGGAAGCCTTTATTAACGGAGTGCGGTCCATAGCCCTCAAAAAGGTATTGTGGGATATTCAGAATGTCACTTTTGAGGCCGCTTACGCAGCAGCAGTGAAATTTGAGGCGGTGGAGTCCGCAGCCTTAGCGGCGACGCAATCGGCGGTAGCGAGAGTGAAGCTGAGTGGAAGCAGTGGAAATCCACACCCGAAGCAAGGAGGAGGACGCGGAGACTCAACTCATCACCGCGGCCGTACTGGTAATCGAGGAGCATCTATGAGCTCCAGATTCTCTACGCCAAGTATGCAGTCTCAGCAGCAGTTTCAGCCTACGAGAGGTCAACAGCCGGTTCGAGGTGGACCAGAGACGCAGCGAAGAGGTCGTCCAGCCCAAACCTCGCAGCGCCATGCCCGTCACTACGCAAGTTGTTGGAGATGTGGTCGTTTCCACGACCCAACTACATGTCCTGCGAAAGGTTGGCAGTGTTACGTGTGTCGAAAATTCGGTCACACATCAAAATTGTGCGCGCAAAGAGTGGGCGATGTAGTAAGTGTTGGCCAGGATGGTCACCCTGGTGAATTCGACGAAGAAGTCGAACAGGTTCATGTGGTGTCGCACATCAACGTAGATTGCGACTTTGATTCCGACATTTTCAAGTCTGTCAGTTCATGTGAGGAGTGTAATGTGGTGAAGGTGTGTCTAGGCGTTAAGCCCTCTCCTTTGTGTAATGGTAATCAAGTTTCTGTTAAGTCTGTCAGTCAGGCCCAATTAGTCAATGTGAATATGGATGGATGTCAAGTCCAGATGGAAGTTGACACTGGGTCAGGTTTTTCTCTCATGTCTAAGGAAAAATTTAAGTCAATGTTTCCTCAGAAACAAGTTCAACCTGCCAAGGTCAAATTAAAAGCAGTCAATGGGTTATCTATTGGAATTCACGGTCGATCGGCAATGAACATTTTAAAGGGTGATAAAGAGTCTGTGGTTTTGGATTTGTTAATCTGTGACGGTGGAAATAATTTTATGCCCCTCCTTGGCCGATCATGGTTGGACATTCTGTGTCCTGGGTGGAGAAGCCATTTTCTTCCATTTCTTTCTTTACAGGAGTGTGTGGGTAATACCATGCAAGGAAATTTGTCCACAAACCAAGGTCTTAGTAAGTTGGAGGAGTGGGATTTGAGAAAAAAATACCCCAGTGTATTTTCGGTTGATAAGAGTAAGGCCATTGTCGGGTTCAAGGCAAGATTGGTTTTGAAAGAAGAGGCAGTTCCGGTAGTGGGTAAGTGCTACGACATTCCCCTTAGCATGAGGTCTAAAGTCGAAGTCATCATTAGGAAGTGGGTGGAAGCTAAGAAACTCACTCCGGTTACCATCTCCAATTGGGCCTCACCCATTTGGTTTGTGTTGAAAAGAGATGGGAATGTTAGGATAGTAGTTGATTTTAAAAGGACTGTCAATCCGAATTTGAGGATTGATCAGTATCCTCTTCCCAGGGTGAAAGACATATTCAGCACATTGTCGGGGTGTAAATTCTTCACCATTTTGGACTTGTCTGAAGCATATTTGCAACTGGAGGTCACGGAAGAGTCAAAGGAGTTGTTGACCATCAATACTCCATGGGGTCTTTTTCGGTTCAACAGGTTAATTTATGGAATTGCAAGTGCAGCCCCTTTATTTCAGCAGGTCATGGATGTCATTTTAGCAGGTATTCCGAAGGTGGGAAAATACATTGATGACATAGTAATTGGAGGAGAAGATTTGGGGAAGTGTCAGCTGTACACCAAGGAAGTCTTAAATAGGCTTGAAAAGCATTGTGTGCAAGTTAATTTTGATAAGTGTTTGTTTTTCAAGACATCAGTCCAGTATTTAGGGCACATAATAAATGCTCAAGGTCTTCAGCCTATGCCCGAGAAAGTAGAGGCCATTACAAAGGCCAGGTCTCCAAAAAATGTCACCGAGTTGAGAGCATATTTAGGGTTACTGAATTTTTACAGGGACTTTATTCCCAACGTGAGTCAGAGATTGAAGCCACTCAATGAGCTGCTCAACATTGCCAAGGGAAATGAATCTGTTTTTGCACAAAGGTGGTCCAGGCAATGTGAGGATTGTTTCCAAGAAAGTAAGAATTGGTTGTTAGACAGGAATTTATTGATTCACTATGATGAGAGTAAACCAATAATATTGTATACAGATGCATCACCTTATGGGGTGGGAAGTGTTTTGTGTCATCAGGTAGATGGTAAAGAAAAGCCAGTGCTGTACCATTCCATGTCTTTGTCCCCCAGTCAGCAAAAGTACTCGCAGTTGGTGAGAGAAGCATTTGCTGTTAAAGTGGCAGTGACAGCTTTGCATAAGTATTTGTACGGAAAGAAGTTCAAGATTGTCACAGATAATTTACCTCTAAAAAAATCTTATTTCTCCCCACAAGGGTTTGCCTGTTGTGGCATCACCAAAGATCCAGTCCTGGGCTGTTGCTCTACAAGCATATAATTACGAGGTAGAGTATCGGAAAAGTTCTTTGTTGGCCCCAGCTGATGCTCTTTCGAGACTTCCAAGAGAGGTAGTAGCAAATGAGAATGCTTGGGAGGTGTCACATGTAACCATGTTTGATGATTTGCCTTTGTCAGCAGTAGTAGTAGCGGAGAGTACTGCTAGTGACCCATTGTTGTCTAAGGTTAAGGAGCATACTGTTTCTGGTTGGTCTGACGTATTACCTGAGCAAGTACTTAAACCTTTTTTTGTTATTAGGCATCATTTAAGTGTTGAAGAAGGGTGTCTTCTCTCAGGGACTAAAGTTATAATCCCTCAAAGTTTGAGAAGCGGTGTGCTGGATTTATTGCACAGAGGTCATCCAGGCATCTGTCGCATGAAGATGCTAGCTAGAAATTATGTTTGGTGGCCAGGTATCGATGACGATATCAAGAGTAAAGTGCAAAATTGTGAACCGTGTTCAATGGTTAATTTTAGGCCTTCATCAAGTGTAACTGTTTCATGGCCTAAAGCCCAGCATCCCTGGCAAAGGGTGCATCTTGATTTTTTTCATTATAAGTGTGATCAATATTTGTTGCTGATAGACAGTTTTAGTTTATGGTTGGATGTGTGGTTGGTTCCATCCACTAGGTTTGAACATGTAGAATATTGTTTACTATGTCACATCAGTGTTTTTGGACATTTTGAGCAGGTTGTAACGGACAATGGTCCTCCTTTTGACAGTGTTGCTTTTGAACGGTTTTGTACCAAAAGGGGTGTTATTGTAACCAAGTCTCCCCCTTACCACCCACAGTATAATGGTTTAGCTGAAGGGTATGTGAAAGTGTCAAAACATTACTTGCAAAAAATGGATTTGGCGAAGGATGTGTTAAAGCAAATCGGTGATGATTGTGGAGAGGAAAGGTCTTCTCATAAGAAAGAGAGATTGATTGCAGCATTTTTGTTTAGCTATCGTAATACCCCTACTGTCACCACGGGATCATCTCCTGCTGAGATGATTTTAAAAGCCCCTCCACGCACAGCTCTGTCCATGTTAAAACCAGGTAGAAATAAGACAACACCTACTCTCCCAGCCTTTCAGGAAGGAGATATTGTTTGGGTGCGAATGAGAAGGTCTGATTATCCTCAGAAGGCAGAAATCGTTAAAGTTGTGTCTCCACTTGCATTTTATGTGTTGGTAAATGGTAATTTAAAACTTTGTCATTTAAACCAAGTGAAATTGTCCCATGTACCACTCTCAGTTGAACAACGCACACCTGGTCATGTACCAGTTCCAAATTTTGAGCCATCTGATGTTTTATGTAACCCCTCTCCTAGCCCAGCAATTGATTTGCTCCCAAAACCTATTGCAACACCAACTGTTCAACCCCCTGTTATTCAGGATCCACCTCCTTCACCACCACCCATGGTTCATCGAAGATCTGAGCGCTCACGGCGTTCACCTAAACGGTTGGATTTATAGCATCTCAGGGTATAGTCGCATGGTTTTGTGCAGAATTTTTTTTATATTGTAATGCCCAGAATTATTTAAAAACATTGTAATAACTTTGTATTCTTTTTTTATTGGGGAGTGGATGCGCCATTTCTGTTCTGTGAGTGTTTTGTTTTTAGTGCGCACTCACTCCTTGACTGGTATGAATTTTGTGGCAGTCATTAAAGTGCTTCTGTTGAAACAACATGTCTGGTGTCCGTCATTGAGAGTCCGAGTCAAGTCCACATGTCGTCTAGTCTATCCCTCTGCATCTCGACGATCCCCGGTCATATAGTCCAAAAACTACTTTGTATATAGTGGAATACTGCATGCATATGAGCTGCACTCTGTTTAGTTTTCCTAACACTCAAGAAAGTTAAACACATATTAACTAAAGAATGATAAGTAGTAGGTATGTGGTGGGACATTTCACTTTATCTTCTTATGGTAATTACTAGAGAATTGATATATTTTCATCGGTTTCTATCCAAATAATTAACCTTTACCTAATTTATAATAAAATAATGAACAATTATAGGTTGTTTAATTTTCTTTGCAATTATTTCAAATTCCCACAGCTTAATAATGCTTAAGCCTGTTTTGACTCTTGCCAATGTGCAAATCCCACATAATCTGTAATTCCTAATTACACCAACATATTAAATATCAGCAGTGTTCTCTCATTATACTATTAATGCAGGGTAGCTGTGAATACTTGGACACACTGTGAACTTACTACCAGTGGCAGGAGAAATAAGCAGAAATGTTGCAACATAAAGTTTTCCTGCTTCACGAACAAAGTATGGCCACAGTATAGCAATCAATAAATTCACTTTCTATTAGTTAATAGAATTTAATTGTATAGATATTTCTATTAATTTCTCCTGTTATAGGTAGTAAATTCATATAATGCCAAATATCCTCGATCACTCGTTAATAACTATCTTTCTACTGCATTTTTTGCATAATTTATGAATGCTGACTCATTGCCAATGCCATTACTTCCATTTGTGATACGGACATTGGCTGCCTATGTTGTATGCAATCATATTATTCATTCCGTACATTGACTACAAACACAAAACTTAAAAGTTAGCTGTGGGAAAATTATCAATATTGGCATCAAATTGGCGCTAATATATAATGTGAAACAGACAGCATAAATATATTGATACACACCTGCAGAAAGTCTCCCGTTGCATAAAATCTTAGAGCAATAAGCAGTTGCAGCATTTCTGAAACTGGAAGACCCCTGTTTCACTGACCCTCTTCGATGTCCACAATGGGATAAATACCATTTCTAATGGTGTCTTCAGAAAATAGGCACCGTCAGTAAAATTCCTCGTCCAAATAATATTCCATGGGGTTCTCATTGTCCCTAATATATCGCTTTGGTACTCTCTCTTCATCTTCATCCAAAAAGTCCATCAATTTTCTAAATCATGGTTCAAACACCGACAATTACCCATCTGAAATCAAAATCACTTCAACAAGAATCAAATTCGAGGATGTCCGAGTCAGAAAATATAAGAAAACAGGAGAGTTACAAATATGAAGCAGATTGTAATCGTCATCCAATGCCAGGGTGCATTGGTCAAAATTGCAACGTTAAATGATCCAGCAGAACAATTTCTTACCTGTGTTAAGCAAAGCCAGATCAAGAGCGTATTCCAAAAGATATATCCACAACAAGAGAATGAAAGTCTTGACCCGGTGGGCACCCGTGAAAACTTCGTGAATTTTATGCGCACCAGATCCGGGACTGCCGGGAAAGCACCAGACCATACTTAACAAGAGAATTCATCGTCAAATAATGAAAATAATATCACCAAATGCCTGAATATACAAAAACAAGTCAATAATAGCAAAGAATAATCACATTAGTGCTCGAGCGTTCATCCACCAAATGTGTTTTTAAGCGGTATCCCAAACAAATAACAACAATCATAATCACCATAAAAGGAATTAAAATGTGGTTTGCCATTATTGTTTACAACAAATAAGTTAAAATAACTCCATAACGTTGATGCCTATCCAATATAAATTAATCTAAAAATGATATTTGGTGTAGTGCCATCAGCCATATTGGTGCAAGTTGGTCATGAGATAGGCTCAAGACTGCCCCATCGTTGTCTTGGCTAAATCTCCAATCTGGCTCAACACAATCTCAAAACGTTCTTGAGATAGTGACTATGAATACGGCATCGCACAAATTCTCAAATGGATCTCAAGCAAATCTTGAGACGGGGACTATGAATACGGGCCCTAATGTACCAATACAAACTAAGTTTTTGATTTGTCATTGTGTGTCTGCTTATGTATACCATATGTGTTTTCCATGCTTTTGAACATATTTGTGCCAATTTTCCATAGCGTTTGGACTTAAAAACATTTTTATGACTTGAATGACCATAATGATATGACCATATCATGTTTAACATATGTATTTTTTAATTGCCGAATCCGATAGTTTGTAAAACAAAAAGACCCAAATTTTTCCATTCCTTGATCCATCAATTAATTCTCAAGTTATAAGCGGCGAAAAACTGATGTCTTTAACCCTTTTGGAAAAGTGGGTGTGCAAAGGACTAGTACGTCACCCAATTTGTCCAATCACAAATGAGGCTGCGAAGCTCCTTCGCCTTATCACATTGGGGACACACAGCTGACTATGCCTATTGAAGTGTTTGTGACAGAATCTGTGTGAGCAGACCTTCCTCCCTCCCCTAAAAACAGTCAAGGACGCAAGGTGGATGACGTAGTACTCCTTAATGCATGTCGTTCGATGGGCATCACCTTTTACTTATTTTAATTTAGGAGTGAATGGCTGTGGTAGGAAGATTAAATTTTTTCACAACAATTCATTTTTTGTCCCATTTACCGATTTCGTGCACAAAATAGTGATTTCCATTTTGAGTATATTGCCCCCATTCAATACTTTTGACAATGTTATTGATTAAAATATTACTCAATGAAACAATTTCAACAACACCTCAATCACATCTCTAGAGATACAATAATTTTTGAAGGTGCAGAGTGGCACAAAACATGTCTACTCCTCCTCCCTTACTCCCTCCTACTCCTTTGCTGATGCAACAGTGCTTATGTTGTGCAATTTTTAACCTTTGTTTGTCAAATGGTATATCATGTAGCCATGCATGCTTTGTCATTTAGTAGAGCTCATAATTTCAAATATTACACGAAAAACATAAGGCTTGATTTTCTGGTCAGAGGGGTCAACTGCTGGCCTGAAAGGTAAGATTGAATAAGAAAGGGAAAGGCAAGATAAGAATGTATACTTTGTCAACGTGCCTTCCTGCTTGTTTTTTTCTACATCTGCGCCCTTATAATATCCTCAACTTCCAAGAACAACACAAGAACATCTAGTAAACAATGATTATAACATATCATGGGGGATCGGGTTGGTGTGGTGGCTAGAGTACTGGCCTCCCATCCAGAGGGCCCGGGTTCGATTCCTGCATTGGCGGATTTTTTAGTGGAAAATCGGTCTCCACTTGAGTGCCTAGTGGAGGGCATTTCAAGTTCAGTACTCCGTCTGTCGGATGGGACAATAAGCCATGGTCCCCTTGGCACCTTTCGTTAAGAGTAGGCTAATGCCGACACCGGGTCTCTCTCCACCCTTCCTCCGTTTCCTGAAAACTCATTCCATTACCCAACTACCCACTTACCCTAAATGGCGCAAAAGACCTCATCTGTCCGTCACCTCCACTGAATAACCAACCAACCAACATATCATGTGAGATAGCACTGCCATAACTTAATGATAGGCTTCCACTGGCCATATGAAGTAACCTTAAATAATTATAGCTTATTCTACAGTGGATTGCCTTAGTGTATTTCATTGAAGAACATAAACACAGCAAAAAAGAAGTGTAATAAGAGAAAAAATTAGGATTTACATTCACAATTAAAGTATATAAATAATTAAAGCCCATGACATCAAGATTTTTACTAAATGTTTTTTGTCACACTGGCTGAACTCTATCAAAAGAATGCAATTTTTGTCTCAAATGGTTCATTCCATTAAATTAAATTATACACACCAAACCAAAGAGCAAAGTGGTAGCAAGCATTTATCAGAAATAAAAAGGCAACCAATAAAATAAATGTTTAACAATATTTGTTAACTTTATTTGAATGTCCAATTGACTTTACAAACTTATAGATAAATAAAATAAAACATGGCAACAAACATGTTTGACAACAAATCAATTATAGCTTTTAGTTTACCAAAAATATGAAATATGTAATTGCCATTTTGCACATGAAAGCAAAATTAGAGGGTGCTTTTGAAGGGATTGTATATTTCTGGCCAAAATAAACTATCAGTCTCATTTGTGACTTCTGTCAAAACTGTAATACGGCCAAGAAAAAAAACTTTCCGGAGGGTCCTATACTACAAATTTTCAAGGCTATTTGTAAAACCAAATTATCTCGCAATCATTCTCATAAACATTTATGAATTCCAAGCATGGAAAATGTAATTAAAAGTGACATCTGTAATACTTGAGGAGATATAAATATCTCAAGGCAATAAACTATGCCAAAAAATTATAATCAGGGCAAGAATACTGGATGTAAAAATTTACATACACATTTAAAATCAAAACAGAAACAAGCCTCGTGTCATCCTTAAAATATTTTCTTATTTTGGTTCAACAAGCCTTCAACAGATATTCACTCAAAATTCAAATTTCAGTAGTAATTACTCTTAGGGCCTGAAATTACATTTATATGCATTTCATGAAGGAACTCATTTAAACATGAACATAATCACTTATGAAAATGCACAACATTCATAAAATTTCTCTCTTTTCTTCAATTCACGTCAACATGTGTCGAATTTAAGAAAAACATACTTTCAGACTTGCTGGATATTTGTAACAATATACAGATATCTAATGTAGTGAGTAAGATTTAGAAGATTTTCAGACCAAATATTTGGCACAATCAACAATGGTAAAAGTTAGGCAAAGCTAGTTTTCAGGGTAAAGGGTTGCCTACCAAGTGAGCATCATCTTGTTAGGATGCAGAACGAATTGGATGGAGACAATTAACGATAAGACAGGGATTATCACCTGATTTCTTTGTCACAACCACAAGGACATTTTCAGAGCAAGGAAGGAGGGAAGAAGAGAAAGAGAGAGTTCCACGTCGAGCCTCGTTCGGCACAGGTTGGAGGAGAAACCCATCGTCCTCTTCTCTGCAAAAATAAAACACAGAGGCCTCCCCCTCCTTCCGTTCAACAGTTATAAGCAGGGGCGTAAAAAACCCAACTGATCAGTTCCAATTGTATGTGTTGTAGCCCCCACCCATCCCAATCGGATTGTAACGGTTGTGGGTCTTGTCTTGTCGCATTGCCCCATAGCCCTGGGTGTATCCTCTAATTGGAATCGATGGTGCTCCGCCATAACTCCCCCCACCGCCTCCACCACCCACGCCCAGCCCACTCCCCCCCATACCTCCACCACCTCCGCTCACAGCTCGTGCACTCCCCACCGCCCCTCGTCCACCGCGACCTGCAACAATCATCAACAATCCAACAATCCTTCACTTACCAGCGTGAAGGATTCACATACCCGCTCCAACTTCTTACGAAGCTTGACGTGGGTGTGCTACACTGAAGGTTTAGGCACTTGTGCATTTTTATGTCATGATGGACAGTTGATTTCAAATATTATTTTCACTGGACATAATAAGTTTTTCAATCCAATTTCACTCGAGGTTACATGTTAAACTTTCCTCAAACTGGTTTGCACAGAAAAATACGGACCACAAGTTTTGAGCGAACAGAAAGCAAGTATCAGGTTATTGACTGTTTAATGAATAAGAAAAAAAATTTGGAGAACATATCAGGAAAAAATGATGAATTTCAGGCACATTATTCGTCTAAGTAAACTTATAAATGTTGGCAAAACACTGGACAAGCATATCCATACGTAGCACTAGTAGAAATTTGTAATGAATGAATTAGTCAATAATAAAAAATAATCCAAAGCAATGATTAAAAAAAAAAATTTCACAGAAACTGTAATTTGAAAAAATGTTTCTTAGATTCCTCACAGTATTTTTCTGGAACCGATTTAATTTCAAAATTCTTCCATGTAAAGACATTTAATGTCTAAACTTTCTGGTAGGGTGGGAGACGTGTCCTTTTACATAAAAACACTGAATGCCAAGATATCTTTATTTGTGCTGAATTTCATGGAGAATAGAGATGTTAACCATTTCACAATGCATATAATTACATAACAATTATTTTTACCTTCAGCTATAACGACAAAAGCTACAAATACTTCTATTTATGCCACTTTGTTTCTATTGTTGGATACCCATGCAGATAGTTTCCAATCCAAAATATGTTCACTATCAAATATCACATTCATTTCAATGTTAGCATAACTTCACTTTAATGCCAATACAATGGCATGGCTATTTCTTTTCTCAATGGAGATATAATATTTTATAACACCATCAAAGAAGAATTAAACACCAGTATACTCCAGTCAATGCCATTAATGTAATAGCTTTTGTAGATAGAAACCAAATAAATTATTTCAAGGGGGTGTTTTCAAAAAATGCTCAAATAAATACATAAAACATAAAAAAATGCACAAGTTCCTCAAAATCAAGAACAATAAAAACCCATTCCACCAGCATGTGGCAAGAAAATCTTATTGTTATCTAGATAAACAGCATTTTAAAAGGTCAAACACAGAGGACATTATATTGAATGCTGTTGGTATTCATGATATAGTATTTTTATTAAAATGTGGATTATTCTAATTAAAAATAATCAAGTAATAATGCTACAAAATTACTAAGGGTAATAATGTTAAAGCAATAATGAATTGAAGTTAAAGTCAGCTAAAAAATTCAACTATTTCATGAGGGATCAGACCTGATTTGAACTTGATAAGTTGCATTATAGACGAATTACTGAGTATATTTGCATTTAAATGATATAGAAATTCATTCCACAAATTACTGCTCAATCTGAATTTAAGACCATATGCACATATAATTCCATACTAATGTCAGCACACAAATAATCTTTGCAGAAATACTACTACATCATAAATAACAATTGTGTTTACACTGCTGTGAGAAATCCATTTCTAGGCTATGTCCTTCAGCCTATCTAAAAGAGAAATCCTTTTTGGACAAAAATTTGTGAACAAGGATTATTTGAGCATCAAAATGACTGGTGCTGCAACTTTATCATTTGATAGAGGCATAAACATTACAAATCACTCTCTTAACTGAGATACAGTAAGCCTTGAGAACAGGCCAACAGTATGGGAAACCCCTAAAACCTATATAACTAACCACATGATACTCTACATAGTCTGCTGATAATGGAATTGAAATAATCAAAGCTCCTACAATTTTAATTGCATATGGAATACTAATCTATGTCAGGCCGATTGATCCATTTCACATATGCTCAGCAGGTATAAAGATGATATGTGAGTTTGATTAGTCAACTAATTGAAGTGATAGGGCCCATACCTTATGCCCTATCATACCATTGAGAATTTGTTTAACATGCAATACATTCAGTAGTAAAAAATAATAATGACAACAAAGTATTAACTGAATTCATTTATAAAATACCTGATACTTAACAGCATCAGTGGCACTACCAATAAAATGAAAAAAATACTAACTACACATATGGACACCTTCAAGTTAGTATGAGCTTTGTTGATCATTACTCAACTTTTTGATAGGGCACATTTATCACCCATAGGAGTAGGGCAAATTAACCCTTCCATTACTAAACAAAGTATTAGTAATGACCTCGTCTAAAATACCTGGAAAGAATGATACTGAGCATTATCAGAAATGATTGTAATGAATAATAGGCCAAATATTGAAACAGAAGTCATTTATGTGTACCAAATACGTTGCATTCCTACTGTTCAAGTATGAGCGGGGGAAAAAAAGGGAGTTAACAATTACCTACTATTGATTTGAAATGGATCATTATATTTTCATAGTATTCAGCAAAGTCCATTACCCTATACCACTTCATCATGATTGGCACAATCTGTCATGATTTCAAAAGGGTGCTGGTTGAACAAGCTTTTATTGAGTGATCATATATATGTATCTAGAAATAAAGTCATGGAGTAAATCATAAAACCAAAGAAAAAACCTGAACTAAACTATGATTAAAACTAAGAGCTCACAGCCACAACCTCAATTGAACTTTTAATTGCCTAGCATAACTTAGTATTTAATATCACATATGTAATCTTCCAAGCTCACAATGCATATTAAACGAAACTGAGAAAAACATTATGACATAATGACTGATAGAGATAGGTAGGTTCTATTTCATACTGACAGTATTAATGGTTTCTTCTATAATACCCCATTCAATTTACATCACAGAAACAATACTTCTAAAGCCCTTTACTTGGATGTTAGGGAGGAACAAGTTTTGGGCATCTATGTTTCTCTTCATAAAGAAATTTCAACAATAAACAGTTTCTTAGATGATTTCTACAGCTAACAAGAATCAAAATTTGCAACAACTAGAATAGAAATTACAAACATTTTAAAACCAGTATTCTCAGTAGAAACTGCATCTAAGACAATATACCATTGAAGCTTGTCTAATGACTTTATATCACTTCGAGAGATAGGTATTACCCACAGTGAACAGTTTCATACTACTTTCATATCTACATATAGTTTCCTTTTTTCTTGACAAGAATAATTTCAATGCTTGCTATGTCTATAGAAAAATATCTTGCTTTCATCATTAACACAGGCAAATGTCACGAAAAGCTTTAACAATTTATCTCAGAATTATTGAATACTCATCGGGATAATTTATAAGTAATAATGATATACGTATTTACATGGTTCAAAACATTTAAACCAATTTCAACTTTTAAAACATTTTTTTTTAATAACTGACCTGAAAAAATGAATTCTCAAATGATAAAGTGTCAGAAATTAATCTCTTGTGAGAAATACCCAGAGTTTCAACTGTTTAAACAGCCATAATACTATTTTGAATTTGTACATGTATCATAAAACATGATTGATCGTCAATCTTTTAACATTGGCCTTTCATGAGCTGGCATTACTGCCCATGAAAGTATTAACGGTATATCATGAACAAACAATAGACTGGCTAAGTAAAAAAAAACTGCATGCATGTGCAAAAACTATGCCATAAAAATACTGAGTTGACAATTTTAGGCTTTGAAGACAAGTTAAATTTGCCATTTTTCATAAACTCCGCAAAAAAACAAAACCTTTAACTCTCACAGACCTCATGGCTAGTTACAGCACTCACAATATTTACAGTAACTACACACTTAAGATAAATTATTAAATGCAACTTAGCCTTAACAACTTTGACAGGCGATAATTTATCAATCAACAACTGTACACAATACCTCATTTATTATCACCAATAGATACTGGCAAAAAAATGATGATGCAATGCGACCAACTGATTCGATTTTAGGTCGTGTAACTGAAGTACTTTTTATATACAGTATCAGTGAAAAACTGTGAGAAAACTATCCCAGCATTTTATTTTGTAACCTGCACAAAATAATGTTTAGCAGGGGAAAACACATGAATGATTGTCAAACCATGATTGTTTCATACAATCAATAAAACCACTATTATTTCAATAGTTTAGATGTTACCTGATACCTCATTGTAAGGTGACAAAGCAGGCTTTTATCCTATGAAGAGTAAATCATAAGGAGCATTGATATTTTCTATGGCAATATCAAACCAAAACAGTACACGTAACCCCTTTATAATACATATTATTTTTGAATGAAAGATCCTGAATGTTTTCTCCAAGCATAACTAAGCATACAAAAATATATAAATTTCATAGCTGCATGCTAAGCAGAAGCACAACATTTCCGAAAATATAAATGGTTACATGATTAACGGCTCAACATTTGTCATGGCCACCTAACATGTGTTTCTATATCATAATTTATGGCACCTTTAATTTCACGGGTGGGTCAAGTAATGTACATACTTACAATGCTACCATTACAGTTTGACAGAAAAGTAAAAGAGAGCACCTATCATTACATGAAAAAATTTTTAACTCAGCATCTTAAATAAAAGCCATCATGAGATGACAGGACTATTGCTTTGAATGATGGTCAACTTCATGAGAATTCCAGGTCAACAAGTAATATTAAGAAAATAATGCAAGCCTGCTTTTTTATCTTATAACACATACCTATGACTGACTTTTATAACATCAATTAGAATCTTCAATATTTCAAGTCTGGTTTTCATATTTTTAAACTTAGATTTCATAATCATTTTCCCTAGTACATTTGCAGTTTTTCCCCACTAACAACAATTTTACATTTACATATCTACACAGTAATAAAGAATTTAAGATGAAGTACCACAGAGATGCAATGATATCTACAGCTCTAAAACCTAAGAAACTTAGTACCACATTTGGGGAAGTAATGATATATTCATATTATTCATCTAAAATGCACACAGAACAAAACAGAGTCACACAGATAACAATGCTCAGTTTAAAACTGATATGTTCTTTTCTTCCCATACAAACCATCTCCTCCTTTGATGCATTAGCAAGGGAGAAAGATAAAAGTAAATAAGTAACACACAAAGTTTCTTCCACAGCACATTAGTGAGGAAAGGAAGTCAAAGTGAATCTAAATGTAACAATTACTTGTCCAGCTGGATAAAGTCATCAATTTGAAAACACCAATTTTGGAAAATAGCCTCTCCATATGCCTACGACAAATGTACACAAAGATTGCTCTTTAATAACTAAAAAATGCAATACATAGTGAAATACTAAATATTTAGGATTTGTTCATCACTGACTGGTTCTGAGATAAAGAAAATGTAATGAATTTTCATGGCAGTTGAATAGGGTAAAACCATTCATGCACAGGAAATAGTAGTCTTAAGAGTGAATTTTGTAGTTACTGCAGGAAAGGTAAACAACTGGGATAATTCATGTTCTCTAAAGTACTTTGATAATACTCTTTCCATATCCATATGGAAAGGTTTCACTTCACATCTACTTAGTTATTAGTAACTCTGTTCACTTGTTTCTGCGGAACATGAAGAGCATTTCCTAATGAACACAGTACAAATTGCGCAACTGGCAATCATAATCATTAACTATTTTGGGTATGGTCCGGCAAAGTTCAATAAAAATACAGATAAAACATAAGCCAATACTGCTTGTTGTAGGCTTAACAATTAATAGACAAACTATCAAAATGTAGAATATCATACTAGGTATTAAGCAAAACAAACAGTACTGATAGATGGAGGGAAACATTTCTGAGCTATATGGTTTACCTAAACCCTATCCTGCCAGAACTCAAGCATAAGCTGAATATGAAACAACTGATGTATTACCATTATTGCAAAGGAAGTAGAAATTACTCAGGCTAATGTAACGTCTTAATTCAAGAATAATAGGTAACTAACTGCCTTTTCTATCTTTTACTTTATTAACATGAAGAAACTACCAAAACATATTCACCCAGAATTTCTTATCTAACCACATATTTCTCACATTTTTTTCCTTAATGGGTGACTTACTTCAAAAAGGTTTGCCAGTTAGCAACAACTTAGAACCCTGATGACGAAACATCAGAGTTCTAAGTTGATCTAGCAATAAGACTGTAATAAGTAAATAGATGCAGTTTTATGCATTGAAGGGTGGTCATGTTCTATAATGCCTATTTACACTGCTTATTGTAAAAAGTGCATGGGTTATTCATTGAATATAGTGAAAAAATGATTAGGTAACCACATCAACCCTTTCTATCTCTTGACAGACATGACCAGGCCCAACAAAATAGCCACTATGGCGAAGCAATAATTTTGTTGCCTTCCATTCTTTCAGCCCTGATCTCATACATATGGGACACAGATTTGGTCATCATGTCAACTGTCACTCTTATGATCCTGCCATACACTTACACTTAAAAATATTCCATCCTTCACACAGGACTCTTTTACCCTAGCAAGTCCTTTTCCTCTTACAGCTTTGGTTTCATGAGGATTAGGGAGGCCTTATGGGAAACTACAATAAGTTATTAGATTTTTCAGGATTAATAAAAAAACAAACTTCATCTAAAATTTCATATGCTTTTAACCCATCTCATATGAGTGGAAACACCAAGCTTAGCTCTAACTGAGGCACATAAACCTAAGTTTTGGTCTAAGATTATGCTTTGATTATGATCCTTTTGTCAACCTAATTTCCTTAGCATACTTAAGCTAATCATGATACCATCAAAACCTAGAGGCCCTTTTTAATTTTATTAACAAAAACTAAATATTTGAATCGAATAAGCAGTATTTTTTAAATTAGTTTATTCACTACAACTAACCCTTAAAAAATTGTTTCCATGAACAATCAGACAATGAGAGTTACTTAGCCCTTAGATTATGCTTATGGTTTCTGCTATTTTAACTATTGTTTTCTTTAAATATTTACAATATAGGTACATTAATTGCTACTAAAAAGATATTGAGATCTAAGGCAAATAGAGATTAAATTAAGGATAAAACTATGCAATTGACATCTGTGCATTGAATCAAATAACTGGTTAAGAACAGATAGCAATAACTGTATTAGGAATAAAACAGAAATAAACAGTGTTATTGAACATTTACTGGCAATTAATTTTCACCTACTTCTCAACCAGTTTTTAAATAACGAAAATGGTTGTGCTTCTGGAAGAATGATAATTGATCATTTCAACATGCCACGAAAGAATGATGATAAATAAATGAATAAGAGAACTAAGTTGCCAGAAAACCAAAGTAAGCAAAAACGCCAGAGGTTAGCCTCACCATTACTTGATATGAAATGCATTTTGCACCTCATTTCTCATCCCATATGAGTTCTGCGGCCTGGTTTCTACAGTTTGAATTGAAACTAAAAACAATAATTAATTTCTGGTCTAATTATAACTTTTATCGGCAAGCCATTCAGTAGTCCTTCAATTCTTAGGCTTATTTCATCCCATAATACTGCTGAAAATTTAGAATATGAGTCAAAACCTGTAAAATGCCACTATCCCAAAGAAATATTAAGAAGTGGATTAATTAATAAACAAATCTGATGATTTCAGTGGCCCCTGCAATGTTCAGTATGCACTTCCAAACTCATTACTGCCATGTTACCATGTGTCTATTTTGGTAGCTTCTCCCACTGACATTATAATACATATATGTTTGCTGAAGATTGTAGAAAAGCCAGAATGAAAAATTTTGCCTTTCTGACAGAAAAAACAAATACTTTAGAATTTCTAGTTCAGATATTAACTTAGCAATTCCACTCCCCCCAAATATCACACTTCTTTTTCATAATGAAAAAAAGAAATATATTAAATAAAAAAAATATACAGGATCGAAATTTTGCATCCTTACAATGATGTACCATTTTAAAGAACCACAAGGCTGATCTTATAGTCTTCCAACTAGGAAAGCTAATGATTATTATCATGACAATTAAAATGTGCCTTTCCCAATTTTATCTTCAAAAGCATACTTTTGAAATCCTATTCTGAGTCTGCACCATGAACATAATGTTATATGGTGGTGAATGTGCAGACCACGAACATTCTCCACCATAAAACGTAGACTTACTATTCTCCGAGAACCTCCCAGGCTCATATTGAGTAGGTATTCAATGACTATCATAAGGGTTTGAAAACATTTACACAGGCCATTGGAGATTACCTCTGGCAGATAGTAAAATATTCCATTCCTTAGCCACAGATGTTCATGATTACTTTCTATATTCATTAATCCTGTTAGTGCATGATGTATATAAACCAATTAAGTTGAAAAAAATGTGACACTTCAAAGATATGATGAAACTTTTTCAAAAGTGATTGAGCTAAGTTCTTTGCCATCATGCAACAAGTTCTCACAGAGAACTGTTGACCTTAAAATACGGCTACAGAAAAATCAAAAATAAGGGGCAATGGCCTTTGATACATTTTTCCACTCAAATAATTCAGTCCCCTAAAAAGCTACTGGTTTATACAGAATCACACCTTAATAGAGTGTTTTTTCCTCAAATGATGATGTGTTGCCATAACAATAGCAGTACAATTGGACTAGATTACACACTAAAAGAAATAGATTTGGCTTTGAGTTGAGAATTATGACAGATAAGTTTCCCCAAACACTTTGAAGCCAAACTTACAAAAAAGTAATCCTTAAAAGCTTAGCTATCAATTGAATTCATGTTTTACTCCTGAAGATACTAGAAAATGTAGCTATCATGTTGATAGAATAAATCTAACTTGGAATCACAATTTTTTTCTTTCTTGATTCCTTGTTCATCATGTGATTCTGCAAAGTATAAACCTACACCATCACTCTCACCCTCCAAGACTTGAACTGAAGTTCACAGAAGTTTAACTCATGTAAGAGGCCATACTTTCTTTTTTTCATCTTGAGAGAAAATTATATCTTCTAACTTGGAAGAAATTATTCTAATCACAGATACACACAGCCCCTGACTAGCCTATTTTACTTTATTCCTGGCATATCCTATTTCCTCTGAGGTTCTTCTTGAAATAGATACAAATATTTCTCCCGGTCACAAGCCAGGGAGACATAGTTGGCTTTCACCAAGAATGGTGCCACAGGAATGAGGATTGAAAATCCAATGCTCCATAGTAATAAGAAAGATTCATTAGTGCTAGGCAGACACAACAAAAAAACTCCTTAATCTAAGACTAGTAAATGAACCAATACCCTGGATATCTTGAAGTGCCCACTAGTTTAATGAGGATGCCTCAGTAGAATGACAATCTAAAGCACTAAGTGCTATATCAAGTTATTGGTAAAAGAGTCAGTTTAGATGGATTATTCTTCCTTTGTGAGATTCTCACACTGGACGATAAGTCCATTATGGATCAACATGGCCAGTGAAGAGTCCCTTGAATTTGAAAGATTCATCACTTAAAAATTCTCACAGCAAAGATGTGATAGCATGCCTACTATTTTGTCACTGTGACTTAAAATTGATAAATCCCACAACTTCTTACCTCTTCTCCACTCAGAAGCATTCAATGAACATAAAAATGGCACAAATTCAAGGACTAGACATTTTTGCTTCACTATCTCCCCTGCACCCTTACTAGTTTCCAACAAAGCCTAATCAGCATCGAAGTCTAATTTCAAACCCTTTACAACTAAATCAATTCTGTGACAACAATATAATGACATTACAAAAAAGAAAACAAGATTAAAGCATTATGCACAATGCCCTGAGCTCAGCAAATATCATGTTTTTCCATTGTTTTCTTAGACATGACAGAATGTAGATACATAATAAATTAAATTAAATTCACTAATTGGGTTATGGAGCTACCTTCAAAGATGAATTTACTACCAATTCATCCAAAGTCCTAAATGTCAGTTCTGCAACAACAACTTCTTATTTGAGCACTGGATTATTACAAGCACACCACATGGACAATTAAAGTTTGTGTATTATTATAGTCCCAGTATTCAAACTGGTAATACTCTTGAAAATCAAAGTTATAAATTAATAAAACTCCCTCATATAGTAGAGAGATTACACTGTTAACTGACCTCGACTTTGATTATAGCCAGCCTGCCAACCAGCATAGTAAGCTGCCTTTTGTTTCCCATGCTCTTCAGCAATTTTTACACTAAGTGGTTCAGTACCATTTTCTGGAATAACTCCATTTAAGCCCCTAATAGCATCTTGGGCCTCCTCTCTTCTGTCATACCTTCAAGGATAACAGCATGAATTTATTAGAAAATGAACTATCAAAGAGCATCAGCTGTCAGCATATAAGAAAACGTTTTAATGTACAGGAACACCCATCACACTATTAGATTTTTATATGGCTGAAACAAGTTTCTATTCAATCCAAGTTAAAACCACATATTTTATGATACCTATATAGTTCCCCAAAAGGAGTGCAAGAAAATAAAATATGTAAACATCAAATCCTCCCATGACAGCAAAAACTAGTTTAACAATTTGTTTAATAGTGAAAAACAACTTTGCAGTGTCAGAGTCAAAACAAAATGATTATGATTAAGCACACAGAGTGGACATGCTCATGAGACACAATAGAGACTATCAGTCATATTTGGTGGCAGCTGCATGTGGCACCTTGTTAACAAGGCTCGCGGCCTTTCCAGGTATTGAATATCACACTGAAGATGCGACCTGGGAAGGCCGTGAAAGCTTGGCTAACAAGGTGTCACATGCAGCTTCTACTGACAATGACTGATGCAGATCATCGTTGCTGTAAAACCCTACTTACTCTATAGAGAGTAATTTCTAGGCAAACAATTCATAAAATGAGTAAGCAAGTCCTGTCAGAGCTCTTAAGCCAAAACAAAACAACGTACGGTATTAAATGGAAACTAAGACACACCTTTTCTTTGAATTCTGTGTGTACATAAATTGTTGATTTTCATAGCCTGATGACAGTGATGCTTTGTACTCCAATCAAAGTTAAAGATTTTGTTTATATAAGAAAGATGCACCTGCTTTTCTTCAGAAGTTCCGTACGTAATTAAATGTCATCTTAGATTCAGGCAAATGTGGTTTTACTTACACATAACACCTTTACTTCCATTCAAAGTCATCGTAAGCATTCATTTTTGTTTACATTGCTACAGAGTACAGGCCCTCAATCATCACTCATTAAGTAACAATTCACAATCAAGTAAAAAACTCTCATTATATAAGAATTATATATGTAGTATGATAATGTAATTCAGCTAATAGGAAGTACATTACAAATGAAATTATATTTTGGAAGAGGCTATTAGAATCATAATGGAGTAGGAAGCAGTTTAAGCCAAAATCACTCACGCATAGCCTGCCAAAATAAGCAATTAATGTGTATTTCACAGTATAGAATACTATAATCAATAGTTAGTGCAAGCATGTCTAAAGAATGCAGCTTTAGACATTACATACATAAAACACCAATGTATGGCAATGTAAGAGTTACAGAAGCTTCCAGGAAAATGAGAACAAATAAAATGCATTTACCTATCACATTACAATTATTTTCAGTCTAAAATATCAATCATAATAAATTGAGTGAAAGGGAAAACCTCAGTGAGATATCTTTAAGGAGTAAAAGTGAAGTGGACTTCCTTCATTTTTATAACACTAGATCAAGATTGAATGCCTCTCACATATAACTTTTATTACATGAGGAATAGTTGAAAATAATTTTTAATAGCTCTGGACACAGAATGACTAGTCCGTAGCTTAAATGTTAGGTGAACACAAGTCATTCATTCTTATTGACTGATAATCAAAATACACAGGATAAGCCCAATAAATCGTTATGTGACAAGGTTCTTTTATTTACCTCACAAATGCTACACCTCTTGGCAAGCTGGTTACCTTGTCTTTCAACAAATTTTTTTGAACTATGTTGCCAAATTTTCCGAACAATAATTCAAGCTGCTCCTCAGTAATGTCCCTGAAAATTAAAAATGGTATTAATTAATAACAAAGCATAAAAGAGAAAACCCGAAGAAAAGAGAAGGAATACACCATACCTAGGAAGATTTGTGACATATAGATTTGTTTCTTTTATTTCCTCCCCCGATGGTCTCGCATAAGAAACTTTCAACCTTTTATTTTGTACTTGAAGACCATTTAATGTTCCGATTGCTCTGGCTGCATCGTCAGGTTTTTGATAGTTCACAAAACCAAAACCGTAGCTATAACCAGTCTAAAAAAAATAAGAAAACCTATTTCAATAACTTTCCAAAATCATCACATTAGTTTAAAGAAATAACTCAAGGATGTTAAATCTAAAAATATAACAGAACCAACAGATTAATTTGATGTAAAAATATGTTTCCAAACATTCATGAGACATGAGATGACAATTTAATGAGGCAACTTTGAGATGGAATATGGAAAAACTTGAGATGAAATAAGGTGAGCTGAGGTGGAGGTGGAAAAACTTTGGTGATATGCAATGAATTTATCTGCACTTAAAGAAGCAAATGTTGCATATATTCAAGCAAATGTGAATTAAAATGATCTCAGGAATGGCACCATTATTTTTAACACACTATTAAACTTTTCGTATACATATACACTAGACAGTATCTAAAAAAAATTAACACAAATGTAAAATGACTATTCCCACTCCAAATCATAATTAATTTCCAAACCTAGATTTTCTCTAGGGTAACATAGCACATAATCATCAGCATATTCTACTATTCTGAATGAATTCTGACCATTAAACCAATTTTCTTCCAAGGAAATGTGAGGAAGGGTTGCATTATCTCAAGAACAATTCTCAAAGAGGAAGAAATAAGATGAGGGGATACTTGGGTAAAAACGTAAGCAAAGGAAAAGTCAAAGTTCTGTTATGGAAAATGAAATCTAATAGGAAAATCATTCTATGGAAGAGTCAACTGGGCTAAGATGAACACAAATGAACCTTGAACACCCTTCAACACATTTTCATACTTTGTTACTCACTCCATCCACTCATTGGTCTCCTTTCAATTGCATTGATCAACCACCTCTCTTCCTACCAACCATATGCACCACCTCCTTATTAGTCTTTCCTTCAAACCACCTCACCATCTCCAATCTCCTCAATACCCACATCTCAAAA
Organism: Platycnemis pennipes; assembly: GCA_933228895.1. Classification (NCBI taxonomy): domain Eukaryota; kingdom Metazoa; phylum Arthropoda; class Insecta; order Odonata; family Platycnemididae; genus Platycnemis; species Platycnemis pennipes. Next base: position 119,076,374 of record OW121850.1, read on the forward strand.
GCTGGAGTGTATTTTCAACTTTTAGTCTATGCATATTTCGGTTCCATACCACAAACTACACTTTTCACCAATATTTTTTTTTACATCCATGCTCAACGATCCTGTTATTAGTTTTCTCATATGAGAAAATATCTCTTTCACCAATGCTTTTCTCAAACATTACAACACTTGAATGATGTTCTCACACAGTTTGAACATCAACACTGCTACACCTCTATTCCTTCAACATCCTACCTAGGAAGTTAAATTGCTCCACCTGCTCTAACTTGTTACTACTGCCATCTGGCCCTTTTCATTCTTAAAAATATCATCACTTCATTTTTCTTGCAGGCTGCCATAATGCCATAGCTTCACACTGCTTCTGTGATGTTTCTTGTATTTTTTGGGTAAATGTGAGCTTAAGGGTCACGAACTTCAAAATTTTTTTTCAACCCCTAAATATCGTCATTTTTCGATCAAATTTTCAGAACACAACCTGCTAAAACAGCAATTTACACTCGCGAAAAAATATTTCGAAAAAGGTAAAAACTCACGAATTTTCTGCGATTTAAACCCATGAGGTGGGTGTTCGCAGCTCCGCCATATTGGTGTTTCCCAGCTTCGGCACCAGGTGTCACGGTGTATGTTGAGTGCATTTTCTGCAGTATAATGATATGCGGGAGAAGGTGGGGAACAGGAACACAGCGGAAAGTGTGTTACGAGACTCGTCACAATCGTTGAAAAACATGAACGGGATGGGGGTTTTGATACACCTCACAACTGATGAAACTGCACAAAAACATGAACGGGATGGGGGTATTGAGTCACCTCACAACCGACGAAACTGCACAAAAACACGAACGGGATGGGGGTTTTGAGACACCTCACAAACGATGAAACTGCACGAAAACATGAATGGGATGGGGGTTTTGAGACACCTCACAAACGATGAAACGGCAATCGAATCGCCAGTTTTTGTCGGACGATCACCAAAATTAGGATTTATCACTTATTTTGCATTGTAAACAAAACTAGGTGAGGAGGAAAGGACCTCGTCTGCACCGGCAGCCATAACGGACGACAATAGACGATTGAATAAACAAATCCGCGTTTCAAACAATGCCCTTCAGAAGCTAAAACCCAACGTCACACGACATAGCGTATTTAAACAATGCCCTACAGAAGCTAAAAACCAACGTCTCACGACAATGTGTTTTAAACAATGCCCTTCAGAAACTAAAACCCAACGTCTCACGACATCGCGTATTTAAACAATACCCATCAGAAGCAAAAACCCAACGTCTCATGACATTGCGTATTTAAACAATGCCCCATCTAAAAACAAGCTAAAACCCACTGTTATTCTGCGCTGAACATAGGGAAGAGGTGAAATGTAGCGGAACCCTCTAGCGGCGGTCTAGGGAACAACCCAAGATGGCGTTGAAAAACATTGATTTTCATGTGAAAAATGGTGATTTTCGGAGTGTTATATCTCATGAAATAATGGCAGTGAAGCAATGAAAGTCATGTCATAATAAATCTCCATCCTTCCTCAACTTAACACAGTTAGAATGAAAGTGCTAATGAACACCGTTTTTGCAGGATAAAATTTTGAAGTTCGTGACCCTTAAGCTCACATCTACCTATTTTTTGTAAGCCATTGGCAGATACGTATTCAATCATCCACAAATCTTACCAACTTTAACAACTTTACTAGAGATGGGACATTCAAATCTTCGAATCCTCGAATCTTGAAAAAGATTCGAGATTCGAATGCTCGAATCTTTGGGTTAATTTCATCATTTGAATCCTAAAATATAAATAAACACCGAATTCTTTATGTCTAACAACTTAGATTAGTTTCGACGGTTTCGACCGATAAAAACGTTCATTACAAATAAGGATAAACCTCGCTTTTACATCCCCGCAATTTACGTTTTCCCGCCATTAACGACTTTTCCTTCAAGTCCTAATAATTTTCATATGTCCGCAAATAACATCTTCCCTTTATTTACGCTAGTAAATTTTTGAATGGTTCGCCATTTGCGTTTTACGAGACGATTTTGCCGCGATTGTTGTCCGGGTTGCATAACTCGCGGATCGACTGATGCTATCGCATAGGATATGAATTTTTTTTTTATTTAAGAAGTGTATGCTTTTCAGCATTTGCGGCCTTCTCTTTCTTTTTTGGTTAGGTATTAATACAGATTTTAAAAAATCCTCCAGCCAAACTTCATCCTTATACATCCTGTGAACAAACCAGTAAAATCATCACATTCTTCTCAACCTCGATTCTTAAGTAGCTTTGATAGGATAACATTATAGTCTCTAACACCTTCTTTTCTCATAATGTTTACCCTAACTTACTAGCATGGCTGGACACCTGGTCCCAGTTCATTCTTATCTATATCCTTCTCTTCTATTCCCAAGATCCCTTGCCTATTGTTAGTGCCATGCAGTTCTTGCCACGTATTCATTACCCATATGCTGAATCTCTAGTAAGTTCTATCAGTAGCTCTCCTGACTTAACACTAATGCACAATATCGCATTCCACTTCTTGCTGCTGAATAACCTTCAAACCTTTGGGTACAGGGCGCCTATTTCTCCCTCTCTCTGGAACCTCTCAACCTATTTACAGTGACCTTTTTGCCACTTTTCTCTCACACTCTTCATACCCCTCCTAAGTCTATTGCTTGTTTCCTTAAATTTTATTTCGCCTTGCTGTGTTTAAATCTTTCTATTTCCATCATTCCTCAATTTCCTCCATAGTTTGTGCCAACACCCAATGTGTCTTGACCACTCTTGTGTCTACTGCACCATACTGCTTGCTTTTCTGCATCTTTCCTCATACACCTGTAAACTAATTCCTAATATTCTCTCTACAATGTTTTCACACTGTTCCTAATCTTGGCCCAACCATATGTAATCTAGTTAATATATTTCCCCGGGCCCCCCTGCACACAATGCAATACAATGTTTAACACACCAGGAATTGTCTCCTGCAAGCAGCTCGTCTATCGCTGTGAATGAGTCTTGAAGACGCGACAATATTGGAAAAAAGATATCGTTTTTAAACATGCAATTCAGTATTTGTGTATCATGTTTACTACTTATCTATGTTAGCTCTTCAAATGTTATTTGTATTATTGCAATCAAGAGTTGTATTTTTGAAAACTATTCTTAAATTTGTTTTTCATTAAATGCAGCTGCTAAAGTCTTTTCTTTTCTGTTATTATCAACTTTATATGTAGGATTCGAGAGATTTGAGGTATTTGAGAGATTTGAGAACCTTTTAGGATTCGGATTCAGGTTCGGATTCGAGAAAATTTAGGATTCGTCCCACCTCTAAACTTTACCCTACCTTTACTCTCACATAAAGGCCATCCCTCACTCAACTGATAATTTCTTTTGAAACAGTATTAAAAAGTACCAGTGAGAATGGACAGCCCTATCCAACCCTCAAACCCCATTACAATTTTCTATCAACTACTCTCACTAACACCTTCTGGACAATGCGTAAATCCTGGATCAGCCTCCAATTTCTCTCATATCCTTATAATCTCACATTCCCTGGTTTTTCTCCTTTGTAGTTAATTATACATAGTATTTATGAATTCCTGTAACAAAACACCCTCCTCATATACCCTACAAAGAAGCTCTAAAATAGAAGGCAAAGGTATTTGAAGAGATGTAGTGGAAGGTCATGCTGTGTGATCATGGTGTTATTGAATAAGACCCCATATAAAATCTTTTCCTTCCACCTCTTCCTCGGCTCTTCAGCAGCTTTGGTGCAATATGGTCAATCCCCGCCACTTTCCCTGCCTTGATTTCTCACACCGCCACTGTCTAGTATTCTCGGTCCCAGCTCATCCGTGATCATATCTTTTTCCTCTCCTATGTCCAAACTCCTAGCTTTTCTATCACTACTCCCACACTGACTTCCCCACCACTTTTCATTTGCTCTCTTTGTTTCTATCCTAAGTTTATTGTTTATTGCATTAATTTTACATCTCTAGCCTAGCTCCAAGTTTACATTTTTCCATCTTTCCTCAATGTTCTCCATCATTTCTGCTGTTCTCCTCAACTCCTTGGTCCTACTAGCACACACTGGTCCTATTTATTTCTATGCTACTCTTCTTATTCCTGATTTTATTACATATTTCCCATCCTTCCTCAGCTTCATGCCTTTACCCATCTTCCCTCATGTCCCCATCCACCAACCCATGTCATTCCCTCCACTCCCATCAGAGCCCCTAAGTTTACTCTTTAACTGAATAAGATAATCTACAAACTAGCAATGATTAATGTTAGTAGACACAACATATTAGAAAGAAGAAGTGTTCTGAGATTAAGTTTAAATTTTTATCAACCCTGGAATGACCAAATTACCAATATTTATGAACCACTAACCTATTATACATACTTCTCTCATATTATAAACACGCACATAAACATGATGGGTTTGCAAATAACACAACAAATACCCCATCCCATGGGGTGTATGCAAAAAAAGGCATGAAGATGACTGTAGATGAGTAAATGCACATCTGACCTACTAATATAATTGTTTAAGAAAAACGACGAAGCCTCATAAAAAATGAGGTCAGAGAGGTTAAAAAAGAGTGCATTCACACCTATTACTAGGAGGTAGGATGGATAAGGAGTAGCTAATATTTCAGGAGCCTTGTAACTGCATGTTTACATTTTTTTCCTCAGGATGGTAGTATTCTTGGCGAGTCTTGGTTTCACGTAAGAAGCGGACGAAGTAGTTTTTTTCGCATGATTGTATATAAGCATTCTCTCCGTTTGATGTTTACCTGGTAATGCTCTCATTCTGTCAAGTTCATGGTTTCTGCTGCATGGATAATTTCTTGTCTCTAGCTTTTGCCACCATTGCAGGAAGCATCTTCAGGGGTAATGATGATGAATTTTCCAATGGAACTATATAATCATATATGTATCTCTGATTCCCATTATGGTGGGTTATGCCTATTACTCATGGAGCCCCAACCCCTTCACTGTTCTTGAACTAAGGGGTTGGTTAGCATTACCACCTCCTGGGTCACCAATGTTTTGGGTGGAGGAGTGAAACACTTTAGCCAAAAGCAAAAGAGACCTTCAGGAGAGCCTCTTCTAAGGGGTGCTCAGTTTAACGCCACCGTCTTAGTTAAAATTCAATGATCTTTTTTCTATCTCTGTATTTTTGCGTATTAATCGTGGAAAATAAAAACCATCCTCATCTAACGTGTGCATCGTTTCAGTTAAAATGGTTTGGTCACCCCTGGAATAGGCATGCTGTAGGACAACAGAATCCTTGGTGTTGCTGAGGGTGATTCTCTTCTACGCTCCTTTAACCTGGAGGCCATTGAATGACCACTTTGCCTAATGTAGAGTCTTCTGCAGGAGCAAGGGATTTCATAAACCCCTTCAGCTAGCAGCTGATGGAGCTGGTCCGTAGTCAAGGAGAAAACATGCTTCATTTTGGGAAGTGCAATGAACCAAGTTCCAATATCTCCTTTCCGCAAAAATGTGGGAAACACTTTATGTCATGAAATGAACAGACTTAGGACTTTAAAGTGACAAAACAGTAGGGGGATGATTATTTTGTGAAGAATGAGCAGTTCTAGCAATTTAAACAGATAACTCATGATTAAACTGCATTATGAAGAAATTCATAAGGAAGAGCGATACTTTTATAAGTATTTCAGCCTTAACCTATCAGAGTCCCAAATAAGCACAGAGAGGACATATCAAATGTCTACAAAAAGAGTTGAACCTGGAGCCTCCTATGTGCTGAAGGCTTTGGAGGAAACATTTTAGAAGAAATGTCAAGCATATAATGCCACAAAGCTCATACAATCATTCGCACAGCACCACCATTAAAGATATTTAAGCCTGTACTTTAAACACCGAGGTGTTTAGTAAAGGACAACAAAATCTGGTTCCTTCAAAGCCCTTTGAAATCCAAAGAGGTAGGGTATACCACAAAGATGGATAATATGAAAACTCAACTGGTACATTTCACTGATTACTTTATGAAACGACCTGTTTCCTAACATTGTGTCATCATCCGCTAAAGAAAACTGAGATTCATGGTCATATGAAAGAACACTGTATAAAGGACGTTGATCTTGAAGCACATTCGATCATCTTTTGCTTATATTACAGTCACAGGTTAATAGGGTTCCTGAACTTGGCAACAGGCAGCACTAGTGTTCTTACTGAGGCATGGTGAGGCACATGTGTCAGGGCTGGTATGGGCATTTTCGCATTACTTTGCGTTGAGATTGGATTGCGCTCATGAGCATGAGCTCATTATGAATAATTAATTTCAGTGAGACGTCCATTGAAAATGGGTAAACGGAGTTGTTTTGTGCTGGGGTGCTCTACAGGGCATGCTGATGTCGTAAAGAAGAACCGGTTATTGGTGTAAAGAACAAAAGCTTGTTTTAGGCTAACGTTAGAAAACTTGGGTGATGCTCGTTTCCTCGAACAAGCATTAACAAGCGTTGGGTCTCCCAAGTTTTGTCATTTTAAGGGTATGAAATTCATTATCTGTGAGGGAGAGACTTTTTATTGACCAAAAAACTTGTTTTACTTGCCCCATAGTGTTCATCATTTATTTTTAGACCAGCCTCGTCCTCCTGAGTCCGTAAGTGAGAAATGTTTGGTAAGAATCATTAATTCCATGCCTTTTGTAACATCTGATTCTGTTACTCATCACCTTAGAGTTAGGGGAAAAGGGCAGGAAGGTGGCAGTGGTGTACTGACGGGTAGCATGGGGGAGAAGCGGGAGAGGAATGCTGGTGATGGGATGAGTTGTAAACACTGTATTAAGCAACCCATTCATGACTGGCACCACCGCTTACAGTAGGCTTGGGCAAGTCTCAGAAGTTTGGGGAAAGGAAACTTTGGAGGGGAGAAATCAGAAAGGAAGGATTTGTGCATCAACGATGCGAATGAAGATGTTTGAGTCCTTGATCATTATAGACTGCTCACTCTGCTGCACCATTTTAAGGGATTTTAAAGGGATGGAGAATATTGGAGTGTTTGAGGGGAGCAGCTGCTCATTAACATTAATTTGCCAATATGTACTGAACATGTGGAGTACGAAATAACTGACATTACAAATCCTTCCTCTCTCCCCTCCACTGCTTCCTTTCCCCACACTTCCGAAATTCAGGCTCTGGTTGGATGACGGTAGCACCAAGGGATAATGGGTTTGTCGCTGACCTTGATGTGATGCTTGACCCCTACCATTCTGTACCTTCTCCCAAGCCCCTCCTCTATTGGAAGCCACATGAGAAGTTAGGGCGTAGGAAAGCAATGATTGAAATGTGATGATTTTTTCCATGGTTGTAACTGATAAAGGACTTCCAGGGGGGAAGGATGATGATGCAGTAGTTCAATTGGGTAGCAATGTCTTGGGGTAAATGGGCTGAGAGCAAGTCAGTAAATTTATGTATCTACGGCAAAAATTATGGTGACCTGGAAAATACACCTTATGTCATATTACTGTAAACATGCCCGAAAACATTTATTTTGTTTTTATTTTCCACGTGATCATGTATGATAGTGCATATATATCCAACTATAACTTGATCTGTAAACCCAGGGAAATTAACTTGGACGAGCAAATTAGATGGCGTACTCAGCGGCAAAGTATATCAGCTAAGGATCGGCTACCATGCCATCCACGAATTTAAGGTTACTTAGTCATCAACTAGGAACGAGGGGAAACGGATGGAAGTTCAGGCATGAGCAAACACAGTCTTGCTTGACACGACGGCTGACGACCGAAGACTGAAGGCAGGGCCACAGGAAGAGCTGAAGGCAGACAGTTGTCCGATGGCAGGGCAAAACAGAAAGTCAGGCGGGTGGAAAACCCTGATGCCAGCACATTTTGCAACCAATCGCTGCCCCCTTACTGTACCCAACACCCTCGCCTCATATTAGAATATTGTCCTATGTCTATGCATCACCAGAATTACTCTTCTCTTCCTTCCTTTTGCCTTTCCTTCCCGTCTTCTTTCTTCGCAAGACCTTTTCATCAATCTCTATCCATGGGCATTGTCCTTTCTATCCTAGCAACCTGGACCTCTAACCCCTCACTCAACCCGCCTGTCATTGGACCACCCTGACTCAACTGTAATCACGAAGCGGCGAAGGCTTTCGTGGTTTGTGTTCATGGGAGCCAGAGCAAGGGATGGGTGGGCATATTTAAGGACGAAAATTATCAGGTGTACACCTTCGTTTGATTTTATTTTACAGATAATACTGAAAATATGTTAGCAACAACTGGAGGGTACTACGGAAAGAAATGGGTTAGCCATTGTGCAAAAAAAACTTTGTTAAAAACAGACCACCGAGAAATAAACATTTGTTAAAAGTGAGATTTACACATGATGAAATGGGAAACATTTTTGATGGGGAATAGCCTTCACTTTGTTATAACCAGAACTTTGTTAAAAATGGGTTTGATATAAGTGGGCTTGACTGTACTTGTATAACCATGGATTTCTGTCAACTTCATTCAAAGATGACAGGATGTGTCAAAACCTGGGTCGTGTGAATAAATAATCAATGAAATTTATATCACATGAGTTCTAATTTTATCCATAATGGATATATTCCGAAAGGTTAGGCCAAAAACCATTCACACCATGGTGGTTTCCCTGGCTGAAGCACTTAAGCAACTGACACTGTATCCCGGGATCCATGTTCAAAACCAAGTCAGCACAAATGATTTTTTCTCCATGGGAGTCTAACAAATCAGTACTCGAAAAAGTATAATTCCAGTAAGGTTCATCATGGCTAGTTGTTGGTTCCTCAAATTAGGAGGGGGAAAATTGTTGAAAAACAGCTAAAATAATACACTAACCTACGAATAAGAGATATTTTTACAAGTAATCAAGTCAACTGTTTCAGTTCTCTGATAGTTGTGAGCACCCCTTCAAGAAGATTGATGAATTCTCCTTAAGGTTATAATTCACAAACTTTTTCATATTGCATTTTGCAAAGCACAATTTCATTCATGGAAAGATGCGCAGTGAAAATAAAATCGTGCTAGCATGAATTTTATGAAAAATTCACAAATGTATGAATGACTGATAAAAATAACCCTAGTTCTAATTCCTATCATTTGCCCATATTTAAACTGAGTCATTAACAGTATCATATTAAAATGTCTTTTATGGCCCATATGTTTCACAGCTGAATCAAACTTTACATGACAAATCCTGAATATGATGTGTTCATTGATAGCTGATGAAGCTGGAGCAGTATGAGAAGTTGAGTATTGCTCATGGAATAAGTGCATGAAAACTATTAATCACCCTTGTAGTAAAAAAATAGCCCAATTCATCAGTTGTACTGTTGGATGAATATTTTATTACCTTTTCTGGTTTTGTTGTTTTCCGATAAATTTTGTGTTTAACTGTATTCAATTGTACATAAATATTTTGTATTCAAAATAATTCACAATGACACATGTTACTTCAATGTATCAAATTGTGACTCTAAATCGATATATTATGCTAGTTTTGTATACTTTAGATTCAGGTGGTTACTAGAGACTGGCTGTGTAAGATATGTTTCTCTTCTCCACCTGTCACCTCATTCAGTTAAAAGTGAGTCTTATTTTAATATTGAGTTTTTATGTTCCATGTACTCATTTACCACCGAACAAGTATATAGCTCCACATACTGCTTTATTGAAAACAATAATTGATAGAATTATGCCCAAGACTAGAAGGATTCAATGAATGCCTCTCACGTCTTCAACCAGAAACAAGGAAAAAATGAAGAATGTTATTCAACAGCAGACCCACAGTTTTTGTCAGAAAGGCCGAAAATTTGTCACAATACAGGAAATCACGTGATCAGAATCACAAATCACATGAATCAGTATCACAATACAGAAATTAATTTTCAGTTGGCACCTAGCTGAGGGAGCCCTTGACACCAACGTTAATGTAAATCAGTATTGCCAAAGAAAATATGTCTATAAGAGTATAGGGTATAATAAGGGTATAAAAATGATATTATGAACTTTCTTTTAGCAAATCCCAAGAGAAGAAAATTAATAAATAGATTCTTGGACCTTCTTGTACTGAATATTCAGTAGACTAAAAACATCAAAATAAAGACAGCATTAACTCCATAGACTAGAGCTATGGATTATGGTAAACAGAAATGTAAATGACTTGGGACATACCTTATAATCTTTCATGACTCGACAACTCTCCAATGGCCCGATGGTGACAAACATGCTGTATAGTTCCTTTTCAGTCATATTCTGAGGGAGGTAATTGATGATCAAGTTGGTGCGCATTTCACCATCCATGTGTGGTGTTTGGAGATCGGCCATCTGTTTGTTATGATTGGGCTCCCTCCAAGTGAAGGATGATGGGTGCTCTTCTTCCCAACTACGCCAAGTACATAGAGGGAAATATACAAAAATAAAAACAAAGGCATGCCTCCTGGCAATACTGTTTTCATAATTAAAAAAAATAAAAAATCATCCAATGTCCCTCCCTGCCTGAAGGAAAATAAGAAGTAAGAAAATCACATTGTAGTTAACAAATATAGTTCAGTGTAAATTAAAATACTTCAATTTCAAAACCCTTGGATTAAATAAAAGAAATAATTAAAAGATACCAACATAAGTAAACGCAAAAAAAGAAAATAAAACAACAAACACTAATCTCAGTGATAACTACGTTTCCATTAGTATGTAAAATGTTTTCATGTAGAGTCCACTACAGAAATCGACTGTTCAGCTGATATTTCCCAATTTGTATATACTTTCGTGACACAAACCCCATAAATATCAACTCTTGTCAATCAAAATTGTGTTTATTATTAGTAAAAACAGGCAGAATGCTTGGAATATGAAAAGGCTGACTTATCGGTTCTTAAGACACGCACAGATGTTGCTGACAATGAAAACAAAATCATCTGTTTACTGACGAGTAGTCTAAAAATAATCAGTCAGAAATAAATTCTGCCGTCATGTTATCCTCTGTGTCAAAGCCGTTTGCAAACAGGGGATATAATAACTACAGTTTCCCAAGGTTTAACCCCGTTTTTCAAAAGCATATGAATCAAAATAGAAGCAGAAAGCAGACAGCTACACAAGAAATACAAAATTTGGCGAGTTCATTATAACTTATTTTAAATTTCGAAGCCACAATTTCAAATTTTATAGCACAAAAGTAAATAACCTAGTACACCTACCTCACAGGGCCGCGGTGATTCTTCACCATTTCATAGTTACTGTACATGAGTTAACTAAACAGTTTTAAACGAGACTCTTACCTCAGAATCTCCTACTACACTGCAGTATATGCAACATTGGACAAAATAGCAATCAGGTTATTGAGCATGAAAATATATTATTAGCACTCGGAGACTCTCGAATCCCTTTGCATGATACACCTATGTGGTTTTATTTTGTAAAATCTTTGAGAGCATGATATAAACGAAACTAAGAATAGGACTATAACGAATGAAATAAATCCAGGAAAGAAGTTTCTCAATTGAATCTTACAGTAACAAGCGAAAACCGCGACATATCTTCGTGAGCTCCCGAGTGTTGTGAAATTGTTCTCGTACGCAGTATGAGAATTACACTGAATTAATGCTATATTTGTGTAACTTAATTGGTAACTTGGCTGCAAGCATAGGACATTCATTCGCCCCTATTACTTGGATAACTCCGAAATAGGAACGGCGAGAGCCCAGTCGCCATGATTACTGCGTTACTGCAGAGGCAGTGAGAAGAAAGGATTCCGGATGTATTACAAGGCTGAACATTTTTTTCCCAGATCAGGAATAACTTACGTACTAGTTCATCTCGTGCCAGCCGCTAGCTTCGCAGAACGTTGTTTTATCTTTACGGATCGATTGCTTGTATAAATTCCTACAATACATCGGGCACTACTATCGAAAACAATTACTCGTTAATCCTAATGGGATGCCATGGATACCGGTACGAGTTAATTACATAGATTTCACATTTCATCAACATTCGCACCCATCATTTCGCTGGCCGCCTATAAATTTTGAGTGGATTGTAGGATTGGGTACCAACATTTTAATAGTATTGGAACTACTGCGCTTAATAACTGCTTGCTTCAAATAATATACTAGGGATAGGGGTTGGAGAATTGAAAATAATAACAAATTTTTCGCATTCTTAAAATATTTAGTCATTTTAGCGGCAGTCAGACAAAACCTTGTTAAAACATTCCATGAAGTGCACGATTATTTCAGGTCACAATTTAGAAAAAAATACTCTCAAGTTCATGATAAACACATGTCAACAGTCGTCAGCCCATTAAACTGCTCGTAGCTGCTTCATCACTTCAGTCTTCTAGAGGGCTATAGGTCATGTTGATCAACACTTTGTTCCAGGTACTCTTGATATAGCTGATTCTGAAAAATTCCAAGCTGAAATAAGTTTGGGCCACAATTTGCAAAGGAAATCCCTATTAGCGTTAAAACTAGCGTATGAAATAGGTACACCAAAATGTTCCACTTTGGTATGGTACAAAGTATTATTTACTTGAAAACAGATTGATTGGTATACTGTTCAACTAAGAAAATGGATTTACAGTCTATTTTATAATCTCATTAATGAAGATAACTATCAGTATTTCATTGGGCTAATAATCTTAATTATCAAATGGCATTAAGTATCACCAATCGAAAGTTAATATCTTATTTAATAATAATAATAATATTTTTTATTACACCGTTAGCAAATACATGCATGGTTTCGTCAAGAAATTCGGACAGGACACATACACACAAGAACCACAATGTCATCATATCAAATGAACATAATTGTACAGAGCTGTTCAAATTACAATGTCATCATTACAGCAACAATGGACATATCTATACGAAGTTATTCACATGCAGTCACTTAGAAATTCTCTTACATCATAATAGCATTTCTTAATTAAAAATTCTTTGACTCTCCTTTTAAAAATAATTGGAGAGGTAATGGTTTTAAAGTCATTTGGCAGCTTATTGTATAGCATTGAGGATGAGTGATAAGCACCTTTAGCAAAAAGGGAGTATGAATGCTGACTGGCGTGTATGTTATTGTTTGAGCGGGTGGAGTAGTCATGGTATATGGAGTTCATTGGGAATTTATCAGGATTTTCTTTAACAAAGCAGACACAAGACAAAATGTAAATAGAGGGCAATGTTAGTATATTTGCATTAGTGAAAAGTGGTTTACCAGGGGTACGTATAGGGACTTGGAACATGGCTTTAACTGCCTGTTTCTGGGCAGAGAAAGCTTTACTAGCTATGCTTGAGTTTCCCCAGAACATAATGCCGTAATAGATATATGAATGCACTTTAGCATAATATACCATTTTTAGAATGTCAATGGAAACAACAGGAGCCTAACTTTCTAATCATGAAGATACCAACAAATATTTTCTTCACTATTCCAAGAACATGGGGAGACCAGTCCAAGTTTTCAGTTATTTGGAGTCCCAAGAACTTAATGGCAGTTGCCTTGTTTAAGCAAGTGACTGTTATCTGTTAGAAGGTTACTTTTTTGTAGTTTTTACTTATAAACTGGATGAGCTGTGTTTTTTCTTTGTTTAAAACTAGATTGTTACTGTTGCACCACTGCTGCATTTCGCGAATAGTGTTGTTAGTGTATTCAATTAACCTATCTAGGGAATCAGCTGTAACAATGGCAGATGTATCATCTGCATAAAGGGTGATTTTACAATGTGATAGGTGATTTGGGAGGTCATTTACAAAAAGGAGGAAAAACAGAGGTCCTAATATGGATCCTTGGGGAACACCAGAGTTATGATAAGATTTAGCAGTTTGTGTCATATAGGTGTCCCTGTAGGGATAGCTCACAATTTGCTTCCATAATTACATTTGAGAATATATTAGAAAATTATGCACAGATCTCTATCCTTCTCTTTATCTCTATCCTCATCTTTCTCTCTATCCTTCCTTGTCCATCCCCCATTTTCCCAGAATTCTCCCCAATGTCATTCCTTTTTAGATATTGCTGCCTCTCACTAAGTCTGTCCACCACTTTTTCTCCCCATATGTTAATCACTAATCCTTTTTTTCCTTTACCCTATCCAGTCTTAAAAAAATCATTACGATTCCCTTCTTTCTGAAAATTATGATGCATATCCAAGTGTTCATAACTCCAGGGTCTATCTCATACCCTACACTAGTACGCATTTCAATTTTCTATCTGTTACTCTTAGCCTTGCTGCCTCGTTAAATTTTCAATGAAGAGTTCTTTCAGTGCATCCCCATTTTCAGAAGTATTATTAAATTATACCGATCTCTCTATCTAAGTCAACCAAGCCAGCAAAAACATCCTTGTCCTTCTCTCAATGGCTTTTAGTTACCTTCTTCATGATAGTTGACCCCTGAAATTTGTGAAGGTTACATTCCTCAAGCAAGGCGAAAAGTGAATATTGCAAATTTATGATGTGGCCACATAAATGCTTATTCTCGTCACACAGAGACAAGCCAATGTGGAGGAACACCCGGAACCCCTCTTCAATTATGATAAACCCTGTGGAAACCTCAGATCCAAGTCAATAAATTACTCTTTAAAAAGTAAACAAATTCATATACTGCACAGTAATAGTAATACTGCAGTATTACAAGTACTAGAAATGGTAAATATTCCAAATTATTAAATCATATTCTTCTAAATCACCGAGTACTACAAATCATCAAAAATAAAAGATTGCCATTAAAAAGGATGATTGCAGTTCTGGCAAATTACCATTAGTGAGGCTCAAAGGAAAATTCAAATAACTGAGGCCTGTGACTCCCAACAATGGCTTTCAGGTCTTACTTCTTGCAGTCATCACTTTTCCTTTGCCACCTTCTGAATTCTTTCACTTAGCCAGACCATGCTCTAACTTTTACATTTGCAGAATCTTTCCATAAATTCAATCTTTTCTTCATGGCTCCATTGATTACCCACCAGTTAATTTTATTAGATTCCCAGAGCAATCTTTCTTTTATCATTACGTTCCTTATTTCTTTATTTCTGGCATACTTGTAACAATCCTTCTCAACCCCACAGTTTCCTAATTCTCTCTGCATCAATCAGAGTTAGTGCTCCAACTTACACTATCTGTAATTATGATTTTCACACATCTTCCCATTTTAATTACCTGATCCTCACTCAGAATTGCATGTAATAGCTCTTTTCACTCTTCATCTTTGATCCACCAAAGCTTTTTAAATTCCATTTGATTTCCTCTCATTTTAATAACGTAATTTTATGAGGGCTGTCCACTGTTTAAGCACTGCACAGGAAGTGATGGGGACAATGACATTATTTAAGTGACAGTACGTTCAGCAAATGAGTATGCTTCCAGCAGCATTAGTGCTAATGGAAAGGCCTTTCTGCAATTTAAGTTTTGTACAACCATTTAAAATAAGTGTTGCCACAGAAAACCCCACAAAATGTAAGGTGCACATCATAATATGATTTTTGTGACAAAAATCATGTCTGCAGCTGAGATTCATCATGAACTTCCAAGCATTCATGGGCATTATGCAATGAGCAAAGATGTCCTGTGCATCAATGAGCAAGATCTTTCAAAAGTGAAAGAACAAACCTTCATGATGAGAAAAGGAGTGGCCAGCCAAATGTACTCAGTGATAAACTTGTGTAGAAAATCAAAGAAAAAGTTCATGAACACAGGCGGATCATGATTTTGGAACTGCCAGAACTGAATCAACAAATTTCTCGATCACTTTTGCATTAGGTAGTGACAGAAACTAGGCTATCAGAAGTTTCGTGCTCAGTGGCTACCGAAAATGCTTAGCAATAAGCACAAAATATAGTAAATAGGATCTGCCCTAGACTTTTTCATGAGGTACGAAGGAAGACAAGATTTTCTCAACAGAACTGTGACGTGATGAAATGTGGGTTTCGTACATGAACACTAAATCCAAACAGCAACAAATGGTAGGTGGTCACACTGCTACATCACACAAACCAAAGAAACCCCAGAAAACTTGACCTGCAAGAAAAGTTTTAGCAACTGTTTCCTGGAACACAAAGGGGATATTGCTTGTGGAATTCATGGAATATAGAAAAACTACAACTTCTGAATTTTATTGTGTGCTGTAAAAAAACACCTTTCAGAATAAGCATTGTGGAAAGCTTACTTCAGGTGTCATATCTTTGTATGTTATGGTCTCTTCCACTGTGCTTGGCAAACACAAGATTTGTTGAGACAGTTTCAATAGGATGTTTTGACCATCCTCCCTATAGCTCAGACTCATATTAGCTCTCTGTAAGTTTGCTGAATATGCACATGAAGAAATGGCTTGGGTCCCAGCGATTTGATGATGATGATGATGACTTTCAACGTGCTGTAACAGGCTGGTTGCAATCACAGGCAGCAGTTTTGTAAAGAGGGAAATCACCAACTGGTCAAGCATTGTGAAATGGCTTAATTTAAATAGCAATTATGTAGAAAAATAGTGGAAGGTTTGTGCTAGAAAATGCATGAAATACATTTTTTAAATCTGAGTAGTTTCTTTTTTATAGCCAATGGAGGTAACTTTCTGGACAGCCCTTGTACCATGTTCTGGGAATAAATTGCATACACTCCAGATAATGTATGCATATTAGTCATGCTACTCATTGGCTGTTGAGGGTATGAATCTATTTGGTATCTCAGAGTATATCACATACACTTATGAACTTAATTGAAGTACATTAAATTAAGTCCCTATGTGATAAATATTACCTAGAAATAGGACTAAAATTATCAAGGAATGGCTTTCAAATTCATGCACATATGTAATATTTTCAATTCCCTACTCCCTGAAGATTGAACAGGGTTATGCCATGAAACTTCTAAATTTATGTCCATGAGATCAAATGAATTGTGTTTATTTTACCTTTTTCTTCTTCACAACAGAATGCATATAATTCTTCAATTCTATGAAGTACTTTCGTTGTGACCTACTAAGGGTTGATTCATATGAAAATGACATTTTGGCTAGGAGGGCCAATAAAAACGATACTCCCACAACAATAAGGCCTAATGTCCAAGGGCTTTCTTCATTAGGGACAGCTTTCTCATGCTAAAGAAAAAAGAAAAATTCAGGATTAATTCTTTTAAATGACTAAATATTAATTTCACATGAAAATTTCTATTTCATCTGTGATAGGTTTCCATACATAAGAACAAGTTGTGAAAAAAAACTTTCACTAGTATCCACCTGCTTAACATTCATTACACAAGTAGCCAAAACTGAATGCAGATAAATGACACTTATGTTTGAATTTTATTCCAGTACCCACGATCTTTTTAATTCGTATAACTTTTTTTTGGGCGAGAAGAAGGCGGCCAGCGGAGGGGCGAGGGAGGGAGAATAGAAGGAGGTGGTGGGGTCTGCAGCCACGTCTTCTCGCCAGCATTACGTGAGACAGAGCACCGAAAAGTGCTCTGAACATGCTCAACAATTTACACGATTATAGAGAGTAAATGAAATTAACGTTCATGAAATGCTCCTGCATTGAAAAATCTAGGATGCAGCATTGACCCAAATGAAGAATCATTTTTGTGTCTCATCTTATGGCGGAGAACCTTTCCAGCAAAAATAGTCATTTTTAGGCAATTTCTCTAATTTATTTCTCCAAGGTGGTTAGTAACAAGTGAATGCAGAAACATACGTGTTCTAGCTACATCTTTCTAGCGTCGAATGGCGAAAACATAATTTTTTTGTCTGTTAGCACGTAACCATGTCGATGCCAGAACCAACGGTCTGAAATCGACTTTTCAGGCATGGTATCCAGGCCCCTTAAGAAATAAAATTCATAAACTAAAGCAAAATTGATTTTAAAGCCACAGCAACCCCTTGATGAAGCACTATTTTGCTGGGCACAACCGGCCCCTGCATGCAGTGGCCCTGGTGAAAGTACATACTCACTGTCGTAAAATGTTGACATTAGTCACTATAATACCAATTCCATACATTTAATAATGACCAGATACACTGAATTTCCCATTTAATATAGTTTTAAATGTACACAGTTATTTAAGAAAATGCCCTATATTATGTTAATCACCTTCCCTCAATAATTTATAGATCTAACAAATACATTCCATCCGTAAATGAAACACTAAATTTGTATTGTACAGTCATACTGAAATACAAGAACGCTCTATTTACCTGCATTGATAACACATGAGAATTTTGGAGTCTCAGCAATACTATGCTATGGTAAAAGCAAGTAAAATTAATAAAAATTATACTGTGAGACTGTTGGTATGTACATGAGAAATAGCAATAAAGCTGAGAGAATTTTGCCAATTCTCAGCTAGTTTCTGACCATGTGGCTAGCTTGATAGAAAATGTGACATCTGCTGAAAGTTATGTCTAGGAAAGAAACAAGAACTAGGTATAAGTACATATTAGTAATGGTAGCGGGTGTAACTCGGTAGAAATCCTTCATAGTTGGAACCTTCAAAGAAATATCTACAGGGCTGTTTCCACACGTGTTTTTATTTCTGACCATGGTTTTGCTACAGAGTATCATTATCTAGGTGATTTTTTAGGAAAATAACAACACTAAAAAGCCAAGTACACTCTCATCACCACCCCCTCCTCATTACTTGCTATATATATTGTGTACTCTCATCAACCCTCTTCGTTATTTGCTATATATATTGTGTTGTCCTTTTCCTCAAAAAAACACCTTGATAATGATACTCTGTATCGAAACCATGGTCAGAAATAAAAACACATGTGGAAACAGCCAAGTACATATTTCTTTGAATGTTCCAACTATGAAGACTAGGTAATTCATGGGAGATGAAACGGGAGTGAAACATGAATATATGGAGTAGACTATTGGCAATCAGGATATAATCTTTCTTTACTAACCTCTGACAAGCATTCTGGCAGATTAAAGCCATGTCTGAATACATAAGGCTAAATAAAAAAGCAAGCACCAAAAGTGATTTAAAAACAATAAGGACTTCTCAATGGCTATATGATGAACATGCGATGGCACCTGTAGTGATGAAATTTAACTATCCTATACCTAACAGATGTTTTCCTCCATTCAAAGAGAATGTTTAGGTACCTAATTAGTGAATTTCTATACAGCACGATCATGAAAGTCTGCTCACTGCACTTGTCAAAATGGAGGTTTGCCAGCAAATGGTTACGTGCTGGAATTCTTACCTATTAGATTACTGCCCATAGCTTGGCCTACTTAATCACCTACTCTTCATGCACAACAATCTAATGCCCTTCTACAACTTCCTCATAGCAGTATTTCGTGGCTATTATAAGTTCAGCTCATGGTGGGACAAAATGTGGTAGGTACCGCTGGGTATTGGTCAAATCATTGATATGAAGAATGATTGAAGGATGCTTTCCTGGCATACGAGGTCTGTTCAAAAGATACGTGAACTGACGACATAAAACAAAATGTACTTTATTTAGAAGTCACATGTCTGGGTTCCCTTCAAAGTACTATCCTCCACAATGCACACAATTATCCCAACAGTTTTTTCACTTGTTGAAACAGTCCTGGTACGCTTCTTTTGTTATGTCCTTCAGCTCCTTCGTCGCATTTGCCTTAATCTTGGGAATCGTCTCAAATCTTCTTCCTTTCAAGGGTCTTTTGAGTTTGGGGAACAAGAAAAAGTCACAAGGAGCAAGGTCAGTTGAGTAGGGGGGTGGGAAAGCCTGTTATGATCCTAGACAAAAAGTTTTCATCTTCTTCTGAACGATCAAGCAGTTCCTGACAAACCTGGACGTGATTGGCTTTTTGGTTGTCCATCATCATGCGTGGCACAAATTTCGCAGCAACGGTGCACCTTCAATGTTTCGGTCAAAATCTCATAACAAGATCCAACTGATATCCCGCACACTTCAGCAAGCTCCCTGACGGTCAGACGTTGACAAAATCAACACCTTGGGGTGGGCAAGTCAACGTCTGACCGTAAGACGTTGACTTGCCCACACCATGGTGTTGATTTTGTCAACGTGTGGGTCGTCAGTTGACTTGGAAGGACGTCCAGGATGCTCATCGTCTTCAATTGACTGTCGACCACCCTTAAAACATTCATGTCACTTGAAACATGCTGTACGCTTCATGGCAACATCACCGCAAGCCTTATTGAGCATAGCAAATTTTTTAGTCGCAGATATTTCCAAGTTAAGCACAAAATCTCACAGCAAGTCTTTGCTCCTTCAGGTCATTCATTCTGCAATCCGACAAATGAAACAATCACACTTCACTAAATAATGCATTGCTAATCAACAAATGAAGATATCTCCAATCGTGAAACGGTGTTATTATCCACTGATCTGTACAAATCTAGTTACACCAATCGGATTTACCTGGAACCAACTGGAGCCAGGCAATTCAAACAGCCCACATATTTTCTGAAGAGACCTCGTATGGTGTTGGTGAAGGCTGTTCGGGAACTACAGCGGGTCAAACTCTGCATTGCTGTGAGAATTTCAAATGCTGAGTCATCCATCATCTTCAAGGCTAGTATACGAGGTCTGTTAGAAAAGTATCCGACCTTATTTTTTTCTGAAAACCTGATGGATTTGAATCAAGCAGGCTTGAATGAGCCGACCTTGAACCTTGGTGCACATGTGTGAATTTTTTTCCCGCCTTTCGATAGCGTCTGTTGCTGGCAAGCAGCATTTGAGTGAGGTAGTGCATAGTGCTCTCATCAGTTTTTCATTGCAAGGAAAATAAAGGAATGACTGGAGTAGCGCTACTGCATCAAATTCTGCCAGAAACTGGGGGACAGCCAGGTGGAAACCATTCGGAAGATTCAGACGGCTTTCGGTGACAATGCTATGGGCATCACACAGATTAAGGAGTGGAACAACTATTTTAAAGACGGCCACACATCGGTGGAGAGTGAGCCATGCTCCGGCCGGCCATCAACATGCCAAAATGACCAGGTCATTGCCGAAGTGAACTCTGTGGTGATGAAGGACCGTCGTGAGACTATCCGAGAAATTGCGGAAGAGGTGGGCATCAGCACTTTTTCGTTACATTCCATTGTGACCAAAGATTTGGCCATGAAGGGAGTGGTGGCAAAATTCGTGCCGAAGCTGCTGACGGCAAAGCAAAAGCAACTTCGTGTTGAAGTCTCATAGGACATGCTGGACTCCACAAACAGTTACCCCGACTTCATGAACACCATAATCACTGGTGACGAGTCCTGGGTGTACAGGTATGACCCAGAAACCAAATCCCAGTCATGACAGTGGAAGCATTCCACGTCACCATGACCAAAGAAGTGCGCAGCAACGTCAAAGTGATGCTGACTGCTTTCTTTGACTTCCACGGTGTGGTACACCACGAGTACGCACCTCAGGGTCAAACAATCACCAAAGAGTACTACAGAGATGTCCTCCGCCACCTACGTGATGCTGTGTGGTGCAAGAGACCGGAGTTGTGGTCATCAGGATATTGGCACCTCCATCACGATAATGCACCAGCACATTCCTCGCACTTGATTCACACTTTTCTGGTGAAAAACCAGACTCCTGTGGTTAAACAGGCTCCTTACTCTCCTGATATGGTCCCCTGTGACTTCTGCTTGTTCCCCAAACTGAAGAGGCTATTGAAAGGAACGCGATTTCAGACAAGAGAGGACATTATGGCTGCAACGACAGCCAAGCTAAACTCCATTCTGAAAGAGGCTTTCTCGGAATGCTTCCAACAATGGTGGCACCGCTGGGAGAAGTGTGTGGAGTCCCAAGGAGACTACTTTGAGGGTGATTAGGTTTCCAATGCTCCAGGAGTGCCAGTTTTTTTTCCCCGGCCAAAGGTCGGATACTTTTCTAACAGACCTCGTATATTCATTGGGCCTGAGTTCAGGTGGCATCTGATTGGTTGGCTAATCCCCACATTTACCTTTTTGCCTGGATACCTCTCTCTCAGCACTAGACCCCAAGAGTTGTCGAGTGAGTAACCAGAGTCACAGTTAAAGTTATCTTTTAAAGTCTGGATTCCAATGCCTTCCTTGGTGAGTTGCTCTGAAAAGAACTTCTCATGGCAAGGTATTTTAGCATTTGTCTGGTCTCACAGGATGACATGGTCGTTGATTATGTGTGTTCAGCAATGGCTGGGGCCCAGTGATGAGAGACATCCAGACAAAATGAAAAATGTGGCAATTAGCCGACCATTAGATGTGCCGACCTGACCTCAGGCGCTATGTATATACATCAGAGCAATACATACAATATTCGGCCTTGAAGAGATGGACAACTGAAACGTCAGCAGCAATGCAGGGTTTGACCCAGTGGAGTACCCGAAGAGTCTTCATCAACATCAGTTGATTTCTTTGAAGAATAATATTTTTGCAAGCTATGTTAAAGACATCAAAGCTTTGAATGTAATACAATTTTAATAATCCAGAACATAGCCAAATCCTAGCCATGAGTTCCATTCTTACCCTTTAGTCGATATTGGGGGAGGTGACCGACAACGAAGATTATTTGCAACATTTAGGAACGGTGGGTTACTGGGTAGAGGCAGACTTTTCAGGGTACAGATGAAGGGTGGAGAGAAATCCATCACTAATATTATAGTCTATTTCAAATGAGTTATCAGATGGGTAGGTGGGGTTAGCCGGAAGGAGGAGCTTGACACCAGCCATGAGGTTTGAGGTACACCATTGGAGTGTGAGAGGGGGAATTCCTTCTCCAATTAACTCAGACTTTTGTAAAGATATGCCCACTGCTTGCTGTATTGCCACATGTTCTGTATATTAAACATATGTATTTAAAGTTCATGTGTGATGATGATACATATGACAATGCCTTCCTGGCATTTTCACCTCCATACCTTGCCCATTCTGCATATTTTCCCCTCTTGTGTGAGAGTTAGCAGGGTCTGAGGAGAAAGGCTGAATTTTCTCTGGCTTGCCCCAACTTTTAATCTTCCAACTCATTTCAAATAGACTATAGCCTGCTCAAAATGAAAGATGCCATGGGATCCATGGCTTAACATCCTATTCAATGGAAGGAATGCCTAACTCGAAGTACTCTCCACAAGAAGTGACTGGTATATCAATGAAAAGTCTACCACTATCAAGATTCAAAACAAGGCCCTCAGGATGGGTGGTCAGTGCTCTAGCCATCAAACTAACCCAAAAATATTAGTTTGAATAATTTTAAGAAAAATTGTTCTGAATACAAGGTAACACAAACTCACCTTTTTACCATTCAGCATCCCAAGGCTAAAACCAGTTATGCTATCAAGTACACTTGTTGAGGTATTCAGTCTCGTTAACAAATATTTGTAAACAAAAAGAAATGGCAGCAGTAGAGCAAGAAGACTCAGGATCAACACTGTTGGGAAGAAAAACCATATTAGTACTTCAAAATATGCATAACTCATGAAAATAATTATTTAACCAAATAGCGTACAGAATCCTATAAATTACTATGTATTTGTATGTACCTACTTTATAACTTTAAAATACCCTGGAATTAATTTAAAGCACAGAGATGAAAAAAGAACGGTAATTTAATGGTTTCAGGCTCAACTTTGTAAAATTTAATGCTTATCAGAAAAGCAAAACAAAGAAACAAATCTTTTTGGATTTCACATGAGTTCATTAAAACACAACCTGGTTCATCGAATAATTGATCTCTTCAGTGAAAGTGCATAGAATTAGAATTTCAACATTCATTCAGAACACTTAAATGATAAGGAGGGAGGGAGTTAGGGTCTGAGAAGGGGGAAGAGGAGAAGGGGTGAAAAGTGAGGGAAGAGTAGGGGAGGGGACAAGCAAGGAGTTCAAGGGAAAAAGTGTGGATCAGAAGGCACCATTCTATGCATGTAATATCAAACTGTTCCAATGTGTTAAGTCTCCTGCCCTTGGCTTCTTGGAGAAGGATTTCTTATCCAAAGTTTGACCCTCCTTCCACAGATGCTTCGCAGAGTGAGTTTCACGCAGTGTTGCCAGTAATGTAACATCTTTTGTATTTGCCATTAATGTAACATCACTTGCTCATTCACTAAATAACCTCCCCATCTGCAAATGTAGAGCACCGTATGTGAGACCCCTTCAACTAATCCTTCAACGAGAATCTTGGCCATCTTCCAAACTTCCATGTACCTTCACCCCTAATCCACCCTCTAGGTAAGGATCAAATTACTTCAGTTGATTTAACTCAGTTTCAAATGTTGAAGTTAAATACTCTTCTAGTACAAGGAATGAAGAACAAAAATCTTTGATTGAAGTGGAAAAAAAACATCAACTGGTTTTCTACACTCTTCACAGACTACATATATGGAAATTATGCAACAAAACTAAGACTAGGTACTTGGAATACCTAGAAAAATATTTCATGGGATTTATCCATACTATGTATTAATATATAAAAATGTAATGGTGTCTGTCGTCTGTCTGTTGCTCAATCATGCAAAAACTACGAGATGGATTGAGCTGAAATTTGGTATGTAGATAGGAAATGTGTCTGGGCAGAACATAGGGTATGTTAAAATACCCTCAGGGTCCCCAAAAGCCCCTGAATGGGCCCTTAGATGGATTCTGGTGGTCCCTGGCATTGAGTTCAGTGCAGTGGTCTCATTTTTTGCTTATTTAAAGTACTTCCATTCAAGACAGAGGGCTGGAATTTTTTTTATCGGATAGCTGAATAAATGAAGTTTCTAATTCTTTCAATCAATTTTCTATTACGCGTAGTATTTGTCTTAAAATCGTATTTTTAGCTGAAAAATCTCACATTTTTCTCTGAAATCAACAATAGCATATTTCCTTGACAACCAGAGATCAGTATGAATGTCCTTTGATTTTCAAAGGACATTCAAGCCTCTAGCATTTAAATATCACATTTTTCTGCAGGCCCATGATAACACGTAGAAATAAATTCTATATAAGAGGGGCCCAGAGTCCCAAGGGTCCCATTTTTGATGTTTCTTAAGGTTTGAAAAAGAAGTTAAAAAAGAGAAACGGTCACCGCCATACAAAAAATCATAATGCTATTGTATTACATCATCAAAAATACAAGGGACATACAAATTTGTAAAACCAATGTATTACAATTATAACACGAAAAATAACACAAACGTCATATGCGCACACATACAAAGATGCCTGTATGGCCAATGGTAATTTCATTGTAAAACAGCATCAAAATAACAAGAATATACAATTCGTAAAAATTTTTGCATTACAATTGTAATACAGAAAATAATACAAACATCTTGTGCACGCGCATGCGAAAGTGCATATGTGGCCAAGGGTAATATGATTGTAACATGATGTAAAAATACCAAGATTATACAATTCGTAGAGCCAGTGCATTATGTTTATAATACAAAAAATATTGTTCGCATGCATGCAAAGGCTTGGTGTGTTTCTTTAGCACAGGACGCCGCTAGTATCGCCAATTTATTATGTTTGTTTATTTTGTGGTTTCTGTTGTTTTTTATGAATCCGCCAACCCTACATTAGCAGGCTTTAAATCGTGTGCATACTTTAGTCCTAAAGGAGTTATACTGTTTGTGAGTGGTGATGGCAAGTGTAAATGCTTTTGAACATAAGAGTTACGATTTCGACCTTGGTAAGAGTGTGATGTATTTTTCCTTAATGCCTCTGTGCATAATAATTTAATTGTCTCAATTTGTGGAGCGTGGTTGGCTATAAGTTAAGTCATGGTTTATTGGGCCTGGTGACACAATGTATGAACTCGTATGATTCCATGTTCGTGTGGATGGACGAAATTATAACTGGTTCTATTGTATTGACAAGCACCCACTCATTCATAGAAGTTGTTACGTATGGTTTCATGATGATATTTTGATGGGGCATGTTGCATGATGATGAGGCATACTTTAGTACATGAACTTGCAGAGTTTATTCATTGTGTGACCAGACGTACCAATTGTGCACCCTTTAATCCACATAGTATTTACTTCTCACGCCTTCACTCCTACACAGGATAACTGAATTCACATATCTTTCAAAAATGCCTGAGTTATAAAGACAAATGTTGTGCAACAGTTACACGTTTTCCAGCAAGCTCGTTCAAGCTCGCAAACTTGATTATGTATTTCATAGATATTTTTTAAATCGATAGTTTTGTATATGGTTGCTGTTATGCTATGCTATTTATCTGGTGGAAGTTCACGATAATAAGAGGCATTGAGGAGATACCCATTTTTTTGTACGTGACAATAACTATGTTTGACCACGGTTCTCTTTTGAATAAAAGAAATTTACTGTAACAGAGCAAATATTTTTTACTTGAAAGTCCTGCATTTCCTAATAAATGACAGGGTCAATGCGAAAAAATGTTTTTGTAAATAAATTGTAATTGAGATCTAAATTACAACAGTAATACAATTTGTAAAATGATTGTATTTTGTCACTAATATCCCCTATAGCACGCATTTGGATATACATACATATGGAAAAGTTATGTATTTTCCACATATATTATACATATGTATACATATATTCAATGAAATACATATGGACAAATACAATGTATGTTATTCATTAAAATTCGTTGCCGAGTCGATTTCATGTGTAGCAGTACTGTTTCAATCACTCTAACCCCTGTATGCTGCCAATAGGTTCTAAGTGATAGCTACTGAATTAATAAAAGTCTAATTTATCTCACCTAGCATGAAAACTATCAATCATGTATATGCATATCGGCCATACTTATTTTTTTCCGTGATACGGATATCGGGTAAACGTTACAAGGGCAGAAATCACTGCAGTATTAGTCTTTAAAAGTTCCTAATTGCAAGTACAATGATACCAACAAAGAGTCCTATGTAAGCAGCCGTCTTACGGCTTCGTTGTCAACAAGGTGGCGTCATCCAGTAGATACACAAACATAGTCAGGAACAACAGTGCTATCGTGCAGTGTGTAAGTGAAATATTGACTACTGAGATAATAGATAATAATAAGTTGGTATAAGTAATCTCTATCACAGTATTAATATTACCTGAACCATCTGTTCATTTTTTTAAACTACATAAATACCTTTTAGCACCACCCGGAAATGATTCTATAACCAAATAAAATCGCTGTCGTGAGCCATTAATTAATGTTTTTGTTCTTGGTTTTTACTAGAGGTGGGACGAATCCTAAATTTTCTCGAATCCGAACCCAAATCCTAAGATGTTCTCGAATCTCTCGAATCCTACATATAAAGTTGATAATAACGGAAAGAAAAGACTTTAGCATCTGCATTTAATGAAAAACAAATTTAAGAATAGTTTTCAAATATACAACTCTTTATTGCAAAAATACAAATAAGATTTGAAGAGCTAACATAGATAAGTAATAAACATGATGCACAAAATTTTTTGCATGAAATGAAAGCATGTGAAAGTTCTAGGAGGCATAGCGATGATATGTTTCCAAAAAGTTATTAAACTGATACTGAATTGCATGTTTAAAAACGATATCTTTTTTCCAATATTGTCGCATCTTCAAGTCTCATTCACAGCGATAGACGAGCTGCTTGCAGGAGACAATTCCTCGTGTGTTGAACATTGTATTGCATTGTATGCAGGGGGACACGGGGAAATATATTAACTAGATTACATATGATTGGGCCACGATTAGGAACAGTGTGAAAAAATTGTAGTTGTAAATCGGAGAGAATATCAGGAATTAGTTTACAGGTGTATGAGGAAAGATGCAGAAAAGCAAGCAGTATGGTGCAGTAGACACAAGAGTGGTCAAGACACATTGGGTGTTGGCACAAACTATGGAGGAAATTGAGGAATGATGGAAATAGAAAGATTTAAACACAGCAAGGCGAAATAAAATTTAAGGAAACAAGCAATAGACTTAGGAGGGGTATGAAGAGTGTGAGAGAAAAGTGGCAAAAAGGTCAATGTAAATAGGTTGAGAGGTTCCAGAGAGAGGGAGAAATAGGTGCCCTGTGCCCAAAGGTTTGAAGGTTATTCAGCAGCAAGAAGTGGAATACGATATTGTGCATTAGTGTTAAGTCAGGAGAGCTGCTGATAGAACTTACAAGAGATTCAGCATATGGGTAATGAATACGTGACAAGAACTGCATGGCACTAACAATAGGCAAGGGATCTTGGGAATAGAAGAGAAGGATATAGATAAGGATGAACTGGGACCAGGAATCCAGCCATGCTAGTAAGTTAGGGTAAACATTATGAGAAAAGAAGGTATGAGAGACTATAATGTTATCCTATCAAAGCTACTTAAGAATCGAGGTTGAGAAGAACGTGATGATTTTACTGGTTTGTTCGCAGGATGTATGAGGATGAAGTTGGCTGGAGGATTTTTTGAAATCTGTATTAATACCTAACCAAAAAGGAAAGAGAAGGCCGCAAATGCTGAAAAGCATACATTTCTTAAATAAAAAAAAATTTCATCACATATGCGATAGCATCAGCCGATCCGCGAGTTATGCAACCCGGACAACAATCGTGACAAAAATTACGTACGTGTACTGTAATTTCTCGCGGCATTACAATTCCACAGATGACTAGGTCACGATAACTGGTGGTACATCGGAGAAAATTTTACTTATCTTTCATAGTGGTAACTTACTGCATGAGTTTTTACTTTGTCTTTCATGGAGCGTTGAGTCCATCCACCAGTTATGCAACCAGGACGACAATCACGGCAAAATCGTCTCGTAAAACGCAAATGGCGAACCATTCAAAGATTTGCTACCGTAAATAAAGGGAATATGTTATTTGCGGACATATGAAAATTATTAGGACTTGAAGGAAAAGTCGTTAATGGAGGGAAAACGTAAATTGCGGGGACGTAAAAGCGAAGTTTAACCTTATTTTTAATGAACGTTTTTATCGGTCAAAACTAATCTGTTCTAAGTTATTACATAAAGAATTCGTTGTTTATTTATATTTTAGGATTCGAATGATGAAAATAGCACAAAGATTCGAGTATTCGTTTCTCGAATCTTTTTCAAGATTCGAGGGATTCGAGGATTCGAATGCCCCATCTCTAGTTTTTACAATAATTAATGAGTCTAAACACAGCACACGTTAAAAACAGCAAAAACGCATTTAAATTGCATTTCTGCAGTCTCGATTTCGTTTTTAGGCCCTCAACTGTCAATTTGTAAATTTCATGTATTTGGATCTAAATTACAAACATATTACAATTTGTAAAACCCTTGTATTTTGCCTCTGTAATACAATTGTATTAGAGGACATTTGACACTGTATTACAGATGTAATACAAATAGCCCTCTTTTGTAATAAGATTGTAATACAACTGTAATACAGTAGTAATACCAAATCTGTGCTGTCTGGGAAATAGCCTTCAAGTTCTGTACTGTTTTAAATTAACCATAAAATAATGTCAGAGGTCAAGTAAATTGAAAATATTGCAGAAAATATGAAACTAGGCAACATTAACCACAGATCTGACAAAATGAACTATGGTATTATAATGACAAGAAAATTTTTGCACATAATTAATTCACAATTCAGTCTGGATATACTGGCAGTATAGTATGCTGAGACACCCGAGTTTGAGGACCTATATCTTCGAAATGAGAAATCAAATTTTAATGCAGCTTGGCAATAATGCTAGTTGTTATTTCTCTGTTTCTCTATACTATTCATGATGAAAACCTTGCAGTCCCAATGGTGCCACTAAAGTTTAGTCAAGTCACCATTTTCGTAACAGGGTTTTACAAATTTCTATTCTCTTCATGCTGAAAACAACAACAATAGGTAGATAAAAATTTGTTGGGGGTAGTTTGTGGTGCATGAAGCATATTTTAACATCACTAACCTATGCACAATAAGGAAATATAGATAAATATATATATAGAGAAAGCTTTTCTGACCAGTAATAACTTCATTACTATATAGACAAAAACCATTGAGTTGAACATGACTCTTTTAACTAAATTGTTTCCACGAAGTCAAAGTAGTGTAGCTCTTAGTTGCATGTAAGTAGGGCATGTTTGGTGATCTTTACCCCATGCCACTCATCCTCATGGTAGCCCGAGAGTATTATGTAGATGTAGATGAACCTTGCAGCTGCAACCACTTGCAAGTTTCGGTCGAATCACCAGAATCATAGCTGGGCTTTTCAAATTTCATAACTTTTGTAGCTTTTGAAATAAATACAAATTGCTTTCTTCAACTGTCAAAAACAACATTTGCTTAATTTTTTAAAAATTTTAATTTAATATGATGATAGCTAACAGAACAACAAGCATGCAATTCTTGGTCATGGGATTTTAAGTCCTGAAAATGCTTCTTTTCTAAATTAAGTTTAGCAAACGTTTGTCTAAGGAGGGGGAAAAAAATTGTGTTTGCACAATCAAATGTAGAAATGAACATTCTATACGACACAATGCATTTAAATTGGTCCCTCTTTCGGAAGATATACTGCATCAAACTCAGGAGTCTTGTTATTCGCAATGGAAATTAGCGACAATAGCTTGTAGTGATAGCAGAGAAGTAGTAAGCAGGAGCTCAGAGTATACATTAAATAAAATTCAATAGCTATTAGCAAAAGTATGATTTGGAATAAGAGACACATTGAGTGATCTTTATAAATAAATATATGCAACCGTAAAAGCGTATTGAGCCACAAACATCGACAATGTTTATGAATTTCTTCCATTTTGAATCTTGACTAGCTGTAATTACTTTCAACTCTTTATTTTTGATGAAAAGACAACAAATTGGCTGGATTTCCATTTGTTAAAACTGATGTCTCTCTACCTTAAATTACACGATGAAACCCATTGACAGACTAGTATCTCCTCCATCCTTTTGCTCCATATTCTGTCCATATGATGTAGTTTACCAACATGCCAAATATGGACACTAGGGTGGTCCAAAATCGCAATAAAAAAATAAAAGTTAAAAATGTTCATCTCCACATTGCTGCCCTTGTTCCACTAGGTAAACTGAAATACCATGCCGAAATTTGGATCAATAAGATGTTGTTTAGGGGTCCCTATGATTAGAACGTTTTGAAGAAATAAGCATTTTTTTAGTAATCGCTTCTAAAGTTCGCCATATACAGGTTCCTGTTAGAAAATTACTGGACTATTCCACTGTACTGTAAGTAGACAAGAAGTGTTACTTAGTTATATCATTTCTCAATAGATAATAGCATGTTCCAGTGTTTA
Source organism: Platycnemis pennipes (assembly GCA_933228895.1). Taxonomy (NCBI): domain Eukaryota; kingdom Metazoa; phylum Arthropoda; class Insecta; order Odonata; family Platycnemididae; genus Platycnemis; species Platycnemis pennipes. The sequence goes on from OW121850.1 coordinate 119,107,540, forward strand.
CTGAGAAAATATTTCCATAGAACAACACTAGAAAGCAGTAGCAGTAGAGAACCTATAGTATTACCTAGGTATTCTCATCAAACTGACAGGCGGCCATTCTCTGCCAGCTGTCAGTGTCATTGTAATACTTTGTAAATCTCTATTCTAATACAACACAAGGTATATATACCTAATTAATAATACCTAGATTTTAGAATGAATCACAATATAAATGTAGAGTAATAAATATTTAAATTGACGTATCGAGTACCTACCAGACCTACCTACCTTTTGGAGCACATGTTTGCTAAGGTTAATGTGGTAGATCTTATATCTACCATATTAAATCTCTTGGTTGCAGGCAGATGTGGCTCAATGGAAAGCCTACTGAGTCACTGCCCAAATCTAGACTTTCAAAACGAAACATGTTACAAGGACTTGTTTTCCACCACATTAACCAAAATTTGGGCTTAAAAAAAGGAATAAGAGCCATTGTTGAGGATGCACTGAAAATGTGGGGTATGGCAAGAATTCCTACTCAAAGAATAAATGCGATTGAAAGAAAACTTAATAAATTGTACTCAGACAAAATGTGCGGGCTCTAGTATTTGACACAACAGCTGCCAATACAGGCCTGAAGCATGTACTATTCTCGAGGAGAGTTTAGAAACTAGTCATGTGTGGATTCCATGCAGGCACCATGTACTTTAAATCATGTTGTCTTCTTTTTTACCACAGCATTTGGAGTTAGTAGGGGTCCAGATGTCGCAATATTTAAGCATTTCCAGAAACAATGGCCTCGTATCGACAAGCTAATATATTCTCAAGGCAGTGATGATCTGTATGATTCCAATGAAATCAAAATGTTAAGAGGAGAAATGATGGGATATTATGCTGCTATTTTAGAAGACCCAATTAAGTCAAAGTAGCCTAGAGATGATTACCTCAAGCTTTTAAAGTTGTGTTATACCTTTCTTGGTGGTCAAAGTCCTAATTGATCCAAAGAGAAATTCCGAGCACCAGGTGGTTTGCACAATGCAAGTTGGATGGCAAAGGCTATTTATTCCCTTACAATTTACTTATTTAGAGATTTACAGCTGGAGAAAAAAAAGGAATCACTGAAGTAAGCTTGTATGTAGCTCTCATCTACGGTAGACATTGGAATGAGGCCCCCAAAGCTGAGAAAGCTGTCATGAATGACGCGATTCTTTTAAAACAAATTGAAGCTTATCCCAACTGCAATGTTAAGAAGGCTGCTTTGGTAGCTTTTCTCTGCCATCTGTGGATCTCTTCAGAGCATTTGGTTGGACTTCCCCTCTTTGATTCCCGTGCCTGTGACTCTACCAAAGTTAAAACGGTTACCAACCTACAGCGCCCACCAAAAGCCAAGGCTCTTAAGAGAGTTGAGAGTAAAACATTTTAACATGACACTCCTCTGAAAACATATGTGACACAGCAAACTGCAGAACTCTTTGACATTCTCCATAAAGATGGGAATGAAAATGCTGCTTCATTTCTTTTCAAAGAACCTAAGTTGAGGGATTCGGATCCCGATTACATAATCTCAAACAGGCTGTTCACAAGATGAAAGTAGTTAATGACTGTGCTGAAAGGGGCATTGCCCTGATACAAACATTCAATATGTGTATTTCCAAGAATGAAGGCCAGTTTCAGTATCTTCTTAGGCTTGTTAAATCACACTGAACCAAGTAGTCAACTTGTAAGAAGGCATTACTCATTGCTGACGATGATGATGGTAAAGGGGCTTAGCGAAAAAAACATATGGGTCATTCCACCTCAATTCAACAAACGTTTGTCCCTTAGGGTCTCAGATTTTGATAAAAATTGGTGTATGGGAACAAAATCAACTCAAACTAAGTAATCTCAAACAGTTTTGTGAAAAAAAAGTTTTTGAGTGAATTATGCATGTTTTAATTTTTTCGCATTTTTAGCAAAAAACCGAGCCTTAAATCATATTATCACTTATATCTCCGCTTGTAATTGTCATACAGCAATGATTAATAGCTCTTTTTAAAGCTAAATCTATATTGAATGCAAATATATCAATAAAAAATTATTTTATTCTAAACCCTATTGTTATTATTTACTAGTTTAAAAAATTGTTAATAAACTTTTCTCAAATACTCCATCTCAGAATCGACCGAAACTTTTTTCCATAATCTAAACATACCCAACTAACTATTTAAAAAATAAAATTCAGTGGCAATTCATAAATGCGTTTTTTATAAATATTTAAACATTTACAATTTTCTCTCTCGCAGCCCGTCGGCTCCCCCATTTGGAATACATGCAGCAGACACGCGATGCATGCCTAAAAATTCCCTAATTACTCAAGGTCGTGGCTATATGAGAAAAAATATATTATAAACTATAATTTTTAACAACAATTGTTATTTTTTCTTTCACTTTTCGAGTTAAATATTGAGTTGATCCAAATTTATCTTGAAATTTTGCCACACTCCAGCTTTTAGGCAGTGTAGATAGGACTAAAATTTTTTCAGTGTAGGAATTAGCTTCAGCAAATTTTTCCTTGAGTTGACTTAGCATTTTACACTCTACTAACTCTTATGGGCCGAAGGAAGTTTTTGCTTTTCCCCATACTTTCCCGATTGCTCTTCGATAAACAGAAGTAATTTTATGAATTTTTTCTTTAGAGTATTTTCTACTTCTCAACTTTTTCTATTTACTGGTGGTGTACCGATTTCGGATAAACTCAGGTTGATTGTTTCTAGCACAGATTGACGAGGTGAATAAGGTGCACCATCGCTCTCTCCTTGTGAGTCACTGTCATCACTGGAGTTGTTTGTAGGTAGGGATACATGAGGCTCCGCAAATTGCAAACCAGAAGGCCCCGGCTGTGACAGTACTGCTTCTGTAGCCACAAGCTGCTCAGGAACGTCTTCTTGATGACTGATTGGATACCTTGGTTTGTCACCTTTCGCGACTCCCTTATTCAGAAACACTCTGCACTGACGGCACAATTTTGTGCCCTTGACCAAAGACATTGCTCTAGTGCTGAAAATTTTTGATTTGTAATATGTGGCAGTAATTGTATATAAATTAGCACTACGGATAATGCAATGTAGTTTCAGTGGATTACAACACTGTTTTTGACGCTTTGAAAAGAAAGCAAGAAACGATTTTTCATTGTTAACGCACACGGTTTCCACTTTGACACCACTTCTATCCTCGATGAGCTGATAGCTGACTTCTTCGATACATTTAAAGACACTGTCTCACGAACACTCTCCTCCTCTCACTGTGCCGATGGAGCAAATTTTGACACAATTTTGACAATTAGTTTAAAAAACTATGTGCGAGAAAAAAGAGAAGGCAGACAGCTCTTGAATAAGGAGATGGACACACGGTGACAGACCAAAACAAACTGAGACTTCAACGGTGAATAAACGCGGCTGTCAACAAAAATATGTGCAGCTCTTCCTTCAAGCTTTTAGGAGAATAGCGCAATGGGCAGACTTGGCCACCAACGGGGTCATAAAAATAGGGTTCTGAAAGGAAGTGGAAAGGTTTTTACTAGTGATGGACGGATCCAGGTTTTTTGTCGGATCCGGATCCGGAACCGGATCCTTGCCTGGGTTTCGGATCTTTATCTCGGTTTCGGATCCTTAGTTTCACATACTCGATTCAGATTTTCAAAACCTAGATTTTTAAAAAATATATAAATACAGCAACAATAGAATTGCAAAAAAAAGTGAATTTATTGTCGAAAAAATCAACTTCCAATCATCCTTGTGGATAATATTTTCCTAGATCAAGATTTACGGATGCAATAACTATATCTTATTACTTCTAATATAAAGATCAACTTCCTTATCACATACTCATCATGCAATACATTTTTGAAACCTGTACAACTATTCTTTAGATTGCAGTTGAAAGAAACATTGTAAGTTTATTTTCATTAATAAAGGAATTATTTTCCAATTATTAATCAAATCCTTGAATGCTTTCAAATTCTTTTTTAGAAACACAAAATATTTTAATGCGGCCAAGAGATTCCATTTATGGAATATCCGGGGATTCCATTTTCAAGATGAAAATATTATTATAGAATATTTCAAGCTGCTAAACTAGTAATTTTGCAATTCTCATTAATAATAACCTTTAAAATGAAATTTGAGAATTTTATACTCCTAAGGAGAGGTTGTGTAACTCGGATCTTGAAATGAGATTAGCCGTTTTTCATGCTACTAGAAGCAAAAATTAAAAAAGTCTCGGATTTTTTCTCCATTGGCTCGGGTTTGCCAGAAAAAAGTAGAATGACATGTGGGGAGCATGTATTCTCCAAAATCAGGTAAGCCAACAATAGCAGTTCGATTCTTATCGCTGTTTAAAATTTTTCTTTCAGCCATTGAATCAAAAAGTTTGTCATCCTTCATTTCCAACCTTTTTGTGTGGATACTGACTTTTTTGTACTTCTATCATTTAAACTAGATTTACAAATGCGTCACTCAAAAATACATAGTAAAGTTAACATAATGATTACACGATTTAATTCTGCAATAAAAAAATTTTCCAATCCTTTCACTAACGCCAAATTTTATTATTTTTTTAATTATAAATTCACATAAAATTTCTGATAATCTACTTTTTTTTAACTGCCTACTTGCGTTACACTGACTAGGAATACAGCATAGCCTGTATTCCTAGTCAGTGTTAAGGATCGAACTCGTGACCTGCAGTACACTAGTCCTCATTATTAACAACTACGCTATCATAGGTTCACGGGAATCTGGCGAATGTAGGCGACCCGCGTGACATTCGGCCTTATTTTTTTTCTCGCGCATCCGGGCCCATGGAGAAAAAAGTCACGACGAGTATTTTTATATTTTGTTTTTGTGGAAGCTTCTCATTTCGTGACCAAGTTACACAACCTCTCCTTGTCAGTATCTACCATACGCACGTACATTCCATTCGCGGGTCGCATCGATCACTAAGCCGAGAAATTTAAAATCTCCGATCCGGATCTGAATTTTTACTGTCTTCGGATATGATTTCAGTAGCGAATAAAATTAAAGACCCGTGGATCCAACCCGACCAATCTTAATTTATTAATGGTACATTTGTAAATCTAATTTAAACAACAAAAGTATAATAAAGTGAGTATTCAGATGTAATGGTTTGAAATTGAAGATGATAACATTTTCGATGCAATGACTGAAAGAAAAATTAAACTGCGATACGGATCGAACTTCGCACAGTAAACTAGCTCTCGTTGTCCGCCTGATCCCGGCGAATGTAGGCTACCCGCGTGACGTCCCACGTAATTTTTCCCGCGATACCGGGGTAACGGGGAAAAGTCATATTTCTTTATTTTGCTTCTAGTTGCACGGAAACATTTTCATCTAATTTCGTCACCTGAGTTACACATCCTCTTCTTGTCAATATCTACCGCACCTACATTCCATTCATGGGGCACTTCGATCGCTAAGCCGCGAAAATTTAAAATCTTTAAGAGTTAGTAGAGTGTAAAATGCTAAGTCAACTCAAGGAAAAATTTGCTGAAGCTAATTCCTACACTGAAAAAATTTTAGTCCTATCTACACTGCCTAAAAGCTGGAGTGTGGCAAAATTTCAAGATAAATTTGGATCAACTCAATATTTAACTCGAAAAGTGAAAGAAAAAATAACAATTGTTGTTAAAAATTATAGTTTATAATATATTTTTTCTCATATAGCCACGACCTTGAGTAATTAGGGAATTTTTAGGCATGCATCGCGTGTCTGCTGCATGTATTCCAAATGGGGGAGCCGACGGGCCGCGAGAGAGAAAATTGTAAATGTTTAAATATTTATAAAAAACGCATTTATGAATTGCCACTGAATTTTATTTTTTAAATAGTTAGTTGGGTATGTTTAGATTATGGAAAAAAGTTTCGGTCGATTCTGAGATGGAGTATTTGAGAAAAGTTTATTAACAATTTTTTAAACTAGTAAATAATAACAATAGGGTTTAGAATAAAATAATTTTTTATTGATATATTTGCATTCAATATAGATTTAGCTTTAAAAAGAGCTATTAATCATTGCTGTATGACAATTACAAGCGGAGATATAAGTGATAATATGATTTAAGGCTCGGTTTTTTGCTAAAAATGCGAAAAAATTAAAACATGCATAATTCACTCAAAAAAATTTTTTTTACAAAACTGTTTGAGATTACTTAGTTTGAGTTAATTTTGTTCCCATACACCAATTTTTATCAAAATCTGAGACCCTAAGGGACAAACGTTTGTTGAATTGAGGTGGAATGACCCATATTATAATCTTGTATTGAACATACCTTTTACCTTTTCAGAGACTTATTTATGGTCACAGTAAGTGCATCATAACCATTTAGCATTATTTATGTATTCAGTTATGTCACCATTAAATTTTTTTCATTAAAATACTATTGTTTTAGTTAAATATCCGCATTCACCCATAAAGTGCTCAATCATAGGGACCTCTAAATATTAACCAATTTGCCTGAATTTTTTTTCATTGCTTTCTAACACCAATTGAAACAGGGGCAAACATGTGGAGCGGGTGTTTAAAAAAAAATTTTTTTTGGACCACCCTAATGGACACCAATGGTGTATGAAGGGATATTCAAAGAATTTATACTTTATCTTTTAGCATAATTATTCGAGATCTTGAATATAGAATACAGTTGAGCACCCTTAAATCTGGGAATCCCTAGTCCGGGAACACCCATAATCTGGCAATTATGCTATGACCAACTAACCGGTATTTTGTGGAAAATGCGGATACATTTTTTACCAAAACATTGCTTCATAACCTGCCAAGATATTATCTCATTCTTAATCAGGGTGGCTACTGATATCCAATTTTTAAATTCCCCGACTTTTCCCTGATGGACTTAACTATTTCCCTGGTCAATCGACTAAAGGTCTCCTCTAATCGGAATACATATTTTATTTCTGCTGAATTAAATTTTTGTCAAAACTCAGAAAATGCAAAAAACTGAAATCAATACATTAAAAGCTACAAATACACCCAAATGAAAAAAACATATTAAACCTTAATAAGTTAAACTCTCATCCAAATTATACACACATGTAATACATATTTTTACAGGGTTTATAAGAGTTTTTCATTTTCATTTTCCCTGACTTTTCCAGGATTTCCAGACCATTATTAGTGATTTTCCCTGACTTTTGAGTGCCTGAAAACGCCAAGATTTTGGTCATTTATAGAGATAAAAGTGGTATTGAGGATTGAGTGGTATTAAGCGCTACTACATGAAGCATACACCACGACAAGTAATAGCCGCTACTGATCTTGATGAGTCTCTTGCAGCCTGTGACTTCTGGAAGGGAAACGACATCTACAAAACCATACTAAATATTGCAGCTGCATGGAATGATGTTCAAAGCTTGGCTATGAATGGCGTATGGAAGAAGCTGTGCCCACAATTTGCGAATGATTTCAAGGGTTTTGACAAAGGTGAAATCAATGAATCCTTAGTGTCATTGAGCAGTTTACTGCAAATGGACTTGGAAGAGGACTTTGTGGAATCATTTGAGAAAGACAAACAGCCCCTGACAAATGAGGACTTGATGGAAATCTACGCTCAGCAAAGAAGTGAAGTGGAATAGCCAGAAGATAAAGCAAAAACCTTTACGATCAAGAACATGGAGGAGTCCTTTGCTTGCATGGAAAAATATCTCACGTTGTTTGAAGAGATGGATCCAAATGCTCAGTGCTTTTCAAAGGTTATGGGGACATGTCACAAGGCTTTTGTCCCTTATAAAATAATCCTTGAAAATAAGAAGAGTAAGAAAGTTCAAGGCACTCTCGACCAGTTTCTGAAATGCATCGACACTCAGAATGACTCGTGTGATGAGGGCGATCCTCAGCCATCTACGTCCATGATGTAACCATCTAATCGTACCCACCTCTTCGTCCACCAGCCGCAAAGGATAACATAAATATCGCCATTCAGGTAGGTTACAGCATTAAATATTACTCCTTGGTAAAATTAAAAGAGTGTTAGATGTGAAACTTTCGATGGATGAGCAGTGTATTTGTGTGAATGTTACAATAGCCGTCTACATTTCAAAAAGCGTCACCCATGAGAGCGGAGGCAAATATGAGAATAAATATGTTGTATGCATTCGCGATATGTTTGAAATGGGATTGTAATTACGTTGGTTGGTTGGTTGGTTGGTTGGTTGGTTGGTTGGTTATTTATGGGAGGCGACCGACAGCTGAGGTCATTTGCGCCATATAGGATAGGTGGATATTTGGGTAATGGTAGGAGTTTTCAGGGAACGGAGGAAGGGTGGAGAGAAACCCAGCGTCGGCATTAGCCTACTCTTAACGAAAGGCGCCAAGGGGACCACGGCTTAACGTCCCATCCGACGGACGGAGTACTGAACTTGAAATGCCCTCCACTAGGCACTCAAGTGGGGACCGGATTTCCACTGAAAAATCCGCCACTGCCGGGAATCGAACCCGGGCCCTTGGGATGGGAGGCCAGTACTCTAGCCACCACACTAACCCGATCCCCCTTGTAATTACGTTCTGTCTTCTTTTGGTTAATAATATTTTACTATAATATACTAGAAAGTAAGTTTATTTTATGAAAATGACACGTAAACATTTCATTACTAGTGGTTTTCTTGGAGTTAGTTCAAATTTGGACGTCAAAATTCGACTTACGTCACATCTCATGGAACCAAGTAACAACATAAGAAGAAGTATAAATATATACAAATATAAATACTTCTTCTAGCAGGTACATCTTTGAACACACAGTAAATTTCATGCAAGAATTCAACCAGTTTCCAATCAACAGCCCTAAATCCACCCTTGAAACTATTATTGGCAGTATGGAGGCCACAGGATCCCATGTCAAAAAAATAGGGCTATTAGGTCCTTTTTGTTCAAGTAGATAAGCCTGAAGCTCTTTGAGAAAAGCCAAGTTGACATTAGGGCCATCTATTGAAACTTGAAGCATTTTGGTAAGTGAGAGCTCTTTCAGCTCTTGTTGAAAGGCCTTGCGTAGATCTACCGCCCGAGAATGACCAAGGAATGCTGAGGAATAATAATGCATCTGCACATCATTTGTATCTTTGCTCCAAAATGTGATCGCTATGTCCATTTGCAGATGCTTAGGTTTCTTGCTCAGACTCTCATCGTATGAAGCCACAAATGCATCTGCTTCACGAGCAATGTTCAGTATTTTTTGAAAGAAATGTGGACCTAATCCAAATGTAAGAGAATAGCCTACTTTATCTTTGCCCAATCTCATTTTCTTTGCCATATTGCTGTCTGGGAAAATTCGCTCGAACAGAAATGCCTGCTTCCCTGTGGCCGAGAGGGAGGAATGGTTTTCAATAGCTTGCAGACACCACAGTATTTCTGCATTTGCGACATCATTTTGCAAACAGAAGCACTCGATACAACTCTGGTTAGTAGAAGCAGGCTCAGCGATGCTGGCTAACTCTGCAGTCGGGAGACCTGATGATGGATTGCAGCTCGTGGATGTCTGTGTATTCAGCGAAGGTGGGCGGTCATCACTAACTTCTGCATCATGACCAACAGAAGATTCTGACTCCCCTACCAGTGAGAGGTTTTATGCCAAACATTTTCATTTAAATTAAACTTAGTGGGATCAAAAATGTAACATTATAATGGTGTATAGCGGTTATCAAATCACGAGTCGGGGACTCGTCAATTCTTTTGCTAAGCTGCTAGCGAAAGTCTCTCTTGGCGAACATATAACATTTGCTATATGTTCGCCAGACAAACGAGAATAACTTTTTCGTTGTCAGCGGGATGAAGCTGTCTGGTTTACTGGCTAAATCGCTAGCGAATGACAATGAGAATATGAATGTGCACACTGTTCACCTATTTTTTCGCCAAATTACACAGGCTATAGCCAAAAAGAACCAGAATGGGCTGCCTCCGCAGCAAATCTGGCCTGAGGCCAGTCGTCCCCTCCTTCATCCCACCCTCCTCTCCTACATGCAGTTTTCAATCTCTTGGCATTTTCAGGAGATAAAATCTTAAATTTGACTGTTTTGCGATTTTTCCCTGACCACACGCAAAATTCCCTGACTTTTCCAGGTTTTCAAGGATTTCCAGGTTCCTATAATCCCTGTTTTAGCCTCGCATTTTTCATTGCAAGGCTCTGGTGCAAAAGGGTAAAAACATCGCATGTAGCACATACGATAACATCATTCGTGATTATCATTTATTAAAAATCGTAATTTCTTTGCCTTGAAAAACATTTTGTTGGCTATCATTTTCATTTTTGTACAGGAAAAAATTAATGTCAAGCATTGAGGTGAGATTTAGCCATGTGATATTTTATATAATACTACAATGTCACCTATCTTCCCAATTACCTCGGCTGTTGGCATCGGTCGATGACAAACGTTCTTAAGAACAAACGTCTCCCACTTTCCCAAGACGTGATGTGATCAATCTAAAAGACGTGATGTGGGAAATTTCGCGTGCATGGAATAGTATTTCACAGTCAGTTCTAAAACACGTGTGGTTTAAATTGTGGCCTGCTTTAAGGCTTGATGTAGACAAAATAAGTGGAGATTTAAAACATTCACGTTTCTGAGATTAAAAATATGATAATGGAGTTTGAAAACAGCATCCATAACCTTGAATTAAAGGAAAGGGAATTGGTAAATTTAGAGGAAAGGATAGTTAGCGGCCACGATACTCTCAACGAAGAACATTTCACAATGATGAAATCATTGAAATGGTAATTAATAACAATAAATCCGAGTGGGGATGAAGATGATGAGCCTGAAATTGTTGAAAGAAGACTACTATTGATGGTTGTCTTTAAACATCATCCAGTCCGATCACCCGCGACGTACTGATGGGCGGCCATGTAGAGACACCCACGCATTGACTTCACGCTGAATCAGCTGTTAACAAACCAAGCATGGTCGGAAGTATGTTGCGCGAAGCACAGAATAAGAAATATCAAATTCTGTATAACCTTTTCCAATAATAATATTATACTTTTGAATGTGCAGCAATATGAAGCACACGATGCTTAGATTCCGTTATTTTTACTCATTGCGCATCTTCGATAATTTTAAGTAATAACTTTGTGAATTAAGAAACCATTTCTTTCTGATTATTCTCAGTGACTCTTTTTAAAATAATGTTCAGTAAATGGCAAACGAATATAATTTGTTATAAGCAACTGACTCCTTTCAATGAAAACATCCCGGATGTCAAAAACAGACCAGTTGCCATGCATGACCCATAGTCCGGCAAAAACCCTAATCCAGCATCACTTCGGTCCTGACTATGCCGGATTAAAGATACTCAACTGTACTTTCCAGTATTTGAGGTGTTTGAATATTTGTGGGTAGTATTCGAACTCTCAAATGAAAGAGTTACTGAAGGCAATAATCAAAATACATACCTCTACTGGAAGCCTTACGATTTTTCTTTATTGCTACATCATCCACCATCAAATGCTGATCAAGGAGTTCATTTATATGCTCACAGTCCTTTTCTAATGCATCAAGGGTGTTCTGTATAGTATGGTTAATGGTTTGATCAATGTCCTTGAGCACTTCACTAATCTGGTTATCACACTTTCCTGGTTGTCTATCCTGCAAAACAGAATGCACTGTTAGTAAAGAAAACAATCAATTTGTGAACTTTTCGAACACGGACTTATAAAACATGATAGAGCATTATTACTGCCTTTCATTAGCTTACATATGATCAGGAATGAGCCACTAAATAACTAGTACTACACATGATTTCTATCACTTAACTAATCAATGTAAATAAAATTGACTCTTCAATTAAATTTCCCCTTCTTCCAAGCTCTATAAGGATTACCATAAGGGAGTGAAAATCGGGAAGGATGTTTTTCAGATACCATCAGGTCTGAGGAAGGCTGTTCACCTACCATCATTATGTTACATAAAGAACTTGGGATAGAAAACTTAAATAATTACATATGTAGTATGTAATTGGCTCCAGAAAACTTATTGTTAGAGATGGGTGAATACTACCCGCTAATACTCGAATACTAGAAAGTATTCGATATTCAAGACTTTGAATAATTATGCTAGAAGAATTCAACATTTGAGATCTCAAATAATTATGCTAATTATGCTAAATTTGGTGTTATGATGAACTGCATCATATTCATTCAAAACTTGACAGAACATGTTGTATTAACACTTTCTGCTCACTTATTAAGGCTTATAAAAGATAATGCATTCAACAGTCCATAATTGGTAGAAAAATATTTTATTAGACATTTGTCATTTTAATACCAGAATCAATTTTTTAAATTTAATCAACTTGTAACTTTTTACTTGAACAGGCAACTAATTAATTTGCAAAATATTATTTAGAATATTAACTGCAAATTCAAGATATCCGAGTCATGATTTTATATCCGAATTCAAGAAATCTGCTATTCGACCCATCTTTACTTATTTTAAATATAATTTCTTGAATCTTTAAAGTGTACAGCTATACTTTAACTTATTAGTTTAGGAAGTAGTTCAAGCTCTACTATTTGAGAGTGCAAATAAAAATTAGCTGATAGTAGCCGACAGCTACTTTTTGTCAGTTGCTGTAGTGTAGCTGCTACATTTTTACAATGTACAGGTAATTGAGTGGCTGCTACTTTTTTAAAGGAATTAATCAAAAAGTTACTATGTAGTTGTAATTTTTTTCACTGCTCACCCACCCTTGCATTTTTTTCACTCAAAAACAATGCTGTAGTTGGTCAATGTTTGTTCCTAACTGAACACAAGCTTCAACACACATTTACTTCCCCCTAAGAATCAAGAACTCAGGGTTTAATCCCAATTAAAAACTGCAGGTCCTAATTGCCAGGTCAATAACCTGGCTACTAGACCAGAATGCCAATTGACACCTGATGGTTGCATGTTTGAATCTCATATTAGTCAAGGATCTTTTGCTATTCTTAAAATTATACACTTAATAGACACTATATAGTATAACCTTGGCTGTTAGGACACTGATACAACCTAAATTAACTAGTACTAATAATAACCTTGCCACACTACAGTGATGTTTATGCACAGATCTAGCAAATGGTTGACCAGTAAACCATGGTTCTAGATTATGACAAGGAGGGCCTTGGCTGCTAAGTGATGGGACAAGGATGAGAGGCTAATACATGTTGGTCTTTCTCATGCATTGGAATTATTATTTTGGACCACAGCAAATATAAACATGCTCCACAAGAAGTAGCTTATTAATATCTTTATCTCAGTGGTGTTTTAATTGTCTCATCAAGCAAGAATTTTCTCAATAATTTGCAAACACTGATTCTTATCTTTCACTAACAATTACAGTAAAATTGGGGGAAATAGGCGAGATTACTACTTCTGATGACAGTTTAATTTAACATCATTCACACACAGATGCGTTACCATTTTTAAGATCTCCTAAGCACATCTATTATCCGTATTTCACCAGTAAGCACTGAAATAACACACCCAGGTCATAAGAAGTGAGATCCCTCCACTGCATTTCCGCAGTATTTTAAAGAGTCAAAGATGATACTTCATTGAGTAACTCATTCTTCTAAACAATTGAGAAAGACTAGGGGCATAGGTGATCTCAAAGCAAAGAACTTGGATCCATTGAGTCACACTGTTGCTGATTGAGAAAAAGCCTAATCGCCACCATTCAACTGGTCAGTGGCATGAACATCTAGAGCTGTTCTTCAAGGACACTCCAAGACTCGTGGAAATAAGGAGCCGGCAGGTGACGTAGTTCCTTGCCTCCTATCGAGGTTGGGTGCAAGGGTAGATGCATCGCCCTTGCTCATTGGGACAGTGCTTGACCATGGCCGAGTCGTGTGAGCACCAGGCCCCAAACCCATGGTGTAATGGGTCCAGCCTAATAAATAGCCTTGCAGCCTGAAGGCGAGTGCTGAGTTTGGGATAGCCCACCACAGTGCATGATGCACAGATGCCTGAGAAGAGCCTTAGGAGGTGATCAAACTACCAAATCCCCCCTCTTGTCTTATTTCCCTGTTTCCCACTGGTACTCCTCCCTATCACTTCCCATTGCATTAACTCTCCCCTTGATTTTACCTGGTGGCATTTTGTTTCTTGAACCAATACATTCTTTGTTTTTGAACACCATTTGTTTACAGCTACCTCCAACCCAAATCTGTTCAATCTCATCTTAGGGTATAGGAGAACAATTGTAACCTTTGAGATGGAAAGTATTTGGCATCTACCCTGAGAGCACACTAAAAATTGTAGATGTCTAAATTTGGTCTACTTAGCATCTACGGATAACTTCACTGCTTGAAGTTTGCTGTAGACCGAGGATAGACTTGATGTAGACACGATAATTAAGTCAAAATGACAGACTTAGTAAAATTAATTTTAAACCAGAAATTACCAACAAAAAAATATAATATATTATGTTTTAAACAGTTCAACATGAGACCCACATAAATATTTATAAAAAATGGAATTGCTGGTGCACAGGCAAACATTATTTGGTCATTATCAGTCCATTACTGCACTTAAACAATCATCCTGTAGATCCCTCTCATGTGGCCAAGTTGCCTGCGCTTGCTTCGGTAGTTTTTATGTAATGTTCGGTAGTTAGTATGTATAACGATCACTAACCAGAATTTTGAGAAGGAAACTAAATATATTTAAATGAGCTGGAATACTGCTTCCCATATGCAATTACCATCCCCTTTCTATTGAAGTTCCTGCAATACTGCCAAAGAAAACTTAATTTCCCAAGGTTCCAATTATAATGGAAAACACTTTTTTTACGACATTATGTACATCACTTTTTTTTGACATTGAATGTCGAAAAAAACTGATGTACATAATTGGTATCTTACTAAATGCTCCAACCCAGATAGCAAGCCAGCTGGATTCCAGCCTGGATTTTGGCTGGATGATTCCAGCTGGACAAATCAGCCCGGAATCAAGCTGGATTCCAGCTGGAATATGCAGCTTAAATCCAGGCTGGACTAGTCCAGGCCGAATCCAGCTGGATTCCAGCTGGATTCCAGCCGGAGTATGCAGCTTAAATCCAGGCTGGACTAGTCCAGACCGAATCCAGCTGGAGTATGCAGCCTAAATCCAGCTGGAATAGTCCAGTATGAATCCAGCTGGACTAGTCCAGTCTGAATCCAGCTGGATTCCAGCTTTCACACTGGATTAATCCAGCTGGATTTACCCTTGCACACTGGTGAATTCCAGTTGGAATCCAGTTGGATTCCAACTGACTTTGCTATGTGGGAATACTCCTAAATATATTCCAGCTGAGATAAACCACCCATTTTTGACAAAATATTTCCTGAAAGATCAGGGAACTAAACTAATTTTAAAGAAAAGAGAGAAATTAAAAATGCAAAAATTCTCTCGGGATTAAAAAAAAATTTCTTACAAAATAGATTATGCAACACAAACAGCAGATTTTTTGGTAAAATGGTTTTCATAGCATTAAATATGTACTGTACTTATATTAGTCAAGAAAACAATTTCATCATATTCAAAAACTCCTAAGGCTCACAAAAAGATAAAAACAGCAAATAAAATTAGTTACAAGAATTCCTTGTCGAGATTGACATCCAATGATCTTTTTCTAATATCTAAACAACCGAGTCTTATGTCTTTCAATGATCTATGCATCTCTGGACCATAACGTTTAGGGGTCATGGCAGGGTGGGGAGCACCAACCATGTGTTACAAAAGGCACTGCTGCTAGAAGAAGTGAAAGGCTTCATCTCTTACCACATGAAAGACCAAGTCTAGATGTTTGTAGTCCCAATAGTCATTCATGATATTAAATCAGGAGGAAAAAATGCCATAAAGAAGCAGAACCTTGTGATAAATGGTTAATTTAATAAATTTGCATTATCATCCTAGTAGGAAGGAGTGTTAATGAGGAAAAGTGATAAGATTAGTACGATAAGGGAATATTCATGGAACTGAAATAAGTAGTATGATAGGGGTCAGATTCTCCGTAATGAAAGCAACTAATCAAGGGCCAGATAAGATGGCAGCATTGGTAAATATTAAAATTGGCCACGGTAATCAGGAGGCAGATGAAGGAATGACTGAGGCTTCAGGAAAAAGACAAGTTTAAAGGCTTTGCTCAACCTATTTCGAAATACTAATTCCTAAGTCTCAAGTTCAGTGGTTCCTCTCACATTTTATTCAGGGTCATGCAGAAAACTGAACTGAATAGAATGAAATAAAATAAAAATTGGGAGTATAACAAAAATTTCACAATGAATTAAAAGTCAAATTGATGAATAGCGAACATCAGTGTAAAACAAGGAAGGCACAAAAATGCCTACAAGAAAATCAGTCTACGCAGAAATAAAAAAAGGACCACAGGAGACATTTAACTCGATGTGAGAATTAAATGCAGCACTCAAAGAAGTAAATTCAAGAAAAATTAAAATTAAAAGAAATGAAAAATAACCGGAAATGGCATTTTTCCTCCTATATTGCTGGTGAATTCAATACCTAAAATACTTCAATACTTTATGAGAGCACAGAATAAAATCAATTTTTAATATAAAAAAATATTTCCCTAGCAGATGGAGAAGTCTTCATTTACAGATAAAAGCCACCATTTTTAAAAACGCATTCATGATCTGACAAAAATAAAATAAATATTGAATATTGACAAAAAGTGCTAGGCGATGAAAATTACTTATCGGATTTGGATGCTATGGATAACTTTGACACATTTATACTACACTGATGTTAAAAATATAATTTCTCTTCTCTAACATCTTAAAACAAATTGAGGACCCAATCTTAAATGGAGTTAAAATCAGCCTCAGCCACTCTAGATCATATACCATTATTTTAAGTCATTTCCACCCCTCTCCCCTATAAACTTAGTGCATATTATGAATTTAAGATACAGTATTAAAACGAAATCACGAAAAAATATACAAGGGTTACTTTCATTTTCATTCACAGCCATAGGCAAATTTTATCCCTCCGATTTTCCTTATACCAGTTTCCCAAAATCTTCTTCAGCAATCATTTTGCCAGGGTAATTTACAGCAATGGTATACAGCTAATTTGTACACAAATATAAACTTAAGTTAAACAGGGTATGTCATTATAATTTTTTGCAATATATTAATGCACTAAAAATGAAACTATTACCCTATGGAGATATAAATGAGCAAAGGCAATAATCGGTTAAGACATCACCTGATTATCATCTGATAGTGTCATGTCCCCATCACTCTCCAAATGTGAAGTTGATGGCTTCTGTGCAATCAAGAAGTCAGCAACAGAGCACAGATAATGGAGAAAAGGAGAAAATATAGAGCATAATATACTCAATCCACTAAGAGACACAAAATGTAAACTGCAAATAAATAGCTCGAATGCAATTTTAACCAGAAACCAATACAGAAAGCAAGGGAACAGTTAAATAAGAGAAGCTATGCACCTGAAAACGGAGCCAATTATCTACTCATGCAATCCTTTATGCATGATTCTGGAAAATCATGTACCTAGAAAATTGATGGCAGATGTCTGTATTCCCAGTCATATAACTGGTATATGACTGAAGAATATAACTGGTAGGAAGTGGAATACATTTCTAAACGATTGTCTGGATATCCTTCCTTAATGGCAGTTTTCTGGTGTATATGTATGAATGAATTTTTGGAGGCAATGCGACAATGATCATCAGGGTAGGATTAAAGTCCTTAACTCTTTGGGTAATACTTTCCCTGTGTGTCGATCTCGCAATCTTCCACAGAAGTAAAATTCAAAGGCTACAGAGGCCACAAGAACACAACTGCTACTTTACGAATTCCACCTATTTCAGTCCCTCAAAAGTATTTCCCTATCGCATGTAATAGGTGTGGCAAAATAGTATTAAGGCCATTTTTAACAGACTGAATGGAATGCTCACAAAGAAAAAGTGCCTCACTGACAAACTGTTAATCAAGCATTTTACTTAGAGGATCATGAAAGGCTCAGTCAGCAGATAATTCTTCCACACACAATGACTGTGAACACTAGGATACTGTGCAACGACAACACAGCCTATCATTTAGCCCTTTATGCACACCATTTTTGAACCAAATATGATAATTAGTTCTTCACCAGCTACCATATTCCCCAGATATCATATTTTTTCCTTAATCAGTGGTCAAAAATTTACATGAAAGTATGTAATGTGGTAACTATTGACAACATTCAGAAAGTTGTGATGAACCAATGGAAGAAATACCAGTTGAGGACTTTCAAGTCTGAAATGAAAGGGTGCAATCTCTTGAAAATGTACAATTTGCGGGAAAAACTATTTTGAAGTGTTCAACCTTGAATTGTAAATATTCTGAAGCTACAAATGATTTTAAAAAAAAGCTCATTACTATTCCCCAGACTTCATTTCACAACCCTTCAGCATTCCATTTGTTTCTAACTCCACTCACCAGTGGCATTACAATTTTGTACTAAGGGGTGGTTTCTGGATCAATCATCAGAGAGATTTCAAAGCATCTCATTATCATTGTACCGAGTGGCTCCACTAAAATAGAGTAGTGGGCAATGAATGTAGAAGATATAATCTGGATTTTACCTTGTAAATATCAGGGATGTATATGGCAGGCATTTCAAATGCGGTGCAATTCAAACTGGGCCTCTTGCAGAGCTCCTGCACAATCTGCATCATTACCCTAGGATAAGGAGAAATGAAGAAAGCAGTTAAGTATTGAAGTTGAGAAAGCGATGAAAAACAATGAACTATAAGGTGAGAAAATGTAATAATAGAATGGTGGACATTTGCAATGGAAGTAGAAACTTTCAATGGTTTGATCATTTAAAGGAGATGAAAGCCATCAAATATACTATTTTAAAAATTTTTAGATTCTGAGGTATTTAATTTTTTATGCAAAGATGACATCAGCAATTAATTTCCTAAAGCAATAATGAAAACTGCAAAAATGAAGTTTTTTTAGCTATCATCTGGAAGAGCACTTGTCTAAACAGATAATATGGCTAGAATGTGATTATTAATAAATTTTAGTTTAGAAATACAATTTCATTACTTATAATTAAATCCTGAGAGTGTCAGGGAGTGTGAATGCACTCCTTCCATCTATCGTGCTCCTCCTGCAGTGCAACCATTAGATGCTAGTAGGCCACTGATTTTTGATAGATGGCACTTTAGTGCAGATTATTTATGATGCCAAATGACTGCAGTTTCACAATTCACCACTAGAATTTATTTGCCTAGGTTTTGTTTACTAAACTACTGCAAAACAGCGAAAATGCCTCGTAAATTTTAGCACAGTTCCTAGGATATTGGTTGGTACTCAAAGGGCTGAGAAATCCAAATAGAATTTAACTCACAGTTCACTATTCAAAACAAATAAGCAATAAAATCTTTATCCTTGTTCAGTATTTAGATATTAAGTTTAGCATCTATGCATTAGATGCAAACTTATTCATAACAGTTTTCCTTTATTTCTTAAATTATCCCCTCTGCATGCATTTGAAAATGATTTGAATGGCATCATCAATAAAATATGTTGCTGCATACAACACAAAATGAAGTACATGAATTTCTTACTATTAGCATGGTTACTAGCACCACACATCATGAAGTATGGATAATTTCTGATAGCCAAAAATGGTATGTCAACTACTAACTAATATTGTGCAAGCTGAGAATCTGAATTAATGCACATGCTTCAAACATCAACACGACAAACCTTCATCCATTCTACACCCTTTCCATCTTTGAAGAAATAACACCATGGAGTTACAAAATAGGAATAACAAACATACAAATTTTAAGTGCTTCAGGCATAAGTTATATTGAAAATATTTAAAATTGAAATCTTACTTCCAGGGAATTTGACTCACAAAAAGGAGGAAATCCTAGTTTCCACAAGGGCAGGAAAGGGCAGGAGGAAGTTGGATGCTATGGCTCATATAGGGATGTTTTATATTGTACTGAAGTTCAAGGCTTTGCAGTGAAAAACTCTTAGGTGAATCACAAAAAGAAACACCTGTAAGCAGCTTCTATGCTATAGCAGCTATATTGCCATTTCTTTTTTTTAGAGGTTCCCAAGATCACTAAATCAAGAGAAGAACAAGAAACATAAGGGATGAGTGATATCATAAGACCCTAAAATCAAGTTATCATTCTTCTCGGAATATTATAGCTTTACAACAAAAAATTTTGAAACACCGAATAATACACATTAAATAGAAACAGCTACAGTAGATGTGCAACACTTTTAAACTGACCAATAAGATTGCTAGTGTCACTCTTCAAATTTCATTGAATCAAGTTTTTGCACTAAGAGGTCCCTACATAGCCTGGCAAAATCATCTCCTTAAAAATGATTTAGCAAGTATGAGGTTAGATTCAAATGCATAAAATATCAATCATACAGGGATCACATATCACATACAGCAATCACAAGTATTCATGACAAGCTAGGTAATACTGATAACTGCAAGCTCTTTACTATCTTGTACATACTACCAAGTATTGAAGCATGAACATTTTAAATATTAAAAAGGAATGTAGATGGGTTTTACATTTCCTCGTTTTGAGACTTTATGGTATGGGACCTATACATGAATGCTCTAGAGCACCAGTAGAAAACCTTTTGAACCTCACAGACCACTAAACTCACAATTTTGAATAATACAGACCACTAAAATATTTCTTTAAGGGTGTTGTCAACTAACAGCATAAAAGTAAAGAACTTGGACCTTCAGCACAAAAGCTATTGAAGAGGAAAGCAAAGTGATAAAGGATGGTATGGGAGCTTCAATATAAAGATCGGAATTCGACGCTGCAGTAAGGGACCTTCGGATGAATAAGGCTTCTGGTATTGATCATGTTCTTGCAGAACTAATTAAAAAAGCAGGAGAGAAAACATTACTCATCTTTACAAAACCATATGCGACATGTACTCAACAGGAGAAATTCTGAGGGACTTCAAGAAAAACATCATCATTCCTATTCCCAAGAAGAAGAGAGTGGAGAATTGCAAACATTTTAGGACTATAAGCCTGATGACACATGCATCGAAGATATTGACCAGGATCATCTACAGAAGAATAGAACGAAAAGCAGAGGAATTCCTGGATGAAGATAAATTAGGATTCAGAAAAAGTAAGGGTACAAGAGATGCAATATTGGCCCTTAGCTTACTCATAGAGAAGAGAATGGAGAAGAACAAACCGACCTACATTGCATTTGTGGATTTAGAAAAGGCTTTTGGCTTGGATTTTTTAGAAAAGGCTTTTGGCTCTTGGCGTGGATTGGAATTTAATTCTTGGACTTCTGAAAGGAATTGGGAGTGTCCTACAATGACCGAAGAATTATCCACAGTTGGTATGAAAACCAAGTAGCTGTGATTAAATCTGGACCCAGCTCTGAAGAGGCAAGAACAAGGAAAGGAGTGAGACAAGGCTGTGCACTGTCTCCCGTAATTTTTAATGTTTACATCGAGAGAGCCATCAATGAAATCAAAATAAGTCTTCTGGAGTGACTATCCATGGAGAAAAAAAAAGCATGCTGCGATTCACTGATGGCATAGCACCCATAGCAGAGACAGAGAGGGATCTGAACAATATTCTAGTAACCATGAAAAGGACAATGGCCAGATATCAGCTGAAGATAATTAAGAAGAAGACTAAGATATTGGTGTGCAGCAAGAAAGAAGAGGCCAAAACCAATATCAAACTAAGAAAACAAAAATTTGATGAGGTGAAAGAGTTCTGTTACCTAGGTAGCCGAGTAACCAACGATGGATGAAGCAAGAAAGAAATAGTTAGTAGAATAGCCCAGGTAAAGAGGGCATGCTATCAAAAGAAGAATATACTTACAGCTGGAAATACAAGCGTAGAAGTAAGGAAACAGTTCATCAGAACATACATCTGGAGCATTTTTCTTTACAGCAGTGAGGTATGGACGATGACAGCAGCGGAGAAGAAAAGGGTAGAAGCATTCGAAATGTGGTGCTACAGAAGAATACTGAAGATTAAATTGATCGACCGAGTAAGTAACAAGGAAGTCCTAAGAAGAGAGGGAGAAAAGATAAGTCTGCTGACAACTCTAAAAAGAAGAAGGGCCAACTTAGTAGGCCATACGTGATGGCGTAATGAAGACTATCGTCAAGGGAAAAGTGAACGGGAAGACTGGAAAAGGCAGGCCTGTATGAGATACATGGAACAGGTTGTGAAGGATGTAAAAGAGAAGAATTACGTCACAATGAAAAGGTTGGCTGATAGAAGATTTGAGTTGAAAGCTGCATCAAGCCAATCCTAGGATTGTTGACCAATGATGATGATGAACTTGAACCTATCCATTTATATGAGTTGTATCTATGTGGTCTACCCTATGTTGGTGAGACAAATAGCTATGCAATGAAATGGTGTAATAAACATAAAAATTACAAATAACTCCCAAATTTCATGGCCCAATAACTGCTTCTAATGAACCATTCACACACTGGCGACCCCTTCACTTGAGTATCAGATTACAAATAGAAATGTAAATTACTCTGACTATGCATAATAATAAAAAGGTAAAAAGAGCCAATGCAGTCAGAAAACAGAGAAAATAGTATGGATCACCATGGAACAATTGAGATACACTTCTAACTGCACCAGTTTACTCCATATAATGATTACCTCCATTATCAGATAATCAGAGTTAAATATATTTTAGCTGATGTTTAAAATTTTCACTTACATTAAAATTGCAAACATACTTAATCATAAGTTTGGTAACAATGAATTCACATGGTCCTGATTAGAGGGCTGGTTCCTTTGTTTACTTTCATGGGGTCGCCTGAACATCCCAAACAGATGAATGGCACTAAAGAGCATTAATTAATAAAAAAATAATTCAGGGTCTACTTGCTTTTGGCGGTCTGATTCGGTCCCAGCCTCATCTGCTTTTGACAGGTAGAAGCGCATTTTTTCTGCGTGCTTATCATTCATAGCTTCCACCACATTCAATGTTCGCTTACACAGTGCCTGGCCGATGGGATCAAAAAACACAAAAACCAAATCAGCCATTGATCCTAGAAGAACAAAAAAATTGTCTCACTTGAAAAAAATACACCAGTTCTTTTTAAGTTCTAATGGTATCCTGGTTACTCTTACTATATTAAAAGTACAAATGCAAACAATCAAACCTTATATCTTCAACAGCAGGTAATTACACCCACCAAATTGCATGAGTCAAAAGGTTCAGTTAATTTTTCACAAAAATAATAGGACACTTTCTTTGGCTAGAAAATTTCAATGCATTAAAGAGACAATTAATGGGTACATTAACTTACATAAATATGAAGCTTCACAAAAATTTGAAGTTGCCGTAAAGAACACACAGTAACAAAAAAGGTTTAAAAGCAAGAATGATAATTATTTAAAGTGTCAATGAAGGATTAATGAGTAAATTATGAAACCCAGATGAAAAAGTTAGTCCATTATCAAGGAAAACTAAATTAGAAATAAACGATTTGTAATCCACACAACATAGATGGGGATACTAACCAAGCCATTGGAGTGCTCCATCAACATCAAAAGGATAATTTAAATCTCCATCTACCAATCCAGGAGTATCAACAAATGAGATAAGGCTAAACTTTTTCTGCTTGGAAGTGGATATTTCAGTGTTTAAGAAGTCCACGACACCTATAAATAAAGTAGAGACAGGTGTTTCACATTAACAATTAGTAGGATTATCAAAGAATATTATTCATTGGGAGAAACTAAAACAATTTTTCACTCATACACGAAACCTGAGGCACCACACAGACTTAACAACAATGTTATTCACAAAATTATGCTGTAAATGGATGGGACCACTTCACTTATCTTTCACATTCATCAGTCTTGTAACCTCTTGGAAATATGCACTGGCATGTCCCAATTTTTTCATGTGCAACACATTGATCATTGGCAAATTACTTCATATTTTCAAGTTGTTGTACCAGAACTTATGATACCCAAATTATAGGGCTGTTGGATAAATATTTAGAAATACATTAGTAGCTTAGCCCCTGACACCATTTTAGTTAGTTTTCATGAATTAATGAAAGATTTCATATTAGCAATATGACAGGCATACCTATATACATATTATAATTACTAGACACAGGGATACAGGACAAATTCACCTGTCTAAGCTGCTGGCCAAGAAAGACAAGCACTTCTACTTTCCTGACAAGAGCTAACAAAAAAACTAGAAATGAGTGGGTTAAACATTTAGGTAACAAATACAATTTTTTGAATCAGTAATCTACATGGAAAGTGCCAATTTTTGATCAGCAAGAGCTGCTCCTTTTTCCAATTAAGTTGTCTTGCCATCACAATTATGTAACATTAACAATCCTACCACAATTTTCACAGGTATTCACACTTAATCCATCAAGGCTCACATAATTTAAGAGCAAGGACTCAGCTACTCCGAAATTTTCAAAAAATATAAGTCCGGGGAATATTCATAACCTTTTTCATAATGAGACTGGTTCCCAGGTTTGATAGTAGGGTAGTAATTTTTTTTTCAATACGGGCATAATTTATGTCAATTGATTTGATTAAAATCGAGCTAACTAACTAGAACCTGCATTTGGTAGGTGTAGCTAAATATTTTTGTAAAAGCCTTAACTCAAAAATTTTACTTCCATGGATTAAATTTCATGTATATATGAATTTTAGTTAGTTTTCAAGATATATCAAAGTTCAGCAAATTCAACTAAACAACCCATCTTCTAGGATAAATGACAAATATGAATTCTGGTACCTATGAATGACAGAAAAGGATTAGCATTGGAACACTGATCCTGTTAACCAACAACATAAAATACAATATTTAATACGTAAACAAAAATATAGGTTTTTGGTTCAAAATTTAATTTTCTCCACCATGAAGTGCCCATTAAATTCATTAAAACCAAGCGGCTTCCTAAATAATTCACTTTACTCTCAATGGACAAACATACCTAATTGATTACATTAATTTATCACCAAAGTCGCTGAAAACTGCAACTATTTACAAAATGCCGAGAAAATGGATGATTGACAAAAACATAATTGGTCAATTTATTTATTTAGCTTCAAGATACAAAGTAAATACAATATATAAATGAATTTTTGTAAACTCTTTCAAAAAACCAACAATGACGTAAAAAAAAATTTTTAGGCAACTTACCAATTAACAAACATTACTACTATGAGAAATAGGAAATGAAACATGAAATAATAAATTATGCATATTTAAAAACAAAAGGAAATCCACATAAATACAACAATTCAGAAATCCTCCAAAATATGCCAGAAACAATATTTGACCAAAAATATCTCTCGCACACAAGTTCATTAACAAAAGAATTTAAAAAAAGTATAAAACATATATATGATGTAATAAGCAGAGAAAACCTGTCATTGAAAACATAAGAGTTGATAAAAAAATATTCAAAAAACAAAAAATCTATGATGAGCACTGAATGCCACAAAATCCCTATAAAATAAAAATGCCAGTCACAATATTGCAGCTCTGACTAAGACGTCTCTTTCACATATCCTCCTTTAGATGCAGAAAAGGCACCACGGCATTGCCCTTCACTAGGCAGCTTGCCATGTCAAAAGCACGCAAGATGCCCGGCGATGAGCCGTACTGTAGTGCCTTAGTAAAGATCTTAATTAAGGGAGAACAAATCCTTGCACACGATAAGACACACCACATCTATCGCAGAGTTTTCACACCTAAGAAAATCACCAATGCACACCCTAACAGTAGAGGACACTACTGAATCTGCTGGTAAAATATGGAAATTCATCTGCCTCTAAAGCTTCTACAGCATCCATAAAATAATGCCATGACTCGAGTTTGAAAAAAATAGATTGAAAATGACTTTGACCGACACAAGCTCATTCATGGAAAATGTCTGTAAGAAACACTGGAGTGCTATATATGGTCACGTTATATCCTCAGACCTAAGAATACTGAAAAATCAAAGTGAAAATAGCTGGGCACAGTGACATAGGGAAAGTTATGAAACTTTTCACAAAAGAAATGAAAATCCTGCACTTGTATATCCCTACGGGTCCTACTGCTCTTCACCGCTGCCACCAACAAACTAAATGCTCTCGAGACTCAGGGCAGCTTATATTGGTGTAGAGGTATCCACCTCCTTCCCCTCCTAGGCCCTTCCCAAACTGTCCTGCTGTCACACGCCTTCCTCAACCCCACTACCTTCCCAGCTCACCCCAACCCTCACCCTCCCCCCCCTCCACCCTTCCTGCCCCAGAGCCCTGCAATCACTCCTTGCCGTCTTTACCACATCAGAGGAAGTGGCGAGAGATAGGCAGCTGCCTAACCATGTGCAGCTGCGAGTTTTAACCGTTCATGGGAAAAGGAGGTGGATGAGGAAGATTTGAAAAAAAGGGTGTCAAACAGAGCTTAATGGCTGCGTAACTTTGGAAAGCATTATCTGAAGAAACTGACATTTTAAAATTGATTTTTGGCTCACTACTCAGCATAAAAAAAATCCAAAGTACATTTAATATATAAACAGCAATAAGTACAGCATGCAGCATGTTATCATGAACTTATTCTACATAGATTTACATTAAGAATACAACCCATGTGAATTAATTACCAACTTTCCTTCTGCGTTGCTATTAGGAGTCTTCCTTTTCCATTCTACACTGGCAATGTACAGCAATAGATTACAACTTGAATAACTGTGAATTAAATGCTAGTAAATAGGCACATGGATCACAAGAATTATATCATTCATGAATTAAACTCAAATTAAGCTTGGAAATAAATTTTTCTCTTGCCTCTCTTTAAGAGCCATACTTAACTTATCCTCATGTATAGCACATAAACCAAGCATACAAAATCTAGTAAACACAATTTCAGACCAAGTCTTGAGAGGACTTTACATTAAAGTTACTTTGAGGCTGTAATTTAAAATAACCATGGCAGTGTCTGACTGCAAAGGATATCACTCCTTCTCACATTATCTTAATCCTATGATAAGCACAATGCCCATATTCAAAATAGGATTTGAACCATGATCTTCAAGTTGCCAGGCTAGTGCATTATAGACCTGACTAAGACAGCCGGTGATCACCAATATATGAACAAGGAGTTCCCAAGAGAGTTAATACAAAATTTCAAGGCACACAAAACCATTTCCAAATGTTTTCTTCTTTAAAACATTTTATCTCCACAGTGAAATAACATCGTAATTAGCTGAAGGAGCAAAACCAACATTGTAACATGCATCATACTTTTTTATTATCAACATTTTAATTATTTAGTTTTCATTTTAAAGTGCACCGACAGACTTTAACATGCATTCAGTTGATTTCTTTGGGATAAACTTCATGGAAATTCAGCACTAATGTCCAAAAATTAGAGAATTCAAAGGAAGGGAGCCACACTTGGGAATATTTTGGCTGAACACCAACCTGATTGTCAAAATTAGCAGATGCGCCACCCCATATCCATCACTGAAAAGCTACAGCTTATTCCAATGCTTATAAAGTTGTTAATGTGCATAAAATAGAGAAATGAGGCATAGAAGAAGAGAAAAATGTTTGTACTGTGGGTTAAGAATGTGTACATTAAAATTAAGGATCATCAAGAAAAAATCTTTAGAAACAAAAGAATTTATACATATCAATTTTCATAGCTTAAAAATAATATGAATGCAATTTCATAAGTCCTTAGTATAAATCACTTCTTTATATGCAATCCTGCATTTATAAAAAGGAATTACAATACAGCTGTATGAAATAAACTTGGATAATGCCATGACTTTAAGGACTGCTCACTCAAAAGCAAGTTCTAAGTTCCTCTTGTGTGAAACAGCAGGAAGATGCATGGGAAACAAGAAAGGCTGGTTGCCAGGGAGAGCTGATAAGGACAGCAAGATGGGGAGAAGATAACTCCAGTAAGGAAAGCACGAGGAAAGTCACAGAAGGGCTCAAAGGAAATGGTAATCAGGGGTGAAGAGAAGGCAGACAATGGACAGAATGGAATACACTGAACATGTCAGTGACCTAGACTTCTGCTTCTCGGTAATTTGTATTCTAGCACTCACCTAGTATTTAAACTTCAAAGTGATGTCTAAAAGAGACTAAAATTCAAGAGTCAAAACTTATTTGTTAAGATATGCATCATACCGGTTTAATTACTAATCACCAATGAATGAATGTACAGACAATGTGTAAAAAAGGACATTACAGTGGATTACATTACAATGGACAAACCTACACTTACATCCAATAATTCTGAGTATAGTTTCGGAGTATAGTATAGTTTTTACAATATGAATCAAACAATAATGTTATTCATTGGTGAAGCCAACAAATGCAAACAAGCATTTGTTGGCTTTACCAAAAGAAACAGTTCCATGAAATTAAAGTGAATTCTGATTATGCTTTACAAAAACACACCAGTCAAAACAACCATTTTTCAAAAGAAATATTTTTCCCCTAAAAACTTTATCACAATAGTAATTTGTTAAATAATGACACAAGTATCAAGCAGTTAAAAATATTCTCTTAGTCATATAAGACCACAGAGAGTGACTATACCCAAACAATTTCACCAACATTCATCTCTATTTTTTTTTTCAAAAAGAATTTCCCTCCACTTCCACATCCACCCCCAAAAGGCTTGTCTTAAAAGAACCATTTTTATCAAAAGAGGGTAGATCACAACCTTTTGCATAGAAAATATGTGCATACAACCATTTCAGTTTACCACTAAAAATAAGCTTTTCCATTAACTCAACAAAGTAACATTACAATTTTTCAGTACAAAGTATACCGAATAATTGCAAGTATAACGATTTTGTAGTACTTCATGTATCACTATGACTGAAGTTTGCCACAATCGGTGGCTTCAACTGATGATTTCTTCCTTATAACATCAGTTTTACAAACTTCACCGTTTATGAGAATACTATATAAACATTTATAACATCAGAATGCACCTCAAACAGGAAATGGTTTTTACTGTCTGAACTTTCTCTTTTACATCCTGGATTCTTCTCTCTTCACAGCTGACTTGATTTTAACTAGAATAAAATTTACATATTTTACGAAGTTACCAAAGAGTTTCACTCTCAATCTGCCTTAGGAAGAATTTATACATCATTCCGCACATAATCTAGAAGCAATAATAATCATCAAAAGATTCATCTCCAGAGAATGCCTTGAACAAAATACCTAAAAAAATCAATGAAGACTACAAAATGATATCCTTTTATTGCCATAACAAGGACTACTTCAGTGATGTGTGGCATTCCTTGCATTTTCATATAATCTACATTTCAATGGGCAAATTACAAGTTGTAGCAAAAGAAAAGTTTTAAACATATAATAGGCATTAATACATATACACATCTGTACCATATCATGAAATTTATATTTTGTTTCATCAGATTTTAGTAAAATACTCACTGGCAACTGCAAAAGCCAGCTGTTTATTGACAGGAGGGCCAGAGGATTGAGGTTGATAATCATATTTTGCCAATCATATGCCTACAGCTTGACAGGATAACTGGGAGTTAGTTACATTTCAGTCTAAATGGAACAACTTATATAACAATAAAATATGGATTGAAAGTAGCCAAATATAAGTCAATGGCATTGAATCTTCATCCTCGACCTTGATTCAAGCCAGTGTGGAATATAAAATTCAGAGTACTGTAAAAATATACCAACAGTAACCAACATATATGAGTCTTCTAAAAAATAATTTGGAGGGGGAAAATATTGAAGTGTCATAGGCTCATCAGGCATTTCAATTATGTTTATTGACAATGCAGCTGTTTCCAGCAGTTTACCATGATTAACACAAAATAAACATTTTTCATGGAGTAAAATGACAGCTAAACATATATAACACTAGATGAGGTTAACCACAGAGAGGTTCTAATGTCATAAGCATTACCAAGTCACAGGACAGTTCTGATAACCAGAATGGGAGCACATGCCCTCTGTTTATGATGCATTCCACAGAGAACAACTTCAATACTTTACCCATTAAAAATTTCACTGCAAGTAATATATGTTTAATCACTTACTGATTCATTTCAATAATGAGAAAATTTCAAAATTACTCATCATATTTATTGCACAGAAAACAAAATTTTTAAAATTGATTCTGATTGGTGCATTGGAAAACTGGAACCAAGGTCACTAAGCTTTCAACTTATGAACTTTGGACTTCCAAACTTTCAAAGACACAAGGATACATATCCAAGTGCATTTTCAAACACGAGCCAGAGTTTCAATTCGGCAGCACATCCAAAGATGCCCAAACCAGGAGGAAAGGTATAAAGATGGGAGTGGAAGAGTAACAAGTGGTAAGAGTAACAAGAGTAACAATATTGTAAGAAACACAACTCATACAGCATAACAGTGTGAAACTCAAATATCCAACATTTAATTATTCACTAAAAATATCCTTAGCTTCAATTCTCACACTTCTGATCCTGTGACACTAATTTTTCAATAGAGTAATTAAATAACCTGGAAGAATCAAGTTACCAATTCAAAATAACTTTTTACAATGATTACTCAATAACAAAACATACCATGTACCAGGTCTTCAGTACTACTAGATTATAGTTACATATTATGATACATTGATCAAATTGAAAATTTTGATGATACTGCATTAAGATTAAAAGTCACAGGACATAAGAAATATCTCACAAAACTTAGTGGCAGGAGACTTGGTTTTTAAGGGTTCCTTGGCTAAGGTCATATTCTGACATCTAAGCTCTTAATGCTTTACAAAGAGTTTATCCGTTTATCTGTGCCAGAGGTAAGATTCAAACCCATGACTTCAGGGTCATCCAGCTGGCATGTCGACCAAGATGACAACGACCTACCTACAATGGCAATCAGGAGCTTCTCAAATTTTACAAAAATTTCAACGAATGTAGCGCATAATACAAAATGTGAGAGGAGGTGGTTTATAAAACTTAAAAAAAATTATTAGAGAAAAAATTCCCAATTTCAGATTTACTTTTAACTAGGGCCACCCTAAGCCATTAAAACAACATTTTTGCATAAATCTGTCGATATTTTGTAGATATTATCTTAAAGTGTTATTTATAAACAATCATGCCATTAATCAATGAAACACAATAAAATAATAAATGTTAACAATCACGGCAATGCTTGACTTTACGTTAATCCATTTAGACCTTTACGTTTACTTGAGATACTCAAACCCTCATCTGGGCAACACTTAAAAATCATTTGAATTTGCCAATATCATCAAAAGCGACTCCAAATTTATTGAAACACAATAAATGATATTTTTCCAACCTACAAAATACATAATCAAAAATAAATTACTAATTTTCTCAAAAGGATGAAATGTCCAATAAGGTAAAACCATAGAATATGAACAGACAGTGACTCAAGATGGTTAGTTGGGATGTTAATCTGTTATACCAAGCAATAGCATTAGCATATGTAGGTACTGAGTTATAAGCAAACAAAATTTAGCACACAGAATATCAATACCATGAAAAATTACGCACCATAAAAAATTCGGTGGTAATTTCCCTCATTCTGGTTTACCCTAAAAGATAAAAAAAAGAGTATGACAAAGAATAAAGATTGCAAGGAGTATTAAGAGAAAGCTAAAATGTACTTCCTGAATCTATACTGATAACTGTATACTTGATGAATCAAGAGGAAAAGGACTACCTACCCATGATTTAAGATACAGAATTATAAGAAGATAACAGAAAAGTATACAAGTAAAACAATACAGAAGGGTAATTTTTCGGCAAAAGTATTCTTTACATGTCTCAATGTGCCATTTTAAAAATATTAAATTGACTTTTGGTCAAAATACATATAATGATTATAGAAATCACACTAAAAATGTAACAATGATGATACTTATAACATATTTTTTTAATATGAATGTAAGCAAATTAATAAAATTGTTAAGAGAAGGACACCAAATAAAGGAACTTATGAAATAAAAATAATCACCAGACTCGCTCTACGTGAAAACGGTTTCATCTCGGCATTCGAATATACCCCCAGAAGAAAAATTAAATCTAACTTTGCACAAATTTCCAATCACTTCCTTGAATTTCATTTATGGCAAAAAACTCAAAGGAAAGCCCCTATGTTTAGCAGTAAACAAACAACATTTTAAAGGTTTCTTCAGGAAAATTTATTGCATTATCCATTTTATAAGGAAGTTGACCACCAGGAAGTCAGTGTCAACCAAACAGGATGAGATAAGTTAATGGAAGGGTGGTGAGGAAGAAGGGAATGGGCTTTTTTGTACCACTGAAACCAACACTTCGGGAAAGCCAGCATAATATGAATCATGGCATAAACTGTTACCTAAGGATACCACCTAATATGGTACATACTTTGACGATGCGATAAAATAGCAATCTAATGGAATATTTCATTGCTGCACACCAGATAATATACTGTAAGAGCTTGTCACAATTTACTTCAAAATCTGCAGATTCTGATATTACATATATAAAATTTTTATTAGTTTACTACTTGAAAAGACTCCTTTCAGAAAAGACAGTAAAATCTTCTCATAGCAGCATGCATCATAATTTAAAAATTAAAGTTTATATTTTTATTCAAACATTTTTTTTGACAGTAAGTAATGAATAATAGTGGCATAACTTTTAAAAAATTTGGACATAAATCAGATCAACACCCACATTTTCATATTTAACAGTACTCTATAAATGTTCCCATTGGTAAAAAAAATCATAGAAATATCATCCTTCTGGAATTTTTAAAAAATTATGAACAAGAATTATGTATAACATATGATTAAAAAATATAAAAGTGAAATTAAGGAATGAGTTAATTTTTCTGAAAATTCATGAGCTGCCTCAAATTAATTGCCTACTCACCTGCATCACACTACCTTGATGCAACTTGTATTTATGTTTTTACATATCTAGCACTCAACTTTCAATACTATGCTAAACCTTTTTTTTTGAAAAAACTAATGGGACTACAGAGTATTAAAATTAGGTTGATGTTTACAGCTATTAGGATTCAATGGCATGCAAGAAAACGTGAATGGATTTACCTTTAAACTGGTTCATGGGTTTGAAGTGTGGAAATAGGTGAAGAGTTGCATTTCCCTAGAAAAAATGATCCAATACAATAAGCTTGACTACATGAAGCCTCATAACAAGGATGCATATAAATAATAAATTATACATATTTCTATTTTTTGTACTTGGCAGAGGTATAGTTTATAATTCATATAAAATATAAATTATAAATATAACAACTACCAATATTAATCTATTCAGCTGAAAATACAGTTTTATAGTTTTGTTTTCACATAATATTTGAAGTTGAACCATTTCAGAATATCTTAAAGAATTTATAAATTTTAAAGATTTTCTAAAGAATTTTGGAGGAAAAGTTTACAGTCCAATAATTCAGACAGAAAGAAAATTTTGATTGATTCTTCAACCATCAGCTAGACCAATTAAGAAAAAGGCAGTGACATAGGAAAGTATTAATATAACGTACTTACATCATACTAAATGTGACCCTCTTAACATTATTATTAGCTAATTCAAATTTACTCAGGCTATATATTGGAAATAAAAAGAATCACAGCTTTAGTATCAATTGTACACCATGCTACTATTTTGTATTCACCAGCCTCTCTATCCCACAACTTTAGGCTCCAGTAAATGTCCAAAGTAAACGTGAAATTTATTTTTAAGCATTCGAACAAAGCTTGCATACATTTAGTAATCGCCAAACAGACTTGATTATTTTCATATTTAAACTCCGCGCGCTAAAAACTCAAGAGGATTTTCTCCGTCAAGCCTGAAAAATTCAATGTTTCTGTAATTTTCGTCGAAGTTTTCCGAGGAAATTTAAAATGAAACGAACATTGGCACGAAGATTTATACGAGTTAATACGGACCTAACTTATATGCTTCGTTTCTTGTAATAGTGGTAGACTTGGGTTTTGGTGCTCCCAACGACTAAGGTCATATCGCATCTAACTATTCTTAACAACATGGAATGCGCTTCATCCATGGAATGGAGGAGGAATTCCAACCTGCCACCTTAAGGTTGCCAGGCACCGCATTACCGACATAGATTTCTTTTTAGTCTAGCTCGTAGTTTTACTGAGAGACGAGGAGCGATAACTACTATGGGGGAGCTATGGGCGCTAAGCTAGGCGAGGGCGCCATGTATTTAGAGGCAACAACCAATCTCTCTCAACCACCGCGAAACAATTACGCGAACAAATCGGTTGGACGTTCCCAAACTGTACTCACGCATTGTCATATTTGAAGCTCACAAAGTTTCACGCAAAGATATTTTTCGGTGAGGAAGACGCTGAAATTTTCCCTTAGCGGGTAGACGTCGGGCACAAACCTCCCATATTTTAAGCGATACATATTTCTTTCTTAATCTTGTTTTAAATTTAGGGCGAAGTAAAATGCTCAACGAGGCGTTACAAAATGAGGGCTCCGCGACGAGTCTAAGATTTACGGAGGAAAAAGTGAAAGATTTATCGCCCAAGTGCCGATTGATTGAACGACACGTTTTCAAGAGACCCAACTTCGATGATAAGAACAAAAATAATCAATCTCCAGACATAGTAATCCGTAGCCGTAATAATAGTCATTATTTTTCCGTTTTCCGCCGTGATCAACAGACTTAAACAGAACGCTACAAATAATGGCCAAAGAACACTGGATATTACTTAGGTAAAGTAAATCTAGAGTTACTAAAACTAAGTACATATTTCTTTTTGTAAGAGCTCAACAATTATGATATTTCCGAACATTTATATGTACTGAACAACCTTTTCGCTTTGGTGTTAAGACCGAAGCTACGCATAAAACGTGTATTTCCGTGGATACCACGGATTATAATTCAAACAGAATCAAGGTGGTATCAAGCGTCTCGCAATGGAATTCTCAAAAAAATCCCGCACTCAACTAACGTAAATTCTCAAAAATCTGTATAAGATAACACCAAAATTCCAAAAAATAACCTTAAAGCCCACGAGAGATATCAGTAACTGCATCCAGTCCTACCTCTACGGGCTTAATATCGACTCATTGTGACAACATTCATCTTAAGATGCATCGCAAAACTGTCCTATGACAAATATATTTTCACTGGACCGAAAAAGTTTTAAAATCAAGCAAATTTCGTCTGGAATGGAAGTGAGTGTCAAGGGAAAATACCTGGGAAAGTAAAACAACAGTAACTGAAAATACGAGAATAACACCAATAGTCTAGCGAAGGTAAAACGCCATTACGAAAGGAAACCCACGACTACCTTCCAACCAAAGAGCAATTTTACCTCTCGAAAGAGAGCCACTGTAGGAACAGAAATAATAATTATTAACACGGTCTGAAGTTTCATAAAAGAGAATACGATGAAATATATATTACCTCCATTAACATTTCCAATTAAGAAGCGATACTTTCGGTATGGGCAATAAAACGTCGGTAATATTTAGTCTGACGTGGAAATCTTCAGAGATTTGAGAGTAATGAGAGTTGAAGCCAACATTTGATTTTGTTCCAATCAATAGCTAACTTTAAAATATTGCACTTTAAAGGCACTTTAAGGTGCCATTTAAAATATTCCACTAGTGCGTACGTTTTAATGTATACACACTTTGATTATACGCAGCGTTTATGAATAATAAACATCAGATTCTATTATATGCGCAGAAAGAACTGCACAACGTTTCCGTTACTCAGTATTCATTGTTTCCACATAACCCAAAGGTTTGATGGATAAAAATAAACATTTGGAGCACTATGAAAGCACACGTGCCGTACTCAGCATTTACTGCGGGCATAAAACCAACAAAAAATTGCAAATGCCACTTTTACGGCCTATACGCCGCCACAAGAGGCAACAGGGTTGCACAATCTGCTGGCTTTCCTCAAAGAGAGGAACAGAACTCCACACGGATTTCAAGCGCTGGAATAATGCTTCACTGCGAGTACTGATGACTACGCTTTCGACAATTTACTTTTGCTACACCCTTTCACGTACCAATCTCATTCCAGAGTGTTCCAGAATAAAAATACGCGCAAAAAAACTCATACCACAAACTGATTGCAATCTGCTCTCACTCAAGACCTGTGCATGGGGAATAATTACAAAATACGAGCATGCTAATGGCTTCATTTTAAAAAATAACCGTTTAAGTTCACGAACAATTTGTAATTGGACGTTTATTGAGGTGTGGGCAAACAACAGTCGTCGGCGATACGGCAGGCGTGGCCCGATACTAATATTCGAGGCAGTGTAGGTCATTCGCATGAAATTTCCTGATTTAGAGAGAATTACAAAAAATTCAATGAGTTTTCCATGCGCAACAAAAGTAAACAGCACACATAAATGTCCTGGGTCTGACAACCGCTTTCATTACAACAGAGATGAGGAATCTTGACATACCGACACCAGAAGTCACATCTCGCTTGTAAACTTGGGACCAAAGATTCCAGGATGGCAAGCGGTGGGGAATTAATATATATTTATTATTAAATAGAGAGAGTAAATATGGAGTGAATCTAGATCGAATACATTTTTCAGAACGATACAAGGCAATAGCGAGGCGATTGTAATAATGAAGGAAACAATGAGTAGAAAATAGATCATAATATTAGATAATAAATTTGCATTTGATGGTAACATTTAATTTTAGATGCATTTATAATTGGGACAAATAGTAATGTCTTGCGACACAAACTCACCAAGAGAGAATCTTTCTTCTTCCCGCTGGTGACTATGGTAAAACCTTTGGTTTCAATCGCTACCCCGGTCCTTTGTACATGTTCTTCAATATACCTGAAAAAGATATACGATAGTCATAAGACAACTTCTCATCTGACCTGAAATAAAAAAATACATATTCCCAGAGTTAAAGAGGATCCTACTAGGATTGACAAGTTTAAGCCAATAGTTCGGTTTCTGTGGATATAAGATTTTTAAGGGAAGCCACAGAAATATTAACACACCCTTGCGTTGATGTGTGTCAATTCGATCTTGCGTTGAGCACAGCGCTTTTTAAGCTCTTCTCCCACCAACCTAGCCGACCTTCGAATTGAACATCGTGGCTATACACTGTTAAGAGGTTTCTATGACAGAAGGAAATGAAGAATCATTCATTTAAATCTGCCAAATCAAATAGTGGAATCAAAATAATATAGGGGCATGAGGGAAAACAACTACATATAAGATTTTGCACACAGATCTGAGCGATATTTATCATTGTCATACATTTTGTTTGTCAATAAATTTGCTACAATACTAATCTTCGAATGCCACATATTACAATAATTAATGCTGATCTATACATCTGATTTGGCTTTATATACGATGCATACATGTAATAACTAATATGGCTTAACATAACATTCAAAATATACTGATTAAAATAAAATTTTGGTTACGCTTTGCAAAAGATAGGGCATATAGCGGCTCCCCCCTCCCCATGAAAAATTTCTGGCTGCGCCACTGCCTCCTACCATTCCTCAAATTCATTATATATTATCTAATCAACTATCGAGGAATCGGCTACCATATTCCTTTTAACTTCTAAGTAATTGGCAGCCTATCTTATAAATTCTATGCCATGCCATCAATTAGCCCTTGGCATTCAGTGCTTACCTTTTTTTTTGGACTCTCCATGACTAAATTTGAGCCTCTTGAGGTGATAATACTACATCCAACATTCAACGAAACATGATTAACTACAAATTCTGAGCATCAAAATATCTAAAAGACGAAATTATTTATGACTAGGTACGAGGGTCGTTCAATAAGTCCTTAGAAAAAGGTAGAAAAACAAAATATTTTGGGTAGATTTTTTTTTATTTTTCTGCATAGTCTCCTTTTATGTCTATGCATTTTTCCTAGCACATCTTCAACTTTTTTAAGCCATCGAAAAAATTTCGGAAGGTCCTCAAAATAGGCTTCTGTTTTGGCTATTATCTTCTCGTTCGACGTGATTCGTTTTTCGCCGAGCCATTGTTGAAGTTTAGAAATAAAAGGAAGTCACTGGAACGATGGTTATCATTTGTGGATGATCGGCCACGTTTAAACCCATTTACTCAATTGTAAACAGTAGCAAACAGAGGAACAGAAGGACCACGAGCAATTCAGCTTCGATATCTTTCGGTATTAAACTTTCTAAATAGAAGTATTTCATCACCAAACGAAACTCACTTTTTCCATTTTTCTAAATATACAAAAGTTTGTTGCTATGATAGCAAAAAAATGTTGCTAAAGAAACCACGTCACCAGTATAGTTGAAAATTTTACAGCAGTCTAATGAGAAATGACCCTTGCTAAAAGCAAACCTTTTGCGATTATATCATCGCCACCGATTGTATTTTCTAAGGACTCATTGAACGACCCTCGCATAAGATAAAATCTCTGTTGTCACTTCGCGAAAGTTTTTTACGATATTCATTTTGGAATGAAAAACATTACTCAAAGTACCATGGTCAGTTTTTCCTTAAATGTGAGAAGTATTACCAGTGTTTTTCATTCTAAATCAATTATTTATGACTTCCACGAGAACAGGTTGCCCATCATCACACGAGACGACGACCTATCGCGTTCAGAAGCGAGCATGACGCTTTGATGACAGTTTGAAGTAAACGTATTAGCTTTAGCCATGAGTTAGAGCAATTCATAAAATGCCTAACTACCCAGTTTCATTATAAATTCATAATTAATCAGATTCTAGTGAATTCCATCTCCTTTACTTCACTTCCTCGCCCGGAAGCTCGTACATTTTACCACTAAACAAAAATAGAATACAAGCGAATGATAATACAGTACACATTCTTTCCACTTATGGCATATAGAGAGGTAAACAGACTTTAAGTGACAAATGAACAGACAGAGGTGTGTCCAACCTGATGGTTGGTTTTTGATAGGTGAGGGTAGAGCTCACCCCGTACTAAGCCATTGGCGTGTGAAATTCATACATTCAGGGTAAGGAGGCCAGTTTATTTCCCTACGGGTCAATTCTGTAAATGTCATAGGCGTCAGAAGGGTGATAGCTATGACATTCGAGCGATTCCATAAGGTACCGTCATAAGGCTTATGACGCCTATACGGATGACGAGTGAACAGTTGCGCATCGCCAAGAAAATCTAGAATTTCGTACGCTGTTAGTCCTAAGAAAATGAGAAAAGCCAATGGGAACCTTCGACACATTACATCAGCTGCGACTTGGAGAAAATTTGTAAACAAATAATGAAGATGGAGTCCATTCAAGAGAGTATAAAAGTAAAATCTTTCGAAAGTAATTATTGCATGTCATGTACTGATGTTATTTTCATTCATGGATTCGTATTAATGTGGCTGAATACCAACTTAAGAACGAATGGGTTTTAGTTAATGATGACAAATCAAACGTAGTACCTACTGAAGTTCTACAAAACGGATGTAATCTGAAATAGTCCACTAAAATATAATGCTTTCGTGAATGCGTAGTGTTAGAAATACGATTTGATCACGTATATGTTCTCTTAGCGGCTCATATGGTTTGTAGTGTCATAATTTCATCGTACTGGCAGAGGAAATGATTAAGGGTGCATGAATAGAACTTGAAGTAGGATTAAAAGTGGGTAGTTCATGAAGTCAGATTTATCTTACAATTAGTCGAGCTTCAGTAAGTCATTCATAAGTAAGTCATAGGACTTCAGTTATTGTTGCATGACCCAGATGATTGCTGAAAGAGATCAATCACAAGCAATCGTTAGGGTATATTCAGAGCTTACCGTGATGTTACATTAAAAAGTATAAGAATATCCGTATAAAAATGAATTCCTTTAATGTGAAGAATTGCCTTATTACAGCTTCCCTGACATCTCCACCTATATTAGGTACAACAACCACCTCCTCCACAAATTCTAGCTGTGGGATATTCCCTCCCTGCATGTTGAGGCGGTGCATCAACACTAGGTCGTGCACCACGGTACATGAAATTATTATTTTTGCTACAAATTTGGCTTGTAGTGCAGTACCCTGTCTGAGTGCAGACATCGCCGAGTACTTTTCACTATTCCAAACAGTTGCTCAATGTAGTTTCGCGTAATGGGACATGAATCTTATTGCCGTCAGAATAAATCATTGCAAATAGTTACAAGTTGCATGCACTCATATGCACGGAACGTTCGAGTTTTCAAATACTGGAATGAACATTTTGAAATCACGTAACCAACCTGCAAATGGACTGGCGAACTATAGTCTGCCTAATTATTATTAGATTTTAGGGCTGGGCTGGGTGGTGATCTCTAGATCGCGAGCCAGTCCTTTTGAAATGCAGAAGAGAGTTCTAAAATATTCTTCGCTTATTTTAAAAGGATGTGTGTATCCCTCAACTACCGGCGAATAAGACAAAATTAACGTCGTTCTTGTCTTTGCCTTCGATCCTACTTCCTTGCTCTCCAAATAGCAAGGAAGTAGGACGCTTCCATTCTATCGATAATAAATATGTAAGGAGTATTTGCGTACTACAACGCTACAGATTCACAATTTTAATTACAATATCGCTATGCTTTTACCTGTCACCTTGATCTCTGTCCTTATTACAAAACAAAACCATAAGATATTCTGAGACCTTATAACGGCTATGACGGAGAAATTTGACCGTCATACGCTATGACGGCGAAGTTATGACGCCAATGACATTTACAGAATTGACCCGCTGGGCCACCGGCGATTTCCCAAGCATAAAATTGAGGAGGCGAGGCGAGGATTTTAGATGAGGGTGTCCAGAAAGCTTCTTGCCCGGGATTTGAACCCGGGACCCTCCGGTCAGCAGCTCAGAGCTCTACCAACTAGGCTACCACGACCCCCAAGTGACAATTATGGAGAGTAAATATGGAGTGAATAGAGAAGGAATGCATATTTATGAGCGATAGCGAGGCTATTGTCATAATGAATGAAACATTTGAGTAGATAATGGACCATTAATGGACTATGGGGAATAAAGTATAATAGGAAATACAATATTGCAGGCAACGTACTGTAGACAATGGGCCCCGGAGGGTCACGAGCGGTTATGAGGAGTTTCTTTGATGCAACAAAGAGAAGTGCACGTAAAAGCACTCAAAACCCAAGTCATTTCATTTAAGCAACATAGGAAGAATTAGCGCTTTACGAGCGTGAAGAAAACACTGTTGACTCAATGGAGAAGAGGAGTATTAGGTTAACACTACGACGCAAAATTCGTTAATAATAACGACGGTTAATAATAGATTAATAATTCGTCCACTTGTCAAACTGATACAAGATAGTGAAATATGTACGCCTTTTTTTTAGAGAAATAGCCAAAAAGAGCTGGGTAAAAGTGGACAACTCTCAAGAAGAGGCAAAATATGAAGACAAGAGTACAGTGGCGTACGGACGGACGGGGGGGATAGGGGGGGGGAGAGGGGGGGGGGGTTTAGGGTTTAAAACCCCCCTCCTAAACATTCCCGTAATTTGCAATATTTTGTATATTTTGCACTGACGTTTAGAATGTTGCTTATTGGGCTGAAAAAATATAGTTTCATAGTCTTCACGAAAAGAGAAAGTTAACTTTATTGTTGTTTTAGTGAATAATAATCTAAATGTCATTTTATAATGCTGCACATAAATATAAATGAAACCCCTCCCCTCCGGAAGGAAATCCTGCGTATGCCACTGCAAGAGTATGTATAAAGACAGACTCGTGCACAAAATAACGCTATCTATTTCAGTTTACTCCTGGGTCATTCCACC
This sequence comes from Platycnemis pennipes, assembly GCA_933228895.1. Lineage (NCBI taxonomy): Eukaryota > Metazoa > Arthropoda > Insecta > Odonata > Platycnemididae > Platycnemis > Platycnemis pennipes. Next base: position 119,149,375 of record OW121850.1, read on the forward strand.
AGAAATCAACCAGAGGTGGTTGCTGACCCATTTTTAATTTTTTTTATATTTTGTACATAGATAGGTGCATATATATAGATTACAAATCAGTTCTAGTTATATTTTTAGAGCAAACCATGTCCAAAATACGGGCATTATCGCATGTGCCGGCAGAGTAAAAATGTCACTTTTTGATGCTAGTGATTATTGCTACTAATTGCATGTTTTTAAAGTTACAGCAACCATTATTATATTAATACTTTTTAAAAGTATTGCTCTATATAAATATGCAAGAAAAAATAAATTAAAAAAAATGTTTAGGCATAAACGAGGGTGTCAAATTTCCGCATGAAAATTTTGTTTTTTTCACTTTTTGAAGGCCAAACATTCAAAATAGGGACCAGATTTCAAAACAGATCCTTTTGGGATTAATACTCTAAGTACACATGTATCACAAAAACAATATTTTGTTTTGATCCTGATTCCCCTTTACCCCCCAAAACAAATCCAAAATGGGTGGAAAATCAAAATTTGACATTTTCAAGGTCAAATATCTCAAAAGGGGGACCTAGTAATAATTATTTAAAAAAAAAAAAAAATCTTAGGAAACTAACGTATCATCATAACCTACACTGACTTCAAATTTGGAGTTGAGTTTTTGTGATACATGTGTACTTAGAGTATTAATCCCAAAAGGATCTGTTTTGAAATCTGGTCCCTATTTTGAATGTTTGGCCTTCAAAAAGTGAAAAAAACAAAATTTTCATGCGGAAATTTGACACCCTCGTTTATGCCTAAATATATTTTTAAATTTATTTTTTCTTGCATATTTATATAGAGTAATACTTTTAAAAAGTGTTAATATAATTATGGTTGCTGTAACTTTAAAAACATGCAAATAGTAGCAATAATCGCTAGCGTCAAAAAGTGACATTTTTACTCTGCCGGCACATGCGATAATGCCCGTATTTTGGACATGGTTTGCTCTAAAAATATAACGAGAACTGATTTGTAATCTATATATATGCACCTATCTATGTACAAAATATAAAAAAAATTAAAAATGGGCCAGCAACCACTTTCATAAAAATTGGTTGATTTCTGGTGGAATTACCCTCCTACAAAGCATGACGCCAATGGAGTCTGATCAGGTAAGTAAAGAAGAATATGGACAATTTCCAAAACAGACTCAGCATCACTCCGTTCCACGAGTCTTTCAATTCGGTCGACGGAGAACTTGAGTACGAGCAAGAAATACGATGGATAAGATCAGAGGGTGAACGCAAGCAGAGGAAACGTTAAAAGTGTTTTTAGTTTCGAGTATATATAGATATTAAAGATTTTATTTTCGAATTTGAAGGTGAGCTCAAAGAATAATAAGCTCGACTTAAAGAGTACCATGTGAAGATAAAATGTGGGCTCCCAATGAAAAATTACACTAGATCTTTTTTTTCTACGAGGATGACAAATGCCACTCTAACTGCAACAATAATTCAACACTATGTCAACCATCTCCTCACCGTCTTGACGACCAAAGGCATTGTTGAACTCAATTCTCATGCGAATGTATGGAAATGAGAAGCCCATAAAAATAAATGGGAAAAGAGCTGAATGCATTCACTGCCTACATTTCGCATCAACAAAATCCATGATGAAATTTGGAAATTTAATTTCGGGCACTTTAAGACAGGATATGAAATTTTGCGGAATGGAGGAGGACCATGTTTTTTTCCATTAGGCATGACACGTAGGTGTACGTATCCTTGGATCGACAAGCGATGCGTAGGAATCACACAATTGAATTTTGATTAATATGGAAGTGATTTATATGAAATAGGTACCAGTTTTGAGATATCGTGTATAGTATGCATATCGTATGAGGTCTGCGGCTGAAATAAAGGCGTCGTATACGGTCTTCAGGAAATTCTTTACCCTTAATTAAATAGCACGTATAGTCTTTCACGTTGCTGATAGAAATACGTAGCAGTATATCGGCACTGTCGATAGAAAATTTTGTCTGAATTATTGTACTGTTTGCAGAAAAGAAGTATAAACCTGCACTGTATACCAACTTTTCTATAATTGTAACAAAGCAATTCTACGAAATTATTCGAACCCAAGAAAGGATTCGAACTATTTTAGAATACCACCCTACCTAGCCATTGGCATGATTTTGAAACTTAGACGTCTCCAACCATTGGAAGAACTTGGAAGTTTCCACCATTTTCCATTCTTATATTATTTGTGGGTCGCCGCGGCCTAGCCGGTAGAGCGCTGGGCAGCCGACCGGAGGGTTCTCGAGTTCAAATCCGGGTGAAGCCACTCTGGATACCCCTACCTAAAATACTCACGGGTCAATTTTCTGTCAGAACTTCGTGTGAAATCGCAGGTGGCTCAAGGAAAGAAATTAGCCCCTACCTTCAATACGTGGATTTCGCATGCCAATGGCTTATTACAGAGTGAGCTCTATCATCATCCATCGAACCAACCTTGGGGTTGAACAACGAGAGAGTGAGTTAACAAATTATTGGAGTAAAAGGTGTATTGGTTTGGGTTGGTTTCCGTTTTTCCAAAAGAGGAAGGAGTATCGTTATTTATGCAAACACTAAATTTAGATTTTTCCTAACACTGCCACTGTTTCAGAAGCACGCCGTTTGTACTGCTCCAAATTTTATTCTGAAGCAGCCATCAAATAATGCTACACATTACTTATCATCACAAACATTACCAATTTATCAGCTTTCTACGATACAAAATGTTACACTAATTGCCTAATAAAATTTCCCTGTTTCACAGATAAGTAGTTTCACGATGTCTTAAGATTCATTTACAACTAATGGCCATGGTTTTACTCATGAATACAGGCAATTTTTAGGTAGAAATTGACCATAATGTAAAAATGAGCAATGGTGAAAATAAAAAAATCATATAGTAATCTTCATGCTACAGAATATATTGCGAAATTATTATAAAAAAGTGCATTGTTTTGGCTAAAAATAATCGACAAGAAAGTGTTATCAATAAAAACTGAGGTAGTTCCCAAGATTAAGACGCAAATAAAAAATTATGAGAACCAATTTGATTAGCACGAAAAGATTTAACGCCAATGACGGTTCAGTCACGTGACAACGTTTCTGTACGATGTATTTTTTCTCTCCACCTGAAATCCCACACTCCTTTACCGCACGTTCTTACTGGTTCCACTACCACTATACGGTTTTCCAAGGAATCCATGCGCGACGCAAATATGAAGTCAATTTGAGAAGCTTCTAAGAAAAAATATGACGTCATCCCGCACTAATATACGGCATCGTTTGAGACTTCCATGCGACGTGCCACGCAGACCGGAAATCCGGACGGTTTATAAGCCCAAGAAGTTCGCTCCGTATCCGAATCAGCGAGCTTCATTACACTTTATAGACGCATTTGCATTCGGGAAAAACGGTAAAAAAATTTGATACACTGAATTAAAAAACCGTGTCAGTTAGTGGTTTTACATTTTAAACCTCCTTCAGATTGCACCGTAGGAATGATTTATTTTTAGCCAACGAACACGCACAATTAGCCCACAGACACGCACCATGCAACGTTAACCACGTTGTGTATGACCTTCAGTAGCATTTATAGGCTTACGCTGGGTTGGATTTACCATAAGATAGACCATGGCCTAGGGCGCAGAGGCAGTGGGGCGTATGTACAAAAGAAATAGAAGTAGTGTAGAATTTGAATTAAATATTTGACGTAGTTCAAAGATTATGAAGAGTATAATAAGGGTTTATGTGTTTAAAAAAACGTTGCATATTAAATTGAAAGATACAGATCAACGTTTTGAGTGGGGAGAGAAAATGGAATTGCGTGCGCTCGCCTATGTCGTAGACGTTCAAATTCGGCCCTGAGCTTAAGTTAGGCATTCCGACATCTAGTTATAACCTTAGCAGTCAGATCACATTAACTTAACAACCCAACACCACTACTCTACGGGAAGTACATTCGAGATAGCCTTAACTATCATCAAATCATCAATGGATGCGAAATAATTGCTCAACGGGAAAGTTGAGGGAACCAAGCACACGAAACGAATAAAAAACATTTGCGGATTTGCTTCGTCCATTTCGGAACAAACAGGGAGTGGAGAATAACAAGACCCAGGGCTCAATACGCTCGTTTCCTTTTCGACCCGATGGCAGTTTCGTCAGCATACGGATGTGGTGGGTTCAGCCCCGAGGGGAGAGAATGTAGGGGGTATCGCGGGGTTAGTGCAGGGGACTGACGAGGAAACTGCGGCAAATAGGATGTTTTGAAAGGAAGGCCGGTAGCCATTATCTTTCTCTGCACCGGTTTCCGGGCTTGTTCCTCGGGGAGCGTTGGAAGAAGGGAGTGTGGAAGACGCCAGGAGAAGGGAAGAAGCTTGACGAAGCTGGCAACGGAGCGGAAGCGATTAAAAAAAAATCACGAGCGAAATGCGAAGCAAAATACTTGTCGGCAGGCTCAGTCACAGTTGAGGCGTTTGCGAATCTGCTAATGGGCTACCTAAATGCTGAAGTCGAAAAGCCACCTGACGGTGTCCGCATTGATAAGGCATCAATTTGACCACCAAGAATATTCACACATTGCCGCGACCAGCTAAGAGAACGATGACAGAGGCCAATCGACGCCATCTTTGAATTATGCGGTACTGATTACTCCTTTGCTCCACGATTTTTCCGCATGGGAAACGTCATAATAAATAACACACACGTGTTGAGAAATATCATTAAACGATAGAATCAGACTTTATAACTAGGGCAGAACAGAACTGCATAAGGAGGATAAGGACGTCATTTAAGTCGTTTATAAGAGCTAACTAATATCGCATCAGGCCTCTCTTTTGGCCAAGTCAATTGCACATTATGAACACTAGCTAGAACTGAGTAGACTATCGAGATAGAAAACGGCGCACTCGGAAAATTTTTAACCGTTTAACACCTTTTCTTTTATCTGTCTACATGCCCAGACGAAATATATCAGCAGGAATGAATTAAAGGAAAAACAGTAACGAAAGGAATGAATTACCAGAAGGAAGAGCAATGAAAGGGTTATGATCAAATTCGATCAATGTATCCAGCGTTAATACGAGACTAAATTTTTTGGTCTTCCTCGTTCAACATCAAAATCAGACCTCTAACCAATAGCCCACATATCCTAAAACGGCGCAAATGACCTCAGCTGTCGGACGCTTCCTCCGAATAACTACTCGTTCAAGACTTATTGGATAATGGACCACTAAAGAGTCTGCGTAGAATTTGAAGCTGTTTTTAATATTCACAGTTAACTTATCGGAGACACTTACTTGCCCCTAACATAATACAGTAAAACTTCACAGGGTGGAGCAAAAAATATTAACGAATCGGAAGTTGGTTCTAAATCCAGGAGGGGCAATTTCAACGGCAAGGTATAGACACCACATGACTTGAAACAATAACCATATCGATTTGTACATCTCCGTTCATAGCAGGCGTGTCCAAAATCGGTCATTACAAGTTTCCCTTCACTCTTTCGGTGAAACCCAATTTTATGATAAAAGATTTGCCTCTTGCGCAGCCGGCAACACTGGACCTATGTAATGAGTGTGTACAATATGCCAGTTTTAGATAATTAAGACTTTTTTCGTGAATATTCGCATTCTATTGGCAGTGATAAAGCAACTACTTTTGAACGAGGATCATTTCATCGACATTTATTTTTAACTAGAGATCGGTACAATAGCGGAAATTCCACAGAGAAAAAAATCATTCACCTTGACCGGGACTCAAACCCGGACCCTTGATTTCACGGTCAAGGCGAATGATTTTTTTTCTCTTTGGAATTTCTGCTATTGTGCAATTTCAGCAGGTAACATAACGTCTTCGCGGCAAGTTCGCGAGCTTTGACTTTGTTATAGAGATCAGTAATTAGAAGACTCTTTTCTTCCAAAATGCTAAGCAAAGATTGTTATTTAACATGCATAGAGAACGTCAACTGATTAATTTTCGTCTCACTATAGAGTGATCTTAAAGCTAAGGGTATAGGAATGGCCAGATGGAAAGTAAAAAGAGAATTCCATCATGACGGAAAAAGCGTTTAATCCGCCGAAAGGAGGACTCACAGATAGTTGGTGGATTCAATACGAGGGTCACATCAATTGTATTATTTCAGTTATAAGTAAGACAAGCCTATGACTCAAGGCACAAGATTGAGTCAAAAACTATATTGACGAACCGATGACGAACCAAGATATTTCTAATAATCAAGAGACTTGGAAATTGGAAGAAAGTCGTCCTTAGTTATTTTTTTAAGTTCAAAAAAATGAAAACACGCTTCATTATTATTCTCAATGCTGAAAGGAAACTCTTATATACGCGAAAACTCACTGCTAGGTTAAACTTCAGTAAAATAGATTCATGTGACTTTCCTACCGACATGGAACAAATAAGCCTGATAAATTATCCCATGTTGCAATGGTAGGTTATACAGCATGGCGTTCAATAAAGACGGATTGTCGAACAGAGTAATTCGAACATCAGAATTTCTATCACTACTCGCGGGCATGGGATTTTCGGCTGGAGGGTCCGAAAGAAGCTCTGTATTAAGATTTGAAACCAGCATCCACCGAGTTACCGCACCACGCAATATTCTCAGGTTTATCACTTAGTTGAGTGGGAATTCATCCATGGGGTACTCTGTAGAGATGGGAGAGTTAATTGAGTAAGTTTATCAGCCGTCGGTCACTCAAGAGAAAAGTCTTCAGCCATGAAAACAACTCCGTTTCCCGCCTTTTTCCGGACGTCAACTCATCCACATGTATCCACCACATCAGCGGTTCCCAACCTTTTTCTTCACGTTCTTACCCCTCGGCTGTCCATTTCCCTAACCTACAACCCTTATCCATGACCAAAATAAAATCCATCCTCATGATGAAAATTCTTGGAACTTATGCCGCAAGGAAAAACACTTTGTATCTTCCACAGTTAAAAATTTAATAGACGATCTGATTACACTGAACAGACGAGATCATCCAGGTCTGATCCTGACGATGTCGACTGCTCGATGAAAACTGGTCGTATAATACATTTTTAATAGTGGAAGCCACAAAGTTTATTCCTTATAGCATAAAGAAGTTCCACGAAGTAACGCATGAAACAGTTTTAACTGTATACTTGGAACTTATGTAACTTCTGCTCCCTTAAAATTAAACAAATAGCGTAGTCACAAACAATGTGATGGTTTACTCCTCGATAATGTAATGTCGCCTAAGCCTTTAAAAGCCTCTGCATGTTTCGCCCATAACTGAACGTAAAATTTCACACGAACGAATGTGCTTACGAGCCACCAGTTTATCAGAAGGTACTTACAGTCGGCGGACAAATTATGTGAATTCAAGTTTGGATACAAATAACCGAATAACAGGAGAGCATACAGGGAAACTGACACGGTAATTTTCCTTATTTAATTCTCCATTATTTGACGGTAAAACTATCACTTCCGACCATAGTTGGGAAAGTTACCAAAAAAATTAACTGATTAAAGTTAATCTCTGTAAAAAGTCACTAGTTAAAGTCATAAGATACTTGTCTGAAAAAGTAACTGATTAAAGTTTTAAAAAATTATATTTTACGTTAAAAGTTACTTTTTCAGTTAATTTGACAAAATGGATGCTGTGGTATATAAAGGCCTTGATGGTTTTTTGTTTTGACAAACAAAGCTATCACTGAAAACTGTCATTGTGGTTTCTTCCATTCGTATCCATTTGCTTAAAAATATTTGCAATGGTAATTTTCGTTGCAATACCATTTAGTGTCCAGAGCGTCCAGAGTGTTGTTGGTCAGGTTTCCTATTGTCTAATGAATGTATTCGTTGATTTTTCTGAGGTGAGGCTCCGATTCCGGGATTTTTAAGGTGCCGTGAATGGAAGACCTTCTGATGAACCATGGTGTGTCTGTAATTTCTCAAAAGATTGCCTAAGAGGTAGGAAGGTTAGTTTTTGATAACGATCCCCACATTGCGATGTGAAGTATCCCTTCACAATTGTAAAATTTCAGTGGAATCGGCTTTGTTATATAGAGTTACAGTAGATGCTGAGGGTGCGCCTGCGCACCTTTTCTCGCGATTCACTGGAGGCTGATGCATTGACGAAGCAATGTCGCCGAGTAAGGCATACGTAGACTGGCGCATCGTAACTGATATCTATATCTACGACATACCCTGCAAGCCACCTCGAGGGTGTGTGGCAAGGGGTGCATCAACACCAGGAACAATGACACAACAAACAAAAATGAACAATACAAATTAATGATACGTTAGTTTGAAAGAATCCCTCCCCCTCGTTATCCGTCATAGGTTTTTTTAGGCGACCATTCTTTCTCGGCTTCAACTATGTAGTATAGACGACATGATGTCACAGAGTTAGGCATACGAGCCCTCCAGGACGTATTCGCGTGGTTTCCTGTTTTCTCGTCTGAGGGTGCGTTCCTAAAACTTTGGCGGTCACTCCCCTCAGCCCCGCTTACGTTTGGATTCATTCGTCTGGGCCTATTCATTGCATTCTTGCACAACTACCCTTGCATTCCTCATTACCGTTTTATTTTCCCATTTGTCTGTTGGGCAACCTTTCCGTCCAAGTCCAGACAGTTCAAAATTTGCAAAAATTGAACAAAAAAAATTAACTGGAGTTAGTTTTGCATCAGTTAATGCATAATTTTAAAGATTAAAAGTTAACTCTTCTAAAATGTAACAATTAAATTAAATAGTTAACCAATTTTTAACGATTAATTTTAATCGTTAATCCCAACTATGCTTCCGACATGGTTAAACTTTCTTCTCGTACCCCTGAATCGTCAAGTGGTACGCGTACTCCATGGGATACGAGTACCCGGTAAGGTTTGGAACCGCTGAAAAAGATTACGGGGTCGGTCGTTCATGGATGATGGCGAACCTTTACGACGTGACTCCCAGGGAATAGACTTTAAAATGCTTTCGATTAAGAGCGGGAAAGGTTCGACCATAGTCCTTTGCGGCGCCTGTCCCTCGGAGAAGGCACCCCGAAACATGGGTGCGTATTTCGAAAGATAATCTCGTCCGGGGCGACGCCCTAGCCGCCGCCACAGTCTCCGAACCGCGCGTCGTCCCTCCTCGGGCACCCCTCCCTCCTCCGCTTATCAAGCGGGCGCAGACCGCCAACTCTTCCTCCCAACTCCGCGTCCACTCCCCAAACCCTCTCCCGAAAACCCTCTCGCTTGCTCCGAAGGACTCGACGTCCGACGCGAACTCTTCCGAGGCACCGCCGTTACAACACCGCTATTGCAAAACGAAAGTAGCGTAATTTAAAAAAAACACCGTGCAAGCAGATAAATGTGTGATTGCAATAAAAATCAATTGTTTTTTTTGTAATTTTTCAAATAATTTATTGGCTTTATTTTTTTTATAGAAATCTGAAGTTTAACAACGACAGATAACAATATCAAGCACACAAAGTCGGGTCATCGGATTTTTGGGCTTGATAATCGACTCTTTTTTCCTATGGTTAATCTAGAGCAACGAAAATTTTTGTTTCTCATTGATTAACATGGAAGGGAATATTATATAAGATACATTTCATAGCATTATATTGAATAGTTCTCTCACTTGGAAGATATAGCTTCAAAATAACAGGCGTCACAACATTTTTTTACAGACAGTAGCCAATTGAACAAAAATGTATCTATCGTTCCACGCTAATTTCTTCGGTAAATTACAACTGAAATTGTATTGACTCAAGGATGACAATGTGCGTAGAGACCGCATGGAAAAGCGGTAGCCACTCGGACCCCATATTAATTTTTTGCTTGATGAATTAACAGAGAATAGGGTTGCCGTAGTGACTATAGTACTGTTTTTCCGAGGGTCGACGTTCAAATCCTCGCTGTGGCAGTTTCTCAAGTGGTACACCGGCCACTACTTGAGTGTTCTGTGGAGGGTAGGTACTTGACGTTCATTACTCAGACCGTCGAATGGGACGTTGAGAAGTGGACCCCTTAATGTCCTTTGTTTAGAGCAGGCTAGTGGCGACGATGGGTTTCTCTCCAGCCTTCTTCTACTCTCAGAAAATTACTTCCTCTTCTTACTTGCCACCTGTTTTTGATAGCGCAAATAACCTTAGTTGTTAGTTCCTCCCCTAATAAAAACATGGACGTCACTTAAAAAAAAAAACATAGTTACACCTAACACCGAGTTCAACTCAAAAGTCAGTTTGTCTGGAGGTTCCACCGTGGCTCCGCGATTCAAAATCCCGCAAAACAGCTTTGTTATTTAAAGAATAAATACCGATCCAGAAAAACACCTATGTGGAAAATCATCAAGAGGGCGATAACGCATACACAATAATTGTATGAGTATGCTACCATATAGCGCGTTGTAGTTGCATTCTAATTTTTACAAGCTCAAAACTCATTTTGACTTCGGAACATGACTGATGTGTTGTTGCCACGTTTAATTTACAATGTGAGATACATGCTCAATCCCGCTAATACGTGTTCTAAAATAGGTTAAATATTTTAAACTTATTTTAAACTACTCCCTTGCAAATACAACTCTTTGTTTTGAATTTTATTAATATTAGTATTTTTGAAAACTGTTTGGCAACAATGACTGTGCTGCCATTTGGAAGCATTGGTATTAATTACACCATGTCAATAACCAATGAAATATTTAAATTACACAACAATTATAAGAAGGAACTTGGTAAGGTATATTCCTTAATTAAGTTAGTAAATAGGCTTGTAAGCCCGTTCCGTCACAAGTACCGTTGCCAATGATAAAACATAATGTAGCGTCACTTTCATGTAACTAAGGCTTTTCTGCTTTTTTTCGAGCAAACATTTATTAATATCAATTAAACTTGTGTGGTAAGGCGAGCACTTTTTTACAATGCTAAATTCTTTATAAAATTCCGCATCTTATATTAGTTTTTCGTCAAAACGACATTTCTCTTCACATTATTAATCTGCAAATTTTACTGCAAGATCCATACTCTGCCAAATAGCCACGTATAAAATATCTGATTTTCAACATTTTTTTTTCAAATATATGAAGGAAATGCCTCATTATTTTATTGCCAATCGATAGAAGGACCAAAAAATTTTTGTACTCAAATTTTCACAAAAATGACATCTACCTACTTCATAATTCGGTGGAGCCTCCTTAAGCTCAACAAGGACTAGGCCCGACGGCGCGCCGCGGCGTGTGATACACATCAACATAAACCTGATAGTGAAGCCAGTTCCTTCTTCTGAGCCACCAGCAGTTTCTCAGCATAATATGCTACCCAGTACAACCTCATAACTAGAGCATAAATTAATGTGTTCCAAAGCGTCTCCTAGAATCTAACCTAAGACTCCCCTGCTTGGGATAAGATAGATGATTCTGGTGTCCTATCCAGGATTCGAACCTGGGATCTACGAATTGTAGTTCTATTCTCTCTACTCCTATGGCTCACACTTCATCCTTTTCGACATTATCACGACATAAAAATCTGGGCAAATCATCGTACATACGATGCGCATTTTTCAAGGAAATGAAATGGCTCAAAAAAATAAGTAAAATGAAACGATAAAAATGACGCTGCATTCATCCTCTAGGCTGGAAACAGTTACTACTAAAAATATACTCTTCATCTTATCACCATATTTTCCACCTCACTTTCACATCTTGGAGACTGTCATCAGTGATAGCGGCAAACGGCATAGATAAAATGGAGGAAATTCTCATTTGTCTTGACTCACGCATTTCCGATGGAACCTCCGCAAACGTCAGCTTACGGCAACGACGCGGATCTAATTTTTGAGCTCAAATGAACATTTTAGCCTTCAGTTTCTGACGCAAATATTATAAAAGTCCATTTTCGCGAGTTTTGGCATTGAGAAACGATTACCGCATCGTGGTCATCGACACACTGCACAGAAAAATTGCCCAAACACAGTGAAGGATGAATGAAAAATAGTCTCAGCTGTATTTCTCTACACTTCGACATACACTTCTAAGTATTAAATTTCCCTGACATTGGCTAACCACATGGATCAGATTCAATGACAACGTATGCTGTAACCATAATCTGCAACTATTGCTAGTGATACCTACAATGAGAGGTGATTTGTAACGAACTTAACGGAAGATTACCACCCTTTGAAATACGTATTGCGTCAATCAGAGTAGAATATCGAACGTAGCGACTATTAGGGCTCATCCATATATTACGTAACGCCCAGTTTTTCCCTTTTTTCGACTTCCACTCTCATAATATAAAGCTGAATTCTATAAGACCCACCCCCCTTAGTCACGTAAAGCTGACAATAAACCCTCTTTTTCGTGAATGATAAAACATTTGATAGTTGAGGTATTTCAAATGACGTTTTGTCATTTGAAATACCTCAACTATTCTTCAATGATATTATCTATTCACCAATAGTTATTTGTATCACCGTTATTATTTGAACAAAGAATGAATTTATAATGACATTATCCTTCTCCTAGCGTAACGGAAGGCCTGGACACCCCTGATTGTTGTTGGTGCATCATAAGGTTTGGCCTGAACCCTTCCCCAGTCAACTTTACGTAAATTATATAATGTCCTTAAGACTTTTGATATCAACATAACAGAAAACATGTCGGAAGGTTGGGGCAAAAATACGGGTCTAGCAAACCGCCGATTGGCATTTGCAAATAGTGTTGTACGTAACATTGACAAGAAGACATATGCTACATTTACCTCGTGAAGCCGCATTCAGACTGTGCCACTAGTATAGAGGATCCATAAGAGGAAGTTTAAATTGAGGTATATATTAGGACGTGAACATAGAAATCCGCGAGATTAGTAAAGCGTCGTTTTGATACATTTGCCATAGCCTACTAGAAGAACTACTAGGATGGGAATGGTCATCAGACCGTAGGTTAAACTGCCGGCATTCATGCTCGCAAGTTATTATTTCGAGCACGGACGCATGAAAATATGCTGGTTCAAACTGTGCGATTAAATATCTCGAGTAAGAGGGTCCTAAATAAAGCTGTTCAAGGTGACTGTCGGTCTTCTTTCATGCATGCAACTCCGTACAGGGAGCGGGTGACGTGGCAGTTGCTAAGAGGAGACGAGAGGTGTGTTTTATAGAAGTCCGGGGTGTTGTAAAGGTTAAGGGTAAATTAAGGGTTTTGGTTATTAATTATGAACCATTATGCACGATAAAATGCAGAGAGTGTATATACATAACTCCTTCCGTAACTTTTCCGTTACTAGATTTTTCCAATGGCACTGTTGTCTGCCATAACAAACATTGTTTTATAGAAATATTTTTAGAAAGACTTGAACCCGAAACTCCCTTTTTTCTTCGTGGAAATTCTCCTATTTTGTTGGAACTCTCCACAACGGTAATGGGAAAAGATAACTGAGGTGGTTTCCCGTTGTCATCATCTGCAGTGTTTTTATCGCTATCTATAATAAGAAGACCCTGAGAGGTTAAAGACCTTTTGCCAAACGCTCACCTGAGAACAGTCACTGCGTGGACAGTGTTTCACCAGGTATCTGCCCATCGACCAATCGAACAAAAGAGTCCCTAATTGAACCAGAGGGGGGCCTACCAGGGGTATCTTTCATTACTCCCGCCAACGAAGCTGTAGGAGGCAGCGGGCAATTCATTAGCAGTATGCCCGTAGGCATTAGTCTGGAGACCAATTATGGGCCGTCCAATAATGACGCAACGCTGTAAGGGTCGCGCCAGCCGGAACGATACTAGATAGACAGCGAGAGAGGGAGAGGTCAGCCTTTCGCTACATAGACGTGGAGTACGTAGAGTAATAAATACTAAAACTCACAGCTTATTCAAATAATAATAATATAATAATCAGGAAATTAATAGCATTGAGAAACATACTGAGGCATTCATAAAGAATATTTATTTTAAGATTCACATAAAAAGAGAAGGTTCCTTGGCAACATTACGTAATTTAAGGGGGGTCTAAGAGAATTTTACGTTATCGGGGAAGGGGGTAAAAAAATGTGGAAAAACAGCGTCACTTAATACTGGATGGCCCCTTATTAAAGTGTTATTACGTGTACTTCTACCCTGTATCCAGAAATTCACCTCGAGTGTTGGCAGACGAACATGCATCTTCACCAAACATGCAAACTATCGCGTTTCAAGGATTATGAACTTCATACACGCAAAATTTAGTTCAAGCGAAACGCAAGTTCTTTTACATTAGCGTACGCGTTAAGTTTACATTTACAGGAGGTAAGTCCTCGGCACAAGTTGGTACTAGTTACGTCCCGAAGAGCTGCTCCACAAATTGAATTTGTCCGAAGTCAAAAACGTTTTTCTAGACATTCACCATGATAGTTAAGCTAAGGCATACAGCGCTTTACATGTTTACTTCTACGTAAATCTACTCAGCCCCGAGTTCTCGCTCGCCGTGTCGCCAGCTGCAACGGTCAAATAAGCCTTTTATACGCTGCCGCCCATTCTGCCGCCATATTAGAAATTCCAGAACACATTTGAATTTGATACAAGGACATGTAGTCTCGCATCTATGAAATTCGAGATTTACTGCATTACAATAATTAGGATTCGAAATTATAACATTCCTACAATTTTCTCTTCTATCCCTCATCGAAAGAAGTCACCCATATATAAACGTACCACCTAGAATTATTTCATTCCCATCTACTCCTCCCATGATCAGAATAACACCCCTAACCTGCTATTCCCGGGGCCGCGCGCGGGTCCCGTCTGGGTCGGATTTTCTCCCCTCAGGGTATGACAGTGCGTGCTGTGCAATTGTTAATTAAAATAATGGTTTCAGATTTCACTTTGTGGAACTCTGACATACTTATTTATTTTTCATAACCCAGGTCCTACTTAATTAACTTGTTCCCTCCTAATTCACCCCCTTGTAATAGTAGGCAAACACTAATTATAATAACATTAACGAAGAAACAAATCTCCCGCGATATACATTGACAACTACGAGAAAGCAACTTACAAACGTTTTCAAAATATTGAAAAAACAATAAATAAATCGTTTCACTCCAATGAGGTTGCGAAACCCCATTTTGAAAATAATCGCTGGGTTCGATGCGCGGCCTATCGTCCTACGATGCATGCGACTAGCCAGTCTTCCACGGACAACGAGTTGATCAGTAATACCTAGTAGTTCCCAATGAAAAACAGCCACGAAATATATACTTTGTCGTGTGTGGGAACTAGAAGCGGATTTTGTTTTACTATGATTATTATTAATTCACATTATAATAATTAATGCGACTGCAAATCTAAAAAAAATCTCAAAAACTGTCCTTGTGAAGGTGGTTCCACCAAATTGTGCATATAATGCAATCAAAGAGAAACTTATAAACCTTTTAACACAGGAATTCGTGGGCACTTCACAGATGGTGAGGGATGACAAAACTATCGCAAGGCAACCAAAATTCATATACGCTACATGAACCCTGTTGGACAGTGCTAAATTCAATGATTAACTACATTCACAGCACGGAATATGGCGATTTGATAGCAGAAAAGGGTATTCTACAATGATCCACATGAAATTATGCTGTACTAAACACTTTATTTATCCTCTTAGCTACGGATTATACTGCCCATTTACTGCATTTATATATTATTTCCTTTGCACTAGAAGTCCGATACTCAAATATGTATGAGGGATATGTTTGTACCACAATGGTACCGGGAATGAATAATACCCATCAGGAATTCTTACAACTGGTCCCAATTTAAAAGAAACCACAAATAAAACGTGAAATACCATGAACATCAAAATGTACATACCAATTGATGAAGGAAGATTTTCCAGCAGAATGGTTTCCGATGAGCATTATAACAATTTTCTTTCTGGGAGCCACCAATGTCAGTCCAAACTGCTCGGCGACTTTTATGAGCCCTGCAAAGAATATAATAACCTATGATACAAGGTGGTTTGCGGATGCATAAATATAAAGCGATTGGAACAACCTAAGCTAAAAACTTGCGATGCTTCACAATAAGTAAAAAAAATAACATTATTTTATACATACTGAAACCTGCAAACAGAAGAAAAACATTTCTCAAACCATAATAAGTGTTACAAATACAGTCCCAATAACTTTAATACTTATTTACAACTATTTTAAGGGAATGCTCAAATATTTACTCCGACAAATTACGCAGAAAGTGTACCTATTCTTGATAAATGATTATACTGATTAGCAGCAAAGTAAGCAAAAATGTAAGAGTAACACATTTGTGTAAAAAATACATAACCTTTCCCCAGATATTTCTTTCACATAATAGAAAAAACATGAAGTTCGTTAGCTACACAGTGAATTACAGACCATGCAGCCAATAGCCGTAACATATTCAGAGATCTTTATGGCTACAGCTCTTCAGGAATAGTTCAATCTTTTTCGGCTCACTTGGCTATTGTACAGCGGCAGCAATAATCAAGAGGACCATAAGGCATTTTCAGGACGGTGTTCTTTCTTTCTTCATTAGAACAAAAGCAACACGTGCCAATGGAGCCAATTCATTCCTATTGAGTACGGACTACACCTTACTCTTCACTAATCGTGAATTCTTCATCATGATTGATACTCAACTTATTGCGCCGGTGACATTAATACAATCAAAACTCCCTTAACTAACACCTCCAAATAGCGGACGTCACTTGAAAAAGAAGTTTTTCAATCGCCAGCAGCAGACCATGGAGACTTATGGAACTAACACCTCCAATTTGCGGTCAACAGAGAGACATATTATTCCCTCATTTCCCTTCATTAACGGACAGGCTCAACGAGCTATCCCATAAACATTCCTCTTCCCTTGATCAAATATCCCCACATCTTGAAACAAATATGTAAACCTCCAGAAAATACTTCGTCTTAAGATTTAGCGAGTTGGCTGTATATTTACGAGTTCTAAAGCTACTGCTTGTCCTTTAACCTCACCGCTTACTACGCTGCTACTTATCCAGTTATTATCTTTTCCAGTGGCCATGTTTTTGACTATTGTTTTGATCACGATGATGCCGGAATATCTTTAAGAATCGCCTTTAAGTCTCCCCGGCAGTTATCACCTATCTAAAAGAACGGATATTCTTCGGTTACTTTACGTTCATCCCCAAAATGTTGAGCCCATAGATATTATACTCCATACACCTATAAGGCTGTTAATCTTGACATAGAAAGAGAGTCGCAGAGGTGTTAATGACCTAGAAGTCGAAGTCCCCATCAAAATACTGATATCTACCTATGATGATGCCATATGGTTGCTCGATGGGTAAAAAATGCATGATCATTTAATTGCATTATTGTTTTGTTGTAAGGAAATATTTTTGAAGGATTAAGGACATTAAAGTTAAATGCAAAGTTAATATGCCTTTACAGTTCCATTCACAGAAACATGTCACGGAGGAAACACAACCGGGAAATAACTAGCGTAACAAACTTTAGATTAGGAATCGCAAAAAGGGTTCTAGTCAAATGCGATGAGAGAGTACGAGAAAGAAACTATGTATTTTACACTTGTCAGGCCTCATTTTGAATATGCCGCTAGCATATGGGATCCGTACGAGTAAGGTATTATAAAGCAATTAGACTGTGTGCAAAGGAGATCAGCTAGATTTGTAAAAGGCCGTTATTATATTTGCATTAGCGTTACCAGTTTAATAGAAGAACTTGGATGGGAATAACCAGCAGAATGCAGGTTAAAATTCAGGAAAAACCTTGCAAGTAAATTTGGATCTGATTTGTTCACAGATAACGTTAGATATATATTAAGAACCTCTTCGTATTATGCTAGGTTTGATCCGATTAACAATATTAGAGAGGTAGATTGTCGTAACGATAGATTTAAAATGTCATTTTTTTCTGCGTACCATTAGAGAGGACAATACGCATAATAGCAAAGGGATAGGTAGGTGAAATATAGTTAGAGTAGTCTGTAGTGCATGATGAATGCAATAAAAACCAATCCCTTTAATACTAAGTAGATAGCATATGATCCTATTATCTAGAATGTTTCCATGTAGTAGCCTAGTTGCATGTCAATAGTCATGTTTGGTGACCTTCACCCCCTGCCACACACCCTCATGGTGACTCGCAGGGTATTTTGTAGATGTTGATGTAAATAGCGGACAACTATCATAAGTGGATCATTTTTCCGGTCCCAAACATGTCCACTATTGGTAGATATGAAAGTATTTCGTTTCCGAGTCGTAGCAGTCAATCCAACTTTTATTCTTTGAAGTGGTCACAAAGTTCCGGTTTATATTTCTACATGACTCCCAAACGACATCACTCTTCAGCCACTATTGCATCAAGTTACTGGATAAAATGTTAGCCCCATAAGTCACGCACACGAAGTATAGACAAGCGTAGGTACGTCGAACATCAAAGATCCCCGCCTGCTCCACTTTCACTAGTACTGGAAAATTTAACGCCACACCTAACGACAAGGGACACTGTTTAGCTAGGCAAAATTCAACTGATGATTCAAACTTTTTGTCACATTACTTTTTTCCACTTCAATATCCGACGAACACTGAAATTGTATGCATAAGTAACCTCAGTTACTCGACTAATTGACGATACTGAAACACGATCACTTCTCCTAAACCGGACGTAGCTTTTGATTCCCAAAAACTGAATTCAAATAATCAACAACATCGCAAATTTTAACAACGTAGTTTCTAGAATACAGAAAAATACAGTTTTTGATGGAGGATGTAAACCGTATTAATTTACTATTACTTACATTTCTTATTTTGATATAGCTTCAAGGAAATAATTTTCGAACGGCCCTATAAATATACTAAAGGACAACGAAAGTTTTGGATTCCCATTTTGTGAATCAAGAATGGTGAACCATTATACTTCAAATAAGTATACTTCAAATACTACTTAATTAAATTTAAAATTATTAGATCCATCTGTACTGAGCACCATAACATCAGTTATCACTTCAGTGGACTCGCTTGTCTTTTTGCAGTTAAAAGTAGACTGATAAATAATAATCATTTAATAATGTCATTATACAATAATAGTAATGTAAACAATACAAGTAAAATGAGCAATGTATTCCGCATATAATATATTACTAGCCGGTTAATAAGCACAGAATGCAATACAGGTTTATTTATGGAGGTGTTTCTTTCCATATTTCTTAAAAAAATACTGATAAGAAGAAAACACGTACAAAAATTAATTTCAATTATAAGAATTCCAAAGAAGCTGCGTCATAATACTTGTAAATAAAATGTAACAAATGCACACGATAAGACTGGATTTGGATTATGTGGTTACCGGGGAAAGTGACTACCACCCCGAAAGCACGTGGTCGAGTCCCGGCAGCGGTAGATATTTTCAAGTTATGTTACGATACCATAGTTAACGCTACATGGAGAGCACTTCAAGATTCTCATACTCATTCGTTCTAGATTTTCATACTTATAGTAATAAGTACTCAAATTACTCATCATTTTAAGTATGCTTGAAGTAATAATACTTATTAGATATTAATATTTAAAGAAATGAAAAACTCCGTCGATTGGGACGTGAAGCTGAGCATCAATTGGCGCATTTCGTTGAAGGCAGTCTTAACGTCTAAGTGACGCCGGGTTTCACTCCACCCCTCTTCCGCACCTTGAACATTTTCACTCGGCGCCCAACTTTCCGCCTACCCTCGGCGGAGGCGGAGAGTTGGGCGCCGAGTGAAAATGTTCAAGATGCGGAAGAGGGATGGAGTGAAACCCGGCGTCACTTAGACGTTGAGACTGCCTGCAACGAAATGCGCCAATTGATGCTCAGCTTCACGTCCCAATCGACACCAACTACCTCAGTTATCGCTAACCTTCCCATAACGAATACAACTAGTAAATCATATGTGCTTCATTGCGCGGGTCCCATCATTTTACTTTTACTATGATTGCTGAAAATAGTGCATGCAAATATCCCAGCAACCTCAAATATTGAATTCATGATTCAATAAAGATAGTATTTGAATGTTATGGGCGGAGTCGTGACACAAAGTGATATCCGCAAGAAGATTAGTTAAATTGTCCCGCTGGAGAGAGAAGGAACCACGCGTTTAGCAGGCAATCTTTCGCACGCTCCAATATTTCTATGTATTTTATCACAGACTTATCAAGCATAAGGGAAAATTTGACGGGGTAAAGCATTCAGATTTTTAAGTATTCGATGCAGGACATTTTGATACATCGAAGTATAAAATACGGGACTCCTTTAAAATACGCTAACGCGGCTAGCGTATTTCTTAGCACATAGGGAATAGCATATATTGAAGAGGTACTGTAGTAGTATCAATTCTTAGATAGATCAAGGTTTTACCGTGCATAAAATTATGATTTTTTAATGAAATTTCAAAAGAATATTCATTCTAATCATATGCATACAAATTGTGTGATAATATCAATTCAGTAAACGATTAATGAACAACACCAACAGCACACTTTTGAGTCGAATGAGTATGTTTTGTATGTCAATGTAGAATTATGGAAAACATGTCTCACAAGTGTTAGTAAAAGGAAACTTTAGGCAAAATATAATTTCAATAAAAAATATTTTTCCATTTTTAAGGTAAAAATACCGGTATCATGTAGATACTAAAAGTTCTTATTTTAGTATCTACAAGGTAGGTACTTGCACATGGTAAAAGACACACATGGTAATAGACTTCTAACGACCGATAACATCACCGACCACTTAACAATTAAGAGCCATAGTGCGCGCAATTCGTCGTCCGGTGATCATTTATGAAATGGTCGTGTAAATCATAATTTATATTGTCATATTACACAAATTTGGGAAAACTATGTTCATCCACTAACGCAAAAGGTTTTCTAAGTGTTATTGGTGATGTCACACGGGACAAACCAAACCAATTTTGTGAATGCGGGACGTTTTCCAAGGATCATCACCATACCCGCACAGTGGTGCCCGCATAGCAGCCAAAGAAGGAACATCATCATAAGTCATCAATCCTCAAATTAGTTAGACGCAGCTTCCCACTCTATTTTTCTGTCGGCCAACCATTTCATTGTGACGTAATTCTTCTCTTTTGCATCCCTTACAACCTGTTCCATGTATCTCATACGAGGCCTGTCTATTCCAAACCTCCCATTCACTTTTTCTCTCGACGATTGTCTTCATCAGGCCATCGTGTCTAAAGATATGGCCGATTAAATTGTCCCTTCTTCTTTTTAGAGTTGCCAGCAGACTTCTCTTTTCTCCTACTCTTCTTAGGACTTCCTCGTTACTTACTCGGTCGATCCATTTAATCTGCAGCATTCTTCTGTACAACCACATTTCGAATGCTTCCAACCTTATCTTCTCCGCTGCTCTCATCGTCCATGCCTCACTGCCGTAGAGAAACATACTCCAGATGTATGTTCTGATGAACTGTTTCCTTACTTCTACGCTTGTATTACCAGCTGTAAGTAGATCCTTCTTTTGATAGAATGCATTCTTCGCCTGGGCTATTCTGGTAACTATTTCTTTCTTGCTTCATCCATTGTTGGTTACTCGGCTTCCAAGGTAACAGAACTCTTTCACCTCTTCCAGCTTTTATTTCCTAGTTTAACGTTGTTTTGGTATCTTCTCTCTTGTTGCACACCAGTATCTTAGTCTTTTTCTTATTGATTTTCAGCTGATATCTGGCCATTGTCCTTTCCAAAGTTGTTAGCATGTTATTCAGTTCCTTTTCTGTCTCTGCTATGAGTGCTATATCATCAGCGAATCTTAGCATGCTAATTTTTTCTCCATAGATATTCACCCCAGAAGACTTCTCTTTGATTTCCTTGATGGCTCTCTCGATACAAACATTAAAAATTACTGGAGACAAGTGCACAGCCTTGTCTCACTCCTTTCCTTATTCTTGCTTCTTCACAGCTGGGTCCAGATTTAATCACAGCTACTTGGTTTTTATACAAACTGTGGATAATTCTTCAGTCATTGTAGGACACTCCAATTCCTTTCAGAAGTCCAAGAATTAAATTCCAATCCACGTTGTCAAAAGCCTCTTCTTAATCCACAAATGAAATGTAGGTTGGTTTGTTCTTCTCCATTCTCTTCTCTATGAGTAGCCTAAGGGCCAATATTGCCTCTCTTGTACCCTTACTTTTTCTGAATCCAGATTGATCTTCATCCAAGAACTCCTCTGCTTTTCATTCTATTCTTCTGTAGATGGTCCTTGTCAATATCTTCGATGCATGTGTTATCTGGCTTATAGTTCTAAAATAATCGCATTTCTCCGCTCTCTTCTTTTTGGGAATAGGAATGATCATGTTTTTCTTGAAGTCCCTGGGTATTTCTCCAATTGAGTACATGTCGCAGATGTTCTTGTAAAGATGGGTTAATGTCTTCTGTCCTGCATGTTTTATAAGTTCTGCAGGAATATCATAAATTCCAGAAGCCTTATTCATGCGAAAGACCTTTACTGCAGCGTCAAATTCTGATCTTAATATTGATGCTGCCATATCATCCTCTTCGACTTCGCTTTCCTCTTCGATCACTTTCGTGCCGAGATTTTTTCCGTTGTATAACTCTTCCAGATATTCTTTCCATCTCTTCACTTTGTACTAATTTTTAATCAAAATTTCTCCATTCTTGTCCCTTATGGCATTGCATCTTATGCTCCGTTCTTTGAAGTGGTTCCTCACTATTCTATAGGCAGCTTCCACTTTTCCAAGAGCAAAGTTGTTTTGTGCATCCTTGCATAGGCTCTTCATCCATATTTCTCTAGCTTTCCTGGCTTCGCGACTTATTTCGTTCCTTATTCTTTAGTAGTATAGCTGCCCTTCTTCCGTTTCCGCATTCTTGTACTTTCTTCTTTCTTCAATCCGGTCTAAGACTTCTTCCGTGATCTATGGCTTCTTCTTGGCAACTTTTCTTCTTCCAAGAGCTTCCTTTGCGGCTTCCTGTAGTCTACATTTAATATTTTCCCAGCGCTCATCCACTGATTTCTCAGTCAAGTCCTATGTTGTTTCCCACTGCTTTTTGAAATTCCTGCTGGCGTTAGCCTCCTTTAGTTTTTCTATTTGCCTTACGTTCAACTTCATTGTTTTCATTGCTGGGTTAAGGGGCCGGTACACCGATGATAAAAATCTCTGCGACAACCGAGATTCTTACTCGGGCCCTCAGGACAGGATGCCAGTCACCGCCAACCCGATATGTATGTACCTACTTTAAGAAGGTTGATTCGAAAAGTGAAAGTCATTTCATTTTTTTATATTTTCAGCACTTATAGAACTAAAGTTCGTCTATCTAATAAAGTAAAGATAATTATACCAACCCATACTCCTTTTTGCACAAATTGCATTTGAAATTACATACGATTAACGGTGAGAATGGCCATCACATGGGATATAAAGTTTAAAAATACCATAGTGACATGTCATTTTTGCAAAAAACTGATATTTTATGCGCAATGTCACAAGGAATAAAATGACACGAAAAAAAGGCATAAACCCACCGTATTTTTCGCTAAATCCACCAATTACTGCGCTTATAGCAGACGAAATTCGTTAGTTGACTTCAAGTGGCGCTGCATTTTGGCTAGAGCGCTGCGGTCGCTCTAGCCAAAATGTATGGCGTATGAATAATATCATTACTAATGAGATATTAAAGAATATTTCAGAAAAATATTATAAAATAACCTTTGATAGTAATATTCTGGTGTTATACATTAGTAAATTTAATGAATACATGAATTTATTTCAGTAACGTAAATGTTGAATTGACTCCATAGTCGAGCTGATTAAAATTATCATAAAAAATAAATTCTTCGACTTTCCATCGTATTTCTTGTGATACTTATGACTTTCAATAGCTTAGGTAATTTTCTTTGTGAAGTAAGGATCACTTAGCATGGATATACTCGTACTTAAATTGATAAGATTCCTTATACAACTTGACTCAAGCAGTCGCGAGCCAACCTCCTTAATTCTCTCTTGCGTCCAACTTCTCGTTCTCAAACGATTTTCTCAAAACTTCGTGTACTTTTTTATTCTCCGATACGTTCGTTACGACCAAGAACCTACAATTTGATGCCATACCTATGTTGTGCTACAATGGCACGACCTTGAGCCGGCTTAGGGTCGGCCGCTCGTTTCGCAGAAATTTCATACGTCTTCATACTTTTTTCAGCGACTTAAAACAAAACGCGCGGGAATTAGTTACCTATATCCAGAAACTTCCGAAGGGAACGCCACCTCACAAAAACAGCCGTAAAATGTCGTTGTCTCTGCCATTATGCTGGTACTCGCAGGCAATGAATGAGTTCAAGAAAGGCTTATTTTGAAAGTGTTATGTTCCACAGGTAACTGACGCATTACTGTTTTTGCTGAAGGATGAGCAAGAAGTAGATTGTTGGCTCTATTGAACTGGCTCTTTGGAAAGAGTGATTAAACCGTTTTACTGTAGGGTAAATTATAGACAATATCCTTCGCAGGTGATTCAGGTCAGAGAGAGAAATACATAATGAGTTCCCTGCAAGTGAACACTCCTTCAACAACGAAACGCTTGAGTACGCATTCATACCGCAGATTTTCAAATACCATTCGGCTTACAAGCGAACACACAGCGGGGTACGCTGCACCTCAACAGGAAAAGGAAACCTGGCACCATAGCAATCAAAAAGATGACACTATGAGTGCATCAATCAAACTAAATCAATTCATTGAAGTTAAGTGTTAACCGATGTTTATGAGTTTCTAACTAGTGACACGTGAAAGAAAATAGCGAATGGGAGAGCAAGAATACAATAAGTAAAATAAATCAAGCAAGAAAACCATCCCATTACAGGAAAATATATAAATAGAGAGAAAACATGCCAGGAAGTAAGATAGCACTCGGACTTGCACATTCAGCACGAGCCGTTACATTATGGAGGTAAGAACGACAAATACCCGAGAAGGAACGGCTAGAAGCATTTGTCATACGGCGAAACAGATGAATAAAGGTCAAGTGGATAGTCCTAGTAATTAAAAAGCTTCTTCTTAAAAGAGTAGAAGAAAAGGAACTGTATTCTACATTATAAGAAGAGAGGACATTTTTTTCCATGACGATTTCATAAGGATGACCGTTGAGGGAAAATTGAACACATTGGGCGGAAAAGCAAGACTTTGAATAAGATACGTGGAGAAAGTACTTTAACATGTGATAGAGAAGAATTTCTCCTACTACAACACTCTAAAAGGAGGACGGGGCAACTTAATCGGCCGTATCTTAAGACACGATGGCCTGTTGAAGAAAATCGGGGGAAAATTGAACGGGAAGAATGGAAAAGGCAGGCCTCGTATGAGATGCATGGAACAAGTTGTGAAGTAAAAGAGAAGAATTTCGTCAATACGAAGATGTTGGCCGATAGGATAAGCAGGGCTGCGTCAAACCAATCTTAGGATTGTTCATCGATGACGATAACGATGCTGATCACAATGCTGATGACCAGGGACGATGATGTTAGTGACTCCAGCAGGCAGGATCTGTCACGCAGCATTCACCTTTGGAAGGGATATTCCCCGATAGTAAAAAGCCTTTGAAATCTTGACACTTTTACGTTCTTATCCCATTATCCTTTCCTTCGCCTGGCGTCCTGAAACTCGTCTATTTTAACTCAACCCTCGCCGGCAGAAGATAAGATTTTCGCAGAATTAGAAGAGAGGCGCCGATCTGGCGGAAGAAGGAACGGAACCAACGGAAGCCCTGAAGGCTGGTCTTGCGGTGAGTACGCGGAAAGGGCGAGGGAGACGCCCGCCTCGGGGAGGACTGGAGAGTTGAGCAATTGACGTATGTCTGCCGAGTAAACGTGGAACACCTCAGCATTAACCCCTTCACTCAAGGTATCGCCATCGTAACGTACCTTCCTGGATTGCCTTAATGATTGGCAGAACATCTCCGAATTCCAATTTTTATATTTTTGCACGACTGACAACGACGGATTCAACTACAAAAATGAGAGGATGGTCAGAATAAGACTCATCAGGATTATGAATCATCAAAAGCAATCTAGCATATTTTTTCCAAATTTCAATGGCAATTACGGCACTTCTGACTCAATTTCGGTACGCTAAAATCTGAATCATAAACTAAATTACCATCTTAATTACTACGCTAATACTTTATTACTAATCCTATCCACTTACGTTCTCCCCCTGAACTACTTCACCAACATTCTCTACTCTACAATAGTCCCCAGAATTTGCTCATTAGAGTTGCTTTCCATCCATCGTACCTTTTGATGGATCTTGTTACCCAAAATTCTAACGCCTCAAATCGCTTCTAATCCTCTTTTCTCAAAAATGTTTCGCAGAAATGCAACACTCGCGTCCCACACCGAACTCCTTACACACCTTTTCTTGAAATCTTTATCAAACCCTTATCGCCTCACTGATTGGAATGGGCACCAGGTTTCCCATCAGGAAAAGCTCCACCCATTTGCACCTCAACTAAATTTCTCAGTCTTGTCCAATATATTTATTTCGATTCGAACGGTCGGAATGTCGCTATATATGAGGGAGGCATCGGCGAAAATTCATTCGAGGATTTTTCCGACTGTCTTAAAACGAAATCACTCTAGCACAGCACTGGTATACGGCCGAGGTTCTTCACGTACAAATATGAACGTGGCTTCGCGCATAAGCTAGTTATCGCGGTTTCTGCCTCAGCATCCGCTCACGACGCGGTTTGTCCTAATTGACTCCTTCCGGTCCGTGGTGGGACGCGAACGAAACGAGAGACTCGTAACACATGAAGCGAGAACGGCAGACCGTTCTTTGAAATATCAAAAGCAAGCCAAAAGTCATTCCCTGAGTTAAAGTATAAAAGTGGGTAGGTACTCGAATGCACCTCAAATGCGAATGCTTATGAAAAGTCAAAAAAAGGGAAAAGCAATATTGTAAGGTACGCGCGACGAAGACGTGTCTGAGCATTAACTGGGCACAAATTTCCAGAAGAGCTATACGAATTAAAAA
The DNA here is from genome assembly GCA_933228895.1 of Platycnemis pennipes. Lineage (NCBI taxonomy): Eukaryota > Metazoa > Arthropoda > Insecta > Odonata > Platycnemididae > Platycnemis > Platycnemis pennipes. The sequence goes on from OW121850.1 coordinate 119,176,375, forward strand.
TATCGTTTTCGATATCACTGTAATACCGACGAATGTAACAAGACACGCATTATTTTTAGCAAGTGTGGGAACATGATAAATTAGCATTGCTATCGATGACCTAGCACTGATTTGCTACCGCTACGCGAGATTTAACGCTCGAAAGGAGGCTACACAATTCACTTCGGACCTTCAAGATCCAGGATCATAAATGGTAAGCTAATACTTTCCTTTCAAAAAAACATTTCCGTCCATTTTCGTTAAAGGTACATACTACTCTCATCTTTTTTTATCTCCTCAAGGGTTGAATGAGATCCAGCTTGGTGACAGCAGAGTGATATTAATAAAATAATGCAAAAACTCTGCAAGTATTTAGCGATAAATAGGTGCAAAGTTACAAAAGAATGATAAATATAAAATGGATCGACCAAGCAACAAACGAAGAGCTCTTAGAAATCAGTGAGAAACTAATTTTAAAAAAATACTGGATAGCATAATAGGATACGCTGAGACATGAGTCTGATGAGAAGACAGCCATCAAAGTAAAGGCAAATGGAAATAATAGCAAAGGAAGACTAGCAAATAATAACAAAAGATATGGGTGCAAGAATTGAAGTGTAAAAAGAGAATAATTCTGTTCATGTGAAGAGGCTAGTCATTTGGTAACCAAGTGGAGAGCTGCGTTAAACTAATCTCAGAATTGATAACTATGGATAACGTAGCATCAAATGACACAGGTCACGTTCATATCATCATTTATTGGTTTTACCTAACTTAACACTTATCCAAATGTGTGGGGGCCTAGCAGATAGAGCGTGGAGATACTGACAGCAGTTTCCCGACATTTAAATCCGGGACAGGCCTTTTGGGACACGTTCAGCACGTTCCAAACCGAGTGATTTTCCCAGAAACTGATCTTTCTCGGAAACCTGGGAGGAAAGAGGGAAAGACTTACTTCTATGGATAAGTATTTGGTGAGCTCTATCCTTACCAACCAGACGGAACTTAGGATTGAACACTGCGGTTGGTGTTTAAAAATTAACCCTCATTTCTAGTTGTAACCTTCGACTTTCAGCGTGGGACTTTCCCTCCTATTAATTATTCAACTATTATTGAACACACTTCCCCTTTCTCCGACGCACAGCGCTCCTCATCAGCTCCACTCCCTTCTGCACGTTTCCTCACTGTTTAAATCTGTCATTCTACCTCCGGCATCCGTCATCAGGATTCTACTCTTCTTGTGTCAGATTTTTCGATGGTCATTGGCCTCCTTCGACAGCGTCGCGAACAATGGATTGCCGCACGTCACAACTGAGCACACCGGCACTAAAAAATATACTTCGTGCCAGTTTTCTTGAAAAACTCTTGGACTACCGTAAATGCACCACGCTACACCTTTAACTTATCCCTTTAACATTCGTTTAACATGGTTTCTATTCCAAGCCCAAATCATCACTGCATAGTTACCCAAGTGGCACAATTTTTCAGGAAAGATATCGTGACTAGATTTCATTCAGCCCCAGCACTGGAAACAGCTCGTCAAGGAATTTTGTATTGTTTTTAAATACAAGAAAAGTGATACATTATAGTTCACGTAGAGTGACAGCGGTTAAAGTCGTCTTAATGCACAGGTAACACAGGCTATCACACTCTAAGGCTTTAAGATAGCTTTATTAAGGACGAAGGATATTGGCTGAAGAAAGAGATAAAAAAGAACCCTCAACAAGTGAGCATAGAAGAGAAAATTTTGAAGCATGGTATTCTAGGATAACGATCCGAGGCCTTTATACGGTTATGGATCCGAGAAGAAATCGAGAAGTGTCCGAATTTTGTCTCGATGTAACATTACAATGGCCATAACCCAATTTGAACACAGCAAAATTTAAGAGCTAATCTGTTTAGAAACGCACCAAATAGTTAACGCAAAGATCGCTGGTTCGATAACCGCTTCCAACATTCCTAGAGTGACTGAAGGCAGCGTTCACGGTTTAAACTGATGGCAAGGAGAATTTTCTCGGCCACAGAGTTTAAAAGGCGTCAGACAAGTAAAACAAATCAGATTCCCGAAATTTTACCGAGCGCCTAATCCGGAGAGATATGGAAAAGGCAGATAATCTAGCTTAAATCAAACCCGATTCACTCTTCCGCTAGCAAACTAATAAGAAGAATAAATAATTATTTTTCCAAATAAGGCAATATCACTCATCATGAAGTGTCATCAGAAACTGCCTCTCACACTACGTGAGAGGCAGTTTATGGATCGCAGTCATCTCAACCCTTTCTGAATCCCAACAGCGAACTGGATTCGTTGTAAAACATAGCGTAATTGGATAATATGAATATATCAGGCTTCAAATGGTAAGCGGCAAAGAGCGCAAGCGCACCAACGGGTATATCCGCCAATTCGTTTTCCTTAAAACCAAAATCAATACGCACAATGCAAAATTGCTCAAAAACTGACAGCGAGAGAAACTGGAAAGCGTTCATAATTAAATATTCCACAACAATAGTCCACTTCACCGTAATATAATAAATTAATACACTTAGCTCGACAGCGGAAGAGACATTGTGCTAAAAATCAAATCTACACCTTCTCTACGGCTAGGTATTCGCGTGTCCATTAGATTGTCCTATTATGAATAGACCGTGGACTCGATCACTCGGATTGAAGTGGTAAGTAGACTACTTGCCTTCCACCCCGAGAGTCTGGGCTCGAATTCTGGCAATGGCAGAGAAATTTCATTGGTATACCGGTCCCTGCTCGTGTGTTTTTTTGGGAGACCACTTCGGGTTCAGTACTCCGTCCGTCGGACGAGACGTTAAATCGAAGATCCCTTGGCACCTTTCTATAAAGGCAGGGTAACGCCGGAGCCGAATTTCCCTACCTCATTACTACGTTCCCTGAAAATCCTACCTCTACTTAATTACTCCCCCACCCTAAAATGGAGTAAATAACCTAAGCTGTCGGTCATCTCCCCCGAAAAACTATTAACACAACTATATACTACTACTACTATGTATTACTCTTCGCGTAAGGAGCGTTTCACGTCACCGCTGGATGAATCATTTCCTTCGAATGAAGAATTCCAACTGGATACTTATTGCCCAAGAGATTTAGCCCAATGAGCGAGCCGGATTAAGTAATCACTGGTGCCACAGTAGGGGAACGAAGATGAGAATTAGAGGGAGAGCAGGTACATAAGGAGTGTGAGAATTTCCACGTGAGTGTAAAACTAAATGCATCAATAGATGCGAATAAACAAATTATTTTTTTGATTGGACGAAGCAAATTTTGGGTGACTACCAACAGGAAAACAAACAGGGTTGCAATGACCAATAGGTGACAAATTATTTCAAATGATAGAGAAAATAATAGCATATAGACGGCTTGGCATGCACGGTAGTTTTGAAAACAAAAAGAAGAAAGAAAAATCAAATTAGAAAATTAACAAAAAATGATAAAGGGTTTCGTAATTCAGGGGCGTACCCAGGATATGACAGGTATGGCAGATGCCCTAGGCGCAAAAAAAACACAACTGAGCTATGGATATTGCAAATTAAAAAGATTTTTGGAAACCCTAGTCACGGGCGCTGAAATACCCAGTATACCACTGTCGCCAGTAATTATTATTTGACAGCAATCCAGTCCAAATAAAAAAATTCGGAAAACTTACACCTTCATATAGCAATTTTACTTGATCCGCTAGGTTAAGTGGTTGGACCGAAGAAGAGGTAATTAACGGAAAATTTTGCGCCACGAAATATTTCTTCGGGAAAAATTACTTCGGGATGGAAGAAATGCTGACTCATACCAATGCTGGGTACTCAGGCTGAGCAGGCAATAATTTCCGTTCTTAAAATCTCTTTGAACAACGCAAATACCATCACATCAAGAACAGTGCATTCCGCGAGGTAAATCAGGTGGGTAAGCAATGCAACTTATTTCTAAAGGCCGCTTTACACGATACAATTTTTTGCACAATTTCTTGTACAAATTCTTGTATAGACTGAACGAAATTGTATGTTTGTCTGAATGGAATTAGAACACGTTGTATTTCCTGTTCAGTCATTCAGACAATCGCACAAGTTTTCGTACAATTTGCCGCTTTACACGGTACAATTTCCTCATGCAAGAGTTTGTACAAGAAATTGTACGAAAAATTGTATCGTGTAAAGCGGCCTTAAAGGGGTCCCTGACGTGGCACACATTCTCCGACGTTCACCATGGCAAGCTATCACAAAGCACCGACCACACGGTAAAAAAACGGCACGCCAAAACATTGATCAGCAACAGGAGAATTCGAATTGGCGAATACATACATTAATATTAACACCGGCGCAGCAAGGATGTAGTAGCTAACACAATTCAGGACGATTAATACCGAGGGTTCATAAACGTATCATTGTTGAGGGGAACGTTCACGAGGGAAGTCATCAACAAAAAGTTTTGAGGGTACGAAAATAAATTCTTTTCGTCCTTCAAAACCTTAAAACTAAAATTCGCAATAATAATCCAAACGAAATTTTGTCCGTTCTTCTTTAAGTTTTCTTCATTCTGAAAGATGAAATGACCATACAACAATCTACGTAAATAATCTCCCCATCATTAACAATGAAATATTGACATACATTTACTACGTCATGGACAGTGCATTCCACGAGGTAAAACAGGTGGGTAAGCAACGAAATTCTTATCTATGAAATCATTAAACACAATTTATGACGTGTCTCCTTTTAGATTAAGGCATTCCTGTCAGGAAACTTTTCGAAATATGACATGGCTCTTATTCATCACTGAGGCCTCATCACAACACCCTCCCGACAGTTACATTTCATACGCCACGAGTTCTTCCAAATATACCACCTTGTGGAGACTGAAATCCTCAAAAACCCACAAAGACCGGAAGTGGAAAAAACACTAATGACATTAATATAAATGGGTAGAACCATGGTAGCTTTCAGGGTACGAATAGCTCCAGAAATATTTCACTATCTTAGCCATGCCGTCCAAAATTAATCAGAGGTAGAACATATACAACAATATTATCGAGGATCTCATCAAAAGTAGCAACAACCCCACCTCGATTGATAAAGAAAGGAACATATTGTTCAATGTTGGCACTTACCTCTCTCAGGGTCTGAGTAAAGAGTTGCACATTCTCGTAGGATTTTCTCATTCGTTGAGATAGTTGCATTGTCCACAGGGTTGGAGGACGGACGGGTTTTAGCCACCGGCATTTTCTATAAGGAAATGATAATACAATATAATTATAACACGTCTGTTGAATAATTCAGCTTAATTGTGAGGAAAGAGTATCTATTACAGAGTAACTGGCGCAACGACCATGAAAAAATGAGACTAAATGACTCCCCGGCAGCTAATCATAGGGGTTATTGAACTCGTCAAAATATCAATATGATATAATTGCTAGAACAGTAATATCTAACACAATTTCATTCACATTATTCGATAAATTTACATTCTTCAACGAAAACATGTTATGACAACTAAACTAATCCCCCAGTGCTTCTCCCGTTCCAAAGGAATATCGTTGAAATTTGAAAAAATTGATAAGTTAATATTTTAACGTTTTATCTTACCTTGATTTCGCTCGGGTTCAGAGGTAAATATTAACAAGTAACAGTTAAATCAACAGATTCAATGAGCGAACTCGAATTCAGATACAGCTGCTATTTTGTTTTCCACACTTGCTCGCAAGGTGTCACCACATCCTTGATGATGATAACTGGAGTTTTGCCGGTTGCCGGTGTGAGCCGGCAAGTTTGAAAAGCTGGATTAAAAAATATTGAAGGTAAACGCTTTCCGTTAACTTTTTTAAGTGATAATCACGTTCTATATCCTATTGGTGAACTGAAAAATCTAAAGACAACATTTTTCCTGCCTAGACCAAAATTAGACTAAATAATACCGTATAATAGAAGGCTAATAATGCAGATGCTTTTTTTAGTAGCATGTCATTTGCTTTGATTTCAAGCCCACATAAATTGAAAATAAATAGGCATTTAAAAGTTTTCCTTCTTTTTACTTGCACAAGTTCCCCTTCCCCATGACTGGCTTGCTTTTCATGTAGGTACCTACTTGAACCTGGAAACAATCTTTGATATGATCATTAACATGAGGTCGTATTAAATCAGCCGTAAACTAGGTGACAATTTTTTAAATAATAATATAATAAGACAAGTTTAAGGTTTCCTTTTATACGCCTACAACTCTGAATAGGCTCCTCTGTAATAACAAGGACTCCATGGATAAGGGTAGGAAAAGTGGCGTTTACGAAGTAACTTGCGAGTGTGGTGCTTCATACATCGGACAGACTGGACGTGATTTTTCCACGCGGATGATAGAAAACCAAAAGTGCACGGAGACTGGCAATATAACCTCCATGGTGGCTATGCACTTGATAGAGACAAGGCATAAGCTCAATTTTGAAGTGAAAGTTCTCCATTTTGAGAAGAAGGGTAAAAGATTGGACGCTTGGGAGCAGATCGAAATAATTGAGCGAGCCAAGAAAAATATCCCTCTCCTGTATGAATTTTTATATGACCTTAATTCTCCCCTTCTTTCCATCAACTTTAACCAAAACCAAACTGAGACCACGACAACCTAATCAATCCACCAGCACCCCCTCATAATTCTCCTCCCCCCCCCCCCCCTCAACTCATTCACGCTTCTTCTTCCTTCCCCGATGCACTTAAGGCTCCACTCCTATATCTTCTTCGGACCTCACCATTAGTACCGAAGGAGATTTTTCACCATTGCTTCCACATGCACCACCAGAGGAAAGGAACCACAGCACTACATCATCCCTTTGCAAAGAAAGGCTTCGCCGTGCCATCCACTCCCCGCCCCCCCACCCCCCCCCCCCGCCCCAAGCCGTCTCACCCTCTCTGGGCCCATCTTTTGCGACTCCTCCACGGGACATCTGACTGACAAGGAGCTGCACCGAATTCCACCAACAGGGGTGGGGGTACCCCACTCGGTTGTTGCTCGTTCACCAAGGGGGCAAACGAACGGAGGCCTCCATTATCGGCACTGCTCAACCCACAGCGAGGAAGGGAGTCATCGCATTTCACACCCTTTGTAAAAGGGGGGTCCCATCACCCAGGGGTCTGCCCCTCCCACATTTACGACCTCTAAACGGAGCACCCAACGGACGGGGTCGGGTGCTGCAACAAACTTCTAGAGAAGCTCTTGTCTTCAAAGGAATCTTTCGAGACTTTTTTTTTATATTTGCCATTCATTTGTGACCACCTCACCCCCTGTTACCCACTCCTGCCCACGTCTCCCACACTCCTTTTCCCAACACTGGTCACTTCTGTTGACCACCAATAATCATCCACTCCCATGCTCCTCCCCTTTCCTCTTTCCCTTCTCCCCCCCCCAAATTGGTTCTTTCATATATATGTTGGTTCACCTTTGATATACGCTACCTGACGATGCTGTAATACAGTGAAACCCGGGTCATAGTAAAGTTTATTTTTGTGGATTTGGCTCGTGTTTTTCTTTCTGTGTTATCATGTTTTGCTTTCACTCCATATTGCCTGAATCTTCAGAATTTGTTTTTAAATAATCATTTTTTTCTTAAGTAAATTAGCTTAAAACTTCGTGACAATTTTTTAACTCATTTTCTCATGTTAGAAAAATTGTTATAGTGTCAGATTAATTTGTCATAAAAGGGGTTGTATGAGTTCAAACAAACTTATTGATTGAAGTAATGATATATTTGCATATTTTGCAAACAAGCTTAAGAATTGATATTTAATTCTAGGTTATTCGATGATAAAAAATAGATGCTAATTTCAGGAAAATAAATGATAATTTCATAAAAAATATATGCTAATTTTGCAAATATAGATGCTATTTTTTCCGGTCCCTGCTAATGAAAAATATCTTCCACTACTGGGATTCAAACCTGGGCCCTTTGGGTGGGAGGCCAGTTGTCTGACTCGTACACTTCCACGGCCCTCAGAAAAGCACCTTGAGCAATATGTATGTGAGAGCAATGGATACTAAATTGTTGTGATTATTGACGACTTTATTTTCAGCACCATGATACATATGCAATTGTAGTGTATAGAGCAATAGAGCAACATGCTTTAATTTCTGGCATTTGATTGTTCTTAGTAAATAAGTGATATGTCAACCAGTACTCGGCATGTCAAGCTTTCAAATTTCTCCATCTGTCCCTGTCTGTTAATGTACCTACTGCATCTTGAGTCACTACCAAGACATCAAATAAAAAGCCAACATTGCTGGTGATATAACGTTAACAAAGAAGCTGGAACTCATGGGATTTGGTTTAAAAAAACAAGGGGAAATAAAGACAGTGCTAGTTCCATATGTTTGATTCTAGTAGGTTATTTTGATTGATTTGAGCTATTGTTTAAACTTTATATTATATGTCATTTATACTATAGTAACTGGCAGTTTGTGGATTTCCAGCTAACTGAAGTGCTTCTTACAGACTTTGCAAGTCACCTGGACTCATTTACTCCCACAAGGAAGTAGATCTAATCTCGTTAGATCTTATGAGGTATATTTGAGCATTTGTCTTTGGATCAGTTACTGCTGAAAGTGGACACTTTACAAGAGGAAAACAAAATGCTTAGGTGCAAGAATTCCAAGCTGAGGACTTTTCATCACCCACGCATCATAGGGTAAGTGATCTTGTTGCTAAATGAGCTATTTTCTTTCACTCATAAGGTTGTATCAGGCAGTTAGTACATAAATAATGACCAATCACAAGGGCACGCAGTCATATGATTTTTTCGATCACAATTTATCTAGATTTACGACAGTGTCAAAAATTTCTAATAAATTATGGGACATATTTATTGCTTGAATTTCATTGGCTGAGAATAGTGAACATGTTCAAATGCATTTGAGGTCACAATGATAATTTATTTTAAGATATCCCTTGTGTGAGCATCCTAACAGGAAAAAAGACTCGACTATCTGAAAACTATATACAGTGCACAGATTAACATGAAAAAATTTGTCCATTAACCTTGGCCCTTGCAAGGGCATCGGAACTATTTTTGCTGGTGGTGGGGGGGAACCTAGAAACTGGCCTGAGTTTTTTGCCCGCCCTCCTAAGAAAAGGGCAGGGGAAAATTCTGGGGGGAAGATGGGAGCTTCAGCACCTCCTGCCCCTCACTTCCTGCCATTCACCCAGCACCAGAGGTTGGAGCTTTACCTGCTACAGGAGGTACAGATATTCCCATGTAAATTTCCAGAATGATATAACAATGCGATTAAAATGTGATGTCATGAAATGGTTTTCTTTGTACATTTCATTGCTTCAATTATTCCTCAGTTGTAGCCCTCTTTCTCTCTTTACCATTTACCACATTTAATGACATATTAGATGCACCCTTATTTCAGTAGAGCATATTTCCATAAAACAGAGAGAAGAATTACTAAAACCTACGGGGTTTTGTATGACTATTATCTTGTGCTGATCGATTTCATTCAATATCTTGCTTGGACCTCCTCCTACAGATTCTCCTCCTGTATATTGCAGAACCAAAACAAACAGTACATCCTAGAGCCAATCATAACATAGAAACTCAATGAAAGCAATTACAATGGTAACATTCTCCATGTTGGTTGGTTGGTTATTTAGGGGGAGCGACTGACAGCTGAGGTCATTTGCGCCACATAGGATAGGTGAATAATTGGGTAATGGTAGGAGTTTTCAGGGAATGGAGGAAGGGTGGAGAGAAACCCAGCGTCAGCATTAGCCTTCTCTTAACGAAAGGCGCCAAGGGGACCACGGCTTAACATCCCATCCGACGGACGGAGTACTGAACTTGAAATGCCCTCCACTAGGCACTCAAGTGGGGACCGGTTTTCCACTGAAAACTCCACCACTGCCGGGAATCGAACCCGGGCCCTCAGGATGGGAGGCCAGTACTCTAGCCACCACACCAACCCGATCCCCAACATTCTCCATGTTCATCATAAAGATCAAACCTTCACATGTAAGACATAGGGGTCATTTTTCAAGATAGAATTTCAGAGAATACAATCATCTCATGTGCCCTCAAATTGGATAAATGCCATTGGTTCTAAATTTCAAATTATGGCAATACTATCCATCAATGACCATTGCCATGGAAAGGAGGCCATGCCATTTCCGGTAGTTAGCAGTAATGTATTACTGGCTAGTAGTTCCCAGTAGCTGAGTAATGGAGTGTAGTTCCAAGTAGTATATCAAAACTAATGGATTACTGCCAGCAATTTCTTAAGTAATTACCAGTAGTTGATTTTGCTAAGGTTTGTAAAACCAATTGTTATCTATATATACCAAAATCAACCACAGTAAACTCCTGATTATCCATGTGCTTGTTATCCGGGCTATGGATTATATGTGCATCACCAATCTATTTAGTGTATTGACAGTGGTCTCAACGGTAAGTAAAATTTGATGTTTTACTCCTTTCACTGCCACCCTCCGACCTGTTTGATGTCTTATGTCAAGCTTCGTGCCACCACCCGAGGCTTGTGATCATTTAATTGCAGCCGGGACAGCTCTATTGGATTCCTTCTTGTCATAAAATTTTATCATGTAGATGTGAGGATCTTGTTTGGCAGATTTTGTTATTTTCTTAGGGAGTTTCTTTATTTTGGTGGTGCACCTTACAGAAATGAATCTGGAAAGAACCAAATAGTAGATTATCCATGTTTCCTGATTATCCGTGTGCCCTTTACCAGTCATCAGGATGGAAAATCGGGAGTTTACTGTACCATTTTGTTAAACCAGCTTATATTTTGAGGGAAGACAGTAGCAACATGCTTTCTACCAAGTCTATCTTCACTGCTTCAATAACATAGATGATACATAAAGTGCCATGTCGATCTCACTCCATCCAAACTGATTTAATGCCAGTTTCCATAATGAAGAGTAACAGTTGGGAATTCTATCAGTTTCATTTCTTTCTGAACGATAGCACAGGTGGTCTTTAGAGACACCAAAGAACCTGAAATTAGTGAAGTAGATGGAAACATATGTATCTCCTTTGAAAACTCAAAAATCAGGATGGGGAGGTCAGTGAAATCAAACTCTCACAAACTTAACACTCAAGCTATCACATAAATCCCCACTACCAATTGCTAATATGAATTATCTTTGAAACTCTCTTCCTTCCACCATCTCATTCATTTAATGCATATGACATGTCATGCATAGTTCAAATATAGTTTGAAGGTGGGTTCCAAGCACAATTATTATTCATTCTTGAGAAGTACATACATGGATACCAAGTGTACGGCACAGTATGTGGAAGTTATAGGTAGGCATGGAAATTTACTCATTTTCCACTAATTTCCCAGGGTCTGCAGCAGGCGTGTCATTAGGCACCCAATGCGATTAGCAGATGCGGCAAGGTGGAACTTTTCTGGGTACTAGGCCATGCAGGCATCATGGGAAATGAGATTGCTGATAAACTGGCGAAGGCTGGATCCAGCCACTAACTGATTGGATCAGAGTCACTAATATCTATTGAAATGTCAATAGGGATGGCAGAAATCAGAATGTGGGGCTGAGTTTGGTACTCTGGTAAATTGCACCAAGTCTTTGACAGGCAAAATTACACTTAGGAGAACTAAGGGCAAGGCTGGCAAAAAGACTCCTCTTACTAAATATGGGTCAACTATGAATGATAGCAAGACTTGTTACTGGACATTATCAAATAATGGGGCACCTTAACCTCCTGGGAATCATGGGTTCATCAGTGTCCTGGTGGTATGAAGAAGAGGATGAAACCACATCCCATACATTCATTGGAGCGCATTCTTGGTGAAAAAAAAGTCTCGTGAGATAAAGGCATATGCCTTCATTGCCTTAGAATCCATTGGATTCTAACAGAAAACAGTAGATTCCATGAGGGTGTGACAGGGATGATAAGAGTACATTATGGAGTCAACAATGATCGCATGTGGGAATCATGGATTCCACAAGGATCTAAGATTGAAATCCCTATTTTAGGTGGATTTCATTGCACAAATCACCTGCATTTCCCCATGGATCCACTCAAGTTCCTTGCAATTTTCCCATGGAGTCCACTTAATTCCACAGCTTGATATCCCTAGAAATGACATCAACTTCAACTCTCTTAGTGCTAACCTTCTTCCTGGGGTACTAGTGAGAAACGCGGAGGGTAATTTAATAAAATGTAGCACCTCAGGGAAAAAATATTATGTATGAAGCTATTGTTATAAATATATAGGTATAACAATATGCAATTTTTAACCTTATTTAAGATGAACTAATTAATAATGATGCAATATTTTGTACATTGACTGAAAAATAAATGTTGCATTTCATTGTCATACAGTCGAACAATATTTATATATTGGGCCAATTTATCAGCCCACGGCACTTTTTGTCCAAGATGCACTTAAGAGGGTTAATCGTATGAAATTCACCAATGTCCAAGTCTACGGTAGGCATTTGGAACTCCTACGTAGGACTGCAGCGTACGCTGCTGCTGCAGTCTTTGACTCAGAATTTATGAATGTAGTCTTCATTGATGATGAGCAATTGCGTTCTTTGGTACACATATAAATATTAAGAGAAATTGTTTATTCATTCTTATTATCATACATGATATAGGATAAGTCATATAAGATAATATGCGGACATATTCTTTATAAATGGGCTTTCATAACAGATATTAGATGTATACATATGTTAGTGTATTGGTAGTTCCTTTCACTCAGGAACTTGTCAATTGAGTAACATTTTTGTTTATGAAGAAAAAGGTGTACATACTTCCTTCTTAAATGATGAGAGCTCACTTGTCATTTTAATTTGTACTGATATTTTATTGAACAGCCTTATTCCCATGGCTCTAGTCCCTAGTATTTGTTCTTACAAAGTGTACATGAAAATTGCAATAGCTTCTATTAAAACTACTATCGTCCCTCTTGAGTTCCTCACAAAATCACTATTATAATCATTAATAAACATCACACAAGCAAATATATTTTCTCGTGTTATGTACATATATGTACATGCATGGAAGAGGGTGAATTTGATTGACCTGATTATATTTAGCATTTGATAAATAATTAAACGTGATATGCCTTCTTCACTACAAAATTAGATTTCGTATAGATATTCATTCCTTGAAGCCTCTTTATCAGGCTCTTGGTCAGATTACCTGCATTATTGGTAATTGTACAGAGGAGATATTATAAATTTGGGTGTATGATACAAGCATAAGGAAGGAGGAGGGTAAGAGAATGGAATATAGAAACCTCAACCGAGGTTGAAAGGAGGCAGTGCCATGAGCTGTTCAATAGAATAGGAATAGGCCAATATAGGAGAGGAGGGAAAAAGATAGTGAAAACAGAAAGGAACAGCCAGAGGGAGAAATCTTCAGAAGCCCATGGTAAAAGCAAAAACCGGCGACTCTGGTCATTTTTTGGCCAGTAGTGCATCATTATTTTGGCTCATAATGTAGTCACTAAATTTTTCAGAATATTACCTAGCTCATGGATAACAGTAGAAATAGTTATGGAAATGGGGAATAGGAGAAAGTGAAAGAAGGTAAAGAATGTGCTATGTAGGAGCAAATACAAAGAATAGCAACATAGGTGAGAGCCAAAGATTAAGTGGTCAAAAGGGCAATGCAAATTGAAAGTTGGAGAGAGAGAGAGAAAATGATGCACTCCATTCAAAAGTTAGAACACCAGCCCAGTAAGATGGGGAAAGTAATCAGATACATTAACCTCTCCCTATCGAAGTTTAAATGCCTCAATTGGCTCTCCCTCCGAAGTTGGTTGAAACTGGCCTCTGGATTTTAAACCTCTCCCCTCCAAGTTGGCTAAAACATGCTGTCTTGCTCTGCTTTACTAAGGGAAATCTTCTGAGCTTTGTATGATTCTGTTTTAGCTTGAAAGTGTTTATCGTCGCCAAGGCACACCTCTCTTTTCCTCAGTTCCTTTGAGATGAAACAGAACCTCATAATATCTGTCACAACACCCACAATTTCTCGAAGACCTAATGAGTATTTGGAATAGCATATTATCACCAACAAAGAAATGTGAGAAGATTCTGAAGTCATTTCAGAAGATGGCTTGTTCACAGGGAGGTGATGAGCCCTGGTTTCTTGAATGAATGAATGAGACACTCTGTGATACGAGAATAGAAGGTGAAAACACCACCCCTACTATGGCTTGTAAAGGCAGCCCAGGCATTCTCTCTCTCTCCTGCAAGATAGCCGAAAATGGGTGACCAGCAATGGCTTGCAAAGAGCCTTTTTTCGGTCCTTCCATGCTTCTGCCTCCTCTAGGGGGCATTGTTTTTCTAAGAAAACACCAATTCCCACATCAAGTGATGGCTCCTTAGGTCATAAGACCTCCAGTCCCCTTGGCCTGTGAGGTCTCTGCGAAGGAGTGTTATAGTAGGGGAGAGAAAGAAGTGTGATTTAGCTGTCTCCAATTTCTCGTCCATTGGACTCAAATGCTATATTGAAAAACAACTGACCCAAGTTGACTCTAGAATTGCTTGACTTTTTAGTCTCTTATAGCTGTTTAGCCCCAAGGATTTTTCATCACTAAAAATGCTTTTTTCTTATCTGGTGTTACTGAAAAATGCGGAATAGCTTCAGAGCAAGAAACTCCTTCCAAATGCCCCTCAGTTCTGACCATGGCTTCTTTGAGTGAAGATGATATAGGTAGGCAGAGAAGTGGACAAAGATCATTCCCTTAGTGATACAGAGTGTCCAATCTATTCAGATGAAGTGAAGGAATTGGTAGAATGAGCCAGTTCTGATGATAGTGATATAGAAGAAGATGATACTCCTAGTGTCAGTGATGTGACAGGTGATAATGCACTCCACCCTAAATGGGAAAATTCATTGCATTACGAAGTTCTATGGGATTTTGTTGGAGGAATGGGGTCAAAGCATGACTAACCCATAGGATTGAATGAATTAGATTATTTGAAATACATGTTTGGAGGCGAGGACTTTTTTCATGGAATAGTAGGAAATGTTAATAAAAATGCAGAATATCACAAATGACATGCAGAAAAAATAGATAGGTATTGATTGACATTACGTATGAGGAAATTAGGGCATATTTGGTTGTCTTGGTATACATGGGGATATTTGATCTGCCTGAATGTGAAGACTATACTGGAGAAGTCAGGTAATAGACTGTCCCCTGATTTGACAATCTATGACACAATAGGTTTACGGGCATAACAAAATATTTTCATGTAAGTGATTTCACAAGAGGGAAGAAGGAAAGTGATGTTGGTTTTGATATCCTTCAGAATTTGAGACCAATACTATATGTTTTAGGTAGATACGTTCAATAAAAAATACCAGCCAGGTCATGATTTAGCGGCAGATGAAGAAATGGTTATAGAGCACTTGAAGGACGGCACCATATAAAACAGTATGTCAAATCAAAGCCAAAAAAATAGGGTTTTAAAATTTGGGTATTGGCGAGTCCAAGCAGTTATGTTAAAGAAGGAAATGTATATTTGGTCAAAAAAGAGAGTAGAAATAACGAAATGCAGCTAGGAAGCCAGCTGTGTTGAATTTACTTGAAAAGCATCTTGGTAAATACTACCATGTACATATATTTGAGAGTTTTTTTAGTGTTTCTTTAATGAAGAAACAACCGTATAAAAATAAAACTTATTCTTGCACTACCACTCAACCATGGCCATGCCAGTCGAATTGAGAAAATCCCAAAAGCCTAAAACATAAATGAGGTGAAAATAAAATTTTACAAAGTGCAAAAGTGAAAGTCACTGTCTGGTATTACAGACCATCGACATTTGTGTTCTATCAAGAAACTGCTATCCAAGTGTGAGTGTGATGGTTCCGAGGAAAACAGGGCTAGGTAATAAACAGATTCTTATTCTGTGCCCAGAACCCATAGCATGGAAAATAGATTTATTGGTGGAGTTGAT
Organism: Platycnemis pennipes; assembly: GCA_933228895.1. Taxonomy (NCBI): domain Eukaryota; kingdom Metazoa; phylum Arthropoda; class Insecta; order Odonata; family Platycnemididae; genus Platycnemis; species Platycnemis pennipes. Next base: position 119,192,310 of record OW121850.1, read on the forward strand.
AGATCCAATCAGAACAGGTCTTACTATGATTTTGAGAGGAAGACGAAGAAGTGGTGGAAATATATTTTTGCATTTATAGTAAACACAGCCATTGTAATTCCCTACCTGCAATTTCCCATCACCATAATGGGTCATCTCTCACCTTTTTTCTTACCAAATCCACATTGCCCCCATCAAATCTCTCTTGTAATCTTCTGCATTCTTCATGAAATCCAGAACACCTATCCTTTTCCTCCTTTACCAAAATTCTCACTCATATTGTCCTCTTCAACATGACTTTTCATTCAAGCAATAGTCAACAGAGAGCCAAGGGATTCTAACTGCTGCCTTGACTGCATTATGTATCCAAAGTTGGTGATATGGATGATTATTTATCATAGGGAACCTGAAGTAATCAGATTTCTATAAAAACAATTGAAGATGAACATAAAAGGATGGCATATACTGTAACAGATGAACAAGTCATTTACCCAGGTAACATTTGGACAAGGTACATACTGCTCCCTAAAAAAGGCTAGATTCATCCACTTAGATGGAGAGAGCAGGTATATCTGCTGACCTTAGTCATTCACGTGGTGGGGAGTGCAACTATAGATATTCATGTACATATTCTACATATAAACTACATTATGTTCTCCACCTTGAGAGTGGAAAGTAAACAAACATTACCTCCTAAAAAGGTTATTCTTGCTTAGGCATACATAATACCATTATCAATAATCAATACCATATAATATTATCAATATATACAGATTTCCCTACACTCTTGCAGAATTGTCAACAAAATGGAATATCTGAGGAAATGTTTTCATGCATGATATGGTGGAAGTTATCCATCACAGAAAATGAAAATAACTTAATGAACTCCAAAGAGAGGCAGCTTTTCGCACTGTTCCAAGATGTAGACTATGGGAAGCACTACAAAAAACAGGGGTATCTGTAGACTTAACTGAAAGAATTAAAAGCCTGTACATTAATGTGAAAGGAGCAGTGAGAATAGCAGGGAAAACATCAACAGAGTTTGATATAAGGAAAGGTGTCAAGCAGGGAGACAGCCTTAGCCCGCTATTATTCATCATTTTGATGGACCAGATACCCAGACAATGCAAAAGAAAAACAGCAAGGTGCAAGGTGGGAAACTATAGGTTAAGGCCAGTCTACGTCCAGTCATTGGTATATGAAGATGACATTGTATTGATTGCTAAGAACAAGAGAGAATTACAAATAGCAGTAGAAGAATGGGCAAATGTTATCAAAGAGCATGGAATGAAAATGAATGTGGGGAAAAGCAAGGTTATGGCCGTGTCAAAAAATGAGGTACAAGAAAGGCTGAACATAACCTGGGAAGAGCAAGAATTAGAACAGGTTGACTAGTTTGAATACCTGAGGACACAAATTACTTGTGATGGAAGACCAGACTCAGAAGTGAGCCACAGAATCTGTAAAGAAAATCAGGTATACTATCAGCTTCGCAGATCAATTGTAGGCAAGAGAGAAATATCGGAGAAGGCAAAGATGAGGGTGTACAAAACTATTTTCCAGCCAGTATTGCTGTATGGAACGGAGAGCCTAACCCTACTAGATAAGTACAGGAGTAGATTCCAAAGCTGCGAGATGCGATACCTCAGACGTGTAGCAGGACGCACTAGAAGAGATCGAGTAAGAAATACTACAATCAGAGCCCAATTCCAGCAAGACTCCATCATTGAAGTGATGGAAAGAAAAACCCTAGGATGGTATGGGCATGTGGATAGGATGGAGGAGGAAAGGAAGCCAAGAGAGGTGATGGAGGCAAGACCAGAAGGAAGGCGAGGAAGAGAACGACCAAGGCTGGAGTGGGAAGATTATGTGGAGAGAATGGCAGCCCGACGTGGGAAGAGTATAAATGAAGTGACTCGCTCAGAACAGGAGGGAATTTAGAAAGCGGCTGAAGGACCCCGATGCCTAACAGCAAAAGGGGATTTGAGAAAGAAGAAGAACTCCAAAAAGAATCATTCTCTGTGGAGTTCCATAAGTTATTTCAAAATGGAATATATTTAAACTGTATTATATAATAACATATAAAACATGTTGTGTAGCTATTCTGTAAAGTAACTCACTGATTTAAAGGGTTCCACCTCCTCAATGGAAATACTTGAATATTACAATCTTAGTGGCTACACCATGCATAGTATGGGATCCTAGGAAGAGGAAAATACAAAACGATGGTGGGGCGAAAGGTTAGAGAGTTCCTCTTAAGGATCCTGAGGGGGAATTTCTGTTTGCATACACATGCTGAAGGGGGGGTCACCACTGAAGAGTATGGGGGGTGTGGAATACCCACATGTAAACGTGGTTTCGGCAATTTTTAAAACTGCATTTTTTTTACCAATGGAGGGAGTTACAACCCCCAAAACCTCCCCCTGGATACACCTATGGTTATTTGGGAGATGCGACCAACATCTAATGCAAAATTTGCATTAGAAAGGATAGATGGGTATACATTAACTTGCTCTTAACAAAATGGCACCTAAGAGACCACAGGTTCACATCCTATCCGATGAATTGAGTAGTAGACTCCACAAGGACACAAGTAGGTTTACAGTTAACCAATGAAAAGTCCACCTTGGCCAGGATTCCAACCCCAGGAGACAGAATGGGATTACTCTTAAACACCACACTAACTAACTAATCCCCCCTAAATATGCACATGTTGTCCAACTCAGATTTAGGTTTAATCTACACCAAATTTGACCCTATAATTACTCAGAGATGTATTAAATCTAGATTTGATCAGGATTTTTAACCTATACTTACTAACATTCAAACATTTTTCTTGGACTAAATCTAGATTTCAAAATCTTTGTCTGTAGATGGCATCACAATCGCCATGATGCAGTGCTATTGAAATACATATGTACCATGTTCTTTAAATCTTTTATTATACAGATCTGAATTTTATTGTGGGCACTATGAAACCACGGTACAAAATAATGAATTTATATGAATCATTCAAAATGTGGTGTAACTTGGCACGGGGTACTTACAAGCACTTGAAGTGCCCATTAAGGTGTAGTATAGTTCCCTGGTGACTAAAAAATTGTAAAAGCATAAAAGTTAGTGAATAGTTTAGGATGAAATCTTATTGGAGTTATTTCCTTCTGAACTGTTCATATTAAGTGGCATAAAATACTCTTTCTGAAGAAATTCTGAATTTCAAGGAGAAGCTTTTAGGATTAGTGAAGCTTAAATAGTGCAGGACATGGTTGATATAAGTAGACTGTTTCATCTATTAAAAATGTTTCTCAATGACTATGATCTGTTTGAATGGGAAATTTACTCATTAAGGGCAAACACAGCAGTATCACAGCCCTTAAAAATTCAATGCTTTGAAACTAGGGTAGTAAATACACATATCACCCGAATTCCACAGCAACATGGGTTTCTAAATATCCCTGATAGCAAAGCCAGTTGAATTCTAACTGGAATTCTGCAGTGTGCAAGCATAAATCCAACTGGATTAATCCAGTGTAAAGCTGGAATCCAACTGGATTCCAGCTGTGCTTTTTACATGATTCCAGCTGGATTCAAGCTGGATAACAGGTTGGATTCCAACTGGATTCCAGATGTATTTCAAGCTAATATTCCAGGCTGTCTCAACCAGCACGATTTCAGCTGGATACAGACTTGACTAGTCCAGCTGGATATAAGCTACATATTCCAGCTGGATTCCAGGCTATTTGTCCAGCTGGATTCATCCAGCCAAAATCCAGGCTGAAATCCAGCTGGCTAGATATCTGAGATGAAATTTCACAGGGTATCAATATGGCAATAAATGCGGATAGACAGCAAAGTAGTATTACTAATTAAACCTAATTTAGTGTTATTAAGCTAAAATAAAAGCACTGGCAAAAAATAAAATACTGGCAGCCCCTAAAAAAAATACATATGTATTTCAAAACTTAGATTTAATATGTAATAAATCTAAGATCAAAGCTAAAGAATATCCAGATAAAATATAGATTTAATACATCATCTAGGGTACATAGTGTGGAATGTAAATTGCCATAATTATATTCCTATGAAGCAGTTCTACTAAGTCAAGCCCAAAACTTTAAAATGAACCGGTGCTTTTTGTTAGTGGCCCAACACTACCTACTATTCTACAACACTGTCACTAGGGTATAATTGCATTAATTGATTGAAGAAAATATTATAAAATATAAATGCATCTTTTCATCACATGAAGTAGAGAATATTATAAATCAGACAAGAACTAATGGACTATTAGGAAAGGCTATGTATTTGAAACTTTACTTGAATTGAAAACAATGCTTTTCAAGTATAACTATTCAACCTTTAACACTCATGCATCATTTTCAAGAAGAATCATCCACCTTGTCCCCTGAACCCAATTTACGAGAATACAATTTTCCTAACCTTAAGCTCTTTATTGATTTTTAGCCAAATCAAGAAAATTAACATTGAATGCATCCAATAATACTCAATTCTCATTCTTTTTTACAGCAAAAATATACTAAAATAACCATTACATACTTGAGTAAAATTGATTAAAAAATGAGGATAGCTAGGACAAAAATGAAATCAATACCAGAATATATACTTGAAATTAGTTTATTAGTAATAACGACAACAACTAGATGCAACTTTCACAGAAAGTAAATATATATGACCAGCGTATTGCCAGTAATTCCAACACTACACATGGAATAATGCCATAATGTTCCTTTGTGGCCCAAAAGAATATTTTCTTCAAGCAACAATCAATGCCTCATGTAATAATCAATAATAGTTGAGAAGGCAGCAAATCCAGCAGCACCTATCAATCCTGCCTTAATGCCCGCTGCAAAGTAATGCATAAAAATGTTAAGTTTTGAAATAATGGTAAAAGTAATGATGTTATTAAAAATACACAAGACCAAAAGTATTTATCACAGAATCAGTGGAATGTAGTAATAAGGAAGCTAATTTAATACAGATGTCAAAGACTGATTATCTACTGGTTGCAAAATCCCATCCTCTTCAAGTTAGAAAAATCCAACTATCCATATTTTATTCTACGCTTTTCCTTTGCTAATCTAGAACAGAAATTTAAGACAGATACTTTTTCTGAACATGCTAAAATACCTTTCAAAAATAGCATAATACAGAAGGTTAGATGATACAGACAAAATAAGGAAGATAGATATCAAGATAAAGATTAAAAATCCCATTTTCTCTACATACAATGTTAGATTAAATTGAAGTCACTGAAGAGATAATTATGGCGAGCAATGTAGCTTAGGAACTAAAGAAGAATGGTCAAGATAAAAAGCATCAGACAGTGACTAATGAAGAAGTTCTGAGAAGAATGGGAAAAAAGAGAAGTCTTCTGAACACTTCAAGACAGGACTATTTAATTAGCCATATCTAGAGACATGTAAGAGTGGCACAGGGAGGCCTTGTATGAGATATATAGAGAAAGTAATGAAGGTTGGGAAAGAGAAGAATTATGTAAATATGAAGAGGCTAGCAAATAGGAAAATATAGACCAATAGGTACTAAGTAAATCCAATCTTAGGATTCTTGAATGATGATGAATGGTACCTGCCATCCGATAGGAAATTTTGATGCCAGGCATTTTTGCAAGTCTACATGAAAATCGAAATCAGGTACATCCAACATTTTTCAGGTAATTTTAGAGGTAGGTAAAATAATTGTTCTAGGCTGTAGATGAAAAATAAATTTGATTTTCAACACTAACATTTTTGATGAATAATAATATTAGATTTAATCTGCCATAAAATAATGACAACATAACACACAATGACAAATATATTAAGGGCCTCATTAAAAAATAATGCTATTTTTTTACATTAAATGCAAAAAAAGCAATTATGTCAATTATTCTTCCTGGGCGGCATACATCACCACTCTGGGGGGTGCCTTCGACACCCATTATCTAAAAATACAAAGTTTGAATGTAAGAATGTAATAGATAATGTTAGGCCTCTCCTACATGATTGGCATGTAACTGAAATATTTGTGTGCAGCCCACCTCACATAATATTAGTTTGAGGTTCTACTAGGGCAGTTTTTTAAGCCACCAATTTTCATTAGTAAAATTAGGTATTTGTGTTAACAGCAAAACTGGTAACAGTTTTGCTGTTAGCAAAAAAGTTAACTGGCTCTGTATATGGGAAAAACAAATAGTTTACTAGTAGATAATGCCTAGCACAGATTCACCCCTTGCACACTTTCTTGTAGTGGCTCACATGATACTGTATAGATGCAGGTGTATAGGCTGAAGCTCCAAAACCACTCAAAAATTATATATGTTCTCTCCTTATCCCACAATATAAGCATTCCCTACTTTTACGACTAGTTACTTCTGCCTTGGGTAAAAAAGAAAAGTTTATGTACATACCTCCTTCAAACTCCTCCACACAGTCATTTTCTGATTGATAAACACATTTCAATGACTTTGTTTGGTTACGAATAAGGCAGCACGCATTTAGGGGTAATGTTTTCTGGATGACGGTAAATGGGAGCATGAGGGTTACACGTTCAAACATTTCTCACGCCAAAACGATGTGAAGTACAGACCTCATTCCAACTTTGTTGTGTAAAGTAAGGATGACAGTACATTATGAAACTATAGTATCGGAGGCGTATACAGCTACACACGAACCGAAGGACTACTAATAATGTACAGGTGTCCATACATTGTGCGAAGCAGGTGCTCACATATGTGGAAACCAGAGGGGGGCCCCACTTTCTTTGGTGGCAGTTGTAACAATGATAAATATATACCACCGCTAGTAAGAATTAATTCAATGATACGATAAAATATACGGGTACCTCTGAGACCAATTACTCCACCGGTCACCGCCCCAGCATATGTGCCGTTCTTCCAATCACTTTTACCACGGTACTGAAAAATAATACTCCCATTACTTGAATCTCAGTCGTATAGTAGTTCTACATTCTTTACAAGAATGACACATGTAACTCACAGTTTCAATAGCACATTCAACACCGGCAAAAACAGCTCCTATCATAGCAAAATTTTTGGCATATCCGACAGTAGTGTTTTTCATATCACGCAGAACTTCACGTGCTGTTTGTTGTTTTGCATCAGGCCCAGTGATTGTAGGATTGACACTCGCGGAAAATAATCCAATGGCAGCTCCCAAACCGTAACCTAAACGAGCATTGATGATGATAAATTCTGTGGGAAGCAAATCATGTAGAAAGCAGCAGGCATTGATAATGCTTACCTAGGACACAACTCATGATGGACTTGAAAGCACAACTTTCAAAGCCGGCCTCGATTAACTTTTCTTCGTAGGTTTTTATTTTCACTGGTCCCACTGACTTGGGAATGATTATATTTTCCCTGTACCTCTGGCTACTTCCCACTAAATATTTTCCTATTTCATCCCATTCTGCACTCGACAGTTGAATTTTTCCTCCATTCTCATTTGCCATTTCACCCAAAATATGAATAAAACAGTGACTGCAAATGGATATGAGCAACTTATTCGCCAGTTAATCGAAAAATAATAACCGTATAGAAAAAAATGAAAACACTTTTAGATAGAGGAGAAACACCGTCTTTCACGCTCCACACTTTACTCATCCCCGGCGGCTGCCATTTTGGAACAATTGTATCACGAAATTCTAGCATACGATTGCGCACGAACTTTGCGCATCGAGAAGAAAAAATTGGAAACAGAATTCCCGCGTACACATTTAAAATCTCGGGACTCGTGCCTGGATCGAACTTCACTTATATTGCCGAAGAAAGACGAAGTCATCAATCGTAATTGAGATTAACACATTGAAATTTTAATTTTTTAAGTAGAAGAGAGCGAGTAAAGTTGTGCTCTTCTTCTATATAAATTTTAATAAGTACTTCTTATAGATGATACAAAGCCAGTATTTACTATTTAAAAAGTCGATGCCATATATTATCAGCGATAAATCATTGCCATTATCGTCTAAAAGATTTTATTTGTCATTGCTACGTGCTTTATTACTTTACGCCGAGCTGCCAATATGGGGAATTGTATAGTTTAGTTTTAAATATTTCTAATAACCAGGATAACATATCTCAGCATTTTAACAGTAATGCTTGTTTATAGATGTTTCGTATCTATTGTACCCTCCCCCTATCCTGTAGCTATTCCTATCTAATCCTGTAGGAGACCTGTCCCGTCTATGCTCGTGTAAGTAATATTGTGATACCTTCTCTCATGCAGTACTTTTCTATCTCTTTCGAATTACTCTCCCTAAAGTGTTCTCGTTAACTTCTCGTTACAATTCCTATCACTTTTCTTTTGTTGTCCTGTTCACCCACATTATCATATTCACCATTCTTCAAATTCAAATTTAAAAACCCTCGAGCCTTAATTCATTCTTCTTGTCAAAAGACAAGAGTTTCGAACGTCATGCCTCCACATTGGAGCATAAAAAAATATTTTCTTCGTGTCCTATTCAAGACTCCCTGTCAATAATTTCCTAGCTCTTTAATTCATGACTCTATAACCCGAGTCTATCATACGAATCTTTGAGTAGTTTAAGGTTACAATTTGTGCAAAATTTAATTATGTTAACAAGAATAGTAACTCGTCTGCTCCACATAATGTGAGTTTGAAATGAAAAGCCTTATTACTTGCACTATTGTCGTATAACTTTGATGAAATCCAGTTGGCTTTACAATGAAATCGGTGATGTAGTTCGCAATAAGAAACTTTCATCCATGGTTATACATTCCCGGCGTGGATACACCCACTGCCACTCATCCTTACGGTGAAGAGTGCCTCGAAGGTTTATCGGTAAATTGGCCCTCAGCTAAATTTCCACTGCAGAAATTTCAACTCTTGTAAATGTCCTTTAATATTAACGTCCACTTCATTAGAGGACAAATAACGTCCAATCTATAGCCTATAGTTAAACCAAAATATTTCTATTGGATTAAAAGTACTCTAGAATATGACTTTTAACATAATAAGTATGATGAAATTTAATTTAATAGGAAAAAATCAAATGCAAAACTACGAAATATATTAAAAGAAACAAAAAATCTTCCTATACATGCAGAAACACTTAATTTCCTAATTTTATTCAGCCACAGAGTCTCATGAAACATGGTATAACAGAGCATTTAGATACTATTTCACATGATTAATATCCTCAAATTCTTCGTATATCTGTACGATTTATTCAAAACGCATTTGATTACAAATTTCTTCTTAATTGAGTGACTATATAGATGTGACTGCTTTGAATATCTATGATCGCATTTTCTCAGCGGCGTCGGAAGTGGGGGGGAAGGGGGTTCCGAAGCCCCCCCCCCCCCCAGAAATTACCCCGGGCCCTTGAGAAATGAGTTTTCTTCATTAATAAAAATTGAATTTCACTTGTTTCCAGCTTGCTTTCCCCTTCTGATACATATTCTACCACCTTTATATGCTCTTTTAGGCGAATTACATTCTCTACCCCCTTCTATCCGCAAAAAATGCGGGGCCTTTACATAGGAGCCGGGCCCTTTTCAAGGTTGGCCCCACCCAGCGAAAATAGTTCCGACGCCCCTGTATTTTCTAGTTCGTTTCTTTCTTGTCTAATATTTTCTAGCAGTTTCCAAAACGCGATGATTCTATTATAAAACAAAAATGGCAGAAATGGCTCCAGAATGTAGTTTTTTCTATGCTATATATTGAATATTGTGCATCAGAATATAGGATATTGTGGGCTTAAAAATCAATGGAATATGCCGTTCCTCTACGAAACCAGAGTCGTGCGTGAGATACTATTAGGGTGTAAAAACTAAGTTAAATTTTATTTAAATTATGAAGCAGTTCCATAAAGCTGAATTGGATACAGTTTACTATATATTTAATTTGCCCGTATGATTGCTTTATAATGGCGATTTTTCTATTAGATTTTTGTAGTGCCTCTTCAATAGGTAATAATTTGTCATTAGATTCTGAATCGCATGGGGCAACTTCATTTTCTAGGTGACATAAATATATTTAGTCTTTATTTATGTTACAATGAACCTCACAAATACACAAAAACTAAAAAAACAGTGAGCATTTATAGAGCAGTAAAATGGGCAATACAGTTATTAACAATAGGATTGATTACGGCTTGAAGATATTACTAGCTTGATTCAGAGTCACCCCTGACACACATCCATGTAATAGCTTGCAGGGCAGTACATAAATTATACTACTTAGTACCAAAATTATACCATACAGACTGAATCTTTTTAGAGTTAATTTGAAGCTGAACTCTTTTGCAATGGCGTCCAAAATATGTTGATAAAACAGCTTATTATGCTTCACTATTTCATTAAAAAATTGATAAATAAATATATAGACCGCTGTACGAACAGAATAATAAACTTTATTTCATCCTGTGAACAATATGGGATAATATAAGGCAATATATCGACTGGATACTAAGCACGTAAACAATAGCTGGTTTGTAGTTCATATAAATCAAATACCTTTATATTCCTAACTCGTATTAGCTTCGCCCTAGTTTAAAAAATTGAAATTAAAACTTTATGCAACCAAGCAAATGGCTACACAACAAATTAAACCTTCCAAATACAAGGATTGCGAACCAACCGCGAAAAATCTAAACGGAGTTACCCGCTGATACGCCCAATAGCAGAATTTCCACAAAGAAACAAATCACTCACCTTTACCGGGATTGGTTAAAAGCACCTGGCCTGAAATAAGAGGGTTCAGGATTCGGTTCCCGGTGAAGGTGAATGATTATTTTCTCTGTAGTAATTCTGCTAATGAGACCGTGTGTCGTTGTACATTTTCATTATTTAGTTGCAGATGTAGTGCAAACAAAACCTTTTTCTACGTTTATTTCTTATTTGTAATTATTCATCCCACGCCATACGCCCGAAAGGTGAGTGGCAGGGCACTCTGTTGATATAGTTGGATACGAACACTTAAGCCTGATTCATACGGTCATAAACACTTTAATTGTTGGGCGAAGTGTTTATGAGATTGGTCACTCATTCACGAGAAGAATGAACAATCTACGCTGGGGCGGAGTTTCTCCGATTGCTTCGAGACCGCGTGTGACTCACCCGAATTGATGCAATATTGATGGCATGGGTTTGGTCATCTGGGGCCCGCTCGCCGAGGGATGCGGAATTGGGGGTAGCGATGGTCATCGCATTTCGGGAATGACCAGCTGCGAATGGTCAGCATTGTGGACCGCCCGGGGATCGTTCCGACAATGGGACGGAACGCGAAATGGGAAAAGAGTGGGAGGGCTCACAAGAACGGACCGAAATGTTATTAGAGAGAGAGCGAGCTCACCTCTTTCGGTCGATGAGTCAAAACTGGACATATGGCAAGAATGCGACCATTTGGGAAGTGGACAGTGGAGGTGGACCGTATTTTTGCTGCACATTTGGTACTCTTTTTCTCGCCAATATGGTATCAGTTTGTGAACGTAGCTAGTTTATCCTATGTAGAGTGATCCTCGTATGCATAGAAATACCTGCAAAAATGTGTAGGTACTTATCTCATTCTTAAACCTCCGTGGTTCATAGATTACGTGCACGTTTCTCGTAATTATTAACATTGCACGTAATGTACGTATTGAATGCTGTTATTCACTGCCTGCACACACCCTTTAGGTGGCTTACTGGGCAATCAGTTATTGTAGATGTAAATTTGATGTAACTTAAGACACCCATTGTAGTTAAATAGTAGTTAAGTAAATGATATGTATGATAAGTATATGATGATCCGGAAAGAGAAGTAGCACAAGGAAAGAGTTTCAGAGAATGTGCAAAGCAAAGTAATGGTATTCCATAATAAAGTCATCATCATCGGTCAACAATCCTAGGATTGGTTTGTCGCAGCTTTCCACTCTATTCTTCTGTCGGTCAGCCTTTTCATTGTGACGTAATTCTTCTCTTTTACATCCCTCACAACCTGTTCCATGTATCTCTAACGAGGCCTGCCATTTCCAAAATTCCCGTTGGTTTTGGCTTCTTCTTTCTTGCTGCACACCAATATCTTAGTCTCCTTCTTATTTAAATGGTTTCATAACAATGTTACACAAAAATGTTGGTTTGGTTACTCGGCTTCCAAGGTAACAGAACTTTTTCACCTCTTCCAGCATTTATTTCCTAGTTTAACGTTGGTTTTGGTATCTTCTCTCTTGCTGCACACCAGTATCTTAGTCTTTTTCTTATTTATCTTCAGCTAATATCTGGCCATTGTTCTTTCCATGGTTACTAGAATCTTGTTCAGATCCCCCTCTGTCTCTGCTATGAGTGCTATGTCATTAGCGAATCGCAGCACGCTTATTTTTTCTCCGTAGATAGTCACTCCAGAAAACTTCTCTTTGATTTTATTGATGGCTCTCTCGATGTAAACATTAAAAATTACGGAGACAGTGCACAACCTTGTCTCACTCCTTTCCTTATTCTTGCCTCTTCACAGCTGGGTCTAGATTTAATCACAGCTACTTGGTTTTTGTACAAACTGTGGATAATTCTTCGGTCATTGTAGGACACTCCAATTCCCTTCATTAGTCCAAGCATGGAATCCCAATCCACGTTATCAAAAGCCTTCTCTATATCCACAAACGTAGGCTTTTTCTTCTCCATTCTCTTCTCTAAGAGCAGTCTAAGGGCCAATATTGCTTCTCTTGTACCCTTACTTTTCCTGAATCCGAATTGATCTTCATCCAGGAACTCCTCTGCTTTTCGTTCTATTATTCTGTAGATGATCCTGGTCAATATCTTCGATGTATGTTTCGTCAGGCTTATAGCCCTTAAATTCATAAAAAAGTACCGGAAGAAAAAAAATTATGATTACCGTTTCAAATATTCAGGTAGTGATTTCAGCTTTTTCCTACCACCAACTTGGCCAACACATGAGCCATTTTTGCTGAGTAAATGAAGAAAAATATTTCTTATTTCTTAAAAAAGTTTATTCTTTCCTACTGTTGAGCTTAGAAGATAGCGCATGGAAGAATTATTAGAGCAGGGTGAGTTGTATTGGAGAGGAAAGATTATGATTCTCACTCCACTGTTGGGAAGTTATAGAAGGGGGAATTTGGAAACCTACCAATATTTCCCGTGATCAACAAATATTGCCTGAGATTAACTAATATTACCCGAGAAAAGCTATTATATATAATCATCGTTAGTGCAAATGCGTCCCTATAATTATGACAGTGAATGGTAAATTTGAGGAATGGTTATTTTCCCCCCAACTCCAGTGGAGAAGTAAGCTCAAATTATTTAGAAATCTGAATGGGTTCATCTCTATCCTTTATAGTGCATTCTGAATCTTGGTTCTATTCAAACGAAAGTCGATCATATTAGCAAAGAAAAATATTGAAACTACTGCCTTCTATATTTCATTTATTTTTATTTATATACGAATTGAAACATAATTAATAAACAATCTAACACTAACAAATAAATTTGAACATAAATTTGGTTTCAATTCCGTCCTAATATAATTACGATGTTAGCTTACTTGAATTATTCCTTGACGTGGGACATTTGAAAATAATAAAATAGTTACTGAAATTACAATTAAAGGATGGTTGAATACTATTGGGTACATTCATTCAACTGATATATTAAGAACAAATTAAAGTCATAATAATAATTCTATGAGCAATAACGAAGTAAAAAGTATGTTAATTGACGAAATTAGTTCTTAATAGTTTCAATTGGAGCTCATTTATCAGTACGATTTTTTCCCACAAGGACAAGTTTAAAGTTGAAAAGTATTCCAAGAAAACATCTATTCTTCGCGAAAAAGAATAAATACACATTTTCGCAGCGTGACTTGAAAATTCTCTTTACCACTTCTAGTGATAGAGCAATGTTTTGTTAGGGTCTGCAGGCGACTGCCATATGATCGTTGAATAGTAAACTTACTATGGTAGACTGGACCATAATCACAAAATTAGAGAAATTGATTGCCGAACTGACAGGTTCAAAATGTCCTTTTTTCCTCGTACTATTAGGGATATGAATAACGGTAAATGTATCCAGTACGAGTGTAGCAATGGATAACATTGGTAGCTGCATGTTGGTATAAGGACTTAAAGCTAACCCAACTAACAGCATGTTTTTGCATGTATGCTTTACTATTTTAATTTTTAATTACAAATTTTATGCATGATATGTAGTGCATGTTTGGTGAGAGTTCACCCCCTGCCACACACCTTTATGATGGCATGCAGGGTATTATGTAGATGTAGTAATTAAAAGAGGTGATGAAAGAAGCACTTGCGCTACAGTATCCTTTCATATCGAATTTAGCAACCAACGCTTTTATTTACAAAATATAAAGCTTACTGGGCCACTAATGAATCCATTTTATGAAGAGTGTTGACACTTGGGGATGGCATTTAATATGAGTCAGGGTCATATTTAACGACAGCAGTACATGCGAATTGAAATGTATTCGAATTTAGATAAAATAATTTAGTTCATTGTTCATGAAGAAAATATTTGCTTTCATCATAGTAAATACATTATGCGAAAGTGAAATTACAAGAGAAGATCCATTTAGATTCATAGAAAATAATTCTCCATGAAAGACACAAAGTTGGGCATCGGTTGTAGCAGCTGCTTAAAATCAGAAGCCCCCTTCGACATTTGTTTAGGTATAATGAGTGTAAAGGAGAGACGGCGGAGATTCAATAAGATTGAATCGATGCTGTTTTGAAAAATGTATCTTTTAAATCACGCGTTTTGTCCCGCAAATATTTAAAAATACCAAGTTGATTCGGAATCAAAAATAAACTTGGCATCATAGAAAATTTCCAGCTTAAAATGTTGGAATTATGAATCAAACAAGGGGATACCATGGTGAATATTTTTACATTTGGATCCTAGTACCAACATTTGATCGCATGCTCGACGAGAGCACCATTTTCGAGGAAACGTTTGCACTTCCTCGCTTTAAAGTTTATGAGGAATGAAGGAGACGACAAACGGGTGTCAGCGACATTGAACGAGGCCCCATTTCCGGTATTTATCATTCGTCATATGCCGACAAGGCATCCGCTTCCGCATAACTAGCCTTGATCCACGCGTCAATCCGCGTGCACTAATCGCTGAACGACCCTGAATATGAGGATGAATCGGGCCGTGAGGTGATGATGCAGAATCAGGAGTGGTCCAGGGAGTGAGATCTCGGGAAATTCCGAAGGGCTCCCATCCAAATCGTTTGGCGAATTGAAGGAGGAGGCAGGAGTTGAGCATCGCGGGGATAGGGTGGGGTAGCATTGTCCTTACTCCTTGTCACCCCGTCTCCCCCTCTCCCCGTCCCTATTCCCACTCCACCCCTTATCTCCGCGCCTCCCCACTCATTCACCCCTCTCCCGGACTCTTCCCCAAAAACTAACAGGAAACCCAGCCGCGGACCGACATCACCTCCAGCCTCCCGATTCCAAACATTCCCCCACCCCTTCCCGCCCCCTTTTAACCTCCCTCCCACCTCTCCTCTCCCTCTTTCCCCTCCCACTCCATCTCTCTCCCCTCTCCCTACTCGCCTTTCTTCCCTATTGATTACACCGTTCATGCTAATGCCCCTACCCACCACGTGGGGAGTGCTGGAGAGAGAGATAGAGAGAGACTATGGGGGAAGGGGGGGGGGGGACGAGGGAGAAGAGAGAGAGGAGCCGGGCCCCACACAGAAAAGAGAGCCGAAAAGAGTGGGATAGATGTGGCACCACCCGGCAGGCAGCCGATGTTGAGTTTCCCCCGAAAATCCGGCCGCGGTGACCATTGCTGGGCCCTCGTAGAAGGCCAGGAAATCAGCACGTCTTTCCTCCTGCCCCCTCACCACTCGTCTCGAAGGGTCCGGGTTCGAGTCCCGCTCCTACAACCGCCGATCGTGCCAGAGAGGATGGTTTCCTCTCGCTCCGAGGCGTCGAACCAGAGCCGTCAGCCGGAGGACATCGCCGGTGACCGGAAGGACTCCCGTCGCACCAAAGGTCAGTCGATTTGTCCCCCGCGCTCGCAGATGCGTGCGGTGGTGGAGTGCGGTGCTTGTCCTCCTCGCTTTCCGTGAGAGGTGGCTGTTTTTCCCTGCGGGTCCACCTCAGTCCAGTCCCGGCGCAAGCTCCACGCCCGGCCCCGTTCTTTCCCCTCCGGTCGCGTTTAGCGTGGGCGTGTTGTTCCTGGACGGGAAGGTGGCGCTGCTCTGAGACTGTCTGTTTGTGTACATCTTCGCCCCTACACACACACACACATACACACCCTCCCCCTCCTCCTCCCTCACCTGTGTCCGCCCCTCCTTCCCTGGCCTCCCTCCCTCCCCCGCTTTCGTCTCCTCCACGAAGCCATCTCGGACGTGGTGCTTGCTAGCTTGCCTCTCCGTCTCGCCCCCCGCAGCGCCGTGAAACCGTTCCCTCTCCCCGCACCACCTCTCGTCCTCCTCAGTTGGGGTAGGGTGCTCAAATCCGACTGCGCGCGATTGCCAGCCTTTTCGGCGGGAAGGAGAGGGACAGGGCGGAGGGAGGCTGGGACCCTCCTTGGGCGACGCTCTAGAGGGAATCCGCGGCATTCCCAACGTCTCGGCGGCGTTAGCAGCACGGTCCCGCGAGGTGAGCACCTCAGCATCTACTGAATTCCTTGCAAGCCATCTCGAGGATGTGTTGCAGGGGGTGAATATTCACCAAAGATACCCTACATGAAATGCAGTAATGGGGTCCTTTACCATATTATTTTAATTGCCGAATCTGATAGAGTTTGTAAAATAAAAAGACCCGTATTTTTCCGTTTTTTGATCCGTCAATTATTTCTCGAGTTATAAGCGGTGAAAAACTGATGTTTTTAACCCTTTCGGAAAAATGGGCGTGGTGCAACCTCTGACGTATATCGACTTCGTCCAATCACAACTGAGCCCGCGAAGCTACTTTGCCTTATCGCAATTGGGGGGGACACAGCTGACTCTGCCAATAAGACAGTTGCGACAGCATCTGTGCGAGCAGACCTTCCGAGAACCCCCCTCCACTCCCTTCGCTTCCAAGAAAAGCAGTCAAGGACGGGAGGAAAATGACGTCAATGTTATCACAGCAGCTTTTTCGGTGGGCGTCACCTTTTGCTTATTTTAATTTTTGATTTATGAGTGAATGGTTGTGGTTAGACGATTAATTTTTTCACTAAAATTCTTTTTTTGTTTTCATCTAACGATTTCGTGTACAAAATTGCGATTTCGGTTCCGAGTAAACGCCCCCATTGATGAGGAATTTGGTCACACCTCTGGCCGGAAATGGCCACTCCTCCGCAATAGGGGCTGAAAATTGTCAGAGGAATTAGGTTCCCAGGACCGGGAATCAAACCACGGACTTTTGGCACCGGGCCATTCTACCAAGGATTCCAACCCCAATGGCAATTTTTATGAGGATCTATTGGAACTAGGTCACATTCGCCTTAAATACGGTCAAATCAAGGATGGCATACGTAAGGCGGAAATGTGCTTCAAGGAAGCCACTGTCCACGAGGATTGATGCTGTAAATAAATGCAAACGGACATGAGCCACCACTGTCAGATTTTATGTTGCCATCTTGGACAGCAAGGAAGCATGTTGAAAATTACCAGAGGTAATTGTCCTCCTCCATAGGATTTCTTCACTTGGTGTTACTGCATGGGTCAACTGCCAGAGATGGCCACACTTGCGCCGTAGGTTTGTTTAAAATTAATCCTGAGGATCGGGTTTAGTGTGGTGACTAGAGTAATGGCCTACCATCCAGAGGGCTCGGCAGATTTTTCATTTGTATATCTATCCATACTCTAATGTCTTGTGGTGAGCCTTTCGAGTTCAGTACTCCGTCCGTCGGATGGGACTTTCTCCTGTGGTTCCCTTGGCGCCTTTCGTATATGCAGGCTAATGCTGAAGCCGGGTTCCTCTGAATACTTTAACCTTTACCCAGTTACCCACCTATCCTGCCTGGCGCAAATTACCTCAGTTTTATTTATTTATTCATTGTTTGTAATAATTACCCAACATATAAATATAATTACAGGATAAAAAATTAAATATCAAACAAAATAATACAAATAATATTAGCACTGGTCAATAGCACTAGACAAACAATAAAATACAAATATTAATAACATTGGTCATTTATAAATATCAATTGGTTAAACACATGTATAAATTATTCATTCTACACATCAACAACAGTAACAACATTACCTTTGTGTGATTAGTTTTGAAATTAGCTCTTTTATACATTTATTTCTATCTTGATACTAATTCAGATCAGCACAATATTTGTTATATGTAATACACAATCTGTTAATAGGAGTATTTTTACAGTATTCACTATTAACATTCATGACATAAAATTTCATCATATTTCTACCCCTTCTAGATGGAACATGGACATGTAATCGATTCAACACTTGAATCAACAGTTGTCGGTCTCCTACCTTAAATAACTACTATTACTTCACTTAATGCCAATGCAAGAGAGTACTCAACCTAATACGCTACTCTTGATCAGGTACTCTGTGACATGTAGAAGCCGTCATCAATAATTTATTATTTTATAAAATTTGTCACGCGCTAAATTGATATCTAATGTTAAATTATTAGCATGTACGAAGGATTATAGCTTTAATTAATGGTTTAGTCATTTTATTGAATGTATTAACTTTTAATTAATATTAGACATGAAAGAGTGCCGTTTTAATTGAGATATTAGGGTTCAAACTTTTAACTTAAAAGTTGTTTCAAGATGCCTAGCAGAATATTCCCCACACATTACCATTAGATATCTGGTAAAAATGTTGACAATTATGACCTCTCATTGTTGCGTTGGCAAGCCTGGGCCCTGAGCTTTTGGTAAGGACATTGCAAGTCGCAAATGTGACCAAGGACCAGACAAGCTCTGAAGGAGGAACTATCATAATGCTGTGTAATGATAGCCCCATTTCTTGGTTTTACAGGTGTACCATTAAAAGAGTCGTTCTCTCTGGATTCCTTGATTAAAATAATAATAACTTTCCACACTTTTATTGAACCAGGCTGGTTCAATAAAAGTGTGGAATATACTGAGTTATTGTCATTTTCACCATGAAAATCTGCCACCAAGTCACGCCTGAAGGTATTTCTTAGGTTAAATCCTTGATTGCACCGAGTTTGGTTGATTGATACGTTTTCCACCTTTTTTTCTCAACATTCCTGTGAAGCAGTATAAAATGGGCTGGGTCGTTGTTCCTGAGAACTCTTCATATATTTTAGAGTATTCTCTATCAAAAGAATGAGTATATTCAGGGAACAAGGATATCCGTATCCTTGTCGTCGGTGCTCCAAACAGATATCCATTATTAGGTGAAGGTATGTGTTAAGGTAATTAAGTTTCCGGTGAGTTATTGGCTTACTGTAGAGTTATTCAACAATAAATAAAAGTTAGAATAACTCTAGCGTGCATTAACGCTGTGACCAGAAAGAAATTGAACAAAAATAGTGCAGTTGAAACTATAGCTACCAGGTTTACGCAAGCAGGTATTTCACAGTTTAGCTAACACTCTCTTGGTTTCCACCTACATCTACATACACATCTACGCCTAGGCGATAACCTATAAGCCACCACGAGGGAGTGTGGAAGGGGGTGAATATCACCAAACTTGCACTATTGACATGCAACTAGGCTACTACATGGAAACGTATTAGATAATAGGGTCACATGCATGCAAGTCATACACCCTCGTGGTGGCTCGCAGGGTATTACGTAGATGTAGATGTAAATGTCGGAAAATAGAATGAAGGAGGTAAGATTTCACCAATTTCTGGAGCTCAGAGAATTGATCGCAACGCATCTGCTAAGAGCAGCTAAATATTACGAATATGTATCCTCAAACTATGTCTCAAAAAAAAAACATCTAAAAATGCTGTTATCAATTCCCTTGCATCGAAGACAAGCCATACTGTACCGTAATACCGTACCGTCCTGTACCCAGTATCGTAATAATTTACGTGAAATAATGGGTCAAGCTAATCGTAAACTGGGATTCATCAAAAGAGTAATGGGTAAATGTGACGATAATGTACGAGAAATCATCTACTTTTCCCTTGTTAGACCTCATTTGGAATATGCTGCCAGTGTATGGGATCCCTACTAAATCGGTCTAAATAATGAACTTGAACGTGTGCAGCGAAATTAACATTAATTGCCATGAGAAAAAAATTCATCTGGACCGGGAATCTTGCACGTGTGCAGCGAAGATCGGCAAGATCTACATCTACATAATACCCTGCAAGCCACCACAAGGGTGTGTGGCAGGGGGTGATTGCTCACCAAACATGCACTACATATCATGCATAAAAAAGGAATAGTATTAATATAGTAGTCAGAACTACACTATTTAAAAAAGATAGAAATTGCAAAGAAAACATGCAAAAACATTCTGTTAGTAGGGTTAGCTTTAAGTACTCATACCAACATACAGCTACCAATGCTATTCATTGCTACTCTCCGATAGGACATATTTACCGTTATTCGTATCTCTAATTGTGCGAGGGAAAAAGGACATTTTGAATCGGTCAGTTCGGCAATCAATTTCTCTAATTTTATGATTATGGTCATGATTTGTAAAGGGACGATACGATAATTATATTGGCGTAACCAGTCTATTAAATGAATTAAAATGGGAATCATTGTCAGATCGCAAGTTGAAATTTAGACTTAATCTCTTAAATAAATTCCAAGACAATATTTTCAGTGATGATGTTAAAAATATTTTGCGAACCCCAACTTACTAAGGCAGACTGGGCCATAATCATAAAATTAGAGAAATTGATTGCCGAACTGATAGATTCATAATGTCCTTTTTCCCTCGTACAAGTAGAGATACAAATGTAAGTATGTCCAATCGGAGAGAAGTAATAGTAGCTTCATGTTGGTATGATTACTTAAAGCTAACCCTACCAACAGAATGATTTTGCATGTTTGCTATGCAATTTCTATCTTTTTTAAATAGTGAAGTTCTGACTAGTATATTAATACCATTCCTTTTTTATGCATGATATGTAGTGCATGTTTGGTGAGAAATCACCCCCTGCTACACACCTTTGTGGTGGCTTGCAGGGTATTATGTAGATGTAGATGTAATGATTTATATTAGGCTACAAGTAGCAAGTATTGATTTGTGGTTATTGAGGTTTGAAAACGATGTGGATGCGAATTCTAGTCGTTGACATACATTTTAATCACTATATGAAGCAGCATAATATCGGACTGAAAATGCATGACGAGCATTGAGTGCAGAACAGATCATTATGATAAAGCATTAAAACATTTATGTGCTACTCCGCAGCGTCAAGAGATGTTCCAAGAATAAAAGCTGACATGCGGGCAACAGAAGCCGTCAAAACCAAAACATTTACTTAAGAGTTAATGCACATCGAATGCACAGATAAACGAGGTATTAGAAAAACCAGAGGATAAAATCACAAAACTGAGAATGGACAGGCAGATATATTAGATACACTAAGCATTTAAAGCACGACAACGTTTTCTGAGGTTTGAAAACAATGTTGGATGCGCTATTCAGTTGTTAATATACATATTTACTCACTACCCTACTCACTGTACTTTTCATATGCAGGCGTTTCAGCAACCACCTCGCTAACTTTACGCCCACATGAGCCGATTTTTAACGTTCACCAAACATTAGATAATCTGGCATAAGAGACGCAATGACTTTCCTTAGGCGTATGAGAAGAAAGAGAGAAGGGAAGCTTTCATGGGAAAGAGGAAGTCACATGAGGATGATAAAGTATGCTGAAAGTAAAAATGTTTTACCTGGTACTCTACAAGTCACCTTGATGGTGACTGGCGTAGGATAAATCATCACTGAACTATCAATTGGAAAGAAAATTATAACAGAATTTGTTAGAATAGATGGCATAAGTTTATCGACCGATTATAGAATGAAAACAGTGATGATGATATGCAAATGTGAAGAAATGCAGTGAAAAACCGAGAGATCTGCGTTTTCAACCTGCGGTATCTGCAGATGGAAAATGCCCGGATCGATTGAAAAACGAGTAAATGAAACCAGTTTAAATGAATTAAACTATAGGGCCTTTAAATCAACATTAGTTTGGTTAATAACAAGAGTATGATAATAATTTAAGGAAATACCAAAGCTATATTCCAGCCAATACCTATACCTTCCTGCCTAAGTGTGAATAAATTAAAATTTACCGCATAGAGCCTAATTAAAATTATAAAGTAATGACTTTTCACGAATTTACAGCCTAAATGTAAGCATTAAATTGTTTAGTAGATACTAGTCACTTACTACTCGTAGTTATTCGTGCCTGGTGAATACATAACAAACATGTTTTCCAATTTAATGGTAATTGATCCACTAGTTTTTTATTGTAGTTTATATTTGGTATTTATTCATTCTCTGCCATACACCCTCGAAGTAGCTCGCTGGCTATTCTCTAGACGTATGGGTGAGTACATGCTTATAATGGAATTTCTCGTTCGATGGGGAGAATAGAAAGTTAAGAAATGTTCAAACCAGCAAATGTTGAGCGATAAAGTAATAATACAACGACACCGGGAGTCCCGAACGGCTCTCCCTCGATCAGAGCCACCTAGAAAACTTTGCGAAGGAGACTTTCGTGGCATACCACCCGAAAATAGACCAGCCTTTCAAGCCTCTTTGGGATTGCGAAAGTTCGTTGAATACTGCGGAAGTCAATCACGCGTCTTCGGACAAAGAATCGACCGAGATAGGTTCGAAGTGGAGCGGGGACAGGATGGAAAATTACAAGGAATGGGAAGTTGCGGTTTCCCGGCTAAATATATATTTATTCTTCCTCCTTCGAATGGGAGTGAGTGAATCCAAACTCGAGTTCGAACTTTGAGAATTGTGAGGTAAACTTTCCGAACTTTTCCCTTCTGATTCCCTCGCCGAGATGTCGGCATTCTCACTTTTCCGTCTATTTTTTCCGCGTATCTGGATGCGTATCGACCAAGCATTCACAGGACACCCTTAAACACCCGTCTCCGGAGTGTGTGCGTTTTATATGTTCTAAGTTGTATCAGGCGTGACGTTACAGGAAACAAAAAGTTGGACACTGCCATGCAATATGTTTCGTTATTGGGAAAAACAATTATTTCCATTGAAAAGGCTGCCCGTGAATACACTTTAGCAAGGTGGACATCTATAAAGCGCTTTTGGCTCCTCTCTAACCTTGTTTATAATTATATCGGCAAGAAATAGGTGGTATACTAAAAAAAATGTGCTTGAAGTGTTTGTAAAGTAGGCCGGGTACGAATATACTAAAATATGTTCAGATAAATATTCCCATCATAGTCGCTGCAGTCAGTTTGGAGCACTAGATTGTCTCTGTGTCTATTCACTTATTTCATCGATCTTCACTGATCATTATCTAGTTCGGCCAAAATAACACGACCCTTTTTACTGCGTATAATTTTTGGCAGCGGCAATATTGCGTGTTAGTAATGATTCATCTCTTGCCACATACCCTTCAGGTGGCTTGCAGGCTACTTGATAGAACTTGATATGGATTATCTTTCTCAAATCATATTATGTAATAATAATGCATTTTAATCATATTAAGATATACCAAACAAACTGTTCCCTACTAGCTCGGGACTACAGTCTTCATCTTAAACGACAGATTTCTTTTCGCTGTTTTCTTTCGTAATTACAAACAAAAGGTCTGCTTGATGGTAGGTTGTTTTTCTGGATGCAGAGTACATACAAAATAATACAATATATTAATCCACGGATACATGGTCTATTACGGTCCGTCGTTTTCCCATACGTCTAGTTTAGATACTAACAATCTAGTTGCATGTGACCCTATAGTTGCTTGTTTGCATGTTAGTAGTGCATGCTTGGTGGTCTTCACCCCCTGCCACACACCCTCGCGGTGGCTTGCAGGGTATCGTGTAGATGTAGATGTAGTAAGGAATTGCCGTCGCAAGAGGAAGTTGGGTGACCAAATATCTATAAAGAATACTTCGAGAGATATAAGATGATTGCCTAACCCTAACCCTGAATAATTTAGCTCGCCCTTGGAGTTTTCGTCATTTATTATGTTAGCCCAGCCATACTTTAATGTGTTTACTCAGGGGTAAGTCTTTTATCATGTAATGAGAGGTTACTAATTACATCAGCGCCTTTTCCGATTCTATCACAAATACCTCGAAGTAAGATCTTGACAGGAATGCGGATGATTAGCATTGATGCATATGATGACATTCAACTACCAGAAAACCATAATACGAAAAGTAATGCGTCGAATGAAAACAACTGAAATCTGTTCACCAAGATATCATCTGCCAAAGGCCTCAAACCTCTCTTCAAATGAAACTGATCGTAACAAATGGAATCAATACTCAAACAGGTATGGTTTTATGCAGATGTACCACATGTTAACTGCACCCTTGAATTTCTAATAGGAATTGTATTTAAGGGTATTCAAACTAATACCTACGAAATTAATAAAATTTTTATACTTGGTGGTTACAAATTATTTGGTTACGCGTGCCCGGTGCGGGTATAACTAATTACAATTTTACTCATTACATAAAATGCACACATTAATGCATGCATTCGGAGCTGCTTGGAGATGGTTCACCCTTTTCGGGCTGGCTGCTGTGGGCAAGTTATCGTGCGAGACAAACCCAAAGATCATGGGTTCGAATTCCGACTTTGGCACGGATGTCGTGTTTGAGATTTTGGCTTAGGAATAAGTTGACAATCTTAGCAGTTGAAACATTTCAAAACGTGAGTCTATTCCTAGGTTCCTTGTCGAATATCCTGAAGATTGTTTGCTGGGAGCTCTGTAGATGTAAATACACTTCACATGGCCGCTCGAAGAAGTCATAAAATCTCCAAGGAGTTATATAGCATCCGAAGTCTTTTCACATCTATATTTTTTGTAAATATTTCCCTCTCGTCGTGGCTCGTATGTAAATATGAGCGCCACCAGCGCCACCAACTGCCTCACCTTCACGGTTATTAAAATCAGTCTCGGCACTTAACAAGCTCCCATTTTAAAAAGAGTTGCTTTGCACATCATCATCATCATCGTTCAACAATCCTAGGATTGGTTTGACGCAACCCTCCACTCAATTCTTCTATCGGCCAGCCTCTTCATATTGACGTAGCTCCTCTCTTTTACATCCTGTTTTGCACATACAGCTACATAATATCACACGAGCCGTCGCGAGGGCGAGATGTTTGGGGTGTTCATACACCAGCATTATAATTACAATTAGCTTCCAGTGTTCCACAAATTTTTGTTATGTATCGGTTGCTTTAGTGTCCGTGTACTTCTGCTGTACTCAGAAATGGTGCGCGGGAAGAATTCGTTTTAAAACTTATTTGCTTGGTTGAATTTATATGTAGCATGGGTCCCTAATAGTTTTACTTGCATGATAGGCAAATTTGATGGTACAGCTATAAAATCAATAAAATTCTAAGTGGATAAATTCCTCTCGGGTTCTCCACCGGGTTAGTTGGTCTACGGCCGACGTTTCGGTGCTTGACTCGTGCACCGTCATCTTGGCAACTCATCTGCCCTGATGACGGTGCACGAGTCGAGCACCGAAACGTCAGCCATGGACCAACTAACCCGGTGGAGAACCCGAGAGGAATTTCTTCGATCAATTCGCCGGGAAAACATACGCTCTTATTTCAAAATTCTTAGTCTTGTATTGGATTTTCTTACCTGGCGGGTTTCCCATAAGCGATTTTCTGATAAATGCCTTACAGTGACGTTCTTATTGTAACAGTTTTTCACAAATCTAGCGGATCTGAACTTTATTTATTTCCTTCAACAGACGGATCCCAAATACTCGAGGAGTAGTCCAAGCGTGGCTTGATCAATGAAATACCTATAACATCCCTCTCACGCTTTTTTTGTCGCACTCTTTTATCACTTTGTTGATGACACTATGAACGAAATCGGTTCACGCCGATGCGAACGATTCGTCGCGAGATCCGGTTCATTCGCGGATCACGGATTCCCGCCACGCGATCCGTGCACCCACGCTCGCGCGGCGGCCTAGCGAGCATCTCGGCGGGAGCGTCCGTTCCCTTCCCGTCATGCCCTGCGTCTCCGCCCACCGCTTCGGACGCCCGACGACGGCGGGGGGATCCGTGACGTCACGAGGCGTCAGCCCCGCCTCCTGGCGGCCAGGAACCGATGCGAAAAAATTCAATATTAATATAGAGGGAGTGGGAGAGGGGTGGGGCAGTCGAGGGAGGGACGAGGTGGGGGAGGGGAGAGATAGTGCAAGTGGAAGAAGGTACGCCCGCTGGGGTGGGGGCGAGAGGGAAGAGCAGGGGTGAGAGGGGGAGAGGTCCGCAATGCGCCAGTCCAGGGAGACCCCCTAAACCTACCCCTACATCGAACCCCCGCACCGATACCTCATCCCCCGACTCGTAACCTCCTTACTCCTTCCCCCTTCGCGAGAGGAAGAGAGAGGCCACTTTTTCTTCATCCGCGCCATTCCTTCCTCGCGGACATCTCAGCTGGTCCTGCCCCCTCTCTCCGCACCCCTTAATCCCTCCCTCCCACGCTCCCTCCCCCCTTTCAGTCCCTCCCCCTCTCCCTTCCTCCGTCCGCGAAGTCCAAATAAACAAAGCACGGCCGATTCGTCAGACCCACTGGCTTTTCATTGTACATGCATATGCATTTCCTTCCCCTCAGAAACCCTCTTTCTGTTTTGCATTGCCGTCCTTATTTTTTCTTCCCTTTCAGTTTTCTTTTATCACTAACGCTTGCCTCCATGCCTCTCACACACCCACTTCTCGCCAAGTTTCTTTTGCTTACCCTCTCATGTCATCAGTTGTATTACCGTGGAATCATGCAGCGAGATTGTGCATAGCCTCTAACGGATAAGTGAACTAATTATTTTAGGAAGAAATAAACGGAATTTTTGACAAAAAATTGTAAATGTCGTCGCAACTCACCTTTGATTTTCTCAGGTGCATCTACATCTACATCTACATAATACCCTGCAAGCCACCACAAGGGTGTGTGGCAGGGGGTGATTGCTCACCAAACATGCACTACATATCATGCATAAAAAAGGAATAGTATTAATATAGTAGTCAGAACTACACTATTTAAAAAAGATAGAAATTGCAAAGAAAACATGCAAAAACATTCTGTTAGTAGGGTTAGCTTTAAGTACTCATACCAACATGCAGCTACCTATGCTATTCATTGCTACTCTCCGATAGGACATATTTACCGTTATTCGTATCTCTAATTGTGCGAGGGAAAAAGGACATTTTGAATCGGTCAGTTCGGCAATCAATTTCTCTAATTTTATGATTATGGTCCAGTCTGCCATAGTAAGTTGGGGTTCGTAAAATATTTTTAACATCATCACTGAAAATATTGCCTCGGAATTTGTGGAAGAGATTAAGTCTAAATTTCAACCTGCGATCTGACAATGATTCCCATTTTAATTCATTTAATAGACTGGTTACGCTAATATAATTATCGTATCGTCCCTTTACAAATCTTGCCGATCTTCGCTGCACACGTGCATCAGTGGTGGTACTCAAATACTTGATGAGTACTTAATGAGGCATTCAAATAGTACGCCACGTGCTATTTAGAAGTGTATGTATCTACGGCTGATACCATACATCGAAACGTTAACTTATTAGTTTTTTATCGCAAAATGCACGTATGTTATGTCTCAAGAGATCCACAAACGCAGCATTAACGCTGAAGAACCTGGGGTATTTGGAAGGAGGTGGCCAGCAGTAGACCATGCACTGAAGATGTGGGATTGGTTATAAATCATCACAAGCGGCACATTCCAGGGTGAAAGCTATGTAAAATCTATTACTTAGATACACACAATGGACGCTAATTTTGGTTTCGTTAGTCAAACTTCATGAGGGGAGATTTGAAATTAGGAAATTTTCAGCGTATTACTGTATGTGTCCACATCCCTTACTAGTGGACCACCTGCAGTTACCCTTGAATTAATCATTTTGATTTAAGACGTCCACTCTCTCATCATAGTTCTTACTAGGATTTCACTTCCAGTTCGTATAATCCAGCGCAAACATGCTACAACCTTATAATATTCGAAAAAAGGCGAGTTTTAAATCGTACGCTCGAATCCAAGCTCTTAGTTTCATTAGGTGAGATGTTATGACTGATTCCATGTTCTTATCAAATTTTCTAAGCCCGAAAGTCTCAAAACATGACACTCATTTGACGAACAGTCGACTCAGTATTATTAAATCGTTTACCATGTTTTAAAAGCTACCTGATTATTCACAGTCACTTGTTTGCTTTCAATTCCAATAATGGATCCTTAAGATGGGGATTCAATCAGAAAAAAAACTGTTTAGATAAATTATGAGTCGGCCACAATTGGAGATCACAATGTCTACAGTCACGGGATGAATTTCTTACATGGTCTTAGCCGCGAAGACAACGCTATATTCATTACTTTGAAATGGTTTTTTTCCAAAATGTTCCCAAAAGCGATAGGACTTCACGGGGATTTGTAGGAGATTGGTGCACCCGTAAGAAGTAGCAGTAAAGTAAGGAATGACTTTGGTAAAAAGCTAGAAAGCCGAAAAGATATCTATCCTTTTCCTTTCGCCAATCGATGCCTAACAAAGGTACCTAGTTTTTCTCTCCTACCCAGCGTCCTTTCGAATGGCGATGCATTCCGTTATCAGACGAGTTCCGTCCATAATCCGACGTTGGTCGCCGTTTTCTCCCACATTTTTTTTACAGCCCGCGTTGCTATGGCGACCATATTTTCTACCCTCCGCCCACGCCATCCAGCTCCGGAACGGCCGTCATTTTAACTTCCACACCCCTCCTTCCCCTTTTTTTTCCACCCCGTAACGCTCCCACCCGACGTCCCCGGCCAACCCTACACCCTTCATCTTTATCTATCCATTATCCAAGCCAGCAGTCCCCGGGGACCTTTATGGCCAGCGTGGAATTCCTCTCTCCTTTTTCCTCTGTCGCTCGGAGTGGGTAGCAGGAGGGGGCAAGGGACTCCCCCGTCCTCCCCCGCAACCTCCGTGGGAGTGGATGGCTCTAAAAAGCCCTTCGTCCAATGGGGTCCGACTCCTTTCTGAGCCGGGGACGGCGGTGTATGATGAATTTATGGATCTAATATAACGGAGGCCTCCCATTGGCGGAGAGGCCGAACCCCCTCCCGTGCGAGGAGGGATGGGGGAGGCAGAGGCTCCCATTCGCGCAAGAGGGGCGGAGAGGGAAGGTGAGAGGGGAAGAAGGGTTGGGTGGGCACCTTGCAAGATGTTATGCCGAGGGGAAAGGGGAGGGCGAGGGGCTGACCAAGCCGTGGAGGTAGGGGTCCAGAGCGGAAATTATTTTCATTATTTTTTTTCTCTTTCAGGGAGAGGGAACAGTTGGGTTTGTCGGACCGGGGAAGAAAAAAAATAATTCCGTCTGAGGGATAGTGTCTCTAGGGCTTCCTTTCTTTCTTGTCCGCAATTCAGCTCTTGTCTTCTCCGGTACATAAGGTACAAATAACCCCGGCGGTTATTTGCACCTTATATACAATACATTACTTTTCCGAGGAAACAATAACAATCCATTACTTTTCTGAGGAAAACTTTAAAAATCTGTTCATAGGGTAGTTAACTCATTACTTTTATCTTCGTGATCAAATTGACCGTAATGTGAAGGAACTGACATAATAACCATAGTCATCGGAAAACGGATCTTTTTAAAATTTTAAAAATATTTTTATAACTAGGTATGCAAAACATGCAAATTACACTCAGAACTACATGTCCCAATGTGCGTGCATAAATACAATTGGCCGGCTGTAATCGGATTAACCGCGAATTTTAATTCTCATCGCCTTAAAGAGTTTGAAAAAAATGTAACGAGTTCTTTTTCTTTCCGATCCAACTCTTGCTTATGGAGTTATGTGTGAATGAACCGGAGAATTGGTCTTTTCACGGAAAGAGGTAGAGTATCTCAAGCTTTCTGACCAATTCGCCTGGTTGGATGGGCATTGTCACTGTCTTTTAATGATGCAGTAACAATTATAGAGAAGGCGACGAGCTATATGAAGTTTTCTTCACGTAAAAAATGACGATAGCATGAAAATTATATTTCTAATTTCCTTTTCTGAATTATTTATTGATATTTTTTTTGACAGTATACCAGAAATTTCAATTAAATTGCCACTTTTCTTCGAAGAAAAATATAACGCTCGAAGAGAAGGAAAATGATCTGCTCTCTGAAGTGAGAGTTTCAATCGTCCATGGACTCAGCATGGTGAGCCGTACCACAGGCTCTACCTTTGCCTTTCAGACTAACCTCTGTGCAGAACTCTGTGGTGGTTGTCCTCATTGTATCCCATCCTCCACATTTCATGTATCCTGCACATCGCACGTAAGAGCGGTGTGGTTGGGGAAAGTGAAGGTTTGCGAGGAAATGAATGGCATGATATCTACGCTATGTAGCCTAGTTGCATGTCAATAGTGCATATTTGGTGATCTTCACCCGCTGCCAATCACCCTCATGGTTGTTTCCAGGGTATTTCGTAGATGTAGATGTACTTAGAATGCTGCTGCAAAATGAATATTTTGATACTTGAAGTCTGTTGAGTGGGTGTGGAATCAGCACACGTAAGTTAAAGCTGTGAACCAAACGTGCACATTCGAAAAGAGGACTTGCGAGTGAAGTTATCCAAATGTAGGCATTGTTGAGATAACTAATATTGTATTTATTACGCGCAGTAAATTACGAAATTAATACAGAATGATCTAAAATTTTATACTTACAAAAATACGTGTTTTTATAGACAGCTAGAATGAAGTTTAGGCTAAAATATGAACAATGTTGATCCTAATTATAAAAAACTATATCAAATTCATGAAATAATCGGATCCATTTCCATAATCTTTATCCTCACATGTAATTAGATTAGGCGCCAGACTAGAACTACCCGAAAAACACACATATGTCGCTTTCGATGATACGTCAGGTGTACTTTGAACCCCAAATTACATCGGAAGATCAGATAGAAATGACAAAATTTGAGAGATAGACTGCCGAAAGAATCTATAAAAGAATTAATTTTCACCCAGGGACAATTTGTGATCATAAATTAAATACGTTAGGATAAACATTAATATTTCCAGCTATCCCGAATTCTACCCTTTGTCCCTTCTTTCCTCTCCCATTAATCTAGTGGCTGGTGACATAACACCCCCTGCCACACGGCCCTGCGGCAGCTCGCTGGGTATTGTCTAGGTATACGTACTGTTGTTCGCGATATTAGAATTCCGTGCCTCTAGGGCCTGTTTACTTGTAACGGGAGAAATAAATCACATGATAATGGTTATTACTACTTTTTAGGACTTCTTGGTCAATGGGTAATTATCATGTTTTTATTGGCTTGGTCCGGAGAGTATAAGCCATACGAGTTTGTTGAAACATATCGTATGTGTTCTCGGAAAGTATTTGTTATGAAATTATATTTAAAATCTTAATGCATCTTTACTCATAAAGAAATTTTATTGAAATATTTCATTTGAGATCAGAACAAAATGTTAGTGTGTAAAATATAGATTTTATGAATTAAATTCCTCATTGTATTAGTGTCTCAGCTTATGTGGCATCAAAAAAAGTCATAACTCTTTTGACTAATTTACTCGTAACAACAGAAAGGAATATGATTTACATTGACGCAACTCACAAAACAAATTTTTATTATGCTGATATTCCAAGGAAATATATCGCAGCATTTTCAAAGTTTTACTATGATTTCGTGGAAAATTGTGATTTAGTTTTTTTTAGAGCGAATAAATAATTAAGGCCAACAAAAAAATCCGGTTGGGTCATTAATCGCGTAATATAATAGGAGACGTAGTTTGGAGCAACTCAGAGTATACAATGGCCTACATAAACAATCGTCGGAGATTGTATGAAATATAGATCGTGGTTGAATTTACCGCGGAATGCACGCCTGTTCTCTCTGCGTAGTTCTCATACTGAACGCAGATAGCGGTAGCTACTGTAGCAGCGGGAGGAGCTTTCTCCCTTCCCGCGTTCAGTAGCGACTAGTGGACTTCACTGGAACGTCTAAATGGTCTAAATCTTCGTTACCCCGCGCTGTTCCTTTGGCAACAAGTTTGTCAGTGTATTTTGCAGCATATTACAGGATAGGATAAGTACGGTTCTTTTTACTCACCATTAGGTCGGACAAAAAATTATTCAACCGTCTGTTATAGCCCCAAAAATGAGAGAATTGGCGCTCATAAAGGAACTCTTGCACTTCTTTACTTATTTTTTGGCATAACAAATCGTTTATACGACGCCTGAACACTCTATTTGGAATGCAGTATAACTGAAAGATGGTGGGCTCAGCTAACGAAATGTCGCGGTCGTTACGAAACTACATTGCCCCGGTAGGAATCCCAAGAGCTTTTACTACAGACACTGGAATAACCTGAAATCTGTAATTTTCTAATGCATGTTGTATCCCGCATCTATACTCTTCATTCTCTATAACTCACTTGCAATTATCCAGCGGTTTCTTGATGGAAGTTCTCTATCTTCGAAATGCAACCTACAAGATTAAATTATTTGGTTTACGGAGTTTTCTCCCTCTACCTCACTAACAGTGTATTAATGCCTGAGAGGACATTTTTGGCAGGAATACGAGCGTTGACGGGTTCCGACAAAAATAAACAGAGCGTGATTCAAAACACGGGGAAGAAGCAAAAACAGCGCGGGATTTTGCAAATACTGGTTTGCATTTGGAATTAAGAATCATGTCTTTGAGAGGAGCCCGCTTCCTTTCTAAACACCCGCAGGATTTCGTGGCTTTCCCGAGCGCGAATTCCAAATGCCGATTGTTTACACTTCTCCAACTCCGTCTAAAAGAGGCTTATTCTTTTCCCGACGCCTTGTCTTTCTTAACGACGGTGAGAAAACACAGCATTTGTAGCTTAAATTCTCTGTCTCTGCTAGAGTAAGAGATGGGGAAAGAGGTTTAGAGCTTTTTCCGGAGTAAAGAAAATGCATGATACACTAAGAGGCACTTAGAATGTAAAATACCGTATGACAAGAAAAAGCCGTCCTTTTTGGTGGGAGTAAATAAAGTTACAAAAGTGTTTTCTCTATCGGGAAACCAGCGGTATATCCAGGAGCAATAAACTAACATATATTCTCTTTAAAATTTACCATGACTAGTATGATCCTCAACGCGTTAAAGGAATGAGAGCATATACTGCCTCCTTACCAAGCTCACATTCTACTTTACGCCGATGACTGCAATCTTTTCAAGAACATTCAAACGCCCTCCGATTTTTATCAACTACAAGATGCCCTACGGCAGACATCAATTTGGTGCAATGTATGGAATCTTAAATTAAACCCAGACAAATCTAGCGTGATGTCCATTTCCCTAAAAAAGGTCACCCATCAATTTAATTATGCTGTTCTTAATCGCTCCCTAAAACGTGTCTCTACATCTAAGGACCTAGGTATTCTTACAGACAATAAATTAAATTATTCCCGACACATACAAACCATCAAGTCTAAAGAAATGTCCCTCTTAGGCCTTCTCTATCGTTTCACTGAAATTAATGACCCACAGGCCCTTCGAACCTTCTTTTCTTCTATCGTTCTTTCAATTCTTACCCATTGCTGCTCGATCTGGTCTATCTATCATCAAACTAATCTCTCATCTCTGGATTGTGTCTGCAATTTCTTTGCTAAAATAGTTAAAAATAGATTACCACATTTTTGCAACATGTCCACCAATGCTATTCTCTCCTCCCTCTCCATCACTAATCTTATCACCCTTAAACTCACAGCAGACTTAAAACTAATTTATAATATTCTCAATTCCACTATCGACTGCCCCGATTTGCTCTCCTTTGCCAACTTCAAAGTTTCATCCCGCCCCACCCGTTCTCATCCTTTACTCCATATGCCCATTCCCAGACTTTCGATTACCGAACGTTATTTTTTATTCCGTCTCTCCTCTCTATTGAACTCCCTCCCACAACACATTGATCCCTTTGCACTTCCAATTAAATCATTCTTTTCCTTCATCCATTCCTTTCTATATCGCATCTGTCGCCAGAATAGCCTTTCCCTTCTATTTATTTCCTGTTACTTTAATTTTTTTCTTGTGTATGTTATAAAATTTACGTACTGTTGTTGGCCACTATAAAATGGCATCATTGCTGTATAGGGTTTTCTTTTTTTTAAATAAAAAATAAAAAAAATAAAAATATTGACAATCCAACTTGAGTTTTTGTCATAGATTGGAAGCTATAAAATTTCAAGCTGCTAAATAATATCCATCTAGGCTCGAAGAAACCAGTGAGCAATTGCATGTTCATGTTGCTGAGTAGTTGAATGTTCATGCTTTTTTTATCTAAGTAAGTTTTATCAACTTATCGAGTTTTCCCTGCCCAAAGTGTTGGCAAATAATGAAAAAACTTTAGACCTTAGAGTTCTGTTTACAGAATATTGGATTTGAGGTGGCTTGAATCATCTTAAAAAATTCCAGGATGATTTTAAAGAAATGCGAAATCGACTGCTCATGGGTCAGTGAAAAGTTCTGGTCTATTAAATTGTAACCGCCGGAAATTCATTATCTTGCAGAAAGTGGAAGGCCAAACCGTATTTCTCTGCACACGAGATTCTTTGGATTAAAGGAAAAATCTGAGGCAAGGAAGACATTGAACAAGATATTCCTCTCAAATTGTTGCGCAATGTTTTTGATTTTCAGAGACATTGGGGCCTACCATATCTGTTAGCTAAGACACTCGCCTTAATGTCAGCATGACCGAACTAAGTATTTCAGTACCCCTTCCTTTACACTAGTACACTATACTGCCAAGTGCCAAAAATAGGAAAAAAATGGCTTAGAAACACTTACTTTACAGTGCGAAAGTTTTAGAACTACAGTGCTGAAAATCACAGTGCGAAAGTTGATTTGTTTTGTGATTCAATATATAATGCCTGGCAGATCGAAGAAGCAGAAAGTCCACGACCTTAAATAATGCTAGATTTATTCTCAAAAAGACCCACGATAACGGAATTCAAATCGTACCACTACCATTCGGAAGTGAACTCTCGGGAAAAGGAATAGACCGAGGAGTCCGCATGACTGTTGGTCCTCCGGGGATGCGCAAACTGCTCTCGAAGTGCCCAACGGACGACCGGCGGTTGCGCTCAGTACTTCCACGAAAGGATCCGGGGTAAGAATGGCTGGCGACTTCACGGCGGACGACACTTCCGAGACGAGACATGCAACACACCGACGAGACCCTCGGGAAAACGCGACCACCGCAATCATTACACGCCTATTACATCGGATTGAGGTAACCCCTGGTTTTGGCGGTTAAGTTTTGAGGAGGGGGGGGGGGGGAAGAGGAGTGGGAAGAAACTGGGAAAAAGCGTGGATGACACAATAAAAAAAAGACGAACGGAAAGCGCATGCATGTACCCAGCGCGGGAAGGAGTAAGGGGGTACACATCCAGGACGTTTTATTCACGGAGAGAGAAAGAGAGCGAGAGAAAATGAGAGAATACTAAAGGGCAAAGAACAAACGAGGAGGATGACGGGAAGGGAGAGATGGAAGGGAGTTTAAGAAAAAAGGAAATAGCGGGGGTGACGGCAGAGGGGAGACAAAACAACGTTGGACGGGAGTAGTCACAAAAGACGTCCCGTGCCTTCCGTCTCCTCAAGAGAGGGAACGAGGAGATGGGGAACCTCTGGAGGAGGAGCGATGTCGGGAGGGGGGGGGGGGGAGGGGAAATCTTGCGGGTCCACCGAAATGGGGTGGGGGAGAGCGACAGGAGAGGGAAGAGAGAAAGAAGATTAAGGAACAGAACAAAGCAGTTCATTTTCCAGTCCGCTACGCTGAGTTGGTTGCCCCGCTGGAGGGACGGACGTTTCGAGGATATCTCCATGGCTCTTTTTCGCGGGGTAGTCGATGAGGTGGGAGTAGGGGGGGGGGAGGATATGGGGAAGGGGTGCAGGGCGAGGCTTTGTGAGGCGTGGGGTGGGGAGTGGGGGAGCTTGGGGAGGGGGAAGGACCCAGAGCGGGGAAGAGGGAATCGGAGGTTAGACAGATTTTCCATCCACCTTGAAAATTCACTCCCATTTCAATCCGTGCTCCACTCCCACACACATGCAACCGCAACCACCGCGTCCCCTCCTTTGTGTCACCTTGTTTTACATGCCTTCTTCTTTATCATCTCTTCCTTATCATCGTCGTCGTATTTAATCATCTGAATACTGATTGTTTAAGGAGCAAAGGACAATCTTCAGCATAGTCCTATCTTTATGACGTCTTTAGTCGCTTTGCGTCATTACCTAAATTTACGTCTACTCAATACCCTTCATGACACCTCGAGGGTGTGTGGCAGAGGGGTAAGTAATCGCTCAAAAGGGGTGATCACCACATTTAGGTACGTGCTGTTTAATGGTTAGTGTATTAGTAAAAGAATATAGATTTTATTTGTGAGTTAGTTACTTGCTGGAGTGAATTAGAATAAATTTCCTCCATGCAGCTGGATGAAAGCTGTAGTTACAGGGTTAGTACAGTTGAGCACTTTTCTCAGATGTACTTCAGACTACCTACAGTACAGCTACCTACTCGGATACTATGTTACCTATTATAACCTTCATTTTTCGAGGGAAGGGCATTTTTAAACTACCTGTCATGCAGTCTAACACCATGATTTTGTTACTAATCGCATCGAGCGTCATAATCAAGGCATAATGATATATAAACGGCATGAAGACCACTTAATAGCGCAAAGCGTCGAAGCTGGTCGTGCAGTTAAACATTTTGTGATCACAACTAGTGAGTATCCTTCAAATATTATGACTTTATGCCAAGATACCATGCCCTTCTCCATTATTCATTCCTGGATACAAGTGTGCCTTTATAACATGTCCGTCTAACTTAAGGTAGGTATTGTCCCGGCATCTATATCATTCTATTACTCCGCACCCTCCTGGTCAAAATTATGTTTCTATTCTGAGCGGAACGAGGAATTCTGAACGGAACGACATGAAAAACACTTAAAAGAAATATAGTACATGGGTATTAATAGTGAAATGTGACATAAATGGCTATGAGGTGGGGGAAAGGGCGGATGGAACACATATACATTCAAAGGGTCCTAAAATCATTAGCAAAACATCAATGATGATCGTTTTCTATTCTAGTTGTATTTACAGATTTCCTATTCGATTCCTTCTGTCTCCCACTCCTTCAACATTATCCTCTTCACCAATATTTTCGTTATATTTATTTCACGTTAAACCAAGCCTTTTTAGTTCTAATAATGCCTTATTCTTCTTCCCTCTTTTTATCATCATACATTGATTCAGGATCATCGGAGAACCACAAGAAATTTGAGAAAATTTAATTGCAACACAATGAGCCAAAATGGCTCGTTAGGTCCTTTTAGGTAGTCCAGAATCCCGGTCCTTCTAGCGTTAAAGATTTAAATGACGTTAGCAGTAAGTTGCCTCCCTACCACAACACCCAATATCCCAATAATAATTATGCAAAAATATGCCATTACCCTCATCGCCAATGTGAGTGAGCGTGAGTTATAGAGTAAGATTCGGATATGTACGGTGACTAGATTATTGATCTCTCATCCCAGGGTCTGTGTCCAGTTTCCGGCAATATTTTTCAGTTGTAATAGTTCATACTTGAGAGCTTTATGGAGTGCACTTTAATTTTAATGCTCAAAGAGTGTTAAGTCGAGGACATTTCGGGACAATGCCGACAGCGGATCACTCTCTTCCCATCCATTTCTCATCAATCCTACCAATATCACACTAAACTTAATGGCATTAATGCCCTCATCGACCGGTAGCCTAATAATAATAACAACATAACATAAATGAGGGACAGAATATGGAAGATAAAAACTGACATAGTGACACAAGGCAATCCACAACTAATATAAAAGCCCTAAAGATGGATACATAAATATCCGAAAAGTTTTGGCATTTTAATTCTAATTGACATTAACTCCTTACTATAAAAAATATATATATTATAGTAATAAGAGGTAGAGAAAAGAGATCATATGAATAATAACAACAATTGCTACTGCTGACTTGTATGAGTTCAAGAATATTTTCCTCCTGCAGCATCCATCTCACCATCAACCTCATTCCACATTCATGTCCTCCCCCCCCCACCCTCGACCTTCCCGAAACCTCCAACCCCACCATCCCCCCTCGATCCCTCAATGGGTCCAATCGATCAGAAAGGGAAAGGGAAATCAAACGTCTTGGGCTCATGGGTTAGAGGTCGGATTCCTCTCCCCTTCCCCCGTGTATTCCATCCCTCTCCTCGTGTGTCCCTCATACCCCACGAATCATCCACGTTATCCCTTAATACCCCCCTTTTCCCTCCCTACTCCCCGATCGGACCATCCCTTATTTTCCTCCCGACCCTCCGCATCCCCCTCACTTTCCCACCCCCCCCTCCTTCCATTCCCCGAATCGCTGTCCACCCCTTCAACTTCACCCCTTCGGCCTGCGATCCATTCCCACCCCACCCCATCCCCTCACTCCTCTTCTCAGAGAGATCAAAAAACCGCCATCCGTCTCAATGATCGTTTCTCGTTTGAATCGGGGACGCGGTTATAGTCGCGGCGGATTGATTTTTTTTCATCCCATTCCCGAGGGAGGGAGTATGGGAATTGAATTTTTTTAAAGGGGCGGGGGAAGGAAGAAGGCGGCCCTGGGAGGTGAGCGGATCGGCGGAAATGATCCCGGGCCTTCGGGCGGACGACTCTGACGTCACGCTAGTGTGGAGGATCACGGTAGAGGAGCGGGTAAAAAAAAGGCAGCATCGAGATTTTTGGACGAAAAATACAAGGGGAAAAATACACCCCTTCTAGTGTAACACGGTTGGCTGCTGAAATGAAATGCGGAATCCCCGACTTGAATAGCCTGGAGAGACTTTTTTCATCCTTTCCATGCACATGTCGTGGTTGTCAGTTGTGTTATAACCGCTGACATTGGGTAAGGATTTATTCAATACTGAAAAGAAGTCTGAAATCATGGATTAAGTTTGTATTAATGTTTCAAGACATAATGTGCGTTCGGTAAGAAAACGAACATAGACTAAACTGGTAAAAAATTAGGTTTTAGCCTATTCAAGTTTCCAACGAAGGGTTCCGAAAACTCTATTCTTTCATTAAAAATTCTATTCCATCGGAATACTAATCATTTAGATGCACTTATCAGTAGCGTATCAAACTATTATCACTTTCTCTTATTCCATAGTAATACATCCTTTAATTCCAGCACATGCCTGGTACATGCTCATCGGTGATTCATTCCCGATCATGCAATTCCCATGTGGCTTGCAAGGGTGCCCTATTGATCATAAATGGTATTTTGATCAAGTAATGCGTATTCGGCTCGTGCGAAGCACCTGTTGAAAATTTGCGAAAGTGGAGATTTTAATCGATCATTGTCACATCAGGAAAGATAGGGAACTATCGTATTTGACAGCATATTAAACGCACCGACTAATAGTGCTAGTTTGGTGATCTTCACCCCCTGCCACACACCCTAGCGGTGGCTTGCAGGGTATCGTGTAGATGTAGATAACATGTTTCTCCATTCCAATTAGGCATACCTCTGAAGGAGCGAGTTCATAAACAAACAAAAAGGTTTGGTACGACTATGAACTCGTGTCGATCAAGGTAGTTCGATGTCTATGTCGCATCTCCTTAGATAACGGAGGAGCATGGAAAACGATATATTCTCTATCGCCGGTCATAGTGGTTAGCCGTAAAAAAAGCAATCACAACTGCAGAATTCGTTATAGTTTACATTCATAATAACAATCATTAAATATACATAAGTATACGAATGAAATAAATAAAAGAGAATCGGAGTGGAAAGTATTTGTTCATCTGGGTTAAACAACATTTAGTTGCAAAACAGCCTGCGAAAGGCCTAGCCTTCACATATTAGAACAATGGGTGATTTTTTAGTCAAGAGTTTAGGAAAAGGATGGGTCATATATGCCATCAAGTTTGGTGAATTACCAACTTAGAACCTTAAATAATTGCAAACTGTGATAGTTACACTTACTTAAGGGGCCAATTAATTTCCTATTAGGTACTTTCCGTTATACTCTGGCCAATCTGGCGCGTGATATGCATCTTAGAGAGTAATCGGTAAAAATATTCACAATATTTACGCACCCATTGAAGATTTTTAAAAGTGAAATGATACCCGATCGAGATATTATTAATATAGAATCATATGTTTTATCTAAATATCTCTTACAACATAGCATCATATGTTTTGGTTGCATGCATCAAGTGTGTTTAATCATGATGATGGCACCTGGCTCACACCATTGCAGTGGATTCTAAAGTGGATATGCATAAAAATACTATAAAATAACAATTATATTATGCTATATTATTTGCTTATTGCCTCCCATTTTTTCGAATTTTGTTTTACAAAGACGTATAGTGTGCAACTTTTCAGCCAAACGAATAATTCGGATCTCTGAACCACCTTATCTTGTCCTACAAGACTTTACAATGGCTTATTATGTTTGGTTACTAATAATTTTATCCTTACAAACGAAAAAAACATACACATTTATTGTATTTAACAATTCGCAAAATATCTCCTTAACGTTATTTCTAAGTATTTTTGTAAAACTTTGTAACTGATACTCCTTGAACCCAATATACTGATTTATAGTTTAATTAATATTACTTATTAATTTAGCTCATAGCAAATCGTAGGCGTATAACATTTGTGGAGTTTACAATTGGATGAAGGCGGCGGCTAATTAAATGATAAAGTTTTTTTAGAAGAAGTATCACAACAGCAAACTATATCCTCATTTAGGGTTTTTAAGATTTCCCCTTCTTTGTCAATGGTTTTTACATTCCTCCTTTTTAGGTTCTATAATTTTTTACCCTTCTCTCCGACATATTCTACACATCCGATACAGCCCATTGAAATGGAGTGAATAGATCGCGTATTTTGATAGAAGTATAAAACATTCGAAATATAGAGTTACTGGGGAAAGATGAAGATTAAATTGATAGACCGATTGACAAAAGAAGAAGTGTAAAGAAGAGAAGACTGCTGAAAATCTTTAAAAGAAGACGGAACAGCTAAATCAACAATATCTTGAGGCAGAAAGGCATGAAGAAGACAGGCGTCGAGGGAAAAGTGAACGGGAAGAATCGCAAAGGGAGGCCTCACATGAGATATATGGCAGAAGTTGTGAAGGATTTGAAAGAGAAAAACAATGTCAATATGAAGAGGTTAGCTAATAGAAGAAGAATTGAAAGGAGAGCTGCGACAAACTGATCGTACGTTTGCTGAATTGTGGTGATGATAATATATGCTATAAATGAACATGAACTGGCGAAAAAATGAAGTGACGATGAAATGATATGATGATAATGATATATGGTATCGTCGTATCAGACCAATAAATCATTATAAAAGTTATCATTCAAGTCTTTATTTGTACCAATCGTGACTCTCACTCAGTGATTCAACCCGAAGGTTGGTTTTGATATCGTGACATACATCTATAATAACTAAAACAATCTACAAAGTCAAATTATATTCCACAGTTATTCTGCTTTATCATGAAAAATTAAAAGAAAAAATATGTTACACTTCTTTTTTCATTTATGTTGCCAGCATAGTAATCTTAATATATGGTTCCTAACAAATCATTGTCACTCACTATGCCAAAATTCATCACCCATAATGCAAAATGTTATCACTCACATATGCTCAAAAAACAACTGACGACAAAGTAAAAGATAAAATTAGTTTAAATCTTCACCCAAGTACTAGCACACTGGCGATAGTTATTTATAAATCTCAATTTCGAGGAAAACTTGACACTTTAGATATAAATACATGCTCAAAAGAAAAGCAAGCTTTGAATTTCAGATGCGGGGGGCACGTTCGCTCCTCTTAGAAGTGAGTTAGAGAGGAATGCCTGAACCCGCCCGCTTCTCCCCACCCCGAAAAGAATCCGCAAATCGAATAAATGATCGGCGAGGACTTTTTCGCTCGCTCGGTTAAGGATTCCTCTCACGGAAGCGTTAATGAGAATAATTAGACAAGTTTTAATGCAATAACTCAAGAGGCCCGCGAGGCTAATTGATATTCTCGTCGCGCGGGGCAAAGGGCAATAACAGTTTCATGCATGGCTTTTCCGAGAAGGAGGGTCCATCTTCCCACCCCATCCTCGCCTCTCTCTCTCTCGCCCGAAATACGCAATAAAAGAGTGGAGGAATGCGTGTGGCGTGGCATGAACACTTGAACACCAGATGCTATCGGGCTCTGGATGTCATCCAACTGAAAGAATCTTTTCTTTGTTTTCGCTTACGCTTTTTTCATTTCACTTTTTAAGCGTTTGTTTTGTAGAGTAATAAGTCTCACGCGTTTACTATTCGTTGAGCAATTTTTTAAATGAGGACTGTGGCGAACACTCTGAGACAACTTTTTTTCTCATTAAGAAAATGATCTTATACTTCATATACAGTATACTATTATATATTCACTATACAGTAGACGATTTAAAACATTTTCCACCAATTCCTAGTGTAAATTTCTCATTGAAAATAACATTTATTACAGGCATGCTAAAATGTTCGCATGGCCCAGGAAGGGTCGCATAGTGTTAAGCCATAGAAAACCAAGTCTTGCGTTTTAAGGAAGCGGAATTGAATTGATGAGAGGGTTTTTTACCCGGAATCTTTGCCGTATAACCAATGTTTACGTGTTACTTGGGAATAAAATGTCGTTTCTCCAATTGGTGTTGCCTAGATTTTTTTCTAAACCTACTGCTTCTTACGGTTCTGAGTAAACATTTTTGTACATTCCTATTTTGCTTAGCTGCATGAGACTCGGAATATTTTATTTTTTATTTCCTTGCATGATTACCATGCAACTGCAGATGTTAGTCCAATATTTGTGAATATGCAACGGTATTATTTTCCAGTATTATTTGATGCATAGGGAGTATTGCATATGAAGCTGCTTCCAGAGAGAATTTAGTTAAACAGTAAAACGAGAAATATAGACGGCAACAATAAACTAATTTATTAGAAAGAATCTATACCTGGTGTTGTTTACACAATTTCACATATCCTTGCATTGGCTTTCTGAGTACTGCACATATGTTTATATAGACTATGTCGCCCTGGTTTGTAACACTCTTACAATATTCTTCTAACAGAAAATGACATGAGTATCTCTTGAAGGATGAGAAAGTGTTCAAACTTTCAGTGCTAAGGGTAGAGAATATGCATATCTACATTTCAACTTCGCAGCTGAAATGAAGATCTTAGGTCCCGTGACTTTAATAAAATGAACCCGATTTGCAGAGGGCACAATACTATCTGCCTATACTAGACGCTTAATACTACTTAGCTGCCCATTTTTAATAGATAAATTCTTGGTAGAACTAAAGCTCTCTCATTCAAAAAATAGGTAGAAAGGAGAGCAATCTTGGCTTTCGATCCAGAAGGCCAGGGTTCGAATCCCAGATGCGGCAGAGATTTTTCAATTGTGTACCGATCTCTAATTAGCTGATGTGTACCATATCTCCCTTCGCGCCTTTCACTAAAATAAGGCCAAAGCCGACGCCAAATTTCACTTTACCATTCCTCTGTTCCCTGAAAAACTCACACTTCCAGCCAATATCTCACCAATCCTATAACCCCATAATCCTTATACCTTATCGCATACCACCTCGTAGTAGAAATGTAGCTCTTAGTTGCATGAAAGTAGTGCATGTTTGGTGATCATTATCCCTGCAACACACCCTCGCTGTGGCTCTCAGGATATTACGTATGGATGCAGGTGATCGAATCCCGGGCGTGACGATATGTACCCCCGACTCCAGAAGGGCAACGGCGACCACCTCCACTTCCGCTCCTTCGCTCTCCGCCCGGCACCTGTTTTGCCCCGACACGTATAACACTTGTCTCGGGGCGTGGCGTGCACGGAGGGTTGGGGGTGGACAAGGTGAGCGACGCGGGGGGTGGAGGTGGCGCCGTCCTTGCGGGGGAAGGAGCGAAGCAGAGAGAGAGAGGAAGACTCCCGCCTCGCTCTTTCCGAGCCGAAGGAACGTGGGTGGTGGCGGCTTAGAGGAGGACTGGGCAGGGAGGGGGAGGATGGGGTGGAGGGGTGGTTACTGCGCGGGGGGGTGCGGGGGCGGCGGGGACTCGCGTTATATCGATCTGCTCCCGGCATCGGTCATCTCTCGACAGAGCTGACCACTGCTCAAGATCGGTACCTCCCCTCCCCGCCCCTCACTCCCTTGATGGCGCTCTGCGCAAGGAGACTGACCGTCAGGCGAGCCTCAGGCGTTGACTAACAACGCAGGCGCCCTCATTTCCTCCTTGTACAATATAAACGAACAAAGATGTTTATCGTCATAACAAGTGCGACAACAAGGCGACAACAAGGCGAACTTGAACGTGTGCAGCGAAGATCGGCAAGATTTGTAAAGGGCCGGTATGATAGCCTTATTAGCGTAACCAGTCTATTAAATGAATTAAATTGGGAATCATTGTCAGATCGCA
This sequence comes from Platycnemis pennipes, assembly GCA_933228895.1. Classification (NCBI taxonomy): domain Eukaryota; kingdom Metazoa; phylum Arthropoda; class Insecta; order Odonata; family Platycnemididae; genus Platycnemis; species Platycnemis pennipes. Next base: position 119,236,953 of record OW121850.1, read on the forward strand.
GGTTGAAATTTAGACTTAATCTCTTAAATAAATTCCAAGACCATATATTCAGAGATGATGTTAAAAATATTTTGCGGACCCCAACTTACTATGGTAGACTGGACCATAATCACAAAATTGAAGAAATAGATTGCCGAACTGACAGATTCAAAATGTCCTTTTTTCTTCGTGCTATTAGGGATTTAAATAACGGTAAATGTATCCAGTACGAGTGTAGCAATGGATAACATTGGTAGCTGCATGTCGGTATAAGGACTTAAAGCTAACCCAACTAACAGCATGTTTTTGCATGTATGCTTGCTGTTTTAATTTTTAATTACAAATTTTATGCATGATATGTAGTGCATGTTTGGTGAGAGTTCACCCCCTGCCACACACCTTTATGGTAGCTTGCAGGGTGTTATGTAGATGTAGATGAAGTATTTTACCATTGGCAGCCCCGAGCGAAAAGTCTATGTTAGTGTGGTGCCTACGATATTTGCCCCCCATTCTGAGGGTCCGGGTTTGAAATCCAGCAGTGTTGAAGATTTTTCATTGGTATACAGGTCTCCACTTGCGTTATAATTGGGGAACAATTCAAGTTCAGTACTCCGTCCATCGGATGGGCCGTTAAACTTTGGACGGCTTGACGCCTTAGACTTACTCGAGAAGGTTGATGCCGATACCAGATTTCTCTACACCTTTCCTCCGTTCCACGCATAAATAAAACTTCTAATTAATTACCCGCCCATCATAAATGGCGCTGATGCTTTAGCTGTCGGTAGTATCTCCCGAATAACTACTCTAGAGTGTATACCTTCTATCTAACCATTTACCCTGATTAGTGTTCATCACACGTCGTAGGGCTTAGTATTGGGTAGGCTAAACCTATTCTCCCCAACCTTAAACATTGATAATCTATATCAACAAACTACTCCGAAAGCAATCTCGAGGGCTTGTTGGGATTTTAATTATCACTGGACAAACAGTACGTACATGCAACTACAAGACATGTTGCTGCAAAACGTGTCGCGTTGTGCTTACTACTTAGGACGGCGAAGAGATATAATTTTTATATATGACTGTGTCTATCTAGTCATTACGATAACTATTACGATGAGTATGCAAGGGAGTAGATGTGCAAATTTTTTTGTATCTTAAAATCTAATCTATCTAACTTAAATTAATCTATCCCTTTATAAAGTCGTATATATCGTTTACATATTGCTCACGGGAAGGAAGACATTTTATATGTATCACTCTGATCTTATTTTCGTGAAGGAATCTAATACACTATGCGATAGTTTTCAAAATGTATGTAATGCCTTTAGAAACATCGTGGTGTGTAACCTCTTTCCTTCTCTCAAGTATAATCATGCGCTCTCAAGAATAAGACTAATCACTACTGCTGCTTATGAAAGTTTGCAGCAAATATACCTCTAGAACGTAACTGTGCCCGGCGAGATGCAGTAGAATGATATCATAATGAAAAAACACAAGATATAGCACTTATTCCACAGTTTTAATGGTTGTACTACGCGTTTCACCCGTTAATCCATCATCAGGTACAAAATATTCGGTCAAGAGAGCGGTATATATACACAACTAGGAGGGGGCGGGGGAAGGAAGTGTTGGGCGAGGGGAGGGAAGTGTTATGTTGGAGGAGGAGGTGAGAGAGGGGGGCACTGGTGGCAAGTCAATGCGTGGTTTAGGGAATGGAATGGCTAGGAGTTGGCAGTAACATTTGAGCAGCCAATGATTCATGAGGTACTCCTTCCTTTGCTGAGCAATTTCAAATTGTTCCAGAGCGTCCGTTCTCTGGCCTTTCCTCTCCACATGGTATATCTCCGGGTCAAACAGGCAGTGGTGTGCTGTGTCCAAGAGGTTGGCCACGAGGGAAGATGAGTCCACTTTCTCCTAACATTTCCGGTGCTCAGTCATACAGATAGCAAAGTTCCTACCCGTCTGCCCAATGTAGCACTTCGCACAATCACTGCACTTTATCTTGTACACTCCCGACTGGAGGGTGAGGTGAAATCCAACCAAATGTTTTCAAAGGAACGTCAAGAAGATCGTAGCTTCATGTTCGGGACTTTTTAACGAAAAGGAGAAATTGAAGCTCTTTCAAATGAATCCACTTCCCCTCAGATTATTTGGCCTCCCCAAAATTCACAAAGAGGGAACTCTTATCAGACCCGTGGTCTCAAACATCGGAGCACCGCCGCCACATTTTGACAGCCCAACTCAACAGCATCTTTAGAGACCTCACCTCAAAATATAGTATCACGAACTTCTTTCAACAAGCGGGACGTCTTAATGAAAGCAAACTACCAAAGAACTGCAGATTGGTATATTTCGATGCCGATAATCTTTTCACTTCGGACCCCATTGACGAGACAACCAGATTGACGAGACTCGAAGTTCCTACCCGTCCAGAATTAAAAAGTGTATATTCTAAATTCTCCATGAAAATTTCGGCCAGAAATGGGGAAAGGGGAGAGCCCATGGCTAGGCTTTCCGCCTGGTGGTAAAATTTTCCGTTAAAAAGGAAATAATTCTGTTAAACGTAAGTTTCTAGGACGGATAGAAATTCCTCCACGATGACGTTACTGACTGGCGAATCTTGTGGTGCGAGTCCCGCCAATATGATTGTCTCGTCAATGGAGACCGAAGTGAAAAGATTATCGACATCGAAATATACCAATCTTTAGTTCTTTGGTAGGTTGATTTCATTAAGACGTTCCGCTTGTTGAAAGGAGTCCGGGATACTGTATTCTGAGGTGAGGTCTCTAAAGATGCCGTTGAGTTTGGTAGCCAATTTGTGGGTCGGCGCTCCGATGTTTGAGACCACGGGTCTGATAGGAGTTCCCTCTTTGTAAATTTTGGGGAGGCTAAATAATCTGAGGGGAAGTGGATTCATTTGAAAGAGCTTCAATTTCTCCTTTTCTTTAAGAAGTCCCGAACATGACGCTACGGTCTTCTTGACGCTCCTTTGAAAAATTTGGGTTGGATTTCACCTCACTCTCCATTCCGGAGTGTACAAGATAAAGCGCCGTGATTGTGCGAAGTGCTATATTGGGCAGACGGGTAGGAACTTTGCCATCCGTATGACTGAGCACCGGAAATGTTGGGAAAAAGAGGACACATCTTCCCTCATGGCCAAACACCTCTTGGACTCAGCACATCACTGCCTGTTTTACCCGGAGATACTCCCATGTGGAGAAGAAAGGGCGTAAAATGGACGCTCTGGAACAATCTGAAATTGTTCAGCAAGGGAAGGAGCACCTCATGAATGATCAGCTGTTCAGATGTCGCTCCCCACTCTTTTTCCATTCCCTAAACAACGCATTGACTTGCCACCAGTGCCCCCCCCCCCTCACCTCCTCCTCCCCACCTAACACTTCTCGCTCTCTTGATCGAATATTTTTGTAACTGATGATGGCTTCACGACTGAAACGCGTAGTACCACCATTAAAACTGTGAAATAAGTGCTATATCTTGAGTTTTTTTTAACAACTCTAGAACCATATTTGGTTTCCCTGTTTTCTCATTCTCCTTATGGTCGACTCTCTCATACTATCATATTCTCCGTACACTCATCTCTTATATTGCAACAGAGCAATCTTCTTTAATGTAGATTTCAAATGTGCCATACGAACCTTTTTCGTACAACTTCTGGTATGAAATGTTTTCATTAGAATACGACAGAATTAAATGGTACAATTCACTTTCATACAGCAATATGGTATTTTTTTTAAATGTTCACTATTATATGATCACGTTGCAAGAGGAACAATATCTTTTGGACCTATTTGCTCAATGAACTTAGGAATGCCTCGGTGAATTTGTTCGAATGAAATTCGCGCCGAGGGGAATAAGTTTTGTTCATTTAATGTTTAATGAATGAGCATATATAAACACGCATGTTCGGCTATCCAAATGTCGCGAGCTCGAATTCCACTTTAGGAGGAAATGCGGTGTTTGAATTAACCGAACAGAGACAAGCATACTCTAAGCAATTGGGGTCTATATCCAAATCCAAGACCATCGAAGTGAGAAATTACTAGAGATAACTTGAGTTTCCTGAATAGTGACTCAGAATAGCAGGCGGATGCTCTCGAGAAACAATTATGTTTTCCTCGTGTATCAAGATACATGCTTGATTCACAGTTCAAAGTACGAATGTTAGAATGATCGAGTTGTATTGGCACAATACGAAAAACAACGAGGAGGAAGGCTATTGTGCCTTTTTTCACCTTCCTCCGCCTGTCAGTCCCATAATCTGTTTTCCCCAAAGTATACTAAATCTGCATTATCTGATCACCAATTTCCCATAGGGTGGTACTCCGGAGTTTACTCAATACACGTATCTAAAGAGACAACCTAACCCCGTAGCATTCGTGCTAGCCTGAGGGCGACCTAATAAACCCAACCAGCTTCGAAATTGGAAATGACCATGGAACTAGGAACGCAGTGTGATAGCGAATATTATCTATCATTCCCTCGGGAATTGGATCTATGGCCTCAGGGGTATGAAACGAGGGTTGCACCAACGGAATTGAGTACGATGATCAGGCGAAATATTTGTGGTAGTGGGAAACAAACATTTGAAAGTAAATATTTAATAAAAATCAGAAGTCGAGGACCTTTATCGTTTTCTTCATGGATAATCAACACGCAGATGCAAATCTGAGGTGGATATTTAGGAATAACACTACAGCTAACTAAAAGGCGAATTGGACTAAATTTGGTGAGATGTAGTGGAATGTTATCACGATTAAAAGGAAAAAGATAGCATAATTCCAGATTTTACTCTACCTATTACTATTTCTATTTTACTATCTAATCTACGCGTTTCAGCCGCTGGGGCATCATCTGAATTTGGTGAGATGTAGTGGAATGTTATCACGATTAAAAGGAAAACGACAGCATCATTCCAGATTTTACTCTACGTAGACTAGTCTACGTAGAGTATCTAATCTACGCGTTTCAGACGCTGGGGCATCATCAGGTACCTTAGCCGCATAGCTGCTGAAACGCGTCGAAAGTATAATAAACGGTGGAATAGTGCTATCTCGTTTCCTTTAACGTATTAAGCTGTTTACCAATAGCTACGTAATATAGCATTTAAGTAACCCAATGCAAAAAAACGTCTGATTTGTCTTAGTTCGAAGCGAATCGTTAGCATTTTTTTTTAACATTCACTTCTCTAATTTACGTGGCGTTGCAGTCATATTTACTTTCTGTCTTTTTCATATCTCTGCCTCAGAGATCCACCATTTTCGAGAGCCTTTTTTCCCGTCCACAAACCAAAAACCCTTGAAAAATTATCTTCCTTGTAAAGAGAGAGAAGTAATTTTTTCCATGAGGGAGAAGTGATTCAAAGCAAGATGTACAAATTAGTTTTCCTAATATGTGATCTAGCGTTTCGATGGACGTACCATCTATAACCCCGAGTTTTACTTATATTTTTACAATTACGTTTTAATCTTGAAAACTAAAATATTCAAATTTCCATAATCTATTAAAGATTTTCAATTGATTTTAGCAGTTGTTTTACACTTTGACTCCGTTTCTCAGTAAAATTGCATAGTGATAAAGTTTATGTTAAATGAGGATTTGGAGCAGATAAATCAATGAATGAATGAGCAGAGGTGGTACAGATATCGTGCCGGAAACCTTATAGTTTATCAGTAGGTCGATTCACCGCATTCCACGCCATTATTAATCAACCCACCCTTCGAAGGAGACGTTAGCATATCTCCCCATGGCACACTATGTTCGGAATAATCTAATGTGGACACCGGGTTTCTCTCCACCCTTTCTCCATTTATCAAGACTCCACCCTACGTGGCGTCTTGATAAATGGAGAACAGGCCTAACAGGCGTCAAGCCTAAAGTGATCTGAACTCTCGATCTCTCTTGTAACAACAGCATAGACGCTTCAACTATCCCTACATCTTCATAATACCGAGTGAGCCACCACGAGGGTGTGTGGCAGGGGGAGGAAGCTCACCAGAAATGCATTCATTACTCAATTAAGAGCTACAATGCTTTTACTTAACAAAAAAAATATGTTAGATATGAAATTCACAAGACGCTTCATAGAGTTTACAGGGCTGTAATTACATTTTTCGGTATATACCAAAGTATGTGAATTAGCTAATGAGAAATATGCGGCCGAGCGAAGAGAAAGCTAGGATTTATAAAAAGAGTACTTGGGAAATGTGATGAGAAGACAAAAGAGCGATGTTATTTTTCACCAGTTAGCCCACCTTGAGCATGTAGCCAGTGTATGGGATCCGAATGAATTAGGTTTGATCAGAGAACTAGACAGTGTGCAGCGTAGAGCAGCTAGGTTCGTTAAAAGGTGTTACGATAGGTTAAGTAGTGGATCAGAATTAATACAAGAATTAGGAAGGGAATGATTATCAGAGCGTAGATTAAAGCACAGATTAAATCTATTAGGAAATTTAAATCGGATAGCTTCACTGAAGATATTAGGCATATATTAAAGACGTTATATTAGACCAGATAAATAAGATTGGAGAGATAGATTGTCGTACTGATTGATCCAAAATGTCATTTTTCCCCCGTCCTATAAGAGAACACAATAGGCAGCATAGCACAGGGGAAATATTTTAGGGTAGGGTAGGGGAAATATTTTTGAGTAGTCTGTAGTGTATGATGCATGTATTAACTACCAATCCCTTAATTAATATGTAGATAATAACAATCTAGTTGCATGAGAATAGTAGCTTGTATGCATGTTTATAGTGCATGCTTGGTGATCTTCACCCCCTGCCACACACCCTCGCGGTGGCTTACAGGGCATCGCGTGGATGTAGATAGATGTAGATAATTCTAAACAGAAAGGCAAATCAAAACGCAGCGACGGTACTCCATCTACTGATTATTGTCGAGGAGAAATTCGACTCGCGAAGGAGTAAAGTTTTGCTCGCACGAGAGGCGTGGGAGGAAAAACCTCCTCCACTCACGGGGGAAAGTGGAGAGGCGCTTCCCTTCGGCTAATACGGCTCGTACACGCCTGAACTCACATGCCCCCCACGCTCCTTCCCATTTTCACACTCGGGAGATCATCGAATCGTCAGCGAGACAAGCGGGGAATATCATTGCTTCGTGTACGCTGTGAACCCTTGAGAGACGGGCGCAAACCCTGCTCTTCCCCGCCCCCTCTTGTTTGGCCAGGGACGTCGTGAGCTCGGCTCACGTACAAACGGGCGACCCCTCTCTCCCCGGCAAGGAGGACCGAAACTTTGGGAATACATCAGTTGTGTACATAGCTCACGCATGTCTCCCATTCCAAAAGCTTTGGGAATAGGTTTGCTCCGTTCCCTTCTCCCTCTCTCACCCATGACCCCCTTAATCCCACCTTTCTACCTCCCCCCCTCATCTCCTGAGAAACTCCCTCTATTATAAGAACAAGGCGGAAAAATGCGAGGGTTCGGGGGGATGGGGGATTTCTGCGGATCGGGGAGGGACTCGGAATTTCAGATTCTGTTAATACAATCCTCTCTTACACTCGGCAAACATTAAACTGCCGCTAAGGCCTCCGCAGTCTCTCTCTCTCTCTCCTTCTGCAAAACACTCGCTATGTACGTTAGTACACTTTCCGCCCATTCCCTTCGCGAAGAAAGGGTGGGAGGCTGGGAGGCGAGGGGAATAAATGTCGGGGCGCATGCGCGGATAAAAATTTCCGGGCGGAAGGAAACGCGAGGGTGCGAAGTGAGATCACACGGTGGGGAAGAGGGAGTGCCATCTGTGTTCGAGTTCGGCAGTCGCTACCGCTGCCGCCACCGATGACGACCTAAGACTCGGACCAACTCGGCGGCCGATGACTTGGAAACATAGAAAACGCGGTATGAACTTCTATGCTTCGCTGCAGAGGTTTCGAATCTGTCATCATTCGCGGAACTGGCTTCGGACCTTATCCTATCCCCATCCCTTCCATTCCTATCCTTATACCTTTCCTCCCGGTCTGAAGCGCCTATTAGTGCGGAAACAGACTTGAAAACACCCATGAACCATCGAATCTGTCGAATGTTTCCGTAAAAACCCTAGAATCATTAGCTAGACTTGTATGCGTCGTCGTCCTTAGAAAATGAAAGAGCTTACAATAGAATAAATTTACTGGGAGAGTGGGCTAGTAAAAATTCAATTATTCCATTACTGATAATGTTCCACCAGTTAAGATGAGTACTAGTAGGGCATGGGATACTTCAGGTTTAGGGTTATACAATTCATCTAAATTTTCCCATGCAGTGGGGAAACGCTTATCTTTCGCATGATGTGTTTTGCCACTTCACTTCCATCATGTTTTCTTGATGTTTTCATTTCATTACCATACAAAGCCACACTCCACATCAAAGTCTTGTCCAGTCTTTATTCATCATCCGTACTCAAAGACCCCACCAAAGCGAATATAGTTGAATTTAACAAATTTTACGTTGTCAGGGGTAACTGTGTGGAATTTCTCCATGATGGAAAGGAACAAAATTTGCAATAAAAAAATACAGTGAAATTCGCAAGATTTGTTCCTTTTCCATGAATGAATTTATCATCGCAGTTACGCTTTGAATCGCTAGTGCGGAACATTCATGCTCTTCTTTTACATTTTAAAACACTCCATGACGTATCTCTTTTCAATGTATTTAAAACTTGTTGTAAGTTATCTTCATTCGCTATAAAACGCTTATCAGTTAACTCCGCATTTCTCGCCTGCCTAGCCCTTTGGTTTCCATAATAGCCTTTCACTCGGGGAATATTTATCTGTGGAAAGGTGATTTTTCTCTAGTTTTTGTAAATTGTAACAGCCTAGCTATATAAATGTTATGCTGCTGCCTGGTTTACGACCTATCCATGAGTGAAGTGAATGGTTACATAATTAATAAAAATAGATATTCTGAAAGTATAGGTATTATTCAAAGACAAATCATCGGAAATAGAATTCAAGACACTAGACAGTATTCCAAACCAAACCACGCAGAATTGAATGGACTACGGCATATAAAATAAAAAGGTTGAGCCGGAAGGAAATTACATGTGGTTGTGTGTGAAGAAGAATTAATGAATGAGCCATTACTGCTAATTTGACAACTAAGGAGAAACAACAGCAACTGAATGAATAATTATAACCAAAGGATGTAATATGCCGGAAAAATGTGATAGGTGATGGTATATGTTAACTTTGAACAAAGCTGGCAATGTCCAGCTCTTTGCCTCAAAAATGAAAGTGTTGGAAATTAAGTCTTCGATGCTTCTATTCAATCCGATTATCATTTAAAATCCCAAATCGATAGTTGGAAGAAGGCAATGGCCTATTCTATATGTTTCCGTTCATGTTCAATGCTATTATTTGAGTGAAAATCGTAATTTGATCTCATTTGCTTTGCGTCGGATAAAGTGGCAAAGTACTATTTTTTATCCTTTTCGTAAGGTAACGGTGGTAACATTCCCTTTCAGCTATATATCTTATGGGACATATTGAGGAAAGCAAATAATTACAGATGCAATCTATTACGGTACGTTTTTAGCCCAAAATTCCTATCTCGTTGTAATTCATTAGAATTACTTCTTCTCCAGAATGTGGAAATTCATCCATACTTTCTTCTAGGCCCTTTTAAAGTCGGAATTATTTTCCCTGCAATATTATAATCGTTTTACAGTAATTTACACATAACTGTAGCAAATAATATTAGTGGAATCCTCAAAAAGTAGAAAAATTTTCAAATATTCATTCATCAACCTTTTACCACAAACCCCAAACCCATTTTCTATTCTTTCTTTGTCCTCCTAAAACCTCCTCTCCCATCAAAAACCCTTCACCTTGCTTTTCTCTACTCTCCTCTTCCTTAAATACGTATTACTCCCACCGCTAATCATGCGTTCTGTGTAAGGCTAAGGTATTGTAATAATATACTCTGATGATGACATTACGTTTCCACACAATAGCCAAAGAGCAATAACGGTGTGGAAATTGTTACCAGTGTTATTCCCTCTCCCTTTTGAAGGTGGTCATTTATCATTTCCACCAAGCCAGTGCCAACATTCTTTCGTATGTAATATAAGTGCTTTCTTGGAACCTATCCATTCGTAGAGGCAGGTAATAAACTGACGAATTTCAACTCTAAGAGCGCAGTCACTGCGAATCAATAAAAAAAATATTTCTAGGATCAATTTGCAGATTTACGCATGTGACAAAATCATGCCTGGTAATGCCAGCTTAGAAGATCAACAGAGCGCTGCTGCCTGGTTTACGACCTATCCATGAGTGAAGTGAATGGTTACATAATTAATAAAAATAGATATTCTGAAAGTATAGGTATTATTCAAAGACAAATCATCGGAAATAGAATTCAAGACACTAGACAGTATTCCAAACCAAACCACGCAGAATTGAATGGACTACGGCATATAAAATAAAAAGGTTGAGCCGGAAGGAAATTACATGTGGTTGTGTGTGAAGAAGAATTAATGAATGAGCCATTACTGCTAATTTGACAACTAAGGAGAAACAACAGCATTATTATTAAACAGCATTAAACAGATATTGCATTTTCAATCTGTGTCGAAGTACAACAATACGCACGAGGAAGATGCCAAAAGTATATTTCAGCCGCATAGTCCTTTGTGCCATTATTAGGATCATTTATATCTGTTAACCCGTAACAAAAACATGTCATTTTGGCCGCGGCAGTTAAACCCCCACGGTCACGCGTTTCATCATGCACCTCTGCAAGTGAGACGTCCTCATTAATGCGTGCTTTATTTCGCGGGTGACTAATTGCTCGCTGCTTTGGCCCCGGTGCAGCAGAACGCTCTTTCTAATTTGCCTCGTCACGGCAGCGAACCGCCTGGCACGTAATCCCCAAGCGTCTCTCCTCTCCCTCCCGTTTCCCGAGCTCGGCGCCGTGGTACCGCTCCAAATACCACTCCTACCGTCTCATGAACTGGTCGCAAGGCGTCTGTCTGTCCGGTGCCTCTGCAATGATGGCATAGACGACAGCGCCAACGAAAAGGAAAGGGTTTATTTAGCGATGATTTATCTTTCGTCTCCGAGTCATCCAATCCGTAGGAATACTCCCATCAGAGTGACGGGGTATCGTAAATATGGTAGTAGAATTCATTTATCGATACCTCCAACCACTTAAGTTATAACGCATTTTATGACTTAAAATTTTGTCTAAATAAAAAGTACATTATTCAAGTCATATCTGTGATCTGAATGTGCAAAATTTGTGAATTCACAAAAGTTGAAGTTGCAATGTGGTGGAATAATTCGGTGAATAATGACACACACATGGAAAAGCAACTTTATTTGTGGGGTAATCCTAATGTAGGAAAAAGCAGTTATGTTCAGTAATTTTGTAGATGAGAAAAATATGCCGTGTATATGCTATTCTGATGTAGGTAAATATACTTATCAAGGATTATTTCCTATTGTACATAAAATTATATTGTTTGAAAAATTTGAAGCGGAGTTCCATGTAAAAAGTGTGCTGAAACGCCTTTTAGAAGGGAAAGAATTTACGGACCCCTTAAGTGTAAAGCAGGGCATTTCATTAAATTTACGTGTATATAACGTTTGATTAAATTCAAGTATGACCGACCTGGCTATTGAGGTACCGCCGATTGCATTAATGGCAATATCGGCGATTATATTAACCCTGATAATAGAATGGATAAAAACTGCTAACTTGTAATCATATTGTAGAAAATATCATGGTTAGTGCAAAAAATGAATAGTCCATCACTGAGCATATATTTTTTTTGATTTTCCTACGCAGAATATACCCAGCGTACGACTTTTAAAGTTAAAAAAATATAACAGCGACATAACGCATGGATACATATGCATGGTATTCTTACGAAATAGGCTAACTAATGAACTGGAGTACATGTAGCAAAGATCGGCAAGATTTGTAAATGGCCGGTATGATAATTATCTTTTCATAACCAGTCTAAAAAATGAACTTAAGTGAAACATTATCAGACTGTAGGTTGAATATAAACTTATTCTCTTAAGTTAATTCCAATGAAATATTTTTACTGATGACGTTAAAAACATTTTTCGAACTCCGACTATGAACACCAGACCATGAAAATGAAATTAGGGAAATTTATTACCGAACCGACAGATTTAAAATGTTTTTCCTCCCTCGTTCATTTAGGGTTATGAATATAAATTCAATAGTATATATACAAGCACAGCAATGGGATAGCATAGCTATTTACATGTTGGCATAAAAACTTTACGCTAACCCAGCTAACAGCATGTTTGTGCATGCTTGCATTGATATTTCAACCTTTGTTTAATTTTTAAGTTTCCACTAGAATAGAGCATTTAATCCTCTGAAGCATGAATAGAATGAATTAACCCCCTGCCTCACACCTTTATGGTGGCTTTCAGGGTATTTTGTAGATGTATATATAATCCATTTGTAATAATAATTAACCTTTTCCACAAGTCATGGAGGTAACTTGCATGGAACCTCTATAAATACAGATGTGCTATGAAGCTTAATTAGCGAACAAAATTTAACAGCCTCTAGAACTAGTCATTTATTTTGGTTTCCCGGATACCAGGGTCATATCAGTCATACAAACTTAAGTTAACTCCTGAGAAAACAAGATGTAGTTGATCTTAATGGCTCGAGTAACTTGACAAAATACGCCTAAGTATACGAATCAAACAATTTTTTTATTAATATCATATGGGGACATCTTTGAAGCATGTTATGACGAATTATACTGAATTTTCTCGGTATGAATACTGTTCTGACAGCTGTTATTGATCTAATAAATACAAATTTTGTTATACAATACAGCTTCTGGCTTGATATGCTGTAACTTCTCCGTAATCATTATTAGTAGTAACAGCATTTTTCCACTGATCTAATTAGAATTTATTGACGACTAATTGAGATTCAAAATCTTCTAATCACGATGAATTCAAATCATGTTGAAATTCCTACTTGTTGTCAGCAAATTCTTATTATCACGATGTAAAATAGCATTTATTATCAAAAATTACAAGTCGTTTCACTTCCCAAATCGATATTTTACGATGAATGCCAAAGAACAATGGTGGCTGTGGTCTGACGAGTTAAAACACCCGGCGGACATGAAAAAGAGAGAATAAGGTCGAGAATGATAAAGAAAGAGAAATAATGTCGTGAATGGAGATACCGGTACTTTGAAATATTTGAATATACGCAAAATTATAGCTTGACTTACATCAATAGGAAATCGAGATTTACTGTGGTAAGAGAAAATATTTTTAAAATATTGACAGAAAAATTGAAAATGTAGTTACTAACAAACGGATTATTTACCCGTCTGTGTTTTTAAGTCTGTATCCTTACTCATAGGCACTTCAGACCAAAAGGAAAGGTACAAGAATGGAAAATAAAGGTAAAAAAGGAAGAGTGAAGATAAACTCAGTGTCGGCATTAGTCTGTACTCAATGAAAGACTCCCTAGGGGCTCCGACTTACCGCCCCATCCGACGGACGGATTACTGAACTCGAATACTCTCCACAAACTACTCAAGTAAAGGCTGGTTTAGACACTGAAAAATATCTTCCACTGCCGGGATTCGAACTTGGGTCCTCCCGATGATAAGAATATAACTTTAAACGATACACTACTGTGTATTTAACCGATATACTACGCGGCCCTCTGTACCTTAAATTACGCATTCCTGTTATAAGTCACCTCCTCGTACACGCTCTTGCGATGGCTTTTGGATTTCTATGTACTCATGAATGATATAGTATTGAAAGAGAGTACAATTATCTCTTACGAGGGATCTGTCTTTTTCTCCCGGGGAATACTCTCGGGATTTCCACCGGTTCAGAGAAACGTCGGCTGCATCCATGCCCCATCCTCTTCATCCATGACCCCACGGAAAGCCAGAAAAAAAATTCACCAGAATAGTCTCTTGCTATTGAACGCATGTCGTTGTCCGAGGTTTTCAAAAGTGTTGCTGTTACCACAGTCGTCACTTCCGTCTAAATGAGTCAAGTGATCGATTGTGACGTCATATTCGTAAACTGAATTAGTTTTGAAAGCTTTCCTCGTGACAATAGAGATAATCCTTACAGTGGACTATTAGCCTCACTCGATGGCAATGAAATATAACAGACCATATTAATAATTATCGATACACAAAAAATACGGAACAGCTGAAATAGCTATGGATATATACGTGAAAAATAAAACTCAAAATTTGTTGAACTACCTGAAAATTCGGAAAAGTCAGCGAATCCAAAAGTTTCCTTCTGCAGGAAACACGAAAGCTTGTTCAATGGGAATTTGAGCATTGCGTACGGTGGGGGAGGGGGAGATTTGAGTCGGGGTATGAGGCTGGCGGAATGGGTGCGAGACCGATCTCAAAGATTCCTTCCGTTCCCCGTTAATGCCCACGATAAGGACAATCGCTAAGGGCCTTCGGGGGCGATTTTTCATTTTCGTCTCGGGGAGAAAAAAAAGAGGAAGGCAAAGGAGATGGGCGAGGGTGATAGAAAGAAGTGAAGACGGTGGGCCAAAGAAAACAAAAAAGAAAAAGAATTCGCCTGGCCTCCCAGCGCTCAACAAGTAAGTACGGACCATCCTCCGAAACTCTTTGCAGCCAAAGTGATGAGGGGAGTGGGAGGAGGAGGGGGAGGGTAGGAGGAGGAGGGGGAGGGTGGGAGGGAGGGGGAGAGAGAGGGAAAGGAGAGATTTTTCGGCCCGCGGGAGGAGGGGTTGGATGTGCAAGAGGGTGGGGAAGCCCCTTTTCGTCGTCTCCAGGATTTCCTGCGGGGACTGTGGGTGCGGGGAGCGGGAGAGAAAGTGAGAGAGAGAGAATAGAGGATAAGCAAAAGGGAAAGGGGAAAAAGAGACACGCGAAGGGATGGGAGACAAAAGAAGGGGGCGGAGGGAAAGAAATCGTTCTCCAGGTCCCTAACATCCTTGCCCCACTACCCATTTCTTTCTTGCCCCACCAGAAATGCTCCCAAGATATTTTTCTTTTTCTTCTGCTCCCCTCAACGAATCGAGCGCCATTGCGGCGTCTGGTAAAAAGCACCCTTTACCCCACACCCACCTTCCCCAACCTACCCTCCCCTCCGGTTCACCCCCGAACCACAAAAACCACTCTCCATACGTAGTACTCCGTCAAATTTTTCACCCGCGCCTCATGCAGCGCTTGCTCAGCAGTCATATGTATCATTGCGTGAGAGTCACTCGTGCCTCTATATTATACCGTGTGTGCAACCGCAAGGATAATAATAATAAAAGGTCTTTATTGGGGCGAGATTGAGACAAAACTGTCCCTTCTGCCATCTAACCCCTCGTCAAAATAAATATATAAATCATATAGTGGTCAATATCTAAAACAATTACAATCTGAGGTTAAAAAAAAGGATGTGTGACTGGATGGTGACATCAGGTGTGGAATCACGGATGCATCTTTCACCTCTTCTCATTAACTCCCTGCTGAAAAATTCCCTACACATTTTCTACGGAACGTAAGGAATTCTACAGAGTTTCTGTAGAAACCTTTCCATTTCTACGGAGTTCTACAGAACAAATTCTACGGAACAGAGGGACTTCTGTAGAAAGTTGTGAGGTCGCACTGGGTCTACGGAATTCTACGGAACATTTTTCGAGGCAAGTTCAAAGTTCCGTACACTGCCCGAGAATTCCGTAGGAAGCCCGGGATGCCTCTACAGAATATCATCCCGGCATCCCTTTCGGCCATATCCTTAAGGAATAAGCAGACATTTCAGAAAAGTACGATATGGAGATCAAAGACGTTAAGTTCCGGGACATTTACGCCCATGATATGATAAAATAGATATATGAAACCGCATTTTAGACCTAACTAAAAATAATAAAATCAATTATGAAATAGAACGTAACTTTAAAGTTGAAGTATTAACGGCGTTAAAATTACCAATAATCATCATTTTCATGAAAACCTATTTTGTGACACGATATGGTAACGGGTATCAAATTAAAATATTTTGTTAAATATATCTACCGTTTTCTCTGTAATCACCTTTTTATTACATTTACGCGGAATATAAACTGTATGACTTCATTACAGAGAGATATCCTTTTACGACCGCTGACTTTGTCTTTGAATGTTTTTATGAGCGCAGCGCAGCAATATAAATTTATGTAGGATGGCGATAATTCATTAGAATTTTAACGTGTAAATGTATTTGTCAAATTTATTCAATCCAATAGAATGTAGCGTTTACTTAAGCAATTGCTGTTATAGCATTTTATAGATATCTATAGATATGTTTACAAAATATGAAGATGAGCAAAGAGATCAAAATCAATCATATTGATTCAATTAATTGTTCATTTGTGCAAAATACAATTGCATTCTTATATTTTGCCTCCTTTGTTGTATTACTTGTTAAATACCTCTTCGCTGAAACATATTATTATTTAAATTCTATTCTTCATAACGACATTTCAAAATAAGTTCATGTAAAATACTGTTGGCATCTTCGCTTTTTCAATAGACATGACTCTACAAAAGTTTTGATTGAAAATGAAGCTTTGATGCTTTAAAATGATACATAACATTGATGACTTTAATACTGGGACATCTAGAAGAGTGGGCTTAATTATATGAAACTGATCATGTTTTTCTGCATCTCTGGATCCTAAGTTTAATATTTCTATGACTATGAGAGGGATTTGTGTCATGTTATAGTGCATCCTGGTGCAATGATACTTATGTCAATCATTCACTTTAAGCCTATTATCTTCAGAAGAATGGCATTTTTGACTACCCTTACAATGAAAATATTTATAATTATAGGTTATGTTCATAATCTTTTCATGTATACAAAACCCAGTCAGCTATATATGTATACATCAATCGTGTTGTAGATTACATACATCTAGATGTATGGCTCAGTGGTTAAGGACAATTAAGTAGGTAAGATAGAAAATGGAAATAATACTTGGCAAATGTGTGTGATGATCATTCACGTAGTATCGATACTACGTGAATGAGTTAAAATACAGTGTGATGAGCAGTCTTGATATTTTTTAACTTAAGGAAAAGCTATATTCCTTTGGAACACCTCAGAGGAGTATTCTTATAGGAGCTTCAAAAGAATGTGCAGTGTATAGTTTTTTCCTTCCATGATTTCTTGCACTCCCTATATGCATACCTAATCCATAATGACTGGTATTTTTTAACTTAGGCATGTCCATATTTTGGGCTGTCTCATGTAACTTATTATTTTAAATATTATTTTGAGATTTAGGAAGCCTATGAAAACTTATGTCCATTTTAAATCTATTTATTGTACCAAACTGGTGCACATCAGACCTTATAATTAAGTTTAGGATATCCTTCATGTGGATCTTGATCAACACTTGAAATACATTTTCACCATATATTTTCATAATACCACTTATGATAAAAAGTGGTTGACAGTGATCTTAAACAGTAGCACCTGTTATTAATCTCACAGCCTTTTTTGTAGAGTAAAATATTTTTTAAAACCTCTTGAGTTGCCTCATAGATCAAGGCCATACAATATGTGAGAATGATAATATGCATGGTATGCATCATATAAGTAATTATTTGGTCTCAGTGGCTTAATTTTCCTCACAAGCTGCAATGATTTAGGCAGCTTCGTACAGACACCAATGTTAAGTTCATTCCAAGTTAACTCGTGGCCAATGAAAACCCTAATAATTTTACAGGCTCATTCATGTTAGGGTACATTGAGCGAAATACAAATAAGATTTTGATTCTCCAATGTGTTATTTGGGGAGAACCAGTTTTGAGGGGGAAAAAGAGATTATGTCCAGAATGCAGTATCAGCAAAAACTGTTTTGTATACATGACACACACTACTAAGCACTAGTGGGTATATCCATTGTTATGAAGTACCTGAGTTCTATCAAATTGAATTTGGGTTCAGTAGCTGATAATGACCAGAAAAACTGATTGGCATGTGCAGCATATCTCTCAAACTTTCTAAGACTACATACTGTTGCTGACCCCTAGCTGCAATTATAATTAAAGCTAGCTAGTATATTCACAATTTGTGCTGAAAATAAGCATGAATTTGATTTGCTGTGAAACAAAACGTACTTATATAGAAGTATTCGCATTGACCACTTTATTTATGTAGTCATAGTAATGTGTTTATATAAAGGTTTGTAACAAGATATTAATATTTTTCTGTACACTTTTTTTTTCTTTCTGTTCTATTCTAAGTCTGTTCAAAAGTATTTGAAATTTAAAAACTTACAATGTGTACTAAATATCCCTGAAGAAGCCGAAATAAAGAGGCGAAACATTAACACAAATTGGTGTTTATAAAAAAAATGGCCAAACAACTCAATATAAACACATTTCTATTGCTACAAACGTACTAAAAATATCATTTAGTTTCTTATAATCTTTTTAGTTTCAATTAATCATCTATAGTATATCGGTAAAATGACCACATTGCTAATAATTATAACATTAATGTTTTCAATTTGTCTTATTTGTTGGAATTTAAAATTGTTTGGAATGAGATCCTCATGACTCCCCCCACCTGCCCAAAAGTACTTGATACCCCTTCTTGAAAGACTAAGCCTTGTAAAATATGGATATAAAACAAAAAACAAGTACCAAAATATTTTAAAATAGGAATTACTACATAGTTAGAATAAAGATTTATTAAATACATGAGAATATAATTTGAATAGCGATTTTAATTTGACTCTGGATAACACCGGATGTTGGCATGAAGCGTCCATCTTAGTTTTGTAATCTGTGTCAAGAAGACTCTCCTTGGCGTGTGTACGTCGTTTATGTATTTACTTTTCGACGTGAACCAATTCGAGGAGTTTTGTTTGTTAATGCGTGTTGAGTGAAAAACCGTGAAAGAGTGAAAAGAAATTATTGGTTAAAATACGTCAATAGGCAAGTGGGCTGCGGCCACGGTAAGGATACCGAATACCTCGAAAACAAAAGTGAGGATTAATCCAGTTTTTTGGCTTTCGCTAAGTCACGACGACGCGAAAGGAACAGATACATTTTGTGATTTGAAAATCATCATTCCAGGAGGTAAGTTTTGAACTGAAATCTAATACTATCTATTATCATTAAGGAGAAAATGTCCACTCATGACATCGTTGAAATGTCATTTATGTTAGGGTATGTGTTCTTAATGGTTCCGCTTTCTTCGTAGATGAGACCATTGTCATTAATCCTTCTCGCGAGGTTCTGGGACTACGACCAATAGGTTATGTTATCTCTGGACATACAGCGCTGGAGACAAGGTGAGTTTATTTTTTCTGTAAACTTTAATTTGAGCGCTTTTTATATCTATACATAGTTATGATAGTGTGCTACTTTGACAGAAGGCCGTTGAAATATAATGTAAAGGAGTTACTGAAAATTAATTGAAGTGAACTGGTCCAGCTTTAAATAATAATTGATTGAAAGATGACATGTTGTTATGACAAAATTAAAGTCTTTTGATTGTTCTTCTTTCAGGCCTTTCTGTGGATGAGCTACGGAGAATATGGCTGAAGAACTTATTTACAATTAATATATGCAGTGCAATTCCCCAAGGAAATGTAAAATTAATGACAGATAATAAATACAGAGGTAAACAGATGAGTGTTTAATTTATTGATTCTATTCTTTTTATATAACTTATGTACTATCAGCCCAAATATGATCCGGAATTATGCTAGGAATGTGTGATTTAGAAAGCTGAGCAAAATAGTGTAAACAATTGCCAATGTACTTTTAGGAATGCATAAAATACGTTGTAGAATATCTATAGATTGCTCTAAGGAATCTGTGCAGAAAGCTAGGGAATATCTACGGAACGCCTTAAGGAATCTGTACAGAACGCTAGGGAATATCTACGGAACGCCTTAAGGAATCTGTACAGAACGCTAGGGAATATCTACGGAACGCCTTAAGGAATCTGTACAGAACGCTAGGGAATATCTACGGAACGCCTTAAGGAATCTGTACAGAACGCTAGGGAATATCTACGGAACGCCTTAAGGAATCTGTACAGAACGCTAGGGAATATCTACGGAACGCCTTAAGGAATCTGTACAGAACGCTAGGGAATATCTACGGAACGCTTTAAGGAATCTGTACAGAACGCTAGGGAATGTCTACGGAACGCTGTAAGGAATCTGTACGGAACGCTAGGGTATCTCTACGGAACGCTGTAAGGAAAATGTACAGAAAGCTAGGGAATTCTGTAGAACGTTCTACGGAATTCCTTAAAAAAGTGTTTCAATACTTTAAGGAATTTCTGTAGAATGGCCTAAGGAAATCTTTTAAGGAACTTCTTCGGAATTTTTCAGCAGGGCTACTACTATCTTGGCTCAGAGCTTATGCTCCGTTCGCCCAACAATCATATAAACCCACACAATCGATGTACTCGTACAATTCAACAGTTTTCCGCATGTTACCTCAAATTAGTGAACATTCCGTTTCGACAAGAGCTGTTTTAGCTGGAGCAGAATGTGAAATTGAATCTTTGAGTTGTGTTTGCCATAATTATTGAAAAATTTTCAGTACATTACGTGTTAGATATAAATAATGGAAATATTATTAATCAGATTGCGCGGGTCTTTGAATCATTTTTTTTGTGTTTTTAGTTATTTTGAACTTCACTTTTACCTGATCTTCACTGCAATACTTGCGCCCACCGTAATCGGTAGGTTCACGATTTTGCATCCTACCCGATGGACAAAATACTGCTCCCGAAGTGCTATCCACACAACGCTCACGTGGGGACGGGTACACAGATGAAAAATATCTCTTCCACCGATGAGATCCGAACCCGGACCTTTGAGGTGGGATGGCAGTAACAGAGCTACAACACCTACCCGCTCCTCACCTCAAGTTACGACTCTCACATCCGGAATGTTTTCCTCCCACAATGGTAAGCACGTAAGTCGGTACGTTGGCGGTGGAAAGTGGGCATTGTCGCATTTCCCACCCTCCCCAACCCTCCAACCTCTCCTCGTCCTCCCTCATACTTCGCCACGAAAGGGAATGGCCAGGAGAAGGTTGAGGACGGGGGTGGCTCCGAGGCAGAGGGGAAAAAAATAATGCCTCCCTCCAGCCCTCGCCCTCCCCTCACTGAGAAAATCGGAAATGAATTTCCTCCGGGGCGTAGCGGAGCGACGAGGGGGGCAAGGAATCGGAGGGGGGGGGGAGGGAGTGAGACAAGAGGGTCGCCCTGGAGGGAGGGGGGTCTTCCAACCAAGCCTTCCCCTCACCCTGCTCGCACCCCTTTCCCACTCTCCGCCCCTCTGTACGGAGTCCCGAGAGGAGTGCCCGACTCGGCCACTGCCGATCTCAGCGCCAAAGGCTCCACGCACCCCTTTCCCCACACTCTTCCCCTCCACGCACCCCTTTCCCCACACTCTTCCCCTCCTCGCCCGAACCGAGTGGTCAGCTAACCCATCCCTTCCATCCCTCCACGTATCCTCCTTTCACATTGAATGCTAGGATTTTACGGACGAGCTCGACTCCAGACTTAACGTACCTACTTTGAAATTCTTGTACCAATCACGATGACTTACGTCCGCCGTGCCACTGAAATCCTGTCATTTACAACATAGCCAATGGAAACAGTGAACCACAGGATGCTTTGGACACTAAAATTAGATTTTTTGGGACGTTGATATTTGCGAAAATTTAAGAATATGCATTTTTGGAACATAATGTTTACTATCTTATTTAAGGAAGAATTCAGAAATTTTTTAGCATCGATAGAAACATATTACCAGAGAAATGAAATTCAAGTGCCTGTGAATATATACTGCTTTATAGCAGGGGCTGTTGTTTGCAACTGGATTGGAAACCATACACTTCATCGACTGTTAAATTCAATCATGATATTATATTAAGAGATGGTCGGTGCGGTGATGTTGGGGTAATCGAGTATTGTAAACATTCCACGTTTGGTGAAACGAAAGACCTAAAAGCATAACAAATTCGCAGGGAGGAATTTTGCGGATATTGCATGGTGGATTTGTTGCGAAATGTATGTTACGAATGTTTATTGTGCGCAATCCTTTGAATATATCTAGCCAAAAAAAATGATTCGGCCTAATGATTTTGCTAGTCATATGAGTTTATATTGACGTGTACTTTTATGGCGTTATCGTTCTTTACTTTCCCCTTCCTCACACCGTCCTCATTCCTTACATCCCTTCTCGAGGCGGACCTATCTCCCCGCCCCCACCCACAATTTCCCAACTCCCCACCGCCTTTCCCTTCTTCTCCTGCCCATCTGCAGACGCCCACACCCTCTCGGAACGGGCGCCCGGCATTCATGAATATAAACAATAGAACGGGGCGCTCTGTGGGGGAGGTGGGACCGCCCGCCATTCGATCGAACCTCCGGTTGGACCCGGGCGTGCGTTGTGTTTCGACGACTTCGATACGTGGCCCACCATCACCCAAAGAGGTATAAGAAAGTGTACAGCTAGATGCTCAGTACATTCATCCATTAAGTACCACGCGAGCCACCTCGAGTTTGTGTGGCAGGGGAGAGTCATCAACAAAAATGCACCACATTCATGTAATAATGAATTAGAGATTACAACGCATAACATGTGGGACCAATAGAAAAAATTAAAATTTTTACAAGCGTTTCAAGGAAATCTTTAACAAATACTACCAGCATCAATTAAATATACTAATAGTTCATGCAGGCGTGCACATCTCCGAAAAGACATTATTCAAGTCTTATGAGTCGTAACTTAAGCTAATATTCATTGATTTGATATGAGTAACGAAAGTAATTGCATTATCACGTTAAGAGAAGTCCTTTTGATGGAGATATCTTGGAATGGCACGACTTGTTGTTACGGTCTCGTATTGTGCGAGGTACAAACTAATATGTTAATCAATATGTCATAAAAAGCATACGATGTCAATAATTTTATCTCCGACATCTAATTTTGTATGCAATACAGGGAGATGAGATGAAATACCATAGAGAGTATGGAGGAATAGAAACGAAATGAAAAATTTCAAGTATTTACGGGTAGTAGGTAATATTCGATTTTTAAGACTACTGAGCTTTACCCGCACGATAAACCTATATTATGATGCAAATAGGATATAGTAAACACCTAAAACAAGGTGACTGTAGAAAGTATTTCTATAGTTCTTCCGATTTTAAAAGCGTGAGTGTTGTTTTTGTCGACAACAGTAGAAAACCCAAAGAACTACGGAAAAAAGTTCTACATAAAATTCCCACGTAAGTCTATACTCTTAAATGATGGACAAGTTAGCGCAGAAACATGAAATGTAGTACAAATCATCTAACAAGAAAAATACTGAAACGTAATGTATTCCATTTCAACAAATTTTTTTTCAATGGTAGGAAGAGTTTTTGAGCTAATCCCAAATTATCTAGCAAATTACTCACACTGAAAAGTACGTAGAAAACGATATAAATATTTACATAATGTAATTTACCTTCTCTGTGGGCAGATAAATACTTCAGAATTAATATACGGGGTCATTGTGATCCAAAAAAACGTAGCCAATTCGGGAAGGATTGAAAGAAGTGACTCCAAACTGCTTGGGTTGGCCAATGGAGTCTGCCATTTCTAAAGTTCCGAGTTAGTCGGTTTCCCGGAGGAGGCAACGACAACTATACTTACGGTGTACTGTACTCGAGGTGCTCTTCACAAGGCACTCAAGTGGATACCGGGATGCCAATGAAAAATCAGCCGTAGCCGGAAATCGAGCCCTGTGCTTCGGAATGAAAAGTCAGCCACAAACTGATTGGATACCCAGAAAATCTCTCAGGTGGGGTTCAACTAGATATCTATGTCCAAAGATTACTGCTGGTTTCAAATTGGAGCCTCCCGAAGTTGCCCAACGCTCTAACTACTTGAAGAGAACGCAATCTCAAAACAAGAATGCTTAACCTAAATCTCAAAACTGGTCATAAATCCCACTTAGCGCTTGATGTATCACATTTCAGACGTGGCTGATATAATCAGTAAGCATCCTCGTAGAAATCGTCCGCTAAAAATGGAGAATATTCTAGATATTTAGCAATATATCTTCTTTAGCAGATACTCATTAAAAGATCTCTATGTTTCGCGGTGTACTTTGTTTCTAACGCCTAGCCTAGTAGCATGTCAATAGTGGATGTTTGGTGATCATCAACCCCTGCCACACACCCTCTTGGTGGCTCGCAGAGTATTACGTAGGTGTAGATGTAACGCAATTCCGTTCGCAAGAAAATTCCACAATAAAAAATGCGAGCTCTTTGAGACATAAAGAGAACTTTTATTATTAACTTACTTCACGCACAATATGAACTTAGGAAATCTAAAAGTACCTATACAAAATGGCGATGTCAGTATTATTTCTCAGGAAGGTGAGCGCTTAGGATTTTTCCCTTCATGGAGCGACGACCGCCACAATATTTTCTCGCCGAAGAAGAAAGTGGAGGGAGGCAGTGGATGAGCGGAAGGGACGGCAGATGAAGAGCGCTCAAGGTTTATTCATCCCTCCGGCCGCCTTTGACAGCCTCCCTTCATAATCCTTCCTCCCGCAATGCCCTCACACCCCAGAGGAAGATGCCCAGGCATTCCTCGACGCCCTCCCCCCACCTTAATCCCTTCCCCAAACCACCCCTCCCTCCACTAACTTCTTGAGCCGCTTCCTTCCCCAACACACACCCTCTCTCTCTTGCACATCTCCTCTGAGCCTCCCATACCCTCCACCCCCCCTACCCTGACCACTCTCCTTCCCCGTCCAGTCTTGACCATCGCGTCGATAACAGGCTTCCATCTCCCATTTGTGTTCCATCCCCCAGGCAGGATTGTATGCGGAGGGAAAGGGGAGAGGCAGAGGAGAGAGAGAGAGAGGAGGGGGATGCGGGGGCGAGGGGGGTAAGGCTACGGGGGGAAGCGAGGCAGGGGAGATAGGGAACGCGAGGGGTGGGTTCGGGGAGGGTCGGCGGGGGGTGTAGTAGATGGTTTCCCCGGCAAGGGTGGCTGAGCTTGGACCGGAATGGGGGGGTCAGAATTAACGAGTGAACTGTGGTGGGAGACTTTTTCCGGTGAATTTGCTCGTAATCTGTGGGTATTACTTAACGAATCAGTATGCTTTGATTATAGAGCATATTTGGGTTTTATTCTCCTGACTAATTCCCTGGTGCCACTATCTAAGTTATCTTTACCCAACTTTTTCCTGTTTTGGGGAAAAAGATACTGGATACGAGTGTTTATTTTCTTTCGCTGAAAGTGGTTATCTGTCAACTAAATTTCTTCTTAGGTTTTCTCCTCTTAGGGTCACCTTGGGAGTCAATAAACCACATTGGCGTATTTTTTTGAACTTTTCATCGTTGTATTAGTAAATGATATCTACTAAACACTTGATGTGCCAAGTTATATTTTCGACGGTTTTTTCTTCAACAAGAGTTAGCATGCTTTAGGCACTATTAAGAACATTTATATAGTATCATTATATTTTTTCAAATATCTTCCAAATTTTGTGTAATCAGAAATGAAAATTAGTGGCGGATTCAATGAATTCCTTAGATGCATCACCTTGCATATTTTTGCCAGAGGGATTATTTTTTCTGGAGATCGTGGATGCATACGACGAGGAATGGACGAAAATCTTCAAAGAAAGAAGATCTGTTCCAAGATAGCAGTGCTATTGAAAGACCGATAATTCCATAAAAATCAACTTGAATTTCTCGAAAAAATATAATATTAAAAAGAGATATCATAAACTTAGATTTCCAGTAATGAACTCTCACTGTTTGTTGATAAAGAATATCTCACCCAAGTGAAGGAGTGTTTGGAAAGGGATATAAATTCAAGGGAAATAATTGACACTTATGAAAGCAAAAAATACTATCTTACATGTTGCCGATTCGACGTGAATGCGAGGCAGAGAGTGTGAGTCGATTTCGTGGAATCCTAACAAAATGCAGAACAACCTTGCGAATTATTTTCGAGGGACTACTTACAAAATCGGACTTGTGGCAATTCTGCTTTGCTTCCCTCACACATACCCTCCTCATTCCACTAATTTTAGAGACTAAATAAACTTCGATACGTCAAGGAGAACTGTAGCACCGACAGAAAAAAAGAAGATTGCATGTTAGCTTCGGCTCTCTTGTCGCGATAGAGGATGGGAATACCGATTTTGTTTATCGAACATGGGAGAGGGTTTCGCGACGTCCGCGCTACGTCAATGCAAAGTGGAGAAAGAAAGAAACCCCGTCCGCTTCATTATGAATAGGGAAGCACCTCTCACGCTAACCATTCGGCATCATCCCCTTCTGTGCTCGGCAGAACGTGGACAGAGCGACCGCTCTCATCTCTCTCTCTCATTCTCTTCCTCCACCTCCTCCACCCACAGCTGTTCCAGCACTGCCGACACTCCACCTCCAATCCTCCGACTCCGATCGCACCCTGAATGAGATCCGCCTCCACATGAAGAGCGTGGGTGGAGGGAGAGGAGGAGCAGGCAGTGGTGTGGAGATCTGAGAGGGGGGACAATCGGCAGTTTGGTAGCCACGTACGCCGGACGAAGGAGGGAGGAAGAACAAGGATTTTGGGGGAGGAAAGAGCGAGAGAGATATGGGGTGTGTGTGTGTAGGAGAGAGAGAGGGAGGTGGGAGTGGGTGAAAGGGAGGTGCGGATGGGAAGGAGCGGCAGCAGGGAGCCTGATGAGTGGTAAATCAATAGGCGTAACGATCTAGAAGCCCCTGCAAGGCGGCAAAACGCAACCTGCTGATGATTCACTACAAATGCGCATCTCTGCCGATTGGGTGCGGGAGGGGATGGAGAGGAATGAGTAGGAAGGATACGTGCGACTTATACGGATGACTGGAAGCTGGGGCCTAAATAAAATTGTGTTTTTAATCTCAAATGAAACTTAAATACCACACGAAAGTCAACTTTTTACATGAGTATCATTGGATACAATTGAACTAGCTCCTGATGATGGACTTGTAAAGGGCTAAATTTCTAGCCGCATAACGGTTTTGCGGTCGCTGTAATGAATCAGTAGCGTTGGATTCGCAATCCTAAGGCTGCAGGTTTGAACACCACCTTGCGTTTTTCATAAGAATTAGGTTACATACCATAGTCATTTGATTTTCAGTCACCGGTTGGGGTAGGTTTTGATGGAGTATTCCAAATATTTGCATAACATTCACCTAATAGCTCCTTCTCCAGGCCATACCTCCCATAACACAGGCCATACCTCCCATGCGCCCATAACCATGCCACACACCCTCGATGGTGGGTAGTCTGTAGATAAAAATACCGCCTTCAGATTCGCGCATTTCCTTCCAGCTATTGAAGTGACTCACATCTAAAAGTCTATTTCTATTTACTGTATCAGACTATTTCTCTCTCCACAATTATAAATAGAGTGGATTTCCGTTGCCTTACCGAACGTTTTTGAGGTGACGCCATGCTCGCAGTTGAAGGTCTGCTCCACTGGGATCAGACGTGGTATTTACCACCACTTCACTGAGGAACAGATGCTGCAAACATCTGCTTCTCACCCTTTGACCTATTTGGCATGGAAGACCCTACCAGGAGCAATGATAATTCTAAGGGGTCACCTAAACGCGCAAGCATTTCCACACACACAAGTTCTTAGTCATCAAGGAGGGAAAGTTTTTTCGGGAGAAAATTCTCAGATAATAATTACTTTCACTGCGTGCTGCCTGTGGCACAGCAGGATTGCTGCAAAGCTGAAGAGAGTTCGATGTAACAAAATTTGGCTTTAATAAGACTTCACTCAACTTCATAGGAGAACACCACCAATCTTGTCATTAGGCTACACCCAAAAACGTTTTCACATATTTTTCTCTATAGTTTTAGAAAACAATTTTTGCCGCGTGGTAAAAAGTACCTACCATAAAGAAAATGAAAGCATAATTCGGAAAACTTACTGATTTACGAGCCTTTAGAGTTCGCATAGCTGCATTCTGGCTTTGAAAATGGTTACTAACCGTTGTAAATTTCTGCTCTTAATTTTAAGTGAGGACATAATATTTCTTTTTCACTCATGAAAAAGTTGACAAATTTCACGTATAACGCTACACATTGCGGTAATATTTGAGTTTTGAGAATGATAAACTTAAATATAGTGATGACATCACAATTATTAATATTTTTATGGTGGCAAATTAATATATTTACCTACTTGTGCTGAGGCATTTGCTGTGAACGTTTTGTATTTTACAGAGACCCTTTTATATATTTCTGGTCAGTGGGAGTAAGCTATGGATTTAAAGGTGCAAGTAATAGTCCCTCAGTATTCTACAATTGATGTACCTACTTATATCACTCAATCTGAACTGAGAGGTGATTGAGTGGTAACATTCCGTCCTATCGAATGAACTCACGAGCATCTGAGTAAGGGACGATCTGAACTGCATCAACTCTGCCTAAATGATGGGTATTTCTAAGTTATATGCTAAGACTGACTCATATAGGTACAACATTGGCAATACCAAAATGCACACGTCACATGTCACGCGAGAGCACAACTCTGATATCTTTGGTTCCGGTGAATGGGTTTCAATTCTTAATTAAATCATCTAAATATGTAAATATTTTAAAGAAATTTGAAGGAGCTCATCATTCGACCAGCTATAGTATTAAAAGATAATTACTTCAGTCATTCGGGCATAAATAACTATATTGTTAAGTTTGCGGTGATATTTGTTATTTGAGTATCCTTAATTTGAGCATAAATTGACTGTAACAGGTTTCGACGGATGGTTTTAGACGTTTTCACTATAAAACAACAAAAAGTATTATTTTTATAATAATTAGATCACCTAATTACATTGCCTTTATTTTGATTTATTCCAACAATTATGACGCGTAATTCAAGTATTGTTTTAATAATAGATACTGTAGAATGTTAATTATAGTAATTTCAATAATCCAATTATTTATGGAAGGAAAGAATATCTAACATTAATGAATAGTTCAAGAGGGAAATAGATAATTGGTATTTAGCAATCGGGATTATTTTTTTTAATAACTCGGATGTGTTTAATTATACTTATCAAAAAACACGTGAATCATTTAATTATTCGGTTAATTGGCTCACATTTTAAATAACCGCGTTAAAAATAAATATACCTACAAGAGGTGGGGGAAAGAAAATAATGAAATTTAATTAATAACTCCGAGATAATTGAGGAGAATTACAACATAAATTTCAAAATGGGACTGACTAAATAGGAGATAGATATTTTTCTTATTTGACTCGTAGATATTTTTGTATTAATGCACATTTGATCATTAACTTCAGAATTTCTGTTATAAATTAATTAATTAATTTAACCTATAATTACGCAAAAATATTTTCAGGTAAACAATAAAAATGATAACGTATTTTTCAGCAGTATTCATTAAGACAAAATAAATGACTCAGATTTTTTAATTTCGAGCTAAAACTAAGCTAACTCTCATTGATATATTCTTACATTTCAAATAACCAGTTGCCACAAAAAGCCAACAGATGTAAAAGAGCTAATTGAATAGATAATTTGGTAACTGTTCCTATTTTTATACATGTCACTATGTTTTGAAGCAACCATTATCATTATTAAATTGTTATTGATTATATCATGTTACTTTGGGAGTAGAAGGCAAGTGAATCGCAAATGATTAGTGTAGAAATTAAACTGGAATAATATATAACCAATTTTTATGCAATAAACCGACAAAGATTGGTTTTTGGTAAGGCTGATGGCTAATGACTGACTAAGGCTAAATGCTAATGGAGCTTATGAACTCTTGACTTCTACTTCTTGAATGAGCATTATGATTATTCAAACTAATTCAAATCAAACTGGGACATTGAATTGCGAAAAGCATGTAATTAGGAAGGTAGGTAAAAACTAGTATCGATGGCGGCTGGTGAGCGAAAAGAAGCACTTCTAAGCTAACTTGTAATGAAAGTGTACGGTATAAGAGTACGGAAATAAAGTTTATAAATGGTTAACGGCGTCCGGGCATTCCGTGGTCGACAATTCCTAGTCCAGACGGGGGGGGGGAACCCAAATATTTCCCAAGATAATCTCCCTAAGTGCGAGGTTTGGTATTTACTAATTGTCTCGCCGCCGTTATCGCCAGAGGCTAGAGTCCCCTCGACACTCTCCGTGCCGTTTGGACATACCCCCTCCCTCCGAGCTTGGAAGCGTTGACCTGCAAATGCCCGGACGACGTAAAACGGTATAAATATGCCGATCCTCTCTAGGATTGGGGGGATTATAAGTTGGTTGACAGAGACGAGCGCACGGGACGATTCTGCCGTCGCCGTCACTTGTAAAATTATCCGCTATTCTTTCAGAACATTAAACTCTCTGTTATCACTTCGCGTGAATTTTTATTCTTTGGTGCCCTATGCCCTAAATGGGAGACGCAACCGCTCGAGTCTCCCTCCGTCTACATTAGTGTCAATCACTACATAGGACGTTTTTGGTGTCAGGTGTGGGGTTGGGCATAGCGAAGTAGATTTAGTACCGGCAGACCGGGGCAGAGAACGAGTACCGAAAGAAGGCGATAAAGGAGCAGCGTGGAGGAGCCAAACAGAGAGGACGCAAGCGGAACCCCCAGCGGAAGGAGCCGCTGCCTTGCAGTCCGACCCAGAGTAAGCGGTACGACACAGCAGTGGAACGAGACAGCGCGGCGCCGGAAGATAAGAGAAAGAAGATAATCTTCGAGAGGGAAAGAAGATTAAGTGGTAAGTCGCACTCAAATTCCTTTCTTCCTTCCCACTGATTGTGCAGTATTCGTAACGATGGCCCCTCCAAACGAGAGTAATGTCAGCGCAAGTCAGGAGAGTTATTGCAGTATAATGGAGGCAATGAAATTGATTGCGCAGCCTTTTGATGGCGACAAAAAGAAATTAAGAGAGTTTATTGAAAACGTAGATGTGGCCTTTGAATTGGTTAACCCAATAGATTACGAGAAGTTATTGAAATTTGTTAAGGCGAAAATTACTGGAGATGCTCGCTCCAAACTTATGGTGAGAGACGAAACCAATACGTGGGAACAAGTGAGGGGCATATTAGAAGAGAATTACGCCACTCGCAGGACCCTCGATTACTATGCTTGCACGATGTTCGGGGCGAGGCAGCAATTACATGAAGGCATCGCTAGCTGGGCTAGTAGAATCGACGAAATGCAAACTAATTTGCGGAATGCTAGTGCTAAAGTTGTGGGAAGCCGAAATTTGGCCGGAGCACTTTCGCTCGTCAATTACTTGGCCAAGGCTTGTTTCATTCAGGGTCTTGAAAATGAACGAGTTCAGACCATAGTAAGAAGTAAGGGAGACGGAATTCTCTTACCTGAGGCAGTTGAAGTAGCTTTAGAAGAAGAAAGCGCAATCCTTTCAGGAGTTGAAAGAAAGAAGAATATGTTCAAAAGCATTCCTAATTGCGAGAATTGTGGGAAACCAGGGCACAAGGCGAGTAATTGCTATTTAAGGGTTAAACGAGAAGTAAGCAAACAAGTGAGAGCTTTGAAAGAAATGAAATGTTTTAGCTGTGACCGTATGGGACATTTAGCTAAAGATTGTAAGATGGGAATAAAATGCTATAATTGCAACCGAATGGGTCACTTAGCAAAAGATTGTAGGGTCCCGAGGAGGACAAAAGAAAATTCAGGTTCCGATAGAGGGAACAAATGGGATGAACGAGGCACGGGTCCTCGAAATAACACAGCGGAGATACGAGGAGTGAATCCCGTTGGAGAAAAGAAGGCGAACACCTTAACTTTTGAAGTGTTAGAGAGCAAAAAGGGTCGGATTACGCTCTTGATTGACACGGGAGCGGACGTAAGTCTAGTAAAGGCATCCGCACTGAAAAGAGGAACCAAGTATTACACAGATAACAAGATGACTCTCAAAGGAGTTACTGATAAAAGTTTTGAGACTATGGGATGCCTTAAGATGAAATTAATGACTCGTGATAAAATGAAAGATCATTCCTTTCACTTGGTAGATGATAGATTGGCGATAAATTGTGATGGCATATTGGGCAATGATTTCTTCAGAGCCATGGGGGCTCAAATCAACTATTCTCAAAGAAAGGTTAAAATGGGTAACGCAGAAATAGCGTTTGATAGGCACAAGGAGGAAGGTGACTCGAGAGCACGATTGAGTAGTCTGCGGTTACCCCCGCGGAGTGAGGTGATAATAAAATGTGCTGCGGAAAACGAGGGAGAAGGAATAATTGAAAAGCGAGAGGTATCCCCTGGAATTTATTTGGCGGAATCTCTCACCCTGAGTAAAAATGGAGAGTGCATTACGAGCATAGTGAATACCACTGAAGTGGAAACGGATATTCCGACCCCAGTGGTCTCGTTAGCAAGAGTAGAGGAGGAGGAAGATGTAAATTTTCCAGAAGTGAAAAAGGTGGAAAGAGCACTAAATAGAAGGGAAAAGATTACCTCTCTTCTTAGGTTAAACCATTTGAATGCCGAAGAGAAAAGAGAACTGGTAGGGACTTTGAAAGAATATAGTGATGTCTTCTACCTTCCTGGAGATTCTCTCTCATGCACGAGGGCGGTGGAGCATGCAATTCCCACTCCAAGCCTAGGGCCCGCCCAAGCTATCAGGAGTAAACCCTACCGGATTCCTGAGGCTCTTAAGGATGAAGTTGAGAATCAAATGCAGAAGATGCTGCGAGAAGGCATAATTGAAGAAAGCAAGAGTGCATGGAATTCTCCGATATTGGTGATTCCCAAGAAGATGGACGCCTCCGGCGTAAGAAAATGGAGAGTAGTAATAGACTATCGCCGACTCAATGACGTTTCCGTGGGAGATGCTTTTCCCTTGCCAAACATCTCAGAGATCCTTGACCAACTTGGGAAGGCGCGCTATTTTTCCACCCTAGATTTGGCCAGCGGTTATCATCAGGTTCCAATGAGGGAAGAGGACCGCGAGAAGACTGCTTTCAGCACCCCTGGAAATCACAGCACCCCTGGAAATCACTATCATTTCTTAAGAATGCCTTTCGGCGCGAAAGGAGCCCCATCAACTTTTCAGAGATTAATCAACACGGTGTTGAGCGGCCTACAAGGAGAAAAATGCCAGGTCTATTTGGATGACATAATTGTGTACGGGAGCTCCCTAATCGACCACAACGAGAAGCTGAGAAGTGTGCTGCAGAGACTGAGAGTCCACGAGTTAAAATTACATCCTGATAAGTGCGAATTTCTGAGAAAGGAGGTCACTTATTTAGGTCATGTAATATCAGAAGATGGCGTGCGCCCTGATCAAGAGAAGGTGAGGAAGGTGCAGGAATTCCCGGAGCCTAAGACCACAAAGCAGCTGAAAGGGTTTCTTGGCCTGGCCGGGTATTATAGAAGGTTCATACCAGAGTTTAGCGGGATAGCAAAGCCATTGCACGCGCTGTTGAAGAAAGGGACGCCGTATGAGTGGGGCGAGGATCAGCAGGAAAGTTTTGATAAATTAAAAGAGTTGCTGACTAATGAACCGGTCCTCCAGTATCCCGATTTTTCGAAGGAATTCATCCTCACCACAGATGCCAGCAACGACGCCCTTGGATGCGTGCTATCGCAAGGCGCAATCGGAAGAGATAAGCCGATCGCCTACGCCAGCAGGACTCTCAACAAGGCCGAGAAAAACTACTCGACCGTTGAAAAAGAGCTGTTAGGGATTGTGTGGGGGACAAAGTACTTCCGCCCCTATATTTTCGGCAGGAAGTTTACGATAGTCACAGACCACAAACCTTTAGTATGGATATTCAACCTAAAGGACCCCAGTTCGAGACTCATGCGATGGAGACTCAAATTAGAAGAGTACGATTATCACGTCGTCTACAAGAAAGGAACGCAGAACTCAAACGCCGATGCTCTCAGTCGCATCCATCGACTCAGGGCACGGAGAAAGGAAGTAAAGGAGATAGAAGAAGGCAAGAAGGAAGAGAAAGAAAAGGACGAGGACAGAGAAGACGTTGAAGATGAACTAAGGGAATGGGAAGCTGAGACCCGTAGACAAAATGAAAAGGAAGAAGAGGGGGAAGAAAGAACATCCGTGGGGCGGAGAGAGAGCCTCAGCGAAGAAAAGAAGAAGGAAATTTTCAAGGAATTCCATGACTCACCCCTAGGAGGTCACCAAGGAGTAACGAGAACGTACGAGAGGATGAAGGCCTATTTTGATTGGCCAAATATGAAGGAAGATTTAAAGTACTACATAAAGAAGTGTGAGACTTGCCAGATGAATAAAGGAAGTGACAGGAAAACGAAGATGCCAATGGAGATAACGAGCACGCCAGAGACCGTCATGGAGAAGTGCGCCCTCGACGTCTGCGGTCCATATCCTGTAACTCAGAAGGGCAACAGGTATTTACTCACCTTCCAAGACGAGCTCTCGAAGTATACATTGGCCTTCCCGATCGAAAAGCAGGATGCGGGTACGATAGCTAAAGTATTCGTGGAAAACGTTGTATTAAAATTTGGAATTCCCCAGGTGGTATTGACGGACCAAGGCGCAAATTTTCTGAGTGAATTGTTTAAAAGAGTGTGCCGCCTACTGAGAATAAGAAAAATCCAAACTACGGCCTTCCGGCCGCAGAGCAATGGTAGTTTAGAAAGGACCCATAAGACGCTCACGGAGTATTTGCGACATTTCATCGCTGAAGATCAAAGCAACTGGGATGAGTGGATTCCGTACGCCACCTTTGTGTACAACACCACGCCGCACACGGCGACAAGATTCACTCCCGTCGAGTTGATGTTTGGACGGCAAGCCAATCTACCCAGTCAGCTAAACATAAGGACACCGACAACCCAATACACGTATGAAGACTACGTAGCGGAAATGAAGAGCAGACTACAATCTTCCTACCAGAAAGCGAGAGAGAATCTTCTCGGAGCAAAGGAGAAAAATAAGATTCACTATGATAAAAAGATCAAGGTAGAATTGTTTAAAACAGGTGATAAAGTTCTCTTGTTCGATGAATCTGTTAGGAGGGGTAGATCGAAGAAACTATCTGCTCAATGGATAGGACCATATGTAGTAGAAAGTGTAGAAGGGGTTAATGTGGTTATAAGCCGAAAAAGAAAACTTGTAAAGGTTCATGCTAACAGGTTGAAGTTATTCTTTTAAATTTATCTTTCAGAGATACGGTGGGCATGGCGTGGACCTATCTGCTAGCAACTGTATGGATATTCACTGTGGTATTAGGGAATGACTATGAAATAATTAACATTACAAACTCACCGGGATTATATTATGAATACATGGGAGAAACGCAGTTGTATTATACTGAATGGAAAATAGTCAGTTATGTAAATTTAAAGGAACTAGATGACAATTTTCGCAAGGTAGAAAGGTTAATAGGAGATCACCTCACTAAAGATGAAGGGGAAATTCGTAGAAAATTTAGCATATCTTCTCTTATGATAACTGTGAATAGGCACTTGATACAGCTCAATAGAGTGATCGATGAAACAAGGAGGAATTACGAAGTGATTCTAAGGGCCATCGTAAATGCACAGAAGGGTATCCTTGAACCGCACATAATTACTCCAGCCAAGATCATGGAAATAATGAAGTCAGGTGGAGAAGACATTCCCAAGGACCTTTCCTTACCTTTTCCTCTGAGTGCGACCTACGCAAGTGTGCTACTTAGACTAATCATCCTTGATGTGTTCATCAGTGACAATGTGTTGGCCTATGCTATTAAAATACCCTTAACCGAACATACGAAATTCAATGTGTATAAAGTGATTCCTTTTCCAGTGGTAATGGACTTGAAGTGTATTTATGTTCAACCTGAAAAGCCTTATTTATTAATGGATATTACTAAACAGCATTATTGTAAACTAGATAATTATGAATTTGATAAATGTAAAAAGGTAACCAATTATTGGAGAGTATGCAAGCAGGAATTTGTGGTTCAGTCCACCCATTTTAAAGAAGAGTGTGAAGCACGAATGTTGCAACAAGTCAAAAGTATTCCCTCTGACTGCTCCCAAAGACTTGTGAGAATAAATGAGACATTGTGGACTCAATTGGACAACAATGAGTGGTTGTTTGTGGCCCCTAAGGCTGAGAGTTTTACCATAATTTGTAGGGAACGGGAGGCAGTCGATGTTACTTTAGAAGGATCTGGGAAATTAATATTTAAAAATAATTGTAAGGGGTATACTACTAAGATAATGATTCAAAGTCAGATAATTGCGAATACCAATGTAACCAATAGAGATGTGATTCCGCCTCTGGATCTTATATATGAATGTTGTGAAAGTGAAAGTGTACGAATGAAAATACAACAGCTCCAAATGGACTCCACCATTAGAAATGTGATCAGTAATGTGGACGATTTAAAATACGCCAGTCATAAGGTGGAGGAAGTGGAACGTTTAATTTCTGAGCAAGAATGGAAGCAAACTCATTCCACTAGGGTATTTCAATTTTCTGCAATGACCATAGTGGGTATAATAATAATTGGTGTGATTGTATTATGTTATTGTTGTAAATGTTGTGCGAGGTGTTTTCCAAGAATGTTCAACCCAGTAGACGATTGCAATCCATGTAAAGCCATTATTTTCAGACCAAAGATTGTAACTAAGGTAAAAACGTCAAGTGACCGGTTGTCCCATCTCGAAGAGGAGATTGAGTTAACTTCCACGGCAGTTCGACCATCCCCGAAAACCTCGAGACGAGCCGCTTCTGAACCAGCGGGTGGAAGGCGCTGAGTTGCAAGAGAAAGTACCAAATCCAGAAGAAGGTCCTTTCTCTTTCCTATGGGGGGAGATGTAATGAAAGTGTACGGTATAAGAGTACGGAAATAAAGTTTATAAATGGTTAACGGCGTCCGGGCATTCCGTGGTCGACAATTCCTAGTCCAGACGGGGGGGGGAACCCAAATATTTCCCAAGATAATCTCCCTAAGTGCGAGGTTTGGTATTTACTAATTGTCTCGCCGCCGTTATCGCCAGAGGCTAGAGTCCCCTCGACACTCTCCGTGCCGTTTGGACATACCCCCTCCCTCCGAGCTTGGAAGCGTTGACCTGCAAATGCCCGGACGACGTAAAACGGTATAAATATGCCGATCCTCTCTAGGATTGGGGGGATTATAAGTTGGTTGACAGAGACGAGCGCACGGGACGATTCTGCCGTCGCCGTCACTTGTAAAATTATCCGCTATTCTTTCAGAACATTAAACTCTCTGTTATCACTTCGCGTGAATTTTTATTCTTTGGTGCCCTATGCCCTAAATGGGAGACGCAACCGCTCGAGTCTCCCTCCGTCTACATTAGTGTCAATCACTACAAACTAGCCAATGAAAGAAGTGAGATACGATACTCATAGTTACGTAGATGAGATACTCGTAGTTACCAAGAGGAAAACAATATAAGGTTGAAGCCAATCTGGTCATTTTAAACCTGATGAAGTAAAGTTTGCCACAATAAACTAAAGTTGGTATGCTTAGGCTGCCTACATTTCAAGGGCACGTCATCAAAATGCCAATATCCGATCTTTTATGGCAATAGGAACAATTGAAAATCACCGAGTAGTCTTTGACTACAAATGAATGGAGAGAGGATAAGTTACGAAAAGCTAACTTCAATTCTCATTTCACCTTAAAGGAACAATGACAACCATTTAAAGTTGAGGAATCTATTAATTGAGGAATCAAATGAATGGTCAATTGGGGTGCGTCAGCATGAGAGTCACATTTAAACGTTCAAATACAAAGAATAGATAGGCACTCAATATTTTTCCAAAAAGATACTGTAACGCAACTTTAAAAATTTTTCCATACGTTTCAAAAGGCAGTAATTTTTACAGTTTTCACCTTTTTTCCCATTAAAACGGATTGAATGGGCTAAATTCCGAAGATTAATGACAATTTAATTTCCACTATATAAACCTTTGGGATATTTTACCCTTCTTAGTCGAGAAAAGGAATGGTCATATGGAATCAGATCAAACGATTTATTCATAAGGAATGTGTGCGGTGTTTTGAGCTGTAACATCTTTTAAAAATCGTGAGCTCTAGTTGTAATTAATGCATAACAGTTCAAGTAAACCTTAATGTCACAAGTGTTTTAAAATTAACTCAGCTGCTTATTTTATCAGAGAAAGTGAATGACAGAGGCTAGAAGGAAAGCAAAATTGGAATAAATATCACTCATAAAATATCAAGATTATTCCCCGGGTCCTAGGTTTGTCTTGATTTCATCTCACAGGAATGTTTTGGCCACCTGACGGTATTTTCCAACCAAGCTGCAACGTAAACTACCACTGAATACGATCCTCCTTAAAACTTAAATGCCATCTTAATTTTCTCTATCCCCAGGGTGTCGATTTAGAACAAAATCAACCCTGTAGCTAACGCAAAAGCGGCGACAATTCATTCTCTCCTTAGCTCCCGGAGAAGCCTGGGTCGCCGATGGAGCGGCCATCGCTCCGAGGTGGGAGAGGATAGGAGGAAAAATTTCTGCCGGCCCTCAAAGTTGATTTACCCCGAAGGGCCGGAGTAAAAACTCGTTCGGGGCGAGGAGACGGAGGGCAGGGGGGGATGGCGAGAAAAGGAAGGAGTAAATGAAAGGAGAAAAGGGAGGAAGGGGAGAAAGAATAAGGAAAAGGAGGGAGATGGACGAAATTTGGTGGTGGAGAGGAGAAGGAGGAGGTGAGGAGGGAAGATAACGTAATAAAGGATAAAGAGATTGGGAGGAGGGTTGAGGGCTTGGCGGAGGGGAAGTGGTGTGGAGGGGTGGTCTTGTGGTGGGGCGGGTAGGGGTGGGAGAGGGGGGGAATCTGCGGGAATGGGGTGTACGTCAATACCCTTGTGTCCGACTTTATCGACGGACAGCTTGCAATCCAGATACTGCTCCTCCCCCTCCCCTTTCCTCCACCGCCCGCTGACCATCGAACCCCCCCCCCCCGCTTCTTCCCCCGCCTTCCTCCTCCACTCCTCCAGACTCCCATCTCTCCCCTCTCCATCCCCAACTCTCCCAAATGCCCCCTTAAGCAGTTCCTCTCCTCACCGCTCGACGTCCTGCTCTCGGCCTTATACCGCCACGCCTTGTCTCGCAAGCTTCCCGTCCAAGGGTTCGTTCTGGAGTTTATTTTGGTCCTTTAATGTTTTGCGTACCTCGGATGGAACATTTAAAGCTCGTGTTTTATCCACTTTGAAAAAAGGAAGGCATGAATCTGAAGGAAATGTGAAAGAATTAATATTTTTAGACCAATCAACAAATTTAATGAATGCTGATAAATGCTACAAACTCAAGGACCAGTAAATCAATGTCTACGTAATGCTCTACAAGCCACCGTAAGAGTGCGGACCAACACCAGGCTTGTATTAATGTCAAGAAATAAAAAAAATTGTTAACTACTACATTAAGGGTTTCAATGCCAATCCAAAATAATAATTTATAATAATATTCACCGTAAAAATCAAGTATTTTTGCATTCAATACTGCTGAAAATGATAAGCCATCACCCTCTGGATTGGATACCGCATAGATATAAATATTTGAATTTTCTTGATTGCTATGCCAAAAAAATGTGGCATAAATTTAAGTCTCATACAGCCATGAAAACGTAGAAAAAAACGTGGGATACCAACTGTAAAGAAAACGTTATACAAACTACAAAATGTGTATGTTGGCTATTACAGTATCAACTCCATACCTCCAACCGGAATCATTAACGAATTACGAGGCAACATTTCAGTTCATGCTGCATCACTAACGATAAAGGAGGGAAGAACAATTGGCATTTTAAAAAATATAAACGGCCCCAAATATTTGCTATCCTCATTTTGCAACCTTTCAAAAATCTGATCCGGGTCCTTTGTTAAGTAATACATTAAACCTGAACTAAACTATGGACTGAATGATTTGTTCATTTCTTCAATAAAAGTAGTGGATGTCACAAAAAAGCAAGAAAATTTGAGATTACTAAGGAAACAGCAAATAGACTTAAGTTGGCAACAGCAAATACTGGGGTGAGAGGCTTGAACATTGTCATCATCTGGACTTTTGGTTATAAAATTCAACGTAGAGATCATTTTAAGGAATAAAAAAGGACATTTGTATTTCGTGGCAGAGAGATACAAGTTGATGCTATACTTAGTCAACTCAATCCATTACCCAGCTTCGGCTAATCTTGTGTGAAAAATTCAGATCGATCCCTTCCACCAGAGACCATTTCGCATGCTCTTAGCATGCACAAAAATGATTGGAAATTGGACACTGGTGTCAATGATATAAGAACAACCTCTACGTGAGGAAAAGAAGAGGGTAATGAGTATGTAATGAAGTGAAGTACTTAGAAGAAAAAATAAAATATTTGCATCTGCGCTTTGTTGCCTTAGACGTTCATTGCCAAGAGAAGTTAACTTTAAAAAATAACTTTTCTCTGAACGGCAGACTGTTACTTACGGTATATTCGTGCTGATTAGTGAGTTGATGATAAGTTTATCGCAATAACTGTATTCTGAGGTATTACGGAAAGAGAATGCTGAAAAAAACTACATACGTTCTTTTACCCAGAATCGTATACATATTTGAAGGTTAGATCAGCTTTGGATGTCCGTTTTTAATTCCGTCGAAAATGCACGTGACGTGAATCTAAATAGTTACCTGTTGACAGCAACTAACCACACCTAAAGGAAGACATAGGTTTAATTAAACATAGATCGAGCTGGAAAATTATACCTACCTCTATCTCAGGGTATAATCGCAAATGATAGATCTGCATCTACATTTTATTCCGCAAGGACGTTAGGTTGGAGGTAAACCCACATCAGAAATGTTACCTCGAGCGATCAAACCGATTGCTAGTAACTGAATTAAAAGTAATTCATATGAGTAAACTACATATAAACCAAGAGAACACGGTGATCTCACATAAATTCCCTAACTTCAATCTATTATTATTCTAGGATTACAATACACGAGATCTTCACAAGTATTTGTGGCTCAATTCCAAATTGGCAGAGAAATAGCTAACGATTACGGTGAAGAGTTTAAATGAGAGAAACATTATTGTATTTTTTCTTTTGACTTTTCTCCTGCTTCTTGCGTGGTTTCTACCTTCTCTTTTTTCGCCGGGAGTGGCGGTGGTTTTAAACCTCTCAACTATTTCTAAGGCCATGGATTCAAATACGGCCCGGGTGAGATTTTTGAAATACTGGATATGGACTATTCTGTCGAGCAGAGTTAATTAATACTTAGAAAGGACTTACAGTCCAAAATTTGCTAATCAAATAGGTATATAAATATTATTTCTATTATTTTTCTCCACCCTGAAATGCGATTTTGAGCATTTTTTCTATTTGAAAGGATGAGCGAAGACTAATCATTTGCAAATTAATTTTTAAAGGGTATTTGACGGGGATTAAATTATCACCAAACATGCACTAAACACAAACAACTAAGAGGCACAAAACTGCTTCATTACAAAAACGTATTAGGTATACATTCACCTGATACGTGAAATTAAATGATTGGTATCTACGTGGGAATATGATAATTTATGATTGATTAGAATTTCAATAACCGTATTAATTAATGGAATAACCATATCCGTTAGACATGTAAATGGTGCAACTAACACCTCACGATGCATAAAGTAAGGGGTACCGAGGGTTAGAAATCTGGATTTATTCTTCAAGTGAAATGGAAAATTAACTTAATTTTTGGTGTTTGTTTATATCAGTCGTCAGAGGAATTCCGCTACAGCCAGCGCATCCTTAGTTGGCAGTGACATGTTGTGTCACTGTCACTGCCACGATTTTGATGGTGTTACTGACACCATCAAAATTGGTTTTCTGCCAAAGAGCGTAAGCGAAAACCGTGTGTGTTGCCAAGTTTTCATATCAACTATTTAGAAACAGAATAACGACGCTATTTCCAGCGAGCTCCGTGGGAATTTCAGACGTTTGACAGGGAATTCTTCTTCATTGAAGTATAGTATATTTCAGCGCTTAAAAGAGCAAGATTTCAATAGTAGCAATAGGCATAAATATGATTAACTCACGTATGAAAATAAATCAGTGGCTACCTGATACATTTAGCTTGGCTGATTAGTTTCATATAATCGCACTGCGTTACAAAGAAATAAGCCAAATATACTGTAGGATCTACTGTTGTGTTATCATACGTTTTCATCTTTTCATTCGGCTACTAATCTTATGAACTAGGTGAGATAGAAGCTACCTTGAACGGCTGTTAATAAAATATATGTTTATATATCTCTTACCATTAATATACTTCTCTCAGGTCAAAAGATAGCCAACGGTCAGAGGTTTGAGCATTAAGGATTAATGAAAAGAATTTCTTTTTCATTGAATTTCATCTTAGCTTCAATGAAGTAATTACCCTATGGGCTCAGTAATTCATGCCATTACCATAATATCCTATATTTAAGCATAAATCTTTATTAAGGAAAAGAAATTGGAGATCATAGCCCCTATCCTATGGCAAGACTATTGGAATTGAAAAACTGGCTTGAGGAAGATGACACTGAAAATAACAGTGGGTTGATTTGAATCTTTGATCCCTCTGAATTTAATTTTAATCCGGGACATTCAAGCCATCAATGATATTTTCTCCTAATATTGTTATTCTAGAGGACTTCCGTCGTGTTTTTGGTTTTTCCGATTGCTAAAATGTTCTTCCGACCTGGAGACGCCCCCAGGAGGAGGGAAATAATTTACGCCGGAAATACCAAAAACGCGACTGAAATCCTCAAAAGATAACAATGTTAAGAAATTGATTATAAGTCACGGTAGATCTAAAATAAAAATCAATGATGCTGCAATGTACATATTAAACTATAATAGTGAACCCTGATTCCCTTACATGCTTCTCTTTAGCCTGAATTAGTCTCTGTATCTATTTATGATTACTCCACTCTCCAAACTGCTCCTAAGTATCAAATGAAATAAGTTATGACT
Source organism: Platycnemis pennipes (assembly GCA_933228895.1). Taxonomy (NCBI): domain Eukaryota; kingdom Metazoa; phylum Arthropoda; class Insecta; order Odonata; family Platycnemididae; genus Platycnemis; species Platycnemis pennipes. The sequence goes on from OW121850.1 coordinate 119,279,926, forward strand.
GAAATGATTTATGAAGGGAAATAACTTATGACGCTATCACCATTAAGAAGAGGCGTACTTTAACTTTATTTCGAAACATAGGCCCATGCTTCTACAAAATCGCTCAACTACTTGCATCATAACTACAAGGTGAATTTGCTTGACACGATAAATGCATCTTCAACATAGGGTTTCTCAAGGAAGACACAAAATATGAGGCTTTTTCACTTATAAAGCAGTGCACGTTACTACCTTTGTAGATTTGGCTGAACAAAATTCACTTTTAATAAGAGAGCTACGCATGACATCATGCCGAACATGAATTCCTACGTCACCGAAAAATTGCAAATTTTTCAAGCTGAATCCCAACAAATCCACTTTCTACCATCTATTCCACATCATATCATAATCACAAAATTAGAGAAATCGATTGCCGAACTGACAGATTCAAAATGTCCTTTTTTCCTCGTACTATTAGGGATATGAATAACGGTAAATGTATCCAGTACGAGTGTAGCAATGGATAACATTGGTAGCTGCATGTTGGTATAAGGGCTTAAAGCTAACCCAACTAACAGCATGTTTTTGCATGTATGCTTTGCTATTTTAATTTTTAATTACAAATTTTATGCATGATATGTAGTGCATGTTTGGTGAATATTCACCCCCTGCCACACACCTTTATGGTGGCTTGCAGGGTATTATGTAGATGTAGATATCAAAATTAAAACTCTAGTAGCACCTGATTCGCTATTTTTGAGAGGTTTTTCCGAGGAAAACGACAAAATATGGGAGCACGTCACAAGCTCATGCATTTCATTTATTTTGGAACTCGAAAGTTTATGTTTTTAACATCACCATCCAATTATGCTAGAAAAGTGGGGGTGGTAAAAACAACGATAATACTTTAATTATTGCTAGTAAATTCTATAATGTAAAGAAAGCTCCAAGAAAAGGAATGTATACACCACAGTAGAGCACGGCTCACATTGTACGAATTTCGCCGTAACAGACACTGAGAGGGTTACTATGTACGTACCTCGGTTCCACTCATCAAAATATAAAACCTTTATTGATTATACTCTTCCATTTCATTCACTGAAACTGAACTTTTCAGTTAGGTGTGATCACTTCGATGCCCCAAGACCGGTTACTTACATAAATCATGGTGGATACGCTTTAATAAAGAGGAGATTGAAGACGCCTTGATTTTTTCAGAAGATATTCATGGGAAAATAACGGAAAATATCTTCTTATTTATAAATAATTCTCGGGTTTCCAGCTGAGTAAGATTTTGCGTTGCTGACGTTTCGACGGAAGACTCCTCCATCATCCTCAGAGCAATAAAGCTTGCAGGGCATTCCGCCCGCGCATATATAGCCGTCTCATCTGGGGGGCATTGTTATCTCTTTTTTCCGTTATTTTTCGAATTAACGGTTTCCATTCTCTACTGATGATGTACCCAGAATCTCGATTTAATGTGTTATCTTCCAGCCTGATTTCTACGGCCTCTTTAAGGAGACGATCCCAATACCCAATTGCTTTGGACACCAAGCGAGCCTCATCGAAGCAGATGATGTGATCTTCCGATAAGCTCAGCCAAGGCAGATTTTTCGGGGTCAGCAACGCAAAATCTTACTCGGCTGGAAACCCGAGAATTATTTATAAATATCATTCACCGAGAAAGGACAAAATCATATAATATCTTCTAATGTTTAATTATTGAAAAATTTGGAGAAAACTCAGAAGAACGTCAGTCAATTGTTCGCCAGTGTGCGAGAGAAAACGAAAGAGAGTCCAAAAAACAGGCAAATCATTATGCTAATAAAATATCTTAGTGACCTCCACACCTTTACTTTAAGATTGTATACCGGTTTCGGCAGTTACGCCATCATCACGTACAATGCAGTTTGACAGAACACAACCAGTATTTATTCAGATCTTGGGGGGGGGGGGGAGGAGGAGAGGGGAGGGAAGGAAAGGGAGGGGGGGGGTAAGGGGAATTAAGGGAAAACCGTGATGGGTTTGAGACCGAGTCGTTATGCAGGACGGAGGGGGGGGGGGGGGGTTGGTAAAGACAAACGCAGCAAGGGCGATGGGTTAGGGAAGGTGAGGTCATTTAACAAATTGTCTGGGTTTTTGCAGAGGCCAATCTCCCGTTGCTCAAGTGCATTCATCTTCCGTCCTTTCGTGCACTTGTGGAGGATAGTCGGTCGAAAGTTGCTCCGGTGGTCCGTTTCCAATAAGTGTAGGGCGAAGGCCGATGACGGGTCCTTGTTGTGGAAACACGCCTTATGCTTGGATCTCACTGTTACGCTGCGTCCGGTTTGTCCGATATAAAAACCGTGGCAACCCTGGCATTCCAATTTATAAACTCCACTCCTTAAGATGGGATCTATTACGTCCTTGGAGTTAATTAACATTTTCCCCAAAGTGTTATTGTTATAAAAACATACATTAAAACAATTTTTTGGTATGGCGTTAGCAACTGAGTGGGAAAGTTCACCAATAAAGGGTATTTTGAACCACTTCTTCTTTTCCGATTGGACTGGCAGCAAGGAGCAGGTGTTAGAAATAGCCGAACGTTTTAATTTTTTGTTTAGAATTTTATTGACTAAAGTGTCCTCACATCCGTTGTTGTGAGCGATTTTTCTGATAGTCCCCAATTCCCGTTGAAAATAGGTGGTCGATTAAGGAATATTCACAAATTGGTGGATCATCGAGTGAAAAAAGGCGTGCTTATGGGAGTGGGAGTGGCATGAGTGGAATGGTTGTACATGATGATGGCGTAACTGCCAAAACCGGTATACAATCTTAAAATAAAAGTGTGGAAGTCACTAAGATATTTTATTGCCATAATGGTATCCTTCCACAAAATCGGAGCTTCGTCTTTCGACTTTAATCAGTCAATCACTTCAAAGATATGATGCTCAGACTATAGAGTAAAGTCGCACCGAGGGGTTTCTTCTACTCCCACCTCCGGTCATCTTGCGTCGATTCACACGCCTGCCCTTGACCTCTTCCGGCCTTCAACCTCTCTCTGTCCCCGTGCAACCCCGGAGGGGGCATCGGAGTTTGGCACTCCGTCTGCGAGTGTTTTTCCCCTATCTTCCGTTCCCCTAAATCCTCCCGCTTCGCCCCACCCCAGCTCCCAATTGGCGCGAGGCCCGTTTCTGCCTTTTACTCCTCTCATTATTTTGACGGGTCCCCCGAGGCCTTTGTCGGCTTGAGGTGGGACGAGGGACGCCTACTCTGGCAACTGCCTTGTTGGTCGTGGGAGTATTAACTCGCGGAATTATTCTCTGGTTCTCCCGATACTCGGAAACCTATCACACACTCTACCATAGGTATGTGGTAGAGTCGTCGAAATAACAAATTTACAGCTTTAACTTGTAAGCCACCGCATGGATATTCTTATAGGGTGGTTCACACGTACTCTTTCGTACGGCTGACAGAACACGATCATACTGCCAGTCACTTAATTATCGGTTTTCCAAGACATCTTGAAGGAATAGCGATTTATCAGCTAAGTGACTGCTATGCTATTAGCGTCATTATGGATAGGTGAATTACTGGGTAAAGTTATGCAATTTTCAGAAAATAGGAAATATGGGGAGAAAACTGAAATTAGCCTGCTCTTTACGAAAGGCGCCAAAGGGTCAACGGTTTAACGTCGCATCCGACGGACAGAGTTCTGAGCTTGAAGTTCTCTCCAAGCAGCAATTAATTAAGGACTAGTTTACCTCCATTAGGACCTTAAACACTGGCATGATAGTATATGCAAAGTTATAGAAAACATAAATATTGTCCATATACGAGATTCGAACCCGGACTTTGGTGATGGGAGGCCAGAAAGTGCTGTAATATTGTCATCTTCTTGATTACCCACCTTGAATGACTCTTGGAAATAATGCAGCTTCACATGCAGTTTAGCGAGGCCGACAATAACATAGCAATATATCGTATCAGTACATCAAACTCGCAAGATGCAAACAAAGATTTTATATATCGACTTACCAAGGCTAGAATAGTGCTGCTGATTCCTCACAGTCAGCTAGCGGTAGTGAATATGTTTTTAAAAGAATAAAGTTTTGTGTTATTTGCGCTTGATAAATTTCTATTTATAAACGCATTGTCTACTATATATTTTGTACCATTGTATTCGAATGTGAATTTAACGTTCTGTACCTGGATGCAAAATATTAACAATTAGTTGCAGACGGCAGCGAAAAACATAAGGTTAGCATAGTTAGTGATTTCATTAAAAAACCCTGATGTCTACAATTAGTCGAATAAGTTTCATCCTCTTGTTAGAATTCACGAAGTATTGACATAAATGTAATGCGGAAGCTGGGCGTAAGAGGTACTGTGGAATCAAATTTGACGAAGAGCATTTATTGTTTATTTTTAAGATTCAGGGAGGGAGGATTCCATCCTTAATGTGAAATATCACTTATCAAGTATTGTGGTGTAATGAAACGAATTCCTTGCATTCCTTCTTGTTTTTTTTACCTAGGCTTGGTTGTCTCCGGGATGAAATTTTTCCCGACGACGGGGGTGATATCTCGTGTGATATAACTCCAATCGCGCATGATTTTTTTGTTCATGTATTGAACCGAAATAAGATGGTAGTGATAGCGTATGGAATTTCATACTATGGGTCTTATGGGACTGTCGCTGGCCTGGTTCAGTTTCAATTTTCAAAAAATATTCTATTTATACAGTACAGGTATATTCTATTTTACTTCCAGTAAGAAAAAAAATCCTTGCTTAATTGAAAGTTTGAGAAGAGAATCTGCCCTTTAGCTGCGACTCCCGGCCATATTATTGTTGGTCCGTGCACGTTTGGTGATCTTCACCCCCTGCCACATACCCTCGCGGTGGCTTGCAGGGTATCAAGTAGCTGTTGATGTCCGTCAACATCGTATCAATACAGTTGTTGAAGTAACTAATGACGTACCTCTGGTGAAATGAGTGCCGCTGAACCAATGAATATAGTATCTTCCTTCAATATGTAGGAATGAAGTTGGTGAACAAGTTTCAAGTGTGAATGTAGCAAAGTAAGTCAAAGTCAAGTCTTACAATTAGAGTAAGCATTTTCCATTTAAACTTTCTGGGTATTATTTTTTACTTCCTCCTTTCGGCACGCGGCCTCTTTATGACTACTTCGCCGTCGCATTCTCACCTAAACGAACCACTCTCCATCCCACGCTTCTGTTTCCTTTCGAGACGTTTTAGAAGACACACCGAGCAGCCGTCGTTGCTCGTGGGTAGCCGGAGATCGGGACAGAGGAAGGGAAGGAGAAGTGACGGAATTTCGACTGTTTCCTTGAGATGCGGTCGCTCTCACATCAAGACGACGCTACTTAACGACCATCGAATAAACCATTCAGCAAAACTGCGTGATTTGTTTTAAAGAAGTAGGCAACGGTGAAATCCTCACGCATTATCCTCAGGTTTTGACGATAGTTTTTGCTACTATGCCGAGATTAAAGAGAATGATTTGGACAACAAACTAAAGGGTTTAGGAAACGGAAAACAATAGTGCTTTTTTTTGGACAGATGATTAGTAATTACCGAGAGATGGTCACATAGTTCCAAGTGACCGAGGTCTTAAATCTTAGGTCATTTGTGCCATTTAGGATAGGGTGGGAGTTGGGTAGGAATTTTTCAGTGAACAGGAAGAACAGAAGAGTACAGAAAGAACCACCGTTGGCATTAACCTACCCTAATGTTAACCTGCCTTAATGTGCCAAGAGGTCCATGGTTTTAACGTCCCATCCGACGGGCACTAAACTTGAAACGCTCTTTATACAAAACTCAATTAGGAACAGGTATACCACGCTTGAAATCTTTTTTGTCATCGACATGATCGCACTTGGGCCCTCGGGTTGGGGAACAGTAATTTAATCTCCGTATCAACTCATGCCCCGAATGAATTAGAATATTTAATATATATATTTTTGAGGGTTAGTAGTATGCCTGTATGTAAATCACAGGCCCAGGTTTATAATGCCTGGTTAACCATCACTTCATTCAGACTTTATGCCACTGTGGAAACTGCCGAAACTTCCAGAGAGTGAGATGTTTTCCATGAATTATTGAGGTAGCTCATACGCTTTGGGCACTCCCGTCATTGTTGGCGAAGGAAGGCTGATGTGCTCTCAAGCAGCGAGCAAAGCAAACAAATGTTAGTTGCCCGCTAACTGTAGCTTGTCTTGAATACATTCGGAAAAGCGTGGGCAATGAACGAAATATAATGTTTTTACTTTGATGAGAGCAGGGATAAACCTGACTCAATTAGACCGCCGTTGTTAGGTTGAACGCTGTTATCACTGAAGAGGGCCTCAAGTAAACTATGCTTGACCACAAGAATTATTATCTGAAATAGATAGTTCACACGAACTCTCCCCTTCTCAATATTTACTGACAATTTTTCAACATCACGAACAATTTATAACAATGCATTATTTATGCTTACGGTTAGTAATGAAGATATCTATTCAAAAAAATTACTGCTTCGAGTAAGAAATGACTGCGGAAAATGTTAGTCCAGATGAGTCTTCCCATTTCTCTAAATGTCCTAAGATAGTGAGAGTTCAGAGTTGCTATTTAGTAAAATATATGAATATTGTTTTTTTTAGATCAACGCCAACGTAATGTCACAACCTGACGATTTTCTAGAAGTTCCCAGAATATCAAACAGCTCGACATGCCTATTTCCTGTCACGGATAGAAACTGGATCCTTTGGTCAGTTATCATGCTAAACATTCATCTACATCTACATCTACATAATACCCTGCAAGCCACCACAATGGTGTGTGGCAGGGGGTGATTTCTCACCAAACATGCACTACATATCATGCATAAAAAAGGAATAGTATTAATATAGTAGTCAGAACTTCACTATTTAAAAAAGATAGAAATTGCATTAAGTACTCATAGCAACATGCAGCTACCAATGCTATTCATTGCTACTCTCCGATAGGACATATTTACCGTTATTCGTATCTCTAATTGTTCGAAGGAAAAAAGACACCTTGAATCGGTCGGTTCGGCAATCAATTTCTCTAATTATTATGGTCCAGCCTGCCATAGTAAGTTGGGGTTCGTAAAATATTTTTAACATCATCACTGAAAATATTGCCTTGGAATTTGTTTAAGAGATTAAGTCTAAAATTCAACCTACAATCTGACAATGATTCCCATTTCAATTCATTTAATAGACTGTTTACGGTAATGTAATTATCGTATCGTCCCTTTACAAATCTTGCCGATCTTCGCTACACACGTTCAAGTTCATTACTTAGACCGATTTCGTAGGGATCCCATACACTGGCAGCATATTCCAAATGAGGTCTAACAAGGGAAAAGTAGCTGATTTCTCGTACATGATCGTCACATTTACCCAATACTCTTTTGATGAAACCCAGTTTACGATTAGCTTGACCCATTATTTCACGTATGTGTTTACCCCAGGAAAGATCATGTGTCAGACACATTCTTGGCTACCATGGTGCGCAAAGCATGTTTAAACGAAACGCCGAAAAGTTTAAAACAAATGCAACAGGCGGGTGTAGGCGGCTTCGTTTCCATCGTTTCGGGGTCGTCCTCTCCACACCCATTTTCACCGCGTGTGGCCACCTGCTCCTCGGGGGCTGAGTGGATGATATCTCGCGCTGACAGCGGTTGGATGCGCTGTCATGGGGCGACATCGGATTCCTCAGCCAAACTCCCAACCCTCCCGCCTAAACTACTCTTCCCAACCAACTCCTAAAAACGTCGTGTTAGTGGCGGCTGCCAGTATTTATTGCCGATTTCCTCCTTGCCCTCTTGAAAATGATGCACCGAACTGTTTAAACAGAGAGTTTCTAGCATAAACGCCATGTTACGTGGCTACAATGTTAGATACGATTCGATTTCTTTGAGGCGAGATTGAGATTTTTACTCTATTACGCAACCCGTAATAAATATTAAGTTAATAAAAAAACAATAAATAGATCAGCATAGTATTTAACACATTTATGATACCATAATGGAAAATCAAGATATTTATTTATGTGTGGAAAACATTGCTAAGTCAGCCAAGTAAATCATGGCACCTTAAATCAATTTAACTCCAATTCGCTTCAACTTCTTATGAGATAGTTCTGACGAAAATTATCTCCAAACGTTCTAACTTTGATAGCCATATAATACAGAAGCTAACAAATACTGATAATAAAATTAAGTTATTCACACATACATTTTACGGAACTCATCACAAAAGTTAGATTTTTTGAAAGGATATCTTAGGTGTTACCCAAATCTCATAGATGTGTTTCAAGTCTGTATCTACACTTAAAGGCGCTTCAGGCCGGGAGGAAATGTACAAGGATAAGAGTGGGAGTGTGCGGAGGAAGTGTGGAGAGAATACTAGCGTCACCATTACCTTACTCTTAATGAAACAAGGCAAGGGACCATGACTTTACGTCCCATCTGACGGACGAGATACTGAACTCGAAAAAAGGTCACAAAACGCTCAAGTAGGGGCCGAATATGACACGGAAAAATATCTTCCACTACCAGGATTCAAACCCGGACCTCTAGGTGAGAGACCTCCTATACTATAAACACCACAGCCAACCGATTTAGTGCCATCTGTTGTAGATATTTATAGTAAAATTTTACCAAAGGCCATAATAAATTTTTAAATTGGCAGGAACGATTGATAAAAACTGCAGGCTTAATTGCGGACACAAATGTTGGTGGCTGAGTGCCTTCTTTGTAAGAATAGTGAATATGATTCACAATTCTCCTCGAAAGCAGCAGTAAATTTGGCAGAACTCACTAAATTCTTAGAGTAAATGATCCTGGTATGTACATTATCAAGATACAAGATTCTCGCCATCTCTTGCTGCATATTAGTACCAAGTATGAAGGGGGCACGACATGAAACATCCAGTTTCCTATTGCCACGAAAACGATAGAAAGAATCTCAAGCAACCAGAAGAAAATACTAAAACCTTTGACTAGGCTAATCTGCGAATCTGTATCAAAGTGGCCTCTGTCGCTTCGCTCGTTCCTCTGTTTGCTATGCGTTGGCGCTCTCTTCCCAGTCCCAAGTTTCGAAGAGGAGTATAACCGCCGCCATAATTCGCTCCAAGGAGCCCCAGATGGAACGCCCGGGGCCGTCAAGGCGCAGAGATATGGGGAGACGACCCCGCCACGCCCCACCGAGGAGTGGTAGAAGGGCGTGCTGGCGCTCCTTATGTACCCGCGAGACGGGCCAACCCCGCCCGCAGACTAATTCCCCTCGCCACTCCCATTTAAACCTTACTCTACCCCATTCCTGCCCAACACCACCAAACAGCAACAACCCCCACCCCATACAGGGGGAGCGTCTTATACCCCTTACACAACCGCCCTCCCCTGGGTAGCGTTGTTCCCGCCACAGAATTGAGGTTTGCATTCCGGGGGCATTTCTGCGGCCACCCGCTAAGACGAGCTCGCAACCCTTCTTCACACGCCTCCCCCTTCCCAGCTCCCAGCTCCACCGTCTCTCTCCCAACCTCCATGCGAGGTTCCACCCCTTGGCCTCACCTTAAACAAGCATCTCTCAGCCAACGGGATACATTTTATGTATCCCAGCCGCGAGTCGCGCGACTTTCAGGGTGAGCGAACCGGGCTGGAGTGGGGCGGATATTTCGGAGGATCTTTGCTTGGGCAGTCATCAACCTCGGGAGGCGTCAGCTGCGTTTCGAGAAAGCGGGTCTTAGGCTAGGTTGAAGGAAAACCCTTCTTTTACCCACGCCTCAGGTGGCCTCTGTCCAATTGGTACATTTCGGATACATCGTACAGCGAAAACCATTTACTCGGTAAATTACCCAAATGCCAACTTAGTTTCGAGCTCTGTCTCCATGACGGCATGGTTGAGTTGTGAAGAAAATATTTTTCCGAGGAAAAGCGATTTCCTTCTCCCGTAAGAGCTTTCCCCATTTGGACGATTATGCTAAAAAGTGAAAACTAAAAGGCAGAACGAGATGAAGAAACGTCTTCGCAGAAGAAGAAGATTCGGAAACAAGTTTCCTAATATCCACTCCATGATTACATTAACTACCAGATTGTAAGATTGATGTAGAATTGCATTTTGTTCTAAGAGTTTACGATTCTTTGAATGCAAATCTTTACCACCATATGTTTAATTTGAATATTTATTGAAGTGGAAAGGAATTTAATAGAGAGTCTACAGGGAGCACTGCAGGGATGATTATAGGGTCATACTAGTAGAGGTGACAAGAGTTTCTAAGTTACTTTGGCAATGCTCAAGAATTCGTTTGAATGACAGACTAGAGGCTAAGAGGATGAAATCGAATGGTGGCAATGCGACATGCCATCTTTGTCAAGTTAAATTTGCCATGGAGAAAGATTCCTTCAGCAGCATCTTTGTATTTATTAAGAAGAAAACACAATTTCCTCCTTTCCACAGTAAACTTTCCAAACAAATTACGTGTTTAATACAAAATGTAGTCAAAAGTCTCCTCATATGAAATTCTCCCTCAGTTATCTACTTAAAATGGTACTATTCAAGAGTTTCTACCTGATTTGCATCTCCTTAACACGCAGCCATTTCTATAACCTAACATTTTGTGCCCTTCAAACATTCCTTTTACACCCTCTGCATCTACCATCTACTCTCACGCTTTCTGAAAGCCTTCTTAGTTTTCATCCTGTCATCCATCATTCTCTCAAGTATTAAGGACTATATTTATATCTACTAGCTACCCTGGCATGCCTACCTCGAGCGTGTATGCCAGGAGATTCTAGACTTCAGGAACCAATCGTCGCTCAATTGTTCTTCTATCCACCCTTTTTTGATCTTCAAAATCCTCCCATAAACTCCATCGACTCACTAAACATATCCCCTTTTCTTTCTTATTCCTCTCCTGCGAGATTCCCTCCTCCAGTCTCCAGTAATACCACCCCAAGTCTGGAAATACTTCAGCATGCATTGATTCTCCTTTCTAGAGGACCAAGACACCTAGCCATTCAACATTACGTTACATATCAAAACCAAGTTCATAATTTCTGTCTACTACGAAGTTCCCCTGCCACACACCCTCGCGTTGGCTTGCAGGGTATCTTGTAAATGTAGATGAAGTATATAAATTTCCTACACAACGTTATATAGGGATTGCATCATTATGACCCCTTTCTCGAGAAACAAATCCTATTTGAAATGCCTTCCTTATGGTACGTGCTTGCCATATCATCCAATTTAATCCTCGTTACGTCATTTCAGATCCTTTGAAATTCGCTAACTGCCAGTAAAAAACATTTTAAAACCTAATCTGATAAAATATTACAGGATTAAAATTCAAAACAAGCGCTACCTTGATAACATTCGCTCGTGCGAATGCTTTTAAGGAAATTATTTCAGATAGAAAGACGCTCAGAAGTAGTTCTGTTAGGATTTTGAAAGAAGAGTAGAAATTCTTCTGCATGGAATTCAAGCACTCCCAGAGCATGTACAATAGAATCTATTTGCATGGAATTGGCGCCGGGCAAAAACCTAGGATTGAACCAAAAAACTATGTGAAGAAAATAGGTTACTGTGCTGCTGTTACTCATGCAAATGTTCACCCACTCACTAAATTAAAAGTGTGTCATCAAAGTTGATAAACTTTATTCACCTGGGCATATAAAATATTTCTTTTTACCTTAAAAAACAATCTTACTCTAGAAAGTATAGCACGGTAGTGGCATGAACTCAACGGAGCCTTTATCGTTCTGGGAGGCCAGTGCTTTTTTCATGCACGTAGGTTTAGCCCTGGGGAACGAGGAAATCCGAAATCTAGGAGAATTGGAGACGCGATGAAATACTTAAAATGGTAAGAGTAATGGTAATGATCAAGAATATTCATGATGAATTCAGAATATTTTTACAGAGTGACGCCTGAGTGATTAATTTAACAAGAATATTCCAAGTTGTGCACAATTTCCGTGCCTCAAAAGCTCTGAAAATTTATCTCACTGGAATAAAATTATTTTCTCCGTGGTTTCTAATTAATACACTTTACAAATCAGGGACAGAATATCAAGAACACGGTTGAAAGAGTAAAACTGGTTCGCAGAAAGTCTGCAAATACAAATGCTTTATGAGTGCATTTAAATGAATTCGAAATATTTGAATATTTAGCAATTTTATTGTCATTCTCATACGCTAAAGGCAGTTTTTTGTGGGCACCAAAATAACGTTATTTGCATTTCAAAGCTGAAAATGTGGCATTTCCATCTCCTGCACTACACTTACGTATTGCTAGTGTTTCTAATGAATGAAAGCGTTACGATGTTTAGCATGGATTTTTGCATCTGTATTATGTAAGACGTAAAAATGTTTATGCCACTCATAATTTTTATGTAAACAAAAGCTTCAAGTGAGTTTTAGATCTTAAGTGATAATAATCGTATCTGAATATTTTGCATGTGATTTCGAAAAAAATTACGATTTTTTTAATAAGCAGTTAATACATAAGGGGTATGGGTTAATACAAGCCCCTCATGCATTAACCCATTAGAAACCAAAGTCAATGAGCCATCTAATAGGTGTTTGGTCCACCCACTGCGACAAGAGCTTGATGCTAGCAGAAAAATGACTTAGCTTAAAGGATATTACCTCATGTCCTAAAGGGTCTCTGGTAGGCAAGATGATTAATACACGGCACACCGGGCAAATATTCATCACAGAATCCAAATGGATTTATGGCCATTTAGAAAAAACAGAAAGTGGAGAATAAATAGCACATATTCCGAAGGAAATAACCCTCTCCATTCATTTCCGAAGCCAAGAAGACCCTAGGAATAGCCCAAAGGGAATGGAGGAGGGGGGGGGGGGGCGGGATGAGGGGACGTCATACAGAAGGGAAAAGACGCGATTAATGTAATTTAAACTTATGATAAAAGCGGACTGAAGGTCCGCTGTTGCTCATATTTCAAAAAAAGTCCAGGAAATGGGGGGAAGGGGGCGTAGGGAGTGGGGGAGAGTGCGGGGAAGGGGGTGAGTAGGGCGGGAGGGAGGAGGGGGAAATGGTTTTAAAAAGACTCGTGGATCAAGGTGTCAAGTGCTAATATTAGGGGGGAATAGGAGGAGTCTCCTTTTCCCTTCCCTTTCCTTCGCTCTTTCTTCGTTTCCCTCCAAATACACATACTACAACCCTCTTCGAACCTCCCTCTTCCTTCCGTCCCTCCGCCATACGTCCGCGGCTACACTAACTCGGTGTCGGCCTTTCCTCTTGGGGTGTGCAGGGAAATCGTGTGGGCGTTCTCTGGAGTGTTTTAGGGTGGGAAGAGAGGTGGTCATGTGGGAGACGGGGGATGGCCTTATGGTTTTAAGTGGCTTCAGAGAGAGAGAGAGGGGGCGGCGCTAATATTTTTAAAACACCCAGACGTGGGAAAGATGGAGGAACGATGCACACAAGGATGGAGCGTTTGATATTATGATTAAATATGATTTTTTATGTTTGATTATGATTTGATATGAAAATTTCGCACCTTTAGAGGAAGGTTTCGAAATCCCTGAAAATCAACTGTAATTCATTCCTTAAAATCGTTTATTTTTGGATTCACAGCGATATATTTGAAATTCCATTTTTCCGAATTGCTAAGAGGAGAAGGTGTGGAGCGAAATAGTCTGAAAACATTGGAATTTCAAGAGTAAAATGGTTAAAGTCTACTCGATGAATCTAATTAGCATTGATACATTTATATCAAAAGCTAATTTTATCGATTTTAATATTGATCGCACAGTATTCTCAAAAACCATCTCAATTACTTTAGCTTGAAATGGTATTTGATTTCAATAATATGAATTTGCTTGGGAGGAAACTGCAAAGCCACACATTGTCAGAGAATAGCTGAAATGTAACATTTACAAAAAGAAACCGACAGAACTTAGAAGAATATTTTAATTTGTGGCCCGATTAAGCTGTTTTGGCCGAACAGTAAAATATTAACCCTATTTAAAAATCCATATCCTTGATTATATTATTTTTCAACTGGAATTGCTCCATATTTTACTGAGCAAGGTAAGTAGGTGCAAGAATTTTTTAGGACTTTTTCTTATACTCATATTGCGATTGCTAATATCACCCATAGATGACGGTAGGCAACCTGAATCGTTTAAATTCTAACTGGGCAGTGTCGGGTAGGTATCAAATTTTACGTTTTATAACAACGCGCCATTATTCTAAATTTGTAGGGAAAAAATCATAAAAATGGCGAAGAAAAGCCAAAGCGACAGCTATATTTTTAAGGCACTGAATACCAAGCATAAACGGAAGATTTCATAACAAATTAAAAAATCTATCTTTGAAATTACTACTTAAATGAATCACGTATAATCATCGTAAAAATATGTATTTACTTTATGATAAAACTAATTTATATGGCTTAAAGTTAACAAATAAATGCGTGGAACATGAATTACAATATAATAAGAGTATTTATATCGGGTAGAGAAAATGCCCTATTAAAGTTTCCTGCGAAACGAATCTTCTCGTGGGTCACTGATGTGCATGCACTTAAATTTAAAATTATCATCACGTGAACAAGACGTGCATCAAAATAACTCAAAATCCCGACCTATATTCCTCCAAGCCTGTGCTGAGGATGTGGAAAAAGGAGTCAGCAGGAAAATGAATGAATATTCCACCCTGGACGTCCTACTTCTCCCGAGGGGCCTGAGGAGGCCCCTTAAATAAAGACGCGCGCTCGCATTTTGGTGAGGAAGGGGTAAAATAGGATCGCCCGGACTTGGTGGGACGCTTTTGTGGTGAGAAACGGGGATTTTAAAATTCCCTGCATCCGAGTGAACTCGCGTCAGCTAATGCAAACGCGGAAGGAGAGGATTTGGTGCACGTTTCCAAGTGGAAGACACGATTAGACGCCTCGTAATGGTTTACATATATATGAATCCCGGAGCTGTTAGAATATCCTAAGCGATATAATATCATTCTAATTGCTGGAGAGAGCACAAGACAGTGAGAAACGTGTCAGCGAGTGTGTATTGGGAAGAAAATCTCGAATTTTCAACGCTGGGTTAATATTTTTACGCTTTAAGCTGGCGCATTTTGGCATTAGAGTGAACGAGGAGCCACTCACTCAGAAAAATGTAGGAATAAATGCTAAGACCTTCATGAGGAATGAGAATTGTTACCCAAGCTCCCACATACATCATATAAAAATAACGAAGTTATTGCGGTTAGCCATTATATAAAATATAAATATCATACTACTAGGGAGGGTTCAATTTGGCAACAATGTTTTCATTATATTTTGTGTGATCTCATGGAAAATTGCTGATTTTTCATGCTACCTCATCACAACGATAAAGAGGTATCTTTGGTCAACTACAGAGTTTAAGATAGCCAATATAATTGCAATAATTTTTCAAATAGTTTTGCCATAAGGCGGAATGGCCAATATTTTGATGGTCTTCATTCAAGTAACAGAATATTTAACATAAAATCCATGACTTTTACTCAAAGCAAACATTAATTTCATATAAAAGAGTAAGATATCCTAAGTATTTAACGCATATGTAATAAACAAATAAATTATGAAGAAAACGTTACCTGAGAAGAAACTTTATTTATCACTTTTTTCACTCGTGCGTTCAGAAAATGCAGATATGAATGATGGACAAAATTGGCGGTAAAGATAAGACGCATGAAAAATTGAGCCAGTTCACGCGAGAGAAGTAGGTTTGGGATAACTAATAATCGAGAATAGAAACAAAGGGAATATAAAGGCAAATGACTCCGGTTTCTAATTTCTAATCAATGAAAAAAGTTACATTAACTTATTCTCTAAGTGGACTCGAGAAAAAATAAGATCTGATCATCCTGATGGAGCACAGTTGCCAGAATGACGAGACCGGGTTCATGAACATTCATGGATTGCCTCCAATTGAGACAAAACAAATGGGCCCCCTCATATTTTTATGTTTAACGCCGATAAAAAGATTCTTTGATAGAGTTACAAAGAAACTGAGGAGCAAATGTAAGGCAATGAAGATGTAGTTAATCAACGCATATGTATATTTTCGTATTTATTTTTCATGCAGCAGGAAACCAATTCCAGAATTGTTTATCTAACGTATCTATTTATTTAACATACGTGCCTTTGATGTTTAACCCTTTCAGTGCTAAGCATTGCACTTTACACATTACGTTTGAAACGCATATATGCGGTTCATAGCACTGAATGACTATCTTGATGTTTAATTGCGAATATTTCCTCTTCGTAGTTGCAAGGTGGCATCCTTTACAGATAATCTAACAAGTCGAAACCGGTAGTAAAAAGTAATCATGCTGTGGAAAAACGAATTGTTCGTTCATTGAAAATGTCTTTTGGTAACAAAGTTTTATTCAATAATTTTCCTTCGTCCTTCCGGACCTAAATACACCCACTAAGAAATGATATTTGAATTAAAATCCAGACATCTCGAGAGTTAGATTGGATTGACCTTCAATTAACCTAAATTTACTCTTTCTGTAACATATCTAGTAATTTTCTAAACTCGCAAAAGGTAAGGCAGATCGATGTCCTTATTTTATAACGATTTTGATTTTGAAATAAAGTGGCTTTGAGCATCTTATTGTCTCAGGCGTAACTTCATGGAACTTTTCATACACACTGACAATAAAGTAATAATATTTTTTTATTCCACAAAATCACAGCCACTCACGACTTCCGCGAGGTTTGAACGTGAGACGTCCTCATCTACCTGATGGTGACGTCCGAAGCGTAGTTAAGTCGACAATCGAGTCTCTGCTCATTAATTAAGTTTTAAAGTCGTGGAAATGAAATACCGCAATACACACAAATATGCATATATATACAAACTAACTACCACGCAGAGTATTCGAGTTCAGTAGGTACTCCGTTTGTATGGGACGTTGAGCTTTGGCCCCTTTGACGCCTTTCGTTAAGAACACAATAATGCCGATGCGGTTTTCTCCCATTCTTTGTTCTACCTTATAGACCAGAGGTGGGAAAATATTTGGGACGGAACCATTATTAATTAATAGAGAGCTATAAATTTAAGCTAGAAGACAATAAAAAGTGCACGAAAAAGTTAATGCAAGTGACTAAAATGCTTTTAAAAATATAAATGAAACAATGATTATTTTTTTTATAATGATTTTATTTCAATGTTCAGTTTCACTCCAAAGCCACGTTATTGCGGGTCTATAGGTACATACATGCTATTCTCTTTCAGTTTAGCTGGAAGGAAAAAACTCGGTAATAAAACAGCGATGTTCAGATGAGAAACGACCGCGTGCAACGGTGCTCAAAAATGGATCGCGCCCTTCTTACGATACACACAGACTCTGGGGGTCTCCGAGTAAATGGTTGGCGCGGAATTCGCGTGGGCTGGCCTTCCAGCCGTCGGAACGCCCCTCCCATCCAAACTCGCCCGTCATTTTTTCCTTTTATACGTCATAACCTGGAGAGCGAACGCCATTCGGCACTTCTGACGGGGGGTGGGACCGTCGCTGGCGTAGGAGATGGGGGTGCAGTAATATTTTGGCACTCCCTCTAAACTTTCCTCTCTTCCCACTTACGTCCTTGGGAATCCTTCCCACCAGCCATATCAACCCCTCCCTCGAAACCTCGTCGAGCACCTCAACACTTCCTAATCCTTTCCCCCTTAGGAACCCAATCCGCCCACTCGTATCATCTCCAAAGAGCGGCGCCTCCCACGGTGGACACCGAATAAAATCAAAAGGGAGGATTCAGTAGAGTAAAAACCCTCTACGCTAAACTGGAAATCGAACCCGGACCGCTCAACATCGCGACCAATGCCGTGAGCTGGATAAGCGTTTGTAGTATCTTCTTCAATGCGGACATCGAAGAGCTTCATATTATGCTTCATCGTATCCACGTTTGTCAATGCTCACGAGGCTAAAGTTACAACTTTAAAAGGCACAATTTATCATAAAAAATAATCCTCAAGTCATACATTTCATCACTTCTGGGGAGCACTGGATATAAAGCTATTATCTATAGTAAAGCTTATTATCTGGACCTAAGGCCGATTAGTTTAGTTTTAAGTGGAAAACATATCACGGTGTTTTAAGTGACTGAAGCAATTGACACGATAGCGTGGAATCCAAGTTTCAGTCTCGGTCAAGGTAGATGACTGTTACTCTATTAAAATCTCGCACGGATACCTTCAATACCTATGCAAGAATTAAACCAAAATACCGAACTTTTTGAGTTATTATTTCAATAGAGTGGCTGGTGATCGTTGGAAAATTTTATCTCATTTATCATGGGCTAAGAATTAAATTGCTTGCTATAGAAGAACTGTGGTTAATAAGGCAATAAAATTATTGAGAAAGAAAGCCTGGAAATATTTTACGAATATTTGTACTCGAGGAATGATGACAGACTACAGATTAGAAAAATCCACAGAATTTCATCCAAAATTCTTCTTCTTCAATGGCAATGCAATTGTTCAACCCCTTTGCCAATATTAAGGAATAATAATATGAATCGACCGTGAATCAATAGTTTAATACCAATAAGAGAGTAGAATAAAATGTACCTACTACTATCATCATTAGCAATAACTGACACCAAAATAATTTAAACCTAAGGTAACTGAAAGATCACACAGGTGAACCTCAGATCTGTCTTTTCCTTCATAAAAAGCCGACTTCGTAGCCTGATGGTACTCTGTTTCAAAAGTTCATTCTCAACCACTGGTTTATTTTTTCGTTCATCGCATGAGCGTGAATAGCAGCATAAATTACCTATTAAGTATAAAGTTGCTACCAATTCATGTTCCAAGTGTTCAATGACGTCGGAACTTAAATTTTCAATAATTGAAGAACAAATAATTATTCAACTTTTGCTTTTCTGTTTTGCAGAAAAAGTTGTAATAATGACAAAATTTAACGCCCCCATTCGTAGAAGCTTACTCTCTTTATCTCCTCCCTAACTTGAAATTTAAATGCAAACACTCGGACTAAATTAGCACATTTAATTTCCTGTGGTTCGAAAGTGAAATAATTTTGCCCCTGATAACATAGAAATAAAATCACGAGCCAAATCCACAAAAATAGTAAGCTTTTCCACGACCCGGGTTTCACTGTATTGCAGCATCATCGTTACACCTGACGATGCTGTAGTAGGGGAACCCGGGTCGTAGTAAAGTTTATTATTTTTGATGATTTGGCTCGTGTTTTTATTTCTATGTTATAATGTTTCGCTTTCAATCCATATCGCCTGAATCTTCAGAATTAACTTTGCCCTTGTTGAATGAGCAGGTGGAGCTATAGAGATATAAATCTTTCAAGGTATGCCGCCGAATTTAAGAGCGTATTAGCATCAAAATTTTGTTTTAATTGAGATTAAAGGAACCTTTAAACTCCCCACAAAAGAACCGGAATAACCCCGGTGTCAAAACAATCATAATGGATTCGGTGTCTTCTTTCCCTCCCAAGGAATTCAGTTGATGCAAAGAACACTTTTGTGCGGATATTAGTCCCTTGAATAGATACTCCATAAAGCAATAATAAGTGTCCTTCAAGGTCTTAAAAATCAAAGCCAGATGATCATTAGCCAAATCTCGCAAAGGATATCAATCAACAAGTGGGATTTTATCAAAGCATGGAGTAACTTCTAAAAGGTAGTTCATGCGATAAATGAGTTAATAAATTTACAGGGAACGACTTGGAGTTTTACAATTTATGATACACCTTTGCATGCACTTAACAGTTCCTTTGCTGAAAAATAAAGTCTATATCCATTCCTATGGCCCGCAACTAAATAAAATTACGATTTATCGTTCGCAATATGTTTGCTTTTGCCTATTTTTATCACTGAAAATCTACGGATAGTCTTAGTAAAACGGTGAAGAAAATGCGCATTATTTTCATTCCGATGCTAATTAATTCAAAATTCCTGGCACTGTAAAAATTTGGCATGAATTTAGTATTCATCATCTGGCATATCATTTAGTAGTGTCAACTCATATCTAAGTCCGATGCTATTCATTGATTTTGAATATTTCGTGGATAATGATAACGATATAACTTTGTGACTCGAGTAGACGAAAATGGGCATTGTGCATCGTTTCACTATCTTCTGGTTTTAAAAAGTGTAAGTGGCAATTGAATAAATGCGATCAATATTGAAAAAGAATTATGCATATCACTGACACAAAACAAAACTTCCAGCTAGGTCCCTAGGAAAAAAAATTTGAAAGCACTAAATTAAAATAAAGAAGAATAAATCATTTTCCTTCTTGCATATGACATGGATCACTCGCTTTACCAAATCAGGCCCCCCGTTGAACATTATGCGCATTAAAAATATGTGGCGGACAGAGACCTACCATCCCGAGAACTCGTTCCAGAGCCCTAGGTATCACCCAGAGACTTTTCACTGCAATTCTAAAATCTCCTTAGTGTTTTGCCAAGGAAACGTCGAGTTCAACAGTCCATATTGCATTCAATATTAGAGCATTAAACTGTGAGCGTTGGAGCATTAAACTGTGGTTCCTTTACCAACGTTCATAAAGATGAATGTTGGTGTTCATCATTAATGAGGCTAATGCAGACGCCAGGTTTCTTTCAACTATTCCTCCACTTCCGATATAACCATATATATCCAAGCATCCACCTATCTTTAACGGTGCAAAAGACTCCACGTAAGGTTTGCCTCCTCGGATAACATCCATTATGCCTATAATTAACATTTCATTTACGTAAGATCCATACGAACCTTCGATTATTGTTAAACTGACATTAAAACTAAGATCAAATGAAAGTCATTCTAGAGTAATTGACGCGAATATTTCCATGCAGGTTTCAAATGTTTTCCAAGGTATACTGAAATCATTGCTCCTCTTTTTTGAGTCGAATGCCACTCATGAGTAGACTGATACAACTGAGGTTTATTTCTCAAACGTAAACATAATTCTTGACTTAAATCGGATTGCATCTCCATTACAGGCAAACAATCCTTTGATTGGTTTAACACAACTCTCCACTCGATTCTTGTATTGGCTAATCTCTTCATGCTCCATGCTGAATAATTATTCTCTTTCACAGCCTTAACAACTTGTTCCATATGTCATCCGAGGCCTGCCGATTTCATTCTCACCGTTCACTTGTCCCTCGACGATTGTGTTTACCAGGCATTCGTGTCTTACGATATGGCCGATTAAGTTGTCCCGTTTACTTTTCATGACTTTCATGAGACATATCTCTTCTCCCAATAGTTTTAGGACTCATTCGTTGGTCACTCAAGTCATTCCATTTGATATTCATCGCTCATCTTTAACATCACATTTCAAATGGTTCTAGCCTTGAAACCTCTGCTCCTATTGTCATCCATAACTCACCGACATAAAGAAGCGAGCTCCAGATCTGATGAATCATTCATAAATGTATAAGCACCAATCATTGATAAACTGAATTCCTAAGTATTTTATTTTTTCCTTCTAAGATGCGTTGTTACTCAAAATAGTTTATTTCACTTGTAGAGTTCCAAATATATAAGGAATCATCTTAAAACTGGGACCGTCATATGTTGGAGTCGTTTAAATACGGTAACTCTGCAATAAAAGCTGAAAAATATACTGAGTATATGAGACTGTGCGCAAGACCGTATTGCGTATCTGGTGTGGAGTTAACCCCTGACCCACATCCTTGTGATGGCTTGCCATACACTGTGGACCGCGTAGACGTAAACGTAGATGAGCTGACCGAGAACCCTTACCAACGGCACGGAGAAGAACTTTGGGGTAAAAATGCAGTCTTCGAGATGAAGTGGGCAAAGAGGAACGGAGTGTTGAGAAGTGGGCTCGGAACACACTAAAGGAGAGGAAAACGGAGGGAGGAGGAAGGATGGAGGAAGGGAGGTGAGGGAGAAGGGCTTCAGCGAGTTCAGAGTGGAAGAGAAGAAAATAGGGGAAGGGCGGAAAGAAAAGTATTAATAGGAGAGTGGAAGGGGGGGAACTGGTGTGGTGGCCGCCTCGCCTTGTTGATGGGGCAAAGAGAGGAGAGGGGGAGTAGAGGGAGGGAGGGGAAGAGACCTCTGGCGTCCCCCCTCCCTCCATCCCGGTTCCGCGCACCATTAAAACTTTGGCGTAAAACAATAGACGGGTGAGCCGCACCGGAGAGGAAAGAGAGAGGGAGAAAAAGAAGATGACTCCCTGATTTAGAAAGGTCGTTAGGAGATGGAAGGGTGGTTATGGAATTCGTCTCTCCTTTTATTTCCCTCCGACTCGGTTCCTTTTTCTATTTTCCACCGCTTTTCGCTTCCGGCGCCGGGGATCGAGAGGGTTATGGGACGAAAAGCCCAGAACTCCCTTGCTTCGCGTTCCCTTGGGCACGCACGTCTCCGTTGGGATTGCTGCGCGAACGAGTGCGTATCCCCGAAGAAATTTGTGGCTCGACTCCAAAGGAATGGTTTTTCTCCTCCGCTGTCATGAGCGACGTGACCTCAAAAATCACTTGGGATGGGCAATAAAGCTCCCTCCTTTGTGCTCCGGCTTAAAATACATAGATCGGGCGCGGCAGCTGGCACAGAAATACTGTAACGCCAGTATATCAATGCGCAAACGTGTTTTTCTGCGAACGTTTCCTTGCAATTTCTTTAGCAGAAGTGAGTTAAATGATCGTGCGGGTCAAACGGCGGAGAAAAAATTACTGTTTACCTCTGGAGTTGATGCCTGTTTTGTCTTTTAAACGGGATAGATAAAAATAAAATTCAATGGTAAAGTACCTTTGTTCGAACATCTGGTGTTTAGATGATATTATCTTGCTCCACTGGTCATGATAAATCAAAGACTCAGAAAAGAATGGGACGGATAAGTGAAAATGATGAAGGTGTACACATATTTAAGAAAAAAGCGAAAAGAGAAGCAATTTAGGTAATTTGTTACTATTATTTTAGAGACAACAACTCGCCAAAAGTTACCCTTTCAAATACGATTAATTGCGCTCGCTCACTTTGATGCTGTACTTTGAAGCAATCGGTTTGGATAAAGGAAAATCTGGCTCTGATAGAAATAAGGTTCATAGTAGTAGTAATATATGTAGTTTTTAACATGCTATAACTTAGGTTTTATCTAAACATGTAAGCTAGAATAATGCGGCGCTTAATTTTAAGACGAATATTATACCCATGCTTGAGGCAATTATTTACCGTTACGCGTGACTTTTGGGTTTCCAGGTATACGCTTCCCCGACATGAATACCTCTGCAATCATAGGTGGGTGATCAACAAAATTAGGATAGCATGATGCACATACTTATAAATTATCGGTTAAGTAAACATAAAGTTTATTCTTGCTACTATGCCGACCACAGTCGGACGGATGTCACATAAATGATGAATATACCATTAGACACGGAATAAATTTTAATTGTAACTCCATTCACCATTAACAGCGCTGAAATATGCAGCATCAAACTTTACTGGGCATAGTAAGAGGATAGGAATTACTTGGTGGCTGCAAATGATGTATTACGAAAAGATTTAAGGCATGCTGGATTGAATAAGGAAATGATGGCTGATGATGAAAGAAAAGTCTTCAAGAAGGATATATTATCATTGAGATTCACTAAATTAAACCTTTTGCTTTACCGTGATAAATTTTAGGAAAAATAAACAATTATGCATCCCAACAGGAAGGAGGTATGTCACAGAATAACTTGTAATAGTAACTCCAGTCACCACTAACAGCACTGAAATACGCAGTATCACCCTTTCCATACTCGACAAAATCTACTTTTCACATTCTTCTCTTTTTTTGTTTAAAACATTTGAGTGCAAATGAAATTAGCGTTCATACTCATTACGTAATCAGTAAATGGAGTGCAATTTTCCAATATTTTTAAGTCACCGAAAAAAACCTTTATTTTATATGATAATAACATTTAATATAATTATTATTGGTATATTGGTTATGAATGGGCGAAAGGCGAAAGGAAATAGATTAAAAATTTAAAAAATTATGTAATTTTTGGGGAATAATAATGAAAAACATTTGTTCTTTACCTGTAGGTGGATAAATCGACTGGCTTAGGCGGATGAAGTTTCCAGATCGATACCCTTTGGAGGAACGGGACTGAAAACACCCTTCCGATGGAGTGGAAAGTAGACTGCATTCTTCTTAACAAATGGGACAGCTGTAAAGCAGATTCAGAGAGAAAGAGAGCTCAAGATGATTTTGCTAACACCGGTAATATTAATTCCTTTTTCACTTCGGCTGTTATTGCTGAAGGTTATCCACACATAGTTGTTGGAGAGAATCAAAGAAAGAAAGCACCGATTTGTCAGTGCCTTTGAAACGCCGAGGTCATATGTCTCTCGCAGATAGCCAAGATCGGTTCATTTTTAACCTATAATTATTTTTAACATTTTATATCAAGCAGTTAAATTTTCGTTCATAACGGAAGTTATGCATATCTTTTAAAGATATTTATGCAACAATTTTCCAGGGAGATACCAAAAAAGGCATGATGCATCAATACAATTGCACTGGAACTTTGAAAAAAGAGAAGAAAAACGTAGTATCACTGCCCATTTATGTATCACCTATGAGTGTAAAAATACCGTAATTTATGTTACTTTTTCTTGTTAATCAAGAACCAAAACATTTCTATGATTCTCTTTGCTATGATGCTCTTTCATCGCAACATGAGTGTTGACAGTAACATCAAAGTGAACTTGAGAACTGCAGAAATAGAAATGACAGTGCCGCAAAGCATCCTAGCCAAAACAAATAAAAAAATTGATTCTCTCGTCATTTATGGTTCTCCATCACCGTCAAGTTGCCATCATATTATTCAAACTAGGCATTTGAGTTTGACTCATGAAATAAATTGGTTTAAATTAAGCTCAAAGGGATTGATGTTGTGCATTGTTTCCCACAATCTTCACAACTGCACTTGAAAAAAAATGTGTGATGCAGCACCACTCATTGATAATATGACCTTACTGAAGACATTTGAATGGGCTGCTTCGACTTCTAGCGCCACCCAACGGCAATATTTACAGAAAGTGAGAAACGGGTCATTTGAGTAGGGTCGTGGCATCATTTGCGCGGTAAGCAACTTGTTCTTTCATTACACAATGGAATTTAGAAATGGTTACACGCAACGCCAAGTTCGAGTGAAATCCACCCAAGATTTATTTTTTCAAATTTATAATATAAATAATACATGCATAGACTGCAATTTAAACTAAAAGAATGCCGAAAACATCATTAGGCCACACCGAAATTCACACATACACATTAAGGTAAACATACTAAAAATTCGAAATTACAACTGCTTGGATCATTTCTACCCAGTCTTGGCGTTCCAAGGTTTAGAAGGTTTTTTCAAAAGGACTACGCCCTCTATACTAATCTAATTGTCCAGAATGGATTGACTGGTGTCTCACTTCCACCAATATGAATAATTATAAACAATTAATGACTTAACATTTGCATCTAAGAAACTAATTATAAAGGAAATGCTCGGAATTATTTTTGGGGAGTGATGTAATAAGCATGCCATTAGAAGAGAGAGCATGCAACAAAACTGAATCCAAGACGGGGAGAAGTTAAAGACATTCATTTTGTAGTTCTATATTACTAAAATATTTCCAGAATGTCCCCGGTTATGCATGTGCCCCCGCCCTACTAAGTAAATTACCAAGTTATTTTTTTCAAGTAACTTTGGCTAAGGCAAAAATTACTCTGGTTTCTTTAGAGCCATTGTGCGACACCGCTGTTTTATACATGTCCTCTCAGTAAAAGCGTTATCCTTGGTAATGAAATGACTGGTGTTGATGAGATCTTATAGCTGGGAAGCCCTGTGATCAGCAGTGGACGAAGTAAGAGGAAAATAGTCGGTAGAATAGCCCAGGTGCAGAGGACATTTTATCAAAATAATAATATACTTATAATAGGAAATTACAGGCTACATGCTGGTAGAAGGTTAATTAGTTCTTATGAGAAATTGGAGAAATACATTTATGGCAGTAAGCTATGGATGGTAAAGAAGCAGACTGGAAGCATTCAAAATTGTGGTAATACTAAAGTCGAGTTGAATGCGCTCGACCGACATTCCGGATTCAACAACAAATTGTGTTTCGATACCTATGCCTAGTATTCATTGCGAGGTGCAACAGAAGATTTATGAACAAAATAGAACAGCCGGGTGTCAAACTAAGTCCTAAGAATAGCAGGAGAAAAGATGTCTGATTAAAACTTTAAAGAGAGAACGGAACGACCAAATAGACCGTATCTTGAGACACAATGGTCTGTTAAAAACAGTCGTCGAGGGACAAGATGATTGGAATAATTTACAAGGCATTGTATGAAATATAAGGAGCAAGTATCGAGGCATGTAAAAGAAAATGCTAATACAGAAGAAGATTGATTAGCTAATAGTAGAATCGAGTGGAGAACTAAGTTTAACAAATTCTAGGATTTAAGACTCGTGATAATGTTGAGCTATTACACACACAAATTAACTATTAAACTTGCTGGAGGGCCTCTTAAATAGCAATGATAATTTGACTCTCATTCACTGCATGAATTCAAAAGCTCGCTTATGAACACTGTCATTTTAGTATAATCAAGAAAGTTGCTTAGAAAAATAATATAATTTTTTTAATGAAACATGGCACAAAACCTCTACAGGCAAAATTCTAAAATTCCTTACCCAGAACTGCCTAATTTTCATATCCAGTACTTCCGTATTCCATGAGACTTCCTGCTAAAACTACATTTGATTTCCAGAACTGGAGCAGAGTATTTCAGCTTTTAAATACTTCAGCTCCTTCATTCATAACGCATCTTCTGATGTGACCTTAAACTTTAGAAAACCAATGAAGCCAATGTCCGATGTGATAATCAGACCCGCGACTTTTGGGGGCCGGGCCAGTTAGTTACCTATTCAGCAACGTACTTAGAGAGTATTTATTGGACCAGAATGCTGATGAAACTAAAAGAAAAACACGTAAGTAATTTAAAATGTCAGAGGACCAGAATGCTGATGGAACTAAAAGAAAAAGACGTGAGTAATTTAAAATGTAAATTCCTCAAATTTACGACATTTTTTAACTTGGGCGCTTCAGATCAGCCTCTGCTATAATCACGTGCATCCATTCCCGCAGATGACTGTTTTGGAGGCTTCACGCGCTCGAACTACTAAATTAGTTCCGTTTTAGGTTTGTGAAAGCACATCCTTCTCTTAAGTTATGAAATTGACGCCCGAGACTGAAGGATACTAATTCCCCGGGAGCTTTTCATGCGTCGCCGTGCGTGGCGCTTCACGGAAGAGCGAGGAACTCGGATGCTTTATTAACCCCTCCATATTAACGTAATCCGAGTGGGTCGCGCCACGGTTTTTGGAGACGGGGGAGAGTGGAGGGTTGAAGTTTTGGATGCCGCGGGAGGTTGGGGGCGAGGGGTCGTCGGGAGATGGATTATGGATAGAGTCGTCTCATGAAAGACGAAGGAAGACACGTGGTGGAAGAGGTGGGGAGGCTTTTATTTTTGGAAGGCTGACACCGGTTTGGCTCGGGCGTCCACAGATGATGACTGCGATGATGATTTCTCTCTCTCTCCCTCGCCGAGGTTTTGTTTCGCCTCCGTTGCCGTGCTGCGCGAAAGTACGGTCGCTTTTGTGATGTCCCCGGATTGATGGCTCCGCCGTGTCCTTCACTATTTTTTGGACGAGTTCCCGCGGAGTGAAAATAAAATGATTTCGGTCATCATTTTTTTTGTCTCTTTTTCGTGGATTTTTTATCTCGGATTTCTCGCACTTGCGGCACAAATTAAGGGGGATCTGCTCAAGATTTTAGTATCCAAACTGTTTAAATGGAAAGAATTTTGGATTCCTAATTCCATTTCATCACTTTCTAATACATAAAACAAGTAATGAAAAGCACAGAAAAATTTTAGCTGTGAGTGTCCTGTTTTAATTCACTCAGTGGATATCACAATATTTCGATTCATGCCGGTAATTTAACTGGCCACAATTAGAGAGTTTATGATATGGCGCTACTCAAAATAGTTGCATTACTTCAAATCAATCAATGAGAATTACCCAAGTGATGTCTTGAATATGTCAGATATTGATTTAAATTATTACTGGCTAGCAAAACCGTTGATACTGACTGAAAGATGTCATATACTAAAACAGTAAAAAGTTTGATTATAAACTAAAAATAATACTAGGCATATTTTGCTTTGTTTGTGCATTTGAAATACTTCACACTGACTATAATACTTCACACTGACACTATAATCACATCTGACAAGACGTAAACTCTTTGCTCTAAGTATGGAATTAATAGGTTTTAGTTCATGAATGAGTTTTTATGATATAATAGCGATACCGCCAAAATAAATAGCCACAAAATTATCTATAAATGACTAGGATAGAAAAAAATACGTCAATTCTTAAAAAACTCCGTATTTTTTCCATAATAATGACAAAGCAGAGCATGTTACAACCTTAAACGACCTTTGGAAAGCTACTTTGAAAATACTACCTCAGCCCAATTTTCAACCTTTCCTAATTGGCGCTAATTGCCGTGGCTGTCGGTCGCCTACCCGAATAGTCACTACTACGCCTATGGAGTTCGATTATCTTGGAATATCTTTCGACAACAGTCTTCTATCCAAAGATGAGCATGATCGTTATATAGAGCATAAGGAGTGCTATGCCCAAAGGCTTATCGGACGGCGAAATTCACGTATCAGAGTAAAATGGCTGGTGCTTTCCCACAAAGATCTGTTGCTCCGAAAATCACCAAGTTTGTGTTCAGATGGACATATTCAAGGAGGCCTTTGTCGGAACGAAATTCGGGTCCCCCATTTAGTAGACAGACGTTATGAACCCTAAACTACCTCGTCACCCTGGGGCCCTTCAAGACGTCATAAAATTAAAAAGATGGAGGGGAAGCGCAATAAAACAATGATTAAAATTTTATTGCCCACGTAAAATTTTAACCTACCCACAAAGGAATTCGAATCCACTCGCGCTGAGTAAAAGCTGAGTGGTTGTCGGCTTCGTGTGAGAATTCTGAAAGGTGGTCTTCGATTATGTGAAGAAGCATGTGGCACAAGGGGAAAACACTCCACGTCAGGATCAATCAAGAGCATATTGAAGAACGCTGTGGGGGAGTTAATCCTGAAAATGACGGTGTTTAGGTAGGGTTTTATTGAACACACTTAGGAAACGTACATGTTTTATTGATTAATATGCACTTCCACAAAGTAAGGTCTTTTCAAGGTTGAAAGAAAGAACGTTGCAAGGGAGTGAAAATTAAAAATGATGCTAAAGCATTTAAACCTTGAAAAACAATGTATAGAAAATTAAATAAGTTTTATTTAAATTATTATTCCTGTCTTACTGTCATAGAGTAAGTTACGTTGTGGTACTGAAAATTTAGGATTTACACGCGCAACTTTCCAGCCCTTTGATGAACGTTTTGTAGTGCTATCGATTGCTTCCGGGGTGGCCCTCACGGCAGACAGAAGCAGCTGCAGTGTAAACACGCGCTGACGCCTCGCCCACCGGGTACTATGTAGGCTGCAGGCTGCAGAGGAACGAGTGGACGGGCGTAAGGAAGAATGCTGTGAGGGGGGGGGGGGCTGCTGAGTCATGCACGTGAGACAATCTCCCCCCTTCCGCGAGAGCCCTTTCCATCTCGCTGCGGACCAAACTCCGCCGTGGCAGCGTTCCCACACTCTTCAATTAGCGCCCGACGCACTGTCCGCTGCACAACTTCTTCGCGGCAAAGAGAGCAAAACTTGCCTCCTTCGAATCCAAACAGTTCGTTACGTACTGACCTCGTCTCTCGCTTCGCCCCTATTCTCCCAAGAGAGCGCGCCACCGACGGTGGGGGCAACGGGGTAAAGGAGGAGGAGGTGGGGAGCGTCTCGCTGGGAGTGAGAAAACTTCGGCGACAGCAAGCGACCTTATTAAACCGTTCCTTCGTTAGGGCCGCGCCTTTCCGCCTGGCTCAATTCGCGCTCCCTCCCCCGATGAGCGTGAAGAATACGCCCGTGGACTAAAGCTACGTTTTCATGTGGCAGTTTTTGCGTTGCGTTGACGCTGCGTTGTGCGTCAGGAGAATACCCTGTTTTCATGTCACCGGCAGCGCCAGCAGCAACGCACCAAAACATACGACGGTGGTAAACCGTGGTATACGTGATAATCCAGCGAAAGAATCACGTGACGAACAAATGACAGGTAGAATGCGTTGTTTCTCGCTCTGACGCAGCTGCGTCAACGCAGAAAGATGAAAGTTGACCAACTCCGACGGCAACGCAGGCTGCGTTGGCGTGCTCGCTTCTGATTGGTGGCGCAGTGTGCGTCAACGCAAAAACGCCCACATGAAAACGTAGCTTAAGGAACCCGAGGGCATTTCAAAAGGACCGCAATGGGAAGATGGATCTGATCCAGGTTTGAATCCCGGCCGTGGAAGATATTTCTCATTGGTAAACCGACCTCTACTTGATGGGTCCGGTTTGGTTCCTGCCTCTCACCAGATGGTCCAGGTTCGAATCCCGACCCTGAAAGATACTTTTCATTGGACTTCTACATGAGAGCATTGTGGAGAAAATTTGAGTACAGAACTCCGTCCGTCATATGGGACGTGAGGCGTGGTCCTTTTTTCGTTGAGAGCAGATTAATGCCGGTGCTCCGGGTTTCTCTTTACCCCTCCTTCATTCCTATCCTTGCACCTTTCCTTCAGGTCTGCTGAGCCTATCAATTCGGATACAGAATTGAAAACACAGATGATAATGACGGAGGAGATTGATTGTTAACTTCTTTCACTTTTGTATGAAAAAAATTGAAGCGTTAGCATTGAATGTAAAATTATGAAGGTTACTTCAGCACTGGTTCTCCTTTGAGGCAACCTAGCTTTCTTATTTTTTTATTGTAATTAATTCAATACTTTTGTTATGTTTGTTGAAAGCAATGCATTTACATTACTTCTGCTTTACTTTATAGGTGAAGCAACAAGAGCTTTCCTCTCTCGGGGGTGCCTAGATGATGTAGTGGTTAGAGTAGTAACCTCTCCCTAAGAGGGCCGGGTTCGAATATCGGCAGTGGACGATAAATTTCTACGATAAACTGGCCCATACTTAAGTGCTTTGGGGAGACAATTCGGGTTCAGTCCTCCGTCCGTCGGGTGGGATGTTAAGTCGAAGTCCCATTGGCGGCTTTTGTTAAGAAAAAGGCTAATGCAGGGTTTCTCTCCACCCAGTCTTCCTTGCTCTTCCATTTCAATCCTTGTACTATTCTTCCAATCTGAGGCATCCATTAGTGTGGTTACAGACTTGAAAACCAGAGACATATAGAGATTCCACCGTCAAGGGCAGAACAGAATATGTTTTAGGTGCAAATTGAAAGCATACTGTCGACTCCCCCTTGCAACCTCCACTAACACTTGTAAAAATGTATTTGAATAACCCCTCTACCAATGCGTGAGGACACAAGCTACAGAGATGTATTCAGGTAGATAGGTTGGCTACACTGCTCCGATACTCAGGGCTCAGGTACGAATCTCGGCACGCCGGGATGAGTCAATGTCACCGCTGCGAAAAACCGATTACTTGAGTGCTGAAAGTTTAGGACCTGTGGGTAGCACTTAAGGTTCAGTTCAGGTTTTGGTTCATCTACCTTTGCGTCTTTCCCATAAAATCATTTCTGTACCTACTGGTCAGCTCCCATGATTAACTATTCGAACATTGGAAAATTGAGGATTTCAGCGGATATGAAAACCAATATGGAAGAGCTATTGCATTAATACAGCATCGCATAAAATAACAAAAATATAGTTTTTCAGTTTTTGACTCTTACGAGCCCCTAATTATTAGAGGTGGTAAACCGTTGAAGGCACTTACACAGATGGGTGACTGGTGGCAATCTATTCATAGAGGCTTTAGCAGGAATTCAGAAACAACCGGCAGCTTAAGCACCCTGAATTGCTCCTGATAAGTGGGTGGTGAGGAATGTGTTCAATTTGTCGGGAATGGCGAACGAGAGGAGGGTGATTCTTACTTGGCATTCTTCTTGGCATTAGCCCATAAACGTCCAAATAGACGGGCAGAATCCTGAACACCAAGTGCCCTGCCCACTCAAGTAGAGGCCGTTACGCCGCTGAAAATTCCTTATCACATCCGAAATATAAGCCTGGGCGATCGGGATTAAAACATTGCACTCTAGATGAGGAATCATTTTAATTTTCTTCATCAGCTTCAGTAGCTGAAGTTGTAAAGCACCATCGTAACTACACTCACTCACGCTAAATACAAACCACGGTGTCCATTTCTGAAGAAGGAATCAAACTTCAGGATTGCCATGCCAGAATAATACCGACTTGATAACCGAGGCTATTTCAACATACTAACCACGGCATGGGCTTAATTTATTTTTATTTTAGAAAATAAAAAAATAAATATATGCAGCACGATATGCCTTTCCAGCATTGAAATCACTTCTGTGGCCTAAATATATTTTTTGTAATGCTACTCGACAAATTTTTAATGCTTCTATATTGGCCGATTCCCTTAAAGGAATGTTTTACACATGGTAAACTATGCAAGTTTCTATTTCAGTTTTGCTTCGGTCCTACTCATTCGTGAGCGAGACGGCAACTTTTATTCAAAAAAGAGAACATTTTACGGAGAAACTGCGGAAGTATCTATGTGTGAAACTATTTTCGTGAGGCAAAAGATTAATTTATTAGACTAGGTTTATCTTAGAGTAGTGTAATATTTGAGCTGAGACAACGAAAAAGGTGGGACAGATATGGTTAGCAATAAGTTTTTAGATGAAGGTGGGAGGTATTTTAGATTTTGAGAAGGAATGGCTTCGCATCGCCCAAGATCGAGTGGGGAGGAAATGAATGTGGAAATGGGAAGGTGTCGTGAAAGGGCCGCCGGCGGAATTCTTTAGAGCATATTTAGTATACACGACATCTAATTTAAAGATTTTACCTTGCCGTTATACATGGCAAGAGTGT
This sequence comes from Platycnemis pennipes, assembly GCA_933228895.1. Taxonomy (NCBI): domain Eukaryota; kingdom Metazoa; phylum Arthropoda; class Insecta; order Odonata; family Platycnemididae; genus Platycnemis; species Platycnemis pennipes. The sequence continues at coordinate 119,312,948 of OW121850.1, forward strand.
TTAAAATTACCATAGGAAATAAGGCTACGCTACTCAGGATACCCTGGTGGTCTGAACCTGGCCCGGCATGCCAAAGGTTTGTGGTTCGATTCCCGGTCCTGGAAACCATTTTTTGCAATTTCCAACACGACTCCTATTGGTTGAGATAACAAAGGTACTGCCTCGCACTCTTAGAGACCATGTTTGTACACTCATAGAAATTTCACTGGAACCCTCAATTAGATGACACGTGGAGAGCATTCTTAAGTTCAGTTTTTATGCGTTGGATGGTTCGTAATACTGTGGTTCTCCTAAGCGCTTTTTGTAGAGAACAGTCCAATGCTGACACGGAGCTTCTATCCACTCTCCCTCCTTTCTATTTTAATACCACCCTTAAGACGTTTTTCACGATCTGAATAGCCACTAAGTGCGGTACAGACTTGAAATCATTGATGATATGGCAAGACGTTGGAGAAGGTATTGTGATTTCTGACGATGGGAAAAAGCTCTTTGAAAATTGATCAAAGGACTGAGTTGATAGAAAGTATTTATGGCAAATCGGAGGTTGCTTGTATTTGATGAGAAAAGTTTTGGAACTCTGGATGGAAAAGTTTTAAAAATTTTTTTAAAGAGTGACTCGAGGTATCTTCAGTGGAAGAGAGAGCGCTGGATGCTGGATAGGAATATATCACGTAAATCGTGGTTACTATAGATTCAATGCCTTGGGCAGGTGCTAAATATAAGAGAGCATTTTTTTAAGCTCTAGGTCCAAGAAACATAGTAGAGACGTTGCTATTTGTCAGTGAGCTTCATGCGTAATGAGGTATGGAAACCATTCACAGTTAATTAACTCTTTAAATCAAGAATGATTTTTTGAGATTTAGATTGTAGGAGAGATGGATGTGAGTCTATTGAGGACAGAGATACAGGTGCAGAGGAAAACACTTCTGCGAGGCCAGAGATTATATTTAGCCCTTTGTTTGTTAACTGACACTTAGCTCACCGTGGAGAAAAATTAATTCTCCAACCCTCTGAAACCTTTCCTTTTGCTCCGTTATATTGATGATATAATTGTCCGATCATACGAAAGAGTTTTCTTCAGCTCCTCCATTCCCAATTTCAATTTATTCTCCTTCCTTCCCTTCGTTTCCACCATCTCTAAAACTCATAAATGCATGAGTTTAATAAATGCCGGTATCATTTTAGTGCTAGAATGTGTTCAGAGACATTTTAAAAATTAACAATAAAAATGTGTTCTACCAATTATGAAATCAGTTAAATTCTTTTATAGTTCAACAGGATGCAAACTTCTTCTTTGAATAATTATAGATCTACTATAATGTAGCAAATAAGAAAGAAAAGTTTTATTTAAGAAAGAAAAGGAAATGCATATATAGTGAAGATTCACCACTTGCCGAACATATTTATGGTGGCTTTATGACATCTATCACTTGATGCGTATCAAGAAGATAAGACAAGGTTGTGCATTGTCTTCCGTAATTTTTAACGTTTACGTCGAGAAAATGATAAATGTAATCAAAGAGGATTGAATCAGGAGTGAATATCCACCGAGAAAAAAAATAGCATGCTGCAATTCGCCGATGACATAGCAGTAAGAGAAGAGACTGAGAGAGATTTTAAGAAGACTCGGTAACCATGGAAACAACAATGGCCAGATATCAGCTGAAAATTAATAAAAAGAAAACTAAGATATTGGTATTCAGCAGGAGAGAATAGGCCAATACCAACGTTAAACTAGGAAAACAAAAACTTCAGTTGAAAGAGAGCTGTTACCAGGGAAGTGGAGTAACCAGTGATGGACGAAGAAAGAAAGAAATATTTGTAGAATAGCCCAGGCGAAGGAAACATTCCACCAAAAGAAGAATCTGCTTACGGCTGTAAATAAAAACGCGGAAGTAAGGAAAAATTTCGTCAGAACTTACATCTAGAGTATGTCTCTTCATGGAAGTGAGGCATGGACGATGACAGCAGCGGAGAAGTCAAAGGTGGAGGCATTCAAAATGTGGTGCTACAGAAGAATGATGAAGATTAAATGGATCGACCGAGTTAGTAACTAGGAAGTCCCTAGAAAAGTGGGAGAAAAAAGGTCTTCTGAATACCATAAGATGAATACGGGACGATCTGATCGACCATATCATTAGGCATGACAATTTGACGAAGACAATCTTCGAAGGCCTGGTGAGCGAGAAGAAAGGAAAAAGAAGGCCTCGAATAAGATATGAGACATATTGAGCTGGGCTTATCCTTGCCTTTGGGTTCATTTTCATTTTTCTGCAACAGCATTTAATAGGCCATATTAAACGAGGCAACGCCTATACGTAGAGATAATTGATATAAGGATAACAATCATAACTTGTAAAATTATTATGCTTCCTAGAAAGCCAACCTGGTGCATTGTATCATAACCTCGGTCACCAATTATGCTTATGAGCCTTCATTTTAGAAAAATGAGATGGCTCGGTATATGGATAATACCTACATCCTTCAACGATAAACAGATAGCCATGTTCCACTGAAAAAAATGCTAAATGTTACAACAATAATTCAAGAAGCGTCAAATAGCAGCAGTTTCCTCAGGAAATGATACTTTCGGTCTTCTGAATTTGGAGATATTGGTAGGGATATTGAAAAATACAAGGAAAAAAAGGATGAAAAGTACAAGATAAAAACAAAGATGAAGGGAGAGAGATTTTGAAGGGTAATGTTCTCAAATCTGCATCAAAGTGCAGCAGAAATTGTATGTATGTACGTAATAAAAAATAAAAATCCCTGAAGATTATTAATCAACCGTAAACGCATCTCTCGAGTTTCTTCTCATTCCAAAAGATTTGCAAAGTTCAAACTGAGATTGAAAGTGATATGCTGGTGAAATTTATCTTAATGATTATTTCATGCCAAATTTTTGCTTAGTTAGTAGAGGCATAAACTTTAGTGGATGTTTTAGCAAACACAATTTCTTATAATTGGTGATAAAGATATCTTCCTTGACAAGTATGCAATATTACAATCGCAATTTACCAATGATTGACTGTTCTGAATGGGAACCAATACACTTTTCCGCATTCCTATAATAACAGAGAGGGTAGTAAGTCATTTCGGGTCGAGCTTCATAGAGGGAGGTATTGAGTTAAATACTTCACGCTCATGCTCAACGTGGGTTTCTACCCGGGTGGAGGGGGCAATATCGCCGGTCTTTGCTCCCCGACTAAAGTCATCCGACACAAGCCACAATACCAGTCTAGAGCGTAGCAAAAAAAACAACTGCTAAGGCCAAACTTCCTCCTTTGCGATAGTCTTTGAAGGCTGGAGGAGAAGAGGAAAAATCCCTCCCATTTCATATCGAATGGGGCTTTCTCCCAACCCTTTTCACTCCGCTCCCCGCCCCTCCCTCCCTCCTCCACCTGGCCTCCTCTGCAGACGCACCAATTTGCGCCCTTGGTCGGACGGTCTCGAGAAATTCGTAGCGAGCGGCGGAGGAGGTGGAGGAAGCGGCAGTCGAGGGGGCCTATTTTTACGCACCCCTCTCTCCCTCTCTCCATTCGCCCTCTCCGTATCCCACCCGAACTCAACCCCTATACCCATAAACACCCTCTAACCTCCCCACCCCCATCTCACATCCGTGCACAAGAACACCCCCATCTCCGCTCTCCATCCTCGCGGCCCCTTATAATGAAACTCCTTCCCACAATTTCTTATCCTCTGCTCTCTCGCCTCTTTTGCGAGGCGGGGGATGGGTGGAACGTTTTCCACACCACGTTCCCTCCAATCTACGCCCTTCCTCTCTCCTCACCTCCCTCTCTCTCCTTCCTCTTCACCTTCCTCCACAGCTCCGATCTCTCGTATAGCACAGGCTCCCTCGTCCGAGCCTCCTGCACCCCACCACCAAGACCGCGCCGCCTCATCTCCCCTTTCGCTTCTTACCGTACGCGCCCTCCCGGAGGAATTCCTTCAATTCCAAGGATCCTCTCTCTCGCTCGCACACGCGCACCCTACCTCACACGCCCGCGTACACCCAAGACCGCTTCCAGGCTCCGACCACCCACTCATCTTACCCCTGCCGCCCTCCTCATCCTCCTCCCTCACAATCTTCTCACCGCCCCGAACTTTCCCCCTCCGCGGCAAAAGACGACTCACTCTTCTTCTTCCGAGAAAACCTCCGTCCCGGAGCTCACCCCGCCGCCCACCGTTCCGATGATACTCCTCCTCACACCTCCATAAAACCGTAAGGCACGACCTTCCTCTCCCCCTTCTACCTTCCCCTCCCTCCTTAATTCCCCTGGAAATGTTCCTTCTCTCCGAGTCCGCGGGAGATCTCTCATTTCCTGAGCTGTTAATTTCTCACATTCTCGCTCGCATCCTATCCCTCAGCTTCCTCCTCTTCCCTCTCTCCTTCTCTCTCTGCTTCTCCCTTCGGAGACCCTATCTCCGTTTCTCTCCAACGAGATGGGATGGGAAAGTGCGCGGGGTGGGGAAGGAGTTACATCTTTCTATCCTCTCCCGCCGCCTCTAGTCTTCACATCTTCGCCGGGAATCCGTCGTGATATTGACTCTCGCGCAGTCACGGGTCGCCCAATCCGATTCGCACTCTGCCAGCACTATGAGTTGGCTTAATTTGGTGGTAATAGAGTGAACGGCATCTTCTCGCTGACACATAATTCATATTTGAATAAAAAATCGAAGAATATAATATATAATGAGGACCGTAGTAAGCCGCTAGAGTGATCGATTGGCAGAATGAAGAAAGAAAGCAAACTTAGAAAGAGACCTAATGGTACTGTATTCGGCTAATGAATTTCAGCACCAATTATAGATGAATTCTTCTGGGGTACTCTTTTTTCTCCCTGTGCAGTCTGTAGGAAGGTATAGTTCTTGGAGGAACCAGCGTGAAGGTGTCATGCACCGTCTCCATACGCATTTATTAGCAATCATCACTTGCAATTTCTCACAGTAATGAATTTTAATAGGAGCAGCAAATAAAAAAAGTATTCCGTATAATCGAACGCTATCAAAAATTCCTAGTGCGGTCAGTTTATTTCAGGTAGCAAATAACTTGGTTAAGGCGGTCAAAGTTGTTGCCAAGCACGTATTCTATTTCTCACATTTTGCTTAGTCGTTTACGTACATTTTTGTATCTGTCACACTCCATCAGGAGTCGAAAACCAAATAATCATCTGCCCCATCCGTCGCAGCAATTGGTATTTGTGAAAATGGCCTTGAATGATCCATATTAACCTTAGTCCTTTGACTTAAGATAATGTCCATCGAAATGCCGTATCATAGTATTTTATAGAGCTCGAAAAACTTATGGAGATGGTGACCACTCTCCTACCATCATTGCGCCTATGGCAATGAGCTTGCAGAGGATTTGTAGGAATGAAATTTTCTGCTATTTATCAGCAATTTTACTACTTTCAGCGGATTCAGTGGATTACTTTCAGCGGACTGCACTCCATGTAAACAATTGAAGTACTTCGTGAGCTCGGAAAATTCGGTCTTTGCATTTGAGAACGACTTTTTTTCACATCAAACCAAGCAAATATTTAAAAAGTGAGAACAACCTTGATACCACCCCAAGCCTTTGATAATTATTTAACGCTATACTCCCCACTAATAGAGTGAGGTTTCAGCCCAAGTCTATGTCATGAAACTGGCGAAAGAAAGTACAAGTAATAAGAAGGCTTCTTCTCCACAATTTATTAGAGTTTTTGCACTCAATACTTATGCTTAAACCGATTGGGGAAAAAGAATAAAGAAATGTATTAACATTCACTGATTTCCAAATCCGATGATAGTTTTATTTTTCACTATTTGTGATTATTTGTAGAATAGTATTATATAACTTTTTTACTAGGGGAGGATTTGATCAGCTGAAGATTCCTTAAGGCTGCATATTGAACTACCTGGACCTCTGTTCTATTTGAAATGTTCGCTCCGTAGCACCAGAATTCCGGTTTTAGAATTTTCACCAACAAAGTAACTTTTGCGGAACGATTATATTATAACTCATTATAAATGGACGCCACCAATCAGCCTCAAAGGCAAGTAAAGATCTAAATATAGTCAATCTCAACTGTTTTCATTGAGAGGTATTGCATATATATTTAGACCGATCACATTCAAAATCACAATTTCATCCGTTCAAAATAATTTACTTTTAATATCGAGAGAATTTTTCATGAATCTGCCATAAGTACATCATTCTTGAATAACAGCTGAATCTGAATCATTAATCTGATCCGGGGCGTGTCCTCATTATCCCCTTGAGACTAATGAAATTAATTCCATCTTCTCCTAATAGTTACCAGCTATCGTTAGGGGAAGACTGTTTGTTCATAAAGTAAAAATTACTAATTCCATCGACCTAAATGTAAAAAGCCTTTCAAGTAGATTGTGGGATTCAAAATAAGGAGTTTATTATTTGTTGCTTGTGCAAGGAAAGCAGAAAGGCTTAGGACATGTTCTCTTTCCGAGAGAATAATTCACCGTTGTCTGCATTACTTACATTATTATTTTGATTAGCGCTCTACCGTTTAAGGTAGGAATAGGTGGGCATAAAATACTTCAGTTCGTACACAGCAGGATGGGCATATCTTTCAACTGATCTTTCCTTATGATCTTCATACTTCATGCCACTAATCATTCAACACGAACTGCCTATTTTCTTCACCATGCTTCCCCGATTGCCTTTCAGATTTCCTTCCTTAACCAAGTCCTTAAAAATACCACCCTCCAATTCCGTTCCACCTGCTCACTCGGTTTCTTACTATTAACTTCAATCAACTTTATATATTCCCCTATTATTACCAGCACACTCTCTTTTTTCCAATTTCTCCTCCCCCTCACCTTCTCCTTCTTTCTCCTCTCCCAAGTCTCAAAATTCGCAAATATATTTCCAACCTTTTTCCTAAGTTTTGGCACCAGATTTCTACTCTTGAATGAACTTAGGCGAAGTAGGTATCTGATTCGAGCCAAGAAATTAATTACCAACAACGCAGCGTCCAAAACGTTAAATATGGTTCCACAGCACCCACGAGGAAAATTCCAGACGAATTTCCACTCTGCTAGAAAGTACTCAAAAAGTCATTCTCACCCACTCCCGCCGGGATGGAAATGCTTCCCCTTTTGCCCCGTCACGTCGAATATCTCCATTCCTCCGCCTCACGACACCCTTTCCCTTCATTTTCAACGCGGTAACTCCCTTCATTTACCTCACCCCCACCAACGCTCAAACCTTCTCCTTCCCTCTGGGGTGGGTTAGGTTGAGGAGGGTGGAAGAAAGAGATCTCGAATGCACCAAAAGACTATATGACCCGTAAGAGGCGTAAGGGGTGGTGGCGGTATGGGGTTGAACTGTAGGTAGGAAAGGAAGAGGCGAATGAGAGAAAGAGAGGCAGAGAGAGAGTTTTAACCCTTGCAGAAAATTTCCTTCTTCTTAAACCCCCTTTCCTTCCTACCCCACCTGTCTCACCCGTACCTCCCCACCCCTCTCACATTTTGCTCCGTTGAAATATAAATCAGAGAGAGAGAGAATCCGGGAGAAATAGCTGGGAATTCGCCGTGGATATATTTTTTATCCCTGTTTACATAAGAGGAGAGACATCGGAGCCGAGGAGAATTTATCGGGTTTCCGTTTTAATTAGTTTCAGTTTGAAAATAAAATTCTCCCCAAAAACTCACCCCCCCATCTCCGCTTTCTCCCCCCCCCCCCCCCCCCACAGCAAATACAAATCCCTCCCCGGCCGTTTGAAATTGAAGGTATTTTCAATGTTCCCGGAGCGAGTGAGGGAACGGAGCGACTCTGAGGCATTCGGAAAATATTTTGATTTGACGCGGGCGTTTGCCTTTGGGGCATTGGATTTCATTTCACGAATTAACGTGAGGGCGGAGGAAGAGAGAGCTTCTGCGCAATTTTGAGGTTAAACAAAGACGAATGAGGCACTGCGTGATGACTCCCAAACTTCAATTCCATTTCATAAGGTTTTCTAAGCATGTGGTGTCACGAAAGAACGATGAAGATCAAATATAACGACCGATTGACAGAAAAGAGAAGCCATATGGAAGAGGAAACATCTGAGCACGAAAGTGATCAAAGAGCAAAGCGAAGTCGAAGAGGATGATATGGGAGCATCAATATAAAGATCGGAATTTGACGCAGCAGTAAGGGACCTTCGCATGAATAAGGCTTCTGGAATTGATGATATTCCTGCAGAACTAATTAAAAATGCAGGAGAGAAGACATTAACTCATCTTTACAAAGCCATCTGCGACATATACTCAACAGCAGAAACACCCAGGGACTTCGAGAAAAACATCATCATTCCTATTCCCAAAAAGAAGAGAACGGAGAAATGCAAATGTTTTATAACTATAAGCCTGATAACACATGCATCGAAGATATTGACAAGGATCATCTACAGAAGAATAGAACGAAAAGCAGAGGAGGTCTTGGATGAAGATCAATTTGGATTCAGAAAAAGTAAGGGTACAAGAGAGGCAATATTGGCCCTTAGGCTACTCATAGAGAAGAGAATGGAGAAGAGCAAACCGACCTACATTTCATTTGTGGATTTAGAAGAGGCTTTTGACAACGTGGATTGGAATTTAATTCTTGGACTTCTGAAAGGAATTGGAGTGTCCTACAATGACTGAAGAATTATCCACAGTTTGTATAAAAACCAAGTAGCTTCGATTAAATCTGGACCCAGCTGTGAAGAAGTAAGAATAAGGAAAGGAGTGAGATAAGGCTGTGCACCTTCTCCAGTAGTTTTTAATGTTTACATCGAGGAAGCCATCAATGAAATCAAAGAGAAGTCTTCTGGGGTGAATATTCATGGAGAAAAAATTAGCATGCTGAGATTCGCTGATGACATAGCACTCGTAGCAGAGACAGAGAGGGATCTGAATAAGATGCTGATAACCATGGAAAGAGCAATGGCCAGATATCAGCTGAAGATAAATAAGAAGAAGACTAAGATACTGGTGGGCAGCAAGAGAGAAGATGCCAAAACCAATGATAAACTAGGAAAACAAAAGCTGAAAGAGGTGAAAGAGTTGTGTTACCTTGGAAGCCGAGTAACCAACGATGGGCGAAGCAAGGGTCAGTAGAATAGCTCAGGCAAAGAGGGCATTCTACCAAAAGAAGAACCTACTTAAAATACAAGGTTGGAAATAATGAAGCAATTCATCAAAACGTATATTTGTTGCATGTTTATTTACGGGCAGTGAGGCATGGATGATGACAGAAGCGAATAAGAAAAGGGTGGGAACATTTGAAATGTGCTGCTTCAGAAGAATTATGAAGATTAAATGGATCGACCGAGCAAGTAACGAGGAAGTTCTCCGAAGAGTGGGAGAAAAGAGAAGTCTTCTGAATACCCTAAGATGAAGACGGGACAACTTAATCGGCCATATCCTAAGACACGATGATCTGATAAAGACAATCGTTAAAGGAATAGTGGATGGGAAGAATGGCAAAGGAAGGCCTCGAGTGAGATATATGGAACAAGTGATTAAGGATGTGAAAGAGAAGAAATACGTAAATATGAAGAGATTATCCGATAGAAGAACTCAGTCAGGAGAGCTGCGTCAAACCATCTGAGGATTGATGACTGATAACGATGATGAAAAAGGGAAGGAGAAACGATAAGTTTGATGAAAGATCAAAAAACCGAATTGGTCATATCTGGAGAAGTCGGCCATGAAGTTAGTCGCTGAGGGAAAATTGAACGGCAAGAATGGAATATGGTCGAGAAAGGTCCCGTATGGCATGTATTAGGCAAACAGTAAAGGATTTAAAAGAATCCTGAGGGGAAGGGTGAGTGGATAGAGCGTTTGACTCTAAACCGGAGTTCCCGGGTTCTAACCCCGGGAGAGGACTTTGAACTAACCCAACTGACCCAGAGTTGCGTAATTTCATGGCCATTAGGTCTTTATGGGAAACTGCAGGTGGCACAAGGAAAACAACTGGCCCCCTACCTTGATACGTGAATTTCATATGCTAGGCGTGTGAAATTTTTACCAAGCTCAACCTTCACTAACCAGACCAACTTTAGGATTGGATAGAACACACATAAATTTGGCCTAGTTATGTTATTAAAAGCAAAATATCTTCCAATTAATGTAGCTAAGTTCACTTCATACTTTAAGAGTATGATTGCAGATATTTTTCCTAAGCAAGAGTCTGAAAGGATATGCGCAGAAATATCTTGAATAATATATTCCAGTTTCCGAACACAGTAATACATCCATTCCAACGGAGTCAAGGGAACTTACATTTTTATGCCTGACCTACAATATATTTACCTTAATTTAACGGGTAGAAAAGTTTGATGCCGAGTTATAATAGATTATGTATTGCTGGAAGAAGCCATTTTAAGGCTATTACAAGTTGCATTCTTGTTTGTAATCTCCATCAAGAGTACGATTATCAGTTTATGGGAATCGACTGGGGAAGCACTTTCGTTGAAAGTTGACTGAGAAAAAATGTACCCTGAATTTGAAATAGAATTTGGTACTTCAGCTCATCAAGCAAATGCTCAGGCCACCACAATACCCAGAATTCCTGATCCCAAAGTCAATATGTATTAGTATAAGAAACAAGTCCCATTCACCTAACGGTCAATCAAAGATTTTCCTTCCAATTTTTTTCCAAAGAAGATCCTCTTAATGCGGAATTGGGATTAAAAATGCCACTGTTCACGGAGCTAGATCCTATAAAATATCGTGAAGGTCGATAAACCACTACCATTAAATTTTTATCGTCCACTGAGAATTGAAAGCAAGTTTTTTAGAAATAAAGGTACATGTTCGATTCGACTTTTAAACTGGAGAGGTTTATTGAGGTACTTTCGTGAAGGTGCTTGACCACACGCCATCAGATCCACACTGCTTAACGCGGGTTGTAGTGGCATCGCTTCTAGACAGTAGTGCGGACTTCATACTGTTCCCCTTCGATGACACCTCCTCTAGGGAACCACCCTTGGTCAGCGCCGCCAGGCCAGGTCGTCTTGGCCACCATTTGACACCGGATTTGTAAGCGAGGGAATACCAACCTAACAAGTGCATCGAAAGCATTACTCACGATGCTGAGAGGACTAAGAGGGAATTCATATGATCCAAAATGCGTTGGACCACTTATCTCCGTAATACACTACATAACTACGTTGGTTTCACCAGATGATATAAACAAATATTCAAGCAGTAATTTTCAAACAAATCCTCGTATATGTTTCTTATCGTGGAAGCTTAACATTAAAAATGGAGTTTTTTTTTACCTAGTGTCAATAGTGGTACAAGGGTTCAGCAATAACCCACTATGGATATGGATTTTTAGGGAATGTATGAAGCAAAATTACTTTGACACTGATTTTTAAGCTCTCACCCTCAGTTCATTCACGCAAGCATCACGACAAGATTTTTTCTCTGCTGTTGAGATAAGGCCAATTGGACTGTCTTTGACTCGCCTTACGACGTTCTGGATTCCCGCATAGAAATGCTGTTACGAGGGGATTACGCGGAACGCAAAAAGCAATAAAGACAGAAATATGAATTCAGTCGAAAATCGTTGATTTTTAGACACCCTTTGCGTAGAGGTCGAGACTGAGCACTTATGGTTGTGCACGTGAGTGCCGCGAAGCAAATGCGGTAAAAACGGGGAGGAAACGGAGAATGTGATATTTTTACGAGTTTCTCCAAAAAAATTTCAGAATACGCGAGGGGGGATGAAGGCCGTCGTAGATGATGCAAGAGAGTGTACATGGTGAATTTCTTGGTCGAATGGGAATATTATTGGTTTAGGTAAGGCTGGGACACACTCAACGCCTTCGTGACCGTGAAAACGTCCGGTCAGAGGACACAATTCGAACCAGTTATACATCTACATAATACCCTGCAAGCCACCACAAAGGTGTGCGGCAGGGGGTGAACTGTCACCAAACATGCACTACATATCATGCATAAAAAAAGAATTAGTTATTAGGATTATTCTGGGTTATAAGGCAAAACGTAATATAATATTGGCTCTATTCATTGTATGATGATCATCACAACTCAGCAACCCTTTGATTGGCGTGACGCAGCTCTCTACTCGTATCTCCTATCAGCTAATATTTTTATACTTTTTCTCTTTCATATCCTTCATAACTTGTTATATACATCTCATGCGAGACCTTTCTTTGACATTCTTCCCGTTCACCGGTCCTTCGGCGATTGCATTCATCAAGCCATGATGGTCTTCATGATATGGCCCATAATGCTGCGCAATCTTCTACTTAGACTTTCTAAGAGCCTCTTTTACTCTACTATTCTTCGCAATTCTACGTTTCTCACTCGGTCGATCCATTTAATCTTCATCATTCTCTGCACTACCACCGTTTTATGATGCACGGTACAATATGGAAAAATATTCCTTCACTGCCCCAACCCCACTTGAATGAAGCCTGCAACCAACCTAGGGTGAGGGGAAGAAATTTCAGGGGCCGCGGAAGGATGAGGTTGATGAGGGTCGCTTCCCAGGTACTGTGAGGGATTCTCCCGAACCCCCGCGCAAACTTCTCCTCCCCCTACCACCCTCCCGTCCGGAAACTTAACATCCCTCCCCTTTTCACCTCCGAAATCTCCCCCGGAAACCCCCCTGCACACACCCCCTCGCGGCCACCCTCCATCCATCGTGATGCCGCGCCTCACCTTCCTCCCCCTTCATCCCGCAGAACCTCCCCCTCCTCTCTCCCCCGCATCCACTACTCCCCCCTTATAACCCGCCTTGTTTTCCTTGGCGCTGGATGAAGATAAACACGGCGTGGATGAGGTGAGGGGGGGAGGAGGCGACTTGAGACGAAGTGGAGGAGGATGATATTACGGCAGCGGGGGTTGTCGGGAAGGGAGAGTCTTCTGAGGAGGTGTGTGCGTGTGGGTGGGGGTTGGGAGGAAGGGAAGGGATTTCGGGAGGGCCTCTTTTGGGGTAGAGGGGAGCGATAGATATCCTTCTCACCACGTGATCTGTTTACCGGAAGTGCTTCATCCTTCCCTTTGTCCCTAGTTCGCGAAATAAGCCCTTCTCGCTCGCAGCCCCTCCTTCTCGTCCCTCTCTCTACCCCTTATTGCATTCCTACTCCTCTCCACGCACTTCGAAGCCTCACTCGAAGAATAACAGGGAATAATATTGAAGCTAATCTCCCTCCTGCTTTTGGCGACTTGATCAAGAGTATAGGTAATATGAAAGAAAGTAATGCCGAAAAGACGGTTTCAAATTTCATTCCCGCACGGAAAACCATGATGATATTTGGTATCATAATCTGGTAGGAGGGTCGGCAGGTCGGTGGCAATATTTGTTGCATTAAAAAACGGGGTGCTGGATTGAAAATCAACCTCTGTCGAACGCCCGGTTCGTGGCATGTGAAGTACGTCGTAACCATAGAATAATCCACGTATGGAATCCACGTATGGAATCATCCACGGTTATTTGTCATTAAATTGGTGGATGCTGTTATTTTTAGCGCGAAAGTTGTGAGCATTACTTTGTAAGCACCATTGAAAAAGGCAATATTGTCTTAAGTTATTCAGGGGAGACGACCGACAGCTAAGGTCATTTGCACCGTTTAGGATAGGTGGGTAATTGTAGGAGTTTTCAGGGAACGGAGGAAGGGTGGAGAAAAACCCGGCGACGGCATTAACCTACTCATAACGAAAGGCATCAAGGGGACCACGGCTTAACGTCCCATCCGAAGGACGGAGTACTGAACTTGAAATTCCATTCCACTAGGTACTCAAGTGGGGAACCGGTTTTCCACTGAAAAATCCGCTACTGCCTGGAATCGAACCCGGACCCTTGGGATGGGAGGCCAATACTCTAGCCACCACACCAACGCGATCCCCTATTGTCTTCAATTGCCGATGAAGATAGATTAATGCGTGCATGATGGAATATTCCCGCTTCTCGATGGAATCTTTTACGTGGGTGGCATGGTCTATACATAATTTAGATTCTTTGCGACACACATATTTTAAGAATCATTCGATAAGACAGTGGATAATAATTGTTGTTAGACGGCGATGTCTTCATGTGGAAATGCTTTTTTCTATTCCTTTATGAAACACATACAAAAGATCAAGAAAATTCTCCCAAAAAGTAAGCTCCTCTCAGTAGGCGTAGATTCCTTGGAAATATTTTTACTCACACTTTACAAGAGACTAAATTCGGATCTCAATATCAACGGATTAATACAGGTATGAGACACATTGAGCCCTCCGTATTTTATCATCTTAATCATTGAGGCGTGAGACAGTTTTTACTACACACTTGGAATGAATCCTGTCAATCAAGGGTCCCTCACCCAGACACGAAATCGCTATTGAATTCACGAGTCCAACAGATGGACCCAAAAACTTTTATTTAATAAAATTATTTTATTCTACGCTTAGATATTCCCATAATAATATAGGAAAACATCAAAAGTTCACCAGTGACATAATCTAATCTAATCACTAATTCTCACCCCCTGGTGTGCGATAACCTCTTTGTCCCCCGTAGGAGCGGTGGATTCCCTCCATGCTGTCATTGAGAGAGCTGTAAAAGACATGTTCCCTATTGTACAAAATGGGAATAAAATATTCCCCTCCTGGTTTAAGGACACTATTCCCATCCATGGTAATAAGAACCACGCTCGATACCTACAAAAGTCCTTCCCGAATGAGAAAACTCCGCGCTCTTTCATTGAAGTACCCCCTCACTCAAAGACACCTATGACTCCTAGCACCTATGACGAAGACACCTAGGTCCTATGAGTCTAGACTATGAACAGTATACCCAGGCTGTATACCTAGTGCCTAGCACCTATGACAAAGACACCTAGGTCCTATGAATCCAGACTATGAACAGTATACCCAGGCTGTACACCTTGCACTCACTGCCCAAAATTTCTGGTCTTTCATAAGTCATCTCTGTAATCGTATTCCAATTCTTAAAGCAGTGTCTTATAAAGTTATGAATTCCGTGAGTTCTGAGTGGCCAACTTTGTTTCCCAATTTTTTTTTGGTTATTCTAATGCCTTCAGTCAAGAACTTTGCTATCTGTGACTACTCTCTTATTACAAATAGTAATAAACGCCTATAAAAATACAGATCGATCCCCGGGAGGTCTTTGAAGATCTCTGTAAAATCCCCCTCTAGCGTTCCCCAGGCTCCGACGGTCAACCTTATCTTTGTGTGTATGAGGATGTATGAGGCTGCGCCTATTTAATCGGAGCTTTTCCCTTAATACTTTTCCAACACACTGGGATATGGATAACGTGATTTACATATATATAACTGGAACCAAAGGTAATGCCTCAACTTACCATCCAATATTTTTATTTCCCATCCTATCTTCAGTTTGCGAGAGAATTATTCTTAACAGACTCTTTTGCATTACATCTTCCCTTCTGAATGATGTAGTTTTTGGGATTTTTCCGCGGATAGTGGTTGTCTACTAACGCTTCCCCTCCGCTGCTGGAGGCCTCTTCAGGGTATGAAGAGGCCTCCACCCTGAAGAGGCATCCAGCAGCGGAGGGGAAACGTTGATAGACAACCACGTATCTGAGGGGAAATACCCAAAAACTACATCATTCAGAAGACATGGACAGCGAAACATTTCATGAATCTTCTCTTCTGTTCAACAATCAACATGGTTTCCTTCTAGGACGTTCATATCCGACCAACTTAACAGTCTTACAACACCATGCAGTCAGCTCAGTAGCTAAAAATGTAAAATTAGATTCAAAAGCTTTCGAATCCCTCGATCGCATCCCTCTTACATAAACTCAGTCAACGTTTTATCCTACACGGAGATTTTTTCATTCTTTTGGAATCCTTTCTTAGCAATTGAAGTCACAGTGCTGTACATACTTTCTGGGATTTCACCCCACTGGACCTTAGTCACGTCTGGCTTTCCCTAGGTCGTGTCTTTGGGGCATATTTCTTAAATCTTTTCTTTGCGTATGTAGGCTTGATTGTTCCATCCTCCGAAGATCATATATTACTTTATGCTGGCGGCTGCAAAATATATAAACAAATTCATAAGCCCTTGGACTGCGCTGAATTTTAGGACGCTTTGAAGAAAACTGGAAAAGGGTTCAGCGCTTCAGGCTTTAATTGAACATAATGATCATTAATTAATAACAGCACACTCATTTTTACCAATAAAATCACCATTTAACTTCAACTACGTAATGTATTCTGTACCTACCGCTTAATCGTGCCATGGCCAGGAATGATCTTGGCGTTTTGAGAGTTCACATGCAAGTTCTACGATCATATCTACGTAATATTGAGAAAAAATGTATCTCTGTTACGCCTCCCTCTATCACTTTACGTAAAATACACACGCGCTAGCACTGCATTCCTATTTTGTTTTCAATTTGTGTTTGAAAAATTAATTTCAATATCAATTGAGAAAAATACTTTAAAAGGAGTTGCAGAACTGTATAATATGGCAAGTATTAAAACATAATTTATGACGACTTCTGAACTTTGACAGGCTGTGGGGTGAGGAAAGCCTACATCACGTCAAGTCCAAGGGGATCTCTCAATTGTGTACCTACCTTCTATGCATGTCATTTCTGCGATGCGTAACATCTTTTGCAATTCTTACGGAGTTTGAAAAGTCCCGGTTTCAACTGCTTTTCTCAGTGTTGACGATTTTTCGGACAAATGGGGATTTCAATTGGTTCTCGCGTACGCCGCCAATGTCTTTGGCGCTAATTTTTTTCCATCCCAGTAAAATTCAAACAGTTTTGCCAAAGCGCTGAATATAATAAGAGCAAATCGGGATGTGCTGATTTCGGAAAGTATTATGCCCACAACACGAGGAAAATGATGCAGACTCCACTTTTTAGCCTAATACGTAACTATATTACCATACACATGTAGAATATTGAAGTGCATTAAAAATTACATCAACGTTACTCCTTTATGGATGATTTCTTGGGCTGTGAAAATGCAAGTAGAAAGCAAAAATGGCCATAGAGAAAAAAGAAAGAAAAGAGACTATGCAGAAAAAAGGGAAAAGTATAGGAGAGACGGCGAGTCAAGTCAATTAACAAGTTAAGTCCCAATTTTTTCCAAATGAGAAGGTATTCCTAAAAACGAGCTGAAGTTTACGCATCAGAAATAATTCATACGACAAATGCAAACAACATTGGGGAGGAGGAAAAAGTAAGCAAATTGGATTTTCGGACTTAAAAAAAGTTCTCCACATAAAATTAGGCGGAAGTAAATTTCTTGTGAGTTAACCGTTATTTAGTATTTGGCCTGAATGTGAATGACGGTGGGGAGGAAAGAAAAGCAGTGGTGGGTGGGTGGAAGGGAAGAAATGAAGGCAGTGAGAAGGAGAAAGAGAGAGAGAGGGAGGAAGAGGGCCGTGAAAGACGACGTGTGCGTAGGGAACGGTGGGAATGGAGACTAAATGTGAATGAGAGATAGAAAAAGTAAGGGATGTGGAGAAGGGAAGAGCTAAGTGCGCTCACAAAGTATGATGCTATGAAGGGATAGGAAACATGGAGAACCATTCCGAAAGCAGAGAGTAAAGAGTTGGAATGGGAATGCAAATTGACCGAAACATAGTGTATATTTCAGTTGCCAATTGTTTGTCAAATGTACTGAGTAGAATGGACCAGGACATCGTAGCCATACTTACGGTCGAGGGACTTACATCTTTACGGTCGAGGGACTTAAAAAAAACACAGTTATCTCAGTATTATTCTATTCAATTGAACCTTAATAATGTTTGCTACCGAAGGATGATGAAGATAAAATGGATCGAAGAGTGGGAGAAAAGAGAAGTTGCTGAAAACTCTAAAAAGAAGACGGGTCAACTTAATCGGCCATATCTTGAGACACGATGGCCTGATAAAGACAATCGTCGAGGGAAAAGTGAGCGGGAAGAATGGAAGAGGCAGGCTTCGTATGAACTATATTGAACAAGTTGCGAAGGATGTAAAAGATAAGAATTACATTTATATGAAGACTGATAGAAGAATCGAGTGGAGAGCTGAGTCAAACCAATCCAAGGATTGTTGACAGATGATGATGAATAATGTTGCATCAACAGAATTACTCCCTCCAGCTCTATCTTTTTCCTTCGACCACCTACAAAATAACATGGTAATAATAGCAAAAATATGTGTAATAAAAATATTTCTATACCATGCATGCACGTTATTATTAGATAAACTTAAAATATACCTACTGCGTCAGGTAAAATAATTATTATATAATGGAACTACTCGTCCTAGATTTCGAGTCACCAGGGAATCACATCAGCTTATACATTAGGGTGGCGAGTTGGACATTATGTTTTCGCGTCAGCTTTTTGTACTGTGAAATGAAATCGCTCAAAAATATACTTCAATCAATTCTTTAGTTGCAACCAAAAGATGCTAATCTTAGGGTTCCATCAGTTTCATAGGGAACTGGTGTTGTTTCTAAGAAAGTAGTAGGTTTTGAACAAAACCCATAAAAAATAGAATTAATCCACAATAAGTCTCGAATAAGCCTCCATTAATGTCTAGAGATTCCTTGGAAAATCTCATTATTAACGTTTCAAAGAAAGGGCTTCAAGCTGAGAGCTCAAGTGGGAATATGCCATAAACTTAATTTCTTGTATAAAATGTGAAAAATAATGACCAAAATAATGACAAAAACAATAAAGTGAAAGGGAGTTCAGAGAGTTAATGACCACCTCCATTCCTTAGTCATGACATGAGAGACTCTTCACATTCAAGTATCTTAAGTGAGCGCATTGCGGCACCCGGTACCTTGCAGCACAGTCTTAAGAGTGAGATACAGCTTATATGCGGTAATCTCCTGCTTCGCGCACTCTGGAACCATGAATATATTAGCCTTAATTAAAGGAAGACCATGCCGTGAAGCTGTTTTTGCGGCAGATTTATCTTCTGCATCCAAGGTGGCCATCCATGAATGAAATAAGAGAACATCCACTCTGACTGCGACTGGCACTACCTGCAGAGTGCGAAGCAATGGGAAATGAGAATTGAATGAAAAACCAAATTTAATAGTGGAGAGAAGCGATCGCATGCAAGGTCCCGTACCGTCACACCCAGCCCCTAGCCTCTTCTAGGTAGGTCCAGATACAGGGAACTCTCCTCTTGCCAGGCTCCGCATCTCACCTTCTCCCCACACACCCTGACACGGAGGGATATTACGAAACTACTTTGCACACCTTACGCATCCCGCAACGGCCATTACGGCAGCACTCCCATCATTCTCCGGCAAAGGAGGAGATTTTAGCTCCACGGGTTGAGTCGGTCGTGTGTGTGTGTGTGTGTGGACGCGGGTTTGCTCAGGGGTGGCGTCGAGAGGACACAGGGCCGGCGTGGGGAGGGGGTTGAGAGAGAGCGAGGGGCATGTAAAAGTTTGATTAGTTCTTCAGCCTCCCGGCTCCTCTCATCCACCGCGGTCCCTTCCTCTTCCACGGCCCCACCTCTCGGGGCAAATCCTTCCCTAGCTTTCTTCCCAGACTCCGGCCGGCACGGATACGCGCGCACGCATAGACTCACAAAATCCCCTTTGTCTCCCCCCCCACCAACCCTCCTTCCTCTTACCCACCCGCTCCGTAACGGAGCCACACCCGGGGTCCCAAAACCTCCCTTTTGCAGAAAACCCCTTCCACCCAGCCTCATCCCTTTTCCATCCCCACACGCTTTCTTGGACGCTGGTCATTTTTCTCCGACGGAATTCAATCTTCCTTCTACCGGAACCTCTAGGCTGCTCCTCCATTCCTCCCTCTCTCCGTCCCCCCCTTTTCTTTCCACCCTCGGCCTTCTTATAAGACCCCAATAGCCCTTAAGACGGCCTCCTCCTCCTCCTTCCCGCCCCGAATCTCTCCAGCCCCCTCCTCCTCCTTGTGGAATATCTACGGTCAAGGATTGCCCTCCATCTATATGCTATCCTGATACTCCTCCTTCCCCCGTCCTCTTCTTCCCTAAATTCCATTTTCTTTCGAAGGCTTCGCTCCTTCCCCTCACCCCTTTCCTCCCCTCTTCACCTCACCTCTCCTCCCCTACAAGTCCCCATACAAGTTTTCCACGAAATATTGCCCTCTCTCATTCCCGCAGTACGCATTCCTTCGAGAGTGTGTTTTCGTTCTCATTACTGATAGGCCCCCAAACTGTAAATCAGTGCCTGATCATCATTTATTTCAATGATTCAAGCATCCCATGTGTGACTACATAATTATGTGTACTTATGTACCCATGAGGGAAACTAATCTGCAAAACACTTATTTATTTATTCAATTACTTGCGTTGAATCTCCAGTATACAACTTAATAAATAAACCTATGCCGCAAAATGTGGAAAATGGATAAATTAGGGCATACGTGCAGCCTTTCTTTTCTGCATAGTTTAAGGTTTGCTAAAGATTAAGGGTATGCTTTCTGTCACACATCTAGAAGAATTTTCAATAGTATGTAAAATTGAGAAAAAATATTTATATATTAAGTAAAACTTTGCCTATGTTCACTTGATGGTATTCCATCGTCAACCTTTTTATTGCGTAAACCGTAACAAATACCACAAAATAGGAAAGCCACTACACGACCCGGGTTTCGACGATTGATCGTCATCATCAGGTGAATATTCCTGATGATGACGATCAATTGTCGAAACCCGGGTGTGTAGTGGGTTTTTTATTTTGTAATATTTGTAACAGTTTACGCACACAAACAGGTTATTTAGATATTTTTTCGAGCTAAGCGGAAGATATGTTTCTAACATTTACTCTTAGATAAATTATACAATGGAAAAATCATAGAGCCTGAATTTCTTTCATGCCGCCAATAAAAAGGTGAAGACGGCAACTCATTAAGAATTGTGTATTTGAAGAAGGTTGAAATGTTGAATGGAAAACGAATTGAAAATGTTATGAGAGCAAGGTCTTAAATTTGGAACTCGATCACGGATCTTCATCGTGCGGTCGCATTATTGCTGTTTCTGAATTTCGTTTTGGGGAAATGTACATGCAACGCAACTTCAAATTTTGTCCGGCACTACAAGCTACTGATATCACTTGGAAAAGTATGCCGCTGGGGCGGTCATTGTTGTCTATACACTTCCAGATGAGTTTGTATAATCAATAACAATAGCCATGACGAGAAAGAATGACCACCTTGGTACTAATTACAATTCTACTGATACGTTTAATACGTAGGAAGGTGAGGCATTGTTTGTGGTTGAGACAACTTGAGACGAGTCAGATAAGGGAGTTCTTTTTTCTCAGGGGATATCCTTTTTTAATTGTTTAGTTCCACATATCGAACATCGATTTATGTCCTTATTTCAACTTTGGTTTGAAATGTTTTTACTATAGAAAAAACGGTGAGACGAATATCAATTCAATGCTAGCCTCAACATATCCACTGGTAGCGGCAGTAGCGGAGCACAAGCTAAGACTAAGCGAAACAATCTAGCTACTTGGGCTTTGCGATGGTGTGGGAAGATCAGAGCAAATCACCGTGGTGAATGAGGTGTTTCCTCGAAGGAGAAAACTAATGATAGGGCTACGGTGGCTGAGTACGGGCGTTAAGAAAATACACTTGCGGTGGCATTCAGAGTGTTACGGAGATGCAGAAAAGCCAAACTGGAGCGTGGCATCGTATGGAGATGAAACGTGGACTTCGAGGGTGAGAGAGTGAAGAAAACCTGGCGGCTTCTCATATTTGGGTAACGAGAAGGTAGAGAGGGGAAAGGAGTACAAAGGAAGAAGTGAGAAAAATATAGGGGATGAGAATTTAGAGGAGAAATTGAGAGGAGAAAGGGCGAGTGGATGAATAGTGTTTTAAGGGTCGTAATGAAGGAGAGAATATTTTGTCAAACGCGGAAGTGTGATGTGTAGAAATTGAAGTTTGGATGTAGGTGACAGGGATTACTAAAAAAAAGAAGGGTATCATTTAAAAAGATTGGTTTATCCCGCGGCGTGGAGGAATTTAGAAGTACATACTTATTTGATATTCATATATGCCATATCTTATCCGATGTACTATTAATAATTATAACAGTTACATTATTAATGTATTAGTATATAAATTTTCTTGGTAGTATATGTTTCTTTGAAATGCAATATAATATAATAATTTTTTGAATAAATAAATAAAAATCCGCCGGATTTCATTATCTAAGCGTTAATGTGAAAATATGAACCTGCCGTGATTTTTTATAGTTTTAGCTGAGAGCAACCAGCCTATTCACGTATTCTGGGAAGAATAGAGTTTATTATTGCTATAAAAATACTGCTACATTCTATTATTAATCATAAAATTACACCATCTCATTTCTTTGAATTTTTATTCAATGGATACAATTCCATCTATTCCTAATTTCTGAGGTCGGTGGATTAGCACTTAATACCACAAGCACTTGCTCGCATGTTGCCATTTACATGAAGGTAACTCCCACATTCCCAAACTATCACCCTTTGGACCGACTAAAAGCCGAAAAGCTTTATTTGCTGTCACCTTCTCAGTCCTAGGAAAGTCTCCACCCGCAAAATCAGACTGCGGGCAGCGGAAGAGAACTTCCAACACTCCACACATCGCGCATAACTCCGAAAGGAGGCGTGAAGACTGAGGAGAGACTTTCATTTCCCACCCGACCCTCCCTCACCTTATACCTTATGCACACACATACAGAGTCCTACCCGCTTTACGCCCTGTCTCCGCTGTTGCGCGAGCGGAATTAGCGGCCCTTGAAGACTCCGCTGCCGCTCCCTCGCCACCGCCGCGGGCGAGGTGAAAGACGAGTAGTTTCGGACAGTGTGTGGAGGGTAGGTGCGAGGAGGCGCGGAGGGATTTGCGCGAAGTTGGAGTAGGATGGGATAATAGTGGGGGGGTTCCGCAGGGAACGGGACGGGGGAGAGAATGCGGACGTTAAGTCGGACAGCGGATAGGGAAGGAGAAGAGAGAGATGGGGGGAAGGAAGGTAAAAGGGGGTGGGGACTCGGGTGCTTTGGAACCTGGGCGATGGATGACAGTGTCCACGGCAAGAACCTGAGAATTTGTCCAACGTCTGGTGTAATGCATGGCCGGTCCCGGTCGTTTGAGGAGGAGACGGAGTTTGAGGGAGAAAGGGTGAGAGAGATGGGGTGAAGGAATAAGGATAGAGGGGGGGAGGAGTGGAGAAAAAGAAAGACAAGTTTCGTTTCGGACGGCGGGATACCTTTTTTTTTAACGTTCGGCGCTGGGTGGAGGATGTGTGCACCCGTGTGGTTGATTGTAGGGTGTGGCGGTCTGGGTAGCGCGGGTGTGGACCGTTAGGGGGAGGTGTGTGAGCGTGTTGCGTGTGTGTTGTGTGTTGGGGGAGGAAAAGGAGACTTTGAGTTGTGATTGCCTGTGTGTGACTGCTATGGTCTATTTGCTTCGGGTGTTTTCCCTCCATCATCAATCGAAAGGAGCCTCCGGTACCCCTGCCTCTCTCTCTCCCTCTTATTTTTTCCAACCTCTCCCTCGTCTGCCGCCTCCCTTTCTTTTTTCCGTCACTAAAAACTGGCACCGAGGGGAAGGAGTCGCCCATTTGTTGCGAGGGCTTGTCCGATGCAACCGCGTAACTTTCGCGCCGATATCTCTTTCCTCCGGCGAAGCAGCGGACCTATAAGGGAGGAGGAAAGGATCACCACCTCACTGAGATCGTCGGAGAGCCTTCGTGGGGCTGTAATCGTCGTTTTATAATGCTTGGACTTCAATTACCGTACATACTTGCATACAGTTTGAGTTTTTGCGACCAAATTTTACGAGAGAAAAGTAGGTGTCCCGCTATAAAGAAGTAAAACTCCTTCAGAGTCTAAAAACTTGGCTAAAAATTCATAATACTATCGATACGTTTGCGTTTTATAGTGCCAAGTTTGAGACGTAAATACTAAACTTATATTATTTGTACTGGCTGCATTCTTCAATTGCATCCAGCAATGAATTTTAGAAAGACACAAACCACTAATTTCAATAATCAATTTTGCACTTCAGAGCGATTTTATTTATGAAAGAACTAAGAGAAAATAACTTTTTCTGGGTTCAAGCGTAACTGCCAGAATTATATTACGTTACCAATGCTTTAAGAGCGAATAATTTATACTGCATCGACCTGAAAGAGTTACGTCAACAAATATAATGAGCAATACGACGACCACGCAATTCCAAAATTGTTAATAATTCGTTTGGTGTTATAAGGCGTGTCTTTGTTCTTAGTTATAATGCGTATCTTATTTATATGTCTTTAGCGTTATAACGAGTTATAAGTCATAACGCATTTGCGCCTGATTCCGTAAATCAGTAATCTCATTTATTCGTATTAGGAGTTGAGCTGTACACGATGCCGCACTGTGGACGAAAAAATAGTAAAGGTATCTATCTACCTTTACTATTTTTTCGCCGGACTCTGAATGACTCGAATTAAGTTTATACCAGCAGAATGGACCTGGAAAAATGTGATTTTTTTAAACAAAACTTCGTTTTGGATGCTTGTGACAAAAATTGTACGCCTGAAAATATTTAAGAAGCAATCTTAACTCGTGGTAAAAAAAGGATTATGGCAGGGCAAGGGAAGACCGTTGACTGCTAGCTTTTCAAATATTCAGTGCAGTTCTTATTAACGCATCACAATGATCACGGTAAGGGTTCATGATAAAGTGGAAATGGACGAAATATTGATGCCCAGCATTTGTTCTTCCGTAACTCTGGCATAAATGGCATTTTGACATTTATTAAAAAATATGGATATTGGCATTGGCGAGTTATGACGTTACAAATGCAAATTATAACACGTTGATTTTACTTATCTTTCCTTGAATCCATTCTATTTCCATCCTTATATTTTTCTCCCCGGTCTGAAGCGCCTATTAGTTCGGATAGATACGTGAAAACATATGTGAGCTAATGATGTTCCACAAAAATCCCATTGTAGGATAGATAGTCCTTATCTCATAAAAATTAAAAAAATACTCCCTAGTCCTGACGATACGCAGCAGCGAAAGACGATTATATCTTTTATCATACTAAGGTAATATGGTAAGGTAATGGTCCATATTTCGACACGCTAAGGTTTCATGATTAATGTAAAAAAACTGATAGTAGTATAAGGCCCAAAATGTTGCGAAAGATTGCCTGTGATAAGCACAATATTCAATCATGTCTGTTTGGTAATATCTGCACTATTTTTGCAGCAACAACAGTTTGAATAAAAGGTGTAAAAATGTCGGAATTTGGGCCATGGGGCCCAAATTTCGATACAGTTATGCTTCTAATTCCGACACTGTGTGGTTCTTCAGTTTAAGAGCAAAAGCAAAAAACTGGGTACGAAACTGAAATGAAATAAGTTTTATTTACTCAAATGAAAGCAATAATTTCAAAATAATGTGCTTATGACATTATGACAATGCTTGAAAAAATTTACTAGTCATCGCATTCAGGGTAAAAGAAAATTCCACGAAATTTAGCATCTGTCAGCTAGTCCTCATTCCGACACCTGCCGGAATTAGGGACACCACGATCTGTCTAACTCATTCTTCAAATGCTCACTGTGTATCAATTATTTCTCTTTACTATTTATGCTGCACTATAGAGCAATACATAAGCTTTTAAACAATATAAAATATGTATCACTTTATAAAAGTTAAATACCGAAAATTGATTAAAGTGACACTTACCTCAAAACGCACGCCTGACGCACTAAAACACATGTGAATTATACAGACAGCACCATATCCAGGAAAATGTAACTTTTTGCGTCTTCTCATTGATAGATGCCCGTCCGATATTTAATGATACCTGTCAGCCAATTTCAGTACTTTTAGAAATACACCCGGGTGTCCGAATTACGCCCGTGTCGGAATATGGCATAGGTACTACTTTATTATACCTGCGATACTCAGCACTACTCCGGCGCTAATATTCACAGCAGAGCATTTTTATGGTAATTAGGGGACAAAACACAGGATTATAGAGTCATATTTCAGCCTCATAATCCTGAGATTGGTTTGAGGCAGCCCTCAACTAAATTCTTCTATCAGCTTATTTCTTCATATTTACGCATACCTTCTCTTTCACATTCTTCTTCACTTGCTCTATACATCTCATACGAAACCTTCCTTTGCATTTCTTCCCATTGACTTGTCTTCATCAGGCCATCATGTCTCATGACTAATGAGTCATGGCCGATTAAGTTGCCCCGTCTTCTTCTTGGGGTATTCAGAATACTTCTCTTTTCTCACACTCTTCTTAGGAATTCCTCGTTACTTGCTCGGTCGATCCATTTAACCTTCATCATTCTTCTTTAGCACCACATTTAGAATGCTCAATGCTTCAAAAGCCATCGTCATGGATGCCTCACTCACTGCCTCTAAGTCACACGTACTAGTTCCAGGATATTTATGCAGATGTATAATACTCTTACAATAGTCACTAATGGTGAGGTGGCCACAGTATCCAGGCCAGTTACGTACTTGCCAGATAATCTAAAGGTCGCAGGTTTGAATCCCTCCCAGGACAATTATGTTGAAATCGAGGTGAGATGATGTGGTATAACTTGCGGTAAGAGCACCTTAATCTCAAGATTACCACTAGAAAGGAATGCTATGATAAGAAAGATAAATTTGGCATGATGCCTTCCAGGTCATGCAAATTTACAGCAAATATATGCAATACGGCAAATAAAAGTGAATGATAACGACAAGGTAAAAAATGTACTTATGCAGATTCAAATATTTATAAGTCTCATAATCATTACATTATAATTATCACCAATAAAAGATATTAATTTTCACAAATCCCTACTTTCAATAATAAAAGACTTATTCTTTTCATTCTTAAATTGTATCAGATAGTTTTGCCAACTTATTATCTTCCCTCTGGTATTTTTGCTCAGATGATTATTCAGGAGCTCTGAAAATCATAACTTATCAATTTTTTCTTGTTTGATCAATTAAAAAGGGGAAGAATAGAAAAGAGAATTGTGGATTACTGCTCACTCACTTTAAATAAATTTTCCGAATGAAAGCACGATTTAAAAAATAAAAGAAGTCGAACAATTATTAATAATTGGCTGGACGGGAATTATAGAAAAAACACTGAAAGCTTGAAATGTTCAGAACCAATAGCTTTTTTTATACACAAGTTATGGAGAATTTTTTGCTCAATCTAGATTAAGGCCATTGATATATCTGCGGGAGTTACTGACTGAGGAAATTAATCTCGATTAGCTTAGCTACTGCTATCCAGTTTACTAAAAATTTAGTTTTTTCTTCACTTCTTATAAAATACCAATATCAATATTTTTTAATAAATTTCCCCAAACGCTTAACCGAGGCAAATTGGACACTCGGTCCTATACTGAGTTAATTCAAAAATGCAAATGCTTGAAAAGAGATGGGCATTTTTACTCATCCATGAGCGAATTTAACTCGGCTGAAAACACGTTAATTATTTCATACGCTTTTTTGTGCAGGTGAATTTATTTCATGGCAACTTCTTTTATTCTTTTTCGAGGTTTTAAAAATTTCAATTACGGTATAAAAACAAGAATTTTTAATTCCAAGCAAAAACATTGCCCAAATGTTAAGAGAGTTGAATGCAATTATCGTTCGATGAGAAATAAAATTGAAAAATTAATTTGCTCTTTGGGCGCAATTGAAAAAAATGGATTCTCGTTTATTCCTTCGTTAGCATGGTATTTTCATTGTGCTTCATTGATTAAAAAACATCTCTTGACGATGAAAGCATTTAATTTGAGCTTCATTCCAATTTTAAAGCGACGTATATTTCCAGTGGTGACGGTCTGAGAACTTTTGGTCCCTGGTTAACGTACACAGGGAAATTTCGAACGGTGAAAAATCGGCAAATAGATTGCAATTAGGGAAAAGGTAACTCTGGCAAATGGAAACCTGCGCGCCATGTTTACTCATGTTCCGATTTTGAAATTCGTCACAATAACTTCATTTTAAATTTCTCCGAGAGAATGCATTCTAATTTCAGTTGTTGGTGAAAACAACTGGGATCGTTGATTGAATCTCAGATTATCGTTACATTCTGATCAATTTGACTTATGCAGAAACTACTCGTAGAGATGTACCAAATTCTGAAAATAGTCAATTCACCTTCTTGGGCGAACTCGTTTTGCTAAATGCATAATGTAGAATAGAATAAAAATATAATAAGAATCATGCTGGAGTGATAACATTTGCCACATTTTTATACTAGAACTCGGTAAGAAAACACAGGAATTTCATTTATTAACAAATCATGTGTAGACACATTAGATTACAGTTACTAATAGATTTTAATAGCGTTTATAGAGGTAAAAAAACTTGTGATATGCATGGCACTTTCCTACGATGAATGCGCCATGCATATCACAAGAAGATTGATGTGAAATTAGCAGCGAAGTGATACCTATATGCTTAATAATTTCCAAAAACAGGGTATTAAGTACTATATTCACGGGATTCTTATCGCAATGATCAATGGGCCGGATGGAACTTGGAAATAATAACATTTTAATAATTAGATACATACATTAAATTTTAAAAAACTCTACTTTACTAAAAATGAACAATGATAAAACATAATAATACCGGTATCGGATTGGTTTTTAGGTAAGAGTACTGATCTATCATACCGAGGGTCAGGGTTCGAGTCCTGGCTGTGTCAGATTTTTCAATGGCATGCCTGTCCCTACAAGAGTGCTGCTTGGAGGTCATTTAAAAATTAATTATTCCGTCCGTCAAATGGGGCGATTAAACTTGGGCCCCAACGTACCTACTTTTCGTTAACAGTTGGTTAATGTCAATACCGATTTTTCTCTCCGATACCTGTAAAATCACTACCTGTACCCAATTACTACATCAGCAGTCCTCACTCCCTAGAGTGGCTCGACGAAACATAAAACTGGTTTCTACAATTGGCTAACCTCTTAATTGGATATTTACATAATTCCTCTCTTTCAGATATTTTAATACTTGTTCCTTCCTGTTTTTTTGTTGTTTTACGCGTAGCGACAAAAATCCAAGCGATTCACAAAAATATAACGATTTAAACTTATTTTTTTATAACTCGCGATTTATAACTAGTTTTTTATAACTTATAACTCGCAATTCTTCCCATCCACTTGATAAATGCCTTCATCAAGCCATCACAGCCCTTTTATCAACCTATCCTAAATACTGTAAAAATCCTTCTTTGCCAGTCGTCTACCTTGTATAGCAATAACAACAGAATGGTGCAGCAGATTGAAGTGTGGTATTACCTTTAGCTGAGTAGGATATAGGAACAGATAAAAAATGTAAACAAGTTTTGTTTTACTGCATTTTGATTTCCTTGCTTATTAATCCACTGCAATACAAAGAGTAGATGGTTTTGAAAATAAAAAATTCACTATCAGTTGAGATCAGGATATTAATTTCACTTTATGGATATGTAAGTAGTTATTATTCTTTAATATGTTTTTTAAAGAATAATGATAATCATCAAATAGGGAGTACCTATGTGTGTCACAAATTTTAATTTTTACCCGCATCAATAAAAATGCAAGCATTTTGCAGAAAAATAAGAAATAATGATGTACAATTATGTTTTTTCAGAAAAAGTGGCAATATCCTCCTCACAACACGACCTTGAGGTTGCTGAAGGAAAATTTCCGAATCACGGTATGTACATTTTCCTTTATTCATGTTCTCTAGGCACGAAGTGTAAATATCACAAGTTGAATAGATACTTACGCATTCATTATATTCGTGACATACACCCAAAATTAATCGAAAACCATGTTCTTGTGCCGCGGAAAACGGGAAAAATCTTTATTTCCAAAAGTTTTTCCGCTCCGACTGTCAGCTCCATAAAACTCTTTCCCCACCGAGATTGAGAAAATATACTTGTTAATGCACGAAGAAGGTCGAGAAAAAACGAGGCTTAGAGGAAGCATATACACAACTCAGTGAAAGCTGAACGTTGAAACCCGTTACCGATCAAAACCTTTCATCCTCAACGCGACTTAATCGACTTCTTAGTCGAATTACCTTCGTATTTCAGCCATTAGCCCTGTTCAACTCTAAAGCAAGACTACACTCACACCCAGATGTACTCAGTTGACTATCGTCCTGCTGTATATAGCCAGAAATCGGTTAAAGTTAACATGCTAGCTCTTAATTTGGCTTTCTCTTCTACTGCAAAGTAGAGTAATTATGTTTGATCATATTTATGTCACTGTAATAACATAGTATAATCGTCGGCATCGGAAGTCATGCCGGTAATGCGCCGGTATATAAAGCCTAAGGTCACGTGTTCTGATCCCGCCTAGAGGGTAGGAGTTATGTTTGGCACAAGGCTTAGGTTGGTTGAATGAGGAGAAATAATTAAGCAGTTGCAAGGCCTAAATAATAGATTTTGCGAGGGTTTCTGAGAGTGGGGATATAGGGAGTGAGAATGGGAGCTTAAGAATTTCACTCAAGCAATTGGATGACTCTTCTAGACTGTTCACCTTTTTTAGGAATTTTTGTGATTTTTTTTAGAGAATTTGTATTTTGGAAAAAAAATATTTTTAGTATGGGTAGAAGAATCTTTATTTTCTATTCTAAAAGTACTACATCAAAAGAAAACAAGTTTCTGGGTATTTATATGATATTAGATGATGGTATGTTATCAAGAATTCGACAAAATTTTACCGGATGCAATGCTCACTGTGCACGACATTATGCTGCTAGTTATAGTAACAGGGCTGAAAAATCTGACATATGCTTCATCTTACGGTTTTTTTAAACGAGAAAAACCAAGCTAGGCATCAGAATAATATTAGAACCACCAGTTAACGCCCTGGCTAGAAAGAAATGATATATTGTAGAGATGTCAATTGACCTACTCAACAGTTGTCGAAAGAAATTAAAGGACGTCCACTACAGAAAAAGTGTTAAAATTAAAGTTAGCGTTAAATTAAGGGTAGCGTGCACTTAGCGTGAAATTATAGAACCCTGTTGGCGTTCATAGCCTGAAATCTTTGTCAAGTTACGGAAATTTTAGCGTTAGGTTGATCGAATTTGTATTAATGTGAAATAAACTTAATACCGTAGTGTCTAACCGGTTGTTTCAGCGCCTTTCTTCAATGTTTTTTTAAGTATTTGCCGTGTATCATGAGAAGAAAACATTACCGGATGAAATATGTGCAACAAAAGTCAACCCCCTTCCTACAGCCTGTACGGTAGTTTCTACACATATGAAACGATATTTCCAAAAGCTTTCTGAACGTGAATTCTAGAAAAAATACTAAACGCTCAGCATTTGATATTAGCTGCATGCTCTAAAATATGGATAGTTGGCATCAATCCCATCGTAAATTTTTTTTTGAACGCCACAGGGGCGTCAAATTAATTTTTAGGTAAATACTTTAGTTAATACCGATCTAATATTTTACATAAACTAGCCTTAAGATAGCTTACAGACGCTGCGATATAAGCTGAGAAAATGTATCACAAAAAACCTAATTCAACGGTAGCAGAATGAAAGCAATTACCGAGATAGAACAAAGAAGTGCGAGATGCGAACGCTAGCAAATCCCTGTGTTTGCGTGTCGCGGAGTTGTAGCTTCCTGGCCACCCTTGCCTCCTCCCTCTGGGTTCACGCCGTGGGTCAAGCCATCCCTCATCTCATGGACCCCTTCGCGCATCTTCGCCGAGCTCACAGGCCGCGGGAGGGGATGGCGATGACGGGAGGGAGGGGTGGAGAGGGGAAGGAATATATCGTGGAAGTATGGAGGGGAGGGCGCTGGGTCCCTCCGATGATGTCCGCCAAGGGTACTTCGGGGGCCAGAGGACTTGTATGCCGGTGTGTGCGAGAGAAGGCCGAGGAATGGAGGACGGGGGTGGGGGGAGGGTTTAGGGCGAAGGGAGAGAGGCTTTGGTGGTAGGGGCGGAAGGAAATGACAGACCTGGCTCCGAAAATCGATAAGCTGCCGAAGGCTTGCATGGATGGGGAGGTCAAGGGAGTGTGGGAGGTGGGGGGGGGGGGTGTGGGAGGACGGAGGGATGGACGTGCGGGGAGGAGGGGGAGTTGGGGGGCAGGGGGTTGGGGTGGACACGGAACATAGGTGGGGCGGATATCGCTCGCTGGACTGGGTATGTGGCAGCATCGCCAGGAGTACATCGAGAAGTATATGCATCAATTATTATTTCAGTTGTCGAACTCTCAGGCGATGGTTCGGAAACCAAACATCGATGAACTATGCAATGAAGAGTGAATCGAATGTTAAGGTGTATGTGATCTTGCCTAAGGTAAGGAATTAAGCAAGTGCTGGTAAACGTAAATGGGTAGTCTTTGAGGGCATATTTACATCACTAAAAATTATGACTACTATATTAGAATCATGATTAATATATATTGTAAATTTGTAAAGATGTGTTTTTCATCTTACATTGTTTACTGCAGAGTATACGACCATGAGGATGTTGGTATAAAATATAATAGTGGGTGCATGAAGGATATTACCATCATAACCACCACGTAAAATAGATATCCTAGAAAACACGAAAATTCTTAGTGTTTCCTTAGTTTCCGCTCGATGTTGAGTAATAGTGAAACATGGATACTCCCATTATTCCAGCCCTCTTAATTTCAAAACGATTCATATCAGGCATCACAAAATATCGATGCTGACGTTGGGTCTGTTCCTCTGAGTGATGTGTTTGAGTCTTAGGCTAGGGGAGAGCTCAGCTTGAGGAAAACCTGGGAGGGGGTGTAGGTACGAGAAGGGTGGTCAGAGAGAAGAAAGTTGAGATAGGATTTTTTTCAGCCGAGTCTCCGATGCAAGCAAGAATGCCTGAAAACCAGCGAGTGCACTCGGTTTTAACGGCCGTGACAAGCAGATCATCAGCTTTGCTTGGTATAGCCTTCAGAGAGCAATCCAATCCACGGAAACAGTTCGCAGTCGTTTCGGTACCTCGAAAGCCTTCTTCCTTGACATTATTCTGAGTTGTCATTAAGGAGTTGAGCGACACTGATTGTAAAAGCCTCGCAGAATTGCATAAACGTGTCATTATAATCAAATGTAACGTGCTAAACTTCATGGGCTTGTGGATAGTCCTCCAGCATAAGATTCTCCAACTACGCAAGTGGTCTTAAAATGTATTTCACATCCACTCATTCAAATATTCATGCCTAAATTTAGTATTTAAATGCACATTTTTCTCCCTACCAGGGTGCCATACTTCCTTTTTCACTTACACTAACTCATCATTCACCCCTCTAAAACTCCATTGAATAAATTTATTTATCACTCAAAACGTCCGCCATCCACTTCTGTTCCCCTCTAGATTCTCCAATGGACTTAGCTTCAACAATTTTTAATCAGCTCTCAGCAGAGCTTCCACCCTTTACCTTCAATCACCTTCCACCCCGCTAACCTTCCCCTCATCCGATAAAACACCACGATCTAGTGTTCATAATTTTCAATATCAAAGGCAAATTAACGTATCAAACTGTTAAAAATGAATACTCGTCTCCAGCTTTTTCTTGGGAAATAAAATGTTTTACGTCTCAAGAAAATTTAGTGAATGATAAACAGCGCACAAACATTTTAAATGTCTCCTAGGAAATATTGCGTGGCATAATCCTCATGAAATGTAACAAACACTCGTAAATTTAAATTTTCAAAATAGAAATTGAGCATCAAATAATGTGTAGGTCTTAGTTTTCTCTGTAGGGCTTAAATCAGTACTAATCAACATCTGTTTCTTAGCATAGTATTGTTGACGTAAAGCAGTTGACGTTTACATGGTATCATTGGAAATAGGTGAAATCATTTGATGTATCCTACGGAGTACTGTTTTTTTTGCGTGAGGGTGATTGCGTACGGGTAAAATTTTTTTCCTTGAAAGTATTTCAACTTTTTCCAAAAAGGGTTCCGGGCATCGGAGCTTTCGAACATCGATCGAGTTTACCGGCGAAGGTTCACGGCAAGGGACACAAGCGATAGCGATCGCAAGTGCCGGATAGGAAGGACCCGGAACGAAGCCTCCTTATGACCCCCTGGATGGCCGCATTTGTGACGGACAATCACCATTACGGCGGCAGCTGCGATGATGCAGTCATTTTTTCGATCGCCGAGCGTTGACGAAGGAATAAGGGAGAGAGAGCCCACCTCTCTTGCCCGCGGAGGACTACCATCGCCACTGATTCTGAGGGCCGGGATGGGATCGGGAAGGGGAAGCCGCAGGGTTTTCTTTGGCCCTTCCCCGCACACCCTCTTTCCCTTCTTCAGACATCAGACCCTCCTTCCCCCATCCCTCCCTCCTCCCGCGAGCCGCCCACCCCTCTCCCCGCAACGCGACCTACCCTCTCCCCACCTCCTCCTGCCGTCCCTACCTCTTTACTCCCCGCGGCCATCGGAAATCAAATCAAGAGTCGTCGGCCGGACTGCCCCATTGGACAACGCCCCTTGGCCAATCGCGACCGGCCCCTGGAGAACCACGTGACTGCCGGACACCGATGAAATAAAAAGGAGGGAAAAAAATGTAAGAAAAGCGTGAGGGAAAAGAAAAAGAAATGGGGCACCAGAAGTGAGAGAAAGAGAGGGAAAAGGATGGGGAGGAGAAATTCTCCCTCCAATACCTCACCCCGCCCCCTCCCAGGAAAATACTTCCTCGGAGAAAATGTTTTATATTTCCCCCTCTTCCATCACGTGACCGAGAGGTTGGAGTGTAGGGGGAGGGCAAAGGAGGGAGGGGTGGGGTTGAGGGTTCCGAGGAGTGTAGAGTGGGGTGGGGTGGTTCCTTCCTTTCCCTCCACCAGCTGATCCTTCGTCCCCTCCCCCATTCACCCCATCCCCTTCCTCCCTCTACCCCCTCCTCTCCGCCCCACACTGTCCCTTACGTCCTCAAGTGCTTTCCAACCTACACTCACCCTTCCCTTCGATTTTTCATTTCTCTTTTTTTCCTCCATCGCCCTGCCGTCCAGTTTTTGCTTCCCTTTCCCTCCGTTTACGCAGAGAGGCTATCGTTCCCAGATCCCATCATACCTCCCTTCCTCGAATGACGATTGCCGACTGACACCAGTCCAGCCGAGGCACTGCGAAGTCGAATAAAGACAAAAGATGTCATGAACGACTCTTCACTTATAGCGGTTCATTTATGCATGTATACAGAGCTAAAGGTACGATTCATTTTGGTGCTGCCCATAAAGATATAGACTGTAGGCCTAATGTGTCTTGGAGGAATGCCGAGATGAATGGTAAGAAGTACTTTGGAAAATGAAAAGTGTGATTTTTCCGAAAGAAAAACATAAGTAGGCTCGGATTGAAACTATTTTATTTGTGTAATTATTTCTTCAAGGAGACAGTGTCAAAGCTGATCATTAATAGAGCACTAAATGAAATTACAGATACCTATCTCTGTAGGTTGTAAATATATTAACGACCTTGGACATCTATCCTTATACCATAAATGAACATTG
The DNA here is from genome assembly GCA_933228895.1 of Platycnemis pennipes. Classification (NCBI taxonomy): domain Eukaryota; kingdom Metazoa; phylum Arthropoda; class Insecta; order Odonata; family Platycnemididae; genus Platycnemis; species Platycnemis pennipes. The sequence goes on from OW121850.1 coordinate 119,348,412, forward strand.
TAATTAATTCCCTTAAGCTGGAAATCCCTTTCTCAAGGTTTAATTAGTGGTATTTCATCATAAGAGGAAGAAAAAGACAACTTTTACTAATACCACTGTATTTATTAAAACTCGGCCCGGGTTTCGACGTGGATTCAATTCATCATGAGGTAAAAGGTGAGGGATGCGCAAGCCTTATATACATGACATTGTGAGGTGAGGGTGGGGTAGGGAGAGGGAGGGAAGGGAGGGGAAGGAAGGAAAGAAACATAGGAAGTGAATGCGAGAGACTAAGAGGACAAAGGGGAGGGGGTTAAAGCTTTGAGGTTGGGGGAAGCGGCCGGGAACATACATTCGTTGACAAAGCATTTATCGGTCAAATTGTTTTTGAAAAATATCCAGCCGTTCTAAAGCATTCAGCTTTAGAACAGCTGGAGCAAGTCTGTCATTAGTAGAATTGAGAATTGTCACAGTAAAATCGCTTTTATGCCCGTGGGTTACAAGATGTTTGGCGAAGTTGCTTCCGTTAAAATTAAATTTTTTTAAATCACTTGTATACTCCTTTTGTCTTGGCATTAGATTTCTGCACGTCTGTCCAACATATGTCCACCGCAATCATTGCATTACATTAAGTATACACCACTTTTCTTCTGAGGGTCAATGGGGTCCTTACGGTTCGATAAAAGGTTCTTCACACTAAATGGGGTTTTGAATGCCACTTTAAAACGGTCACTTGGTATAAGTTTCGCCACTCGAGAGGAAATCTTCCCGAAGTTAGTAATCGTGCAAGAAAAGAGATAAGTCGATACTAACGCATTAACATGCTTAACAAGAAAACTATGATTCGGAAAAGATAAATAAATCGCTTTGTACGGTCCACTAGAGAAATTTATTGGGTACCCACCGGATTTCGTTACATAATAACATCATCAGTTGACCAACATCATCAACACTTGATGATTTTACATTACGGGTTTCGTCACATAATAAAATCATCAGGTGTTGATGATGTTGGTCACCTGATGATATTATTATGAAACGAAACCCGGGCCGTACCCAATTAATTTTTCTAGCAGACAGTACAAAGTGAATTTTTTATCATTTCCGATAATGGGAGGTTCACCATAGTTAAGCCTAAAACCATTAGCCACAAAAACTCTGATTCTTGATATTAATATAAGCATTTAAAATTCGTTACAGTCTATGATGCTGCACTGGGACATATGTTGCCAACTTATAGTAGCGTCTTAATTGATTATTTTCACATTTCATTACGCACTCCAACCGTGCAATCAGTTAACGAAGTGTCTGAAAGTATTTAATATCATTCATTATGACGGAATGTTTTACCGTCAAATGGCTAATTGGCCTAGCCCAATGGATATTTTGCCTTTGGTCAAACCAAGTTTAGTGAAAATAGGATTCAAATTTTACTTACAAACTGTTGGACAAATTATTGAATAAATACTATTAATTAATTAATAATATTTATTCACCGGAATTAATTTCTTTCACCAACGTCAGAGTACCTTCTCGCCCCACCCGAACTGACTCTCTACTACACATGCCCACACCTAGACTTTCATTGATTAAACGCTCTCTTTTCTTCCGTCTATCCACCCTGATAAATTCTCTCCCATCTGATATTGACCCTTTTCTCTATCCCCTAAAACTTTCACTGACCTTGCCTCAGCTCATGTTCTCGCAAACAATTTCTGGAATGATAGTCAACATTTTATTATCTAGATTTTTTGTTTTTTTTATTGCTTGATTTTTCCTTGTTGCTTACTTTCTCTTCATTGTGACTGTTATTAGTGCACTTTAAATTGGCACATTTGCTGTATGTGTACCATTTTCTTTAAAATAAAAAACCGGACGCCTTTACCCGGTGGACAACCCAAGAAAACTTCTTAAAAAATATTATAACCATCTTTCTAATCTTTTTATTCTGATGGGATGGAGCGTAATAGAAAAGTTCTAAAAATATTACAAACGTCATTGTGAAACGAATAGCTCCAAAGTCTCTCATTAAGATCTAGTCGTAATGTTAGATATTGGGAAAAGCTTAGCAGACGTCCCCGTTACAGCGATGCGCAACTTATGCAGTCAAATATATCCACGCGTCTTGCAAGGAAAACGCTCTAAAAATATTTGATTAAAGCTAAGAAAACCTTGGAGATAAACGACGCTCTCCACGTAATAAACGTAGAATTTTTGATACTTGAAAAAGAAAAATGTCGTATCATTCCGAAAAGTATACGCTGGTATGCGCGGGGGGGGGAAGGAAAATGAAAAAATAAAAAAAATTACGAATGAATATCTCTCCTCCGCTCGTCCGCCCGTCCATACATCCTTGGAGTCACCTCCTCCTCCTCCTCCTCAACCCGCACTTCCTTACCGCCTTCCGTCGGAGCAGGCGCGGGGGTCAGCCACGGTCGATATAAACGCCCCCTCCCCCCGGGAGAAAATTGCTTTACGACGCGGAAGATGAAAGAACTAAGGAGCGATGCAAAACTTTTACGGTCGGACGGAATAAAAGAGCGAGGGGTGGCACACACACGAAGAGGCCATAGCGCCCCCGCGACCACCGACTCCATCGTTTCTCCTAACTTCATTCATTTTCTCCACCTTTTGAAAAATTTCCTCCTTCCCCACCCCCTTCCGTCACTCCCTTCCGTCTCCCCTCCGCGAAAAAAAAACGAAGACTCCATCCCGACAGTCACCCTCTCGCTACCAGCTTCGCTCTCTCTTTTCTTCCCCGTGCACGCCCCTCAAAAACACTCTTAATAGCTTCGAAAAAAAACCATTTCTGCGACCCAGACACACATTTTTACACGGAGAGACGTTTTTGCGGGGGTCGGGAGTGTTGTGCGAGTTTTTTTTTGGAAGGGGGTGCGGGGGAGGGGGAGGAGGAGGGGAAGCGGAAGGAAATGATACCCTCCCACTCCCTGCGTGACTTCTTTTTATGACCGAAGACAGACTTTGTATACAGACGAGTTTACCAACCCACGGTACTCGTACCTCGACCGCCGGTTCCCACCCCGCGGGACCTCTCACCCCTCCCTCTCCACGACATAGAAACCCCTCACTCTTTTTCCGACCCGCGTTTTTCGAGAAAGAAGTGGAGAGGCCATAACCCTGTCCATTGGAGGAGGGTATTACGTCTCTCACCTCGCTCCACTTCTTCCCAAAACGCTGAGGAGAAAAAAGGTCCACCCTATAGCCTTTTCCTTCATTCATCTGCATTCCACCCTTTGAAATAACCACCGATCGCTTTTTTTCAGGGTCGCGAGTGCAGGTGGGCTGTCATATTGCCTGTTCGCAAGGCCCTTGAATTCATTCAAGGGAGCAGAAATTATTTGGGCTCCACCAAGGATCATTTTCCTCGCGAGATCATTCCTGATATTTCAGACTGTTTCTCCTTCGCATTTAATTTGAAAAGAACATGCTCTTGCTTTACGTATACTTAAGGTTTTCTCGTTCTATTATTTAGAATTATTTGGAATAATAATAAATTTAATTGCTTCAAAGTTAAATCATTTAACCTATTTAAAACTAGTTTATTTACCATTTTTGTTTTTCTATTTATTTTTTTCCCTGTGACTTCAAACTTACTGTTCTTTCCATCTTACTGCAGTTAAAATTTGTAAGTTAGGTAACCTTAGTTAAATTGCTAGTTATACAGATCGAGCGAGGACACCTTTAAAACAAATTGATAACTGTAACGAAGGATTTATACTTCAATTTAAAAACTATATACCGGCGAAATATATCAATATATTTGCTTAGCTAGCGTAATGTAATTCATTAAAAGTGTCCATGTTATACACACATATATGAAATAGGTATTCAACATAGCAATGATTCCTGCTAAGTAAGGATGGTTTGATAAAACTAAATGAACATCATAATTCGGGAGCTGAACCTAATGATGCAATACAGTTTTTTGTTCTTTATACAGGATAATGCGGCGTATTTTTTAATATTGATAACATTTTCTGTTTGTAAGATTTATAGTTATCAGATAGGAAGATAAAATGCGTAGTTGAAAACATGAAGTCCTTTGCCCCACCTAGTGGAAGTTTACCAGTAGTCAATTGTTTGTAATCAATAAGGCATTATGACTGTATTTATTTTTAAATGAAAGCCTCTCGTAATTATCATGTGTTATTTCATCAAAGAACTATTTATTTACTAATAATTTTTAAAAAATTAATTAACTTAATTTTTTATTCGTCAGTGACAAATTTTTTTGTTATATTTACCTTCCATCGCGATGTATAACCCATTAAATTTTACATTATTAGCTTTTAGCAGAACTCGGTTCCAAGGAAAGCTAAATCTGTAAAATATATGAAAATGAATAATTCTCTGTTTTTGATTGTACTTTTTAAGTAATTCACGAACCATGTATAGTAGAAAAAATCCTCATTTAGTAAGTAAAGGAGTCCACTGTTTAATTCTGTTTATTTTTTTTGTGGAAATTACTGAAATGAATGTTGCATCGAACATGAAGAAGCTTGGTATCTTGAGATCATGTTTTTGCTTTATACGTGGGGCGTATTACGACAGCTTGTATCAATGTCTTGGCAGTTTCCGTTACTCTTTATGACATTAATCGTTTTCTGTTACGGCTTCTGGCAAGAATTCGGTGGAATGTAGCTCGAACATTCATCCGAAAGTTCTATTGAGTGTACGCCTTAGTTTGGACGAAAGGAGTCGATCCTCTTTACGGACACTTTTTTTATTAAGTTTTCTATAGACATCTATTATTACCAATCCCTTATACCCAACTGCCTCCAACTCGCCACTTGCGTAAACTTGAGACTTTTTCCTTTCCCTGGAATCCATTCTCTCATGCCATTCAACATTTATTTATTGCTTCAAACTTACGTCTTTATCTGTTTTCCCTTTCCCCAACCCCTTCCTTACCTTAATATTAGATTCAATGTCCTTCCCTTACACTAAATTCCCGCTATCCTCCCCCTCTTCCTTGCTCCCGTCACCCTTCCCCCTCTACGCCCACACCTCCCATTCCCTCCCCCAGTGCCCTCTCCTCCTACCCTCCCGGCGCTCTTCACCTTAGACGCCTTCCTTACTCCATCTCGCCTTTATAGGCCTTCCCCTTCCCATCTCTTCTCTCCCACCACCTTTGTAATCTCGGGAAAAGGGGACGGTACCTATGGGTACACCACTTTCGAGGATACGCAGGAATAGGAGACCCTCAGTACTGTTCCCTTAAAAGGATAGCGTTATTTCGTCTGATTTTATTTCCATTCGTATGTATTCATTTTATTCCTATTGCTCCACGGGAAATGTAAAGAAAAGGGTCACCGCAGCAATCCCAAAATAAAACGGTATTGATCGTTGAAGTATTCGACAGGAAGGACGGAATTAACTGTAGCAGTGTTCTCTACAGAATCGAGAAATCCATGTTTTTTCTACGCTAGAATGATTACCTAGAGATGCTAAATTAACCCCCTCACCTTATTATGAAGAAGTCTATTTTTCAACATTGATACCACCCCACGTAGCTGCACAATCGTGAATAGTCCTAGTTGAAATCCTCAGCTATTTTTATATCATTGCTTGGCCAAGTATAAAATGAGATAAGGTTCTTCGAGCGGTATAAAAAGTATAAGAACAACGTATACATTTACAGCGTAATACATAAATTTGGTCTTTAATCATCAAAGGCGATGTATAAAAGAGTAAATATAATCAGATGCTCCAGACCTCTGAACTTCCTCATTATACCCAACGGTGGAGAAATTGTTCGATGAAACTTCGAACTGTTCTTCGAAGGTTTTTCCTTTTCTATCTTTGCGTGGTGATTGTTGAAAAGTACTTTCTGATTTCGTGGGGTTGGAAATCTGCATGCCTTGACGGACTCTCACGCTGCTATTCCATGATGCAACAGTTCAACGAGCGCCATGGGAGCGGCCACAAAATGCATTCGCGTGCTCCTCTAGAACACTGCCATTTGTATCGTCCGATAGCATGCACTCAACTTCCACGAGCGCACGCCTTGCCTCCCGATTTCTCTTTTCACCGACGTTCACCCCCGTGAAGAGCTTGCACCGCTCACCTGCTTGTCCCCCACTTCCAACGTCGCTGCGCTCCCTGTCGGGCTCATCATGCGGCGGAAGAAGCAACGCAAACCCAGAAACCCCAGACCACCCACCAGAAATATTCACGAAGTTTTGAGAAAGCGCTAGAGTAAGAATCTCGACATACCTGTGTAGGAAGAGTACTATCTGTCATTAAGGCCATGGCATTTATTCGGTTGAAGTTTACCCAATAGCGAGAGTCAGCGTTTAAAAGTCCTTCGTCTTGAGTTTGGAGTTCTTTAACAATCCCTCCTTCCCTCTAAAATTTTCGCGCTCTGTATATTTCTTAGAATTACTAATTGAAAACGTATCTTAACCCGAGAGATTCACAACAAAATCCTTCACACGGGGGTTAATTCGATCTTCCCGTTATTGAGAGGGTGAGAGAATGGTATATGAATCAGTGAAAAAATTGACCTTTGCAATAACGCGAAGTGAGTGGAATTGATGAGACCAGCCAAGCATCATTAAGATTTTTTTTCTTAAAAGTCCAAAAATAGGAATGAACCTTTATTTTAATACTATATTATTATATACAGCCAGTACATATGTAATTTCATGGCTATTTAGAGCGCAAGTGACTACCGTTATAGTAAACAAGTCTGAGCATTGATGCTTTCTTAATTGTCCACCATGCTTCAATGACAAGATAAGAGGTAGGGTTGGTAAGTATACTCCACTCACATATCCTCTCAGCATGACTTCATTCTTTGATGACTGTCATTGGAGCAATAATTTATGAGGACGTCCCGGGAATTTTACCTAATCAATGATTGCGTTACACCTGGTTGAGTTGTAGTATTCTCGCGGGGATCAAAGTTCCGCGGTGGCGCGGGTGGGAGAATAGCGGAATAGATGAAAGGACGAGGAGGAGGAGAACGAGAGGGAGAGGACAGAAGAAATAGAGAGAGAAAGAGGGATGACTATAAAGGGAGATGGAATGAGGGATTGGAGAACGGTTGGAGGAAAGGGGAGACGTAGTGAGAGAGAGAGAGAGACTTTGAGTTTAGCGACTCGGAAACGTTATTTTGGTGCGCGATAATTTAAACGTTTAAGATGCAAAACTTTACCCAGACATTTCTCTTCCCTCGGAGAGCGCGCCCTGAACTCAGAGAAGGGATAATTTATGACACAGGAAAGCGGAGAGTGGTGGAGGAGGGGAGTCTGGAGGGTGAGGTTTTAAGAGATGGAATAAGTCGGGGAAATGGTTGGAGGGTGGAGGGGAGTAGCGGGGTGAAATAAGGGAGGGGTGGAGTGGGTAGGGAGGGAAAGAGGGGTATGACTGAAGGGATAGGGGCGAGAGACTGAGAGTTTTCAAACTCCAGGGGTTAGAAAGAGCCACCGCCCCCCTCGACCTCGCTATGCCCCCTCCATCGTGACACCTCCACAGGCTTCCTCTTGGATTGAAAAAAAGGGGAAAGTAAAAAAAAAAATAAAGCCGATTGGAAAAGGCAAGCAAGAGGTGTGGAGGGGTGGGAGAGAGAGATGGAATGGTCGGGGGAAGGGGGAAGAATGCGAAAGATGTAAAGAGAGGGGTTTAGGAGCGGAAGAAAAAGAAAGGACAGAATGGTATTTCCTGAAGGGATTGGAGGGGGTTAGGGGGAGGGGGGGTGTCTGGTCTGTTTGCCGGCCCTGGATGAAAAAAGTTTTGAAGAAGGCTTCCCAAGGTGTTTTTGGGTTTGGAAAGAATCTGACACACTACAGTGTGTATCCCTTCCGGAGAGAATGTATGTATGTGCGTGAGAAGGAGGCGAGGGAAAAGGTTGAATTCCGGACAACATGAGAGAGCAAGGCTTCGCGTGAATGTCTAGCTCTTTGCACTCCGTAAGTACCAGAGGTTATGCCTCAATCCACTCCAAGGTGGCCAAGCGTTTATATTCCTTGCATTACAGATCATGCATCAGTGCAATTATACAGCGGACGGGGAGTACTTAAAAATTTTGAATACTATGGCATTTAAATTGAGATTTAAGGCTAAACTCATGACTGAAATAAATCTTATTGAAAGTTAATCTTATACACCTTTCCGTGAGGAAAGGCCATCATTGCAAGGAAACGTCCTGCATCATTGCAAGTATACAGCGGACGAGGAGTACTAATAAATTTGGAATACTATGGAATTTGAATTGAGATTTTAGACTAAACTCATGACGGGAATAAAATTTATTGAAAGTTAACCTTATGCACCTTTCCGTGAGGAAAGATTACCATCACTGACCGTGAAAATGCCATGAATCACTTTGTCTGTTGGTGTGGCTCAATTGAAATATGTGATCATAGGGAGGGCGCGAAACAAATAGCAGAATTATTAGCATCAAAAAATACGCTTAAATACGTCGTGATGTAGTATTTCCAGAAATATTACCCTGGTAATTCGCCCGAAATAAACATGGTTAGTGTTATTCCAGTGTAAAGATAGCATTATTTCAGGATTTTATAAATTTAAAAGTGAATACTTAGAGAGCTGTAAATATTATTATAAATTACGATACATTTTTATGCTAATATAGTGCTGAATGAAGTGGCAACGTGAGCAAATGATTTTTTTCTAAATCCCACACATAAAAAGAGGCTGGACAATTATATGCGATCAATAGTTCCGTCACGGATTTGGTCGAGTGACTATCTTCCTAAACTGACGCACTGCCACCATTAAAAGTGGTAGCCCTTTTTTTCGCCATTTCCCAAATGGAGTGATTAGCCATCGTGGAGAGAGAAGAATATAACAACATTACATTACAGCGGAAACCTCTTGGAAACAAATGATACCATCTCCCTTCTCCTAAATCTGAGGGCGAGAAAATGTCGATTACTCTTGCTTGTATCTCCTCACTTGAATGAAATGCCACCCACTAAAACCACCCCCTTCATATTGACATACAACGGCCATTCAGGTAGAAAAGAAGGCGAACTGTAAAACAATAAGAATCGCTACTTTTTACGGAGAAGGCCAACCATTCACCCTTATTTCTTCAGGCCCGCACAGAGCCTTCTCACCTCCATCTACATCTCTTTCTCTGTTTTCTCTAAACATTTTATGAATTCTTTTGTTCTCCCCTCCACCCGCATCGCAACGAGAGAACCAATATTGAGGTCACTGAGAGGTGCGTACGCTTCCCAAAAGAGATAACTCGTTCACCTATCCTCATAATCTATTAAAATAGGGCTCTCCTTAAATCTTACTCTATTAGAGGGATTTGTCTTTTTTTATAGCCTTCTAACAACCTTAAGAAAGTATAAGCCTTATTATTAAAGTAGGAATGAAGCGGCCTGAATAGGCAGAATATATTGCATAAAGGCCTGGTTACACGATTCATTTACCCGCGCAAGTACGTGGCTGGACAGATGCGTGAATAGATGTCTGGACAAATGCGCGTTCTCTAACTTGAGGAGTGTTTACACGATGCTTGTGTTCGCGCAATTGTTCGACCATTTTCTAGATACGCATTACGCGATTTCTTTTGTTTTACTAGTATCAAGCGCCACTTCTACGAAACAGACAACATCATACCTGGGGGGTAATTCCCTAATTCTCAAGGCGCCCGATGCCATTCTCGAGACGGCATCCAAAAATGGCATCGGAGGTTATTCCGTAAAATCCGCCAGCGGCAGCATCAGCAAATGGCATCGGTGACTAGCGATGCCATTCGGGCGTCAAAGAACTTCTAGTTGATAATGAAGTTATGCCCGTATCCATGATGTCTCACGTTGATGAGTTGATAACAAACGAATAACGCTATACTTAAACCAATGGGATTGTGTTTACTTTAGCTGTGACATAGCGTTTGAAAAACGTTTGTAGAGTCGGTGACTTTTGCTTATAGATAATTATATTCTCCAAAGAAAATGGATTGCTCGAGGTAAGTAAAACACACTTAAGTAAAATTAAAACATGTTCCATTTTGTACGCAGGTTTCGATTCGCAATATTAGGTTTCTTAACAACCCGGGGATTACAACATTTATGTGTGGGCCTCCACGGAATATATTATGTAGAAAACGTCGTACTACGGCCCTTTCTCCGTGATGATCCATTTCAGGAAGACATTTCGCTAATAAGAGAGGTGAAATTAAATGATCAAAAATGAAATGTTCGCTTACTAAGTATTTTAGCTGGTTATCCTACTGGTTATACTTGTGAAATTTCTTCATAGCGCTTTTTATATCAATGTATATTAATGATTTTGCACCACTTACTGACGGAAGGCCTTTGAAATATAATTGATAGAAGATGCTGAAAATTAATTGAACTATTTTAATAATTTATTGAAAGATACCTATGTTATCAGTGCAGTATTTAAGTCTTCTGATCGTTCTTCTTTCAGAGACCTTTTTTGTAGATAAGCTACGGAGAATATGGCTGAAGAACTTATTTATAAATAATATAAATGGATGCAGAATATATGTAAACATTCTACAAGTGAATGTAGAATTAATTACTAATAATAAATACAGAGGTAAATAGATGCAAGCGAGTGTTTAATTTATACATCCTCTTCTTATTATGTAACTTATGTAATAGCCGTAGGAATATCATTCGGAATTATGTTGGGAATGAATGCATTTAGAAATCTGAGCAGAACAGTGTAAATAATTGCCAATGTACCTACGCTTATCCGGTTAAGAAACTAGTTCAATGCTTTAAGGAATATAAAACAGTCCAAGGAATTCTACGAAAGAACTGTAAGGAATTTTTGTCAGGGAGTGCACTACGTATTTCATTACATGATATACGTATACTTGTTTAGTGAAAGGTAATATATACAATTCGATATATTGTGCCAGCAACTTTATTCTGTTTTACAACGACAAAACGGTTGAAGGGGAAGAGGAAAAATCTAAGGAAATTACTGAACTTCTAATTAAAGATTACTAATAAGCCTTCGAGAGCTCCTTAGGAAAAAATAAATACTTAAAGGCAGCAATGGGAGAAGCTGACAAACCTATTGAACGCGCATGATCTTTGTAAACAATACGACACTAATATCGGAAGATACGAGGAATGGACAAAAGACGACCGCGTAGCGAAGGTTTTTCTGATGCTTTTTCGCCGATGCCATTATCTCACGGCCTCTGGCGCCCGTGACACGGATGGCATCGAAAAATGGCATCGGCGACAGTTATGGAATAACTACTGATGCCATTTCGAGTAGCTGATGCCAAAAAAGCATCTCCTGTCAGATAGCATCGGGCGACTTAGTTACGGAATAACAACCGATGCCATTTCGAGTAGCTGATGCCAAAAAAGCATCTTTTTTCAGATGGCATCGGGCGCCTTCCTTACGGAATAACCCCCCAGAACTTCAGTTATTGTTATTGACTTTGTTGTTGACGACTACAAATTGCTCGCACACATTCGCCAAAATAGAACAGCGGCTATTTTCTGTGCACGCATTCACGCATTTGCGCAATTTTGAGTGTTTACACGGTGCAATTTTGATGGTGAATGTGTTCACGCATCTACCCGCGCGTGTAAATGTATCGTGTAACCAGGCCTTAAGAGTGGGGTGATGTTGGGCTTAGTAATAATGATGCTAAGGTTGCTTTGACTAAGCAAGTTTTAACGATCAGAAAACTAATGGCGAGAATCTTGAGCAGGCCGTTAAAAGAAGGTTAGGGAAGGACTTGATATGGGGCGTAGCCTAACATGGATCTGAGTAATGATTTAACGATTATGGGAAGTTATTGAAAGCTATAAACGTATGTGTGTTGAGAATAATGGAGAAAGAGCGTTGGACGGAAATGAGGACAGGTAAAGAAGTGTTGAGCAAGGTGTGAAAGGTAATACAATTGCTGCTACAAATTATAAGGCAGAATAGGTGAATGGAACGCATATTCAAGGACAATATAATGCTGAATGTCGTTACCGAAGGTAGGAGGCTGGGTAAGAAAGAGCAATGAAATAAAATATAAGGTATTATCCCAGTTGGAAGAGGGTAGGAAATATGCCGATCTGAAGAGAGAAACGGCTTGAGAAGAGAGTAGATAGGTGAACGAAATGTACAGAAGAATATGCAGAATCCATACAAACCTACCCTAAGGTACTATCGCACCATCTAGTCTACTTTCATACTGAAACAAACACAATATCCATACTCGAAGCCAGATTCAAACTGGCAGTATTAGGATTGCTATGTTCGCGGTAACGAACAACCTACCGCAGTCTGCCTTTCTCGCTTTATTTTGAAATCCTTACCCTCCACTTTCGTAAGGTACAGTTTATGTAACGGGCAAACATGTGTAACTTTTTTTAGTTGCTGCAGCGACAACGAGAGCCGCAGGAAAGAAGGGATTGGAAGCATTTAAAATTCAATTTTACCGAAAAATGATGAAAATGAAATAGATACATTAATAAACAGACAGAGACATTTTATAAAGAGAAGTTCTCTGTCACGAAGAAGCTTAATTGGATCAACCTAATCGGGCAATTAAGGCAGACATCTAGGAAGTAGTAAATGGGATGACCTGAATACTAAGACTCCTTATGAGACACATGGTTTCAGTATTAACGTGTGTAAAAGAGAGGAATTATAGCATTTTGAAACGTTTGCTGGTCGGAGGAATCGAAGGGAGTGGGAGTCGAAAATGCTGGAATTAGTGATCTGCCATGGTGAACTTCTGAAGGTACTTGATGGAAGCACTGCGTTACTATGTAAACAAACACGATGTAATTTCAATTAAACTATTAAATTTGTAACGAAAGGAATAGTTTTACAGAAAAAATATTACTATTATCATGTTCTATAAATATAAAACCTAGTTTCAGTCAAATATGAGGGAGTAGAAATGAAATTAAAAAATGCATTAGCATAATCCATTATTCCTTTCAATAATTATCAACTGTAATACAATGGCTTTTTTAGAATGGCCATCAGATTTTCTAACTCCATGGAGTAATATATTTAATGAAAAATTGTTCATGTAGCAAAAAAACTTTTTCTAACTCGGCAAAGCATAATACACGAGCGTTGAAAATTTCCAGATTATGAGGCCTGACTTTTTAATATTAGTTGCTATCGTGCCAATGTTATCAGCCATATTAATTATTTTCTATACCTTCTCGTACCCTTTAAGGCTTTGACATTGTTGTAAGTAAATATATGTTTCAGGATATGATCATTTGCTCCAATTTCCCATTTATACGTGAGAGGCAAATGCTCAGCCGTCTAATGAAGCCTCCCTGTCACTCCATATACTTACACTAAAGCAGTTTAAGTAAACAACCCAACACAGGACTAAGCCTATCTTTGATGCGCGCACATGAAAGTTCACACTGGTAGACATACGAAGTTTAGCATACATTCCCCTTTTTCTTTTTTTGCCGAATAAAATTTTTACCCCACCTTTCCCATTCCCATGTATGTACCTTTAGTTGTGCGCCGAGCAATTCTTTCTTAACTTTGCAGCCCATTTCGAACTAAAAGTATTTTCCAAATACCCCTCTGGTAGCCTCCACCTCCCTCCCCCTCTCAGATTCTACCTCTTCTTCCCCACCCAAGACGCACTTTCGATCTTCGATCCGTATAATTTTTCCTCTAACTCTCCCCCCTTCCCAAATATTTCTCTTCCCAAGCAAAGCTTAAAATAGTGACTAAATTATATGCTATAAAGACCGCTTTACACGGAACAATTTTGCGTACTATTTCTTGCACAAACGCTTGTATAAACTGAACGAAATTGTATCTTTGTCTGAATGGAATTAGAACAGGTTCTATTTTCCGTTCAGTCATTCAGACATTTGCACAAGCGTTCACACAATTTTCAGTTTTACACGGTACAATTACCTCTTACAAGCGTTTGTACAAGAAATTGTACAAAAAATTGTATCGTGTAAGGCGGGCTTAAGAGAGCAAATGACAATTACGAAGAATTACAAAATATTTTAAAAAAACTTGTTTTTTGAGAAATGATAAAAAAATATAGCATGGGCCAAACGATGAAACAAAGGCAAATGAAAGAAATGACCAGACGCGTCCATACTATAAGAATGTAAACAGTTCATTTAGTTTTAAGTATTCCAGCATCAATCATACATTATTTTTTAACTATACCGAGTGTATTTTCCTGTTTGCATGTGTACTGCATTTAATCCGTGTTTTGTATTATTTGCGGAAAGGCTTAAGGTATTATAGAGGAATACAGGTTTGTAGGAAAGTATGGCCAAAAATGACAACAATTGCGCTCTTTTTTATGCATTTAATATTAAATCGACCGTTTAATGTTAATGTCTGTTATGTCATCAAACTACTACGCTTACCAAGTTACATATGTGTATGAATATTTTTTATACTTATTAAAATACTTGGTCATCGCTAAAAATTAGTTTTCAGGCGCAGACTAACCTAAATAATGTTTTTTTGCGACTTTATATAAATAGATTGCCACATGAAATTTTATGTTCTTTCCTTGATCACATGAAGATTTCGGTCCATTTATATTATTGCTGTAATCAATGGATCCTTGTAACTGAAATTTCTATCTTCATTACCTCTTCAAATATTTTTTCTGCTCACTTCTGACACCTTCCCGTTCAAATTATCGATAAAGAGTCCACTTAGAACTTTTATGGTATATGACCAAGCGAAATATATTTATTCCTTTCACTTTTTCATCCTTTACCTAGTTATGATTTATTAAAGGAAGAGGGAGGAAGAGTTGATGAAAGTATGGCCTCGTAATCAACCTACACTTACCTAAAGTCGTATACGCACCTGGTGCTTTTCACATGACATTCTCGACCTGTCGTCACCGGGGTTCCATTGAAAAATTAGTCTCTAATAGGATTGATTGGTTGTTTGTTCAGGGGAGGTGACAGACAGCTGAGGTCATTTGTGCTATTTAGGATCGGTGGGTAATTGGGTAATGGTAGAAGTTTCCAGGGAACGGAGGAAGGGTAGAGAGTAACCCGGCGTCGGCATTAGCCTACTCTCGTCGAAAGGCGCCAAGGGGACTACGTCTTAACGACGGACGGAGTACTGAACTTGAAGTGCCCTCCACGGAAAACCGGTCCCCACTCAAGTGGGGACCGGTTTTCCACAGAAAAATCCGACTGCCGGGAATCGAACCCCGGCCCTCGAGATGGGATGACAGTACTCTAGCCACCACACCAACCCGGGATTAGGAGCAAAATAGGATTAGAAGCTGGGCACTGGGAATAGGAAGTCAGTACTTTAAGGGCCCAGGTTTCAATTCCGGCAGTGGTAGAGGTTTTCCATTTTTTTACTAGTCCCTAATCGAGTGCTGTGTAAAGAGCTCTTCAGTACTTATTCCATCACATGGGACGTAAAACTGTGGACTTCTTGGCGTCTCTCGTAGGCTAATTGAGACGCAGGGTTTTTATCCACCCCACTCTCGTCCCAGAAAAATTCACACCCCAACCAAATCACCCACTTATCCTTAAATGGGAAGAATGCTGGTGCCCTCTCCCGAAGAACCTATTTACCGCGTCCTTGATGCTATCTGACACTGGAATGCATGACTACGTCACGCGGAGAGCTATACTGCCATTTAGCTCAACTCATAAATGTAATAGTAAATAGAACAATCACTTTGTAAGATTCGAGAAAATTTTTTAATTTTAACACCGACGTAGGTTTAGATTGGTTTACCAATCATCTTCAAGGTAAACCAATCGAAACTTAGGTCGGTGTTAAAATTAAAAAATTTTCTGGAATCTTACAAAGTGATTATTCTATTTACTACTATCATACGGTTCCACCAAGTGAAGCCTGAGGACTTCCTCTTTATTCGTCAACTCATATAAAGTCAAAATTAATTATTATATGATTATAACTATTTAGTGTTATATTGGAAGGTCATAGTTCAGAGCTTACAAAAAAGTTAAAAGCCTAGACAGTTTGCAATGCCATATTCCTAATGCAGAAACAGTTAAATATAAAGTAAAAAAAACCTTAACTTATTGAAACAAATCCAATTCTTCTGAAGTAAAAGTCATACATGGTGAATACACACATACCTGGTGAATATTTAATTAATGGTTTTTCTTATCTACATAACTTAGTAGCATAAGTATTTAGGCTGCATGCAGGCAGAGGATTCGATAGGTTCACAATCTCCCGCTCTCTAGGTGGCGCGTAGGTAGCACGATTATGAAGAAGTCGTCAATACTAAGCGGTGTTTAGCTCTTAAATATCTCTCAGGATCCTTTGCTTTACCTAAACAAAGGGTTTTGACACTCCCAACAATTGATTGGTTGACTCGGATTCACCACAGTGTTTGGTCTCACTGGTGAGATTTCATAAGAAAGTAGAATTTACTTCAGCAAAAATCCATTGGTGTTTATTGTCAGAGGCAAACCTTTTATAATAAATATGTAAATTATCATTAAGTTGCTGGCCAATGACAATTAAAATTCCTGTTCATATTCTCCCTGTTCATTCCGGTTCCCATCTCCATCAGATAGCATTGCAAGTGATAAAGCTTTTAATCCCCCCTGGGAATCATTATATCGAGAGGTCGGTGTGACTGATAATATTTTAATAGTGGATAAGCAGAAACAGATTTCATCGTGCACGATTACAAACGTAACGTTTCGTGGAATGAATCACAGTTACGCGTTAACTCTGTATTTCACTTGTGAGCTTAGAATTGTTTTCTAAGATCTATAATGATAAAAAAAAACAGGGTTATCCGTAGGCCAGGTCAGGTACGATTGCAGCAAAACTGCATTTAAATGTAAAATAAATAGTTGATTAATATTTTTTGATATTGCCTTTCCCACCTAAGATAGCATCAATTAAGAGCGGCAATGATGGAAAAATATTTTTCTCACAAACTATCATAAGTGTGTCCTATTCCCTACTTCGCAGAAAATTAAAGCATTTGAATATGACATACGAACCCTACATATCAATTTGGCAAAATGAACTGAGGAATAAACATTCACTACTTTCAAAATGATAATCCTCAGGTACAAATTATGCTATCCTATATATTTTGATTTACAAATCAATTTAGGTTCGTATTTCACTTAACCTTTCTTAATAGAAAAAATAGGATATACGTATTTTAATATCTCTAAAGTAATACAGAATAAGAAGAATATATCATTCATAGGGTAAATAGGCATTTTTGCCACTCCAACATATAATATTTTATTAAGTCTTCTGACACATTATACGTGCAAAATTTCACCTTTAACAAGGCTTGTCACAGTATATACAAAAGGATCCTGAAACCAACCTTAGAGAATCTAATGGAGGAAAATAACTTGGATTCGTATACCGATATTGGCCAGTTATTCAAGGAGTAAAAGGGAGCGACACACTTGATTTCTTCTCGAGGAGCGATCACGCTATTTAGGGGGAAATTAAACCACCTCACGTTAGCATCGTTACTTTCTCAAACACAAACCCTAGACGGGGCACCCTGCAACCAATCCCTTCCCCTCCGCCTCCGTCCTCCACCCAAATTATTCCGCTTAGGGAAGCTAAATTTGCGCGCATCATTCGGATACAATAAAAGCGAAACAGGAACAAGCTTCTCCTTAACTCCGGCCTTTTATAAGGGCAAGGAACGACTCTTATCCTATTCGGAAATCGTTCCTCCTGGCGAAAAATCATAAATATAAGAGAAAACGTTCCACCGGAGGGGAAGGAGGGAGGAAAAGGCGGATAAATAAAGAGCCCACCCACCCCACTCTCCCCCCCTGACCCTCCACTTCGTCTCCTCTCTTCCTCCCTTTGCAATATTACGCTCGCAAAAAGGACTCCTATTCTGCTTAACGGAGGAAAAACCCGACCATCCTTTTTTTATGCCCCTAAAACTTGCGACCAACTCAAACATTTTTCCTCCTTTAATAATGCCCGGGGTAAGAAATGGAACGGTGAGGAGTGGGGAGGGGGGGGGGGGGGGGTAGAGAGGGGAAAATATAAAATAAACATGGGGAGGGGACTTGTGCAGTCCCCGTCGTTTCACCCCATCCGACCACCGCTCCCTTGGAAATGCTTTCTCTCCCTCACCCCCCATTCCCTCTCCGCTCCCCTTCCCTTCTCGTTCCGGAAAAATGCTTCCCTCACCTGCTTCTCTGTGCTTCTCCCGCTCACCAACACACCGCACCCCTTCCTAACCCTTCCGCAGTCCTCCCCATATCGCTGCGTTTTCCCTTTCCGTACACCCCCTCACTAGGGATGCCAACTCTTCAGGAACGAATTCAGCTCTGCATATCCCATGTGTAATAACTTTCACGAGTTTTAATGGTAGGTGATATTAAAAATTGAATATGAATTCGCGATAGAATATTCTTCATAAATGAAGAATGAAAATGTGGATTTTGTTCGCAATGGATTGGGTATTGCTAGAGATGTTATTTTGAAGACTAACACATTTTATTCAATCGAAATGAGACGGGTGAGATATTATTTTTCTTGACGAGAATCCCTCTCATCTTCATCACTCATAGAAGACTTACATAAAACACTTCTCAAAGTGCAAGATCTGGATATATGGACATCGCTCATAACGAAGACTTAGTTTATGTAACTATTCCAAATATAAATGACAAAATACACAACGTACCTGCACAAAGCATCTTGCACCTATATTTTTACCATTTAATAATTATATCATATGAGGCTAGGTACTTCTGATAAAGTTTTTTGCGTTGAATCCTCTTTAATTTAACTTTATCTTTACATTTTATTTCATTTTTCTGTTTATACAATTTTAATGTTTTTTTTTCTGTCGTAAAATACTAAATATACTATCTGTTCGTTTCTGCAGGTTTTTACTCCTCCTTGTTGTGCTTTTTCCAATAGTGGATTTTATTTTTATTTGTGGACATATAAGACAATGGATTAAATTACAAAAGGGAACGTTTTTCCTCAATATCGCCCTAAAAAGATCTCATTATTACAATTTTATAATACAATTCTTCTCTTTTTCATATTTCACGAATTGCTCCATATGCCGAAATTACAATTTCGATATTCGATTCGCATTAATTCATATATTAACGATGCATTATACAACTCGTTTGATAATCGCAATGCTGAAAGACAGCAGGAGGTAAAGGTACCGACCCGGGAAGTGGAGATATTAAAAAAAAAATTATTGTCCGATTCTGGGAGACTCTCATTGGAACCGGGAAAGTTGGCAGCCCTTTCCTTCATCCACCCCTCCTCGTCCTCTTCTTAAACATTGCCACCACCCTCCCAGCACTGAGACTCCAGCAGAAAACCTCCCTCTCTTTTCCCCCACGACTGTCGTCGGGATATAAGCGAGAGCTCCCATCTCCCTTCCTCCTACGCTTCTCGCCCCTCCCGAGCAAGCTAAACTCTTTGCCCCACCCCGCATTCCATACCGATAACAGGCTCCGCTCCTTTTCGGCCTACGCACCTTTTATGCCCCGATAAATCTTGGTCCAGGAAAATTACAGCAATGCCCCCCCCCCCCCCATTTTCTCGCTCTCCCTCGAATGGATGGAAACTTAGGAAAAAAAAAGAAAATAAGGTCGTGGGAATTGCGAGAAGACCGCTAAAACGGAAGGGGAACGTAAAAAAAGATGCGAGAGAGGCGGAGAATGGGGCGATGGGAGACGGGGGTGGTACTGGGGGAGGAAATGAGGGAAGACATACCCACCGGATAGTGCGGCGAAATTCGGCGCGATCAATTCCACTCGCCTATTCCGGTATGTACTCGAGCTGTTAGAGTTTGCATTGCAGGTCTACAAATATTCTCAGAAAAAAAGTATAAAGATTTACTCGGTCATTGAAATCACGCAATTTGATCTAGCAACAGTTTGAACAACCATTTGCGAAAGTCAGTGGCGTTATAAATTGCGAGAACAATGGATTGACAGCTTTACTCTGTGCAATCATCGTCGCAAAGTTTTAAGGACAGTATACCGTGAAGTGGCGTATATGCCAAGATTGACAACTACCAATGAATTGGACGAGAAAGAAGCAACTAATACAACTATTACCACGCAATAAAATATGCTTCTGAACAAATTAGTGAGATCTCTAGTCCCGTATACTTAGCGCACACCTCGCACAGCGAACGTATGGTTATGGGCCAAATTAACGTGATTGTGGCCTCCCTCTCAGGAGATTACTTAGAGCTTTCACAAGAACAAGTTCCCAGCTCATGATTATTGCTCTTAATGCCTCACCGAAATATCTAAGTATAAACAAAACACCCATCTTAGTCGTATAAACCTATTAAATCATTGAATACCCAGTGACAGTTCGATGTGGCTATCTCTGCGCCATTTAAAGGGGAGAAAAGGAAAACATTTCGCGAATGTATGTGCCAGATTATAAAACCCTAGTTTGGGCACAATCGTTCACGCCCTCACGGAATTTTTCCGTCCTTGTAAGCCGTCACTTTACACGGTGTATTTATTCACATGCAAGTGTTCACGCTGCAACCTGCGCCATTCTAGTGACCATCAAAACAGTCATTAGGCTTCACCCCGTGAATGTGCTTCCCAATAAAAGTTGATAGTTTAGATTCCACTAGCCATTATTACAGTTCTGCGGTTCTTGCAAACTTAAATGGCGTTTCTTGCCGGTTACAGAAGCTGTCCGTCAAGGACTGCTAATGGTTACTAACGCCATTTTAACAATCAACAATGAGTGAGAAGTTGGACACTGATAGGAATTTTTGTAAAGTGGAAGAAGGACGAGGAGAAACCCTACAACTTCAATAGCCTTCTCATAACGGAAGTATCCAAGGTGTCAACAGTTTAATGTCTTTCTCTGCTGATGGCATGGGATATAGAAGTAAAGTTCATTAAAAAATCTATGCCCTTATTGGAATTCAAACACGAGCTAACCGTGAGAAAACCAAATATTCGGTCAGACCCTCACATTCTCCAACGTGACATTGGAACCACCATCAGAAACCAGTCTATAATGAGTAATTATTTCACGCTACTAGTAAGTACAAAAATGAGAAGTGAAGATGTGCTCATGAGCGAAGAAATAAATCGTTGTTTTGTTAAATATATAAGGATGATGCTTCTTTTCGGGATAATTTTTGGAACTGCTCTTTCCAAACCTTCTGTCACAGTTTAGAGAACTTCCCTTGCATCACCATTCCTCTAAGAACCATTAGTATTTACCCTTTCAATCTAATGAAACTTAGAACCTTGCATGCCAGGTGATGTGTATCCTATTCGGATGTTAATTTTATATTGAAATACTCAAAAGTCATCAACACTACAAAGCTTTCCTATGTCACTCTCTCCTCTATACTCAAATCATTAATCATAATTATTATTGACAACTTGACAAGTTTTGACATCTTCAGGTCGTTTTCAGAGCGTCTGCTGCTCTCGAAAATGATATAAGAGAAAGAAATCGGTCGAGTGGTCAATAATAATAATTGCGTGGAATACAACCAAGTTTATTTTATTTGTTAGTATGTCGATAATTCACACATTAAATTATGATCTACAATCAACTTTTATTTTTGTATCAATATTGATACTCTTCTATTTGTCCCAATCGTCTTTTCCGCGGTCTGTCGAGGCAGTTATTTTCTTCCATTTCTCTCGGAAATTTTCTTCACTTGCCGGACTCAAAATTTGTCCGGTTAGGTTATCTTGGCCTTATTTTGGCATTTTTTTTATTTTCTCTTAACCACCCTAGAAACTCGTAATACCCTTTAAAAACAATGCAGTAAAATGAAAAATTAGATTCTAAAATTTTAAATAAGATAGGCGGATAGATTTAAGTTTGTGAATGAGCATTGGATGAGATCGAAGCGAAAAGAAAAATGTGTATGAAACAACATGTACTTTCAAAGAATAGTATTATATCGTAGGCAGATGATTAAAAACATTGCGCATAATTTTTCTTGGGAAGGTACCCGCAGCGTTATGATGCTGAACATTCTTCTGACCTTGAGACTTGGACTGCGAAACTGCTGTCCCGTCAACATGGACCGATGAGAGAGACATTCAGAAAAAAAATTCCTTTTACTAATGCCGTGTCGGGAGAAAACCAGTAAAGTTGATAAGAAATACGGGTAGACTTTTTATAAGATACAAATTAGCCATTTAGAAAGTGAGTAGAAATAAATATCTGTCAAAGTTATCATTATTAAAGAGTACCTAATCTCCAGCTGGCACATCATTATACAACTGTTCATTATCATTCAGAAGGCTTCTTTCGTTAGGAATAATGTATCAGACAGAGGGTATTGAAGAGATAATAAGAGAACAAAATGCATTTTTGCTATTGCAATTGCATTCCCCATTTCATAATGGGGAGATGGAAGAAAACTTAACAACAGTCACTGGAAGACAATACTCTCACAATCGACTTCATTTCAAGTGGAGTCTAAACCGTCACGCTATTGTTAAGTTTGTACCTGCGATCAAAACTTTTCGGATGGATTCCTCTTGATTGAAATTTTTACCAGCAGAAGTGAAATAATATTAACACAAGCTCCCCAAATATTAGCCTTTCTTCTGTTCCGATAACACAATATTCCAGCAGGATGGACTATCTGGTTGGTAACGGCAGAATTCTATGGGTACTAAGCCCTACTAAGTGTAAAATTCATGCATAATTCCTAGAAAGATATTGTATTCAGAAAATCCCACCAGTTACATATTCCAATGACTCTCGCAAATACTAACATCCAGTAAGGCGCAACGCTCTACTCACAGGGCTGCGATGATTTATTCTACTCTGGTATGAGAAATATTCAATGCACGGCCGTGCGCAAGAAACAGCAAAAACATAGCTGTCGCATTTGAGGCTTAAAGCAGAATAGTGAACTCATTGATGAGGAACTCTGAGTCTTAATCACGGATCTTCATAATGCTGGCGCTCACGTAAATACTATGCCTTACATGGGCGTGGAAGAGCAAAAAGGTGACCCCTATCTTCAATTCTCGTCTGTAAATTTAGCTACCTTCTACTGTAAACTAGTTGAGTGAATAGCTAGGACTGTGTCTGCGATCAGTTCCCTTACAGGGGAGTTGGTGCTATTGATTACGAGAACAATAACGCGATAAAAGTATCCATGATCTCACCCCTGGGTAAGAGATTCACAGGGAGGGTTGTTATGGGGAGGTAAGGGAAAACTCTGGTTGCGGAGTGAGCAAGGATGCGTGAATCTCATGCGAGTGGAGAGTTTCTTTTGTTTTTTGAAAGGGACGAGAAGGAGGGATGAGGGTCTTCTCGGGGCTAGAGTTTTGAGGGGCCAGGGCCTTATAAGTAAGAATGCGAGAGGGGGAGAGGGGCCAAGGGAGAGGAAGGAAACTGCAAAGATCCGAGGGGTGGTGTGGTTGGGAGGAATTGGATCCGCTGAGGGCGCTAACGGAGGGGTTTCCGAGAGAAACGCTTTCGTGGGTGGCGGAGGAAGTAATATAGCGAAAGAGGGAGAGAAGTAAGGTGAGGGATTTCGCCTCGATCGATTAAATTTATTATTACCCGGGAAGAGGTTGAGTCGGAGTATGGGCGCGGAATTGGGGGGCGGGGTAGTGGAAGGAAGCATGAGAGTAAAATGCCCTTCCTTGCTATATACCCCGAGACCTGTAAAAGGCAGCTAACGGATACGTGGGCGGTAGGACGGGGGAATGGCCGGGTGTTAGAGAGGCCGAGGGAGATGGAGAGAGATATGGCGTGAGTTTGGGCAGAAATAATAGGAGTTCTAAGAGATGGGTGGAGAGGGAAATGGAGAAAGCTCTGTGTGTCGAGGAAAGGGGAAGAGAGGGATTGAGAGAAGGGGAGCTGGGGAGGCAGTTATGTAAGGGAGGGCAGGGAATGGTGGGGGGAGGTGGTGCTATAAATTGGCATCGGGATAACGGAGAAACCGAAGTGGAGGAGAGTTCGGAGGAGATTGAGGGCGAAATGGATAGGGGAGGAGTATGAAGGAAATAGAAGTCATAGTATGGGGCGAAACGCGAAAAGTGGCCACGCAGTTGGGAAAAGGAAGTTTCGGAAAGAGAAAAATTTCAAGACATTTCCAGGTCTATCTCGAATTGTGAATACTTTTCCTGAAAATGAAAACTTTCCATAATGGTGGTTATTTTCGATACTTTATACCAATTTCCCATCGATATATACTAGTATCAAAATTTCAGTAGCTTAGAACGGACAAATGTATTTGAGTCATAAATATTACAGCAGTGACTAGGTATATTTCAAACAAGAAAAGTAAAAATATATTTCAATCTTCAAAAAGTTTATCAAACGCATACATACGGCCAACCTTAACCCCCAAAAAGGGGTTTAACTTAGCTAATAATTCTTAATATTAGTTTTAATCCTACCATTAAACACTATTAATCGTTTCGTTTAACAGATTCCTTTTATTCCTGCAAATAAACAGGATTAAAACGAATCTTAGGGTGCCCTTTTATCATAATATATGTGTTTGCAATTTTTAAAATTGTATATAGTACGCTAGCCTAAATGTTAACTTCAAGATTCAATTCTGGAAAAGGATGATTTCAAAATTGAAGTTTTTTAGTAGTAGTATGCGACTTTTATCCCATTTTTAAGCCGTTGCGTCTCCGCAATCTCCGATGGATATTTAAAATAGAAGGATTTGATAGATTTTAATTTCGTTAGCAATTTTTGGTGGGTTAATAATAGAAAAAATTATCACCCCTCGGGAAAAAGAAGCAGCATGGAGACTATACGTAGCCAAAAGGTACCAAAAATGGTGCTACAATAGGTAAAGAAATGTTTTAATGTCATTCGAAGCCTTCTAACAGCAAAACAATTAATTGAATATATTATTCATTAAATATAAAGCAGTACTGTACCTTAATCATGGAAAAATGTCTAGATTTTGACGTATATACTTTTCCTTACATAATTTTATGGCATTTGAAGCGCTTCATCAACAATGCTTAAAGGGGTTTGAGATAAAACTATCGACAGTCACAGATGAAAAATTAACTTTCCTTTCAAGATAGCTATAAATTGAGAGCAACATGATGATGGGAGTTTAAAAAAATCACATACGCTGATTGAGCGTTGATTTCAGTGCAAACTGTACTGTTATGCATGCGTGTACGCACAGAAACCAGGCAATTTTTCACATATCATATGCAGGAATATTATTACAATCACAGAATATGATAAAAAACCATCGGCTAAAAGAGAAACTTACCCAAATTCACCATGTGTTCATTTGGCATGATCTATGCTATGTATTGTGATTTTTCAGGTATCAACTCAGCACAGTAAACTCGATGAAATCAATGTCACCTCTGTACCTTGCACACTCAGGATACAAGAAGTCTTCTCCAGGCTCGAATTTCTTCCACCATTCACTGCTTTAATAAGAGAAAAAATATTAACATCGCATAATTTATATCTTATCAATATCACGTTCATCACTATTATATTTAGTGAGGCATGACAATATAATAAGGATTCTAAGAAAACTAACAGAGTACCCTTGAGCGGGTTGATTAGCGTTATGATAGGCATTGTAGCTGCGAGGCAAAGTAATGAGTAAACCTTTTATCCGATTGTTCTACTTAGCTAGTTATTTCATAACTTAATCTTTCAAGTAGGTACGAACTTAAGTTTCTCTATATTTGGTTCAGGCATCATTGGTGATACATAACTGATTGTCTACAGTCTGCTAGATACGCAATTTATTCCTTCTGATTATCATTATGGTAAATAAAAACCAAAAGGTATATTCTTGGGTTTTATGTGATAATAAAATACCTACGTATTATCCAAAGAACAGCCCTTTTTTTTGGGATACTAATGGCTTTTTCTCATAACAGAAATGTATCTTTATGTGGCGCAAGAAAAAAAATCAGTTTCGTGCCATTGGTTTGCAACTTGGAGAAGGTAAAAAAAATCAGGCTTAAATCATTTACTTCCAATACCTTTCTGCTTTACCCCTATTGGAAATTTGTTACCATCATTTCATTAAATACCAGCAACAATTTTAAATTCCCTCCTTTTGAATTTCATTCTCTGCCGCTGAAAATGTGCTGTAGTACCACGTTATCTTCAGCTTCTCATTGCTGGATTCTTACTTTTTGAAAAGCCCCATGTATTTTAGGGCATGTTCCACTTCCATGATAAAATCGTCCATGCACGGAAATGCTGGGTCAGAAGTTAGGAGAGAACAGAGAGAAATCGTGTGTTCGGATCCCTTTGCCCTTCGCTGCAAACAATGGATCCGTGGAATACTTTCGCACTCCGTTTATCCTGAAGCATTCTCTCGGCGAAGGAGGAAAAGGGTGAAAGGGCCGTAGAGGGAAGGAAGAGAGATAAAATGGGGGCGGAGGTAAGAGAGGAAGGCCGCGCGCTAATATTTCTTGTTTCTTTCTTCCTATATATATTTTTCCTCCAAAAAGGGGTTTAACGTCTAACTCTTCCCCCGTCTCTCCGCGCCCTCACCTTTCCTGCCCCACACCCTCCGTTCTCTTACCTCATATATATATACACACACACAGGGCCCTTTTTCTTCTCCGCCACCGCTCCTCCCACCTTGAACGTTTTCATACTTTTTCTCCCTCTCCCGTGGAAACCGCTCGACTACCCCCCCCCCCATCCCACTCCTCCCTCTCCCCCCATCCTTCCACTTCCCAGAGCTCCTCGGGACCTCCTTGCCGGGGAAGAAGAAAAGGCACTTTCATAAATCTGCCCAGAGATATATGTGCACACAATTTCCTGGCTCCGACCATTAAGTTGCTGGCCTCGTGAGCTCTCCTGCCTCCCCTTCTCCCAGCCCCTCGCGTTCCACCATCCCTCAATTCTCCACCCCCCCATCCCGCTCCCCCTCCCTCTCTCCACACAGCCTCCCCCTCATATCTCCCTCCTCCCTCTCCGCTTGCCTCGCAACCCGCCATCATCTCAGTTCCCCTTTCTCCATTTCCGTCTTCTCCTCTCCTCCATTCCTCCGTCCGTCCGTCCGTCCGTCTCTCTCCCTCGTTTCCTTGTTCCTTAGCAGTTTCGATTCGGCGCTTGTTTTGGTCTTCCTCGTCTCCTTTCCCTCGTCTCGCCATTTCGGCGCTGCGCAAGGATTACCTCAATCGCTCGCTCCCTCACATCCGTCACTGGCACGCCGAACAACAATTTAGGGGCTACTTCGTCCTCCCCCTCGCCTCACAAACGGTCGAGTCTCATGTTGCGGCTAGCCGTTCCAAGCATACACGATTACAAACACGGTTGCAGTCCATTTGGAATGAATATCGCCTAGAATCTAATGTTTTGTTTAAAATGGTCAATTCTTTTTGTACTTGGTCATTTCTTGGACGTGAGCTTCAATTCAAACTGCATCTGGGGTGGTACTGTACGGCACCAATTAATATTCACAAGATGTTTTTGTGTATAAAACCTTTTCAAGCTTGTGACAAGACCTGTAATCATGGTCTTAGATTTATACCACAGTCGTATGAAGAAGTTACGCAGTAAATTGGATGTTTTGTGAAGTGTTTATTATTTTGAAAGCTATTAATTCGGAAAAGTAGCATGCCACCAAATTATACTTAACATAAGCTAAAACTGAAGCTTTGAGGACATATTTTAGTATATCTATAAAGATTAAACTCACAGATGACAATCCACGCTATTTATTTTTTAAAAAACCTGACTAAATTTCAAAATAAACATCACCTTGAAAATGATACGTGTTGAAACTTAGATCGGTTTTCTCTGAATAGATAGTGTGTATTATACTATGTGGTTTAATTCTTAATCAACACTGGTTTACGAACTATTTTCAGAAATAAAATGTCGAAATTAGCTGCTTTTAATATGAGCTATTAGTATCCACATAGTTGATACTCACTTATTCTCAAATTTAGTTTATTTTACGATTATTGAAATGCAATCCGTAAATGAAGCTGATTATTAAAGTTTTAGGAGACATACATTTGCTAAAAATATACGAATGCTAAAAAATTCTCTCATTTATCACCGCTTAGGGAAAAAAAATATCGTCCAGTATTTTTCCACGAGCACAAGACTTCCAATATTACTCGGCAATACAGGAGAAAAAAAATAAAAATACTATCTTTACGGCGATTGGTTAAATGGAAAATGGGATCGTTGCTCTTCATTTTGGCCAAATTAGGTCGTTCATTAAGCCTTCGCTTCATCCATTCTCCACTCTTTTATTTATCACCGTGCGTGCGTCACTTCCGTGCTTCCCTGTATCCTTCTCCCCTTGTTTCCTCATTCTCCTCAGTCCTCGCTTCCAACACATTACGTAGCTTTGTCGAGGTAGCCTGCGGTAGAACCTTAATTACACGCAGAATGACTGCATTTTATATATGGTGTGGCCAGTGGAGAGACGTTTCTGAAAATATCTTCCTGGTGTATCATCTCAGAGACAGGTGTGCAAATGAAAGAAAATAGGAATCTGGCAAATTTTTATTTAAACTGACACGAAGAAATCAGCAAGAATATTATTAGTATTTACGTGCATTTTCTGGCTGATAACTCCCCTAATCAATCATTTTCTTTGAACCCTAATGAACATCCAAAATCTTTTTCTTCGGATTCTTACTTCGGACTTGTCTCTGAAGCATCTTTTCGAGGCAATCTCTTTCATTTTCTCTCCATTTTGATTATCCTTATAGAACTTTGGCAAACATACTATTCCAAATTATTAAATTATTCCATAATTATTAAAAGAAAAGTGCAAATGACGCTAGATCTAATAAAAAGCTATTGCGGAAAAAGGCTCTCAATTTAAGAGAAGGAGGATACTCTGTACAAGTTAGCTCATTTCCTTTTACCCAAATACTGCCACGGATGCATACATTTCCATTAAAATGATTTTGGCTATATTGTTTAAACACATTGGTATAGAAACATTTTAATTTTCATTGCGGAGAAACCCTGATACTCTAACCATTCTCACATCGACTTCTTCCTTTACGAATAGGCATTGTTTTTTCAGGATTACAACAGCTAATATTAGCACCCCTTCCTTTCTCCTTTTGTTCCCCACTCTTCCTTATCATACAATTTTTCGTTCTCTGCTAACCTTCACAGAAGCCGCGGTGTAGATATTCCTTTACTTCTCTCCAACTTCTTATTTGCTATCAAATAATTCCAAATAAACTTTCGGTTTGACTATCCAGTGAACAATTTAGTAATAATTAATTTGCTCACGGCATGACTTTTTGTTATTTTTGCTCATTTTTCTTCCATCATGTTTGACTAAAAACGTTCGGCAAATTAAAAATATCATTTTTTCGTCGCTGAACTGTTTGGATAGGGAATTTATTTATAAATCAAGAATTTGGAAATTTATACCATTTTCTTGGTGATAAACGTGAACATAAAATTATACTTCATGGAAAACTGATATTAAATTGATTGATAAAAGATATCAAATCGGCTGATTTGTAATTTACAAAATCAATAATAACATCAGAAAAATATCAATATTGTCCGCTGGAAAACTGAAAAGTTCCACTTATAGCTGCATAATTGTAATTTTTTATGGGGGTGTTATCGGTAGGAATGCAAGTTAATATTAAGTTTGCAATCTCACATAATGGTTGATCAGGAGTCATCGGCAGACATTTAGTTCTTCACTATCATCAAGTGTACTCAGTTTACAAAAGCACAGAGCAGAAAAACAGACCAAAACTAATATATAAATAACTATAATATCTTCCCATTGTTGTACATTTATTCCTTTAGACAGCATTTATATTTCCCATGTTAACTTGTCAAAAAATGTCTGAGAAAAAGTAGTTCATTTTCAAGCTTTCACCCCGTAGAATCGATATAAATTATCACTTTGATGAAATGGTTATCTGTTTGATGTGAATATTACTACTTAACAAGGTTCCATTACGTTACACGTTAACATTAATATAACTCGTTGGAGTGAATCATGAATATAGTTGATTAATAACTTATCCGTTAATTAATTGAGGCCTTCGCTCTCTAGGCACTATAATTTCGCGTTCCGTAACTTGTGCACATGGCAAACTTTGAGGGACTCGGCGTTTTATATTGTGGCTCAAGATGCGAGTTAGAGAGAGGGACGAGAGAATCTTCCTTCGCTCGGCGGTGCGGGATTATAATGGAAGAATGACTCATTCCAACGTCCCTCATATCCTCGGCGAGAAGAACCCTCTCAGCTCTCTCCGTCTCCCGCCAGTATTTCACCCCCGGGCCCTTCCTACCCCAACGCCCCTCGGCCCAAAACTCCTCGCACGCCACCACGACCCTCGAAGAGCTCCCCCTCCCCGCGACGACCGAAGCAATTCCATTTCTTCCGCCGTCCCGTGTCGTCCAATCCCGTTCCCTCCCCCGCACAGCCATTCCAACCCCCCAGCCCTCCCTCCCGCCACCACCCAAACCACCCCTTGCCACCCTCCCTCCCTCCCCCTCTCCTCAAACCCTCCTCCCCCATTTTTCCGAGCCATTCCGAAGCACATCTGATGACACCTCACCTCCGTTCCACTTCATCTCGAAAATGGTTCCGCAGCGGGGCGCGTCTGAATCGATATCCCTCGGACCTTTTCCGTGAAATATTCTCCAGTCCCGCAGCCTCCCTTTTTAGCCCTTTAAGGAAAGAGAGGCCCATTCTCAAAAACCTCCTTCCCTCGCATCCACCTCACCGCTCCCCAAACCTTCCCCACCCTCCCGGGCTTTATTCTAATTTAATTATTATGGAGAATTCGGCGGTAGATAAGGGCCCAGACGGTGGAGAGGGTGTCGTTTCGGGAAAGTGTCGGAGCGGAGAGGTTTTGAGGAGGAAGGGGGAGGGGGTTGGCTACCTGACGGGGTTGCGGGGGTTGGTCTTCTCCGTTCAAGTCGCAGGGGTGGCATTTCGGAGGACAGGCAGGGGTCAAGCTCGTCGGCTCTGGGAGGATGACGAGAGGAGGGGAGCGGGAGAATGCTTGGCTTGGGGTAACTGAGAGGGTCCAGAGCAGGCGTGCCAAACGTGCGAAAATCCATGTATGATTCGTAAAGCAGAACAAAATTCATCAACACCACTCACCAATCCTAAGACTCGTTTCAATCCAAGAATAGTTTGAATTCTTACTTTGAAGTTCATTTTATTTTTTAAACCAAGCCAAACTGTCATTAGATCATAGTTTCTCAATTTATCTGAATTGGCTGTTTCATCTTTTATTTAAGAAAGTCCGAATGTTTACTCTGATACTTGGATTAAATTTTTCATTAGCTACTAAGGCTTCCCATTTGTTTCTCCTTATTATTCAGTAACACCATAGTTTAAATGGCAACCCTCTAGCCAATCATGCGGCTGCCTTTTGTTAAATCCTAATCCTTGATGAAAGGAACATGATCCTGAATTAATATCTAATGAATTCTTTCTTAACTTCAGACTTTCAGTTGAAATTTCAGTTGGCATTAAATTACTATAAAGTCATAAAATAGTAGATTTTCATTAAGTGCTGCCTTTGATTGGGCTTTTTGTCACATCTTAAATTACTATAAAGTCATAAAATAGTAGATTTTCATTTAGTGCTGCCTTTGATTGGGCTATTTTGTCACATATTTTCCCAAGTTTAATGCATACGCTCTTAAACTGAATTCCATAATCTAAGTTTCTCTCAATATTCTCAAAGCACTATCTTCTTAAAGAATCAGAATAGGACGACCATATTTGAACAAGATTGATTGATAGGCGAAAGTAAAATATAACCATGAAGCAGAAAAAAATATGCTGCTATTCTTCTTACGGAGCTAGTGCATTGATTGCTTACGCGAATCTCATTATGAAAAGTGATAAAGATTAGAATATTAAATGGTGGTATTTGGTGCGAAATAATGAGTTTCATGGAATCAACACTCCAGAAAAAATAACTTATCGATTTAATTTTAGGTAAATATCGCAAATTCATGCGTGATTATACGTTTTGCAAAAGTTTCTACATTTTTTTCCGCATCAAGTTAGTTCTTACAATTTAAGTAGTGATTTTGAGACGATAAGTATACTTATAACCTTTGCTTTAAAGCATAGACGCTAAATGTGGTTGAAAAAATTCGCTACGCATAAAATATTTTTTAAACATAAGAAAATCTCATTTATGTGACATTTTTATGAGATTTGATTTTAAAGCACTTAATGATAACAAGTATAGCGGCCAAAACCATAAACGTATCCCATTCACATACTTGTGTTCTGTTTTTCGATGGTTAAGGGCTACTAACCTTTTGCTCACTACCGTGAGCAAAAATACATTTTTCCACTCGTATTTTTTCGTATCTTTCCCTATAAAAGTTTATTGTCATCCTGAGCAGTTGGCAATGCCGGTCAGCAGCAGTAGTCGTAAAAGAGAGAAGCGTTGGGGAGAAGGGGGTGGAGAATGATCATCTCGGGGAGGGTAGGGCTGGCGGTATTCTCTGGGGAAGGGAAAAAAATGCGTGTAATATCTCCGTTCGAAAGGAACCGGGGGTGAAAGGGAGGTGGATGAAAGAAGGGGACGACGGTGGGAGTTTCGGACGCGCTACTAACAGAAGACCAAAGGGGGGTGTGGCTTAGGCAGGGTTTTCTGGGAGGGAGGGTGAGAGAAGGACCCCAGAAGAATGGTCAAAGATGGGACGCAGTTTGCACGGGCGTACGTGTGTGTGTTTTCGTTGGTCGTTTGAAGAGGAAAGACCATAAAAAATGGGGCGTTTCCGTGCGCAGAAGGTGAGGGTGGCGTTTTGGTGGGGGGAAGGAGAGACGGGGTGAAGGGTACGGGGAGTTTTTGGCGTTTCCTCGAGAGGCGCGCACGCTTCTGTTTGATCCCCGGCACGAGATAAACGCCCGGAGGTCCTCCATCCGGCCTGATGGGAAATCACTTCGCTCACCCCATCCCTCCCTCTCCCACTCGGGAGATGTATCGTTGGAAAAAAGAGAAGGCAGGGGTGGAAAGGGGGAGGGGAAGGGAGGATTGGAGGGAGCGGTGGGAGGGAGAGGGGGGTGGTTCGGGGAAGGGGAAGAAGTGGAGTCATTTTTAGACGGTCATTTCACCGCCCCCATGTTTTTTCCACCGTCTTCGGAGCTTGTTATTTTTTTTCCTTCAGTGCCGCGCTCTGCTTCCAAGCGCAGCCGCGTGAGTGGGGCCTAATGTCAGTCAAACCGAAGCGGTGATGGAAATATCGCGCGGGTGGACGCGATGGGCTTAAGTGGCGCGGCCGATTGACGACCCCCCTACTCGCTTTATTTCTATTTTTGGCATTTTTTTGACGAAGAATCCGCAGGGTAACCTGAGGGAGGGAGAGCGGCGACTAAATTTCGTGGCTATAAGCATGAGGAACCCCTAACGTTTTACTATCTTGAGACGAGTCCTTAAATATACCAAAAACCTTCATCTTTTGAACGGTATTCACGTTAATAAAAGTATATTTTAATGTTAGTCATTTATATCACAGTCAGGCCCATCAGACAGATACCAATCATTACCATTATAAAATGAATTACAAGCATGGAAGTACGTTTAGTAGGTTTGTGCGACTTTTTCTATATAAATCTTCGCGTTATACAGGTGCCATTTTTTGTTTTTATTAAATTTTACTTGAATAAAACACGGGTTATGTGATACGTAACTTCACTCAAGATTACAAAATTGACACAGGTAGAAAATGTAATTTATAGAAGTTCGTAGGGGTTTACGTAATTTTTATAATTTTAGGGATTTTTAGTGATAGTGATAATGTTTAATTGCTGACTGTGATGGACCCGCTATTGTGTAAAGTATAGTAGATTTAACGAAAAAAATGCTCAATAAAAAGGTTCTCGGTTTTTACTTAAGCTAGATTCCATATACGTTTCAGAGGATGTCAATCACTTCTTCAGATTACCAATATCTTTTCCATGACTTACACGATAATTGAGCTATTTCTTCAAAACTGCACAGTATATTTGTTTTTTTGCCAAAAAACTGTTCTCGGTAATAACAACCCGTAGTTGAGGGTACAAAGTCACAGACATAATGCTCTTCTGGTTTCAATCCATTTCCAAGTCACGCATCTCACTGGGCTGCCCCTATTCCTATGCTACCTCTTCCCTTCCCTCGCAAATATAATGCTCACCTAATCCCTCTCGGCTCTTAATTCACCGATTGGCCCAAAGAGACCTTCCGGTTGCGGCACCGGAATCCGTAAACTGCCCCCCAAACCCCATTGCTCCCGGGATCACCCTCCTCCCGCCCCCGCAACCCCCTCCCGCCTCCTCCTTGGGGAAGAAGTCACGTGCCCGGCGAAACAATGTGACTTAATTGAGGCGTGCAGTCAAATGATGTTTATCTTAATTACTCTTTCCTTTTTGCACGGCTGCAGGGGTGGAGCACGTGCCCGAAGAGTCGTGAATGAGTATATACGGAGGGAATGGACGAGGGGGAAGGGTGAAAGTAGCAGGTGCTAGATGGATGGACGGAGAGATAACTTAAAATCCCTATTAGAGTGAACACTTGTGCATTACGCGAAAGGCAACTTTAGCCCGTTTTCGACATATCACGCTCGCTTATTTATTGCGCGGCAAACAGAAAACCTGCTGATAAAGGATACGGAAAGAATTTGGCATTTATTTCCGTAAAAAACTGACACTTTGCCTGATACATTTGGAATGAACTGTGTTTAGTACCACAATAATGAGAAAAGGCATTATTGTCAGGAATTAGTCTCATTTTGATTCGACTTATTCGTATCGTGATTCCTCCGATTTCTTTACCATCTACATGACATATATTACACACAGTAAACTATAGCTTTTCCCAATCCTATCACCCCAAATTCACACTTCTCTACCTAATGCCAAATTAAAAAATAATACTCAATTTTTATGACAAAAAAACCTTGATTTTTGTGTATGATATACTTAATATTTAGCGTACATTTTCAATAGTCTAAAAGCCAGAGTGTTGTTAAAGTTAACAGTACTCACATTAATAAAGAAAAACAAATACATTACGTGAAATTTTTAATTCAGTTAGAGCAGAATGAGGCATTATAGGCATAGAATATAAACCTTCAAGACCTAGAACCTAAAGAAGTGAAACGTTGAAGTGGAACTTCAAATCATGGGGATGATAGTTTCCCACTGACGACTTATGTAGAGATTGTTAGGGAATTTTCTTGTCGAAATGTGGTAAACACCAATGGAATACTAGGATACCACCACCATCGAGGTGGAAGAATATTCAGGAAAAGGCGGTGGGGCAATGCAGGAGACAGGATAACGGTAGGAATCGATTTGCGAAAATGAAATAGTATGCCAGTGAGATATAAAGGTTGCTGATGATTGGAAAAAGACTAACTCTTGATATCTCACCCCAAAAAGGCGATATTCAATAAACGTTTTGAGTAAAAATTTTATAAAAATCTCAAATTCAGCGTTACTAGTCTCTCAAACACGCCATACGGCTAATGAGGAACAGCAATGTTATTTATTTTAAAGCGTCGTTATTTTACTTTTATCCATATCGTTTTGCTTCTATTCTGTTAAATTTAAAAGGAAAATAAATGGAAGTATAGCAATTCAAGTCCATTTCATTATTTTATTTCGGCGTATAACCTCCCCTGCCTTAGCTTGGTACATTTATTGGGCATGTACAGCCTTTGCATTATATTTTCAGAACCCATTTACTATTTGGCCATTAGAGTACGTTGGAATAAAAAATATATTTAAATTCATGACTTGAAAACGTCATTTATGCTATAAACCGAATCATGATCAATCATTTCTGGCATATGAGAGTTCTGATTCTTTTCCGGGTAATGAAATTGGTGAAAGTTAAGTTTCGATGGACGCGCATAAAAAAATTGGCAGCCATGAAATAGTTTACTCGGTAGATATCTTGTTTAACTTTCATCAAACTGTAGTTGATATTTATGAGAACGCCCGTATATTTATAAATAATATTTCCGTGACTTTCATCAAAAGAATATGTTGCTAAACAAAACATAAAAATATGTTGCTATTGCAAAAGAATATGTTTTCAATGGTCTCACTAGGCATTCACCATCTTCTATACTAATCCATGTACACTCCCACTTAGGCAAAAAAAAAACTTTTAAAAACTGTATGGAAGCCACCTTTCCTTCTACTCTTACGATGTTATCTTTTGTAAAAGGCACGCCCGCATTATGACTGGTCTGACAGAAAGGAGAACCATATCGATTCTCCCATTTTTAGAGAGCCAAAAATCTCCCAGCATTTATGACAGCATGCCAAATGGCTCTTGTCTGTGGGATGACGCTTAGACGAGAAGGCTCCCTTTCAGAAGAAATAGAAGTTTGAGTGAGGGGAAGCGATTGAGAGAAGGAGCGACAGTGACCTCCGGAGTGCGTGAATGGATATGGGGCGAGTGTTGGGAGTTTCCTCCCTTCCCGTAGACGAAGAACAGCTGTGCTGACATACGCCAGACTGGGTCATGAGGATTCGTTGAGTATGAGACCCTTTAATTGAGTAGAGGAAGACAAAGGGTGAGAAAAGAATGGCCCACTAAGAATATTCAGCAATTTAAGTAATAAACAAACAAGAAACGGACGGACGAAGCTCAGAGAGATCATATATTCATCCAATATTCTTTTTGGAAATATTAAACGGAATTTCCTCCCAAAAAAATTATAATTAACATAAATTCGTCTGATAAGAATGATTATTTTATTCTGCAATAACTTGAAGAAATATTAACGTAGTGTATGATGATGTACTTAGAAAAAATATACCTTCATAAACTCCGTTACAACTTTTGAAGTAAATCTCTTATTACATTTTTAGTTGTATTAAGTGCCATGCCGCTATAAAATCAACAAACAAAGAAGTTTACTAAAATTTGGATCGCATCGCATCGCAAATAAAAGACGTTTTACTCCTATTTGATACATGTCTACGTGTGTAGTATGATTTTAACCGTAACTGTAACACGTCCTGAACCGAAAGTAGAGACATATTGATAACTTTTATCTGGATTATAGATAATGATAATGCAGGTAACATAAAAGTTTAGCATATTTACAAATCTACGCGCCCCTTAGTGTGATGTAAGCCATTATTTCCTGGTGTAGTTGTCCTATTGATTAAAGAAGACTGGTTTACCCCGTTGTTATAGGCTAATTGCAATACTCATGTGCCACGCGGTTGCCTACTCACCATTTTCCAGGCGCAGGCGTGGAGGATAACCTACTATAAAAGTTAAAAATGCTCCAGAACCAAGTGGCCAAGAGGCTGGGCCATTGTCGTTCAGTGTTCATTATTTGTGGTAGGCTTCATAGAAAACATATTTTTCATGAATGGTGAAGGACTAATTCGAAAAACCTACCACAGATTGTTTCACGTCAACCTCGGCAGATAATTATTTTTAGCAGTAATTCTCGAAGACAATTGAGGATATTCAAATAAATATTGTTTGTCGTGCTTTCTCGTGTCAAATAATGTAGTCCAAAACCTAACGACAGAAAACCGTTGAGAAAAAATGGGCATACGATGCATCATTATTTGAGACCACATACAGAATTTCAATTGCAATAGATATTGAGAAATCCGATATTATACATATAATATTACACGACTCCGATATTATGATGCATGCATTCAACATTATGATATAGTATTATTTATTATATATGGTTTATCGATATACAATATCCGATTATTATATATAATGTGTAGAGATTACGAGGCTATGTTTTTATTTATTCCAACATTTCACATTACTCTAAGGAGATCTCCGGAGCACAAATATCTTCAGCCCTTCCCCGCCCCATTCATAACTCCGCCCAGCTAAAACCGGAACGCGTCTCCCCCGAAGGAGGGAGAAAGATGACTGAGTGGTTTCCTCCCCACCACCGTTTCATATCAGGGCCTCTCCCCATTGGGCACAGTTATTCGTCCCTCGCCATTGGCGGGGTTCCCTCCTTCGAGAGCCTCCTAGGAGGAGAGGCAGCCCAATGGGGGGCGGAGGAGGACTTATGAAACCGTCCGAGGAGAAAACCCCACCGCGCATAAGGGAACACCCTTCCGACCTCGGCAAGCGCAAAACACAGCCCGGCTCGGAGGGGTTCTGTTATGCGGAGGAGAGAGGCATATAAGCCTCATTCCTCGGGGGAGAAGACGTGGAGAGGGTAGTTGGTTGGATTCGGGCGGGGTGGGGGCGGGAAAATATGGGAGGGTTGAGCGAGGGTTACTCGAGGGTGGGAAATATATACACAGCGACGCTTTTGATGACGTGAGGTGGGGGAGGAACCCTCTCCATTGGAGCGTCTCTCCCTTTCTTCACCCCCCCACACACCCTCTCGCCGGCTTCTCCACCCCTTCCATAGTCCCACCCTCCGGCCAGATTCATATCGCCCAATCCTGTGGAGGGGGTGGGGAGGGTAGGCTGGCTTTTGCGCCGATCGATACAAGGCAGAGTTATGATTCGATATATAACCCCATTATGGCGAATGGAGGAGGGACATTGGTCTATGGAGGTTTCCGAGTTTCTTACGAAGTCAGTGATTTTTGTCGTGCGCTCGGGCGAGATTTCTCTTTGAATGACATTCTGTGAGTGGAAAATCATGTAATAAATCCAATATAATACCAAATTTTATGTAAATATTGTTAGGAAGACAACAATGTACTCGTTTCGATGCAGTATCCACAGTTCTTCGTCTCTACCTCTTGATTTAAAATTTTGGCGGTTCTTTTAGACAGAATTTCGGCCCTTCCTTGGAAACAGCGTGAAG
Organism: Platycnemis pennipes; assembly: GCA_933228895.1. NCBI lineage: Eukaryota > Metazoa > Arthropoda > Insecta > Odonata > Platycnemididae > Platycnemis > Platycnemis pennipes. The sequence goes on from OW121850.1 coordinate 119,387,106, forward strand.
ATCACTTCAAAGTTAGTGCTCAATACGTCGGATGGGACGTTTAAATGTGTTACCTGTTGACACTTCGATAAGAATCTGTTCGTACCAGCGACTGGTTTCCCATTAATCGCCTTCCGTTCCCTTCAGTTCTTACCAATACTCTTACCCCTCTTTCAAGCCTCTTAAATACCATAAATGAATGACATTTATGGTATTTAAGCTGCTTGTCACATTTCCTAGAAACTGTTAAAATACAGAATAATAGGCGAATACCTGTTGAAATTTTCCATTAAATTTGGTATAAATAATTCGTTAAAAATATATATACCTAATTACCACTAAAACGTTTCCAAAAAACCTTGCAATTTAATTTGCATCGAGAATGTAAAGGTAAAAATACCCTAGTCAAAAACGAACGAGGTTTCCGCGGGCTAATAAAATCCGTCTTATTAACTAAATCCGCCTAAAACTTAGTAAAAACATACTGATAGTCAAAAGAAAATTCAATGCTAAGCCGTATTTTTGCCAACATTATTTTTACATCCCTGAAGTGTCAGTATTTCAATTAATAGCCTTTGGCTTCTAACATAGTAGTGTTAGTTTGTAAGGTGCTGGGGTAATTCACTGCTTAACCTAAGTAAGATATTAATTTTAAAACGCAAAAAATATCCTATCTCAAGGAGGGGTCCAAATCTTCCGGGCAGGGAAACTTGATTTTAACATAATTAGGATGAAAAAAGCAGCAAATGCAAGGTGAATTTTGCTTTCTAAAATGAAAGTAAGTAGAAAGTAGGTTTTTATGCATTGTAAAAACGCAAATCTAGTTAAACTAAGGAACTCTGCTCGAGGCACGTAGTGGAGAATTAAATCGGACCAATTTGGGATTTTCCGCCCCACTTCCCAAAGTGTTTGCCCCGTTGGCTTTGTGAAAACATCATTCGATATAATTAAGCGAGAAATCGATACAGGATTGGATAACACAATCACGGAACAGAGGCCGCCTGGGCCGGAGTCAACTATGAGGCAACACTCCCTTGCTATCACGAAAAACACAAGCCAGAGAAAAAGTAACACGCGAAAAGGATATTAAAGAGTTTTTTTGGCGAGGAAAAAGCCGAGCATTGGATATTCTGCAGCCCAAATCACGAACCCTGAAGGAACAAAATCGGTATGGTGGGGAAAACCAAAGCGGTAGAATGAGTTGAGTGAATGGGAGGGAGTTGGAGTAATCATTTCCTAATCTTCAGTGGCTACGGTTTTACTCGTGTTCCTCACCGTGCTATGACCTTTTCGAACATACCCGAGGCAAAATTGAGAATCGGCTAAAATCCATTACAAGTCGTTCACTTTCAAAACTGAGGAGAAATTTGCAATTACGGTGTTGAAACTGTCCACTGTTGTATTAAATAAAAAGTAATGAAGGTGATATTAGACTTGTGCATTTATTAATCTTGCTTCAAAGTGTTTAAGTTTAATGGAAAAGTGCAGCATATACTTCTAAAAATCTCAAAAAAGACTTTACTGACTAATGGATGATTAGTATAATAGATTAATATAAATAAGTTTTTTCTACTTATAAAATAAAGGCACATTGGTGACCATTCATAAAAGTAATAGTGATTTGGCACGCGGAAAAATGTGAATCTAGTTTCCACTCTGTTGCTTTTCAGATCTTTTTTACTATAATACAGCGGTATTCTCATCAAAATCTCATGAAAATGTTGCAGAATAAAATCATTCAAAATTTCCATTGTGGGAATCTAGTTTTAACTCTGTTGCTTTTCATATCTTTTTAATTATATCACAGCTTTATTCTCATCAAAATCTCACAAACATCGATATAAAGTCACAAAATAAAATCAGCCAAAAATGCAGAAGTATAAAAAAATAATCATTTATAAATTATGCTAAATTTACTGGAATTGGTACAATATTCAGTTTAAGATCAACATGTGATAATCACATCCATACTTTTTGAACAATTATTTGTTTTCAGAGGCATCGAAACCTGAGAGAAAAGCACGTTGGGAAGGAGGAACCCATTTGATCTAAATAAACGTTCAATAAAAACAAAACTCCTACAAGTTTAAAAAGACCAAGTAATATGATCTTTTCAAATGATAATAATACAATGTCACGTATTTCAGATAGAAAAAAATATTTGTTTTGTAATTTAGCCATAGATTTTTTACCAATACTTGGGGATTTTAGAGTTGGAGACTAAAAATTGCGGTCATAGCCTGGGTCATTCTCACAATGTGTTGCTAGTGCGATCGCCGTGCGCTGACCGTGCTAGGCCAGGTTGGTTTGACGAAGGGGAGAGAGAAATAACACTGGCGGAGGACGGAGAAGGGGTTGGCGGAACCCCGAGCTGGGACGGTCGGGATCGCGATTGAAGTGAAAATAGCTTACGTGGGATGGGAGTGGGGTTGACCGGGAGGGCACAGGGAAAGAGAGAGAGGTTGAGAGATGGAAATGGGGGTATGAGAGAGGGGGGCGGAGGAATTAAAGCCCGTCTCCTCCTACCTCCGACATCCAAGCGCGGCGGCCATAAAATTTCCTGCGTGAGTGAAGTTTCGAGTGCCGCCGCGGCCGCAATTAACAGACTTTCTTCTTAATTGGGAGATTGCTTGGGAGGCAAGGGGTTATGGGGTCAGGCGAGGGGGGTTTTTGAATCCAAATGGTGAGGAGGAAGAGGTTTTGCATGGGCACCGACGGGAGAAAGGTTGGGGGGAGTAGGGTGGCAGGGAGTTTCGGGATGGTTTTGGTGGAACGGTATGGCCGCGCGCCGTAGCGCTAGCTAATGTTGGGAGGCGAGTTTTGAGAGGCTCTTTGGAGGTCGTGGCGAGGGTACGGGGGAGGGAGGGGGTGGGATGGAGGCTGTTGGAAGGCTTGGGGGAGTGTGGGGAGGTTTAAAAGGGTTTAATACGGCCTCAAAACGAAGAGATTTGTAGGGTTGATAACGAAACGCACGGGCGATCGGATTAATGGATTTTCCTCGTTACTGATTTCTCTTTGAAATGATGTTAATTGAAATCGCCCCCTCACTCCGCTTCAACTCCTCCCTGATAGCAGATCCTCCCTCCATTGCCTCCCTCAGGATCAATCCCTCTACCTCTCTCTCCTCACCCATTCCTCAGCAATGCCGCTACCCCACCACCACTCGGTCCTCTGGACGAGTAGCGACCAGCCCCCATTGGTGCGATCGCAGGGATATTCCTATAAAAGTTAATTCTTGGGGCCTATAATTAGTTTTTCCCGATTTTTTTCATCATTTATTCGGCCACTCGAGTTTTATTTTTCCTTTTTGCCGCCGCGGAACACTCAAATAATGCCTCTGATGCGAAAAAGAGAGGTGGAGGTGGACACTCACCCGTCCGACCAACCTTATTTTTTCAAAATTCGCTTCGGGCTGCGGAGAGGATCATTTTTTTATTACAATGGCACGCCGTGGATTTCATTTACCTTCTTTTATATTTTATTCAAAACTAATCGCGAGAGGAACGACTCTAGGGTGTGATTTGGAGTGAGTTTCAGGAGCGCCGCACTCATAAATGCACTGAGTAGCAGAATAGTAATTCCATGAAATCACCGTTTAAAAAAAAATTTAATGGTAGATCCTCTCGACTTTTTCAACACACCAATGCAGATTATAATAACTGTTTTAATTAAAGCAGACGAAAAGCATGAACTCATTCACTTCTCTATAGAGTAGAAAACAATTCCGCGGTGGCACTATCAGTATTTTTTTTCTTGTTAATCACTTCCAACTACGCGTCTTGATTTTGGTTGTTTCTCTCTTCAATTTCGTTGTTCTCTCAAATGATGTTGCCAGTAGAGAAATCATTAAGTCAGGACCAACAGTAGAACATCATGGTACTTTGCGATGAAGAATAAACTTTTAATATAAATGAGTTCCACTGCAGTCACAAAAATATTCGGCAGAATAGATATTGTGGCCAACAGCTGCAAATACTTAAAACTATTTATAGCATAGCCTATGAAAAAATGTTTTGCATACTGGGAAAATGAAAGTATTTAAGATAATCCAAGAAATTGTACCATCAAGTTCCTCAATTTTTATCAGCATTTTACTTATAATGCAGGAGAAATTTTCTAAATGCATAACATCATAACAAATCTTTTTTAAGATTACTATATTTGACGAAATAAAAAGGCTGATAAAAATTATGTATTAGATTATTTCCCCAAAGAAACTTTTTATATCTTCGAATTTAAACCTTTCGATGCATTTACTTCTTATTATATTAACCTTGACCAGTTGAAACACGTTAAAAATAGCTGAACATTAAATATTAGAATTGTCATTTGAGTTTTAATTGGTCACTAAAAACATTTAATAATCACCACATAACAGCTATGCTATATTTCTCAAAGTTACCATCGCCTTTAACACTTAAGAGCTTAAGGACGATGAATTATCACAAAAAAAGAGACAATTACCGCCAAAATCCTCTGATGACCTGTTACCACTCGATTCATAGACTGAGCTGTCTTCACTCCCATTTGATTTTCTGTCATTTGTTTCCTTTCCAATTTAGTCATAACACATCCGAACACCATCCCACCAACCTTCCGTCAAACGTTCCAGAGTGGCAGACACCGAAAGCAATTTTCCGAGGAGGAAACAATCCTAGCCAGCCCCTGTTCACAGACAGATCGTTATCCGAAAACTTATTTTCTCACGAACTAAAAAACCAGAGGCATGACCTTCCACTATCTACCTCCATACTCAAAACTATTATTGGACGTTGAACGGAGATGAGAGGAATATTCCGAGCGTGGAAATTCGGGGGAGGACGGGGCGGCGGCGGTAGTCTCGAATGAACGGACCGATAACCATCTTGCTCCCGTGACGCGTGCCTTGTTCCATCTCTGCCTTCAAGTGTGCGGTGTCAAGGGACGGGAAGGGTCTTTGTGGAGTGGCAGGCGTGGATTAGGGGACGTCTATATGCCGTGGACGAGGAGACGAAGGCCCCCGGAACGAAGAGGTGTCGGCGGCTGTTTACCCGGGACACGAGAGGCAAGGGAATGGGTGGTCGGAACGAATAATAATAACTGCCACGTGTCCCCATTTGTCCCTCCTCTATCTCCCGCTACTTCCCACAATGCCTTTCCTTCCCCCGCCACACACTCATAACCCCCCGGCGAAATGCCATATTACTCACCCCCGTCCCATTTTTGAGGCAATTAGATCGGCGGAGACCGACCGCCGTGTTATGCGTGCCGCCTCCACGGAACTTCCTACCCCACACTCCCCGTGCTTCACCCCCTCCACTCTATTCCCCTCCCAAATTTTCCCTGCCGTCACGCGCGCGCTGCTTTGCAATTGTTTTCGTCGCGTTCCGCCGAAAATCTTCCGACCTCTCCACGCCGAGCGCCTCCAATGTTATGGTTTAATTTGTGCGCGGGCGAGGTTATAGGGTGGGGGCGAGAGGTGGGGGGCTGATTTCTCGCTTTCCGGGGCAGGAAATGAAACGAGGCGTGCTTTAGTGTTCTTACGAACCAATTTACACTGTTTTGGCCAATTTGATGGGATAACAATAGAGTGGGGAGTGGGTTATTATGTGTAGATGAGAGTATGGCTTCAATTAGTTGAGGGAGATTACGTTTCTTGAAGTCGTGTTATAAGATTTAATTCTGCCTTTGTTTTGATTTTGCACAGCAAACAATTACGAATATGTTTACTGGGAACGTTCAACCTTTGTTCATCAAAGAGCTTACGGCAACAATTGCATTTAAGTTTGTAATTAAACGGTATTTCACTTTCGTATTAGTAAAAAATGAACATGTCCTTCAAACTGCCTAACGAAATCTTTATTAAGGGTAGATTACTTCTTTTCAGTGATACGTACGTGTACATGAGGGAACGTAGAATGTTTCTGATGAACCGTTATCGCAATAATTGGAAACCAATATTTGCATTTCCAACTTGTTTAGTGATTACACAATGGAGATCCAAATTTCAGGACGGTTAGTACAATAAGGAAGAGAAGAATATGAAATATAGTGCGAGGTTGCCAGATCATTAACATGGTGGCCTGTCAGTCCAATCGCCGGGGCATCAAAACTCATCACAATACTGGGTGTTGAGATTAAGTTAGAATTAGGCACAGAGTTAAGACTAAGACGAAGTCATAAAGCCTTAGGGGATGAACCACTTTTAAATCTACTTCAACATCCTCAGGGGAAATAAAAGACCATAGTAAAGCTTTTAGTAACAGTCTGCCATAAAGCGTCGATTCATTTTTCACAGACTCAAAGGAAAATTAATCTGAAAATGACTTGGTAAAGTTGTAAGTGCTACGGGAATGATATGCCAGGCTGATGTCTCAGTCAATATTCTCCCACACCGAAAATTACCAGTCTAAACTTACCTCCAAAACAAGACCATAGTTTCTAATAAACGGGGGCTTTTGAGTCATTTTTTAAACGGTGTTAAGTCAGCATACCTTTCTTTTCCGAGACGCTCCAACCCACAGGCTTGAGCGGGCATATTACTCCGCGGTGGAAATGAAACCACGGGCGGGCAATCTCGACCTACGGCTTGGAGCACTCACCCTCTCCTTCCGTTCCATCCGTCGCCCTTTTTAAGCCCGCGGAAAAAATCGAAGCCGACTCCTGGGGATATAAAGAGAGGGAAACCAGGGAGAGAAACACTCAACCGTCCCTCACCCTCACCCCTCCGCCAGCCTTGTGCCCAACCTCCCCACCCACTCCTCGCCACCCCACTCATTTAGCGTCATCGTGCACCTTCGATTTTCGCGTGACCACGTAGCATTTTCAATTTTCATGCCCACCGCCCGAGGAGGCCTCCCAGGGGTTTTTGCTCCCCCAACCTCGCCCCCTTTCTCAGGGCTCGCATCCCCTCCCCCCTCGGCACCGACTCAAAACAAAGCCGAACGGCGCACGCGACCACAATTATCCAACGATTCTGGTCGAACCCTCCCCTCCTCCACCACACGCCACCCCCTCCAACTCTCTCTCCCTTTCTCACTAACAACCCTAAACCGACCACTCTTGTCTCTCATCCTTCCGCTACCCGCCCGCTTACAAACACAACTATACAAAAACAGGCAAGGTGGAGGAAAAAAGGAAAAAGAATTTGCTCTTTCCTCTGAATCCAATCCCCTCACACCCACATCCCGCCCTCCCCCTCTCTCCTTCAATATCCAGGAAGCGGAACAAAAGTTTTTAACTACACGAGATGCATGTAGATTTTAAAATATCGCGCAAACAAAAAATATTAAAGTATGTTTAAAAAACTTAAAGTTAACTATGTACGTGTGCATACAGCACCGTTGGTTGAAAATTGAGATTTTAATATGAGAACACTGCCCTTGTTTTTGTTTTTAATTCGAACGTTGTATATGGTTGAGACGCAAAGGCTATAGAGAAAACTTTATCAATGACAACTGAATACATGTTCAGGCAATGTAAAATCTCGAAAGAATAATTGTATTAATAAATGTAAGCATTGCTTAAAGTATATTCATAAGTATCCTTAAAATATTTACATTTTTATGACATTAATGACTTTGTTAAACCTTCACTCAGCATTTTATTTCCAACGATAAGGAACTGAGTGCAATTTTTAAGGTCATAGCATCGCATAGGTTTCTGATACCCAGACAAGAGAGTATAATGAATAAGTAAGAGGAAAACTTGCATGTACGTAAAATTTGTGATTGGAATCGGGAAGGGAGAGGAAAGCAGATTCCTCTTGCCTATAGACGGATATAAAAGATTCTATCTCGTAGCCTTTCCCTGATAATTTGAACTAAAGCGTTTGAATATCAGTTCGTGGCCTTGACGTTGGAAGCGTAAAGGTTATTTTAAATAGAAGTGTAATTAGAATCCAATTATATATTTCATAATTTTTTGGTTAGATTTTTTCGCGTCTAGGAAGGGCAAAACCATGTAATCCTTCCTCCTTAGGCGTTGAGGTAAAGGGCTTGAGAGGGACCACCAGGGTTTCGGTGGCGCGTCATCCTTGACTCGCAACCTCCGTTCTCTTCGACCCCGTCCGACCCCATCGACCTAAACGAAAATCAGCGTCTCATGTGCCGCTGTCCATGTATAATGACCTTTTGCCTTTGCCATTTCCCGGAGACGGGCTTCCCACTCGAGTGAAAATGGCTGGGACGGCGCATGCTATCCAAAGAAGTACGCTAAGGGATGCAGTCAGGGAATTGAATTCATGCGGTGAACACTGAACTGGATTACCACTCTCAGGAATAGTTTCCGTTCCCGGAGGCAGCAGGACTTGCCAATCTAATTCCGGACTCTGTTCGGATGTCCTGTGGAGGACAATCCAGATTAAGCACACCGTTCTACGGAGGATAATCCATTTCCTCTCGCTAAGAACTGTCTTATTCTAAAGTCATTTTTCTTCTCTCGTTAAGGTTTTTTATTGCACATAATTATTTCCGGCATATCCGCTTTCAGAAATAAAGTTTTATTGTGAAGTTTTCATCAGTACCGGAGGTTCTAAAATAAGAATTAAAATCGTCCAAAACCTTCTTATCTACAGATACAGGGAGTAATCAATTGATGGAACTCACTGAAAGCTACTGAACTGATGGCTTAAGTTCGTGCGGCTACATTTTATTATTTCACAGGTAATATATATTTGATACTAGTTGTATTAATCGTGAGGTAGAAATTAAAAAAGTACAATTAAAGTACAACATTGAATATGCAGTTTGGTACTGTCATATTACGTATTACTGAAATGGTAAGCCCTTAGATATACTACTCCGGAATAAAAAGCAACCGAAACGCTTTGTGGGCGCTTACATAACGCATGTATAAACACTAGGGGTTGAATATTCTAGTCCAAAAATCTAATAAAATAACACATTTTCAGTACATATATGCCATGAAAACATATACTTAAACAGCTGCGTTGACTGACTTTAAAAAAATTCGGCCTCGTTATTTTGCTTGCAGAGTAAAATCCATTTACCAGAGAATTCATTCATAAGGAAGTAAAATGTTTGGTGGTTGTCCCGAGAAAAGATTCAGGAGGACTAAGCTCGGGGAGAGAAAGAAAACGTCAGAATCAACTATTCATAGTGCTTCCGAATATTCATTAATGAGATATTATACCGAACAACTAATGCCTCCCCTCTAAGTAGTGAGTGAACAGGGAACCTAAGGATAGAAGAAACCTATGCAGAACAACTGATTGAATAAATTCTAAGACAAAATACCTTAGGAGAGATAGTTGGTCCTGGACCCACTGAAGATGATAAATGAAATTAAAGGAAATTGATGAATTACGGATGTGAGGATATGAAGAAATTGTTCAAAAGAACGATAAGGAATTGACAACTCTGCCAGATGTCATCCAACTCAGGGGGAAGTTATTGGTCGGGTATCCAAAAGACTTAAATAGAAACTCAATGCTTCAAGGATATATGTTTTAGGTGTTGTGAAAGAGCTCGGAAATAATCCCAAACCAGGAGATACACTTGTAAAGGCTATATTTTTTCTGTGATAGGTATGAGTGGAAGGTGACCGATACATGATACCAGCTGGATATCATCAATTAGACAAGGATAAGTATTTAAGTAAGGCAAGATACGCAGGGATCGGAAAGATAAGGAGAAAATCTCCCTGATTCAATAACATGTTACACTGAATGTAAGGCTACAGAGAGTTTACGGTTTAATGTTACACCCCACGTAAAAGTACTGAGCCTATGAAGAACTATAAGGTCGCAATTCCTTTCATCATCCCTTCAAGCAGCAGGGTTATACAATGAAAATCCCTACCACTTCCTGAAATGGAAACTTCGCGATATATTGCATTCACAAAGTAATGGAGTTCATACATATTTTGTTATCTAACTTTACGTACCATCAAGGATATAATACCATTATTATTACCACATAAACGTTTGTAATCAACAATATTCGTACGCATATCTGCCACTTACAATGTATACCAAAGATTTTATCCTCTTATTCCCGGTAGTCTAACCTGGAGACCCATGTCGACCATCATAGCTAGGTAGGTCATTTAGCGAGCTGGAAATAATAAGATCGTGAGCTCTGCCCCAAAACTGAGTTTGCAAATTGTATTTGCCTTAAGATTTGAGTTAAGTCAATTGAAGGTAACCAATGAAACAGGAACTACTAAAGCGAAATCTAATACTAATACTCGGAGACCCCTGGCATTGAAGGCAACTTTAATTTGTCTATCCCCGAAAAGCAATGGCAATAGAGGATTCGTCAGGCGCACATAGTTGGTTTTTACTGGGCGGTACTCGCGGAGAAAATGAATCTATGGTAGGCGACCGAGGGCATATGGGAGTGATGATTGATGAGTGAGGGCGCAGGCTACGAAGCGAAACAGGAGGGTGCTTTGAGGGATTCCCAGAAGCATAAGAGGAGTGTGGGCGTGGAAGAAGAGCCTGCGTGCATTCGAAATGATTCCCGGGAAACAAATGATCGCACTCCCACGCACTTTGCCCGAGCAAAATAAGACAGCCGGCGGAAGACGCGGCGCTATTTACGAAACCGATGATCCTTTTGTAAATGAGCTTCGCTCCATCTCGGCGGCTTTGACTTTCCTTCACCCCCGCACGCCCGTCCGTGGGAAATCCCGTCCTCATCTCTTGATAAAAATAAATCTTTTAGCCGAATATCTCGGGACAAATCGTCTCGGGGAACGCCTTCCTCTCGCAAAGGGGACATCATCATCGCGGAGTGGCGAGAACAGTTCCCGGTCACCCTCCGTCGGCGTCACCTCCCACGACTCTCTCTTTCTCTCTCTCGAGGGGAGATGCTGAACATGGGTTCCTACAGGGCGAGAGGGGACCCCTTTTCGTCGACCCAACCGGTTATCCTAAGTTAGCTCCCTCACTGTTCCTATCCCACTCCCCTCCCTCCATCAGAGTAGTCACCCTACTCTCCCAATTAGGATGATAAATACAGCGGAAAATGATATTTTCAGACTCTGCCACCAGGGTCCGGCACATGCGCAGGCTCTATCGTAGGGTGCCTCCCGACATCTCTTCTCAACTCTTCGTCCTCATCCCCATCTCCTCAACATCCAAAAACTCCGCTTATATCTCTCCCTCTCTCTACCCTTCCCATCCCTCTCCCCCGCCAAGCCTGCCGCCGTCTCCCGTTTGGTGCGCCCTTCCGCGTTTCATCTGTCATTTCTGGACCGTTGAGAGCTGAGAGATGTGCGTAGGGAGGGCGGGTTAGTGAAAAATCGCCCGAGAGATGGCGCGTGGGAGGGGGGTGGGGAGATGCTTTTCGTGGAAGAGATATGAGAGGAGTGGAGGAGGTGGAGGAGAGATGTGGAGTGAAAGCCTTGTGGAGGAGAGGAATGTATGTGGGTGGTGGTGTGGAAGGTGGGGGGTTGTCAGCGACAGAAAAATGGAGGATATGGAGCGAGGGAGAGGGTGGAAGAAGGGGGTGGGAGGGAGGAGGAAGCGAAAAAGTGGATGGAAGATGAAAAAAAGAGGGATGGGAGAAGGGCATAGAACGCTCAAGAGGGTTGGCATTCCGGTTGAAAATTAAAGAATTTTTTTCAAAACACTACCGAAAAATGAAATCAGACATTTAAAATATAGACAGCCAAATGAAAAAAATATAAAGGGTTGGTGAATAAGAGCAAAAATGTTCCTTTTTATATAAATGTTGAAAGGAAAGGTTATAAGAGGTGGAACAGTTGATAAATAACCATGATAAAAATAGCACTTCTCTGGAAACGAAAACAGAATTTAAGAGAGATTTGGCGAATATTTTAAAATAAATACGGCGTGGTAACAGTGAGAAGAGAGTTGGACTTTGCTGGGCTACTGGCAAGACGTCTAGGATTCAAGGAGAGATTTTTGGACACGTATGGCTAAACGAAAAGCGTGTGATTTTCTGGGTGGCAGATCTCTCAGGTAGACCACAAGTGGCACAAGGTAAGGAAATGGTTGACCCCAGACCATGAAGCGCGAATTTCACATGCCGTTAGGGCTGTGACTCGGTAAGCTCTACCGTCAACAGTTAGACCGACCTAAGGACTGAAAAATGTGGTGGTCTAAAATCCTATGGAAGTACACCTAATATGATAAGTAAAGAGACAATGAAGGAAACTTCGTTTTAATAATATAATTGCAATGGATTAAAAAATCGTGCAATAGATCACGAATGATCTCTCATTAAAACAACAGTTGACCTCTCCAAGTCACATTTAAGCATCATATAGATAGGAAATCAATTCTAACTATCTTTTATTTGATTCCTAGATACTATTGTTTCTAATGAGGGTAAAGCAACAATTTCTGCGATTCCGAAACATCAGTTTTTTCTTTTGTCAACCTTCTTGACCTTGAATTGATGATCCCATAACATTTTATTCTAAAGTGAAACTTACAATGAATCACAACCTCTCCTGACGAGTAACTGACTGCGACATCAATGAAAATGTACCTTCATTGATCAATACCACGGACGTTAGAATATACTGGATTTGGAATACTACGGATAACAATGAAGGCAGAATGGGGGTGCTCGAGAACGATAGGCCCCACCTCTTCCGTAGAAAAAGCCGCATTTTGTACGGCCTCTTATGGAAACTGTATGTGATGTAAATTGAAACTAAAAATGAATTCGGACTCAAATTTCATTGCAGCGGCGTCAACAAGTCTTCCTAAGGTTATATATGAGAATCATTATGCATTTGATTTCCCTGGGAGTTAATGTTATTACTAAAACTGAGTCGACTTTTAATTACTCAAACCAGATATTTATAACTTGCCTGCATGTTAGCACACTTTCCTGCTTCTTTGACGAATTTTAAAAATGAATTCCATTTTACCCTCCTACTCGTTTTATCTAACGAAAAAACAACCTCGACTATACAAGTATCGCGAGTTGCAAATCCGTATCTCCGTACATAACAAGATGACTGCTGGCTTCTAAATTCATCCTTCTTTGCCTCCACTAATGCATTCTAACCTCCATGATCAGCACAGTAAAATCATCGATTACTTAATACGTTCTTTACGCACCATATACAATTATGTTCCAATACGACTAACTATCCTCACTTCAGTACGTGGAATGAACGAAAATTGCCCACAGAACATGCTACTCGGAAGAGGGAAGTGTAGTGTTTTTCGTGACAGTAGGAGGGAAACTGAGATAGGAAGAGAGAAATGGGTTACATTGGGCATAGGGGAAGAAGAGTGGAGACCTCCAGGAAGAGGAGCGGTGGCATGAAGGCAGGAAGGCATTGTGGGAATAAGTTGAAAAATACGCGCGTTGAAAACAGAAAGTTGAGAGATATTGCTTTCAGGTCGGTTATTGGATGAGGCTTATTTCCCACGCCGCCACTCACCGCACCCGCTCCTCGCCCCCACTCCCTTCCTCCCCCTCCCCTCCGCTCCCTAATTCTCGCCGCGGACGGGAAATACAATGAAAAACTGCTCAACTCTTGGCGTCCCAAAACGTACGCTAGCCTTCCAAGGTGAGGTGGGTAGCGCTGGGAATGAATTGACTGCGGAGACATTCGCTTCAGTGACGTACGGAGAAATTTTTGCGGAATATTGCAAAGGGATATTCACAGTCGCGCGAGAAATACTTGAGTAGCGTCTGAGTCAACAGGAACAAAAGAAGAAGAGAACACGAGTTTTTCCCGTCGTGTATTCGACTCTCACAACTGTATTTGCATGTTACCATTCGAGCCACTGTAAGGGCGTGTGGTAAAGACTAGTAGGTTTCTTGCTTTCTTCTTTTTTTGTCCAAAAAATGTAGAAAAAAAACCTGGGAAACTATTTTTATTAGCTAAGGAAACTGATTGCATGCATTTTCACTAGAATTTAATACCAAAGGTGGACGAAAAACGTATGGAATACTCTGTGTTGAGACCTATACTGATGTAAATGGTACACTTTTCCATTGGATGACATAACATCTTTAGCTCTATCGCAGCTAAGCCTCTAACGTGTCTAATAGCCAAAACGCATATGTATAATAGCTAATGATAGATAGAACTTAAAAATTGATGTCAATTTTAGTGTTTGAAGAGTGAATGAGTAAAATAACGGCTTATCTGACAGCTAACATGGCAATGACCGAAAGATAACTCTACGAGAGGTCTATGTAAGTACTTCATGTTACAAAAGTTAAATGATCTTGAAGGAATAGCACATTATATTTTTACACTTTTAATACTATATAATAAATTATATCTTCCGATCGTATGAATAACAGACGCATAGTAACGTAATAACTCCTCTGGAAAGATTGATTCTGAATAGGAGTCGTCACACTTGACATTTGCCCAGGCATTTAGAACAATATATTTTAGAGGAGCATTTAGCTACTTGGACTTAACGGGAAAAATTCAAGATTCTGATCACAATCGAGTTACAGTAATAAGCAGGCAATTGCTGTCCAGGTGTATCCTTTCCAGAATAATATTAAATTCTGTTCGTACCGCTGGAGAAGAGATTGTCCAAGGCAAGTGCAAAGGCCACAGCGAAAATATTATCCATATCGTAGGTGCAGATTTTTTCAGAGAGAGATTCTTCTGTTTTACGTGGAGTGGAATCTCATAACTTAGACGAAAATCAAGGCACATGTTCGAATTGAAGGTTTTACCTTACGACAGAACAATTTCTCCGAGGTTTTTGCGAATCCTTTTTTACCCTAACCTTGGGCGGTCAGAGCTTTCAAGGTTATAGCGCAAGTGACCGAATAAAATGCCACCATGAAGGTAGTAAATATCTAACTCTACTATCTGCTACCATTCTTCCTTTCCTAAAGTATCCCAGATATTCACTAAGCAAACTTCCAAAATATGAAATAACAGTATTTGTGGATGCTAGCTTGGTATGCTACAAGGTTTTAATTTATTTAAGCAATTTAAAACACGAGATTTTTTAGTTTCCAATCTATCCATTTCATTGTTGTCCTAAACCCTTGTTCTACACTTAAGGTACAAAAAAATCTCCATTTTGGCCTTGCCTGAACGGCGTCAGAGTTTCGATTTCCATCCAGTGGTGCGACGATACGACTAGTTTAGCCATATGCAATCTTTATTTTTAAATAATAACCACCCAGGGGAAAACAATATTAGCTGCTTTCAAAACCCTACACAACAATGATCTTCCTACAATACATCCTGGTCTACCTCCTAAGTCCTATCAGCTGATGGACTTTATTGATTCGAATGTATGTTTACCCGGTAACACTGATGCAAAATCAATCCCATTTGGACTAATGATGCTGAAAAATAATCATGGAACTTAAACACAACCAGCAGCATACTTCACCAATACTTCAAAGGATTTCAGTACTAAAAACCAATTTAAACGCATATTTTAGCTCAGTAATTCTATCTCGGATGCTCAAATGAAGAGAGTCTTAAGATCGAGTAACAAGAAATATTAACGTTCTTTTCGCATAAGATATTAAAGTATCATATTTTAGCGTCAAAACACCGTCAGATATTAAACCGGAAGACCGACACGATAACGAGGGACGACTAGCTTCCAACCATTTGCGAGGGGAAAGAGCAAACAGGACCAAAGCGGCAGACACCGGGGCAGGAGAAGGGAGGGCACACGAAGAGGAAGAATCCGTAAAAGAGTAATTTTGGATGGTGTTGTTGTGTTGGCCGCGGAGGGATGAGGGAGGGATGAAGGGAGGAGGAGGAGGAAGAGAAGAGGGATGGGGAGAGGGGATGAAGGGGAGGAGAGAGAGGGCAAAAAAAGAACTATGGAGGCACAATCCCCAGCGGTCCGTGTTTTCCGCTTCGGCCGCTAGATGGACCGTCCGCCGCCTTTTCCGTGCCTCCGCAGTTGTAACTCGGCGCATCAACGAAGCGTTGAGGGCGTGGGGTTGAGTGAGGGAAGAGGGAGATGACGGGTCGAGGGGAGTGGTAGAAAGGGAAGAGAGGGAAAAGGAAAGGAGAAAAGGAAATATAAATGGAGAGAAAGATAAAAATGGAAAAAAATATTAATCTTGGTCGGGATATAAGTGTGCGGAAAATGTTAAACTAGGCGTTGCGTTTACAAATAATGGCGAAAAAAGAAAGGAGTCATTCACCCTCTCTCTCTCTTTCCCCTCTCCTCTCCTCACCTTGGCGAAGTCAATAATAAACACTTTCAAACTTCATCTTCTGGAACATCGTCTGTGGTTAACCATCACCCCACCACTGATCCCCCCTTTTCCATAACCCACCCATAACACACACGCACCATACTAAAACTTCCCCGCACTCACTTCCCCAGTGTCCATAAATCATCTCTTAGCTCTCGCGAGCGGGGAAATAAAACGACAAAATAGAAATGAAACCACAAAATACGCGAGATGGGGAGAGAAATTAAAAAGAACAACAAGTATAAAACATAACGAGCCTCATTGCAACTCTATATTCTCGCGGTTGAAAAAAATGAACAGCGCACGGTCGAGAGGCGTCCTTAAATACTGCTTCTCATCTTTCATAACCTTCCACTCTGCTCCCCCTCCCGCATAATGCCCGCCCTTGCCTCACTCTCCCCCAGACCTCTTAGTTTTCAACTCTTTTACACCCCTCCTGTGACACCTGTGTGAGCATAAACGTTCACCTCATCTAGTAAACGGTGCCGCAGTCCCCTCTCCTGCCAACCCATCCCAATAGCACTACATCATCACCCCGTTTTCCCCCTTTCCTCTATGCTCCCGGTCCAGATGGGGGATATATCGTTCATCTTCCTACAAATAATCTGTCATAACCCTATCTGCGGACGATCTGCGATCTCGCGCTCAAGAACTGAAGAGGTATCTCTCTCTCCCTCTCTCCATCCTCTCGCTACTCACAGCACGGCCAAGAAAACATCAAAAACGCACATCACTCATAACTTGCTTCTCGACATCAACCCCCACCCGCCCTCAAAGCAGTGGGCTCCATTTTACTTCCACCCCAGTTTGACTAGGGAGAGGAAAAATATTCGTTTTCGCGCTCCCCACTCGGCGCAAGCGCTGCTTCTATCTCCACCTCCTCCATCTTCCCCCACCCCGTTCTCCCTCTCCACCACCTCCTCACTCGCGCAAGTCGTTATTCATATTTTTAAACCGCCCCTTCTCTCGTCGTTCCGCGCCTTATGACGGGGGGACCACCCCGACGGCCTCAGGGGTTTTTGAGGTGGTGATGCGCATGGTGTCATAACTTGTCACGGGGAGCGGAGAGATTGGGGAAAGCGTCGGCCAAGGCTCGCCTGTGTGGCGCGTAAACGCCTGTCTGCGCTACGAGGTGGAAAGATTATGATTGAGGGCCGCGGAGTGGGGTGGGATGCGCTCCGGAGGCGATATTTCCCGACGGAAGGAAGGCGATGATGAAAGAGTAGGAAAAGATGGCTTACAAATTGGTGGTGGGGAGGGAGGGAGATCGGTTGAAAATTCTCTCTGAGAAAGAGATGCTGGAATTCAAAATATTATCTCGGTTTTTTATTTCGTGGTGAGGGGAGAGAAGCGAATCCCCTCATGTCGGCAGTGATGACGGGGGAGAAATAACCGCTGGCTTAATGATAAGGAACATGAGTTTTGGAGAGCGCTTCCAGCTCGTTTTGACGCGGTAGCAAAGCTAATAACCTGCTTGACTTCCGACACATAACTCATCATCCCCCTCCAGCAGTTTAGGGGAAGCTATCGCCTCTCGCGGAAGCGTGAAGTTTCGGGGAAGATGAAATAGAGGAGGTGGCGAAGGTTGTTTCCTTAATTTTTTTTAACGAGTGCCATAATCCGGAAGTATTCCTATAGCGTTACAACGATTTTTTACTGGGCCTACTAATGTTCTACCGTGTTCATCACTTCCAAACAGAAGCGTTTTCTATTTCTCAGCGGTATCCAAATGACTTGTATCCTCGTATCCCGGGTTATGTGATTCTAAGATGACAGATGTGGCTCTTAAAAAAGTGTTGTAAGGAGATTGGGTTCGGGCATCAAAACATGGGTGATGATTTGTGCTGGTGTTATCTTACGATGACTGACGACTCATCATTTTACGACCAAGTATGTTTTAAAACAGATGGCGTGGTAAATACAGCATTTTTGGTCAGTGAAACTTGTTAGTACGTGTTCAGCTTTAATTAACATGGGCTGAAAAATATAGCTGTTATTGATAAGATAAAAAACAATGAAGCTAATTAACACAGCGTCTGATTTTTATGACGGCTACGTAAATAAAATGGAAATGGAACCGGGTGATTTCAAGGGATCGTTAGATAATATCTAATTTCAAGACTCCCAAGTTTATTCAAGAACTAAAGGAATAGAAGGGAAAATATTAAACCTGCCTAGGCCCTATGTGAGATATTTTTGAAATTTTTGGTGATATAATTATTATGTTCGATAATTACGACATGTATCCATCGAAGAGGGCGGGAGACTCAAATCATACTGTAGGTTGCAATACATGAAGGGTATAATAATTATTTAATTATTAAATTCGTGTCAAGGTTTCAGTATGGTGATTAATTCCGTCCCAAACATTTACAATGTCTTCATGACTAGTAAAATGACTTAATGAGGCAATTTGGCAATTAATGTGGAGAAGAACCACAACTCTGGCATGATTGGTACACTAAAAAAAATATTCCAGAGGAATTTTCCCGCGTAGCTGGTACCGTTTCCTTTATTTCATTTTCATTGTTTTACGTATATCCTTAATAATGCATTAATCGAACCTGTATTTCTTTCCTTCGTCTGAATCTGATTAAATTTAACACTATTTACAGATACTGTTCACTGCATCAGGCATCACGTAGTGGAAGTGAGACATATTAGGTGAGTAAAAAAAAACTTTAGCACTTTTCTACAATATATTTAAAATTATAAAATTGCACAACACGTGTTTCGGCTTACTAAGCCATCATCAGGTGTACACTCACAAACTTTCCGCGACAGCAGCGCAATATATATGAAATGGGAAGGGGATGGGGATAGAAGGAAGTGGTTAGGGGGGAGAGGAGGGAATGACTAGATGGTGAGTGAGGGGGAGGGGGTGGCGAGGAGAGAATTATGGAAAGGAAAGAATTTTATAAAGCACTCTAAGGAGTTTGTCCTTGGACTGGATTAGGGAAGTGGTAGGTTGTTTGGAAAAGGAATAGCAAGCAATGGGGAATGCATCCGTAACAGTTGGTTATTCAACATCAGGTTATTATCGCTATGTATAATTTCCCACTGTTCCCATGCGTCTAATCTTTGGCCTTTTTTTCAATATGTAGAATTTCCGGTTCAAAGAGCAGTGGTGCAATGTCTCCAAGAGGTGTTTGGCCAGCAGTGACGATTTATCTCCCTTATCCACACACCTTCTATGCTCTTGAAGTCTAGTGGTAAAATCCCTGCCGGTCTATCCAACGTAATATTTATCACAGCTGAGGCACTTGACTTTGTAGACGCCTGAATGGAATTTTGGGTCAATGGTGTCCTTGCTTTTGCACAAAATGTTTGATAAAGTACACGGATTGTAGAAACACACTTTTAATTTAATTTTAATTTTGTAAAAGTTTTAAGTTTGATTTATATTGATTCTCCTTCAAATTCAGTGACTAAATAACACAGAAGGCAGGTACATAACAAATAAATTTACGATTTTGCCTGAATTATGATAAACAAACGTTACCTACTAAGAATGTAATTATGTACTATACTGAATCTTATGCATAAAAATTTCCTGCCGTACAGCTTAGTGGTTATGAATTCCTCCCAACACCATGATAAACATTTCAGGGATTGTAAATCACGCAGAACACCCTGATTACGTAGAGAGAGAATGTGTGTGAGAGACAATCACAGTGTGGGAAAGTAGGATGCAATGCATGAAATAAACCATGTCTCGAGAGAGGGAGTGAGATGAATAAAAAAGAAAGAATGACTGAGTGGCAGACATATCTGCTCTTTTTACGGCGCCCCGTTTCCGCGAAATAAAGACACGCAACACCAATCCTCAAAACGGGCACTTATCTCCTGTTTTAAATGATGCCGATAAATTAAGCTGCGGGCCGTATAAATCGTGAGCTCACACACCTTCGGCTCATGTTTTCATGTTGCGTTCCATGGCGATATATATACAAGCACATCCATATTTGCGATCGTACGGATGCATAAACGCCCGGGAGATAGCGGTGCGGGAAGCCAATAATAATGATTTGGTGATGCGAGGCTCGAGAGAGAGAGGGGAGAGGTCGTCATCAGCGAGCAGAGATAGCAAAAGCATTAGTCAAAAATACGGTTGAACGAGCGACAGGGGGTTTAATCATGTTTGTTGATTTTCGCGAAGCCACCGGGCGCCTTTTTGCTTCAATGGGGGAATAAAAAAGAGATATCGCGGCGGAATTACTGTGCGTCGATAAACAGACGGAAATATCGCGGGCATTCATTGACGTCATCCGCGACGGATAAAAATGGTTGCCGTGCACACGGCGCGGAACAATAAACGAGCAGTGGACTTCCCGACCGCGAATTCATTAACAAAATATCCGACGGAATAATCGGACTCGGAGACCGAGTTCAGCATCGCCACGGTATTTATTACCTGTCGAAATGCCAATCAATAATTACTAGAAAGAATAAAACGCTAATAATTTAAAAAGAGGAGTAGTGGAATGCCGGGAGGATTATTGATGGTCAACCTTAATAAGAGCACGGCATACGGGTAACAGCAAACTCAATCACAGGTATGCATTACAAGTCGGTGTTCATAGAGCATCGTTTTTAAATTATTACACTATTCTATTACTGTTCTAATCCTATTCTTTCAAGGATATGTGCTTCTCCAAAAAAAAAACCCACATCCATGAGATATTCAATAGGTAAACATTTTATACGTTCTAGCTTTGCTGCTACTCACGTTGCTGTGATTAACATATTCTGTTCTCCTTTCACATTTCTTACTCATCCTCTTCACATTTTTCCCACTCCTAAATTACTCCCTAACAGATGCAAAGTCTATTTAAAGAAAGCAAACTACAATTCGAACTGGCTTTTTACAATTAATTTATGATTTTATTTATATACACTAAACATACACTGCTATTGAGTAGAATAAAAAAATACTTGTGTGTTTAACCCATTTGCCTCTTAATTTTCCACAGATTTTCGACCCTACTCTATTTAATTTTCTTAAAATTTTCACATGGAAATTTCTTTTATTTTTTTGGAAATCAAAATTTTTTATATATTAAATATGTATTTCAAAACTTATTTTCACTGAATAAAAAAAAATAACTGTGGTACATATCTTCAGCAAAAAAGAATGGCTTTAGACCATTGAATTCCATCATGTAACTGGCTAATCGCCGCCTCCTTACCTTAAGGCAAAATAAGGTAGACCGGCGAATCGCTGGCTCTTTACCCATATGGGTTAAAAATATATTTATGTAAAGTTTTCATTTTTATGTTCAGCGTTGGAAATATTTCTCTAAATTCGCAGAGAGTCATTAATTGCTATGCAAGTGTATAACCCTTTTTGTAAATAAAAGGATGTAATTTGAGTGAAAATTCGTGCAAATACATATTACCATGCCAGTCGTTGCAAGGGCGTTTTAGAGTTACTTAACCGAGTAAATGGATAGAAGAGGAAACACGAAAGCATGAAAAGGGTACATATGTACAAGGTCTTGCGCATTATATTAAGCTATCCTCGTATTCAGGCCGAGGAGGTCGCTTGGAGAGAACAAATTTTAAGCATTTTTTGTCCAACTTTCACTTTTCTTACTCTTAATACTCTTTCTGCAGGCTCTTTTAATACATAAATGGTGGATAATTATACATGAAAATTCAGCCACAAACTGGGAAAATCCGAATTTATTAGATACAATACGAAATTTCTCCAATATTAATTTACTTAGTGCCTAAAAACATGGAGATACCTCCGATACTAGGATAATAAAGAATCCAGCGTAAAAATGCAATAATAATGTAATAGAATAATTGTAATTTCCATTTAAAAGACTTTTCAAAATACCATCGAGGACTGATATTTGACCATTGAGGACTGATACCTGTTCCCTAAGCTCAAAGAGTGGAGGCCGCTTGCTGTACTCATTTAGTATTCCCTGTGGTGTTAGGTTGCACTCTGGAAATGTCAACAAATACACCTGCTGCTACTTCAGTTGTTTAATCATTGTAGTGTATCGATGACATAAATTTATCTTGGTATATTTAAAGGACATGATAATATGCGCCGTATTCTGAAGTGTTCCTGCTTATAGCATTTGATGCATTATGCACAGAAAATTTTTTTCGGGCAACTTGATACAAAGATCTGTATCGCAGCTAAAATCCAACGACCAATAGGCTCGTAAGCAGTTGTTGCTGTAGTCCATATTTCTGAACGTCTTTTTCTTTCCTTCATAAGGTCGCCCAGCGGCGGTGCAGTCGTTTTGTGATATGGTCCATTTAGCAGTTATGTAGTAAATAATTGGGAGATTCGACAGACAGCTGTGGTCATTTGAGCCATTTGGCGAAGGGTAGACTTTTGGTTGAGAGTAGGACGTCTTAGAACGGAGAAGTGGTAAAGTGAAAGCAGACATCAGAATTAGCCTTCTCGTAAAAAAACTCGGTAAGAGATACAAGGTTTAACGTCCAATCTGACAAACTAAGTACTGAACTCAAAAAGCTCTCCAAACAATACCCAAGCGGGGACCGGATGTCCACAAAAAATTTCTAGTATGTGCTTTCAAGAATCGAACCCAGGTTTTTGATCGGTGCCAGTACCGTTGCCACCTCACCAAGCTGATTCCCTCTAGCAGTGGAGTAGATGAATGCCTTGCTCCACTCACCAAGCCGATCTCCTAGAAAACTACCCGACTCCAAATATCGCCGCGACTGACCAATCCCATCGGATTGTCCGTTCATTTTCCGTCACACGCAGGAAAAGTTTCAGCTTCGGCAACATGCCCGTGTTAAATGAAGTCCCGAGAGTGCGTCATCTCAGTGACGACGCGACGCTCAGAGAGCGAATGATTACTCGGGTCCCGAACGAGCAGCCCCGGCCGCGGAGAAAGGAAGAAGGGGGAGGCGAGAAGAGAGAGGAAGGCGGAAGGAAAAAAAATCTCAGAGCCGCACGAAGAGAGTGTGCCCACCGCAAACGAGGGAAGGGGGAGCAAACCGAGAGAGGCGCCTCCTCCGATATCCCCGCAAAAGTTGGCCATCCTGTCAAACTGTCATGGCGGCGCGGGGGAGGTGGAAGCGGGCAGCGCTGGCGTGAGCGCGCGGTCAGTTGTTGTTGCCGGGAAGAAAATGGTGGACACACATAGAGTCCCTCGCACACTCTTCCTCCCGCACGCAGGGAAGGCTCGCAGACTCCCAACACGCGCAGAAGGGAGCAGCCAAGGAAGCCCTACCTCCCTCCCTCTCCAACCCTCTAACCCGCCCCTACTCTCCCCTTTCCACAGACGGGTTGTCCGTTCGCCTCGACCCCTCCTCCCACCCATCCGCGACCCCCCCTCCTCCTCCTCTTCGCCTCACCCCTTTCCCCTGCCCAGCCGCGTATTGATCTGAGTGAGCTAGTGTTCAAATTCTACTCGCACCACTGCCTCAACCCCTCCCGAAAACCCACCTCTCTCTTCCTCTCTCACTCTGCCTTCATCCCTCCAGTTCCCACCCTCAGCGTCTCCTCTCCCTCTTCTCCACATCCCTCCCCCCACCCCGTTCCTGGACAGTAGCTCAGATGTTAACTTTTGGACCGCGGAAATGGGAGCATATCTTATTAACTCGTCATTATTTCGGACGTGTGCCAAGCGGGATGGTAACGGTAGATACTTCCTATAGAAGTCCCCATCTGTCGCACGGGAGATCGCAGAGAGATGACTTTGTTGTTTCCCTGTATTTACTTCTGCCACGAGCTTTCCTCTCGGATACTCCGGCTGTGGACACTGAAAATCGATTTCTGCCGTAAAAACTCAATGAAAAACAAGAATATAATGAAAAAAGGAATATGTTAACATAACTGTAACAGCAATCTACATCTACACCTACATATTAACCTGAGTAAGTGATATGACATCCATAATTTTAGATTATACAGCATTAAATGTTGCTAAAGAAAGATAATACTTGTTATTCTGATTCCATCACAGTTTTTTCTAATTGTGTGGTAAGTATGAAAGGTAACATTTTAGTGGGCGCTTGTTTAGTGAATATTTTTGTAATCCGAGCTGCGCAATAGTGTCTCGCAAGGTAAACATTTCATCACTCACTTGGGACAATGTATCTCAATGTTCCTCTGTTTTTCTTCGTGAACAGTATTTCTTCTCTTCTGGGGTCTTGATGTGTGCAAGTAATTAACGCTGTTGAACCACCAGCGTATCAAAGAACACACTGTTTTGAAATTAGCGTTTACCAGGACCTAGTTAAATATGATTTAATGAGGTAGATACTTAGTATAAAAATATTACGACAAAAAATGATAAAACACGTAGGATATCATAAATATCTTGGTTGTTTAGAATTATGTCACGCAGATGTATATAAATAGTTACCCGGATTAAATCAAAAATAATTCAGTGTAGTTTTTTTTACGTGGAACGTCGTGGAACTATGTGAGCATTTCTTTAGGGTTAATTTAGAAATTTGTGACGAGTGTGTTGCTGCTCTGTAATCTCAATTAGAAAATTATCCGTCTTATAATTTTTCTTAATAAGGAATAAAATATTTTATTCCCATAACTTTTATTGGAATAGAGCAAGTATAACTAAATTTTAAGGGATATTATACATTCATATATGAGGTGTCTACAGAATGAATCAAATTGTCAATACGGAATTCCGATAAAAAAATAATTTGATGTATTTAGGAAACTTTTTTACCACTGCCCTACAGTATATGGTAATAGTCTAAGAAAAGAGTTCTCGTGAAGGCCAATAACAGAAATTATTTTTTTTTAATTTATTTAAATCACTTTTGGCATCATGAAAAAATGTTTGTCACCAATGAAAGAGATCATTACACACTCGTTTCAAAGGTCGCGACAACATCGCTGATAATCAAAATTGATTCAATAATGCAAATACTGGTTGCTATTAATTTTTAAGGATAGGACTTGATCACTGCTCAAGAAGTGCTGAAACATCAGGTTTAAGGATTTTGTTTATATTTATGATGTTATATGCCTTTAAAAGCCTTCATATAACTCGCAATAGTTCCAAAAATAGCATATTCACTTGTGGATGAACAATTGTTAATACTACTATGTTTGAACGAGAATATCGCTATTCATTTTTCAGAAGAACCTTCAATTCTCCATCTTATTCAATATGTTTAGGTATAAGTGTCGCTAAATATGAAAGGTTCACGTCGAGAAACAGAATAATAAGACGGAGCGGACAAGCAATCGAATCAACCTGTTTACCACAATCAGCATTTTGTATTAAGTAGTAATATAAATGGGAACACACGAACTTCTTCCTAAATTTTCACGAAAGAGGTATATGCCAAATGTAAAAGATAGGCATGAGCTGCAAGCAGAAAACTGTGTCACCTATCTTCTCAACTCGGCTCATAATTGAAACTTTTTAAAGCAAACTACATATATTTCATTCAATTTGCAACACAAGAATGACACTGCTCTGAGGCCACAAAGACTAATTTTCGACCATTATGCTTTTTAGAAAAGAAATAGAATTGAGAGTAAATGAAATTAAAGAATATATTGGATTACTTTAATTTGGTAGCTTACATGATACCTATTTTCTGAGGTTAGCTGAATCTCAGAAATTTAAAATACTGAAATCTTTCTATTTCAAATAATTAATACACTAAGAAGCTTTTACACGATAATTTTGACAAAATAAAATCATATTTTACACGAGTAAAAGGGACAATAGCTGTTGCACACGTCACATTAATTTATTCTCTCATCTATAGAATTTATATTCACTGATCTAATTTTTCCTGAATAATTAGATCTTTTCCGCTTGCCGCACACCACTAAGATGGTGGGATTGAGAGACGTAAAATAATAACCATGACTGATCCACATAAAATTTACGTTTGAATAATATACGAAGAGAACTTGTATAAGAAGTGACCGCTTTGGGCCTCAAACAAATTTCTCCCACCCCATGATTGCTCTCTTTCCTCTCGATATCCTCCTCAGAAGATCAACAATTAAGGCGTCCTATGCGGAAAAGGATTCGGACTAAGAGCTCGAAGAAACCTCCCTTAAACCTTAAAAACTACAGCGCCGTCAAAGGGCAGACCGGTTCGGGAGATAACTCTTCCCCATCTTGCCCCCCAAAAGCGAGAGACCACGACTCCTACCAAAAAGACATCAAGAACCCCTTTGATCGTTAAGATGCTTGCGCTAAAAAGGAACTGGTGATGGGGAGAGGGTGCGGGGGGGATGAAGATGGTGGGTGATCCGGGAGAGTTTGTGGGCAGGAAGGGAGGTCGAAGGGTGTGCGTGTGTGTGTGGAGGTCCTTGGGACTCCTCTATCCTCAGTCCATCAGGTCTCCCTCCTCCCAGACCCTCACTTTCCATTCCCCTTACGGGCCATGCAAATGTACAGCCCTCTGGAGCTAATTCAACCGTCCCTGCCCTCAAACCCTTCCTGACCTCCTCCCCCACACCCCTCCCACGCCCCCCTTTACGCTACATTTATCCCCCTCCTCCGTTCAGGTTCCGTCCTCCTGCCACCCCCACACAAAACGCCCCTCTCTTCTCGCCTCTGCAAACCCCTTCGAGTTCCTTTGTCTACTTCGCCGAATACAAAAATAGAAAGGTCTTCCCCACCGCCATCCCCCCCCTCCTTGGTCCTTACAACCCAACCTCGTCCCTCACCCTCCCCGTGTTCTGCATCTCACGACGCCTCCTTCCCTTGGATTCCACCCTCCCCCCCTCCATCTCAAACATCCCGCGTCTTACTTCACAGGAAACCGCCGCGTTGACCGTCTGCCCTTCCCATCCGCTGCCCCCTGAGGACCCAGCTCCCTCCTCTTCATCTCGGAATCGATGGGCCGTCCTTTACCTTCATCATCCCACCCCCGACCCTGCCTCCTTTCCGTCTTCCGGTCCTGAGGCGTCCCAATATCCCCCGGTGAGGGAGGGGGAGGCCTTCCTCTCCACCCATCAGACCTCTTTTACGCATTCAGCCATCTCGCGATCAATCGACCACCAGCTCATGTACATCTAGATACACACGTATGTGCAATCTCCAAAGATATTTGTGTGGTTCCTATTCAGGGGGGGCGTAAAATGGGTGGCCACCTCACCCTCTCGTGACTTGAATGTGTTTGTTAGTGGTGAATGAAATATAATTTTCATTTACGACATACGAAAATTATTTTTGGTTAATAAACGGTTGAATACACCGGTAAAAAAAAGATCCACAAGATTACCCATCCTATGCCGCCGCTGAAAACTATTACTTATCATAGTGTCAGCTGACTAGCTCATTACGAGAGCAAATGCTGTTTTTTGCAATCTCTCAGTCGTCTGCAAAAAGTGCACTATTTACAATAGATATTTCTCATGATGGACTGATACACATGGTGTTATTTGTCAGGAGATTGATTTATAAAATGATAGAGCATTTTCACTATTGTGAAGAAACTGATATTTTCTTGGAATTTCCTTTGATTTCAGGATATTTCAGGATTACGTTTTTAGGACGAGATGATTTTGTACAACAATTTCTCGTAGTTCATTTAAAATTAATATAACGTATTTGCTTTCCATTTTGTCGTAGTAATACTCCAACGAGGGTAATCATCTTACTTCAGAGATGTACCGGTCCCAAGTTGACTGTCGTGTGGAGAGCATTCAATATTAAGTACGCCGCGAGTGACCTCTTTCCTTTATCGCACATTCGTAGCTCAATGCTCTTTCCATGGGGGAGAAAACTACTTCAGTATTGTAAAGAGTCAATTGTTGAAGCAATTTTTCGCGAACGCTCTATCCATTGGAGAGAAACTTATTCAGGATTTTTGGATTTGATTCTTGAAGCGAAGTTTTTCCTAGTGTGATGTCTCGATGGACATTGTATTGATATTTTTGGTAATTAAATATAAATTCGCATTTGTTTTCACTTGAATATTTTAATACCACCATATTTAAAATGAAATGGCATCTCTAATAAAATACGTCGCGTAAGAGCACCGGCCTTTCTCCGGGGGAGGGGGTCCCGAGTTCGAATCCTGGAAGTGGAGTTATTTTTAATTGTTTAATCGTCCCCTACTTTAGTGTTTTTAGGAGAATATCGTGGAACCCTTGACGCCGTTTTGTTAAGAGCCGGATAATGCTGGCGACAGGTTCTCTCCACCCTTCGTCCTTTCTTTTCCATGCCCACTCTTTTATCTAAATATAAGTAATGCTCTGCGAACCACCAAGACGGTGTGTGGTAGGGGATGGTGGCCACCAAACATGCAATGCTTCCATGAAACTTAGGGATACAACGGTGCTACTTCATGAAAACGTGTTAGATATAAGATGCACATTGAACTAGATGGTTAGTATCTACAGAAACGAAGTGATTACTGGTTAGAAATGATTTTTTTCCTTAATTCTCTGTATTCCCTTAGCATGTTTAGGTTAGCAATGTAAAAACATGTTTTATGCGCTTAGGATACTCCAACAATTTTTTGCCTCCCTATCCCTTTGCTATTCTGCCTATTCTGTTCTCTGACGGTGCTCGGGAAAAATGACATTGTCAATCTATCGGTACGACAATCTATCTCTCTGATCTTGTTAATCTGAACAAACCTAGCGTAATGCGTAGGGGTTCTAAATATGCATAAATCTAACGCCATCTATAAGCAAATCACCTTCGGGTTTACTTAAATGATTTAGCCTAATTTTTAACCTGTGTCCTGATAGTAATGCCATCCTAGTTCTGCTATATAAACTCGTAGCACTCCTACAATTATAATAATGGCCTTTACTAAGTCTTTGTGATCTCCTTTGAACACTCTCTAATTACCTTTCTCATTATGGATCCCATACACTAACGGCATGTTAAAAACAAGACCTGGCACGTTTCAAGAAGCATCCTTCTCTTAATCTCTCATCCCATTTTCCCAGAACATATTTTACGAATCCTAATCTACGGCTTGCCTCACCTGTTATTTCCCTGATGTGTTATCCATGACATCTCTTCAGCGATGGTGAAGCCTAAATGTTTAATAGATTCTATGTTAGATATTTCATTTTATTTGATGCAATAATTACTTCGGGGAATCCTTTTTCCATGAATTTACTACCGTGAATTTCTTCAAATTTAATTCAAGCTCCTAAGAAACATCCCTCGCAACACCTGTCCGGTCTGAAGCAGTTATTAATGCGAGTACAGACTTGAAAACATAGATGAAAACTAAGTACACAATTAGAAAATACTAAAGTAAAATATACAACTTTACTGCTTTTCTACCACAAAAAATGATAATTTATCCATTCGGAGACTTCTAACTCCGTAATAATTCCACGTTTTCTACGCAAAGTAAAGGCGAAAATTTAGCGATGGTTTTCAAGAGGTAGCTGACCTTTGGATCCAAATGTCTCTGGCTCGAATCTTGTATCGGATGTTGTATTTATTTAAGCTTTAGGCTCTAGAGTATGCTAGATGGTCCGATATATAGCTTTAGCGGTTTCACCACCTCAAATCCTAATACTATTTATGATCCTTTGGACCAATGTCCAAAGCATCATAAATAAGGGTGCTGTATTGGTCTAAGGGTTAGGCTCTAGAGTATGTTTGACTAGAAGGTTCGATATATAGTTTTATCAGTTTCACCACCTCAAATCCCAATGCTACAATTACCAAGGCGTCTTAATTAAAATATAACATTTTACGTTGCTAAAATAGATAATGCTGGAACTCGTCACATACATTAAAATTGAAACTTATCATTTGAGTGCTCACACAATTTCCAGTTTATATGCTAAATTTTATGTTGAACTAAGTGGCATTCATTTTTTAAGGTAAGAGACTTTACTTAGCCTAGTTGAATAACGCGCGTATTCAAGAACTGCGGAGTCGTTCAGATGTTTTCATCACACGCTGGAGGCCAGTGTTTTATTTGACGAGGAATATGTAAAAGAAAAGGCGCCAGTAACCTCATTACGGCGAGAGAGCGTTCCTCTAGGTAGAAATCATAAAGTAAAACTTCCCACCCCGCTGCGAGGGCTGAAACTCTCCGAGGGGCTTAAATTAAAGGGCGCCAGACATGCAGAGTCAATTTCGGAGCCGGGTCGTCTTTCCTTAAGTTTTAACAAATGCGAATTCCGCGAGGCGGTGGGGAAATAACTCAGGGAAGAAGGGGTCTGTGGAAAGAATACCTCGGTGGCGTTGATGAGTCAAAATGACGAAGGCCCTTAGCGAGGGAGAGGACTGACAAATATCTCATTGTACTCGTCTTCATTTTCGCTGCTCTTCCATCCATAACGGTCCGGAGTCATTCCCATGGCCCACTCTCCGCTATCCCCTTCCCCCTTCACCATCCATCCGTTCGTCCCATTCCTTTCTCTCCTTCCACCTTTCTCCCTTCCCCTTTTCCCCCATTTCAGCGTTCCGAGCGAACACCCTCCTTTTCCTCGCCATCCTTCGCCAGAGCCACGGTTGCTCCTTCAGCATCCTCTGCCTTCGGTCCAGAGCACAGGTTGAGCCAAAATATTCCGCAATATCCATCAGGCTTGCTCAAATATTGCTTCATTTGAATTACTCATGAACACACGTGGAACTCATCAGCTGCCAGTAAGCTCGTTACTAATGCGAGTGCTGAGTGAACCGCTACAGTGAGAATGAATGCATATTTATTTGAGAGTGCGCAAAATCCGTTCCTATAATTTCGATGAAAAGAATGCGAAGATATTAATCTCATACAATACCGATATGAACTTCACACGAGGCAGATATTGTATAATTTCAACTCAAAAAGAGAGGATATTGCTTTTTTAGGTTAAGAACGACTTGGAATAGTTTTCCTATGATATAGTATAAAAGTTATAAAGTTTGATTTAACGTTTTTTCGTTGAGGGAAATATTACATTTTGTAATTATTCGGAATAACTTCGCAAGTTCGTAACAACTTAATCGGCCACATCATGAGACATGATGGCCTGATGAAGACAATCGTCGAGGGACAAGTGGACGGGAAGAATGGCAAAGGTAGGCCTCGTGCGAGATATATGGAACAAGTGATGAAGGATGTGAAAGAGAAGAAATACGTAAATATGAAGAGATTAGCGATAGAAGGACTCAGTGGAGGGCTGCGTCAAACCAATCTGAGGATTGATGACCAATAATGATGATGATGGAGAAATTGGAGTCTGTTAAATATAATTGAACTTAAGTAGCATGGTGTTATTATTGAATATTACATTGAAGGCGCTTAAAGATAATGAACAACATGAGTTGGACATATTCGCTACCAATGGTGCCACATGTATGTATACTGTGAGGTAAAGTTCACCAAATAACAAAGCGCAATGTTTTGCGGGTAAATGAATATTTTACCACTCACCTGTCATAGCTGAAAAACAGACATTATGGAAGATTAGGTGATACGAGATGATTTATATCAAGATATCAAACCTTTAGCATGCCACATGTGAATATTGTATGTACCACAGACGTATACTATCTCCAGTCAGAATACAACCTATGCTATTTTCCCAGTTGGTAATTAGACTTACACTAGGGCAGAAGGCCTCTCTAATTCTAGACATTCTACCTGTACGCTAACATTAACTCCTTGCTCAATGTAACATTTGGCTCCTTTCTATCCTCTCCCCTTCAGGTCGTTCCTTAGGGATTTATAGCCTACTCTGCTGACGATAAAGCTACCAACAATACCTTTCATTAGCTTAATGTTTTTTCATCCAGTCCATTTAAATTAAATATTTACATTGTTTTCTATTTTATGTAACTTATTGCTACATACATTTGTAATCATTGGTAATAGTTTAGTTTTCATGATTTTCATCAAAGATTTTCCAAATCCTATATAAATTAACAGCTATTATTTACTACACAATCTCTTTTTAGAAAAAATAATACGCTTTGATTTTCAATATGGCATCCACAGTTAATACTGCTTACTTATGAAATTCTCGAAAAGCACCTTTGTTCCATTTCACTAAGGACTTTCGCCAATCATAGGTACATACCTATGAATGTCAAAACAACTATTATATTTTCCAACTGTTTGACATTTCACATGCGTGACGTTTTAACTACTTCACTTAATTCAGTTCAATTTCACACTGATAGCCGATTGTTTAGTACCAAATTCGGTAACGATAACTTTAAAATACGAAATGATATTCTCAAAAAATTAATTCAGTTTATTACTATGGATTTATTTCTTAGAAAATGAAAATTATCGACGGAAAATCCTCAAAATATAACGTTGGAGGCGCAAATAATTTTGTAACTAACGTATACTCTCGAAGTGAGCGCCAAAATTTGTCACTAAGAAATAATAAATTTTTTTGGTTTCCACAAAAAGGAAGGAGCCGGCAATGATGACGGATAGAAATGAAAATTTAATCCGCATGGAATGGTGACAGCTTCAGAAATGTCGGTATAAATTTACGACGTAACCTCAAGGTAAATGCGAATCATTATAAAGGATTTATTATTCCAACCGCTTTACCAGACCAGTAAAACTTTGGTCCATACTTGTGGCCTTCGCCTATCTCAATCCTTCGTTTGGCTCCATTTCCTTCACCCTCTTCACTCGAATATTCTTTCTCCGGCAAGAATCCCGTGTCTTCGCCAGGCCTACTGTTGTATCTCCATAGATACAGGGAACGGTATGGTGGGATCCATAACCCCGCCTTTCTTCCTCTACTCTCGTCCCTTTTTAC
This sequence comes from Platycnemis pennipes, assembly GCA_933228895.1. Taxonomy (NCBI): domain Eukaryota; kingdom Metazoa; phylum Arthropoda; class Insecta; order Odonata; family Platycnemididae; genus Platycnemis; species Platycnemis pennipes. The sequence continues at coordinate 119,419,911 of OW121850.1, forward strand.
ACATTTCGAGAGGGCGCTCCCAAAACTAGAGCCTCGCACACACTTCCCCGCCCGCCTAACCCTCTTTTTAAAAGTCTCCGCGAACCCCTCACGGCGACATCTTTTTAAACGCTCCCCCAAAACCCCATCCACCCTCTCCGACCCCTAAACTTGAACACACCCACCCCCTCCTCAATTCCATAATCCCTCCATGCTTGAAATTCCTACACCCTCGTTTAATTTCGCCCCTCTTCTCTATTTATTCTTCCATCCCTCCTCCGGCTTCTCCTGCCCAAGGAACCCTAGAACCCCTCCCTCGCTAGCCTAGCCGGTCCTTAAACCTCATCCCACATCTCCTCCTCTCCCTGACCCTGTCCGGATACCCCCAAACCCTCCCCCTCCTTCCCCTGAACTCCCGTCGCAGCATTTTCATATTCCGACGGGCGTCTTTGTTCATTAAACGAGGGGCGGGGGACGGGATGGCTCTTCGGGGCAGGGACGGATGGGGGTGAGGGGGAGGTTAGCGGGTTCATCTCCGGCCAGAGGAGGTGGAGGAGAGGGTAGAGTGATGGGGAGAGTGGAGGAAGGAGTTTTTTTTTTCTTTTACGGACGGAAGAATTCCTTCTTCTATTTGAAATTTTGAGTGGGTGCTGGTGGAGAAGAAAAATGTATGCGGGAGCAAGAGAAGTGAGAATATCAGAATAGAATGAAGGTGTAAAACATAAGTTAGTTATCGTTGAGAGAAATAATAGCAGAGTGAGGAAAATGGTGGTTTTAGCGAATAGCAAAGATATTTCAAGATATTAGATCAAGTAGGAATGTTAAAATATAGTATCGTCTATTGACGTCATGCACATGTTGTGGTCAGTTAACAATGATGCATATACACATTGATTCATGCATATGACCTTCGCTTAGTAATCGACTTGGTACGTGGTTTAAAAGTTAAATAGTTTTTTGACGCACAATATCTGTTAATTACTCCCACAAATCTTTTGATGCATTTATCTATATCATGGGCTTGAGTAACTATAGTGTTAGCCACCACTCAAAGTGTCTGGATTTGGCAGTAGACATTCTGGTAGTGACATTTAGACAACTAGACATTTAATGCCGATATGCCGATTCCTACATTAGTGCTTCGTGGAGACCACTTCAAGATCAATAATTCACTCTTCAAATTGTGCACTAAACCTTGGATCCATGTCGATGTCACTTTTTGTCCAATCTTGAATTCCCAAGTCCACCAAACTAACGACGTACCGCTAATATGTTGGCTTCTTCCCGCTCCCTTTCTCATATCACCACAACCAATCCACGTCATCAGTAAATAACAAATTTAGATTATTAAATTCTATTCTTCCAATTATGCATGAGAAATTAAATACTAAGGAGTCCTAGGGTTCCTTGGGCAGGGGACTATTAATGCTATTGGTACAATTTATGTTCACATCGTTGAAATATATATTTTTCTAAAAAAAAGGGTGCAGGAGAAAAGTTAGCAATGACGAAAAATATCACATGAAACACTAAAAGACACGAGGGGAATGGATAAAAATCTGTAACCGCTTTAATTTTTATGGCATCCTTCACAATAGGAACAAAAACTCATTTCACTCCGAGACGATTTTAGGGTGATATGTAGGGCTATAAATAAATACCAATGAATTGTACCAATGAATACCTAGGCAGAGAAGTCTGGAAAATAAAAATCTATTTTTGTTAAATGGAATGTGTCAAGAAGAACGGGAGTGAAATGGAAGGAGGGAAGAGTGAGGGCGACGGGAAGAGGTTAAAGGGCACGGTGGTGATTTACTGAGGACAAAAAAGCCTTGCGCCCCAACTAAACTAAGAAATAATGTGGAAGTCCCAAAGTGAAATACGTAAAATTGCATAAGACCAAGAAATAAAAGTCGGCTAAAAAGATTCTCCCGACAAATCGATTACTTTATTTTTCCAGGATAATGAACAGAGTGATAGTCAACTGGTAAAATGCTATGGGAATGAGACAAAGAATTAAATAATTATTATTAAAGTATTAAAAAATTAAATGCATGGAATCTACGATACAAATAATCCAAAAAATAGTTTTTCGTTTTTCACCTAAAAATGTATGCTCCACATCCGGCTATAAAGTTGAATCATTCAGTTTAATGAGCGCTCATAGCAATATATAAGCCGAATGGAATTTAATTGCTTTTCCTTAGGAAAAATATCCTGATAGATTTCATTCCGCCTACCTGAGACATAGGCATCTAGTATAGATATGCATTCTTTGTGAATGATAACCTCTCAAGACTTTTGATAGATTTCATGCCTTTTTTCAGAAATAAAATTATGTACAATCATTTTATTGCAAAACTGCCAAAAAACATTTCCATGGGGCTTTTAAGCTGAATATTATGTCTCAGATGCGGATGTGAATTCCTGTTTTACCTCCCTAGAAGAGAAACTTCCGGAAAATTTGAAGACAACTAATAAAAACTTGCGTGCAATCATCAAAAGTATATGTAACAGCTGAATAAGAGCCCGTAGGGCTTCGCTGTTGAAGAATGAGGCATGAGGAATCAATGTAGCAGGTTATCACAGAATGAATGATAACGATGAACAAGGTAATACATTGCAAGTCAAAACAATTTCACAGCATTGTAAATGCTTCTCTCATTTGCCAGTTTTTCCTTTGAAAAGGAGTTTGTTACATGCTAATAGCAGCAATTTCCTACTGATCATTACTTTAACTTTAATATATTTTTGCACTGGAATAGAAACGCTTAGAAAGCATTGGAAATATACGCCATTTAGTCTCTCTCTTGTTTAAGATAAAGGAAAAAAGATGACGTTGTTTCTTGTCCTAAACGACAGGTTGCGAAATGTTGTTTGATATTTAAGAAAAATCGTCTGCTAGGAGAGAATTTGATGATTCGCACAAGAATTTGATTTTACATGTAGATGATGTTAATGTCAGCGTATGATGGTGCTCAAAATATAATTGATCCGCAATGTTACATGTGAAAGACTGGAGACATTTGTACATTTAGTACGTTAAGTAAGTAGTATTACATTCTTAGAATATTTTCATTAAATAAGCCACAATACATAACAGTTTCAGACGCAGTATCCGATAAAGTAAACGTTTATTTCAAAATAAGTATGCAGCCACACAAAATGCTACCGGCGTTGAGGCTAAAATAAAACTAAAATATAGATTCACGGTAAAGATGCTTGTTTTCCTTTTACAGATTAATTTTAAACATAACTTGGAAAATATTTTACATAAAGGTTAAGCGTAAAATAAATTCAACTTATTTCTCATCACTCCAGGACTTGGGCATTCTTGCACTTCCGTGATATATTATACGCAAATAGATATAATAACGATTTTCCGCGCATCACATTGGCATATCTGCTGCTTACGAAATAAGTGATAACGACAATAACACCGGGGAAGGAAATACTGAGAGACGTCTTCTTCAAGTGCGCTCTTTTCCGGCAGAATATTTTCCCGTCCCTACTTTTATTCCTTGCGCCTGAATAAAAAAGAACGAGACAGAAGCCATCCAGACACATTAGGAGGAAGGAAAGAGAAAGAGAGAGATATAAAGAGGGTAGAGTTTGCATAAAAGTTGGCGAAATAAGAAAGGTCGCGAGGGGAGAATTATAATTAGGAAAGGGAACGGGAGAAGGAATTAAGATGCAAAAGGGAATGAGCGGAGGAATATGAGAAGGGGTGGAGGGGAAGAGGAAGAAAGAAGGCGACGGAAGTGGAGGAGAGAGAGAGAGACAGAAAACAGGAGTTTTGTTGTGGGATAAGAGTCGGGGAAAGATGCTGAGGGGAAGAAAAGAGTGTGGAGAAAGAGGGGGATGGTGGCTGTAGAAGGAGTTGAAGGGAGTTTGGAAAAAGGATGGCAAGAAAAAGATATCCCGAGCGATGCTAATCCTTTGGAGGCAAGGGAGGCTGAAGGCGAGGGATGGTCGGGGGATGGGGAGCAGGGGGTAGAGCCCCAGAACTCGGCAGTATCATGAATAAGAGTTATAACGTAAAAAGAGATTTGTCCCCGGGAAAACGTGAATAATTTTAATGAAACGGAGGAATCCTTGGATTTGAATTTCAAATGTAAATTAATTTCGGAGGTCGGGAGGAGCGGAGGGGTTCGTATCGTCCCATCTGTTTTTCCTGCGCATGTGAAATGCATAAGTTTCGAAATTAATTCCATTTTCAAAAGAGCGTATATATATTTCCTGTAAATATTCACTAGGTTAAGAAAGACCTTAACGGCTTGAAAAACCTAATTTAGAGTGAAGAGTCGCGCAAGATCAAGAAGCTGTGTCTAGTGACACAAGGGTGCTCATAAATTACCTCCAACATTTTCGACATCAAAAGGAGACTGATGAAATTCACGGCTCATGTTGAAAAAATAAGCCATCAAAATGGGATTATTGTTAAACATTATGCATACACTCAAACGGGATGAGAGGAACTGGAGTCCGAGGTCCCATCGCCGGTCCCATATAATTTGAGAGTTTCGTCGGGAAAAATTAAATAAGACTCTCGCAATGGGCAGGTAGAAATTAGAAATTCTAAGGAGCATCAAACTCTCCAAGAGGGACGAAGAACTCCAGAATGTCGCAAAGAGGAGGAACTCGATGTCGACGGATAATTTCCATTTATTCATTCCGTGCTAACAGAATTCCCCGAAGGAGAACCGACGCACCTCCCAGACCCCCGCATTTTCTGAGAGGGAGCTGGAGAAGGAGGGAAAATTCTAAAAAAAAGTGTCATTCCATCATTTTCTCGAGAGTTTTTTTTGTCTGATTCCGGAAGAAAAAACGGACCGCCGGATAAGGTGGAGCATCCATCTCCGTCTTACATTTCAAGGAGGGGAGACCTGAGAGCTATATTTGTGATCCAGGAGTAGTAATAAGGAGCCAAATGTACACAGGGTGGGGGTGAGTGGGAAGGGATCTTTCGGAGAGAAGGGAAGCGAACGGGATGGATGGGGGAGCTTCGTCTGAAGGGGTTGGAAATTCATAAGTAGAAAACAAGAAAGGAGGGAAGAAGATTGAGTCGAGCTGGCTGGGAATAAAAGCGGGCATTAATTATGGAATTCGCGGCAAAGGGGCGACGGGGTAAGGAAGTAAGGGTTGAAGTAAATGGAGTCGTTGATTGGCAAAGTTGTGACGAAGGAGCTCGAAAATAATTTTGCCTCGGAGCCCCATTTAATTTGAGGTCGCCAAGAGTTTGAATTCATAAAAGAGCGGTGATAAGACGCTCTCAGAAATGCTACCTTAGGCTCAAGTGATCCACTTTAGATTTTCACTGACCTTGACTATATAGTACTATGCAGTGTTAAGTCGTCTACATAGGCTCGTTGGTACATTTAACATATAAACTGACAGTTGTAAATAAGATTCATAACTGAAGTAGGATTAATGAATCATTAAAATTGTCATTCATATTCAGCTGTAAAATCAAGGTCATTCAAAGGATAAAAATTATTTTTGAACTGAACATATTAATTAATCAGTTTTGCGTATGTTTGCAGCACCCGAAATGTGTTATCGAAGCGGAGTCAATCGATAAGATGGATTTAGTCCACACTAATGTACGTACTCAAAGAAATCGAATAAATTTCGATCATCAATGGATTCCGTCCATACCATCATCCGAGGAACATAAAAAATATTCGTTCTCAAGCAAAGTTTCCAAATGTTAGTGATGTCTTTAGAATAACTCATCTTAACCGGCTATTCGGGGCGATAATTAGTGTAAGAATGGTATGAATTTATAGGAGAGAGCTTTATATATTATCATTTTTAATTCATAAAAACGAGGAGGAAAAAAATTCATTCACGGAAGATGATAGCAACGCACATCACGAAGATGGAACATTTTAAAGTGGCATTTCAAAACATAAGGTGAAGAAAGAGAGAGACATTTATTTTCCTTCACCGCCAAGACTTTTATATCTATTGAAGAAGAGACTGGAGTGGTTTTGGGATAGTGAAGCGATAAGTAAGGGCAGGAAGGAATTCCTGATTAGATGTGACAATTGAAATAGGAACATAACTTGGTTGTTCCACATAAAAAGTAATGAATACACGACCCGGGTTTCGTCAAGGATGGATATCTTCAGAAGAATGCTGGAGATCAATCCTCTACGAAACCCGGGCCTTGTAATAAATAATTTTTATGTGGAACAACCAAATTATGTTTATATTGAAATTATGAAGCAGTTCCTCAAAGCTGAGTTGGATAGAGTTAATTATATAGAGGTGATGATGTTTATTTAAGAAAATATTTCGCTGAAATTGTTTTGGTACAATATAGACGTGATATTTTTGAACTATTACATCGTAAATTATCAAGGAAACAGTTTCAGATTATCAAATTGAAGACAAATGTATCTTGTTCACAAAATATAACACTCAATTTCTGCGAAGATTTCTAGGAGTCGGGAGTTTAGAAGCAAAAACTGAGAATCTTACGCAAAATTTAACCCACGCAGACTGCGTGCTTTAAAGAAAAAACAAGCTCGGCCAAGGAGAAAGAAATGGCGAGGAGATAAAATGAAGAAAAAAATAAAAGTTGATCAGGGGAGAGAAAAAAGACAATAGGGCGAGGATGTCTGAGAATGGGGGTGAGCAAATGGCAAATGGGGGAAGGAGGGGCGGAGAATGATGGAGGAAAGATGAGAGGGCTTTATAAGCGAGGGTTTGGGTGCGCGTAAGACGGAAGGAGAGAGACGTAAAGAGAAGAGGAGGCGGGGTGGGGGGACGCCGAGATGAAAATGAAGACGGCCATGCAGAGAAGAGGGAAGGAGAAGGGGGTATGAAGGCTGGAACGTCTCGGGGGCGGCCCGCGATTAAAATCCACCGCCGCCCCCACAGCCCTCCCTCCCCCGGCCAAACTAACTTATAAACCACCTCGTGCCCCCCTTGAACTGCCCCCGCCCCCACCTCTGCCTTCCCCCCACCCTTCGTCTCGCACCCTTCCAGCTCGTCACCCCCACCATTCTGAAACCCTCCTTCACTTACTACCACCGGCTCCTTTTCCCTCCACCCTCGGCAGTCTCCCAGAGAACCTTACTTCTTCGCATTTGTCGGTGTACGGGAGGATTGAGGGGGGAAGGGAGGGGTGGAAAGGGTAAAAAGGGGGCGGGGCTGATGGCAAAAAGGGGGGAAGGCGGTGGTTAAACTTCTCGGCAGAGGAGGAGGACTCATTTCAAAGTTTATGTCGCAATTATTAAGATTTCGTTTTCATCCAGGGGGGGGGGGGGGGGACAGGCGGGTTGGTTGGCAGTCGGGAGACGACGGGTTAGGGGTTGGCTAGAAAACTGTGGGCGAGGGATGGGCGGGAGGAACGAGAGGGGTTGGCATTTGGGAGGGAGTGGAGAGTTAAAAGAGGAGGAATGAGTTGCGTGAGTGGATGGAAAAAAAATTAAGGGAGGCGGAAAAGTTGAGCGGGACGAGGGGAGGGTAGAAGTCATATTTGGAAGGAGAGGAATGACTCAAGGGGGAGGTGGTGTGGAGGAAGTCTCGACCCAAATTAAGAGACGTATTAAATTTAACGTCATTTACATTTTTTTTCCACTCGACTCTCCCGCAATTTCCGAGTTCTCGTTTACCCGCGGCTGTAATATAGATGCGCTTAATCTCAAAGATGATTCTGTCCCCACTCCATCCATCCAGCTCATGATGAAAATTTCCCAGAAATAAGGCTGGAAATACCTCAATTTACCGAAAAATGGAACATGACTTACATCTATTTATGGTTTTATTACGGCATCCGGTAGGCTACGTGCTATATTGTATGTCTCCCCTAAAAGTAATCAGATTGCTTACGACTTTCATTCTAAGGAAAATTAATGAAATTGTGTAATCTTGGAACACAAATTTTTTTCCCATTTTCATCAGCTCTTCAAATGTGAGTTAATACGCGAATGCATCCAAGCAACAAACGCTATAAGTTTATGTTTATTGGCATATGGAAATAATCATAGTGACGGGCATATTAAAATGATATTATTTCATTTTAACAAGATAATAATTCCTTTACTAGTCTGTCAAGATTGATGCTAGGATGTCAGCAGGGTAATATGAGAAATTACGTACTAATTGAAATACATACATATAATACCCTATTGCGCTAAAATATAATTAGTATTTTTACCCACCTATAGAGAGTAAAATGCTCATGTTCTTGAACTTTGGAATTCAGAAGCCTGAAATTTATGATATTTTGAAAAAAACTTATTTTCATACTCCTTTTATTAACATCCCTGAAGTTCCAAGTTTCTCAAAAACGCAATACCGATCGATGTTTCCTATATTGCTTGTATCAAAGTATTTCAAGTATTTTCATTCCACTCTCTTCATGTCAGTTCCAGGCGCTAGTCATGCGAAAAGTATTATCATCATCGGTCAACAATCCTAAGATTGGTTTGAAGCAGAGCTCCACTCGATTCTTCTGTCGGTCAATCTCTTCATATTGACGTATTTCTACTCTTTTACTTCCAAAAGTACACAGAAAATAAAATAAGAAATATGACGAAAAAAGGGCCTAAAGAAATAGATCATAGTTTATTAAATTCCTAAATCGTGGTTAAAACTGAAATGACCCTCACTGCCAATCTCGACCGTCACGGACCTGTAGTTACATCATAGCAATAACCTAGTTATTCTTGATATATAACAAATAGTGACAGTCTTTTTGCAGTCAGGACTCCTTAAGTGTCGCAGCGTCTCCTTTTGGACAATAATTTAGATCAGTGAAGTCTTGACACCACATACCCGCGATTATTTTTCTTTGCCCTACTCCTCGGCCCTTTAAACAGGCAGGAACATCCGTTTCATTTTGCGGCAACTATTTCTCTTAGCCCCGGTTCCCTCTGCACCTCCTGAGACCGCGCTTGCGTTTAAAATTATGTCCACCGTAAAACGGATTATAAGAGACTGGCTTCTCCCTCCCAAACTTGCGCATCCTCTCCGACTTTCCCCCCACTCCGCGAAAAGCTCGGCAACATTTTCCATAAGTTGGAATGCTGCCCATCGCCGACAGCCCTCCTGGGGATACCCTTAACACCAAACACTGGACACAGCACCGCTTTGGGGTTTCGGAGGATAGGTACTGGGATTCTCTAAAACAACCGCAAGGGAGGGTGGGGGAAGTTACGGAAGCAAGGCCAGGGGAGCGTGACGTCACCAAGTTTATGCAAAGACCAAGAAGTACGTACGAAATGCACTGCATGAAACTTTGTGGAACTTAAATACTTGTAGCATCATATTTTTGTATGCAAAGACCAAGAAGTACGTACGAAATGCACTGCACGAAACTTTGTGGAACTTTAAATACTTGTAGCATCATATTTTTGCTATTATTAGTATTTTATCATTGCGCATTACATATGATCATTGATTTTTCCTTACCAAAATACATAGCAGAAGAAAATTACATGTACTCTGGAACTGTTTGACTATGTTTAGAGAAATAATTTTGGCCATTCATTTATTTTCAAATTCTTATGGTTTGTTAGCTACACAACTAGGGCTAAAGTACTTTCATAAAGAGCGCGTAGCAATGAAAATGTAGTGTAAGAGGTTTATAAACAGGTCCGTCATCATCATATACTGGACAATGCATTATGCGTATTTATCTCTCTGAAATTAAACTAGTACATTTCCTTGTTTTATTCAGAGTCTTACTACGCTTCCGTCGCTTGTTGATTTGAATAGCTGTAAGTATAAATATTTTACGGATTCATCTAAATTTCCTCTTCTGAAGAATGAATATCATAAATTCCCATCCAGGGGTCGGTTTAATGTATAAGATGAATTAAGGTGAGCTTCGGGTTAATGTAGTGATTAATATACTAGATTCACACCCAGAGGGCCTGGGTTCTTAATGTGGCACTAGAAGATATTTATCATTGGTAAAATGGCCCCAATTTAAATTCTTTGTGGAGAGCATTCGAGTGCAGTAGTCCACCCTTCGGATGGAACGTTAAAGCGTTGACCTCTTGGCGCCTTTTGCTGAGAGTAGGGCAATGCCGACACAGGGTTTCTCTCCACCGTTTCTCCCTCCCTCCTATTCCCAACCGTGCCTTTCTCCCAATCTGAAGCGCCTGTCAGTGCGAATACAGATTTGAAAACACAGATGAGTTCCCAAACATTCAGTCCATGTACTCCATTCTGTTTCTTTAGATAGAGAAATTTGTTTAATAATGAAGTGGTACGTATCATTCAATAGCCACTTTCACCATAGGACAACAGTAGTGACGTGACCTTTTGCAACAAAACTAGATTTTCTACATAGTGGTCATGTTGGTGCTGCGGACAGAGTAATAGTCTCTCACCTGGAGGGTCCAGGTTCAAGTGCAGGCTGAGGAAGGCATTTATCATTGGTCGGCCCCTACCTGAATACTTTGTGGAGAACATTCGAGTGCAGTACTGTGCCCGCCGGATAGGGCTTTAAAGCGCGGTCCCCTTGGTGCCTTTCGTTAAGAGCAGAGTTATCAAAGCCGGGTTTCTTTTCACCCTTCCTCCTCAATATTCTATTCCCATCCTTTTACCTTTCCCCTGGTCTGAAGCGCCTATATGTGCGAGTATAGAAAACACACATGACATGAGGAAAAGCTATTACCATACGTTTGTCCACAGCTTTATTACGACGGCAGGGGTCATAGGGTATATTTACAGAAGACTTTGTCCTTTAATATTTCAACTTTTGCTTCGTTGCCAAATTTCATGAATGAAGTTATGTTATCACTACCTATCCATGTATCATTATAAACAAAACTTTGGGAGGAAAGGAAGTATATGGAAGAGCCAAATTTTCTCAAGAGAGGGAGAAATGTATAGCAGACAGAGAGTAAGACGAAGCGTAGGAAACTGGGAACCTTATCTTCCTCAACACTCCATGAGGAAAAGCGCCTTGCGAGCCGTAGGTAATCTAGTGGGAGCCATCCTCGAAAACTCGCAACAAGCCACGCGCTCTCCTGAGCACTCCCACATCTACTTGATTCCCCTCTCCAGTCACTTCTCCCCTCATCCCTCCTCTAACTTGCAGCAGTGGTGCCGTGGAACAATAGATGCGGCTGGCACTACGTTGTAAATATGCCGCAGCGCTCGCGTTTTTTCCGAAGAAAGCGGGGATGGTCTCGTAATTCTCCCCGTGCGGGATTCTGGGGAGGGGTGGGAGCTACGGGAGGGTGGGAGGGGGGGTTGAGAAGGGAATAAGGTGGAGAGGCCTCAAGGGGGAGGGGTAGGTCGGGGGTGAAGAAGGGAGTTATACTTCCTCCTCCACCACCAACACCGACAGAGCAGGGCATAACACATCCTTTTGGACTCCCCTTCCCCACCTCCACCCGCCCAGAAAGCTTAGCGGAACCCGCCCTTGCGCTCCCTTCCCACAATTCCGCGCTCCTTCCTCCATCTCACGTTCTGCTGACCAAGGCATAACTCACCACACCCCCCACATCTCTCTCCCTCCCCACCCCAAGCCTTACTCCGCTTCTCATCTCTCACGTACTCCTCCCCTTCCCCCCCACACCGTGCTCCACCCAGCATCCCAGACTCCACACCCCGCCCCACTCCTTGTGCCCATCTTTTCAACCACGTCCGAGCACGCAGGGGGATAGCGGAGAGAGAGAGAGAGAGAGGGGTGCAGCGGTCCATGGGGGAGGAGGCCCGGGGGCGGGGAAGAAGGTGTGGAGATGGCTCTACGAGGGGGGGGTGGTCGAGATGGCACGTTGGAGGGTGTGGGGAGACGGGGGTGATCTCCGTGGGGGTGGAAGGGGGATTCCCAAGGATATGTGTGTGTGTGGGGAGGGGGGGAAGTGCCCATTCTTTTCACCCCGCCAATTCCTCTCATCTGACATCCGATGCACGGAGCCCTGTGGACCGCTGCGGGGAATGAGCAAGGGCCGGGGCCAAGTTGGTGCGCCGTATTCCAGGGAGGGCCGCCTCCTGTTCCTCCTCCGCCACCTTCTTCGCTCCTCTCATCCGCCTCCCAAGTTTACGGACCGGTCAGGCTAATGGAGGAGCGTTCCGCCGCGATAATTTGCGAGGGGGCGCTTTCAGGGGAAAATTTCCCTCCTTCCATCCAAGGAGCCGGAGAATTACGGGCTAATTTCTCCGACTGGACTGCTGCCGTTTGATCGAGAGCCATTCTATCGAAGGAGATGATTACTCCCTTTTCTTTTTTTTTACGTTGACGACCTCTTTTCGTTTGATGTGGAAGTGGACTTTCTCCGACTTTGTGCACGACATTTCTTTGCACCGAGTGAATTATGGATACCTGTCAGAGACATGCGTAACCATTTAATTTGCCTCTGGAAATGCGTTCCACCGCTAAACCAATTCGCAACCTGAGATGGTGAAAATTTTTATTTGTTTCTTAGCTATAAGCAGAAAGGGGACCAAATAAACATTTGAAACGTATATATTGGCAATAAAATACACATTTAAGTTTACAACAAGCGCCTAACTCTATTAATTTACCTTCAACTTATCGATGGTCGCGATTAGTTCAAAAGCTATTATAATGGCTCAAAGTGCACTACAGAAAATGCCGGATATTAAGAGTTAAACTATAAAAATCAGTTTATTTTCCTTTTTTCCATTAATGTCAAACTGAAAAAGTACCTTATTGCATGAAAAAATGCCAAAATACCACCTTTTCTTAAAATCACACGGAAAAAGGTAATCGCGCACGGTAATGCAGGTCTCTTTTATCCACATTACATTTTTCTCTTCGCGTCAAAGGCATTCCGGTCCCCCGTACAACGCTACGGGAATGGCACCAGCAAGCATCATTAGTAAGTACCATACCCTTACCGGCCAAGACCAGAGACCTGGATGGTGGCAGTTGCGCGCGGGAGGTGAAGTTTTTCCGGCGGGCCATTCTGGGCCGAAGGATAGGACTTAACGGGAGTTGGGACATAGTATGAAAAATAAAACAAGAGGGGCGGAGAAGGAGAGGGTTACGGCCGGAGAGGAGAAAATTGCCGTTTTGGCAGAGAGTTCTGCTTCACTCCCAACTCCTCCACACTCTCCCTTCCTCCCTTCATATTGGCTTCGAGGAGGGGGTTGACGTGGAGGGGGTTAACATGAAGGGGAGAGGATTGGAGTACGCCCATGGAAAGGGCGTTCTGAATGCGAATGTGTTTCGTGAAGCTGTGTGAAGGCGTGCTGGTGCAGGGGCTTACGAGGCGGGTCCGGCAAGACAGGGGCGGAATCAGGAAGACTTATTTTTTTTCATCCTGAAGGGTCGCACGGAGGGAGGAGCAGGAGGAGACTGATAGCGTCAGTATGATGGGAAGGGGAGCGATGTGACGGCCGTGGGTGGGTGGATGCGGGGAACATCCCTCCCATTACGTGCCTCGCACTTTTGGGGTGAGTTGCGAGAGCGGTGGGAGGAAGGTATTGGATGTTATGCGGACTAATACCGTCGGCGGAGAAGTGGATGATGGAGTAGGCGCGGCAACTTCCTCGGAATGCATGATTTCTACCCCTGCGCTACTCCTTGCCTCCGAAATTTCGTCCAATAATTCCCATCAACAGAAGGAATGCAGTGCCTATTTAGCGCAAAACGTTAACTCGAACTTAGTTTTAAACTTTCAGCTCTAATTATGTATACACAGCATCAAAAATACTCATCAACATCAGCAGACAAGATTCCCATGGTATGCGACCTGCCTCATTTCTCCAACGTAATAGCGGAAAACGAAACATAGTATTTATTGGCTCTATTCATTTTCAGATGATCATCATCAGTCAACAATCCCCTGGCTTGACGCAGCTATCCACTCGTTTCTCCTATCAGCTAATCTCTTCATGCTTACGTATTTCTTCTTTCGCATCCTTCATCACTTGCTCTATGTTTTTCATGCTTCCATGCTGACTTCCATATTGCTGTTATCATCTATCCGCACTGCCATAAATAAGAGTGCTCCAGAATTATGTACTGATGAATCGTTTCCTTACTTCCTCACTTTTTCTATCTCTAAAGAGATTTTTCTTTTGGGAGAATGCCCTCTATGCCTGGACTATTATACTGACTATTATATTTCTTTCTTGCTCCTTCCATTACTAGTTGCTTGGCTTCCCAGCCAGTATTACTCCGAAAGGACTACATTGGTTCAAAATTGGTGATGTGACTTATTCATTGGTGTCAAAATAAGAGTTAAATTTTGGTTCTTTTCAATTCAACCAATAATATAAAATCCTGTAATGCAAACTTGTGATAAAGAGGAATTTGTTATCCTGGGGAGATTTAAAAAATATGAGGTGAATGTGCATCAAGGAAACTGATGGACAAACCCATGAACAAAATAATACAATAATTAAAAAAAAAACTCATAACAGATGTAAAAACGTCTTGCATGTAGCAATCATAGCCTACGTATAACCAGAACCTCAATTATAACTTCATACAGTTATTTTTAGAAGTTGTTGAGAAAAGCAGTGCCTCGTAAGAAGAGGGTGAGCATTCTTTCACTTTTAAAAATTGTTTTGGGTTAAAATATAAACTTGAGTAAACACCAGAAAATGTAATATAAATGCCTGTTATATGCAGATGTTTTCAATTTGATATTTTAGTAAATTACAGAGGAAAAACTTAAAAAATAAAAAAAAATATAATTTCGGTGAATGCCGTTGTATGTACGTTCCTAGAAAAAACCCACTGGTTAATGACCATAAGGAAATTTCGTTAATGTAAAGTACTGTGTTACAATTTGAGGCTTTCTCATTCCTTAAGGAATTTTTTGACCAATATCCTGAGTTACTGGCTACAGGAAAAGACTTGTTAAAGGAAGTGAATTTTTAAGAAATATGTCAAATAAAAGTGACATTCCTCTTAGACCAGTTGTGTCTAGCCATTCATCTCCCTCAAAAACCCTTACAAGAAGCCGTAATGAACGATTTCACGAATTCGCCTCCTTATCCTCACTCTACGGTCTGAAGAACTCAATAGAATTCTGCGACATATTATCCCATTTAACTTTTTTTTTCATTTGACGTAGCAAACCTGTTTCCCAGTTTACCGATTCCCGAAATCGCCAGCCTCATTACTCATGGCCTGGTCATGGGATCCTCCCTGTCCCCTCTTCTGGTAGAACTGTTTTTGAATGGCTTGGAGGAAAAATTAGTGAGTGCCACCCCCTCCAAAACCAATTGCATTTTGCATACCACCGATTGTTGATGACGTCTTCTGGGTATGGACAGGCACGGACAGACAATCAGACAAATTTTTGAACTGGACGAACTAGCTCCACGAAAGGATAAAGTTCACAAATGGAAAGGGCATCAACCAAACCCTATATTTTCTGGGTGTTACTGTTTTCACAGTAAAGAACAACGTTGATTTTGCTATTTACAGAAAACCCACCCATACCGATCATGTCATCTACATCAGGTCATCACGTTTTCCACTACCTTTCAGCTTTTCATTCCATGATATACTAGCTCTTCCTGGCCCCACTCTCTTAGTAAAATTTTCAGAAAGAACTACTAACTATCCGACGCTCATACTATACTAAAAAAAACCATCCGATTGATCAAAATCGTGTATCACAACCGTGTATCTCCGAAACTAGCAAAGCTTCTCTCCAGTGATGTCTCCAGTTAAGTTTCGCTCCACAATAAAAAACACCTAAAAACATTTCAGGAAATGCAAAGGACAAGAAAGATCCTTCGCAACAATCTGGGGTATGCAAAGTGAAGTGAAAGATGAAATAATGTGTGCTTGAAATGAAAGGACTGTGACACCAGTTAAATTGGTCAAGCAGGGAAAAAATTGATAACAAAGCAAAGGGACTTTTCACATGCATCATTTAAGAATGGAAATGGTATAGCGATCTGACTCTGCTGCAAATATCATCTAATTTTAATGACTAAACAGTGCATATGAAAGGTGTCTTGACATTATTGCCCACCAGGTTTCCGCAACTAAGGAAAAACCCGACGAACATCAATCCCTCCACAAAATCTAGGTTGGCCATATTTCGTAAGATAAATAATTGTTTAGGGGCTACAAAAGAAAAATACAAACAAGTATTAATGCTTCGGAATTCGGAGTCGGGTACAATTGATATCCATGAAGCGGAATTTGAACAATATTTTAACTATATAATGGGATTTTTCAGGTCCAATTTGCTTAATTCACCAATGAAATAATCTCGAAGAAGATGAACTGTTGACGATGGTGCATTGAAATGTAATTGCAGCCTAAAATAAGTAAGTACTATTATCAATTTAATATAATTTGAAGACATGCCAGTACAGTGATTCTGGGTTCTTCGGATTTCACTGTAATGCTGAAACTGGGATATAGTCATGGCATCAGTCCTATTCATACAATTGCAAACTAGTACCACATTACCTAATATCTATAAGTCGAGAATCAGATATAGCTTATCTGTAAGCAAGAACATTCAGTAATACCTATTTAGAAAGACGAATAGAATTTCGGAACTTAATGCGAATTGGAGATATCTAATTATTTCGGCTTAAATGCTATTTTCCATTAAAAAAGGTAAATTGGGATAAAAATTTCCGGGTAAGATTTTAATACAGAGATGTAATTCCTAAAGATATGAAACAGTCGTTTTACAATACTAGACCTCATTTAATGGTATGGAAAGACGTTATATTAATGCCTATCCCACTAATGTATATGTAAATTTACCTTATATGCTATACGATAAAAGTAAAATGTCATCGTAAACTAAAATTTTATTTGGATGAAGTTTTCTCGGGTCTTCCACCTGATCAAGTATTCGGTTGCTGCCTAGGCCCGAGAAAACTTCATCCACATCATACGCCAGGAAAACACCAAATCCTTCAAAATTTTATTTCATCAACGTAGGATACCGAAAGCGAAGTAATTAGTGAGCATTCATTTAACCCTTTGCAGCATGTGTTCTATTTTCCAATGCAGGTCAGCAACTACGTCTTCCTCTTTGCTTGCGTCATGTCCTGAGAAGTTCATACGTCCGTGCTTCGTACTGGATCTCTAATTCTACAACCATTATGCTTACGGGTAATGGGCGGCTCCTTGGAGATCTTTTTGCATGCAAGTAATGACGAGTTTTTTTTGGGAATATTGCCACTTAAATGTTTAATAACATTTTAAAATTCATACTCAGTTTTTTAAGACAAGTATTTCAGTATGAACACTTCATTGGCGCGTTGTGTTTGTGATGAACTGGCCTGAGAGAAATAAGTCAATATTTTAGAGAAGGAATGAAACAGTATTTCACAGGCGTTAGGTAGCTTCTGAACTCCGCTGTTGTTGCGATTCACATAAATTACTGAGCTCTCTATGAGCTAAACTTCTCTCAACAGCCCATCAAATGCCACGGAGGAAAAAAACTTTTGTTTGGTTTTTTAAATGGACTTAAAATGTATTTGAGTCTGAAAATATTTTTTATTATTCTACCCCAAGCGAAAATCATCTTGGAAAATTAATGCAAAAAAATTAAGGATATTTTATGCTAGGAGAATAAGAGGAATATTAACGCAATGTGAATGGTTTTTGCGAAATTAACATTACGTTTATTATGCACTTCCGTCGTACATGCACCATAACTCTATACGCTTTTGCTGCGCACACACTTCCATACGAGTGACTACAGTTGATCGGACGAATGCGCTCGCGAAAGCTCGGAAGAAGTGAAGAATGGGTATAAGAAATTTATTTTCCTCGCAGAATCACCACTCGGACCGCGCATTCAATTCCACTGGAGGACTCTTTAACATTCCCATCCCAGCTCTCGCATCCGGACCGACTCACACACGCCTTGCTCACGGAGGGGAATTAAAACCGTGAAATTATTCCGAGCGGTACAATCACCACAAAACTTACACGGGGCGATTGACGACTTAATGCCTCGTGGGGCGCGGGCGTGTGTGTGCCCTTCGTTGATAGATGACGTTGGAGGACGGAAGGGAGGCTGGAAGGACCCTGTCGAGGCGGGGTTGAAGGGGGAGCAGGATAGACAACGGGTTGGGGAGACGGAGTGTAAAGCGGGGGCGGAGAGGGCCAAACCCATGAGATGCGAAACCTGGGACTCCCGCCCGGTCCCCAAAGGTCGTTGGAGTGGGAGGAACGCAGAAATTGGGAAATTAACATTGGAAATGGATAGCGCTTTGTGTTAGCGCGTGTGTGCTTCGGCAGCAGAAGGCAGGCGAGGGAGGGGAGGGATGGATGAATGAGAGGAGGAAGGGGAGGAGGATGAGGCGGGAAGGGGTTGGGGAGGGAGGGCGTGGATGAGAGGAGGAGGGATAGGGTTCGTCCACCGTGTGTAGCGGTCAAGGGGGAGGGGAGAAACGGGCAGGGTCTTTAGAGAGGGAGAACTATATGAAGGGGGAGAAGTTAGAAGGGGTGGTTGGGAAGCAGATAACGAGTAGTGTGAGCAGAATGGCAAGGCCTCACAATTTCGTCCGCTGGGACTTCACCCCTCCCACCGACGCCTTTCCCCAGCCCTATCCCCCCACCCCCTCCTCTCCCTCACCGCCCCGCACTCCTTCCAAAACTCACCGATTCTTACCCCTCCCGAGCCTCAATCCCATCTCACTCCCACACGACACCCCTTTCCCCCCCTCTCACCCTTCTGACGAGGACCTCTTCAGCTCCCTCTCCCCACACCCTCCGCAGCTTGGTCATTTACCTCCTCTGCAGAAGATGTCCAAATTGCCGTTCGGCCGCTGTCCCGGTAGCTTTAAAAGTTACTACTTCACGCATGTACGGCCCAAATGTCCGTATTTGGGTCCGGCGGGGGTTATGTTGGTGGGTGTGGTAGGGGGAGGTCGGGGCCCGTGTCCACGGAGTGGTCGGAACAGGGGCTGAGCTCTGAGGCCGAGGAATATGGGAGGCGGGGGAGGGTGGGACGGAGGGGTAATTGCTTATTGGACACTCGCGGCGCCTGAATCCGCTCGTTTTACTCCGGGCGCGATATAAAAAAAGACTAGCTCCTCTTAGATATTTAACCCCGTGCTCAGGACTTTATCGCATTATTACGATTTTATTCCTCGGGTCACGCTTAGTCAACGGATTTACGAGAAGAGATATGGCAAAAATAAAGAGCAAAAGGTGGAATCAAGCAAGATATTTCTACGGAATGATCTTCGAGGACCAATTGTGTCCAAGTAGTTTCACATGAGATTTTTCCATGAGTGCTTCTCGTTATATTTCTTAAAATTAACTAATATTCCTTTTCAATGAATGATGATAGCTATAACAAACAATTTTCAATAATTGCATACTTGATTTGCTAATTTTTGGCCCAGATCCCCCCTACTCTGGATCAATTAGTAATCATGAAACGATGTCATTGGGTGTAAGTTTTATGAACGTGTTATTCCACTCCTAATAGCCAATGATTATTTAATGATCTTAGAAATACTAAGTTTTGGAAAATAGTTACGATATCAGACAATGTCCAATGACACCATTTCCATTCTAGTGCTCAATATCATTGGAAGAAAATACATTTAATTTGATTGAATCGCCGTTCAGAAAGTTGGAGGCATTCTCTAAAACACAATAAATTTTCTCATATAATAATTTATTCACACTTTTGAGTTTCGGCTGAATTTTCTGACAACACCAAGGGAGTGAATAAAGTGTTAACAACGGAGAAAAACTGATTAATTTAGTTAAGAATTATGTCCGGAATAAATATATTCGATAGTCATTTGGAGTTTTTGCTCACAGCATGCTTGAAAGACGTTATGTTTGATTATGGAAAGATTTGTTTTAATTTGCTGGTTCATTTTATTCCTCTATTTAATAGCATACATGGTGCATATAATCATAAGACCGTATAAAATCTACCCCGTTTACCATTATATTCTTAGGCTAGCAGGGTAAAAACTATTTACAAAATATGAGAACTTCACTGAATTATTATTGATATGGGGCATATATCAAGAGAAAAACTATCATCTACGTTACTAGTCATGTAGTATCAATCCTGAGATTGGCTTGACGGAGCTCCCCTCTCGAATTTTCTACTGGTTAGCCTTTTCAGCAACATACAACTCTCTAGCCCTCTGCTTGTTTATACGTTATCAGTATTTCAATCCTAGGATTGGTTTGCTGCGGACCTCCATTCTGAGGAGTTGCTAATTCCCTCACGCCCTGATATGCTTTCTCTTTCGCGTCCTTCTTTATTGGCCCTATATGCTTGTCCCTTGGTCTTCCTCGAGGGGCCTTCCCTTTAATGTTTCCTTCTATTATATTTCTAATTAATTCAATGTGTTTCAAGGTGGACCCAAACCATCTGGTTCTTCTTTGCCGTAGGGTTTCCCATATTTCCTTTCTTCATCTTCTCTTCTGATCAACTCTTCGTTCCTCACTCTATCTGTCCATTTAATCTTCAAAATTCTCCTCCAGCACCATGTTTCGAAGGCTTCAATTCTTGGATGGCCTCCTTTCCCGATATTCCATGTCTCTGATCCATAGAGCGCCACGCTCCATACTAGTGTATTGATGAGGTGCTTTCTTGTTTGCAGCCGTAGGTTCTTTGAGCACAGTAGTTGTCTCTTCTTCATGAACGCCTCCTTAGCTTGTGCTATTCTTCGCTTGATGTCCATCGAAATTCTTCCATCCCAAGTTATAGTGCTGCTGAGGTAGGTGAAGCTCTCCACTTGTTCCAATTTCACTCCTCGAATCGTGATATCTGCCTTGTTTATTACTTTCTGCATACACCTCACATAAGAGTTTCACTCACCGCTCTCACCAATCCTTCATCTTCGACGATTATCTTCATCACATACTCATGACTCAAATTATGTCCGATTGCGTTTTCCCGTCTTATATTTAAAGGTATCAGCAGACTCCACTTTTATCCTTTGTTTCTAAGAGCCTTTCCATTTGACACGAGGCCTATCGTTTTTATATTCACCATTCTTCGTTACTATCACATTTCGAATGCTTCCAGTCTCGCTGTTGTCATTTTTCATGCCTCAATGCTATAAAGAAGCATACCTACTACAGATTTAAATCCTTGAGAAATGTTTTCTTATTTCAAATGTCCTCTTCACCTCGGCTGGTAATTTTTCTCACCAGATAAATATACGTTTTCTTCTTTCCAAGCTTTTGTCTTAAACTTTTGCCTTGCGTTCTGAATACCATTACACTTATTCTATTATTATTATTGAGTATCATGTGATACCTCTTTAACCCATTCACCTCTTAATTTTTTCCTCCTAGAGGAGGTGTCCATTTTGAAATTGTTAGTTGGTTCTCTCAAATATGCTTATCCCCACACCCTTTACGACAGAACTGTTTTATTTAATGATAATTCTGGTAGATGGCGCAGCGAGCGAACCTTACCGCATTCTCTTATTTATCCCTTGGCTTCAACTTATTTCCTGACCCCTGCTAAATTCCTGAAGCAGTCTTGGACATAATATGCCTATTTCATACCTATAGCAAACTTTTCTTTGATCAGGCTCAAAACTGATTAGACAAAGCATTAATCTCAAATTGAGTACGCACAAACTTTTCCTGAAAACATTGAGAAATATGAAATCAGGAAAATTGTGGTGCACCACGATGCCTTTGGGACCGTCCCGTGGGCTTCGAACCTTATCCTATCCCCATCCCTTCCATTCCTATCCTTACCTTTCCTCCCGGTCTGAAGCGCCTATTAGTGCGGAAACAGACTTGAAAACACCGATGATGATGGTGCACCACGGGCGGCACTATCCTGAACTATCCTACCACCCAATCCCTTCCAATCCTATCACCTTTCCTCCCGGTCTGAAGCGCCTATTAGTGCGGAAACAGACTTGAAAACACCCATGACAATGGTGCACCTAAATACGACAATTAACTCTAAGGTTGCAACAATCGCACTCAACAGATTACGCATTCTCAACAGACGCATTTCCACATGTCTACCGGAGATAGTAGACGTCAGAATGGAGTGAATACTATTTTGCAAAAAGAGATACCAATCATAACAGTAGATTTAGGCAATTTTTCATCGATTGCAAAGTGTATCTTGATCGCAAAATAATTTTGCAATGTAATAAGTTTACCATGAAAAACCCAACTGAGTAAACTTCTATCACTGAGCGGCGTAATCAAAAGTATTTTATCTCAAGGGTAATCTCTTTTCATGTACTTGTATAGTGGTAGTATTAAGTTTAAGCTGCATTGACGGCCATAAACTTTGCAAAATAATTTTATAGTATTAAGCTTAGATTAAATAAAATGAGCGCCTCCAGTTTCATATGACCGCTGAGCTCAACCCGACCCTGGGATGGCATTGGAAACCACCGCCCAAGTTTCAATTCGGCATCACGTCCCAGGTCATGTACCCCTTCGCCCTCTCTTGATGATAATAAGAAAGGGACGGAAGGGATGAGAGAAGGGAGAAAAGGAAAATGGCGAGGGAGGAGGTAGAAGGACAAGAATGGAAATAGGATGGGGAGAAGAGAAGGAAATGGGGACCGGGAGAGTGGGAAAGTTGAAGACCACCCACCCCATTCCATCACACTTCAACAAAGGAATCTCTCGAAGCCTTATTCCCTCAAGTGGACTGCCGGTCACTGTATAAGGAGGAGGATCGGGATGTGGTCGAGGAGAAGGGAGGATTGGGAAGGATGGAAAGGGGGGGGGGGAGGTGGCAAGGCCAAGACGGTTATTTCCGCCTAAAGGTGGGCATTGGCCTGCGCAGGGGAACGGAAGCGAGGGAGTGACCAATGGGGACCATCATCATGGCCACTATCAAGAGACCCCGGCAAAGCCACCCACCCGCCCCAACTCCTACTGCGACCTCCCTTCCTCCCCCCACTGTCCGCCGCTTCCCCCAAAACACCCTCCCTCCCTGCCCACCTCAGCCTCCGCAAAACTAACCCGACAGACCCATTCAATACCCCCGCCCTCTCCACCCCCGTACCTGTTCACCATCCCTCCACATTCCCTTCAGCTCTCCCCTCCCGCGAAGCGTGTCCCCTTTGCATCCACTCTACACACTGCGACTTCCTCACAACCCCCTCCCTCTCACATCCACCTCCCCTCACCCCACCACTCTCTCTCGACTGCACTTCCTCCCCCGACTCAACCCCCAAGCTCCCTCCCTCCTCGACCCACCCTCCTGGATGTTCTTTCCCTTTCTTCCCGATATCACTTCCATCGTTCTTCACACATCGAAAGTTTTTTTATGCCATTCCCGTCTACATATTCGTCTTTTTTGAACCATCACATAAACCACTAGATTTGTCCGCTAAATTTTACCTCAGGTTACACTGATAACAAACCTTCCATCCCTCCCCTCAGTTGATCAATTACATTCACTCCATTAATACGGCAGACGGACCAATGGAATGATATCTTCGCAACAAAATATTTTATTTTTTGAGGTAGCTGATTTACTATTCAATATTTATCCATGGGAACATATATTGCTTTGATATTCACCATCAATCATTCGTGTTACTTGCCACATCTCCCAGCATAAAACGAAAGGAAGCGGCCGTTAGTTCGCAAAATTTATTAACATATCATCTATTGTTTTTCATAACGCTTTGTCATCTCTTCAACGCACAGAGCATCAACCACTGGAATATCCATTGGAAAAATTAATGAAGGTGGTGCACCTCACCATAAGATATGTTTGGAAATCAATCTGTTTCTGTGATGCCCAAACGGGATCGTTACCATTTTAATTATTTATTTCTTGAATTTGCTACGAAAAATCAAGAGCGGTCTCGAGCTATGACAATACTGATGAAATGGGAATATCGCCGTAGTTAACCAGTGCATATACCTGTTGTCTACTGGCCGGAGTCCCTGGAGAATCCCTAAAAAATTCGGAAGAGGCCAAAGGGACATAACACCCAAGCCTATGCTACGTGTTTTTAGAAAATCAGAGAAAATCAGATATTTACAGGGTAATACAGGTGGCATAAAATTAGTGCTAGAATTCAAATTCAATACAAGTTAGTTACAGACACCATTGGGTTTGGTCGGATGGTGATTTTTACCCTTGCCAAATATAGCTAAAATATTAAACGCAGAATATTTTTCATACTATGAAAGGATGTCGGAGGTTATTGTCGTAATCAGTTATCTGCTTATTTTATCTAATAATTCAGCACGAACACTCTCCCCAGTCCTCATACCACTATCCTCTTCCACTCTCCAACACCTTCACCAAAGAACTCCTTCGACCCTCTCACCTTTTTCGGAAAAAAACTGGAAACAACCAAAGAACAACCTCCACACTTTTCCCCGCCGCACACTCCCCTCTGCGTGGCTTAAGAATGTATGAACCACGGAAAAAGGGAGAGGGAAGAAGAAGGAGAAGGGCTGTGCAGTGGGATAAGAGAAAAGGAGAAGGAGGTGGCCCAAAAGGGGGAGGAAAGGAGTGGGCAGGAGCGAGAGGGTAAGAAGAAGGATATCTATTGCTATGGCCAGCGGGCATAGCGCGCAGTATATATAAACGAAATTGATGACGTGGGCTGGGAGCAATTGCTTTTCTCCGGCCATGGTTCGAGGAGGAGATACGGGGGAAGGGGTAAGGAGGAGGGTGAGGAGGCTAGAGGGACGCAGCGTCGGAATGGTGGGAAGGGATATTGGCAGGGGGTGAGGAGAGGAGGGTGGAAGAGAGCGGGTTAGGAGAGGCGAACGTGAAACGGTTGCGAGGGTGGGAGGGGGTGAGTTTTCGGGGGTGGTAGGGTGGCGGGGTGTGGTCAAGGGGGGTGAGCATGTGAAGGTGGAGTGGGAGGAGGGAGGGTGGTGGGGGTGGAAGAGAGATGGCCGTGGGAGAGGAGGACGGCGGTGGGCCGGCTCGGGAACGACATCTTACGGCTCAGTCATCTTAAATGGCTAATGGGCAATCAGGCTGAAGATGGTGAGTGGAGGGGCGACCGGGGGAGAGGCAACGGAGGGGGTGGCGGGGGAGGAAGAGGGGGATGAAGAGGGGGACGATGCGGGAGGACAGTCGGGAGGGTGGCCGGGTGGAGGAAAAATGAGTCGGGATTTGATTGCACGGCTCGATAATTGGACTGGCTCCCTCGTGGCTCTGGGGTTTTGGAGGACTGCGGGGGACAGTTTTTGAGACGTGAGGCTGGGGGGAGGGGGAGGAGGGGGTGTGGGAAAGGGAAGGCCGGAGAAGACCAAAAGAAGAAAGATTGAGTTACTGGAGAGAGAGGGTCAACAAATCCACCGGCAACCATAAATAAGTTTCGAAAATCATTTATGTCTGCCATAATTAGCCGCATATTATGCGTCTGAGCCATTCGTTAACTTGCCATTTTTATCAAAGACGAATGCTGTGCAAGGCAGAATTTACATTGTGTTAATTTTTTATAATTATCTAAGTGTAAATAACTCTAAAAATAAAATACATCGGTAAAGTGAGTGAGAGAAATATTTGAAGAGAAGTATTTTCAGCCTACACTAAGAAGTGGAATTTTTGTTTGCTAATTTAACATAGCAAAGGAAGTACACTATAATTTTTGACTGTGACAATGCCTTTTTCGTGTAAAAAATCGTAGCCATTGTTGAGAAGTCCAACACTTTTTGTTTGCTATTATGATTTAGAAAACCACGGTCATAACGATCTACTGGAGGAACGATTCATCGCAAAATAACGGTTGTCTTTGCTGCCACAACAAATAACATCTTTTACAGGGTAAACCATTGGTGTAACTCGAGTGTGTGCAATTATCACTTCAGAATTTGGCTCCATTAAATAATGAAATGCTACAAGTACTATTTGCTCTCTAAGAGGAAATTCAGCGGTCTTTTTATAATAAAACGAGTTAAACTGCGACAGCATAGGATTCATAATCTTAAACAATTTCTGGTAGGTTGGATAGATAGGATGTATGAGGAGTCCTACAATGAATAGAGAGTACGTTATTAGAGTTTCTCTATTATTTGCCAAAGGGCCCATGGCATGGATTTATATTTTTATATACACGGATTTGACATTTAATCCGGCGAATGGAATACTGAAATTAATTTGCTCGCCACTCTAGTAGGGGTTGGTATTCATTTAAAAATCCTTGCTTTTTCCGGGAATCGAGCCTTCATGGTAAAATACAGATACACAAAGCTGATCCTCTTGCGCGCTTGGACTTTCTAACTATCAAGGTAGGTACACTATAAAACCTAAATTTCTGTAGTTTTCCTACACGGAAAATCATTATTACTTTGGACTCAGTATTCTTGGAAAAATTTCTAACCAAGTTCTCTAACTTTCTTAGTGAAGCTTTTCCACACATTTAATCCACCTCCTTTCCTTCACCATTTCTTCTGAAATTCTGTTTCCTTCTTTCCCGTTCGTTTGTAAAGTATCACTGCAGTATCTGTACTTAATTGTTCTTAACACTTCTTGTGTACCTACTATATTTTTTTATCTCAACGAAAATAAAACATGCTGCTTCTTTGTGTGTTTCGCGGGTTGATTTATTGGCACAACTGGTTTCGGCCGCCAGAGCATCATTAGGTACCTAGTGATCTTACGGCCGAAATCTCCGGAATGATTATTACATCGAAGAAAAAAAATATCTCTTATAGAATCTACTAAATACTTAGTCGTCACCATCACTGAAGACATGACATGAGCGAAATGCTCCAGGGAAATAACTAATGTAGCAAACCGTAGATTAGGATTCATAAAAAGGGTTCAGGCAAATGCAATGAGAGATTACGAGACATTAGCTATTTTACACTTGTAAGATCTCATGTAGAATATGCTGCTTATATATGGGATCCGTACGAGGAAGGTATGATAAAGGAATCATGGTGGGTGTAAAGGAAGATGAGCTAGATTTGCTAAAGGCCATTATGATAATTGCATTAGCTTTACGAGTTTTATAGAAGAACTAGAATGGGAATTACTATCAGAACGAAGGTTAAAATATAGATTCAACCTTTTATTTAGATTAACAAGATTATTTTTATTATGATTATTACGATAATTCCATTATCTTTACGAGTTTTATAGAAGAACTAGGATGGGAATTACTATCAGAACGCAGGTTAAAATATAGATTCAACCTTTTATTTAGATTAACAAGATTAGAGAGATGGCAGTAGCATGGCAGTTTGAAATTAACCATAAAAAGTGTGAAGCCATTAGTTTTTGGAAGAGGAATAATTCGATAGAGCGATCCTATAGCATTACTAACACTATAATCGAAAGCGTTGAAACCATAAGGTAGGTACTTACGTGTAACAATCATTAAAGATTTAGCGGATAAGAGGAAGACACATCCGGGAAACTTGCGGCCGAGCCAAGAGAAAGAATATGATTTATTGAACGAGTACTCGGGTAATGTGACGAGAAGACAAAAGAGCGATGTTACTTTTCACTAGTTAGGCCCCACCTTGAGCCAGTGTATATGATCCGAATGAAATAAGTTTGATCAGAGAGCTAGACAGTCTGCAGCGTAGAGCAGCTAGGTTTGTAAAAAGAAGTTACGATAGGTTTAGTAGTGTATCAGAATTAATAGAAGAATTAGGTTGGGAATCGTAAGCACCGATTAAATCTATTACAGAAACTATAATTGGGTAGCTTTACTGAAGATATTAGATATATATTGTAAACACCAACGTATTATTCTAGATTCAACCAGATAAATAAGATTAGAGAGATATATTGTCGTACTAATAGCTTCAAAATGTCATTTTTCCCGCGTACCGTAAGAGAGCACAATAGGCAGTATAGCAAAGGGGTAGGTGAAATATTTTTAGATTAGTCTGTAGTGTACGACACATGTATTAACAACCAATCCCTTTATTACTATGTAGGTACTAACCACATAGCTGCATGTGACCCTATCATCTAGCATGTCTCTATGTAGTAGCGTAGCTGCATGTCAATAGTGCATGCTTGGTGATCTTCACCCCCTGCCACACACCCTCGTGGTGGTTCGCAGAGTATTACTCAGATGTATATTTAGATCAGTTGTAGCAACAAATCATCCCGTAGAACTCATAAAGAATCAGTGTCTCTTTTATTTCTGCTACAAAAAGATTGCACGAATTCAGTACCTACTCAAACATTATTTTTTTTTATTTTTGCATAAATATTTAGGAGTTTTCTTCAACTTCTCCTCTCACAAAATAGTTAAGCGAATCCCTGTTTTCAATTGTAATAGTCCCGAAATAAATTGGAAGTCGTCATCTTTTCTTCACACCTTTAGGATAAAAAGACTTTTTAACGCTAACTTTTCATCTCAGCTTCCGCTCTTATTAGAAAACGGGTTAAATTAGAACTATATTCTATAGTAATTCATGAAAAAATTAGGAGCAGTAATAACTAAATTTTGCTATTTCAGGGGGAATTAAATTTTTAAATTTGCGCATATAGTGTTTGTATTATGAAGATCCATGATAGAGACCTCGGCATGTGAGCTAGATTTAACGCATTTTAATCTCAATTACTAATGCAACGAGACACGCACAGATGAATGAATTGAAAAGGAAAGATCGTATAGGTAAGTAATATAAAGCACTATACCTCTTTGGACAATGTAAATTTATGCATAGTATATTATTAGTGAAAAACGAACAGACTACATATATATACACATATTATATTGTTTTTCCATGGACACTTAGAAACAGAACCCGTTGGATTTATATTCGATAAACTAGGAGCGAGCCAAGAAACAGTGAGTGGGTACGTTTTAACCAGAACAAATGCAATTACTATCTATAAACAAGGATTTATATGAAAACCCATTGATACAATGCACATATTTGTCAAGCTTACATCAATAAAACCTTATTTCAAGAAAATAACATGATTTATGAAGGCCAGCTGGAAGGCCATGCCTGAGAAACCGCGAGGAAAATGATATCATGGGCGTGGAGACGCTAGGGCGAAATAATCTGGGATAAGTCCCAAGACTTTATCGAGAGATAGAAATGAAACTAAATATCCTCCCTCGAGACATTCACTCCTTGCGGGAGGAACCATGGGGTACTAAAGGCGAAATGGAGAGACTCGAGGTAAAAGGAAGGAGGGAAGGAAAAAGGGAGGTGTCTCCTCTTGCCTGATTCCTGAAGCGAGAGCCACGGGCGCTAAGGAGAAGAAGCGGAACGGGGGAGAGAAAGGAGAAATAAATGTGCAGAAATAAAAAAGGGTGGAAGAGGAATAGAAAGGGGATAGGGAGCAATACCATCGTTGCGTGGACGAAAAGAGTTCGTGCAGTTCCCAAGCGACGACGATGACTGCCGCGTATGAGAGAGGGGAAAGATGGAGTGGGCGAGATAGAAAGAGAAATACATGAGAGTGAGATGGAAGCGGAGGGAGGCCACATAAGTACTTCTCCTCCCCGGCCTTCGAGTCGGGAGGGAAGGTGGGAAGGAGGGGAGAAGATTGAGGAGAGAGAGGGACCCCTATGTTTTTATTTATTTTTATATCCCCACGCCCCCCTCTTATGCCTCCTCCCCCCCGCCGGCACAACCCTCATGCACCGCCATTCTCCTCGCCACCCGCCGGAGTGAGAGGGAGAGGAAGATGGAGAGAGCACCAGAAGGGAAAGACGGTGGAATAAGGAGGGCGAGGGGGTGGGAGGTATAAGGGATCCGGAGCACAAATGGGAGGTCGCCATTTCTGTCTTCTCCAATGCCCTCCCATCTACCCCCCACCCACTGCGCCGTATCCCTTTATTCCCCTCCTAACCCCCACCTCACCCTTCCTCCCCCCCCATGGCCAGATGGAATAGCCACCGTCCACCATTCCCCGAGTTTGTAGCCACATAAATAAGATTGATGCCCCTGGATGGGGAGAGAGAGAGAGAGAGGCCTGCTGGCCGTTGTGTGCGGGGAGCGGTTTGAAATGGAGGGAGGGAGACGGCGAGAGATGAAGGGAGTGTTGCGAAGGGATAGGAAAGGGATAGGAAAGGCCTTCTCTGCCTCCGTGGAGGCCATGAGGCCCTTATTCCTTCCCACCATCCATACCTCCCACTACATCGCCACCTACCCGAAATCCCCTGCTCCCGCCACTACAGAGTGTACGCATTCTTCCATCTCCCACCCTTAGAGCGAGCGCACCCACCCCCATACTCGCCCATATCCGTGGCGCGGGGGAGGGAAGGCAGCTCGCGCTCACGGCCAAGGAAGGGGAGGGGGCGCCGCCCACGCCTCTACGTTCCCTGACCCTCCCCTCCCCTCCACCCGCACCCCCCCACCCCCCCTCTTCGCCCTCCCACTCCCTTCCACCCACGCGCGGTGCACTTGCTCGGAGTTGAATCGTAAGTGCTGAGCCGGGATTAGAACCGGGATCTCCGCCGTTAGGAATCCTTTTGATGGGTCCGTGCGGTGTTGGTGGGAATGATGGTGGGTGGAGGGATGGAGAGAGTGGGGGATGGGAGGGGGTTGACGGCAGATAGGAGGGAGAGTAAAGGAAGGTGTATGGGGTGGGGGAGAGGGGGACGGGAAGGAACATTGGAAAAAAATAGTGAAATTGAAACCAACGGATTCTGTGCCACTATTGTGTTGACATTACTGTTAAATTCGTCTAAGTATCAAAGATGTATTTGTACGAACCACGAGGTAGTAATCCTTATAATTGCTAAATATCTCAATCCATTTACCCATAATACCGCTGTTTTCATGATATTATTGCAAATGAATTCGTAAAATTTACCTCAGTCATACTAAATCACTTTTACCAAAAGCTTTAGCCAACATTTTTCACACGAGTATAATCACACTTATATAAGCAGCAGTTGTCCTTTTGCAACGGAATATGTGCACGTCACTGAGAGATGAACACGTTTTAGGTGAAACAGACAACGATTTTTACTAGTGAAAGACAGAAAATTGAGTACAACGAGTTCTCAGTTAAGCTTAGATCTGAGAAATGATTTTTATAATGATCTAAAAATTTATTACTTCTATACATTCCAAAATATTTAGCAGGATATTATTATTCCTTGAAGCAATTGGACAGAAATATTTTAACGAAGTAAAGGGAAACATGATAAATAGGTTAACGCCTGAACAAAATTTCAGGATGATCAAATCGGCACAAAAGAAAACAAAAATGTTAACATTGCCCATCAACGGAGAACAAGGATGGGAAATATAGTAGAGGAAACAAGAGTGAGAAAATGTTTAAGTATTTAAGAAATGATTATAACAAATACTGAGTAGGCTAAAACACTTTGGCGAAAATCCATCGGTGGCATTTTCTTCTTAGCTTTTGGTCATTGGATTTATTTTCAGGGACAATTTTGGTTCCTGCCATGCAATTTTCGCATGACTCCGAAGTACTTTTCACGATTTGAAAACAATTAATGTTACCAGAACGTGAAGCTACTGTAAAGAATGTTGGAAAGGAATGAAGATGAAAATACAAGTTTGTCATTTAGACAAACAAATATTCGGGATCGAAAATGTCCAATCAAATAAAGATTAACATGCGATAATCCATTTTATAGGCTTCGAATTATACCTATACGGAGGATACTGAAACGGAAAAACGTCAGAATTACGTCAATTTCTCTCCTCTGGCGCAACAATGAGAACCCTAAACCGTGTTCGATCGTAAGAGCGAATCGTAGAAGATGGGAGTAGGTCAGGAATAGAAAGGAGTAAAGGAAGTGGAGAGGAAGAAGGTGAGGGCGGAGGTGGGGAGAACGAACGGTTTGGGCCAAGCGGGTATTGTGTGCCGAAAGGAGGGTTAGAGTAATACGCGACTCGGGCTGGAGATGGCGGGGAGCGTCGGGTGGGGGGGGAGGCAGGAGGGGGATGACGGGGAGAGGGTGGAAATAGAAGAGGGTAGATAGGAAGGAGGCCATGGCGGAAATGTGTTGGAGAATTTGTGGAGGTATCCATGGCAACGGAGAGATTAAGAAAAAGCAGGGAAGTGGGGAGGGTGAGAGGTGGGCGGGAAGAGGGGGAGTGGGAGGAGAAGGAGAGAGAGAGAAAGGGGAGGGGGAGGGAGGTCGTAATAGTTTTCCGAGGCTCGCAAGACGGATAAGCACTCATGTGAACGTGCTCCAGTCCTTGTTTTAAATTATGAAGAGGCCGGAAGGGAGAAAACAGAGGAGGGACCCTAAAGTGCGTATCTCGCGTTTTATTGATCAGCGTCGCTTTAATTAACCCTTTGCAATTGAGTTAAACCCCTTGGCGCTGGCGTATGTATTGGATTTGGCACGGTGCGCCTCTGGAGTTTATTTGAAAAGGTATGCGGCGTAAAAATAATTAGTGCTGAGTGGAAGTAAAATTTTTTTGTCGCCGAGTACGCCAACGTGAGGATTAAAAATGAAGTCCTTTCCGCGATGCCTCTCAGGGAGAGAATTTCACAAAAATACATTTTACCATCTCGGCAATAATTAAGTGCACCTTGTTGAAAATAAACGTTACTTTACTGAAACTCATTAAAGAATATTGGCTTGCGTCTCATTTTATGCAGATCAGTAACGAAAATCCAATTTTAAGTAAGCTAGTGAATTTCTCTCAAGAAAAAACCTACCAGGCATGGAAATAATGAACATCCTTGTCGAAATCCATGAGGAAGATTAATAATTGAAAGTTCTAGTTTCAGTAGTGCCGACATTTTTCTAATGCAAATACCATTACCTTATTATTTTTTCAGTATAATATACAATATAAGAATCATGCAAGTTGCATCCTAAAACTTCATAGCTATTGCGCCATCGTGAATATTGTTTCACAACATAAAACTTAAAAGTATAAACATTACGCATAAAAATAAATCAAAGTCTCACCGCAACATGATTCGTACGTATTCAAAACCTTGCTGGATTACATTCACGAACGTAGCTACAATGCATCCGGAATGAAATACACTGGTTGCGTGTTCTTAGACACATGCTTTAAAAATATTTACTTCAATCGACAATTTATCCCTAAGTAGGATAAGAAGCGAAGATAAAAAGTCCTCAAATAATAAACGAAATTGGCATCATTAAGAGGTGAATGAACAACATAATCGGATTATGGGAAACATAAACCTTGTTATTTACCCTCTCGATGAAAATCTCTCCGCTCAAGAGCGTGTAAAGAAGGGAAGTGAAAGGCAGTTTGAAAGGGCTCGGAGTGGTATAGAACAGACATAGGCGAAGGGAAATGCCGTTTTAAGGAAATTGAATGGGAGGTGATAAAAATGGAGGCAGAAGGCGCGCAAACCAAGCGAGGTGGAACAGTAAGGAGCAGAGTTTGCCCGTGAGCGCGAAAAATGAAAGTCATTGGCAGCATTCCTGAAGGGAACTTTTCCCTTCCTCTTGTGTTTTTCAAATACACTAAATAAGCTGGTACTGCCCTGCATTACCATCATGGAAAACCATAATGGTGCCATAGTGAAACTTGCAGCAGAAAATGTATTTATTAAGACTGATTTAAAGAAAAAGTCATTTTCCACAGAAAATAAAAAACAAGTATGTGTGTCTATGATTAATTATCCCTTTTTTGACATGTTTAAGTAATTTGGAGAGGTTCTTGAGTAATTTCAGAAAATAATTATATTTATTTAACGAAAGGTAAGGTCTACCATATGTAGTTATCACTAAATGGCTCAAGGAGTTCTCTTGGCATCAAAAACGCCCGAAAGCCTATGAGGCATCCAATGAATCAGAGTAGCTAACATTACAGTAGGGACTATAATAAAATATTCAACCACGACATAAAAGCATTACTGAATATGCTCTGCGAAACTTACTGTTGCAATTTGCGCTTTCAATAGGGTTTATAATGAATACGTTAAAACTACTCGACAAATTATGGTAATCTACGGAGACCAATTGGTTCAGATCTCTAATTCTTTTCTTACTGCCACACGTTTTTGCACAAATTTTGGTGATAGAATTCAAGTGCTGAGGGCATACGAATCAAAGGAAGATAATGTGACACTGACGAAAGACTAAAGGAGCTGAACATTTTTTTAAGCGAAGAAGAAAATATATAAACTGACAGTTGTAGTATCAAGCAATTGACCAGTTAAAAAGATTAAGAGAGAGCTTTAAATATGTAGTGGATGTTGTTCCGACGCTAAAAATTATCCATAGCACTACCGCTAGTCGTTATTAGATTGCATATTACTTGAATTATAAATCCAATATTCAGCGTTGCATGATAGTTTAGAATTAAATAAAAAAATTCATAATTCATTCCCTCATTCATAATTAAACCGATAACTTCACAGATATGAAACTGCGTTTTATAATTCTCGATAATACCGCTTTTTAATAAAAGACTTCCTCTAGGCTTCAATTAACGTGTATCATTCTTAGGGATATACGCTAAAATTCAAAAATGCACTTAAAAAATAAATTCTGAGCAGCACGAGGTATTTTTCTGATGGAATTTTATTCTATGCCATTTGAAAATATGGAAATGAAAATATGGAAGTCCAATTAGAAGATGGAATTTTATTCTATGCCATTTGAAAATATGGAAATGAAAATATGGAAGTCCAATTAGAAGATGATGAGGATACTGTAACTCTCAATTGTAACACCAAGAATACAATTACCATATAACATTTGCATGCATCCCTTATCACTCAGTGATTCAACCAGAAGGTTGGTTTGGATAGGTGAGGGTAGAGCTCGCCCCGAAATAAGCCACAGGCGTGTGAATTTCACACATTCAGGGTAGGGGGGCCATTTCCTTTCCCTGGGCTACCTCGCAGGATTTTACGTTTGGGGGCGTCCAAAGGCCTCACCCGGATTTGAACCCGGGACTCTTCGATCAGTAACTCAGCGCTATACCCACTAAACCACCACGCTCCCTGCATTCCATATATGCTTCTGCACATGCATATTGAGATAAACTGGCAAAATAAATTAAAATCATATTAATTGGCAACACGTATCACTTCGGAAATGGATTTAAATTGTTGGAGGGTGATTTGCTTTCTCAACTCAGAAAGCCTTAGTGCAGCCGTCAAATACCAGGGTCTAAATCTTGATAGAGAACATTTTTACGTCATCACCTTTTCCCTTGATATTATGTTTTCTCTCTCGAAACCTTTATTCTAATGATTACCATTAAATTTTGCCACCAGTAAAATAAATCATCAGGATTTATTGTAAATTTACCGGTCAATAAAATAATATTTGTACAAATTCTTTAAGCGTCATGTTGGGTCTCCCTATCGTTGGCTAAAACAGTTGCAAAGGCTTCGCAGTTTTCTACGAGCGGAGATATTTGACCAGTGCTTGGGATTTCGGTTCATTCTCTGATTTTTTTTTTCTAACGAAGAGACCAGTTTTCTTCCAATCTCTCTTTCCATCCCCATTGATTTTTCCTTTAAATGACAACTGTAGTTAAATAAAGGAAGACAGGAAAAGGAATTTTGGACATTCGGCGGTAGATCCACATCGCTAGGGTCTTTACTCATTTATGATAGCATATATTTACAATATTTCTCCCCATATAGCAGAACTGAACAATGTGTACAAATTTGTGTAGCAGATAGACCTTAACCTGAGAAATCTTAGTCTAGGCTTGAGTTTCAAAACGATTTTTCCTAGAATGAATAAGTAATACTGATATACTTCAAGTACAGAGAGGAGGTGGAACGGGCGTTCGGGTGGTGTAGCAGGAGAGGTGTACGTGGAAAGGGGACAGAGGGACGCCCCAGTTGGGGGACGGGGGATGGACAGGGCGAAACCGAAAGGGAGGTGGAGACTCGCATAAAAAAAGAGAGATGGTGGGAATAAGGACTTCTACCTCTCCAAATCCCCTTACCACCACCACCACCATCGCCGCCGCCTTCCCTCCTCCCCCAAGCCTTACTCCACCCCCGCTCACCCCTTCTCGACGCTTTCTTCCCCGTGGAAACCTCCCGCCCGGACCACACTCGCTGTTCTTTCCACTTCTCCCTCTCCTCCACCCACCCACACCCTTTGGACAGTCCACTGTGCACTCCACCAAGATTAGAAACGGTCGGAGGAGGAGGAGAGTGGTGGGAGGATTGGGGGTGGAGAAGGAGGGGTCGTGGGACGACGTTAGTGCGGGGCCCTTGTGCAGGGAGGAAGGAGGTATTGGAGACGAGGGTGTGGATTGGGGATAGGGGTTGGAGGATATGGAAGGGACTCGCTCGTGGAGTTTTGCGATGACCGGTGGAAAAGAGGAAGTAGCCGTTCGGGAGGGAGAAGGGGATGGCGTGGGAGTGGGGACACTCTTCCGAATCCACCGCCTTCGTGCGTCCGAAAGGGGGGAGGGGGCGTGCAGCGGGATGCTAGGGAGTGGGGTGGGGTGACGTGAAGAGCAGTGTGGTGTGGGGGGTTTGTTGTGACGGAGAGGGGTGGGATGGTTGCACGGACGTGCTCCCATGGGGAGGGCGGCGGGGGTGAAATGAAATTCACTGCCTGCAGACCGGCACTAAATTCAAAAGCGTCCCTCACTTCTCCTTCCCTCAACCCCCTACGCAACTCTCCCCACCGCCCCTCTAAACATCTCAACGAAATGACAATGTTTGCAGCGCGCGCGGAAGAAGAAAAGAGGGAGGTGGGCGAGAGCGATGGAAATAATGGCGTTGGTTGGCCGCTCTTCTCCCACCCCTTGTGCCGCTGTCCACCCCTGGAGGCGAGGCGTAAGCTTCGTAGCGAGGGCCGGCACAATGGGAGAATTTTTATGCCATCCGGACTATTGCGAAAGTGCGAGGCACTGGTGACTATAAGGAGTGAATCTAACACGCGTGGCGAATTAGTCAAGGAGCGTCTGCAGTCTTAAATCCTTGAGTGGAAAACATACAACCAGCCAGCGCGTAACGCGTTTCGAGCAATTTCATCGAGGAATTAAATAAAGGAATGTGATTAAATGTAGGGGTTCGTTGTCCACTTCACTCTAGCAGTAGGAGCTATTTATACATGATTGGCAATGCATATGAAAACCATGAATCCATTTCTGTATTTTTTAGGCTTTGAGTGCCAAATTATGATAGGAAGGAAACATATTGGCTAGTATGTCACAAAGTTTTCACAGTGTGGAATATTATAAAGCATGTTTCAAAGCATTCTTTTAAGCCCCACTAAGTGCTCTCGATTTCCCCTCCAGTTATTACTGTGTTATGTTAGCGTGATTTATTTCTATGTTCATTAATCTAGTTCCGAAACTGATGAACAAATGCTTTGCTAATCAGGGGAAAAAAAACGCTTATGGAAGTAAAATGAAGTCAAGAGCTGTGATCTGCATCCTTACAGACACAGAAAAATACTGCGACTAAAAAAAATTAAGTATAGCACCATATGCTGAAGTCCAGCGGTACAACTAATCTGTACTTTATCATACCGTTAAACTGCAGTCTTTCCCGGAGAAGGCCGCGACAGTTCTAGATTTCTAATATTACTTCCTCAAAACTAAGCCTATATGAATATTGACCACTGAAATAAATATAAGATTCAAAAACAATAAACTGGAGCATTTAAATTGATAGTTTAAGTTTTCCAGATATTTGGATTTTAAAAATTCTAATTGTTGGAAGTTAAAAGGAGATACAGCAATGATTTACTTTACAATAACTTTTTACGCGTGGATAATGGAAGACACTATAAATGAAATTGAATTCCATTTTCCAAAATGCTCTTAATTAGTATTCAATTTTTCCCAATGAGGAAGTAGTAGACAAGTCCGCCCATTTGATATGTTTGGATTTATTATTCAAATAATTATTATCATGCCAACATTCTTCCCTGCTAATCGGGAGCGATTGCTAATTCGCCCATTTTATGAACAAACACACTGTACTCACGGATTAATTCCCTCCTTCAGATCTGAGTTCCGGAACTCTCGTGGCCTGGACCCATAAGAGCAGGTCGGCGCGTTCCATTGAATATATATGTAACCTTCCAAGCGAGAGACTGGAGATGTATGACCGGACAATATATCGCGAGAGGCCATAATTTTTCTCCGAGTAAAGACCGAAGACCAGTATTTTTCGGCCAAACTGAAGGCCCACGTACTCGTGACCACCCCTCACCACCCACTCCTCTATCTTTCCTCCATCCCGCCACACTTCAAACCCCCTCTCCAAAACCTCCCCCCCCCTCACCCGAAATCTAACACCCCTCAACCCACCCCAGTCCCCTCTCCACAACCCCTACCCGCGGCCCGACCAATAGGCGCGCGGGAATTTTCCTCAACTGGAGAGATTCGAACCGTTGTTTATCTTCTCTGACGGTCGCCGTTGGATAGATGCGCTCGCGCGGAGGGGGAGAGGGAAGAAGGAAAATTCTGGTGGGAAAGTGGAAGGCTCCCTCTCCAAGGTGGTGCGGATGGGAGCTGAGGGGAGGATGCTGGAGGAATAGGGGTAGCAGTGGTTCGCTCACGGGAGGGAGAGAGTCAGGACGGGGGAGGGGGTGGGAGAGCGGAGAGAGATGGACGAGGAGGAGGAAGGTGGTGGAAAAAAAAACATAAGTTGAAGATGTTGGAACAAAACAAGTGGCACACGTCCTGAAAGTTGGAAGCTCGGAATGGATAGGCAGGGAAGGATTAAGTTTCCATCACTCCGGCAAAAAATGCTAGCCTCGAAGAACCCGTGATAGAGATGAATGCCCTCTCAAAAAAAATGGTCTTCCATCAAAAACGTTTCCTAAATGGGCAGAAATATTCGAAGTGAGTATTAATAAGGCTCAGAACTCCTTCAGAGCTAAATGTATGCAATGAAGACTTGACTCAAATTACGCTCCATTGTATGTTCAAGAAAATTTAGGATAAAGTACACTTCCAGTCAATGAATACGAATTATGTTACCTAATTTTGACGGAATGAGAGGAACCTCATTTGACCTGAAAACAGATATAACTATTACTTTATTACAGAAATACTATATATTTTTGAGTAGAGGGTTTTTCAATCATAAAAATAGCTAATGTGGAGGCAAATTTAAAACATAGTATGCAAAATCAGATTATGGACACTTACGGATGCCCAGCTCCTTTTAAGATGATAATTGTTTGATTTAATGAATAACACTTGACTTTCCAAATATACTGTGTATTTATTTCGTCAATTATCTGATGGCAATAATATCGCATCCAATATTAACTAGGAAAACATAAGAAGAGCGTAATTGAGGAATTAAGTATGTGTCCTCAGCCTTTGAAGCATAAAATTTGCCGACGAGCAATATCAAATCATGGATGTTAACACGAGCTAAAGAAGAACTTAACAGCAAATGTTTCCATGATGTGAAGTCAACTTAAATCTAAGTGACCAAGATCGGTAAAGGATACGCGCAGTAAGACGGTACTAGGAAGGCAGATAACTACCAATGTAATTATATAGAGAGCTTCCATTCTTCTTTTAAGGCGGTAGACTGGTATACGATCAGCACACTCGTAGGCTTAACAGTAATTGTACATTAACTACATTACCTGTAGACATACATACATTAAGTGTACTATTACTATATTTTTAGCATTTCAGATTTATTTGACAATTTAAATTATTTTGAAATAAAATATGCGATTTTTAGGATGCATTTTCTCCCCCAATCTTTTAAAACGTCCCTTATCAAGATGGTTTCGACTCGTACGATGTCAAAGCATGCGTGTTAATGGATATGCGAAAATCAATGTCCAAGCAAACTCAGTAATAAGTGAAATTCTGTTACAGGTTTTTGGCTCTTCGGAACGCAAGGATTAGGGCCAAAATATGGGACTTGGGTCGCAAGAGGAATCCCTTAATTGAACCCACCATTACTTGGAAAGAGTCCGTCTCAGCCACTACATTCCGTTATGGTAACATGTGCGAGCCGCTATCACTGATCAACCCCTTCCAGTATATTCATTTTCTCCTAAAGACCGAGTGAATTTCTCTCTTTGGTTTTCTCTACTAACGGTAAAATGAAGAAAAAAATGTGTCGAATAATTATAAAAGGATATTTTTCATCAAATTATTATAAAAAAATAATAATAATTCGATATCAATACATCGAATTACTACAAAAGGGTAAAAAAGGTTTCAAAGGATTTAAGGTTACGCAATGTACCGCCAACAAGGAGACCTGAATGGTCATTATCACGTCCTTAGAATTAATACCGTAAATAGATAAGTACTAATGAAATAAAATCATGTTCCTTCATCACGTATCCTCGAAAAAACCTATAAGTATACTATTCATCAGAACATACATCTGGAGCATATTTCTTTGCGGCAGTGAGGCATGGACAATGACAGCAGCGGAAAAGAAAAGGGTGGAAGCATTCGAAATGTGGTGCTACAGAAGAATGAAGAAGATTAAATGGATCGACCAAGTAACAAGGAAGTCCTAAGAAGAGTGGGAGAAAAGAGAAGTCTGCTGACAACTCTAAAATGAAGGGACAACGTAATCGCCCATATCTTGAGACACGATGGCCTGATGAAGACTATCGTCGAGGGAAAAGTCAACGGGAAGATTGGAAAAGGCAGGCCTCGTATGAGATACATGGAACTGGTAGTGAGGGATGTAAAAGAGAATAATTACGTCACAATGAAAAGGTTGGCCGATAGAAGAATTGATTGGAAAGCTGCGTCAAACCAATCCTAGCATTGTTGACCAGTGATAATGATGATGTACTATTCACTTTTTTTACCAAACAATGGACACATTTCTTACTTCAATGCTTCAGTTACTGAGGATTTAGGTTAAATTTATACTGAATTATCGGCGACTCCTCGTTTTAAAAGGCAAGAAGTCTTAAATTGAGAGCACATAAAAACATTAAATCAGGTACATTTTCATGCCATAAAACGGCGCGCTAAAGAGACAGTTAGCACAAGTCTTGATCAAATCTCAGTCAAAAGGATTGTTGTAAAGGTTCTAACTACATTTTCCCCGAGGTTAAATGAGTTTTGCCGGCTTTCGGAAAACTTGCCTATATTAATGTCTAAAAAGTCAATAGCTAGATAATAAGTATTTGCCCTCTACCATACAAATTATTTTACTTGCAATTTCTTCAACGATGCTTTCAAATATATCAATTAGGAGCATACAATACTACAGCATGAAAAATATTTTCGGCATTGAGAAGGCATCCGATTATTAACTTTCATTGCACAACACACTTAACGTCCTGTCAATGGTAATTAACTCACTGTGATCAGTGTGCGTGCTCAGATCAGATCACAGTGATCATGCACAGTGGACTTCCTTTCACCCAAGATACTCCTGTTTTCGATGAGACTCGTAGGTACCTCGGCTCTTAGTATCGGCAACCGAATCATATGCCTGTAATTCGAGCAAGAAAGAAACGTCCATTGGAAGTGATACCAATTTTATAGTGGCATTAGATCTGCAAACAAATCATCTGAAGCGAAAACGCACTGCGGAAAAGAGAAGAAAATAATTATCGTGGGGCAACAGCATAATTAGTCAACGACGACACACGTTGCTCAGGGGGCGGGGAGAGGGTGGAAGCGAGAAAAAGAAATGGATGAAGAAATGTCTGCAGGGGAGTGGAGGAGGGTTATGTGTGGAGAGGAACGGGGTGGGAGGGCAGGGAGCGAGGGCAAGAAAAAGGGCCGGCAGAGAAGCAGATTTATGTCCAAGTACTCCGGAGGCCCTTTGCGCTGGAAGGATGCGGCGATGAGGGGTGAGAGGAGGGTGGAGGGGGGGAGGTGGTCGAGATGGACGGGTGGAGCGTGCAAAAGGGGGAGGGTCAGCGGCGAGGGTGTGTGTCCGTGTGTGGGTGGATGGCCTGCGGGGAAAGGGATGGGGGTGGGGGGAGGGAGCGTGAGGGAAGGGGGGATATATGGGAAGTGGGAGGGGGAAGGAGAAGAAAGCCATAACCCCTTTTACTTCTCG
Organism: Platycnemis pennipes; assembly: GCA_933228895.1. NCBI lineage: Eukaryota > Metazoa > Arthropoda > Insecta > Odonata > Platycnemididae > Platycnemis > Platycnemis pennipes. Next base: position 119,461,628 of record OW121850.1, read on the forward strand.
ACCACCTCCCTTCTCCCCCCTCCCTCCCTTCATCCTTCCTCGCCAGTCTTTTGTCTCTCACTCCATTGGTGAGGTTTCGCCCCGCGCAGGCGCATTTGTAGTCCGATCAAAATGACCCCTGGCTCACACACACAAACGCCGAGGGGGTGGGTGGAGGAGGGTGGAGAGGTTGAGGCCTCCGCTCTTCTGAGAGGGTGAGGAGGGTGGGAGAATGGGATTCTGGGAGGGAGTTATGGCCGTGGGGGGTGGGTGCTGTACGATGCCGTGGGTGGGGAGGGTTGGAAAGGAGGTAATATCCATTTGTGAGGTGAGGCAGGGCGAGAGAAAGATAGAGGCGCGCGGGGGCGGGTGGGAGGAGAAGGGGGGTGTGTCCTGCGTCGCTGGACGCCGGGCGACGCGGACGCCTCACTCCCCCCCCCCCCCTCCCCGCCCACCCCCGCCACCCACCCTCGCACTGGTCAGCGGTGATTCCCAGTGGACCCCCATCCCCTCACCAAGTCTTCGGTGAAAATTTTATAGCTTGCCTCGTATATAGGGAGGCGGAATTTAGAAATTCAATGAAAAATTGCTAAACACTTCGGAGGACGTCCATGGATACAGGATAGCGGACAGTTAAACGTACTAGACGGTCTTAAAATTATATGTCAGCGCTCATTACAAGCATTACTGACGAAATTGGTGTAATCGTAAAACTTGTTTTAAGGCCACGAAAAGCGATGTTGATTGTTCTACCTGGAGTGCTAAAAGCACATATTTCTGTCCGAAACAAACTTTGAATGGTGTAAACAAACAGCATTAAGATATTTTTCGATGAAGGCTTTTTGCCTCATCCAAGTGATGTTTAAGGTTTGACGAGTTGTAATAGCAGGAATACATCAGTTACGTCATGAGTAATATTGCGCTAAAGAGTTCCTACCATTGAAATAGTATTTTTATTCAGTGTAATTACGTTAGCTACTTCATGTGATTAACTATAAAATAATTTAATTTATCATTTTCCTTTGTGGGAATAATTGTCTGATCTCCAAATAATACGTAAAGTTAAACTTTGTTATGGTAGGTAGGCAAAACCATTGGCTGCCGGTAAAATACCTACACTGACCTACCCTCACGTAGCATACGTAAGGAAAACATGTGGATTACAGTTTCCTAGCACCATATACCTCCCAGGTGATTATAACCTGCTTTCGTGTCTGAAATCAGGTGCATATAGCAGGTAATAAAATGCCATATACTTTTTGGGAGAAACGCTCAGACTAAGAATTTTTAATCACGGTATGGTTACGAATTTTCCTTTCCCACTACAGTGATAAGGTTTTCCAAAAAAAAACCTTAGTCAATTTACTAATTTCAGTTATGAAAGAAAAGCGCCTGCTGAACGTACGGGAACCCAATCTAATGCGTTTTTTTGCCATGTGCTTGGGGGCTGGCGCAGAAACACGTGATTATTTATCATTCAAACCGTCTTGCGTCTATTCGAGGTGATAGTGTTCATCGTTCCTCTTAGTTACTCCACGCACTTCGTTAAAACATCAGAATAGAGCATTCCCAACATCGTTGTGCCTCCGAAAACAAATGTCCTTCCTTACTCCTTGCCACAAACTGCGCGTGCATTTGAGACACGTTAGTGGCTACATTCGTACACCTGAGCGAGTCTATCGCGTTCTACGCCCTTTCTTAAAACACATCAGGTTAGACCAGGCACGCAAGTAGCCGTAAGTCGTCATCGGCACGGCATGCCTCTCACATCGGAACGCGTTTCCTCCTCCACCCTTGGTCAAGACACGGACCTTTTAATCCCTCCCTTCCTGCAACCACCTTCCTTTAGTGTCCATCTCGAGTCCCATCCCGTCCCCTCCGACCACCCGAAAGCATACAGGAGGAACAGAACCGCCGCTCTTCTCTTTCCTCCCTCTCTCTATGCTGCACAGCGGCTGAATCGAAGGCGGACGTTTAAAATGTGTCCGGTTGCCCCTGGATACGGATATGTGAAATGGGCGCGCTGGTGAGGCTGTATGGAGGCGAGGGGTTGGGACGGGAGGGGTGGGGGAGGGCAGCTTTGGGTGCGAGAGAGGGGGATGAGGAGGAGTGCGAGCTCGATAGCCTTAACCCCAACAAAGGGTGGTCAATATCCTTTCCCCCTTCCCACCTCTCCTCTACCCCGCCCAACCCGCCCCCGCCGATTCAAAAGCTAGCGGGGGCAAACCCACCCCACAGCCGAGCCCCCCTCCCCCACTCCCATACTTCCTTTCTGGCCATCCGTTCTCCATTTCACCTCCAGAGGGCTCCCTCCTCCTCCCTCCTCACAGTCTCACCTCTCTCCCCGAACCCTGTTCCCGCCCTCTTCCTGTTTAAACCCTTCCATCCCCTCTCTCTCTCTCGCCTACTCCTTTTCTCTTCATCCGCACTGACCCCCCTCCCAGACAAATCAATTTCAATTAGGACCCGTAAATCATTGAATTCCTTGTCTGAGAGCGGTTTCTGGCACGGACCAAAAAGGAAGGACGATGGAGGAGGGGGGGGGGCAGGGGAGGGTGTGGAGTGGGTGGATGGGAGAGGCGGTGTATCAGGGGGGAGTTGTGTGTGTGTGGAGCAGGGTCGGCGCATATATGGCCGGTCCACTCTTGTTTCACCGTCGACAACCCCCCTTTCCGTCCTCACCTCCCGTACGTCGAGAGGAGGAGGACGCCTTCCTCAGACTCTCCCCTACCCCTCCTCACCCTTTCCCTCCCAAACCTCGTTACCTCGGTCCCTCCCCCTTGACCACCCGCCCCCCGTCTTCCTCCACCTCCCCTCTGTCCTTCTACTTCGCCTCTCAAGTCGTGAGAGACAGCCCCTTAGCTCCAGTCTTTCGCTTAAGTCCCTCCCGCAATCCCTCTCCCAGTCCTAATTCGTCGCGGATTCCGTTTTCATTTCGTCTCCGTTTTCATTTCTCCGTCGGGATTTCATTTCGGACATACCCATTTCGAAACGTTCATGGACAGATAACCATCCATTCTCAGCTTTTTACGCTTAGGCATGGGATTCGGCCTTTTAGATTCTCAAGTTGTTCTGATTGCATTGCAACGTGTAACGTAAACCAAGGAAAGCACGACGTCAACACACCAGGAGGGATTCGAAACTGTGGGTTTTGCATTTTTAGGGCGGCACTGTAACGACCTATCTAATGCATCCAGCCCGCTATAAAAGGACAAACATTACTTGATTCACGAAATCTCTCCACAATAAAAGTAATTGAATCTGGATCATAATTAATACGCGTCCGAAGCTTTAAGGTGCCTTCTTGGAAGTCTCCTGGAAAACGTACTCACAGCTCGCCTAAAGGAGGTAATGAAAATCCGTTAGTAGTAGAGTTGTTGTTAAGTACCTCCAGTGTGGAGATTTTATTGCATCATCTGGAGTAAACTTATTCCTGAGAAAAACATTCCTTGCACGACAGAGATGGGCATTTTGGTTACCAAACGGAGCCATACTGACCTGTCTTCCTCATTCGCCACAAATCCAACTCACATCAATCAGTCCTTATTATTTTTCCGGTGACACAACAAGTTATTGTGAAAACATGCCATTTATAGTAGGTCTAAAGCTCAGTAATCCATGTGCGCTTCAGGCATATTTTTATGCTATCATGATATTTTCTGATGCTATCGTAAAATTAATGTGAATGTTTTCTTGAACACTGGCAGACTTATATTTATCCACCCTGACACAACAGGAGTATCTACAGCGATATCATACAACTTCTACTGGCCTTACCTTCTCAAGAATTTCGGTTTCTAATGTTCAGTTACACCAAGAGGTTAATATTTAAATTAATTTACTTGCTACCTTAGCTTTGGACGGACCGTAATTTAAACATGTGAAACTTAGCCAACTTATTGGAGAAATAACTATATATTTCCACACTAAACTTTATTTCACAAACCGTAATCTTCACGTCATTCTCAAGATACAAGCTTCTTGTACGAGAGTACCTAACTACATGTAACAGGTCTGTGAAATAAATATTAGGGTAGAGGGCACAGTTATTTCTTCAATATGTCTTGTTACCATAGTTTTGCTCTTTCCGTGTTTCAATTCAGAGAAATTTAAGTCGTGATATTTTACTTAAGTGCGATAGAGCAGAAGTGAAACTACTATAGTAGAACGCGTATCCTCTCCCGTTCATGAGTAACAAATGACGTAAATACTGAAACTCAAAGACAAGGTCTTACGTATCTAATCTTTCGCCGCAGAGAATTCGATGGAGGCGCAGGCGAGATCTTCATTAGTCCGCCCTTTTCCTTCATTTCCCTCTTCGACCTCCTAATCTCCCTTTTCGCTTCTGCCACCCGTCCTCCCGGACCTTTCTGCCTCTCATTCCCTCCTCCCCCTCCACCCTCTCTCTCTCCCTCGCCTCCCTAATTCCTCCCCGTGTCCTGCATCTGACGTCAACATGCTTTTAACGGACATAGCCGTTCCACTTGGCCGGGACAAATGGCCCCGAGGTCCGCTGAACCGTCGTGGAAGGAGTGGCTGCAAGGGAACTCGGTGCGGGGAGGGGGAAAAATTGTTGCCGAGTCTCCGCGGCTGATTAAGATGGCGCTGTGTGCGTGAGGGGGGGGGGGGGGGGGGGAGAAATCTTGGAGGACTCCCTCTCCAGGGAAAATGAAACGATTTCCTCATTTCTATCCGGTTTGAGTTCAAATAAAAATGCACGAATGTGCATAAAACACAGGCTAGTAATATCATAAGAGGTCTTTCTTCGCCATTCTTCTGCGCACGTTTCCCATGATAACTGTCTTCATCAGGCCATCATGTCCCATGATATGGCAGATTACGCTGTCCCTTTTTTTCACAGTTTTCAGCAAGGTAGGTACTCTTCTCGCACACTATTCTTAGGACTTCTTCAATAGTGACTCAGTAGATCCATTTGATCTATATTATTCTTTTGCGGCGTCACTATTCGGATGCTTCCAGTGTTATTTCCTCTGATGCTCTTTTCCTCCATACTTCACTACCATGAAGAAATATGATGCATATTTTAGTGAAGTCTCTCCTTACTTCTAAGCTTGTATTTACAGCCGTAGGTAGATTTATCTTTCAACGGAATACCCTCTTCGTGGCCTATTCTAGCGACTAAATCCTTTTTACTTCCTCCATCGCTGCTAACTCAGCTTCACAGATGCAATAAAATTGATAATTTACTCAAGTATTAGTCGACCTTTTCAACAGTTTTTCATTCTCTATGCATTTCAAGTCACTGAGTCATCGTCAGGTACAGGTAACAAGGAACTAGGTCAAGAATGAATGTGTTCCTTCCACCACATCAAGCCAGAATCTGTTAAACAACATTTTTGATCAGAGATGATTCAAGGGGAGCTGGATTCGTTACTAAATGGACAACTTTTTGTTTTCTTGGTAAAAAAAACTCGTTAAAAGAATTCAAATACAGAAAAAAATGCAGTAAATTTAAAATGCCAATTAAAATATCCAGCATTTCAAGACTTTCCTTTTCCGGTTTGAGACAGTATTGATGTGAACTTCCTTTAAATTCTCATTTCTATTACCGCTAAACATCAGCGGTATTTTATGGTTATTATATATACTATTATTTCACATAACTTCACATAAAGGACACAAGTTTCCTTCCTCAAAGAACTATGAAACACACCCCTTCATACAATTATAAGAAAGGGTTCATAATCCAGCTATATGCAGGTAAATGAATAATGTTGAGGAAAAGCATCTCGTTTGGGAGGCCTCCTGAAGGAGCCCAGTAAGATTTTTATATCAGAGATTAATTCATCGGAAATAAAGTAATTTAAAAGGGAAAAAACGATAACATCGCTCTATTTTGGAAAAAATAGCACTGAAAAAATGCATGAAAAATGGTGAGAGAGAGTCAAGAGGCAAGATTTTCATGAAAAAGCTCGAGAAAACACCATTGGACCCATGGGAGAAGAAACCAACTATTTGGCTGAGATATGTTGACGACACGTTCGTTATCTGGCCCCACGGCCCACATGAACTGGAGAAATTCCTTCGATATCTCAACTCCCAGCATCCGACTATAACATTCACCATGGAGACTGAACAAGACAATCAATTCTTGGACGTTTTGGTGAAGAAAAGACGCGACGGAAAACTTGGCCACGCAGTATATAGAAAGAACACGCATACGGACCGTTATTTAAACGCTTCTTGGCATCACTATCATTCCCAGAAATCTTCACTGGAGGCTACGCTAGTAAATCGCGTCTACTTCATTTCGGAAGCCAACTCACTGGCCGCAGAGAAATCACACCTCTTGGGAACTCTACGAAAGAATGGCTAGGAAGATGCATGATCCTAAAAAGGACCGCGAAGGAGAAGAAACGGGACCAGCTAATAACCGAGGAAAGGCGCGAAGCGGAAGACGTGAATCCCACGACGTACGCCAACATCCCCTTCGTAGCAGGAACAACGGAGAGGATTGCCAAAGTCCTGAGAAAACATCAAATCGGCACAATATACCATTTTTTTACGAAGATGGCCGACAGGCTTCAGACGTCCAAGGACAATCCCACAAAATATGAACGAAGGAGTTTACCAAGTGCCGTGCTCCTATGGGAAGACCTATATTGTCGAAACGTGCAGATCGGTTGCTGTAAGACTGAAGAAACGCCAGAGAGCTACGGAGAAGGAACAGTACAACTTATCCGCCGTCTTCGATCATGGATGGAGCGAACCAGGGCATAAGATAAATTTCGATAAAACTAAAATATTAGCTGAAGAGAAACGTTATTCCCAAGATTGATAAGAGAGGCCACCGAAATAGTGAAGGCACCTAACAACTTCAATCGAGAGGACGAATATCCATTGCACAGTGCGTGTAAAAGGACCCTCTGAACATCCAACCAATCAGGGAGCTACGAGACGAGACGGCCTATATATAGGCTGCGAAAACTGCAGCATCCAGGTGACGGAGATCTGGAGCCCCTCAACGTCCTTCTACCGAGCATAGCAAGGCGCTTTTTCGAGAAGGCAGCGGGGTCTCACCACGATGCAATCTCGAATCTAGCCAACATCCAGGTCATGCCATGGGATCGCTACAAGCGCCCTGCCGCAAGCCTGGATACGGAGGACACCAAACCATGCAAAAGACCACGGAGGCAGTAAAAAATTGAGCTCCGAGGATTTTTCCCAAAATAAGAGCATCTGATGCCGCCGAAGCGACGCCTTAGTGGGAATCAGCCTGCGAAGGCGACTAGTTGGTCCACTACCAAAGGATAGGATCATTCACACCTGCTTCGCAGCGACCAGCAGTCGACCTGAAGACGCCAGCTGGAATGCCGGCGAAACTGTTGTCAAGCGAAGTCAACATACGCGGAGCAATCCTGAAAGGAATGCAGAGCCATTCATTGCCACGCCGAGGAAACCTTCAAACGAACAGTCAAGAGGCAATTTGTGTCAAAGTGCGAAAATAGGATGACAGGAATTTTAGATTCTAAAGCACGCTTTACGTGTATTATGGTAAAACTACCATTTGAAATATCCAGTCATTCGCAGTGAAACACGAGGTTTTCAAACTGCGAAGATTTTTAATAGAACTATGTAATTTTATAAACTATTACAAAGGCATTATCTGATTCTTCAGTTGTTCACCTAATTTATCACAGAAATAATTAATCTTAGCATTCCCGTTGGCATACTTTTATAAGACTCAAAACGATTGATGTTAATATTAAATTGCAAATTTCAAGACTTTCCGAGAACAATGAGGCGTGGTAATACACTTCAGCGGTCGCGGCAGTTTAACTTGAAAATGAAAATTCGCCAAATGAAATTCTTGGTTTTAGTGCATTAAAAGTGTGAACGGAGTATAATGAAATAGATGGATAGGCTATGTGGTCACCTGCTCCTCACAGGCTAGCCTGAGGTTGCGTGAAGGAGGGTGACTCATTAGGACCTGGAGTTGAGTCCGTCGAAAGAAAGCAAGGGAATCTCAGGCACTGACGGATATCGGGTCCTAGTGCGAATGCAAGGATATTTACATTTGTACACGGGCTGTAAGAAACGGAGACAAGCTCCGACGATAATTTGTGAATCCATACGTGATTCATGCGGCCTTGGATATATGCATATGATACTAACCATCACGTCCTATCACTACTTCCATTTATACATCACGATCAAAAGGGGCTGTAAGAGCGGGATGACAAAACCATACTTTTCTCCCTCTAGGTTCACAGATATCGTGTGCTTACTGCCCCATGCTTGTTACCTACTGCTGTATTTTACAGTTTTAAATTAAAATTATCATTATGAGAGTTTTTAAGGAGTATTCGTAAAGATAAACTCACTAGTATAAACCTAACAGGTGGATGCGGGCGTTGAAGTATTGGCACGGAGATGAATTAGGTGACTCATAGAGCAATAGTTATAAAGATGTAAAAGAGTGATTTTATTAAATTTCCATGATTTTAGGCTCATATCTACCTATTAAATTTGCACGTGATTTTTAACCAATATATACATTTGCAACTACCTTTGGACAACAAAGTCATTTCCCACGAGAAGTCACATGATTTTTTATAGCTAACTTTCATTACCCACTTCGAGCAGTTTTGGTGGAACTCCATTAATCAACCCAGGATGAGATTGCATGATTCTTGCCAGCTGGCCAGTTTACCTGCCAGCAATATATATATATATATATATATATATTATGTAGTAGTAAAATATTACTTAATAAAAACTTAACCGGCCATATCTTGAGACACGATGACCTGATGAAAGCAATCGTCGAGGGAAAAGTGAACGGGAAGGTTGGAAAAGGCAGGCCTTGCATGAGATACATGGAAAAGGTTGTGAAGGATGTAAAATAGAAGATTTACGTCAGTATGAAGAGGTTGGCCGATACAAGAATGGAGCGGAGGACTACGTCAAACAAATCCTAGGATTGCTGACCGGTGATGATGATGAGCACTAAAATGACAATAAATTAACAAATGTCAACATAAGTCTCAGATAAAATGATGTTGATTTGAAAATAGGAGGTGAAAGTGTGCATCAAAATGAAGGGCTACAACTTTTTTCACATGAAATTTTAATGTATTATTGAATATTGAATGTTTTGGCCCCAAAAGCTAGAGATAAAATGTCATTTGAAGTGTAATCTTTGAACTCAGATCCATAGAAACCTTTACTAGATTCACAGTGAAGCCCTCGGAAAGTATTCGGCGAGCACATTCCCGACTTCTCCCGAGTTACTCAATTAAGAAAACGCAAAAGCTCCTAACGACTGAATTATCCCCTGCCCAAGCAGGTTTTACTGCTGGCTATAATCTTCGGTCACCAAGCAAATTGGAACGGCGCGATAAATAAAAGGGAAGAGCAATCCTCAATAACTCAGCGTGAGACGATCGTAATTTCCATCCACCGGAGTGTCACCCCCCGCCCAACCCAAAACGCCTCCTCCTCCCCCCACCCATCGACCAATGGTGGTGCGCTAAAATACCAACAGACCCTCTCCCCCTCAAGCCACCCTCCTGGCCCAACGAGCGCACCCGAAAACGGAAGGAAGGCGAGTAAAAAGCCTTCTTTGCATGGACACCCACTAAACGAATGGCGAGGCTCGCTCAACGGAGGTTAATCGCGGAAAAGGGTCAGCCCTACAAATTCTTAAATGGGGGAAATGCCGACAAAGCGTGAAAATACCGGAGAGGTCAGAGGAGAGTTCCGGGAGGGTTCTGGAGGGAATCTATCTGAGAGAGGGGTTGTTAGGAATAGGGAGAGGGATAAAGAGTGAGGAGGGGGAACGAGGATGGACAGTCCGACACTGGAAAGTCTCATACATCCTCTTTCGCCCCCCCTCTTCGCACATAAAAATCCCCTTAACCTCCAAATCCGTCCATCACTGCCCACACAACTCTTCTCGGGCCCACACACCCTCCTCTTCTATCTCCCTCCCCCCTCCACTGTCCGGAAAACACTCCTCCATGAGAGTGGTATTCCGAACCTTCATATTCACCCCTTCTGAGGGCGCAAGAGGAATAAACCAGCCCCATTCTACGGCAACCACCACCTTCTTCTCTCTTCCAACTTTCCCAGAGACGGAAAAATAAATAAAATTGCCACCCTCTCCCGGACCACCGTCCCCTTCTCCCAAATAGATTCCCCTCCGGACAACCAGCAGCATCCCGAAAAAATTTCTCCCCCTCCCGCACACCCCCTTTGCCCTTCTATCTTGCATCGTTCGGTCGCTCCAGCCGCCCCTCCCTAATACCTCCCCTCCCCCGCGTCTCGGAATATAAAAGGCAGTTGATTAGGAGCCCAACTGCTGGATTCTGCACCCCAAACAAAAAAAGACGGGGAGGTGGGGGATAAAAAATGAGGCGACACGCTCTGCCATTGCCTCCGCCCCGTCTCTCCCCAATTCCACCCCACCCCCTTCCCCATTCGCAAGCACCCCCGCCCCCTCCTCCCGCTTATCCCATCTTCTCGCGCTGCTTCTCCTCCTGGTTCATGTCCCCTGGCCCCAACCCATTTGGTGGCGGGGAGGCGGGAATATTGGTTGTGTCAATTGGTGCATTAATCCGTTGCTCACATCCTCTTTTCACCTCCGAATTTCCTTTCCGGTTCCCTACAGAACTTTTACTCCGTTCAAACCAATGTCCGTATTATTTCCTAGAGAAGCATCGCTTCGCCTAAATGATTCAAACGCAATGTTTTCGTATTTCATCCATTTTCCTCAGATACCCCTTATCAAAATCCCTGAGACATTGTGAGGAAAAAACAACAAAATTACCTATGTAAAGTCACAGAGTTAATCTACACTGATTATTGAGAGACAACCGACCTAGGTTTTAACACGCTGTGTCATTTTCAAGGCTGGTCATAAAAAGTGAAAAGGTAGGTTGTCACTCAACAAAAAGTGTGAATTATACTCTGTGAAATTACTTTATTGTAGATATAAGACAATTCCACGAAGTGGAACTTAGGGTGTGTTTGTTTACAATAAAAAAACAATCTCAGTCTCACTAGGATATAAAGATTACCAGTCGTCAATCCTCACATTACTTTGACGCAGATCTTCACTTTATTCTAGATCGGCTAACCTATTCGTATTTACGTAACTCTTCTCCTTTACTTCTTGTCCTATATGCTACGTTAAATAATAAGGGATATCTGTTCACCAGACCGTCATGTCTCAGCATATTCAAGTTGCTACATAGTCTTTTTAGAACTGCGGTCTCCAAACTTTTTCAGCCACGGAGCCCTTTTTGAAGAAAATGTTTCTTGTGGATCACCAGGAGATGTTTATCACTATCAGCTTATATCATATGAGGCAAAATACACGCGATACGCGTAAGGAAGTATGAATAATAAAGTGTGTATTAATAAAGGGAACAACTGTAAAAAAGAACTGGATCTCCTGAGAATCACTCCGGGAGTCCCATAGGATCCGTGTAGCACAGTGTGTGGAACGGTGTTCTATAGTTTTCTTCGGTCTTTTATTATTCTTAGAAATTTGTGGTTAGTTACATGCTTCACCAACTGTATCTTTTCCAACACTCTGTAATATCACATACTTTAAAAGTGTCCAATTTCTGTTTATCCACGATTTTTATCGTTCATATCTCGTTTTCATAGCAAGTTAGCTAAAAAAGGGAAAAACTGACTCTAACAAAGTCAACAGCTGAATGAATTCATGTGATGAATCAGGAAATATCTAGACAACATATAAAAACTAGGGGATACCTCGAAGATACTTCAGGACTGGAAGACTGAAAGAGTTGCCACAGTTATTTTCTCTAAGTTAAATACTTTATTCACGTCTTAATTCATTTGCTAACAATAAATAGTAGCTCTAACGAACTCCAAATATCACTATTTATCCTCATTATGCTTTATTAATGCTACACTTTTATGGCATTTCACCTTTTCCTGCTTATATTACTTCTAAATTAGTAAAAATTCAACTGTTGCAAGCTCTACTTTGTGGAATGACGGCATGATGGGAGAAATGATTCGCTTTGTACTTATTCCACGAATTTATTTTAACTTTATTTAAATTTATTTAAATTCGTGGAATAAGTACAAAGTGAATCATTTCTCCCTTCTAAATTAATGTTACTTCATGAATCTACCAAGTTGAAATAGGCATGTTATTTAATTTGGATCATAGTTGGGAATAACGATTAAAAAAAATTAACTATTAAAATTAACCGTTAAATATGTGGCTAACTATATAATTTAATCGTTACTATTTAGAAGAGTTAACTTTTAATCTTTAAATTATGCATTAACTGATACAAAACTAACTTCAGTTAATTTTTTTCGTTAATTTTTGGCGAGTGTCGACCTGTCCGAATTTGGGTGCAAACGTTGCCCAACAGACAAATGGGAAAATAAAACGGTATCTAAGAATGCAAGCGTAGTTGTGCAAGAATGCGATGAATAGGTCCAGACGAATAAATCCAAACAAAAGAGGAGCTGAGGGAAGTGACCGCCAAAGTTAAGGAATTCACCATCAGACGAGAAAAAACGAAACCTCGCGAAGACAATGTCCTGGAGGAATCGTATGCCTTACTCGGTGACATCATGTCGTCAATACTACATAGTTGAAGCCGAGAATGAAGGGTCCTCTAAAAACCAATGACGATTAACGAGGGGGAGGGGTTCATTCAAACTAACATATATGTTACAATGCACCAGTCGACGCATGCCTTACTCGGCGACATTAATCCGTTTCCACTGAAATTTTACAATTGTGAAGGGATCTACATCTACATAATACCCTGCAAGCCACCACAAGGGTGTGTGGCAGGGGGTGATTGCTCACCAAACATGCACTACATATCATGCATAAAAAAGGAATAGTATTAATATACTAGTCAGAACTACACTATTTAAAAAAGATAGAAATTGCAAAGCAAACACGCAAAAACATTCTGTTAGTAGGGTTGGCTTTAAGTACTCATACCAACATGCAGCTACCAATGCTATTCATTGCTACTCTCCGATAGGGCATATTTACCGTTATTCGTATCTCTAATTGTACGAGGGAAAAAGGACATTTTGAATCAGTCAGTTCGGCAATCAATTTCTCTAACTTTATGATTATGGTCCAGTCTGCCATAGTAAGTTGGGGTTCGTAAAATATTTTTAACCTCATCACTGAATGGGATACTTCACATCGCAATTTTGGGATCGATATAAAAAATAAATCTTAAAACACTTTCTACCGCTCAGAACAATCTTAGGCGGTAAATTACAGACGCACCATGGGTCGTTAGAAAGTCTTACATTCACGACAACTTAAAAATCCCGGTATCGGAGCTCCATGCCATCGCCATCCATCGCCATCGCCAAATGCTTTCAGCAAACACTAGGAAACCTGACAAACAACACTCTGAACCATAAATGGAATTACAATGAAAATCCCAATTCAATTATTTTTAAACAAATGGATATGGATGGAAGGAACCACAATGACAGTTTTCAGTGTTTGCATTGTTTGTCAAAACAAAAAAATATTAAGGCTCTATGATGACAGCATCCAATTTGCCAAAGTCACTGAAAAAGTAACTTTTAACGTAAAATTTGATTTTTTTTAACTTTAACCAGTTACTTTTTCAGAAAAGTAACTTTTAAATTTAACTAGTACAGAAAATATTTACAGAGAATAACTTTAACCTTAATCAGTTCATTGTTTTGGTAACTTTCCCAACTCTGGTTTGGGCACAAAATAATATTTTGTGAACAAATTGATACAAGTACTGTACATTTCCGTGAACTTGATGAATAGTATCACCCTCATCATCATCATTTACTTTAATTGGGTAGTAACTACGATATAATAGGCACTTGTGAATCCCTGATTTTTGAAAAAAAAAACGATGGCTTATCTAGGAAATTAAGCAAGCACAGAATAACTAAACAATGTTGAATTCTGCAATATTGGTTTTACTTATTTTGTGGAATTGTTCGTATTATATACAAGTACTCGTATTTTTAAGCCTAAGTCATTACGTATTTACATCTTTCAATATATAAACATAAGAATAGCATAGAATGAATTATATTTGAGCACTTTATTTCTTTCCCTATTAATTTACCATGCTGCACATAAACCTCTCAGAAACTCGCCCAACCTCAGAAACGTACACTTTTCTGGTTGTAAATTTCACTTCCCAGAAATCTTTGGATTCTTTAAGATTTTTTTGTCCCTATTTCTGTTCTTTTGAGTACATAACGGGAAAAAAAAGTTCAGTGACTTCAGCAGGAACCAAAACTCCGTTGGAAAGCTAATGACTCGTGCATCATATCATAGACTAAATATATACGAGTCCCAAAAGTCAAGTTGGCTATGAAAGAAGACAATCGCGACATCGCAATGCATGTGATTCCACAAAATGAGAAAAGTGCCTGTTTTATACAACTTTTAATTCGATTCCAGCTATGTATTCAATCAGTATCTGAATCTACAACTACATAATACCCTGCATTCCACTATAAAGGTGTGCGGAAGGGGGTGAATTCTCACCAAACATGCACTACATATCATGCATTACAAATGATTAGTATTGATATTCTAGTCTAAATTTTACTATTTAAAAAACAAAAAAATAGCAAAGTAAGCATGCAAAATCATGCTGTTAGTTGGGTTAACTTCAAGTCCTTATAACAACATGCAGCTACCTATGCTATACATTGATTCACTCGCATTGCACATATTTACCGCTATTCGTATCCCTAATTGTACGAGGTAAAAAGGACATTTTGAATCTCTCAGTTCGGCAATCAATTTCTCTAATTTTGTAATCATGGTCCAGTCTACCATAGTAAGTTGGGGTTCGTAAAATATTTTTAACGTCATCCTTGAAAATATTATCTTGGAATTTATTTAAGATATTAAGTCTAAATTTCAACCTGCGACCTGACAATGATTCTCATTTTAATTCATTCAATAGACTGGTTACGCTAATATGTTTATCGTACCATCCCTTCACAAATCTTGCCTATCTTCGCTGCACACGTTCAAGTTAGTTATTTAGTCCGATTTCGTAGGGATGCCATATAAAGGCAGCGTATTCCAAATGTGGTCTAAAAAGGGAAAAGTAACTAATTTCTCGTACATGATCGTCACATTTACCCAATACTCTTTTGATGAATCCCAGTCTACAATTAGCTTGACCCATTATTTCACGTATTGTTTACCCCAGGAAATATCATGTGTCAGTCTTATTCCACGTTTGTTAATTCATTATTACTTTTGTAAGTGGTAGGAGAAGAACAATTCTTTTTCCAAAAAATAATTACTAAGCATTTTTTGAAATTCAATTCTAACTGCCATGCATCACATAATTTTTCAATTGATCGTAGGTCATAATTTAAAAATTCTCTATCGTTTGGGCATAACATTTTCCTGCACACCACTGCGTCATCTGCAAGAATATTGCCTTTTTGTTGCTAATCTCTTCCTCGAATATTTGTTGCCTTTAGACAGTGAATGCTTGTTTTCTCACTGTATTACTGAGCAATTTTTCAATGACTTTAACGCCTTTTTTACGAGGAGATGATTTCATGTACGCATTTATAGAATGATAGCGGGTCAAAATTAGGAATTCGAATACTCCTACGAAAGGCACCAAGTGGACCACGTATCTCCCGATGGACGGAGTACTGAACATGGAATACTCTCCACTGGTCATTCAATTATGTATTCCGAGGATTTATCTGCTGGATTATGAACATGAGCCTTAGGGAATAGAATCCGGTAAACCTGCTATTTTTGGGATCCTTACAAAATAGCCTTAAATAATAAACTGAAGCGTGTGCAGCGGAGATCGACAATTTTTGTAAAGTGGCAGTATGATAACCATATATATAACCAGTCTATTAGATGAACTAAAATGGGAATAATTATCAGACCGTAGGTTGACATTTACCTTGATATAAATTCCAAGAATATATTTTTTACTGATAACGTTAAAATTATTTTGCGAAATCCAACTCACTAGGGTAGACTAGACCATGATAAAAAAAATCAGAGGAATTCATTGCCGAACTGACAGATTCAAAGTGTCCTTCTTTCGTCCTACAATTAGGGATATTAAGAGCTGTACATACATACAACAGTATAAATACAAGTATCAATGAAAGCATAGCTAGTTGCATGTTGGTATAAGGACTACAAGCCAACCCGACTTACAGAATGTTTTTGCATACTTGCTTTGCTATTTTTATCTTTTTTTCAAATCGCCAAGTTTGGACTAGAATATAATTACTAATCCTTTTAATGCATTTTAATGCGTTTACTGTGAATTCATCCCCTTCCACACACATTTATGGTTGCTTGCAGGGTATTATGTATTTTGCCCCACGACTCTCAATGACAGCTTACATTCAGAGACTCAAAATGTTCAGCATTGATTCACTTCAATTCAAATCGACAAAAACATTTCGATTGCCTGGGAATCATCGAAAAAATTAAGTTTACGATATTCTCTCGAACGAGCCGAGCCTTTCAAGTTGACCGGAGGGTTGCTCAGAAGGGATGATTTTGGGAATACCTTCCATTTCTCACCCAGTCCTTGGATCTGGGGGCGCCACCCATTGTCGCCCCTTACAAACACCGGATGACCGAGAGCCCAACTAGCCATTCTCACGACCGCTCCCCGCACACCCAACTTCTCTCAATCCCGCAGAGAACACGTGCCGAACGTCATTTTCGCGAAGGATTTCGCATCGGCCGTCGAATCCGCAGCGCAGTTGTACTACAGTCCGCTGAGCCCCGAGAGTAGTAGGGATGGAAAGAGAAAGAGATCAAATTGACCGGGGAGAATTCTTTTCCCTCCACGGTCGAAATCCGCGCACGTGACTCCTTCCCTACAGGGGCCTTTAAGGGCCTAACACTCCCTACTCCCACCGCCCCCGGCTTCGAAATGAGCGAGATACGCGATGGACTCGTGGGTGACGAATGGCGCGCGTGCATCGGTGTTAAATGGCCCACGGTCCGCTCACTCGACACCCTTTCACCCACCCCATGCGGAGCACAAATCTGCTTATTTCCCGAAATCGGATTTTCAAGAGAGAGAGAGAGAGACTGGGATGGATATTCCGTCGGGAGGCGGACGGGTGGAATCTAGGGAAGTCGAGCGGGCTCACAGGGTGATACGCAATGCGTAATCCTCCAGGTGCGAGCTTCGGTGAGGGCGCTTTACAATGCCACCCGGAGGGATTGAATTTCGAGTGGAGAGTGGAGCGGTTCGCAGTCCATAAAAACAAGCTGCGGGGCGAGAGACATAGACGAGAGGGCGTGGGACGACGTCCGCGCATAAGGGTTTTTTGTTTTCACCATTTTCTACGCCGATTCCTCTTCCTCAAATCGATAAAGATGTCATCTTGGATTAAAATACTGGCAAAGAAAGGATATGGCTTGGCAACCCAAAAGTTGCAGGTTCGAATATCTCCCGAACATGCTTACAATGCGAAAGCATTCACTCAGTTACTGAAACAGAAGTCGAATACCCGGAAAAGAAAAGTTATCAAATGAATTCAAGACAGCCTATTGTATCTGGGGTTAAAGAATATATGTACCTACCATGATGGTGTAAAATTTGACTGCAGTCGCTTCAAATTCTTTACATCATGCCGGTAATAAGTGATGCTTACACTTACATTTACGTATATTCCGCCGCTTCCAGCTGATGACTTCCATTATCAAATCCTATGGACAACTTCAATAGGTTGGTAGGTATAATTAGAATTAAAGATACTCTAACTGCTTTAGTTTCATCGTATCCTTTAGCCTACCGTAATCTTTAGACTAACACGACTTACTCGTGTGATGAAATTCAAACCCTTGGGGCTTATGGCTGCCATGAAGGCGCGTTACTGACCTGTCTACTATGGCTGCAGGATTAGGCATACACTAAGCAAACAAGACATTATTAAAATCTTTTTATCTGTTCTCAAACAATTAGTGGACAAAAGAGTAATCGGGATATTTTAATTTTACAGCCGTCAAAGCTAACTCCAACTTGGATACTAAAATCTTAACTGTTCAGACGGCAATCTGGATCAAAGCATGGATAACGGAAGTTGGCATAGAATTCCTTACTTATCAATGCATTCACTATCTGAATTTCGATATGCAAGACAGTGTCTTTCGTACCATATTTTATTTCAATATTAATTTAAGTCTCGACATGAAGGAAATTCATGCAATATTAGTATCGTTTGGAATATAAAAAATATGCGGTGAATAACGCATATTTTTATGCAAGGAAGGATATTGGATGGAATCTAGATGACAAAATGTAAGACACAAAAAAAATTCAGGCGAAAGAATTACAAATCGCATTGAGAAAACAGATCAAAAGCCTAATGAATTAATACTTAGTGTATTAGTAGACATTTAGTGTATTATACAGTTATTTAATGAGCAATGAGAATGTATTCCATTTATAAACTTTCTCTCACGCTCAATGATTCTGTCGAAATTTTGGCTTGCTAAATGCTTATATTAATTAAACACCTCTGCGAGAAAACAAAAAGTGATAAAATATGCAAACTAAATATTTTGGACCACAAAAATAAAAACTAGTAAAAAAAGTTTATATCATGAAATGTCTATTAAACTAATATTTCTACGTTTTTTAATATGGTAATCCTGCTGAAAATTACGATGAATGAATTTGGTCATGAAATTTTCTAGTGGCTATTATATTTTTTTAAATTCCTCAAGGGCTTGGATTACACCTCAGATTACACGTATTGATATTGAATATTTACACTATTTTGACTGCAGTATACTATCGTACATTTTCACTCCATCGCCTATGTACCTGAGGTCTTTTGATTTTTGTCAACATCAACATGGATTCATAAGTGCAGCGGATAAACTTTCCAACGAAATAAACATGGGATAGTGCATGGAGTGCTGTGAAAATTAGGCACTCTTAATCGTAAAAGCAACCCATTTGAACATCGACGATTACCAAAATGCCTCGCTAAATCACCATTCACTTGCAACAAGTCTTCCTAGAGTTTTAACCCCTATAGGAGTACTACGGTGAGCAGAGAAGGCTCGTGCACCAGGCTACGCGGGGACATCTCAAATTGCTGGCCACGATAATGAGGGAGAGTGATGACTGAAGCGGAGATAGGAAGGCAGGGAGAGAGCTTGGCGGTACGGAGGAAGGAAATAGGAGGAGATGGGAGAGAAGGAGAGAGGATGAGAAAGGGTAGAAGAGAGAGAGATGGAGAGGGGTTGGGGTGAGACGGGAACGGTTTTGGCGCCTCGGGTCCCGAGTCTGACAGCCAATGAGCAATAGCTCTGAATCCAAGCGAATGCGATTACGAATCCCACAATTTCGGAAGCAAACGGTGAACGAGTTAGGGGGATGGGAGAGGGGAGGGTTTAGGTGGGAAGGAAGGGGTGGGAAGGAAGGGGGGGTAAGGATAGGAAGGGAGTAGAGGAGGTGGGTATATGAGGAAGGAAAATTTGTAGGGAGACTGGGGCGAATCGTGGGAAGGTACCGCGAGCCTTCGCCATGCGGAAATATATGCAAGTATGTATTTTCGTATGGAGCATGAACCATATATGTGTGTGTGTACATATTCTCCCGTTGTGTGTATTTATCGATCCTCCCTTGGGTGAGGAGAGAAAGATGGGGAGAGGGTGCGGGTGAGTGAGGAGATGCCCTCGAAGCCAGTGTGCATTAACGCGTATCCCTCGCCAGGCGGCAGATGCGTGCTGTGGGGAGGGAATGAAGGGTTTCGGGAGGGTTATCGGAGGGGGAGGGCACGGCGGTGGGGACGCACACTGCCGTTTGCTTCTCGTTCGATGAGGAGGTCAGCGACCGTCGTGTTTGAGGATAAGCGAAAGAGAGGGGATGGTGGGGGAGAGCTTATCACAGGGAACAAGAGAGGCAACTTTCTCGTCTTAAAAAATGCCATCCGTTTCTTTTCACTTCCACCTCTTCAATAAGCGCCTCTGGAACATATACCACACTGTTCAAACCTGAGGTTGTTCAGGTTGCTGGGGTACGGCTCGCCCAAAAATATGTACCGAGCCCAGCGGCGTGTGTAATTCACTTACGGGACTAGGGGAGTCAGATCGCTACCCGATATCACCTATTGTAGTCCTAAAAATCTCACCGTGAGGGTTTAAAAGGACGTGTCCAAATGTGACGCATTTCGTATTTGAACCCGGGTCTTTCTACCATCATAGTAACCTGCCAACTGTTTAACCACGACGTTACTAGTACCAGTCTGTATATATATTCGACCAATATGATTACGATAAAAAATATCTATCATTGGAGACAAGTATTTTGATAGCATACATGTCATTCAATTTAGTATTGTTATTGGGTACAAAACTTTGCCTGGATTCTGACTTGATTACGTTAAGTTCTTGCACTAGTGCCATGCCTGTACAGGTACAAGTTAAGGTCGGATACACTACAAATTTGAGTACCTCCTACTGAAAAATGTTTCCTCTCATTGACCAATGCACGTCGAATGCAAAAAATAATTTTTCACAAAAGTAATCTGCTTTGTAACAGAATTTAAGGGAACGTGGTATCATTATCCAACTATAGCTTTGACATCTCCCCATGTGGTTGAAAATACTTGAATACACTATGAAATCAGTTTAATCACCCATATGTTGGCACTATTATTGATGGTGACACCATATTCCTCGAAGTTTACTCGCTTTGATTGACGAACATTTTCCACTTCAAAAAGGGAAGGCGTTTATTACATCAAATTCATTTGAGCTATTGCACAGTATATTTTGCGAATAATCTTATTTTTATCTGAGATTTTGTTTAGGGACAAGAACTTGCCTCCGCAGATACATTGAACTTCTCATACATGAGCCATTCTGCCATGTTTTTCATTCATGTCATTCATATCTATTTATCGAGTCCTCACTACCGTCTCCGATGTGGGTATTACTTGCAATACACTAGTTGAATGACATTTGCTGCGAGGAGCATAGTATGATGCAAACGCTTCTCCCAGGCATTTCATTACAACCATTACAACCCATGTAGCCCAGGTCTTAGTGTCAATCAGTAGATGAGATACAAGCCTAAAAGGTGCATGAGGGCAGGGAGGCCGCAAATAAGTTGTAGCGTGCTGTATCCAAGGGCAAAAATTTGTACGGGGGAGGGAAAGCAGGCTTCGGAGCAAGCTGGAGACCCGGAAGGGAGAGATGACTGAGAGCTGCAACGGGGATGAGGCTAAAGGGTTTGCGCCTTTGGCACGTGGGACGCGCACTTGATCTCGGCGGTGGCATTAGGGCCTAGCACGCCGAGGGCCGCGACGAGCGGGTTGTCCCGAGGCTGCCCTTCCCCTTCCTTTTGCCGCCCCTGGCCCTCCACAGCGCCCCCTCCAGTCGAAATTCTTGTCCCTGATGGACATTGTCCACTTGAACGCAAACTCGCACCCCATCTCCTCTCCCTTATCCTCCCTATCAACCTCTCCATAATACACCACATATAAGAGCCCCTTACAAATCTCTGGGCACACAAGGCGAGCAAGAATGGAACTTGTTTCGACCGCTTCCCATACAGTGATCGACAAACAATCTCTGTTGAGGATTGTTGTTTGCTCTGCCAACAGACGGGCTGGGTGGAGAAAGTTGAGGGAAGGGGCAGGAGAAATGAAAGGGTGCTCAGATGAAGGGTGGTGCTGGGAGGGTTTTAAGGGCTGGATGAGGGCAAAATGCGGGTTGCCGAGGTATATGGAACGAAATTGGAAGCACCAAGGAACATCGATTGACACTAAGACCAAGACAAGACAACACGGGCTTTAATGAACTGCCCAGGAGAACGGTGAGCATCGTGCTAAGCTTCTCACATGAAATGCGATTTAAACAAGGTGTTGCTAGTATTATCCACATCAGAGAAGGTAGAACGTACGTAGTAAATAGAATCGAATGACGTAAATACAAAACGTGAAAGGAACCAAAACAAGGGATGCATGCACACAGAAGAAACCAAAATGTAAGAAATTAACAGGTTAGTTTTTAGAGTTGAGTAAATTATAGTTCCAAAGTTGAAAAATATTATTTTATGTCGTACTGTTGCTCATAGAAATACATTATTTATCCTCCGAAATATTATTATGATGAAGATAATAAGTACTTTTGCTCACCCTCATAAAAATGAAAATATTTTTTTAATTTGGTCTTATTATGTTTCACCTGCAGTACATATGCACTGAATATGAGGATCTCACCATTCATCAAAATATCTTTATTACGATATTGTTTGCAGTTTTCAGCTTTAAAACTATGATAAACAATATATTGGGATTACATGCTAAGTGACGACAAAATCACATAAAATCCTTGTAAACTGGGAATATAACGATTAAATATATGAAAAACCTATTGAAAAGGTTGGAGAAAATTGAATTATTCGCTTTAGTTCAAGGCTGAATACTTAAACTCTCATCTTCCAATTGGCAAAACAAACTAATATTCGGAATAAATGAACTTTTTGCGCCAATGTTTTAGAGCCGTAACAGGATATTTGAAAGACTAATTTCAATATTCAAGAAGATGTGTTTGTCTGCCAATTTTTTTAGTAGTTTTTGGGTTATAAGATTTAACTTTCCGCACTTGCATCATAAAATAAAAAAAAACTTAGTGCATCGTTAGCAGATAATTTATTTTACTTCTTTCATGGACGCAGGTGTGCGCGAATCTCGAATTTCCCGCGAATTTTTCCCGGCTGATCGATGAGAGAGTTGCTAAACCCAAATCAGGAAACTTCGTTTCCTCCGGGGTGCCTATGTTCCTCAAAAATAGATATTGTATTAAATGTGAGAATGTATGTTACGTAATGAGGGACAAAAATAAATAATGAAAATAAAAATTATAATATGAGACAAAATCCTGAAACCTGGTCACCGTCAAAGGGTCCAATTTCGTTCACCCTCGAATTTCTCAGTACGGTCCAAATTCTATGATCGGGACGGGTGACGAATCCGCTCAGCTCCCCCACATCCCCCCTGCAAGACCCATGCGAATTTCTATCCCTTCCGCCTGCCCATCCACCCCTTCCTTCTCCCTCCCCCGCCAAGCAAGAGACGAAATCCTCTCCAGCACAACCCCCTCTGCCCTTCTTCTCTACCCCCCACCCTCCTGATTGCCGACAGATGTCATCCCGTCACGCGTCGACCGTCATAGTGGCCCTCAAATCCCAGACTGTCCGAGCCCCCCCTTTAGCTCACCCGCCACAGAGGACATGCCCCGCCCCACCCGCCCACATCTCCACCCACGCCCCTTCCTCCCCCGGCTTCCGACTGTCCCTCTTCCCCAACATGCGAGAGCGAGCCAAGTCGTCTCGTTCCCCCCTCTCCCACCCGAACGCCTTTTATACAACGCTTCCGGTTCTGATTTCGTCGAAATCCAGAGGCGGAAGTACATATTCCCTCATCGTTCCCCGAGCCGGACTCTGATGTGGATATTGGAGACATTAATCCCAGCTATGGGAGACGCGCTTTGTCGACATGGTAGGTACTCGAGCGAGTCGGGGTGGGGGAGTGTTGAAGCGATCTTTGCGACTGCGTCCTCTGGGAATCTCCTCTTTTAAGAGAAGAGATCCCAAGATTCGCTTACCACTTAGCCTAGTCGTCTATTATTCAATGGTGATCATGTTGAGAGTATCAAGTTTATGACTCAGGATTCTTCTGAAAAACCAATTTTAAATCACCAAAATTGCATAGGTACCCTTATATACGTATTGTAAGGATCATGTTCCATTTTCAATGATACCTTGATAATGACAAAAACGTTTCGATACTATGGTCGAAGTCAATAAAACTTTGGTGTGGAATGTTCAAAGTGACTTTTATTTTCCAATTTCGTGGTTCCACAAAGTGAAGCCTCAAACGTTGAAACGTTTTACAATTTCAAGTTAGCTAAGACATTGACTGAGTTTTATCTTTAGCCTGTGTAATAGCCTAGTTGCATGTCAATAGTGTAAGTCTGGCGATCTTCACCCCCTGCCACACACACTAGTGGTGGCTCGCAGGGTACCACGTAGACGTTTAGCAACCCGATTAGCAACGAGGGTTGATAAATAAACGGAGAGAGGTGGATTGTGATTCATGTGCGGATATGATGTGCTATTTTAGTCTTGTGTACAAATTTGAAAATATGAGGATATTGAGGGTTTATTCAATTGATTGTTTTATTGCGGTTTTTTCAACAATTGTGTCCTGTAGACTTTGGTGCTAATTGTACGTAATTACCTGACGTCCAAAAATGATAAAAACAGCCCAAGAGTTCCTGCTTACCTCTCTACCATTACACTAGACTAGACACTCTCTAGACACTAAGGTTAGTAGGCTTATCCTTATATTTAGTATTATAGCATGTATGGAAGGCAATATATTGGACCCAGAAAGTAATAGCAGGCATGTAAAGATAAAATCTGCCCAAAAGTAAGAGAGCAAAAAAGAACTCGGAATGAGAGAGAGGGTTAGAAAAGACGTATTATGTTTGAGGGCTAGAAAATGCGTTACGATTATAATAAAATCATAATTGCCGATCAGCAAAACGTTTCAATACTATTTTGGCGTCCATGCAATTTCGAATCTCCCAGACAGTGGTAATTGTAAGTAGGTACATTTGCATTATTTTGCTACGTTATAACAAGCGAACGGACTCTTCAACCCAAAAACTATCCGAAGAGAGTAATGTCCATGTAATGATGCAATACCAACGTGGATAGATGGATGATTCTTATATAAATATTTCCATGGGACTTAAATTACGGCTCATATCGCGCCTGAGCGCAAACCTTGATCTGTTCTTTGACCAGCTTGGCAACTCTAAGGTAGGAGAAATGCTTACTGGTACAAGGGGAGAAGAGAAAAAAGAGCACAGCAATTCCAAATAAACTTTTTAATAACGCACGACCATGGTTATGTTGTAGCGCAGCATCTTCTGGTGCCCAAAAATAATAAAACAAGCCAAAGAATTCCTTCTCTCCTTGGATGAGTAAAAAACTTTAGCACTTTTCCACAATATATTTAAAATAATAACATTACACAACACGTGTTTCGGCTTACTAAGCCATCATCAGGTGTACACTCAGTGAACTGTATCCTGCTCTCCTCTCTACCATCTAGACACTAAGCTGGCTAGGATTATCCTTGATATTTGGTGTCAGTAATTGTCTGTAAGTATAGAAGTCAGTAATTATCTGGTTTATATAAACCAGATAATAATAGCAAGCATGCAAGGATAAAATCAACTTAAAAACAAGAGCTGAAAATGTTTCGGCGCAGTGAAATCATGGTCATGCGTTATTAACAAGTTTATTTGGAATTGCAGTGTTCTTATTTCTCTTCTCCATCGTGGGAAAATTCCACCAAGTTAACACGGATACAGTTTCTTATGGCACAAGTGCCACACAGGTTCATGAACCAATTCCAAAAAGTAACGTCTGAAATCATATCATACAATAAAACGCTGGAAGCTAAGTATTTCACGGAATATGTTCCCTCCAGTTGATGATTTGGCATATTTCAAACCTCTCACGGCAACGGATATTCCGCTCTCGAATCGACTCTCACTGATGGCAGCTTGTCCTATTGAGGGCCCTCGAGAAGTAACATGCATACACCGCCTCTTTCGCCCTGACACAGGTCCCACTCATCCACGGCCGCGCCATAAGCGCAGAGGCGATAAGAATCTCCGTATCACTCCACCCCTGCCTTCCCCTCTCTCCACTCCTCGTCCGAATCGTCCTCTGCCCCCCATGGCTAACATTCCCACCCCCAATATTTTCACCAGATTCGATTCACCACTTCACCATTAACCATCCCTACCCCACTCCCTCCCATTACCGCCGACCCTCATGACCCCTCCTGCATCCCTTCCGCCCTCTCTATCCTCTTGCACCCTGCAGTGCCGTTCCATCCCTGCCTCCGAACATCCCCACCATACCCTGGGTACCCAGTGGCACCACCTCCCTCACCCCCCAATCCCCAGTAGGGTGCCCCACGATCGCGCGACTGTGGTGACTCCTCCCGGCGACTTACTGGGGTCATTAGGGTAACAATGACTCCCATTTCCATACGCAATAAAATTTTTCTCATCTTCCTTTCTCCTCCCCTCCCTATTCCACTACTCCTCTCCCCTCACAACAGGGTTCAGAAGAGGACTCTGCCGCTATCGGTGTATATACATGCAGAGTTTTATACACATATATGCGTGGATTGCCATAGCGTCCCGCGTAACTCCTCTCCCGCTGTTCCTCTCCCCTCCCTCCCATACACACCCGCCCGTTGATTTATGACTATGCGTTTGATCCGAGTTTTAGGGGCAGAAAATTGCGGATCAAAATCCCTCAACGCACTTGCCTCCACCCACCCCGATGATGTTTGGCGCGATTTATTCGTTTGATATGCATTGTGCGGGTCCAAGCCGAGCGACCAGATACACGCTGTGATCCTCCCCTTCCGATCCATCTGGATGTACATCTCTACCCGAGCTCTCCCAGATTATCTCCCGCTCGCCTTCCGAGTCGAGAACAAATGATATCGAGCTCATTAGTCCACGGCACAGAGAATTGACTTGATCGCATTTAAAGACCGACGTAATTTCTGATGACCCGTGATGATGCGGAAGGGTATTTTGCCTAATAGCGAACAGAGAGATAGAGTGAGCTTAAGTGATGAATTTTATGCTCCGTGGCAATGACCCCAGCGTGGATTTGCAGCATGAGTTTCCACGTCTTCCTCTTCAAATGTAAATAGTAACGGACACATTACTTTTGCGTCGCAAAAGCCACTGACAATATTTTTCAAACAATTATAGCTTGAGCATATCTCAGAACTTTGGAGCAAGTAACAGCAGGAATAAAGAAAAAAATTAATTTAAAGTCATATCTCATTTTATGGTACTTTTTGAGGTTAATGCTTGTGTTTTGCCACTTAAAACTGCATTTGCATACATACGTTTCGCGATATTTTATAGTTCAGCTCTGGCCATCAGATTAATGGATATTTTGAACATATTTTCAGGTGTGCTGATCAACACGGGCCCTGGAACTTTCTTCGTCCTGCATCATCTACCGATGGCCAACATATTCGACCAGTATGAAGAACTGAGCTCATAATCTGCAAAAAAAATCTTTCTACCATGTAACTGTACCAATACTCTACTGTTAAAATTACGAAATACCAGCTACACAGAATATATGGGCTAATCAAACGCCTGGTATGACTTATTTCTCTTTGCAAAAATAAAGAAACATTTTAATATTTGAGAACTGTCACCATTTGGAGTATATTATTCTTTTTCATAGCAAATTCTAGCGAAAAATATAACTGGTGCACGTTATATTACCGTCAAAGCAAAAAATTTGGGCAAGTGAAGTGAAAGAGACAAAATTATTTGAGCAATGAAGAAAAAAATGAAACCGCATATATCGTGCAAATAAATTTTATATCAAGCAGAAAAATAGTAAATCTAAGCATAGTGTAATTGTATAAAGTGTAACTGTGAAGCATTTTAAAGTTACTGACAAACTGAAGAACAGAATTTTGGGAAAGAATTGAACAGAGCTCTGTCTTTACAGGAATAGATTTCTTTCCGAGCTGCAAAAATAATGACTTTAACTTGGTGTAATGGAAAACGTATTCAAATGTATTCACCTTTGGGCATATTTGTAACCCATAATGCTTCAAATACCCGCTTTTATCACATTCCCGTATTATCATTACCAATTCAATGTAAATGAGCTTCTGTGCCATGCAAACTCGTCCATGAAATATCATCGCAGCGAATTCATTCCTTGTGTATTTTATTAGGGTTAAAAAATAATGCTCTCTAGCCAGAAAATCTTAACGTGGAATACTGTGTGTGACAAATTTTTACGGGAATAAATCAATAACTTCTACTCCCTATGCATCTTTTCCTCCACCTTTTCATTTTTGGATACGAATGGAATCACAGTATAGCTTATATTCTTGCTAAAGTTACTTATATAGTTACTTGTTTGCATGTTAGTAGTGCATACTTGGTGATCTTCACCCCCGGCCACACACCCTCGCGGTGGCTTGCAGGGTATCGTGTAGATGTAGATGTAAAGTGGCCCTTCCTTTTGTCCTTCCCGGCCAGTAATCGCCAAAAAAAAGCTAAAAATCCCAGCACTATCACCGGCAACAGAATCCCCGTCGCCCCTATGACGACCTTGGTGGCCACTCTCTCTGATACCTTCCTCCTTGCCACGAAAACACTCCCTTACGCATCATTCCACCGCCTCACATTCACCCCACAGAACATCCCCCACTGAGGCATTGTCTCCTCCCAGCACCCAGTTCGAGCCACTGGGTCCCTCTCCAACGTGATTGATAAGAGGAAGCAGCGGGAAATGACGGATGGCCTCGCTGACACGGGGTTAATTTGAAACAAGAACCGGAGAAATGTACTTAATATCGATGAATCGCTCGCCTCCCACCGCGTCATTATGTTTCGAAACCTCTGACACCATCCTCCCGTATTCTCTCACCCCAATTCTCCGCCGACCCTTCTAAACTCTAACCCCCAGCACGCATGCCTACGATACTTGGCGGAACGATAACCTATGCACCCTCCCCATCTCCCTCAGACCCCTTGGCGTCGCCATCCCAACCCCATCTCACCTCTCTCTCCTCCTCATTCTCCACTTCCTCCACACCACCCAACCATCCATCCCCCCTCCCGTATCCTCCCCTGGCAGGATCTGCGTAAATCATCACCGCCCATGATCTGTTCGCTTCCCCAATTCCGCTTGGGCCCGGAGGGTGAATCCCTTCACCATGAGGGGGTGGAATAATTTGCCACTTTATCAAACTCGAAGGATATGCCGTGAGGGAGGGGAGGAAGGGAGGGTGGAGGAGGAGGCGACGTTGGTAATATCGGCCGCGGGAGAGGGTAGGGGGTTAGATTGGGGCATGGTTCGGGAGGAGCGGGGAGTAAGATGGATAGATAGCGTGTGGAGCAAAAAATATGCGTCGGATGGGGTAGGGGTTGTGGGGAGGGAGTGCGGGAGGATTGATCCGGGCGGAATATATGCAGGGAGATGATAGGCAGAGGAAGGGAAATGGAGAGACGTTAGGAGGAAAAGATGCGAGGGAAAAAAGCAGGGAAGAGATGAACGATGGCCCGATCGTTCCTCCGGTTCCTGTTTTCCTTTTGCTCCGGACGGCGACGGGTTCGAAAAAGGCGTCGTCCGTCGTCTCCGCGCGTTTGCCGATCGCGGGAACCAAACTTTGTTCCCTCCCAGATCAAAGCGCGTTACTCGGGCAGTTAACTTCACCTCGAAAATCGAGAGGGAAAACCTTTTTTTTTCTTAAAGGGGTCCCCTCCCGGCCCGGATTCGCCGAGACGGAGTTAATTTGACGCAATTCGGAAAAGCGCTCACCAGGGAAAAGAGATCTCGCGCCGGAAATCGAAGTCCCACAGCTTCCGACCAGTTTATTTAATCGAAATATTAAATCTTACAAGTTTCGTAAGGGATTTTAAATATTTTTTCATCATTAAGGATTGATATTTGGCTTTTCACCATGTTCAGTTTTTATGTATTTTCAATAAAATCTTTATATTACAAGGCAATATTATCCAATTACCTAGAACTACCAACCTTGACTTATGGATAGAGGATACATTGAAAATAATCAAATTGAAATTGTTCGTGTTGCTTGCAAAAAGTACCTGTATCATGCATCTTAAGCTAAATTACTGAAACAGCGTGAACTTCCTCCGCGCTATTTCAGCACATTATATTTAGTATTCTCTCGATAGCGGGACAACCACTTCGCTCGGAATGACCTTAAAATCAAGTCCAAGGAAACCATGTAAAGGAAAGGAAAAATGTACTTATTACTGTTGTTTATAGTAAATGTACAAAAGTATTAAATTGCTTTTATTTTGCTTGTATGATTTCTTCCACGTTTGTTTTGCTCTTGTTTGCATTTCTTTCCTCATATGAGGACACCAACTACCCAAATGAAAATATTCATTTCCTTCCTCCTCTTCTTAGGTACCCCAATATTCTTCCTTTGACAGCAAATATCAGACTTCCACTTTTGATTATCTCCTTTTCATGCACCTTTTTCGCCTCTGATTTTCTCCAACAAATTCTAGTCCTCCCAATCATTACCAATACTTTCTCGAATATTTTCTCTTTTGTCGATGTGAGAAGCATAGATAAGCAGCATTTCCTATGACAAAGTCTACTCAAAATTCTTTGCTACAGGTCATGGGCATAAGTTCCTTACTGCTGTTAACTGTACCATGAGGTAACGTAATTATTCGCATAATGTGTGCAGTTGTTTTGAAACCTCCGTCAAAAACGCAGGAAATATAACAAAACGCTTTTTCAACCTGAATTATTGTATGTTCATCTACTTTCGTCTGGGGCATCGCGTAGTCTGAAGGATCCAGCTTGTAGTTGCTGGAGCACCAGGCTCTCATTCCGAGAATGCCAACAATGTACTCGTGATTTTACAGAAGTGTTCCGATGGTTCATACTTGAGTATGAATATTACTTCAGTTGCAGTACCCCACTCTTTGGATGTGAGGCTAAACTGTGTACACCTGGATGCTAATTTTATGTTCAAGCTAATACAGACACTCGGCATTTTTTCTAGAAAGTGTCCTCTTTTTTTCTAATATTCATCCCATTTATTTGGCACTGCACTAAAAACGCACGCAATGCCTGCCGTCTGGTATCTAACTGAGGATCTGGTAGTTAGAAATATCATAGTTTCACAGATATAATTAGGTTTTCAACCCCTCTCACTCTAACTTCGAGCTTCTATTAGACCTTTTTCACAATTTTCTCGAAATTCCGCTAGAAGAAGAGTAAAGACTAAAAAGGGTAACTCGAACTTCCCTTCTCACCTAATACTTTTCACCTAGGGTCTCCTTCGGATTTGATATAAGACGACCATCCTGCAGTGCAACACTATTTGTTGGCTTAACATTAACTATTACTTGTCCTCCCAGTGAAACAACTACTCGCGCTTAGGAATATTTCAGTAAATATTGAATAAATTGCGGTATGGAACTTATTTACCTCATGAGAGAGTAATAATTGAGCAAAATGAAATAACATATTCAGACAAGCTCCTTATCCCTTCCTTTCTAAGTGATGACGTAGTAGTTTTCCAACAGAAGAATCCATCGTTTTTAAGACACCCATTTCCATAATCATCTTGTTGAGAGGCTTTTTAAAGTTATTTCCTGACGGAATAATTCATGATATTCTTAACGCCGAATCCCCTTACCCCCGTGCATGAAAATTCGCAAAAACAGCCCAGCGTATTTATAAACCTCCTTGAGGGAGCAGATACTGCTCCGAAAATCCCTTAATTCTGAGAGCTAAACAAAAACTACCTTCCAACCTCCACCCCGCCAAGCCGAAACTCCGCCCGTTCTGTAAATGTGTGCGTTTTTTGCTCGACTTCTTTGTTTCCAAAGCCGCCGCTTCCATTTTGTGACTCTGGTGAGAGCGGTGGAAAAAATGCTGAGAGGAAGGAAAGAACATGAGCGAGGCGAATTTTGGAGATGTCGGACTCCAGCGCCATTATTTCTGTGGTGGGTGAAGCAAAAAAGAGTAGTAGTCGGACTTCTATAGAAAGAATGATATGGGGAACAAATGGGACGGAAACAGCTGGATGAAAGAAGGAAGGTAAAATAATGAAATAGAGAGAAAATGAAAAAGAAATAAATCACCTATTCTAAATTATCATACCTATTTTAGAGGTAACATAATCCGAAAGAAATTAGGAACATTTTACTAAAAGGTTTCAATCAATAAATTGTAGGAAAAGATTAAGAAAATACAAATATAATGTAATTCACTTTTCTCATGAGACAAATAGTTTAAAATGAAGTTTTAAATCAAAGCATTATAGACGATGACGACATGAAAAAAAAATTATTTATAATATTTTGATAAAACAATTACCTACATACTTTACGAGAAATTATATCTTCATCGCATTAAATATTTTGTTAAATGAAATACGGAAGTCAATCAGTAATATCTAGGCACTTTTATAAGTTTCAAAGGTGCGGTCCTAGAAACTTTGTAAAAGAAAAATATTAGATATTAGGAGCGACAAGAATGATGTAATTATAAGGAATTTAAAAGCCAATTATGTGGCACTAATTTTCTTTACACATGCCATCATGCCGTAATCAATGCTTCATTACTTAGAAATTTCAAAGCAGCGGGATGCCTATCAAAAAAAGAAATCATCATGAAGGGTCAACAATCCTAGGATTGGTTTTACGAGGCCCTCCACTCGATTATTCTATTGGCCAACCTCTTCATATTTATGTAGTTCCTCTCTTTCGCGTCCTTTACGACCTGTTCTATGTAACTCATACGAGGCCTTCCTTTTCCATTCTTCCCGTTCACTTTTCCTTCGAGTATTGTCTTCATCAGGCCATCGTGTCTTAAGATGTGGCCGATTAAGTTGTCCCGTCTTCTTTTTATAGTTTTCAGCAGACTTCTATTTTATCCCACTCTTCTTAGGACTTCATCATTGGTCACTCGGTCTATCCATTTAACTTCATCATCCTTCGATAGCACCATATTTCGAATGCTTCTGCTCTTTTCTTCTCCACTATTGTAATCGTCCATGCCTCACTGCCGTAAAGAAACATGCTCCAGATATACGTTTTCATGAATTGCTTCCTATTTCCAAGCTTGTATTTCCAGCTGTAAATAGATTCTTCTTTTGATAGAGTGCCCTCTTTGCCTGGTCTATTTGCTGACTATTTCTTTCTTTCTTCGTCCATCGTTGGTTACTCTGCTTCCCAGGCAACAGAACTCTTTCACCTCTTCCAGTTTCTGTTTTCCGTTAAAAAAAGAAAATAAATAGTTTCCGTTAAAAAAAGAAATAGTTTGAAATATTAAGAAATTCTGGGCCTTTTTACTTTTAAAGCAGCAAATGTGTGAACGGTTCTAAAGTAGAATATTACTATTAAATGTTTCAAGATTCTTATTCTAATTTTGCAATTTGAGATTAAGTTCTGGTTATGTAGATTAAAGACATGTAAATAAAATCATTACATCGAATCAAAAACCCCTTTGGGAGGAAAATACCACATAAGGGATTAAATGCATTTGTTGCTGGCTTGAACGGCATTTCAATAGCTCCTTCAAGGAAATTAATCAGGTTTGAGATGGAGCTCTTTTGAAAGAAAATGAGGCATGGAACAATGTAGTATTGCATTGAGAGATATGGACTGATTACTACCTCCGTCTATTGCAAACACTCACAAGAAATTAAAGAAAAACTACCAGGAAAGCTGGTCAACCTCGGAAATTACATTTGTGTGAAATTTAAATTGGAAACACTTTGATTCATACACACTGTAGAGTACGATTAAAAAAAAACACTCGGATAGTTAACTAGAATCATCCCTTTTGAAAATTATGATAAATTGTCTTTGAGTGGTCAGCAATGTATTGTAAGGTTAGAGAAAGGAATTAAGCCATGCGATGCCGTAGCGATTATAAATAGAGCAATAGGAAAACTACAGGTTATCCAAGCAGGTGTGAGGACACAATTGAAAGCTCCACCTGCCTCTGGGAACGGAAGCCGATTCGCCAAACAAGGGAGGCGGAGGAACACAAAGCAGCGTGCGTAGCGGTTCCCCATTCAAGTCGAAGGGAACTTTCTCCAGGTTATTAGGCGCACCATTGTTCAGGGCGATTTCTCAACTACGAATGGAACATGAGGGGTGAATTTCTACCGGCGCAGGGTAATGATAACGCGTGGGTGGGATGCTAAAGGCGAGGTGACAGCCAGAGACGGAATAAATAGGGGGGGGGTGCAGGCGATGGAGGGGCGAGAGGAATAGGCAGTAGGGAGTCTTCGAGGATGACTGAGGGAGTCAGCGGGGACGGGTGTAGGGAGGGGGGTGGAGGAAGAGATCTGACAAATTGATTCGCATTTTAGACCGCTTTTTATTTGAGGAAGGAGGAGCCGCATTTTCAGAGGAGAAGGTCGCCTGGGAGACAACGGGATGCGGGGTGCGAGAGGAAGGGAGAGGGGGAAATTAAACGCAAGGAGAGGGAGGGGTGTGGGTACATTGGGTTTTGTTGCGAGCGAGTGGAGAGAGTAGAGATGGGTGTAGCTGTGGGTGGGCCGAATGAGAGGGTGGGATGAGGGTGAGCCATCCCCCGTGGGTTCCCAGCGCCGCTACAGACCCACCCCCGCCACGTCTGCATCGGAAGGGACTTCTGGAAGGAGAGGAAGATGGATGAGGGAAGTTATGTGAAGCGATCAGCGCTGCGGTGGTTGGCGGGATGGATGAAGGAAAGAGGATGGAAGCGTGGGGGAGGGAAGGTAAGAGCTCCGTGGATGAGTGGAGAGGGTGGGGCCTGGAATCTAACCCCCACGCACCCCCTGCCACCCTCCTGAACCCCCGAATAGGCAAACCCCTACCCGCCCCTTTCTTACCATTCCATCTCTTTCCTCATTGCCTACCAATCCTGAAGCGGCTCACTCATGCAAGTGACAACCTCTCTCTTATTCTTCCTCCCTCTTCCCCTGTCGTCCTCCCCACTCTTCCTCCGTTTCTCCCCTTCCTCTTCACCCGTCAGTTTCCCCCTACCGTCAGCCCTCGCGCAGTATTCCACTACCGAAGCATATACGCACAATAAGTTCTTGGCGCTAGGATGTTCACGCGCTTGCGTTCATAGGCACTATTCCATGTTTTCCAAGCAGCGCATTTGCTCCATAACCTTACAGCGTGTATATGTATTGCTACATCCATTTTCCAACGCAACGAAACGCATTTTCCTTCGAGCAATCTCATACGACTATTTCATATTTACAGTTTGAAGAGTGCTCAGGATTGGTTAATAGCCAATTGATTTATTGGTTTATAGCAGTTAAAATATAAGAAATTAAAAAACTCCTTTTGCTAATGCATTTCATCAGTCATCAAGCATCGTTAAAATATTATCGCTCTCTCCTCTATTTCCTCCTAACGGTATAGGGGTCCGCAGATGATGCCTTCAGAGTTAATAGCCACTGATTTGACAGCACAAATCCAACAGGCCTGACTATTGGCAATTTACTATGGTATTTCTTTACGATACGTGAAGAATTTATTTCAAGAAATAACAATTTTTTCAATACTCGCTACGACCGTTTAAGAGCATGTTGTTTTCCGTATAGGATCATGTCATCACTTGTTTACAGCGTCTCCCTTCTCTGCACTGCCTCTTTCGCGTTCTCTGGCTTCTCTTGTTTCTTCTACTTCGGTGAATTGTATCTTGATTCTGCTGTCAATCCAATGGGGTCGTTTACCTTTTTTGTTACCGAATGTGATAGAGTTTGTAAAATAAAAAGACCCGTATTATTCTGTTTCTTGATCCGTTAATTATTTATCGAGTTATAAGCGGCGAAAAACTGATATTTTTAACCCTTTCGGAAAAATGAGCGTGGTGCAACTTCTGACGTATATCGACTTCGTCCAATCACAACTGAGCCCGCGAAGCTACTTTGCCTTTTTGCAATGGGGGGACACAGTTGACTCTGCCAATAGGAGCGGTTGCGACAGCATCTGTGCGAGCAGATCTTCTGAGAATCCCCCTCCACTCCCTTCCCCTAAAAGCAGTCAAGGAAATGAGGAAAATGAAGTCAATGATATCAAAGCAGCTTTTTCGGAGGGCGTCACCTTTTGCTTATTTTAATTTTTGATTTATGAGTGAATGGTTGTGGTTAGAAGATTAATTTTTTCACTAAAATTATTTCTTCGTTTCCATCTAACGATATCGTGTACAACATTGCGATTTAGGTTGCGAGTAACCGCCCCCATTGTGACCCTCTGTCAGTTCTTTCACGAATAACCAATAAGTACTGCCAAATTTGAGGTCAATAATAAAAACCAGTGTTCAACCCAAAGGGTGATTCTTGATGGATGAAATTAGAGCTAACTCCGTACTAAGCCACTGGCGTTTGAAATTCACACATTCAGGGTACGGGGGTAATCCTTATCCTGGGCCACCTGTGATTTCATACGAAGTTCTGACACACAGGGAATAGAATCGCGAGGACTTTTAGGTGGGGATGTTCAGAAAGCTTCTGCCCAGAAATCGAGCCCGGGACCCTCCCGTCTGTAGTCCAGCACTCTACCCACTAGGCCACTGCGACCCCCGTAAACAATAAGTTTCATATCAAATCGTGCATCGAACGGTAGTCAAAGTTTTTTAACTCATACCAGATTAAAATTTTTATGTAATTATATAATAACCCTTAATTGACACCACTTTCATGATAATGTTTTGCCACGACATCTAAAACAACACAACGGCGTCTTGCAAAGTTCTGATCATGAATTGAAAAGGGAGTTGGTGCTTTTAAAAGCATGACTTCAAGATGTAATGCTAGTTTTGTTTACCTTTTCTTGCAAGTAGTAACAATGATATGAAATGATGACTTTCGTAATCAATAAAATGATGAAATATGATTAGAAAAGGAAGAACAGAATGATTACGAAAAACGTACACCACGTATTGACACTGCAATGTGAAACACTGTCGCGCTTAAAATAACATTTACAAACACTAATATTGATGGTTTCTGGCGTCACTTTATGTAATTTACTTGTATTTATTATGAATGACAAAATAACCTTTGGATTTCCACAATTTATTCTCCCACTACTACCATGGTTTCGAAGATTAACGTCATCCTCAGGTACAGATGGTAGTAGTGTGAGAAAAATTATGGAATTACAAAGGTTATTTTGTCATTCATAATGAAACAACAATATGGTAATAGATATATCTGTAAAAGTATGAATGTTTAAAAACAATTTAGCTTTAATGTGAAGTATTCGTAAGCATATTTTTGGT
Source organism: Platycnemis pennipes (assembly GCA_933228895.1). Taxonomy (NCBI): domain Eukaryota; kingdom Metazoa; phylum Arthropoda; class Insecta; order Odonata; family Platycnemididae; genus Platycnemis; species Platycnemis pennipes. The sequence continues at coordinate 119,498,506 of OW121850.1, forward strand.
GTTGCAAATGGAAAAAGTACTGGACGCTATGTTTTCTCATTTTGAAATTCTTGATTCTTATATTATTTCCAATAATTTAAAGGCAAAAATGGGACAAACATCTTTCATTTCTTTTGAATTTTCCAGAAGTCATAAATATCAAACTCAACCTATGATTGTCTGCATCTCTCCTCATTGGTTTTGGAGAAATTCGAATTCAAGGAATAATCTAATCAGATTTCGTGTTAATTTTAAAACCAACTGGCTACGGACGATGGACCAAATAAACTAGTTAATATGGTTGAGTAATCATTCATTCCTTCAGGACAAGCCATGTTAGAAATAACCTTACTGAGATGCATTAATGATAATAAGAACGGGGCTTCTTCCATCAAAGTAAACATCTTTCCCACAACGACGGAAAAAATGCATGGGAGGAGACCGAGCTCACTCACCGAACGAATCTATTCATTCTTCCTTGGCGCCCTCAATATTTTTTGCACCCTTCCCCTCCCTCCCTCCCTCCCACCGCGAACTCATCTCCGGCGCAAATCCCACCCACCACCTCCAGCGCTCCACTCCACTCGTTTTGAGTCGGCAGAAATGATTGATGCCTCCTTGAGTTAAAGTCCTCCTCACCCTCCCAACCTCCGCCCCTGGAGGCCCCAACGCGATGGTCGGATTTGATAAAGGGGGCGGTGGATGGAGGGGGGAGAGGAAGCCAAGGGGTGGGTAGGGTGGGCGAGAGAGGTTTGTCGTTGATGGGGGTGGGAAGGACGAAGGGTAGAGGGGGAAGAGAAGGGTGGGGTGTGCGATGGAATTCCTAGGGCTGCAGAGGAGTGGTTAGGTGGGGGCTGTGGGGTAGAGGCTAAGGACGCTGGGGGTGGAATGATGATGGGGAGGAAGGTGGGTTGGTAGGGGTTGCGGGCGGCGAGGGACGGTGTGGGGTTTTAGACGTGAAGGGAATAGGAAAGTGACAAGAGAGGGCGAAGGAAAGGGAGGGACGGGGAGAGATGGAAAAGGGAGGGAGAGGGGTTGAGAGAGAAAGAGGGTGATGGAAGATCTATACAGGCAGCGAGATTCGAGAAAAATGGCGGACCATCAGAAAAAATATATAGATACGTACGGGGAGAGGGTGTACTTTTTTCTCCCTCTCGCCGGCCGTAGGGAAGGGAGGGTTGGGAGAGGGTGAGGGTGGAGTGGGGGGTTGTGATAGAAAGAGTCGTGATGGGGCGGGTGGCTGACTGATGACGTAGAGCCTGAAGAGAGAGATTTTCGGGGGCGGGGCAGTGGGAGGCGAGGGGGAAGTGGGAGGAGAGATAGAGGAAAAGGAAAGAATGACTTACGATGTATCCGAAAAAAAGAGGGAGGAGGATTCGAGCTCGTTCGTCGATTTTTTATGCGTGATTAAATTGATGCTTTTTCGGTGCGGCGGATTAAAAAAAAAATAAGTTATGGCGAGGAAATGAGGGATGCTCGAAGTTGTTAGTGGGGGCACTTTTTTTTTGATCGTCGATGACGAATAACAGATGAGCAATATGCGCATGTTTATCCTGCCGCATTCTTTTATTTTTCAATTGTTTTTCCATGAATACAGATAAATTTTGAGGAATTAATCGACGCTGCTTTCAAGCGTGAGTATGATTTAGGACGGAAAAAGTTGTTTTCGAATCATTGATATATATCTCTGCAAATTTACATTGGGCAAAATTAAACTTTGACATGATTTCGATCGGATAAAAATGACAACTAGTTGAATGAAAATAAATACGAGAAGAGAGAAGCGACCTTTGCGACTTGTTTTCATTACGTGTACGATATCCAAGCAAGGATAAGTAGCGAAACATTTTCCAAGCTTTAAGTGTACTTGATTATCTATTCAATCGAATGCGAGTTACATCACTCGCAGATAGCTAAAATAGTAGCGGTGCATTGCCATACAGACAAAGTTTTTTCATTATTGTATCTTCTTAGCCATCATCATTGCATTAAATTGCGGTCAATTACGTATATCGCCAATGCAGGAATTCCCTCTGAATTTCATTGGTGCTTCCGCAATGAGAGTCGTACAATAATCTAAGCACATTGAATATAAATTTCACCATGACTACGCCTAATTTACTAAGTGGATAAAAGATGTATTGATGTTGACTTATAATATGTCAATAATTTGTTCACCAATTTACGTTGTTTTTTACTTATAAACAAATGCAAAAATGATGCTTAATCATGATATTTGATATGACTTCAAATAATCTTAAAACTTTAGATAAGATACCATAATGTTAAGTAACGCAAATAAGTAAAACAATTATCAAGACATACTCGGTTCTATTTGCTTACTCAAATCAGTTAAATTATTAATAAAGCGATTTTCCGGCTTATAATGAATACATATTATGACATCAGAATAGGAGTGGTAAATAATAATACATTAAATTTATGGAGTGGCAAACTATACACGCTCATCAAATTTCACTCATGGCTTCCTGTAACAGTTTGTGATGTAAGCAAAATAAATATATAAACTTAAGACACTAACTTCGATTCTAAAAAATTTCATTGAAGTAAATATTACAAAAACCTTTTAACAATGTTTGGTTGAATATTTTCGAGGCTTGATACTTATTTTACTCTTTTCTGCCATTAACGATTTTATCAGCTAACTTTATGACCTGCAATCAAATTATGAACCCCCCCAGCTCTCAATTTCCCAGCCCCATCCCCACTCAAACCTCTCTGTAACCTTGCTGAATCAATTTTGTCTCCCCTAATGTTGCCGTAGAAGCCAAAACCAGTTGTGGAATTCTAGTATTCAATAATTTGTATACCTTGTGGGTAAGATTCATGCCCATATTATTTACTTATCATAGTCAAAATTGTCGGCAACAGCCTAATTATTACAGCCTCAAATGACGTTTATCCTAAAAAAAAACATATTTTGAAAAAAATGCCTTTGCGTTTGGGGGAAAAGTATGAATTATTCTCCTATGCAGGAGATTCGCATTCCTCCTCAGCGCTTCGCCAAGGGGAGTCATGTACGACGAATGTATATTTTTCATTTTCCCACTTTTCCCTTCAGGCTTCGAATATCTGTGGAGTGGAAGAGAGGAGTTGAGAGAGGCGTCAGGGGTGCCATGGACCCCTACATGCCTCCCATCCAAGCGTCCATCTCATCTCCCTCTTCCGCGCATAACCACATCCAACCCTTCAAATATGGTTGGAGACATCCCCATCTCTCCTCTCTCTCGTCCACGTGGAGGCAGGCGGTCCACCATTCCCTTCTGTCCCTCCCCTTCAACCACGACACCCTTCAAAACCTCCACACGCAACACACACACACACTCAAAATCCTCCCCTGCTTGCCCGCCCAACCCGGTCCAAGATCCTTCGTCCCCTTGCCCCTTCCAATATTTCCCCATGGCAACCGGAGCCTTAATGCTACCGCGGCGCTCCCCTCCCCCTCGAGGGGAATCCTCCAATGGCGACCCGCGTATCATAACATACCGACCGCAAAATATTCCACCCCTCTTGCCTCCGCCCACCCCTATAACCTCCGCAAAAGCACGCAACCCACCCCTTCTCGTGGAAGCGGAAGATTCCATTGGTCGATCTATATGAGAGGTGGAATGGGTTGGGATGAGGAGTGGGGGAGGGGTTTATGTCGGCAGTATTCGAGAAAGGGAGAAGGGACCGGTCCGTAGGGGAGAGAGGGATATATGTACAGAATTATGGGAGGTATATACGGGGTGTGGGAGGGACGGGGAAGATAAGGCCTTGAGGGGCGGGAGGGCAGGAAGGAGATATGAAAGGGCCATGGGGGTGCCTTCGGCCGAAAACGGTTTTGAGAGGCGGGAAGAGGGACTCACCTGCGCATGCCCTAAGTCATAACTTTTTTGGGGGTTGGGGGAGGGTCGGCGGGGGTGGGGAGAGGGTGTAGGCGAGGTGGGGAAAGTGGGGGGGGGGGGACAAGGGGGTTGTACTACGGTCGAACAAAAGCCCTCAATCATTCGCTCGACCTCCCTCCTTCGAAAAACCCAAAACCGACGTCCCTCTCTCCCCCACACCCACCATCGCCGCACCCCTAAGCACTCCCACACATGTACTCTCACGTACATACACTATGTATCTATATATCTGTACGCATTATGTACATCTCCCCACATCTCTCTCAACTTCCTCTCCCATTCTTTCTTCTCTCTTTCGCAGACGCATCAACCAATATCCTCCCACCACCTACAGTCCGCTCGCCGCACACAATTTCACACTTCTCCTCAGGGAGTTAGTTACCACTGGCCACACAAAACATCTACATCTACACGTTGGTCTGAGAGTCACCGCAAAGGATTGTTTCTAGAGTGTAGGCCACGGGCGGTGAAAATGAGGTTAAGACGAAAGATTGTCAGGGAAAAGTTGATGAAAAGGTATGAGTTAATGTCCATGGAAATTGTTATGATTCGTTTTTAATTATATCGTAGATGCTCTGTGAGGAAAAAAAGTTCCTAAATTCTGACTTGAATTTTTTCTGTCACAATTCGCTGTTTTTGCCCTTAACGTTGATGTAAAGTTGATTAGAAATATATTTGTAATATCATCCTCGAATGAGCGTGGAAGATAAATGGTAAGTCCGGTGCCTTATCAGAGGGTATGAAGTCGGTATCCATTTCATGGCACTGGGAAAGATAAACACAACTATAAGGAAAAATTTATATTCTGGAAAAAAAATTCGGTAGGAAACCACTTATGTCACTAGTGTCCATCCTTCACGTACGCGTGAAAATCGTACTGGATGTGTGAACTTTCCAAGCGATACGTACCGGGCAAAAGTAGCTATGTATCTAATGTTAAGTTGAATGACCAGCAAAATCCTTAAAATGATAATTATCCAATCTAGTTTTGCAGTCCTAAAGTTGTAAATCTCATCGCAATTTTTAATCATCAGTCACTAATGTTCTCTCTGTGGACAAATATGCCAGTTTCTGTACTACAAATATTAAAATGAATCCAATGAAAATGTAAAACGTGAAACAAAGCAATTCCAATACAACTGGATACGAATCCATTAGTTCTTGAATTCACCTTAGTTCTCTTAATGCTTATTACTGCTGTTGTACTCTCGAAGGAAAAAAGTTAACAGGGTAGAAATTAAATATCACATATATTCATGATATAATGGTTAGAGATTTTTATGGAATGGGAGACTTAAGGGCCCAAGAATATACAATTTCAAAACAGGATACGTATTGCAACTTATTTTCAAGAAAACGGTTCTTATCGAGAGATTTAGACAACAGAAATGCAAACATATGTTAAATATCTAGATTCGCTTGATTTTAAACAGTTCCTTCTCAAAAAATGTTTAGTTTTATAATATATTTCATAATTATTATGTAATAATTAAGGAGCATTTCAAGGCCACGGCTCGTTTCCAGATATAAGTATGAATCAATGATAGTTTATCAGGCTTTCCACCGGTAAGCTCCATTTCAGCCTGAAATGGAGCCTATTAACCAGTGGAAAGTCTGTGAAACATTCATTAATAGTACTCGCCGGGAATATACTAACTCATATGGAAGTATGAATGTTTGTTAAAATAAAAATGATCAGAGGAGGAGGAAAAGTGCTCCTTTTGCTCCTAAGTATCATCCTCGTCCGTGATTGAGAGAGCTCCCTTACCGTGGCCCTGAAGGAGTCCAATAGTGTATAGGTACCATACATGTGAGGAAAAATCCAATTTTACCGCGTTTAATAGAAGCGATTGCAATGAATATAAATAGGGTGCATTACAGCTGACTGTGAAATTTTAAACTGATTCCGTGAGCTTGACTGCAGGAAGATAAAAAGGGAGGAAGAAAAAATGTATTTGTTAGGTGCATGGGAGTGGATGCAACCATGCTACGATTTAATAATAGTCAAATATTCATTTCGTTTGAGTCATGCGGACCGAATTTCCCGGAGAAATGGAGTGCACGTAAAGGGATTGGAACCGCTCCCCACCCTACATTCTCACCCTATCCTCTCTCTCCGTCCACCCTTGGGTTTTCAACCTCCATCCCCTCTCTCTCCTTCCAATCTTCATCATCATCCTCGTCCTCCCCAATAAATTCTCCTTCCCCGTCGTGTCCTTTGGATCCGCCCCTCCCACCACCCTGCAAAGGGTTCACGATGCCGCCACACCCCCTGCTCTCTACCCAACCCGATAAACCTCCCCCCCACCCGAAACTTTACGGGTTCCACCTCGTACCCGCACCCCTCCATCCCCTAGGATTCTCCTTCCCCGCACGCAAGACACGACTCGGAGTCGAATTAACTCCTAAATATTCATGTGCCTTGGGTCACATCCTCATCATCTTCTCCATTGCGGGCCGAGCGATCTATAAGCCATCTACCGGAGAAACTCCCAAACCAGAAAACTTCCCTCCCCTACCTTTTGTCAGCTCCATCTCTTGACGTCTCCCCGTTCCTTCTCGTCTCGCTCTCTTCCTTGTCTCCGTCCTCCCCTCTGAATCTCTTCCTCCTCACGGAGTTCCCTCTCCGAAAGCAGGAAGAGTTTTTACCTCCTTCATTCTCCCACTCCCTTTTCCCTTTACTCCCTCACCCTCCGACATCATCTTCCACCATTGTGCCGCGCGAGAAAGGGCAAGGTGTGTTTTGAACGCCTCAAGACACACTGCTTTTATTTATTCATCCAGCCGCTCATTGAGATTACCCGTTCGACGGCGGCGACAGAGACGACGGCTTGAAATTTAAAATAATGCCACAGCAGTAGTGGGCATGTTATTGGCGGAATATCGACAGAGCTCAAAAACAAACTTTATTAGAGTCCCCTTCATTATTATTATTGCTATTCATTCAACCGATTTCAACCTCTTAAGGCAATTATCTATGCTTTCTACTTTTGATAATGACCTGAAGAGATTGAATCCATTTGAGTGAATAATAATAATCGTGTGGAATATAGAACTACGTTTATTTTAAGCTTGAGCCAAATAAATGTTTCTGAACGAAGGTCAGACAAGGGCTTTACGAATGATGTGCGACACACGTCTAAATATTTTTAGGTTGATTTTGTATCTTTTATATCATACGTATGTAAGTGATGAAATATTTTATTTATCAAGAGATATATTATCCTTTTACATTGACGAAAAATATTTTTTTAAACAGACATTTTTACGAGATTTAACAGGTATTTTTGGCCATGGATCGATTTATGGCTTGTACATCATCATAATTTGAGTCTACACGATCTTCATATGTACATATATCTTATTAGGTTCGTTATGATAAAAGTAAATTACTTTTACTCATAGCTACTAATCGCCCGACTTTGGTGCATTCATTGTTCTACAATTCTTAAAGTGTAGTATACTGCTATCCTCCATGTTCAAATAGACTACACACACATTTTATATTAAATAACTACTGTTAGGGCCTGAGTGATATGATGCGTAAGCGCGTCTCTGCACATGGTAAATATACCGGGTCGATGCTAAGGTCACCATCCATGCATGACTTTTACAGAAAACCCTGGCAAACCCAACACCACTTCCTCGTTCCTCTCCCACTGTTTCACCTTAAGACCTCCTTACTAAGCATCCCCGTTGACTCTACTCTCGTCTTCCCCATGAGCTAACTCCTTTAGACTTCCCTAAACCCTTCACTTCTCAACATCACCACCAAAACCCTACCCACCACCTCCATCCCGCCCCCAACGTCACTCACGCCACCCCTCTCACCTGCACCCTTGATAAACCCCCCGCCTCCTCATCTCTTAATCATCCCTCGTCCCACCCTCCGTCTGTCTCTCACTCTCTTCACCCTTTCTCCACCCTTGCTTTCCCTCTCTTCGTCCGCTTCCCCCTGCCATTCACCCTCCTATGGCATATCCTCGCTATTAAACATCCTGCCCCACCCACTATCATCTCGCCCCCCCGCCCTCTCCCCTCCGTCACTCCGTCACACCGAGTCAGAACTCCCTCTTCATCGTCTCTGTCCCCATCCCTTCACCCAATACTGAATACGCCGAGCCCTCCCCCCTCCTCCGCCACCCATTTTCCGATTACCATATCAAAAGAGCGAGGATTCTCCTCCTCTGCCTAAACCGCCACGAACCGGCCGCCCCAGCTTCCCCGCCTCAACCCAGACCCAAAACTACACTGGCGGAGTCGAGGCAGCCTCACACCCAGACGCCCCAAGTCGTCCTCCCCCGCCCGCCCCCTCGATTCTCGCTCTCCATCTTCCGAAAGGCATCTCTTCCTCCTCCCCCTGTACATCCTCCCTGACTGGATTTCTGTCCCCCCCCCCCCAATCTCCCTCAAACTCACCCCCAAACTTCCTTCTTTCCAACCCACCCTCCCTCCGCAGGCTTTCACCCTCCCTCCCCCCTCTATCTTTCCCGTATATCAATTTAACAGGCGAAGGAGGGAAACACATCAGCATGCGAGATTACATTTGGTAACCAAGGTGATATGCGCCACTAGTCTCCGTCCTTTGAGAGAGCGCCGACGGTCTTCTTCCCTCCCCCCTCCCAGCCCAACGCATCCCCTCATGCTTATCTCACTCCATCTCCTTAACTTCCTCGGTCGGGGTGCGAGTTAAAGGAGTGAAATGGTGAGGTAGGGGCAATTATTATAAGATCTCCTTGAGTATTCCTGCCAAGAGGATCATGCGCTTCTAGGGGATTTTCGTCATGCGGTTCGCAGGTGGAGTCAAAGTCCCAAGAAATTAGGAATTTTACCCTATGAGAGAAGAATTGATCGAGGAATGCGAAAAAAAACCGTAATGAGATGCAATTTTTAACTTCAAAATACAAGTAATGACCAATGAAAAACAACAACACTTATGATTACAAAAAAATCAGTGACAAATACTAAGCTCAACGTATATTCTAGCTATGTTCTGAATATGAACCGGGCCAGTACAAATATCGAGAAGTTCGGGTTCAAATCCCGGCGTTGTGGTATTTTTTGGTAACCCCCCCTCTCCCCTCGTTGGACATAACCCCTCGGCGGACTAATTACCCTCCGGACTTAGCCGAAGGACGACAGGCGTAGCTAACGACAGGCGGAGCCAACGACGCCAACAATGCCTACGATTCCAAAATGCATCGATTCTCGCCTGCACCGATTCACGCCTGCACCAATTCACGCCCGCACCAATCACGGCCGCAGCAATCACCTCACCTCATCCGCTCTCACTTATATAGCCCCCAGAGCGCGGAAGAAGACCAGAAGTTAGGCCTTCGTACTAGCCGTTATTTGGTGTTCCCCCGCCGGAGTCAAAAAAGAGTTCCTGATGCTCCAATCATAAGCTTCCACCTCGCCCTCTTCACATCATGCCACCTTTTCCTCCCCTCAATTTGCACCAATGGAATTCCACGTTAAACCCCATTGCACTTTGACCTTGCCGAAAATACCCCCTCCTTACCCCAGAGAATACCTCCCCTCTCACGCTCTCGTTTCGAGTCGAGACGGCAACGAGTTCACTTCTTGGCTACGTCGTTGGAGACTTCGTGATTCTCGAGTCTCTTTTAGGGCCATGGACTATTGGTGCAAGTTATTAGCATTTCCCTGAATTTGGTTGGTTTTTACCTTGTCCTTTGTTGTTGAAATACAGTGTTTGATTAGTTAGATTCTCATACTTTTGTTCTTCGTTCTATATTTGACCTCATCTTGCTAACCCGTTTTAGGGAAGAAATTTTGTCCCCTGGACAAGCGTTTCTCGTGAACTCCTGTTCTTCTTTCGAGAAACGCTATAAATGTGGGTACAGACTTGAAAAACACAAAAAGTATAGAGTGACGTATAATTGATGGCATCATATTAATGCTGGGAATCTTAACCAACGAGGCGGTGATTCCCGTAAGTAATATAATTACATAACAAACCGTTGTACTGTTAACAACATCCAGGTGGATTTCAGCGAATAGTGGCAATACGATTTTGAAACATATTTTTTTATCATATACCCTTCTGGAATACATGAATTCGTATTATTTAAGAGGTAAGATAAATTTTCACAATAAAACATGAATGAATATAATTGTTAACTAATTGTAAGTGATTTATACACTGTTCCATGAAGCTCATCCCTCATTTTATGTGATGCCTACCATACACATTTAAATTCATCTCAATACAAGATCACTACTATTCATTGAAAAAACTAAATTTATTATAAAAGTACTGTGGGTATACAATATATGAAATTAAAATTAAATGTACCAGAAAAAACTGAGATGTTAAGCATAGCGCCAGGCTGCTAGTGCTACTCAGAGATATACCCGTAGTTTCCAAAATTGCTTGCACTCACTGAACTTAACGAGTGAGGTCGTCTCTGATCTGATCGTCATCTCTATGAAGGCATGTTGAGCAGACTCGTATTAGGTACAAAAGGATGAGCAAAATATATCGGGCTGACTATAGTGGGAAAGCTTTATTTAGTGAGGGTCATGGTGAGCATGAACGACACATAAACACAATGGGGAGACCGATGTGACTTCACTATTATTTAATTTGAAATTGGGAAAGAGAGCTTGCATAAATTTATGGGAAGTGTGTCTTCGTAATCGACTTTATAGAAGTATTCGATAATTTTTCTTACATCCATAACATAATTACACTAGTGAGCAACCAAGAGGATACTGTACTCTTGGAAACAACATTTCATCGTATTACGACTTTACAACGAATGGCAGCTGCTTGCTGACAGTTTGAAACCAGAGTATAAAACTAAGGGCTGAATGTATATGATTAGCGATCGAAAGGGATATTACTGCTTCGTTTTCACCAAGACAGTAGGAATATATGACAACATCTTCAAGCATATGGCCTTCAGATGACAAGCAAAACAAAAATGGAATGAGATGAGCATACTTTTATGTGTGCTATTTTTCATTTTGATTTTTAACGACTGAAATACAAAAGTCTAAGTAATGAAATGAATAAAGCTTGAATCACATGGAAAATTTCACGGTAGTTACAATATTATGCGGACGTAATTATTTTTTGGCAATAAAAATTAAATCAAAATGGGTCATCGGCCCAGGAAAATAATGAGGAAAATCTAAGGAATGTATCTTTTCTCTTGAAATGAAAGATTTAGCCTACAAGGAGGAGCAAAGGAAACTCTCATTCCATGGAATATATGCAATGTGGCTTTGAGAGCGATATTTCAGAGACAAGACGAATGGCAACAGGTAAGTAAATATAAATACCATGATTAAATACCTGAACATGAAACAGAATTGAAACAGCGTAGCCTTTGTAAAGGTTCTAATATGTGCTCCGGCGCACTGGTATCGAAACTCCCTAATAAATCTCCCTTGCGTTCCTTTTTTAATCCAAGAAACTTTGCAAAATCCAATCGAGCCAATAAATACCGGAAGAGGAGAGGCGAAACGGAGAAAAAAATGGAAAAGGGGGAGAGAGCCCTGGGCGGCCAGAGAAAGCTCTTATCCGGGAGGGAATTAATTTCGGAAAAATTCGTTCGAACTAGCCATTCGTCCAATTTTCCACCGGTCCCTCTCAAAGGGAAAAGGTTTTTTATTCATGAGCCAATCGGTTTTATTTCATCTTTTATTCGATTTCCTTTCATACTGTGAGGCATCTCTCTCTCCCTATCTCCCTCCTCTTCTCCCCTTCAAACCCTACCTCCCCAACCGTCCCCACCCTCAACAACCAAATCATTCCCTCCATCCCATACCCCACTGACCCCTTCCTCCCTCTCCCTCCCGTCATCCCCCTTCCTCTCCTCCCCGAACGGGTCCTCGGATATCCCGGTAATCCTCACCGCGCCGAAAATCTGATTAGAAAGTGTAAAACAGAGGGCATTCTGGGAAGAATTGATTCGTTTCGCGGTCCCTCCACCGCCCAGCGCTCGCGCTCCCTCTAGACTCACACCCACCCCATTCCCCTCCGAACTCACGCACACGCACACGCACAAACCAATCCCCACCACCCTTCGCCGCTCCCTCACCCCCTTATCATGCAACCTCCCGCAACAAACACCCACCCCGGAACCGACGCCGCCAATAATGAGGTAATTTTATGCATGGGAAAACCCCTTTTCCCCGGCAGTGGCGGCTGCAGCTTTCTTTCGTTGCGTGGCGCGGGGCATCATTGCCAAATTGCGGGAGGCTCGCAGGCCACCCGCCGACGGCGCCGCCGTAGCGGAGAGTGCCCGTTTTTAAAAAAAAAGACAGCCACCCTTCCTTCGCCCCATTCCAAATTCCCCGGGCAGTCGCCCGTGACCCCACACCCCGACCGCACGCTGCCCCACGTGACCGAGTGATGGTAACGAACGTTTCATTACGATCGCTGGCTAACTCATCGCCGGACCGCTCCGCTAATAAGGGACCGGGAGCGGTCCTTTCCATTCAGTCCGCACCACGCACTGCGGCTTCGACACTGATGAGCCTTTTTTCTGCGCTCGTGCGCGGATGACTTGTTTCGCGCGAAGTGTGAGAAGAAGGATTCGAATTGATTCATTCCGAAACCGAATATAATTTCTTAGCGATCACTTGATTGCTTTAGATTAAAGGATGCCTAGAAATGATTTAAGTTTTAATTAATGTATAATTGGAGGTGAAATGAGGTTCTAATAAATGTATCGGGGTGTGTAAGAAGGTGCATCTACATGATACCCTGCAAGACACCATAAAGATGTGTGGCAGGGGGTGAATTCACAGTAAACATGCGTTAGATATCTTGCATAAGTATCACACATCACGTATCACACCCAGGAATCTCAGCGGGCATGTAGTTCATTGATATATACGAGCCACTGGGGCAGTAATATGTATCTTTTCCCAAGCGCCCGTTTTCCACTCGCAGTTACACTTATGAAATAAACGCCAGTAATAATGGGGAGACAGCGTATCCTAGTAGACAGAGCACCGTTCTGTTGACCTGAGGCCAGGGTTCAAATCTGGAGAATCCCTATATGAAAATATAGAGAAAAAACCCAGCGTTTGATTGTGGTTAATGAAGCTTTATGCGTGCATAGTACATGCCGTAGCTCTTAATATTGAGGGAGTTCTTCCCCTCACACCAAATTAGCCTTCGATTTTGATTTGTATTCATGGGCAATAGCGCAGATTATGGACGCCATTAATACTTCTGCGTCATTATTTACAATCTATTTGAGTGCTATTATACTTGTTGGCAAGAACATTTTTTTCAGGTAATGCTTTAAATATACGAGTGTTGTACCCTAACCCTCATTCCTATTTGTTCATTACCGAGATTACCTCTCCAATTACTATCATATCACGAAGATAGAATATCTAAATGAAATACGTGGGTATAATGCTTGTGATGACCGATTCTCACTAAGTTGCATTATTTTCCCTTAAGCAAAACATGAAAAACATGTTAAACCCAGCGCCTACACTTACTACTAGTGCCTTCGCGAACGAAACCATTGGTGTCTTTTATAGATAATAGTTAATCAGCTTATATCTTAGAAACCGGCTATACATACATCTGAACAATTTTAACGACATTGTATCTGCTTTGAATCAAAGTTTGACCACATTGGGCTTGGTCTGAAACATCAATTAGAATAAAGAATTAGCGTCTAAAGCATTGATATATCTCATCAAAACATATTTTAATAAGAATGTAACCCTTTCGTATTTAACACGGTGATTCGACTCATAATTTTAAATTATGCACCATTCAATACAAAAATAGCATTACACCCTCGTACTCACATCCACAAAATTGTCAACAATACAATACAATCATATAAATAAAATTCCTGAAAATCTCCATTGAAATTCTTGATCCCCTAATGAGGTTCTTAAGAAGTCGGGTAAGTTTTTAAATTGACTAGCTCAAGTCAAGGAGTAGCAACACGTAAGAAGCTAGAGGATTAATTTTGTTATATTATAAATCCGGAATCGCCTGATGAGCCAACATCTCCATTGGACCAATTTTTTTGAGGCCATAATAGCTAACAAACACTAGCTGAAATACAGCACAACCAGATTGAGGAGCTTTCTCCATCTCCCTAGGAAATCGAAGGAAAGTTATGCCAACCATTCCCTTGGCTGCATTTTAACAGAGTTCTTATTGAGAAGGAGGAAATAAAGAGTGGCCGGATGAAAGGGAATTGAAATCCGGAATGAAAAAGAAAATTGAAAATCTGGAGCATCGGTAGTTTTTGAGAAAGATTAAACGAGTTTAAATATTGGGAATTGGACAGCGACTGGGCGTATCTGGGGAGTGGATGTAAATTTCGAGCGCCCGTGAGCTCGTCTGTGTGTGTGTGCGTGTGTATTCATATATATGTATATATACTATGTATGAATGAATATATATGGAGTGGAGTGCAGGGGGATAGGAAGTTGCTCGGGTATGGAAGGATTTGAGCGTTAGATGGGACCTATCGGGGAAGGTAGGGGGCGGAGGAGGTAAGAATGGTGGGGGATTAGCGAGAAAGATATACGTCTGGAGGAATCGGGGAGGCAGTTTACGGGAGAAGGGGCGGGGGAAGAGAGGTTTTGGAAGCGGATGGGAGTGAGGGTGGCTGAGGGGGAGGTAGAAATCTTCAGAGGGTGAAGAGCTGAGAGAGAGAGAGAGGGGGGTGGAGTCTGGATGATAGCAATAACCCAGGGCCATATTTCAAGGGCTTTGGATTGCGTAGGCTCGGAAGGGACCTCGAATTGGCGGAGTCGGATGAGGTAAAGGCGCTGATTGGATAGTCTGGGGTCGGGCGGAAGGCCGAGAGAAAGAGAGAAAGAAGGGGTGGGTCCGCAGGGGTCGGAGTGGAACTCAGGGAATGAGGGGGAGAGCTGGGGAAAGTTTCGGTCGGAAAAAAATCAGGAAAGAACGGGGAGCGAGCGGGGAACGGGGCTGAGGTTGGGAGAGGAAAAGCGATGGGAACTTATACTCTGAAGAAATTGAATCTGAAGGATGCCAAAGGAGGAACGGGAGGAAGAAAGGGAAAGTGTTTTTGGAATCTGCGCGGAAAAACAAGTAAAAGTAAGGAAGGGGGGGATAGTTCTCTTCGGGGGAGGATTTCTTATTTTTTTCACCCTTATATCCGCGTGCGCGCGTTTTAATTGGGAAAGAGAGCGGAAAGTGAATTTGTCTCTCCCACTTCTCTCAGCGCCCTTTTCCTTTCCTCTTCAATTTAAAGTTAATTGGAAAAGATCGGGCGATTCAGAAATGTGTCGGGAATTTATTTAGAGTGTCATACTTGAGCAGCTACACAAAGATCCTATGTTTTTTAGATTGCGATTGATGAACATGCATTTCCACAGGCACTTGAATATGATTAAATAAGCTACAGCCATATTTTTGCGCAATAATGTGTGACTTATGGAATACTTTTTAATATCTGTGAATGACCTTTACCTCTCCTCCTTTCTGTTTAAAAAAATATACGGACTGCCAAGGAATTGACTTGGATTATAAAAGGTAGAATGAAACTTTTTATTTCAAACTCTAGATCAGTGATATTCAAGAAATTTCTCCCCTTAATTGACCAGCGTTGCTAGGTTTAATAATGAAATTAATTTGACAAATGTTGCTTATTTCCTTAGGTGGTGAAAGCATTTTATTTTAACAACAGTATGCGTCTGGGGTCGGTCAGAAAATATGAAAAACCGTGAGTCGGGAAATATGAGGGGGTTTCAGAGAAGAAAACTACGAAAATATCATTTAGGACTCAAACTTTCGAATGTTCAATTAGATTATGCTGAATAGTAGAAAATTCTCACCTTCACCATAGTGACTGAATTGCAAAATAATTTCTCAATATTTACGCTGGAAAAGAAAACTACTGAAAAAATTAAATTGTGGAGAATACATCTGATGCAAATTATTTCACAAACTAATTCAACTGCAAGGTTATTCATTAAGTACCAATTTAATTGTGACATACGTTGAAAGCGGCTTGGCCATGAACTTTGATGAAATCCATTGCAATAAAGCCCAGTGCTGTCAGGTAATGCAGAGTAGTTATATCAGAATATGCATGCCACGTGCTATGCACATTCCTTCCACAGTATCGTCCCCGAAGTGTATTCAGCTTCGAAATTTCCGGTAGCAACCGTTACAACCTAGACGCATTCTCAACTCTTCAAAACGTCTATCTCTCCCAATCATTTGTATCCCCAAAAAGTTACTAGACAACTCTGGAGTTCTTCGTGTCCCTTTCCTTCCATCCCTGCGGAGGGAGATTATCCATTCGATACCGCCCTACCCCAGAGCGTTCTATTCCCTCTAATGCAACTCCCCTTGAATAACAACACGCACCCACGCCTCATATATTTTCCCTTTTTTTCGCCGTTCATATCTAAAGCATAATACTGTAGAGGTTTTGATATTCTAGTTCTATTCATTCACCGTTATGTTTGTTAATGCAATATCGTTTTATCTAATGTGCTTTTCATTACTTATCATTCGTTTTTCACCATCCCAAAATGAAAAATTAACAAAATAAAAATTACTCTCAATAGAGTCTACTTATCATTTTGATTCTCGTACCCGTCTTTACCTAGCTTATTTCAAGATCTTATCACGTATGAATGATACATCTTTCAGTGTATGTAGCTGGTATGTGTGTGTGTGCGTCGTAGGAGGATGGCACAGGAGCATTAGGGGGTGTTTCCTGATCTCATTCCACCCAGCGCTCTCGTACTTCACGTTGCCGCCATTCTCTGACGAGCAGAATTACCTTTTGGACCCTAATATTGTCATTAGAACGGAAGGTACGATCGGCAGCGGGAACTTTTCCTTACTGAACTTCTGCTGGTCTGCGATTTCGCAAGATCCATAACCTCCGCACGTGTGCCGTTGGGTCTCCCACTAAGTGCTTACGTTATCCTTGTCTCAAAATATGTGAGTTGGAAATAATTTTAAGCCAAAAAATATTAAACACGACCTAATACAAAGTAGCTGTTCTTCCTACCATATTACCACGACTGCATATGTCTCCGAGACTCATTACTCTGCCGATATGGAGATAGATGAACACTGGGTAGGAACTACACGTCTATAGGTATGCATTTTACAATTGTAAATAAATGCGTGGTTTTAAGAGAACAATTCATCACAACATGTGTGGAGAACGCTACTTCGTGGCAGAGAGGCAGACGTTAGCTGCAGTAGGGATGTCAACGTTTGTAGCATTTGAAATGTGATGCTACAAAATAATAATCAAGTTAAAATGGATCTACCGAGTGCACAAGGAAGAAGTCCTGAGAGTAGTGTGGGGAAAGAGAGGTCTACTGAATGCTTTAAAAAGAAGCCGGGACAACATAATAAATCATATTTATTAAATTGTCCCGGCGTTTTTTAGTTTTTAAACGTTAAAGTTAAAGTTTTATTGTTCGCCGGCCCAGGTGGCGGCTAGGTAAAGTCCTCGCCTGCTAATCCTAGGGTCGCAGGTTCGAGTCCCACCTGGGTGGGTTTTTCTCCACCTAGGGCATGGATGTTTGTCAAGCTCTGTTGGTTCAGCCCCTGGGAAACCTGATGACAGGCAAATGCCTATCGGGATCCCAGGGGTGTATGGGCCAACAGAACAGTCCAGATGAAAAAAAAATCTTGGCACATATTGACTTAATGAAGATGAACAACGATAAGGGAAAAAGTAAAGAGGAAGAAAATTAATGGAAGACCTCGGATTACATTTATGGAGTATGAAGTGGCCTATCCTATGCCTATCGGGATCCCAGGGGTATATGGGCCAACAGAACAGTCCAGATGAAAAAAAAATCTTGGCACATATTGACTTAATGAAGATGAACAACGATAAGGGAAAAAGTAAAGAGGAAGAAAATTAATGGAAGACCTCGGATTACATTTATGGAGTATGAAGTGGAGGACGTGAAGGGGATGAATTATGTTAATATGAAGGGGTTAGCCGATAAGTTCGAGTAGAGAACTGCGTCAAACCAATCTAAAACTTGGTGACTGATGATGATGAGTATGATAGGTATATTAAGTACATATTTGGAATATGATGCATGAAAGCAGAGAGAACATTAAGAGTCGTATATTTGAGATTTTATATACAAAAAAAGTTGGTGACAATACTGGATATGTACGAATGTATAAACTTACAGACTCGGTCACACAGACTGAATTTAGACCCGAAATGTATATTCCTCGGAAGAGATACCGCAAAGTGAAGAAAAAATGGGAGTGCAAAAAGAAAATGAGGTAGCCAAGGAAGAGTGGAATGGAGGGGGTAAATGTTCGCGAGGGAGAGCAGGGGAGTAGCGGGGAGGGAGGGAAGAGGGTACGGGACATTGCGAGAGAGTATTGTGGGGGGTTGGAGAGCTCCATTCTGGGAAGGCGCGGGGGAAGAGCGACACTCCCGAAAGCTATGGCTCAGATGGAGATAAGATATTGGGCGGGAGGTTGGAGAGGGTGCGAGATGGATATGGTCCACAGGGAGAAGATGCAACTGAATGGAGGGGTGCGGAGAGGTGAGGGGTGAGGACTTGAAATGAAGGGTATACGGGAGGAGGGGGTGTGGGTGTGAATGTGTAGTTTGGGAGAAGCACTGGCTGAGGACACTCTCGACTTTCCCTCCACGCATGGAAGCTGGATACATGTCTCCGGCCTTATCTGGCGTCAGATTTCTCCCCTCCCTCCTTCTCCAGCATGGAGTTCCGTCTTTTGAGATGACTGCGCAGCTGGAACGGAAAATATGGCGCTGGATATCTCGCCCGCTGGAGAATTTCGGTTGAATATATACCAGGAAGAGGGTGTGATATATGTAAGGAGTTTTTGTTCGAGATTTATCGCCTCCACGGGATGGGTTCGTATTACTTCCTAGGCAAACTTTGGTTCAGACCGCGGCGCATATATCATGGACTCATGAATGAAGTAAAGAGCCTTCTCGCTTAGGATTGCGAGCCGATGAGTACTCTCAGCTGTAATAATCCGTGGATCCAATGATCACAGACACATGTGAGTTACCGTTGTATTCAAATCAACAGGAGAGTATTTTTGGTGGGATCACCACATTTTTAAGCTCCGGTACCATGTTATTTGTTTTTCTTAGTAGTTAATACTTTCATGTTAGCCATAACTTTTACTTCTAGAGCTATGTCTTTCACACATAAGAACTAACGTTTTCAGTGATAATTGATGTCCAGGAGATGCTAACAATAAATTCACTGACCAATGAGACGCAGGAATATCACAATATCTTTTGCGAAAAAATAAAGGATCTCCTATGCATAGACACTATAGAAAAACGATAAACGCTAAATACCTTATTAAAATAAAAGTATATTACATATATACTTCCAGAAAAATGTGAAAACCCATTTTAGAATTAACAAACGAGTTTACTGGTGACATCTTTCAGTACTCCATGCATACTTAAATTTTGGTTGTCACAATAAGAGAGACCTAAATAAGCAGTTTTCTGACATGGATAAATAAACCTTAAATAATATAATGTACTAATACTGTATCTTAAGCACACTCGCTATT
Source organism: Platycnemis pennipes (assembly GCA_933228895.1). NCBI lineage: Eukaryota > Metazoa > Arthropoda > Insecta > Odonata > Platycnemididae > Platycnemis > Platycnemis pennipes. The sequence continues at coordinate 119,517,946 of OW121850.1, forward strand.
AAAATATTTTAGAAAGATATCATTCAACAACATTCTGATTTTTATGACAATGACGATAGTCTCAGGATAGCACTACGATCAGCATAACGTAAATCGATGCCATTTTCAGAAAACCACACTTTCGATTCTTACGCTTTTGAGTTCGTTATACGTCGCACCCCACACGCACAAGATTGGTGTCATTAGGTGAATGTTCCGGATTATCGGTTGTACACACTTATGACTGTTTCCTCAGGTTAAACTCTGGAGAATTATTACATAACAGGATTGTTATAAAACCAATACAAGTGTATTGAGACCTCCATTACCAAAGCCAATTATTACATAGAAAGGAATAATGATATTCACACTACTCAGATTTTAAAGCTCTAAGACATTGCTAAATGTTATTTGGTGTGAAATAAGTGATTCAATTCTATTACAATTTTTGCTTAGAGTTGGATGTCTTTTGGGGTACTACATTGACAAATACTTTTCAAACAGAAAAAAATGATTAAAGAATGAGTTCTACCATCAATTTATTAGTATCATACAGCAATAAATTTTATATGATCATTCGTAACTTTTGGTGCTAGTGAGAGTGATTTAATTCATGATTTCGTTGTTAACTGCGAACCATCAGAATATATACGCGGATTGGCACATGACTTAAAATTACCGACAGAAGAAAAACAGTGGCAGTATCCAAGTTTAAAAATATTTCCAGTAATTTCTAGGGAAAAATATAAATTATCTTCATTTATAAGAAATTAATTTGAAGGAGTTTAAAACGCAATACTCTTCTGACTACAGTTACATGCAGATAAAATTTATCAGACCATAATTAAGAACTTTTTCGTTAATAAGGAGGTTAGAGAAAAATTCATTTCCATTGCTATCGTTCTGTCGGTGGTTGATGAAAATTCAAATTTCATGAAGAGCATGGATCAATATATTGGTATAAGCCAAGGCATAAAAGAAGACGAGCAGTGATTCTTTTTCTCGGAAACTCCCACATATTTATTCCCAATTTAGATGAAACACCTGTCCCTTCGTCCAGTACGAAGTGTGGGGAGAATAGCCCTCATTCCCCACTTGCATAGCTAAAACGTGCACGCATCACATATAACGCCGGGGCAACACGTGAATAATAATGGGACGGAAATGGATGTAAGTGGCTTGGACGCAATCGAGGGTTTGCGTGCCGGGAGGACTTTGGAGAGCGTACGTAGTCACGCCAAGAGGAGGCTTTCCCGGGAAAGTGGGAGGGAGGAGTCGGTGAGAAGCAAGCGACGGCGGCGGCGGTGTCCAAGCTGCGAAGCGGAAGGGGCCCGGACACGAGCCTTGCGGCATCCATTGCCGTCGCAAACACGTCCGCCCTCAACTCCACGGCGTAAGCCCAGGGAGAGGGCGGTGGGGAGGGGGGAGATTGGGCCTTACCCGCCTGAGCATATTATACCTTAATTCCATTCCGGCTATGGACTCGCCCTAATGCCCTGCCGGCCCCACTTTGAATAACTCAAATCCCAAGCGTCCACTCGCCCTTACTTTGTTCCACCTCGTTATGTCATTCGCCGCATTTTCCATTCGAGCACGGCCAGTCACTGCTGCATCACCCTCTCACAATTCCTTCTGCCCCTGCACATGCTCACCTTCCCCCGTTCCTTCGGGCTATCTACTACCCTTATGCTTTTCTCCACCCACGATCCCCTTTCCTAACTTTCTAAAACATTAACCAAACCGTATTGTAGTCACTCATACGAGCACCATGCTCGCCATTCATGAATCTTATTCTCTCCCAATTGCTTCGATCTTCTCCTTCCACTGATTGGATCAAATCCTCACTTCGTTCTCATCAGCATATTTTACTTTAATCAAAGTAATCATCCATCTGACTCCGGGGAAGGACGGACGTATTGTCGAATGACACGCTGAAATACGCTGATTATCAGAATGGTAGGCGCATCTGTCCAAACTATTGTCCATTGAAAGGGAACTACGATTACTTTCATTGTTCCTGATATTTGGGTAATATTATTGTATTACAGTCAAAAACGAGCGTTGAACAAACAATGGGCTTGTTGAAATAGTTCCATGATATGGAAACTAAGAGGCCTTTTTGATGGACACGGAAAAGATGTAAATTCAATATTCATACTACACCTCTAATAAACAGTACATATCCTCACTTTATTTCTCTACATTACTCATACCTCTGACAAATGGAATGCCTTTTTAAAGCTCATTCTTTAAAATATGTAGTACCATAGATTATGTAAAATAGTATACTTACTCTTGTTAGTACAGTTAGGAATAGACTAATTAATGCCATTCGATTAAGTTATTATAGAAGTAAGGGAAATAGAATTATAGAAAACTTTAAAATTGACGGATATGTAATTATATATCAGCAACTAACAGCAAATATCCATTCCCAGGATTTTTTCGTCTATTAATGAAGTCGGCCAAAAAACAAGTTGATATTCACGGTCAGCTATTTATTGCTTAGAAGAAAATTATAATTGTCCGTCCTTTATCCTCAAAGGCAGTAATTTAGTTAATAATAAATAATGCCTCTAATGGCAAAGAAAGTATTTCTGCAATAAAGATATGTCTACAGATATTAGATTCCTTTTTTCCAAGGCACGGGAGTACGTGCTTAAATTTGACCAGAGTCAGGCATTTATAGATGTTTCCACCTACAGTTCGAGTCTATGAAGACGGCGCTGAGTGATGGGAACCGCATTACCATTATGTATTTGGTATTTTAACTCCTTGGGCAAAAAAGTTTTAAATCTAGGATTAAGAAACTTTTTTACCGAATTTTACGGTGATAATAGTAAAATTATATCTTGTTGAAGTTTTCATGATTGTTGTAGCAAAGAATTTTATTGCTACTCACAATACGTCTGTTACCACTTGAACTAGGGCACTAAAATTATTCCATAAAAGTTATTTGCAGATCATGAAACTCACGCGGCCAAAATGCGTTGAAGTGTTAGTTCATGATGATCATTGTAAATCCATTGCATGTTGATAATTAAAGTAACTGAGCATCATTGAAAAGATTTTGGAACTTAAACTGATAAATATTTGGTTTATATAAAAGCAATGCACTGATAATACAGAACATGCCGGTACCTAGTCCACACCCACCTGGAAGTTTATAAATGTAGTAAAAAGCAGGAGAAAATAAATCCGCATCCGATCTTTCTTCTTCATTTTTAACTGACACCCCAATGGACTTAACTGTGATTTTATGTTTAAGGATATGCGGAGAAGTGTATATGGCAGAGTTCCTAAATGTATAAACTGCTCTCATAGGGTTTCTTATTCGACAGAGCAGATTACAGGCCGAAAAAAATCACCTCCTCTCAGTCACTCAAGCGTATTTCCGAATTTATTTTCTCCTCCCTACCAACAGAGAAATCGTTTAATTTTTTTCTCTTTGGCTTTGACGGTTCATAGCACATCGCCATAGGTTGGAGACACAGGGATAGCGGGGTTGGTAGAGCGTCAAACAATACCAGTACTGCAAATATATTCACAGTTTCCGTGAAGCATGTATTTTTCCTCCCGACTCCCCTACCACTGACTCCCACCATTTCTTCTCACTCCCCTTCTCTCTCCTCCAACTTAATGATATCGGGCCGTAATATCTTCAGAGTGGGACAGGAGGGCACACGCCGCTGCTTGACCACTTCCATCACCGTTCCCGTGGAATCAGTGGTGTGGCAGCGTCCAAAGGAGAGACGACGTGAATCCATGAGGCGGTGGCGTGGCGGAATGGGACGGGACAGAGAAGTGAAGGGGGTGGTGGGACGAAGCAGTGGGAATATATGCACGCACATGAGGGCCTCCCTGGAAGAGGGAGTGTCCTTTTGGCCCGTGGGAAGCGATGCCAGAGGATGGATGCTGGAGTGGGAGGATGAGGAGTGCGACTGTGGAACCAACGGGCGTTTCGTTCCTCGGCTACTGACTTCCGCCCCTGGAGACGCGAATGTCCTGAGGGATGTGAGAGGGGAGGGGGTTCTGGGGAGACCTTCAAGCCTTCGAGCCACTCCATTCCCCACACCCTCGTCCGTCACCCCCTCTTATTCCCCCCTCCCCCACTACAACCCCCTCGGCCGGGTCCCGTGTGTCATTTCATGCACGGTGGGATCGCGTGTTTGCCCCTTGGGGGAGGAAGGGATCAGGATGGGGAGGGAGGGGCAGGGTATCGCGGGGGAGAGAATAAGGTTGAATAGGACCACGAGGTGGGTGGGGTGGCGTCCAGCTCGTGTCTTCACGGTCTATGCTCCCTGGCAGGGTGGGGTTGAGATACTATTAAAATGTACAGTCGGAGACGGCAATAGGGCAGCGAAGTAGAGGAAAAAAAGTACACTTTGAACAGATCCTAGAGGGTGACGGAAAATCTGAATCTTTACCGTGGATGAGAAGGGTGACTGTCCACCTACGATTGAGTGTCTTGACTGCGCTTCGATTGAATAACTTATATTCAGTAACGGCATCCACGCAAAGATATGCATTTCCAAAGTTACCAGTAGCAGTAACAACAGCAAAATGGGTCTGTCCCTCGTTGATTTTTCCATTTACCCAATGGCTGATTACCTAGCGCCCCCTGCCACACGCCACTGCGACAGCTCACAGGGTATTGTAATGATATAAAGGAAAATTAATAGTATTGTAAGTATTGTAATGATGTAAAGGGCTAACGTACAGAAGTTCCTACATGTGGATATTTTGACATAATTGCCTGTTTAAAGTATCCTTAGAAAATGTACAGAGGTTCAAAAATCCAACTAAATTGACAATAGGAAAAATCAGGAAAAATGTTGGAGTTATGATGACAGTTTATTGTTTATGGATAAATTAACGGTCTTCTCCACAAATGGCTTTGAGTGGAATTTCAGCAATTTGTTTAAACTTTCTTTTCGAGGTGAGAACAGAAGACTAAGGTTATTACATAACCTTCACCTTTTAGAAAGGTGGCAGAATCATTCCGAAAAAACAACTTCCTTAGCTCAAATTACTTGAGAACACTGATGACTAACACGGATAGACCCATGATGTGCGTTTTATAGTCCGTTACTGTTATCTTAGTGTCGTGTTTTCCTATTTCTCTTTTCTTGCAACGTTTTGAAGAATTAATCAAACGACAGGAGCTTGAGAGACGGTAAATATGGTTTTGAATAGGAGATAGTGACTGACTCTGGAAATTCAAGAAAGACCCGAGTTAGCCAGAAGTACAAAGGACACTAATTCACAGCGTAACCTGCTAGCTTAAGACAAGGGAGAGTTATCGAGGTAGACAGGAAAGGAGGAACAGCGAGGAGGAAGTGAAGGAAGGGAGGTTGGTTCGGTGGGGTTTTTCGTTTTGTGAACGGAGACAACTTTCGATAAAACCGAATAAGAGTGAGTGGGTGGGATCCTCCTCTTACGTGCACATCTGTATTGACAATGCTTTCACGTTTCGGGGCGCCTTTTGTTCCCCGTAGAAGGGGTTTGAGGCACAGGGCGAGACGCCGGGAGGGGATGGCCAATCCCTCCATCAGGCCGTCTACTGGAGCGGTTTTTTTTATCAAATCCATCCTCACACGCACGTGTTTGCTGAGATGTTCATACATCTTGATAGATATTCTAAGTGAGAGACAGGAGAGAAAGAGAGAAATCTGGAGTGATAATTAAACACTATTTACCCACCCTATCCGCTCTATGGAAATATATAGGTATGTATCTCACCTGTGACTGTTGAGTATGGCTGTCATGAGAGCATACAGAATAACAAATATAAACCTATCATAAAAACATATTGAACGGGATGAATAAGAACGGCAACAAAGTAGAAAGCAAATAATATTTTCTCATAACTAAGTTCAATTAACGTTTGAAATATTATAATCCCAAAAACCATCAGAAGCTAATCAAAGCACGAGAAATAGAAAAAATTACTTTGGGCAGTTTTGTGAACATTAACTATAATTGCGAGGAAAAAGTTACGGTTTTAAGCCACTTTTCCTCACGTAGAGAAAATCCAAAATCTGAGCTGAGGTTAGGCCAGAGATCAATTTTTTCACCCAGCATATTAAAATAAGGACAGGGACAATTTCAAAGAAAATAAATTGCCTTTACCTCCTATCACACGGAGTATGGTTGCTAACAAAACTTTGAGAATAAAAAAATATTTAACGGAGGCTGTTTGTTAATAAATGCTGGCAAAGGCGACTAATGGATCTTACGATGATGTAAATATACAGATTTTAATGATGAAATACAACAGTATAACTCCACACTTAATTTTTAATAATAACCGACCTGGGTTTCGGCAGCTTAGTGCCAATTCATACTAATTAAATGTACAGTCGGAGACGGCAATGGGGTAGTGAAGGGCTAGGGAACACGTAGGGACTCATCTAGGGACCACCTAGAAAATGGCAATTAGTTGCCGAAACCCGGGTCGGTTATTATTAAAAATTAATAGTGGAGTATTACTATTGTATTTCATTATGAATATCACAAAATTCCACAAAGTCATGTCTGAAATGACTTCTTATAAATATACAGAATCGCAATCCTAACTAGCTCTGAAAAAAATGAAGTAAGAAAAATATAAGTTTCTATGTTAATTCCATTGCAGTTTCTTTCCGGAAAGGTTTCCATTTTTTATTAATTAATCGTATTATTTCCAATGACAATCAAAAAGAAAAATTGAGTAACTTCTGTGGCGACACATTAAATGGACGAAGAAGGCAATAAAAATTGGCAGTAGTATTAGCACAAGTGGAGAAGAAAGAAATTGCAAATATAAGCTGTAACCATTCATTAGTCTTCCGTATGATGATGCTAAAGCTACATGTATGGAGAAATGTGGAATATGCACAATGGAATGTGGAAAATGGAATATCTACCAAACATAAATAAGTAATGTAATAAAAAATTCTACGACTTAATTCACGAAAATTAAAGGCAATAATGGATAATCCTTGCTATCTTAAATGAAACCTTTCCTATTGTATTAAAGTAATTTAGGTGAGTATTCTTTTACTTTGACAATTGATGAGTCTAGATGACATTTATAATCTGAAGAGACACTAAGACGGAATCGAAATTCTTGGCAAGAAAGGAGAAAGTTGAACTTTCTGCGCGTCGCAGGATATAGTTAGAAGAGGGGTGGATATTTGAGGATATTGAGGGGGTGGGTTTAATCCAGGAGAATGAGGAAAATGGCTGAAGGGGTGGAGGCAAGTTACAAGTGACCGTCGGAAATTCAAGTTGACGGAAGGTCAAATCAAGGAGGAGTAGGGGGTGGAGGGAGAGCTGATGTAATTGGGACAGTGATCCCAGTCTAATGCAATTTGGTCGTTCGACGGCGCAGGGCGAGAGATGGAAGGAGGAAGGATAAGAGAGTATATTGAGGAGGGAGGAAGGAGAAGGTCCGAAGGGAAGAGAAGATTAAGACCGGAAGCGAGGAGAGATGAAGATCGATAGGATTTTATAAGTCTGAAGCGCTAAACAACCAAATTTGCACTGGGGTGTTTCCCTTCATATTAGCCGTCACTTAGACCCGATTTTATTAGGTGTGGGTGCTGTGATCCTTGTAATATTTTATTTTGCACTTAGAAAGAAATGTAGAGAAACGGTATAGGAATACTATTAAATGAATCCCGACTTAAAACAAAGTAACTAGGGGTTCATTTATGAAGGACTCTTAACTTGCCGAATTTGCAAGTACAGATATTGCAACACAATAGTCTCATGAAATCTCACTTTGAATGCCATAATTGGGATGAATTGTGACTAAGACTAGAAGATTGGTCATTTACAACGAATAAAGAAAACCTGGCAGAGTACGGCCCCTCGAGTTAATAGGGGTCCTTTTAGAAAGGAGACTAAGCGACATCCAATAATGACGCTACGGATGACTCCTAAACTTACATCGGATTTGATGTACCTGTACCCTCCTATATATATAAGACTTTAAGACAACAAGAAAACTTCTTCATATGAGTTAAAATTTATTCCCCTTAATCCACATCATCCATCCACATGTTATCCTACGAATCACCGAAAAGACATAATCGATAGTTGTTGAAACGACGACCAAGGCCAGTGAGGTGACATATTTCATATTATTATTATTCAATAATTAATATTTTTCAATATGATTAATGGTATATATAAAGGGGACAATTTTTAGAAAGTATTAACCTTCTTAAGAGAATTCTGCTGAAAGCACTAAAAAGAATAAGCGACAACTTAATCGGCCATATCTTGAGACACAATGGCCTGATGAAGACAATCGTCGAGGGAAAAGTGAACGGGAAGAACGGCAAAGGAAGGCGTCGTATGAGATATATCGAACAGGTCGTGAAGGATATGAAAGAGAGAAATTATGTTAATATGAAGAGGTTGGCCGATAGAAGAATCTAGTGGAGGGCTGCGTCAAACCAGTCCTAGTATTATTGACCAATGATGATGATTAACCTTTATTTGCCTTTAGATTTTCATCAGACTTTTTTCCCACTCTACTGAAGACGTCTTCATTTTCTACTCGGTCTATTCATTGTACATTTGAATTCACCAGGTAGGCTTAACCAGACATAGTCTTCTGATTTCCGATTTCTCAACTAAATTCTTCCCATAACCAAATGACAACGTAACTTAGACGTTGTTCATGCGATGCACTGATATCCTAGTCAATCTCAGATTCGATTCAGTTGCCTGGAATATTCCGAAGTTGAGATTCAACTATGAAAACTTAATTTTTTATTAGATGTTTTACAAATTTTGGATGTGTACTCCAGTCGAGACCGTACTAAAACAAAACATCTTTCTTTTACTTTTTCTTTGGAGCACCTACCCACGATTTGAAACGATACTCTAGTCTCATGTTACCATATTCCAAATGCTTCAAATGAGTTCATGAGTTCAAGGCCTCCAGCCCTATAATTTGAAGTTGCTAATTTTTTTTCAGATGCTGATTGCCATAGCTATTAGGTTATTGAAAAAGGTGTTCTTTTTCGTGCTGGTAAAGTTTTATGCTGGCGAATGCCAACAGGCAGTCTTAAATAAGTTGTCTTTATGGTCCATGCTATGGTTCAAAATGGCCTATGCTTCCCTATTTTAGGGGCTATAATGATATCTCTTCTATAATACAGTTTCTAAAAATAATTTTGTACCAAATAAATCTATGGCTTGCTTTAGCAGAAACATTATTAAAATATAACACCAGCCTACTATCAATTTTAGTTTATAAATTGAATAATCAAAAATAACCTAGGTTTCAATACTCCACAAAATTTTTAATACCTCCGAACCGGTTTCAACACACGTGCCAAAGGACTAACATAAGGGGAAGATTCAAGGGCAGTCCCACGAGAATAACACGTAGGTATGTGTTGAAAACGGTTGGGAGACATTAAAGGTCTTGCGGAATACTACGAAGTGTAGTTATTTCCGACTATGGAAAAATTCCGCCAAGTAAAGACCAATGTTGTTTCTATAATCCAAATTGAAGTTTTCCCAAATTGAAGCTTATCCTTCTCTGAAGCCATTATGCATGTGGAACATGATTAAGGACTCGCATGGCACATCAACTATTTTTTGTTTATATGTCCGCTGTTTTCAGATATGTTAATCTCCTCTTTCCTTCCAAGAGCGCATTAAAATATTCGATATCCTGGAGGTGTTTTTAAGGATCCTAGAGGAGATTTCAAAACGTAAATTCCAACAGTCAAGGTCTGAAAATGAAATAAATATCCATATCAAAATATCCAGAAAATTTAGAATTATTTCGTGGCAGATATAAATAATTACTTATTCAGATACTCAGCGCATTCGTGTTGAGATTCGTTTAAAAATTACCGTTCAACATTTTCATTGGTGATTCATTGGAAGTGAACCTCCAGTTAATTGAGACAATACTATTCTGGACCTCGGTCATTAATGGCATAGAGGCTGGTATACGAAGGAAAATCACTTTCTATGCATTGCTGACTTAAAACTCTTATAGAGCAAAGCAGTTGGCGTTTCATCATTGGATTTCATGTAATTTGCTCCTAGATCATTGACATACTCTATAGATCTATGACATGTGATTCTCTTCCTCCCATAGACTTCATGCAACGAAGAGTAGCATTTTTATTCCAACTCGCAAGTATTCCATTGCATCAAAATGAATCGGAAAGCGTATAGAGAATTGTATATGTTTTTCCATCCGATTTTTAACTGAAGTGGTACATCTACATCTACGTAATACCCTGATAGCCTCCGCGAGTGTGTGTGGTTTTAAGGCCGATCAGTTTATAATGGGAAATCGGTGCCGAAGCCGGGATTAAAAACATTTTCCTTGAGATTAGCGTCTAGTACTCTAACCACTCCACCAACCCGATCAAAGTGTATCCGAATATCAGCATTTGGAATCGGCTAAGGAGATTTTACTGAAGGTAGCTAGTCATGTGGTGATGAGATATGCCATCAAAGACGTGGATCGCCTTAGTTAAATAAAAGAAACAAATCTAGGCACTCTAGTCAATGCCTGGTTTTCACGCTAAGTATTTAGTATTTATCACGGAGATGGATCCGGGAACTTGCCGAGCGTCGTGAGTCCACCACTGGGACTTCAGTGGAGGCGATCAGAGAGCCCCAGGTGGGGGGTGAGAGATAGCAGCAGCGATGCTAGATGGGCGCTGCGCACTCTAATCAGCGCGCGCGCGCGCATAAACGCAAACACACGCCCACGCATCCCCCAGCCGCAGCGCTCCAAAGGAAGCGAGTCCGTCCGTCCGTCTTTTGAGGCCGACTCGGGATAAATTAAGATCGATAGAATGCGAAACGTCCGAGGGAAGACGATGGAATCAAGAGAGGAGGAGACTAAATAGAAACAGGGGGGGGGGGTGGGGGGGGGGCGAGCGGTGTGGATTTGGAGGTGTGGCCGTTGGGATGGCGGATTAAGAGGTGGTGAGGGAGAAGGGAGGGTAGTCGGGGTGGGGGTGTGAGGGGTTGGGCAGAGTGAGGCAGGAAGGGTGTGGGGAGGAGGGGGATGGAGGGAGTGAGGGTGAACTTGCACGTTTGTGTGTGTGTGTCTCTCTCTCTAAAGGAGGACTTGGAAGGCGTAATTGAGTTCCGCAAATGAAGGAACGGACCACTACGGAGTTCATGAAATCGGCCCGGACGCAGGAAATGAGGCAAGGACGGGAGTATGAGGGACGCCAGGAAACGGGGGGGAGGGGGTGGTGGTGACAGGGGGGGTCAGGGGGTTTAGTAAGTGCTCGCCAGGGCGGGGGGAGGATGAGGATTAGCTCTGAGGGGAGGGAGAGGTGTAGGTGTTCGGTGGAAGAGAGGGTAGACCCCGTTTTTCGAAAGTGAGGAATTAAATAGATTGACGTCATGATTTCGGTTCGCTGGAACAGTAGCAGCATGTGATTTAACAGAATGGAGGGATGATCTAAAAATAGCGTCGAAAACTAAATCAAACCACAATTAGACTCACTGATATATCTCCTAAGCTATTTTAAATTTAAAAAAATAGCATGGTTCTTTAAAACACGAGAAGAGCCTCACTCAAAAAAGGATAAAATAAACTTGATTATTCCTCAGGAGGCAAATTTTTAGAATCCTTGCACTTAATGAATTCCTCAAACTGAAACAAGTTATCCAAAAACTAAGATTGGTGCTTTTCCTGGGAACTGTGTTTAGAGATTCCTGCGGAGTTTCCCTCCAGATGAGATCCTCCATATTGGCCAAATTTCAATACACGAGTCGGGTGGGAAATCCGAGAGGAATTTCCACTCCTTATCAAAAAATAAATATATGCGTTTCCACTCCAGTTTTATTGAACAACCTACCAAGACTAAGAACGATTATTATAATTTTCAATTTATTTTTTAGGCTCACCTTCCACGGGGTGATAAAATCAAACTATTTGACATAGTTTACTATAATAATAATATAATAAAAATATTTATTTATCCTATGAAACAACTATTCGTGAGTGATATAACACCATACGTGATAGTATCTTACTCATGAATTAGTGAGTGAGTGAGGTGCTGAGATGAACACGCTGATGTGAATAACGGCGATAAAAGATATAGCTTCCCTGAACGAGCTAGTGTGTGATACGGTTTTTTTAATACGGCTTAAAGAAGAAATAACTGGTGCACTCAAAGGGTACTATATAATAAAGGTTGCTTAATGGACCAATAGAGCAGGGAGTACCTACCTGTATTCAAGAATATATTTTTAAATGGATGCCTTTGAGTATCAGAAACGAAAACAAAGAGTTTACTACACGTGGCCAAAATAAGTTGTTCCGCTGATTTATATGTGAAAATACGAGTGTGTGAAGCGGATTTCGGAGATCTGTATTATTAATACATGCTCCATTGCCAAAGTTAATGAGTGAGGAAATCAAGGATAGGGGTTAATCTTTTTCATCCTACTTCAACTTATGCTAGAAGCTGAAAATCTCTTAGATAGAAATAGCAGTGATCACGCCCAGAATCTAATCATAGAGTTTGATTGTTCAGTATACTTGTGGACAGGATTGATTGCATGTTCCTACCTCATTACACTTTTAAAATCTCATTTTCCTTACTATGCTTAAAGTTCAAGGATGCTAAGCGAATCATTTGTACCATAGGTAAATAATTTCTGGCGAAGGTTTTCGCGGCATTCCGATGATTATACAATGCTTTCGGGAGTCTTCCGCTTTTTAATTCTGTTAAAATGGCGACATTTCACCCACTCTACTGCGGGCGTCCTCAGGCCAGGATGAAGTGAAAATGCTTCAAAGTTGACGCTTATTCATACTCGTCTTAACGTGCTCCGCAATGACCGATTTCTCCCCTTGTCCGTTTTTGAGGGCCCCAATTGTTCTTTCATTTGGCATTGTACAGCTCTCTTTGTTTGCCCTACGTAGGATTTTCCACAGCTGCAAATAACCTCGTAAACGTCTTCGTGGATTCCGTGGATATGATAAAGCCGCAATCGAAAAAAAATGGTTCTTCGGCTGGACCAACAGAGCGATAAATCCAAGATTTTAGATCCTGTCGCACGTGCTGTCATCCCCCACATTGAAGGAACCACGGAGAAAATATCGCGAGTTCTCGCGAAGCATAATATACTAACTAGATTCGGATGCGACAATAAATTATCCAGTCTCCTCATCAGAGCGAAGGATCGCCTCCCGTCCGGAATCCACGAAGACGTTTACGGGGTTATCTGCAGCTGTGGAAAATCGTACGTAGGGCAAACAAAGAGAGCTGTACATTGCGCAATGAAAGAACACTCACGGGCCCTCAAAAACGGACAAGGGGAGAAATCGGTCATTGCGGAGCACGTTTCGATGGAACCTAACCACTCCGTGAATTTTATGGAACCAAAAAATCCTCACGAGGGATAAGCGCTATTTCCCTAGAAATATAATGGAAGCAATTGAAATTTCCAAGAGGCCCAACAATATGAATAGAGAGGATAGCTACCCACTCTCCAACGCTTGCAAACGAGTATTCACACGAACATAAACAGACAATCAGCGAGCAGCGGCCACCTAAGACGAGTATAAATAAGCGTCAACTTCGAAGCATTTTCACTTCAGCCTGGCCTGAGGACGCCCGCAGTACAGTGGGTGAATTACGTCGCCATTTTAACAGAATTACAAAGCGGAAGACTCCCGAAAGCTTTTTACAATCATAGGTAAATATAAATACTGGTGATTCAATTTTGAATTCAAGATTTATCCAGAGGAAGAAGCCCTTTAAATCAATGCACTAATTTCTTTTAGTATTTTTCTTTCAAAAACAAACTATGTCTTCCAGTATGGGGGTCTTATTCTTGAACATAAGTTTTTGCCAGACTATGACTTGCCATCGGGTCGAGCCTAGCCATTGTATTAATTGCTGAATTATAGAAGTAATTTATCCTCATTTTTAAGTAAATTGGTTTATAAATCTGCTGATTAAGGTCAATAGAAAAAAAGACTTCTAAAACGTTTGTCCCTTTTCCTTAAATTGAACCTTAAAATGCCATGCCTTCCCCAGTGAGCAACAGTTTTTCTTAATTCTCTTAAGTCCTTGACAATTGATTCATCCACCAGCTCTTCCCCAACTCGTTGTTCTAGAGAAGGGAAAGAAAATCTTCAGGGTTTGGTATCATCGTCACTGTTATTTTGCTGTTGTCCGGAAAGTTCTATCAAGTTTAATGTCCAATGGCATATTGCAATTAAATTTCAATTTGAGCCGTTCCCCAGGATATTACGTCGTTTGCACGCGGTCTTAAATGGCAGGGGGAAAATTAATCAAATGCCATTCAAAAGCCTGCGTGCGCTAATTCCCGGGCTGGTCGTCGTTCATGGAATTGACTGCCGCAATCCCGAATGAAGGGGTGTCTTAATCCCTATACGGCAAGGAATAAAGCTTATTCCCCATTACGAAGGCCCTTTAATCCCGTTCGGCCCCACAGTCTGCTCAATCCTCCCGAATACATTCATCTTCCAGGCAATCCTGAATTCGTGGCCATTTCTCTTATTCCCGGAATTGAAGCGTAAACTTTTTTAAAATCTCAGAACTCCATAGTAACCCTTCAGCTTATTTCATTTCTCATTCATATTTATATTATTCACGTGGTGAAATAGTTTATCTATTCAATAGGCCAGATACAGTAATCAGGTCAATAATGCGCCAGCTAGACAATCCAAAAGTTTCGAGGTTCGAATCCAACCTCAGGCATGGATGTTGTGCTTGACATATGAACCGAATTAGCTTTTTTACTGGACAGTGAAATATAATCTCAGCAGTTAAAGTACCATAAAATCTAATTATTTTCATACCATCACTCTTCAAGCTGCTGTAATCAAGGCATTGTGAAAAGATTAATGCCTCATGGAATATATTTTTGGAGGAAAAAGAAGCCTTATGCTTCGTTTATCGAGAGAATTATATTCTCCTCATTGCAGTAAATAAAAACTTCTCTTTTCCGTTGCTCTATGATTCACTCCATTTTAATTTTTCGACTGTAAAATTCGGTCTATCGAACTTGGAGATACGGGCAGAGCTAACGCCTCCAATGATAGCTTATGGGGAGAACTGCTTTTCCACTTGTGCCATTAAGCACTTCAACTCATATCAATTAAATACATCAAATAGTCGCTGTGGAGAAATTTCACACTTTTCAGTCATTCATGTCCCTTCTTCTGATGATGAGTGATTCGGATGTTGACAGGAGGGTATGTCTTTAAATAGCTTAGCGTTAGTCACCCGTTCAGCTTCGTTTTTAGCTAAATTGAAATTTCTGCACAAACCGTCGATGTAAAAGCAGGATTGAATTTATTAAATAATAGTCGGTGCAATGAAATGTGAATGAATGGGGACAAATTATGAGTTAATGGTTCCCAGATGTGGTTCGAGTCCCTGGGAAATTTGATGACGAATCCGAAGTTTAAAAGACTCCCAGTCGCATGACCATGTGCAAACTCGGTTAAGGCAAAGACAACGACAATGGAAGATGCCTATCATTAAATCTCTTTATAGATGTCCCTAGAGACGACGAAGATAAAGAGCGCTATGGATTGAAAAATATAGTAAGTAAGTAAGTCACCCTAGCATATTATTGACCCGAAACAACGATTGAGAAAATATTAAAATTTTAGGTTGGGAGTTTCCGGGTTACTCTGCTGTGTTATTCCAATATTACAATCTATGATCTGATGATTATCCTGCAATGGGTACGAAAAGTTACCTTCCGAATAGTGGAATAACGCAGCAGAGAAACCCAGAAACTCCAAACCTACAATCATATCGCTGCGAAAGCCTTCAGCAGAAAAATATTAAAATCTTTACTAATCTATCTAATCAAGTAAACGACGCATCATGGGAGTGGTTTTAGCCACTGCGATTTTATCTTTACTCGATAAATGTTGGTCACATATCACAGTATTCACTTCGGGATTTTTCTTTTACTGCTATAAAAACGAATGGTGGCAGTTACTAAACCATCAGACGAACTCAAAGACGTTTAGAACCCACATTACATCCGCAATGTGACTTTCTTAAAGTTAAAGTGTTAAGTTGATTCAAATGGACCCTTATTCTCATAATGCCTGGTTCAATGTTCTGCCCATCGAGGTTGCTCATACAGCCTCACGGCTCAAAAGCTCGTATCCAAAACCCTAATGTCCTTCGTAAAATGTAAAGGGTCCTTTAGCAACGCATTTAACTACAGTTTACATCAGCAACAATTTTACGATAAACAATCGTTCTAAAAAGAGAATTTTTAGCATTGCGAATATTGACGAAATGAATTCCAACTGAATTGAAATATTTAAAGCAGGCACGAAAATCCATTTG
This sequence comes from Platycnemis pennipes, assembly GCA_933228895.1. NCBI lineage: Eukaryota > Metazoa > Arthropoda > Insecta > Odonata > Platycnemididae > Platycnemis > Platycnemis pennipes. The sequence goes on from OW121850.1 coordinate 119,534,271, forward strand.
GAGAAAAAAAAACCAGTTTAACATGTTCATAATAAAATGTTAGGATTTGGCTTCTATCAGTATTATACGCTTCGATTCCTAATTTTAGCCTATTCAAAACCGTATCCGTATGCCAGTAGTCTTCTCTCTTCCTAAGGATAGATAATTCCGCCAAAAAACGAAGACAAAATCACTCAGGAATAAAAAAAAACTTGGGAAACACTCACAAGATTAAATGTTTGACACGACTATTATTTTGCATTCTACACCATTCGTCAGGTGACCTGCCGATACTGTATCGTTATTCTGCGTGAATCTTTCACACGGTATCGCATTTATCTCCAGGATGTGTACGATGACAACAGCTGAATTGCAGTGATAGATCACATAAATGCATCGATGGGGTGGATGCTGGGTCACTGGAATAGTCGTGTTCATCCGGAGTAATATCAATTCCACACGGCCGATATTACGAGGGACCACCCAAGATATCTTCAGGCCATGCAATGCTTCTCGTTTCCCATTCGGGGCGACACATAAAGCCAGAGTGAAGGAGGACGCGCAGGGAAATATCCTCCCTCCTTCCCTTCGGTCTCATCTCGGCGCATTACAGAACGCGCCGTATGTCGCCGTATCGGGGAACACTGAGGGGAGGCGAACGATGAAATGTTTTACGGGTTACGAGACGGGTTGGTGAGAATGGGACCAGGCCGGATTAAGCAGGCGAGAGGGGGGAAGAGGGTGAATACCCCGTCATAAGTGGTTTCCTCACTTCGACCCTTCCCACTCCAAATGGACTTCTTCGCCCGCACTCAACCACTCCCTTTCTTTCATCTCGCCTCCCTCGTTTTTTTATTCCCATAATCCATTTCGCCTTGGCGCCCTCCCCGGCTCGCTTATTCAATCACGCGATTGACTCCCGCGATTGAATGAGCCTGAAGTGGACTGCGTGAGACTGGGGAGGGATGGCTGGGTGTGGGTCTCACACACTCTATAACCCTCACACCCTTTACATCTCCATAACACAATCAATATGCATACACATACACCCAACTCCTGCTCAAACACCCGACATATACTCACCCTTCATCCAGACCAAGCCATCCCTCCTCTCTCCCTCCCGTTCCCACTTCCCCCTTCCCGTCATTCAGCGGACGCTTACCGATTTCGCCTCTTCACCCTCTCCCATTTGCGACCAGGAGGGGGTTTTTCTCACCCCCTATCCTTAGTAAAAATGACGTCATCGTCCATCCCCAAATTAATTCTACTCTATCCACTACACGAGCACGGTCCAGCACCCTTCGTTTCCATCTCCGCTTTCCACCCAACGAATGACAGCCACAAGGATATAGTAACGAATCCTTCCCACGTGCTCGTTGCTAGACAAAATTCGAGATGAAACCAATGTTCATCAATTTAGAATTCCGTCAGTCTCTTGCCTGCTTTGACCAGTTTAATCAACTGTATAGTTTAGCACTGCAGAGTGCGCGCATTGTCGCATCCTTCGAGAATTTGTGGTTTTTGGATATTTCCCGTGGAAGTACCATGACATCACAACTTCTTTATTGATTTCCTGAATTTGCCACTCCAATAAATCCAAGGCATACACTTTTTCGATCAGTGAAACGTGCGACGCTATTTGAGAATGAAAACATAGTATTCTGGCACTTAATGTCAGTTTTCAAGTTGAATTTCATAAAAGAAATTCCAATGCCAAAATGCCAAGCATCAAATACCTTTTCAGCTGTTCATACTCAACCACTTAATCCTAGTAATTCGTTGAAGAATTAGTCTAACCTTCTGAGTGTCACGGTATGGCGAGAAAAAATACTTATTTTAATGCTGTATTTATCGCCTCCAAGTTAATAAAGGATCAGTTATACTCAACGTTGATTAAGGCTACAATAAAGCACACTACCCTTCATTCCTATTTAATCTTGGGTATTTAGCTTTTATTTCCCAACAACTTCTTAATGTGTGAGGTAAAGAAGCCAATATTATAAAAGCATAACCGGTGAAAAATGGATTCTTGACCTACATTTCATTATCAATATAAAAAAAAATACAATGATATTATATTGGCTGAATAATTTTGACCATGAAGTATGCAGAGGATTAAAACGGGCATAAGCACAGAGATCAAGCTAGATAGAAATCATAGATATAAAATTAACACCCATGAAAAAGACCATCCTTTTTCAAAAGTTATAGAAGTTTAATTTATTTTCGGTACAGATATCTTAGCCTTTACCAATAATTTCCGTATATACAAAAATAATTGCTCCTTGCGTATCACACTGTAGCAAAGTACAAAGTAACTTATTCTATCGTCATCACATCTAAGGCATTTCTGTCAGCGCACGTGGGAAATATCACATAAAAGTTTGTGAAAGGGTTGATGATGATCATTTGCTTCCTATACGTAATTATTTATTCTTCAGCATAAATTTTGACTTGCCTCCAGACATACTCGTCAATTGGAAATGAGGAAAAATTTGCTTGACTGACTGCTCTCGACTGATTTCAATTGGTTAATCCCTATCATACTTACTTTTGGTTTCGCTCTCTAAGAACTCAAAACAAAGAATGATAACTTTATAATTAAGAATCCCTTCAGCTTTTCCTTTCCATCTCTCATTTCCAGCACCGAGTAGAGCATTCAAAAGAAACCTCTTCCAAAAAGACTAATCAGTGTATTTGAAGACCCATAAAGTATGATATTTGAACATGCTTTTCACTATTTAGTAAACTATTGCATGCAGAAAGGTTTGATCTTATTTTCTTTCCCCCCTCGTAAAACCGGAATTTAATATGGCCAAAACTGCATTGATTTCTTTTACAAATATTTGTATAAAACTATAATATTTGGTGCATGCAATTTAGATACCTCTAGGCAGTGCATAAGAGTTGTAGAACATTTCTGGTAATTTTGGAATGTATGTTATAGGAGAGTTACATAATAATTGAATAACTATTCAGCAATTATTTCATTTAAATTCTTGTAAAATATCCGGCGAGAGGCAAAGCCAACAGAAAGTGATGATTTATCAAAAGAATACTCGTAAATAAGAAAGAGACCTTTTACTTCTAATTTGGAGACGTATTTATATTATACTGCGAGTACATAGGACTCAGATGACATTTTTATCCTGTATTGAATGACAGACACTTAAAAATGCATCGAAATCTCCATCATTCTGTGTAGGCTTACATATACTGAGTACCTGTCTAGAGTGATGATAGCATTAAATTAGCTATATTACGAAACTGCTTCGAATATAAGGTGAATTTGAACTAACAGTTACATCGATTAAGAAGTTACTGTCATAAAAATTGTCTTGCCGACGGAGTGTATGCCTGGTGTGGAGTTACCCTCTGCTACGCAATGCCATTAGAAAAGATGCAAACGATAACAGCTGACTACATTTTTCTAATTGCCTAGAATATTATGTTCAAGAACATTATATGTCAATAGATATTAACTTTGTACAAAAATCTATTGTAGTTTGGTCAGTTTTTAGAAAATTTTCAGGATATTACTAGTTAACCCCCTAATAGTTTGAATAAATTTGTTTACGTGACGGTATTTTAATATAAAAGTTGATAAGATATTTATAATGCTTTTATCTTCATGATTGCTGATGAATGGTCTATGTAATTTTTCCAGGATACTCCACGTTGGTCTTCAACTAAAGTAACAAGTATCAGGTACAATACAATAAAAAATATGCTTACAAACTTAAAGAAATTAAACACTTTGTCAATTTCTATGAACATTTTAAGACTTACCATACCTGATCCAAGACCAGGTGTGGTTTCCCTGCTCGATGACCTGAAAAGAGAATATATTGACATTTACATAAATGCCAGTAGGCTGCATCGGAGGCATAGTCATGCTCGAATTAATATAATGATAATGTGTCTTTTAACCAGTTATACCTAGATACCCTTAGAGTAAAAATTGGACACTGTAATCATAACTTACTACCGTGGAATGTAATATTTTCACTCAAACTATTTCTCCCGATGAGTTTTGGTTTCAAAAATTTGAGCAAATAAAATTTCCCTATCTCTAGCCTTTTGCGCCTTGAATTCAATTTCAATCCTCCGGAAAACCAAGCTTCACCAAGGTACTAAGAGAAGTTCAGTGTACTTTCACTATTCACGCGTTTGTTAGTACGTAAATACTAATGCTCAAGACGTTATGTATTTAAGATAGCGTCGTAGACCTTACGGACGAAGAATGTAAATACTCAGTCGTCTCTGTCCTAACCAATAGGCTCCTACCCAAAAGTGCCACTCATGGGACGCGTCCCATCGGTTTGGAAACACTGCGCTAGATTGAGTATTACAAAATAAATCTGAAATGCTTGATAAATCCTTGTGATATATCTCCTTCAGACATTACTGATACTTTGGGATGTTCTTAAAAATATACCTCAGTATTAATATATTTTATCTACGAAGGATTATTACAGGAAAAATTTGTATTTTTATCGCAGTTTATTTTGACCAGCGGGGATTTATTTTTTAGGTAGTCATGTAGTGCATGAATGGTGATCATTTACATTTGTCATTTTCTTAAGAGCTGGATCACAGGAAATCTGTATATGTAATTTGTGGCTAGCTCACGTATATCTCGCTACAAGGATTTGTAGAACATTTTGAGAAAAAACTAAAGACTGGAGGCACCAAACAATGCTTTGACTGCTATGTGAGAAAAGAAGGATAAGAATAACTTTAAGTAACTATATCTATGCATTAAAAAATTAAATGCACAATACAATTTTCTGAGTTTACTACACATTTATTTGTTTATTCTTAAACACATCTGCGCTAATTCATTCATGCAATCAATCAGCTGATAGCATTACAAAGGGCAAGCTATCCTTCTACACTGGAGCCTGCAACATCTTGCTGTGATACCAACTACCTTGTGTCAAGTATAAATTAAACTAATTATTTTGTCAAATTCTATTCTTATGTTAATTGTTTGACCATGATAGCAAGCCCCAACCAACGTAAGTAGCCTTAATACTTGCCTCAATCCCCCTTCCGTTAAATCCCTCTAAATCCTCACTTCTTCTGCCAGCTCTAATGCAAACCAGAATACCTATTTTCTTTTCTATCCTATGCTTACATTACATTTTGATGCATATCGTCCTATTTAAGTCGATAATACCACTAAAATATTTTCATGCATGTATATTCTTTTGTTTAATTTATAATACTAAGATTTTTCCATGTTTACTCTTTTTATTATCTCTCCGACAAACTTCCTTTTTGCCTACTGCCATTTTTAACACTTCCTTAATCGTCTTTTCCTCCACTGCGCTGAGCCCTTCCATTTAATATATCAAACTCACATCTCATACCTCAAGGACCAGATCCCAGTTCTTCACTACGCACAGGATAGTGTTACCCACATCGTACCATTGTGACAAGAAATGCAAACGCATAATCAGCATTCTTCTAATTTCACTCTTGTTACCTCAAGTCGCTAGTTTATATTTGTGTAGAGAGTCCAAGAGCAAGCGTAGAAAATTTTATATCTAACAAGAGATTGGCTGCGTTGGTCATGGTGACCAACGCAGAAGTCATCGTAAGAAAAAAAATATTAGAAGACGAGGTTAATAAGAGAGGCCCTCGAAATTAGGAAGCATACAAGCAACTTCAATAGAGACCAAGGACAAATGATAAGCTCATCCTGGCTTCCAGTTATTCCGAGAACCAAAAGAAAAATCGAGAAATCCCCACCTCCATCCTCATCCCCTCCCCCACCTCCCCCTCCGTGAGAATATAAATCAACGCCAGAACCAAGAAATGTTACTCTGAGGAGAACCAATTACTCTGAGGAAGTCTCCAGCCACGGAGACGAAACCATCGGTTCATTTTTACACTATGACGCGGGTTTACCCAAGAAAAATATGTGTTATTAACCAATCAGCGATGATACCCACCTACCGTAGACCCTCGACCTTTGGCCTAATAAAATAGACTATCTTCAGGTCAACCGGAGTTGAGTGGGACGTTAAAATAGTCCTTGTGTCTGAATGCAAAAGAGTTCGATGCACACACACGCGTTCTATTGAGCCTTCCACCCCCGCCTCTATTATTGAGCCCTCTCCTTCGCAAAGTGAGGGTGGGGGCTGTTTAATGGGGATGCAGAAAAGGTTAACGGTTTGGCTGGGAGGAGAAGCGAGAGGGAGGGAGGAAGGAAGGAAGACATTTCGGGCGTCGCACTGCCAGTTGGACTATGAAGAGAGGCGGAGGGAGCGGGGGCGAGTATCACTCAGCTTCCTTGACGAAATGCAACGGGCGACAAAAGGAGCAGAGGTCCGCAGCCGCATAGTCGAGTTGCGGGGGCGTTTAAAAACGCACATTGGAACTCGGGAGGGGGAGTACAATGACAGAGGCCGGGGGTGGAGGGACGCGGCTTGCGAGTGCAGCAGTGGAGAACGCGGGGGCGTGCGCGCATCGAGACGGACGCAATGAATTGTGGGGCGGAATGCGGGGGTGGACGATCGGGATGGATGAGGTTTATATTTGCGTGGGCGTCGGCGAGGGGGTCAAGACGGGCAGGGAGGGGTTTCTGGTTCGAAGATGAGGCGGGGCGCGGGTGGGCGGGGTAACTCCTCAAAAGACTAGGCGGCAGCCGACCCCTGGGCAAGCTAAACCTATATTTTTAGAGGCTATTGTTAATCGAGGGGAGGAAGGAGAGGTGGGGGAGACGTGAGGAGGGTTGGGGGTGAGGGAGGGGGAGCGAGTTGTGTTGGAGGGGAGTTGGGGGTGGGTGGGGGAGGCTCCCCTTCAAACGACAGGAAGCTCAATTGCGGGCGTGCGGCTTTCGCGAGTAAGGATCGAGGTGGACTGCGAACCGAGAGGGGCGGACGGTGGGTGGATAGGAGGAGTTGGTTCCCCTCGTCGACCGCGTAAAGCATTCTTGGTATGGCATGAATGCCCGCGAAGGCTAAAGTTGCTCTAGACTTGAGGCATGCGGGTGGTTTTTTGGACGTCTGGAACCCCCCCTCGACCGTAACTGAAGGTATCAACCCGTCGAGTGCGAAATCCCGATCGTCCTGATCCCTTGTAGCCTCCTTTGGATGACTTACACTGATATATCATTGCATTTACACATTTATCATTCCCAAGAAAATTCCAAGGGAAAGAATTCTACATGAAGATCACCTAATTTGGTGACTTTTTCCTTAAGTTTGACTAATAGCATTGCTAAGGAGTAAAGAAGAACGAGAAAATGAATTATTTTTCTTTCATGTCTGAAGTCAATTAAGATCTATTCGGACTATAATCTCACCTACAGCACCACATGCTTGTATATCATGCACAAACACACAAAAGAGCTTTTTAATGTATAAAATACGAATAAATAAAAAATAATCAAGAAGTACAGAAGAAATGCGCTTTTTTCCAAATCAAAGTATCCACTTTAGAATGCATCACTTCTCTTTAGATAAGATTAGAGAAATATAATGAGGATAAGAAATGTACATTTTTTGACATTTTAACAATGACTGCATACACCACCTACTTTCACCAAGCCTGAGTGTAATTTTTCTTAGATATTTCTTTGAATGTTGTGATGATAGTCAACGTTGCAGTGTCTGTTCAGAATGACGATAATTTGAGCTATTGGAGTGAATTTTGTGTGAAACTGCCGTGCTCTTTTTGGTGATTTTAGCCGAGTCAATACAGAGTTTAAACCGACTGTATAGACACTAAAATTACAATTGCTTAGCATTAGCATTATAGTTATTTATTGTCGTTTATGCGCACCTGGTGTGAAGTCAGCCCTTACCCCACACCCATGTTAGAGTGTAGGGTACTACATGTATCATTGTAAATGTAGACGAAACAATAAGCCGTCGGATGTATATAGATTGCTCCTTCCATTTTCCTTCCAGCACTTACAATTAGGATGAGTTTAGGAGATGATGGGGAGTGCAAACTAGGTGAAGAGGGAAGACAAACAATGAAAAGTTGATCATAGTGGTAAGACTAAAATCTAAAATCGGTAGGCCACCAAGTATACTGAAGGAAATATGCAGAGAAATATTCACTGGTGACAGTGAATCAGTTATTGTTAAGTTGGCTTATATTAAGAAGCAACTATTATTTAAATTGACAAGTAAAATAGGGCTCCCAGATTAGAAAAAAATAAAATCAAAGGAAGAGACTGACATTTTTACGTCAAGCAAGAAAAGAGGGGCTTTAAAACATTGAAAAATAAATTGCAATCAAGAATGTTTAGAACGATACCCCAAATAACATTCAAACAAAATAATCAAAATATGTAATTTCATCAAATAATATTAGATGAATACCTCAATTTTAAAATAGACGTTAGATATTTCAGTTGGAAAAACCAGGAGGTTTAAAGTATTTCCAAGTACCGTGCGTGTACAGTGAATAAACCTGAGGCGGAAGTGAGATGAATTCTACATAGCTACCTCTCCCTCCAATTTATTCGGTATGTATGGAGGGTTGAGAGACATTTGTACTGTATTGTATTGAAAGGTGATTGCTGAAATTTGATCTTCAATGAAGAGAAAATAATGCAAAAAGACGAAGAATCGAACAGGGAATTTGTAGAACCAAAGAAAAGGTAGAAGATGTGAAAAATTTTAGAGGATTATAACGCAGGGTGTCATTGGTGCTACGTTACATCATCGGTTGGGTGATGCAGAGTAGTTGATTGGTTGGTTGGTTATTTAGGGGAGGCGACCGACAGCTAAGGTCATTTGCGCCTTTTAGGATAGGTGGGTAATTGGGTAACGGTAGGAATTTTTAGGGAATGGAGAAAGGGTGGAGAGAAACCCGGCGTCGGTATTAGCCTACTCTTAACGAAAGGCGCCAAGGGGACCACGGCTTAACGTCCCATCCGACGGACGGAGTACTGTACTTGAAATGCCCTCCACTAGGCACTCAAGTGGGGACCGGATTTCCACTGAAAAATCCGCCACTGCCGGGAATCGAACCCGGGCCCTCAGGATGGGAGGCCAGTAGTTGAGGGACGGGCTATTCATCAACACATTAATGTCACGAATTCGGTTCCACAAGCGAATATGACGTTCACTACAACACTAAATTGAGAAAAAATAGCAAAACCAAGAGGAGTATATTTGCGATTGAGAGGGACGACAGGTCTAAATTAATAGAAACTAACGTCCGTAAACAGAGGGCAAAACATGACCAGATCGCTTAATTCAGTGTTTTGGGGTAGCCGTATTTCAAAGAGTAGCAAGAGGAGAATATTTGAGAGCATGGATCACAGTGCAATCTTATACGGCGCGGTGAGTAAGTGTGAAATTTCAAGAAAAGAGGAAAGGATCGGTTGACGGCTACTGCAATGTATTTCCTGCAATGAAGCGGTCAGAAAACACGATTGCATGAAAAGAGAAACAATACCGTTAGGGAAAATATGCAAATGAGAGAGAGACTTGCTAGGTGATGGGCAGAGAACAATTGATCTGGTGCGAGTACGTCAGGAGGATGAACAGAGAACGTCTGACTAGGATAGTGCTGCGTTGGATCACAAGAGTGAGGAAGAAAGACGACAGCCGAGAAGAAGGTACTTATGAGTGAAGTAACTGAGGTCAAAATACTTAAGAATTGAAAAATACGTAGACATGCCAGAGTTGGAGGGAGAGCGGCGATGAGAGCCGTAGAAATCCGCTAAATAAATAATGAAAAACTCATAATGACTTCAAAAAACCTTCAATTAGATCCTAAAAAATGCAAAAGATGATCTAGGTATAAGTGCAGAAATAAAAGTTCCGGGTGATTCGTATAACTCGCGGAATTTTTTTTTGTAATGAAAGTATCCTTAGAAAGTATTAAAAATTAATATTTAAGTCTTTATTTTTACGAGTTATACAACGGAAGGAAAAAGAGTTAAGGAAAAGGAATAAGTCAATACCATTAAAAGTTAGGCGTGATTACAAAGAATCATGTAAACAATAAACGTAACCTTTCGCAACGTGTATATAAATAAATCTTTGTTCTATTCCTCACAAATATTATGAAATACTACTCGACCGGTTTCGACCTCCTCTTCAGCTCTTGTTAATGAGCTGAAGATATCGAAACCGGTCGATATGTAAATCATAGTATTTTTGAGGAATAAAAGAAAATTTTACTTAAGGTATTTTCTTTATATATTGCCAAAATTACATCAAGTTAACTTGCCTGCTATTTCTATGTTCCGAAAAGTGGATTGTATTCAGATAGTTCTCCTTTCATTTCTGATGACGTGGTCTGTAACGGGCAAGAGCTGAACCTTTCAGCGATTTTCCATACGTGATGGCTCTCAATAGTGACATACAGACAGGTATTATAAGCTCATTTTAGCAAATTTTCCACACCATGAGGTATCATTAGGGACCCTGAAATTTCGCGAATGGGTTTTTCGCGAATTTCTTTATAAGAGAATAAAAGTTGTTATTTTGATGTTTGAAGCCTAATAAGTTAAAATTTTCCATTTGAACGCTAGAAAAATTCACCGAATTTCGCGAATAGCTTTTTATTCGCAAAATTTAGCGGTATTTGGCTGTTAGTGCGATATTTTGCGCGAAATTTCGCATTTTTAAACCTATCGTACGATATTTTGCGAAAAAAACATGATATGCTTTTATGTTTTATTTTGATATGCATGTAAAGACGCGTAATGAAAGACGTCCCATTCGGTGAAAAAATGTTTGCAAACTCATGGTGTGAAATGAATACATATTTATCATTTACGTGACCATTATGCTATAATTAGTCCGATGATGCGCGTGACCATGATATCTGCATATATCTCCCTAGATCGCATTCATGGTGGCGGGGTCGAAGCGCATCGCTTTCGTCGCGCCGCCGAAATGACTTGCGTAGTATTTATTCCGAAAGATTCTTCAGAAAAGTTGCCAATAAGCTATTGCGCTTGTGAAAGATGGGACCAATAACTACGCCGGAGAAGAGTATCTTAAATTTCTTAGCTGCAGGGCGAAAAGACAAAGTTGTCAAATGGACGTAATGATTTCATTTAAAAATCGCTCCACCTAAGCTGTAACTGACGGGTCGCAATCATTCCTCGGGTAGACAAAAAGAGTTATTTAAGGATAAACTATTGAATTCACTGACTGATGTTGAGTGTATGTTGCCGACTTTATGATATGACTCCGGCACGACGGCATTCCCACCGCAGCAAACTCATTCGGCGCCCGTGGCGGAGAGTCGCCGGAGTGGCGGGGCGGTAAAAAGTACGAGATAGGGACACAGTAATATTTCCGTATGGTGCAGCGCATTATTTGTCCGTAAAGTAATTTTAGAAAAATTACCTAAGTCAAGGTAGTCCGGCATTGCCATTTTGAATAACCGCGGCGGGGAGGTACACACCTATGGTACACACCTACAAAAGACAAGTCTGGGCAGGCATATATTTCCGATTCTCAGTATCTCTGGATAAACTGGTGTCACCACACGTTCATAGTTAGATCGGAGCTAATGTTAATCAGAAAAAGTATCTCTGTAGACCATAATTCCGAAAATTTTCAGCATGTTGGTTCACCAAAAGGAGTTTGAAAGCGATATTTATATATATTTGGCGCAACAAGGTTTATATATGTATGTTTGACGCAACTTTGAATACGCAGGGAAGCAGTACCAAAGAAATTGGCCGTAGGCCACGCACACAACACCGTTCTTAAGGCCGCTTTACACGATAAAATTTTTTGCACAATTTCTTGTACAAACTCTTGTATAGACTGAACGAAATTGTATGTTTGTCTGAATGGAATTAGAACACGTTCTATTTCCCGTTCAGTCATTCAGACAATCGCACAAGTTTTCGTACAATTTGCCGCTTTACACGGTACAATTTCCTCATGCAAGAGTTTGTACAAGAAATTGCACAAAAAATTGTATCGTGTAAAGCGGCCTTTAGGCTAGGTGGCCATTGGGTTACCATTGTTATGGCCTGTATTTTGCGTATATCTCTGTGTATTTTCTAAACTGTCAATGAAGATTAGATTTAATACGTTGGATATATCAATTTTGTCTCTAATACAATTCTTTGTTTGTTTAAATTGAGAAATATGTAAATATTTTTTTCACCACTGGAGCATGAAATTTGCTATTTTTGCAACGCTGGGACTAGGTATGAGTTTTACACTGCTTTCCCTCGAGTTTATTTACCACTTTTCAGGGTCCCTAAGTATCATATATTTGTATCATATATTATATCACTATCATATATTTGGCATATATTTATAATTTGATTCAAAGTATATGTTCAATATAGTAGCAGACCTGGCTACTTTGGGGATAAGAGGATGGAGAAAGAAGGCCATTAAGAGAGAGGAATGGAGGAAGATTGTAATGAAGGCCAAAGCTGACAAAAAGCTGTAGCGCCAAGGAAGAAGAAGAAGAAGAATATATTCAATTTGAAGTTTACTGAAATAATCACGAAAAGAAACTGTTATACCACAGAAATTAATTTCACTTTATTATTCCCACAGAGAGTTAATCTAATCGCTGTTTTCCATTATATGCTACTCAATGTGTATTCTGGAGGTATTATCAATTTCTAAATATATTGATAAATTTTAATGGATTGCTACCTTACGCCACTTCCACTTGTTCGGTATAGTATTTAGGGCATTTTCAAGCATCCGAATTTTTTGCAGTTAAGTAAAAATATCTGTGCTTTTTAAAGATCTATTGCACATGCGCATTACATTAAAATATTATAAGTATCTATTTTAGCGTCACTCCCGGTGTGGGTTTGTTTCTTCACCCTCCTAGCATGAATTATAACTAGTGAGTAAAGCCGCCACCTTCACGTAGTTTGTTGTTGCGCTGGCATTACGGCAGTTGGCCAGGGACCTTCCGGACAGATATCGAAAATGGGAAAATAGCGCGGAAGGAGATTTGTCTTCGCTAGCAGCGGAAGGAGAGAAATGAGCAAAACCTCTCCCGTTGGAGTATTCGAATATTTGCCGCTTTATTTTTTTAACGCCTCGAAGGCTTTCCTCGGCTCCATCCCTTGAGTCCACATCAGATCCAAAAACAATGCCACTCCAAGCAAACGTCCACAAGAGATAAGTGAATTAGCAAACCAAATGATATGGACCGGAAAGATACGAAATTGTGTTCCTTTCCCTTGAGCTATTGTTTGTTTTAAGGAGGGCTTGGAGTGGAAATAAGACGAGAATTTAAATAGCTCCAAATCGAGATTTCCGGGTTTTTAGAAATTTGAATTATCCCCGACGCAAACGGAGAAATAAGGAAGATAATGAAGGCGAATAAACTAAGATTTTTTTAATACTGCACGGTCTCTTAGTGGAACTAAAATAGGGTATATAGGTACTCAAGTATACCGTTATGCTTTCGTAATTTTATGCAAAACAAATACTTGCCGTGCACAAATGAGGCTCACTATGCGAAAACAATACAATGATGTTCCGAGGGAACTGGAAAGGAGTACGGTATTCCCAGTCCCAAAGGGTATTTATACAAATTTACACATTTGCTTTTCATGTATATCCTCACGAGAAACTAATCACAAGATTCTCGACGGCGATAGTCATCAAACAAACTGCCTTCCATGCTCAACATAATGTGAATTGTACACTTCCATAGGTTTCTCATAGCGTAGTGTTAAGGCCTTACCATACTACGTCAAATTAAGCAAAGGAAGGAAGTGAAAAGAAATACTTCATTATATTCTAGAGAATATTTCCACTCGAATTACATTTTAATGGGGAAGAATTCATGATTGGGCACTATGATAACAGAATTTGCCCATATAATTTTATATAGGTATCAATTAGATCCATAGAAATATATTTTGTCTTAAGCTCACTTAAATGACCTATGCACATTTACTATACCAACTAGTCCTTCTGATTTTGATGATAAAACATGTGGTTAAACAGGCTAAATTAGCGGATCACGATAGTCATTAAGAGCCAATAGCTCAATGAAATAGTAATTACTCCGCTATATTTACCAGCATTCAATTCGCGTAGGTTCACCTTAAATCAACATTTATGAAACACAAAGCGATGAATAGCGCAGTATTTATTAAACTGAAAACGAATACCTACGAATAACAGATTACTCATATTTTTATTACTAGTGGTCCAAGAACTTGAAACATTTCTTAGGTTTTAATTATATGATTAACGACCTAAAATGCTGAATGAGAATAGTATGTTTTCCATGCAGATGACATAACCTTGATAGAGATATGTTAAAATTTTTGTTATGTACTGGAGAAACACGGGTATACGAGATGGATTCTACATTAAAATGGAAAATTAAAATTAAAAAAACATTAGCTGGACCTGTAGCAAATGAAGTAAGGCAATATAAACCTAACCAAAGCCGAAAACACTTATTCATACACCAGTCCTATTGACACTTTACTATCCAACATTTCATTTCCATATAAATTATGGGATGCAAGAATCATGGTATGCTACTTCTGTTAAATATATTTTAAACTGTAAAAACGAAACGATTATTGTAGATGATGCCCACCCTTTTGGCCGTTGTAAACCTCTTTTCGCCCATTTGTGTGTTACGACTGTCTGTAGCTTATATGTCTTTGTATAACTTCTTTATGTTAAAGGTAATCAGGAGATCTTTCCCTATATATCTAACACACATAACTATACGTACTATGTGTTTTTAGTTACTATGCTTTGTGTATTTGTTTTTATTTATTGTTTATTTCCCATTACCACCGAAAACGGCACTAGTGGCCTTTACATTGGGGTATGAACCATAATTAACAACTGACGAGCACACACAACCATGTCCTGAGTGGTGAAAAATCCACTCAGGCGGGACTCGAACCCGCAACATCCCCCTTCAAGTTAGTAAGCAAGGACTTAACGACGCCGCCACCAGGGCCGACATCATTTCCTGACAACATCTATTAGAGTACCTACCACTTTTAAATTATGAATAACTATTTGTTATTATTATTATTATAGAAAGCATTTTACAATCCAACCCAAGAAGTTAAATTACAATTTGTCTTACGGGTTTTCTTTCCTGTTAACTACTGTAAAAATTCAACGATATTTATGATTGATGAAATATACCTTGTTCCAAAACAACCGGAGGTTAGTAAATATTTCGGTTAAGCCAGCGCAAAAGAGTTTTACGCATCTCATATACATTAATGCAGGCATCAGACTAGCATGTCTTCGTAAATATGATGAAGAATCATCACCGACGCCATTTGCTCAGGGTTATAAACACGGGTTAATTTTAGAGCTCTTAAAAAGTGGCTTTGAAGTTTTTGGAGGCGGAAAGATCAGTGAAATATTGCCCGGCCATCAATGTTTGAATGTATCAGAGCCTTAAACGCTTTGGAAAATGATCTCTCAAAAGCTTTTTCTAACGGTCTTCAAACCCGAGTCCCTATAAAAGTGTGAAATATAGAGCAACACATCTTAGCATCGTATCTCTTTCATCTTCATTTCATTCAGAACAACGTTTTGAAATGAGAGGGGCATAAAAAATGCATAAAGATAAAAGATTACTCACTGAATATCTCAAACGGGAAAACAATTTTTAAAGGCGTTAAATGATCAAGGCCCCATTTTCATGGTTCTAAATAAGTTTTTCAAAGATATATCAAAGTGAAGCAAAACTAGGATTCCCTTTTACCGCTCAGCACCAATTTTCTCTTTGATATATGCGGCAGCCGACTTAAAGAGTTTATCCTTCAAGTTTTTCTTAGATGACGTGAGGCTCCATGTGGTTCTTAATAACAGTCGTCTCTTCCCAACTTAGATTATATAGTATAATTTGAGTCATAAACCTCACTTACAAAGATGTAACTTATCTTTGTTTCGAGAAAAAAACTGGCGCGATCATTTTATGACATCCTATTCAGTAATGAGGATGATTTCAGATGAACGATTCGCAGGAGGTCGCACGAGTGTCCATCAACTAATCAACCAGGGAATAAGGGTCACCGATGAGAAAAAAATTGCTCCAGAAAAATTCATCCCCCAACAAATTATCAGCATAAAATAAACCACGCTATAAATGGTATTTGGGTGCAGGTTTGACGATAATATTTACTTTGCTAGTAATATTACGTAATGGTAAGTTGGGGAGTATTGCGGCTACTTCGAGTTGTGGGATACGGAAAGCTTAAGTATTTCTCGCCCTTGAAGATTGATATCTTAGGTGGAGCTAGGAAATGTACAAGGAACGGAGAAAGGGACGAGAGAAACCCGGTGTCAGCATTAGCCTTCTCTCAGCTTAAGACACCAAGTGGTCCATTGCTCAAAAATTCCCACCAGACGGACGGAGGACTGAACTGAAGGTGCTCTCCTGTTACACAGTGGGCTAGAATCGCCAAAATCTGGCCAAAATTCAAAATTTTGACTTCTAAATTGAGACCCCGCAGAATAACAGTTTGATTTTACAACATCCACGCCACAAGAACCAAAATTGTTTTCATTTTTGAGCCTTTTTTAGATCAGCAGAGCCCGTTAATGTTGACAAAAAATAGTCAAAATCCTACGAAGCAGGTTTTTCGCGAAATCTCGTGCCTTCTCTTTGTTCGTATGGCCACCTGAAAGCAAGTAAGGCTATTTTAAAAGTATATGTGATAAGTAGGCACCTTTTCAAAAGACAGTACGTGGTCATTTTAGCTTGTAAATTAATTTTTGTTGATAATTATTAAACAATTAAAATACCCTGTTTTTTACCTGATTTTCATTAAATGTTAACAAAAACTATGGGAATGACACATAACGACACTGAGATACGTATATCACATAAAGTACAACATCTTTACTATATGTTTATAAAAAAAAAACCTTGCCCTAACTTGCCTCCGCGCCATTTAAGATGAAAAATGTACTATGAGGTGGGTCAACCGTCCGGCGCCGAAATTAGCGTAATGAATATTTTTCACTTGCTACTACTCACCGGTTCTCAGAATGTATTCCTTTTTCCGTAGTTTTGGACCTAAGACTAATGATGTTGCTAAAATATGTTAGTACAGTAAGAACCACGAGGAATAGAGAAAACATATTAGAGAACAAGAACATAGAGAGAGCTCTCTAATTTCCTTGGTAAGAACTTTCGCGACTCCTGACTGTAGACCCAAGACTTCGTAGGCATACGTACCAGTCCCTAACCGACAGCTCTGAGCAGAGAATTTTAAGTTTAGTACTCGATTCATCACACGTACGTTAAAACATTGGAAACCTGGCCCTTTTGGACAATAGTAGGATGATGCTAACGCCGGGTTTCTCTTTATCCTCCCTACCTCTCCCCAAATACCAACTTGTAGCGACATTCAACCAGACCAGCTAGTGGTAGCCGAGAAACGCGACGCTGGCCTTCGTCCGCTCCAGCTTCCGGCGAGAAGTTCTGGAACGTTCCAGGGAATCACCTATATAAAGGAGAATTTTCGCCGCTGAGACAGTAAGTGGGGTGGAGATCATGTAGTGGCTAGAGTACTGGCCTAGGATCCGGTTTCTAATCCCGACAGTGGAAGATATTTTTAATTGTTAAGCCTGGCCCCTACTTGAGTGTCTTGTGGAGAACATTCTGGTGCAGTACTCCGTTCGTCGGGTGGGACGTTAAGCCGTGGTCCACTTGGCGCCTTTTCGTCAAGCGCAGGCTAATGCCGACGCCGGGTTTCTCTCCACCCTACTTCCTTACCCTACCGATCTCATCCTTATACCTTTCCTCCTAGTCTGAGGCGCTGATTAGAGCGGAAATACATTTGAAAACAGAGGTGATAATAAGGCAATGCGCGGTGAGGAGATAGACGACATAAAAGAGTTAATCTAAGTTTTGTTAACTTTGCCTATGACAGCATTCCGATTTTGCAATAAAAACATTCCGGACTCAGTGCATTATTCATGCAAATCGTGGGCAACATTTGTTACGTGTACACCGTGATGGAGGATCTGTAAAGGCTCTCGCCAGGAGCTGAAGAGGGCGAAGGCCAGCGCCGCATTACTCGGCTACCGCTAGCTGGTCTGGTTGAATGTCGCCACAAACCTATCCTCAACGGAGACCATAGGTGTCGCTTATATCTCCTGTTAACAAAGATAATTGAATAAGAATAGCTTTCCCCAGAATAACTATTACATTAAAGAAAATATTATATCTAGCGTATAATCTATTAATACTTAGGCGTCACCAATAAGGAAGACATATTAAAGGGGAAACACATCAGGGAAATAGCTATTGTAGCAAACCATAAGTTAGGATTCGTAAAAAGGGTTGTAGGCAAATTCGATGAGAGAGTACGAGAAAGAGGCTATTTTACTCCTGCCAGGCCTCATTTAGAATATGCCGTTATTATATGGGATCCTACGAGGAAGGTATGATAAAGGAATGAGAGCGGGTTCAATGGAGATCAGCTAGATTTGTTAAAGGCCATGATGATAATTGTATTAGCGTTACGAGATAAATAGAGGAACTAGGACGGGAATTACTATCAGGACGCTGGTTAAAATTTAGGTAAAACCTTATCAGTAAATTCGAATCTGATTTGTATACAGATGACGTTAGATATTAAGAACCCTTGCGCATTATGCTAGGTTTGATCAGATTAACACGATTAGAGAGATAATTTCTGTACCGATAGATTTAAAATGTCTTTTTCCCGCGTACCATAAGAGAGCACAATAGGCAGCATAGCAAAGGGATAGGTAGTTGAAATACTGTTAGAGTAGTCTGTAGTGCATGGTACATATATTAACAACCAATCCCTTTATTACTATGTAGATACTAACCATTTAGCTGCATGCTGCCCTATTATCGAGCATCTTCCCATGTAGTAGCTTAGTTGCATGTCAATATCGTATGTTTGACGATATTCACCCCTTGCCACACACTCTCGTGGTGGCTCGCAGGGTATGATGTAGATGTAGGCAATGGCAACAACTGAATTGAGGAATTTACGTCTATAATACGTCACTGCTTATTCGACGGAACTTACTAGAAGAGTTAGTTAGTTATTTAGGGGAGGCGACCGACAGCTGAGGTCATTTGCGCCATATAGGATATGTGGGTAATTGGGTAGTGGTCGGAGTTTTTAGGGAATGGAGGAAGAGTGGAGAGAAACCCGGCGTCGGCATTAGCCTACTCTTAACGAAAGGCGCCAAGGGGACCACGGCTTAACGTCCCATCCGACGGACGGAGTACTGTACTTGAAATGCCCTCCACTAGGCACTCAAGTGGGGACCGGTTTTCCACTGAAAAATCCGCCTCTGCCGGGAATCGAACCCGGGCCCTCGGGATGGGAGGCCAGTACTCTAGCCACCACACCAACCCGATCCCCCGCTTACTAGAAGAAAGAAAAGAGTTGTGCTGTGAGATGAATGCGTTGCGTTCTTACGACTTGACTGAGGCCGCTTCTTCCACCTCACCCTAATTATCGCATCCTTTCAGCTTCCCGTCCCTTCCTACTCCACTGTTTCGTCTCCGCACCACTTCATCGTTAGTACCCCTCTTCCCCACAATATCCCATCTCTTTGGGAATTCTCATCAGGTCCATCTTTCTTCCTCCTCGAAACTCCACTTCCTGATGCCCCATTCCTCTTCTGCGCCAGGGGGAGACGGCGTCTTATAAATAATCCATAGCCGAAAGTGCATCGAGGCTTCAGCTCATCCAATCATCCGACGTACCATTCTCTCCGTAAATGGTCGGGGCACGCCCGAGAAACAACCCGTAAATCGCCCCAAAGGACTGAATTGCTTGGTCATTCCGTTCACTTTTATCGAGAATTCGTTCCGTAATGAAAATTGCGACGATAAATACAGCAAGTTTAGAGTAAATCATTTCAATTAATAAAGCTGTCTATGTGTCGCAGTGAGTTATCTGGAAAGTCCTTCAATTCCTTCCATGCCTAGAAATTACAACTAATCAACGACCAAAATTCAGAATTAGAATAAAGAATTTGAAATAATTAACTCATTATTTTCGGAGTAATTAAAAAAATGAAAAGCATAGCAGTATATTTTACCGTCAACACCAATAATATACCCATTAAAAACAACCTATCATTCCCTCACACCAATTTATTAATAACATTAATTAAGAATACAAAATTATGACAATATTTCTTAACAAAACTATTGACTTATCTTGCTAAATATATTATGAAATTAAATTAACAACTAATTAAAATGCAATATATTTAAAACACCAAGCATGAAATGAGATCAGAGGTGGTCATTAGAACACTCATTAACTTTAAGGGGATTGATTTTTTGGGGTGGCTAGAATATTGGCTTCCCTTCACGGAGTCCCAGTTTCGACCACCGGAAATAAAACATTTTTCAGTGGTAGACCAGTCGATTCGGGAGAACTAGGTGAGGAGCTCTTCAAAACTAACCATCCGTCCATCGGTGGGGACGTTAAACAGCAAGTCCATCGCCGTCATTCGTTAAAAATATGCTCTTTCCGACGTGATTTTCCCATCCACCTTTCCTCCGCTCCTTGAACTCGTCTATATGATACCATACAGTGGAGCTTAATTACCTTTAAATTGGTGTAGTTGAGTGCGAGCGAATTTCTTGGTTATATACTCGTGTTCGCTCGTAACCTTTCATTTTTCTTTACTACCTCAGTTCACAACCAGAATTGCACGCCGTTCAACGCCAAATGTGCAACAACTGCCCGCTAACAAAAGAAGGACCTAGAGAAAATTGCTATCAAAGAGTGAATTTGGGATGGAGATGGTTAACTGAGAGGAGTGTCTGGCCCGCATGACAGGTCGGTGGAGTAGTTCCCGCTAGGACGCAAGGCAGTGAATACTTAACTACGCATAGAGCAGTTCCTCCGCGGCGTTTTCCATTTGTCTGAAAGAAACGCGGAGAATATATTTCCTTTCCCATTCCATGCATTCTTCACACTACCCGCTCCCGACGGGAGACACCGCCGCGCCGCCGTTCCTGGCCTCGCGCAAACAAAAGCGCAGCGCATGGTGCCTCCTCGTACGCGGCGCCACACGTCTCGTGTTGCTGGATGGGTGATGCACCTTGACCCCCCCCTCCTCTGGTCACGTGACTAGATATCATAACTACCGATTCATACCCACCCAGGTCGGACCTGAGGCAAGCACCAGCCCTCATCCACCAACCGGGCCCCTTTACACCAACCCAGCCCCTTCCATCTTAATCTTTTCGGCCTGGACAATCCCCACCTCTCTCACGTACCATAATTAGTGTTTGCCGTTACTGGCCGGTGGCCACTCGGTATTGCAGTAAATAATGCATGAAAAATATGTCCTATTCCATCAAGCACGTACTTACAGTTGAATCTGCCATTCCTCAGCTTTAATCAGATCGTTCGTGTTGCCTGCGAAGTTACACACTGGCATCACAGCATCAGATGACGTTGACACCAAGCACGTTATATGAGATGCCTAGGGTCAACAAAACTCTTTTCTCCTCACTGTATTGCACTCATCGGCGGTCCTTAATTTTCTAACTGCTAACAAAGTCGAGGTATATCACTAACGACAGAGGAAAATACTTCACTCTGTGAAAAAAATCTCCACCGCTATTCAAGTTTCCCAACTTTCATAGCAGTCGCACACGTAACTCCAATTAGAATGCTTGAAATACAAAAATTCATATCAGCGAAAAGAAAAAAAATACAGCTTCATAGTCTTTGCAATGGAAACGCATTGAGTTTTGAGTTGCACTGCACGTAGTAACTTTCACTCGAAACGTTAACTCTCCCTGAAATTCTTATAGCACTGAACAGACCTTCTCGCTTGACTCACATTCACGCACTGACTAGGAACCAGACTTAAAAAATTCTCTTGCACTCGAAATCATTCGACTAAACATTCCGTTTTTCTCTTTCCAATTCTACTATCACCGCCAGTCTTCCTTGGGATAACTTCAGGGTCGTCAAAAACGACGCGGACGGTTTGAAATCTAATAAGGTCAGAGAAAAAGGCCGTCAGCTAAATGTGACCCCACTCTTCTCCTTTTAACCATTATAACTGGGTAAGAATAGTATTTTACAAGCCTTGTCTTGTCCACGATAAACTCTGAGTCAACGGAAGATAGATTATAAACTTCATCAACTATTTAATTAGACGCAATCGTCATACGTGCCATCAATTTTATTTTGACGAGAATTATAACAACCGGGGAGAAACACCCATTTGATCATGTTTAATCGAAACATGTGGTCACTTCTACATAGACCAAGATCTGCATATTATCTAAGGGTGTTCACGTCAATGAAATCCATCTTAAGCTATCGCAACTACGGGCATTTATCCAGTCGTAAGCCTGGATTATAATCACGATTCCGGAGCATGAGTAATATTCGTTTGGTAACTTTAATGATGGTAAATTTGCGCCTTTTGCTAAAGCTTAATTAACTATTTTTATCACTAAATTTTAAAAGGCAGATGGAGCTAATAGATATTAAATACCTAATCATAATTGGTCAACAATCCTAGGATTGGGTTGACGCAGCTTTCCACTCGATTCTTCTATTGGCCAA
This sequence comes from Platycnemis pennipes, assembly GCA_933228895.1. NCBI lineage: Eukaryota > Metazoa > Arthropoda > Insecta > Odonata > Platycnemididae > Platycnemis > Platycnemis pennipes. The sequence continues at coordinate 119,556,772 of OW121850.1, forward strand.
CCTATTCATTGTGACGTAATTCTCTTTTACGTCCTTCACTACGTGTTCCATATATCTCATACGAGGCCTGCCTTTTCCAATCTTCCCGTTCACTTTTCCCTCGACGATAGTCTTCATCAGTCCATCGTGTCTCAAGATATGGCCGATTAAGTTGTCCCTTCTTCTTTTCAGAGTTTTCAGCAGACTTCTCTTTTCTCCTACTCTTCTTAGGACTTCCTCGTTACTTACTCGGTCGATCCATTTAATCATCAGCATTCTTCTGTAGCACCACATTTCGAATGCTTCCACCCTTTTCTTCTCCGCTGCTCTCATATTCCATGCCTCACTGCCGTAAAGAAACATGCTCCAGATGTATGTTCTTATAAAATGTTTTATTACTTCTACGCTTGTATTTCCAGCTGTAAGTAGATTCCTCTTTGATAGAATGCCCTCTTTACCTGGGATATTCTACTGACTATTTCTTTCTTACTTCGCCCATCGTTGGTTACTTGGCTTCCTAGGTAACAGAACTCTTTAAATACCTATCGTCATATAATATTCAAAGCTGTTGAAAAGGCTGACTTTCGTCCAGAAACTGTTGAAATGTGGTGCTATAGATTAATGATGCAGATGATATTCATAGATCAAGTAACTAAGAAGTTCAAAGAGTAGAAACAAGGTAAGTCTAATGTAATGATGAAGGAACAACTTTATCGGAGAGATCATAAAGCATGTTAATCTATTGAAGACAGTCGTCGAGGGTGAATTGAATGTGAAAAACAGCTAAGGAAGGCTTTGTGTAGTGGATGGAAGCGGTCGATGGTTTATGGAACTCCATTGCTAGTTGGTGAAAGTAAACTGCAATTTCACAGTTAAAAAAGATAATTAACCACATGATGATGCTACAGTGTCGCTAAACCAGCTTTGAATAATTCTTTTTAAAAGCAGTGGAATGGCAAAGTATATTTTTCACCAACTAACAAAGAAGGCATGAGGTACGCGAAGCTAGTGATGAATAATGTGAATTGTAAGAATTAATTTAGAATGAAGAGGTTTAGCGATAGAAGAACCGTGCAGACAGCGGCGCAATGCCAATTTTTGGATTAATACCCTGCCAACTCTTAGATGTGGTGTTTCGATTGATTTTGAAAGAAAATTATCGCTATATTTCAAAAACTGGTTTAGGAGTATGCATTACTACGCTGTCTTTTGCAGCACTCATTGTCCAAGCATATCCCAATTTATGTACAAAGTGAGATACTGATAACACATCTCAAAGACGTTTCTTACTATTCATCGCCCAGTTGCTCCTTTAGGCTCCCTTTCCCTTTATATCCCTTTCCACATCCCCCCTAACCCTTTCCTCCCTCGGCAGACGTTGGGGCGGCAGCATCAATGCTTGCGTCAACAGACGCCACAAGTTAAAACTTTACCCCTTTCATTCACGTTTCGAAAAAGGCTCGAATTCAATCAATGGCCGGGCGCTATTACTTCCCAGCTTGCCCGCGCTGCATTATTGATGGCTTTTTAGAGTGTCGAAAGGGTGAATGTTGGAAGGGGATGGGGTTTATGGGAAAGATTTAAGGGGAGGGCGGCTCTCTTGAAAAGGATGAGTGCGAGAGAGAGAGGGGTAGGTTCAAACAGGGGGGTAGTTTAAAAGAGATGGGAAAGTGTGTGTGGTGGGGGGTGGGGGGGGAGCGGAAATGGAGACGGGAGCGAGGCCAGAGATGGTGGAATAGATTGTCTCGATGCGGGAGAGATTGCATCTTTATTGGGGAGAGGGCGCAATATAACGAACCAAAATGGGCGGTCGAGGAGTTGGCGACGGGTGGGGTGTTGAAAATTGATAAACGGAGAGAGGGAGGAAGGGGCCCTCGGAGTGTGTTTGCGTTGGGAGGCGCGCGCGCGTCGTGGGGGTTGGAAGTGCGCTGGGGGAATATGTGCACGGAGGGGTGGGGGTGTGGGGAGAGGGGTTACGTGTTGGGGGGCGAGCACTTTCATGCTCGGCGGTCGAATGGATTCCAGTGATTTCCTCGCAAATGAAAAGACATTAGGGATTTCGAGCTCGTGTGGTGGTTACCGTTCTGGATTCCCCTCCCGGTGGCTCTGGTTCGAAGCCGAAGTTCCATAGGTCGTGAATTTGAATCTCGTTTTGGGCATAGATATTGCGCTCGTATGTAGGATTAAGTTTTGTTTTTGACTGAGTCTTTTAATTGGAGTAGGTTTAGTTGGAGTGAATCTATTCTTAGCATTTTATTCATATTCCTCTCTAAAAATCTTCCTAACCTTCTCCTTGCTATCCATACCTTGTATATTTTCATTGTATTTTTCTTCCTTTAACCATCAACTCCGTATTCTACCTTGGACAATGGCCTTCAGTATCCCATTGCCCCTAAGTATATCTTCCATCTCCCTACTCGGCCTCTCCTTAATTTCTGCCCTCTATCATTTGAAAGTCTTGGTTATATGATGAGATATTATCTAATATACAGGAACATCTATAAACTAATATGCCTTAACTATTCATGATGATTTTAGTTCAAAACCTGACGGTATGCCGCTGTAAAAAACCCCGCTTATTAGAACGAATTGTTCAATTCTCTGTCTCAAGGGATGGATATCATTCTCGGGGGATCCATATTGACTGCAGTTTAAATATTTCAGCGGACTCCGGTCTCTAATCAGGTGCTTTTAAATGTGGGGTTCCATATAAGGCCAAGGAAAATCCTATAAATCCTATACCATCTTCCTTTCTGAAGTTCACACGAGATACATAGTAGTCGTCGGCAAAAGCTTGTCCGGAGACAAAACAATGCCCATTCGTTACTCTTTGGAAAATAGAACGAAAATTAATATAGGGCACATACTTTGCTACACTGCCATTATTATTTATAGATGTTTCACATTTCACAGATGACTCTAAAGAAACTTTCCTCCTTAAATCCTAGTTAAAGTTAAATAATAAGAATAATCGTTTAAGTCTGTTTCCGCTTTCTTCCAGCTTTCGCACAATATTTCTTGCACAACCACGTAAATTCTAACAAAAGGACGATTCCCCCTCAATAAGTAACCGAAATATGAATTTGTAATGATATTACTAATGAACGGTCAACTTCTCACGTACGCAGCCATCTCCAACCACTCGTTCGTCAATTGTTTACATCCGGGTGCGGAACGTCATATACATACTGAAATACTACGGTATAAAATATAAGGTAGACAATGTTTTAAGCAAACATTGAGCTTACACAAGCAGCAAAATAGTGTCATTCTTTTAATTGAATATTTGTTACATATCGCTGATTGTGAGGTGACAGCAGTGCCATATTAAAAATGCTGGTTCAATTATTAAACAAAATTTGCTTGCATTTTGTAGGTTCTATGTACTATACGATATATTGCGATACTGTAACTGGCATGTCCATATGTCATATGCAGCGTTAACCCTTAACTCCTTGGTACCTTTCGATACGACTAAAATAGTGCCAACGCCAGTTTTCGTACCATCCTACTTCCACTCCTCGAACAATCATGTCTCTAAAAAATCACTCACCAATGTACGATGAGCTAAATTATCTGTCAGTCACCTCCCACGAATTGCTACTGCGAAAAGACATTATACTTCGCGCATTGCGACAGAGCGAGAGGCTTCGCCTTATCGCAGGATCGCATTCTCTGGGGAAGAAAGATTAGGGAAAAGGGCCTTAATCAACTATCTTGATCGCCATCGAATTTAATAGGCTTTGTGGAGGTCTTCTACATTAAAAAATGGAAGAAGAATTGGGTGCATTAGCAGAATTGAGTTTTTGAAGTGTTCTTTTATGATGGAAAGGTGAAAATCCCTCCAAGTAAGGATGCCTTAATGGGAGAAAATATTATTGTTCGTCGAATGCACCCCGCCCCCCATCCTTTTTGCGTATATAAGTGTGTGTGATGGAAAAAAATTTTTGTACCTGATGATGGTGCAGAGCGCTGAAACTAGTTGTACCGTAAAGAAATCTACTAGTGGAATATACGTTGCCATTTTCTCTGTCATTATTGTTCGTGTCGGAGATTGAACCCGAAACCACTGCCTTGTTGCCGGCGAGCAACTGCATCCCTACTGTGGCCATGGCATATAAGTATTAATGGATTTAATTACTAATGATACAGCAAATAAATTTCAATTAAATCGTCTTCTTATTTTATTAAGACTTCATATTTTCACAAATGCGATGTCCATGCATGGAGAGAAGTGGGGGCCAAACCCGCAACCTTTCGCTTACATGGCCAGCACTCCACCTGATTGGTGATGCGACATGCCAATTACTACAATTACGCCAATCGTAGACAAAACGCAGTTATCATGATAAACTAAGGATAAAGAAGATGCGTAAAATGGGACTCTTTTAAAATTTACTCCAAACATTGACCTACAGGAGAAAATCTTCACCATCTAATACCCACGTAGACTTATTTTTAATACTACCACTAATAATTACATGCTTGCATATTATAAATGCCTTTCCTATTTCCTAACCAGACAACTTTGGCCGTCAATACCTCCATAAACATATTTTTGAATATGTGATGAATAATGTACAAAAATTGCATACAACATTTCTAAATATCAAAATCAAGGCAAGGCAGTAAAGACAGAGTATTCATTTTCCATTGAAATAATATTGGTGGATAGAGGACTATACGGATACTAGCTAGGACGACACACCCGGCGCGCCGGCGAGGGTATTAGCCAGCTCCTAACGAAAGACACCAAGGGATTTACAGTTTTACATCCCATTCGACGGACGGGCATCTGAACTTGAAGTTCTTGCAGATCATTACGACCTGCCCAACGTTTTGGTACCTATTTGGGGCCGCGGTGCTGTAGTACACAGGCCGGCTGGACGTCTCGGCTTCCTCTCAAACACCATCTACGACAGGGCCTGTCACAGAACTGTCCCACACAAACTCCATCCCCACCCCTCTTTCAACTCTCTTTTTCAGAGAGAAAAATCACGCGTGTTCATCAAATCCTTTTGGCCGATTCCTCGGTTCTCAACCTTCCGCTTCACCTTTCCCTCCGCAAATACGATTCTTCCCCCCATCTGAACCCTCTCCCATCCTGCACCCGCCGCCGTCCTCCCACCAATGGGTAACAGGCTCACAAGCGAGCACAAACCCGAATATAAACCCTTCTTGTTTTCCCCTCCACACGACATGTACAGCTGTGCCGTCTCGGGAAGGGCTCAGGTGCAAATGGGCGTTACTGATGCGAGCATAAAATAAAAATGAAGTCACCACCCCCCCTTGCACTCCTCTTCCCTTCCCCTTTCAATATCCTCCCTTTCATCCCACTCCTATCTCCTTTCCTCTCTCTCTTTAGGCACTCCCCTCTTTTGTCTTCCTCCTCCCCTCAGCAGACTTGTCTACACTTTCTTCTCATTCCCCCAACCTATCGAATATCACCCTCAACCGGTCTCCTTACCTGGTGACTTAGGTGGAGCGATCTCAATTGGATTTACCACAATGCTCAAAGCACTCGACCAGATGAGCAACTCGTAGGACTGACGGGACCGGATATATATGGAAATGGCGTTTTATAGCTGGATAGAAGGCTATTTAGTAGCTCTCCTCACTATGGGGCCTAGTTCGACTCCTGGCAGAGGTTTAGATTTTTCATTTATATCTTGGTCTTAACTTTTAGTGCCCTGAGAATAGCACTTCAGCGTCAGATCTTCGTCCTTTGCAAATAATGTAGGTCTATGATACTCATTGATTCCTCGTTAATGAAAAGCATAAACCTGACACAGAGATTTTATCCATCACACCACGGTTTCTGAATCACAAAACTTGCAAAATTGTCGGAGAAAATAAACTCTGCTCCTGGTCAACATTCCTTAATAACTACCTATTGCTATCTAGACGGGCAATTACTCCGTAAACTGATACATTTTACTTTTCAAGGAATTTACTTCAAGTTGAGAGACGTATCATCCCTCATCATGCGACCCATAGTCCTTTATTTGTAGTCATAGACAAAACTTGATCTCCAAATCGAATGAGTCTGATAAAATTCGGAGATGAGCAAGCAATGTTTTCTACTAAAAATGTTGAAAAAGCATTAATTAAAAAATTATCATTTAGTGTATTGCCGGGAAAAAGATAACGTTCTCAGTAAAGTTAAAACTGAATTCTTGATTCTGTTCACTAAGTTTCGAGGTAGGCTTGGAATCCCTATAAAATGGTAGAGTAATTTTTCCGTGGTTTAGTTTTAGTTAGTTTTGAGAGCAATGATGATGACACCAAATTAGCGACGTGATAACTGAATTAAAGGTACGGAAATTCTTTAATAATTCTTTTCGTATATATCCACATCAAATTATATTATTTGATTAGCAAATGGAAATGATATTATTGATAGTAATGTTTTTGATTTTTACTAGATAAACTAACGTATCATTATGCGACAGCAATGAATATGAAATTAAGGCTGATTATTGATATAGGTATATAGAAACAATATATTTACCACGTTACTTCTAGCGGGAAATAATTAGTTGAAGTTGTCACAAATTGGTACCGTTGTGCAAATACTATTGTTACTTGAAAAAAACATAAGAAGAGGAGCTAAACAATATGACTTTATAGATGAAAAAATACGATTCACATCTAAATCTACACCTTACCCAGTAGGTCACCACAATGGCTAATTGCAGCAGGCGACTCCACACCAGGCATGTCTTATCGACGACCATTACGTCATCATTCATAGGGCCTATGCCATTGATTTTTCTGTGAAAACTAGATTGATGGAAACAATGAAACTTTAAATTTAGTGACGCCTACTAACTCAAACTAATATATTGCCTGATAATTTTTGAATAAATATTATATAAGTATTACTGATTTCACGCCAAACATGCAAGGAGGTTTCTAAAACTACTACCCTAATTCGTTTATATTTAGAGATTAAGACAGATGTTCCAAAATACACGTCACCTATCCTATATCTCTTCTTGGTAAATTATTGTACGTGAATGCCGACGGCCGAAAAAAGGCCGACGGAGGAATAGGTACCCATATCCAGCGGAGCCCAAAATATATTTCAAACCATACATCTTCATCGAATCATATGCAGTGCAAATGCTGGCAGAGCATCATTTGTCAAGGAAACTAGATACTACCCCTCTGCTTGGATGCATGTCATTAATGAACCATTTCTGGAAGATATGCGGCAACAACGGCATCATTTACGTCTATATCTAATGCGTCATTGACCTCACTCGGGCGATTTAGGTTCCACGGTACACGCACTCCCAAAAAAAAACCATTTATATTTACAACGACGCGCGGCATCGCTCAATCACGCAGTATCCCTACCATTAATCGCAGTATTCCCAGAGGAAGCGGGTGGTATAAGCCCTCGTAACTAGATCGCGTCCCTCGAATCGCACCACTCGACGGCACATGGAAAACCCGATTCGATGGTGACGAGGAGTCTAGCGGGACTCGCGGAAGCATCGAATCCATGCTTCAGAACTGAAAGTAAGCGAGCGACGATGTTGAACTTCGGAGGAAAAGTATCCGAGTTGAAGGAAACGCGCTCTGTCGAAAAGGAGGGTGGGTAGGGTATGGCCGGCAGATTGTCAGGGTCGAAGGGGGGAGGGCAGGGTGACGGGGTTGAGGGCATGGGGGAGCAAAACATGGCAAAAAAGTGATTGTTGAGAGAGGGAGGGAGTCGCGCGGACCGGAGTAGGGGGGGAAAGGAGGATGGAGGGGGCGGCAAGCGGATGGAAGGGAACGGAGTATGTCGCATGGAACCTTCCCTTTCATTTCCACCGTTCTGCATCGAGGCGGAAAATATTTGACCGGCAGGACTGGCGGCGGGACGGGTCGGGTGAACGGTGAGGACAAGTGGGGTGGGCAAAGAGGATTCGGAGCCGGAAAAAAAAGCCCAATTGGGACAGATCATAGGGAGGGAAATGGAAGGGGTGGGGGGTCACATAGACGATGCGCTGCGTGAAAGGAAGGCATACTGAAAATGAGGAATGGGGAGGGATAAAATGGTGGCGGAAGGGATGAAAAGAAAACAATCCAAGAGAAACCGACAAGAAGTAGGGATAAAAAATTATGCAGTACACAGGTAACAGTAAATATTTCGGTTAAAGAACTCCCTTAATAAACTCAAAGAATCATTTATTCATTCACAATACGACGAACAGTTACTAGATTAGTCTAGTAAAATAGGAATCAACTAGCAGCTGCAAACACTTGCTTGGAAGTTAGGCAGCACTTCATTTTGATGCACTCCATTGGTAGTGGGAGGGATAATATTAGCCTCATTATTACTATCAGAGGGTTGGGTGACCTACTATTAGCCTCAGAAATAGCAAAACTAGAATCATTTGGAGTGTTAAGTTGCGGAAGAATTAAATTAAATTGAGACGCTAATAAGCCAACATAGTCTTTCTAGGGAAAGTAGGAGAAAAAGGGAATGGACTCCAGCTTGCGACATAATAGCACATGAAGATAGTCTTTGAAGAAAAAGGTAATGGAACACTGACAAAAGAAACCCTTTCAAAAATACGTGGTTTGTTGAGAGAGTTGTGTAAAAGAGAAAATACGTTACTGAAGTAAAAGGTAACTATTGGAGCAATCAAATGAGGAGTTGGTTCAACGCAAATCAGTAATCAATCTCAGGATGATGCCCAATGAAGACGCAGAAGAAATGGAGAAATACAGGATCAATTGAAATGGACATTCGTATGATAAAAGACAATGCCGTGAGTAACCACTCCGCAGCAACAAAAGTTTGAAGGAAAACAAGTAATGAGTATTTACAAAGTAATTCCCACTAGGCTATCAGCAAAATGTAGTAAACGCAGTAAAAATATCATTGGAGTTCTTCCTACTGAATCCTTTTTATTTACTTCTGCCTGAGAATACCTTTCGCTGATGCATGTGTAGATGGACCTTGGGTCCCGAACCAACCCACAATAGTCATGCCTGCCCCTTTGCCCCCCTCTCAACCCCAATCTTCTATCTGCCCCGCTGATTTTTTTGTGCATGCGACCCGCCCCCGGGGGCCTACGCCACCCGGAGTTTTGAACCCGGGGAGGTGTTTTCCAAGGTGAGGGGAAGGGGAGAAGTAAGGGAGAAATAAGGAAAATACTGCGCGCATATGCTTAAACAAACACGGGTGTCGTCTCGCCCGCTTCCCTCGGGGTTGAAAGGGGAGAAAGAGGGGTACGTAGGGGGGGAAGGGTGTCGAGGGAAGGAAGGGAAAGGGGGTGAAGGGGGTAGGGACACCGGAGCGGAGACTGGGAAGGGGAGGATTGGGTGTTCGGCACACTGTGCTGGGACGACAGCCAGGACACGGCGCGTGTGATTGCATCCCACCCCTTAACCGAGTTTTTTTTGCCCTCGGGTGGGGGAGGGGATGGATAGACTACCACTCCGCCACTCCGGATACGCGATTCCGGGGGATGATGGGGCATAAATGGGCGGGAGGTACAGGATGGTATTTTGAGAGTGGGAGGGGAGACGTTTGATGAGGAGAAGGACGGGAATCGCTACGAGGGATGGATGCCTGGTGGTGTCGGTGGCAGTTTTGAGGGAAACCTGGCCTCGGGGGAACCTTTATAGATTTGGATTGGCGGAAACCATCTCCCTTCCCACCATTACGGGCCTTCTCAATTTCAGCTAATTTCACCGGTGAGATCATTTCCCCCGATCCTCGGCTCCCCAACTCATTCACTTTGTTCTCCCGATCGGGCATTGCGAACACTCGCGTGTTAAACCTGCGCTCCTAGTTTCGCCTATAATTTCGTTGTGCCCGTCTAACTTCCTATTAGTCATCGCTCTTTCCCTCTCAATCCGGCTCTGACGAGTTGCGTCGGATCATCGGCGTTTTCCCGCACGCTCCGTTTCACGCTGAAATTGACGATTACGCCGCAAAGGGAGTGAAATTCAATTTCATGGCTTGAAATCAATATACTTGAATCACATCTCTAACTGAAGACGTCATCATTATATTTGTGTTGATTCGCGGTGACTTCCGTCCATGAATATTACCGTTAAATATTCCTTGGTATTATCTAAATGTACAGAGTACCCGGCAAGTCACCTCGAGGTCTTGTGAAAGGGGGTGAATAATCCTCAAAGATGCATTAGGTACATGCAACTTTTTAGTATGTAACCAGGTAGTAAAAAAGGCTGGTATGAGTCAGAATTGTAACTGACCTACGCATCTACATTATCACAAATTTTAAGATACATTATTTTTTGGCAGGTTGACAGATTTTTCCAGGCAGACAGACAAAAACAGTTTTATCCAACACGATATTTTTTGCATCAAATAAACAAGGATAAAATAAGTTGAATTCGTATTTTTAGGAACATTTTCAGACTTACTGCGAGTTGAGCTGCAATATACCTTGAACTGCTATAATTTTTCCTTTCATGATCCCTGGTTGCTCACGGGAGAAAAGATATTTAGGAATCTATCGGTAAAGAAATATTACTCTAATCTTGTTTTGATGCTGGGCTCGGCCATAGCTTGATTACTCCAACTCTGTTTTTATTCAAGCTTACCTATATTTTATTCACTCTCAAGAATAAAACGATGTGTAGTTTACCTATATAGTATTCGAAAAAGATTGAAACCGGCTAAGTAAAATAAAAATAAAAATTCAATTATCCAAGTTTAGTTTTATGTTATAATCTAGACTCGTGTACTGAGTCATGCAGTATGACCACTCTCTCTCTCTCTCTCTCCCTATGCCGCTGGCAGTTTGAACGTTGAGAGAAGCGCATCTGTGGAGGTCCCACTCAATAACTAGCGACACGCCAAGCTCGGCGAAAGGGTGAACTGCAACAGCTTCGCCTTTTGCAAATAGTTTTAATTCTCATTATTGCGAAAGGATGAAGACCTTTTTGGAAATATAGGACTTCAAGCAAATGGTTAAAAGTAATGTAATTAAACTAATTGAAAATGTTCTTCATTGATACATCAGTACCTCATTTCTTCCTTTTCTTAAGAAGCATGACTTATATGCCAGGTACGGAATTTGAATAAATAATAAAGACAATGTAAATATATTGTCACTAATTAGTAGCTCTAGAATTATTGCTTCTCTTGTGATACCTACTAGGCATCCTATGAAACATTAATCTAATAACAAATTTGTCTCTTTGTAACGCAACTCGAGAAAATCTCGTGAAAATATGGTAGTGAACCAAGATTTTATACAGGTAGCAGAGAATAACACCCAAAAATATTCACAAGTTTATAATAATTCTTCAGGAGTTGAATGCAATTATTCATCTTCGTTAGCAAGCAATCCTGATATTGGTTTGACACAGCTCTCTACTGTATTCTCCTATCAGCTAATCTCTTAACATTTACGTATTTCTTCTCTTTCATGGCCTTCATCAATTTTTCTACATATCTCATACAAGGTCTTCCTTCGCCGTTCTCTCAGTTCACTAGTCCTAAAACGGTTGCCTTCATCAGACCATCATGTCTTATGATGTGAACGATTAAGTTGTCCCGTCTTCTTCTTAGGATTTTCATAAGACTTCTCTTTCCTCCCACTCTCCTTAGGACTTCCTCGCTACTTACTCGGTCGAGCCTTTTAATATTAAGAATTATTCTATAGCACCACATTTTGAATTCTTCCACCTTTGACTTCTCCGAAGCTGTCATCATCCATGCCCCACTGACATAAAGAAACATGCTCCATAATTACGTTCTGATGGATTTTTCCTAAATTATACACTTGTATTTCCAGCTGTAAGTGGATTCTTCTTTTGATAGAATGTCCTCTTTGCCTGGGCTATTCTACTGACTATTTCTTTCTTACTTGGTCCATCGTTGGTTACTCGACTTCCCAGGAAAAAGAACTCTTTCACCTCTTCAAGATTTCGTTTTCCTGGTTTAATGTTGGTTTTGGTTTCTTCTCTCTTGCTGCGTACCAATATCTTAGTCTTCTTTTCATCGATCTTCAGCTGATGTCTGGCCATTGTCCTATCCAGTGTTATTATATTCTTATTCAGATCCCTCTCTGTCTCTGCTATGAGACGTATTTATTAAATCTAGTACCTATATTTAAAAGAAAAGATCATTCTTGGCAGGTTGTTTTACACACAATGTTCTCTTATACCTACAATAACTGCACCCGAAAAAACATTCAAAAGAAAAGCACCCGAGAACAAATTTTAAGAAATACGCTGTGATTTGAAGCACTTCAAGAGTTTGGGAACTATTCTCGGCCACGACAAACGGATAAAAGGACTGTTTATGAAGACGAAAACGCCGAAAGGTACCTACGACTGAACCATCCATATCTGAAAAATCTTTCGAGATGGCTTATCTCCTCTCGTCGCAGCCGTCGGCGACTCAAATGAAGCCCACTACTCAAAAACCCGTACCAAAAATGCGGAAAGATGGGCAGGGCGGACACCGACGGGAGAAACACATTATTATCTCTAAGCCTCATTAGAGCGAGGAAACGCCAGGGCACAAAACTAAAGTGACGCGGAAGTGACATCCCAGCGCTGGGACATGCCTTCTTACAGTGCACAGGCACTCAATGGGCTCGGGACGGATAAGTGGAAGGCCTTTTGACGGCGTTTATTTTCGGAGAGCCGCGACCAAGCTTCCGTTTGCCCAGCCCGGGGCGCCTCGAAGGCAGGGAAATATACTCGTGCACGCGTTTTTTACCGTACGGAACAAGGGAACTAATTGACTGCTAGGAAATGCACTGGAAAATGCACGTTAAATCTGAGAACAAGTGCTCGGGTAAAGAATGAATTTATTCCAAATATAGTATGCTGAATGAGACGTACAAATTGCACTCTGAAATGACGCATACATTCATTGCACTCTGGCATGATGCTCTGTTTGTAACGTGAAGCATAAAAATTATTAAATTATACAATTATTACAGTACAATACAATACAATAAAATACAAATAATACAATTATAATAAATTAAACAATAAGTAAATAAAACGAAAAAGTGGAGTTTAAAGAATAAACCAATTTCTTCGATGTGACAGAAAAAAATTTAAAAACAACACGTACCTAAGCAAATTTCCTTCTCACTATTAAGAACACCAAATTAACGATTTATGTATGCGTTATTCTAGTGATACGAATTATTTAATTTTGTTTCTCCGGCATTTTCAATAAGATGCTATCACCTGCTATATATCCTGACCATCATTAACTTTTCTTTTGCGATAATGTTTTAAATATTGACACGCAAGCAATACGCTTCATTTGGTTATTGTTACTAATAAAAACTACACTAATGATCCCAGAAGCTATAGTATGATGCTATTGAAGTGCATAAATGCGATAAAGTTATAAAAAAAAATCACCGGAATATGAAGTATTATCGCTGGAAGAGAGGCCGAAATAAACTTTACTTATCCAGAATGCAGTATTAACCGTTATTCGGGTATTTTACATATGTAAGAATGTGATGTCTTTGAGCTACATGAGAACAATAGGCGTTTATAGCCTCTTTTTTCCAATAAAATACCGTAAAATGTAATAGTATTTTATATTTTAGTAATGCGAAAGTGTCAAATGCTGATAAATACCCCTTAGGAAAAACATATTTTCTGCGTACATACGCACGACCAAACAAATATACACGTGCGAAAAAAAAGCCTTGAAGCTTTTATGAAAATGAAATACGTCGCGTGAACTGCCGTCACCGATATCCACTTCATTTGGTATGTAATACAAGCAATGAAACCGCAGTAGATCGTATTAATTAGGGTGGAAACGGACATAAAGATAAAATATATTCTATGCTCTTTTTATTAAGTATTGTTGGAAGGAATACTGATGCCACTTAAGCCATTCACACACCAGTTTTTTGCGTTGGAAGGTTGTGCAACGCATGCATTAAAAACGTATAAAATGTTTACTGATATAAAGTTTAAATAATTCTCCTGCCAGGTAGATTCATTTAAGCTAAGCAGAACACGTTCTGTTCACTTAACTGGAGGGTTTACTGCAGATAGTTAATTACAGTCTAAGACGATTCAATATTCATTGCATGATCGTCTGGTTACGGAGCATGTGCAAACATGATGGAGCATACAAACAAGGGACGGAAGCGCTTGGAGCACAGTGCCGCACTAATTCCCTGATCACTGATTGGTTGTGGCATTATGCATGGAGTTTGAAATGGGGAAAAATACTTTGAATTGCAGTCTTGAAATTCACTCTCTAAGGTACATATTTAGCGAGAGGACCTAAAAAATAGGCGAGCAAATTTTTCACTTAACAAATATGCATGAGCTTAAGGATGAATACGTAAGATTATATACACATAATAATTATTTTAAAACATTTTCCACGCCAAATATTTACGAAGATTATTATTACGGAGATAATTTATCTTTTATGGCGCAATATTATGCACAAGAATATCTCTTATTTTCTTTCAAACAGGTTAAAGATTAGACAAATAAGAAGTATCATATGTATTACTAAGAAAAATATTAAACCCATGATTGCTTAAATATTTATAAAATATAAATTAAAGACGCTTTCTAAGCACATCCCACATTTGCCACAAGAATAATCTAAAGTCCATAAATACAATTTTTTGTCCTTCACATGTTGCAAAATCATAGTTTCCTATTATTAATTGGTGGGAAAATGGATTCAGAGGCTTGTTCAATTTTAGATATGGGTTTAGTAGCAAAGTAATAAGACAAAATATTAATATTTTAGACACATAAACCTAACATTTTTCTTAGAGAAAGTTTTTGTTCCTATGAAGAATAAATAGCTAAATCATTTGTAATGTCACACTCGCATTTACAATAGCTACTGCCAAGGTTTCCTGGAGTTTCACTTCAGGTTTTCTTAAAATATTTTTGCGGATACCCCATGAAATTTGAGTTCCGTATTCTCTACGAAAGTAATCTATCTCTCGTATAAGTAAAAATATATAAACAAGAGTGCCCTTAAATCCATCGCAAGGGTGTACGGCATGGAGTGGGTCAACATGCATGTCATGAAACCCTAAGGTACCCAATTATACTGTCAGTAACTATATTATTTGGCACACTATTACGTTAAATAAATTAACCTAGGATAGAAAGCAGCTTCACGTACGATACAGCATCTAATTTAAAACTACTATCTCATGCGGGATAATTAAATACTGCGCAGAATATTCACTCTAATGCAATGGTTACACCACAGCCCATTCTACATGTGAAAGGTTCGATGGTTCGAGTGCCTGCCTAAAATCCAGAGTGCTCGGGATCGATTCCAGATAGTGGTAGTTTTTTGCGGTAAACTGGTCCCTGAATTAGTCCTGCATGGAGAGTATTTGAAGTTTGCCACTCCGCTCGTCGGACATGGTAAGATAAGGGTGGAAACTATAGCGTCATTTGTGAGTAGTTTGCAAATGACAGCGCAGGGTTCTCTCCACCCTTCCTCCACTCCTTAATGATCTATAAGTCTTCCTGATTTCTCGCATAATTGGTCTTAGCCATTAGCCTCTCATAAGAACAACAACCAGCATAATATTGCCTTTAAATTACCTTAGGAGAAATGTATCGGTCCAGTGAGGATGCTACATTAATATGGCAACGCAACATTGAAAAGTGATGCTTGACAAACACGTGATGAAGTTCGAACGCTGCAGCTAAGATTGCCTCGGCGGGAACACTGAAAAAAGGAAAGGCAGAAGACCTTCTGCATGGCTTCATAAAGTCATAATGGAGTCCTCGACTATATCCCCATCCCAGCCCACCTCAATACCTCATCCTCTACCTCCTCCGGGGTCCGCGTGTGCCCCAAATGTCCCCGAAAGGTTCGCAGGGATGGGCGGGAGGATTCCGCTCCCGGGGACATAATAAGGAAGAATGGAGAGAAAGGCAGGTGAGGAGGGACATATTGAGAGGAGGAAGCTGCTGCCTCCTCCGCCTCCACGGGTTTATGCCCAGAAATATCCCGGTGCCGGGGCAAAAGAATGGAGAGACTGGATGGGTATGAAATGTCGCCAAATGGGAAAGGAAAAATAGGGGGGGAGGACCCCCCGAAATATTTCCCTATGACTGAGTGGTTTCCTTGAATGGGATTGCTTATGGTGGGGTCGGAAGAGGGATCAGGGTGTTTCTAGGGGGTGAGCGGGCCTTCTGAATGGGTCCGGAGGACCCGAGGAGACAGAGCCTTGCTTGCTTCGTTCGGGGGTGGTATCTGTTACATGCACGTAAGCACGGTTTTGTGTCGCGAGCGAGGGAGGAGGATGCGACGGAAACCTTGTCCTCCTCCTTGTTGTCGGGATATTCCGGCCATTGTCGTTGCATGGTTCAAGTCGAGGGCTGTCCTCGAAGGATGTTTGGATGCGCGGTCCGAATGAGGATGGCAAATAAGGGCCTCATTTTTTTTCTTCTCCTCCTCCTGTGATTGATGTGCTATGCTGTGGAGAGCCTTCATATTTACACAAGTGCGCGACAAGTATGGTAATATTATGGAGCACCACCTCTCAGCTTTCACTTCATTGATTTTTCCGGCAAATGCCTCCACTTAATTTTCTTTTCTCCAATATGAATTGGAAACCAATGCCCAAAACTAACATTACGTTTGGTGAGATTGAGAACACATTTTGTTCTTACCCATGGAAACAAACTTGTTTCTCATCCTGCCCATGTCGTTATTTATTGCGTGCAGAGCTTTGGAGAGCCATAAAATATCACAGTGACAATTTCCTCATTATTTACATCCAAAGAAATATGTGAGGCATTGAATAGGAAATTCCAATGGGTGAGATAACCATAAGGGAACCTAAAAGTAATGTACATATTAGTGATAACATAAAAGATATATTTTCTCAATAATTTGGAGAGAAGGGCAGAAGTTTAAAAGATGGGTACCTGGAGTAATTTTCATCTTCATAACTATAATCGGTCTACAATCCTTAACTTTCCGCTGTTCTTTGATGCAGTTCTTAACTTGATCCTCTTAACAGCTAAACTCTTAATTTACACATAATTTAAAAAATAAAAATACACTTTTATTTCAAATCCTTCACTACTTGCTCCATATATCTCTCTTCTCACCTCGAGGTCATATCTTATTTCATATGTCTCATCTCGAGGGCTTCCTTTTCTATTCTTCTCTATCACACTTCTTTCAACGATTGTCTACATCACGCCATCATATCTCAAGATATGGCCTATTTAGTTGTCCCGTCCTCTTCTTAGGGCATTCGGACTTCTTTTTTCTCCAGCTCTTCTTAGGGCTTCTTCGTAAGTCACTCAGTAAATCCATTTTATCTTCTTAATTCTACGGTAGCCCACATTTTAAATGGTTTCTGTCTTGACTTCTCTGCAGCTGTCATTGTCCATGCCTCACTGTGATAAATAATCGTGCTCCAGATGCATTTTCTAATGTTCTAATGCATTATGTCCTTACTTCCACGCTTATATTTCCACTCTTCTTCTTGGCTACTCTAGTGACTATTCCTCGACTTTCCAATTACTTATATTCTTTAACCACTTCTAAAGTTGCTTCCTGTGTATAACATTGACTTTGGCCCTTTTCTTTCCCACTACATAGCTTTACATTCTTTTGCTTTTCACTGATAAGCAAATCATATCTGATCAGTATCTTTCATAGATTTACTAGTTAGTATTTTCAATTATTTTTTCTTTTTCTTTAAAGTAACATTATTACCATAATCATTTTTTTATAAAGACATGTTATTCCATCGTTTTGTTTCGTCATTGTCCAATATCTGCATCATAAGAAAAATTCAAAATAGCAGGAAATCAACATTGGGGATTGCTCTCAAAATACGTAGGTACACCCAATTTTACCTAGAATGATATTATTGAAAATTTCTCATAAAATAATATTTTATTATTCATGTAACTAGGTTTCAAGTTATATCTACTTATACGCAGCTTAGTATTTAACTTTAGAAATACTAATTCAACTGAGAATGAAGTGGTACTTCCTAGCCTAAGTTGGTGTAATAACGTGAAATAGCGAAAAATGCTAAACTATTACATTAAATTTGTCTTTATTTAACCTGCTAATTTAGGTCTGTCAAGTTCTCTCTTACAATTAACAGATTACACAATCACATACATCCATGCCCCGGACAGTGAAAATCCTCCCCGGACGGGAATCGAGCCCGCGACCCTGCGATCGACAGGCGAGGGATTTACCACCGAAAATTTTTAGACATAAAGTTAACTGTCCTTGAAAAAAATGAGCTTAGAGAATCTAAGACAAATTATCGCCATAGGGTTTACTTCTTTCAAATTGATGGCCGTGCATTAATAATTGCTTGTTTTTGAGATAATCTTCGTATCGAGCGAACTTTTACGAAATCATTTTTAAAGCCAAGACACACGCGGTGCAACCGCAGCCATGATCGGAAAAATTGCAAGGACGGATTTGGAATGAGGCAAGCGGTGGGAAAACATATGTCACCATCCCTCTACCTAGCCGAGGCGGTTGGAGATGTCCAGCGCTCCCAATTTCCCACGAACCCGGTGCCTTCCACGCACTCTGAATGCTCGATTGGGCCAGGACGTAGGGTTTTGCGGCCATTAGGAAGGACGGGAGCAAGGGAGGACGGTGAAGGACACCACTGACCCAGCGCTCGTGTCGCACAATGGGATGATGCTCCGAGGGGTAAACAGATTTCGCCGTGGATGGCCAAGGAGATGAGGGGGAGGAGATAAGAGATGGAGCTAATGCAGTCCTCCGTGTTTGGCCACGAACAGGAATCCTGGTCAACTCCCAGTGACTGGGGAGAGTCGATTGCTGCACAGCTACCACCTGAGCGCAGGTCTTTCAAGGGGTGGAGCGGCGTGTAAGCATATCGCAGCATCAATTACCTCAACGGAATCCCAGGGGCATTATAAGGATCTGATTAGCATGACTCCTTAGCTAAATTCGTCTGCAAAATGAAAGACTTGTTGAATAGATTAAATTCTGCCTTAGAGGCAGCAACCTACCACGGAATGAATAAAAATTTCAAGAAAGGCATTTAAAAATTGCCTATTGGAGTTTGCAGATTTGAAGCACAAGTAAAAAAAAACATTCTACTTCATATAAATCACGCTATTTTTTACACTTCTCAGCTTTAACGTTACACGTACTTCAATTCCAATGAGAGCGCCTATATAAATGCCGTTTTTGCAGCCATAAAACTGATAGCACTAAAAATAAAGAACAAATTATTACGGATAAACCTTTAACAGCAATTTAAGGAAGGCATCTACGTTTACTTGTACGCTTATCAAAATTAAGTAGATGACGCGAATAATCAGAAGGGAGGCGTGGTGCTTGGGGGTGTTGACCTATCTTCCTTTTACTTTTGAGCTTATTTCGATGGAACTTAATTAATTTCACTTTGCATCGAATCTATATAATATGCACATATTGTGTTGTTAAACCAAACAACCGTAATGACGACAATATATTTCTCATTAGCCGTTTTAAACAGAAATAATTTTTTTACGATAACTTGATTAATTTTCCACAATGCCTAAAAGTAGATTTCTTTATTCAATTAGCATTTTCATTTCAGCACGAGATTAAAATGAAGGCTATGGCAATGCTTTGATAGGCCCTTAATCTCTAATTACGTTGCTCATTGGCATAGTTAAACGCTATAATCCTAGAGACTAGAAACCGTATTTCCATCTTTGGGAGTAGTGACAAGAGAAAATTCCATTAGTCAAGAGTTGGTTATCAACGAGTATTTAAAAACTTACCTTGTTACAATTTTCAGTTGCTCAAAATGATGTATTTCTTCCTCCTCGCGTCCCAAGCTACCAGTTACGTCTCCAGGAGTACTGCATTCCTTGCAGGAAGACCACCAAGGTACCATCTCAGCCATCACAAATATAAGTCTTTGCCATTACTCCCTTAGCTAAAGATTACAAGCCGAATGCATGTATGCATGAGTATATGTTGTGAATGAACCCCATATATAGGTGCCCTAGAGAAATAGGAAGTTATGTTGTTGTCAATTAAATTGCCATGCTCCTCGGAAAAAAACAAGAAAACTTTTGAAAAAACAGATAGTAGCAGAAGGTATGGCCGGTACAAATTTCTAACTGAGGTTCATTTACAGTGCGGAGATATTTGGCACAGAGAATTTTGGATTTGCAGAGGCATTGAATGAAATCTGTTCAAAACATAATACTATTCGAGATGGTACACTTTCACAAGCATGCTCTTCTGTCACCAACTGAGATACATGTATTGCATTGTTATAGGTCTTTGGCAAGCCTACTCAGACACATTTATAAAAATGTACCCATAAAATATTTATTGTGACCTTTTTTGAGGCTACTAAAGGTGCAAAAAACTGGCTTCACTTAAACTGCTTACTGTGTGTCATTACGATGTGATACGAGGCCCTTAACTTGATATCTCATATTTAATGATTTCACTTTTTATAGCTTTCACACCTCACCAGTCACAAAAATAAAATCTCAGTTTTGTAAAGTAGGCAGTAAAAATTTTATTAAAGCTACTAAAAGAATTAGCCGTCAATTGTGATGACAAAGGGGGTTTTTTCGTTCGTAATTTGAAGTTAAAAATTTAAAGTTAAAAACTCTCGACGCACTCCAAAATAAGATATTCAAACACCCACGTACCCACTAACGGATGGAATTCAAATGGAACGAGTAAGTGATATTTCAAGCTATCGAAATCTGAAAGTACCTACATCCCCATATGTCTTCATCGTTATTTTTGAACCATGGGTGACGCTGTATGATTTAAAAACTTGTTCAGAAAATGGACGAATAAAGGTAGGCGAACTATGTGCGTGCAGTGAGGGCTGGAGAATTAAGGTGGAAGGGAAGAGAAAAATGAGGAAGAACAGGAAATGGTAAGGGAGGAAAAGAATTTGTGTAAATTAATTAGGAGGAAACAAAATGGTTAATTTGAGGTAATATAAAAAAAACAAATGAGCTATGAGATCTTCATTGAGGAAACAATTCTAGGTAAATGAGGAAAAGAGAGAGGGAAAATAAGTTTCTTTTTTTTAATGATGAGATTATGAGAGGGAGAAAGGGTGCGGAGATATACAATAACTTCGTGCGAAAAAAAGACTTATTTTACAGCATTGATATCTATCACTCCTATCAAAATGACCTCTGCAAAACATCAAAATGATAATAACTTTCAAAACGAAGATTTTATCAAGCCCGTATAAAGCCTCAAGAGGTGGAAATGAAAAATTATTGCAAAGAGACATTATTTAAAATATAATTTAATTAAAAACTAGGTACTGTAACTTTATATTCTGCTACATTGATCGTAAAAATAAATACTTTAAGCTAAATTCATTTTAAAATATGTGTTTTTTATAATAATTTATGCATGACGAAGAGCCGATTTAAAATTAAATCTGAGGCTTTCGTGGCGAGTATCATTGGTAATAGCTTTCGGGCGCTCTTCCACATTCCAGTGGAGTCGATGCATCGTTACTTCAGATCTGAAGACGCCAACAGGATGGCTGGAGAAATTTTTGCCGCTCAAAGACACCCTGACGCGGAGAAACGTCAGAAATCCATTACCAAGAGTCAAATTTGTTAAGAGAGGAAAGGAATCTTGTCGGATAAATTAAGATTGAAATAGTAGTGGATGGAGCGTATCCTGACAGAGAACCGAATATTGGAAAGAATTACACAGGTAAGAAATATATGCATTCGTGGAAAACGGAGGAAAAAATTACATAAAGGGAGGCAGCAAATAGGAAACTTTAAAATGAATTTAATTTAGGGAATTTGGATTGATGAGGTGGGATATATGAGTTGGTGATAGTATTCAGGGACTGTCCAAAACCCTACGAAATAATATTGATTGAATGCTCACGATGATGATAGTTTTTAAAGCACAGAGGTTAATGATTCAGTTTGACACAATGAATGCTTTTTCATTTTCCCACACTTACACATAGCTTATGTTCAAACTATGCATTTTTAAAGTACTTTCGACCTCCGCAGGGGAGAGAAGGCTTTAGAGATCGAAAACCTCAACCGTTCAAAGGATTATTTTCGGTTTGGGATGCATGGCCACATATGCGGCGCGCCGAATTTTCCTCGATACCTGGGCACAGGTGAGTATTTCACACTTTCAAGCCTCCTTTCATACCTGAAACCTTTCTGGTTGATACGGACTATCGAGAGATTACTTCCCTCCTCCAAAGGGAGTTGGAATGGCGGAGCCCTGAAAAGACAGGAGGAGACGACCGAAATTTCGGATTCACAGATATGGATGGCTCTCATATTTTCCCAGCGGAATGGAACGCATCCAATCCGCATTAGAAATCATCCCCTCTTAAGTCTCGGCGCCCATTTTTTTCCACAAAAAGTCTCCTCACCCTCCGACTACTCTTACCTTTCCGCACGGTGAAGGGTCCCTTTCACTTTCTCGCATGGATGGGGAAAAAACCCTTCCCCCACGAATCACCGGCTTACATGCTTCAACCCCCTTCGGTCTTCAACCATTCCCTTAAACTGTGGAGGAAAACTCCCTCTTTAATTCCTTTTCCCCGAGCTTCCCTCCACTCTTTTTGACTCCGTTTCCCAGAAAACTGCCGCCTCTGCTCCACTCCGTCCTCTTCCTGCTCCCAGTCTGCACAGCGACCAACACCCCGAAAAGCGGAAAGTAACACACGCCATCGAACGCTTTCACCTCACCCGAATTCGTCCTAATCTCTTCATAATGAGGTGCTGTCCCTCCTCCTACCCCCATTCCCACCTTCTAACCACCCTTCTCCCGTCCCTAGGGTTCCTCTCCCTCTTCAGCCCTTCAATCACCCTTTCTCACTCCCAACCAACAGTACCCAGCCCGCTCCCGCCCCTGTCCCATTTCGCCAGCTAGCCTCAAAGACGTCCTCCAACCTTCGCTTTCCTTCCCAAGGCCTTCTGCCATCCGTCTCTCCTCCATCCACCTAGATCATCCCTTGCGGTTTTGTTTGCCATCTCCGCTTGGGTAAAAGTGACGAGAGTAGGTGCCCAGCGGACACATTCACCGAATCTCCAACGCTGCCCTCACTTCATAATGTGAACGATGAGTCTTCCATCTCTGGAAGACTTATTGATAGTGCCTCTACATCGCGTCTGCGACGCCTGACCGAAATTGACTCACTCCGGCAAATGTTCGATCGCAAAACCTTAGGAAACTCTTCAGTTTCTTACTTGGTAACGATGAGAATCTATCCGTGGAGTATTGGTAAATTTAGGGTAACAGAACACTTCTGGATGTAGCTTAAAATTTAGAATTAAGGCAGCAAATGGAGAAATTTGCTTGAGCACAGGATAGTCAACCATCTGCGCTTTAGAGGTGAGGTTAAATATGAAGGGAAAGGATGAAAATGCCTTGTTGCGTGGATTATATTCAGATAAATCTCAATACTAGGTGAATATTATAGCAATAAAAATTATCTACAGAAACGCACAAAATTTTTCATACAATACAAATATAAAAACTCTGTGGAAAGGATAATTTTATTCAATCACAAACTAATATTCTCACAATTACACTATTTTTCTGGTTTATAATTTGACTCATCTCTTATGACTCGCGAGTATCTCTACCAAATTCCTTTTTGGTAAAAATAATACATATGTCACCAGGTTGAGCCCCAAAAAGTCAGAGTAGGCAAGCACATTTTGACTGCAAAAGAGAATCCCTACCCTGAAATAATTTCCACGTAACTACAGCACTAGAATCATAATTAGAGAAAAATTCTCGTAACTAGTCGTTTCTCCGTTTTCCAGTCTCAGAAGATGTTCATAGAGCAATTTGTTCTTTTCTCTCCTAAAACCATCTCTTTTATTCCGTATTTCGCTAAGGTTTTAAGTACTATGTTACTAAACTGCAAATCCAAAGGAGACGCAATATATGGACCATTTTTGAGTTACGCTATAGGTAGAAATTTATAAAGTTATTTGTATCGTAACTTTATAATTATCTTCACTGTATATGTTGTACATCAAGTAAATGACTCATTTTTAAAAGCATGGAGTGGTATTTATGAAGAGCTACATAAAACCTACTGTGTTATGACAAATAAAGCATCGAAAAAATTGGATACATGACATTCAGCAACGCAAGAAGCAGATTCATATCATATTCATTCGCGAGTTACAAGATGCAATTTCATTCACGAGTATATGCTCCTATAGCAGCAATTATGCAAAGAATTTTAAATTGGTAACACTAAAAGTAAAGTATTATGAGATATAAAAATATACATACAGTGAAAATATAAATCAGATATGAAAAGACCCGACCATATAATGGAAATAAGGAGTTAACCAACTTACTAAATTTAAAGAAGCAAATTGGTTCAATATTTGAATAAAAGTATTTATATTTGTCACCTTTAAAAGCCGTTTTACACCAGACAGTAAAAAGTGCAGTTTGAAACAGCATCCCATCGTGTGGATGATTAGATGACAGCGATGAAATAAGGTAGGAGCTATTTTTCACTCAGTCGTTCAACAGTTGGAAGATTTCCATGCAACTCATTGTATACAGGAAGTGAATTTCAATACACATCCATCCTAGCATGAAACTACGGAATGAAAATCTTTGAGTAAAATGCCTAATATCCTCAGGCTTTAACAGTGATTTCATAAGGACAGCCTAATTATTTTAACCACTATTTTATGTGATGCTTTGCTGGCACTCATTCTTTTCCATTGCTTTCTTTACCATATGCACTGCTTCTACCTCCAAAATCACGCCAAATATTAGCAATAGTAGATGATGGCTCATTATAAACACATAAATATAATTGGTCTTCCTAATCCAATAATTTCATTGCTTACAGATTAACCTGCTCACTTCGATTTGATCTCTGGATCCTTTGCCGCCATCTCCGACCAAAAGGCACCTGCATGAGGAGACATCCCAAAACTAAAAAAAAAGCAGCAAGAGGATGAGGAGGGGAGGGGGACGTGAGAGGGCAGAGATCCCTGGCAAAGACGGGAGTCGCAAGAATGGCGCGGAAGAAAGAATAGAGGATGTCGGGTGGGAACCGGACAAATCTTTCCCTCCGTTAAGTCCTCCTCTCCTATCCCCTCTTTGGCCGGAGGCGGGGTCATCAAAGGAATTGGAGACCGCAAAAGACCCCGAGGATGAAGGAAGATGCCTGTGTCCTCGTGGTCTGTGGAAAGAAGGATTCCTAGCTCCCGCCTCCCCCACTCATCACTGACGGCGCTCAAACACGCAGGCATTTTCGGGACGGCTTCTCATGAGGAGTTTGACGGGAGGGGTTGGGCACGGAGAGGAGTGGTTGACAATTGACGAGAGATCTTATGCCCTCAAAGGGGGGGGTGGGTGTTCCTCGCCGCTTCCCGGACCACAAATGCGCTCGCCTTACATCTCGAATTGTCACCGATACGTCACGGGCTCCCTCGAACGCCTTAGGCTCCCCACACAAAAATGTCCTTCCCTCTGCGTCCCGTAGCAGGTCTCATGCCCAAGAACAGCCACGAGGAGCAGAGTCCAGGGGACAGCTGCGCCTTATTTGGTGAGGAATCGGCATTGAAGAGCCTCGTAAATGATGACATCTTTGGCTTCAGATGCCTCAGAAACTACCAATATTGGGGTAAAAACATATAGCTTTTCTCCCAGGATCTGGAGAACTATTTCAATATTGTCGACGCTCGAGAATTCCGAGTACTTGCGCTGAATAAGAACCCAGGACAGCGAAATAGGGGAAGTATTGGATTCTTGGCAATGAGTGTTCAAGCGGATGAGAGTCGTGGCTATCAGGTATATGAGTGGCAACCCGTGCAGGAAAAGGGGTAGGTACAATTAGAGAAATAAAAAAAAATGCGATAAGGTATTTATGGATTAAAGTCCTGTCAGAGAGACAGTATATTGAAGAAGAAGTTTTATCCACACAAAATGAACCTGAATTTCACAGGAATATTTCCTTTTTCGTCGGAATATTATCCCAGTTGCTTAAAATGTGATTCCAGCAGTATCGCCACCATACCAATTCAAATACCGCAAATAATAACAAATGCTAACTATTATTGCATTGACTAAATCAACTTATCAGTTCTGGTAATATCAGTGGAGGCACAACATTCCAGTCATTCGACCTAAATTGTCCATGATTGAAATTAATTGTCATGCTAAAAAAATAAAAAAATATCGCAATTGAATTCAAGAAGCGGTAGAAAATACCGGCATGAATTCAAGGAATATTTATCAAATAGTCCATGTTTTTTATTCCAACGACCTTTCTTTAGAAGGTTATGTGTAGGTAATGTGGTAACTGCTTCCGGGAAAGCGATGGCTCAGAAAGTGGGTGCAGTAAGTAAATGGCTGAGTCTCGGACTATCAGGAGATTCATGAAGTGTATATGAAGTCTTTCGCGGCACTGTTGACTTGAAGAGTTGCGTTGAGCTTGCCTTCCGGGTGTCCTTCCACGTATGTCCATTTTTTCAGACGGAAAATGGATAAACCGTTCGAATTCGGAAGAGGCCCCTTTGCACTTGACGAAAACTGCAGACATTACGCAAACTGACCGATATTCTGAGCATCAGGCCGTTTTGTGAAACCAAGGGGTGGCACATGGAATGAAACTGCCCCTTTACTTTGATGTATGATTTTCGATTCCAATCGACTTAGCACTATACGCTCAGCTCAAACCCTCATCAACTGGGCTCAAGTCACATATACTGAAGGCAAGACCCTTTTGAGTGAGTACTTCGGCTCATAGAAAGGCAGTAGAATATATTCAAAGACCAAGGTGGCAATGGTAACAATCGAAAGATGTATTTTTAATTTTCAAAGAAAAAATGATAGGAAAGTGGAAAGGATATTTGAATGGAATGAAGAAAGAAGTTGATATAGAGTCAGATATGGCAAAGAAAATATTCTAAAGAAGGTGGAACATTGTAAAGTAAGGTGAGAATATTCCATTATTACAAAAACCAAGAAACAGTAGAAAAACATTTATATTAATTAAATATAAATATCCATGTCAACAAGGATATACGGTTAAGTAAATAAATATACACGCTATGCCTTATGACAATTCCGACAGCTCATTCGGAAAATTTGCATAAGACAATAATAGGTAGTTTGAATTAATTTGTGACTTATGTGATTTGGAAAACATGGAAATGGATAGTTCGAAAACATTCTCATGATTCCAAATTCTATACAGATACTCTTCATAATATTGGAATTACTAGTCCAGTTCCGCATTACTAAGAGTGAGTACTTAAGCTCATTAGGTTTATAAAGCCTTCCGCTTTCATTTCACTATACGCCTCACCCATTCTTTGCGTGCCTTGTCTATTTTTCACATCTACGAGTTTCGACCAGTTAACTGCACACGAAAATTGACTACTATCCAGTCGCCACTCTTCATCAATATCAAAATGCCATATTATGCTTCATCTCCCGTTTCCATCTTATGAGCCGAGGCTCTGATTCGTGTCCCTCCCAATACTACGTGGCCGCTGGCCTGCTCTCAAAAAGCGGGTTTTTCCACCCTTCCTCTCCACGGCTTCCTCTTTTTGGGGTCGTTCCTCTTCCCACTCTCTCCAGTCTTTCTTACCACCCCTGAATTTCTCCGCCCTCTCCACACTCGTTCCGTCTTTCAGGTGACACCCCCGCCCCCAACGCCCCACCCCTGACCGCATAACCCCGCGCTCCTCATCTACTCTCCACCCTCACCGCCCACCTCCTCCTCCTGCTTCCACTTTCCCTCCCTCGCCGCCATTACCCCAGGTAGGAAGGGAGAGGAAAGGCCTCTCGCAGCAAAATGGAGTGTCTTATTTCATAGCTGCTCCCTTCCTCCCCCTCACTTCCCCCCTCCGCTCGCCTCTCGTTTCCTCATCTTCCTTCTGAACAAATGCTCGCGCGTGTAATGAAAAACCTTTGTCATTCCCCTGTACAATAAGGATCGCGGTCCTGTTGGTCGCCATGGAAACAGGATTCGTTTGTGGGGGAAGGAAAAAGCGTCGTCATTCGGATGTTGGCCTTGTTTACAGCGGATTTCTCCTTTTTATATATATATATAAATATATCCTTTCTGCGTGTCGAGGTTTTTTCTCGTCATTTAGGATATTTTCTCCCGGAAAAGGCGACAGCACAACTCTCCAACTGGATGAGTCGTTCAGGGCAGAGAGTCGGAGGAATTGGATGCTGTCAAATGTCATGTTACAGTGTTCTTTTCATCACCGGTCGCCGAAAAAAATTCGTTTGCTCCATACGACAAAGCAGTGCAATGAAATTTCTCAGAAGAAAATTAGCGTAAAATCATTACCACGCAAAGTAAACATTTTTAATTATTGTATTTATTTCTTCCAAAATGTTAAAAATATGCACCGCATATAATGAGTGACCTCATCTCCTGCTGTGGGAGAAATTATTTTATTGGTTCTCAATATTGATAATATAAAAATATTGATTACAAATGCCGCATGCACATTGGTGCCTCCACGTAAGTATTTACGACCAAAAAACGTATGAAGGAATGAATAATAAATAGCCTTAGTAACAGAAGTGAAATCATTGTTTTAACAAAAATAAAATTACATATCTACCATTATCATGGAGATGCCAGATAATTTGATGTTTACGAATCCTTGTACAATATGCTCTTATAGCTTATGCTATTTACTCTGAAAAATGAGCAAAGCCTCTATGCAATTGGGAAAATTATGAAAAATTAACTTAATTTAACCGTTGAGACCCTTTTCCACAACACTGTAACGATGTTGCTTGAAAACGTCCGAGGAATGATCCTAGTTTTATTCAAATACTTCCTACAATAATTCATGAAATGTGGTGTTTTATTAGGTATTAAAATCATTCACCGTAAATTTAATACTTTTTTTCTAGAGCAATTTATATCTAGATGCCATCACGATCTATCAATTCATTCCTGCAGGCACTTCGTTTCACATTTTTTGTTCAACTGTGAAAATTCTATGTAGTTTTTGGACAGGAATACACGTATTCCTGTCCAATATTGCTTACATATTTATGGTTGTGTATCACAATTTTATGCATATCGACGGAAACTATATAATTATGAATTTATGCATATTGAGGGACTTAAAAGATTGAAACTTGTGTATGGTAAGAAGACTATAACTTTCCGCAAAAGGACTGAATGCGCTTCAAGCCAGGTTTTGATGCCATGACTCAATCTTCGTGTGTTGTCTGGCCATAGAAACTCAAGTCAAAATCAAATTATTTTTTATTGCGTAGATATGCTATTCTTAGATATGCTCTTTGCTTCTTGCTAATTTTCATTTCCTCAAAATAACGACCAAATCTTCCCATTAAGAGTGTAGAGAGTAATTTTCCCTTACCTCTCAGTATCTCAAAGAGAGTATGAATTATTTCAATTTCACTTATTTTTCGCATTAACACATGGACATGTGGATGTCACTGCTTTCTTGCTTCCATGAAGGGAGAGGACACCAGTCGGAGGAATTCTCTTGCGAAGAAGACAAAAGGATACAAAAAATACCCAATACACTTCCCGCGAGCATCACCGCGTGTTGCCCATCCCTCGCAAGATTCCCCCCAGGATGACGGAACCGGGAACCAACCTAAAAACTCCCATAGTGCTACGGGATTGAGAAGGAAGGGGGGGAGGTGGAGAAGGATGAGGGTACAGGGGATGGGAGGGCTCCTTGAAGTGCTATCTTTCCACCCACCCCCTCCCTCCCATTCCATCTCCACCACCAGCAGAGTGACCTCTCTCCCGATATCACTCTTTCATTCCCATAGCGTTCTTTCCGCCTCTCCTCTCTCTCCCCAACTCAAAACGCTCCCCCCTCCCCCATCGCACATACCGATTCCAACTCCCCCACCCCCTCTCTATCTCTATCCTTCGCTCTTTCTGGACTGGGAGCTGGAAGGAATCTTTGTTGTGTCCACCACCCTCCCCGCAGCCCCTGAAAGTCTGCCCTTATTCCTCACAATTCCTCCTCCCTCCCACCCACATCCTCCTAAATCCCACCACCCTTCTTTCATCCCCCTCTTCGTCTTTTTTTCCTCTCTCTCTCACTCCATCCTCCGGGTCCACCCTAGCCGAGGAGCGCACACGTACCTCCTCCGGCTCGGGAAAACTTTTAAGAAGGACGGGAGGATGGGGAAGGAGATGTAGGGAATATAGTGAGTGCGGGGAGGGAGGAGGAGGGGTGTGGAGTGGTCAGGAGAGGAGGGAGTGGGGTCGGTGGAGTCCGACACGTCCTATTGGCTGTTCCTCACTGGCCCGAGGGGGAGAGGGGTGGAGGCGGGAGGAGAAGGAGGAGGTGGGGGGACAGTATATAAGGCCGTGGTCATCTCTTCCACCCCTCATCCCTCCCGCCCCTCTCCCCATCCTCACTATCCCAATCCATTTCGTTCCCTTTCCCAAACCCTCCATACGCCGCACTCACCCCACCGAACCCCAGCTCGCGCAGCTGGACAGTCACCCACCGCCACCCCAAGAATACTCCGACATCCCACCCACTCCCTTAAGATACTACAGTTTTCCTCCTTCGTGCTATCCAGGGAGTTCCACAAGGTGGCGTTTTGGGTCCAGAATTTTTATTGTCGTCTCACCCGTTGTACGTGACGCACGGAATCGTACCTTCTCGTTTGAAATTACTCTCCCAGAGAGGATGGGTTTATAGTTTCCCGTGGTGAAAAATTCAGGACTATATTTTAGCCAAGCCTTATATAATTCACGCTGAAGCACCATTGAGTGTTGTGAAAAACCTAGAAAACATCTCTCCGTGATCTTATCCACAGCAGTCATTCAGAAAAACACAATGTTAATAAATAAAATGTATTTATTTATTAATGAGCAATAATCTCCCACAATTCTGTCTGAATTATGTGAATGTCCCCAGAAGGGATAAACCTGATGCTCTCTTAGGAAAGCAATATCACGTTCTCGGACTTTTTCTCGTTGGCGCGTCCCCTCAAAATGTAAATACACGTCAAACATTTGTTCAAGGATTTTCCCTTGAGGTCTTCGAGCATCATACTGTATGAGCTTCAACGAATTAAGTTCCCTGCTTCTGCACAACTACTTTCTACCAACCTCAATATCCCACAGATCCACGCACTCATCCGTGTTTCCCAGCGTTCCTCGGCCTCTAAATCCTAAGCCACCACTTCTCACCGGAACTTCGGTTTTTTTTTCATATCCCTTTCCCCCTTCTGCTTCCTATTTTCCCGGAGCCGCAGAACGACATTCATCACTAGATCCATTTACGTATACCCTC
This sequence comes from Platycnemis pennipes, assembly GCA_933228895.1. Taxonomy (NCBI): domain Eukaryota; kingdom Metazoa; phylum Arthropoda; class Insecta; order Odonata; family Platycnemididae; genus Platycnemis; species Platycnemis pennipes. The sequence goes on from OW121850.1 coordinate 119,588,017, forward strand.
TGAGTGGTTGCCACAACCTTTTCGGCATCCCCGTTTCATCATTCTCTGTTTATCCATTCCCATTAAATTTTAACGTTGATTAATACAGTTATGAAGAGTTTGGAGAATAATTTATACTCGACATTGGTATTTTTCCATGTGTAATATTAAGGTTGAGCTAAATTTATAGCACAATTCATTTGCGTAGTTAATGACAAGCAGACATGTTACTTTTGCCCGTAAATAAATAGGTATCCAATGTCACCAAGTCAAAGAATGAAAATGAAAACATTCTTGAAAATACATAGAGTAATAGTGACTATTGATTAGAGACGGTTGCAGTGCAATCAGCCACGATTTTTTAGAACTGAAAATGTTTAATACCGTTAGATTGTGGCCTCTAAGGCACAGGACAGAATTATTCCATTAAGCAGCGTGTTTGCAGTCATTGTTGGCATGGTAAAGTAAGGAAAACTACTTCTTATCCGCTGAGTCTTGAGGCCTAAATAACAAATGACTAATACGTGAAAGAGTAGCACATGCGTCGGATTACTAGTGGTCCCAGGTTGTTTACTCCGGGTAAAACAAACCACCTTTCGCACTCTCCTCATTTCTCTCGTCCGTCGGCTCCCTTCAAAAAACATTGGGGACGGCATACTCTTGAGCCACCATTCCTGCACATTCTTCTCCCCTTCTCTCTCTCCTGCAGAAGAGGAGAGCTCCCGGTCCATCCCCCGAAAAAACATAACCCCCCCACACTCTTCCCCACTTTCACCCCAAACACAGCCCCCTCGCTCTCCCTCCCCCGCCCACCTCTCTCACCTCCTCCCGGGCACCAATGTCCATTTTCCCTCCCCCCCAAAAACCCTGCCTCCACCCCCGCCCTCCTACCCCGCACTTTCTTGCGTCTCCGATCAATATATCCCTTGTACACAGTCTTCCGTCAGAATGGTGTTTCCTTCTTTTTTTTCCATCCCTCCGCCCCCTGGCCAACCCACCCCCGCAGTCACACACTCTCTGGGTCTCCCCTCCGTCCAGTCCTCTTGCCCCATGTCCACTCTTTCCCATTCCTCCGCGTATGCTTCCCCGAGTCGCACTCTCTCCGACTCCACGCAGCGGGCGTCCCACTCCAAGAGATTTTCTTCACTCCCACCCCTCCCCCAACCTTCTTCTCACCCCCCTTCCCACCCCCGTTCCCCTCGCCGCCCCACCCCACTTCTCCACACCCCTCCCGACATCACTCTATTCTCCCCGTCCTTGTTTCATTTATTTAGCACCGATGCGGCCGCCGCTCTCGCCAACCTCGGACCACCTTCCTTCCTCTCCCCTTTCCTCTTCTCCTCCTCTTCCTGCCCGCCCGCGTATCCTCACCTTGCCTCTCCCGCAATCCTCTTCACCTCTTTCTCATCTCTTTGTCACTCTTTCCGCACTCCGGAGGTCCTCGGCCCTTATTCTCCCTCCTCTCCCCTCGCAACCCTCCTCGCCCTCGAGCATTTGCGAAGAAAATAAATAGTGATCACGGGGGTTTGTTTACGTTATGTTCCAGAAAAATGTAGGTGCCTTTCGGTGTAGGATTAACACTGAAGTAGAATGGAATTGATTACTTGCAGGAATAAGTGATTTCATCACTGCTAATTAAACTGAAACCAAATGTATACATGCAAGTTTATAGAGCAGTGAAAGATAACACCTATGCATTTTTCTGTTTTGATGTTCATTGTTAGTGTGCCCATCATTTCACTTGAATTAGATTAAGAAGTGTTGATAAGAAGTTGAAAACATCGGCCAGGAAAAGGACTCGAAAAGGACAAGGCTATCTCAGGACAAAAATAAGGAAATATTTCTTTTTAAGTTACTAAAATGAGGTTCTTTACTCGATCAGCTAGGTAGCTAATCTTACCACGGTTCTCATCAATCAGACATCGTTCAGCGTCCTTTTAATGTCGTTCACCGCAGGCATATCTACCTTTATCATTCGCTCATATCACTGAGCAAGACCCATTTATTTTAAAGCAGCTAGAAAGATGTTTCCAACACATCTTAGTTGCTTTAATTTAAATGTTACTTTTATTACGGAAACTACATGAGTTGGACCCAGCCAAACTATGATAGAAAGTTAGTCACTCTTTGATCTTGTCAAGGAAGAGCTTAACTTATTATGACATTTGAGTGAATTGTAATCCTCAGTTTGGATTTGGGATAAAGTTCTTAGGTCAATTGATAAGATTGATTTGAACTATAAAATCTAAATTAATCTTACGTCTATTCCTAGGACAAACACAAAGCCTATATCCAAGACAGGGTTCGAACCCATGACCTTTGGTTTGCTAGACCGGTGACCGGTGACCCAACGCGGGCGGTGGTAGTCTTCTAGTAAGTACGTGACTACAACTGACATAAGATACGTCAGACAACACCATTTATCATGAATTTCTCATTTGAATGCGTATCTTCAAGATTTTTTTTGTACGCATCGGTCAAAAAGACACAGGCAGGCTTTCGGGAGTCTTCCGCTTTGTCATTATTGAAGAAAGCTTGGCCTGAGGACGCCTGCAGCAAAGTGGGTGAAACGTCGCCATCAATAATGGGTACGAGAAAGACTCCCGAAATGCTACCTGTATCACCGAAACGCCGCGAAAACCATCGCCATAAATTTTATCAGTCTAAATGCTTTATCGTGATTTTGGCGGAAAAAACAGGGGCTAAAATGTTATGAGAGTTAAAGGTCATATAACACTGCCTTAAAACCAAAAATAGAGAAAAACCGCTTGCTTTGCATTCAATAACTGATCCATCTTTCTAGAAATATCTATTTATCAACACCGATGCTGATTTGGTGGTAGGTAATTGTTATTTATCATCGCCCCCGCCAGAATAAAATCCCGGTGTGAAGCTGGTGCGCGGCGGGAAGGAACGACCATTTGAGCACTCGCAGCGGAGATTCGTGGAGGGCGAGCGGGGAAGTGTGGACGCACGCTTTTCGGCCACGAGGCGATGAGCCTGCGGGCTGGGGGTGGATGCGGCACGCCTCGATATTGTACGCGCCTCGGCCCACGGGGAGGCGGAGGTGCGGGGGCGGTGGGGATCGAGAGATAGGCGGGGGGGGGGGGGACGGATTGAGAGGGGAGATGGAGAAGAGGGAAGCAGCAGAGGAGAAGAGTGGGACGACGCCGTTGTCCCTCGGAAATCGATGCCTGGTTTTACAGGGAAGATAATTGAAATACAAACTCCATTGGCGAGGAGGACCAAGCAGAGACATTTATTATTTAAGGAGCGAGATGGGAGAAACGGTGGAACGGACGAGTGGGAGGGGACTTTTCGGTGGTAGGATGGAGCCGTGAGGGAGAGAGGGAGGGAGAGAGGGAGGGAGAGGTTTGGTCCGGGAGGAACGGAAAAGCAGAGAGAGAGAGAGTTAGGGGGATGAGTTCGTTTGGAGAAGGGGGAGTTTTGTGTTGCGATGGGAGTGGAAATGGTAGAAAAGGGTTGGAGATTTTGCGAAGGGATTATTTTCCGATGCGGAAGGTGGAGAGGGGGGAAAGGAAGAGATGGAGGTATGCTGAGTTGTAGGGGAAGCAATAAAGGATAGAGTGGGGCGAGAGGGAAGATTCTCTCCCTCTCCGTCCAACCCACCCCTTCATTTCTCCCCCGACCTCGCGCTCCGCCCTGACAAATCCCCGCTCCCACCCAAAAATCCCACCCCCTTGCCATTCCACGGAGGTTCCCACCACACCCCTTGCACCGGAGATGTCCGACGAATCGGCCGACATCCCACGCCAACCCGCGCGAGGGGTAGTGGCAAATGCCCGCCCTCTCCACAGCTCCTCTCTCCGCAGATACTCCGAAATCCTCCGTCCTCATCCATATAACCGGCCCTGGGTGGGAAAGGAAGGTGTCGCGCGTTCCATGACGAGAGTACGTCATGCGCCATACCGTGCCTTATTCCCGGCGTATGTTGGGGGGGGGAGGGGGGAGAGTATGAGTATGGGGGAGACGGGGAAGTAGAGAGTGAAGAGAGGTGAGATATAAGGGGAAGGGATGTGGGCGTACATGGTTGGATCATGGGAGAGCTGGAAGATATACATACTATACACAGCTTATGTATATATATGTAAACACCAACATACACGAGTCAAAACACAAAACAAACACGTGGACCAGAGAGAGAGAGAGAAAGAGTTTGGGGAGAATTGCATTTTTTTCGATTCTCCGCCGAAGTGCGATGCACGGGAATGGTCAGTTTTATTTATTTTCCTGTTGTTTTTTCATTTTTTTTCTCCCTTTGTTCCCCCCAAAGTTCTTGTCTTTTGTAATCAATTATAGTGGAAACGAAGGCGGATATTTCTAGTCCATTGGTAGGAGAAGGGGAGAGATTTTCCGATTTTCGGGAAATTGAAAGGTGCTACGGTGGAGAGGGAATGGGAAATGAACGGGTTTGAAATATTCTTTAATTCATGCCACGCACGTGAGGGTGAGATTGGTGGATTGGAGGGAATTCTTTTTTTTTGCCAAACCGGTCGAAATGCACTCAAGACGATGGGGACACATTGTCTCACGATCACCAGTGCAGGAGAATCACACTAAAGTTTCCCGTAAGCTATATATTTTAATGAATCTGGAAAGTTAAAGTACATCCCGCGTGAAAAGTTCACATGCAATTTCTGAACCACCTTACCAACATTCTCCTCAATACTGACTCAAGAATCGTTACACAAACGGATTCTTTTAATCGAAATATTTCGTTTTTGTTTGGTCACTGATCATTTGAATACACCTTCCAATGCATACAAATACTTATTATTCATAGGAATTATTTCTCTTGACGAAGTAATCAAGTCATAAAAAGTAACACAAGTGACGTATCTTTTTTCCTTGTGTTTCTAAATTATTCAAGGTGCGTTTCAATAGTATTTGAAGCAGGTATCGTAATAAATATGGCAACTCTCCTCCGCTTCATTAAAAAAATACTATATTTTCAAAGCTGGATTCCTTGATTTAATTTAGAAATTTTAAGTGTTGAAGCTATAGCTAAAGCTGAAACTGGAGAGAATATTTAATGTACAAAATAATGAGCACAACCTAGAATATGGTGAAGAAACACTTTATTGTCTGATATAATTCTTAGGCTTTCGTGTGAATTATCCACTTGCATCACATTTATGAGCCAAAAATGCCCTATGCCCTATGAGGAAATTAATATTTAGGTCAGGCGCTGTTTGAAATTTAACAGGAACGTAGTCTAAATAAGTATTCGATTGTATCATTTTTATGAGTAAGTGGATATCATTACTGCATGTTCGGTGATAAACGTAAAAAATTGAAGAAACAGTTGAACTTGATCTTTTTGCGACACTTAGAAGAGGAGAAATGGCTATTCTCAGAACGCTGTGTCATATAATCTCCATCCTTTCCTCCGGATTTTCGTTTCCCCGCTGCAAAAGATTGCTTCCTCCCAGGCCCCCGGAGACCCGCGTTATTATCCCGAGGTAATAGAAATGCCACTTGCAGGAATATCTCAACTCGCGTGTAAATTGAGGATAGTTCATCCGGGTCCATCTTTTCCCTTTTCACTTCCAACATATCTCGCTCCTCGATCCGAATCCTCCAACGTCGCCTCTACCGCGATCGAACACAATCCAGTTAAGCCATCCAAGACAGACTCCCTTTATCTTGCGAGTTTTTGTTTCTTTTCGGAAGACGGTGGGTGGGGGGAAAGAAGAGGAGTCGACGAGGGAAAAGCGAAGCAAAGAACTATGCTCTTTTTTTATTCTGAGAGCGAGCTCGAGGAAATGGAGTTGTTCCGAATGAAATTGTTATCACGGAAAATATACCCAGAGCTAAAATGTCTGGCATGATTATGGCCTACATAAGCACGGTTGACATGTAAGTATATATCTCGTTATTATTTCGAACTTCTCCGCAACATTTCCGTACCAAGATGGAATGTTTTTATCGTAAACACATTTTAAAAAAATAATAAAAATGTCCTCGGCTAATTGACGCTGGTTTATTAAGGAATTCAATAAGCCATCTTTTCTCAAAGCCTAGTAAAAAATATTTTAAAACCACGTAGGGGGCATACTCGAAGAATGCTTACCCCTATTTCTATGAAATCGTAACTTTCCCGCAATATACTAAGAATATACATCAATGGGGTATTTTTTGCCGAAAATAATTAAGTACCTACTCACTTTCTTCAACTTTTATCACAAAATATATCTTCAGAGATTGAAGACTTGGTGCTTTCCCGGCTTACATTCATGGTGCAAACTTGTAGGAAATTCCACCGGGTCAGGTTCTCTATTTCCTGACCCGAACCTGACCCGGTTGAAATCCGAAATATTTTCACGCTATTTTCAGACATAATGCGAATATAAAGAAAAGTTATCAAGAACAGTTTTACTCGAGCGCACTCGCTGGGACAGTAATTTTAAGATAAGGTAAGGGAAAATCAACATTATTTTCAATTTTTCATACGTGATACATACGTGATACGCACAGCATATAATTGAGAGCATTTATAAACATATATTTCGTATTTCACAGGTGATGATTCCAGGAGGGCTTGAGCTACTGTGGCCGGAAAAAGTATAAAATAAATATGTCTGCTACTACAGTATTGTGCCTTAAAATTTAAATTTCACGATCCATTAAAAAAAAGTACTCACACTCTACTGAGCACAGTGTCCAAAACTGAGCAATCGATAAAATAGACCAAATGACTTTTCAATGGTTTCGAAAAGAAAATATGGATAGCAGTTACATTTGCTCGGCTCAAAGGTGTGCTTACTTTCTTGTTGTATCTCAGGAAAATGGAATAATTTTCTCCAGTAAGCTCAATAGCATACAAATAAAAGAAGGTTATTCATCAATAAGAAGTATTCTTCCAAATATGGCTACGTGCCCATGGGGTAAATAGTCATTTGCTTACTATTAAATTGCATGAGAACATTACATGAACTTCATTTGGACTAATTTTCATAAAAGTTACGAAATACAGAAAATCTGGAAGCCCAGAAAAATTATTTTTAGCTGACCGTGGTTAGCAAAAAATAATTTGAAGGAGTGTTTGAATAGCAGTTAGATTTTATAGGGAAATCAAATGGACTATTTCAGGCAAGGAAGACCATTTCCAGGATAAGAGGTTGTCCCCAGGCACCACAAAATTAATTTCCGTTCGGTCAATGTATTTTATTCTCGGCATTTGGAGACTACAAAGAGGAATTTTACTGTCATTCATCTACTTTACAATCTTACCCACGACGTGGACCTCATACATGGAAAAAGTTTTACCATCGATCCTTAAGGGATGGGCGAAAAAAATAGTGTGGGCCTTTTTATCGTACTTTTTTGTCGCCCTAAAATGAGGACGGTAAGGATATACACATTTCGTCTAGATACGAAGGGGTCATAAGGGGGAGAAAAGAGAGACCCGACTCCTTCCACTGAGATAAAATGGAACTCCGGAGGAATCATATAAAAGCATTGGCATATCCAACGAAATGTTTAATAATAAAAGCCGGTAGGGGGTCATGAAACTCTGAGGTAACGAGAATAGGGGGGAAGAAATGGCGGGGGAGAGGAATGAAGGGAGGCTATGAAAAGGGAGAAAGGAATTTAGCGCAGTTGTAGAAGTTTTGCCGTCGGAGAAAGGAAATGGAGTAATGTTTTACGACTTGAGCCTCTGGGGAGGATGGGCGAGTATATATGGGGCGTAGATGGGAGAACGGCAGAGAGGTATGGTGAAGGGGTTCAGGGGGTGGAAATAAAAGCGGCGAGCCAAAGGGATGGTGAGAGAAGCAGAGGTGGTTCGAGGTGAGTCCGCGAAGGAGAGAGGAATTAGAGAGGGAGTGAAAATTGCAGCGTTTTTCATCAGTGACAATACCAATTGAATCATATTTTTCCAGGAAAATTCTAATTTCTTTCTCATAAGGGCTACTTGAACATACTAACTTCTTAAACAGAGAAATTGATACAAAGGCGTATGGCGTTAACCAATCCAATTTCTCAAAAGACATCCACTGCGCAAGCACTATATTTTTGAATGTGAACTGTTCTTTGATGACGTTAAATATATGTTGAGAATGACTACATATTACTCTGATTTCGTTATAGGAAAAATATATCAACATCTACATAATACCCTGCAAGCCACGATCAAGGTGTTGTGGCAGGGGAGATTTACTCCAAACATGCTTTATCTATCATGGTTAAAAAGAATTAGTGGCTATATTCTAGTCGAAACAGAGCAATTCAAAACAATATGCTAAGAGCAAAACAAGCATTCATAAACATATTGTTAGTTGGGTTGACACTAAGTCTCTATATCCACATGCAAATGCCGATGCTATCCGTTATGACAAATAGTTCAATCCATTGGTAATGTAGAGGGATGGACTGCCATATGGATAGATTTAAGATGAATCCCTCCCCGTGACCAATAAGAAATCATAATGTGCCACATTATAAACCTCATGAGAAGGCGCACTCAGTGCAAGTAAATCATTTGCAAAAGCACGCAAAGGGAAACATAAAAAGGGAACGAAAGTCGATTGTATTTAAGCGAATGGCCAATACCAATTACTACTACTACCCATTACTGTAATGATACTACATTGCTTCACAGATACAATTTCTTCAGTTTCACGTGACGGGCGGATGCAAAATTGACACGTTTATCTTAAGAAGCTGTATTTATCTGTCGGAGTATGTACAATACATTAACCATTATATGATTTATATATTTATTTTGACGAGGGTTTAGATGGCAGAAGGGACCGTTTTGTCTCAATCTCGCCCCAATAAAGACCTTTTATTTTTATAATTGCGCGTTTGGTGACTATACTCCCCCTGGTACATACCCTCGTGGTGGCGTAAAGTGCGCTCATTACTTAGTTTTTTAGCTTAGATTAGTATTGCGAATAGTTTAACTGATCCGATTTAGAATGGTCCCATTGTGACTCCCGTTTACACAAGTGTTTTGCCATCAATTTCAAAGGTATTTTCTTTTGAATTTCTTGAAAAATATGTTTCCCACTGTATCCATGACAAAAGTATATGATCATTGATTGTATTGCCAACTGATATAAAGTAACTGAATTAATATACTTTAACATCTGTTTGAGGTGGAATAAATGATTTTCAAATACTAACCTCAACGAATTTGTCTAGAAGAATACAGAGGGAAATGATGTTCAAAACCCTGCATGCACTTTATCTCATGACTGTTCCTTTCCTCCCTTTCACAATGGTTTGTGCTGCAGTACAACTCGATCTCCCACTGTTATCAAGCCGATTACATGCTTATAGAACTTATCCTACTGTATAAAAACTGAAGCTACATTCAGAAATTATAGGTAAATAGTATAACCGTAACCATGTACCTACATATTAAAGCTCGCCTGAGAATCAATCACTGCGAATTATTTTTACATCTAACTATTTCTTATTATTAGTGGTATAGTGGTGGGTGAGGGTATAGTCTGATAACGGCTTTTTTCCTCCAATATTCGTGCCTCATCATCTGCCATTTACTGTCTACTTTAATTTCAATTTGAATTTCTACCACGTGTAACTACCTCCAGCCAGTAAATAGTAAAACTTTAATATAATTTAATATATAAATATAAATTAAGTAGAACAAGAAAGAAGGTAATATTAATTAGGTGCAGGAAATATATCAACACAAATGCTTTTGTTAACATGTTTTGTGCTTGTATTGTGAAAAAATTGGGATTCATTGAGGTAAAACATAGATTTTAGCGCATGGAAAATTTTGGGTAAACATTAGAGAGACTAAATTTATTTTTTATCTTGGTGAAGACATATTTCCAGTTTAAATGCGCCGCTTTTCGTACATAGAAGTTTGATATAATTAATAGCATGTCTTCATGGATAAGGCATACAAAGCTGGTAGATATTGATAGTAGCCAAAGGCATTGAATGAGCATTATATTTTGATATTTTGATGATTGACACATGCGTAGGAACATGATAAAAATAATCGTGACTTAAACTAGAACTTAATTTCCAAGAGTCAAAAGTAGCACGATTGCGTCACAAGACATTTTCCCAGGAATGTTTTATTTTTTGCCAAAGAAACGAACGATCCCTTCTAGTTCAGGAAGACATACCGAAAGCGGAAACTCGGTCCAGAGATGCGCTTCATGTGACGACGACACTCCCATAGGCATCCACTTAAGTTTTTCATTTGCGGAGAGAATCAACGGTCGCCTAACCAAGAAATTCCTCACGTAGCACGCTCCGCTTGTCACAAGACCTTCCCTCCCCTCAAAAACTTCCTTCCATTCCCCCCACCATCCCCTCACCCCAAACTCAGCCACAACCCCCTCGCAGAAGGCACCCTGAACATCCCCCACCAGCTCGACCCACCTTTTCATTGCCCCACACCCTTCTATTAACCCAACGCTTCTCCTCGCGACCCTGGTGAGGAACAGAGGGAGGTTGAGAGAGATAGAGAGAGTGTCTCGCCTTGGAGAACTTCTTGCTCTCATCCCACACTCCTCCCCCACAAGACTACCTCGCAAGAAAACGCATGCACGGGGTGCGGGTCGGGAGTGGAGCGGAAAAGGAGCAGGGTGTTGTGGGAGGAGGGAGAAGAAGGGTGTCGTGCGACGTGTGGGGGAACAAACCGCTGGCCGAGATTTCCTTCGCGCGAGAGGAAGGTAGCTGAGAATGCCAAGGGGTTGTGGGTTTTTGGGCGAGTGAGGGCGAGACAATCCCGCGGGGGTGGGAGAGGCGGGAGGGGTGTGCAAACGGGTAGTCATGTGGAGAAAGGGGGTTGAATCGCAAAGTTGACGCAAGGGGGGGAATGGGTGCGAAGTGAAAAAAGGAAGACGTCGGCCCGGAGATGGCGGCGAAGAAAATGATGTGGAACGGTGCGGTTGAGCGAAGAAGACCCTAGACCGAGCGGTGATGGAGTCCTCGGGGGAGAACTCGCCGCCGGATCACAAGCGGCGGAATGATGTGGAAGCGTAATAGAGAGAAATGATTAGGCAGCGCGCGCTCCGAGTATCCTCCCTAAATTTCTTTTGTCCACCCCTTTTTGTTTTTACCTCAGCGACCGTGACGGCGGCAATTAATTCTGGCGAGCGCTTGAGCCTTTGATTTTCCCATTTCCGCATTGCTCTTTAAACCACCGCTGTAATATACAAAAATAACCTATGGTGGAATTTGTATAAAAAATAACACTATAGGTACTCAAACAAAATCAATCAATCTAGGGTTCGCGCAAATATGTTTTTACGGTCTAGAGAAGAGCATGAGAGAAATTATAATTATGTGCATTAAAACTAGCCTCATTGAAAAACACCACGTCGTTTATCACAATATTGAGAATAAACTATGACGTAAAAGTTATGATATTTAATAAGTTTTAAGGTTAATTAACGTTGAAATATAGTTCTTAATCTAAAACAGATGCTGGGGATGGGTGGGGATTATTCAATGCATTATTTTCATTGGAATACTAAACAATGAACTTAGACTACATCAATAGCTTGAAAGCTAAACAGAAACTTTTTACATTTACGTAATTTTGCTGAAATTTTGTTAAGTACTCGGAAATATTTATCCAGTGTAGTAAAAAAATTTGAACATATCAAATCAGTATCCTGGCAGATAATAAAGTTAAGCAAACAGTGGGAACTCAACTATAGAAGCAGGAGCCATAAAAATGAAATACGAAAACATAGCTTTTTGGCAGCAACACAGTTTGTTGATAGCAATGAACTATTACAGTTTACGTAATCCGTAAAACGATGTATTTCCTAACAGCGTCTTCATTAAATAGTTAATTGATGTGAGGCTCTAAGGGTAATATTTTCGCACCTAAAATATAATAGCGAAGGGGAAAAATAAAAAACTACAAAAATAACATCAAAAACATATTTGTTTGCTTTGCTCGAAAGGCGGGTTTCTTAATGGATATTGATCGTACGGTTCGGAATCTCAGTGCGGAATTTGACTTTGGCACTTATGGGCAACCTAGAGTCTGATATCTTCGGGTAGAGTGGAGCCATATAATGTTTCTCCACAACTTTTAATCCGGCTACTTCTCTATCTTTGATTTTATTTAAGAAAACTGTATATTTTTGAACTATTGCTGATGCTGACAGTTTTGAAGGATATAAATATTATTGGTTACAAATGTCGTCAAATTGTCTTTAGGTTTAGATTTGAAAAACATGAGTTAGCTGTATTTTTATAGATAAATGAAACAAAGTACAAACATTTTCCCAAATTCCTCAAATATATAAAAAATATTCCGTCTATGGCGATATAAACAGAAGTATTGCATAAGATACTTAAAAGAAATATTTCAAATTCATTATGCTTCATGGCTCCTTGGAAAAGCGTTAGGGACAAATTGTTTTCCCTTTAACAACATTAAAAATTAAAACATTTAGTAGCTCGCAGAGAGAGGCTTTTATCAAGCGAAACTGATCTATTTAGAAAGGGAAAAAGAAAGTTTTATAGGTAGCTGGAAAAAATCGTGTTGAAAAATAAATTCTAAGAATGTGCTTGAAATGCTTGAAAGAGCATCTAAGAGACTACAGCGCTGATAGCAGACAAATCTCGCTGTCACTGCCAGCAAATTACTAACGTAAACATCAGAGAAATAAAAGAGCGGAGCGAATATGTAAGGCATAAACGTCTACAAATTGGGGAAAACATATAAAAATAAAGGGGATGTACAAAAGTATGATGAGAAATAGAGACTAATAGCACCAGAGAAAGCACAATATTTTTCTGAGCTATAACATTTTATAACTCTAAATAAGGGACTATGCTGATGACAGTCCAAGTCCACATATGATCCCTTTTATCTCCTTCTCTCATCAATTAACTAATGTTTAGTTATATTTTTCATTTAACGGCACGCCAATGAAACTCGTGTCTCATTCATTTTTTCTGGCCTATCCTTCCCCATGCATGCTTAAAAGAGTTAGCTTTAAACAATTTTTCTTTAGGACGTATTACCATAGGTTTCCAGTTCATGTAACTTAAGGCTCTCAAAAAAAAAAGCATTGCATAAAAAAGTTGTAAGAAACGTGACGTTTTTGAATTATTTTTTGGCTTATCATTTTATTCATAGCATAGATACCTATATACTAGTATGGTAACGGGGTGCCGGACAACGTTAATTAAGTAAGAATTCTGGATAAGAGAGGAAGGGGGAGAGAAACGTTAGACGTTGAGTAACTTTGGATGAAATTAAAAGAAAAACTTCGTGCAACGATTTGAAGACAGAAATTCTTGATGGAAGAAGTATCTCCGGAAAGGCATAATTGGGCAAAAACAACCAATGCTTGCACACTAATAATAGGGATATAACTATGCAGAACATTCCATTTGTCAGACTCTACCTAGATAATACTACTAGTTCATAGAATCAAGATGAATAATATTTTATTTCGGATTTTAGCGAATATTAGATCGCTTTGTGCTAAGGTTTAAAGGTTTAACTGTATACCCAAATTGTAAAAAGAATTAAGTTTGGAACGAACTTGACGTTTGGCTATTGGTGTAGACTAATACTTTCACATGGTGCTCAAAATATGTACTACATTTTAAAAAATATATCACTGACTGATAAATTCATTTCATAGATATCATCCTGAGATATTCTGTATCATCATCATCATGGGTCAATAATCCTAGGATAGGTTTGATGCAGCTCTCCACTCGATTCTTCTATCGGCCAACCACTTCATATTAACGTAATCTATATCACATATACAAAATTAGGAGATATTACAGCAGAGATATTTAAAATGTTATCTTTAGGAGTTTAATAAGGAATACTATTGCATTACGCTATACATTAGATCGATCTTATCACAGAGACATTAAGCCTAAGTTCCATATCTGCATGAATCTCTCAAAATACACTTACAGCTGTAACTGTATTAGACATTTTTGGCACGTGACAGTAATGTGTTGATCCAAATGTACAAAATTTGTGAAGTGTCCGTCCCACTACATGTTACTTTGAAATTAAACCCGATACTGAAAATGCAAGTGCCATTTTTTGCGATTAAATCACTCGAAATTACATTAGAAAAGGAAATGTAATTAGCCATGAGGACGGGATGTTGTAGAGTCACACCTTGCTACACGCCTTAAATTAACTAAACGGGAACTTACAGAGTACGACTTGGATGCTTATGAAGGAAAATGTTTTTGCAAAACACGTGTTACCACCAAGTTTATAACCTAAACACACCCAGGAGTGTAAGCACCCAACATCCGCCTTCGGCACGCAGGTTCCCCAAGTACGAATTGTTGCTGGGGAAGAGAGGGAAGCAGCGTACCGCCACAAGAAATGACGTGCGGTTTAAACCTGGCGGCAAAATCTCCAAATTGGAATCCAGAGGGAACTCTGGAAGAGGGTGGGAGTTCTCAAAGGAGGAAAGAGGAATCGGGGGTGGGGGAAGAAAATGGGGAAAGAGGAACTCTAGGAAGGGGGAGAGGCGCAGAAGAAATGACAGGGATGCCAGGAATGAGGGAGTCTTAGGGGGATTGGTGGGGGCGGAGGGCGTCGGCGGTGGATTTGAAGGTTAGAAAGTGACACAACGCACGGAGGCTTAGAGGAAGCGATGGCGATGGGGGAGTGGGAGGAGGTGCGGATACTTTGATAGTGAAAGGGTAGTCGGTGCAGGCGGTGGCGGGGGAGGAAGACAGCAGCGGTCTTGGGCAGGCGGAGTTATGAGGGTTGCGGCTTGCAGACGGGAGTGGAAGGAACAGGAGCGGCTTTCCTTACTTCCAACACCCCACCACCCGCCGCAGAATCCACCCACGCACAAAAACAACCCCATTCCTTCCCCCCTCTCCTTTTAAACCACGAGATTCAACCCTCCCTGCCTCATCCCTCCCCCATTCCCTTCCACCTTCCAGAAGTGTCCTTAACCCTTTGCCTTCCGCCCCTCCCACAACCCTATCACCAGGCCAGTCCACCCACGCCCTCCCCTCAATACTTTCCCTCCCCCACACATCGACAATCCAACCCCCTTCAGAGTACAGCCGCCCGCCAGCAATCTCCCTCCTTCCCTCAGCAAATTGCCCGGGATCTTTCATTCGGAGGGGGCGATACTCCCACATCTCCCGTTGCCTTAAAGGCATCAAGCTCTCGGAGTCCATGGGGCAGGCGGCCAAATGTATATTAAGAAGCGCTCGACCAGGGGTGGAATAGGGAGGGTGGGGGGGAGATTGAGAGGACTTTGAGGGAGGCATAGATAGAGAGGGATTCGGAGACCTAGACGTAGAGATGGATTTATGGATAAGGTGATGTCCCAATGTTCAGCAAGGTCGCCTTATTTTCCGCAAACTGCTTGCTTCATTTCCATCCGAGATCCGTTCAATATGCAAACATTCAAAATAGGGTAAAGACAGCGGCAAAGTATGAAATAGCCAATAAGTGGCAAGTAAAAAAGATACCATCTGGCCAGAAAAATGAATTTCCTTTCATGAATGAATTCGATGTATTAACCATATTTTTCCTCTTAGTAACCTCTGGTTTATGCGTCATCAAATGTAGAAAACAATAAAATATGAGCTTCAGGTAGTTTTAAAGTGTTCCTAGAGAAAAGTAAGAGAGAAACTTTTTTCTGTTTATTTTAATATCCGTTACTACATCTTTTTATACTATCCTCTACTATCGTATCAAATAAATATATTTGCTACATAGGAGTATGATGCATGATGATGGTGCAAGAGTATGATTATGTGCACTTTTCAAACAAGTTGGTAGTTTTCCAAGTATTATTAAGCAATTGCACGCGATGTAGTCGCAATTGAGATAAGTTCATGAGTATTTGAAAGGGAATGGATTTTCAGAATTATTCTGCCGATTGAAGGGTTTCCATTTAAACATTTTCATGAGATTGAAATCTTACACACTCAGGTCTTGCCCACTCTGCAACACTCAACAATTGGCGCTTTCATACATCTCAGGCGCAATCATCCTCTTCTGATGGATGAAATAATCATTTGAAGCATCGAATTAGCATGTTACACACAGGTCCATGAATTCACATATTACCGGCCGAGGATCTACACCTCAAGTTTGACTTTTTTACTCCTAAAATGCAGCATATCGAGGCTTAACCTCAATCAACTCGCCCGCTGCGGCTTAGAGGAGTAATTTTATTTCGCTTTGCAGTCACCCGAAACTAAAAAGATGGGTACACCTTCCAGTGAATTCCAGGATATTCTACATCGTTGTAACTACTTGCATTATTCATTGTAGAATCCCATTACAGCAAGCAGCGAGGTAATGTGCCGGCATTTTTATTTGCTATAAATCAATAACGTTATAGATTAATTAAAGAGGCCAGGTTATACAGCAGCATTGAACATAAAAAAATACGATAGCATTCCACTTACTTGTAGCTGCAAGATGACTCACGTAAAAAGGGGCATGTCAATTAAAGCTACGTAAGATTGTCTCATTGTATCTATAGGCTTCAGATCTGTTGGAAGAAGGAAATCATTCCTCTCTCCATCAAATCTGAGACGATGAAAATATATTCTTTGTACGACTCAGGGTACAAGTAACGACTATTTTCGGAGAAAATTATTGATTCCAGATGATTGAGATTGGTTTTGTATTCAATACCTTGACAGTTACAGCCGTGAGTGGATAGAGTCAATCTTGAGATTGAGGAAAGTGGAAAATGAAAAGGTAGAAAAGAAGGAGGCATCATGGAAGGTAGAAAGAATAGGCGTTCGTGGGTCGATTTGAGGAAGCATGGGAGTGGAGAACAAATAAATACAAGGGGATAGAGGGACAAGAGTTGAAAGAAGGGAGAGAAGCCGATGGACGAAGTAGAAATATGTGTGTACAGAGGGAAAGAGTGAGAGAATAAGAGTGAGGGAGGGGGAGTGATGGGAAGTAGTGGGAAGAGTGAGAAAGAAGGAATCTGTCTCGAGAGGATAGGAAAGGATAAAAAATAAAATAAAAAGGGAAGAATAAAAAGGGACGGTTGGAAAAGGGTGCCGTTACCAGGGGACATCACGTTTTGCGGACATGAAAGAGGAAGAGACGTTTGGAGGGAGTCTTTCGTGTGGATTGATACTGTGTGTCGGAGGAGGGAGGGGCGGGGGCTGGCGGTAAGGTGTGCGGCAGGGGGGGGACCCTGAGGAGGAGGAGGATAAGGGCCGAGCGGCAGTGGTCCGGCATGTGTGGGAGGGCATTTCGGATCGAGATGAGTTCGCAGAAAGAGATTAGGGAATGGGAGAGAGGGATGAGGGAGGGGGGAAGGATGGGGGTTGCGGTGGTATAGCGCCGAGGATTGGGAGAAGGGGGAAGATGGAAGTGGAGGGAGGCGAATGAACGGGGAGGGAGAGGAGGTGATGGGAGTTGGACAACGAGAAGGGAAAGAAGAGAGATTCTTCGGGAAGGGAAGAGGATGGAAGAAATGGAAGAACGATGAGGAGTGCTCTTGGAGTAAGGGAACGAAAGTTTTTAAGGTGAAAAGCATACGGTCAGTACATCATGTACAGTTTAAGGAAGTACGGAAGATATCGAGCCAACTAGCGTCAATCATTATCCTAAAACCAAACGGAAATATGTTGCGAGTTGATCATTAGATGCACCGGTATTGTTAATCCAGTTTTAATTGCCTCCCCTCACATTAATACCATTGCACTGTGCTCCAATAGCTTCATTAAAAAGCGATGCAAATGAAATTTTCCCTTGCTGAGTTGTAGGATGGCACTGACAGAAGGTGACTGGCACTTCTTCTACATATAGAAAGTACCGTGCAATCCACCTCGAGAGGGTAGGTGGCAGGTGAACATTTGGGTCTCACTGTGCAGTAATATTTTTTTAAATGAGCTATATTGCATGCTTTACTCCTGTACTATTATATATTTATGTACAAAATGTAAATTATAAAAATGAACCTTTATAAAAACATGTTTTCATTTAATAAACAACTCATATATGTCCTGTTTGGATATTGGAGCACAACTAAAAGCCATAAACTTTTAGAATGTCGTTGAGGCACGAGGATTAACTTTTCTCTGCAGATGAATTAGGGAGATATTAGGAGCAATTTAAGTTAAAATTAAACTTGGTCAGTAATATTTCCGTAGTAGTACGTCACTAAATTTTCCAAACAGACATTAAAAATATCAAATCTTTTTTCATATCAACAGATTTCTTTTGTTACAAATTCGTTGGAAAATAAAATATTTTCGTACAACTATGTCATTATTCCTATATAGTACTGTTTATCTATGAATATAAGATAGAATTAATACTATGAGGAGGCAGTACTGGAAAAATTACGGAGAAAGAAATTTACCTAAGACGTGCAAATTTTTCACTCGTCTTTGGTCTCAGGCATAAGTAATCTCTGCATAAATATCAACCATCTGATTGATCATTGATTCGGGTGACTTTCATGGTCTCTAAAAATCTCACACCCCCACTCGCTCGAAACTTAACTGATCCTGATATAAGCTTCCTCCGACTTTTTTCTCCATCATTACAGATTCATTCAGGTTAACATTTTCAACGCACAAAAAATCTGGCTTTTCCTGAACTTTTATATTTTTTCCCAATATATCTTAGATAGATGTGAAATACATCTGATTCCCGGACGATTGCTAATCTCAGTTGCGAACTTCACTGACAATGTTTTAAAATTCTTGATATCTAATTGTGAATGCTTTGTAAACAGACAATATTATTCTTACATCTTACTCTGTCATATGCTTTATATTGCAGCAGAGATTGCCGCTTAAAAATGGGATCACCAAGCATAATCTGCGCTATACTACCGTAGTCATATCAAATCTTTTCTTTTGGAGAGATTTTCCAAGCTATCCGGCGAAATAGTAAATTTTCTCTGCCTTGCAGAAATTCTCCACGACATCCCAAAACAGAAATTCATTTTCATTCCGTTTCAATGAGTATATATTATCAAGTTTTTATGTCTAACCTTCATTTGGATGATCGTATTGATGTAAAAATTCAATAGATATTTTGTTGATTCAAATCAAATGGTAACCACCCAGAATAGTTTGAATATGTGCCCACTTAAGAGTTCGAAAAACTGCACACGCAAAAAGCATTGCAGTAAATCATTGTCCAAGGAAGGACCTGTTTTATCTCTTGCTGGAGCTTGAAGAGATTTCGAAGAGAAAATGCTCGTGTAGTGGACTCTATGCTCGCGTAGAAGAAGGAGGGGGTGGGATTATCTGGTGTAAGTCTAAGTTTGTGAGCGAATGGAAGGAGAAAGACGGGGAGGCCGAGGTGGTGGAGAATTGGATGACCAGGGAGAAAGAGGGAGGGAGGGAAGGACAGGCTGAGACTGAGCCGTCCACGGGACCTCGCTTGCTTAATTATCAAACGAATTTCTCTTTTTGAGACAAATTAAGTGACTTCGGGCAGGACAAGGGTTGCGTGGAAGCGAGGAGGGTGAAAAAGGGAGGGAGAACACGGAGGGGTGAGTTTTCGGGAGAAGGTAGATTAAGGATAGTTCTTGGGTAGAAATGAGAAAGCCATTTTGACTGGCCGGGGATTAATAAAATTACCATGCTGCATGAAAAGGAAAGGGAACTAGTCGGCACCGACAGGAAAACGTGAAACCATTAAATATATTTTTCTAAAAATCGTGGCATAAATATGATAATGTTATTGAAATGATGGGTTACTTTGCAGCAGAGTATGCTAAAACAAACTAAAATTAACAACTTACGAACAAAACATATCCATTTTCTGCACTTATTTTCTCCGCAGGGGAACTGGAGTGTGTACCGTCCAATGTCTAGGTGGCGAAGCGGAAGAGGCAGGCATATATGAACCTAGCAAGGAAGATGATGAGAGAAACCTTATTAGTAAAGGTTAACCACAGTAGTAGCTGAGGCTAGGGTGAATATAATAAACTTAATTTAGATAAAGTGTGCTTCAAGGGGATATGCCAAAGCATATTCAATAACCAGAGTTACTATGAGAATTTTGAGCAGCTGAGCATAAAAAGGAGCTTCGCAAACATTTCAAGTCTATGACGGTAACCTATAGTAGAGGTAGTAATTAGTAAGAGATAATATCCTTCATATAATGAGATGATATCTAAGAAAATCTCGTATAATCTAAGAAAAACACGAGTCGGAATTTACTTCCACGATCCTAGAATTACCAGGACGGAAAGTTCAATCAATGCCACAACCATATGCATGCTGATAGCGTAATGCAGGAATAAAGAATGGGACAAGAAAAAAGGAAAAGAAAATCGTTTTGACGGAACAACAGTTTGACACTAGAAATAGCAAAACAAAGACGAAGAGAGGCAGTATTTTTGTCAATATTTTGCAAACTAGTTTTCCAAGCAAACATCTACACCGACAGATCACGGCAAAAAAGCCACGCGATCATTTAGCTAGAAAGACGATAAACCAGAAGCACTAGTCAACTATAGTAGACTATAGTAGTAGTATAGTCGTGCGACTATAGTAAAAAAATGTTAAATATTCGGCTAGCCCTGAGAACGTGCGAGGAAAAACATGGGTGCGGATTTTGGGGATGTGTTCGGCGCGCGGAAGGCTTAGATGAGAAGTTAGGTAATGGGAGAAGAGGGCGGGGGAAGTTTTCGAAAGGGGGGCTAAGGGAAAGCCCTCTCTTTCTCTCCCTCCAACCGGCTTCCTATAAATTATATTCGCTCGGGAACATTAATTTCACTGAAGCCGAGGGGTGGGGCTCACGGTTTGAAGGTCTTAAGGGACGGGACGTCAGTCGGGGAATGAGACGGGGGAGGGTTTGGGTGGTGGTAATTTCCCCGGGATACGGGGGTGGGGCGAAATGGGAAGAGGGGGACAGAAGGAAGAGGACAGAGAGAGAGAGAGCATCGGGCGATTCGAATGAAACTGAGGGTCGTAATGGCGTTCTGTAGGCGGTGTGGGAAAATGACCAGAGCTGATGATCGTGTCGTACACAGTCCTCAGCATTTCCTGGGATGGATTTGTTTGCAGGCACGAGCAAGATTATAGTACACTCAAGGAACGAAATAAAATCACTGGACAAGAATTCACAAAAATATTTTGCGTCCACAAAAATGTACCATTTGACGTGAAATTAAACCACCAATATTGCAAACACTGAATTTAATTACAGCTGAGAATTCAATATGAACTTCGAACCACTTTCCTTCCTCAAAATTTTTTAAATATGAATTTTGGACCATAATATTTTTGTAAATTTGAAGGTTATTTGCCACTACTAACGGAATTTAGCAACGTTACTTGGGATGGAACCAGAAAACTCATAAGCCATATTTGTAAACCCAATATGTCATGATGAGTCCCTAAGTTTCTAATACCATTAGCAAGACAAACGGCTCCTAAATGCTCAGTCGAAAAGATGCCAAAAAGTAATGGAGCCAGAAGTCTCAGAAATACAGAGGGCTGCTTGAGGAGTGACAAAAGTAACCATTCCAATATGAATGTTTAACAATAATTTACTGACTCCAAGAGTGTGTAACCAGAATTAAGAAGTAAATAATAAATTCCTCAAAATAATAACGCAAGGATGAAATTTCCAAGGATTTCTAGCTGCTATTTCATGAAAGGTCGTCGTAAGCAAGTTAGTTTTATACAATTTACGAAGTGAAGCATATGAAAAAAAGCTATACTCTTAGCCTCAATTTTCTTTATCTGTTAGGTTATAATACAGCTCCAATATAACTATAAATGCCCAGATTGTTAATTGATTATTCCAGATTTAATGCGCAGGGTACAGGTGTCAAACTCCGATACTATTTCCCCGCATTCTTGATAACTTTTTGTTTTAAAAACTGATAGATATTGGGAACACGCGGTTTCAAGTATGATAAATGCAGTCAAGTAGTTGAAGGTTAATCGCCACTACTAATCAGTCAAGTAATCAGTCAAGTAATATTTTACTATTTCTAACATTCTATACATATTTCCAAAAAATATGAATTATTGAAAAGGACAAGAGTTTGCCACAACAAACAATAGTTTTGGATACTTACTTCGTTGTATCATTAACCCTAACGACATTTTTAAAATTAATGGCAATTCAGAAATAAATAGTGTTATTCATCACCTACAATATTTGGTCCATGAAGTTTATTTGAAACTGGACCCATAGGGACAATTTACGATTTTTCCTTTTACCATTGTAGGACTTCCGAATGACTACTATAGTTTGTTCATTATTTTAGCAGTAAAATATCCAGGGGCATTCCGAACCTAGACACTTCTCGGCATCAGAGCAAATGTCAAACCTGGATCTACAACTTCAGATCCAATTCCTTAGGACTTCTCCCTTTGAAAGTTCCGAGCTGGAAACCTATTTGACCATAAAACAATCCTCACATTCTGTTGCGGCCATTAAAATCATTCCGCTTTGTTCCCTGACTCCTTTCCTCCCGAATCAAAATTAGCTCGCCGGCGACTGCCAAGGTGAATGCGTGTGAGCGTGTGTGTGTTAAGAACAGAGGAAGACGGAGAGGGAAAGAGAGACTTTTCTAAAGCAAAGGCGCCCCCGTTTCCAGAGACTCCTCGTCCATTAAAAGCGTCGTGAAAATGCAATTCGCATCTACGCCATAACTCTCCCGAGATGAGGAAGAGTGGGAAGGAGGGGATTTTGAGGTGGGGAGGTTAAGGGTTTACGCGGAGGTGGGCAAAGGGGAGGAGGGCACGGATGCCTGCCACCGCTGGATGGAACCAATGGAAGGAAGAGTGGGGGGTTGGGAATGTATCGGGGTGAGGGGCATAATGAGTATTTGTTCAAATGCGAAATTAGTTCCCTCCACTTCCTCCTTCTCCCTCCTCTAACCCTTTCCTTCTCATCCCCTCCTTAAGCTTTGAAACACTCACTCCCCCCACCCCCGCCCGCTCTCCGTCCTTCCTTCTAAAATGATTCCCCCACCTAAACATCCACGCACACATATACACCGGGACCCCTCTCCCTCCACAGCTTCCCTAATCCCTCCAACCCCCCACACCCCCGGACCCTTCTCCCGCACACACACCCCCAACCCCTCCATGCCCCTGCATCTCTCCCCAAAACGCCGCTTTCCGCGTCTCGTATGGCGTCTGTGCCTCTCTTGGTATATCTCTTACGCTTGGTGCTAGGTGATTTATGGGGGGCATAATTTAAGGGAGGAGGAGGAATGGGGCGGAGAGGGAGAGAGGAGGAAGGGCGAAAGAGGGAAGAGAGATAGAGAGAGAGGGGGGGAGGAAAGGGGAACGGAGAGACTGGGGAAGGGCGGGGGGGGGGGTCGAGAAATGGTTTTAGATGAGGATTACTACCGGGCGAGTTTTGTAGCGAGGGAGAAGGGGTGACTGGGCATTGGGTGGGAGGGGGATCCAGGGTGTGGATTGGTGGAGAGTATGGGGGGAGGAGAAGAGAGGAGAGGGATGAAGGAGGGGGAGGAGTGAACTCGTGAGAGGGAGTGGGCGTCGGTCGGAAGAAGAATAGCCGGTCCGTTTTTGTGAGTTATGCGGGAATGACGGCGGCAGAAACGGAAGTCTGTTCGAAGCAGGCGAAATGCCCTTTCCTGCCGGAAAAATTCCGAATCATTATTTAGACGAATAGTTTGTCCAGTAAGCGATTTCTAAAGTTTGGGACGCTCTCCGCGCGTTCCCTCCCTCCTCCCTCACCCTCAACCCCTCCCTCTTTCCTTGCCGCACCACGAGGATGGAAGGTCAAAGGGCCGAGGGCAAGGGTAGCAGGTAAGAGTGGAGGGGGCGGGCGGGCAAGTACCAACCTCTCTCCACCAAGCAAGAGTTAGTTGATGACTGCAATGAGCAACCGAAGATGGACTCAATTAGCATCGGGAGTATATGGTATTCGCGCTGGACAGACCCTTGCCTTAATTAGCGTTCAATTAAATAAATTCTTCTCCCTTTGGGAAGGGCGAAATGACTCTAGTGAATGCACATTGAGCGTTAAATCTTTCGCGTTAAAAAATTAAGATCAAATCAAAACTATTCGCGTGACATCACATTATTTCTAAATGCAATTAACCTTCGAAAGTAGCAAGCGTAAATTTCACACGCACCATTGGGATAATAGGCAGAGATTTTTCTACTGTAAAGCTATAATATTGTGTTGCTTTAATTACTTCACATAATTTTCTATTTGATAAAAAGGCTAAACATTATTCTGAAACTAAAGAACAGCAAGATCTTCAGCGATGATTTGTTATTTTATTTTTTAAAATTAATTACTGCGTTAAAATTGAAATTATTAGACTTATCTGCGATACAAGTAAGCGTGGAATTCCTCGAGGTTCAAAGCTATAAAATTTACATATTTGCACAGAAATATTATCAAAAGAGAATTCTTTTATGGGCTTAAAAAATACTTTCCAATTAAAAAACATTTCGAAATCCTTGAGCAACGCACAAATATATTGTGATGTTCTTAACAAAACTTTCCTTTTTATCACAGTTTTGTGCATTTCCAACCAGTCAATAATGAAAACACGGTGAAGAGATAAAAGACAAATTCTTCCATTTTTGCAGTCAATACCTCATGGAATACTAATATAACTAATTGTACTATTTCTGCATAAAATCAGGCAGAGTTAAAAAATCATTTTAATAATACACAATTGAAATTTAATAGTTCATTTTTGATGACTTTAATGTTTGAAGAATTACCAGTGCTGAAATAAATACAATGATTGATGAAATAAAGGAAAATCATTTATTTCCACTTTTGTAGGAAAACTCTAATACTCTCAAACAAGGTAGCGAGCTTCTATTATTTGACCAGATTCTTGAACGGTATAACTGTGCAAATGAATTGTATTTCTCGGAAGAATGGAAATGATGAGATAACTTCATGGAAACTAGATTTTGAAAATTTACATTGAAGCTTCTAATTATTTGCATGATTTTACAAATATTTGATATTTAATACACTTGCCTTGCACTTCTTGTAATTTTACTAGAATATGCTGTTGAGTAAATGGTCCGAAAGTGAGTAAGACACTTCTGTAGAGAATCAAATATTTTATTTTTTCCAAATTGACAGTTAATGCATATTCTATAGGCGTAATTAGTGTGAATATTACTCATTCCCGATCGTCATACGACACGCATCATTCCAGTATGCCACATCAAACAAGACGCTATAGTGAGGAAAATATCTTACGTTAGCTGCGCCTGTATTTTAGGCAGCCTCATGATACCAAGCAGAGGTCAGAAGTGCCGCTTTTCGCCCACAGATGTCAGGTAATGGACATGCAGGCACGACGAGGGCAGATTCGAACCGTGTAGCAAGCCATTCACTGAACATACAAGTGAGATGCCATTTTTCAAAAGAATTGTATTGATTACCATAACTGAGTTCGAGTATATAAAATTAATAGACAATCGATTAAAAATTTTTCTAGAGCAAATTAAAATTTCTGCTACCCGGAGGTAGTTGAAAATATTAAGATTTTTTATAATATCTGGTAAATGTCTGCCAGACATCGAATTTACTGAAGTACATATTCACGTAACGTAATAGGATGTTTTGTAAATGTTAATTACATAGCGCCTTACAGTGACTTAAACTATACACCACTGCGAACAGCTGCCTACGCAATGCATAACGCAACGAAAATTAATTTCTCGGAAACGAAGTCCACAGCCCCAATTGTAAATAAAAATCAGAAAATTGTAACTAAGGGTAATTCATACCTTCGTTCATGTATGCTAAAGGGGGAATAGTTACTGTTATGATGCACTTTCGTCGGGGGGGTTCAGTCACCCATTGCACTGTAAGAAATTACATATTAAACCACATACATTCATTCTTTGTTGAGTTAATAATTGTGAATTACATAATTATTTTGGGCTAAATAATAAGATCTGAGAATATAAGGTATTTATAAAGCATCGCTATCCTGTCATTTAAAAATAAAAAATAGATCGTTCATTAATAATATGCAATTCAACTATAGTGGGGAGTCTTAGGATGTTACGGAGTGGTTTAGGAAGGAAAGGGGTGCTGAAAAGAGTGGAAAATCAGCGTTATTCGAAATATGGATACTCCTGAACTGCCGCGTACACCCGTGACATGGCGGAAAACGTAAATTCCTTTAGCTCATGAAATGCAATTTTCTTTACGAAACGAGTGAAACGGTAACCCTAAGCAGCCTCTGGGCACACCCATGAGCGGGAGGCAAAGCCCGCATCTCAAAATAAACTTGCTTCGAGCTAAAGTCTTCAAAACGGACATTTTTTTCAATTACGGGGAGGTAACTTGGGGGAAGGACTGCCGCAAGAAAACAAAAGAATCCGGCGCTCGTTTGTGCGTTAAGGAGGGAATCGGTCGAACAACAAATTTCAGGAGCGAGGTGTGGATGTGGGCCTTATTTGTTTGCCTTCCACTCGCATAACGCAAAAGTGTTCGACCTGGAGGGGACCCCCAACCCTTCCCGCTACCAGCCCACCCCCCACCATATCCGCCCCACCCCGACGGTCATCTCCCCTTTCGTGAGAGATCGCATGTTTTTTCTTTCGAGAGGAGCTGAAATAATATCGGTTGCGTGTGATCTGTGATAGTCGAAGGTGGGAGGGAGAGCCAGGAACGGGAAGAATAAACAAAATTGAAGGTCTGGACCCGGTGGAAGGGGTGAGGAAGTGAGCTTGGGGTGTAAATATATCCGAGGTGGCAACAAAGGCGTTCGAGATGACAAACAAACATCGGCTTTGTCGGAGAAGAATAAGAATTTTCATGATAAGATTGGCCATATCAATAGGCTATAGGCATCAGGTATCCGAGTGCACACGTTTTACAAATATCCGCGGCGCTGAAAAACATTAATTAACGCTTCCACGATTATCTGAGCAGGTAAATGATAAAAATCAACGAAATCTAATGAAAGCATTTGATCGAGATCACAAAGGGTCTCTTTTGAGAAGAGTTCTGTTATATGTGAGCTTCGGAAAAAAGTCAATGTTTACCGTATTTCCGACAGGCATCTCATTTCGAAGTGAGAATACCTCTTTGGAGAATAATTCCCTTCGAGAAAAGTGGAGGCATCATAATAAACTACACACGCTAGTGGAAAGCTTTTTGTAATAAAAAATTAATGTGCAAATTTAGTTTCAATAAAGTGCTTTTATTACTTCAGGAATATAAGTTTAGCACTGGATTCAAACTCATAATAAAATTTCACCATATACTTTAAAAAAAAAATTTGATTATTTTGTTTCATATTCGTGGCAAATTTTCCTAAGTACATGGTACATGAGCAATACTAAAAAAATTTTTCAGATTTTTGAGTATATTATGATAAAGTAAAAATGAGGGAGCCTTTTCTGGGATAGATACTTATGTAATCAGGAGGACTTCGTGTAAGCCCTTTTGATTGTGGCTTCATTGCTACCACTATTGCAAACCTATTTTTTGAAATAGATTTGCAATAATGGTGGTTTTAGCAAGAGGATAAAGAAATTATCATATTAATATCAGCAGAAGAATTTTAGTTACTTTATAATGCGTATCATGCCGATCACATTCCTTTCTAAACTTAGTGAATATAATGTTTAGGACTCCTTTATATTTCTTCAATAATTCTACGACGGATATTTGAGGACAGCTAACTAGCAACCGATAAAACTTCACCTTATCTGGGAGATAAGGTGAAGGAGGGTCCAGTGAATTAAAACCTCCCAACTTAGTTAAACATCTTTTTGTCTACTATATCAAAAATCATACAATCTTAATGATATGAATAACTTTACCGTCATTGATCGCAAGTTATTAAACATTGATCTTCATTACAACCTTTTCATTCAAATGGCAAACTGGAACTGAATTTAATATTTATTTATTTTTATATGATTATTTTATGTTTCTGCTGGGAGATTGAGAGCATCCGATATTTGTAGGGTAGAGTTGGTTAAGGAGATGAAAAATAAAATAGATATGCAGTAAGAGGTATTAACCACCTAACTTAACTTTCATAACAAAAAATTACTTTATATTATGAGATTCAACAAAGATAAAAGAAAACTTATAAGATTGAATGCTTAAAATGAAGTTACGGAAGCTTCATTTACCATTTTAATAATCCCTTATAACATTTTTCTTGATCGTCAAAATTTGAAATACGTAATTTATATAAGTAGACAACAATAATTAATAAGAGCTACATCGGTTTCGATCAAAAGAAAAGTTTTCTTCGCGAGTTTAGGTTTCTTTAATAAATAATTTGCGTCAGCAATGGCTTAAAAAGGCTTAAAAAAGGACACAAAATTTGGCCGAGTGGACTTGTAGATCGTAGACTTATGAACGTTATCACATAACAGGCAAGGAGATAGGAACTGAAAATACATTTTATATAAAAATTTGAGGAAATTATGTTTTTAACTAACAGGAATGAATATGATACCTTTTTAAAAAATTTAAACCTGAAATTAATGCCCTGTTCCTAGCCATAATCGTCAAAATATACATTAAATTCACGATATTTTAATGGAATAGTGATGAGTAGGCATCTAGGCAATGAATTGCCCTAGATTATAAAGTGAAGGTAGAAAAAGAGCCAGATATTATTCTATTATCCTTACTCTCCAGTTTTTTTTAGAGGTTATGTCGCACTAAGATCTCGCGGCCTTTTGGCTGCTGGGTAAACATATTACAAACTTCTTTACCGAGGTCAGTTTCCAATGATAATGTTTTCTTAGATATTATTTTCCAAAATATGAGAATAAAAACAAATAAATTGGGAAATAACTTCTCCCTGCTAGCTAGAATCCAAATTATATCTGCATTCTTACTTTACATGCCTATACCTGAAAAATATAACTAAGGCAAAATTATTGTATAGCTAATAGAACTTTCTGAAAAAGTAGTCGGCTAGTGTGCAGGGGGGATGAGATGCTTGCATAATGTTAAGCGCGTCCGTTGCAAGTGGTGGTGAAGCCCTCTTTTGACGATTTCGTTCCATCACGACGGTCGCCTTCGCCTGGGAGAGAGCTCCCTCGGATAAGGCCACCCTTACTTACATCCTTTTCTTCCCAGACTCATCCTCGGAGCGAGCACCCAGAGCACACACAAAACCCAGCTGTCGTCCGTCGTCTCCCCGACCCTCCTCATCCCCCTCCCTCCCCTTTTCTCCATCCCCCCTCATCCTCCAGGGCATCCACGTCCGAGGTCCCATTCCCGCACTCCCTCCCGTTGTCCATAGTAACTCTCGTATTGGCATTTCTCTTAGCAATCCTTCCCCTTCGCCCCAACTCGTGCTCCCTCTCTCCCTACCTTCTCAAAACTCTCCCGACTCTACTCCACTCAGCCTCACGACTCTCCCCTTCCTCCCCATCCCTTCCTCTCCACCCCCCCTTCTTGGTATTCGAGCATAACTCCTCCTCCCCCCCTCCGCCTCCTTCCCAGGCCACCCCTTTCCATCCCGCGAAACCCTGCCCACCACCCCTACACCCTCCTCCTCCCCCACTGTTTTGTGGGTGTGGACCTAGGGGGAGAGAACGGACGCCATATTCGTTCGAGAAGCGCCAAGCTGACCACCGCCTTCCCTCCCCCCTTGGGCCCTTTTCCCTTTGCCCTCTCCCACACCCCCCGCCGCTCCCTTATGCCTCCTCCTCCTCCCAGACGCCGCTGCTTCCATCTTCCACCCACATACTCACAAAACTCCCCCTCCGGTGCTTCCTACTGCCCATTGGTCCAGCCAGTCACGACGCTCCTTCGATCACATCCTCTCCCCCGCCGACCCGACATATCCACCTTCCCAATGCCTCCCCCTCCCTCCATACTCCAGTACTTCCCTCCCCTGTCCCCCCCCCCGCCCCGCTCTCTCACCCCCCCGGCAAACCACCCCCGCTGCCCCGACCCTCCCCGCGCTATTCCTTACCGCCAGCCTCCACCTCTTCCAGCAACATCACTGCGAGATCCTCGCAGAACACCAGCAGCAGAAGAGGAGGCGGCGGCCACCTTGCGCTTAGGAAATCCTCCGCCCACTCCCTTCGCACGTCTTTCCATTCCTTTTTCCCTCTTTTCTCATCTCCTCCCATCGCTCCGTTCGTCCTCTCCCATAGCACATTTCTCTCCCGTTCGCAATATGCATTTCCCCTAGCATACTCGTTTCTCATTCCCTCTCCGTGCATTTCCACACGCATCTCTCCACGTTCAAGCAATCACTTCTTTGAACAATTTCTCGCCTGTAATTTATTTTTAGGTCCATTAGGCGGTGAATACTTGGAAGTATTAGAGATTTCGATTCGGAGGAGAGTATAAATGGTTTCATGAGTGTAGGGGGAACAAGTGAAGTAATGCTAGGTGAATCTTTATAGTGACTGGTGATAGGAAGTTTTAAGAGACCTTTGATTTAGGCAGAAAAAGTTGTTAGAGTTACTGAAATACGTTAGATCTAGGCTAGTATAAGGCTGTAAATAAAGGAAAAATGAGTAAGGGAGGAGAGTAAGGACAGAAATAGAGATTTTCAACGGTACGAAAGGGAGTAAATATTAATTTTTTTGAAGCAGCACAGCAGCAGGCATAAGTAGCGTTAACTCACAGTGTGACTGCTGCAAAAGAAAGTGCCGATGAGGCTACCCAAAGGTTGCTGGATAGAATCCAACTTAGGGCATGAATTTTATGCCTGGCCTGAGTCAGAGTTTGATGCATGTAATATATGCATTTGGAGTGCTTATTAACCGAATCCTACAATGAATATCTTCTGTTAAGTCAGAGAAATTCCTACATGACCACGAGGGAGTACATAAAGCGGGGGAACCAGAGCCTATCACTATGGGAAAGAACACGGATGATGAAGATTTGTTTCTCACTCTATGATCATCCCTCTCCTCACGCATGTTTATCCCTGCATCCTAATTTCTTTTACGCTCTCCCTCTCGCTCTCTTCGCCGCTCTCTCTCTTCCTCCTTCGCCGCTCTCTCCCTCCGGCATTTTCCGGCCGAGGTCCGAGAGAGGGATTGAGGTATGCGGAGACACTTCATCGTTCGCCACTTACGTGCAACGCCTCGTGAATGCGAAGGTATTTCCAACTCCCAGCGTTCTCGTTGCTCACTGCAACAAAACACGCCCCAGTTAAGCTAATATTTTCAGGACAATTGCACTAACATCGGGGTCTATTTATTTTCTGTTCCCTTAGCTGTTGATGTACTCTGACCCGAGACTAAAATGAATTTTAACCGGATTAAATTATTAAAACAGTTCAGACCATATAAACAAAAAGTTCCTGGACTCATAAGTTTAATAAAAACCTCTGAAATTCAAAAAGTCCTGAATGGATATGATTAATCTCAAGCTTTTCATTGGAATCCTGAGCTAAGGTTCTTTTCACTTAAAAAGTATTGGTGCATTATCATAATTAGGACACATAAAGCATATTATTGTTTATTCAAAAAGCAGTTCAAATAAAATGCTCTCGCTTCAAAAATCTATCTCAGGGAGTATTTGGTCAATAAGGCAGAACTAATTGGGATGTTAGATGTTGACAAAACTTTTGGGCAAGGAAGCTAGCACGAGTTACCCTTCAAATATCAAGAGATTTCTGGTGACATAAGCAGGAATATTGTGTTGCACGTTGTGTGTTTGTATTCGAGGCTATAAAATTATATCAAGAGATTGTCTTGATAATTAACTTGGATGCTACATATTTATTTTTGAAGCAAAGAAGAAAGGACAAAAAATAACAAATATCATAGAAAATCTTACTACGGTTTAAGTGAGTACTTATCCGTAAAAGCTGTATTAACGGACTTGCACCGCAATGTAAACAAGGGAAGCCCTTGCTAATGAAAAAATGCAGGTAAGCACAAAATTTTCATTAGAGTAAGATGATGCAAAAATAGTACCAGCCGTTTGGAATTTTTATAGATATAATATTTTTCAACTCTGACCGAAATATAGCAATATATTATGCTTACAGTGCCATTGAAATTATCTATAATTAGAAACGTTAGTTCATTGAATCCGCTATTACTTTTCAATTATTAATTCCGTTTCCATTAAGCACGATTCACCTGAATACAAATGGTGTGCCAGATGTGTTCATCTCAGGATGGAGGGTGGATGAGTAAGTTGATAGTCACCTGCCACCGGAAAAGACTAAAAAAATATATATGTAGTGATAATAGAGTATGTTTCAACAATGTAAGAGAATTTAACACACGGCTATTACAGGAGAATTGTAAACGAGGTTATCCGCAAGGAAGTAACAGGCCTCTTTTAGGATCTGGCTTCAATGGTGAATTGACATGCCTAACCATAAAAAACATACTGCTAAATCCCTCACGTAGGTGTTAACAGGCATAATGCCCATCAGAAGATGAATTCTCTAGGAACATTTATTCAACCATACAAGTCTGTCAACATAAACCGCCATTAAAAAGGTAATTCAGTCCAGGAAATGCGTTCAGTTGCTGCTAATTAATTGTGCATTAAAAGGAGCGTGAGAATATCATTTCCATTGTCAAGTTATAATGTGTCTAGCATGTTCAACCATATATGATTTTGTTTCTTTAACACGAGCGTGGCTCAAAAGGGCACGGCTAGCGATGGAAGCAAGCAAGCTCGCCTTACCAATTTGCTAGTAATAAATTAGCATGCCTTTTCAACCTGTCTTTGAGGCTGAACTCACGCAATGAAGTGCAGAAAAACTTCGGAGTCAAAGAATACAAATTAAGTCCTGAATTAAATAATAACTTTATGGAATAACGAAATTCAAAATAGATCTAATCTTAAGAATGAAAATACTATAATTTACGTGATATGAAAATTATCGTATCCAATGCGATGATGCAAAACGGGTTATTAGTTACGCCATTGGTTCCAAATAACAGTGCAATTCAAGGATATATAAATAAAAATTTAACTTGCAACGAAATGTTTCGGGTCTTAAAAAAGCAAAAGAAATGAATTTCATTTCTTTAACGAAACACTTCCACAAAGTTGGTCTGGATACAGTTAATTATATCAAGTGCGCAAGTAATGCTGAGAATGTATCTTTGCGCCAGAAACTAACGAGCAAATTTCCAGTTGCGTCTCGGAAACATTCTTCAATAGCCAGTGTCTCGCGAGGAAGATCATCTTGAAATTGTAATGATGAAATTTCCTCTTCTACAACTGCCGAGTATTGTACTTTGATCTCAATCCTCAACTAATTCCGTCGTGTATTGAATTATAGTGTAAAAAAATAAAAGTATTATTTTATTTCTCTTGTAGAACGTAGGTACATGAAGGCAATTACTACACCCATACCCTGGGCGGTATTTGTACCCGTAACCTTTATGCACGCCTCTGACCAGGTTATTACGGCCGACACAGTACTTACAGTTAGATCTACGGGATTTTATTCCATCCTTTTGGATTAAATTTCTTTGTGTTTTTGTATTATTTCATTGTACTTTGGTGCGAAGATTGAAATTAAAACTCGGGGACTAATGGTGCGAAAAAACAATCGGGCTTATTTAATCAAGGCATACGTAGTTTAAATTAACGAAATCAGTTTTCCATTACAATTTAAGGAAAAACCATGACGTACTCATTTTTCCCTTGTCGCTGCGAGCATTTTCATCGCTCGGGCCTTCTCTGTTTCTCTGTGTTACACACTCCCCTTCGACGTCTCCCACCTCGGAGACCACGTACTATTCCCTCCGCACACACGGGCTTGCCTGCCCTCACCCACCCCAGTCTCCTCCTCCATCACCTCTCACCCCTTTCTCCCTGCTCCCGAGGCTCAGTTTCCATGGTAACCGGGGAGTCCCGCCCCTTCATCTCCCCCCTCCGACCCCTCCGGACTCTTCTGGTCATTAAGGGTTTCCTTCCCGCTCCTTCCCCCCGCAGAGCTTCCCTCACCCCCGCCCCTCTTCCCACCCTTCCCTTTATCATAACCGGCCATCTTTGGGGTCTGCCCGGCTCTGTTGCTGCTCCCACGGGCGATACAAAACGCGCGGAGAGAGACGACAGCGGCGTCGGACGGTTGACTACGGTGCTGATAATACCACCGAGAGGTTGGGACTGTTTACTGCAGCAATAGGAGAAGTTTTGGGCAGAAAGATGTGGAAATTTCGGTTAGTATTTTTACACTGCAAAAGCATCTAATTCGCAAGTGAAATCTCATCCATATTTCGAAGACATTGAGAGAGAAGAAACAAGCCTAAGAAATGCGCAGAAAATTTTCACAACAAAAAAATCCAAAGTTGATCCAGTAACAATAGCGATAATGTATGAGGGTTAAATTATTCCAACTGAAAGGTTTCTATCACGTTACTCAACTCATTTTAAATGAAGTATGATATTCATTATTGTGGTGGAATTTGAACTCTTGAGACCTGGATTGGCTAGACAGTGTTTTACCTGAAATAAAAGTGTGCCCTGGAATGGTAAATGGTCGATAAACCTTTGGGTTTCCGGAACAAAGGTGAAATACATTGTAACCAAGCCTCGCTGCACCACTGCCATACAGTATGGTAACCTGCCAGTAAACTCATGGCTGTTGCATTTATCCTAAAATTAGGCTTGATAATAATGTAGGGTAGAAACTATGACTCAGCATTTTGTAAACATAAATTCTCGATTGTGCAGCTGCTATGGCCACACGAAGGATAAGAAATGAATAGGTCGGCGTAATACTCTTCGGAGACGTCAGAAGACAATGATAAGCCCATATAACAATTTTTTTAATCACATATTTAGGACAAAGTTATAACCTTACTTTGAAGCTAGAATGCAAATAATATGCGTCTTAAAGCATGCTTAGAAATACAAATACTCTATGGCTAGGCTTTTATTGACTACTATTGGCTACCTAACATTCCTAATTCACTGACCAGATTATAAAATCCTATTTAATTTGTTTAGTTAATTAGAAAAAGGACTGATACTTGATTAATATTTCACGTTTCCTCTTAGGAATTTTTACCAATCATATAATTTTAATATCATAACGTATAAAACTGAATGTATAAAAAATTGAACATTAGTTAAAATTATATACTTGATGGGGTGCATGTTAATGCAGTTGAGATTCTACCCGATATATTGCTTTATTCTACCATTAAGAAACTAGATACCTCATAGAGCAGTGATAATTAATCAAATGAATACATTTTAATATGTAACTTTTATTATTTATACCCATATTTTCATCATAATACCAGTCTGGAACATAAATTTGGATCACGATCAAATAGATACTCTGAGGAATATCTGCAGTCAGTAAGCAAATTAGGGACCACCCAGTTTACCGTTTACTAATGGACATTTAATAAACGTAGCAATGCTGTGATATTGGAAAACGAATTAAAAATGATGACTCATTGCTTTGTAATTTTTACTCGCGTGTTACGGAAATATATTTAATGAGCATAAGAGGGAGCAATTACATCAAAATAAGGAATCGTTTTGTGAAAGAGCTCTGCAGGAGCGGCCTATTCAAATTTTAAAATAAAAACACTCATTTTCGCATTCATAAGATAGGTGTTTCATTTTTTAAATAAGCATAATTTAAAACTCATTTCATTCCGATGAAAATTTGGAATTCAATTTACCTTAAAAATGGTAGTTTGAAAAAACAATCCGCCAATCTACGGCTTACTTCAAATTCAATTAATTTGATAGTTCAATGTTATCAAGCAATTAGTTTTAAATTTAAATTTTTATTTATTATAATACCATTTCCTTATTTAAATTTGAGTTCGTAATATTGCCAACTCGGTAAACAGTGCTGTGAAAGATTTAATTAAAAAATAACAAGGCAACAGTTTAATACATCAGAGATTTTATAGCCCATTAAAAACCCGCATGCTTCGTCATTGCACAACTTAGCCTTTCAAATTAAAAAAAATAATTGAGTAATGATATGTATTTCATCAGTAAAAATATATATCTTATTCTGTGAGGAACACGATAAAACTCGTTTTTAAATTGGTTAATCTGAAAGTAATTAACGTGAAATGACAACATTATATTTACCTTTTAGGACAAAAACAATGGAATAAGAATACCTAACATATTATTGAAGAATTTT
The DNA here is from genome assembly GCA_933228895.1 of Platycnemis pennipes. Taxonomy (NCBI): domain Eukaryota; kingdom Metazoa; phylum Arthropoda; class Insecta; order Odonata; family Platycnemididae; genus Platycnemis; species Platycnemis pennipes. The sequence goes on from OW121850.1 coordinate 119,624,004, forward strand.
TAGAGTGTTTTACTTTAGATAGATAAAAGGAGAATGTCATGAGCATGATTTCCCTACATCACTATCATTAGCAATGATTAAACTACCATCTTGATGCACTATCAGGACCTTCTATCGGATTGGTTACACGTGTTCCAATCTTGCGGCTTGCAAATTGAATGCATATCATAATTTACTATTTTGAAGTAACTTCCTTCAATAAAAGAACAGCTTAAAATTTTTGGTGCTGAAGAAATCATTTATCATCACCTCTCATTTACTCCGAATATAATTCTCTTCAACCTTATACTGTTCGGTAGCTTAAAGTTATTTCTTCAACTTCATGACTTATGCCAAATACCAGTCTTATATGGCCTAATTATGCATTTCTTCCTTACCAAATTTTAGTTACTCACTGACACAATATTATCGTGTGCTTCTACCGTGCCTAGAGCAATGTGTTTTTGTTCACTAATATTTGTTTAGTTTTTATAGCGCCCAGGTGAGACTAACTTGATCTAAGTGTTAATCAGTTTTTCTGCTTACTTCATGCATGTCCCTCTTGTTGTATTATTGATTTTAAACAAATTTTAGTTTGAATTTATTCAACAGACTTCAACAAATTTTAATTTTTATTAAGATGCCTATCCAATTCTCAAGACAGAATTTTAGGGAATATTTTGGTTAATTTAAATTAATATTCAGCTCCGGTGATAGCATAACCGTAATGGAAAAATTGTGCCCAAACGTTACGTATTAATTTCTCCGTTGAATACCACTTTCCTATTGATTGGATGCTTGCTAAAGATTCATCACCATATCAGCAAAATGCTCAGCTAAATCAGCTAAAAAGCAATCAGTGCTTGCGTTACCAGTTAGTCAGCTCTCAGTTAAACGCAACAAAAGATTTTGGCACAATGCAGAACTTTTCATGACACCACACGACACATACCACATGACCCGATTAAACACAATAAAAAGGGCAAGATGAAATCATTGTGTCCAGATTAAACAGTTTTACCCTCTACGTTATTAACAAAATATAAATTTTCAAAGATTCCTCGTGGCCTTTTTCGGCCTTTTGCAGATCGTAATTCATTCCAGCCTCCTATCACATCTTGTCAACCTCTCTTGATTGCTGAGGTTTATGGAGGGAGACAGTTGAAGTCTGGAGATTCGAATGCAGAAAGTACTGAGGTATGGAATTTTCATTGAAGGTGTTTTTGTTTCTTTATTTGTGTAGAAGATCACATTTTCCTTAACATTAGAAGCGCAGCATGTTCCCCATACCTAAAGGCGCCGCGCCGGCGCGCCGCTTTTGTCGTATATTACTACATTTACGCACATATGCAGTTTTAAGTGATTTCCTTTTATTAACAAAATTTCCTTTTATTAATAAATAAAATTTAAAATTTTTAAAGCAATGAATAAGATAAATAAACAATTTATTTATTTTTCACTTTTAGTTACTTTGGAATTCAGTGAATTGTCACCAACTGCGCAATATTTTATATAGATAGTGGTAGTTTAACGATAAATATGTTAGATAAATATTAAGTATCCTATATTTCATGAATTGTTTTTAATGTCAATAACAACATTAAACCGCGTATATAGCAATGTAATAGCAGTTCTACTGCGCTAAATATTTCATCACACAGAACATGTGCAGTAAGTTTTTCCCTTCTTGCTGTGTATTTTCCGTACACATATTTTTTACATCTTGAACGTTTTTATATGGTTTTGTTTCCTTCGCATTTATCTACCTGACACTGATGTATTTTCTAATTTTTGTACCTGAAATGAAATGTGCAGGCCCTGGCTATAACTTGATATACTTGCAACGTAGTTCTTCAGCTAACTTCAAAATGAATTTATGGCCGCTGATATTTGTGAAGTGACCTATTTCTATATCATCCATGCGTTAATTGCAGCTATATCTAGGATATTGTAAAAAATATTCTCAGTGCATCGGCTAGATGCAGCGCACGTATTGTATTTCTCTGCCATTTGGTCTATTAGATCTACTTCATATTTTGTGGAGTTGTAGAAACTAACTGACTCTGGTAATCATTTTTCTGTATTATCTATTTCAATACTGGGATGCATGGTACGCAGCAACAATACGTTTCTGTTTTTTTTTACGTTGGCTTACTGTCATTGTAATGTCTTCATATTTTATAACTGTGGCATCATACAACTTAGCCTTTGACGTCCAAACTTCTTTAGGACTCCACGTCTGGTTCTATTTATTGTGCCGGCAATGATAATGCTGCTTTCCTTTAGTTATTTCGCCAAATTCAGTGACGCGAAAAATTTATCTGTCGTGACATTTCGTCCTGAATTTAGATACGGACGTAATAAGCGTAAAACAATATTTTGGGGAGACTGTCATTGGGAAAGCGCAACTCATCATTCCCCAGGCATGGAAACCCATCGCAGAAATACTTGTAATTTACATCTGCTAACACCCAGAACTTGATTTCAAATTTGTCCGGTTTATTTGCCATGTACTGAGTGAATCTACACCTAGCTGTTGTGGGGAAAAGCTGCTCATCCAAGGATAGGTATTCACTAGTACTATGTCAGGCTATACAGTAGTCCACAAAACTGTGCAATATTTCGGGGATCAATGCAAATTTATCTGCATTGAGACGCTGAGATATTGTCCTCCGAACATCAAAACGTAGGTACTGCATGAGCTTGCAAAATCTTTTGTGGAATTGTCAAAGGCAAAACCGCTGTCCCCAATCAACAGACCTTAGCATATCATAATTTAACAAACCACAGCCACATGCTCGTCGTGCGTACATAAGTGTAATAAGTTTCAATTTCTTCAAAATGTGTGGTCCTGTTTCCCTCACACAAGAGCACTGCTTCTGCTGTAGTACATATTTTGATATGCCAGAGCATACTTTCATCGATAAATAAACGCCATGTTCTAAATAGGTAATTTTTAGACAGGCTGCGTTTGGCTTTTAGTGATGGTCCCGGTTTTTCTTTTAAAATATTTGAAGTTACTCCGAAGTAAGAACGCGTTGCTGGGACATGTCTCTCGGCCTAGAAGTACCTACTTCTAGGCCGAGAGCTAGCAACTATCTAGCAGCTAGAGAGAGACTAGCAACTGCTCCTACCCAAAGTGCGGTCAGAGCTCGACTAACCGTGCAAGGATAAAAAGAGAGACGATGAGGATGGTGTAAAACAGCACATCCCTCATTCCTTGGGATGAAGCAGAACTGTGTACGTGTATTCTATGAGTTTTTGTTGTATCTGTTGAGACAATTCTGTGAAAGACTATGAAATATTCCTGTAATATAATTGCATCAAAATAAATAAATAAAGAAATTCTCAACAATCATGCAAGATGTAAATTCAATTTTTTCACCTAACTACTACCTGTCATGCCAGAAAACATCTTAGTAGAGAGGAAAAAATTATAAGATGAACATTTTTGAAACCGGTTAAAATGACCGCTCTGGCGCTTTTAGGAATATATACTAATTTTTCATAAATTAACCGGCCAAAAATAATTATTTTTAGCATGTGAACGCAAACTAAAATTCATTAAAAGTCACGAAATATCAGCAATTTCTATCCAATGTGAAAAAACTGTGACAATTTAAAATTCAAAAACGGACAAAATGAACGCTCTGGCGCTCTAGTGTTAAACCTGAAAAAATTAGTCTTTACGTAGTACCAATATCATGGGTTGACGAAGGTAAATGAATTGATTTATGGAACCAATTTCATGAGATTCTGGAAGGCTTAAAATTCAAAATTCGATTTGACGGGGATAAACATGAATCAAAAAAGTACTAAAATCTCGGTTGTACTTGAATGAATACGAGTTCGGTAATCAGGCAAAAAACTGCCTCGGCGTAAGGGAGGAAGTAAACGAGAGAAATCATTTTTTATTGCCTCTTAATAGGAACATAAATAGAAGATTAAAATCTAATATATAGTTCATGGATAATAAACCTAGTGCTTACGGAGAATGATAGGCCGAAATCTGATTCTTTAGAGAGGTGGGTGTAAAAAGTGTTGACGGAACTTCTGAGATGAATCGCATTGCTGATAAGAATGGAAGAAGAAGAACGTACGGCGGACGTAATAACGAGAAAATGTAGTTGCCACGAATGCAAGCAGAGGGAATGATATATGCATTGAATTAATGAAAGAAACATGAGAGGAAAAAGGTGAGAAACGATCTTCATGGGTGGAAACTAGCGGGTTGGGACATTCTACAAATCTACCAATTGAATTTTTCGGAATATTATGCATCTTAAACCGGCTGTAAAATAGTGACACGCGATTGTATTTTAATCGCGAAAGACCTGAAGTACTGAAAAATATCTCTAAGTCTAGCATGGGTTCTGGTGATACTGAAGCCATGCATGCTATAACGATGAAGCCGTTATTTACAAATTCAGAGGCGTGTATTATCAATGTGAACCTGCATATATACCCAACGTATCGAATTCATTTGTTCAACGGTCGTGAAGGATTTACCAACGATGGCGTTTGATTTTTCGTCACACCTCAGTAATCGATTATTACTCCCGTCCATTTACGACACTGGGTAATAATTCATCCAGAATATGCTACGTGAACTCAAGAGCGTTACTTAATCTGGAATCCATCTCCATATATGCCAAACACGAAGAACAGGGAAAACTGATTCTTGAAACAAATGAGCTAGAATGCATATTTAAATATGAACACACAAGACCTCCGGAATCAAGATAACCGAGACGTCTACGGACAACGAGTCTATTTTCAGGAGGCAGTCTACTAGAGGCGAAAAGAAAACCTTTTCCGGCTTATCGGCCGTGCCTAATTTTTGAGGCACTTCTGTCAAATTTCTCCGGCTACAGACGCATTCTTTGCACTGTCAAAAATGAGGCAGGCTCCACTTGCGCTCCAGAACTGGCGCCAGTGCGCTCTGTGTTGTGCCCGCAACCAGGAGAATAGACTTACTTCGCCGAGCTCAGCACCCAGGCCTTCTTCGCCTCTTTAAAAGCGGCCGGTGGTGGTAGGAAAGTCAGACTTCAGACAGTTTCGGTTACCCACTTCCCCATACGAACCTTCTTTTCGGTCTGCGTCCTTAAATCCTCCTTCCTCGCTAATACCTCCATAGGACTGACCCCCTCCTTCTCTTTCACTTTTCAGCAAGACACATTGCTCCGAGCCTCTCAAGTGGATACGTAACTATCTCTTTGTCCAGAAGGTTCGGTTTTGCATCCTAACTATCAGTATTTTTTTATTAAAAACCCAGTCCAAGGTTTTCTACCGTAACATTATCATCTCAGTATGAATATGACACCAGCTCAGTGCCAACGACAGTGCTCTTTACCCTCACTTCCCTCTCTAAAAATTCTCATTTCTTTCCAAATATCCACATATCCAAAACGGCGGTGTATTTGAATTTAGTTGTCGTTCACCTCCCCTAACATCAACAACAACGCCAACGCCGAGATTCTCTCTGACCCTTTAATTTCCTCCAATCCTATACTCACACCTCGTTTCTTGGCTTGCAGAAGCTTTTAGCACGGAGCAAGCTTGAACACTGACGACCGTGTTCCTTAACGTCCTTCAGCCCTTTGGAAAGTCTGTTCATTTGGAGTAACTCCCGCGAGCAAACACGTCTCCATTTGCTGTCATGTCTGCCCGACAATTTTGTCTGTCTTCATATGCTTCGGCACGTTTTTATACCCCCTTTTATATTTCAAAACGTCTCTTATAACCGTTTCAGGTTGTGCATTCCGATTCACACTATTCTTTTCCAGCATTTTTATATAGCCCGATTTGTCATCCGTTATCACTATTTTCAATTCAAAATATATTCGTATCATTCATTGACAGCAGCCCTCCATTCTTCTCTTTTCATTGGAAACAACGTTACATTCCCTGGCTTCCTCTTTCCCAAATCCATCTTTATTTTACCCTCGTAATATTCCCTTATTCTTATTTGTGACGTCTTTACTTCTGCTTTTCCTTTATTATGTTCTTAACAAATTACGCCAGAAGGTGTAACCAATTAACCTAATTCTTCTTTCACAAACTGTGTTTTACACTGTAAAAAGTAGATCTGATTTTAAGGTACAAAAGCGAGCTGAATTTCAGATGCAACAATTTTAAGACAGGGTATGTTGAATTTCAGCAGTAATATCTTGTCTAAAAATAAGGCAGGTGAACGGCTGAAAATCAGACCATCCAGAATCCTGCTTCCTCTGCTTCCTGCTTAACTGCTCCTGTACCAACCATCCATGTTGCTGCCTCTTCCGCACCTTGCATCCGTGTTCCTGCTTTAAACCAGACAGCGCTTAAATTCAGATCGCACTGAAAATCAGATCAACTTTTTACAGTGTATTTAGATATTTAAACCTCGGCTCTTCATCATATTTATCAATTTTCATTCTATTCTTCCATCTCATACTAATGAAAAAACTGCAAACCTTGAACTGGGTATTTTCACTTAATAATTTTCGGAAAAAAACAGCCAAAAATTCACAAAATTATAAATAAAGAACTGTCATCAACGAAAAATCATTTCCCTTCCATTCCCATCCATCCTTTTACCTTCTTGTCTGAAGCGCCTATTAGTGCGAAAACAGAAAAAATCTCAAAATTATAGATAAAGAACTATCAGCAGCACAACATCATTTCCCTTCCATTCCCATCCTTTTAGCTTTCCTTCCTGCCTGAAGCGCCTATTAGTGAGGAAACAGACTTGAAAACGCTCACAAAAGACGGTTAACATGAAAACAATTTAATGGCCATTAATGACCTCCAAGTCCTTCAGTGGAACTTCTTTCACCTGGCCCGGCGCATTGATGAATTCAACCTGATTGACACCCACAATTTTCATTACTAGAGACGGTAATTTAGATCCATTTCAATGGTTCGATTCATGAGACCTGCTTATCCCCTATGACTCGTTCTATTACATTGCTCAAAATGAAACCTGTGAATCCCGGATTCATACTCATACCCGGATGATACCGCTAATGATAAAACGCTATGAAGAAAATGGAAAGCGTTTATTTTTTTGGTTCTCCGCTGGAAATTGGGACACAGAAAGCATGGAATCATTTTCATGCAATATCTCAATGTTGACTGGTGTGGAGAAAAAACATTAATCTAATCCTAATTTTCAATTCTAATGATCCTTTTACGGGAAAGTTTTCATTCAGCAGTGAACTTGTTAACTGCCGAAATTTCTTCATTAGCATGTATATATTTGCTCGATGAAACCATTTGCGCCCAAATTTTGGCTGGGTTAAGTGCTTATGAAAGATTTCTTGGGTTTAGTCGCCTTAGTTGCACAAATATGGCTTTCTTTAGTATTCACGCTGAAAGAAGATTGAAATAACATCAAAAAAGCGTGGAGTATTTTATAACGCCTATGAACGACATGTTTAATAATAATATGAACTTAAAATGAATAGATTATGTTTTCCACCGTTCTCTTTAATTCCATGCTCGATATTTCCATCATTTTGGAGCGATTTCTCTCATAAAAGCATACATTTGGTGATCCCACTTCGTGTCATTGCACTATTTCCATAGAATTATTCTTATAAGCAGTTTATTTCTAATTTGCGCTGTTTACCCTCAATCTCGATCACTCTTAAATATTGCGATTCTCACCTGATACGAGCATGATTCAAAGGATTAAAATTGTTCTCCACCGCTCTAGTCCATGACGAATAAAAAGAATTTTCCTCTGCAATTACTTATTATATTTTTTATGGAGCACTTGATCAAAGAAAATTATTCAATTATTCTGGGTCATGCCAACAAATGGCTCATATTGAACGATTCATTCATGAACGAAACACCTCATGTGTCGTACCAACGGGGAGAGGAGGGGGTTAGGGTTTAAACGGTCAGGTCAGCAGAATTTAAGGGGTTTGTCCGTTTCTTTGCGTAACTTTGGGGAAAATATAACAGCTGTGTGTTATCCGTCATTTTTAGGTGACCCTTCTTTCTCGGCTTCAACTATGTAGTATTGACGACATGATGTCATCAAGTAAAGCATTCGAGGCCTCCAGGACATTTGTCTTCACGTGGGTTCATGTTTTCTCGTCTGAGGATGCGTTCCTACACTTTGGCGGTCACTCCCCTCAGCCCCGCTTTTGTTTGGATGTATTCGTCTGGGCCTATTCATTGCATTCTTGCACAACTACCCTTGCATTCTTAGATACCGTTTTATTTTCCAATTCACGTGTAGGGCAGCCTTTGCGCCCAAATTCGGACAGGACATTCGCCAAAAATTAACGAAAAAAATTAACTGAAATTAGCTTTGTATCAGTTAATACATAGTTTTAACGATTAAAAGTTAACTCTTCTAAAAAGTAACCATTAAATTAAATAGTTAACCAGATTTTTAACGATTAATTTTAAGCGTTAACATTGTTAATGGTTAATCCCAACTATGGCATGGACACACCTCTACAATTAGACAAGTTGAATTCACTCAGTACACTTTCAACGTATAATTTTTGGCTTACAGCCAGCTCCCCCCTTTTTGGTCCGTTGATTTTCAAGGACAATAAATTTGAGAATCAACCAAGATCCTTTACATCAATAACTTTGGACAACGCAACTTTAAAATGATTGATTTGTGCTTTCCTTCCAACAACTAGTAAATCATCAACATACACTCCCACAATTATATGCATACCAACATACACGCAAGGGTCACTAGCACATCGTTCCAGACTATCCCTTTAATGTGCTCATTTAAGTAGGTATTCCAATTTCGACCAGATTGTTTCAATCCATACACACTTTTCAGCAATTTAAACACATAATGTTGATGATCCTTACCTGGAACATATGCATAAGGTGCCTGCTTCATATAAATAGTTATATCAATAGGACTGTTTAGAGTAGCTCCCAAAATGTCCAAATGTTCCATCTCCCAATCGTTTTCTATAGAATTTGCCATTAGAATACGTAAAACCTTCTAGTGGATAACAGGACTGAATGTTTCAGAGAAATCTACCCCAAACACTTGAGTAAAGCCCTGAGCAACTAGTCTAGCTCTATATTCCACAATTCCCCCGATCACGCCTAAGGGCAAAGACCCACTTACTCCCAACCACATTACATTCAGGCGGACGCCTCACAATTTCCCACGGGTGTTGTTTCTCCATAGTCTTCATTTCCTCATCCATTGCAGCCCGCCACCTGTCTGTATCAGGTCCCTGGACTGCATCCACTGCATTCTTAGGGATGATGACCCCACTTTGGACTAGTTTGCAACAGGGACATACCTTAGGAACTTTCTGGAAAGATCTGAGTGGTAGGGCTCTCTCCTCTCCTGGCTAGTTTTCTGTTGGTAATCCTTGTTCCTTCTCCCCTGGCAAGACATCTACTTGAATGTCCCTTGGGTCTGCTTCCTGGTCCTCAACTGCTTCTTGCGAGCCCAGCAACATTGCGACAGCATCCTCCACCAGCTCTTCCTCCTCTCCCGGCTGCACCTGCATCTTCCCATCCCAGGACAGAGGCAGTTATACCACCCTTTGCTTTGGAGCATGAACGCAAGAATCTGCTGGCTTGAAGGGAAAAACATGCTCCCTGAATCTAACATCACAGCTCACGATTATTTTCCTTCTACCAATGTCCCAAAGGGGGTAGCCCTTGACGCCCACTTCATAGCTCAGAAGTGCACATCTCCTAGCTCGAGGACCAAACTTGACATCTCGTAGATCTTCAGCTGACCATGCCCATGCTTCACAGCCAAATGTTCTTAGGTAATCAAGATCCATTCTCTCCAGCTCTCTCCCCTCCCATACCTCTAAGAGTGTCCTGAAATCCAAAGAGGCTGCCGGGCACCTATTTAGGATATGACATGCTGTAACAATAGCCTCCCCCAAAATAGTTTGGCATTCAAGATTGGATCAGCATGCATCTGGTAACAATTTGCAGTTTCAGGTTGTAGCGTTCAGCTAGGTCATTCTGCAGTGGAGTGTGTGAAGACAGACTTACGGTGAAGTATGCCTCGCTCCTGCAGGTGATTCTCAAATGCTTCCCCCATGAATTCTCCTCGCTAATCACTTTGAAACACTTTGATCTTTCTCTCCTTCTGCAGCTCAAGTTTTGCATGGCACTCACAAAATTCCTGGAGCACATCACTTTTTTGTTTAATGGGTACCTACTGTAACAGTAAACCTGGAGTATTCATTAATGAAGGTAACAATGAACATACACTTCCCTAAGGAAATTAGAATGATAGGACCCGTGGAGTCTGAAGGAACCCTTTCGAGTATTTGGGTAGCCTTCCTCCCCTCACCCCTTGGAAACCTGTCTCACTTCATCTTGCCCTGGATGCAAGAAAGACAATCCTCTTCTTTCCAGCTATCTTCTACCTTGAGCTCTTGAAGAGGTCTATTTTTCTACCATTACATTTATCGGGCAGTCTTTCCCGCCCTTTATTTCACCAACTAAAACGAATGTCCGTCGCCGAAGTGCATAGAATCAGCCCCGTCAATTCGTTGAACATTCAGTTGTGAATCTTAGTTATTTATCTGTGTATCAGTCGTACGATGTATCCCTTTTGTATATCCTTAATGCGATATTTGCCTAGTAGTGTTAAAATTCATGATCACTGCGTATTCTGCTCATCACAAGGAATCCGAGGCTATGTTTTTCGGAAGATTTTACCTCGCGTTTCTTTAACTTCCGAGACTCAGGTCGAGAGGTAGTTGTAGCACAATAGCTTGTAGTAAATACGTGCTTGCAGTTCTAAAAATACGAGATGTTGATTATTAAAACGGTAATACAAGCACGATCACACGTGTAAACAAAATCTTACGTAAGATCATCTTCGATTTCCATGCCCCCATTCGTGAGACCATAAGAAGAGTTCTTCTCCCCTCCCCACCTTTCACGCTCGACGTAATTATTGAATGGCCCCCTTAGCTCCCTCTCGAAGCAATTTATTCAGGTCACAAACCACCTCAAATATGACATTATTAAATATGATGCTACCGTTGCTAATTGCCTCCTGTTTTCGCTCGCAGTGGCGCGATTACGTTATGTTTGATTATACAATTATTTTTACATTTTTTGTTCCCTCTTTCAATCAAGGGGTTACGGCCACGTTAATCAAATTTTTATTTGCTTCTAAAACTCGTGCCATCCGATTTTGATCCAGTCCAAGAACTTGGCTTTGGTTTGTATTTTTCGCTCACCTTAGTGATACCTGTACCGGAGTCCACCAGTAAATGGGCCATTAACTTTCCCTTCGATGCCTCTTCAGTAATCCTCAACTTCCTACGACTACCAACCACTCTGCCTCTTTCTTGAAGGATTACACATCGTCATTGTAATTTTGTATCCAAACTCGATTTCTGCATCCATAGTAAGTCAGAAGCCGATGTTCTTATATATCCTAAAAATGAAATAATCCTTTCTGAGCTTGCAGTTTGCTGAGAAAAACAGTGTTTTTCTCTCACTAATGTAAATAATATCAAAGGAATCGCTCATTGTGCCTCCATCATGAATAAATTGGATTAGGCTGCGTATTCAGGGTTTTGAAAAGTTGGTCGCGGTAAGATGGTGGCAAAGCGCATCTCATTGCTTCAAAATTTAAGGGGAACTACCGGGTCTTGATATTTATACACTTCCTGCACACTTCAAAGTATTTATCGGCAAAAGAATCAGAGCAAGAAGATAATTAACACACACGCATTAACTTGCACGCGCTCTACTTACTTACACTTACGCTACTGCTCCCGAAAAAGCCAAAGCCTTTGCCAACATCTTTGAAATTGATTCCAAACAAAAAACAGCCTACTCTGACCATAAAAAGATCAAATTGCTCATGAAGAATTTGATTTTCCTCCGTATACTACACCTTCATCTGCCCCAAACTACAACAATTAACCTACAACTACAAACTAAAAACTACTTAAAGTCATTAGTAACTCACTCTCCAGTAGTAAATCCTAGATGATATCCTAACAAAGCCATCAAAATTCTCCCTCCTAAATGTATTCCCCTCATCCTTACGATCATCAGTCACTGCATTCATATCATCCATTTCCCAACAAAATGAGAAGAAGACAAAATTATTTGAATTTCGAAAACTAATATTCCAATATCATTCCCAAATTTGACCACCTCTTCACTCACAATATTTCAATATTGCATCAAGTAGCCCGCATTCTTATTAACATAATTTTTCATTATTTATTTCTTAATAAACATAATTGTTCAAAAATAAAACGGTAAATTAATAACAGCAGTTTCCTCGATTTGGATAAGGCCTTGGATAAAGTGTGGCATCAGGAACTTGTTTACAAACGACTGAAATTAAGCTCCCCCCTCAGCCTGTAACAAATTAATATAATCCTCCCTTTGAGATAGAACTTTCACAGTGGCATATAATCTCTCCACAACTGCAAGAATCCCAAATCAAGCTGCCGTGCCCCAAGGTGCAGTTCTTTCACCCATACTATACAAGATTTACACCAATGACATTCCTTCCACAGCGCTAGCCAACACATGCCTATTCACATACGACAACGTTTTCACTTCTTCCCACAGATGGCTTTGTGTGGCACGCTGGTAAGTGCAGCTTTAATTAACTGAATACGCAAACTGGGCGTCCAATTGGAAGATTGCTATAACTCCTCCAAATGCGAATACATAATCTTATTCAAATAGCCAAAGAAAAAATCTCTCCAACAAACTGGTCCCCCTCTTACATTGACACAAAAGTTAGACAAACGCTCTACGTTCCACCCAAATCTCTAATCCAATTTTTCCAAATTTTAAGCTTCCAGATTTGGACTTTTTCCCCTAATTAACGTTAAAAGCACGCAATTACAGCGCTTACAGTGATTTTTTTATCTAGCAATAATCCGGCCGGCAGTCTTTTACGGTTCACAGATCTGGACAGCAGCCCTAATCAAACCACAAATAATTTCCCTTCACACATTTCAAAACAAAACAATACACGGCATTGCGGCGTCCAGGTAGTTCCAAACCCACAAGTATCGTCATAGTAAACTCGGAACTGACTACCTTAATTTACACTTACTTATCGTGTGCAAAAGCCTTACCTTCAAAGCATCAATAGATAGACACCCAAACCCTCTTATTAATTCCCTCTAGAATCCCATAAAAACTCATCAGTTCATCCGCCACAAATTATAATCAACCTTAAATTTCATCCATAATCCCATAAAATAAAAACCTATCATTCCATAATCCACCTTGACCCTAACCTCACCAACGTTATCTTCCTAACAGCGACTAAGTCACCTCAACCAACCAAATGCAAAAGTCATGATCCTACTAAGGTTCCCCCAAATCCGTTATAGATTCCTCACCAAACTCCCCCAGTTCCGGATAAACAAACTTATCAAAATCAATTCCCAAGTAGTTCCTTTCAACCCAATATTGTAAAAAAATCATAGATTTAACATATCCCTCTCAAATATAATTATCACATTCACAAGTACACAACGCCCAGAAGACGCCACTTGCCAATGCACAGCACTTAGAAGAAACTACAGAGAATTATACTTGCAAACACCTCTCCCCTAAAAGCTTCCCTATTGGGGGAAATAATACTGAAGAGGGTACCGAAAAGGGCACCATCCCTCGTAAAAGAAAAGAGAGGCGCCATGCTTTTACCTTTCTTCCCGGTCTGAAGCGCTGATTAGTTTGGTTAGACTTGAAAACACTGATGAGGAATCACCAAATTGTAACGATTTAGAAATAAAAAATGAAGGAACAGTGAAGTAAGGGATATGAAAAGGACAGTAAAAAAGTATATTACGAAGGTAAACAGTTACAAAATAATTGACCTTTCAATGTTAAGACCAATGACCACCAAAGGAAAGGAAAACATATTTCAATCATTATTTCCTCATAGTGATAAAACTATTTCCAAACAAATGAACATTAGAATGATACATTTTGTCCTACAACTCTTTTGCACGCTTACAATTCCTTGCGCTAATAATTGGACGAGCCAAGGCCAAATAGAATTTTTTTACCTTCTCAGTTTTATCTTATCTCCATTAAAAACTGGTAGCATGTAGCACATGATTTGGCGTGACGTGTCTTCATGTAGTGGCCGGACACACTTTCAAATAGTGAGCTACGGCCGCCCACGAAAGAGTTATAAAAAGGTTCAGAAGTTACTCCGGCGTTAACAAGAAGAGGTTGCTTTAATTACTCCAACTGGTACCGCATACACTTCCATACTGAGTCAAAACGTATGCAGGGACACCGGATATTCAAATCAACTGATGATTACACATGCACGCAAATTCACACACATGAACACGTTGCAGAACAAGAGTGCAATCAAATTTGAAGGTGTTCTAAACCACCAAAGCTGTGGTCATCCACAGCATAGAAAAGCCAGCACTATCCTTTGATTAAATTTGGATATAATTTCAAACATTAATACATCTGGCCATTCATTGAATCTCAATGCCATATTAGTCCGTCTATTCGCTTATGTGGCGAAATATATTAACCTAAATAGGCTTCTCCAGGAAAATATTATATCCCTACGTAAATGCAAAATTATAAAGAAATATTCATCACTCTTGGCGCTGGTTTTCAAGATAATCACATCTCAGGAAAACTAGTCGCACACCAGCCCAAACATTTCGCTAAAACTACACGATTAACTAGTACCAACGCCATTGCTGAAGGTGGATGGTGCCCAAACTAGCTCGTAGCTATATTTAATAAGCTCACAGGTGTTCTAAATTTATCTGATAATTATCGGCCATTATCCTGATGATCTGAAATGGCGGACCAGATGATTTTTGCGGGATGGAAGCAATAAATAGAAAGAGGAAACCGCGGCAAGTATGGAGAAACGGTTTCATAATTGGGGGTAAAAAGATATAGCGAGCTGGACACGAGGATGGCAGTGAGGAGTGTGAGAGGGTGAATGTGGGGGGAAAGAGGAAAAAAAGACGGAATAGAGAGAGAGAGAGAAAGATGTGGAGATGAGGGGGAACGCGATGACCGTATCGCTCATCTGGAAAATGACCGTCGGGGACATCCCACCCCACGAACACCACGCGCACACCCGCGCCGATGATTCTCCCAGTGGGAATAAATCAGTGATGGCGTCTAAATCCCCATCTCACTCCCCCTCTCACGGCCACCACTCCCTCATCCCATTCACTCCCTCCCCCCTGCACATCTCCCTTCATTCCTCCTCTTTATCCAACTTATCCCTCCAACCCCGCCCTCTACCCCCTCTCCACCTCTCCCACCCTCGCCCGCCCCACCGTATGAATGCTTACACGATCTGAAATCCGCGCCGGTTCACATTCCCTCGCTCATACGCTTAACTCACCCCCCACACACTCGCCCACGACCAAGCGCGCACACATAGACTCCTATGCAACCTGTTTGGTGGCCGAATATCCGCGGGGAATCCTATACACCCCTCTCACTCATCCTCTCCCTTCTCTTTTCACCCCTCCTCATTCATTTTTTCCTTCAGTCTCTCTCACCCCTCCTTCCGCCCTCCCTCATCCCCTCGCTCTGATTGCATTAAGAAGCCCCGGCCGGCCAATCGCCATCCACATTTCTACTTCCACCTCTCCCCTCCACCTCTCCCCTCCTCCTCACACTCCTTCACATCCGTCTTTCGCTCTCCATACTCGCGCGCCGCTCCTCGGTCCGCACCGCACACCCATTTTCAGCCCCCATTTTTTGACCTCGAAAATCCACCCCATATTCCATTTTAAAGATACCTTTGAGTAGCAAGAAGAAATAGTGATATTTCTCCAACACGTGTTTTCCCTGGTACCCGGAATTATATAGGCAAGAAAATATTAATAGGGAGCTGGTAAATAAATTAAGTACTAACAAACACGGTCTATTACTATCCTATCTGCTCATAGCCTGAAGTCCATGAGGTGAGGAGAAATTTAAAATAAATAAATTATTTAATTAATCATGATGACCTCGTAAAACTTAGCTGATTCCATTTAAGTGATCCATTGGTGTATCAGGGATATTTTGAAAAATTACCTCTGATTCATCGAATTCAATGATTGTACACAGCGCAAATATCACATTTGCATATAAATATCTTGCGAATGAGTTAATTAGTTTTTGCAGTCACTGCTTAAGTTGTAAGTAAAGAGCTCTTCAGATGAAGTACATATTTCATTGGATAGGACGTACAACAGTGGATCCCTTGAACGAACGAGCTAAGTTCTCTGATTATGAAGAAGTTGGAGACAATGAATTCAAAATGACTTGACAATCTTATATTGTGAAGTTATAACTGGCCTGTGCTTCCTTGGATATCGTAACATACCCTTAAACTTGCAAAAAATAAGGAATTGTATTTTTACACAGGAATTACCGTTTCCCTGTTCAATTTTTACTCACGGTAAACGGAAACGCAATTGGAACTGTATTTAAATTATAGGAAAAATTGCCTTCAAACGGTCTTCGGATTATTATGACATGAACCAATAAATAAAAACTATTAATACCCATTGGTGAGTGATTTATCAGCAATACTCAAGAGTAACGACCCAAATTATTCCTCATCACATTCACATCACTGGAGATATAGAATTAAATTAAATTTAATATCTAGTCTTCATAACACAACAGTACCTAAAATAAAATTCAACATTCAAATATATTCAATAAAATTTTGGCTCTTTATCTAATGTCAAAAGAAACCAATTCCTGTACAATGCCAATTTTAGACACTAATCCCCATTGTGTCAGACCTATTAGGCTGATTAAACAGTCGACACGTGCGGAAATCTATGCCTATACCATCCAGGCCAACTATCCACCACCCACTTCAACTTAAATACATAAAATCTATTTTCCGCATCCCCCCCCCACGTGTGTTGACCCACACGTCTGCACGCCAGCGCCCCCCTTCCCACACGTATGCCCCCATTTCGCCCTCACATCCAACCCCAACCCCTTCGGAATTCTCCCTCGCTTTCTCCATCATCCTCCGGGCCACCAATTTGTCTCTCCACTATCCCACCCTCCCTTTTCCTCACTCTCTCCTTCACCCTTCTCCCCGCCAGTGAGAGCATCCACCACCACTCCCTTCCCCCAACTCAGCCCCCGCTCGCGGGGATAAATCGCAAAAATGCAAATGGAACGACGGATTCTGCCGAGAGCTGGGGACGTACGTCGGTGGGGCCAGGCGTTCGAGCGACTCAAATTCCATTTTATGCCGCCAGGGAGGGCTACGAGCGGACGGGGAGGGGGTAAACGTGTGGGAGGAATTGGTGAGGGGGTGGTGTAGGGGGATGAGAGGTGAAGTGAACGTTCGGGACGAGAGAGCAGAGGAAGAACGGTTCAAAAATCCGGACGCCCGAGCGCTCAACTCGCTGGCTCCGGTGTTGGGGCAAATCGCTCGACTATTTTATGCTACCTTTTGGTGTTTTTTGTTCAAATTTTACGTCAGGCGTGTGTGTGTGTGCTTGTGCCTCCCTCTCTCCCTCTCCCTAACTCTCCATTCTTTTTTATCCCGGAGTTAGTGATTCGCGGATTGGCTTCTACTTTTCTCACCTTTCACCTTGCTCCTCCCCTTTCCGCCATGAGGTACCAGCCCAAAGTGCCAATAGACCCACCGTCACACGCTATCATCGAAATGAGGACAACCAGGCCAATTGTACTCCACCTCTCAGACTTTCATGCACAGACATGTATCTGTGCGCGAATTGATGGACCAATGGTTGGGAGCCTTGGGGTTCTAGATCCAGACACACTCGATTCGTTTGTGAGCTCATCTCTAAAAATACAAAGCTAGACTCCTTGAATACCCTAAATCCATGGGAAATCACACTCAGTGCAGCGAAGGTAAGTTCTTTCCAGAGCATACCATTGAATATGGTAAAAATCTTACCACTAGATGTGCTCAAGTATAATAACCAAGAATACGATACGTTTGAAAATTGGTTCCGTGCGGTACTTTCATACGTCTGAAATAATTTGAATTTAATGAGTATAAAACATGGAGGCATATAAATGTTTATATAAATTATATTGAGGAAAGAAAGCAGTCAGCAGGATAGTGTATTTCATAATATTTCAAAGAAAGTTATGAATACTACGCTTTTTGCCTATAGCTTTATACTTTACTTCTTTGTACTCCCGTCATGGACAGAATATAGGCGTAAAAGAAAGAATGACATGAGAACTTTCTTTAAACGAGTAGTAATCTAAAAGTCTTACGTGGAGGAATTGGAAATAGATTAGTATACATTTTCCACTGAAGGAGTTTTTATCAAACTAAGACACCCGTATTATAGAAGGGAATAACTTGTTCTCCAACCTTATTTTCATAATGCTTCACTTTGTTATTCTTTGGTCACTAAGTCAAGTCCAATGTATTCAAAACAATAAATAATAAATAAAAGGACATGCATGTGGAGTTGTCACCGAATTAGGGATACCTACATATTGTTTTTATGAAGCAATAAGAAAAAATATTAGATTTTCGTGGCAAAAATGACATGATAAAAATGAAGCCAAAGAAATATTGACAAATATTTTTAATCGGATATTACAGCAAAGCTAAATTTTAGCCTGGTTACGGGGAATTTCAATTTCGATTAACTATTGGTATTTATTAATAATTATCCCATTATAGGCGAAAAATGTCTGGTATTCGTCATCAGTGACAGGCAATCAAAATCAGTGATCCACTTACATGGAAACCTAATATCTCATTAAGGCATGGCAGGAGATTTTTGCTCAGAATGCGGTCACAAGGTTATTGAGCAGACACAATTCCAGTTGATCTAAACTAGAATAGATCGTGAGACAAAAATTAATAAGGCCTACACCAGAATGTTAGAACAAATATTCTTTTTTTCAACATTTGATCATGAAATCGGCTTATTAATTATGCATTCATTAAAACCCTTCCTCCTATTCTAATTTTGCTATTTTGTGCATAACAACTTTCATCATCCACGCAATAATTATCTCCTATCCCCATTTAGCTACCATTTGCCATTTTATCGAGACATTTCGTGCGAATGAATAGACAACTCGTTTAAAAGAGCATTTTCCGATTTGACGTGGAAGGTGGTACCCGGACAAATTGGATATGAATTTTAAAACATTTGCTACAACCAACGACCGGAAATTAACTAACTTAATTGGACACGCCGACCGATTCAACGTTTGCTTCAAATTTTGCGCCAAATCAAAGAGGGGAATTCCATTTTCGTCCTCCATGAACGGGGGGGGAAACGTGTGCATCGATGGAATTTTTGTTTCATCCACCCGTTCGTGTTCCCTCGGTAATTAGATCCTTTGTCTGGCGCGAGGTGATGTGTGTAGCATAAATCCGATTGGCGCGCAGAACAATGAGGGCATGATTGGTTTATATTATTGGAGGATTGGGACTGGGGAGCACGTGACATCACTACCAAGGGGAAATAACGGGGACTCGAGGAGGACGTGTGCGACCAGCGACATACGCCCGGCAAGAAAGTGCCCAGGTGTGCCTCTTGCCTGCTCCTCTCCGCTCGCCTAATATTCATTCCATGCAAGGGAGGTGAGTGCATGGGAAACTTGCGTTCAAGGTAACCACGGTGCTATTTTTAGGAATGCTTCTGCAACGCCTTCTGCACACGCATTAATTTTAGGGACCTTTATTCCAGTGTATGACAGAACATTTGTTCGACCAAAGTTGATATAACTTAATTCCAAGGCCGTTATCACAAAGTTCTTAAAATGTCTAGGATTAGCATGGTCGCACGTATTAGTATTATTATTAGTCTGGTCAAATCTGGTGTCTGTGTTTCTAGCGGGAGAATAAATACTCCATTTACAACCTCTATTTTCCCCTGCGTAATAAACTATTTTAATTAGTTGTGTGCTATAACCAACTCCTCCTTTCCTGAACCCTTAACTGCTCATCAAGTTCCTTTTCCCCTGCCCCATCTTCTTATTCCTTCTATGAATCACCTGACAAAGTTTTTCTCCTTTTTTCATTTCTTTTTCCTAACTGCAAGCATAATCCTCACCATCTCTCTATTCTCCAAGTAAGATTTGGCAATTGGTTAGAGTTGTGGAGGACTTGTAGAACATATATTTGTAGCATTTATTGATAATTTATGCAGCACAAATAAAAACGAAAATTTCAAGTTTATCACTTACCGCTACCTCATAATTAGAATGGCACTAGTATTAGTCAAGGTGTAGGGCCGTGTTCTCAACAAAAAAGTGATTAACAAAGATGGGCATATTTTAGGGATGTACGCAGAAAAATTAATGTACAGTAAACATGATTGAGTTTCCAATTCTAGAGCAGATAAATTATGAGTTAGCAGTAAAAATGCAGAGCACATTAATGGTAATCATTTTAAATGATTGAAGCTACTTTTTCTTCACTGACGCTTTCCACTGTAGCTCGGTTGGGCGCGATAAAACCCTTAAAGTAAAGGATAAATTTCAAAGGCTGGTTTAATGAGTATGCGGTAGAGATTATTGGGTATTTCGATTAAATTTCGATTCGAGGGTGTCAATTTCTTCACCGCTGTTTTACTGGAAAGGTGCGACTTTGGAATAGTCACACAGAATGAGTGCACTTTGGCGTACCTGTAATCAGCTCTAGTCAGAATTTCACGCCTGTTCCAGGACAGAATCAGATAGACTTACCGCAGTAGCTAGTTTCAGATGGAAAAAAGTTTAAAAAATTTAAAACCAGCAACCAACTTATAGAATTGAAACTAAAAGAAAAAAGGAATATTAAAACATTCAATGAATTGAAAAAAAATATTATGGAAATATTGATGCTATGTGAAAGAGATAAATTCTACGAGAGAATAATGCTATGTAACACGGGAACATATCTAAGTAATTTAGGGGTGCTAAGGTAGTTCAGAATATTATCTTAAATATTATAAAATATTGGATTTGAATAACGAAATATGAACTAGTAAGAGAAAAATGTAATATCCAGCACAGACGGCGGTGAATCAAAAGTCTTATGGTTTTGTTTTGGGAAACCAGAAAATTGGTAAAATTCACCTTAATTCATGAAATCGAATTGAAATGGGAGTGGTAACAATTCCATTGTGATTGGGTGTTACTTCTAAAAGCTGCTGAAATCCGAATCATCCGGCCGAGTTTTCTACGTTTTGCACACCAACGGATTTAAATAGCGGCACGTGCGCTCCCGGACAAACGAATTTAATTTTATCGCAGGATCACCGAATTAAAAAGGGGGAAACTTTTAGTTGATTATGCCAATTTCTGGGCTGATTCGAAGGTCATTTCGTATATTTCTCTCCCTCTCTCTCTCCACTGACGCTTTGTGTTCGGGTGTGATAGGCCCTCCATCTTCGGTGTACACCGTCCGGCGGGGGGGGCAAAGGGAAAAAAAATACGACCTCTCCTTTCCATTTATTCGAAGCTCGTGCTTCCCATTTATCCGGACGGCTATAAAGGAGAGAGCGGCCTCGCCCTGCCTCTCCCTCCCAGCAACAATTAGGCGTGATTTTTTGAACGGTCATAATGAACTAGCCGGCTCGTATTGCCCTACATCACTCCAAACGGCAACGCCCCAGAGTCCAGAGCGCACTCTCACATTCGGACACCCCTCACATACACACAGTGGACCAAAACCTCGCCTACCCCCCCCCCACCCCCCCTTCCCCTATTCCAACCCCTCTTAATGGAAACGGCTTGCGCCAATAATCGGACGCGTGGCGGTGTGAAAACCTGCCACCCATTCCCTACGCCCCTCCCTCAGCTCCCCATCCCAATTAAAACTACACTTCGCCCCATACCATTCCCCATCTCCATCCGCCCCCCTCGGCAAATTCACATGAGCACTCATCAGCCATCCAGGAGATTTGAATGTGCGTCGGGAAGGGTTGAATGCAAGGGATGGCGCAAAACGAGGGGGAAAGGGGTGAAGGGAGAAATTTCGCGGGGGTCAAATTGGGGTTGGGGAGGGGGACGGGACGAGAAAGGTCGGGGGGCGTAAAGAGGAGGCGTAGAGGGTGGGAGAAACGGGGTAGGGATAGCAGAGCCATGTGACACCGACGCTGCCTCCTCGCGTAACGAATGGCACACGCGTTTATATTCCCAGCTTTTCATGGGCTTGTCATTTTTTCACTCCTCTGGCATTCTCCGGCCCGGCCGCGGGGCCCGGGGCCACGCGCCCGCCCTTACCGCCCCCTTCCACCCACGCGCAGCCTCTCCTCACCGCCGACCCTTCCCCAGCACTCGCGGATATTCAGCTTGCCGACGAGAACGAAATTCGGACGTTTCACGTACGCTAAAACTCCCTGACAGCGTGTTTACGCGGAAGAGTCGTTATTCACCATCATGGCAGGGTGAGTTAAATTTACGCGGCACGCGTCACCCCGTAATTTATGGCGCGTTTTGAAAATTTTCGGCCAAATTAAAACCGATTCTGAATTCAAAGTGGGAGATGCGCATGGGTAATGGGTTGGTGAATGCAATTTCGCAGAATGGCGTCTGTAGTTTGGAATATATTTTTTTTGCTTGAGGTTATTATTATGCATGTTTTCGAATGATTGATCAATTACAAAAAACCAAGAAGTCCTGAGGATCACTAAAACGTAGTACCTCTTGCTATGAATTGCACGTTAATTCCTAGAAGTTGAATTCATAACAATGTGTTTTTGTGAAATATATACTATAGATGAGGGTTGAAACTTTTCAAGTAATTTCACGAAGAATTTTTAACTTTAAAAAACTAGTTTTATTTTTAACTTTAAAAAGTCGACAAGGGTAATCCTAAAAAAATGAAGTGAGATAAATTGTTTATACAACTCCAACGCAACTGACGTTGTAGTTTAATTCCAATTGGTTATTTATTTATGATTCCAATATTCAGCTAACTACATACTACTAATATTAGTATCTGAAATTTACTACTGGCAATTTTCTTAATGACCAGTTTGTCATAAGTGCATAATCAATTTGGGAAAAAGTGCTATCTTCAGGATACCATATAATGAACCCCATAATATTGAAAAATGATTGATATAGTACGAAATACAATCATAAAACTACATCATTAAACCACCCGAGTACCTCTACCCTAGTATTCACCCTAAATGGATTCCTTTTGATGCGATCTATTTTTATTGTTTAATAAACTCGATATTAAAACTCAAATTTTATGCAATGTAAGTAGAGTTCTGAAGAGGTTGAATACGACCACTTCGACTGCAAAGATCCTCCGCGAGACTACTATTTCAATGAGGATAAGGGAAAGGGGTCTCCAGTAATATCGATGCAATTCTTTTCCTTTGCTCTATAACTGCAGGGTGAATTTATTTCTCGGGATTAAATAAAATATGCTTTCACTCAATCTTACTACTAATAACGTTGGGAATGGCTCCGGAAATATCTGGTTGCAAAGATACTGCACTCCGTCGCATCGCGGGGCTGGCCATTCCATGGACGTCGTGTGAAATATTTCCCTTCCTCCTTGAGAAACATATACCGCTGGATATTCCCGGGGATCTCTTATACCGATTACCTCTCTCTCGCTCACATAAATATGAGGCCAATCGAATCGTAGGAAGGGGAAGAAGTCACGCGATCGGAATCACCATGCCAATTTCCAGCCGAAGACCCGGGAAGGAGAAACAAGAAATATGATATCTTCACGGAACGTCGACCGCCTAAAGGTAAACTTATGTCAGCCCCTCAGGCACCGTTAATCATTCGGAGAGCGGGACAATATTCGAATTTCGAGAAAGGGTGTTCCGATGGTTTTGGGGGGGAGGGTCCCGTGGGGGGACACAATAGCTATGGCACGGCTATATGGATTCGGGGGGAGCGGGAGGCGAGGGAGGAGAATGGGGGCGGGATCGTGGGTGGGGGTTAACGGAGTAAGCAGGCATTTTGATGGGTTTAGCCGAAAGGGGAAGTGGCGAGCCGGGAGGACTGGCGGGGCGGGGGGGAATTTGGTTTTCGGCCGTGGGTTCCATAGGGTCCAATGGGTGAAAGCCTGGAGTGGGGCGCCTTAAAGGGTGCGGCCGATAGTCGGGGGTGAGGAGAAGGAAGAGTGAATGTGCGTGCGTGTTTGTGTGTAGGAAGAGGAAAGGGGTATGGCGGGGGGTGTGAGGAGATCGGAAGGGAGTAGAGAGTGAGGGGAAGGCACGTGGAAGGCTTAGTTTTGCGAGAGGGAAAGGGGTCGCCCCCACGAGAGTAGATTTCGGTGTTCGTCATTTGTTTTTGCCGCTCTCGCTACAATCCATCCCTCACGCTGCGATCCGAATGGTCGGAAACCATTGTATTAATGGAATTCGCCCTCTTTGAGCTGAACGGGGATGGAGGGCGGGAGGTAGGCGGGATTGCGGGCGCCCGTTCCGCTACCGCACGCCACGCCAAACTATTCATACCCTTCCGCCGGAGCAACAATTTGCTCCGCGTTATACAGCCGAGGGCTGAAGAGAGATCCGGCGATCATAAAATTTTTCCCTTCGCAATAAATAAATGAGCTCAGGTTTCACCAACACATTCCCCACCGTTCGCATTTCGGAGCCGAAATTTTTTCGAAAGAACATAAAAAGACGGGCTCGAAAGTTTCACATGCCAGGAGCTTTATCATGGCTTTCCCCTGCCCGAATTTCGGTCGCCAATGATTTCATACTTCAGATTTGTTCATGCACGCCAAACTCAAACTTTAAAAGGACTTCCTCCAGATTCATATTTCAACTTGATTGGATGAGTTTCAATTACTAATTACAAAGACCGATTCCCATATAGAAGGAATTGTTTTTGAAGTGTACAAATTGCATATACCATGGATAGATCCAATTATACTGTGAACACACATTTGTTAGAAATATAAATTTTCAAGTTGTGTCAAAAATAAGTTTTCATGCTTGTACCATATTGCACTCTTAAACAGGTTAACTGTACTAACATTTGTATCTACTGGAAGAGAATGAATCATCACTCTAAATCAGATAAAATATTATGCACCGCATATTATTTTTGCACGTAGCATATCGAAAAAACAAAACTTTAAGGGTGGCAAATATATATAATACATAGCTTATAGTATTACAGAGACAAAAAAGTAGACGACATGAGAAAATAAAATTCCCTTCCTAGAACTTTCCGGCAATACCAGGAGACTATTCCAATGGATTCCAAGAAATTCTGCAATCATTCTTGCAGATTTGAACTCATTTGCAAAATCCTTCATTCGCGAAAGAATGAACCACTCATGACATTGCAGAATGTTGACTAAAAGTGAGGCCGTCGCAAAGTGCAATACCAAATTCCAGGAAAATGAATAACTGCCGTATATCAGTGAGAGCTAAAACCTTGACTTTCAAATGGTGAAAGCTAGAGGCCTTAAGTGAGTTATTTGAACTTATAAGAGAAGACAGAATAACGGATTGTGGGAAAGCTTCTCCAAACAGAAAATCCATTATCTCTCTTCTCGGAGATTAAGAATGAATATATCGCCCCGTCAGACAGCGTGGCAATCTTAGCAGAGAATGAAGAAGAATTTTGGTCGAATCAGATACAACGAAGCCAGCTCCTCGATGGCATGGAAGTCAATAACAAAATAGCGTCCTAGCGTAGGCAGACAAATCAAGGGTAAATCATGGCATAGGGACCATCCATACAGCGTAGGTTTACATAATTCTTACCCTCTACCTTTCCCCTCAATCACATTCATAACGTTTTCGAAGACCCTCCCCTTAATTACATAACGCTAATTCATGGTTCGCGAACTAGCCGCGAAAACGTTAACGGTGTGTTTACATAACGCTGCATGTAAACACTCTCTTATTTGTCAACGACGAAACATGCACTCTTTAAAAATACCTCATGTGTTTTTCGCTGCTATTATTGATTCGCTATTAGTTGTTTAATCTCATATTTTTAACAAAAATGATTTTATGTTGCATCTATCTCCTAACTTAATGGATGGCTGGATCCTCCCTAGTCCTATCGATAGTGCAGCCTAACAGTTTATCCAACACTTCTTCCTTGACATAGCTTTACGTAAATAATGGCTGACTCATTATAGGATGAGGAGTACAGTGCAAGTGGAATTGCTCGCCCACATCAGAAATAAAATCACATGGGATGGGAGCGAAACAGCAGGCATGTACCGAAATCAACTCAGAAGGAAGTTAATGATTTGCAGATCACTTTGCCGTTTAGGAGTAAGATTTCTTTGGAGGCACGCCATTAGCTTGTGTAAAACTTTCTTTGGCCATTAAATCCACCACAGGGAGGGAGGGACCGAAAGAGGGGATGAATAAATTTTGAAAGCTAGCTTTCTTTATCTAGGGTTTTAATTGGAATCTGAAGGTTCTGAAGGTTCTGAATTCAAGGAGACTGGATAAAATGCATGCGTAAGAGCAGAAAAAGAGGTATATAGGGAGGGCACAATACTATGGAGAACGGCACAATGAATAGATGTTGGACCAATGAGATTATTAATGGAAGGTAATAAAACAAGCATATGCCAAAAGGTTATTCGTAAGAAAAATAATAGGTTCAAATAAGTGGGCGCTAGGAATAGAGTGAGTTCTATGGTGCAGCTGGGTTAGTGATAAATAGATAAGCGAGGTCTGCTGATAACTGATCTTTGCCGCGGAATATTTTTATAATAATGATTATCGTCTGGAGCCACACTAACCAGTTACAGTATGGGCGCCAAGTGGGGCGAAAATATTGTGAGGAGAGAGATCCATATAAATGTAAAAAATGCGCGAGGAAATCGGAATAGGGAGAGGCAGGAAAGATGAAGACTTAAAAAATGTAGGTTGGAAAGAAGTGACAAAATAGATAAAAAAGTGTTCAGAAAGGCTAAATCAGATTAAGGTGCTTGAAATGACATCGCCTCTAATCTAAGGAATGTGGTACAGTTTAACATAACAAACAGCTCAACAAAAGTAGTTAAAAAGTGGTGTTATATGTATTAGAAATTAATTTCTCAGGCAATAAGATCTTTTATCCAACAATGAAAATGAATTTTAAATTAATTAAAACCGAAGTGATGAATAACGTGGAAATGTATTTCCATTATTTGAAAACATTCATCGGTAGCTGTGAAGTTTAACTACATTTAGGGCAGGTTTGTAAGTGTGAAGGTAGCGATTTGCGAGGCCATTACCGGCCTTACGCACCATTTAGGAGTGGTGGGTGATAATATACTGGAGGGAGAAGAAGGATTGAGAAAAGTAAGATGATTACAATAGTCTTCTCAGGAAGAAAGGAACCAAGTGGGGATCACACTGTTATGCCCCATTCGAGTAGCAGAGTACTACACTTGAGTCCATTCCACGCACGACTCACCCAGGGACCGGTGAGGAAGGGATGGGTTGGGAGATTTCATACCTCCACACCAACCTGAATGGTTATAAAATGGGACTGTATTTAGAGATAAAAATCTATAAAATACGTTTAAAAAAATGGACTATTAACAATCTCAAAGAATGATATGGTACAATAAATACTATTGGGCGAGGTTAAAGATGAACCTCTTTTTTTTTCTTTTCCCAATGAGGACGTAACTTCAACAGGAAAGCTTGAAGTTAATGCTATATAGATATAAGTAAACAAAAAAGATTCACACATATTTTTACAAACACCTTAACCGTAGGAACGAATCTAACCTAATACGTTGAATTAACTAATGCAACTGAAGTGGATGGAAGTTTCTCTCGCCGTATGCATCCCTTTCCTCGAAAGCCTGGAGCTTGACATTTTCTCTCGGAGGCAGCTAACTGACGCATAAATCCCGGAATCGAAATCATCCCTCCCGCTCAGAGGAAATACGGGAATAGAGCGCGACACGGGGCGAAATTTTGCGTAGAAACGGATTTTAGAGAGGGTGGTGCGGAACGGAGGAGGGGGGTGGCTGATATGGGGGGGGGGTGTGACGTCGGGATTGAAAATGCGTGCGTGCGTGTCCACCAAGCGTGCGTGCGTATGTGCGTGTGCATGAAACTGGGGTTTGGCGGGGAAAGTGGATGAGAGAGAGTGAGGAGGGAGGGAGAGGAGGCAGCGAATGGTGATGAAGTACATTCAGAGATTCCATTCATTCAAATTCTGAGTCGGTTTCCAAAGCAATAATGTCTCCTCGGCGCCACCCTTAATAACCGCTCGACGCGGATTTAAATTGAAGCAATCCGTCAGGGGGTAGGAGGGGGGAGCGGGGGACTGGCAGGAGAAATGGGGTTGGGGAGAGAGAGGGTGGAGGAGGAGGGGGAGGTGGATTGCTGGGAAGGGAATGAGAGACGGATTGGACGAACTGGGGGAGGAGGACGGTTGCTCCCCGGTTGATGGAATCTGCATGAAAGGAAAAATAAAGGAAAAGGAGATGGAGCGGGCTTCTGCGGGTGATGAGGGAGGGGGCTTTTATACATATGTATGTATAAATACACACACATATACTTACATATATAGGAATATAGGAGGAGCCAAGACATATTGAAACGGGCCCAAGGTCCAGAGCGAGGAACTTCACGCTCAGGCGGCGACAATAAGATGGGGAGAAATGGTGGCTGTCACGACAGGGAGTCAACCAAGAGGAGAGTACTTTTCTATCGATCGTAGATATTCTCCCTTTCCAATGCATTTCTCCTAAGGTTGCTATCATTATCCGACTCAACATATTTGCGGGCACTGCCTAAGACCCATAATGATCCAGTACTGCTATTAAAATACTAATCAATAACGTTGCAGTTAGAATAGCTTCATTCTTATTTTTTAAATAATATAATTCTCTAGCACCCACATACTATTTTGTCACGAAAAATGCTTAATTCTACCAAATCTCAAAGCATACCTTTCGGAGTATTACCTTGCTCCAGAGAAACCAACTTCCAAAAAATTGGCAATATAGGTACTCCAAGGGAATGTAATAGAAGAAGACAGCTTCATATAAATACGTACACATTCAATTCATATGTGAATAACCGAATAATTTGGCGACAAGTTTATAACTAAAACTATTGGTAGGTAATATTTGGTAACAACCAATTTCGACTTCATTCTCAAGATTATGAGATATATTAACTGTACAAAATTCCTACACAGCCACACGTTCTTAAAACATTTTGTCCGCCGGCAATATCACTTGAAGAGTTTTTGGAATATACATCAACGAAGAAGATTAATTAATGATGCGTAATTGACCATAAATGACTTACTAGTGAAATAAACGAAAGCTGGCACTCCAAAACTAAGATTTTTCTATTATAATTACTGTACTAAAAATGGGCAAAAGCAAACAATGTTTTATCTTGATATCACACAACACTTTTGTTTTAGAAACACATGAAAGCGTGAATACTTGCGACGATTCTGAACATGAAGCATACAAGGATAGAGAAGAACGCGTTTTACTGAAACACAATTACACGTGGAGAGAGTCAATGGAGGAAGAGCAGAAAGCCACTCCACTGTAAAAAGTCGATTAGAAACGAGAAATAGCACGTTAAGAATGGCGCAAAATGAGTATAAAATTCAAGGGAAAACGAATAAAAACTCCCGGTTGAGACGGGAGATGTGGAGAGGAAAAGAGGGCTTATCCCAGGGCCACCGGAGCTGCGTCCCGATTTTGAAATGACAGAACAATTATCTTTCTGAAAGGAGCGGAGCGTGGAAGAGAAGGGTGGGTGGAGAGGAAAGGGGAGGAAAAGAGAGAAGAGGATGAGAGGGAAGAAGAGGGAAAAAAAGAGATGAACGGGAGAGGGGAAGACGGCAGGCGTAAATCGAGTGTACGCATCGCTGGAGTGAGGTATGAATGCCTTGAGAGAATAAGAATTT
The DNA here is from genome assembly GCA_933228895.1 of Platycnemis pennipes. Classification (NCBI taxonomy): domain Eukaryota; kingdom Metazoa; phylum Arthropoda; class Insecta; order Odonata; family Platycnemididae; genus Platycnemis; species Platycnemis pennipes. The sequence goes on from OW121850.1 coordinate 119,653,776, forward strand.
GTTTGGGACGGAAGTCGTGGACGAGAATCTGGACAACATAGAACAATACGAGGATGATTAGACTGAAACTCAAATGCAAACTTGTATGTCGATCCTTCTGAGAAAATGAAATTCATCTATAAATTTTCTCACGTTGCCATCTGGAAAATTATCTCAAATGAACAAAGCAGCTATTTACCCACTGAAGACGGCAAGGAATAGAACAAGACAGAAAATATAGAATAATATAACATTTAAATAATACTCACAAAGCCGATGTCTTCCGTAAAAGATACCGACAGAAAAAGTCAATAATAACTACGCGATTTAAAGTAGGTAAATATCGCCAACGCTTTATTTAGCTCCACTCTAAATAATAACAACTGATGCACGGCTACGATCTCCCTCTTTAGATATGTTTTCTAATTGCATACCTGCCTATTTACCCTTAAGTATTAAGTAGAGTATAGAAGCTTACAGCAATAATAGTAAGACCTTTCGTATGCTACGTTATTATTATTATTATTATTATTATTATTTCTTTGCTGCTAAGTCAAACACTGGCGAAAACAAGCATGGAGAATAACGAGAGGTAAATAATAACCAATATCAATTATAGCACAGCAAGGTCTGTTCTCGAAGCTTTCGCTATTAGTTCGGGAAGTAATTTTTTAACTCATTCAAGTGGGAGAGAGGAAGCAATCCCATTCCCTGAGAACAAGACGTCTCCTTGAAATAAATGAGCATTCACGAGAAACACGCCGCAGCCACTTTTGGGCTCCCTATGGGTCGTGCTTGCTTTCATCCCGAAGCGGCTACTTCATTCCGCCGCTTGAAAGGCTGGACCACCGCGACTGAGATCGGAATCTCACGCGGACAATGTGGATTCGGAGACGGCCGTGGCGTTATTGTTGCGCGTATGAAAGAGTACGCGTCGGAGGATTTGAAAGGCTTCTGACCTTGCCTCCAACCGTTCATGGAGGGTGGTAGGTAACACTAGAAACCGATAACAATCTCATTCCATACCCCTCCCCCTCTTTTTTTGTGGCATCCCGTCGACTCATACCCATTTTACCACCACCACGAAAAAGCGTGATTTCGGGTTTTGATGAATCACGACAGCGCATTTCACACGCTAACAAAAATATAAAGACTCTATAGGTGCACGGGGTGATTATTAGTTTCATCTGAGTCCCGGCCCGGAGTGGAGACCGCCGTCTCATTCTTCGCGTAAACGGAAATTCAAGGCATTTCCTTTCGTCACGTGAGTGCTGTCATATCGGAGGACTTTTCCCATTTTTTCGCGCGATTAGAAAGCACGTCATAACACAAGCCGTGTTCTCACCATGTCATGCCCTTGCTCATAACTGCCTCGTCATCGATCTATAGAAACTATACGACCCTGAGACCGTGGAGAGGGTATACGAGTAAGATTGAACAGACGCGATCGAGATGCCGTCTTGATATTCATTCCAACTGCTTTTCTTCATCCTGCGCATCATCTGTTTATGAAAGAACTGTCAAGTTTCATTCCAAAAAATTGTTTTAATGAACAAAATTTGAAAGACAAAAAGGCAAGCCAATAAAAATTGAACGAATGATAAAAATTGCTTCAATTTCGCGATGAAAATATTAATGCTATTGGTCATCTATCTATTGGTTAAAGTGAGTTTAAATCAATCTAAAATTCTTACTCCAAAATGTTTCTCATGATGGCCTTCTTCAGCTCGTAACGAATCCCAATACCCATTATTTCATCTAAACATTCCGTTTTTCTCCTCCCTCTGTCCTGCTTACTCATCATTCTTATCTCTATCAACAAACACTCACCGCTATATGCTTCTTATTTCCAGCCCTTCTGCCTTCACTTATTTTTTAAATCAATTTCCTTTCCTACCCTACCACCCCAAGCACTTCCTCGTTTGCATTTCTTATACTTAGCTTAATTTTTCCCATCCTCCTACAGATGAAGAACTCAAAATATATTAATCTTATCTCATCTTCTTTCATTAACCCTTCATTAGTCGCGCGAATTTTTTTTACACTAAAGGTCGTGTGGGGTATTTGAATACCCCAAATTTATGAACAATATCAATAATGTTTTTTTATTTTTTATCCATTTTAACTCAATGGTAAATCTACTTCATATGCTAACAATTCGTACAAACCCTTTCCCGTAAAAGTGAATATTAATGGTAAATTTGGTCTTTTTAGTAGGGGAGGGCAGTTTCAAGATGAAAAATTATACAATTTACGCTAAATATCACAGTTGAATATTTTAGGATGGAAATTGAAATTGTTGAGGGAGATACAACAAGGCCTTGAAAATTACAAAAATCAATAACTTTTATTGTCTACACACGCTTGATGTAAATTTATTAGTACAAAGTGCCATGAGAAAAGGCAATCTTGAGTAAAAAGAGATATAATGCTAGAAAAGTACAGATCAGTAATGAATTATTTATGAGTTATAGTTTTTAGTCCTTATTATCAAAACCTTCTTCACATGAAATTTTTATATGATCGGTGCTAAATCACTTTGAACAAGTCGCACAAAAGTTTCTAGACTTCCTGTCTCAGCTTCGAGGAGACTGGGACTACTGCATCTACTTATTGACCCACTTTTCCTTACTTGAGGATGTGATGACTCCGGATTTTCAGTACCTGATATTCTTCTTCGCTAATTGTCCTGCCGCCTTTTTCCCTGATTTTTCTTGGCAAAGATCCTTCTACACTATGAGGCTTCACCATACCAATTGCAATTTCCCTAAAGAACTTCCTGTGAGTAATTTTTCGTTAGGATTGTTTGAATGGAAAACAACCTTTGAATTAATTCCTGCAATATTCAGGATCTGAAAAAATATTTTTTGTGGCTATTGTCGAGTGCCTCGGCCGACATCGTAAGATGCACACATCGAAGAAGACTCATGCAGCGATTCTTCTACGTAATCACTTCCTCCGTCACTTTACGATTCCTGCCATTCTTCATTTAGTGTCCTCATTATTTCATCCTGATACTTTACAAGGTCAAAAAGTCGTGTTCTCTAAGTCATACTGAAAACAAATAAAGCTCACTCTCAAAATACCACTGAAGCTACTTGATGCTACTAACCAGAGGGCACTCCAAAAATATAACGCCAATGGTCGCGCGGGGAATTTGGTTACCCCAGTCCTATTCCGAAGATTACATCGGCTTGATTAACGCACACCAAACGTTGCCAAATGCAGGAAAATTAGCATCATCATGAACTTGAAAGGTATAGAGAATCACAGCATACGACTCTAATCTAGCAAGAAATTGCAGCAATAAATAGAGCTGTGGGGTATTTAAATACCCCGCGCGACCATTCTAGGGCTAAAGTCCATGTTTCGTTGTGATACTCTATAGTTAAATTTCGATCCGTATTTTCTTTATATTTCCTCATCAAAGACTTTTTAAGTAGTTCTTTACATGGAATATCCTTCTAATATACGATTCTCCTCCGGAGTTCAATGCTGCAACACCCCTTTTCGACGAACATTCTAATTATAATTAAACAGAGTGCTTAATTGATCCACCAGTCACAGATTCCCACCTCCCATTTTTAAATGCAGGCCCGGTTTCACCAACCATTTGCTGATCGACGATCAAGTGACCGTCAATCAATTGTTGATTGACGATCAAATCCCTCTCCTGTTTCACCAACACTTGATCGCAGATCATGATTGCCGATCATATGATGGGTAATCTTGGAACGTAAATGTATCATAGAAATAAAAGGAGCTGTTCTATTGGCTGTAGCTATCACGTGATACGCGTACGCTTATTAAAAGACATTCACCCGGAGTATTTAAAATATGGCTGAAAATCGATCGGAAAATGTTGCGGAAAGACAAAAATCTCGGCAAGGAATATAAACAAACAAAAAACCTGACGAAATTAACGATAAAGCAAAAGTTAAGAGGCGTGGGATGATATAGCACTGCCTTTTATTACCCTAGAAATGAACGTTGTAAGGCTGTAACAACAGCTTAAAACCTGCTACGAAAATATGAAGCAAAGCCCTAAGAATAATGCCGCGAATATCACGGATTGTGGTATCACTGCTTCGAATTTTAAACAATCTTAGATACGATTTTCAACCGATTTATTTCATTTATCGCCAATGCCTCCGCACCATCGGTGTCATTATACAGTACTATTGGAAGTCATATTCCCCAAAATTGAATGATCTAGGGCATTGCATCATTGAAATCTGCAAGGATCACTTTCATCCACTGAGCAACTCAAAAGACAATATGCAATATAGAGCAATTGCAAAGATATGCTCTGTTTTTAGTCATTCTTTTATGCACATTCCATTTGTAGATGCATTTCGTTATTACATCACTTTATTTCAGCTAACAACAACAGGGAAACTATTTTTGAGGTAATTTTCTCTATTTGAGATATTATGACATTTTATTAATTTTACATGACATGCACCATACCTAAGTTATGCATTTAAAACTTTTTTGTGCAAACACAGGCATGTAAAATTTTAAGAACAGTATTCTGATTCAATAAAAACAAAGAGATGATAAATATCATTCTTAAGAATCAATTAATTAATTCTGAATGTACTTCACCAATCACTTGACAACACTCTTGACGCACCCATCTCAGCTCCTACTACTTCATATAACTTTAGATTCCAGAAAAAATCATAGAATAAGAAGATGCCCAACTAGATACCAAAATAATCATTCCTCAACTCAACCCAATATTACACTTATTACCAAAACACAATAGTAATCAGATGTTCTCTGCATCTCGGGTTCTGCGTCCGCGTTTTGTTGACTGGGGGTGACAACAGTTTCGCTAGCCGTCCTGCTAGCGTCTTCAGGTCGAAGGCGCTAGCAGGACGGCTAGCGAAACTGTTGTCACCCCCAGTCAACAAAACGCGGACGCAGAACCCGAGATGCAGAGAACATCTGAACAACGCCGCGGAAACCTTCGCACCAATCACAATAGTAATCATAAAGCACGACAACCTCAGTTGCATCTATTCATCCACTTCCTCTCACATCATGTATCTTCATGCCACAAAGGAAATGGAAAGTAGAGAAGTTTCCCAAATGGCCTACAACAAAAGCATATAACTTCAGACAACTTGAAAAAGTGACTGATCAACACATTTAAAAATCCAAGTCTTAAAATCTTTTAAAGAGACTGAATAAAGGATTCAGATTTTTATTATATTCAGTTTATATTTATTTTTTTTTCCAGTTCTGAATCACCTTTCTCAACAGTTATATATGTGCATGAACAATGAACAGGTGAAGATAATGATGAATGAGTATACATAATACATATTCATAAGTTATTGCAACATTAAAGTTTATTTTTTAATATTTTTCATTCTATTGTGAATAAGGCGTTAAATCTCACAGCCCAAATAGACTTTCCAGTGCCAGTATATTTTCCAATGTTAGTTTCCACATTATCAAATGGTCGGAATTGAATATTCTAATACATAGGACCACCTTCACCCGTGAACATTATAGCCACATAATGTAGAACCCCTCTGGCAACAATGATAGTAAGAGCCCTATCTATATTGACTAGAAGTTCCATAGATAGACTAGGAAACCTCCTCATATGACACTGAAGCAATGGGATTTATTGTTTTAATATGAGTATGATTGTACCACTTCTGGTGGTATGGTTTACAATGGGCATGAGTAGATACCTATGATCAGCAGGGATACCCTGCAAAACCTAACAAAAATCCATTCATGGTTTCTTTTACTTTGAATTTTGCCCATAAATTGAAATTGTTAACTATGGTAAGTACTGCCTGTGCACAAAGCCTAGCCACCTTGCCACTAAATTGGTTGTTCTAAGGCTGGGGGTACAGAGAGCTTGAGCAGTAATAGAAAAATAAGGCATTCGGTCACGGTTTATCTCATAATTTTCAGTCCATGATGAGATGACTGCAATTTGAGTGCTTCACAAATCTCCCAAGAGCTCAAGGCTCCAAATCCTACAAACACCAGATTTAGAGACATGGTGGAGTTCCCCAATTGTGGTCTGCATTAACAATTATCTTGAAATTAATTTCAAATTCACTCATATCTCTATTAAAGAGCTGGTTATTGAATCGTTACACTACTAGGATAAAATATGTTTCAATGACAGGCTTATCAGCTACTCCTATGTTGGACAACAGTTCCTGGTTTTGATACTTAAAAGTAAGTAATAGCATAACGAACCTTCAGATTGATATTACTTATAAATATGTTGATACAAGTATTTCTCAACAAGGTTATTGAAACTATTTATTGTTAAACAGTGTTAATAATTACATTATCTAATAAAGGTTGACTGAAATATAAGATACTTCTAGCATATGATGAAACTATCACATAAAAATCTACACAACAAATAATGAAACGTCAAAATACTAGCTAAACAGATAGTTTTACCAAGTTGTATTATGAGTCATAACCATATTGCATGTATGCACTATCTATGTCTGAGCCACCATTAAAGAAAGCACAATTCAAAAAGCCTCCACAATATCATGTTATGAAAACACAATAATGATATAATATACATCAAGATTGAAGTAATGTAGGTATATTAGCTACCAATCTTCATCTTATTTTAATTTCAACTAGAAGATATAAAAAGATATTTGTTTAAAAATATTTCCTTACATTTACCTGAGCTAACTTTCAAGTGCAGTAGTACATGAAAACAAGATTCTTACTCAACAAGTACACTTTAAATTGTAGATAATAAATAGTTGGCACATTTTAATTGCAGTATTTCCCTACGTATTACCTGTAAGTAACTATATTATCTCATGATTTTAGATATCCATCCCGAAAGGAATAGGCCTGACAAAGTGGAATTCACCACAACTAAACTGGATTTAGTTTATTAAGTTCATTCACGCTAGCTAATTAACTTAAAATATTTTCGCACTGATTAACTACATTAATATGATTCATTTGAAGAACAGGAACAAACACAATCAATCTAAAACAGTCCCATCACTACAAGGTCACGAACTAATGGACAACGAATAAAGGGCAGTAAAAATAAATAGAAAATAACATATATTAAACACATTACATACCGCTTATATCACGCAACATGGCTATTTATTTTAGAATTAATGAAAATAATACCGTATATGTGAACACAACATCGAATATGGTATCACCGTGAACAGAAACATGTAAACAATATCGCAATACATCTTGTTTTCCTGACTGGAGAAAGCAGAACCTTCAATTTTATCTTCAGAATGTAAAATCATATATATATTCAACGACAACATATCACATAAAGCATAACAATGGTTAAAATTCGTAATATAATTAAAAGAAAGAACAACAACACACTACCACGTCTGCCTACGGCGTACGATTCACCAACACACGACGTTAGTTATTCATTTCATGTAGCGACGCGGGAAATTTAACTTGATTCATAAATGGGTGAATATTTAGAATTGTACCTGAGGACCTCACGTTGCGAAATATCGGCGACTATTACTAATTGATCTATAGAAGTCATAGCGTATCTTGCTCGGTTTCGGATGCCATTTTAAATGTTTTCTAAAATAAATTCCACTGCCGGCTTAGAGAATCTAAACCACAATTTGAAATCATCTTCCTCTGCATGCAAACACATCATATTCTGTGGGGCCTGCTGTGGTTCCTTACATGGCAATAATCAATAATTATTTCTACGCATTCGCCTGAAGACACTTCGCAATCAGCCATGTCAGTTGATTCTCGATTTGATCGTCCAAAATCTGCGGTCAACTTGACAAGAGATTTGATCCACGATCACTGCTGATTGTTGTTGGTGAAACGGAATCAACAAAATCGCCGATCAAATGAAGACTTGATTGCCGATCAAGCGTTGATCGTTGTTGGTGAAACCGGCCCGCAGTCTCACCATATTTCCTCGAGACAATCGCATCGCTTTCGTTTCATTATATTTTATCTACACTGTATTTTTGCACTACTTACTCGTGCAATTATTAATTTTTGTTTTATTTGGCCAACCAACTAAGGCGAAATCTTCCGCAAATTTTACCAATTTCGTCAACTTTTCCCACAACTTTTTCCAGTATCAAGCCCATTTCATGCTTCTCTCACAAACCTCTCCAAATATGTTTCACAGTCCCGAAGATAATGGGCAACCCTATTTAACACTCCTTACAACCATCGGCCAATTCGATTCACCATCCGCTTGTAACTTCTGGGCCATACAAATATGTATTTCAGATATTGTTTCTCCAACGTACTACCATCCTCCGCAATATTTCCATTGATTTTTTCCAACCTCACACTATCAAACAATTTTGCAAAATCTACAAATCACGCAAATATATATATCCTTATTATTTTCTGCTTATTTTCATTAATATTTTCATCACCGAAGTCGCATACCGGTTTGCCCCTCCCGTGCGAAATATAAACACATCTTCACCTTGATACTCGATTGATCTCCATTCCTCTACTGATGATGGTAAGTAGGTACAATCGTCACAGCATATGTAGAAAAAACCTACAGTTATATGGTCTTCTCATTCTCAATCTGCATAGGCATTAATCCAGTTTTTACTAGATATTCCGGCCAAACTCCCTCCTCATACATTATAACGACAAGCCCAAGAAACCTTTATCTTCCATCCATTCCTCGTTTTTTCATTAACTCTGACATAATCAACCTTCACTGCTTTCCCCACCTTCATTTTTGTAATGTTTTCTTTATCTTACTAGGTATTCCTGGTTCCATCTTATCCTTGGCTCACGGTCTTTCCTCTTGTACGTGCGAGTTCCTTGGGCCAATTATTTCTCCCATAAAGTTCTTCCACACATTACTTACACCTACATTGAAACTACCACTAAGGATAATTTAGCAACTATCTACACTAACTCTCGGTGCACAAATAAGATATATGATTCGGAAATTTTTGCAATTCCCTTGGATTACATCAGGATCTGTCTACGGTTGAAACAAAGGCAAGGAGTTAAAATATTAGTTAAGTTAAAATAAATGAATTTAATAAATCATTTTTATATTTTAGGTGTTAGTAACATGGATCTTAAAATACAATTTGTCCTATTAAATGTCCCCACATCCTACTAGATGCGTGAATTTACAAAATTTAAATGCGTAAATGGTCTTCCTAATTTTCCAAAAGAACTATTAAAAATTTTACTTTTAGGCAGAGGGTAACATTGTTAATTCCGAAGACGAGATCTCGGAAATCACTTCTTAGAGTACGCATAAATTTCTGAGAAGACATGAGTCACGGAGAATGACTCGAAGAATTGAATGACATGGAGAATTGAATGAGATAACGAGGTATTTATTTTGCTAATTTCTTGGTGCGTAGGCTACCGACTACGGTTTTAAGTGACTTACTAGCACAAAAGAATAATATTTATGGACTAGATAGCCACCAGCCATCCCAGAGGAGAACAAAATAACATCCAATCACTCAGCATAAAGTCTCGAGGATGAGAGTTGAGAAACGCGACGCGGATTACATGGCATGGAATATCTTCTAGGGTGAATCATGGAAGAACATCCTAGCGTAATTCCCGAAATCCCGAAAGGGGAGCGTGCCAAGAGAAATGGCGTAAAGCGAGTACAACGCGGAAAGAAAGGGGGGGAAGCAACTGCCACCGAATCAACAACCGCCCACGCAACTCCAGTCTTGGAGTGAGGAGCAACGGAGGGGGAGGGAGAGACGGAGTGGCGCGTTTAACTGGAGTCGTAAGCACGAAGGCGTCCCGAGACACACCTCACCTCAAGAAATTAATCGCTAACGAAAGATGCACCTGCGACGCCCTGTAAGATCTACCCTCCATGGCGGGACCGACTTCATCTATAACTCCCCCTCTCTCCTTCCCTGCATGTACCGAGGGAGAGAGACCAGATGAATCATTTGGAGCGATAAGGACGATCAAACTCGCCTTTCCGAGGAGGAGAGGGATCGGGGCGGGGGCGGCGGGAGGAGCAGACCGAGGAAGAAGACGGGCCTTGCGGCTTCGGTGATGTGTGAGGGCCTTCCTCGGGAAACCCAGCGGCAGCCACCGCTACAGCCGCCGCCTCCCCACCCAAGAACACCGTCCGACCCCCCCACCTCTCGCAACGGCTTTACCCTTTGCCCTCACCGCTGGCTCCTCCTGGGGAGGAACCCCTTTGCAAACCCTGAAGCCCGAAAAAGCGACGCGGAAGCCTTCTCTCTCACCGGTACCCCACGGAGGTACCCACTCGAGCCCCTTCCCATGGTCGGCTCCCTGCACCCCCGCCCTTCCAACAAAACTCCCTTGCGACCACAACACTTCCCGGCCCATCTCTCTGACGTCACATCCGGGGTCAGGCGGGGTGGGGTGGGCGGAAGGGGAAAGATGAAGGGAGGACGCCAAGGAGGAGAGAGGGAAAGAAGGGGTGTGGGGAGAGAGGAGAAGGAGGCCTTCCCTTGAGCGAATAATGAGTGTAATTAATCCAATTAACCGTAAATTAATGGAGGACTCTCTCTGTATTTACGGAAAATCCCTAGCAGGTCTAATGGGGACTTGAGCCGGCAATCAGTATCTCCTCACCCCCCATCCATAGAACCACCCTCTCTACTCCTCTCCGGACTCGCGTCTGAGGAGCACGAGGTTCGAGACGGCTCACCCTCGAAAGAGGCGTTGAGGGAGTTTTGGGGGGGAGGAGGAGAGTTGAGGAGAAGGATCTTCCCCCTCTTCAAGAAACGGGAGAGATTTGGAATGCGAGCGAGATCGGGGGAGGGGAGAGGGCGGGCATGGTGGTGCGTCCACGACCCATGTTTGCACGAATCGCACAGTTGGTTTTCGACGCGCGGGACTGCTCGAGCTGGGAATCAATGGGTAACACTCCGCTCCTTTTATTCTCCTCATCGCTTCTCACTCGCTCACCTGCCCCATCTCTACCCTACCCCACCACCAACCAACCCCCAATCTCTCGCAACTACGCCTCCTCGCGCTCCCAAGTCGCACTCGTATCAGTCTTCTTCCTTCCTCGAGGTGCGTAGGCGATTTGCCCTCCCCCGTCCAACATCGATGGAAGTTCACTCCTCCTCTGATCGGTTCCCAGGACACCTTGAAGTATTAGGGGTGGTATAAGGACCACGGTACCACCCGCGCCCTTTCCCCCTTCTTCCCCTACCCTTGTTGTTGTCCTTACCTTCCCCTTAGTCGCCCTCCAATGCTTGTGCAGTCACGGCCACCTGCCCATCTTCTCCATTCTGCCCCTTTCTAACTACTACGACTTCTCACCTCCGGCAAGTTCAGCGGAATATCATACATTCACCAAGAAACATTTCCAAGCAAAAAGCATTTTGCCTAAAAATTTGGGACCATTATTAGATAAGAATTGCAGCATACTGCTATTACTGACAAGATATGCATATTAACTATAGGTCAGAGTGCTTGTCAAAATTAAACACTTAAGTCCACCTGATCTTCGTAAGAAGGTAAAATAAAATCTCCTTTCCATCGCAGCTCAAAGGCCTTGTATGCATTTATTATAAACTTCTAAATAAATATTCATTCACTCGTGAACCTCCTCATATGTGCATCGATCACAAAGTATTTCTCAGACACTGAATATATTATCGCCGATTTGCATTTCATTTCTGATCATTGTGAGAACATGCAAGTGTTGGCATCGTGTGAGTCGATGTACACATCACCTTAAGAGCGATAATTCACGCAATTCTTAATGTATCAAACTTATATGTTTAGATGAATGCTTGGTTAACCAATCATTCACTATCGTGCATTCAAGTAGACATTTCTGTCTCGGCCTCAAGTTTCGCCTCCTATTTTTCTCGGCCCGTCTGCTGACATATTGGCAAGGTAAGACCTCCGTGCCAACATGAAAGCAATCGGAAAGTCGAAATCCCTTTTCCCTTTCCGCGTCCTTCTCCTCATACCTGCCTTCTCTTTCTCCGTAACCCCCTCCCTCCCTCTGCCAAGCCGACTAACCCTCCACCCCATCTCACCTACATCCGTTCTCTCTCAGTGGCTACGACGATCACTCCCTCACCTCAGACTTAGATTCGGCCATTTGCGGATAACCTTAACAAGACGTTTCGCGGATATCTGTCTTCTTTCGGCTTAAATGACCGCAAAAATTAACGTGTTCTGGTTATTCCCCTGGGAAGGAGACAACGCAAAGAAGTTAATCCACTGAGTCAGGCTGCCATAGATCTATTCAAAGTTGGAAAGAGTTTTTGTTTGAGGTTGGTTAAACTCTGTGACTTAACTCGAGGTGTTTGCGCAGCTTACGGCAAGGACTTGACATCAATATAGGCAGCGGCAATGCTTTTGGGAGTTTCTCGGTGCCATAGGCGTAGGAGTCAATGCTTTACGTTAACATACAGAAAATATCACCTACGAAACATCTTCGTGGATGCAATAAGGAGTTTTTAGTAAGCATTTTGAAGTAGGTACATTTATTTCTTGTAGAAGCTTATTCTTATCTCTGCCATCAATAAGGCATGCTGATAGTAGGTTAAATCTTGAACATATAAAGGTAAACAACGATTACATTCTTTTCATTTTTCAAATTAATAAAAGAATAAACCTCGAGGCTAAGAAGACAATATTGAAATCCATGTTAAACGACGTTTGAAAATAATAGATTACTCTCCGATAGTGTTAACAGCTTATTTGTGCATGGCTAAAACTTTTTATTTTATGCTATCAATTTTGCGGTGAATATGAGGAAGAAAAAGTACATTGAAGAGTAAGTAATCAGGAAAAACAGGACAATTAAGGGTGTTATTGTATGTTTGCTATTTTAAAGAGAAAATGATAAAGGAAAAGAAATGTCCTAATAGTATGAAATGAGCTATGAAATATTCTGGACTGAGACGAGAAAGTGTAGAATAAAAGCAATTTGGGAAATGTTGCGCAAATAATGAAAGGGGTACTACAACGGAACTTACCATAACCGGTAGGAATAATTATATTGAAATTGAAACACAATGAAAAGGATCAATTAATCAAATTAAACGAGAAGAATGCTAAGCTGGATGATAAAAGGCAGGGTAGACAAGGATAAAGTAGCAGACGGTGCGCTGAATGCTTCAAGAGACTCGGTCCCTGGAACTCGCCCAGGTGGAGAAAATGCGAGCTAAACTGCATTCCGGTTAACAAGTGATAACCCGTGCCGGACGTCCTCCTCCCCTACCCCACCCTGCCTCTCGAGAGGAGCCTCTTGTGAGAGGAATATGGAGTGGGATGGAGTCCGCCTGGTTAGCGCGTCCGGGACCACCTCTGGGGCTGGGGGCCGCCCCGCCGCCGTCCTCTTACGTGCACTTAGCTTGCTCAAGGCGAGAGGGGGTGACAGTGAAGGAGGAGGGGGAATATTGGGAAGAGAATGGGAGAATGGGGTGGGGAGGGTGGAGGAAAGAGATAGTCCTCGGGTGTCAAGGGCGAAGTCACGTGATTGAGTGGCAGAGCATTGGGATCCGGGAGTGAGGCGAGATGGGGGGTGGGGAGGAGGAGGAGGAAGAGAAAGATAGAATGAGATGTGTGTAGGTGGAGAGGTCCTAGCGGGAATAGCAACTGATGTGACTTTACTGCTGTGTAGTCCTCGGGGAGTCTGTGACATAGTCGGAAAGGGGAAGGTTAAGTAGATTTAAAAGGGGAGTTTGGGGGCGGGCGGAGAAGAGGGCTTGGCCTCACACGGGAGACGAGGCGGAGGGAGAAGAGGGAAGTCTGGGTTAAAAAGGGAGGAGTGAGATGGATCGAGGGTCAGCGGTCCGAAAGATTGAGGAGTAGAGTGACCGGGAGGTCATAGGGGAGGTCAACGGGGGTGAGACCCTGCGGAGAGGGGGAGAGAAAGTGGCGGCGTGTGAGGCAGGGGGGTGAGAAGGCTCCAACGGGGATGGGGAGGAGAGCGGGGGTGAGAGGAGAGGGTGGGGAGAGATAAGAGAGGAGGGCGGGAGGAAGTGAGGGGGTGAGATGGGCGGTGGGAAGATGGATTGGTAAAGTGGGAATTAAGAGATGGAGTTCAGAGACTGCTAAAGGAGTCCGAGTTGGGGAAGTGAGATGGGATAGGATAATCACGCCGGGGGATTTATAAAAAAATATATTTTCGTATCCATATTATCCGCCTTACATCTTACCTGATTATGATATGATTGACGCCTTAACGGTAAAAAATGGGCAAAATATCCTGCATTTTCAGAAACTGATACAAAATTGCTGGGAGGAAAATATGAACATAGACTTCATGGCACAGTGGGCTAAATAAGATTGTACCATATCTCTGCCAGCAGTATCATGACATTTATTTCTCTCCTCCTCTAAGAATAATCCAATTTAATTTAGCTAAATTCTTTGGCAACTCTTACGAGATTACAACTAATTCTACAGAATTTCTCTCCTTTAAACACTGCAAAGGTTTCCATATCTCTGCATTTCATATCAATATTATTTAGATAACACTCATTCCATCGAATTCTTTGGATGTAGCATCCATTACAGATTTAATAAGCTAAAATGTTCACCAACTTTTTTCTTCTCGTCATTGATGTGTGGTTTCCCATTCATACCACCTGGAAGCATTTTCTTCGATACATATAGAAGTCCCATTTCTCACTCTCCAGTAGCTTTGAATTTGACGTATTATTCTTTTCTATCATACCACGCACGTCAATCAGTTACTCAACTAACAATAAACTAATTATTCAATTCTCAGTGCATTATTCAACCGTATTCATAATTTGTATTCATCAGCCTGCTACTCAATCATTACTTCTGAGTAAAAGACTTTTGCTATCCGCTGATCTTAACATTCCTAACATTATTCTTCGAATTTACTATTCATATTTTTACATCTTCTTGATTTAGATGTTGAGAATTTATTACCTTTCTTTTGGAATGATAACCTCCATATTTTGTTATAGATTAAGTTTAACTCCACACCGGGTAATGAGATTCCATTTTCTGAACCTTATTTTGATTTTTATTTCTTTGAATCTAAAACTACTTTTAACTCCTCTAGATCAGTTATTAATGCATGAATTCATACCGAAAACCAATTGCATTAATTATTAAAATTACAAAAGGTAACATAGTATTTACACTTAAAATGTTGCGCTCTGCCAATGCTTCTATTGATCCAAAAGAACTCCATATCCTGATGGTGCTACATAATAACGAATCCTATGCAGTGGGGAATCGATTTTATGTGGAAATACTAAGTTATGCTCTGCTATTTCAGAGTGAAACTTTAAAAAAAAAATTTCAGAGTCTATATTAAGTTACTCATGGTGCCTATAAATTTTAGAAGTCAATGCCAATACTTTTATCTCTAAAATTATACAATATGATTAATAATACTTTTTTCGCTCAATGTTTACATCGAATTCATCGTTATCGGTGTTCTTCAAACAATTCAATTTTTTGCATAAGATCATTTCTTTCTCCAGCAAAAATCAACTTTATACTGAGGAAATGTTTGGGCCCCACCGATATTTTCTCAACCCATGCTGTTTTACCATCGCTAAACACCGCATATCAATTATCTACTAAATATTAATGTTTTCTTCATGAAAAATTCCTCGCCGTGACTTCTATCAATTAATACATTTATCGACGTTTCATCCCTTGGCCCGCTTTAGCATATAAACCTATATTATCACTAAAGCATTTAAATTTGTCTCGATATCACCGAGTAGAATTGTATTGTTTACCTGTATCTAGTTTACCAATGCATCGCTCATTACAAAAGTACTCTCAATCGAATCTTGTTCCCCTAAATATATTCATTAGCTATTCTTGCTTCTTTCACCTTCTCTAGACCCTATTTCCTTGACTTCTCTGCTCATCTGCCTACTTTTAACTCTCCCTTATTCAAGTCAGTCTCTGTCTATTTGGTAATAATTTCCCCTCTAATTTTATTACTACCTTTCAATGGTTTGACTTTAGCCACGGAGAATTTTCCTCCTCAATTTCCGGACTCATCAGGCACAGACTAGGTGTAAGTGAGCACAGACTAGGTTCTGTATTTGCTGATATTCGTTTCTGTATTTCCGGTGAAGTGCCCATGACGATACACTGGAATAAAGCAATTGAAATAACTTTCCATTGATTTTCCCAAGATTTTTTATAGCGGCTGCATCACGTAAATGGCTCTACCATACCTCAATGCCTACTTGAAGCATTCTTACTGAGGAACATACATCTCGTCAACAATCTACCTCCAGCCACTACCCTAGGACTTATGGGTTTATTTGGCATGTGCGGACTACAAGAAATAATCTTCCGGCCACGTGAGGGTCGCATTTGTAGGGGATTTTACCTGACATTATGATGCAAGAAAGGTAATGCACTCACTAAGAACGCAATGTGCAATAGGTTCAAAAAACATTAATGGTTCAACTCATTAGTAATGACCTAATGGAAAGAAAGAACTATTGCTAAGAATTTCGCGAACAAGTGAGCATAAACGCTTACAAAGGTACTGCGATTTCTTTCAATAGTGTTCTACAAATACTAATTGCATCAGTGGTTGTAAATCGTAACCAAATGTTAGTTTTTAAGCTGATAATGGAGATAAAGCTCTTCTTTGCTTTCACGGCGAATAAAATGATCAAAATAAGTATGTCGAGATCAGCTGTCATTTGGGGGTTTAATGTAGATTCTTCTACTGTAGTTACCTCTGCTCAAAAGTAATTAATCCCATGGATTACTATTCACCATAAACCACAAGATAATAGCATTTGAACTCCGATACGAAAACAGAGTAAACTGGTTCTATAGCAGAAAACATTCTGTTGTCACAATTACAAATATATGTGATGAACAAGTGAGAATAATGATGAGAAATGTGATGAATAAGTTAGAGAAGAATAAGTTTCTTACCGCAATAAAGGAGTGATTAACACTTTCAGTGCGGCATGACGTCAATTGACGTCATAGCATGTTAGGTCCAGTGGCGGCATGACGTCAATTGAAGTCATGCGTACCTTTCTTTTCAAGAAGGCTTTTCTCCGCCTCAGCGCCTCGGACGAACTCAGTGTGAGTTTCCCGTCATTCATTTGACTCAAATCTGCTTTGGAACAAGTTTAGTTTCTGAATCATAATTATTTTATTTATGATAAAATCTTTGCTGTTAGCCTTACACACGGCAATGTAAAAGGTAGGTATGAGATTGTAAGTATGTATTTTATTTGTTATTTCTGTTCTAATATCTTTTTAAGTTCTTAATACATCGCTTAGTAATGTCTCTTCATGTACATCTACATAATACCCTGCAAGCCACCATATAGGTGTGTGGCAGGGGGTGAAATCTCACCAAACATTCACTACATATCATGCATAAAACTTGTAATTAAAAATTAAAATAGCAAAGCATACATGCAAAAACATGCTGTTAGTTGGGTTAGCTTTAAGTCCTTATACCAACATGCAGCTACCCTTGGTGTCTTTTGGGGTATTCAAAGGGAAGGAAAATGTTTTGGGGGTTTTCCGATGTGAGGAATTTATAACGGTTTCGCACATCCTGCGACCCCTCTGGAAGGGCTTCTTCAAGCGTTTCCTCAGTTGTACACAAACCACTGGTAGAGGAGGACTAGTTTGCGCCCTTTCGGTATTTGTCGGAGTTCAGTTGGCTGCTTAAGTTTTCATTTGTGGTACGTCATTCAAGTAGTATTTTTACCCTTACTTTTTACCCATTTACCCATTCTTACCCTTACGGTGGAAGAGACAAATAAATGTTCCGACTAGCTTGAGCTGCTTGAGTCTAATGTATCCCCGAAAGCAAGGATCATAAAATGGAAACCGTTAGCCAAGGAGGAGTTCCTAGTTTTTCTTGGGCTTCTCCTTCACATGGGAGCAATACCCTTGAGAAGGCTGGCTAACTTTTGGAGCAGGGATTTTCTTTTTGATGTTCCTTGCTTTCGGGGTTGCATGAGCCGGGATCGGTTCATGGGCATTCTTCAATGCTTGCATTTTGCAAAAAGCCGTGAACCAAATCAATCAGCTGACAGACTCCACAAAATAAGACCTGTGATTGACATTTTCAATAAGACTATGGGCAAACTAGTGACTCCGGAGCAGAGACTCTGCATTGACGAGTCAATGGTACTCTGGAGAGGCAGACTGATTTTTAGAATTTTTTTGAAGGGGAAGAAGCACAAGTATGATATAAAATTGTATATGCTGACTGAACCTTCCGGATTAGTTCTGAGAGTTCTCGTGTACACTGGGTCTTCTGATGCTGATGTAAGAGGCATAGGTCATGTTGACAATGTTCTTTATAAACTAATGGAGGGAAGGCTTGATGTCGGCCATTCATTGTTTATGGACAATTATTACAACAGTGTCAATCTGGCCCACCAACTACTGCAACGGAAGACGTATTGTACCAGCACTCTCAGGAGTAACCGAAAGGCTAACCCCCCTACTATCACCAAGTGCAAACTAAAGAAAGGAGAGATTGTGGATGACTTTACTGATGATGGCATTTGCGTCTTGAAGTGGAAAGACAGAAGGGATGTACTGATGATCAGCTCCGAGTATGGAAGTCTCCAGGCCGGAGGCGGTGGCCAGGTACAACGAGGCAATGGGAGGCATTGATCGAGCTGATCAAATGATGGCATATTACCCAATTGAACGCAAGACGCTAAAATGGTATAAGAAGTTGGGCATCCACATCTTTCATATTCTTCTACTCAATAGCCATTTTCTTTACAATAGAATCCACCCGAAATTATCCCTTTTCGATTTTCGTACTGCAGTAATAAGATCTCTCCTCCTACCCGCCTTTACCCCACCCCCAGCTTCTGTCCCCTCCAGAGTGCACAGTTTGTCAGACCACTTCCCAACGTTACATATAATAGACGATCCCTCAAAACAAAAACAACGACCACAAAAGAGGTGCCGGGAGTGTTATGAAAGCGGGGTTCGCAAGGACACAATTTACTTTTGTCCAGCATATGAAGGGACACCTCCTCTTTGCTTGAGCCCGTGTTTCCAAAAATATCACAGGGAAAAGTCAAAATAATTTTTTGTATCTGAAAATTTTATATATATATGCATATTTTCAATTAGTATATTTTCAAGTTTTGTATTTTTAATTTTCATATTTTCAATTAGTAAATTCTATTGTTTGTATATATATCAAATAAATAAATAATGTTCACATGTAGTTTGAAAACTTTTTTACTTAACCTAAAGCCTAGAATGTGTTTTGATGCATAACTTAACGTAAGATTCGGAAAAGAAAATATGATACAATTTTACAATAGTTTTAAAGGGAATTAAATGTGTTCCTTTTTCATGTTGTTTCTGTCATCGGGCCTATTAAAAGACACTATTTGTTTCCTCTTATATGGTTTTTAGTGCCGTGTCACAGTATTCTCTTTCTCCATAAATGTAATGGGTAATACTTCTAAAGAGTTGTGGGTGTCAAAGGTTTGGAGGGTGAGTTTGGAAACGGTTATATCTTCATTACACCCCGCTAGCCACCCTACGGGCTTGTGGCACGATGTTTTAGCCTTGAGAAATATGCCACATTTACGGCTATCTGTATCTCTATTTGCCGTGTATATCCTGTGGTGGCGATCGTCACTCGGTGCATTGGGAGTGGTATGGGGTAAGATAATATAAAAAGAGGTTTCTGAATTGTTATCACCAACAAGAAAAGCAGCATATGCCGAACATTGCAAAGGAAGAGTTAACGAAATTGAATTAGTATTGAATTGAATTGAGCAATGAGGGCGATTGAAGTTTGAGTGGGTTTTCAGTAATATAATATCTTTAGCTCAGTATATATAATTGCTTTCACATTAAAAAAATATTATTCTTACTTTTATTTAACTATTAAATAAATGCATTATAAAATTACGTATATATTATAAGGGCCTTCCATGTAAAATAATGGTGTGTCAGAGCTAATACTGATGAATAATACCACAAAGGTGTGTATGAAGACAATTCTACTAAAGTGGGGGACATACATTTGTTTCCGTTATTACCAATTTTTTTATTAAACGTCAAAAAACTTCGTATGAGAGAACACAAGCAAAGTAAACGACCTCGTTCATTCCATTACAGGAAAATTTGAGGAGAAAAAATGAGACGCATGGGTAAGACATATGGGAGAGTCTTTGTTGAACAACAAGGGCGATATTATAATAGCAAAAACAAAATAAAAATTGAACGAGTTGAATTGCTTATTTATAAGTCATCTATGGTTTTCACAAACTATATCAAAAAATGAGAAACAAAACGTAATGGAACGAAGATTGAACGAAAAAAAAAAATTAAGCAATTTACAGGGTGGCTATGCAACCCGCAATATTCATTAAAGGTTCTATTCCGTGGCGGATGACGTCAATTGACGTCATGATTTAAAAATTTTTTGTAATAAATTTAAAAACAAAAAAACAAAAAAGATTATTGAATTTCACATTTACATACATTTCTACAAACGAATAATGAAAAAAAAATATTCAGCAACTAGCAACAATTTACAAATTATATAAGCCGCACTGAAAGTGTTAAACTCCAATGCCAATGTCTTCATCCTGCAAATACAGATGAATATGGTCACTTCTTTTGAACCACTTAAATCCACTTTCATACGCGAAGTACATTTCACATATAAATAATTTTTCAATTTAACAGTAAACGCTAAACATTTTTGAAATTTAATCTGAGATATAGCGGATTTGAACAGAAAAATTTCTCCTTCAAGCGTAATAATGGGATTCTCTACCCTAAATTCATCAGTGTAATCCGAAATGATCCACTTATTTACCAGAATAAGAAAGAAAGAATAATACATTGGGAAAAATTCTACCACGTATACCTGGCGTGATGGTTTGTAGGTCGAGTGCTGGCGGAGGGTAAAACTACTGAGTAGAAAATGGCAACAAAATGCCTCTGACCTAATAATTATTTTACGGATTTTAATCAGTAAGGTAAATTACACAAAAACTTTACACATTAGGTTTTCCTTTGTGCTGATTATAGTTTATTGCAGTGAATATTTCGCGGGGTCTCGGATGTGGAAGAAAAAGAGGAGAGCAGAGATAAATAGAGAGGGAAACTGCGGCTTTTGTGCCCTAGTCAAAACAAAACTTCCTTCGGGAGGAGTCCCCTTTGGAGGGAGGGATGGAGAGAGGGTTACGGGAAGACTAAAAGTTGGGCAGGAATCATTTCGCCACCCCGCGAAAAAGTGCCCGGCAGTAAAATGAGCCGAGGAGGGAGCACGGAACGGGGTGGGTGGAGGAGGGAGAGATAAGGTGTTGGGAGGGAGGGAGGAGCGTCTTGAGTAAAGGGAGCAATAAGAAAGCTTCCTCTGGAAGCACAGGGGCGTGCGATTCGGGGCACAAGAGGGCTTGGGTGGAAAGGACCGGGTGGGAGGGCTTCGAAGACACACGACGAAATGTTTAAATGGAATTAAGGCGAAAGTTTGCATTGTTGCGGTGTTTGCGCTGCGGGTAGAGAACGTAGGCACGCGAACGGGGCAGAGAGGGGAGGTTGGAGATGAGGGCGAGGAGGAGGAAGAGTGAGGCCTGGAGGAGAAGGGGGAGAAAGGAGGAGCGTGGGGTGGATCGTAGGGAAGGAGTATCGGATCTTTAAGAGGCGTGAGAGGGATGGGGGATGTTTATTGGGGAGGGGGCGCATGAGGCGGGGAAGACACCGCGAAGAAAACACCTTCGCCACATTCCACCCCCTCACTCCATCCCTCCTCCCCCCATTTGGGCCAAGAACCGCCGCAACTTCCCCGCCGAAACCCTCCCTCAACCCCCGAAGCACCTCAATCCCTTCCTCCCCACACGGCCTGCTCCCCCGCCCAAGCGAAACTCGGTGGGGTCCTCCTTATTTGTAACCCCTTCTTGCACCCCTGTTTATACGAGGCTTGCATTCACTTTATGGGGTTGTCTAGCGTAAGACACCGGAGACTGCTCAGTCTCCCCACCCCACACCCTCTCCTTTCCCGCTGCGCCCTCCCTCCACCTTAAAACCTCTCAAGCGCCTCCATCTCCTTCGCTCTATTTTCACCCCGCACCCTCCCGCCTCTCTCCCGCTCCCCGAGCAAAACTTGAGAGATACGCCCAGAATGAGAGAGAGGAGGGAAAGGAGAAGTGTAAGGCAAGGGCTTAGAGCACCTCTACGCCTCCCCTCACCACATCTTCCACAACCCTCTTCCCCATCCCATTTCTCTCTCTCCTCTCTCTATCTCTTTGTCCTTCCTCCTTCCTTCCACGTTCTCCCTTCGCTCACTTTTTCCACACGGGACGAGAGTTTTGCATTGTGCCATTTTCCTCTCGATCGCAAGCGAGTATGTGAAGTTTTTTGCTCCGATCGGATTTGCAGGGGTGTAGTATATTCGGCTTTGATCCTCTCCTTACTTCTCGCACCCTCCTTTGGACCAAGGTTCTAGTTTTTACCCTCATGTTGTGTGGATAAGCGCAGTAAACTACAAGGTTCGTAGCCTTTTTTTTGCCCAAACTAGAAATCGAAATGGATCTTCGCAATAAGGGGTAAATATTTTCGTTGAATATCAACTTCCGTCTTACATTTAGTTAGAAAATGCGGCATTCATTCGTAATCTGGAGTACTTGATGTTTCCACTTACCATTACGACCTATTTGAATTTCCCAACAAAACTGGTCTTCTAAATTGAGTACCATCTATTACTCACAGAACATGTAAGTATACCTATAGCTTCCAAGAAATTATGTTGAGATATGTGGATATGTGAATATTTAAACTTAATGTTTGTTGCTAAAACTGAAACGAAGTGAATAAACTCCATATATTATCTAAAAAATTTTAGAGTGAAAGTTCTACGTCAATACCACATGTGTTTCGTTTCAGACTCATACATACTTCGAGAAAAAAGTGTTGCTATCTCAGTGATTGATTAAATATCTTGGAAAATTATCCGCCACCAGCACATTGTGCTGCCGAAATGTAGTCTTGTTTATGGAAGTAGAGCTCACATGCTAGATACTATCATCTGTTGCAAAGTTTGGTCACCCGAATTTGAATGCTATTTAATGCAAATATTTAATAAATTTATTTAAATTAAGCAATTTTTTGACTAAGAAAGCTCTAAAGACCAGTATTTTTATGTTCTAGGAAAACATTTCAGCTTTGGCGCCAAGTAAATAAAAAACAAGAAAGCCCACTCCTGTTTTCTTCGGATATGATATGGAACATATTTATTTTCGGCTAAAGAAAGTTTAAAAAAGATTACTATGCAAGCAATTATGACTTATGATGACATTAGGAGGCCTAAAAGTGTGTGAAATTCACACGTCAAGGAAGATTTATCAATACCTTTCCATATCATCAGCGGTTTCCTAGAAAGATGGTACACATATATCATGATTGGCCTTAGCTAAAGCTGTTCAAAGTTACCTTCTAGATTACTATGAACAAAGTTAGTTTTTAATCTATGCATAAATTTACTGGGCTACCGAGAGTATTTTATAATACCACTTGCTAGAGTATATTTCCACTGCGATTAATCAAAAACGGCATGAAATTTCTTTCTGAAAATTTAATTTCTTAATATTGGTAATCTGAGAGCAAAGGAGTACTTAACATGTACACACTGGTTGCTGTGTAAGTATAGGTTAAGGTAAATTTTCCAAAAATTTGGGGTACAATGGATTAGGATTGTGTTCATTACTTTCACATTTTTTCCTTTTTCGCGTGCAGCGTTGCAAAAATTTGGTTCTCTTTTTCACAGAAGTGAATTTCAGTACACCATTTTTTAAGGATAATAAATAGTTTCCACATTTAGATTTCCATAGATGTCACGCAGTTTTTCTGTTCTTATTGTTAGTCTCGCGTGGGAAAATGAACCAAATTAAGGTGGTTTTCTCTAATAGACAAATAATTCTGTTCACATGCAACGAACGATGGTTTTCTGGAGTTGCAAACATTTGGTGCAAATGATTTAATTTATATTAATCAATCAATTAACAAAAACCATGGAATAAAAGGGGTTACAAATGGAATTTTGAAATAGACTTCACGTTAAATCAAAGCTCATTGAAACAGCACAACTAAACATGCCCACAGTTGCCACTCAAGTCACTAAAAATATAATTAGAATGTTATGTTATCAAGTTCTTGACAAACATAATCTTTGATATGCATAACACATTTGCAATATAAGTTTTGATCATGTAATATTGCCTGCACTTGCTCTCACATATTTACTCAACTTTCATCGCGGTTTTATTAAGAGTGTGAGCATTCACAAGACCACTACTTGTTTATTTAGATTCAGTTAATGTCATTGCTCTTATGCTTATTTTTTCCCTTGTATTCGGAGCACGTGAGATTCAATGTTGGCCTCTTAAGAGTCTATGATGGATTAAGAGAGACATACAAATAAATCGTGACTTTTGACTCACAAAGAGCAGTAAATATTGCAGGCTCCAAATAAAATACCGTTGTAACCTAGCTGTCGTCATTTCATGGCGCTTGAGGAAAAGCTTTCTGTAGCAAATGCTAAGAGGAATAACTTCAAAGATTTTTTCGGTTACTTTAGCATTGCATCAACAAATTCGCATCTAAAGAACATTAAGAATATTGACTCCCCATTACCACACCCTTTCGAGGTGAGATGCATACTACTCAGCACACGTGGAAGCACCACTGAAATGAAGCATTGACTTTACCGTAGCCAAGGAGGAAGTGGCCTGCAATATAAAATCTTTTCCGGGCGATGAGAACGAGGGGTAACCCGAAATTACCATCTTACCGTTCAAATCCAAGACTCCGCGCTCACCGTGCTAGGCAAGAAAACTGGATTGTTCACCAAGGTGGCGTGGGTTTACTTGGCCGACAATGAGGCAACGCGAGCTGCCTTCGGATGTGTGAATAGGGAGGAGGTGGGGATGGTAAGTAGCTAACTACCTCATTGGAATGAGTGAGGGCGAGAGAGGGAGTTTGTTCATTAGACGGGGGGTGTGTGAGAGGCTGCCTCGGAGGGAGAGAGAGAGAATGGTGGGAAGCGGTTGAGTAGATAGCGCATCCTTTCCCGGGCGGCGTCGACGGCGACAGAAGCGGTGTTTGCCGACGCGGCGACGGAGTCGACAGCGCGCAAGGGTTTTCCCGCGAGGCGGAGATTTAAACGGGAGAGAGTAAATATTTCGAAATTGAAGGAAAATTCTCTCGGTTCACGCAAGCTCCTTCCTCCAGAAACAACTCTAAACCCCTTCGTTCCGGTGGCTGTAAGTTCTCTCCGAATAGATAAACACCTCGTTGCGTCTCAAGAGTATGGATGAAGGAAGACTTGGTGTGAAAAAAGTGTTGAGCTCGATTGGATTAGAAAACTCGAGCTCTCGATTACATTTGAGAGATGACATCGCTTGTTGCATATAACATTCTTCTCCCAATGTACAACGGGAGCTATGCATGTATGTTCATTGCACACTGAAAATCCAGTGGAAAGGAAGATTGGTTTTATCAACTTTTTGAATGAAATAATTGGGAAATGAGAAACATAAAAAGGCAAGGAAATATTCCACAGTCATGAAATGAAAGTAAATAGGCAGAGGTGTGGAAAAAAATGACCTAAGTTATATTTTATTTAAGAATCGAACGATTAGGTTGCCAAAATTCCAAAATCATTATGCATAGAAAATTAAAAAAAAATATTTTGCATAGATCTTGCGTAAAGAAAGGAGAGAGCTTGGAGTGGAATCATTTGAACCACTTTTGACAAGATTATAAGACGGAGACTGGGCCTTTAAAACACACTGCAGTTTACAAAATGATCCGAGCGACCAGCGAAGGTTATTGTTCGGCATTTCCTCTTATGAGGATAAGCTCCAGAATTATGAGGGGTACTTTCAAAATGTTGATTAACTACTTATTCTTCGTTAGCAATTTTGTGAGAGTTATGCTACAGCTTGTTGTTTTTAGTATAAATAGCAAGAAGTGAACCAGTGAATATTTCGCAATGGAAAGAAGCTGAATTCACCCAAGTGAAGACATCGGGGATGATATTTCTATTCTCATTTTACATATATACCTACTTTTTATCCCTTCCGATGACATAATCTCTAGCATGCATGCTTTCACTCACGACACCATTCGGCAATTTTCATCCCATCTCATATGAGCCCTCTCCCACCTCTGAGCTGATATGCCTGTTTTGTTATTTCCTCTGAGTAGCAATTATCTTTTAAAGTCAACACGCAGCCTATTCAGCCTGTAGATCGGTATACCGTAAGGTTTCAGTTGTAATACGTTCCCGCATCCCCTCGTAAAAATATCAAATTTTAATTCACTACAGAGAAGAACAATTGGTCTCTCTGTACTGTTACACCATACTGTAGTGTTATCAATAATGGTTTTTAATACAGGCGTTCACTGCAGGAAAAATTCAGTAATTTGGTTGACGAACAATTCAAATATACTTAATTTTACTCCAATTCCTACAAGCATGCATAAAATGTAAAAAAACAATGCTTTAATGTGTCCGGAGCCAAATTTATATTAGAACACCATTCTTAGATGGACTCAGTTACAACTCAAAGTGGCATGAAGTGTAGATCCATGAAGTACACTCCTGGCCATGAGCTTACAAACTTAATGAAACGAAACACGGCCTCCGAGAAGGGGGAAATAGGCGGAGGTGGTTTACGTGGAAGAGTTCTTTTGTGAGACCCGGATGGAGAGTTTTGAACGGGAGATGGAGGACGGATAAGTAGTTGGCGTACGGATAGAGATGAACTTAGACTCCTATGATGACGATGAGAAATATAAACGGGGGTGACTGTGGGGGAGGGAGGATCTCTGGAGCCCTGGGGACAGAGAGATGAGAGGGATGAAAGGGAGATGGTGGAAGGACTGGATGTGAGTGGGAGGGGGATGAAAGGAGGAAAGAGTGAAAGAAGGTAGGGGAGAGGGAGGAGGAGGGAGGCCTTTTGGGGGCGTGCTGAAGAAAGGTTAAAGGGGGAAGGTAGTGGAGAGGAGGCTGAGAGCAGCGGTACCGCCAAGGACCTCATGCGAAAGGACGGAGGTGGATGAGTGGAAGGGATAGAGAGAGAGAGAGAGCGTGCGTGGGGTTTGTAGCTTGCGCCAGAAGGATTAGCGCCATCCTCATTAAAGTTCCTTAATAGCTTACAAGACCTCAGATTACGCATGAGTTGGTTGAAGGGCCTGCGTGAGAGATTCTGCACTTCTGTGCCGAGTTTCTCTACCCCTGAGGCGAGAAAGAGGAGCGAGCGGGGGAAGGAGATTGGAGGTGGGGATGTGAGGGGTTTCTCGTAAGAGAGAGCCTTAGGGGGGGTAGGGGGAGGGTGGGTCCGCGAGGGGAAATGTCCGGGGAGTCACTCCGGAGGCCTGCTTCCTTGCCGTGGAGACGGAGCGAAGAGGAGACGGAGTTTAGGATAATACAAAAGGACAGAAATTGCGGATGGAATTAAGGAGGTATATGAAAGGGAGGGTTTAGGCATGTGAGTGCAAGAGGGGGTGGAATTAAGGGGTGGAGCCGGCGGCGTTCGTGCTTCCGAGGCGAAAGGGTTGGAGTGGGAACATGTATGCGAGTATGTATGTACTCGCGCCTCGAGCACGAGTCTCCTCTCGCCGTGTGTGAGCCGTGAGGGACGGGCGGGATGGAGCCCCAAGTTCTGAGATGAGGAGGAGAATCGTTTCCGGAGAAAGGCGAGGGGGAGAAGGGGGAGAGGGCACGGAGACGAAAGGGGAGAGGTGAAAGAGGGAGTGGGGGGAGGAAGGCTGAGAGAAGACGAGGGAAATATAGTCCCGCATTCAAGGGGTCTCGAATTCCGGAACGTGCAGATTAAGATTTGGCCAACTAGAACACCGAAATCTTCCGTGGGTGTTTTGGGTCGGGGCGCTGGGGAAAGGGGCGTGGATGCTTTGGGAAGTGGGAGGGGCTCTTACGTCGTCGCATTTGAAGGGAGCGCAAAAGGGGGGAGTTGAGTCGAATGCTTCGTGCTCCGTGGACGGGTTGGGAGGGGATCGGGGGTAAGGACGGTTTCTTGGAGGATTTGACCCGCTTGTCTATGAGCGCGCAACGAAGCATCTTAAGGTGTGGGAGAAGGAGGGACGGGCAAGGAGAGTGAGGGGAGCAAGATCGCGATCCCTCTTCCTATATATGTGCATACATAAGTACACACGATAGCAATGAGCGCGCCCTCTTGCCCTCTACCGCGTTGCTTTGTGCCGCGAAGTTGAGATTCCAAAGTATCGGGGCTTACGGGGCGAGTGCTGGTGTACGGATGGGTAAAGTCTTAATCCACGAATCCCTCGAAGCGATGGATTATCTTGCTATCTTGTGCGCTCATGGGGATCAAAGCACCGTAATAACATGCGTCAGAAAAATCAGCCAACGAAACGATCAAAGCGCAAGTAGCTTTATACAAATACCCCTGTACCCCTGTCAAGAAAACAGTATCCATCACATGGGTAATGTGTTTATTCTTCGAACCATTCCCTCTACTGCCTTAAGAAAACTGAAGCCTTAACGAGTTATGTGGGCAACCATGAATGATAGCCATGCCAAAGTATTAGATGGTAAATAGAGTATTTTTTATTGGAAATAATTAGTGTACGTGGCATTATTTAGGCTAAAAATAGTGGCATTAGCCTAATATATAATTAATCATGCTATGTTTTAACAGTTTCAATATATAAAGGTAAAATGCATAAATAATAAGCAGAGTTTTTTTTAAATAACCATTTATCACGTTTTTTTTGGAATATCCATAAAAGCCAGTCTGCCTTGGAATGTTTATTTTCTATGTAGTAGCCTTATAAAGCACGCATAGAATAGGTTCTACTCCGACTCTAACATTATGAAATGCACATATCTAATGGCAGATGGTCTCACTTTACTTATTCAACATTCATCATATTATAATTAGTCAGCAAGAGAACAAAAATTGATTTCAGCGTCTTTATAACCAACCTACCAACTTTCCCTTCACTTTTATCGTTATTGTATTTTTTAAGGGAAAATCATTTTGAATACTCAAAAGTTCATATTTATGAGTAAAATATTAAATGCACATACATAATGTTCGAGTTTATTTTTATTGCTTTTATGATACTTTTTTCTTAGTTACATATTACAATTTCATGTTCACTTCCGTCAACATGACGGTTATTTTTACATTTACCTCATGCATTGGGTTAAATCTGTTGAAATAATATTTATTTCAGTCACACCCATCACTAAGTCTCTATTATGAGAATAATTAACTTGACTATAATTAATTCGCAATGACCAAATAAATTAATATATATTGGACCTCGTGAACATAGTGTAACAGCTAACTTTAACGGTAACGGTAAAGGTTACACTACAACATCAACGGTAACGGTAATTTGGTAACGGCATTATTCATTATTGTTAACAACTCTTACATGTGCTCCAACGATTGCCAAACTTTAATTTTGCTTTCAGTTTTCAATTTAAGTAGTTCCACATATGCCATTACAAGAGTATTTCTAAACAATATAGCACACCAAAATACTGAAGATAAAATGAACATCAAGCATTACGTGGTTTTGACTATAATAAGAGCGTTCTATTTCAATTTAACAATGGACATTTTTACTAAATGTTTCCAGTGTGTGTGTTTCCATATTCAATTTCAGTATTCATTTCCATGTATCAATACATATGCTTATTTATTATGAGAGTAATGAAAATTCACTAATAAAAGGCTACAATGGCACTTTTCACCTTCACAAATTTCAATGAACTGGTCTTCATTGAGAAATCTCAACAAATTTTCGCTCTCGGTAGCTCAATTGTTGAAAGTACTCTTTAATGGCGGATGCAAAGAATTAAAGTGTATTACATAAATAATTTACTAATAAAAATGCCGACAATATTGACGAAGAACTTTTTTCAGGAGGCCCGCAGCGTAGGCCCAATTTGCTTGAGCAACAGTTTCCCCGGCGTTACAGTCAGTGTTATCACACGATTTGACTTAAAACTCAACTATAACTAGATAAAGTCTATTTCAATTTAGGTCCGTTATTTTTAAACAATATGGATGAATTATAGTCAAACAGAGAGTATGGTTTTGTTCGTATAAATCGAAACTTAAGTGAAATTGAGAAATGGACTTCTCTGGTCAAAATATCTCTTTCTTGCTTCGAACCTTGATTCAAATCACATGTTCAGAAAAGCATTGCTAACTCCAAAACCCTGCGCAGGAGTAAAACATTCTTGAGGCATGATATCAGCAAAACTATGGATGTCAATCATTTGTAAATTCGCGGATGAAAGGGATATTATTAGTCTTTTGATGGAAAGAATAGAAGCCGGAGGCATTCAGACGAAGCGAACCGCTTAGATCGGTGAGAGAAGGAAACAAAGAAGGCATCGTGTTCGGTAGGAGAAGAGCAATACCAATGAATATATAACATCATATTTGGAATCATTTTGATGCTGGGAGCAAAGAAAGGCCAAAGGCTAAAGTCATCTTAAAGATGAGATACACACATACACACAAATAAATCATAGGAAAACATCTCACACCGGCGAAAAAGGTAGAATAAAACTCTAAAAGGAAATGATTATATACAACATCAAATCAAATGAAAGCACACCTAATGGCGCATGATGACGAAGTACGTCATATGAATTGGTGTTCATATGAATTGTGAGTGATTCATATGAACATCATATGAATCAAAGAGCAATTGTGGCAACAATTGATACGGTAGGAATGTTTATGGAGTCAGTTAAAACTAACTTTCCCACACATTTTTAAAAACTAGTATTCTTTACAAACTCTTCAGTATTTCAATATAAATAAGGATACTTGTATGATTTGCATTAATTTTATATAAGTTAAGTTGAAACAGACTGACTAACAGAATGACTGCTAAGCAAAGGTTCCACCTTTAGTAAAATAGACAATTTATTTAATTTGTGAATTTAACGTGTAGGTGGTTGCATTGGTATTTTGATATTTTTATTTTCATCTGATTATATTTGTCTAGTGATGTTATGAGGGGATGTAAATACTACGAATTGTTATTAGGGAAGTTCAGTTTTTTTAATCAATTACTTTGGTAGAATAGATAGAGAAAATTATGAAACATTTGAGGGCAAAACCCAGGCAGAAGCATTAGTTGTGTTAATACGGATTTAAATCCCTATTCTACCAAGTGAATTTTGATGGGCCATAATGACTAATGGGAGTTAACTCCAGTAGATGTTGCCATAAAATGCCTTTAAGCGCAGAAATACTGTGCAGTAAAGTAGTCTGCCCATTGGTGCGGAAAGTGTAGTGTTTATGGCGAATTCTCGGTGAAGGAGATCTTTCTCCTTCGGCAACGTTCAACGTACTCACATTCCGTTTACAGCGATAGAATTGACATCTTAAAATAAACTAATTATGTTTAACATAAATATGACAAATGCATCATTGCCCTACTACCAGATGCACGATTTGAGCTATTGAAAACATTTTAATCAAAACCTGCTCTTTATTTATCGCCAAAATGCTATTTGTACATTAAATTAAAAAATAAGAGAAAGATATAATTATTCCTATATTAGTCTTATTTTAAAATACTTCACTGGCATTTGGAATACCTATGAGACAGGTTTAAGTGAGGAATTGGAACACTTTCTCAGGAAATCGGTGTAATTTGTGAAAGGCTACAGTGGTAATGTCGTAAGTGGGACAAGTTTACTGGAAGAATTCGGTTTGGAGTCCCTATCAGACCGTAGATTAAGATTCAAACTGAACCATTTCACAACTATAAACTGATTTGTTTTGCGATGATGAAAGCAATATTTTTTTCAAAACCGAAGAATCCATTTTGTTCAGAAAATAAGATTAGAGAAGACGACGGCCGAATAGACAAATGTCAAATATCCCTCTTAACACAATGAATTAACGAACGTAATGTTAAACTTAGTATCTAAATAGGTAGGCATACTGAAGGTAGAGAACCCTGTAATGCATCTGAAGGAATTATTTAACTCTATAGACCCATGTAGACTGCTCACTTACGTGACCCTTTAATAAATCACATATTACTTTACAATTTATTACTTACTCACTAATTAAATATACGTATATCCATCCGTAGATACTAACCGTTTAGTTGAAGGTACCTGGTTCATATTTTCCTCATTAGATATTATTTTGCTGAACGTGCATATATAATGAACAATTGGGGATTATTCTCCTCCCGCCTCACGCTTTTGAGGAAGATTGTAGGGTACTGAGTAAATGTAGACGTATTTTTCAACGAATCACGAAAGATGTAGTTTAGTAGTTGGGAAACAATGGTCCCATGTCAGTATTGAACAGAGATGATAAGGCAACTATTAATTTTTTTATGCTTCACAGTTTTCAAAATAAAATAGATATCACACGATTTCATACATGTGTCCTTAAAAGTTTTGGCAGCGGCCCTGATCGCTCGACCACGCCCCTCGGCATAATCAACCTTCACGCAGTCCTTGATGACGAAGTGATGGGATCCGACATACCGGATTGGAACAAAAGGGACGGGCGAGAGGCGGCAGAGACGGAGAAACGAGACGAATCGCCGTCGGTTTTAAAATGGTGGCGACCGGGATGGAATCGGTAGAATGGGAAGGCTGAGAAGGGACGAAAAGAGGAACGAAGAAAGAGGGAGAGAGAGTCTTGGCAGCGACGTGAGGAGGAGGAGGAGTGGGCTTAAAAGCAATGGGAACCGAGGTGTGAAGGCGAGGTGAAGGAGCTGAAATGAGAGCCGGTGGGAGGGAGGGAAGGATAAAGGGTTGGCCTGAGTGGGTGGGAGGAATAA
This sequence comes from Platycnemis pennipes, assembly GCA_933228895.1. Classification (NCBI taxonomy): domain Eukaryota; kingdom Metazoa; phylum Arthropoda; class Insecta; order Odonata; family Platycnemididae; genus Platycnemis; species Platycnemis pennipes. Next base: position 119,686,566 of record OW121850.1, read on the forward strand.
AGGAGCCTGGGACTCCCCCGCTGAGGCATCTATGGCCTTCCGATGTCGACCACACCTTGAGAAGAGAGGTAGGGATTGAAAGAGCGAGTGAGAGAGAGAGTACGAGGGAAAAAGAAATGTGGGAGAGGGTGAGGAGTCTTTTTGATTGGGATCTTGGATTCCCAGATCACACAGCGAAACGGGACGGGGAAATCAAGAATGAGATCTCGGGAGGAGGATCATTCCTACGCGCACGAGATAATTCCCTCTCTCCCTCGCCAGACCATTCCGTCCGCTCATAAGGTATTTGGCGTGAACGGGCTTCGATTGGACGGACGGACTGTGTTCACGGTGATCGATTAGCGCTCCGGGAGACGAAGCGACGATGTGGTTTTTTATTCCTCCGCGTGACCGCCGTGTTTCGTATATCTCCTCAACCTCTGGCACGGGAAAGCGCAGGCGAGATGTTCCCTTGCGGTGCTCCGGGACGTCAATCTCGACTTTTTCAAGGAAACGGAATGAAGACAGGATGATTAAGATTGCTTCAGTTGAAGGAGATTTTCCCCGATTCCAAGCGCGCCTATCACAAAATCATTGGCTCGAGCTGAAAGCGATGTTCACATTATGAAAACCCTTACTTTTAATGAAAGTGTCCCACGACTGTCGTGGTTTTGTGAATTCTACTCATGAGGTTATTTTTACAGCATCAGAAGGCTTTCACTAGGCTCAGAAATATAACTTACTTTTCTAGGCATTGCATTGATCACGCTGGCAAGATTAATTCAACGCTTAATATTTCCACCACAGAAAGTGAGTTCCAAAAGATATGCAGGAAGGAGAACGAAGTGGCACCGCTGTACACGGCTGCTTATGCTGTATCCAAGTGGTATCGGGCTACATTCCACTTATTTTAGATCCAGTTGTGATACCCAATTTGCTAGTTTTCTGGACTCACAATTAGCACACTCTCCCCATACCGAATCTTTGTTCCGATAACATGACTGAGACTCATCGAATTCTGATATATCTAAACGTCTGAACGTTTACCTGGCATTCACCTGGTTTTATTCATCTGATTTGATTTTCCTGGATGATTTTAACATTGAAAGCATTGATTACTCTAAAATTACTGTAGGATTAGTCTTGCCTCAATGTGCAGCATTCTGGCCTGGAATAGCATCAATCGTACTGCGTTGTAATTGACTGAAAATAATTACCATTTATTTGTTCAAAAACGATTTTGGATTATGCATATACATGAAATGTGGGATGAGAAAATGAACATGTACTAGTTCATTAAAAAGGCTACTTTACAATAACACTTGTCACAACGTCAATTAGTATTTACCTCAAATTATTAAATGAAGGGAGTTGGTATTATAAGTTATGGGTATATTCCTTTTATTCTCCCTTCACTGATTCTCGACGTAGTCTTTTCTCGAGCATAAAAATGGCCAAATGGAGTAGGAAATAATATACCTATCAGCGTAGGTACATGGTAGCCGTATTATATGACAACCGAAATTGCGCATTGAATGTAAAACTGGCATGGTGCCTATGAAGGTGATGCCATATGTGTAAAAACGTATGAACGGACTGTGGCCCTGAGAAAATCACAATTTCTAAACACTACAGGCTTGGCATTAGCGCTCCCTGTCTAATCCTCCTCTAAATCGTCCGATGAACACCAAAGTAAGTGGGATAGAGAAAATTAACAGATATTACAATACGTGAAGTAAAAAATTGTAACTTTAGTGGTCTGGTATAGAAGAAGAGAATATATGCCTGAGAAGAGAAAAGCGATGAAAGAAGGCTGACGGCACGCAAGTAAGATAAATGAATCCAAGCGTAGCAATAGAGCACGGAATGACTGGAGGAAATATCAGGAAGTGGGGGAAAAGAGAGTGGGAGATCTGGGGAAGAAAAAAGAAATAATTTGCATAAGACATCAGAGGTCGACGAAAGCATCGCGTGAGGTGTTAGCAATGAGGAAGGCGGAGAGATCTCGGGCATAAGGTGGAGGTGAAGAATGGATGCGGACGGCATTGTGGGCTGGGGTTAGATACTTGCGGGGTGAGTACTTACCTAGAATCACCAATATGGCGGGAGGAAGGAGTGAGGCGTTTCTACGGGTGATGGGTGGGTGGGAATGTATAGGGAGGTAGGTGGGAGTTAGAGGGATGGCGAGGGAGGGAGGAGGGGGAGGGCAAAACTGGCCTGGACTCGTACGTCATCAATCTCCATCGCTTCAATCCTCGCAACCTCACTCCCATCGTCCCCGATTCAAACTCTCCCTCTGATTCCCTCGCCAAAGATCATTCCCGCAGGTAAACTAGCCACCCAAGACCCTTTCCATCTTCCTTACGTCCAGCGATTGCTCCTCACTATATCGACGTAGCTTTTGCAACGGAACTGTTGCCAGAAATTGTGAAATCCCTCGCGAATATACAACAATTTGTTTTCTGTGAAAAAATACAAACAAAAATGGAGAGCTTTTAGAGTCGAAATAATGCGCATGTGGTAGGAACGAGTCACTTCTCGCGATGTTAGAAATTGTTGTTTAGCACAAGTGCAGTTAAATATATATGCATAAATTTTTTCCTCGATGAATTTTAATCATTTACTGGAGGCCATTCCTAGAGTGGCTCTTCTTCATGAGCACCTATTTGGTTTAAATATCAGCACTGCTATGTAGGTAGATAATGAAAAGAATGCATGGCTGAAAGACCATAGATTACTTTGAGGAGTTAACAGCTATTTAAAAGGTGACTGGGTAAATCGGGTCGAGATCCCAATAGTCTAAAAGCAGTAAAGTTGTATTAATTCAGGAAGAGGCATTTTAAATTAGACTGCAAATAAACACATACCATCCTACGGTGAAGTTCATTCACCTTAAACCACATAGCAACTGTTCTCCCTTTGTCTACCAAGTAATAATGCTAGATAATGAAAATATAACACTTGAACTAAATTAAAAAAAAAGGTTCTAGATGAGAAAAATGTAGAGGGTGTCAAATGAAAATTGAAAGGATTAAAATGCAGCCGGAGGAAATCTTCGACCACCGAGGAAATTAAGGGAAATAAAATGTCCGGTCTTCAATCCATTTTTCAATAAAATAGACAGGAGTGATTCAAGTAGTATATCCGCAGAGTCTATAATGGTGTGATAAGACCCATGTGAAGAAGAAACGTGAAGAAACCAGCAAGAAACATACTTGGGAAGGCGAAAAAATCGAACGCCCCGAAGTTTAATTTAAGGACCACCCGTAGGGAGCGGCGCATCAGTCACGCCGTGGATTTCTTATACGAGGATGAATCCACGCGGGATGAAGGGAGCAGGGGAGGGAAAAATTTCCTTGGCAGCGAGAAAATGATCTTCCGTTGGAGGAAGGGCTGATGCCCAAAACCCAATACCCAAACGCTCACACCTCAACCGCCCCCACGCCCGTAAGGCACGCATCATCGCAACCCTCACCTCACACCCGCCGCCCCGTGCTCAGCCATCGATAACATTTTCAATCTTTGGCGGAGAAGACCTGGCTGTCGGGCGTGGGAGTCTGAGGGGAGGGTGGGGGGAGGTGGGAGGAGCAGAAGGGAGGGGACGGAGGGGAGTTTGAATCGCAGTGGGGATGGGGCAAAATTTACACCAACCTGCACCCCACCACCTTACCCATCCCCACCACAGCCTCCCCGCCTTCACCTCCCCCTCTCCTTCCTGAGGCCCTTTCCGACCACCCTGGGGGCGAGGCCTCCCAGGGCCTTAAGCGCGTCGGGTCCGCCGCTTCCTCATATACGCGTCTGGCTGCGTGATGGACGATCACCGATTGCAAATGCGGAAGGAGTCCCATCCGGGAGGAGTGGCGTCTGAAACGGGGGAGGGATATCAGGGGTGCAGGGTTTTAAGGGTGGGGCGAGAACCCTTCCCCCCAACGACGAGAGGGGTAAGGAAGAGGGTAGAGGGTGGGAGGGAAGCGAAGGATGGGTGTGGAGAGGGGGGTACGTCTCAGAGGTTGAGGAGATGGCGAGACGGACTGGAAGGGGGAGGGATGCTCCATGAATTGGCCGATGGGGGCGGGGGGTGAAGTAGGAGGTGGGGGCGAAAGAATGACGGTGGGCTTTATGCGATGAGAGGAATACAGATCAGAGTAAAAGAATGAGTGCAAATAATAGTCTGATGCCAGAGCCGTAAGCAGCCGAGGGATATGTGCGTCCCGTTCCATTCTTTACCGCCCAGACCGCCCCTCCCCCCATAAGATAAAATGAAATCTAAGGGGAAGAGGAGTTTAGATACCCCTAATCTATAAAGACAAGCGAAAAAGGAAGCAAGTCCATCAATCAACCTCCAGAAGAGTTGCTCGTCTTTTCCCAATCATTGGAATAGGACTAATTTCTGCTGATGATTGCAAAGCCATAGCTTCAAACAAGAGGTAAGATCACTATACAAATACTTTATTTCCCTTTGTGCTCACCATTAAAACAGAAATATATTACGACAGAATTTATGTTTTAGCAATTATTTCACTACAGTCACAAAAAACATTGTTGAGTTATTGCTGATTATTTTTTTATTCGCATTTAGAAGATAAACACTGCTACATTCCAGGCAAAACCTTGAGGATTTGATGAAAAGCAGTAGATACATGAATAAGATATCATGGCTTGTAATAAATGGCACCTTTTGTGATTCATTTAGGTGTACCTTTAAATTTTATTCTTTAATCTCGTTCACTCTAATTAATTTTCTAAATTGTTTGTGCCATTTTTAACCGAATAGGATGTTAAGTCATTCCTGATACCTGTAAATCTTTAGCATTGAAAAATAGTTTCTGAAAATTTTGAGGATAAACACTGCTACTATTCAAGCAAAACCTTGAGGATTTGATGAAAAACGATGATGATAATGTACTGATTTCAGAGCCAAAATCGGGAAAATATCTTTCACTCTAAAATTTAGACACCGTATACCTCCGTGTGAAAAATATCCACCGTATTTTTCAAGGAGATTTTGCACCGTTGATTCGGATTCCATTCGATCTTATTCGGCTCACGAAAGAAGGCACTCTATCTGGACGAGGGATCTTTTGGAACTATCAGCGATATTTCTGCCACGGAAACAATTCATGGTTGAAGGGAGTTCAGGTTAACCGACCTCCTTTGGCAGGAGTATCCGTTTTCTGAAACAGCGTCTCTACTTCTCTAGAGAAAGAACTAGAGAAAAATGGCACATATTCGCGCTTTTAGATTTTTTTCTGCCGTAAAGCAAATTACATACCTATACATACATAGTACTTTTATGAGCAGTGACCTTTCAAATCTTGTATCTATATATACCAAGTACATACAAAAAGTAGGTATTTAATGCCTAGATACAATCAGCTTTCCCCCATGAATAGGAGTGGATATATGTACTATTTAATTTAATTGGATATAGTGCATTTATTCCTTAAGGGAATTCTTAAAGTCATATTCAATAATTTTTCTCGGTCATGCACATTGAACCAGCGAAAATTCCAACCTTATAATTTAATTTTCAGGCACCTGATTCGTTACCATCATAAAATTTTACAGTTTCTCGCTATATACTAGCAGGGATTTCATTAATATGGTAAACATATTTTCAAATCCACACATTAGTTAATCAATAACGCGTTATTTGACAAACATATACGATATTTGACACAAAATTTGTTTTTTAGTGTTTTATCGTGTATTGCGGGTTCAATTCTCCGAATCATCCGAGAGACCGTCCCTCAGAATTTTCGGCATACAAAGGCCTGTTTTTTAAGCGAATATTGATACACGATGAGGATAAAATTAAAAGCAAGAATTTAAATATTTGCTGCACGTTCCTTTCTGTCGAACCCCTCCTATTGTTCCCCTCCGAGAACGATATTGCGAAAAAATCCAATATTTCCCATTATTTCTTTTTTTAGTTTAACGAACTGGAAAGAATTCATATCTGGATCCGAGCCTCCTGAACACACACAGAGTGGGAATAAAACTCAGGGAAGAATTCGAGCGAAATAAATCTGGAATGGTTTGGGGGGAGGGGAGGAGGGAGTTTGGAAGGAGATGGGGAGGATGGGAGGGCTGCCGAGAGTCGCGGGAAAGGGTGTGGGGGAGTGGAGGATGGGGCTGGAGGTAGGAGGGTGGAAAAAGAAGGGCTCGTTCAAGGGGTGGGCCGAGAGAGATAGGAGGGAAGAGAGAGATGCAGATAAAAATGGTGGGCTGATTCCACGTGGTCCGCAATAATGGAAAAGAAAATAACGATAAAAAAGAACAGAACGCGGTCTGAGCGGAGTTCGGAGGTGCTAGGAAATGAAAAGGGGGTTGGAATGGAGGGGTTTCGCAGGGTGGAGGCCGGGAGGTGGTGGAGGGAGGGGATTTGGGAGTGGGAGGGAAGAATAAGGGAGGGACGACACGTGGGGGGATGGAGTGCGAGGGGGGGTATGTGGAAAATGTGAGGGGGACGTAAGGGCCGGAGGTTCGCGAAGGGGTGGTGCGAAGGGGCTGGGTCTGGAAGGGAAAGAGAGTGGTCCAGGGATTTTGAGATGGAGATAAAGACCGAAATGAGGAAATTTCCTTTCAAAACATACGCCGCTAAACCTTTCTCGCACACACTGACTCAACTACGTGGGGGGGGGGGGGGGGGATGGAAAAAAAAGATGCGGATCTTTAGTACCTTTTTTACGATAGCTCTTTGTTTTTATCTTTTTGGAGGAAGGGGTAGGAGGGTGAAGGCAGTGAAGGAGGAGGAGGGAAGGAGTACGAAAGGTAAAAGGGACGCGGTAAGGGGTGGGATTTTCGTCCGCAGGGGGGTCACGTGGACGTGGGCAAGGGAGGCGGGAGGGGCCCGGAACGGTGTAACAGGGATCGGTGAAGGGGGTCGGAATAAGGGATGAAAAAGTTGCGGATGAAGGGAGGGGGGGAGGAAGGTAGGACGAGGTGATGGGTCGGGGAAAATAAGGGAACGGGAAAAAAAGTGTAGGTCCGATGGAGGGGGGAGGGGACAGGATTCATTGGCAAAGGCGAGAGATGAGTATTGGAAAGGGTAGGTGAGGGAAAATGCAATCCAATAAAGGAAGGAGCTATAAATTTCAGGGATAGCGGAGTAAAAAAATGAAACGGAAAGAGAGGAAAAATTAAACGTTTTCTTTATTTCCCGAAATTCGTTCATCGGAAGGGTGGGAGTTGGGCAGGGGGTGGAAGGGTAGCGGGAAGGGTAGCGGGAAGGGTAGTCAGGGAGAAAAATATCAATTTAATTGGAAATAACGCGAAAGGACTCATGAAGGGAATAAAACGTATGCTTTGCTACCTTATAACATGTGCAATACCATTCTTTACTTCCCCATAGATAATTATGGCTCTTCCTAAAAAGACAGCTTTTCCTTAGGCATAAGAGTTTTGCTTTGGAAAAATTGTGGATCGCCTCACATTGCATGGAGATAATACAAAGTTATATGCCCATGATCAAATCCCACACTCACGTGATTTCCAGATACATGATAAATATGACAGAACCACTCAAGACAGAGCCGAATATTTCCCAAAAGTATGTATTATTCTTGAAAAGCTTCTCATAGCAATGGAGAAAACTTTTTCATAGTTCCATTGCTCTTGATAAGAATTAGCCAAAGAACAAGTAAAAGCAATAATACCATGAATATTATATTGATTTTTATAGCACCAAGCATGGACAAGTTAAATTTATGGTAGGGCTCTTTTTCTCTAATAATTTACTGAGATACATATATTTATGATATAATGTATAATTATATTATATATTTATAATGGCACCCTTAAATATATAATTTACATTTAAGGGTGCCATATTCTGATCAAAAAGTAAAGGCAGTGCATAATAATATTTTAAAAAATACAGGTCAGATTTTGAGGGAGTGAATTTTGCAAATGAGCAATTTCCAGCTTTCTCGATGTGATCAGAGTGCGTAAAAAGTAAATTAAGGCATATAGAGAATTACCAGCAAGTCTACATTTCTTTCTATTCTGCAGTCTATTCTAGTATATTTGGCAGAGGAAAACGTCACATCTACTCCGAACACAGCAAGCCGCAAGAGAGTGTGTAGCAAGGTTTCTTAGGTCACCAACTGAACATAAATCGAACGGATTGAGATGAAAGGGTGATGTTTCATCATTCATTGTGAAATGCCATAATCTCGTAGTGTGCAGGTATGGTACTTGGGAACAGTTAATTGTGAAATTGTGGCTTTTTACTCAGAAAAATATTGAAAATTTATCAATGGTTTATACGAAAACAATAATACCTTAAACGATCACCTAAAACATCCATTACGATATCTTAATTTTTAAAAATATTTTGTTTTTACTTGTGCTGGATATAATGAATATCTACATCAACCAATCTATATTTGTCTCGTATATATCAGGTTGACAGTCTATTTCACTGGCTTCACGACGTTTCCCAATCTTTTGAAGCAATGCGAGGTTGGAATTCTATTACCTGTTTCGCTCTCTAACACCTCCATTTTGAGTATTTTTACTCTCCGTTATATAGCGATTAAACTTTACAACTCTCAAGACTTTTAGTCTCACGAAAAAGAAGTATGTAGCGTGACTTCTGAAAGACATGATCGAAGGTTAAATGCTAGATAAACAAGGACTAGGAAGAACAAGGAAATGTACAATGGATAGTATGTCAAGGGATACAAAATACGCTGAATAGACGAGAGAAATATTTTCTTTCATTACCCAATGAATATCAGTGAAAATCAGATGAATCAATAAACTGTCCGCAAGTTACCAACTAGAATTGAAATTGAAGTAAATCAAATTGAAAGCAGATATTCTTGGTTGAGCTCCGTGTAAAAATAAGTTTCATAAAATCCTATAATATGTTCATTAAAATATGTTTCCAACAGGGAAATCATCACATAATATATTTTTTGTCAACATCCCTTTTCCCCAACTTATATACTTTTTTATAGCAACGAATAGGGAATCATTGGATACTAGTTTTCAAGTGATTTCTGAGATACCATACTCAATGCATCTCAAAATATATAGTTTGCTTATCATTTAAGCTAGAGAAAAATCCTTTAGACCGCTGCTTAACAAAACAAAAACACCTAAGTGGAGATATTAAGAATCAGCAAAGAAGAAATTCTGATTGCTGGCAGGAGATAATCATGTTGCTTGTCATCGTGTAAATAAAAAACTTATAAGATACAATGAATATGTAAATACGTTCATATCAATACACTCTCCTTGATGTATTGTATAATCATTTCCCTGACTACTCCAATTCAGAAATCCAACAAAAGGCTATCTAGAGCATGTTTATTTATGGAAGTGAGGAATGGACGATGGAAGCAGCAGAGAAATCAAGGAACGAAGCATTCTAAATGTTGATACAGAAGGATGTTGAAGGTTAAATCGATCGACCGAGTAAGTATCGATGAAGTCCTAAGAAGAGTTGGAGAAATGATAAATCTTTTCAATACCCTAAGAAGCAGATGGGACAACTCACTCGGTCATTTCATGAGACGTGATGGTCTCATGAAAATAATCATCGAAGGACAAGTCAAAGGGAAGAATGGCAAAGAAAGGCCTCGTATAAGATATACAGAACAATAGCACAAGTGATTAAACATGTGAAAGAGAAAACATACGCCCATATGTAGAGTGGAGAGCTGCGTCAAACCAATCTAAGAATAATAATTATTTTTAGATTGACCAATGATGATGATGAAAAATGAAAATCATTGAAAAGAGGGGAAAAATGTGCGAAATTTTCACACAGGTTTACTGATATAATTATATTTAGATAAAAGAAAATCTATTGATCCTAAAATGTATGAGTGCGTAGGTTTTCGAGTATTTCTCATCGCAGCTTCGTAAAGCAACGTTAGTAAAGAGAAGACTGAAGAAGTAGAGGAAATAGTTCGTCCTCACCTGCTCTTTTCCTTTACCCTCGGGGAGACGAGGAATAAAACATGTGAGGGGAAAAGGAAAATGTGGATGTGGGGAAGAGAGGAGGAAGGTGCGAGGGAGAGAGAATAAGAAGAGAAAAAGAGCGCAGAGTGTTCTGCGAGATGGAATAATAAAGGAGTGAGGAGGATGAGTATGTACCTAGGAGTGTGGGAAGGAAAATATCTCTAGAAAATAAAGGAAATGATTTAAGGATAAATATTTAACTTTCATTGCCGGCCACAAAAGCAAATTGAGTGGCTTTTGAAGCAATTATCATGTCATATTTTGACACTTTTAGCGTCGATTGTTTCTTATAAATAGCTCGATACTAGTTCCCATGGATCCCATACTTATTTGAAATGAATGTACTTGGAGCCATTTTCATATTAGGTATATACACACTGGACACTAAATTCACTGATGCAATACCTAGCTAGAGGGATTCTATTTTCCGATGCTCTTCCCTCTTTCCCTGCATTGCTGCAAAACCCTAAGTCACAATTTTGTGTAGCAATAATGATAGGTCTTTATTGAGGCGAGATTGCGCCAAAACTGCCCACTATGTCATCAAAATCCTCGTTAAATATATCTTTATATATACAACCTATTTTGGAAAAAACAAAATGAATGAAAACTATGGTACGCATAAAATGGTATTTTTACTGCTGTAAATTAGCTCATGTGCATCTGTGTGCTTAATTATTGTATCAGCAAAAGTAATGGTGGAATTTATAAACAACAGTACCTATCATAATTTAATGCATTAACTATTCGAAAATATCTGACGTTTACAGCCAGAGTATCAAGTTTTGTTTCGTGCGAAACAATAAATCGTGCAACTTGAGACAGATACATTTGAGAAAATTGCACGAATTATGGCGAGAAAATTAAGCAGAAATTTTTCGCACAGTTTTTCAAGCATTTGCGAAGTTTTCTATTTCAATCGTTACTCTACACGATAAAAGTTCTACTGAGTGTTTGTCCATGCATCAGACTGCAAATTGAAAAGGCTCACTTCAACGGCCTTAGAATTTGTCCGGCAGTTGAAATCGCAACTACCAATTGAGGGAGAAATATTGATAAAATCTTAATATAGAGGGCTATAGGATGAGTAGTTGTTAAACTTTCTTTGACTGAGGCGGTGTTTGGCAGGCTATCAGGCGAACTATTATCATTAGATTCTCTAATAAACTGTGTCTAACATCACCTCGTTCCTTTTGCACTGCGAACATTCTATGCCTTACTGGGCAAGATGACGGTAGAGTAAAACTAGAGGAGAGTTTTCAAAGAGCATGTCACGTTAGCGCATGAGGCATCTCGGGAATGTGGCAAGAATCATGAAATGGATTCTTGAGGAATTCAAGGAGTATGGGTGAAAGGAAAAAGGAAAAAGAGCAGATAAATGGACGTCCAGGAGGGAGAAAAGGATGAGAAGGGAGTTTCCAAGCATTTGGGTCGCAGAGAAGTGGTGTGAGGAGGACGGGAGGCTGGGAAAAGAAGAGGATAAGAGATGCGATGGCACTGTTGAGACAGGCGGAAAGAAACACTCTCTATTCCTGCCCATTTCGAAATTTATGCGCTGCTACCATACCCTTCCCCCATTACCAATACCTTACCACCCCCATACTTTCCCTCCCACAGCCTACACTCCCCCCTCCTCCCTCCGCTTAAACGTCCCCCCCAACCCCTCCCCCCCCTTCTATGAATGGATAATACATCCCGCTGGCACCCAGCTCTCTCTCCTCCTCTCCCCCTCTCCCCTCCATCCCTCGGGCCATAACGATACCCCTGCTTCATTGAATGGTAATAAGATTCCCATACTTTTTCGGAACGGGGGCGGTAGTGCAGCGTCGCTGGCTCCACCCACGACGGCGGGGTGCGGATGGTGTGGCTCGGAGAGGGTTAGTTTTTCCCTCCCCTTATTTTTTTTATCCACCGCTCTCTGAGCTTAATATCATCCTCCTCCCTCGCCCAGCTACATCACCCCGCCGCCAAACTCTACGTACCCCTCCCCCACAATACCGTTTCTCGACTCCCAAATTCAAAATCCTCCACGGAACCTCCTCCGCCATCTCCCACCATTCGCAATCCCGATCATGTCTCGATCCTCTGCTTTTGCCACCATCTTTTGGTCTCCATTTCCAAGCTTCTATCTCCTTCCCGTTTTCATCTTACCTGCTTAATGCGTTCCCTTTTCATTGTGTTTATAATCATTATTAATCATGTAGGCATCAACTCTAGGATTGGTATGACGAGGGTCTCCAATCATTTTTTTCTATCAGCTAAACTCTTCTTATTCATGTTATTCTCCTCTTTTACTTTCATTACTTACCTCATATACTCATACGCCATTAATCTCATCACTTTTGCCTTGGCGAGGTGCTCTGGGTCTTTAACTAATATTAGTATCAAACAGAAAGGTGTACGGCGAGGACCCTAGCTAATAGTATATCTGGAAGAAGAAGCTTTTAACTGAAGGAGATACAATGTTCCTTGGCCAATGTCGGTAGATGATGTTGATCTACTGCATGCTTGGTAACGATTCATCCCTTGCCACATACTTGAGAGGCTGCTCGTAGTGTAATCTGCAAATGCAAATGAACAACTCCCTAGTATGTGTGATTCATGGTAATGGTTTCAAAAATACGCCGTTTTTCCCGCTGAGTAGTAACTTATCTTTTAGTTACATATACAAAGTTTATGTTTGGTTATGTTTTACCGACTGTCCTCCAAAACTGGATGCTGCCGTCAGAGTAGAAATAAATGAACAGTTGTGATTTTCTATGTCCTCAATGCTCATGCGAACCACAGAACACGAAAAGGAGCTTTGTTTTCAATATATTTTACTGTATTAATTCATCTACTAGGCTTACAATACATGATTTAGCTGAGAATAATTCAAGGACTTGAAATAGGATAATATTAGCAAATGTGTCACACTTATCTATTAGCCTTCATCAATTAGTGCTTGAATGACCAGCGGAGTCTATGATTAATAAAGGCCAATCTTGAATTCACTATTTGGTAAAAGGTGACTTTATGATCATTGTATAAGAATCCAATTACCAGATAATTGTAATCGGGGTGACAAGTGTAGCGTGCTGAGTTAACTGCGGTGCTAATGCGCCATATTCCCATGCTCAGCTCATATCATAAGTCACAGAACATCCAAAATAGAGAAACCTAGTCTAGTTTGCCGATGGCTATGCTCATTCAAATGCATCCCTCACGCCACCATCTGTTTCCACCTCTTTAGGCATTTTTTTTCAAACGAAAGCCGCACGCGAGTGAGGTTAAAGGCGTGGGGGAGGAGCGGGCACATTTTTTCCATCTTCGCTCAGTCGCCTTATGCTTTTCGGAGGGGACTGTTTGCTCGCGGAAGAGGATAAGAGGCGAAGCGAGAGGCAGGATGATGGCGTGGAAGGAGGGCTATGCGGGCGCAAGGGGGACGTGGGGGATATGATGATGCCCCTCGAGGGGGGGAAGAGTCTAGAGAAACTTGGAAGTGCGAGAGTGCTCGCGTCGGAAACATACATAAAAATAAGGCACTATTATCCTTGTGCGCCTGTTCCATGCTCATGATATAATCCTCGATCTTAGAACTTCACATAAGAAAAGATAAGGTTCATTCAAAACTCTCCAGCAAAATCCATATTTCATACAAAATCAATGAGAGATAAGTAAGAGTTACCTTTCATAATAAGCTAAACTGGAACAATCCAGATGCAACGTCAGACAAACATGGAAAAACATGTCCTAAATTATTCTTGATTCTAAAATAAATAAAAATTTGTCCTCAGTTACATATTGTACCTACCTACTCTGTAGTCAATAAATTTATCACAGAAAACAAACTTTTACAAAACACGACACATAAAGAACACACTCCCAGTGAGAGTGGGAGTTTTATAAATGGTGTTTTGTGAAAGTTTGCTTTTATTAATAAATCTATTAGATCCAAGATTTCCAAGACAAATAAATCCAAGATTTCCATTATTCATGCCACTAGAATTCCATCATTCTAAACTATAGATGCAAATCTCGCCGGAGTGTTTTGCATATCATTATCATGATTAATAGACTCGCAAACATTCATTGCTACGGTTACACCAAAAAAATATATCACACAGATATTTAAGTGATTATATTATCAACGTATGAAAGATAAATGCCAATCTAAAGGCAATTCATTCAGTTGTATACCTTCATTTCATTTCCCACTTAGGTTTGCTGAGCTAGCTCCCCGAATTTCTCCCCGAAATGTCAGTTCCTCTAGCAACGTTTTGGTAGTTCGTAATGTACATTTTTGCATTATATTTTAAGGTGCCATACGATAAAACTGGTTTGTTTTCCCGGCTTATCTTCATTTCAATCACAACTTCATCCAATATTCTAGCAGCAGTTACTCGTCTCCTTACCTGCACTTAGAAAAACTTGGTAGTCCGGAAACCATATAAAAACGGAAGAAGACATAATCTACCTCTCGGAATGTGACAAAAAAAAATGCTCATAGCTTATTTTACATTTAAAAAGGGGTTGACAACGCATAATAAGAATTTCATATAAAAACAGAACAGATTTCTTTACTCCGCAATCCAACTGAAGTCATTAATATGACGTGAAGTTATTTCTCCTTAAGAAAACATTGAGATGTTTGGTGAGCAGTCTATTGGAAATTATTGTAAACATGTATTAAGTTCCGTAAAAATAAAACCAAAGATTAAGTGAAAAATGTTTTTTAAAAATTGCATGGCCGTAGCTGCTGCCTCAGTAGGGATAGAAGTTGCATTGTCTATCTACACCCGTTGTGATGGTGCAAGTCAATGAACAAGGTAATCAAGAAATAGAGGCTGAAGCGAATTACTTAGACTTGATTTGTCTATATAGGCCGATGATATCAAATAGATTACAAAAGATATTAAAATGCTAATACATTAAAATACTTGGTAGTGAATGTTGAGTGTAGATTTTCGCAGCGAGGGTTAATTACAGCTGTCTCTTTAGAGAACCGATGCATGTGGAACTTTATATTTCTAGCGATCACGTTCACTATAGCCCGTACTATCAAGCATAAAAGAACACTAGAAAGTAAACAGCATTTTTTTTGTCAATTTTCGCAGCCGTTGCGCCACCGATTTGGCCATTGGTCTGCGTTAAAAAAATATCGTAAATAGAGCTCTTTGATAACTTCGAACAGTAGAGCCAGACGTAGTTATTATAATACTGTACATATTCCTCAGGCATAAAAAAGATTCCGGGAAAAGGAGAGATAATGATAACTTTTACATCCTAACTTAGCCAAAACAAAAATTTTTACTGTCACACTCGAAATGTAAGAACTAACAGGAATTTCTGAGACTAACTTTGAGTTATTTTGGTGTTAAGTGAATATAGGGTGACTAAACTAAATAGTTTCATAAAGCGCATTAACGTAACAATAGGGCAACGTAAGAAAGTTGTAAATAAGTAACCGTTATAAAGAAATAGACATACATGCAAGCAAAACTTTAGGCCGGTATAAAATAACGCTATAAAAATAGCAGTAATGATGTGTTTAGCATATAATTTTAAGCTAAAGAGAGTGATTATTCTATTTAAGGCAGAAAATAAATTAAAATTACCTGCGAATAAAGCGAAAGGATTATAAGAGAGATTAGACAGAAATACCGAATTTAAAGAGTTAAATGTAAATATATAACGTTGAACAAACACCGTCAACGATGTCAATGTTATAGCTCACATGGTTGGCAGGTCGGAATTGACAAGATGAGCGGGGCCCAGGGTATGTCGGGCACAGGAAAAAGGGATAAAGGGTATGAAAGCGAATGCGGAAGCTTCAGGGAAAACTTGGGAGAGAACGGTAAAAAAAATATACAAGAAGTCTGCAGAATGGGAAGGGGGTGGGACATATCAAGCAGGAAGGGAAACTTACGCCTTTAGGTTTGGGAGTATGGCAGGGGGAGAAGGGTAAAAGGGGAGGAATTTCGGGAAATGGGAAATGCTGAGTGATGGCGAAAAAGATTCGTCCAATATGGAAGGGGTGCTCCCAGTAAAGGGTGGGGGGAATTGGAGTAGAGGGAGTTGGAGGGTGGGAGAAGAAAGGGGACAGCACGAGGGAAGTTTGCGCGCCTTATAACAGCGATGGCGGGATACGACTTGGGTTGGAAAAATATTTCTTTTTGGGTCGGGGTGGAATATTTGCTTGGCTGAATTTCGGAGCTTTTTGAAGTGGGAAGGCAGAAAGGTAGAAGTTCAAAGATCTTTTATTTGTTTCGGAAAAAAATAACATTTATGCTGCGTCATGGAAGGCATGTTGACCTATTCAAGATCCAGAGACATTATTTCTATCCAATTTCGGCCACTTACGTGAAAAACAATAAGATGGTAATAGAAAAGGTTTTAAGAAAAGCCAATGCAAATTGGCATTGAGTATCTGTTCCAGCAACAACTTTTAAAAAACAAAAAAACATAACAACCGATTGCCATACTTATACATGGTCAAAAAGTATTTCAGGTTATTAATTATAAAGTGATTTATTAATTTTATGCAGAATATTTACGTATCAATCAATACGTACAATCAATACTAAACTAGTACTGAGGGGATTTAATCAACGACTTAGCAAATACTAAGTTGATGAATAGATAATTTAACTGTTGTTAATAAATCACTATTTCTCAGATATGTTTTTTTCCCTGATTTATATTTCCTACCGCCATATCTGCCTTTTCTATGACTGAAAAAAAAAACAATCTTATCGTTACGAATACTTTATTCACTGTAGTACCTATATCCGTGCCTTTTGTGTAGAAAGTTAAGCCAGAGTGTCCCAATGAAATGTTTAGAGAATCCTTGACATCATTAAAACAAAAAATTCTTTTTCAATGTAAATGGGCCTCAGAAACTCTTTGCAGGCACCTGGAATCTTTCTTTTTTCGAGCGTTTACAGTGCCTTAATTCTTGAAGGTCTTTTTATGAGAGCTCCATTTTAGATATGATCAGTCACTAGATCTTTGACTACGGAGAAGGCCTGATTTGTTAAATCCCTAACCATATTAAATAATGATTAGATGCTAAAAAAATTAAAAAAATGAAAGTGTCATCCCTGAAAATCTGCCTATGAGATAATAAGAGGTATATGAAATTAAATTTAGCATTTAGCATGCTACGTATAAATATACGTAATTTTCAATGCCAATGTTTATGTACATTTCACACAAGCAAACATACTTCACACAAAAAGTTGAGAGCTACATAACATAGCTATTGATTTTTAATAAGCCTGATTACTCTCATACGTGAGGTTAATGTGAGAATATGTGGATATGGGAGAGCTGAAACTGTAAGCTAACAACATAGTTGTTAGTCAACAACAAAAACAAACAACAACTAGCTTGTGGTTTTATGATATATTTGATATAATACTTGAAATTCAAACACTAGGGTAGGACTATAGCAGAGTCAATAATTACAAATAAGGAACGCATATAACTTCTCCTCCTTCGATAAAGATGATACATGTTATACAAACACACAAAATTTGTGCACTATATGAAGTATTTACGCACAAACTGGAGACTATAGTAATGACTCCAATCTGGGCTCCAGTAATCCTTTCTGACCTGAAATTTTAGCCGAGAATGATTTACAGGAATATCAAAAAGTATACCTAATATGGACGAGGATATTGAAAGTGGCCATTAAATTTATACGCTCACTGCTTGCATTAAAGCTAATGAAAGAGAAAATGTAATGCATAATAACATCATCTGAATCTGTTTCACTATTGGTAGATGCATTTGGATGACTAGTCCAACATTTGATAGCAAAATTATTCACACGCTTCTGCTCTTCCGCATATTAGGCTATTTAGTAAATGCCGGGAATTGTCTGAATAAATATGGACCTGTCGATGGTGATAACGCAGGGACGCAGGTAAAGTGGCAAGCTGGTGCAGAGGAAACTGAGTTCCTGTCGTCCAGAATCTGCTGGCGCAAATACGAAGGCAGGGGAGTGGCGAGGCACATGTATAGAGGGGGGAAATTCACAGGAGTGGGCAGGAAACGAAGGGGTAAGCGAGGGTGCGGCGTGGTGACGAAGGAAAAAGTAAGACGGAAAAACGGAGTTATTCGGATGGGGTAAAAATGGCTTTTCTTTTTCCCTGACATGAGAAGAGCGGGAGATAGGGAAGAAAAAGGGAGAGGATGGGCTGCGGTAGGGAGAGGGGAAAAAAGGAGGTTATCTTCTCCAAAGATATAACCTTGGACTTCGAGAATAGAAAAGACAAGAGGAATAAAATGGAAAGCAGGAGAAGGTGGGGTGCGTGGGTGGTACGTCGGGAGGGTAGAGGATGCGGTGCAGAGGGAGAGAAGATAGGGGGAGAGGGAGGGAGGAGGATGGTGAGGGTGGAGAGGGACGGAAGGGAATAAAAATGGTGGGTGGGTGAGAGCATATAACGTCGGGAGAAGTTTTGCGCGGGGCGGCTGGGAGGGCTGGTTCATTTTTTGCCGCGGGGGGAGAGAGGAAGGAAGGGGAGGGGGTTGAGGGCGTGGACCGCATGGGCGAGGAGGGGAACATGCGGGAGGGGGTAGGTGGGGTGATACGGGCGCGGTGGACGGGAGAGGGAGGGTGGTTCACAAAACACATCAAGGATATTAGCTCCGGAGAACAAATTGTGAAACGAAATCGCTACTCCGCCCCGCACTCACTTATACCAACCCCGTCCTCCTCCCCACCACCTTCCCCCCACCCCCACAGGCTCCGTCTCACACCCGAACCCGCTCTAAAAAATTCCCTCCGTGTAGCGGCGGGACCATTTTTTTCCGAAGCGGAACTTCAAACGGAGACACCCACGTATTGAAAACCGGAAGAATGAATGAATAAATAAATAAATGAAAGGGCGGAGGCGGTAAAGGAAGAGTAATAGAACGGGCGGGAGGTTCCTTTTTTTCTCGTTTTGTCTTTCTCTTTTTGTTGATTTTTTCCCGCTGCTGCATCGACATAAACCTCCGTTCAAGTGATTGGAACTGCGGGCGGCCGTGTGCCGTACATTGATTCACCTGAATGTCTGTGATTAATACATGGAGCGCCACTAATCTCATAGGACCTTATCATGATTCCCCTTCCCAATGATGGAGTATATCATACGAATGCCATTAAACCAACTTTTTTAAACGCACTATTGCCTTATTCACGATAAACTTAGGTACTCGTTGAATTTGATTTTATTTTCGCCGTCAAAATCAGTAATTGATTATCAAATACTCTAACACTGAGCACTCTACGGGGTTTTACGGATTTTACATGATATCTTATTATATAAAGATTTCAATGGAGCCATGTGGTAAAATTTTTGTATTAGCTACGAGAAAAGCTATGTAATGTTGAGAATATATTATAAATAGCATACTTATTCGTGCAGAAAAAACATTGAACTTATATCGCTGCATCATTATTGCTGCTCACAAAAAAATCGTTACACAATAACAGTTGAAGAAGCTGATATCACAGGAATTGACCTATATGCAACAGAGAAGAGGTTAGTGACGACCTAAGTTTTCTATCAAGTATGCATTTTTCGGTGAAAAGTTTCTCGCACAGAATCATTCCATGTCTTGCGCCAATAATTCATGTGTGGTGATTCCACCTGAAAAACCAATTAAAAATCTTTCGGCCATTAAAAAAATAGTGTTTTCTTGTTTCTTTACGAAGTTTTTATTTTAATTTGGGTTATTGTCGCTAGATATCTCCGCACCCTTCTATAACCACATTTTTAACTTGACTTTCAATACTGTTACTGTAGGATTACTCCTGATTACTACCCTCCTACCTTTCCGTGAAATGATAGTAAATAAATTTCAAATGACCTATCATTAAATATCATAATATCCATAATTTTTACCTTAGCATAAATCACAACTTTCTTCCCGAGGAACAATTAGTAATTAATTTGAGTGTTATGTGCCGTGCTTTACTGTAAATAAACGATTCTGATTCTCAAATGGAGTGCGAAACTCTTGCAATGAAATTTATATGATAAATACATTATTTAAGGACCGCGTTATGTAATTTTGTGAAACGAACTAACCAATGTGTGAGTGATTAATTATTGAAATGGCTGTTGCTACCTCAGGACTCAACCTAAACAATATATGGAAATGGGGGCGAAACGTAGGCTCGGTAGCTAAGTTGACACCACAACATAAATTAATTTAGAGAAATAGGGGATAAAATTAATTTGGAACTGAGTTGTGCATCGGGCTTCCCTTGCGCTGCCCAGATCGGCCCTAAATGCCCATCTCACCTAATCGTCTCCCCTCCCCAGGCCCCCTCTCACCTCCTACGCTTTTCTGCAGCGCTGCAGCTGTATTCCGTTCGCCTACGCTCTAGATGAGGGGAGACTTTAAGAGCTAAGCGCGAGAGGTTATAAAATGCCCCCAGGCGGGAGGATAGGGGGAGGCGTCGGGCTCCTTCCTCTGGGGTGGTTGGGGGGGGGGGCTTCGAGAGAAGAATAAAAGGCGAGGTGGGGGAGGAGAAGGAGAAAGGGGATGGTTGGGGTGAGAGAAAGAGAGAGAGGGAGAGAACACGCGCTCGTGTATGTGTGGGTATAAAGAAAAAGAAGACGCCCGCCGTATGCAAATCGCCCGGGAAGGAGCAATAATAAACAGACTTGAGATCCAATACACAAGCAGCTCACATACTTTCTCGGAGGCTTCGGAAAATGGCGAGGGGTGCATAGGACACTGGAGAGGGAGGGCGAGGAGATCGGGAAGTTGGGGTGAGGGGCGGAATGGGAATCGTCTTGGGGGATTATCGAGAGGGTGGGTTGGGAGGGAGGTAAAGGACTCGCGCGCCCTTGTGTACGACAGCGGAGGGCTGATCCGTGGGGGTTGCGGAGGCGAGGAAGATGGAGGTTTGAAGGGGACGTTTGCCCACGCAATTAAGTCGGCTTTTCTCCCTCGGAGAATATAGTATTCTTCCTCGCTCCTTACCTAAGCATCCAGCCCCCAATCTCGAGTCGGGCGGGGCACGCAATGAACGGACGACTCATGATCATCGCGTTCGACTGGAAAAATGTGCGTATGCGCGTAGGATTTTACTAAAGGGCGCCGGAAGCAATTCTTCCCGCCACCCTCCGTGGGAGATAATATGCCCACCTATGCGCTCTCACGCCCTTCCATCGTTCCCTCCTCCCCCGCCCCCATCCTGGACTCACCTCTCCACTCCCCCGCTTTGTTTCTCGAACAAAATTAAGGCGGTAATGTGTAAATGGGCGCAGAGGGCTCGACCGGTGACAACCAGTTAACGAGATTAGATGATCGTTGACAGTTACGCTATCGATGAGATAGCGTAACTGTCGCACATTTCATGGTGAGAAGTTTAGTATGCAACCGGGCAAAGGGCGAGTATATTATCGGGGAGATTTGTGAATGGTCTATTCATGGGTGATCGGGAAAGTGCCGTGAGCAGAGAACTGTATCCTCGTTCCAGGAGCTCGAGCTCAAACGCCGGCATGGGCAGATTCTTATTAACGCACTGGTCCTTTATTGAGTGCAGCGCGGAGAGCTCTTAAAGTTCAGCACTTCGTGCGTCGGATGGGGAGTTTTTAATAAGTGGACTCATAGGTGTCCATCATTGTGAGCAGACTAATGATGGCACCTAGTTTCTCTCCAATCCTTCTCCAGTCCCTAAACAACTTCCTTTTTTCAAATACTCACCTATAATTAATTTTAGTTGGCAAATAATGTATATTTTGGCTACTTCTACAAACATGAAGACACTTCTCATGGATTTCACAGCCGATATGCTGACTATACAATATACCATGGACCCTGCTAAAGGAAAGAGTACAATCTCATACTCCAATTATTCACAGAAGGTTTACGCTAACCATGGTTGTTCTGATTGTTCACCATTAAGATCAACATGAAAAAAATATTAGCATCCGAAAAATCCAGATCCATCACAGATCTATAGTTCTCAACGCAATGCAAATAGAGAAAATAATAATCTTTTCCTGAACGATCATCCATATTTCCACGACGATTTGGGGTGAAAAATGTAATGAAGATAATTCAGTGTGGGAACAAAAATATAAAATTAAATTAAAAATAAAATTTTGAAGCAGTAATTTTTATTTTGGGGTGGGTTGGAGGGAGACCAACAAAGTCCACTGGCGTCACGAAATGTAGGTAACTGGATAGAGGTCTGCAATTGTTGGGAAACGAGGAATAATTGGAGAGAAACCCGGCGCAAACATAAGACTACTCTATAAGAAAGACTCCAAGGAGTCCACAGTTTAATTTCCTAGCCAGCGAACGAAGTACAATACTCAAAGTGCTCTCCGTGCAACACTCAAGGAGTGACCGGTACCCTAATGTAATCACTACCACCTCTGGGATTCGAATGCTGGTCCTCATTGTGGAAAGACATTACTCTAGATACCACAACCAACCCGTTCTCCTACATTTTATAAGTTAAAGAATTATGATTGAATACTTTGATTAGGGATTTCATTCTAATTCTGAGTTGGGACAGGAACAGTAAAAAACTAATGCCCATATGCTTATTCTGTGATATTCTAAATACCTTTGCGTCAATGGTGAACTGCATTACATTATTTTCAATGTCCTTCTGTAAGTGCAACGGCATCAAGTGATCTTGAAGTGAGCTGTGTGCAGTTAGACTTAGAATATTTGCAATAGCTGTTTTCGCGACTCAACTGATCTACAAGGAAGGATTGGAAATGTACTGGTTGTGTAATCGTATTCGACAAGTTCGCGGTTTTACTGACCGAAGCGAGTGCACATAAATATTTAGCCTTTTATGATTCTCTGAACATAAAAATGGACCACTTAATCTCACTGGCGCTCTTCTCAAATTTCACCGTCGTCAATCTAGTATCAGTTGGCTCTCGAGTCCTTAGCACTACGTAGAGGTGACGATTTAACGGATAGTACGTGAAGAAGGGATGAGAAAGGGGGTGTAGAAGAGGAGCCGAGAATGCTGTTAGGGGGTGTATGGGAGAAGGCTTATAAAAGGGTGGGAATGAGAAAAAAAAAAGAAATGAGCAGCGGATAGAAGGTATAGGGGTGGGATTAAAAGTGGAGGGGGGTGGCGAAGTAGACAATGGAGAGGTGGGCGGGGATGATTCGGGATGTCCAAGAGGGGGTGAGTGAGGAGGGCTGGAGCAACGGAGGTGAGAACGAAGGATCGTAAAAATTCGAGCCAATTTTGCGCGAGGGAAGTTGGGAGGTGGTTTGCGAGGAGAGAATAGGAGGGAATGGGAGGAGGAGAGGTGTTGGAGATGGAGAGAGAACTCGGAGAGGGAGAGAGAACGAGAGGAAATAAAGGGGAAGAACGAGGGGACAGGCTTGTGTAAGGAGGGTGGGGCAAGGGAAGGAGGGAATGATGAGATGCGTGCTCGAGTATTTCGAAGGGCGAACTACCAACTAGGGAGGAGGGGGGAAGGTTATAACCTTCATTGCGAGTGGGAAAATTACAAGCCAAAATTAAGACAGGATATTAGGATTCAAAAGCTTACGTCAGACGTTATTTTTCCAGTCAGCTCCTCTTTATGCAACGTTGAATTTGTAACTTCTGATGAAACGAACAGTAAATCTGATTTGAGAAGAAATTTATGACTCCGAAGGTGATTATTTTGAGGGGCCCTGCCAATACTTGGCCAAATATTTTGCGAGAACTGTGGTAAATAAAAATTTCTCCAATACGCAAACGTAACCAGTGAAACCTGATTTGAGAAGAAATATAAGGCAGCGCTAAGAATATTATTGATTCAGCCATTTGACTTGGCTGGCGAAGCTAATTGAGAAGGTTCTATTCCACAAACGATGGACTTGATTGAATGGAGACACCGACTTCAAAAAACAGGACCAAAATTCATAGTTATCAGGGCATTACTCTTAATTTTTCGTAAGGATTACTTTACGTGAAGGAGGTGTCTTATGGGAAACTGGCGAATTTTTGTTCTTTTACTTTATAAATCAAACTTAATAAAAATATTCAAATTCTATTCAACCATTTTTTGTGAATAACTTAACAGTATGAGGATATTTCCAGTAAAAGTTTATAATGACATAATTCTGACATTCCTGTTGCATGATCCCTACATTATGGATAAGCTACTGAGCGGAAACGCATATTGCAGTGAACAAAGTCTGTGTATGTCGTACACAAGCTAAGCGTAATTTCCACATTAGAAGGTACTTAGTTGATCCATCTGGTTAGGCTACATCGCTCCATAGTTACTCCACCAGGTGAGGTCCTAGAACCTCTATTGTTATTCATATAAACCTTAAAGATAAATACGGCCAAAATGCGTGAGATATGTTTCAAATTCGCTATATATCGATTACCAATGCGGCGTGTTGCCGACGTGGCTATGGAGGTAGGTTTATTTCGAGGGACCCTGCAGACACTTGGCCAAACTGCGGCTGATTAAATTCCTTATATAGGCAAACAAAATAAAAAATGGCTTTATTGAATCTAGGACCATTGTGATTACTATAAATTACAGATTGTCATTTTTAAAACCGCATGCTTACTACCTAGCGTTATCTTACGTAAATATTTCATTCGGTATACCATGTAACAACAATTTTATTAACTTCATACTCGAGGCCAAGCACCCAACCCTAGTCCCAGATCCGAAAATTATAATCATGAGTAGTATGACGGTTGATTGTTGGTGAATGATAAAATTTAGAACATAACAAAACATACACAAAATCAATTTTATGTTCAAAGGATCAAAGTTTGTTGTTATTAGAGGAATTGATGATTCTCATATCAAGATCCAAATACTCAGTTCTTTTGTTCCAGTATTTTTTGCTTCTCTAGTCTAACTTTCCTAACTATTTAAATCTCTCTCCTCACATTATTCATTACCTACTTGAATTTTTTGGGTGCAAATGCAATATAAATAAAGCAATGAAAAATGGTATGACACAAGTGTCATTGCCACTAACATACATCATAACTCAAGCACGATATTCACGTTGCCAAACTGACAGTTTCATTAACATCGCTGAAAAAATCCACGCTTTATCTCTGGCTCGATTAAAATATCACGATAAGGCGTGTAAATATTTCTCCAGCACGCGCCCGCAAATATTATCATAAAAATATTTCGTATGATAATCTCCAGCAAGAGTTGACCGACTGCTGGCACGTTCACACGTAAGGCCGCTTAACCTCCCTCTTCCTCTCTCTCTATCCACCCCTTCAACGGTTACACATTGACGATCTATCAGAGAATGTTTACGTTGCCGCTTACATCTTCGGACACAATGCCCCGTGCTGCTATAGCGCTTCATCTGTTCGCAGAATCATAAGGAATTCCGTCCTCTCCGCCTCCCCACCCCCACATCAGGACACAGATTATGGAAATTCGACCTTTAATAACAAAAACAATCGCCACCGCCGCATGCGGAAGAAAGCAAACAAGGTTCCCCGTCCGAGCTTAATCCTTTTGACGCTCGACCGCAGAGGGTCGTGAAAGGGGTGTCCGAACGCACGATTGGGAACCCTTAAAAATTTCACTCCTCACCCTTTCTTTCCCGCCACACATGAGAACAAGGGGACGGAGCATCCCCGCGGATCAAAAAAGAAGAAAATACCATGGGATAATCCAGGGTCGAAAAAAAAGGAACGCGCGACATTACGGGGATAAAAAAAACTCGCCCAACCCTTCTCGAGAATAATGGAATCTCTTTCGTGGGAGCGCCGGCTTATGAGCAAAGGATCCGTGTGGTCCCTAAGTCACCACGCGTGCAATCGCGGCAGATCGTCGTCGGGGCAACATCAGCAATCCTTGTGGGATTCGGGAAGTGTTGGCAAGGCGTCCCGGGCACAAAGTGAGAGGAGATGGGGGCCGGAGGATAAGTATAGTACACGCGCTTGCCCGTGGATACACAAACCCGGCACACGCGGAGATGAGAGGGAGGGAGATGTTTTCGCTTTCGCGCGATGGGTCATAACCCCGTCGCCGACATCCATCAATAACCCCGAGCGGCCCATGACGGAGAAGACTGGCTGGGGGAGCGGGGGAGGGGTGGGTCGTGTGTGTGTTTGCGTGGGATGGAAGGGAGGGGGGGGGAGGTGTGGGCGCGGTCGAACCTTATGGGAGGCGATTTAACGCCTCATCGCAGAGATCGCATCTTATCGTCGCATCTCTCCGCCAGCCGACGACGACTTGGGAACGGGGACGCGCGCACCCAGAATTCCCGTCGGAGCCGTGTTTATTTCCTTGGCAACGAGCCCCCAGTTTAGCAAACGCGAGACTGGAGTTATTGCATCCTTATCGGCATGCGTGGGGGATTTCTAGTCGCCCTCGTCAGGGAGAATCGAATCCTTTATTTGATTTTTTTGCTATTGTTGGCGACAGTTCCCTTTCGTACCCATTCTTTTCTTCGCATAACTGTTACGTCGAGTAAAGTCTTCCATTATCTACACTCTCGAGTCGTGCACATGCGAATACGTCAACGAAATCGCTAGCTTCCCTCGGGAACGTAAAATATACAACGCACAAACGCTTTGACTATGAAGAAAAAATTACCAACATAAGGAATCTCGAAAATATAATATATCAATTAAGCATTTTAACAACATAAGAATAGGAAATTATTGGTATATTACTGTGTTCCAACAACATTAGATAACTTTTAGGGTATCAATTATCTTTCTTTGTAGCCGGCAATATATATATTTATACGATGCCTTCTATTTGAGGATTGAATTTGCTCTATTATTCATTCATTCTACTTCATGCAGAGAAATATTTGTCCTGAATGAAATGCAGCCGATGTGACAACACCATAGTGGATGAAAAATTACGGTAATACCTAAAATTATCTTTGGAACGGGTAATTATTTTCAACTATTTTCAGATGGATATTTATTTTTAAAATATTCAACTTTAATGCTTGAGGTAAAAGACATTGCTTCAAAATGGGACCTTAAGAACTATTAGCCACATTCACGTTAATTTACTTGTTAGAATTTATAACAACTTTCGCAGCAGCTCTAACATCCAACGTAAGCACAGAAGATTGAGCTGTAGATATACAATGGAATGGGTTGATGCTTATAATCCGTATGCCAGCACTGAGTTAACGTTTAATATGAACATTAAGCAACGGATTCATTCTAGATGCGACTGAATCCGTAAGCAATGAAAGTTACATTCCTTTAGTAAACGGTTACGAGCCGTTGGTATGTCGTAAAGCTACCTATTTTTCAAGCTTTTTGCCATTTAATGACTACAAGAACATTTTGATTGCTCTCTCATCTGTCCTAAGAAGACTAAGCCCGGTTGTTACTATGTTAATTCCATCGAATATTTGACCAGAAAGAGAAAGCATCTGGCACTTTCACTTCAGGATTTTATATTTTTTGCTGTTGTTGGTGGTTAGCACAAAATTGAAATGTAAATAATATAGGGATGGTTCCCTTGAAATACATTATCCATTGCGCCATCCATTGAAAAGCTCAACTTGAATAACTAGAGTGTATCATCGGCACAAAATTATGGTTAAATAAGAATCCATCTAAAGATCTCAAACTGTCATTTTGTATTTTATGCCCTTCTTAGCTGACGCTCAACTTGGAAATTTTCTTAAGATTCATAGCAGGCTTATTAGCATATGATTAGTATTAGATTCATATCAGGCAGGGTTATTGCGCTACAACTGAAAATGATTAAACTATGGTAACACATGTCGAGTCTCTTAGCCAAAAATGGTCAAACTATTGTTAAAATGTGACCAATACAGCATCTTTTTCCTATGTAGGATAAAAACCCTTGGCTTTGTTTGGGTGGAAAACTCTTCTACCTGAAGACTCTCACAGTTGACACAAAATATGACTTATCCACGAATATTATTACTATAATAATTGGAGGTTGATCAACGTCTAAAATGACCCGCATTTGGTGAGTTATAATTACTTATATGAATTTGGCCTATTATATTTATGTGACCCTTGATATACCCAGCATCTAAAACATATCATCACTCAATAATGATTCCATTTTCTCAAATGTCAATCCATTATACCCAAGCTATATAATCCACTGAACCAGTAACATTTTATGCCCTAAAATATTTACCTGAAAAATAACCACACAACGCTTAGATTTCATTATAGCACAAGCAGTACGGCAATTCCAATCGTGGTCATAAACATGTGCAACAGATATCACCAAATTACACCATTTGAGACGTGCGGAATTTGGACGCGCGGGATAAAACCCTCCAGGTGCTCGATCTTGCACACTGCCCGGATAAGCGAATGGGTTTAATCGTCCAGCGATCAAGGTTCGGCCGGGGATGGCTTCGTGAACGCCAGCGGTGGACGTATTAATTCTCACGCGGGGCACTTGTGGTGAAGGCCGGTTTAAGAATGGGGAGTCCATCAAGGCGGGGGTGGTGGAGATCGGGCAACGGATCAAAGGGTGGGAATGACGATTGAAAGACAGCTTGGGGGGCTGGATGGTGGAAAGTTGAGTTGTGGAGAGGGGGAGAAGTTTTTAACCGGAAAACCCAAACTGCGTGCACGCGAAGTGTTCTTCCTCTGCTGCGAGATGTCATCTTAGCCGACATGGCTGTTATCCCATCTCTGGCGTCTTCCTTGATTTCTCCCTCTCGCTCCTCTTGAGATGGGAACCTAGAGTTTAGGCCGTCAGTTCGAGGGGTGAGACCTTAATGGTGGACTGTTTCTGTCATATCGTTCCATCCAAACTGTAATTCACTGCTCCGAGGCTTTATAAAAATTATTCCCAGGGCCTTTCTTCTCAGTCTCGAGATCTAGTTTAACGGATGGCAAAGAGCATCGGACGTGGATTTCCGTTGATGGCTTTCTCTTCCTCCACACAGTGTTTTCAGCGTAGACCTCCGTAACTTTGAAACATTTTCCATATGCAACGAGAAAAAACATTTTTAATATTAGAGGAATAATTTTGTTTCGTATTCTCGGCAAATAACTTTGAAATCATACCTATCCCGCCGAGAAAATATCAGATACATTCGTTATACTGACTGAATACTGAAATATTTTGAACAAAACATATTTCTCGATTTTTCGACCCACGACTTGAGAATAAAAGGAGTCTATCAATTAAATATAATATATTTTGTGAGATCTCCATGTGTCACTGTTATGCTCGTGTGTGGGAGTTTACAATCTTAATACCTAGTGCTGTTACTAAGTTAGTCGACAAACACCTCAAGTCATATGAGCTACTATAAATGAATGGGTACTTGAGTCGGGCAGGTTTTTCAGTTGGCATTACGTGAAGGAGAAGAGATGTCCGGCGACAGCAGTCACCGTCAATACTTAAGAACCGTCTTCTGTCTCGAAGTAGGGACCAGGAATGTATTGATAAATCTCTGCCAACCCTGGGTTTTGAACCAGGGATGAGAAGCTTGTGCTCTTACTATCATACCAATCACGAGACATTCTACAGCTTTGAGAGGAAAGTTAAATGGAATTGTATGCGCAGGTACTCATTTTTCTCACCTTATTCTATTTGACACGATTTTCAAAGCTACTAAAAATGGATGCTATTACATATCGTCACATAAGACCGTAATGAATAGAGACTGGACTATTTCTTTCGACTGATTTATCCACTCTGAGGAGCTGGTGTGTATAATCTCAGGATCAAGAGATGATCAAACTATCTACGTTATGTGATAACAAGAACACCAAACAAGGCATAATATATGCGTCATCATACCAATATGGTGCATGCTTAAATAATAATTACTATTTTTTACAATAAATTATGAACCATTATTAAATGCTTTTACAAAGGCATTCCCGTGAAGCATCGGTTTATAATTCAATTCAAACAGTCACAGAATCATTTACAAATAATTTGACTATCACACCAAGTATCGAAGTGTCACCGCAATTGATAAAATAAATTAGTCGACGGTAATGCGCTTAGAATACACAAATTAGGGTAGGTATCGATTTTAGCAGGTCGACACGGAAATAAAAGCAAAGCTGAAGCGTTGAGCAACCAAACAGACCCAAGTTCCAAGGCACATTTCTCGGGGAACTTCGCAGTTTCCGAGCGAGACTTTCTACAAATCGGCGCTTTTATGAGTCACGGCATACAACCCGAGGATGAGGGAGGGAGGGATGGAAAGGGTTTGACGGACATCATGTCAATTCCCGCGGACGGAAAACAGAAAAAGGGGATAGATTGAGGTCTGTGGAAGGGAGATGGGACGGCGGTTACTTCGAGGGAGAGAAAGAGAGAATGTCCGCTCGTGCTGAAAAAAATGGAGCCAAACACGGGACGTCGAGGAGGGGAAAATTTGCCTTGGGGCAATTCACGCTAGGCACCCCATCCCTCCCCGCGCACGCGTCTCTCAATTTTATTTTCGATTACTTTCTCTCAATATACAATCCTTCGGCTGTTTCACAGAACGACCGATGGGGTGATTCAATATCTCCCTCTCTTTTTCCAGGAAAAGAAAACAGAAAGAGGTTCTTCTCTCCCCACTACGACCTCGCCCGCTATACTCCCCCCCCTCTCCTTGTCCTGTAACCGACACACACTAGACCTCGAGCATAGTAACATTGGCTTCTCATACCACCGATTTTGCTAACCGGTTGAAAAAATACAGCAAAGTATTTTTTATTGAGCCCTCAGTCTTTTTTGGAATTCAGCAATGCAACTTAGAAAAAAGGATAAGAGCAGGAAAATACGCGAAGCTATAAGATACCACGAGAAAATATGTACTATCCTTCATCGGTTATGAAACTGATTTTTATACACAGACGTATTGATTATAGAAAAAACGGAAACCGAAGGTCTCGTATGAAATATAATGAATAAGTAGTGAGCAATCTAAATAAGAAGAATTATGCAATTGCGATTTGTAAATAAAAAATAGATAACTTCACTAAGCCATTCTTTGTGTTGTAGACTCGTTATTCATGCAGGCATGAATTTTGAAACTCCTGAAATAGTTATTCCAGAAAGGTCTCGATATCACTGAATGTCGACCGCAATAGTCAAGTGAGAAC
Source organism: Platycnemis pennipes (assembly GCA_933228895.1). Lineage (NCBI taxonomy): Eukaryota > Metazoa > Arthropoda > Insecta > Odonata > Platycnemididae > Platycnemis > Platycnemis pennipes. The sequence continues at coordinate 119,717,557 of OW121850.1, forward strand.
GTGCCGGCCTGACCACTCAAAGATCTTGTGTTCGAATCCCGTCTAGGAAATAGGAATTGTGCCGAACATTGGATTGGACTTAGGCTTGAATTAAATTAGTCATAACCTAGGCCGTTTGAGCAGGGACCTTAAAGCCTATTCCTACTACTACCATATCAATGAAACTCAGTGATATCATTTATGCAGCCTATATCCGGTTATGCGTTTTAAAATCCAAAATATCTTTCCACTCTTCAGTAAGGTAAAATGCTTCAGAAGTCCATATAAACTTTGTCTACCAAAATCACTATAGGAAGATGGTAAGTAATAAATATGAATGCCTTTTTGCTAAAAAAGTTTTCAATAATGTGAGGTTTTGCAAGAATGCTTATACTTAACGTTTCTCTTCAATTCACATGCCACCTTTCTGCGGAACTTGGCCATTAAAATAAAAATTGCAAATCAAATTGTAAAAGGTAAACCATTACCGTTGGTTTCTGTACACATTGAGCTTTGAGTTCTTGGCTCAGGAGGAACCCATTTTAAGCAACTAATCACGTGGCAAACTAGATTTGCTAGATTGTTGGCAAAAATTCTAAAACAATATCCCCTCCGTACCATCAGCTTGAAGCAGTGCCATTGTCTGTGCACTGGAATTCAAACAAATTTGTTGTAATATTTTTAGAATAAATTTCTGAACTCGTATAGTAACATAAACCAGCACCAGCATCTTTTTCTTCTTCTTAAGCATATGGAACCCACTATTTCAAGAGAAAATGTCATGATATTACCTCGAGTGAAGACTGTATACTAAAAACAGCCCTTTGCATACTTTTCCTCCTTGCCCTGAGAATTCGCTCACTCCTTCTTCCTCCGTTTCGCTGTTCCCCCACTTCCTCACACATCTCTTGGGATAGCGTTCCTTCGTACCCTTCCCTACTATCGGAAATGGAAGGAGGATTTTTATGACCTCGGAATCAGAATCTCGTAAAATGCATTTGGACTTTATTTCCGTTAGGGAAACAATCCCCTGAGAAAAGGATACACAGACCACGTCAAGTTTAATTTAAGAGTATATCCCTTCCCCGAATGATTTCTTTTTTTTTAGAAGAGTTTTACGGAGGAGAGCGCTTATGAAGTGGGTTTCCATTTGCTGATGCATGATATAAGCAATGGATACCGCAGGCTAATACCATAGAGTGTACTCGATGTATTTTTATAGTATTTTTAGAATATCTAATGAATAATTTTTTCACAGTTTCCTTTTATATCTCGTTCTATTGAAATTGGAATGTAGAAATTGCACCTCATCAAAGCATTAAAAGTGGAATGCATTTCTTTCAAGAAAAATGTACACGGCAAAGTAACACAATAAATAACGTCAGCAAAACACAAGAGAAGGTCTGGTGGAAATAGAACTCAGTGCGATTAAATGTCACAAGGTGATGCTTATTTCCTTACATTTCAATACCCACATTTTTATACGCAACCGCAATAAGTTACCGGATTCTGGTGTGAATTCGAGGAGAATGCTAATCACTGAACGGAATATAATTACTTACACTGTCCACAAATAGTTGTGGACAGTTCAGTTGGTATAACTTTGCAACCCCTATATTCAAGTAATGAGACAGACTACGGCGAATGAGGATGGATAAGTATTTCTTTAAGCTGAACACTGATAGTATTAGTAGAATTACGTTTATGTTAGCTCAAACTGCTAAGGCTGTATTGTGACGTCTAACCTACTTAATATTTAGCCTAAACATTCTCATTATAAGACAAATACTACACCAATTCCCTAGGCAGAATTCGAATAGAACTAACACTCTTTGTGGTTGGCTTTGTGGTTGTGGTGTGTGTGGTACCAACCTAGTCACTGAAGCCTACTGAATATTGTTGCCACAGTAAAATGATAAGGAAATGAAATTCTTGGGACGTAAACATAAGCAACCTTCATTTTAGAATAAAATAAGACTGAATTTGAGAAAAAATATCCAAGTGCTCTCTTTTCCAGGAACATGCCCGAATGCCCGAGAGGAATAATAAATACCAACTAAATTCATGGAAACGATTTTTTTTAAATTAAATTTTGCCCCTTAGAAAAATTTCCACAAAGAAAAAAAATATTGAGATCGAAATACTTGAAGTTACACTTCCAGGATCAAACGCAACTAGTCATTAGAGGAACGGGGTGGAATGGTGTTAAAGAAGGTCTAGGGTCAAGAATCTAATCCTGACAGAGGTAGAGATTTGCCATTGATTTACCTGTCGCCTTCTTGACTGCTGACTTGAAAGCTCTTCATATCTATTACTTCTCGTGTGACGGGACTTGAAACTGGAGCTATTTGACTCCTTTTGTTACAGGAAAGCTAATACCAACGCCGGGTTTAACTCTTCCTCTCCTATACTCCCTGATTTCATGTCTCTTTCCAAATTTATATCTATCCTAAATGGTGAATAATTACGCATCAATAATTGACATTTGGTCATCTCCCTCGAGTTACTAAATAGAGAAAAACTACTCTGTGACTACTCTTCACCGTCTATTCCTTTTCAATTAAAAATCTACCAGTGGGTCGATTCAGATTCAAGATTTCAACAAATATTGGAGAGATATTAAGAAATTATTCTATTACGTTACGTGCATGGTTAAGCATCTAATACCCATGTGGCATAATTCGTCCACTAATTATTACATGCTTTTATATTGGACATGCCTTATTCATTTCCCAAACGAGCAACTTTGTCAGTCAATTCGTCCATTTAAATGTTCTTGTACACGGAATTAATAATTGAGGAAAAACTGCATGCATGCTTTCAAAATATCAAAATAAAGATATGGAAATAAAAGCACATTATTAATTTTAAAATGGAAATAATTGGGCTGTATAGGGTTAAGCGCCGATCAACGGGTACCTATGCCTCTTATTACTACCTTAGAAAACGGGTAAAGAAGGGGGAAAAAGGATAAAATTCTTTCTGATGTCGATATTTTATAGTAGTATTGAAGAGTTTTGAAGTTTCACATAGAAAGTGGTTGAATTGAAGTGTCAAAATATTCGGGCGAAGCAGGTGGAACCCACACGGAAAAGAAATCCTTCGGATCCCTTCAGTGCAATGCATACACTTCCTACCAAAACGTTCCTCCTCCTCCTCCTCCTCCCACCGCCTCCAACTCTCAGGCCGCTCTCAATTTTGGCCTCCTTTTGACGGGTCTCTCCCGCACGAAATGAATGTGTGTGTGTGTTGCGTGACGTGATACGTTTTTCCGTGGAATGATCGGAGGGTGGAGAAGGGGGTTGGACGCGGAGAGGTCAGAGAGGAGACGTGGATCTCGGCGAGATCGGCGACCTATCGCGTGCTGGAGAAGTCACACCCACCACCAAGTGGGAATGGTGCGCTCGGATGGGTGCAGCAAGGGAGGAGGGGAACTCGACGTTTTCCGGGTGTGCGCGTCGGGATTTGGTGCAGAGGAGGGAGAAATAAAAAAGAAAAAAAAACTCCCCGTTCTCGAACACCATCGTCTTAAAGAATAGTGGGCAATGGTGGAGAATAAGAGAGGATACGAACAGAATCACAGAGTTCAACAAAGTTGGATTACCGAGTAATGGTAAGGACACATTAAGCTTGCTTTTTATAACCAACGCGTCCCTCTGTTCTTTTTTTCAACCGAAACGATCGACACTGAATGAATTCTTCGCACTTCGCGCGAGGGAAGCAAAGAGAGCGTCCGCCTAAGTCACTGTGAGGAGGTTAATTCCAATCCTCGGACACTGTGATTGGATGGGAACCTACACTTTGAGGACGGAGTACATTAGGTACACATTAGCTGAAGTCTGGATAATTTTTATGCAAAACTTTCACTAACCCTGGCTTTCTAGAAGAATGCATAAACCCTTAATTTTGTTAATACCTTCAGCAGTAGCTACGTATTTAGCCAACAAAATAAGGTTTATTTTATTTACTCGTGAACCGGTTAGATTTTTATATAAAACCACCCTATAACTATTGTGCATTTTACGAACGACATCTTCTCTACGCTATTTTTTTCTTCTGATCAACATACTTCAAATCTTACTTTGAACTATCAAAATGGCTTAATTTTCTTCCCTTTCCTATTACCAAGCATTCCTTAACGATCTTCTTCGTTGTCGTTTTTCTCCTCATTCAATCTAAAAATAGTCATCTCTATTTTTTTCACGCCGCAAGTCCCGGTCATAGATCCATGCAACCCCAAAGTAAGGAACATAATTTCTCGCAAAATTACTTTCGATAATCAACTAAGGTTTCCATATATAGTCATGATCAAATCTGCCCGAAAAAAAATCGGTTCATAAATTACAGTGTTTAAAGTTTTATATGCCATAAACCTCTATGCACACATATTGTAAGAATGACTGATTTTTCTTCAAACAAGGAACTTGAACTCCAGGTAGTGGCGTTACCATCACTGAATAATCTCTCCGAGAGATAGTAGAGGAATAAATAACAACTAGAAACAATGAAAAATAACTATTTCATAGCATTGAATAGCAAATTTGTCATAGGAGCGAAAAAATACCTTTCCTTTTTATTTGTGGTATTGGAGCCGTCTGAAAATGAAGAACAAAAACTTAGACAGAGGAATTGAAACACTTACATAATTCTCCCAAAGCCTATAAATTTCATTAAGCTCTATCGCATACTACATAATCATGCGTTATGCACGAGGCACAACTTACATGGCGCAATACATTCCGAGAAAGAAGCAACTTTACTGAAGGTTACTAATAATAGAGCGAAGCACACGCGATTAAAACCTTGGAGTGAATTTCACGCTGTCGAAGGTATATTTAATTTTCTTGAATATGTGTATGCATTCAAATAACATGAGGTGAAATATGATATTTACAGTCAGAAAATTGTTTAGCTTGTAAATAACCAGACACTCAAGTACAATGAAGCGGAAACAGTAAATTTCCTGCATTAGACGCAAATAAAAAAACCACTAGGCAATTGTTTCAAACGGTTACATATTGCAACACCTACTTAACATGTAAGTATTTCCGTGAATCTAATAACCGGGTTGTACAAAAAATTTAATTGGTGAGAAGCGCGCCTAATATTACAGGATCAAATCTCTGTACTCTCAAGACGGACGCTCGAGCAAAATATTTTGAACCTTATTTCATATATTGATGCTTTTAAATTGGTAATGATTACATTGTAATTTATTGTCAAATTAGTATTCGTAATTTGATAGCAAATAATGCTTTCTTGAATAAGCTTTGCCGTTCTTCATAAGTAAGATATATTTACAGCCTAAGCAGACTAAGGCATCTTTCAATAAGCCTCCGTTCATCTTTCAACTATAACAAATACTTATGAAGTATAGGTACAATTGGCGTTTAGTTAACTTATGCATGGATCAAGTTTTGATCGCAGAAAGTCTCAGCCAAGTGATAGTTTATTTTACTAATTCAAAGCCAAAGATCAAAACTCAGTTTTCAAAGGCATTAATTTTGCTTCACAACAACTATTGGACTGCAAGAATCGCAATATTCAAACTACATGAAAGTATAGTATTTAATCGTATTTGCACGAATGGTGTGGCAGAGTTATATTAATCTTAGTGTCCTCCCGGAATAAAATATTCCCCTAAACATAACAACTACACCTTGTGATGCACACTACCAGTAACTAAGTTTGCTCTATAAGTTAACATACCATTGACTAAGTTTACTCTATTGTACTACCCCACCCTAGACCAATTTTAAGCAAGGGAGGGACTAAAAAACTTTTCCCTCATTCCAGTCAAATTGCTAATATCAAACACTTACTTGATTTACTTATCCGTACTTGCTTCTCTCTCATTCTCATAATTAGCGTAGAAATTATCGGCCTGGGATTCCCACAAGTAAATTCACCAGAAGAGAAAAGACGAGGGAAAAATTTGCACGCAATATTAATCAACCGGCAAAAACGGTTTCGTTTGTGACTCCCACGATGGGAAAGACGCTCAACCCCTCTATTAGACACGATCCCTCCGTCCTCTCCGTTAAAAAGGATTGGCGAGGCAGCTTTAATGGTGGGAAGCGTAGTAAGATGTGGGCGGGGGAAGTTAGCAAAGAAGGTAAGAGGGCAGCCAAAGGTATGGGGAGAGGGGAAGGAATGGAGGCAAGAGCAGGGATGGGAGTGGGGTAGGCGGCAGATAGGGAGAGAGAGAGAGAGGTCGTGGGAATGCGGAGGGGTGGAGATTTTGAAAGGGTGCAAAGATTCTCGGTTGGATGGACGCACGATATAATGAGAAGTAATCGGCGATTTGCAGTAGATTGTCGGGGTTCACTGAACATGTGTTCATTCTCCCCCCTACTGCCAAGCAACACACGTAAAGTCCCGATCGTGAGTGAGTGAAGGTTGATCACTGACTTCACACGTATAGGGAAATTGAACCTGCAATATCATAAATAATGGACGACCTTTATCGAAGAACAACAATGTATCAGTCGTACGAGCTTCCACGAGAAAAGAGCGGCTCTTTGTAAACATTGCAGCGGTTAAAACCTGCACAACTATTATAAGTAACATTTCATCAGAATTAGAACATTAATCTCAATTTTGGTGAAACATATCCCAACATCTTCCTTATTCCATTCCAGAGCTCATTTACTTCCCAATATTTCTTCTTAACTACATTCCTCATGGTTTTTCCAAGGTTTTTATCCCATTGGCTTCGTCATGGAGATTTTCCTTAGGCTTCCCACCTTGTATGTTATTAACGAATCCGCTGTATCTCATGTGTGCCCAAACCATCAAACCATTTTATCATACACTGCTCTAAGGAAACCTTTCATCTTCAGATTTTCTCTATAATTCCTTATATCTTACTCATTCCGCTTATGTGACATTCAGTATCCTTCCACAACATCAGGTGTGGATGGCTTTAAGTTCTTCCTGGCCAGCTTTTCTGTTCTGTAATTCATCTGCCGATCTGTAATATACCACTGCCACCACGGAAGTTTACACACTGCTTCCTTCTCCCCAATAGTACCTTTATTCTCAAAATTAATTCTATCTCGTATCAAAGTTTTTTGTATATTGCTTTCCTGCGAATCCTCCCCAAATTAATCTTAACTGCATTTCTATCCGATTTTAGTCTCTCACATCAAATCCCTCTTCAAAAATTAATCCTATCTGCCTTTCATAAGAATGAATAAGAATACCTGTCAATTTTGTACTAAAGTACTTTCCGATCCTCCCCTCAAATGCCGTAATTAAATTTTCGATATCTCTGAAACGATGTCCAAACTTTTTTGTTGCTTTCTTGTATTGCCGACCACCTTCTTTTCGTAAGATATTTTATCCTTTCCGCTTTCTTTTGTATTCAGTTATCTACTCCATTCCTGTGCATTCCAAAGGAAATTTCCACTTGTCCTTTTCCGTGAAGTCTTGGTATCTGATTCATGCAAGTCACCACCCGCAAGACCGCGGTAAACCAATGCACGCAAGGCATTATTATATAGTAACATTAACTTGATAGCAAAGCAATGGCTAACATTTTTATGCAAGGCGTCCAAGCGCTCTCTTTTGGGGAAAAAAGGGCGAAATCATCTAAGCTGATGAATGAAAACTTTTTATCTGACCATTACCAGTCACCTGCAGCCTTCGGTAACGGGAACGATGAGTGCGTCAGTATGCGTCACTGCCTTTGGATAAGATGATGATGCCTATATTGATGCAATCTAAATATTTCTATTAACTTTAACAAGCTCTATTGTTAGGGTCATGGGTGTAAAAGTTACTGGCATTATTTGCACGAGTAAGTATCAAATGCTGCACTAACCGTAGAAAGCAATTACATATGCTCGTAGCCGCCAGTTTAACTATATTATTGAATTCAATACACATCCACGTAAATCTCGACCTTGGATTGACCGGCACGCCGAAGGAAGCATTAACTGCAGGAATCTCCTCACTATTTTTATTCACAGCAAAGTATCCACTTTTAGAACTCAAAGCTCCAAACTTGAATAACAAAATATCGGAAATTGTCATGAGGCAGGTACGCCCAGGAGTCTAGCTATCCTGAAGATCACAAAAAATATCGAAAAAAATATCAAGAAAGACAGCTTCAACCCCGCAATTCAGGAACTGGTATTTATCCACCTCCTTTGAAATGCGGTGCCAATCAATATTGTCTCACGCTTGAAATAGCAGACGGGAGGAAAAGTTGGGCGCAGCGGATGATATAATAAGCTGTAAGAAGCGGAAGGCTTAATATCGGGCTCACGACAGCGATGCAGGGAAAGTTGAATTCGTCTCTCAAGGGATCTAGTATTCGAAAGAAGTGAAGAGAGTAGACTGCAGGAGGGGAATTCGAAGAGTAGTGGTTCTGGGAAAGAGGCGAATGGTGGGGAAAGAATAAGGCAGAAGGGGAACAGAATGGATGAAAAATCGAGGGAGAAAAGGGAACTGCGGTAAACCCAATGAGACGCAGCGTGGGAACATAAGAAATGAGACTGAAAAGAAAGAGGGTGAGAGGAGGATTGAGAAATCTTTTAAGGAGAATCACGGAAATATTTCCACGGAGGACAGAGTAGGGTTGAAAGGAGAGAAGTGGATTCATTCTCCGCTCGATTGGTCGTAATAAGACCCGAGGGAGCACTTCGGGTGTCAGCGATGCAAGCATAAATTGAATATTACTCAGGAGTTAAGAATGTACCCATTATTTTTAGTATGATTCCCATTAAATAAATTTCTGGATCATGAGAATTAAATAGCCAGAGACATTTTAAGCCACGTTTTATCCGATTCACTCAAGTGGAATGTAAATAATAATCCACTGTCAAATAATTGCGCGCAATAAATATTATGTGATTTGTTCATAAAAAATGCCAGGAAAAGAGTGAATGGGTAATATTCTTTTAACGTCCACCAATAAAAAATAAATCATTCGATTTTTTCGCCAACCTGATATTTTTGAATCAATCGGACAATCTCTAACGAGGTAAACCTTTAAACAAAATAAAATATGCTTAAGGTCGGATTATGGGAAGTGGATGGCCGTTGTTAATTCTTAACTGCCACTGAGGTTTCCAAAAATATGGGACCTGAAAAAATCCCCACAGTGTAACAGTCATAACTTTAAATTGCCTCTTTTATCTGGTGCACAAAGAAAAATGGTACCTCGGCCACTAGACGTATTTTTCTGTCAAGTCCGGTGGTCACAAACTCTAGGACTGTTCATAATGGCAGAAATTTTAAACTGTAATGACCATATTTATTTGGTCAGTGGCGGATCCAAGGGGGGGGGGGACGAAGGAACCCTCGCAACCCCCAAGAGATCAGTTGAGTAGGCCCTAGTGGGTGATTTTTCAATCCAAATCCATAATCAATGATCTTAAATATCTAGCCAATTCTTACAATAAGAATATACAGGTATTACGATGAATAAATATTTTATGTTTGACACAAAATCTGCATAAGCACACATGTGCGTGCACTGACACACTCTTACATTCATACCACATTTACTAATTCCCACCACCCCCCTCAAGATTGCTCCCTGGATCCGTCCCTACATTAAGTTGTAGTCTTAAATACAAAGATGAGAATATCATGTACCTTGTCCTTCGTAGCTGCAGAAGCTCATTTTTATCAGAAAAAATCAATTAACTAACCTAAAGCTGAATTTTAAGTTGCTATTAAAGAAACTGTTTTAGTACTTACGCATAATTTTGAATGATAAGAATTATTCATTTACCAACTAAGAAATTATTGAAACATGTTAAAATGTCATTGAATGTGCACCATTGTCTCTTGAACTGATAAAAGCAACCTTCGTAATAAAATACAATGTCTACCAATATATTAACCAATTGGGAGATTACCAATTTCTGGGATAGGTCAGAAAAATATTTTCATTGATAACTGAATTGCATGTCCAGCAAGCTATTTCAGAATGTAGAATTATATCTACTGCGTCCGTGTATAGATTACATATTTTCTATGTATTTGAAATGGTATAAAATTTAAATTCTACTTATTTAATGTCAGTTATAGTAATGATGAAACTTCTCAGCATAATAGAAACGTTTGTGTGCATATACAGCGCTATTTCATGCTGTGACCTTATCACGCATGCATCTATATAAAAATGAATTAAATTATTTCCATAAAATACGTGTATTTGCGGACTCTAACGGGTTGAAGACAAAACTAATAACTCTATGTTTAATTAAAATCATTGCCTACTTTGTTAAAGAATTTTTATTGCTGGACAATATTTTGACTTCTAGTTACAAAGAACATCATTGCTGGTTAAATGCTGCTTTTAATAGCACAACATACATATGTCTATGTCTCTTGCCATATATTTAGATATCACATAGTTCAGGGTCATGAAAGGGTGACGAGGCTAAACATTTGATCCAATTCTCAATTATTAAGTTAAATTATAAACGCGTGTTCAACACGTGTAGCGCTATAGAGAGTCTAAAGAGTCTAGGGGCCAATTAAACGCCCATAAAAGAAGCATGAAATGACGACGGAAGCCTGAGACTGGGACGTAGCAATAAAACCCTTCCTTCGGTCCTCTCACGTTATTCAACGTGGTAGTTTCTTTTACAGAGAGCTAGAAATCCTCGCATTTTATTGCGATCGTCGAAAATTACGTCCTATCTCCTGCACTGCAACAAAACCTGTAGGCAAGCATGAGGGAGGTGAGAGGTGGAGAATGGATCCGCTAGAGATTTCAAGGAGAGACCTCAAAACAAACCATAATAAAAAGATAAGGAATATTTGGAGAGGAGATCGATCAATGTATTGCGTGAAAGTGACTAGGATGGGGTAACTACGGGGAGGGGGATGACAGATCTACATCCACATTAGGCAGCACAAAAGTAAGGGACATGGGGTGACTCTACACAAATATGTATTATCAACAATTAAACAATCATATTGTTAGTGACTAAACTACGAGTCCCCCCAATAGCTAATTTACCAAGGGAAAACTAGGCGACTTCACAAGTAGTACAGGCTCCGACCTCAAACTTGGATCTTGCTCGACACATCCTACTGAAATCTCACACAAATATACTAAGATTTATTTGGAAAACATGACTCTGGATATAAAAAAATATTGCATTCATAAGTAGTATATTACAGATTATGTAGATATAGAGGAAGAGCCTAACGCGCACAATATATTTCCTAATTATCTATGGGTGGTAGATTTGAATTTTAGTTGCTCCAACGGCTAAGGTTATACCACTCCATGTAATCTAAGATCATAATCCTAACGCAAACAGATTCCATGCCCAAAGTGGGTCTACAACCAGCACCCTTTAATTTCCTGATATGCACATTAACGACCTGGCTACCATGGCTATATCTCTTCGGTAACTTCGATTTAACCTATTCTGAGTTATCACTGTATGCACATGCAAAGAATGAAATTTAAAACCTTTCTGCGGCACATTTAATTTCTCAAATGTATTTAATTTATTACTTATCTCTTTATTTATCTACATTTTTATGGACTAACAACTCTGCAAGCCACCTCGAGGGTGTGTGGCAGGGGGTGTGTTTCACCAAAACATGCACTACGGACATGCACAGATGTTTAGGTACATATACTAACTATCTTATGACATGAATATCCTGCACGACACATGATAAATTTTCCAATTCCCATTTAGCATACAAGGAAACAATTGAGAAATACTTCCGACATGCTTTAAATACGTTGAGGGCTCATGCATGTATGCACAGTATCCCAAAATTCTTAGTCCAATCTGTTTCTTTAATTTGCATTAGTACAACGTGTGCGGTTTAATGTTCATGTTAAGAGTAAATTATTTTATGGTGTGGGATATTTTAATGTTCTTTTCATCACGAATTGGTCGAGAAAAGAAAGAGTATTTGAAGCTGTGATGCAGCTAATTTCCTTATTCGTTGTAACATACTGTAGATGTGACTTTTATGATTTAAAATATCGTATTTATTTCCAAGTAGTTAGTACAGTAGTTAACTCAGGCTTTTAACATATCTAAAATATTCTCAGAAAAGGTAACCGCCTTCTGCTGCACATTCTGTTAGTACTTCTAAAAAGATATAGGCGTGTTTTCCCTCGCTACCAATTCCAACCCCTTCATCTACCTCGAGGCAGATACACAAATTCTCGCGCTCGCGCAACTTTCTCTCTCCCCCGCCCTATCTCCTCCCTTCTATTTTGGCGGCCGCCTCTCCCGGCAACCCACTTCCCAACTACACCCCCAACCGGCTCAAAACGCGCGAGGGTTAACTACTCCCATCTCCCCCCGCGTAAAGTCACGGGGATTTTGTCGTCGCCGCGATAGTGGAGGGGAGCTATAGGACACGAGGAGAGATGCGAGGTGGGTGGTGGTGGATGAAGAGGTTTTAGGACGATCGAGAGGGGTGCAGGGAAGAGAATATGGGGGAGGTGTAGGGCGAAGGAAAGTCGACGGAGAAAGAAAGAAAGGGTGGAATGAAGGGGAAGGAAACTGAAAGGTTATAAGCGCCCAAGTGGAATGGAAGGATTAGATGAGGGAGATTCTAGGGGGGTAGAGATTTTTCAGGTTGTATTCGTGTTTGTGTGTGCATGCGGGTTTCGGAGATGGAGAGGAAGGGGTTGCGGGAGGTCTGGTTTCGGGGGTGGGAGCAGTGTAGATCGGGAAGCGTGGAAATGGCTGGATAAGGCTGGCTATAGAGGGCCCGGGGAGGAGGAGGAGGCAGACATTTGTATATATGTATTAAAGGAAGGGGAAGGGTACTCCAGAAATCGCGCCACCGCATCGTGTGCGAGCTTGAGTCGGGGGAGGGGGGAATAGCAGAATTTTGGAAATGGCGCCAGGGAGATAAGGAAGGATGGTCCCTCAAAACGACCGAGGTGTTAGCTCGGCGTGTAGGGAGAGGGGAGGGCTTCGGGACGGGCTGCGTTGCCGAAGAAACGGGAGGAGAAGAGATGGCAAGGGGGTGGGAGAATGGGAAAGGTGTCCGGGGGCGGAAGGAACGGGGCGAGGTTGATATGAAAGGGGGTTTGCGGATTCGCCGATGGGAAAGGTAGCCGAGCGGGCTTCTAGACTACGAGTCCAAGCGGATTGTAAGGGAAAAAAAAGAAATGTCCACGGCAAAAACCTCTTTCTTCCATCGCGGTGATATCATTGTTCCGTGGATAGAATTGCGGTGCGGATCTACTGGAATTCGGTCGTCGTGCGTACAGCCGAAACCGGGGAGGCCACTACGCTACCCATTGGAACGATGATGGAGGCTTAGCCCAGCAAGGTGGTGTGGTGAACCGGGGTTACCTTATCGCATGTCGTGCTCCAACAGCGCTACACTCTCTCGCCCACCCACTCCCCTTCCCATCTCGCTTTCTCCCCCCACCCACGCCACCCCACATTGCACGCACAAATACAAATTCAGACGTACGCACGCACGCACAGTAGACAGCCATAATCTTCGACGCTCTCCCTTCAGCTCCGTCGGCATTTCAACCCCCCCACCCGTCCCATCCCACCTCCCCCCTTTCCTCCACAGCGCTCGTTGGCCCTTCGCGCAAAGGGCCAACGTCCTATTTTCCCCTTTCCCACACCCTTCAACCATCGCCTCTCAAAAACGTGTGCGGGGCTGAGCCCATCTTCATAGAGCCACGCCCCCACGTTTTCCCCGACGCCCATGAAGAGTCTTCTCCCCTCGGCCACCCCCCCTTTCCTTCCCGCTCCTTCGGGGTAAATCGTCCCCACCCACCCACGCTCCCTTATTCGCCATTTTTGCCTCGCCGTCACGTGGTACTCATATCAATAACTCGGGCGGTAGCGTCGTTTCGTAACCTTTCCCCTCCCCTTCTCTCCTCATCACTCTACGGGGAGGGGAAAATGTAGTTTTTTGGGGCTCGTGTACGCTGCCTTACCTATTGACGATTACTTGAATCAGCAACACTCATTCTAAGAAAGAGGCATATTTAGTCCATAGGCAACTCATGAGGGGATCTTGCTTTATGTCCACGTAACACGACTTCTAAAGACTCAAGAAAAGGAAGAAGCCGGCAAAGGGAAACGATTGCGATGAAGCCAAGAATGCGATTAGAAAAAGGAACAAAGATTATGAAGGTTCTCCACTCCAATTGCCCGAAAAGCAATCCTGTGGTAAAATAAAGCAGACACGTGGGTGTACGAGAACCTTGATATTTCATTCCACTATTTTGAGACGAACATAAATACTAATGAATGCATCCAAAACACAGCTTACCTGAATGGCTACCGTTAAAAACTCTGAAATAGTATATTGGTACTGATTTTTTGAACATTCACATTAATTATTATTTTAGCTACTTAATATTGACATAGTTATGTATTGTTACAAATTCATTGATTTTTAATCTCGTGCAATGTTTTTGTCAAAAAACCGAGCAACACGAAAATGATAGTCACTGGGTTAGCATTTGATTCACAGAGACAAAAGAATATATGTCTCATTCTTTGCATGGAAATAATAAGAAGAAATCCAGATTTTTATAAATGAAATTTCATATACTTGAGGTTGATTTTTCTCCCAGAAACAGCGAAAAATTCTACAAAATAATGAACTAAATGGAGTAGAATGGGCCCCTTTTTCTAGGTTCAAGTAAACTCTCACGGGGGAACCATTTCTCACATTTATTATGAATTTTAATGCTGGGACTCGTAACCCACCACGCCGACTCCCTATTTCATCCACCAGCTAATATTTCAGGAGGCGCTCACGTACCTTCATCCGGGGATTCATGATCTACTTACCCCTCCACGCCCCCGCCATGCAACACACACTCCGCCATCCGTAGCCATTAACAACTCCGTCCTCCACCTCCACCACCACCTCCTCCTTCTCCATCTCCCCCGCAGCCAGAAGCTGTACCGACCCATCTCAATTCTGCACCTCACTTCCTTCCGTTCCCCCGAAACCGTCTTTTCCTGCAGCCGTTTGCAATTCCGCTCAATGAACGCTATTCACCGCAGCATTCACAGAAGCCTGGAGAGAGGAGTGTGGTGTGGGGGAGACGGGAAGGGTGCGGGATGATGGTGCGGTAGGGAGGGAGAGGGGAGGGGGGTTCCCGGCTACCGGAATAGCGAATAGCATCGTGAGCAGATCCCTGATTGAAAATCCTGCGATGAGCCGTAAAGGTTTTCTTCCCTGTACACGCTTTTCATCGCTTGAATGGCAACGTTTAAAAAAGGCCCTTACCCAAGCACCAAGTCGGCAACTTATTTCCGGGATCCTTTCTATTTTTAATCACGCGACCGATTATTCCCGATTGTTTTCCACACGTCTGACGGTGGTTTAAAGTTCTGTTAAAATCCCAAGACCCATCCGGAACACCCTGGTGAGACACTGTTGGATGGGAGATTAAACAACTCGTGTCTCCGTGCGCCAAATCTTTAACGCCTTTTCCGAGGTCGCTCAGATTGTGACTAGGATATTTACGACACTCACTCCGAGGGAGTGAATAGTTATAGGTGTAGGAAGTGAACGCTACAGTGGTAGCATCTTACAAAGCAATTACCATCAAATACTCAAGCGTTGGTAATGTGGGTAGTAATGACAGGATATTCTGGTTATGCCATGTGGTAGGCCAGGGTATGAAGCGTATTTTGAAGTCAAGGAGCCAATGGTGATATTAATAGCATTAGCTGTTGTGGAGTGGTCAGACTGGTAAAAACTGATATGTCACGTTTCCTGTTCTTGAATGTGGTTTTATGAACCAATATCGAGCTATTCAATGAATGTGCAGAATGAAATAATGTATATTACTATATTTTTCATGGTTGAGAAATAGCTGATAGATACGTTAAAAACTTATCATCGTTTGGTTTTAAGATTCAAAATTTTGAATTTTTATAACTCCTTAGGTATATGCACAGACGGAGATAGTTTTTCAAATTATCCTAAAAATATTCGCGTCTTCCAATTTTTGCTTTACATTTACAAGTAAAGATTAAGACAGCATGGGTCAACTACTTGCGATATCTTCACATTAAGTAGCAGATTATTATTCTAGACATAATTACAGCACATCTAACATGAGGTATTTGTCAGAACCATATTATGCAGCGATGATAACTTGGATCTAAACTAAAACAAGAAACCAAAAATAATAGAAAATGCATTTATAGACAAAACCTCAAAAGTTGGAGCGGATTACGGTAATGTTTTTCTTGAATATCAAAGTAACGATTAAAACTTTATTCTTTTTAGCATTGACTGAAAGGCAGTTATTTTAAATAAATATATTTTTAAAGGGTCTGATTAAGATCCTAACTATATAGGATTGCATGAACAACTAAATATCATCTGCCATCATAGGATGGATGGATTAAATATAGCATGGTTCGTTATGGATGGTTAAAATATAGTATTGTTGGAATGCGAGTCTGTGTAGGGCCATTGCCTGTGGGAATTGAACACTGTTTTTACATCGACTATACCTCCCAAACTCCAAATGTACACAAAAAAATTCTTTTTGTGCCTGATTCAGCAACATTTAGAATTTCTAACCCAATGATTTTCTAATTTTTAAACTCAATCCCACTTGGATTAATTATGGTTAAAGTATAGTATTGCTGAATGAGAGTCTGTTTAGGCCAATGCGTGAGGGAAATTAGTACTGTTTTTACACCGACGATATATCCCAAACCCCTAAAAAACACCACACAATTCTTTTGTACCTAAACAATCAACATTAAGTCTTTATAAAACAATGCTTTTATAAATTTTAAACCTTGTCCCACATGGACTTTGTTAGCTCCGAAAAACCAATTTTTTCCAAATTTCTCAAATTCAAGTGATCTTTTCTCAGTAGGAAATGCTCACATTCCATGTTTATTAATATATTCATACACTATGCACGTATGAGTACTACAGTGAGGAGAACTGGCACGTTTTAAAAATTATTTCTTGGTGTAATTTTAGGCTAAATTTGTGAAAAAATGAATTTTGGAAGTTGCACTTACAATGACAAAAAGACACTTATTCTTACGATAAGTCCATTTAAAACTCCTCTATTACCATGTAAATGCTTCATATGCTTTCCTTTGACACCTTTTACATGTGTATGTAACGTAAAACCAGTCTGCAGCAGCCTGTAGAAAAATAGTCAAAAAAGACAAATTTCAGGCGTTAACGAAATGCATGCCTGCCTATGATTCAGGGGCGAAATTTTTATGCCAAAACAGGGAACGGCTTTTGGCTCAGGAAGGTTGACAGTTTTAGTTGAAATCTGAGGTGGTGAAGCAAGATATTTCTGAAAAATGTGTCGATTTAAAATGTAATGACCCAGCTATAATTTATTTTCAGCCGGCCATGTCAGCCTCGTTGGTAAAGTGCCGGCACAGGAACACGATGGTTGAAAGTTCCAATTCTACTAACGGTATGGATATATTTTTTGTTGTGGGACGAACTTTAGGCTAGATAATACGATATTTCCTTCAACGTGAAGCACCTTTAAACCATTTCATCAACTTCCCCGACGTGAGAGTCGTTTTATCTCATTGAAATGGCTCTCATCAAACGTGAATGTGGTGTATGAAAAATCAATATTAGCCTCAATGGAAAATTTAGTGCTCTGGTATATCCTATTTTGTAAACCTACTGATTTCAGTGATTTTCAGTGATTCGATGGACAATTCACAAAGGATCACAGTTTAAGGGGCTAGATAATTTAAAAACCGATTGTTTTTAGACGGGTACTAAGTGCTATCGTTTCTTGTTCGTTAAAATGGTAAGCAGCGTAGTTCCAAAATGGAATATTTCAATGGATTTAAAGTACTGCTGGAGATCGCAGATATATTGTACGATTCCGTAGGTCTTATCATTTGGACGCGCATTACGTGTTAAAATAGTGGCAATAGCAGAATTAGGTTTTACTATCCCCCAGATGCTAGATTAATTGCCATGTGAAAAAATTCACCTGGGCCGGGAATCGGACCAAGGACCTTTGGCATTGGCTCAAAATATAGTACCTTGAACGTCGGTTGCCATGTGAACTACGGATGGCAAAATTGCCATGTGAACTACGGATCCTGGGTAGCGTAGTGGTCTGCGCAGTGGCCCAGAAAATCAAAGGTCAGTGGTTAGATTCCCGATCCAGGTGAATTTTTTCACATGGCAATTAATGTGAATTTCGCCGCCGTTCACGCGGCAAGTTTGAAATATATTAGACCCCAGATGCCAGGGTAAATATCGCACCATCGCAACCTAGCATCCTTACACAAATACAATATCCTTTCCCGGGTCAGGATTCAAACCTGCGGCCTATTTGCTGGAAGACCGACGCTTTGCCGACACCGGCGTACTGGCACCACGACCGTTTCTTTAAAAGAATCGTCTTAGCGACATGAGAGAAAAAGTTTAAAATAAAGCTAATTTGGTGCTTCGGAACATGGCAGCATGAATTGCGTTGCATGCCACCGACACATGACTCAAGCTCATACAACGGCTGCCTTCGTGACTTGCACATGCAGAATACACAATTTAGGAAGAAAGATAGAGAAGTGGATTCCCGAGAAACGTTAGAAAATGGCGTTTGACGACTCACTAGTTTTAATTCTGGCACTACCTTTAGTACTTTTGCTATCTAATTGTTACTCTTGAAATTATATTTCCTCCGGCTTGCTATACCTCTTCCTTCCGTGGTCCCGATGGCCCACTACCAATTCCACGACAACATCTCCCTTTCCCATCTCCCACTCTTTTTGGTCTCTATTTTCATTCTTCCCATGCTGAATACGCAGACGAGAGGGAAGCAAAACGTCCCCCATTCTTTCGGTTAAAGGAAGGTTCCGCATAAAGTGTGAATTTATTCATAGAGTCCCATAATGAGAAGCTGTAAAAATTCACATTTACACCGCGGGAGGTCGGGGATGGACTCGGGAAAGTATCCCTTGCCGCCCTTCCCCATGACTCCCTCTTCCCCCCTCCCCCTCCTGCTTATGCGCACTCCCCTACCCCCCTTCACCCATCCCATCTCTCTCACTCCATTCTTCCACGGCGGCAAAAACCCATTCACGAAAGTATCTCCTATTCCCTCTCCCCTCCTCTACCTCCACCAAGTCCCATTTCACTCCGACGCCATTTCGCTAAAACCATCGGTAGTAGGAGCGGAAATGCCTGTAGAGAAAAATGAAAGTTGCCTCTGGACAATGGAACGGGTTGCTGCTGCGTATAATAAATAGAATGACACTACACTCCAAAATGTTAAGTCAAAACCTTGGATGGTACAACAAAGGAATTCAGTGCAGTAAGACTAGTAAGGAATAAAGTTTCTACTAAGTAAAAAAATTATTAGTTTCCCTCAGTTAAGGCAGTCCGTATTGGACATATTGTCAGTCGTAGGTTGGAAACTATCATAAAATGGGTGTGAACATAAGTGCACCTTATTCCTAGGATATGTTTATTTTAAATTTTGCTTACGGCGTTTAACACTGAAAAGTTACCGCTTCCTTCTTCGTCTAATTTGAGTTCGAAAACAGCACCATAAAAGTAAACCAGCGTTCAAAATACAGTTACATTAACTTTTGTTTCTTCTAATAATTAATTCTTTTCCATTCTTAATGGAGAAGAACAGAAGAAAGACGTTGAACGTCAAGTCAACAATCTCAAGCAGAGTGATTCACGCCAAATCATTTTTCTATGTTTATAATAGCGTTTTATTGTTATTAGCTCAAATATTTCGTAAAAGAATTCGACAAATAAACGAAAAGAGAAAAAAATATTTTATTTCCGGTACATTTCATTTTTTCACACATAGAACATGAACTTGGCGCTTGAATGATGATATTTTTTACCGCCTACGAGACTTATTCCAAGATAAGACGTAAACGGCCAAAACAAGGAAAAATGGAACGTTGAAAAAAAAATGAAACTGCAGGATTAGTTAGGAGATCGAACGATTTGAAAATATTGAAACGTCTAATTGCTTACAAAAATACTAATGGACATATTTAGACTATATCCACTAATTATAATTAATTCGTGATACGATATTTAGTGATTTATAATTAATCTAGCTTAATTGATGGCTGGTGAAAGATTTGAAAAATGTTTTACCTTATGAAAATGAATTTAAGAACCTCCAAATCACTTTTAAAACAAATAATTATGCAGTAACTTGGCCAAACAATGATTCTCCATAAATAAATCAATGGCATTGTTGCCTAGAAATGCTAACAAAGCTCAAATACATCCATTCTTTCTATGCTTTTTTCAGGCCACACGGAATTTATCTTTAGGTGATCTCAAATACCATCTCTTCACTCTCCACGACCGGCAAACCGCAGATTCTTATCATTCCCGCTCCAATTCTCCCTTTAGCTTCGTATTACCACCAAAAATATTATCCCATGACCCCTATCTCAATCTTTCACTTTCATTACTCTCCTAAAAGAGATTCTTCAGAAAGATAACGAAGGAAAATTGCCATTGTAACAAGATCTTCTCACGCAAAGTGGTTTTTGAGGAAATGTACGAGGTTCAGGAAATGAATGGTAAATATTGAAGACATTATCCATTCCATAAATTTATTTTCACTAGTCAAGTGCAATTAAAATGTAATGATAAGCAGCGTGATTGCGTCAAAATATTCAAAGAACCTACCCTTTTATACTTTTAGTCTGTCCGTGAGATTGGGTGCATCATGCGCGATCGCGTCATCGTTATATTTTAATTGCGCTACAGAGAGAGAAAAGTGGTTTCCTTTCTTCAAATTCATCTGTTATTAAGAATTAATAAACACTCTTGGCAGAGAGAGCCAATATAAGAATTACTGTGCGCAATGCATTTCCAGATACTTTCGTGTTATTGATAGAAATAGGGAAAATACTACAGAAGAATTCGTGGCCCCACCCCCTAGTTAGGAAATAGACGGCCCGACAATCGAAAGTTTGGACCCAACCTCGGGCATGGATGCAATGTTGTCCTTCGTGCATTATTTGGTTAAACGGATAAATATAACTTAAGCAGTTGCAGTACCTCTCCGTATCTTACAGTAATTCCTCCAGTAGAACGTTACAGCTCTATTCGAATTATGGTAAAAGTCATGCAGCATACATTCTCCCACCCTCACTCAGTGATTCAACCCGAAGGTTGGTTTTGATAAGTGAGGGTAAAGCTCACCCCGGACTAAGCCACAGGCGTGTGAATTTCACACATTCAGGGTAGGGGGGCCAGTTCCTTTCCCTGGGCCACCTCGCACTCCGAGGATTTTTCGTTCGGGGGCGTTCAAAGGCTTCACCCGGATTTGAACCCGGGAGCCTTCGATCAATAGCCAAGCGCTACATTCTCCCAATTAGGTTGAAATTCAAGCATTAATCGTGAATTATCAGTACACGTGTAGATAATTTCACGCAGTATTCAGCTAGTTGTTTATTTAAGTCCAAAGTTCAGCATCACATTCGGCGAATTTAGCACTATGAGGGCACCCTATAAGAATATCAGGTGACTATTTTTGTTCTCAAAAGCATCTGTGTCCAAATACGTACTATGATTATAAATAAACAATTCGATATGAAGTATTCAAAGTACGTACCCTTCGCGACTGGTGCTCAATCCGTCGGATCGGATGTAAAACCGTGGACCCCTTGGCTCTATTCGATAACAGTAAACTAATATCAACGCCAGGTTTCTCTCTATCCCTCAGCTCCCTGTAAAGTTTCTACCTTATCTCAGCTGCCAAATGGGGCAGATGACCTTATCTTCCGGTCGCCTTCCACGAATAACTACCACCAATATGCTTACGTTAGCGGGAATTAGTGTTGAAAAAGACTGAGGGAAAGGAGTCATTCAGAAGGATTAAATCATTGCAGCAGATACATGCAGGCACTTTACAGCCAAAACTATGCTATAAACATTTATGCCTCATAGCATTTACATAGAAACTTATAAATATATCACATTTTTGTAATGTATACGAGTGCGTAGGTACCCAAGTCAGTTGCAACCAGTCGCAACTGCCTATACATGTGATAAAATGCATATGGATTCCTTATCTAGCTGGGGCGCAACTAGATATTTAAATCTATATAGTATCCTACAAGGCATCGCAAATGTAGTTGGCAGGGGATTTCCGCACGAGTTAAAGCAATCTCTAGATCTCATCTCATTATTTGTCGTCACATCACCAACAAAAAGAATTACTTAAAAAAATATAGATCGGCGGAGTTGAAATATTTGTTTCGATTTTATCTAGCAACGGTTTCTCGGGTGCCATCTCATAGCCTATAAATCACATGGCAACCTTCAAACTACATCCTAGCAATCTGAAATCATACGGACCATCTACTCACCATTCTATTTTAATGCTACTCAATTACTTCCTTGCAGTTCATTTGTACTGTGCACAGCACATGATCTGCCTCACCATACACTGAGCACATAAGGTGAGTTATAAAGTGTCTGCTGAATGAACTCTTTAAATTCGAGTGAATCAAATTATGAAGACTACAATTCCAAGATCAAAAAATCATACGCTCGTAATAACTATCTTGTCCCTCAATTGTGAGATTACTATATCATGCATTAAAATTATTGCTAAAAAATCATATGCAGGATTAACTGTGGCAGTAGAACGCTTGCTCAGGTAAACTTTATAACAAAAAAAATCAATGCTATTTAATAGGAAAAATATTATTTAGGTTTTTCTTGATATTCCATTACAATCCGCAGGATTTGGTCAGGGGAAATAAATAAAGGGAAATATTTTGACTAAAGAAGATAAAACAAAATAATATACCATGCAATTATTTCGAATCGAAAGTCACTATCCCTAATCGGAGCTACTTATGTCTATTTTCATCTCATCCTTGGAGGATAGGTCAACAGCAAGAACCATGTCGAGCCTACATTACGTGAGCATTAAATGTATGTGTTGTAAATTACCATGGGCGTTTCAGAGAGCAGGAAGAGGAATGCATACCACGATACCACATTCACCACGGTTCAGTGGACATCAAAACTACCCTTGAACTTACAGCATCTCTTCCTTTTGACTCTAAACGACATAATTCCTGGTAAAAAGTGCAATAGAGACAAGGCAAGGAATAAAAATACGTAGTATATGCATTCCAAACTTATTTCTGAAACACATTAGTATTAGAAAACCCTCCCACTCTCATCCACTTTCCTCGCACTTACACTCTCCGTCGCACCTTCGCCCATATTATTTTTCTCCGCTGCAACACCTCGCAAGGGACCCCTCGCTCTCATACCTGATGGCCATCATCCGAGGGGGCCGGCCATATACAGAGAAGGTATGTCCCTCGGATATCTTCTGCGCCCTGGCGCTACGGGAATAATTCGACCTGTTGGGTTTAATGCCGTTCTCATGTGACACACGGGGACAGGGAAAGGCACTGAGTTTAGGTTAGGGAGTTAAATGCGAGGTGAGAGACGGGCAGAGAGATGAGAGGTATTTGGGCAAGGAAATGCAAACCGGGGTGTGGGAAGAGAAAGGGAATATTGAAATAAGTGATGAAGAGGAGAATGTGAGTGAAAAACAGGGGTGTAACTAGATATATAAATCAACGCAGTATTCAACAAGACATCTTAAGTATAATTGGCAGGGGGTTTCTGCACACCACATCTACTGAGTACAATTTACTTAAAAAGTTGGTGAATTATTACTAAACATGTAATGGGATCATTAGCTTCAGTGTTCACCATCTGCCATGGTTGTGAATAATGAAGTAGTATACGGGATGCTGTTTAGAAGAGAATGTAGATTTTCGACAGATTGTTATGATTACTGTGAAAAAAGCTTTCAAAAAGAACAAGATAGCAAAAAACTGTTCAAGCGAATGCAATTGAGATTAAAAACTGAAGCGAAATAGGCCAGCTATGGAAAATTATCATAGCAAAATAAGTAATGGTTTAGCAATAGACATACGATTTAGTAATAAAGTCTAAGCATATTCTTGAAAAAAGTACCCTGCCTCTTTGAGCTTATCTCGTAAACGTTTTCTTTTTTCTGACTTTAATGTAAACGCCCAAACCCGAATACGAAATACATATAAGGTACTAATCAGCATCCCTGCTGAACACTTACTTATGCACCCTCAGAGTGCCCAGTCTTTGGCCACAACAATATAGAGTGACTGCATTTCCTTCAACACCAAAGGCCTTTGCGCATCTCATAACCTAAGCTATTAATTATCAACCATCGTTAACACTTATGCCCTAGGCGGGATTCAACCCTGCAAAGGTTTGCCTTATTGGCCTTGCTATCATGACCGACAAAAACCTACATAGCGAGAGCAGGGCTTAAGCGGCTCCTTTTGAAATACCTCTCTATGAGGACGGCTTATTTCTAGGTAATAAGTTCACGGCATATATTATCAATTAATTTTTAGTAAAAAGTTTTAAGGTCCAACTAAACCAAGTGATAGAACTCCTTCTCCTAAAGAAGCCTTATCATTTGGTTAGCTACCCGAGCTTTTGAAAGTAAACTGCAATTGCTTTTTCTATGGAAGCAAAATTAGTCAAAAAACGTCGGATGCCTAACTAAGAACACAGGGAAAGTGAATCAATGATGATGTTGAGTAACACGCATAAATTGCGTACATAAAAGGATATCACCAGAATTATAACGCACATTAACACATCAATGCTGAGAGCTCAGTGGGGACCAAAAATTTAAAGGCCACAACTTCCCGCTGATGTCACTGGACAATAATTGAGAGTGATAAATTATGTTGTAACCTTTGATAAACCATCACCACGAGGGGAACGAAAACGAATGGTATATTTTCAGAGTTTAAAACACCATCGTGCCCACTTCTGTGAGGTAACTCCGAGATGACCAGAAAATTTATGAAAACATCCTCGCGCTGAAAGCAGGACAATAAAACTGGGAAATGAGGAGGGAGGATGTCGGAACGAGTAAAAATATTCGAGCAAGAGAGGAATGGAGAGAGTAGGGGTGAGAAGAAGTGAGGCAGACGAACGGAGGAGAATATAGAGAGAAGAGGAGTCGGCGAGAAAGTGGTGAGAGGAGGAATTGAGAGAATTAAGGTGGGGCGAAAATACTGCGGAGGCACGGGAAGTGGATCGCATCAAAGTACTGCAGTAACACGGGCATCGGAATTTGAGAGGGGCGGGGAAAGAGAGAGAGAGATGCGCTCCCAGTCCCGAATGAAAGAACGGAGGACACGAGATATGGGTTTTGTGGTGGGTCGAGGGAGACGCTAGAGATCAGTAAAAAGGTGAGCATGAGGAGGAGAGGTGGGGGCCTGAGGGCGGCGCGGGGGTAGGAGGAGAGTTGCGGGGGAGGGAATAGGGAGGGAGGGGGGTTAAGGCCGGCGGCATAGTGGTGAGTCGTATGGCGGGCTCAAAGGCGGTTTACGACCAGAGGATTAATAGCGAGAAAGAAACGAAGTATAATGGAGGGGGCGCGGATAAGGATGGGGAGGTGTTTCTGAGGAGAGGAGAAGGCGAGGAAGAAACGCATGTAAAGGGACGGGTGCTGAGGTAAGCCCTTTTTAACGCCCTTTTTATATTATTTATTATTTTTTCCGTAGGTCGGATTTATGGCCCCTAACTAACGTGGATGGTTTTTTGTTGCAAAAAAGAACGTGATGCGGGCGGAAGGTTAAGGGAGGCGGGGAGAGGGGAGAGAGAAAGCATAAAAACATAGGCGGGTCGACCAATAAGGCAGTAAATAAAATTAGAATTGAAGTCGTTTTAAAGGGGCCAAAAAAATGGAAGACCATAAACGCCGTTTAGTTTTAAGGGTGGACTTATCTTTTATTTTAGCGTGCGCGAACATTTTTCATCGCAATTTAATGCCTTTGAGGTGGAGAGAGGCGGATCGTGATCGAGAACGAATCGTCAGATAACATTCGATACCAAGATTTAAACTTGGTGGGGGTAATAAAATTTAATATCATTCCCGTAACGATCGCGAAAGTTTGATGAGTGGGATAGATATTCCAAGCCGTAAAAATATGATGCTGTGTTATTCTGTGTTATATATAACTCATGGGGCCAATTAGATTAGTCTTATGCATAGGTGCGTGCCACCTCACGGGCGATATTTTCGACTATCTAGTTTTCTTGGAGAAATAGTGCGGTAAAGCATTGAAAAATGAACTACTATTCGTAGTACACCTCATATTTAAAGAAAAAATGCACATAAAAGCTGTAGAACTTCCAATGCATAATAACAGTTACCAAATTTCTAACAAAATGAGGCAAGTGTGGTGTGAGACAGGAGATAAATTATTCACAGGCACTTACCATTAATTGTCGGTGAAAATATGTATCGCCGGTCTAGAAGCTCATTGGGTTGGTTCTACCGACTTGAATCAACCACGCACATCCTTGGAAACAACTACCTAAAAGAAAAGAATAGAGTTTCCAGGTATTACACTTTCGAATACAATATTGACTCATGTTTGATATGGTGGGAAAATTTATGCATCACAGAAATGCTTCTAAACCGGGATTGCATAAATAAATAACGTTAAATTGGAAAACTATAAATGAGTTTCTTTTCTTCCGTGACATTTTAACACAGAGAAAGTTTGATGGAAACTAACAAAAATACGCCCTTAATTACAATGGCAAATTTCCGATTCCGTTGCATGAGGTAAATCCGCCCGCACTTATCAAACAAATTGCGCATTTTTGCATGGAAGTGAGTTAAGCATAAATATCAGGTTTTTTTGCACACAGTGTATTAAACAAAAAATACACTATCAGCACCAATTATAGAAGCCATATTCTGTACTTTCTTCAAAGATCTTGCATTCTGTTGACGCATATTTTTTATTTTTTTATTTTAAAACGCTGGTTGTAAGTATTTTTGAGGATATGATGACTTTAATATAGTAATTAC
Source organism: Platycnemis pennipes (assembly GCA_933228895.1). Taxonomy (NCBI): domain Eukaryota; kingdom Metazoa; phylum Arthropoda; class Insecta; order Odonata; family Platycnemididae; genus Platycnemis; species Platycnemis pennipes. The sequence goes on from OW121850.1 coordinate 119,744,402, forward strand.
TCCAACATCTTAACGTCAATGGTATCCTGGTAAACATTAACCTTTGTAATGCTGGGCAAAAGTAATTTTCCTCTTGAAAATAAAAAGCAATAAAGCTAATGCGTTGCTGTGACGATGTGGAATGGATTCCTCTTCAACTGTAGGGAGCTACAAAGTAGTTTCAGCTCATATTCACGTCAACAATCAGTATCTGGAGCATTATATTAAGCTTTCAACTTACAAGTAAGCTTACTATTTCCTATACGTCAGGGTGAAGTAGTCAACACTGGCTCCAGTAACGATTACAGGGCTTGATATCAAGCTCAATTAGACCGAATCATGATTTAAATATATAAAAAAATTTGATACAACACACTTCGATTTCTTCAATGGCTCGAAAGTTACACAAAGAAAGTTACGTTTTTATTTGTTTCACTCATACTAGAGTTCCTATAAAATATTTATATTAAGTATAAATATCACTATCTATATCTCTAATATTAATAATATAAAATATGTCTATATCTGTGATAAACATAAAGGTAGAGCTCTATCATGAGTGAAGCAATAATAAAAACTTTCAAATCCCATCCTTTAATTTCTTTCCACCGTAAATAGTAGATGGTACGACGTTTAACTATTATCAAATTTGACATTGCCTATCCTAGCCTAACTTCGGTAAGTCCTTTTTGACCTTGCTTATGTGGAGATATATCAAGAGTACCTCTACTCGTTCAATCTACAATGCATCATGGTTTCGAAGCCCGTCGCAATGACTCTGCCACGAAAGGCGATTAATTCCGTGAAGTAATTCAGCGTGGAAATACATCGGAGCTCGCCCCAACTAAGACCGAAACTTTGCCATAAATATCAGGAGCAGGGAGTTGTGAGTGGGAGGAGACAAAAGAGCAGAATGGAGGGGGAACTGTGGCAGTCCCCTCAAAGGCCGCGTAATTCCAGGATGGAGATGGCACGTCCAGATACGTGGGTGGAGGAATTAAGGAGGGGAGACTTAAGTTGGGAAATGTGCGCGGGGTGTGGAGGGGTTTGGCAGTTTGGGTGGTACGAGACGCTCGATGACAGAGAGCAGAGCTCACCGTGGACCTCCGGTTATATTTCGGATAGTGCCCGAGCATCACCGAACGAGTGACATCTTGAGCGTTCCATTAGTGGAATACCATTCGATATGGTCCCACAACTCACTCAATACGAATACAAGCCTTGGTATTGAGACTGTAATGCAGCGACAGTAAACAGCGGAAACATACACGAAGCTTAGCGGGAAATACGATTCTCTGCACAGGCAAAGTTGAAGGATCAAAGGTTAATGTTAAAATTTTTACTTTCCTAAAAACACTTTTTTTAATTTTTACCTCATTCAAACCATTATAAACACAAAGTCCTTGCAGATAAAGATACTTTTATATACTTTTTTCAATTTTGCTAGCACATCTGGAAATTCTGGGAAGTGAGAGTAGGGCCCTTTACCTTATAAGCATAGACTGTTTTTACAGATAAGTCGAATGGAAATAAATCTTTGGCAGTAATTAACGCTTCATGGTTGATTTCGGATCAGGTGAATTAGAACCATGCCTAAAAGTTTCATGAATACGTTTCCCTAGCTTTGATGAGTGTAACGGAAAAACAAAAAAAAGTCATGCTGAAATGACATACCAGGATTTAACCATTGCTACTATGGTGCAGTTTAAAATTTAAAGCTAATTTGAATAAAAGTCGATGGGACACTTGCATCTACCACCTGCCTTCACCACCAATGGGAAGAAAAGCTCAAAGAAGGTTTTTGGACATGGAAAAACGGACGGCGGCTCTGACTTTGGGAAATAAAACAAAAGAAAACGCGCGACAACACTCCTTTGAGCAGAGGATTCTCTCCATCCCTCCGGTGTCAAGGTCGCTAACTCAATTAGTATCACCGGACGCACTCACGGACCCCGCGCTGTTTTTCACGCTAGCAACCCCGCTCAGCACGCACCACGTAGACGTGGGATCCGTGCTCGACGTCTCCAGTGATAGGCACCACATCGAGCGAGACACGCTCCAAAAATCAAGCCGGAAAACATGACGGCGTGGACAAGACGTTTTATTTCTCACCGGGGCAAAATTTACTCATCCGGAGGCTCGAACGCAGGCTTAATGCTAGAGTTAGTCTCTCTCTCTGCACGGTGTTGCAGAGCTAGTCGTGCGTAGTGAGGATCCACAGCAACATGATGATAGTTTCAGCAGCCAGCGCAGTTTTTCGACTTTTTCCGATTCTAGGAAACAATTTTCACGGAATTAAAACAACCGTTTAAAACGTACACCTTCGGATTTGAAAGACTGAAGCAACGGGTGTCTATTTATTCAGTACTAGGAATGAAACTGGAATTTAATAGTGAACAATGGAGGAATGGCATGTTAATGGTTGGCATGTCAATGTACTCGTATTATTTTTAACCTATGTCAATATACTATTGGTGATAAATTCGGAGGGAAAATCTTCCTCTCTAATCATCAAGCCTCGAGTAACAAAAAATTTGGAAGGAGCCAGATGACTGTAAATAAGCATTTTTTACCAGTGGAAATTGGGGGCAGTAAAGCACATTGAAAGCCAGAGACGAGACAAAATAAAATGGATCGCTTATTCAGAGAAAATAAAGATGTGATAGTTTTGCGAAATGATTCTACTTCATCTTCGCTCACCCCTTATTCAAGACGAAAATAAAAGTAAACGTTCAGAGAAATACTGTAAAAAAAAGAAATTGATTAACATTTGTAAGTAGAAGACCGCAACACAAAACGTTTATATTTGAGGCAAAAATAAACTCGTTCATTGTGTAAATTCCACCAGAAATTACAAAGTGAACGAGTTTCTTTTCTATTACGTCATGGAGAAGTTTCACAAAGTGAATCTCGAGACCGTTAATGATTTTGAGTATTGACTCAGGATTAGCGTTTACGTTACAATACGTAATATTTACGCCAGCAATGTTGAGAGGTTTAGATGAGAAGGGGCAAGAAAGGAGGTTCTCAAATAATGGCGTCGGCGTCAGAAAATGAGGCCTAGGACCAAACGGGGCAAGATTGCTATCTTCCAAGGAAGTGCATGAATTTAGTTCTAGCCACGACAGCGGTTGCACATTTCCTGTTTCCCAAATCATCAATTATCCGCACCACGGAATCCCACATTCGACGGGTTCAAAAGCGTATGAATTCAAGTTGATTAACCGGCGACACGAGTCTCCATGCTTTACAGGGACGGATAGAGATAACGCACTCATTTAGCGCTCAATTTACGATCACGAGGACCTTAGGAGCATATGACGCGCGGTAATATTTTGAAGGAACTCTTCCGGACGAGTGGGAAGCCGGGAAGGAAAGCTAGAAACATCATCGGGGAGGCAAAAAGGGTTGCTGGGCGCGTACCAAAATATTACGCGGGAGAGGGGGCGTAAAGGGAAATGAGTGGAAATCCCATCATCATACAAACATGCGGGGGCGGGGGGAGGATGGAGTGGAAAAAAGATGCTTCCTCGCTGATATGACGATGCCGCGCGTGCCGACGACACGTGACTTGGATTACACGCTCGCTTTGGCCCACCCACCCCCTTCTAACCACCACTCCCTCTCTGGGGTAGGGTTGGAGTCGCGGTGGGGGCGAGTGGGTGGAGGGGTAAAGGGAGGGGCGGGGCGATTCGGGCGCCAGAAGTGTGGGTGACGGTTTCGAAGGGAAGGGCCCGGAGGAATATTCTGCGCACGCCCGCTTTCACGGAGATATTATGAAGATGGGACGGGTGGGGGGATCGGAAGATAACGGAATGAGATGATGTCGGCGTAGTCGTCGTCGGTCGGGATGGCTTAGGAAAGGGGCGGGTTGGGAGGGCGAAATATGGCGAGCAGATATGCGGGAAGGCCTGGAATAGGGGTGCGTGCTAACGGGGTCCGGGTCGCTTTGAATTATATTCCGGCCGCGAACATTCGGCAGCGCCGCCGTTAATGCGACGGAACCCTCTCCGACTCAATCCCATGATGAGGAAGACGGGGCAAGATCCTCCGATACGCCCTCTCACCATCGTTTCCTAGACAAATGAATCGTGAAATGGACCTGACGTGAGCATATTCGGAAATAACAGTCCTTATCACCCTTGGTGGAGGAAAAGGAAGAGCGGCGGGCTGAGTTTGACAGTTCCGAAATTAGCCAAGCGTACGTAAGGTTCAGAGACAGTAATACCTACTCTTGAAGAGAACCATAAGCTATTCTCAGTGCAAACTATAACACACTTAAGTTATTCAACGTCCGCATTCAACGAAGGAAGGTTACCACTCACCGTTCAGCTATTTAAAAACTTTAATTCAATTAAAAGGCATCTCGAGGAAAGAATTATGACGTGCAGAAGAAAAATAAGATTAACTTACGACATGATCGGTGTGTTTCAGGCGAGAATTGCAGATTCTGGCAACATGAATCCACGGATTTTTTTACATCTACAGTTACACAATAAGCTGCAAACCAACGTTAAGGCGTGCTACAGGGCGTAACCAACGTAAGGCATTAATTTTAATTGGTCTTTAAGTGCAGGTCTCAAGGCGATGAGTATACAAAACGCGTCTCCGCTCTCCGGAAAATGCTACTTATGATTAAGATGGCACAATGCTCCTTCCGGGAAACAGCCATTTCGTAGGGAACTACCTACATTGCGGGTTCTGACGTTAATCTAAAATTCTAATTCACTGTGAAAATAAAGTAGTTTCACAAGGAATGCAACTTCTAATAACGTCATTATTAAAATAAGTTTGTTTTAATAAACTGTGAAAGTTAAAAAGTTTTCACTTTTAAATTCTTATAATCTTCTTCCAATACAAATGTCTGTTACACATTTACATTTGTGCTTATATACCGTTTTACTGTATAAAGCTCAATCCATCATCCCGGACTACCTACTATTAACAAGTTTTAAGCCATCTGTGAATATATTTTTAGCGATTATCATTCTTCACAATCATAGTCAGTACTTTTTCGTTTTGTCTGCGTTCATTGGAGGGTACCTACTGCTCGCATTCCCACAACCAAATCTCCATAGCCTGCGCTCATTCCCATTTTGCAAAAGTCAAGTCCAAATCACTAACTTCCATGGTCACTAATACCCAATTCGACCTCCTGAACAAACAACCTTAATTTTTTTCCGCCTTCACTACCTTCGACTCTGCACCTTCTTAATCCTTCTTCACGTGGTAAAAAAATTACCTTTAAGCCTTCCTGGGGGTATTTTTCCCTCTGGGTTATGTTTTAAGATTGAGAATTTATCATAACATCTTCAGCTGCCCTTATGACATGCCTGAATTATACAACGCCACGTTCCAGTAATAGTGAGTTGTACCACTTACTCTACTTTATGTCCTCCTTTTGATTATTGATTTCGGTGTTGTAATATCTGGCAGACTCATTACTTTCTCCTTTTAGTAGCTGATCATCATTTCCTCATCATTCTATTACGCTAATTATGACCAAAAACATACTATGTTTTTAAGAACATCCCTTGATGATTCACCAATCTAACTTGAGTTGGCTCGACATCTACTTTGACGATCACTCCTATCTTTCCGCACGGCTCGCAATCCATTTATTAATGGTGCAAATGATTAACGATATGAGAAACATTAGCTTTTCCACTATTCCAATATCTGCCTATTCTTATTCCCTATAAGCTACACTCCATTGCTTTCACCTTATGCAGAGAAAGCTTGTTGATAGGTAAAAATCATCAAGTGTTTTCCAATTGCTGCAGTTTTTTTGTTAAATTTTCCAATTAACTCTTCCAAGAACTTGAATGAACCCTAATTCACTTCTGAAATTACCTAAATATCTTTTCAATAGTGCAAGCAGTAATTTTACTTCAGCATTAATCCTCATCCCTGCCCAATATCTAAATGGATCATCACCTAGGTACTGAACATGTTAAGAAAATTGTCTTTGTACAGTTCCACAATTATAATTTATTTTACCGATCGATTTCAACGCACCTTGACAATGACGCTCGGACGTTGAATTGTGCAAAGTCAATTTTCTTAACATGCTCAGTGCAACTAAGTTCCACCATGTATCGCCTGCCTCCATCTTAATCACCTAGGTAGTTTTTTGGCTCCACCCTCTAATCCTCCACAAATTGCTTACACATACACCTAAATATTTATTGAAATGAAAAACAAAGTAATGAAGTATGATATATGATTACATATTGGTTACAATGCTTGATATATTTTAAGATATTTTCGTTCACGGAAAAATCTGAGGAAGCCTAGGACCCCACAGTTCATATTTCACGAGTATTAAAGAGTTAGCGTGGACTAAATAAGAGTTTTTTAAATTCAAGTCTGTAGCAGATTCATGAAGATAAATTGATTCATTGTGAAGCAGTGATTTCTGTTCTGTACATAAGCTCCTATTTATGCCTCTCTTTCCGATGAATATTCATCATTTTTTTACAATCTATGTATGATGCGCTAAGATGCAACCGGAAGGAGCATTGTGCCATCTTAATCATAAGTAGCATTTTCCGGAGAGCATGGACGCGTTTTGTATAGTCATCGCCTTGAGACCTGCACTACAAGAATTTCCACCATTTTTCCCAAAAAAAACCCTGAACTGCTAACTAGGATCCTAGATTACAAGCGCAGAAGACAAGAGATGGCATGGGAATACTCGGACGAGGATGCTGAAGGGACACAAAGGAGAAGGGGATGCGGGACGAGGCGAGGGAATTGGCGAAAGGGGAAAGGGTATAAGGGAAGAGATGGTATCGCGGGCGGCGTTGTATTGAGTCTAACGTTGGGGTGCGCAGGGACCTCAGGAGAGGTAAGGTGGTGGAGTGGGAGGGGAGAGAAGGGAGGATTAACGGCGGAGGAATAAGAGGATGAGAATTTTTGGGGTGGCGGCTTGCGTCGGGCGGTGGATGGGTGGCAAGAGGGAGGAGAGGGGCGAAAGGGAAGATGTATATCTCGGCGGGAGGACTAAGAAAAGCGGAAGTTATTGTGTGAGAAGATTGGGTTTGTCGTAACTTTAGCTGTATTCTGCCTCAGGAGGGAATTCTTGGAGAAGAGGAAGGGGGCGAGGAGTTGGCAGTGGCCGGGGAGAAAGGCGTGGGGGGGAGTCCGTTCCCTAAACTTTATGCACCGAATTACAAATTAAAATTAAAGAGGCAGGGGGGGAAAAAGATAGGAAATTCTCGGCTGCTGTGCAATGAATCCAGGAGCTTAAGAGTTAGCAGGTCAATTATACCTTATCTTACCTCCGCGAATAAACTTTTTGGGATGGTTCGTCCCGTTTTACGATAGAAATTCCACTTTGTTTGTTACGTTTCCGCCGAAAGTAAGTTGGACTAGAGCACTAAGCCTAGTTTATCTGTGAAGTCATCGAATTGTATCTCCCGAAAATTCTTATGCCTATTCCATTTCAACCTTGAGTATTACTTTTAGAACGGATAATTCATGTAACTGCCTTATTTTTATTTGATTAAATGCCAAAATAATCAAAATGAAAAAGATAAATGATATCTTAAAATTAATATAGGAAATTATATGTACACGCCAGTACCTTGAACATTGATGAACGATTTTGTGATTTTGGAGTGCATCTTAGAATGCAAAATTAACATCTAAATTATTTGTGTAAATGATAGGTATGTAGGGAATATTGTAAGTCTAAAGAAGACTGAAAAAAGACAAGACATTTTCTCCTTGCCCTTAAAACCGTTGAATACTGCTCCTGTTCTCACTATAGAAGCAGTTTATTTATTTTTCCCTAGCGTTCATTCCCAAAATATTATAGTTACACTGGCCTCCACTACTTTTTCATTTCATTCTTCAATGCATTGTGTTTGCTATATTGTAGTTGGCGTTCGAAAGTCCTCTAAGATCCAAATTATCCATCTCTGTTAATTATAAATAAGCATTTGAACAGCGTACTAGCAATTGCTAGCAAAACAGAAATTACATGACAATAAAATTGGACAAAAGTAAATATTTTGATAAACAAAGACGTGTTAAGAAGAGTAGGAGAAAAGATAAGGCTTCTGAAAATTCTAAAAGGAAGACGAGACAACTTAATCCACCATATCTTTAGACACGATAGTATGATGAAGACAATCGTCGAGGGAAAAGAGAACGGGAAGAATGGAAAAGACAGGCCTCGTATGAGATATCTACATCTACATAACACCCTGCAAGCCACCCTAAAGGTGTGTGGCAGGATATGTATATGACGAGGATGTGAAAGAACAGGATTACATCAAAATGAAGAGGTAGGCCGAAAGGATAATCGAATAAGGAGAGCTGAGCCAAGCCAATCTTAGGATTGTTGACCGATGTTGATGATGAAGTAAATATTATAAAATGACACATTCCACACCATCCCGCTGTCAGTCCACCGAAAATGTCACCAAGCCCACCAAAGTATTCCCTCGCCTCGGAGCTATTTTCTTATAAAATCTCTGGTGCCGATTATGGCCGCTATTTATCTGAGCATCTCCATCCTCTCCCCATTTCCTGTCCTCTCTCCGTCGCACCCTCCCCCGAGACTTCCTCTCCACAACCACCACTTCCTCTCAACCCACTCGCACTCCACTCCTTAATCCTCTTTCGTCATATTTCTCTCTCCGTCACACACCGCAGGGCCATTCATCCAACCCCTTTTTCCCAAGCGGGGACTAGGAGGGTGCGGGACGGAGAGAAAATTTCGGGCAGCAGTGGAAGAGGGGCGAAGGTTTTTTTTTTAATCTGGGAAGGGTGCGTCGGCCCTCGACACCTGGGCGTATCCTTCGTATTCGAGAGAGGCATTAATAACCGCCTCCGTACTCCGCCTCTTGTGTAGAGGGCGCGGCGCCTCGCTAGCGTGTGCGAGTGTGTGGACCGGGTGAAAGAGTTGGCGTGTTTTTGTGATGAATTGGACGCTAGGGTGAGGGAAAGCACGCGAGGGAAAGGTTTGAGGAGATTGTGGGGAAGTTTTGAAGGGTTGGAAACAGGAGGAGGGGTAGAGAGGGGAGGGAGGTGTCCCTTCTTGTGAGACCCGCGCTGCTAATGTGTTTGTGTCCGCTTGGTGATGCTGGCGCGGGGGCGTAGAGTCGTCTTGGAAGACGAATCGTTCCACAAGAGGAAGTCGGGGAGGATGGAGAAAAATGCCCGAAGTGGCGGGCAAAATCCGGCCGGGGCCAAGGGGGAGAGAAGAGGGCATGAGGTTGTCAAAACGCGATGATGTAAAATTTCAAAGAGGTCACCAAGTTGAAACACTTGCGAGGAAGAGTGAGAGTTTCCCCTCACGACTCTTTCTATATTGAAAAAAATTAACGCTCATACTGGAAATCGTTGACTACCCAGGAAATGGAATTACTCTGAGTTTTCCTCAGATCCTCATCAAATGCATGGGAATAATTTAAGATCCTCTTAGCTGACAGAAGGAAGATATGAGAGTTTCTGGCTAAAATGAGGACACATAGTTGGAGGTTCTAAAAAGAAACCTATTTCCACCGCATTGCAGTTTATTTACTGCACAACATACACATTTCTTTTCTACCTCAAGAATCATAAGTAAACTTTTAACCAAAATGCTGCTTATCCTTAATCTTTTCCTTAGATCTTGATTTTTCCTACTCACATTTCCATTTCTGCATTCCCATTCACACCATGACTTTATTTTTTCATTGATATGAAGTAAAATTTTTTGTTTCTCTTTCAGTGTAAACTTGCCTTTTTTCTGCCTTAGTTTCTCCGTCCTTATTTAGGCTCACATCTTAATGTAAATTTTAATCTCGTCCCCTCACGACTTCCCTCTAGCAGAATAAAATACAACACTATGCAGTCTGAACCAATTTTGTTTTGATTAATTATTTTCAGTTTTACTCTCAGCACCTGACAGTTACTGAAAGGTAAAAAATATATACTGTAACATAAATAACATAAGCTTTTTCTAATAATTATATATAAACGCGCATTACAGTTTATTCTTCATGATCTGTCTTCTTTGCCTGTAAGAAAACCCAATATTTGCCCTGAAACATCCAAGACTCCAACAAAATCCTAAGGATGACCGGCTAAGTGGTCTAATGACATAAAAATCTTAATGCAATCAGCTCCTAAAATATTTATATTTCCCTAACCTACATAAACAACTTGTTGTGCATCATCGCCTAACAAAAGACTAAATTACCATCGGTAACAAAATCGGACTTCCGTTACTAACTTTACCCCAGGTCGTTCTTTATTACAACACCTATATGACCTTGTACATTTCGTAAGTCTTCCACATCACCTACTTACGACGCCTTCAATTTCATTTTTCTTCTTCTACTACGCCGAATGACCCATAAGTTTCGTCCAAAATAATATTCATATATACCGACTATACCACTTTCATGAAGTAAAGACAAACCTGCACTTTAGTACCTCTTTTAATTTAATTTCAGGTAGCATGTCAAGCGTTTCTATCCATGCCCTACACTTAAAACCAGAGAAGTAGTGCTTCTATATACTTGATCAGGTTATTTAGGCATTTGGATGCAAAAATATATCCAATCATACAATATGCTAAAATATTGTGAGTATATTAAGACAAACTGGGCCTAAAATTGTAAAATGTTCGTTAAATGTTATTGTTCTGAAAATGTAAGTAGTAATTAATAAATGTAATTGTTCCGTTCAGGACTTTAAGTAGCTAACTTACATACAACTGCTAGCAAACGCAGCCTACCAAGGATCATCTGCTACAGATAGTTCAATTAAATACGCGCAACTTCGTTAATATCAATAATAAATCTTTTGAGTAAATTACGTGACTGATCAAAGATACTAACGTTAATTGAAAGCAAAAGTTACGACAGGTATATTTTGGTCATGTTTTATATTGGAAATATTCTACTGAAAATTTTATGTGTAATTTACCAACGGATATTAATCACTATCAATGGATATGTAATTATAGACAATATATTTGAATATAGCCAGTTTCACTTAATATTTTATCAAAAGGTTAAATGTCATCATTGAAACGGCACTCAACTGTATTCTTCTATCAGCTAGCTTCTTCATACAAACGTAATTATTCACATTTCACCACTCGTATCTCATAACTCATCCGAAATCTTCCTTAAAGGTACTCCACCACTTTTCCCTTAATGACTTATCCACTATTATGAACGATTGGGTCTCAAATGAGTGCAATAATATATTCTCTCTCTTTTCAGAATATTCAACAAAATAATGGATTGCGAACTAGCCGCAAAAAAACATTGTTTCTAAATTCCCTATAATTTAGGAACCACTGCCACACTTACTCGGTCGCTCCATTTAATCGTCATAATACTTCTGTGTGGCCACGTTACGAATTTTTCCAATCTTGCTTTTGCTACGGCTGTTTCTGCAAACAACTCGAGGACAAAAAGAGTATTGTCCATGGTTACAAATGCATAATAATTTAACATACCAATAAATTTATCAAAGATTCTGGATCTGGACTTAAAGTGCATCAATGCTATAATTAAAACTCGAGTTAAAATGCCCTGAAAACTGTAAAATAAAGAATTATAATTTTAGTCATAACACTGAACATTGGGTAAGACGAGGCTCACCACTTCTCTATACCCTTATTAAATGTCCGATACTAGTAGAAATGATTTTAAAAGTCCGTAGACTGATCAGAAACAAGTCCTAAAATCCACCAAAGTCATAGAAGAGGAGAAAGTGTTACTAAAATGGCAAAGAAAACTTAAAGTTCGTGATATTTACAATGAACACTCTGAAGAGAGGAAAAATAGCTCTTTCGTATAAGAGCAAGAGACACATTAACTTCACTCTCTCTTCCAAAACTCTACACGGCATCAGGAACGCCGACAAAATCACTGAATCACGCGGGATGCGACGGAAGATGATTATAGCCCCCTCGAGAAAACACGAGAGTAGATAATTTCACTCATAGGAGGTAAATAAATACATGTGTCAGCCACATGAGGAAAAAAACCCGAAGAAAGTAAGCGTTTCGGAGAACGGGGAAAAGAAGACAACTTAACATTTCCATAGAGTTTACCGCCGGCTTCTTTGAGGGCGGCTACAAACAAAATACGAAGATGGGAAAAAAATAATAATAAAAAGGGGTTGCCGGAGGCGACCGACTCACCCCCTGCTCCTCCTCCTATCCACATAATGTGTTCGCGCCGATCCTTTCCCCCACTCGTCCATACGTCATCACCACACGACTGAACCTCCGCCCCCGACACACGTCAAACCGTCTTTTCGCCCCCGGGGCGCGGCGCGGGCGAGAAGTGAAGGGTGTGGTGGGGGGAGTTGTCATAAGGGGGAGGGGGGCATTAAGAGAGGAAAGCTTGCACCCAGCCTTTAACCCCTAGGAGGGGACCTGGAGCACGCCCCGCGTATTAATGCGCGGGCAATGTGTCAAAATAGGGCACGGAGGGGGGAGGGAAGAGGGGGAGGGAGAGGGGCGTGTTTGGACGGAAGGGGAGGCGGGGGAATGCTAATAGGATGGACGAAAGAAGAAGTGGAATCGCTCCCTTCCAGGGAGTGGCTTGGAGATGTTTTGACGGTGGGGGGGAGGGAGGGAAAAAGACTTGCACAAAAAGCATGAGCTCCCGTCTCCGCTTCCCTTTCAAAGCCTTTGATAAGATCATATCTGTGACCGAGTGTTTGATGCTTTGGATCTCCGGCATCATGTTGCCCCCTTGAAAGAAATAGGCGCGTATCCTCGTGGTGGGATTCATGGCAGAGAATCAGTTTCTCTGTTGCGCTTGCACACAAGAGTAAACCTACTTGGAGCGCAACGTCAAGATGCTTGAGTGGAGGAAAAAAAAACGGCGGATCGATATACTTCCCTTCGTACATCGAGATATTTACTAGTTTCTTCGACGAAAACACCTGATTTCTTTATTAATGAGGTGAATTATATGTATTGCAACGACATTAATTGCATATTTTTAAGCGACTTACTCTTAGGAACACTTCGTATAATATTTGACGAATACGGACTATCGTTGGCATCTGAACACTTCCTTTACACCGTACAATGGAAGCAAACAATATAATTTCTTGAATCGAACAGCGCTGGCTGTTCCATTTCCTAATTGATACATTAATTAATGTAAACTAATCGCGTATAGCTCGGTCCACCAGTTCTAATAATAATAAGCGGATGACAGGCAATACAATTCTGATGGCGTTTTTGAGAGTATTCCGTGAAATAACGAGGAAATATAAGCTTCCATAGGTTCTATCCCCAATGAAATGAACCCCAACTGGAAGAAATAATTCCTATGTTTTTTCTTTAGGTAATACTCCATTCTGACACTATTTCTGCTTGTTTAAGGGTGTAACTTTGTGTAAATCCATTACAGAGTTAAAAAAACCTTCAGTTATTTTCCACTGATAAGTTTGGAATAAAACCTTAACATGGTTTCAACATCTGCACGTAATTTTCAAAGGCTCTCTCAAGGGAGCAAAAACATACCAATGGAAAAAATAAAGGTTTTATTTACACCATTATTGTATGCTTATGTCCAAAATGCTTCGCTGGGACCTTTGCTTATCATTCCCTTCACGTCCGTGTCAAATCATAAGACTCGCAAGCAAATGAGGACTACTGCCTAATCTTTGACTAAATGCCACTCAATTATTGAGTAACGATTTCGGATAACTGAGCAGAACTGTTCATCCTAAAATTATTTGGGATACAAAAAGTGATCGGTGTGTAAAAACAAAAAAAACCAACCACTCCAATCACCCGAATTTACGCATTGGTTAAATATTACGCAATAAAGTTTTTTACCTCCAAAGGAATGATAAAATTCGCCGAGGGTATTTTCCGACAACTTGGGATGAAGTGCATCAATCCTTAGTGTTTCCTGTCCACCGGTCAAAAATGAGTTGAAGATATTATAAAAATGAATAGCAATCCACAATGACTTAAAAACCGCCTGCTTTTTCCATTTCTGTTTAGTATGTACACACCAGTGCGAGGGAAATGTGTTCCTTAGGCCAACACAAATAGGAGCGCATCCTCCCGAGATTCCTCATGGTTGTCCGCGCGTCCATAACATAAGCGAGAAACATATGATGGGACGACTGTAGCAACTCAGCTGCCAGGATCTTCACCGGAAGGAGGGGATTGGAGTCATGAGAGAGGCTGGAGAGCGAGAGAGGAAGTGGGGTGAGAGGAGGGAGTGGGGGCATGAATGGGGTGGGTGGAGGTGGAGGTGGAATGCCTCGACTAATGGGGGATCAAGGGGTGAGAGGGAGGTCGCTGATTAAGGAGCAGCATGAAAGATGACAGGTATAAATAGAGATGGGAGAGATGGGGCGATGGAGAAGCTAGCGTGGGATGAGAGGACAGAGAGACCATCTACGTGGCGAGGATTCTATTGAGGTGGCCTTCAAAAAATTAATAATGTCTTCCACTTCAAAGCAACCATTATCACAGCAAGAAATGGAGGAATTGGTTTATTAGCACCTTTACTACCATGCTTTTACCCTGAGATTCCGCACTGGAATACCGAAAGGGTTATTTCAGCAATGCACCGGTCTCCAATAATTGGTTACCGTATAAAGAACTAGTTATCCCGGTAATGCAACCAGCTAAGGTCATTTATACCATTTAAGATGGGTACGTACATTGGGTTACAATAAACAGAGAAAGAGTGGAATGAAACCCGACGTCAGTATTGCCCTACTCTAAACGAAACGTGGTCAAACCCCCATTCAAACAATTGAAATATCTTCGAAAGATCACCCAATTGGGGGCTGGTATACCAATGAAAAATCTGCCTCAGTCAGGATTTGGAGCCGCGCCTTTGGGATGGGAAGTCAGTACTCTACCCAAAACACCAACTTGATGTAATGAACACTTGACGTACTCCGTAGTTAGGAGGATAAGATAAACTGCGGACACTTAACCAACTGTTGCGCAGTGCAGGCTAATGCCGACGCCAGATTTCTCCATGCCCGTCCCTCATTCCCGAAAATATTTTAACTTTTACCCTGTTACCAACATTTCTTGATGACGCATATGACCAATCAGTCACTTCCTTCGAATATTTCATAGCAAAATCAATAAATAATGAGGGTACATAGGACTCCAGCATAAAAACAACAAACACCAATCAAGGATCTGCTTGATCGGACCGAAAATGCTTCTCATCCACCATATTTCTTTCCACATCACCCAAAATTTGAATATGAAAACGTCATCTGAGAAGGCAGAAAATTCTTTGTACTCAAACATTTCCCATTTTAACAAAGGTTCGGCTATTCAATTACGAAGTATTTCGTGTGCAATAAAAGAAAATAATTCTGTTTGGTACAGAGTAAATGAATTTGAATTTACGTTAACATAATCTTTCTTATTTTACACCTCAGAAAAGTTAGATGGAAGCCGTTTCAATTATTGCAGATGAGAACTTTTCTGGTGCATCATTCGCTAAAAAGCAAGATGGGGCAAAAGTAATAGACTTAACTGGGGGTGCCGGGAAAGATTTCAGTGCGTAACCTATAGATAGAAGGGCATATCCAATTTTTGTCATATCAAAGGAATTCCTTATAATAGGTGATTTATTTGTCCATGTTTCCAGATCATTGAAGATACAAAGATAAATGAATCATATAAATATAAGTTTTGCCTCAGACTTCAACTAGTTTCCGGTGACGGTGCAAATGTGAACAAAGTTGATGGCATGTAAACGCGCATTTCCACCTTTCAAAATAAGCATGCTATGAGAAATCGAGTAAATATTGCCTTGCCATGTCTCAGTTCCTGAGATGATATTCCAGGTGAATATACTTACATATTTCTATGACTCACAATGTGTAGCACATGAATAAAGAGCACTATTATTTTTTAATTGGCTCTACGAATGGGACGAGTTAGGAGTTCTAAAAGACCTTAAGCTTAGCATCATTAGTGGCGCTAAATCCCTAGTGATTGAGGATGTTGTATCTACTACTACCTATCGAGCAACTATTGTTCATTTTCCAGCTTTCTAACAACGTTTTACATTTTTTCCTTTCTGCAAAACCATACCTTTGGGTAAGCAAAGAAAACCCAGAAATGAGGACTACAAGTATAGGTTCTTTTTAATGTGCCATATGAGACAAATAATGAGGGGTGCGTGTTTATCACAATTTTAACATATAAATACCTTGCTTTCTGCATATTCAAAAGGAGCCATGGCAATTGCGAACAACATAAAAACTAAATGATTAGCTTCTAAGTTAGCATTTTCCACGAAAAAGATTTTTATAGCATGACTCCATTTGATAATTGTATCTGATAACCTTGAAATTTCTTCCATTAAATAACCACCGTGGGATTGATTCTACCGGATGTAATAGAATGTATTTTAATTTCTACAACTGTACATCGGTATCAAATAATGGAGTTTGAAAAATATTTTAAATACTTATCGAAATGATTACCATTGCAGGTAAAATCTCATATGAGAAGGATGAATGCTGAGAAAAATAATATCTTCAGACCTTAGCCTACAACGTATCTAGCCTAAATAAGTTTACTAATATAAGAAGCAACTAAGGTCTAACATAAAATAAAACATCGCTATCTTTCAGAGAAAATGTCGACAACACTTCTACCTCTAGCTCATGGAGTCGCGCACCTCACCACTTCTCCTAATCGGTTGCAACTCTTACATTAACATCATCAAGCCGGCCGACCACTCTCCCATCCATCGCTCGCCACTCCCTCATCCCCCCCAAAAGTTAAAACCCTTGACGAGATGAAGTTGTTTCTCCACACCACGAGAGGTGTAAGGAAGAAATGGAGAGGCACATAAAAAGATTGAAAGAGGTGGGAAACGTGTGAGGGTCAAGCGCTCTCGCACGCGAAGGGTAGCTACGGAGGGGAGGAGCGTGGCTTACTTGTTAGCCGTCAACACCCTCCATCTCTCGCTTCGCTCCAACGGAACGTGGTCCTTCATCCACGCCAACGGATCGGACAGCGGCGTGGTTCAAGCTCTCATAAGGACCGCCTCGCCGCGGCTCCATTCACACGGACGTGAGAGCACAAACACAAACAAGGAACAGGGCAGTCGTCCCCGAGCAACGTAACCTCTGGACCCCTGCATCTCCTCCTCCCTAATTCTACTCGCCCACCGTATTCCCTTGGCTCACTCAACGCTCTCTTAAGCTGCCGGCGCCCTCCGACACAGTGTCTCTCGACGTCGTGACCTTGCCAAGATGATGGACGCGGAGTCGTCTCTCGCAGGAGGAAAAAATCGCGTCTCTTAGGGAACGCTCTATGGCCCGGACTAAGAATAAACTTGGGACCGCATGTTCGCCCCTCGAGATATGCGGCGTCGTCGGGGATATTTGTCGCTTCTGTTATGAAATCTGGTGGGATTTATTATCCGTGCCGCAGGGTAAGTTTGGGATCACCTGCGTTTTGTTCTAGCCAAATGAAGCTGTCGGGAAAATTAAATACGCTGGCTGAGAACCTAGGCGGAGTGAGAGGAGGCTGGGCCGTAAAAATGGAATCAAGATATATAATATAAGCCTCACAGGAAATTTTTTATTTCTTTTAGTTG
The DNA here is from genome assembly GCA_933228895.1 of Platycnemis pennipes. NCBI lineage: Eukaryota > Metazoa > Arthropoda > Insecta > Odonata > Platycnemididae > Platycnemis > Platycnemis pennipes. Next base: position 119,761,963 of record OW121850.1, read on the forward strand.
TTCAACACGCCATCGTTTGGATTTGGAGTTAATATGTTTTATTCGGTAGCTCGCTAATTTTATTCGTAAATCCTGATCTTCAGATTTATTTGAATGATCGTGCAGAAATATCTGAAACCAATAAAAATCACACCATTTGCAGATGCAAAAGATAGCTGGGTGGTGATAAAAATATCCTTTTGGGGATGGAGATAGAGTAATCATTGTGTACGTGTGATTCTTGATCGTGGTATCACATTTATTCGCATGGGACTGAAGCGTGAAGGAATACTAGTCACATAATTTAGGTTCTCCGACTTTCTTCGAGGTTCTCGTTTAGGTTCTCGCTGTCTAACCCTAATGAACTGCAAATATGCTATTCCTAACCGAGGCTGGATTCGACCCCTTGACCTTTGGATTACCATGTGGAATCTAGTTACCGTCTGGCTGCCGCGACTGAAGGGCTGCTCTCTCCCCCCTGCAATTAGTCCTAAGCTTCCTCAGAGGTCTAATTACAAAGTTCTTAATTTTAAGACTTGCCTCGTGTATCATTCACCCCGTAGAAAACCTTTAGACACCTTCAATCACAATGAATACAATGCACAGTTTTTTTTATTAGAAAGATTTAAGACGCTATATCAGTATGCGAGACAATTGCGCACAATTCTTCCCGAATGCAATCAAGCTAGTAAATAATGAAACACATTATGTAAGCCAGCTATCATACGCAATTAGGATATAATTATTGGCACAGTTGAAAAATTGTTCTAAGTGCCTAGGGGCGGCTTTGACCGAACTTCACGGAAGAGGGAATACTTATGATTATTTATAAGTTATCGTACCATTCTTATGCCATACTTTAGAGGATATCTGCTCATCATAGAAGATATCATGCCTGTCTATTTAATCCATAGTTGCAGTATGAGGAAGTATACACATTTACTCACCCTGCTACTTCTATGGGTTCCATAGCACACAAGACCGTCCTCTATACCCTAAAACTCGAAACCAACAAACGGACTTTTAGGTACATTTTCTGGTGTCTGGTAACATAATTCTAACGAATCCTATCCAAAAAGATTAAATTACATATCAGAAGACAATTTAACTGAATTACAATGATTAAATATACGGGTATTATATCAAGCATACTTACTAATTGTTGATTTTGACTAATTTAAGATCGTGAAAGACTTCAGTGCTCTTTAAAGCATATAAAATACTAAATTTGCAATCACCAAGATGATGCCCAACAGTTATATTTCTGATAAGTTTATACACCTGTAAGTACAATATTTACGTGAACCCCGTTACCCTTTTCAGTCTTAAGAGAATGCTCAGCGCAAGACCACTTCTTACGTCTGGGCTATCGAGCAAGCAAATAAAGAAGTAAATATAATGGGACGACTGGCTCAACTTTTTTCAAACATATGCCTCAAGTGAAGGAGATATTATAAGCCAATTCACTTTAGTAATTCTGATATTTCATTGCCTTTCTATTATCCCATTGTCTTTCTGCACAGATGATTTCTAAAGAATTTTTCACTGGCATAATATATATTACCACTCCTTATTTATAAAAGTATTATATATCAATAAATCTAAGGCAATGAACGAAGTGATTTTTTGATCCAATCGCATGGGACACACATCTGCCTAGCTGGATCCTAAGGTACTCATGATAATATTTTAAACACCCAGCACATTCAGTTCGGTGAATTTCAAGTTTGCGCAGCCATTATATTGTTAGATATTACAGGCCAGGGTGGGTCTGGAGGGAAACAGAGTAAGTGAGGAGAGAAACCCGGAGCACGGAATAGCTGTACTCAAATAAAGCCAGATCAGTACGCCTCCAGCTAACAGATTGATCTCTCCATGGAATATAAACGAGGGTAGGAGTACAACAATATACACGACCATTCCCGGGATTCAAACCCCAGTTCTTGGAACAGGAAATCTTTACTCTAGCACAACAGCAACTTTATCATGGACGTTATTGCCATTCCTATAGGTACCGATTGTTTCCATTGGTGTTTGCAAAACCACAATGTTTTAAAAGACCTTTATGATAATTCATTTTTAACAAGGCAGTACTATACGAAAGATATCTTGGAACATAAAAACGTAACATTAAGGAAAATAACATAAATCGTGTAACTTTGGCACCATATTTAAAATAAAATAAGTAATTTAATAGGATGGTATCTTGCTTATGCATATATATTCATTCATGTCCTAATATGGGTAGTTTACATTTTAATACAAAACACTACAAAACTACTAGCTAACGTAGTGGCTCTAAAAGAAAAACATTTAAAACGTTCCTCAGTCACTGATGTATTTATTTAGACGATTTTTCCCTAAATTTCTCATCAAGACATATTTTATAATAATCTTTGCCCAAGTACTAAATTTTAGCTACAACGTTTTCAAGTTGAAGGTTTTTACTCTCGTTTCAACAAAAATATACTACTTTGTTAAATCGTTATATACATTCAATATTTAACGTAGTGCGTTATATATTCTGCGTATGTTGTTAATATTTTGGTATTCAATTGTGTATGATTCTTCCAAGTGTTTTTGCCACTTAAAATAATAAACTGCATTACGCCGAATTTAAAATTACCTTAGACCAGTAGAGGAGGTACCAAGTTGTCCACAATATAAACTTTCATGCGACGAACTGGGAACTCGACATTACCTCCAAATGGTGTAAACATTGTGACTAGGAAACCGCTGAAATATTCCTGCCACCTCCGGGATTCAGTCACAGGTTCATGCCTGAAAAAAGGTGAAACGATTAGAATTGGGCAGAATGAAGTATACCGCGTCAGAGCGACTACCCTCCTAAACAGAAGGCAGTTCTATATCTCACCCAACAGACGAATCACTAAACATTGAATTCTATCGACGCGGAATCGATTTGCTGAGTCCAATGAAATATCTTCCAAGGTACGAACCCTAACCCCAAGTTGATAAACCAGTACTTTTTCAAGCATAAATATTCGCGACCGTCTCACCATTGCACTTCGGTAGGAAAGAGATAAGGATAGAAATGGAAGGGAGTAGAAGAAGGGTGAAGAGAAACCTGGCATAAACATTAGCCTCCTCTCAACAAAATGCGCCAATGGGAAGAGAGCCATATGTCCTATCAAACGATTGGGGAACTGAAATAGTGTTAATCTCCACACAGCCCCAAGAAAGGGCTCTAATGAATTTTCTACGGGATTTTGACATCTGCCTCCAAGGGTGGATAGGATCCAGTACTTTTCCCACCTATTCCTTGGGTCTTTTATAATGCATGAATATCCATGATCGACACCCAGATCAATCTATCTGTGGTTTCTACCCGCACTTGTTGGAGCTTTATAGGGAGAGGAAAAATAGAGGAAGAGAATACTAGGGTGGGAGAAAGAGTGGAGGGAAATCTGGCGTCGTTATTAGCCCGCTTACAGCGAAAGGTGCCAAGGAACCACTGCTGAATCCGACGTACGGAGTACTGTACTCAAATGCTTTCTACAAAGCGCTCAAGTGGGGGCCGGTTCACCAATGAAAAAAAATCCACTGCCGGATTTCGAACCCGAATCATCTGGGTGGGTGGTCAGAACTCTAAACATTCCACCAACCCGGCCCCTTAATTTTGTACATTTAAATAGAAGTAATTTCCTGTAATTTAGGGGCAAGACGAAACAATTTTCTCAGTTACTCAATTATATTTCATGGAATTTCATATGGTGAGAGGACACATGAATATTTAAGGATGGGTTGCTGAAAAAGTGTTGTTTCTAATGCGTATTAATATGAATAAAGTAGTTTTTTTCCAACTACTCTTGACGGGAGTTCGGGAGGACTGCGACGGAAGCGTCCTTGCACGGTGCTGCCCTCTGTCAACCGCTTCCTCCGGCTCGCTGCCCCTCTATCCCCCTCCCACGGCCGCAGTCTCCAGCCCCCGACAATCCTCCCCCTCCTCCACCCGCCGAGAAACAAACGCAGCGCCCGCCCTCCAAGCCCGGCCAAGGGGAGAGGGAGGGACAGACAGCCGCCGCCGCCGCCGCGCTGCCTGCGATCAGCGTCCCCTCCCGTCGCATCTCTCGTTGCTGCTACCGCCACGTCGTCCCCCCCCTCCCCCCCTTCCCACCTTGGCGCTACCCGTCCTGCCCTCCTTCTCCCCCGAGGGATAAAAAGAGAGGGAAAGAAAGAGTGTAAAAAAAACAAGACTCTTCCCCAGTCCGCATGTGACGCGCAAGTCCCCTTCTCCACGACATTCATTCTTTTCATTTCTCGAATCCTGACGCCATCCATTCTCCAGGCATTCCCTAAACGCCCGACATTATTCATGATCTCTCTCTCTCTCTCTCTCTCCCTACCTCTCTTCCATTCCTCGCTCCCCAGCATAACATTCTGTGGCGAAAAGATTAAGGCGCGGGGCATCTTTGGTTTTGGGTCACCCAGGTTCCGTGGCTTGGGAACGATAGGAGAATGTCTCTACGTTTTTTCCCGGATGAGGCGTGTATCAAAGGTCCCGTCCGGTCCTTTCGATATTAATCCGGCGATCGAAGCGACGAGACGATATATTTTTCGAAATGTCAGCGGAAAAAATATGTTGGTGTGAAGGTGATGAGTATGATCAGTGGCAAAGGCTTTATCTCGCCGCTGATGGAAAGAAATCTTATACTTTCCCACCACTCGGCAACCCACTGGGTTCTAACGGTGGGAACTGTCACCCAGAGCGTCGCCTACTCTTCTTCAGTAAGCAAAGCGCCGAGCATAAATTGTTCCGAAGATTCTTAAAAGACATATTCCTACTCATTAAGAACAACACGTGGTGTTTTCGCAAGCGCTGAAAAACGTTACCTACGATTACTCCCAGAGCCTATGATGAGATGACACAAAGCCCCGTGGGGTGGAGTGTTGGACTACTGTCTGGAGGTACAACCTTCGAATACAGGAGAGGACTAGGAGAATCTCCAGTCAAAATGAAGCTGTGATTTTCTGAATAACAAAACTTTCTGGGAACATGTGCGCACCACAAGAAAATGAACTGATACTCCTAGTCTCAATCGTGCGTGCATACGTCATCGAACTACTTGTTAGGAATTGGTGAACTCTACCCTAACGAGCCAGGCTACACTTCAAAAAGAAAAATGTAGCTCATCCTTGACTGAATAACAAATATGAAAAGAGATGAATGGAGGTGCAAAAAAAGATAAGCTATTGCACTCTCAACTACTTTTTCTTGGCTACCGTGGTTTGTCGTGGAATTTTCCACACATTTTATATATCGAAATTGTTAAATGGGTACGAATATTGAGGTGTACTGAAAAATGAAGGGTTCTAGAATTCATTCCGATCTCTTTACCAATAACAGATTAAGTCGTCTTACAGGCATCATTAATATATTGAATCGGGGTATTGCATCCACAAGCTCATTACAAGTTTGAAGATCGAGCGGTAGAATTACTTTGAGAAAGGATATGCCACTAAAAAGTTAAAAAAAACAGAAAGATCAACTACCATTGTCAACGAATGATGAGTCGGAATAAGCTAATTTTCCTCACAATTGTTTTCAACATGAGATTGCAAATATTATGCGGTGTAACTATCGCAAAAAGAGAGAGACTGATAAAATCAACAAGTTGAAGAGTAGAAGGAATATTTCGTGTTCCGGGAATAAAATACAGCAAGAAGAAAGTAACCAGCGCTTAAGTCCGACTAGAGTATGTATGTAAGTTTTTATGATTCTCTTTCCTCCCACTCTTCTTAGGACGGCGTCAAACCAATCCTAGGATTGGTTTGACGCAGATTTCCACTCGATTCTTCTATCGGCCAATCTTTTCATTGTGACATAATTCTTCTCTTTTACATCCTTCACCACCTGTTCCATGTATCTTATACGAGGCCTGCTTTTCCAATCTTCCCGTTCACTTTTCCCTCGACGACTGTCTTCATAAGGCCATCGTGTCTTATGATATGGCCGATTAAGTTGTCCCTTCTTCTTTTTAGAGTTGTCAGCAAACTTCTCCTTTCTCTCACTCTTCTTAAGAATTCATCGTTACTTACTCGGTCGATCCATATATTTATTTCTCGGTCGATCTTCATTATTCTTCTGTAGCACCACATTTCGAATGTATCCACCCTTTTCTTCTCCACAGTTGTCAACTCCCATACCTCACTGCCGCAAAGAAACATACTCCAGATGTATGTTCTTATGCATTGTTTCCTAACTTATACGCTTGCATTTCCAGATGAAATTAGAATCTTCTTTTGATAGAATGCCCTCTTTGCCTGAGCTATTCTACTCACTATTTCTTTTTTGCTTCGTCTATCGTTGGTTACTCGGCTCCCCAAGTAACAGAACTGTATTACCTCTTCCAGATTTTGCATCCCTAGGTTAACGGTTTTGGCCTCTTCTCTCTTGCTGCACACCATTATCCTAGTCTTCTTTTTATTGATCTTCAGCTGATATCTGGCAATTGTTTTTTCATGGTTATTAGAATCTTATTGGGATCCCTCTCTGACTCTACCATGAGTGCTATGTCACCAGCGAATCGCAGCATACTATTTTTTTCTCCGTGGATATTCACCCCAGAAGCCTTCTCTTTGATTTCATTGTTGGCTCTCTCAATGTAAACATTAAAAATTGCAGGAGACAGTGCACAGCCTTGTCTTACTCCTGCCATTATTCTTGCTTCTTCATAGCTGGGTCCAGATTTTATCACAGCTACTTGGTTTTTATACAAACTGTGGATAATTCTTCGATCAATGTAGGACACTCCAATTCCTTTCAGAAGTCCAAGAATTAAGTTCCAATCCACGTTGTCAAAAGCCTCTTTTAAATCCACAAATGAAATGTAGATCGGTTTGTTCTTCTCCATTCTCTTCTCTATGAGCAGCCTAAGGGGCAATATTGCTTCTCTTGTATCCTTAGGTACTTTTCTTGAATCCGAATTGATATTCATCCAGGAACTCCTGAGCTTTTCGTTCTGTCCTTCTGTAGATGGTGATTGTAAATATCTTCGATGCATGTGTTGTCAGGCTTATAGTCCTAAAATTCTCGCATTCTTCCGGATTTCTTCTATTTGGGAAGAGGAATTATGATGTTAAAATTCATATTCAGACAATTTAGCTGCAGGTGTTACTATTTTTTACGACTACCATTTCCAATATCTGGTAAATTTTCAAACAATTTCTTTCATTTTTTTGTATCGCAAAAGAAAATATCTATTTTCAAGCGTCATTTATAAGTATTTAGACAATCATGTCTCAGAATTTTGAGTGTAGTAAAATTTAACAGTAAAAAATTGTTCTTCTAAGGTGTGAACGATCTCACAGATCAAATATCCGTGGTAATGGACGTAGCGTGTATTCCGGCTCACGTTAAATACAGCGAATATAAAACATTCTTGAAACAACCACACACGCGAAACATTGGCAAGGCGTTTTTTAATTGAGTGCTTGTAGTGAGCCAAGTGTAATGACAACTGATTTTACCGTCTTCCTACTAAGTCACCCACTTCTTGGTACATATCAATAAACTAATTCCGATATATTTTTTCAATGTCAGCCAGTCTTCTGATTCTGAGGATATAGCAATGAACTGGTAAAATTCTCATGGCTCAAAGCAACTCTTTTTACGTAAATTGAAGTATAAATCATGGTTTGTTAACTGTTCCCTTGCCCAAGGAGCCTCTTTCTTGTCGCAAGAGATTGTTTGCAAACAGTCACAGTGGGTGAATTGAGGACCTAGGATACTAAACACTTTTGAGTTTATCCTAAGAAGTATTTTATTTTTAAACGCTGATATAGAGGTAACTTCTGATAGAAAGACAATTGAAAAGCATAAATGGTGACAGCAGCTCAAAATAGAATTTATACTTGGTAATTACACATGGGTAAAAAGGGTTACTACGCATTTTTCATAAAATCATCATGCATATGGAAATTGCATGAAAATACGCTCTCAAAAAGAGCAGTTTATGCTGAAAAATCATCTTAAACGACTCATTTGATACCAAGCCAATGCCCATATGTTACTTTAATTCTCCACAAAGAATATGATTGAGCCTTTCAAATAAAGGTTGGTGGGAACGTGGGACAAGCCATTTAATTAACATTATATTCTTTAATTCCATATCGCGTTGGCGCATAAACTTTTCTATTTATCTATATCTCTTGAATATTTTAAAAATCGATTACATTATTTCGAACTATGTTATTCACTGACGTAAATAAACCTTCCCGCACAGGATTCAATTGCATGGATAATAAAATGTTTCTGTAATAAAAATTGTGATTCCTAAAGCTGACTGATGTTTTCTCTAGAGGTTCATGAGATGAATCAATAAATCCAGGAACATTAATCTTTTCAACAGTTGTCTGGCTATTATGCCATTTTCCTAACACACCGGTTGTTTATGCGGCTGCCGTCCATTAATACTGAACCCGAGTGAGCTTCATAGATTCGAATGAACCAGCAAAAGGAAAAGGGGATTTCATCCGTAAGGCAAAATGATTTATACTAGAGATGAAGATGACTTGACTTCATAATGTGAAAAATAATGGCTTTCTCAGTTGCTGGGGTGAAAATTAGCTCGGTCGGAAAATCAAAAATGATTTGGAAACGGAATTGAACTCAATTCATCCGTGCCTGTAACAAGGCGCGAAGCAACGGACAAAGCGTCGATTCAGACAGCGTGTAAACGGCCGGAGCTCCCGCCCGCAAATCGTCCTTCCCGACAAACAATGGAAGCTTCCTCCATCAATCATGACTCGCTTAAAATAACGTCATCATCGTCCGCTGGACTACAAAAGTGATGGCAGCTAGTTTAAAGCGTAAAAGCGAAAACCCGCTGGACGCACGCGTTTACTTCAGGAAGCCTCAGGAAATGACTCGGGCCCGACAACCGAACTCGATTTCGCAAGTTTTACATCGGAATCGGCAGAAGACCGCTCCTGTGAATTTCTTTTCTCCATATTTCTCCCAAAAGCCCTACGTCGGCCGCGATGGATCCCCTTTCACAGCTGTTGGCCATTATTTTCATTATGGCTAACAATGTTTTTGCTCCGCTAATCCTTTTCGCAAGTTCAAAAGCTCCCTTTGTGAGCGGGTTCCTACGTGAAATTCGTGCGTATGCGTCTGTGTCGCAGACGAAATGTTCCTTCCACTTTCAAATTTCCGGTATAAAATTTAATTTATACTCGTCCGTTCCCTTTTTTTTATGCACGCCTTCTATTTTCGCCCGTCCCCCCTCCTCCTTGTTTCTCTCCCTCCCGGGTCAACCCTGAGAGGGGGAGAGAGAGAGAGAGAGAGAGAGCCCTTTAGCCCTCATCCCCACCTGACGACCCCGTCCCGTTCCACTCAGATCTCCTCTCCTTCCTCCCCCCTTCCTTTCATCCCCACCTCACTCCTAGCAGAGCTGTCGCCGAAATTCTTTCCGCCACCTTTTGTTTGCTTTAATTATGCACCCTTTTCTTTATTTCTACTCTCCCTCCCTCTTCGCTCGCCCTCCCACCTCACTCTCTCGTTTCGTCTACCAGGAAGCGACGGCATGAGTCCCTCCATCCCTTTTTATGAAAAAAGGGTCCAAAAGGGGGGATTATTGGAAGGATAGTCTGGTGGGGTGGACGTGGCATCTCGGCTCTCCCTCCAACCTCCGCGCCAACATGACCCTTGATAAAAAAGGAAACCTCTCTGGCTGAACCCCCGGTCCCCTCATCCCCCCCACAAATCGTCCTCATTTCCTCTTCCTATTAACGGGCTCCCTTCCACTATTTTTGCCTTTCTCTACCATTCCAATCCGATGGATAAGCAGGTGTTTTATTCCTGGCACGCCGGGAAGTGGACGAGGGATGGTGATGTGCCCTGTTAATGAGCCGTACACAAAAAAGTCCCGTGAGGGATTAGAATCATATATAAATTTATATAACTAACCCAGTTTGTAAAGAAAATCTCAACTCCAAATATCACTCCACCCAGCAGACATCTGTTGAGTTGTAAACGTGAATCTGTCAGTGGTTTGAAGGAGGACTGTGAATGTGATCCTGTGCCTCGCGTTTGGGTGCATAATTAATTGGGACTAAAATAGAAATGGGCAATTAATAGCACCTACGCAATAAATATGATCCATCAAGAGAACGCATGGCATAGGGTTTTATAACAACCTGCTTAACTGGGGGAGCGTGAAACATAAATGTGTCCAAAGTCTATGCACGTACTAATTTTCTCCTAGGATGTTGGGGGAATAAATGATGCCGATAGAGACATTATATTAGTACTATCCATTTTAAATCTAGTGTACCAGTTCTGGAGTAGAGCAACAATTCAAATCATTATCTGAGAGAATAGTCATTATTCTTTATTTATCTATCACTTACCAGCCACCGATTACTTTATATTTATATTTATTAACCATTCCCCCTTAGAATCAAAAATCGTTTTTCCAGAACAAAAAATATCCACGTCACACTTTCATGCAGCACGTTTAATATCCTGTTTGACACCTTGCGCCTTACCACCCGAACCCTCCAACATGACACTAATTAACGGAACTATAGACGCAAACAAATTTCGCTGCTTCGTGTCTAATATTCACTTGCAACTGCTTTGATACAATAATCATAAAAATCAGAAGAAAATTTTTCCCGGTAAAATGCATATACATAAGAGCATCAACTATGTTATTTCTTGAATCTCAATAATTTGCCCTACAAGAGGGCCTAAACAAATAGTGTGAAATGAATACACTGGATGAGAAAAAAGGGAATAGCCACCACCGTTATTATAAATGTCACATAATATGGATTGAAACGTAATCGAATAAATATGAATGTGGCCTCCAATACCTTTTCATTCATGCATGTTATTTCCTAAGTCGAAGGGTTCAATAAATTATTTGTCATTACAAGGGTAGAAAATTATAAGATTGGTTTGATGCTACTCTCCATTCCATTTTATTATTAACTAGACTCTTCATATTTGCATAATTCTTTTCTTTCACACCGTTAAAAATTTGTGCTATGTATTTCTTGCAAGACGTTCCTTTTCCACTATTCCCATTCACTTTTCCTCGACGATTGCCTTCATCTTCATATCTCCAGATATGGCCAATACAGTTCTCCTATCTTCTATTTAAGGTTTTTAGAAGACTTCTCTTTTCCCCGACTCTTGTTAGGACTCTTATATCAGTAACTCGGTAACATTTGATCTTCATCACTCTCCTAGCAACGCATTTCGAATGTTTCTAGCCTTGACTTCTCAGCTGCTGCTTTCTTCCATGCATCACTACCGTAAGAAGCGTGCTCCAATCTCCATCTTTTCTTTCTCAACTGCTGAGGAAGCGAAAATGAAAAAGTAGGAAATAGGCTTATATGGAGTAAGCGTGTTGGGAAAGGACCGTTTGGAAAATAAAGTGAAAAGCCAAGAATAAACTCCAAAAAAACCTAAGCAGACCAGCATATAAATAATGATGAAAATAAACTTTGCACTAAATTTGCTGATCGATGCATCTTTCTATTGCAAAAAACTACGGTGAGTTGAAATTCACGGTCATTTTTAGATCCTGATGATATTTGAACTGAAAACGTGATCTACTTGTTTATGCATTGAAGTGTAGACCACAAGTAAAGAGTAGAATCTGGCATGCTTTTAATATTGAGAGTGTTCCGTACCTGGGTGCTCTAAATATTTTTAAAAAATTATGTGTATCCATAGATTTATTAAATACTATTAAATAATGCATGTATAACTAAGTCAATGTGTAATAGGTAAATAAATATAAATGATGTGTATAACATATGTAAACAAGTTAATATCGCACAGTGCTAGTCCCAGCACCCAAACTGTGTGAGAAATGACAAAATAAAACTGAAACTGTAAGAGAATGACAATATTCGAGCCAAGCATGATTCGAACCGCGCACAACAGACCTGGCTACCTTAACCGGTACGTGGTTGGACAGTCTCAAATAAACGACCCCGAGCAGAGGTGTCGAAGTCTTCGCCTACCGGATGCGCTAGTTTACCCAGCGCCGGCCGACTCGCTCTCCCTCGGAAGCATTCGCCCAGACGCCGAGGAAAAGCCTCCCCGGGGCAAGCACGCGCATTTAATATACATGTATACACCCTGACCTGTGCTCGTTTCACACTTGTCATAACCGTAATCGGTCGCTTTTTTATACTTTCACCGGCCGCGTAATGTCGCAGCCGTCCCCGTTTCTCTCACCCATCCGTTTCACTTCCTGTCTCTATCTCTTCCCTCGGGGGAAGACTCGACTCCTCTGCTCCCTGCTGCAGGCCTTACCCCCGCACGTCACCTCCCCCCCCCCAACTCCTCCATTGAAAAACACGGCGAAGCCAATGATGGGCGCGTCAAATCCATTGTGTCCTTTGGAGGCCGCGCAATGTTGACACAGGCGCGGGGGCTTCGGGGAAGATAATTAATGCCGGCGAGGACGAGCCTGCAATAAACGCCCCCAGGGGCGGAGAGGGGTGAGCGGAAGGGGAGGATGCAGGGCCGGCTAGCAGGCGGGTGCACCAGGCACTGACTCAACTCCTTACCTCGCCCCCCTGACGCAGACAACACCCTCCCCCCCCCCATTTCCCGACGGTAAGGGCAGTTTCCTCACTGAAACCAGTTCGACATTCGTCATCGGCAGGTCTCGAGTCGATCACAGCGCCACCGCGCCGCCACCGCGCCGCGCCGAGGCGTATTAATCGGTGCCGTGAAAACATGTGAAGGTTTTCCCGAGGAGATGTTCATATTTGAGGCATATAAACCTCGTCAGTAGGAATAATAGCCACGTCGATTTACAGTCCGTTTTTAATTTAATATTCTCCGCAACTCCGTAAAAAGTTCTTCCGTCTCTTAGTTTCTGAAGCTGCGGGTTAATTCTGATAAATAAGTTGTTATCAAACGCGTAAAAGAAATGAAATTTTGTCACCAAAATCACCGCTCTTGGTGTAAAAATTGAAAGGCTGCCTAGAAATCAGCCACTTCATAAATGAATGACAGTGGAATCGAGAAAGCAAACTAAGATGGGCACAATTTACGAGGTTTCTAACAGGTTATTTCCTGGGAATTATGTCCAGGATAATTATTATTGCTAAGCAGCACTTTCTTCGGGATTCATATTATGAACCTATACAATTTGTCCATCACAGCTAACGGTACCAACATGCATTTAAGAGGAGGCATGGAATAAATGGCTAGAGCGACACAAAACTTAAGTCAATATTTGGTATTGGCATTTTTTCTAATCTTAGATAACTCTGGAGAGCAGATGGGACAAGCTCATTGCTTCATGCTAAGTTTAAATCGATTTCCTGAGATATAGAGAGCTTTTTCAGGAGATTCCATATTTTTATTGCACGGGAAAGAATTTCTTTAGCAGCAGGTACAAAGTAATGTATGTACAAAACAGCTTATTTGGGAATGATTGATAAAATTTTTCTCACATCAATAAGTACCGCATCATGTCCTTGTTCTAGGTCAATCTCTTCTTTAATCCAAGTATCGATTCGATAGACGACCATATAGCTCATTTAAGTTGTTGCTCTAGTTACTGCACTCAACTAGGTAATGTTTTCCATGAAAAAGGATGTATAGTCGAATCTTTTGTTATTTGTTTGGTTACTTTGAATATTTCCACCTCAAGTATTTTAAGTGAATAGTTCCTTTACGTTGACATTTGACGACATTACCTGTTTTTAGGCAGCAGCCAACCACTTACGTCTAAATGCTTTTTAACATGACCAGAGCTTTATGCCATCAAAATTTTAATCACACCATCCTAATTCAATTGACTGTTTTTCACCTTAGACTAGTCTAAACCTATAGCTACCATATATTTTTTAATCCAAGCGCATTACTGACTATTTATATGAAATGCGATAATACTATATTATGCACTGAACAATAACTGAGATCTCGACTGTCATCTGTGAACTCCCTCAATGACCTTTATTCCCACAAAAGGGTACAGTCCATTCCTTGTTTATTAAACCAGGGGATAATGGTGATTGTCAAGTTAAGCACTGGCTTCCCATAGGAAGGGAGAATATTTATTTTGCAGACATGCCTTCTGGCGCAGTATTTTAGACAACTACAGCTCTCTCAACCTCCTTCTTTCTCCCCTCCCCCTTAACTACGGGTTGTTCCTTCAACCCGCACCCTCCCAATCAGACCACCTCCCTCCCCCGCGCTCTCCATCTGACTCCCCGCCCTTCGCCACACCCCACACCCCCTCTGCATCACCCACCCTCGCCGCTCCCTCCCCAGGGGCACACTCTTAATTCAAACGCGCCCCATCCTACTCCCACTTCGCAACATGTGTGCTCCTTGCGTGTCGTGAACCCCTATACTGTACCCAGAACAATGTAATTTAGGGTTTATTAATCGGAAGGCATATTTCCGTTATGCATTTATTCGGTCAGGCGGAAGTTACAAATTAAAATTTTGGTTGAGGGATCAAATTGGGAAGAATTATGAGGCGGGATTTCTTTATCGACATGGGCCCCTGGTTTCGCATATTTACGAGGCTTAAAAAAGGCATCGAATCACTTTTGAAGATTTACATCACAGTCCTTCAATGAGCAACAAAAAGGCGTTTAACCCAATTCATTCCGAACAAATATTCCTGTTCACATTATACTATTGTATTAATTATTTAACCTACAGCTAAAAAAGTAATCGTTTATCTGCACGCCAAGCGTGATACTAAAATTCATATTGTTTTAGTTAGCATTTAATTATGCAATGATGATAAGTCGACATATCCTTAGCCGGATACATTTTCCATTATATTCCATTGTTTTCCAATTATAAACCAGCATATACAAAATATTAGAACTACAGACGAATAATTAAAGATATTCGTTGGAATGAGACTGAGATAAAACATATATATCTGATTCCTTACTCAAAGACTGACGGATGATTAAATTTCGATACCGGTATAATAGAAGGGACAGTAAATATGCTTTGCGCATACAACTTAAAAAGTAGGTACCCAGAAAAACAATAATTTAGGATCAGTTTTTAGTATCTTACTTTAAACAGCCTAGGTAATTTGCTTTTTGCTAATTTTTAGCTCAATCATCCTATTTAAATTAATATTATTGGACATCGCCACCTGGGAAGAGCGAACTTAGTATTTATTTCAAAAAGAATATTTGTATAGATTTTTAAAGGCAAAGAGAAACATCGACGAAACAGCCAGAATATGGTATTGTTATAATCCTTAGGTACGCTATTTTCATCACAATGGAAATAATACCGTTTAGCGATCAATAAATGAGGACGGGTAGGTTTCAGCTAAAACGCCCACGACCGCGCCGCTCCAACGATTAAGGGAGGAGAAAAAGACATGTCGGACGGGTATTCCTGTTCTGAGTACCGATGAAAGATTTTGGACCCATTTGGGCCCTCGGACTTCCGCTCCACGCCACGATTAGTGAGCGCGACGCCCTCGAGATGTCCCCCGTTTACGACGACGGAAGCAGGGCGGGCGGATGTGCACATTCCTTCCGATCCCAAGCATTCACCCGCCGTTTTCTGGAGGGCACAGGGGAGGAAAATGGGGATCGATCATAGGCCTAAGCCGATGATCGACGAGCAAGTTCCGGGTAAAACGTTCCCGTGTCCATTTTATGCAACGGAGCTTCCGGCAGTCACCGAATCCTTTGTTGAGCGACGTCATTCATCTTGGTGGCTGTCGAAAGATCGGACTTGCCGAAAAGTGGATCGATTCTTGGCGATCAGAAGAGGCGAGACGGGTGGGGTTCGTCTATACTTCTGATGACGTTTTGCTTGAGTGAAACTGAACATCAGTTGATGCACTGAAAGGCTATCAAAAGGTACTTACAGTTGATCTCGACTTCGATGAGGATTCTGGGCACAGGACGTTGAGAATTGTTGGGGCAGAATGGAGGGATTAGTCGCCAATTCTTCCAAGAGTCAACAGATTAAAAGGCCAACTACCCATTATTGCACTTATGATTGGATGATGTAGAATGAATTTATTTCTCTGCATTGCAAATATATGCCTATAATGTACGTGTTTGATTCCCTTACCGGCACATAGCGTTTGTTCCCTGTAGGTCAGTAGAAATAATTCGAGGATATGTTTCATATATTGTAATTTCATCCTCTAAATTTAAGTGCTTACTAAAGAAATTCAACTTGCTTTCACGCTAAATTATTTGATTGCCGTCAGAGCTTCCAGAACCGGAAATGGTCCCGGAAGGTAAAATGATACCGGAAAGGGTATCACGAATCCTAGAATTATATATAGGATACCGGAAATGGGATCACGATTCCTAGAATTGCCGAGCAAAATACGACGCTTTTTTTCCTGTCCCTAAATAGCTCTCAACTAGGTTCTAGGTCTTACTGTGTTTAGCCCTAGCTCTCAATAGCTCCGATACACCGAAACCACCGTCACAATGAAATTAATTAGTGAAGCTCATAATACGGTTGCATGCATTCCGTATGTCCTGTCACCGTATTTAAAGTGTTGTGAGAATAGTTGGTAGGAATATAAAAGAGACTCATACTCATTGCATAGCCAATTTTGAAGAAATTTTGGCAAAAACCCTCTGACCCCTCATTCCAATCCAAACTATAACCGCACCAAGCGGTTGCACTGCAAAGCAATGTCATGGTAAATCATCATTAAACCGAATTATGCACCCTGATATCTATATATTTCATATTTACGCATCGCATATTTGGTATAACAAGTTTTTCTGCCACTTCGTTTGATAAAACATTTAGTAAGTAGTATAGACCGAGCAAACGTTTCTTTTTTTCAGGATTAAAGGCTAAAATACTGATCCCTGATGCCACTTCCTCCAGGCATCACGAATTCACAGGGTATGATAGAATGCTTAAATCTTATTGCTAGCGTGAAAACCCCTAAAATAAAAATTAAAGTAGTCGTAAGCATGCAAGATGTGAAAAAGTGAATGATGAGAAAAGTAAACATTATTTAGATAGCTTATAGCATCACCTAGTCATTGGCTGCATGTACGAGTATTAGAGTAGGGGTCGGCAAACTACAGCTCACGAGTCACGTGTCGGTTTTCTAGGTGTGAGCCAATGGCTCAGAAATAAGATTCAGAATCTGTAAATATAACTATCGCAGTTTCATTTATGAAAGCATACGTTGCTATCAATAAATGAAACTATAACGGAATTAATTGCCAATGGCAAATTGTTTACTGCTTTAAATTTTAAAAAAATAACTAGTGAACCTGGATGTAATAATATGTTTAAGTTTTTCTCGTTAAAAATATTTATGGTACTCTGATAACTTTAAAATATGTAGGTATGAGTGAAAGGTTTTGGTAACTCTGTTTAAAAGCTAGCCAAACCCTGTATTAGACGATCACCATGTCCCACAAAAATACTAACTCATTTTTTTTCGAATCTGAATATCGTCGATAACTTTTTGCTAGACTTATTTCTGGGACTCAATTATTTTAGACAGCCACGAAACGTCCGCTGAATGAGTGGCATCAGCGGAACATATCAACGTTTTATCCGAAGCTTTCGGAATTTGAAAGCGAGCTTGGAAATAAAATCTGCCGTTTCGATAAATTCAGCGCAAAATCGAAAGAAACTTTCACCCAAAATGCGAAGTGCTTTAATTATTCACGCACTTTTTTCCTCCTCACAGCTTTGTATCATCCTCTCCGCCTGCACTGCCGCGTGGAAAATACAATTTCTGACACGACATCTGTTCCCCCGGATACACGTAAACAAAAATGCGGGTTACACGTCGTATTAGCCGGGCTGCGGAGCCAGGGAGGCGACCGAAATTAACCAATTTAAATTCCAATGGAACGAATAAAACGAATTATGTGATTTATGGACAGTGAGGGACGATCATTCCGGGAGCAGAGAACTTTTTCATGCATATTAGCATCTCCCTTTCAAAAGGGAAGGGACGGCGGGAGGGGTTGCAGGGGCAAAGAGGGGTGGGATGGGGTGGGAGGCAGGGGGGGGGTGACGGGGTGAAGAGGTGGAGGAGGATGAGAGAGAGTATACGCGGCGGATGGGAAATATGGGTGCTCTCGCCCGTATGGCATAACAGAATGCACGGACACAAACCCCAACACGATTTTTCATAGGCCAGTGCAACACGGAAAAGGAGGTGCGCATTAAGTCGTCAGAATTTGTAGGCCATATTTTTTACCCGTTGACGCTATAGCGCTAATGGAGGCCTACTGGTGAGTTATAATGCAGTTTTCTGGCGAGATGCGGGGAGTAGGGGAGGCAGGGAGGGAAGCTGAGGGTATGGGTTGATAACTGGAGGAGCCGGGGGGTTTGTTAGGGGGGGTCAAGTGGTGAATCGGAAGAGGGGGTGACGGGACTGGAAGGGCAGACTGCCTGAGCAAGGGAGAGGGTTCCCTCTCTTTCCTGGCCTCGCCCCCTCCTTGCTCCCTTGTCCCGGGGGTTAAAAGGGGGTCAGGGTGCAAGAGACTGTGAAAGCGCATAGGGAAATGGCGATGATCTGAGAAGGAGGCAAAAGCAGAGATGGAAGAAGATGGTTATGAATATAATGGGGCGGGAGGAGAGGGTTTATTATATACGCCTCAGAGCTAAAAAGCTACATTTCAACAGGCATGTGAGAAAAGAGTGCGAATAAAGATCGCCATTTTAAGGTGAAAAACAGGAAGAAATATTTTTCCTGAATGCATAGAAAAATGGGTTCATGACCGTTCATATGAGTATTGAATCAAATGCGCATAAAGAGGTAAACACCGTGGATTTATGTGTAAACCACGTCTTAAATAATAAATACATATTCGTCAAAGCTTATGTAAAATTATCATTTCAATGGGAAAATAAATTCTTTAAGGCAAAAGGACGATTACTATTTTCTTCAAAGTAAGGGTTTACTGCTGTAATTCTTTAAAAAAACCTAACAGGGAATGACTCCATAGGTTTGAAGTAAATGGGGCTTGGAAAAATAAGGAAATGATGCATTGAAAATCCAAGTTTTGAGCATAATATTTAAAATTGTTGTTAGGAATTGTTATACATTGATATCCCTCAATCAATATTCCGTTATTGCGGAAAACACGATGCACAGTTGAAAAATAATCCACTCAATGGTGTAATGCATGATAATTGCAAAAAAATAACAGGCCTGAGTTAGCCCAGAGAAAATACCTGCCTATATAAATATAATTATTGCAACCAAAAGTAAATACATAACTATTAAAACCATATAAGCATTCAAACGTGTTATTTTTAAAACTAATTTCGTAGAAATAAAAAAGAAAATTAGTGCCCTCTAACATTTGTGGACAAACAATTAATGCAGAAATTCCATTTGCATTTAAGCAGGCGGTGGTATAAGTGAAACATTTCCTGCAATAATTTGAACGAGCTGTCTCTTCCTCACGGAGATCAATTCAAATAAAGGGATCGGGCAAGATACAGCAGAGGATGAATTATATGGTTTATAACAGGCAGGCGTGAGAGATGATGGAAGTTTTAAGGCTGAAATTGCGACTGTTATAAAATGGGGGTCCACTGCACTGGTCTGAGGGCCCAGGAAGGGGCAATATGGCCGAGGCAAGAAGGAAAGCGTATCGAAAGCAGGGGGAAGCAACAGTAATTTGAATGTGTCAATATAGCATCTCCACTTCGCCACGCTTTCAGTCAAGAAGGGTAAGCCGAAGGGGATTGTGGAGCGGGCATCCCAGGGCAGATACACTTTTGAGAATCGAGCGTGGAAAAGGGAATATATGGGGTCGAATACGAAGAGTCCTAAATGGCGCGACGGCGTATAAAATGACAATTCGGCATCTCGTCATTCAAATTATGGACACAGATAGCTTTTCTAAGTTCTCACGCTTGAAACTAAAAATCACTTCAATATAGCTGTTCTTATGGATGACAAATGCAAATTGACTATGACTGACAATCTGACTGGCAAGAAGCTAGGTTGCTCCGATGCTTTAGCATCCACCTCGCTGCCTTCACTCTGTGAGTAATCTAATGGAAAATGACCGACTATGCTGTTTAAGATACAAATTGGAGGTTATAGGAAGTCAGGAATTTTTCATGGCAGACTGATCAAGGGTAGTAGGAAATGTGTTTCCCAGAACTCAGGATCCAAAGTTCATCGCATTTGAGCGAGCTATTATTCTTTCATGAGATATTTTACTGGTTATCATATGACCTGGAATTACTAAGCACATTCAAAACTAAGTGTTTCATGCATTGAATTTTTTTAAATTTTCATGAAACACAAATTAGTACCCAAAATAGTAACGAATTTAGGAAAGCTACATGAATATAATAATAACAGTTCTCTTGAAACCGAACGATGACCCACATGCTCTGGGT
Source organism: Platycnemis pennipes (assembly GCA_933228895.1). Lineage (NCBI taxonomy): Eukaryota > Metazoa > Arthropoda > Insecta > Odonata > Platycnemididae > Platycnemis > Platycnemis pennipes. The sequence goes on from OW121850.1 coordinate 119,782,301, forward strand.
GCACAACAAACGATTGGGACCTTCTAATAATATCAGTTGCTAGATAAAGAAGTAGAGGAAAGAACATCATTAAATCATATCATTGTTTCGCCGACAAGTGTGATAAAAAGGTTCTGATTAATCGCCACCACTACAAATAAACAAATAATGCATAAAAATATCTGAAAGTCACTAGTGGTTATAATTATAGCTCCAGAAAAAATAAATATGGATTAAAAAAAGATATTCCAAGACAGAGACTGATAAGATTATGATGGAGTTGAAAGTTAAATTTTTAAAAATATTCTCGTACGGAGGCGAGTTTGAGATTAAAGTAGTAGAGGCTACTGAAATATGTCTAAAACGAGATTTCTAATATTCTGGAAACAGTTTGATGACGAACCAAGCAAAGAGGGGAACATACGAAGCAGGTAGTAGAGGAAAGGAGACTGCTCTGACGAGGAGGCATAACTGAACCTGAAGAGGCTTAAACCGGCGGGCTGAGAAGGATCAGCTCAAAAAAGGAAAAAAGAGCAGCATGAATGTAGGGAGACATATCACTGTACCAGGCAAAGTGAAGTGATAGACTGTTTATAGAACAAAACATTGATTCGCGAGAATATCTACCATTATTCATGATTTAAAAATGAACCAGAAATGACCTACCTTAGCTAAAGTTAAGTTTAAGTAATAAAAAGCTCTAGCATGCCACCTAATATGGCGCTACAAATTTAGTTTCTCGCCATGACAAAGGGAATTATTTTCTATCCGATAAAAATCGCAGTGATTACTGAGTGGATAGTTAGTCACTACACTTTGTATGAAGAAACATTCCAAAGAACTTTCCTATCATATTTTACAAATTTTCTGTTTTTATACGAGATGTATCTAGTATTTAGAGAAGCTATACCATGCAAATAATACACTGTAGATAAGCGCAATTCATTTATTGATTCAACCAATTCATTTTGATAAATGATTTGCATATTCCATTCTAACTACATTAAAAGAACTATCAAACCGACCCTTTGGATTAAATTCGAGAGAGCGATGAGGCATGAGGTAATAGCGAAGGAGAGAAAAAGTATCAATCGACGGCATATTAGGAGCTCGAACTGTTGATGGGTAATGCTGCTTGCGATCGCGGGGGACGAAATGGATTCCGTCGAAACTGTAAGGCAGTACCTCAGACTCACTCGAAAACACAATAACACTCTCTGGGCACCAAACTCCCTCCTCACTCTCCGTAATTTGTACGAGATGTTATCAAATATGCATGGGTGGAAATGTGAGGTTTTAGTGCTAAGAGCGGAGAGGTATTGGAGGAGTGGAGCAGTGAGAGGAAGGGGGAGGTTATGCGAGAGAGTCGAAAGACTGCAAGGGAAGGAAGGGGGAAGTCTTTCAAGATAAAAAAAATATGCGAGGGATGAGGCAAAGAGCGGGAATTGAGCAAGGAGCCAGCCATTGACGTACCACGGAGGAACTAGAGATGACGTACGGGGGGAATGGGTTAGGATAAGTGTATCTGGGGGCGGAAGAGTAGAAGATGAGCAGGCGGAGGAGTCGGTTTCAGAAATGCTTGGATTGGGATGGGGGGAGGAGGGTGAAGCGGGAGGAACCGGAAGACGAGAGGGGAACCTTTAGGTTGGGCTGGTAGGATGGAGGGAGGAAAGGGATTGACTTGAGTGGTGGGGGGGGGGGGGGGGGGGGGGGGGGGGGGACGGAGGGTTGAGTTGACAATTCAATTCCCAAAAGCCGAAAGCATAGAAATTTCCATTTTATCGTATATTCTCCTGCACCCCTTCCGTCCTGCTCTGTATCCGTCCCCTCCTTCTCATGGGAGGGAGAGGGCCTCCATTTCATCGCAGCATCCTTATTTTCATCTCGGCGGGCCTCCCTCGACCCTCCGCGCCACTTTGGCAACTTTGGCCCCTCCCCGAAAAAAGCGCGGCAATTTCTCCGTTCCCCCGACGCGATTCGACACTTCCCGTCAACCCCCCTCGCATCTCCAATTTTCCCGGATGTTTTAGCTATTATTTCCCTACTGTGCCACGCGAATACACCCCTTCCATCATGCTGAGCCTTCTGCCAAGACCAAATCCTCTACTTCCTATCCATCACTTCTCCTTACCGCCTCTTCATTACTATTTACTACTGGGCTTCTCTTATCCTCATCCTGAATGCATTCTGTTCCAAGCTCAAAGACGACGGGAACCTTTTTATTGCTTTAGTAAATTAAATTGCTGTATGGGAAGTGTAGGCCGACAGTATAATTTTTAAGGCTATTATGATGTGCCCGCTTACAGCCTGAAAAGAGCCAATTTGAATGTAGGTTTAATTGTGCTTTTTATATTCCTTACGGAGAAAAAATTATTTATGAGTCAGTATTCAACAGCGATCTCGGAAACACTAAAGTATTAGAATATTAATTCCCAGAAGTAATTCTAATATTATAACTGAAACCAAAATAAAAACTGTTTCGAGAGAATTTAGCATAAGCAGATATTAAAGAACGTACACCCATAAGGCACCCAATTCAATCAGACACTGCTCTTTGTTTGACGTAGTGAATATATGCTGCATTTTGTAGCAAAGCATATAAAAAAATCCAACAGTGACAATTAATTTTTACCTGGCAACCTGGTATTGTCAACGAATTAATCATCTCATTTCTACTCCTCTATACATAGTTATGCGTTGTTGTTGACCCATAATAATAACATTGTTGCATCTAATTTACTCGTTACATAATCCATTATCCTAATTTTGTTTCCCTCTCCGTCCTTTTCAGCATATTCGCTAGCTTTCTGAACATGTAGTCACAGTGTGGAATGATACAAAGAATTCATCAGTAACTTCGCACTAAAAAATAGTCGCATAAAGACTTTTTAAAGCTTTCTTGCTCTATATTCCACATTTGCTCAGTTGCGGCCACGTGTGTCCTTCTTCCTAAATGAAAAAAAAGTAAAAATAAAGGCATAAACTTTCTCAGCTCTTATTTTGTTCTATCTGAATTTATGTAATCCTGATTTACTAAAAATTCTTAGTATATCCTAAGGTAAAATATCTGCAAGAATCTGAGGAAGTTCTCAGGATTTAAGGAAAAGTACTCATGTACATGATTATACGTATTCGGAATGAGATAACCACTGTAAGGAGCATGTGGCTCTGAATATATATCTCGTGAGTGTTTCCAATGCGTGAGGAAAGAGAGACCCTTGAGAAGCACATGGTATTGGGATTTCCATTTGGCAAAGCAACTTCGATTTCCCTAACCGACTAGCATGGACACAACGGATTCCCCGTTACAAAAGCGCCCTCGAGTGCTTCATCATGACGAAGTGGTCCTCGCTACACCAGCAAATACTTGGGCGAGAGTCGCTTTGGGCCGTCGCCTCGGAGGAAAAGAGATTTGACGGATCGCGATCACATGATCGAGCCGCGATCGCGCTCAGCAGCACAATGGATGACCCCGGAGGATAGGCGTGAGGGAGAGGGAGGGGTGAGTGGGGAAGGAAACTCCCGGCATGCAACGCATCGGGGCATTTGGAGTGGACGCGCGACCCTCGCGAGTGGGAGATTGGAGAAATGAAGCCGTCGGCAGTCAGCGACAAGGTTTGCAAACACCAGAATATAACTCCGCCCCACTCACTCACTCGACCAATATGGCTCATTCCCACGATGCACTTACTCGACCTCCGCCTTCCCTCCCCCGCGTCCATATTCAACCCCCGCCTCATTCTCCACCCCACACCCACGCGTATGCACCCCCCACCCCCACCAACCCTGTCTTTCCTCCGCTAAACCCCCAAAGGGTCCATCCTCCGACCCCCATATCCTTGGATAATGGTCGAATTGATTGCATAAAGCGGTATAGAATGGAACTGGCTATGGCGAGAGCAAAGGGGGACATGAGGTGGGGTTTTCGGGTTTACAAGGGGTCGACGCGGAAGTGGGTTGCAGAGAGGGTGGAGGAGTGAGACGCAAGGCGGGGAATGTCCTTACGCAGCATCCCTCAGGGCAACCCTCCTAGGATTTATGGATGACAGATTTTCCAAGGCTTTCATTTCATCCTCACCCTCACTGCGCCTTCCATGTCCTTTGTGTCCCACCCCCACGCACGCATTGCGCAACCCTCCTCCCCCTCGCCCAGTGCAGTCCCCCAAACCCCCGCCACAATCCACCCCTTCTCGTCCCCGTTTCCTCCCCCTTGCCCGCCCACCTTTCACAATTGAGGTGACACCAGCTTAGCGGATCTGCCCGAAGGGGCGCTCGGATCGTCACCTCGCTGTGTACACATTGGAGCTTATGGAGGGGGAGGGAGGGGGAGGTTGGACACTCGGGGGCGAAATGGTGAGGGGGGGAAGGGAGGATAAGGAGTCGGTTTAAAAGAGGGGAGCATGCACCCACCGTTGGGGTGGGGGGATTCAGTCCTTGCGTGCTTCGGGCTTCTCTTGTTTCCATGCGGAGCCTCCCGGCGGCTTTGGGAAAGACGTGAGGTCCGACGTGCGCCGAGTGTTGCGTTACTTTTATGCACAAACATCGCGCACTCCAACACGCTTATAATAACTCATGAACAGTAATTGGCGCGTGCCGTGTAACCTGATCCCTACCAAGCAGGCGACAAATACGCTGTAACTCCTAGGGTGGTGAGATGCACTGAAAAGTTGTCTGAATTTGCAATTATACCTGCGTGTGCTCGACGTGAACTAACGTGTCCAGATGATACGTAGATTTAAAGAGATCCTCTACAAAAGAAGGTATGCTTATCGAGGAAGCCGTCATGAACGATCAGTGGCATATGTGATGTGTATCAGTCTATCCTAGAGCAAGGTGGACCTATCAAACAATACAGAAACCTGTGTAGATGCCGTAATTTGTCGACGCGATTTGCTGATATGAAGCCAGGAGTAGCTTATATCCGAACACCCTGAGCAAGAGTATTCATGACATGAGTTGAGATCCATAAAGGTTTATACACGAACGCTTATTTCATTGCAGATGTGGCATAATGTTTTCATAATTTGTAGTGAGTCATTGAAGAGGGCAATAAAAACGATTAACTTCGTAATCGAAGTGCCGCAGGTAATCGTCTAGTTACTTCCTCTCAAATTTCGAAGTACACAAGGACATGACAGAATACTCTCAAATCTTCCTGAAAAATGAAATGCGAAATATATTCATTAAGCATTCATGTCTAAACTAAAATCCCTAAAACTCTAAAAGTAAATTCAATCGAGTGGCTAGAATAGGTCAACCTACGTTTGTCACAGAATGTTAATTCATTTTTTTATTTATGTTTATTTATTTTTATTTATGTTTAAGTCAGAGAATGACACAAAACAAAACTATGGACGAAAATTGTGAAGTAGGTACATACAATTGAGGATAAGAGGCACAATGAAAGTGATTGGCTACTTGTAATAAAAGGAAGAGATATTTACCGTAAACATAACGGTGAACTGCAACGAAACAGTGTGACCCAGTCAAAATACCTTCTTGAATATGAAGGAATGAATAGCCCTTATAGCTACATTTTTTTCACGGAAACAAATGGAAAACGGTGACACTCAAGACTTTAGGACAAGACTCCTTGGCCAAAATTATTTTTAAAATTGACGAGGAAATAGAACAAGAGAGAAAAATAAGCCTATCGTAACTTTTTTCACTGCAAATTTAGTGTTGGAAAGTTAATTATTTTATTACCACGTCCATAGATAGACATATGTAATACAAGTATGTAACAAGATAATAAAAAAGATATTACAGCCCACTGGAGAACGGCTATAAAAATAAAGTTTGAGACTTCAAAATAAGCCCAAGAGAAGATAGAGGTAGTAATAACTACAATAATGTAGAAAGGCCAACCAAAGTAAAAAAAACTGAATAACGATATGATAAATATTTAAAGTGAAAAAAATAAAATGAAACCCAGCGTGGGCTATCCTTAACAAATATAGATACAAAAAGAAAATTTATTCCAAAGAGGAAAGTATAAAATATATAATAATTGATTACCTGAAGACTGTTTTTTGTTTTAATCTTGATTGCGAAATTCTTATTTGATGCTATTGATAATTTATCCTTCGGTAACTAATTTCTATCATCTGATCCGGTGGCAAAGATAAATGAAATTTTGCCGCAAATACTCTATAGAGAAAAGATTTTAACCTTTAAATATTCTTTTCAATGTGCAGCAGTGATTGATACCAAAACAGAAATGTACGTGAATAAACAAACCACTTAAGATACGACTCAGTCGAATGGGAACACAACCGGTATTCGGTGAACGTGTAACCTTGGGTCCTTTCCATAAAATATGCATTACACACCAGTATTTACATAATTAGTATTCTACGGGTTTTGATAGGTATAGTCGGAATGGAATATTTTCCTTTGTACCGTAGCAACACGGTACTTCTATTAAATCCTTCCCTTACCTTTCTGTATCTTCTCATACTTCCACTCTCTATCTCTCATTATTCCAAATAAAAATCCTACTCCCCTTCTTCCTCTTCCCCGTTTTCTAAGTATTTTTCAAATCCATCACACCATTCAAAGCACCATCGCCATTATCACCTGTTCCATTCAGTCACTCTGTCTCCTAGTATCCTTAATAAACTTCTCCTACCCCTTTCCCTACCATACTCCTTTCATCATTCTCAACGCCGAACTCTCAAAAGCCGTCTTTCCGAAATGCCTACGATTCCGCGTACCATATAGGTACATGCTCCGGCATTGGTCATGTGCATGCGATTTTCATTTAAATCAGACTTCATATAAGAACACTCATCCAGACTCCGACGGTAACTAAATGCGAATTAACTTATTACATTTATCACCGGCAGACACAGAAAAAAATAAGAAGAGAGCAATGTCATTCAGTGATATTTAGTCATTAACGTCATGAAACGAAACCCTTATGTAAAAATATTTAATACCATGCAGTGCACATCTTAATACCTAATCATATATTTATTGGCAATCAGGATGAGTGAAATAAATATAATTGGCACAGGCCTGTACATGCATATGATGAAAATCCTGGTGCTTGACATTTTGAATTTTAAATATATTTTTCTTCCAGATGAATGTTCTTCTGATAATCATCACAATGTTGCAAATGCTGAAGGTCTTTTCTTCATAACGAGTTCATTATCTGCATTTATTTACTCTATATTCTGTTTAAATACTGAATATTTTAACAGTTTTATATTAATTTTCAAGGCCAATATCCTTTATTTGATATTTTATCCGTTATCCGTCTAGAAGTGTATTATTCACGTCAATAAAATTTCAAAATGTGGCTACTCCACAAGAGAGAAATAAGTGGAACATAATGCTCCCAAAATGTAGTTTCTCTTTCCCTCTTTGTGTTATGGAAAAAAAATATCCATAGTGAATGTTTTTATCGTGAAAAAATTCTTCTTATTTAAAAAAAAATACTGATATACTTAGGTTGACAGAACAGCACACACTGGAAAGACATTAATAAAGACAAAGCATCTGAGGGGGAAATTATTTTTTCTTGTGCGATTAGCAGATATGGTTGAGCGCAATGTTGTCTCAAATACCAATGTCCGCGATAACAATCGCGGTGTTAATTTTCGCCGTTGCCAGTCTTACGACAATAAATACAATCACTACAGAACGTCCTCAGCCTGGAATAGGCTATTATTGAGCAGCAAAGTTCAATGAGCCTTATCACTTCCACGAAGCACGACGATGAGCGGATTAGTCTACGACCATAATGCATGACGTCTAATTTATGGCAATAAAATTACATCCGTCATGGGTTAGTAACTTGAATCTGAAAACTGGAGTACGATCAAGTACTCTTGTTTGTATTTTTGGACTACTGAACGTGTGGAACAGGGTCTCACACGCCAAGCGGCGGAGATATCACTCACGTACGCTCGTATTCATCCCGTTGCATCCCTCTCCCTCCGGACCGACTCACCAGAATCACAAAAATTGAAAACTGGCCTCGCGCTAACGCGCACGAAGGGAATGGGAAACGGGAAGATGAAAAGCGGGGAGGCCCTTCACTCACTTTTAAGTAAGCCGGACAATTTTTCCCGTCCGTTCCGGCCCTTTTCCCGTCCGCGCTGAAAGGCGGCATCAAACAATTTCACGGGCCCTCAATCCCATCTCGCCCAGGGGAACGACCTGCTTTTTTTCTATCCACGGGGTGTGGGGGCGAAAAAATGTATGTATATATGTATACATACAATACATGCATGTATATAAAGTATGAGAGGGATGCCATCTCATCAGCGCCTGTAAACTTGCTATTCGCGAGGTACCCGTACCAATAGGGGACTCAGGAAGAGAGAGGAACACCTAGCACCACTGCCATCACTGGCACCACCACCAACGCAAGCCGCCTTTCTAAAATTTTCAACAAAGATTACTCATTCACGCTCTCCTGCTGTTTTGGCAGGAGGAGAAAAAATCCCCCCTCATTCCACATATACCCTTCCCTCCTCTCTCTCTCTCTTCCCCCTCTCCGGCCGCCTGCTATTCTTCCCCTCCCCTTTTCCTACCCTCCCTTCTACTCCTCTCCCTCCTCCCACTCCCTTTCCTCCCTTCATTAATCTTCCTTCACTCCCATACACCCGCTGACAGACGCGCAAAGTACCTACGCTCCAGAAACAATTTCGCTGAGTTCGAATTTCGGGGCGTGACGTATGAAATATAGCGATTTTCACGCTTCTCATTTTCTCTTCCCCTTCCCTCTACCCTGTTCTCACCCTCTCCCTCTTCAGCTCCATTCTTCTCCGCGGACCAGAGAGGGAAAAATAAGTTTTTTTTTTCTTCTGGACTTGAGTCGAATTCTTCGAAAGCGTGAACGCGCGAAAAATACTGCAGCGGTACTGCAGACCCTTGCCTTCACGCAAGCCAAACCATCTGGTGGAGTAGTTTACCTTCACTATGCTTACGCAATCCTTCGATACACCGGTCAAAATTATGAATATGACCCCAATATCACATTATCATTTCAAAGGCGGCCAGTAAATCAGAAAACAAAATTGCGCAACAATATATTATAGATGTCTGAAGAATTGGCTGTATCTTTTCAACATAAATGCTAGGTAATGATATTATAAAAGAGTCCCAATGAATCATTACTTCGGTAAAATTCAGCCGTTTCCAAATTTGCCATATAAAATTTGTTGTAGCAGAACAAGGCTATGGGTCCTTTTTTGTTACTCCAACTGCCGATATTTAAGGTTGCAATGCATATATTCTGGCCAGAGATATATCAGCGAGTTTATTTTTACTTCCAAGGTGTTATCTAATGAGAAAATGCTACAGCCAGTTAAATGTCATCATTTATATTTCTTTTATTCAAAAACCTACACATCAATATTGTACACAAAAATAATTCTCAGTTTTGGGATTTCATTAATAATCTATCTATACAGAGTAATCACTTTTTTCCATGGATCATGTATATTTCTAACATATTAATACACGAAGGGTTTTACTAGAATAGCTAAAATTGTATAAAAACTCTAGAAATGGGATATTCCGCATATTTTAATACTTCGTTTTATGTTAATAGTTTTTTGTAGCCTTAGTGGTAAACCAAACCCCAAAAATATATTTTTAATTGGTAAAAATTTCTAAAATAATTGCAGCATAACATGGTAAGATATCAATTACTAATTATCTGTAGATTTAAAGGCCAAATAAACTGGCAATTCAATATAATAACCTCAACGCAGATTTGAAGGGTAATCCTTGGCGCCTTTCAAACAACATCGTAACCAGCTATTCACCATTTTCACGGAAAGCTTGATAGTTTCACGATGCAGGCCCCTACTCCACGGTCACTTGTTCCCTCTTTTGCGGCCAACAAATGCACCGTTTTTCAAGCACTCGCCAACACCTCTTGCGCTTGCAATGAAAATACAACAGGGGTGGAAGAGCCCGGATACGATTTAATTACTTGAAGTACACGGAATGGAAGTAAGGCTCAGCGGGTTCAATATGGATATTGGAATAAGCCGGTGCGATAAATCCATCCCTTCCTGGACCCACCCTCATCCCACGCCATTGCCTCAAGTGCTCCCACGAGAGACTGACCTCCCATCCGTAGCTCTGGACAACGGCCATTACATGTTTATGGGGGTGGCGGTAGAAGGGCTCGCCTCCAATCCACACCACACCCATTCCCGTCCTCCATTCCTTCTCCTCTCCCATTCCCCCGTTCAATCACTCCCATGTTCCGGGCCCTCTACGTATCCCCCTCCTCTATACACCGAATGCCGATCTTCCGCCGATGTATGTACGTATATATACTACAACAATCACCACTCCTACCATTGCCAATGTCTCCCCCATGCCCCGCACCCAAAAACCGTCGCATCAAAGGAGAATCTAGGGCGAGCCAATATTGGGACCGTATATATACGATCGGACCGTGAGGACGACGCCCGGACAATGTGTCAACAAACGCCCGCTATTACGTAGGCACGAAAGCTACTCCCTCCCTCTCCCCCGCGCAGCAATCCGTTAGATTTGGAAATGTCGCCGGGGAGTATAAAACCCGCTCATAAGAAGACATCGGCCGGACCACGGCGCTCTGTCGGAGGGAAGCTATGTCGACGATGTACGCTGTTTCCGCGAGAGCTCTGTGTGCCGATCTTTCCATGAGAGAGATGATTTTAACTGGATGTAAATCACCGAGAATTTTCATCGCACTGCAGACTAACATTGGCGCAAAAATACATTAAAAACAATTGAGCGTAAGGGAATCGCTATGCGCTTGAGTATATCTTGGCTCTAGACATTCATGATTGGTGATCAACAGCCAGGTTCATCTTTGATAAAATTGATAGTGTTGACACTTGCGTGGAATAACTTAATAAAGAGAGATTCAGTACCCGTTTCCAAAATTCTTTATTGTCATACGAATCGGGTTCATTGCATGACAACATCATTAGACACAATGAACCTGATACAATGAAATCTTGGTGGTGCGAAAATAGCGAAATTTTGGAAAAACTAAGTCATTTTTTCTGTCAACTCAAAATGGTCATTGGCCTCGCCAACCACACGCCTTCATGCCCTTCCTTTCTGCTCTGTCGAGCTGAATTCCCATTTTTCTCTGGTCCTTCTTCACTTCTTCACTCCAGCGCATATTCAGTTACTGATTTTGCTAATCATTTAAGTACCAATACCATAGATTTTATCACCAGTGAACTTAGCAACAAATGTAGAAAGCCTGAGTCACTGACCGTTTTATTATTGCTTTGCGATTTTTAAGATGGGTGTGTAAGTGTAAGAATTTGCCCACTCTTGATGAAAGGTGCCAAGGGACCTACGGTTTAGAGTTCCGTGGGACGGTAGAAGAGTTGAATGACATGTGCCCTACACACATCACTGAAGTAGAGCGTGGTAAGCCGATAAGTAACAAATTATGCCACTGCTCGAATTCAAACCAGGACCCATTGATGGGAGACGAGTACACTAGTCACTACACTAAACCGATCCCCAGAAATTCAGTGCCTAATTGACCAGGAATGAATGAAGACAATGTGGTGAAACCTGACGCTTGAAAGTGAGTATAATGGGAGGAGTGAAACCTGGTGCTGGCATTAGCCTGCTCTCAACCGAAGCAGACAAGTGGTTCAAGGACACACTAATACTAAATAAGCGCTTTCACATGGCACTCGAGTAAAGACCGGTATGCCACTGTAATATCGCTGTCACTACCGGAATTCGAACCCGGGCCCTCTGTAGTGGAATAAATTACTTTAGCCACCGCACCAATTCGTTCCACGCAAGATCACTCGATGAATTTTGAGATAATGAGTGAAACACAATATCTACGATAGCCTATTCCCTTCTCTCCTAGGTAGTTTTTTCCAGGTTTCCTTTCCGCCTCACTGTACATGACTTATCCGATGGCACAGGAAATGGATTGCGTGGATATCATATCATTCGCAAATACAGCTGTGTTCCGAGAGTTTCTAGCCTAGCTTTCCATCCTATGTGCACCTGGAGACATAAAAATATAATGACCTTGAATGATATATTAAGAAAGAGTTTTGGGGGTGATAAAAGGTACATGTTTTAGGGTGTGGCAAGGAACAACGCTGTTTAGAAGACGGCGTAGGAAGAAGCAATAAAACAGTCGTTGTATTAATATATATGGCTATGGATTCCTCACCCGTGAGAAATCATAATATCTGAGTTTATGGTCACGCTGGGATTGGCGTCCTCATTGTATTTTGATACTAATTTTTTTTAAGCATGCCATAAACTGATTTTCCTTTGTCGTGCGCTGGATTCTGAGATTTTGAAACGTGTATTGTTTTATGGCATTCACAAGCGTGTGTGCCCCAATATTTCAATCAGCATGTATTCATCGGATCGAGTGATTAGACTCTCGTTCTCTCACAATGAACGATTTGAGAAATGCAATAAAATTATAATATTTCCCTCATAACAATCAAAAAATGGAGAAGAATGATGTTCCGTAAGATTGCCGTACGAGATAATAATTTTTTCCGAATGCGCTAGGTCAAAACACTGAATTTATTTTTTGTCTGGTGATACGCATTACAAAACTGTTCAGTGCCACTTGTTAACGTATATTAAACCACTGTCATACCAAGAATGTATTAATCACGCTCATGCATGCAATAAAATTCATCAATCATTGCATGCAAATATAAAAAAATAAAAGCATTTAATCTTCAAATGTGCCCGTCGTAAATTCTGCATGGATTAATTTAAATGAAATACAAGTGCATTAAAAGATCTGAATTTAAAGAAAAGAAATATGACCATGTAGAACTTTTAATACGTAGCCGACTGCCTCAGGCTTGAGCTTAAGGCTTGAAAGCATAAACAAAACATTACAGCTAGAGGCAAAGAAAAAGTATTACACTTTTACACGGCATAATAATAATATTGAATCAAAATCTAAATTAAAACCCTCGGCCGTAAGATTAAACAATCAGCCCAAAGATTCGTCTGTGTTTGGTTTCTGAGCTTTGGGTATATGCTGCGCTGAAGCAAACAAAGCTTACATATGCCGTATATTGCCAATGAAAATTCTTTAGATGAATATTTGAACAAATACTATTGTTATATGCTTATAATTATATTCATAACGATTCAAATTGAAGTTTATCATCTTATTTGGGGGCAAATGTAATATTTATAACATTATCAAAATCAATTATATTTATTTAATAGTGTATGAAATCAATTATTTTATCAAATAATTCATAAAATATTCCTCACCTTGCAGCAAATTAAGGATTAGGACGTTTTACGTATATTAAATCACTTTGGGACTACGAAATGCTGGATAGAGAACCACAACTGCGAAGTTGAGAACTGGCATTATGGTAAATGATTGGAGAACCAACGATGACTTTTCCTTAGATAGTCCGACATTTAAGTCAAGCTATGTCAGGAACTACATTAAAAAATGCATAATAATACACAAGTAACTGATTTAAAGACTAATTCCGTCATTACACATGTGTTTATACAATGCTCTTGAACATCTTCTTTAAGGTTAGATAAAATAAAATTGATTACCAATTACAATGCGTTTCCTGAAACAGGAGAGGAAAACGACAAAATAACGTCCTTCCTCACGTATGCCTTTAAATTAAACCTTTAAATGTTTTCAGTAGAAATATTTAAACTGATAATGAATAATTGGGTAAAGTAAAACGCAAGATACTTTTAATAAATTCAATGGTATCAGGCGTAACTTATTGTTAGTGTATGCGAGAAATAACGAAACATTGTTAATTGACTTCACGAAACTTCACAAAACTCTCGAAACATAAAATAATAACTAGAGTTGATAAAATTGTGTCCATTACATTCAAGTGGAAAAACAAAGTCAACTGTCAGTATTCCGTGACCAGATAATTTGTTAAGTTCAACAATTTAATTAACTTTAATTAATTAATTAATTTAATAACTGTACGACCGGTTTCGCCACTAACGATTCGTCAGGTACACTAAAATAAATATTGATTTTGATAAAGGATGATTTCCCAGGTAAAATTATAGATTATACTTAATGGTAGCGATACTTTAGTAAATGAGGACTTAAGTACGTTTTATGTATATTTGAGGCTGAAATGGCTATCAATAATGTTATTGTACATTGCTTTTATGCTTGATTCGAACATGAGAAAAATTACGGGAGATGAGCTGCTGAGTCATGTTAACCGCTCTTCTGGATGCGTAATGGATAAACTACCATTGCATAGTAACGAAAGTCAACCTCATTATTAAACAATATACTATTTCTTATATAATTATCATTTTGTTGTAGGTATCTGGTAGATGCTACCACGCTTCTAGAATATAGCAATTATTAGTCTAATTTTGTACGTGTCCATGCACATTACATATTTTGTGATTTTTAACTCATGCCACACACTCTTGAAGTGGCTTGCTGGTTACAGCTGGTATTGACAAAAACTACGGTCAACGGGTAGAAAGACTTTTGAGATAACCGGCCTGAGCCAGTTTGAGTGAAAAAATAGCGATAGGTCATGAGCATCATTACCAGCTGAGCACTTCCATTTCTAGCGCTAGTAATATTTTATCATCGGTTTGAATTTAACATCATAGAAAAATGAATACTTGCAGTATTTATAAAATGTATCACATATTTTAACACGCTCATATATTATATAATATTATACTAATTCTTTTCAAACTCCATCAATAATTTCCATTACAATCATCATCGCTTCTCATGTCATTCCCTGAGGCGTTGGAATAGCTGCTATTATTAAAGCAAAAAATTGAGCATAACCGATGTCTGGGCAGAAATTGGGTGGGCTATGCACCCCAAGAACGTAAAGATAGAGATATTCAAAATACATTTTATTTCATGGGAATCAGCGCCATAAAGAGCCCAAACCTCGATGGAACCTCAAAGAAACATTGAATAAATGAGAATAGTGGTTGGTGGAAACAAAAATACTTGGTATGCTTCACCGTAGGAATAAATTAGGGCATCATTATTTATATTCATGACACACAGGTAGTGTATCTTGACCTTATTATAGCCAAAGGCAGCATCAACTGGAGCTAAATAGCTAGGACTAAATATTGGTCCCATAAATCACTATCGTTTTAAATATATTTTCGAGGCACGTATTAGCCATAAAAATCCGATGATAATCATTCTTATATTTCCGTTCCATTCCTTTCACTAGAAATTATTTTCAAAGACGTAGAAATGATTTCACCGTTTATTGCCAAAGATGCAAACCAAGGATGAAGGTATCCCATTAGTCAAAATAAAAAGTGCCTTTTGTGAAGCTAAAATGATCGAATAATAAGAGAAGCATCTGTAAAATTACCGCTAAAATGAGATATCTATTTCAATACCATTATATACGTCACAGGGCAGAGGAAAGTTCCTCTCTCCCTAAAATGCATCATTTTTCACACGCATATTCGACTGTAATACTTGGTCAGAGCAAGGAAGGTAGGTGGGTAGAAAATAGTCTCATCGCTTTTACCAACACCTTGCAAGTTTGCAAGTTAAATTTGTTTTATCAGCGTAAAAAAAGACTTTACAAATACTTGCTTATGATTCCACATCTGTTTCTCCAACATTTTAGATTACCACTTGTGCACATAGAACAGAAAGTTAGTAGTTTAAAAAACGAAAATTTTCATAATATTAGATGAGGTTATAAATGTTGTCACGACTCATGAGCAGATATTAAAAATTGCTAAATATTTGGACGATAAAATATCCTGTAATGGTCAATAAAATGTAACATTGCATCAGGATCGTAATTAGTATGGGTTTGGGTTGTGAAAGTTGTGGGTAGAAAGGAAGGCTGAGGTTTCGTATTTAGAATTTGATGCGACTGAAGAGGGGCCGGGAAGCGGGGAAGGAGATCTGAATACACAAGGGGACAAGATTACCTGACAGACGAGAAGAAAAAGGAAATAAGAGCAAAAAATCAAGCGAGGGACCACGATAACTGATGTGGGGAGCGAGTTATACTCAGGGTGTGGGGAGAGAGAGGCGGAGAACCGAGGGTAAGGGGGGTTGTGGGAAGAGGGATGGAAACATTTTGCACCAATGAGGGAACCGGAGGTGTACGAGAGGGAGGAATGGGAGAGGAGCAAAACGAATCAAAGTCCGTGACGTTTAGCTGACGGGAAACGAGGGAAAACATTTTTTTTTCCTTCCCTCTCCCTTTCTCTCCTCTACTTCCTCTCCTTTAAGGAGGAGAATGGGTGACGAGGAGAGAGCGTCTGTCACTGCAGGAAGAGAGAGAGAGAGAGAGGATGACTTTGAGAATGGGGAGTGGAGGGCGAGTGACGGCGAGGGGAGGAGGATGGTGGAGGAGCTTGGTCGTGCGTGTGAGGAAGTGTGTTTGGAGTGGGAAGGCAAGTCCGAGGAGTGGCTTGGATTGCGGGTATCATAGATGGGCGTGAAGGTTAGCGGAGGACTTTTGTGGTGACAGCAGCGCGGAAGACGAGCAGCAGACCGGGAGAGAGTGGCGAGGAGGAGGGACTAGGAGAAAGGGAGGGAGGATGGTTAAGGGGGAGGAGTGGGAGAGACTCTTTAGGGAAAGGTGGGATTGGGTGTACGTAAGAGAGTTGGTTTCCTTCCATTCCCTACTCACCATTTAATGCCTCCCCTACTTGGGAAACCATTTTCAGTCCACACTTTCAATAAGAGAATTTAAAAATCGGAGCATAGCACGGCAATCTTCATCAACAGTTGAGGATTAAAATTAGTCTTCTATGGAGAGTTGTGAAACCTTGCGGTGGAATCATGTACGAAAACTGAGGAGGCCGTATGAAGTAACTGGGTGCTTTGAATGCATACTTGAAGAAATAGAGCGACATGGTTCCATTAGGAATCACAGGAGGGGGTAAATAGAGGCATTCATAATGTGAGGTTCCGCGAATAAATTTTATCGTGTCTGTGATAACACAGAGCCCAACATTAATGATGAAACCAGTCGTATTATAAGACGTTGCTAATATGGATTTTTTTAAATTTAATACAGGGAATAACAGCAAAATTCTCATGGTCAGCACATTCCACAAATCAGGGTATTTATGATAACATTGAAATAAAAACACCAGTATTCAAAAACATAGACCCCCATCCCTTCCATTCCTATCCTTATACCTTTCCACCCGGTCTGAAGCGCCTATTAGTGTGGAAACATACTTGAAAACACCAATTTAAAAAAATAGATAAGGAAGTTGTAATTTTATAAATATTACTGGCATAAAGATGAAGCTCCCAGGAGGGCAAAGTCCTTAGACATTTTCTACAAATGAAGTAATGTGGAAGATTGAGTTAGGGATGCCACATCGGCTAAAAAATATCGAGTAGTCAATGTTTCGATGTTTATAAAAGTACTCACCACTCACTCATTATTCATCGACAAAAAACAACGATGTTTCGATGTATCGAGTTTTTATGCCTTCATATCCGAGGTTAGGTATTATCATAGAGGTATTAGGTATTATGCATAAGAAATTTTGCATCTTCTTAAAAACTTGCAATTTTGAAAATTATTCGGATATCGGACCTCATTTAGTAAAATATTGATAAATAATACGCAAATATTTTTCCATTGAAATTTTTTGTAAATATAGAAAACATATCACTGTTTCATAATGAAATAAAGATAAATAAATATAATACAACAAATAACACAATAAAGTGGGTGTACCTGTTCCTTAAAAATATTCTAAGCTTGGTAGTATAAAAAAAATCAAATTGAAAAACCGTGGGTTTAAAACGTTTAAACCTCCCAGTATCGGTAACGAACACTCTTTGCTTAATATACAGCGACCCCAACCTACTCCTGTTATCTTGCATTATTATGTAGGCATGGCGGATCATGTTCTTGGAAGTCAACACTGGGATGAAAGCATGAACGATTTTATACCTTCACTTGTTTCCCTACACGCGAACGATAGATTGCGTAATTAGGGAAGGCTCGTTCGTATTGTTAAAAGGCTTATGATAATCAGAGAAATGAATTATTGGTCAACCAAAAACATTTATTATACCGCTCGTTTCCTAAAACATCGCTGTGATGTTGAGTGTTTTGAAAACATCGAGTCGATGTTCCATCGATTGTCTTACCACTCGATGTTTTCGATGTATCGGCAACAAAACATCGAGTAGTCCGATACATCGATGTCGATGTGACATCCCAAGGTTGAGTGGGAGGCAAATAGGAAACATACTGAGCCACTAACCAAGGGTGAGCGGTCAAACACTGGAAGATGCAGAAATATGTTGCCATAGAGGTTATAGCTAACGGATTGATTGCAAACGCATGGAAAGAGACACACAGCCAAGCGTCGATAGGACTCGATAAAAAAGTTTTTAGATCTCGACATACGGAAAAATGAGATATAAAAGCGGAATAGCGTGCGGTGAATGAGATCGAACGGGACTCATTACAAGGAAAATACGATGGTCATGCGAGGACATAAAATTTTATCCGCGGGAGTCTCGGTCGTTAATCAACCACGGAGGAGAGATGAGAGCGGCGATACAGATTTCTGCACTCGATGATCCATTTCATGTTCGGGGGCGGAGACGACCGAGGATTAATGTGGGGTGAGGGAAATGGAAAGGGATGGGCAGGGAGGAAAAGGGGGTGAGCGGAAAGGAGTAAAGGGAGGGAGAGATAAGAACGGAAGGAGAGGGAGAGTCGAAGAAGGAGGGGGGAGAGTGCGGGATGCAATCTCAGGGTCTGGAGGACAGGTGGGCTCTTTAGATATTCCGTCCTGGTTCTCGACTCGTCCGCTCCTCAAAGCATATGGCCAAGATCCGGAGACTTTTTATTCAAGCAATGAGTGATTGAAATTAGACATTGGTTATCATCGTGGAATAGAAATAACCGGACGGGATTAGCGATTCTCCCGCGGGGAGCAGGAAAGGGGGGAGGGGCGGGGACGAGGCCGACGGACGATGGAATAATGCGAGCCATGCGAGGAAAACGTGCTTGATATTCGTTTATTTTCCGGGAAAGTGAAAGGAAATTAGGAGTTATTGGTAAACGGGAGTGTTGTAATAAAATATTTATGCCCTCAAATCACATTGGAGGTGTATTTTGAAAATGTTATTTCACTTTCGAAAACACGGCTGCTGAAATCAAAGGACATCTCTCACCACAATTGGCGATAATAAATACAATTTCAAGAATTGAAATTCAATTTTTTATTTAATGTACCATCTCGGTATCCAAATAAGATAGGATACATTTTTTTATCAAAATGAAATGCTTAACGCAATAATTGAACCATGTCATCCTCTGTCAGCTTTCTCGGTAGGAATATAATTTGTAGTTTATCCACATTCAGGGATATTCAACCAACAGTCTCAGCTAAATTATTAAATCCATCCATCTAGATAAGAATACAACCCTTAAAAAATTTGGCAGTGAAAATGCAGGAGAAAAAAATGAACTCAGCGTCCTATTCTATTCGCTCACTATTGACCTTCTGTGGATGTCTCGACACACATCTTCCCACCAAGCGGAGAATTCCCTCCGCGAAGAAGAATAAAAAAGGACCATGGCAAATAGGTCCGTCTTTAAGGAGTTGAAGGTCGGATGTATGGCGTGAATTGGAATCGAAGGAGCGCCGGGGAAGACACGGTGGTGGAAGACGGAAAAGAAGGAGGGGAGGGAGGATAGGAGAAAAAAGAGTGAAAGCAGAAGGTTAAATGAAGGCAGAAGGCTGATTGGCCGAGTGGGTTGGGTTAGCCGAGGGTGCCTCCGTGAGTTGAAGCGATGGAGAGGGAGGGGGGACACGAGAGGGGTGAAGGGATAGCAATGAGAGCACGAGGAAAGAGGTGGAAGGGGAAGACTGTGTAGGAAATGCGGAGGTGCAGGGGCCTGCGGGAAGGTGGGAGGACATACGGAAAGTTCCGCCATTTTGGCGACTTTGTCGCTTCGAATGGCCACCACAGATATATTCTTGATGGTGCAGGAGCACGGAGGATCCCAGAGTTCCACTTAATCATATTTCGGTTATGACGAATCAAACGTATAACATACAATGTAGCCACCCATTTAAGAAACTGATAAGGATATTTGTAATTGAAAAAAAAATTATTATGTTTTGCGAAATAAATCTTAGATTCACAATACTTTTCGATTAAATAAATCAGTCAGTAATAGACTAAAGCGCTAACAGGAAACCTAAATTTTTTGTGAATATCTATGATATCAGGTTTCCCGAAGATGTTTTTCTAACGTTCCATTGCACCACAAATTCCTTAAAATTGTGGTTCTTATGTAGAAGCAATATCGATTTCCATTTCATGACAACTTTTGTATGAGCTTTCCCTATCGCATTCACGCAGTTGCAAGTAAAATACGGTCATATTTTTACCAAGGCGCAGTGGTCCTAAACTTAAAGCAATATATGGATGTATGGAGCATTGTATTTATGAATTAATACTCTAAAACTTGACGCCATTTTTTTGCTGCTAATATTAGTATCAGTGCGCTCCATCACGTACCCATGCCAAGCAATAATTTGTTTTAATCCAAAAAGTTGGCCAATAGGAGAATCGAGTGGAATGTTGCTTTAAACTAATCTTAGGATACATGAACGATGATGACGAATCCAAAAAGAGCTGGAAACGTTTCCTTTCACAGTACCACAACAGATTACTGCTTTCAATTTTAGGAACGAGCTACAAAAAACAGCAAAAGTTATAGTCCAGCTATAAAGTTCAAGCTATATTTTAGCCAAGTATAACTAAACACAAACAACGAGAGAAATTTGAAGAGTTAGAACTAAATGAATGACTTAGATGAAAACTTCAGTGCAGGATCTCAGAAAGCGCATTAATGCAATGAAAATGACGTCCACAAACTAGATTCTGATCATTCGGTATTAGAAGCTGGATTATTTTGTTAATCCCCTCCTAATCAAAGTATCTCTTTTAACGAGGAACTTAAGAATATGAAACACAGACACAAATGATCATCACTAATTTTCTGAGTTGAAAAATTTACCCAAGTGTTTATAAGCTCTAAGAGAGATTACATTGAATTTTTGTGGTACAAAAAGGACCCTACAAGAATTCAGCGACTGGCTATATTAAATAGAAAATGACAAAAAATTTCACACATTCAGACTAAAAAATTTAAATCAGGATATAATAAATAGATATGTTTGTAAATGACAAGACTAGTTGGGTATCAAACACCAACAATGCCTTGAAGATTGAGTCGGCAGGGGAAAATGAACGTGGTACTTCCATGTAAGAGAAAAATTTGAACTTATAGGTGACAATTAGAAGATACGAGCCAGATTCCATCACCCATTGTATTAGGAACCATTTTGTGAAATTTTGCTAGAAATTTCCTAGTTATTTAATAGAAGGTAACATTTCTGAGTTCACGGCTGTTTTCATCGTTTATAACCCCGAGATCTGAGTTTGCCTACTCAGTACCTAGACATAAAGGGGGCACTTCCTTCCTTTGCCTCATTTTCAAATTCACAGAAATTCCCATAAGTTTATTTTTATATCTATATTTTAGGTGATAGGTCAACAGCCATGAAGTTGATATTATTCTTTTGTTATCCAGTAATGATGAGGTATGAGTTCGAAAGCATAACACATTTCGCTGTAGACACACAACGGGCGTAGGAAAATGGAATTCTTGTATTGCTCGGTCGTAGGGTCTATCTATCTTAATTTGTGATTTCTATTTGTTTTGATGATGCATTTGGGAAATGACATAAGTATAAATTGCCGATTCGATTTTTTGTGATTAGTATTTTTCTTCTTTATTTTTCTTGTTTTAATCTTACGAACAACCTTCTATTCTAAAGGGTTTCCCCGCCAAGAACTTCTAATATCCGATGGACACATTAACAATGCATTCATAGGAGTTTATCATAAAATGTGATGCTCTACTCAGTATCTTCTATAGTTCCCGATTAAATATTTATTGATTGGATCCAACAGGCTTGATGGATACTTCAGGTGAGTCCTTGCAAGTGCCAAACAATGTCTATTTTTCAAATTTCCACTCGAAACTTCCCAGAAATTCATTTGATAACTCTAAACCCCTTCGGCGCTTTACCACCAACATTTCGAATAATATTGTCCCGTAGTAGATTTTAGTAAGTAGTAAGAAGTAAAATAGATGCCTAGATATTTAACTTCATTTACCACACTTACGTAGGTATACTCGGCCAACATATCTTGTAGTATTTTTTTACCGGAATGTATCGCGTTGAGTTTGTTTTAGAATTAGTTCTACTCCCCAGCTTGAAGGAATCCTACAAATGAGTATTCGAAACATTTTTTTGGGTATTTGACCCTGGGCCCTTATACCCAAAGACTGATACCTCAGCACCAAAGTATTAAAAGTAATTTTGGTAGCAAAGATATAATTGCAATATTAAAATATAAATAAAAAAATGAAAGAGGCTGATGCAGACCTTTCAGTGTGGACACCAAGTACCGCTAAGTTTGCTTGGAGTAGAAATGGAATTTCATTAAAATATCCTGACTAATTAAAGAAGGTATAAATTTTTTAAATTTCATGATTGAAGCATTGTGTACCAATTTTGTGAAAGCGTTTTAGGGTAAATAAAGTGATTAATAATCAATGAACTACAGAATGAATTAAAATTAAAATTTCTTTGATAGACGACCCGAAGCAGACACAGTAGTGTTGGGATATGAGAGTGGCTCAGAAATTTACACTGCGGCTTCGTATTATAAGGGCATATTGACAGAATTCAGCTCCGTTTCAATTTTTATAAAACGGAATACGATTCGACAATGTTTATCAAATCCCGTAAAATTTTCCGCATTGATCCTCAGGCCAGTCAATATTTGGTGCCACACAAAGTTGATATACAGCATTAATATGCTTTTCAGTGAGCGGGAAGTGGATTCAATCGATTCTCTCACCCCCAAAACAAATTTGCGCGTGTACTCATGTCATAACTGGCACGAGGAAGGAAAAGATACACCAAGCCTGAGGCCCAGAGCCAGTTGTAGTTTGCATAGCTCCACTCTTCGTTGAAATAATCGTCGTGGCTATATGCCGGGAGCGCAACACATCACCTCGTCATTTTTTTTATTTTTCATAGTCATAGTAATTTAATTGCTCTTTGTCTGTTTTTCTGAGGGATTTCATAATATATCATGGTCAAATTTCCACTGAATATGAAATGAAAAGCTAAATAACTCGGACATTCACTCAATATAATGCACGTCCAACGGCCAGTGCTTCGTCCACACTTTTATAATTTACGTTTTTGAAAAAAAAAATTCACATCAACTTAATAAATATGTTCATGAACTTAATATCCAAGTATATACTATGAGAACTATAGGATAAAATATTTTCTACACATGCATCAGAAGAATGAAACGAGCTGGAATAGTACAGATAGATGTAATATATACCAACTCAAATTCCGGGAGAGGACAAAACGCAAGCTCCACGGGTGAAAAGAGTGTATCGCGACGCTAAAAAATTGAATCAAGGAAGAGCATTTAAAAGACAGAAGGATATTTAAAATATACATTGCGTAATTGAAATATTTAGATGTAGACAAGACATGGAGATCGAATTACAGAGTATATGATAGAGTTGTCACTAATTCAACATTTGTTAAATGGTGATGACAGTATTTAATAGATGTATTCAACCACATACCTATGTATACAATAACCTCTTTCGAGTTTTTACACATTAAATTTCAAGAATGCGTCAAATCATTGCAAGCAAATATTCAAGAAAAATTCGCTCATGCAATGAACAGATTTATGGTTCAAACAACAAAGGATATTGTCCTCTACCTGTACCAACAATGCCTCTCTTGACATGACGGACTACCGCTTTCCTCGAGCGTTAAACCTGAAGAACCCACGCTTGGGCACGACTATCCTTCTTTTTCTAGCAGCGAAAATACTGCCTGTTCCCGGGATCGAGTTTAAGCCCCTTACTGGACGCCGGTGTAGGACTTGTCCACCGGGCCGAAATTGAATAAATTATTTCTTCCCCCGCCCTTGCTTTACCGAGCCGACAAAGCGATGAGTTAGTTGAGCGGGGGACATTTGCTGGAAAAAGCTGTAATCGTCGAGGTCCGCTCCCCTATGGTGCGCACGACTCGGGGTGACGCATTGCGAGCGCCTGTTGGCTGAGACAAGTTGCTGGGGAACCGTGAGACGTCGTCGGCGAGAGAGTTAGTTACGCGCAGAAATGGTTGGCGTCATATATGGAAACGGGGACTCATTTAAAAAAAATCGCGCCGATATCGGAGAGGGAGCGGGGGCGGAGGAAATGGGAATGGAACCGACTCGGTTTTATCCCGAACCTCCCAGAAGCCACGCGCGGTAACCTAGGTGTTGTCCAACCAGTGGCGCTCGGCGCACGTTCGAAGCAGACTGCCTAGTGTTTTTGCGAAGAGGCGCTCGCTCTACCGACAATGAGGAATGATCAAATTTAGTCATTATGAGACTCATGAATTTGTACAGGCTTTGACGGATTCGAAGTCCTCTGTTCTCCATACGTACTGACCATGGTCATCAATTCGGTAAAATGACGACATGGTTTTCGAGTAGATCATACCAGTGGCACACAAAAATGAAACCCGTGTCTTAAGAGAGAAACGGCGAAATTTGTTACGGCTACCGAAATATTCCGACTGAAAATCACCACTACTCTATGTAATAATTAGGATTATTTTAGCTTTCGTAGCAACGTCTTTAAACCCGTACTTCATTTTCAAATTGATTCCAAATATATCGAGCAATTATGAAGCAAATATTTACCTAGCCTAGATTAAATACTTTGGGTACTACAGGCAACCCTGACACATGATGCTTGCGTTAGTAATGACTACCTAAAATAGCATACATTATCACAATGTCTATCGTCAGCAATGCAAAAAATAAGGACAAAAAACAAGCACCCAATTTCGAACAGGTACCACATAACCTATAGATGAGAAGCCAAATCAAAATAAAAGACATAAAATTAACTGATTTATAAATTATATTTTGAAGCACAAAATTGCTTGTAATGCATGAAAGACAAAATTCAACAGTACCTGAATTATGTTGGAATAAAATGATTCCTTGTTTCCATTATTAGTCTAGTAAACTACGCACGTTGATTCTCGGTAGAAGATGTTTATACCATAAGAAAGGGAAAACGCAGCGCAAATTCACCACGCTGCGTCCTTCAGACGAAGTACGTGGAAGTAATAGTGAATAGCAGTCAACGATCATAGCAGAAAACGGGTAGATAGAAATTTCTGTTATTTTCCACTAATTAATTTTCATTAAAAACTTATGTTACAAAAATAATTACCCCAAAAATATGGCTATAAATGCATACGAGACCGGAAAACTTTTCAAATTGTATCAATATCGTGTACGGGTGATATAAATCGATCAATTAAAAGACCAAGTCTATTGGTTTTACTCTAGTAAAACCTGGGTACCTAAACTAAAGACATTTTAATCGCCAATATGTCTTAACAAGGAAATTGAAGGAGAGCCCAGTGAAAAAAAAACAGTGTAAACGGAATTCTACAGATTGCAGCCAATGGTAACTATCCATAAACAACAGAAAAATGGTGTTATGGAGTGCATTAATAAGAGGTAAGCTATGGTTTTAGGTGGCATTTGGTATCAAGAAAAGGTCATTAAGTTTTTCTAACACTCTTGTTTCAACTACCCTAATTTCAAATTAACTATTTCCTTTGCTGAATTAAATAATATAACCAAATCTGGAATCATTTATTTTCTTCGCAAGTTTTTACAACAAAATGCGTGTTCTGAATTAGATAATTCTTTCCTTATGCAATAAATATAAGATGTCAATATAGCCTAGTAAATATATCGTTGGGCGATTGAATAGGAAACACGGGTTGAAATGTGGACGAACCCTCTCCGGACACTTTCAGCAACTACTAATCTGAATGACCTCCTGGGTAAGAAACGTGTCTAGGAAAACACTAATGGTGCAGGGAAAAGAAATGTTTCTCTCACATCTAACATTTTAGTTTCATACACCATTGCGCTTGGTGCTTTACGCAACTCTGTAGTTCTAAAATTATGATAGACATAAGAATCTATAAAATGTTGACGGGCTTTCCTATTCAAATACTAAAATGCTGCATTAGAAAGTAATGTGTTTAATCACAGTCAAGTCACCACGAAATGGTTCGTCAAAGTACATTAGGTGAAGAAAATCCTTTGTTTCTACAGTAAAATATATATTCACAAGACAAGAGTAATCAACCGATAAATTTGGTTATTACTGAACACAAATGCTCAGAATAGGGAAATAAACTTGGAAACAAAGTAAGCATCGCTACTCACTCTTGGCAAATACTGGAAACCGAAAAAGTTTACTCATGAGAATGTTTGACACCATAGAGAACTTTAGAGGGATTTTGTGGAAAGAAGCAAGCCTGCTGAATAATTGAAGAGCGGATGATAAAATCATAAAGGGAGGGATTAAATCCGACAACCCACTTACCTCCCCAACGCTCTATCCCACTCTTTCCTTCCCATCGCCACCCACCTCCACCACCCTCTCATTAGCATGGAGAAGTGCGTGGAGGAGAAAGGCAGGAAAATAAATGAATCGGAATCCTCCTCATTCCTGGCGGCTGAATTAAAATGAGAAAAGAATTTCAAAAAAATACGCGAAATAAAACTTCGAAGGAAATGAAAAGGGGACGGGGGAAGAAGCGATGCCCCGGACTCTTGGACGGAGATATCGTGGTAACTAAGGTAGTTCTTTTGTCGGAGGGAAAGAAAGGTTAAGGTGAGCGGTTGGAGGGGGGTGAAGGGCAGGGAAGTGGAAATAGCTGCTGCGTTGGGGGCGGAGGGATATAAGGTGAGCGGGGGGGAGGCGGGCTGGATTAAGGGGGTGGGAAATGGGGACGGGAGGAGGGACGTTGGGGTGTAGGGGCGAAGGAAGATGTGGGAGGAATTAACGCTGGAAGAATGAAAAAGAAAACGGTAAGGTATTTTAATTAATTATTCCGGGAACAACGCGAAATGCAGTGGAAGCATGCAGGAAGGAAAGGGGAGCATGATAGGAGAAGGGGAGACAGAAGAGGGGGACATGGTTAGTGTATAGACTGACACGGATGGAGGGAGGAAGAAGAGGTGGAAGAAAATGTATGGATTAAGACGGTGTAGATTGGAAAGGATGGACAGGAGGGCAAAAGGTTATCAAAACAAACCTTCTAAATAATCATTCCCGAGAATTATAAGTTCCTTAAAGGCCACTTCATCATTTGAGGTTTTAAAAGCTCAATCCCCAGATAAATAGAAACATAGAAATAAGATAAATAGAAAAAAGTTGAGATCAGAAAGGCTAGTATTTAGTTCCAGTGAAAATTTTCAAAGAAAGACAAATCAACCCTAGAAAATCTTCTTCCTGGCCGTAAAGTGAATTGGAGAGAAGGCTCATCAATATGCCTCAATGAGCGCTATACCCACAAATTTCTGGTAGGGTGTTAGTTTCTCCTTCCGGTGAACGTGAAATATTTTTCAGATTTTTATTAGGTGATTGTACCAAATTATTGATGACTGATGCCATGAATATTCAAGAGATCTAGATTTATGCCCGCTTACTTGGAAAACCCCGGTGGTCCGTTTCAGATACACTTCTATGGCCCGGAGATAAGTGGCTACATTGACGACCGCTGAGGTGCACATAGACCAGCATATGGCAATCGCCAAAGCATAATTCCAGCATATTTGATCTTATTAACCATATGAGGCAAGGAATGTGGAGCGGAGGGTGAGGATTTTTTGAGGCTCACAAGGTCGACCCACTTAATGATGTCCCATTTTTCCCGGCCGGTTCTTCATCCCAGTCAAAAAGGAAGAAGGGAGAGGAGGAATTAATATGTGTAACGGAATAGAGAGGTGACAAGTGGAGAAAATATATAATACATATCAATAATGATATGCCTGCGGAATCGTTAAGACTGTGATGTGCTCCCAAAAGAAGTGGCATTTATTTTTTAGTGGCATATATTTAAAAGAGAGATAGATGAGAAGATCTAGTAAGACGATTAAAGTTAAGCATTTGCTAAAAATGAAAACTTTAAGACTGAAGACAACGAAAAAGGAATTAAGATGTAGGTAGCGACTGCCACCATTCATGACTATTGAATGTGTTGTACATTGACGGAGGTAGAATTACACCTGAACTGGGAATTGATCAACAGTCTCGTGGTTATAGGCGTAACTTTATGGAACTTATTCATTATGAAAATAAACCTAAAAAAAACCCGGGTCGTGTTTTAATAAATTCATATGGGACTACAATTTTAAGTTTTCTTTTCATAATCAACAAACCTTTAGCACCCCGAGACTATTAACATAGCGCGATGAAACCTGGCTGTTTTCAGTATGTAATAAGTTTTTAATCCCCGAAGTGATCCTTGACGGTAGGTCACTAATTAACTGGTGGAATTGCGATGCCAGGAAGTGCAAGAAGAAATTCGTATATGCTATTGAATCCTTTTCTGATTCTTCAATCAAGATGATGAGGCACCCTTAATTAACAAATACGTTTCCTGATACGAACTAGTGCGATGAGACACAATGATCAATGTCACAATACTAGCATAGAATGCTTTTTTGACATATGAACGAATTACATCGATCTCAGGGAGTTATTCTCATAGCGTTTACAAGATTAGCTCAATTGGCAGTGCTATCAAATTTAAAATACCTGAGTGACTAAGGGTCATTAGAAAAATTCTGGACTAGAGAAGCTCATGCTGAAGCTATTGAAATTGTTAAAAACACTCAGACAAGCACCCGGTTACGTGAAGCCCACTTACAATGGAATATGATCTAGAAATGCTCAATGCATTTGAAGCCACTGCGATAGGTACTAAAAATCGTATACCTCTAGGGTAGCGGTATTTTTATGAAAAGGCAAAGAAATCTGAGTGCTCATAATCTGGTTGCCTTAATGCATTTTGCAGCCAAGAAATGAGAATTTTATCAGTCCAATACAGTCAAATCATGTCCCCAGATAGAATAACTATATTAACCTAACCTTGTGGTGGCTAACCAACAAAAGAGGCCGATTTTAAGTAAAGAAACCAATGGCAGCATGCAGGTATGACAAAATGACAACGATCACGTAATGCTTATGCATACTGCAACAAGAAATAATTAGACTGATTTCAAATGCACGAAAATTATTGGAAGTTGGCCAAAAGCTGAATGCAGAGAGAGGGATGGAACTTTAGAGAAAGAATGGCTAGGAGAAGACCCCCACCCCTTCCACATTTTTTAGAGGACCCGAGAGAGGGAATTAAAAAAAGGGAAGGTCCGCTCACAACTTTTAAATGCCTCTCTGTCTGTACCTTTTTAACATCAAAGTGAAATCAATTTTAAGTTCGTTATCCGGAAGTTTTTCTTAGTTCAGTGCGCGTATTCCAGGAATGTACTTTTATTTTCCCACTTTTTTCATCTCAGCTAATCAAAGGCCGTGGGAGGGAAGAGGAGGAGGAAAGTTGGAGAGTAAGGGGTTTTTAGAGATGGAGGGAGGTGCATAAGGAGGAAATAATGGGAAAAGCGACGGAATTTATCGAATAAAGGGGAGGAGAGGGGCGCGGAGGAGAAGGAAGGGACAAAGAAATGCTCCGAGAAAATGTAAATATTTAAATGGCCCCGGCCAGATTAGGTGATTTCAAATTCCGTCGACTTCGAATTAATCCAAAAATCTGCATTGTAAAACAGCGGCACTATAATAATAAATATCTCCCAGGACCCATAGATATCTAGGCGCCGAAATAATTCAATCAATTATTAATTGGTTATGGACATTAAATATAAAGTATTTTGGGTGATTAATGTGGCAATGGGAACTAGCATATCCAAATCGATAAATTTCGAGCACATTGATTCTCATTATTCCTAAAGGTTTTCGTAAATTAATTTTTAAAAGCGGTCAGGTTAAACTAATTTATTTTTAACTTTACCACCCTTGTTTTAAAGGTCTAGTGAAATATTTGTAAGGCACGAAATATTTGGAGATTAATTATTAATTACTGCATACATCAAGCAATTAAGCTTGATTGGTTCTACTAATTTTGTGACCGTCGTGAACTAAGACTTTA
The DNA here is from genome assembly GCA_933228895.1 of Platycnemis pennipes. Classification (NCBI taxonomy): domain Eukaryota; kingdom Metazoa; phylum Arthropoda; class Insecta; order Odonata; family Platycnemididae; genus Platycnemis; species Platycnemis pennipes. The sequence goes on from OW121850.1 coordinate 119,812,439, forward strand.
GCGTAATCACCAGTCAAGCATCTCGTTAGCGGGGTCCAGGTAGTACCGGATCGTAGTCCCGTATATAACCGGACCATAGTCTGATGGTGCAAGTTGCAGTTTACGAGAGGAGGGAATAAAAAGATCATATTATTATATTGCTACCTATTAGGAGAATAAAAGAGGGGTAGACTAATTATTTCCAATTTGTACCCCTAAAAATTCCTATCAAGGTGTGCACAATATCCAATATAATTTCATTTTGAATTTAAGCAATACAAATAAAGTGAGCATTTCATTACAACATTGGTTCGTGTTGAGATACATGTACTTACATTGAAGAAAAGAAACTAAGACCTATAGGCATTAAAATCGTGATTTATCAAGCTATAAGCCAAAAGGGATGATAAAAGATTACAATACGACTATAAATTTACACATTACAGGAGCAGAGGGCAAAAAAATAATATATCCTTATTAATGCAACAATCGTCGGACGTAATGGTATCATGTGATGTTTCGAAAATTTGCTTAGGCTGATCTTGAGCTGTATTACATAATTCTTTCGATCCAAAAAATTTTATAATAAGAGTGAGAAAATTGCTCACCCCACCATCTTTTCCGCATATTTCGCGGGAGATTGGCTTAAAGAATATAGAGAACCTTCTTCGTATCTTGTGCATGCGGCAATCATCAAACCGATGAGACAGCGATATGAAATTAATAAAACGCCTTATTGGCCAGGAGATAATATGTACTCTGGGTAAAGATGGGAAAAATTTAACGTGACCAACCTTGGGGAAACGCTGGAGAAATTCACCACCATTCCTAGGAGGCCAATTCAAGGAATGAAGACAATACGTGATCCCTTTCATCTTTCCTGCGCCAACTGAGGGAGCCTTTCCATCAAGTCGTGAAGCGAGGCTCAGAAATAATCTCTGCAATCCGACGATAGCATACTATCCCGCTATCATCCTGTTCAGTTCTCGACTTCCATTCACCCACAGCTCTATTGGGAGAACGGAAAATGCAATAGATAGAAAACTCTTTTGTTGCATCCGAGACCAAAATGTTGGGCTATATCTTCTGGTTACCTACAATTTTACGTTTTGAGTAAGGCAATAGTAGTTGATACTTTTGTTATTATGGGAGAGAACCGAAAACTTACATCATTAAGGTGGTGCAAACGTGGGTATTTAAAAAGAGATAGACGTTCAGGGAATGGAGGGAAGGTGTTGTAATACTTGGCTACGGCACTTGCCTTCTTATAGGTAATTGAATGTGCTAAGGTGTACACTGATTTATATTCCATCCGAAGGACAACGTAGTGAACTTGAACTGCTCTTCACATTGCACGAAATTAGGGGCCTGTTTATATATGAAAAAATCAGTTCTTTCCTGGACCCTCCGTATTGAAAACAAAGACCCTCTCCACCACATCAACTCCATTGATGTAAAAGAGTACCTCTCCCGAAATAGACACCATAATTTTTTCCCTCGAAGCGAGTGAATTTACCCAATTACTAATGGCATAAAAAACATATATAATGAATGAGGCTGTTAGCAATTTGAAAAGCCCCTCATTCGACACCTCTTTTATATATTTTGATGATAGCATTTTATTTCTTCATACATGTGATTTCCTAAAAAGAAGAATATTAATCTTATCATTGAGAACAACAACCATAGATAACGTATGCTAGGAAATTATTTCGCGAGCTTAAATGAACATATGGCTAATCTATTATGTAAATTGAAAGAAGACTATTTTCGCGAAAAAAGCAACGTTAGAATTACCAAACCCTATTTATCATTTCAATCTATTTAATATTATTACTATGAAAAGTATTCTCATTTCAACTGCGGAGTGAACCTTATCTGATGTCTTCTTCCACCATCCTTTTTGATGCATTCTCCTCAGGGTATTGATACATGATATCATTCCAATTAGTTAAACTCAAAGGCAAAATTTCAATTAGTTCAATTATTCAATTATTTTTTGACTCACGTTTTCCTCAAAATCTGACATAGTATTGAAGATAAGCCAATATGAAGAATAGATAAACATATAAGTCAGGCAAACAAGAAAAGAATGGAATGTGAAAGGAAAGGCTTTTCTTTTAGCCTAAGGCTTTTACCTTATGGAACGATGGTTTGTGCATTAAATAAACTATTTTCAGGAAATGTAAGGAAAACCATACAATTATGAGCACTGAATCAGGAAATAAACCGGACAGAAAAAATAAATTGGAAATAGAAAAGTGACGAGAAGTAAAAATTACTCTTTGCATAGGCCAGGAAATGGGTGTAAATAAATGTGTTCTCAAAATTCTAAAACGATCTCATTTTTTAGGGCCTGTAAAAGGCAAACAAAGCGGCTTCAGTGCCCGCACGGAAAAATGATGGGTCATGAAGACTGCAAAGTTTGATTTTGACGTGGTTACGGAAATTTTCCGTGGTTAAGGAAATTTTTTTAAAAAGTTTTAGAGCTCTTGTCTTAGAATAATTGGTCTAATACTATAAGATTAGCATAAATAATCTGTTAAAAGGAATTTGAATATGAAAATATAATATGACCTCGAGTGGTGCAATCAATATCTGTTTAACTGCAACAAATGAAGTACCCACATTCATTTCAGGTTGAGTTATTACGTGCATTTAGTTGATGACAACCTCCAATTGGCAATCAACTTCGAAATGCACACCAAGGACAAACCAGAGTTTTAAATATAGATCAGCTACCTGCCAACAGTAGCGTAATACCTTCTTTATGACCCCAGAATAAAATGGTATTTCTAAGGCACGTGTGCAATACATTTTTTTTGTCCAGAAATGGAGGGCCTGCGTTGGACAGCCGCAGTCATCGAAGTCAGCTATCAACTGACTGCATCGTGTACCAGCTAATTATATATCATAGCAACATTCATTTCGAAAACTGTTTCAGTTCTTGAATATAGATTATTCCTCATACTCAACCGACACGATTACGTGACCTGTTTAAAAAAAATCCCATCGTTGCGTAAACGGTAAGAGGGAGCAATCTGAATTCCCCTTAAGATGCTAAAGGCAACCATCACTCCGGCCAATTTCTAATGTTTCTTTTACTGGTGACAAAAATTGAAGGTAAATATATTCCCTTAAATGGATGATGTGGGAAAAAAAGCCTTCGGCCTTTTCGTGCTTCTGACTTTTGTAACCAAGTGCAAAGAGAGAAGGGCAATCTCGTTCTATTGAATATTAAACTGATGCCATGAAATACATAAACAAGCAGCAAACACCAGCTGCTTTAAGCCATCCCACGATGAACAAGGAGAAGAAAATCGAAAAGGTTAGAAAACATGGCGAGGACAACTGGGTGGGTGGGGGATTCAGGTGAGTACATGTCCAAAAAAAATATTTTTTTCACAAGGCCTTTTCGGTACGGAAAAAGAGAGAAAGTCACTCATGCATCATTCAGGCACTTCCTCTTTGCTCCTACATATCTTCAGCGAGACACAAAAGGATATTCTGCCTCCTCAAGGAGGTCGAAACAGAGATAAATTCATCCTTCATCGTTTTGAGTTTTCCGCACATCATATTTCTGCATTGGACGACAGAGTGACTAACATTTCCATTAGGCATTCGAATTGAACGAGGAAAATAATTGTGAAATCGTCTTTATGCATTTCTCTACTTTCTTCCTATATTACGGCTTCAGAGTAAATTAACAGAACATTTAAAGGATAATGTTATCTGATTTCCGAGTATGAGCAAATAGAGCAAATTGGGTAGATAAAGCTTAGAAGATTTCCTGCTTCTAGTTATTAAAACTCTCCAATAGTTAATCTCAACGACATTTTCGATATTATATTTCATTATTTACTGCAGAAAAATAGCGTTTCTTTTTGATAGTTAAACAAAATATGCAGTTTAGCATATATGCAACTAGAGAGAAAAAATCAACTGGCTGTTCAAGTATTCAATAAAAGTTTAAAAATTATATATAACAATATGTTGGGCTAAATATTTAGCTATAATTTCTTAACAACAATCTGATTAAATAAGCAGATAATTTGAAAACAAATGAATAATTAAAGATAAAAACATGAATCCAAGAAAGAGAAACATACAAAGAGGCATCAGTACGTACGAAATGATTACAGAATAGCTTAAGGTGGCGGAGACAATATGCGTGGACGGGATACATTGCGTTTACAGTGTTACTGAACATATTTATGGTATTTTACACAGAAAAATAGATTTAGAGAGAAACTTTGACTTTGAAATCAGCACTTTCAAAAATTCATTTCCAAATAATCCATTATTATCAGTACTGGATACGGCTTTCGGGCGTTCCTCCGCGTCGTGTTGTGTCTGGGTGACGACAGTTTCTCCAGCCATCCTGCTGGCGTCTTCAGGTCAGAACGCCCGAAATCCGTTACCAGTGTTGAGAAACGCCGCGGAAACCTCAGTACCAAATTCATTATTATGAGTGATATGAAAAGATCATGACCAGAAAACAATCAATTAGTATTTTGGAGTTTTTTCTCCTCACCATCAAAGCCCGTACAAGAAGTTTTCATGCTGTCATTGATCAATATTTTTAGTCAGACGTGATATAGGTATTTTATTTTTACTTAATCATATTGAAAATCTATAAAGAAATACAAGCTAACTTTTGCAAAACTTGGATCTACGAGACTATCCATTATACAAATGCAACAGGATAAAAGATAATGCAGGAAACCAAATTCCAATAGAAAATTCATTAAAAATAAAGAATTAAATGATCCCACTATATACCCCACTATATAGTTTGGTTTTTTCGTACAAAAAATATCATTTACCATGGGTTGAATATTGGTGTTATGTCAAAGGATTTTCCTTCAATGCGCGAGTCTGCATACAAGCAACATAGTCTCTCATTCCTATGCCCGTCATGTGCCTATTACATGCAAGATAAATCATTCATATTCAACAGGGGCACTGGCAAATGAAGGCACTTACAGAGAAAGTGAGACTCTTGAAATGGTCGTCCATTGATCTAGTCTTTCGTAACTCTTTTCAGTTCTACTTTTGATATTTCCCGTCTCTGTGGCATAGAGTCTCAAAACATTCTTCATAAATGAGTGAAAAAGAAAGGGAGAAAGTGACTCGACCCAATAATTTTGCGACACGCCAGCAAAGAAGAACACAATAATTATCCAAGTCCAAACTAAAATTATGATTTCCATGAAAGTGAAGTGTTCGTCACTATTTCGCAGACATCGTTAAATGTGCCCAAATTGCAATAATTCATTTAATTTAGTATCTATTATGGTAAATTTCTCTTTTTTAAAACTATTCTAAATCTAAAGTGATGTGGTCGTCAATTGGAATAAATCACTAGCATTGAAACTCCCACAATCAATGTTCATTGTTTAAATAATATATTCTTAGATGTCATGACTGGGTGCTAGAATTCAATAAAAGAACTGTATCTCAGACAAAGCTGCTACAGTCTCAAAACCATAATGCAGCTGGAGTAAATAACCGTAGGAAATGAAGTTTAACATCGCTAACTTCAAATAAATACACCATCGGGGGTCGAAATCAAAATATTTGTGGAACTGCGTTGAAGAGGCCTAAACGAATTACGGGAAATAAGCAAATGGGAAAAAGTGAAAAGAGACCTTACTCCGCACTGGATGGAGAATGTACCACTCGTTTTGGATACAAGTAATAAATGCTTCATCAGGGAATTAAACAATATTTAAAGTAGGGAAGTACGCTTCGCAGCAAGCTTCTTCAAAGTACAGGAAGTGTCATTCAGTAATTGGAATAACTTGAGAACGTTTGAGGAAAACACTATTGAGACTGGAAGGTTACACGCAAGATTAAAGTAACTTCAGAAATTCAAACCACACGAGTTCGAGGCTAACACTATAGGCATATTTCGATCCCCATACTAAATCAGTAGGCGGCACAGGGACAGGAAATGCCCCCTCCCCCATACTTCTTACCGTGATCAGTAGATTTTTACACACCATTGAGCTCAATTAACAGCTGGTGTGCTCTACCTTCACCAACCAGACCAACATCCCAGTCGAACACAACTAGACTAGACTACGTGAACAGGACAAAGGGAAGCGACAATTAAAAGAGTGATTAACTGCCGGTAACGGAGCAATAAATAAAATCGTTTTTCCCCATCAAACATGCACGACTACATATCAAACAAATCTAACGCTTTTAAAATTAAGAAACACACTCCTTATCTATTTCCGAAAGTGTTTTCCCCCTTTTAATATTCAAGAAAATGTCATTTTAGATTCACATGATGATACAATTCATGCATGATCTATAGAATAATTTTACCTTGCGTGTTTTATAAAACATGATTTAAAATTAGCCATTTCAGATTCGATAAGGCACATGAAGTCTCATCTATCATTTTTATATCGACGCACAAGGGCATTCAATGGCTTGTCACCGATCGGCTCTTTTGTTTTCCACTTCACTCAGCGAACAGATGTCCGACTTTCGCGGAACACAGGCATCCCGCCACTGACATGACCAGCGAGAAGGATGAAGTATTATTACATAAGGCGGCGACGGACGGAGTCAAAGGATGCGAGAAAAAGTAAATCAAATGCTCTTCGTTTGGGGCGCACGCTGTGTCGCGTCCGGCAGTGGCGTATGGGCGAGACCCGACTCAGTAATGAAAAGAGTGGAAGAAGAGGCGACCAGAAGGACGTATCATAGGAAATACTACCACTCCCGATTGCCCGCTCTCAATCAGAGCTGCCAAATCTCCCCGTTTCGAGGGGAATCTCCTGAAATCAGACAATAAGTTTTGCAATCTCCCTTTTCCAGGACCAAAGCGTTTTCTCTCCCGCTTTCACACATCAGCATAATCATTTACTGGATTACTTGATAAAGCCTTAACCTATGATGGGGTTGTACTTGAACACGAAGCACAGCACGTAATCGATACTTAAGGGATTTGAACGATTCTTTCAAGATTCAAGTGGCTCACCTCACTCTTCTTATTTCTACTATCCTGCTGATAAAATATGTTAAATCATTCGAAATTAAGACTCTAGGTTTACCTAAAATGCCTCTTTATTTCGTTCATTAACGAAGAGTTTTATTCTAGGGTCACTGAAATTGAGCTCCTTGAATACTACATTGAATGATTCGTTCAATCTTCCGGAGTTTCCCAGGATTACCTACACTTGGGGAAAAACCACTCCAGGAATAAGATCTTTGGGAGTTGGCAGCCCTAATTGGAATATGTTGATTACCCAATAATCTACCTACATGAAAGAAACGTTCACATGAGCGTAAGGTGAGAAGTTCTGAAGAGAATGTGAAGATAGAGGTGGGCCTCAAAAGATACTAGGTTTCTCGCAGATTTCAGAAATTACAGATATATTTCTTGACCCTGCACACTATTCTGAGTCGAAACAAGCAGAGTGAAAGCATATTCCAATGGAACTTAATGCATAATACAATGGCTTGAGGTGATACAATGAATTAATTCACGAGGACTCGAGAATCGAAGAGAGGCTAGAGGAACAAACATATCCGTTATTTAAGTACTGACTTGTAAGTCCAAATCCTGAGTTGATGGAAATGATAAAGCAATTATGTAACAAAGAATGCTTAAATACAAAATGCGAATAATACCGCAATGCATTTGTCACGATAATTTCACATGAATGATAATATTATGAATCATCAAATAAATCAATTTACTTTTTCTCTTCTCAACTACACCCTTTGCCTCTAAAATACAATTTTTAATTTTGCTGATCATTTTCATTGAAGTAGTCAATGACCAGGGTATAATACTCTCTGCGATGCCTAAACGTTTATTCTTTCAAGCCTCACAAATTTTTTATGATACTTCTGATCGAATACCAGGAATAGAAGGTATTTTTCATTCCTCACCAGACTCTGTCCATAAAAAGGACAGAGTCTGGTGAGTCTGCCTTTTGCCTTGAGACCTAAGCGCAACGCAAGAGATGGACGCTGCCCCTACCTGGACACTTTGGTGTCTCATTACCTGGCAAGCCATCCATAAATAGAGACCGAAGCTTAAAAGCATGCCAGTGGGACGCTTTGAGGCTTCATTTTCAGAATAAGACTATTTAGCATTTTGACGCGCTTCTACGGCTTAGCAACAGGATCGGCTGTACGACACGAACCCATTTCTTTTACTTCCCTTTCAAATCCTGCAATCTAGTCACGTGGAAACTTATGTACGAAAGCCTTTCATATGAGAACAACGTCATCGAACTCCTTCGATGCTCACTGGCACACCAAAGTAAAGAGAGCACGTATTTTTTCACCCCATCCGTAAAAGGATTACACCTTTTACTTGAGGTTACTTTTTTCTTTTTCTCAATCTTTCAAGTCGAAGAGGGGTACATGATTGAGCCAGTCTTTACATTTGCCTACACGGCACATACTTAAGGCGTTTGACCATAGAGAGACTAGAGAGATATATTTGGTTGCCCTGGATAGGGATATTCTTCGCATTAAGGGTAGACAATTTTTTCTCTGAAACAAGCATTGATTTAATTGACGTTCGATACCATTTTGGTAGATTTGTGCTATTTTGAATGCAAGATTCTCCCTCTATCCCTCCATTTTTTGCTAAATGTGACGAAAAATGCCTGCTCTGAAGCACACCTCATACATTGATCAGCTCTTTTTGCGAAATTCGAAGCCACATAATGGGATCAAATGCCAGTTATCGCGCATTAACTGCGCACATGCGTTTGATAAGAAAATAATATCACATACACTGAAAGAGTAAGAAAAATAGGAATACATAATTAATTGCAAAAAATATTAAATACTTATGATCAATGATTCAGTAATATATTCCAATGTATTCTAAGGGAGTAACCAACATGGTGAATAAGTTTAAATTATTTGATTGAATTGAATTATTGTTAATTGAACGGGTACTGAACGAAAATGATTTGGCTCTCTCACCGTCTGAAATACTGGAAGTTTCGTCATAACCACATTTTTGGATAAGCATCTCGACTAGTTTCGAAATATGCTACAGCCTCCTCTTGTAGGTAAGATACACTTTATTGAGGCTTAAATTAACATGATATAAGAAAATGATATTGAAAATACAGTTACTTAATTTGAAAGCATGACTTCATTAGTAAAAAAATAATGAAAAGATAGTTATCGCCGTATTTTCCTTGGTTATCTAGATTGAAAAGTTAAAAACTACAAGAGGTGAGCAAAAAATATTGCAATTTCAAAAATTAGACATCTGCTCCTACTAAATGCCACAGCTCTTGAAGGCCAAATGTATATAAATTAGGAAATAAAATTTATAATGCTAAACCTTTGTCGCTAGGTCATGATGCACATCACTAAAAAAACATGTTCATTCTGCCCTCAACAGCTTTTGGCTATCCGCTTACAAGGAAGCAATAAGTTTGGATCTGATTGTACTTAGTACTAAGTACAAGCCATCTATTTCAGGAGAAAAGCACATACTGCTAACAGGATAAAAATTAATTTTACGCCTTACCATATTATTGAACTTTACATGAAGCCTGATGAAATATGTAGAAATGTCATACCCATTTATTCCTAGAACCTTCCTTAAGAATTTTGTTATTGTTCATATCGATATTACGGTAGTACACTTTCCTGACGCGCACTTTCTCTTCGCATGGGAATCAGATTTTAAAAAGGCAGATTACCTCAAATTTATATGCATTTTCAAAGGAATATAAAATTTAAATTGAGTTAATTATTAATTGTTCAGCCATTAGATTTTCAATATAAATGAACGCGTAAATAGAACTAACTTACAATGCACAATGCATTTACAAAAAAACCTTGGGTGAAATTCACAATTTGTGTTCCCATTCCTACAGAAAAATCCAATCCACTCCCATAACCTTTCCGTGTCAAATCACTTGATCCTTCTTCTTCCATTTTCAGTTTATTCTACTTTTTAAATTTTCTTTATTCAACAATATTTTCCCGTCTTACACTTCCTTCTTTTTATTTCTCCTATCATTTTCTCTTGACATAGCAGAAAAGATTTTCATGCCATTTAACATCTCTTTTTGGCTAAATATTAACTCCGAAAATTGATATGCCAGAGGTGAAACTCGATTGAATATATCGAGAGTAACCATATTGATATCAGTATGAGAGAAACTCACCCCATCGGTTTAAAATATTCCTTGTGAAAATCCGTTTGCGATTACGACTGGCATTTAAAGGTTTATCTAAACATCACTTTTTGAATTACAACTTTACGTCCTCTTATTATCTATTGCTGCTCATTATGACCGCATTTTACCACACTAGCGTTATAATGTTTCAATGAAATAGAGATTTACAGCAATGTAATTTTCTCCTGCTTAATTTCTCTTTGTGCACAAAGTAACCAAGTGCCCCCCACCCTTCCCTCACCTAATCCCCACACACCTCTATCATCTACCTCCTGATCACCCAACCAATCATAGCATACTACCCCCTCCTTCTATCTTCCCCTGTTGGCTCTGCGTATTTCCTATTCCTCTCCCAGATTGACATTCACCTCTGAAGAGGTCTGCTTGGCGGGCGAAACACCCGGTGTCAGTTTTTGACGTTGGGCATCCTTACTCCTTTCCCTGTGAGTGTGACGGGTCATTGGTGAAGGAGATTCCTCGTAAACCCTCATTGTGTATGTGAATGTGATTCACGAGGGTGATTTTACTTTGTGAATGTACAAACCCGAGTGCATGATTGAGGAAAAGTCCTTGAACCCTGCATGTATGTGTGCGTGTAAATGAGAATCACGAGGGTGACTGTGTATCGTATGCAAACCCACGTGAATGAGTGCTTGAAAGTTATTATCAATTTTATTTATTCACTTTAGTTATTTACTATCCCCCACTTTTATATTTTTTTCTTGCGTGTATTACGGGTCACCGGCGTTTGAGAAATCCTCGTAAACACTGCTTGTGTGATTGAACTCATGAAGGTGACTGTATTTTGCATACCAACCTGAGTGAGTGAGTGATTGTGTGAGTCACTGTTCGGTTTTATTTTTACCTTGATTCCCTCATTTTTTAGTGTGACGGTCGTTTGTAACATGTGAGTGAGTGTGCGAATGTGTCATTTACTGCCACTTAAGTTTCTCCGTATGCTTGATTTTGTACGTGTGTTTGAGAGCTCCCTTATTTTGTATATACTCCTTCCTTCCCCATCTCCCCCCCCCTCTTTTATTCCTTTGCCCTCTAATGGTTACGGCTTTGTGGATACTAATCTTCATTTGTTATTTATTACAGCCGTAGATACGTTCTTTTTATTGTTAGAAAACATAGCTGTGTGTGAAATTCACACACCAGAGAATGGGATTTATTTCTTTCTCTATGGAGTCAGTGATATTCCAAAAATATTTGGTACCTACCCAGAGATGCTTGTTAAGCCAAAACAAGTTCCATAGAGGCTAAAGTAAAACACATGCCAAAAATCCACCACTTCCTCGCCTTCCACTCATCCCCTTCCCGGTTACCTCCTCTCTCGGTTTTTCCCACTCTCATCACCTCTCCCCCTTTCGCTCTCCTACTCCCTCCAAACCAAGTATATATTGATTTGGCTTAATTAGCTTAATTTAATTACCTTAATTTGTTGCCTGACGATGACTTATCCACATTGAAACCCGGGTCTAAGTAAAAACTTTTATCTTGTAGAAAATTGCACATGCAATACTACAGTATGTACAAATTCCTCTCGATTTCGCGAGAATCCTCGGCTTTTACATTCCTTAGAGGCCTCTAGCGGGGTTCTTGACTTACGGTCATAAGCCCAAGAAATTATCACCTGTGAAACCGCTCCTATGATGGTATGATGTTGTATCTTTTTTCATTTTTAGAATATAGGTATAGATTTTTCTTACAATTTGGATCACCGGATGAAGCAAAAAGGGGAAAGCATTTGAAAATTTCATTTGTGTGAGCCACTTTTACTCCCGGTTGCTGTAGATTATTAATATACAGTGACTTCATTCATTCACTAAAACGAGTCTTAAACGTAAAATATGTTCAACGAAAAAGGAATTCACACGCTAAATGATCGATTTTATAGAAAATTTCCTTCGGGTGCATCTTTTTTGTCCCTACCCTCTTCCAGAAGATAGAGGTGATTAGAAGGTTCCCTGGTATTTAAATACTTCTAAAATTCTATATAGACCTTACCAATATCCATACTTTTTCAATGTCGAATCATAGTATCTAGTTAATTTCAGGTTTTTATATCGTTTCCAATTCAACTTACCGACGTAATAACCGATGTAGTTACATTCAACGGTGGTATGTAAGTTAAAAAAATCGAATTCCTCTTCCTGTTCCACCTGTGATTACCCAGTGATTTCTGAAAACCCGAAAACAAAAAAACTCGAATTTGACTGGACGTGTTTCTCTCCTAGGCCTCTCACAGATTTAAACCCAAGATATCCGGTCAGTAGCCCTACCTATTGTACTGCCACGTCATTCTTGGTTCCCGCACAAATAAAAATACAAGCATTCGATTTCTCACAACGCGCTCCTCTCTCAGATGAACAGTAATGCACATATTTGATTCCTTACCCTCAAGCGCTACAACCCCATGCATCAACCTTTCTCGGAGCTACCATAACCACCACACGGAGAGCATCTTAGGTCATCATGCCCTCAACGGGGGTAGCGAGCGCCTTGCAAGTGAGGTCAGACGGAGACAGGAACACTGACCACGCGGCTCCTCTAGGGAGGAGGAAAAATGACGAGATGGGAGTTGGGGGAGGTACTTCCGAAGGCGGATCTTAAAAAGATCGAGGGTTGGAGGGGGGGTGAGGGGGCTGGCGGGAGTGACATGGTCTCGGAAGGAGCGTATATGGTCACTTGTTTATCCATAGTGGCGCACAGATGGCTCGACTCCCTCTTCGGATCCCTTAGACCCAACAGCCTCTTCCCCCGCCCTCATCGCCTATCAACGGTCCCCCCACCCCCTGAGACACCAGTACCTCTCCCCGACTCACCCCCCACTGGCCCACTCCGCTCTCTTCAAAGGTACGCCATCTCGCGTCTCAAACCGGTACGAATAAATATATATAACGCTATTAATGTGGGCAGGATTGAGATTAAGATTCCGTCCGTGCACTTTAAAGCCTTACATACTTTCCTCTTATACTCAGGATGGCATACGCCCTATACGCACTCTTCCCATACTCCTGCTCACCCCTCTACACCGTTTTCTCTTTCACCACTGTACCCCTTCTCCCGTTTTCCTATCCCTACCCTTCTCGACTCCTCGCCTATTTCTCATTCCGCATGGTGATCCCGAGCGTTTATTCCTTTTGCAATGTGTACGGACGGAACGGACGCTAAAACGCATCGTTAAAGCATAACGAGGTTATCAAAGCGTGGTTGCAGCCGTCTTTCGGAATGCTTTATGGGAGTTATATTTGGTGTGAACTAGAGGGAATGTCGCGAAATAATTTTTTTCATGAAAGAATAACCAGGAGGGAAATAAAGTGGAGTTTTTTTTGTGCTGTTTAGGAAAGGGTTGGAGATGAGCAGGATTTCCTTTCCAGAGTCTGAAGGAAAGAGACCTTAACGCGCGCCGTGGTGCATCTGAAAAGAACACTCACGTCCTTAAGATTTGAGACCATTATTTCCTTCAGAAGGTATGCCAATAAAATACCTTGTCCGATGTACGCGTGAACCTTGGAGAATATTAAGAGAGTTGCCCTGTATTAGGTACCTAACGAGGCTTAATACTGTTGCATTCACCTCAGGTACCTTTTATCCCCTACCTAAATAACTTTTAAAATTACCCTCATCTTGATGAAATACTAATAGAACTTAATTTAACTGAATAATAAATTTAAGTGAACGGTTTATGAGAAAATGGACTTTCGTTGTCATCATTTGCATCAGGGTTGGCATTGAAGAAGTCAACTTTTCCAAAAGTAATTTATCAACTTTTGCCGTAAAGCAGCTTTACTGCCTGGAGTGAGATCGTTTTTTTCAATAAATTCCTCATATTTGCGGCCTTAATTTTTCTTAAGATTATAAAGGCATTACCAACAAAACTCTAATGTAACCAATAACTCTGCATTTCAAGCACTAAATTTTCTATTTGACTTACTGTAGAAGCTCAAAACTGTTGGTTACTGAAATTGGTGGCTAGTGACAAACATCTGCTCGATACCCACTCATCACTGACTCCAATATAACACCCGGAGAAAGACGGGAATCGAATACCGCCAGTGAGCTAAGACATCAATACCTCTTGTCCTTTCTTCCAAATTCCTTTCAAATAAATCCCCCTCATTTGGTCCTGGGTGGTACACACGCTTTATTGTTGATCTATGTGCCTTGGAATGGCAATCATTTGCTGACACCATGGTCCGTAAAGAATTGTACGCACCAAATAGAGAATTATGGATTTCAGTATGGCTTGATTCCACAAAGTGAACTCAAAATCGGTATTTTACGTTGATAACACCAGGTGGCAGTTTATTTCACCTTTAGTTTATATTTCTCAGCGCTAAACGTTCCTTTCTACTATCCTTTTGGTGCAATAAGGAATAATGGGAAGACTCAAAGAAGACGTAATATTTATACATTTCAAATTCATTTAAGAATCATGCAATGATTTCCCTGCAGGGAAAAAAGAAATACCTGAGAAAGATTTTGATATTATAAAGAGTTATCATTCAAAGTTCCAATGAAAAAGTGACAGATTAATAACTAAGTCTCAGATGTTCCAAGAAATATAGAGCACCCATAAACTTCATTTTTCCTCAGATTTATGGGTTGATACCACCTCGCATAGCTTTGAACCAACAAAAGCCTGCAAAGGTGGTTATCTATTGGCTCAGAATATTTCAAACAATTACTTGATTATTGACGCTATATAGATGGAAAGTCCTGATTTGTAGCGTTAACATTCATAACGTAGGATGATGAAACGCATTCGTATGTACACTTGGATTAATAAAACGGACGTCTGAAGATGTTATGGCTCCACCATCAAGCATTTGATAGTTACTTAATATGTATCTAGAGGATCAGCAATCAAAACATGCCCAAAGTCCATTCTCCTGATAGTCAGAAAAATATCGCTGTATGAATTATGGACGTAAAGGAACTAACTCATTAATATTTACAATTCAATTCCGATAAAATATTTCGCGGAGGAGAAATTGAGGCCACACATATTAATGCCATGCATGAATGTGTCAGTGTGTTCCATTAGATACCACTCGAAATCGCACGGACTGCTTCCTAATCTTCGATTTTTAACTTGTTTTTCTCGACAACTCTTATTTTATTCCGTTAAGTGGGGCATAAGTATTGGATTACGCTGAATAGCATAAAAGAGTAAACTCTCATAAAATTAACAGAGTAGAATCTACGATTGCTTTTGAGAAACATGGGTTTTGCCTTGGACAAAAACAATATTTTACTCCATGATTGGCTGACTAGCGCTTGCCCATTAGCGAAGCTTTCTCAAGGATCATGCCACTGGCTTTATCAATGTTCCCCCTGCATTTACGCCTACAGAAGCCCATCTCATTTTTGAGCATTCCACACCTTTCAAAACTGGTTAGTTGAATTGTATATCCTCGATGCAACATTTAAGATTTTGACCTCAACGAATAAAGTATAATAAAACAAGAATTTCAATCCTTTCAGGCGCAACCTTGTGGAAGTCCATTCTGAATAATGACAATAAAAAACTATGTTTCAATCCACAGAGTTTTTTACTGGTACTACTAGTTTCAACGCCACCGTATCTGATGATGACGCCGTGGTGTTGAAACTTGTAGTATCCGTAAAAACTCTGTGCGTTGAAACATATTTTGTTATTGTCAATATTCAAAACAAGAATTATTGATACTTGTATTTCCTGGTGGTTAAGGCAGGTATTGGTGGAATACTCCAACACCGCTTTTAATTAGCTTTTCCAAACGGCACTCCGAAGATTAAATTTTTCTTCAAGTCAATGGTTTTCTATTTTCACTCTTCAAAAATTCTTTTTTTCCTATGTATTTCTTACTTAATCAAAGTCTACCTTCAATGACGTGCCTCAACTTCCTACTATTCCTATTTTAAGATATCTCTACACCCACTTGGCCTCCTCATTTCCGCAAACAGCCTTATGTCTGACCCACCTTTCTCAATACATTATCATTTTTCTATCCATTGTAATAGGTATTTTAACTGCCTTTAACACTCATCTAAAAATGAGATGGATGTTGTCAAACCAAAGTGTTTGCAGCAAAGTGTTCTCCCCCTGCTCCCTTTATTTTTCAAAGAAGTCAATGGACACGAAGGCTGACATTCATTCAATGAGAGGAGTCATTGGAGTTAGATATCTTCTGCATCATCCCCCCAGCCACGCCATGTTCAGTGGTCGCAAGTCCTTTTCTCAGGCGGTGGAGACTGTGTTGCCCTCCTCAGACATTTCCCTCAACCAGCCTCTCGACTCGCGAGTGACGCACCATCAGTTTCTTACGACCGCTTCGTTGGTGGCGAAGGTTGAATAAAACGCTTATCACTGATAGTCCGCTCAGATATTTGTCTCTCAAATACGAGATGCTGCCTCGCACCTTCTGGCGAACATTCCCTCGAAGAAGTGGGAAAACTTTGGCAAGCTCCTCCTCTCCGCCTTTTTCCCATTCCTCAACGTTCCCGCTTTCAGGAATCCTCACTCCAGGGATCTTTAAAGATTTCACTCTTGTACCTGAGCAGTCAGCCTACATTCTATTTCCATTAAGCGCTTCTCACTGGGAGTCTATAAACGCAGTTGTAATCAAGCAGTCTTTCCGATGAAAAGGAAGTAAATATCATACGGACACAATTTTTATTTTGAGAATTTTACAGAATAATAAAAATACGAGAGATTTTGCAACAACCTGATTCAACTGTTATCACCATTAAATAAAGCTGGGTTTTCCATTAGGTGTCGATTATGGTTATTAATTCGTGATCGTACACAAAATTGATAATTTTAGTGATCATTTCAATTGCATCGTTAAACGCCCTTTAGTTTGACCTTTACAACTATTTTAA
Source organism: Platycnemis pennipes (assembly GCA_933228895.1). Classification (NCBI taxonomy): domain Eukaryota; kingdom Metazoa; phylum Arthropoda; class Insecta; order Odonata; family Platycnemididae; genus Platycnemis; species Platycnemis pennipes. The sequence continues at coordinate 119,829,475 of OW121850.1, forward strand.
TTAGGTTTTACCCGGATGCAGGAAGGTTGGCCTAAATGCTGTGAATAACTTTTATTTTGAGCAGTGAGCGAGAGGCATAAGATACACAATTCATGAGCTAATTTATTTAACATTATTAAAAAGGTACCGAATAGATAGGCACATCATTGTAGTCTTTTCTGCGGAAAATCCTTGACATTGATATAATTTTTCTGATCTTAGGCTGAATCCTCCCTATGTCTGCTACTGTGTTCCTCATCTAAATATGTATTCAAAGTTACTCAATGCGTAATCCATTTGTAATATTTAACGTAACATGTGATAGCAGCTGATTCATCCCCGCATACAGCGTCAAGGAGAGTAGTACAGTGTCCAAGTATACGCAGAATAAGGGCTATTAGAATACCAACCGGTAGTGGATGAATCTGATAATAATGATTGGTAATAAAAGGCTTACTTATTTGGTCAGATAGTAAGGCCCTGATAGCTAAGACTATGCGCGCTCATAGACGCCCTGGGGCCATCTGCGGGTTGGAGTTCTACACCTGGGGTGCTTCCCTTCCGGAGCTCAAAAATAGGCCGTGATTCAACTGAGACACGGCAAGCTGTACTGAGACATCCGGTCGGGGAACCTAGCACTCAAGCCACCATATGAACTCGATTTCAATATTTCTACTTTCCGCAAAACGTTCCGGCACACAAATTCATTTTTTTAATATTAGTAAAAACAAATACTATAGTAACAAATAATATCTCTGAGTAGAGAAAAAATGTAAATTAATAATATCACTCAGAGATAGAGAATTTTAGGAACACTAAAAGAAGGAATTCAATGAAGAGAGCTACACTTACATTGACTCTAGGCGAGAAGTCAATTCTCACGTGGATATTTAAAATATTTATATGATAGAAAGACAGGATAAATGTCCTTTAATTTTATTTTTCTAAATTAATGCAAAATAACTCAGAAAGAAATTACCCGTTTTCCGGAACTACCAATTGTGTTATTTGTGTTTTATTCCCTGCACAATTCCAAAAATTAACAAATTATACTGAATACTATCTATATGTCTACGCTGTGTCTACTATCTATATGTCTACGCTACTAACTATCTATATGTCTACGCTGTGTGCAATTCACCCCCAATTTATATCGTGACAGCTCCTCCATTGTACAAAAGACAACACAAATCCTCTTTAAAATATCATTCTCCTGATCAAATGTCAGCCTGGCAGAAAAATACCTCTACAAGTCTGGTCTAATTGATGCCATATGTGTTACTTTCACATATGTGTGTGGCTTTTCTATGCGTTTTTATGTGATATTTTTATACCTGAGAAAAAAATAACAGCACGGCGTTGTGTACTACTTAGATGCTAAGGGCATGGGACTATCAATCAGGCTGGGAGAGTCCAGCGTGAGACGTGTTTGGCAATGATTTGCTTTCGCTGGGGGAAGCTGGGAGGGAATAGGGAAAAGAGGGATAAGAATGGCGGTCAAGACGACTTGACTCCATTCCCCCTTCGTTTGCCTCTTAACTGCTCATTCGCTGTTCACCTTACGATATTTTATAATCGTTATTTCAAATATCACCGTGAGAAAAGAGGTTGGCCAGTATGCTCGCGTCAATGCTGTGCAGTGTATTGACGCGAGCATACTAGCCAACCTCTGAGCCAGTTTCTGAGTCACCAACCTCTGAGCGTTCTTTCGCCACGGCCTCAGGACACCACCACCGACGAGAGTAACCTGGCCCGGAGAAGTTCCCCTCTAATTGCTTCACCGAAGAAAATTTCTCTTCCACCCCTAAGAGAATATTTATCGAAATTGGGCGTGATTGTGGTGAAGGTATGTATGCTAAAAAAATTACCAGCAAAAATATTCTTAATGTTCATTCAGCGAGCGTGCAGCACCAAGTTTTCAATTTTCATATTCGTAGATAGAATCTCATATTTGTCTCGTGAAGATTTTTCTCACGTAGCAGTTAAAATATATCAGCTAGAATAGAGTTATGATTCATTTTGCTGGAAAACATCCACACGAGAGCTAAGATTCAATACAGACTTAAAACAGGATGTGTAAAGTTGGGAAAGAATTCTCCCTCATTTCACTGTCCAGTAGTCAGAAACGAAGCTGTTTTAAATTTAAATAAATAAAGTGCTCAAAGGGTACCCCAGGACGTAAGTGCATGTTAAAGCTCTAATGACGGACTATGTCTATCTGATGTAACATAAACCTGTGGAGTATATGGTATATTTTGCAAGGTTGGTCGAGGTAAACGATGTAAACACATGAGTCCGCATGCCTATCATTCGCCTCCTCGATTCAAATAAATACTCAGCGCTCTATCTGATACAAAATCAATGAATTGCCCGATAACGGTTGTTCGTATTATCACCATCATCATCAAGGGTCAAAAATCCTGTGATTGATTTGACACAGCCCTCCACTTGATTCTTCTATCGGCCAACCTCTTCATATTGACGTTACTTCTCCCTTTTATATTTTTCACAACCTTTTCTATATATCCCATATGACGCCTTCCTTTGCCACTCTTCTCGTTCACTTTTCCCTCGACGATCGTCTTCATCAGGCCATCATGTTTCAAGATATAACCGATTAAGTTGTTCCGTCTTCTATTAAATAATAAGTTAAAGGATGCTTTTGAATCTTTATTCATCTAAATAACATTTCAGGATTAAAGCTGGTGTAGACGTTACCGTCCTGACTTATCGCCAGGAGGTTCAGGGTACGAATTCTGGCAGTAGGTGATGTTTATTAATGGCTCCTACTTGATTTTTTGTGTGGAGAGTATTCGAGTACAGTACTCCGTCCGTCGGACGGAACGTTAAGACATTCCCCTTCGCACATTTCGATTTATGAAGGCTAATGCCAACGCCGGTTTACTCTCTCCCTTTCTCCTTTTCCTTACATACTCATCCTTGTACCTCTCATTTCAGTCCGAAGCTCTTGTTAGAGAGGTACGGACTTAAAAACATAGATTACGATCGTTCGAATTAATTGTGATAATTTACGCGGACGAAAAGAACATTATCGAAACATTTGATATTATTCATACCCCAAAGAGGATTGAATCATTGCAGTAAAAACCAGAAAGTCCCTAGCCTCTCTCCCTTTCACAAACGGTTCGCCAGCCCAACTCAGTAACCTTCAAGAAGGAGAACCCGATGACGAGAGATAACAACAGTCCGTCTTTTTCACGGGACTCTGAAAATCTTTATCCGTCCATCCGAGCGATGTGCTTCGATGCTGTGGACGAAGGGTGAGGGATTACAGGGAGGAAATGGAAAGGAGAGGGAAGAGAAGCAGTCGCACTAAGGCCTCACACATCGAATCAAATTCTTCTCCCATCCACCACCCCTCTACCCCCCATCCAAAACCCACCCTCCCAACTCCTCACTCTTTTTCCCAGCCCTCCCTTAATTCACCAATGGCTTTTTTTTTGAATGCTTGCCAAGGACCCCACGCAGGGGTGCGGGAGGGTCAGGAAGGAGTATGCATGGGGGACGAGAAGGGGAGTGAGAATGGCGGGGTAGGAGCGGTTGGTTCATCAATACGAATTTTCCACGCTCTCCGGCATTCAACAAAATTCAGAACATAAGGAGCCGACGAGAGGAAGGATAGGGGCGAAGAATGTCCATCTATCTGAGTGGTGAGTGGATCTCGATCGTGACCACTGAGTGATAGCAAAGATTTGAACGGACACTACATCCGCAAGAAGCGAAAAAAGAAGAGATAAGTTGTGAAAATTTCAGAAATGGGAAAAAAGTTGAGTCTAACAAATAGAAAAATAGAGTCATCACAATCTTCAACAGAAACGGAGTTCACTCACATCGCTGCATTGTGCACTGCGCTTTCTTTTCTTCTTCTTATTCCAGTATCCACAATATTTACAGTGATACAGTACTTTTTTCACCAATCATCTCATTGCCATTTTTTTGTCTCTTAAAAGTATGAATCTGGGGATTCTGCTGTAACTGTCGTGGTTTTTAGGGAAGGTTACCGACAGCTTAATTTATTTGCACCACTGAGGTTAGGAGGGTACTTGGGAAGCATTAAGCGTGGAAGAAATGTGGAGGGAATCTCGTCGTTGACATTAGCCTGCACTAAACGAATAGTGCCAAGTGGTGATGGTTAAAGTCTCATGCGACGGATGGAGCACTGCACTTGAAGTTCTCGTACTTCTCGACAACGGAAAACATTTGAAAAATGCACCATTGCCAGGATTTTAAACTGAGGTCTCAAGATGGGAGGAAAGAAACAAAGCCATCATATCAACTCTTGCCCTAATGATTTTTTTGCAGTAATTTTTATGTGCCACCATGGGGGTTTTCAACAAGGACCTGATTCCCGGTGAAAATTGTTGGCCTTCTCCCGATTGAAAACTGGGTTCTCTGGTATACTGACAAGAGCCTTATGACGACCATCCGAAGTGTTTTCATCGATATGGTTATAGCTCTGGACAGATTTTGATTTTTAATGACACATATCAAGCACTACATTATCATCATCATCATCAGTATTTCAATCCTAGGATTGGTTTACTGCAGCCCTCCAAAGGAATTAACCCTATTCAATGTTAATTCCTTCACGCCCTGGTATATTTTCTCTTTCACATCCTTCATTATTTGCCCTATATATTTGTCCCTTGGTTTTCCTTGCGGGACCTTCCCTTCAATCTTCCCTTCTATTATATTTCTAACATTGTATCACAAGGTATGTCCAATCCATCTGGTTCTTCTTCGCCGTAGGGTTTTCCATATTGTCCTTTCTTCATCTGCTCTTCTGTACACCTCTTCGTTCCTCACTTTATCTGTCCATTTAATCTTCAACATTCTCCTCCAGCACCATGTTTCGAAGGCTTCAATTCTTCGTTGGTCTGCTTTCCCGATGCTCCATGTCTCTAATCCATAGAGTGCCACGCTCCATACGAATGTTTCGATGAAGTGCTTTCTTGTTTGCAGTCGTAGGTTCTTTGCTCACAGTAGTTGTCTCTTCTTCATAAACGCCTCCTTAGCTTGTGCTATTCTTCGCTTGATGTCCGTCGAGCTTCTTCCATCCCAAGTTATAGTGCTGCCGAGGTAGGTGAAGTTCTCCACTTGTTCCAATTTCACTCCTCGAATTGTGATATTTGCCCTAAGCTTCTCTCTTCCGTGCACTAGGATTTTAGTTTTCTTCTTGTTGATGCTCATATTATATTCTTGAAGTACTTGGTCCATTGTGGTCAGGGATGCTTGTAGGTCCTCTCGACTTTCTGCTACAACTGCGATGTCATCAGCAAACCTTAGCATGTTTATTTCTTCGCCATTCTCCTTGATGCCCTTGATACCAATTTCCTCTGCGTCTCTTATTGCTTCTTCCAGATATATATTGAATAACTCTGGGGAGATGTTGCATCCTTGTCTGACTCCTTTATTTATTTTGGCTTCTATCTTCCTTCCGTCTTTCATTCGCATTGTGGTGACCTGGTTCTTTTAGAGGCTATTGATTATTCTTCTATCCTTGTTGTCTATTCCAATTGTTTCCAGTATACTGAACATCTTATTCCATTCGACGTTGTCAAAGGCCTTTTCCAAGTCCACGAATGCCACATACAACGGCTTGTTTACGTGTATCATTCTCTCGGCCAGTATCCTTAAGCTCAGTATTGCCTCCATAGCTTCTCGGTATTTCCTGAATCAGAATTGATTTTCCGAAAGATTCCCTTCGATCTTTCCTTCCATTCTTCTGTTAATTATCCAAGTAAATATTTTCGATGTGTGTGACACCAGGCTCACTGTTCTGTGCTCTTCGCATTTCTCTGTCCTTGGCTTCTTCGTGATTGCGATCATTTCACTCTTCTGGAAGTCCTCTGGCACTCTCCCACTGTCATAGCTTTCTTTGATTATTCGAAAGAGGGTATCTTTGGCTTTGATCCCGAGTGCCTTGATGGTTTCTCCATTTATTTTGTCCCCTCCTGGTGCCTTGTTGTTCCTTAGGTCTTTCACGGCTCTGTCAAATTAATTTCTCAGTATCTCGGGCCCCCATTCATCTTCATCGTCCCTGATTTCTTCTTCCGTTAAGTCAACTTTCAGTAGCTTGGGTTCTTGATAGAGCTCTTCGATGTATTGCTTCCATCTCTTCCCTATGTCCTCCTGTTCTATGAGTATCTTTCCATTCAAGTCTCTTATGTTGTGGGACCTTGTTTTCCTTTCTCCGAATTGTCTCTTCACCTGTTTATAAGCCATTTCTGCGCTTCATTTCATTATGTTGTTATTTATTTCTTCGCAGCAGTTTTCTATCCATTATTCCTTGGCTTTCTTGCACTCTCTATTTACTTGGTTTCTCAAATTCTTATATTAGGCCCCCTCAGTTTCATTTCTTGGATTCTTGTATTTCCTTCTTTCCAATATGAGGTCTCTTATTTGGGTCGTTAACCATGGCCGTTTTGTTTCTATCTCTTTACTCACAAGTTGCTCATCTGCTACCTCTATAATGATCTTATTTCATTAAATCTTCCCGTAAAGGTTGTCTCTTTTACTTCTTGTTTTGAATCGATGGCTGAGGTGAACCTTTCTCTGGCTTATTTTTCCTCCAGTGTCTTTGTGTTCCATCTGGAATCGTTCGTAATTCTCTTCACCTTCTTGTATCGCTGGCAGCTGTTCTTGATCACTAGGTTATGGTCACTATTTATATCTGCTCCGGGAAAGCTCCTGCACTGCTTAACTTGGTTCTTATATCTCGTTCTGACAAGTACGTAGTCTATCAGGCATCTACTTCTGTTCCCCGGCATCTTCAATGTATATCTTCTTTGCCGATGTCGCTCGAAGAGGGTGTTTGAATTACCCTGTTCTTTCCTTTACTGAACTCTGCCAGCCTTACTCTCGTGGCATTTCTTTTTCCCAAACCGAACTCAACCACGCTACTTCCTTCTAGGCCCTCTCCGACCACTGCATTCCAATCTTCCATAACTATTAGATTCTCCTTTCTTTTTACTGTGTCTAGGACCTCGGACCTCTTCCAGTTGCTCATACATTTCACTCCATTATATTGAAATAATATTTATGACCGATTGCTACTATCGCGAATGCATCTACTTATACCATTCTCCCATTGTATTTTTTCTCTTACACTCGAATTATTGTAGAAAAAGCATTCATCTGTAAGGAGAAAACTGTATTTCGCTTACTTGAATCAAGATAGTAGGCGATGATGGATTAGAGAGAATTCCCTACTTCTCCTCCATCCCTTTACACGTAATCAAAGTTCTCGCCGCAATCTACGCACTCGCCGGAGGAGGGAAATGAATGAATTGGACGTGAGGAGGGAAGAAGTCAGGATTATATTTCCTAAGCTCCACGGATCTAAAACTTCCCTCCCTCGCATTCTTGGCCGCAACAATGCTGAGGTTGGAGGGCCGTGGACGTGTCGGCCAACCAATTGAAAGTTTTCGAATGCGCAGAAATAGACGAGGGAGAGAATATCCACGTGCGTAGTTCAGGAGAGCGGAAAGGTAGAATGGAAGTACCTTGACTCCTCATCTCTTCCAATATTTGTCCAGCACAGAAAGGACTAGCGAGGAAGAAGAATAATTATTGATGAGGCAAACTGCCTTGCTGATTCAAAATGTGACTTAATAAGTTTGAAGACACCTATCCTCATAGTACGAACTTTAAACTAGTAAAGTAATTATTGACTAGAAATCTTTGACGGATTTGAGCCTGGGGAGAGACCTGGAAAATAGTTGGTGGCTCATGGATAAGAAATGGCCTCCCTGATATGCGAATTCCCTTACCGTTGGGCGGCTCAGCATTTGGTGAGCTCTACCCGCGCCAACCAGACCAGCCCTTGGAGCTGTCTATGACGGAATTACCGTAAAATAAGGAACAAGACAATTCCAGAGGTCATTTTCAAATCATCTTTTCATTTTAAATTCTGTTAAAGGAGAATATACAAGCTAAAAGCACAAATGAAATAGGAGAAAATTATTACTTGATTACTCAATTGGGAGGATTAATTTACTCTCGTACAAATTCAAAATTTCAAGCATGCCACGGCAGAAGGTTTATAACGCGCCGCCCTGGAAATCCAAAGGATGGGCATGAATGCTGTATATTTTTGTTAGGATTAAACTCTTAATTTAGGCCATGCAGTACGCCTTTATCCGTTGAAGGCCAGAAAACCAAAACCTACATCTGCTACGAATATTTCGAACACCACCTGCCTGATTTTGTATTAAGGCATTTTAGTGTTTCATTAGATGGAATTAATAGCAACTAATAGTCATTATATTCGTGCCTGCGTTCCGTTCCGAGTCCCTTTGCCAGTCTTTTCATGTCAACTCCTCATACCTCTAGAATTGCCAACCGATCTCTTTTCTTCAAGCACCTTCACTCTCTTCATTCAAACTCGTCACTTCATTTTTCATCGTCTATTCAGCCTAGAGGGGGAGCATTTTCCTGACATTGTGTATTTATTTTGACTTACTGGCTATAGTCACAACATCATCATTATCATTATATGCTAATTGTTAACTGCGTACTTCATATGTATCGTGTTTATTTTCTTAAGTCATATTTTACTTTTGAACATATATCCCTCATGCAAATCGTGTTTAAATTTATAGTCTCCCACATTTTGTACTTTCTCATATCTATAAATATTCTTATTTAATTTTCTTGTCATGCAATATAGCATTTAATTTGTAATGTACCCCTTTTTTCTACTCCAGCTCGAAAACTTGGTACGCAAGTATTCTATTGAATTTGGGCAAAATAATGAAATAGCTTCAAATAAAAATATCAATATCAATATGGAAAAGAATCGAATGGCATGGCCTTGGCTGTCGTGGCCACACGCTTGACTCGAGAGTGAAAATAAAGCAAGAAAATCCACATACTGAGGGGCTTCAGTTCAGTCGCCCGCTCGGCATTCTACCGCATCCATCCCAGCGTGAAGGATCTGATATAGTCACCACGCGGTATAGTCCAGGGTAGACGAATAGTGAAAAAGGTTAGTCCATTCACCACCTACCGTATTACGCCTCCTTTTGTGACCTCAAAAATTCCTCCCCACAATTCTCAACCTCTCCACTCTCCTTCATTTTAAATCCCCATCCCTCTTCTCTCCCTTTTTTGTATTCCACCGCCCCATCAAGAGTAGTCCTGATCCGACAAAACCCAACAGAAACGTCCAATTAAATGTATTCCAGCAGAGTCATTCCGATCAATTAGCTCAAGTCCTGTCCACGATTATTAACCGTGGAAGAGGAATGATGGCCGCAGGATGAGTGGGGGAGAAGTATGCGTTGCGGAAATTTCTCTCTGGGAGGAAACGAAAAGGTGAGATGTAAATAGAAAATAAGAAGAGGATACGGAATTAGTATTCTAGAAGCTTCCAAGAAAGTATTTTACTCCACGGATTTGTGGCAGACAGCATAAAAGGCACTTCATTCAAATATGCGAACGTGCTTGTTTCATCCTGATATCAATATTTCTACGGTGCTGAACCCAGGAAAAATACGTGAAGTACCGAAACTTGTCGGGGGATAAAAAATTAAACCACTACGATGAGTTTTTCTTTCTTTGTTCCGCCAAATGGGAACCAATATTAATTATAAATGCACTCATGCAAATAATTTAATCTGTTCATCCAATCAGCTCAGAGCTTACAAAAAATACCAGATACGTTGCATCTAAGATAAATCATATGAAAACGAAATTAATAAGAATCTAAAGAAGAAAAGTGATCAGGTTAAATTTAAAAGTAGGAGGGCAGAAGCTAGAGGTGATCTAATTTAGTTATCTAGTTAAAATGTTGGAGGGAAAGGGGTATTACACCATTGAAATTAGAAAGAGAATCGCATTGGCTAAAGAAGCCTTTACTCGTAGGCGTGACAGGATTGTGTAGCAGTGAAGTAAATTCTAGAGTAGTGAAAACTCTAATATGGAGCGTGGTACTATATAGCGCGGAAACACGGGCTTTAAGGAAATAAGATGAAAATATATTTTGGGTTTTCGGGGTAAGGGTATCGAGAAGGATGGAGAGAGTAAGGGGGTCGAAAGAAGGAAGGACGATGAGGTGCTTGATTTGGTAGAAGAGGAAAGAAATTTGATTGAGGAAATCACGAGAAGGCAGTGTGGTTGCGTAAGGTAATAAAGGGTGAGGTTGTTTTGAAGGACGAGATTGTGGGAAGAATGTTAGACAACCGGGGTAGAGAAAGGAAAGAAAACAGTTAGCTTGGGTAGAATGATGGGAAGTAGGAGGTATGAGGAGATGAAGAGGGACATCGTGTGAAAAGCATTGAAAGTCTATTTAGACTTATTTTTACCGGTAAAAAACATTCTTTTTTATATGCAAATATTTTCTTCAAATATAAATCTCAACTTAATTCACAGATAGGTGAATACTATAGAAAGACAATCTCCCTACAAATGATCGAGGAGAAATGAACACTCTGGGATTCGACTGAAAGAACCGACGATGAACCTCTCAGCAGAGCGGCCGAGTGGACCACGCAAGTAGCTGGATGAGAAAAGGGAGAAGAAGCGATAGATATGGCGGAGCTATTGGGATGCTGGGATAAGACACGAGATCCGTGGGGACATTCCGATGGCTGTCAATATTAGGGGAAAACGGAACGTGTGGTGCTCAGGGGGGACGTAAAGGGAGGGATTGGCGGGTAGATATTGGGAGAGGGACTGGAATGCAATAGCGCGGACCTAATTTCGAGCGCTTCCGGAGTTCAGGTATTCGGATGGGTCGGCAACGGACAAGTGCGGTCAAGCAGACTCCCTCAAAGAGATATACGGGTGGGAATGGCCAAGTGAGGCGGAAAAAGGGAGGGAGTAGTTCGGAGTAGGAGAGCGAGCTGAGAGAACGGGGTTGGAGGGAGGGACGCATGCATGTATGCCCAAGGGGAAGCGATTAAAAGGAGTGAATTGAGAACTAGGGAAGAAATCGTATTTTGAGTTCGGAGGGGATTTTGGTTGAACCGAATCTTTCTCATAGCGCGGGGAGGAAGGGAATACACCGAACCGATAGGAATTCCTATTCCACCTTTGTTGGCACAGGTATTTGTACGAGTCCTCCTCGAAAGGGTGAGCCATATTGACCATAACGACGTCAATTTGTTCGTTAAATAAGCCTCAAATGGGAATGTAGGCGGTAGAGTATTGTAAACATGTAACAAAAAAATATTCTCTTACCCCTCATAGATTTATTTTGAGCAGGGCAGAAAGAACAAGAACTAAGTCGTTGGAACAGTGCGCTACGTAATGAGTAACTACTTACTAATTATGCATCATTAGGAATAAGTTCACAAGGGTGAATAATGTAAGTGAGCTTTAACAGGTAGGATAAATTTCAAGAAAAGTAGAGAAATTTGATGAGAAGGCGAGGTTACTTTTAATCATTAAGGTTCCACCTAGAGCATTCAATTATTTCATCGGATGCAGACAATGAATGATTTGATTTCAAGATTGCATAGTGAACCGCGGAGAGCAGCTAGAATTGTAAAAAGATGTTTCGATAAATTTAGCAGTGTGTCTAAATTGCTTTGAAATTTATTTTGAGAATCACTATCCGATTACAGATTTAAAGTGTTATTTTTCTGCTAAAAATAAGGAAAATCTAGAATCAATCAAAGTTACCGTAGGGATTTTTACGATAGATAATCTAGATGTTAGGTACTTTTATACCTGAATGACCCTTTACTGTACACACAACGTAGATGGGTAAGATGTTACTTAGGCATCTAATTGTATGTTGTGTAAAAGTGAACTAAGCTGATGTCTCTCCAAATGCTACTAAATGCGATCTCTGACTTAGTAATATTGAAACTAATTTATGAAATTCATATTTAGCAACCATTCACCTCATCACGCACGCCATCAAGGTAGATGTTTGCTCCGTAGAATTTATTTAAAAAACTTACAGGATTTTTTTAATGGAGTATCAAGCCATAGATGATAAAATTTAACTAGCAACAACAACCTTTTATCTAGGAGAAACAAAATCTCCACATCATCTCCATCGCAATAAACACGAATGTCTAAAATAAACATTTAAAATATGTTAAAGTAACTAATTGTCAGCGCTAAGACTTCTCGTTTCTTAAAATTTTCATAAGAGTATGGGCTATTTCCTTCCATGTATTACTACACAACCTGGATTAGGGTGTCCGTAAGGACCTACCCTTTTGCATTCATTGACGCCTTTTTTTTACCCCTCCGCCATTCCATCTCCCCAGAGTGGGACGGCATCCCTCTCGCATTTCGATAACCTCCACCCTCACCGCCGTCATCTGTTCCCTCCTTTGCTCCCCTCCGTCTTTCTCCCGCCGCCTCCCTAATGCATTTCCAGCGAGGGCGGCGAATTATAAAGGGCCTGCGCTCGTAATGATCCCTAATTGTTTAACGTGGAGTCAATTAAACAGCGGCGAAAGGGGAGTGACATTTCAGAGAGAGGAAATAAAGAACGGTGGTGTGATGACCTCAGGGAAATGGGTATCTAGAACACTGGATACAAGAATTATTCTATGTGGGCGGAATGGAAGCCAAAAGGAGCTAAAATAAATAGAATAGAGTTTTCTTCATTCCCCTTTAGCTTACCTGTCAATAACACTAGGAAACGTAGCTTTTCTATGGCTACTAAGAGTTTTCATGACTTATTTCTTTGAACAGTACATCTAAATCTACATGATACCCTGCAAGCCACCATAAAGGTGTGTGGCAAGGGATGAATTCTCACCAAACATGCACGAAATTTCATGCATAAATAATGATTAGTAATAATGTAGTAGTCTAAACTTGACTATTTAAAAAAGGTAAAAATAGGAAGTAAAGCAAGTAAAAACGTGCTGTTAATTGGGTTTAAAGGTAGTTTAACAGTAGTAACGCTATAAATATTTAGGCATCCAAAAATAATTACGAATAGCGCTATTGAAATGAGAGGCTTGAATTACTTGGCACTCATCAGGGTAATCGAAATTAAGATTAAAAAACTACTAATAATATTTTAATGCTTACCTACATCATTTCTCAAGCAAAGTAACGAAGTCATCCAAGATTCCTTCCACCCGTGGCTTATGGAATTTTTCAGATCGGAAAACCAAAGTTGCAGCGAGCAGCAATTACTCCAAAGGTCCACAGTACACCAAGTATGCTCTGTAATTAGCATGGTTAGGCGGATAATTTGTTAATATAATAATTATTTGTAACCGTACATAAGGAATTGGTAATATAGAGAACCGTCCATTGTCAACGGACCAAATATAATAACGTTTTCAAGAATACTGTCTCATTATATGATCTGGAGTAACAGAATTAACAAAACAAATAAGTTGATTTGATATATCTTCTCTGCTGCACTATACCACAAATCCACCCAGATATGCCTCATGAAATGTTTATGTGGGAATAAGCAAATCTAAAAACAAAAGATTAATTATAATAAGAAGAGTAATGCCCCAAAAAATATATATTTAGCGTAAATGAATGATCTTAAAAATGACTCAAAATATCAAATAACTATAGAGGACAAACTTAATCAAAACGCAAAACATAATTTCAAACGACAATTTCAATAATTTCAAGCTGCCTTTAACCTCATGTCGGCTCCAGAAGCATTATGAAGGAGCTGGTACTAAATCATTAACATAAAAGCCATTCCAAATGTAGGTAAAGACTTATGATAATCTCGTATGATGAAAGAGCAATAGGTGTTCTCTGTTGCAATTAAATATCAATGATATAGCAGATGAGAAATATTCCAAGTAATAGTTTACTCACAAACATCAGTTGGGATAGACCAAGCAGCGTTGGTAGCAGTGATGATAAGATATGTATGAAATGTAGGGTTTTGAAAATATAAGTAATGTTCAGAAGTAAATGGGAAGGAAAATTGAATCAAATTCTATTAGGGTTATGAAATAGTGTCAATTTTTTCGATAATAAGTGTCATTGCCAATGATCATAATTTGAATTGGCACTGTTGATAGTTCCAACAAATTATGCAATTGGCAACTCAATGCTCTTCCCCGTCATGTCTAATAGTTAGCGGTATAAAATATATCTATTCTTTAATTTGCGCTAAATGCACTTTAAAGAATTTTATTTTGCTAGTTTTAATTTCTTTACGCATGCAGATGGCATGCAATTATCATATCAGCCAATTATCTGTGAGTTTGTTATACAATGAACATAATGGCCTCCAATTACGCAGGAATGTATAAAACATTGATACAACGATGAGAATAATATGGGATACATGTTGTAAATTGACTTATTTTTGACCCATACTTATTACGACGTAATTACGAATCAACGCAGAGACTAAACACACATACGAAGGAGTGACTGTTTCAATTCCTCTCGTATACTTGGAGCAATTCATTCTGATTAAATTTACTTCCTAGATTTAACGAATCCAAGCAACCAACATATTTCAACATAACGTTCTAAGTCCATTCCAACGCCTGGAGGAGGAACGCGACCCTTGTGCGATATTCTTCTAAAAAAATAAAGAAATAGGAAAACCAACAACGTTCCCAACCCCCTTCTTTCCGATTAAGCGAAGAACTTGGTGCGAAAACCTATATTTTTCTCCGCCAAACAAAGCCTTTTTTAACTCACTTTTTGCTGACCTCCCTTGTTTATCTTCGCGCCTCGGACAAGTAAACGGAACGGGGCAAAACGCAAATAAATCGTTCCGCCGAACCAAAATAATTACGTGCGCACACACACGAGCTTGGCGCGTATCGTTCCTCTCGAGGAAACAAGAGGTAACACACATACACACTCGCTCTCTCCCACATACAAACACATACAAAGGCAAAGAGGGGACGAAGAGAGAGAGAGAGTAAGGGAGAGGGAGAGAGAAGCAAAGCGCAGATGCCAGAGGGCCGAACGACATCTGCACACGAAACGCCCGGAGGACACTGAAAGCAGAGCGCGGTAGAGAGGGTCTGCTGTCGAAGTGGAGGTAGAGGAGACGATTGAAAGGACGAAGAAGATAGAAGGAGAAGGGAGAAGAGCGAAAGAAATTGTGTTGGAGAAGGCGGAAGAGAGGGAAAGGGACACTGGAGGAATAAACGGGGAAGAAATTGCGAGAGGGAGAGAGAGAGAGAGAGAGAGAGAGAGAGAGAGAGAGAGAGAGAGAGAGAGAGAGAGAGAAAGACGAAAGAAGGAAGTCTTCCTTCCGTCCCTCCAGCACGGACAACGTTCGGCAGCCCGGTCCCTCATGCCATGACGAAAATACATCTTCTCTTCTTCGGGAGGATAAAAAATAAGAATAATTTAAAAACAGGGCCGAAAAAAGCTGCCTTTTTCCCCTCCCGCTATTCCAATATCCCACCTGCTGTGACCTATGGGAAGCTATGTCCACCTTCCTCCCTCCCGGGCGACTACCGGCCCAGCCTCGTGACACGCCCCCCTGCTGTTCCGTATCCTCGCCTCTCCCTTCCCCCCCCCCCCACCCCGCCATCCTCCCAATCCTCTACATCCTGCTACAGAGTCCCCTCGCTCACTAATCTATATTACTAAATCCAACCCTGGGGGTATTCCCTCCTTCCACCGCCTGTCCTCCCCCAACCTCTTAATTCCTTCCAGCCTCTGACTCTCCATCCATCTCCATCTCTCCCACTCTCCTCTCCATCTCCAATTCGCATTTGGTATGCAACCTCTACTATCCATCCTCACCCACGACACTTTTCTCGTCCTCTCCTGAAATCATCCTCCAGGACTTAACTCACCTCCTTTTCATCCACACCGTTCGTTGTTCCAATTACTATATTATATCAATTACCATGTTATATACCCCGGCTAGGGTATAGTTTGATGCAGTTCTGACGCGGACGGAATTCTAGGAAAGGTAACTTATTATTGGCAGCTAATAGGTGAATGGTAGGAATGGTGTTTTCTTTACATGCTCTTTCCTGGTTTCGTTTCTGTCCACATTAAATAACCCCAGCATGTACATGCCCCTTCCCCTTACTCTTATTTGCATTTAATCTTACGAGCGGCTTATTCTCTACACTGCTTTTGTAAAAATATCAATATATTTCCGCCCCCAATTAATGCAAGCCCAAATAACTTCCTTTCCTCTCTCTCTTTCAGCCCCAGTCAGCATTCAACCTTCAATAACAGCCTTAAGTAATCCATTACGTCTAATAAATCGGACCATTTCTGTTTCCTAGCGCACCCTATTATTCTCAGCACACTATGTTTCGTCCCAATTGTATTCCACCGTTTCCATTTCACCTCAAACTCACTTCTAAAAAGATTGAAACGCCACGTCCACATGAAAGGCTGTGGCAAATTTGTAATTAAATTTTCTGTGATTCGTAGATATGATATGTGGAAGAAACTTTTTATCTCGGTGTGAGTCATAGAAAGCATATGAGCTTGAACACCTTACATTAGAAAGTGGGGAATTATTCTGAAAAACAGTTCTTAGTCCCAATCCGCTTTCATTATATAAGTGTTCAGTGGTGGGAAATTAAGTCTGACTCCACAGCAATGCTTCGAACAAGCTCCACCAAGTAACAGAAATATGTGCTATAAGCCCTTTGTTCTCGTCATTCATGATTATTTATCTCGCTCCTGCAATACATTTCCTGTCCGGAACCATGTCGTAGGACTTTTACCGCTTTTCCAAAAACTTATATCCAGGGAATACTTTGATTCCAATTCTTTTAGGACAGAAAATAATCATCTTATCTATAATCTAAGACCACATACGGCTGCAATTATCAATTGCACCACTTTGCTCCCTTTTATTTGTTCCCTTTTACTGCGTATTCTGAAGCCGTACCCAAGAGATGATACAGTAAAACCATAACTTTTCCTTTAATTTTCCCATAACGCCCGATTTTTTTGCTCTCTCGTTGTTTCTTTTGATAGTAATACCTATTGTATACTCGTATTCTTCATCATCTTTTGGGGGGAGTGTGCTGGAATCGTCCATAATCGCTGCACTCTTTTCTTCGCAAAGTTCTCTAAAATACTTCATCTTCTTTTGCGGTTCTTTGCGTTAGATTTTCTATACTGATCACGCTTTTTCTCTCTCCACTTTTATTCCTTAGCCCGACTTCCCTTCCTCAGCCCTCCAATCTTTCGGACTACCGTCACACCTACCCCCTCCCTGTCCCAGAGTCCCCCTCACCCCACTCCTCCCCTCCCCCTCCCAGGACACCCTGTCCCTTCATCCCCCCACCCGCCCCCTCCCTCTCGCTCCATGGCCTCTACTCATTGGTAGTCGGCGCATGGACGGGACGGCTTGCTGTCTACGCGAAAGGTAACTCAAAGGAAATATCCCCGAGCCTGGATTTCTCTCGCTTGTTCCCGGCGCGTTGATTCTATTGCTTACTCTGAGCTGCGTGAGGATTGATGTTTCGCTTTTTCATGAAGCGATTGATTTTTTTTACGGGGAGTGACTATATGAACACCAGAACGATGTTCACTATTTGGGGGAATGAGATCCTTGGTATTCGTACATGATTCGGAGCTTTGGAACGACATATCCAAAAAAAGTTCATCCCACTTTCAACATCATGGTTGTTATATTGGCATACATCATAGGAACATAGATCATTTGGAAATTATTGGACAAATATTTACCATTATTTATTTCGTTTTGCCTTGACAGTAATTTCCCACAATGCGGCTGATGCATTATCCCTAAAGCGACGCTGGTTTCGTAGACGAAAACAATAATTGCAATATGCTCTTGATATTTTCCTTTTCCTCCTGCATACAATTATTTTCCTAAACATTTGATCACTAGGTTCATCACGTTCTTTTCACATTAATTTTAGAGTATGCTTTTCATCTTGAGTATTCATTTCATAATTGTAAGCAAAGATGAATTCAAACAGAAGAAAGTGCATAATAAAGAAGGATGAAGAAACTATCAGCATATTATGAGTGTGTAGAGCAATGCTGTTATTCACACCATTTTGAATATTTTTTCCTGATACTTCCCATTAATATAATAGATACTGAGCGAAGGTTCAGAATCACATCGACATTAATTCAGAAGATAAAGCATTTTATGTATCGCTTCTGCAATCCTTAATAATGTACTGATTACTAACATAAATTTTAATGGGAGTCACTAACGTCACTTGTAGTCCTTCACACACGCTTGATTAGAGTACAAGCTAATAATGAACAGGCTATTAGTAACATGAGTAACATAATGCCAAAACCCTATTCTGTAAAATTAAGTCCGAGAAGAGTCATCAAAAGAACTCTGCTCCTGGAAATTGGTTGATTACATTGTTACCATAATTTCACAATTTATCTTCCAAATCTCCTAAGATCTCTCCAAGAGTTTGGATCGCGCACTTCCTGCCCTCCTTCTCGCTATATCTGTACTCCGTTGTCATCCCCCAGTCCCCACCTCATCAACCCCACCCTTTCCTGCCCCAAAGGCTAGTCAAACTACCCTATCCACCTCCTCCCCCCCTCACCCCCCGCCACCACCGCCCGTTGCGTCGTAGGATAATTCACGTCACTTAACAACATTGAGCGGGCTTTAACTTTGGCAGTTTTATTGGTTCGCATCCTCACTCCCACCTCTACGCTACTCCTTTCTGCCGAGAATATCCCCATCCCTCCCAAACCTGCAACCCCACCCCCTTCCCTTCACCCCATTCCAACACAGAGTCACACTCCACCGTAACCCTCCACCCCAACCCTCCCCTCTCTTTCTCTCCTCTATCCTTCCAACCCCGAAGGTCCACCCTCCTCTTTCAATATTCAACCAGCAGGGTACTGCTACGGAGGTGGTGGTAGGTGGGCGAGGGAGAAGGGTCCCGAAGGGCGGAAGGAGGAGACGGGAGAGGGATTCCGGGAAGATTGGGAGGAAAAGGGAGACAGGATTAGGTGGTGGGAAACATGAGTAGGGAGGATCGTGAGGGGGAGGGTGACATCCCATCGCGTGTGGGAGAAGGGGGGAGACGAGAGTATAGGGGTTGGGGGTGAGTGGGTCGCGAAGGGGTGGGTGGATGTGAGGCTAGCAGCAGCTGGGGTGGTGGACTTCCTAGTAAAGTGACGGGGGTGTGGAGGTAGGCAGGGTATGGTCCGAAGGGAAAGGGGTAGCAGGGTACCACCGGACGGGGTGAGTTGAACGGGGGAGGAGGAGATTCGGGTCCGCTGCTGGAAGCTCTTAAAAGACTAAATGAGTAAAAAAAATTCGGGCGAGAGCGAGGAGGCGAGCCGTGTGCAAAATTGCTGAGTGGGAGGGTTGTACGTGGTGATTTCCAAAAGAGGTTTTCTGGACGAAGGAAAAGAGTGGGGAGGATGGGGGGGGGGTATTCGACGGAGGGAGTGGAGGGACGTGGCGGCGCGAAGGCGCTAAAGGCTCGGAGGGCGTGGATGGGATACATTGGGGTATGGCAGGGGGTGGGAGGAGGGTGGAGTCTCACCCGCCCGGCGACGAGGGAGCTGCGCCGGGTAACACGGACCGTCCGTATTTTCGAGAGCTCTTAATCGCAGCATTAATGCCGGACTCGCCATCCCTCAGTTAAAATCGTCGGCCAAGGTTTGGGTCTGCGAACCCTACACTACCCAGCAGTCCTTTGTCTCCCTCCTCAACCCCCACCACGCCCCGCCCTTCCACGTCCTCCTGCCTCGCTCTACGACGAATCCAAAAATTCACCATTCGACCATTCCTGGCATACCCGAACCCCTTATTTAATTCCTCCGCTTGCTCCGAATCTTTTTTTTTGTTCTCTTCCTTTACCTACGCGCCCATCTTTTCTCTCTGCTATGTTCGTTTGCTTTCTCGGCTCCACCCATTTCCCATACTGTCCGTCAGCAACCTACGGGTCTTTACCAAAGTGCACAACATCATTCAGAAGCTAATTATTCTCTCTAAAGACACCAGTTTTCTTCATAATCCTGAGCTAAGAGATCTTGCAGCTTTATCCCAATCTGCTCTCTACCCCACAAACTTCCGTTTTGGACATCTCCTCCAATATTGTGAACCTTTACATACATCTTCAGCTGTCCCCATTCCTTTTAGCTTCAGCGTCATCTTCCCAACGTGTTAATTGTCTATTCCCTAACGACCGTTAACTTTCTCTGCACCAACACTAGAGAAGTTGGCATTTATGCCCAGCGCTAAGAAGTTAAAATTACTTGAGTAATAATGTTCTTCTATTCATGAATTAATTGCTTGAACCCATCTTTCTAATTCTACCCTCGAATTTTGAGACTGAGCCTTACACATATTAAAGGATGATGTAATACACACAAAATGGACAGAATTTTGAAAACGCGATATTTGAAGTCGGTCTTATTAAGTGCAGGAAAATTCTAGGATGAAGAAATATCATTGAGGCATTCAACAATGCAATTTGACAAATTTTAACTGAGGATATATACTTTAATATTTGAACAAATATGTACGTGTGAGTAGTTCTTTATGAAAAAAAAATCTTTACAGAGTTTTTAGTTTTCTATTAAGTTGGGAAAATCAAAAGATAGGAAAAGAGAATTAAATAAGCATCTTCTAAATGCATTATTATAGCGTACAAAACATACTTCCAAACATAAATCATATTTTATCAGTTAATTGAATTCCCTAGGAGAATTTATGAGCATTTTCCTAAGACCTAACACTTTTATAACAAAAACTTAAAAGATACTGAAATACATGCATACAAAAGCAGATAAAAATTCATATTCCATTTCTTAAAATTTTAGTTGCAAAATTCACATACTATCTATCGATAAAAGTAAAATATGTTTGCAAACCCAATAGGAAACATATACATTCAACTTAACGCAGCTTATAAATCATTATTTACTAATGCTGAAAAATTGGATGCTCGCCGCATCCGATATTCAAACAATTTCGTAAAACTTAAAGGAGAATAATTATTTGGATTATACACATAGCCATGAAGCCTAAGCTGTTGGTGCATCTAAAAAGCAAACGATAGAACTAACCAATCTTAATTTGACTTTCCAATAACATTTATGATGGTGACGCTTAAATCATAATCATGCAACAAAAACGCATTTTCATTTCCATTAAATTTTCTTCCAGAGTCCACTACTTCACATTCATGTATTTGGTTGGTAATGTATACACTATCGGAAATTTACTTTTCAGGGTATTTTTGAGAAAGAGATGAGAAAGTACTTACATTATGAAAACCTCTTGTTACAACAGAATATCAATCGTAGGTATGTCTATTAAGCTTATTCTTATACTATACATGCATGGTAAACATCTGTGAGCTTTGAAAAAAATGAAATTGGAATGAATAATTATGACCTACAAGGTCATTGAAGTTAGAATGTAAATATATAAGTTTTCCCATACATTACTTCAGCAAATTTACAGAAAATATGTTATTAATACAATGATATATCACTATTTTTAATGGTATAAAAACTACTACGACTTTTTAAAACTACAAAAAAGCTTAAAACCAAAAATCCGTATTGAAGTGCATAACTTCGCTTTAAGCGCAGGTGAACTTGAACTTAACTTACTTATTTTAAAACTTTAAATTATTATTTATATTCACATATTGAATAAAAAATTCATGAGCATCCATTTTAGGACATGTCACATGTTTCTAAAAAATCTCTAAAAACGACTTTGTCATCGAAGCCCAGTCCTTGGTGATTTATTCATCAACAGGCTTGGATTTTATTCAGAAATTCTTTGCATGCAAGGCTTAAAGAATTTTGGCAGACTGGAAGGCAAGTACCTGGACTTCTTGCCAAATACCATAGGAGCATGTGACACCGTAAATCCATCAAGATATGTGACCTCATGTATCCCGGAAGATTTTTTCATTGCCTGCTTTTCAAAGCCCACTCTTTTTTGGGGGTATTGCGAAACTCCGTTATTTGTTTTCCTTGGACAGGAGCTCGGAATTTCGTACGAAAAACGCTGAAGCATTTACATTCTTTATATATGATATGATTTGAGGTAATGTAGAGTTGGAATGCCGTAATTTTATCACCGCCGTAATTTGCCGTAATTAGGGATACTTACTATGTTGACATATTCGGATTTTTTGCCATTTTAAAATACTGTCTTGTTTAACACAATTACTGCTTGAAAAAATTTCCCACAGAAAGTGGTTTATTATGTGTTTGTAATATTACGGATGAATTATCAGAAACACATAACTGTGGATACTCCAGCATAATGAGTAACTACGGACTAGGAATAAATTTTGGAATTACACTTTAGATTCAGAATGCATACCTACTGCAAAAGATGACTAAAATTGTTTCAGCTCAAAAATTATTGATAGTGAATTCACAAATGTGTATTTTACTTAGAAACGTATGAAAATACAAGTCACGCAAAAATTTTGCACTGACGAGAGATCAACAAATCTAAGCTTGACTAAGTTGAATTAGCTTGGTGATACCATTAGAAGAGGTTTCAGTCATAAACTAAACTAAACGACCTAATCCTGTTAATTGCTTCTCAGGTGCTTTTTAAGGTGGAAATATGGGAAAAATTAAATCGTTGGATAAAAGTAGTCCATAATAGAATTAAAGGATTACATATCCACTGATACTATTCACCTGGCATTTTTATAATGGGTCAAAATGTACTTAGAGACTCGACTCATTTCAACAGCTTATTCTTCACATTCAAAGAAAACTTCCATTTAATTTATTTTATTGTTCGTTTTTATCGCGAAATTGTGAATTTGAATGACGAAAGTGTACCTTCCGAACAATTCATTGGCAAACGACTCCAAGAAATCCAAATTCAGCAAGTGAGATCTCATGCGCTTTCCCGCGCTCACATGCTCACAAACCTCGGGTAAGCACCTCGTTCCTCGCAATTTTCATGCAAAAAACGTAAAAGAGCCTCATTTCAATCGAATTCTGCGACATTCCTACCTAACGCCGACCGTTCCGCAGAGCCTGAATCCCTCGCCAAGAATCGCTTATGTGAATACGAATACTCTTGACGAACGAGAGCGAGGCAGCGTAAAACGACAGGCAGTCGGAGGGTGAATTTCGGAAGGAATATTTCATCCATCAACCCAGGCCACCCAAGCTTTGATGTTTAGATAGCAGGGGAAAGAAAGAAAATGAGGCAACATACTAACTATTTATTGTTATTAGTGATCTATCGTTTAATATTATTTGAACATAAGATCCTTGCCTGTGTTTTACATATGTCCTCTCAGGTTACGCATCCCTCCAATTATTTAGTGAAATTACTTTACAGCTAAAATAAAGTAAGTAAAAGTAAAGGTTTTAACACAAAGTATACCGCAAAAATTGATTTTTTAATAGAGCATCTTGTGTTTCAAGGACAGTTTGAATGCTTAACCCAGTTGTAATATACGGCATCAAAGTATAAAATAAGTGGCAAATAAAATATTGTGGTTAAGAAGTACAAAGACATTTTTTGGAATCCAGAATTAAAAAGTTGAGCTAGGTACGCAATTTCATGTGAGAAGAAGTTAAGAAGTACAAAGACATTTTTTTGGAATCCAGAATTAAAAAGTTGAGATAGGTACGCAATTTCATGTGAGAGTTAGTAATGAGGCAACGGCTAGATTTCGCTATGGTTTCATACAATATGTTTCCAACAACGTTTCATAGAAAAGAGCACTACCACTGAAATTGAAATAGTAGTTGACTTAAGTTGATGAAATTTTGATATTGTGGCAATTGAAAAAACTTCCACATTTAAAGTTACTTTCAGCACCTCGAAATGGAATTCCTCAGCTTCTTTGAATTATTAAGTAACACTATTATAAAGAGTATAAAATCCAAGAGGCGGTGAAGCTAAGCGTGCATTGAATTCTTACATATTCATTGGAAGTGTGAGAGGTTAGAGGGAGGTTATGTAACGGAGACACAAGGGGAAAAAGGGGTGAGGTTGGGAGGGGAGATTGGCACACTCATGGATAACAAATTGAGTCAAATGGCTCGACGTTCTTGGCGTGGATGTGCGAGAGAAGAGGCAGGACAGAGGTTTTGAATCTCTGAATTAAACTCCAATTTAGGCATTCCAGAAATCAACCATTGATTTGTCTACTTGTTTTTCAGTGCACTTGTCTCACGTAAGCAGATAAATTAGATGAAAGTTAAGCCAGCATGTGTTATCATAAGAATAAATATCGAACAATATTTAACTTTCCCTTATTTTCATGCCAAAAAAAGTACATTGAATATACTGGTTCTTCTGCTGAAACAATTTCAACATTGAAACAGAAAGAAAAGAGATTGCAGCTGATACACTTAGGGCCGGTTGCACCAAGTCCGGCTAAATCTGTCGGCTACCTGGCTGCCGGCTACCTCGTAGCTGGCAGTTACCACTTCCATCTGTTGCACCAACAAAAAATGACCTCTAGCTACGTAACTAGGGGCTATGGTGAGCACAGAGCTTCAACATGACTGACAAATTTTTCATACTCGGGACTTCACCGTAATTTTGGAGCCGGATGCTTAGGCGATTTGTTTATTTTTCTTAGCAATGGCCGAGAAAGAAGCTGGACAACGTGTGTGATAGCATTTTAATCGCAATTAATAGAGGTCTGTTTATTAAATTGAATTAAAATTAAATTGTTCTGTAAATTAAAATTATACTGTTTTAAAAATCATTGAAATGCCCGAGTACTATATATTCTTAGTGTTAGATTTAATCGTATTAATTTATTTTTAATTAACTTTTACAATCCATTTGAAGTAGGATTATAATTTGATTGTTTATTTTATTAATGAACGAATTTTTACATAGTTACGCGTCAACAAACTGAAAAATGTCGTGATTATTTGCTCTTTTCGGCATAGGGGCATAAAAACAACAAGAAAGGCGCCTAATTTTAGTGAGGAGGACTCGTTGTAGCCAATAGAGTTTATATATATATTGGGAAAGGAGATTATAAAAAGCAGTGCAGGACATGTATACATCCATGAATTTTAATATTGAAAAAAATAGCAATTAACAAAATATTAGTTTTTTTTCATTTCAATGTTGAATGTTTCTAAAATAATTGACGAACTCATCACGAACCCCTCTACCTCTGCCACCCCATCGTTAATTACATCATTTACTTTCACCTGCACTGGAAGTACATCAGGATCATGAGGAGGCTCTCCCTCCCTTTGCTGTATATTAAAATTATGGAAACTCTACAAGCAATAATCACTGCCAGTGTGGATCGAGCGTAGTCCTGTGCCAAGTGAAAGAACAGGAAACTTTCTTTTCCAGAACCCATTCATCCTTTCCACTGTGTTCCTTGTTCGGATTAGGCTTTCGTTAATAAATGTTCTTCTGGCCGTACAGGATTTCGGATAGGGGTCAATAAATACTTTCTGGGGCCGTATCCAGAATCACCCACCCACTATTACTGCATTGCCAAAGTCACCACTTTCTGCACGTGCCTTCAAAATTGAATTGTCAAAAATGGTTTGTTCATTTGATAACCCAGGCCAGCGCACAACGATAGCCATTAACCTTAGTTTGGCATCGCACAAGGTTTGGAAATTATTGGAAGAGTAGCCCTATCTATTCCTAAATACCTCAGCTTGATTTCAACGTATTGAAGGATAGTTATACTGGGTATCAGCACTATTTAGAGACAAGCAGTGAAATATTTATGCTAAATAATTCATAATGTTCAAAAATAACGTAGAAGGAAGAGTAAACTAATGTCCCAAAAATGAAAGAAGGAAGGTAAGGACGTGAAATGTTTGAATTTCCTTTTTGAGATGCTCAAAAATTACTTCGTTTGAAACTTATCGGTTAAATGTTTTAAAGCAAATGGCTCCGTATCATTACGTACCCGGAGACGATAGTTTTGTATGTGTGCAATTGATTGCTCCCATTACCTTGGGAAATCTTGAAATGTTGTAAAACTCGGAGCGGACATTGGCCATTGCTTCTTCATTTTTTTGGAAGGGCGATAAAATTTCTTCTGAGCGATGCTATTGAATCACTTTTTGGTTTATTGGTTAAACGCTGATAGACACATATTTCTGGATACAAATAATAGTATTCCATTATTAAAGATCAGCTCGTAAATACATCATCACATAATTGTACCTATATTTTGCAACTTAGCGCTTCGTAGAGTGCGTCAGTTTCTCTTCACTGATATCCAACAACACTATCGCAGGTTGTTTCTGCACACGAAATCGCATGAAAAATTATTCATCGTTCCAAATATGGAAATGGAAGGTTCTTTGCCGCACATTTCTGGGGTTATTAACTATTTAAATAAAATATGGAAGTATTTCTTTGTCGGAATCCTCCAATTCAGGATCGAAACGTAAATAATTACCTACCTCCATCTTGTTTGTTTACATATTTCATACCCGCAATGCATTGGTTCCCAAGATGCAAAGCAACTGACCGTCAGCTACAACGGTAGCCGTCGGTGAATCTGGCGGCTACGGTTACTCCCGCGGTAGTCGGAGGTCAAGGCGTAACTAGGGGTGGTGCAACAGATTTCAGTGTTTAACAGTGACCGTAACCCTAACCAGAGGTGTAACCCGACATGGTGCAACCGGCCCTTACTGGTTAAGCTCAGGGAAAATGAAAGAGGACTACTAAAAATTTGTAAATCCGTTTCATCAAGATTAGTTTGGATTATAAGATGACTCGACCTCATGATACAAAACAGAAACTAATGCATGTTGTATCGGCGTTCAATACCAGAATCAATGTACGTTTAACAAGGAAGTAATTTTGTTCTGAAGTAATACTGAGTAATTAAGCTCAGGAAGATAGTTCATACGCAAGTAATCAAGAAATTTAACAAAAACAATAATGCGATTGTTATAATTTTTATGTAGATATCGCATTTTCTTTGTTGGCAATCCGCATTCTGACTACATTCTCAAGAGAGAAGCTAAATACATTCCAAAGAGAACTAATTTTAGACAAATATATTCAACGTAATATGAGAAAATAACACCATTACCAATCTGCCACACTCCACTGTCACAGAAAATTTGGTGTAGAGGTGATTTTCTCAATTTAAAAGCCATTGTATATTTATCAAGCGTCATCCCCATGACTTCTTTAGAGGCGATCAATGATCTGACGATATATCCTAAACGAATACCTCTTAAAGAGAGCCAAGAAAGGAATTATCAACGAGGAGGGTAATGGTTATAAATAGGTGAACTCCGGGAGCATTACCCATTTCCAGCTATAAGTCATCATGCCCAAAGCAACATCAACTCGACACGACAAGACCACAATGCTCCTCAGCCCTTTTTCCCCCACACTGCACCCTCACTCATCTCCCCCACCATAAAACCCCTCTCCCCCTCCTCTCGTAACATTGCCCTTTCCAGTATGGCAAGCCGAATGTGGCGAAAGCGGAAAAAATCGCGCTGGATGGATAAAAGGCTTTCGGAAATCAGGAGGAACCTGGATGTTTATACGAGTAAAAATAGCAGATTGGTTTTTTAGTAAAAACCTACGTTATACCTATCTATGGCCACGCGAAACATTTACTGAATATCTTCATTTAGGAATCCAAAACGCGATTTGTAAATATATAAGAGGAAATTGCAACAGAATTACCATTTCCCGCAGAATTCCATCCATCTGTAGGAATATAGAGGTAGTTCCTTAATAAATGAGCATGCCAAAGTGTTCGAGCCTAAATGATTCAGAAAGCTAACAGCAGTGATAACAATACGTACAATTAGCAACATTACCAGATACTTTTCGACTTTGAGGCAAATTCAGACCACAACGACCAGTATGCTGGACTGGCTTTTCTCATTTTAGGAGGGAAACTTTTTAGGTTTTCAAAATTTTTCCGTTACATCTGATGTTCTGACACCCTTCATAATATACACCATAATAGACCTTCAAAAAAATATAATACTTTTCAGCCGAGATTGTTTAAAGCAATACCTCCGAATGGTATTCATATTCATTTTAGATTGATTCATATTTTTTTAATACTGACCAAGTACACAAAAGAAAAATATCCAAGTAATAACAAAAGTTCACGGCTAATCATGATGCATCACCATCATTATGCATTATGTTCATTGTATTCTTTCTGGTCTTCTATTTGAGATACTATATTCTAATTAAATGGAAAAAGCCAGTTTTTTTTATCCCTGCATGGGAATATTTAGATGACTATTGCAAATTAAGTGATGTTCACGGTATCCCTGAGGAACAGTAGAGTAAAAGTTCACCAAATAGCCACATAGCTTCTAACGGGTGCAAGCCAGTATTCAACATGAACTTAAAAATATTTTATTTCGCGACGTGAAAAGAAACATCTTTTAATGCATAAATTATATCAAAAAGAAAGCATGCAAAACATTACGCTTAGAAATCAATAAAACTAACGAAAATCAGTGGATAATAATAGTGTTGCCTTAATTTAATAAAAAAATGCATTACGGCGGAAGATTCAGAACCAAGGATGACTTTAAAATTACCCATTATAACATCATTAACTTAAAATTTTCACCGTGCCGACGCAATTTGCGTCCTGCAAGCTACACAATCAACTGATATTACACTACATTAAAATATGCTTTCAAATAGGTACTCTTTGTTTTTCATGTTGCATGCTCATTAAAGGACAATTCATGGATAAAATGTTGGAGTACAATATCTGGCCGCGGTGTTTACAGTGCTTACTGATTGTTTCCGGTTTATCAATGTGAGGCAAGTGCACATCCGTCTCTTCCTGATTCACACATATGAGGAACGCGTAGCCTAATCCTTCAAATCATTCCCTCAGTGATTTTCCCCTACTACTGAATTCTACATTTTCTTTTTTCCCCTACTTCGCTCACCAGGGCTCAACTCGAGAAAAGTCCTCTCGGCACTACAAATCGCAGCACTACCTCTACTTTCCCATCCAAGGAAGAAAGATTCCATCATACTACTCACGTATGGCTCCATAAAGATCCTCTCTTTACGCATAACTTAAAGGCATTGCTCACAGGAAGAGATGATGCCAACATCTCATTTTAAATGTTCATAGCATTAACATCCCATTTATTCCTCTACCCCTCCATACTCCCTCTGCATACAGCCTGAATCTCAGATGCCTTCATAAATCCCTAACGAGAAATGCCGTAACGTTGTGTTGTAGTGGGTGAATACGACTTTTCCAGCAAGGAATAGGAGCGAAAGCTACCCATGTTGCTTGGCGACAACCAGTTTTTAAAAATAGCTATCACCATTGCAATAAAAGTGACTGAATTGATAATTTTAGAAGTTTTCATGTCATTGTTAACCATAGACTCTTAGATTGGTTTCATGCAACCTTCTCTTAAATTCTCTACGGGTTAACCTCATCAGTTTTACATAACTTTTCTCCTTAATATTCTATCACTACTTGCATGCCTGAAATGAGCCTACATCCACTCCAACATTTCTGTGATACTGGAGTGTGGCATACTTTAATTTGTAATGATTGTTGAAAATTGCTTGAAATTATTAGTATTATTTGTTGCATTTTGGTATAGTCCACCTATGAGTCTTAGAGTATTTATTATTATTACTATCATCGGTACCTCTTCACTTGTACGGTACAGGTAGATAAATGTTATTCCCACGACATCAAACTTTCATACGTCTAATGTACATACTTAGTTTTGCCATCTTCTAACCTCTCTTCATTCTACCCAAACTGCCCGTTCTCTTCCCACCTCTACCCAATTTTCCCAACATTTTTCCGTCCACCATGTCCTTCAAAATACCCTTGCCGCATAATACTACTGTCATTCACTCTTCCTGCCTTCTCCTAATGTCTTCATTTACTTCAATATTGCTCTTACCCCCTCTATCATTCTTAGCATCTTCTCTTTCACTTCTCTTTTAGCGCACTTCCTTTTCCAATTTTCTTCATACCCGTATTTCAAAATCCTTGATTCTTATTTCCTCCCCTTCTCTTTAGCTAAATATTAGCCTCCTGGCACATCAAAAACTTGATACTGTACATTTTTTGAACTGAAAAACAGACACGATTAAAATATAAGTTGATTCACATTTAGAATTCATAAAAATCACAAATAAGCATGCCATTCCTTTCATGTCCACCGTAAGGATGCAAAATTTGTTCCTAATAATCTGTTAAAATGCATCAATAATCTGTCAACATGCATTTTTAAAATCATATTTATGCCCAGCCTATTAATCTTACATTTCATAACCATTATAATAGGATTGATATTTCATAAAGTATATATTTTCACGGAACGCTTCAACTTCTCAGTCTAGGATAATACTCATTATAATAGTAGCAAGGAGAAAAACCACTTTGTAAGATTCCACAAGTATATTGAGACACCAATCTAGGTTTGGATTGTAGTACAATCATCTTCAAGGTTCTACAGTATTGTATAATAGGATTGTACTACAATAAAAACCTAGGTCGGTGTCTCAATATATTTGTAGAATCTAACAAAGTGGTTTTTTCTCCTTCCTACAATCATGCGGTTCCACCAAGTAAAGGCTGAGGACTTCCTCTTTACTCATTATAATAATTTTTCCAAATAAAGTGGTGTTACAAAATGCATAGAAATAACATTAGTAAAGTCTCTCAATGCAACTCAAATACCTCCGAGTCCA
Organism: Platycnemis pennipes; assembly: GCA_933228895.1. NCBI lineage: Eukaryota > Metazoa > Arthropoda > Insecta > Odonata > Platycnemididae > Platycnemis > Platycnemis pennipes. The sequence goes on from OW121850.1 coordinate 119,860,022, forward strand.
TGTCTTAATTCATGGAAGAGAAAGATCGTTTGTCTGCTGAGCAAAGTGATCCAAAGAGGATATATCTGAATCATTCAACGAAAGTATAAAAGTTAAGTTAATTTCCTCTAAGGGAAAATAATTCTTCCATGGGCTCTCAAGATGCTTCACCCCTCCCCTCAATGTAATTATTCCAACACGCTACACGGATTATATAGTAATATAATGATAGGGAAGAACCTAGTAACTACAGACCCATTTCACTCACGTCAATCTCTTGTAAGGTATTTGAGCACATTGTAGTCAGTTCGATCATGGGACATTTGGATAGTCAGAGATGCTCACAAGCTGCCAACATGGGTTCCGTAAAGGTAGATCTTGCGAGGCACAATTAGCTTGATTCGTACACCATATTTTAGTCTACCGTGAAAACAGTACTGAAGTTGATGCAATATTTTAGATTTTAGTATTATCATTTACCCTTATTTTGGAGGTGACATGTGTAGTGGAATTATATCAATGAAAAATATTGTATTTATGTGATTCAGCGACAATGGAAGTATCATATACCTAATTAATATTGTATCATATTTTTAAGTACTATGCATCGAGAGACTCATAGCTGTTTTGCGTAGTACTAAATGCATCTAATCCATTCTTGTTGAAATAAAGAGGGAAAATATGGGGGCACAGTACTATACATGGTGTTTTGTACATTTCATGAGGTTAATCAATTTGAAGTTGGAATGCAAATGGTACAAAATAAAAGAATTACTATCCTAAGGGCACGATAAAAATCGTCAAACCCACTCAACCCTGAAAAGGATGGAAATGAATGAATAAAACAATACTTCTGCCTCAGGTTTTTATATGATTTTTATACATTTTTATTTTTTTAGGCTCTGGATCTCTCAACCGGTTCTTCCTGAGGCAAAAATCATTAAGGACATGGTTTGATTGACACTTAAACGGAAGTTTCAAATTCCCAATGGCATACATGGAATTTTACTTGGCCTAATTACCTTTACTAATTGGAGAAAATAAAATTTTAACTTCTTATCGTGGGATGATTCCTCCTATTAGTAATCATTGTGCTGGACCCCAAAGAGTGTGAAAAGCAATAAATTATATCGATTAAATCAAAAATATGGATAGTGCGTTTTTTTATTTCCTTTAAGGGCTCCTCATTAGAATCTCGCCAAACAGCAATTAATTATGCATGAATTAGAAACCTGAATCCGATATTAATATTCTGCAAAGGCAAAAACTTGATTTCTACTTTTCCCCCAAAGATTCTGAGTTCGTTCATGAGTTACGAAGATTTGCAATAAATAGGAGTAAAAATCATCGAAATAGACTCAGAAAATTACGAAATTAAAATAGAAGTGATCCTGTTATAAAAACCCCACTAAATACATTTAACATACGAAAAAGGTAACTTACATGCACAGCAACATAATGAAATGAAAGTATTGTATTTATCTTGATTTCATATTATATTTATCATTTTACGCACAAACATTGCCACACAGGATGTATGAATACCTAATATGTGACTTGGCTCAAAAAATGATTAATATTATTTCGTTGAAAAAGACAGTAATGAAGGGCCGCTATGGTAGGTGAAGCCAGATATTGTAATTAAATTACCAAATACAATATGAGAAATTAACGCAAAACAGAACTTCAAGACTCAAAGGGTATAACCAGGATTTGTTTTAAAAAGCACCTGTTAAAAACATTTAAAAGGCGCTGGCACACTTCAATAATAATTTTCATTAATAGTGCAGAAAAGAATCTATTAAATAATACAATTGTTTCTCATTGAGTTGTATGTCATCAGCTCAAAAATATTTGTTGGTTCCGATGTTGATGATGATATAAACTGAAGAACAATAGAATGTATCGTAAATTTAATATGTTTGAAAGGGGGATGCAGAGAAATGGGATACTTAGGTATCAAATAAATTAGAAAAGAAAGAAACACCAACACTAAGTCGACATTTTAGGTAATACTAAGAAAAGGTAAGACGTAGAGGAAAAGTAGAATGAGAAAAGCTCCACGATAAAAATTGCTGCAGAGCAGTTGGGTTCTTACCCATAAGCAGGATAACGAAAGCGCATAGCGTATAAGTGTTGATAAAAAAATTAACTTGAAAAATGAAAGGAGTTTAGATTCTGTGCTATGTAGGAAAAATGCATGAGGAATTGGATCACAATAAAGGCGAGACTATATTGGGAGCTGAAAGCATTGTGGTAAAACCAATGAGAGAAAATGAGGATGATATATACAAAGGAAGGAAACATTGCACTATAATCGTAAAAAGCCCATCAGAACCTGAGGGAAAACTATTCTTTGGCTATGAGGTAGATACACAAGATGGATAAGTTTGTGAGAAACTATATGTATGATGAAGACAATGGCCCTGTGCGGTAATAAATACAAATGGAAAACGACTTAGTCAAGGATAGTTTGAATCGAGGGATACTAATACATTATATGGTTGAGAATTGATGTGAGTAGCGAAGATGAGGTAGAAGAAATATATGTTATCCCAGCCAAATAACCTAAGAGCTTAAGGGAAAGAGGAAGGCACACAGTTTTCAATCCCTTCGTAGAATCTATGAAAAAGAAACTTCGGAAAACAGTGCAGATCCTAATCCTGGGGAAAAAGAAATCAGAATGAATGCATTAGAAACAATGGAAGCAATCATTTCAATGCCACACGCCGCATAAGTTCCATGTAGTTAGAATTTTGAAAAGAAGACTGGATACACGAATGTATGAGTTCTTAGAGGAGTAACAGTCTGGGTTCATGAAAGGAAGGAAGGCTCGTGGTACCATAGAACTGAAGAGAATATTAGTCCAAATACCTACTTTAGAGAATATTCCTGCATTTTTGCATAGGTTTACATAGCTTTAATAATGCACTTTATAAGCTGAAATAAAATCAAGGAACGTCACTAAGAAATTAGGGTTACGCTGCAGAGACAGCCGACTTATCCAGAAAAGAAAAAGAACAGTGATCGCAAAACAGCATAGCTAAAGGAAAATCTAGCTGCGCAATAATATAGTAGTGAGCTAGACAGGTTTACCGTCTGTTGCCAACCTTACATACGCCGGGATATTGGAGTGTGAAACGTCAAAGGAGCTATATGTAAGCGTGGAAGTGCTAGGAGCCCTAAATGAACTCGAATAGGTTCGCCGATGATCAGGCGTTAGTAAGCTAAGGAATTGAAACTCATGAGTTTAAAAATGTACAAAGCTTTTGCAATGCATGGATGAAGGACTAATTGTAACACATGTAAAATAATGGGATTCTCGAGGAAAAATACGGCGAAGATGAAGTATAAGAGCATCAGATAGAATTCGTGGTTTTTTTTAAATAAGTATATTAAAGGCACGTGGGAATAGTATGTATTAATGACACTAACAGGGCATTGGCAGGAGGGAGGTTTTCGACGGGAACCTTTAGCAGAGATAACTGTTAAAGATTACTTAAGAGCTTGTATGATGGTGATGGTATTATTTCGATTCGAGATCTCAACCTTGGTGAAAAAGATCGAAAACAATTGAAGGCTTTTTAGTCGTGGTTTGGGTGAGGAATAAGGAAAGACTGATTGGCAGATATCAAGACAAACGAGTGCGTGGGGAGAGGAGGAAACAAAGGATGTGAGTAAGGAAAGTGGGTGCGTAGGTTAGGATAGAATACCAAATTATGTGCACTGACTGTGTAGAATGTGCACTGCAGAATTTGATGGTCGTTACAGAAGCAAGAATACTTTTAAAGCTAGGAATGGGGATTCAGTATATTTCAAGATGTAATAAATATCATAACTAACGAACCTAACGTGTAAGTGGTAAGTACATAAAACGCCGAGTAGACTATTCTAATAAACCCTCAGACTGACTTACCTCTCTAGAGTCTTATTACGAAAGTCTTTTTTCACTACTTGAGAGTGTTCAGAAATAGATTTGAAATATGCAAATTAGTGACACATTCCGAAATAGAGAAATCCTTTCAAATAGAAGGAAGAGTAGAGAAAAGACATCACCTCACTTCATCGGCATGAAACCATTTGCACAATAATTTGAATTATAGTATCGTAGTGGTACCGCGTATAGAGAAACATTGGTCACTAGATTTGGTTGGTCATGTAGCTTTGCTTGCTTTGCATTGTGTGCTAAACAATATCGTAGCTAATTTGCAAATCCAATTGAAAATACTTTTCATGATGAGGATATCTTACATAAACACAAATTTATGAGCGTGCCTCTCCTGTCTTTTTTTACAATACGGAAGATATACCTAACCACAATATTTTAATTACGGGTTACTATACTCATACTTGATGGAAACTGCTTTCAAATAAAAATATCTACTCTCTGCAACTAAAGGATGGCTTTTAATTGTTATGACGAGACACGGAATATATAACCGCTCAAGAGTTCCGGAATGTACTCGCAAAATCTACACTGTTGACAAAGAATAATTTATCAACACGGCAACTGAATATCTTACGGTAATTGCCACTCAATTGAATACACGACTTATTTTCCGCTGGATTTCAACGCAGATACTCTCAAAACCTATCGGTATCTCTCATTTCCCACAAAACGAATCAGTCCTGCGCCTGTTATTGTGCTATATGCCCATAACAGCTCCACTTTCGCCGGCTTAGTCCTCACCGGCACTCGTAGAACCTGCGCCCAGCCCCCCCAGCACCAGCGGTACAGACGGGAGGGCTGAACCCGCAGTTAATGCTCGAATAGCTTCCCCGCTCATTCGCCATGAACACGCATACACGGGGAAGCAGACTCCTGCGATCCGATCTCTTCGGAAATCCACCACCTAACCTTCCAATCCTTCAGGAGAGCCTTCCCCGCCGCCTCTGCTTAAACACTCTCCACACCGGCTTTCTCTTACTCCTCGGTCGAACCAGAGCAAACTGCGGAGCGCACACACGCACCGTTGCCGTCCCTAACGACACTGTAAAAAGTTGATCTGTTTTTCAGTGCGATCTGAATTTAAGCGCTGTCTGGTTGTAAGGCAGGAACATGGATTTAAGGTGCGGAAGAGGCAGGAACATGGATGGTTGGTACACGAGCAGTTAAGCAGGAAGCAGAGGGAGCAGTATTCAGGATGGTCTGATTTTCAGTCGTTCACCTGCCTTATTTTTAGACAAGATATTACTGCTGAATTTCAACATACCCTGTCTTAAAATTGTTGCATCTGAAATTCAGATCGCTTTTGTACCTTATAATCAGATCTACTTTTTACAGTGGACGACCGTTCGCATTACCGAGCACAAGTATGCGTCGCGGGTGGCGGGGGTGGATCCGGGAGAGACCTGCGGGGGCGGTGAAACGAAGCGGTGGTCTGGTTGTGATTCTAAACTCCTCCCCCCTGCAAAACAACCCCCCATAACTCCCGTTCAACCCACCCCCGTTCCGAAAACTTAACACTATACTTGAGCCAGGTTCCCGCTCGCCCCGCCCCGCGACCGCCAAGATGCCGCGGTCCCATTCAAATCTCCCTCCACAACAACACCCCATACCTCGCGAAACCAGCCTCTCAGTCCCCAACCTCTCCACCCCTCCCCCGCCCGTCACAAAGATCTCACAACCTTCCCCGAAGGGCCTTCTTCTTCCCCAAGTATTCAGCCTGTTGATGGAATTCTAATGTTCATCTACCCACGTTGTGGATTTCCTTCGCCTTCCCTTCGCCTCCTGCTCCCTCCCTCCCTACCCGCCTTTCCATTCCTTCCGCCCTTATTTTTGCCCGTTCCACCTCCTCGCGCATATGCATGTGTCTCGCTCTCTCTAATTCCTCGCTTCTTACCTGTCCTCTTCGCATCCACCCTCTCCAACAACTCCCACACTCCCTCTCCCCTCCCTCCCACTCAGACAATTTAAGGGAGAGCATCTTTCCCCATCACCCATTGTCTTCGCCGCTATTCTTCAATCACCCGGGAGACTTTGCCTCCGTTTCTTATTATGTTTTTCTGCAAAGAATTCCCGACCCCTTCCCTACTTTGGCGCAAAACTTTTTACCTCCTCCACAGCAGGTGTTTATATATTTTCCGGAATGTTTCCGCAGTTTGTGCGCATGCTAATATGCAGTTTGAAATAAGATGCGAGGCTGCTACATTGTACGCGTGGCATCACTGGCCCTCCTCCAAAGACCCCGCTTTCTTGCCTCTGAGGTGACTCGATGGCCGTTGTGCAATAGTATGTAACTCCATTTCCATCAGTGGAAAAATATTACTTGATTTATATTCAAGAAAGCCTTAACTAGTAATTTTTTTCTATCCCGACGATTCTGATGGTCCATATACCCCCGGGATCCCAATAGGCATTGGCCAGTCATCAGGTCTCCCAGTTTGATACACATCCATGATGTCCTGGATGGAGAAAAACTCACCCAGGTGGGACTCAAACCCGCGACACCGGAATTAGCAGACGAGGACTTTACCTCGCCGCCACCTGGGCCGACTTCATTATAATTCATGAAACTACTGAAGCGAGTTCAAATGGTAAGAGAGTCATGGCTACATGATTTATTAGCAGTACAAAGAAATCCTTGTAGGTTTCAGGAAAGTACGCCTAATCCTCGAAATGTTAGCTTACCAACATGGGAAAAAATTATGTCCACAACGCGAGGAAAATATGGTCGCTAAAAGAATTTCCTCGTCTGAGGAAATGCTGTTGGGAGGAAGTTTATGAAGCATGCAAATTAAGAAGAAATGAATGAAATTAATTCTAAACGTTTTATTTGACATTGCAATCACAATCAGAAAAGTCGTGGGCGATGATTTCAGGTGCAGAAAGACATCCCATCCAAAATCCCTGCCTCCCCCACATCCCCATTCAACCTCCCGAAACCTTCCTTCCAACACATGTCGTTCCCGTTTCTCTCAACCCACCCCCCTCCCTCATTCGTGGTGTCATCCCACTGCCACCTTCCCATTCAACAGATTTCTCCATGCCTCCCCCTCCCCTCGTCCCTCCCACCCAATCTTAAGGAACACTCCAACTCCTCTCAGCCATCCCCCAAGCCCCCCCACAATCTCCTCCATTATAAGACACAGCCACGGCAGAGAGAGAAGCGAAGGCACAAACACAGAGACAGAGAAGGGGGGGAAGGGACTTTGTGAACTTCATTTCTCAGAAATTCTCTCCTCCCACGCTCCTCCACAAACCCTTCTTGCATTACTATTGATGCCTCTTCGAGAAGCTTGGATTTCGAAGATGGGAGCAAATTGAAGAACAGGAGCAGATTGAGAGACACGGATGGGGAGCTACCTCTCCAAAGTCGAAGGCTGGGGGTGGGATGGCTTGGAGAGGTGGGGGGTGGTTTGGCGAGAAGATTCGGGGAGGATGACAGATAGGTAGGCGTGGGAGGGGTGGTGTGTGGATGCTTGAGGGCCCCGAAATGAAATAAGTGGAGAAAGAGCAAGCGGTGTCAAAGAAGGGTGGGGGAAGGGAATCAGGATCGCAAGGGGAAGAGAGAGAATGTTTGAGAGAGCAGAGGGAGGTTGATTTTATGTTTTAAGAACCGAGGAAAGAGGGTGAGAGACTATTTTGAGGGAATGATTTTTTTCTTGCCGCAGGAGGGTGAAAGGTATGGCGCGCGGGAGGTTTTGTTTGGGGGGGAGTGGAGGGGGAGTCGAAGCTTGGCAAATTGAGAAGTGGCGGTGATGTTTGGAACCGGAGCGGAGGAGTGCGGAGCTCGAACTGGGAGAGGGGGCGGAGAGAGTTAGGGAAAGGAGGAAGGGTGCAAAACCCTTCTCCCCTATCACTCCTCCCGCCCCGAAAGATCTGAAATTTCCGAAATTCGCGCGGAAATAGAAATCGATGTGCTGAGGAGATATTTGAAACACTACTCACCCCTACGTGTCTCTGGTGGCGAAGGGGAGGAGCATTAAGGCGAGGAGGAGGGTAGGAATTCGGGGAGGGACTTAAGGGGGTGGAGGCTGAGGAGAAGGGAAGAGGGGGTCTCTCCGTCGAGAGAGATAATGGAAGCAAAACACAGGAAAGAAACTAACGGGGAGAGGAGGAGTCGAGGGAAAATTTCGTCGGAATTTCGAACTGTCACTCGATTCGAAAGTGACTGCCGCAGAGCAATTTTTGCGGCGCAAGGGATGGGAGTTCGGGAAGGGGCTTGGCGCTGATAAGATTCAAAGCGCCACGAATCACTCGGGAAGCGACTTGAAAGTTTGATGTGCCATCATTATTTTAAGGGAGCCGGGGCTGAGTTATTTTTCTCTTTGATCCCTATCCACTACATGGTATCCTAAGGGATTTTATGCATAAAAAGAAAATTAAACCAGGCTCATTCGTGTAAAACCGTCTTCAGGACATAATATAAAACCAAGGATTTTCCGATATAAACATAAATATCTGCGGTATTATAAATATTCGTGCCCGAAAAATATTTTGAGCTAAGAAGTGAATGGTTATTTGACGTGCGCAAACAAAATACAATCATAATTTATTCATATAAAAGATATTTCAAAGGGTTAAATAAACAAGCTATAGTTAGAAGGCGTTCCAGTGCTCGAGAAATTTTGATTATTTCGGGAAACAGCAAATATTCCATTGAACAACGTTCATATCTGTTTACTTAAATATCTAGATGAATAATTTTTTTATATTATATAAACATAGTCATTAACAAGTTTGTTTTGAGTAATTCTTCATTCTATTTTTACTTCTTTGGGTAAATACTAAAGAATCTTCCGCGTACTGCCCCTACCTTAAGCACCTAAACATCCTTGTACAGGAAAAATAGTAGAAACAATTTTCAAAAACAAAATTACTGTATAATTCTCCATTATATTTTATTTATTATCAGAGTAGGCCCATAAAAGTGTATGCAACGTAATACTTTGATATCTTCCTCAAAGAAATACTTTCTAATATCAAGGTATTAATATGTAATGGTGACGTGAAAAAATTAATATCGGACATCCTTACGCTTTACGCTAATAGATAGGACTGAGATTATCTGAAACGTTGCTAACGACAGGAAATGAAGGAGTGAAAGGGGGTAAGGGAGGAACTTCTGCGATATGCTAAGTACCTACACTTTACGATTCAAATAAAATGTTGATTCAAAAGTTCTTGTCCTGTAGTAAGCCACCCGTATGATTACCATGTGTTTGCAACGGTACGTATTGAACCTATACAAGGGTGAAGGTGTCATTGGATTAAATCTTAAGATAGCAGAACAAACCTAATGGGTGGCATTACAACTCCCCAGTGACAGTCTGGCATCTTTCGCAGTGGGGCATAAATTATTCAGTCTTATCGTTTGAAGAGTGTCCAATTTAGTCACAGAAGTCGCACATTTGGGAATGTCATTCAATTCCTTACCACCGAGGATAAAATAATACCATAAGAGGGAGTCTCAGAGAGGTAGTTTCATGTTCCTTAACCCGTTTTGCAATCCCACGTGAGTCGGAGGTGAGAATTTTCGAAGAAACAGCAGGGTACTGTTGGTTGAATGTACACGGAGTGCTCAGCATGGAATAATAAGTAATTTACTTAGAAATCAACGATAATAACTGGATAGAGTATGAGAACAAAAAAACTCTTCTCAGAAGAGTCCAAAAAATTAGTCATAGGCGTAAAGCCATTGCTTGCCCTAACTTCTGGAACAATATCTATCTATTGTGTTTCGTGGCATCAAGGCCTTATATCGGGTTGAAAAAATGCTTCTTGTAAATAAGAACAGAAGTTTCACTTAAAAATCTTTTACTTACTAATAGCAAGGTCTATCTAGCTACTTACAAAACGAGTTACCTATATTCCAGTGCGAATTGCTCTTATTGCTACCGAAGACGGTGATATGAGATTTTACTGCATAGGAAATTTCATTACACTTTCATCATATCGATAGAAGGCTTATGGCATCGGCACATATAAATTAAATTTTTACAATTATCAAATGTAGCTAGAAAGAAGTAACTGTGTACTATTTTAAATTGCAAGTTACAATGCAACGGTATTTTGCCCATCGCTTAGTATTCGTAACCACATCTTAAACATATAAATTATTATTAAAAACACATCCTCTCCTCATTTCTAAAATGTGATACACCTAACAAAAGGTATGAACATATCGACAAAAATTCTTAGAATACAATGGAAACAGTAAAAGACTTTAGCCAAAAATTGAAATAAAAAATTTTCGTAAGCATAATAAGGTAATATTGTTAACACCAGGTATTTATTATGAATTGGTTGAATGATTTATATATGCATGACGCTTATTTTCTAGCATATAAATCAATGGCGAAATCGATAAAATGAAGCCAGTTGTATAAACCTGGTGAGTAGATGGCATAGGTCATCCTAAGCTGGACATCGTGTAATCGAAAGCACATCTTCACCGGAGCCAGCACAAGGGGTTCACATAGTTCTAAACCATGTGCTAAACGTTGGTGAGTCCAAAGTTATGGGATAACCATTAGGATACCCATACAATGGGGAAAAGGCATCGCTGCGTAAATTACTTATATTCTGGACGGAGAAGTGTGGATGGCTCCGTAAAAGAAGTTACAGCGGTGTCGGTTTGAGGGAATAGGACTAAGAGTAGAGAGGGAAGATGCAGTACATAACTGAGAGGACAGATTGGAGCTGGCGGGATAGGATAAGCGGGGAATGAGCGAGGAGTTGCGGGGGTGGGTGGAGAGAGAGAGAGGCGGGAGGGAAGTGGGAGGTCGTGAACCCAGACACAGCTCCCGACTCAAATCCCATCAAACATGCAAGCAAAGCTCCCCGTGTTGGGCTGGTGATGCGGCTACGAAATGCTTGAGAGCTTAGAGTGGTGGTGGAGTGTAGTGGAGGAGGGTGAGATGGGTGTTGGTGGAAGGGGGGAGCGAAGGGGAAAAGGGGAAGAGGGAGGAGGAGGAGAATCGGATGACGGCAGCGGATCCGCTTCGACAGAATGAAAGAAATGAATATGGAAGAGGAAGCGAAGGAATATGTAGGTGGGATGTTTAAAACAGAGGTATTAAGGGATGAAAAAGTATGGAAATGATAAGTTATTTTGCTGCAGCGCCGATGGAGTTTATAGATATGAGGTTCTTCACATAAATCATGATTACCATTAATTATTTGAAAGAGTCAAAAATAAGTTTATAATTCATATGCATGCAAATAAGAATACACAATTACTATACGATGTAAAACAATGAGGATGACATTTAAAATTGAAAATGTTACAGTAATCACGGGCATTGAAGCATATCTTTGGTTATGGCATTGGACAAGAATAGAATCTCAGTTAGGAAAAGGTGGAACCAAACATGAATATAGTTATCTACCCTGCTGCTTTCAGGTCTACAAGAGGCTTTAGCGCACAGTATTCGGAACACACAAGCCCAAGATTATTCTCGAATCCACGACTCAGTGGTCGTTTGTGCAATCAATATATCCAACATTATTGGGCCGATTTATTATTCATTAAATTTACCCGTGATCTCCAGTTGCATGAGGGTGAATGCCTCATAAGATGAAGGTAGTTTCCGTCTCAAAAATTATCAGCCCTTAAATTGGAGTGTACCGCGCGTATGGCATACAAAAATGAAATACAGAATATATCGATGACATGAACCGAACAACGAAATTATTGTTTCTGGAATATTCACCAAGTAATAATGTTCATTCGTACAGAAGCCATAGGTAACATTAAAATCAAACAGGAGCCAGTAAAAATAACACTAAATGCCTTATACAGTGATGAACTGATTTTAAAAAGATTTTGCGCACATAAACCAAGGAAAAGTGGAAAAAAAGCCAGAAAACCTCCTCAGGCAATCATAGTATGACAAGAATGATGCACTTGTGGAATTATATTATAGTATGGCAGCTTGTTTCTATTACACTAGTGATAATAATACTTGATCAAGTTTTCAGGTTATAACATAAATGCTAAGAACAGATCAGGAATACGAAAGACACTAGGAAAGCAAGGGGATCGTGTTGACGTGAACTTGGGCATTCATTTCAAGGTAATGCTTACTGACATGCATGCATGGCTGTCACTGAATCATCTTCGGGTGATCATTCAATCCGTTAAGCAGATATATTTCTAAACTACGTGAAGAGAATTGGAATCGGAAGACGAGTTAGGCGATATGGGGGCCAAGGAGCGATATTCAACAGCGGGGCAGCGGTGGAATATATCTTGTCACGTAGGCAATCCAAAAAAATAACAGTTCCCTGAAAGGCAATAAAATTCCAAATCCCATTCTTTTTATGGCTTCAGTGGTCAGTCCAAAAGCGTTGAATGAAAAAAATCGCCGAATGTATACGCTCAACTCTCACGCAATCCTTAAGGTTCCCTAAGCCGTTACAAGATCGTACCGTTATGAGAAATCCTAAAGGCGTACACACGGTTGGATAGAAATCGTTCGCCGTGCCTCGAGTGTAGGGTAAAATATCCCCCATCATAAGTGTTATTAGTACCAAATTTAAACATGGAATGTATTCCAATATGCTAAAATCTCGTACCTAAAAGTATTACTAATTTAGGTGTTTATTTTACCCATTATTGCAGCATTTTATTTATTTATGTAAAAGAGTGAAAGAAATATTATTAGTATATGTAATTATTTATTCCTCTATTTTGGTTTCAATGAAATTAATCACATGCATCAATACATACAGAATCACATAAGCATATCAAAAGAAATCTTTGAATACGAAGTAGCAAATATTTACAGTTTCCTCTTTAAAACTTTCATTCAGCGTATTTACGAAGTGATTTCCTCATGATTTAATGTAGACTTGCTGCCACAATACAATCTCAGCAGTTTTAGGATTTAAATGCAAAGTTATACTATTTATTGCCGAAATAATACAATAAAATCTTTTCTCGTATAATAGACTTGATGATCGTCCACGGATGTATCTGGCGATGTTGACAGTTTTCACCGAGTCAAGGTTAAAACAGCAAATTCAATAAAATATACAAAACTATGTCTGGGAAATGAATCCGTCCAAATTTCTAACCGATGAGGCGTATGTATCTTTACAAATATGCCAAACAAGCCCTTCTCAATCTTAACGCCAGTAAATGCACGGAGAGTAGTGAAACTGCCTGATGAATATCACTCGTAATGGATTAAAAGGAAACGAAACCACAAAACCTTAATCCTAAATGAATAAAAATGGTGAGCGCAAAATGACAAACGGGGTCTCGATGTTGGCATGGCACACGAAGAGTTGGAGACGAGTGTTCTGCCTTGCTCCCCAACCTTTCCGTCGTCCTCTCACTTCTCGCTCATGATCACGAACCAGGAAGTGCAAGCACAGAGCCCAAACGAAAGACTCTCTCACAATTCATCGGCCAGGACCATATACAGTGGCATGCTTTTCTTGGAAGGGCAAATAACAGGAAAAGTTGGAGAGCATAAGCATTGGGAGGGGAGGTATGACAGGGAATGCCACTGTTTTTTTTCTCTCGCTCTTCACTCTTGCCTGCTGCATGGGGCATCGCTCACAGTAGCCGTAAGACTCAGCTAAAATTTTCTCTCCAGAGGACCCTATTCATTGAGCACAAATGCATAAAATTTAAAGTACCCTTATTTCTTATCCTTCCTGAAAACAGTTGACCTCAAAACACAAAGCTTTAGCTGATCACATATTTTTTTCAACCTTTCTTCGTATAAATCTGCACAAATTACTATCTTCCTACGACTATCTTTAACTAGAGATCTCACAAAATGGTCAGTATTAATTGTACTATGAAAGCACACAAATATCCACTATTTCCAAAAGTATACACGTGTGGTACGCGAATGCATCGTAGGAAAATGCCGATGAACAACAAGCCAATCAATTCAGAGAGGCCCAGTACGTGATATAAATTACGCAAGTAAAATGAACTGCAACTGAATTATGGGATTTGGGGACAAAATCTCTGAATTGAGCATATGGCTTAAAATCTATTCAATTGAAAATTGAGGGGTAAATAGTTAACTTTCTCTTTCCACTCGTGAAAGTTAAACTCGACCCAGGTTTAAGCTTTAACTAAGTAAGGAGATGGTGGCTTTTTTTTAGGCTTAACATTGGCAATCAGTTATTACACATGGAGATAGCTCAAGCCATTAGAATGTAGAAAAAACAAAAAGTGAATAGAAGTATACTATCATTCCGTTGTCCGTATCATGACTCAGATACTATGATAAAGTCACAGTAAATGGATATTTTTAAGCAAACTACTGAGCATCATAAGCACACCTTTCGTTTCCTTGCGCTATCGTCACTTATTCATTAAATATGTACAAATAGAGAATCCATGTTAAATGAATGCTCCGTGGTCTTCCTAGGCCGCATGATTTGGGCCTCATGCGAGTCATTGAGATTATTTGAATGCCATGAAAGCAAATAAATAATCTTCAATACGTATTTCTACTCAACCTTTAATAGGAAGTGCTTAATTTTTCAATGGAAATATGCATTCAAACTATAATGAAGGACATAATATTTGTAAGAATTGCCATCATATGCAGTGTTAATAAAATCATTTTCCAATTCCTAAAGAAACTTTTGGGATATATTTATCAATTATCTTATGTGCGACACTCCATGTGACTGATAATCCCACCAAACATTGTATATTTTACGTATTCTAGCATCATAATAGAATATTTTCATAAAGCTTAGTGCAATGCGGAATGAATAAAATAAATATAATTTTAAAAGACCCTAAAATATACAGATCAAAGTCTCACTCTGAATGCTCCCCTAAATTAATTTGCCACCTATATATCTATAAACAATCTGTTTGTTAATTTAAATATAAAAATGAGCTGAATAACTTCTGATCTATTACAGATACATCCACTCTCAGGGAACAATTACACAAATAATTTAAGTCAGAACAATGAAACCATAATGTTGCGTACGTCACTTCTAGCTTGGTTTAATGGAATGATGAGCAGAAAAAAGGACTTGCCTCTTTTTGACAAGAAAAACTATGTACGATAATTTGACATGCATTATGAAAGGCTTGAATCCATTTTCAGTAACAATTGGTCATTGATATTCGGATCCTCACATTTTCCCCGTGCCTAGTCCTGCCCTTATGAGACGCATAGACAAAATTGAACAAGGTATAAATCAGTATTCCGTTGAGGACATAGGAGCTAAACGTCACACTTGTTTCACTTTTTTTTTTGAATGATGCCTTTTTCTTCCAAACTAGTGCATGAGTTCTTATAGACGTAGCCAGCGGTCACTTACCGAGACCTAGCCATAATCGCTTTTTCCGCTTTAGGCAGCTTCAGAGTATGATAGCTTACTTTCTCTACCTTTATTAAACACTTGGTGGTCTATTTCTCTCAGGCCATTGGTGGTGGGAAACTACTGAAGCTTGGCTTTCACGATGGCATCAAAATTCCGTTTGTGGGAATAAGTACGGTAATAAATCCTTCCCCACACTGCAGTTGCGTGTACTTAGGTACCCTAACCATAATGTGGTAGTCGTTTAAAAAAAACTTACAGTTGAGTGTTATCATAGATTATCAGGAGGAAGGTGAAAATGATGCAAAAAGTTTTGGATTCCAAACTCGTACCTTATGGATTTCGTGCTTTTGTCAAGAGGGATTAGAGAATGGCAAAAAAACTTACAAAAATCTGAAATAACCTCAAAAGAGTTCCATGACGTATCATAGATGTGAAAGAATTGTGACATAATTGAGCTAAGAAGCTCGCTTCATAATATTCTGTAAACAGCTAACATTACTACTCAATATTGTCACGCATTAGATTCCATTTCCTGGAATAAGCCGTCATTGATAAAAATTTATCTTCCACTCGCATAAAGGAATGCCAAAGATGATTTTTCCGGCTAAATATTATGAAACGGATATGCAAGCATGCACAAAAATAAATGCAATCAATGATTCCATTTGATATATTCATCCCAATTCCGCCTTTGTATTTGTCTCTCTGTAATCCGTATCGCATGAGGCAACGAACTTCACAGTGTTGATCACATCAAATCGCTGTTACTCATTGAGTGAAAAAGCGGAAATCTGCCAGGAGTAATTTCACTGTACAAGCTGCCCATACTCTTGGGAAGTTATACATGCAATGAATTACGAAATGCAAAATGAAATTTTCATTCGATACATTTGTTTTCAAATCAACAAGTCTCGTGTAAAACGTCCTCATGAAGAATTTTCTATTCTGACCACAGTAGCCACGTCAAAACCGCACCGGGCTGTCCAGCCAAAGTGGTTGCGGGTTTAAACTCCCATCAGAAATAATTTCATGTTTTCCTATGATTAAGAAAATAGCTTAGTACCTTAGGCCGTTTGGGAACATACAACGCAAGTCCATAACTTGAAATTTTGCAAGACAACCGGTAACAAAACAATGCAGCAAAAGTGACCCTCATTGGTTTAATTCAGTTAACCAAAGAACTCATTTCCCATTGCTAACCATTTTTATTTCCCTCTTCAGCACCTTTACCCCTAGAACCCAACCATCACACCCACGTTCCACTCCGACTCCCGCTAAATCTTCGAACCATTCTTTGGTATCCACAATGGGATCTCAGGCGGGAGACTCAGATTTTTCGGAGGAGAGCTGATCGAGAAACACATGGCAAAGAAGTCAAAGCGTGCCTGCCACTGCCTACACATTTCCCCCATTGCGAACGTGGGAGGAGGATGAGGAGGAGGGGAATGAAGGGGGGGGAGGGAAGTAGAGGAGAGCCAGTGTGAGAGAGAGAGAGAGTAAAGAGAGGAGTGAGGGAGAGATGGGAAGAGGGAGATAGTGGCCGGTGCAAAGGGGGAAGGAGGGGAAGGGGTAGGAAGGGTACGAGGGGGAGGGAGGGAGGGGACACAAACATTATATACACTCACCCTCCCGCTCACGCGGGTGGACATCTGTATATGGGAATCCAAACGTCTGGAAATCATATGTCCAGTGAGCGCGAGAGTGCTTTAAATGCTACTGGTTCTCTCTCTCCCGTCCCATCCCCCCGCCCGCTCCATTATGGGTCGGCAGGAGTTGTTGCCATCTCGACCGACAAAGGAGGAACGAAGCCCCCGCAGCATCTTGCCGGCTGCATTCTCGCCCTTTTTCATCTCTCCTCTGACTTTTGCGAGAATCGATGGGAAAGAGGAAGAAAGACAGTGGGGAAGCGCAAACGTGGCAGCTGGGAGAACACAGAGGGAGTCATGGGATGAAATAAGTACCGACGTACGGGTCGGTGTTGATTTTTCAACGCTTTGATAAACGGCATTGAATTGCCAGCACGCTTGAAGACACATATGCGTTGAACTCATCAGCCAGTTGTCCGGATTATTCCATGGTGGGTAATGCACTCGCCACAGAGAACAACAGCCGAGCATATGAGAAGTGATTCCGGCAGGTGTGACTTGTAAACCTGGATGCTTGGCCATTGGGGAAATCTGAGCGCAAGCAAAAAGTGGCTTGCCGGTATCCCACGAGAATGCTCTCCGGCCTAGGAGTTCGGAAAGTGACACTACACTTGCTCTCAAACATTGCTCTGGTTTGGCGGATAACTGGTTTTCTATAAGAAAGTATCTCTTGAAAAATGGTTTCAAAACGCTCATAAAACACCGATATAAATAGTTTTAAATATCCCTGGGATGTAGACCTACTTTGAAAATTTTTGTCCTGATTAAAGCGATACGTTAATGCTATACATAGGCAAAGAGAGCTATTCGTGTGACCCACATTGATGCAAACGCACTGGCGTTTTCGTGAATACAAACGTTAACAGTTTTAGAGGTTTATGCTTCCCAAAATGTAAGCATAAGTGAAAATAATGCACACAGTTACTGTCAGGGTCACTTACTAAATTCACTAAACTCATCATCGACACCGATACAATGTATTGGACGTAAAAAATAAATTTTCTTCTTTTGCGAATTGAAAGAAAGTTTATTGATGAAAAAAATTATATGTAAGAATTTTTTTTCAGGGAGATTAAAATAATTTTCTGCGTCTAATCTGCATGGAAAAGAAACGCTGTACTTATGCTTGCAAACACTAGAGTCGAGTTACCAATTGCTGATCAATAAATTGTTATTAAATCCACTGAAGTGTTTTAGAGGAGAGGAATTCGCTTTCCATCGCGGGTATGTATCAAAGCCAATGGTGAAGGAAACTGTATTTCTTCAGCCTCGCCATTATCCTCTCTTTCGCGCCATATATCCTGTTGGCAATCTCCTTTTGGTCATTGACAGCCTGATGGTCCTTCTGGGCCTCTAGGGGTATAACTCTGGAGTCTCTGAACGCCCACATTTCTCCGAGCTGACCCTCTCGTTCCCAACTCAATTCTCACTATTCCGACGCCTTATTTCCCAACAGGATCAGCTGCCGTCTTCGGCCATTCTCGCAAATTTATTGGTAGATATGGGGAGCGGAGGCTCTACAATGCCCAGGACCCGGAACAAAGGAAATATATGGCGCGGCACCACCAACATAAATCAATAAGTAAAATCAAAATGGATGATACTGCTGAACATCATCAAGAGGTTTCTCTGATAATATGGATGAAAGCGGGAGAAAATGGAAAAAATGAAAGAAAGCCCTCATCTAATTACAAAGAGGAGGAAAAGAGTCACAAATGAATAACTCTGCTGCTGGATTAAAGTAAGTAGTTGTCGATAATGCATGACTATTGATGCTCAACAAATATTGATCTCTCTAGTATTTACTCTGGCTTCGGGAAGTTGCAAGTATACTCCATAAGAAAATAAAATCCAAAATACATACTGTTTACATAATGCTATTCATGTATAATAGTTCACATAAATTGCCATGCGAAAAAATTCACCTGGACTGGGAATCGAACCACGGACCTTTGGCTTTCCGGGCCACTGAGCAGACCACTAATGACGACAGACCAGTGGCCCGGAAAGCCAAGGGTCCGTGGTTCGATTCCCGGTCCAGGTGAATTTTTTCGCATGGCAATTTATGTGAATTTCACCGCCGTTCACGCGGCAGGATTGAAATATCCTAAATGCATAATAGTTGTTTATAAAAATATAAAATGATTTTAAATAAGCAAGAGAAAAGTTTATCCTTAGAGCATCATTTGATTCGATACTATCGGTATGTCTTATTATGGTTATACAAAAATAATTTCTTTCCTACGTTCAAAACTCAAGAATGGATGGCTAAGGTATTTACTTACTGAGTGCATCGACTTATGCAATTCCTGAGCTTCGAATAATAGTTCAAGACTTATAAACCTGGGCTTAACCAAGTAATGTGCTTGTAATGACGTGATGGATTAGAAGATTAAACTGCACACTGAACGATCTCCCTCGCCAACTACAACGTGAACATCGAGTAATGGAACGGCGAAATTTATGAAATCGCTGCCGTTGGATCAACCGCACCGCAACGGCTTGTGCATTGTATGTATGACCTGCGCCCGCAAGTGGGAGAGATAAGGATGCGTGCGTGAGTGGCGGGCGGGCGGCCACGTCGAGGTGCGTAGGAGCAAATCACGCCGCGGGGGATGCGGTGCGGGGGGTTGAGGCGGCGAGCGACTGAATGATGCCCCTCTCGAGACTCGAAGGCGGGATGGGAGGCCAGCGGGAGGGAAGAATCCGGGGGAGAGAGCGAGCTGGAGTGAGAAGCCGAAGGCGGTGAGGGTTTTTCAGAAAAGGTGAGGGATAGACGGACCAAGTGGCGAACTAGAGAATGGGTTTGAAGAGGGAGAATAAATAAAAGAGAACCCCCAGCAAAAAAATAAAATGTATTCCACAGAGGTAGAGCTGCATCAACCCGTGTAAAAACAATATTAGTGCCCGTTAAGACGTTGATAAAAATGAATTTAGTCGACCATCACGCGTAATCATCATTTTTTTTACATTTTACGGTAGGTAAATTTTAATGGAGTACCTACCCCCGATTTGCATATTTTTTTATTTCCAGGACGATTGCTTCTCTTCGCCATTTTTTCAGATTTTAACAATATCAACATATCTAAATTTTAGTGAAATATGTTTTATTCCTTTTTCCCAATCACCCAGCTTTCTATCTTCAATAAATCGGTTCAGTGTAATGGGCAGAGTTTTGGCGCCCCATCGCGATGATCCGGGTTTGAATTCTGAATGTGGAAGTAATTTTTCTTCGGTATACCGATTCCTACTCGTGTGCTTTGTGGAGATACTTTCTTACTACATCCATTGGAAGGGACGTTAAACCATGGCCTCCTAGGCGCATTTCGCTTAGAGCAGGCTAATTTCTCTCATCCAGGTTTCACTCCGCCCCTTAGCCTTTTTATTTTCATTCTCGTCCTAACTTTTCTCTTGACCTTTGGCACAGTGCAGGGCAGAGTTGAGGCACTCAATACAATTGATGCGAACGTGGTTTGGATGTTCGGCGATAATAATGAATTATCCTGGTGGCATGGACAAATAATTAATTTCTAAAATGATAACTGTAAATGAAACCACCAGGGTAACAATCATCATTTGTCAATAATCCTGAGATTGATATGACGCAGCTCTCCACTCAATTTCTCTGTCAACTAATCTTTTCATATTCACGTATTTCTTCACTTTCACATCCTTTATCACTTTATCATCAACTTTTCCAAAATTCCCGTCCATTTATCCTCCGATTAAGTGTAACACATACACTGTAAAGGGTTATAATATGGATAGTAAGAACACTTTATTGTAACCTGAGGAAGTAAATATGAGTTTAGACAGTCCGTCATCCAAGTAATTGCTGGGAGTAATGACGCAACATAGGCCCAGATGGAAGGAAGTCTTATTTCTCCGATAGCTCTCTTTACTACATTGGCCGAAAAATATATAAGACAAAATAAACGTGAGTTGATCCGGATTCTCTCTGGCTTCGGAAAGATTATAAATTGAACGATGAAAAATTTAGCTGAGGAAGGCATGAAAACAAAGTTGCCCATGATATAATTATAAAAACTCGTACCATTCAATTTTTCGATTCAATAAAATTATATCCCGCATTGCACTTTCTACTTCTTACTTGCAGATGCAGCCTACCTTGCAACAAGAGGGAAAAAACATCTTGAAGCCAATCCGCATTGGTGCGCCGGATACACCTCCCTCGCAACATCCCACGACACCACCCTTCTAGGTGGAACCATCCTTAATCCCAAACTCCTCTTCCACGAACCCCTCGGTTGCCGCTACCCCCCCGTAGCTTCTATTTTCACCTCCTCCAAGGGGAAGGAAGTGCAATAAAGCCTTCTTCCCGTCACTTCCGCCTCGACTTCTTTCTTCCGCCGCGGAGTTGTAATCCGATTGAGAAGAGGGGGAGCGAGGCGGGCGGGAATAAATGGCCGCTCCGACTGCAAGGAGAGGCTATCTTGGGCGATTTCTCGCACTCTTTTCCTCACTACTTTCTGGACTTGCCTCGGTGATTGGCTGCCAAGCGGTTTTCCAGCACTTGAACGGAATGGCTCCAGGAGGGAAAGGGGGTGCGAATACGGGGACTGCGAGATGAGGTCGGCCACATCCAACGCCAGGGTCCAAATAAATCCTTCCGGCTCCTTGAGAAATGTGGGGCCACGGAGCAGCAACTCTCTCCGAGGAAGCGTGCGGTTTGGTTGGTATGAGAGGGGAATATAAATATCCAAGGGCTAGAAAAATATGTCGCAAAATATTTGCCAGGGAAAGAGTACATTCGAAGGCACTATGAGTGATAAGCGTATTTATTGCTTTATGTAATTCATGGTTATAAAAGATGAGTGAATTTAACTAACTAGCTGTTCTTCTCTTGACAACACAATAGAGGGAATGGAAAATAAAAGAATGAAACTTTCTTAGGTTCACTTCATATTTAAATAGGCACGACCCGGGTTTCATAGCGTAGTTACATCTTCAGGTCTGAAGATGTAACTATGTTATGAAACCCGGGTCATGCCTATTTAAATATAAAGTGAACCTAACAAAGTTTCATTCTTTTATTTTCCATTATAGAATGGTATCACATAGTTAAGCCTGAAGTTATCAGCTATACTGTAGAGAGACTTAATACGTCCACGCTATATTCCCGAATACTGTAAAAAGTCGTCAAAAAACGTTGATTTTTTTGTCTCGTATAATCTCCATTTAAAAAGCTTTAAACCATAAATGCTCTCCCTTAATTTCAAAGAAAAGAACAAAAATGTTACATAATAACAAGAAATAAATCATGAATTTGAAGCTAAAGGGCTAGCTAATTAACATTACTTATTTATTTCTTGAGTGTGAATCCTACATTTAGTATTTACTTGAGTATGTGACGGGATATTCAACTCACCAAATGATTTTATTTCTTCAATAATAGAGTTAATAAATAAATAGCCAAGAAAGGGAGGCTAGTGAGTGATACAGGAAATATTGAATGAATAACATTCAAATATCAAGCAATTATTCTATATGATAACCCTTTGGACTATTATCAGCCGTGCTTTATGGTGGTAAACTGAATTTGAGCATAGAAATGAAGATCTTATAATGAACACAGAAATGTTGCAGGGTTGGTTACAAGCCAATGGTGCAAAAAATTTAATGAGCCATCTACTATAAAAAAAATTGACTCTCAGCTCCTCTCACTAAGAAGATTCATTTCGAGCAACTTGCACAAGAGTGATTAATGATAATAAACAGGTTTTTTCCGCAGCAAATTTCCCACACATCCACCTTCAAAAAATAGGTTGTAAAACAAGCCTGCCCTGGAATTTATGGCGCCCAGTATTCATTAGTCCCTCTCCTTCTTCCAGTTCAATAAAACGGGTGCACTATCTCCACTTCGAATTGTCCCAACTTCACCTACCAAGCCGGAGAGCGCCACCCCGGGAAATTATGAATTCATCGCCTATCGCTCCCAAGCGAGTATAAAAAGCCTTAAACGATAAGGCGGACACCGGGAGAGGACTCCACCCATTATTATGGGACCGCGGCTAACTCCCTTTCTCCCTCCCCGCTCACTCGGCGTCCTCGAAAGGGTATCGAAGGAGGTTCGAGGAAGGACGGGAGGGGATTTCGAGTGAGGGCGGAAGGAGGGTTTCTAGGGATCGCGGGGGTGTCACGACGATCCTGGCGCGGAAGGAGGCCATTCTCATACGTTCGCACTCCGGCTCCGGGAGCCAACCCCCCCCCCCCCCCTCTCCCCCTCCTCCTATCTCCCATAAAAGGGGGCCGGATTCGGGCACATAGAAGAAAAATTCTCGGGAATGAGAAAAAAATCGACCATCCCCAAGTTGTCGATGAAGAAGAGAGAGAGAGTGAGGGGGGGGGGGGGTTGAGGAGGAGGTAGAGGGAGGTGAAATAATAAAAATAAACACTTCCCCACATGGACACAGAACATGCACCGACCGCGACTAATGGAATTTCGACGGGCTGCGTGAATTAGTGCTGCCACCTGCAAGGTCACCGGGAGAGGCTCAACATGTGTGGCTGTATGTGTGTGTGGGGTGAGTTGGACAGCGGGTGGGGTTGAGGGAGGGAAAAGAAAAGAGGTTCGATTTTATTTGGGTGGTTGGGGAGAAAAAAGGACGCGAGAGGAAAAAAGTGCCGGACAGTGGGACCGTGATGCGTTCGGCGGCCCGCTGTTTCGGCCGAAAGGAAAGGAGTGTGGGGGGGCAAAGAGAGCAAAGAAGAATAAACGGAGGTTGAGGGGCATCGGGGACAAGCGACGGGTACAACAGCACCACTGCAAGCACTTGGTCCCGGAAGGAATGCAAACACCCGGAAGTTTCTAGTATCCAGATTAGACGTCCGAGAAAGAAATCAGAGAAGCATCAAAGTAAAGGCCGTTGCGAGGTTCAGGTTTGAACCCGTCTCAGGTGATTTACGATTCCAGAAGACAGTTTAGGTTAGGACAAGTGCTTATTTTTCCATAAAAACCTTTTTTTGCCCACAAGAGCTTTTTTTAACATTGCTAAAAAAACGAACAGCTTCCAAATATCATATAAGTATACTTTTAATATTATACGATTTGAAGACTTTTACGCATTAGCAACATGTATAAACGAGACCCCCAAGGTAGAGCGCTATACAAGATTCCGAACAACTTAGCTTAGAAATTCAGTCCTCATATAGGTATAATATAATTATGACTACGGAAATACCATGTATGAAATATGTCACCTTGATATCAATAAAGGAACGAAAACACTATTTGTTATGATTGCTAGAATAAACATGCAAAAAGGCCAATGTAGGAGATTATGTTTACAAAACCCTTCATCTGGATTTTATTAAGTGCAACAAAATTGTTTAAAGTATCTAAAAACATTGCAATGGTGCATTACGGTAGCCAGATTGCTAATATACCAATTTGGCATTTTAAAAAGTCGCGAGTCCGAATCCCGCATCGGATACGGTTTTTTTTCTTAGATTCTAAATAAGCTTAAGTTATATGGTGTGATATAGCCTTAAGAGTTGTATTACTTTAAGGCCAGTCATAAAGCAATGCAATGACTCAAAGGCTACTTGTGAATACAATTACGAATTCTAACACTATTTCATGCGACGAAGCTACCTACATCGCCTTAATTGTGTCTCCAAAGCCTCCTCATGTCCATCACTCACAAGCAGTAAAGTTCTTTTTCTATTTACCTCTCCCTTCTCTAACATCTGCAGTCGCGATATAATTTTGCGATTCGAAGGCCATCTGGGGCAAAGGGTGAAGAATGAGAGGAAGAAAAAAGTCGCAAAAAGAGAAGAAAGCCTCTTCTTTTTGGTCTCCCTTCCCCTCCAATGCCGTCAATACATCTCATTCGTGTAACTTTTCCAGCGCCAATAAATCTCCTCTCTTTACAGCGCCCAAACTTTATATCAGATCGACTTCACGGAAAATGCCATCCAGCCCCCACCCTACCTCAGTTTAAATTCCGCATTAGCAATTACAATACACTCCCATCAATATGCCAACGCGGGAGACAAATGCAAAAATGGAACAAAAAATCTTTTTTTTTATAAGGAAAAAGGGCCAAGCCTGCCAGAGCCACCGACCGAATTTTCTTCCAATTACTCCCCAACATCCATGCAACCAACCGACTCTCCGTATCTTCCCCGAAACAAAACAACACGACACTTTTCGACGTCCGGGAAAGAACATACGGACGAAGGAACGAACGAAGAGCGGGGGTTTTTAAAAAGGAGTGGGGAGGAAAGGAGGCGTACGTATACGTCCCCAGTGAGAGAGAGGTAGAGAGGAGCTTGTGTGTTGCCTCCGTGGGACCCTAATGCGTGGAGTGGAGTGAAAGGGCGCGGGACGGTGCGGGGGCGATCGCCGACCTCCCTCTCTCCCTCCCTTGTCTCGATGCACGCACGTCACGCAGCCACGGAAACTATCGGGAAAAACATACGACACCACGTCGTTTGGATTCAACCCTTCAGCGCATTTCGATGGAAAATAACCGCTCGGGGAAGGAACTGTAAGGCCAAGGGGCAACTCTCGAAGACGAGTAGCGCGTGAGGGACGGAATGGTTTTATTACACTTGTCCCTCCGCTGTTTTTAAAATGCCTTTCTAAATATCGTCTCCCTATATCATAGACATTTTACGCAGATCTCCACTCATTTATTTAGCTGCTAATGTTGTCATATAATTACTCCCTTTTGCATGCATCATCTCAAATTAGGTCTTCCTTTACCTATGCCATTCTTCACAGGTTAAATACAATGAGTCTGAATGAGTTATTATGAGCTATAAATTCAGTGAGTGTGGAAAAAATACGGAATTAGAATAACGGATGTTGTGAATTATTAGAATCAGGATAGTTAATAACTGTTAGCTATAATTCCCGATGGGTTACTTCTATCTGCCATTATTAAAATACGATAACTTTCCGTAAATAATTTGTTGACACAAAATAATATTGGCATATTGACAAGCGTGCGATCCGAGAGAGAGAAGGGGAGTTTGACATTTAGACAGTTCCGAAAAATAAGGTTAGAGTTGGAACTGCGTTAATTTTATTTTAGAAAATATTATGTGCTGCAATGCTGTCACCAGCGAGAAAATACACTGGGATAATCACAAAAATGACTTGAGCGCTGCTTTCTAAAAAGTGTGCATCATGAACATCAATGAGAATATAGAGGATTTTTAGGAACAAAAAATGAATTTTTGAAAGAGATCACTTCAGGCCTCGTGCAGTGGAAGTTAGATATATTGGTCAAATACAGAAAATAGCAGGTTTCTACTCATAATACACAAATTTAACTGTAAAACACTTGTTTCGGCTTCCTAATCCATCATCAACTACCGTTTATAATATTTTTTTTCAATGACCAACGGACGAATTGATTATGGATGAATTCATGTTCAAAATAACCCCACCAATGATTCAGACAATTAATGCTCTATCTGATCATACCTCTAAATATTCATCAAATTTCCAAATTTTTCTCCCATGAGTAGAACCTAAATGCTCTCAATTCTCAGCTAAAGTGTAAGTAAGTATCAAAGGACTAAAAATGCAAATTAATTAAACCACGTATATTTACGCACTGAAATAAACAGAGCACCTACATATTATGAACAGCGCTAAGTTAAATATAATTTAAATGATTTAATGTTTCGGTTAGAACCAGAAGTTATGACTTATGAAATTCTGGCTATTCCAAATAGCAAAATGCTCTGTTATTACGAATATTGTATTAAAAAATAATGCGTTTTATAAGAATAATCCTATACTGCATGAAACATATGGTATTTTAAAACAAAAAGGGGAATCGGGAGATAAGGTAGAAGCTAAAGAAGGGTAGATCAGCCTCAGAACTTCCGGCTCTCTTGCCTGTACTATCAGCGCGGGTGGGTCAAGTTGATAAGAAAAGAAGAGAATGATTGGCTGAAATGGCAACAGGACGAGAGCAAGGAGCAGGGGAAATTGCGGCGGGGAGTCGACGCACCTCACTGCAACATGAGTGTCGCCGTCAGAGGTGAAAAAATAGTAACGGAGTCCGCGAGACACCCCCTGCACCCACCCCCGTCACCAATCGACCAAGGAAGGAAGCGAAGGGGGAAGGGTAAAGGGACTACCCCCTAAATCACAAAGACCCACTTAGGGAGAGGAGTCTGCGTATCGGGCGACGAACCGAAAGGTCCTCTCCGAGTGTGATTTAAGGGCGAGGGAGGCCGGCCGCCGTCGTCCTCCTGAAGGAAAGCGACGGGGGCGGTTTGGGAGGGAGGGAGCAGCGAGTGGGGAGGTTGGGGGCCGAGGTGGTGCCCGGAGGCTGCGCTGAGAGGTGGGTGGGGTGGGCGGAGAGGGTGCGGCGGTGGTGTGGGAGGAGGTTAGGCGGCGGGGGACTGCTGGGAGGGTGCAAGC
Source organism: Platycnemis pennipes (assembly GCA_933228895.1). Taxonomy (NCBI): domain Eukaryota; kingdom Metazoa; phylum Arthropoda; class Insecta; order Odonata; family Platycnemididae; genus Platycnemis; species Platycnemis pennipes. The sequence goes on from OW121850.1 coordinate 119,887,317, forward strand.
GAGGAAAGGGATGAAACCAGGACTGAGTTATGGCAGCGTCCCCTGCGATGTGTCTTGTCCACCTTTACAGGTGGGCAACGCTCTCCTATCCTCCAAAATCCCGCCCGCCCTCCCGCCCAAATGTCGCGTCGCGTCTTCCAACTCAACTTCCCTGCTTTCGCCTCCCGTTTTCTAGGGGGGTAGCAAAAGTAGGCTCTGCCCTCATACCTATAGGGCCGTGGATTAGAATCACGGCAAATATGTTCCACATTAAGATATGGGATGTAACACTGTGGAACCTTTGAAGCTTTTCGTCAGGATTGGGGTGATTCCAACGCCGGTTTTCAGCCCTATAAATTCGGCCATTTTCTATAAATACTGCCAATACTACACCACTCAAATATTCCCAATGGGACTGATGGTCTCAGTTATTGGTTCTCCTCAGCGTTTTCTTTCTTTTCATCCTTTGCTTGTCCGATCGTCTAGTATTGGAGAGGGGAATGGGATGGGAGGACAACCTGAGTACTAGATTCCCATCTCGGGTTTGCATGTCAGAAGTAGCTGGGATATTCACTGGCATGCTGGTACCTGATTGAATAATGAATGGAGAGCACTTTAAACTAAGCACTTCATCTGTCGAAAAGGAGGAAAACCTGTGCTCCCATTGGAATATTTCTCCAACAATAATAATACCAACTCAGCGGTGAATTTGAGGATGGGATACACTTCAGTGATGCTTCTGCCACTTTTGCTTCCTATCAAGCTTATTTATTTAACTTCCGCACACCGCTACTCATATCCCTCGAATATCCCTCTTTTTTCCCCTGTCCACCCTTCTAACTAGCCCCTGTATTACATTGACACATAAACGTCCTTCCTTGTTTCTAGCCACATGCCAAATTCACACAATTCTATTATATTTTCTTTGTTAGGTTCGAACCTCAGCTCATTCATGTATAGTTTTACTAAGTCCGATTAACTCAGTCAAGTGACGCGCGAGCGTGTATCTAAAGCTAGCTCCTTTAAAGCAGTAACACATTGTCGACAGCATCTGAGATAATCGAAACTAGAAGCTCATAATAATTGCTATTTATGAAGAATAATGAAAATCAAATGGATAACTCAATGATTAACAAAGCGACTCACCAGTTACCAAAGAAGAGGTTCTAATATTAGCAGAAAAAAAGTCTAATTTATTTTGTAAGGGACGGGATAATCTTATCAGACCTGAGGCTAAGGAAAAGTGATTGATTAAGGAAGGCCTCAAATGAAATGTGAAGCTAGTGAAGATTTATAAGAGCAGATTATATTGGCATGAAGAGGCTAACCGATAGAAGAATCAAGCTTCATAAAACCAACCTTAGGATTGATGTCTGAAGATGAAGATGAAGTAGCCCAGATACTAAATCAACGAGAGATCCGCCAACAGCTCGTGTTCAAGTCTAGTACACAGCCAAATATTTAAACGGGTTATCATGATGGAAGAGTCAGGTCGCGAAAACACTGAGTCGTAAAACTCCGCCCTGATAGCGTTTCCATGCACGCAGAGAAAGATGATATATCTGTTCCAATAACTAGTAATAGTAAAACTATCTAAACCTAGAATTATAAAATATAATTTTCAAACCCAGGTGAGCAATGCATACCCGCTCGGCTAACGAACCACTTAGTATTTGTGACCTTTGAAATGCCAATCACGTCATCATTAGACGTAGAATTTGCTTCATATCACACTAATGAATAATGTGCCCTCCATTGGCGAAGTAAGTTCTTTTTTATTCATTTATCCTCATTACTAATAGTTTGGCAACAAGATACTATTAAGGTTTTCTAGTTTGTTCCCTAAATATTGGAAAACTGCCAATCATTATTTATTTATTGGTCAACAAAGATACGTTATTCTTCAACTTTTAAAAAGAGATGTCAGTATTACGGTCAGTTGACTGAAAGGGAGGTTTTTATCATCACGCTTCGCTCCATCAAACGAATATACCCCCTCCCCCTCCCCACGACCCCGGAGCAATATTCATTTCCTACGAAACACTCGATCCAGGAAGTAAAAAAAAAATTAATTAACATATCGCTAGGCCCTTGTATTGAATTTCGAGAGTCAATGCATATACGGTCCTCCCCTGTGTAATTAAATTCAGCAAGTCCTATGTGGCTGCTTTTCATTAGAGGCGAGGTGTAAGAAAATTCAGTTTTAAATGAGGGTTGCTGTTCTTTGGAGACTTTATTTTTGCTTCTTAGGTGGAGCTGAGGAGTTATGGGATGTTTTGGTGTGTTTTTAACCCGGGCTCCAAGTATTTGGCTGAGATGGAACGATATTGTACCCTCGTACAACGTAAGATTTCACGAACAGTTTCTCAGCTAAGTGATGTAGTGAATGAGACGAAATTCATAGGATTAAAAACAGATGAAAGCACCTCACGCTCATTGAATGATGGACGAAATTTGAGCAAAATATGCTACGATGGAGCAAACCCAAAAGTTATAATTCCATCATTCTCTAGTTATTATCTCGTAAATCATTAGCATCAATATAAGAAGCTGAAATTAAATACTTAAATAGCAGTTATCAAGTGAACTCTTTGTTAATAAATAGGCATTTGGGAAACGTTCCACCAAATTGGACGGTATTTAAAGTCCCTCTGGCAGAGGTTGTGCCCGGAGGCTGCGTTGAGAGGTGGGTGGGGTGGGCGGAGAGGATGCGGCGGTGGTGTGGGAGGAGGTTAGGCGGCGGGGGACTGCTGGGAGGGTGCAAGCGAGGAAAGGGATGAAAACAGGACTGAGTTATGGCAGCGTCCCCTGCGATGTGTCTTGTCCACTTGCAAAATTGGAACAAAATAAACTTCTCAAATAATGACACAATTCACGCTCTGTCATTCCTCATTTAGTTGCTACCAAATCCGAGGGTTTTGCACAGTTTTCATCCTATGAATGGAAACGACCGTTCTGTGAACGTTCATTGCCTACCTCAACTAAATTTATTCTTGAATCTAAAGCCACCTCTAAACTATGCTACCGTTCCCAAGTCGCACGATGAAAAAACCTTAAAAAAACGGGGGACAGAGAATGAAAGAATTAGAAACTGGACTTGGCATCATTGCATATTCTTGAAAAATTTAAAACTACTCCAGTGTAAACAAAGCAACAAAAACTATGATGGGTTATATAAAAACTATTTCCAAAGGTAAGGGAATCTGCAGGAAAAAGATGTATGAATGATGGGCAATGATGGAAGAGCTGAGTGATCTCGATGTTCAGGCAAAGACAATGTGTATTTGAAAGCATAAACTACTAAGTTTATCCATTAGATAAGTTGAAATGGAAGGTCACCGGTAAATACAGTTTAACTAAAACATTTTATGCTAAACTACAATGCATTAATCAAACAATAATTCCACCATAATTCTCAGCTCTAAAAAAAATATTTCCTTGCTAAAAGTTCCAACTTGGCACTCACATTCTGAAAAACCTACAAATCTACAAATTAAAGCAAACATTAATAATGCATATCTTTTTTGCGTGAATGTTCACTGGTTCAGCGAATATGTTGGAAAAGTTTTTCCCACAGATTTTCACCTTTGTAATGGACCCTTTACCCTATTGAACTTTTGAATCACTACTTTCGAAGCGAAATGTGAGGTAAAACCTGGAAAATAGGTTACATGCTGACCTAAAAAACCTTAGTGATCACCGCAAAAGTGAAACGGTATATTAGGAAGTGATATTATACCAGTGAGCAGCAATAAAATAGTTTCGTAAGAATTCCGTAGCAGTAATAGAATTAAGTTGCATGGTACACCTACTTCTAGCACTTTAAGGCAAAATCTAGTTTCCTTACTCCTTAACGTAATCTGAAGGCTAGCACAACTATCATATTGATAGAAACCTGCATCTCTAATCAGGCCGGCACTTTACAAATGAAGCCACCACGGTTGGGTCGGAAGAATGTATTAAAATAGGTAAATTATGTAGAGTGCAAATGGAAATTAAACAAGTGTTGTTCATACTAAGAGAATATATAACTGATGAAATGTATGTCTCAAGAATTAAATTAGCGCCATTGATCGCGAGAATAGAAAATATAGGCAAATGATGGGGAAAGAAATGGGAGAGGTGGGAGCGAGCGAAAAGAAGAGATTCAGTGGGAGGATAATCTGCGTAAGTCGGGAGTCAGGAAAGAGAATGAGAGGCAGTCGGCCGGAGATCGGGAGGGTTTGAGGAAAGGTTAAACCCGGGCTCGGAGGAGAATAAAGTGAAATAAAATATACTGATAAAAACCTTTCTGCTATTCTATTGTAAACAGCTCGGAAAGGGGGCGACACTATTATTTGTCCACACATGACCGTCGCATATACACAACTCTCAGCATATCTCCTTCCTCACTCCTCACCGCCTACTATTTCCTTTCTCCGCCTACCCTCAAACCCTCCCTAGGCCCCACTTTCTTCCATTTTTTTTCTCCCTCTTCCTTCCCTTTCTCACCTTCTCTCCTAAAAGACTTATCTCACACTCCCCATCTCCGAACACCAACCTCCCTCAACCTTTTCCTGACTCCTCATCCCACACACACACCACAACAGCCTCCCTCCCGTGTTTGAGCGGGGAGGGCACCTTTAACCTCCTCTCCTGATTTCCCTCCCCTAGAGGAGCCAGCCTCACTTGCACCCCCTCCCCCCTCGATCCTGCATCCCTTCCCACATCCAATGGAAACCAGCCTCCTCTCGAATTCCCTTTGTTGCGTCCTCAGCGAGGTCACCCTCCCGACCGTCTCCCCGAACTCTACTTTATGACGCATACCCCTGCCTCAAAAGATCCCGACTGACCACAGACTAAGGGGGAGACAAAGAGGGGTGTTATAAAATGGAGCGGAGGCAGAAGGGGAGGGGGAAGGTGAGTTGTGGAATCAAACAAGGCTCGCGGGAAACACAAAGGAGATCTAGAAATCAATTAGCGGTGAAAAATACTATGAACGAGGCCTTTATAAATTATCAAAGCGACGAATCTTCTCCCTCATTCTCTCTCTCCCTCATACACATACACCTGCATGTCATCATAATAGGGAGGATGTTAATGCACGGTGACGCGAGAAGGAACCAAGGTAAAAATTACGCACAAATAGCATGAATATCCTGAGTACGCAAAACTGCCAAAAGTTTAGTTCTATATATTTTTTTAAAGAATTGTATGACAACCATGGACAGTGATATTAAAACTTCACTATCCATACCAGTGAGTTGAGATTTTTAAAAAATTTCTACCATTCCAACGTGCTTGAAAGGTATTCAGTTCCTTTTGGGGGAAAAAAGAGGTATTAATAAATCTCTTTTCTCTAATAATACAAAATAATATCATCTATAAAAATTAGTAAGGGAATTCACGATGACGAAACCCGGGATAAAGGACGTGTATCTATTGAGTTCCCCACGAGACACGTGGAGGGTGCGTGTTAGGGGGTGATAAATAACCTAGAAAGCACTTAAATACTCTTTAATACGAGAAAAGTATTATTTTATTTACATATAACCAGGCCCGTAAAACTGAACAATTAGCATTGATGAATAAAAAAACATCATAAAAACATTTCAAAAGTATAAAAGATCTTCTAAGTACACTTTTTAAATCCCTGATCAAACCTGCCTCGTACGAATCTCATGCGCTAGTGCAGTAGTCTAAATGAGGCCAGACATGGTAAGCAATATCTTCCTTAACTTTTCGATCGTAGAAATCGCGTGGGGTGAAGCGAAGTGCGGGTTCTACTGTTTAGAGAGCCGACAAAAACGAAACCAGAGGGCGGTGAACCATGCATAAGTGGAGATGACCACCACGTTGGGAAAGAGCGGTGAGCACTGAGGAAGGGCGGGCAATGGAGCAGACAACATGGGCGGGGAGTTGAAACATGGCGTGAGTGAGAGACGGGGAAAAAATTAGGGAACACTGAGGAATGAGGACGGTGAATAAAGAACACATTGGCGATGGAAGAAAAGGAGAATCGAAAGCGGAGCATTAACATCGAAAGGGAGAACGGAAAAGGGACGGAGAGACGGCGTGATGGGAAATAAAACGGGGAGATGGGAGAGAGGAATGCAAGAAGGACCGAGAGATTAAGGGGCGAAGGAAAGATGGGAAGAAGGGAAGGGAGTAACGGAGGATTTCTGATTTGCCTATCCATTGTTTGGGTGCCGGGGGAAGACGAAATGTAAAGGTCTTCGCTGAGACTGTGGCGGGTGGGAAGGCTGGGTGGGGAGCCTTTGGAGGGGTTTGGAGGGGGAGCGAAAAAATAAGAATAAGGGAATCGTGACACGCCGGCATTCTCAGACGATAATCCCACCCCCTCTGCTCGCTCGCCTCTCCCGCTACTGCCTCCCCTCGACCCGACTCACTCACGTATCCACCCCTTCCGCTTCAACCCCACGCCCAACTTTCCCACTCCACCGGGGAAACAGAAGAAGAACGCTCTTTTTCCGCATATTCAACCGCGACGTAGAACGGTGGCAAGGAGGCCAAAACCTTACTGGACGTCCTCCCGCGGTGTCTCCGAGAAAATATTAGTCTGACGAGATGTCTCCCCTGGAACTCCGGCCGAGTCCGTTATCCCAATTCCTTGAAGTAGTTAGTCCCTTCCGTTCCGGAGCTTTTTCCATGCTAGAAAAGATGCACCAACTCCTTAAATGATTTGGATTTAGGATTGAATGCCTATGAACCCATATTTTCATACAAATTTTATGCCAAAGTCACTTAAGGTCTGCATAAAATATACCGCAACTGCATCAAAATATACTGCATCTGCATCTAATATACAATACTGAATCAAATATAAGAGAATTTTATAGACATAACAATTGATCCCATCGGAAAAAATAAGCTTAAAAGTTTTGGTCACCAAATACTACCGTTTAATAAGCCTTTGTGCGTGAGTACCTTCACATAATTGATATCTATTTCAGATAACCATTCTACCATGTTTGTAAAATAATGATTACGAAGATAATAAGATAAAGTTCAGATATACTCAATTTTTAATAGCATAATGCATTCCACTTTTACCCGAAGTGTGAAAATTTCAATTTGCATCAAATTCAATCTTGTAAAACATACCCAGAATAGACTTTGGTGAGTCTATCTACAATCCAGGCTAGTAAAAATGGGCATATTTCAAAGCTATTCGTTTATTACCCCATTTATAAGAAATTCATACAATGAAATGCTGTAGGCAATAGCGTAAATCTAATGCCTAATTTTCATTTTCAGTTTCTACGTATTTTTATGGAGTATTTCCGTATCTTAGAACCTACTATGTTTGAATACCTACTGTTTAAACAGCTAAATTAAATACGAAAGTTTCGTCGATAAAAATTGATATGGATCACACATGAGCACCAATATCACACAGCCGTTTTTAAGCCTATATACTATCAAACAGAATAGTCTGATAAGAGAATTAAGGAAAATACTAAGAAATAAAATAAGAAAGAACGTGTAAAAAATGCAACAAATGAGTCCGAGATTCCCACCGAGTAACGGCATGGAGCCGAAGATTTTAATTAATTTTCGTTACAACCTCGCGACCGAATGATGGCATCACATTCCTGAAGGTCAACATCTCATGGAAGAGTTTATCAGTGAGAAGAACATCCCATTAGGGGACTTACAGTACAGATTGATAGGAGACTAACACACGGCCCCACCCACACAATATCAATCCCATCCTGGGTGGCCGCCGAAATCTCATTTCCAATTTTGAAGGTTATACAAGGTCGGGATGAAGAAGAAGAAGGAGAAGGGATGGAAGAGAGAGAGATACAGGGGAGGAAACGGTGGGGAGCCAAGAGGGGGAGATGAAATGGGTTCGGAGAAAGCCGGACCAAGTGATTGTAAAAACAAGCAGCCGATGAAAACGAGCACGGTCTTCTTACTGAGCATTTTCCAAAGTCAACACATTTTTCCCGCGAATCTGGAGTTACAAACAAATCAGTCGCTCAGATTGTGCTTCTTCTCTGTGCAAACTGCAACAAAAATCTGAGTAATTTCAAGTCATTTCATTAAATTTATCGAATTTTGATCGACAATTTTCCTCTAAATCTCGAATGATATCAAACAAATCTATCTATTAAATTAAATTACTCTGAGAGATGATGCAAGTATATACTTAAACTATTGGTTAAGAGAAATTTTCTTTTGGATATAATTCATGAATATGTTCTTAAGTAAGTCAAATAATATTTGTGAAATTTAATACCGCACAGTGAGAAATTAATATGACCTTTAAAATGCTTATGAACTATAAATTGGCCGACGATGTAACTTTAATAAAAGTAAATTGGAGGATAGTAAGTAGTAGCCACCATTCATTTTTATCCTGTTGTTTTTAATAACTCATCTAATAATTCGTGCTGTGGTCTCATGAAAGTAAAAGCTCTCTACTTTCGCTAATATTTACATTATTATGTCGAATTTCGCGATTATCAAGTTAAATATTATTTATTTCCTAACAGCGTTTCACATAGCGATTGCTTCAATCGTACATTTCTAAGTTATGATTACGAGAATAACCTAACCTTTGAAAACCGAATTACAGAAGCATTCGATTTTTAACAGCATAATGCATTCCACTTTGACCTGTCGAGTGAAAACTTCACTGTGCATCAAAGGCAATCCTGAAAAACATTTTGGTGAGCTTATCTAAATCCAGACGAGTGAAAATTGGAAATTGTCAAATTATCACGGTTATTCCTTTTTTTACAAGAAATTCATAGTATGAAATACCGTAAGACATAATAACAATTAGCACTAGTATTATATTTTAAGATTCTTCAACTGTCAATGTTATATCATGCATTCGAACTAAGTATATATAAAAACTACAACCGCATATGTAAACTTCAATGAATCCTGAGTTTATTACTAAAACGAATATAACTACTATGACGAAGGTGGGACTCAATATATTGATAATCGAGTAGCAAGTTCAGTGCTTTACTGACCCGACTGCCACGGTCGACGTATACCCATGTTTCATGTAATTAACTGATGACCCATGATAAATCATTATGAGTAACCATACACCATCGAAGATGCAAACTAAATATTAATATATGAAGGATATATATCACGAGGCATACTCTGCTTCCTAAGAATTTATTAAGAGGGAATTAGATTTTTAAGGGTTTCTAGGGTATTAATCAGGTGCCTACGTCATAGCGTAAAAGAAAGATATACGCGATACTAGGAACATACGAGTACAACGCAATTAAGAGCCACGGCAGTATATTCGATGCGAAACCAAGGTAGCCAAATAATAAAATCGATCCAAGCATTATATTTTACATATTAATATCCATCATCCCGTGAGAACAGGCTTCAGACTCTGTTAATACCAGATTATAAGATGCTGATAGTATGTGCCATTATACACTTTCAAGTGCTTACGATAGCTCGGTCTTCGGTTTTGCCAGCTTGGCAATCCAAAGATTGAAGTACCATGAACCATATTTCGTGTACGATTATTTTGGTTACCCAAAGTTGAGGAATTTATAAAAGAGCAAGTAAGAAAACCAGAAAACTAATGTCTACATCAACTACGAATTCATAAGAGGCATTCAAATCAATTGCATAGAAAAATTCAAGTTTACATACAAATGCCGAGATGCAAAGAATCAGCAGGGGATCTAACAACTATTTTAAAACAATTTCAATACTTTCATTTCAATTGCCATAGCCAATGCAGGGTCAAAAGGTTTTGCTCCTATATGGCAACAAATCTCATTTTAACTCACAGGATTCTTTCTTTATCGCGAAGTTGATCGATATGCATATGCATTGTCATTTCTTGCTGCTCCATGAGCTCGAAACATGGACCATAAAAGGATATGCAATTTTGAGAAAAGATAGCAGACAAAATTGTTTCTTTTTTAAAAAGTGAATACATTTCAAAGTAACACACTGAACATCAATGATCCAAGGTAATGATTTCAATTTTCCTTTCCCTCCACCCTCCTTTATTCCAAAGTACCCATTTCCTCTGTTCACATCAGATGAAGGAATTCATGGTATTCATATTCCTTATGAGTCCCTTTGCGCTATTCTTTTCAGACAACTGAATTTTTTATAGTCCTCTATCCTTTTACGCCCTCCGAAATGATGTTACACCGCAACGCTTCGGAATGTGGTCTCATGTGTGCTGGCGTTTAAAATATTTCCAACGGATGAGGAGTCACCATCGTATTACCAATTATGATCATTCTCTAAACATGGACGTGCCGATAATTTATTCTTTAACGAGTCGGCTGGAAATATAAGCATTCACGTGAATCCAGGCTACCAAGAGTTAATTATAATTACAAAAAGTTATGCTTTATTCCTTTTTATTCAAAAGAATGTATACTTCGAGACAATAAAGACCGTCCTTTGATTGATGATTTTTATTCAATGGCTGCATACATGCTGGAATAATACGTCAATCATCCTTTCTTACGGTAGTTATTCAAGTCATCGCCTTAAGTTCCAGTGGGTACGATCCTTTTAGGGTTACTTTTCTACTCCATATATGGAATCAAAGACAATTCTTGAAGGACATACAAGTGAAAGCAAATATATTTTACAGAATAAAGGCCGTAACATGTGGACTTAATTATTTTTATTTGAAAGCAAAAGTAAATTACGTCGTCAAAAATTAAATTGATTTCATCAGAGCATTTTTTAAACCTAGCGGCACACGGTTAACAAGACATAATTTTAGAACATATGTACATTTGAAAAAATCTCCTATAGTCAACTCTTATTGGTCAATTGTAAAAACCGTAAGAGTTTAATGCTTTTTATCTCACGCCTAAACACACTCAAATTTTCAATCCACATGAATTTAATTTTACTGTTATTCAATGGCAGAAAACATTTCTTGCTTCGGTGCAACAGCAAGAGAACTAATTTAGCTCAAAATGAAATTTTCATTAATTCATTCATTGTCATTATTTCTTGCATGATTGTTATTCCATTCATTCTTCCAAACTGTCTGATAGCATCAAGACTTTAACACTGCATATTTTGCCACCCTAAGGGGAAAAGAGCTTAAGATACATTCAGCTAAACTGAGTACTCTTCAGGTATTATTCTTCCCTGTTGACCTCACGGGTGAGAACCGTGAAGAGATATGATGCGTCCGATTCACAAAGCACAAGGGGGCTCGGGCAAAGGCTGTGATTGTGCTTAGAGACCTCATGGGACTGAGAGAAGCGGTCGAGGCACAGACACAGCCTAGCACGCACTCTGAAAAATTGGCACGTACCTCCGCCACTTGTTCTTTCATTTAAATTGGCTGATAAATTTCCACGGAGGAAAAAAGTCTTCTCATCCCGTCCGTCCCACCCTTGCATCTCACCCCCACCGCTCTTCCCTTTTCACCGGCGACATACATACATACCTAACTATTGCGGCGATCCGAGAACTCTTCCGTCCATTTCCCTCCGCCCCCTTCATACGACACAGACCGTTCCAAAAGACACAGAGAAAGCAACCCCTCTCCAATCCCCCGCCCTCCCCCCTCACATCCACCTGAAACCCCAAACGATTCCCTGTCTTTCAGACTCCATCTCTGCCTCATTATCAGTTCCCTAATACACGCGCTTTTTCCTTTTCTTCCTCTTCCCTTCGGTTGGCTATTTTAGACTACTACCGATATTTTAAGAGGGACGAAAATGAGAAGAGAATGGGCAATTCTCCCTCAGTTGTATTATAACTTCCAAATCCAGGGTGGTCTACGTAAAAGTTGAAACTTTTTTTAAGTTAAATCAATTGGAAAGAAGGTTACTAAAAATGAATTAGCGCATTCCCCATCAGTCATTTGATCTTTTTATCCGCTCAGTGAGGGAAATTTGGTACAGTTGATGCAAAATTTGTAGAAACATATTTCTTTCGTCGTGCCTTTTATTTGGCATGTCATAGTTTCTCATTAGATCCTTTGTAATAATGTTAAGTAATCGGGTTTGCGCTATGAAAGTTGAAATATTAAATACATCAAATTGTATTAAAAAGAATACCGAACAAATCTATTGAGCGCTACATTTGATGACGATGACCCATTGGTCACACGGTTTTCACTAGTTGCGGCTAAAGAAACTGCGGAATGGTCGAACATTTCTCTCACATCACAACAGCGCGAAATCTTTAGGAACAAAGTGGATATTACGTCCATACTCTTTGACCGTTGCTACTGACCCTACTGACTATTACTCCGTCACTCTTTGATCGAAGACAGTAATGGCTATGGCTATTTTTGCTCATGTTTACGTCGGCCTCCTCAGACATGGACAGGCATTTCAACGCACTTTGATATCAGAAATCGAAACATGGTTGGGATAAAGTTCACAACAACGTTTTCTAACCTCGTAGATCGCAGAACACTCGAGTTGCAAGGCAAGGAAAGTGTTGATCTGCACTATACTCCACAATCCACGCCAAGCAGCCAAATTAGGGCGGTACCGTACTCCTCTACTTGCTAATCATAATAACCATCATCAACACCTGCTGTTTCAAATCCGTCGTACCCTAGAGGTCCTCCAGGGTACGGTGGTATCTAGGCCTCACAATGAGTCATTTCAATGGAATAGGAGCGGGTAGGAGGAATGGTGTATAGAAGCCCAAAATCGGCAATAGCACCCTTCTTACGAAAGTCGCCGATAACGTCCATAATTTCACATCCCATACGATGAACTGAGACTTGAAAAACTTTACTAAACTTTAAATACTCTCGAAAATTGGTGATTGTTATGACGTATACACCGGAATTCAAACCCGGGCGAAGGAAAGTCAAGGAAACCAGTTCACAGAAATCGGAAAGTTTGTTGGAAATAAGAAATAGTATTAGGTAACCGTATTTTGTGTCAGGAGTTTTTTCATTACTAGCCTACAAAATAAAACGAATTCCAACTAACTTAACAATATTAATTTTTTCCATTTAGCTCAGAAGTAGATCAATTCCTGAATAGCATTACAGCTATCTATTTTCCATGCACTCAGTGACTTCGCTGTTTTTCGTCAGCCATTTCATCTGCGGCTCCACCACACAACGTCTTTACCTAGGACCATTTTCAGAGTATTAAGAAAAAATGAATTCCGTATCCAAATGTAGTAGTTTGGTTCTCCACCACACAAAAAATACCTCTGCATTCCACAGTCACGAAGGAAATTCCACTCACTCAATATGGTTTCAAGCCGAGAAGAGCCTGGGTACGAACTCGATATTTTTTGTCCTTGATAATCTAAGTCGGTAACTGGTTACGCTGTGTCTATCTCCTTTAATTTTCTACCTTACCAAAATGAACAAGTTCTGCCGCACAGTTGCATAATGGTCTGAGAATTCGAGTAATTAAATCCGTATGACGTTCTACTTTCAGAAGTGTACCTTTCCAGACTGCATACAATAATACCTTTTCAGACATGATGATCTGCGTTTCTTTGAAATACCAGAGAAAACAAAACAAGGCAAATTATTCACACAAATGATGGGTTAACAATCCATAAACCTCGCAGATTTAATGGCATGAAACGTTTTAAATTTTTTCGAAATGTATGATTTGTATTTCGCAAGCTAGTCATTACATTACAGAATATTATACGAGGCAAACCACTTAGAAAAACTAATGAAACTCTTAAGAAAGATAAGTACTTACTTACCCTTTATAACATCATAACGTAGGCTAGGTAAACCAATTCCTCCAAAGCAATTTCGCTCCTTAAGGTAAAATATTAAGAATACTAACTAAACTGTGGGAGGGGAAAATATTTTGTGGAACTTAAAATCATGAGAAAATCTAGGATGGACTGTGGCATAATGCCGAAAACAACTATGAATTTATATTTTAGTAGGCCGGAATTATTGTGTCTACTTTTGGCAAAAACGTTTATAAATTGATATAAAGGAAACGATAAAGCTGTAAATAGCCATGAGCAAGTTACAAAGAGTTCTTTGAACGATTGTAGTGGAGCACATCAGCGCCCTTTACATGTACCAAATATATTATAACTTGCAGGCCCTCTCGAATGGGTACACTACTATTCATGCATATAAATGCTTGGCACGAGAGACAACCTAACCATCAATAACAATGTAGTATAACACTCATCAGCCTCTGCATTCAGACGCTGGTCCAGTCTGCTTTGCACACGAGCATCTCCATTTTTCTCTCTGCTACCAACATCTTTCTGCTCTCACTCCGGTCCGCTCTTCTCGTTTCTTTATGCTTTCCTCCACTACTTTTACCCACCCGTCCCTTATCATTCCTTTTGCTCTCTTTCCCTGCATGACCATTATGCACTGATCTTTTATATTGTATAAATCTCTCAAATTTGAATGAGAAAAATATAAGTTAAGTAGTGGTAACAACGATTACTGTTGCTGAAGATACTAGACCATGTCACCTAAACTTGGCTGTCGATCAACCTCGGCACTCTTAACTAAGATTTAGTTAACTTTGGAACCAATTCACCTCTAAAACTGACAGAAAGTATTTAGCCCTAAAATTTAATGTTGATTGAAATCATAGGTCCCTCTCATTATGTATCTTCTGCTTATTACGTAGGTTGCCAGCAGTGATCTGCGGTCATGGGCCACAGATAATTACGACGGATGATTTCATTGAAGACTTTATCTTCTTAAGCGGAATACAATTCATAATAATTTGCCTGTTAATGTTTTTTGCCTTATGATGAGTTTTGCAAGATCCGATGAGAACATCTCGAATTTTCATCCACGAGACTCACACAACTTATCGTTTTCCAGTTCGTATGGAGTAAATTTCGTGAAGAAACAAAAAAGTGTTGTGAAATACTACAGCTGAAAATATGGTTTCCTGAATAAAAATTACTGCAAATTATAGCGCAAAAGCTAAAGAAGATGCATTAACTCAAGTATCATCAACTACTTTTAACGCTCTCTACTCAATCTTCCTTTCGTCTCATGCTGTTTTGGCATCAAGGCATAACTTTTTGAATTGCGCAGCGTGCGAATACTGTCATCCAAGCCAAGTTAAAGCGAAATCATTTAGATAAACTAAAACCACAATTCTACGCGTAGTTTTTATGCCAGTACACCTTAATGGACAATATTATTCACGATTCTGGTTTAAAAGTGAATCAATGTATTTTCGTTTGCTGGATATAATACTGCAGTTAACAACCATTCTTAAGATTCAAATAAGTATATAAGATGTCATTCAACAATATGGGTGATTAATAGCTGAATTACAAGAACCGAAGTGGTAACAATGCGATGGCAGATCCGTTTGTAAACGCACCCCTCCAGTGAATCCAAAGTGGAGTTAAAAATTTAACCAACATATTTGTTCTCTCTCTAAGCAGGTCATATTTCCTGTCATCAATACTTTTAATAGTCCTCAAGAGAGTATCACTGGTCTCGGTCGGCAACAACAGCTTCAACCCCTTGAACAAAGCCTTCCATTTCAAGATCCTAAACCCAATGCCTCCGGAAGAAATCTGTAGAATTTATTTTAAACACTTTAAACACGTTGACTTCAAATGTTGGGCTGTATTTTATATTTATCGGTAGTTATAGTTACAACCCGATTGTTATGTGTAAGAGCTAGAGGATCGGGACGAAAGGCCGAGTCGAGGACGACTAAACTGCAGACGGGAGTTTCTTAACGGCCAAGATCTGTGACATCTAGAGGATTCATAAGAGGGATGTCTTAAAAGGAATGCTAGGTAGAGCTAAACGTGAGCATCTCCCGGCTAGACGTCGCCACCTAAACCCATTCCAAGTGAGGACGACATCTTAGGGTGTAAGATGCACGCTCGTATATCTAACGGAAAGTAAACAGCTAAAAAACCCAAAATTGTATTTCTACCTTCTTCCACTTTTCAATGGTTTAATTTATGAAGCTGACAGAGTTCTCTCAAATGATTGAAAAGTGACGTTTTATGGGATCACATCCCAAGAGCTGTATGTAACAATTTTGAAAATACGCTAAAAATTTACCTGAAAGAACACGAAATTATTCCTAAATTTGTAATTGCTAACTCGAACGCTGGCTGAACAAAACTGCATTTGTGATAATGCAGTTAAATATTTTCATACTTTTCAATGCGTCCTCTTAGATGTATGCTTAAATTCCATTCGATTATAAACATAATCTTGAAAGGTGATTTCGTAAAAACTCTTTTGAGCTGTTGCCAGCTATTTTGTTTCTTATTAACATTTACACCAGTGAACATGGATTCATCATCATCTTCCATGACGAAGAGAATGGATATCGATGTCCCTCGTTACTCATTTGACATCACAATTTCTTGACAGCCTCCAGATTGAACAATAACGAAATTGCATTACGAGAGGGCAGTATGGTCAAAAATGGAAATAAAATAATGACGGGAGGGGAGAAAGTCTTTATGCCGCTTTAAGCCCATCTGATCATTCATAAGTAAGCGGCCCAAAGAGATGTGTCACACACTGATGATTCTAGGTATTTTCTTACGGCCAAAATTTTCACCCGTGACCTCTCCACAACGCTATTTAAATGTCCTCTGGCCTGTCTAGCCTCTTCCTCTCCCACACCCTACTCTCATCCTCGCAGCGGAGCCATAATCTGCACCTCGAACCAAAAGCTCCGGACCTCACCTTTAGTGCTTTTCGACACTCGGGCCGTCCTTGCCCTCATCGTCGCCACATAACTCATGATGAAAGAGTTCTCATGCCAACCCAAAAATTGTAGTTTTCACCTCCCTCTCCAACTACCTCTTCCCCACTCCTTCCCCTTCTCCCTGCCATCCCAGAACCAACGCTCAACAACTCTCTCGCACTTCCGTCTCTTCTTTTCTCCGTGTCAAATTACAGCACCAAGAGGACGTATCAAGAAAGTTCAACCCAGAGCACGCTGCCATAGCTCTTTTAGTAAAATGAAGGATCGTAATATTTGTAATATATATTTATAAAAGTAATATTTAGCGCCTTATATCATTTACCTTATATCACTTACCAAAAATGACATTTTATTTCGTTCAACGCCACACATTTAGATTAAATGTGCTATCTATTTTGTTTAACCCATTTATTCCAGCGTCTTTCCATCGTTCTGATTATTCCAGTACTCTTTTCCTAAAAGAAATAAAACATTTTGACAAATACTAAATATTTGGAAAATGCATCCATTTCCTAGCACTGGCGTGGTTATTGATGAACGTTCATTCATTAATTGAACTATAGAAATGATATTTCAAGATGGCCAAGGTAAATAAGTAGCCCTGCAAGTTTTCTTCATATAGAATGGTGGTAAAGATTAGAACAAAAATGCTTATTAACAACTTTCAATAATTACAAAATAACTTTTCACGGGACGAGGTCAATCCATTGTGACACGATAGTTAAAGGTACATGCAATCCTGTCGCAGCAACGTCGTCTCAAAAACATTCACTATGACATTGATCCTCTTCTTGTTGTTTAAAAAAAATATGTATATTCTCTAAAGATATGCTTTTTTCTAACAGTAGAGTGGAGTGGGAAATAGCAAAAATATTTTCTATGAAAAATGATTAAATAGGTCATATCATACGCATACAAGAACCAAAGATAAGTGCAATTTTCCGAATGCAGAGATTTTCTCAAAGTGATCATGTCTGGGTATAAATTACTCAATGATATGATTCCATTAGAATAAATGCTTAGGATGGGGATGAAATATTATAGAATTTCACGGGGAAACGAACGTCTAAATATCATTGGTAGTGGCTAATCAGCTCCGCTAATTCGCCAGGTACATGGGAAGATCTCGCGTTGGTCTCTTCCTTCTCTCCCAAGAATATCAGATGGCACCCAAAATGTACGGTTCAGGACGATCCCTATCTCATTCATGCCCACCTGACTCCCTTTTCTCAGAGATTTTGAGGAGACTGAGGGCCATCTTCGCCGAAAACCTGGCGCCTAAGAGTCGCGTGGGTGGTCCCACGTGGGGAACGGGTCCCAAACACATGGTCGCACAGGAAGGGAGAGGGGGTGGAAGGTGACCGGGGAGGAGAGAACACACGGGACGGTCATTATCGACCCTCACGTGACCCTCGGCCCACCCCTCATCCTCCGAAATTATGGCATCGCGTCACTCATAAATCCATCAAAGCTGATAAAACGTTGCAATGCTGCAAGCGTGACACCTTCATTTTTTTCAAAACTTTTCGACTTCGGTATCTCCTGCACGGGACCCTACGCTTCACGATTATGAGTCCTCCGCTCCGTGTATTCGTGGGGATAGAAAAGACAGGAACACGTCGGGAAAGCACTTGACCTATGGATTTATGGTGAGTGCTGACTGAACGTTAACGCTTGCATTTCTGTAGTTTTCTGAAATTCTATGATGGGGCAGATATGGAAATGTAGGTTTGTTTCTCTCTTCCCAACTGAAAGCAATCCCTTGTTAACTTTCGGTCTGGAATGCCGTAAAGAAAGTGCTCCGGATTTCAAGGTAGGCTCTCCATGGGTTTTGTCCTTCTGTTTGGGAGGTTTTCAAAAATGCTTCCGAGAATTTGAAAGCCACGCTCGTTATATATTTAAATGGCTGTTATAAATTATAGGTCCCCAAGAAATTAATGGACTGGGTGCTTTTATTCCACTTAGGCTGATTAAGAATATCTTTGGCATGACTTTAAAGTTACTAAGATTTCTCATTAATGGACTCAAATGGGCATTAACATTGATGGACACATATACAATTTGAAACGCATTATAACTTAACCTCAAGCATGCCACAAATGATGATAACTCATGCTCACATGTTTTCCTAATTGTAGTTTTTAATTGGGCCTAAGGAATTCAAATGTTAATGAAGTTTGTACCAAAACTAAAGGCTTAATGGTTTCACCAGTACAGCCGCTGACATCAAATTTCAGTTATACAATAAATAATCATGATATCAATGACAAAGTAATCAATGCTTTTTCAAGAGAGTATGATGATGAGTATGATATGATGATGAGTATGATATGATGATGAGATGATGATGAGAAAAACTGTAAATAAGCCCACTTTACGGAAAGAATGGGACTAGTGTGCAAATACAAGCTTAAATTTTTCCCACACACTAATTATCAACTACTGAAACATTTGCTGAAAACTATAGCCACACATATCACCCAAATATTAATGTTTTTTTTATTTTCATTTTTTTCTGAATCCTTTACTGAATTTTCTTTTAAAGTATGGTTTACATCATTGCCAGTGTTTACCCGCTTTTTGATTCTACTTCATATTCACGTGTTATATTCGTCATCAGATCAACATAACATGAGCAAATAATCAATTTCTTCGATGGTATTTGTATTTAATTAGCAGTTACGAGAGGAAAATACCCTTTAGCATTTCATTGGAAATACTGAAAAAGTCTAGCCTTTACTCCATATTGGCAAATAAACAAATCCCCGCGCTGTCAGATATTATTGTTAATTTATTTGACCAAATATTTTTTTCAGGTCACTGGGGTGGTTGTTATGAAAAAATCCCGTCCTTCTATTGAATTTAATAGGCATTATTGATTATTACAAATGACTGAATCATATCCTAGTAATGCCATATATTGATTCACAGAAATATACTAACGGATAAATTAAGTAATGAAAAGGCTAAATGCGTAAAAATGCTGACAGTAACAATCATACTTTGCATATAATACTTATAATCGTTTATTATACTTGCATAAAGTAGAGATATAAGATATTTAATAACAAACTTAATTTTAGTACTACCGTTATCTGAAACTATAAAACTTTGAGTAAAACTTTCACAAATTGACTGTAAAAGACGCAGTGGAAGTAAACTAGTGAAAATTGCACACGGTCAAATTTAAAACCAGAAGAAATATTCATAAGGAAACACAATAGTAACCCGGGTCGGTTAGTATTAAAAGTTAAGTGTGGAGTATCATTATTTTATTTCATTATAAACATCACTAACTTCCACAAAGTCACTCCTGAAATAACTTCTTATATTCAGAAGAATAATTCCAATGCCACAAAGTTGCTATAAAGATCTCTTGCAAGGGTACACAAAAGATATTATGTCGTATGCCGGTTGGTATCATATGGCACTCATGTGCATTGGAAGGTTGAATTTCATATTGTTGTTAGCATCACCACTGAGGTCGAATGTGGGACATGAACAAAACGATTGGAATGCGCCATCGTGACTTAGAAAAATCAACTGCTTTTTTATAAATAGCCAAGCAAGAAATATCAGCAAAATAAAACTCATGCGAAAAGCATTGCAACTGAAAATGATAACCAACCCGACAAACTACAAACACAATGAAATCAAAGTCCGCTTGCTAAGAAGAAGTAAACGTTTTCAAATCCATTCTCAAGCGATGCCAAGCTCTCATTTTATAAAAAGGTCCATAGGCCCGAATGGAGGATCAGAAATGAACATGGGAATTTCCCACTCTATGTGATTTCCCTAACATACAGCTCACAACAGGTTGATCCCATGCTTTGCCTATAAAGCCGAACTGATACCTATATGATAATGATGGGATTTGAAGAACTTTACAATGAAAATCATGGGACTAATGAACACTCGAAAATGATAACGACCAAAATGCGGTAACTGTATTGAAAAATACATTATATGGTATTCCAATGATGATGAGCTTGGGTGATGCCCGCAGGTACCGGGTTTGAATTCGGAACATTTTGGACGCCTTCAACAAAACCCTAGCTGTGAGATGTTACGAATGCCAGATATTTCTTGAAAAAGTTATTTGCGGAAGGATCTGGACTACTATAGGTACGCTAACAGTTCTGTATAGAACTTCACAGAAACTTGGGCTTAGTACTCGTCGATGTCATTACCACCACCGTCATTTGAGTTCATCACTAATGTTCCGAAAAGGCCTTAATGATGATCATCTAGTCACCTTTTGAAAAATCGGCCTATATAGAGCCCCTGGCACGGTGGAAGACTCGACATCCCTTTACTCAGGTAATACGCTGGAAGCACCAGATCATATATCAGCAAAGTTTTTCACTGGAAAATACATTCACAAAAAGAAGAATACAGCCACGAGACCGATTTTCATCTCGCCCAAAGGATGTTTATAAAAATTAATAGTCCAAAATCGGATCATAATTTGAATTTACCTGGCATGAATTTACAATATTCATCCTATAAGAAACCCCTTCCACACATGAACGCATATAATTACAAAAATACGTCCTTCCCGCTTCAAAATCAGTATACGTAGGAGTACGTATATGAAAATATTATCAAACATCTACTAGGACGGGAGCCGCCGCGTATGAACCTTTGTCGCACAACTGGAAATTCTCCACGCTGCGAAAACCTACGCTCCACCATCTACTAAGATAGTAACGATATAACACATTTTAGTATTACTTACAGCACATAAGGAGCATAAATCCCATGAGGAACTTAGATTCGGGAACAGTTTTTTTTTGACAACACCTCCCCACTTCCTATGTTTTTATCTCTCTCGTGGCTATTTCTCTCCCACCGCCATCCTCTTCAGAAAAAAAAACACCTCTAGCGTCTACAAACGACCCTGAGGAAAGGATGAATGGAAGATTGTAATTGAGGCGGGAGGAGGTGCCTCTAGGGATGGTCCACTCTCGAGAGCCAAGAGGGAGAGGGAGGTGCTAGGGAGGGTGAGGTCAAGGAGGGTCGCTGTGGAGGAAAGGAAATTCCCCCAAGCCCCTCCCTAAACTACCCTAAAAACTTGACGTAGTAGTGTATGAGACATAATGAGTGAAACGACCGGAGTCAAACGAGGTAAGGGAAGATTTTTTTGAGGGTGGGAAAGGGAGGGAGGCGGAAGGGCCGCACGACTGGAGATTCTAGTGGATAAGGGGTGGCGCGACTGTGCCCTTCGCTCCCCGATTTCCTGAGGCTTGTCCGTCTTTGGACTTGCCCATATATCTTCACATTAACCTTTTTTTCCAAGGACAATAAAAAGTACAAGCTGAAGCTCTGATGAAACAAAAGCCGGAAGATTTTTCTCGGCAGAATTTCGTCCTTCCCCGGAGTAAAAGATTCCGGAGATATGATTAGGAAGAAGATCGGCAGGCGATAAGATAAATTGGCGCATTTCTTAGATGGGGACCCTTTAAAATTCGTTAATTTATGAAAGATGATGGACGCGTTTTCACTCAAGACAATGTAGGTGCAATCGGAGTCGTTACTCGGAAAGCTTTCCGTTTCGATGATTGCTAAAAATAACGGAAGGATATGTTAAAACTAATTGTAAAGACATTCCATGATGAGTAATGTTACTCCTAAAAAAGTATTCGAGACAAAGTTGAGAAAGCTGGCGATGGATGAATTTCACTCATATTGAAAGATTGGAGAGGCACAACATTTTCAATTTGCCAGTGCTATAAGAAAACATTGCTCAAAATAAACTGGGACAGCAAAGTGTTTTTCTGTGATTTGAAACTTTTAAATGGACAGTGCCAATAAATATATGCGCGTGGTGATATAATTTGAAGCAAAAGCAATAATATAGAATTTTGAAGAATTTTTTGAAGTCATTGTAGTGTCTTGCACAAGCGCTCTGATAAAATTATATCCCTAGAACGCAGCCATCATATTAATATCCATTAGTATTAATATGCAAAACTGCTATACAAAGGGGATCTTTAAAGTTTTAAACATTGACTATTTTTTAAAGTTATCTCATCAAGAGAAAATAATATATAAAATACAATCGTGGGCATATTTCATGCACAACAGATGCTAACGAATAAAAAGAAGATTGTTGGAACAAATTCCCATCAGCATGCCTTATCCATATATTTCGCTAACAATTGCTTTTAAAGAATCCTCCAAAAATATATGATGCCTTGTACGAGCGTAACTAAAAGGAGGCTGAAAAAATAAGGAACTGGACGCATGGTATATAAGGCGCGTTACTTTCTTTGGGTACGGCAAAGGAGGAATAGAAATGGGCCAAGAAGTTGAATAAAAAAGAAAATGATAGACTAGAGCAAGATACGACGGAAGGGAGAGAAAACAAGAGTGAAGAATGGGAGAAAAAGAGGGGGAGGGGGAGAGATAAAAGAGTGGAGGGAGAGAGACGGAAGAGAGGATGGAGATAAAAATGAAAGAATTTTCTCGGTGGGAGAAGCGGCGGGACAAAAGGCTGGTATGAGTCTTTTTAGGGGCGGCTCGGTTTTAGGTCCTGAAGGGAGAGGGAAAGGGGTGGACGAGAAGTTGACGAAGGGTTGGAAACAAGACGGAAAAGAGGGGGGAGGAGGAAGATACTACGGGCGAGGAAGGTTTCATAGGCGGAGGGTTTAGGGGGAGGGATGAAGAATCGAGGAGTGGTCGCGGAGGGAAGAGGATGAAACAAACAACTCCTATAACAGCGCATGTGAGAAAGAAGGTCCGGTCATAAAGCAAAGGTGACTGAAAAGGGTGTGGAAAGATAGGAGTGGGGAGGCGGAGAGGCTGAGGAGGTGGGACTAGGGGAGGGAGGAGATGGGGGGAGAGATGAGGTGGCTAAAGAGGCGAGAGAGGGTCCAAATTATTGAGGCTGGCTCAAAGAGACTGAGGGGGGGATGGGGCAGGGGAGAAGAGAAGTGTAAAGAAACGCGAGATAAAAAGCATAGTGATGGGGACGTATGACGGCCTGTAGGGAAGAGAACACATAAGGGGAGACATAAAAATAGAAATAAAAATGTTTACGCGGGAGGAATGGTATGGTGTTGACGTATAAAGAATGGAGAATACAAAGCCGAAATAATGCGAGGTAAAGAAAATAAAAATAATCCTCCTTTTATGAAGAAAGTTACGGCAGAGACTGTACAAGCTTTCAGTCATGAAAACAATCCCTTGCACCGTGTTACTTAAAATATTTGCTTGCTTTTTTTGAAGCAGATAAATGGAAACAAAGAGGACATATTGAACGATGTCACGATCAATTATGCCCGCGTGAGTAGATCCACGCAAGGCATGACTGGAATCAGATAGAAACAGGGAACCGAATCCCACAGTTATTCATGAACGACGTATGTCAATGAACACTATATGAAAAAATTTAAATAAACACTTTTTGTTTTCGATGCTACTCACTGTCTAAATTCTCTACTTAACTCTAATTAGCACCTGGAAAACACACAAGTAAATTAAGTTTCTATAAGCCACTAAATGCAAGCATACAGACATGGATACTTACATTGCGTGAAGGCGAAGTTGTCATTTCAACGATAACAAAATTAGTAAGTTTTGAAATTAATTAGTAAGATAGACTAATACTGAAGCCCATGATTTCCTTTTCATTATGCACATGTAACACAAGCTATATAACATAACCTTCCCAATGACAACTCTGTACTTAACTATCTACCAGGAAGAATACTGCAATGTACAATCCTTGGCAGTTCTTACAGTTTTAACACCCGTAAAATAGTCTCTATTTTTGGCTTCCAATAAAGGGGGAACACAAACGGTATCGATATCTAACTGTTACTTCTTTCTTAAAATAAAATGCCTTATTTTGTTTTCTTGTTACAGTACAGCATACTAATTCTCGGCTTCCCATTTCCCCTGATCTATTTCGGAACGTTTACATGTTGCTACATATTTTATTCACGCATTGGCTGCTTTGAAGAAGAGGGGAAGAATCCCATGGAGGGGGTATATAGCGGAAGTCAGGATGGCGGCGAGGAGGGGGCACGAGGGGGGAGGACGGAAGTGGAGGGGGAAGTAAAAACTGCGCTCGCTGCGAGAAATTCGGAAGCCCTTCCATAGATGGTGCTGCAGTTGGTAGGCGCCTTTCGATTAGGTCTGGAGACAGGAAAAGAAAAAGAGCACGAGGATATGGCTTTGACTCGTGGGACCAAAGAAATGCGCGTGCAATATAAGAAAAATCCAGCCCTTACTCCAAGCTTACCAAAACGGCTGCAGCCTTTGAACTAATCTCCCGCTACCAAATGAAAGGTGAAAATTAGGCGAAAAGAGAATCAAACACGTTGTTCAACAAGCAGTGAAGCGAGCGGACTGGAGCAGTAGTTAGAGTGCTAGCCTCTCATCCAAAGGACCCAGGTTAGAATCCTAGAAGAGAAATTTCATTGGTGAACGGGCCCCTACTAGAGTGATTTGTGGAGAACATTCAAGTTCATCATTCCGTCCGTCACATGGGACGCTAAGGCGTGGTCCCCTAGACATCTTTCGTAAAGAGCAGGTTAAACTGACTCTAGTTTTTTCTCCACCATTCCTCCTTATCTTCCATTCCCATCCTTGCACCTTTCCTCCCGGTTTGAAGCGCCTTTTAGTGCGGGTAGCAACTTGAAATCGGAGAACGGAGCCACCAAAGTCATGTGTCTCCTAATGATCATTGACTTCAATGTACATAACTATAGTTAGCTCATTCTGACAAGCAGTCATTACGAAAGTCAAAACCAGATTGAAAAGAGTTACACGGCTGAAGTAGGTTACGCACTGTTCTGACAACCAATTGGTCGTGGGTTTGAACCTCACCTCGTGAGGGAGTGTGATCTTATTATTAGTATTCATTTAGATTTTATGGTGGTTATATAACGTTAATTGAGTTGGTACCCCTCTAAACCATATTCTTATTTTAATGAAAGGAGAGCAAAATTTGACAGGAATGAAGCATTGGACTTGAATTGAACCCTACGGATAATATTCCCATCTTTTATTTTTAATGTACTGTCTCTCATCAAATTTAAATAGATTCTCCTTTCACGATCATCTCACAAGTATTGTTTATATAAAATGTTCATGGAGGTTTTCTTCATCAAACACTAATGAAACTTTTAATTGACGTGGATGCCAGTTAAATGAAAAATATAATTGCAATATGCCTACAATTTAGAATAAACATTACGTAAAATTTGTTAAAAATTAACTTAACAATCTCAACTGTTATGTAATTACAGTTGTAAGAGTAAATCGCAATAAAATGAACCTTTCAGACATTTGCAACTCTAAATGCACCACTTCAATGGGTCTCTCGATTTAGACACACATCAGAGAATATAATAAAGCCTGAACTAAAAGATTCCGCTTCTGCGAAAAAAAGTTATAAAAATAGAGATTAATATTGTTTTTGCTCTTAAGAATTCCCTATTTAAAAAATCGGAAAACTACTAGCAATTCATTTTTTTAACAAAATAACGGTACATAATTTTGTTAAAGAATCTACCGCTTTTATTCACAAGAGTTCAGTCCCGACGTTTGTTTCCAACTAAGTGTCTTACTCCGTCCTCTCCTGAACGGTGTCTCCATTTAGATTGTGGACGGTCAACTTGTAATTGAATTCAAACACCTTAAAACCGATGCCGACGCTCTCGATAAGGTAGTTGGGTCATTTTTCATATCACCTTGGGAAGCTTAATGCCTTGGTGTAAGTCGTCGAACGGCAGGAGGGGAAGCAGGTACTTACACGGCGGCTCAAAGTGTGGGAAAGTAGACAGATGAAGGCGTCAGAGTGGAAATTATTTTCATCGACCCTTGCTACGCCGCCAACAGCGCGTAGTCGGCAAACGAACCGAAAGAGCCACCCGCAGAGACCGAAATATTAACTCCCTCCCACTCCATGATGTAAACTGCCCTCTCGGCCACATAAAATGCCATCTTGGTTTATAAAACCGACTTATTTACCCCCTCTCCACCACTCCCTCCCAGCTCGCTAACCCTTCGACAACGACACTCATCCTCTCCATCCCCATTCCATTTCCCAATTCCCCACCCGCCGAGGGACTTTTATAGGAACATCTCCGCCGGCCTATTAGCCATCCCAACCAGCCAACCGGAATCCAACGCCTTCTCCCACACCCTCCCTGGCGCCTTTCCCGCACTCCACACCCTCGTCATAACTCGAAGTCATCATCATCCCCCCACCACCCCACGACCCCGGCATAACTTCGCCCTCCCCTCTCTTCCCCCACCCTCCACTCACCATACCAATTTCTCAGTTATGCGCATCGAATCATAACCGCCCGCCGCCGCGCGTTTGTTTTCCCCCCAAAGCGCGAAGGGGTGCCGAGAGGGGGCTCTTCCGCGCGCGCGCGCCCTCTGTGTGGCGGCCCTGGAGGGGGAAGCAGGGGCAGCAAGCAGGGGGGAAAACTGGGGAGGCCGGTAGCACACTTGATGGGAAGCCGTACGGTGGCGCCCCGCAGCGAGCGAAAAGAGGCCGGCCGGTGCTAGGATGTGTGCCGGTCGCTTCGAGGAAATGAATTTTTTTGATGCATGAAACAGCAAGGTATGTGACACTCCGGGAGTTGACGATGGGAAGTGATTTCGGGAAAAATTGTAAACAAGATTTCAAAGACGATTTCGGATGAGGGGTACTTACTCCTCTGGATGCGGCATCGTCATCGAATAAGATATAAACAGAAACCTCCGCAGATATACCGGCCTACATCAGAGTATCTCCGCGATTCATATCGTTCTCGACTCAGTCGTATTTCATAACTTTATACTTGAATATTATTGTCATATTGAGAGAATTTATAGGCTGTAATAGGGCAAATAACATCGGAGAAAGAAGTAAAATAGCCATAAATGTTCGATACAAGAAGAACGGTAACAGCGAAGGCGAATTAAAAAAAAGGCTATGTAGAAGGGAAAAGAATGCAGTAGGTGCAGAACAGGATCATCATCATCATCTGTGTTTTCAAGTCTCTTTCCGAACTAATAGACACTTCAGACCGGGAGGAAAGTAAGGGAATGGAAGGAAAAGGAGGAAGGGTGTAGAGAAAGACATTATCCTGCTCTTAACGAAAAGGTGCCAAGACCATGGCTTAACATCGCCTCCGACGGACGGATGGCTGTACTTGAATTTTCATGCATTCACAGAACAGAATATACATGTGTGTTTAGATGTCAGCTTCCGCACTAGTTGGCGCCTCAACCCGGGAGGAAGCGTACAAGGGTGGGCATTGAAATAAGAGAATATTTCCTATGGTTGCCACATTCAGAACAGAATGCAGGAAACATTAAAAAATAAACCTGAAATATATTCCTCGCATTTATTGAGGTATGGACAGAAAAATACTTAAGGAATGGAAAGCTGGATACATTCGAAATGCGCAATTATAAATCATATGGTGATAATAAGAGAACAGAAACATTAGAAAAAGAAACATTTCTGAGAAGAGGACAGGAAAAATTAATTAGGATGAAAATAAAAAATCGAGTACAAACCATAATTCTTGAGACATTGTCTCCTTGAATATAACAATCGAGTGAAACCTGAACTAGAATACTTGCAGAGGAAAACTTCTGGTGAGATATATGGAGCAATTGTAAAGGAGAAAAATATTAAAGTAAGAGGCTGGCCGATAAAAGAATCAATGAAACTAATCTCAGGTGTAGTTACCTGTTTTTTTAGTGAAGTTTTATTTGTGTAGTTTTAGGATTACGGTTCGATTAGATGGAGGTATAAAACCATACCCGTCGGAGAACCAGAAAAATCTAAGCCTCCCAAAGAGGAAATGAAGGAAAGAAATGTTTTCATCGCATCACATTTTTCACCACGACCAACAGTTTAAGAACACTGGAATCACCCAAACTCGGAGGTGTTACGATGAACTGAAAACAGCAAATGAAACGTCCTAGGGCTCTCCAAATATTTAAATGTTTCTGCTTCACTCTAAAGTAAGTGTCAAAATTAACGGTGTCTTCCTTCCATTCCATTTTCAAAGAATTGTCTAAATGGTCGAAACGAGGGAAAGTTAGGAAATCACGAAAGTCGAGCTTAGGGGAGAAATAAGAGGTTAGATGTCTGAAACTTTTACTCGGGAGTGTATGGCATGAGTTTTCATCCATCAGCGCAAGCATAGAATGGCTAAAATGCACAGAGAATTACACGTACGCCGTAGCAAGCGCAAATTTGAGTTGACTATTTTCTCCAATGAGTTCGTTTCAAGATTTCTCGGGTTATATTTCATGAACACGTTCGACTGGTTCAGATTAGAATAATTCTGGGTTATTCATCCATGAATCGATCTTTGTCGTACCCAGCCAGAGTTCCCAAGACGCAGCAGCATTAGATGCGGTATTAATCGAGCCAAGATGTGATAAGCAGCTACCGGAGAGGATAAGGTAGCCGGATATTTCTAATGCCCCCTTTGCCACCTCCGAAAAGGAAAGATGGTATGCCGACAAGCCACGGCGGCTTATGGTTGTGGGAGGCGGTGGGAGGATAGGGGGTGCAAATGAATGGGGAAGGGAATGGCAGGTGGAGACGAGGGTCAAGTACGGAGGCTGTTCCTCCCCCACCCTGCACGCATATATCCGTCCGTTTTGTCGAACGTCCTGAGACCACTATCACTTGAAGCTTCTTTCCAGGATCCTCCCAAATTTTACGCATTTTATTTTTTGACTCTTGTTTTAGTCTCAGTAATCTGATGAAGGGAAGAAGATTCATAGCACCTTTCAGTGGTTACCAACTACAGAGCCAAAAACTTCAAGCTCCTCAACCCTTTAGCATATTAGCAAAATAAGTACTATTATAAATTTTGGATAATTAATTTTTAATGCAATGAAATCTCTAGCATCAAGCGTATATTATTATGATTGCTGAACTATTATATTAAATACTGCTACAATAACATATTAAGAATGTATGAATAAAATTTAGGATTGCGTGTCTAATTTAGTAAGTACATTGAGATTGCAATATTATGTGTTAAAAATATATTGCAATGAATAATGTGCTGCATGAGCCACTTAGGGTAAGACTGTATGCTACAATCTTACACTGTGTTCATTCCCTCATTAAAAATATAAAGAAAATATTGTATCTCGGCTATCCAAAATCAACTCGAAATACAAATATGCATGGCATTATACAGTACCTACCTATGAAGAGCAAGAAAGTAAAATAGAAGTGAATTTGAATTAAACCGCAAAGCTTTATGGCCCTAGTTATTATCGACTCAAAAATATAAATGTTTGCATTTAATGTGAAAGAGACGAAAGTATTCGGGATCCATTATGTCTTCAGAATATTCCGTAAAATTTTCCAAGACACTCGTTTTAAGCACCACCCGAAACTTGATAAGTTGGCAGCGCTGGCACCAGCTGTGAGAAAAAGGTAGGAACGGAGGGAAGGTGGTGGTGTTGAGGAGGGGGCGGTAGGGTAAAAGTTATGAGTGTCCTTTTAATGGGTGTGGAGAAGAGTGTCATTCTGCGAGAAGATTGAGGGAATGGTTGCTTTAGGGTCCAGGTGCCCACGGTACTTCCCCCAAATATGTAAACGTGAACGCTATTTTTTTAATGGAAGGAAACATATATTAGTCGATTACCAAAAAGTCACGCAAGAGTCTTATCTACAGAGGTGTAAATAACCAAGTCGTTAAACTTAATCGGATTTATAAAAAGTCGATTTTCCTGAGTAGGCAACACACAAAGATAAGATGCGGTTCACAGTAAAGCAGATAATATAAGACTTTAGAATTCTAAGCATACAAAGTTTCTGAAAAAAAATATTCTCACTAATAATGGCGAGTTTTGGGATTAACATACGAGAGTCTTCCTGCAAAAGAGGTTAAATTTATCCTGTTCTGAGTTCAGCCATTTCTTGTACCATTAATGAAGTGTGGAACAAGGGCATTTTCTCCCTACTCTATGCTGACATTAGTAGTAAATATAGCTACTGATTTTACTCGCTTTTAGGAAACGTTAATTAAGTGGCCAAGAATATTAAAATTAATTACTATGGTACGTTGAAAATAGGTTAAATAATATTGAAGACATGGCATAATCAAATTAGTTACCATAAAAGGATGATATCGTATCGTATTATCGTATCTACGAAACAGTCTCTAGTTTTTCTCTGTGGAAATTCGTGATCACGCTCGAAGAATGACACCACTTTTTCCACAACATTTCACTATATTTCAAATACTGGTTTTGTTGCATTGTAAAATCAACAGATTATGTTGCAGTTTCCTTATGATGCTACAAACAATGAAAACATTAACTGAAAAAAATAGACTTATTTGCAGAAATATAAAGCGTCATTTGTCACCGTAATCGTATATATGCCACTGTTATGTGGACCAGGATTTAAATCAACCTCAATGGCTAAAGTATCATCACTAATTCCTGAGTTCGAACATGGCCACATTATTCTATAAATTAACAAAAGATTCATCTTTACCGGCAAAAAACAAGATTGCCTCCCCATCTGAGAGAAAATCTGGAAAATGTGAATTAGCAGAGGTAAATTAATGGTTTGATACTCTTAAAACACCAATACTTCGCACAAGAAGCAATTTATATTGGTGAGATTTGGACAAAGACCCCAAATATATATCGGCGAGTAATAAGGGGTTGCTAAAACAACATTTGAAAGGTGAGCAAGTGATGGAAAAAATGGAAAGAGAAAATAATAAAGAGAAATAGAAGGAGAAAACGAAAAAGAGAAATAGAACGAGAAATGGAAAGAGAAAGATAGAAAGTTGGGAAGAGAGGTAGAGAAAGAGTAATGAAGGGAGACGAGGCTACGTCAGCTCGTCTGACGACCTCGCTAAGGGACGACGGTGAGGAAAGTATTTTGACAGCCTTCCTCTCTTCCTTCCCCTTTTCCCCCACACCTATCCGCCCCAACGGGAGACGCATCCCCACGCTGCAGCAGCGAGAGACTCCCATCTGATAGAGGAGGAGGGGGAATGGGAGGAGTGGCAAGGAGACCAAGGTGGCACACGCCCTCGCAGAAAGAAAAGATGAATAGCTGAAATCCGGTTGCGCGCAACAATACCGCCTTCTTGGAAAAAAAAGAAACGGCGTCACCGTACGCAAAAGACTGGAAGCTCCTTTCCGGAATAATCTTTTAATTCCTCTTGACATGATTTAGTTCCCAGTCGAGGAAATACCACACGGTGATCACTCCCCAATGTTTTACGTACTTGTTCCGTAAATAATTGAATAGGCCATTTCGAGAGTGAATGCATAAAAAAATCGAGAGTTATCGTCCGAGATTGCGAAAACGGCAAGTAATCCGGTTGCCATAATTCATTCTGCATGGAAATAGAGTGAAATAATTCCTCCAAGTTGCTTTTGAAAGTGCACCACGGAGAGTAATGATAACGGCTAAGAGAATGGCTTAAGGAGTCCTCCCGCGCGTGACTTATCACCAGCATTATATACATGTTTCCATTGGCAGGTGCAGTGGTATATGCACATGAAGGAGGATGATCAGGCCTTCGAATTATACCGGGAGGTTTACTCCTGAGTGTCCTTTGTTTAGGGAAAACTAGTGTGAACTTTGCTGACCTCCCTTAATTACTAAGGCGCTGTTGATCTTTATAAAAGATACAGCAATAGGATTAAGAACGCGATTTTGGGGCTCAACTCAACTCAACAGCCATTAGCTGCCACACACTCTTATGGTGGGTTTCTTGGTACTACCGGGTATTCACTAGAAGGATGCTTATATATAACAATGATAAGATTTTTCTTTCTTTAACAGCTTTCAGCGTGAGATCATAAGATATGCCGATGCGCAATGCAAATTTATATTAATATTAATCAAGGAAAAATCGATCGATACGACATTACATTGCTAAATTTTACTCAAAAGAATAAACAACCATTATATTCGGCCAATATCATCACTTCTGTACTACTGTAGATACAGCAGTCACATCTGGGGCAACTGAAATAATGGGATTGGTTTGACACAACTCTCAATTCGATTCTTCTATCGGCAAACTACTTCATTTTTATTCAACAATTTCTATTTCATATCATTCAATGCTTATCCCAATTATCTCTACATACTATGACATTAATTTAATGAGAAATTGCACTGATTTCAATTTCTCTCTGTTTCTTGAACAACTTGACTAGAATTTTAATGCTTTAATACATACAATCATGATCCCGCATACGGCGACCTTATATCCGTAGCAACGTGATTATACTCCCATCACTCATTCACAAACTAATAGTTGTCCTCATTCTCTTTTTATGGTTCCCAGGACGCTATGAGAGGTCTAGCATTCGAGATGAAGGAGACCCCTGGCAGGGGAGGAAACTTTGGGGCGCGAGCGCAAGCGGTTGTGTTGCCAGCATGTTATGGTGTCCCCGGTCCCCACACTACCACCCGTGGTGACCGCGCACGTGCGCCCAACTACCCCTGCCCCCACTGCGATGAATTTTGGAAGGAAAACGGCGCGTGGAGAGACGGCTGGAGATGGGAAGGGTGCTGGTGAAGTGCGCTAAGAGGACCATCCCATTTGAGTTTCTAAGGGGAGAGCGGGAAATATGTCGAGGGGATTTCGGGAGGAGCAGGAGACGTGACTGCATGAAAAGTAATTGGCAAAGAAATATACCTGTCATATGTATCGCAACTCCATCACTTAGCACTCAAGAAAAGAGAACACGGAAGTACCACAAAGATAAGGACAACAAATAGGTGCATTAATTAATGGCCGAAACAAACTCAAGCGTAAAGAAAACTCATGGAAGAAGTAAGGCGTCAAACATTCACTTAAAATAATAGTTATGAGTATTCACGGAGACCCTAGAACTCAATTGTAGAATAACCTTATCGCATTGGCATCATTTATTTTTTTTTATATCAAGAGCAAGGGTATAAAATCTGAGCCAATGGCAAATCAGAGTGCTAGAGGCAAAGAAGTTAGATATATTCCTTTAAAAATACTAGTTCCATACTTCATTGCTCCCTTATATTTCAGTTAAATGAGGAATGACTCATGAAAAAACCTCTCTTACTCCAGTCAGCTCTTTTACTTTTCGATTTCTTCCTCTCAAAGAAATACAAGTGGATTGCCTCTTGTAAACTGAGTGAACTCTCGCCAAGTGAAAGACATTAGGTTTTTAATGGATAAACAGTATAAACTGCGGCCATCCACTACTTGTGTAAAAGTAATTTATAAAAATTCTTTTTCTACTCCAATTTCAGTAATATATACATGCATTCAGTAGTTTTATTGTCTTGTTTAATTTCAATTTTTTTAATGTATATCCTTTATTACAGTTAGATGGAAAAGTAGAAAGCGGATTCTATACGGTTCTATTTACGGATGATCAAGCATTAATTAGCCAATTCACCAAAGGTTTCCATTTCCCATTATATGTATTCGGAAATCAGTGACAAACTTATGCGGTAGTTATCCATTTAACTGAACTAATTAAATTACGTTAACTAAAGTAATTAAGATAAGTGAGTCGATGGGGTGATGATGATCCTTGGAAAACTAAGGTAAATCAGTGATAACATCGAATATATGCATTAACCAAGGAGAGTGTAAAGTAAAAGAGGTACGGCGTAACGTGGAAACATTATGGACAAAGGAGTATGTAGTAATAAACATATTTGTATTAGATATTACAAGAATTACAGAGAGATTTTTATTAATATTACAGTCCTTCATAGGAATCCTTGATAAAGGTATAGACTATTTCTTAAGGTGGTTTACGACAAAAATATGGGAAAAGATTTTGATGCTTTTGTCTGAAGAAGAAAGCACAACATATAGAAAAGAATACAGACGACCAAGCACTGAGAATGAATGGAGAAAAAAGAATATTATAGAGATAATGAGAAGGGAAAACGTGGACCAAGTAATGAGGGTGAGGGGAAAATTAAAGCCGTTATCAAAAGTGGAATACTGGGATAGATAAAGAGGAAAAATATTACTTTAGAATAAAATATATTGAGAAAGGAGGGATTAAATTTGATGAAACAATGTTTGGTAATGGTCTTCCTCAAGTAGAACTGTTTTAACTTCACTGATGACCAAGAGGATGTTTCTTTATGGAAGTGCCTCTTAGTAATTGGATATTAATAGACAACAAGTTATATGTGCATTGCCTGAGAAAGCTTTCTGTTTACGTTAATAATTTATAGGGAAGCAATATTTCACAATTTAGGTTCGAAGGGATTCGCGGCGTTGATTCTGTGATCTCTGCGATCTCTTCGGGCTCTCACTGCGTCCGTTGACTTTTGCTGATAACACCTTCGACCTGAAGACGCTGACTGCCATGTCAGCGAAACTGTTATCAGCAAAGGCCAACGGACGCGGTGAGAACCCGAAGAAAATGCAGAGATCAATATTTTAAATTCTCTATTTTACAACCACTACCTACTACAGCATACTCAAAAACCTATGGGAAGAGAATTTATTGTAAAAGACGAACTCCCAATACGCTCGCCAGAAACCTTGGTTTCTACACGAATTTCTGTTATTATTTTGGGAATTGAGAGAGGAGCGCCATTTTCTTTTTACAAATTAAAAAATAATTGAACTTCAAGCAAGCAATCATGGCCTTTCGGGAACAGAACTTCCGGTCTGTTAGGGGGTTCTGGCGCTAATTAGGGACAGACATCAATTTTTGGTCACCGTAGGTATGGGAGGGGTGAAATGGTCGAGGAACAAGCAAAAAAAATGGTTCTTCAAACGAGATCCGAGCTGCAGAAGACAAATTACATAGTATTTGTACATCATGTGTTTCTCAAATAAATTCAGATAAATAATTAATAAATTATCAGCTATGCAATCGGCTAACATATTTGAATGAGTTTTATACAGTACTAAAATTTAACCGAATTGTTTCAAAATTAAATTTCCTTAAATTGTTATGCCTAGTTTAATAATTTATATGCGGGAGTCTATCCGCGCTTATTAACTTTAATATTTTGTCACCAACATAAAAACTTTCACTCGGAAGTGAGATGACAGTTGCTCTTGCTGAAGTCCTCATCCGTAGACGCTCCCAATTTCACGTTCCACTCCTCTTACTCCATAGATGAACACCAACCCTCACATCATATTTTTTTTTAATTGTCACCCTTGCCTCTCCTGCGGTAACACCCATTCGGTCTCAGTCCACTCCGACAGATCGCCAAAAGAGGGGAAATTATTTATAAAGCAAAACCCGCTGCGCAGACTATTTCCCATAATTCCCCCGTCTCCCTCATCGGGGACCGAGATTTGGCTCGTGACTCCACAATGTCGCGGCGCACGCTCTCCACGCCATCGCTTCCCCCCTAGAACACACACACACATATACACTCATACCCCGCCATGCACCGACCGCCGCCCCCGCCTGAAATTGCCGCCTACGGGGGCCACACTCGACGCCAACGCCTCCCCTTCCCCCTCCCACCCACGTGTTGACTGCTGGAAGGGTAGAATGGGGATGAAAAAAAGGGAATTGGAGGGGGCGGGGGCAGGGTAAGAGGGGGAAGAGAGCAGCGGAAAAGTAGGGAGCGATTAGGGGTGAAGTGGGGGAGGGACTCGAAAGAGAATGAGAGAGGGGAGAAGGACGCCTTTAAAAAAATGCTGGGACGCGGGGATTTGGGTTCAGTGAAACCTCGATCACAGGCATTGGCATTAAAAATTTTATATCACGTATACATTGGGGATCTGGTTGGTGCGATGGCTAAAATACTGTTTTCTCATCCAGAGGGCTCAGCTTCAAATCCCAGCCATGACAGAGATTCTTATATTATACCCGACTTGTTATTGTTGCTTTTTTTCCTCCAGGGAAGGCGACCGACAAGGTGACTGATGTCCACTCAGAGTCAATACGTAGATAATTTGGTGGGGGGTAGGATATTTTTGGAATTGGAGAATGGGCGGAGTGAAACCCGATGTTGATATTAGCCTTCACTTAACGAAAGGCGCCAAGGGACCAACTGTTTATTGTCCCACAAGACGGACGGAGTACTGTACTTGAAGTGCTCTCCGTAAGGCCTACTAGTAGGAACTGAGATTACATTGCAAAGCTTTCTACTGCCGGTGCTCAATCCGAATCTCTCGGGATTGAGTAACAATGCGCTTTTCTTTAACAACAGGCTAATTCCGACGCCAGGTTTCTCTCCTCTCCTCCTCCGCACCCTAAATCCCTGCCTCATCCTTCCTATCCTTAATGGAGTATATGATTCAAGCAATCTTTGGCCTCTCCCGAATAACTACAACTTATACTAAATTAGCATTATTTTTTAATGATATCACTTAAACTACGCACATTCATGTTGACAGTAATAAATAAACTGTGGCAATTAATTCAATTATTCAGGTGATATTTTGAACAAATATGTAGGTTGAGTAATATATATGAAATTAGGGCGAGAGATAGAGTACAAGAAGTTTGAAGATGTCATTTTTGCGTAAAATAATGAGCAATAATAGATTAAATCAAAGTTAGCGGGGAGTTTATCTAATAGTTAACGTAGATTTTACGCCCTTGCTCTTTTTTAACATGAAACTTTAATTTTACAGCAGAAAGTAATTTATTAGTAAATATCCTTACATGTTGTATTAATAATCTGCAGTAACATGGCTATTAGTTAGTATTTCCTTTGAAAAATTGGTTGTTAGATAATATTTGGTATAATACCACTTATGTCATCGAGATAAGGATTCAGGTGAACGTAAACGTCTCGCTAAATTTAATGCACATCCTCTAACGCGCGATTCACAAGAGCACATTCAGCAACACGGAACAATAAGGAATAAACACAGTTCTCACGCAAGGACGGAGAAGAACACAGTAAATGACGGAAAGCGGCAAAGAAACCCTCCTAGGACGGTTGCTGTGCTGCTGGATGTAAAGGACGGCCAAACGCGGGAAGCTAAGCAGCAGTCCTTTTGTGACATGATGAACTCCCCTTCAAATCCAGACGGCGTGATATTAAACGAGTGGGTGCCAAGGACGCCCGAGGCGTAGGAGGAGGGCGGCGTCGGCCGGCCACAGAGGCTGCGAGAGGGTGACGCTCCAACAGATTAGCTCGGAAGAACGACAGGTGGGCCTTTAAGAGTTGGAGGTGGAAGGGGTAGATTCGCAACAGGAATGGCCGAATGACAGGGGTCCTCCAACAGACGGAAGAAAATACGGGAGGATCTGGATGGTATGACGGCTAGAATACTGGACTCTTATCCCGAAGGCCCTCGTTCGAATCCGAGAAGTGGAAAAAATGTTTCATTGTTATTCCGCCGCTCACTTGAGATATATGGATAGATAAACGTCTTTATTGAGGCGGGAATTAGACTTTTTAAAGCCCCTTATTCCATCAAACACCACATGAAACTTTTTATGCATGATAAACTCTGTTATATATTTTATTGAAAAGCATATAAAATTACAATAAGAAAATACAATATCAGTTAAAATATGCTGTGTCCCGTAGCTGAAATTTCGAATTCAGCATTCAGTCCTTCGGATAGGATTTTAAACCGTGGATACTCGACGTATTTTGTTAAGAGTAGGCTAATGCCAACGGCGGATCTCTTCACCCTTCCATAATACCCAGAATATGCCAACCTCTACCCAAATATCCGCCTTTTGTATGTGGTGAAAATGAAGTTAGCCATCGGTCGCCTTTTGCGAAAAAAAATAAACTACTGGGAAAAAATAGGTTCCTCTGATGCGAGCATTATCCATGTGGGTAAAGGTCAGTTTAGTTCCGACGTTCACTCACAAATTTAACCAGAATTCACAAAGGTTAACCTTGAAGTGGAATTTTGATTTATCATTGCCCAGCAATTGCAGCATGGGCATGTAGTCAGAGATGTCTTGGCTGATTGTCTTCTGCCAAGTTTTATGGAAATCTATCACTAATATTTACTGACCATTGCAATTGCCTTCAGAGAAGATGATTGATTCGGCATAATTCTGAAAAAATAATCAATGCCATGTGACTTTCACTTATTCATGTACCTTGCAGGAAGCGACCCTCTCATACAATAAGCGATCACCCAAACTAGGAGTGTGAATGGATGTATATAAAACGCGAAAATGAAAGGTAGGGGACAATGCGACCTCAAAGTTCACAATTGCATCCGAGGTGACATCATGCTTCTATTTCTCATTGGCAGACAGAACACATAAATATTTACACAGTTCCCAACAAACTGCATGCTGATTAATAAGTTGCTATGGACAACAGAATAAAATTCATAACGAAATAAATCTAACCTAACTTCCTAAAGTTCTCTTTGGGACATTGCATGTAGTTGCACCTAGAATAAACTTGCTCGGTGAATTTACTAGCAGCTTCATCAAATAGAACTATCGATTTCCTCTAAAATAAATGCTATGTTTGGTTTTATTGCATTCTGTTCGTATTAAAAAAAACAATGTATCAATCAGGAACTACATTTCAATATATCCTATTATTCAAATTACCTACTCTATGACTCCATTTCAATAAATGACTCTTGAATTGCTCTTCGAATGACGAATAACCTTGTGTTCATAAGTTGGAATCCTAGTTCATAGTCCTGTAGATTGCCATCTTGGTAAACTTTTGGTACTTATCGCAGTCATCTCTCAGTGAGTTTAAAAATACTTCATGTCTACAGAAGATTCACCTTCTAGCAAACACTGCTAGCACAAGTTACACGTAGCGTATTTAAAAAGAGGTTTTCGTGCAAATATTTCACCGGCAACTTCAGCAGGAAGATTACATAAACTTGATATACTCATGCCTTACGAGGTGAAACTGCATTCGAATTGAACAATGAAAACCTTTCTAACGTCCGCTCGATTATGCGGGACATTACCAAGTTTATTCATTAAGAAATAATATGATTTATCAATTCACCAGGCGTATTTGGTGTTAGTATTTGAAATATAAATATTTAAAGAACCACAGTTTTAAGCCACTGCTAATTTTAAAGTCATATGCCGCATAAAAACTTTCACAAATATCGTTTGTCGCCGTTACATCGAGTCGCAAAGGCATTAATTATAAACGTCGATGTAGTGACATGGGAATGGGCAGCAGACGGGTCGTTCTCCCGACTTCGAAATGCAAGGGTTTCTAATCTTGTCCAAGCGAAGAGGATATTGGAGGCACTATCTATCTCTTCAGCGTGTTGCCATCGCTCATCCCCATCAATCCATCTTCCCTTATTGCTCAACGCGCAAAGGACGTTAAAGCTGAAAAACGATCGATGCCTACTTAAGTTTTTATCGCCGGCTCGAGTCTTACGCGTTTAAAAATATATTTTTCATGGATTCCGTGTCGTTAGTTTGAAAAACACTAAAAAATCGATAAAACTACTTCAGCCGCCTGGCAACGCCAGATCATGAAGGGAAATAGAAAAACTCGAAGCAAACGTTTTCCTAATAGGAAGTTGAAACTGGAAACGTGGAGTTCTGGGACTCAGTTGAAACTTACACCACTATTTTTTCACGCCTGTTACTGCTCTCTCAGAAAATCAGAACTCCACACTAAATTCACTAAAAATGACAAATAATTTGATGACAATGTTAAAAATAAATTCGTATTTAATGGGAGGGTCTTGGGAAGATAGAAGTACAGAAAATATGTAGAAAGAGCATAATTAAAATTTCGTTAAGCTAAGGATACACTGAGAGAACTCATCAGCCCACCTGAAATGTTTAAAGATATTTAAAACTGCATTAAAAAATGAACATTATACTAGTAGTAAAGTAAGTATAGTAAACTGTTTGCTGTAAGTATAGTAAACAAGGAGATTAACATAATGATATGTTAATCTCCTTTGTAAATTACAGCAAATTTCAAAGGTCCTCACTGTACCAATTAATCTGAAAATAAGATTAGCTACATCTATATTGAATTCTCAATTCTTAGTATTTTCACAGAAAACTAACAATGGAAAAATATAGAATATGCAATACCATCTCTTTGAAAGACTCTATTACGCTCTTTTCTATTGCATAAATCTTTACGAAATATAGATGGTGCCAATACTTAACTCCTTTATCACATGCATAGGGAGCATTATTAGAGTGAAAAAAAACGCCTGAGGCTTTTCCATAGAACATTTAAAGGAATAAGTGCATTCTTTCTTTATATTATACGGATTTCTATGCATAAAATATGATCAATATTTGTGGAAGAGTAATTCGTCTGTTTGAACCTAGTTTTCTTTATCATTTTACCCTCAATAAAAATACATTAACTTCGTTAGTACCTACATTTATTAAGCACAGCGCTCAAATAATAAAAATGTAATCTTATTCTAGCATGACGACTCTGAAAAGAAGCGAGAAAATCTCTAAAATAACTGTATGAAAACATTATTTTGGCCCCTCCCCACTCTATCCCACGCACAAGCGAATTTTTACAAGTAGCGGTGGATGTGACGCCTCCACGCTCTCTTTTGTCATTGTTGTTCCGCCCACAATTGGTAACTAGATGCTTTCTCTCTTTCTCACGACCTCTTCCCTTCCCTCCCCTCTTCACCCCATCCTCCACCACCCAACCCTCCCCTCCGTGCCGTGCTTATTCAGCCAATCACGACGCAATTCGACGACTCTGGGTGGGTGGCAGTGATGTATAGCGAGTATATTGCCGGATGTGACGGGGGAGTGGCTGCGTTGCAATGGGAATGATATCAAAATGGGGAATAGGGCGTGAGGGACTTTGAGAGGTCGGGGAAATGGGAGAGCCGATGAAAGGAAGAGAGGGAGGGAGGGAAGGCTAATGCGGACGGACGGCAAAAATCGATTAGTTTCGAGACAAAATGGAATTCTTCCGGTTGCCAAGCGATTCCCCCGATCATAATAAATGTTTTATGTTGGATATTCATATTCATACCACCATTGTGTTTTTAAACTTGTAATGAAATAGGAAACCTTTCAGAGAACTCGGTTTTTTCTTAAAATCCAGTGAATCGTGGGAATGTGACCTGTAACTCCTCATTCACTGCACCTCAGCAGGAGGTGAATAAAGTTCAAACGTCTCCATCCCCCTCTTTACCTAGAAACACAATGTGAAATATAATACTATTGCGCTTCAGCCTGTGCACTAACATGTTGCATTATACAGCAACCAAAGAAGAATGGAGATGCATGATGGATCATCACAATATTTAGGACAAAAAGGGAAAGTTCAAGAGATGTTCAAGTTGATCGAAAAGTATCCAACGCAAGGCGAAGTGCCATTTTTGGCACTTACCTATGTCAGAAGGCATTGGTAAGTGCCTTATAAACGCCATTTTCAAGTACTTTACCCATAAACTACATGAAGATGACGCCTATGCGTTGAAGCCAGTTGTACCTAAATAGATAAGTTTAGTCTAGTAAAGTTACTTGGTTTGTTTTCTTATGTGACCATGAATTTCCACAGTGCTACGCCAAAAAGCATTGAGTGCACAAAACTAGAGATTTATTGTTTGAGTTGTTCAATGTAGTGAGTTTGGAGAGATTAAATGAGTAAATATACAACACGTGTGCTACTGATAAACCAAATATCAAGGAGGGAGGTACAAGAAAGCTGTAGGAAACTAACCGTTAAATCAAGCCCCAAAAAGGGTTTTCACAAGGTGGATAGTAATTTCCAATGAGGATATGGAACTATTCAGATAATAATCGAAGGATTCTCGAAGAAAACACCTAAAATAAGAGAAAAAAGATTTAATAAAATAAATTAATATGTTGAATTTGGCGATTGTAAACTCTAATATTACTAAAATCCTCCAGCCGGCCAGGGTAACCACGTCGGTAATATGCCGGCCAGGTAACTAAAGGTCACGGTTTGGAATCCCCCCGACCATTATTGTTTTATTTATGTTAGTTTTAAAATTAGACTACAGGAAGCTGAATAATCTGAGTCGTGGAATTACCTAAACACCAAAAAACAAAAATCATCCTAAATCATTTACGCGAGTATCGATAAAATTTAAACAAAAAGAAAACTTTTTGAAAGATAAATGGCAGCAGGCACGACAGGACAGCAAAAGACTGTAATCTAGATTAAAATTTGGCACGTATTGTGACTCCTACCATTGTTTGAACTTATATTAGACTAACAGGTTTATATAGATACGAGAGAAGTTAGAATATTCATTTACCAAGATAACTACAACAGGTGAAAATTCTTTAATGCAATTAATAGAGTAGTGCCTTAAGTTAAAAGGCGCAAAAATCTAAGCGAAATGCTATCGACATCAGTGATGGGATTGGGGCTAAAAATTTTCCCGTGGATTTGGAGGTGGACGTGTCGATAAGATCCTGAATGCCAATCGAATCCAATTCGCAAAAATGATTTCGCCCAATCAATAGCTGCTCTGGAGGTCAGTCATTTCCATTGGAGTCCGAACCATTAGCGAATTATATATTCAATCAAACGTGGGAGACAAGCGTTGATTGACAAATGGAAAATTAACCGAACCCTTTATTACGGGTCAAATGCCCGGCAACTCTCGCCCAAACATCCATAGCTGAACGGCTGGACTGGATCTGGTAAGGCCACACATTGTTCCGAAGATAAAAATAAACGAATGGATCGGATGAGGTGATGGGATTCCCTGATCATGATCAAAAAATCGAATGACTGGTATTGGGAGCTAGTTGACCTCGATGTCCGCCCTCAACTCGTGATGGAGAGAGGTCCAAGAAATAGGAGCAAAGGGAGTGGAGCCCATAGAGAGGATTGCCTACAAGTGATGGAAATTTCAAAAGACATAATGGAATCAAATGAGGTAATCAAGAAAGATATGCTAGGGGTAATGTAGGAAGAAAAAACTTAGGAAGGCATAAGTA
The DNA here is from genome assembly GCA_933228895.1 of Platycnemis pennipes. Taxonomy (NCBI): domain Eukaryota; kingdom Metazoa; phylum Arthropoda; class Insecta; order Odonata; family Platycnemididae; genus Platycnemis; species Platycnemis pennipes. The sequence goes on from OW121850.1 coordinate 119,930,792, forward strand.
AGCGGTATTAATGATTGAGGAGAGAAAGAGAGATGACTGGGAGTGGAAATGCGTGGCGAATACCAATTGAATACCTCTGAAGATTGATCGATGACTGATGCCGACTCAGATGACGTCAGTTGTTAGAACTAGTGCTTCGGTCATCGAAGCCATGAAATCACAATTAAACCCAGCACATGAGCGGTTTAACTCACGGGATTGGAAATGCCAGTACAAGGACATAAATGTTTTCACACAAAGATGTTAATCAACAGTTCCATCGTAGTCAGCATAAATTAACGCGCTTCGTCGTCAAGTGAAAACAAAATTTGAAGTATTCATGTTGAATTCTGTTCTTTGACCTTGCAACAAAAATTTCTCCATCGAAAAACAATATATTGGTATGCAAGTGAATCGTGTTCAGCTACGCCAAGTTACTTTTATGGGCCGTATTATCGAAACCAATCGCAATCCTTTAATATTTACTTTAAATAAATAGACCACATAAGTTTCCAAATGTATTCAATAGCGGTGTGAAAGATTTTTAGAAGAAATTAATGCTAACCTTAAATCAAAGATATATTTGGTAGCAATTCTGTACTGTCTATTTAATATCTACTATAAAAATTGAAATATTATCAAGCAATATCTTCAAAGATATCACCAGAATATCAACAGTTCTGTTTCCAAGTGTACCGTTTTGGAATGTCCACCATAAGTAACGCTTTTAAATCTCCAACCCTGCACTAACCTATCAAATAAATCCTATGTTGTATCTTTAATTTTTACAAATAAATTACATTTTGCCGCAAATATTAAACTAGGTAAAACATATAAGGACGCAAAGTAGTCAATGCTAATTATCTTAATTACTTAGCTAAATTGGACCAATGGTAACACAAAAATTTAAGCTGAAATCGGAAAAGTCAAATTTTAAAAGGCCATAACTAATAGCAAAATTTCAACAGAGAAGAAATCATTCACTTTGGACTTGAAACGCATTAAATACTGAACAGACAGTTAGAGTATGGGAACTACTAAATAGTATTTATATTGAGTAATATGTCTAAAAAGACCACAGATTTTTAAACATTTAAATAAGTACTTTATCTCAAAATAAGTTGAATTCAGGAATTTGAGACAACATTTTTTCCCAGGTGGGCAAAAAATGTTATACGACACCTTTTTTTAGGCCATGATTAGTCAGAACTCTTAAAGTTTTCCAATTTTTTTATGGGAACCCTTATTAGAAATGCGTCTCACTCTAAAATCATGTTGGTGTCATAAGGAAAATATTATAAATTTAAAAAACTAAACAAATATTTAACACATTAATTGCCATGAGAGAATATTCACCTGGACCGGGAATCGAACCACGGACCTTTGGTTTACCGGGCCACTACGCAGACCACTACGGTACCCAGGATCCTTAATTCTAATTGCCATTGCCATTAATGTGAATTTCACCGCCGTTCACGCGGCAGGCTTGAATTATCCTACAAATATTTAACAGCCAAATAATGAAGATGGTTGTTAAATTTGGCACACAGGAATCTGATGATGGCCATAAGGAATCACCTTAATGTGTTTACCTACACAAAAATTCGTTCAAGAGTACATAAAACTCCTTAACGGATAATTTTATCATTTTGATGAACGAAAAAGCCAGACAAGGAGACTAGAACTTCAGCTATAGCATAAGGAGTTGCATAGTATGTTTTGGAAGACAAACACTTGCGCGCACATAGGAGTCTCAATTTCCGCTATCACTGACAATTACCTATGACATTCAGATGGATCGCCATTATGTCATAGTCTTCTTATTTAGTGCTTTCTAAATCCTAACCAGAAGTCTGAACTGTGACCGCAGCATCAGAAATATTGGTATTGAGGTGATATTTTAACTGGCAGATGTATCGTATGTAAAAAAATTTTAATATATTTCTTACAGTTTAATGAAAGTACTATGGCGAAAATGCAGTGTATGGCATTGATTACATCGGGAACATTCTGGTGAAGTAGAAGGGGGTAGGGTATGCGAGCGAGTGAGAGAGGAAACAGAAGTGGAAAATTAAAAGAGAGTATGACTGACTGAGGATGGAGATGAGTGGAGTGAGAAAGGCAGGATGAGTGATGAGGGGAAAGAAGGGGAGGCAAGCAGCGGAGGGAATGGGAGCACGAAGTAGCCGAATCATCTTTCCGTTGAGGATCGATCTATAGTCATCTGAGTGTGACTCCTATCCCTCTCTCTCTCTCATTCCCTTCATTCCTCCCCTCCCCTCAGCCCCCATAGCCTTCTTGTGTTAGCCCTGTCTCCTCTGACGCCCCCGCCTCAACTCATCCCCCCTCCCTCCCCTCCCCTCTCCACCCCCCTCCACCACCCCGCCCCGTTTTTCTATCCCGCCCGAGATCCCACCTCACACAAATCTTACGAGTCACGTTCCTGGGAAATGTGAGTGCAACAGCTGCGGGAGCGGTCGGAATTGTAGGGGAAGGGGGTGAGAAAGGGGAGTGGGGACAGGGGTTGGATCGCGGGGGAGAAAGAGAGAGAGAGGAGGCAGATTATAAAAAGGACCGAGCCGGGGAACGGGAAGGGGGGGGGCACGGACGAGACGCACACAACTGCGTGCAGAGGCGGGGAATATTGTCGGGGAAAAGGTGAGTGGAGTGCGGGCCATCTTCTTCTTAACTCCTCTCCTCCAGCCCCCACTATAGCGTTTCATGGGGCGAGGAGTGAAGTGAGGTTACTCCCGCCCGTCCCACCTTCCGCGCGCCCCCGTGAAATGGTTGCGCTGGAGATGACGTAGGGGGAAAGTGAAGAACCCATCCAGTGAGGGAACGGTGCACCACCTATGCAGCGCCTCAGTGCATTTGAGGATGATTTTACTGATTGATATCCACTCGCTATTTATCTCAATTTTCATAGGAGTTGGTTCAAAATGAGAGTTAGCCTATTTGGTAATGGAAGAGCTCATAATAACCTAACCAGCTACACGACTAGGGAAAAAACTCACATTTTAGAGTAGGTGAGCCAGTTCCTATTTTAAACCTGCGGTTTTCCAGAAAGACCAGGTAATAAAAAAATAGCACGGCATTTGTTCGACTGGATATATCTGAAAGCCCCTCCTGAAATCGAACTCTCGCCCTCCGAATAATAGACCAACGCTCAACCTATTGTCCTACCGTGCAAAAAATAGGAAAATAAATTTGGTGCGCAAGATTGATTAATTGGAAAAATTAACATTCAGTAAAATCCTTTTCAAAAATCATATCTTCAGCACAATAGTAATAATATAGAATAAATGTGTATAAATTTAAGTGTATACAGAAGATATTGGTCTCCGAACTACAAGATAAATAATATTCTTAGGATGATGAGCAGGTTTTAAAGTGACTGACTTCAAATACATCCATGTAGACTGTCTTCCTAAGCCACTAAGAAGCAAAACATATTTCTTAAGTACTCCACTGGTTAAATTTGCGATAATTAATGGAAAGGAAAATTTATATTCAATAGCGTCTTACTCAAGGATTATTTTTATGTACAATGAAATCATATGAAGAGAACTCAATGCTAAAACTGAATTATTTGCACATTATAATGGTTCCGAGGACTAAATTTTCAGATTCACCAGTACTTTATTCCTAGCTATGAATCAAAAGTTATAACTTCCGGCTCTTTCGCAGAAAAGTTTCAATTGATTTCACTCTTTTTTCTTAAAGCATCGATAAAAAGAATAGTCCTATTTCTCAGGAATGATACTGAGATGATAATATCTATCTGCTTCAGCTCATTGCGTGTCTACTAAAATTCGTGAAGAAAGAGTCATAGTTGAAAAATAAACCATCCAGATACAATACAAAATCCTCGGAGTCAAATACCATTCTCATACAGACAATGTAAATGAAATACCTGTAGTAATTATGGCCATTTAAGACCGCAGGAAAATACTTAAGTATAATTAATATGTGACTTTTAAATTCATAGGTTTGGAGCATCTGGTGTAACAACGTAAGCATCTGTTGTAACACTAATTTGCATAGGCGTTTTAATATGTATTGGAATGAGAATATACTAGCTAATTCTCAACATAAAAATAAGGATGATTTTCTTTACGTCCGATCGGTAACAGCCGACCTCCTGTCCCAGAGGTAGTGGGTTTGCATCCCATTTGGGCCTGGGCTGTTGTGTTTATCAAAGAAGGAAGCTCGTATTTAAATTAAATTAGAAAATTCAATATTTTTTTAGGGACCGGGACAACTTAAAACCTGATTACACCAATAGTCCTTGACAGGATCCTGTTACTTATGCTATTTCTATCCATTTTTTTGGTGCGTGATCTTGCGATATATCGATTTCGTGTGATATGCACCGTAATTTTCTCCTGAGTTCCTCCGTGGCGAGACTTCTCCCACCACCCAAGACGCATGTCGAATCGTGATTTCCTCATCCTCTCATATCAGAATTCGGTAAAAGCGGCGGGTAACAATGAAAGTTACGAAGCCATAACCTCAATAGACAAAAACTTGAAGCACAAAAAAGTGGACATGGGGAGAAAAATAAGAACAAACGGGTGAGGGTAAAATCAGCCCAGGCCACCGCAACAAAAAATGAGAAGTATAAAAAAAAACAATTCAAAACGCCCGCTTTCCTCTCTATCTTTCTGAAAACATTTTTACAACAAAATGAAACAAGACTCCTCCCTCCAGCAGTCAGTGTCTTTTCAAGACACTCTTTCCGCCCCCTCTCCTTTGTCGAAACCGCACGTTGAGGCTCCTTCTTAAAGAGTTTGCGCATCGAAGCGCTACGGTTATGGCGACAGGCCAATTACCTTCCCCTTCTCACACCCCACGGGACTTCAAAGCTATGGCAGAAGTAGGACTTAAATCCTGAGGTAAGTCGCAACGGATGAATTACAGCGACATATTTTGTGCCATAACGATAGCAGCGTAAATGACTTATTTGCTGTTTCCTCAATCAAGATAATCATTAGAAACGCTAAAGTGGCCAAGTTAATGATACTCTCGCACTTAACATCCGGAAGAAGATAGACATTTATAAACACTGACCATGAATCGCAACTGTTTGCTCAACTCAACCCTCTACTTTACTTCCCCAGCGGATTAACTCTTTCAAGTATCTTATTTCTCTCCTCTGCTATTCTTGATAACTTGTTCCATAACGCCAACAGAACTTGCATTCCTGAGAAATATATTCGTATCTAAGAACCGTCTCTCAGAATATCGTTGAAAAAGCAATTCAACAACCATGTGCACAGACGAGCCTCTTTGAGAAAACACATGACCAGAGATGAAGTGGAAACCATGCTGAGATATAATCAATGAGAAATAACGTCGCATTAATCATGATTGAATACGCCCATATGACTCTATAATTGCGTAATGATTTCTTAAGGCAAAATTAGAGCTTTGAAATAGAGCCGATAAAATTCTTATATAAGGCACCGAGCACCTTAGCTACTTATTTATAGTAATGTGCCTGGGTTTCATAACGCTTTTAAACTTGTGGTGAATTGAAAATTTCCTGCTGCATTATCGCCACATATACAGGAGCCTGCGCATCTTCACCAAGTTCGACTCGTAAAACTCTATTTAAATTTATAAAGTTGGGTGAATTAATATCATATAATTATTAAAATTATTCTCGCAACGCAAACAACACGATATAATGACAATGGCAATAGTTGACCCTACAGGTCTGACATTATTTATTTCACTAATGCCAACTGCATCAGCCTACCTCAGGATATTTGACCGATGATGAATCACAGATGCTATTTCTATCACTTTTTTTCTCATTTCATCACATTTCTATCAAGTTTTTTTAGACATTTTCTATGCACACGCATGTATAAAAAAGTAGATGTTTACTACTTGCATCTATCAGAAAGTGAATATTTGCTGAAATAATTTTCAGATAATTATGTAAATATTTCTTGCTTCATGGGAATTAATTTTCCATACTTTTGCCAATGCAGAACCCTACAGATGATTGAAAGATGCACTAGATGATTGAAAGTGACAAATGAAGGCCACATATGCACCTAACCAGCCTTAACAATACTGCTGAAGATAGAATGAAAGTGGTTCACAGATACTACGCATCACAATCTCACAGAAAATTGATCATATTTTTTCTCCCGATACTCTACTATAAGTAATCAGTTACGCACTACGGAATGAGACTATTCTATTATGGAAGAAAATTACTTAACCTGCGCTGTAAAGGCAGTGAATGTAGACCGCTACTACCGTTGGCAAGTAAATAAATGGAAGCCTTTTTAATCTTAGACACCAAATTACTTTAATTTCCATTCCAAGCTACAAAATTAGGAAAGATGGCTGAGATATGGAATCCCGAATAGCGGAATCCCAAAACGTAACCAAAAAGGAATCCACCGGAGTTGAATCGCGGATCTACGCTGAGTAGCATAACGTTCTTTTTAGTTGGTCAACCCAAGTTTCTACCACAGTCGATGGGACCTTTACTCAATTACTATACGTACCGAAGAAGCAGCGCTGAATCAGCAGTTGAGCATGAGAGGGTTCATTACACGGTGCAATTACTTGACAACATCTTTCGACGACTCGTCATGACAGTACCCGAAGAACAAACGAAAAGAACAAAAGAAGGGAGGAGAGCGAAAATCCGGCCCGTCATAGCCCAAGGAGCGCCGGGGGCCGGGGCCGTTGAGGCCCGCGACGACAGGAGCGCTCGGGTGGACCCAAAGCAACAGCGCGGTCGCGTCGCCGGCAGTAAGCAGGCGGAGACGGATGCGGGGGAGTCTGTGAGGAAGGAGGGGAAATGATCCGAGGAGAACACCTGGCCGAAAAGAGAGGAGGAGACGGGCCGGGGAAGAGTCAGGGGAAGGAGGAGGAAGAGTCACGGAAGGCAGGGCGGGAGGCTGAGGGCGGATGAGGCGGAATAATGAAGCGAGGGAGGATGACGGGATGATAAAGATTCGTGGGCCGGCGGTAGCGACGTGTCGTAATATGAAGAGGGTGCCGAGTGATTGGCCCTTTGGAGTGGGGGCAGTGGGAAGGGGAGGCCTTTTCCTTTCATGGAATTATTGCCGCCCTAGGAAGCGATGCCCGATATTCGCTTCTTTTTCTTCCCCTGCCGGCCTTCCCTTTTTGATATCCAGATGCGAGGGAGTTTTTGTAGATGCGAGGGACTACCAGTTTTTTCACCTGACTTCTGAGGATGACTTCATGGCATTACAGTGTATCAAAAGATGTAGGTGGATACGAAGACCACGAAATTTATGCCCGGCATGTAAATAAATTCGCGCCCGTCGTATTGAAATTTTGCTTAATACTGGTTGAAGTTAGAAACTGTTGATTTCCAGAAATTCCGCCAATAGAAAATCACATCCATTAGAAATTTTAAATTTCGGACTCAGATAGGTTGGCAGCATATATCTTTCAGATGGAGAAATGGAAACAATATAGACATCGGTTTAGAAGTTCCCACTTGAAAATTTAATTCAAACTTAGGTGTTTTCTCTATATACGAGTAGTTCTATAGGCACGAAGATACAATCCGCAATATACTAGTGATATTAGATACCTTTTCAAGCCTGTGAGACGCATTCTGCGCCGGTACCTCATAGCCAGAAAGAGTATTATTAAGATATTCCACGAATCAAGACCAATAATTCCACATACTCCTTATTAACGTTCTCTCTGATGCAATGCCAGTTATTTCCGTTCCTCCTGCCAAGCAAGTTCAGTTCCAAGTAGCACTGACCCCTGTTTTCCATCCTCAAATTTACAAGGTGGGCTCTACCCTCTCTCTATTAAAATAAAAGTTAGCTATTATTTCATAAATAGCTTTAGTATCATTGCTTCACAACAGTTTTCAGTCATTGTTTCCATCGCACATGCTATGTTGGTGATACGGTTACACGGTTATAATACAACAGTATTGCCATATATGAGCTATTTCTTAAAATAAAATTTAAAAATAACTTAAAAACTTTTAACAAAAAAGAAGAAACTCTGACAATGCGATTTTACAACCCCTCAAACAATCGTTTCTTGAACTATTTGGAAAAAAATTAATTATCGTTTGTGAGCGAATAATACATACTACTCCCATTTTTGTCAGAATTTTGGATTCAAATGCTGATCAGTTTCCAAATGCTTGGTGGACTAAATTTTCTTTTTCATTATTTAGATGGAAAATAAACTCAATTTCGAGGGTGCGAAAATTGATATTATTCATCCCTTACTTTTTCATCTCACCAGGTAAAACTACTCCTCTGTATGCAGGTGCTATAAAAACATTAAACAAATAGAAAGATGCGTTCATAATGACAATTTGCAACGAAGGTTCTACAAACAAACATTTGCGCATCCATAAAATGACGGAGAACAAGATATAGTCGGCCGGAGGATTGAAAGTATCTCCTGGATTAGGGACGTAAGCGGACAGGTTCCCCTTCGTGAAATAAATGAGGCCACCGCTCCCACCCTCTCCAATTCTCTTCCACCAACCCCTCGGCATACCCTCTCTCCACTCACATCCACAAACCACTGTTCCTCCCTCTCCTCCCAAACACCATCCCCCATCCCCATCCTCCTCACCTTCATCCCACTCCCCGTACCTTTATAAAAATGCTCATCCCCGCTCCAAAGACAACTCTCATTCCATTTTCCATCTCATCCCTGCCCTCACACCCCCCTCTTCCACCCCCGCCGCCCTCCGGGCCGCCGACCAACCCCTGCCGCCGTTTGAAATAAGGATTTATCGCATTCCGTATACGAATGAAATTAAGATTTACAGGCCAGCCCAAATGCCTCCCTTCCTCATGCCACCCCCGACCCCACCCTTATGCTTCCATCCTTTCCTCGCGCTCAACAGACCCTTCTGTTCTCCCTCTCTCTCCTGACTGACCCCTTATTCTCCGCCAATTTCTCTCTCCTCGTCCCCGTCCTACCCCCTACTTCCCCATTCCGACCTTTCTCCCTTCCCTCCCCCCTCCGCTCCGCCTAACCCACGGCAGCCCATTTCTTTTCCTCCCACAATCTTCGGCATTACTATTCCATACCTCGCTCCTCACCCTCACCCACCTCCCCTTGCCCCTCCAACCTGCCAGCTCAATCCCCACCTCCTTCCTCTCTCCTTCCTCCACCTCCTACAGGCCTATTTACAAAGCATTTGTATTTATTTCGGCGCTTCTGAAACTCATTTCGGGGACGTAAATTTTTAATACCACCTAATTAACTTCGGGTATTGTTTTCAATACATTACAATCAGAATGGCTGAAACAGCTCACCATAGGATTAAATATGTAACTGGCTCGGCGCATTATTCTTCACTACACTTCGCTAGCAATTCAAGTATTCTATGAATTTACGTGACTGCTATTCCGGACTGTTGAGTATTACCGTGAGAAATAAATCATGATTAAATATTTTTTTGTGGTTAAAAAACAATGCGGAGCATTAAATACACAGTGATACTTTGAAAATGTTTTCTTGGGAAGTGGAGGGAAATAAAATATAAAAGGAATAATAAGATACAAGACTTTGCTTAGTAAAATAAATAACGTATCATCATAAAATCTTGTTTTGCTACTCTTTATTTCCAGTCGTAATATTTTCGTGACAATTTCGTATTTTTGAAGCATCTTTATCGAGTAATAATCAATCGTCCCCTGTTGAATTTTCACATGCAAGAGTGTCTAACATCATCAGCAGACTCGGATGTCACACTTGACGTCTCCCATGAATACTTTTGTTTTGATGCTTAATGACTTTTAGGTAAAATTTTCATTTACCTCAGTCTTCATTCATGCTGAAAATAATAATAGTCTCACTATTCTATACAATTTACTATGAAATGAAATGTAATTCATTTCATTACCTCATCATAAAATTATGTGTCATATTTATACTTTGAGTAGGTATTTGGACAGTTTCTAACATAACTCTATACGTCAATCTAACAATCGAGGTAAAAGCACACCTTCTTCACCTCCATATATTTCTTTGGTTGACTTTTAAAAACTTCATATCTTCTAATATTCTTAATACTTTTCTACATTGCTGGTCTTTTCCATGCATCCATACATATACATCATATGTATCCATATATTTTTCCAATGAATCTTAGCCTTCAAAGCTCTCACTCTGCTCAGTACTTGCGAAATATCCATTTATCCCACAATCAATGTTTACTGCCTGCAAATTTTCCCAACACTTGTTTCTTTCACGGCCATAACCATATGTTCACCATTTATCTTCATCTATATCCAAAGTACTCTTAAGTTACACAGTCTTTTGTATTCTATACTTAAATTATACATACTTCCATGCATAATTCATAGTTAATATTTTCTCTCTAAAGTCTTTCTCTCGATTAGTGTCCTTCACTTCACGTTTTTGACGTCACCTCTTCCGTTGATTCAACACTTTACCTAGCATCTTTGCATTTAACCCAATAATTACGGTACTCAGACCCGTACAATTCTTCTGCAGCTTTGATGGTTGTAAAACTTCAAAAAATAACATTCAAATTTAACAATTGGTCCGTGCCTACTGTGCCTATCTCGTTCATGTTTATCACTTCATCTCCCAAGACTAAAAACCGTGAGAAAACGGTAAAATTAATGCAGTTTGTAAGTGTTTTGTGAACAGTTTCGCTGAAATAAGCAGACTTTAAGACTTATAGATGTTAAAAATCTTATGGAAAGAGGTTTTGTTCCAGGAAATTTTAATTGCATTAAGGTTAAACAAAGCAATATTTAACTAATTGGCGAGTTTTAATATTGGAAAGAAGACAATGCGGAGAACATTCATTCAGTGAGTACCGCTAGTGATCTAATAGGAGAATTATCAACGGCTTCCTGCGAGCCCATTTCACCATTTTAAAACAAATATATCGAAATAATGCATGCCGGAACAGCTACAGTGACACCGATCACACAACGGCTTATTCTATCTGCCATAAAGTTTACCTATTATACTAATTCCTTCCGATAGATAAATATTCTAATGCCTGATGTGTGATCCAATGAGCTTTTAACAGGATTTTTTGACCCTTTATTTCAGGAAACGTACACATGAAGCGGCACCGTAATTACATGTCCACGAAACAAAGATATCATCGTCTGTCGTTGCCAGCTCTCGTGTCTCAAAGGGAAGTTACAATTCAAACTCGCAAGTTCCACGTATTTTCGGAAAGGCTGAGCGGAGACGAACGACATAAGCACTCCACCGGCAGGGATCCAACAGAAGCCCCCCCCTCACCCCAGGCCGCCTCCCTCCGGCAATTCAACAACCCTTTGGTTCCCACGCCTCCACCCATCCAATGGGAGATGGAACAACTTACACCGCCTCCTCACCCTCCGATCCGATCTCTCATCCACGCTGTGCAAATCCTCCCGAATGCTACGCTTTCACCTTCCTCGGAATGCATGCCTCTTCCCGCACCCTAAACATATCCATCGACAGAACAATCACAGGATAAATTTTGTTACTCGCACGTGAGTTTCTGATGTCAACGAAAAGATCTCATTCGAGGAGAGGTTATTTCCAACGTACTTTCATTCTGCCGGAATGGTTTTTTCTCGAGATTTCGCACATAAATAAATACATTTAATTGCTTTGCTTAAGGATTTCTCAATGATGAAAACCTGCTACTACGCGATTTTTTGTGACTGACACATTAGTGGGATATGAACTTGTTCTAGGTTTCGCGAGTTTAGCTATTTCTCCAACTAGTCGACAACTCGTCCATTCCTTCATAAGTGGAAGCTCTACCTCAAGCAGAGCTATGAGCGTATTACTGCGAATGCTTTCTCAATACTGCCTTCTTTACGTGTTTTTTTCGTAAAGTCTAGACATTTACCTTCCTCGCATAGCCCAATATTCATTAGCAATCCCTCTCATCCCTTCTCTGCCGCAGCCCTCCAACTCCCTTTCTCTTTCCCCATTCCCATCTCACCCCTAGCACACACACAGAAGCACAACTCCCTCAAGTTCTCCTTTCACTCCCCCCTCTTCCCACGTTATAATCCTTTTCCGACCTCAGAAGCGTACACAAAACCGGAGGCAGTCGGCACAGTCGGCAGCAACACGGCAGCACCCAGAGCCACACCCTAAGACTCACGAATCGCAGAGTAGCATCTTAAGCCTCTCTCCCTTCACCCACACCACCCCTTTCCCACCCCATTCCCCGACCCACCCCCTTCGTCCGCAGACGCCACCTCTCCAGCTCCGCGCAATATTATCGTTTCCGAGGAGATGGAGGCAAATATTTGGAGACGGGTGTGGGAAAGGGTTGATTCGGAAGCCGCTGGGAAGATCGCATTCACCTCGGTTTGTGTTGTCGGAGGCGGTGAGGATGGCGAGGGGTGAGCCAGAGGGATAAACAAAGACGTATATGGCGCATATACATACATATATACGGCCGCCGGTACGTGTGGGAGAGAAGCGGGGGTAAATAAGTAACAGGCGAGAGGCAATAATGTCAGGGTCTTATGCTATGTCACGTCAAATGTATCTCCAACACGACTAAAATAAAGCACTGCGGATAGGAACCCTTTGGGCCTTGGGCACATTACCTAGAAATTCTTTACTGTTAAAACCAATCACAAATCTCATAAAAGAAAACGTTGAAGATATTAACAGATTTATTCACAATTTTATTCATAAATTGTTCACATTAGTATTATTGCGTGTCCAAACTGGCTCATCACAAATCATGAAGTTTCTTGCTCTAATGTTCCCACATGGTTGAATGAAACTGCGCTAACTATGGATATGCATTAGCTTTCGCCTAGCTCTTCTTGTGAAGAATTTGGTAAACAATAACATACCCTTGTGAAGACCTCCATGGTCCATTGATTGTATAGTACGCGTTTTCGGGTTTCACCAAATTTATTGACCGTCAGCAACATTGATTATGCATATGGCGATATCTGGAAATACAGCCTCTAAAATAATAGTAACAAACTCAACCAATGGAGTTAAACCTCCACATCATATTAGAGAATCATGCGACTCTTTTTAAACTACCTCACTCGCTAAATATCAGATTCCAGTAACTTATTTAACCTTTTTAACAAGGTGCATCCTACATCTATTTTGAAAAATAAAAGAAAAAGACGGATTGATATAGTACCAATATATTATTTAATCTTGGGTATGTCCCGACAATATTTACAGTGCTCAAGGACTTTCCAGTAACGTCCGCTTAAAGATGTAAGAAAAACAACTAATGGCTACCCCTATGCTACTCTTTCTCTAATAAAAGAATGCATTAATACTGGATGAAGGCTTCCTTAGCATTATTCACTGCAAATACGATAAATTCATTAGTCCACACGCAAAACCAACATGTGCCATCACCAATCATGTGCCACCAAAGCTAACTCCATTATAATACCACCGATAATAGCCATGCACAGAGTTTCGTTAGAAGTAGTATTCCGTGACTACCTGGAAAGAGCACCATCAAACATTGCTTGCTGAGTGTATTTCACACGGATTTTGTCCCTTTTCTTAAGCTGTTTGCTGAATCTTATTACCCGCTGGGCGGATAGAAAATAAATACTCGACAAAATATTTAACAAGCATCATAAATCGGATGCAAATTACGAAAAACACTCACGGGACACGAAAGATGTCACCAACCAATTGGAATGAACAAAATAATATTCATTCTTGAAATTAAGTGGTGAATCGTAACTAGCTTGCACATCTCGCCCTTACATTGATGCAAATCATAGAATCAAAAATACACAGTATCGCGCCCATCCACTGGGCTATTATATATCCCATGGGGGTAAGACCAGGAGTTTTTTCGTCTAAAATAAAACGACTGGAGAAAGAAAACAAGGATCCAATATACGAAGGAAGGGGAGGGATAGGAGGGGTAGGAGATGATGGGAGGGGATGAGGCCGCCGAGAATTCTTCACAGGAAGGTCATCGGAGACCTGAGCTGAAAGATTAGCGGAGTTGAAAGGGATGAGAAGGAACTGAGGGAATGAGGGGAAGGATAAAATGAGAGGGAGGGCTGGAGGAAGGAGACGGAGGTGTGAGGAGAAAGGAAGGTGGTTGGAAAGTCTTTGGATCAGGTAAAAAAAAAAGAAGGCGGATATTCTCTTTTATAAGGAAGCAACGGGGGAAGAGGAGGTGGACGAAGCGGAGGGAGGAGGTTCCCTCAATTCTCTTTATTTCTTGGATTCCATTCCATCTCTCGTTCCGCCGTCTAAAGCGACACTTCCTCCCCCTTCCCTCCATTATATTTCTTTATCCCCGACGTGGCATTCAACGTTTTTGCGACCGCTGCACCTTAAAAACCCCCCTCTTGCCACTTCGCTCAACCCCCAACCCTTGGGTCGAAGTAGTGCAACGACAATGAAAGCTAAAGTCCTGATCACAATTGGAAAAAGTAGTTTCATGACTCTCTCTGGAATTTCTCCTCGGTTTATTATAAGTTCAGGTCTCGGGAAATAGGTTAGCAATAGTATAGCTATGAAAGGTCCCGTTACGATTCATTCATATCGGGATAAAAATCACGCGCTCCAGTTGCACGATGATTGGAATTTTATTCATTTTGAGCGTGTATAATTCTTAGACCCATTAAAATAGAGTTTAATATCATTAGCCCTGAGGAGGTATCCGGCAAAGGAGAAGAAACGTCGGCTACTTTTTAACTACAAACGCGGATAACCCCAAAAACAGTTATTAGTCAGAGTTTAATATTTTTTATAAATACCTCTTGCAATATTTTAATGAAACAGACAAAAACCTCTTTATTTTTAAGATAAGTCACATCGTGATAGTAAAATCAGAGAACTATAGAGTAATGGGGAGTGATTTGAAACATCCTTTTGAGATATTGGATTATCTTACCAAATAAACTATTGATTTCCGGGTGATTTATTATCCCTGTATTAGACACTAAATGTATAAGTCAGCTGTATAGTAGCTTTGTAACTTCCCACATTTTGCACTTGTAATCACCACAATGAAGAGGCATGCGCAGCATATATGTTATTCTGTTTTCAATATAGTCTTGGCATGTTTTGCCATTTACCAAAGTATTTGTATAAAATATGCAGGGTCTGTCCCACGTGAAGATATTTTGGCGTCATAAGTTTTATGGCATGCAAATCTGCTATCTATCCTAGTGCTCTTTCCTAGTAAACTAGCTGATACTGGAGAAGATGTAGGAGTTAACAGGATTGGGAGGAAAGGCGAAGAGAAACCCGGCAATGACATTAGCCCAACCCAAGCCAAAGTATTTTAAGGCATATAGTCCCGTCCTTAGTACGTAGCAGTGTGCTTGAAATAGTCTCCAAATTAAGGATTCGCATGACATTAAAAATCTACCTCTGCAGGAATTCAAACCCAAGATCTTAAAATATAAAGACAGTACCTACTCAATCCAGCATACCAGCCTAATCTCTTTGATAGTCAAAAGATAGGATGATTCAATGTAAATTAGTAACTACAAACTCCATGACCATGGTTCCTTAAATGATTCTGTTTTCCTTTTTCTCACCAATAATATACCGTCCTGTCATTTGATTCACATCATAATTTCTCAATGTTTCCTACTGGTGAAACGTTTTCCGTGCACATAGAAGAGTAAGAGCAAGAAGTGTAAAATACGTAGTATGATAAAATAACCATTTTTGGGGTGCAAAATAATTTAATTAACATAAGGATATCGTGAATCACGGAAATCGGGCAGTAAAAATGGAAATCAATAATTCAGTTTCACAGAGAAATCGATTTTTGATTCGGTCGTCCGACAGACCTTTCCATTAACTTACGTGCTCCCAAGTTAGCTTTAATCGCTGATCACATTTAATCCTCCTCCACGTCCAACCTAAGTAGTACCACTTTAACATCTCAGCCTTTCACTGTTACCTGTTTTCACTAAGATGATCTCGATTATTGCCATCGGCGTGACCACGCTATCACCTCATGATCAGTAAGACTCGGATATTCTAAGCCGTACGCATAGCCTCCGTTGCCTCATTAATCCCAACTTTCCCTCACGAAGCTACGAACAAATCTCCTCGCATCATCCGCCTTCCACCTTTGCTACGCGCACAAATCAGTTACGTAACTTTATCTCGTCTCGGTAGGTTATAATTTTGCTCCTGAAAGTCGATTCACTCCAGTGCTCTCCTACCTCTGCACTGTATAGAATGATATAATAGCAGAGAGCCACGAAAATGACATGATTAATACAGAAAGTCCATTGGTAGAGTCATGATTAATTTTGAAGTATCGCTATTCATGGAAAGATAAGATGCATCTGGGCTCGGATGGTACGACATTCCAAAATTTTGCACCTATTCACGATGAATTTATCGTATAATTTGTAAATTATCAAATTTTCTGGCCAGACTTTGCTTTTAATTCACCATGTATGTGTTGAATGGTTTACCCTCAGTAAAAATGAGTCCTCATCACCCCCGAGATCCGAACATCCGACGCAGGGGTCGAGCGTAGGAAGTGGATGCCACACCAATCCGATACCCTGACAGTCGGTGGAGGTATCCCTCGGTTCTCTTGCAATCCATGCCTTTATCATCCGTCCCCTCTCCCCCTGCCAGCCTCCGTTTTACCCTCCTCCCATCCACATCGAATCCTCTTCCTCTCCCACTCTATCTCTCTATCCCACCTTCTCCTCCACGTCCCGTATCTTCCCATCTCTTTCTCCTCAACACACGCACTCGCCCCACCTCTTCCTCCCTTCATACTCCTACTGCGCCTCCCTTAATCCCTTATCCCATCTTCTTTTTTCCTTCCGTCTGTTTCCACACTGATACGTTTAATTAAAAGGCCCCTACCCCTCTACTCTCCTATCCTCCCCACCTATCTTCTTCAGCCATTCCTCCCCCACCATCTCCCTCGGCACCAGCCCTCACTCATTCTATCCGTCTCCTGTGTTCAGCTGATCCTTCTCTGTATGGCGGTTGTGGTGGTGCAGGCGGCCCGGAAAAGGAAGGAAGGCCCAAAGGAAGGAGTAGGTGCGGGTTCTGAGGGGAGAACGGGATGAGAGCGAGCGAGAGAGGTGGACAGTGGAAGGGGACAGAGGAGGGACTCCCGGTCTTTTCCTCAGGGTTTCGGCTTGTGTGGTCCAGCGGAGGATACGGGGGTGGGTATTGTGGGAGGGGAGAAAGGGTGTCGGGCTGGGAGGAAGAGACTATTCAACCCTCCCTCCACCACTTTGCCTCTCAGCTCAACCCCTCCCACAACCCCCTGTCTCGTTTTTCATCCCACTACCCACCTCCGTCTCTCTCTCTCTCTCTCTCTAACTCACACTCTCTCTCTCTCACTCTCTCTCTTTCTCTCTCTCTCCACGGCAGAGAGCTAATTTCTCGTAGTGATCGGGGACAATGATGTGATGGAAGTGCGAAAGGAAGTTTAAGGGAGAGGTGATGGAGGGTGGGAGTTGCCCGCGGGATTGGGGGCTGGGAGTGTCCGTTTCATCGGAGGAACGGGTGAGGGGGGAAGAGGTAGTGAGGGAGGAGGCTTTTGTTGGGCGAATGTGAGTGAGGGGTGCGGAAAATGCTGCTCCCGGCGGGAATTGAAGGTTTGGTTAGCAGCCAGAAGGATGGGAGTGGGTGAGGACGGAGGCGATGGTGAGGGCTTCCTGCGAAAGGATCCCATCAAAGGATGATTGATTGGACGTTATTTAATCGCGATAATCGATTCATTAACTCGCCCGGGCAACGCTCGCTTTTAACTCATTCTCACACGCTCACAGGTTCCACTCAAAAAGATTGCGTATCGTGTATCTGGGACTGAAATATATAATGCTCTAGATTTTCAAAAGCTTTGAAGTAAAAATCGTTAAATAACAGCTCAGTGTATTACTCCGTTAGTAAAATGTAGAAACTGTGACTATATCACCAGAAATATAGAGCTCACATAATTTTGCCGCTTACTTTAAATAGTAACCCGAGCGTTAGCTTATTGAGGAAAAGAAGGTAGTATATTCCAGATCTTTTATAATATACTCTATTCAGCACCAGACCAGCTTATATAACACAATAGAAGAAATTCCACCGAGAAAATTAAATCATACGCCTTAACCGGGATAACCGACCTTCAGCGGTTAACACCGTTAAGATTCTCACGGCAAGTTCGCAATCCTTCAATTTGTCATCTTATGCTACACTTTCCAGCAATTTATCTGAGTTTATTACATTGGTAAAAAAATAATTATCTTAGAAGCTATTTGCTACTCTAGACTTAGTAATATCATGATCATAATTTCTGCTGCACTCAGAGCTGCTAGTAGAAATAATCTATTTCTATAAGTAGGTACTGAATATGGAATGATCTGAAAGATATCATTTCGGGTAATTACATTTCATACAATACTACACCAGCTACAATTACAGTAATTGAGCAAAAATTTGATATGTACTTTTAGTGCTATACTCGTCACTTTTTCCTTCACAAAGCGGTTGCATATAGCACAAAAGAGGACAGAAACAACCGAGAAAAATAACGTATTTTCTCCAACGGAGCTTAATCATCGAGAGATTCACTTTAGATCCCCTGGCCTGCCGAAATGAGAGTTTAAGTAGGTAGTTGGCCTGCGAGGCATTAATGGAAACTCCACCTTGTAACGACTCTTGCTTTGGGTAGAGCTGTACCTTTTCCGGCGAAACACTGACCAAGGGTCGGCCGTTACTAATGCCTTCCCTTGTCCTCTACAGTACTCCTTTCCTCGGAGTGGAAGCCCACAAAGGCCACTGATTGGCTCTTCCAGGAAACTTCGTAGAAGGTATCTGAAGCGCGATAATGGAAATAATCTTCTATATTTTTTACTCTCTTCTAACACATGACTTTTTCTCATCGTCACCCTCACATTCCAGACTATTCTTCATCCAGTAATCGGATCTATCATGCCCTGTCTTCAATAGATGTCAAAAAAGAATCAATTCGAGTTCTTTGATCTCGAGTACCTCAATTTGCTTCTGTTTTCTTCCACTTGCCCCGTTGGTGAAATAGCGTTACGTGTCTAACCCATGTTGAATTGATTATTGTAAGAAAAAATTGTGAACTGATAGGTATTCCAGACTTAAAGCCATTATCTTAGATTGTTAGGTTCTAACAAAGCACGTAATGGGAATTAAATTATGCATAATCGTATTTTTCCATCAGAAGTATTCTTCTTCCCTCTTCCTTTTTGATGCTTTTTTTTAAGATGATATAGTTATAAAAAATGACATCACCAATGCATGAAGCATTTAGAACTTTTTTCTATTTCACAACATTACACTTATGCAGAGTATTCAATCGTTAATTTCCCACTTTCTCAACATTCCTTCCCTATAGTTCATTCTTTACGAATAGAAATGTTCTGTACCATGAAATTATTATGTGCACTTATACATCTAAATTCATAGAAAATAATTACTAACAACATCATACTTGGGTCAAGAAGCCTAGGAGATTCCTGACGCAGCTCTCCACTCGAATCTTCTATCGGCCAACCTCTTCATGTTGACGTAACTCCTCTCTTTTACATCCTTCACCACCTGATCTATATATCTCATCCGATGCCTGCCTTTTCCAATCTTCCTGTTCACTTTTCCCACGACGATTGTCTTTATCAGTCCATCGTGGCTAAAAATATGTCCGATTAAGTTAAGTCCCGTCTTCTTTTTAGAGTTTTCAGCAGACCTCTTTTCACCCACTCTTCTCAGGACATCTTCGTTTGTCACTCGGTCGATCCATTTTATCTTCATCATTCTTCTGTAGCACCACATTTCGAATGCTTCCATCCTTTTCTTCTACAATTACTAATGTAACGAAATTATTTGGTAAAAAAGGATTCGCTAAGGGGCTGTTTGCTTTTTGGGGACTTTACCTGATTACCAAGCTAATACTGGAAGAAAACGTGTAAGTAATCATTTTCATGAAATATTACGCCAATTATTGCCACTTACTTCATTACACAATCTTTCAATTTACTATACCTAATAATAGAGCAGACATGCTTTCTTTGATTTCCGTAGTTCTCAGATTTCCACATATTCGTGATCGATTTTCAAGTTTAATTGTTTTACTTTCTTCTTAAGCTTTCCTCGGGGTCCTTCGAATGGATCGCATTTATTTTCAGAACAAGGTACTCTTGAGTCCACACGACAGCTCAGCATTTAAAGAAAGAGGGAGTAGAGTGACTGGATTTTGACGCTTGAGGCGCGGAGGATAGGCGGGCAAAGATGGAAGGCAGGAGAGGGACAAGGAGGACGAGGGCAGAGCCTTCTTAATGGCTACCCTCAACTTAACTTCGCTCCAGCCTTTGCCTATCCACCACAGAAAATAACTCATCGGGGTCTTAGATTGCCTTCCATCTAACCCCCTCACCCTTATGTTTTCCCCCCTTCCATCAGGCAGCGGTATAACTTTCCCACCCCTTCCCTTTTTCCCCGCCAAACCCATCGGCCCATCTTGGCACACGTTCAGCGACCAATTAGGCGTCGGTTGGCCCCGAGGCAAGATACAAGGCCCCCAAGAAGGCCCCGTCAATCATGCGGCAACCTGGATGAAGGGATGGGGACTGAATCTGAGGCGGGGGAGGGGGGGAGGTTGGAAGGAGGCGAGATCTTTGGGAGAGGGATGGAGGAGGGGGTGGACGGGAGGAGAGAGAGGAATAGGGGATGAAATGGGGTGGGAACGAGACGTATGGGAGAAGGAAGCGGAACTGAGGATTCGAAGGGGTGCAACGGAGGGGAGGCGAAAGGATATCCTCGCACTATGTCGACCCAGGATAGGAGGAGGAGGTAAGAAATTGAGCAAACTTCGGGTCGTATTAAGGAGGCGAAATTGGGAGCTGGAGGGGGGTAGGGGCTTCCGAGGGAAAGGGCTTGCGATGGGGTGGAGGAATCTTCTCTGAGGTGTGGGTGGGTGAGTGGTCGCGTCAAAGAGTCTGCGCCGCTCATTAATTTTGCGTAATCTTGGACGAGGGGGATTGTTACGGAGATCAAGTAAGTTGCGCGTCCCTCCATCTTGAGGGTGTGCCTCTCCCTCGGCCCCTCTCCTTTGGCTGGTACACGCACACATCGAACGTGGGGGTGAGAGAGGGCCAAGAGGGAGCAGCCGCGAGAGGACAAAGTGGACGCGTGATGAGATGAGTTCACGGGGAGCGCCAATGTAATTCCACATTCCACTCCAGGGTGGATTCAATGCACTACACTGCACTGCAATTGGATAAACAACTAACTTCGTCCAAAGCCTAACGGGTGCATATATATACCCTACCTACACAGAGTGGAATTCTCCGGATCGAAGTTAAATAAGACTAATAATAATAATTTGATAGGTCACTGAAACTGATGTGAAAGTACGCCCCACTTAAAATTGATTGATTGCCCTAATCATCATATAATACAATATACCGTGCATTTGAGTTACTATCCTGCGGCCAGGATAGTTACTGCCCCATTTATTCTCCAATAAAGGCGTCTGCCATGCTCTTTCCTGGCAGCTTATATCATTTTTCACCAAAGTTCAATTTCACTTGACAGTCGCAGAACAAAAAGGTCTCCTGTCTAAAAAATAGACAAAAGGACCAGTTTGAACTTTGCACACCACTATGTTACAAAGGATTTCCAATCCAAAGTAAGAAATACGTAAATAATTACTTTTACGTTGAATTTAAATGAATTATTTTTAATACATTTCCGTTTATCCATTTCTTTAGTGTAAATATAATAGTAATATTTAGCAGAGTTAAAATTTCAATATTGGTGCATGAAAATGCGTACGTTCCGTATTATTCACCTCCAACCACACGCCATCGATGAGACGAGTAGGGTTCTCAGTAGATAGATGAAATAGATACAATATCTCAATGCGCTGGAAATTCGACCTCCGTACATGTTCCATGGATTAGAAACAATAATATTGATACATAATAATGACGACTAAGATTATTAATTGCTAAATGCATCAATGCAACCCGTGAAAATTCGCCAACTGTTACTTTATTTCCTTAGCGCCACTATTTCTCTTTAGGTACAATGGGATATGAATATTTTGAAATTTTCTCTAGCCTTTATTGGTTAGAACAACTAGAATTGAAAACAAAATGTTTCCTTTCCTTTCCATTCCCTTATTCTTTTGATTCATTCCAAGTTCTCATTGTATATTCTATCATTTGTTTACTATTTTTTAATTTTAATTTTATGCATGCCTTTAAGATGGAACTCATATATTGATAACTTACCCTCTTACCAATTGAAAGTTATACTTTACATTTATATCAGTTGCGTAACGAGGGCCAATTAATGTTGATGAGTTCGGAAAAATGGTTGCTCATGTGAAACGCGAAGTTAAAAAATATGAAAATGTTGTAGTGGTAAATATTAATAATTTAAAGAAAAGCATATAATTTACAATGTTATAACGATTGTGACTGGCATTAAACATTATACAGCTCAAGACAGTAATATTTTGGCCTTTCAGTCTTTCTAGTTATTTTCTGCGCGTTCATATTTTTCGCAATAACACCTTCCAATCACATTATGATAGTTTTTCTCGTTCTCGTAGGTAACGACATTCGGAAAACTACTTGAACTTAGATTATATGGTGAGAATCCTCTTTATAGTATCGGCCTGCGGAGCAATGCGTCATTTAGTCAATATTTTATTGTACTTTGTATCCTTCTTCGGTCGTATCGGAATTATATTGCTTCTACCGTTGATATTTCATCCAAAGATCCACGAATCACAGGTACTCCATTCATATTTTGAAAAAATTTTATCGGCTCGAAAAAGATGTGTTTTACGAGTCGGCTGTGTTAACTGTCTCAATCGCTACTGTCATATGTTAAGCATTTACGTTTTCTTTTGACTAAAGTTATCATTCTCAAACTTACTCTAATACATTCCTGGAGCGTATTTGGTGGCTTTATTCTATGGTTGAGCAATCTACGTTATAAACATGTCTCTTAGTCACTGAGACCTATAGATTCCACTTCGTACGTTAAAATATATAATGTTGTTTTAGTTAGCCTACCAGTTCCTGAAGCGTTGCCTTTCGATTCACATTACTAAACATAATTATTCCCAATAACTAACTCTTATTCTTAATAATCACGTTTTTCACAAAACCTATGCTTCATAAACATATATTGTGGTGAGATAACAGGAAATTTTGCAAAATTGGTGAAAACATTACAAATCACCTTCTGCTCTGACACTTTCAATACCCAATATGGATCTCAATCACCAACCCACTAGTTACAGTGACCTCAGGGTATTTTCTTTCCCCATGCATTCCAGAATATCCAGTTCAGATCGCTGGCATGGAACCACATTTTCCAAGTTCCAAACAGAAATATAAAGAAGACATTTAAACAAGATGGCATTATATAGCGTAGGAGCACACACCACACAGTTTACCTCCTTGAGTTAAAACGAAACCAAAAGATAGTTAACTGCACATTTTCCGCTAAATATTATACCTTGACGATAGAAATAAATCTCTCACCTCGTAATGCCTAGTTTTCAACTGCATTAGAAATTAAGTTACCTCACATCACTCAATGCAAATCTTGACGGGAACCGGATACAAGGTGTACCATTCACTTGCCGCATGCCAAGTGAATGGTACACAGACTCGCTATACGTCAACTACTGTTTTAGAGGTTATGCCATAGATCACCAAGATTTATGAACACAACTCCTAGTTTTCAGCAGTTCTTTCCTTCAGAAACTCCCAGCATGAAGGATGATAATCAATCTGATTGATGATGATAGACATGAGTTGGTCAAACGTATTTTCTATAATAAAATTAATATTAGAACAAATACAACCTTCGCCTTATTTTTGTAGCTAGCGTGGATTTCTAAATAAATGGTAGATTTACAAATTACTTCTCCAAGATATATTATTACTCCGATTTAAGTTCAATCATAAAATGCCTCAGTATCTTAATTATAGCAATTATAGAAAATATAGACACTCGCCAATAACTATTGTTTCTTAGGATCAACCGTATATGATTCTGAGTGACTGTATTGACTGAACTATTAGTTACTCAAAAAAAGGTCCGAAAAATAATGAAAAGTGATCATAGCAAGCTACATTGGAGACAAAACTGTTTTCATTAAGTGAAGAATTCGGTAAATCGGTATGAAGTCGATAAACAGATATCTTTATTATATATTTCCTTTTACCTAACACATTTGCGGCCTTGGCAGAGGGAAATGTTTCCTTCAGGTTTTAGACACACTTTTGCTTATATATGTTGCGTAATTATCATGTCATGTAGCCGAAGGGTAGACAAAATATCCATACTAAGTTTACTACACATATTCCTGTCACTTGGAAACGGGGCTTAGGTTGCCAAGATGAAAATATACTAAGTTATTTAGGCTCAATAGTGAATTCCTGATATGGCAAAAGCCTAACATATCCATGAAATGATTTTGAATCACAAAATATATATTTGGTTTTTCATAAAATAGGTATAATATGTATGAGACGTGGAATCCTAAATTTAAAATCAACATTTCTAAAAAAACTATATTGCCACGAGATGGGAAAAGATAATTTTGCCAAAGACAGAATAATCCTTTAAATAGACAAGGCAAAGGAATAATCCTTTATATAGTTACAGCATTTATAGGCATGTGCATACTTTTGACATTTGATTTTTTTAGATATTTTCCCTAGTCTTTATTCGTCTGTAGAATAAATCGTCGTAAAATGCAATGCCTAAGTGAGAATTTTCATTGTTAAGTATCATCAGACGATAGGACACTCGGCCCAAACCTTTTATCCTAAATAATTACATCAATTAGTTTTACGAAAGAAATAAGATAATCATCTACTTCTCTCCACTGCATAGTCACGTTTTTTTCAGTCGCGTCAATCAAAGTCATCCCCAGTAACACTATAAGCTCATGTCTAACATTATATCCTATTTCCACCCAAATCTTCAGCCCCACCCTACCCATTCACACGGCCCAATGCCCCTGAACCTTCCCTTCCTTCTGACACAGGCTAGCATCGCTCCACCCCACTCTTAAACGTAACCTCTGTTCTTTCGCTCGGTTTCTTTCAGATGCTCCTTACGTTTTCACTCCGTTGGTCTTGTCATCGAGAGAGGTCACGCGATCCAAATTATAAGGCTGAACAAAGAAAAGCGCCAGGAAACATTTTTTGGTCGGCTAGAAGCTACTCATAACGATTGGAGACCAGTGTAAATATATGTTATAGGTTCGGATGTCATACTTTTGAACTTTGGAAAACATGGGTTAGTGATGGTAAAAAGTACAAGAGAGCAATTGCGTACATCCATACTTTTGTTTCCAGATGAGATATAGGGTTTAACTATCAGTCACAAAAACTTGACTTTCACCCATTAATCCTGAAGTAATTACGCATACATCTGTTGATACTGTATTGAAAGTTATATTGGCAGTATATCCCATGTCATCAAGAGTAACGTATCAGTCGCATTTATAATGAGAAAGACTTAAGAATGCGATAAAAAGGCGGGGAAAAAACTGGTGCTCATAACTCCAATTTAAAGTATGTACTTTTAAAATTTCATTTACATACATGTGATTCAATTATACACATAACACTCATGCCCTAATACAAAGTTCCTAAACTATTGGTTCCAACTCCACTGAGGGTATTGGAAGACGTTCAAGGGATTGTGATGAATTAAGAAATAATCATTTGATATTGTATGTGCAGTTGTAGTGTAGTGTCAACTCATAATCACGATAAACTTATGGATCACGAGAGGTGGCGAGATCACGAGGATCTATGGCTTCGGGGTGGTATTTAAAAGACGGTTACGTACCCATTGCATATAATAGGCATATTGCCACAGCCAAAGTATAACAGGCAAGATTGGAAAATGACATATAGAAATAAGTAGCCGCTCGATACCATTATATGAGATTTTACTTCACTTGTAAAAATGTTGGATATTGTTGTTAAAACCATTTATGCAATAACTTATCTGAAATTTAATAGAGGTTATATTTTGGAGAAACTGAGCCAGCGAATCAATAGATGTTGTGGCACTAAAACTTCATTGAAACCACGCTGCGTTTTAAAATTTCTTTCCATAGTCACTCACTATAATGAAGGGAAAATATAGTAATCGGCCGGGACGGGATTGTAATACTATTATGTAGTACAGCATGGTTAATAATACCGTCAATAATTAATACATATTTGAGGGTGGACGGTAAAGAATCAAAGATATCCATCTCACACTAAAAATGTAAGAGATCTTGCCTATGAAAGTAATGTGCTATTTATTTTAATCATGCGAATTATGCACGATTTTTTTAGTCCAGAGAATGTGAAACGTATGCCCGAAGACTAACTGTGACAGGCACCTATTTCAAGAGTTTTTACCGCAATATCAATACAGAAAAATAATCATCCACTCTTCATCTTTAATAGACAAGGCCATGTAACAGTGTGTCCTCGATTTGGGAATTAGCTGACGAAGAGCACACATATTTTAAAAGAAAACAACTGCTCAAATCAAAAATTTTCAATAAATGGAAGTAAGGAATTTTTACTTTTGACATCTTTATATATCATAAACATATATATGCAACAATAATTATTCTTTAAGAAAGATGCAAACATTGTTTATTTGTAAACAATAGCAGGAATAAAAGGGCACTGCAAATGGTAAAGAGCATACTATTTCCTTCCCTTTTCAACAGTAGGTACAATGACTAATTCTTAGATAGTACCATGTAATTCATTGCTATTCAAAATGTTTACATGCTATATTTCACGATGAGAAGCGAAAAAAGGTTCATGATCGTCATCGTTCTCGATCTATTCGGAGCACAACGCTGGAGAAAATAAAACGCTTTAATTTAGGGGCACAATATCACTAGCATGACACACATTTTAGCACAAATTAATTTTTAACTAAGCACGCAGTGTTTATGAACGCTTCCATATGTAACTATCCTAACGCTGTAATATGTCGTTACCTCCACAAATATTCTGGCGTGTTCCATAGGCACTGGTTTGAGATGCCATCAGCACCATCTAGCATCTTTCAATAGTTACGAGGCTGAATGGAGAAATGGGAAATTAGAAGCAACAAGAGCTTTCGGGAAAAAGCTCTCAAGAGTTTATAAAAGAAATTTTTCGTGGGAATCGCTTTTCTCCCACAACGTGTTCAACGAAGCGAAAAAAAATACAAGGAGACCTTTTTTTGTCGGCGTGTGGGCGTGATCTTGAAAGCGTCAGGTGAGGGAGGTAAAGAAGCGGATCGTTATTATAAAACTACCGCCCTTTCGGCCCCCTTTCCGCTCCCCTCACCCTTCAACCCCCGCTCACTGAATCCTCACCCCCCCCTTTTCAACCGCCCCTCTTCCTCACCTCCCTCACTCTATTTTGAACGTCACAGCCATTTCCTTCCCTGTGTCTCGCTGGGCACTCACTCTCCCTCTCGCTCCATCGCCTACCGCTCTTCAACTCTTTCTCTCAAGCCAGCCACTTCTCTTTTTTTTCCTTTTGAGAGAAAAATAGACGCTTGAAAGCCTTCACTTGTTCCCTAGAAAATTTTTCGATCCACAGGAAAACGTGTAATTAACTCATTCCCCTTGGCCATTCTTCTTCTTCCGCAGACATTTTTCACAGACGATCGTCTTCTTAGCTTTTCCACGACCCAAAGGAACCATACCTCCTCAAAATTTTCCTCAGAATGCTCTATAATATTAAAGTAAAATACGAATTTTATCGTCAAATCTAGTCCTTGGGATGAAAAGCATTTATACGCAGGATTATATGCGAGGCATCAATTATTTGTTAACCACTTCTTTACAAGGAATTAAAATCATTGATGTAAATGGTACCTTTAGATTGTTCGAAAATGATTTTACCCTGAACTTAGATACGAAGGACGATGTGAAATTAAAATTGACAAAATATCGAAACATTAGTAGTACTTTATCTCTGATGACAACGAAGTCTGATCTTTCCCTCCATGATTGCTTCCTTTGCAAGAATCAATATCGTTAACCATTACATTATACAACAAGATAATCGAGTATTAATTTTAAAAAGTCATGTCTACCAAAGGAGACGCAAAGGTGCTTATACACGCTCCTCACACTCAAGCTCCAAGCAATTGGTACAAGGTTTCAGTCATATCTGCGTAATTTAATATTATATAATGCAAAGTACTCAAATATAATGGAAAGGTAAAATCGATCATAACCTCGAGACTCGACTATTTGGAAAGTACATAAAATAAATAAGGTAAAATTATGGAAATATTTCTTTGCAATAAAATCATAAATTGACTTTATTAGAAAGATTTTTGTAGCATAGTAAAAGACCTTTTTTTCAGCAATTTCGAAAAATATTACCTCATCGCCATTACTTCCTATTCGTAACGTATCCGATTCATCGACGTTCCCACTCCAAACATTAAGTATTACGCAGGTATATATTTTGATATGATGAATATTCGCTACGAAAAAAAGACCTATCTATTTGTAAATGGGAAATCCCACCTCACTGTGAAATCTTTTGTGTCGATTTTATATTTTTTTAAATAGAAAAAATCTCTACAGAAGAGCGGGGTGAGATTCCAGGAACCAGATGACAGGAATTTAATCAGTTCCGGATTAAGGCGAGTTTCCTCTTTTCACTTCACTCAGATTTTGGAATAAATGGAATAAAATTTTACACGATGGGCGGGGAAAAAAGGCATTCAAATTAAACGCCCCGAATCGAATACGGTTGCATACCGTGGATTTACGTAACTGCTAGCGTAACCCCGTAGAGATTATTTGAAGGTCCTTTTACACCGCATGAAGAGTTTTCAATACATTCATATAATGCTGGAATAGCGTTTTTTCACTAGTACTAGAAGTACTAAATTTGTGATTACATTATTTTGAATAATATTAAATGTTAACTAGTCATTGTTTAGTTATTTTCTTAAGTCAAAAATAAAACGAGAGAACAGAAGTGGATGAAAATAGTTATTCTAATCTGTATCTTCACGATCTCATGCATTTTGGAGCGTAGTGTGAATACTAATATTTTCCCAGAAATTATGTTAAATAATGCCAGAACTCGTGAAACCTGATAGGATTTGACTTAAATTTATAGGTAGATATATACGATGAGTGATACTATTGGCATAAACCAGGAATACTAGCAATATTTCGGACGAATACTAATTCTGTTCCCGATAGGAATTAAATTGTAATCCTTATAAGTCATCTATATGGTAAAAAAAAACTCTCTACAGAAAAAAATACACCTTACCAGAGAAAATTGTAGAAAAGCATACTTGAATAACGATCAGTCTATTAGTGCTTTCCTGGAAACACAAAACATGTGAACGATGAAAGACAACAAGAACAGAATGGAATGATGATGGAAATTATTTTTCACGCACCTGAATGCAAGATTGAAATAAAACTTCTGCTTCTACATATTTTTACAAAGGCTTATCTTTTTCCTCCTTGCATTTTTGCTATCCCTCTGATGGAATTTTCTTACACTATGGAATGTTTTACGCTTCTTGGAACCTTGCTTCTACATTATGATTCTTGGCGACCCATACTGGTGCATGCGATGTAGCACCAATCAAAATTACCTTTGGGCCCAGTCACAGGCAATTTACTCCTTGTAACGTAATCGTAACCTGCTCACACAAAATATTACCTTATAATTTGAAAACACTCTCTGTGACAGCGCCACATAGAAGAACACAACTGGAGAAGTATATAAAAGGGAAGGGGTATAAAACTCCTCTCTTTTTTATCCACCACGCCAAAATAAAACGTACTGGTCCAATAATTTCCACACCTACTCAGACTATAGCAAAGCACATCAAAATCTTTCTCATCGCTCCCTGTCCGGCCTAAAGAACTTAAAAAGGCCGTAACCTTTTTCCCGGCTCAAAAACTGCCTATCATAGGGCGATATCTCGTCGGCAACAAGAATGATGCTTAAGTCGTAACAAAATTACGCCGTTTCCGGTCCAAACTTTTAAAAGCTTGAGAGATAAATGATTGGTGCTTTAAAGGTGGATGGTGAGAACCAGAGGCCGATGGGAGAGGTCAAAATAAAAACAAAATCCGACGATCGTCGGCCAAAAAGATCGTTCACTGATTGGTCACACTGAACAAATCATTCAAAATGCCTCCTCAAGAGTTTTCTCAGCAGGTGTAAGGGTTCAGAGCTAAACATACTATCAATCTTGAATGTAAACTCGGCGGGTAGGATTTCTTTTGTGGTCTTCGTGGTGTTATTTTACAGATTTTTCTTTTGTTTCAAATCCCCATCGTCTCCCATCCTCCCATTAGCCATTCAAACTAGTGCCTTTTCCAAGACGCTCATCTTGTTTCTGATATTACAAGCAACATTACTGTCATGATTTTTTGGGATTCCACTAATAAAATAATATATCTACAACACACGAAAGTAGTGGTAACAATGTTCGAAGGCGTCTTCAATGCTTGGGTAAAATTTTAATTTTCATGTTTTTATGATAATGGCTTCGTTTCTCTAGTATCTCTGCTTTCTCTAGTATGACCTTCCTAGTATCATGCAAACCACATAAGTGCTAAGGATAGAACAACTACAACATATACACTACGTTAATGCAATTAAATTATACGCTGATGTATAGTAAAAGTGGTAATAAACAGTGAACAGTATTGATACTAAATTGCCCCTTCCAACTCATATCCCCAGATTTACCTACGGTAAGACAGTTTTAGAATAAAATCTCCACAAAATTGATGAAAATGAAGTAAAATTAAAAAAAAGGTTCGATGATAAGTATCGTTTATGAAGATAAAATTGAAAATCATATGAGCTAATATTGCGACTGAACTGAGCATCTGTGAATAGAACCACGGAGAGGTTTCAATGTGACAAAAAGGGAAGACACAGAGGTGACAAAACGGGTTTCAATACATAATACCGTGCATTATAAAGGTGTTTAAGTGGTCTCCACTAAGTAAAACCTTTACCACAATTCCAGTTCGTTGAACTTAAATTTGCTAAGCAGAGTTTTAACTGCGGGGCATATCAGTGCGAGTAAACTTCATCAGTCCTCTTTGCCCCTACTTCTTCAGCCTCGCCCCGGACTCAAACCCTCCTCCGCGTCTGCCCTTCCTCCACCTCCGAATCTAATTCCTTCCCTCACGGCGTCCCAGCGGAGGCCGTGGTGCCTCAACGCGCCGTGAGAGCACACCCACAGCTTCATGTCGCCGCTATTTTATGGTTTCCCAGCGTCCTCCACGATGATACACAAGGACCAATAAAATAATGCTTGAGGACGTCCCATGAAAGACCTTCACGTGAGAGGGGTGTGGGGGACGGAGGTGTCACGTGGTCACTCCCCCACCCCCTCATCCCACACTCTCCTTTTTTCGACCTCCACTTGGCCCCTTAACAACGAACACCTACTGGCGAACTAAACTCAACATCCTCATTCGACCCTTGTCTTTTCGTTCAACACTCTTAAATCTTATCATTTCTACTCCCCTCTCCACCCCACCTCCCCCTACAGACTTGCCCACCCACCTCATTCTCGCACCTCGTATAACTCCTTTCATCCTTCACCCCTCCCGCGTCGAAATTTCCCGCGCAAATGCTTGTTCCCTCCGCATATCCCTCTCATTCTTTATTGGGCATTACACCAGTATTTCTTCCCTCTTGTTACTCGATCTTTACCCACGCCTGTCGACGACTTCCTTTGCTCTCTGTAATCGTGCATGAGGTGTCCGTGGACGCAAGTCTAAGATGTAATTCTCGATACTACGTGCGGCGTAATATCTCGAGAACCCAATTAGATAATTCCTCATGCTTAAGTTGCCCCGTGGGATAAGCAGGAACTGGAATCGTAGGTCAAAAATAGCCCTTTTCATTTGAAGAAATCAACGTACCAATATACCTAAATAGCTCATAAAATGGACAGCGCTCATACCAATAATATTACTCTTCAAATATTGTCACCGGTAAAAATTGACATAACATTCAATTATACAGCACCCACTTAACATTTGAGCTTATTTTGGTACCGATAACGGTTTTTGCGAATGGCTGATAACTTAACCTGCACAATATTTCTAAATGACCAAAGTGAGATGCAATGAAGTACTACCGAAAGAATTTCCATTATTATTGACCTGTAAAATTAGAGTGCTTTTTATTTATGATGATTCATTAATCCTTTTAATATCGAATATTTATAAAAACAAAACCCATCCTGAAATCGGGAATATACTACACCATGGTACATAGTCATGTGGTTACATAGCTAAGTGCGTGGAACTGAAGCAGGGATATAAAAAGCTTACTTTAGAAGTAAATTTAAAAATCAGCACTAACAGCAATATCTTATCAGAGAATTGTCGATGCAGTTGAGCTTAATAGAATGAAGTTAAACCCCTTCTTTTGCCCAATCCTAAGAAACATCGGTATGATAAGCACATCAAGTCAATTATTAAATGAGCAAATTTGTGGCTCAAGCCCACATTCAAAAGGTTTTTCGTCTCTATGATTCAATATGGTTGCCAATATAATGACCTAACGACTCTTCCAGACGAAATACACCTAGAATGAATTCTATTTAGACTAAAATCCACGATCAGGGAGAATATGACCGGGCAAATACTATAAATAAGACGACCCATAGATAAATATCAAAATGAACCATCACGCCCACAGTATATGTCCGCGAAAAAAATAAACTTTTAAACGCGCACCCCATAAAACGTACCTCCTGCCGATTACAAATGACGCTTGCTCATTCATTGCAGAGTCCTTTCCCGCAACCTCCCTCCGTCTCTCCCCCTCCTTTTCCTCCACCCCCTTCCCCTTCACCGGGTACCCACCGAACATTCACAACGCACGCCATGAGAACCGCCCGTCCCACCCATTCATCTGGATAGAGTTGCGCTTGGGCACGCCGCCTGCCCATACCCATCCACCTCGCTCGACCTCCAGCCCAACCAATCCCCCTCCCTCTCACAGTTCCATCCTCACAGCCTCCTCACCCTCCACTCACACCCACCCCGTCTCCCATTGCCCCCACACCAATTTTTCCCTCTTCCGTAACCGAGTCCGCGGGCTTTAATTAATTTTTTTTCCAGCCAACAATCGCTTCCCACACTTCATACATGCCGCCTAGAACC
This sequence comes from Platycnemis pennipes, assembly GCA_933228895.1. Taxonomy (NCBI): domain Eukaryota; kingdom Metazoa; phylum Arthropoda; class Insecta; order Odonata; family Platycnemididae; genus Platycnemis; species Platycnemis pennipes. Next base: position 119,963,958 of record OW121850.1, read on the forward strand.
ATCCCGTCTTTTTTACCAATCCCCCTCCATAAATCTCTCCACACCCGAGTGCTAAAACCATCGTTAACATAGCGCGATATTGATTTTACCCGGATCCATTCACGTCGTCGACAATTAGTCAGCTTCCTTCCACGTCATTTGGTGGAGGCGGTTGTACAGGTTTCCGTAACGACGCGGACGAAGGGAGATGGCGTCTAAAGATATGACATCGGATATGGCATCTGATGTGAGTACCGTAGTTGAAGGCTTGAAAGAAAACAGCAAATGACTATTACCATTTAAATGCACGAAGTGGGCGATGGCTATGGAAATTGCCTCGCAGCAGCATTTCGCGCACAGGAATAAACAGATCACTTTCTTTTAAGGAGGGGTTACTTGAGGTGGTTAGTCGTTGAAAATAGTAATCAAAGGTAATAAAGGAATCATACTAAATTTTAAATATACATATTTACTACACACATATACTAATTTTAGTGCACCCAGGAACATGATAGTTTAACTAAAATAATTGGCATAACATACCCTCCTCGAAAAATAATTCAGATACTAAGCACGTTCTTGAATGAACACCAGTTTTGAAAAATCAGTAGCTTTAAAGACATTACAAACGAAAATAATGGGAAAAGAATTTGAGGAAAATAATAAAATCTATACATTTTTGCCTCCGATATCAAATTTATACTTTGCAAGAAGAATCGCTCTCACAATCTTAGGAGGGATATAAACAGACCACGGTATTCCCTTTTGCCTCTGAATTAGTTGCGAGTGAATCAAATGTATAAAATCCAATGGCTGATGATGCCATATAGGGCAATGGAGCACATAGCAGTCGATCTCTTCTTGCAAGAGAAGGAAAAGTTCGATCGCGTAAACCGAGTCAGTATGATTTTTTTAAAATATCAAAGTTATATAGTATGCAATGAGAGCCGCTTGCTAAGAAACTTGAGCTGGAAATATTTAAGGCGATGCTGGAATCGGTGGAAATGGAATGGACTGGTAGTCGTTCGTTTTCCATCACGCCCTCCAGCGGCACTTACGGAGGAGGGTCTTACGATGAAGGCATGAGAGGAAAACGAGGAAGAAATCACGGCGAGGTAAATTAAATAAAGGGAAATGATCACATTTTTAAGCAAGAAAACCTTCGTGGGAGATGAGATGACGGAGTGGATGAAACGGATTGGTGCAGCAGAGGTAAAAAAAAGTTGAGAACAAGACGAGGCGAGGAGCATGTAAGTTTTCATCGTCGAACGCAATGGAGCAAGGCGAGCCAACGGAGAAGACACACAGTCGTGAATAGCGAGTCATAAAAATAAAATATGCATGCTTACGCCTCAAAGAGAAAAATACCAGCATTTAGGGGCATCGCTCATAATCATATGAGACAGATGGACACACCGATGACTAATAGCGGGTGAGTCCATTTATAATCATGTTATTCATTAAATTAAAAATATCAAAGTAGAATAAAACGAATAACCATGAAATTACAAGGAGATAGCTACCTATATATACCTATTCTGTAACGGGAGGTTAATTTCCTTTTCTTTCACATATTCGCGGGTTTTATTGATTAGCCACCTGTTTTGTCAAACTATGTGGCTAACACCAAAGGTTAATTTGGCTCTCACCATTAATGCAATTTGATAGCCTAATTGCGTGAAGCGTCCAGGGGTCTTTTGATGCGTTTTTACCGAAAACTCTACCTTACAGACACAAATACTTGACCAGTGTGTTTCACAAATTTCAATGAGAGCAATTAACTATTAGCATTTGCTTTTATTTGTTTATAACCTAAGTATTCAACTGCCTAAAGTTCGGTAAAATCCTAGAAGGCTGTTATTTACCAACTTAGTGCAATTTCTATAGATCATGGAACTGGGCAATTGCAGATCATGACAAGCAACATAAAGGTTATATATTTCTGAAAAATACTTTTTCTTCATTTCATAATTCCATTGGTTTTATGCATACCCTATTATTATAAAAATTTAAAAACGCACAATGGTGATAATAGACGTAAAAAAGATAAACATATGAGCAGGAAATTGAGGAGAAACGCATTTGAAGTCAAACACAACGCATGTTGGGAATATGAATGATTTCTAGTTATCACTGGGAAAATTTTCATCTAAGTTGGCATTTTGATCACGGGTCTTCAGTTTTTAGGGCTAGAGTGCTCACTGATATGCACGTACTTCCACTTTGTACATGAAAAATGACACAAACTGAGAGGAAAACCTCGGGCATGGCTCTCATAAACACATTACGTGAACGACTTTGGTCTAAGTATATAGATGCGGAATGAGACGTCGCTCTCAACTTTGAGATTGTTTTAAAGCAGTAGGAATAAAAAAACCTCCCCTCACGGATGCCATTCGAAATTTTATGCGTCCCGTCGTTTTATTCTAAGGACGCCCCTCTGAGGTGAAGACAGAAATGGGATTCTTTTCCATTCTATCTCTTGCTCCATCTTTCCACCAGAGCCCTGGCTGACGTGGTTGAACCGAAAGGACAAGCTAATATTTTAAAGCATCGGGCTCAACTCGCCTTTGTCTCTTCGGCTGTAATTAGGAGAAATTTGACCAGCCACTTATGACAGTGGGAGTGAGCGCATCTCCGATTTCCAAGAAACGAATAAAAGAAAACTAACAATATCAACGATTGGCCCACCTGAAAAACACCATTTTTGTATTTCATATAAAATCTACGGTTAGAATGGTAGATAACAAAATATATAACAGGCAAATACCCTCATTTATAACTTGGAATATACTATCGATGAAAATCAGTATCTAAGACAACACACAGGTTATTTTTTATTTGCTACTTTCAAAGGTCATTTTACTACAGCGTAGATTCTAGAGCATATCAATCCAATAGTGTGAAAAAATCCTGAGAAGGATTAAAATTGTACTATGGAACTTCACCAACAAGGCAAATTGAGTGAAAAAATAACACAGTGATAGGTTAATTACATGGCGATACGTTTTCTTTAGTTGGGAAAACATTGGAACTCTGTGTTCGAACATTCCTGCGAGTCGAAGTTATGTCGTTTTATAAGAACAGATTAGTGATAATAAAAGGTCCAAAATAGATAGTATGCCACTTTCGATTAAAATGTGTGAGCCATTTTATCAGCTTAGGGAGAGGATAAGCGGTACTTATCAGATAATAACTATTTAATACTTTACGAAATTTCAATGCATGCATTTAATTTGAAGGTGAATTTAAAGGTCATGCAATCGATCTAGCAGTTCATCAGCAAGGGAGTTTTATTTATTAGAATTCATGAGGTAAATTACTGACCAATGGATGAGCGTACTCAGAAGATCTCTGCGCTAAAATCTAAAATTATTATAAGAGGTATTTGTTCCATATCAATCCATCTCTGATTCCAATTAAAACATTTCTGTAATTACAAAAAATAAAGTTTAGAAATTAAAATTAAAAATCATGAAACGAGGATTAATATCTACAATTAGCATAATCGTGCGATTGTGAAGGCGCCTCACGGTCCAAACTAACATTTTCAATGGTTTATTTCCATGCTGCAGTACAAACCCGCAAATTCCAAATACCCGCAAATTCCAAATGACGCCTTCCAACTAGACTCCCCACGCCTTTTTTTCTCCCCCACAGCTCAATTTGCCACCCTTGGTGAACCTCTACCGTCAAGAGCACTCGACCCCCTATTTCCCTGCCACGTCATTACCTCCCCATTCACCCCTAATTTCAAGCAAATGACAAATCTAACCGCAAGGGTTCGGAAGATTGATGGATATTGAAGGATGCAGGTAGATCGAAAGAGAGAGAAGAGAAAGGGAAATGAGAGAGGTGAAGGGAAAGGGCAATATGCAATTAGGATTATTACCACCTTATGCTACTTTGAAAAACTGTTTCATTAGAATCAGTTGACTTCTAGTATATGCATAATCTTTAACCAACCCTACGTTGAATGGCAGGAAGGGAGTTCGGATAGAAAAGAGAAAGAATGGGGGAGGGATTTCACTGTCTGAATCACGAAAGGACCAGTTAAAGCCTTTCCCATCTCAATATTATTACGGACAAAAGGCAATCTTGATACAATAGTTTTAACTTTAATTCACATAATTGCATACTAGTAGCTTATAAGTAGTATTTTCAATATTTTTAAACAAATATTATTGAAATACAGTTACCACTTCCAGGTTTAGTATTCATTTCTTTATCAAAGCTGAAAAAATCTGGGTTGGAAAACTAATGCAAAGTGCCCATGAAAAGTAGCAGAAAATTACTCTCCAAAAACAACTATAAAGTCAAATAAATGAAAATGTTACGCAACGTGCAATCAGAAGAGTATTTGTATAGGTTAACGTTCACTCTATAAAATTATTCAGTGTAATAACTTATGATGTAATATTTTTCACGAAGAAAGGAAAAAAGAAATATTAATTTCTTCATTGTAGCCAAATATCATGAGAAATCTAAGATCTAAGGGATATTAGAAAAAGATTTTGCTTAATCATTATTTGTGATCCTGAAAGAAATAGTTGAACCGTTTTCTGGAGTATTAGATATAAACACGAAAGACGACATGGAAAGGGAGATGGCATAAGAGAATTTCTCGTGTTCACCGCCACGCAGCAAGGATGTATTGTGGGTTATTTCACACAAAATGTAAAAAATGTCCAATTTTCCTTCGACTACGATAACTGATACTGGAAGCTTATGGTTAATGCGATAGAAAACCCTGGTTTAGTGAAGTGTGAAGTATATCCTATTGAACTCACATTAACGTGTGCCATTGTACAGCTAGAATCCAGGAGCTCAACATGGTGCTGGTCCCTGAAAGCCTTTAAGATTATTAATACTAATTCTTTATGCAAGTATCTCGATCACTTAACGTTTTGACCATATTCACACCAAGATATCTATTTTAATTCTGATAGCAACAGCTAAACTGGATTTAAAAAACATTTTCATGACATTGCACCATAACCTAGCGGGTTGAAACATCGATTTATCTTGACTAATGATACCATCGTTGATTTTCTTTTAGTTTCATATTGTTCGGGGAACGGTTTTCTGAGGTGATAGAGTACTGCCCTCCCGTCACGAGTATCCTCGTTTGAATACAGGCAGTGACAATATTCGTGGAACCTACAACTGTTTTGTGAAGAGAGAAGATCAGGCAGCAATTCAAGTGCAGTACGTACACCGTCTTTCAGGTACGACGATAAACCGAGCACCACTTGGCGCCTTTTCTTGAGAGCAAACTATGAAGCAGACACTGCCGATGCCAAAACTCCTGGTTGCGCTCCATTCTTACTCTGTTCCCGGTAAAAATTCCAACATTATCTAATTAAACACCTGTCCTAAATGGTGTAAACCTAAGCTCCCTTCGCCTCACCCGAATATCGATATTAAAAACTGTTTTTTTCCCGATAAAACTATATCTTACAGACACAGCTATCTCATCGCAATATTGTTACAGTGTATTGCCAATATTATATACATTGGTAATACATATATGAAAGCCATTATTATGTCATGATTGTTAAAACAAATGGTTTGGCCACATGGTGCATCACATGGAGAGGAATAAGCTCTCCTCGTAGATTGAAGTGTTAAAGTGTGTTGCATAAAATGCAACCAAATGAAGGAGGAAGAGCGGCGTTGGCGTGGGAAGGGGAGACGAGGGCACAAGTGGTCAGGCAGAAGGGTTGGAAGAAGGAGAAACCATTGGGAGAGAGGGAACAAGGGAATTAGAGAATTGAGACGGACGAGAGCGATTGTTCCTTGTGCACCGGAGTATGGAGGATAGGGAGGGGATGGGGTGGCGGGGGGGGGGAATTGCAGAGGGGACGGAGGGAGAAAGAGAAATGGGTTGCAGGAGGGCGGGGGAGGAAAGGGGGAGGGGAATAATTGCTTCGTTCGCACTTAAATTCCGGATGGAAACAACGGAAGGGGACCACTGGGGAGTAGGGGGAGCGTTGGAGGGAGGGTTGGCGAGGGAAGTCTTGCACATGGGAGAGGGAGGCTAGGACCGAAGGGGGTACACTTGGTGGTCCGGGTGGAAACGTCGCGGGGAGGAGTTGACGGGGTTGGTTGAAGGGGTGGACGCCACGGAAGAAGGGAAGCCGAGGGTGGCGAAGGGGACATAAGGACGGAGTCGAGAGAACGAAGCGATCAGTGAATAAGTCACGGATGGATGGATAACTTAGGGCAAGAATGACCGGAAGCAGATAGTACACCGGGTGAAGACGGAAAATTCACCTCAAATATCAAGCTTTTTCTAAATTTTAAGGAATAGAGCCTTGTCACCGCAGCCAAGACCTGTTTACACAACATTCCCTGTATTAATATGTCATCTAGATCATAGATACCTAGAAAATATCTAGTTCATCTAGATAATTTGCCCTAGATAAATATCAAGAGACGATGAAAAAATAAATATAATGTAAACCACCCAGGTAATCTAAGTAAAGTTTAAAAAATGATCTCCTGACCAATGTATGATAACACGAAAATTAATTGTATTGTCTCATTTAGGGTATTTAGGGTGTAGGTCTTCGAAAAAACCATCAAAAATCAATGTTACTTCATAGTCAGCGTTACATTACCATCTGATAACCTTATACGCTTTCCAGAGAGCACATCGCTTGTAAAATAAAATTACAAATAGATGCCCTTCATTCAACGTCCAAGTGCATGCGATCATCAAAATGAAATTATCACCTAAAAACGCTTAGGATTAATTATTCAGGTCAAGTAGGATAGGTTAATGGGCTGATCGGGAAACAGGATCAAATTATCAGAATAAGAGAAGAAAAATACGACATTATGTATGCGAGTGCGTCATGGGGGAAGAGGGAACGTCTGAGCGGAGGAAAAGGCTCGGAAACACGAACGATATAGAATTTATACGGGAACCATGGGAGATGACCCCAATGACATTGACGCGCATCAAGGGTGGATCGGGAAAAAGCAAACAGGACACTGCAACATTGGCGAAAGGGGTGAAGCACAGGAGGGATTGAGGTTTGAAAGGTGCGAAGCGGAGAGAGGAGCGTTGCAATTGAAATGGTCAAAATGTAAATCTCGTGTATAAGCCACCCTCCCATCTTCACCTATACATACACTATTCGAACCCTCGGACATATACAAAACAAAAAACACCCCCATTGAACTGCAAAAGGCCGCGATCGCATGAGCACGCGACCTATTCTCGTGAGAATAGCGCAACTCGGGTTTAGGGTGCTCAACGCTCATTTTTAATGGAATCTTAAGGGCAGGGAGGCAGAGGAGTATGATGTGCTTTCCCGAAGGGTGCGGGGAGAAAGGGAGAACAAGCTTTGCTCCTCGGAGGGGAGACAAGTAGCGGAGGTCATGATAATGGTCCGGAGGGGTGATGGATGAGAGCTGAGGGAGGTAAGGGGGGGATTGAAAGATAATGGAATTGAATTGGAAATCTAAGAACGTCATCTTTAATTAATGACACTCGGAGTTTTATTTGTTGAGCGAAGAAAGAGTGCCAAAAAGGCAAACGAGAAGACTATAGAGCCGTCCAGTGCAAAAAAAATCAAATCAGTTGTTTCTTCGTTATTATTTCATGAGGACTCCTAATGGAGTTTCCGTGTACATGCTAATAGTTAAAACGAAACACTCTCAGTCAGAGCTCATTGATGATTCGAATGTTTTTAGCGATGTACGTTAATTGGATTTAAAATTAATATGCCCGTGAGACAGCAATGTTTACCAGACACTGTGTGCACACTGTTGGGAATATATCAGCTTGTTTTATTGGTAACTGCTAAATCCTTTCGCAGACTAAATGTACACCAGAATAGTCAAAAATGAAATTTTTGCAAAGCTTGCGTTTTATCTTCTTTGTAAATTAAAGCATTAATCGAGAGTGAATCACAGAATACATTGAAAGTTTTAAATAGATAAATTCCCTACTGATTTAAGTGCAGCGGTATCCTGTTAGTATCAAATGACGAGGAACGATCAATGTATTTCACGTAAACCGGAATTCGAGGAAAACGAATTCCCTCCTAGCTAACCGAGCCGCTACTAGTACATCTTGGTTGAATCATGCACGAGGAATGATTATAAACAGCATAGTAATAATACGATTCATTAAAATGAATTTAAGAGAATATGATTATAAAAATTTGTCAAGAGAAATGCATGTTATTAAATGAAACAGCATCGTGTGACTGAAGAGTAGCAAATATCAGAAATGCTCATCAATGTGCAATAAAATTTTTTACTTAAAAGATACAAGAGTATTATATGTAAGTTAATCATTTGAACTTTTTAGCTCATACTTATAATTATTTTCAGCTCTTTAGCAATCCTATGCATTTTTTCTTTCTTACCCGCATCAGTTTTGAAAAATTGAGGCAAACCTCGTTCTCAAGAGTTCATGAGCAGATTTTACAGCAGGAGAGACATCAATGTTGTATTACAGTCACCACCAATATTGTCGCTTCCAATTCGTGCTAAATTTAATTGAATCAATAGTTGAATCAATGTTTTTTCTTCTATTCACCATTGATTCGTTTCCATGGACTAAATATTTTACCCCAGTTTCATAATGTATGATCACTAATTAACATATGTGTGTATAATGCGTGCGTTAGGTAGGAGCGGTGAATAATTGCAGTTCTAACCAATAAGGCACGCCAATTATATTTAGTTCGATGCAAGAATAAATAAAAAAAAGGATATTCACTATATTTATCATACTGCGATGATGTTGGCCAGCCTCTATAAAAAAGGAACTTAGAGTAAATTTCATCAATAACTTAATTAAACAGGACACCAAATTACATGAACTACAAAAAAAACTTAATTACAAGTAATACCTGGTATTCAGATTGATGAGATTCAGTTTGTATGCTCCTATAATTAATCCTCATAAAAAGAAAGGAATCTAGGGAGATAGGGACCTTATTTTTAAGTAGAAGCCAATTAAAAGATACCAAGCGACACACAACAGGTGAACAACATAAGCATTATATTTGTATATTGCCTCGCGCGTTACGCGCTCGGAGGATTTTAGACTTAGCTGATCTGCAAACTTACACTTTTGCATCTGACCACTTGATCAATCACTCCTTCTACAGGAACAGTATCATTCTTCACCAGGCATTTATATAATCGAGAATTGGCGACAACGGGCTACATTTCCTTACTGTATGCCCTATTTGTGCCCACCTACCCAGATTCTCCATTAACTATGGCTATCACTCTTTTATGGGTCATACATATATGTATATGTTTTGTCAGTCCTATCAGATCACCCAGTCCTATCAGATCGCACGTAATTCATCCATTAACATCAGGTAGTCCACCAGGCTAAACGAATCTTTGGTGTTAGAAAAATAAGCCAAAGTCCTACAAAACTTAAAATTTCTTGCTGCAATTTTTCTTATTAGTTAAATAGTGACCTGAGCAGTTCTTCCATTTCCTACATTTAAACAGAAATTTAAATGCAGGTAATTGTAAAGTCTACATGCAAAACTGCTGCATATAAAATTAAGATGATAATCTTATAGTCTCCATGTAACTCCTATTGCCTTTTTGTGCACGATTGATATGAATACTGTTTTCAAATTAATGTTTCCAAGAAGTTGCTCTCCCAGTTCATATATTATTTTAATGAACGAAAAAAATGTCGCTTGGTTTGCCTAAACTTTGTTCCAGCGCTGCTTTTCAGGCACATATTTTCGGGAAGGTTTGACCAATCGAACCAGCAATATTCTCTGGCTTCAGGATTTCCTATTCCTAAACCTCATTTCTTTTCCATAACAACCCAAATGAGGTTGCAGTCTAAAAATTTAGGGCCTAAAAAACTCAGTTTAACAACCTGCATAATTTTTACTTCCGCCTCGTCTCCACAATGCATAATTGCAATAACAGCAGCTCTATCTTGGATTAGTTACTTCTTAATACCAATAAGCGTATCATAGAAATGTGAAAAAATGCAAACTTAAAAAACTAAAATTTCTGAAAACCATGAGAAACAAGCCCTGCCGAAAGCCTCACGGATACCAGTCCCTCTTTCTGATGTTATTGGCATTTTAGAGAGTCGCCGATCCCCTTTCTTCTGAAACCAGAGAGACACTTAAAAACTGAGAGAGGTGTGGGTGCGAACAGTGTTTCCCCAGTCGTGCAATTCCAACTAGCGAGACTAATCTTTTCGCTTTAACCGTCTCGATTGACAACGACGGCTCGTCAAACCCGTACACCAAGGCGACGATGGCACCACCCGTTTTTAATGCATCGCGGCGATAAAAAAGTGGCTTCTTTTTCCCGAGTTCCGCAAGGCAGCAGAGCGGAGTAACCTCATCCAACCCTTCCCTCGTTAGTCACATCCCCACCTCTCTACCCAAGCTTCCCATTTCCTGACTACAACTCCCCCTTCCCTTCCCCCGAGTCTGCCATGCCAAAAGACCCTCTCATCTCGCCTCCAGATCCTCACTTTTTTCCCCTCCTCCCCCCCCCCCCATCCACTTCCTCCTCCTTGACCCCACCTCACCCTCCTCATTCCACACGCCCATTTTCTCACCTCTCATTCCCATTCCGTCTCCTCCCACAACATCAACCTCGCCCTTTCCCTTCGCGATGACTCTTTGCAAATGCGATCAAAAATTCGATCCGAAACGATCGAGTTCTTGGAGAAGCAGAAGGAAGAGAGGGAGAACAAAGAAAGGAAGAAAAAACCAATTTCTTTCAAAAAGATTTTTAGGAATGACTGAATCCCTTGCTCTGATTATTTTCGCGAGCCAACCTTTCCTCTTTCCATTTCTTTCGTTTCCTTAGACTTCCTCCCACTCCTCCTCTGCCCTCAAAACCTCCCTTTGCTTGTTTCCGCTATTTGCTTCGAAATCACAGAAAACCAAATCTCGTCTTTAATTTCGCGCCGCAGTCATTCGACACCTCCTCAATTCCTTCCCACACCGTCACCCTCCTTCCCCCCGCAAGGCTTTCACCCGAACGCGACGGCTCCCGCCGACCGTCTTAGCTCTCAGCCACGCGGCCCGACAATATTCGACTTCCGCCCTTGACAGACCGTGTGCATTGTCGCACAACTCTTCCGTTTCATCGACCTTTCCTCCCTTCTTTTGTACGTCCAGACTTCGCCCATCCTCTCTCTTTCTCCCCGTCTTTTTTGCTCGATGTTCCCGAAAAGCCGCTCCAACTCGCGGAACATCACGTGCATGATTTTCATTAACCTCCACCGACGATTTGCGGTATGGAAGCTCGAAATTCTTGCCCCCGGACTTAATAAAGTTCGATCTCGATGCTCAAATCGATGGTCTAGCGGAAACGATTATTGAGAGCGGTGGACTGGTGAATCGATTTTGAAAATTTGGTTCCGTCAAAAGCGAAGGACCGGAAAATCAAAAGAGGTGGTGGAGAAGTTGAGTTAATGAGGCGCACAATATTGAAATTATAGATCGTGCTTCATGAACTACTCTCAAGCATGAAGAAAGAAATAAAAATGAGGATTGGTTTCAAATTTGCTAATGTCTGGTCTGCAAGTGTTAAACTTAGTGATTATTATTTTCCCCTTGATTTAAACTTAATCACTATTATACTCATGATGGTGCTAAGTTTTCCATAGAACTCCAAAGGCAGCAAGTAACTATTATCAGAAATTGTAATAAACCATGTGGAGCTTAAGTAAGCTTCGTTTTGCATTTAAAGGGATAAATAAATTATCTGTGAAATGTTAAAAAATGCATAATTTTTCCCAAACCAGACCTTCAGCTTTTGTCGAATCCAGGTCTTATTCGCCTCTTTAATAGCTGTCTTGGCCGTTTTGGAGGATGCTGCCGTTCAGAGGTGCGCATATTTAGGGACTAATCCCAGCTGCAGACATTCTTTGTTGAAAAAAATATTCAGACTCCCTAATCGGGACTTAATCGACAGCTTCTTTAATATTCAGTCATGTCCTGGCTTTAGGGCCTCTGCAAAACTCTGTCTTTGTAGTCCCTTGAGAATGATACGTACTAGGGATGGGTCGGTTCCACTTTTTTTCGGTTCCGGTTCGGTTCTTAACTTCGGTTCTCGGTTCCGGTTCGGTTCTTAACTTCGGTTCTCGGTTCCGGTTCTTAATTTACAACTTACTTTGCATTGCTCAATGGTAAGATAAGGTAATCAATAATCATTTTCAGAGACATACTGCTTGAAAAAGAATACTTCATTATATTTTTGTCTATAGTCATTTTAACGACTGAATTAGAATAATTCGCGACTTTGAAGCATATAAGTACATTATTTCACCAGGTTTCACTGTAAAGCCTCCACTTTCGGAGTGTGAGTAGGTTTCAAAGTGGTTTTCGCGCCAATTATTTCGGTACCGATTATTATTGGCCTCGGTTCCGGTTCTAAGCTCAAGAACCGGTGGAACCGAGAACCGAAGAATCGAACCGCCCCATCCCTAATACGTACCTATATTTTGAAATCAGTTGGGAGGTATTAAACGTTTTGTGGAGCATTACAAGGTTTTGTTATCATTTTTGACTATGGATAAATTCCACAAAGTGAAAGACGACGTTGTACAATTTTGAATTCGGATATCATAAATTTTATACAAATCTAACTGAATTGAAGTTGAATTTAATTACGTGTGTAATTCGATTTTGGGAAACACGTCTATCCATATTATGAGAAAGTAATAAGGATGAAATAATACACATCAGTTGAGTAGTATGTGACTGAAGGCAATAACGTTTGGAGGTACGGTCGGACACAGTTTCAATAATACGAGATATGTTAATATATCTTGCGCAGACGATGAGCTCAAGTCGATTTATTTCCCACGATAATCAGATACCATATTGCTTGAGGCAAACACATTTCATCTCTCACGAGCAATAAAAGATAGGAAAAAGCGCAAAGGAACGCACATTCCAAATTGACAACCACGCTGGTTCATTTAGAAAATCACTTGGGAAGGTATGCACACCGCGTGGAGAACGAACGCATTAATACGAAGGGGCGGGGGAGAACAATTGGGGAAGGGAGGAGGGATTTTGTTTCCATCCCGGCCTTTTTCTCGCAGCTCTGCTGACTTATGCACGCAACCTCTCCCCCCCGGTGGGGATCGAGAGGTGGACCGGGAGAGTCCGCCTCCGTCCCTCTCATCAATAGTTCACGGCAGCGGCCCATCCTCCTCCGCGGCGGCCCCTTTAAATCTACGAGCACGCACACATACACGCGATATCGGGGGAATGGGGGTGGGCATCGGATGGAGTTGAGCTCGAAAATGGATTTGGGGAGCGTGACGGGGCAGAAAATGCCTAGATTGGATCGACGTGCTGCGGGGGAATTGGAGCTACGAGGAAAAGAAATGAGGAACCAAAACAAATCCACGAACGAAAAAAATTAACCTACCAACTACGAAATAATCCACGGAGTAATCCACTATCTCAGAAATTTCCACCTTATGCATCTTATGCACAAGTAATACGCATGCAAAATTTTTTAAAATATCTCTGTAAGAACGCAATCGGATTCAATTCAATGACCGTAACATTTAAAGAACTGTATTTCTTTTGAGTCTAAAAATATCAAGTATAAAGCAACATTATAACTATTCCCGCTCCGTAAATTAGATGTAGGTAAATTTATTTTTTATTATCTATTTTAATTTTTAAAACACCTTCGTTTACAGTAGCTAGCCATGCTTTTATGTGCTTCTAAATATCCCATCCAATGACCCTCATTAATTAGTAAATAGCCTGTTTTTGGGACTAGCATTAACTTCAAACACACTAAATTATTGAGTGCCTTTTAATGGATTAGCTTTAATGACTAGAGATCCTAATTTTTAAAAACTACCTGTGCATAATTGTAGAAGTTAGAATTTATTACAGGAAATATATTATTAGGAACCGGGATACCTATATCTTCAGACGAAGTCATGTTTCAAGGAACTACCACTATTCCTTATTAAGTGAAAGAAATTGCGTCCCTTTCTTAAAAGTAATATTATGGTCTGCAGTGTATAGTACACACATATAATATAATAGTATATATAATTAATAACGTATATATATATATCAATAGTGCATGTCGTGTATGAAGAGTATCTAAGAGTATATGGTACGATTTAATACTAAACTGACTCCTTGAACGATCTCTTTTCAACTCGAAAATACAGCATAGCATTTGGAATTATCTTAAGGTATTAATTAAGGTATTCCAACTCTAAAGTCACATTGTCTAGCACATTCTCATGCTAGGCGAAGTAGACATAAAGTAAGCCCATGTCCGAGGCGGTTCTCGGTCAACCGAGGCAACCTCGGTTGGTTCGATAAGGGTACTGCTGGTAAGACAGCATGAAATGACAAATGAATTAGATTAGAAAATTATTCATTTATATAATAATAGTGAATATTATTTCCCAGGATGATAGATTGTAGTAGTCTAATACTGCAACTCTGGATTGAGGCCTCTGGATTATATACAAATACGTTTTTCTACAATTTGGAAGAGCAAAGTGGTAGAAAATGACCCTCAGAACAACCAGAAAGAAAGGTAGGAAGAGAAGTGGAGGGAATAGCATGGAAAGAGGGACGTAAGAGAAGATGGAAAGAGGGACGTGAGGAGAGGGTCGAGCTGTGCAGTATAATGAGGTTAGAGTCGCATGAGGAATGGGTTTTTTGAGGGACCGTGAGTAGAATTCAGATGACCGAAAGTGACTGGATGAAGGATCGATTGGTAAAACGATTTATCGCCGCGAATGGATGTTAGTTTACGTCCCGCGTCACGCCTCCAACGATTGTTTTATCCGAAACGTAAAAGTGGATATTTTAAGTTTACAACAATGGATGAGCCCTTTGAGCTATTAAAAACTCAAAAAAGGTATTAATTCATGACAGTAAAAACACCCTATGCTTCAAATATTAATCCCCATCCCTTCGATCACTCGTATGTAATAATTGTTGTTAAAATATTTACAAAATTGGTGAATTAATAACCTAACACTATCAATAATTTCATTCAAATTACGATATTTCAACCAGTTGTTTCAATTTCAAAATTAAATGGTACATATTATATTCATGAAGTAAATTTTAAAATTTAAATATGTATTAAAGAAAAAACATACAATTTGATTCATCCCTTGTAATATTATTCCATATTAATGAATACATATTAAGGGCAGGGCTGGACAAAACAATGGAGATTTTGCAATTAATAAAAAATGAAATTTGATAGCAAAATGGCTTTTATACGGCATTGAGAGCAGTCAATCTTTGCGTTCACAGGTGCTAAACTCACCACCAACAATGACAGATAGAGAGAAGAGTGGGAATTTGAGAAGAAAAACCAAAATCAAAGTAATCGACGAATGGGTAACACAGTCAAAAAGGGTATGATATAAACACAACGACGAAATGGATGATGATAGAATAGCTAAGATTGTAGAGACAACATGCCATGAGGAAAAAGAAGAGCAGAAAGGCTGGGGAAAAGATGTATGTTCAACATTTGTTTAGTCAGAAAAACAGGCTAAAAGCCTAAAGAGAAGTAAAAATTGGAAACAAAGAGTGAAAGGATGATTGGAAGAGGAAAGATGGTAGGCAAGAGTTCAGAGCAGATAGGAAAAGATAACAGTGGAAATTAATTAATTAAAAGCACATGTTACAACAGAGGACAGAGCGAGAGATGGACAATTATCTTTTTCCAATTCACCAAAAAAAAAGAGTAGGGTGATTGAAAAGCACCAATAAAGGTAGAAGATATGAAGTATCAAATTGTATCTACCGTGGCGTAAAATATATCATTACGAGAAAAAGTAACAAGTCAGGAAATAACTACCAGAGTAATGGCCATCAACAGGACAGCTTTGGCAATGGAATTGTGGATTGGGGAAAGCAAGGGCGTTTTGAAAAAGAGTGATGAGGATTGGTGGTTGTCAGGTTTTCAGAGGGATAAGTCGACATTACAAAATATTGAAAAAACTGCGTGACAAAATTTGGGGATGCTCATGCATTACCATTGCAAACGAAGTAGTAGCAAGACATTCCACGTACGAGAAACTGCAAGTGGGTAAAAATCTGTTCTCGCACATATTTCCAGTCTATGCTCAGCGGATACAGGTGACTTCAAAGATGGAGGAAGGTCAACTATAGCAATAAAATCTATGAAATACGCTTGATTGCCAGGATTCAATGAATATCTAATAAATCATGTTCATCTGATAATTTACTATAAATAAATTTAAATAGGTATACCTGAGGCCATAATTTTCAATGCAGGGTGATATTCTGTCTCAGTAGAACCTATCTAAATATTCAAGAGGACCAGAAAGATTTGTTAGGATATAGCTTCATTCTAAGAAGCCCCATTGTCTTCCATTTGATATTGCGACATTATTTCCCATATTAATATTTCATCGTTTTTTTTCGATCAACAGAAAGCCAGGTATGCGATTAACCAGCATATGAGAAACATATTGTGCCCAAATAAATTGTTAGGTATGAGTAGGGTTAATATAATTATAGCAGGAGTGCAAAAAGACGGAGAGTTTTCATTCCCTTTGGTGAAAAAAACTTCTACGTGGTAAATTCTTGAGCGTTACGAAATCTTCTAAGGAAAAAAATATATTACAAAATATTTTTTTAAATTTAAAATTGCAAAACTCGGTTATTCTTCGGAAGTCCACAGCGGATAATATTCCAATCAACCCAACTAGTGGGGACGAAATAATGAAAATTAGTAGAGCAAATAGGCTTTTGGGACTAAAACGGTCGATTCTATACCTAATTAAGACCCCAAGATATGCAATGTAAGACAAGTACACTATTCGTACCAAGTAGATACTAGAACCCGCGACCATTGCCTTTCGAGGCTGACGGATGCGTTTCAAGAAATATTGCAATACCTTCTGTAAGTATTTTTTTCCCTAGCTGCAAACGATACTCTTTCAACGTCTACCAGTCTGGAACTACAGCCCTAGGTAATGTATTTCAATTACCTACCAATTTTGCAAGATTAGGGTAGACGATGTGCTTGGACTCCCTTACTTGATGGAGAAATTTCGACTGAGGGTCAACACGATAAAAATCCATCACGGACACATCGACGATTCTGCTTATGAAATCCGTCCACGCTAAGGTCCGGGGGAACTCGAAAGAAAAAACAAATCACGGCCAGAGAGGGAAACAAATGAGGAGACACGTGAATAAATCATGTTTCAATTTGCTTCCTCTGAGCTCTCCATATACCACCTCCTCCACTCCTTCCTCCTTTCTTCCGCCCGGCAAAAAAGTCCCCACCCCTCCAAAACCTCTCCCCCAGCGCGCGTGGGCGGCAAAAACGGCATTGCACGGTTCCGTGAGGGTTCTAGGGAAGGGAGACTAGCAGGAGGGTTCTCATAGGGCAATATAAATTCACTTTGATACCGCGGAGAGAACTGAGGATGGGGAGACGGGAGGAATGGCTAGGGATCGGTAGTGAGAAGTAGGGAGGGCGCGAATAGGACTACTATTTTTTTTCGAGGGGTCCGAAAGAGAGCTCTGCCCAAACTCGGGGTCAACTCATCGTCGAAAATGTCCTTTGGTCAATGGTTTTCGCTTTGACGACTTCATCTTCCCCGGTAAAACAGGATGAAATATTTAAGCGGGACGGCAAGGCTGGACGACATTAAGGATGGACTCCCCCTCACCCGCCCCCAAAAAACACTCATCCCGGTCCTCCCCACCCTTCACCCGTCATCGCGTTTTTTTCAAAGGGACCAACCCCCACACCGACAACCTAAACTATACTCCCCCTACCTCCCCCGCTCCCTACTCACTACGGGAACGAAGCGCTATGGAAGAGTTGCCGAGAGGGTGGGGAATATTCGGGAGTTTGGGCAAGTATAATGAGGGAAGGCTGAAGAGTGAAGAAGACGAGAGCAGAGAGAGGTTATTACAAAGTGTCCGCCGGATAAAATAAAAAGAAATAAGAAACGGGACGGACGGTCAGTCAGTCAAGGAAGGAAGAGTTCAGAAGACCACTCCCCGAGCTCCGAGGACGTGATTGGAATCCAAAATCGCAAAAACCTATAAGATTCGGCCCGGCAAAAATAAACTGCGAGTGGATAAAAAGTGAACGAGATAGGGAAAGAGAGCAGAGAAGACTTTGTGCAAGGGGCTGGCGTTGGGTGGAGGATTTTTGTCGAAACTTAAGTCCAGTCTCCGAGAGGGAGGGAGGAAGAGAAAAGAGAACTATGTTTGGGTATCAATCGACTTTCGGTCAACAGGCGCCGACTTCGACGCAGCTCTCTTGGATGTTTGGGCTGGGGAGGTGTGAAGCAACGGGACGCGACGGGGTTTGATGTCAGAGGGGAGGGATAGCGTGCGGAGAGGCACACGGGATAGGGCTGAGGGACGAGGCTCGGGAAGTTTGAGGAGTTCCATCCTGTACCTGGTTGAGGAGCATACGTACACGGACAAGGGAGAGTTGGGAGCGGAATATTGATAAGGATTGGAATGTCGAAGAGTGGACGGTGGAGGAGGCACGGTGAGGAGTACGGTAGGGGGTGAGTGGGCACGAGACGCAAAAACAACCTGAAGAGGGAAACTAACGCCCGGCGGAAAGTCCGAAATTCACTCAAGAGTTCCAGGAATCACTCAAACGCTTCCTTTTTCCTGTCCTAAAAATCCACCCCATTCTCTTCCGGTTGCATCTCCACCCATGGCTCCGCCTCATCCCCCTCCTCCTCCCCACCTATTACACACTCTCGCCCCTCCAGTATCCTCAATCGTTCTCCCCAGGTCCCCGGGCGTTCGATATCCTCGTTGGACATTCGCAAAAAAAAATGCCGAAGAAAGGGTCGCTGACGCGGGACAGCAGGCGATGGGTGGGCACGATGAAAAAAGCTGGTGTGGTGAGATGTAGAAATGAAAAGATGTAAAAGGTTTGGGTGCCAACGGACAGAGGGGACAAGAGAAGACCCTCTAGGAACAAGGATATGACCCTGAATGAGCAGAAAATGACTCCTGGGAAAGAAAAACACAATTCATCCGATTGTAGACTAGGCAGCTTATAAATTGTCAAGGTCCAAGTAAAGAGGCGTCGCGCTCACGACGCGTCGTGAGATGCTGTTTTGGTTCTCGAGATAAATGTATCCCAGGAAAAAAACCTAAGTGTTATGCCAGAGGTTTAACCAGACAGAAAGAAGGCATCCAATGGGATGTGGCTTCACCTAATATTATATCACTTACGAACAATATGGATCAAAAGGACCACCAATGTTCACAGATGGGCTACGAAACATAAACAAATACTTGCCTATCGTGGAGTGATCAAAGCAGTATATTCGGAAAAAATGTGTCCAGTTAAAAATATCTGAATTCGTTGAAGTGGTTAAAATCTTGAAAGCACCAAACACGCACCATTGTATCTTATTCAATTACGTTAAATAATTGTATGAATACAAAAAAGCGTCACTTATTAACAAGAGTGCATAAGAAAAATAAAAGCCAATTATACCTCTTGAAAGCGACAAAATATCTTCGGAAACAGTTTTACAACTACAGTGCTTCGAGTAATCAAATATATTTCTGGTATCATTCATCTACAACAATACATATATGGGCAGGTATTAATCCCTTCAGAGATAACAGTAATTAGAAATACGGGCGCGTTGAACTTCAGCTATACACGCCCTCACGCTCACACTCCATTTGGCCAGACCTCGGGCAGGACTCCGTGCGATCGGAAACCCGTCCATCTCATATGGAGGGAATAAAAAACCGTGGAAAAATCGGGAAAATAAGAAAAGGCCGGGGACGGCGCTCAGAAGTGGGAAGCTAGGGCAAGGAGAGAAAGGTGGGGAGGAGGCGGGAAAGGGTGCCGCCGCCGGACACGAATTTTATTTATCCCCTTCCTTTTTCTAACGAATCGACATTCCGAATGGTCAACACGACGGAGCGACATCGCTTTTCGATGAGGCAGAGGAGAGCGGCAGCAGTCTGGACAGCGGAGCGAGAGGAGTGGGGCACGGAAGAAAGGGATTTGCGTACTTTTCCGTGGAGTGCAGCAACGAGGGTTCGGAAAGCTTTTGTGCATTTCTGAGGAGGTGACCGGGCGAGGAGCGAGGGCGGAGAGGAGGGGGAGGTGAGCGGCAAAGAATCCCCCTCTTTCCCGATCGGGGTCAACATTTTGAGTGTGTCCCGGCGCGTGCTAGAACGGGCCTAGAATATATATACGCTACGGGGGGCTGGGGAGAAGGGAGGCGGTTGGCAAAGCGGGGGCGAGAACTCCTTCAACTACCAGCCCATCCACCTCCCCGGGGGGTGAGAAGGTGGTGGAAGAGGAATCATTCATGGATTTTCCCCATTCCACGCCAAAAGGCAAGGAAAACTTTATGGGCGGAGAGGGTGACTAGGAGATAGAGAAAGCGAGAGAAAGATGGAGAGCATAGACAGATACCCTTCCCCAAAACCCAGCGAAAAACCTCCGATAGCTCCCCCTCCTCCGAGAGGTCCAGATGTCCAGGAGCGGTGCGGGGATGGCGTTTTTGCAGAAAAGGGGGAGGAAACCCATCAAAGTCAGCAAGAGTGAGACCCCCCCCGCGCGCAATGTGCCGGAAGGAATCGGCCCTCCGGGGGGAGTACAGACAGGGGAGAGGGGGCGGAAGAGAAACTCAGGGGGTGGTGGTCACGGAATGACCGGGGGGGTCGTCTATATGGGGTGGCCTCCTGTGCAGCAAGCTAGGGTGCGGGGGAGGACACGTAAGTGTGAGCAGGAATGGAGAGGGCCCGTGCATAATTTCGGTCGGCAGGGAAGGAGGCGAAGGAGTCAGTCAGTCGCAAGACTTACGAGGAGCGAGGGCGCGGCAGGAATCGAATTCATATGAATCGACGGCTTCAATTGCCAGGGGTGCACTCGGGAAAGAAGGAGGCGGAAGAATCTCCTGAAAGAAAACCCCGGCCCACTCGCTGAGTCACCTGGCGGGATTGATTGGAGGGCCCTTGATTGGGACGGAAGCTGTTAAGGCCGCACTAGAGAAACCACGTCGGCGGTGAACTCGTGGGCAAGTGTGACTGTGGTCAATTGTTGCCACCGCATAAGCACTCCAGTACGCCCGAAGTCATCCGCCTGCGATTGGACAACTATGCTCTTCTTCCACTCTCTTGAGGAGAGCGAATCAGTGAACTGCTGAAGCCTCTTGGACCGCAGGTCAATCGAAAGCCCTCTTTATAATTTATTGCACTCATTTTCATCCTATTTATAAACGCGGAAAAAATTGAGTCTGGTCCTATGCTATAACCGGCTTCACTCCGATCGTAGGAAGGTTTTCGTGATTCGCGATCCTTATCTATCATATAAAACTCCTTTATAAAGATTTTTTAATATAAAACTATTCATTAAGGCGTGCATCACGAGGTTTTAGGCTTCTTGTTCCAATGCCTGATGAATGGCGAAAATTACATCTCATAGAGCAATGGATTGAGTGAAGACTTCCTTTACCTATATGTTCATTAGCTATTGTACAGAAAATTCACTTGCTCCCTTTCCATGAATTCGTTCACACACTTTCAGAGTTTTGACGCTGCTACAAAGTATGCAATTTAATGCTTCATACAAAACGGCTCATACTGCGCAAAGAGACGGCCTGGTTGGGAACGTGGTGGCCTGTAAACCCAAGGGTCGAGGGTTCGAGTCAATCGTTGCGCGAATGCGTGATCTTTATGTCCTAGGTTGAACATTAGGTTCGCTGACTCTAAATAACCGGTGCCATTGAAGAATCTAAAATACAAACTTCGTAATTACTACAGTTCACAGAAGCCGCTATAAAATATAGTCAATAATTTAGGCCTTCAATCGTATTTAGTTTCAACATGTATGATTTTATACAATATGTGACCTTAAATGTAAGGATGAACGTAATATTAATACCTGATTCAAGGTAGCAAACTAGCTTTACCTAGACCGTGACTCGATCCCGAAACCCCCTGGTTTCTGGCCAGGTCAAGTTACCAATGTATCCTTCTTCCCTGTGAATTTCTTGAGAAAAAGGAACAAGTTCTGAAACAAAAAGAAGAAAATTCTCCTGTTGTGCATATAAGCGGGTAACGTCGTTAAGGGTTATCGCGGCTAGTTTACGATCCTTGAATTTGTTGTAATCGCCTTAGTGTTTAAATTTCACTTTACCCTCGCGGATGGTAGAGAATAGTGCACGATAACAGCTAATTTGTGATTTAGCATGCACAAAGTACTGCAGCGTGGCTACATGATGTTCCCGTAGCACCTCTAAAATCCACAGGGAATAAGAATGAAAGATACCTAAACTGGAGGATCTGACCGGAAATAAGGGGGTTCCTGCTTTGTTGTGTCCTAGTGAATCATTCGTTCTCTGTAAAAATTATGTTATCTGAGGTGGCATTAAAAACCACAGCATTTGAATTACCAACCCCAAGACCACGATTAGTCATCTGGCAAAACTGGCATAAAATAAGTTCAAACAATATTTTTTCCTCTACTGTGTGCAATTCTTTTTCTCTTTCATTTGTATTGGAAGAAATGCAATAATAGTTGTACACAAAAAAGCTCAAATAACTGCTTTTTTATTTTTCATAGTATACATAGTTGGGATTAACGATTAAAATTAATTCTTAAAAATGTGGTTAACAATTTAATTTAAACGTTACTTTTGAGAAGAGTCAAGTTATAAATTTTAATCGTTAAATTTATGAATTATCTGATACAAAATTAACTTCAGTTAATTTTTTTCGTTAAATTTTGGCGAATGTTCAACTGTCCAAATTTGGGCACAAAGGTTTCCCAGCAGATAAATGGGAAAATAAAATGGTATCGAGGAATACAAGGGTATATGTCCAAGAATGCAGTGAATAAGCACATCCAAACTCAGACGAATATGTACATCCAAACAAAAGCGGGGCTGAGGAGAGTGACCACCAATGTTGAAGAACGCACCCTCCGAAAACAATAAACCACGCGTAGACAATGTCCTGGAGGGCTCGTATGCCTTACTCAGTGACATCATGTCGTCAATACTACATAGTTCAAGCTGAAGAAGAAGGGTCGCCTAAAAACCTATGACGGATAACGATGGGGAGGCTTTCATTCAAACTAACGCATCTGTTACAATGCGCCAGTCTACGTATGCCTTACTCGGCGACATTTCGTCGTCAATACATCAGCTCCCATTGAATCGCGAGAAAAGGCGCGCAGGCACACCCTCAGTATCTACTGTAACTCTATATAACTAAGCCGTTTCCTCAGCAATTTTACAAATGTGAAGGGATACTTCACATCGCAATGCGGGGATCGATATCAAAAACTACCCAAAAGCACCTTTTACCGCTCAGAACAATCTTTTCCGGCAAATTACAGACGCACCATGTTTCGTCAGAAACTCTTACATTCACGACAACTTAAAAATCCCGGAATCGTAGATCCACCTCAGAAAAATCGTCCAATCCTTTCAGCAGACACTACAAAACTTTACCAACAACACTCTGGACACATGGAATTACAACCAAAATCCCCACTTCCAATATATTTAAGCAAATGGATACGGATTGAAGGAGTCACAGTGACAGTTTTTAGGGTTTGCTTTGTTTGCCAAAACAAAATACCATTTTTTTGGTAACTTTCCTAACTATGGTCATATATTAAAAAAGTTATATATTGCACTATCGTTCACAGCCTAAAATAAGCACTGATACAAATTACAAAAAGAAGTAATATTACATAAAATAAATATGCTTCTAGATTTTCAACAATTAAGACTGACAATTTGTAAGCAACGGAGGACAGAAATATAAAAACTTATCAAGTGGCATTTTAGGTAATCAGAATTCCCATAAAAAGATTCGCAACCTGGACAAAGGTGGCATATTTCCCATTCAACGAAAGCATTATATGTTATAAATACTGTACTACCTTCTGCGAGAATAACTTCTACATGTTGCATCACACGGATTCAGGGAATGCTGCCGTATATGGTGATAACCCCAGGGAAATCCAACAAGGAAAATAGCTTTCATGGCCACATTAGTTTTATCGTAAAAAGAACAGAATTTCACATAAGGTAAAATAGGATAAATAAAAGAGTCCTTCCCTTGAAGTAAGCCTGCACGAGTTAACTCACCTATCTGGGTATTGACCAATCAGACTCCTCGTAAAAAGGCTGGATATAAATGTCCACGAAGGCGATTCACGACCCCGATGGGAGTCGGATCGAGATTGGCTGATTGGAAGGAATAGAGACTGCTCACTTCTTTGTGTCACGCCATGGCCTTTACAATCGATATCGGAAATCGGCGAACGCAGTCTGTTCCCCACTTAGTTGTCTCTTAACCTTCCCATTGTGCCAAGTTAACTATGAATATTAATCCCGCGTTGAATATTAGCTTAGAGTTATCTCGCTCAAGTTGCAAGCTTCCTTACTTGTTATGCCATGTGTTATCACTCTACGTCGACACCGAAAATGGACACTACGGCAAGGCCATTACTTGAAACTGTGTGATTCACACATTATTAATGCTGAACAAGTGTTCCCACTTCACCTGAGATGATGAATGCATAAGAGTCTAAGTAAAATATAGCTACAAATTAAGATTTTGGTCGAATTAAATATTTAGGGTACATTTTAAGGCTCAGAGTAACTAGCTGTAAAGGCACAGAGTAACTAACAACAACACAACTGTAAAAATATTATTTAATGCGTCATTTCAACGACGTTCTATGCATTTAAATTGGAATCGCTATGCTTCTATTCGGCCTATGAATCTCCAATGTGAAATACTTCCACGTAATCAGGCTTGAAAACGTGTGTTGTAGGTGAATATAACTTTATCCCGTTGTGGCACGATCTTTCGTCAACGGTTATTAATCAAATTGGAAGATTTGAAAAAATAATAAGATTTAAAGCTCTAATGTCTATAATTTCCAGTATCTTTAAACTGAGACAAAGGAAACAGGCATAATTTATCTAAATTCAAAAAATTAAAGGTTGTACCTCTTTTTTATATAATCCTGAAAAACCCTTAGATGATTAAAATGTTTTTTAATATTCCACATTCATAATTTTACATTCATCTATTAACTCGATTTTTAATTATTTACAGATTATCAATTTTTTAGTGATGCATCAAAATCTTAAATCCAAAAATCTTTTCATTTTTCCACATAAGAAGGTATCGGAAGATAAATTTGAAATAATTTTCCAATCTTTTAAGACCATCCATGATAACTAAACCAATTAGTCCGGCATGAAATGGTTGAAACTGATTTATACACCTAATTCCAATCTTAACCTAATCGTTAGGACTTCTTTCGATCTTCAGGAGAGATAAGCAAGAAAATATAAGTCGACATAAAGAGAGGGTCTTGGGAAGGATATTTCATAAGCATTTTTATCCTGCCAAACTAAGCAAGTCAAAAATTATCTCCAACAGATCAAGAAAATTTGCAGCATTCTAAATTAATTTATGTTTGTTGCTATTAAATTTGAATGAATGCATCAGCAACGAGATAAATATGGTAAGAATCCATAAAATAGTGGAATGGTGTGAAATAAGTAAAAAATCTAGCCCTTTAAACTATGTAAGACAAGCTCATAGCTGAAAAACCTAATTTACCAGCCTCAAACATGGTACCCATAAGTCTCGGTTGCTTGGTTGATTATTTTCTTAGCTTGAATTATCCCACTAGAATCGTTTAAACAAAGTGTGTATCACATTTAATGTAAATATCGATACATGGAGTTAGCAATGAAAAACCATGAGCTATTACGTGAAAAATAGCAGAATCAGAACATTGCTACTCAAAATTTCATGGAACTAGGACATAAATGTCGTAACGGAGGCGCAAAGAATCAACTTTTAAGAATTAAATATGAAAACCGCTAATTCAATGAATAGGTATTAAAAATTATCTAGTTGTTTTATTTTACGTTGCGCCACGAATTTTCTCGCCAAAGCCAAAGGTTGTTTTAAAGTATCACATATAAATTAAATAACTGGCGCAGAGGGAGAAAATACAGATAGTAAGCTTAATTGCAAATGCTGGGAGAGAAAACACGCCCGGGAAAACAGAAATTTCCAGGGAGCAGCATAATCTAATTCCTCAATTTTTTCCCTCTTTCCCATCAAAAGTCTCTCAAAAAACCATTTTCACGGGCTGGCGGAAATGTGTTAATCGAGTAGCGGTGAAATCGACGGGCCTTGGACGACATTTTTTCTCGTATAATGGAACAAAAGGATTGGAATGGATGGGAAGCAAATTTTAGTAGATGCGATGAAAAGCGAAGGGCAGATTAAAAAGGTTGCTCCACGCATGAGAGGTTTCGAATTCATACCCCGCGAACCGTTGCCGCGGGAAATTTTTCGCTGATACCCTGCATTGTGCGTTTCCAAAATCTCTCTAATCTAAATATCCCATTCTCGGCCACAGGTGGATTTTTTCACAAACATGGACATTGAGTTTCTGGTGTCATACGTATTATAGCGTGAAATGCGCTTTGAATATCAGCTTCAGGTGCACGTATAAGGCACCAGTTTGTTTGGAGACTGAATGATTAAAACTAACTTTACACGCGAAAGAGTCTTCACACAATTGGAATTGCTCCACCACTACCCACAACGCAGTGACAATGCGCTTTTAGGCAGATCGACACTAAAATCACACTGTGGGAATTGCTCCACCACTACCCACAATGCAGTGACAATGCGCTTTTAGGCAGATCGACACTAAAATCGGTAATCATTACTTACCCTGAGCAAATATGGCAGAAATACACTATGAAAATAGTGAAAATTAATAAAAATGCGAAAAAAATAAAAGAAAATCGACAATGAATTTGAATGTTCCAGTGAATGAATTTCATAAATACAATTTCAACTCACAATAATTTACAAAAAATGTCTCATTAATCACGAATTTTCCGGCTACAATACGACAGATTTTAGATTTCAGATTATGTAATTTCATTGAGATCATAAAACCCTTGGGACCTTAACACGGTAATGCTCAATTCTGACATCTTAAACTATCAAATTGAATATAGGATTAATTGATGTCCTCCAAATGAATCGTGTCAAACGCTAAGAATCATCAGAATCATTCATAGGGAACATAATGAACTTCTAGATAAGGGTAATTTCTGAATTTCTTTCATATCATAGTCATATAACACCATAAATTTCAGTTCAATGGTCGGTCTTAGCAAGCAGCTCAAAAATTATAATGACCTGGTTGTTAATGCAAGCTCAAGATAAGAGCCATAACCTTTTTTTGCGCACCCTTGATGAGGCAACGCTCAGGAAGCCCAAAGCTACATGCCGAAGGGAAATCCACACCAAAATATGTGACAATGAATTTACGAGAATTCTTGCGCTATCTACCCTACTAAACCGTGTGAGAACGAGGGAGAGAATGGGATTAGTGGAATGAGTGAGGGTCGGAGGGAAACAGAGCAAAGTGAGGAAGAGGAGTGGTCCAGACTCATGGATCTCCGGAAAAGAGGAAATTTGTGACCAAAAGACAAATAGGAGGGAGGGAGCTCAAGAGAGCATCCCAGGAGGGAATAAGGGGGAGGGCGTGGGAGTTTACTCCCACCTCCCTCATCTCCCGATCCTCCTTTCTATTTTTACCTTTGAGAGAAGAGTGTATAAGAATCCGTGTGTTATTCTTCCAAAGCGCCCCGGCACATTTGTCCCGAGCATGTTCTGCCTATTCCTTTGCCCCTTGTCCCCTCATTTCGTGTCTTTCTATCCTCCTACAACCGTTCCTCCCTCCCCACCAACTCCTTTCGGGCATTATTTCAAAAGCCCGCCGCACAAAAGCAGACAAAACAGAAAAAGGATGAGAATTTGAGAGAAAAGGGAGTTGAGTGTAAGAGGCGAGAGGGAGGAAGTGTGTGGAAGATGAGACAAGGAAAGAACTTGCGTAATATAAAGGGCAGGATTTTAAAATGTTCCCTCGCGTCAAGACCACGGAGGGAAAAAGACGCATTCTTTCCGTAGCCCTTAATTTCCTCACAAAGCGGTAGGGTATGAAGGGAGAAAAACCCTTTTTAGCCATTCGACCCCTTGCCGCTTTGAGGAAATCTAAGGGGAGGCGACGAGGGATAGCAGCGGCACCTCATATTTTACCACTCACGAGCAATATTTTACGACCATCTTAATTGACGTGGTCCTAGGGATCCTAGGGGAGTGGTTAATGTATCCTAAGGTGTTAATCAAGGGCAAGTAGATCGTTAATTATGGTCATTGTAACGCTGAGAGAAAAATTGTTATACAGCTGTTATATTTATAATCCAGCCACATTTTTACCACCGTTCAGCTTGGGTGCTTTCTGTTCATTCAATACTAAAATTTCTCAAATATATTTTCGTAGTCTCTTCGCTACTCGTCTATTCTGCACCCTGCAACACCACACTGTTAACATCTCTCCCAGTTCTACAGAGAGATTTCCATAAATTAGATAATACAGACCTACGTTGAAGCCTGGCCAAACCGTTACATATCATTTTAGTTTTTATTCTAAATCATGTATGAATTTATGATAAAAATAAGTTAACAACTATTTTCTCCTGATTATTTTACAAGTTAATACGTAATACGCGCAGGTATTACACAAAGCACATCACTCGCATAAAAAAGGGACACACAGGCGTTTAGGCACATTCACAAAGGTCCACCTAAATTATTTTCTATGCGTGTTATTTTATCTTACTTCAATGGGGAAATTTCCCCACGAATAGCAAAACATGCCATTTTTACCCTCCCACATCAAAATGGCAAAAATATTAGCATAAAATTGCAGTAAATAATTTTTTCATTAATAATAAAAACACAAGGGGTTCGTGGCGGCCTAGTGGGTAGAGCACTGATCTACTTACCGGAGGGTCCCGGGTTCAAATCCCGGGCAAGAGCCTTTCTGGACACCCCACCGACATAGCGATAAAACCATAAAATCTTAGCGATTTGATTTTCTATGTGACAGAACTTCGTAGGAAATTGCAGGT
The DNA here is from genome assembly GCA_933228895.1 of Platycnemis pennipes. NCBI lineage: Eukaryota > Metazoa > Arthropoda > Insecta > Odonata > Platycnemididae > Platycnemis > Platycnemis pennipes. The sequence goes on from OW121850.1 coordinate 119,992,954, forward strand.
GCCCCAGAGAAAGGAACGGGCCCCTGTAGCCATGAATGTGTGAATTTCTCAGCCCATTGGCTTAATACGGGGTGAGCTCTACTCTCACCTATCAAAACCAACCTTCGGGTTGAATCACTGAGTGAGTGAGTGAATCAAAACACTTAACATATGATGGTAAAAATATCGGCTGACCCATATGAAACAAGTAGCGCAAACCAGATATTTATTTTTATCGCATTATGTTTAATTTACACACATAAAAACCTAAACATTGATTATTTTTAATTTTTTATGTGGAAGGAGCACATAGCAGAACACCACCACAACGTTTCCAGCATGATACCAGCACGTTTGCGGTTGGTATTAAAATTAAGACGCATACAAATAAGGTAATAATGCAATTCAATAACATATATAGGTGTATTCAGTCCAGTTTTTAGAATCTATACTTATTTGACCGCGGAAAATTTAAATCAGGTGACTTAAAGAATTTTTCTTCAATTATTGCAGTATCAGATTTACACTTAACATGCTTTAACGGATAGGGTGCTATAAGGCGCGCCTTTTCCTTTATTCGTACTATTTTCTTTCCCTTGCATCAGTCAGTGTCCACCAAGATTTATTAGCAGTAAAATCTTACCTATTTGAAATGACTTCTCTTGAAAAATTTACCGCACATGATTCATCCGCTCCGCATTTGCGAGCATATAAAAAGGTATATGGAACCTTTGGTTTCCAAATAAGATCCGACACAAATTAAACTAGATACGGGAAAACTGCAATGTCTCACTATACACTTTTCCAAGCCTAATAGTCATATTGTTGGAATGTAAATATTCTACCTCACAACCGGCCGCAAAATTTCTAAATTGCTATACTCAAGTACTACATATTCAAGTACTTGCATCGGAAGACCTTGCACAAGTAACATTCTTTAAACTCTTCTAAGTATACCGAATCATGCTGCCATATGGCAGTACAATGAGGCGAGGAAGTCATAAAAATATGCGTGAAAATGGGTGAGGATGTTTTAGTGAGTCACTGCGTCTAGCATATATATTTTTTTTTAATCTGCAAAATGAGAATATTTGACTTATTTGTTCGACAGCCCAAATTTTACAATTTACTCTAAATTCAGCTTGGTATTAGGTGCAGAGCATAAGGTATTTCAGAGGTGTCAACAAATTCATGTTTATGCCATGTTTTCTTGTGAGGTCCTAAACTATTGGACTCTCAGTAGCACTCAACCCTGGCTAATTACGTTTTGTATCCTTTTGCTGCTGTTTTTTCGAGTAACAAATAAGTATCGAATTTATAATTCTTACTGCAAATGAATTACAAATTGATATTAGTGAGAATAAATTGCTTTCTCAACTGTTTAAAGTGGAAAATCATCTTCTGTGATAGAGCAAACGTTTCTCAATAAAGCTCACACAGCACAGAGCAAGGGCACAGTGATGTAATTCCGTAGAAATAAGGAAAAAGTAAGAAAAAAACTACACCATCTAGCAATTATTTTTGCTCATTCTCCTAGGGAAGCTATGTTCTGTCATAATAATGAGATTAAATTATGACGGACACTACGGTTTCTTTCATTTTTATGCAAAATGACATGCATCACCAATACACGCATTCAAACGAAAGGTTCTATTCTGTCGTCAAAGTAAAGAGAAACGACAAACAGCATGGGTGGAAGACATGTAAAATGGTTAAAAGAGAAGAAATATGGGAGCGGGAGGAAATGACGGGTGAAACGCACAGAAGAGGGAATAAAAAGTCACCTTGTAGGAGGTTTTTTGATGCCGCCAAGGAATTTCACCTTGCCACACAGTGGAAAAGAGAAAAATGCAGGGCGGATTGGGGGGATGGAAGAGATTCGCCAAGAGCGAGTCGCTCTCGTGGGCCGCTAACAACAAACAAAAAGAAAAGATGCGCTGGGCGCCACTAAGGCCATCGCAACCCATCGAGGGAGAGGGAGCGAAACTCCCACGCCTCGTGTCTTTCTCATTCCCCGAAAACCATCTCCTTATTTACGGTCCCTTGGAAAGGATCGTCTGGTCGAGGGGTGGATACGGCGGGAGGGGCTGTGGAAATCTCCGGGAATACGGAAAGGGGGAAGAAAGACGAACTAGAACAGAGCCCGGAGGGAGGGAAAGAGGATGAAAAGCGAGGATGTTGCGGGGGTTGAAATAGGTGTGTTTTCGGGCAGCCAGATGGGGGAGGTGAGGGAGGAATAGTGTGCGGCGAGTGAGTGACAGACAGACGGCCTTCCTCCTTGGCCTCGTGCGACAAAACCCTCTCCGACACCCTAACCTCTCATTCCGCAGAGACACGGAAAATTCCTTTTAACGACCTTTTTGGAGAGGGCGGCGAACGATGGGCGGGAAGGATAGAATCGTTTGGGAGAGAGAGAGGGACAAAAGGCTTCGGCTCGGCGTCAAATGTTGTCTGACGAGGAGAGAGGGGGGGGAGACGAGATTGTGGACAGAGATCGCCAGCTTGCGGGTCGCACGAACAGATAGGGCGCCTCCCCATTCCCCTCCTTAAGAAAATGAAAATTCGACCTTTTCCGGGAGAAATCCAATCCCTCGGAGGACGAGGCCCATCGAAAATTTCCACCCTTCCGACCCATTCACACAAATCTTCCCCCGCCAATTTTTGTTCCTCCCCCGAAGCCTATCGACGCGGTCGAGTTTAAACTCGGCACCACTTGCTTCCTCCCCACCGAACTGCGTGAGCTCACGACGTCTCCGCCCCCTTCCCAATCCATCGCCACCGTGTCCCTCGAGCCCTTCCTTTTATCAATCCTCGCCCCCGATCCCTCGTCCCGTGATAAACAAAAGGTTTGTCCGTCCTCGTGACTCCGCGAATCAAAAACGAGGAGCAGAGCCGTGTCCCAACCAACGGCCCAGTTACATCCTAATCCGCGCCCGCAATCAAATTCGTATCGCGGAGTCTCATCGTCCCGGGCGCTTAAAAAGTTTGCTATGCGTGACCCCCTCCCCCTCCTTCTTCAAAAAGCCTTTTTCCTTTTTCTTACCCAAGTCTCCGCCCCCCGACCCGCCTCCTATTTATCTCCCGGTTCCCTGTGTCCATCCAGACCCTCTATACAGTCCCTCCGAGCGCACAGCTCCACTCTCGACAGCCAGCCACCCGCCCCGGCACTCCACGAGGTTACCCCCGGCTCCCTTATCGGCGATTTTCCCACAATCGCAACAAGGTAGCCGCCGACCGACTCGGGGGCTCACATTTCTTTCTCCCGCACTCATTCTCCGCATCTTCCCCTCTCCACTCCCTTTCCATCTCATTTAAGGGTGGCTCCGAGCTCCGCGAACATAATGAATCCCTTTCCTCTTACGAAAAAAATTTTGGCCCCCCTCCCTAACTCGTGCTGTGGAGTTCCAGATGAAATCTTGAAGTTCACAATGGATTTATTTATTTTATTTCCAGAGCAGGCTTTATTTTACCCTTCAAGGAGTTATTTTTTTCTTTCGATCTTTGGCAAGTTTACGTTAGCCTGTGCTACTACTTTGTGATTCCACCCCGTAGATGCGGTTACTTTCAAGGTCTAATTAAACCAGGAATATTTTAAATTCACTGAGCTGGAGCCGCGAACTAGAAAAAATACAAGTGGCATGTTATATTCTTCAAAATTATACGAGCTATTGCAGCATAAGTTATTATTTTTATTCGTCAGGACAAATAAAAACAATTTTGAATTTCATGAATGGATAATAATGATGTTGCCTTTACTGTTTTATATTACTTGTCACTTCATTTTATCTGAAAGTGTTTTGAGGTTCTGTGCCCCATAAACTTTTATTCATTCTCTCTGTCAGCTATTTAAAAAAGAAACTCATAGCATATGCACTAACACTCATGCTTATCTTCATATAAATATATTCAACAGTAAAAGCACGCTATTTCGTTTGCCGCTGCGAATCTAAGTGATTGAAAAATACTGAATACCAGAAAAAGTTATAGTCTGCTAATAGTTATTTTTAGTTCCGCTCTATTAGATTATAGCACATGATTTGCATGCTGGATGCCGACCGATCTCCACGTGGAGTTTGCAAGCCAGAATAAAACATGATCTAATTAATGATCTATTTCACGAGGTTTCTTTTTGCGTAAAATGCAGACAATAGTTTCCATTAAATAAACATGTTTTCAACCGCGAAGTAATCAAAGAACTACGCAGAAATGCGCAGAATGGTGTAACAAGTATTCATGCACAAAACTAGGGTGACAAAAATGTTCGTCAGATAAAATGACTACCATTAAGAGAAGAAATATCGAGATAAGTCATCAGAAAGAAACCAAATACAAAGGTATTCCCTATTTGTTTTCGCATAAAGATATTTTCCATAAATCGCTCAAAAAGATCCCGTCCCGCGATGTACCTTCAATCTAATCTTCAAAGAACACGCGCAGTCACCAATAGATGGAAAATTAATGGAGTCTAAGGTAATCCACCGTCACGAGGGTGCGTATTTCCTCCCATCCTCTTCTCTCCACCCCAAGCTCTCATATCCCTCAAACCCTCAGAAAACCCTTCCAATCCATTCCCGGGCTCCTCAACACATTATGGCTCCCTCAGCCCCCCTCCACACTCTTTTAACCCTTTTCCGCCCTCTTCATCCAGCCCTATCTCTTCTCCCCCAAACCCCACTTCACCCCTCTTTTCCCGCAGCCCTCCTTGTTCCAAGTACCCTCCCCGCACCTCCAAACATGGAAAAGCCACACGGGCATAAAGTAATGACGATAAAGTTTGACTGCGGGAATTTTAACGAGGAGTTGAGTCTGGGATGGTTTTTAGTGGTGTGGAAGGGAAGGGTGGTTGGGGGGGAGGGCGCAGGAGGATATAGAGAGGAGATGCTGGGATGAGAAGGAAAAAGGGTGGGAGAAGGGGAGATGGGGCTGGTTTTTGGAAGAAGTTTGGGGATATGGATGAGGCGGGGAAGGTAAGGAAGGGCATAGATAGGTCGAGACAAATGCTGAAAATGGGGAGGAAAATTCTTTTCTTCGGGCGAGGTGTTAAGCAGAGGGTGGACCTGGAAAGATTTTCAGGAGTGAGGGTGAGGGGGGAGAAACGGAAGGTGGGGGCTGATAGCGTTGGAAGGGACTGACGGAAAGGCAAGGCTGGAGGAGGATAATATTAGAAGACAACGGTGCTTTCCGGGGGAGATACGTTGGGCTATTCTTTTGCCCGAGTCATTGAGACTTTTGAAAACCGTAGAGAGGCTCATAGGCACCGCGTGGTCGTGAGGGTGGGTAAAGGGTGAAGACGAAGGGGTAAAATGGGTTTGGGGAGACGAGGGAGAAACACACGGGCTTGGGTGGGGAAAAGGAGCAGGCGAAAGAGTTTCGGTGGAATTTTAAGAGCGGTCTCACATATGGGTTAAAGAAAAGGGAAAAGGAGATTTAATAGCTACCGAGGAGGTATTTTTTTCCTTATTTTGAGGAAAGAGTCGCTACGATAGTTGTCTGTGCGTGAGTGAGTGCGTCTAAGACCATGAGCTGCTCGCATGGGAGTTATAGTGTGGGTAGGACGGTCGTGAGGCAAAAGGAAAACGTAGTTTCGAGGAAACGGCAGTGAGGGGAGAATTAATAAAAGGTTGGGGAGCCTAGGGGAAGAAGACAACTGGTTTAAGGGTTAAGTGATTTGTAATGGACGCAAAGTTTATGGCGGCCGTCTCGTGTCTTTCCTTCCCATCCTATGACATTGCAGCCGGTCCAGGGCTTGAATTTGGGATTGACGACCAGCACTTAATTCACACAAGTATCCACTTACAGTAAGGAAAGCAATTTTTCTTACTTTCTGACTATTTTAACTTTAAAATGAGCTATTCCAAATGTGAGGTTAGGAAAAATAACAATTATTTCCTATTATCTTTTATGCACCATATTTCATTGAACACTGGAAACTGAAAGTGAGTTTCTGCGGACAAATGGTAAAATATGGCATGCACAAAAGCAAGTTAAAAGCGAGAATCGACAAAAAAAACATTCAAATTCCACATCCCTATACTCTATAAGTCTCTAATAACGTACTTACTATTTGGATTTAATGTCTTTCACTACTTATAAAACCTTCTATGGTATTTAACTCGCTTCGTCTAAGAAGATATGGTGATATATTAATAGTATCCATTTAATAACATATTAAACGTTAACTTCCTTATTCCATGCAGATTTAAGTCATGTTTGGCAATAAATTACTTCTTTCAGTCAAAATGTTCAATCAAAAGATTGAACGACTGACATTCACCGCGAAATTATGCCAAAGAGAATAGCAAGTGAGAATATGAATTATGCCAGGTAATTTAAAAACATATTCCACATCATAAGAGAAATTACCATACGCGAAATATTCTCGATGAAGATTTAGGTATACTAAGATTTTCAATTTAATAATCAATAAATTCTTGCGAAATGAATACGCCAGAATTCATCCGACCATTCATGTCAAAACTCGAGAATTGCCATTAGTTTTTACGAAACTGTACGATTAGATATCTTTAATGGCTATTTATCTCAATCAGGCACAAGAAAATTAGGTAATGTTGTGCAGTACTCTTGATCTTCCACGAAAAAACCTTTTACTTCTAAAATTAAAATACCATTCTTGATTAAGAACTAAGACAGTGCATTAACAGAACGAAGCTCATTGTATACTACTCCGCATAGTACGCTTCCCACAGGAGATACGCGACGGGTTATCACCTCTTTCCATTTCCTCCATCTTCCCGTTTTCAAACACCCTCTTCCTCAAGACGCCTGCATTCTCAGGCACCTCCGAGTTTATTCCGCCCTTCCCTATGAGAAGAGCCTTACACCTCCCCCACCACTCCTTCTCTCTTCCTCCTCCTCAGGCCATTACGCGAAATACTTCCTTTCGAGGGAGAAACAAATTCTAATCACTTCCGGGAATGCGCTCTACTGCCGCTCTACCCCACGTGGCTTCCAGTGGAGGGAAATGGAGGAGCTTCTTTACCGACCGTATCCCTACTCTCACTTCCAAGGAATGTTCAAATTACTTCAAAATACTTCTTCCTTCCTACCCCCTTCGCGTCCTACAAGGAAAACTGAATCTCAAAGCCCGGCCGCCTGCAAACCCCTCTTGCTGCTCCTTGCCCCCCTGCCTCAAAACGCCCACCCCACCACCATCTTCACGCTCCAGACTCACACATTTCACCAGTGCGTTCGGGGCCAAACTATTTTAACCTTTTAATGAAGACATTGTTTTTGGACCGTTTCGTACTGGATGTTCGAGCTCGAATGAGAGAGGGAACCGGTTCTACAGTTTAGTTACCAGAGTTATCCAACCATTGAGGGATAAGGTGTTTGATAGGAAAGCAAAACATTCAAGTTCATTAGCGCGAAGAGCGATATTTTGTTAAAGCACTGATGTTCAATCACTATAAACCGTCCTAAAAGTATGAAGGAAAAGCATATTTTGCATGGTATTTCAGCTACGCGTCTTCAGGTTTTTGATATAACTCTAGGGTATTTACCCCAATTGTTTCAATATTTTGGATCAACCACGTCGATAAGAGAAAATTCTATAAACACAGTAATGCACACATAGGATTTTATCATACCAAAACAGTATAAAAGTGCAGCTTTGAAACAGCAATCATATACAAAATATATTGTCATTATGAAAAACCGTAAGTGGAATGACTTCACAAACATTGAGTTTTTCAACTCCCAAGCGCATTCCTTCCCGTCACAATTTAATAATGAAAGCTAAATTTTTGGTGAGCAAAGAATCAAAGTAGATAGCAAAGTTCAAGATTCTAAGTTCCTGAGATTCCTAATATTTTTCATCAAAAGAATAAGGTGCCCAAAATTAAATAGGGATAAATAACCCATGGAGCTTAAATATATGTAGTAGCATTTGGACACAATCTAACAAACAGCCTCTATTCAGGCTCTTTGGGAGCCAATACCGAAAGAAGATTCTGGGGTTAATCTACACAGGTGGGCAACCTTTATTTAAGTCACAGGGAAACGATCTCACATTATATTTTCTTGGAAGTGAGGTGATAAACCTTTATCATCTCAACCCCAAAATGTTATTGTTGAGATATTTTTTCTGTATTTCTTCTATTTAGCATACGGTTTAGACACACCTTCCCACCTAAATGCCGGCATCTCCATTTCCCTAATCAATGAAATTCATGCGTGGATGCACACTCTGCCCTTAATTCTTCTTAAATTAAACGTGAATATATTTTCATTTAAGAGAAAATATATTTCACGAAACGATTAGGTATTTAATAGCTGAATATTTACCACCGTAAATTCACTCACTCTTCCTGATGCTAGGCATGAGTCGCTGGAAATCACGCACGCCAACGGACTGTGTTCCAGAGCTGACTCAGTGAGGGTGGCTATCGATTTCTGCTAAGTCCACCCCCATTGAATCCCCTTCAATACACTTTTGAGAGGCCGCTTTCGATGTGAATGGGTTGCTTCCTCCGGAGTGGGCGCGTAGTTGGTCAGCGAAGGGCCGGGCCCCTTCTCGGCCGAGGGCCGGAAGCGTGGCAATCCCGCGACTTGGGAGGCGGTAAGGGGAAGGGCGTGCTATGGAACCGGGGGAAGGAGTGCCCTGGGCATTGAAAGGCGGAACACATCCGATTCTGCCCATCGATCATTGCCCTTTGAGCCGAACAGGATTGACCTAAAGACCTTTTTCCTGTTTCTCCGCCATCCAAGCCGACAGCCCTCCCGCCACTCTGAATATCATGGTGGGAGGGGAGAGATGCGACGATACATACATGCAACCAAGGGTAATATGAGATTACTAGACATTAAAACCAGCTGATTTCAATAATTTCGCTTAGCTGAGTCGATATTCCATCATTTATTTCATTTAATATATATTTGGTATAGTAATAATACTCCTAACACCATTAGTAGAGCTGGTAAACTTGGGTTATACGTACTCGAACGGTTAATATTATATCTCACTGAATCCTATCTCAACGTCTAGGTTTAGGGAAAATTCGGAACTCACGAAACCGGTCCTGGCTGGCCTAGTACGAACCTGAAAACATCAGTATGGTCTAAATACTACTTTAAAAGTTGAATGAGTATGCTACATGTTGATATTTTTGTGTGACTAGCATTGCATTAAATTCAAGGATGGTAGCTTCTACACTGGTGTCTAACAATTGAAGCTGCCTAAAGCTCCTTCATTCTTGTTACTAAAGTTGTACATTTAAAAAATGTGGAGAAATAAATGTATTATTACTACATATTCTCCAATGTTATCCACAAAGTGGAAGAAAACGCATTTGAAAAACATTTTCTAAGGACTCATGTACGGCATTGCTGTGAGAGCGTTTCAACATCACATTTTGAGGCTGATGCAAGCAGGAAAATACGTATTAATATTGGTGTGAGACTAATTGGTACAACCTATGAATGACAACCTTCCTCTATCCTATAAAATTGATAAAATCATAAAAATAATTTTTTTTGTCAAAATAACGAAATAATTTTTTATCATTAAAAGGAGAATTAACAGTGTCTGGTGCACAAAATAGTCTCAATTTTGGAAGAGTGATGGAGAGGTTTTGACGGGCAAAAAAGACGGCAAGCAAAGAAATGTTAGGATTAGCTAGTAATGGGTGGAATTTAGAAAATTCTGAGGTAGTCAGTGGATGGTACAGTAATTGAGGGATGATGCCGTCGTGAAAAACGCGATGGATCGAAAGATGCTGGGCATGCAGGAGGAAAGAGACAAGTAAAAGAGTAATTTTTATATGGAATATTGAGAGGTTGGAAGAATGTGGAAGCACTATGTGAAACAAGGTTTATCCTTGATTTGGTAGGAAATAACTATCACATAGTGTTTTCAATTACAGTCTAAATCTCAGATATAACTTGAAGACGGAATGGCTTTCTCAAGATATTAAAATATATTAACATCAGCATTAAATGATTGTAGATTTGGTAATTAAGATTAGAGAAATTCATTAGACTAGTAATTAATTTCATATTGTAGTTTATAAAGACGATAGAGAGCTTTGAAGTAACATTTTATTCCACAAGTTCTACGTAAAAATAATAAATGGACGTTTCCGGGGAAATAATCAATAAAAATAGGTAATGTTTTGCATACACAAACTGTTGATGTGGCTTTAAATGTAAATCAAACGTAATTGATTCCAAATTTTTCACCCATGTTACGCATGCAACAAGGGATAGTTATATAAATTCCGCGCTATTAGTCGTGAATAATGATAGTTAATAATTGAAATAAACATTGACCGTGAAGAAAACATGTTTTCTGGATGAATTTAGCTGATCCAAGAGAAGAAACGCTGACCGTAGTCTCATCGGTAACGTGCATGTCTGGCAGATAAAAGTTCACTGATTTCAATGTCGCCTCACGCTTGGATGTTGAGGAAATCCTGAGATTTCATCTAAGATTTTGCGGTACAGTGAACCTAATCAATAGGAACAACTAAACCTGAATTATACTGAATTAAGCCATCATTGCCCTTGAGTAAAACCGTTAGTAAAATTACAAACAAAAGAGCCGTGTACGCAACGGCAATGTTCGTCTGAGGTCCATTGACAGATACATAAAACACTCGCTATGATAAATTTGTTATTTCGCTCAGGAGAGCGAATGCAAGATTGCCCCTCTCCAAGTTTTCTCTGGATCTTTAAATACCTTATTTTAATTAGTATATAGAATAGTTAGGACGACCAAAGTGAGCAGCACGATTCTGGAGGGGCTCCTCTTATTGATAATGAAAATTGTGAAAACGTGAAAGAAGTATCCAAGATTCCAACCCTGTTGTGGGGTCATCTTCTGCCACAAATGTTGAGAAGGTTTTTAAGGTGCAATAAAAATTTATATAAACAATTATATGAGAATTTCAAGTTCGTATAAAACTCCCTCAAATCATATTTTATCAACAAGAATTGGCGGCAGATCCAATATCCGCAAATGATACATTCATTGGGCGCACAGGGATCAATGGGTCTAATGTTCGCAAAAACATCTCGAGTGACAGGGGCGCTCAGCCTCTGGAATGGCGAGAAAGATCGCAGCTTGGGAATGCTGAGGCCGCGATTAGAGAGGGAGGGATGCCGTTAGAATGGCAGGCAGGGAATTTTTAAGGAGAGGAGCATATATCCGGGAGGAATGCTGGGGACGGAGAGATAGTATGTGCATGTTTAGGGCCACTGGATTTCGGCCGGATAGCAGAGTGCGTTGTGGATGGTTAGTGGGGGAAGGGGGGAAGCGAGGGGCAAATTGCCGGCAGTAAAAAAAAGAAATATCGGAAGTGAGTTAAATTCGACGGAAGCTACCTTATGCGACCAGGATTGAATAAATGAGTGGGGATCAGCATTTATAAATCAAGAGGGGAGACAACAAGACTCGAGAACTTTTATGAACAAGAAGTCACCTGGTTTAGCACTGGGGGAGCATTTAAGACAGAATTCAATAAAATAGTAAAAATGAACTAAGTTCTGGAAATATCAAATCTCTTAATAACTCTCTATTTAAATACTTTCTATATCTACTTAAAAGATTCAATAAATCCAAAGGGACCATTTTAAGCTGTTTCATTACTCCTAACGCGATTGAAAATCACAAGCATAATAATTACTATTAAATGCAAAAAAATAATAGTTTGCCAACCATGCACGATAAATGTGTAATCAGGAGCAATATGCTAGGCTTGTTATGATTTTGACGTTCGTCCCCATATCTTCACTCCGATAATAAAGCCAACGTACGGACTTGTAAAAAGAAGATATCTGAAAATGAAATTTTAACTTGGGAACCACTAGCTAAATCTTTTCTAAAAATTTAGTTGAGATGTAACTCACCGAATATGCTTGAGTATTTAGTGTTATTTTTGAACATGAACTCCTAGGTGAGAGAAATTTTGATTTTCTATAAATGATGAAATGTATGAATGTACTCAAAAGGCATATTTCTAGAAGGAAAATTATTTTATGGTTATAAATGATGGTGAGGGATATACATAAAGAAAAGAAAACGAAGAGATAATAAGTTTAAAGGAGCAGAATCCCATAAAAGGTATTCTTTCTACTTCGGTCTTGTATGTTAATTACCAACTAAGAGATAATTGCTTCTTAAACGACATTTCATACGCTAAATAAGTGATTTATACCAAAATATCTCCTGAACATTATTTTACACAGCCGTCTACTATAACAATGCAGTGGCCTCTTACGAGTCACCGAAACTGATGGGAACGATATTCCATTTCAGAATCCTTATTCTTCAGAAAATACGGAAGACTCAATCGATAACGAACTAAATGATGTCATTCAATGGCGAGCCTCTCTCCAATGAATGATAATTTCTTTTAACTTAATTAATAGTATTAAAAAACTTTAATCAACTGTATAAATAAAAAAATGCATGCAGTTCACATAAAACTACATGAAAGACATTGTCAGTGCCACTGAACCCATTCTTAAAAACATTCATTATAATTCTGCAAACTACCCTCTATTATTTTATGCATAAAACTGGGATAAATATAATAATAATAATAAAAGGTCTTTATTGGGACGAGATTGAGACAAAACTGTCCCTTCTGCCATCAAACTTCTGGAGTGTTTTCAATTGAAGATATTAATTACATTTCCCCGATAGTATTTAGTCTTAGCCACAGGCATACGCGATGTCAAGAAGAGATAGGGTGAGGTGAAATCGGAAAAAAGGAATAGAAGGGAATAGATATGATAGGAACGTGATAGGAGTTGAGGTGGGGGTGTGCAGGGAGGAAGGGCGAACGACTACTGATACAGTGCGGGGAGAGTTCTACAGACGAGGAATCTGAATTTGGAATGTTTACGAGGGCGAAAGACGGAATGGAGCGAGGGAGGAAAGGCCAGAGTGACGGGGAGTTGGAAAAGTTAGGTGGGGGTGGAAGGAGTGAGAGGAATGAATAATACGGGGAAGATAGGGGATGGGAGGAAAAAATCGCTGCCAAGTATGAAAAGCCAGGGATAAAAATCGCCAAGGAGGAAAAACGGTATGGATTGGATCGTCGTGATGCCATCGTTCCAATAGATTAAAGCGATTGAGATTTTTCCATTTTCATTTTTATTTCGGCTTGGAGGGGACGAGAACACGACGAGGAGGAAGTTAGACCCCAAGCGACCCTTCCCATTTCTTAAAAAACCCCAAGTTTTGTCGGGGGTGAGAGGAGTTGAATCCGGATAACGGCAAAGTACAAGAGTCGCACGAGGCATAATCTCATGGCCAATAACTCTGAAAAAGTTAAAAGGTTTCGCAGCATTATGGTAGATGTGCAATCCTAATTTTACTGCTGAAGCAGTAAAGAAATAATGAAACGCTCTCTTTATTGAATTCAAGTGGAACGAAAATTGTCGAACATGGAGAAGAATACCTAAGTAGAATTGTTATTTTCATATATGATAAAATTTAAACGAAACTGCGGAGGTTTTCTTAGCTCTCAATCAGGCTTTAGGGACGACTTTAGAAATCATCATTATTGAAAAAAATTTTCACGCACTTCCCATTTTTAGTTGAATAAAAGCTTTTATAAGTTTCATATTCCATGTAATTAAAGAATGGTTGCCAAGAACATTCTAATGCACATAGAATTTCTAAGAGAAAGTATACACTGTAACCAATCATTAAGTAATCTTTATGGAAACTTTCGTCCGCATTTATGTATAGAAGAAAAAATCTTTACCACCGTCTTATTAATCGCAAAGCCCTTTCAATAACGATCGTATCCAAAACATAGCAGTACCTAACATTCAACTCTAGTTTGGTTTTTAGATGCTTCAGTGACTCAGATTATTTCACACCGTTTAACCTTATATTAAACCATAAGACGTACACAATACCCACACCCGAGGTGGGATTCGAACTCGCGGCCTTTCGTTTACCAGGCTGTCACGTTACCTACTCTCCTACCCCAGCCGCCACCTAACATTCTAAACTGCCTAGAATGTCTAGATAAGATGAGATGCCCAGAGAATGGGCCCCGAAACTAATATCTTATTGGGAAAATGCTTGCGTGTACACAGAAAAAGCAATAAATAGCTTTTCTACCGGACTGCTAGAGCACTCGCCGTGCATTCAAATCGCGACAATTGACATCAGCGATGGCAGCAAGGGAACGGAGCCGCAAGAAAAGGGGTGCTCACCCGTTCTCGGCGATGCGAGCAAGTGGAGCGAGGTAAGTTTAATATGAAAATTGCTCCGCCATGAAGTCAACGGAGCGGATAAGGGGAGAGGAGCCCGGAGAGAGAGGAGGAATGGGATGAGGGAAAGGCAGAGGAGTATTGGAGAGGGAGGGAAACGAGAGGGAGGTAAAATGAGATGGCGAGCTGCAAGTGGTGGAGGGGCAAGGGGAGAGAGAGCGGCAAAGGGGAAGAATTGCGCGGGTGGGGCGGAGAAGAAAGAGCGTGGAGGAGGAGGATAGAATAAAGGAAGGCGGATGGGGAGGGGGAAATGATATTATTGAGCGAATGTGGAAAGGAAAATGGAAGGGTGGTTGGGAAGGAAGATCGGGAGAGTTGGAGAAGAGGAGGTCATTGTAGCAGTCTGAGGGAAGATGAAGCCATTGACAAATGAGCATCAATTCTGCCAACCCTCGCCGCCCACTCCCCTAACCAGATATTTCTGTCCAAGTTTCCTCCCTCTCCCGTCACCATTTTAAACCCTTCCCACCCTTACCAACAACAGAGACATACCACCACCAAAGCGGGGAGGGCGCCCAGCAGGACCCGAGGAAAGATTCTTGTACCACCTTCACCCCACCAAGCCCCCTCCCCAAAGAGCTTCTTCCATTTCCCCTCCTTATTCCGGCACCCTTCCTCCCCACTCTTGTCTCAATTCATCCTCTTATTCCCCTCCTCCCCGAAAAAGACCCTTGCAGAGACGGAGGCTACATCCCCAGTACATACATAATCATCCTCAGACTCATTAAAAGCCATTCGGATGGGGAGGGCTGGATAATTTCCGGAAATTATTGGGTCCTCACTTGACATCGATTAAAAGAAATCTTGAGGAAGGGATGAAGGTTTCAGTCGTGGGCGGTGGGAGGTAACTTATGCCTCGTTCCATTTTCGAGTGGAATCAAGGGATGAAAGACTTTTCACAAAAGGAAGTCTCTTACATGGATGCTAACGCATTCTACTTTTTTATCCTAGTTCAGGAAAAAAATCACTGAAAAAACCTTAGCAAGCACTTTCAAAGAAGGGTCGTTATTTCTGGACACTCACTGATGGTGTTTGAAAATATTACTGAGAAATTTTACGTGAAATCATCCAGTCGTTTTTATTACTTTTTAATAAATGAATCTGTGATTTTTTATGGCTCTGGAATGCCTATTTCTTTACTTTTGGATAATCATGAGTAATTTATATTATTCAGTAAATTGTGAAGAGCTTAACACCATTTAGAAATAAATTAGGTTTGAATGGACTTCGAAATTTCATTGATTACTTCCATTTGTTATGATCAATATCATGCTTGCATGGTCACTAAGTATAAGTAAGTCAAAAGGGAGGTAAAATGCATCATATTATGGTTAAAAGGGGAAAATATTCAAGTTCAATCCTTCAATTTTATCCTACGAAGTATGGGTTTTTAATACATTTTCAATAATTATTCTTCTACAAATCAAGATAGCTGTTCAAGATGGTGCTACGAACCCAAACCATCCACGATTATATATCCAGAACAGGG
Organism: Platycnemis pennipes; assembly: GCA_933228895.1. Classification (NCBI taxonomy): domain Eukaryota; kingdom Metazoa; phylum Arthropoda; class Insecta; order Odonata; family Platycnemididae; genus Platycnemis; species Platycnemis pennipes. The sequence continues at coordinate 120,008,672 of OW121850.1, forward strand.
CACTGAAAAGAGTAGCCTTTCGTGAAATTATCGACACCTGATTCACGACAAATATCTCACTAATACCGTTAGAGGCTATTATTCGCATTACTTGGGCAGAATTACACCGCTTTGCGTATGTTAGTTGCAATTCACATTCATCATACCTAAAAATCATTACAGTAAAAATATAATGAAATAGTGCTTGAACGGATAATTCTTTTTTTGTTTGCTTTGAAAGAAAATATGATGATCAATAGTTCTAATTACTGGACATAAGGAGAAGATTTTGTCATTGTCTAAATGGAATCTGAATGTCAAAAACCCCGCCAAGCCGGGGAGTACTCACTTTCAGTTTGATGGACCCAAGAAGATACACTTCCGCAGACAGGAGCACTGGAGATCAATTTTTAGCTTTTGAGTGCCCTTTCATGAAGTTATCTGCCTGAAAAACAAAATAATATTGATGAACATGTTATATTTAGCATAGAAAGGAGTGAAGATGACTCAATGTGTTGAAACCCGGGTTGTGAATAAATTTATAAAGTGAAATTTGCAAAGTTTGTTGTTTCCACTATAGAAAAGAGTCCTATTTCTTATTAATAATAGCCCCCTACCATACACTTGACTGGAAGGAGACATCACCGTAATATGCGTCGGGTGTATTTTGCTATGAACCATCAATAAAACTCATCCCGAAATAATTACGATAGTGAACTTTATGGTTTCAGGCTCAACTTTGTGAATTTTCATGTCCATCAGGTGATGGTCGACTCTTCGACGAAACCGGTCGTAACCATTAAAATTCTGTGAAATTGTTTCTAAGTTGTAATTTTCATTGTAATTACGATAGTCATTTAAGTATCATAGCGTAGTTCTATACCCTTTCAGCCTGTTCATCAGAATATAGAGGTACTAAGCATAAATATTGCTTTTTATACGACGCAGTGAACAAAAATATTGTTGGGAGAGTTCAATATCCAAGCCAGTCAATATAATTAATGACTTGAAAATGCCACCTACCACTTTATTAGGTTTTTAGTTCACAGTTTGGCTCACGCTGAATAAATCCCGAAGACGGGAAGTGAGTTTTCTTAAGGATTAAGTAATAGAAATAGACGAAAAACAAGGAAATTGTACGCATTAAGGGCGAGGCTGGTGAGAAAAATTCAAAAGAGACACAAGAAGTGAATAGATAGTTAAAAAAATAATTCAGAGATGCGTTAGGGTAAATTTTGTTGAGCAAGAAGAGAAAAAGAAGGAGACTAATAGGAATTTTAAAAATAAAAAAAAGAAGGTTTTTAAGAAGGGCAAACCTCAGTCGGGGTGGGAGATATTACGGTGTATTAGAAATACTCCCTATGAAAAAATTGTATTTTAAAATAAAACAGGAGGAACTAAATTTCACCTGACAATTTTTCTCGTCAAATCATCATAGTGACTCGTCAGCGCCTGACATTTCAGGCTCAGGCCAGCATAACAATTTTCGTCTAACTAATTGCCCATCATGTTTTGAGAAAATTTTGAACGAAAAAAAAACAGAAAAATAAGCAAATATAGCCCTAGAAAAATGATCCGATTTTTCTGTATTCTGCAATATTTGTCATATTTCCTTCTGACAAAATAGCCATATTCTGATAAAATATCTTCATTTCATTGAAGTCACTGGAAAACCTAAGGTTCACGTTTTTCATTCATTTGTAACTAAACACGACTCCAATTATTGAGAAAGGATATTTTTAATGAAATAAAAATATCCACAAACCGTAGTCGGCATGTTTACTTTCTCAGCAAGCCATTACCTCCTACTTAAATTACAAGTTACCTTCTATAATTAAGTTTTTTTTCCTCCTGCCTGTTTCAGTACTACCTGGATATAGTCATCGACGTCTTTTTATTCATCTCCGCAATCCGACATAGGATTGCAAAAGGAAACCTGTACCACAATCGCATATGTAGGCTTTATCTCAAAACCTCACCATTATTACACTCTAAAGATATTGCAGGAAGCCTTTCACTTGCGTTATGGCACTCCTTCTGAGCATAATATCTACTCCAGCATTGCTATTTTAAAAATCTACACTCCAAAAACTTCTGTCTCCAGGCCATTTAATTCCGCTAATTCTAAAAAACTCGAGGTCCATTCTTCGCATTTCTACCCTCTGGTTAACCAAACTTCCGTAGATTCGAAGTAATCTCACGTTCTATGTTGTTACCCGAAAATGTTTATCACATTTGATGTACTCTCTCGGATAGTCTTCACCCGAATATCCGAATGAGGGAGTATATAACCTCCGGGATACTTTACTCAAGACCGTTTACAATTGTTGGCAGCCTCCCGTCGCCAACCCAAAGCATCTTCAAAGATGTCCGTAGCATTTAAATATCCTACCTGACACAAGGATAGACCAAAAACACCTCGGAACGCCATCTTTTTAGCCAGGGCTTATTCGACGAGTAAGCTTGCTTACCTTGCAGCAAACCTCATAATCTAGAGGTCAACCCACCATCCGCCACCCGGTGGACGCACTCGGTGGCTTTAAGCAGAGACAAAAATCGACGGGTATAAACAGATGTTGATTACGAATATAATACTTCATTTCAGGAATGTTATGTAGTTGAGAGATTCACAAAAATAAGGGAATGAGTAACGCATAAATGAGGATGATATGCAAAAATTAGTGTTTTAGTCCTTTAAAGCATTTCCAAGAATTTAACCTTTATCTACATATATTTAACATAGCATATATTTTAATCAAACTATGTCTTACAGTGAAAACATGACACTATTCTATTTAATTTAAAATTCAGTGTACCTACACTATATTACGTAATATACGCACCAGCATACGTCATAATGTTTATAATTCCGTTTTAACAAAATTTTAGGGTTAAATAATTCTTCAATTGGATAATAGAAATATAATTTAACTACCATAGTCCATGATGAATTAAATTTCAGAAAAATTGATCATCATCATCATTGGTCATCAATCCTCAGATTGGTTTGACGCAGCTCTCCACTGAGTTCTTCTACCGACTAATCTCTTCATATTTATGTATTCACATTCTTCACTACTTGTTCCCTATATCTCACACGAGGCCTTCCTTTGCCATTCCTTCCGTAGAAAAATTGCTAGGCAATTCTACCATCAGAAAAAATGCTAGACAAATGAATACAATTTAACCTCACATTGGTTCATATCGCCATGTTTTAAACTACAGCACATCTAAAATACATGAATATATATAATGCGTAGGTAAAAACATATTTTGCACCGTTCTATATAGTGGCGTGATTATAAAAATATAATTTTAAATAATATGCATGAAAATGTAATTTATATCTGATGAATTCTATTACGCAAGTGTTGTCTACCTATACTGGATGGAAATGTGTAGAGTAGATCTGAAGTAGCATAAAACGAACTAATGATTAACTAAAATAGAAAAAAATCTCCCAATTTGAAACGGGTTATTGGAAGAAAAGATGTTGCGCACCTTAATTCATTTAATAATCGTTAGGCTAGACGACTAGGCTCTGGGAAAAATGACAAGTAAGTCTTTTCTCTATAACCGTACATGAACTCACAGGAAAGGGCTGAACTTACACAAAGAGACTGTAAAAGGTGTAGTAGAGAGAACGAGGGAGGGATTTTAATTGATTTTATCATTCTATTCCAAGAGAGCGGAACTCACAGCTAAGTTTGCCAGAGAATACGACATTTGAGGCTGTTAGAGAAAGACGCTAAATCCCACTGTTCCCCACGTGCCCACCCCACCCCACGTGCGTGACGCCATTCTCATGGGGTATAGCTGTTCCAGCTCTGGTGTCTACGCGAGGAAGGAACCACGAAGAGCACACAGCACTGTAATTCTGTGACAATCTGCCGGAGGTAGTTGTCTTCTACACTCCATAAAAAGAAGTATTTCCATGTTAATCCCGAGCTCCCCGCCACTGGAATTTGCCTCTACTAAACTAATGACCTCCTAAATCGTGTGTTGAAAACAAAGAGTAGAATTGGTAATAATCAATCTTTCAATATAATACAATCGATCAAAATATTGAATAGTCCGAATGTAGAGCTCCCGGGATTTCCACCGGGTCAGGGCTTCCATTGTCGCCGACGTTTCGATGAATGAGTCGTTCATCGAAACGTCGGCGACAAGGGAAGCCCTAAACCAGTGGAGATCCCAAGAGCTCTACATTCAGCCCATGCACCGGAAAAGCACCAGAAAGCACCAGATCCTTTTTCATTGGCGAATCACTTCCCTTCTCCAAACGAAGTTTGCTAAAAGCAACCTATTAATATACTTTATCAGAAACTATTTTTACTATGCATGGACATAACGTAAAATGTGAATCAACAAATATGAAATGAATTTTTCAATTCAATGGTATCAAGCTCTACTTGGCGAAACTTCATGTTCAATATAAAGCACAAACTGTTAATTTTACAATATTTACATAAAACAAAACCGGTTTCTTGGAATAATAGACATTCTCAGATCAGGCTATCGTTTTGTGAAAGTTACACTTTTTGTGCTTTCTGTCAATACTGGATTTTTAACAAAGAACGATACGATTCAGCTCGATTTATTATCAAATGCTATTGCATTGTAACTGAAAAAGTCATAGCCTATCATGTATGAGGGCTCAATATTATGAAATTGCTTTTATGTATTCAGACATGCTTTTGAGCCTTCCCAAACATGAACGTATTATAGCAAAGCAGCCAATATTTATTCATTTTGAGAAAAAATTTCCACTTCAACACTTCATCAAATCGTATTTCCTGTGCAAAAGGGTGCGCTTGCTAGGCACTCGAGGAATCCACACGATCACGTATGCCGACGCCAGCGCTGCTGGAGAAGGCCAATGAGGTGGAATGAGATCGAGGATGATGAGGTCACGAGAGGGAGCACGCGAGATACGTCTTAATCTCCACAAGAGCAATAGGTATAAGAAAGAAAGTCGAGTGGGGGTGAGGAGGAGAGGGAGGACAGCAGACGGAGACGACGGGAAGGTTAATCCGAGGCAGCGGCGGGGTAGACCACCGCCGCCGCGGACTCGAGAGGCGCCTCCAGGAGGCGTCTGCACGTCGCAGGGAGCGGATTGCAAGTGCCGCGGTCGGATGAGGAACGGGTCGCGGGGGAGGAGGGAGTCACGGCCGGGAGGCGCTGATTGATGCCCCCGGAGGGAACCTCCTCCGGCGGGGGACGGAGGGAGGGCACCGTGGAGATTTCGTCCTGCATGCGCGCGCCAGACGAGCGAATGTGAACTTGGCGGGACGCGGGCTGGCTCCCGTCCCGTTCCTCCGCGAGGCGGCGGGCTATTGAAACCCCGTGGGACGCACAGCATGAAGGTGCGATCTGTGGTCTTCGCTGCGAGCGCAATCAAACTCTCTCATTATTTTTTGATGACACCGAAGAGAGTTGAAAATGCCACCACCGTCGTTCGGATTTCAATAGAAGCCCAGAACTGCGAGAACCGTGTCTGCAAAAAGATGCGCTCCCAGAATAGGTAGGTACTTCAAATGAACAGAGGTAGCGGTAACGGTTTGGAAAATTCCATGATTGCAGCTCTAAAGTCATCAAATAATTTGTCGAGGCTGCTAATCCCGCTCCAGGCCTTGCCTTGAAATACTTGTTTTCAGCTTTCCGTGGAGTTGACGTTTGTTTCCCTCCATTTTTTCTATTATTCATCCACGCCTGTCTATGAAGAAACTTCTATACGAAGATGCCATCAAAAAAGGCAATGAAACTGTGAAATGGCGTGGAAGAAGAATAAAAAAATATCAAATTTTCTATTGAGTAAATAATCCCATTATTAAGTTTCCGGTAGTTAAATCTTTTGTTACTCTAACAAAAGCCTTATACTGTGACCCAAACAGTGGTGTGACGTGTAAGACTTGAATCTATCAGGTGATAGGAAAAACGACAACAGAAGATTCATAAATCAGCAAATCTGGTATTGCCTAAGTCATATTCAGCGATTTCCCTTAGATTCGAACCAGGGCTCCCCGGCCAATTGACGAATTGTCTAAACCCTTATGACCGATTTTCGTATGAATGAAATAGAAAAATTGGGATGATTGAATGGCATGATTGAAATAGAAAGATAAAAATTAATCACCATTGCGTTAGAAGAAAAACCTCAATTAAATCGCAGCTCTGACATTTAGGACTCTCCTCTTAAGAAATAAAATCTCTTTTAAGAATACTCATGACAGTATTCTCAAACGAGCGTTTTTTTAGCGATAAAGTGCTCCAATTACGAAAGGCTTTGGCCTAAAAGCTGGAGTTTAGGAGCCAACCGAGCGTGGCATCTGGCAGGCACGTGAGCACATGCGGATTTTTCCTTTTTGAGAGAAGATACGCGATTCCACGCAACCTCAGTCTCCATTGCCAGCCTCGTTCCCTGTTTCCCATACTCCGAGAGCACTCTTCCCTTCGCTACGCCCACTCGACTTAAAACACTCCGCATTTCCCTGATTATTCAAACGCAACATCCGTTTCCGCATACGCCTAATTTTCCTTAAAATAAAACTGAAGTTCCCTCTCCCTAAAAAAATAAACGAGGAACAATTACTTCACCCCAGGAGAGAGTTCTCCCACCCCTTCGCCTCCCTGCCCACGCGGGGGCAACACCACTTCACCCCACCCCACACACAATTACCTCATACTCTTCTTACGTCTCGATAACCTACCTCTCCCTCCCTCCCTCTCCCACCACCATCCGCAACCTCTTCTCCCCCCTCCCAACCCCCCGCCATCTATCTTACATTGCACTTTATGCCGGAAACTGGTTTCACGCTTTGCCAATTCCGTTGGAGCTGCGGATAAGGGAAGGCAGCGGTGCAGGTGGGGGAAGGAAGAGAATGGAGAGAGGAAGGGGAGTGAGTGTATCCGTTAGTGGAGGGACGAGGAGATTTCGCCGGAGGTGTGGGAAGTGGAAGGGTTTTTGGTTTCAAGGCAATGGGGACGACAAGTGCAGCAAGAAGCCGGAGTGAGGGCGACGTAGTAGGGTTTGTAGAGGGGGGAAGGAGGTAGGGTTGGCTGTGAGGGGGGGGGGAGGAGGGAGCTCTGAGGTTTGGAGGAAGAATAAGGAAGCTGCCGTGGGGAAGAAGATGGCAACAGGCGAGGAGTGGGGAGGAGGCTCATCTTCCTCTTATCCCCACCACACTCGGAGTATATTTGGGATCGTGGCCAGAGGAATCTCGTGTGAACTCACTTGCGAGTGCAGTTAGATCATGGAATGACCTAAAAGCCTCCAAGTTTCCGATTCAGCTCATAGTGTTCCTTCGAAGGACTTGGTCGAGTCAAGATTCCATGCTAGTCGATGAAAACTCGAGATTTACACGCAATTTAGGCCTACGTCCCTCCGCGCGAGAGGGTATATTGTTCCTCGTCGGACAATCATCAACTCTTCCTAAAACTTTTTCAAAAAATCAAACTTCAGCAACAATTTAAACAAGCAGCTCCAAATCCTTCGATAATTTCAAATTAATCTTCATTTTAAGACCGTGTATACATAAAACTGAAGTTCCCTCTCCCTAAATATAAATGAGGAACGATTACTTCACCCCAGGAGAGAGTACGTGAAACGATATTTCAGTTGACTTCTCAGCTATGCGATAAAATTTTAATGCCACTATTTTCGTTTAAATTGTTATGGCCGTGATTTAATCCCTAAGCATATGCATAAATTTTATAAAAACCCATAATCAATACCACTAAATTTATTCCACATGCAGATTTCATTAATTAAATTATATTCTCCTCATTGCCACAGTGTAGGGAGATTTTTGGAAAAAAGGAATGGCTAGGTTTTCCAATAAGACAGAGTTAAGATATGGTTTTGTCAACCACTTAAGGCATCTATTATATCAACTTAGCCCTTTTTCTTAATATTATTTCAATAAGAATGAACAATGACCAGGAAATGTTCATAAACAAATCATTGCATTAGTATTAAATTATTTACCGATGCATGATAAAGACAATAACACTAGTGGGTAGGGAGCGAATGAAACTTAGTATTTGATCGGTACAAGTACGTACGTATTTCTAATTTAAATGTTAAACAAAGGCATATCAAAATCAAGAAAAATATTATAACTCGTGATAGATAATTTGGTGCTATTCCAGTATGGAAACATTGGGTGACTGCACAATACTTAAACAAATATTTTTGGGAAACCTCATGAATAGAACTGGCGTCCTTGATCTAGATATTTGATTTCTCAGCCTCCATACGTCATTGATCATTCCATTTTAGTTCAGTTTTTCGTTCAGGAAGAAATGGACTAATTCATATATTTACCAGAGCTATTTTATCCATCTATTCATCCTTGCGTTTCTTTTTTCTTTCGTAAGGATGATTATTTCACATTCCTCGAAAGAATTTGACTCATTATATTTGTGTATGACATTCACTTTGCCCTCAAGTAGGTTCACCCTTCTAAAAGAAAATTTCTCCACACACAGAAGGGTCGGCCATAGTACAATTCCGTCGTTAAACACCTCGAGAAGTGCCACCGTCATTTTAATAGCACTACGTAACGCAGCGTTTATTTTTCGTCTCTTTGTCTTCCGTATGACAATCTTTGATAGAAAAGGGAGAAGGTAGCTATTTTTAAGTTGTGTTATAACATTTGAAGAAATAGCATGACATAACTGGTGATTCAGTACGACCGAACACTTTCTGAGGTAAGAGATGCAAAATAAGAATGCGGGAAAAATTTCCCGGCCGTTCCGGAGCATCTTTTTCTTTTTTCCCACGAAGAACAATATCCCCTTATTTTTGGCACCGAAATGCAAGTTTGCGCACGTATATTCCTGGTCATTTACACCTGGCTTCATTCTTCACGCTCCTACTGTCTGCCTCTCGCTCTCCTAGCTCTGGAGCGAGTATATAATTCCCTCTCCATCGACACGGGCTCGATGACCTTAACTCGAAAGAAAGACGGGGCAGGAGAGGAGAAGAAGGAGGAGGAAAAGGATGAGGAGAAGACGGGGAATGAGGAGGACGGAAGAGACATTGTGACGGACACAAGTCACGTGCTCCCTCTCGCCTCTTTCGAGTCTCGCTTGACGAGCACAGGACGGACTGGACGGGGACAGAAGGGGAGGAACAGGAGTGGGTCTGGGGAGGAGGGAAACAACCCGGTGATCGGGAGAAAGAAGTGAAGATCCTGGAACACGGGCGTGAAATCCATGGTCTTTGACACAGACCGAAGGACTTCTCCCGGCCGTGATAACTGGCATCATGTAAATACACATAACAAATGGGGCAAAATGTACATCTATATCTACACAATACCCTGCAAGCCACCATAAAAGTGTGTGGCAGGAGGTGAACTCACACAAGCATGCATTAAATATCATGCATAAAAAAGAATAGGTAATATTATAATAGTCTAAACTCCAATTTAAAAAAAAAGATAAAAATAGCAAAGCAAGCATGCAATGTCATGCTGTTAGTTGGGTTAGCTCAAAGTCCTTATACCAAAATGCAACTACAGGTGATATCGATTGATAGACTGGTATTGGATATACCTATTAACCACTATTCATATCCGTAATTGTACGGGGAAAAAAGGGCATTTTGAATCTGTCAGTTCGGCAATTAATTTCTCTAATTTTGTGATTTTGGTCCAGTCTACCATAGTTAGTTGGAGTTTGCAAAATATTTTTAAAGTCATCAGTGAAAATATGATCTTGGAATACATTTCAAAAATTAAGTCCAAATATCAACCTACGATCTGCCAATGATTCCCATTTTAATTCATTTCATAGACTGGTTATGCTAATATCGTACCGTCCCTTTACAAATCTTGCCGATCTTCGCAACACAGGTTCGAGTTCATTATTTAGGTCTATTTCATATAGATCCTATATACTGGCAGCATATTTCAAATGAGGTCCACATGTAGCAGCGGTAAAGAAATTTAGATTTAGATTTAGAAATTTAGAAAATGTCTTTGCCGGTGGATGCATCTGGTGGGGTCTTTCGGGCTTCCCACCGGGTCACGTTCTCGAAGTCTGCTGGCGTTTCGATGTACGAATCGCACATCATCCTCAGGGCTGAGTGATGTCTCGTCTGACTTCTTACGTCTCTTTCAGCTTAGAAGCAATTGATGACTGGTTTGTTACTTGTCAGCTTCAATTAAATTTGAAGAAATGCGCGGATCTAAACTTTTGGAAAATACTTCCACAAAAATACTGATTACATCAAACAAAATAAAATATATAGCGTAGAATCAATTAAAAACTTTGGCATCACCATCACTGAAGACATGCCATGATGGGAACATATCAGGGAAATAACAGAAGTAGCAAACCATACATTAGGATTCGTGAGAATGCTTCTAGAAAAATGCGATGAGTGAGAACGAGAAAAAAGCTTTGTCACTTGTCAGGACTCATTTAGAATATGCCGCTGATATATGGGATCCATACGAGGAATATGTAATAAAGGAACTGAAGCGTGTGCAAAGGAGATAGGCAAGATTTGTAAAACGTCGCAATGATAATTGTATTAGTTTTACGAGGTTAATAGAAGACCTAGGATGAGAATCACTAGTAGAACGCAGGTTAAAATTTATATGTTCACCTAATGTCGTTAGAAATATTAGAATCCTTTCGTACTATGCTAGTTTAGTTCAGTTAAACAAATAAGAGTGATAGATTGTCGTTCTCATAGATTTAAAAGGTAATTTTTCCCGCATACCGTAAGAGAACATAATAGGCGGAATACCAAAGGGATAGTGGATTAGATGGGTAGGGAAGTTAGTTAGTAGGTGGGTAGGGTAGGTGAAAAATTGTTGGAGTAGTCTACAGTGTATGAAGGATATTTTAAAATTACTATCCATGCATGCTAGGGAAATACAGATAAATATATTTAGAGAAAGCCTTTGTAACCGTGACTCATTTCATTACTGTGTAGATACTATCCATCTAATTGCAAGTGACTCTTATATCTATCACGTTTCCATGAAGTAGATGTATTATAGGTCTTCGTTGCATTTTCAGTGAGATTCAACCCCTGCCACACACCCTCGCGGTGGTACACAAGGTATTGCGAAGACACAGTCAGCTTTTAATATTATCAGGGACACGTGCATCGATACGTCACAAGACCTCGAGGATCTGACCTGGTGGGAAGCCCTAGCAGACTTCACTAACTGTAGCATAGCTAGTTATCTATGAACCACCGCGGATTTGACTGAAATGTAACCTCAGACACCATAACAGTTGGTTCATAACATAATTGTTTTTGGATTATTCCGACCAATTCCTCCGCCGCACTGCCAAGTCCTCTGTAGTCACTCTTTCCTAATGACGTTAACTAGGTCTCGCAGCACGACCCACCTTTGATCCTTCCTCTAGCTGTCCAAAAACACTTATTTTCTCCCAAGTATTCCTCTCCTCTAAGGTATCGCAATATATAGGAATCCCTTGCTCTCAATATTTCATCCACACTTTCAGACACCTAACGTATGACAATATCTCCCATTCCTTCACCGCCTCCATGCTTAGCACTCCGTCTGCCTCCCTTGGCAGCCATCTCTTTCCTTCTTTAAAACCAAGCATCCACATGGTATAGACACGCCTCATGCACCAAACTATGCTACACTCAACACAAAAACTTTTACTAATCATTTTTCACCTAACTCAGAAACTTTGTAGCTGGCTCGCTTTTTTTCGGAAATAACTCTTTTGATAACACAATTACGCAATCTCGTATATTTATAACACCCATGAAACCGAGCTCAGTATCCCGGTATCAGTGAGTATCTTAAAAGCTACTCAGATATATAAATTCCTCCACCTGCTCTAACGTCTCCAGGAACTAACTCACTCTTGCTTAGATATATTTTAAGAATCTCATGCCAAAAATTTACCTGACTTTTATGTCAAAAATTTACCTGAGTTTTATCTTTATTCCATTTTTTATTTCACAATATTTCTATAACTAAAAGGAAAATGCTTTTCATCCCTAGACTGAACAGGCAACAAATATTCAGTCATTCAGTCTACTTAGAAAATTCAACTGACTTGCAGCCAACTTTTAGCCCTAATCCTTTAAGTTGTCTGTCCTTCTCCTCAGGAACTATTCTTTTGGCGTATTACTTTCATAGATATATATAATATATCGTCACAAATATAAATGCCCCGGAGAGTGAAAATCCTTCCCGGGCGGGATTCGAACCCGCGATTTAATGGCGAGGGTTTTACCCTGCCACCACCGACAGAACATTACCGAATACTAAACGGCATAATGGGCTTTCTTTTCGTTCAAAACCTAGGAGATTAACTCAAATATAGGTTTGGTTGGTGAGGGAAAGAATAACTAAGCGCAATACTCAGCGGTGAGTGATCTTCACGCATAAAGATTTGAAGGGCCAGTTCCTTTTTCTGTTCACCCGGTAATTTCCCTCAAAGTCAATCCCGCACTCAGAAAATCACTCAGCTACAGTTTTTCTGAGGGTGCCCATAGAGGCCAATCGCAGATTAGAGGCCAAAACTTCCTTTCTTTACCCAACTATATAACTGCTAATATGCTCTTTATATAAGTAATGGTTAAGGAAAAACGCTAATGAAATCAATAAAGCAATAGAGAGTAGGATATCTCTCCCTTATTGATCAATTCACGTAGTAATGCTTTTCCTCAAATGTTGAAATCAATGTTATTATTCATGCTTAACATATTCGTTCTTCATATACTTTTGCAATGAAATTTGGAAATGCAATCGCCTAATTTGGGTATTGAAAAATAAATCTAAATTGAAGATGAAAATAAGTTTTTGTTATCCATTTGTTAAAAAGACTGAGCACATTTCGCGTATTTTTACACCAATCGAGCATTTTATGTGTCACGATTTTCACTTTGCAATGATATATTATTGGCACAAACATAAATTTATTCATATGAAACGATTAAAATAGTGATTCTCAATATCTAAACGAAGAAACAAGTTTCGTGAAGATTTTATTATGAAGAGAAATGGCTAATTTCATTTGGATAAGGACCTACATATTCTACGACATGATGTCTGCAATGCGATCAAAAGACTTTTAAAAGGCCTCCATGAATAGATCTCCTCGACACACCGCATTACGTTGATCCTTTTGTAACCAGTCATGTTATCAGCCACTGGGAAGAAAAAGCCGGCGTTGATTCTGTGCAGGGAGAGAGCTAATGCGGTCCGTGCTATACGGGGAAGCATTGGAGCACCGTCATACCTTACTTTAAATGCCGAACGTTCCCATGCGCCGTTAGTCGCCAAACTACGACCTCGGAATCGAGCCTGGCCAATAAAAGGTTTCATTCAGACCCAAAAGGGTGTTCCTTTGAACTTCTAGAAAAACGGTGCTTGTAACGAGAGGGAGTAATTACAAGGACATAGAACCATTGCCCACCCCCCTTTCTCATGGCATTTGACATTCCTAGAGTGCAAAGCAATGGTAACATGAGGTATTTGCTTCCTCCGGTAGAAACGGAAGAGACAATGTGGTTGAATGTACACATCTTTAAAATATAGACATTTAAGTCAATTAGTTGGTGATTAAAATACCAGGCATTGCGTAAAAAATATGAAAAGATTAAGTAATGGAATAGTCGATATAGGCTCGAATTTTCCTCTCGGGCTTATGGTGCCCAGTTAGATGATTGTTTTATCTACCTTAAGCTAGCAACATTGCTGGAAGATCACGTCCTTCCTAGAGTATAAAGTAAATGAATAGATGTGAAACTCTAAGATAATTCGAAATGCTAATCAATTTCTTCATTTGTAAAAACATAATAGGAACTTAAGTATTTAAGATCTGATGTTGACATACGATCAGAAAACAGTCCATGAGGGAACACTTAATGAAAACAGCAAAAAATAAAGGTTCCGTTTTAAATTTATGGAACAAGTGTTGATGAGTGTGAAAGAATCGAGTTAGGCAAACGCGAAGACATGAGTCGAACAAGAGTAGGCATCTAGTGGAGACCTGTGTCTTATGAATGGACACTAATGATGATACTATCTCGGTAAAGAGAGAATAATAATAACAATCAATATGCCAAAATCACACTGTGGTAGCCTATCAGCTCCTAGTAGAAAACTCCACTTAAGAGATAAGCTCTCCCTATCCGGGGTTTAGAATTGATGCGGGACCGAAAATAGAAGTCAATGTGTTACATGACTGACCTTTGAACTGCAAAGAGGATGGAAAAAATTGACAGTTTGACAACGTCAGTAAAGAGATATTTTTATCTAATCGTTTTTAATTTCAAAAGTATTATGATTATATTCAAACGGATATGTTATAATTAATTTGCCGTGAATTCGGTATCGTTTTTGACAGTAGATCCGTTATTAATTTTAAAAACTTGAATTAGTTCGAACAAACAAATGATGAACGATATCAATCTAAACAAACAATGATAAAATACTGTTTTCTATGACAACTTTTTATTTCAGTTTGAGAACTGAAGTAAACGAAAAGTTCAAGTCAAAAAGTCTTCAAAATTCCTCTTTTTCATTATACATTATCCTACATTATAGTCCAAAGATCAACTGTTCAACAACCCTGTATTAACAATTTTATGCAACTATCAAGTCAATATTACAACGCAAATAATATTTGACTACAATTAGCGATAAGCTTCGAACAAAATCAGATTGGGATATTTATTGTGGAATTGAAATCAGATCAAGGAAATTCAAGACAGCACTAACATAAAATCGATGGTCGGCAAGTTTACATGGTGGAATTTAGACAGAGTAAAAATAAAATTACTTGGTTAATTCCACCTTTTATTTGGAATGACTCTACCGTTTAAACCTTTACGGACTCCTGATGATGATCTGTAAAGGTTGAAACCGGTAGAGTCATTCCAAATAAATTCTGGAATTAACCAAGTACTTTTATTTTTACCTGCACTAACATGTCAGATGACCATAAAACTTTTCACATAAGGCGGGGAGTGTATTTGACTTCATTAAAATTCAACAACACATGAACCACGCATGTGTATATTATACGTAACCCGGTAAGGAAGTAGGTTAAAACAAGAAGATTTAATTGTATCGACGAGAAATGTCACGTAAAATTACCTTTTAAGGATGAAATTTAATAAGAGGAGATGGTGGATTCATGAAGCCTGACGAAGGAAAATGGAAAAGAAAAATTGGCAGAAGAGGACAAGGGCACAAAAAATCCACGAGATGTACCGACAAATAAGGTCATCACGTGTCATAAACTACGTTCGGAGTTTGAAAGGCTTCAGTCACAGAAGTCTGGAAAGATGACCACCAAAAATGGGATATAAAAGGAGAGATCATCAAAGTGAGAGTGCCGTGTGCTATTCGTGATTTTCGCCTTTTCGCTATTTTACTCAAAATAGTTTTGCTATAAATAACAACTCATGAAGTTAATAGATTGACATATTCTCTATTTTATAGTGCTGTTCTTTGCAGAAAGCTTTCGTTCTGCATATGAAATAAATATTTTTAAACTAAAAATCTCAGCATAACATTCAAAACAGTAGGTATCGTACGGAATACTTTAAACTTGGTTCAGATTTATTTCGAATTCATAATGATTTCAAATCCAGAATTATTTGAAAGTCATAAAAATACAGATTATTTGGCAACTGAGATATTGACAACTATATCGTTTTCATGTAATGGATCCTTGTATCCAGTTATATTTGAGGGTAGAACTTTTGCAGAAATAACCTTGGCGACTAAATGAAAGACATATATCCAAAGTTGATTCAAAATACAAACTTTGGCCTAAAAATTTACGCGTTTTGATTAGCATAGACGTTTTACGTGTCTGTGAATTTGATGCACTACTTTGATAACGTTTTTAGAATCCCTAGTAGTGTACGCTAATAATTGGGAATATATTTGTTAGATAGTGTTGTTTGTATTAGAAAAAAGTAATTCCTATAAATTCTCCTGTCATTCACTGAAATATCTGATCAAGCCTTTGCACTAAATCCTTTATTACATTTTGGCGAATTAATGGAAATCTAACATGACTACAAGGTATTATTAGAATGTAGATATGCCCCAGCACTAGTAATGGTTGCAAATGGTTTGAATGAATTTGAAGCAAAGTATGGAAAAAATACTGTCTCATCAAGAATATTATATCAGCGCCTCCTACAACTGTCTGGCAGTAATGAAGCTGAACGCTGCAGGGGTACAAATGCATCCGGGAGCAAGGTAAACGACACGTGCCGATGGAGAACGTACCAAAACGCTCAAGCGAGCCGTTATGATTCATGACCCAGGGACGCAGAACCAATTGACGAACGGTCAAAATTTCCTGCCAATCCAAGCCAGTTTTTCCGCGACCAACTTGCCGAGCATATCAAAGAGGAGGACTGGTAACGAAATGAAAACAACCAAACGAAACTATGACTCGTCTGCGTCTGTTTGGATTTGAGTTTTGTTTCAATTTCCTGATCGGGTGGAAACTTTCATCCGTTTCGTCCGAAATGTTCTTCTTTCGCGAGGGCGGGAGGGAGGGAGGCGGGTTGTGCAGTCAGTGAATGGGCGTGCGTGGAGGTTGGGGCGGGAAGATTCACGGCAGTGACTGATTTTCGGGCCCTTTGATGAAATGTTTACTCTTTTGTTTGCCGATAGCCCCGGCATAAGCGGCGCTTGTGACAAGAGAAACGATGGGTGGAAAGAGATAGAGAGAGAGAGAGAGAGAGAGAGAGAGAGGAAGAGAGGAGATGGAGTATGAGAGGCAGACACTCAGTTTGATAACTAATGACTACTCCCCATCGTCGACGCATTGCCCTTCCCAAAAGGTCTCCGAAACCCGCCACGCCACCACTGCCCCCACCTCCCTGCTATCTCACATACACGCCCCTTCCTAAACCTCTCTGCCACTCTCCCACCCTGCTCATTCCAGCACCGCGCTTCTTTTTCGGCTTTCGCGTCGATCTCGACTCTGGCATGATTAAAACGCAAACAGTCCCGACCGCCATTTCGTCCGTAGTTAAGCGAAAAAAGGAATAAAACAAAGGGCAAAGCACACACAAGCCAAGGGAACGGGGAGAGAGTGGGGGGAGGGGGTAGCAAAGGGGGCATGTGTGTGTGGAAGCGGGAATGGCATGGTGCTGTTAGAGGAGGGGAGAAGGGTGTTTCGAAGGGTGCAGAAAACGGGTCGGTGTCCGCTCTTGTTTGTGCTTCCAATGACTCTTTGTGGAATTTTTGAAGCACTAAAAACTCCCTTCCCCCCATTGGTAACGAAAAACCTAGTCGCGATCCGGTTTGTTTGGCCGTTTTATATAGGAGCGAGCGATTTTATTCGCGACGGAGAGCTTCATGACGAGATGATACCAAGGATAAATAGCGTAACATTTTAATTATGCCCTTTGACGTTGACTTTATGCCGGGAAAGTAAAGCATGCGAATGAAAGCATTCAGTGCATGTTTAAAAATCTGTTACAAACTTTGGCCCAGTTCCTATAAATAACTATATTTTCTTTGAAAGCAAAATAATTTGAATTTTATTAGATCGAATATGAACTTGGCGCAGTGGTGAAATACGGATATTATCATCAGGAATCAAAGTTGAACATTTGTTTGTTGAAATCATTCTCGCGATGCACTAAATGCACTAAATTCAAGTACTATAATTATACAATCGAAAAAATGTTATTATTTGAAAAACATGGAAATGAAATAATGCATTATATCCATCGCCTCAAATATTTTGCGTTAAGTGAAATTTAATCACGTTTTCATGGTTTTTAATAGATTACAGGACTATACGAAAAAATACTGAATTCAATAGGTGTAACTTTTATGTTTTCCTTCTGACCGTTAGCTAATTTACTCTGCCTCTGCACGAAAAGTATTCCCTTTTCGAAATTTTAGCTCCATTGAAACATCCGCTATAGCTGTTTGGGGGGGCAACTGACAACCATTTGCAGATAAGTTTGTGTTTGGGTAGTAAGCAGACTTCTTTAAAGATTAGAGGATGGGTGGAGAGAAACCCGGCATTTGCATTAGCCTAACGAAAGGTGCTAAGGAATCGACAGATCATCGTCCCATCCGATTAGTGGCATACTGACTTGAAGTATCCTTTATACATTACTCAAAAAAGAGCCGGGACTCCAATATCAAATCTCTGCCACTCCAGAAATACGACTCACTGGTCACTACACAGACATATTCCATTAAGTAGTCGTGTTCCATGTTCACTTCCCATTAAATGGATTAAATAATCAAAGATGTCTCGATATTTTTGCCACCACAGTCAACTAAATACAAATATTGAAGGCGTAACACACTGGAGAACTGGAGGAGCCCTCTGTACTGCAAACATCTACGTACCTAATTTGGCAATACTGGGCTCGAATCCGGGCCTCGGTAAGGGAGATCAGCACTCAAACGACCACATAAACCAGATCCTCTCAAACTGTCACAGAATATAACTGTGCATGAGTAAGTTGGAGCAAACAATTGCAGAACATCTCTCTTTGAAACTGATCAAAGAATTACTGTGTTACTATATCCATTAAAAGCAGACATATAATCCAAAAATCAATAAACAAGTTTCATGAAGAGGGATGACCAAGGGCCCACCCAACGTTCACAATACATTGGCCTAGTCCAACGTTTTGAGGTGATTTATTAGATAGGCTGCCAACGAAGCGAGATGGATTTCGTTTCCTCCATACGCAGCAAATTACCTGGGCATTAAAATAAGATAGATTCTCTGATACCCAAGAGCAAAGGATCGGAAGAACAATATATATCATGGTCAGGATTTGGTACCCAAACTTCTCCGACTTGACGAAGGGATCGCGGTATAATTCCCTCTCCCACCATTTAGGAGTATAAATAAATATTCCACCCATCCTTTCCAGGATACCTTTGCGAGACACGCAATGGGTGGGTCAAAGCGATGACCATTCGTGCCCATTCTTCGCTCCCTCGCCTTTATTCCTCGCCACCCGGCAGCACACAAAAGAATGAGCACATTTCGCCTCTATAAAATTTCTGAAGCTATAAGGAAGCAGAGATGCGCTTGCGGAGGGAGAAAGAGAGGGTTTGTCGCGTGGATCCTCTCCAACTGATCCAATGCGGCCCCACTAGAACACACTACGCACGCACACATATTCAGAAGATTCGCGGAGGGGTGGATGCCCAACAAATGGCGCGGGGTGGGGTGTCCGACGGGTCAACTTAATGGTCAGCGGGGGTCAGCAGTTTTCCCCAAAAAGGGAGAGCGAGAGATGAAGGAGTCGCAAGAATGATTGAGAGATGGGGAGAGGAAGCATTTTGGGCGGACCGACACGAGTTCGGGACAGATGAAGCGGTCATTTCTTCCGCTTCGATGCTGTCTCCTCCCCTTACCCACTCCCATATGACCCTCCTCAACGTCCCAGAGCCACCAGCCAGCCAGCCAGACTCCGGTCCAGCCCTCCTACCCAGGTTCCCACCCCAACCCCGTCCCTCCCAACCCATTACCCCCCAGCATGGGGTCCACCCACGCGCCAAGCGGCCCGCCACCCCACACCCCAAACCCTCCAGCTCCTCCGCCTCCCTCACACCCCTCCCAATTCCAGTCTCTCCTTCCCCATTCCCTGAAACACTCGCCTCCCCCTCCTCCTCCGCTACCCGACGCAGCTGCACGCCACACTCCACCAACTCGTCTTCTCTTCCCGCTCCCCACTCCTCTCGGGGCTCTCTTCTCTTGACGACATCTCTCCTTCCGACTCCAATCGGCTATTCAGTCCTTTCTCCGCGATCGACCTCATCATAAACGCTCCTCATCATACTGCCCAGGCTTTCTTGCCCAAACAGAGCCCTCAATCTTAGCAAAGCGAACAGATTTGTTGTGATTTGTAACGCTGCAGCGCGCTGTTCCGAGGGAGCCACTCGGGTGTAGGATGCCTATCCGAAACTTAATGCGAGCTGTAATACTTCCATTTCCAGTTCTAATCTGCTCATAAATATTACAAGATTAGCAGAAATTGATACAATATTACCGTAAATATTTTATCACAGCAGCTTACAGGATCATCTTTCTGTCTTATTCGGGTGTTAACATTTTTACTAATGCTAGTATTAATAATGTTTTGCCGATAATATCACTGAATAATATACCTTCGAAGGCGAGCACTATGGTTTTTAATATATTATTCTTCTCGATGAACTATCCAATTATGAAGAAGAGTCCGACTATTATTAACATTCTAACGTATCTCTCTGGTTTTTGTGGGGTCTATATCACTTCGAATGTGAACATGCTTTAAGAAATAGCTTCTGCGGCACGTTGAGAGTGGCAGATATATTTACGGGGTCCATCAAGTTCAGTTGTTTGAGTTCACCTCAGTTTTCCCTGAACGTAAGCAAGGTTTGGTTAAATGCAACAGATGCATTTAAAACCGAAAATGCAACCTTCCCCGCGAACATTATTTCACACAAGATTATTCGAAAGGGCAGTATGCAGGCACGTAGCCAGGGTAGGGGGGGCTTCTGGTGCTTCAGACCCCCCTGAAATTTTTTCCCAATAATTATGTCGTTCTGATTTTAGCCGTGAAATTAGCAGTGAAAAGAGATAAGTAAGGGCACTGTAAAAGTAAATAATAAAGAGATTTGTAACATAGTCGGCACCGAATGGGCACGGCTGATTGTTTCAAGTTACGCAAGACTTAGGACTTACCCCCCCCCCCCCCCCTGAAGTAAATTTCTGGCTAAGTGCCTGGCAGTATGGCCTCATTAGCCGGTTTTATGTTGGTGTGATGTCTCGAATAAGATATGTTGCCTGGTGCGTATTCTCTTGAAGTAGCCAAAAGATATTCTCGAGGATGACATTGCATCTCAAAAAAATATTGGTCGGGACATAACTATCATAATCAAGGTCAAATGTCGAATTATTGATGACATTGAGATATCAAATTGAGATTAAGCAGTGATTGTTAGGAGGAAAAGTAGCATTCTTCATTTGTGCTAAAAACTCGTTGAGTCAGGCTGTTGACCCAATATGAGCATTGAGATGTTTCTCAGAATGCGGTAAGGACAGGTCGAGAATATCACTTGGATACATCCTTGCGTAATTGTGAAAAATGATACGATGCAGGTATTCTGAATGAATTCTAAAACGAAAGTATCTACCTATCACACCCTAAAATTTCTCTGGCTGCATTGAAAAAGGGAAATATGTTCAGCCTCACAAGCGAAAACATGTGCCAGGGAAATAATGGGCATAATATAGGTATTCCAAAGACTAGGTACTCAACATTTTACATCAAGTTTTGACATAAAACTCATGAATAGTGATTTATAAATAGGATTGTTTTGAGTTTTATCTCACCAGTGTCGAATCTTTGGGCGGAAGAGCTACAGGAGCTATTGTCCCCCCCATTGGGTCTAAACTTAAACTAGATAAAATCGAAATATTTGGAGGGTACCACTTTGTACCAGTATTTAGTTACATTTTCCCGTAAATATACGTACGGAAATGTGGATGAAGGATCTACGCGAAGATGCACAAAGCAACCTCGCTAATGGAAATGTGGAAGTTACCTACATGGTGGTGAGAAATCACTTCAAGGGACGGACTGCAAGATGTAACAGCATCAGAGACAAGAATGAAGAACTCTTAATTGATCATGAAGATAAAGTGAAGAGATAGAATGAATACTTGGAAGAGTATACAATGGAAGTTATCTTACAGCGGAAGTAATCAAGGAGGAAAATGAAGTCGATTAGGATAATTTGGAAACCCCAATCTTAAGATCAGAATTTGACGGAGCTGAAAGGGATCTGAGGATAAATAAATCTTTGGGAATAGATGATATCCTTGCCGAACTAATAAAAAACGCCAGAAAGAAGACATTAACTCAACTGTACAAAACCATCTGCGACATGTACTCTACAGGAGAGATACCCACGGACTTTGAGAAGAACATCATCATTCCTATTGCCAAAAAGAAGAGGGCCGAGAACTGTGAACATTTTAGGACCATTAGCCTGACGGCACATGCCTCGAAGATATTGACGAGAATCATCTATAGAAGAGTAGAAGGAAACATTTTGGAGTTCCTGGATGAGGACCAATTCGGGTTCCGAAGAAACAAGGGCACAATAGAAGCGATTTTGGCCCTCAGGCTACTTATAGAGAAGAGAATAGAGAGGAATCAAACGAAATTTGTTGCATTTGTAGATTTGGAGAAGGCATTTGACAATGTGGATTGAAACATGATGCTAAAGCTTCTGAAAGAAATTGGAGTATCATACAAAGACCGAAGAGTTATCCATAGCTTGTATAAAAACCAGGTGGTCATAATCAAATCAGGACCCAGCAGTACAGAAGCAAGGTTAAACAAAGGTGTTAGGCGAGGATTTGCACTGTCTCCCGTATTATTCAATGTCTACATCGAGAAAGCCATCCTAGAAGGCAGAGAAAAGTCTCTGGAAGTGAATATCCACGGGGAGAAAATCAGCATTCTACGATTTGCCGAAGACATAGCAGTCAAGGCAGAAACAGAGGAGAGAAACCAGAAGACACTAGGAAATATGGGAAGCACAATGACCAGATATCATCTGAAGATCAATAAAAAGAAAACTAAGGTATTGGTATGCAGTAGAAGAAAGGAAGCCAGGACCAATGTTAAACTAGGAAAACAAACAGTCGAGGAGGTGGAAGAGTTCTGTTACCTGGGAAGCCGCGTAACTAACGATGGACTAATTAAAAGAGAAATTGCCGGTAGAATTGCCCAAGCGAAAAGGGCATTTTACCAGAAGAATATTTTGCTTACAGCTACAAATACAAGCGTGGAAGTGAGGAAACATTTCATTAGAACATACATTTGGAGCATTCTACGATATGGCAGTGAATCATGGACAATAACAGCAGCAGAGAAGTCAAGGCTGGAAGCATTTGAAATATGGTGCTACCAAAGAATGATGAAGATAAAATGGATCGATCGAGTGACAAAGGAATAAGTCTTAAGAAGAGTGGGAGAGAAGAGATGCCTACTGAAAACCTTAAAAAGAAGACGAGGTAACTTAATAGGCCACATCTTAAGACACCATGACCCGATGAAGACGATCGTAGAGGGAAAAGTAAACGGGGAGAATGGGAAAGGCAGGACTTGCATGAGATATATGGAGCAAGTTGCGAAGAATATAAAAGAGAGGAGCTACGTCAATATGAAGAGGTTGGCCGATAGAAGAATCGAGTGGAGGGCTGCGTCAAACCAATCCTAGGATTGTTGACCGATGACGATGATTGCCTACTATAAACGAATTAAAATACAAAATAGTTTTAACTTAGGGCCTTAATTTTACACGCTTTTGGCACGTTACAATCGGTACGTTACGCATTCCCCCAGACCCCCGATTATTTTCCCCCACCCCCCCTTGGTCCAAATCTAGATCCGCCTCTGAATCTTACCACATACAACCATAGTTTCCAGAGAAGAATCTCGTGCTTTCCCGGCGAATAATGCTGGTCAAATCTTCGCGGTTTTTTCATCAGGTCAGTGATACAGAATTTGTTAAGATAGTCGTTCGGTGAATTGTCATAAATATTTCATTGCTATGCTTGGTGGCATCACTCAATACCCTCTTCAGCGTGAAACGCATGGCAACATCTAGCATAATATCTCATCGATAAGGAATACAATTGAAAAATCTACACACCTCCCCGAAAAGAAGTCAAATTCGTCATTCGCGAATTTAATTTTCACCATAATAGCAGCATTAAAGTATAACCTATTTTACGGTTCTTATTTTATCGAAAAACATAATGTAGATGGTAAATAATGCTCGATGTAAATTAAAATTCTTTTACGCAAGGTTTCTGATACCTTTGAGATTATTAGATATTAATTTGGCTACAGCTCTGTCCAATATTTTGGATAAAATACGGTTTAATATCAGCTGGTAAAGATAAGACACTTTCTTAGATCCTACTTAAATTAACAGCACGCGGATAGAAAAGATTTACACATTACCTACGTTACAATAATTTTTTTTTTAATCATTTGTTACGGGTTCTTCAACAGCAAAGGTCATTCGCATACTACTACTTTATAATCCACATCACTATAATATTTATAACGGCTTATTCCGTACCCTGAAAGATAATTGCTATTTTAGTAAATATAGTTAGAGAGAGCTAGAGCCCTGCTCCTGAGAGCTCAAGGGCATGGCATTTCTCACACCTAATTTTATTGTCTCTGTGCATGATTTATTTATTCTGGAGGAAGGCTTCACAGATAGTTGACTGCGCCATCAACTATCAAGGATGCATCTTAGTCAACGCATGCTCAATCTCTTACTTTACTCCCGAAAGTGGGGCAAAGATACCTATCAAAGGGGATAGACGCTACAAATATCGTTTGACTCCAGGAAGGGAGACATGCAAAAAAGAACAAAATTCAGTGGCCATACCTAAATTTCAATATTCACAAATAGTTCATACTTATCTACATAAAGAATGGTGACATTATTTGAGGCAGCGATTTTCTAACACGTATTATTTCCTAGTATTATAAAATATGTTCCCATTTAAAATTTCATTTTTCATGCAAGATTACCTTCCCATTTTATGGTAAATCATCTTAATCCACATGGATTGGGAAATGAAAAAATCCCTCTTCTCAACGCTATAAGGACCATTAAAAATACAGATAAATTTATGACGAAAGAGAAATAGTTACTCGAAACTATTTTTTGTATCACGAAAGCCATTTCCAGCCCCATGTCTCTCTATCTGTTTTTCGTGCGTCACTCCCTCTCTTCCACCTCCTTTCCCCTCACTCCCTTTTACATCCTGAGACCGGATTTGCCCTTTTAGTAACACGCGTGCTTCGGCAGAAAGTCACGCCCGACGTAGGATTCTATAGAAGGAGCGGTAGATGGAGGAGGAAGCCTCCACCTCCCCCTTCCCCTCCCTCCCACCTTGAAATCCCTGAAAACAACACAACGGAGGGGAAAGACGGAGAAGAGGAGGTAGACAAAAGGGAGGGGGAGATTCGAGAGGAGACGAGTGAGTCGAAGGGGTGGAGGGGGCTGGAGGGGTTGTTTCGAGGGAAGGGGGGGGGGGGGGGGGGGAGACGGGTTGAGGAGCAGGGGGCGTCTGCCGAGTAGGGGGAGGGAATAGAATGCGACGAGCTTATTGTGTAAATATAGAAACGGCTGAAATTCTCTACAGTCCCCTCATCGCCCCTCTCCTTCCTACCTACACTCTCCTCCCCTTCTCTCGTTCCCTATCTCACTCTTAACACGCGTCGTTCTCCCCTTGTTCTCTCGTCCGTCCTACTCCAATCCCAACAGATATACCACCTAAACACCTATTCCCTACGTCTCAACCGAGAGACCGTCCTCGACGCTCACGCCGTCTGCTTCTAATTCCCCGTTCTTTACGAATTTCCACCCTCTTCAAGTGACAGCCTGGCCGCTACCAGTGATGTCCTGCCAGTCACGTCGCCCAGGCATTGGTTATTTATCCGGGTATACTCCGCGTCAATTCCATTAAGGTTAACTGATCCTAGCTACATCCTTTCACACGTAGCGTGTCATCGAGCGCATCTTGAAAATTGATTCAAATCAGCTTCTCCCACTCATAACTCGTCCATCAACAGGAAAGAAATTGGGACACTTCCCAACAACCCTGAATCTTCAACTGATGTGCTGGCATCATGAATATTTCGATTTTTGAAAAAATAAAAAGTTTAAGAAAACTTGATAGGATTATCAAAAACAAGATTCCACGCGTGGAATTTCATTGACAAATGTTCCTTCACCGTGCGTGCCTTACACTAATAAATGAGATCTCATTTATGTAGCAAATCATGGGACTTACAGGATAACGATGTAGGATGGATTCCAAGTTATAGAGCATACCAGCTAGAAATTTCATGTAGAAACTTCCTGAACAGGCTAGATGAAAGATACAGAAAAGATGCTGGAGTATTTACTTCTTGAAAAGAAGAACAGAGTGGTAAATAGAAACATTTGGTAAAAAATGTTTGATTTGTATTGGATGAAGATAGATGCAGAATATTTTCCTCAAGTACAGTAATTTATATTCTTGAAGAAACAAATCTTATACTACAGATATCTGCGGAAGTGTGAATGCTTGGTAATGACAATGATTATGAATATCTTTTGAAAAAATAAATTGTTTTCTTGTTTTGCAAATAATCATTGAACATTTCCACGTAGTGAAGACGAAAGAAGCTGCATAGTTTATAATTTCCCAAGCTTAAGGTAAATAGTTACGCAGTATGCTTCCTCTGCTTGAAACAAAACTGGTAGTGATAGAAGAGACTTTCGGATTAAAAAAACATCCTCAATATTCAATCCTTGAAATTTACTCGTCTTATTTCCCTCCTCTTCTCTTCCGCACACCTCCTAGAGCGTCTCATTCCAATTCTCCGGCTCCATTACTCCCTTAACTCCACGCCTGTTTGAAAGCGAGGGACGTGGGTGAGTCTATAGATAGAATTTGGGGAGGTAGGGGGAGAAGGATGCAAGAAGTGAGGGAGGAGAGAAGACAAAGGAAAGGAATGACGGGGGAATGGGACGGCAGAGTGTGAGAGGGAGGGAGGAGGAGATGAGGCGATGCGAAGTGAGCAGATGGCGGAAACACAGAAACGACGACATAACACGGGGGCGAGAGAAATTATTAGATGGGAAGACGTGTATGCCACGAGGCACGATGTCCAAATATTTTGGCTTCGAACTCAATTATATCTCACCTCAAATTATCAAGCAAAGAAGTCGGTGACCAGACCCTTGAAAAATTAACGGTAATTTCTCCTAAGAATAAAACTTCATTCCTCGCTGACAACAGGGCAATGCCATTCACTTAGAATCAAAGTAACACCAATAAACGTATGAATAAAAGTAGTCCATGATTAATCTACACATATATTTTAGTATTTTCATCGTGATCAAAAAATAATATGACTTTGATAACTGATGAATTCGATAACTGATAATAGATATTGGCTTCTGAAGAAGCAGACTATCAACAAAATCCATTAGCACTTACAACGATATATAAGGGCTTATTTGTAAGTTGTAAGGCTTAGCGTTGCAATAATTCGACTTAGAAAACGGGCCTGAACAAAACGAAAATAGTGATCTACAAGATCTACTTTCCACACTTATTTTCTCACATTTTCACTAGTAGCATATGTTCTTAGAGTTTACCAGATTTTCAAATGTTTTTATCAAAACGTCTACTCAGTAAGTTAAGACATACAGTAAGATAAATATAGATACCCATGAGGTATTAAAATACCATTGCTTATGCTGAAGCATCTTCACCATTCACTCTCCCCTTTGCCAATGTCGTACTCCAACTGCCCGTTTCCTAAATAACTGCACTCTGAGATTCAATATTTCCTATCTCTCCTTCCAAGAGCAAATGTTTCTAAGGTGAGGAACACCACTCAATTTTATTTTTTATAGAGTGCTTGACGATGTCTTGGGAAGATCAAATAGGTTACCAGTACCTATAATTAAAAATATCGACTACTTTTGCGAAACCATATTAAATACGGAATGGGGTTGTTTACCAATTTTTTTAAATTACCGAATGTGATAGAGTTTGCAAAATAAATACACCCATATTTTTCCGTTCTCCGATACATCAATTTGTTCTCGAGTTATGAGTGGCGAAAAACTGATGCTTAGAACCCTTTTAGAAATGTGGGCGTGCAAAGGACTCGTACGTCATCCACTTCGTCCAATCACAACTGACACCGCAAAGCTCCTTCGCCTCATCACAATGGGGGACACACAACTGACTCTGCCAATGGAAGTGGTTGCGACAGGATCTCTTCAGGCAGACCTCCCCACCCCACCTCGGCTACCTTCCCGTTCTTCCTAAACACAGTCAATAACGGGAAGTGGATGACGCAGTAATCCTTAGCGCAGCTCGTTCGGTGGGCGTCATCTTTTGCTTATTTTAATTTTTTTATTTGTGAGTGAATGTCTCTGGCTAGAAGATTAATTTTTTCATTAAATTCATTTTACGCTTCCGACTAACAATTTCGTGTACAAAATAGCTATTTCGGTTATGAGTAAACGCCCCCATTCTCCTCGCATGAAAGGTATACAAGAAAAGGTAAACTTCCAAAATATTGCCACTAAAAGCCTGCATTATAAAAATTTAAGGAAAAATTCACACAAGGCCAAAGGAAAACTTACAGTTTTCGATTGAAATTTTCCATAGAGCAACTGACCAAATTTTCATCGTTCATTCATACCTATCACTAACGGCATTAAAATGAGTAAAAACTGATGTTAATTATCAATTTACAAATAAGATATCTAAAATTATTTTCTGGGACATAAAACCTGATAAATTAACAATGAATAGTGCCAAAAAGACGATTCGTACATAATTTACAAAACTTTTAATGCAACAGATACGGTAAAGTTTACAGTCAATTTTTAGCGGAAGTACAAAAATGATTGCATAGGTACTGAATTGCTATGAGCACTAAATTAGAGTGTAATCTAGTTATGTCAATCACGAAAAGTATTTCATTCTCTACCACGCTAAGGGAAATGCAATATTTTGATTCAAAATCTTGCTATTTTTAGAACACGGAGTTATTTCATCTCCCTGTCTAATAGTTATCTTGGGCTTGACCACCACCCTCAATGCGAGCGTTTGTCTCTTATGAATAGCATATAGATCATACTTCCACTGTCATCCTTTTCCCTTTATGAGAAAAAAGATACATTCCGTTTTTCACACAGGAGCAAGATATTAAGACGCTGTCCCAAGTGGATTCCCTGACGAGGGTGGCCGCGATGACGTCATCTCCCCCCTTCGTCACTCACTACCTTTCTGACGCACCCCAATCTAAATGACCACCCTTCTTCCATTCAAGGGTCACTCTCTCCTCTGATCTTTCATGGTACTTTTTCTACAGCAGATAATCCTTGTGAAATGTACTCTACCCAAGATTCTGGTCAAATTCACAATGAGAGCCATTATAGGAAGAGATGAACGGTTTGAATAAGTTAAAGTTTAAGTTCCAAAAACACGTGACAGAATAAAAATAAAATAATTAGCATATATATATATATATATATATATATATATATATATATATATATATATATATCACTTGGTATGCCTCCGTTAGAGTAGGCAGTAACTAAGCATTCCTACCCTGGAGTCTGGATTTCCCGTTCCTTGAACACACCTATCTTTTCACGGTCCCTTTGAATAAGCATGCTTCCTAATCATCTTCCTCAAGCCATAACCTTCAGTATTCTTCCTCTTCCCATTCCATGCTTTCTCGTAACTATAATGTTACCATCATCATAAACACCTTATCTGTAAGTACTTTTTTCACACACCTACATACACTGTTTCTTCCTATTTCCTATAAAAACTTCTTGTTTTACCTAGCTTGCCTAATTATCGTTCCTTTTCCTTTCCGTCCATCGGATGTTCTTCACACCTACATGTTGAAATAGTGTATTGTATATATCGACTCCATCTCAACATCCATGTCTCGGCAGCAGCACTTAATATCATTTTACTCGCCATTTCTTGACATCGTTACTGATGGATCAGAGTGTGCGTCCTCCCTTTCGGTAAACGCTGTTATCCTTAATACAAATTTATGCCTAATGTATGATAATACGCCCATCTTCGTCCAAACAACAGCCCAAGGACCTAAATAGCTCCATCTAATCTAGTCTCGTTCAATACGACTTTATTTTACATTCAGCTCAGTTTTTTTCTGGAAAATTTCATAATTTTCCTTTCCTTAAATCACGTCTCTCGCAATGAATCCGCAATGCATCCAAAACTGTCTGCAGCCCCTTATTTACCTGACTCATTAGCTTTTAGCAAATCTGACAGATGAAATTATCCTTTCTACTATTTTTATACCTTTATTCTGCTTGCAAACTGTTCCATCGGCATGTGTTTTGAAAAGTAATTGTGATTGCCAGTGAGTAGTCCTTCACTTCTTCCCGTTCCTTTGCGGTTATATGAAATACTGTAAAAGCTGTAAGAAACACATTCCTCTTATTCACCAAACAACACGAAACGATTGAGGAATTCAATTAGAAAGGGTATAGGGGATATCTCAACATATGAGATTATATAAGTAGTCTAAAGAAATACCGATGTATGCTCTATACGATGAATCAGGATTTCATTTCACCGGGCAGCGAAAGTAAAGGACACACTACACAGCGAAGCAAATTAAAGGACGAGGAAGAGTTAAAACGAACTTCTTTATCTCTGCTCCTCCTCTCTATTTCCTTTTAAAATACAAAGGTATTAGAATAGCAATGAGGTTTTGATCCGCTATCAACCAAGAAACCAAGCTCCAGACTTGGATTTTTTCCTCATGAAAATAAAACGCAATACTTCTGGACACAATATTTCACCACCACATATAGAAAACAGGAAATGGATTTGAACCAAGATTTTCTCAGGTGCTATGGACAGCCAGTCAAATCAAGAATGGTAGACGCTTCACAATGACAACATACAGCAAAGAGAGCAAACAAATGCATATGTATTGGGTTTGTAAGTAAGGGATGATGCCTGCTCTGGCATTTTAGAACTTATAAAGCTACTGATCCGCAAATGCCTCACCATGATTCATATTACCTCCACTTGGGAGAGTAATTTCACTGCGCCAACTCTTATATTCCACTCGCGCATGGGTAATTGCATGAAAGAAAACGTATGGAGAGGAAAATGGTACAACGTCCCTTCTTCAGTCCCTCGCCCCATCTTGTTCTTTATCTTTCTCTCTCACATACATCCCTCACGTCTGTTCAGAACCTGAAATGACACGCTAGGAAGCACAAAGAAGTCTCATATCTGCACTCCCATCATTCCTCTTCCTTTTCGGCTGTGTATCTCCTTTTCATTCAGATCCGGTACTCTTTCAAGAAATTAGTGCCTTAAAGCCTTCTCTTTTTTTTTCGATCCCCATCCCCTTTTTCCACGCTTTTTTTCACATTTTGCGGGTATCCTCACCTTTCTATTAATGTTTCCATTTTAAAGGTAACTTCATTTTCATAATGCCCATAGCATAATATTCATCAACATCGTTAATTAATTTTAAAATATACGTCAGTGGAGGAACATTTTCCATTTTTGCCAACTAAAATTTATACAGTGTTTTGAGGAGTAGAAGGGATGAATATCATATCTAAAATATCAACATTACTATGTTAATGCTCCCGCAGAAATGAGAGACTAACGAGAATTGGTCTCATATATATTTTACGTTACCATATACCTTAGAAGGTGATTTTTGGGGAAACAATGCAAAACACTTATTAGCGTAACTCGAATAGAAGAAATGGGTACACATATCCAAAAATTGATTCAAAATTATTAGTTTACATTTAACGAAAATAACTATGTTACATGTTTAAACACTATGCTATTTATATTTTAATGTACATTAAACACCTTGCAGCAACTAATTTATCTCTATTTTTTGTGAATTTCATGGAAACTTTTGGGAATGACATATACCACATGTATCATTCGCATGTGAAATATCATCCACTTTAAGGTTTTCGTTGACAGATAGTCATGACAAATATTACCATATTCTCGTTCCGTCGATTATAGGGTTGAACACGAATAAATTGTCGGTGGAGCATAATACTATGAAAGTAAGGGAGTACATTCATGAGAAAGGGGTGACGTAATGGTAGACACTCCCTATGAGATGAAAATATTAAGGAATGATGAAGATTTCTTGAATTGTCGAGCCTTGCCGTAACTAGTCACGGGCCTATACCAGATTCAAATGAATCTGGCATAGGCCGGACGTAAAATAATTGACGTAAAAATTAAATCTCTAACTAATCCCACTGCTATGCATCCAACAATCGCACAATAACTCCCTCTAGACGTTTGCACATAACAGTAAAGGAGAGTAGAGACGATAACTTCATCGAGCGCAATTTGGAGACTCCCTCCCCCAAACCATTCCCCCACCCTTCCCTGAATCC
Organism: Platycnemis pennipes; assembly: GCA_933228895.1. Lineage (NCBI taxonomy): Eukaryota > Metazoa > Arthropoda > Insecta > Odonata > Platycnemididae > Platycnemis > Platycnemis pennipes. Next base: position 120,040,663 of record OW121850.1, read on the forward strand.
CTTCCCCGCTTTTTTCCATCCACTCTTACCCACCACCTCCCCTGGGAGAGAGCAAATCTCTCCCGACACCGCCCTCCTCCCCAAGCCAAGTCTCTCAGTCCTCAAACCTCCCCGCTTCACCTCGCCTCCCTCCCAGAAACCCGTCTAGCTCTGACGTGCAGGATTGAAATGTATGGCCAGGACGCGGTCTCCAGATTCATCCAGCGTCGTCTTCCGTGCCCCGGCACACCACTTCCCATCCTTTTTTCCCCGTTTTATTTTCCATCTTCCTTCCTCCGCTCTGTCTATCTATCTCTCCCTCTCTCACTTCCTCCATCCCATCGCCCCGCCTCCACCCACGCCTGAGTCTCTCCCAAGTCCCTCGCAACCTTACTCACAAACACACACTCTGTGAAGAGTTCACATCTCGCACTGCGCGGGAGATAGCCGGAGCCTGCCGCTCAGCTTCGCTTCTGCAGCCGGGACACCAGAGGGGGTGGGAGTGTGTGTGTGTGTGTGTCTGTGCCCCGGGGGCCAAAGTTCCCGAGGGTGACATCAGTCGCGGGCACTGAGAAACACTGCGGGGGCAATCGGGGGCGGCTGGGGAAGGAACGGGAGAGGATGCTGGAAGTGAAGGGGAGGACAGTGAGAGAGGGAGAGGTTAAGTAAACGTCGTTTGGGTTAGGCGAAGTTGGAGATATGGGCAAGGAGTGGACAAAGGCCAGGGGCAGGGCGAAATAGTAGACTCACCCCTGTCGCTATGTTCCCTGCGTCTCCCCTTCCCCTCTCTAATCCCGCTCGCCGCGAGCTAAAATATAAAAACATATTTATCCAGAACTGATAAAAAAAAATTGCACCTGAAATCTTCGCCACAATTTACACATGAAAGAGTTATTTTATGAAGAAATACCACGCGGAAAATAATACATTCGCAGGCTGTGTTTAACATTGGTATAGCGTTCTATTTTAAATCTTCCGATTTCATTACAGAATGTTTTTCTTCGAGTTCTGGTATATATCTATAGCAGGATATGGATGCTCAAAATATAAAAATAAATATTTAACGCATATGGAAAGAGAATTTAACCTCAGTGGTAATGTATGGATGTATCTTTTTGTATTCTTTTACTCTTAGCCTCAAGGCGTTTTCAAGCACTGAAATCGTTGGATATGATTTGCGGGACATAAATAAGAGCGAATTCGAAAACAGTTCCTCCTTTCAAAGTTGGTTCATTAGTGAAAACAAACTCTTCACACAAAAATTATGGAATAAACCCTTAAGGTAAATAAAATTGAAGATTGTAAGCTCACGTAGTGAGCTTACGGAAGTAGCACTGAGTTCTTACATTTCCAATTAACATTAGAGAAAGTGGATAACACTTGTAATGATCAAGATACTACCATATCCTTCACCGCAGGTTTGACTGGTAAGGGTAGAGCTCACGACGTACAAAGCCCTGCTTAGTGTGAGAATCACTCATACGCTCAAGGGAGCTAATGTTCCTTTCCCTGTACCGCCAATAGCTTTACAGGAACTTTTCAGTTTGAATTTATCTGGGTAAATATTGCGTAAATAAATCATTCACATATCTATTTCAAGGAATCCGTTGAAAAATTATCATTCAAAGCGGGCTAACACTTGAAAATTAAACTGCAATCATTTGCACCCTAACCATTTAGTGAAAGAAGATTTACATCGTCATATGCGCCCATACTATGGTTTCTTGTGGGCTTAAATCACATCATGTTCTTAAATTCTGGACCGTTTATAAGAAAACATTGAAAAATGGTAATTCGCAGGTACTGATATGACAAATTGATTGCAACAAAATATACCAACTTCACACTATTAAAGCAAGGGATTGCATAAATTTATAAAACATCTCGTCCTCCTACTAAAGCATTTTTAGGCTAGTATTGGAAAGAAAAAATAGGTATGTATTCTTTAAACAAGTATGTTCCCTTTTATCATACTCAATCCCAATTTGTGCTGCGAAAGAAATTTTTTTTTGACTCAGCCCGCAACCGATGGCGTAATACACGAACAAAATGACGGGAAAGGGGGATGAAGAGGGTGAGGTTAGAGATCAGTCGTTTCGTTTTGCAAAGCTATGGCAACGAAAACAGGATGGCATGATGGGAGATGGGGAGGCGGGTGCGCCGAACGCGAGATTGTGTGCTTCGAATGCAATTAGAAAGCCGGAAGGTTGCGTTGGGAGCTGGCGAGTGATTAATGCCAACATGTGGGGAAAGGTGGTTGGGGGGAGGAGGGGAGCCAGAGAACCTCTGTTCTATGAGTTTTGAAGCGGAACATAGTCATGGGGCCAGAGGGTAATTGCATTCCTCCAACCACAAAGCTCGCTCAACCCGACTTTCCCTCGCATGCTAATTCTTCGGGTGCCTTATTATAGCGAGACAACAACCGTACTGTTCTGCCGTATGAGCGAGGGCTGGATCAATCAGCGATCATCCCTCGGCCGGATATACGTTGCCCAGCCAATTTTTTGGACGATTCATGTCCTCGAAATTCTTGTTCTCACGGCCAACAACGTTTGACGCTTACAGGGAAAATCCGCAGTGCTTCACAGAGTGATACACAAGAGTGAGGAAATCTCTAAATTGTCAAACTGTTGGCTTGGTTAAACAACGACAAATGGGAACTCCAAATATACTCCACTCCGACGTGAGGCAACAGATAAATCTAAAAGGCGATGGATAAATACAGTTTTGTATAATAGAAACAAAATCATTACGTGAAGTGTTCTTATGAAAACAATGTTGTAACTGAAGTTAAGGATTACATAAACGATATACAACTATATGCTTCCCAGGGAGCCGCCGTAAGGACATATGGCAGGGGGTAATGTAAAGGGGAGTACTTAAGGAAGGAAATTAAAAAAAAATAAGGGAAATCGATGGATACATAAGACTGTTCTCAGCTTGCATGTCATTTCCTTGCAAAGTTAACATTACGAGCTGTTAACATCAATGAGGATGCACCAACAGTCCACGAAAATCGTAATAAAATGAATCCAATCGATGTGCATGGCAGGCTACAAAGAAATATTTTGGGCTATTCTTACAGCGAGGAGTAGCAATGCCACGTTAACTCTGTAACGATTAAAGTTGTATAGCACTCTGCTGTGCAACATTCAAGAAATGGGCCTCAGCGCAAGAAAAGAGATTATATATCTTAAAAGAATAACACCAAATGCGGCGATGCAAAAACCAAAAATGGTTTTAAAATAATTAATCCCCTTGGCTGAGGAAGCATTTCCTCTTTGGCGAGGGCAATAGCTACAATAGCGAGGAAGAAGAAAAACGGGCATAAAGGGGAATGAATATCTTCTTAAACCGTATTTCTTCTAGCCGTGACTTTTCGGTATTTGCCATTCTTCTTGCAAGTGAGGGGACGGAGCGGAGCGGGAGAGTGGAGAGAAGGAAGCAAGCGAGCAACGGTGTCCTAAATGAAAAAGGGTTATGTTCTCCTGTCTGCGTCGGTGAATGACATTGAGAAAGAGGGAATTTTGTCTCTAGATGGGCATGGAATAAATGGATGCAAGAGAGAGGCGGTGGGAGAAGGAGGACAAGGGGGAGGAGGGCAGGAGGGTGGTGTGTAGGAGGGAGAGGAGAAGAGGAAGAAAACCCTTTGCATGCAGCTGTTTGAGGTTTGAAAAGAGGGCGAAAGAATGAAATATAGGGAGGGATATTAGGATGAGAATGGAGGTTGGAAAAATTCTCGTAAACGGAACGAAGCACAATGGTAAAGAAAAGAAATGGGATGAAAAAAGAGACAGTAAAATACGGATAGGCAATTGAAGGAGGGGAGGAGACAGCAAGTGAGTGACAAAGCGATGTAAACAAGGCTTGATTCCACACCAAAATCTGGATAAGGGAAGAGGGATTTATCGTTGAGAGAACCGGTGTTAAGATTCCGGGACTGACAGAAGGGGGACTTCATCCAATCGGTAATCAATGATGATCCATAAAACCGATTGAAGGATTTATTCGAAAATATTTTCGAATAATAAAGATCGACTTATTCAAAAGTGACGAATATGAAGGGGGTAAAAAAGTTATGAACTTGAACTGAGGTAAAATATATTCTTTTAAATTTTGGACACGACTTTCAAAGCGGTACTGCAAAGCCTGGAGTATAAGGGACAAACAAAATTAATAATTTCTATTTTTTCCTATATCGAAAACAATTTATTAACAAATAATGAATATGAGTGTCATTTTTTTGTCCGTAAAAACATAAAAAAGGCTACGTAACATATTTTGGATTTCTTGCAAAGTTGCAGCTCTCAAAGGTGATCGATGTACAAACTACCATCTGGAATTATTGGATACACCTTCACAGTCACGACCTCAGCTTTTTTCGTGATGATGGCAACACTCAGCTAACGTTAGTTACTACTAATGGGGAACGGACTAATAGCTGTGGTTATTTGTACTAGTGAGGTTAGGTGGATGTATAGACGTAGGGTAGATTTTTTGGGGGTAAGATACGTTGAGTGAAATGTAGCATTGGCATTAGCCTCATTTTAACTATATGCGCCAATGGGTCAACAGTTTAACGTCCATTCCAAACGTCAGAGAACTGCGCTTGAAGTGCTCTTTACGAATCACTCAAGCAAAAGCCGGGATTCCAGTAACAAATAATTCCCACTCCATGAATACAAACCAAGCCATCAGGTTAGACGGCCAGAACTGTGACCACTACACCGATTCCCTATGCAGCCGTACTTGATGTTCACTTGACACGGATTAAGTGCCCAAAGACGCTTCGATATTTATAACGCCCCTAGCAGCTTAATGTGGGCTATGTAAGCACAAACAAATTTGGAACAAATAATGAACGAGAGGAAGGACCAATCAAGTTGAAAAGAGATATTGAATCTCTTTCTCACGTGACATAAAGAAGAAAATGCTCTATTATGCCGAACATACAACCACTGAGCTTCAATTGGTAGCGTACAAGAAAAGAAATATACCACGAAGCAGATTGCTGAAACCCATGAACAACACTCTATTCGTTTATTTCACTTCTGCGGTCGTAAGAGTGGCTTCATTTTACCATCACCTGAACATCACGATGCAAAAGGTGTCAGTAGAATTTCTTTAAGTCTTCTAAAAATTTTTAACAGTAAAACTGAATCCTTTGCGCTCACTGGAGTAAATAAATCCGCATGTTTTTACTATCTGAGAAGTGATATGCTAAGAAAGTGGTAAGAGTAAAGGGATATGCTTATTTCAAATATTGCATTTTTTTAAAACTTAGCTGGCTCAAGAGCGACTGCCACTTGCAACCGCTAGGCCCAGTAATATCAAGATATTGAATTTGGCGAATAAAGAGACTAAATGAAAATCAAAACTTCCCAGAAAAATTCCTTAAGGTATTTTAGTCATAAAAGTGGCAATTTTGTTTCCATTTACAAATTGAAAGATGATAATTTGAAAGGAGGTAACATAGTATTATACATAAACAAGTAAATTACAAGATTTTAACAGCAAATAGGTTCATATACCCGGACCACCCGGACACATAAATGAATGGTCTAAGATGGAAGTCATTCTCACAATAGAAGTGCACCCGGATTTGGATTAAATTGGGAGAATGAGGGGTTAAGGGAAATAAAAGCGGGAAAAGGAAAAGGGTTGAAATGGAAGGAGGAAATGGTGAGAATACTGAAGTGGATATCTCGGAGGCGAGTGCCACGTCCTCTCCCTCGCTTGAGCCCCTCAGTGTCTTCTCCCCTCTCCTGGGCTTCAAAATACTTTTCCAAAATCGCACGCCTGCCACCCTCACACGTCCACTGCCGCCCGACCAGGATCCATCCCTCCATCTCGAGACCCTACGGCAAATCCTCCCTCTCCCGCCACCACTGAGTCTACTCCTGCTTCCACCAAATCTTCCCTTTCCTCCTCTTTCCTCCCCTGGCTCCCTCCGTCCCCTAGGAAGACCGTCCGTCCACTCTCCGCTTCCCTTTCCTTCCCCCAAAGTCCCCTCACTACTTCCTCCACACTCCCAGCTCGGACACTACCTATATTGATGCGCTCCCCAAGGAACTGCCGGGCAAAATGAAAAGCGAAAAAAAAGAGCCCTGGGTCGTGAGATGGGAGGAGGAGGGAGAGAGAAAGGCGTGAAGAGAGGGATGTGATTCCGCTAGCCTGGGGGGTTGGGGGGATTGAAGTCCAGCACAGAGAGAGGTAGGGGTGACTTTACTCTGAGATGCATGAGTGCTAGAGTGAGAGGCAGATTCATAAAACGTGATATTTGGCCTAAATAACAATAATAGCATGAAAAGTACCAGAGATTGTTTTTAATAATAATGTGCTCATTTTGGTGCATGGATTTGTAACAAATAACAAGCATTTATTTTTTAAAAATGTCTTGGATGAGGAAAAATTGTCAAATCCAAGCTGCAATCAAACGCATAGGATTCTGAGATGCTAAATATGGCCATAAGACAATTACGAGTACCCTTACTCATAAGTAGACTGGGGTCAAATTATTGTATTTGAAGTTTGAGGTGAGGACAAAATTGGGCCAAATTGTTTCAATGATATAACATTTAATCTTCACACATGCATCTGATTTGTAAAGGAGATAATTCGGCACTCCAGTCATGACTTTTTAGCCCAATTATGTAAAATTATCTTGGCCAAGGTGGTGTAAATGTTTCATCGGCGTCTGAAAACGTGACTGAGTTTCTGCTTACACTACCTATTTTAAGATTTAATTTAGTTATTTTTGGTATGTATCAAACGATATAATCATCCAAAATAAGAAAATTTAACCTCACTTTACCATTATTACTATATTCATTGACCCTAATTGGTTTGACGCAGCCCTTCACTTGACTTACCTATTTCCCTGCCACTCCATATTTATACAACTTTTCTTTTACAGCTTTGACTGCAAGAGATTCATGTCCTTCATGCAAGGCATTCCTTTGTTATTCTCACAATTCAATTTTTCCAAATAAAATTGACTGAGGCAGGCGAGATGTAGTGGAAATTATACTTTTTATCAATTCAGTTTTTCTTCGACGACTGTCTTCACTCCTTATTTTTCAGCGGCTGTTATATTTCATTCCAATCTGACATATAGAAGCATGGTTCGTAAATAAGCTCCGATTAAGTATTCCCTATTTCTAGCTTTAGTGCATTCTTCCTTTGGTAGAATGCACTCTTTGCTTGTCATATTCTACTGATAATTTTCTCCTTGTTCCGTCCTTCCCGTTGTAATTTGATGACGAAGGTGAAGAGTATTCAATTCATCATTTTTTTAGGGAGCCATTTGGCATCATGTTCACCAAAACCTATGTTTAAGGGGAAAAATCTTGGTATCAGAATACTGAAAACTCATACCATGCTTACTTTACTTTCACACTCCCGTGCTGGATTTTCAAATTTTAACATTAATAGAGTCTTCTTGAGGATGTCTTAGCGAACGTCAAGGCACCTCGATAATGCAGCTATTGACCGAGTCTCAATCTCCGAGGATTCATTTTTCAAGAAAGGGACGTCACGACGCCTCCGTCCCGCGGAAAGCAGCGGAAGGGGACAGTAACACCTGGTGCAGAGCAGAGGAACGGAAACCTGAGCTTTCTCCCTTTCCTCTCCCGCCCGCTTCTCTTTTTTCAGGAAGAAAAAGACAGAACCCCGTGCGAAACGCGAGAAAACAAAAGAGGGATCGCGAAAAAAATGACAATAGAATCCCAAATCGGACGATATTTCACGGCCATTCGTGACGGAGTGAACTGTTTGCGTTATTCAAATATTCTCCTCCCTTTTCCGGATCTCACCTCCCACTCCCGCCACCCGTCTTCTTCGCCCTCCTCATCCAACTCCTCCTTCTCCATCTTTCGCTCGCCCACACGCAAACACACACGCCACCACATGCACGAGCACATGCAAGGGGGAGGCGGGTGGGAGAGGCGAGCGGCTCACTCGCAAAAAAGGGAAAATCGGAGATGGAATGACAATGAGGCAAAAAGCTGCCTGCCAGGGACTCACGGATCTCACCTCCCACGCGGACGGGAACCAACCCCTCACCCTCCGCATGAATCCTTGCCCCCCCCCCTCCCCTATCGGACTCTTGGCCCCTTCAAGCCTCGACTCCTCTCTCCCCCCACTTTCAGAGAAAAAGAATAACGCTCAACTTCCCCGGACGGAGCGAAAGAATCCTTAAAGAAGTGAAGATTTCACCTCCGGCGTCCGAGCCGCCCACAAGGCGCGACTCGAACAATGAGGAATATGCTAGCCAAGCATAACAGTTTCGAGCCGGCGATAACTACCCACGGGGAAACCACATTCAAGCATATCTCGCTCCACTCTTGACCCCCTGAGCCCCTCTTCCGCGGGGGAAGATGGAAAGAAAAAAATCCACTTCCAACCCAACTCATCATTTCGGGAAATGAGATGGAATGAGGGAGATAGCCGAGAAAATTAAAAGGGTTGGGAATAAAAGAGGGGGGAGAGGAGTGGAGTGTTCGAGGGGAGGTTGAATATCTGGGAGTGGTTGGGCAGGAGGAAGGAGCGGACTCTGCGCGCGTTGGGTGAGAAAGAAACGCCGGAGGAGGAGCGAGAGGTGTGTGAAAAAAGAAAGGAATGGTTCCTTTGTTCATCGTCAGAGTGTGAAGGCGGGCGCATAGCGAGGCGGGGCTTGGAATAGCGCGGTGGTTGGGGGAGAGGGGGCAGAAGATACACCTTTTGCTCAAAATTAATTGGTGCCGACTACAGGGTTACGGCTATGAGTACGAGCTTTTCACTAACCGGCCGCGACGGATGTTCCCTACACCTCCCACATCCTGCGCCTCCCCCCTCTCTTTTCCCTTGCTCCTCCTCCTTTGTCTTTCACGTGAATCCACCCTCATAGGATTGTTTCCCTATCATTTAGGAGCTCTAACTACAGTCATAACTTTTCATCCAAAGCTTAAAGCAGGAAAGAAGATCTCAAGAAAAATACCATCCTCGCCTGAAGTGGGTAGCGAACCAGTGACACTCTAACGCACCGAATAGAAGGATGGTGTCTTCTTTACTTGCGCTTGACATTCATATTTTGACTATCCCCCAAATGCACTGAATACATGTTACTCGAGAGGGACGAAAAGTGTAGTTTATTGTAGTTGTTTAATTAAGTTTCCACAAGCTATTCAAACAGTATACGGTAAAATAACAATAAGGGGGGGGGGGAATATCATGCAAAAGGAATTCAAGTACGTACGCATTAAATCACCCCTGTCAAAATGATTTTAGCATCACATGATGGTTAAAACTGTGTTGAAATATTTTCACTCCGGTAAATGGCTAATTGTAAGATTTTAAACTTTGTAGTACTGCTTAAAAAAATGCACAACAGAAAAAAACCTTAAGCAGAGACGGCAGGAAATTGAAAATCGAAAATATACTTTTCTAAGGAATACACTACGGAACAACCTTAATGTACGTGGCCCATCTTCAATTAAACCTATTAAGCTTTAAGGTTCGCATCCCAAAGTTTCATGTTAGCCGAATGGCAAATTCATAATACTAAAACAGGCAATTGGATAATCTCAATTAAACGACCTTATTTCCCGATAGTCTTTTATCTCGTCCGAAACTACTTGCTTACAATATTTGTAAGGAGGATACATAATAATCACTGAAGTATTTTGAGTCATTAAGTGCCACTTAGTATACTTTTCAGCCTTTCGAAAAATTGTCAATACTCAAATACTGGTATCATAGGAGCAGTGTATGTAACCCATTTTTTCATCTTGCTATTGGTGTAATAACATTTGCAAAATACGAATCTCCTCGCATAGTGCTAAGATCTGATATGAACTATGACGCTGACTCGATGGCTGTATTTTGACCTATATGATAACTTATAAAGTGAAGTGCAGTCATCACGACTTAGCGTATCTTTACAGCCATGGGCAATACCTACCATAAGCAGATGTGTGAAAATAATAGCTGTTGGAGGATGAAACCTCAAGGCAGAATTTGAATGAAAGACTCCGGATATAAAAAAGGGTATACAAATGCAAACGAACTAAAAATGAAAGTAGCTCCAATTACGCAACCTTTAAAAGAAATGGTGTTCAAAAGATCCTATGTATGCCCGCGATGATGAAAATGTGCGGGGAACTTCAACACAAGCGTGCGGAACACACATTGCATTCTCCATTTATAATTCATTCACTTAACTTTAGTTCCGCTGCCGTCCTGTATCATCAGTGAACATCAGATGATTCTGTAAGACAGCGGAACCAATGTTGTAAGAATAAAGAGTGATTGAGGAATTGGAGTTTTTTATCCTCTTTTCCTCACGATGACGAAATCTTACCAAGAAAAAACAGGAAGGGCTTCATGCATCAAACCTATAAACAAAATATGTCCTGTTTTTATCACATTTTTCTCATGTGCCGTATAATTTGGACTAGATAACACAGAAATTTAGAAAGCTGTAATTTGGTAAGTCCGCTGAGTTGCGAAGGATTAAGTTCAATACGTCAGGAATAGCGGATTTTTGAGTGAAATTTTCAATCAGAATATCAAGTTCTTACAGTGTGATATATATATAAGAGATTCCTTCCTCTGATAAGACATTAAATGGAGGATTTTCAACCATTTTAGGACTAGAGAGAGAACTATTTGCCAAGGAGGGGACAAAGCTGCCCTCCATCATTCCGCTAAAATAATCCGAAGTCAGCAAAGCAATTCGTTGCCAATAGCCCACGCCGTCACCAATCTCAACTGGCAGCTGACATTGAAGACGAATGCATAGCCTGTATAGAGTTGAATTCCCGGATTTTTTTGGCGTCATACAAGGCTAGGGCTGCAGGTGTTAACGTAGAATGTACCTACAAGATGCTAAAGTGTGAAGCTCACGGTTGTTTTCCGTCGCCTCTGCTTATCTCGTGACGGCCACCTGTTCGGACGCCACCACATGGCCTTTCGTCCATCACGGACATAATTTAAGGGCCGTGTATGTGTACTCCCTGCATTGTTATCGGGAACCTTAAGCGGCCGAAGGAAAATTTAATCGTGAATTTCAACTTAGTTTCGATAGTCCGAGTTATTTAGAGTAAGGTATTTACCTACATATAAGTTATTCAGACCAATAAAACGTTGGAAAGTACAGTAGGTGTATCAACCACCACAACTTACCAACTTTACGATTTTAATGATCTACTTCTTAAGATTTTCTTTGTAAATATTCATTTATAATTCATCTACATCCACATATATGCAATACCCTGCGAGCCACCATGAGGGTTTGTGACAGGGGTACTTCATCATTTTCGAGTCATAGCGACGAGAATCTTTAATACAACGGCACCGCGGTATTTTAGTATGCAGGTGATGGTATTTCTACAGAATTTTGATAAATTAGAGATCCTCAACATCTTCTGAAACTCTTAAGTACAAAATAGAAAGGATTTGATGGATTAGGTCAAATCAATTAAAGCTCCAAATTCCTATCTCACAGTCAAGTCAGCCGACGGCCTCATGGTGTGACGATATTCGCATCAAAAATATTGGCAGTCGCAGCAGAGTGTAAGATTAATAACACATGGTTTAGATGAAACTTTAAAGGTATACAGCAGGATATTATTCCAGTACATTCAAAATGTTAGGTGAGACGGCAGAAAAAACAGTTGGCTAATTAAGTCATCTTATATTTAATTCTATATACCTATATGCTGGACATGGGGGCGTCAATTAAAAATTAAGTTTCCAAGAAAGCAGAACACTCTTCATTGTTTTACAATGCGTAGAAATCTTGTAAAACACTCTTCAGTGTTTTACAAGATTTCTACGCATGACAGCCAACAGGACAAGTTTTTGACTCAAATATTATAAAACATATTTCTGTGATAATGAATTTCATCTCATTCCTACGGAATTCATTCTTTAGCATATTTTAGTAATTAATATGCTCATTAAACCATAACATAATTAATATACCTACATTTTTTTCTGAAACTTAACGATATCGTTCCAGTACGGGTGTGGCAAAACTCAATTGTATAGCTATATATGCTGGACATAGAAGTGTATAACAAGAAGACATGAACGATCTATCACAAAATATCACGAAAGAAAAAGGATCCGTTGCAGTTTTCCTTTTTTTTAACTGAATAAAAAGTGGAACACTGCAAAGAATTATTTTTTTTCGGTAGTCTTCAATCTTGGTGAGCATATAATCATGACTTCTGATTTGCAATACCGTTATAACAAACAACAGAGTTTATGAGCATACAATTCTGTCCTATCTAGTCTTCACAATGCAGGGATCACTCAACAGAAAAGGTTTAAGAAAGAAGTTTCCTACTCACACGAAGTTCCCATTCGTGCTTGGTGCTCTCCATTAATTTGTAAAGACCTTGATTTCATATCAAAATCTCTGTTAAATGTCACACAGTCCTCTTACACAACTTGTGTATTCATTTTCATCTCTCAAGTACGCTGACACCAATGTGCGAGCATATAGTGCTGACTTTTACCATCAAAGATGTTTTTTCTTCGTAATAACAGGCTCTTACGACAAATAGGAACGAAATGTATGGGCAGATATAAAATTAATTTAAGCATGTGGAAGAAAAGACTAGTGTGAAACAGCACTTGTTTCGGCAAAAAATTATGATATAATAAAGCTTCTTAAGAATGATTGTAATACAGAAACCTGCAAAAACGCTGTATTTTCCACAGTAAAAAGAAAAATCAAAATTTAGTTTTCTCAGAGGAGATATATATTTTCTTAAACGAATTAAATTCTGATCAAATTCATACGAAAATGGATTACATTCAGTTATATTAGAATTTAGAATAGGGTGGGAATCATTATCAGAGCGTAGGTTAAAATACAGATTAAATCTATTAGAGAAATTTCAATTGGATAGCTGTACTGAAGATGCTAGGCACATATTAAAAACACCAGCGTATTATTCTAGATTCGACCAGCCAAATAAGATTAGAGAGATAGATTGTCGTACCGATAGATTCAAAATGGCATTTTTCCCCCGTACCATAAGAGAACAGAATAGGCAGCATAGGAAAGGGATAGGTAGGGGAAATATTTTAGAGTATTCTGTAGTGCATGATGCATGTATTAACCCCTCACATACTATAGATACTAACAATCTAGTTGCATGAGACACTTTAGTTGCTTGTTTGCATGTTAGTAGTGCATGCTTGGTGATCTTCACCCCTTGCCACACACCCTCGCGGTGGCTTGCAGGGTATCGTGTAGATGTAGATGTAGATATTGCATTAGCCTCACGGTACAAGGCACTAAAATTATATTGTATTCGTAGTTGTTGCTGCGGGCCTCAAGCACTATTCTTGAACGAGTTAAACATGTTTATGAATACACTTATAAATACGAGAGTTCTTCATTACATCCTTAAATATGAATACACGTCGCGAAATACTTACAGCTATATCTGTGCAGGTTAACACCACATGCCTTCACATGCCTTCGTACGGCGATTGCCATTCAATTCTACGCAGCAACTTCTAATAGCTTTGTGAAGAAAACGTGCGTAAAATAAAATTGCTTCCTCACGCTAGCATACAAATTTGTAGAGAGCGCCAGATAATAATAATGTGAGAAGAACTGTAGAGGCCTGACGAGGAAGAAGGAAATGGAATGAGACAGGGAGATATTAGTCGACTACAGCGCGTTGGGGGGCACTGACTGGGCACGTTGCGTGCACACAGAATGGGTGAGGGGTCACTTCCGTTCAGGAATCATTTGTTCAGAAAGGGGCAGAGGGAGGGAGGGGGCTGGATGAGACCAGCGCCAAGAAAAGAGACGTCCAACTCAAGTAATTGAGATAATCGAATGGGTGAGCAAGAGAGAGAGGTGACGGCCAAGTGGCAAGAAAATGTGCACTGGGACGCATAGAGTTGGCGTTGGTAAACGTTCACCTCAAAGGTGGTCAAAGCTCACTAGTAGCATGTAGGCCGAGGAAGGTAAGCTACCTAGAAAATCTATGGACTTGAAAATACATGCTTATGGAATCTATTACATTCTGTCTTAAACCTTCAAAAACACCGGGGTCCCATTAGGTACTTTCTTCAGCAAATAAATTTCGACATTTTCTTTCTTTGCCTTAACTTTTTCGTCAAATAATTGCCATGCTAGGCCATTTACCTGAATAAATGAGTCGGTATACATGTACAGTTTAAAGTCTTGCACATGAATATCCTAAAAGAAGTGAAGGTTTTTAAGTATAACCCAATCACAATATTCAATGACTGGTGAAAACTTCTTTCAAATATCCAATCGAAATTGAATAAAAAACGTTAAGGCTTTTAATAAACTTCATCGCTGATGAATGAGTGAGTAACACATTGCTTAAGCCTGTCATTGCAGAGCCATATTTATTTCTTATTTATTCTAGAATAGGAAATAATTACTTATTAAACACACATTCAAATCCTATTTACCCTAATAGTGACCAATTCTCAATGGACTTAAAAAGGAAAAAGAATGTTTCGCGAGCATTAGTACATAAATCCATTTAATGTTCTTCTCACCGCGTGAACCGCGCGAAATTTAGTAAAAATATTCAAATGTCACCTGAATCCATCGGTATCGGTAGTAAAATCGAAAATTTGAAAAATCTTTAAAAGTATGGGTTAAGAAATTGATGAAAATTTTCATTTATTTTGAGTGGTGAAAGTAAATGTTGTCACGATACTTTGCAATCAATACGATTTTCGTGACACCTGAAAGCACTTTTTAGTTTCATTCTATTAGAGTGGAGTCAAATGGGGAAAAAGACCAATTATTAGGATCACTTGCTCCATTTAAAGTAAATGGGAAAGTGAGAGTACTGAAATCGAAGCGATCTCCACGCAATTCGATCCCCTGATCTACTCTGAAACTACTCGAAAAGAAATATCTGAAAGAAGATGTGCCTCAACGCTACTTGCAAAGAAAACTTTAATTAACCGATCCAAATAGTATAGGTATTAGATAGAAACTCTGTATTCAGTCAAATAAATGGTGTGGTATCTTCGTGTATTTGCTTCAAAATCACAAATTCTGTGACTTCCTGAGCATATATTCGGGAAGATATTGTGACGCAATGAAACCCGGATTCTTCGAAATAAAAATATATAGAAAACCCAAGTCACTAAATGTACCGTAAACGTAAATGTCAGCGTAACGATAACATTGAGCGTTCATTTTTCACTAGCCTCAAATTCAATAGGTATATGTATCCCTAGAAACAATAAAATAGTACAAGCTCGGAGCTAAATATTGTTGCTTGGATAATTCCATGGCGTGGATATTAAAGACAGTCTTTCAGCAAAACAGGCGGTGCACATGAATATTCATGTCGTACTATTTGCTGGTTGGACTACCATCTAAATGAAGTCAGTAAGAAGCCTACAATATATTTTACTTAATTTAGCCAAATTTTACACTCTCAAATTCATAATTTTTACTAGTTAGAGTACCATGAAAAAGAAGGAAGCGGGAGATATGTTAATTTGCAATGAAAGCTAATCCAACACTCCTGTTTAGAAGAATTCGGCAGCTCATACACTTGTATTCCATATACATTCCACGAGGCAGCTGATTGAAAACACTACTTCCTGCGTTGGATGAATCAAAATACGTTTTTATCCCTTGTGTTGCTAATATGCAACGAGTAAATATCATAACGGGTTAAATTATAATTTTACCTAACGGAGGCAGAAATTTAGGGAGGCAAAAGATCGTAAACGCTAAGAGATTTCAGAATGCGACCTGATGGTAGAAATCTTTTGTAACAAGTAGGTACCTAACCTAGAAATTCATATAAGGCAGCAAAACCGATCGAAGTAATCCACCAAAGCAATTCGATTAACCGTTTCCATCACGACTATCGAAGAACGGAATCAGAGAGCCTTATGTTAGGTTAGCACAAGTATTACAAAAAAATTCCAAGAATGAACGCTTCCCTCTCGCCCACTCACCCTCAACCGTACCTCATCCAGAGTGGCAAGCAGCACCAAGGAAGGGGTGCTCGGGAGCACTAGGGGTGAGGTAAAAGGCGCACACAACGTCGGCGTCCCGAGGAATGCGATAATTAGGGGCGAGAGGGGGAGGTTGGGAATGGAAGGGAAGATGGCCGCCTCGAGGTTGGTCTACTGGAAGGGAGGGAAGGTGCCACTGCTTCAGAGATGGAAACCATTGGAATGGTTGGTGGAGGAGAGCCATCGCCACTCATTCGATATACCACTGCGAAATTTGAGAGATTATTGGAAATATAACGATCATCATCATCAGTCAACAATAATAAGATTGGTTTGACGTAGCTCTCCACTAAATTTTCCCATCAACTTGCCTCTTCATATTCGCATAGTTGTTTTTCACATCCTTTACTGTTTACTCTGTAAAATCTAATGCGAGGTCTTCGTTTGCCATTCAAGACCTTCCGTTCACTTGTCCCTCGACAATTGTCTTCATTAGGCTATCGTGTCCCAAAAGTAGCCTAGCCCCGTCCTCTTTTCAAAGTTTCAACACTCTTCTCGTTTCACCTACTCTTCTGAGGACTTCTTCCTTTGTACCTCGGTCGATCCAACAGATGTTGAATCTGAATGGGCATTGGAGTAATTAACTCTTGCCCCTGGTCTCCAGTACTTTTTAGTACACATATAATATGGTCGAAGAAGTGTGGGAGGAGTTTCATGCGGGCATATAGCGAGAGTATGAATTGTATCTGTATGGTTTATCGATGGACAAGCGTCGATATTTCAGGCAGCGAAAAACATTCAACTGCTGTTAGAAGTCTTAAAATTTCAGAGTGATCGATTTGGAATGAAGGTTAATCGCAATAAATTACAGAAATGAGGTTTTCGAAAAAAAGAGATGACAAAGCTACACATAATAGTTGTACGGAAACGTACACATAGTACAGTTTTGTTGCTTGAATGGCATAATGAACAATAGTTGGTATAGTAGCAATGGTGTTAACAAAAGGATTACTTTGACGAAGCAGGAATTTATCAAAAGGTGAGAAATTTTTGGGAGAAACTTGGGCAGTAATGTAAAGAGTAATTAATGAAGTTTGATAATGAGAGAGTCTTTCTCTGCATCTCAGATCAGCGTTCTGGGGAGAGATGAATAGAGATCTGAAGCTGAGGAAATGTGAAGGTGAATATTATGATTCCGATGGTCAAAAAGGTTGATTGAAACGTCTAAATATGGACACCAAGAGAGTTATCGCGTAAAATTATTGTTAAATAATGTAGAATCTAATTAAAGTAATTGGTAATTGGGAGAGAAAAGGTACACTACATTGTAAACAGAGAGAGAGGAAAGATACCAATCTGAAAAGAAAAGAGAGCTTTGGAAATGAGCCGTTAGGTTAAAGGAATGCAAAGGAGAGTCAGGATACTACATCATGATCTACACTAAGCTGCAAAATAAAATATTAATCAATCCGATAGAAATGTATTAACCAATGTAATTACCACGAGATTGGAAAAACATGGTTAAAAGAAGCCCAGGATTAGTATTCAAGTTTTACTCTACTAAATCCATATATTTTTAATTGAGTTTTTTTGATATGTTCACGTTGTTTATAAATATACAACAGTGGGATTTTAAATGAGAATTTGCTTGTGGCTTGCTTATAAGTGTGTTTCTGCGAGCCTGATCTCATGAAAAGTATATGCAGAACGCAATGCTATCATACGAGTGGTCATTTTTACTGCCTCTAGTATTAAAGAAAACGACTACAGGTAGTGTGACAAATATTGGGTAATTATCACTAAAGGATAGTGAAACTGAAAAAGTGAAGGAAGTACAATAGAAATGATGGAATAAAATAAAACATTTGACCCTGGTTGGCGATGAAGTAAGTGTGTAATTATACAGATGTAGGTCTACGGGGATCGGGTTGGTGTGGTGGCTACTGGCCTCCCATCCAGAGGGCCCAGGTTCGATTTTCGGCGGATTTTTCAGGGGCAAACCGCTCCCTGCTTGAGTGACTAGTGGAGGGCATTTCAGGTTCAGTTCTCCGTCCGTCGGATGCGACGTTAAGCCGTGGTCCCCTTGGCACCTGTCGTTAACAGTAGGCTAATGCCGGGTTACTCTCCACCCTTCCTCTGTTCCCTGAAAACTCCTACCATTGCCTTATTACCGACCTACCCTAAATGGGGCAAATAACCTCAGCTTGTCGGTCGGCTTCCCCTGAATCACGTAACGGATAATGATAGTCACCCAATAGAGTACAATAAAAGTACAGAGAGATGATAGCCGCATTTCAAAAGATAACATTTTAAAATGTGGCACGACTATATCATAAAAATATTCTAACTTCGCTGACGCGTGGTAACTACAACCTTGCGCGTCTTATGTATAGAATAACCGTACGGAAATCAAAGATATTAATTTATATTTAATGTTCATTTAATTTAGTTGGACGTACTTGTCTCGTGCAGAACTAACGCCAATTGTTATACGTCTTTATATATATTTTACATTCACGTAACGTGTGCGTGTTTAGTGTTTCTCTTTCTGAGAAAAAAAGCACTTGCGGTGGCTTTCAGGGTCATTTGCAGATGTACATACATAATGGTAATGGCATGGATTTCGGGGTGAGGTATGAACAAAGTGAGAAATGAAGAAAGCCGAACAGTGCAAACTGCATAGGATGAACCAAGAATAAGCAAAGCATGCAAATGATTGCGAAAGGGCAGGCGTTCGGGGTAAAATGCCATGCAAGCGTAAGGGAAGGGAGGACTTGCGGGAAACTCACCGCGGGGGAGGGCGGGGGATGAGGTTGAGCGGGTCTAAAGGGGTAGGACGGCGGGCGTAAGGATGGTAATAATGTGGGGAGGAGGAATGAGGCAACGGGAAGGGGATAGGGGGAGGAGCCAAAATCTTCGAGAAGGCGGCGTATACAGGGATACGGGAATGGGGTTGGGCGGTTATCTTTCCGAGGTCGGATGGGAAGGATGCATGGCGCTGTGGGAGGGTGAGTTTTCAAAGGACGAAATTTTCAGCGGGAGTGGGAGGAGGCGTAGAGGGGAAGGGAGAGCGGGAGTGGTTGGGTGCGGGGAACTTTTCGTCAGGATGCAAATGAGCGGGGTGAGCTCAGCGGGCGGAGAGAGCCGTGCCCGGCTGCGACGAGAGCATAATGGGCAGTGTGGGAAAATTGTGACGGAGAATGAGCATGATCAAAGCGGAGATAGAATAAAATTCGGCTGGATTTTGGGATTGAAGCGATTCAAAGATCACAAAAGGAAGACGGTCCACGCGGGTTTAATTACCTCCAGCCATGGGGAACAGCAGTGAGTGAGACCAAAAAACTACAATGAAAGCATGTCTGAATTACAATGCCATTGAAAATGAGGAAAATAGGAAGTGGTAACAGAGTGAAAACAAAATAACTTATTCACAGAAAGAATCATACTCCTCGACCTCACACTAACCCATATGTTAGCAGATTGTCCTCCATACCAAGGGCCATGAATTGAATACCCATGCCACAGTATGACCCAATAGGCATGATAATGAAGGATGGACATAAATAACTCTCCTAGGTACAAAAATATCACATATGACTAAACCACCTGCGAGAGAAAGTTGCAATAAAATTTGCGCATCACATTAAAATTTTAAGCAAACCTAAAAGGATTAAGAGGGCAATTTTCCATTTTTAGCGAGATAATTTCCATCATAATCATATAAATACAGACATTACCAAAGGTATCTAATTAAATAACCAAATTGAAGGTAATACTAGGAGGAGGAGGAACCGAGGTTATGCTAAGTGCGAGGGGCTAAAAAGAAGGAGCAGTGTACAATATAAATGCAATGGAACAAAATTCCATCCCAAAGGAGAGAGAGAGTAGAGAATGAATGCACTTGGTTGATGCACATTGTATACACAAGAGAGACGAGTTGTCAGGGTAGTGAGCAACGTGAGGAACATGGTAACTCGTTTTAACACAATTCAAGGAAAAAATGGCTCCACCGAGCTCAATCCGCACAAGAGCGGACAGGAAATAAGATAAGAGGGACGCATGAAACGGTTTAGAAATCACAAATGAGCAGCAAAACCAGGGAGGTGAGTGATAAAGCAGGTTGAAGACGGACAGCGGAGCCGTCCGAATTCGGTTACTCTTTATGCAACACCCGCGGGGGTCAGCCGCATGAGCTGAAGTTTCCTTCGTGAGTGACTTCGTGAGGGGGTTAATTTGCATGCAACTCCTCAACACGTGAGCAAGGAAACAGGTTTGTGGTGAATGGTGAAAATTTCGCCCCACCTGAGAACGGAACTCTATATATCCAGAAATGGACGCGATGAAAACCATGATCCACCACCGTCCTAGCCACCGCGAATCGTACACACTGGAGACATAGCGCCTTATCCACATATGGTTAATGGAAAAAGAGAAGGGGGTGCAGGGGTAGGGAATAGGGGAGAATAAGGGATAGAGAAAGGGGGATGCGAGGGGAGAAGAAAAAAAATGTGAATAGAGAGCATAATGGAGGAGAAGAGGAGATGGCTGAAGGGGAAGAGGAAATAAGAGCAAAGGGAGGGTGGACAGAATGGGGGTGCAGGAATCTCCGTGGCCACGAAAGATGGAGAGGAGATGGAGGGAACACGTTGGGGTTCTGTCAAGCGCGGCGGGATGGGCGGGCTAGTCTTGGGCCGAGCGAAGGGAGTGGGTGAGGGAGGAAGGGGTGAGACCCAGGAGGTAGCCGTGGAGAGCGACGGGAGGGTTAAGGGAAGTGGAGGCACAACTTGAACGACGAGGGCGAACGGGGGAGGAAGGGGAAGGAGAGAGAGAGAGAGAGCAGCTTTCAGAAAGTCGGATTCGCAATTACCGGTGATTTATCAGGACAGGTCTCTTCCGGGGAGAAGGCAAAACCCACAGCACCTTCAGAGCTCACCCATACCTCCCCTCCCTCTCCTCCTCCACCAACTTCTGCCTCCTCCCTCTCCGACCAGCGTCCAACACTCCGCATTTTCCTGCCCTCTCCATCACCCAACCCCCTCTCCCCCTTCCTTTCCCTTATCTCTGCTTTGTTTCGCCCCTTCTCCAATTTCCCCGGCCACCCCACTTCCTTCCCCATCCCCTCTGTTACTTCTGGCATTCCTCCACTCCTTGAAATTCATCGGCCGAAATCATTCCATTTCTTTCTTTCTCTCTTTAGTATCTCATTCCTCCCTGCAAATCCTTCCTTCTCCCTTCCCTGTTCATCTTTCTATCTACCACCCTTCCTTGACCAAATTTTAATCGAGTTTTCTTTACTCTGGTTTCCACAAATTTTCATTTCCTATGATGTTTCATTTAAAACACGATTTAGAACAAAATGCAGTTCACCACACCATATTCCCACGGACAAAGAATTGTATCCCTATAAACATAATTTTTTCTAATTAAATGAATGCTGAAGGGCTTCATATCTTCGTAAGATAGGGCAAAACTTTTTACAAGACAATATTTGAATATTACTGCACCTGATGGAAATATGTTAAGGTATTTGTTAATTATCAAAACGTTTCAAGAAGTGAACTCAGTTAGCAAAAGTAACTAGCAGGAAAAATATAACTACCAGGACTCTTACTACTTCATGTCTAACATAGAACTACGCAATCAATATGATGTATGTAGATCACCTTTGAGTTCAAAATTACAGGAAGCCTACTACTCTGCAAACAATGAAGGTAAAAAAATTGGTCTGGGGATTACGTTACGTCAAAGACATATAAATACAGAATTAGGGTACTATCAGTAAAAACAAAACTTCGATCAAAACAAAACTTGCACGATCACACCTATCTTCCAGCTTCGTATGGAAAAGACAATGAACAAAGTCAAATATGAATATAAGAGACATACATTGGGTCTCAAGCACTTCTTGACATAATTTTCTTGCATCGTGCGTATTCCTCCCTGCAACACACCCTCGCAGTGGCTCACGGGATATGACGTAGATGTAGATGAATTCTTGCCCTTTTTATCCCATTAACGTAATCTATGCCTGCATTCTTTCACATTCGATGTGTCAACTGCCACCACATATTTGATCACGAAAAATTAATTTAATAGGCTGGTTAGCATTAGTTAACAATAGCCCTTGTGAATCATATAACATAAAGTATTTTACCCCAAAGTATTTCAGGGATTAATACACTTTCCTGCGCCACTATGGCATGGTGTCAATTAGTTGATTGAATTTTCCATTAGTCATCATCATCGAAACCAATCCTATGATTGGTTTAACATAGTTCTCGACTCAGTTACCACTTCACATAATCTCTTCATATTTTCCTTAGCAAAAATATTTCCTTAATATTTTCTCTTACAATAAAATGTATTCCTTGCGGGCTGCTATTATAGCCAGAGAATGCATTTAGGAATTAACATAACAATGATAAAGCACTTCAATATCTGATTTTCATTCCAAAATATATTCTTGATTGCCCATATTACCCTATAGCCTTTTTCACACTTATTTTCTTAGGAGCACCTTTCATTTCAAATCTGAGCAATAAAAATCCTATTTTAAACAAATGTTTTCTTAGTTTGGCTGATTTCGAACCATAAATACATATATACATGAATACGCGTATTCAAGTAGTACTCATTCGTATCCTTAATTCAAGTTATTTGTTCTAATAACTCTCTTCCTGGTTTCTCGTTCCTTGGCACAGACTTTTATTGGCTCACTGTATGTTTTTTAAAGCTGAAATTAAAATATCGGCCTCGCTTCACTTTATGATGTTGCTAAATTATGAATGCTTCCAATATCTATTCCTCTTCAGTAATTCGTTACCACATTATAGATTTTTCGTGTATTTTAGTTGCCCCTTTCTCATTTATCTCGTCGATCCCCATTTCCGCACTTCCATTTCCACTTGACACTTAATGATGAATAAGTACCATTGAAACGTTTGCATTACACATTTATGGCATTAATCAAAATAAACGATAGCCAACACATAATTCCTCTTGTATCTATATCTATGACATACCCTGCAAGCCACCTCGATGGTGTGTGGCAGGGAAGATGACCCGTAAATAATAAACGCCATGTCTTAATTCAATCTATGAACATATAACTCTGAAGTACTTTCAATTAACAGAAGACTTTTACAATTGACATATTGGACTGTACAACATCCAAACCCCGGGCAGTGAAAATCCTACCAGCGGGCTTAGAAAACCAGACTGCCAGCGTGAGCGCAAGCTTCGCTAACACATCAAGAATGCGGGGATAAAAAGAGCACGTTTCTGAACTCCCTGAGTATAGCGCATGAGCGGTAGATATTTACTTTAATAAACAGCCGAGGAGATTAACGGATAGAAGAACTCGGTGGAGAGCTGCGTCAAGCCAATCTAAGGATTGATGACTTATGATGATGAATAAACAGCCATTCATAAGAGAGGCAGGGGAGAATAAAAATTTAGAAGACATGAAAACACGAGCTTGCTCACGAATTGGGAGAAAAATCGTACGAACATTGGGGGAGGAGAGGAATAAAGAAATAGCTGCGGTGAGCTCCGCGAGAGAGAAGAGGGAATACGTGCGGGAAAAATAAAATAAAGAGGATGAAATATTGAATATGGCGCGAAAGTGCTTTGGGCGATCCCTTGTGGCTCTTTGGTGGAGGGCATCCCCTCACCCCCTTTCTTGCCTTAAAGCGGGGGAACCTCCCCTCCCCCCCCCCCCCCCCCA
The DNA here is from genome assembly GCA_933228895.1 of Platycnemis pennipes. NCBI lineage: Eukaryota > Metazoa > Arthropoda > Insecta > Odonata > Platycnemididae > Platycnemis > Platycnemis pennipes. The sequence goes on from OW121850.1 coordinate 120,064,340, forward strand.
GTGATCCCCCGTCTCGCTTCTTTCCCATATACCACCCCTCCGTTTATGGTTTATTCCACCCCCACCCCGCCTCCTCGGAAGACGTCCCAAGGCTTTTCACTTCACTCTCTTCCCTTGCCTCGCGCCCTGCCTTGCTGAATATTTTATACGTCCCCAATCTAATAGCGGCACCAAGCGATACGACATCAGCCACGACACATCACCGCCAACCAAGATCATATTTGAGCAGCGCTCTTATCACCGAAGCTCAATCAAAATCAATGGTTGTAGGTCAAAACCCTGAATGTCTCTGCAAAATTGATCTTGGCAGCAGTTGCGAATGACTAATAATTTAAAGCATACATTGATAAATGCCAATGAAGGATTGTCTGACAGATTAAAAGATTTAAAGGGAAAAACTTTATAAAAAGTACGTTCTTGCGTGGATTTATTTTCCAGCATAAAAGTTAAGGAATAGAATTCAAGAACAAGGAAATAAGAGAATCACATAATGGCATAATGGAGATTTTGAATGGCTATTTAGAAGAAAGATAACTCTAGAAAGGGTCAACATACGGAAGAACTTGTCAAAACAAGTGTTTTTAAACGTCCTAGAGGGTTTAAGGGTTTTTTATATTCATGAGCCTAATACTCATAATGTAAGTACATTCAATAAGACGCCCTCAAAGTGAAAGCAGCTTACCTATGGAGGTTCCAAAGTTTTAATGCGTCGCGGAGCAGGTAAGGGCAGTCAGCTTGCATAAAATTGCGCAATCAAGCCGCCGCGCCGCATTGCAAGTCCAATTCATGCCTCCAGTCGGCATATTAAGGCTTATTTGATCACAAACTCAGTGTATGATTGATAAAATACCCATTAAGACAAACATTATAATTTGAATTCTCAGTGGCTCCTTGCCGCAATGTCAAAAAAATCAATAGATAAAAATACTAATAGATATGTGGCATTTCTTTGCTTTTCTTTCGTGGATAGGTCGCGAGTGGAAATATTTGGAAACTAAAATTGGTAAAATAAAGCATTTATTGCCGAGCAAGTACAGAAGATAGAAGGAGCACTATGTTTGGATTGGATTTCTAAAATTTAAATTTAAGAAAATATTAAATTAAAAAGGAAATCAAAGCTTTTAGATCTAAAGATCGGATATAAAGAAAATGAAAAGTTGTGAAACTTAAAATATAGTGTACCTATGCATTAAAACACCAAAAATTATAAACAGGATAGGATAAAAAAGATATTTAGCACATTAAAAATGTACAATGACCATATCATTAAAAGTTCCATAATCGTTCCTACTATTCAATAATTTGGATTCAAAAATGACATGACACGACTGCATTTAATTCTTAAGAAACGCGAATAGTGCCGCGATCCTAAGTATTAATCCTTAAATTGTCTGTATTAATCGTAAAACGTACTTATTAGACGAAGTTAATAAAACACATTTAGGCGTCATTACCGTTTATGGCCATTTCCTTGAGCACTTTGCAAAATCCGTACTTGCCGTGCCCTGAGGGGTGAGTAAAGACAACCTCCAATTATTTTCCATTTGTAGTGAGATACTGGTGATCGGGAATCCTGTCTCTTAGATTGCTCCAGAGAAGATCTCCCTGGTAACTAGACAGTTACCAGAGAACTCAAAAATACATTATCAAATAGCCAGTACTGTCTTTGATTCGAAAGGTAAGAAGGCTATACTTGTTAATTACAATGTGCTGAAATTTTGGACGCTCCAATTTACCTCGCCCCGTCCAATATCTAGCCAACTTCGCCGAACGAAGAGTTATACACATTACGATAACTTCCAAATTAAAATGAAAAATATTTTTTCTTTCGCGTACTGTACTTTGCTGATGTTTGTGTTCCATTAAAATCTCTTCAATTCCGCCAACTTCATCCATGATATCCATCACTCTAAAACTTATCTATGGAAATTTGGAAATATTAATCGAAGGATACAGTAAAAAAAGTAGAGAGCGCGTAAATTACTGCATTCACGTAATAATTAAATGCAACAGCCCTGATCGTCTATCTCGTGTCATATAAGGGTGGAAAAAACTGCCTTTTTAAGGAAGTCTTTTTTTTCTGTGGACAACATAATTATTCATCAATGTAAGTTTTCATTCATTTCAGCATTAATAAGATAAGATAGTGCACTTAATAAATTACTTACGTTGTTGATGCCCTCAATTCTTACATCTACCACCAATTAACATTAGGTTAGTGTAAATGATGAACTATAGAAAAATATTATTAGTAAATTAGTCTTAGCCATGTTCGGAATTTCGTGGCCATTATAACTGAAAGGAGCTATGGTGGCCTGAGCGGCGGAATGTATATCTATATGAACTTAAATCCACCATTATTAGAGCACAAGATTGAACCTGATTGGAAACTCGGGGAGACATCGGAGTTGGCCGTGGAATTCATGTCGGTGCCGCACTGGCCTGGAAACCCAGAGTTCGCGGGTTCGATCATGGCTAGGATGGTTTTTTATTCTTTTTAAGATTAGAATCTTAAGGTAGACTGTGTGATACAGCTTTGGCCGTTGGAGCAACTAACGAGACTACCAACTAGAAAAGGCATTGTATATGGCTGTTTTAGTCATAGTCATAAGTGGAATCTCTTGGTCTGTATAACTGTCAGCAGGTAATTGAAATTCCTGTCATGGCAGATTTTTTTAGTTGTTTACCAGCCCCTCATACTTAATTGCGATGTAGAGACTTCTCGTACAAAGAAACATCCTCCGTCAAAAGAGATGATAAGCCCCTTGGCAAATTTTCTTAAGAGTAGGCTAACGCCTGGTTCTCTCCACCCTTCTGCCGCTACCTGAAAAACGCTAACTCGAAACCGAATGGCCAACTTAAGATCGCCTCGGCGGCTCCTTGTAAGACCCGCCGCTCAAACCCCAGGCTTACTCCCAGCGGTTAACCCTCCTTGCAGTGCCCGCAGCCCCCATTCCCCTTAATCTCCCCCCACCCCACACTGCCGCACTCTTTTTCCTCCGATCCCGAAACATCAGTTCAATAACCGAACCGCCGCCATCCCCACCCCGCCACTCTACTCTCCATGGACTGGTTGCTGCCTCCCAAACCCCCCCCGCCCATCCCACACTTGATTTTCATCCCCCAGCCTTCCATCCCTTTGCAACACCCGCCCCCTCCCCCGTCTCACTTCCACTCCCACTAGATCCACTTAGGGGTTGAAAGGGTCGGAAAGCTACTTTCGCATATACAAGGTTATGCTTTTTGAATACTATATCTCCGGGAGTGGACGATCAGCTCCGAGGGCTTCCGCGAAAAAATCGATTGATACGCCCGCGTGCGAGGCTGAATTTTACAGATTGCGACGGGAATTCCTTACGGAATTTGGTGGGGAGGGGAAAAGAGTTTTTCCATACGCATTCGTGTCCAGTGGGGTACTCACCTTCACAAGGATGATAGTAGGCGCGGTTCGAGCAGGCTGCTCCAAACAGGAGCAACTCAAACTGAGAAGATGCACGTTGAAATAAGAGTTTCCACGAATCTCTTTCCTCAGAAATGCATGCACTCCCTCTAATAAGATGCAAATGACTACTTTTGAATGTTTCGAAGGTAATGTGTTTATTGTGATTAAAAGAATGAATTTTAAAAGAACTGTGAGAAATAAAAATATGCCAGCAGTTTCAAGGGGACATATTCACTTACCATTTAAAATATCCATGCTAAAAAGAGGTTAATTTTATATTTTTAATATATTTATCTATTTACTGACGATTAATTAAAACTTGCTAATTAAAAGAAGGCAAGAGTGAAAAAATTCTGACCCTACAATATGCAACAAGAAAATACTTTTGTACTAGGCACTACGGGCACTACTAAATATCATCAATTCCCTAGCATATAACATTTCCGTTTCCTTCACCAATTACTCTACGTCAATAGAATGATTATAATTATGTAATAGTATGAATAAATATAAATTGACCAACTTCTCCCTTTTTCGAGAAGTACGCATGTTTTTGTTAACTGTAATATGCAAAACACTAATGAACTTTAATTGCAAGAAAATAATGACGGAAATAAAACTGTGAGATTACTAGAAGGATATTAGCAAATATTATGGAACGTTAGAGAAGGGGTATGGATCAACATCCAAGGTTCAGCTTCCTCCAATCCAATCTAAATTTAATCCTAATATGCGCATTATATTTTATCAAAGATTAACACAGCCGACGTGAATCATTCAAGAGTAAAAGTTTCCCTACACTATTGACGCCTGTAAAAATTTCAAGATTTGACACTAGAACAATACTTAAGGCCACAATACTTAAGGACAGTGATAATTATTTCCCATCTTTCAAAAGAGGAGGAAACTTTAAGATCATCTTTTTCCTGGAATATCCATACCAGAGAGTACTGGAAACCTTGAAGTGCGGCCTAAACTTTTCAATTTTAGAAATATCTTAGTGTAAATTGGTGGTTAATAGCCATTAAAAGCTGTACAGAAGTCAATTTAAAATAGATAACTACACATAGAATCTTTTCAAATATCATACTTATATTGTCAACGTCACAGGATGTTATTGCTTCTTACCAGTTTTCCCATAGGCTTTTTTGACACCCAAAATTACCATAGTGAATATTTCTAAAAAAAAAACCTCATGCTGACACTAATTATTTTCTTTCCAAAACTGCGTTCATAGATCGATTAGATAAGAGGAAAATTTTAATACTCGTCCTCTGAAGGGGATCATGTATTGCAGTTCAAAAAAATCCGAGTGATAACGCAAACAGCAGCAGCAACAGGGTCCACAAATGTGCAATTTCCGACGGATAATGGACAACACTAGATAAAATTTCGCATTATTTTGAGCGGAAACGACAGAAGGTCTTACAGGCATAAATAAATAAAATATGCATTCCTTCATGAAACATTTCAATTTACTCAATACTCCTATCGAAGAATTGATACCTACCAGCATGATCGTAAATCAAACCATATAAGCACTTTACCCCCCTAAGTACCTACATCCTCCTTCAGTAAGTGCAAATTCTCACCACGTCATTCAACAATTCCACGGAATAAAGAAATTCCTCCTCAAAAGCACTGCCGTCACCCTATGTTCCCACTTGCGACTTGCGGTGAAGGAAAAATTTCCATCCTGGTCCCAGCCCCGCACATCACACAAGTCGACATCTTCCCCGTATAATATAAAATCCGTCCCGAGCTGTCAACTGGCTGTCTCCCCAGGGGATATAAGAGGGAGACAAAAGGTATAAGGGGAGGCCTTGTGAGCGTCAGGGGGATGCGAAGGCAGGAATAAAGAGTTAAAGGATGGGGAGCGAAGGAAATCTGCGCACCAATGGAGGGAGAGAGAGTGGAAGAAGTGGAAAGGAGATGGGTACTCGTCGCCACTTTTCATTCAAGTTTATGTATTGCTTAAAATAATAGTTCAGCGCTTGTATTGTGAGAAGAGGGAATTGATCTCGACAAGGTGGCCTCATTTCCAGAAATAGATCTAAACAGAGTATAAATCCACCATATATCGATGCCCGCGAATGATGATAAAAAGAAAACGCCAAGAATAGTCGAGAGATAAATATACAGATTTGTCACTAACGTACCGAATGTGAAGAATATTTAAAGAACTCGAAGTAAGAGAGAAAGAATTTACGAAAAGAAGATTTCATGTTTCATTAAGAATTTATTCAAGGCTTCATTTTTTTAGTACTAAAAGAATTTCTCCTATCCATTGGATCGTTACTTTCTGCCTTGCCAAAATGCCGCGTGGCGCAAGATCCACTCCTTTAATACAAACGGATTGCGTTAAGCACATATATTTAAGGCCCATGCGAGTATTTATAATTTTGACCTTTGCTACCCGCCAAGTTCAAACTTAATTATCATAGAAAGATTTTATATACGCACATGATTGTCAGCAAAATAATCAGTATCCACATGATTTAAGCAAAATAATCAGTAGCCACATGGTAATTTCCATTTAAAATCGTGTATTATAAAAAATGAATGTTTATTCCGGTTTCAAGAGTGGCCTGCTCCCTATTCGGTACACTCCCAAATCATCAATGCATTAAAAAATTACTCACGTCAAAGTATTACCGTTTATAAACAATATCTCTGAACTAAATAGGCAAGATAAAATGTTAAATCAATAGGAAATATACCTAATCAACCAAAACGACCGACTACTATATCAGGGCACAGAGTAAATTATTTTGGGGTTGGACACGTGAGTCGATTCGACGCCTAAATATTCAAGGCAAGACCTCCATGAAGGCTTCGAAAATCCATCAACTATACATTCGAAACTTATTCCCTTCTCTAAATCGAGACCAGAAGCATTATGCATGTATCACACGACCGCGCATTTTTTGAGGGAAACACCACCAATAGCTCAACGAAAATAAAAAAAAGGTGAATCCAATTTTATTTCCCACCCCATCCGCGTCTATGGGACGACATCGCAACTTTAGTGAGAAAAATGTGGCTTCCGAGATCGAGTGGGACTCCAGAGGCAGGCAAGCCTCACTCTCTCAAAAGCATATAATATATAAAGGGAGCTGCGAAAAGAGGCGGGCGGGTCACTTTGACGGATCGCTAGCTGACTATTTTCGCGTTTATCGGCTGGAGATGGGAAAAGGGCGTTGGGGCCACGGAGGCGTAGAGAGAGCACCAGGGGGGAGGGGTGGGAGGAGGTGCCCAACGGATGGGGGAGGACGAGATGATGGCTGGGGAAGATATGCCGCTGAAGGAAGAAGGAGAAGGCATGCATGCAAGGGAGTTGGTACGCAGCACTGGCATATGGGCGATCCGGGATGCATACACATACATGCCCCGACAAGGGAGAGCTTCCGTGCGACACAGTCTTCTTAAAGCCCGCTATTTCAAGATCTATAAATGATTCATGTCACTGGATAAATTAGCGTTGTCATGAGGCCTAAGTAGGGCAGAAGCAAACTTAATGACGGTGTACGATACCCCTCGCTCCCATATAGGTACCTAAATCACATAGAAAATCTATTTTTTCATGTGGAACTGTTTCATTTCTGTAATGTTGATTCCATAAATTATTATTTATGAAGGAATTGAAGTTGAAATGGAAAATAAGAGGAGTGTTTGCTATTTCACATTGTATAGAATTATCACCCTTCACACTACCTACTAAGCGTGACACAGATTTACAAATTATTTCGTCATCGTTCCATGAAAGCCTATGATTACATAATTAAATTAAATTATTCCTATAAATTGTCCAAGGGAATTACCCCCTGGATCTCCAACAGAAAATCTTTCCATCAGTAAAACTTTTCCAAGGAATTTGCAGTTCACTTTTCACTCAATATCTACAGTTCATATTTCTGCTACTTAATCCAGAAAAAGCACTGGCCCTAACATAACACCAAAGACATCCCGGTTAGCCAGGTAATACTGATGAGATATTTAATATGAGTAATGAGGTGTTCCCATACCCTAATTGGCATATCCTATGCCAAGCTCTTTAAAGAAAAAGTTTGAACAAAGGCAGGAATGACTGAAAATGAAAGTCGAAGCAAGTGGCATGCAACTTAATGACAGTTAAGCGTCATTTTCTGCGGAATTGACGTTGCTGTTGTTACTTAAAATTGAAATCACAAATTAGCTACTTTACTGGCTCTTTATAAGGGAGTGCTAGTACACTTTAAAAAAAATTGTAATTAAAGCCGAGAAATAAATTAATTATCGCTTAGCATTAATCATCCACTATCAACTACTGAATAAATTACAAAATTACAATTTATAAGGAAGAAAAATAACAAATAAAATACTACACTTGAATAATTCGTTGATCAAGCCACCAGGAGACCATATTGATTTTTTCCATACTCCATTATACGAAGCATGAAATATCTATGTAAGAACTCTGATGTCTTCGATATCCATCTCCCTAGCCATGTAGATGAAACAATATGCTGACACACATAAGATAAAGGGTAAGATAACCATAGATCTTACCTCCACGCAGCAATACAGCAGTACAGATAAAGCCATAAGGAGAGGATTTGGTGGTAGTGATGGGAAAAAGAACGGAAAGGAGGGAAAAAGTATAAAAAATGAGAAAGGAATAGCGTTATGGGTTTTCGGGGGATATGTGGATGGGTGGGATGGCCCGTTGCTTTGGTTTGGCGCAGGGGATGGAAGGAGAGAATGATATAATGGGGTGGGAGGGGAAATATAGGGCGAGTATGTTGGGAATAGTGTGATCCTTTAGAGCCACTCCTCAAGGGTCACATCAATAAGTTGGACCAGAAAATGGATTTCTCATCTTGCGGCGGGTTCGTTGGATTTTTTTGCTACCAGGGGGCGCAGAGGATGGTGCATGGAACAGATGACGGAGAGGATGGATAAGGGTGGAGTCGCAGAATGTGGAGTTGGGAGAGGGGGCTGGATGAAAAATATACGGTTTCTGGGATGGGAAGGGAGGCACTCGATAACCGAGGATGACTGAGAATAAAGGGATTGAGCAAGAGGAAATGGTGATGGAAACGTATTGCTTATAAAACGTGGTATTGACTCTGAATGATAGTGTAAGCAACGTTTGCCAGAGCGAGAAAAATAATGGGAGCACGTTTCTAAGCTGAATTTTGTCCTTCAAAAGATGTGTATATTGACGTAAAATTAAATACATAACATTCAGAGGCAGTTTTCAATGATTCGTTAGGTTGAAATTATTTTAAAATTTAACAAAAATCTATAGTTGCTGACAACTTCAGCTTCTCGATTGGCGTAAAAGAGTTTCAACAAGTTAAACACTGACATAAATAATACAGGACATTGACTAATTCAAACTGCTGCATTTAATGATGTTTCCATCGTTTATTTAATTCGCATAAATTATTATTTCAATTATGTCAGGTGTCAGCTTTACACTGACTCATGGTCATTAAATAGGAAGCAGTAATAAATATATATACGTATTCAAGGAACTATTTCACCTTGCTTATTCACTTCTTGACATGACAATGTTTTACTCTGTAAATACTACTGCAAATCTCAATCTTAATTATCTACAAGAAAGTCATCCCTTTACGCATTTAAATGAATTCCACTACATTTGGCTATTTGAAGAACAAAAAATGAATATATACCCCTTATTACGGCGTTACAAATTCCATACTCTTAAGTTCTAAACCGTTTTTATTAGTAGGAGGAAAATATAGGTTCAAGTTGCCTTCTTTGCTACACTCAGGGAGTAAAATCATGTATTAGGCCTGATTTTACTGCCTTATTTCAAATTAATACTCAAAAAAGGTTTTTACCAAAGCTTTCAAAAATACTAATGCATATCAATCATACATTGGTGTTCCATTGGATTGGTGTTCGAATCCCGCCTCAAGTATTAATAATGCGTTTGTCTTGGAATTAAACCAAGGGTTAAGTTAGGTTATTACAATATAACTTTAGCAGTTGGATTGTCTTAAAGCCTAATTCTGCTCAATAGCAGAAATTCCACAGAGAAAATATCATTCGCCTTGACCGGGATTCGAACCCGGATCCCCTGATTTCCGGCCAGGTGCTTTATCCTAATTCTGCTGTTGGAAGTAATTGCGGTGATAGTCTTTCACATTGTTACTGACGGAGGCAGGATGCCAGTATGTAATTGGAGAAAGAGCTGGATAAGGGCATAAGAGACTCAAACAAACCCAGCCAGCGGTTGAACGGAAAGAAAAGAGAAAATATCTTGTGAATAAAAGTTTCCCTTTTTCCGCCATCGATGGAAATGATGAAGGGCATGGAAAGAGAGATGACGGCCTTGAGAATGGTATGAGGAAACAAATAGCCCACTCGGTTGGAATCGGGGAGCTGGACTCTGGGGGTCCTTGCGGCCCCCATAACTCCGCGACCGACCCTTCCTGCTCCGCTCCGACATACTCCAAGCCAACCCCACTTCTCCACCCTCGTCTGGTGCTTTCCTCTCCCCAAACCCCCACACCTACTCTCACGGCTGCAGACTCTCCCAGAGGGAATAGAGGAGGACCATGGATCAGGAGTTATGGCACGGCTTTACTGCGATATGGATTCGGAGCAGGGGAGGGGTGTGGTGAAGGATGCTGCCTCCGTCCCTGTCGAACCCTTGTTGTCCCCCATTCCTCGCGCCGCTTTCCCCCACCAAACCTCACGGAACCAGGAACCCCGCGACCCTGTTCACCACCACCCTGTTTCGACTGCCAACGCCGATATCGACTATTTCCAAAGTCTACCCTCTTTTACAACATCCGCCGCTTCCTGAATCCCGGCAGCCCCTCCCCCAATCCAAGGTCCATAGCAATCCTAACAGAACGCCTCCCCAATTTTTTCTCAACATGTTAGCCACATACGCAAATATTTATTCTTCAGAAGCTATTGCGAAATACAATTCCAATCGGAATAACGTGTGAGAAATGCTGTTGACATTTCTGCCCACTTCAATGTACGGCCAAAGTGCAATTGTCATTGTTAAGTTTCATTCCAAATAGACTCGTGTTTTAGGTGTACAAACAGCTAAGTTTAAATAAAACCACGAAAACCTTTATTAACCTCGAAAAATTTTATTATAGTGGAACTTGAGCCCAAGACCTTTGGATTACCAGTCCTGTGCGTTACCGGCCTGAATCCCGCGAGATAATTTTTTTCACGGGATTTTTTAAGGATTTTGCACATTGTGTTTTAGCTGCTCTTCCATAATTCAAATTTTGTTATGAGAATCGAAGATATGCACAAAATAAAAATAACTTCCCCAGTACGCTGCGTTAGACACTGATCATTTAATCATCTCTTTCTTGATTCATCTTCAATTATCTTTGAAAAAGGTGATGATACTCGAAAATATGATTTTAAAAAATCACGCAGAACCTGTCAGTACATCATATGCAAAAGGAGGAATGATAAAAATATTAAATGGTAAAACCTAGCTGACTTCCATAAACATGTTTACAATTTATGCTTAAAATCAGCGCGCCATCGTTCTCCGATGTCAAAGCAACATTTTTTTCCAATAACGAAGAAAAATGATACATTTAAAACTCATAGAATGATAAATTAGTATAAGTGAGGACTTGGAATGCAGCTCCCCAAATGACTATTTAATACAACAATAGGAATCATCTCAAAGGCACCTTACATTTTAGGAATACACATGGTCGCAGAGGAGCGATACCATGACGACACAGGCGATTCTGGCATCTTGAACGTCCATAAATATACAATGTCAACGGAATGAAGAATCTAAAACTATTTGATTTATCGGCCAGCACAAGGCTTTCCAGTGCAAAAATGTGTGTCGAGGCTAGGCTTTTGCGACACGGAAAGAAAACGGGCGATGACGCGAAAAATCAGCGGGACACCGAAGCATGACGCATGAGCAAACGCAGGGACTTGTCATTAAGAGCACGCTATTTAAATCATGGATGTCAATTAAAAAGGAATGAATAATAACGCGGAGAACACGGAAATTACTACCCTGCGAATCGAGGAGCATTAAACAGCATGAGGGGGGGAAATCAGTATGGAAATAATGATTGAAGAGCTGCCACAAATGGCAAAATCCTCGATGGGAACAAAATATTGGGGAAGCGTGAAGAGGTAAATAGTTTTGAGAAAAAACTTGCTCTGCCATAAAAACAGATTGTGTTAGGATAATGCCGAACTGATTGTGTTGGAAAAAAGGGTAAAGAGTGTGATTCCGCTCCGCTGTTGTTTGGGCAGGCGAGAGAGATTGAGGGAGAGAATGAGAGAGGGAGGGAGGGTGTGAGTGAGACGGTCAGAGAAACAGTTCGGTCTCACATAACGGTCGCTTCTCGTCCAGCAATGGATTCAAATGTCCTATTCCCACGCTCCGTGCTCACTGACTCGTCCACGACGCCACGGAGAGGTGTGGGAGGGAAACGGAGGCGCGGGAGGAGGAGAGTCAAATGGAAACGGACGGAGAGTCGAATAGGTACGGCAGGGAGGGTCGTTATGTATTTTATCACCGCGGACACGGCTGCGATTCTGCTGTCCCCTCCTCTGCGCCAACCCTCCTCTATTTCTCCCTCCTCTCACTCCCACCCAGAGCCCCGGATGGTGGAGGAAAAAAACGGAACTCCAGGGCGCACATATACACGGTTTTGCCCATGGGCGTGGCCGAATCCATGCAAATGACCGGGAAATTCATGCGTTATGAGAAAATTTACGGCGCGCATGCCCTCCTCTCCTACCCCCTCCCACCGTTCGACCCTCGCTCACGGCGTTTCATCTGCCTAACAGCCCACCCTCCCCAAACCCCTTCCCTCCTCCCTCCATCACCCCCACTTCCCCGAAATACCGACTGCCACGACCTCCATTAGCAGCCCTTTTCATTCTCATTCCGCGAAATAATACGATTCAATTCCCCTCGAGGGACGGATTTTCACTTTTTTCGCGTCTCCCCTAATTTAAGGTTTCTTTCTCGTTTAAACTGTGACTTTTTCCTGCAAAACAGTCTGCTCTCAACTGCCCCGACCCACGTTGTCACGACGGCATTGCCTTATTTACTTCCCCGTGGATTAAAAATACTTCAAGAGACCGAAATTCCTACGAACAAAATTTGTAGATGACATCGTCAGGCGATAAGGATGATGTGTTAAAAGCGTGATTGCTTGATGAAATGTGGGAACAATCGGTTACCTTCCCGTACTGAGCACTGAATACAGCAATTAATATAAGGCGCATGAAAGTAGCGTTATTTATATTAGCGTAAAACAAATTATATCCATTGATCACTAATCTCATGACTGGTTGAACGCTGCTTTCCCCTTCATTCTTTAATCGGCTTACATCTTCAACTTAGCATAGCCCTTCTTTTACACGCCTTTTACACTGCTTACTTTCAACGATCCACCCACGTTTTCCTTTGCAATTTTTCCCATTCAAAATCCCTTCGACGATAATTAAAGTAAATTCAGAATGTGCACAAATTCGTTTCATGATTTTCATTTTTTTTCGCATCAACTCTTAGCACATCAACTCGGTGCATCCATTTGATTTCTGTCATTATCCTAAGTAAGTAAAGGCGTGTTCCACCCGAAGGTTGGTATTTCATGCCATTGGCGTACTAAGCCATTGACGTGTGAAAGTCACACACTCAGGGTAGGGGGGCCAGTTCCTTTCCCTGGTTCATTTCCTACAAAGTTCTGACAGTCAGAAAATCGAATCGCGAGGATTTTTGATGGGTGGAGGCATCCAGAAAAGATTTTGCCCGGGATTTGAACCCGAGACCCTCCGGTCAGTAGCTCAGTGCTCTACCCACTAGGCCACCATGACCCCCCATTATTACCCTACAGCATCCATATATATTAATTTTGTAGCGTGTCAGTCAGTCAGTCAGTCCGTCCGTCATTCTGTATCCGTTTCGTTTCGTTCTCTCCCAACTTTTGAGCTAAAAGAGTGAGGTTTGGTGAGTTGAGTATGGATTCTATGCCTGTATGATTTGGAGGTAGTTTTGGATTTTTAGTAGTTTGTGGTGCAGAGAAAACTGCAAAACACGTGGTTTTTGAGAGTGGGAGACAACATATAGTAAAAATTTGGTGTAGAAAAAAGTACAAAAACATGTACGAAAATTTGAGTGAGACACATTTCTCTATTTATAAAATAGCCATTTCCTTCTCTCTGCATACGAAATGCTTATGAAAAGTGCCTGCTAGTCACATTTAAACTGGGTCCAGTGTTGCCTTTTCTGTGGCTTTTACTGCTCACGACTGGTTGTTATATAGGATCATGCTCTAGACCGATGCCAATGCCTTGGCTCTAGCCCGGGAATCTCCGGTCTAGTGCTCTACCCATTAGGCCACCACGACCCCCTAATATAAGAGCATATTACCCCAATGTCATTCAGTGATATAATCACTGCAAGCGGTTGAGTAGATGTTAGTAATGACTTTCTGTAGTACTAGTTTTCCATTTCGAAGACCCGATTATGTATGATCCCTTGCAGTGGCATATGTTCTTCATTAAAAAACCGTTACCAGCTTAAGTACTAAGCTAATAGCACTTTATGTACAGTATTTGACAGATTGGACATAAAACCGTAGGCTTCTTGACGTCCTTCAGCATAATAGTACGGTGATTCCAGCGCTAGTTTCCCACCACCATTGTCCGTTCCTTATACTTCCAGCCTATTCTTCACCAGACACCTATCCTTAATGCCGCAAAGGACTTCACCATTCGGTCATCTCTCCCAAATCGCTACTTCTAATACACATACCTTACGTATTAAATTCCAATCGCCGACATCAATCTCTTTCTCAAAATCCACAGTTGGTACGAATGGTGGCTTGCTCTTTCCCATTTTTTTCCTGTGAGTAGAAAATAATGAGACATTTAATTTATTTTTACTTTCTAATCCGTGTATCTTGCATCAATGATTACCACCGCATCCTCCCGATTTTGAATTATAGAGTAGCCCTGAAGGACAAATGCTTTGTTTTGCCCAGTACCACTACACCAAAATGTATCTTTATGAACATGAAAACTGGATAATCAAAACATGGATTTCTATCTATCATTCCTACTATCTCATGTTAGTCTCCAATTAGGTGCACATTCGAAAACGTTTTTAATTTATGTATTTATGTATGCATTCCTTGTGTAAGCATGTGTACACGTACAGAGAAAAACATCTTTAAACAAATTTGACTTAGAAAATCGAGGAGGAAAAGGAATATAGGTTCCCCTTAGGATAACATCCTGTTAGGGGAACCGACTTGTCTTAAAAATATCAAAAACATGTAACGCAGCGATCTCTATGAATATCTTGAAATTTCTCATGCCAACTGATTTTTGCTATCAACTGATATTTAATTTGTCATTCCATTAAATAGTATTTCTGCTGCTTTATTTAATCACAGGCTATTCTCACTTCAATTTAAAATGACTAAATAATACACATTAACTTTGTTCTGGGCGCAAGTTTATACTAGCATAACCACTAAGAAATGAGTAGGAAATCCCTAACTTAAGGCAGAAAAACAAGCATGCTCGCCAGAGATGGAGCATTGAGATGATGGGAAATACACGTAGGTGGCTAAAAGTCTGCAGGCAAAGACGTGAGCGAGTATTTATAAGAGTACACAAAAGATTCATGAACGCTGTGTGATTCATGTCGATAGGAAACGAGCGGAGCTCAAGGAATGTGAAGGCAATCCAAAACTGAGGTCGTCCATAAATCGATGACCAGCCGTCACGGAGGAAGTACCGTTTCCTTCGGGTCGACAATCTTTCTAAGGGTTGCGCTTAGTTCACGCCCGTGGGGTAGAGGGAAGGTGCAGGGGCAAGAGGGGAGGGGGGAAAGCTTGCCGAGGATGCTCGTCAGGAAAAGAAGTTGTCACACGCGATGGAATTATGTATACGACGCGGCCGGGCGATGAGTTCCCCGATCACGAATCCAATCACGGAGGGCCAGATTAAAATCAAAGGGAACTTGTTAATGAGAACGGAGTCACGTATCGAGAGTCCCATGCTTTTGTGTACCCACTCACTTATCCCTGCCTGGAAGTTCACGATCTCAGCACTCACGTTCGCACGAGATCCTTTGTTTTATGGAAACTACTGACAAAGGGAACCGTAATTAATAGTCGTGGAATGTTTCCAACGCGACCACTGCACTCGCCGCGAAGGAAGTATCAGGTTGAATTCTCTTTTCTTTTTAAAAGCAGAATGCTTCCATTTTAGGAGGCTGATTTGGCGACACCAAAGTACGTTGGTTCTTTTGTCATTTAGATACTATTTCCACCTTTCCCTAGGTTTTTCAATGGCGTAATGGTAGGCTTCAAGACTAGGCTGAAGTAATAAGAAAATATAGTGGAGTACATCGGAACTAGGAAACATCTTAGAATTCTGTTTCCTGATAAGCATCCACCACATTTATGGTGTAAGGATAGAAATATTCAATCACTCGGTTCCTGATTGAAAATGATAAGTCAACAGTTAACAAAATACCCCTATTTCTAACTAAACATTTTTATTAATCCTTTCCCACCAAACAACTCAAATAAACTTGCATGAGGTAGTAATCAATGATACTGAATGGCTGAAAATAGTATAAAGCAAGATACTAGGCACAAGTTAAAGTTTTTGAACAAATGTTAATTATCAAAAATAATGACTGTGAAAAAAGAAGAAATGAGGGAATATTGAAACTGATGAAACCAGTTAGGTATTGAAATAAACTAATGAAATATTCATATTACTCATGGCACTGGATATTGGTAAAATTCAAAAAGGAGATATGCTCTTTATGGGAGCAACCGCAGGATGTAATTTTTTTGCTATTCTTACCGTATCGCATTGCAATTGCAAATGGAACAATCATGAAAGTAACAGCATACTAGTAAGGCAAAAATTTAACATTATTTCTCAATTGGGAAGGAAATATCAAAAATGAATATCATACTTATTCAGAAAACGGAATCACAAGTTTATTTCACGTGACATGAATGTTAAATTGAAACTTTAGATCATGAAAAAATGTCACGTTCTTTGTTGGACCGGAGAAAGACCTCTTTCCGCTCCTCATTCAGTCAGCACCTCCTCGATGTATTATGCTTTTTTGAACGCAGATGCTATCTTAAAATTCGTTGAAGGAGTTATTGTTTACCGAGTAATACATAATAATGATACGTTTTGGATATGTGGAATTGAAATTCCCGGCACCGCTCTGTTCGCCACCTCAAAGCAATGTGTAATACCATAGCAACTGACGATAGATCACTATTTGTATCGCAAAACAAATTGCGCAATGAGTATGATCAAAAATTACATACGTATAAAGGACACCATACGAATCTCTATCCCCAACAGCTACATCTCAATTCATAAAAGGGATTGTGGTAGATGAGCCCTTTTATATTCCATAAATGCTGCTGAATTGCAATTACACATTACCTTAGCAAGTTTATTTCTCTTTGTTTACGTTCGTTTTACATACGACTTTAGCCAATTTTGTAGATAGCTATATAATTCCAATACGAAATTTTAAGGCATAGGTAATTAATTACAGCAAAGGTAATCCTCAATAAGGATTAGCTGAATAGTGAACGCATATACTGAGTTGCAGTGGAATCAGTGGAATGGATCATTCTTGGATATCCTTTCATGTTTTCACTAGGTATAGTTATCGAAAACACAAACCTGTCTATAGGCGAACACCTCATAGTTATCGTTCTGTCAGATCAATGCACTAATGTGCTTAGTAATTGAGTTACAACATAAAATAGGACGAATTGCCGTCACATAATCGCTCTATTTAGCGTACCTAATTTAAAAAAAACGATAGCGAAAATACCTCCAGAATCTCAATGATTACGATAACCTGATTGACGACTTCTTGAGCAAAAATTTGTGCACTGAAGCACCAGACAACACTTGAAGATTTGCCATCTCATTGTCACTCTCCTTAGCACAATTAATAAACAGTGACAACACGAGTGCGTATTATTAGTAATCATGAACCTTAATTACTTTCAACCTTCCAAAAAATTTAATATTCTCTTACTAATATGGCTCTTATTCGCGAACGATATTGTCGGCAGCAAGAAAAACAATTACCTAGCGATAGCTACGTTGAAACTAAATAAGGAATGTATGTTCTGAGCTCAGTTCCATAAATAACAGGATAATAGTTGAACTAGTTGTGTGATGAAGTTTATTTGCCAGTTCTCCAATTTCTTGTTGTTATACCACCTATTTTGTCCTTTCAAGTTTTTTAACACTACAGATGAAACCATTCCCACTCTACGCAGGAAAGAAAGTAGGTACTTAATCTAATGTAGTGGTAAATCCCATAAAGGATCATTCACAACGCTCACAAACCCCCATAATACAGACGGCCACTGATTGAGAATCTAACTACGACCCAGCACAACCTGAGTGAACATGCTCTGGCAGGCAGTATCGTTGGCAATATTTCGGCACCCGCATTAGTAACTTAATCTAACGTCCCTCCAGCGAAAAAAATCCACGAAAACCAAATAAATTGCTTTGAAGGGTTGTCCGTGTTGCGAGTGGAAGAGGGATATGGGTGAACGGATTGGAAGGGTATTTTCAGCGAGGCTGCTTGTGGATGCGAGGCTGCGGAGGAGAGAACATACGAGAGGCGTGGTGCGCGCTCTTTCAGCCGGACGACGGGTGCGGGGAACACCGGGAGGACGGACGGCCATGGATCACCACGTTGCCCCGGCACACACATATTGCAGCAGGAGGGGGTGGAGAGGCCGATTCCAGCTGATGGGTTACACCCACCGGCCAGCGCCGGCTGCAGCCAGTTAACACCTCTGCCTTTCTCGGCTAACACTTTTCCATTCCGGGGCCGACGATGCGTACATTCATTTCGCAGCAGAATAGCACGCGAAACAATCCCGCCCTCAAAGCAACGCCACTAAATAACCGCATCAACTTTATGCACAGGCACTGCCTCCGTCGTGAATTTCAGAGCTAAATATATCATTACTTGTTTCAAGTCTTCCCCTAGCCTACAGGCAGCTCAAAACGGAACAAGTAGAGTCAAGATTTCATTGGAGGTATGATAGGAAGAATGGATAGAATCCTGGCGTTGGTGATTGCCTGCAAGTGGGGAGCAAGGAGTCCACAATTATTTCAAAGGAAGAAATTTTCTTCAGCCAATTTTCTCCTTACAACATAAAGGGGTCCTCATAGTAATGGCCTCCAAGTGGTACGCATTTATTTCTCTTTGGCACGAAGTAGGTAATGTAAGAACGGTAATTACATGAGATCTTGCTAGTACATATTTTCCATGGGGGATTATTTAAAACAAATTTCACCTGGATGGCATCAGAATACTAGGGAATTATGTTTACAGAATGCAAGAGGTCTTAAGGCCGCTTTACACGATACATTTTTTTGTACAATTTCTTGTACAAACTCTTGCATGAGGAAATTGTACCGTGTAAAGCGGCAAATTGTACGAAAACTTGTGCGATTGTCTGAATGACTGAACGGGAAATAGAACGTGTTCTAATTCCATTCAGACAAACATACAATTTCGTTCAGTCTATACAAGAGTTTGTACAAGAAATTGTGCAAAAAATTGCAAATCCTGTAAAGCGGCCTTTAGTAATGTGAGCGTAGATAGAATGGAGAAAGTGTGGTGGACGGAAAGGCGGAAAAAAGTATTGAACATGATTTGGGAGGAAAGAAGATTGTTTGCAGAAATTGGGAGAAGTCAGAGTTCATGGGTAGTGCATGTAATTAGGGACAATGGAATGCTGAAGTTTGAATGCTGGTCTGCAACGACGAGGAAGAAAACGAAAAACTAAGTAAAAAAACAGGATAGTTCTCATGGTTCACATACTGTAGAGATAAGTTAGACATTATGAAGCAGAGAAAGAGTTCCTTAATGCACACACAGGAAAAACTTTCTTCAGAAATATTGTAAAGAAAATAAATACCCTTGTTTCTAAGCAAACTCAGGGAAATTTACATCCTAAGATTATCCTAAACATCTCATTATCGGCTCTTTTTTATCATACAAGGTCAATGCTTCGATGTGTTTTTTACCACCATATTCTTTCAGTGATTTTATGCCCTCTTAGAGAGTCGGTCTTACTCAACTCCGAATTTCTCATTCGTTTCCGAAATTCGATAAGCAAGTTCCTCCAGTCGGCATTAGCCATAGTACAGGGAGCTCCTTTCGCGGTCTCGCCTCTTACGCCGCAGCCCAGCTTCAACCGCCCAACTTCATGAGTACACAGCCTTCTCACCTCCCTTACCCAGTCACCCAACTCCCCCTTTTACATTTTTCGCTCAACTCCAATTGAGAAAACCATGCACGAACACCCTGTGCACACTCCAAGACCACAGGGAAAATCTTAAAGCGTTATCCCAGACACCGAAGTCGGAATCCGCACACCCCCTCCTCCTCCGACCGCCACGACTACTACAGAGGAGCCGAGCACAAGCATTCCCGGGGTAAGTGTCGCGCGGATTACGTAGGTGAGGGCGAGTGCGGCAATTCACCACCTCATCCCCTCGGTCCCACAACCCCACTTTCCTCACCCATTCCAAATTCCCACACCACCCCCTTTCTCCTCCGACTCCTAAAACTTAGGGAAACCAGGGTCGCGACCTCAGAGTTCGCTCTTCCTCCATCTCATACACGCGAACTGATTTCGGCCCAGCGGAGCGGAAGTCAGGAGAGAGAGACGGAAAGTACACGGATTCCTGAAAGTACGGGATGGGGAAAGAAAACGGAAGGATTAGTGGTGAGAAAAAGGGGGGAATTTAGGATCGGATTGCGCAGAATCGCGTTGCTGGTAAGTAAGATGTAATAACACACACGGAAGTCTCAATATATCAGCCGTTTACTTGCCAAGAAACTCGTGAAAGAAAATTACTTATCAACGCTTGAAAATGAAGCTATTTTCACTGCTCAAAAACGTGTTTTGGACATTATCTCATATATAAGTTTACGCTATAGACATTGAGTGCCTTCGTGCTTTTCCCAGATTACGCAATACTTTTTAAAGTGATATTTCATTAACTGGGACCTATGTCATGGAGACTTCGTCATTAAAAGCCTAAACAAGAAAGCATATGGCATTTAAATATATTCCTACGCCTGGATGTACCAGCGCCGCAGTATGCCTTTTAGTTAAATTACATAACATTTTACATAATCTCAATATGACCGTTACTTTGTGTGCCTAATATATGCAAGATAAATTTCCAATATTTCTCCAAATGAAAATTATGCTTATTAAAACGCAAATACAGCTTCTAAAATAGAGGAGCCTACCTCCGCAGTTATAATTTTATATTTGAAGTATAGGAAAATTAACTGCACCACAGGAAATGCAGTGAATTTACTCAGTGATTGGAACAAACAAGAAAGGCATATCACCTCTATTTTTGATTGCTTAATGTTTTAAATTCACTCCTTTCTCGGATTCACGTGAAGCCGGAATGCGATGGTTATGACTATGATCAGATCAAACTTATGTAAGGTATTTTAATGACCTGAATTGATTCTAAAATGTTAGTCAGGAGAAATGTTGTTCTTAGCCCTAAGAGGCGTCAGGCCATGGCTAAATTTAAGAGCTTCGACGAAATAGCAAATTTTAAGATTATTCCAACATTAAAACACCACCCTCACCGATAATTTATTAGAAAATGGTTTTCAAAGAGGTTGATCACTCTACAGAATTTTAATAAGATTCAGTTATTACTTATAGCAAGGGTTAACTTTCGCCAACCGGCACGATGTTTGCAGTGAAGTAAAAATAAAGCAATATTTCTCAAGACATTACATAGAAGTCAAATATATAGGCTCCATAAATTTGTTAAGAAGAGCCATAATTCCCGTTTTCTGTATATTTTAGGCTCTACATTCAGTTTATCCTATTTCTCATCATATTTTTGAAACACTTTATGGAATACAAGTACAAGGGTAGCGGCAAAAATCAAATAATCATTTCACGATTTGAGGCATCAATCTGGTTTCAAAATTCTATACGATACGAGTTGAAAAGGTCTCAAAATCCTGAAGGACGTGACTTTTAAAAAAGCTTGGACCCCGCCAAATAACTTGGCTGAACTTCAAGGTATACCGGGAGAATTATATCGTCCTCGGCCAAAAATGGTCTCTCTACTTACGCTTTCACAAGACCTGCTTTCTTTTGGAAGAACTGGAATAAGGCTCAGCAGAAAACTTGCATTAGGTAAATGAGGGATAAATATTATGGATATCAGTGGCACTTCCAACAAACTTCTCTTAAAAGTTAGGCTATAAATGTAGTGTTTATTGTCTGAGAGTATGAGATGATAAAATACTTTACAGCTAAATATTAGCAAGAGATATTTCGAGCATATTAAAAGTGAAAACTTAAGAGCGAGTCGAAAAGTTATTCTAGGCTTCGTACTCATCATAGCCTATGATATTTTGAGGTCCTTGGTTCATTTTAACCTGAGCACAACTTTAAGTGCATCAACCAAAGCATTGTTTAATTAAACAAAATAATTTTATAAAAACTCACGCATATTCAATGGCTTACATATACGCGCATACGTTATGCACGCCACAAGCGGAGATGGGGTGAACCTGAAAAATTACAATAGTCAAGAATCTCCATTGGGAGAAATTAGTTTTTGCGAAATTCGCTCTGCAAGTTTAGATTTTCATGGCACAAATCTGAAACTTTACCGGAAACTCAATCGCAAAAGCAACCCCGCGGAAGCTCTTAAGTGAAATGAATCCACACCGGTGATAACATTTGATTTCTTAAAACCATGTTTGACGGAAAGGTCCTGTACTGAAGTATAGAAACGTCTTATCATGCTGTTTTTTTAAGAAAGCGAAGGACAACGCGCTTCCTATTTGAAACGTTAATGAAGGTTAATGCACAGTGGCAATTCGAAGCAGGTGCGAGCATTTGGACACCAGATTAACGGTACAAAGGAATGGCATAATGCATACCTCACCTCCTGGAAGTTAGAACACGGGGAGATAACGCGTGCCGTAAAATGACCAAAGGCTCAAATGAAGAGAACGTGTCCACGTAATAATGGACTGGCAAAGAGGAACGCAATCAACGACCACCGAAAATTTCTATTCTCCTGGACACACAGAAGCATTCCAACGGATGCCAGCCGTAAGGAATCATGAAGACAAAAGCAGATGGAATGTCGGCCTGAAGAATGTGGTAGGTACGAATCGTTTTCTTACTCGAAGGTATGCGTTCGTCACCCTAAATCTACAGTAATGACGGAAAGGATTCCCTCGCCAGCTTTTTTGTAACGAAAACGCTTTCTGTCTTCGAGGAAAACAAAGGGAACCTTGGACGTGATTAGAAATATGCAGCGGAGGAACGGAGTCATCACACGTTCCTCACTTCTACGGATATAATAATCTTTTCTCAGCGAATACATATCAATGTAAGCGCATATCAAGAAATATTTATGCTCACACAGCACGGACTGTGGCTCACGTACAGAGATATAAATAAACACAGTTGCATGCATATGCCAATATGTGTGTAAATATTAATTACATATCAGGTGTCTAGTTAAGGTGTATAAACAAAAGGAGCAATAAAAATAGCCCAGGACACTCAATCCCCAAATAACAATAAACATTTAATAATTATATCATAAAAAGTCATCATTGACCCAGGAAATAATTATGAAAAAGAAAGAAATACCTCGCATTAAATAAATGAGTGCTAAAACTTTCTGTGATCAAACATGAATTATATTGCTTTAATACAACCAAAATAGTTTATATGGAATCAAAAGCAATTAATGATCGAGTCAGGGAAATATGCAGAGGAAAGAAAATATATATGTCTCTGCGGATGTGGAATTTTAAAGAATCTGCAACGAGTGTAACATGAAGTTTACCTATGGGAACAATAATTACAAAAATAGGTTGTTTTAGAGAAATGTAAACAAAATATTATTCAAGTTAACCTTAATTTACCGAAGTTACATTAATAAAGGTATATCAGTTCAGCTACGCTACAAAATGCTTAGAGAAATCATGCATTCGGAATTCATCCCTTCGCATACACAGGCCTTATAAGCGAAAATTGTGCTCTCCTATATAATAACGCATTGACGAATTTTACGGCGCTTGGGGATCCTACTTCAGATAAATGAACACTTTAGGTACCTCCGCCTATATCTTTCTAACATACAGTCTGCTCAATTTGCAGCCATTACTTAATTGATATGCATCAGCGCATACAGTGAACAAGAGCCGTTTCGTTTCCGGAATTCGTACCCTGTCAAGTGGAATTCAATAATAAGAGAAGAAATGGTCCATTAACCATAATTCAATGCAATTAGATGTAATTTTTCTTTCCGGCCCTTTCAAAACATGGCTTGCTTGAAACTTTCCATTGATTCCCTCCTGTTCCTGATTTGGATTAAGAATCTCTGGTTTGGAACTTGGGAGGGAAAGGAATTAGTTCGAACGCCAGAAATGGTAAATTTTGTAGGTCGTAAGGCTTCTTGCTCTGTGAGTTTGTCTTTGGCAATTTCACTATGCATCTTTTCCACAAAGTTACGCCTGAACCATTGAATTTAACAACTCCTTATTTATAAAACTGGAAAAATTAGGAATATGCAAGTACATTCGTAGATTTTCTTATGATATGACTCAGGGGGCCAGCATTTCCAAATAATCGAATTTAACTCAATTTACAAAGCTAACTTCAGGTTATCAGATGCATGCTGACATCACTTAACATAATTATTTTCAGACCCCTACATATACTTTTACACCATCCACCTCACTATCTGCATAGTTTCTCTTTCAACTTCAATGACTTTTCCCTCTGTCCGCTTTGAGAATCATTAAGTTCTGTACCCTAGACCTATTTTTTCTAAAAATAATTGACTTTTCTGTATCAAAAATCACCCAAAAGAACACTTCACAAACCACGCACTTATTTGTTACCAAACTGTAAGTGAGGGTAGGAAATGTCTCGTGTCGAAATTCAAAATAAGCATAAGGATTTTATTTCCAAACGAATACTCACCTCCCGGGTATCATTGATTATCTACATATTATCGCCATTTTTAAGCGAAAAATATAACATTTTTCAAATATTAATTATGTCTGCTTTTATAGTTATTATCTAGCCTAATCTCCTGCCACAACTCATGAAGGTTATCATGCGTAAAAGCTGTAGCGTGAGAAGTATTTTATTTTCATCTAGGCTAACTTACATTGATAAATCTCTGATTAAAAAGGTAACCTTCAAAATAGTAATCTGTCAAAACTAGATGCAAGTGATTCATCCATTATTTCGACCTGCAATCTGATAGAGAATCATAACTTAATTACTCTAACGATTTGTACATTCCACTAAGCTTAAAATAAAAGCTTATTACAAACTTACCAGCCACTAGTGACCTCGAGGGGTAGATATGAATCCTGAAGCGAGATGACATCCAAGGCGACTATTTTCCCACGCCTCTCTCGGCAGCGAGGAGGAGGAACAAGTGGAAGATGCTGGCTCCGTTTCGTGGAGAGCAGGGGCATTTTCCTTCCTCCTCCGACTTCTTCCTCCTCCTCCCACCTACGGCCCACCCCCTTGCCCTCTTCCCTCGCGCTTATCTGTTATCTATTGGCAATCCTTCGAGGGGCATCAGCAGGAGGAGCAGTAGCACCGGGCAAAAAGGGGTTATGGTGTGCCGGGAGGGAGGGATGAGGTCTGTCCCCGAGATGCAACTTCACGCTCCGGTGCCGCCCTCTGCTTAGGGGTCGTGAGTGAGTCCCCTACCCACACCCTCCCCCTCCTCTTCGCCGCTCCACCTCACCCCCTCCCTCAGCATCCCTCCCCCACTACCTCACTGCCGGCCTCTTATTTAGGAGCTGCTGCATTATATTCGGCAGGGGGAGGAGTGGGAGGCGTGATGCGAGGGGGGTGGGTAATGGGGGTGCGAGGGCGGGGAGGGGGGACCGGGCCGGGAGGGAGAGAGGAGAGGAGGAAGGTGGGAGCAATGATCTTCGCTCAGCAGGTCACAGGCATGAACCGGGACCCGAGACCGATGTTATGGCGCGATAACATTTTATTCATACAACCCCAGTGTATATTGACCCGCCTCGATGAGCCATTACGATGCATTGCATTCCTTATTAGCATATATGCCTACATATGGTCACTTTCCTCTTCCATCCCCGCACAATGTATATATTATGGATAAAAATTTTTTCTAAAGGTACATTAAGATGGCACTGCATGCAGAAAACGACTCCTCGAAGTATTGCTAAAGAGCCAACGCACAGCCTGCACCAGCAAATGAAATATAAAATTCAATCCCTTGCACGAAACGAATACATAATTCGTTACATGTACGGCAGTCGCTTCTGAATAAAAGAATATGGGTTTCATGCTAACGCATCCATACACGGATTTAAATAAAAACATATTTTTATAGAAAACAGCTTGACCACCACATAAGAATGTTGGTCGGCGATCATGAATAAAAGAATAACAAATAACAGCCAAAGTCTCTGTTAAAGTGGAAATGACCTTTAAAAGGGGAATTTAGTGTGAGTAAGATACAAGGGTTTCAAGTGGAGAGTAAACTTTATCGATTAAAATTTATATGCATTTTTAAGAGTAATTTTCATCAATTTTCTTTGACGCGGCATAATGTAATTATAAAAATATGGGCTATTATTTCAACATATATCGTCCAAGATAAGTATTGTGCTTTCATTGGTGGATTTTCAACAGAATCAACAGAAACAATTTTTTCATACTCTTCTCGTGGCCTTCTAATGCGCCATTCATGCCTCCAATGAATAATAAGTCAACTTTCTCCTTTCTGCAGTACCTACCCCAAAATTTTGCAGTAGGTACTCCCATGTGTTATTGGGAGCCATTGAAATCACACGCAGTTAGAAAACTTTTTCGATCCAGTCGACCCCAAGAGAACCTTTACATAACAAGAGAATGCTTAACACCAATAACGACATTTTGTAAATAAACGTATATTTATTTCTTTTAACGACCGTAGATAATATACTAAAACAATAAAATAAGGCCACGATCATTAGTAACCAGAACTGGTTTACTCTTAATGAGTATTCTCATTGCCACGTCCAATATTGAAAAATGGATTCATCAAGGTCCCCGTTCCTTCCACTGGAACGCAGGAAAAATAGTGCAGAGGAGTACAAAAAATCGGAGAAGATTGAAGGGGTCATTAGATGGCATAATGGACGTGAGGAAGGAATAGATCAGAATGTAAGCTGAAAGGGAGGACAGAGGAAAGAGATGGATGAAGATGGAAAAAAGTAATGTGCGATAGTAGGTGTCAGAGTTTGGAGAAAATGCTATCAGTGGGTAATGTTCATGAATTCTCTTGATACCTAGACTCACAGAAAATAAACTCATTCTATTAACAAAAATTTTAAAAATCCATCGAAATATCCACTGAATACGCTTAGCCCTAGATACGAGGGAAAAGGATTGAATTTATTAAGTATCACCTAAAAATTAGCTTTGCAGGTTTCTAAAACAAAGCATTTACATAAGGAAGAGGAGAGAGGCCTGGTTGCAGAATGCAAGCGTTCGTATATAAAAAACAATAGTTTTTCAGATACCAAATACCTTATCATGCATCAGAAATAATCGTCAAAGAGCTGAATCAAAACGAACGATGATATTCAGTGAACACATTGCCATGATGGTATCGTATTCGTCCCACACAATGAAGCAATGATGAGCCAGGAATCTTCACTCGATATGTGTTCGCGTCACGCATGTAAGCAACCCGAATGCACGCGCCCACGTGAAATTCGAGTCCCACAGCGAAAAGAAGTGCAGCGATACCTCGAAGGCTGCCCAACTCAGCCATATGGCCACATGTAGCGGGCTTACTGCGCGAAAAAAAAGAACCGATCAAATAATAAGATCACGATGATAAAAACTGCGAGGGCCAAAGAAAAAAAAAAGGATGCAGGCATGAGATAAGGGAGGCGGAGGTAGGAGGGGGGAAACTGAGTGGCCATCATTTCGCGACTGACCCCACCGGACACAAACACCCCTCCCCCGAAAGCAGTTCGAGCATTTTGTCATGGGAGAGGGAGGATGAGGGACGGGGAAAAGGATGGATTCGATATTTATTTGAAGGGTCTTGAAAGAGGGCGGGTGCGCGATAGATAAGGAAAGAGGGCGACGTTGGGGCCCTTGGGGGTCGGCGGTAGGACGATGCGAGTCGCAAGAATAAAGGGAAAAGTGGAGTAGCGAACGGTTCGGCAGGAGTGGGGGGGGGGAGAGGAATGGAAGGTCCAGCGGGAGAGGAAGGGGGATTTTGCAGGAGAGGGATTGCAGTGGCTCAACGGTCCAGACGCTTTTGCCGGAGAGAGAAGCTGTGCCGACGAGGAGGGTGGGAAAGGGGGAGAGCGTCATAAAGTTATTTCTGCGATGAATGCTATGCTTGGGATATGTGAAGAGGGTGAGCGGGGTAGATCAGAGAAGGGAGAGGTCTCTCTCTCTCTCACATACACACACACCCACACTCTCGGGCTGCCGGACCGGCGCGCTGGGCCGAAAAGAGTCCCTGGGGAAGATAGCGTCCGAGAGGCGGATTATTTACTTTTTTTGCTGCCAGGAATAAGGTGAACTATCACCAAAAACTAACGTCGGCGGGCGGGAAATGGGTGGGAACCGAGGAAGGGGGATAGGTAGGAAAAAAGAAAATGATGAGAAATGCGGAGGAAGGGAGAGGGAAGTATGGAGTGTATTTTTTTTCCGTGGGGAGAGGAGATAAGGAGGGAGCCCAAAAATGTATTATTTGGATGACCGTTTATTTTCTGGGAAGGACACTGCGCGACGTAGAGCGAATTACGAGGAAGGTGCAGGAAGGAATGTGTGAGGCAGAGCATTTTTTGGATAGAAACGAAGAGAAGAGAAAGACGCCAATAAGGGAACGCGTAAAAACTGTGTCCGTTACACGCAGCTTAGCGAAAAATATCCCATTCGAATAGATCGTTTTCAAGGGTTAAAGACTAAAGAAAATGATTCATCACTAGTCATGATGAATAAAGTATGCATGCAGTGAATGAAACGCTGTTGCTCACAAATGAGGTGATGGACAGCTGATATCAGTATCACCATTAGACGAGGGTAGGTAGATACAAGGGAAGGGAGAGGAAGTATTTAGGGAGTGGAAACTGGCGTCTGCATTAGTCTGCTCAAAACAAGGGGTGCATCGTTTAACGTCCCACACGACGGACGGAGTACTGAACATGATATGTTCTCAAGTACGAATAAACGTGGAAAAACTTGCGACTTATGGGATTGAATCCCAGGCCCACGAAATTGCAAACCAACACATCAATCCTATCCTCGTGAAAGAAAACAATTTAAAAGTTTATAATTCAGGGCATCAGCAGGGGTCACTATCGAAGGTAGGTTAATTAAATGAAAAGGAAATAATGACAATTCCATTTAAAAGCTACACTAGCAGGTAAAAAACTATCAATCAAAGCTAAATTAGTATTTTTCCGAGAATTAATGATATATTTCCAACCTATTTCTAAGAAAACGAAACGAAAAGAAACATTCGTAAAGCGTCACTATGAATACAACGAATAGCTTCCAAAATAAAAAGCTGCTAATATTTATGCAAATAAATTGCAAAGATTTGGTGATTCTGAGGCCCTGAATAATAAGTGACTGCCTGGACAGTCAAGACCCAAAGATATATCCGGTAAATATAGTTTCCGAAAACTTCGAAAACTGCACACCCAACTAGCAGGATATCTGCTCATTTATAGTAATACTTGTATTCCATGGATAATTTTGTACGAAATATGACGATCATAATAATCAATCAATATTAAAGGAAAGATAATGCAATTTTCCGCTGTGGAAAATTGCATTATCTTTCCTTTAATATGGAACGTTTCCACCACATCTCGCCTGAATCAGGTTTGTTTATCAGTCAATATTCCTAATATTGTCTTGGTGCAGTTCTCCACTCGGTTCTCCTAATGGTTAATCTTTTCATTCATAATGACATAATTTTTTCACATCTCTCTTCCTCCCTATATCTCATACACGGCCTTCCTTCTACATTCTCCCCTTTCACTTTCCCTCCGATCATTATCTCCATCAGGTCATCATGCCTCAAGATATAGCCGTTATGTTATTCCGTCTTCTTTTTAAAGTTTTTAGCATACTTGTCTTCTCACCCGCTCTTCTTAAGACTTCTACCATATATATTTTATAATGAAGGGTCAATACTTCCACGCTAGTATTTCCAGTTGTACGCAGGTAGATTCTTCTATTCGTAAACTGCCCACTTCGCACGGGCTATTCTAACGAATAGATCTTTCTTACTTCTCCCATCGCTGGTTACTCGGCCTCCCAGATAGCAGTTCTCTTTGATCTCCTTAAGATTTTGCGTTCCTATTTTGATGTTCATCTTGGCCTCGTCTTTCCTAATGCATACGAATACCTTAGTTTTGTAATTGATTTTCCGGTAAAAATTGTCCATTGTCCTTTTCGTGTTTACTAGTCCTCTTAAAATCTCTTTGCCTCACCATGGCCGCTATGCCGTCGGTGAATCGCAATATATTGACTTTCTTCCCGTGGATTTTCACTCCCGAAGACTTTTCTTTGACTTCTTTAGTGGCTTTCCCAATGCAGATATTGTAAAGTACGAAAAGAAGTGCATGGCCTTGTCCCCCTCTTTTATTATTTTCTTGCTTCTCTACTTCGATACCATTTGATTCCTATTTGATAACTGCCACCTGGTCTTTACACTGACTGCGTATAATTTTTTGGCGTTACATGACACTCAAAATTCTTCCAGAATCCTAAGCATTACTTTCCAATCTACGTTGCCAAAAGCCTTTTCCAAATCCACAAATGCAACGATTGTCGGTAGGTTCTTCTCCGATCTCTTCTCTATAAGCAACCTTATAATAATGTGAATAGGCTCAAAATCACCGATTTAGTCGCGACTGTATGGCCCTGGAGTAAATGATGGACAACAGTTAATGATCATGCGCAGGGAATAAGATTGTAATCAAGTTCGTTGGCATTTGTCCTTAATATTTTGGTGGTATGCCAATGAAGCGATTTAAACTGCCTGATTGAAATCAACTAAGTAGTGGTATTAGTTGTGTGGAATCCACATATTCTAATCTATATAGTATCTATTTTTAATACAGATACAAATAATTTTTTATATATATCTCTAATAACTCACGTGAGTGGAACCTTGGATTTTAACTAAATTAATTTTAGGGACATGTGAAAATGAAATTATGATTATAATGGTGATTGAAAATATCAAATTTCATGCATATTATATTTCTAAGAGTTTACGTACGAACTTCGCTGCTTATGCTTGAATTTAAATAAAAAATGAGGTTCCAATTGACAGAACTTATTAGCCAGTAGGCTGTGACCTGTGGATTTGGATCGGCTGTGCTCAAAGCTTCCTGTAGAAAATTTGGAAACACGAATACGCTCGTTCACATGAAATATGGGCGTCCTTGAATTTTTATATGATTGGATTCTATTGTTCCAGAAAAAGACATTTTGAAAAGGACACGCCATTCGTACTTTATTCACTGGTACCGGAAGTACGGTAGCGTTCTCCATCCGGTCTATAATTATGCACCAGGGGTCGCGGTTCATGAGTGTGGCCAACGTGGGAGACATGAAATCATGATGCGGGGCGATTCGGGCAGGGTAATATATTTCGACGACATGGGTGAAAGGGTTTAGCTTGAAAGAACTTGAAAGCTTTTCCTTGTTTAAATAATAGGTTTATTCTCTTAAGTTACGCATACGAGAGAGCATTTAGTTCAACAAAATTTTGTGACCGGCCAAGCCAGCCATATAGGTAATATACGGGCTTGGTGATACCATGGGCACTGGTTCAAATCTCATCTCGTGCAAAAATGTTACATATTTCTTAGGCTTAGGTTTACGTTCGATGATGCTACATAATCTCAGCAGTAGTAGCATTCCAATACCAAGTACTGTTGCAGCTAATAAGTTGCGCATGTAAAGGTGTAGGTCATGCATTTTAGGATTCCTTCATTTAGTTAGATTAACTCTCAACTTCTTAGGAAATCTAGTTAATCGGCTACCTATTTAAAGGCATACTCCTGCTATTGTGTCCAATACAGGTCATCTCATGAGTGGGCAAACAAGAAATGTAAGAACGGTATCGCTTCACAAGTTATATACTATATATTCAGCTAAAATCTGAATAACAAAACAAAAAAAACATCACAAGATAGACTTCGAAGGCGCATGAAGTATTATTGGGCTTACCATTGGGTCAGTGAAACAAACCGTAAAAACTATGAAAGGACCAGAACCTTCTTCGTGGACGCATTTCAAATGCAAGACCAAGACAGTGCGTAATACACCATTCCGTATTTAATACCAATATACATTTTAAGCATGGCTTGAATCCTTTAGTACATTGAGATTACGCCCGATATCAGACTGAAATGCAAAGTATCACAACGCCTCCTTTACGTGGGACAAAGAACATAATCGATCGTCACACCTTGGCCTCCTCGACGCTACAACATAACTCCAATTCCATCCCGACATCTGACCCTCCAGATCAGATCTCGACAATCTTTAAGTTCATTGCTCGGAGAGGGTGAGAGACTTGAGACTGGCGCTCGCGAGCGAGCATTCAAATGCAAGAGAGGGTGCACACCCTCCGACGGGGAGGGAGAGATATGCCCCGAGGGGATGAAGATTATTTCTCTGACGTCGAGCCTTTTTCTCGCATTTGCGATGAATTATGCTCACCTGCGCGCGTGTCCAGGAGAACGAAACCCAGGAAGCATTGCGCAGGTGTTTTGTGCTCAGCCTAGCGTCTCGGACTTAAAAAAAAAGAGAGTGGGCGTTTGAGAGCGTGTGCATGCATACGACTACTCCCTCTCTCTATACCTCTTTGACAATTGGGAAACGCTATGCCCCCATTCCAAAAAAGCGAGAACAATGGGAAGTGTCACTCGGTCTTCGGGAATCATAACATGATTTTTATTTACAAGTTTCGGGACCATGACTTCCCTCTCTTGGAAAAAAATAACCGATGTGGTGGGCTGTAAGTAGCGTTTTCTTGTTACGCGGAAATGGAACCTTCCCTCCGGATGTCTTAATCGTCTCTTTTGTTGGTCGGGGGCAAGGCAAGAGGCGATTGCGAAGAGGCTTCTGCGGTTTCAAGAGTTTTCACAAATACACAGAATTAACAATGTCGGTTTTGAGCAACAGTTGGTTACAGGTTGTTCAAGTCGACATATAAAACTGTATAAATATTAAACGTAAGTTATTCGAAGGTTTAGGTAGACAGAAAGAGACAATGTATTGATCTCAACACAAAAAAGTATATGCAATTTCCGCGATATTGTACCCTATAGAGTGATCACCAAATTTTCATACAAGAGTAGCCTATATATTGATATGAAGTCAACAAAAGGATCCATGTAAAGCAAATAAATATGAGGTAAATTAGAATAAAATAGAATCCATCACTATGCATGATGCTTAGGTAATAAGTGTAAAAACAGCCCATTTTAATTACTAAAATTAGAATTTGAACGTTATACATCACATTACGTTATAACGTACGTTACGTTTAACTACAAGTAGTTAAATCTCCCGCGAAATACTGAAGTTCAATGTATGCACCTTAAAGTACACCATGTCAAAAACTTATCCTTTATATGACGTACGCAGCACCAAGCGTTTGTTCTTGCAAAGCCCGTCGGTTAAAAAGAAAACTAGGCCTAAGTGCGCACAAAATATTAATAGCGAGAGTAAAGAACAAAAATTTTAATCCTTTCTTTCCTGGCCCACTCTAAATGCATTCTTCAAATTTATATAAATTATTTTTTTTAATAATTTGCTAATTGCTTACAATTCCTATTTTGCGTATCGAATTCATTTATAACCTATTCACATGGTACAGAATTCAAACGTATTTCTTTTCCTGTATTTTATTCATCAAGACAGAATTTTCACTTAGTAAATAAGTGGACATTGTGGTTCACTGCCCTGCTGCTTATATTATTTTGTGCATTTAAATTTCAATTGAATTAATATCTTAAATTGTTTATCAAATATTCGTTATTTATATTATAAGATTTGTAGCATGGAGTATGGTTTGATTTCAATATTAGGCCACTAATTGAAGTGGATGCTATTAATTAATTACTATTAATTATTATTTCTGGAACGCTATTATTTTTTAACTGACTCGGAAATCAATACGCTAAAACAATATCAAAAGCATTCTTGTAATATGGAATTAAAGTGCAATGACAGATCAATGAAACTGCTTTAATCTCCATAAGCGTCTTCTCCATTTGATACAATTTTGTTGGCAAAACTTGGATAAATCACAATTTTCACATTCGGACCACTGAAATATTTTGGCGAGATATCGTTACTTTCGAGGGATCAAGCTATGAAACGGGAGGGAAACTACTCAGAATGTGCAGCACCACATAAAAACTCACGTGAGAGACCAAGAGGACAATGGAGAATCCCCATTTGCCGGTACAAAAACGTTATTTAGCAAATGGATCCTTTCGCACCCTTTGCCTCGTCACACAATTCACAGTTTTTTTATCCTTCCGACGATTCCGAAACGTTTGTTTAGCCAGCTACGGGGGCGAGGAGAAAGTATACAGTGGGAGAATGAGAGCGAGAGAAATATGCAACAACAATGAGTACTTGTAGGTGGGAGAGAGAGACAGGGAGGGAGAGGACACAGAAGGAGGAAGAGAAGAGAGGGTGGGGTCAGTACGAGGCGGGCGAGGGAAATTTGTTGTCTAGATGAGAATGAGGAGATGGGAGGTTTGAGTTATATATGTTTATTTTCACGTTCGTTTCATTTTATTCCCTTCATTCTGGCCTTTTGGAATGATGTCGGCGATAGGGATCGCGCCCCTCGACGCCACCACCACCTATCCCTCCTCCGCCGACCACCGCACACAAACCCCCTCCGCACCGCGGGCGTATGGGCAACTTCCGGTGTGAGTTCCATAGGGTGGGCATGTCAGTCTAACCTTCCTCTCTCCGGAGGAGGAGTGGGGGAGAGATGGGGGGTGATGGTGGGACGGTCACTGGGGGGTGGTGGGGTGAGAGGGAAGGAAAAGTGAGAAGGGGATGAGGAGTCTACACGAGCAGAGGATAGTAAAGGGTGAGAGCGAAGGAAGATTGGGTGGAGGGAGAGAGAGGAAGGTGGTTACACACACAGTCACACGTTTTAACTCCCAAATGGTGTGGGGAGACGTAAGGAAAGGGCTGGGAAGGAGTTTTAAGGGCAAGGAATTAGGGAGAAGGAGGGGTGGGGAGAGGTGCGATGGAAGGGAAAGAGAAAAATTGAGAGAATTATGCGGGGGATTGTTAGCCGGAGTGGATAAGGATTAAAAGAATATAAAAGGAGGCGGAGAGATAGAGGTGGAACGTAGAAATGTGTAATGAGACTTTCCGAGCCGCTGATGCCAACGGAAGGATGAGCACGAGTGCCCGAAACTTTCTTGAGGAGGCTTTAAAAAATTCAATAAGCGACGCGGGGGAAATTTAGCGCTTCCTCTTTCCCTCTCCACCGCTGCCAACGCGAGTTTTCTTATGGGAAGCAGCGGCTGTGTGCGCGCGAGCATAGGTATACGCGAGGCAGGAGAGACGGGGCATATTAGGATGAGTGGGAATGGGGAGATTCATGCCAGCCGGGTTCACAAACTTTTTGGATAGAGAACCGAGATAAGAAGGGAGGAAGGAGAGGGAATAAAAGGCAGAGGAAATAAACACACACGCACACACACTCACGCACGCCCACTCGAAGAGGGAGAAGTTGTTGATGGGTTGCTGCCCGGTGGAACGCGAGTAGAACAAATAAGGCAGGGAAGTGAAAAAAAAGCAATAAAAACGCGAGCTGCGGAGGTAATAAGGTAAACTTTGTTACTCTGCGTATCGCTCGAGATAATCGCCCGGGCATGTTTCATCCGTGAATAATTGGCCTTTATTGTTTTGATATGAGTGGGGATATTAGCAGAGCAAGGTGTCACAAAGTGGAGCTGTCAGGTTATGTTTTACACGTCATCAACACTATGAAGCTAATTGGGTTGGAATTCCTGAGAGGTGATAAAAATCCATGGGTTTCCCACCATTTAAAATGCACTTAAAAATCTCGGCAGGTAAGAATAGTGAAGTTATGAGATTTAAAAATTTTAGCCATGCCAAAATAACTACTCACTCAAATATAATATTTATTGCTTAGCAATAAATATAAGCTTAACATGTACAGGCATAAGGATAACTGGTAGATACTTAAGTAAAGTGACTTCGGAGGGAAACACAAATTAATATTAAGCATGCTTTAAATAAGGATTTTTAATCGACTAATTAGTACGCACGTAATTAGCTGGAAAGATTCATTTTTGGTACCCAACCACCCGTAAATGTTTGATGATCAGCAATAAGTTTATTGAAAGAAGTGATAGGAACGTCTTTAATTTTCTCAATACTAATTTTGTCGGAAAAATTAGTTCCCATTAGAGCTAACAATTTTACAAACTTCTGTGCATAAAAAGTTCAATAGCTGCCCAGGAAGGAGAACACATGAAACTTCCCTCATTTCATTAGCGGCAGGTATGAGACTACCCATTGGATACACAAATAAAAAGCTAAAATGTTCCGTTAAGTAAAGCTTAACAGAATTTTGAATAATCTAACTTAGGCAATGTTTACGACAACTACAGCAGCCATGCCAAGGCAGATTTTGAACTTGCGACCTTTAAAGAAAGAGGTAACACGTTCTTAGTTCAATTAC
Source organism: Platycnemis pennipes (assembly GCA_933228895.1). Classification (NCBI taxonomy): domain Eukaryota; kingdom Metazoa; phylum Arthropoda; class Insecta; order Odonata; family Platycnemididae; genus Platycnemis; species Platycnemis pennipes. Next base: position 120,100,662 of record OW121850.1, read on the forward strand.
TGTTTTCTCCTCTAACGACTTCACCAGACTTACTTCGCAACTAAAATTAGTAGCTTGCTCTCGCAAGAGTTAGCCGCAAGATATGTGACGTTAATTTACTTCACTGATGACCAGTTTTCTACATACCATTCAAACAATATCAGGGAAAACAATACCAAAGTGAAATTATAGTTTTGTTTAATAAATAATGTGTGTAAGTTATAGTACTGAGAAGCATGTTTCACGATGTTTTCTGTGATAGAAGGTTTAAAGGTAAGTGTGAGGGATATTCAAAGTCATTTTACAATTGAAGGCGCTCAGAATCCAACTATTGAGACAAATGACCTTTGATAACCATATACGTCTTTCTTTACAATAAAGTAACATTACTTGTATATTATCAATGCTTGAGGAGAGTCTTTTATAATCCCCATGCACCCCAGATTACAGAGTATGCACGTCACCATCACTGTGTAATATATCCTATGGGTGCTGGTGGAATTTTTTTTCAGTTACATGAGCTGCATCGTTGTCATTCTAAAATATATACTCCGATGAGCTTACCCTGACGATGCAGACTTTTTTATAATAATTGGTGTGCATGGTCATATATTAGCGTGATACTGAAAGTAATTCTCGGGTTATAATGTTGACAACAATTTAAACCGTTTCTGTAAAACTTATTATGCATTAAGATCAACTATGGCAGAAAGAAAGCACATGGATGTCAGTTTTTAGAAAAAGCATAGAATGTTTCGGCTTGATTTATTGACGTAATCGAGAATTGAAAAGTATACACTACCTCAAACATTATCAAGGAATATATAGCTTTAAAAGTAACTTGAGTAAAACATAGACTTGGAAACAGCTGATGTTTTTTGAAAATATCTCAAAATTTTAAACAGTTTCAAAGTAGGTACCGCAACGGAGGACAGTGGTGAGCAATGGAGAATGAAAACAGGCATCCCAGGCATTTCAGTTGTATAGCGATCGGAAACTTGATTAAAATGACATTCAAACAATTTTATCAGAGGTGGCGAAACATGAGGTAAGAATGTAAATAAGGGCAAAGTGAACTGACACCTCGCGCTCCGAATGTTGAGGAACCCTAACAGGCTGTGCTTCCCCATGGCCCATTATACAGTTCTGCCCAATTAAAAAAGGTGGAATATAAGACCGACGCCTTATAGCTGTTTTTCTCCCCTTCCAGCCCTCTACCCCTCAACGTGCTCGGCGGGCAAGCACGCAACCTTCGCGTCCGGAGCTATCTTCATCGCACGCGAGCCATTTGGTTCCGCCCCAAGTGGACGAGCAGTCTCCTCCTGCGAATCATAGTCGAGTCAACCATGCGGCCCTCGGACAGACGCGATTCTTAACCAACGAGAACGAATTTATTGCCGGGCACGCCATGCACTGACACCTCGATTAGGCCCATGAAGGGTTGGTTGGTCGCAAGAGGCCTTCCGGCTGGTGCTGAAGGCGAAGGCACCGTGCGTGGAAAAGGGCTAGAAAAAATAAGGCAAGTAAGGGTGGAGTTAATTTTTTAGGGTCTTGTTGGTGCATGTTACTTTAGCAGCAGCATTAATTTTTCGGTGATTGAGATCGATTTAGGATATTAGCTCCGGATTAAGATCTAAAAGAAAAAGCAATCAACCTAGGTGCATTTTGTTTCCGTTTTTGATCAAATATTATGGGTTTTCCAGCTATTTAGGTAACTGCTAAAAAGGATTAATATCATTCGTTTCAGACCATACAAGTAATAAAAGGTATATCTTTGTGGGGGGGCGAGATGGAAACAAAATAGTACCTTCTTCCACCTAACTAAAAATATGATACAATTTTAAAATGGGAACGGGCATGAGAGATACATCATTAGAGATATCGATGCTGGAAGATTGTTAAAATACGTTATTAGAGAATGATGAAAATCGAATAAATGGACCGGTCAGCTAACAATTGCAATATGGACAGAAAAGTACTGATGAAAATTCAGAAATGAAAACAAGAAAAACCTCGATAATCTTGAGACATTAAATCTAATGGATATTGTTAACGAGGGAACATATGGATGAGAATAATGAAAAAGTAAGACTAAGTAGATGATATGCGGAGCATGTGGTGAAGAATGTATAATATAACTAATAATAACCTGAATACGTTAGCCATGGGAAGATTTAAGGAGAGATTCTTTAAATGAATCATAATACTGACGACTAGTGGTTTAATGATGACTACGACTAATGATGCACTAATGTTAATGAAGTTTAACTTTAACTCCACATTGAATTCAACTCTTATATTAACTTAGTTCCAGAATGAATGCTCTGAGCACCATAGTAAAGCTTCGTTCGTAGACCGCGCCTTTGTCCAGCAATAGTTCCACCGGTCCACAGGATACAGAAAATTGTCAATCTATGAACTCATTTGGACCTTTCCTTGGGATGTCGATTACGTGCCATCATCTTTCCTTCGCATACAGATGATTCTTTCGACCTTGATGTGCTGCCCGGGAGGAGAGCAGAAAACTGCCAATAGCAGTCTCTTGCGTGTGAAACATTAGTATTCAATACCACATTTGACGAAGACCAATGGAAGTTACCCGCCGAGGATGAGAAAGAAAATACCTTGTCACTCGGGTAACCTTCGCAATCGAATGAGAATCGGAGGAGGGTCGAGATATTCAATTGAGAAGAGCTAATAAGACGAAAGTGGGAAAAAAACGAGACAAATGAAGAGGTGGTTGGGAATCTCAAAGAGCAATGACGTAGCGGTGACAGGACGCGAATATAGGAGAAACGAAAAGTAGCCGCACTGTGTTGACTGCGAATGACAAAAGCCGTCGGATAGCACTAGGTAAAGGAAAAAATATTGCCAGTGATGGGAAAAGGGACAATACCACGACAGTTTTCCTGTCACGCGAAACCCAGTTTACAATACTCTATCAAATTTATACTGATTGTCACTATTTATTTCGATGTGCTCTAAAATTTAATCACATAAATTATTGAAAAATCGTGATATACTCATAAGATTAAATGCCATTTCATTCATTTTTTAAACTGAATAAGATCCTTCCTTGTTTATCGCCTTAAACTATCCGTTTTTATAATTCTATGCCAGATTCCTGTAATGATAATATGCATTTAGCAGAAGAAATAGTTAAAATACCAAGCCTTACAGCAAATGTGATCACAAACAAATGAATCATTGAGGTTCGGCAAAAAATTCAGAATCATAAAATAACAGTAACTTGGTTGATTTCCTCATATTTAACAAAAACAAAAGAAATATTCCATCGGCCTTTGCTTACAGATTGTAATATAGAGATTTTGAGTTTTTTACAAGCGTCTCAATTATCATTGACGTCGGTAGGTCATATTTATGGACATAAATACGATTTTTGTGCATAGATAATTAACACACAATGTATCTAGGAGTGAAATAAAATCACCATCGAGCACATGCTTTTTTGTTGTCTAGAGCCATCTTGCAGCCAGAGATAAGGTGACAGGAATTGATGGTTTGCAGGTAGCAAGAGGGGATGAGATTGCAGAAGGTGGAGAACGGAGAGGAGATTCGAGAAGTGCGATCAGTCGCCTCACGATGCACTGCACGGACTGTCGCATTCCGTGCGGAGTCTCCGTGACCCCAGCCACGAAGGGCAGAGAGTATTGCCAGCACCATTTTGGCCACCTGCTAGATAGAGTGCCGGAGGTCTGGGAAAAACGATGTTTTTACATGAATATCAATTAAACTCACCATTGCCCTAATGTATTGCATTTCCCCAGGAGCATTTCACAAAAGCCCCAACAATTCAAAAATATTTGTCTGCATATGCGGTATAACGGCAAGCCGTCGCATCAGTGTGTGGCAGGGGAATACTCAACGCAAAATCGTAAATGAAATACGCATGAATAATCGATCGGTAATGGCTCATCGTTTTATAGTTACTTCAAATGGCGCTCACTCAATATAGAAAAAAAACCTTCAGTCAAAGACCCTGACCAAAATGATCACAAACCTACTGATACATACTTTAATCCATAGCTAGTTATCAGGATTGGAATTAATCCCAAATTGTGGAAATCAATCGAGCTTAGAATGTCACGGGTTACGGTGAGTGCAGAAAGTTTTCTTCATATTTTATTCTCAATTCGAAGGAGTGCTACCATTTAAATAGTAATTCACATACTGAGCAATTTGAAATTGACTGTGGGCTAATTACTGCCGTATATATCTCATGGAAAAATAGCACTTAAAATACGATTCCTATCAAATTAAGTAACAGAAATATAGCCTATTCAATATTGGTACACGAATCCAACTAGTACAAGGCAGTGAATGTAAATTAAACCCTCAAGCTCGAGAAGAATACCTGTATATTTCAAGAAAAAGGAACAGATAACATTGAAGCTATACGAGAAAAAACACTTTATTCACTACGAACTAGCATTCAATGCTTGTGTAGTATTATCACATGCAAAGGAAATGAGGAATTGAAGATTAAAGTTCATTTCTACAGAAAAAATAATTAGCGTTTTTATCGCGAATAAGTTACGCCAGGAATTACATTTCTTGCAGCCGTCCCTTTCCATCCCACAAACCGTCCTGTTGATAACTTGAAAAAAATGATGCCTTCCCATCCTCCACTCCTTCCCTAACCCCCGCACCAAAACTTCCCTCTCGCTCAACCCCTTTCATGCCACCCTCCGTCTCTCCCCACACCCACGTCCGCCCATAACATTTATATTTATTCGCCGGAGGATTTCAATCTATGGGATGGGTCGATTTTCATTAATGGAGGAGGAAGAAGAGGTTTTAGGAAGGAGGAGTGGTGGGACTGAAAAGAGAGTCTCCTGCGACGCCCACACTCAAACATAGACGCACATAATGAGAAGTATACATCTACGTATGTACGCAGACCAGTAAACATTCGTATATATACCTACATATATTTTTTGTGAGAAAAGGGGAGAAATTTGGGATGGGGAGAGAGTGAAAGGAAGAAAAAGGAAAAAAAATTGGTAGGAGATGAGGGAGGAAGTTGGGGATGATTATCGGCGCCAGAAGGATGAAATGAGAGGAATACCGTCGGAGATGGTGGAGGGTGGTGGGAAAATGAAGAAGAGGGGGAAGATCTGGGTTGGGCACGAGTCATTGGCGGATGGGGGTGGTTGGTTGCTTGGAGGGGATGGAGAGATGATGATGCATGGAGATGGTGGAGAATTTTGAGGCGAGGGGGCGGGGTTTCGGAGCGACGGATTTTACGAAATGAGGAGGCCTGGGTGAGGAGAAGCTCAGACAGGGAAAGGGGGAGAGAGAGAGGGAGACACGAAGGGGTGGGAACATGGTGCTCGTGAGCGAGGGGGTTTGGAGTGGAAGGTGAGTGCCGGGAGGGAGTAGTGGCCTGTGGGGGTGGGATAGAGAGCAGGCGAGTGAGGAAATTGGTGAATTTCAGATTGATAAAAGGAGGGAATAGTTGATGGGGATTTTGCCGAGTGAAAGGCGAAGGGGGGGGGATTGAGAGGATTGAGAGGGAGAGAGAGATATGAGGAACGGCATGCTGAGTGCGAAAAGGTGGAATAAAACCGCCGAAACACCCATCGCGAAAACAGATGAGGAGAAAGATAATAATGATAAGTCAGGGTAATGATGAGATTTTTATTTTCGGAAGCATTTTAGAAAAGAGAAGTCTGCTGGCAACTCTAAAAAGAAGAAGGGACAACTTAATCGGCCATATCTTGAGACACGATAGCCTGATGAAGACAATCGTCGAGGGAAAAGTGAACGGGAAGATTTAAAAAGGCAGGCCTCTTATGAGATACATGGAATAGGTCGTGAGGCATATAAAAGAGAATAATTACGTCACAATGAAAAGGTTGGCCGATAGAAGAATCGAGTGGAAAGCTGCGTCAAACCAATTCTAGGATTGTTGACCAATGATGATGATGATAAGTCTAACGCTATCATTTGCGTTACTTTATGTGTATATTAATTTATAAGAGTTTCCAAATTAGATCATCTACATAAATAACCAGAGAATAAAGAGTTAATGTTTCAATTGAGGATTTAAGTAGTCATAATAATCTTATATAGCCTAGTGGCGAAGGAGGTATTGAAAGACGTATCTTTCAATAGAGTATTTTAAGGAAATATACTGTTTTTCTATGCAAAATTTATAAATTATTCTGCCAAAAACATAAATTCAACAAAAATTATCAGCCTCTAACAGGACAGTATACTTATAAAGGTAATCTAGTATCACCTAACTATTTATAGGGGAGTTCTCAGGATTTAGTATTAGTGATTAAAGACACTGCGACACATGAAAAAATCACAGTGAGAATAATTTAGATGATGTGATATTATTGCATTCCATACCAATTTTATACGCAAAATTATATTGTCCCTCGCGAGGAAAATACTATAAGGAAAAATTTTAAAAAATGTAGCTACCTTCCACTCATATTATTAAAAAGTTACAATAATTTCAAATTACAATTTTAATGAAATTATTGAAACGTTTGCCATTTAGCAAAGTATAAAAAAAGATACAGTATTGATTCCAAGCAGAAATGGAGCAACCGTATTCCCCCATTTCCCCTTGAGGAAGGCGATTAAAAAGAATCCAGCCTTAGCATAAAACTAAAAGACAGATGAAAAGATATCCGAGATGTGATGGTCTTCAACTGAAATGAAGACGGGGCTGGATGAAAAGGAAAGGGATTAAAGTCAATTCACCGAAGGGAAAGGAGAATCACGGGCAGTCTCGTAAACACATTTCCGAGGAAACCAGGAAAGAAAAAGGATTCGAGAGAAGTGGGACGCATAGAGATGGATGCAATGATGAATGAGAGTTCTATTGAGGACATGTAGCACATGGTGTGATGTGGAGTGATGCAAGGACACCACAATAGAGATTTTATACATTTATGAAGAACTGTGTCAACCCAATCAAAAATTGTCAACTTAATGATGATGACGATATTTATTCAAACCAGATGAATATAATGTTCAAATTCTTTACAAAACTAAATTTCAATTCAGCTGGATATACATCACAAATTATTTGAACGCCAATTAGAAGTTTTAACAACGAAATGTCCCTGAAATGGAAAACGATGCTTAACAGACAATTTTTTCCGAGACGCAATTGGAGCAAAGCTATATTTCTGAAAGGCACCCTAAATTGCATACACTTGATGAAGATGCCTTCATAAATTAATGCAAAAAGAGAGAAGATCTTCTCCAACAGAAGAAGGAGCAAAAGTTTTCGGGAGTAGAGGTCGAAGCGATGGCGACGATGATGATGATGATTATAGAGGAGACTGGATTGGGCGCGGAGCATAAAGGGAGATGCGGAAGGGATGGGGAGGAATATGGGGAGTAGAAGAGAGAGAGAGACATATAGAAGTCGGCAGGTTGTAGTTAGCAGCAGTGGAGAAGGGAGCTGGTGCGGTTCCGAAGATTGGCGGGAGGGGAAGAGCAGGGTTTGGGAGAAGTAGATATTCCCAGGGGAGGGTGAGAAGAGAGGGAGCGAGATGAGCTCGTTTGAGTTCTCGTATTAATCCACTCAAGAACCTGGAAGCCCAGAAGAGTGACGGTGGGGGGGGGGGGTCGGAGGGAGTGGGGGTGCGTGTGGGGATTGGGGGGGCGAAGCATAAAAAGGGGTGGGGTGAGGGCTGAAGGGTGTGGGGCAATATAAAGGCGGGGATATGAAGGGGTTGGGGGTGGGAGAGGGGTGTGGGAGGGGGTGGGAGAGAGAAATGGATTGAGGGGAGGATTAAAAGCTGAATAAGGGCGGCGACCCGAAGTTGCGGGCGTGAACTGAGAGTTGATGAATATCGAACGAGAAGGTGATAAAAAGGGAGCAGTGGAAAACGCATGGGCAAAAGGCCAATATATAGAACCTCACCTTCTATCTCTCTCTCTCTCTCTCTCTCAAACTCACCCTGGTATGACGTTTTTGTCAATGATGAATAAGGTGAATTTCAATAGATATCTCCAACTAGCGCATTACTGGTTTATCTGTTATTGACATGAATAGTGTAATTAATTTTTTTCATTTCAGATCATATTGCATGGAATGTATTTGAATCGCATATTAAAAAGGGAATAATAATGAAGCTGAATGTATCCGTCAGCCATTTTAACCAAGCATAATTCTTCAGTGCTTAAATATCAGGAATGATAATTTCAAGGAATTGTATCATTTTCTTTGTGGCATTAACATGATGGCGAAAATATCACTTTTCTGTGATCACTATTCTGCGAAATTCTGCACTTGAGAATTGACACAGAACTGAGTTTTCTTTTAGTATCCTAAACTTCAAGATCAAATTTTATGGCCTCCAAGGTTATCTGAGTGAAAATGATATTCCCTCAGCAAAGAAGCTTATTATTCATCTTAAAATGTATTCCCTACAAGTAGATCATCAGTGTCAAACCACTGCACGCGATTCAAATGATTGCTTTTTCTAATGAAAGAGGACTCTTGTAATCAACTTCCTGGATTAAATATCCTCTAGTGATACCTCCAAAAATCCTCTAATGATTTCACTAAAGAGGCTAACATTGAACATGTCATTCAAAACCAATATGTTTTAACTTTGATATCTAAACTAGTAATATCTTTCATTTTTTTAATAGAAAATCTTAAGGGTAACTATATCTTCTCTCAGTCTTCTGAGTCAGTAATCTGAGTCATTTGCACGCATACATAAAAGAGAAAGTACATAATAATTTTAATATGTATCTTTCTATTTTATATATTAATGTATGTTAAAGACACTATTAATGAGGGGAAAGTATTTATTAGATATTTTGTGTTTCTAATACGTTTAGTTCCTCAGTCAATATTCACGCTGATTTTATCAACTCAATACTTTTTCTAGAAAATCAAGAGTAAAATCATATACCTGGCACATAAAATTCTGGTGAAATTTGTCACTTCCTCTTTTCTATCAATTCCCGACAGCAACCCCTTAAATCCGATCTTAAAGCATACAATGACCATCGAGGAGCCACATAAAGTGTGTAATTGATTAATATTTCTTTTACCATTTGCATTATGATAGTCATCATAGATTACAAAAGTAGTAGTAGCTGTTGTTGTTGTTGTTGTAAGGGTGCGTAGGAGTCTTAGGTCAATCTGCACCGCTTGCCTTTTCTGCTAATCTGGATTAGAATAGGGAGGAATCATCATCGAGGGATAGGAGCCCATATTAAGCTAAAATATATTTTCTTTCCCGCAACCGTTAAAATAGGTAGAACTCGGCCTCGAACACTTGAATACTGCGAGCAGTAACAAGAGAGAGCGAGCAAGAAGCGAAGAGCGAGTTATTTTCAAGAATTCTGGAATAGCTATTCTTAAATGAATTGGCCTGAATAAGAATGGGACGAGGCAATGAATGGTAACGTATGTACATGCAGATGAATATCTCCATACAAACGCACTAGATACTTAGCGAAATTAGAGGGGCCTCTGAGGGACGAGGGGAGAGGGCATAAGGCAAGTGATCTTTGAATAATTTGAAAGCAGGCGGGGGAAAAGATTATAGGGAGTAAATAGAGGGGAAAGGGTTATTTTGGCGAGGGGGGCAGCAGCGGAAGCTGACAATGTGCCGCATCCTTTAGGGCAGAAAAAGGGTTAAGCGGAGACTGCGCGGCAAATGGAGGAGATTTCTAAGAGGCGACGTCGGAGATGTATGGAGCTGAAAGGGAGGGAAGGAGATATCAAAAGGGGGAGGCGGGGCGGAAGGGGGAGGCTAGGAGTGGAATGCTAGGGGAAATTATGCAACTCCTAAAGAATTATATGGATGTAGGGGAGGAGTGCCGAGGAATAGAGAGAGAGGTTGAGGGAGCGAGTGCCGGGAGGTTGGCTGTGCTTACGAAGGCGATATGGGGGTGTTTCGGCAGCGCGGAGCAGAATTAAGGGGCAAAGGGGAGAGAGGGAGGGAGGGAGAACAGGATGCCGTGGAGGGAAGAGTGGGGGGATGTAGTCAGTCGGGTAGAGGAGTAAAGCCGCCGCTCCCGGAGCTGCATGAATGAGCATTTCAATCAACACCCACTCCTCGCATTAATTGTCTTCCGGAAGTGTGGAAGCGCAGAAATTCGTGCCGTATTGTCTTCCCATTTGCACGCACAAACCCTGGGTGAGGGAGGAGGTAGGTCTTCTGGGGGGGGAGGGGTGTTAGGAGTGGTGGTGGGTTTGGAGGGGTCTGGAGAGAAGGGGGACGGAAGGTGTGCCCTTTTTTTCGAGAAAGGGTGCGGATGTGGGGAGAGGGAATGGAGAGGGGTGGGGAGATGACGGCATGTAGGGAAGCACTTAACAAAAACCCCTCCCATCGCCTTCCCCAGCCTTCCTACCCTGTGCCTCGCCAATTCTCCTCTCGGGGAAACCCATCGTTAGCGCTCAGAGGGGAAAGATGCAAAACGGAACGGCGTATGAATTCGGCGAGAGTTCGATGCAAGCGAGTGAGCAAGGTGAGGGAAGGAATTCCGTTAAAAAGGACTTTTACTCATTGTGAGGTGCGTGCACGTGTTTTAACATCGGGCGACGGGTTATGAAGCAGGGGAGGATTGGTGATGGTGCCAGATGGACTAAAAGATGAGCATTAGCAAATGGTTATTTTCGCCAAACCTATCGAAAACTGTTAAGTGAGGCGCGACGAATAGAAAACCAGGCGACAGGACCGCTGCAGTAGTCCGCACAAAATGTTTTACATGAGCATTCGTCAAAAAAACAGTTAAATTCCATGCAACTCCCGTCACTCTTTTTCTCGTCCTTCAAACTCACGTTTCTACAACAATCCCAGCGTGTCACATCGCTACAGTGCGCTTCCCTTCTCTCGAAGGTTGACGAGAGAGGTATGGTTAGATTTAATTAAATGCAGTCGGACGACTGCATGGGTGTAGAAAGGGCTTACAACACGGGAATGTTTACTGCTGCAGGGCCCTGGAGGTTCGAGAAAGAGCTTTCCTGCCTTACATTAAATAACATTCATCGTTTACGCTACCACTTTTTCTCGATGCGACTCGAGATAAAGCGTAAAACAGTTGACTTAAGGCATGCAAATCAACGGTAATGCAGTGTAATTGGATTGCGCCTGCAATGCATAAAATAAGTTCCAAGCTGCTTGCCTGCCATTCCAGGACGGAAAGCTCCTCTGAAATTTTATCTCCGCTCCGGGAGCACATTTTTTTCTTTCTGTGAAAAATCTTTTTTACAAAATGTCCGCTAAAATCCTTCCTTTTAAACGAATAAAATAAGAAATGCAAAGAAAATGTTTCATACCCAAGCCCGTTTCCTAGTAGTACCATAAAATTCACGCATTCCACCTTTTGGCTTAAAATAAACATTATATGCATTCACCTGGCTTAAAATAAACATTTTAAGCCAGAATGCTGAAAGTTAAATGTTGAATATGTAATGGAACTGATAAGAAAATGGTCTCACTTAATTACTTAACCAATAATTTACTTGAAATTTGGGATTTCTTGATTGTGGTAAATATAGGGAAAATAAAATACATGGGAAAAGGAAACTGAAAGAATTAGCCAAAATATCCACCTGGTCATATTTCTGCCGCATCCAGTCCAATGTTTTAATCAACCTGACTGCATTTATGCTGGATTATACTTAATAGCTGAATATTTTATGAGACTAATTTTTACTGTACCCCCTGAAATGGTAGAATAAATGCAATAATTACACACAAATTTGTGTAGTTCAGTATTGTTAATGTGCCATGCTCTCCTCCGTTATTAGTGGCACACTTACATATCAAATTACAGTTAGCAAAGGGTTATTTATTTAATGATTCCTAAAAAATTTGATAAATGCTTTGGAGCACTTTCAATCGGACCAAACTATCCTATTCTAAGATGATTATCATCTAGCTAACTTAAATTCACAAAAAAATTGATAAATCCTTTGGAAAACTTCCAATCGGACAAAACTATCCTATTCTAAGATGATTATCATCTAGCTAACTTAAATTCACAGCTGTGAGTAACATGTAAAAATGTTCAAAATCAAATAATATCCTCCTTTTACTACTAAATCTTGTATAATGTGAGCTAAACAAGTGCGTGGCGCGCTAAAATTGGCAGGAATACTTCATGTTGAACAGAACCGTTGGCAGGATACTCAGAGGAACAGGCACTTGTGAGGGATGCTTGAATTCTATCCTCCCTTCCATTCACAGGAGTGATATTCAGCTGTCCATCGGATCATCCCTTGCATCGACCCCTGCAATCATTCCTTATTCATTTTTCGGTGAAAGGCATCCCCCATATAATGCGTCTTCGAGCCACCCTTCTCCATTCTCATGTCACATCCGAGTCGTTGGCTCCGTCCAAATGTGAGTCACTCTTATTCCCGTAAGACCACACTTTGCCGATATATTTCCTCCCGTCCGCACCCTTATAATCCACATTCCTACTTCGTGTTTAATTTTAAACTGTGCTTTTTCCATTTTAATCTCGGAATTCAAACACAATTCTCGTGCCCTACAGGTCATTATGATGAAAACACCACTTATAAGCAAGTAAATGGAAATTTAGGACCACATTAATCACACCAGGGCAATGCAAAATATTTTGTTACACGAAAGAAACAATCGTATTCGTTCCATATCTTGTGATCGATTTCAAAGACGGGAAAATGAAATTATTTTAAGCTAATATGACGTTTATATGTAGGTCCTAGCATTTCATCTAGCCACTATTCTAAGACGAAATATAACTGCTGTTTTTTGTCTCCCGTTGAGTGCAATATTCGAAATAAGAAAAATAACAGCAAAAGAAATGCAACACATTCATTAACTGAGTAAAAGAGGATAACAAGTTAAGGCGATTGTGAGATAGAAATTCACCGTAAATATCACATTTTTACAGTGACCAGAATCTTAAAGCCAAATAAATAGATGCTTAACGGAGTGCGCGAGACGGATTGCATATGCTATCTTTGGTCAAATTATTATTCAATTGAGAGTATTCAAGATTAGATACCACATTAGCAGCATGGCAGTGAAAACCAAATGTCATTGATGAAACGAATATTCATACATGAAAATAAGCATGGCCACAAAAAATAAAGTCATCAAAACTAGAAATATCAATTGCAGCACGAAAGCAATAGACGGATATATAATTTTGGTTTCCAAATTTTAAATTTCATATTCCCTATTCCCATTCCATTTTTACTTATCCTAGAATTTTGTGACTGTGTACGTGTCACTTCCATCTCACCCTTTTGACCCATCCCCTCCTCCCAGTACCGACAGATTTCTCTGCGTGCCCTTCAAAAATCCATCCTTGTGCAACCCCCTTAGGCCACTCGCCCCACTCCGGCCCACCCTCGTAAAACATTTCCTCGCTGTCACCGCCCCCACGTCACTCTCCATTCCCAGCCACCCAGCGGCCCTCATCGAAATCCCCTCGCAAATCCCCCCGGACCCCACACCCAACTGCCTCAAATCGTCAACTCAGGTTTAATAAATTTTAATCGGCTTAATTGCTACCTTATAATGCAAATACCTCGCCTACCCCTCTCTCCTCCCCGTCCCTTCCAACCCCCGCTTCCTTCCTCTCTAGTAAGGGTGCGGGAATTGACGTGAGGGGTAGGGCAGGCGATTGCAAGGGGCGGAATCTGCCCCGGGCAAATAGCGGATAGAGGAGACAGCAGACGGAATGAGAGAGAGGGAAAAATTGACGCGGGTAGGAGAGGACTGAGTGTCGCGGTGGAAGAAAAGATGAAGAGGATGGAATGGCATAAGCGCGAAAGGATTTTGCCCGCGACGGATAGGAGAAGGGTGACAAGGGATTAAGGGGGAGGTGGATGTGTCGGGTGCGGGAGGGAGGCGGTGTCTCAAGAGTTTGACAGCGCAGGAGGATCGGGGGCGGCGATGATTGATTAATATGAGCGAGGAGGAGGGGGGCTCGCGCCTTCTCTCTCTCCCTCCAACCGGTGAGCGCAAGATATTTCCCGGTCCCAGACCGCCTAATTTCCCCCAGCGGCCTCCTCCTGCGGGAGAGCAATTGAAGGCGCTTAATGAGTGAGAGATGGGAAAGGGGAAGGGGTATAATGGGAATAAAAGTGGACGGAAAATGACTTAACGGGTGGAAAATAGAATTTTAATTTTAAGAGCCAAGTCGGAGGGATTCTCGGAAATTTTAATGACGGGATTAAGCGCTAATTAGGCTTGATGAATCAGGCGTGACTGGGTATAGCACCAATATTTCCTTTGAAAAATGGGAAAATAAATCAGGGAAAACTAGTAACAGTCATAGCCCTCAGTATCGTATAGTGGAGGGACACTAGAAAGAGGAATATGTATTAATAACTATATAATTACTACGATTATCATCAGAAAAATAGCGTGCTTTAATCTTTGATATCATTAACATACTCGTTAAAAACAACTTTCAGATTTCCATTTATTTCTTTTCAGTTATTCCGGGGAAATGACCGGGAGCTAAGGACATTTGCGCCACTTAGGACAGGATGGTAATTGAGTAGGAATTTTTTCAAGGAATGGAGGAAGACTGGGATTTAACCCTGCGTCCTCATCTCCCTACAAAATATTCCAATAAGTCTGCAGTTTAATGCCCCATCCAAAGGACGGAGTATTGAACTCCAAATGTTCACCAAAACATCGCCCAAGGGAGTATTACCACAACTATAAAAAAACTGCCTCAGCCGGGATTCGCACCCATGTCTTCTGTATAGGATAGTCTAGACTCCACACCAACTATTCCCATTTATTTCCTCAAGGAAATCATAGAGCTAATATATTGCCTTTACTTGGAGCTGACGCCGATAAGATACAATTTCGGAACAGTGCCAACCAAAAGCGCAGTTTAAATCAATTTTCCTGATAACCTTCATTTAAGCAGGATGCCATGGAAATTATGGAAAATATGGTAATTTTTACTTCAGCTTGTTGTCCTTATTTACAACATATTACAATACAGCTAGTATAAAATGGATTACAGAGTTCACCAACACATTTTAAAGCCTCCATTGTTTATTTGAAACATTTTCGCTAATTCAATTATCAATAGTTAAATACAAGTTAACCTCACTCTAGTGGAGGTACGCTCCTCCAAAGGCAATAAATGAATAGTGATACCTTAATGGCATGACTAATAAGTATAACCATTTTTTAAGTAGTAAACGATATTAATATTTCATTTATCGCACAACATCACCATTCCTGTACACTTTACAAATAAATCAAAGCCGAAGAAATAAAATATAGTTTATGATTTGCGGGACGATTGTATCAGGCAGCTTCACAAAAGCATTATTAGTAACCACGTAGCAAAAGAAAACAAAATTTTCATCTATAAATCATTGAGGAATATATAATCATTTTAGCATGCCAAGAACTTAATAATTAATGTCTAACCTGTATCATATAAGAAAAGTCTGCATTACTTGTCATTTATAAAATTAGCGATGCGTAAAAATTAATATTTAGCTACGCTCATAGGAAAATTAAATCCACTAGCCAAGCGGAACATACTCTCAGATGAAAACATGTAATACAATGTTTGCCAACAGTTCCTTTCATATTATGACTTAGTTGGATTCCACCCATTTCCACATCTCTAATGACAGCTATACATACATTTTCAATAATGATTACAATTTTTGCAAAGAATAAATACACTAGTTTTTTCGCAAGCAAATTTTTCATTGCAATTGAAATAATCCACCATTTTAATCATTTTAATGGAATGTCGTGCCACTAATATCTATTTATATTTGACTGGTTTAATATGTATTGACCGGTGACCGTATTATAAATGGTTCAAGTCTGACCTCAAAAGGCACTCGTTGAAACATATTGTTAGGTGAGCAAACCCGATCACGCTTTTTCTTTTAAGCCGAGGTAAAATAACTGGAATGCAAATTTTGGAAGCGAAATAGTATGAATGTCTCATGAACAAACGTATGTAATAGTCATGACTACTATTGGAGAGATCGGCGAACGAATTCAAAATTGACGGACAATGTTTGTTAGATTTTAATGCAAAGCCTCAGTATTACAGCAGTGAATCATAAGACATAAAACTTCAGTTTAGGTACGACAAAAAACAACGAGTAACTAGTAGATACACTGTGATAAAACAGCCACTATAAATATATAATTTCTCATCCAAACATGGATAAACGACATCCATCATGGTTTGATTGATAAAAAAAACACAGTTATGTACTTCAATGACACACCTCTGTATCCACAATACACAAGCTCACCGATGGCGTCATCATGCACCTTTGCGGAAGTTATGCACTAGCAAAAGGCCTGGAGGAAAAACAACCGGCCCTGCGGTCTGGGTCGTGAAATTAGAGGGCCCTCGCAGGAGAAGCACTAAACATGGGCAAGAATTATTAAGACAGTCGCAGAAAGAAGGAAAGAGCCAAATAGATGAAGCCGTACGACTGGCGAGATAGGCGATGAATGAGGGGTGATGAGAGGGGATGGGGTGAATAGCAAGGAGTCGCTGGGATCGAGCGCGCGCGCTCCCTCAGAGAGAGCAGGTGTATGGTTCGAAGTGAGGGGGAGGGACGGAGGAGGAGGGGAGGAGAGATGAAGGTGGGCTTCCTTACGGACGTGGGGGTGGGGAGGGGTGAGAGTGGGACGCTGGGTGGGTGGGCAGCAGCGAAAAAAGCGACAGGGATGGGAGCGGAGAGGAAACGGCGAACTATTATGCAGGAGGAGGAGAGAGAGACGGAGATAAAGGCATTGTGAGCTCTGTTGACGCGTATTAAGTGCTCCTCGAGATTATAAAAGCGGAACAGTTGCAACAGCCACGAGTATGTGAAGTGCATTAAAAGTGAGCAGATATTAAAAGAAGTGTGCGAAGACTACGTCCATTGAATATCTACTTAAGTGGCCAACATTTCAATCCATTAATCCCATAAGTACTTGCTGACATGGGCTTAGGCATCCAATTTGCTGCCAGCATTTCAATTTTTCAAGCTCGGATTGATAAAATTGATTCACAACAGTGAGACCAAGCATACATTCCTTCGCTTCTTTTCATCTAAAAAAATGTGTAGTCTCACTCGGATAAAAATTACGTGAAAAATCATTATTTAACATCACGTCTTCAGGGTAATGTTTATTTATTTAGTTTTGTCTGATGACATTGTTGATCGAAATGAAACTGATGCACCACTAAATCACATTCATGGGCGCTTCTTCATCGAAGGCCATAAATTGACCGAATGGGCTGCATTTATAACAGCATTATTTCAGCTTCATGCATGGTCACGAGGAAGTCTAGTAAGTTATAGTTACTTAAAATTGCTTAATTGAATCAAAGAGAAATAAGAAATGTTAACAATAACTACTGAGTTGTGCTTCCTTGCTTGCTTCATTGTCGCACTTCAATTGCTTCGATAATATGGCACCTTTGTCTCATGCAAAGGATATCTATTTCATGGTAACTCAACTTCCAAGCCTTGAGGCAGTATGGCCTTTGGGCCCTGTAGAACGTTAACCCAAATTGCTGACCAGTCGTCCCGTGTATCAAGCTGAATGGTGTTGTTTATGAAACAACTAAACTATCATGTACGTCGCTAAAAGTTTCAAAACCAATTTACTGCCATGTTTAAAGGCACATTACCGCTCTAGTGTAACAACAATGTTGTATCCGCTTGCATGAATTCCTTGGAAATCAGCGGGTTGAATCACCAAATAACATCAAAAGACCTTTGAGGCAAGTAATCAGCAAGCCTCCAGGTAAATGGCCAAGAATGAGCATTAGGCAGGTAAAAGATGCAGCTCTAAACGTTGGTGATAGCACCAGACTCTGTACACATGCGTAGAGGATTTCTCCCACAGTGAAGAGGAAACATAAATGCAACTCTAGCCTTCGGCTAGGCAAACCACGAATTAAACATTGCTAAATCATTCGCCAAAGAACAAAACGAGTACAGAATAAAAGATTGAGCATTCGTGGATTTTTGGTATTTAGTTCTCAAAAATTATTTAAATAATTTTATATTACATTTATTCAACTACAAAGGAATAAATGTAATCAAAAGAAAGAATGATGATAAAATAAGTTCACCAAATTACTTCATACAGCATGTATTAGGATACATTTTAAAAAAAGAAAAAACTTAGTTCTTTTCCACCAATATATTTTTAAAAAATCAACCGGTTTCGGCTTTCTCGGGCCATTCTCAAGATTACAGTGGAAAATAACTAAGTTTTCACTTTTTTTAAAATGAAAACTAACTGCCACAATGTAAACTCGCCAAACATTTCTTTTATGTGTTAGGATGATTGAAGGAAAATATAATACATCTAATCAGCTATTTTGGGTCACTCTTCGGCCTTGAGATGGATGTTAGTCGATTATACGCCATGTGATATAGGATTGAAAATGCAGAAGGCAAATAGTTACACCTTTAAATTACTACAACTCTGAACTCCAATTCTTTAATGAGATAAAGATAAATATAAAAACTGCATGATAACGGTAACTAAACTCTATTACGGTTAGAAGTAATAGAGAATCCACTAAGGGGCATTCTTATCAAAATAATCAGGGGGTGTGATTAAAGCCTGATGTTTCCCTTTCAAATCAATTTGTAGTTCGCAAGTCAAATCGGTAAAACTTCAAATCACTTCGCAAATATTGTAGCTACATCAGATAAAACGGCCAGCATCAACTTTAAGAGGCTGGCGTAGCAAAAGAGCTTAAGGATTAATTGGATAAAAATCGAAGAAATAGAGCAAAAGTGAGATCGGGACATTCACAGCGTGTTTAAAAAAACTGAATGCGAACATTCATTTGTAGTGAGTGCCTTAGAGTGGCCACTGACGAGCACAAAAATTACCGCAAGAGTCGCGAAATGTTAAGGCCACTCAATATTACTCAATATTAACCTCGCAGATTGTTAAACACTGCGTTTGACCGCGTGAAATACGGATCGTGCTTCGAGAATTTTGACCATGGGGCCCGTCATAAAGTACGCTGGGCAGCGTGCAGAGCACCTACGACCACCATCTCCATTTCCGCCTTTGATTGCCACTTCTCGTCAAGTGCCAACGAGTCAATGCGTTCCCTGCACGCGAGTGTTTTGAGGGCTAAAAAGATTATTTTGCCACCACACGCGAAAAAGAACACGCCGACGACCCTCTCGACCCCTTCCGACGGCAGTTCCCTGACTTTTTTTTCGGCAGCACCGTGGCGGATGGCGGTTTGGCGCGGCACGGTGGCGAAAAATTCGTCATTAATGGTGCGGCAGAGCTGGTGCGCGGCGGGTCACAAAGCCTGTTAAGTGACACCGAGTTGACATTTACGACTTTTTTTCCTAACAGGTGGTTAAGGACGGAGAGTGGAGAGGGTGGGGGAGGACGCGGGATGGAACAAAAGTGGGTCCGGGGAGGGGGTGGAGACGGAACCAGAGGCGTTCGACGGGGGAGAGGGGCATTCACCACTCCAGCACCCCAATGCCCTCTTACAACCATCCACTCTACATCCACCCTCCTCCACACAAGCCCCCACTACACCCCTACTCATTTCGCCCTCACATCAGCGGAGATGGACCAAAATGGAATTCCCACCTCGATGGCCAAAAAAAATATCCCCGCACAGCAGCGATATGGTATCCACGGTTACCGCAACGGACCATCACGGACACCTACGACTTTACCCGGTCTTCATTCAATTGCTACCCTACAAGCCAGTGTCTCTCTAACGGTGGGATGCGTCTCCCTTCAAAGGGACGTGAAAAACTACTGGGTGGAACTCGAGTCGGCTGAATAAGCTCCCCGCACCATACTTCTGCGAGGATATCTTAAATACATATTATTAAACATTAGTACAAAAAAGTCGAAAATAAACTGCACTATCCTTGATCATGTTGGACATGTTACCCAAGTCGGTAAAGTACCGGCAATCCAAAAGGCGAGGGTTCGAATCACGCCACCGGCATGGATGTCGTGTTTGCCTTAAGATTAAGCATGTAAGTAATTTTGGTGAGACGGTGCAATGTAACCTCAGTAATCGGAGCACCTTAAAATCTAATTATACTACTTTGTGCCGAGGAGGTACTCTTGTTTTTACATGAGGATGGATAGATGGAAATAAGACTGAAAGGTTGTAAACCACCGCTACAAGCCACTACAAAAATGCGTGGCTGGGGATGAATTCATACCACGCATGCACCTACCAGCGTACCGTATGAGATTGTATATATCAGGCTAAGAACAATATAAAAGAAGAATTACGCCCATCAAGAAGAGGTTTTCCCATTGAAAAATTAAGTAGAGCTGCTTCAAGCCAGACTTGGCATTGACGCCTAGAGAGAATGAAGATGAATGGATTTCTCATTCATTTACTATTTATACTCAAACATTTAAAGGAGGTTCAAATGGGCAAGAAACGTCTCCCATGTAGTTGAATGTACATCTGCACAGTACCCTGCTAAACATCCGCAATGTTTATGGCAGGATAAGATTGTTCACTACGCATGAGCTTCCGTCGCGGGCACAATCCTATTATCATTAGCTACATCACGAGCTTCCATGTTAGTTAACCAAAATCAGCTAAGAAACAATGCCGTTTCATAAACGATAAAGCAAATTTCAAACCAATTTCTCACTCATCTATTCTCTCACATGAATTGATAAGACAGAAACCGTCACGGGAATGTGAGTATAGGCTACTTTTTATTTATCCGATAGTCCCGGGTTCGATTATAGACACTTTTACGTTGTTCCGAAGGTGCAATGAAAATGCGAAAGGAAGGAAGTCACCAAAACATCATTCACAAAAAAAAGGACCCAGACGACCACTATAGTATATAAGTAGCGCCAATTATCCATAAAATATTCAAATCCTAGGGTTAATATTTTTAAAAAATTAAGGCGGACGTTAAGCCTGTTAATATACTTGTACTTCGAGAAATTCTCAGTAATTATTGTTCTGGTATTTCTTGAGTAGGGTTCCGCCAAGCCGAGAGAATCAAAGGAAAATCGATTCCCATTTGAAAGGACCCTGCAAAATGGATTGGGAAGATAGACAAATGGGAAGGTGCAAAGGTGGTTGGCATGGAGGTCTGAGGAGTATGAGGCTGGGATCTCGGGGAATTTGGGAATTTCTCCAATCACTTCTGATCAAAAGGTGAAAGGTATTGTCTGATTCAGGTCGGAATAGAAAGGCGGAATTTGGAAATGTATTTGAACCGCAGGAATCTCAATTTGAGAGATGTCTGAAACACAATGAGAATTTTTGAAATAAGATTTCTTAATAATATTAGCTACTATTACGTTGGAATCCGAGGTAAGGGACTAAAACTAAAATTAAAGAATATTAAGGAAATTTATAGCAATTATTCTCTATAGTAAATATCATAAAATGTTCTATAGCAAAATGTTCCACAGGGAAAAAAATCATTCGCCTCGACCGGGACTCGAACCCGGACCCCCTGACCCCCGCGGCCAGTTCGCGGTCTTTCAAAATTTTCTATATTGACCAGCTCTAGAAAATTCCTTAATTTTGAGTACATCCCGCTACCCGAAGGATTACAGAGCTTTCTATGGCATTTACAACTATTCTAATCAATAGTTTTTATATCATAAGGTAATTATGATACGGATAATTCCATGAAATGACGAAATTCTTTTATGAATTTTTTACACTCACTACTGATTCCAACAACAGATACTAGTTGAGAAATAGAACCGTAATTGAAAATAAAAATTTTGCATTTGCACATGTTGTTCAATTCTTTGCGCCAACTATTCTGGCAATTACAAACAAATGAGTCTAAAAATAAAAAAATTTGTTACTACAATTTTCCTCATGCAATCTGCTACGTTAATAGTTTATTCCGTATGCATGTACAACAACACCCCCTAGTCGCAACACTGGTGATAAGTGTACTTACTGGCCTCCCATCCCGAGGGCTTGGGTTCAATTCCCGGCAGTGGCGGATTTTTCAGTGGCAAATCGGTCCCTACTTGAGTGCCTAGTGGAGGGCATTTCAGGACCTGTACTCCGTCCGTCGGATGGGACGTTAAGCCGTGGTCACCTTGGCGCCTGTCGTTAAGAGTAGGCTAATGCCGACGCCCGGTTTCTCTCCACCTTTCCTCCGTTTCCTGAAAGCTCCTACCGTTACCCAATTACCCCCCTATCCTAAATCGCGCCAATGACCTCAGCTGCCGGTTGCCTCCCCAGAAAAACATAGCATAAGTGTACATACCATTGCGCATTTGGTAAGATATTATATTTCATAAACAAAAAGTTTGCCTCTTTTTGCGTAAATTACAAGTAACTAAAAAAATTCATGCTTTATTTTTGCACAAGTAACCTAGCTTCTTGATTAAATTTGGGAGTAAATAATGAAAAGAGAATGATTTTTCAATGGGTGCTGTGAATAGGAAAGCTAGGGAACCATTTTTACGGCTTTTTAAGGCACTATTGACCCTTCTAATGACTCTTCAGAGAGCAGTGACGTAAAAATATACAAATAACAATCAAAATTAGGTTTGCATCGAACATGTGTCACAGCAGGGCACCATGCAGACTCACGCATGTAGGAATAGGACGCCCTAGTACCCATATACGCCCTAGTAATAAAAAGTGGATCCGGAGTCCAGTTAATGGTTTGCTATGACTGTGAGGATTGTGGATGGTGAGCAAAAAGGAAGGGAGGGGACCGCTGGACAGTGACGAGAATAAATGCTCCTCTGGGAGAAGGGTGAGGTTTTCGCTGACTCCGAGGTGGAAGGAGGAAAACGGGATGGGAGAGAGAGAGAGAGAAAGACAGTGTAATAGTGGAGGCATAGGAGACTTAGAAACAGCGTGGAGGGGATTTCTTCGGGTCAGACCGAAAGAGGGGAGGACGTTGGTCGGGGCAAGTGTGACCCCATGAGGGAAAGAAAAGCCGAGATGGAGAGAGAAAGAGGGGGTGGAGAGAGAGAGGAGAGAGGGAATGGGATAAATGTGGATGTATTGTGAGTGCGGACGAAGGAATGGAAGGAAATTCTTGCGCGGGAGTGAAGGGGAAGGGACTGTGGGAAGTTAACCGGGGAGAAGCCTCGAGGGTCGCCGACGTATTTTGATGGAAGTCATGTGAGAAGGGCGACAATATATCAAAGTCTGCGAGCGGCGACCGGGGATTTGGGGAGACGGGAAGGCGAGTGGGTGAGGTGAAGTAAGAGGGGGGCGTAGTTGAACGTGGGCGGGAGGGGGTGGAGGAAGGCAAGCCGGACGAATACTTCGAGAAATGTAGGGAGGCGACAGGCAGGCCGGGCAGGGCAGGCAAAAGATGGTTAAAAAATAGTCACGAGTACTGTGTATTCATAGAAGAGAAAAAAGTTAAAAAGTGTATGCCTATCGCTGCGGAAACTTTTTGATCTGCATCGACTTTTTCAAAATCGTTTCACATCTATTCCTATTCGGCGAGGAAAACTCAGTATCGACCAAATTAAAAAAATACTGTAGGAAAAAAGATTTGAATAGGCCTAGGACGTGATAAGTCATGAAAATTACGGCTTTTAAGCAGAACTATTAGAAACTCAAGGGTAATGCATATTATCTAGTCACTTGAAGGAACTATTATCATAAAGTGGTGAAAAGGGAAAAGAGTGGTGTTTTCGTAAAACATAATTTATTTGCAATACATTTACTAATGGTATTTTTATTTACAGCTGATTTAAACATAATATGATGCCAATAAGCTCAGTAATACCAGTCCAAAAAGCGCATGATACTACGTAAAAGAGAGAAGAGGAATCTGAAGGAACATATACAAATCAATTGGACTGTTAAAATCAATTTTGATCGTAAAATAATCCATAAAAAGTCCTCTTAAAAATAGTTTTCGTGCCAGTTAGGGGCAGAAAAAAACACGTTGACTACATTAAGAATAAAGTGAGGAATATGTTGCATGAGAATGAGGAAATAATAGGGCAGTCCATTTCACATGGTGATATGATCGAAAAAGCATTCATCACCAAATGCTTCACATAGTTTGCTACCATTCTTCCATTTGTTGTGGATACATTTTTCAGTATCCACACTTAGCCAACGTCAAAAAAATGCAATTACTACGAAATCCTCTCCCGACAGCTTCTTTTCGCATCCATTTCTTGTGCGTCTCCACCCTACCGATTGCCTTCCGCTTGCCCCATGTCGTTTTTTTCTGAGGTTTTACTTTGATCACCTTCCACGGACTCATGCCTCTCCTCTCTCCATTCTCATTCCCTGGCTCCATTATTCTTCAGCCCCCTATACACTTCGAACCCCTAACACTCTCCACTCTCCTTGCTTTCCCGCCCTCATATTCCCCGACACCATACTCCCGAGCACACTTATTACGGCGGGCTGGTGAAAAATGTTCCACCAAAAACAGAGGAATGGCCGATGCTTAGCTAGACCTCGAGAATGAATGACCGAGGAGTAGGAGGAGGGGCTATATTAGATCGAGACAAGGGAGACTGAAATGAGTTAATCAAAAGGGTTCCAAAGATGGATCATTCCAGATTAATCGCTCGCTCGGAAGCGGGAGAAAAATATCCATCATTGTTTAAGTTTGAGCATTGGGATGAAAATAAATTAAGGATAATAAATTGCTTCGTTAACAGATAAATGACCGGATTTGGACCAGCTTTATATCTTTCTGGCCTGTTGCCGCTGTAAAGCCTTAACCATTTAGTTGGCATGCATATTACACTAGAGCTTCTGGAACATGAGAATTTTGAAGTTAAAAAAATCACATTCACTTGAGTAGCTACGACAACTG
The DNA here is from genome assembly GCA_933228895.1 of Platycnemis pennipes. Taxonomy (NCBI): domain Eukaryota; kingdom Metazoa; phylum Arthropoda; class Insecta; order Odonata; family Platycnemididae; genus Platycnemis; species Platycnemis pennipes. The sequence goes on from OW121850.1 coordinate 120,125,425, forward strand.
ACAAATATGAACTTTAAAAACATTATAAAAATGACTGTGCCAGAAATAGAACTCTTCTACACTGGCATTAAGTAATCGGCCAAGTTTAATGCGTGGGTAACGCGTCCGAAGGCCAATCTGAGACTGCTAAATTGAGTACCCTCATGGTAGTGTGCTTTCCAGCTATGTTATATATCCGCCTCTGGAATAATTACCTACTTCCAGGAGAATTTCAATAATGTGATTATCTTACAATACACACCATTCATAATGATAATGGTTACTGTTCTCATACTTAGAAGATCAAAATGAACCTGTTTAAAATACTCCAAAGGCTTATGAAATTTATCAAGCGGTATTATTTAGTAGAAAGAGACGACTAAAAACTGAGATGGTCGCCTCATTCTGGTTGGATGAGTGGTTTAGCGTGAGAAAAATTTCTATGTGTAGATTAATGGTGCAGAGAAACCCAGAGCCGGTATTTACCCGCTCTTCATAAAAGAAGCCTAAGTGTACTAAGAGATGCCTATGTGTACTAAGAGATGATGAAGCAAAACTACTGCCAATGGCCGAGATTCGAGTCCGGGCCTTTTGGACGGAAGTCGAGCACTCAAGCTGGCAAAACAACCCAAATATCAAAAATTCAAAGGAACTCGCAAAAGTAATAATGATAAGAGACTATAAATACGCCAAAATTTACAGCTTTGTGGTAATGACTCCTATTTTGTGCAACTTATTTTTAATTAATCACCATCTTATAAAAATGCAAATTGAAATTGAGAGAAAAAAGAAACGAATTTCGGGGATCCATTTCCACTCATTCCATTTCCTGATCACATTTTCCTAACGTATCAAACCCTACGCTATTACAAACACGAAGTCTAAAGTCAAGGTTGTGGAATCTACCTCATTATTTCCTACGAGGTAAAGTGAAGGACACCAAAGAAAACGGCATAGTAACCAATCCCCTGGATTTTTTCCAAGGCAAAACCCCCTACCCCTCCGTCTTTCAAAAAAAGGGTTCACTCAGCCGAAACTACCCCACGCTCCGCACAGACGTCCGACGGTAATTACCGGGGTAACGAACCCATAACACCAATGCTACACCACTGCCCACACCGCCGCCACTCCAAAAAGACCAACACCCCCTCCCTTTAGGGGGGGTAGAGGGGAGGAGGTTCCCCCTCCAAGGCACCTGTATCGAACTTTTTTCCCTTACTTCCTACATCGCAGGAAATAACCTTCCTGACTGCCCTTACTCCTAACAGCCTCATCCGGTCCACGGAATCAACGCAGACCACACACTTTACCACCTCTCCTTCTCCCTTTGCCTCCGGCTCTCCCAATCCTACCTACCCACCCCACTGAAGCTCTCGTTCCATCGACTTTCCCATAAAAAAAAAGCAACGGGTAAGGGTGTTGGGGTGAGTGTAGAGGGGAAGGAACTTCCTCGCACCCCTGCGGATAAGGATAGGTTGAGAGGGAGTGACCGAGGAGCGTCTTCAATTTTTTTTGTTCATGTCCAGCGCCTCCTTGACTCGCCAGCGGCACTCGGACCTGTGCGCAATTTCGCCCGCGCTGGGTGACGCTACGCTCCAGTGACTGCTACGGAGCCAGCGCTTGTGTCAGGGGTCAGCGAATCCGACCGAGACTCGCCGGGGGATGAGTGGTGGCTCTCGAAGACGGGTGGTTTCTTCTTTTTCTATTCCGCGGGCCTTTAAAAGCAGTCAGTGCGAGGCACAAGAAAAAAGGCTGGGGAGGTCAGAAGTCGGGGTCAGAAAAGGGCAACCCGAAAAACGTGAGTGATATGGGTCACAAATCCCCATTCCCTCGGAGTTGATCCGTTCATTCGATCCCTTCCTGACCCTTCAATAACTTAACATTTGTCTTCGACAAATGACAAAGTCGTGCTGGATATTTGCTTAGGATTTTGCTTACCACGACTAAATGTAAATGGAACTTCGTAAGTGGAAGAATGGCATCCGAGAATTAATATGTGATATGACTCACAAAATTAACATCAAATTTACAGTGTTGACGGTGGTGGTCATTTTATTTGCATTCAATTATACCCATCAATTCTATCTCGCCGTTTAATAATAACCTACGGTAAGCTCTGGAACGGTTACCGATAAATTATGCCTCCCATCCAGAGTGCCCGAGTTCGGTTCCCAGCAGTGGCAGATACTATTTTTAGTTTTACTCCAGTTTTACAGCCAGTTTTACTCCAACCTTCCTCCGGTACTTCAAAAATTCCTACCCAAGTGTACAGGTATCCGCGAGGGTTACGTTCCTGAAAAACTCCGCGACTGACAAATCCGCGGTTGGTAAACTACGAAGTATACGGCAAATCAGGTGGGAGGTGATATGCTCCGCTAAACTTCAGTTAATATTTATGTAATTTTATTTTTTCTCAAATGATATGAATTTAGAAAACGCAGAAGTATTCCCTTCCCACTATTAGGTGGTTATCTTGGGTACTGTATCTGATACCCGCGCTGAAAAACGAAACAGCACCGCCGTCATCTGAGCTGAAATTTTGGCACTAATTGCACTTGATTGGATCTAAATTCGCCTTGAAGGAAGATAGCTCATTGGTGTTACTAATCGGCAATTGGGAGATCCCGGTTCCATTCCCGGTGATTTTTTCATGGAAAGTTTCATTCCTTGATGTACACATTTTAGCACTTGTGCGCATGTCTGTGTACAAAATCATTGGTAAAATTGGTGAGTATTAAAAAAAGGGTATTATATTGGTCAGAACCGCGCATACGTAAGGGAAATATCCCGGTTGAGAAAAGTTATACCCAAACCATTGGCCTCAGAAAACCAAGGGTCGCGACATAAAAAAACCGCGGTTGACGAGGGATACCTGTATTCTAAATGGTGCAAACTGCCTCACCTATCGATCGCCTCCCTCAAGTTACTAACTAACTAAGGTGACAAATAGTGAAATTTTACGCCAAGACTTTATGCCACAAAATTGAAATCTAGCAACGAAATTTTACCAAAAAATATATGAAATACACAGCGCATTCATTTAAAAATTCGACCCTAAAATGAGGTCAACCTTCCGGATCAGCAAAACTTCTGAGTTCGTAGCTTCTAAGAACCAGATTTTCACACATGTTAAGCTCTACGTATCGCAAGTAAAGGTGTGGATATGTAGTTGGTGGGGATGTTAATATTCGTAACCTTGGATATTAATATTCGTAACACAGATTTTAATTCATAACTTTACTTCTACCACATAACGAACAAGGAAAAAAAAAGCTAGTGTCCATGGCAAAATCGATCTAGTGCTCCCAACAGAAACAGGTAATGACTCTGAATCTACGCAGAAGATTACTAGAATGGCGTTTGCCCAAATAAATGTTTGTGATACATTGGAATTTCACGGGCGTAATAACCTCAGAAATATTGTTTCAACCACATCAGCTTTTAAATTGCACACTACTCTTTGGGAAGAAAAGTAATTAGCGCTTGAAAAAAAAAACACGGAAAAAAATGCTTGGATCTCAAGAGAATTTCATCCCATAGCTCGTTTCCTTTCGTTAAGCTTGAGCCAAGTCTAAGTTTGCATTACAGTTAGGTCACAGAATAATAAACGTCTGTTACTTATAACTGTTACATAAAATATTCTACCCTCACTGTGGGAGAACAGATAATCGTTGCGCAACGATAAAAATGTTTTAAGATATTACTTCTTCTCTCGTTTCACTGACGACCTTCTTGGAGTCATATATTCCAGGGAAGGGCTAGCCCTCATTCTTCATCACTTACGTCACTTAGACAAATAATCTTTCACCTTCCCCACACTCGAGAGTTATGGATTTTTACACGGCAACCGTCAGCCCTACCCGGCACTGGCCTCCGAAACCAACATTTCACAACAACGCAGTTCATTGCGGCAGATAGGGACAACGCGATACGGAGTCCGTATGAGGAAGGGAGGGTGGTAGGAGGTATAGGAAAGGAAGCGGCATAAGGAGGCCTGAAGGGGCTGACCAAGTAGGCAATGTACAGTGCCGCGGCAGATGAGCTCCAGAGATAAGGGAAGAAGGGTTTAAGGGGAGACGATGGGAAGCAGTATCACATTGCAGGCGGGACATTTGAGGATGAAGGGCATGAGAGATGTAGGAGGTCGCGCGGCAGAAATCAAAAGTGAAGGGAAGGACCGCTGAGAGGAAATTAATGTAATAATAACCGACATAACTGCGTGGAATGACAGAAGCGATGGATAAAAATCTACGGCGCCTAATATTACAATCATTCAAGTCGGCCATTACGATCACGCCCATTTGATCTTTCAGGTTGAGGTATTACGCACCTAACATTTTTTGCATTAAACTATTCCACATCCTCTAAGGGAGTTTTACTGATAAATTTCTACCTGTATTATCTTTACGGGGCACGTAAGTACGATGTAAATCACACAGACATCAGTAACTGCACGATTATCCCTTCTTCCTTTCAATGCACGATGGCTGTCATCGTGTTCTTTTTCATGATATGGATTAAATTAACAGTAAACGATCAAAAGCAAATTTCATTTTTTCCCAACCTTTCCGCCGCATTAAGATCATGGGTTGTACGCAAAATACAATAAACTAAAAATCACCACTGAACTTACTAATTGTCTCGTTCGCATAAGCTCCTTTAAAGTTTCCATCGTAGTATGAACTAATGCTTCTATATAGATTATGAGTATAGATGACTCTATCATCATAAAGTGAAATTTTAATGTTCACGAGGCATATAATCCCTTGAATTAATTTAATTATGGATAGTTAATTTGACAAATTCCATTTTCGACAGCAACGACAAAATAGAGCAACCTCACTTATTAATTGTGTAAAAAAAATAATGACAATATCATGACTGATTATGTAATGAAATAAACTTGAATATTTAAAAGTCTTGGCTAAGGCTGAAGTAGACTCCCCAGTAGATTCCTATGTGAAACCGAATATTCACGTAGGTGAGCGAAATGTTAGTCAGAAACAGTCCACTCCAAGCGTGACATCGTTCTCAGTGAAGTACATCATGATACGCTGTACATTTTGATGGCTATAACTTACAAAACAGAGTTGCTCGAGTCGTTTACAGATTTATACTTGAAGTTACAAATGTAGTTACCAAGAAGTCACTTTCAATAAATTATAAATGAGAGACTTTTAGAAGTCTCAATGCTTACCATGTGAATAAAGATTTGACAATCGTAATTTACATTCAGGGTCCTGGACCGGTTTTGAATTCATTACTCAACAATAAATATGACCAGAAAGCGTTCTGTGACAAATGAAGGAAAAGCACGCAATATTATTGGTTTTGATTTAATATCGATATTCTGAATTAGTGCAGTAACAACAAATATTTCATATTTATGAACAATTTTTATCACAGTCCATATCCTCCGAAAGTGTTTTCACTAGCTCATTTGGAAACTGTATTATGATACATTTTCAAAACAAACATTTTCTGAAAGCATATGTCATTCATTCCGTTTGTTACTATATCCTAGTATCCCATTTAGGTCAGTAACAATATTTAATTAAGACAGTTTTTAGCTACTTCAATTAATCGACTAGCTCAAATACACATTTTGGCTACATTAAAATTCATTTTTCAACCACGTTGTATAAAGTAGCATTTTGCAAGGTCCTATTGCACACGTTATGGCGTGTCCTCAGATTTCGGATGGTGCTGGATATCAAGATCATTTTTTGGGATTTTAAGATGTGAGTGGAAGTGAATTACATCCCGTAGATTGACTTCTTAACTCAAATGGGACGGGGAGCGGTTAAAAGAAAAACAGTTTTTCTCAATATAGTCACGTTTCACTATCATAGATAAGCAAACTACTGGTATCCGTAAATCATAACAGCAGTATGTGCAACCATCAATAATCTATTTACTTTTCTCAAAATAATGCTCCAAATAAATCCACAGAAACCATTATTGAAATGAATAGTCACTCTTCCAAATATTCTTATTTAGTTTATTACTATCAGTATTAAAATTGATCACTTTACTCAAATCGTTCACACTGCAACACGTTAATTTTAATAAAAGTTTCAGATTTGCACGAATTATAATTTATCCTCAAGTTCCATCAGTGTAACGAACGCGGTAGGTATAATTAATAAGCTCAACGGTCATCGCACCCACCATCAAATTTAAAGGATCATTTACAAATATGCATCTAATTTGGGCTCTTAGCAGTAAATAATAATTTCCTTAAATTGCATATTTTTACCCACAACTTGCTACAATTTGATCTGGAATCTTAATGAAATAGTGGCTTATCCTATCACGAAGCTGATCTCTAAACTCACTTTTATAATTAAAGACCACTCAGCCAAATTTTAAATTCTCTCTTCTTGTCCTCCCCTCTTACCACAATGGTGATGTGTGTGTAGCGGCAGTGATCACATGTGATGCGTGACCACTGCCGCTATAAGAGTCTATAACGGACTTATTTACGTAGTTCGTAACGCATTCCTGAAGCTGTAGGCACGTATTTTCTTCTAAAATAATTTGGGCACATTAAAACGTCAATTTATCTGTCCTCACGAGCAGGTATTATATAAGAGTCATCGTAGGAAAAGGGGATATAAATATTTTGCACTAGGCTACAAACTATTTCTTATTGGACACAATTGTTTTTTAAAGGTTAAAAAATAATAGCCCAGTCTTTTTATCCTAATTCACCTTCCGAATGCTAGGCAAGGTTACAATGTTCAGAGTAAATTTTGTCATAATTGGCTTGATTGCTATTAAAGCCAATTATGAAAAATTTTACACCAAAAGTATCTCTTCCTAAGGATATTTTTCAGCATCTATTCCTGCACCTAATACTGCAGCAGTGGCATATTTCTTTATAAAATGATCGCGCATCTTTCGTTGGATCATTGCAAAGAATTATAAGACCAAGTTCGTGCCTTAAACGAAATCATGGTTGTTCCCACGCTGCAATTATAAAATCGTTTGGAAGAAATGTTTATGAAATACTTATGATGGAAACCTATGTGACATGTAATTATTTCCAGATTATCTCTTACTTTTCCATGCTTTAATCGGAATGAAAAATTCTTGAGAATGCTAGGAGGCAACGACGCCCGGAGAGCAGTGAAAAAATTAGTATTTATGGCAAAATATTTTGCTTACCGTTTGTAAAACCTATGGATTACGTTCTAAACAATGGTAAAATTATGGTCACAATACTTAAGCTAAAAAATGGTGTCCTTAATATACATAATTGTCATCTGAAATGACAAAAACTGAAACTAAATTTCAAATTGAATAACAGCCTAAAAATTAAATGCAGGCACAACTCAACCAAGTTGCTGGTAGTCTCATTACTGCACAACATCAAATACAGCAATTGCATAGAATGGTTGAATGACCGTTCACCTACGTTGGCGAATTTTATGGCTGAACTTCAATGAGTAATGAAAAAAATACGACAGATCAAAAGAATCTGATAAAATATTTTCCATCTTATTTGGCATGAAAATTTTCATTTACTGTTGCATTCCATTCTGAGTTTGAAATCATGGAGATGAATTTTGCCGAAAAATGTCCGCGTAGCACGAACCGCACTCATTTTCTTTGGTATCCAAACAGGAATGCTTTTTTCATCAGCGGCAATGATTCCACATTACAACACTGAGAAGGAGATTCTTCTTACTTGACTACAACTAGAGGATGAAAGTCAAGGGTAACTTACTTATCTACAAGGAAAGATATAAGACATAAAAAGAGGGGAAAGGCATATAAGACGTCACAGGCAAATACGAGCAGGGTGGGGACATAAAGGGGAAACGGACGCAGTAACAGGCGAAGAAAAAAATACGAGAAATGAGAAAATCAAGGGAAAACTAAAAACGGACAGAATAAGAACCACATTTTTCCCAAAAGAGTGGGAAGGAGCGAGTGGGGAGAAGTAGGAGGGTTGGATGAGATACGGAGAGGATGAGGGCGCGAAAAAAAATAAAAGACGACTACGGCCCGTCGTAGATGGCGTCACGACCCGGGTAATGCTTCCCCGGGGACTTGGTTTCATTTTTATATGCATTTTTTATTTATTCACCTGCCTCTTCACGGCGGAAGGGAAACGGGTGGGAAAGATACTCGGGGGAGAGATATGGGGGGTGGCGGCTTTAGGGAGGGGGAGGAGAGATGGATTTCAAAAGTGTGGGAAAGAACACTCCATAGGTGGGAAAGACATGTGGGATGCTGGGAGTAGGGGTGTGGAGTTGGGAGGGGAAGATCGGAAGGGATCGGGCCGTGTGTTTTTCGGAGCCCTGGAGTGAGAGGGGAAAAAGTGGAATGGGATCTGGAGGAATGGGATGCTGTGTGCTTTTAGGAGGGCTCTTGGAGAGAGAGAGAGAGAGAAGGGGGGTTAGTCGGTGGTGGCGGGAGTTGGGGTGAAGTGGAGATGGGGAGTTGGGTTGAAAGTATATTCGAAGGGAAGTTAGCGGGTTTGAGAATGGGGGCAAATCGAAAGAAGGGCTCCCTTGGCTTCTCTTTGTCTTCCTCTTATTACGCCCCTTTCCCCTGTTTACTTTGCCTATTAATTTCTTCAATTCCCTTTTAATCCTAACGCTTCGCCCAAACAACTGATTTTAAATCCACACATCTCTTCTATTTCTTTTATTTTGTAGCTAGAATATTAAGTAAACTGAGAAGTTTTTTTAAAAGTAATATCAATTTCGGAAAAATGTATTAATATAACTGATATTTTTACATTGCAGCCAAATTTAGAAATTTTTTGTTGATGATTCAAAAATGTATTATTTACGATTATTTACGACCAACGAAATTTCCCTGGAGAAGTACACAATATTTTTATTTGCTATAGCTCCGTCTTGGCTGAGACACAACAATTTCTTAAATGACATACTTCTTGTAAACACCGAGATGTATTTTTTTCGAATCTTTGGCATAAATATTCGCATGATTTTACCTGCTAAGTATTTATTGTTTCTATTTACTTTTATTTTCAACTTTGTTCAAGTATAACCAGTGAGCGGTCTTTACTTAAGATAAATGTTCTATTCACCCAGCAATTGCCAAATTAATAGCATAAAAATTAGCCGAATTTGAAGGTTTTCATGCAAAAATATCGTTTCACCAATAATTAAATTTAAGACAAGAACGAAAGAATACGATAGATAAATAAGGAAAAGTAAAAGCCAAGCAACAGAAAACTCGCAAGGTTAGACGAAGTGTAGCTGCAGATCCAGTATGAGTTTCAAATATTCGCTGCTTAAGTACAGTTTTTCTTATTTCGAACAAATGAAAACAGCAATGGCCGCATTGCATCCATACACTTTAGCCACTAATAGTAAGTTACTATTGAAAACCCGACAAAGCTTCAGCCTTCGAATTCATGCGCTGCAGTTGAACTTTGTACATCACTCGTTTATCCTGCTAAAATAAAAGTTATGAATAGTTTCGTGTTACTTCAAATATGGGTTTTTCCGATAAATTGAACATCTTTTCACACCTTTTGACTTTTCCACCTATGTTTAACCACCCTCTAGGGTTATGGATTGAAGTCCCGATAAGATGCATCCTTCATCCTAAGATACAGCGTACATCCTTCCGCTGCGATCTTCTAGTGAAGGGTATACGTACCTCCTCTCATCATATTCCGTATTTCGCCTTATCGCCTAACTTCTCCGCCTTTCTTCCTCTCTCTCTCTCGCCTCTCCAAGCTTTCACTCCTCTTTTTTTATACAACCTCCGCAGCCTTATGTATCTCACAGTTTCTACCATATATGCTCTCCCCCTCCTTGTGCGACCCCTGAACCCCACGGTACATCTCCACCACGACCAAACTCCTCTCCGTCGTCCCAAAGTGCTGCACTATGATGTAGCAGTGGTATTCCCTCTGATGTGAAATTTAAGAGAGAGCTAAAGGGTGTGGGTGGGAGGAGGAGAAGGGTGTTGGAAGGGCATGGATGCCTGGCTAGAGCGTTCGGGGGGTGGGAAGGAAGGGAGACGAGAGGTGGGGAACGGCGGGAGAGAGTTTAGTGGTTTCCCCCCGCGCGTGATAGAGCGTAAACCAGGTCTCATCCACTATATTATATGCGAGGTTTTAAAAACGTGCTCTCCGGTGGCAGATGAAAAGGTGTTTGCGCGGGAGGAAAGGGATACGCCGACCGGAATGTTGAGGGATATTAAGTGAGAGGTTCACGGGAAGGGTGAGATGAGGGTTTTTTATATAGATTGGAAAAAGGGTAGGATGGAGCGAAAACTGCTCCCTCTCAAGGATGGAGGAAGGGAGAGGAAAAAAGTTAGAGGGAGATTTGTTGGGATGTAAGAAGAGCCGAAATTAGATTAAATGGGATGTGAGCGAGGATATTTTAATAAAGACCGGAGAACACGTTCGATTTCAAGACTGCCATGGGGAGAAGCATTACGTGCGTAAAATGTGGCGGAAGGTTAGCTCTCCATAAAATATAATTATTGCCTATCCGTGAGCGAAAGATTCATTTCACATGAGAGGACACTGAATCTTCAAGTAACAAGTACTCAGGGCGGTAACTTCTAACGAAAATTATTACTTGGTCTCAAGGCTCGACCAGCGTTTTAGTTTCCTAAAGGTTAAGCAACATATTTTGTTCCCGGTAATTAATTAAGGTCTACACTAATGTATCAATCAGATAATGCATTTTAACATCTTGGTAAAATATAAAAAAGTCATGAGATTTTTAACACATGACTCCAATATTTTTAGTCAAACTAGAAGAGTTTAGTCGACTCGAAGTTTTAAACCTGTACTTTTTTTAGACATCATGATTACGATAGCAAACATGATGCACGAAAAGTGTTCAGATTTAGGAATAAAATGAAATGGTATCTTCAAATACAGGTTAATCACTTTAACTACGCCCAAATCTATGCATAGCATTGCTGATGATTGAGGTACAATAAAGTGTAATGTATCAATATATTTCTATAAGTATATCCATACGCATTTGCCCTATTTGCTCAGCTTGCTCATGTAAAAAATCTCATGTGAAATCATGAAAGTATTCCGTATGAAGCACAAATGATCCATTCTAATCCGCACGAGTACTAATCCGCAATAACGTAAGGCAGGAATGCATCCTTGGAAAATTTAACGGATAGACATTTGAAGACATTTATTACTATTTTTAAAGAAATAATGTAGTATACTTTAAATATATTGAAAAGTATCGTGCTCTGGCCACATAAATTAAATCTCTGAGTCAATACAAGATTTTCATGGATGTAAACTGCAAATACGCTTTTGTATCCATAAACTAGTCTTTTAGCATGACCAAACATAGAAATACATCTTTCTAGGTCAAGTCTGCACGTGATAACTATGGAACAGAAGACAGGATACTAGAATAGGAACAGTAACAAAGCAAATAATACTATTTAACCTGAATTCACGCATGAGAAGTTTCTTTTATAACAGAGTTGCATTATGGTAAAAAAAATATTTCTTCCATCCCTACGATAAAAATGACCGTCAAACTCTAAATTAAAAAGAGATAAAAAATTAATTATTTCAAAACTAGGATACAAAAATAATTACCGCACGGCAAAGGCAAGAGAAAATTTCTTTCTGGCACTAACTTTCTAAGGTTTGAAAACCATTCGTAGGATCCTGCGCTTCTGAATTATGCACACGCAAAATTACAACGCTGCACTATCCTAGCCTTAAATGCATGTTTTTAGCTTGAGTTGAAAAATATTACATCATCATGACAGGTGGTGAAAAACAACATAAATTTGCCGTTGGCCTCTACTTATTTCTTATATTAGCTTTGAGGCCGTTCATAACGGTTCACAATCTTGCGAATATCACTTCCAATGATCATGACATTCATGCCTGGTCCAAGACCGAAAATTCCTCGCATGAAAAATGATTCCCATGAGCATGCAATCAAAATTAGAACATATTCTATTTTTGATCCATTATTCCGTGAGTGATAGCATGGTACGAGCGCACACATCAGTCTTTTTTTTAAGCGGGTAGAAGAGTATTTAAATGGAACAAGTAAATACGGTTCACTCGTTGTTAAAAATCTTAGCTTACAGTTAGCCAGAAACGCTAGCTAATTGGAAAATATCAATATTATGATCAAACCGTACATAAAAAGATGTACTCTTGTCAGCGGAAATAGCTCCTCTCGTTGTAGCGAGTAATCTTTCATAATCATGTAAGGTGAAATAAAATTCTGTACTTAATTGCTTCAATTTTCTTAAAAAATATCCGCATCTCACAGTCTTTTAATAACAACTGAATCAGGCTTTGCATGCTCAACCTTTTTCTATTTCTTCTCTCTATCTCTTCAAGTTTTTGGCGAAAAAATTGTGGCTGCCATAATTGTAATGAACATGTAACAGTAGATGCGAATTAAACATTACCATCATTAATAAGTCTACGTTACTTCAGATTGACCTAAATCTCAGTCTCTATACAGCTCTCTTCATGGATATTATAATAATTATATACACTATGACTTCTTTCATCAATCACGTAGGTATATAATAAGACGTAAAAAAAATATATTCCGACAATCGAAATAGCTGCGTTGGTCGGCAATATCCCGTAATTCGATTTATACTATCGATAAGTCTTCCAATGCAAATCCTTTCGCGCATAAAATTAATGGAATCAATGCACATGATCATCTGCCGGGTAAACGCTCTTATACGGAAAACGTTTAAGGCTATCGCCTGCATTCATTCGAGAGTTAATGCCTGAATGGTCATGCAAATAATCATTCGCCGAGTAAAACGGCCTTACCTCTTTCCTTTATCCTCCTCCTTTCTCCTTCTCTCCTCTTTGTTTTTCTCCTTAAAATCATTGGCATGAACCAATTATCTTATACGAGCTCTTCGTTTGCAGTTCACCCTATTCACTGGTCCCACGATGCATCAGAGAAAATCTGGAAATGAGATGTCTTCATGAGCCCATCATCCCTCAATATGTGTATAGTCTATAAGAACGCTCCGTCTTTGATTCAGAAATAATACAATATTTCATTTTTCTCCTTTCCTCCTTAGAACCTCTCACTAACACGGTCAACCCCTCTAAACTTGAGCAATCATCTGAAGGTACATATTTGTAATGCATTTTTATTGTCTCATCTCCCGTGGATATTGTTGCCCAGGCCTCATAGTTACATAGGAGAACGCTCAATGTATTTTTAAAAGTCTAAGTAATTCTTGTAGTTATTCGATAGGAAGTTTGAAAGACGAGGGAGATAATAGTGGCGCTCTGTACTAACCGATAAATCTCACATATCGTCCCGCTGACATTTGTCTCATTGTCAGCATGAACACCGTATGAACAGGAGAGGTCGCTTTTCAAGCAGTAACTAACGGGTGCTGAGAAGCGTTATGCGTGGGGACAGCAAAATTAGGACTCCTTCCAATCTCTATAGAATATCTTCCCCAAGCCGCCGATCTTGCCATCAACTGCCTCACTCTCTCACCTCTCACCCCACCCCGACTGAAAAAAAAGGAATACAAGTCTCTCGAGGTTTCTTAAGGGCACTTTGGCAGATTTTAGCCCCAGCCCTATGTATATGCATAGACTTGTCTCACGGCTTATCGATACGAATTCCTTAAGTAAAGAAACGCGAACTTAAGGGTATGGTAAGGCGTTAAGAGAGAGAGAAAGAGAGATTATCCTGGAGGAACGTGAGAATTATTCGGATGCGTCGTAAGCACTAGGGTATGATGCGTTTTCCTTCAGAACACCCAGAGGATACGGATTGCTACCTTTCAGAACGTGAGGAGAGGACGAGAGGAAGGGCACATCTTCTCTCATCTCTCAGATGGTTTACCGCTGAAGAAACACTATACCGTCTTTCAAAATCTGTTACACAACCCCTCGGGCAAAATAGACTTATATTGGGTATCGGAAAAAGGATAATATTTTCGCGAACGCTCTAGTGACATTTCCGTTTGGTATAGACTTCTACTACCATCACCGATGCTCGTAAAAGTGAAAAATGGAGTCAAAAACAATCTCCCCCCACTTCTGCGACGAACTGAGGGAGTAAGGAAGTGAGCACTCGTCGGTCGACGAGGGAAATTCATTTTCTTAATGGAAGGGGATTATCGGTTTCCTCCCCCTTCACCGGATCCTGCCCCAGCGATGAACTGTATTAGGAATATTTGTTTCGCAATAAATTATTCCGTTCCCGGCGTTCCGATTAATATTCAAATGGGGGAAGCCATCAAAACACCCGAGGATTTAATTTGGACTGTGCGGTGCATTGAATCAATTATATTTTATGATTGTGAAAATTTACCCCCACCCCCCTCCGCTCAAACTTTTACGAGCAACCACTTTGAATTGAGCGGGACCGAAATTAGCATTCATTCCTCATTATTGCCTAAAAGCCATTCCTCAAATGGATTCACTTCATTTAACTGATTTAATGCGCACCCAGGGGAATTGGAAATGAATGGCTAGGTTCCCGGTCATTTCGCAGTATTTATCCCATTCAGTCTATCACTATCATAGGTGAAGTTCGTAAAACTAGATGCAGCACAATAATTCCGTATTGCACAATCAAGGGAAATAAAATCGGCGCCAATACCAGAAATGTCTTTAATGAGAATTTTATGATGTTGAAGGGGAAAAGTTGATGAAATAGATTTCTTATCAAATGCTACCAAGGCTGCACGACATGTGGATTTTAATCTCGCATAGCCGTATCAACTTTACTGCAACTAGTATGTCAATATATGGACTTCGCGATGCAAGTTGATAATAACGCACCGATATCGACTGACATCACTTATTGTATGATCTCGCGTATCCTTTGATTTCGAGCAATAACGCCACTGTTGCCACCTTCATGTCACGATCATATAGCAATAATTTACTACTAATAATTTGCCCAGCAATTAGCCATATTACCGTAGAGCCTTAAACGCTGCATAGAAAGGACTGTCTTACAGTACAATTAGCCCGAATACCGTCCGCACATATGATGGCACGGTAGATCTTCCCGTACTTTAACGTGCAGGATTAAAAATATATAATAAGGCAAGTAGCTCTTGGCACACAACATCGAAAATTATGAATTGGAAACTATACCTTTATCTTACATTTACTGAACCAACCTTCAGTTTTTTTTCAATGCATGTTGACAGAATAGACATCTGAAAAGATCACAACATATTAAAGCTAAATATTTTATCTGCTATTTCTCAGAGGACTACCAAATGTACTTGTGTAAGCATTGGAAAGCTGTGTGCCAAGCATAACTGCCAACATGCATGGGGTATTTCTGTCGCGATCGTACAAACTCAAAGACTTGTAGGAAAGTTAAAACTTCTAAAGCCCAAAAGACAATTCACGGAAAGCGAGATATTATGTGCGTGTATGTTCCTATGTTCAGTAATGATAATAAAAAATAAAGGTACAGAAAAATTAGGTATCTCATTTATGTAGGCGGGATCGGCGGGATATTAAGCTAGAAAGAAAACGATTGAAATTGAGGAAATACAACGGCAGCCTGTGAAGAAGGTTCATCAGGAGCAGATTCGGAGTAGGTATGAAACGAGGAGCGTACGAACTGGCTGTAATGCAATCATGTTTCAAGCAAATAATTTATCACGGTTGAGTCACGGAAAAATAGCATATTTAATGAATCGCCTCAAGCAAGTATCCTCAGAATATTGTACCGCTGAATGATACAATCACGTTATAGGAACAATTTGGCCCCTAGACAACCACGCTGTGGAAATATAAGCATGGTTTTACAAAAATGCTTGCTTGTCAGTAATTATTATAAGATTGAAAAGATGAGAAAATATAAAAATGTGGAAACTGAAGAAGGGCGACTTCACTACAAAATAAACAGGAATGAAATAAACCGCAAAGGGAGAAAAGCAAGGGAAAATTGGATGAATGATCTATGCGAAGATGTACAAAGCAACCTCACACATGTAAACGAGGAAGTTGCCTACAGAATGGTGAGGAATCACTTCAAGGAAGGGCTCTAAGATGAAATACCACTTGGGAAAAGAATGCAGAACTCTTAAATGAACATGAGGGTAAAGTGAAGAGATGCAACGGATACTTTGAAGAGTTGGACAAAGGAAGCAACCTTAGCACCAAAGTAATCGAAGAGGAAAATGAAGTCAATAATGATGATTTGGGAGCCCCAATCTTAAGATCGGAATTCGATGCAACTGCAAGGGACCTGAGGATAAATAAGGCCTCTGGAATAGATGATATTCCTGCCGAACTAATTAAAACTGCAGGAGAGAAACATTTACCCAGCTGTACAATGCCATTTGCAACATGTACTCTACAGAAGAGATACCCACGGACTGTATTCTGAATGATGTAGTTTTTGGGGATTTCTCCGCGGATACGTGATTGCCTACCTACGTTTCCCCTCCGCTGCTGGAGGCCTCTTCAGGGTAATGAGGGCATGTGAAGTTCATGGCCAATGTAGTGACCACTCACTCAACGTTGAATGGTTATAAATGAATGCATTTTCTGAGTCATATACAGCTAGGGTATCACAGCCAAAATATCATTACCATGAAGAGGCCTCCAGCAGCGGAGGGGAAACATTGGTAGACAACCACGTTTCCCCGGAGAAATCCCCAAAAACTACATTATTCTTTAAGAAGAACGTCATCATCCCAATTTCCAAAAGGAGAGGGCTGATAACTGTGAACATTCTAGGACCATAAGCCTGACGACACATGCCTCGAAGATATTGACAAGATTCATCTATAGAAGAATAGAACGAAAAGCTGAGGAGTTCCTGGATGAGGACAAATTCGGGTTCAGAAGAAACAAGGGCACAAAAGAAGCGATTCTGGCCCTCAGGCTACTTATAGAGAAGAGAATAAATAAGAATCTACCATCTGTGGATTTAGAGAAGGCGTTTTTCAAATTTGAATGAAACTTGATGCTAAGGAACCTCAAAGAAATTAGAGTATCATGCGATGACCGAAGAGTTATCCACAGCGAATATAAAAACCAGGTGGCTGTAATCAAATCAGGATCAAGCAGTAGAGAAGCAAGCATAAATAAATGAGTGAGACAAAGCTGTGCACTGTCTCCCGTATTATTCAAAGTCTACATCGAGAAAGCCATCCAAGAAGTCAAATAAAAGTCTCCGGGAGAGAACATCCACGGCTGGAATATCAGCATGCTGTGATTCGACGACGACATAGCAGTCATGGCATAAGGAGATTTACAGAAGACACTAGGAAATATGAAAAGGCCATTGAATGATATTGGCCAGATAGCACTTGAAGATCAATAAAAAGAAAACTAAGGTATTGGTATGCAGTAGGAGAAAAGAAGCCAAGATAAATGTTAAACTAGGAAAACTAATAGTCGAGGAGTTGGAAGAGTTCTGTTACCTGGGATGCCGAGTTACCAGCGACGGACGAAGTAAAAGAGAAATTGTCAGTAGAATTGCCCAGGCAAAAAGGACATTTTACCAGAAGAAGACTCTACTTACACCAGCAAATACAAGCGTGGAAGTTGGAAAATATTTCATTATAATATACATCTGGAGCATTTTACTGTATGGCATCGAAGCATGGACAATAACAGAAGCAGAGAAGTCCAGACTGGAAGCATTTGAAATGTGGTGCTACCGAAGAATGATGAAGATAAAATGGATCGGCCAATTGGCAAACGATGAAGTCTTAAGAAGAGTGGGAGAAAAGAGATGTCTACTGAAAACCCTAAAAGGAAAACGCGACAACTCATCGGCCTTATCTTTAGACACGATGGCCTAATGAAGACAATCGTCTAGGGGAAAGTGAACAGGAAGTATAGAAAAGGCAGGCCTTGAATGAGATACATGGAGCAAGTTGTGATGGATGTAAAAGAGAAAAATTAAGTTGATATGTAGACGTGGGCCGATAGAAGAACCGGGTGGAGGGCTGCGTCAAACCAATCCTAGGATTGGTGCGAAGGTTTCCGCGGTGTTGTTCAGATGTTCTCTGCATCTCGGGTTCTGCGTCCGCGTTTGTTGACTGGGGGTGACAACAGTTTCGCTAGCCGTCCTGCTAGCGAAAGGAACTTCGACCTGAAGACGCTAGCAGGACGGCTAGCGAAACTGTTGTCACCCCCAGTCAACAAACGCGGACGCAGAAACCGAGATGCAGAGAACATCCAATCCTAGGATTGTTGACAATGATGAATTATTATAACTGAGATTTTAGAAGCGCGACATGTTGAATCCGTCCTATGGGATTAGTTGGGAACGTTACATCAATGACTAAGTAAGGAGCGCCTCTTCTTCGCACCCATCGGCTACGCGCGACAGCAAGACAAAAAGGAAAAATTTTCATGCTTCCAGTAAGAATTCCAAGGAAGCATGAAAAACCTTAATTTTTATCATAGAAGCTCGATCGTAAGACGCTCGTGGCGCTGTTTTGAAACGACGAGTGAATAGACGGAGATAATAAATCGTTGCCAATTTGAATAGGCCGTAAGTTTTTAAATCGTATTGTTTACGGTCAGTTTCGTAGGTACTGATTAGGACGCTCACGAGCAGCGACCCTCCTAATTACTGATTTCCTGAATAATCCCCTAGAAGACTACCTTAAACCCGTAATGGCACGCATTTTGCCCACTGATTGGACGTATTCACGTTTCACGGTAGCGTGCACGCTACACGTTACACGTAATCGTTTATTGTGTCACAACCTTAAGCTCCGAGTACTGTGGAAGAGGTCGCTAAAAATTGAGACCGACAAAAAAACTTTTACGGCAACCAAACACCAACATTTGATTCATTTTTATCGGTTAGAGAATATCCTACTTCCTTAATAGGAATACACACATACATAGTATTACAATCCTAGGATTGGTATACTGCAGCCCTCCATTTCTCCCTATCCTATGCCAGTTCCTTCATTTCCCTGTGGTTCTTCTTCCCCGTATCCTTCTTGAGTTATCCCAAGTACTTGTCTCTTGGTCTTCCTCTCGAGACTTTCCCTTCAATTTTTCCCTCCATTATGCTTCTCACGTAATCGTTGTGTCTCATGACATGGGCAAACCACAGTGCTCTTTCTTCTCCAATTATTCTGTGTACCTCCTCGTTTCTCACCCTATCCGTCCATTTGATCTTCAGCATCCTTCTCCAGCACCAGGTCTCGAAGGCTTCTCTTCTTTTCTGGTCAGTTTTTCCAATGGTCCATGCTTCTGATCCGTGGAGTGCCACTGTCCACACGAATGTTTTCACGCACTGTTTCATTATCTCCAGTCTTATGCTCTTCGAGCCGAGTAGTGGCCTTTTGGCCATCAATGCCGTCTCAGCTTGGGCTATTCGACGCTGGATGTCTGCCGTGCTTCTTCCATCACAGGTGATGGTGCTCCCGAGGTAGGTGAATAATTCCACTTGCTCCAATCTTTCTCCTTTGAGGTGGACGTCGGCGACTATTTTCTCTCTTCCGCACACAAGTATCTTGGTTTTCTTCTTATTGATTTTCATGTTGTATTCCTGGAGCACTTTTTCAATTATGTTCAGTGAGTTCTGAAGATTTTCCTCGTTTCCTGCTACGATAGCGATATCATCAGCGAAGCGTAGCATGTTGATTTCTTCTCCATTCACTTTGATTCCTTTGGTACCTTGTTCTTCTTTTTCTTTCATCGCTTCCTCCATGTACATACATATTGAAGAGTGCTGGTGACAGGTTACATCCTTGTCGGCCTCCCTTGTTAATTTTTGCCTCTATATTTATTCCTTCTTGCGTACGTATTGTGGCCACTTGGTCCTTGTAGAGCTGGTAGATGATTCCTCTGTCATTGTAGTCCAAGCTAATTTTTTTCATAGTATGGGACAACTTATTCCATTCGACATTATCGAATGCCTTCTCCAAGTCCACAAAGGCTATATACAACAATGGTTTGCTCACGTGGATCATTTTCTCTACCATTAGTCTCAGGCATTGTATTGCCTCCCTTGTCCCCCTTTTCTTCCTAAATCCAAATCGGTTTTCTGACAGGATTTCTTCGATTTTTCCTTCAATTCTTCTGCCTACTATCCGAGTAAGGATTTTGGAGGTATGTGACACTAGACTCAAGGTTCGGTGCTCCTCGCATTTCTCAGCCCTTGCCCTCTTCGGTATGGTCACCATTGAGCTCCTCTTGAAGTCTTCTGCAGATTTCCGGATTTGTAGCAATCTTGGATTCCATAAAGTGCGTCTTGCGCTTTTTTACCAAGTGCTTTGATTACTTCTCCGCTGATTTTATCTTCTCCGGGCGCCTTTCCAGTCTTCAGGTCTCTTACTGCTCTCTCGAATTCGCTTCTTAGTATTGCTGGACCGCGGTTGTCTTCCTCCACTTGGTTCTGGTCATGTGTGAATGCTTCTCCTAGGGGTATCGGGCCTCGGTATAGCTCTTCAATATACTTTTTCCATCTATTGCTGATTTCTCTCTCTTCCATTAGCAGTTTCCCATCCAAATCTCTAATTTTTTGCATCTTGGTTTCCTTTCTCCGAAGTGCCTAATAGGAATAAGAAGGGCAAGCAAGAAGCAAACCAATAGAAATTATGAGAATGGGAGTTATTAATTGGCAATCATAATAAATTAATTCAGCGAGTCTGGTAAACGTTTATTGCGTTTTTAATTATTTTCATGATTCATTAGGTAAAAGAATCGCATACCATTTTGTGTACTTTTATCTCGTTATATAAATACTAAAATCACCTCAATGACTTTCTGATTACCGAGAAAAACAATTTTGAAAGTTTACCTACTTCAAATTGGGTGAAGTACCTACCTATCTCAAAAATATTGACCATTGATTGATGCGTTATCACTATTCAGAGAAGATTTTACAGCCAGACGATATTTTCATATTTGTGCTACCTATTCTATTCCTTCCGCCATAACAGATCAGTATCTAGGGGAAAATTCACCACCACTTTCTTTGCGCACGCACCCGCTAGGGGAATCTAAGTCTTTCGTCGCCTCCGCAACAGGGAACTCTTAACGTTTCTCTCTCACAAAGGAACAGCGTCTTTCTTGATTTAGTAAGACGTGCCTACTATCATGGATGGATGATACGCAATAAATTACAAGTATAGGATGGTTGGGGATATATTTGTTGCGGATGTTTTAACAACATAGAAGGCTCTATCTTCCTTAGCACTTAGTACGCCAATGGTTCATGTACAATCTCACGATTAATGCCTCAAGTTCAGTGGTTTACACAAACAGAATGCATTGAGAATAGCTATGGAATACACACTAAAAAACACTCTCGGAGCTTCTAGAAAGCTTTCGTCTGAAGCACTCAACTATATTTATATAACACTTATGGACTTCTGGTCACCTTTCATTTTCATGCATCTAGCTCTCTTCATTTCTCCCTTTGTTACCATATCTTTTAGATCGGGTGAATTACTGCCAATCCAATTACAGTGAATGCAGATCAACATGGGGTTCAACGTTGACCCTATAGGTTCAGAAAAATGTTCACCAAATGAGTTTAAATTCCATCTTACAGGCTAAAGAAAATAGTAGTGATTAAGATATGTTTTCCTTCGACACAGATATTTCTAACATCCACTGGAAACAAATCGGTTCCGTTAGGGAAATCATCGTAATGGACGCAAGAACTGCTCAACAGATCTGCACGCGCAGGTAAACAGGCTGGACAGATAACAAGAACCAGAAAGAGGAAGGAAATGAAGGGGAAGAGAAAGAGAGGGAGAGGAATGGAGAATGAGAGGTGGTAGTATCGGAAGAGAATAATGCATCTTCCGACGAACGGTAGGGAGACCAAATCTGGAATCTCAGTGTTTATTTGCGCTTCGTAGCAATAGCAGTGGAGGAGCTGGTTCTTTTCACTATGGCATATACCTACCCTGCCCAGCCAAGATACGTTGGGCAATCCAAGAGAACCAGTTTTCAACTGCAGGAGAAATATGGGAGGGGGATTCGAATGGGGGAGGAGGGAGAGAGCAAAGCAGGAAGGAAAAAAGAGATAAGATGGGGAGTAAAGGCAATGAAAAGGAAGGAAGGAAAAACAGATACGCTCTGCCGCAAGCCAGAGAATAATCGAAGTGAAGAAAACAGTACTGCTACGCGTGTTAGACTTGCGAGGATTCATCAAAGGCTACAGATTTTCTACCTTAGTTCTACCCTATCTCATATTTTATATTGAAAAACTTATTCAGTTTTGGGAAGATTTCGCAATGAAATTATATTAGCGCTCTAGAATGAAATAATGGTAACGCTGGAAAAGATTGATGACTACATCCTGGTACATTACTTCAGCACAGTTGGTTTTATACTATCTACCAAATCATTCACTTAGATTCATTTATATGTGCCTCATGTACAAGAATCGATTAATTTCATTAATTACCTAGTGATGGTTAGAATAACACTTTTCGGCGAATAGCATCTTCCAACCAACGATAAATTTACTGTAGGAAAATCTACGATCGCTTTCTCCAATTTACCCGTTCTACGCAAGAGCCATGCACACTCTGAACCATATGATATGTTTAGACATGATAAAGTTAGAATAGCAGCTATTCATGCCACAATATTTATTAAAATTCCTCCAACGTCTGGATGGGAGTCACCTAACTAATCATTCCTCCTGTGCAATAAATATCAATCGATACTACACAAGAATATCAATCGATTGCCAGCTAACTTCGATGATGCAGGAAAAGCTTTCAGACGATGCAGAAAATTAATTATGCCTCGTAATATATTCGAAGTTTTCGAATAAAAACCAAAATACGAAGGCATGCGATATCCATTCGAGTTGGATGATTTATTCATCATTAATGTGGTGAGTGAATGCTGCGCAGTTACGCTCACTATTAATAAAAATCCAGTTTTCTCTCTCCTGGAGCATTTCCGTCCAGCCTGCCCAGAATGTAGAACTGCCCGAATGGCTGGCTGGCAATTCAAGTCGAAGGAAAAAGTAAACAGCATGGGAAATTGAGACTGACTGCAATATCACGCTATCCTCATCTCCAATCTCAAAAGAATGCGGCCTGTCTCCGTCTCTCGAAATCCGTTCCTTCCTCCACGCATTCACTTTCCATCAATATTGGATCATGCTTACTTCACACCTATCAAAAATCAAAAGACCTGAGGATCCGTTACATGACTAACATTCATGCTTAATATTACTAACTCAATACGTTGCGTGGAAATTATTCAATCGATTTTCAGCGAGTGGCAGTACCACCACGTTTGAAATACAGGGGGATGAATGTAGAGAGTCAATTATAGCAGACTCTAGTTTAACACCTGGTCACCGGGTAAATATGAAATTATTAGTGATGATTCAGGGCTAGTAAACAAGTCAACTACCCTCACGTGATAATGAACTGAGAGATAGATAGGTACGAAATCAGGGTTGTGTTCGTTTATTGAACTGCATCTCACATATAGAAAACCTACATTGATACGTTCTCATTTTATGGAAAGAGGAGAATGTCAATAGAAACTAAACTTCCCGTGATTACTTTTTCCTTTTTCTTGACCAAGACGTTTCAAATACATATAACATGTCAATAAGACTTAGGCCAAAATCAATGGTTATAATCTGAATATGACTTCAATATTGGCCAAATTTAGGAAAAAGTATTGCCCACCGGTGGCAAATATTTTCGCGTTCAAAGGTTGAAAACCATTTGTCTAAATTATTGATTTCACGCTCGACGAAAGAAACTGGAAAACCGAATATTTGTTCACAACGGACAAATGAGGAAATACCTGCGTGCTTATAGGGGGATTAGCTTCACCTAACAGAGTAAATAAAACTTAAACAAAATGGGTAAAGTGAAAGGAGGATGCTTTATCTAAGTCGTAAATCATCAAATTCCAAGACAGTTGGAAAACCAGAGTAGAAATCCGACTTATCTTACCCCGCATGGTAAGTGAAAAAGAAAAATTTTGTTACTCCTCTATGAAATTCAGCCTAAGCTGTCATAAACACTAGCCATTTCCAAAGCTTCTCAACGCTTTATAGTCATTAATTTTTTTCAGTTACAGCCAACACTTTCTGCGACTCCACATAAAACTATCAATCTTCAAGTTATGTGACACATTTTACGTCTCACTTTGAAAAATGTCGATTGCTCAACCAAAGTGGCAATTCCAATTTCAAGATGATATATACGCTCAAACCGGTGAAATCGGTTTCGTTGAAGGACCTTAGAATTCCTTCGAATCGCCCACCTTTTTTGCCAACGTCACTAAAAAGGACATTTCTTCTCAAATGATTTATATCCGCAGTCAATTATTTAACATTAAACCACTTTTTATTACGTCAGTAACATTTGCACTCATTAGATTATCCATTATTCATCAGCAAACAGACCACTTCTGAGAAACTGTTCATAACTTGAGGTATTGATTATAAAATACTACTTGAAAGTATCGCTTAATTGGAATTGAAGCAACCAGTATCATTGCTATGAGAGCCCAATCAGATTCAACTTATTTCAATTTTTATCAAACATCGTTGCAAAACTTTCTCTGAATTTAGCGTTTATAAGCAGTACTCCTTCCCGAAAGTATTGTATATTGCTTTGAAACGTCCTAGAGGGATTAAATTATTAATGATAGTCTTATTATTAACTTACGAGGCATAAATTAACTACTTGCCTTGATTTGAAAATGATTGAAAACGATAATGACAGTAAACATTCTAAGATCAGAATAAAACTTATAAAAGTAGGTATCTTTTTGGATAAGAGTCAACCCTATCAAGCTACCGAGTTAAAACTTGTAAAATATCTAAAGACAACGCGAACTAAGGAATTGAATAAATGTATCACCGTTTTTTTTTCTTAAAATTGTTCATAATCAGGTAATAACTAGTGGTGTGGATACTTTTTCCAACTGAATATCAAATTGATAATGTAATTTCTTTTTTAAAACAGTATTACTTCAGAAAATTTACCTGAACATCAAAAAAAGTAGAACTGAATCCAGCCTGCTTCTCACGAGAGATTGCTAGTCTGAGAATATCATGAATTCGTACATAAGGAATGAAAAAAAAGTAACGCCAAAACAGATGCGAATCTGCGAAGGAGGCATTGGCATTCTATTGTCCGCCTTGCCCATCAAAAGCATGCTCTCACTCCGACATCCCAAAACTCCCCTCGTGAAGGAGAAAAATAGCGGACTGGAAACTAACTCACCACTAAATATTTCTCACGGCCCACTTTTTTCTATACGGCGAGACCGATAAATGTGACTCTTCCCGGGCAAAACAATAACAGATTAGCGAGTTATGCCGCCGTTTCCATTCCTATCATATGCCCGTTGGTTTTATTCCGATGCCCATCCCGTTTTAACCGTCCCTTCGGACCGTTTCCCCGGTTCAACTCTTTTTCCCGAAACCAGCCATTTTTCCCCACCCTTCTACAACTCCCTCCCACTTTCCAGCCTCAGCGTTGTCGTCCACGAAAGGACGAGATCTCCTGTCCCCGTCCGTCACTGGCGTCGGAGGGCAAACGGGTTTGTCACCCTTTGCTTCCTTGCGAGGGATTCGAAGGGACACGACGGCGGCGGACGAAAACGATGGGCAATGCCCCTGCCGGTCGGAAAAGTGGAGAAGTGGGAAGGGAGGACGATAAATACATCAATCGCCTTTCGTCCCTTCAACGTCGAGGTGGAGAGGCGGACGGCAGCGGCGGAGAGGGCTCAGAAGAGATATGACGGGCCTGGCAGGAATTCGCGTCTCCCAACGAGCGATCGGCGCGAGGATTGCTACGCAAAAGATTTCGCTCTCCTCAGTGGTCTCTTAGCAGGAAGGCCTCCACAGATGACCGATTCATAGGGTCTTTTCTATGTCACTCCTGCTTTTTTCTCAAATTCTTGCATTTTAAATTAAAATAGCAACGCTGGTGGTCGACTAGAATTTTGGTCGGGAGTCCGGATTTGGTCAGTTATATTTGTGAGATTAGATTCTTTCTGATTCAGATTAAAATGAATATTCAGGCGTGTTGGTTTGCATTAGAGATCTTCAATTTGGAAATAAAATGATAGGATTGAACTAATTAAATAAGAACAGCATTTAGTAACAAACTGAATAGTTTATCTTGAATCTAGTGCTATTCAGCAATCCATTAACATAAACTAAAAAAATTCATCTACGTTACCTTATAAGAAATTCTATTTTTAATTAAAGCTCAAAAGAGGAGAGCACAGAAATTATTTCATTATTTAACAATGATATTTTAAAATTAATATGCAATTCAGTTTTGTATTCTGCCATTTGATTTTAATGAAAAATAATTTTAAGGCTTTATGACATTTCACACTTTCAAATTCTCTGGAATTAATTAATTAAAATTTCCCCACCAAACTCAGGACATCCAGAGATTTCTTGCATAAATATATATATACCTTCTCAGACTTACAACGAGAATAGATTTTATGGAAAAATAAGAACGGATAGCTATTTTTCCAATTGAGCAACTATCTACATTGATGACGAATTACATATGAAAAATTTTACGCGCACAGATAAGTTGTTTGCAGTGATGTTGCAGCAATATTTTTTCCATTCTGCCGCACAATATTCATGATTAAATGGGTAAATGCTGCATTCTTCTTGGTTCTTTCTTAAGAGAAATATAAAACACCAGATTTGAAGGTGTAAAACATAGTATGTTTAAGTAAGTAATTTTTCTTCTTTAAGCAATGTATAACCATCCATAATCGTTTCCGTCTTTGAAATGAATATTACAGAATTTCAAATCCGAGCGGCAAAAATTACATTTATTTTCTTTCGAGAGCGAAAAACCCAGAATGAAAGAAAAACACAGCACCAGTATAAGCAACGCCAATAAATACGCGTCAATCGCAGCGAAAGAAAGCATCCAAATTCCACTTAAAATCGAGCGCCGTCAAACTATATTTATGCCCGCGATTCAAGATATATATTTTTTGCTGCGACGTTTTTGTCCATTGCCCTCGGGTCTTTTTTGTGCGTTCCCACTCCCGTCCCCTCCCTCGCCCACCTGCGACTTCTCATCCCGGCTGACCCGACTTCTATCTTCAGCGGATGGGGAAAAATGGGCTGGGAGGAAAGGACGAATCCCTCGCCCGCGTGAACCTTACCCCATCCATCGCCCTCCATCACGTATTTTTTTTTCTTTTTTTTTTGTCGACCGAGACGTGTTCTGCATGTCCGCAAATATTTCGGATGCGATTTTTGAGTCGGAATACCGGGCGGAAACGGGGGAAGAGAGAGGGTGGACGCGTCACCTCTGCGGCAGCCACAACCGCGCACGTGAAGCTTTGCTAACTCTCGGCCCTCGCAGAAATCGTTCTTCGCGGGGGTCTGTTTTTTTTAAGGGGAGACCAAGCCAAAGCCTCCAATGATTATGTGGCATGTATCTCACTCTCTGATCTCCTTCCCGACGCGAAAAAGCAGAAACAAACACGCGGATTCGACCATTTGTTTTTTTTCATGCTGTCCCGATCCACACGTCCCTTGAGGGGTTCCCCGGGACAGAGTGTCACTGCCGGGCTACCGAATACCTTCTCTGCCTCCAACCAATTAGCAGTGGCTTCGAAGAAACAGAACACCCCTTATACGGGGGACGTTCCTCCCGGATAGGTTGAGGGGAGGAAAGGGAGAGAGAGAGGGAAAATGTATCTTTCCATGTCTGTCTGCCCTGGACCGTCCCTCTCTAGAAACATAATTTAAAGAAGGGTGTCCGTAAGAGTGAGGTTTCATTCCACCCCAACCCCCTGTCTTTTTTTCTCCAGATTTATTCGCGTTTGGAGACAAGAGAGAGTGACTTACGGCCTATTAGATTCATTCTCGGAACAATGGATGGGTGCGTCGGCTATCTTACAAGACCTTACTTTTCTACTTTCCCAGCTACTTCTGATTCTTTCGTTTAAGAATAACAAAATATATGCAAAAGGCTAGATAACCTTATTACTATCTTCCAAAACATATCCCTAATTAAATTTGATCAACAAATTCAACTTTTCCACCTTTGTATTCACGGTCTATATTTCAACGTGCAGCGTGCCATATTCAGAAGCCCACATCAAACGCAGATGGTACGCAGTACATAAAATTTTCCATGCGTAAACCTCAAGATGACGATACTGAAACCTATTGCGTATTAAAGTTTGTGCTTGGAGCCAAGTCTTTAATTCAGCCAAATAATTTTTTAATGTCCCTATTCATTTCAATTTCAACAAATTTCATGGCCGATACATTGCATTACAACTATTTTCAACCATAAAGAGCCCTATTCATGGAAAGAGGAATGAATCTATTAAAAGTTTTAAGACAATTATTGAGTCTTATGCAAAAGTGAGAATGGTAAATGGTAAATTGTTCTTACCGCGCGAAAAAAGCTTCGGCACAATCTCATATTTCAGTTTTTATAAATTCTTACTCTGCAAGTCTTGTGGATATGTAATCCTTTTTATTAAATCGATACATAAAAATAAATTAAGTGCAAAAAATGCATCATATTTTATACAAAAATCTCATAACATTTTTTTACAGGAACGCTATGTAATGCCATTCAAGTATTTCGTTTTTTAACGACATGCATCAGAAAAAAATATGCATACAAATTTTTTCGAAAACATGCTACTGAATTAGAAAACTCATCACTTAAGGCAGAAAATATTAGAAAAAGGGAAAAGGTCTTAGCTATAATTTTTAATGTCACAGCAAATTCTACCGCCCAAAAAATATTGATGAATTTAGAATGAATTAAAAAATTAATGAATTTAAAAATGAATGAAATACTAATGAGATTCAACTTCTAGACTTAAATATCTACAAACACTAACCAGGTAGCCGAGCACAACAGGCGAAGACTTTCCTGTATTATTTACAGACACATTTCTATATTCAGCGTATTTTTTATATTAGTTCGGGTAAATTTCCATTAAAAGCTATCCGTTTAACCAACTTAGAGACTATTTTAATAACCCTTTCGTCATAGCTCAAGGGGATAATCTCGGTGTATGAGATACGATTTCCGCGATGCAATAAAATAGGACGTAAAACCTTCGGATTTATGGCAAACACTGGATTATTACTTCAAAAATATCGAATGCAAAGCACTAAAATGAAATGACTAGGCCATAATCCCGTGGATATAATCTTATTTTTATCAGATGTCATAAACAACCTTTTAGTCGTAGGATTAAACTACTTTCTTCCAGGAATTTTCTCGTAAATTGCGATTCATTAAAGTTAAGGACGGCTAAGTGAAAATCGATGTATATACTAATATACAGATTTTACGATTTATAAGGTAGGATATTATTAAAGCATTATCAGGGAGTTAATTTCATCGGTAATATATACTCGCAAGCGAGTGCATGATTCACATACCTACCGTTCCTCATTAACTCGCCAAAGCAACTCTCGTCATAACTACCATAAACCATCTTATGAATGAAAAATTACCACGGCATTATTGCCACGAATTTTGAAATAATATGTACGCGTAATTGCTGAAAGTTTCTATATGTATTAAAAAGAATTCTTATGGAGTTGTAGTGGTATAAGGATAAAAATGCACAATGAGGAATGGCAAGCAGAAATTAGTCGTAAAAACTCTAGTCACCACAAAATTTAATGCTCTCAAAATAATGCGCTTATTTTATATTTGAGCATAAAGATTAACATAAACATCCGTGAGCGTTGACAAACTCCTTGGTGAAAAGAAAAAAAGGAATGAACGATGGGAAAGAACGTTGTCCCATAAAACAGAGGGCCTGCCAAATAAATTCGAAAATGAAGGATCTCAGTGGAGGAATAAAACGAGGTGACAATGAGGGGAGAAAAAACTACAAGGAGGGAGAGAAAGATATACGTTTGGAGATGGAGAAGCCGTGATAGCGAACTAAGTGTGTCTTTTATTACGCCTTCGGAAAGCCGTATGGAAAAAGTCCACTTCAAGGTCATCGGCGTCCTTTCATCTGCCTCGCATGACGTCCATATCATTCCTGGAGTTGACTTTCTCCCTGGCAAGTACCAAAACTTCAACTTGAATTTCCATTCACACCCCGTCTTTCAATTCAACTCTAAAGCTCATCACGTTCACCTAAATGATTTCGCAGCGACTAGTTCGAAGCCAATTTACTCGGACACCACAACAAGATTTATTTTATTCTGTCAATATTATTTTTCTCTGTCACTATGGATTTCCACACAGTTAAGCCTGAATCCTTCGAACTACAACAAGAGTATACCCCAGTAGTCAATCCGAATTTTGACAGAGGTATGAGCTTAGATCATAATGCATTTTCATAAATTCACAGCAAGAGTTCATGCATTTCAATTGCCTACTATATTTTTTTTGTCATTTTTTAGCCCATGTTACTTCCAGGTAAAACTTCAGTTTTAAACTCGTGGCCTTATAGCAATTCACTCACTCTCAACTCACAAACACCTGACGAGTAAGAATTAAGATTGACCCCTATCAGTCATTTCTTTATCCATTCCTTTTCAGATTAGCGAGGGCTAGTGCCTACAACCAAAATATGCACTACTTCTTTCAGCCAACGCAACGCGAGATGAGTACGTAAGCACATCGCAACGGAAGATCTATGGTTAGGCAGGAGCAATGAGTTGCGTATCAGGTAGATTTGTCATAATAAAGTTTAGAGTTTGATATCTCCAAGGCTTTTACAGCACTCTACGAAATTAAAACCACGATACTTGAAAGGAGGCTACGATAATACAGATACTTCGAACCGGAAGAGAGCATCAATAAACTAGTGCCTAAAAAGGTCAGCAACTTTCTGATGGATTTAAAAGCTAAATCTTAAGGTTTTGTTTACTATCCGTTTCTTGCATAAATCAAATTATTCCGACCAAAGGCAAGATAAAATTTATTTTGTGCAGAGGTACTCTACAAAAATTAATTGACTTGAAATATGAAGCCTGTATTAGAATTCACGTTGATCATACAAAGATAGCTTGTACTTAGCATTGGCACCGGATGTAATTTTACGCAGCAGCCTAATGGCGGGAGTCAATAGCGTAATTAAAACTTCTTCATTCATAAATGATTGACATGGAATATTTTTCCACACTTGGGAGTATGAGAAATTAAATTTAATCTAATGTACAAACACGTTGGGTCATCAATAATTATTCTAGCGAACGTTTCCTTTTCAACCCACCACTTTCCTTTGCATACACTTACACACTTCTAAAGCTAAACGGGAGAAGTGCAAGGTCCTAGAAACGTGTAAACTCTAATGCCATGTTCTCCCCACACCCTTTCACACATTTCACGTCAGACTTTCCTGCCTGAGCGATCCTTACCCTCCAGCTACACATCCTCGCCATTTAACCCTTTCTCAGACCCACGCCAACATCGTTCCCTTTTCCTTAAAACCCA
This sequence comes from Platycnemis pennipes, assembly GCA_933228895.1. Lineage (NCBI taxonomy): Eukaryota > Metazoa > Arthropoda > Insecta > Odonata > Platycnemididae > Platycnemis > Platycnemis pennipes. The sequence continues at coordinate 120,156,787 of OW121850.1, forward strand.
GTCTCCATCCATTAACACGGACCATCTCACGCCCTTAATCCTTCGTCTCGGTAGCATCTAATTTCCACGCTAAATCCAGCGTTAAGCGAGGGAGGAGGGGGGGGGGGGCTGGAGAAGACTGAGAGGCCATCATCTCCACGGACACATCATTTAGTCGCCCTTTACACTTGCGGGCGTTTATTTTGGCACGGGACGAAGGAGTGATGCGAGGCTGACGAGCAAAGGAGCCCGGCAAAATGGGTCGCTTTTTTCTACGGCGCGCCAATTGGACCCGATCCTCTTTCTCGAACCTTACGAGGCACTTGCGCTTCGGAGATCAAATTAATCGAAGCAGAGGCGATTGTTATTGTTGCCGCTCGGCTCTCGTCCACTTGACGCAGTGTCGATTGGGTTACGTAGTCATTTTGATGGCAGGTGTGGTGAATTTGCCCGCCTTAACGGCCGAAACATTAGGCTAATTAATCTGTTAATGGAGGTCTAACCAAGTGGGTCACAGGTAACATCGAAACCCAACCCTGTTTCAATGGAAATGGAGACACGCTAAGGATGTGGACGCGGATGACAGATCAGTCAAATCTTAGTTTTTATTTTAAATCAGCATATCGTGAGGTACGTTAAATCCGCTCGACTTTAAGGACTTCATCATTTGAGTCATACGTCAAAGAATGATCAAAAGGTCGTGAGCGAACCATATACGCTGAGGTGAATAAAAATGCAACGCTTAAAAATCATTCGTGAGGAGTAATAAAGATCGTCTTGCTCAAGAAATACCCCACAATACAAATTATTCATCACAGTACAGTTCCATAATTTGAGAAACTATTACGGTTGCTCAAATCACACACTTAGGTCGAGTTGCTTCCTTTTAAATAATACTCAACCTTCAAAATTTCTAGTCCCCCCCTATTCTTTTTACTACGTAAGACGTCTCAACCTATCGTCAGTTCCTTTCATTAGCTAGGTCCCATTAGGAGTAAAAGATATGTGGGATGATCCGGGGCTCTCCTGAGCATTTCTGCCGTACCTCCGAAAGCCAGAATCTTATGCATAAGTGATGTATATAATCGAACCCACATTCCCCGAGAGATGGCCGGTCAGAAAGAAAAGGGACAAATAAAATCGGCATAAAAAACAGGAGAGACCTCCGCGAGATAATTGGGCTCTCTCACTACCTAACCAGGGAGATACCGAGAAACCAATGGGACAGATTCTTGAGTTTGAGTGATATCGAAAGAAATGTGGAATTATTAATGGGAGCTCTGAGAAAGATTTTTTTCCAACCGTCTCGTCTCAAACCCGAGAGATTGAAACGATAAACGAGCCACGGCAGGAACAGGAAGTGCTTCCAGGATTGGGAGAGTTAATTAGGCGTAGCGTCCGAAACATGGAATAGGAATAGTAGCCAGAGTGTAGAAAAGATTCGAAGCTCGACATTAAGAGAAAACTGGAGGATCCAGATGGACATTGACGGCGAATCGGAAAGAATTGTCTATCCGTACAATCTCTTTCGGCCTAAAGATATCGGCATTCATATTCGCATTTTTATGGTTACTTATGAGACATCTCACAAACAAACAAAGCCGTCATCTTAAGTTCAATAGAGCTTAAAACAGTTGTTTAATACCATGCTTATATGTTTATGATGGTAAACGGGGAAGCAGCCTCTGATATTCTTCTCTATCAATGTAGGATCTTTTTCGCCGTTATTTTATACTAGCGCGCCAATGTTAATGAAATATTCATTTTTTTCGGCCCCGTATTAGGTTACCAAAGTATATTAAAAGAAAACATGCGAAGTCTCATTTTTGTACTTCATTAAAAGCATGCTTTGCCCATACGTGACAGTCCTCATTCTAGATGTCGCTAGTACTTGGAAAAATGTTCTCCACGGTGATCGATAAGTACTTATTTCCAGATTTTCACCATCAATAACTGTATTACAAAATTTCGTAGCATTTGTGTGATTGCTATTTTTCCTCATTTAGGAAAGCACAGAAATTGACACAACTAAAAATCACTCCAAAAAATTCATTAAATTACTCACAAATAGAAAAAAAAGATGAATATACTATTATTAACAGCAATGAATGACTTTACATTTCAAAATTTGTAATACTCACCAATACTTCCATGCCGAGAAACATTTATCGAGTCAATCATCGCTCTATTACGATGGCAAAAGGTCCTTGTGTAGCGCAGAACGAATCTGAAAATTAACAAAATCCACGTAATTAATGATATACGAAAAAGATATCACCGTCTTACCTTGCTATTGCATCATGCTGGTAAACATGAATAGCGTTAATGTGACAATAGGAAAAAAAGGTAACCAAAAATAGTAGTGTATTCGCCGTCACACATACGAGGTTTTGAGCTTACAATTTTGTACATTAATAGCATTGAATATAAATTTTAGTATGTATATAATACATGATCAGCATCATAGGTATGGGCAAAGACATCAATAATGCAATGCAATTTTTGGTTGCCCTTAGCCCGCTTTATATGTCAAATAGTCATATGCATTAAATAAAACTGAAGTATCTCGAAGTTACACTCACCTGAAAAATGAACTAGAAATCTGTAGGACTGTAGGCAAGAGAGATCGCGCGGAGCAAAGGAGGGGGATTAAAAGAAAAGACAGAAGAGGAAAATAAGAAAGACAAGCAGAAGAAACATGTAAAAGAATCATGGGGGAGAAGGGTGTGAGTTGGGGGAGGAAAAGAAAAGGATCCTTGGTGCCTTAGATACTTTCGGAAGGAATTGACATATGCCCGTGAGTGTGTGTCTTTCTCTGTATGCTTTCGTAATTGGATCATAAATTTCATGTTGCCGCCGTCGGCCCACCTTCGTCCTCCACCTCCCAGCCACCTCCTCCACCCAACTCACCGTGCCCCAACCAACCCCTCGCATTTCCCTACCCCTTCCTCTACCCCCGTCGCCTCTCACCCAACGCTGTCCTCCTAGAGCATCCAACCACCTCACCCTTTGGCCGCCGTCTCGCAGATCTCACTCATACCCCTCCCTACCCATTCCCACCCACCCCCTCACCCATGACCATTCCTCATTCTTTTACCACGCTCCCATACCCACAGTCGCACACACAAAACAACCGATACCCCGCCTCAACCCTCCCCCACACACTTTTCCACTCGCCGCCCTCCCCTCCCATCCACCGCTCGACGGAACACCTCTCTCGCTCGTTAATGGTTCCCTCAGGATGGCAGGCTTGTGTGAGAAGGGAGGGGGAGTGCGGGCTGAGGAGGTCTTCGGAGGAGGAGAAACGTGAGCGAGAGGTATGAGGAGTCCAGGGATGGAGAGAGGAGGGAGGGAGGGCTAAGGAGGCTGCGGAGATGGAGGTGGGGTGAGGTAAAGAGTTAAAAGGCGGAGGACTAAGATGGAGACGAACCAAAGGGTTTGTACAATGTCGAAGGGATTACTCTTTTTTTCAAACCCGAGAGAGAAGGGTGTGTTTGGGGGAGGGCAGGAAGGGGAGGAGTTTGGTGGCTGAGAGAGAGAGAGATTGTGGGCGGAGTTAAAGGTTAAGGAATATAAAAAGAAAAAATACATAATGGAATGGCCGGCGCGTTAAAGTTAAAGATAAAAAGATAAAGCGAGGAATATTCGAGGAAGGAGGAATTATAGACGGCGAGGTTCGGGAAGGCTGCAGTATTTTATGTCTTTCTTTTTCTCTTGGAGGCCGTATGGTTTTTCAAAATGTTACGATTGAGCTCGGGTGAACCCTCGAGATTTGTGGACGACTTTACATAAGTGAGGTCCATGTTTCTCAACGACCTTCCCGGCTCCAAAAGAAAAGAAACTAAAGGAGTAAAAAGGAACCTTAAACTGCAGCCCACTCTAAAATTGACAGATTTTTAGCCTTGATTACGTACACAATTAAATGGCCACTGCTATGTGTCCCATCTAGTCATAATTCCTTTCATGGCCTTCGACAGGTCATATATGAAATAACTACTCGGTAACAGTGTGCACTAAAGGAGGACAGCAGTCACTTTGTGACTGCCCTATATTGAACATGACGTGAAAACTTAAAATTTCTAAATACTTAGTAATGCAAACCAAAGGTTCAGAAAATGGCAAATGAATTTTATATGAAGAACAGTTTGGGTTAAAAATTGTTATTACATTGCATTGATGAAAAAATGCTAAAAGTTGACTAAGAACTCAATTACGATTTGGGAAGCCAGGAATTTTGCTTAATTTACCAACCTGAAGAGGAAGTAGACAAATAAAGTTGTTTTGTATATAAAAGTAGATTTAGAGTGAATCGAGAGATGAGTTATGAGAAACTTGACTAAAATAACACATCTAATATAGATGGAGAACTTGGGTGGGCTCCGTTTTGCATGAAGAGAACTCCCGTTATCGCTACTTCCATTGAATATACAATACACCGAGGAAAGGTTGACATGGAGTCTGGGTGCAGCAGTAATTCTAGTAGAGCGTTATAATTCCTTCAGAAATCGCAAGCCTATTAATGGATTTCAGTCATTTTCGGACGCGTTGTAAATTCAGTGTGAGAGATATGGGATGAATATTTATGATAGTGAAGTGAAAGATTTAAATTTACCAAGAAAAGAAGTATCAAAAAGGTAGATCGACTTAGTTGTGCTGGATAAATTCCACAGGAAATTGGAAAAATCTTTGAGCGCAAGTATCTCTGAAGAGTTTCTTAATTGATTCCTTGTTAATATCATCATCATGTCTGAACAAACAATATGTAACCACAAGTTACTAACATTGCTTCTTAGGCGAAGTTTGAACCAATGACATAAGACGGTTAATTCCGTTATCAAAAGAGAAGTTTTGAAATAGGAGGAAACTTATGATCATAAATTTGAACGTATCTGGAGTTTGACTTCGAACGGGGAATCACATCTTCCAGAAGCATATATCCTAATTAAAGAGAATCAAACGTTACAAGGCTTTTGAAATATAGACTTAGAGTAACAGGAAAAAAAACCCATGCTCAGAATGGAAGGCTAACGAAAAAATTCTTAAGGTAAAAGGGAATAGAGTTGTTGCAGAAAATCAGGAGGGAGCAGAGTAATAGAATGGAACAGGTTCACCTTATGAGAGAAATAGTTTAGGAAAGATATTATTCAAAGGCATGGCTTAAACTGATATACAGAGAAGAAGAGCTTCACAGACATTTAATATAAAGCGTGGAAAACGAAGTATTGACAATAGAAGTTTTTGTATGAGTAACCAGTAAGTAACGTCGCCATAGACTATAAATAACAGCGGCAGGGAGATTAATATCAAGTATAATAAGGAAATTTCGAAGTTAAAATGGTTCCTTAGCAAGAAAACCTTACGAATCCAAACAGCAAATACTTCGATTATATTACCTAGAAAATTAAAGCAATGGTGTGAATCAGGTAATGAAACTACCTCGTATTTCGGTGTGTTTTAAGAAGAGAAAATTAGCTGTACCTACACTGTAGAATAACATCTCCCTTCGTATAATAATAACACAGAACACAAAAAATATAATTTAACCCTCCTCATACCATATTATTGCTCTTTACTCTTGTTTCTCGACGAGATTTTATCATTTCATTTTATGACTAAGTAACACATTTTCTAACATAATTAATATTATTAGAAGCACCGATCAACCTCAATGTCAATACTTTTTTAACACTCGTATAACTTCATGGCCTGAAAATACCAATAATGATCAAATCAGTGCATAAAAAAGAAAAAATTGAAAATTCTTAAATTTATGTGTCATAAATTTCTCTAACCTCACAGAATAAAGTTTAGTGGACAAGCATATATGGTCAGATGGCAATGATATCGGAATAGCTTATGTGCTGTGCTTTTCAAAGAAAAAACGAAAGGAAAATTAGACACGGTAGTTTAAAATAAGCACCAAATTACTACAATCTAAATAAAAACATGTACATCGTTGATCAAGCAGCTGTAATACTAATCAAATTGGAAATTCAATCCCCACATAATTAAATACGTGTAGATGTATTTTTGTTCCTGCAAAATAAGGTATGTTTTCGGTTAACTCACCAAAATTTGTGCTGAATTAAAGTGGTTTTTAGAGTATAGCCGTGCATCTGCAATGAATTCGCATCTTCCCCCAAATGTGCATGCAAAAAGTTTCAAACACAGGCCTTGAAATACGTAATTGGTATCAATACTTCGCCATCGGACCAGCACTTCACTCAATTATTCTTTACATGGCGGTTTTACGGCTAAAATGGTTACAGAAATGATTATCCGAGATTTGAAAATGTTATTGGTGTTTGAGTATTTTGTTGAATTTAACGGTGTTTTTTTCTATAAAATATGAGTTTGCAGCCATGTAAGCCAGGCAGAGGAGTAGCATTTTTCGTTAAGAACCTTAAAAATCTATCTCTCCAATCCAATTACAACGCCTGAACTTTTAGCAAAGCTATGCACTTTAAAAAGAGGAATAACACCACGTTACGGTTAGAAAAAAATAGAAATTTTTCGGAGTAATCGAATAGGTCCCAGGGATTTACAGTTACCATTCTTAGCAACTACTAATTTTCGCATTTTTATTCTTTCACTTCAGTCATAACACTTCTAATCCTGGCGCTCATAATGAAAAAATAGAGTATACTAAAGCCTGGTCTACACGTAACGTTTTGTCGTCAGTCTTGCATGATATGGAAAGACTCAACACTGCTCAAACTTTCGCCCAGTCTTTCCGAAATCGTCATCGAGGAAGAACTACTAGTGACCATAATTGCACTATGTGCTCAAAACCTGAAGAAAAAAACAAAGTTGAAGAGCAATTATTTCCGTATGGACACAGACAATGTGAATTATTAACGCTTGTAAACTCTGAAATAGAAAAGCAGAATTCTGCCATGAGTACGGCCATCAGCCCCCACGAGAGACTTACCGCCATGTTATGGTTTTAGCGACTATCAGTACTAACTATAACTCCTAAACAAGCTTTGGGCCTCATCATACCGGGAACCTCTGAAGCTATATACAACGTTCTGAAAAATGAACATTTAATGATAAGTAAATAAAGCGTACGTATATTTTGCCTTTTGAAAGGAACACTGTTTTATATAATTGTGTGTAGACTTGACAAAAAAATGATAATGTACATTAAGATAAGTAATTGTTAATTTCATTGACAAAAAAGACAAATTTTGAAGCATTTGCTAACTCAAACCAAATATTTTTTTAAATTTCATAATCAGTTAAAAAAAGCGCAATTTATATTTCAAATAAAAAGAAACTGCCAGAATAAAAGTAAAATTAATAAATAAATCAGAAAACAATTTATGGGGATGGCGTAATTTTAGGGATTATTCTTACAATTAGGACAGTACGCCGAAATTCTTGGCAAGATTGAGGAATTATTGACATTAGTATTGATATTTGTGATTTAACTTTTCATAGGTTTAACTTGATTATTAGATTGTGGATCACCCATTGTGCGATTGGAAGGATCTGCCTGATGATTACAAGGAAAACTCTATTGCATTTAAAGCTGCCCTCAAGAAGAACCAGCACAGTTCACAACTTTAAAGTCTTTCGTAATTGCGTCCAGTTCAGCTTCAAGAACAACACCGTTCATAAGCTTCCGTGCAAAGATACTTTGGTTTCCTTTAAGAGCACACAATTTATACGCCACATATATCTCGTACGCATCCAATTCATCATCGGAGCGAACGGCGTTCAATATATCTTCATCCAGTCGAATTACTTCAGTAGTTGGATCAATATCAATGGTGGATCGTTTCCTCTTTCTTGTGATGTAAGATCGGCCGCGTAAGGATGGTGCGTCACAGCTTGACACATTGTCACTGGCAGTTACCGTCTTTCCCTCTCCTTACTTTATTTTCATAACCTTCTATGATTGCCCGTGATCATTTCAGGAGTTGGTCTTCGTCGTTCAGAAGGAAAGTAAGTCAAAGTACCACAAACAAGGTTTTAGACTTTTTCTTTTCAGCTCCAGAGCGCTTCGACGCTTTTATTTTCGTAATTGCGTGATCGTATATTATCGTAAATTACGTAATCGTAATGCGTGATCGTAAATTTCGTAATCTCTCTTGGTGGCAAACTGTTCGAAATGAGTTGATCTTTTTGGTAACCGACTCTTTAGTTGCTTCACGATCCACTTCTTTGAACTTGTTAACCAAAGCGGAGTATGCCTGGTTTTTTTGTCTCGGTTGCTGTAATCCTTTGATTTCACTTGCCAGAGGGAAGGAATACTTTGGTGCGGTTCTATGAACTCCGTAAAAAAGTCGTAGGACCAGTACCGTAGGTCTGATGACACTTTCTTTGGCCAATGCATGTACTAAAATACTAGTTGCAACCTCCAGCGTTGACGAGAACGGACTGGCAGGGGAGCAAAGTTTGACCATTTAGACTGATGCGCGTCTACATGCACCGACTTGTCTGCCGTTTTGCATGAACACAAAGCTCCAGCCCATCTGTCTTTTGCAGGTTTGTCAAACCTCATTCAGTTCGTGCAAGACGTCCAACTTTCCGTCCCCACGCAACGTTTTGTTTGACAAATCCGGCATGATCATGCAAGATTGACGGCAAAACGTTACGTGTAGACCAGGCTTAAGACAGAGTACAGTGTACAGTGATGGAACAAATTACGTGAAGTGTCGTTCGTGCCCCAAATTTGAGCCACTTATCGTCGGTATCTTTTGATTTTAAACCACGTTGCTCATAATTACCTGAGGTGCCCTAATTTAACAAATTTTCTGTTTCTCCCAGCAATCCAGCTCTGGAACAGACCAGCTATAAAATCAATCGTACAAGATCCAGCGATAACAATTGCTTTTCACGAGTGTTGCTTAAAATAACGGTCTTAGAATACTAGTAATATCTGCTACTATAAGTTTGTGCTTAAAACATAGACACACTACGCATCTCAATTAATTCTACAATCAATTATTTACATTTCACTTCACCCCAGAATGAACCAAATAGTTGCTATCTTCATATTTGGATGCCTCGCTCCATCTATGAGATGCCATGTATCAACCGTTTCTTTCATATTTAGAAGTTTTTGCACCTGAGGGCAAAATAACTTTGAAATAAACTAAAAGACAAAATCCAAATCCCAGTGCATATACACCATCGTATGCAATAAAACATCACGATCTTTCAAACCTCACTTTTATGGCTTTATAGCTCCCATCCAATCGCGATTTGAAAGAACCGCGTCATAGTTATTTTATGTATGCAGAAATCTCTTGCTTCAAATTCCAATTCAATACCTCAAACGTTCTCGATCACGGTTATGATCATAGTTCCCGCATTTCCTGCTCCGAGCTGGTTATGACGCTGAAGAGATAATCTTAATATCCTTAAGGCCGGGCTCCACGTCGCCGATATAAATTTCTAAATGTGAAGTTATATATACACTTGGGAACAGGAAAATTTTATTTTCCGAGCCACTGCATACATATATCCCCTTATGCAATAAGTAATACTGTTCTACATTGTAAAAGCGTTTCGACTTCGTAAAGCGGAAAATAAAAAAGTCTTTACAGAGGGGGAAAAAGAGGGAAAATCCAGTCAAGATCAAATAGGAAGATAAAAGAACAACTCGCAACAAAGTAGAGAAAATTTCAGCGAAAATGTAAATAAGCTCGCGAGGGAAAAATGTTAATGATTGGGTTTGGTCGTCGGGACTGGTAATTCATTGGGATGGGCGGGAGACCGTATAGAGAATGGCCATCCCAAGGACCCTGCAAAACGCACTGCCTGATTTGGAGACTGTGAACAGGCGACTCGTAGCAATAATTTTTCTTGCGGAGGGGACATGATGTAAAAAAAGGAAGGGATAAATACAAGAACTCATGGCACAGAAGAATTTATTTATTTTCTGACCGCGGGAATAGTGGGTGCAAAGGTGATATTACATTCAAACCGAGGGGGGTGAAATGAGCCATAAAGCACAACTTGTTTCTAACTACTCCAAGGATGAAATGAGCTTCATTTTACGGCTTTTAAGTAATATTTTGTTTCAAAGTGGCACGTGTTACTCCATAGGATAAGAATATACATACCTACTCAAAATTGTATCCCTGATAACTAAACTTTGAGGAGTTCATTTTTAAAGCCTAGTTGGTTTTACCAAATTCCACTTTAAACCAAGTTTAAGTAAAATTTGACTTGATCTCTTTTACTTTATGTTTTCTCATGGGTTACCAAATCAAAATTTGGATAAGTAAATTGCCCCATTTGATGCTTTAGTTTTCCCCGATTAATATTTATGTATTGCTATAGCGAGATATAAAAAAACGGAAACTAATTCCAGACAGCACAAGGCCCACGACCAGAGAAATCATATTTATTGCACTTCTCATTTAATTTTGCTTAGAATACAGGAAAACTTCTGCATGTAATACTGATGCGAATAATTATAGAAAAAAACTTAAAATACTTCTCAATGCAAATCTTAAACGATGTAAAATGATTCTAAAATGTTATTAATAACCAAAGTCTTTTTCTAATGTTTCCCTTTTATTTAATTGCTAAAAATAAATTAACCTCAAGTAAAATAGCCTCCTCTTCTATTTAGTCCAAATTCGTTGTAAAATAATACGTACTTTTGCGCAATGACGATAGCAGATAATTCATTCAAAATACACGTTTATGTATCATTCAATTATTTAAGTGAATAATGTTTCCTTTCTGGAAATGTTTTTTGGAATTTAATAATAGTATATTTTTATAATTCGTCATTAAGTTCCCACATTATTGAGGAAAAAGCAAGAGCAGCACTTCAAGTTTAAACTTTCCCTTCGCTGTAACATCGGAGAAATGATTATCTATTATGTAAAAAAATCTTTAATACATGTACAATAACAAATCGAAGGAGTTTGTCTACAAAGCCAACATAATTAAGCTTATGGCGTCTAGTTCCTCCATGCACAACTTCATAACAAAGTTAATTCCTCTAACAAGGTTTCAGAATAAGAAAGGCATGGCTCAATAACCTTGGAAATAATCATATGTTGCGGAATAAAATATATTCAGAAAGATATGGGATATTGATGGAAGAACACTTAAACTAGAATCCCAGCGATTAGAAATAAATAGCATTAAAAATAAATGCAATGGTTTGAGGCGTAACTTGATGGAACTCCTTCATGATTAACAGGAAAGAAAAAAAACTTTGCTAGTTCCACAAATATTTATTCACATGCCATATTTGTGGAACTAGCAAAGTTTTTCTTCTTTACTGTTAAGCATTAAAAATATTTTATTCGTGCATTTATGCCTTACACTAGCATTAAAAAGTGAATAATCCCACACAATCTCATGTTATTCCTGATATATTCCTCTATATTTATGAGAAATATATTGCTGAAATATGTAAATACTTAAATGTCTACGAACTGATGAATGATTATAAACGACAAAATTAACTTCATCTTTAAAAAAATCATCACTCAAACAGGTTATGCTAATGACCACACAGGGATTATTAGAGCGCAACGTTGCTGGCGGATTGGTTATCCAATTTCAGGAAAAACAGAAGATTAATTGATGGTTTTCTACCGGTTAGTGTAGGTTTTGCATTCATTCCTCTCACTGCATTATACTCCCCCTACTCTATTTCTCTCTTCATATCGGCGCATATCCTGCTCTCCTTCTTCTCTATCCATAATACCCTTTCTCTTCTTCCTCGTCCTCCTTTGTCCATTATTCTACCAGAATTGCATTTAGGTCACAAATTAAAATAAAAACCTTAATATAAATGTTTTTAAAGTAATTACAATTGAATTCAATGATATGTTTTAAAAATAATTCCATGCTTAAAGCCTAGAAAGTTATTTTACATTCGAGAGAAAATGCACTTGATTAAAAGATAAATTTCTATTGTACTTTAGAGAATATGCACTCATAATATGAATTTAAAAAACATTTTAACACACAAATGCGAATACTTAAATTCAAAATTAGGACTGATGATCCTGGAATGGATCTGTTAATATAAGGTGAAGCAAAGAAATCTCGAAATATTCTCGAACGAAATCAGCCTTTGTTCTATCTTAAGGTGTGGACGTATGATAGCAATACATTGGGTTGATTAGTCTTTTTGTATAAATATTTAAGTGTCAACTCAAGTGTAAAATATAGGTATGTTATAACGCGTGGTAAAAAACAAGTATTTTAGTCATTGAGTTCATTTTCTGTCTTTTTTCCTCGAGTTCAAGCAGACACAGAGCTCTGTCAATTAATGAAATCATATAACCCGTAATTGATAAGGCATCAACACTGCATTATTTCCATTAGTTTCATGGTGTTAAGTGCAGGAATACATACAAAAGAAATTCTGATGAATGAAAATGATTTCAACCTATCTACCTTCTTACTACTTTGCCTGAAATAAGGAAATTAATTATTTTGGCCTTTCATGAGCTTCCCCTGTTCGATCAAGCTGCTAGTAAAATGTATCATGCCTTTCATCTGGCATGAAAATAACTAATTATGCGAAACATCGTTTTTGCCAAGAAAAACTTAAAAAATAAAAATCAGCTGATATAGCTTTGTTCAAATTTTGTTAAATACTTTGAGAATTATGACTGTGATATGATAAGTATACACTCAAAGCGATAGGCAAGCTTGAAAAAATGAGTCCTTAAGAAACAACATAAACATCTTAGATGCAATTATTTATTACAATCATTCTGGCTAAAAACATCGCTATTTAAGCGTTGGACTTAACACAAACGCAATAGATACCGGCAGCTATTGCAATCCAATTTCACCTAATTTCTTTTTCACTTCAATTGCATTGCAGGTAATTTTTTAGTCTGAGAGATAATCCGAGGGGTTAAATTTACACAACACTTTTATAGAAACGAGCGAGGAATCGATAGTGCAAAAGATTTTTGTGAAATATCAAAATACCGTGGCCTCGCGCTGTTGATAGATATATATACATGTGCCCTTCTGCATGGGGGAAAAAACCCTATTGAAACGGGAGGTCCGGTAGGAAATGAAGAATCACGGGCCAGCGACTGTAATTGTGAGTAAAATCTAAAGCGAAGCCAGCCGGGCGCCATCATCATGCCTGTGGCACTGAATTAAGGGGCCATTCCCTGCATATGCATGTCCTCATCGCATTCATATACATGCACATATAAACGCCCACTCCCTCTTTTTTTTCCTCTCTCACACCAACCAGCGACAGGACCCCTTCGTGGACATCCCTCCGTCCCACCTACCCTCCTCCCACCCCCAAAAACGTATGGGGTGGAGAGTTACACAGCGCCGATTTACCATACGCACACACAGAAAACGGCACGAGGGTGGGGGGGGGGGATGTTGTTTGGCGTGGTGGAACACATATGCAAATTCTCGCTGCTCAGCGTTATTTACACCCAATGACGAATGCACGGTCGAGAGGGAGAAAAAATTTAAAAGGCACTGAACAGCCAAGGGGTGGGGAGATGCGATAGAGAGAGAGAGATACACCTCGCGAAAAAAAATGAATGGGCTAGCGAGGGAATGGGAAGGTACGAACGAGGTGGGAGGTAAGCGGGGAAGGTGTAGGAACTAAAAAAGTGAGGGACGAACCTCACCCGCTCCCGTCCACATCTCCCTGCCGGCCCTAACACCCCTCCGGCGTCACGGAGAGAGGCACCCGGCCCTATAACCTATCGCACATGGCGTAGGACTTCGCGACCCGCCGCACCCCCTTCCCCCGCTCCACACCCTTCTCCCATCTCCCCTCTCCCTCCCACCCGCACTAATGAAGCGTTTGACCAATCAGTTGATCAAACAATCAATCAAGCCCAGGGTACCAATGAAGGAGCAGCGCCGTGATTCCGTTTTTCATTTTTTTCACCCCACCCACCCCCCTCGCCCTGCCTTCCTCCCACGCACGGCCGCTCTCTCGTATTTTTCATGAATGTGTGCTCTCCGCGAGAATTTTTTTCTTTAACCCATCTCCCGCCGGAGGAAGGTGGGAGGGGTTGGACGACAGAGTGAGAGGGGGGGGAGGGACCGGTCGTTTTTGCTTTTGTCACCCTCCGCTCAGTTTTTTTTTACATTTAGTTCTCCCTCCCTCCACGCTCCTTTACCCTTTACCCTCATTGTGACTCCCACCCCCCCCCCTCCCTGTTCTTTTTTGTTACCTCCGACACTCCCCTCTCAGTCAAAAAAAAATCACACACACACACAGTGTGCCCACACCAAACCCCCGCTTCCCTCCCCCGAGGGCAGTTTTCGGAGTTGTTTTCTCTCCCGTTAGCAGTGAATTTTTATCCGATTCGCGTTTTTGTCCGTTTTCACGCTCTCGCCGTGAAATATACGGTAAATCTGGGGGTGCGAGTGCTGGATACGCCCAGAATGGCGGTTTTAGAGGTGGCAACAAAACTGCGAGGATGGATATCTCTACCAAACTGTTCCTTTCCTCCTCTCTCTCTCTCTCTATTTCCCTCCTCTCTGATGCTCTCTCTACCACTTTACAGATCCCTCCCTCTCTCTCTCACCACCCGGCTCATTCCTTTTTTTCTGCCGATACGAAACCAGAGATTTTTCGATGGGACGGGATGGAAAGTAAACGGATTTGACGAAATGAGTAGGAATGGGCGGATCGGAAGTGTTTTAGGGGATGAATGACAATTAGCGGCTTTTTCATCAGTTTAGTCGCGATGCCCACCGGCAGGTAAAGACTCCCTCACAGTGATTGAATCCCTTATTGATGGACTTGAATTCCGCCGGCCATCAAATAAATTTCTTGCCATCTTTACCTCCACGATTAGATTCATGGTTCAAGGCAATACAAAACATCATATCCGAAAAAGTCCTCTATTCCTACGTTTTAAATATAGGCTTAAGGGCATAACCCTCTTATGGAAAGATTGTAACTTCAAAACGGTACTTCAAATAAATGTTAGTTAAAATAAAAGTGATCGAATTATGTGATAAAAGAATGATAAATTTCGCAAGATACTAACAAATGAGGATTGTTTTTCAAACCAGGTGATTCTAGCTTCTAGTTTTCTATCATACTTAAATAAAGACGCGGAAACACCTATTGTTACTGCTACCAAAGGTATACCTAATTGTTACGACTAATTTCGTCCTTATTCACATTCTCTTAAAAGTATCGTGTCTCATACCAACTACGTAGCATGTATAGTTTAACCCATGTGTTAAAAACTAAATATCTTCCCAGCATGATAGTGTGAAAATTTAGTAAATCTTCAAAAACTGGCAAAAGTGCTATTCAAATAATGTTAAGAAATCTAATTTTCACATGCACTTCAACACGCTTTAAGACCTAGCAGGGCTCCAACAAAATGCAACCTGAAACTATCAAAGTACCACTTTAAGTCAGCTGTCCTCTCTTCACTAAGCTGGTAAGGGCTCGTCAAGTTGGTAGTATCAAGGGATTCAAATTTGAATGTTACTTGCGTTATATTTCAACGTGAAGGAGAATAATTAGAAACTTATTAGTTACATTAGGCCAGCCTACATTACTTCTCCCCGTTCTATTGACTAAATGAGATTTTCTTCATGAAACTTGGACCCGAAACAATTAAGGAAATACTCTATAAGAGTTCAAATAGTGTAATTAAATACCTTATAGTATAAGGCTAATATTCAGGATTTCTTGACTGGGACTACTCCAAATACCTCTACTTTATTTTGACAAAAATGAAAATCACAAATAATTTTTGTCAATCTCTGAAATATTTTACGTACAGTTTTTAATCCACCCCATCTAGCACAATTTTCCATTATTTTTCAAGCTGTTGACATGTGAGTCTCTTCCATGCTCGGTTCTGCCTTTCTACTACGATCGTTTGATTCAAACCAGTTCCAAATTCGTTTCCTAAACATTTAACACTAGAACGCCTGAACCCTCCTTCCTCCCTAGAACACCTAAGCGGTCATTTTCACCGCAGTTGATAATACGAGAGAACATTTTTTTATTTTAATACTTTTTAAAGATCATTACAGGAGTCATATTTTGAGAAATAATCAATAGCTACATAGAGCGAACTGTTTCGAATTTGGACCCAATGGGGGTGGGGGGCGGGGAGATTGTATTTGTTAGAGAAAAAATAATATATAATTTAACTAATTTTTTGAAGCAACGGGATGGATAATATTTAATGAACTCTTCTTTAAACAATAACAAAGGTCAAACAAATAACAAACAAGAGATGTTAAAACAGCCAAATTGACGAAGCGTATTTCGGATTTTTAATTACACGTCTGGAATATAATGAATTACCAGTTATCAGAAATCGATAGTATAACATAAAAATTTTGAAGTTAGTAATATATTATATAATTTTCATAGCTGAAAAAACGCGTCTATAAATGCTACAATTAGTAGATTAATAGTCTCAAGAATAGATAAGTGTGTTTATAACCAATAATATTTTTACAAAATACAGAAAAATAATCACTTCAAGTTATCTTGATGCGCATTTTCCACAAATTTGTTACTATTTAAGTATGCCAAACGTAAACAGGTTTATAGTACTTCTTACAACGTTGCTTGGTCTTATTACGACATTTGGGAACGCGACAATTTGATTTTCTCATCTATCGCAATATTATCACATTCCGAATCATCACATCCAACATTCAAATTGGAATTCCCCATGACTTCTTTGTATAGGATCCACGCATTGTTTACACAAAGGACCAGGATATTTTGAAAAATGTGAACAGGCCAACATCTTGTTGGACTTCAGGTTATATACTTTCGGGCAATTTGGTCGACAATGTCCTCACCATATTTCGTTGAGTTGTAAATTTCGCTGATTCGGGAACTTTTTTTTCGCCGATGGAAATTTCAATTGAGTGGTGAAGGGTACTCAGAACCAACACATTTTTCTTCACTTTTCCTTGATAAAATGTTATTGACGCATAATATCTTTTCAGAAATTTTGTATAAAAAATTGGAGCGTTCAAGTTGGAGACAACGTCAGGAATTTCGCGACTTGGCTTGTTCAGGGTACCAACAAGCTAGTATCTGCAGATTTCAATTTTTTGGCGAGATTCTTAGAAGTGAAAAAATGTTTGATATTACTACCTTTTTTTAGATAAGCCTCTGCAAATTTCATGACCATATGCTCGCTAAGGGGATGTTATCTGGGCGCAATTCTTCTTTCCCGAGGTACGGTACTGCATTACACACATACTTTGAATCAACATCAGCCAGTATCCTAAATTTGATACCATACTTATCAGGCTTGTTCGACATGTATTGAATACAGGGACATCTTGCTTTCGAAGGAAAAAGCTGCTCATCTACGGTTAAATAGGGGCCAGGCACATATCAAGCACCAAGGCTCATCCCATCTCATCGAATATCATCCCTCATCTCATCAGAACTTATCCCAAACTTCTGAGGCCAAAACAAACTCATCAGCATTCTTTCTTTCCTCGTTAATTTTAATTCAAACCTTAAAAAATTCATTATAGCACAGAAGCGATCCCTTTCCATGGTCTGGCCAAAAATTGGTGCCCCCATGTTTCTGACCAACAATCATGAACACTGACGGACCTTGCAATAGTTCCTCTGAGATACAGGAGAACTGTAAATCTTTCCATCGGAATCGACGGCGGCGATATTGCATAGATCTCTCATAATATACTTTGGGGTGCAGGAACTTCAATTTTCCATCCATACGAAATGCCAGACACAATCATTATAAATTCTGCGCAATAATTGCGCCCAAACCTTCTTCGTCACACTTGAAATCACACTGAGTATTCGACCCCGATGTTTTGTCCGAGCGATCCCAAATTTTACTGACGCGAGATTATACTTCATGTAAATACAGTCCACTGATAGCTCACGAGCAACAACGCCTTACGCCATGACGTAGCAAATAATTTTAACGAACCAGTAAGAGCAAGTGATACTTTGTTCAAATGCATAAGAGAGAGGTTATCTTCCACGTTTTTGATAAATCATTAAGAACAGGTGTTACTTTGTTTGAATGATGGATTACAAGTGACAACTTCTTATAACGCAACGTAACATTTTTATGAGTCAGTTTCAGCAAGTGATACTCTGTTTGTATGCGAGAAATATATACAGCCTATCTTCACGCAGCCTAGCTTCACGCATTGCACCTGCAGTCAAAATGACCACACAGATGTTCTAGGTGAAAGTGATTTTAAAAAAATAACTAATTGATCAATCTAAAACGTTTTGCGCCACCATAATATCATCATGAAGTTAAGAAAAGTCACAGAAAGAAATGTTTTTATGACACTAAATAAAGACGGTTATATAAAATCACAACTGCGGTCAAAATGACCGCACCGGCGTTCTAGTGTTAAGAGGATATTTATATCACAGTAATTAAACATTTTTGTTCTTTCGTTTCTCCGAGTTCTCATATTTTTGAGTCGTTCTTTTTAAAGATGAGTGGCATTCATTATCATATATTTTCGTAACCTTTAACAGCATAGCTTTTCTCCGCGTCCCTACCACTTCTTTTTGTTCTCATTCAGAACTTGATCACCTGTATCCTAATACACTCATCTTAATTTAATGAACAATTTACTTGAAACTTCTAGATTACACCAGCAGATTAGGCGTTATTCCCTCTTCGAACGAAGAAGCTATTAATATATTAACACCAATACCAATCCATTGGTTGACTGATCAAATAAAGAATCATCAATTGATGGAAAGAATTGAGCTCTTGCGGCTTACATATTAAATAAGTAGGTTTCTCCCACAGCCGTAAACAATAAAATCTTTCGTCCTCTCACTCAATCACTCTCACTAACACACTCTCATTCACGCTCAGCTCTCGCACTAGGTCTAGCTCACGCAATCAAACACTCAAGCATACAACCCTTCTAGTGACTCTCTTCTTAAGAGTTCCGCCTAGGAAGAAAGGTTTTATTGTTTACGGCTGTGGGAGGAACCTACTTATTTAAAGTATCATCATTCCCAAAATCTCACCGGTGTTATAAGCTCCCCACCATTGTCTTTTCGAGTGACCACACATTCCATGGTTCATTTAATTTCCTGGGAATATATGCCAAAAGTTAAAACGGATATTAGCATTTTTTGTAAGATTAGGCACGTATCACTACAGAAAAATAAATCTACATGTACATAATACTTTGCAAGCCACAATAACGATATGTGGCAGGGATCGACTCTGCACTAAATATGCACCTCTTATTGTTCTTAAAGAGGATTAGTAGCTATGTTTTAGTCAAACTATAGCCAACAATTTAAAGAAGATTTAAAGAGAAGAAACCTGCTGTCATTTATTTGAGCTTAACGTTTATGCAGACACGCAACTACTTAGGATATCTATTGATACGTGTACATATTATTACATATATTCACAACTATTCAGAACTCTTATAGTATGACTGAAGAACACATTACAAATCTGTCCGTTCCGAAATAATTTCTATAATATTATGCCAAACGTCCAGTCTACCATATGAAGTCGAAGTTTACAAAAGCCTTCAGCGCCATCAGTAAAAATATTATTCAAGGAGTAGTTTAATTTAAAGTTATAATAAGGAATTTACTTATGAAATTAAGTCTATATTTCAACCCACCGTCTGATAATGATTTCCATTGAATTGCCTTTCATAGAATTTATAGCCAAATACAATATTTTAAACAGGCAGAAATAGTCGCAGACAGAATTCAATGATTCTCCAGTAATTCCAAATAAATGCCGTATTTTATGATGAAATATGCGTGAAAGGTTAATGCCCCAATTTGCGGAGGGGCAATAGTTTCAACAGATTTGAAAGTAGCCATGACTCAATGCAAAACTCGAATAAAAAGTTGGATCAAGCGCAATGGAGATGCGATGGGCGTGGCGGAGAGAGTATGCAAAGATAGAATGATAGAACTAGAAAGAGTAAACGTGGAGTAAGGAGTGGGGGGAGATGGGACGGGAGGGCTGAGGACGAATTAATCTCTGGGCAGGAAGTGACAAATTCACCGGAAGTGTACTGACACTCCCACTTCCCCATTCTTTCTGCCCCAATGACGCGCCGCCCATCGTCCACCGCTCCCCGTCCCCATCCCCGCTTACCTGCCGCCACCCACACCCCCTTCGCTCCCCACACTCTTCCAACCCCCGCGCCAACCGCCGACCTCACCATAAGCGTCCACCAGCGGCATACCGGCGGAACTCTATGGCACTCTGTTGCTGCATACCCACACACACAAACCCACGGACGATCGCGTCCACCCACGCATATCGACCACTATCTATCAGGTGGAAAGATGGATTATTTCGGCATTTTTCACACGGAGTTCCTGCATCGGAGCAAGACCTAATGAATTACAGGGTATCGTGGGTGTTTTCATACCCCAACGTAAATCGGAAGACAATTATTTTCCTGCTAACGATTCATGCGTAGGTAGGTAATGAGAAAAATATGAATAACGATTTCCTTTCAGTATTTTTCAGTCCACCACGATAGGTTTGTAACGCTACAATCTGTCAACTCAGAGGTCGTTTGAATGTTCAAATTCTGTCTTGGGAACAGATTTTTGTGTCCACCGTAGTATGAAGCTTAACATTCGGTTAGGTTGGTCTATGCCGTTAGACGATATAACCTAAGCAGTTGAAGAACCTTAAATCTAATGAAATCTCCTATTGTAAATGAGCACACCCCTGATGTAAGCCTGAATGAAGCCTTGCCTTCTAACCTCCTACCCTTAACTCTGAGCCTCCTTCAGGTAATTCAGAGATATTCTTTGGAAATAGTGCCCTCTTAGCCTGCTCTATTCAATCTATTATTTACTTCTGTCTTCGTCACTATTTTACGCATGAAAAATGCCATAATTTGTATAAATACATTCTAGTTTGAATTGCTGAATGTCATGATACAATTAAAAGTAGAGCCTATATAAAGTTTTATTACATATTTAAGCCTAATACCCTTAAGGGGATATTGCCACCGTTATCAAGACCATCAACTTAATTGGCTAATCATATCTCCTTGGGCTACCATACCATACCGTATACTATTTGTTATAAGAATGCTTAAACCTCATCATCATTCACCTGCTTTATCGGCTTCTTTCAATTAGCTAAATTATTACTTTTCTTACTTAAACAATCCAATTTTGATTTAAAAAAATAAACGTGACCACATCATAAGATTTATGGAGCCCATTTTCAACTCAAGGTTTCATAGTTTTTATGTCCTTCACTTCAATGTTAGTTTCTAAGAGATCAATGAATATATTTCTTTTTCCAGTCGGCTGTCTTTGCCATTACAAGTGTATTTGCCAAGATGCTTAAATTTACCTTCGTTTTACCTCCGCATCTCGTAAAGAGTACGGTTATACCGATGCCAGATTTTTCCCCACTCTTTCTCTCTTCATCCCATCCTCCTCACACGAATAATTCCGAGAATTATTATATTTGCACATAACATTAGGAGACCAACCGAAACAGAAACAATGTGTTCTTAAAACAGAGTCCAGGATCTTCCGTTTATTCTCCGTAATGATGGAAACTGATTTCACATCATTTCCCACAAACGTATCATTTTCAGTCATCAATTCTATCACTAGTATTCAACCCTATATGATTGGTTTAACATAGTTTTTCATTCATTTTTCTAACGCTTAGACTCTTCGTTCTTGATATACCTAATACTTCTCATTCACTACTACAACTACCTCATACGACACCTTCTTTTTCTCAGTCACTTTTATCATGATAATCCTATTCATTAGACCATTATGTCTTAAGGTATGATCAATTTCAAGATATTTTCCGTATTTTTTATTTTCATCACAATCATCCTCCTCCCACTCTTCGGTAAAACTTCTGTTTCTAACAAATCTAATTCTTTAAATCTTTTCACATTCAGCATCGCCCTTAAATTCATCGCTAGGTAGGAATCTGATTTTACATTGGAATAATGGTCTGGGATGCTAAAAAGCATCATTACAAGACAATGACGTTTCTGTCTTTACGATTTCATTACGGCATGTGTCCTCTGAGCGCCCGTGTTTTCCCTGCTACACAATGATGTCTCAGGCCCCGGATTCACTAACTCCCCCTTCGTCCGGCCGTGGTAATCACCCCGAGAAAGGCGTGAATACGGACGCTGTATGGGGTGGAAACGGCGGGGTAAGGGTGGGGTTCGATCCCCGCCACGGACAAGTGAAATATGCAAATCTAAGTGGAGATGGCCATCGCCCCCGCTCGGATGCTCTGCCACGAGGTGTATGAGGATCGGAACACGCGCGGGAAATACGTGAGGAGGGGTAGGGGGTGGAGGGAGCAGGGACGAGAGAACACAGTGGAGTGGGAGGGAAGGATGAGATGGAGGGAGGCTGTTTTCTCTCTCGGGAACGGGAGACGGTCCTGTCTGGCGTCACTCCCTTCCGAGATTTACGTGACAGCGGGACAGGGACCGAGAGGGTGGGACAGTGTGGTGAGAAAGGGAGAGGATCCGAGAGGGGAAAAAGATGCCGGGAAATGGGCGGAAGGGAGGTAATACGGGCGCGAACTTGAGAGGAATGCATATACTACGCCCTCCGCCTCGAGGAACGTGTGGGGAACCATCGCCATTGCTGCTGGGACCCTAGTCCAGTCAAGTATCCGTAGTATAAAGCCATATGCCCTCGCACAAAATCCTCACCACTATTTGCCATCTATTATTTACAGCGGTGCTTTATTTGTAGAAGAAAATATATTCAAAATGACAAATCAAATCAACTCAATATAGATCGATGGATATAGATAACATTCTGCCAACTCCCACCAACTCGATTGCGACCATGATATTGAGCCTCTAATTTCCCAAAATTTCGATGAAGGTAAAACGTCGTTTCCTCTCATATTGAAACTAAGGAATTATTGCAACATATAAAAACGATACAAAAACAGCAATTCGATCGAGCCTTGTAAAATCCATCTTACCGTTAACTTCAACGCTCAAATTAAAATTTTAACACAATAATCAAGAGATGGTTGATAGGAAACCAAGATAGATACATCTTTGATAGCCGTGTGAATAAATAGTTTCAGTATACATATTATGTGAAGAAGAATTTAACTATGCATTTGCGAAGAAAAAATATTCCATTTTGAATTTATGTACACGAAGATTGTATTATAATGCTGGAGATATTACTTGAATTCACTAATGAAGTTATGTAACTTATATCTGAACTCTTCTACTACCAGCTTCATACTCCAGAGCATTAAATTACCCGCTGCTATTTTCAATGGAAATATGTTACTAATAGACTGCGAAGAATGTCATTAATTTCCTACCATGACACACTGTTGACTGCGGCACTCAGAACTTACAGAATGACACGAAACTGAATGAAGAGGTAAGTAATACGCCAGTAAGACGCCAAAGAACGCGAAAACATTACATGATTTAATTTAAAAACTCAATTGCTGCAGTCAGGCGCTTAACTGACAATTTACACGAGATACGGTGTACAAACTCCATAGCTCAACAGCAGACCATGCGACTGGGATAGCCACATAACGCTGCAATCTGGTATAAGTATATGCTGAAAGTAAATATAAATGATTCGCTCATGAAACTATTACTATTTTATTATATCCAAGGATTCTTCACTAAGGTTCAAATGGAATATATCCTAAAGAAAATTCCATGCCAGTAAAAATAATGAATAACAAAGAGTTCTTGACAGTCTCACACTCATGAAACGGACATTTTATGACTCTACCTTGCGCATTGCACTTTTTTGTTATCAAGCTCACTTGATGATAAACTCTGCACCTCTGTTCTCTATAAAAACCTCCCCTGATCACCTAGATTCTATGCTAATGTTGTTTACATAAAATCCATCCCTATAACCTTTGACCAACGATTACGATGATCTCTCGGTGTCACTTATAACTCGGTCACTTTGGGCCAGATCATTTGCTAGAAAAACTTTCTGTCGAAAACTTTATATCAGCCATTAGTACGCGCCGAATGCCACATTGAAGAATAAAGTAAATAAAAACAACTGACGTCATGATCGCACGAATATAAAAGAAACGTTCAACTCGTTTTATTTCTCAGTGTGAACCTCCGGCATTGCTTACGAATTCCACCGGGAGAAATTAATTCCTAATAAAACGAGGCATCTGCACCCTACCTCATACAACCCTCATCGGACGGGCAAAC
Source organism: Platycnemis pennipes (assembly GCA_933228895.1). NCBI lineage: Eukaryota > Metazoa > Arthropoda > Insecta > Odonata > Platycnemididae > Platycnemis > Platycnemis pennipes. The sequence goes on from OW121850.1 coordinate 120,180,934, forward strand.
ATTCGTTATCGCGGCCGTAATAAAGATTTACTCTGCAGCTCAAACTTTGGCCAATGAGACGAGTAATCAGAGGGAGGCACACGATAACGCCAGCTCGGTGCAGTCACTGTGGGACGTCACTTAATTACCCCCATGCGACGAACCCTTCATCAGGGAGAGGGCACACAATTCACGACACGCCGCCTGGGCAATGCATAGCGGAGGTAGTCAGAGCAGTTATACCGGACGGGGGGGGGGGTGAGCGTCGCGGGGGAGGGGAAAAAAATAACAGGCTGATGCAGTGATTGCCTCCCCAGAATTGAAAACCCATAGAGCATGAGGCGTGGGCAGCAGAATGAGGGTGGTAATAAAGACATTAAAGCATCCGCTCTCCCACTCCCCCGAAATGCGCATCACACGCATCGTGTGCGCATGTGAGACCCCACATAAATCCTCTCCATGGTGATCCCTCACTCTCCACCCTCACCGCCGGTACACCAGAGGGATGCAACACATATCCCTCCCCACATCTACGTACCTCTCCCTTCCCTCGTTCAATGAGAGCCACCTATCCCTGGACACCCATCCGCGATGCGATGATCTCCATCCCGTCCGTTCATTCCCCGGTCATTTCCCGTTTTGCCGCTGCATCGACCTGCCGGCTTCATCCGCTCATTTCCGCCATTGTCTTGCCGTCCTCCAGTCTCTCTATCTCGGGTCGTATCGGGGCAAATCACCTCGAGCAAATCATACTGCTCACTGGGGGACTCTTATCGGGAAATCGCCCAGACTATAAGTCGGGTAAGTACTATATAGGATGGAAGGCTATAAGTCTTCCAACCACCCTGTGCCTCTCTTCGTCTTGGTGCGGAAAAGAAGACGGATTCGATCATTTATCTTCCATGCACAAGCGGCCAATGCAGGAAAACACAGGAAAATATGATAAAAATATTTTAGCTAACCTGAAGAATGAGGTGACACCTAACTAAATAAAGACAAGATCTGTAGTTTTTTCCGTTTCCATCATTACACGTCATCTTGAGAAGAATCCATGCTCGAAAATGAGTCGATAAACCGCAAGTTTAGTGTATGTCATACAATATCTCATTTTTCCATTCATAGCACAGGATGCTTCCAGCAAAAGCTTTTTATGCATGGGTTATCTATCGCTTCGCATCCTCCGCTATTCATTCAAAAGAGATTGGAGAGCTGGGCGCTTCTTTCAGCAGTAAAAATAATATTTTTAGCGTCATCCTCATTTATATCCGCCAGCCTCGGTGGCGGCATGGCAAAGTCATCGCCAGCTAATCTTACGGCTTCTGTCGTTTTTACGGTCGTGGTTTCGAATTCCGCCCGGGTGAAGTTTCCCCTATGCGAGGTATAAATGCACGTGCTCGTCTTTGTTATATATCCACAGGTAAAAGACCGATAATGCTGTTTAAAGAAATGCACCTGACAAATTATTTTTTTAATGTAATAAACATTTAATTAATGTTTATCTTGCTATTATATGTACATGGATGACCGATAAACCGTAAATTAATATCTATCTATTACAGAAAAACCTGGGTTGAATAACATTAATCTCAATCCACGCTCTCGTGTCTATTATTCCTGTCCCAGGACGAGCAATACGTGTTTTGGCCAATGGACTGGATAATTATATTACCTTTTGTTCACTATGCTAAAATACATAACGCCACGAATATATGTTATCGCATTACTCTATTAATCATATTTTTTCCATGACACATTAAGGTCAATGCTGACGTTAAATGGAGAACGCATCTTGCTTTCCTGGAATAATACGCTTTGCTTAGCATTCCAGCTCTGATTGTTAGCGCTTCCAGATACATTAGCTGCGGCAGTCCGACAAAGATTTTAATATATTTTCCCGAAGCTGTGCTCCTAAACGCAGCATTTGCACGCTATGCTTTTTCTATCAAATCAGCGATGTCATCTTCATTAACAATGAAATAACTTATTTATATGTATTTACATTTAAGGTCTCATTTACTATTGGCATGCATCCATGATTATACATCTACATAATACCCTGCAAGCCACCATAAAGTTGTGTGGCATGGGGGAGGCTTTTATCTTAACACTTGTCCTGTTAAAGCTCTGCCTTCAAACTTAAAAATTGAAATTATCAACTAGTTGTAGGTTTAGGTGGAGGTTGACGGCTATGACCATTTTCACCGTTTACCTTTTAGAAATGTCATAACTTAATATGTAATCGATAAATACACCATCCGAATTTGACAGTAGAGTACCCGAAAGCACGCATTCAAATCTTTCAAAAGGAATAAATGTAATGTTTGCCTTTGGTTTAAGTTTTGCGATAAAACTTCAGCAATTGGGAGAGCCTAAGAACGGAATTCTAGCACTAATTTGAGAAATATGTCCTCTCCTCTATCTCGTTATTTCCTCTTCTTCCATCTCCCCCTTAGTCCTTCGACAGCCAACAATATTCCCATAACCTTTGCATCTCCTTCGCACGATCTCCCTTCTTACCCCCACATCCCTCCTCCCCTGGCTTCGCATCTCTTCCGCTGCCACCTCCCACCCAGCCTGTTACGTTCTCGCTCAGCAATGCTCCGCGCATAAAGGGCCTTGGTACACATAAACTCGCCCAAGCCAACCATTCTGATTCCCAGATCGGGCGTAACCCTCCGGAGCGAGTTTCGAGTTAGACCGCGATCTCAGCTGTGGCCTGGATGAGCTCCGCCCCCCGCGACTCCCGACCGCCTCCCCAACCATCCACACCGACACTCCCTCCTCCATGACAGCCACTCCGCCGAGAGGGGATCGGAGGGACGGGAGACTCATATGTTTATGAGGGGAGGAATCCCACCTCAACCCCCCCCCCCAACCCTCAACACGCCCCCGATTCCTCCACATAACATCCACGGCTATTCCTCTGCCCCATTTTATTATTACGGTTGCATCACCCCATTTACTTCCTTTACCTTGATGTGACGAGACTTGTTTCCCTAGACTGCAGACTTATTATAGGGAGGTGGAAAGATAATGAAGAAAAGAGGGTGAAAGAGGAATTAGGAAGTTTCTAGTAGGGGAGCAAAAGGATCTCGATGTCCTCCCTAACAATAGAGCACGCCTACGATAGGGCAGAGTGTGCCGAGTCCTACCTCACGTCAGGAATTGCATTGTCAAGCACATTGCCGAGTATTTGTTACAAGAGGATCTCAGGTTGAAGTGGTAGTGAGGGTGGAGAGTACTGGTCTCTCATCCCGAGGGTACAGGTTCGAATTCCGGAGGTAGCAAAGATCGAAATCCATGTACCTTCAAGTGAAGAGCTACGTCCGTTGAATCAAACGTATACCAGTGGGCATATTGATATCTTTCCACAACACTACGCCGGGTTTCTTTTCGCCCTCCCATTGTACATAATATAATAATAATAACACTCCTTACACCCAACTACCCACTTATCTTGTTCGGCGAAAATGTCATTATCAGTTTCTTACTCCACCTACCAACTACAACTGCTTATCTTCACACCAAATAGCCTTTGAACAATGAAGCTACGATTTACCTTCAAATTTGACCCTTGGTTATAAAAGGATCTTAAAAACGAGTTGAGAAATATCTCGTGAAATACAACATTCAATCGGTCTCTATCCAAGTACTTTAGCTTTTCTAGTCTATATGTGATTTTACCCACTTTGATTAAAATGATTCTAGCATAGTGCAGAAGTCTAAAGGAATGGGGTCGTTTATCATATTTTTTTATTGCCGAATCTAATAGAGTTTGTAAAATAAAAAGACTCATATTTTTCCGTTTTTTGACCCGTCAATTATTTCTCGAGTTATAAGCGGCAAAATACTGATGTTTTTAACCCTTTCGGTAGAGTGGTGCAACCTCTTGACGTATATCGACTTCGCCCAATCACAGCTGAGCCCGCGAAGCTACTTCGCCTCATCGCAATGGGGGCGACACAGCTGACTCTGCCAATACGAGCAGTTGCGACAGCATCTGTGCGAGTAGACCTTACGGAACCCCCCTCCACTCCCTTTCCTTCCTAGAAAAGCAGACGTGGACGGGAGGAAAATGACTTCCATGTTTTCATTGCCGCTTTTTCGGTGAGCGTCACCTTTTGCTTATTTTAATTTTTGATTTATGAGTGAATGGTTGTGGTTAGAAGATTAATTTTTTCACTAAAATTCTTTTTTCGTTTCCATCTAACGATTTCGGGTACAAAATTGCGATTTCGGTTCCGAGTGAACGCCCCCATTCAAGACCTCTGTGAAGTCAATCAAAGATCCACAAACTGAACCAATTTGAGGAAATGAAAATCGTAATTTTCTCGAAAGTAAAATAGCATACTTAATAGTTGTACTATTTTACATGCTTAAATACCTTATTAAAAAGGTATAAATGTTCACCACAAGAAACCATAGAAGAAAAAATTTCTCTGTGCTCAAAAAACACAAGCGATAATCCACAATGATAATTGAACGCTGATTACTCTGAATAGCTCTGATGTTCAAAATAAATAACACCTGCTACTTAAATAGTCGTTTTTGTTGATTTTGTTAATAGGGAGGTGACCGACATATTTTAGGTGGGAATTTAGTAAGAAGTGAGCGTTCAGGGTTCGGAAGAGGGATGGACATAAACCCGGCATTGGCAATGCCCAACTCTTAAGGAAAGTCGACAAGAGATCCACTGTTCAACGTCCCATCCCACTAATGGAGCACTGCACTTGAAGCACTCTCCATACAGTACTCGAAGTAGGGACCGGTATAACACCAAAAAATATGCCACACCTGGAATTCTATCCGTCAGCATAGAAGGCCGGTTCTTTAAACGCCACCCCGATCCAACGCCCTCAAGTTGTCAAATACAGTCATAGACGTGATGGCACTCGATAATCACGTCATGGTGGCATTTCAGCACATGGAAGGAAGGATATTTGAAAAAGGAAAAAAGAGAGAACTACGTTAAGTGAAGAAAGAGGATATGGTATGTGAGGGCAGGGAGAGCTCGAAAGGAAAGAGAGGAAATATAAGAAAAGAATTGGAGTGAGCCTCGGTTTGAGCGGCTCTCTCCCTCGGACGCCAGTGTGTGCGTGGACGCGCAGAGAGGGAAGTAAGGCGGCTGTATATTTTTCGGACACGTTTTCGCTCTCAGCCGGACCAAAACCGAGTATATCCCAAATGGTCCATCCTTAAGGACAAACCCTGAGGCTGAAGAACAAATAAAAAAAGGGACTGAGGGGATCGGTTCCTTACTCCCTCAGCCTATCCATCCAGGATCCTTCCGCCTCCTCCTCCTTTGCCATCCCCCCACACCGTCTTCACCTTCTCGTGACGGCCTGCGGTCACACCGCCCGAAGGCGAGGGAGTCAGGGAGAGAGAGAGATATTGGGGACAGAGAGAGAGAGGCAAGGAGGGAATCGTAGAAACGACTGGGGGTGATGGTATGGAAAGAGCTGAGGGAAAGAGAAGGAAACGCAAGAAGTGGCGAGGATTCTTTTCGGCGTGGAAACCGAGTGGTGGGATGACGGTATATATGGACACTCGCCAGGGGCGCCTTAAGAAAAAGGATATCTTCGAGTCTCCCTTCTCTTTCCTCATCCCCCTTCCCCTTCAACCTCGCAACACACACGCACCAGTATGTTTTTCGCGCTGGTGCGCACCGCGCATGAGCACATAGGGTACACAGAGTTATGTCCCCAGACTCCCGCAACCACTTCGGGAAAAAGGGGTATATCTTACGGTAGAAGGGATATCATCGGATGGAAAATAAAGAAAAACGCGTTTGAGAGTGGAGGGGAAGGTAGAAAAAGCTTTGAAGTTGGCGTATATCTTTATTCACGTCGGATTCCAACATTTCCTTTTCTTAATCTTCGAATGACGACAAGGCTTGGATTATCTTCAATGCAAGAAAGCTCTGCATTTTTGGATCATATGCTAATAAAAATAATTCTGAAGGATTTTTTTTCATCTCGACACCCATGTCATTCATGCCTATGATGCAATAAACCAGTCAATTTGCAGTTGCCACTATTTACTCGGTGTCTCAGTTCACATATTTTTCCTGAAATGCGAAAGGTGAAACCATTCACCAGACTATTGGTTTAGGTCATTATTGTAAAAATAGGAGGGGAAGGGGGAAATATGAACACTTGGTATGTGACAAAGCGTGTCCACCTAAGGATATTTCATAAAGCTGAGTTACTTTTTAATCGATTATTGCTGTATCCATCGAAATTTGCTAAGTTTGGCGAGTAGTTAATTTATTATGTCAATTACGTATATGAATACAATTTCCGCTATTAAAGCGACTAACAAATAGCAACTGGTCCGGTCAAGGAAAATAAATTCCCTGTAAATGAACCACGGGTCAAACTATTTCCTGGGTGAAGTAATTCAACCATTCTGCACTATATTGATTGGAAACTCAGAGAAACGCTGATTCTATTGAAGTATGAAATGATGCAACTCATCAGACTTTAGCAAATATACGTACCAATGCATTAATACATAAAAATTAATAGGCTCCTTATCACTTTTTGGAATAAGTTCATCCCTAACGAGTGAAATAAATCGTAAATCACTAAAAATAGATTAATGATACATTATTTTCAATTAAAAAATAAGCAGAAGAGTTTTTGAATGAAGATGGTATTGGGAAAAGCCAAGACAAAAATAAGACTCTTTTCACACTTCAGCAGCGTATAGTAAAGAAAAAAATAGATATCGCCATTCATTTACCAGATAATCGTTGCATGCGTGAATGTAGAGAGAGCTTTTGATTACGTTGACTGAAATAAAATCAGTAAATTACGAAAAATATTCTGGTGCCTTACAATGTCCAGGGTAACAGCCGCGCACTCATCGGAGAGAGCGAACTAAATAACCTTTAGTCATAACCATACCGATGGGTGCACTATCCAGTATTCGCCTTCGCCCTCAACAACGATATTGATTTATTCACTGAGGCCTCTCCTCGCAACTGGCCTCTGAAATACGTGGCCAACTATTGACTGTCCTTTCCACAGCACCAAAGACAGGGAAAAGGGTCCAGTCTTCCAGGTATCCTTAGCCAGTGCGGAAACTACCTTCAACAATCCAAATCTTCCGAGGAGCACGATACCTACCATTTATTTCTTCCTCAACGTTATCTTCACTCCATCCTTATTCCACTCAGGATCTTTAGTAGAGATGACGCAGACGGGAACAAGAAGCGTCATCCTCTTTAGGACAATATTTAGGGCACTTTAGGGCACCTCACCTACGCGAGAAGATTTTTAGAATTTCAAATAAAGAACAGATAACAGAATAACGTTCGTTCATTTCGTATTCTTGGTCATGCCAGTATTTTTTTCTGTTATAAAGAGACCACTTCTCAATATACTTTTTGACGAGGGAATGGAATACCTTACATGTACAGAAATAAATAAATTCAGGACAAATGCCCAGAAGACCGTCGAAATCGATTTCTAAAAAGCGTGGTATACTTCAAAGTACTTCTTATCAGGCATGCAAGATTATTTTGCTTTTGCAGTGTATCAGGAAATGCTTTTCATCCGTGGAATCGTTTTTATAAGCCTCTATCAATATTGTTGCGACTAACGGTAATTCTTTAGGTATTTCAAAAAGTTATTTTATTGATGCTTCACCTTTCGGCGGGAACTCACCGCTCCACATGCACGGTATCCAAGCTCCTATCATTTTGTAGACATTTTATCGCCACCATGAGCACGCTGTTAAAAAAATAACATAGTACGGAGACATTACCACTTCCCCATCATTCCGTGACAGCTTTATCACTGCGCCCTAACTGAGAGCAATTGCCGCGTCGTCACAAACGCCACAATCCACCTTGGGTCCCTCTAAAATAACAGGCATCTGTGGCCCTTAACTCCGTCAAAGGCAGATCCAACGATCCTCCTCATCCCGAAGCAGTGTACATCCGATATGCCCGCCTCCCATTCAAATGGTTTTCCGTAACCATGAGAAAGACGTAGAAAGCAGGTGAGATGTATCCCCCGGGGGAAATAACATATTTTACATATATTTACTATGGCTCGCAGTTACCTTTTCAGACGAAGGAGAAGGATGAAAGACCAATGCTTATCTTTTCAATCTTCTCATAATTAGAATGAGAGAAATGGACAGATGGGAGAGAGAGAAGTGTCCGTAAATAAAAAAATAAATAATTCCCGTCCTCTCCTACCGCTGGTGACTTTGAAGATGAGTCTGTGAGGTTGGGGAGATTTTCATGAATGAGCCAAGAGTACTAACCATGCCCCGATAGTCAATATCTGTTTATGTCTTTTGGCTTTAGTACGATATCAAGTGTCAATCTTTATTCTAGAGAATATCTTGAAAAAACTTGCTCATGTCATGCTAACTATGACTGGGCTACAATTTCATGCAAGAAATTCGAAGTCTGCAATAAACCTTCGAATGAAAAAGCATCACTAAACATGAAATCACCATGCATATATAATGACAAGCTCTTGTTTAAATACTTTTCATTCTCTGAAAGGTATTACTTTAATATCAAATATAATAATACAAGATGGCAGTTAATTATGTCAAAAAAGATTTATTTATCCCTGAGGAATGTAGAGAGCCATCATCTCGGTCAAATGTTTTTACGAGTATTGGAAGCTGCGTAAATTGAGCAACTTATATTCATAATAAAGCTACAATCGTACATTAGTAGACTCAATTTTCAATACTAATTACATATTCTACACTTGATAATGCCTCTCCCGATATTTTAAAACTAAATAGTTAGGTACCAATGTCAATTAATGACAACCAACAAAGCACTTTAAGTAAAAGTAAAGTTAACCCCAGAAATTACATATGGATGGACATGTAAAATTATATTCCCACCAATGAATAGTCTGGTGGGTTAGGGTAAAGCTTACCAATTTACTGACTAAACCCTACAGCGAGTGAAATTAACATATCAAGGTATGGGGGCCAGATCCTTTCCTCCTACGATTTCCCAAAATCATTTAGTTCCATATCCACTGGGTTATTATGCTCCCAAATGGACATGTACAGCATTATGAATTTGTCACAGCCGTGATTCGAACTTAAGCCTTCCGCAAGGGAAACCATCTCATTCGATTCCCTTTTTGTTATGATAAGCTTAGAGAGAGGTAATTTTACATCAGAGAAGCATATGCAAGATGTCAGTAACGTTCCTAAGGAATGGCTATGAGATAATTTCGCTATATTTCGTCAAGTATGTAGGGCTCTAACATATCAATCTCTGCACAGATCAAGACAACCAAACTATTTACATCCTTGATAAGCTTCCCTTGACATGTTCTATTGCGTTTGAGTGCTCAAACTTGCTCGGCGACACCTCTACCTCACGGGGATGCTCAATTTATACACCCTAAGATCCGATCCGCTCGCTGCCTTTTCCCCGTGAGCTATCAAAATAATCCTGGGGATAGAGCAGGGGCGGGAGGAGGGTGGGTTGAATGGTTGAATGTGAATGTCAGCAGTGCAACGAGGCGATACGCCACTTTGCCACCACCCCCGCACACAAAGGGCACCGCTCCGGACCTGCTGACCCTTGACCTCCCCCGGCCAAAGATTCCAAACGAGGAGTGAGAGCAACGGTGGGGGTATCGTCTTACAGCAGAGGACTGCGATGGGGTCCAAGGGTGGACGGGGGATGATTCTGCAAAAGGCCAGCCAACCACCCCACAACCCCCGTCAATAGCTCTCCCCTCGGCAGCGGCTCCGCCATCCACCCCTTACAACCTCGCGATGGTCACTCCTGACAATCAAAGACCAAAGAAAACCTCCCCCTATTCTTCGGACCATATCATACGGGGAGAGTATCCGCCATCCCCATTCCATTTCACCATTCTTGCCCTTCTCCCTTCCCCTATCTCACACCCACACAACCCATTCCGCCCCATCTCTCTCCACCCTCAACCCCGGACCCACCCCGGCCGGCTAACCACTATGGAATTCTCTTTCATCCGACCCGCCCGTCACTTTTGGTTCCCGGGCCGACCTCCCGCCTCTCCCCTACGCTCTCTTATGCCGAGATTCCCCGGGAACAAAGTGTTTTCTTTGGCTCTCCACTGTCTATAACGGCATATCCGCAAGGGAATAAATGAAATGTTAAAGAAAGGACGTGCACATCCTAACCCGTGTGTAATATTCTTAAGGCGATTGAGTGATATTCCGAGTTTTAATTCAAGGGCGACGTTGCACAATCCTATTGTTGCTTCTTCCACGCTTTGGGTGGAAGGACTGTCTTATAAAAACTTTTTTATGGAAATGTGAGTAAAACTAGTTTTACTAAAACGTCCATAGCGTATTCAGTTTAGTAATGCTGTTGCTTCTGTGTAACATCATAATAGAAAGATATTTTACAAACTCTAAAGACATTCGGGCACCAAATATATGCAAGGGGAGATAGTAGTAGTGGTACAGTTAGGAACTCAAACAGTCTAGGTTTCTTTGCATCGTCTAGCGCGCACAAAGACTTCAGCCAAACATGATATCCAAGCACAAAATGGGATTCGAACCCTATACATTTGGAGCCCTATAGCTAAATAAACTGGCGAGTTACTAATCTGGCTACAAAACCTGGTATGTTGATTAATATAATTTTAAACTGGTGCGGTAGTATTAACTGAGTAAAAACCGGGCCACTAATTTGAAAATCGTCACTATTTCTAAAAAAATGTTTTATCCCAGCACTTAAGTAATAATACTGTATACCCCATTAATTAATTGCAGTCATTGGTATTAATTTCCTTGAATCATTGTTCCTGAAGTTAGAAAGAAAACATTTAACAGGAACGGTATCAATCTAAAGATTTTAAAACGAGAAAGCATGCAATCTCATGGATGAAAGTCGATGATTTTGTTTATCAATGAGATTTTGTGAACTAGTCACTACACTGAAAGCTCCTAGAATTTGGCAGCCATAATCCATTATAATTACAGTTACCTCAAATTAATTTGCTTTTATTATTGGAAATCCAGATTAATTTGACTCGATTATCCTTCCAATGTTTTGGTAATTGGATGAATTAACGGATCAGATTTATACACTCACATACAATAACATTAGTCGCCCTTAAACCAATTATATGGGAAAACACAAATATTATGATTAAATATGCGCAGTTCCTATCTGTATTACTGTTCACAGATTCATTTAGCTTGTTTCTCGGACTATAAAAATAATTATAAACACTCCAGATAATATTCACCATAAAATCGAGCTCATTTAGGAGAAGTAAATAATAAAATGCCCTAAATTTGTTTCAGAGACGTATTTCGAGCCTCAATCAGGAAATTACGAACGAACATTTATGAAGCGCGTGTATTGTGAAACATTGGTGAGCTACCTAATGTAATAAGTGTCTCCTTTGACGGGCTAGAATGGTGTCACGCTTATGTGTAAACGTTTTGACAATATATTGAAAGTATGGCGAAACAGAATTTTTATAGAGCAAAATATCAAGGAGCAGCTCAGAAGGTATCACATAATAGCGAAGACGAAGCAGCCGCCCAGATCCTATGCTCGTCCTGCATGGCATAATTTCAAAGTCAAATAACAAGGAAGGAAAAGAGAATGCCTCCCTACAAATCCCCTTCCGCCTTCCCGGAGCACAATAAAATATAAAACTATTCCTCTCGCACACTCCCCAGAATGCAATGGCGAACACATAACTTTCGGTTGAAATCTCCACTTCATCCCCAACGAAAACAGGAAGACGTCCACTCCCAATCTTCTGCCCTCTTCTCCAGCCTTTCGCTCTCCTTCCCCTCATCTTTTATATCTTCCTCTGACTGAATCCCCCTTCCTGCCATCTCCTCCCGTCCCATCCTCCCTTCTCGGCGTAAGCGATATGTGCGATGCGGAGGAAAGTGGGCAGGAGTGAAGAAGAGCGGGGATGCCGCAGAATCCTCGCTCCCCAAGGCTTAAAGGCACCCGCCGCGTCCCTAGGGGAGGCAGAGAGAATCGGCCGGGTCTGGGGGGGAGAGTATGGGATATTGGCCAGGACAGGAGGTGGGGGAAAAAGGAGAAGGCAAGCCATTGCAGAGATTTCTAGTCTTCGTCGTACCTCTCTCTCTCTCCCTCCCTCCCCCAATCTCACTCTCTTTCTCTGCTTCCTTCCCCTTCCATTTCTCTCAGCCCGCAAGGAATGCTATTATCCTCTTTCAATATCACCTCCTGCTCTATCACACCCTGCCTCCCCCACTTCTCTCGCCTGAGAACATTCCTCAGATATTCCCTTCCTCACTTCACCTCTCACCTTCATTACGGGCCCCTACGGAGATAACCTCTCACGTTTTGACTCAGTCGAACCTCTCCTGCTCAAATCAATGGCTGAAGGCTTAATCGATGCGTGTACAACATTTATTGTGGCTTTATTTTACTTGTTACGCTAAGATCGCCATAAATTGCAAGGCAAACGTGGAGGAAAAAGTAGAGCCCGAAAAATATTTTTCTAGGGCTTAAGCAGTTCTAAGGAGCGTTGAAATAGAAGGGATAAAAAAGTGTAGGAAAATTGCGGAAAATTAATTTTTTAGTTGCGTAATGATGTCTGCCTTTTGACGGAATAAAATATCTCACACAGATATATTAAGCATAAATAAAATTAAATTCCGAAAACTATTGTGCGTGTAGGTATGTGGGTAACTTTTAACGATTCAAACGAAGAAGCATAAGAGCAATTGAAAACTTCAGTATTCATATCGCATCTTCAAAAAACTGAAAACTTTTGAATAAACTCAAATATAATTATTGCCCAAAGAACTGTGGATTATATCCTCCCATAAAGATGGTACAGTGAGGTAAATGTTCTTCAATATAATTAACAGCATAATTTTTTTCTCACATGAATAAGATTAATGCTAATTTTAATGAGCTCTATAAAAAGTTATGCATGCATCTGCAATAATTTACATCAATTTCAAATAATGCTAGAATAGTTGGAATCCTCTAAGCATATTATAAGACAGCATTATTATATTGGGCACACGTAATCTAAATGAGTCTTATTATGAGGTAGTCTTTATTCGTTGTGGTCTTTCTTTGTGCTACTAGGGAGAAAATTTTAAAATCTGTGAACAAAAATCTCAGGATAGATAGAGGATGGATATGACCAAACCAACCAAGATCAAGAATAATAAGAGTAACATTAAAAGCATCGAAAGCATAAGTATCGAATTTTATCGACAAGCAAACTCACAAGAAATCTTGAAGGAGATTTGTTATTAGAATGTAGAGTTACTTTTTGTTTCCTTAAGCCAAATGAATTCAAATATCTAAAAATTCAAATAACTAAAAATATATCTTAGCTCTCTTTGGCACATTCATTGATTTCATTGTATCATATAAGATTTTGGAGATCTCCTGCCCATATAACTTCATGGCGAGACGCACTATTAAGTTTCGCGGATGAACCCTCTCATACACCCCCGCTTCAACTTTTATTCATCGAGAACAAACGCATCTTTCCTTTCCTCTCACACTACTCCGTTACACCCAGCTAGTCTCCGACTCTCTTAATTCTCGAGTTACTGAAAATGAGGGGAGAGTTGTTTCTGAAGGCAGCACCATTTGACACCACGCATAAACAAAGAGAAAGAGGATGAAATCTTCCATTTCAAACTTCTTACATTTTCAGAGCAAGAGAAACATAATCCTACACCTTTTAATTCCCGGGAAAAACAAAACTCGACCTCACTTCCCCGAGCGTATACGCATGGATGCGTGCAGGTAAACAGCACCAACCCACCCCGCATTCTTCACCAGCCACACCCTTCTATTCCTTCACCCCCCCCAATCCTCTTCCATGAACAGTCTTCCCAGGGAGTTCTTCTTCTCACTTAGCTGACGCCGAAAGCCAAACCAAAAGGCGCAGCGTGCAAAAGGAAGGAATACGAGGTATCAAAAGCGGTGACCCCTTTTCTTAGCTCGCATCCCTCCTCCTATCTCATTCCCTCTACCTCACGACTACCCACCCCAATAGCCACAAACACGCTTGCTCCGAGCTTTTAGCCTATCCATCTCCCCTGAGGGTATTCATTTGAAGATTCGACAGGAGGGAAGCAAGATAGAGAGTAGGAGGGGAGGGTTAGGGTATAACGCAGAGGGTTGGGTAGGTTAAAGAACTAGGGATCACTCAGGGCATGGCGCGCACGTAGGTATGGGCTTATTAAGCCGCGAGAGGGGAGCGAAGGAAAGGAAGCACGGAAGGGGAAGGCGTTCCTTGAGAGGCGAGGCGGAAGAAATTTGGCGAGAGTGAGGAGAGATGCTTTTTAAGGGTAAAGAGCTGCCTCTCTCTCTCTCTCTCTGGCTTTTCTCACCAGCCCAACCTTCCTCTTTCCCCTTCATCTGCGGATATACTCGCCAGAAAATTCCTGGAGAAGCGATGCCGAGGTGAAACAAAGTTGCGAGCTAATGAAGCCAGAAGGAAACCGGAAAAGGAAGATTGGAAATAACCGAAGAGCTGAGAATGTTGAAAGTATTAAAAAAGCTCTCATAATCCACTGCGGAGTATTAACAACGTAATGAGGCAATAATAATGATTCCACAACGAGAGTCTAGTGCCGGCATTCAACGGGCCGAAAATGTTGGGTCTATGCACTGCGCACCTATTTACATTTTGTAAACATCACTCTTTATACAAACAATGATTCCTTCAGACCGAAATTGATGGGGAATTTAAATAAATGGCTCACTCGAATACGGCCAATGTTTTCTTCGACTACTTTCCCGTTAGCCAGTGTCATAATGCTGCGATTAAAACAATGAAAAAATGATACAATACCATAAAATGTAGTGTATCAAAAGCGTTAACCAAGCACTTTTTGCCTCATTCTCTATATTACTTCACAATATTCTCTGGAATAATGGCTGATTTGTAGTGTTAATACGCAATACAGAAATTTTACGTGAGCACGATATTGACTAGAGAAGAATTATGGGCATAGCAAGTATAACTTGAATGAAGTACCAGATATCCCTAAAAGACTTGAAATTAAAGAAAACTATTCCCAGGCTGGTTTATATTTCTCGTTCACGATTTTCGCCGTTCCAGTCTTCAAACTAATTCACTAACATTGAAATGCAACGCTAACGGCAACGCGCTGCCCTTACAGCCCAAAAGGAAGCGAGATCATATTCCGCCTAGGGCAAAGGGTTATGTGACGGTCTTAGGATTCGTTTAGGCTGGACGGTGCAAAATAAATAGCAGTTGGAGAACCAGAATTCTACTACTACATTAAGTACACCTTCCTTAATCGCAACCAAAGGTGAGTTTCTCTCAAATTACAGTTAATCCTCTGATTACACTGTAACCACCCACTATTTCTTCCCTCTGTGTACCACAACCTATTAGTTAATTATTCAGGGGGGCGACTGACAGCTGAGGTTGCTCGCGCCATTTGGTATTTGGATAATGGTAGGATCATTTCAGGCAACAGAGGAAGGGTGGAGAGAAACCCGGCGTTAGCCTGCTCTTAACGACAGACGCCAAAGGGACCACGGCTTAGCGTCCAATCCGACGGACGGAGTACTGAACCTGAAATGGCCTCCACTAGGCACTCCCTCCCTATGACCGGCTTGCCCCTGAAAAATCCACCACTGCCGGAAATCGAACCCGGACCCTCGGGATGGGAGGCCAGAACTCGAGCACCACACCACTCGGAAATATTCTCCGTTGGGCAAAAAAGTAGGAGGCGACGATCAAAAATGTAGGAGACGCAAACAAGACAAAAGCGATCGGAAGTCAATTTTTCGAAGAGGAGAGAATCGGGATTTTGGTCGATTGGTCTGTGGTCGAACGGTGCTGAGGATGAGGGGAGATAGAGATGGGTGGTGGAAGTAGGAAGTGGACGAGGAGTTTCGCTGGTGGTAAGAGTCGGGGAGTAAGGAAGGCGATGGAGAAGAAAGAGGCAAGCGGCTTAGTAGAGGACAGGAGGGCCAGATTATCCGAAGGACCGGCAGGATAGTAGCTGGAGTGATAAGAAAGCCACCGCCGCCTTCAGAAGGACAACAATGGCGAGTTAGAAGGGAGTGAGGTGAGATTGGGAAGAGGAAGTAGGGGTCTGAATCTCTCCCTCTTTCTCGACTCGGCCGACGGATATAGGGGGATGAGAGGAGGGTGGGGTGAGAGATGGGAGGGGTTAGGATTAGGGGTAGTGGGGAATGCGGGAGGCTTAGCAGCCTCACTAGGTAAGGGAAGGCGATTGGAGCAGGATGGGGGAAGGGATAATCGATAATCACCTCCACAGACAATGGATGACGAGAGTGAGTACAGAATGTAAGAGGGAACGCGGCAATGGGGGGAGGCTGCCAAAAAAGTGTGGGGAAATTGCAAGCGATCCTCGGAGAAAAAAACGCCAACAGTTTTCAAGAAAATAACGTCAATTTTTAGTTTCAGGTGTCAATGAACTATCCACTCCACATAGAATCTATGACAGAGCTATTTACATTCTATGCCGGTGCAGATTTAAAGTTTCGGTATACAGCGGAGGAATTAACAATTTCTTACTACGTTAGTTTTTGTAGCGTTGCATCAAAGAAGGGTTTTATTCTTTTGGTTTACAACCACATTTGTCGAATTTGTATTTTTCCTTTGTTCGTTGATCTCGGGTGTTGTTTTTTCAATCTTGATTCCTAAGAGTCAACAAAAGTGCCGGGAACCCGAAAGAATGAAAAAATTGAAATTTTTCTTCATCGAATAAATCACTCAAATGGCTGAATATTGGTGGAGTTTTTTTTCCAGCAACAGACATTGATTTTAGAAGGGCTTTATCAATGTTTTCGACCCACTCTCCAAAAATAGAAATCAACGCCTTATAGCTATTTTAGCAACATTGCGTATTAATAGCATGCAACTCAGGATGAAAGATCCACAATCCATCGATATGACTAGTTTGCATTTCCCAAATATAAACCTCAACTCACCATAGACCACCGTTTTCTGAAGACTAGTTTGTATATACATTCAGTCATCGGTGTTAAGAGGGATCACTTTAAATATTTTTTATAATTTTCTAAGCATTTTATATTATTAGACTACAATCTATATTGAGGGAACTGAATTTGTCTGCCATTCTAATCGGCTGATTTAGCGATACCAAACATACGCTGATTTAGCGATTTCTAATCCGCTGATTTAGCGATACCAAATATATGCTGATTTTAGCGACTCTTTTGAGATTTATGACATCTCAAAATAGTTGATAATGATCCTTATTAAGTACCTAGATCTGACGATATTAGAGAATGCCATCCAGAGTCGCTTCGATGCACTGTATTACAACAATTTGGCTGATGGCAAATACCTACTTCCTTAAACATATGTCTGAATGCTCAAAAACTTCAATTTAAGACGAGTGAGTCGCAGAAGTTTAATTCTATGAGTAAAACAGTACTGTGCTTGGGATTGCAATAGAGCTAAGCTATTAACTGACAGATTTCATTTCCCAATTGATCAACTGATGAATTCCCTTTGATTTCAATGGAATGGTGCATTACATCTCGTAATTTGTCCCTACTTTACTCCCTAGGCAACTAGTTTTATGACGAATTATACTTAAGATCAAGAGCACTTAAAAAGCTAGATAAGTCACAATAGCAACCGAAAACATGCTTACCCGTAAAACAAAAATCACATTGAAAGGGTAGGTGACGCCCTTGCCCGCAATTCTTTAGTTTGTAGTTTCAATCCCCGCCTAGGGCTGGTTTTGTTTTTCCCGGAAGAAATTTGTGCGCAATTACACCGGAATTCACTATAGGCGGAATGCTCATCATTGATAAAATAAAGGCATTTCAAAGCTTGTAAACTAAATATTGGGACCAGTATATATATTTTCTAACGCTTTGGGGGGTGGGAGGAGGGATCGGGCCAACAGTGTTACGATTCCATATCGCAGGTAGATGACAGTCTTTCGTTAGGATAATGAGTACGTCATTATCATTCGATTCCATATTTGAAAAATAATGATGAAAACATGAGTAGTAAATGCATAATAGCAATGAAAAATAAACAATGTATTTTTAACGGGTGTCTATATTATAATCTACAAAAAAAAAGAGGATTCATTGACAGTGAATATGGGAGGCGAGGGAAAAGTAAGTTACGGAGCATTTTGTGGGAGAAAGTGGGAGGGAAGTAAGTGGAAAATCAGCGTTAAATATTATATATAAACACTACTTGTGTTAATAGCATTGATTCATGGCTAACATGCACATCGACGGTGACTTACAAGCCAAGATCGAAACATTCTGGCTTGGAAGAAAGTAGAAAGAGAGAGGAACGGGAGAAAAAAAATCAATCGATGGGAAGTCGGAGATGAGAGTTAGGGGCGACGAATGGTGATTTAACCCTCGGAGACTTTTTCTTCTGCGGAGAGCAGTGTTAGGTTGAAGTTTAAGGGCTGAGTGCTAACCTCTCCCGTAAAGAATCGCTCTGGAGCGTTATGCACCGTGTCGCAAGGGTTCCCGGTGATCCTTCCGAAGGAGCCGGCGGTCGGATTGACGGAGATTTAACTTGAACAGCAGGCGAGTTCGGGATGGAGGGAAGGGATGAAGCGGAGACTACGGATGGGTCGACTGCGGGGAAGAGGGGGTGGGTGGGAAGACGTCGCAGTCGGTGAGAGCTTGCAGAATCGTTTTAGAGAAAGTTCCAAAGGGGATTAGTGAGGTCGAGACAAGAGCGCCGGGAGTGGAAAATGATCTCCCCTTGTTATTCAGTCGGATTTCGAGGCATGTCCAAAGTTCGCAACGGTGGATTGGCCGGATAGGAAATAGCAGTGTGTAGGAACATACTCCTAAGGAACTGCCTTATTCTTGACTTGTGAATTCAAAAAATTGCATAAAACATGGCGCTGAGTATTTTTCAACCTACTGGGTGATTTGCAATATTATCATTGTGTAGGCATGGACAATTACACGTCTATTTATTTATCTACGAAATAGATGGCGCTGATTTTCCTAAAACTTATGATGAACCGATGACCTCTTATTTTCGCCTTACTGTATCAAATGACTGATTTCCATTCATGTTAAAAAAAAATATTTGAGTCCTTTTGACTTATCACATATATACATATATGTATAATACATTCAAGTATACTTTTTAGATATTTACCACTTGATATCAAGAACTAAGGTTTTAACTGATGAAACCAAATATGCTATGCAGCAAGTCTGCATGGTCGAATGTTAAGATACCGTCATGGGGTAAAGATGATGAAAAAAAACGGAGTTGGGGTTGGTATTCCACTCTTTCCTTTTTTGAATGTAACGTGGTTATTTACGAGAAAATGACTACTTTTTCTGTCATTTGCAATCTTATCATCCTATTCCTTTTCCTGGACCCATCATACATCCTAGTTAAATAATAATAATGACCCGTAGGGTGGCATGCGTATGACCCTTACAGTGCCATCTACTATAAGAGAACAGAATAGGCAGCATAGGAAAGGGATAGGAAGGGGAAATATTCTAGAGTATTATGTAGTGCATGATGCATGTCTTACCCCTTAAATACTGTAGACACTAACAATCAAGTTGCATGAGACAATATAGTTGCTAGTTTGCATGTTATTAGTGCATGCCTGGTGATCTTCACCCACTGCCACACACCCTCGCGGTGGCTTGCAGGGTATCGTATAGATGTAGATGAGATCTAACTTCCTTCGTCCTTTGCTGCCTAGCATAGCCATAGGTAGCTTCATAACATAAGTTTGGCTTCAGCTCTTATTAGTAAATGTCAAAACGACTTATTACAATATTTACTTAGGATGTATCTCTCTCCCGTCGAAATTCAATGGGAACTTCAGCAAGAATGATTATAATAATGTATACATTTTAATGCAAAAATACTCACGACATAGTCTTCGGTGTAGAAATATGATCATTAGGTGATAATTTATTTGCATAAAAAAAAGGATTTGCATAGGTTGACTAGCAAAATTGCATACTTGTATATCATAATCATGTTCAAATTACACCCATCACAACATTCTGAATGTGTTCAGTCATATGAATTTATTTATCCTCCAAATGTTTTTCGTTCAATGTGATTTAATAAACAGCCATGATGAGGAAGTGCTGTTGTTGTCATTAGCGAAGACACTCGTTCGCTGAAGTAATCGAGGATAACTCGGTATAAGAGATGACCCCTTTTGGAAGCAGAGATATCGCGGGGGGAAAGAAACTTGGAGATGGCAATAGTTTTCCCCATACAAAGGTACCACAGGGCTCACAGCCTAACTCCCCTACCTGGAGAACGAAGTACTAGGTTTGAAGTGCTATCCAAACGGAACTGAAGTGGGGAACGGGATTACTGAAAGTTTTCAGCGACCAATCGATCCCGGGACCTCGACCAGATAAATTTATTCACCACAGAAACAATATTACCATTATCAGGAAATATATTAAAAATGTCATTAATGGTGCACTATTACCTATACCTATGGGTAAAAATAAAAATATCGCGCGCAAATTTTTAACTGGGCGTTACGAAACGAAGACTGATGATGATGATTGAAGTTATTTCTATGCTTATTGCACCTGAATTCCGCATTCAAACAGTCTGATAATCATCAATTAATCATCCCAGTGATCAATGAATATGTCAGATATATCAGAAAGACAAAGATGGAAAGGCTCGCTCCATGAGAAGAAAAGGGAGCCATGTTTTTTTTTCAAATACTGAAAGGGATAAAAAGGCTATGGGCCCATACACACATACTAGGAGGCCGGCGGAGAGGGAGAAGAATCAAAATTAGGGGTTCAATGAGATTGCTCCGGAAATCGGTAGCATGGATCCTCCCGAGTGGTTGGTGAGGAGACAAGGAGAGAGAAATGGGGGAGACGAAGAGAGGGGTTGACAGGTTCTTTGCACGGGGCAAGAGGAAAGAGGGGAGGCCACCAAGGGTTAAAATAATAAAAAGCCACCCTCCCCCAACGCTTGATGTTAATTTTTCACGATAGGCGGGGAGACGAGAAGTTCTAGGGCAAAGGGTGGAAACTACTGTTGAAGGGGAGTTTTTTATATTTTTTTTAAACCGAAAGGGATATGGAGAAGAATTCTTGGAGGGAATAAAAGAGGAGGGAGAGCAAGGAGGACGGATGGGTTAGACGGTTTGACGAGGGAAATTGCCGGAAGTTTCAAACCCAACCTTTATATTTTTTCCCTTTTTACGATTTCACCATCGGGAGACGATGAATGTCAATGAGGCCAGTAAGAACTGTTGATCGCAAACAAAAGTAAATTGCCAAATTACTTATACGGCACGAATGGGGGTAATAAAAGAGGAGAAGGAAATTTCGCCATCACCCGATCCGCCTTTTATTAGTCCATTGTGTGAACGGAATATCGAGTAAAGGAACGCAGGCTTTGAAAACATTACGCAACGTTAAGGCATCGCATCCCATCGTGGTGAAATAAAATTATCTTTCATATATCCACGCGGACTGGGTCACAGAGGCTCTGTGCAAATCAAAATAATATAGCCAGTAATCGTCTTCGGCGATGGAGATATAGTGAAATCCATGATTGAGGCAGACGCGAAATAAATCAACAAGTTATGCTCCTTCGATAAGTTATCCTAATCTTTCGATAAGATATCGAAATAAGTTAAAATTCTGAGGAGCTTGCCAAGTAAATAGAACATAATTGAAGACTTGAAATAAAAAAGGCTCTTAGTGCCAAGATCATGAATTTCAGAAAAATGAGTTTTAAGCATACGAGGTAATTGGTAACAGCAGCGACCGTTTAACTGCATACCATCTTTCGATTGCAATTGATACTACATTTTCATTCGCGGCAGTTTTAGCCTCTCATACATTATTGGACTTTGCATGTAGATTCCATTTTACACAAAACTTCAAAATTCCTTACTATGGCACCTAGAGCCTTTTTTATTTCAAGTCTTCACTTTTCAATAATCAGGTGTGATGTGGTAGTATTTCATTGAGATAACGTGAGAATAAAGGCCATCTCACATTTATAAGAGCTAATACCATGCTTAAAAGGTCATTTCCTCGTAAAAGGTCCTGCTCTCAGTGACCGGATGCATACTTTTTTTGCGAGCTTGGTGACATACTCTTGAAGCTCAAATTATGAAGTAAATATTTAAATAATTCGAAGGGAAAATAGTTTAGGTGACTACTTTAGGAATTAAAAATTTAAGGGCAAATTATGCAGATGGATTCACAGGAAACATTTAAAAATATAACGAAACGAAAATTTTTAACCATCTAATTTAATTTTACCCTGGCGTCATTGATTTTCTTCATCATACACTTGTTTCATTAAAACATTTGGATTACGATTGACATTGGAAGCATGTTCAATGCAATTTGTCGGGATAAAGTTGATTTCGATTTTTATTTGTCATGTTCACTGTATTCACCACAAAATTAAAACCATAGAAAATAAGTTGCCATTTGAAACAAGCTCATGTGTTGACTCCACTCATTGGATTTAATGGCATGCGTCATAATAAATCTAAATTTCTGCATCATGTTAGTCGCTGAGCTGCTTTGGTGATATCCGGTGGAATGATTTCCTTCTAAATTAATTAAATCATTTGTCCGAACCGGCCAAAATCGGTCCATATAATTTGATCAATCATTCCCGACTAATGAAAGAGCACAGTAAAAATGTTTCGCCATTTTTTCCGTCACAAAAAATCACCGAGATTTATGCAGAGAAATATGCTAGATTTATTTCCCTGCGCCAAGCGAAACAAGATTATAATAAAAAAAGACACTGGGGAATGAATGCTGGAAACAAAAAAGCAATTAATTTGAGTAATCGAACGGCCGCTTTATCATTCACGAATGAACTAACTGATTATTTTGGTAGGAGGGAAGGGGGAGGGCGAGAGGAGGGAGTGAGCGCTTGGACGAAAATCCGAGTGAATAACTCCCATTTAAAATGAGTAGGAAATAGGATGCCTTTGTGTCGGGAAGGGGCGTTGCGGAGGGGACGGCGGGGGACAAAGAGGGAGGAGAAGATTAAAATGGAAAATGGAAATCGGTATGAGGCAGCATGAAAAGCTAAAGGGGGCGGAGAGCAACTCCCGACGCTGCTAGCTGCCGAGCGATCGGGGGGTGGGGGGGGCAGCATATCGGGCAAGAACTATCGGGAGACGGGCGGGTGGGAGAGGAGTTGCTAGGGGTGGAATGGGGGGGGGGTGGAAAGATGGGTTTTTATGGGCTGGTTGGGTCGGAAAGGGGTTTTGCGGGGTGGGAGAGACGAGAGTATAGCTGCGCGCACCCGTTGATGTTAAATTGGGCGAGGCAGTGATTAGAAATATGAGTCGCTTGAATAAAGAGCCGGAACCCTCTTAGTGAACCGGATTCATCTACGGGGTCCCTCCCTTTCACTCATCTTCTCCCGGTCCTCTCCCTTTTACATGCATATACATACACACACACCCTTTTTCGCCCTTCCCGCCCCCACCCTCGAAGGGTTCGCTTCACCCCTTCGTGGGCGCCCCTCTCCCCCGCCCCGACCATTAGCCGCAATCCCCCAATCTCCTTCCGAGTCCGTCGCGTCTACGGCCGGGCCCAAGTCATTCCGCACGCTCGATCGAGTGCACATTTCTTGGTTGGCCGTAATTTTCCCATTCAACGAAGCAAAGATTCTATGGCGTAGAAATTAGCAATCGTGAGGAGCAGTGCGGAGATGAGAGGAACGCGGAGACTTATTTTGATGCCGCAGATGCGCATGAAAGTTCCATTTTTTTATATTAATCACGGACACCCTTCCACATCTCATTTCTCAGACCTATATTATGAATTCAGAAAGATGAATATTTGAGAATGAATTCCCGAAAATTAGAGTGTTTCAAAATGCTAAATCAGGGGTGTTGTGTCACTATTTTTTCACTGAACATGGTAAAAATATGTAAAAGCATTCGCACAATATAAAATATTATAACTTATGATTAAAAATTTATGCAAATTTATAGAGAAATTACAACAGACTGTAATAAGGTCCATACATATTCATAAAAATGGAGTTACTTTTCCAGTTTCTTTCATCATGAGCATCATTTGCTTAGTTTAGTTCCCTTCAGGATGAAATACTCAAATTTGAGCTGCATTTAACTGCCAAACAATGGTCCCAAATGTTCACAAGAGATACAAACTATTCACATTAATGTATCAACTATGATAATGATCGAAATCAGCTGAAATTACAATACTGAAATTTAATGGAATGCAATGTGTAACAGTCTTTCTTTATTATTTGTTGTTTTCGTAATAATTCAAAGCATACCATAAATGTATAAAGTTTTAACCCCATTCTTCGGCGATAAATCTAATTTTGTAGTTATGAAATTGGTGGTCAAATTATACACGAGACGTTGAGACAAAAAAATAAAAAGTTGCTTAGAAAATATTAATTCTGAAGTAGGTATATACGAGGTCGACTTTCATTCTAGTTCAACCATATGCGGGGTACAATTACAAACTATTATATACGGTAGTTAAACACATACGTACAAGGCAAACTCTGTTGTGACAATAGTGCCGGTCTCATGTCTAATCATCCCTTGACAATTCCGGAGGCGAACCTGGAAAAAAATTTGAAGACCGAAAAATATCCATTTTGAACGAGGGACGATCAATCAATATTGCGAGCTCCTTTAGGTGAAAATAAATAATTTCACTTCTTCCGACCGACGTTTCCGGAGGAAGTTATCCCGCTGCACCTTTTATATATATATATATATATATATATATATATATATATATATATATATATATATATATATCTCCCTCTACCTAGTTGCTCGTTGAACCACTCGTGATTTCGTCGAAACTCGAAAAACGCCGCGTGCGAGTCCCGTTCTGAACGAGAAGAAAAAAATTCATTTCCCCAGCCGAGCCACGGGGAGGGAGTTATTTGTTGACACCACCAGCGAAAGGTAAAAAGGATCTCCGAAACAGGGGGTGGGAAGGTGATGAGTTAGGTTGAAGGACTCCGCCATTTGTCAATCGCGCTCCCGGGCCACAACTCCCGAAGCCCCGCGATCCCTTCGCTTTCCTTCCGTTCGTCATTCCCTTCACCCGACCCGACGGCAAACGATTTCAACGACGACAGAACCGCGCTTTTTTCATGGAGGCGCAATGATTCAGTCCGGTACTCTTGCATCCCAGAGCTCAGTCGAAAAGTGCCAAATGGTTATTTTTTCGTTTCATGTTTTGTCCCCTTCCCATTCATGTACGCCACCTCACCAGGAATATTTTCATTAAATGTAAGTAGCATATGTCGGGCATGATGTTCTTTTGAGGTATGAGGCTGTATTGCATTTGAAGTCACTTTTTAGTTTCGTTAATAGCAAAATTTGCAGTATCTCTATTAACAATATAATTGTCTCCTCTCCGGTAATACATTTCTGTTATTGAGTGATACCCTGTCACTCTCTCACGCTGAGGCTATCAGGGCTCAACGAGTTGTGAATGTTAGTGAGGCGCACTGAAAACCATGATGATTATGTTCACCACAATCAATTGGAAAGTTTGGAAAAGTATAACACACATTACAATGCGGTATTAGCAGTAGTTAACTTGGTTTTCTTGGCGCTTCAACAGCTGATATTACATCGAATTATTTGGCTTAAACTGCAACCTGAGGCAAACACAGCATTAATGCCCAAGTTCGAACTCGAGCCCAAGACCTTTGAATTGCTTTGCCTACACGTTACTGGCTTGGAAACGGTGGTCGACACGGTGTTATTTCATTAATTATTCAACAGCCTTGGAAGGTTTATTTAAACGTTCATCTGTGTTTTCCAGTCTGTTTCCTCGCTAATAGGCGCTTCAGACCGAGAGGAAAGATTCAAGGTTGGGAATGGAAGGGAAAGGAGGAAGGATGGAGAGAAACCCGGCGTCGAAATTTGGCTTGCTCTTAACAAAAAGGCGTCAAGAAGACCACGGCTTGACGTCCCATCCAACGGACGGAGTACTGTCTCGATTTTTCTCCACAAAAAGCTCAAGTAGGAGCCGGATTACCAATGAAAAGTATCTTCCATTGACCGGATTCAATATCGGGTTCTTCTTGTGAGAACCCCGTACCCTAACCATTACAATAACCCGGCCTCGAGCCTATTAAAACACCTCGTTAATAGGATGATTACCAGTTTCTACAATCGATTGCCTGTTTCTTACATGCCGCCTTTCTGACCAAGTGACTCTACTTCATTGAAATAGGCTGTTTCCATAAGTACCTCAGTTAACTCCTTATTTTTTCAGAAATGGCCTTTCACTTTGCCCTTCATTCCAACATTTACGCCGTAGATAACCACTCGCTCTATGTTCCTTTTCCCTAAACTTTTGGCTTGATCCTTCACCAATGAAATTAACTTCATGTCTCATGATGCCGGTACCTAATGGATTGAAGTGAAAATTTCTAATATATGGATTCGGTTCTACGAAGTAACATTGAGGAAATTGTGCCTTCCTCGTGGTGGGCTATTTGGAGCAATTGAACAGTTGTTTTCACACTTCCGATGCCCAATAAGTTAGAAGCAATATCCACCGAGACAGCATGTGTTTTGAGAAACAACACAAAACGGAGAACTACCTTCCATACAAGGCTTGCAATTCGGTGCTTTGCGCTACTGACTCCCCGGGGTCACCGGGTGTCCTCGAGTGTATACTTTCCCACTCCCGCCCCCTTCCGTGCCCCACCCTCGCTCCTCTCCCCTTCAAAAGCGACGCCCTCTTCAAGACGCGTGACACGCGTCGAATGACTGATTGCGGGAGAGAGGGGGGATTTCCAGAAAGAGTCCGCATGGAAGCGCCCTCTACCCGGGTGGAGCATGGACGCTGGCTGAGTTGGGGTGGGCGAGAATGGCTTGGGCGGCAAGAGGATTGCTGGGGCGGGTGCTAACTCTCGAGTGAACCGCTCGCTTTTCATCTCAGCTGTCCATCCCGAGTGCCAGGCCATATTGCCGCTCTCCCTCGCAACCCACATACGCATATCGCTCTCCCCTCACTTCCTCTCCCCGCACCCGTTTCCCGAGAAATACTTCCCTTCCCAAGAACCCTTCCTGCCCTCTCCACCACACCTCCTCCTCCACGCCCTTCTCCACACATGTACACACTCTCATCCCTCTCTCCTCCATCATCTCATTCCTCGGAGCACCTGCGTCGTCATTTCTCTCTCATACTTGCCCTTTTAGGCATGCCGAAAGTGGCTGACAGAGAGAGAGGGAGAAAGAGATGCGGCTAGGCAGGGATCGAGAAGAGAGAGAGATTCTGCTTCTGGGAGGGTGAAGAGAAACAAGGGGCCGCGATTCTCTAGGTCCAACTTTGGAGGCTATTGAAGGTCGGGTTTCAATTTTTGGCCGCATCCCCTGCTCCTCCCACCCTCCCCCAGCGCAGCATCCACCTTCGCCCAGCCACAGCCTCCCTCCTCGCAGCCAACATCATCCTTTCCCCAGCACGCGCTGCGTGCCATCCTTTGCGGCACATCTCGCCCCCTGCTCATCCTTCCCCATATCCCTTTCCCGGCATCTCTCAGTGGTCACAGCACAAGAAGTAGTTTTGTTTGTTTCACGGTTTTCGCCATCCTTCCGAGGGATGATTAAATCCGGCGTTTGATTCTCGGAACGAGGAGAGTTGTGTTGTATGCTCCCGAAGGTATACGTGTTTCAGTTGATAACTCACTCTGTCATCCGTACGTCTCTTGCGGTCGCTCGACCCAAAGTAAATCCGCATCAACAGAGAACTGAGTATCAAAAGTTCTTTAGATTCAGAATTAAATCAGAGCGTAACCGGAATGAATCTGTTTATAAACAAGATAGTGGCAGCAGATTATTTTGGTAAGTAAATGATGGAGGACCGCCGATAAAGAATGAAAGATAAGAATAAACTGACAGAAATAAGGATTTGAGGAAGCAATATCCATTGCAAAATTCCACAGAAAATATCCCGAAAATCAGGAAGGTTCTGAATTTATACGATAAATAATAATTATGGGTGTTATATCGATTTGATAAAGTACAACAAAGATGTAAGAAATCGTTTCAGGCATGACTTTGTGGAAGTTTGTGATACTCATTATGATATAAAATGGTATTACTCCACACTTAAAGGAGTCGTTTACCATATTTTTTATTGACGAATTTGATAGAGTATGTAAAATAAAAAAACAATGTTTTTCCGTTTTTTGATCCGTCAATTATTTATCGAGTTATAACCGGCGAAAAACTGATGTTTTTACCCCTTTCGGAAAAGTGGGCGTGGTGCAACCTCTGACGTATATCGACTTCGTCCAATCACAACTGAGCCCGCGAAGCTACTTTGCCTTATCGCAATGAGGGGGACACAGCTGAATCTGCCAATACGATCAGTTGCGGCAGCAGCTGTGCGATTTGTCTTATTTTCAGTCTATTGCCTTTCTTCCATCTTGAAAACTTAACCCTTTGACACTTTCAAAAGCTAGTGGCCTCATCCTTGTCCATGAAGGAGGGTTTCCTATTATCGCTCCTACTAACCTTACGTTCAAAATGTTTCTTATGCAAGTAAATTGCTCTCCCTTTTCCATTTTAAATCCTTGTTTTAAAAATTAAGCCTTTGCATGTGTGAAATAAATAACGGTGTGAAAATAGAATCGTACTGAACAAAAAGTGAACTCATTAAAGGAATCTAACACGATATCGATGGTCGAAAATACTGCAAAGAACTCCCTCATTTCGTGATAAAAAATATTAATTCTCTTGAGTAGCTGGTATAAATAACTATGACTGGAATGATATGATGATGCCTCAGAAATAAGATTTTTGCTTACAATGGTAGCAAAATATATTTAAAAGCATAGGGCAGGGTGTGATAAATGGGAAATGCATGACAATTTTTTATGAGCAGGAAATAACTTTTTAACGGGGCTAAAAGCAAACAATGTGACTGTAGACGTTCATTTATGTAACATCAATGTAGATATAAATGACTTACTTCGTTTATCAGAACAATTCCGTTTAATTTACTTTTTCTAAAATTCCAGAAAAATATTTCATTTTCTAACCGACACTAATAAACGTCCAAAACAAGATAATTGGGGCTCAAATATTTTCAGTACTATAAAATTTAAAAAAAAGCAGTGATCATAATTAGCTCTACTTGGATATCATTTTGTGTAATATCTAAATTCTTGCATATAATTTAAAAAGAACTATCAACATCTAATAATAGTTAATAATTGCTAATCCCAAAGTTCTGTTCCCCAGTTTTACATACTGCATGTGCAGAATAATACATATTTAATCTTACAACTGTAACAAATATTCAAAATCACTATCACACACAAGATATACAACGCATACTAAACGGTTTTACTTTAAGATTGATTGAATGTGTGTCTGACTTCCTGCCATGCACCTCAGCCAATCAATAGCTGGGCCATCTTCCTTTGGAGATTTTCTGTTTGAGAGAATGACAATGTACAAAAAAATAAAAGGTAGGAAGTTCAAAAAAGAGCAGTGGTCAAAAGTTTCCCTCGTTCACCTCAAGCGGACCTTTATAAGTGGATCATGCACATGAAAACTACAGGAATGATAACGGTATCCGTTACTTGAACCTCCATCTATTTACCCCTTTTTTGTGAGAGAATACCAAATTGGTCATCTTTGGAATAAAGAAACCGGTAATAATACCTGAATAGGGATTTTAACTTCCGCTTCCTTAAGTTAGCTCTTCCCAGAAATCGGTCCGGGTCAGAAATCATTTTGAAGATGCGTAGTTATAAACAGATTAAAAAGAAAGAAATATGCCCGGACAAAGATTAATTGCCATCACTGGAACCCGAAACCGTAACGACATTCCAAGGTTAACTTCCCTTTTTCACTCATTCCCTGCCTCGTTGAGCTCGAATCAAAATTTCTTCGAGAAAGAAGAGGATCAGTAATTTATGGAAATATGACACTGATTTATGCCTGTATCTGGTCAATACTTAAAACACAAAGCCCCACATCAAATATACTACTCAGGATATAGAATCATACTGGTTAAACCCACACAATTAAAATGAAATTATAATTTGCATCACCATTTTCTTAATTATAATTAACGAATGGAAGCGTGTTTAGCATAACCCTAACTGAGCAATACGAGAAAGTTTCAAGGTTGTTTTATCGAAGTTCTAAATGTAATTAATAAGACCTCAAAGGATAGTTAATTCATTGGTAATAAATGTCTGTTCACCAGTGGCTGTTATTAAAATGTAAACAATTGCATATGTATTGTGTTATAGGTAAAGAGTACGGCTATTGACCACGGATTTTAAGTTAATCAAGTAAATGGTTTTGGATATCTATCATCTGAAAAAAGTAAGCATTGCGATCAACTATAAGTACAAATGAACTACTGATAAACTGCAGATCTAGATAAAGAAAATGATAATGTTACCCCAATAAATTCAAATGAGCTTGAAACGAAACGAAATCTAGACATTTCCAGCCTTCTAATCTAGCTGACTATGAATGCAATCAGCACATTTAACCCTCCTATAACCATCTTATAATCTTTTATGTCTATCTTGTCAGAAAGGAATGACTTTTTCAAAATTAAAAGATTTCAAATTATTTCTTATAATTTCAATTAGAAATGCATAGTTGAAATTCAAGTTCCCGTTTTCAAGGAAGTCTCAAGAAAAAATTCTTAACAACAACGGGAGTAATACCTAATTAGGCTAGTATGTAGCATTTGCAATGTTCTTAAGTTGCGAAAACAATTGAAAATAAACAAATAGCTCCGAAATCCTTAAATTATGTTACCCTTTCCGGGTAGCTGATTGGTAGGTGGAATTTAACCGATCACCAAAGGCATTCAAAAGAG
This sequence comes from Platycnemis pennipes, assembly GCA_933228895.1. Lineage (NCBI taxonomy): Eukaryota > Metazoa > Arthropoda > Insecta > Odonata > Platycnemididae > Platycnemis > Platycnemis pennipes. The sequence goes on from OW121850.1 coordinate 120,211,769, forward strand.
TGTGCGAAGTAGGTATTTAACAAATGGTTAAATAAATCGAATGGTTGACAAATGGGTGAAGACAGCAGACGGGAGAAAAAAAAATTCCAAGCAAGCAAATTCCAAAAAAAATGACAAGCAAGAAATAGGAAATTAAAGCTTATTGAAGTATTAAATGTCAAAGATATTACTCAAATATAATATATTCTGAATGTGTTTTAAACGAGCTTTAGAAGACCAAAGGCAACATGTAAAAAAATCATAGACAAAATATAAACAAAAACTGCCACAGAAATGAAATATTTAAAGGTGTATCAATCCATAAACAAATAAAACACCCGGTGTAAACCAATTAAGGAGGTCCCAGGATAGAGGCAAGGAGAACTTAGAAAGAGCGAGCTAGTGCTGGACAGAAATAAAGGAATGGTACAGCATTCCCATTGGAGGAAAAAGAGCAGATGACCGGCGATAAAAATCGAGAGGATATGAGTTCCTAAAGTATCACGTGCTGACGAAAACTGTCGTGCGCAATGGACCAGAGAGGGAAGAATCAAAAAAAAATAAAAGAGCGAAACAAAAATTCAATCCCCGGAAAACCACCAAATATTTTCCTCCCACTTTACTCCTTTACCTCTCTGGTCAGATGGCTACCCCGAAATAAAAAGTCTCCCTCTCACCCCCCAAAACCCTTCCCCTTTGAACCCCATCCCACCGCTGGACCCAATTCCGAATGTAATCCTCCCTCCTCCCCCACACCATTCTCACGCCCACCTCGGCGTCGTCCGCCTCCCCTCCGACCTCCTCCCTCCCTCCACCGCCACCACCCCCTCGCCCCTTTTACAGCGACCGGTGGTTTGATCGCCAATTTCGGCATTAGCGTGTGTGTGTGTGTGTGCCCACGTGAATGTGTGAGTGTGTGTTAGTGTGTGGACGAAGGGGGGGAGTGAGGCGAAGGTTGGCGGGTCGGGGGGTCCGTCATAGCGATGCACGCTGAATACATGGCGAGCATTGAGGCGTGCAAATGGGCGGCGAGTGGACTGGGAGGAGCCAACTGCGCGCGCTTTCGGTCCACGGTCCTGTGTGTGTATGTCTGTGGCATTTCTATGAGTGGATGTGTGCGTGGGAGAAGCGTAGCGGGATGGACGGTGTGTGCGTGGGTGACGAGGAGAAGGGGAGAGAGAGAGAGTGGGATATACATATGGTCAGAGGAATAGAGGAACTGGAGTAACAAGCGATTGCTCGGCAAGAGCTCTCGATCGCACTCGAATGAAGCAATGAAGTCGCTAAATTAAACGAGTTAGAGAGAGAAAGAAGGCTGACAGAAAACCTAAGTTTCTGGAGAATGAAGTAATATAGAGGATTTTCACTATCCTTTTCATAGTAAAGTTTCTTCACGAGCAAAAATACCTTCGGTTTTGTCAGCTTGGTTAATGTAAGAAAGAAGTGTTACTGTTTTATGCTTGAATGTACCAAAAAGTGATTCTGTGTGATCAACAAATTTGCTGCCATTACAACAACGATTCAGAAATTTCATAAGACGATGTTACAGTTCTCCGAATAAAAAAAACTGGTTGGTTCACGAAGGCAATTTTTTATATTATAACATTATAATGTTGAAAAGTAGTGAAAAAAGTAGTACTATACCATTTACAAGTTGAAATGAAATATGGTTTCACATAAATAAAAATATTTTGGTAAATATAATGACATCTCAGATAGTCCTGCTGAAATAGCTATACTTAATGGAAAAATATTACATTCGATTCTTGCATATAATTCAATTTATTGCTCCTCCTAGTGTCAATTAGAAAAACGTTTCCTCAGCAATTTTCTTCCATAGACAATTTCACCTCTATATTTCTGCGTCTCGTAATATGCAGCTAAAACTGATAGAGAATACTGTATTTCTATAATTGGCCTTTCGTAAGCATTGAATATAAGCCTATTCTTCTTTCTCATATAATATTCTATTATGGTATGAAACTGGAAATGCAATCAATGTCATTTAGCCAACACACAAATATTATGAAAACCATGAACCTTTATTATGCAAGATAGAACAATAGAATAATTAAAAACTACCTCAAGAATTTACAATGATAAATTAAACGAATGTTGACAATTGTCTTTCATATGTCAATGAACTCAAATTATAAAGACAGCCATGAAAAAATCACAAGTTTAAAGAGTGTGGTTGCATTGCTGTTACCATATAATTGATACTCACATAGTAATATTAATCAGCAGTAAGATTTAGGGCGATATTTTCTTCATGCCCATCGTTATAATTCAATAAAAAAATCACTATTGAAAGACAGGTTAAAAAATTTTTATCCACATTAAGCACTTAATTACGCTAATTTTTCCGTCTTTTTTATTAACAAAGGGAAGAGCATCGGATGAAATTTAATCTGAAATATTCATGAGACACGGTGAGAATATATAAACAACCGAAGTCAGTCAGAAGAATCATAATACTTCTTAAATAACTATTTTGGAGATGACAAAAAGAAACTTCAGAGCACATGAATCATAAACAGTGAATTGTATAAAGCCTTTGTTCTGAAAATTCGCACGAATTGCAGCCTAGAAACAATCGTAAATCTTATTGTTAGTCGTGGAAAACACGCATTAAAAGTCTTATTTAAAAATAATTTACTTCAGGAGCTTTATTGGAAAAAAAAGTCTATTTAGTATCAAATATTCAGACTGGCAGTGAGATATTAGGTTTAAAATTATAATTAGATTTTATTAAAGTTGCAATAAGTACATACTATACGCCAAAAGAATATATCAAAACAAATACATAATTCGGAGGTTCAACAATAGGGCAAAAGATAAATTTGACGCACACGATTATTATTCAATTATACAACGATACCTTGCACCTTGTAAAAGCCGCTTAATAAACGCAGACTCCAACCTGTGATTATAACAAGGGCCGAAACCCATTAGGCGGCGCATTTAAAATAATCAAGGACACGGAGCTCACTCGGTAACCGACGGCCATTTCCCAGGCCACCACAGTAGCATTCTTTGCAGGATAACACTCCGGTGCAGCGCTTAGGCATACACTACTAGATGCACGGACGGGTCGTAGGGTTTTACGAGGCTCTCAGTGGTATGGAGCGGAATGGACAGCATAACATGGTTGCAATGCTACGCCGTGTTAGCGCGAGATGGGCAGCTCAGGTGGTTGACGCGAGAGTGGAGACGGGCGTTAAGGGCAGCGGAGCAGGCAAGGGCTCACGATACATACACACACTCTCGAGGCAAAGGAGAAGGGAAGTCCCTGCGCGTCAGAGGAGGAGGAGGGAAGGAGAGCACGACCGGAGGCGAAGGAATTCGAAGACGAGGAAGGAGAGAGACCGCTGTTACGGACAGAAGGGAGGAGGGATGACGTAACGGCGGATAAGTGGACACAAACGGAGCCAGAGAAGAATGGGTGAATCATATGTCGCATTAAAATAGACTGAAATGTCTTCAATCTCGACTCGATACGAAGACTTCAGCTGGGAGACTAGTTTTTAAAGCAAAGAAAATGATTTGTGGTGGGAGGGAATTTAGTTTTCTTTCTGAAACTCATCTGCGATTACGCAAATAACACTCGGGTTGAATCTTACTTCCTCCATCCTAAATACCATGAAAGATAGTCGTTGTTTATCGATCTCAATTGCTGACAGAAAAGAGTACACGTAGTGTATGTCAGAAATAATAAAATTATCAGGAAATAAACCTTTCAACTGTCAAGCTTATGCTTCGAACGCATGATTAAATAATACCAAAGGATAGCCACAGCTTACTTTGATGCGCATTTGACTGCGTTGCAATTTAAATGGGAATGATCATAAACGATCATGGCAGCCAGATAAGTAACACATCGCTCTGGCAGCCATATGTTTGTAATTTCATGGCATGGATGTTGACTTTGCAGTAGGTTTAAGTTTACACTTATGTGAATAGTTAATGATACCTAAGCAGTTGTAGAAGTTAAAAACCAAAATATACCAATTCAAGGAAAAATCTTTTTTATAATTACACGTCGAACGAGGATAAAGGAAACGAGAAAACTCAAAAGGGAGATGAAGAAAGGATTGATGAAGACTGGACATGGAGTGTGGTGTTGCATGTTGCTTAAACGTTTAGTCTTGGACAAAGGAGAATGAAGGTGAGTTGGATGATTTCGAGATTTAAACTTGAAGAAGAGTGGAGAAAGCAAGCATGAAAGAGTAAAAGAGGAGCTAAGAAGAGATAGTACGGTTTTTAAGGAATGAAAGTTTTGGAGATAAATACGGAGGCAGAAAAAGTGGGTCGGAAGTACTAAAAAACTCCTATCTTCTTAGGTCATACGAATGGGTCATGGATGAGGAGGATGAAGATGAGACAGAAACATTTATCAATTTCATAGTGCTCTACACCTTTAAGATAGCTAAAAAATCATTTAATTAATAAATCAAATACTAATAGTTAATTATTCAAACGACACGAGTGTGGAATGTACATTTTCAGTGCAATATTTTAAACATTGATTTGCCACGTCAGAAATACATAGCTAATAAACAAGGAACTCGAAAAATCATAACAATGTATTGAAAAAGATATCGTCATTCTATTCATAAGGTCGCGAAGTTTTCTGAAGCAAGCCTGTTACCATGATAAGTTCAATAAAGTTTTATATTCTCGGTTTTTTGGTATGTTAAATACTAGAAAATTCTGGAATGGAGAATTTCCAATCCCAAAATTATTTTTCGCCATTGTCCTGAAACTATCTATTCCTGAAAGCGTCAGTAAAAGTTGTAAGTTTATTTACTGAAATTGATTTTCCGCCACACACAGGGAACGTATATTTTACCGTATTACCCAGTGCAGTACATAGCAACCTTGCTCTATGACAAAAATAATTTCGTCATAATATTAATCACTGCAATTCTATGTAGGCACAGAATAATTTGAATGACTTCAATCCACACGAAAGGGCATAAAACGAATAATATTAAAAGGTAATGAATTAAATGTATTAAAAAACGTTACACTCAAATGAAACAACCTGCGAGAATACATAAAATAACAGGACGCATGCCCTGCGCAAAACTTAATACGCTTTTTATTGTTAGAGACATTATAGAATAACAGTAAATGAAGAAGGATTAAAAAGGAAGGAGCAATCACCGAAAGTTTGAACGAAGTAAGAACAGAATAGCAGCCGTAAAAAGTTGATTAGTTTCTCACCAAGCATTTCAAACATATCCACGTTCATGGATTCTAAGCCCTTAGTAAAACGGATGGAAATCCTATCTATGTGTAGAAGTCCAAAGCGATCGTAACTCCACCAAGCGGAATGATATTTTTCCATCCCAGTTAACACACACAGTCCTAGAGGAAATCCACATCATCCGCCCCTTCTCATGCCATTCTCCTCTCTCCCTCTGATCTCTCCCTCTTTCCCCTTCCACCCCCTCTCTCTCCACCCATCCCCCACACCCCTGACTGCGCTCCCTTGCTCCCCCCACACAAAAAGCACATGACCGCGGCGCGGAAAAAAGGAAAAAGTTTTATTAAAAACCAAATGGGGATCAAAAACTAAAACAAAAATCCTTGCCCTCCCGGAATGCCACGCAATCGAGTACGTTTCATCAATTCCCAGGATTCATCTGGAGTGGAAAGTGACCCCTCAGCTTGCGCTGCCTCGCCGCTCTGCTCACTAAACCCTTTACGTTTCCCTCCCGTCACCCCCCCCCCCTTCACTCCTCCCCCACTCTCCTCCCAACCCTTTTGTCCCCCTACTCCCCTCAACACCCTACCACACCCTCCCTCCCCCTCCATCGCCTCACGCTCCCTAAATCCCAATCCCGCTAACCCTAACTAAAGCGTTCTCATTTCCACCCAGCCAAACCTGCATAACGTCCATCCTTCCACATTTGAAGCGAGCCGTGTCCATAGACAAGAGGAATGAAAAGGGGCGTGGATGCAGGAAATCTCCCTACAACAGGTAATAATTTCAGTCATTTGGTCGGATTTGCACATGTGGTGCTCGCAGCGGCTGCATTCACTTCGAATAAATTTAATCTCCGGATCTCGCATCCAACGTTTCTTTCTCATACGGCAATGGGAATGAAAGGGCATGATCTTTTTCAAAACTATGGATGGGAAGGTGTACGAATTCATTATGTTTGGGGTTTATGCTAGAAGATGAAGTTGATACTAAAACTAGAAAATCCATGATGCTAAAATTAGAAAAATAACAATAAAAACAATGAAATTTTGATAGATGAATTATTAGCCAAAATTAAATCCACAAACAAATTCCCTCAAACCTCTTCAGTGTACCAGAGATCTGTTTATTTCAAAATTCATTCTTGACATACCCAATGGCAGTAATGTCTAGGTGTCATTTGGACGATTGATCACATCGCTAGGCATCATAAAAAATTTCCTTCATTGAAAATTTCCTTTCGCGATTTAATGAACATGAGCGACGCTTATTTAAACCAAGTTCAGCTGTTTAGCCTAAAATGGAAAAAAACGCATACGCTTCTATCTCAGCTGGAATCAAACACTTCTCGCCACCCATTGAATAGCAAACTCTCAGATAGACGCCGGTTCACGCATTTTGCTCGAGAGAGGTTATGATCATTTATTTCCCCTCGCGTTACACCGTCCCCAATTATTTTTAAACACCCACCCTTCGCTATTCCGTGTAAGGCTATGATTAACCCCTCACTCGAATGCCTGATCAGAATTCCATGCACTCTTGAAAACCTTCGCGTATAAGCCGGAAAGCCGAACGTAGATTTCCGAACGAACAAAAACATTCGCTTCGGCGGATTCATCTCCGTGCACCGCGTCGCACCCTTCCACGCTTTGATGACCCTTCCGCCTCCCCCCCCCTCTCTCCTTCGCTGACCCTTCCTTTCCCCTGCCGCCCATCATACCCCGCTCGCGCACCGAGTTCTCCCATGCGATGACCAACCCCTTCCCCCTCGGCCGGTACCCTGACGCCTCATATCCCCGAGTCTACCATAAAACACCCTCTCCTGCCTGCCGCCAATGCACCTAGGCTTGGAGACTAGGGGTACTCGCGATCCAAACTGGGACTACAGTGAGCCTATCATCCGGAAATACTGGGCATAAACAGCACACTAACCGGGCATAGCCGAGTGATTGGAAATTGACGTGATTTTTTTCCTCGCTTTCACACTTCACAGCATATTAGTAAAATTTGACAATGACTATCGTCATCTTTCGCCTGGACTGGATGCTCTGCTGGCCGCAGTCAATCAAATGAGTAACCATTTGTTTCAATAACCACAAATGTAAACGAATGACCAACAAGAGGAATAGTTAAGTCACGATGCTGTGGAAGCTTTCTACTTTATCCGTAATGAATTTGGAAAAAATCTTCATGGGTAGATTAAATGGCAAGGTAAAATTCACGTAATAGTAAAAATGAGCGATAAAAAAGGATTTAATCAGTAGTAGCAAGTTTTAAATTTTAGTTGTTACATTACTCGATTCCCGAAGATAAGGTTTTATATCACTTTTAACGTATTTAGTAATCAATTTGTTTATGCAGTCTACGTGTTAAGGGTTAAAACTTAAAACAAATGTATCATAACTCTTAGCGTACGTTCGTAATAGTTAAGCGATGGCACTTATATAATCACCCATTTTCGTTGAGGTCTTATAGCAGCAAAATTAAAGAAGCAAAACAGTACAGATATATACTAAATATGAACAAAGGGCACCTACGGCATGAGGCAATTCACCGGGAAATACTGTACATACGTTCTCAACAAACCAATGACTGGGAGTCTTTAGACATCTATCCGTGACTGTTTTTTCATGAAGACAGTTCATTCTTCTCACTCTAGTCTCTCTCCTAAGCCCATATCACTGAATGACTCCTCCAACTCTCTCCTAACTGAACTCATTCACTCGTACAACACGCATTACACCTTTGTCATTCCACGACGTTCAGGCGTAAAGGGCACCAAACGTAAGTTATATTTCATTACTTATATTTATAATATCAAGACTTTTCATCGCTACCTATGTCATTATATTACTCTATTGTATCATATGGGTGACATAGAGGTCAACGAGTAACCGAAATCGTTACATTACTCATTTTCCCACGAACGAGTTGAAAGTTTCTGTCTCTTTCCTTGCCTCTAACCAACAACAGGACTTCAACGGCTGCCACACTGTGATCCTGTATATGAGTCTCACCGAAGAAAACCAAGGGAACCTCATTTTTGCCGACCACTTGACTTCGTCAATGGAGATCCCAACGGAAGAAAATATAATTGGTCACGTCAGTAGTTTCCAGGGGTCTGTCGGGAAGCGCGAAGCACTACCACCACATCAAGGTTGTATGTGTCAATCGAAAGGGTGACCGCGTGTGCGCCCGCGGGAAAGAGAGAGAGAGAGGGTAGGGAGGTGGTGTGCACAAAAGCTCGCCTCGCTTTGTACATTTTGGAAATGAGTGGCGTGTATCAGTGCCTAGTGGAGGCTGGGGGCATACGAGTGAAAACGGGCTGGAGGTTGTGCGATAGATAACGCGAACGGGTGGTCCACAACAGAGTGGGAGAGGGTGGGTGGATATCGAGGAATCGAGCGGAGGACGACGACAGAGCAGGCAGACGCCACGGGGCTGACTCACCCTTTCGGGGGCGGCAACGGGAAGGGGGAGAGGAAAAGGGTTCATCGGTAAACCTGATGGGCGTGCATGGAAACATACATGCATGACATAAAATCAGGAACAGGCGGGCAGACCGTAGGTATTAACTGGCGTGTTGCACACCCCCGGATAATTCCAAAAGAAAACCCGCGCCCGCGTCAAAGGAACTATTTTGGGAGGTCACAGCAACCACGCTGTCTTTAAAGCGAAAACTTGTCGACTCGCTGGCGTCACCGAATTTGCGTTGTATCAAGGATGCACATAGGAATGAGGATATTTCCAAGAGGAAGTAAGAAATATGACAAAATGGAATACATAGCTTTTCACTTCAGACAGATTTACAATTTTATGAGCAACAATCACTTTTTTACTTCGAAAGCAAGCATTAATCTCCATCATTCGGAAAAAATTACATAATTTCCAGTTAAAATTACCTGTCACTATAGCCAAAGTTGGCTCAAGATAACAATTTTTGGTATATAATTGAACAGGACTACAGTGAAGCCGGATACAGAACAATACTACGTGGCATATCACGTGGTCTTATCAGTAGAGATAACTTACAAACATGGCCAATTCGTATGGAAGAAGAACCGTCTAAAATAATGATTGATACTATTAGGTATGACCCAAAACATAAGGTAGGCAAGATGATTTATCTAAAAGTAAGAAACATAATGCACTGACCAGAATAACGTTCTCTAAAAATATCAGATTTCATGAGTAAAAAATGTAAGGACCAAAATTTATTGCCGTTGATAGACGGTCGAAAAACATAAGTTTATCATAATTAACGATCAAAGGTTAGAGGAAATATCTCAGTTAATAATATTTAGCGCGAGTACAAATAACTATTTACAGGAGCATAAATAACCATTGATTATTTTAAAATATTATTCCTAATGTACAAATACTTTGACAATTTGAAATATAAGGTTTCACATATAAATTATTGTCGAAAACATTCCTCGTTGCATTCCTATTCCAAATGAGTAGCTTTTTTCTAGCACACATTGAGAAATTCTAAAGTAGAAAACCTACACATAATGCAATTCCTGCGAAACAGGAGAAAGAAGAAAATAGTTAGCTTTCATGTGAAATGATGGAAATAAGTGAGCAGAAGGGATCCCCCATAATCTATTAATCATTTCCATGGAGCCAGGAGGCATTAGTCACTTTTTTCGCACTCAGCTGTCGACCCGTGCCCATCATGGCTAAACTCTCTTATTCCGCCCTTGGCTCCCCACTGCTCCATGCAAACGCCATTGTGCCACTGCCGCGGCGCGGATTTTTGCCGGGAGTATGCATGTGTGATGGGGAGAGAGCGAATGAGAGAGGCGTTTGATGACACGAGTGGAATTGTGGGAGGGATTGGCAAGGAAGGTCGGGGTTGAACGTGCATTGGAAACGCCAATTCCGACTCACCCCGCGACCTACGCCCCCTTTTCCCTTCACCCCTTCCCACCCACACCTTTAACTCACCCACTCTCTCCCCCATAACCCCTTCTACCAAAAAAATCTCCCGGAATAAAAATAAAAATTCTCCCCAGCGACTATGAACGCTCTTGAACCCCCTTCACATCCCCAAACACTCTTCACCCCCTCCTTTTCCCACCCATCACTGCCGTCTCCAACCCCCCCACCTGCCTTCAAAACATCCAGTTTACTGGTTGATGTGCCGATGTGACGGATTCTGATAGACGGAGGGGGTAGGAGTTTGGGGTGGAATTGCAGGATGGGATTAGGGGAAACGGGGAATTTAGGGGTGACGAGGGGGAGAGGAAGGGTGGGGGAGAGAGTAACAGTGGAGGAATCAGAGGGAGAGTGTGTGGAGGAAAAGAGATGCTCGCCTCTCAGTGAGAAACGGAGGGATGGGTGAGGGGATATTTGCAATTACAACGTACGTATATAGGGAGGTGTAAGGGGGTGGGGGTCGGATCGTGAGTGGGAGGGGTAAGGGAAGGTGCTTGGGGGAGGAGCCAAAGGACGGGGATCGGGGGGGTTAAAAGGGGTCGGGGGATGGAAGCGGGGGGTGCAAGAGAAGGGGGAGGGGGCAAGGAGGTGTGGTGAGAGGCGGGGTCTATATGCGGTGAGAGAGAGAAAGGGTAAAGGTGGGTAAGGACAGATATCCGTCGCCGATTCAAATCACACGAATACACACACACATTCCCGACGCAGAACGTAACCCTTCCCTGACCACTCCCCCTTCCCCCAACCCTTTCCCTCTCCTGCGTACATATGGCTGTTCCGGCGGCGTTCTGTGGATGGAAGGGGTGCAGAGATGGCGTCGATGCTGCGGGGTGGTCATGCTAGCAAATTCCTCCCTTCCCTCTGATTGCCTATGTATTCCGTTCCCCATAACCCTCCCCTCTTCACCCTCCCCGTTCGTGCCGAGATTCTCTCCCTCTCTCTTTGTCTCTCTTCCTCACCTATTCCCATTCTACGCCACCTGCGTCGAGTTTCCATTTCATACGCCGCGGTATTTTCGGCCAGGTAGGTTACCCTGTGCAAGTGCGGAGAAATATATTCATTTCAGCCGTGGCAATACTAGTTTATTTAGTGAATATATCCAAGGTCAATTTTTAAGTGAATCGCGTTGCTGCAGTATAGAAAGAAAAACTCTGAACAATCTCCCGGTAGAAATTCAATTATATGCAATAAAATGATCAAATGATAAGGTTTGGTGACTCAATTGATAAAGTTTATAACCTTTTATTTAATAACGCATAAAACGTTACCTAATAAAAATAATTGAATAAAATAAGAAGAACAAAATAATGAGTGGCATTGAGTTAAATGAGCGAAAAATCAGTCTGTAAAAATCAAGAGTAAAGTGGCTATCAACTAGCACGGACATTAGATAATATAAGTTGGTGTTCCAGGCAAGAATCATTAAATAATTAAGAAAATAATATTAGGGTAACAATGTGATAACTTTTTTATATTAATTTTTCTTTATTTAAGGTTTCTTATACTAGACATGTTGGTTAATTTTTAGATATGCTAAAATCCATATGAAAACCTATAATATTTACAAATTTGCCGAAAATATGTTGCTTGCCTACGTACAAGTATTTTACCATTGTTGGAGCAAAAGGATTGGGTAGGGGTAAAATAGGATATATTATTAATTTTTGACACAAAATGCCTTGTTTCGCAAGCCCGGAAAATTTATCTGTAGTCTCTACGACCAGCAAAATATAAGACGAGGTAGGTGATCGAAGTCAGCAGTCATAAAAAATGACAAAAAATGAACGCGCGTATGAAATTGCTATGAATCATTTAGGAACACTTCTCATTTGCAGAAATAACTAAATGGACACTATTATTATAGCAAAGCGATACATTAAGTTATTCACCCTCATCATGATAATGTAATAACATATCTGAATTACAAAACGGATTCCTAGTACAATTCATTTCTATAGCCCCTCAAATGGCGCCCGGACGTTCCACCCCTTAACTGGGTGGCCGAGACCTCTGGTGGATGCATTTCTGGCACTTGGCCGTGGGAGTCGACTGCCCTCAGCCCTTTCCCCACACCCCCACATTTTTCGGCGCTAGCGAGGCGATCCACCGTCATCTTCCCTCGCACACCCTCACACATCCTTCCCACAATGCCATGCTGCGCACATGAGCCCCGTCTCCCGCACTCGCTTCACCTCTCTTCAACGCCCAGGTTCACCGGAGGGCCTTAACATTAATCCCGGCCTACCCTAGCGACACGCGAGGAGGGAAGGAGTGAATCGCGCGCCCGTCCAAGCGGGCGGTGGGCATAGAAATCCGGCCCTTCCTTTACCAAATGGCAGCCTCCACTCACCCCGGCAACCGTATTACCCGAGGTCACGGCAGACGAGCTTCAAGAACGCCAGTAACCTCCTCCGTTACCCCCTACCCTTCCCTCTGGTACCCCCCCCCCCCTCCCCATTTATCCAATTCCAGCCGTGTGCACTGCAGAGTGAGTTGCGAGGCCGCTACAACCACACGGGCACAAAGGGATACACGACGACAGCCCCCGGGGTTAAGCAGCGCTCCAATCGTGGCATGCAGAGATTTCAATGCCACCGTGCGGAGGGTTCGTTCGTCTCAGTCTTCCCTTCAATGGGAGAAGCGATAGTGCAGGGATACCGATATTCCTACGTGAATATATAGCCTCCTCACCTCCTCTGAGTGCCGACATCCTTCCTCTACCAATCCCGTGGCCATCCCTTCCATGTCTCACTCTCTCTCCCGGCTCCTATTATAACGCGATTTCTCCACGGAAGACAAGCCAGCCCCATACACTTTTGAGACATCGATCATGAGATCAGGGGAATTAATGGAAGCGACCACTACTTTTCACTCTAATATTGTCGACAATGGAACTCATAAATGTTTGCAGCTTAACAAAAGAGCGTACTTACGAAAGCCTTAATTACCTGAATATAGTTCTATTGTGCACTGAAATTCCCTCAGTGGGATCATTTGAATAATTAAAGGCTCCCCTCCGTAAGGAAATAATTTTATTTGGAAAGTGCTATCAAATATGATAGTACGGAATCTCTTAGATTAGGAAATGCTTTAATGGGTTCCTTAAATTCTCGATTGGAGTGATGAATTCAACTTCCCTTGTGGAATAACAGGAAATATAAAGCAACAGTGCAGCAAAGTGACCACGCTAGAATGTAATACTTATGTTTATAACATCCGTCGTCATGCATCAATCAAATTGTATACTCATTCTATTAACTATACTTCAAGTTAAAATGAGATTTTTGACAATTACGATATGAATGTATTGAATCAAGGATATGTGCCTTTAATTTAGTGGAAAGGCCTTCAAGAATGTTACTAGTACTTTGCATACATAAAAGTTCAAAGAAATACATGCATATTTCTGAAAATGTTTCATGCTGAAAGAGCAAGTACACGTTTTTTAAAATATAACATTATTCTTTTTGATAGATTTCTGCCGATAAGGATAGAATTTGATGGAGATTCCTGGCACAACATTGCATTCCAATAATAAATCAGCTCTAACCCGGCTCATATAATGCAGAAGCACGATAGAAGATATTTTTAAAAAATAGCCATTATATATAAGACAAATACTGGTGAATGACATAAATCCTAGCGATACAAAAATGTGATAATTAAAGCATTTATAGGATAAATAATTCGTAATGCTATACCCAAATGATATGAATGATAGCGATTCCTAGAGTGTTAAAGTACAAGTGGAGTGTTGTTCCAAAAATATTTTAAGAAATTTGGGTCATGGTGACTTTGAAAATAGTACTTCAGTTCAGCTGTTTCTTAGTGTATTCCGAGTAGAGTTTAACACTCCCCAAAAAACCTTCCTTGTCATCACGTAAAAAAAATATACATAGCTATGAAAAATTTCCTATCAGAGATACATGTCATCGTCACTAAAAAAATTAGTAAATATAAACCTACTACGCCCAATTAGGCTTCTTACCTTTTCAGGCCTTGAGGTCGGTTGCATCAGTCGGAGCTTGCGATTCATTTGATGTGATGAATGATAATTTGATAGCCAACACTCCTGGAGACAAATAAATGACAAATAATGAATAAATGACGAATAAGCTAAAGACAAAAAGAAAAAAGACGAGCATTACAAAAATACGCAATATAAGAAGTCAGCTATTCAAAAAATAACAGCCCATTAGTTACGCAATGCCTACTACGCATGGGTAGGAGGAGGAATCGTAGAGGGTAAAGTACAGAGATGGAGTGGGAATCAGGAAAAGTATAATAAGACGGAGAAGTTATCGTGAGAAGTAACTTGAAGTTTTTGACAACAGGGAGGATGAAGGGTTTTGGGCCCGGGTAAGGGATGATTGGTGGAGGACTCCCTAAGCTAGCAAAGGGCTGATGAGGAGGTGAGGAGGACGACACAGGGGCGGACACTAGAGAACAGCGAATAAATTGGGCGGGTCAGATGGGAAGGAGAGTGGGAGAAATGGACAGAGGGTGGGGGCAGTGATCACGGGAGAACGGAGAGGGCCCGCGGTATGGAAGGATGAGATGACTGGGTGAGAGGAGAATCGTGGGGGCGTAAGGGTTGTAACGGGGGTGCGAGGATGTTGTGGGGCGGGGAGGAGGACGTTGGGAATGCCGGATAGGATTCCGAAGCCGTGGGGAAAGCGGGGGAGGTCGCAGGGAAACGGTCACATGCAGCAACACCCCTTTCCCCCTCACGCCACCCCTCTCGCTCCACACTCATACATCCGATGACCAACCCTTCAAAACACACACACTCATCGGATACCCCACACACACGGGCATTGGATGCAAGCTCCAAACATACGCCATCGCTCGCAAAATTGAAACTGTAGCCGGCACGACTGAACCACGTAACGTGTTATCACACAAAGGGACGGGGAGCAGTGAAGGGTGCGGAAGGGTTGGTGCACAGCAGCGACGGAGAGGAGAGAGAGACACGAGGAGGATTTGGGAGCGGGGTTGTTCCATGTGAGGTGAGGGGTTGGACATGCACTGGAGATGGAAGCGAGGAGGTAGATTGGAGACGGAGGGCTTAATGGCGTGGGTGCGGGACGGCATGCGCGGGGGGGAGCATAAGGAAGGGGGAGACGAGAAGTTAGGGGGAGGGTGTGATATGGTGGAGGACAGGGTGACGGGGCGGGGTAACAATACTACGAGTCGGTGACCCGTACAGAGAGGGTTGGCGGGGTGACCACGGGAGTCGGCCGTGACCGGTAGAGAGACACGGGGCAAGGAGGTCTTCGAGGGCAGAAGGAGGGCGAGCGACTGGCGAAAATTAGTGACTTTCCTCTATCGGCCAAAGGAAAGGTTCCGGGTAGCCAGGTCGGTAACGCACCAGCCTGGTCATCTAAAAGGTTACGGTTTCGATTCCGTTCTGGGGCATGGGTGTTCTGCATATCTTTAGGATTAGAAATAAGTCAGAAGGTGCCATATTACAATTAGCACATACCGTGACACGGTAAGATATGGTAATCAATTGGTATACCTAAAGGCTGAGCTTTTCTATTATTGCAAGGGAGGTGAACGGAGGGAGTTGGGATTCGACTGATGGCGATGGGAAGGGCTGAAGTAATGGAGGTCCATTAAATAAACCGAAGGTCATTTATTCACAATCGCTGACAAAATATGGTGTAATGTACTAAGTTATGTAGAATTCGACCTTTCGGTATTGATTTCTCCTATATTTTCCACATTAATTTACATCCCACACAGAAAAAGCGGGAGGAAAGTGAAAAGAAGGCAATTTTAGCAACTGATTTTTCCTTTACGAATAAAGATACAGAGTTATTGCATTTGAAAAAAACAAAATATTAACTATTCAAGTAAACTCCAATATAAGCAGATAGTAGCAGATATTCCACAGAGAAAAAATCAATCTCCCCGACCGAGACTCGATCCACCAATTTCCGTCCAGGTGCTCTACCAGTTGAGCCCCAAGGCCCAGGGGAAAAATGCGTAAGCCTTAGAATTCCAATTACACAGAATAATTTTTATAACCGAGTGCTTTATTTTAATTTCAAAATATATATCATACATTCAAGGTACTAAAAAGCAGTAGGAATACATAATTAGAGATAAACCACTTTTTTTATTGTCTATGTTAGGATAGTTATATTTCCACTTATCTGAAGGAAATCGAAATGCACTTTTACAAAGCTGATATTCTTTTTACCAAAATCCGATAAAACAACTTTCTCGACTAATTAGTAACTACTCTTTCGTATGACTCATGCGCGTGTCTTTCTCATCCACGATGTATCCTATTTCCTTACTGCTTCATATTTGTTTAAGATATGATTCAAAGTGTCTACTAGTTGCTATTTTTTCTCGACTATAAAAACTTCTCGACTCGACAAAAAAATTCATGCGTATTCGACACATCGCGCTTTGCTGGTCAATCCTCTTGTCTGCTTTCTCGATAGTGGCCGTGACAGCTTAGGAGAAAAAATCGTCAGAACTTGGTCACAGTAATGATTATCTGTGGTTTCAATTCAGCTTTCTACTTAAAAGCACCTCAGTTTGTAGCTTGAATTGTTGCAGTTGAATGCAGTATAGGTGGAGAAAAATTCAGCGTCAGAATAAGCCCGCTCTCTAAAGAAGGCCCCACGTGACCAACAGTTCTTCCCATCCGACAGATGAGATATGGAATTTGAAATACTTTGCGTATGACATCCAAGTAAAGGTCCATCCGAAGTACCTGGCGTGAACCTAACTCACAAGCCACCCACTGATGCTGTCGTAACTCTAAATCGAATATATTTCGGTCATTACGACATAAATTAGATGTTATGCGCGTTCAGTAGGTACTATTTACTTTACGAGAAGCGAGTTGTATTCGTGTCAAAATGTCTCATATTTTTTTGTTAACAATGCATACAGCCACCCCTATAGGTAATTTTGGGCATACAGGAGAGGGAAATCTAGTTTATGCATGCGATATTCCTATTGGAAGTCAACTCCGTCCACTACTCTCGGAAACAATCAACGCATAATGACTAACATCTCCAAAGCTCAGAACCAATACAGTACCGAGTTTAGACATGGAGAGATAATCAGGGTGATCAAGGTATTTTATGCCATAAATTGAGGCATGTCTAGATGCAGGAAAATAATTACGTGCTAAATACAGCTTAATTTTCCAAAAAAATAAGTTCAAAAATAACGACTTAATACTTAGTACTAATTAATTAACAGTACGTTTTCTAAGAGACGGAGAATGTTTAAAATTTTACATAGATCTAAATACCCTTAGAGAATTCAAAGCACATTAAGACTATATCCCTTGTTCATTTGATAAATCAGAAGTGTTTCCGAAGCTTAGGGAAAGTAGATTCCGTACAGATCCAAGGTCCACTACTAAAAACAAATATTGTGGATTAAAAGTAAAAACACCTAAAAAGAAAAAGAGCATAAATAGTATATCCAAAGAGATATCTGACTCCATGGTGCAAACGTAAATCACCACGACCCTCTGAAACCACCAGCATCAAAAGCACAAAGCTCTCTTCGTCTCGCGATGTGACCAAAAGAGACCTAGCGTGCAAAAAAGGGATGACAACACATCTCGAAATCCGGGTAGGAGGAAACGAAACAATCGATAAATAAAACAGATCTTTCCAATCGAAAATTCACTATCGTTCTCTCATTTTCCCTCTCTCCCGCCAACGAAATTCCACGCCTCTCCATAGCACCCAGGCGTAATAAGTAATATGAGAAAAGAGGGAAAAGTCCAAAAATTGTACTACGCCGCCTCTCAGCAAGAATAGCACTGATCATAAGTGGACCTCTCACCGTATTTTATTTATTGGATTTTATTCGAATGGGAGGGAAAAAAAATCTTTCCATTCACGTGGGAAGGGATTAAGCCTCGCTGGATGGAGTACAGTGGATGCACGGGGAGAGTGTGAGAACGGGAGGGATGGAGAGAGAGAGAGAGAGAGAGGAGGAAAGGGAGGGAGGGATCAGGCAAGCAAGCTCACGAAGTGAACGGGTGCGGGTGTAGGGGAGGACATATTGAGAACGGTGTGGGAGGATGCACGTCGTGTGTGTGTCTCTGTGTGTGAGCGCATGTGAGATGGGTGGAAGGGTCGCTGGGAGCAACCGATGGCTATCCTCCTGTCGTGAATATTAGCGCGGCACAGCGACACGCCTGGGGCTCATCAAACCGATCCCTTCCCCCTCCCCTCCCAGACCATGACCGTCCCACCCCTTCCATTCCTCCGCCTCCCCACACACAACACTCCGACCCAACCCCCTCGCGCACCTCACCCCAACACACTTCGAAGCAATCTGCGCCCTCTATCGACCGCCCCCAGGCATTGTCCGTCCGTGCCTCGTGTACTATCATCCCCCCCCTCTCTCCCTCCCACCCGCGAGCCTTTAACCCCACTCCGCTTCCCCCCTCATCCCCATACGATAGACAGGCACCCTTTACCCACCCCTTGGGAGAAGCCGAACCTCCCCCTCCCGGCATATCACACTTACGCCGCATAATCCTCATCCCCTTCCCCTCCAACTCGGTCGGGAGTCCCTCTCTCCATGGTCAGATGGCGTCGTCGCATTGGAGGTTAGGCGATGTACGGAGGAGGTGGGGGTGGTGGGAGGCAGAGAGAGGAAGAGCACCTCATCTGATGGCGGTGGTGGAGAATTCCTGGGACGTTGCGCTGGCACTTGAATGCTCAGCGAGGTATGAGGAAGTGCCGGGGTGAACGGGGATGGATCGGACGGTACCGCCACTAGTTCGGCTCGGCGAAGTTTTTGTAGTTATCGCAGATCAAAATGCGAGTTACTGGAAGGGAATATGGCCTGGTGGAAAATTTCCGTCCGACCGAATAAGATCAAATGAATTCTACAAAGACATAGCCGACGGAGTTAACACTGTTAACTGATTACGAAGATATGTTTCGATTTACGAATTTCCCAGTCCCTTTCATTTTTTCCAAAAAAAATCGAGTTGAAATCATTGGAATTTAAAAGAATCTCCGAGGATTTTATTTTAGATAGAGGGCTAAAGCATTACATCTGAAATTCTAGTCGACAGAATAATGTCCAAAAAATATACTATACTAGCTATTGTAGTCTCTTTTGTTCGCCAATATTTACAGATGAAGAAACACGATTTGGTAGTTACCTTATTTATCCTGAATGAATTAATGTATTGCTCAATAATGGCTGTCGAATTTAAAGTACCGCACAAATATATCCTGACTAACAACCAGATTATGACACTTGAAAACCAATCATAGATCCTCCCTGATCAAAATCAATGATTCGGCAGCAAGCGCCATTACCGAAAAGAAATGAAGAATATGCGAGAATCTGGGCTGTATTAGCGGGCATCCAAATACAAAATATCTGACTGAGTTTCTCCATTACAGAGTAGATTATATAGCCTTTGCCCAGAGATGCCGATTCTCATCGCGAGAATATCTTCGAATTACAGTTCATATCCAATAATAAATCCATTATAAATATTTTATGCACGAATGACATTACAGATATCTCTGAGCTATTGTCTTTAGCTAATTTCGGCCTCGCATTGTAAAAGATACACATATTTTATCAGACAACACTCGCACTTTTCCTTAGTTTTTAATGCACTACGCGTTTCAACTCAGTCTTCCAATACAAATTTGTACCTGAAGATCCTTGTGTGCATGTACCCAAAGAAATCTTGTGCCTGAAAGTGCCTCTGTGAGTTGAAATGCGTAGTGTATTGAAAGCTCTGTGGGAAAATACAAGTGTTATTACATTGAAAAAGGTATTATCTCTTGATCTTTAACGCGCGAGGAACAAATTAGCAACTATTAGCTCCTACGGTGGAATTCCAAAGGATACATTTATCATCAATAAGTATTTTCATAACAGTAGGCTCAGGAAAGCTACAAGTAGGTATACAAGAAGAGCAGTTAACAATAATGATGAGAAATCTCACATGGTATTATGTTGGTTACTCCTCACGGCCGGGCAGGCCACGACGGCTTAGATAATGAAGAATATAAGGGATTCGAGGATATTTGAAATAAATCCTAATCCCTTGCTAAGGCAATGAATTCAAAATAAATCATAACTTTTTGTGAAAACCTTAGGTATAAGGCACCGAGTTTAAAATAAACTTTAACTTAAAATAAACCTTTGCTTAAACTGCTTTTATTAGCAAAATTACATTTTCATAGGTCATGCGACTAATGTATTTCAATTGTATCAATTCAGTATGTTTATTACTTTAACAACATTGTGAAAATGATAACAGCTAGTATGTCTCACGAAGAATGTTTCATACAAATTTATCAGTAATTAGCGGACCAAGCAAATGAGATTACATTCAAATTACCAAAGTTTGATGGCATGAATAAAATAATAGAAAAGATAATTCTCTTGATTACGGGCATAAATAAATACATCTTGGTGAATTTGGTGAAATCTTGGAGGCGAAAGTGCTGAAACCGTTGGTGCAATCCTCGTATCCAATGAATTGTGTGAAAACTCCCTAAGACGTGTTCACACATACAATCATGGAAATAATTCACAAAGTGAGATCTTTATTATTTTGTTATAAATTCTCTCATGCTCTCTAAAAACTAAAAGCCCTATACAGGAGGCTATAACTACTTAAAGAGGTATTCGAGAAATACTGGCATAAATTTGAATATGTACTAAATATAACTTTGACCAATATTGTGAAACAAAAAAGCTCATAATTTAATGTATAATGAGTTGGTTTGAATATTTGAGCTTTCATGGTCTTTCACTTATGATTATGGGTGACATTCATCCACATATAAGGCTTAGCAAGAGCACAGATTACATCAGCAAAACGAATAGGAATATTTATTATTTATGATTTTTCTTCCGTTGAAAATGTATCAGAAAACTTGAACTTATTTAGCATTAATTAAAATTTCCCACAAATCCACAAGTATTTCAAAATCAAGTTGAAATTCTTCATCTTTTAAGAAAATATGAACAAATTTATATCACTTTATTCATTATAGGTACCTAATACTTCTGAATAGGACTTAGGTGAGACACACATCTATCAAACGCTTGAATGATTTGTGCCCCTGCGAAAGAAGTGAAATGGTTGTATCGTCCAGCAAGGTGATGCAATTTAAATGAGTGAAGGGGTGTTTGGGATGTGAGTTCGAGCAGACAAAGGAAAGGGAGAAGAACAAGATGTGTATCTCCTGAATGAAGTGGACGGCCATTCATTGAATGCATCCGTCTGAAAATTCACATTACCTGAATGGTGGATGTCGAAACTGTGCTTAACAATTTTCTCCACATAAATTAAAAGGTGTGACGTAAAAAATTCACGTTATTGCTGTGATCATTTAAATAATCCAAGGATATATAGATACTGGTCCTTAATTCATTAATGCCGAAGTTCTAATTTCAAAATAAGTGGGTTAAATCCAAGGGTCATTATCTGTCATGGCAAGCAACGACATCCATCAAGGATATAGGATGGAAATAATGGCTAAATACAAAATATTTTCAGTATAAGTAGTGGTCTGGTTTAGGTGTTCCAATGGGTTAGTTAATATCACGCATCTAACCTAAGACCTAAATTCTATTGACTAACACCTCATCCACGCCTTGGGAGGGATTTAAAACCGCAACCTATCGGTTGCCAGTTCAGAGAGTATGGTAGAGGGAATAGATATGGTCAGCGGGAGTAAGAAAACGAAGTTAACGTAAAAAAGATGACGTGGGACCAGAAATATTAGATTTTTAGAATGAGAAACCGCGATGTGGGATGACAAAAGCCGCAGGAATAGATGAAAAGAGGACGACAATGTAGACAACGACAATAGGACTATTAGCTTGATACCACAGGTGGAAAACGTAGTTTTTAAAGTAATAAATAGAAGGCTCGGAAAGATGGTAAGGCGAGGAAGGAACGTAATGCGGGGGTAACAGAAGTAGTGGTAACTAAATCAGTGAGGCTTGCATATATTTTAAGCGTTAGTTGGCAGGACATCCAAAAGATTAGAAAACCTTACAAACCCAGAGTTAAAGATAAGGAATTAAATGAATGCAGATCACAATAAAACAAGTTTATGATATTAGTGACGAAAAGAAAGTAAAAATTAATATTGAAGTAGAAAGGTAAGGGCAAGAAAATATGCAACTGTTTGATTTCCTGGGCTTAATAATGGACGAAGGTGGGCGTAGTAGAAATTATGTTAGAAGAAGAATTGATGTAAATTACCAGTATTTACCAACAGAAGAGAACTAATTATGGTAGCCTTTAGCAGGCATGTAATTAGGAGGTCGGTGTACAGCTTTTCATAAGAGCGTGGCTTTGTATGGATCTGAGGCATGGGCTCTACGGAAAGATGACGAGAAATGATTGGAAGCATCAGAAATGTGTGTGAGTAGGATAATGGAAAAAGTGTAACGGTTGGGGAGGAAAGATATTGCTGTCAGAAAGTAAAGGAAGGCAGAGTAAGTGTACGAAACAGGTGTATAATAGAAAGCTGAAGGTCGTAGGGTAGAATGCTGCGCAAACGAGGACGAGATAGAAAGGGAAAAAGTGTTAAATTTGCATCATGACGGGATTTTTATTATTTGGAAAAGACAACAGTTTCTGCAGATTTGAATCTTGTTAAATCAAATAAAATACCTAGCTAAGTTACATTAAAGTTAGTTAGTTAGTTGGATAGGACTTGATTTAGATGATTTGTTTTTAATTTTAGCATAAATAACGCGACGAAAACCCGCCACGACGCAAAATTTAACTGTGGAAACCTACACGAGAACAAAGAGAAAAGGTACTAGGGATGAATGGCATAAAGGGAAGAAGGAAATAAGTAACTTTTAAGAGAGAAATAGATTAGGGATAGAGCCAATAGATGAAAGGAATGCAAATTCGTACAGGGAGCGACATATCTGCCTCAAGCAGGCATGTAATACGGTGGTCGGTGTACAGATTTTCATAGGAGGGTGGTTAGTGACTGCCCATAGAGGAGCGAATGATAAATAAGAGCCTAAGCATATCCGACTTGCGAACTCATGGCGACAAAGATCTTTCCTATGATGTAAAAATTAAAGTGAGAGATGAGTATGCATTGAATTTAACGTGTGAAAAGGTAATTAAATTTATATTCTCAAAACATGTTGAAAGAAGCCTGAATGCTCCTAGTGACAAGAAATGCGATATTAAATAAACTGAATCGACTGAGAGGAGTAATAAAAGAAATTCCTCTCCTTTTGGTACTAGTCTTACACATGTAATCATAAATGTTTGTGAGAGACCCAGGCTAGAAATTTTACATATTATCCCATAGTCAACCGATACAATTATTTGATGGGAGGATGTTTAATGAACGATAATGTGTAAGTGAAAGCAAAACAATACAATGCCAAAAGAGGTATTTGTTACCACTAGCTGAAGCTGTGACACCAATTCGTGCCCTCAAGTGCTATTTCAAAATGCTCAAATCATATCTATTTGCCTCTATGTCTTTTTGGAAAAAGTAGAATTTTTTCACGGTACATAATGCTGCATTTAGAATTAATGCCATGGAGAACTATCAAACGGGAACGAGTTACACTACTATGTATCAAGCACAGGCATTTCATTCACGATCAATGAAAAGGGTGTAAGAAATAAACGTGCCTCCTGAAGTATTTTTAAAAACCAACTCATGATTGTTTTCACTATTATCCTCAATTGAATGACCAATGATTAGGTTTAACAAATGCAGTAATTAAAAAGTATTTTACGGCAACCACAATAATATCACAGAGCACGGAGCTAATTTCATTACTTTTAGGGCCTCTTGAACTCTTACTTCACAAATTTTCCAGGAAATACGTTTCAAATTAGAACACAAAAATTTTCATAACATGAAAACTTTCCCGCCTAAATTGATTCCCTTTTTCGTCTCCATGAAATCAGTCACTCAGAGTTTAGCAATTGCTCTTTCTTGATAAGTGTATAAATAAGTTTAGCTTAATCACTCCTTACATATACACATAGTACAGAGCATCAACGAAATTAATAAGCAAATTTATTTCAAAGCACACATTAGTTTTTTTAATAACATCATATTCAACGACACCACTGTAAGTGGTTCAGCATTATGGGTAATGGTCATGGCAAACGCTGCTATACTAGCAGCGGGATATAAACGTAAGGCATGAAAAATTGCTAATTTAAAACTTCCTGTGTCCATTTCAGCTTTGAAAGTAGATATTAATTAATATTATACCTCATTTATAGGTACAAGCCCAGCAATCAGGTTATGATAATAAATCATGAACGTTCAATAGGTGGTATTCAACCGAATTGGGGAGAGATATTACAATATAACCGATTCAAGTCATTTAAAATAAACGATCATCATGAGGACCGAATGAATATTACCATATTCGGAGCTTGAAATTGTACTCCCTTATACTCGGATGTTTGTCCATGATATGAAAATGGCAACAGTGACAAATGGACAGCCCAATAATTGTTGCAAATGGCGTATAAAATAATCCTTTCGCATGCGCAGTAGGAAAGCTTCCCTCGTACATTAGTACCGGAGGTATAAGCGAATGAGCAGTTTTGTTTCATTGCCGTAGTGAAAATCAGATTCACTCAAAAAGCTCATTATCTATTCCCGTTAAGTAGCAATATAATACATACTTTCCCATTTTGTTGGCGCGAGAGCGTGCATATGCACGCAGCGAATTTTTCCTACGGCCAGCCCCGCACTCCACCCGTCCCTTCCCACACTCGGCGCGGACTAAATCCCTCGAACATCCCCCTTCCCCGTCCCGAAAACCCGGCCTTCCCACACCCCCTTCGGCTCTCCAATCCCAGCATTCGTGATCACAGCGCACGGAACCAAGGTAACGAACGATCGACGGGCGCATTGTGATTCAATTTGGAGCCGAGAGAGGTCCTCACGGCATAGAACATTACCACTGCTCCCAGGACACCGCCCAGCGCCTCTTCCTCCCGCAATCTCTCATGCCCTCCGCTCCGCTTTTGTTTTCTATCCGCTCCCACTCCTCTCATAAACTCCTCCTTCTTCCAATCGCTACGCAAACCTTTCCGTCCCCTTTGTATGAGTTTAAAAAAATTGCATTCAAAAAAATATAAAGATTAAACAAGGAAACAATGGAATTCCATTGGTTGGATTTCCGTTCAAAAAATTGTTCCATGGATTTTATTCCACCAACGCCTGCTCATCAGAAATCTCCATCTCCCGTCTCCGCTTCTCGTTTCCGCTCTTTCCCGGTCCCCAAACCACTCGCCTCCTCCCCACTGTCGCCCGGGAGGAATAGATTTTTCCCACGCTGCAATAGTAATGACGCCATTTGAGTTTTACCGACACACAATAAATCCTCGGATAAGAGCTCTTTTATAAAGCTCGGAGAGTTTCATTTCCTCCCATCACACACAAACTCATTCTCTCATTTTCTACTTAGGTTTTGTTTACCTCTCCCCCCTCCACGGCTCCTCCACACTTTCCCTTAAAACCTTCCCCCCGTTCCAGCACTCTCACGTGTTCCCTATCTATTTAGACGCGAGGTTGTCGGCGGGCGGAGGGAGTAGTTATGCCGGTGAGCAGGATGGAACCGATTCGAGGGCGAAGGCAGTGGATACGTGGGAGAGATGGAGTAATACCCGACTGATTACCAAGGTCCGGATTTCCCTGCGTACGTACATATGGTGGAGAGAAAGGCGGATATAAACGCAAAACAAAAAAAAACTCTTCGCGAGGTGAAATTGTATTTTATTTACCCCGGTTTGGTGGTGGTGACCAATAGTGAAGGGGATGGGTGGAGCAAAATGGTGCGAGAAAGGAGAAAAAGGATTTCGGAAGTGTGGGGTTGGAGGGGTCGAAGGGGAGGGAAAAGAGGCACGGGGCGAAAAAAAGACGCGCGCTATTTAGTTTTGACGTCGAAAGTCTACCTCTCCACCATGTGCCTCGCTGGTCGATTGATTTTCCGGTCACAGATAGGAAAGAGCATGGAAGAGTGGAATAGAGAGAGGGAGGGGGAAGCATGGGAATTGGTGGGCATCCGTAGTTGGGGGAAAAGGGTGTGGGGAGAGCGAGCAGATGGCAGTGCGGTATTATTCGGTGAGTGAAAAGAGGTTATCAGGATAAAAAATATATGGGAGTGAAAAGTCAAGAGGAGATAAATCAGAGAGAATGATATTAATCCCAAGAAATCGAACCCGACTATGGATATTCCTCTCCCAACTAATAAGATGGGTTTCGATTGAAAGAAATTAAGCGAGTTAAATTATAAGACGATTAGAGAAAAGGCTCCAGCCAAGTGTAAATAAAATAAGTTCACTGATAAAAAGTCTGAGGAGTTTGGTTGGTGTGTAAGAGTATTTTCTCCCCACTCTTAAGGGACAGGTTTAAGCCGTGGAAGAGGTAGAGATATTTATTGGTAAATCGACCTCAAATTTAACTCGCTGTGCATTCGAGTTTAGAACTCCGTCCGCCGAATGGGACGTTAAGTCGTAACTGCCTAGGCGCCTTTCGTTAGGAGCAGCTAATGTCGACGCTGGGTTGCTCTCCACCCTTACTACTAATCCTCCAATTCCCAAATTTTTACCTCCCGGTACGAAGAGCCATCAAGGGCGGGGACAGACTTGAAAACACAGATGATAATGATCTGATCTAATGCATTGATCTATTTCATTAATATGTGTTATTCTGGCCCTCATTATTGACGCAGGTATCTATCGGAACGAAGAAACAGAGAACAAAACGGCAGTAGGGTAAAATAGAGTCGCCTACTCTCCATTTTAGGCCTTAGAATAATGTTCAACCCGATAAGTCACCGTGGAATGAGTAATTACATATTGATTTTTCAATAAAGGAAGCTGGGAGTTGTAAAATTTATATATTCAATAAAACTTATTTTCAGTTGGAGCCGATTTTTCCCTTTTTCCAAAAGGTCTCCCATTCACCAGGAAGTTTGTCAATACTCAGAGATGAATAAAATAAAATCGGTGCAAACGGTGTCTACACTGATTTTATTTACGCCTTCACTGATATAACGGATGCAGTTGATTGTAAGGTACTTCAAATTTCATCAATTCTATGAAATTGAGCATCGATTGAAAACAATTTTCATTGAATCATGACCATTATAGCAAAAGGATTATTGGGTTTTCATCGTGAAAAATTGACGAAAATTAACTTGCTAAGTACACTGCACTTCGAAGTATTTTAGTAGCAAATTACCAAATATGAAGTTAGAGAAGCCGTAGAAATAAAAAACGGTAATCCTTTAGTTCACTATATTCCACACCATCATATTTTAGGACTATTGCAAGTTTTATTATTTAGTACGAACCATGGCTTCAAAAGGAAATGCCCTTGGCTATAAACTCGATAATTGACTGTAAAAAAAGGTTACTAGAATGCTCAAAAGCACTATTACACATAACCATCTGTAAATAAATTATCACTCGTCTGATAAACAAGAAGCCTGAAAAATATATTTTTTTAAATGACGCGCCAGTATCACGGAACCTGAAACTATGAACCTTGCAGTATCCAAGCTGAGGTACGGTCTGGTTACTTAAGCTGACAAAAAGCTGACCAAGTATTACGCCCAGGGGCGGGTAACATTTCAGGTGGCTATTAGCCATTCCTAAGTCACAAGGCTATCAGGAAGATCAGGAGGATACCCAGAAAATTAGACAGCTGGGGTTTTTCTGTACGTCTACAAAGATACGGAGTTTAAGCCCAGGACCTGGAGCCCGTAGCACAGAGCTCCACTCTATGATACTAAGAATGAGATTAAGACTTATTAGAATAACAAAAAAAATAATCCTTAATTTGCAGTGAGTGTATATAACATCTATAGTAACTGCATATCTGTGATCATAAAACAGGACACTATCAAGAACACTCAGTAAATCCCTCATTTTTGGGATTGTATGATCGCAATTTACGGCTTACTGTTTGCACCCAGCAACATTATATCGTTAGATTTGAATTTTGTCAGTCGAGGCCATATTTGGCATAAAATTGCATTAGGATTAAATATATTGGCAGTCAATGACAGTTTTCACGTTTCTTCCTTTTGAGATGCATCAACAATTTACATATATTTTGTAATGCGCAGTCCTAACGCAATTGTACGGCTTACTGTTTGCATCCAGCAACATTATATCGTTAGATTTGAATTTTGTCGGTTGAGGCCATATTTTGCATCAAATTGCATTAGGATTAAATATATTGGCAGTCAATGACAGTTTTTACGTTTCTTCCTTTTGAGATGCATCAACAATTTACATATATTTTGTAATGCGCAGTCTTAATACCACGTAGATATAAGAAAAAATACTTTACGAGATTTAAGACTGATTTTAACGACCATAGTTAAAATGGCGAAGGTTCCAACGATGATGGTAAATTTTTGTTCTTTATGTCGTAAAATTAAGACTTATTCGAAAAATATGTCGTCATCACATTCACACAGTTCAGCCCACTAAACTCGTAGAAGCTCTGCATACATAAGTCTGGATACAAAATATAGTCCCAGAATAATAACTTCCAGCACCAGAAATTAATTGCATTAAATTGTAAAGTCTGTTAAATAAATCCCATGGCGCAATTTTGAAAAAAAATGTATTGCCGCTTTTTATGCATTTGACCTCAGGGGTTTCGGTTTATTCCCTTGCAAATTAATTATTTTTTTGACCTGCCGCATATCCAACAACAAACTGATCTCAATTGAGAGACCAGATGAGCGCGTAGTAACGAGCTCTCCCACGAAGAATGGGGAGGTTGAAGCTTATGAAAATGGCTTTGGTATGGACGGTGGGGTGGGTGGGTCGACTATGGGCATTAATATCGGGGTCAGGTTGGGCGATTGGACAGCTAAGTGACAACTTCCCTCTTGGGAAAAAAGTTTTAATAGCCTCCCGGTGGGTAACCATTGCCTTTGAAGTCACGGGAATCACCCTTCCTTGACCACAAATACTCGCTGCTATTCTGTTTATTGTGCTTAAGGCCGGAGGCAACAATCGCTTGCCCACGTAGCAACTCCTCCGGCGAGGAAAACAGTTGACGGTGGACTGCTAAGTATCCATTGCTATGTCCACAATGTGGGGTGAAGAGCAGCGATGACAGAAACTCTCTTCAACAGAATCATGAGTCCTTTGAGAGGTTCTTTGAATGGATGATATACATATATAGAGTACATAAAAGCAAAAGCGTAAAATCAAGTGCATGTAAGGAATTTTACCTACTATAAAACAAACAGTTTTTTGGTAACTAACTCTGTTTAACTGCAATTTTTTTCGTGATTTTAGAACATTGCGAAAAAACTCAGTGCAATCATACCATTCAAATATTAAGGGGAAAAATTGCAATTCAGAGGAAATAAGAATATTGATTAATTGATCTAATGACAAAACAAGTTAATGACATCACTGATAAGTATTATCACGACAACAACTATCATGTAAATTATGTTTCCCAGAAGGTGTGCAATCGACCATTTAGGTACAAATACGCCTATAACTTTGCATTGCAATTCATTTTAATGTGAGCCCAAAAATTAAGTTTTAATATCCATAAAATTAGATGTTTTATAAAGGTATGTTTGTGCTATGAGACTTAGAACTGACTCAAAGCTTCACTTTTTGCATCAACAGCGAATAGGAAGTCACAAATATCATATTTCATAAGTATTTGATGTACACCCGCCAGGTTATGCAAAGGCCATGGGAACTGAAGAAATGTGTCAAGAAATCTAAAACGTAATTGTATGAAATGCTAGTGCAAGCTAATGACCGGTGAAAACAAATTATGTGTGCCTAAATAATGGTTTGCATTTAACTTTCATTACTTTGACCACTATAGTTGCTAATATAAATTTGTAAATATGCTTGTCAATTTGAGGGGCACAAAGGATATGGGTATCTATCATTGCCAGAAAAAAATCGATTCCTAATACTTCTTAATGAGAGACATCAAGGATTTTAGTATTCAGATTCTATATGTTCATTAATGATACTGAATAACGAAAATGCATTTCATGATCCAAAGGGTGCAGTTTTATACAAATAATTAGGGATGATAACTTGAG
This sequence comes from Platycnemis pennipes, assembly GCA_933228895.1. NCBI lineage: Eukaryota > Metazoa > Arthropoda > Insecta > Odonata > Platycnemididae > Platycnemis > Platycnemis pennipes. The sequence continues at coordinate 120,242,001 of OW121850.1, forward strand.
AGAGGTAGAAGAAAGAGAGCTTGGAATATATGTAATCATGTGATACATATTAAAGGGTGTACGAAAATCAATATTATTCAATAAGGACAGATTTTACTACCAAGCAAATAGTTCGTATAGATCGCATCAACTAAGCATACCTATAGATCGTATCAACTAAGCAAATAAATCGTATCCACTAAGCGAATAGATCGTATCAGATAAAGTTTATACGATCTGTCTGAAGTTTATTACTAAATCTCTAAATAATTACTATTACTAATTGCCAGGTAGAAAATTAACAACTATTACTTTAAGGCGTAGACGAAAACTACATTTGCAATATGTGCAATGGGATTTAGAATGTGGTTACGTATCGTGTCACGAATGCCGGCCAGAAAGTTCCCATATAGAATATGAATGGCGAATTAATTTTCATTCTCCCAAGTCAGCAATATCGAATCAAATTTTGCTAATTTTTAGCGACTTGGGCAACAGAAAATTTTCAACGGGAGTCGATTCGCCACGAAGTCTAGGACTTATTAGACACTTGTGGTAGTTTATTTTATACAGCTTCACTCCAGATGTTTACTCGGTCTTTCATCAGCCATTGGGACGCATTCCGGAACGCGACATTCTTATTCACGAGAACGGAAAACCACGAGAAAGCGGAATTTTTAATGATTATGTGCACGGACATTTTAACGCAATGACGGACATCGTAAGGGACGAAGGATTGACCGGGAATGAAGGACGTATTAAGGGAGCAGGGAAAAGAGGGGATGGAGTGGAAAAAAAGAGTGAGGAAGAGGCGACATGGATGGGAAGAACAAAGGAATGTCGACTGAAAGCAGGTAAGAGAGCAGAGGATGGAAGCGAGAAGATCAGGTGCAGGAGAAGATGGATGAGGTTGGAAGAGGTGAAGAGGGGGGGGTAGGAGTAGACGACGGAGAAGAGACGAGGGTGGGGGCATTGGCAGTGAGTGATTCACCGCTGGGATGGGGAAATGAGAGGGGCAAATAGATGAAAGGGAGGGGGCCAGTACTTCATATGCGGATTTTAGATGACGAGGAGTCACCATATTCGCCGGCCAAAAAGGAAAATGCTCGCTATTTCAGAGTTGAAAAAATTGAACTTCAAGTGATACGACTTCCTATTAGGTCGAGCTATAATAATGTGGTAAAATGAATAAACTCGCTTGAGCTAATTTCAGTCTTGCTAATGACTTATGGATAGGCATTGTTCTATTGATTTTGTGAATAAAATAAAGAAGGCGGATTATTTCGCATAAGAAACTCCGGAAATGATCAATATTTCAAATTTTATAATCGATAAAAATAGTTTGGACGACTGAATGCATTTCATTAAGTTTTTCTTATGGATAATGGACGAATGAATATACACTATCTACGAAGCCGAATTCATTTAGAACGCACGGTTAAACTTTGACCCAGTCCAAACTTCGAATAGTTGCAAAAACCTTAAATTCAAGAGTGAAAAAAGTCAACTATTCTATCCATTACGTAATATTCTGCTGACAAAGATTAATTAATTTGTATCTAATATAGGTCCTCCTTTTTTTCATTTCATTTGGACACTTGCGTTTACATTTTAAGCTAGCTAGCCTAGGACAAGAGTGAAGGGACTACTTGTTAATAGGGACTACTTGTATTTAGGTCGTTTAATTCACTTTAGAAGTAATTAAACTCAGTGGAGGTTCAGAATTCGCATAAATAAAAATTATTAAATAGATTAGATCGCTATGTTATAACACCTCTTTCTCCATTGTTGTAAAAAAAATTAGGCATTACCTCAATTAAGACACCAACTGATGGAAGATTGCAACGGAAAGTCATATACTAACGCCTGTTATGGGGCTTGCACCGCATAAAAATGAGCATCTCACCCCTCAGAACGAACATGATGACCACGGTGGCCGTGAAATCACCAGGAGGCGTCATAAATTGTCAGTGCAGACGCTCAACTCAAGAGAGGATATCATTGTAAGAATAAAAAGATGACATGACGGAAGCTACTGCGGGGAAAGACAAAGGAAAAATGCATGCCGACTCAAATATTTTTTTTCGTCTAGACAGATCTTTATCACACACATTTATCTTTGACACATGCCTCAAGTCTACCAAAAAATCCTTGTATCCATTTGACAGATAGACCTCGGAGCATATGCAGCAGGTGGACCACATTTGCATTCTATTTTCGCCGTTGAAGTTGGAAAGGGGAGTCTAGGGGGTGGAAAAGGAGCAAGAAACTATTATATCAGAGTTCCCCCAGGAATATATATCAAGTAGATAAAAAGATACCTATTCTAATTACTCAAGAAAAGAATGACACACTGAAAAACTTCATGACACCTAGAGCACCATTTATGTAAATATTAAACTTTTTTTCTGGACTATACCCCTCTCAAGTGATTCACAGTATTAATAATGAGGTATTTGTTCCACGCAATGAGTATTACGAGTGCATATCGCTCGGGGAGTTGTTGAACACTGGGATTTAAAGGTTGAAAATGAAAACAGCTGATGGAGGCTATAATAGGGGCCCGGGTGGTCAAACACAGGATGGAACGGTGCAGGTCAGTGGACTTGTATAAGTAACAGCTATTATACGAAGAGGCCCAGCAAAAGGATCCGCGATGCCTTAATATCGGAGGCAGATGATTGGCATACTACTTTCCCCATGTGCAACGGAAGTGATATGAATAGGTGACATGAATTGATTTGGTAATCCGATGTACTGGCATTGCAAACCATTATCTCTATTTCTGTGGATTAAAAGGCTGGCAGGCTCAAATATATCTCTCCATATTTCAGCTTAATAAACTTTTACTATAAATTACTTCCACCTAAACAAATATTTAGCAAGTTTTAATTAAATAAGGTTATAATATATTGATAGAATTATACTTCAGAAGATCTTATGATTTTCCACACAATGAATAGGTAGGTACATAGGACATAAATAGGAAAGTTGACACCTTTTTAGATGCTTTCAAAAATCAAATCAAAAGAGTAATCAAAGAATGGCGTTACACTACAGCTACATTACACAGGAGCTTGATGCTATGATGTAAGGACCAACGCCTATTAATTTCTTTAGTAACAACTTATGCATATTCTGTATACAATTTGAGAAGAGGCATATTCCTTCTTTTCTACATAAAAACTCTTAATTATTCGGATTAAGAGAAAAAAACATACTTTATGAGATGCTTAACCTTGATCACGCTTTCTCTGACTGAATTAATAATGAAAAGAGCGAATTTGTAACGTTATCACAATATCCAAAAACCAAATTAATGCCTGGGGATAAAGCAAAATCATATATGAACTCGATACTTTTGCCCACATTTTAATTTCGGAAAGTAGAAGAGGTTCTATTAAATTGTCATTCCACATAACTAACATTTGTTCATATGATTGAAAACGTCATGCAATTCAAAACATCATTTGTAAGTTATGATCAAGGGAGACGAGAAAAAATAGCTCTGTCTCGATTCCCATTTTGCGACCCACATGGATTGCGAAAGCGTGAATGAACTTCATATTATGGGCATGAAGAAAAGAGAAAAAAAGTCACGGAGGATGGGCATGAATGAAGACGCGAGGAAGAATTTGAATAGGGAATGGCAACAAGTCGTATGACGCACGACATAGAGCGAACGAGGGTTGTTAGCGTTAGAAAAACACTATTATAGGAAACAGATTATTCAAATGATTACAGTATATTGACTATTTACACTTAACGATTTTTTCTTTATATATTCCCGTAACATTCCCACATTATGCAAGAACTTCTAATGAGGAAATATTTAATCCGACTGTTCCCAAAACACTCTTAGAGTTGGAAATTGATAAAAATAGATTACTATACGTAAAAATGATGTCTCTCTTTGAAGTAAAAAAGCTAAATTGATCTTCAATATTGTTTATATAATGCTTTACTCTTTGCTCGCATGTAGGGAAAATATTTCATTATCTCTCAGCATGCTAAATCATCACACGTGCCAGACGTTCCCACAAAAGAGGTTACTTCACCATTACGTTTCCTGAATTATCCTGGATTCTTAAAGATAATGAGAGCACATTTGTTTCAGCAAAAGCCTCGTTAAATCATCGAAGTCTACTGAGTTCAAGTATTATTTCACTGAAAGATTTGTCCTCATATGTCATGTCTTAAACCATTCATAGGTATACAATAATGTGAGCTGTATGAAATTAAGGCAAATCACCATACGCCATAAACTGGCTTAACATAGTAGTCCATGATACACATGCAATTGGTGCATTGCAGTGCATGCCAGTTGATGCAATGCAAATGATGCATTGCATCAACGGGCATATTTAGATTGCATTTGTGGAAAACTACTAATAAATTAGACCAGATATAAAGAATAACAAAAATTAGGTCTTTGAAATTGGTCTATTTCTGAGCATAATTAAATTTTAAGTTTCTTATAAATGTTAAAATTCAAAAAAATACCTATCGTAATTAATTCCTGAATAAATTAAACAATACAGTTATTGATACTATACAGTTAAATCTGACAAAAAATCGAAATTTGTATGAAATAAGTTCGTTAAAAAACGTGACGATCGGCACCAAGTATGCTGATTCGTTGATCTGTTTTTATTCGACTCTCTTCAAGTAACATAAAAGGCGACAGTTTCATGATGACAGTTTTATTTTCAAAGAACGAGAAAAAAAATAACAATACACTGCAGCAAAAAGTATCATTTCACTAACGCAAAGAGGCATATTAAGGAGTCGATGCTTATAAATTTGCTGCATTAATTTTAATAGAGATCTTCAAAAATAATATCATTAGAAACAAGCCTATTACGTGATGCATAATTAAAAAGTAAATCAATTTACGTATTAATCATCTCTTCAGATTTCCGGATAACGTGTCTCAAAAATTCGTTATTTTGATGAAAACGGGACGTACAAGTGGAACACCTAATTTATGGAAAGGGAGCAGAGGATATCATCTCACTTTTTCGAAACTGACAGCAACCCGTGAGAAGCACAATTATATTTTAAGAAACATACGGTTGGCTATATCTGTAAAATAAATTAAAAGTTAAAAACACAATTAAAAGTTTATAAAAGTACGCTGACAAAGTTAAAACGTCAATATTGTATCCAATTATAGGATTATTTAGTACCACAAACATGAACTTATCTCCCGCTTAAGATTCTGTGGCAAATAAAAACAGAGTAACAAAACAGAACAAATGAAATATTAGCAAACCCAAACAAACATTTACTCATGAAGGATAATTATTCCTTTCTGTTAGCGATAAAAAAAATTTTCAGAACTCTATCCTAACACATTTTAACCAGTTACACATACCAAACATACACGCATTAATTCTGAAAGCATATGAAATGAAGATTTGAAGTGAAGTGAAGGTAGCCTAAAATAAATGCATCTAAAATTTTTTGTCAAGTTCACTACACGATGAAACCAAATACGAGCTTCTGTCACGACAGCTGACAGTATACTTTAGCTTTTATAGATGAGTTTCAATTATTACAGCAGTAAGAGCTCACTGAGTTATACTAATACTGAAGCTGGGGAAATGTCATTGAAAAGTTCTGCCACGCTAACGGAAGTTAATTTGGTGAAACATCGCTGGTACCGAAAAGATGAAAACAAAAAAGCGGATGAAAATCAACTCTCCCGGAAGGGATGATATGGAACAAAATCTTAAGCAACGACTCCGCCCGAGCAGAGGAAACGACGGAAGAGCTGGTGGTTTTTTGGATGGGCGAGACCTTCCGGCTCCTCCAGACTGCATTATTAGGGAAAACACCACCCCTTCTAGTTTATACGGATCCCACCCATTTGCGGGGTTTAAAGGGCTTCAATTCGGCCACGTCGGGTCGGAAGAGAGAGGGGAGGACAGCAGGCCTCCACGAAAAATAAACAAAAGAATGCGAGAGAGTCCGTGTGTCTCACAACCAACCCACACCCCCAAAACCCTTATCCCTTCCAAATGATACGGAAAGGAGAGAGGAATGGAAAGCAAAGGAGGAGGTGGGAGAGTGGGGTCGGACCCAGACCGTCCTCCCCTCCCTTACCCCCCACCCTGCTCATCTCATCTGTGCACCCATTCTTTGCCACGAGCACAATCTACCCCGCCCCCCTTTGGCCCACCCTCTTATTCCCACATGTTCCCGACCACCGTCTCCGTTGCCCGGAAACCCAGACATCCGCCCCTGGGGTCGAATACCCGACGTCACATTTATATTTCCAAGGACGAAGACGAATCAGACAGTCGGGCGCGTGGAATATAGCCCCCCACTCCGAAGCCTCATCTCCTTCATCTCCGAACCGGGCTCCATCCGCTGTCCCCTCCTGCATCATCCGGGCCGAATCTACCTCCCCGCCGCCCCAAAAAATTCCCATCCCTACGACAGCGACAAAAGAAATTTCTTCCCCGCCCCCACGGCCGAATATCACTTCTGGTACCATCATCTCATTTGGGCGGGTGGGTCTTTTAAAAATATGAGTCTTGCTCCCCGTTAAGTTTTCCTCCGCGGCTACGGGCCTGGTCGCTGAATCCACAGGATCCCGAATCTGTTTTGGTCCAGAGATTCGTAAAAATTCATCAGTTGACCGTTATGGGTAGAATAATAAAATGCCGAATAATAAAAGACCCAGCCATCCGGTCCCTCTGGAAAGGGGGCGACTGTAATTGAAGAGGAAGAAATGGGGGAGGGGTTCTCCCCGAGGATAGGAGCAGAAACTACTCCTCCAGAGATGAAACGAGAAAAAGGTATTGATTCCACACTGTCCAGCCCTCCAATTCAATCGTTTTTATTTTATCTTTAAAAAACATTCTCCTATTTACAGTTCCGTTTTTAACATGACAACTGCCCCAAATTGGAAAAGTAATGACTTTTATCGACACATGGAGGAGCCGGATATTTTAATCAGAAACACAGATCTATGCATGCATGCGTGCATACACATATTTGCAACATCGTTTTAACGGACTTATTCTCATTTTGAGGGGCTGAACTTCTTGTCAAAACTTTATTCCCTGCAGCTTATATTTATAGGAAACCATGTTTTAAGTTTCTAACCACGTGAATTCTAAAGATTTTAGGTGGGGTGATGTAGAAGGCAAAAGGTTACGAGGAAGCGTGGCAACATTCATCCAGAAGATCTTCAGACACATTTGCAGGCAGTAGCCGTTCGCGTAGCGACTGCGGAGATTACACTTTCTGCGACCTCCACTTGCCAGTATGGGCACTCATTTCAAGAGAAAACTTGGCCAACCATTGCGTCAGCTCCCACGGCTCTACCTTTAGCTAGGTGATTTGAATGCCATAATATCAACTGAAGGACCGCATGGCATTATGAACGAAAGGTTACCAGATGATTTTTTTAACGATTTTAACCTTGATTTACTGACCGTCAGAGATAAAACTCGATGCTTTTAACTAAATGCTTTTAATAGCACCTTCTAAGCCAACGATCTAGTCATTTGTAGCAATACCATAGCCCACCTTTTATCAATTTCCATTCATGATTATCTCGGCGGTAGCAATCAATTTCCAACACTTTTCAAAATGATGGTAATGGAAGACAAGATTTTAATATCCCTAAAATACGATTCACTGAGTGTGTTTATCTGTATGAATTGTAACGTTCCTTTGCACTCAACTTCTTTCAAAAAGTTCCTCGAGGAATTGCAAAATAAGAGTGATAGGACAAAATTTAGAAATATATTTGTCTCTAAACTTTATTGCATTATTTTTTGAATTATTGGTGATTGTAAAGTAAAATAAATGTTTCATTCCTAAACCTGAAGAGCAGTTCGAATTTTGGCCTTGGTAACTCCATTTCCGCCCAATGTTGCAAAAACGCAACATTTGTTTTGGTTAACTATTACAGTTATGAATAATATCGCATTATATACCCCAAATTTATATATATAATTTGTACCCCAATTAGCAGTTACTATCTAATAGACGGAGAAAAAAATAATTCCTTCATGCCTTGGGAAGAAATGGGTTAAAGAAAGCTGTGCTATGCTTAAAATTAATTTCAAATTCAGTTTGAATCCTGATAATGATACGTTTTTTTACACGGAAGTTTTTATCAGAAATATCATCAGAGCCGCTAACATCTCAATTTTTGTCGTCAAAGCTCAAATTGTCATCAAGGAAGCCAAAATTTATTCCGGGTGCAGTACGTGGAGTGATTTAATACTCGAACCACTGTTTCACATGGGAATCCGCCATCACTGTCAACCAACTGCTTTAATTACCGGAGAAAATATAGTATCACATCCTGAGGAAATAGCCTATACATGCGGGGGCGTACATTGCAAAGACAAGCAGCATAGGAAATTTCCAACTATCATTTGCAGGATTCAAAGCTCACACGGAAAGAAACCCTATGAATATTAAATACAGGGGAATAATAGCCCTCTATTATGGACCCTATTCTCGGGAAGAATGAACTTCAGCGATTGGAGAACTGAGGCATACTTCCCCTGAAATATATCACATACACAATGCCTTTCTTGAAAATATTACTGAGGTGCTGAAAGATATTTGCTCCACATGCTAGGTACGAGAGAAAGGAATATTACTGAAGAGCTGGAACGAACCTGCTGTATTAGCAAGCTATTAGAATTATTACTATTAATAAGCGGTTACTGTGGAGGCCAAAAAACATCAGCACCTACCTAATACGAATTCCGACGTCTACAATTGACCATCTATAAGGATATAAGAATCAATCCTCCTTCGTCAATTAGTTGCTATTGCATTTTTTGACGGTATTAAATTTAAATGTGCAAGTTGTACTGCCCACTAAATTTTAATGTATAGGTATTGGCACACCGTGCGTATCTTAACGCCTTAAGTGCCTACTAGGTAGACCTTATGATGACGTTTTAGGCTTTGAAACACGAGTGGTGTACAAGTAATCATTAAAAATAATTGAACAGTGCCAGTCGTCCATTTTAATTTAATACTAAATTGCTGTTCCACCAATTATCGCCATATATGGTCAAATTCTATGTATTTTTTAACGTTGAAAAGGCATATGAAAATATCTGGCAGTCCAAAATATAAAATGCCATTCATGGATGGAATGTCAGCGGGAATCTTCCCATCTTCATTGAGAAGATTTCCACAAACTTCATAAATCGATCGTTTAGAGCCCACGTAAGAAATCACCTCTCCCAATCCATAATTCAAGAAAATGATGGCCCACAAGGGTTAGTTTTAAGTTCCGTCTCTTTCGCAATCGGAATCAACGATGTAGCGGACGACTTCCATAATCCGATTCTTACGTCTCCCTATGCTGATGGCATATTAATCTTTTACCAGTCATTCTATTTACGTGTAGCTGAAAATTAAATTCATCTGACAATAATTTGGAAAAATGGTCTAACTCTAATTATTTAATCTTCTCTAGAGAAAAGACTATATGTTTTCACTTTTACAAAGTCAATCGCTATCTCCAAACCCTAGTCTGAAGCTAGATGTTAAAATCCTCCCATTCCAATAAGTAACTTGGCTCTAGGGCGTGTTTCTAGAGAAGAAATTAAATCTGAAAAATTACATGACCAATTTTAATAATAAATCCTAAAAAAATAAATATTCCACAATTTTTAATTGTACTAAATTGTAAATTGTACGGTTTCAGGATGTAAATCGAGGCTACTCCTTTTTATAGCATTTATGTAGTTAAAAAGTGACTACGCCTCCTTTATTCATCCATCGGCTCGCCGAGCAATCTTAAGCCATTGACACCCCAAAACAATCATGGATTAAGATTTACGACTTCGGCCTTCAGAACCTGTCCTGTCATAAGCATATATACTGACTCTGGAGAATCTATACTGCACGTTCATTGAGAAAGTTAGTGGAATACTATATCAGAAAAATATTATCCTGCATCATTAAAGACACCGTAGCTATGCAACAATTTGTAACCCACTGCTAAGGTACGGTTTTATCGACGGCCAAGAAGCACAATACATCTAAAGACTACGTCTAAGAATGGAATTTTCTCCGGGAAACTGGGTAGACCCTCCCTGAAGTCCTCGCTGCAAGAGTCACCAAGTATCCACCGTGGAAGACTCCACCTCCAAACCTAACCTTAACCAAATCACTAACCTTAGCGACTACCCTAGGTCTACACCCATTCTAAGGTTCATGAAAATAGACTCGGAGTGATGATCGGGAACAAGCCTAATTCCGTGAATGTATATACTTTAGGCTTTAAATCATAATCTCACGTGGTGTGCTATCATATTCCAGGCATTTTATACAATGTTAATTATATTGAATCATCATCATCATCGGTCAACAATCCTAGGATTGGTTTGACGCAGCCCTCCACTTGATTCTTCTAGCGGCCAACCTCTTCATTTTGACGTAATATTAAATCATATATCAGCATAAAAACAGCGAAAGGTATGGCAATTAAGAAGACTCTGGAAATGATAAAAATTGGGGATATCCGGCTGTTTGCTTGCTCTGAGTCACGGAATGGCCTTCAAAGGATATCAAGTATGTACAATATGATCCTCATAATCCAGGATATTCATTTATTGCTTTTTAAACTAGAAGAAAAAGAGGTAATCCTGAACTATCTTGGATTCCAGGCCAGGCCACGTGGAGATACGAGGTACTGAAAAAGCCAACAGAGTCGCTAAAGTACCCTCAAGAAAGTCAAAGATGGATCATAACGCTGCAATAACAATAGGTCTCAGTTTTTACATTAAAAATGCTGCGATAAAACTATGACTTGACTAGTGACACATGCTCACGAGAAACAAATCACGTGGCATGAAATCGCATCCTAAATAATGACTCTCTTCATTGAGTTGGAGAAGACGTGAAGAAGGGGTGACAACGAGACATCGATTGGGGCACACAAGGTAGACTGTTTACTACCTGTTAGCGGCGAAGAAAGAACCACTAGTCTTCAGCCTCTGCAACGCACGCAACTGATTTTCACTTCGTGCACTCCAAATGCAGACCTTTGGGACAAGCTCAATATTAGAGGAGGTTAAAGTGATTCTCTTGGCGATGAACGAAAACCAACTTTAGAACAAGTTTTAAGTTTGCGAAAGAAGCAGAATTAACCTATTTCATTTGATTTTAACAATTTTAAGGGTACTTTTCCAAGCCTTTATGCAGTTCCTTATTGCTTATTTTCATATATGGGCTCCAGAATGCATTTGAAATGAAAAGCATTCTTGCAACTTGCATATTTATCCACTTGTCAAATTTGTCTTCATACCAATGTTATATGAAGCAGCAGATTTTAATAAGAGCTATGGTTATTTAATGCACTCAGTCAGATGAGAATAATTATTTTAATCAGATGTTACTTTTTATACAGCCTAATTGCGTACAGAGGAAGGACAAACTTGCTCACACCGTATAAATTTTCCTGAAACGCAAGCAAGTAATCTAGGACGCAAACTAATGGAGATGAAGAGGGAAGTACCATTATGAGTTCAGGTCCACGTATCGTTTGCCTGCAGGTGAATCTGATCCATGTTCTATCAGGCCCAAAAAAAGCAGACAAGTGTTACGGCCATTTTACCCTGTATTTTATTTTTGGTCCAGGAAAACTAAGATCGCTTTTAGAATTTGTCTGGGATTTAAATTTGAATTTGAATATTTTAAAACTTGAGATACTGAGTTTTTTTATACCAGAAAGACAAGTTCCTTCTAATACTTTTATCCCCCTTTTGATAGCTGATTGATGAAGGCTGTGAACATAGTCATATCAGATTTTACCAAGAATTCCTAATTTTAGGCCTAGAAGGTCATTACACTGCAAAATTTGCAATGATAATGAACAATAAAGCATTTTCCACCTTCTCTCAGGCAAATTAGTTTTTGAGACTTACTGACCGGGGTTCATAATATGTGGTTAACCAAAGTCATTTATGGTACGAGGACGCTAAGTTGATGAAGCTTTAAAAAGTATGTCATATTGCTGGAAAGTAGACTGGTTCCCTGAGCCCCAGATGTTATGCTCACAACAATACGTACGCACCTAAACGGGTACAATGCGAATATATTAATCTTCCTGCACATACACCCTGCAAAAATAGTTATGGTGAAATTCTTTTGTCAACGCTACTTTACCATCATAAAATCATACTTGAGGGTTATACAAGTTATATAACAATTTATTCCTTCGGCGAGGCAAACGAGGCAAGGATGAGGAAATAATAAATTTCATGTAACTTCCCATTACAGCCAGGTGGCGAGGGTGTAGGATGACTGCGGGAAAGCCAGAAAGAGGCACAAAAGGGTGATCCATATTACGGATTCGGCGGAGGTCAAGGAGGGGAGGTAGAGTGAGTGGGTGGTAAGGCTTCAAAGCTTGGGCCTCTGACAGTAAGGTCATCTCATGCATAGGCTTCTCGTCGCAAGCAATACTCATTCGCGGAGCATTATGCCATGTTTCAAAGAAATGTCTATGCTGGCATAGACAAAAAAATTACATTAAACTAAATCGCCGAAATTATAAATCAACACACAATTAAGGATTAAAACATTTCAAGAAAAGTATCATTGAAAACTGATGCACTTCACCAGATTTTTGAAAATAGTTAAACTAACAATTATATGCATTCCATGAACGAATAAATACTCAGTTACTTACGAATAATAGTAAAAAAAATGCAAAATTGTGTTAGCAAAGCCGTAAGAGAAAGCGCATCCGTTTTGATTCGTCAATATAAATTGTAGATAGCGACGATACTGAGATAACAATGATGCTGAGAAGGTACTTGAAGTAAATGAAAAATTGACCGTAGACGAAACAAATAAACCCTACAAACGTATGTCCATGGTTATTCCTAAGAAAATATGTATCCCGAGTTTTACCGCCAGAAAAATATGCCTATGTAGGGTTACAGCAGTTGAGCAATAAAAGGCAACAAGCATTTTAATAATTCTGGTTTTCGTTCTCATGTCATCTTGAATCCCTTCTAGCCAAATGCACTTCGTTTTATTAACCGGGAATAAAGCGAAGGTCCATTAAAAACCACGAGTCAAACTAGTCAGGCATATTTCATCGACCGGTAATTAAGCTGGCAGACACCGGCGACGGAATGTTCTCACTGTAGTCATCTCCAACATTTTATTGCTCCCATAAAAAAACCTAAGTTTTAAAATAAAACTGACCATAAGAAATAAAAGAAACTAATTCTCTTATGAGTCTGGCGTTCGTACTCCCTGCAATTAACCGACTGCCTTCTTTTGGGCATAAAAACATATTTTCTCGTTCCATGAGAAGAGACGGGAAATTCCTCCCGCGAGGTGCGGGACAGAAAAGAGCAAAACAGGAAGGTCCAAGGGTTTCTAAAAAGTATTAGCATCTCCGGGCCACGAAGCAATCATTCTTCCACTTGCTCCCGCCCCCATTCCTCTTTGTCTTCCCTGGCTAACGTCCGTCCGGCAGTTAACTTACCCGTGGTCCTCTACGCAGACCCAGCAACAATAATAATCACCGATGCACAATGGTATTCTTCCCTCTTCACCTCCATCACTCTCCACGAACATGCATTTGCCTCTTAACTCTCCCTTACCGGCACAATACACACCCCCAACCCCTATCCCCCCAGGTCTGAGAGTTCAAACTACGAGGAATACCTTCCTGTCCTCTCCCTAGTCCCATAGCCACTTCATCCTTCCAGAGAGAAAAAAAAACAACCCCTCACTCTCTTTTCTCCTTATCCAAAACTCCCCCGCCTGTGCGACCGAAAACTTTCAAAGGTGAAGCCATTTATCTGAGTCCTTTTCAAAGCGGAAAAAATAGATGGAAGCGCAAAACCCCACAACCGAAAACCTCCGCTCAAGTTCGTGTATGCATGTGAGTTCACGATTTGAGAGTGTGTGTAGCGTCGGGAGCTTCAAAAAGGGATCGCATTCCTCGTGCAAATTCTTTCTTGCCCCTTTTCTCCCGCGTGACGTATATATTGCAAACACATAATAGTATATAACATCTAAATAAGAGGTGTGGGATGAGATGGAAAATCTCTTCTCTTTCGGTGTTGGCGCGGTCGGCTGGCGAGCGGAGATGTAAGGTAAGGAGAGGAGGGGAGGGGGATGTCTTTGAGAGATGTTGTGCGCCTTCTTGGGTCGCGAGGGGGAGGGAGACGATTGGTGGAAGAGGGCACTCCAGCGCCAAGGAAAAAAATATACGCAAAGGGTAAACTTATAATGGCCGAACAATCCTCCAGGACAACGGAGTTTATAGGAGGGTTGTAGATTTTAACAGAGGCAATCTTCCGAAGGTGGAGACAAATTATAGCAGTACATTAAAGCAGAAAATTTGCAAATTCTTCCCACAATAATTTGCCAAAACTTATCTATACCATTTACCAATTACGAATATCTCTTATTTCTTAGTTATCTACTTATATATTTATCACTTAGATACCTAGTTATATATCTTTATACATGCAGCCTTCGGAGTTCATATAAAAATGTTGCAATATCCAATTCCTTTAGTGAATGTGTATGTCCACTTAAATTGATAATAAAGACGCTCGTTAAACCAAGTAAGTTCTGTTTACTCTACCAAAGACAAGAAACGGAATATCTCTACTCATCATGTGCTTAGTTTCCATAGTTTAACACGTTGCATGAGAATTATTTTCACTTTCTACTTATGAAAATGTTTATCGTCATGGAATAAAAGTGCGGGTGAATACTCAAGGCCGGTTTTTCTAAACTTTTACATGACCAAGAATAATGATTTACAAAAATGAAAAAAAAACACGTACCTCTACTTACTTATGAGAGTTAATAATTTTGAAGCATGCAAAACCAGTGTACGTAGCACTATAATTCACTAAAAAACAGAAAGCAATTAGTAGAGAGAAGAAGGGAGCAGATACGGGAAGATGGTGTCCCAAAATGTAAAGCAGAATAAAAAGCTACTCCCAAATCCTCGCTGACCGGGATAAAACTGAATTAATGTAGTCTTATGCAAAAAAAAACCTAAGCAAAAGAAATCATACTGGGTTGTCGAAAACAAAGGGAAATAATAATATCTAGACAAATATCGCATTCAAGCTAAATTAAATTAAAATCACTAAGGGAGTTTTGAAACCCATTTAATTTTTCAATTTCATCTCCTTATTTAGCAAAATTTCTAGCTGAGCTCTCCATGAAGCATATGATTTACCATCTCCCGTCAAAGGAAAGATGTTTTCCTAGCGGGAAATAAAGAAAAACGAAAAATACAGTCCGCGGGCGAAATGTGACGCGAGAGAAATGCATGCAGGGATCGCAGCGCGAGTGTTTTGTTCGTCCTGCTTTATATCCTCACGCCTCGGGGAAAATAAAAGAAACACGCGGATTTGAATGGGCTCATTATTTGTCCCGGTTGGTTTTTTTCCACCCACACTCTCCTCCCCTACGTCCCTCGCCTCAGCCCCTGTGCCCTCCCTGTCCTTTTCATAGATTCACACATCCATGCCCTCGATCTCTGTCTCAATTGTCCCTCAAAACCACTTTGCATACAATCGAAATGTGAGTTATGCTATGCTTCACTCCACGCAATTGCGGAATTTATACACGTGACAGGTGATTCCTGCGGCACGTTTACAAAACCACGCATCGAAAAAACTAAAGATATTTCTCGGGATTCAGCATTCCAAATAGATAATGCGGCAGCAAAGGATTCTATCGTGTTTTTTGCATGCAAAACTGTTGCGTGAGTAAGTGGGCAAAAGGTTTTTCAACCAATGAATAGATAATATGCCAAACAAGATTTGGAAACATGAATTCATTGATCGAGTTACCACAAACTGCTCACCGTATTTAACTATTGTTCCTTCAGTAGCAAAAAATGAAACTATATTCGGTACAAGTAATCCTAAAAGGGCGTATTTTTTCAATAGAAAAATTACTTAGGTCAAATATCCAACTCGTGCCTTTTGCTCTAAATTGCAAATATTTTAGATCATTTCTTATGGCTTTATTATGAATTATGAAAACGTAGAACAATGAAAAATACAAGCTAATAGCACTCAATAAAATTCTCTGACTCTCCTTATAGTAGTCGAAGATCTCTCACACATTTCAGCGTGACACTAAGAACAGGCATCGAGAATTTCTGCATATACTTAAACCCACTATTCTTAATGCCCTCTCTGGGTAAATATTTGCTGGTTTAACAACCCCTGATAGCTGCAGTTACTTTCTCAATGTCCATCTAAAAGGAGATAAGGCGATGGAATGCGCAAGATATCCAAATCCAGCTCAATGAGGAGAAATTGATCTATACGCAAGGGAATACCGGATGGCGATTTAGCAGGGGATCGTGTCAACAATGCATTTTTGTCCTTCTCTCTTCCTACGAATGGTCAAAAAATACTCTCTTTTTAAGTTTAAGTAGAAACCCTTTAAACTAGAATATCTATAACTAAAATTTACAATGCTGATAGAGGTATAAAATACTGATAGCACCTAATATCATTGGAAAGTTTAGCAGAATGGCCACTTCTCCTCATTTTAGAGACCATCAGGTTAATAAAAAAACTAGAAGGTTATTATTTGTATTAAAAAGTGAAGTAGTAGGACTGTGTTTGGTCATTCAGATTCCAGTATTGTGTTGCCAAGCAATGTTCACCACTATTATTAATGCAACAAAATAGTTTTACAGAAATCAAATGGCATACGAGTCTATTTCAATACATCATGTAATTACTAAGGTAGGTAACATAAAAAATTAAGCTGGGAAAAATTCGGGCAGGATTAACGGAGTAAAAAGGGATTATTTTTTACAGCTGAATGAACAATACTCAAATACAGAGAGCTGTGTGTGAAAACTCATTCAATGAATCCACATTTCCAAAGCTTTTTCGGTATATTATTCAATGAATGCATATAATTCATTCGGTGCAAGTCTCAAAATTCTTTGATATTTCTACTGAATTTTCTGATGGGCCTATAAGGTTTAAGTAGTTTTGCAAACATGTTTCCCATTACCTAATATCGTATTATTAGATGATGAGAGAGCTAAAATGGACTGGCTAAATAACGATAAGATTTTTCACAGGATAGAAGGAAGAAAAAATATTGAGAATTATGTAACTAAGACGGAACCGGCAAATCAGGCTAACTCATCTTGAGACAAGATGTTATTAAGGTATTAAGCGACGGAAGAATCATAAAGGAAGATCTCAGAGGAAGTAAATGGAGCAAGACGTGATTGATTTTAAGGAGGAAAAAAATCTTAGTATTTAAAATTTAGCTCTGGAACAATCAAAATTGGAGATGCATAAAATATACCTAATCAGTAATGACCACTGACAAAGATGATGAGAAAAGCAGAGAGTTTTTATTAACCCATTAAAATAGAACATAGTTTTGAAACTAGAATTTTTCCTCCTGAATTTTGGTTTGCTTGACTATTTTGAAAAATAAACCTTTCCGTATTTGTCAATATTCATCAAGAAAATGAAAGCGCTCTACTTTTCAAAAATACAACTTGACATAGTGTTAGTACGTTAAGTCTTTCTATAAATTGGCTATGGTAGTTTTACTAACAATCGTAAAATATCAGCAATTGGTTAAAATGGATAGGAGACAAAAAACATGTGTGAACCCTTCACATACTCCATCAGATCCTTTTTAAAGACAGTCGAGAGATATAAAATCCTGACAATGGCCACGCTACTGGGCGTTCACAGCTCCGAGAAATTGATTAAGGGGTTTCGGAGAAACAAAAGAGTAGGAGGCACAAATGCATAGAGAAAATGAAAGAGAGCCGAAGTAAGGCCAAGGCTTTGGACTGCGCAAAACAATAAAGAGGGGGAGATGGGGAAGGATATGGCGGTATATAATGTGGTAGGAAAACGGAGGACAAGAGTCTGGGTAAGAAAGGGAGAGAGAGGACGAGAAGCGATGCGGAGAGTCAACCCACTCCGGACAAACCCTATTCTTCTCCAACCCTCCCTCGCTCGGAGGCCAGCGCCCACTCCCATCCTTTTTCCCGGCTACTTTTCTTTGCTTCCACAGCCATCCGTCCGTGCAAATAAGGCGCTCTCACCACATTCCATCTCCTTTTTTGCCTCAGCTTCCACCCTTCCATCCATTGCTACGGAGCGGAGTGGAACGCCACCACCGCGGTCCTTCTCCCCGCCCCTATCCTCTCCCTTTTCCTCTCCATCCAAGATCCATTCCAATGGCACCGATTCCGGTCGCTGTCGAAGCCATGCTCAAAACCATAAAACACTCATTAAAGACCTTAAGGCGACGCTTTTACCTCCTTAATTTCTTCTTGGAAGTTCCTCTTGCCCAACTACCTTCGACTTCTGCGAAGATTTGGATGGTGGACAATAGCGATGCAACTGATCGATGCATTCACTACACGCATGAACATCCCATGCAATTCCTTCACGATAACCAGTCAACACAGGAGGAGGTGAGAGATGGCATTAACGGTGTCATGCAGTGCTGTTACTTAATACCAGTATTGTACTTTTTTGGTGTTATTTTTGCACCACCTATGTATCAGTTCTCTGATTGCACTAAACACTTTTATTATATCAAAATTACCAATATTAAAATTGTTCAAATCAGTTTTAATTTAATAACCTCTAATGAATTACCCATTTTACAAATGCTAGCAAATGCAATAAATGCATTGAAAAAACTTATACTGATGGTTGAAACAACTGAATTTATTTGACGCTGGTATTTGAAAACTGAAGAGCCACATGCCACCTTAATTGTTCAATACTTCTATATAACATAGATCCACAACGTTGCCCCAAGAATAAATTCAGATAACAGTTTACGAGAGTGCCTAAGTAAAGGCAAGTTTAACATAAAACTACGGGAGATAAAGGTTTAAATTATAAATTACCACGGTGCTAAAAAAAACTTTGAATAGGAATTTTGTCTTGCTAACTAGACAGCTCACCGAGAACCATGTCAAAAGATAGTTAAAAATTACTCATCAGTGTATGGCGCCAGTTCCTTTTCTTATTTCACCCTGTATTTCCGTTATTTTTATTATTTGCACCTTTGACTTGGCTGCAAGAATTCAGTGAGGTCTCAAATGGATGAAAATCCAAGATTCAGTAAGTCAAGTATCAAGTTCAAGAAGTCAGTATCTCAAAGCTCAACCCAATTGCCCAGGACACCTCTTTCCTTGGAAAATCTGACGAAAATTAGGATCAGTACAAAAACAACGGATAGGATTGTAAAGATGCACCGACAAAATACGGTTACATCTATAAGCCAAAACAAAATCAAATGTAAAGTCAAGGGAAATCATGTAACGAGCATATCCATCAAAGGCAGAAATATTATCCATGACTTTCATTGAAACAGAACATTAGCATCATGTCGATAAAAGTTATTCGGGTGTTCCACCGGGATCCTCCATGAATGACGACATTTCAGTGAACTAGTCTCCCTGAGGACGATGGATACTCGTTCTATGAAACGTTGGCAGCCATAAGGGATTAGACACGGTAGAAATCCGAATAACTTTTAACAACCACATTCACCAAAGAAGCATCAGAATTTCCTTCATTAGCAATATCATTTGCAGACGTAGATTTCTATTTTAGGCGCTCCAACAGCTAAGGTTATATGCCATCGTTTACCCTATGGTCTTAATTGAAGTAAAACACACAGCACCCGTGCTTTGGTCGGCATTCGAAACCACAACCGTAGTCTTGCCAGACTAGCGCGTTACCGACTTCACTACCGCGGCCGGTATTGTCGTTGGTATACACATACTATATTTCTGGCACGTATCATACTGGAGATTATGGGGTCAAGATGAATGCTAGAGTGAAAATGAAAATAAGCTAGAACTAGGCTAGGTTAGGTGAGAACTAGAGTGAATATAAGTGAAACAGCAACTTGCGCATTGAGTCAAATGGATATATTCCAGAGCCAGTGGCTTGTAGATACTATGACGAGGACTTAATTGGGAATGGAATATCTTTGAGTATTGCTGAAATAATAGGAAAATAGAACTAACATCAATGAGATTGATAAAAATTTCCTTTCGACTAGATTATGAGCGTGAGATACTGGATTGATTAAAGTAACTGATGAATTGAAAGAGCCTTATAAGGAGATTCCAAGTACCACATCAAACATATAGGATAGAGATAAAAGTATAAATATCGGAAATGAAGGTAGTATGATTTTTGCGAAGACAAAACATCATGACTGACGAATCATCGCGCAAAATATTTAAAAATCCGCATTGTGTACTACAGGGAAAATCACCATCAAATTGAACGCTCGATATTTTTATTCATGGTGTTTTGTAAGACAAGCTATTTTTTCAGATCTATGCACCACTATAAATTAGAATAAATTAGTACTGTTTTGAGGTTCAGGGTTATTTTCCATGGGCAATGGCTTTCTAAGTAGAGTAAGCATGGGCAATTATTACTCGGGTATTCGTATCACATGCATACGACTATGAGGAAACGTCAGTCATTAGTAGTCAACGTGGAAGACACTAAAGAAAAAGACTGGCAATTTTCCACAAGAATAAGATTTATACTCGACCAGTTTCAGTGTACAACACCATCATCAGGTGAAAATTATTAATCAATCATCTATATGTATACACAATTGCAGTGAGGGGAGGAAAAGGTTGAGAGGAGGAGTTTTCCTCCCCTCACTGCAATTGTGCATACATACAGATGTTTGAGTTATAATTTTCACCTGATGATGGTGTTGTACACTGAAACCGGTCGGGTATAAATCTTATTCTTGTGAAAAATTGCCAGTCTTTTTCTTTCGTTATGATATTCCACCTAATCAAGCCTGAAACGATTACCTTTATGTGGAAGACCCTGCTGAAATAGCGCAGATAATGGGAATGGCTTGGTAAGCCCAGAATATGGCAGTAACAAAAAGGTTTCGAAAGGATAGTCGGCAAATAGGGGAATGTTAGCGAGATAAAGAAAGATCTCAAGTAAGTCGAATGGATACGCTTTATAGTGAAAATATTGGAGATAGTTCCACAATAAGAAGAAATTCAAGGGTTGGACCGTTCACCATGTAGATATTAATTATGGTAGAATACCGATGTGGATACAACTCATATAACAGCTAACATTCAAAGTATTCAGTTTTTTCCCAAGTACAATTACGACTGATTCCTTATCTAATTCCTTACGTAATATTACTTGATATTTAACACAATCATTTTAGCCTTCACTTTTCGCAATTAAATTGGAATGTTAACGGTGGTAAATTGACATTTAGTTATTTAACACCAGCAACAACACCAAAACTTTTGCATTGGGTTATGTAAAAATATAAATAATTATAAAATATGACAATGACAAATAACAAAAATGATAACAAGCAGAATTTGAACTCGAAGGGGTAGTTATGAGGTTGAAAGGCGTTGTATGTGGTTGTAGAAAGTGCTGCGTGAGGTGAAGAGGTCAAGGGAAGGAGAAGTGATGGAAATGACAGTGAAAAGGGAAGGTAAACGGTAGAATGAGGAACGCTGGGAAATTGAAAGTCGGAATTCGGACTTGTGTAATGGTTCAATATTGCGAGTCGTGTGGGCTGGAATGTGGAGATAAAAGTAAGAGAGGAGATCAGTGCATCGGAAGGACCCACTGAAGATGCTGTGAAGGAATTTGAGGTCGGATGTCCGTCGGCGGTGGGTCAGGTGAACCAAGCCAAGCGAAAGTAATATTTCCCTAGGTGAGGAGTCTGAGGTGAGAAATGCGATGCCGTACTACTGCTAAGAAGAAACTGAGAGGGCGGTTGAGTAGTTTAAGTGCGGTAGGGAAGGCAGTGGACAAAATGGGTGAGCAGTATTCAAGGACGGGTTGCACACATCCAATAAATACTGATTTCAGAGTAAGCAGCCGGAGACATCTTTAGACGGTAAAGAATACCAACAACCGCCATTGCCTTATTTGTGATACATTAATGTGGTCTTGTAAAGTTAATTTTTGATCGAAAGTGACGCCTAAATCGGAGTGGGAAGTAACGAAAGGAATGGGCTAGTTGTCAAGGCTAAATGAGGAGGTGACAATGTTGTTCTTCAACGGAAAGGACATCGCACCGGATTTCACCGGATTCACACGCAACCGCCATTTCGTGCACCAAGATTCCAGCGAATGAATAGCGGACTGCAAATCAACAGAATCAGCCATGGTGTCAACTCTTTTAAATATTTTGCAATTGTCGGCATAGAGAAGAACACCGCAGCCAGAGAGATAAACATTGTCAACAATGTCGTCGACGTAGA
Organism: Platycnemis pennipes; assembly: GCA_933228895.1. Lineage (NCBI taxonomy): Eukaryota > Metazoa > Arthropoda > Insecta > Odonata > Platycnemididae > Platycnemis > Platycnemis pennipes. The sequence goes on from OW121850.1 coordinate 120,264,271, forward strand.
GATCAAAGAGAAGAGGGCCTAAGACACTACCTTGAGGCACTCCAGAAGAAACGGGTAAGTATTTCGAGGAAATACCTTCGATTAGCACTCTCTGGTTACGGGAAGTTAAGAAATTAGATAGAAACCTAAGAGTGTACCATGGATCTTATAGCGTGACTGAAGTTTGTGCAAGAGAAGAGAATGATTGACGGAATCAATGTAACATACATCTAACTGAAATCTTTTCTCGAAAGCAGAAATTGTGTGGTGGTGCAGTATAGAGAGGTTGGTGAGGCAGGACCCACCAGGAAGGAAACCATGCTGAGAGGGCGATATGTAAGTGAGGGTGAAATGGAGTATGTAATTGTGAAGAATACGCTCAAAGATTATGGATAAAACTGGTAATATGGGAGTGGGGCGATAGTTCTGTTTTATCCTTAGCGCCAGATTTCAAAATAGGGATTACATTGGAATTTTTCCATTGAGCAGGAAATATTCCATTTGAAAGTTCATTTGAAGATTATAGAGATAGGAAAGGAAGGCTGGCAGATGTGCGGCAGAGAAAAAGTGAACCAATGCTATCGGAACCAGTTGATTTCGCAGACGGAAAAGATGACAAATAAGAGAAAACTTCTTTAGGAGAGGTGGATATGAATTCAAGGGAATGGGCGAAGATTGGCTGAACAGAGGGGAGGTAGGTGTTCGGAATTGGATGGGTGAAAGTGGAGAAAAAGTAATCGTTGAATGCAGAAGGCCTAGTGTCTCCTACAAACGTTGTACCACCATAAGACTACGTATTAGGGATGCGAGACGCTCTTCTTTTTGCATTGACCAGTGACCAAAATCTTTTTGAATTAACCTTGTTATCGTCCATTATTCCATTTGTGAAATTAGTGTAGTCCCGACGAAGAAGATATCGGGAATGGCGACGGAGGTTCACAAATGACTCACGGGTATGAGGACTAGGGTGATCCTTACAAAGCTTCCAGGCGGCCAGCTTGCTTTTCAGTGCTAAAGATGTTTCTTCCGTTAGCCAGAGCCAAGGTCTGTAGAGTATACTCTACAGACCTTGAGCCAGAGCGGCCTTCTCTTCGATACTCGTCGCAAAGGGACGAAGCGCGATAATGGCATGAAGGAGGTCGTAGAAGAGTTGAAGACCTTCCTCAGAAGACCCGCACTCGAGGAGGTCCCAAGGAAGAAGGGAGAGAGCGTGGTTTATGGCAGGCCAATCAGCTTTGTTCCAGCACCTGAATGCCCTGGCAGGGGTGGGGGGCGGAGAGTCTCGGTGCTGGGGTGGTAAAGGGAGGGTCAGGGATCACTCAAGGGATTCATGGTCAGTACTGAAAATATTCCTGCCTGGAGGCATGGACATTAAATCAGATTATTTAAGAAGGCTCCACCGAATTATGAAGTAGATGTCATTTTTGTGAAAATTTCAGGATACATCATTTTTTGGTCCTTCTATCGATAGGCAATACAATAATGAGGCCTTTCAAACATATATGTGAAAAAAAAAGAGGCTGAAAATCAGATTTTTTATGCGTGGTAATACGGTAGAGCATGGCTCTTGCAGTAAAATTTACAGATTAATAATGTAAAGAGAAATATCATTTTGACGAGAAACTAATACAAAATGTGCAATTTAATTTAGAATTTAACATTGTAATAATGTGCTCACCTTACCATACCTGTTTAATTGATATTAATAAATGTTTTCTTGAAAAAAACAGATAAGCCTAAGTACATGAAAGTGACGCTACAGTATGTTATCATCATTGGCAACGGTACTTGTGACGGAACGTGCTTATGAGCCTATTTACTAACTTAATTGACATATACCTTACCAAGGTCCTTATTATATTTTTTATTTATGTAATTTAAATATTTCATCGGTTATTGACATGGTGTAATTAATACCAATGCTTACAAATGATAGCAGCGTCATTGTTGCCAAACAGGTTTTAAAAAATATCAATACTAATAAAATTCAAAACAAAGAGTTGTATTTGCAAGGGAATAGTTTAAAACTAAGTAAGAAAATATTTAACCTATTTTAGAATAAGTATTAGTGGTAATGAGCATGTATACTCACATTATAAATTAAACTTGGTAACAACACGTCAGTCATGTTCCGAAATCAAAATGAGTTAAAAGAGCCTGTAAAAATAGCATGCAACTACAACACGCTATATAATAGCATACTCATACAATTATTGTGTATGCCGTATCACCCTATAGATGATTTTCCATATAGATGTTTTTCTGGATCGGAATTAATTCATTAAATAGCATAGCTCTACTACGGGATTTTGAATCGCGGAGTCACGGTGGAACCTCCTTAAGGTTAAATGAATTCCGCGAATTAGATGAAAGTACGAATGTGTTGATTTCAAACTTTGATCCAAGTCACTATCATTGTAAAGTATAATGTCATTATTCCATTCAAATGAGCGAATGCAATAAAATTGAAGATGAATAAATGAAATACCTGACAACACTAGCTCTCATTGGAAACAATCATTTTCAAAAAAAGTTAGCCACGCAAATGGAAATCACATTAAAATTTTGTTTATTAGAAGAAAATGATAATATTATGATTACTTCAGTAAAAATGAGACATCTAAACTCGGTACTTAGATAGTAATCATGTTTCGCCATGCTGGTTTATTTGCCCTCTTTGGTTGTTTCTGGGGAATTAGATGGAAAATATGCATTTCAGTTGGGATTTAATTTCAGGAGGGAGTTCGAAGGGTTGTTTTGTTAGTGACTGAAAGGCTAAACTTTGATTGGTGATTTAACAAGTTCTTCATTAAAGTGAGAAAGTTTTAATTGATGTGGTAGGATGATTGATTTGGGAGGGATAAAAAAATCAGAAATCAGCGTAATGGAGCCAGTCACTTCCCCTTATTTGCCTGTGATTTCCAGTGATATCTAAGAAAAGTGGTGTTCAACGCAAAGCTTGGTCAGGTTGGCCAGCTCACTAAATACTAAGGTGAGTGTGAATGTTTCACATCAAATGGGAGGCAGTTCTTTTCATTGTGCCAACTCTGATTTACCAGAAATATCTATATTCAGAAAATATTACAGCTTTGATTTGGCTGGATGTGCCTAAAGGCCTCTTCCAGATTCGTATCCGGGACCACGGGTCAGGAATCCATCGCTCTACCCTTTGGGTCACCACGTTGCCCAGAAATATCTAGCATTTAGAATAGTACTAAGATTGTCTTCCGGATTTGAACACAGAATCTAAGTGGCTCAAAGCTCAACCCACTGAAATTCTACGCTGCAAGATGCTGCAGGTAGTAGGGACGGATTCAGCGCCGCGAGAAATCATTCAAGCTTATTTCCTCACTATCACATGCCAAGACCGCAGTGTAAATATGATTAATAAATTCCTCGTAAGATAATTAACAATTTCAACCATTTCTGATATTCCTTTCTATTTCACCCCACTTCCATGGAGTAGAATAGTCAAAATATTACCATGTATTTAAAGATACCGATACTAAAACAGAATAAATGTATTATCGTACAGCTCTAGCGTGCACGCGGCCGGTGAGCAGAGAACGGGTTGCATGCGAGCAATAACTCTCAATGCAGAGAAAATGCCCAAAACGGTAGTCGTGGAGAAACAGAATCGGGATAAGATGAAGACGGGAAGGAAAGGCTGGATGAATTCACTGGGAAACCATCGCGGATACAGAGAGAAAGAGAGAGCATTTGATGCGAAAGGAATGAGAGACGGGCGGCGTCGGACGGCGGCTGGGTGAACGCAACTGGGTGGGGTGCAAAACGCCCAGAACATACCTCGCCATGCAGATAGGGAACGTACCATAAGGGGGACAAGAAGAGCCGCGCCATTGGTCAAATGTTTACACTTTGTAAATAGGGACGTGCTGACATACACTCTCTCGCACACAGACGCCGGTGACTCGCCTCCCACCAACTCCTCTTTCACGCCGCCCACTTGGACCGTCACCCCAGCGACGCCCCCACACCCTGCGTCCCCCCCCACCCCCCCCCGACGATTCCCTATCCCCGGGCCATCACCTAATCCCCGCGCCATCCTTTCCGCACCCTTTTGCTCCTGCGGTGCTGCCCGCCTCTCGTCTCCCACCCTACACCTATCTTCCTTCCTCTCTCCTCCCTCCGACCTCTCCTGGACGACAACCTCAACACGGCACAGAATCCCCAACACACACACACACAAATACGACGCTGAAGGCCCTGCGGTAGGCGAGCATCAGTGAGGAGGGAGGATCCTTTTTTGTTTTAAAGTAGGTATGAAGTGATTTTTTTTCTCTCTCTCTCTCCATGGTAGTAGCAGGGCGGAAGGATGGAAAAAGCGAGGACGTGCCCGATTGGAGAAGTGTTTCGTTTTTGTTTTTGTTTTGGGAATTTCAAAGAAGTGCATAAATACGAGGGCTTTAACCGGAAAAAGGCTGAACACCTCCAGAGAGATGGTAAAAAGGCAAGGGGAGAGAATAAAAAGGAGGACAAGAAGCTTCTGCGAGGAGAAAAATACGAAGAGGCGCCAAAAGGAAAAAACGTTTCACAGAGATTTAGTCAGGGAACAAAGAGAAATAAATGACAAATAAAGAAACCCAACAATATATTACCAAGCCGATGAGAATACTCCTAAAATTCAATTTAAAATAATTGGACAGGGTATTATGGGGTTTATGTTTTCTGATTGACTGAAGCTTAAGTTTTCTCTTGATTTGAATACTTAAAATACCATGCGTAGATTGTGAATTGTTAAAAAATAAAAGTTTTTAAATATTTTTTTTGTAATTTAAGGTGTTCTAGATACTAAACGTGTCATTTTCTCTCCAAAATCAGAAGCTTTTACCCATGATGCACAAAGTTAGCATTTTGTAGCAGTGAAATATGATAATAAGGAACAAAATATTAAAATCTTGTGAAGAAGAGCAGAGATTTTTATTAATAAACCATATCCGGCGTTATGTGGTGGAGCATCATTTTAAGGGTTAACTTCCTAGGTTCATTGTCCACTGATTTGACGTGCACACCATACACGCACGATACATGTCTCAATGCCTGGGCGATATCATCAAGTATAACTAATGATGACCCCCGGTAGAACGTGTAGTATGTATATTGCGCGTATACTACATCAGTAGGCAGTACAACGTAAGAAATTTAATTTAATCCTTTGATATTTTTAGTAGCATCATGAACTTTTTATTTCAGAATTTGCAATTTTTTGAAAAAATCCGCCATTAGAAGTTATGAGTTAGTCAATGTAGCGGTTCCTGACATTATACTTATAAAAGATACATAAATATAGAAATTGACGCTTTGCACGATGGCTGCAGGGAATCATCATATCATCATACGTTTTTTTTTCTCCTTACTTTTTAAATACTTAGCCCCACCAAATAATTGTGATAAATAATATTTTATTCTTAAGGTGGCGAACGAAAAATTATAAGGAAACATGGTGAAGTTTTCCAAATACCATCCTCTCCAAAGGAGAGTGCGCGCAAAATACCTCCTAATACCGTCGCTAACGGCCACATCAGCACGGTTTACCGGGTAGCTGAAATGCATGGGACGGTTGTATGCACGGTTGTGCGCAGCTCGCCGGCTTCGTGTGCGCGGGTTGGAGTATACGCGCGCGGCCAAGGGTTTTGTTGCGCGAGTTTGCGGCCTGATTGAGGAGAGAGAGAGAACAGGGTGCAGACAGATCCAGTTAGCTCAGGGTTTCGGGCATAGAATAGAGAGGAAGAGAGAAGAGTGGAGAGGGAAAGATAGGAAGCATGGGGGAATAGATGGGGAGGCAGGTGAAGCCAGGGGAAGGGGAGAGGGAAAAGAGAGGTGGTGAGGGGTTGCTGAGAGAGCTGGGAGGGAAGGCGACGCATCAATATTCATAGGGGATGGAAACAAAAAGGTATTTGCTCCCTCAACCTACTCCTCCTCCTCCTCTGCTGCCCTCCGGATAAATCCATTCTAGCGCCCCCCTCTACCACCCTTGCTAACTACTCCGCCCCACTCCTCTTCTCCACCCCCTCTCCCTCAAGGGTGTGGGGTGGGGATGGAGGGGAGATCAGGAGGGGATGGGGAAGTGGGGGTGCGGCTGGGTGGGGTTAGCTGCCGAGGGGGCGTGGCTAGCGCGATTGCTAATGAAGCGGTCAGCGCCAGGCACGGCGGAGGAGGGCTGGTGGGGGTTGGGGCGGGGAGAGAATGAGGGGGAGTTTATATAGGAGGAGTGATAAGGGAGTACGAGCGGGGAGGAAGGGGAGAGACAGATAGAATGGGACCAAAGGGTGGCACGAGTACAGAGGGAGGGACAGCGACACTCAAACTATGGGAGTGGGAAGCAATGAGGGGATAAAAAGAGAGGGGTGGACACAGGTCATGGGGAGAAAAGTGATGAAAACACGACACCAGAAGAGGCGTAATGAAATGAGGAAGAGGAGGAAGTGTGAGTAGAAAATTGGGCCAAAGGGTGGAGGAAGGACAAAGGGTGGAGCACGCAAGTAGGGATGATGGGTGAGGGAATGGCGGTGGAGACCGCGGTGCAAGGGAAGCGCAGAGGGCGGGTGGTGGGCGAATGCAGATGACTTTGAGGAGACGGGGAAGATGGGAAGCGCAAATAAAAGGCTGGAGAGAAAAGTGGCTTTTGAGGATTGATTAAATGAGGGTGACTCCTCCGCTCTGCCCTCCCTTCTCCTTCATTCGGGAGCAAATTAAGGATTAGCACTTGTTTCCGACTTTGTTTGCAAATCGAGTCCCGCAGAACCAGCGGTTAAAACGTTAGATTTTCGGAGGGTGTGTCACCCACACGGAATGAATTCAAACGCATCGACTCTCCGTGTGGCCAATGTTGACACTTTTCCGAAAGCGAAAGATGACTGCCGCCGCGACTGAGACAAATTATATTACGAAAGCTCATGAGTTAAATGCAAAACGTCGGCCATTAAATGAAATGTGCAGCACCAGCGCAGCTAAATATTGATTCAGCATTTAACTGCCTCAGTGACGCTGTAGTTCTTAAAGGGCTAAACACTACTACGACCATTTGAGAAAGCAGGGCAGAAATAGGGACGATAAAATGGCATCCATTAATTTTATTAAAATTACGAAAAATATCCCGAAATACGTTAATGATTAATAAACATCATTTATTCAGCTTCTCTTGATAAGTTCAAATAAAAGCAAGCAAATTCACAGACAGTACTAAAAGTACGACATTGAGACCTAGTCTTTAGTTAGCAAGCCGGCATTGAAAAACACCCGCGCGCATGAAAATTGCCGACTCAGCTTTTGTGGCTTCAAATCTATGAATACAATATCAAGAGACTTTAGATTGGGCAAATGAAACATCTATTGTCTATTATTAATTTCCACGCCATTGTGAATATCTAGTTCATTATGCTTCTATCAATGCTGGAAATAATTAGTAAATATGAATTATTGTATTCATTTTAATCCAGAAAAACCTTAACCCTTCAATACATGATGCTGATCAAATGGACGGAAAGGGTAATAAATGAGAAAGTATACAGAGAGGCTGATGAAGAATGGGTTCTATAGAGCAGTAGTATATGAAAAAAAAGAAAAAGACGATGGATTGGGCACAACTTGAGACACAATGGATTTGTAAACAACATTCTGTATGAGAAAATCAAGGACAAGACCACGATGAAGACCAAGGGATAAACTTCTAGCGCAAGCCAAAAGATGCTGGTTAGAAGAATTACAGGGAAGGGAAAGAGCATGGAATAGGGAAAATGGAGAGCTGCAGATAGCCAAGCTAATGATCGATATAAGGATGTTGATTCATTTTTACGTTTTGTAGATAGCCTCGTTCCTTATTTATTTCATCGTTATAAACTAGATGAAAAATATGCAAGCAGAAAAAATCAGCGCCGACAAAACAAAACATTCAACACAAGGCGTGACGCGCAAGATCGAGCCAAGTGCTGGTGGGTGAAACGAATGGCACGGAGATCTTCCGCCAAAGTCGCGGGAGGGTCACAAATCTCATTGTTCGAGACGAAAACCACTGCGAGAGGATAATTTAAATAGGGCGTGCGGACGCAAATCGTTGAAAACGAAATTTCAGAAAAAAAAACGTGCACGGGAGGAACGAGGAATCTCGGCACGGGAAGAATGTGGGTGGAAGCGAATAGAGAGCCGATGGAGGAGGAGAAGGGTGCGACCTTATGTATCTGAGGGAAAGAGGCGTGACTCGGCGCAGAGAAGGGTTGGAAGGAGGAGGAGGTGGGAGGAAGGGCGGTGGCGATGGGTTTTAAGGGAATGCCTCGAAGATGGATTTATGAGATTCGCGCGGCCACGGCAGTCGGCGAATAGCGTCGGCCGCCTTCTCCGGAACCTCCTCTTTCCACCCCCTCGCCCTCTTCGTTCCATATCACGGGAGGAGGCTCGAACCCTGCTTCCAGACCTCCCCGTGCACCGCTCTTCACTCCCTCTCTCTGTCTCTCTCCCACCCCTTGTCCGGCTGCTGTACATTTCGTGAGGAAGGAAAGATAGGTGGCCGAGGGAGGCATCTGATTGGCTGCTCTCGGTTCGACATCGTGCCCTTCGATTCCCCCAGATCCTCCCTCACGGATATTCCCTTCCTACCGCCCCAAGAGCCCTCTCTCCTCCCTCCCGATGCTACGAGGCTTTCTCCCCCTATCTCTTCTCATTTAATCCAAGCTTTCATCATTCCGTGCCTCGCTCCGTGACGCCCTCCGAACGAACGGTTCGGCAAAAAGGAACGGATCGAACGCTCCTCGCGTTGTAGGCAACTCCTTAATCGGCTAGTTTAAGTGGTGACCAATGGGCAGATATAAACCATATTAGCGATACATGAAGACCGGTAAATCTAAACCAAATGCACCGTCGTACTTTCCTTCTACCAAATGTGCTCTTTCCTAAATCTCATGGCAATTATTTCATCTTTAATTCTATTGAAGACAGTATTTTGTTTTGCCAGAGACTAATACAAAAGGTATTTCACCATAGGAATTCGAATAAGCTAATTCGCATACCCAGGGGTCCTTCTCTCTAACTTTACAGTTAGTTTGATAACACAAAATAAAATTATTAATTCTGCTGGAGCACGCAAATTATATTAGTTTCGTATAATTACTTTAGACCTCATGTTTCAAAAATAAATCTTATTTTTAAGCAAAATTCATTTAGAATGAAGGCAAAATGATTAATTTGCTATGACACATCGGATACAGTTCTCAAAAGGGACGTTCCGTAATATTCAAGAAAATTCTCAAGTAAATAAAATGATCACTTGGTAAGATTCCACAAATTTTATTTTTCCCGACCTAGGTTTCGATTGGTTTGACAATCATTATCTTGATAATGATTGTCAAACCAATCGAAACCTAGGTCGGGAAAAATAAAATTTGTGGAATCTTACCAAGTGATCATTTTATTTACTATGCGGTTCCACCAAGTGAAGCCTGAGGATTTCCTCTTTAAAATTCTCAAGTGTAATTAAAAAAGAATTTGTTGAATTGGTATATACTACAAATATTTTCTACAATTTTATTTTATAAATTAGGTAAATTTGAATGACACTTAAAACCTAAAGAACTAACAAGACGATAAAAAAATACCTAATTTGTGATGAAACGGAATTCCGCATAACACCTTCCACATTCATCACCTTCATGGCAGAAAAAAATGTTATCCCGATAATAGATACGACGGTACTTTCGAACTGATTTTCCTTAATTCTCTCGGTAGAGTAATGCCGAGGGCCTGATTGCCTGAAAGGCTGAGGCATAATTGCAGTAAACTAAAGGCCAAGAGCTAATATGCTAATTTTGGCTAAGTGTAACCGGGATGCTACATACTCGGACTTTTCGAGAGTCTACTCAGTTATTATTTTAAGATCCTTCCATGTACAATGGTAAATTACTGGCTGTCGCGTTCCAATGGCCTAAACACCCTACCGAAATCCGTAGTGTAACATGTAAAATTCTAGTTTAATTATTTTATAATTATACTGTTAAAAAATTTCATTTTTACCGAAGCCACTAGTGGTAAAAATTTGTGAATGCATTATGGATTTCTACCTGCTAAGGTTTTCTTTTAATTATGTAGTAAGTACTTTCATTTTGCATTAATTTTCATGCACAAATTAGTAAAACAAACTAATTAACTGTGATTTAAACTTTCGTATAATCATCTCAACAGTTTTTCCTCTAGCATTTTCTCCCCAGCACTGAAATTGTTTTGCAGTGGCTAATACAAAGTTTTATTGTTTAAAACACTTTGCAACCCAACTACATACATAGTATCTTAATCCTTCGACAAATAAAAGCCATGCCCAAGAAGGGATACGAACCCTCAACCTTAGGGCTGCCACGCCAGCGCGCTCCCGACCGAACTACGGCTAAAATCCAGTTAAGATAGATTTGGACGCGGAACTAAGTCGTTATATTTGCGGATTGCAGCTTCAAGTCTTTTTAATATGATTAAGATGCTCTTCAAAACGTGCTTCTTATTAAAATTAGCATTCTTGATTCCATCTTGGAGTCAATAATGTTTACGATAAGTCTTTTATTCGTACTTACACCGCATGCGTCACTGATTACACGTCATTATCTAAATGTCTGCGATGCATCTTAGAAAACCGCCTCTACAGCCTGTAAACCCGATCGAGCCTTTAATAGCGAACCCCATATAAAGATAAGATTTTAAAATGATTCCTACTCAATTCGACAGTAGTTACAGTTAGGAAATGTAGGATTACCTAAATGGACTTATTTTAATTCCGGATTTAAAATGACTCATTTGAGGTATTTCATTTGAGAGTTTATTTTTAATTCGCTAATGAGATACCTAGCCTTCTTCAACGTGTAGCAGAATCTCAAAATGAAGTAGCCATTACTACACGTTGGAATTTGCGGGTGAGTGACTCCTTCGGCCACTCTGGTATAATATTTGTATTCCTATCCGTATTTATGCGCTCAGCGTTGAGAATGTTTTATGTATTCATAACTATATTATTGCTTGATAACGTAGCGAACAGTCGTAAAACCTTTACACGGAAACCCTCTTAGGAATGCTTACCTAATGAATTTTCAATATGGAAGTAAGAAACGTACGTATATCAAGCATAAAAGATAAAAAGAGAGACAAAAATTTCCAGTTTTCCATTTGAACGATATTTTTCCCCTCACGTAAAGTTGAGGGTAATTAATATTATTATGTGACTGCCTTAAATAGTTTATTACGCAAGCATTACTTAACATGGACGTTAAATACCTTCAGGATTCAATCAAAAACGTACTCGCCAGCAATTTTACCTCTTATAAGTCGTTAATTGAGTATGGTAAATGCTATAAAGAAGTTTTTTTCAATTTTCAGACAGACATTTCACTCAGCAGCACGCGTCATTTCCTTCAGATCATGCCTGAGCCTTCAAAATAAGAAAGGAAATTTGATAATTTCACATACGTTATTATAATGCGAATAAAATATTCATAAATAGTCAGCAGCTGGTCAGATTCTTAATTACTATCGGTTTTCTGCCAGTTTTACGAAGTTTATGCTGACAAAGTTCTTCTGTGTAGTGTACACAACCATAAACACTTAATTTTCATAAACTAACACGATATCCTTCAGTTCCGCAGTCATCCTATCCCATTCCATTCCATACATTCCATTCCATTTTCATCCTCTCTCATCCCAAATTAAATTACCTTACATTCTCCCTTTTGCAATGGTCTTCAAATTATAATTACCCCCTGATCACCAGCAAAATACTTTTCTCTGCTTCCACATGTTTTTTGCCAGTAATTTTCCCTCTTCCTCTAAAATGACTATTACTCCTCCATTTGCCTTCTTTTCTACCGGCCTTACTTTGTCCAATTTTCACACTCAAGACTTTAAATCAAGCATTTTCATTTTCATCCTGACCCATAGTGTCCAAGTTTCGAACCCATACCATGAGGCAACTTCTATCTTCAGTTGTTTTTCACTATGCACCTACTACATGCCAATTTCACAAATTATTTCCTGTAACTTAAACGTCTCTTTAGCAAAAGCAGCCCCCCCTTGCATCAATGAGACTATATTCCTTTACCTTAAAGGTATCACAACAGTAATAGCATAAGAAGTAATAGTGGGCACGCCCTCTCTTTATGCTTACCTCGTTCTTTCTACTCCGGAAAATCTGCTTGTTAAATTTCATATAATTTTCTTCATTCCATACTTTTCAAACTGATCATTTAATGCATCTTGTATCATTTGGCATTCCTTTTCATACTGGATAGAGGTTATAATTCCCGCGCTGTTTCCTCCAAATATAAGCTTAGGTGCTAAACCGATATGTAATGGTCTTTGTCACCGTTAAATGTAATAGTCCCCGACCTTCCACGAGCCATTAGGTTTCTGCAGCTGCTATAATCACTTGCACCATATGGGCAGCTGGGCATAAACAATGGATTACTGGTCTTCTAATCCAGTGATAAAAACATCTCGATTATTACCAAAAACCACTCCCAATTTACTGTGATCAATTCAACAAAATAGACCATCTCTAAAACAACAAAACACACTAACAACACTTGATACCAGCTCCTATCGACAGATAGCTACATCACCGAAAAAATGTCACGCGCATTCGTAACCCAAGTTGATCTTCACCATCTTCCGATCAACAATTCAAAGCATTTCCTTCACCATATTTCATTCTGCTCTTCATTCTTTACTATTCTTCAGTTTAAATATTAAAGAGTTTTCATGGAATCCTCTCTCTACCCATAGGCTATACCAAGAGATTACTAATCTGTCTTCAATTTTCTCCAAAGTTCTTCAGTAACTTATGCTATCTATCCCCTTTGCTACTTTGCCCTTCATTATTTTAAATACTTCTTAAACTGTCATACTACAACGTGCTCCTCAACCCAGGCATCTTTATCAGCGTTGTTTTTCTCCTCGCGTCCGCCAGTAAATCACTTCTATAATTTTTTCCATATATTTCTTCCACATAGACTCCATCTTATCTTATTCGGTCATTTACATTCTTATCATGCTGACGATACATGGTAATGCTTCCCTCTTTTTGCCACTCGATACCGCATTAACCTTTGATGAGAGCATTGTCTCACCTACCCTTAACCTCTCTAATTTCTTGCATTATACACACGACCTACCTCCTGCACCCTACTTATTTCTTTCTGGCATTCTGAATAAGGTCAAAAGAACTGCAATTTGTCCCCAGTTTATTCTTCTTTGCGTTATTCATATTTCTTCAATCTCCTTACATTTCTCCCGTCACTATCCTCAATCTTCACCAATCATTTCTGACTTGATCTGTACACTACCTATCTTTTGTTTTTATTACATATTTCTTCGTCACTGTGACGATTCCGTTTCAAATTATTCCCATTCATTTTTCATTGATAGTCCTTGATTGAATTTGTGTTACGCACAGCTATCTTCAGGAATTCCCTCCTTTACACCCTCATTAAAGAATCTGTAATTCCCATAGTCATATACTAAGCGAATTAAATGAAAAATCGGTGTTTGGGCAGTGGAGTAAGACCTTGCCTGCATATGATACGGTAATGGTCTCACAGGCACCTCACCCCTTCCGTTGGTTGCCAAAATATGGAGACGTATTCATTGTAGAGTACGCCCAAGTAAAACCTCACTCCTTCCGTTGATGGTTAAAATATGGAGATGTATTCAATGTAGTGTACGCCCAAGAAATTTTATTCAATGATACTTTATTCATAGAAGCGTTCTACTATGTTCAGTGCAGACAAACAAGCGAGTATATTATATATTTCAGCATTATATAATAACCACTTTCCAAAACTTCTTCAAATAGCTCTTATTCCTCCATAATTAACTCTATTCGAGACCTTTGCAATGGATAATGCATTCTTAAACTAGTTTCGAGGGTTTTCTCAGCCACTTTCACTGTCAAAATATACCTTCCTATTTATCACTTTCTAACCATATGCATTTGTGTTTATGGACACGTTTTCCGGAATTACGGTCGACATCATTAGATCCGAAGTGAAATACACGTGAAATATACATAAAAATCCTAAAACTCAGAGTATCAATCTTTACCACTGGAAATATATGTTAATTTTTTATTCAAAATTATTCTTTTGTGATCTTAACGACTTGATTTAAATTCTCCCAACTTTTGCGCTCAAATTCTGCATTGAAAAGCAGATAATTGTATTTTACAACCTATAGAGTCCAGTATATAAATGATTTCTTTCGAAAAATAATTTCAAAACAAATTAAATAAGTCGAGTTATGCATGAAAAATTTGTAAATTTTAATCAGGTGAATGATTTAAGAAGGAAAATTGAAAATGCTGTAATGATACTTTCCCAACTACCGTTACTCTCCAACTCCAACTTAACATGTGACCAAAAAATCTTCCCCTGCTTCTACAAACTAGTCGAGTTCCCCTACTACCAAAGAGGCACAAGAAAAGGCAAAGAGAGATCGTCCAAGTTGAAGAAAATCTGGCGAAAAATGAATAAAATGTCTGCGGGAAGGGGCAAAAAGAGCGGAGGCGACTTTCTTCTGAGACGGTCGTCCACGAGGGATAAGGTAGTCCACAGCGGAACACTCATTATCCGCTCTGGGGAAAGGAGAATCTCGGCTCAATCTTAAAAGTGGCGCCCTCCATGTCCTCAGCCTGCCTTATCTTGGACTCAGCATCATCTTCCTCCGTCTCATGGGAAACTATAAGGACCTAAAACAAGTCAGACCTCTCCAATTACGGCTCTGAATAAATCAATCATGCCTCGCGAGTGGAGGTAGGGGTATAGGAGGAATAAGAAAGAAAGATCCGTGCTGTTTGCGCGACCAACCGCCCTACCTCCTCGCTCATCCCTTCTCCACCAACCTTTGGCTCGCCTTGACCCCCCCCCCCCCAACCCCCTTATATCTCGCACACCTCTTCGAGCACACCAAACATTCTCGTTGCCTTTCTGGACACTTTTCCTCAGTTTCTTTAATTTTTTTGCTCGCGTAAAGTAAGCAAAAAAGAGATAAGGAGTCCATAGAGATAAGAAGTCATAGGCGATTTGCTATTCAAACTATTATTCAGCAATCTACATTTGCACCTTCATTCCTAACTCTTGAACATCAATTCAATTACTTCAAGGAAAATATCCTTATTCCATTTTTTGTCGATAGCCAATAGTGGTACGGTTGCGGCACCATGGTCACTGGCTCGTCAAGCACTTCAGGAAATAAGCTCCAAAATATTTCACACGAAATCATTGACTGGAAGGAATATTTGAAAGTCTAGAGTAAATAGAGTGAATCAAACTAAGGCTCTCTGTTGCGTGTAGTAGTTGCTATACAATTACTCAAGATTAGACTTACGTGATTTGCTCATAAAGCAAATATTCTCATGAGTATAATTGTTTCACTTGATTCATGATCGTTTTCTCTAATGGATACGGTACGGAGACTTCTCCGAAAATTAAAATATGGAAATTTCTTATATTTTCCTGACTATTATTCTGCATGAAGGTCTCTTGTGTGTATCACTGGGACAGATTTCCCAATGCCGACACTTCAATGAACCCCTTCTCCATTGCCCTCAGGACTTAAAGTACATTAAAATGTTTTCTTTTATATATACGCATATCAAAACAACAGGCACTTTGTTAGATTTGCCTCTGGCACCGCCATAAAAGGATCATAATTTTCTCATAGATGCAGAGCACTAATTGTGGCGTTAAATATTCTTCCTCAACGGCCTTCCCCATGCTCTGTTGATCTTTAAATTACACTACTTTATTCCCTTTCTACATGAACGATTGCGATCGATGGTCTACCACATTTTCTTTGCATCATTTTGCTTTCATTGAAAACTAATTGGATTAAAATTTCATTAAGTGATATTCATACTCATATACTAATAAATCCTACAATTAGAGTAAATATCAAGTATTCTGTAAGAGTGCCGACTTTAGAAAAAACAAATCGTTACGTTACAAGGGAGCACATGCAATCAATACCGCTAATTAAAATAACTTGGATTGATCTAACCTTAGGTGATTATATAATTACCACAGTAAAAGTGTGTATCATGAATTCAAACACAAATACCTTTAATGAATCTATCCCAGAATGTGGGTTTCCCTAAAATTTACTTGGCATATATCGTGAATAACCCATGAAATTTGAAAAAGACTTACTAGAACGTTTTAAAACATGAATATGGCTAATTATAAGTTAATTCAGCAAAAGAAATATTTTAAAGCATTTAAAATTTATATTATTGTATTATGGTGCCACAAAGATTTCTTGAAAGTGACGGACATTCATTTTACGAAGAAACTGCGTCTTACCGCAATAGAATGACAGAACAAGTTTCAATAGTAAAATAGACATTTGTTGTAATCAAAACAAGAAAGGAAATACACCTGATCCATGCCCATAATGTAAACGTGAATTTTGATAATTCGTAACATTTTTTCTGAAAAAAGGGAATGCTGCATAACTTTTGAAAAATACATTTTTTGCATGCATCAGATTGAGAACGCATCATATCTACTTGTCTTCTAAAGGTACTTTAAAATTTCACTCTACAAGGCAGAAAGCTATTATAAGACACCATAAAAGACGATAAGATAAGAATACGTTATAACATTCCTGCCATGATTACTCCAGTACCGTGTCTAAGAAGATGGTCTTGATGAAGAAATTAATTTATTAAGATTCAAGAAAATGAAACTGCCGAATAACCTCCATTTTGTGGTTCGGCCTCAATTCTTCTATGAATATCCAATTTAAGTACCCGCGTATCAAACATACCTAACAATCTATCGTCCGACTCATGTAAGAACGCAAGGAATATATCTACATGGCATCCCAACTTCAAGAAGATAAATAGCCACTTTCTTACATTATATATAAGAAAACGTGTTCTTCATCAATAAATTAAACAAGTTATTCTCGATCGATGATTTAAATCATGAATGATTTATTGACTCTCTGCATACGGGAAGAAGCCACGGTTTACTTATTTATTGAAGCAAGCATGCATCACAGAAATCTATTACCTTACGTGACTCTCATGCCTCGTAATAAGATCATATTGGTAAAGAGGCAAAAATGTTTACCAGAATACAGTCATTTATGAATTAAATGTCCGTATCTAGTTCCATCAAGTTTTTTTCACGCTTTCGGAGGTTCATGCTAGAAGATGTATCATTTGAGTAATTTTCGCGGAGACTGATTTTCAGTTCCGTGAAGATAGAGAGGACTAGGAGAGGTAAATAACTCATGCCGCGCTATACATCTCAGTCACTCACGAACGCTTTACTGAACGGTAAATACCTCTGTTTTAGCACGCCTGAGTCCATAATTTGGATCCGCAATAATCGAGACATTTTGCATGCAAGGCAAAATTATATTGCAGAAAAAAATGTCTATAGCTCGGAGCAGTTATATACCAACTAGTAGTAAAAGTATAAAATATGTATTAAGAGGCTAATTTAAAGCATAAACGAACCTATGCTTGTACAGTCCTGAAAAGATCAAGATCATTCTATGTCTTAAAATAAGATTAAAAGATAGATAAACCAAGAGCTAATTTAAATTCAGTTTTTCGGAAACAAGAAGGAAAAATATCAATAGAATTTTTTCAGCCATAGGGGATAGTAAATTGAAGCTCATCGTCTATTGAGTAGAGGATAAAATTAGACTTCATGGAGATATTATTTGAGATCGGCCTACACCAACTTAATGTTTTACTAAACAAGCCTAATGGAAAAATGACTCCAAACTGAATTTTTTTCATCATTCACACTCAAGTTGACATTAACTCTAAGATCACGCTACTCCATTCGCATCCGTTTCAAATTCACAGGAACCTACCCGTCAGTCATATCTCACATCAAAGTATACAGTCAATGCTTCAGGGCTGACGCAGTCGAAACACTGATTCGCCCTCAAGTAATCCATGCCCAGCCTGTATTACAAACCCAGGTGCTACGCTCTCTCCTCCTCCTACTCCCATTCCCTTTCCCCCATCCCCCCCACCACCCCCTTCATTTTATACGCGCGTAGTTATCGAGGCCTTCGGCTCATCTTCATTACGGGCAACCTCTTACCACGCTCCCTTTTTAATTGGTGCTATTCCACGAATCGAGTGATACAATTCCTTCCTCCACTCCGCGTCCCCTGTTTATTTTTCCTATTTCCACGCACGGAATCCTTAATCCCGTTCCAGAAGATGATGCAGATCGGGACCTTTCCCTGTGCTTTCTCACACACACACGTACTCACAGGCACACAACCCTCCTTCCTCGAATCCGACGCCAATAACTCAAGATGCCGGAGTCGACCGGACCGTAGCAGCTTCGTGTCGCAGTCTGGTTCTCGGGGATTTAGTGTGAGATCTGCACGCAAATGGGAGGCGGTGGCTGGCCGGGAAACGAAGAGGGAGCGTAGGGGGGGGGGGAGATACCAGAGGGAAGTAAAAAACGAGAAACTGGGAGTTATGTGGAACGCCGCAGGTGGTTCATCAAATGAAGTGCCTCTAATAATGAAATGCCCCTCTATTAAACTACCAAATGGATCCGGTTGTCGAAACTGGATAAAGTGAAGCCGTAGTTTGAGGCAATAGGCTTATAACTTTCTACGATGAAATCGTTCACGCTGCCATCCTAGAGAAAATAATGGAATAAGATAATAATGGATTTGAGTAGCAAGGGTTGAGTAAATTACGCCAAAGTCATTAAAATATCAATACCTAAAAGGTGACTCAATGCTGTCCTACATCCAGCATGGATGGCTGAATACAACAACCCTAGGGTCACATACTAAAGCCTTATCTAGAAGTCTGCCCAAAAGTCGACGTATTATCCATCCTTCTCAGTAATTAGAAATCTTCAAAACTTCATGAAATGACAAAAAAACCCTAACGGCATAAATGTTATTTTCTATCGCCGATCATACAAGCAGTTTCACTATTGGGAGGTCCAGCAGAAGAAACAATACGTGCGCGGAAGAAAGGATAAGAAACGGCCTGTGTAAAAGGAAGAATTTGGTGGAAGGTGAAAGAAGGCTAACGTCTTCTACACCATTGAGAATGCACCTACATCTACGAAGTACCTTGCAGGCCATCGCAACAGTGTATGAAAGAGAGTAACCAGGCTGGGTGGCAGAAAAGTACTTGGGTAGACGAAGGAATTTTAGGGGACGGAGAAGGAAAGGGTGTGTTGAAGAAATGGCGTTGGCGTGCTCTTTTACAAAAGTTTTCAAGAGGTCCGCAATTTAACGTTCCACTCTCAGCAGAGTCTGTGGTGTACCCATCATATACTACTGCTGTAGGGATCCATAGGTACACCGCTAAAACAACCTAACAATGATGGAATTCCAGCCCTGATCCTAAGATTTGAAAACCACTTCATTCGCCACCACACTGACGTCATCACCGTAATTTTAGGATGTTATGTAAAATATAGGCATGCATTACACAATCCGTATCAATACCATACATACAGAGCTGAAGAGTTTAAAATATCTAGAAAAGTAAATCATTTTGCTCCAGGGGGTGTGTGCTTGAATCGCTTTGGATTGATTCCGGTACGTAACTAAGGACTCACTCGTATGTTTTTACATTGTGTTCGGGATTATTCCGGGCCGGAATCAATCTCGAACGATTCAAGCACACCCCACCAGGTTACAAAAGTATTAAATAGTTGTTTGCAGGCAGCTGATACGGGTGGAATGAGATAAACTACCCTTGACTCAAACATAAATTGCTTAGTCTTCGCTGGTGTACAAGTGGTTAGGCACTACCCCAGTTAGGCCAATTTCCACGCATAGCTTAACTTTTGACATAATATTTGGCTTTTTTAATAATATGAATGAATAAACAAAGCCAGATAAACTCATGAAAAAGATCTCCCCTCCATTTCCATAACTATTACAAGGAAAATTATCCACTGTTGTTCCTGTTAGCAAAGCTCCAAAATGTCTGTAGATCGTATACTTAAGTCTCACATTTAGCATTTTTTCCCATTAGAAATCGGAATGTGAAGGGATATAATTTCTTATCAAATAAATCAGGTTAATCTTATATCTAATACATGACAAATAAGGGTATACAAATCGAAAGCATTACTCAGAACTATAAAAAATTGCTTGCATTTTCATTTCTAGGTTCACAAATATTTATCTTCTGTAATGAAATTTGGTGTAGGCATATGTATGGTTTTACAATATGAAATTAATCAGAAAATTTCTTCGTAACAATAAGAGAATTTTTTGGTGTACAGTGACGCACCGTTACTATACATTTGATTAATTATTTATAGTGAAACCCTTGTCGAGTGTGGTAAAAGAATCAATATTTTACTCGAGATGAATGGACTGAACGATACAAAAAACGTATTCGAACTGAATATGGGAATGGGGACAGGAAAAATGCAGGAAGTGCCGTGCAATTCAAGGTAAGTAATGCCCAGTGGACATAATGGGATGTTAACCCCGCTTAAACAGGTCCATCATCAAACGGACCTTACCAAAAAGACCTTCCGTTTTCAGTGAAATGCCAGTGACCAGTTCTGGGGCCACGGACCACATGAGAACGTCTATCGACGACAGGTGCGGAATTCTTATCATGGTCAGAAAGAAGAAATATCGAATGAACGCCTTACTTTAAATCAAATCTGGAAGACAGCCTTTGGATCAAATCCAGTACAAAATACAAAGCACAAAACTAAAGGCATTACGACACGGATATGGTATGTGGATTTTGGCGCAGAATTTGAGCGAAAACACAATAACGCTGCGATTATTACTTTGGAGAAGTCCTAAAATCTATTATTTTCTTCGTTTGAGTAGCGGAAATATTGATCCCCCTTAATTCACTTGAAAGACAAGTAGACAAATGAGAAATTATTTTGCACAAATTAATTTTAGCTTTATAAATGACTCGAAATGTGATGCTTTTCAAATAAAAGCATCACATTTTGAGAATCTGAAAATCTTGATCCGCATGTTTTCAAGTTTTGTGGCTCATTATAAATATTTTTTTTATTTCTATCACTATATTTTACCAAAATCCTTGCCCTAAAAACTATCTAACACCAGTTACCAATTTTAAGACAGCACGTGCCCAAAATTCTCAAATCCAAAAGGCACTCTGAATATTTCCTTATCAAACGGTAAATTGAGGCTAACGATTTATTTTTTTAATTTCCTGAGAGAGGGGTAATCCTCAGGTATTTATGCGTTTTAATATGTACTGCCCTAAACAGTCAATGAATTTCAGCACCATTTATGTATGCATCATCAAAACACTCATTAAATTGCCTCAGAAAATTCAACGCCGTGATGATATGTAAAATTGATAAAATAATTATTCCAACTAATGATTAATTTAAGAAAATAATACACTAAGAAGCTGAAATGCCAATGAAGCCTAGATTTAGAATTTCTGACCAAATTAGTAGGCTAAACGGTTAACCTTACTCTCGTTGAAGTTGAACGGATGCCACACAAAGGTGAAATGGATCATAAAATACTAAAATATATAGAGGCTAACAATCCTAAAGGAAACAAGATAACATCGCGAAGATCGCGAAGAAATTATATCCCAGATCTTTAACGCCGCCAATATAAAAGACCTGTGACAGAGGTTTGATATTCCTCATGATGAAGTTTGTATTCATCATTAACTCTAATCGGATAATCACAATATGCTTCATACATTCACTGTTGGCTCTTCGGGCAACTAAAGAGACGTACTTTATTGTTATCGTACGTAAAATTACAAATGTCTACGTTGGAACCATTTATAGAACTTAAAAAAAACAGCTACTTCTAATAGATGCAAAAAAGTGAATGGATATTGGTGAAGTAAAAATGAGCCATTGAAATTCGTAATCTCGCATATGTATGAACGCATTGTATAAATTGCATAACAACTATTTTCTTAAGTCTTAATGTATCCGATCAATGAAATACGCCTAGATGGGACTTGATATAATTTTCAATTGTTTCACCATCCACTAAGTCCTCTGCAAATCACCTCGAAGGTCTGTGGGTGTTGAAACCAATCTCAGGATAATGTATGCTTGAAACATAGCTAGTACTGTGGTTATTTCGGTTATTTTACTACCGAGACTGTGTTTCCTAACTTAACCGACAATAAATTCGGAAAATAAAAGAGTGGCTCTAGTGAGAGCAAGCAATGCTAAGCATCGCTGTTCGTTTTTTAGGAATCTTGTCATGTTCAAGCAGTTTTAAAGGTCACAATTAAGACTAATTAACTTTAGAATGGTTACACAATTACACTTCAATAAAATCAATAAGAAAATTCGAAGTGAACAAAATGAAAACTCACCTGTATGTTTCTTTCCCTTCATTCCTTAGAGAAGATATGACACCAGTCAAGGAAGAGAGAAAAAAGTATGGTTTTGGCATGACTGCTGAGATTTATCAGTGCCTTGTGAAATATGTAATGAGGAATTGTAAGTCATTCTAGTTAAATGCCATATGAATAAAGATTAGCAAAATTCTAACACCTGAAACACATGTAGAAAACTTACATAATTTGTATAATTATATTTCAGGGCGCTCCAGTCACTAAAGCCATATCGCAACCTTTAATCTAGCTTAGTACAACGCACAATTCTATGACTGACAATTCTACCCATACCCGAAGCAGGTACAAAATAAGGATTTTCAGGTCAGCGTTTTACCAACCTGACTAATACTTATCTCAAGTCAGCAATAAAATACGTCATATTAAAAATCAGGAATTTCAAAAATATATACTATGTGAGACTTAAGCTTCCATTAGGAAGGATTTAATGTCCATAAAATGGACTTTTAACGAAAAGTAATAATCATAAGGAAATATACACAACAACTAATATCTAGTATATTCTATAACTGTTATCAAAACATGATGTGGACTCACTCCGGAAATTATTTTTCTGAAGATGGTAGCTTGGCAGAAGAACAACCTCGTCAAGTTTGTAGGGCACTGATCTCCTTCCGTATGACGCAACTGTAATCTACATTTAAACTGAGAGAGTACGCATGAGTGGGTGTGATTCATTATGGCCACAGTGTTCCACAAACTTGAGCGGGAAAGTTGGATTCTCCACCCGTATTCTTTTACGCGTTCGAAAATCAAAACCACAATTGATTATTACAAATCTGAGCCGGAGAATACTTGCTAAGGTATATTGCTTTTTTAATGGTTTTAATTTTCGCCGATGTCTTCGTTCCTCTATTATCTGTACCTCTTAGGATCACCACCATAAAGATGTTCACTATTCTTCCCATTTGTCACATAAGCCATGTTCTGCGTACAGCAAGTGAATCAAGTCTTAAGTCAAGGTCTTCATTTTAACACAAGAGAAATGAAGTGAAGACCTCGTAAAATATTTGTGGTAATTTCTTTCCAATAGAATTAATTTCCATCGTGAACAATATCTTATACCATTCTGAAAACACTATTATCAGTGAATGGAATACGTTGGTGCATTTGCACTAATAAACTAATGAATTAGTTGTCGCCCACAAAACCTTTAAAATTTCTTGGTTTGTTTGCGTATTTCCCAATTTATTCCCTGTGTAAAGCAAAACTATTGGACCCGCGCCCAATGCAATACATAATTGCTTCTTCAGCAGCTAATATTATAGACTCATTTGGCTAGGACGAGCTTAAAAACGTAAATAAATTGTATTAGTTTGAAAAATAAGAAAGTAACAAAAGATCCCTAAATCAGATAGCACCAACTTGACTCATATCACGAGCTTCATACCCTGTGGCGTTGGCCTTGTACAGGATGCATCTGCCTTATAACAACTATTTTTCTTCCCTTGAGAGAATCCTGTACAGCAACACACTGCTCTAGAGGAACTAACTGCCTCGCATGAGAGCGAACTCAAAAAATAATCGAAAAACAAACCAATTGCCCAATAATAATGCGCGGTGTGGACACATTCTCGCCTTCAAATCTTCTCTCATTCAACCTTCCCCTTTCCGAAGCCACTCCTCCCATCAACGATATCCCACCCTCTCTACCCTCCCATTTACCTTCTTCAGGTTTCCTCCCCCTCACAACCCTATACCCCCATCTCCCTCCACCCTCCGGCCAACAGAACGTCCCTGTGCTGTCTGCGCCACCCGCCCTTTCACACGTGAGAACCCAAACAGTTCCCTAGCAGCCATCGTCATAATTTAAACGAAATATGTCGACCCCGATAACATCTGAGTGGCTTGGGTAAGGCGGCGGTTAAAAAGGCAGAAGAATGGGTGGCGGGGCGGGGTGCGTTGGGGGAGGCAAGTGGGAGGAAGGGGGTGGGAGGGGGGGAGGAGATCGGGTGGGAAGGCCGAGGTGGGAAGGAATGAAAGGGACCTCACATTCAGATGCGGAGGAGTGGGATGGAGGGAGAGGAAGGGGATTGAATGTATGTTCTGTCGCCACGCTATGAGAAGAGAATTTGTGTGCGTGTGTTTCAGAATGCGCACGGCGATGAAAAAAAAAAGCCGAGACAAAAGGGGAGGGAATGAGGATGCTTAAGAATCGGAAACGGTAGGTGTTTAGGTGGAGAGGAAATAAAATACCCAGGGGTGTCCAAACAGAGTGCAAGAAAAGGCAGCCCGTACTGTTCTCACCACAACAGAGGGTCATCGACTAAATTCTTCTCTACGTACATTATTTCGTTCTCTCATGAATTCATTCATATTTATGAATGATGCTGTCGGATTTTTCATTGATACTTAATAAAATGTAAGGTCATATACGTTTGAAACGAAATATTATGCACACACAACAGTCAAAAAAGGTTTTTAAGCCATAGAATCCAAATTCCTCAAAAGCAAACAAGCACCTCATATAAGTAAACAGACAATCATACATGAGAATACGGAGGGTATATCGTCACCTAATCCCTTTCCATGTCTGTATTAAGTTTTTTTCAGCTATCTTTTGTTCAAAATGCTCACATCGCAGAGGATAAGGGTCTTTTCTCGGAGATATACAATAGCTCTACTTTATATATAATCAGGTTCAATGTAACATGTAAAGAAGATGCAAGACCGTAAAGCATACAACGTAAATGCAAGAACGCAAGATTGCATGATATTATCAAAATATAAAAGCAATATGACTGACATAAATTAGCCTACGCAGGTGTTCATAATGACAAAAATAAGAGAATTAGTTATTCCTTAGTTTATTAGGATTTTCATCAAGGTTATGTAAAATTTTCCCCAAAATAGCGCCAATAGACCGTTCTATCCATGACCCATCAAATAAAAATCACCCTAAATGAACATTTCGTTCGCCAAGAGTCTTCTAGCCACATATTTCGAGTAAAAATGATGATAATGACATAGGAACTACAGAACTGAAACGGAAGCTATGATTAATTTGTGTAAGTTCTCTACATTATTATAAACAAGACACAAGGGTGAACGGATATTTGAGGCAGAAGCCATTGCCATAAAAATCTTATCGTTTACCCTGGATGTGCAGGTAAATGACCCAAAAATTGAATTTATTTTCGACGCAACGTTGCATCTTCCATTAAGCGTACATAAGACATTTCAGAGGACCTTTAAAAACATTCTACCTCTCGATCCAACGGTGCAATAATTTGTGAGAAAAACCCGTCTCGTAACCCAACCTGAGGTCGCTCAATGGAGCATGAGAGATACCCACACTCATCGGATATCTTAGCATATGATCTTTTTTTAATCGCTGGATAAGCTTTCTCTTTTTTTTTCTTTCTTCACTTCTCCACACTTCTCATCCTATTTTTAAGGATTTTTTTTGCTATAAAAAAGGGCAGGAAGTGAAGTTTTGACTATGGAGGAAAACTCGCGCATATAAGGAAATGGTTGGCCGGGGTGTAGATGAGAACACGAATGGCGACTCGTGCGTTTGCGCGAAAAGGGAGGATAATTTGACCCCGAGGAGGGATATTTTCTGGGATAAGGAAAAATTAAAGGGGAGAAAAAACTTGAGGGCTGCTTCTCACTCGTGGGGGAAAATGAGTCAACTGAGTCCATCGTTGATCGTATCAACTTCTCCCGCGTAAGGGAAGAAGGGCTGGAAAATGATTTAGGGGAAACCAGAAATCCCCGTCGGAAGGACATTTCTCATAACGATATCGACGCATTACTTGGAAGATTTTTTGACACCGACAAGGTTTCCAACGTGGACTTTCAAACCGAGGCAACAGATGCAAGCTAAAAAATTGCTCCTGGATGATGTTGGGAAGCAATTTGTGGGAGATAATCATAATAATCCCTCCTACTCAGATCCTCTCACTCACGAACCTCCACTGTTCCTCGCCAAACCTTTTCCAAGATCCACCAGCACGGACGGGAAACTTCGCTTCTCAGGTAGCATTAATCCCACCGAGATGGCTAAAAGTCGATAAAAAGAGCTTGGTTTCTCGGAAATAGATATTAAAGTTTTCGCTCGTGTGTAAAAATAACTGGATCCTCTGCGATGAAAAACTGGCGTAAAGGGTTGGAATATTGGAAAAACCTTTCCCGAAGTTTAAGCAGCTGCAAATCACGCGTGGATATGGAAGGATGTTGTACAAAATGAAGAAAATCCAAAGAGTTATGAATATTATACGACGTCAGATCTTGAAGTGCCATGTCATTTCAATTTCCACCGTTTTTTTACGAGCAGTTGAGAAGGATAGACAAAAAAAATTATCACTTAACTTAGGTTTACCTCCGTCAACCAATACAAGGGAAAACAAAAGAACAGCGGAAAAACTAGCCTAGCTGTGACGAAGTAGACCGAGTCATAGCGATCTGAACAAGAAAGAGACTTACATAGACATGGATTCCATCTTGGCGAGAATATCATGAGATCTTGGCTTTCAATATTGTATCAATATTTTCGACGTATGAAACGCTCCGAGCTATCTAGAGTATACAGTTTTGTAATTTTCTACGAGATGACGTGGATGTATCATCTGTTTTTGAGCCAATATATTGAATGTTAAAACATGCCCAAAACGAGGCAATACACCGCTATAATAAAATATATACACGAGATTTGGTTACATGGACGAAGAAGCTGTCTCCATGGGAAGTAGGAATTGAACTCATTAGTACCTATGTACCATATACTTCCTGAATATTTTATCAGCAACATAGAATCTATAATTTACAACCTGAAATATCAGATGGCATCGCTCAGAAATTACAGCATGATTTTTTATACACACCTGGAATAGAGGGCTTGTACTACTATGTGATATGACGAGAGCTACCATTGGGTGAAACTGTCTTAGAACTGCTTTCGTATAAATTGTCCATGAGGAATACATGTTTATAACTTTGTATCACTCCACTACAATTTATTAAAATGGTTTTAACACTTTGTGTCATAATCACGTTATAATGTGGAAACCATGGTCTAATTCTAAAGTAATTTTTAAAAGAATTTTACAAACTTAAGTGAGAATAACCAATATTTATGCAATTTATTCCAGGAAACGTCTTCTCTTATAATAATAGAAATCTAAAAATTATCAATTAAATCACTAAATTTAACTGACATTGAATAAAAACATCCTGAAATCCAGGTTTTCCTTAATGCTGATATTATCATTCCTGAAATGCGACAAAGACAGCGTGAAATATTGTGGGTCTAAAATATTAGCATATGCTAAAATAAATCCAACACAAATTTACTCGCATAAAATGAATTAACCTCAAGTTATACTCAACTTGGACAACTGGATTCTTAAGCTTTTTTATAAGCGACAAGGTAGTTACTCCCAGCTATTCATTATCAAATATGGACTCCGATTCTGACTCTTTCACCCCGAGAGAGTAGACTGTATGAACTTGTTAAATAGACTATAGAAATAGTATCATTTCCACAGTGTTTGTGCATCAGCATTAATAAGCATAATTCTAAAATATATTTCATAATCGTGTGTATAACTTCTGAAATCAAAAAAGTGACAAAGAGTATCAACTCCTTGAGCACTTCCGATTAACTAATCCCTCCTCAACATTGCGCTGCAAGGAGCTGAGTCGAAACGATCAATTTATGTATTTGGACGCAATTAGGGCTTTTTTGCACTTCCGCGCTCATCCGCGAACGCAAAGAACGCAACCCGGTTCATTTTTATCCCGCTTCATTCCAGAAATTTGTCCCCAGAGAAAACATGATCTGAGCATGACGTAAAACCCGTTCCTCATGTCCGGCTCGGAAACACCGACAATGTCATGCTTGATTCATTCCCGTGCACTTGGAGTGAAATGAGCCCATACTTTTCGAAGCCATAAACATGCCACGGGAGAGAGGTTCCACGTGGAGGGATGAAGACGAAAAACTTGGCGTTACGACCTCGGTCTGACATTTCAGTCGTGAAATTGGCGACAGGGCAGGACGCTCTACCTCAGTTTAATGTGACGATGCACGAATACTTTCCTCAATTCCTAGCCAAAAAGGCCCTCTGGCATTTGTTGCCTATCTAGATCCGGAGCATTTCAATCAGAAGAGAATAGTATCGACCATCGGCCGAAGGTTCCCCAGGGGTCACCGATAGGAATGTGTGGAATGAGTGGTTAAATTTGATTTTTTCACCGTGATTATAACCAGAGTAAATTGACTATTGCTGCAAATTCAAAGCATAAAATAATTATGACGGCTAAAATTCTAGGCATTTGTTAATTTTTGGTGGTGGGAAATTCATCTAAGGTGGGTTGATATCAACCCAATGCGAACTATTATGTAATTCAGAAGAGAATTGGACTGATTTTAAAATGAATTTAAAAACAGTATTGTAAAATTGTATTTCAGCAAATTACAATTTTCAAAGTAAACGATTAAGAACAAGCTGAAATAGAATCCATTCAGTGAAAATTTCTATTCATCCAGGAAGTTTTGATCACAGACAATGCTGATTTTTTTCTGCAGCTTCTGTGATGCAGAGTTTCAACACTTGCTTGGCCTAAACTGATCAACTTCATAGGTGCTAAATACTGTTTCATTTGCTAACAGTTTTACGATAAATCATGAACGGGAGAAAAATAATTCCAGCGCCTTGAATTTTCAAAAACAGTATAAACACGAGGTAACAAAAAAACAGCCCACGTACTCCCTTCGAGTTCGCCACCTAGAAAAGGCATAAAAACCGTGTTCGGCTGGTGAATCTCGATACTTCTATGCACATTTAAAGACAATTTAATCTTCTAATGGCGAAATTTCCCCTCGGAAGGGTTTAAGATGGAATTATCTCCGTGTACGTTTTCATCTGCCGGCCGCTAAGAGCTCCTCTACAAATACGCCCGTTATAAGACACAAATGGAACTCTGTTGTATCCCGACAGCCAGGGGCGAGGGGGAGAGATGGAGAAGAGTAGGGAATTGGCGGCGCTATTTTCGCGAATTCCTTCGGGGACGGGGCCACCCCTTCCTCACTGGAAATGCACGGCGACCCTAAGCGGGGAAGAGCCCGAGACAAAAGAAATGGGCAAAAACTTGGAACATGGGCAAAATAAAATCTCTAATTCCACACTCTTCCCTCCATCACTCCGAGCGAATTCCCTCCCTCCATTTCACCCCCTTTTGTTTATTACACACCTTAAGTCTAAGCAGATGGCTTAAAAGTTTCCCCCGACCCACCGTATTCCCGCCTCCCTTAAAAACTCCAACCCCCCTCCATCCCACTTACGCGTTTCTTCCTCCACCCCCCTCCCCCATCTCTCGCGAGCGAATCCCCACCCTTCCTCCCGCTCTGAGCAGACACTTCAGATTCTGAAATCTTCCCCACATAAATTCGACCCTTTCAAGAAGAACCAGTTGCTGAGATGGCATGGTGGGGACGACGGGATGGTGGGGAACTTATGTAGAAATAATGCTTCCCGAGTCCCCGTTTTGATAGGTTATGCTATCTTCGTCAGGTGAGGGTTTATGGGGGGGGTGGGGAGGGCGAAGAAGAAAGAGAAGCACTCCCGGGAAACAGAAATGTTTGAGTGGAGGGAGTGACTGGATCATGAACGTGCCACCTAGCATCGCGAGAAAGTAAAATAAGTGTCGTGCCACGATTAAAATGCCTGCATAATAATTACGCGCCGATACAATTCTCATTCACGAAGACCGCCAAGGAAATGCAGCCGATATTCCTCTGAATGGAAGACAAGGGAAGTCAACTTTCCTCCTCAAGAAATGAACTTGGCTACGGGAGAAGAGGCAATCCAAAATTGTTATCATCACTCAAAGTATCCAGGCACGCATAGAATATTGTTTCGATTGATTAAAATGGTTACAGCTACCTAAGAAAACAAAAAATGAAATCATGAACTTAATTTTAACAATTTAACTACACGATGGCCAAGGACCAAACTAGCTTTAGTACATGTATTTTTCACGGCATGCCTGGAAGATTAAAATATTGAAAATCCATTTTATCTTAAATTCAGCCATTTTCATTGAAATGCCATTTTCTAGTTCATTCTACCTCATGAATCTCGTGCTTCCGTTGCATAAATCGGTATATCGGACCTCAAAGTTAACAGTACGTTAGACTTAGAGAATAAAATTAAAATAAGTAGCCATGAAACTTTTCTTTAACTTGAATAAATCTCTTTCCGCAAGTCTATCTCGTTCAAAACTCACTGGAATAGCTGCGGTTCTGAACTGAGCGATTTAAAATCAGAGATTACATCAAGCCTCTATGAATTTGTTAGGCGTTATCAGTATAAACGCTCCCGCCAATATTAAAAAATCACGCTACATCGCCAATGTATGCATGAATAAAAACATAATTTATAAGATGTCCACATGACAGATAACCCAAGGATAATTAGGCGAAAAGTGGGCATCGAGTTCTAGTTCTATTACCAGTAGAAACAAGGCGGTTTCACCGTTTTCAGCTTTGGCATTAAGGTAAAGGATGTTTGGTTACTAAAGTAACTGGTGGACTTACATTAAGGTGAAAACATAAGTAAAGTGCAACAAACACTTTGAATTCAACGATGCAGAATATATACATAACAAACAACTGTATAATCTTCCAGAGAAGCTGATAAATATGGAATATTTTCACCCAATAAATCCGGTTGCATACCAGCTGTTAGTTACACTTTAACATATGTATCTCTCTTCTGTGAACAATTACACACTATAATAATATGTTGAACTATCATGCTCTGGAACGATCACATATCTATGTTAAACTTATAATACGAAGGTACTCCGTATCACATTATTGTCGTGCACCCAATCCCTCCAATCAGTCAGTCCAGGTAATCCTTATTCTCAATTTCCTGCATTCCGCGCTTGAAATTCACTCCAAGCAAGTTTATCGCTCACTTATTAGCTCGGCATCTGAGAATCCTCTTTTCCGAAAGAGTACCACTGACTACCCAAAAGATGTGTTTTGACATCGCTGATCACAGGATTATAATCCCTCTTTCATTCAAGTTACAGCAGTTGTTCCATTAGATTAATAAGATGTTTTAATACAGAAAATTCAACACGTGATCATTCGTCAAAAATCAAAAAAAAATATTTACATATTCAAATATTCAAATAGGTATGAAATATTTTATTTTCCGAACTGTTCTCATGGCAGGCAGCAAAATGTTGGAACGCACGATACATTCTCAATGCAAGTTTTTCTGATTGGGAATCCATGGAAACGAATGTCTAAAATCATTTCATTTATTATCTTTCTTCATCTCCAGCCTTCCAAGTCCAGATTTCGGTGGCAGTGATTTTATTACCCAACCATTGCAGTCTGCAGGTGGCTTCACCCGGTAAAACAGGTTAAGAGCGTGTTCAATGAGTGGGATGAGGATTCATAGCCTTCTCTGAGAAAGCTCTAACGTACGGTTCTTCTCATCGCAACTCATTAGTCATTCGAGTTGATATTTCCGTCATCGTACAGGGAAAAGTTCAGAATCAATGATGTATTTCCTCCAGTTAAGTGCATAACTGTAGGAGAGGAGTCCCAACTTTTTATTACTAATCGGCAACACCTTTGGAATATCTCATCCCTTACTTAACTCCTTTTATTTCACATTTATTAAGAATTTATAGGAAAATATAACTAAGAGAAAATACAGATTCAATCTTTTGGCCTATAAAAGTTAACTATTTATGCCAATTCCTGATGCAGTCTCGAAATTGGAGCCGTCAGGTAAAATTTAAATTAACAAAAAGAATTATAAAATAGACATCATCATCGCTGCAAGATTGAGAAACGTAAAATTTGATAATCGACTATTATATAGATTATGCATTCCTATAAGAATGTTATGGAAA
This sequence comes from Platycnemis pennipes, assembly GCA_933228895.1. NCBI lineage: Eukaryota > Metazoa > Arthropoda > Insecta > Odonata > Platycnemididae > Platycnemis > Platycnemis pennipes. Next base: position 120,296,525 of record OW121850.1, read on the forward strand.
GAGAACAAAATAAGGAGGCCAGACTCTTTGCATGGAAAAATTCTTAGTCCGAGAAAAGAACGACCCCTTCGTATTTCATGGATGAATAACTTCCGGGTTCGATACGAATCATTTACCACATGAAATTCCTAACCACTACACACCCCTGATAATGAGAAGGGATGATATGCCACATAAATCAAGCACTGACACGAAAAAATTAAAACTAGGAGGACTATTACAAAAAACCAACCATGAAATACCACAGATTCTTGCAGCTTCGAATAAGGAAATACATCCAAAAAAACCTCTATTATTCAATTATAACCTTAGATCTGATTAAAAAATGTATCATAACAGACAGCACTGTTAAAGATTTAATGTATTTCCATTATATTTATCGAAACTTCCGGATGATTTGGATTTAAAAAAATACCGGTGAAAATGGAGATATATTTAGTATTGATTACATTTAATTCGCTGTAATTTCTAATATGGTACAAGAGGAAATTATACATTTAGTATGCATGAGCTTTAAATTACAGCAAAATCGGAGTGAAGAACGGCTTAGAAAATTTGTTTAGCCGGCAACAAAACATTTCACAAGAAAAGTATGTTGTGCCAAATCTAAATCTGCCGTTCAATGTTCGTGTTTACGTATCGTAGATGAAATGTCAAGAGTTCAAAAGATTGCATTTTTTCAAGAATCTGTCTCTGGAGTCACGCCACGTGTCGTTCTTCTCTTTAGGAATCAGATTAAGCTAAAATGCCTGAAAAAGCCTCTTTCCATTGGTACAGGATCTTCATCTAGTATGCAAAACTATTCATTTATGGACCGATTTGAGGTCAAACAAAATCCACCAACCGAAAACTTCCGCTTTTAATTAAAACGAAGAAAAGCCGGGAACCAGGGAAATGAGCTTATAAAAAATTCCTCCATTACGAGAGATGGAATGAAATGATTAGGAAATATCCCTTTACGTGGGTAATTAAGAGAATTCCCAGGACTTAAACTAAGTCAAGTACAAAATCATACACAAAAAGGGCACACCTGAGCATTTTTGACTTCCTAGAGACAGTCGGATTTTTTTCTAACAAAGCTGATCGAGTTAGTTCTAATGAAATACAATTTCGCTACAAACGATGATTTCATAGGAAATTTGCGAAAAATGGACGATCAAACAAATTTAGATGCGTAAATCATCCCAAACGTCCATAGTAAAAATTAATGAGCCTAAAATATTTTGTTGATAATGGAATACGTTTAGTCCATTATTCAGCAATGAAGTATACCTCATCTCCATCATTTCTTATCTCAGTATTATACCCTGGTATGCAGATTACTAAGCATTTTAGACCTGTTTCTATCCTTAAAAAAACTATATTATCATTGCAACACTTTAATCTCCATTCAGAATTCTGCCTCCGCAATAGAATATCTCGGATATAGTAAGGGGTCATTCGATCGTGTTATAAAGGCGGTACTTGCAATTTCTATAGCATAAACAGTGATAAGGTACCTACTGTTTCAGAATGCTTTCAAGCGGAAATGCAATGTATGAGTGTATGAATTGGTGGACACCAACTAGTTTTTCAGATCGGCATAATTCTTAAATGAGCAAATTTTTCTTCAACGCACATTTTTCTCCCAGTTCTTCTAGTGTATATGTCCCTAAACAATGCAAATTTAATTCATTCCGCATTCACGGTTCGCATTTCAGGGCTTCCTCGTGGAAGAAGTTTCAGATAGGTAGAGGATATAAATATCTTCTGACGCTAAAAAGATTATTAGATTCCATCACAATACCGAGGGATTACAATTCCCATATGGAGAAAGAGAAATGAATTGGCACAAAATGTTAATACTGTATTGCCTTGGCATGATTCGATTGATGAATAAATCAAACGCAAGCAAAACCACTACTTTGTGTTTTTGACGAGAGCATATTTATGATAGTTTATCGAGAAAGAAGCTCATTGTAACATCTGTACTTAGTTAATTAATTTACTAAAGACAAGTAGCAATTAACTAGAAATTTAACAATATTTGTAGCATATGTGTCCTAGAATGAAAAAATTAAAAACAATATCCAAGGCAACCAAGCAAATTGACAAATTTATGGATCGCGTTGCCGCAAAAACCTTATCTGAGTTATTCGCTGAAATTGCACAATAGCAGAATTTTCACAAAGAAAAATCTTATTTGACTTTACCGGGACTCAAACCCAAAAATCCTGTTCCGGGTTTGAATCCCGGTCAAGTTAAATGATTTTTATTTCTCTGTGTAAATTCTGCTATTGTTTCAATTCTGCTATTGTTTCTATTCTGCTACTACTGCCATGGTTCCTACTCTGGGTTCGAGTCTTGGTCTATAGAAAAAGGTTTTCTCTGTGGATATCCTCCTATCTAACAAGGTAAGTTTTTTATCTGTGAATGTTTTCAAAACAGGGCGCATCATATTGGCTGCGTATCGGTTGAAACAAATACAATGTAATATGCATCACACTCTCCCCAATTAATAGCAATTCTAAAAAATATGACGGTGCTGTTTCATAGAATCCGAAGTGCTTCAACCAGCCTAACCTAAAGCATAACACCACCACAAATAATTCACACACATGATGCCCCAACATTGGATATTCCAGCCACGAATTTGTGGACGGATGAAGTCCACATTTTATTATCAATTATAAAAAGTTCTTACGGACTCAAAAAGTTCAAATCATACCCAAATCTTATATAACTACCGGGATCCCGGTCCACGGTGTTGGGATCAAGAGCAAGCAGGGAGTATGAGGAGGGAAGAGGATAAGAGAAGAGATCGCACATTACTATTTTTTAAAGAGCGCCCGCTGCCAACGGGAGCGGGATAGGACCTTCCCCGCCGTCACAACTCGGCTGCGGAGGAAGAAGCGATCAAAGCTAGCTCCCCTTCTTCACACCCACCGCCCGTCTCCAGCATCTTAAATCTTCCCTTCATTCCCGGATCCGTCACCCTAGACTCTTTTAAGTTTATGTATCGCTCCATCCATCTCGTATGAGCGAGTAATGAAAAAGGAATCTCTCTCCCCGCCATCCGTGCACCGCTCGCGATATAATTGCCCGCATTGGATTCGAGAAGAGGAGGGCTCGCTCGTCGAGAAAGGAGAGGTGCAAAGAAACCAACAAAAAGGAAAGAAAAAGTTCCGGGAACAGTCAAGGATGAGGGTGAGTGAGGGAAAGGGAGGAGGAAGAGGAGATAATTTTAATTGAGTCCAAAAAGGAAGGGAAGAACGGGGAGACTTTTTGCGAGCCTAAATGGCGAATGGCACATAATGATTTCAGATCTACCACGCTGCGCGACCATATTACCACCCCGCGCAGGTGTTTCGCTTAACACCGGCACATACGCTTAAGACCCAGACTAATCTCTCCCCCGAGGCTGACGCCGCGCCACCTACTGCATACGTGTACCCGCGTACGTAAAGGCACACACACAAGCACCGAGAGCACACAAGTAACTTCCCAGCACGAGCTACACATCCCACGGCCCCTAGGCGACTACAATGCCTTCACGCCAAAGCCTCCCGACCCCAACTATCTTCCTTCCCGTATACCACTCCCGTGAGCTTGACATACGCTCCCTTAGTATCATGCAAACACGACACCGGACCATGGAGACGTACTTAGGACGCCTTTTACTTCATCCCCAGTGATTTTAGAGTCGCAATGAAACTCCTAATTTTGGTTGAAATCGGCAAAAATTGATGTGGGCGCGAGGAGTTGAGCACAGAAGACCAAGAAAGCGCCTCAAAGTAGTAAACACCTCAATAGAAAAGGGAGATAAATACAATTGGTCAGTGCAAAGCAAAGAAACCAAGGTATGAATATTAGTAGGAGATCATGAAATACTCCCACATAAGATAAACCTCCCCATGATATTCTTAATTATCTCCGCGTCTTTTCCTCCTCTCATCATCCCATCCAAATTATCCACTCCCCTCCCACTACCCAGCCAACCCCCAGCATTCTTCAATTTATCACATCCTTTAGAACACGTTCACCCTTTATTACCCAGTCCATACACTCAATCCTCTTAAATTTCCTAATCAACTTCCCAAACTAATTCAAATGCTTAATGTTGTATGTTTATTCATGCACCTCATGTATGTCATCAAGTATTTAAAAGAAATCCATTGTACTGATAGGAGTAAAGCCTTAACAGTTTGAATGACTTAAGATAGATGCAGATGTATATAAATCGAATAAATTGTACGCACAGATTCTTTCATTCGTGTATAATGATTTCGAATAAATAAAATCGATAATACAAATAGCGTTTTAGCTCTCCCTCCAAGAGTACGTTTATTTGAGGCCGTGGAGGAGCATGTTTACATCAATGAAGTGAGAAATCTTCCATGACTATTATCATAACTGCCGTGAATATATCGTGACGTCTGGAGTTCCGCTCAATCGATAATACGCTAACCCACCCTTTTTTATCCAATATAAATATTCGTACCCTATACGAGCAATCACATGCAAAATTGTCTCCAATGCCCTCTACATCTTTACGTAAGCTTAAATGGCCAGCGATGGAAAAAATACGGACATAAAAATAAAGCTGTAGTATGACCCAGAAATAAGATGATGCTATGGAAACTATGGTCGTGAGTAAATAAATTATATATTCTGTGGAAGTGCATTGTTTCCTTAATTAATTATAAAAATTGCATTCCGTCACGATTCTGGTGATTTTTCTCAAACGAATGGACTTAAATTATTGCAGAGAAGATATTTTCCACCAGCGGCAGCTGGAATAGAATAAATACAATTTTGAAAGATTGAATTAATCAAGGATTGTATGATGCAAGTGTTTAAACATTTAGATGTCCATATTAACTATTTTAAAGTGAAGACATTATTCCAAGAGTACTAAATTTGTATTATATGTGATCCAATGAAAGTACACCATTGTTCGGAGCAGAATTCCCGGGTGTCAGAGATTGAGAGAAAGCAGAATGAGAGATAAATACGGATTTCCCAGGCGGGAGGCATTACCGCGAGTTTATCCGTGCCCCTCCCAAGGGGAAGGAGAAGGGTTCCTGCCGAGGCGGAGGCCAAGGATGCAGCAAGTGGCATCCACGCCCCGGCGGGAGTGTCGTGGAACGTGTCAGACAGGCGAAAGACACATGTACGCCTGCGCCAGAACCGCTGGAAGCGGGGAAAGTGGATGTTGGAGAGAAATGAGTCAGGATGTCACATTTCTCAAAGGAAAAATTTCTGTTTTCAAAAGCTGTGATTCCCAATTCAACCGCTGAATACCAAGCTTAAAATCAAGACTTTGCAAGAAATAATGCCTTTATAGATGCATTGGGATCCTCAATAAACTGGATCTAATAGAGAAAACGCTTCAATAACTGAATGTCGCATATAATCACTTGTGCTGTCGGAAAATACACATCCGCATGGCCTTGATCGAAAAAAGATGCTTTCAATACGACTCACATGCAAAATATATGTTAACAACCTGAACCACTCTGCTGTCCTCAGTGAAGGCTTACATCACTAGTCTTAAGAAACGTAAATATTGAACCAGAAAAATTTAAGTGAACCCTACTTGGGATTGCGTCCATAATTTATAATCCGTGATTAAAATCTGTAAAAAAAACCAATAAACGACACTTAAAACTCATGTTTTCATACTCTCATACTCGGAAATTGCGCTGCATCACATAGAGCAGGGCTGTGTGGCAATTGCCAAAAGATTACGATTAGTGTTAATTATATATCCTTAAAATATAAAAAAAAACTTTCTCTCGAAAATGAACGAGTTTAAATTCCTATCATGAATATCATCGCGGCTATTGTTTCTACAAAAAATTGCATCCATCCCATTAACGAGAAAAAGCTAGGATTTTATCTGATGTTGAGTTACTGCAAACATCGACTTTTACTCATCGCCACCCAAATACAGTAACACCAAAACACCATCGCAAACAAGTCATGAGCTTCAGAGCAGACTCCTCCCACACAAGATGCGAGGAAACTCATCGAGCATTCTTTCCAGAATCCTCAGACGGGATTTGACCCGTTGGCAATTCTCCTCGATCCGTCTTCGGCGTCCGATGATGTTATAACGGTTGGGGAGGGAGGGAGAGGGCAACCAAAAGGAAAGAGAAGGGTGTGCACGGAATGCCACGACAGGGCATCAAAGAGATCCATACGCCCGGGGAATGTTCGAGCATCACCTTTCATGCGGAGCGCACTACAAATTCTTCGGGTGGAATCGAGGTAGGTGAAGTCGAATTTATGCCACCCGTCACTCTTCTTCCAATGGTAGGAAAGACCAAAACAAAATGAATGGGCGAAGGGCTCACCAGGAAATTTCTCCTGGTGAGCCGCAAGGGAAAAAATCTATGGTACGGAAGAAATTATTCCCAGTAAAAACAGCGGAATATTTAGAAGCGAAAGGGCACTGACGCAAAACCTCGTGAACCCGGCTAACCGCATAGAAGTCTCTGATTCTCTCCTGCCTATCTTCGAATGCAGATAGAAACTCTTCTTGCCGCCCTAAGGGGGCGTCAATTAAAGGGTGAAATAATGAAAGGGGGGAGAGGGTGAAAAGTCGAAGCATGACCTAGCGTAGGGGGAGGATCTTCTGGTGAATAACGTGAATTTGTATCATTTAAACGAGCCCACCTAGATCACTCCATGCCAGGGGCGTCGGAACTATTTTCGCTGGGAGGGGCCAACCTTGAAAAAGGCCCGGCTCATAAGACAAGGGACCAGCTCCTATGAAAAGGGTGCGCATTTTTTTGCAGATAGGAGGGGGTAGGGACTAGAATTCCGCTAAAAGTGCATATGAATGTGGTAGAATATGCGTCAGAAGGGAAAAGGCAAGCTGGAAACAAGTGAAATTTAACTTTTATTATTAAGACTCATTTCTAAAGGGCCCGGGGCAACTTCTGGGGGGGGGGGGCAGAATGCCCCCCCTGCCCCCCACTTCCGACGCCCATGCTCCATGCTTATGCGCCATCCAAGCACGCAAAAATTGTCCCTTTCCTTGCTTTTATCGGACGTTTCGTTATAATCTACTCGCTTATAAAAGAAGTTACAAAGTAAGGTTCCCACTCCTTGGAGGTAAAATATTCCCACTCTCGTCAACTCCCTTTTATTCCTTTGGTCCATCGCTCCAGAATTCATTTTCCGTTGTTCTCAGCTTTTGCTGCCTGCTCTGGAATCCTGCTCTCTTGGTTTTAAGCACGTATGCAAATGTTTTAGCCCACTGTTAACGGTAGTTCCGAAAAACAAACAAGGGACTTGAGACCTCATCCCTGGGGCGGGTCTATTGAAAAGTCGCCAAATATAACGACTAGGATAAGATGAGTCACAAAGTTACCTGAATGCATCACATGCACGCTCCTTGAACGATTCCTGATGTGGTGGTACAAAAGTAATTGAATTTTCAATCGAATTCGGCGTTCATCAATAAATTGGACATTCAAGAATAGAAATTAATCATTATGTGAAGAGCACTATCTTCTAACTTAACACGCAAAGGTGGTGTACTTTAAGACGAAGAAAAACTCCCATTTCCCCTGGTTATGAATGTTTGTGAGGTTACAAACAAATTTGGCGTTGTGGCAAAAGCGATAGCTTCGAATCCCGAGATCCCGGGTTTCAATCCCGGCAACTGAATATATTTCAGTTCTATACCGGTACATACCTACTTGAGTATTGTGTGGAGAGATTACAAGTATGGTGCTCCTGCCATCGTGTGGGGCGTAAAAATGTGGACCCCGAGATGACTGGTTAATAGCAGGCAAGTGCTGGCGCAGGAGATCTCCTGGCGATAGTACCATTAGAAAATCCTTCCTAGTAAAAAAATTCTGAAAATTATAGAAATCTTCGTAAACTAGGTCATTTTGCTCCTATACCTCAACAATTAACTCGGTTACCACAGTAACCAAGTTAAAATCACATTGATTGCTCTTAATTATTCTTAAATTCTTTATCCTAAGATAAAACACCACAACAACATTAAAAGTCATTTCCACTTTCAAAATAACTTCACTTTAAAAAAAGGTTTTATCCTTCCTCCAATCCCTAAAATTTCCACCTCTTCCCAAATAACCTCCTATCCTATGGAGATAGTAATCTAAATATTTGAGCGCTTCTCAATAATAGAAAAATTGTGAAGTGTGTGCTCATTTATGCGCACATGAACTAATCATAAGTACCCGCCACGAGTAACAATACGGCATTTCAGTCGGGTAAAATAGTATTTTGATAGTCATACATCTGTTAAAAAAATCAGATAGATCTTACAGTTATATACAGTTAAGTTATAGTTAATGTTAGTAGAAAGTTAAGTACATAGAGTTAAGTTATATAGTTAAGTTAATACGCATAAAAGTTATGAAGTAATCGTCGAAGGCAACAATTGCGGTGTAAGCCACCATTTTTACGAAAATATGATTTCGATCAGCACTGCATAGTACCTATGGGTTAAGGAGACGACAGTGATAAATCTTCAAGAACAAAACAACAATATTTACCCTTTGATCAATTATTATAGTATTCGTTTACAATTTTCATGCATTTTATTGGCGACATTCATTAGCTTTTCCACTGAAATTCGAAAGAAATATCCCTTCCTTCTCATAATGAAACGGGTTTCACTCCACCACTTGAGGGTTTGGCACAAGACGTTATTAGTACTTATAATCCATTTTTCTGCCATTTCCAAAGTCACATGCATGCTTCATTGACCAGTCACCGGTTGCCAGCGCGGGCGCAAAAAATTGGAAGATACCTGTATCTCATTTCCACAGAAGGGTAGCCTAAATTATAGCGCAATGTTATCTGCAGCGCATGAACACTTTCCCAACCTTATCTTAAGAAGCACATCCACACCCAAGTAAATATGCAGAAAATGCGGAGCCAAAAAAAAAAGTTGTTTTTAATAATGGCGAAAGCATGTTTTTCGATTTTCGATGCCAGCAATAATTCTTTTGAGTACTAATTTTAAAACTTTTTGCGCAGACATAAATATTCAAGACAAAGCACAGATACACGAGACGATATCACGACATTTAGTGAAATGATAAAGTATATTTTCATGACCACAACAACTTTAAGTTATAATAAGAGGGAAGTGTCCCCTCCACACGACACAAATTCTCCAGAAAAAGAGTCATTACTATTCTCCCCGTATTTCTTATTCAAAAGTGAATGTTTTCTGAAATAAATCAAGTATACTGCATAGGGGAATTTTGGAAATACTAAATTGCTGAAAAGAATTACATTTCCCGGACAAGGATTTGAATAGATGGACAAAAATATTCTTAAAACATTCTGGAAATTTTCGAAATACCTAAACGTTCAAAACAGTTTAACAGTCGATTAGGGATGGGGGATGAGAATTACCATCCAATGGTTTGACAGTAACAATATTGAATTTTGGCAGTATTAAAAGGTGCATAATTAAACTAAAAGCAATAAACGAAGTGCGTTTCATAAAGCGCTCACCGAAAGAGACTTTTTATCGTCACTTTTTTCAGTTTCTCACACAATATTTGCCAACACCTTATCACCAAATATCAGAGAAACATAACATTGAATCATATTTATGTGCGTTAATTATTTAATAGAACCTCATCGATTTGATATCAGCCAATTTCTGTGAAATTCAAGAAATTCTGGAAAATTAAATACCAAGAGGCATAAAGAAAAAGTGTGTTGTCCCAAATATCAATATCTCTACTCTCTATCTACTTTAAACATTAATCTTAAATCAGTTGCCTCGCATTTTTATAATATAGTAGGGAAATGAATACTGGCAGTGCTGGATCGTTTTAATGCTGATATACAGCAAAATATATCATACATCAGCCATTCAATGATTGAAATCAGTTTTATTGTCAGGTACGTGTTGAATAAACTACACAACTAGTTAGTTAATACTGAGGGATAAAAATACCCAAAAAATGGGTTTCACCTTGTTCTCTCTTCAGAAGTCACATAAAGTATTTTAAAACGCATATAATTGAATTTTCAATCAAATTTGGATTCCATCATTATGTTAGGTATTCAAGAATATAAAATTGTTCATTGTACGAAAATTTCTATATGTTCACTTAACATGCAAAGACATCTTCCCCTTCATTTCACTCTAATAATAATCTAAATTAAATTGGGACATCAATGAAACAGTACAATAAACTACCAAATAAGAATGGATAATATTGCTCATAATGTGGAAAGAACTATATATATGCGATACCTGCAAGCCACCGCGAGGTACGGAAAAGGCAAGCATGTACTATTGACATTCAAACAAGCTACTATTGGGTCTCATGCAACTAGATTATTAGTATCTACATAGAAATTAAGGGATTGGTTGTTAATACATGCATAATGCACTACAGACTACTCTAAAATATTTCCCCTACCTTCTAGCATAAATACTCAAGCAATAGTAAACAAAACTCCTAATAAAAATAGTTCTTCAAGTCAAAAAAAAAAGCAGACACGCTGATAAAAATCTAAAGCAATCATATCTGCCACAGCAGGAAAAAGTGTGAGTAGCAGAGAGGAAGTTCAGAGCATAAGGGTACCAGCGAGGGAGAGAAACGGAATTTTTATTTGGTCATGTCCCTAAGATATATAAATGGAAAACTTTGAAGAAATATAAATGGAAAACAAACAACTTAGGAGAATAAGCAATTCTAGGATGCACGGAAAAGGCAATAATGTAGAATGAATCAGAGGGACAGCAAGGCAATTACAGAACAATAAGATGCCCGTGATAATTAGATGTGATCAATGCGAGAGGGAGTTTGAAAACAAATTATGGAATCCGAGAGACAGAGGCACAAAGGCAGCGCAGCAAATAGTGGTAGGGAAGAGGAGGATGTAGCGGAGAGAGTGTGAGGGCAGTAAGTTTGGGGTGGAAGGGACAGGGCGGGGAGGTCAGACAATCGGGGGAGGAAAAACGCGCCGAGGAGCAAAAACGGAGTCTTCGCGTCCGAGGGTGTGGGAGGCGGAGTCGCCGAGGACCGGGACTGCGGCGGTGAATATAAAAGGCGCGCGAGGGAGGTACACAAATGGCAAGACAGTAGCCGCGGAGAGGAGGGATGATGCGAGGGGAGGGGGGGAGGCGGGCGTGTGGAGTGGGCGATGTCACGCTGCGGGGGTTCAGGGGGGTGGGGAGGCGAGGGGAATGGCGTGGGAGCGAGAGGAGGATCCGGGGCGAGAGGTGGGCTCGAGTCGGAGGAGAAGCGGTCGAGGAGGAAGGGGGGTTGCAGTGGCAGGCAAATAAGGGAAGAGGAACCCTTCTGGGAGAGGAGGAAGCCGTGGGTGAGATGGCTGAAGGATGACCCAAGGGAGAGAGGGGAAAAGGCCAATGCTCGAAAACGTCCCGTAAGCTGTAGACTGTATGCCAAACAGTTTGTCGCTTTCCATTTCTGGGGATTTCTGGGATTTTCTTTCCATTTGGGTTGCTGGCTTCACAACCCAAGGGTCCGGGTTCGAGTGAGGGTTGTGCCAGTTTTATCTGTAGATTACCGCTTCCCTCTCGAGAACGGCGTTGAGAGCATGTTAAATACTTCGTCCATCGGACGATATAATACATCTATATCAACTTAACACCCTGTGAGCCAATGCAAGGGTGAGTGCCAGGACTATTACATCTCACTATCATACTACTAGGTCTTGCACGCACAACTTACATGCAACTGAGAGGTATAATGCATCTTCTTTGTGGAAATTTCTAGATATGCATTCATAAGACACATGTTACTAAATTGGCAGTATATACAAAGTAATCTCATAATTTTTCATCAGTCAGGCATTTCTATAAATACATTAATTAACTGATTAATTTATTTTTCACAAAGCATGCGTGTTAAAAGTAGTGTCAAAACAAAATAAATCGCGGACTCCAGATCCCCTTTCGAAATAGTAGTGGACTAGTTGGTTCAGGTTATAACGTCCCTCTATCCTTAATTCTGACCTTAGTTCTGAATAATCGCAACAGGAATCGAACCCGCAACCGTTGAATTTCCACGTCGGCGAGTTACGGAGATTTAGAGTTCAGAAAGGTGCAATGACGGCCGCGGTCATTTGCACCGAATATCATGCCTCATATATTGCCTCATTGAGTTCAACCCTAAGGTTCGCCTAGTTACAGAAAGTTGAGCTAACCAAATACTAATAGCAATGTAGTGTTTAATTCACATATTAGGGTAGGGTACGGGGCAGCACCTTTCCCTGTGCCGCCATCGGGTTCCCAGAAAATGCCACAGCTTGAGTTTGGCTGGGCATGCCAAAAACTTCTCCTGGATCCAAACTTAGGATTTTCGCTCAACAGCCTACACACTCGGCTACCGTGTTGTAAACTTACATCTTATTTATAGTGTTATGTTCCAAAAATAAAAACGTGAGAAATTAAAATAAGTTGCACCTTTAGTTGCAGGAGAGACTTGAAGCCACTGCTGATCACGCCCAATTGAACTTCTACTCACGAACGTTGTATTTAGGTAACCTAGTTTTCGTCTCTTCGTGTGTAATATTTTGAGGCGATAGAATAAATAGGTGCCCGATGAAGGCACAAAAACAAAATAGCGTTGTTAGAGCAATACATGTCATTTAGTATCTATTACATTTACGAAATATGCTAAATCTTATCCCTAACAATAACAGTAAAGATTAAAACAGGAAATGTCCATAGATTTTTCACGTTTCTGGTTGCGAAATAAGAGCGTAAAGCACTATGAAGGGAAAAAGTATCAAGAGGTAGAAGAGTTTTGTTACGTGGAATGCCGAGTAACCAGCGATGGACGAAGTAAAAGAGAAATTGCCAGTAGAATTGTCCAGGCAAAAAGAGCATTTTAGTAAAAGAAGATTATGCTTATAGCTGCAAATACAGGCGAGAAAGTGAGGAAACATTTCATTAGAACATATATCTGGAGCACTTGACTATGTACCAGTCAAGCATGAACGATAACAGCAGTAGAGAAGTTATGGCTGGAAGCATTTTAAATGTGGTTCTGCCGAAGAATGATGAAGATAAAATTGATCTACCGAGTGACAAACGAAGAAGTCTTAAGAAGAGTGGGAGAAAAGAGATGCCTACTGAATACCCAAAAAAGAAGACGGGACCACTTAATCGGCCATATCTTTAGACATGATGGCATAATGAAGACAATCGTCCAGAGAAAAGTGAACGGGAATAATAGAAAAGGCAGGAAATATATAGAGCAAGTTGTGAAGGATCAAAAATTGAAATATTACGTTGATATGAAGAGGTCGGCCGATAGAAGAATCGAGTGGAGGGCTGCGTCAAACCAATCCTAGGATTGTTGACCGATAATGATGATAAAACGAGGTAAGATAACAAACATAAAAACTCTAACAACTGAAAAAACTATATTTTACCATAATCAAAATTTGTACTTTATGTTCCCCATGGTGAATAATACCTATTATTCAATAATTGTGCTATTCCATAGCTTTTCTTAGAGCTGAGCACAGCATAAGAAATGTGCCAACAATGTACGTCATAAAAGAACTAACTTGATACTATCTCATCAGACGCTCACTAAATTCATGCTCACGTTTTCACTTAACACGTGGCTATTTTTTCTTTTATATCGCGCTAGAGTGGTGGAATCGAGAACGAGCTTTTGGAATCTTAAAAGGACGTTCTGAGACATCAGGTGTGGGCTTCACGTGACGCAACGCACTTGTCGCTGGAATCGAAGCAAGTAAGTTAAACTATGACGTAACATCTAGAATTTGAAATCGATCATTTCATGCGATAAATCATCACGGTGGAATTTGATTGGGGTGGGTTGGAGAGGGTCGAGGAATGAGGGTAGGGGTTGGGTGAGGGAGAGAGGGAAGGAGGGACGGCAGAGGGGAATTGTTGGCCGCGGATTCCGGAAAGTCAAGAATCGAGGGATGGCGCTGCAATAACGGTCCGAGGATGATGTATAAAGGCGCGCTTTCAGTAGAGCAGGCGGGCATGGAATTCAGCGGAGTAACGGAATTTGGGTGGAAAGTAAAAAAGGAAGGGAAAATTCGCGACGTGCGACAGAGGTTGGACACCAATCCTCCTCAAAGAGGTTCGGCTGGCATTTTCTTATAATTATCCATGACAACTCAGGGAAGAGAAAAATATGCGAACCACATGAGATTTATTAACCTTTGACTGTTTCGGCAAAAAAAAGTCATGGAGAAGTAAAACTTAGAAAGATAGAAAAACGAATGATTCAAGAAGACATATCGTGGATATCGTAATGAGTTATTCCTTCATCAGTAGCGATTATAAGTTTATCTAGAGCATCAGACCTGGAGGAAAGGAGCAAGAAAGGAGTTGAACAGGAAATCACGAAAGTTGGAGACAAATCCAGCGTCGACATGAACCTGCTCTTCACGAAAGGCGCCATAGGACCACAGATTTACTTCCCATCTGGCGGACAGAGTACTTCACGTGGAATGCTCTCCATACACCTTCCTAGTAAAGATTTCAACATAACTTCCAATGGGCTGTAAACCGGATTCTGAAGTGTTAAAATTGGGTTCTCTAAACTGCTTTTCCCAATTTCGTGTCATTCTACTCGGTTTAGGCAGCTTTGTAAATTGGAGGGGTGGGCGGGGGCCTTCTGGAGCCCCCCTGGCACTTCCTCTTTGTGCCAACCCAAATTTAACCTGCCCGCCACTCGCAGACAGGGGACTAGAACACCGTGGTAGAGATATAGAGGGGTCACCCATCCAACCTCCGTCCCGGCCCAACGTTGTGATATTATGGGAACCGGTGTATCAACTTGGCTAGGCCCTTGCTCCTTAGGCAGGTTTACTCACACACGAACACTCTTGGAAGGCAAACTGGCTCATCTCAAAATAAAATTGGTAAACAGCCGAAATTATATTAAACCCAATTATAACTTGAACTGCTATTGCACAATTCAAAGATATAAATGATTCAAGAATATACCGACTAAGAAATCGAACTGCAAAAAAAGTTCCCCTTGAATGCAAATTCTACCCGCTTAAATCGATGGCAACCACCCCTCGTCAAAAGACTGCAGTTAAAAAGTCTCATGCACGTTAGAACATTCCCGAGGAAGAAAACAAAGCGCCAATCAAGTCATGCATGGTATTCGTGGGTGTGTCCTGCATGATTGGGATTTGGTAGTTTTTTTTTCTTTTTTCCCCTAATTACTCTTAAAGGTGTAGTGTTTGTTTTGTGTTGTTCATTTTTGTTTGTTGTGTCATTGTTCCTGGTGTGGATGCACCCCCTGCCACACACCCTCGACGTGCCTTGCAGGGTATGTCGTAGTTATATAGATATAATCCTGAAAAATCAGTCTCTTCTCACAAAAATCCGTTCGACGATAGGAGCACGTTGAAGTGTCATTCAAAACCTACAGGTTTGTTCCAAGTCCCACTCTACGGGTTTCCCCGACGTCTAGTCGTAAATACCGAAATATATAATCATATAGTGCGTCCGTGTCAAGTGAAAAGCATATCACCCCACCCGACTACTGGGTATGATAATACCAATGTGCTCGCAAAAACCGAGGTTACTAGCGCGATTAAAAACAGGTGGATAACCACAGAGAGGTTTATCGATTTATCACGGAGATGGAAATATCATGACAACTAATGGAGAGCAAGCTAAATTTCAGATGATCCTATAAGTTTTTCTTCCATGCTAAGTAGTGTGACATTATAAGTTCAAATAAATTAAATTCCACGCACTAATAATTCATTTCTGTAACATAGTCACGGGATCCATTTTACAATTAGCGGGATCCCGTAGACACAGAACTACGCATAGAAGCCATAGTTTTCTATTCATTAGTCTTTGAATATTATACTAGACCTTACTATAGTCATAGATAACTAATGCTAATAAAGTATACCATTTAAATCCTAAACTTGGTGGTTTAAGCAAAGAAGGACGTTCATTAGGGTGATTGTCACACGTTCATCAAAATAATGCAAAAACTGCATAATTTTTTTAATTTTTGCTGAGAGCTGAAAGTATTCCTTACTAAGTATGTTGCATCTTTATTGCTACTCACGATGGTTGTAAGACGAGTCATAATCAATGCATGCCGCGAAAACATAATGGAACTTAAAATTCAGTTAAATGAAGTCTGATATTATAAAGCTTTCCATTTCATTTATTTGAATTTAAAACACATTTAAACAAAATTCTCGATCTGAAAACAAGGACAACAGATATAGTTGCCGAAAACGCCAATATCTTGCGGTGCATAAGATTTAAGTAGTCAGAAAACCTCTAGCATAGAAAAACCATGGGACACATATACGTGTGACATGCCCAACAGAAAGCAAGCAGAGCCAATATTTAAACGAAGAAGTCATCCGCAGTTGACAACGCGTCTACTTATGAGAGTTTCCCAAAAGTATTCTACAGATGGCAATACATTAAGCCATCGACGTTTAATACAAATGAACGGAATAGGCATTTACGATTAACGTGTAAACTGAGCATAAAACAACGTAAAATGCAATCAGTTAATATTTTCAATGCTCTTGCTAAGGAACTTGCACATACAGGACCTTATTCCCGTCAGCAAACTGAGTAACGACCTTCAATTTTTCTGCTGAACACTTCCCCTCGTCCCTCATAGTGAACCTTCCTACGTACGCAGTGGCCTCCTTTCCTAGGTAGGTGTCCACACGCCAGTTGATCCCCATGGGCCAAATTCCATTCCCATAATTCTCCAAGTTGAAAGATGACACAATTTCTTTCCACTGGATGAGCTTCCCCTTGCGAAGATCCTATTTCCACTTTTCAGACAGGGCACGAATTTTCAGAAGTGTAGTGACTCTGACTTGAAAGTTTATAGGAGAGCGGTATACGCTTATTGCATTGTTTGTCGGTTGCGAAATTAAGACGTGGATTGAAAGGTACTTTCTTGTGATATTCATGCGATGACACGCCGGGCTTCTCTCGCCTATTCCTGCTTACTCCCAGCCATCCCTGCATAATAGAACCGCTGCATAATGTGATCATTGCCTAAGCTGTTACACAACGCAATACATTATAGCAGCGAGGACATTTCTTCCATTCGATATTAACAACAATAAAATAGTAATGTGCACTGAAAATTATACAATTTATACGTTTTGCACAGCAACAGTTACAGGCAAGCCATATAAACACAAGCCAAATGCCATTCCGAAGAACACGTACGCAAATGTTCGATGATAAGGTTAACCAATGACTCAAGCAGACGTACATACGATGTATACCTTCGACAAAGATGCATATAAACCATAATCCAAGTTATAGATCGTTACAGAATGCCTTGACTAAACAATTATTAAAGTTCAGAAACAATATCCCAAAGCTAAACGAGGAGAACAACACTTGTAGATGGTATAATCTAGAGCCACCTTAACTCACTCGCAAAGCAGCATTTAAGGGTATTCGCTACCGCTAAAAAGCGCCCGTTAACGGCCATCCTACAACGGACTAGGCCTATACAATAAGATTTCTCACCAATGGATTTTACCGACCAGTGTATGGTGTCTATCAGCGACCGTGAGAATCGCTGGGAGCCAGCAAGCGAAGCGCTGGGTGGTGAGCAGTACGGAGTGGTCTATGTAAGCTTTCCCCAAGTGGGGATTATTATACTTGATACACTATAGCTATTATAGATTACATTCCAGGAATTTGATTTTGCGCTTCGTTCGGTTTAATATAGGAAACCATTTGAAAAGAACTAAGAACAAGCTATTTTAGAGACTAAAACTGGCAACTTCTTCTCTACGGGAACTGGTGCCAAGATATCGGCACTTCATGAGGCATTAATACCGTTATATTTGTGAAAGGGATTGATAAAAAATTAGATAGGAATATTTTCTTACACCAGGTAGAAAATTTAGAGAATAAATGTTAAACGTTCAACATCTTTCTCACAATGTTATGATTAAAAATTTGTAAATTTAAGTGCATCCATATCAAAATAATTATCAAATAAATTTTGAGTTTAAACTCCCTGCAAAAACATGGATGATAATTCTTCGTTTTAAAACATCAAACTATTCAGATACAATCACTTTAAATAGGAATGAACACACGAATATTATCTAATGTTACGAGCAAGGAAACGACGAAAGCAAGCGAAACTTGGAAGGACTGTACATGTTGAAAACTTAAAGCCAGCAAAGTTTCCTATATTTTACGATTTACGAGAAAGCAGCGTCGAAAGGCGGTAACCTGAACCTATTCACCCTCCCTCATTCCCGGATATATCAGCCGTGTGGATCTTTTCATTGGCAACGTAGCCATTTCGTTGACGTTTCGATATCTCTCCGATCACTAGACGTATCTACTTATAATTCTTCACGGCCCCGCATGTTAGCGACGCAGTCATGCGTCATATATCCCACACCTACGAAATCACAATGGCCACAATCTGAAGGAAAATAAGCTCTCCGCTTGGCATTCAAATTCCTTTCACCGTGTCAAGGGAGTGCATATTAGAATTGCAAACCAACCATTAAAGCATGCGTGTAAAATGATTATTTTAATTATTTTACACGGGAATGCTGAAAAATTTATTTAATTGAATTTATTGATTCGCCAGAAAGTTTCCCCAAGTCGTCTATTCTAAATCATTAAAATACACTCCAGCAAGTGGTAATCTAAACAACATGGTTGGCTTTAAAACACTCCGTACTCATATTAATGCATTTAATTATCCCGCAAAATCGCTGAACGCTAAAGAAAGAAGATCCAACAGTATAATTAGGTTTTAAGGTGTTCCAAATACAAATGTTATATGAAACAATATAACCTTACGTTATCTAAATTATATTCAAAAAAAAAATCACCACACACCCCTTGATGTGGGATTCGAATCCGCGACCTGAGAAAGAAGATATCTTGTAACTTTCCATTTGACCTACGGCACTGCTGAATGGTCATGGCAAAGGATGTTTTAATGATATAGTTTTTATTACAAATGACAATTCCTCAGATTCATGGCTTCAGTGTAAATATTTTTAAAGTAAACACTGATTTGTTGGTAATGTTAATTCTCTAACTAAAATTCAAAATTCGGGAATCTGATCTTGAACTGGTGTTTAAAATATGAAAAGTCGCTCCAAGCCAGATTAGGAAAATTCCTTTCAATTTTGGATGGTCTACAGGGTTCAATACTGCAATACTATATCAAACTATCTACTGTGGTCAAGTGGATTTCCATTTGTTCATTCGCAAACCGTGATATTCAAATGAACAATAATTAACAGCGATTATATTACGCAAACTATTTTATAAACACATCCAAGTTGATTATAATACTGTAAAACACCTTTTATCTATTATGTCCTATCACACCACTCGATGAAAGAGTAACATGTCCGTCAATATTTCTCTCAACAATTAGTCTTCATAATATATTACAACATTATTTTTTAAGTAAGATACACTTTCGGCTTTATTTCATTCACCAATGTCTGAAAATTACCGTCCGAAAATGAAAATTGAGTGGGGTGAGTATTATTTTAAAAGCGTTATCATATCCACCAAAACACGAAGGCTGATACGTTATCAGTTCTAGTTATACTTTATTAGAAACAAACTTCCTTTTTTATCGTCAGAATTAATACCGAGGCAACAAGAAGGTCACATATGCATTCACTAGGGAATCACTAGTGGATTACAAACACATAACGTGACCAAATTCTTCGATTTATGTTCGAAGGGCTTCATAAATACAAAATTTCATCGCAGCCCTCATATTCCATTGCGTCGATTGAAAGCGCGTGAAAAAAATTGTGGAACGATTTTAACAAGGCCGCAAGGAAGCACAAACCCGAAATCACTCAACTAACGAGATGAGAACAAAGAAAATTCCCCTTCCGTATTCTACCACCAGCTTATAACCAGACTACGTCTTTTTTTTTAACAACGATCCACACCCTCTACCAGGTCTTCAGACCACTTTCCCCCCATTTCATGCTGCCCGTTATGATATGTCCACGGAAAAACGAGACGGGTGGGTATGAGTGTTCCGAACGCGTCCCGCCGTCGCAAATCCGGACACCTGGGGGGCTAGGGAAGCCCCCGAAAAGCGTCATCAGGGATGAGTGGGTTGAGGGCCTCATCCGGTTTTATCCGAGGAAATGATGGGGGTGGGCTCTTGACACGACATATTTCGATTCGATGGGGAGACTCCCAGGGGTGTAGCGTGGGTATAAGGGGTCGGGAGGAGGGAATGGGAGCGGGGTAATGGAGGCATGAACGGAAATCATATCAAAACATGGCGAGGGCATAAACGGCGTCGAGGTAAAGCCGGTAAACTTTTGTCCGGATTCCTCCGGCCTTTCCCGCTCATGATACATAATAGGCTTACAAATTCATTGGGAATAATCACTCCGCAGCACACACAATCATACTGTTCAGAACGAGGGGAGCTGGAATAAGATATTCATGAGGGAAACTCCACGTTTTTTGCGGTATGTCGTGAGAGGTTGAATATTTCCCCTCACCATAGAGTTTTGCGATCCATAAAATGATCTTCACTGTAACGCATTTAAGTCATGTTTTACTTTCCATTACAATTAAATAATATTTTCAAAGTATTTTCTGTTCCACTTATCACTGCATGTAATCCACTAAAGGATTTCCAAACACAATCCCAGCATTCAATTTTGCAATAAGTTCTCCATCGATATCTAATGCAAAGAAATCTTAAAATTAACATGTACTCTGTAAAGGAAACTTGAGGGTAGCAGACTGTTCTGAATGAGGCAAACAACCGGACGGATATGAACGAAGGTTAAACTATCAAAAAAGGGAAGAGGTTTTCTTAGGTAAAACGTAGATTCTGGTAATGATTACGAAACGAGTCCATTAATAATCTATTTTACCTACGTAGAGGGTGGAGTCTGTGTTGCTGAAAGTCTATTAAAAAGCTAAGTAAAAATATGAAAAACAAGGCGAAATTGTAATCCAGCCCTTATTTGTCCTTCTTCGGTGCTTACACATCCACCACCTTCGCCATGGCCAATTTCTCAAAGTATAATTTTCTAACCGAGTGAATTCGTGCAAAAATTTCGATGGTGCTGTTTAAGGTGGATCCATTTTCGATGAAACTCGGGTCTTTCATTATTGT
The DNA here is from genome assembly GCA_933228895.1 of Platycnemis pennipes. Lineage (NCBI taxonomy): Eukaryota > Metazoa > Arthropoda > Insecta > Odonata > Platycnemididae > Platycnemis > Platycnemis pennipes. The sequence continues at coordinate 120,317,656 of OW121850.1, forward strand.
ACATTTCTGATTACCTCGGTAATACCAAAATAAAGTGAATTTTTTCGATTAAAGATGGTGTGTTTCTACCGAGAATATTTACTGCATGTGTTTCTTGTTAAATACTCGGTGAACCTTCCGAGTAGTATGGTTCAAAATGTTATATTTTCAATGAAGGATTGTTACACGACACAAACGCTATTGGCCAATGTATGCAAATCTTCAAGAGCTACTGGAGTACATTCCTGTTATCGAGAGGGTATCCACTAGTAGAGACTGAAGGAAATTGTAAAAAATGCTAAATGGCACTGGATTTCAGATTACTGAAATTTATAATGGTGGGGAAAAGTTCGTCAGTACGCTCGGCCAGGCGTAGGAGAAGGAAGCTTAATCCCTTTGGAAGAGCGAAGTATCCTTATCCAACCTGATCGGCATAGAGAAAACCCGTTATTTGACTCAGACGTCTAAGATACCATTATCTGAGTTTCCATCTGAAGGGACCAAGTTCGAGTTCCGATTCTGATTTCGGTGACTATCTGTTCCAAATAGAGCGCTTTTCAGCGTCACTACTCCACTACTCCGTACTGAAAGTGAGACATAGCTGTAGACTCGAGTGACTCCCATCTTGAAATTAATCTAGAGAGGTTGAAACTGGTTAAGCTATCAATTAGAATCGTATTAATATAACAGTTTATTTTATTTTCGACTGTGGACTCTTTAGCGCCCTTCAGTAAAATTTCGATGATGCCAACTCTGCATTACTGTCCCACCTATCCCAGTTAGCTATAGAACATGGCTCTACCCACCACACACCTTCCTAATTCACACAAATGGCCTCATTTTCAAGTTGTTTCCAGAATGAGTACTACTACTCATCAATAGTCATAAATACTACTTTTGGGCCGGCCGTAGCAGTCAGGTCGGTATAGCGCCGTCCCGGTAGCCCAAAGGTAGTGAGTTCGGATCTGCTGAGCGCAATATCTAGTGTTAGCATTATATTTAAGCTTAGGCTTCATATAGGCAACATTTCAAACGATTGGAGGGCCTAAAACTTAATTTTACCACTACTAATCCCCAAAAATTATTTTGCCACAGGTCTTCATTTCATTATACAATCCGCTAATCTCTTCATATTTTCATAATTTTTCTCCATTTCTGGGCCCATGCGTTCAATATTTATGCTTTCCTTTGCAATTACTAACCCTCTACCATTTCTAAAACTTATTTGATAGTTACTCATTCTATATTTATCATTCTTCGGTAACACGACGATTCAAAAGGAGTCACCACTACCGCTTAAACACCCAAAGAAAGTGAGCAAAGAATAGGCCAACGCTTTTGAAACGTTCTCGGCACCTGCTCCATCTCACCACGGATCTATAGGCATGGCACAGAGGCCAGCAATAATAAAGGCGAGCGGCAAAACAAATGTGCAGAAAGAGTCGGCGGATGGAGGAGTTCGTGCTAAGTTGCCGACGGGTGCAAACTGGGAGCCGCCACCGTTGCCACTGCCTTCGCGGTGAAGGCTTAGGCGTCAGCGACGAGGAGGTTGAATATCCTGAGGCGCAGAGAGAGAAAGAGGGAGGAGGGGTGTTGCAAAGGGGGCTCGTGAGAAGAGGGGGGAGGGGAGAAACACAGTAATGAGGTGAAAGGGAGAGCGGCCGGCGATCGCAGGTGACTTGTCCGATGATTTGTCGACGAAGCCATGGTAATATATCTGTCACTGGCTCTCAGCCGTTCTCCTCTCAACTCCTCGTGCACACCGGGTGTTATTGCGCTGGCCGAGCCATTGTTTTTTCCCCATCGCTACCCGTGGATATCACGAACCCCAAGGTGCTGCTTCCCACCCATTCCTTCTTAAGCAAATAAGAGAGAGATATAATTTATATGGAAGATTCCGACGGAACAGTAGAGTGTAGTGTTTCCCGGTTTCTCCCTGCTGCGTCCAAAGAGTTTAGATGTGCGACGCTCGCTTCGCTCGATACACATCGGTGGTTTAGTCCGAAAGATAATTAATAAATTTGTAAAATAATGAATGAATGTGCAAATCACCCGTGTGGTAGCCTATTGCAGTGCATGCATTATAGAGAAGTAGATTGACTAAATACTCCTAAAAAATAATAATTTCAATTCAGAATCTGAAAGGCAAACATTTGTTCGATTTGTACAGATAAACTTATCATTGATGGCACTGATAAATAGTAGCAATGACACATGAGACAATATCCTATTTTCCCCATAAAAAGGTTGTCAATAAGATCAGAGTGTCCAATGATCTGTGGATTGAACCTGTTTGACGATAAGTCCATGGTAGAGCTTCGAGTCCTGATCCATAAGTAAAGTTCCTCTAGTATTTTAAACTAACTTTTAAAAGCAAATATTATTAAAAATAGATAAAATCATGAAAAAATATTTACACGTAATAATATACGTATTGTACCAAGTGTTATCTTATTAAATAATGGTATAAAAGGCAAATCATCAAAATGGAAAGTTGATAAAAAACATAAATGTTAGCGTCTCGTGTACGCATCACTGACTAAATATGGGAAACAATTGCCACCAATATATGTAGTGCTATGGCAATGAAAAAGTTTGATAACTGTAATATTTTTGTTGTTTGTTGTAAAAACATGAGTAATGTTACTTGATGCTATTGTTAACGTATGCATTTTAAGAGTAGTCACAGTTTTTTAAGTAACGCTGCACTAAAAAGGTTTTATAAACAGCGATGATAAAATCCATAAATTTAATAAGACAATGCGATTACAAGCCAAATTTGTGATTAAAAAGAGTCATGTGAAGAGCCTCTGTCTATATTTACACATGAACACTGAAATTCGCTCTGCAGAAGTTGTTTTTCCTTAATTTATAATAAATGTAACGCAATAATGCTATGATAGTAAGTAGTCCCTGGTTTGTTATTTTTCGACGTACGTCCGTTCTACAATTTCCTTTCTTGTAACCTGATCAAAAGTTTTAATTCTCCGCCTTCGCATCTGTCTTAAATACCTTCTCATAAAATTATCTACCTATGACAGTGAAGCATTGAAAATTTAGCTCAATAGCTTCGATAAAAAGTGCAATTAATAAAAAGTTACCGTTTGTTCCTTTCTCAAATATATTTGTCCTAATTTTAAAATTATCCGTATTGCTATTACACATTCTGTACACGATATCATTCAGCTAGTAACTACACATACATTCATATCCATAACTCATTACGTTTTATTTTCAAAGTCCTCATTCATTTCACAAAGAAAAATGGATCAAAAGATTCATAATTCCTGCTATCTACTTCTATCTTGAAATCTCGTATATCTGCATGAAACTCATGGTTCAAAAACTGTAATTTATTCTCAGAAATGGGGTATATAAACTGATTTTATCAGTCAACCATTCGTCATGAAGGTGCAAAGTCATGAGAAAGCAAGTCATAATAGATGCGAGCGCATACAACGACATCGCATGCATTTGCATTCACCAAACGTGAGTGAACTATTCCAGCGCGTATGAGATAAATTACAAGTTACTTGCTTTCCATAAAGGGTAAAGAACAGAAAATATTTGACCCGCAACGCAATGGAAAGGTCGTTAATTTATGGGACAGGTCTCATTTCAAAAGTGCTGTCCGCACGGATTTAACTCTGGACTTAATCAAAGGCTTCGAAATGCCGCTATATCAAAAAAGGTAAGACCTGTTTAAATTCCAGACATTTTCCCACCGTTTCTCATAAGTGTACCACACGGTCTGCATGTGACCCGCTATACACCAATCTGCGTAAAAAAATCATAAAGAGGATGAAAAGGGCACTAGTAACAGTTGTAATAAGTTTTAAACCCCCAAACACTCTATTTTTGTTCAATAACAAATCTCATGCGTAAAAACACTGCAAAGGAAAAGTACCTCCAACATTGACAGCTTTTGATCGTAATTCTCTTAAGCTCAAACGTCAAACCATCGTCTATAAGACCGCTAATTCTCTGATAAAACGCTTGAATGATTTCAAGCACCAAATCTAGAACATTAGCCCGAGAATATTCTGATCATTGTCTCCTCACGACCTACTTGTTTATTGAGGTGCTTAGTTGGTACGTACTGAATGCGCAGGTCACGATAAATCGCCGACTGCCTACCGATTCGCGGCTTTCACTGTGTTTGAACAAGTGTAAGAGATAAAAGATACAAGGTAATCCGATATATTAGTATGGCCCAGATGTTTCATCTTCGTGTCATAAAAACGAAAAGTCAAAAAGAATAGAGAAAAATTTATTCCTTCATGGTCATTCAGTCGCCAACGCGCTGATTCTAAAATAAACGCCCGTTGGAGTCATGAAACAAGCTCACATTTCAGCAAAAAAAATTGGAAACCTTAAACAAATCTATTCCAGAAATTCCTATTTCCACGAAAAAGACTAAAAAGAGAGATCAAATCAAACACCCCTATTTCACAGTTTTCCTAAATCCGTAAAACTGTATAAATAAACTATCACTGCTCTCCAATTTTAACAAAGTGGAATTATTTTTTCAAATCCGGATAGATTTCATGAGCCAAACTACCTCGCGTCATCTATTCGTGGACCCTTTTCCCCCTAACTCCTCATTCGATCCAGGGGTCATTGGTGCTCAGAGGAACGCATAAACACTCATCAGTGCGAATGGATGGAGTGCACTCAAACAAGAGGCGTTTTGTTTCTGCCAGATCGAGGAACAGAAAAAAAAAACTTGTTTTCTGTTTGAGATTAAAACCATCTCATCAATCACTCCATTGAGAGACCACGCACCCACCAACTGGATGTAAAACATAGGGTTTCACATTCAAATGCGCGGCTCACGGGAGAATTAAAGCGGCATTTTTTCTGAAAAGGTGTAACTTTGAATTGCTGCTTTTGATCCATTCACCTCGTTTCCGATTACATTACGAATATTTTTCCCACCGTTAATATAAGTCTCTTCCTCTCCCTTAAAATATGATAAATGAAGTACTGGTATCACGGCCAGCTAGCCTAATATTCAGAAAATTTAATCGCAAGCCAAGATCCACCGCTGAAAGTTCATCACGAGTTGTCAACTTTTCTACTTGCTACACAACGTGGTACGGCTTTTCCAGTTTTTACCCCAGCAGCGCACGTGAAGGAAAGAGAAAAAAAGCCGGAGGATTTCCACAGCAGTCTTTCCAGGACAATGAATATTTAATAAGACCCAGCACGCATACCAAACAAGAGGCTTCGCAGCCTCATCCGTCAATAATGCACGCAACCCTTTATGAGAGGATGTCATGAATTTAAGGGGGTTATTTCACGATGGAGTGTGAGATGGGCATGGGGATGAGGAAGGGCAAGGTGACGGTAAGCCTTATTCTCTACTGATTTCCCGGTCATGAGGTGAAACCTTTTTATGAAACGAGGAAACGAAAAAGGCGAGGCCGCAGACGAAACTGATTCCAAGGCATTCAGGCGAGCAGAGCAGTCTAGCGGAGGGTGTGAGCAACGCTAGCTTGTAAAATGGAAGTACGTGACGGTTACATCTTCAAGAGGCTGTTCCTGAATTTGTTTCCCTCGATGATTTTGAGGGCATTGAAATAGGCCTGCATGTTTGTCACATGCTTATCATTTCGTTTCGAACCACGTAGAGCAAGTAGGAAGCTTTACAAAAAACTTCAATCTTTGATATACTTGCTGGACAAGAGCTTGCTTTTTTCAATCAGAAGCTGTATGTGGATAAAAGAGCAGGAGAGTTTAGTTTCCGATATAAAATATGTTTTTAAATTAATGTTTTCGTAACTATAACTAATGTTTAACGAATATAAATGCACTTACTTTGTCCTTAAAAATATGAAAGAAACAAGGCGAAATTTTAATCCAGCCCTTATTTGTCCTTCTTCGGTGCTTACACATCCACCACCTTCGCCATGGCCAAATTCTCAAAGTATAATTTTCTAACCGAGTGAATTTGTGCAAAAATTTCGATGGTGCTGTTTAAGGTGGATCAATTTTCGATGAAACTCGGGTCTTTCATTATTGTACATTTCTGATTACCGCGAACCCCTTTCCGTTGCATATTGAGGAATGAAGTTAATTAAGGAGGATGGTGTAAAAGGGAGTCGGAGAAGGCAGAGAGGAAAGAGTGGAAGAAGTGGAAGAGGGGACATAGGCAAGGGACGAGCGACCCCAACGGTCGGTAAGTCATCGTGGGCGAGCTCTTATGTCCATATCAAGTTACTCCAAACGTGTGATAGTGTGTGTGTGGTTGAGAGACCGGATGTTCCCTTCATTCCATTTCAACTATACCCTCCCTTCACAACTTGGAACCGTATTCCTTATTTCCCCAAAGCTTAACCGCTTCATCCTCCCCGTCAACTTCTCGCACACCCCAAAACTTTTCCCACGAAATTTTTCCCAACACACTGATCACTGTGCAAGGGAAAACGTCTAACCTCCATTCCCCTTCTTCCACCTCTCCCCGAAGGCATATTTTCTCCCTAAATGGGGGAATGGGGAGAGGAGAGAAAAAAATACGATTCCGCACGCTTGTGTTTTTAAGGGCGTTGAAAAGGATGAGTGAGGGGACATTTGGTTGTTAAAAGAGGTGTTGGTGGCACGAGCCGAGCTATAAATCTTTTTCAAAATAAGAAAAGGAAAAACTTGAGCTCCAATGGAGGAAGATCTTGGTTCCACCTCAGCCCGTCCCCACCCCGTCTCCAGCATCTTAAACCGCCATCTCTCCCTCACCCGCGCCCTTTCCACCCCTTCTTCCGAGCCCCTCTTCCAACCCCCCCGTTCGGTCTTATGACTCGCGGGAGTTACATTTCCCCATCATCCCAAACGCATCCCCGTAAGGCATCCCTTCCTCGTCGTTTGTTTACATTCGGCGGCGCCCCATGGCCCCAGGCATTCTCCCCCATGGCGCCGGCCACCTCAATCCGTGCGAGGAGGACGCGTGCTGTTGTGTTATTGTGCTCCACATCTCCCTCTCCTTGGATTTCTTACGCGAGCCCGTGTGGGTGAGGTTGCGAGAATAAGGTGGGGTGGTTAGTGTGCTCCCTTTCCCGCACGACGCCACGAAAAAATCATATATAAATGCCCGAGAACAAAACTCCTCGCCTCCATAAGCAATGGTGTCTCTAGTTCTCGATAGATCCTCAGCCAATTCGTCTGTTCCCCAGGGATATTCGTGGCAAGCCGGCAAGTATTTATATTTTATATCGAACTTTTCCCATTTCCTTTTTCACTCTTGCTGAGGTAGTAGGTTATCCGATCGTCAGTGTTTGGAAGTTCGCAGTGGGTGTGGGTTTTAAAGTCTCTTCCAATTATAATGGGATCGGTCGATGGGAGTTTTAAACTTCCGGTTTCCATTTTACAAAACAATGATTCCATTAAATGCGCCGAGACTTGCGTCAGAAATGAGGCGCCAACGATAGTTTCAAAAGAATTGTTCGAAAGTCAAATGATCTTCTTTTGTTCCTACTTCCGGAGTTTTTTTTTGTTAGTCATTTTGAGAGACGTTCTCTCAGTTTGTGTGCGAGCTTTCATTCAAGCTTCTAAAAGCGAATGGGGAACAGACACTATTGTATGTTTGCCCGCATACCACGACGGATATTTTGTTCGAAACTAAGCAAGACTTAGATTGTAAAATATATATGATTTGCGGAAAGAAATCTTCATATAAATGCTACCTCGTCGGTGAATATAGGTCATATAAGCGATTGATAATGAGAAAATACAAGGTTTTAATGGCGGAAAGGTTTCTACTCAATTAGTCTTATGGAGGAAGGGTAAAACTGTGTTCAGCTTCAATACAATTTGCTGCACACGGGAACACACTGAGTGCCGGACGAAGTAGTTGGCACAAAAAACCCTCTCGTTTAGTGCGAGCAAATGAGTGAGAAAGAAGAGCACTTCAGTGACTTGTAAAACCAAAGCACTATCTGGCTGCTAGGCGCTCTCATATTAATGGCATAAATAGAAGATTTTTTCCATTTTAAAATTTTCCTCGGACACCGACGGGGACAGACCGGTTTGACAAGTTTAGCCGAACACCGGACGAATATACAGTGCTCCCCACTTCCAGTAAGGCTGCCGGAGAAGGAATAACCAGAAAACACTTCCGAGGAATACAAGTATATCGTTATCATTTTTGCTGGATAATTCTGCTATTCAATTTTTTGGTAGAGATATGAATATATCCTCAAACGCATTTGCAAAACACTTGATTAGTACCTTATTTACCACATTACTCCCTTCCTGGCCACCGATAAAATTAAACTAAAAACTACCAAAGACTGCACAAAATGGAAGTATACTGTCAACTACAGACAATTGACTTGAATAGAAATTAGAGAGATTAGAATGAGATTCAGCATCAAATATCTCATTGAAAAATTAAATTTTCGTGTGAAAATATTAAGACGGTTTCGGCAGCACATCATTTTACGGATTATATTTTCAGCGCGTCATGCTTGACAAGGTATGTTTTAATAGCAGGAAAAATAAGATCAGAAGTTACTCTTGAGGCACGTTTAAGATACAAATAGACGTAAGATCTAGTGAATGGCTATAAAATATACTGGTCATTTTTGCTTGTCTTCATAAAGAACTGATTAATCGTACTGCGAGGAACGAAGAGGTGTACAGAAGAGCAGATGAAGAAAGGGCAATATGGAGTATTATATGGCAAAGAAGAACCAGATCGAAAGGACATACCTTGAGCCACAATGAATTAGTTAGAAATATAATAGATGAGATAATTAAAGGGAAGGTCCCGCGAGAAAGACCAAGGGACAAGTATATAGAGCAAATAAAGAAGCGTGTGAAAGAGAAAATGTATCAGTGCGTGAGAGAATTAACACAATAGGGCAGAATGGAGAGATGCAGTAACCCAATCCTGACTTGAAATACTGATGATGATGAATACTACTGCTTATATTCTACGGAAATCTCCCCCATTTCTTTTTTCCATTGTAATTAAGAATGATCTAGTATCTTCTTTTTGAACTTTTCTTATTATTATAGCTATAATTCTCATTCGATGATTTTAGAATATCAATGCAAGTTTCTCGATTCTGGCGCATGAACTAATCCAAGAAACAACTGCATAAGTAATGTAAGATCTGGTGGTGAAACCCGAGAGATCTTCACACAAACTACGTAAGTATTTTTATCCATTCGCACACCTTTTCTTCCTATATGAGAGACTCTGAGGTATCGTAATGCACCACAACATTCATGTGACTGGAAATCAGCTGAGTCCTAAAATCAGGCCACCGCACTCTATCATCAAGGGGTCGCCGTGTCATCTAATGCCAATTGCATCATTCATAACTTAAGCGGGAATTGAACTCGCGCCTTCCGCTGCATGTACTAAATCTCATGATACAGCTGACTAAATACTAAGCTCTATAAAACAATGCACGCCACCACGAGCATTGGAGATGAGAGTTCTCGCACTTCATGAAGTGAAATGTGCACATTCAGAAAACGAATGACGAGCGAGATGGACCATTTAAAAGCATGCGAGAAGAAATATAAAATCCACAAACCTGCGCTGAACAAGTGGGTATTTGTTAAATGAATTCCACGCGCATGGTAATTGAAGAAGGGGCAAATAAGAATATATCCAAAGAGAAGCGATCAACAATTCAAATGACCCAATCCTTTATCTTCCGGGAGAGTAGACATGAAAACATAAAATTTCAAACACAAAAGTATATGGATCGAGATGTCCCGTAACCCTCCCAGGCGGCCTGAATTAATACTCGATTCAGTTTTATGAATGCACGAACGTCTATGTATTTCTCTCCTCGTCGCCGATGGCTCACATCTTATCCCTCCTGCAAATGAATGGATTTCCCGAAGAGAGCGAAAGCAAGTGGACGCCAAAGAAGGCGAGGAGAAGGAAAGGCGGGCGATGAGGAAGGAGAGGAAGAGAGGAGGAGGCGCAAGACGTGAGAAAATCGAGGGGATAGGGTCAAGGCCCAAGGCAAGCAATGGACCGGTTTGATCCCCACCTCTAACATTAGGTGAGTGCGCCTCGCCGTTTTGAGAATGCCAGGAGGAGGAATTTCCACATTTTCCTTATTTCTTTATTCATAAGCACGCCTGCACCTACATTGTGTGCAACTAACTCAGATGCTAATAAAGAAAATTAAACGGGTGCAATGAGACACGAATACTCATTCGACATACGCGGAAATCAACAGGATATAGAAATATGCTCTTACCGCCTACTTTTCATCCCTCGAGATTTATTCAAACTAGCATGCATGAATTATCGGAAATCAAGAGAAAAGGTAAGAGTTCTTTTTCCGACCGTTGATACAGAGCAGTTTATTCACACTGAAGAAGAAAGAGAAAATATTTTTCCAGTTAGGTTCCACCTTGAGTATGCAGCCAGTGTATGGAATCCGAATGAATTAGGTTTGATCAGAGAACTAGACAGTGTGCAGCGTAGAGCAGCTAGGTTCGTTTAAAGGTGTTACGATAGGTTGAGTAGTGTTTCAGAATTAATACAAGAATTAGGATGGAAATTATTGTCAGAGTGTAGGTTAAAGTACAGATTAAATCTATTAGAGAAATTTTAACCGGACTGCTTCACTGAAGATGTTAGGCACATATTACAAAAAAAACCAGCGTGTTATGCTAGATTCGAATATATAAATAAGATTAGAGAAAAGATTGTCGTACTGATAGATTCAAAATGGCATTTTTCCCCCGTACTATAAGAGAACAGAATAGGCATCATAGCAAAGGGATAGGTAGGGGAAATATTTTATAGTAGTCTGAGGTGCATGACGCATGTATTAATTCCTTAAATACTATAGATACTAACAATCTAGTTGAATGAGACCCTATAGTTGCTTGTTTGCATGTCAATAGTGCATGCTTGGTGATCTTCACCCCCTGCCACACACCCTCGCGGTGGCTTCTACATCTACATCTACATAATACCCTGCAAGCCACCACAAGGGTGTGTGGCAGGGGGTGATTGCTCACCAAACATGCACTACATATCATGCATAAAAAAGGAATAGTATTAATATAGTAGTCAGAACTACACTATTTAAAAAGATAGAAATTGCAAAGAAAACATGCAAAAACATTCTGTTAGTAGGGTTAGCTTTAAGTACTCATACCAACATGCAGCTACCAATGCTATTCATTGCTACTCTCCGATAGGACATATTTACCGTTATTCGTATCTGTTATTGTGCGAGGGAAAAAGGACATTTTGAATCGGTCAGTTCGGCAATCAATTTCTCTAACTTTCCGATTATGGTCCAGTCTGCCATAGTAAGTTGGGGTTCGTAAAATATTTTTAACATCATCACTGAAAATATTGCCTTGGAATTTGTGGAAGAGATTAAGTCTAAATTTCAACCTGCGATCTGACAATGATTCCCATTTCAATTCATTTAATAGACTGGTTACGCTAATATAATTATCGTATCGTCCCTTTACAAATCTTGCCGATCTTCGCTGCACACGTTCAAGTTCATTACTTAGACCGATTTCGTAGGGATCCCATACACTGGCAGCATATTCCAAATGAGGTCTAACAAGGGAAAAGTAGCTGATTTCTCGTACATGATCGTCACATTTACCCAATACACTTTTAATGAAACCCAGTTTGCGATTCGCTTGACCCATTATTTCACGAATGTGTTTACCCCAGGAAAGATCATTTGTCAGTCTTATTCCAAGATATTTAATGGATTCCACGTTTGTTAATTCATTATTACTTATTTTGTAAGTGGTAGGAGGAGAGCTATTCTTTTTCCAAAAATTCATTACAAGACATTTCTTAAAGTTTAATTCTAACTGCCATGTATCACACCAAGTTTCAATTGCTTGTAGGTCAATATTTAAATATTCTTTATCGTTCGGGCATAGAATTTCCCTGTACACTACTGCGTCATCGGCAAATAGACGAAGCTTACTTTTTAGAGGCTTGCAGGGTATCGTGTATATGTAGATGTATATGTAGATGTAGATGAAGTTTTATGTGCTTCGGGGGTGTACATTGGAATATCTTCCTAAAGAAAAGGAGGGTCACTAGATTTTCAACCATCGACAATCCGACGAAACAGAAAAGAGGTCGTTCAGTAACGAAAAGGTGAGTCAACTGCTGAAACCCCCACTGAGAATTTTCGAGGGCTAAAGTGGAGAGCCAGATGAGAAAACCGACAGTATTGTCACTTGTCACACACAGAGCAGGTGATGCTACCTGCTGCCGCAAATGTAATAACTTTCCCGAAAAGCTGTCACGCACTCAATTAGGAGGTGAGTGTAGGAAATAAAAAGGCACAGCGTGGATCTTCGTTACTTGAATGTATTTCGGCGAAAGGGATAAAAGAATATGCAAAGCGGTTAAGTTTAAAATAAAAAATATCTACATCTAGTTCTACATAATACCCCACAATTCAGCGCCAGGGGTTTTATCAGGAGTTTAGCCATCACCAGGTATGCATTAAAAATTAGAGAGAATACATTTAACTTAATACCATGCAGATATTCACAAAAGAGTACTCTGTGCATACGCTACGTATATGCAACTCACAGGCATAATGTCACCACCCCGAGGAAAATAGTCATCTACATCTACATTTACACGATACCCTTCAAGCCACCGCGAGGGTGTGTGGCAGGGGGTGAAGATCACCAAGCATGCACTACCGACATGAAAACAAGCAAGCAAGTAATCGAGATGCACTGACGAGACATGAAATATTAGCTATAAATGACAATAAATTTATAGTTCATACAAATCAATGTAATAGTTATGGATTATCCAGTCATTTCTATATTCAATTAAATTTATAACTTATATTTCCTAAATCATGCATGAGTTAGTAGTGTTTAAATATTTACACGCACAAAATATCAATACATTCTAATTTCTGCATTAAAATCTGCAATACCTATTCTGATATGTGATTAAGATAAGGTAAGGAAGAGATCAAGAGGAGTACATGAGATCTACCCGAAGGATAATTGCTTCCTATCAGGAACCTCGATCTGATCGAATAATTTACTCTATTTTCAACAAGTGACTTACCGCAGCAAGAAAAGAGTAATGGAGTAGAAGCTGGAAGGGTAGAGAGCTTAGGATCCATCCTAACACAAACGTAAGTTGCCATTCAAGAATAATATTCTCCTCTAACCGCGAGGTGACAGCGGATAACTGAAACCATCCCCGCCAATCGAAACGAAGCCCATGACATGGGAAGTTGGCAAAAAAAACCGTGCGCTTCAACCCATTCACTCGAGTAAAGGGGAAAAGTTGGAGGAAAGCGAGTAGAAGGAAAGAAAGGGAGGGTTGGCACGCTATGGAGTCAACTCTGCAGGCAGCTACGAGAGCAGTACTCAGTTCTGAGTCGAGGGGGGTGGGGTAGGAGTAGAGTGGGGAGGTGTCATGAACCGTGGACTGGGGGGGAGGGAGGGGATGAGGTGGAGGCGTGTCAGTGGAAGGATGAAGGGGAGGGTAGGGTAAGCATGTGGGCGCTTAATGCAGTCATATTTCTCTTTCTGCCTCCCTCATGCCCCTCCCCGCAGACACCGCTCCGTGCCCAGAGCCACCCCCTTCACCCTTTAAACCAGCCCGAACTCGTCGACTTCCTCCCACACCCCCCCTCCTCTCCACATGTCGCTCGCTCCCAGTCCCCACCCTGGGAGTCCTGAGCGCTCCCCAACGTCCGTCATAATGCATTAAAATTCAGCAGGTGACGACTGTGTGTGACTCGGTGGTCTTTGTTGCTGGGCTATTCCCTCACCCCCACCGCCGACATCCCACAACCTTCTCGCCCCACCTCCCCACATCCTCCTCCACACTCGGAATCTCCCACCAATCATTTCATGACCATTACCCGTTTGATACATTTCACATGATTCCGATTCCACTTCTTTCCCCTTGTTCTTGCTGATTACCAATTGTCTCACTAAGGATTATGCATCAATTTTCGTCGACTATGGCACCTATAACTATCCCCTAATAATACCAAATGAAATTGAAACTAATTCAACCAAATCACTCAACGTAAAACATCTAAAATTAGATCGATAATGAATGCAATATAATGCATGAACCAACGGGTTGGTTTACGTGGGAGAAGAATGAACCAGTCTCGGGCATCACTCAGTGGAAATAGTTCTTTCTCAGCGTTATTCGAAGTAATAGTATTACAATTTCCCCAAGTTTTGTTTTCGTGGCATTTGTTTTTTTACCGAAAGTGAATCCATCAAATGACATTGCTTCACAACGAAATTGTGGTTAATAAAAATAAAAATGTGTGAAAGTGGCACGATTATTTCTTTGACAAACAACCTGAGTTACAAGAAGTAACAACTATATTATTTTCACATACATATTCCCTATCCTGTATTCCATTTTTAACACGGTTTTGAGTGGCTGTTAAGCTGACTGCAATTTCTCCTACGTCGAGTCGAACTCACAATTGATCTAACTATACGACTTATACTTCAGTTCTCCAAATCAACCTCAAATGTATTTGTAAACATCGGATACGGGACATAAAGAACAAACCACATATGTGGTATTTTAAGCAGTTTGTATTCTGCTTTCACCCAATTCAAAATAAAGGCATAAACGTGAAGGCCCGGTTTTAAAATAATCTTTACGGCTAAAAAACAACCGGTAGGGGTGTCACACTGAAGTCATCATTGCCATCAGCGATTCATGAAGCGCATGAGACAATTATTTTGGCGCATCAGACCAAAAGGGATGGTGAAAAGATGAATTACAGGGAAGTAAAAGAGATAACATCGAATGGGGACTAATGGAGTGCTACAGTTCAACAATCATAGTGATGGTACCAATGGTATAGTGATGATGGGAATCAGATGAGTGATCAACGATGAACATTATCAGCGAAATAACTTGCTACTCAACATTTCTCATAACGCGAAAATACAAAAAGCATAACATGATCCAAAAACAGATACCAACCATATTATGATCAAAATGCTTATTTCCGTAGATGTTAAGAAACTATGGCTAAATAGAATTGGGTCATTCAATGTCAAATCGACCAGGTGACTGCCCTTACGGTCACCGATTTTGACCGAATTTGGCCTGACGGCTCCATTTGATAAGAAAATGAAAACACCAAAGTCATATAGCAAAAAACGCAACCGTTTCCGAAATGTTACAACGTTGCAAAAGTCGAATTTTGCAAACGTTACTACACATTTTACGGTATATCTCAGATACTATTTAGCTACAGACATGTTTAAGGGCTTATTTTAAAGGCCCTCAATTGGAAAAATATAATAAGGGAATATTTTGAAATATATACAATTTTATAAAGTTTATAACAATTTTAAAGTTTCAAATCTATTTTTGACGATGCACCTGTGCCTTCGATTTTGCTTATTTTTTATACGTTGTAAACACAACCCTCCTCAACAAATTAAAAAATTTGCCAAAGGTAATATTTCATTTAAGAAAGAAACATAAGAAAACCCCGCCGGTCACTTCGGCGCCCGCCTACCGGCCGACGCTATGGTACTCTGTTGTCTTCAGATCTCAGTAACTTTCTCATTCATCTTCTTCTCACCAATTTTTAACCATATACCAACTCTTTGGCTGTACATATCGCTATTTGCTCAGCCCAGGAGTGACCACTGCGTCAGAATCTATGAAGAGCGGCCTGGGAGGCTATCGTATGCGAAGATACACAAAATATCCATTTAGATGATATTGGAAGCGGTCTGCCTTCCCCGTTCTTTTCCTTTAGAGTAAAATTCGGATGGGAGATGGTGGACGCCGGAGTAGTGCACCCGTTTCTTTAGAAAAAAAGACCTGAGAAAGAGGTTTCGGAGAACATGCTAATAGAGTTTGTGAGGGTAGTAGTACTGGAAGTCGAGGACGGGACAAGGTTTGTCAATTGTTTTCTGAGGCCCCAGAGCTTTTTAAATTATTGAATTTTTCTCCCTTAACTCATATTTTAAACATTTTTCCAGCATGATTTCACACATACGAATGATGTAAGGCTCCGGAATCAGTGAAAAAATAAATTATTTTACGGGAGGCAATGGAATTATTTTCACATTTAATGTCTAGATGAGTTGAAAATATTATTTTTTAACTCTCCTCATTAAATAAAATAAATTATTCACACCTTTAAACACCATTTGCATTCTAAAGCCCTAAGTTCCTTATTTTACCTTTACATACAGTTAACTTGAACAGTGTCAGAAAGTTGGCAGAAGAAATTTTTGACGGAATCTTTTGCAAACCCTTCATGCACAATTTATGTTACTGCCAACGCACCCCTTATATTATGAAAGTTGTAAATTATTACAGCAATAATGCGTGTAGTCAAAATCGAAGGGATATTTATCAATATCGTCTCCGTTTAACCTGATGCCTTCTTGCTGTCCTGGCAGATTGATTTCTGAGGTTGGTTTCCTCCTTGCCGCAGAATTAAAAGATGAAAGTAAAATACAATCGTGCAAATTAATGTTTCAATATGCAATTTCACATCGAAAATACGCTAACCTTCTAAATTTTCCTTCAAAAACCCATGTTCTACTCCAAACACTTCTAATCCTATTTGTACCACAAAATTGAAATTTTTTTCCGGATCACTGAGAAAGACACTTCAACAGCAAGCCTTCCTTCGATATTCAGCATCGACTCCAAAACTTGGCGATGCAACAATTTCAAAATTTTGTAGCGGTTCTTATATTGATTCCTCGTAACGTCGAAAAAGTAAAATTTTTGATAAGGTGTAGTACACTTGTCACATTATAGAGCAGTGTCCTTTGAAATATGGGGTTATGCTTCATACAGTCTGTAACTACACTGAGGGGTATACTCTTGATCGTTCATATTTCTATTGCAACATGTAATCGAATGAACCGTAGCCTTGCAGTTACTCCAGCGCACACCTTTCACTAAATCTTGGTAGATAAAAGAAAAATTCTCGGAAAAATCACCCACAGAGAAAACTTCACATGATTTCTGGTTGTCTTTGACTTCCAAGTAATACACAATTTGAATACGAGTGATATAATCATGCAGTCGTACTCACATAATTACCTCAGGGAAAATCCCGCAGAATATTTTTAGAAACTTAATCTAAGTTGCTGGTAAAGTCTTCACGCGTTCTCCACCGGGTCAGGGAAACGTTTCGATGGCTAATTCTGCCATCTTCCTCAGGGCGTCGGCAGGGACGATGGCAGAGTTAGCCATCGAAACGTCGGCATTAGCCGTTTCCCTGACCCGGTGGAGGACCCGTGAAGACTTCACCAGCATTATACGCCGAGAAAACACCAGATCATTCATTAATCTGAGTTGTTAAGGCACAGAAATTTTACTGAGTTCATTGATTGAAATTTTGTCATCTTGTAAAGTGGGTGTGGCAAAATTCAGCAAGGCGAAAAAGATGGCTTAGGTAACAGGTCAGTAATAGTGCATGAGTTAATAATAGTCAGTGCATGCCTTCGAGGACAACTACCAGAGAACCGTTTATGGCACAGCTGCACCTTCATACGGTGCTACTTTACGAAATACATCTTAAGGCTCTCAGTAAGAGGCATATATTAAGCCGCAAAGGAAAGCAGGACTAATGAAATCTTGAGAAGAAAACTGGGAGTCGGTACGTTCAGGAAAAAAATTATTAAGCAGTTTGAACAAGACGTTGGATCAAATATCTTCTATTGTTAAAAAGTCTTTAGACAAGTAAATATCAATTTTAAAGCAACGTAAAAACAATCAATAGCATTTGAAGTCGAAGTTGAGACAAGGTTTACCTATTTTTCTCCGAGGCCGACCGCTATAAAGCCAGGTGCCACTCTTCATAGATTCTAAGGCTGCGGTTAATCCTGGGCGGAGCAAATAGCGATATGCACGGGCAAAGAGTTGGTATACGGTTAAAAATTGGTGAGAAGAAGATGAACGAAAAATTTACTGAGATCTGAAGACACCGAAGAAGAAAATACAATTTTTTAACAAAATTTAACAAAAGGAAAGGGTATAACAGCAGGCCGGGAGATTCTACGAAACGACTATTACCAGTTTAACACACGATGATAAAAGGTCCACGCCTAAGTTTACTTGTGCTACTTTAGCTAGACACACTTGGTAATGATGGATAATAAATCGTGCAAATATTATGTAATGTTAGAGAGTAAAAGATACTGAATGCACCCGACAAAGATAGGAAATCACAAGAATATTTATTGCTCTTCTATATCCCATTGAACATTTATCCAGCAGTCGTAAAATTCTTGCTTCAATCAAGCGCTCATCATGAAAACAAAAAATTTTAAAATCAAATGTACAACGCAATTTTTATCCACATTAATGACTGTTGGAGGAAAATCGCTGGCCACTCGGAGTATCATAATTCAGCAGGAAAAAAATATTGCCAGTATTATTACCTCCAGTCAGGCGATCGCAGTAACAGAAAAGTTAGTACCCAACCTTCGTTACATAACTTTACAGCACGAATTATATAACGCATCAGAGAAATAAGGTTATTTTTAAGGTATATAAAATGTAAAAAAAATTGTTTTTAACGATCACTGCCAACAATTAGTTATCTAAGGAAGGATATACATTTATAAAAAAATGAATTATTTTCCTGCACTGAAATTCGTTTGCCACATCTGCATCTAAATACAATTACATCCTACCATGAGATTTAGTCACTCATGTCAGGACTCGAGTAACTAAGAGACACTTTAGCTAACAACAAGAGATGAAATTCTGTTTGTCAACAAACTGTTTTTACCGTGCCAAAAATAATGGGAAAATATAAGGGCTTCGATTAACTTCTATCAATAAATTCATTTGGAACTTTCTACATTACTGTCATGCTACGGACGTCGTCGCACAATCCTAACAAGACGCGAAATGTTACGTCTGCGAACTCTGAACGGAAATAGATTGGTGAAATCTTAACACTGTGAAGAAAATGGTATTGTACTCGATGCGGCAATGCATGTACCAAAACAGGATTTGCACTAAACTCAAATACCTATAAAAGAGTGAACATTTACTCTCTGAAACTAATATATATGCACTAGTATTTCGAATTAATTACTATGAGCAAAATTATATTACTAAATAATTTTAAAGCACAATATTTGCAGGGAAAATCTCCGGTCACAAACATATACTTTAAGGCTTTAACTACTCACCTGAAGACGCCAATTACAACTCCTTGGAAGCTGTAGTCCAAACAGTGTGTATAGATGAACGTGGAAGACCCCGGAAGAATTCCAACGTCAATATCTCACAGCCTTCACATGGAGGAAAAGGTAAAATTCACCAAAGTAGAGTCATACCATTCAAATACAAATAAACATTGGTGTTAGTTACTGCAGGGCCTTTTTAGGTGTACTAGTATCAAATAATAAACTAAGATACGTATAGGGGCTTTTTATATCTATGGAAGACGACATAGACGTGATCAGACGTGGTTATTTTAGATTTTAGAGCATAAGATCATAGAAATCTGCAGTTGGTATTCCTTATACTACTGATTCACTTATGTAAATGGCAATGATCTTATTGTAGTTTAAAGAACGTAATAACAACTTTTTTAAACTCATTTACCTCAGTTAATTTCTCATCGTCCCGTGATTTTGGGAGCCAGCAAACCTTTCTCGAGGCATTCTTGCTGGTGGAAAAAGAAAAGGCTACGAGCTCAATGGTCTTGTTCAGTAAGGACTTCAAATCATTGAGTATCGTCAGCACAATGTTTTGACGTAAAGCCCCGATAACTCAAATTCGTCTCTTTTGCCCAAACGGAACCATGTCGAGAATCGGAACTCAAAATTTCAGCTACTCGCAATTTTGATATGTAACTGAATTAAGACCCATATTGCACAGATGAGTAATTTATATTTTTACCGCTATTTTTCTAACAGTTAAAGTAGATGTTGACGGTACACTCTCATGCACAATAATAATTTCCATTTTTTAAAAGTCTCGTTCCTTACATTATTTCAGACTTTATTTTTTAAGAATGCACACGAGCTTGTAGAATCTTGGAGCATAGAGATATTTGTGAAGTCAGAGCCTCGATCGTTCCGTTTCGGAATGCAGCGATCAGAATTTTTCGGGGGCCCGAGTTCAAATCCCACCAATGCTGTGATATTCATCGGTATACTGGTCGATTTTGCGGAGAGTAATACGAATCCCGGGGGGTTGTGCTTGAAACAGTCGAGATTATTTCGAATAGGTAACCAAGGAGTCACGTGGAATAAACAAGAATGGTTCGCAAATTTGATGTGTTAAAACCGCTGATTACAACCTCATTCATTGTCTACACTTGTGTTTTATCTCATTTGTGGGATCTTTAGTCGAGCGAGATGAGAAAAACTTAAGTGAAACAATTTTTGATAATGTAACGAGCGATTCAGTGATATAAAATTTGCAAACCATTCGTGTTTGTACCACGTGACTCCTTGGTTACCTATTCGAGATGATTCCGAAGGTTCAAACACAACCCATCACGACCCCTCCCATTGGATGGTAGATGGAAAGATTTTAGGAGAATATTTAGATATGAATCCTAAAGCGTTTTGGTTATATGTGAGAAAGCTTCAGTGAAATAGGTCCACAGTGCACACACTTAAAAACGATAAAGGAATTGGAGAAACCAGCAGTTTAGAAAAAGCCAATTCTTTAAACACCTTCTTCCAAAGCGTATTCAACTCATCGTCACACAACGCAGTGGAATCACCGCCGAACACATTCAATGAGCAAATGCCCGAAATAAAAATGTCATGTCGCGGAAGAGAGTAGCAGTTAAAAAACATTAGTAAAATTAAATAACCAGGTCCCTATCAAATTCCTTCCAGAGTATATAAAACATTAGCTTCTTAAATAGCCCCGTATTTAGAAATAATATCAATAAAACACTAAAGAACCACGCAGTACCCAAGGATTGGAAAATAGCTAACATTACACCTATTTATAAAAGCGGTGATAGGGAAAGAAAACTAGTTACTACAGGCCCATTTCACTCACGTCAATCTCTTGTAAGGTATTTAAGCACATTGTAGTAGTTCGATCATGCGGCATTTGGATAGTCAGGGATTGCTCATAAACAGCCAAAATGGGTTCCGGAAAGGTAGATCTTGCGAGACACAATTAGCTTTATTCGTACACGATATTTTAGTCAACGGCGAAAACAGTACTGGAGTTGATGCGATATTTTTATATTTGAAAAAGGCATTTGATAAAGTTTCTCATGATAAATTAATCTTGAAGTTAGAGAGTTTTGGTATAAATAAAGACGTTATATGTTGGGCAAAAGAATATTTAAGTGGGCGAGAGCAGAAGGTTGTCATAGATGGTATCATGTTGGACACAGTCAAAGTCACATCGGGAGTTCCCCAGGGTAGCGTAGTAGGTCCGCTTCTATTTATGTTATACATAAACGATTTGGGTACCGTATTTGGTAGTAAGCTTAGACTTTTTACAGATGATGCGGTAGTGTATAGGGGTATATCAAAAGAAGAAGACAGGAAATTGCTTACAATTAGCAATGATTTAGATACAATTCAAGAGTGGTGCGACAAATGTCAGTTAGAACTCAACCTTAAAAAGTGTGTAGCTATCAATTTTGGAGGAGGAATAATTCGATAGAGCGATCCTATGATATTAGTAATACGAAAATCGAAAGTGTTGAAACCATAAGGTATTTAGGTGTAACAATCACTAAATATTTATCGTGGGGAAGACACATCCGGGTAATATGCGGCCGAGCGAAGAGAAAGCTCGGATATATATAAAGAGTACTTGGGAAATATGATGAGAAGACAAAAGAGCGATGTTACTTTTCACTAGTTAGGTGCTACGATAGGTTGAGTAGTGTTTCAGAATTAATACAAGAATTAGGATGGAAATCATTATCAGAGCGTAGGTTAAAGTACAGATTAAATCTATTAGAGAAATTTCAATCGGATAGCTTCACTGAAGATGTTAGGCACATATTAATAACACCAGCGTATTATGCTAGATTCGACTAGATAAATAACATTAGAGAGAAAATTGTCGTACTGATAGATTCAAAATTGTATTTTTCCCCCGTTCTATAAGAGAACAGAATAGGCATCATAGCAATGGGAGAGGTAGGGGAAATATTTTAGAGTAGTCTGTAGTGCATGACGCATGTATTAATGCCTTAAATACTATAGATACTAACAATCTAGTTGCATGAGACCCTACAGTTGCTTGTTTGCATGTCAATAGTGCATGCTTGGTGATCTTCACCCCCTACCACACCCCCTCGCGGTGGCTTGCAGGGTATCGTGTAGATGTAGATAGATGGTACGTTATACTGTGGACCCCTTTCGTTAAAAAGATGCTAATGTCGACGTCGGGTTTTTTACTACACCTTTCCTCAGTTCCATGAAAAATTCCTATCTCAACACATTTAACCAACTCCACCTCCTCCACCGAATAACCACCACTTCTACCACCCTTTATTTCCCGTTCTTGCGTTGTTCTTTCAATAAAGACCATCATCCTGTGGCTCAATTTATTTGTTCCATTCAGTTATTCTTCACTTTCTTTTCTTTCGCCCCAATAGCCATCTCTATTTTTATGTATTTATTTTACGCGGTTTACTCTTAACTTTACAGACCCATTAAGGAAAAGTGTGCGAAAACTTCCGAACACTGGCCTTGAAATTCGTAAAACAATTATTTTCACATAATTTAAAGTAATTTTTTTTAATTTATGAATTTCTATGTATTTATCTCGGTGTTGACAATATATTTCAGGTTTAAGAGAATAATAAAATATTTCATTCTGTCCCTGATATGAAAGAAATATAATATTACACATATGTGAATACAGTGTCAGTTAAGTCCGCAAATATGGCGGTGAACTATAATTCCACTAGCTAGCACTAATTCCAGTTCACTACCATATTTGCGGAAACCGTATTGGAATGCTTTCCTTAGTAGCCATTACGTAATTTTATAAAAACCCGAGGCGTTGTATCTGAGTAAATGGAAAATGATTTTTTTTAGACTGTTGAGAGACTTTACATCTACGCATCAACAAGTAATTCTGACTGTGTCTAATACACGAGGGTTGAGCGTCTCAGAAAACGCATGGTTATGGTTGTGCAAGAACTGCCCGCTGTCAGATTTTGGCATAACCTGAAAGGGCCAATAAATCGGCCCACCGGTAAAAAGGTTTAGATCTATCTACATCCACACAATACCCTGCAAGACCCCGCGAGTGTGTGGCAGGGGGTGAATATCACCAAACATGCACTACCTATGAAGTAGCACAACTATATAATACTATCTAATCTAATCTGTATAATCTTATGTACAACCTTTAATCTGTGCCTCTTGTAATTACCAATGTACATGGAACTTTCTCTAATTTTTAATTTAATAATACCGGTAGGACTCCATTCATATTTGAAGTGCTACCGAAAAGAAAGCGTAACTCACGGGTTAGTGCGTAGGCATAAAATCCAATAGCACCCTATGATGAAATTGGGTAGAGGACTTAAAACATTCGCTGCCTTGGAAGGATACTGCCGTTGAAATATTTAGAGGTATATCAAGCCAACCTCGATAGCTTATATGACTGGATATGGCATCCTTGACTGGGTCCCCTAAATAATCCCAACTCCCTAGTATTTCACTGACATTATACCCACTTCATAAAATATTAAATTAACGTTGAACTCTGGCGATCCTCGAAAGTTTGTCTGAGTATAAAAAAATCAGCTTCGCAAGTTTTATAAAATCGTGTTGGTAATAAAAACTGTATGCATAATGTCTATTCCTCAGTAGGAGGTGGTTCTCCATTCAAAATTATATTTTTTTCAAATCCGACAAAATCGTTCCCTAATGGACTCGACAAGTTATAAGATCACGAGTTTGTACCAGTCTCTTATTCCAAGCCCTTTATCCCATTTATTCCGAGGACACGCTCCTTTCCTTGCAAGACAGTGGTCTCTTTGTCGATACCGGATGCAAATTTCGGTGGAGGACTCCGTGAGTATGGGAGTCTTACGAGCCTCCTTCAGCCTCACCTGAAAGAGAAAGACGTGGAGCAGGAGGGAGGATTGATGGTGAGGTTTTTCCGTCTCCTCATTCTATTCTCCCTTTTATTCCATCGTCTCCCCCTTCTCTTCCTTCCACCATCAGTTCTCCCTGTCGCGCCAACGGTCAATCTCTTTTTCCACCCGGATATGGTAAGTGGGGTACCACATTTTAAGTAATTCCTTTTTTCTCTGGAAAAGACACCGATCCTTCGAAGAAAACCATGGAAAGTAAGAAGGAACACGGGCCTATAACTACAAGCTTGCAGTCGATGAACATATACACCTCAACTCATTAATATGAAGTATCAAGGGCATCCAAAAAAAGCTTGATTTGTTTTTATTCAAATCAAATGTATGTAGAAAATAGTTCCTCTGTAATTCTTAATACAGTAATATTTTTTAAATAGTGGAGTTGTATTTTGTATCACTGCAGAAAGTTTCCCCATTTATTGGGAAGAGGTAAATGAAAACAGCATACGACTTATTCCAGCATAAACGTGTCAAAAATGTAAAAACAGAAAGGCCTCGGGCATCATCGATTACCTCAATTCAGGCGCTTCCATAGTCTTCACATAAAAACACCAGGAATACGGTACACTACGAGCGGGAACTACACCAAGGTCTATGGAACTACACCATTCCCAATAATTTTGGCAAAATACAATCATAAATTAAATCCTGCGGAGAGTGTCGTTCATGTTTTTAAGTCAAATAGTTAATGACCCTTATAATTCCTAGTGCTTAATTCAGGCCGAAAAAGTTTAAATAACCAAATATTATATGTTTGTGGAGTGTATATAAGTGAGGCCAGAAAAGGTAAATATCTGGTCATCGCTCTTACTTTAAATCCGTCTTGGGGAATCTATATTCAAAATGTTAGTGGCACACCGCTGAAGATACTGGGAGACAAATTATGGGAAAGATTTCAAGTGAATAAGTAATTATTAGTAGTATTAACGTTATTTTTCACTTGTCAGACCTCACCAGGAGTATGCAACAAGCATTTGGGATTCAATGAATAAAGGTTTAATTCGGGAACTAAGCAAGATACAGAGGAGAGCAACGCGTTGTGTATTTAACTCCTATGAACGCACTGAAAGTATCACTCCGCTATTGAAAGAGCTTGGGTCGGGAATCACTAGATGCTATAAATTGTTCGCAAGATTAAAGTAAGAACTCTGCATTTTTTCTCGGGTTTTCCTCCGCGTCAGTTGGCTTGTGGACAACAGTTTCGCTGGCTCTCCTGGCCTCCTTCAGGGACCTGAAGACGCTGGCAGGAGAGCCAGCGAAACTGTTGTCCACAAGCCAACTGACGCGGAGGAAAACCCGAGAAAAAATGCAGAGATCAAACAATCACCGCGGAAACCTTCGTTCTAAAAAGATTAAAGTAAATTGAAAAATTCAAATCCCACACATTCGAAGCTGACACTGTAGTCATATTACCAACCCAACTACATCAACAGGATGGACAAAAGCGACAAATCAAGAGAAATCAACTGCCTAGATGCTAGATCTACCACCTCCTACCCCACGTCCTTACAGCAGCTCAGGGTAAAATAATTTTCCTTAGATGCTACGTAAATGATATCGCTGCAACTTTCCAGGACTATCTATTATGAAGATACTAAAAGAAATAAAAATCTTTGTAGTCCATTAGGCTTCGTACATGGCACACAAGCAGAATTTTTTACTTGATTCATCCAAAAAATTAAGTACATGAATGTATCGATCTATATGAAACATTTTTCGAAACGATATCCAATACGTCCAGGAAGGGAAGGCAGTTGCTCTCTTTCTTTTCCATAGTGAAGCGGATAGAAGGATTCTGGCTGTTCATGTACCGTAAGATATTCAGTTTCTCTTCCCCATGTTGTAATACGATGGAGGTGTAATCAATATATCTCACAGAGTTGTGTGTCTTTTCTCAAAGGATCCAAGGCTTCAATTCGAATATCTCCATAAAGATTGTCTATGACAGGGGAAAGTGGGTATTCCATAACAGCTCATTATATTTGCTTGTTAAATTTCCCAGTACAATGAAAATAGGAACTTAGAAGGCAGAACTTCGCCAATTTATGGAAGTCATCTGGTATTTCTTGGGTGGCCGGCAACCTGGCCGTCTAGGCTACTCCATTAATCGAGATATTGGTACACAGGGATTCCACGTCCAGGCTCACGAGTAAATCCTCCTTGCTTGTCCCTACATTCGTAATCATTTCCACGAAGTGAGTCTAGTTCTTAATAAAAGTGGATGATATTGACAGTTTAGGAGTCGTCAAATCGTTGGCACTCACGATGGGGCGTAGATGTATACCCTTTTTATGTATATTTGGAAGTCTGAAGTGCCTTGGAGGTTTCGGTGCTGTTACTAGCAGCGCACGCCAATACTCTTTCGGAACCGATGAATTCATGAGCTTATTAGCCACGGTCTACTAGTCATTTCGTCTCTCTGTGAACTTTCGCGAGGTGTCGGCTTTCATCTAACCGCGCGTATCTTCATCTAGAAGTTGGGAGATCTTTCCACCATATCATTTTTTAAGATGAACACCAGAAAATGTCGAGGTAAATCAGGAGCAATTCTGAGAAATCGAATCCTCACAGTTTCCTTCTTATCCATTATACTGAGAAATTACGCCGGTGATGCAACCAGCATCATTTGCACCCTTGAAACGGGCATCACTTATCTTCACGTCGCATGCATCCTTCTCCACAGGCTCTGATTATTCGAATGTAATACAGATGTATTCTGTATTGCATTGTTGCGGATGTTTCACAATTCCTCAAGTTCTGTGGAAAAGAAATCATTTTCATGAATTGGAAAGTGCTTAACTTGAGCCGTTGGAACCAATAGATTATATCCAGAATCGATCACTTGGAAAACAAAAAATGAAAAGGCATACTAATGATAGCTGACCAACTATAGCGCATCTAGCCTGGGCACAGAAGAACGCTATATTTATAGAATGCGGCCCAAAAATAAACTAACGCACAAAGCTGCCGCCACCACTATAATTCGAAATGAAAGAACTTTTGATTGAAAAGCTCTTTCATTCTAAGTTCCATGGCGTTGTCCCGATATGAATATGAGAATTATAGTACTAAAAATCTTGAACTAAACAAGAACACATAACTCTTTTTCTATACAAGGATCACCGCAGCAACGGTACCAAATATATTGTCGACAACTAAATATGCGAAAAACTATGCGAACGCCGGAAAGAAACAGCTTCAATACTCTCTGGGGAAAATTGTGCTGGTGTCTTGACAAGTTTATTCTTGAGTTAGTGGATTTGAGAGGCTACTTTCCTTGATCACTCTCATTTAACACAGTAAATAATGTGAAAAAATATAATTTAGGATATGAGGAGCTGCAGGTATACCTAAAACTGTGTGAAATTGTTCAGAAGGATATTTTTCTCAACGGTAAAACTATGTGTCATTTGGAAATCCAACCTGAAAATAATAGAAACCCCTGAGTCAGCTATAGGAGTCAAATCCCCGACAAAAACATAGGTGGTGAAATGAGTGAATAGAATCCATATGGATATGTTTTCGGATAGAAACTTGAAATACAGATCATCTGAAAAATTTGCTCGATGCATAAACATTCACGAGTAGTAAGAGGTGGGGCACTCACTCTATGAGTGCGCTGGCCACTTATTAAGGAAGGTGACCCAAGAGCACAGCAATATCCTAAGATGTGCGGCCGCTTAGAGAGAACTAATAAACAAAATATAATGATAATCACCAAGATAATGGAGTAACATTTCATCATCGTCATCAGTCAGCAATCCTGGGATTGGTTTGACGCAGCCTTCACTCAATTCTCCTATCAGCTTATCTCTTTATATTTACCCATTTCTTCTCTTTCACACCCTTCATCACTTGTTTTATGTATCTCATACGAGGCGTTCCATTGCCGTTTTTCCCGTTCACTTGTCCTTCGACCGTTGTGTTCATTAGGACATTATTACTCATGATATGGTCGATTAAGTCGTCCCGTCTTCTTCGTACGGTTTTCATAAAACCTATTTCTCCCACTTTTCTGAGGACTTCCTCGTCCCTCTTTCGGTTGATACATTTCATATTCATCATTCCTCTGTAGCACCACATTTCCAATGCTTCCATCTTGATTTCTCACCTTATGGCTTAAGTCAGAATGAGATGCTTTTCTCTGAATTGATTCTCTTGCTAAATACTAGCATTGACAGATAAATGGTAAGTTCAGTATAGACTATTTAACATCAGCTCGACGCTAGGTTTAAGTTCCACACAAACAACGCTGCTCTCATTCACTCGGCATGGCATGTGCTTCCTCCCGTCTTGCCGCCTTTTCCTGGTTTACTGCTTGTCCCTTAGCATGAGCCACTCCAACTGAGGCACGTAAAAAAGTTATTCTCGTATGATCTCAGCCAAAAAAACTTTCGGCCTATATCCCTCACATCCATTTCATGCAAGGTCCTGGAACACATAATTTGTCAGTTCAGTCATGGGGCATCTAGATAGTCAGAATTTACTGTCCAATGTTCAGTATGGTTTCCGGGAAAGCAGATCACGTGAAACTCAGCTTGCCCTTTTTTCCCACGATATTTTATCTTCTGGTGAAAATAAAATTGGAGTAACACTTAAGTGAATTATAGTACCTAAAGGAAGGAAGAGTTAAATTGACTTTCCTGCAGTGGCCATGAGCTATCTTAAAACATGTATAACTAGCTGCTATAAGTAAGTATCCCAGCGAAGAGGAAGGAAAAAATATAATAAATACAATTCATGCGATAATCTAAGGAACATTAGTTCTTTAACTTAGTTTTTACTTCCACTTGAAAAATATGCGAGGGAAATAAAGCAAGTACGTACTGGTGAGGCAAATTAGCTTATACCTGATTCTCATACGGGATAAATGAAAAATCCATCTTTTATAAGAGTGATGAAATAATGTTGTATTTTTAAAACCATGTAATGAGCTCTATCGATACTTTAACTTCGGCTTGGAAGGGGAAAAGAATGAAATTCGAACACAAATATTTGGATGTAAAAAGATGCAAATTGTTTGATATCGTTCTGTTGGGCGATCTTAGACGACTTAATTAGAAAACGAGGTATTAAAACATATTAACTTTATTTCTCCTCTGAAAACTTAAACAAAAGTGAATCCTTCGATATTTCCCTCTAATTAAACTTTTCGCATCAAAACCACCACTAATCGTACAAAAACTTAGCATAGTATATTATAACATGATCTCATGATTATAATGGCATAATTTTTTATCGGTTGAAATTTCACTGAGGTCGTTTTTTTGCACTACAATCACTTATTGTGATTATAACATTTTAAGCAAGTACCTACTTGACGCAAAAGATCAACTTTGTGACAACAAAAATATAGAATACCTCGATTAGGGAATATGTAATATCAATTCTCTGTATTAATAAGGAGGAATACAATTAATTTGCATACAAGCCCTTTGCTACTCTAAGAATTCCACCATCTCTGACCGCAGGAGGACCATATTGATAAAAAATCAAACTATTAATATTTAACTATTTGGAGGTTGTATTTTGGTACACAAAGTTAGTCAATGCAGAAAACTGATGAGTGGATATCCGAAAAATTTTAGATGTTAGTGCGGAGAAAAAGGAAAATTTATTTCCAAAGGTAGAAGCGGGGAGAAAGTTAATAAGAGAAATTCTAAAATAGCAATAAACCTGAATCGTGGGCATGGTGAGACGTGATTAAATATTGAATAGGGCATGGAATGGAGAATGATGATTGATTAAAATTGGAAATGGCAGGAAAAGTCTGGTTCTCTGGATGGGATGAAGATATGGAGTACCTACGATTTGATATACGGAACGTTAATCGGTTGAGAAAGGAACAGGAGATCGAGTGTATGAGTGCAGACAGGGGCTATTCACTAGCTTTCCTATATCAGACAATCCTTACCATGACACAAACTTTTCAATGTCCGTTCTTATGATCATGATATGTTAAATGAATAACGGGGTGCTGTTTGACATCCGTGGGTCCGTATGGGTGTCAGGATTTCCACGGTTAGTGGCGATAATGATTAATCACACCATATTAGCGCCAATCCGTGGCTCGACTCATAACAATAACGCAATTATATCCAAGCATACCATCCAAGAAGGTGAAGAAATTTCTTCATTTTCCTTGCCGACTCATGACTTTGTCTTAAAAAATGCCAAAACTTCAAAATAGGAAGCGTCAAGTTTATTGCACAAGCCCCAACGATTATTTTTAATCTTTCCAATGATGGAGATGTCATCTTCAGTATTAAAATATTGATACTTTTAGACCACAGCATTCCAAATTGTGAAATAAAGCAATACCACATGCAAAGCAAAAATAATAGGAAGACGTCCCGAAGCAAAAAATATCGCCAGAAAAATGCTACTGACCAATTGAGTGTACCCTAGAGAAATTTCATCCTCGGGCATTTAAAGCGATCTCTATGTTAGAAATCTTCCAGTGCAGGCCACATTCAGAGAAAAACACCGAATGTCGACACGATCTCGCTCTCCTAATCGACCCTCTCTACGTAGATTGCTCAGATAGAGAAGTCCGAGGAGCGGTTTCGGGGGAGGGAAAAGAAGAGGGCAGGAAGGAAACGGGGGAGGAACAGTGACGGGGGAAGGGGAGAGGAGTTGAAGGAGGATGAGGAGGCCGATGGGAGGGGGGGGGGGGAAGGCAGGGAAAGGGGCTACCATTCTCGTCGACTTGCGAGTAGGACATTTCCACGGGGCGAGCCATCCGTTTCCCGCACCCGTAGCTAACGTCAACCAGCGCTTATGAATAGCCCAATTATGCAAGGGCAGTTTGAGTTTCAAAATACGCTCAAGCCGTTTGTTTACCCGCCAAACGGCGTCCCGAGACATAAAAGTTACCCTCATCTATAGAAGCGGGAGGTAAGGGGTTGGGCAAGGAGGGATGAGGGTCGGGGGCGGAGGAGGATGAAGAAGCCCTCTTTTTTTATTCCTCCCTTCCCCTCCATCCCTCCACCCACAATTCTTTTATTGTTGCTCCTCGCTCCCCCACTCCAGTTTCGCATTCCCCTCCATTCCTTCTGTTCTTGCCCCAAATGTGTTTGCAATATGTCTCGCAGGGGCTGCTTTTCTCTCCCTAATAAAAATGGCAATTTATGATAATGGTGTAAGCGATAAAATTTCATTCGATCACAATGAATATATGAAAAAATTGCTTTACCCGCACTCAATATTTAAAGTACGATCACGAGTAAATTAGAGTATTATAGATTTTAGAGTATAAACGAAAAAATATATGCATAGCATTTTCGTTCAGTCAAATTGCGTAGTCAGGTTAACCATGTGTATTTTTCGTTTTTCCTCAATACAAACGCACATACCAATACGTAAAATTTTAAGTATACTAAAATTTTATAAATAATTATACAAAAATTGTTAAAATATATATAGGTATGCAAATATTTTTTTTTAATTCAGCGAGATTCT
Organism: Platycnemis pennipes; assembly: GCA_933228895.1. Classification (NCBI taxonomy): domain Eukaryota; kingdom Metazoa; phylum Arthropoda; class Insecta; order Odonata; family Platycnemididae; genus Platycnemis; species Platycnemis pennipes. The sequence goes on from OW121850.1 coordinate 120,349,176, forward strand.
TATGCTTCCAGCAAAGAAGTACACCGGTACTGTACTGGTATATATTTGAACCTCCCCAAACTTTCCCTATAGGTCCCCGTTTTGTGACTTCATATGAAGTTCATAACTGAAAAAAGATTGAATAATGAGATTGGAGACGACGCCAAGATAAGGTCCCGCAAGCCTTCGAGTTTGGTTTCCTACAGTCCTTCCTCTACCCTTCAGTGCCCTGTACGTCAGTATACATACACTCTTATCCGCAACGGTCAGCCACTCATGAAGGCACTTGTTTCCGCTCCTTTCCTCTAAGGTCTTTCCTTTTCGGACCTTCAAGGCAGGTCGAGAACTCATTTTCTCAATCCGATGTCTGCGTATTGTACTTGCTTGTTTTCCCCAAATTCCATATGATGGCTGTCAGCTTCAAGCCACAGAGATGAATATGACGCAATCAGGTAATCCCTTTGCGTAGCTAGTGTCAAATCATTTGAATAAAGAATACGGAAAGTTTAGCAGCGATAGAATTGGTAATGGGATGGCCCAATGTTTGAGGCGGACGTCAAGTGTATGCATACCCTTTTATATCAAAGTAAAGATGGTTACTCTTTCTTCAATAAAAAATTTAATTGGACAGAAGCATTGCCAAAAAAATTCACTTAAAAGTGATTTGAATGAAAACGTTGCACAATATTATTTACGGACTATTGTTTTAAATTTCACGATTTTATAAACCTTTTCATGGATATATTTGGAAGATGATTAGTTTTTTTCGATTGTATAAAAAACTATAAAGTAATATTACAACTGATATAAGATTTGATTGGGCCACGTGGAGATAAAATCATTATGTCATTGTTCATGAGTATTTATTTTATTATAATAAAAAAACTTAAAATTTAAGCGAATTCGTGATGGACATTCTCAAAAAAAGACAGCATTATGCTCGTGATGACCACCAGCTTTACCGCAGGCTGACAAGATTGCTTTTTACAGGCACAGAAATAATCAATCTGAACGCATCAGACGCGTATCAATCCCACGAATAGTACTCATATCCATCACAAGTGTTCATTACTACGCACACACCATGAGAAGCCTCAAGCCAAAACAAAGTAAAGATAAGATTTCTTAAAAGCAATTCTGCGAGTGTCAGTTTAAGCCTTAAAATGCACTCCGTCACACATTTTGAGTACCTTTCAATTCGTAAAATGGAGTGTTTCTGTTCCGTTATCGTTCCACTCGAGCCACAGAGAGCTGAGCTCGCAAGAGAAGTAATATATCTCCCCAATTGCATATTAATAAGCTCAACTGCCCGCTCAATAAGTAGGACGTTTGTTCAATTGATCGGATAATGGAAAACCTGTTTCACTTCCAAGCACGTTTTGTAACATATCAAATAGCATATCCTTAGATGGCAGTGCGCTGAAACCTTGGGCTATCTGTGCTCACTGCTTTCAAGGAGCCATGCTCTAACAAGCCAACGAAGACGTACGAGATGTACATATGCCTTATAATTATCCTTATAATACGAATATAGATCGAATTCAGATTTACTCTTCGCAGAATACATTATCGGTGATTTGTGAGTGTGCTGGTGGATACTTTTTTCTCAATATTAGCGGATGAGACCAAAAGATAGTATTCTCAATTCAAACATATATTAGATCGCCTTTTCGTATTCCACTCTTTTCGACAACCTTCTACACCAATTAGAGCACGGGATTTATACCATCGGAGAATCAGATGAAAATCAAGGCTATAACTTATTAAATGTTGACTTCGCAGTCACAAGGAAAACAAGCAATAGGAATGATAGCAAAGTTGTTACTTTTACGAAAAATGGAGTAAAATAGTAGGGAATTCATTAAAAGTACGCCATATATTTTTGATAACAATATTTATTTCGGGTTTCAGAGTCTTTTTAATTCCTTTGCCTCTCTCCTCGCGTCATTTTTCAATCAAGGGACAGACAAACTTAACATAAGAGAAAACTTAATTACTACTATATAAATGCAAAAATGAAACATTTCACAGTCTAAGCACCTACCTGTACTAATGCCTAGATGTGATAATTATTTTAGAGAAGAACAAAACAATCATAACAAGCGATGAGAAATAGAAATAATTAATCATAATGAACTCCTGAATAAGTAAATTTCGCCAAGCATGCATTCTTTCTCAGTTTTTTACGCGAAATATCTTCCTGGTCTTGAGACTTTGAAAGTAAATTTTTTTCTCCAAAAAGCTATTATTACCCTTCAATTACAAAAGATACTAATTGTAAGCCTATTTGTACAATTCACCCATCACATTAACGACTCTTCTTCCTGGTCAATCAGCTGACTATTTTTCGAAAAAGTAAATTATTATAGAAAAATAAAGAATGGGATAACACTATTACAGCTATTTAAAATGGCTATATATGATACACGTTAGCATTTTGCAACAAAAAGAAAGGGATCAGATGTCTTTACGACAGCCTCCCGGCCTTTAATCTATATTAAAGCTATAAGAAATTGAATAAGACATACGGGTGCAATAAACATGTCCGAAACGACTAGGGACCTTCTTACGTTTCGCTTGATAGCAATAAAAACGTTTCCATGAAAGAAAATAACACGGACAAGCGGCTTTGAATACGTACAGCTTCCCATTCTTCCCATGTAATTAATAATAAAACGCTCCAAAGAAAGCGAATGTTCACGAAATTCCCTCTTATACCGCCTTACGCACTCGCATATCGTTATGTCTGATGCCAAAACGGGAGAATGCTATTCTTCTCCTTCGTGTCCCCCAAATGATAAATTAACGAAAACAACAGCACGGAAGAGAAATGGAAGCTTCTCCTAGAGATGGGGAACAGGGAGGGAAAGACAGGTCGCGTTAAAACATTTTATTCGCACGACAAAGACCCTCCTCACATAATGACAATGAGCGGGACGATTCAACTTCTCATGTGCTCTGAGATTTCTTCCGACTCCCCTTTCACTGCTCTCTTAATGGTCCATCAAAAACAAGGTCACAACTCACTACTTTCCTTATCCTTTTCATTTGTTATTCTCTTATAATATAAATGAGGTTAATCTTTCAATTTCCAAATGCGTAACATCAGTAAATTCCTCACTCCAGAATACCCTTAGCCTAGCCTTTCAGTCTCTTTTAAAGGGATATTTTCAAATCATTTTTTCTTCAGAACTAAGCGATTAAAATGGATATTTTTTATTTCTCGAGTCAACGAAACCACAGTTTTTAGTGCCACTTTGTTCTTCATGTTTCAGTTTTGGTGCGATCTGCAGGAGGTTAGTACTTGAAAATATTATCTCCGGCGTAGCAGCTTCGCGAAAAAGTTTAAATTCTACCATCATCCCTCTTTCCCGCACCCTTCCGTAACCGCTTACAATGAAACATTCTTTCCGAAGGATCTTAAGCCTCTCCAAAACAAAAACCTGTTATCCATGTGAAATAGTGGTCGTCACATATGAACACGTGTTTGATATACATTCTATTCTTAGAGAAGTAGCATGCAGCAAGGGAAAAAAGAAGCAAATAGACCCGTGAACTGAAGGGGGTGGAAAGAAGAGGGACGTAAAGGCTGCTGGGTTGGGTCACTCCGGCTGTTATACTGGAGGAGGACAAGCAAAAACATCAGTCATTTTTTTTCTCTCCCAGAGGGTTCAAGAGTTCATCACCTCTTGACTCGTTCCTCGGAAGCGGGGAGGGGGCAAAGGAGCGAGGAAGAGTCGCGGTCTGAGAGAGAGGGAGGAAGAAGAAAAATAAGGTTTAGGGACGCATGCAATGAAAAGGGAAACGGAAAGGAAGATATCTCCATCCCTCTAGCTGAGAGGGATTAAAGGGCTCAGACTCTCTCTTCGTGACCCATGCTGATCAAAGGAAGGCATACCAACCGGCTCGCTCAAGCTGCCGCCGTTAACTCGCTCGCAGAAGCCATGAGGACTGCATGAGCGCCTGGATGGGTACCCCCGGTTGCGGGAAGGAGGGGGACCCCCTTTATGAATCGCCCCCACCCCGGGGGCAATGAAACCCCCACCGGAGGCATTCTTCAATGAGGAACGGGTGTGGGGGGGGATTGCGGGCCAAGGGGGAGAGAGGAAGGAGGTGGGAGAATGCGAAGCGAACGGAAGGAATCGGTCGTGATCTCTTCGCGCCGGGCGGCTTGCGTCAAAGGGAAAATGGGCTTTATCTCTTTTGTTTCCGCGAGCACCTACGCCCGCGTCCTCGGCCACCTAAATCACCGCAAGGCGGTCGCCGGGTTCCATGGGGTCGTGCTACCGGGAGGGTGAGACGGTGCCCAAGGAGGCGGAGGTGGGAGGTGGAAGGTTGTTTTCTTTTAGGCTTCCCCCATCTCGGAGAAGAAAGGCAGCAGAAGGTGGGAGGGATGGCGTTCGATGCAGGGGAGAGGGTGGAGAAAAGGCGAGCCTCATGATTCGCCCGTTGAAGTCACTTCGGAAGATTTAATGGTAAAGGTCCCTTGCACGTCTCTAATACCAGGACGGATCGCAGCGAAAAACTTTCCGAGTGTGCAGCTGATTAATATAATCAAGGGGAAAACGAGGATGCAAACATGCTTCGAACACGGCAATCGACATGGTCGAGAGTCGATAACCAAAGACGTGGCGACGCGGGAAACTTTTCAATGCAATCGCTAACGTTTTCAGGGATATTAATCGGTAAACATCACATAAAATCCTGAACACTCAGCGTGGAGTTGATCTTTTAAATTTGCAAGTGCGATAGGCACTTCTATTTCAGTACTCTGTTGAAACTCACTATGGAGTACACGTTTCATCAAAATACTGAACAAAATAAAAACATGACGGGAGTAAATACAGCAAAATACTTCGCGGTTTGTTTATCGGATTACTGAGCTCACCACTCTTCAACCGACTCTTCAAAATAATGAAATAAATAGCTCAGGCAGTCGAACTTCTCAACAAACTGTTATCCATAGGGATAAAAGTATTCGATTTTTTTAACGCCGGAAGCCCTTAAACAGCAGCTTCGCACGGATAATAAATCTAGGATAAAATCCAATGCCGTTATCATCCAATAATTTAAGGGATTCAAAAGCCTTTTGTAATTCCAGTATCGCGCATAGATATAAGGCTGCCAGCCACGGCGCTTATCGCCATGGCTAAAGTAATAAACCGTATGGGTACCACCAAAATACTTCCGTATAATAATATCAACCGATGTACATTATATACCTACCAAGTTATACACTCATAACTACATGTGCATGAGATTCTATAATATTACAGAAGGCTAAAGTCGGATTTTCTTTCACTTAACACAACTTTTCCCCAGCATCGTGGCTTGGAAATATTTATGAAATGCAAAACTATCATATACATATAACCGCCAGAGATGAAATCTTCCGACCCACAGACCGTGACTCCAACCGAATACTTCGGATGGTCTCGGAAAAAGAAAGGTCCAGCAATAAATCATCTCTGAATCTTCCTCTTCTTCTTCTGGCACCATTCCCATTGTGTCCGCGAAGGCAAAGGAAGGAGAGAACGGGAAGATAGAGAATGTCTCTTCCCTTTCCCTCCTCCCAGCCACCGACTCGACAACAACGCCACCCCACTCAATCTCCCGCGTCAGAAAATTCCACCCCCAGCCCTCTCTTCCCCTCCCAGCCGTTCACGCGCAAACAGAATGCCATAAGTCCACCCATCGTATCCCTCTTGTTCCTAGAGTTTATCGCCTGGCTACCTGGTTACCCGGGCATCCATTGGAGCAAAGAAGCACCGAGGACTGACCACACTTACGCATTTAACCTACCTCGTGAAACCTCTCTCAAAGATTTCCCACCGCTCCCACTTTTATAGGCTTTTGTTTTCAAGATCAACACATGAAACCGCCATAAGCATTATATTTAAGCCCGGAAGGGAGACGATATCGATTACAAAATACACAGTGGTGATTTATTTCCTTGGTTAATGATTAATTCGAAGCATCCGAATGATATTAATCGCCGTTACCAGTGACAGAGGCATGTCCATCCAGGAAAAGTGATTTTAACGATGATCAAATGGTAATTTTTGAGCAATTCTTCTTGCTTTCCCAAATTCTTTGCATCTTCGGCAGCGATTGAGTAGACTCATGTGTATTATATAAATGATTACCCGAAATTCAGTTCAGTTTAACGAAAAAATGCCAACTACGTCAAAGTATTTTAATGGTATTCCTAACATTTTCCCAATAGACACGTAGAAACAAATTCATGCCAGTAGTATAAGAGCGAACTTAAAATGCGGTATATAGTTATGTCTTATCTAAATTAACGACCATTATTTCTAATAACATTTTACAGGTGATTTACCTTATGTTAAATGCGTATCAAATATATTGCACTTCAATCGATGGTATCTTGCATTTTTCAAAATTATATTAAGATTATACTCGTAGACTGGGATTCATCAAAAGAGTATTGGGTAAATGTGACGAACATGTACGAGAAATCAGCTACTTTTCCCTTGTAAGACCTCATTTTGAATATGCTGCCAGTGTACGGGATCGCTACGAAATCGGTCTAAATAACGAACTTGAACGTGTGTAGCGAAGATCGGCAAGATTTGTAAAGGAACGGTACGATAACTATATTAGCGTAACCAGTCTGCTAAATGAATTAATATGGGAATCATTTTCAGATCACGGGTTGAAATTTAGACTTAATCTCCTACATAAATAGCAAGATAATATTTTCAGTGATGACGTTAAAAATATTTTACGAACCCCAAATAACTATGGTAGACTGGAACATAATTACAAAATTAGAGAAATTGATTGTCGAACAGACAGATTCAAAATGTCCTTTTTCCCTCGTACAATTAGGCATGTGAATAGCGGTAAATATGTCGAATACGAGTGATTGAATGCATAGCATAGGTAGTGTATGTTGGTGTAAGGACTTCAAGGTAACCCAACTAACAGCACGTTTTTGCATGTTAGTTTTCTATTTTTATCTTTTTAAATATTGCTGCTTAGACTAATATATTAATACTAATCCTTTTAAATGCGTGATATGTAGTGCATGCTTGGTGAGAATTTACCCCCTGTCACACACCTTTGAGGTGGCTTGCAGGGTATTATGTAGAAGTAGATGCAGATGAAATTTTCCAATAACTGTTCTACAAGCATGATGCGTATTAAATATCATAATCATTGCGTGTCACAATTTTTAGACTTACGTCATTAATATTTTGCGATAAACAAAACGCCGTGAAAGATCGCTGTATTTCTTGAGTTTCAAGCGAAAGATTCAAGAGCTTTCATTACATGTAAATTTAAAATATGATATAGAGCCAGACAGAATACCCACCAACGTAATGGCAATGTGATCAGCCGAAGTTTAATTCTGATATTAAAGAAACAGCAATTATTCAGTTTTTTCGAAAATGATTGACATTATTTACCATGGAGCAGTTTCACTATCTCAACCCTGAATTTGTAGGAACATATTGAAAATAGCAATGCATGTACAACTGAAGAATAGAGGATATTAAGTGTAATACATTCGGCAATAATCAAAATAAAATTCAAATTTAAATATGTAATATTGCTAGATAAACATTCAAGTAATGGAACTTACGGGCTATCAGAGCACAAAGGAAGATTTATGAAACTAGTTCTCATGCCCAATGCGTAAATTAGAAAGTGGTTTGCCGTAGCTCGAGATGATTTTACCATACCAATAAAAATTAGCCAACATATTGATATCAGTTAAGGCAAAAAACCATTAACCACCATCAGAATATTTCACTTTGTAGACAACGCTCAGCATCTTGAATATAATAAGTTGTAAATACCTAAACAACACAAACGCATCAGTCGTTATGCTAAACTGAACAAGCTAAGCCAATTCACACGTCTATCCACACATTCAATAATATTATTTATTATTATTTAAGGTAGCTTTCCTTATTATTATTTAGCTTAATTCTTTTAATGTAGACATTTTTTATTGCTTGTCGTTCCATAGCCTATAAAGTGTGTGCAAAAAAAATAGAGTGAAATATAAAATTATATTAAAATAATGAAATTCCAAGGTGGAACATATTTATATATATGTACATGCAAGCAATAAAAATAGGTTTTTTCGGGTTGGGTTAGTTTCAGGTAGGTATTCTAGAAACATAATTAGGATAAAGTACCCAAGCACTGAATTAACACTGCCAAACACTGCCACCGTTTCTAAATCACACCATTTTAAATCATTTAAAATGATGTTACAAATTACTTAATATTCCAATGATTATTAGTTTATCATCTTACTTACTTACTTACATACAAAAATAAAATTTACCGCCTAGTGAAATTTTGGCATCAATTTTGACGACACAGGCTGCTATCTAATGTAAAACATAATGGAGTTCTACAGCGTACCCAAACATCACTACAAATTATAGGGACGCGGAATTAAATGGAATCAAGCATTTAAGAAATCTAGCACTGTGATAGACAAAATTGCCAAAATAGACAGCCAAATGGATATGGAAATGATTTCTCCTAACCATCGTGGCCGTCGTCCCGAATGCACTGGAAAAAGAAAAATCTACACTTCCAATACTCAAACCCCATTCCAACACCATAAATAGTTGTTTCCCTGAATATAAATTTCGTCAAAAATAAGGAATTAATTTTTAATTTGAGTCGGGATTATGTCAGAGAACACGACTTAATTTATAAGACAGCTAATGATAGCAATAAAATTTTAATCGTAAAAATAAAGTGACTCAATGAAAAACACAATAGTTTAAGCGGTCTAATTTCCTTCCTTTTTCGAAAATTTTGTCATCGTTCAGTGAAAATAACAATTACAACTGCCCATCGATAGCCATCGAGAGCCTGCTAGCAAGAGGATCGTTTCTCTCCTTTATATATGACGCACCAAAGCAGAGTTGAGTGAAAACACTGCGGATTTCTTTTCGGACAGAAACTGCAGCCAGCGGCTTCGGGAGATCTGAAAGTTCTTCTCTGCCGCATATTTTCCCCTTCCTAGCTGCACGACCAACCGTAAATATCATCTTCCTGATTTTCAGTATCTTTCGGAGATATCTCGTGATCATCCACGTGAAAACTTTCACAGCACTGAGGAGAGAGCGATTGATAGGCTTAAAGATGGGATCGGTTTGAGAAAAGTTAAAAAGAGATTCCCTGGGCATTTCGAGAGGAAACTGCTGAGTATTGGTTATCATCTGGCAACTAAAACAAATCGAAATAAGAAGACCGCCTTCTAAGTAACTCATCATAACTTTATTTTTAAATATTGTGTTAAATATTTAAGTACTATTCTTGCAGATATATAGTGAATAAAAATCATGATAAAATTTCCAGCCAATCCAGCTCATTGGACGCCAGAAAACAAAGTATATCGCACATCAAGGCCCAACAAGAATAAAATTCTTGCACAAATCTTCTCGCCTACTGGAAGCCCAAGTTTCAACGGTTTCGGTTGTCCCTCATGAGATTTTTGACATATTCACCAAGAAAGGATACAAGTTAGACCAGAGTTGGAGATATTTGAATGAAGAATGGGAATGAAAAGAAGCAATATCCATGATAATAAAACGCTTCATCCCATAGGAACTTGTAATGCACTTAGAGATACAAATATGCCTTGATCCTGAACTCCTTGCGAAATTGAATACTGGTCCACAGTTTAGTAATTGAGCAACCTGATAATGGATTATTCATCAATATTCAGCATTTAACAGCATTAATGTAATCTAGTACATGATGAGTGTCAGCATCTACAAATTCTAGTTTATTCCCAAATCATAATTATACCTATTAAGTATAGTTTCCCACCAACACTAGCGATAGCATTCTAATTTCTAATGGGAATGTATTATCGTAGGATCTTGAAAACTCTCTCTGCATCCCTAAAACAGATTTGCACACATTTTTCAAAAGTAAGCCCAACTGCAGGCCGAGTCAAAACCATCCTATATGCAGCCAGTGGCTCAAGGGGCCCGACGTGCCGTAAGGGACGCAACGGGAAGGGACGGAAGGGAAGGCAACGATAACGCATGGATTTTAATGATAAAACCATCAATTTCCATGTTATTCTACCCAGAAGAACGTAAGGCCAACTCGACATGCTTAAACCCACGCGTTATTATCCTTTTAGCCTCCATGGTTATTAAAAAAAAAGTGGAGTGTGGATATCTTTTACTCCCACCTAATTGAATAACAGAGAGTTATGGATAGTTCCCTTCGTCGCCACCGGGCTTATGCCGTTTCATCATTCCCTGTCCCTCCCTTTGCAAGCTCTTCACTTCCGACTACTCAGCGACCTAACTTCTTCCCAGACCACCTTCCCTTCCTCCAAGTTCCCCTTCTCTTCCGTCGTCCGCTCCCTCACCTCTCATGCAACTTCCAGCTCCCTTCTCTCATATAAAAATCTTCGAACCATCTCCTGTCTAAAGGAAGAGGCAGAGGACTTGGGGAGGGTTGGGGCAGCGTTGAGGAGGTTGGAGGAGACGGGCAGACTGACAAATGGCTTCATTAAACGCACGACACTGAGTTAAGGAGGTCGGCCGGGACGGATTCACACCCTTCAAGGAAGGACCTTCCTCCGTCCTTTTTCCCTAGACCTCTTCCCCTATCCTCCACCCCCAAACATTTCGCTACAACTTAACCGAATCCCTAAACAATGAGCAGTAATACTGCTTCCTTCAGGTAGGTGCGTGAGATATCATCGAGCATTTAGTATGATTTACATGTGATGGCGGACATCAGTTGAATATCGCCACCCACCTCTCACGGAAACACAGTTCAGCAGCGTGTGCATTAAAGGTATTTGATGTTAATAAACAAAGCCAGATTAAAGCATTTCACTTCTTACTAACATGAAAAAAATATGCAGCTGTATTTTAACACGAAAAATCAGCGGAGGAGAAGGTAGCCTTCTAATTTTACCATCCGCACCAATCCGCACAGAAGGCAAATGTATAGACCGCATTGAGCCAGCTTAAGTCCCACCCAATATGTTCCCAAGTAGTTGGACGCGCTTGGAAACATTGGTCAATTGGATAGAACTCCCAGTTTCGGACATCCTAGGAATAATGGGATATTTTCTAGTAATAATATTTCCAAGAATTAATACCTTATAGAATCCGCATACGGTAGAGAAATATCAATCAACTACTAGGCACCTGGGTTTAAATAAGAATTTTACAAGGCAAGAAGGAAGATGATTTTTATCAGACTCGACTATCAAACCTAACTTTTCTTAGGGCTGAATAAGAAAGTTGAATTGAATGATAAGGAAAGTAGGTATTCAAACATTTAAAATAATCCCTTAATATAGGTATAACAGATAGGTATAACATAATATTGGTAAAAATTGTTATCTTAAAATACATCTTTTTGTCGGAAAAGTTATCGCTGTGACACCTCACAATGTTATGCCAAGACAAATCACGCGATACTAAATTTTATATCAAACTTTTATGAAACAAACGACCTTTATATAAGATAAATAGTCCGTTTATTGAAAGCCCAAAGATATTTTATGAACTTCTGCACTTTTTCAAATTTTATATGATTATAATTTCACTTGAAGATTACTTGAAAATTACAATATATTCAGTCACGCAGTTACCATTTGATTAAAAATCCGTAATTTATCCTAGCAATTTGCATATAAAAATTAAATAACCAAAGGACAGACACCCATCGGGGTAACAGCGCGACTCAATCTGAGGTAAATAAGAGATAAACTATAACGGACGGATATATAGAATTTTGAAGTAGAAATTTTATCACAAATATATTTCAAAATTTGCATTAATCTGGCTGCGGAGCCTTGTGCTCACACGATAATCAACCGCAGTTAGAGCTCATCGAAAATAGAATTCCAATCATTTCATCACAGGAAACTGAACGCCATTGTATCTCAGTATTAAAACCCTTAAGAAGTTGCCACAATTTCGTCGCTGACAGAATAATAGGCTAATTAAGAAAGCAAAAAATAAGATCCATCCGCTCAACCAGGCATCCACAACAGCGCTCTAATAAATAACTCAAACAAGAACGAGAAAAACAGAGTCAGGTTGCAAGACAAAGGAGACATTTCAATCAAAAAAGTCATAAAAGGTATCGCGAAACGGATACGATAGGAAGAAGAAAAAATTGAGAAACGAGCGGAAATCCATCTGTGATTTCAAGAACAAGAATAAATTGTGAAGAAAAGGATGAGGAATGGACAAAAGTCATAGTAATATAAATTGGATGTACGTATATACTTGGAGGTTGGGGGAAGCAATAATTTAGGATATCCGATTGAAGTAAGAAAAAAACATTGCACATGAATTAACAGAAAAATCTGAGGTAGATATGTAAATGAAAAAAAGTGTAGAAAAAATGCGGAAAAAACGAGAAAATTAGGAATAAATCGATTTTTTAATATAGCTGACAAAATATAAATAGGTACAATAGTAACACAAGGCGGCACATTGAGACAAATATCGTCATATATTTACAAATAAATTTATTTGCGATAGTATGTAACAAACCACTATTAAGTCATAATTATGGGATTATCTCCCGAGGGACGCTAAAACGCCATTAATTTTCATCTTCAAAACAATTTCCTTATTGCTACAATTACTTCAAACTATCACAGTAAAATTCCGCACTGCAATTTATCGGTAAATGAAAACATGAAAACATCACGGTAATAAACGTGTAAAATGTAACGCAACTGAAAAAATCATATAAAACAACATCGAAACTTTAAATGAGGTGGAAAGGATACCTAACATAAATTAGGAGCTAGGAGCATAGAAATCCGTGAGGATAGGAGGATGATGGAAAAATCATTGGAGAATAAAGACAGCAGCAAAAGAAAAGTGAGGAAGTGGATGTGTAAAAGGAAGGGGGAAGTGGAAGAGGGGGAAAGAGGAACAGCGGAGCTCGGAGCAAGACTTTTGGAGAGACTGGCTGGTAAGGGGGAAGAAAGACAGAAAGGGCAGTAAAGAAGTAGAGGCGCCGGGAGCGATGGAGAAATTGAGAGATGAGGAAGACGGAGCGGGAAGGGGTGAAAGAGAAAGGGAGTGGTTAGGGGAAGTGTGGCTTTGGGCGGGGGATTGTGCTGGAGGGGCTGGAGAGGATGAAGAGAGACAGGGGAAGGAGGGCTACGGAGAAGGAGGTGGGGAAGGGCTTAGGGTGGGAGGGCGCGGGACCAGACTCGAGGCGGCCTCGTGAGATGATAAACAGTGGCCGCAAAGAATGAGTGCGCCACTAAATGGAAGGAATGGAATCAAAACGCCGTTAAAGATCGAGCTGCTTTTTGAAATGGGACAGAAATAGAGGGAAATGCGTCGAGGGTTCCGGGAAATAAGGGCCAAGGGAGGGATGGAGAGGGAAAGCACTAAGGGGAGGGTCGACGCGGAGATATGTCGTCCAGATTGAAAGAAAATAAATCTCTCCCAAAGATCAGAGAGCGGGGAAATGGGGATCATTTAGCAGGGATTTTTCCGTTTAATAAGTGCGATGCGCGCAAATGGGTAATGGCTAGAGGAAATTTAATCTCGCAGCGTCTCATGACGAGTTTTACGCGTCATAATTTCGGCTTTCGCTTATTTTCATGTCTCTCAACAAATCTAATTATCCGAAACTTTTGCAAGAATTTTCAGTAAATGATTTCATCTTATGAATTCATCCTTTTTTCAATTGCTTACTTTAGGGAAGGGGACCAACTTCAGAGGTCAATTGAGTCATTCTGTGTAAAGGCAGAAGTTTTGGGAATCTTTGGAAGAGAGCTGAAAAATCCTGTGTTTGGCACTATCCTACTTTAGCCCTATTTGTGTACAAGGTGAACGAACCTACCAGTATCTTTCCCGTATGATATTTACGGTAACCTTTGAGTACTATTGCAAACACAGTGTATGTAGAAGTGCATGATCTGTGATGATTCACTCCCTGACAGGCACCCTTAACGTAGGTGGTGTGTACGATACTTTGTGTGTTTAGATGCACTCTTCAAGACAAAAGTGCAGAAGGACTGCAGTTTATTACCCAATCCGATGGATGTAGTGCTGCAATTGAAGTTCTTCCGTGGCAGGAGTGAAGTAGGTCGGGAATTACACTGAAAATCGCAGTCTGTGCTGGGAATTGAAAAGGAGTTTCAGATAAGAGGCCTTCACGTATGATATTTCACGAATGGAATTATACCTTCATGTTGATGGTATATTTTTCTTAAGTGCTACGGGGGCCTCGCTCCCCTTCTTTGGCTTGCTCCACCATTATGTTCTAATTTTTGGTGATGATTACTATGGTGACATGTCGGTACGTTTTCCCATTCCTTTCTCCTAGATCCAAAGAGATTAGAAGGTACAGAAGGGACACATGCATGCAAGCCTACGGGTGAAAATGAAGCCAGAAGAACGATTAGGTTCCTTCTCCATGGCACTAAACTGTGCGTTTTCTATTACCTGAAGATGCTACGCGAATTGAAATATGAATAACCATCGAAAAAGAGATTGGGTTTCGCTAAATAGATTACTAGGCTCTCTCTCTGAGGGCCCAAGTTCGATACTCGGTTGTATCAGAGATTTTCAGTGGTTACAGAGTTCAGTGGTCCTTACTTAGTGCTTTATAGAGAGATTTTCAGGTTTTGTACACCGTCTGTCGGATGGGACGTTGAACCGTGGGGCCCCCCTTGGTGCCTTTCGGTAAGATTAGGCTAACGCCTGCTCCAGATTTTTCTCTATCCTTTACTCGTTTCCCAAAATTAAATCCCCGATTTAAATCTCTTCTCAGCTGGTACAAATTGTAATGTACTTCAACTATTGAGACTCGGCACTGCTGCTAACCTGTCGAGTCGTCCAAGGCTCGAAAGACTCGACCATCATAGCGTCGGCAGCAATGACCCGACTCGAAGGAGTACCCGAACAGCCTTCACAAACGCCATACACCGGGAAAGCATCCGATCTTTTTGTGTAAACTTCATACTTGGAGTCTGATTGCCAGATTACGCAAATTCAGTATTTGACGATTTTTTACAGCGATTTCCTTCTATTGCCTTACTACTCAAAGTTTCACCGCGTGCACCAATAACGTCGTCCACGAGGAGCGCGAGTGGCAATACCGAATATCCTGCCGCCTGCCCTAAGTGGCCGACCTTGCTTCAGGCATCAGCTGTGATGCCACCTCCAGTACCTTCTAACCTCCTTGCGTAGGTCTACCTTTGCCTCCGCCGAATAAATCCTACTGCCACTCCCCTACAACAGTTTCCCCCTGCCTGAATTAATTATACTGATTTCCGTCGATTGTCTTACTACTCATAGGACGACCGCATTCATAAACAACTTCATCCGTGAATAGCGACAGGAGTAGTTCCGTATGCTCCTACCAAACCGAAAATGGCACACCTTGCTTCAGAAACCAGCTGCAACGATAGTACCTTCTATGCCCCTCGCATCGGTCTACCTTCCCCATATACTCATTGCCTCACAAAATAGTCAATCTTGCTCCACGAATCAGCTGCAATGCAACCACTAGTGCACGCTGATCTCCCTTTAATGGGCCTAACTGCTCAAAGATGTCTTATGAGAACAAATCGGTAACAAAGCCTTTGGTTATCAAGGTGAAGGTTTCGTAAAACCACAAAATTTGACTAAAAATCGGTATACTAAAAGGAAGTTTACATGATTTGGAACAGAAAACTATATTTCGCGATAAGAATTATATTCTTCGTGATATTTTCTTTCTTGTGATTGAATTCTGATGTTTATAGGATAATAAAAGATAATTTAATTTTCGAAAATAAAATAATGCCGCAAACTGAAATATGGATTTTACCCGTTTTCATTTTGAACAAATTAAAAGTGTCTGTAATCTAACCCAGGACTCTTAAGAAAATAAAAAGTAGCCTATACTCGGCGGGTTAACGACATTTAATGATTTGACCAAGTTTCGTGTTCGTGTAACTTATGGTTCTCCAATTGGTCGCGAGCTGCAATTTCACGTGACAGTTTTTGACATACCTTCCTATATTATAGAATAGATATATTACGCAAAACTGCATGCAGAGAAAAATTACGTTGATATAAAGAGGTTGGCCGATAGAAGAATCGAGTGGAGGGCTGCGTCTAACCAATCCTAGGATTTTTGACTGATGATGATGACATGCAATTATCAAATTATCGGTCATTATCCTGGATATTGGCACAAGGATTGATATTGACGAACTTGAGCATACGTTTTTAGATGCATTATATCAGGTTATATATAATATCTAGTTAAGTTTTTTTCATTATATACGAAGATATGAATACCATCCAGTCATTTATCGGAATTGCTTTCAAAATATTTATAGGCTGTTGCTTTTCTTCATTTAAATTCAGGTACGTAGGTTGAGTGCAAGAGCGAGTCATGAGAGAGGAATATATGTGATTTATATACAGGTTTTTTTATCCAAGAGATTCCGACGTCTCAAATCCTTTTGATATTCCTCGCAGACGATCTTAATGGCCAGTAGATTTCGGCGCGTTCCCGGATCCAGTCAAAGGGTGCCGAATCCTTTGAAACTAAAAACGGAATGTGTTGAAGAGAAAACGTGCTTGATGAGAAGAAAATCAGTCAATTTTAGGATGAACGATAAAATATACACAAAATACTATCCAGCTGCTAAAATTGGGAAGGGTAATTGAGCAATTTTATGAGAAGGATTTCATCATCTGAATATAAAACTTACTAAGAATAATACTTTAAAACCAGTGGTGCATTAATTATATCAGTTATGACTCGTACCCTTATTATGGTAACTTTATATGATTCAATTTTTAAATCTACAGAAATAGTGCTAAATTAGGACATTGGCCAATTTTAAATATGTACTAGAAATTAATATAAGCTTTGAATGTAACATCTTTCCTTTGTAGTTAGGAATTCAAATACGCTCAATGCGTTTCAGTGGTAAAATTACGCTTTGACGCGCTCCATCTGTTAAGGTAATATCGTAAGTACGTTCAACCTGATTTAAATCTAAGGCAAAGACAATATCCACCCTGTAGGAGAGACAAGGCACAAGAAGAACCGGCAGCCTTTTTGATGCCAGACCGGCAATTTAACCGAAATGTCTATCACACTGCATCATTGAATTCTATCAGGCGTTAACGTCGAAATCCCTCTGATGGTCACATACAATAAATAACCGGTAGTAAAAAAAGTATTTTCCACACAGGAGGAGGACCAAACCATTACTAGCAGTGGAAACTGACGGTCTCGCTTAGGGAGGAAGGATGGGCAGCTGGCAGGACAGCGAATTCGAACGATGTATTTTTTCCGGAAAAAAGGATTCCAATATTTTAGATAATTTATTAACCAGTTACATTTTAAATATGGAATATAAGCTAAGGAGTCGGATTCGCCCCATTTTCCACATTGCAGTAATCGTTACCACATAAAAGAATTTTATTTTAAAGTAGAAGCGTTAGAATTCAGCTGTTAGGTGCCTCAAATACTAAGGCTCTATTGCACCGTCAAATTTAACTTACTCCAAAGCGCAATCCTAAAATCAACACGACATCTAGACCTAAGGCGGGATTGGAACCCACGACCAACCTAGCCATCCCGGCAGCTTGTGTAATTTAGGCGTCTAAGGCATAACCTAACTTAAACTTTCTCTAGTTAGAGAAGAGGTGGAGCAGATTAGATAATACATTAATTTCAAACCCTCACTCAACTTTAACTCAATCCCTCCTCTCAAGCAACCTGCAGCGTACTGCGCCCACATATTTTAAAGAACCAGGAAAGAACCTGAATTACAGCCACTTACCTCCGACCTTGTAAGTTAGAATGTAATCCAGGTGTAACGTGGAAGGTATGTTTTAATCGGAGCGTATAAAGGTGAAATAAATTAGCTGCATTGTTTTGTGAAAAGTTTGCGGGGCAAATGATTCGGAGAAGTCACCCGCGAACCACAGTTCACCCAATAACTTTTCAAATGCTGGAAAGGTTAGCTACTTCTTCCATCGAGGCATTTTCTCTTTTGCTCAATCTTTCACATCCACCCCACAACCATTTCTCATGTGCCCGTTACCCAATCTCAGAGCCATAAACTCCGACTCCCGTCACTCCCGTACTCTCAGGACAAAAAACGGCGCCCGGTCTTTTTTGATTAACGGCACGAGCAAAGCGACCAGGCATCATTTGGAAATGCCGCCATCATCGGATATGTATGTATATGACGGCATCAGTCACAAGCGACGAAAAGGCTCGGCTTCACTCCACCCAAAAATGACTGCTCGTCCTCTTTCCCCCACCCCCTGCCCTCTTCAACTTCTCGCTTCCCATGCTGCCTTCCTCCCCTCCTTCCTTTATCCCTCCGCTCTCACCCCTCTCCGTCCGATCACGAAAGCAGCGTCGCCTCGAAATCTGTTCCTACCATTTATATGTCTCGGCTTTCGACCCTCGCTCCCTCTAGCTTCCTCCCTCTTTTGTCTTGCCTCCTCTGTTCCGAGTTGTGCGTGCCAGTGTGCGTGCGTCTCCGTCCCGTAGCCGTCGCAACAAATCAAAGGACGTAATTTTTTTCCATTTCCCTTTACCTCTTCCGACCGAAAATATTCTTGATGTGGGACACGGTGGATTGACTCAGAGATGAATTTAGCATGTCTCGGATCATGATTAATGCTTGAATATTAATCCACTGCGGGGACGAGGTGACGACACCGTGATTACTGAGGGTAGGACCAAAAAGAAGAGCGAAGATTGGATAAGTTCGAAGGGAGGTAGAAATATCGAGTTTCAAACCAATAGATTGCTACTGCACTGGTAGACAAATAAGGTAGTAAACCTTGTCAATCGAATACTGTTTGATTGGGGGTAGGATGATCTTTAAAATTGGCATACTACAAGTATGCAATGACCGTTGAAATTACATTCGCCTCATGACAGTACCTGAATTAAGTTGAATTACTTAAATAACTAAAATATCATATCGTGTTTAAATAATATTGATGATCTGACCACTATGCAATTTGGTTGGCTATTCATGTTCAATGTAAACTGAAATGGAAAATGGAACTTACAGTCTCCAAAGAATAAGTAGTGTATGACCCAGTAGTACGAATCATAATCCTTGTGTAAAAGGAGTGAAAAAGGTTGTCGAAAAAATAACAGGCATTTGCAATTGTTAGCGACGGATGGGCTTTATCATAGCATATATTTCCAAAAATCATGGACATTCAATATACTTTTAAGGGTGCATTTTATTTCCGTTGTTTACCACCCATTCACTTTTAAAGTTCGACTATTTCTCGTCATAGTATAAGATAACAACCATTGAATAATATAGTATATGCTTAATTGGTCATATCCTATATGGCATCTTATTGATACTTCAAAACGTATTCTGAGTTCTATTCGAAAACTGTAAGTAGTAATATACAGCCGCCAGCCTATTCTTTCTGTTTGCATTGCTAACTTTTCATACTATCTTCTAATTACCAGTTTTAGGGAATTCTCTCATTCGGTAAGTAATGAAGACATTATTTCAAGCACAATCTCCCAGCTATCTGAACATCCTTAGGGAGGAGTGTGCTTTTGGTACCGATATTTTAAATGACTTATGAATGAATAATTCTATTAAGATTTAAATATAAATATTTAAATCTTAATAGAATAGGTAACTGTGTTTAGTTAGCTTTGTAAGTGACGTTTTAAGATACATAGAATATTTTTCATGCAACTGATTCAACCAATTCTAAGTATCAACTTGAGTAACAGCTCAAAATTAATAATATTGACAACGAATAGTTTACTATGTCTTGAATCTTACAAATAATGAGTACTCGATGAGTATCATTATGTAGTTTCAATGCACTTTTCATTTGATGTGGACAAGAAAAAACCAAAAAGAACCAAAATTGTGACTCAAGAAAACTTTTTCTTGAGTCACAATGATATAAAAACATGACTCTTTCATGTATAGAGTACGATGGCTAAAGCATTATTTCCATAGAGAAAAATACCATTCCCCTTGCCCGAGATTTTAACTCGTGTCCCCCATATTTCCTCTTGATACATTATTAGTCAGTCAAACAACCAATGCGCCCTTCTTCCTTTTGAATATAATGGCTTTAAATAAGCTAGGTAGTGTAACAAATTGCCGTACATATCAGTGGTTATTTAGGTTAAGGATTTTAGCGACTAGTTTGCAATTCTTGAATGAACTTTGTTTTTCTGTCAAAGTTGGAAATATTGTAAACGATTCTCGTACGAGACTATCTACCAAATGAACTGGGAGCAGAAAGACATAAAAATCATAGGGGTTATGGTAAATCAAAAACTATTTTCGTAGTCTCAACCAAGATATTTTTTTAAGAATGCATACTCTTTAAACCAGACAACAGATCAAACAACCTCATGAAATATAGTACCTAAATTTGTAGTCTAAAACGTTTTTCCCATGTTTCATGTTAAATCTCATCGCTGTAAATTCTATCTTTGAGATGTTTGTTAACTGATGAGGCAAAACGAGCTATGAAATATAAATGTAATTTAAAATTCATATCTTACGAGATATAGTTTTCAGAATAAAAGATCTGAACTTGAATAATACATATACACGAACGCAGTCAAAACCAATGAAAATACATTTGACACCTCGATCTCCATTCGGCATCTTTGAATTTTAAGCTCCCTCCGACTTTGAAAATATCAATATTCAGTTCTATTTCATTGAGTAATTTCCGTAATGGCGATGTATGAATTCCGCCCTAAAATAATTAATCACAAATGAAAAGAAGAGGATGAGGTGAAGAGAGGTTTTTTCCACCCACCATCATGACTGCCAGGTCTTTACATAAAAATGTCGTTGGGTATTCATCCAGAGGGAAGTTAATGATGAAAACAAAACGCCGTCGAAAAAGGGAAGCCCGGATGCCGGCGGACATGTGACGGAGGAATGGGAAGCGGCAGGAGGGTATCAAATAATTCCCTCGTCCTTTGTGGAGACATTTACGATCTCCTTCCCGATGGGCAATACCAATTATGAAGGCCGCGTTCAACTATTTCATCAATCACCGGCGAGTTTCCCGCCGTTTATCCTTCCGAGCTCCCAATTAAAACGCGTAAGGACAGGGAAAGAGAAACAGGGAGCTACCGATGAAATTCCAGGATGTTTAATAACCAAGAGCACATGACGACGGCGACCGTATATAATAAAAAAGATTGAGGAGAAGATAATGGGCCTGATGAAAAATCGTAGTTAAAGATGTGACGACAAACCACCGAAAGGGCAAGGAGTGGGCCTACCCGAAGGACAAGTGTGGGGTGGTTTTTGGAGGCAAAATATTGCTGCTAAGTATGACTACCTTGATTTCTCACGATGGACAATGTCCTGTCCGAACGCAATAAGAACTCAAAGGTAAAACGACACGATCTTCAGCTTTTATTGTATACCACATCCTCCAGCAGGAAGGAATTTACAGACGGAAATTAAAATCGCCTTCGAAGATTATCCATAACTCCTCTCTTCATGCGTCCCCTGCAAAGTTCTCCTCCCATTTTCTTGCGTGGTTTATATGACAAGTTTTGATTCTCCTGCGAGAGCAGAGAGGAAAACAAGTAAATCTTAAAAAAGTAAGTATATTTTAAAAAATTACGAGGAGCTCATTGAGGTCAATAGATACTCTAGGGGCGATGTATAAAGCACGGAATTGCTGACGTTTTAACATAAAATATTAACAATTTATTAGGGTAGTTAGTGAATATTTTGGCCAAAAATGGTCTTCTTAAACGCCGAGGAATAATTATGAAATTAAGCTAATTTCCATTCGCACGCACACAAGGTAAAGAGCACTAAGGTAGGAGACGGGTATGAAGGATAAGTTATTGTGATAACCCACAGTCCACTCAATTACAAGGATATGGGTTCGAATACCTTCCCAGAATATGAGTATTTGTGGGACATTGCTGGATGACTTGGACGAAAGTTGTATTTCACATATTTTATTCAAGTGCCAGCAGCTTTTAGCTTAGCTCTTTAGGTTTTTTCACTTATTTAGACCCTGAGAAGGAAAAAAGAAGAAAGAGTCCTCCCAATTCTCTCTTTCTCTTTCCACCAGAAACCACCATTGCATTGACTAGAAAATCAAAATATAACGCGTAAAATGCATTTTAAGAGCTCTAAATAAGAAAGAAACTATAAATATTCATCCATGCTATTTGGATATGTACGTAAATATAAATATACACTCAATTAGTTTGGAATATCATCTGGATAAGTTCTGACTGTAAAAATCAAACCATTTCGCATAAAAATGTAGCTCACAATACAGCAACAGATATCATAACAGGATATCCTATTCCACATTGTTATGAAGATAAATACCATTACAGGTATACATCATGACAAAATTAACGCAAGCAATCGCAATATCTACTAATGTAATGCATATCGATAGGGTTTACTGAAGCTAGTAAACAAGAATATGCGCATTGAGAAACACAGTCGCTAATGACAGACCTTCCGCTATAAGGTGCGGTACGCACTCAATGCGCCACAAGAGCATTTTTTAGCCCAAACGGCAATTTTAATCACTTCAAAACAATTATTATGAAATACTACTAATAATTGCTCCAATAAATCAAATAAATTGCTTTAAAAAACCTGAACTTTTTTCCAGATGACTGATGCCCAATGACAGACAGAGATAGTATGATCAGGTTTCCGTAAGTTATTTCCATAGGACGAGGGATATCAGAATAGAGTTCATTAAAACGCCGAGTAGCGACTTCTTTTGAAAGTAATTTATCCTTCCAGTATTTCAAGAAATGAAGATTGACATAAAAGAATACCTACATATTTAGTTCAAATGATCTTATCATTGTGTCATGAATGCTTCTTTCGGCGAAAATTGCATTAAAAAATAGATATGATATTTCGATGATACAACAAATGTAGGAGACGTAAACAAATATTTTATTCATTTTCACAGGGATCATAAGTAACGAAAAAATATCGAGCTACTTAGTTACCGTGAGGTAGCTAAAGGTAAGCGGCGGCAATGTAACCCAAATGGCTGTAGACTCGTGTCCCACCTTGGGCAAGGATAATTTTTTCGTTTTCGGATTAAACATAGCATTAAGTTGGATTAGGCGGTGCGATACTATCTTAGCAATAGAATCACCTTAAACCTAAATTATGCTTCTGTTATAAATTATAAGTTAATATAGATCATGACATGAATCAATAATAGTATGGTATGTAGTAATATTAAACCTTTAACTCATAAGTAGCTGTAGGAAATAATTTTGGATTGTAACTTGTCACTAATTTTAATGTTTTGAATAAAAGAAAATTAATAATTGAGGCCTCAAGCTAAGTTACGAGCTAAGAAGGAACCTAAATATTTTAAAATGCAGAAATCATAATTTATTTCATCCATTCTGAATCCTTTTTCGATTTTCAATCTAATAAATACATTTTAAAATTCTGGTATTATAGTAAAATAAATCAGTTTCATTTAAAAAATCTGCAGGAAACACAACTGTGACGACTTCCGTTGGTTGATAAAAAAGTAACCTGTTCCAAAGAGAACAAGAAATGATGGATGTAAATGACGCAAAAAGTTGATTGGTGATTGATTCTTCAAGTGGAAAAATTCCAAAGACATATTTCTGATTTCCCAACAATATCCCGATGATGGAAAAAAGAAATGCTTCAAGGACGTGAATTGTTACGATTCCCTTATTTTAATTTCCACCTGATTTGTATTCAGAATGTGCGCCCATCATCTACCATACGATCCAGCCTCCAATTAATATCAAGATTAGTCTTAATTAAGGTTGAGGTTGATCATACATACTCCCATCATAAACATGCTAGTTTTCAAACTTAAGATATATTTCAGGGGCTCACCTTGTTTCTTAGGAACAATGTGGGTAAATCGATATAATCTAACCAATATTTATTCTAAGACATTCGATACCTATGCCTGAGGCTAAATTAGAAGCATCGATCTACATTTTTTGGGCTAATATCCGTATCTGGTTTGGGATTGGTGTGGTACTCAGATTCAGATTCCACAAATGACCTCATGATTATTATTATTGTTATAGTAATTGGACTATTACTTCTAAGACCTATGCGTATGCTACTTCAAAGAGGCCAAAATCTTCAATGCATAGATGTAGTTATGATAAAAATTCGCTCTTTTTATATATTAGTATCTTCAAAAACTTCAAACAATTTTTCAGCTACCAAAAACTTACGAATAAAAGATCGAGACAGCATTACTCTTGAGTTATGATGTAACTATGGGGTGTCAGGTTGATGTGGTGGATAGAGCAATGTCCTCCCATCCTGAGAGGCCGGGTTCGAATCCCGGCACTGACGGATTTTTCAGTGGCACATAGGTACCTATTTTAGAGCCTTAAGGATCAGTACTCCGTGCGTCAGATGGGACGTAGATGGGACGTCAGATGGGACCCCCCTCTTAACGCCTTTCGTTAAGAGGGGGGTCCATTATTTCGTGAGGCGTTTAGGGGGAGGAAGGGGTCGAGCTGAATCTCACCTAATGTTGGGGAGAGGGGGAGGTCTCGGCAAATATCTCGTATTTTTTTCCGCAAAAAACAGTGTAAAATTGCGAGAAAACTGGGTTAATTACGTAAAACATGATTCACCACTAAAATATGGATAAATCCTGCACAATAATATTTATCGCGGTTATGCGAACGTCATGCAGTAGCACAGTAGACCCTCGATTGTTTAGCCGCCACCGGGCAGCCAAACGCGCGATTTTCTCATTGTGATTCTAGACTACGTTCTTAGTAGTCTTAAATACTAGTCTTAATTAGTCTTAAATAAAAATTAATTTGCAAATTATAATTGTTTTTTAAATAAATCCAACGCAATCAAGTACATATTAACGTATTTACACTAAAAATACGCATTTTGAAAAATCTCATGTGAGATTAGGGGGGGAAGGGGTCGAGCCAAATCTCACGATTTCTCACCAAGGGGTAAGGGTCGAAAAATCTCCTCACGTAATTAATGGACGCCCCCTAATGTCGTCGCCGGGTATCTCTCTAATCCTCTCTCCCTCCTTTCCCTGAAAACTCCTACCTTTACGTAATTACCTTCAAGTTACCTTCCTCCCTGGCGCAAATAACATAAGTTGCTACTCACCTCCCCGAAATAGCTATAACAACAACAATTTATTTAACTTTTACTCAATATGATTGATTTGTAACGTGTTACCTAACTGGCCGCATCTCCATTTCTGAGGCGTATGCCAAAAGGAGAAAACGACACCTCAAACGTGCCACGTTCGGCTTCCTGAGTCCCTCAACGTATTTCGGATCCTCAATTTCAGCCGTCCGCAGGAAAGAATGATGAATCTCCTTCACGAAGGAGACAGGGGCCGCAGACAAGAGGATCATTCTTGCATGACCTTGCGGCCTAACATTATGGCATGGACGTCGTGGCCGACTCAAAGCGCCCTCGACCTTCGCACCTCCCCACTTCCCCCCCGGAAACGCAACGCCTCGAAGAACTGCGAGTGGGAGCTTGTAAAACACACGGACTGAAACGTTGAAGGTGAAGCAAGAGCAGCTGAGGAAAGGGGATTAAAAAGGTACGAAGAAACGGATGAAATGCGGAAGGCGTTTGAGATGGGAGGGTGATCTGTAGAGGAAGGGGATGATGAAAGGAAATGGAGAAGGGGAGGCTTGTTTGGGGCAGAGTATGAGGGTGGGGGGAGGGTCCAACACGGAAGGGATGACGGGTACAGGGAGGGAAGAGGGTGTCATAAAACGGGGTGGTGTGGGGTCGCTTTCCTTTGACGAATGGATTTCTCTCGAACCCCAGGAGACCGACTCCCTCTCCCCACTCCCCCGTCGCTCGCTTTTAACTCCCCCTTCCCCGACACAGACACAGTTCTCCTCTCCACTTACGTCGCCGACGCCCTCCCCCTCGAAATCCCCCTCCTCCCCGAGCAACTACTCACTCAAATCCAACCCTACTCCCTTTTCCCTGCCATCCAAACCCTCCACCCACCCCTGGAATCCACCCTTAACCTACAAATTAATAACGCGATGGAGTTTGAGGTTTTATCGGGCTTTCAATTTGGAGGCGATGGAGTTTACACTATTACCCAGCAGGGGTTGAGGGTGGGCTGGAAGACCCCTCTCGGGGGGTGGAAGGTTGCGAGAAAATTTTGAAGGGTGAGAAGTTTGGAGAGGGGCGAGGAGTTGGAACAGGAATTTGGAGCGGGGCTTATGGGCAGAGCGTGGGGGAGAATATTGCGAGTGTGAGAGGCGCGTCGGGTACATAATTGCAGGGTGAACGGACGGCAATAAGCCTCGACATGAAGTGTTTACCGTAACTTTAGAGTCATCGACATGTATTTACAAGAGGTCTCGAATCTCGGTTCTTGCAGCATACAAATTATAGTAAAAATAGGGTAATATATTCACTAATTATACGATTTACACTAGAGTTCACACTACACAGGAATAAGACAAACGACATAAAAATTTAGTAAAAAGTTGTTAGTAGCGAGCGGGGTCGAGAAGTGGACGTTAATGTCAATCGTAAAAATTATAGAGACTGGTGGGAAACATATAAACACCTATTATGTATCTAGTACCGGGGAACCGAGTTGAGCTCGGTATCATTTTTAAAATTAATAATTTTAGGGACCATATGAAAAGGAAATCAAACTAATTTTCAATGAATGTGAAAGTATAGTTCATAAATAAAAATGTAGAAGCAATATCTTTAAATATTTGAAATTAAATAGTGTTTTAGAAAGAAATATTGCAACCATTTATGCCGTTAGGAATATCCAATACATGTTTCTTCTGCACCAATTTTTATTGGTTTACGATTGACGTCCGTTTTCTTTTAAATCTTTGTCTTAAATTACTTCAAATGTATTTGCCGAGGATTTTTTGTCGTTAAAAGCAGCTACAAACAATTTTTTCGCAATAAAGTACCGTATCAAATTCCATTCATAAAAACTATTGTTCGTGAGTCAACACCGACACATTTATATGTTTCACCATGGGCCTTACGTATCGTAATGTGAAAAAATGGTGTAATGGGAAATTGATGTCCTTGTACATATGACTCCTACAGCCAAGATTAGCAAAGTTATTCTTAATAAATTTGCTAATCTTGACTTAATAACTTTATTAATAAGCAAAGTTATTTTTAATAACTTTGCTTATTAATAAATTCTTTATGTAAATTTTGGCCTGATTTCTCTCCGGAAGCTAATTATTTTCACTTTGATGATGCATTTTCATTATTCAAAAACCCTAGATCTAGCTACATTTCAGAGCACTTTATGCATAAGTATACCTATATTTCGCAAAAGCATCATTATCATGGGTCAAATATCCTCAGATTTTTTCGACGTAGCTCTTCTATCGGCAATTTTTATACGTAGAGTAAGTAATTTGATACTAGTATCATGGGAAGTTTTAAGATAAGATTTGACGTTTTAACACACAAATATTAGGCGATTTATAATATAGGATTATATACTACACCTATTAAGTATCTATCATATACCAATTATAGATATACAAGGAAATTTATCGTATTGTGAGGTAATTAAAAAATTAAGCCATTTAAAAGTGATATACGAAGATGAATTAAAATACTATTAAAAATCACTCTGCCACTACCACATGAAAAATTTTAACTTCACAGTGCGATCAATAAATTTCAACGTATTACGATGGTCAAAAAACCAAAAAGGTCAATAATAGTTCAATTTTTCCGCCAAGCAACAGCATCGCATGATAGTTTATGCCACCCAGAATATACAAAATCTAAACCAAAGCAAATTTGAGACCACTACTGCCAATCTCCCATTCACATAATCAAAGTTGAATAATTCCTCTGACGAAAAAAAGAGCAGAGAGGGATTACATTTGAATTTGGATAAATTGCTATGCATGAGACATTATTCGTGCAATAATCTGTATTAAAATTTCTCCGACTGCCACAACTAGCGACATTCATAATAAGACCTTTGGACGACGTTCCTTCTGGAAAGAGTCCAACGATGGTAGGGGAGAAATGTGGGAAGAGGAATGGGAAGTGAGGGAAAGGCGCCGGTCACCTAAATGAAGAGTGGTTAAGTGTGAGGGTCGATGGGAACGGGTCACAGGAATGGGGAAGAGGGGGAGATTAGGACGCCTAGATGGACGGCGAATCGAGATGGAAAAGGAGACGAGGCGAGGCGTGCGACGGAATTTCCGAAACGAATCCAGGTACCTGCGTTCTCTCCATCCTCTCGGAGAGGGGACATGCCTGCCGACCCACACATCTCCAGCCGTAGGGAAAGAAGAGTTCGGCGGCGGCAGAGATGAGTGAAGTGGGGGAAAGAGGAGGGCTTAAGGAGGAGGGTGGGGAGACTGGCCAGTGTAGAGAAGCAAGAAGGAAAGGGGAGAATATCGGGCGCGAGCCGTATCAAAGATTCAGAGGTTTTGCGAACGAAAAGTCGGGAGAGGATCGGCACCCCGGAGCAGGGACCCTGCGATCTCAGACTACTTCCCACACCCTCCCATCCTTCCACCTCCTTTCACCCTCGCCTAACCAACTACGCACCTATCCCCCCGTAACCATAACATCCCCCAACCAAACCACTCCCTTTCCTTCCCCACTCTCTCTCTCTCTCCCTACCTCTCTCTACCAACCCCACCGGGAACTTCCCATCCTCATCGCAACTTCACCGGGAAAAAAACCTATGCCACCGGTTTCTCCAATTCCGACGGCAAAAGTGATTTGATCGGAAGCGGTGCGGGTCCGTGTGGGCGTGGGGCGGGAGGAGGGGGTAAGGAAGGGGGGAATGCCAGGTTTTTTTTAAGCAAGAGGAGGTTTGGGGGAGGACGAGGGAGAAGTATGCGAGGAGGAGTGGGAGTGATTGCGGGGTGGCGGGAAGGGGGGAGAAATTGGAGATGGAGTGATCGTCATAATGCAGAGAATTCGACGAGAATTCCGACCCACCGCCCGTACAGCTAGGAGGGGTTGAATCGGTGTTATGGGTTGAGGAGGAAAAGTAAGAGGCGAGAGAGAGGACTGGCGGATGGCAGAAGAATTTCTGAAAGCGATGGCCTGGGAGGGGAGGTTCAGAGGATAAGAGAAGTTAGGAGGGCATGAAATGCATTTCTGAAGAAGGCTTTTCAAGATAGCCCCGCGATAAGGCGATCAGGTCATCGGTACTGGTTTTTTCGGCACTCCGAAGTTATTGGATTACACATGTCCCAACAAGGAATCACTCCAGGGAGAAGACCGTGAATATTTCGAAGGTCATCAATTACGCTCAGTTGCCAATAGACATTCGTCATGCCCCAAGATGTAGTTTGCTTAGCTTCTGCTCAAGAGCTTCAATAAAACTTATCCCGAATATGATAGTTGCATTATTAGTATTCAGTATTAGATAAATCGATCCAACACGTTGAAAAGTTGTGATTGGAGTATTACATTCAAAAAACTAAATCGGGATATCTGACTTTACCAAAGCTAATTTAAAAGCAGAAATACGTTCAATTGAATCTGAGAAACACCACATAGCGCAGAGATTTAACCAAAATTAATCCTAAACATCAGTAGGACGTAATTACTTAATGGCCTCTACTGCCTCAATTTTGGATAACTTGGGACTGAGGGCGCACCCATATTTCACAATTCATGAACGCAAATAAGTACAATCCTATAATTAATGGTAAAATAGACCGGAAACCTCGGTGGCCAGGTTGGTAAAGTGCATGCCTGGCTATAAGCGAAGGCCAAGGGTTCGAATCCAAAATCGTAATTGATTTCGGCGTTGCACTAAAATTTCACGGATCATTGAAGTTCTACTTACTTGATTACCAGGATGAGGATAACTGTCCCTTCTCGGTCCTTGAATTTATGGAATTTATGAAAAACGGCTACAAGAACAATACCGGTCGTGTTAACCGGCAACGGCTAGTGTCATGCGACCGTGTTTGTCAGGTCAGTAACATCGTCTTGATAAGCTCCGTCTTGATAAACCAAAGGCTATGCGATCGAATGGAGCCTCGGATATGATGATGTTTATTTTCTTCATAAAATTAAGGTTCAGCTGGAGAACTGCAAACCCCAGTTCTGCAATGAAATAACCCGAACAAGCATCGGAACTAAAACCTCAACTTCATTGAGTAACTTCACATATCCAGGATGCAACTTGCAGCAGGCACGCATCCAAATCGCGCGTGCATCGATTGAGGAGTGGTGTATGAATTCCCAACGGGTTGACTGACGATTCCCCTAAGTAGGCACCACGTTGCTTCTCCTCCCACCCCACGCACCTCCTCCTCCCCCACAGCCACAGGGCGCAAATCAATGGAGTGGAGTCGAGGAATAGAGTCAGTTTGTTAAACTCATCGTTACTCACTACGGTCATGGACGGCATTGCAAGCCAGCCGTGTTGGCAGGTTGGTCACGCGCCCGCTTGGGATTTATGCTTGTCTTAGGATTAATCTGAGGAATAAGTTCTGCTAGACGGTGCAAAATAAACCCAGCAGTCAGAGCTCCTCAAAACTAAATACTAGTAGAAAATTGCCAAACGAATTGCGCTTATGCCATAGTGGTTTTCTCATATACACATATACTGAAAGTGTTTATGATTAAGCTTTATCTATTATTCACTTCTTTGATTACCACGAGTTTATCTACACACATGCTATATTTTAATATTTAACTATCCATATAAAAATTAATAAAAAGCTTTGTATTTGAAAAGCATATTGGTCACAATTAAAGATATGCTAAGCCGCCACATAGATCTTAATTTGGTGCCCTAACTTCTGAGTTATCCACTTAATAAATGTAAAAATGCTTTAAAACATTCATTCTACAGACTGATACAGCAATATGCATAGTTTTCATAAAGAGAACCCTTTCTGATGAATACCGATGAATACTCTCACCCAAAAGATGGCTGACGAGTAAAACAGGATAAGACAATCGTACTAGTAGACTTGAAATATTTTTCTTCCCGCAAACGGTTACAGATCATAATGGGATATGTGAAAACCGAATAATTAGCTGTAATCTAAATACCCTTGTCTAATGTATTCAAAAAGGGTAACTCTACTGATATTAAATGCTGTTGCGTACCTACCTAATGGGAATCATACCTTAAGGAATTCTAACAAATGCTTAAACCATTGAAAAAACTTTTGTTCCTTCATAGTCACTAATACCTCAGTTGCGGGTGCCACATGAATCTATAGCTAACACGTTTCTCATATTACGCCTTAACATCTGGACAATAATAAGATTTTTAGCATATAATCATAGTGCTCGCTTGCTGATGAGGACTTTCGAGAGGGCAAGCAGTATACTATGGAGACGCTGAAACAATTTTCCAAAAAACCGACGCACGTGCCACACAATATTCCCATACTGCCAGGGTTCTCTCTCACGCCTTTCCACCTTCAACTTTCCCTTTACCTGTTTGCCCTAGTGAGCAGAAAAAGTGGGACGGGCACCAGCCTTCAACGTGGACCTCATCAAGGAAAAGAGGCAGGAAGGTGAAACACGCCGAGAGCCTGGCGCGAAGCAATCGATAAAAGAAAAGCGAAAGAGGGAAGAAAAAATGTAGGCTTCGGAAACCCGATACACGAGTAAAAAAAAGCGAAATTATAACTTAAAAGAATTTGATTTGTGGGTTTGTCGAATACAGGTAAATGAATTTTATCACAGTAAAAAGTATTTAAGCATTATTTAATTGGTAGTAGCTAAAGGGTCACTTTCCGTTGACCTATAGTCTCTCAATAATTATTTTAGACTTTTAACTAGACTGTTGACCACCATATTGCTCGCCTATAGCATGCTACTAAACATAATTTATTAGGATTTAATATAAATATGACCTTAATTAATAACCCTCAGGAGAGTCTCATAATTCTCCATTGGGTCAGAAGATGATATAGGTACTTTACTTTATTGATACGGATATATTTATAAAGAAATTATCGCTTTGAAACTTTTCAGGATAAAACAGATTATTAAAGCACTAGGCAATGGAATGAGTGAGAGGCAAGTCTGTTATTACTATTTTTAGTGAATATCATGGACGGTGCATATTTTACGCGGTAATCGGTATCAATATAAGTAAAAAAATTCAAAATCGGAGCAGTAAGAAGTAAGGAGAACCTGAAAATCATATTCCTAAATTCACTGATGCGGAAAATAAAATACACTTAAGAAGTAAATAATAGCAAAAAATGGGATATGCAATGAACCTTGGCAATGGTTAGTTTCATACTCCTAATTTCTCATTCCGGTGCAGATTTCGAGCAAATTGGTGTTCACCGAGTATTTACATTCAAGTTTTATTATGTTTTTGCGTGGGTTTCATAATGAGGTATCAAAGTCAACTACATAATCAGCAGGAAGTTTTCTAGCAACGTTGCAAACACTATATTTATGAATCTGCTCATTCAATGTGGAAATTAGTTAATGACACTGTGAAAGTGAAATGATATAA
The DNA here is from genome assembly GCA_933228895.1 of Platycnemis pennipes. Taxonomy (NCBI): domain Eukaryota; kingdom Metazoa; phylum Arthropoda; class Insecta; order Odonata; family Platycnemididae; genus Platycnemis; species Platycnemis pennipes. The sequence continues at coordinate 120,381,665 of OW121850.1, forward strand.
TAAACAACAGTATAAAAACCAACAGTTTTTCTGGGACCAATGAGGCATAGCTGGCACATTAAAGTTCATCACTACTTCCACACAACAAAATATTATTCTAACCTAATAAATAATATATGAAATTAAATTACGGGTTTGAGTCAACTCTTTCCAATTATATACGCAAAGTTAATCAAATACCTTTCTCATTATTCAACAACGGAAGTACAGAACTGCACTTCATGCCTATCCTTCCATAATCATACCTAAAACTGGCAAACGACCTATTGACTGGCACAAGAGGTATCGGAACGAGTTTTTCTCCCGGATGTTTTGTTATAAATTACGAAATATTTTCGTAAAGTACATAAAGTTGGCACGAAGGAAGACCGGTTTTAAAGATGAAAGCTATTTTTTTATTTCGCTACCCATGAAATGGCGATAAAGATAAAAAATCTGATTGGCCAGATATTTCTATACTCTTATTCGACAGGGTTTACTACTCAAACCGAATTATTTAATGAGATACAGCGTACGTTTCCGACTTCTTCTCGAATGAAAGAAAGTATTTGGCATATAACCCAAACTTAATTGAATATTTTTGCGACGTCTTTATGTATTCCTTTTGGGAGAAAAATGCTCCCTAGTATTAAAGATTACTGAAATAATAATGACTTTAACCTTAATATTAATAGGCTGACATTATATAAATATTCCAACCACTGAACAGCTCGAAACATTCTCTCGCTTCTACGTTGAAATAACTAGGTGAGCTGCCTCTTCCAATATCAACTTGTCAAAAGTCAAATGAGATAAGAAAACAAAGCGATTTGTAAAAATATAAACGAGTAACTTGTTCTCTGACGTTGGTAGATTATCAATCACATTTGATATGTTATGACTCAGCAGATTCAATGTGCTGTATTGCTATGTTTAAAACCTAAAACTTAACTGACTTGAGTTTCAGACACGATAAAATGTGGTCACCAAAATTTAGAATTCGGAATAATCCTTATAATTCCGAATAATAATTCGTATTCCAGAATTGGAAATTTAAGTAAAGAAGCAGCGGATGGTAACGAAAAACGAGGGAATACAGCAGTGAAGAGACTTGGAATGAAAGTTATTTAACGAAAGAATTTAAAACCTGGTACCAATATGTGGCAATTTTTTTTTCCTGTTGCAGTATTTACTTTTAAAATCTCAGTCTTAAACTGATGCTTAGCCGATTTCCTATGGAGGGAAGGATCATACGGGTAGTGTTTAACTACATTTACGAAAAGGTTGGTAATACTTATGGCATGGCATAGTTCCGAAACCTTTTAACATATACTATGATAAAATTGATTTATGCCAAGAAATAAGTCTCTTTTGTAAATTGATAAATGATATAGTTCCTTGACATATTTCGAGATTTCTGTAAAATTCAACCGATTCCAATGTGTTTTGTATTTTCTTCTTTTTTGTTTTGTTTCCTCTGTAATTGTTTGCCCTGCATAATGTTGAACTCTATTAATAAATAAATAAAACCTAGACAAGGGGGAAAGAGAATTGGAGGTTCATAGATTTTCTTGGAGAATTAACTGGATGTAGTCGGGCATTAACCAGGTGCGAAGTCCGACAAGACAACATCTAGAATGGAAGTTATTGATGGCTCTCGAAAGGTGGGTTTAAAGGAGGATGGATAGAGTACAAATGACAAGGGAAAAGAGAAACTCTTAGATGATGAGGGGAGAAAGAAATTCGGGAGGAATATAGGTGGCAGAGAGATGGAGTACACAGCAAATAATTAGGGGCATTTAGATTTGATGGTGGATAGAAAAGGGAGAATAGGGAAGACAGGAAGAGCGAGGAAAGAGGTAAACGAGGAAGAGCGAAAGAGAGAGGAGGAACTTAAAATTCAATGAGGGCGGGTATCAAGCATGCGTATATCAGACATAGTGTTGGGAAGTATCGGGAATATGATACAAGGAAATAGCATTGGGAATGGAACACTACAGAAGAGTGGGGGATAAGAATTGAAGTTGAGTGCAAGTAGGCACTCCATTAATGCCTACACTATTCGGTACTTCGAATAAATAAAATACATCTCTCGGTATGATGAGTCACCGACATAAAACTGAGTACGATTTATCAAAAATCGATCTTTTATTGGTAAACTCGTCGTGGTAATGCATGAGAAGTTGCTGCATGGGGAGATCCTACTTTCTTATCTTTCAGATAGAGCCGGGTGACCATCATATGAAGTTGAGGTAAAAAGCTTGCCAATATGAAGATCAAGTCAGTGAAGAAACTTCTTGCTTCTTCCGAAAAATTACGCAGATTTGCAGAAAAATTGTGCTGTTAGGACTTGCCTCGATGGCTGAATGAATTCTTATATTTGGCAACATTTTAACTCACAAAGGAGCAGAAGAACCAGTATATAACCGTAGCAAGACGGAATCAGCACTCAACGTGAGTTAAATAAAGACTTAGTGACGCTGACAGAAACGTATGAAATAAGCACCAACAAATCTTATATAATGGACATTTTGAATCCTAAATTACACTTTACTTTACATACTGATTTTACACTCGTGAACAGTACAAACGCGCGGTCGGACCCGCTTTCCCATGGATACTAAATGTGGATGGATACTGAATCTTACAACTACTGGAGAAAACATACTAGATATCAGCTTTTGATACATATCTTCCTTAAAATAATATCAAGAAATAGTGTCCAATTCGCTTAAAAAGGCTCATGCACTCTGGATTAGGAATAAAAACTACAGTGTCAGGCTTGCCTAGGGTCAGGGTGTTTTTTTTCACTTCTAAAAAGCAAGTACCGTTACAATTAACCAGTTGACAAGTACCCATTTCGGTTTCGAAGATTAGGTCAGAAAAAATCTCGCTTCTCGGTTTCATGATTTCTGACGCTTTCCAGTAAAATTATGGAAATGTATTTTTTGCAGAGAAACGGTAGGCATTCCCGGTATTTAAAACCACTTTCGTCAGAGCGCCTGACTTTAATTTTAAAGACCACTATTCTGCACTCCGCTGTGTTCTTCCTTGCGCACGCGCCAATTCTTACTATCCGACTCAGAAGTGACGACGCACACCTTGTGTTGCTTAGGCTTCGTCCTTTCTTGCGGCCGGCCTAGTCGCGGGTGGGCGATATACAGAAAAAAAGAACCAACTGCGTTTTCCCCGCCTTGCTAGCACACAAAACGAGAACAAGAGAACACCCAGCTCCTCCCAGCGGCCGCCGCGGAACTTGTCGACCCCAAGGAAGGGGGATGGGCAAAACCGAAGGCACCCACCCCTTACCTCACCGATCCCTCCCCTCCACCGCTTAGGGCGGGCACCGTAGACACCCGAAGCGGGGTCGGAAACGGCCGAAGTCGGCGGGGAGAGGATACAGAGAGGGTTGGATTCGGCCAGAGGGAGTGGGGAGGGATGGGAGAGAGAGGTGTTCGAGGAGTGGGGGACGAGAGCCTTACGAGGGGGTCCGAAAGGAGGGGGCAAGATCGGGGAAGGAGTGGGGGGAGGTGAGATGGGGGTGGAGTAGGCAGAGCGCTGACACCCCAGCCACGATTCCCGTGCATTATTTGATGTGCGCACTCATAACCGCGTGGGGTGGTGATTTGGTGGGGGGGAGAGGAAAGGTATAGGGTCCGGAGAGAGGGGTGAGGCAAAAGGTTCCGTAGGGGAGGCGGCGGAGGGGGGAAGAAAGAGCAAGCCGAAGGAGGGGGTGGGGTGAGGGACCGAGGGAGGGGGTAGGTACGGGAGGGGGAGGAGGGGGGCGAGGAGGGCCCCCCCTGTTCCGAGCGCCGTATACCGCCGTTGACTGACGCGGGCGACGGACGGGTTCGTGTGGCCAGCGGAGGAGCGCTGTGTGACCGGGAAGAGTGTCTGTGTGCATGCAACACGGTGGAAATCGGGGGCGGAGGATGGGACGGGATATCGCCGCTCCCCGCGTGCTTTCGGGATATTTTGTTGACAATTAGTCACGAAGACGTGACCCGGAGGAACCGAGCCAGACACGCCGTTTCTCGTGTGTTGACACATCGAAGACTTGTCTCCAATATTTTTCTTCCCACCGGTCCTCAAGAGTGTTACACCTTCCCGATTCCGGCCACCTAAACATTCCCTCCCTCAAGATTAATTTCTCCATCTTCGCCCCCTTTATTGTTTGAAAATTTTTAAGTTTCCACCCTCGAAAAAATCACCCCGAGCCGATCATCTCCGACGGAAAGGGGGAAGAAGATTCCGGAAGAGATTCGCCGAGGAGGGACAGCCGAAGAGAACAACGCCGGCGGCAAGAGGCAGTACACACACTCCCGCCTCTCCCCTTGCACATACAATAGCACCTTTTTTATTTTCGCCGAAAAAAAATAGATCTCCCCCGTCGGCACATCTCCCTCCCACCGCCCTCGCCCGTCCCGAAGAAACTCTCGGCCAATCGGAGGGAAGGACGGGAGAGGACGGGGCGGGATTCTCAACGTCATAACCGGCCACTCCTCATATTGATATCCATAAGCTAAGAGTCCTGCGCAGTCGGCCATGTGGCCCGTTTAAGGTCACACCCACCGCCGGCGGAGAGGGAAGGCAGAGCCGAGCCGATCGAGACGCGAGCTGCCGCCGTCGCACTCCGAGGGGGAACACGGCAAAGCCGAGGAAGGGCACGCGACCAAGGAGGGCCGCAGTCGTCGCGCGCGGCGAAGGAGAAGGGAAGACGCCCAGGCGAAGGAAGGCGCCACACGAGGCAACAATCCCGACAGGGCTCTGCGGGACTCCTCCGTCCCGAGAGCGACCAAGTTACACAATTCCCCCGTGCTCCCGTGTTGTTGTCTGTGACCGTTCCTGCTTCTCCGTCTCGCACAGGGGCCGAAGAGAGACATTTCGGGAGTCCTAGCCGCCACGCGGACGGTCTCGGTGGAGATGGATCGCGGAGATTGAGAAGTTGAAGAGGTTGGAGGAGCGCGTGTGCATGTGTGTGTGGTGAATTTGTTCGCAAAAAGAGAAGGGGGGAAAGGATTGATTCGCGAGGCGTGGACCAGAGGACATGCGGGCGTGGGATGGTGGATCCGGGAACCGGGAGGGGGTGGGGGGAGAGTGTCCAAAGGGGTTGTGATCACGAGTCGCGCTACGGTGCACGCTGGTCAGTGATAACAGCAGCCGGGCGTGTGAGCGGGAGGAGGGCGGGGGGGTCGAGGCAAAAGCCGGCCCTGGAGAGGAGGGGGGACTGGTGCGAAATCCGACGTCAAGCAATCCTCTGCCCCCGAACGAATCTGTGAAATACGCGGAATAATGAATTAACATTTGGGAATCAACACTGCAAGACATTAGGGACGGTGCAGTGTTCACGAGACCCGCACAACACACACGCAAACACAAACACCAAGCACGCGGACACAAAGAGTGACGCTCGAGAAAGTTGGAAGCATTCCGTCTGGCCAAACAGAAGGCTGCTTCTTCATGTGACAAAGCGTTATCACCTGCTTCACACCCTCGCAACTCAAGATCTCATCGTCTCGGAAAGAAGAAAAGGGAAGGGATCGTTAGAAAAAGTATCCTCCACAAGAGAGAAAAGAAAAGATATTCGGGTGGGCTGCAGACTTCCGAAAAGTTCTTCTGTTGTGAGGTGTGACTTCGAAAGAAGAGGGGGAGAGGGACGGCTGAAGATGTCGAGAAGGAAGCAGGCGCGGCCCATTAGGGTCCTGGAGACAGGGGATGGTTTCCCAGCATCGCCCCGAAATGGTGAGTGCATTCTCAATGTTCATTGTTTTAACCCTCCGGCTAAAATAAACGTGGTATGACCCGGTGAAGTGTGAGCCTTCACTAAGCGGAAGGACTAAGACGCCCGGCGGTGTATGCCGGGGAGGCCCGGCAATTGCTTGGCCGACCTCGGCCGGTCGACGGATCCGTTTCTCCGCTAGTGCCCTGATGGCTAGGCACTAGCGAGGCAGCGTGGTTGGGAAAATCATTTCTCAGTGCCTACATTGTCTGACTTTAGTACTTGTTCGCTAATTGTCTCTAAGTTTCTTTCATATCTATCACTTTCTAGTTCCGCTAAATGGCTATCATTCATCAAAGAGATAAGTAGGTATGTTATTGTCTTCCGCTAGGGCCAGGAGGTTTCGAATATCGTCCGTTTGGGCATTTAAACATCGGTGTATTTTATTAGATACGTGATGTTGTTGGGTTGAAAGTTCATTTCCTACTGAAAATTCATAAAAAATTTCCTTCGTGACTAATAAAAAAAATTCTGTTTCGAAAACTGAATTGTTTCCTGCAGGCGGAAACTATTACCAAGTGCGATAGGACTGATGGAAATATCATCGTTAAAGGCAACACAAAAAGCATGGTTTCGCTATTTACGCCCACCTGTCAAACTACACCTTCGTCATTTATGAATGTCTATTTCTCTATTATATGTTGCGATATACGCACACACTTGGCATTGAGCTGACGTGAGGATAGTGACAGCATTTAAAAGTTAAAAGAGCGACCCTTTTCTTTAAAACTGTTCTTTGTCGTTGCCTTCATTCCCACACTTCATTTACCATTAAATATCTCCAGAACTTACCATGCGCTAACGCTAATTTAGACGCGCGCCGGGACTTTCATCCGGCGACCAAAGAACCTCTCGATCCCCGATGGACTCCGAAAGCGACTCCACCAGTTTTAAGTCCCAAAGCTTTTGCCTTAAGTGGTCAGCGGCACGAGCTACTGAGAGTAAATACATACGTGCTCCCTATTTGCCTTACAACGTCTCTTATAATACTCAAGACGAGATAAAGAGTTTGGGTTGGCGTTATCGTTGTCCTGGGGGAATCAGAAGCATTCTACCCTTAATGATGACAGATTTCTGATGATATTAGTTCCGGTTGCGGTCATTGACTTCTCTATCTCTATTTGTAGATTACTATATGATTAGGTCGGTATGGAACGATGAATAATTGTCTCGACTTTATTATGATGAAACATGTTTCGTTTTTCGCCAGTCAACCTCTCGAAATTTAGAAATGTTCACTCATACCGTATGATAATACTGATTAAGTCTACTTACTTACACCGCTTTAACATTCCGTTGAATGAATAGGTGCTGAAATAGTCTGCACTCAGTTGCGGAACAAAGACAAGATGCATCACCCTCAATCGCCGAAGATTTTTACGAATCATCATGTTAAGTCGTTTTGCGATGATATCCATGATTGCCTTATACAAAGATAGCTTCGAACTCTTTCAAATTACAGTTATAAATAAGAAACAACATTATCCGAAGTGAATAGCAATTGCAGTTACTACTTCGATTAAAATTATGGTTATCATGTTTAGCTTAAGACTTCCTTGAGGGTGTTTGCTTGGCATAAAATGATTGCTTTTTCTCTAAATTAATATAATTTTGCTTACTGCTTCCTCAGCTATTTTTGCAAAAACTAGTTAGTTATCAATTAAATCTCGATAACGCGGCGATTTTTTCATTTAGATAAATTATCGATCTTTCTTAACCTTTGGGGAATAGGAACATTGTTAATGTATGAGCGAATATCTTTACAAGATGTCAATCGGTGTAAATGTTGAGGAAAATGTAGCTCCCACATTCTGACGCACATTATCAATCATAGATTGTATCACCAGAACGTAAACAAGAAAATGGTATTTGAGGTATACTGGTGAAGTGAAATGTTGCAGTTTTCATTTTAATAGCTGCGCGAACGACACATTTTCAGAAATGATTTTGTTTTGATTTATTGAGAGAGAAATCGCGGACAATGTTGTTTCCACGCATTACAGAAGTAACGATTTTGAACGCAGAAGATTGTGGCTAATGGGGGCACATAATAAGTTTTTAAAAGGCATAAAAATGCTAACGTTATACATTCTGAAACACAATGTGCAATAGCTGCTGTATCTGCTTTCTGTATGATGAAGATTTCAGCAGTGTTAAGATTATAATGTTAATGCATAATTTTGTGAAGGTAAATCGTTTCAGAATCATACGTATTACTTTTTTTCCGTTTTGCTTCAAGCCCACATGCTGTACATAAGCAGCAGGACGCAAAAAGTTCCAGGATTTAGCTTTGCATGCAATCTTTACCAATTAAAAAATTGAAATTGTGGAAAGTTTTCATTGTGATGTTTCCATGAAAATGAACTCATTTAATAAATACGTTAACTTTGATGTAATCATGGAGTTTTGTGCCAAGTTAACAAAATACGCAGTAAAAACTCTGTGAACTCCGTAAGTTACCATGCGATTCTAATTAAATCAATTTGCTAGCATTAAGTACGCAAATCAGCCGTCTTTTACTTTTACATATCATTTTCTTTCAAGTTAAGCATATTTTCCCGCAACCTACTCTCCATGAGGAGCAATCATAGCCGTACGACCTATCAATCGAACATCTTTACTTGCCTGGTTCAAATTCTGTTTTGCAAATTGAAATCTCTCCACCAAACACAATACAGAGGGCATCATAGGCCTAAACACTTCGTTTAGAGTATTTTTATTGAGTACCAAAAAACACCACCACTTTCTGGATTTCCATCACGTTCGCCAACCCACAATCCAAATCGGTAGTACATTACCGAGCAAAATTGAATTTACTTAGGATATCAGGCTGAACAACATTAACATATAAATATTTAGGAAAACACATCAACCCTCCCAAAAGAGGAGCCTCGGGATATCTTTCGAAAAACATTATACATTTACTTTATTTCTTCGACAACAGCATTGATAGACGTTTATATAAGATTATCGTAGCTCTTTTTACTAACTCTCATAGTTGCTATTATGCTCCTTGCACGATATTCAAGTAAACCTCAAGTCACGAAGGAACATCTTCGTCGAGCACCTCTTAACTTTTTTCTGCGAATGAATACCGCGCACATAATACAACAATGTGACCTCACGCAAATCTGGGCGAAGAAAACTGTCGCGCTGTTCTCAAAATTTGACAGACAACGGGATAATCGCGATAATGACGCTTTCTAACACAATTTGTCTTGCAACCGACGACACACCCATTCTAAGGAAATGATACCGAATAGTGCAGGCGCCGATACAGGACTGTGCACACAGCTTTGATTTATAAAGCATACCATCCGCGACAAACAAAAATGAATCAAGTCGGGTTGGTGTAGTGGTTCGAGTACTGGCTTCGCGAACTGGTCAAGGCCCGGGTTCGAATCCGGACAGTGGAAAATAGTTTTCATTCGTAAACCGGCCCCTATTTGAGTGTTTTCCGGAGAACATCCCGAGTACAGTACTCCGTCCGTCGCATGGGACGTTAGGTAGTGGTCCCCGTTTCGCTAATAGCAGGCACTGGGTTTCTCTCCACCCTTCCTCATTTCCCCTCCATTCCGATCCTTTTACCTTCCCTCCCGGTCTGAGGCACCTATTAGTGCGGATACAGACTTGAAAACATAGATGAGCTGAGCAGCAATTTATTCAGCACCGATTCCACTCCTTTTGGTGGTCGTCGAAGACTTTGGTCGGGTCCTTATGCGTTCCTCGGGGTCGGGAAACAAGGGTGTCGTAGAAGGAAGAGAGTGGGGTAGTTTTGCGACCGGCGCCTCCCTCCTCACCCCCCCTTGCTATCTTCTCACAATAGAGAGAGGGAGAGGGCCTTCTCCGAGCGTCTTCCCCCTTTCCCACCACCGCCGCCTCCATTTCTATCTCGCGCACTTCGCCCGAGGACCCGCCCCCTTTTTTTCCAGCCGCGACAGAGGCGGGACCGAGAGTGCCGCTGGAGATGTTAAGCGCTCGTGCGTGCGGGAGCGTGATTGCCGTGGTCTCTCTCACGGAAGAGGCACACCCGCGCGCGCGTGACAATCCACGTGGGGTAGCAGTCGGCCCGGCCACGCCCCGAGGGCCGGCGCGGCGGCGGGGAGTGACGGCCCGGCCGGGGGCCCGGGAGTCCGGCCTCGCGGCGCGACGACGGACAGCGTCCGGCCGACCACAATTACTGCTCGAAAATCGCCATTTACTTCTATGCTTTCGTTTACACCCACCCATTGCTCTGCGAGTTAGGATTTGTCTTAGACGGTAGAATAAAACCTGAGTAGCTGAAGAATTGAAAATAAAATTATTTTTCTGCTACAACTGTGAGCCTATATATTTTTCAAGAACAAAATCACGGGAAAATAGTAAGAAAGACTATAGTATAAATGCTGAAATGTTGATTGAATTAAGAAAGGATAAGTATCAAAACGCAACTGAGCTAGTAATAATCTGGGAAGAATTGAGGACTGCAATTAACCGATCTTAGGATTAAAAATAATGAATGATACTTTTAATAGACTCTAAACTGTGGAATACTTCCTTCAATGTACTCTAATGCCGAAGCCGGGTTTCTCCGCGCTTCCTTTTCCCTTTCCAACTCCAGCCTAGTACCACTTCCTTGGGTCCATGACGCCTTCAAGTTTGGAGCAGACTGTAATCATTGATGATGATATTTCCCAAACGTGGTCAACAAGACGTCATCTCGGGACTGCCACTATTACAACCAGCAACGTAGTATCCGAGGCCTAACGTTAAAACTCAGGCTCTATCTATCTATCAGGCCTACCGACCAAATCAATGGGTATGGCCCAATTATAAAAATGTGACTTTGTGAAATTCTGTTTATGCAAGTGATCTTTGATAGCCTCCCGGTATACGTTCGATAACGAGAGATGACAATTCAAAGTAAATAAATTTGCCATTTGTATCCAAACTTCTAACTTCCCCTTTAGAGTGACAAACCATAAGCAGTTATTATTGCATACTAGTATTTTGTTCTTTTAGAACCGTCATAAATTCGTGGAGATTCTCAAACGAAACTCTTGTGCATTATCACGCTATATGAACGTCCATCCCTTCGAGTTCACTTTTCGGGTTTCATCCCTCTCGTAAGCTACCAACTCATTACGTTATAAAGTTCAAAAAGTAATTATATTTTTGACTAAATATAAAGCATTACTTTCGAAACCAAATTATGAAGTGCACATGTCTATGGTGTAAGAGGCAACGATTTAAAATGCCTAATCCTCCTCTTTTACAGCAAACTTTCGTTAAATTTCATTCGGGTATTTGCAGGCATATCAGAGGTCATGACATTAGTCGTCATAAGATTGTTCTTTGCCTATTACAAATTAACAGACAATTTTGTACATCTGGCAAAAGAAAACCTTTCAAATTGTTGACAAGCACTTTACCAATAACAACCCATTTTAAATGGTACCAAACGTTATTCATTTCAAAGAATTCCTGACAAGAAAATCGGGCTATAAAACAAGTTGCGGGTGGAGAGAAAAGTAGCGATAAGTTCTCTCAGCATTTGAAGAGTGAAATATCCCATCGCTGTCGCAAATAAATGCACCGAGTTTTATAATTCTGGCATTAGCGTCCGCTGGCAAGATACGCTTGCGTCTTACTCGCAAAATATGGGCCGAAAACACATTCCTTACGAGTCTTGTAAGTAGGTAGTTATAATTCCATTGTACTCATAATTCTCCGCGTAAATATTTGATAAAAGTTTTGTTGAAATTATAGTACGACGGAAAACACCCTTATGAGTAATTGCATAAATTCCTGTTGATCGAGTTAAAGGAAGGCGTAAGCATCAACAAAATATATTAACCCGATTTTCAACTTCAACTATTTAAATTTCCGCTTCGATCTTGTCACAAATACAGGCTCATAAGAATTATTTATTAAGGTTGATTTTAGCATGTGTTTCAATAATTTCCAACAATGGTGATAATCTTAAATGAATGTAAAGTTCGGGGTGATATATGTATTACTGGCCCTTGTTTGTGTCACCATCCTCGTAAAATACTATCAAGGCTGGTTCGAGTCCAACTGGTACATCATACCACAGCTTGCCTGGGCTTAGGTCATCACTTTCAAGTGTCAAAAATAATGCATTTAACCTGAAATTGTAATTTAAAACTATCTCCTCTCGAAACTGATGAAACTAACGAAATCCTTGAGACGCCCCTTCACAGATCTGCCAATCAGCGAATAAAGGTATGAGAATAAGGTTAAATATTTAGCACGCGAAAAGTTGGTACTTCATTTGTGAAAGTACCTACTTTGCAGGGTAACGATAGGAGAAGAAACATTACACCCATGAATTCCCATATTTAATTCTTCGCGGTAAAAATTTCCACCACGACAAAATGTTTAACATATCATTCTCCATTTCCAAAACCTTTCAAGTTTCACGCAACAATTAATTTAGCAAACCAAGGGACCCTTTGGAAGTATTACCAGATGAACTACTCCATAACCATCATTATTTACGGCTCTCACTGCACTTCTCCTGTTACGTAAATTGTTTTAAAATGATCATATTCAACAAACGAACGTATCTCGATTTGGTAGCGAGTTGTATAAAATGTTCTAGTAATTTTATTCGGAGAGTAAAGTGCCAGTTGAAAATATTGATGGTTACCGCATATCGCTTATCGCAAACGGGAAGGAAGACATTGTCTTCACATGAATCCATATCCTAGTGTCTTAATTTTGATTTGACGTGGTCACTGGCAATGAGTTTCTTTTTCTCACGATCATTAATCCCAGTGAGGAATGACTAAAAATATCCATCTCAATCAATTGTAGCTATTTCGTTATCATGGATGTAACTGAAATTAATATGGCAAGGATTTTTCTGTTAAAAATCTACGCTGGTAAAGCATTCTTAGTCATTTATCTAGGTATTTTGTATAACCCTGCGCATCAAATGTTGTCAGCATATTCAAAATCGCTGGCACGTCAGTGTGAGAACGAGAGATTCAAACTTCATGGCATCCACATGCTTTCCAGATCTTTTCTCAAAGTTATGGGAATGTAACATGAATACAGCTCAGAATTAGATATTCGCACCAGAGTTTTAAAGGCTTAAGTTACATAGCAGCTTGCGTGGCATTCATTGGGTCGGAACGAATCGGAAAACATACGATAGTATTGGGTGTCCACTCCTTGTTCCATCACAGCAGTCGCACGAACTTCACGATTCAATCACTCTCACATTCATTTTCAAATTAAATACATTACCCACTAGATTACTTCATTAAATTCCTAACGCCAATCTTTTACAAGATACCTAAGGAGAAACAGCCATTTTCGTACCTCGTAACAGTAATAAATATGAGACTTAACTACCTTCTGGTCCACCTATGAATGTAAGCGTGGAAGATCAGTGTTCTGGCACTAGTTACCAAGTTTTTAATGGAAGAATGGGAAAAAGGTTGCATCGCACATTAAGCTAGTCCAATTAGTTCGTTGCATGGCATAACAAAATTCACAAAACGGAACACAAATACGCAACTTCCAAATTAGTTCGACTAAAACATTAAGACCGAGTGAACGAATCTGCGCATCACTTTATCATATTTGCGGGCAAGTGCAACATAACAGGCGACATTATCTGCAGTAGGCGCATATTTATGTTATTTGCAGCTGTCCCTGAAACCGCCAGAGCACTTAATTGTAACCATAAAATCCATTTGAAGAGTAGAATTTCCCCTCAACGTAGAAAATAAATCATTAACTGCTGCAACGAGTATTTCCACCCTATGTCCATGGTTCATCACGAAGTAGTCATGAATTATCTCCTGATATTTCTTGACTCTTGCCTGAACAAATTTGGGAGACACGAGGATGTTTACTTTAATTATCTTATGCGCTCCCCAAACAAATCCCAATCCAGAATGATATGCGCAAGTTTGACCAAATTTATGAATCAGCCATATATTTACAGAGACAAACTATCCTACAGACTTGCCGTCGCCCGAACTTAGTTTCAAACAATGGATGCATTATGATTTATTTCAAATAATAATGTGATTAATTGCCTTCAGTAATAATGTCCGGCCGTTGAGGCGATATAATAATGTCGACGTTCCTTTCTTTGTCATGCACATCAAGTGACAGTGAAAATTTCGTTCATCTGCTACAACGTAAACTCATGAAAGTCGGCATGGTGCATGTGGTAATTAGTGTAGCAAAACTAGCTTAGAAATTGAGTAAGAAGACTAATAATTAATCAGGAAAGAAGTGCAAAAACCACGACGAAATGTGCGATAAGGTACAATAGTGATTCTCCCACCTTACAGTGTGGTCGTTACGGTAAAACAGAACTAGTTTTAAAGGCTCACTCATGCACTAAAACGAATATTAACAACATTAAAATACACTGTAATCAATCATTTACTATATCTGAGACTTGAATTTCTCAGTTATTGGTAATTCAATATTTAATCCATCGTGATTTCCGCTGGCATCAAATAAATCCGAAGCTAAGTTTTTCGAAAATACGAGAGTCAACAATTGTTTTCATTTGCACATCTTTTCGTGTAGACGAAAAAGATTGATTGTTCATTTACCAGCACAGAAAATGATCATAATGAAACAATAAAAGCAATTTCATCAAATGAGACTCCCCTCATAAAAACGACGGCGTTATTGACAGATTTGTATCCATTAAATTTCGACAAAGGGGAAGAGAAAATTAGCCTACGTGAAATTTAATTGGTAGGCTGAGAGCTTTTATGCCTAATTGAAGGTTGTCAGTAATAACTCTTTTGATCGCGAAGCTTCACGTGAAAACACTTTGGCGTCAAGTGAACCCATTTAAAATAATAATCACATCCACCTAAAATCTTTTAGTAAAAGCCTTAGCTCGGGGGCCGAATAATATCTTTTGTACAATGATTAAAAATACTCTCATGCAATGTATGTATGTAAATAATCTACAATGATTATAAAAACTCAAATTGGAACTTTGAGCATTTTTGAAATGCATCCTGTGGGTAAGTTATGAATTTTGAAGTAACATAAAAATACTAAAATACTTTCAACTAAAGCCCAAAGTTCTACAAACGTTACAACTATGATTTTCTTAACATTTTGCTTCGCCAATTTTACGTGTCAACATAAAGAAGAGGTACCGGGAAAAAAATTAATATTTAAAACGTCAGTTATATTACTTCCCTGCGGTAGTGACTACGGCGAGCGTCCTGAATTCAGATTCACTGTTATTCTTAGGATGTTCATAGGTGTCTACAACCTTATGCACTGCATCATATTTTTGTCATATTTAGATACACACTATTGTTTAATTATATTTGGAGTTACACCTAATATGCCATCGGACAAAATCTCTTATACTTCTGATTGTGCGAGTTCTGGCACCATCATATTCATCTTCATTAGACGTCTCAATTGAGATATAATTGGTTGCGCCATATTTGACAAAGATATAAAATTCAAATAGGAAAGCGTGAATTGAGCCATTTGCTGAGTTTGATTGCTTCCAATTAGTGAAACCTGCCAACCACCCCGCGACGCAATACATACCACAGAATGCAGGAAGTCACAAAACTTTTCAGATGAGTGCGTGACCGGGATTGATAACCCCGAATATCCCTCGTGCCGAACCCAGCACGCCACCATTAGGTTTCATCCGGATCGTGCAAAAATTAACCTTGCACGGGCACACGGAACTGCGAAACTGTACTCAACCAGCAACCTAACCGATTCCGATCGTGAAAACAAACCCGATCCATTAACACTTAAGGTCGCCTCCTCAAAACTTCCCCCATTCTTGCAAACCCCCCCCATTACCACACAAACACGGACACACTTTCCGCTCGCCGTTCCTCCCGTTTAACCCTTCCGCACCATCGACGGTTGATTCCCTTTGCACCCTTCACCTCCCCCCCCCCACCCAACCCTCCCTGACTCTCACCCTTCCCCACCGAGCACTCCCTCTTTAATTCCCGCACCGAAAAATCCCGAGATGCGGGAGTCGGCAGCTGTGCCGACTGAATCCTCCCTCCAATCGCTTCCATCACGCGCAAGCACGCCTTTCCTTCCTTTCGGTCTTCCCTTCCTTCCGCCCTCCTCCACTCTCGTCCACCCCCAAAACGACCGTAAAATTCGACGCCGTTATCTCGTTTTCTTCACCCCCTTCTTAAAATTGCGCTCGGACCGGCGAAACAATCCTTTTCCGTGTAGGAGTAACTATAGTGGAGGGGCGCCGCGGGATTACTCGGGAGGCGGCGACGCGCTCTGAGGCACCCCTTCACGCCTCCCTTCGGGTTACCTTCCACGGGACTAGCACCGCCCTCTCAAACGACCAGAGCTGACTCAGGATGGACTTAATATCGACTTATTATCACCGAACCTAGGCAAGGATTGAAGATCCAAGAGCGTTTTCAGATGCACATATGTAAGAAATTATTACACTGAGTAATCATTACCAATGGTCATCTCCCTCAAGAATGGTTTAATGCAGCTCTCCACTTGATTCTACCATCAGCTTGCCTATTCAGACTAAAATAATTATTGCATTTGATCTTTAGCTACCTTTATGCGCGACCTTTCACTACCTACTTAGAGCCATTTACTTAACTCGACGGATTTGTCTGTGGTTCTTCCCATACACTTACTCGTCAAAGACTGACTTAATAAACAAGCTCTTCTCAAGATGAAATCATATAGTTTGCTTTTTCTTCGTTTCACGCTTTTCATGAAGAATCTTTTTCTCCTATTCTCCGCTACTACAAGGGAAAACCGACCTATCTTACGTCCGATCTAACATTCTTGTCTAATAACACATTTAAAATACTCCCGGGCTTGCCTTCCAGCTGCTGCTGGTCATGACTCGTAATCATAAATGGTCTATAGCAAAGTTTTTGACACGAAGAGAGTTTTAGAATTCTCACCGTACTCAACTTTATTCGGAGCAAGATTGCAGCCTCATTAACATGGATTAATAATAAAAATATCAAATTCGTTTAATCGCCCATAAAACAATTACCGGAAATACCTTTAAGCAAAAACTTATACTTTTGCGTAAAACAGTAAACTGGTGATACAGGTTAATTGATTTCGTGCCACGGAAAAAGCTAAATATCGTCACATTATTAAGAGTCAGGGATTTCTCCTCACTTTCACATCTTTACCCTGAATGTTTGTACCTTCCGGAATATAGCAGGCACACTGTGGCACTTACTTAACTGAGGTAAGAAATACGGAAGATCATCTAGTTGAAAACGTTTATACACATAGTGTACCTGTCACGAGCATGTGGCGGGATCACGGATTTTCCCTTCGCTATTTCGCTAACGGAATTATTGCGCCAACTTCTCCAAAAATACACTATCCTGCAATCACTGTTCATGTAACTATGCCTATGAATGAAAATTGTCGATTTGAGTTGCAGGACAAAAGCTAAAGAAAGACATTCGCGTTTTCACTCTGCTCCGCGCAATGAAAAAAACCACGTGAACTTGTGCGCTTTGGAAATTAGTGATTCCCTGAACTGGTGGATTCTTCCAACAATCTGCAATCCCGAATTGGACACTGGTGGAAAGCGTCTACGAGTTGTGAAAGCCCTTCACGTGCCGCAATATACTCATCAACGATTATAGGAAACGGTAAACTCTTTCGTAACGAAACTCGAATGAGATCTTCCACTAGTTAAGAAAGAAAGGAAGAGAAATGGGGCAGATAATCTACTCCGGGGATGGAGAAACAGATCTTATCCCGACGGTCCTTTACCGTTATTATTCACATTCGGAAAATAAACTTCTCAGAATATCTGAGGAATTTAACTTGAAAAAGGCTCACTGAGCGCATTTGCATTGGCACGATCAAATTAATGAGCTTAAAATGTAATCGCAGAAAGAAAAATATCAGATGCGGAACTAAATTGGAAAATATTCCAGGAATTGTCCTAAATTTGAATTCCCTTTGTACACTGAAATTTATGCGCGAACAACTGTATAACGTATTAATGCACGTAGTTGTAATTACCTTTATTCGTAATTTCTCTCACCCAAATATCCCTTAGCCTACTGGAATATTTGTTCAGAAATAAAATAATATTGACCTTCCTTTACAGTTATCCATGCTTAATCAAATCTCAGCAAACAAATATCAAAGTACAGATACCTCGCCCCGGATAATATTGCCAATGGCTTCCGTTCCATTCGCCTTCAAGCCAAAGTGCACTTGCATGAGGTTCGCACAATTATTCATGCAACAAAACGTGCGGAAGCGCTCGCTTCTTGATAAAAGTCCAATAACATATTCATTACGACAATTACTTACTGGTGATAATGGAGGTGGAGCAAATGAACAATATTTTACTCAACCGCTCACGCCGAAGGAAGAAATATATAGCCGTCGAGGAATGGCGTTTTTATTATTGCTATCAGTGTTGAGTGGGATTTATATTTCCTATGTATAATATTAACTGATTTACCAAAGAAGCTAAGCCATGATGGGGGACAGGCAAATTATTTTTAATGGCAGGGGTTGGATAAATGACCTGATTCAAAGGTATCTGAGGATGAACATTGAAGATAGAAAAAAGAAAATGGTGGCATTTCGACCGAAGGACCAAAAAACTATTTCATTTACACAATAAATGCAAAATACTTCTCATACTTGTCTTATCTGTATATTAAAGCACCGTAGTGGATATTAATCCTCAATCATTGCGTCCATTATATTCCGATATTGCCGCAAAATACTATGGATTTCAATCTTTAAAAGACACTTGACAGATCAGTGTAGCATGTTCTCGTCAACTTGTTCACAGAAAATTTTCGACCTACAGATAAGGTTGATTCCCATGAGACAGGGTCGAAAACCAATGAAGGGATCTGCAAGGCAGTACCATTTTTCCGCAAGAAAACGTTAAAGAAATAAAAGTAACGGAGGAGGCACCTCAACCGGAAGATGGCCGTCCTCTCTAGGAAGCAAAAAAACCACAGGTCTTGTAAGAATGGGATAGGAGTTGATTCTGAGACGAATCTCCCTCACTCATCTTCCTCTGCCTTTCCGATTGCTCCCTTACACTCGCCCGCTCGCAGTTGCCGACACCATATCACCACACCCTCCGAAGAGATAGCAGGGAAAATAAGGAAAGGAATCGGTGGAATCCCGGGCGGCAGGCTGATGGCGCCGGAACAGGGTGTTCTAGGAAGTAGTAAAGGGGATTCCGAAACACTTTGGAAATGAGAGGGGGAAGGATCGGCGTCTTCTTCCGACGACTTCAAGATGGAGGAGGAGAGGTCGGAAGTTGGGAAGTAAGACCACTGATGTTAATACTGAGATCGGGGTGGAGAATTGCCGGAGGTGGTTGGAAGTAGACGGTTCTAGGGAGGAGAGAGGAGGCTACCTTTTTTCACGAGAGGAAAAAGAGGGGACACTGCCGGATGAGGAGGGGTGGGGCAGAGGGATTTCCGTGCACATCATCCCGGCGATAAACTCGCCCTTTACCGGTTGAAAGAGGATCAGCATCGGGAAAGGAAGGCGAACGGGATGAGGAGAAGAGGTTAGGACGGGGGAAATGGGATAGGATATGCCACTGGGAGTGGTGCGGTGGGATGGAGGAGGAATGATTCGGAATTGGGGAGGAGTAGGGTTGGTCGCAGTTTGGGCACAGTAGTGAGGTCCCCACAGAGAGGGCGTGTCGTCCGTTTGAGGCAAATCTTTAAGCCCACTCCAACTGGGAGCCCTCTTCTCTAGCCCAACACTCCTTTAAACCCAACCGGAGACCATTCAACTCCACTCCACCTTTGCCAACACCCAGATCTTCCCTTCAGACTCGACGCGGTAGGATAAAAAACTTTCATTCTCGGTCTCATCCCTTGCTCTCTCCATGTCTCTCCGGAAATACCTTTTAACTCCTCGAGATGAGATTTCCCTGCTTGCGGCACAGTCCCACCCGCCATAGTCCTTCCGCCGCCTGTCGGTCCACGGCAGCACCCTTATAGTAGCTGCCGATACATCCCCTCTCAGCCCCCCGCCTCCACTCGAGAGAGGCCCGGCGATACGGCGATGGTCTTTGCGCGAGCATGGGCATTAAGGACACGGGTTACTTTCGAACGCTTTAGAAGGGAGCCTCTCCGGAAGTGCTCAGGGTGGGAGGGAGTGGTTGCTACGGGGACACTTCCTACGGAGCGCCCCCGAGTGGTATCGACTATTAAGTCCGCATTAACAGTTTGGTGGGGATGGAAAGGATGAGGCGAAGTAAACGGGCCCTAAGAAAAATTGCACAGTGTTTAGCTTGTGGATCTCATACCGAGTTTATTTTATATTTGTTTGCATCCGGGACATTTTGTCAGTCAAATGAGATCCAAGGGTGCCTCAAGGATAATGGGTGCCTAATGTCGCAAGAAGGGTTAGGGAAAAGGTCGGGGTCTTAGGAAGGACTTCAACGAGGCCAGCTATTATTCGGCTGAAGGGGTTTTACGCTATGTGGATTGCTGGTTATATCTGCATTGCCGTGTCGTTGTTCTACAGGGAATAAAACGCTTACTATAAGTACACACAATACAAACAAATATTTTGTATGTTTTATTCCGATTCAGCTGGTTTTAATTTTATGAAGGTAATTTATCGTTAATAAACCTTATGAACATTAAAACAAAGAAAAATATCGATAAATACATCGCGCTCGTCTTTAATTTTTACATAATTTCTTTCTTATCTGCGTTCTTTATACAAATATTGTAAAGGTTTTGTAACTGAATACTCTTTCACTCATTTTTTCTCAAGGAGTCATAAAGTACAAATTAGGCATTAAAAAAAGTATTCCGCCGGTTATTGTTTGGCAATGATCTTGAACCGTTCTTTCTGCATATTACATCCTTAAGAATAAGTAGGTATTGTATAGGTAAGAAGTAACGTTGACAATCGTGAAATAGCGCTGAGCAATTATCAATAATCTGAAATCAGGGAATATTTAATCGCTAACATCTGATTCCTAACGCTCGTCCAACTTCTTGAAATTGTATAACACCGTTCGCTCTCTTTCCTTTGCTTTTACTATATGCCACTTTCCATCTAAATTAAACGTTTAGTTGATGATTAAGAGAGGCTGAACTAAGAAATAAAACTAAAAGAATTTTTATTAACATGATTCGAGCATTTCCTTACAATTATAAGGCAGGACGTTCAATATCGCTCCATGATGTTTGATGTTTAACTTTGCTCAACTCCTCCCCGGTAAGGACAGTTCATCTACCGTTTTACAGTATTTATTGAAACTTTAGTAACTTTTACAATAGAGAGTTTATTCGTAACTCTTAAGTTTGATGGGCAGCTCGACAGCCATGGATTCAAGTCCTACCACGGGAAAAGAAGCAACCTCAGCTCTGATGGTTCAGCGTAAAATTAGTCTGATGACAAGCAAAGTCTACTTGGGATTTAGTGAACACAAAAGTCACCACAAACTGCCTAAATCAAATTGGACGGATAAGATACAACATGTACTACGGAACTGTAGAATTATAATAGATCATGCTGCGCGTAGTAGCCCGGTAGATAGAACGTTTGGTTTGGCTGCTGACCGAAGATCCCGGATTTGAATCCGAGAAAGGCATTCGGACATGTCCAGACTAACGCAAGTAATGATCACAAGCATAACACGCTAAACGCAAGCAAACTCGTGTAATATTCTGGACACCAGATCTTTCTGGAAAGCTGCAGGCGGCACAAGGAAAGAAACAGTCTCCTCGCCCCTGACACATGACTTTCACTCACCGTTGGGGTTTGATGAGCCGTTCCATCACCAAACATACCAACCTAATTGTTGAACACAAATTTTCTTTCAACACCCTACTGACTGCCCATAGATGAAGCCACCGTTGTGAAAACAAATTTTATTCGAAATCAATGGGCATGCAACACTCACTACGCAATGCTGAAAACTTCACTAACTACACTAACACCACTAGCGCAACGCAGCTGAAAGAGAGGCCTGACTCCACGTCAACGTAGCACTTGGCGACCGTTTACCTTGGGTGACCACTAGTTTAGTTTCGGGCATTAAAAGTTTGCTTATGACTCGTTCAGCAATAAAAAGATGACTACGGGGCATTGAAAGGCTATTGAAGAATATAGTAACATGACTGGCATTTTAAATAATTTTAGGAGTATTCATTTGGTTTACCAGGACTCTATAAGGGAGGTCTTGTTCCTAGGCACTAACTAGTTAATCGAACTGCAAAGCATTTCGAGATTGCTTGGGAGAACTTTCAGCATTTGCTTAGGTAGATTAAGTTTCAAATGATTCTGTAATCAAAGATATATTTGCTTTATTTTTGTTTGTGATTTTACAAATAAACGTTGGAGGAGAGAAATAACATTGTTTTGTACTAAAATTTAGAGAATTATAGATGGAGAGAGATCCAACCATTAAAGTTCATCTGCTTAAAGGTAAAAATTATAAATTTATGCGCTTAATGGAAAAATTCGTGGTTTCAGGATAAATCTCTCCCAACGCGAATTGTCTGAGGGAAGAAGGAAGGCTAGTCTAAGGTTTTTAGGTACTAATACGACTGAGGTTATATCGCACGGTTAGCCTATTTCAGACATCGAGTAGTTACGCCCGCGGCTAGGACTATACTATTAATTACATAAACGTTAATGCAACAGGTTTGCGATTAAAATTTCTTTTTTTAATGCTAATTATCCCCCACATTTGATATTAAATCAGCTTCAATACCTATTTAAACGTCAAAAACATGAAATAACTTCATCAGCCTGCAAAAGCACTTTGAGCTTCTAGCCCGAGAAGTGATCTTCTCTGTAACACATCCTTATAGTTCTAAACGTTACTTACAATAAGAGGAGGATATGCGATGAGGGAAAAGGACTAAGGAAAACGGAATGAAAACTTGATGAGGGAGCTAGAGATATAATGGGGATAAAAATTGAAGAGGTGACTTAGAGAAGTGATCTCGATTTTCGAGGTTTTATGAATCAGGAACTTCCAGTAATGTAGATTAATCCCGGTTGCACCCTTCTCTCAACCGTGGGGTTTCTCTCCGGCACTGTACAGTCCGTAACCCTCATCACATCCATATCCAGGAATACTCATTTCTTTCACAAGCACCCTCGGCACCTCTGTTATTTTAGACATAATTAGAAATTCGTGTTATTGGATGTGCTAAAGAATTTCAACTCTAATGAAAGGGCAACTAAAAACATTATAAAGATAATGTGAAACACATAAAGGCGTCATGTGAGTCAGTGAAAACACGGAAGAAGAAATTCGTTGTATTATTCGACTAGATAGAACGTATTCAGTGTTTCTACAATGGTTAGTTCGCTAAAGGAACACCTCGCTAAAGGGACATTAGCACATTACCCTTCCGGCAGTAATCTTTTATGCGTGTTCATTGCCTTAACAAATAGTCACTTTGCAAAGGTTCTTTTTGAAGTATAAAGTGCAAAGAACGGTAAAAATTTTAATTAAAGATATATATTTAAAGAATAGGGCTAAACATAATATTGACATATCCGATCTCGTGGCAGTTCTTCCTTACTGTCTTCCTTAATTTACTTTTCAACTACATCCCCACACCCACAGGTTCCCCGGTACAAGTTCCCCAAGTATAATATTCCGTTATGTCTTGTTGATAACGCCTGCATGTAATGCAGGAGGTGCAGAAAGAGACACAGCCTCTCTAGGACAATAAAACAAACAAATAAATTGCACAGCCTTTAACATCCAAACAATTAACCGCACAATGAACATGATCAAAAGAGATTTATCACTGCTGCCTATTCAGCTCCGAAGATTCTTTATTGATAAGACTGTTTCTATATTCCAGGAAAAAATCATGGTCCTCCATAACGGTTTTGTAATGACCCTAAATACTGGTAAACCCTTTTAAGACTCAGTTACTGCTCTAGCACATTTAATAGGTAGTTAATAATAGGAGTGCTCTATAGAAATCAAGGACACCGCGCGATGAAATTCAGAGTTGAAATTTCTCATGTCCTGGGCTAAAAAGAAGTCAACATAAGGAATTAGAAACTGTAATTTTCTCAATCGTCAATTTGGTTACCGCAGAGGACGGATTCGCGTAAAATAATTCAATCATCATACCTATTGTTTCATCGTCATAATCACGATTACTGTCTGTCACCACTGAAAATTTATCGGAGAGTTATTTTCGTGATTGAGGCGTCGTCGGATATGAAGTAAGCGAACAATAGCCAATTATTGACCGCATTGAGAATTGAAAAGTTAATACTTGACGTTGCATCGGAAAGCATCATATTCGGTCCTTTCAGCCAAATACTGCCAAAGTACACAAGACACTTTCCTTAATTGAGAAAGTGCCTGGAAATGAAATCAAAACGCCTGTAAATGCTTAGTGCTTACACGGCGGAGAATCATCACATTGACTTCTTTTTCAGCTCGTAAACATGTGAAATTTCAATTCTGAATTTCTGAATTTCAACACTTGCCGTCTTTGGTTTTTATGGATTCTACTGCCATAGTTAACGACATATTTCGTGCACTGGAACGATTTTATAGATCATGACCATCTTTCAGAAGCATACCGACAGCACAAATTCGTTTCTGATCGGTGTTCCGGAGTTCATCGCCGATACCTTCGCCTGCCGAGCACCGGAGCCGTCCGCGGCGGGCACCCTGGCCCGCGGGCGAACCCTTTCGCGGCCGCACGCTCCCCTCTCGCTCGCCTCCGTTGCTCTCCTCTCTCGTCTGCTTCACAAATCTCCCGGCCTCACCCCCGCACCACGCAGCTGCCTTCCCCTCGCCCACTCCTCCGGCCACGCTTGATTTTGGCCCGCGCCCAAAAGACTTGGGCCCCTTCGAAGCCGCGGCGCGGAGGTCGGCATGACGAATCCTCCCGGAGTCCACGTATACGAAATGGCCGACCTAGCCCAAAGTTTGCGCCATCAACACCTTCAAACAACCTCACACGAGAGCACCTCGATCGCAACTTAATTAAAGGCATCATGTGAAAAAGATGTCACGCTAGTATGTCTCTCTCTCTTACTCTCTCTCGCTCTCTCCTTCTTTCTCTCGACCGTCCTGACGCAATGTCTGAACCATTAAGATATTTACGTGCCATTAATAGCGCAACCAGTAAATTGCATTCAATGCGGAGAGGGAAGGAGTATAAAATTCATCCAAACGCCAGGGATTAAGTATAAGGAAGAATGAGGAAATCGATCCTTTTTATTTTCGAATAATAAGTAATAGAAAAAAAAGAGCTGGATGAGGGTTTTTAATTCGAAAAAGGCTGACATTATATCACATGTCTCAGAAAGGCCTGAAACACTGATTGAACTTCACTTGTACAGTCTATTATTTTTAAGCTTAGAAAATTGCCTCTTTAAGTATCTCCATATAAGGCGAATGTAATTTTCTCTAGGTAAGCCATAAATCATTCTATATCACTCCTTAAACGTAATATCTATCGAGGAGGACGAGTATCCCCGACAAATCTCTCAGCGCCTGAGTCCTATCACGGTCTACATCCTCACCTTTGCAACGTTAAGTCTTCCTTAGTTAAGTCTTAACCACCTGAGTCGATCTTCCTAATCCCGTTCTTTGGCGCCTAGACCGATTCCACCAACTCCCTCGGCCCAGCGGATTCCTTTCCCATTGAGAATAATTTCCCTCTCACCGTACCTTCAACCTTTCCGAATCCTTCCCCATCTTCCTTCTGAAATCCTTATTCCATTCTTTTGGGAAGTTCCGTCCCCCAACAGGCAATCGCTTTCAACTCTCATTGCCGCTGAGAAATAAGCAGTTGAAAAGCCAAGCACAGAAGGGGATGAACATTTGCATCACAAATATTCCGGTAAACGACCATTTCACTTTCCTCAACTGCACCTCATTTTTCAGCCGCAACTCATCCAATCGGAAGATTATTAAACTGCTGGCGATTACCAAATTATAAATCGAACCTATTTATCATTTAGATCGGAGTGTTATTCGAAGTAAGGTAAACTTCAATGCATAATCGAGCAAAGAATCCCAGCTCGGCAGATGATTCTACTTTTTCGTCCCTGCTTTTTCACAATGTTTATCTATTTTTTCAAATGGAACATAAACAGCATCGCTACCATAAATCCACTTTTGAGGGAACAAAGGACTCTAAAATTCAGCTAGAATTTTTTCACTCCGCATTAAATGGCGGAATAATGACGTTACTCACCGCCCACTGTACTTATGGAGACTTAACTAGATTTAAACGATACCCTCGTCTGCACGGAAAAGGGAGAGAAGGCGTGTGCATGCTTAGGGGGGGGGGGGGGGTATTAATTTGTTCGGCCGATTTTCCGATAAGTTCTCCTTATCCAGTGCTGGTGGAGGATTTATCGTCTCATCTCAACGGGTCCATCCCTTTTCATCATCCTCTTAACTTTTCTACTTCTTTCCATCCCCTCACAATCTTGCCTTCAATCCATAGCAAAGATCTGATTTCGGATTTCGTTAATTGCTCCTAAATTTTAACTCTCCACATTGGAGCAGGGATACGTTCGTCAGAGAGTCTTTGTCGAATTGATTCCAGTCAAAAATTGGTGAAAATGGTATAATTCCACGATGCCAGTTAACTGGTGAAAGCCAGCAAGCAGAAAGCGATTGGATGCTTTATACTCCAAAAATCCATTAACGATCGAGGAAGCTCTTCTGCAATTACATCTTTAAATGCAATCCAAATAAATAAGCAGGTAATCAAGACTGTTTTACTTCCTTCATTCGAGCAAAAAAATGTTTGCATTATCGTCACATGCATGCAATGGAAAGGTATTATATACCCGTTTTTCCACTAATTACATTGCCAGTTCTTTTTTTCTTGCCCCCATCGTTTGAGTAATACATTGTCATAAGATGATTGATGCATTTCCATCACTCATAATGTTTTAAAATGACGCAATACCACAGTGAATTGGAGATTTTCCAACGCGAATTTTAAATAATTTCTAAAGGAAGTACAAATTTTAAAGAACTCCTGCAGGACTCTGGAAAAAGAGTAAGCAGTATGAAACCTCCCAACTTGAATGTTTTTGTAAGCAAATGAAGAGAGCTTGATGGCGCTGTACAATCGATGCGACTCCAAAACCTCGCACCACAAATTTGCATCTGTGTTTCGCCGCTTAATCAATGTCACTAACTTATGTCACCAGTATTCATAAGCGCATAATTCTTCTCTCTCAATGCATTGCAATGCAAAATGAGGTAACACCATAGCACTACACTTATTGAGGTTCTTTTGAAAACTACGAAGAAAAGTCAATGATTTTCGTAGAATTCTCAACTGTATATTTGGCAACTGGCAATTTTATGAAAAAAAGGGAATAAAAACATAAATTTTCAATTTCGTATGGTAAAAAATCTGTAACTGCCAAGGCATTAATAGAAAAATTCGCTCAAAACTTTACAACCGCCTTCTTCCATTGATTTCCTGAATTTGTGTGGACCCCACCATATTACAACCATAGGAATTTCGCTCAATGGGCACACTATCCACGGGAAGAAACATGTGACAATAATGTAACAGAAGTCAATGATATGATATGCCCAAAATATTTGCCTATATCCTATTTGTCTAGACTTTAGCCCTAATATAATGTGGTTGGGGCGTACTCACACATCATGATACACGCGCGCACAATTTATGCATATTTTTTCATCATGACGTGTGAGATTTAAATAGATATTGTGTTTTTCAAATGTTCCCTGGTTCTTAAGATCTGCAGAGAGATTTTAAGATGTTTTGAGGGACTATAGATGCGGTAGAGAAAACATTTTTGCCATAGGTGAGGATAGATCGCTATGATATGCTGAAAATGTCCTCGATAACTCCGAAGGAAGTGTACAAAAAAGTATATTGTATTAAATACTAAAATAGAGATATAACCGAAAGAAAGACATCATTTTCATATTTAATCAATCGCACTGAAGAACAAGGAAATACAAGGAGAAAAATAGGATTGAAAAAAGATGAAGTCGATCATCCATTCCCTTACGTAATTTCGTTAAAGTCGGAGTAATTGGGAAACCTAATTTGTTTCGTGAAACGGATGATTGTTATTTGCCCTACAATAATCTAAATAAACATATGTATCTCAAAGCAAGGTGATTCGAATCCAATTCCTCGCTTTATATCTCTTTGCCATGGAAATTGAGAAGGAATTACTCTGTTATTACAGCATAAGCACGCGATAACACGGTTGATTGAGTCGAAGAGTAATCTTTGATCCAAAACAATCAGCTCAAGAAATTTGAACTTTTATTCAATTATATATACCTAATGAGGAGGTCCATAACCAAGTCGTTTTTCAATGGGAGGCAATTAACGCATTGAAATCTGAAATTGCATTACAACAACAGTTGAAAACATTTCGAGAGCGAAGTATTGCATTCTGAATTCAGATGACGATGGTCGATAATGAAATGGATGAAGCGTAAAGAGCTGTAAATTGCCAAATTAGATTCCAATTGAAGTCAATCATCATTGATGATATCTCATAAATATAGGCTTAAAATTTATTGTTGATGGATAGTCACACCATTAAAATGCTATAAAAATTTTATCACTAATGGCAAATTAACTAGATTTGAATCGCTCGAGGCTTTCTTGGAAAACTAGATGTACCCTTTACAGCAAATTTGTTTGTTAAATAGTTTGGGGCTTCACATTTCACCACCAGAGAAATATTTTCGACTCATGTAAATTAATTGTTGCATCTTCTGACTACTTACATAAATGAACCGTTATTAATAAATACTGCTTAGACTGGACTAAGTTATTCTGTGAATCTTCTTAATAAATGAACAATAGGTGAATTGTACAATGATGATGATGCTAGTGGAGATTGAAATAGGTAGTAAAAAAGAAATATGAAATATAGTATTAGTTTTAAGTAATGAATTTGCATTCATCATACATCGGGCAGCTTAGTGTTTTTTTTACAAATTATGTGCGGAGACGAAAAGCTATTCCTCACTCCTCTGAGCGGAGCTGATCTTAGCTTTTCTAACACATTTCAATGAAAATACGCTTCTCATTGAAACGGACCCGGGGCGGAAACGATTCACCAAAAGGAGCAAAAGGAAAATAGTATGTCCCCGAGCCCACCACTCTTTTCTGTCCACTAAAAATTGGTAGTGAAGGCGATTGGCTAATCGGAATTTCATTAAAACGCGTCCTACTGATCGGTTTTCACCCCCTCATATCCCTTTCCACCCCTTTTAACCCATGTGCTATTTTCCAGCAGTCCTCTCCCACTGGAACTCGAGCTTCAACAAGTGGCTGGCTCTTTTACGCTAATACGTTCGCCGTGTCTGTCTGTCTGCCCCCCCTTTTCCCCTCCTCCCACACCGCCGCGATCTTCCTTCCCTGGCCGGGTCCTGTTTTCAAAATCCCCTAGCCCATTCCTCTTGCTCCCTTTTCTCCTCCCCCCCTTACCTCCCCTACCTGTCTAGTTTTTGGCCCTCGCGTACTCTCCTCCTCACCGGCGACTCAACAGCCAGTCGGCTAAAACCTCGTAATGGCGGACGCGGCGGAAAGGTTCCCTTTTTTCCCATTGGGACGACGCAAAGAGACGGGGCGACGTCATCACCGATGTTTCCCCCAAAGAATGAAAAGGTGATTCCTTTGTTCATCGCACATGACGCTTTCGAAGTCAAATCTGCGCATGGCTTTACATTAGAAGTGAAGCAAAGTCGTAAATCAGAATAATTCAAAGGATAAAATTAAGGCCGAGAGCATACTGGCGAAACTAATTTCACTGAATATTTTCCCATACAATTTTTTGAGCCACAGTGAATTCTGTTTTCCCATTCAAAATAAACTGTTCTAGGGATCGAATTCTTAAAAAACTGAGGTTTAGGCAAGGATCGTTTCGTATCTAGTTGGAGAACAAGCGATCACAGCCCACTATTTCAGTGTTCCATTTAACACAGTACCTACAGTGTTTCTCGGGACATCGGTTTATGTTGCTCAATGAATATAAATGCATTGGACACATTGCGAAATTGTCTACTTACACATACAAAAAGACGATATCTCAGGAGTTCATAATAATGTCTTCGGTGTTATCACTTTCATTAATATGCTTTTAGTCCGTAAAGTCCACAAGTACACAACTTACCTTCAGCAGCTAACATTGGTAATTGACAAGAGAGGTAAAACAATGTGGGCATCAACCGTAAATAATTTTCAAACTGTATTTGCTCAAATAATCTTCAAAATCTATTCCCTTAGGATGTCCGGTGATTATACGAAACGGGTATGTTTTTACTGGCCAATAGTAATTTAAGCTATATTCCGAAGAAGGACAGACGTGACAGATACGAAACCGCGACACACGACTATTACATGAAGATCGTATGATCACATATGAAGATAGTAAGATTAGATTAAAGGTTGGGTTATAAGACGCGACCCACGGTAGAGGAACGAGGGAAGGGTGCAAAAAGGTACCTCACTGAGGAAAGCTCAGATCTCGAGGGAATCAGAATAGGCGAGGGGTAGAGTGGGTGAAGGGTGCTCCCAAGTTTAAGTGGGAGGAGGAAGGCGTGCGTGGGAGGTGTTGTGCCGAATGGGGGCGCGTGGCGGGACCCAGAGGGGAGCGACAAAGGGAAGACTTCAACCGCAAAGTCGGAGAGCAGACACACGCCTCAAAAAAGGGAGAAATGACTCCACAGGTCAAATGTCGAGAAAAGGCACAGGTACAGTCCATCTCCCACCGGTTTGAGTGAGGGGCCTCGGGGATCCAGACTCCCTTTCATTCTCACCGGAGGCTCTCGCCGGCGGAAGGAGGTGGAGCCGGAAAACTCGAGGGCGGAAAGGGAAATTGTGCCCTCGGCCTGCTGAAAGGAATAGGAATCTTCACCTGCATCCTTCCTTTCAATTTCCAACATTCTCCTCTAATTCCGCCAGCCGCTAATCACGCATTATAAGACAAAATGGAGGTTTTCAAAGGGGAAAAATACCAATGCCACTTCTTTTCTTTACTTCCCTCGTCTTTACTTTACGGATTTTGTTTAAGTATTTCATTGAGGAATGAGAAACACTGAATTGACCGTCAAGCAGCAACATTTGATATTTATTAATTACGGCTTTTGGGCATTCCTCCACGTTATGATGACTTTGAGCGATTGCAGTTTCTCCAGCCATCCTTCTGTCATCTCCAGGTCTGAAGACGCCAGCAGGATGGCTGGAGAAACTGTTGCCGCTCAAAGACACATTAACGCGGAAGAACGCCCGAAAGCCATTAACTATGCCAATCGCCGCGAAAGCCTCAGATTTAATTTCATGTTAATCTAAGAAATATATTAAAGATACGAAGATTCTGGGTAAGTAATAAGGTTTCTCTATAACTTGATAACAACTGGATATCACTCACCAATCACTCCATTCATCAGTAATATTTCCAAACACCAGTCACGCTGTCATAACCTTGAATGGATGCCCGAGAGAATCCTCCACAGCTTCAAATGCAAGACAGTACTTTGAGTAAACTACCAAAATACATCAGGTTCGAGATTGAAACACAGAATAATAAAGGAATATAGAGAGAAAGAGTCAGTTTGTAAACACTTTCAATAAGTTCTGCCGAGTGAATATCAAGGAGTAGCAAGTACTAGTAACCAAGGTAGGTCTATGAGGGCTGACGCCATTGCCTTAATTGGTAGCTTGTTATAACTTAGGAGAGTGGTGCAAGATAATAATAATTTCAATTTTTAACCTCCTAAAATTTCTTTGAGCTCGACCAAATACAATTTTCACTAACCATATCTAATAGCTTAAAAAATAGCAAAGGCAGAGTGCCACAGCTGAGCCCAACAGTCACAGTCCAGAAGACCCAGGCTCATGTCGCCAAACATACCACATGCACTGTAATTTTCCTCCCAGCTATACTTTTTAAGTATTTGACAAATGTTTGTTCTTTGCCAGTTTATGAGAAAAAATAGCAGCTAACAAGCATTGTCAAATAATGTATAACCTCCGTTATACTGAAAAATAACGAAAGTTGCAATATACAAATATCGCAGAAGTTTAAAGATTCCGGCAACTCACGCAAGTTCCTCGGTTTTCAATGCCGGAACACAATGCACGTTAACTAGAGACATTCACTTAGGTTGAATGTAAATCAATCCTTAGATTAACATAAAAACTTAATGAAACATAAATGGTTAGTTCCGAAATTTTGCAATCACTGAATCGTTATATAAAGCAAACAATCGCTAAAATGTGGGATGTTGCGCATTTGCATTGTGACTTTTACGACAGACCTAACTGGCGAAACGAACAAAACAAAGCATTCTTAAACACGCATAGGTTGTCCATTCATAGGATTCGGAATGAAATACATAAGAAAAATACTCTGAGCAAGTTCCTCTGTCATTCCATTCTCTAAATTCTGCATGCGCATTCAGCTTAGTGAAATCTTCGTACCTGTCTCGAGAATACACATCCTCGGACTGTTCCAACTCCTGTTCTCCCCGTTTTATAGCTTGTCCGTCTTTTTCCACGGGTCATGCTTTCTCTCAGAGGGCACCTGCAAATGGGTAACCTTCAAGGATCCTCGCAACTGTTCCCCTGCCCCTGTGGGAGACGTCCCTCGACTACGAAAAGCACACCCTCTTCACGCCCTGTTCCTTATATCCCCGGGGCGTTTGTAAAGTGTGCCGCGTCAATGAAAAGAGCTCTCGTTCTCTTTTCTCCCCTCATCCTGCCTCTTTTTTCCCACCTTTTGCGGCTCTATTCCTGGGGATCCTCGGTCCTCATCGACGCAGTCCCGAGGGCTCGAAGCTGTGTTTACGCCCGCATCATAGGTTAGTATAATATTTCCTCGAAATGTGACAGGTTTTCTGAGGTGCCCCACCGATGCTACGTTTTTCCGCATTTTTCATTTCCTTTCCTGCTGAAGAAATTGTGTAAACAACTCGAAAAAGTTTTGAGCGGGGAACTTGTTCAGAATACGAATGTTCTCAGACAACATTGGTATGCATATTTCCAGAGTTTACCGCAAGCTAGCTGAAGGCTTTAGCTTGGTCTGAAATTCCAAATTTTACATAATCCGCTGCCTAATCCCCTTCTAAAATAAATATCAATACTTCTTTAGTAAACAAAGTTTCCCACTCAGAGGCTGCCTGATTTCCAAAACCATTTATTGTTTAGCCCCTATTGATGCCATGCATGACACATTTGACACACTCAGAGAGCTTCAATGTTTGTACATCCTTGTTAGCAAAATACGATACCGATCCTATGCTCGCCGATTGTTCTGCGTTATACAAGGCTAACTAAATACAATAAATTGTTCTGTTTGGACAAGGCTGGCCCGGCATCGAGAAATTTATCCTCCCAAATGGACAATTATAGATCGAGTCAACTTGTTTACTGCATTCAATACAGATGAAAAACGATAATTGAAAGAGTGTTAAACAATTTTACTGATCAAATATAGCATACATATTTCGGAAAAAATTATTTCCACCTCTTTTGACGCACTCATTCTTTGAGTGATTTACGAAAACGGAAAATTTCTGACAAAAGCATGTAGTAGATATCAAAGATAAAGGAGCTAAACAATGTAAAGGAACCCTAAAAGGGGAATTTATAATTGTGAATCAGTATTGCCATTCCAAAAGTAAATAATACCTAAACTCAAAGTTCCATTCTAATGATGGGTATAGAGCTAACCAAAAATTTAGACGGCGTAGCAGCGTCCAACAGTAGCTTCAGTAAGCAATAGAACGCTTCCCTCGAACCATTCTGCAAATGAGATGCATACATTTTTTTAAATGATCGCTAGTATCCATCAAGATATCATAGCCATCCTTTTATATTCTTTACATAGGAAAACCCCAAATATATCGTCATCTTCCGTCTCGTTAAAGAGAAATGTAACAGCTTTCAGCCCCTTGCTAGTCTTAAATTACCATTCCTCGTAATTCTACGCGTGCGAGTGTAGAATTATTACTTCAAGCTGCTCAAAGGCGAAATATATGTAGAGATTCGAAATGGTGAGGCGAGAGCAACAACAATTATTGGCACGACAGTGTGCGCCCATTATGAATGCAATCTAAGGAAAATACAAAGAATAAGAATATGGACACTATAGGTCATGGTTTATATACTTAAGCTCAAATTCACTGCAAGTGTGAGCGGCAGGGAGGGCTTCACAAAACACATGCATTACCATCGTTCACACCCTCTAATGTTAGTAACTACGCATCCAGTATTACTACTGCTAAGTCACTTAAATTCGTCAGAGACACATGGAACCCAGCTCTTAACTTCAAATTATCATCGAACGGGAGATAAGTTGCAAATAATAAAGAAATGTTTGAAAAATACTTCTATTGTTTTTGCACTAACAGCCTCACGTAGGGATAAAAAAATAAGTATAAAAGTTAGATTACGTATCTTAATTAACTACCTATCTGTTGACTTCACGTAGGCATAATATGATACTTCATATTTGACGCATAGTGTCCACACTGGTATTTGAACTAATTTACTACAATGTACGCAAAGAAATAACTTATGCCTCACAACCTATCTCTCCTATTTTATATTCATAATCTAACCTACCGTTTAGGACTGACTAGCATAGTAAAGACTTAAATAATCAGAAGACTGCCATACTCTGAAATAGTTTTGATAAGCGAAACCATGTCATAAAACGACAAGCCATCCACATTCATATCGCTAAATATCTTGAAAACATTGGCTGGCATAGTTTAAACTCCTCCTCCAAGTTTCTAAACGTCATTTTGTATATGTATAAGTATAATAAGTGAAATCAAAAACTCTTTGCTATAGCATTTATGTGTGTGATATCTGCCTTTAAGTTTTACCCCCGGGGCAATTCACTGGTGCGACTAATACACCACGCAATGGTAGGATAACGAGCGAGACTTCACACTTTCCTTCTTCCCTTGCCCTTCCCTTTCGGAATGCGTAGATTCCGTGAGCCCTTCCCTCCCTTCTCCTACCCTCCGACTGCCATCGACGGAAATGAAATTAAAATTAATCTGGCGAGTTTTCGCCACCATGACGTCAAATCGGTTCCGTCGGAAGCATTCAAAGGGAGAAAATCTGTTCCATCTTTTTCTTCCCGCCCGGGCACCGAAAGCCGGTAGCCCTTGAAGGTGCGAGTGATATTGCAGTATTACGCGGTGGGAGATGGACCCGAAACAGCGGGGGGCAGAGCCCGAGATGCGTGAGATGGGCCCGGGAAGGTTGGGCGGGCGAAGCGGGAGGGTGGGGGAGGGAAAGCTAGAATAAAAAATACAAGAATGGAGTTAGGCAGAGGGACCATCGGAGGAGGGCGGAGGCCCACGACGAGGGCCTCAAGCACGAGCTTTGAGGAGGCGGCCCTTCCTCCGGGTTCCGCTCAGGCAATCGACGATTTCAATCGTTCAACTGAAAACAATGGACAGCCCTTTCCGTCGAAGCAAGGACAGAAAAATAAATACCTTCTGCAGATGTTTTACCCAAAAACGTTTGCCATATCATGTCCGTGGTTCACTGACGTGTCTACTTTCACTGTAATAGATATATGGATCAAATAGGGCTCGCGCATTTTGCCCAACATCGCTTGCTGTTACCGAAGTCCCAAAGTATGCCACGTAGCTGCTGCCCTAGTAATAATAATCTTCTTTCTTCACGCTATCTAGAGCTTTATATTGAATTAGCACACTAATCCACTAATATATCGTGCTTTCATTAGCAGATAATTTTTACGCCGTCTTGGTAAGTCTCTTGAATAGAAGATCATTACAACCACTATGAAATCCTACCATAACCTTCTTAGCATCCAAAGAAGTAGTAAACATTAGTCTGGGATTAGAGATAGGGCAACCAAGGAAGGCCCAAGCATTATTATCGGAACCAGAGGATTCGAGGGAGCCAACGCAGGTGTTTAACATGTCGAATCCCACGAACCAATCGACGGGCAACAAGAGATTTTCAATGGGATATAAGAGGGCTTCCTCTTTTTTCTTTCACTGCTGGTGTCGGCATTTGGGTCCAGAAAAATGATAGCTCGTTCGGAGATGACAGCAAAAACGCTAGAGCACGGCACTGAGCCGAATCGCTCAAAAGGATGCCGGGCTTCCCTTTCCGTTCCATGCCTCACCGCTCGCTCACCTTTCCTCACTTCACGGGGCGTTCCGTGCAGACAAATAAGCCCACGGAAGTCGAATGAAAAATAATAATCGTGAAGAATTGTGGAATGATATTTCTTGAGACGCATTTGGAGAGATGACCAGCACATAAATCACCAGCTCAACCATCAATCGTTCCTTTATGGAATTCCGAACACGAATGTTTTACACTCGCCTTCAGAGATGCATCGCAATCTGGCATTGAAATTATCCATACCAGGAACTAGTAACATAAAAAACACTCATTTTAGTCAAAACTGGAATGTCTTTTGTTACAACAACTCACCTTTTGCAGAAAACAGTAACTGTACGTAAGAAAATTATAAGTTGGATCGGCATCCATTATAGTGAATAGGTCCGTAAAATAAAGGGCCTGATTCGTCCTCAGAAAGCTCATAAGAATTAATAAATTTGAATTTGACATAGAGAATAATAAGTCTTTCTTCAGGTTAGCGGTTGTTTAGATGTTAGATATCCATATTTCTCCGTGAAATTATTATTTTTTTTAATGTCCCCGCGAAGAAAGTTTATTAAAAAGCTACCCAAACAAAGTATTCTCATAGGGGAGTTCAGTCTCTTTTCGATTATGTGGATTCCACAACAATAGTATAAATGAGCAGCACACAGAGAAACCAACTCAGTTATAGGCTTAAGTAATTTCAAATGTCCTGCATCTAAAACAAAGGGTAAGAATGCCAAAATATTCCTCGAATCGAGGAACCCCAAGCCCTCTAGGGAAATATACAAGCCCAACTTCACCCCGCCTACTTAAAAAGCAGCTTATTATCGGCCACAACAACTCGTCATTTGCCTCAACCCCTTTTTTTTAACCCCAACCCCTCCTGCCCTTATCTCCCATTCGGGCCATTTCGCCCCCTTTCCCTAAATCTGACTGCGCGTCAACCCTTCCCCACCCTCACCCTTTTTTCCAACCCAACCCCCCTCGCTCTTTTTTCATGCTTCACGCCCTTCTGATTATTCACCCAGCCCGAAAACAGTGGGGAGCGGCGGCGGCGGCAACGGGGGAAGTGGGGGCGGGGGGGCGAGAGAGACAGTCAGAGGGTGCGTTCGCCCCGAGGAGAGACAAAAAGCAAGCGAGGTGGGAGGGAGGTTCTAAACGGGAAGGGGGTTGGCCGCGCCGAACTTTCGGGATGGAAGGGGTTGGAGGCAAATGCCGTCCCTGGTAGGGGTGGGGGAGGCAAATCGGCGATCTTTTTTATACTTAAGTAGTCGGGGACGATTAAATGAAAGGAGTGAAAAAATATGCATTGCTCCGGAAGTTACGGAGTGGACGTGTCGCCTTATTCATTGGATGAGCGATTTTTGAAGTGTCATAGCGAGGTCGAGTGATTCTCCGAAATTTAGTTTCGGAATCGCAATGAGAGTGAGAAGAGAAGACGACGGAAACTGACTGAAAATCGAAATTCTCCTGGAAAATGATTCAATGGATCCCTTTGACTGTCTTGATAAAAATTCTTAGACACCATTATACACTGAAACAACACTAAGAAGGAAAAATAGTTTTTTTATGGCATCTGAGCTATCCATCAGAAAAAATAGAGCATTGATAGCCAGCTATACGATGAATATCCAAGAAGGCAAGAAAATTTAATAAAAATTGAAACCCAAGGTGTCTCCAATGGTTAAAGGTTTTTTCTAATTCAACTTCATTATTAAGAGAGGTGTTAAACAGTTTATAACGTGTACCGCATATTTCTGCAGCATACTATTATGCAGCTATTACTCAGAAGCTATTTTCACTATAATATACAAGCGAACTTGAGCTCTTTGAAGCCAGTGCTCCTTGTAAAGGGCTGATTCATCTATTTAGATAGCCTGATGATAATGAGAAGCGAATAAAAATGGGAATTCGACAAAACTAATTGGATGCATGTCTTTCTGCCATAAAAATATTAAATATTTTTACTGTTTTAACCCTTAATCATAGATTATTAAAATCACAATAAATGTTTGAAAAAATAACTAACGCAAAAGACTCAAATACTCATTATCAGAAGGCTCTGACCTCCCCTAGTAGGAGAAGGGCATGTCATAGTAATTGCCTCCCCATGCAACCAAAAATCAACTTTTAGTTGTCCTAGAACGGCTTAAAAACCAATGAATCCCTGAAGTTATGCATAATTGATTCCGCGATCCGACAGAGAAATCATCGGAAGCTGTTCTCTTTTCGTGTAAAACGTTCCGAACGATGAAGCATCCGTTAAAAAAATGTCAGTCCCATTCCACAAGAAAATCTTTCTAACGAATCTCAAGGTTTGGCTTCTTTGCTTAAAGCGCTGCCGTGATTCCGTAGGTTATGATCCGGTATGATGCGGAAAGTGACGTCGCAGGATTTTTGGGGAGGTTAACGTCCCGGGGGTCGTCGCGTCGCTCGGGAGGCGCGCGGGAGAAGAAAGAGGCCACTCCCCGGCCGCCTCCTTTACAGTCGCATCGAGGGCCCTCCCTTCCAAATGTTTGAATCCGCCACGCTCCAACGGAACCAACCACCCCCTACCTCCCCCATATCCTCCGCCCCATTCGTCGGTGAAAATGATTCCTCTGAAAAAAATCGTCACATTCAACCCTTCCCTAAAATCTCCTCTTCCCCCGCTCTCCGTCCCCGGCACAAGGAAATACTCTAAAAAAGCCGAGGCTAATTTGTTTTTCCGTTCGCTCGCGCAGATTTTGATTTCCTTCCCTTTACGTGGATAAAATTTTTGAAGCGAAATGAAGCAGAAAACAATATAGCACACTGCTGATAGCCAAAATGACAGCCATACAAATGTCAGTAGTTCATTCTAGGTATCAGTCTAGCAAGTTTTAGGCATTAATCTTGATTGAACAGAACAGATTTTAGCACAACCTCGTTATTTACCAAAAATTATCGAAAATGTCATACGCATTACCATTATGGACGTGGAAATGGTGTAATTTAACAGCATATTTGTTAGTTTGAAAACGGAAATTGTTAGCAGTGTACTAGAAGCAGTGTACCTATATTACATTATGTTTATGGCATGCACGAAAAACATGTATTTTACGAAAACTGATGAAAAATATTTTAGGGGCAGCTAAGGAACACAGGTTCTTTTAAAAAACTCAATGCTTGAGAAAAATTCCACTCTTCAAAGGAAATAAGTGCCACCGAGGCATACGCCTCCATACTGAAGCGCTCTATGCTCCCATGGTGGTAGAGAGGGAGGGAGAACACAGGGAAGGCTAGAATTGAGGAAAAGAGAGCGTAGGAGGAAAAAGGAACAAAATGAAAAGCACCACCCACATCTCTCACACATCTGCACGTTGATAAATGGATAAGTTTCCTGGAATGGCCCGCTGCTAATGGGTACGCCCGGCACTTAAAAAACTATATACCTAGCAAAGGGACGTAAGAGGGCCGGGGTGCGGGCCGGGAGAGGAGGGCTGAAAGAGGTCAGGCGTGAAGGAAGGGTGCGGGGGCGAAGCTAGTAAAACCCTGCCCGACCCCGAGGCACATCATTTCTTAGCCTACTTTTGTGAAATCGATTCCGGGACTTGGAGGAATGAGTGGCCAGGCAGCTGAGTGCATACCACGCTATATATAGTCCGGTGCTGGGCAAGGAGTAAACTTGGCGAGGGAGGGGTACGATCCTTCACGAGGGGCTGCTTCCAATACGCACACCCGCACCTCGAGACCACGGCCACTGGTGGCATTAAACGTTTAATCACCCGGCCATTTTTCAACCCCTTGCCTCATTTCCTCCCCAGGACATTGAACATCTACTGCACTTCAGTGGAATACGTGATTCGTGATTCACGAATATTCACGCCAACCACCTGGACAAGAGCTGATTATCGCTGAAAAATGTGTTAAACATTTCCCCATGCCTTTTCTATGACAGTCGTTGGACCAAAAAAGTGACTTCTACCTACATGAGATAGCGTTTCTGGGATCTCCATAATTCTAA
Organism: Platycnemis pennipes; assembly: GCA_933228895.1. Classification (NCBI taxonomy): domain Eukaryota; kingdom Metazoa; phylum Arthropoda; class Insecta; order Odonata; family Platycnemididae; genus Platycnemis; species Platycnemis pennipes. The sequence continues at coordinate 120,421,545 of OW121850.1, forward strand.
GGGCAGGGTCACAGCCCTTCTTTCGCATGGTCCCTAATGTTATCTATTACACGGACGCACCTCAAAGCGCATTGCATACAGTAACCGTCCTAATGGTTTGCTCTATTAATTGAAAAAATATACAGAGAACGTGATCACGCGCGTTTTGAAGATTCTCGATCGGGCCCCATGTCCTACTCAATAAATCGAGGAAGTAAAAATTATTCTATCATGATCGATGAGAACTTTCCAGAGATAATCGGATGACAGAATCCCCTTAGCCACCTCCATGTTCTTTGTTTCGTTGAGAAATTTAAGTCACACTGTGCCAAACTTAACCACGCATTGCACCTTAATGTCCAGATCGCGGCGCGTGAGATGATTACGTCAACCCCGCTAAAATTCTTTGCCAATTATTTCCTTTGAGGCAAATGCTAAACCATTAGTCCTTTCACCAAGAATTCATTTTATCTTTAGCATGCTTATTAGGCTATTTGTGTGCATGTGCAAGTGAAAAGGATGCTTAGAAGGTACTTTTGTCCTATGAGCATGATACACCTCATCGAAATCCTGAATTCAAAATAAACTTTAGCATTCACAATCATTTCTCCAGCGTGATTGTAGTAGACTTGGGATTTCGATTTGGAGCTCCAACGGCTAAGGCTATATCTCACTGTCTAATCGAAGATCGTAATCCTTTGGAAAACATGTCCTGGGCTAGATTCGAACCCGCAATCTTTGTGTTGCGAGGACAGGGCGATACCGATATTGGCTCCGACGTAATTACCCACCGCAATAAAGGTAGCAGCTTGTCGCGCATTTAAGTTGTGTTTGAATCTCTTTATGTACCTCCAACATACGTAACATTTCAAAGCCCTTTTTAGTCTTTTCATTAAACATTTCCAAGAATATTTCGCAGGTTTGCTTGCGCCGTTACTTTCCCCACCCTCATGATCTACTCACACGCGCTTAACCTCATTATTCCTTGTCTTATTCACCCTATTTTGCAATCCAATCTGAATTCTTGGCCATCATCTACGATTCGTCTTCTATGCTGTTTGCTTTCGGTCGTCTTATGCCAGCTTTACTGGCAAATTGGAACGGATGCATTGTTGTAGCGCGCGGTAAAAATACACATGGAGTGAACTAGGAGATCCCTCAACCATGTTCATCTCGCTCTGGGTACGCTTCCGATAACCTGAGTCTGTCTACACGACAAAAAGAGCAAGGTGGCTTGACATAAATTATTGCTCACCGGCAAAGGGTTAATTCGTGAAATGGGGCGGAATTAAGAGCGACGACAAGACTACCATTGTGAACAATTAAAAAGTAAAGAATGGAATTCACCAGCACTAAAAATAGGTGTGAAATAACTACGGGAGGCATAAACAAATAAAAATAGCACTGAGACTTTATTGATTTCCTGCCGACAGATATCAAACCTGGAAACGATGCAAGCTTCAGCTCTCAATGGATGAGTTTGCTTGGAATAAACCAACAATTCGTCCATAAAAAGCATTTAGCAAGACGTATAAATGCAAAAAACCTCGCCACCACTAAATCTATAAATTTGCACGAGAGCCAATTTTTGCTTATGCATTGGTGAATCAATTTCGCACGCACATACATCGAAATTTACGATGCACTGTTCCTACTTAAGAGCCCAGTGATTTTCTCTTTGCTTGTAAAGTACCTTCTCACTCCTTTCATCCTACGAGAGTAGAAGAGGAGGAGCTAGGTCACTGATTTACGTTTTTCGCTCCGAGTTGTTGAGAACAGACAACCCTCGCTGGCGGGCACCGCAGGAAGAGAGAGAAGATGCTCTTGGCGGTAAACACGGACGTGAGTTAGGTGGGCACCGTGGACCCCTCCCCGCTCTCGGGAGAGAGCAACGGTCGAATAAGATACAGAAGAGTGCAAGGGAAAAAACGCATAGCCATATGAGGGACATGCCAGAGGGTAATGATTCCGGCCTCTTCTCTCTAGCCCTTAGCCTTTTCCTACAGGGTAGCAGTCTATCTCAATCCCCATTCTTACTTCTAGTAGAATTCAATTTTTAGGTGCACCAACTGTTGAGATTGGATCGCACCACCTAGCCGAAACCTAGACCCAAGAAGAATGCGACATCCATGTCCAAGTTATGATTTGAATTCACGAACTTTGGATTACTTCTGCAATCAGCAACTCAATTCTTGTCATTTCCTTCATCAGTCAATATTTACAATATAAATATTGAGGAATCTCTTGAGAGTCCAAAATCTCAAAATAAGACTTTTCTACAATATTAGCGTCCAAGAAATCATGCCTTAAGATATTTATTTTTTACAGTATCGTGCCCTAAAGGTGAACCATGATAATAATCAATAGTGTGGCTAGGAAATAAAATAATTCTGCTGATATATATGAGCAACGAAACGTGACTCCAAAACCAAGGGTAGTTAATTTAATTCAAACAAATGCAAATGCGAAGCAGTTTGATTTTCCACAGAAGCTATCCTTAAGGTGTCAAAAGCAGTCCCAACTCTACGACCGTCCAAAAACAACCCTCCTTCATCCACCCCCTTATCCATACCGTCTGCACCTCCTCATGTCCCATCCCTCCCAAAACGTCTCCTTCCTCGCACAAACCCTCTATTCCTCCCCTCCTCCTCCCAGCGTCCAGTATGCTCGCCGACGCCCCCGCCTCCCCCCAACCCCCTCTGGCCTCAAGCTCAACGCTCTTCTCTCCTCATCCTTCCAGGAGTGCCTCCTCCCCCCTCCCACCATCTCTCACCCCTTCTGCATTCTCGACGACTGGGGAGGGGAGCGGGTTACTCGGAGGAGGAGGGAGGGAGGGGAGGGCAGTGGAGGAGTAAATGGCGAAGGAGGAGGAGGAGGAGTGGGAGGAGGATGGCTAGAACGAAACTAATCGATTGGTTCTGGCGCGAGTGTTCTGCGAGGCGAGACGGAGGAGGGGGCGGGGAGAAGGGGAGGGCGGAGAAGGGGGAGGTGGGTGGGTGGCTGTGCGCGGAGATAAGAAGAGAGAAATGTATCGAGGGGTGGGTGCGGAATGAGATGGGATTGAGAGTGGGAACGAGTGAGATTGAGCAAAGGGGGGGGGGGAGGAGGATCACGGTGGGAAAGGAGTGAATGCGAAGGAGATGGGAATGGGTGGAGGAGGAATGTATGCGTAGGAGAAGGCAAGATACTCCGCAACGAAATTAAAAACCTCTAATCTCCCTTCCATTCATTATGGTTTCATTAGTATCCAAGGATGTGGGAGCATCAAGAGTCGAGGATAATATAAAATAAAATATACCCGTAAATACTACTGTGGGGTTAGCGGGGTAGAGAGAGGATAAGATCGTGCGCTTTGGATAGAATAACGGAAAGTAGGAAGTAAGCGGAACTAAATATCAGCATATGTAAGATAGGGGAAGGAAAAAAGTTCAAAACCTATCTGAACTGATATATCACCAGCAATAAATAATAATTTTAATTCTTGTCGGCGAAGAGTTATTAATAAATTACGAACGCCGCCGGAAACTGCCGACGGAAATAATGTTCTCACAATCAGACCAAGTAATAATTTTATCCTCTAATGGCTACAAATTATTGACGTATATAACTTATAAACTGGCGAGTTTTTAGACTAGATTACACATTTTAGCAAAAATAAGACAAAAAATATCCTTAATTCACACCGCCAAAGATGAAACCTAAAAAGTAGTGAATAAATGGTTATCAAGGAGCTTCTTAAGCTATATCGCACCGCATAAACTAACTTAATCCTAGGAGAAACACAATCTGTATGCCTTAAGCGAGATTTAAACCCGCAATTTGTTGGAAAATCGGTGCATTATTGAGCTGACTACCGTGGATAAAACCTAACAGAACAATTTTTTTACAGCTAAGCAACTCTTACACAAGACAATATGCTCCTTTATGTTGCTCTAATTTACTTTTAGAAGAATGCGGCCGAGTCAACCATTGCTGATGTTAATGACATGATCATCACTGCTGTGAAATGGAGCCAGTCCGAAATGATCCCTTTAAAAGAAAGCTTATGAATACGTAGCAGAGTACAAATGTAGTAATTGGAGCAAAAATATTATGAAATGAAATAAGGCCGAAATGTAATCATTGAGAGATCACATGTAGCATAGTAAATAATGGAAAGCAAAATAGGGGTTAAGAGGGAGTGCAAATATGAGGAATTGCAAATCCTCGAATTTCTCATTCCCTACAATACTAGAAGGGCGATATAAAAATGGCAGTGGAACGGACAAAATAGAATACACTTACTATATGAAGAGTATGAAGACTAATATTCTTACATTTTATGTCAGTCAACATAACTGTTTTTTTAGAAGTGACATTTTTCTACTTGCATATCCCAATAGCTATATAGAAGAAATGTTAATAAAGATAAGTGTAAGAATTATGCATCTCTAACATTAAAAGTGACTTCGAGAATCGAGAAACGCATTTCATGATAGATCAAGGTAATCTAATTACGATAGTTTTCGAATCATGTGCGATGCACTCTATTCTATCCAATAGCTTTATCCCAGAGAAGAAAGCCGATATATTTTTTAAGATTATGTCCAGCCCTTGGACGATAACGCCACTCTGAGAGTTCAAAGAGTCACATTTTAACTGGAAGATTCTTAGCAAAACAAGGAGCTAGGCAACGGAGATACTTTCTCAATTTATTTTGTAAAGAAAACTCAGAGAATGATAAGCATAATAGAATAAGAGGGGAATGCGCAGGAATCAAAGGGTAATCATATCGAAGAAGAATGAAATGAAGGAGGAACACGGAGGGAACATACACAAGAGTTGGAATGAGAGCCTTTGACGTGTATAGACGTGGAGGAAGAACACGAGAGATATCGAGGGAGAAATATACATGCCGAGGAAAGCGGAATGAGGTGGACGTGACGGGGATGCTGTTGCTGGAGTGGAGTGGGGAGAGTAAGAAGAACGGAGAGGGGAGGAATGGTACGCAGCGGTGGAGGACTGTCACGATGCAGCGTGTGAACCGTCAAGAATGAGGCGCCAGGATACTCACAGTTAGGAGGACAAAAGTTGGTACACTGAAGGAAAATGATCTGAATATAAGGAAGACTGCTCAGGATTTTTTAACTAATTGTAAGTCTTCGATCTCAAAAAGTTACAGTTCTAGATTTATAACTTATCCTCTTTGATCAACGATTTCAAATTTACAGGAATAATCTTGGAATTAGCCGAAGGGAAAATGTTGCACGAACTCACTATTTGGCACATAAACAGATCTAACTTAATTTCACAACAATTTTCGGGAAGTTTGACCGCGGTTGGTCAATGAGTTTCTGGCACCGTTTTTAGCCATTTAGTCGACGAGCACCGTGGAACCTTCAAAACAATTTTTTTCTAATATTATATCGCATTATTATTCCACTTAGAAGTGGAATAGAGCAGAATTAGGTTTTAAGGCGGTCCAACATATATAAATCAAACTGTCTACTCTAACGTAAAGCAAAGGCAAACACAGAATCTATGACCGAGGTGGGAATAGAACCCACGACCGTTGTCAGGTTGGCGTGTTAAGGCCGTTGTACACGGTACAATTTCTTGTACAAGAACTTGTACAATGCGCTAATTGTATCGTGTACGAGGGGTTCGTACAATTTCTTGTACAAGAAATTAGATCATGCTCTATATTATTGGATAAAACCGTCCAAGATCCACTCAGTAGCTTTCGCGCATGACATGTGACGGTAGTGATGCGTTCGTTTAGTATTCGTAAGGTTGGTGTTCTGTTTGCGATCACTTTTATTCCTATAAGCATGGCGAAACTTCCATTTTTGTTGTACATATCGTGATATTCTTTGTTGCTTCCATATTGTGATATTCATTGGTTGCGTTGGAAGTGATCTATTTGTCAAAAGATGAGTTGGACACACTGACAAACATTAAACCTCAATGAAATTAAGATGACGTTATTGAACCAAAAATAAATATATGCAACGAGCGAAAACATGCTGTTTGGACGATAAACGATGGGTTTCATGTGCCGATGAAACAGTGCACGTAACCAATAGTAAAATTTCATTTTATTAATGTTAGGATTATTGGTAGCAAATCATTGTAACCCATGGCAGTATTTTCAAAATACTATCGTCATCGGATATCGCGATTCAGGTGTTGGACAGAAAACGATATCTGCGCATGTTATTGGCGCACAAATTGCATGAAAATCTTTGATCGTGTACGACCGTGAACCAACTTCTTGTACAATATCTTGGTCCAATCTCGCCGTTCAATTTATTGTACAACTTCTTGTACAAGAAATTGTACCGTGTACAACGGCCTTTACCGACCTGATCAATCCAACCGGCCTAAAAACGTAAAACGATTTCAACGGAATTTCTCGCTATCAAATTTTTCCTTTATTTTTTGTCTCGAAGTCTAGATATTTAGTAGGGTTAAAATTTCCGTTGTCTTGGAACTACAAAATAAAGTGTCTTTAAGGACAGTTTTGTGAAATGTAATATGCATTAGCTACTTCGTACCATGAAAACACTTCATACTCCTAAGACGTAGATAGTAATTAAATTCCTATAGAGTACAAATTTCCGCGATCTTGGAACTCACTTGCGGAGCAAGCAACAATTTATAACATCAGGGAATTAACAGCATTATTGTCAATTTCTCAACCCCAATTATGAAAATGACGCTGTCACGTCTAAATCGTTATTTTAATAGTTCTTGATTGTTAACAAAGTTACATTATTAACAAAGTTCACAATATTTACCTATTTCTTCAACAATTTTACGACCGATGGAATAAAATACTCAAACAATAAGACTGGTACAGAAGTTTTATTGATGTTTTTGAAAGTTACCCGCATTTCAGCGATTAACATAAAGGTATTTCGCTTTCTGTCTAATGAATATAAAAAAATCCTTTTACAAAAAGTATAGCTATTATAAACACAACAGTGGCCGGAATGTGTTTCTTTTCAAAATTTTCTTTCATCTATCAAGAAGAGGGAGCGTGGTAGCCTAGTGGGTAGAGCGCTTGGCTACTGATCGAACGGTTCCAGGTTCAAATCTGGGTGAAGCCTTTGGACGCCCCCGAACGAAAAATCCTCAGAGTGCTAGGTGGCCCAGGGAAAGGAAATGGCTCCTCTACCTTGAATGTGTGAAATTCACACGCCTGTGGCTTAGTCCGGGGTGAGCTCTACCATCACCTATCCAAACCAACCTTCGGGTTGAATCACTGAGTGTGAATGATATCAAGAAGAAGAAAGACTTTTAGAAGAATGGCTTTTTTCAGTTAAATTATTACTATTGTAAGACTGAAGATTTTTATTTTTAGTTTAGGCACTAAAAAAGTGATAGGTAGGTACTCTTTAAGGTATATTCAGCCTCGAAAAGTACATTTTTTCAAATCGCGATAGTATTTCAAAAATCTGGATGTACAATATACCGGGTTTCCTCCCCTGCTATAACTTAATTACTGAAGTTTTCCATACTTAAAAAAGCAGCCTAGATATGGAGGGAACAATTCGAGGGACAAGAGTGAGCATAGGAAGTTTTCACACCAGGATTGTTAAAATTCAAGCTCTGCACTTATTTATTTACATATACTACACTCAAGTAAAACAAAGTAAGTTTAAATCAGATACTATGGTTTTATAGGAAGTCGATCAGCCTCCACGCCGAAAAATGTTTAGCTAAAGGTACGCAAGCATCTGCCCCGGAGAGACGTAGGAAAAGGGAAGGCCAAGCACTTCTGAATTGTAATATGAGGAGTTTTGTATCGTGCCCGATGCCAAACTGGCTTCTCATGTATTTAAAAACGGCCGGTTGAACAAACACCATGAGTCAACTTTAATTCATCTCTTGAAAGCATTTAATAGGCACAGTAGCTTAACTGATTGGTATTGTCAGCGGACTTCCGTTTCTAATTTTCCTTACGCAGCCAAGCAACACAAAACGAGGCGCAATCAAATGGCTGCTTCCGTAACGCATCTGTCTTTTTAGCGCATGCGCCGATGAACTAGTCAAAAGTATTTAAATGAGCGATGACTTCCTGTCGTGCGCAATACCTTGGAGTATACGCAACATGCTTTTTAATCGTGTGACGCTTTTGAATGCTTCAGCGGTTACGATTTTTCCTCCCGATTGTATTCCGAGGACGTTTGATCGTATTTATTACTGAAGGCTAAAAGGTGATCATGAGATTTCAGCAGTATTTTAGTCAACTAATCATTTTCTATATGGCATTAGAAAGTTTATGCTTTTGTTGGCAGAAAGCTAATCAGCGCTGCCAGGTAAGTATCTAGAGAACAAGGCCTGACTGTTTTTTATAAGACTAGTAAATTAAATATTCTATAATAACTTATATTATGAGCCAATGACTAATAATTAAAAATAAAGGCTAAAGTATGCTTTATACATATTAAAATACATAACTGGTATATTAAATCGATCACATTGTATCTTGAAAAGCTTTAACGCTTAAAACAGTAGCGATGAGGAAATTCCTTCGTTATATAATTATCATCTTTTTGTGATATCTCATTTTCTTTAAAGTAAGAGTAAACATTTTACGATGAAATTTATAAAATACACCTCATCATCAGGGGTGAATAATCCTAGGACTGGTTTGACGCAGTCCTCCACTCGATTCTTCTATCGACCAACCTCTTCATATTGAAAAAAAATTGCCCTAACATCAATATATATACTATTTCCTCGTAATATATGCATACATAGTTTCATGGCCATACCGCCAAGAAAGAAACTGTGGATTTAAAAATCAAAACAAATTCAAGGACAATGAATAATGTAAAGAAATCTATTTAGTTGGCAGTGATATTACATTAAAGGAGCAGGAATATATGCAGGAGATATGATACTTTCATAACATGATAAATTGCCTTAGAAAGAACGCTCTTGTACCTTTAAAAGAGCCTTAAATAATTGTCACGGTATGGCGCTCTCTAGGGAGGCAAAAGGAGCTGAAATAAACGATGAAATAACCAAAGCGCTTCAAAGCACTTATTGATACTTATCTCGGAAATTGATTTATGTCAAGATTTCACCCCTTATTTCTACTCCTTCCCCCAGTACTCTCGACACACTTCTCACATCGCGTGTCAAGGGCTCATAACAGCAATTTCTGACTTTTATAACTCTTTCATTTAAAATCTATTTGATTGTGTCGAGATTATTACTAGGAGTGGGGTAGAAATAAAGGGAGGGAGGCCAGGTAGGTCTGCTGTGACTGAGGAAAAAAATATCCCCTCGAGCGTTAAAACACAGACACGCCGCCTCGTAGCACGCATTATGTAATTAAAAATCTTTGATAAAGATATGAAAAATTCATAAGCATTTCACCGGCGGAGGGTTCCTTGAGTTCTCCAAATTGCTAGATTATCATCTTCTTGTTCGTGCTTTCATCACGCGATGTGGAATGTTTTCCGCTCCCCGAGCACACGGCTGGGGTTTAAAAAGCACGGGTGCCGAGTTGAGGGGGAGGTGGGGCGGTGTCGGAATGCCGACACGGGGGTGGGGGCAGGAAAACGAAGGTGAGATGTTTATGAAGGGCGAGTTAAGGAGTCTTCCGGTTGAATATGCTCGGGCGGTCGCTCTAAAACACAGCTGACGTTGTGTTATGCGTGAAAATATCCAGGTTTGACGTCGCTAATTCCGTGGATTAAGTAACGCTCGACTTATCTCACCGGGAAGAAGCATGCTTTTCATTGTAAGCGCAAAATTACGAGCGGCACCACGAATACATTAGTCATAAACACGCATTACGAATTCACTCCATACGTGCACTGATTTTAACTTGGAGATGGGATGTTTCTTGTTTGAGGAGACGATGAGATGTAGTTACTTTACGAGCGTCATCAAACGAATCTCCGCGAAAAGACATGATAAAATTCTTATTAACTGAATGCTACGACTCTATGCAAAATATCGACTCATCGGGAAACCTGTGAGAACATGAGTGAAACCTGTAAGATGAAGAGAAAATGCAATCAGCTATGGATGCCATTAGTACCAAACAAAGCCAATGGATACGAAGCCAATAATGTCAGCCACGGAAATAATATTTAATAAGATGGTGGAAAGTCGCGTGACTGACGAATGCTTGCGTGAGCAAACACAATTAAACGTCGAAAGCATTATAAACTTAAGGTAACACTTCCCAGCCCTAGGAAAGTTCCTGAATTATAGAAATGCGCCAGTTAAATATTTCTGAAAAAATATCCCCATTATCTTTAAGTTGTAAATTGCAGCTTAAACGAACCCATCAGCCGTTATAACCGTGCAGCAAAATGATTACTTTTTCCCATATTTTACGCGGGAAAGACGTTTCACGCCATCACTGACGTATTCCCTTCTTTGTTACCTCCACAACTATAATTATTTCCGAACAAGTCTACTGCACGATCACAATGAAGGTGAGCTACTCAACTTATCGACTTGCCTCTTTCTTCCTCTCGGAAATGAGCGGCTGATATAACTAGCAAGGGACATTTTCGCTCCATAGTACTCACAATTTCTCTCTTTCATGGCGGAAAAAACAGAAAACGGGTTTATCTCCATGATGCGCTTTTTTCCCTACTTCCCAACCCTTTCCGTCTTTGGACGAGGAAAAATACGCGTACGTCGAAAAAAAATTCAAGAGCCAAGAGTCGACCGTGAAGGAGATGGAAATGAAGGAGGATTATCCCTCACTCGATTGTCCACCGTGGAATCGAATCCGTAATAATGAGGGAGGGGATCGGGAAGAGACGACAGTAGGTATTACTGGGAGAAGAGGGAGCGGAGAGTGGATAGCGGAGAATTGGTTATCAAGCAAGATAGAAGGATAAATTGCAGCAGTCGCGCAAAGGAGACCCACGAGGGAGAGAGGAAGAAGAAAGATCGGAGGATACTTGAGTCGACAACGGAAAGGAGATGGAAAAAGATCGCTCTCCCCTTCGTCGTCTGGGGAACTGGCATGATGCGACATCTGCTAGCGGGAGTTCTCAACTACGGCCAAGGACCCCCCCACCCCACCTTGCCCTCCTCCCGCAGCCGTTCGAGTTCCGAGAAAGCTCGAAGCGGGGGGAAGAAGAAAAGATATGAGGGGCGGGGGCGAGTGAGGTAGGGCTAAAGAGTTTGAGGGTCGGGATAGAGGAGAGGTTGGGGAGGGAGGTGGAAAGAGAAGGAGCGAGACTGTGAGGTTTCCCCCGCGAGCTGAGAAGCTCCGTGGGGGGAGGGACGGGCCCGAATAAAATTCAGGAATGATGGAGAGGGAAATGTGATTTCTGGGCAATGGGGACGTGGGAGTTGTCGAAGGGAGGAGAGTGTGCTCTGGGGGTGGAGGTGTGGGCGTGAGTGCTCTCTACACCTGCTCGTAATTACTAGGACGCCCCCGGCGTATAACTCCGCAGCTTCCTCTCTTTGGGATCTACACCCACGCTGTCGCACGACCCCCCCACACCTACCCAGTTGCCCCACTGTCCCTCCTCACCTTAAGCCAACCCCCCGACCTCTACGCCCTGTTCCCCATCGTCATGAAGATTCCCGCCTCCCCTTTCCCATCCACCCTTTCATTTCCTACTCACCCCGACGATAATTTCACACCTCGTCACCGTACTTGTCTCGAACTCGAGAGGACGAGAGCTTTGTCCGAACTATCGAACTCTCGCTCTGGTCGAGTCTTTGAAGTTCTTCTTTTGATATTCACCCGAGTCATCAGTTGCTCCCCTTCGCAATTAGATTATGATAAACTCCAAGAATGACCATTACTTTATCTTAGGTAAATAACGAGTGAGACACATTTTTTAAAACTTCAATTAATTGACGCGCGCTTCAATATAAGAGAAATCAGTAGAGAGAATCCTCCCACGATAAGCCACAAGAACACTGGCTGTCAATGAGACAGCCAATATTAGAAACACACGCCAAATAATCTCACCAGATTCACTCAGAAATAAGTGCTGTCGAGCATAAGCGATGACACAGACTTTGATTGCCTATGTAACTCAAAACACAACTAGTAACAGCTTATCTACGACTAGCGATCTAGCGTCGCCACTCCTAACCATACCAATAATAACTTCCTACCATACGTAGTGCCTTCGGTAAAGTAAAACAACAATCAAAATGGATACAACTGCTTTTCAATGTCGTAATTCGATGTACTTCAGAACCACTAGTTGGATATAAACCTTTAAATACTTTTACACCTTCAATTCAAAATAAAGCAGATATCATAGGGAAACACTGCCTATTTTAGCACAATAACGACATGGGAAGAATTAAGGATGTATCTGTGAACTTAAACGCTCACATTCCTTTCAAGTCTGTCAAAAGTCATTTCCATCACTCATTACTCTGTAAGAGGGACCATTTTCTCTTACCCATGGCGCATCACCTCATGACCAGAAAAATTTGGTTCCCAGGAAATCAGTTCGCTTGGGTTTAACTGGACTCCAGAGTCCTCTTCCAGATTCGAACCCGGGACATTCGGTAAGTAGTTCTACGCACTACTCATTGAGCTAACGCCAGGGAAAAAATCATCGAATAATCAAGTTCCACACTAGAGTTCCTTAGGTACGCAACCACGGAAGAAAGTTATCATGGAGAAAATCATGGCATGACGCCACATGTAATGAACAAACACTTCCATGGACGCGGAGAATTCTCCAGAATTCAGTCGTGGAAGGATGATGGATTCTAGAGAGAAAAGTGATCATGAAGATGAGAAAATGAAGGAGGAGGAATATAAAAAAAGTGACGGCTTGCCCTTAGCCCCTACCATTCTACCAATTCATTTTACTGCATATTCCATAGCTGTCAGTTTTTACTACCAAAGGGCCATCGATAACCTAAAAGATGGAAGTTGGGCACGATGAAGATGATAGAACAATTACTTGGAAATACATGATTAACAAATTATCATATCCTTTACACGCAAATTTTAAAGCCCCGTGATCAGGAATAGTTCTATTCGTTTTATACCTATAGCCCTGTTCCTCGCAAACTTAAGTGAGCTTGGCGATAATTATAAGAATTTAGAATAGAAGGCATCCTAATCATTTTTAATGAGGAACGACATTCCTGCATGAAGAAGTTTCCCGAATTCTATTCCTTCAAGCCTAGCATCAAATATTTGCCAAAAAGTTAACGCAAAATATAAGTGACCTTCATGACCGAGATATGGCTCTAATTAGAACCTTCTTATGCTAACGACCTCATATAACTCTTAATATCCAATGGAAAACTAAATAAAAAGCGAGTTCCAAGAGCGGGTGAAAGAAAAAGGAAGCTGAATTTTACCATCCAATCTACTTTAAGCTGACCTATTCTACTCTTCTCCGATGGAACTTAACGCATATCAGAGATTTATTTTTATTTTGTATTTACAAGAAACCAGAGAAATCTAAATTTAAATCATTCGTAAAATATTTATCTCTAACTCAAAAGAACCTCTATAAACTGATCTAAGAAGTATAAAATTAAATAATTTATTATAAATAAGGCTGTTAAAAATCTGTTAATGTCGCGATTTGTTTCGGACCTAGTCAACGAAACGCCTTACCTTCTGTCAAGATTCCCTATTATTTCACTTCGTAGTTTATGCCTTTGGAAAAAATAGAGAATGCTTTCATTAAGGTCGTGTGTGTCCGCACAATTTACAACCCTGTCGAAATTTTTACATCGGGAACACGCTGTGAAACTAAGTGCATTGAGAATGAATTAATTTTCCGATTGAATCAACATTAAACCAATCGTATTTTCCAGTAAAAAAAAGTCTAGTATACCCATTGCGGTATATTTAGTATGTTCCATTCGGAACGTTAAATCCTCCATGTAACTATCCCTCCCAATAGCTATTACTAAAGGTCGAAACTATAAATCACACCGTATGGCTTGAAAGGCATCGTCGCTAACATCAGCAATGAAAACAGCGGCATCACAAAACCTCCTCTTCCCCTCGCTACTGAACCATTTTCTTCCCGTCCAATTCTAAGTATACAAATGCTGGGAATTTATGAAAGACAACCGGCCAGCCACGCTGACACATGACTATTTAACCGTACCGGAAGGGAATGTTGAGACAGGAAAATAGGGTTAAAACGTCAGCTTCAACCATTTTTTTCCACAAAACAATGCCTGATGATTCACGACGAAGATGCATCATAGCTTCGAGGGAGTTTTGTGTCTCAACGCGAGGGGAAATGATCAAAAAATCAATAGAGGGAGATCGAAAAATAACGCTAGTTCGGCGGGCGGGGAAACAATAAACTGTTTGTGGCCACCCGCTCAAACCCGGATGGATAGAGGGTAACTTCTGTTGAAGCCAGGGTCTCGGTATATCTGAGTGAGTATTGTGGCGTCCGTGGGACGTCCAAACAAAAATCAAGCCATGCGCCTCGGAGGAGTGGAGAAAATTTCGCGCCTCGGGCGTTCCTCGTCTCACACCTTCGGCGAGTGAATAAGTGTTTTATTCCATGAACGAGGGCCTTTGTTGAGCCAATTTAACCTCCACTGTCTCGTCTCGTTGTATACAAGTCCATGCCCAACCCTCTCATTCTCCTACTTCATGCGGTAATTATTTTTTTCTTATACTCATCCTACACCAATCACCACCACATGCTGGCCGGCCCCTCAGCATATTCAATCTCTCACCTCAGCGCAGCCTAAAAATGTATCAGCTCACATTTCCGGCTTTCTTGCGTTTCAATATGGCTTTCCATGCCTCCATTCCGTACGATCACAGAATAAATTCAAATGTAAAATATGATTTGAAACCTGCAAGAAGATTAGGCAGTATGCATTTCGATTCATAACCCTCAGCATACATAATTTAAGGTAATGAAAGTTAGCATATGGTTCCATTATAGCACTAAGTACAAATCATTATTCTACAATGAAATATGTCAATTCTTAAATACAATATTTCATTCCAATACCCATTTCCACAAGATGATTCATCGATTTGTGAACTTCACTTTATTCCTTAACATTACATTATTTAATATATTATTACTAACGCTTTATGAGCAGATTTTCTCGACATACTGTTATTGTTGTGGGTGCTTATTGGTCACAATAGGCAAATTAGAGTTCAAATGATAATTATTATCCCATTTATTGAATTAATCCCTTGTGTCTTATGATTTTGGTTATCATTATCTTTTCTAACAATGATATCATATCGCATACGTAACGAAACCTTTCCTTTTTTATTTTATAGGTAAGGATATCAGAGCCAACAACTGCCTCTACTTCCCCATTCTGATCCGAAACAGATGGGCCAAATGTTTCACTCAACCTTCGCTTCAATCTCCTCCCTGTGATCGTGAGTGATGGCCTCAGATTCTTCTCCTGCCTACGAGATGTGGAAAACTAGGGGGTGTTCTGGAATACCTCACGCAAGGAAAGTCAAAACTTAAAACTCCCATTTGCTGCCGAGACGTCAACGCATTGTGAGCTTCCTTCTCGGAGGCATTCATATGAAATTTCCTCGTCTGTTTTTCCGCGCATGATACTCGAGAAGAATTGAAAGTTTCATTGTATGTACCGCCACCTAAATCGTCTACTCTACGTGTGGATTTCGTCCGCTCCAAACAATAGAATTACCGATTGTATTACTGAAATAATATCCAAAATCCACACAAATTCGAAGTGTATCCGTAGGATATACAGTTGTTTATGAGAGCGCATGTCGTCACTTCCATAACTTCCTCACGCTATATAACATCCTCCTTTACATTTTTTCAACGCTACTCGCTGACACTGACGCATGAAACAAAGGAAACTGATCCATAATAAGTACAAAAAATATGATTGTATGGGAACAAGTCGTTCACTTTAGCCCATAATTTTGACGTACTAAACAATGAAAAACACATTCTTTCTCAAAAAACTTCGTTTTTTTGGGGTAGGTGGTACGTAAAAGTGTAAGAAAACCAGTGAATTTCTTTCTTCCTGCATGTAAATTATATCAACCACTCCAAAGCACTTTTCAACAGACAGACCGTCAATGATGAATACCTCAGAAAAATCACTCAGTGGTAGGCAGTGAATGATGCACAGTACCAGAAGGGACTAAAGCCAACGTTACTGAATGAAATAAAATTTCCATACGAAGTAACAGGAGCTGAATGTGATGCTAAACGAAAACAATATCATTTTTGGACTTTCTAAACATTAAAAATATGTTAGATAGACTGTGAGCTTAAAAGAAATATTTGACGGCCCGCAAACGTATTTCCCTCTGGAAATGCAGGGCAGCAATTTAATACTACCGAAAATACTTGATATCATCTAAAATACTAAATATGTAAATGTCTTTCAGCAGACTTGCTTTCCATTCAAATTACGTAAACACTTAATTCATATAACTTGTACATATCTGCTTTTAAGTCAAGAATGAGTAACGCAGACATTAGATCCCTGATATTCCTGATTTATAATTCACGGAAACAGGCAAAAATTATGGGACCATGATATACTACCAAATTCTTTTAGAGCTATCCCCATTTTTCATGCTTAAAACGTGACTCAGTTAGCACTCAACACTCCAAGAAACTCAATATGAAGAATTTTTAATATTTTTATCAAACATAAATGTCTCTATTCTAAAATAGAGTCTACGCTCGTTTTCAAACCATACTTTTGATGTGAATATACATTACACACCTCGTATTAGTAGAACTTTCATTGATTATCTTCCATCCAAGCCTAGAAATCGATCAGTAGTACGCTCTTGGCATGATTGGATCCACCGTTCTTTGCCAGCGACAAAAGGAACACGAAATATTAGGATTCCTTGGCCGCCATTTTGCTTTATTTCTTTCCATCAACTCAATTTTCTTCCAGTTTTTTTTTCGGTCGTCTTAGGTCCCCGTCATCCCGACTCCCCCACTCTGCCCTCCTCCACTTCCTGACTGACGTCCACCAAACCCGCCCCAAACAATTCATTTCAACTTCCTTTCTTCTCCTCTTACACGATTTTCTTGTCTTCGTCCTCCATTTTGTGTCACCGACCAACGCTGGCCGGTCCCTCCGACCGCGTGCACGTTTTGTTGTTCTCATTCTCCCACACCGCCTTTGCCTCCCTCACTCCCCCCCCCTCACCTCATACAGTTTGGACAATCCGGCGGGAGAGGAAGAGAATGAGACTTCCTTTCATTAAATTCTCACTCCTCCAAGGGACCCAACAATCCCCCTTAATACCTTCCTGTCCTTCAGGAAAACGCCGCGCAGCAATCCCAGAGAGAAACCATCATTGCTCAAAAAGTAAAAGCGTCCATTTTTTTCCCCCTTCTTTCCCACTGTTTAATCTCATCCCGGGGATCTTGCCGCCCGTCATCTTTTTTTTCCCAGCGCGTTCTTTCCTCACGTATTCTCCCATGCATGTCTCTCTACGCCCCTCCCCCCGCCCTCATTTTAATCTTATCAGCGTTTCTCTCCCCACACTCAGCTCGTTGCCATTATTATTCACCCTCTCCCTTGCAAACTGTGTAAATTATCTCGCATATATATTCGGTTGAGAACCTCTAATGCGCCTGCGAACTTATGCCTCGGGTGAGGTGCGCGAGTGAGTGATCCAGTGTCCTTATAATGGAGAGCGCCTTCCATTTTTATGGCGGCTCGGCGTTGTTCACTCTTATTTTGAGGTCCCTTGCTCCCCGAGGGGAAATTTTCCCCGGAAATTGATTGCAACGCAGATATACTGCGAACAATAATCCTTTCCTGATTTACTCCCATCATTCTTGCGGCACTCGGCGTGTGTGTCCATAAAAATAGGATAGTCGAGCTATTAAAGAAGTAGTGAGGTATTTATAAGGCTTTCAGGGGATTCAATTTGTGGTGATCACTTATTTTACATTATGCAACTGAACACCAACCCCATGATTCCATTCGTTTACCAAAACCATCAGAATAGAGGGAAATTATGTAACGAATGAGTTCAAATGACCGCTTAGTTATGTGACTGGAAAGTAGTCAGCGCCAAGAAATGCAAGGAGTTTCTATTCGCATAAAATGTGCTCGCATGTTTTGTCTCATGAATAGAGTGCACGCGTTGGAAGACTTGAACGCCACGTAAAAAGCATCCCCACCAATGCGCATGGTTATCATCTGAGAATCAAATAAGCGAAAGGGGAAAAGAAGAGGAAACAAACGACCGACGTCAGCGTACTTTTTCCCACGCGCCGTTAATTAATCTATTCCCCTCACAAGGAAAAAATTAAAACCGATCCCTCTTACTTTCACACCTCGGCGAGACGATATCGGGAGCCGAGTTCATTCGTTCCCACCCCCCGGACCCTTTATTCCCACACGCTACGCCCTGCTTTGGGCACCACCCGCGCCGCAGTTGAGATGGCTAGCTGTCCGCGCGGTAGGGTCCGGGGGAAGGCGGACGGCGAGGAGGATGGATAACTAGCCATGCCGGTGGCCGCCCGCTCGTGATGGGTGGACCTGGGAGAGAACGGAAAACAGCAACACCTCCTCCCCTTACGACTCCCTTCAACCCTCTTATAGTAGGAGGCTGACGTTTTTTATTCGACACCAAAACGCTGACATGGAGATTAGCGAGTCAGATTTAAGACGCCCCCAGCCGAGGTGGGCGGGGCCCACGGCAGGGCGGCTGGAAGGTGGGAAAGGATGAAGTGGCTGTCGGGGAGTCGAGGAGTTAACGACGGTGGTCTGGAGGTGGCGGAGGCTCGAACCGTGCGGCCGGAGAATCGTGCGGTTGGATGCGGAGGACGGGCGTACGAGGAGTTTTGCCGATCCAAATGAAGAATCAGCCCTCGTGGTTAGCCAGTTATGTAGTTAGGTAGGGCCAAAAGATCAAGAGTTTCAAAACTTAGAAGTGGAGTAGGTACTTTTTAATTGGTTTACCTCATTCCCAATGCCCATTCTATACATTACGCAGACCGTAGTACTAGTGTTTGTTTAAAAATAGTCTTCTGCTTCGTTGAACAGTAGAATTAGATTTTAAGGTCCTCAAGCTGATAACAGTACATCTCACTGTCTCACCCACGTTAACCGCATGCCTAATGTTAACACTAACACTACACCCATATTCCAGTTGGGATTCAAGCCAGTAACATTTCGGTTGTCGGCCCGACACGTAACATCCCGGACTACGGCTGTCGACAAAGTCATTTGGCCATTTATTTTGCATGCATTGTATTTCATAAATTCAAAGTTCAAGAAGCCACACTTAACCTCATTAAGGCATTAGAGAAATAAAAACTTCAGCCCTTTTAAATATATATAATACATATAAGGAATCAATCATAGGACGAAGATACTAAAATAACGATAGTTTATTCACCACTAGTTTAGGATGCATATTCCCCGACAGCCCACAAGCCTTGCATAGCATTGTTAGTGGCCTGCGTATCCATGCCAGTATCGAATTATACCATGAATCGTTGACTTACTTAATATGCATGAGGATTCCTTTTCTCGAGGCCAAAAAAGAGCAACTATCATCCCAGGGGAATATCATTTTCACGGCGTGCACGATTTTTCGACGTACTAGAAGACAACGGAGAAAGAGAGTGAGCTAAATGGAATGAGTACGGGGAGATGGGTGTATACGCCCGATGAATTCCACTCCCATTAAAAGAGGAGGTCCCCTGGTAAAGCAACGCATCCAGTAGCCGCTCCTCTCTTTGGAGAGGCAAAAACTCTAGTCGAGGGGAATGAGGGAGGGGAGGGTTTTCGAGAAAAATCCATCTCTGAAAGAAGATTGGTCTTTACGGCCATAACGAAGACCGCATGACTATATCCCTGATCGTTGCCCTCCGCCTCCTAACGCAATTCCTCTCCTCCCACCGTACGTGGACCTCACAGGTTGGTTTTTTCCTCTCTCTTTCCCTCACACACTCTCGCGCACACATCCCTCTGACACCAACTCACTCCCCCACTTTTTCTCTCCTCGATTCTCTTTGCCGAGGATCTAAGGGTCGTGGAATTGACGCGGGGAGAAGAAGACTCCGCCTTAATTACCGCGGACACCTTTCCACGCCTACCCTCCCACATGTCCGGCTGCATTGCCTCTCCTCCTCCGTCGCCACTGGAGGACTTCCCTGCCCTGGCTGTCGGTCGTTCTCTCGCCACTCCCAACCCCCGCCAGCTCTCCTTTCACCCCCTCTTCAACCCTCTCTCTCTCTCTCCTCGCATCTCGTATGCACACTCCGCTTCTCCCTCCCTTCTTCCACGTCAATCCCTCACTCGCCTCTTTCCACACTTTTCACGCCCGAGTCTCGGCGCCTTATCTCCCACGATCGAGATTCTCACGACCGCAAGACCGAAATTTCCCGCCCGTGGAGGAGGGGGCGTCGCAGCGCATTGCCCGCATGTCCCAGACGACGTTCAACGCGTGACAAACCCCAATCGGACGTGTGGCTTGAAGATTAGGTAGAATAGATTGTTAATCGCTAACGCCGTAAAATTAAACAGTACCTTGATATTAATCATGCGCGTGACTAAGGAAAAAGAATTGTTCTAAGTTTCCATACAATACAAGCACTGCAATACAGCATCGGTTTCCGCATTTTGCCTCCGCCGTCATGTTCAAAAATTGAGGCGACACGTCGCGACGGGGGTTTTCTATGAACGCTCTCGTATTTCCGTTTGAATTTGTTTGGTCGTGGAAACTATGGGCAATATTCGATATTTTTCTCTTAAAATATCATCATGCTTTTACTCCTCACACGTATTAACCAAATCGACATAAACTGAAGTAATTGTGACACTAAGGTACCAAATGTTTTAGATGAGGGAGAAATGTAGCTCATATTCGCGGAGTAAAATATGATTACCAAGGTATGCACGAGTTCTTGAAAATTTATTTGATTTTTTCTAAGTTTTTATATTTAACTAATACAGACTCCCTCCTAAAGCAATTGATTTTTCAAAATATATGATTGCTAACTGAACCTTGAATTTGTAGAATGCCCATTCATGCACGTGCTTTAAAATCCATATGATTCTACAAATGGTCTTAGAGATTCCATTTTATAAATTTCAGGAAATCGATTTCACCTCCTTAAAAACGTAAGGCAATTTGCAATGGTATATTGATTAGGATATTACACACATATGCCTCTGAGCTAGACTGATATATTTTGACCAAATGGAAAAGATGGCGAATGCACGAAGGAACCCTCTCAACCAAGACACCAAGGGGTGTAAAAACATCCCCATGCGGACGGGGCTGGAATGGCTCGCCAACTGGTAGAAACGGAATAGAGCGAAAGCCATTAAAAGCCAGCAATTCTGGCTCCGGACCTCCCCAACAGCTTCCCAATTCCGCGTCACTCCGCCCCTTCGTCATCCCCAACTAATAACCCCCCACGGTTCAACCATACTGCCCCATTAAAAAGCCACCCGTCCATTCTTCCCCTCACTCTACTCAGTTGTCATCCCTCCCCCCCCGCTGTACTTGACAGACCACCTCTTGCAAATACACCCCTTCCGCCACCATCCCAGTCTTCACTACTCCAAGTCACCCTCATGCAATTTCTTCAAGTCTTCTTACCCCACACTCCTCTCTTCACAATGTCCAACCCCCCGCAAACCCTTGCTCTCCGACGCCCCTCAGGGCGTGCGACAGACGAAAAATAAAACCATCCCGTCCAGAATGGGCCGGAGGGAGGGGGAATATATTTTTTTCCGAAAAAAGGGAGAAAATCGGAAGTATTTGCGGGGTGAGACGGCTTTTGTCCCGGCCCTGAGAGCGGACGGGAGGTGGATGGGGTTCGTGTGGACCCCATCCCGCGAGTGCCATCAAAACATAGCAGCGGCGGCAAACCACCTTCGTTCCTCTCCTTTCCTTCGGCGTGAAATTCAGGGAAGGGGAGGGAGAGAGCTTTGGAGCGACTCTGCGGTGATGTGGTTCGGACGGGGGAATATCCCGGGGAGACGCACAATGGATAGCACTCAAAATAAAAGAAAAGACAATGGGGCCATTATGGAAATAAAGGAAGGGGAGGTCAAGAATTTCAGTCGGGAGGCTGGAGTTTTTCATCCCCGCTAAACCCATCAGCTCTTGCTTGATAGGTCGGGGCGAAAAGTACATCTCGCACACTCAGAGACTGTCCGTTTTCACTTCGCACGACTCACTCGTAGGAAGGCGGTTGCGAAAATCGCCCTCTCGATGATTTCGTCGTCTGCCGTTATCAGCCAACCAGGAAGAGGAGGGGAGCATGTAAAGCGACAAATGAGAGAACAATCCCTGCCCCCACCACCGACACTCGTACGGGAGGCAAATATAAAGGGGGCAAAAAAAATCGCCAGGGGATTATATGCATAATGGAAGCCAAGCATACGGACACCCCGCGAATTTCCTCCTTTTATTTCAACGCTCGTCAGGGCTCGGACCTTAAAAACAAAAAAGAAAATACTCGCGCCGGGGCATAAAGAGAGCCCTGAGAGTCACGTGCGTATGCCGGCATAATACCTTTTTCCCTCCCTTCGACCTCCCCCCAATGCTGTCCTTCCTTCCTTGCCTCCCCCACAGCCACCCCCCATTCTTCATGTCACTGGTTTCCGCCTCAAAAAGTTCGCGAGGGACGAGGTGGCGTGGAACGGGAGGATATGTGTTGATGATGGCCATTGGTGGGAACGACTTGGGTGGGAGAGGGAGAAAGAGAAGGCGTCCGTATTTGCGTATTACATATGCGTGTGCGTGAGAGCATGGCATTAAAAAAGAGAGGGATGAGGCGTTTTGATTCGTCAGGGTAAGGACTCACGCTCTCTCTCCCTTTTGAAATCCCATATCCCACATTCATTTCCTCTGCTCCCATGCCGTTCGCTTCAAAGCGCGCGTATATGACTCTCGGAGTGCACAGCTGCTGTTTTTTTAATCTTTACTTCTACCTCACTGTCCTGACCGTTGGCGCTGCCCTATGTTCCTCCTCAACTGAGGAATTGGGATTAAGTCATTGGCCCGCGATAATGTGCCACGCGTGTTAGAAAATGGCTGCCATTCGGACAGAGGAGGGTGGAGGAGCCTGGGAATCTCGGCCGCGCTCTTTATCGAAAAATTAGGCTTCAGTCCGAAGCGGAATAAAGGCCGAATCGTCGATTTGCGATTAAGATCGACAACAGTTACAGGCACACCGTAAACTTTCATTTCAACCAGATTCCGGGTATATTGATATGAATTTGTCATCCAGCCCCAATTATACTGAAATATTTCATCTTGATTGCCCAAAATCTTTCAATGGCCCCGTCGCATGATTCCGACTAATTAAAAATGGCCGTTGGCAGGCATCTGAGAATTGTGAACACCGACCGGTATCGAATGGCCGCGAGCGTAAGCTTGGCTGGTTTTAACTACACGTCTCAGAGTAGTAAGGCGATTAAAGTATTCCATTCTGGCTTCGAAATGTATATAGCCGTAATTCCTGTGTCGACTAACTGTCGCCTGACTGTTTACCTTTCCGTTCCGATGAAGATAAGCGCATAAATATTCATCAGTTGTTTTAATTCTTTTTAATGTAGTGAGGGCATAGTAAATAGGCCATAAATTTTATTTACACCAACAGATAATTAAGAGTGAATTCTCAAGTATTCTTAGATCGCATAACTTTAATGCGAGTTTTATAGACAATATATCGACAATGGAGCCAGTGCGAAACGGTACATAGCAGAGACACTCAACAGTATATCCCGATATTTCCAGCAGAATTTATATCGTCATACCACATTAATAATAAACTGTAACGGCATCGTATAACTCAAGTACTGAGTGGAAGGTTAGACTTTCAAATGTCCAAAGATAATAACCATATAACATTCATGGAGAATAATTCATTATTAACCATCCACAGTTAATTCCTGGACAGAACTCCTGCATGATACGAAATTATACTTGAAAAAGAAAAAAGGATTCATTTCAAAAATTAAATTTTTGATTTGCTTGAAAATACTAGGCTATATCACATTAAAATCTCCCATAAACAGAGGTTCCTCTTTTTATTTGTCAGGAAAAAATAATAATAAATTTAACTTCTTGATTCTCTAAGTCAAAAAAAGGTCAAGGTTAGAGCAGAATGCTTAAGAGTGAATATTAAAAGAAACGGTGAAAGTGGGAGTAGGGAAGATGACATGAGGAAGCACAGTCAATACAAGCGGCAGAGGAGTAAAAGGGGTAGATTTTGGTCCATTGAGGCATGCCTAATAAGCTTACCCCAACCCCCCAACCACCTTCCACCCCAAGTACGAATGCGCCATCGCGGCAGCGCAAAGCCCCTCAAATTGAACTCTCTCCCCTTAAATCCTATCCCTGGCAGCAAAATTCGGGACCCTCACCCAACCTCCCATCTCCCGACACCCCTCTCCTTTCGCCACAGTGCAGAGACAGAGAGATAGGGGGGGATGACTCGCAACACAAACCTAGCTAGCGCCCCTGGAAGATCAAATAGCCCAGAGCTGGCCCTGCCATGGGTTATGACGCCTGCCAACCATCCACACGGCGACTCGCCGACCAACCAGCGGCGACGCTTTGCCTTGTCACCCTCCCCCTTATCCCTGTCACCCCCCTTATACGGTGAAAAAATGCATAAAGGCTGCTGCCTTCCTCTCGCTCACCCCCTTCCCTCACGTCCCCTTTGGCCAGAATGCAACTCCGCCCCCTTTCTCACCCTTGCATGAAATCTGTATTTACCTCCACGCCAGTTCCCCTCACCCTCTCTTTCCCACCCTGCCTCTCGGCGCGCACAATGTCGTCGACATCAAAACCCCACTCCAAAACCACCCCTACCGTTCCCCCTTCAAGAGCTTCGCCCGTAGACGCGTGACGTACACCAATAATAAGCCTCCTACTATATCTCGCCCTCCTGTTTCCCGCCCTCCTTTTCCGCTCTTTAACCCCTCCCCCTTATATCTCCATATCTTCTCCTCCGATCCCCTTCCCCGATTGTAATATCCTCGCCTCCCCATCCTCTCTCCCTTTCCCCATGCCCCCGACATATCCCCCTAGCCCCTTTAGTATGCGCAATACCCTCCGAACACATACGTATGGCGACCATGGGCTAAACCAGAACTTCAAAACGAGATGGGAAGAAGATTGAGTGCTTGGAAAAATAAATAAAAATGCGACGCGCACATGGAAAAGCTGCAACAATCTTTGACTACTGCGCAAAGGTTAATTTTGAGAAATTTAATGGAATATGACTTTTCATAATAGCATCTCAATTCAAATTCAACAAACTTCACAATGAATCGGTACTAGCGCAATTTATTGCAAAAATTCACTTTCTAATTATAAAGTGATAAATTGATATAATTGATATTTACGGAATTATGCATTTAAAGGATACCTTACTCCAATTTAAATCTGTTAACACAGTTTCATGTGTTCACCATGTAAATTTCTTTCCTCGTGAGAAATGATATTTTATCGCTAACTCGTTAAGTTTTTAATGGCGCAACATGAATGAAAACGTCAAAAAATATATTTAAAAATAGGTAGTTCGTATTTCTAGGACCAGCTTTTATTCTTCTTATCCTCGCAAGTTCCGATTTAGCATGTGGAAGAGTGATGTGCTTCACAATGAGCCATTATAAATTAGATATATCAGGTTACTCATCTCAGCTGTGTTTTCAAGTCTGTATCTTCACTGATGGGAGCTTCAGACTTTCAGGAGGAAAAGTACATGGATGGGAGAGGAGGAAGGGTGGAGAGAACTCCGGCATTCGCGTTAGTCTGCTCTAAACGAAACGGCGCCAAGGGGAACCAGTACTTAACGTCACTTCCGATGGACAGAGCGTCGAACGTCGTCTAGTGTTCTCTATAAAACACTCAAGTAGGGACCGGTTAACAAATGAAAAATACCTTCCACAGCCAGGATTCGACCCCGAGCCCTCCCGGTGAAAGGCTAGTATTCTAACCACCCGACCTCGAATCAGGATACGATCGTAATCACATGTGGTAAATTACTCGTTTACTTGCATGCATATCACAGAGATTGACAAACCTGTCTAGACTGGACTAAACATTTAACATTTGAATTTAAATATGTTTGGTTTACTACGAATTATTTCGCGGATAATTATCTAAGAATATCACGCGAATCTAAGCCGTATTTGGATAAAGTAGGTACATCCTATGCAACTATCACATGACAGCAGTTAAATCCGACGGTCTCTCGTGGTCATTTGGCGAAAAGAGTTGGAGGCAGAGGAAGAAGTTAAAACTGAGGGATTTCCCCACTCCATTCTGGCTCTGGCCTTTGCTCAACTCCAACCCCTCCCCCCACCCCCCCGCCCCTCAAACGCCTCACAATTTCCCCTCTGCCGTCTCTGACCCACCCGACTGTCGTCCAAACACCGCCACAATTAAACGGCACCGATGCTAATGAAAGTTTGCACTCGCAGGCGATGGGGTCAACTGTTGTTCCCCCGTATGCACCCACGCCTACCGACGCCTCCCCATCGGTGTGGAAAGGAAGTTAACGCCCGCTTTCCCTCTAAAACTGTGAATCTAAAACCGGAGATAACACACCATTTTCTCTTCGCCACTCAAAACCGAAGCTCTCTGCTAAAAAAAATTTCAATTGCCGTTCTTGTGATGTGTCTCCAGTAACCAATTCCAATATTCACACCGAACCGCTATGTACGAATCGAGGTTGGTTTTTTCAGAGTAGATTCATCGTCTTAAACCAAAGTCCCATCAAGATATCTCATAGTACAATGAAGAAGGTTTTCTTCAGTTGGATAAGATTTCTTCCGTCTGGGAACAGTGGGAAAAATGCTAAAAGAAACCAAATGAGTACCGTTTTCCGGGTGGCGTAAGGTAGTTTTTACGCAATGCACATTAGTGAAAACCAACTCATTGAAGAGAAATCCGTGGGTTATCCTCTAATCTGACAGAATCCAGCCATCCAGGAAAACAAAGAAAACGAGTTCTGGATACATATTGCAGCCAAGCTGTTTCTTAGAGGGAGGTTGAGCCAAAAGGCCTTTGTAAGGAAGGGAAAGATCCTCTTATGCAAGAGGGATACAGCATTAATTACTATTTAACTCCATAACTACATCAGGCAAGCGTAACATTGTTCTGAGAAAACAATGTTGAAGATTAAGTGCCGCTGGAAAGGAAATATCATTTAATATTTGTAATAATACTACTTTGAGCACATTCATTTTCTTGGTGTTAATGCGATGTTTCACATAAAAATTGCACTTGGGGTTAGTCCTAATTATCAAGTGTAGTGATCATTGCACTTTTTGTGGGTTACCGCAATCCATAACTCCAGTTTCTCCAGTTGCATACCGATTACAAACATGGTTCCACTCCATCATCAGTGTCACTGTGATTTTAGCACTAGACTTTTAAAATGGTAATCGATTAATCAAAATTCTACGAGATGAGATAAAAACTGGAGTGCAAGTGGTCCACAAGAACATCCATCAACCTTGCCCCGTCTATACCTTCAAAATAATTTCCTATCCAACGGGTGTGATGCAAGCTATCACTCCTAATGGATCACGCGGAAATTCCTTCATTGACCATATCTCCATTTCCCATACCTTTCGTACGCGGTACGCCGATATAGCCTCCCCTCACCATCAACTCTCCTCCCCCTATTGTCTCCCATTTCAATAATATACACCTCTCTCCGCCGCTGTCGCCATCTTTCCTATCCCTGTCGCACCACTTTCTGTTATTTCACTCCCCTCTTATATGCGAAGCACGTATATATTATACGCCGCTCCTCCCCATCCCGTCTTTCGCAACTCTCCTCCCCTACCCTCCCTCCATTATCCAATCCACCCCTCGGCTCCAAAACTCCTCCCCGACCGAAATTTAATCCCGGCCATATTTTGTATTTTCAGCCAGGGGTGGATCCGCGGTATGACAGCCCCCCGTTGGTGGGGGCGGGGTGGATGGGTTGGAGTCGGGGGCGTGTTCTCCAGCCTTCCAATAGATGTAAGGGGGTAGGGTCGAGATCGGATGGAGTAGAATATGGGAGGAAGGAGAGGAAGGGTAAAGAAAAAAGACGAAGAGGGAATGAGAGAGGAGAGAGACAGAGGGGATGAGCAGAAAGGCAGGGTAGCTCAGGACGACGAGGAGCGCAGAAAGATGTAGCAAAATGATAAATGGCTCCGGAGGAGGATATGCTGCGTCGAGTTTTATGCTGCGCAGTTAAGGGAGGCATTTGAGGACGCGGCTGTATGCGGATTTTATGTACTCAATCTTTTCCGGCCTGGCTAGACCATTGCTATCATCTCCAGTTTATTTCTTGATGCGCATAAATGCTCGAGAGAGTTCATCTTTATGACCGTTTAACTTCGTGGGAGTAAACTTGTGTGAGGCTCCCCTTCCATATAATTTTTTTTATTTGCAGAACTCGATGGAAACGCCAGCTTTACTACGTTATCGCATTTTCGTTGAGTATGCTTGAGCCGTTCTTTTCTCTTAAAAAAGATGAATTTTTCTCAAAAGTTTCCTTTAAAGAATAGCCCTCTTATATCCACGACGGTGGTACGAATAAATTCCGTCAGGTACACTCAGCCATTAGTCTACTACAACTGATTCGAGTATATTTAGTCAAATAGCACATTCACTAAAACCCTGATTAGTGGAGACAAATATGCTAGCAATCTGAACCTCTAAATTAACGCTAAAGCTGTATTTGAAGCCGGTCATGGCAATTATTACATTCTTCCTCCCAAACCGCTTTCGGCTCGTGCGGAGGCTTTTGGTTGTGTAGTGAGTAGCTAGGTTAATTATTTATAAATCCACAGCTCTGATGAAACTAAATGCCTTAAGTAAAATATGCATAATTTTGCAGGATAAAATATTTGAAAGCACCGCACTCGTTATGTTATCTATAGCTGAATATCGATTTATTTATGGCTTTCGGCGACGCATATTTCAATCCTTTCTCCCACCAGCTCGCCGTGAATTAAAACCCGTTTCCTCTTGCAACTTGGCGATAAATTTTCACGCCCAGCCCAATTAAAACGTTCTCGAAAAAAAACATTTATACGGGCAGGTATATGTATAAATAAATAGTAATCCGTTCGAACTTTTTCAAACGGGAATGATCATACGATTTCATAGAGGGGTGGGGATATAGCTAAGCCATAAAAACTACACAAAGAGCCCTGGATTCCTCTCGTGAACCCTCCCCTACCCACTTTATATATACCACCCGATTCAGCCGCAATCCATAGTCCAACTCCGGAACTATACCAAATGACATTTACTACTAATCGAATTCGGAGCTGGGATCCAGCCGATGATTTAAAGCGTCGCATCCCCAACCCCTTCCTTGCCCACCCCTGCCCCTACCAACACCCATTCCACTTCTCCTCCTGCCCCCGGCACACCCCTCAGTCAGAACGGCAACCCGCCCCTCCCCAAAAAGCGAGAGAGGACCCGAGGGAGGGGGGAGAGTGATGCGGGAGGTGGGGAGGGAGGGAGGCAGGGCTTTACCGTTTGGTTCACTCGCCGCAAAATGAACGGATTTAGAGGGAGAATATTCCGCATCTGCCATCCACGGGTCCCCACGGGAGCGGTAGCTTAGTGCGCCCGCGCCTACCGTGGCCGAGCTGAGGGGGTGGACCCCAGAGTGCAACTACGCTGTGCTCCGCCGCTCCACTAATAAGGGTGCAGGGTGAAGCGGGTGAAACAGAGAGAAGAGCGATGATAACAGGGGGCGAAGCAGATGTATGGGAGGATACGTTTTGCGAATGGAGAGAGAGACAGATGAATATATGGAGAAAGAGAGAGAAGGTAGAAGAGGATTCTGATGTGAGGAGGATGGGAAAAGAGGTACGAGGGATAAAGGAGGGGAAGGTGGTACTTAGGGGGAGGGAGATGTTGTGGAAAGGCTGGGAAGAGGGAGAGAAAAGCGGCCAAGAGACGAGTTGATATTGCTGCTCTGCTAAACACGACAATTCCAATATGGCAGCCGAGCCCCTTTTTGCCTCCGGCCCTCACTACATCTCCTCTCCCATTTATCTCATTCTTCCCACCCTCCATTCCTCGCAGGTGCTCCGAGTCACCATCTCGCCTCTCTCTCTCCTCTTTTTCCATTCCTTCAACTCCTCTCTTCTCCTCTCTCTTTCCGCTACACCCACGAGCACCCATCCGCTCCTCTCAGTCTCCCTTTCACCCCCACTCGCTCGCTCCTCCATCTCCCCTTGCCATCGCTTCCTTTTTATTTGCGCGCACCTTTCTTTTCGCTCCATTTTCTCTTCTCTCCTTCCACCCCGCACATCATCTCTCCTCTCTTTCTGGGGTGATTTTATGACAGCCATCTCCGACGACACCGAATCGTTCCCCGTTGTTGTTTCATCTTTTTTTTATTTTGAAGAACGGATCACGGGTACTTGGGCAATCTTTGTTCTCTCGTGGCTCGCCACGAATCTCTTGCTCTCTCGATCAGATATTGAAGTGTTGAGCAAGAATGCGGTTTCTTTTCGACAAGTATCCCTTGGAAAGCACGCACTAAGTTTCTCATAGGCTTATTTTACTGCGTCTTCTTTTTGCTGATAGTTTAGTTACAGGTGAGCCCAAAGTCGGTCTGTGCGCTTATCAGTACTTATCTCCTAAATTTCCGAAAGGGCGATTGTAGGCTGATGCAATTAATATAACTGAGTTACGGTGCTTTGAATTTTTTCACAGTTTTTATTGTGTTCTGGGCGTGCGTTACTAGCCACTACTAATAGTTCAAACAATAGCCTCGCCGCAAACCAATTCATGCTCCCATTCAATGCCAAACCTAATCAAGTCCTACTCCGATATCTTCACATCCACCACCCCTTTTCCCCATTGTTATTTTCCCTTTCACCCATTCCGTCCCTTAAACATGGTTTCTATCATTTGTATGCTTACCTACGTTTGGAACAAATCAAAATAAGGATTAATCTCTTAAATGTTTACATCCCGTGACCCTAAAATCACTGCTTTAAAGTATTTCAACGCGATAGTAAATGTAATATGTAACTGCAATTTACTTCAATTTGTAGGTAAACACAACTCTCTCTCCTTTATTTCTTGTGAGTTTTTGTAATTGTTGCACATTCTTCCCACTTAAATATAACACCTTCACTCGCACACAAATCCAGTTCTAACCAATAAATACTAAATGATACTGATACACATTTCTACGCCCGATAAAATATTGCGTACCAATAATTAAACAGTACTTCTATGTTCTTGAAAAAACTACAGTTACTTGGATCTTGATTATAAATATTTGGGCTTATATCTAACCAATTTTACTTTTTATTATAACGGCTTTGTCTAGTTTGATTTTAAATATTTAGAAATAAAATTCCTGGATAGGCTTAAATTGTGTAGATACTCTATCATCACATACATTCCGTCCTAGAACGAATATGGGCCAGATACGACCAATGTCGTTTTATAAAACAAAGAAAAGCGAAAAAGACAGGAAAAGAAACTCTTCAACACATGTGCATTATTTCGTTCTTTATAGAACTCTGCCCATTCTAAACCCTCAAACGATTTTTTTCCATCAAATACGGCGAACTAAGCGACCGGTGATATCCTCATAGCGTATGTAACGCCCGTCAGGGATAAAAAAAACTGTCTCTCCCGGTGTATGCGGCGTGAAATTCATTCAAATTTATTTACATCGAATTTCGTGAGCCCTTTTTGCATAGGGGTGGAGTTAAAGAGTTTGAAGGGTTGCTCTCGGATGAAGAGCGTTTAGCCGAAGCGGACGGGGTGAGGAGGAGTGTGAACGAAGCCAGCGAGAGGTGAAAAAGGGGAGAGGGAGCCAGGGAGAAGTGTGGGAGGGAAAAATTTGGCGTGGGGGCGGTCCCGAGAGGAACGGGGTGAGGGGGATGGGTCCGAAGGGGTGGAAAATGCGATCGGGGGAAGAATCGAATAATTTCAGGTCAGGGCCCTATGTTCCCACGCGGAGAATCGAATTTCCATCCGGCCGAATTATGCCATTCCACCAAAATCTCTCCGTCGACTGATTCTGGAGGGGAATGAGAGGGAGAGAGGGGGCGAGGATGTACAACCCTTTGGAGGTTGGGCGGAATTAGCGAGCTGTTGGCAGTGGGAGAGAGCGAGCGAAAACGGAGGAGAATTCTCGCGCATAGCGAAGAGACGAGCGTAGAAGTGGACCGACGCGAGAAAGAGGAGCTGGGAAGGAGCGCTGAGAAGAATAACGCGGGAGGGCATAATTTCACGGGATGGCGCACACTCCCAAGTGGTCCTAAAATAAAGCTATGAGGATCAATCTCGTACTGATGCCCGAATCATTCACACAGCAAAACATTCACAAACAAAAATGCATTTACGTCACTCACTGTTAAATAATATTTCGGTAATAAACTTAAAAATTTGACTTACTCATGCCACGAATCATTTACTTCAAATCAATCTTTTTAATTCGTGTAACAGATAAATAATTGTTTCATGATCGCCTTGGCGGATTAATTTTCCTACTACTTGATTTGCCTCAATAAAATTCCATGTAAACCCCACTATCTACAACCAATAATGCACTTAGACCATGAAATATAGATATAAAATTTGAAATGGAAAATTACTGATTAATCATTACTTAAGAATTACTTACAAACAAGAACTTAAAAAGACAAGTGTAACATTTTATTACATCCACCAAGCAGAAATTTCAATCAGTACTCATTCTATTCTCCTTGTATCCTCTCATCAACCTTAACTACTGAGAGAATGGAAATTTTAATTTGTCGAACGAAAGGATGACTTCGATTCCCACTGCTATTTTTCTCCAAAATCCCTGTTGCTTAGCATACTTGTAAATCATGCAGCATATTAAATGACTACATAAACCCTTGATAACTGTCACTATCCAAAATCTCACAACTACTGAAATAACTCATAATTTGCTAGTCATTCACCACTTTCATTTCATTTATTTTCAGTTGAATTAGTGAGGTTATCATGATATCACCGTGATAAAACCCTTGAACGATATAAACAAGTGTCAGGTATTACTGTGTGCAACAAACTGGTTAAATATAGAGCCCGACTATTTCAATGCCTGGATTTGGACCAATGCTTCGTTGTTAGCTAACCATAATTATGATCAACTCAAATTTTCGATATAGCACTATTTATAATATCCTGATTCATTTGAACCCCCTGAAATTATATGAATTTTCTTTTTAAACATGATATTTGAAATATGCCTTTATTTTTTTCTTCACTGGAACAGTTTGAAATTAGATGAAATTTAAATATAAAATAAACATGACATTTGGAATCTCCCTTATTTTATTCTTCATTGATTCTTGTTTAATTTATTTTCTACTTTCCTCATCGGTACAGCATTCATTACGTCCTATCTACCTCGCAGACGCTCAGCTTCGCATAGATTCGTCATCTGATTTACTCTAATCCCTTCTGCCCGCGTTAGATCACTCCCTCGGGTCCTTTCAATACACATCCGCTGACGATGACCACGGCAGCGCTCCTCCCAGACCGCAATCTCCCTCACCACCGTCTGAGCCATTCCTCAAGCGCTGTGTCGATTCCCATCTCTCGTTCCCGCGTTCCCCAGACCATATGCTCATATCACTGAGTCACTGAGACTGAGAGCCTCGACTCGGACTTCTCCCCCACCACTGAAAACTCCTTCCTCGCCGTCTCTTCCTCCATCTCACTACTCTCCTCGATTCCCAAGTGCGTGCCCGTGGTGATAGAGGGGAGGAGAGAAAGAGAGAGAGAGGACTCAGCATCTACTGTGAGTTCTCTTTCCTCCCTCCCCCTTCCAACCTCTTATCCTGTGCACAGCTCCTCACTCCTTTATGACCGCCAATCGGGTACGAGATATCAAACCGGCATGCACAGGAAACGCTTCCTATTGGTCCGAGGCCCGGTTTTGAATACGTCCTGCGGTGGTGGTGGTTGCTCTCCTCAACCCTCGTGTCCCTCCCCACTCCCGACCACACGGCTCCTTTTCCTCCCCACCACCAGAGGCCCTCAGCATCCCACTCCCTTCCTCCGCCTGGGCTCCTTTGTCCGCCACCCTCCAGCCGCCACCCCTTCTCCTCGCCCAACCTCCCCTCTCCCCTGCCCTTATCCTCCCTCCACCTCACCTCCCTACCTCCATAGACACCCTCCCTCCCCCTCCATTCCCCCCTCTCCCTCACCTCATCTCACCACGTCTCCCATACCTTCCTTTCTTTTACTATTTCACCCCTCCCTCCGCCTCATCTCTCCACAGCCAACATACAACTCTCCGTCCCCTGAACTGAATCTTATGCGCGCGACATCCGCAATGGCTCATGAGGTACTTGCCCATCGATGAGCATTCACACACCGTACACGCATAAACACCGGTGAAGGGAAAATGAGAAAATCTTTAGTTTCTCCCTCCCTCCGCTTATCCCCGGTAATTTTTTCTCTCCGTGGCCTTCTTCCTCCGTTTTCCTTTTCAAACCTGTCCATCGGGGAGGCTCGTTATGTGCGGTTGTGCAAAAGTCCGCGCGTTGAATTTGACGTCCAAAAGCCTTTATATGCGAGCCTTGGCTGGTCCCGATAATGTGACCGCGCGTAAATTTCTCCCTGCCGCTTCAACGGACACAAAATCTTCCTCTTCTCGTCGCGTCCCTCTTTCTCTCCCTGCCTTCCATTGGGCTTGTATTTTTGTCGTGATATGAAGTAGGATGTAAGGGTGAAGATGGGCGAGATGGGTAAGGGTATTGCTTGTTATGGGTCATTCCAACGGCGTGAGAGGCCAATTTAAAAGGGAAGAAAGACAAACAAAAAGCCTCCATAGTGGGTGGCGCGCCAAGCATTGATGGCGGCAATTAGAGCCGTTAAGGCTGGTACTGAGATAAAGACCAGTTTGTATTACGCGAATGATTTTGTTTCCATCTGAGTAAGGGAATAAAACTTCATTAGGTCTATATAACCAATTTAGAGTACATACAACTCCTTACTGACTGGAAATGAGCTTGGATTATTGTATGTTTACTCATTATTTTGCGATTTGTGCCTAGTACTAAAATAGCTTGATCACATTAAGACCACAAGATGCAGTTATATCAGAATGTATGGATCAAGCTTCTTTGGACTCAGTTTAGTCAAAACTAAGTTTCGATTGTATGAAGTCCATAACTTACTGATATTTCCGTAATGGTTGTTCTCATAAGTCAGGAATTAAAACTAAGCTTATTTACCTAAGAGGATATAGTTGCATACTTACTAGTCCTGGCAAATATAAATACGAAGCTAAATAACTATAAAATCTTGCGCATGGATCAACTATACTGATCTGCACAAAACGATAAGTATTCATTGTATATCTAACGACCCACCATTTTTTTCAACGTGAGCTCTACTTCTAATATGCATGTGCTATTTCTGGAGTTCAAGCTGCTAATGATATGAATAATCCCTTTAGATTTCTCCAAAAACCACCTACATCCCTAATGATGGGATAAAAATCTCACGGTGAACTGCAGGCTAGTCTGGCAAGACCGTTTCTCCTAGAATTTAGTCACAATATGTTTAATATCACTCTGCTTACTCGGCATAAATAGCTAATTTCTATTACAAACTAGGCTGTGCTTATTTTCTATTTTCGATCGAGTTGTTGGAAAAGCGATCCTTGAGCCAGGATTCTAAAAAGAAAAGCATGAGGGAAGCAGTTCATATCATTTTTCAATGGCATAAATAGAAATTGATAAATAAATGAATAGGAAAATAAATAGTATAACCCTACAATGATAGTACCTATAGTACCAACTAAAAGGCGAGGTAAAATAAGCAGAAATAATACTAAGCACAATATGATTAAAAAATTGCCGGGATGATTAGATTGATGAATTTATCTCCTTTTAGAGTAGGTACGTACTCAAGGAGTAGTAGTAGTGTTCGATACTATTTGATTGCACAGCAACGATGCCATGTCAACACTCATGGCAAATGTGGATCAGATATAAATAGGATAAAGATAGATTTTAGCAATGACGGTGCCCTCAAAAGCAGCACTACATGCTATCGGAGGTAGCGTCTTCGTATTATCCTTTCACTGCTTTAATTGACGGTACAAATCGTTTTCGTTGAGAATCACCTAGTTTCCTTGGTGAAATTCCTATCGTTGCAGTTTATGGAGCTTAAACCAGTGAATAGTTCTCCTTTTTGGGACACAAGGTTTATTAAGTGGTGCGAACCACCACGTCAGGCAGGAGGATTCCCAAAGAAAACGTTATCATGTAGCGGATTGAATACTTCCGTACTTATGAAAGCCGATGGTAGTTGTACTTCCCTATCGCCAGTTTAATGTCAAAAATGCTATACGTTAAAAATGGAAGATAGACGCATAAAAGGATTGGGTGTCGTGATCCAGATACTGCAGGTGCGGGGAGGTATCGCTGGAGCCTTGCCCGGCGTCGGCGATCCCACTGGCCGGGAGACCGTGCGCTGCAGAAGCCGCGCAAGACGCGCCGATCGAACTTATCAATCCCAAGTCCCTTAGCTATGTTTCGTGACTCATTGTCTTTATATCCTTATTACATTAACTTTTGGAGAAAATTTTTCGAAGGATTTTAAGGATTTAGGAATACTTTGGTATCACAGCTTCTTCGCGGACATACATGGACTTCAAAAGTGTCTCAATGCATCTCGAAGATGACAACATTTCTTCAGGTCCGAGTGGCAAAATCGTATTAGCACTACGATAATGGCTTAGTTTCAAGCATTGATAGACTGAGTATGGTTCGGCTCAAATGTAACGGAAAGTGCATTAAAGCCAGATCTTTGAAGTATTACTTCATTCTGTCGCGAGTACACATAAATTTTTCACCTCCCTTAAGCTTATTTTCTCCTTTATGCTGAATTTCTTACAACTCAATAAAATATTATGCACTAATGGTTATAAATCCATTTTAATATAGGTTTCCTAATTATTACATAAGAAGGAGTTGCATGTTTCGCGCTATAAAATAGAATTTCGATGACAAAATGAATGTTAATGACCAACGGGTATTTTAGTCAATTTTAATAGAGGGCTAAAGAGAAGCATTTAAAAAGCTGAATTCACCATTATTTACGATTGTGAATTATTTTATGATGCTGGCGTTACTGTTAAATAATCAGTCATATGTCAATGATGATATTAACAGAAGAAATGAATTACACAAGCAATAGTCATAAGGGATAATTGATTTTAATTTCAAATTGGAGATATCGAAAATACAATAAATCAGGGCAATTGATATGGCACCATTTCTTCGTTGATCACACAACTGAGAGGTCCAAATTGTTAAGCCTAACAGGAAAATTTTTACGCAAGGAAACTCATGGAAACAAGTGCTGAATTGAATGTGGACAGGGATTACCCATGGCACCAATATCAATACCAAGTTGGAATATTTATTATTTATAGTAGGTACGTATGTTGTTGCGATTCTAAGAATTTTTATTTGGTTTCATCATTCACTCAAATAAAAACGCCAGGACACGCTCAAAGTTAGAGCTGATTCGTTCTGACTACATATGCAATGTGCGGAAGCCAAAGTCTTTGATTATAAGTAGCCGAAAGTCTTTGATTGTAATTAAGTAAGGAGCTCAGGGGTGTTTAAAATTTCAGCAAGTGGAGGAGTTTCTTGGGGCAGCTAGTAAACATTGGCATCATATGAAAGCATGCTGCCAATAGCCTTAAATGTATGTACATGTGGGATATAATAATTCATGCAACACAATCTCAAACTCAAAACAATTTCAACAGCACAAGGAGACTAGATTCTACTTGAGAATGACATAGCAAACACTCATGAAATCCAGTTATAATCCGAGTACGCGCCACCAAAATAATCGCTTTTAAACTTTAAATTTCAAAACCCAACTTTAATTTTTTTTCCAGAAGCATACAACATTATATAAACCTCACTGCACTTCAATCAGGAATGAAAAACATTGTTATTTTACGTTTCTTTCATGGATGTAGAGATTACTTGGTAATCGTTGGAGGAAAGTTACCGTCGAACCCGCGAGTATAAAACATTATTCTCGGACGCAACGCTCCTACGAGATCATCAAACCTGTTATCGAAGTGTATTTAGGAAAACACGAAATAACCCAATCCGCAAAGGTATATTCTTGAATGAGCCCATTCGTGGAATAAAGTATATGAGCGAATTCCTGACCTGCGCAACATTACATTCAGCTCGGTAATGATAACCCTATTCATTGTATCAAAAAGGAACTCCTGCGTAATCCCAACGCGTTATGGTATCGGTACTAGGGCATTTATAAAATGAACTCGTGGAAGCATGCGATAAATGGTCCTTCGGGTACCTTTTCGGAAAACGGCATTCTCCGTTGGAGTTAAGCGAAATTTTCACTTCGCAAACGGTCGGAGACCATTATCGAAGCACTCGGAGAGTCAGGGTGGATGAAATGGAAGGTAGTTAGTGTGTGCGTGAATCGCTCGATTGGGAATGTCCTTCATTTCCTCCTTCGAGGAGTCGACCTTCCCGTCCACTCTCCTATATCGCCACTCCCTCTCGGACGAGAACCACCGAAACCTGTCTGGGGAGACGCGGCGAGCACATGCGCGATCTCCACGTCCCCACTCCGCTGCACCTCACCCCTCCTCCTCCTTCCTCCCCTCCCTTGCGCTCCTCCACTCCGCACGCCCACACACCTTCGGCGCGCGGACGCCACACACTCGGAACGCCGGCAAGCGGCGGTGGGTCACACCGAGGCACCGTGGTCCGGACTGCGGATGGGTTATGGCGACGTGCACCACCGAAGCGGGAGAGGATTTGATAAGTCAGCCAGCTAGCTGACAGGGGAGGTGACGAGTGCTGAAGCCATTTGCGTCATTTAGAATACATCATATCTACATTAGACCCTGCGAGCCGCCGTAAGGGAGTGTGGCAGGAGGTGGTAGGCCGCTAGCCGTGAAGTTGAGTTTTAGCTGAAAAATAACTTTGTTGATTGATGACGCAGTATGATATGTAATGAGTTTGAAATAATTATACTTTTCTTGCATTTTAGTCGTGTTGTGCATGTTCTTAACTCTCGTTCCGACGTATATTTTACATAGTTTGATGGAGGGTGGTGGGAAATAGGGTGTAGGTAGGATTTATAGGGACAAGAGGAAGGAGAGAAACCTTGGTTAAACATTAACCGAAACTTCAACAAAGACGCCTAGGATCTGCGATTTCATCTCCTATCGGTCATTCAGTGTACCTACTGAGCTATGAATTATCTCCATTTAGAACTGAGTTAGGGACCAGTATGCCAGTGAAGAATCTCTGCTTCCTCCGGGATTCGAGCCCAGTCCCTCGGGATGTGTACCATTACTCCAGCCACCACACTGAACGGATCCCCGAGAGAGAGGGGTGGGTTCCCTGCGGGTGCCGCCCAGTCGTATCCCGCCGCTCCTCGCAGTGATCGCAACGCCCGAACTCCACCGGATTCGCGAGGCAATGGGAAAGGCCGTCGTCGCCGCGGCCCATCCCGCGTACCCCGTCGCCGCAATGGAGTACTCTAGGCGACCTTAGAAACTTTGTCCGCGTGCCCGGACTCAATTTCGGTACTGAGGTCCACAGATAATACAATTTTATATATTGCTGCCTTCTTCAATTTTATAGTAATAAAGGTTTCGAAGTTGCTTTCAATTCCATTTCATTATGGCATTCATACTTCATGTACCACCCAGAAACGGCATCGTTAATATGAGAATAATGCCGATTTTGCGTAAATGTTTCATTGATGAGTGAAGTTAATCATTATCATCGGTCAGGAATCCTAGGATTGGTTTGACGCAGCCCTCCACTCGATTCTTCTATCGGCCACCCTCTTCATATTGACGTAGCTCCTGTCTTTTACATCCTTCACAACTTGCTCCATATACCTCATACGAGGCCTGCCTTTTCCATTCTTCCCGTTCACTTTTCCCTTGATGATTGTCTTCATCATGCCATCGTGTCTTAAGATGTGGCCTATTAAGTTTTCCCGTCTTCTTTTTAAGGTTTTCAGTAGACATCTCTTCTCTCCCACTCTTCTTAAGACTTCTCCGTTTGTCACTCGATCGATCAATTTTATCTTCATCATTCTTCGGTAGCACCACATTTCAAATGCTTTCAGCCTTGACTTCTCTGCTGCTCTTATTGTCCATGCTTCGCCGCCATATAGTAGAATGCTCCAGATGTATGTTGTTATGAAATTTTTCCTCACTTCCACGCTTGTATTTGCAGCTGTAAGCAGAATCTTCTTCTGGTAAAATGCCCTTTTCGCTTGGGCAATTCTAATGGCAATTTCTCTTTTACTTCGTCCATCGCTGGTCACTCGGCTTCTCAGGTAACAGAACTCTTCCACCTTCTCGATTTTTTTTTCCTAGTTCAACATTGGTCCTAGATTCCTTTCTCCTACCGTATACCAATACCTTAGTTTTCTTTATATTGATCTTCAAATGATATCTGGTCATTGTTCTTTCCATATTTCCTAGTGCCTTCTTTAAATCTCCTGTTTCAGCCATGACTGCTATGTCTTCGGTGAATCGTAGCATGCTGATTTTCTCCCCATGGATATTCAATCCCGTAGATTTTTCTTTGACTTCTTGGATGGCTTTCTCGATGTAGACATAGAATAATACGGGAGACAGTGCGCATCCTTGCCTCACTCCTTTCTTTATGCTTGCTTCTGCACTGCTGGGTCCTGATTTGATTATGGCCACCTGGTTATTATACAAGCTGCGGATAACTCTACGGTCGTTGTATGATACTCCAATTTCTTTCAGAACCTTTAGCATTATGTTCCAATCTACATTGTCAAATGCCTTTTCCAAATCTACAAATGCAACAAACGTCGGTGGAGTCTTCTCTATTCTCTTCTCTATTAGTAGCCGGAGGGCCAAGATTGTGCATCTTGTGCCCTTGTTTCTTCTGCACCCGAATTGGTCCTCATCCAGGAACTCCTTAGCTTTTCGTTCTATTCTTCTATAGATGATTCTCGTTCATATCTTCGAGGCATGTGTCGTCAGGCTTATGGTCCTAAAATGTTCACAGCTCTCAGCCCTTTCCTTTTTGGCAATAGGGATGATGATGCTCTTCTCAAAGTCCGTGGGAATCTCTCCTGTAGAGTACTTGTCGCAGATGGTTTTGTACAGCTGAGTTAATGTCTTCTCTCGAGCGTTTTTTATTAGTTCGGCAGGTATATCATCTAATCCCGAAGCCTAAATTATTCTTACAGCTGCGTCAAATTCAATCTTAAGATTGGGGCTCCCATATCATCCTTATCGACTTCATTTTCCTCGATTCGCATAGATCCGTCATCCGCAAATGTTACCACGCCTGTAGTGAAATGAGTGTCGCTGTACCGACCACTGTGGTCTCCACCTTCACTCATGTGAAGAAGAGCTACTTCCCTCTCCTCCGGGTGCTAGGAAGCATAATTGTTGGCGGCCTCCCGTCGCCAAGTCACTGCATCTTCACAGGTTTCTGTATCATTTAAAGGCCTATATTAACCAATGATAGACCAATACCACCTCCGAGTGCCGGCGCTTTTTGTCCACGACTGCTTATTCGACGAGTTAACTCGCTTATCTCGCAACTAACCTCTATATCTAGAGGTAGACCCACCATCCGCAACCCGGTGGACGCAGTCGATGGCTTTAAGCTCAGCCCCGAGTGTAAAGTTAATAATATGCGCGTTAATTATTGCCTTGCAGAAAATATGTAACTCTTTGTACAAACGCCTCACTGTATCGGCAACGCTCAATTCTTTCACGTATTTCTGCAGCCTCATACTTAGAAACTGCAAGT
Source organism: Platycnemis pennipes (assembly GCA_933228895.1). Taxonomy (NCBI): domain Eukaryota; kingdom Metazoa; phylum Arthropoda; class Insecta; order Odonata; family Platycnemididae; genus Platycnemis; species Platycnemis pennipes. Next base: position 120,463,290 of record OW121850.1, read on the forward strand.
CAATGGCAAGTTTACTCTCAGCACTAAGGATTTATGGCACCATTCACGTTCTTCCAAGAAAACATTCTCAAAGGACAAGAGATGCAACCTAGCCTCAAAACCCTTCAAGGACGCTTCGCTTTTTCTTTCACACTTCCTCCTCCACAACTGCCAAAGTGTCCTGCATTTAAAGACATCCTTCCCTAGGTTTTACAGATAAACAAAAAAATACCGGCAACCCCAAGCGGATACCAACAGGAATTTGGAACGCTGTTTCGTAGAATAATTCATCTTTTCTCCTTCAACTTCCCTCTTCCTTCTTCGAGATCTTCCTTTCGTGCTAGGGTCGATCCTGAAATAGCGAAGGGGAGAGATCTATTACGAAGCCAAGACGCAACGAGGAGAATTTTTGAACAGCGTAGGAAGCGCACGTTTTGTAAGGAAAAAGATCATTTTTTAACGGGTTTTAAAAGTCTACTGAGGATCAAGGGATGAATTGACAAGGCATCCTTTTTTTTAAAAGGTCATAAATTCATTTAACTTCCACATTCTCCTTCATGCTCTTCTCCACGCACAGATTTCGAAACGCGATCGTCAAGATGCTGAGAATTTATGACGCCCTAAATAATTTCGATGCGATGCAAATGGAGAGTTGATTCAGGTGCTTCGTTTATAGTTTACCGCTCTGTGCAAAAGAGACAAGGCAAAATATTTAACGAATGCCAAAAGTATCCTACCAAAGAAATAAGCGAGAAGCCGATGTCACACAAGTGCATGGCTACAGGGCTTCACTCGCTAGAATACCCTCGCTTTACGAGCATACACCCGCGAGATTCTAGAACCGTAAATGTATTTAAAATTGCTCTCAGGCATTTTCCATGACAGGTAAAATGTTCGCTGCTCGGTTTAAGAACGATAGGAATAAATCTTTAGGAATAAGTTGGGGACTCTTTTCCAGCATGAAAGAAGATGAGTAGGATCAATATAACCTCATCTTCTCTTACGTTTTTCGTCGCTTTTACACAAACAGTGGCTTTATATTGCGTCGAAATGTTCCGCACTAGTATTTATAACAAAAGAGAAGATTAGGACGGGATATTTTCTGGTAAAATAACGTAACCAATTCAAGATATCCGTCGTAATTACATTAAAGGAAAGATGAATAAGAAGTGATCACTATGTCCGTGCAAGATGTCCTTATCCCTACGACAAAGCCATTCTCTTCTTCTAGTATCTCCCGTATTTTCACAGCCGTCAACTTCACAGAACCCAAGCACCGAAAGAATCGTGGGTAGGCCTCTTGGTGGAGTAGCCGCAGTGGGATTCAGAGAAATGGCGCTGTCCCCGTGAACCTTCACCCGAAACCTCAAGATGAAGTCATCTCCCGTAGAGTTGACGCGGCCCTCTGCCTCGTCCCTTCAGTCCGTTGTCGACGACCATCCCCTCCCACTGCCGGAAACCCTTTCGCCTCTCCACCTGCCCTTCTTTGCCCGGGTCCGCAGATGTGGGTCTCGCTGACGACCCTCCGTCCGAAAGGAACGCCACCCATACTCGTGACTCCATAGTCGCCGCGGGGTGCGACTGTCCTTCGCAACAGGGCCTCTATCCGCCCACTACACCAGGGATGCTACAGCGGAGACGTTTCTTTCACGAGCGGTCCCATAAGCCTTTTCCTCCCTTACCCCCCCTTCTTCCAGCCCATACCCTCAGCTTCCCCTTCGTTGCAAACCTAAGAAGTGCCGATGCCTGAATCCATTCTTGAGATTTCCACTCGGGAGTTGGCTACGGATGGCATCGTTGCGCGATGAAAGTGGTCAACACCGTGTGTGTAGGGAAGCGGGGCAAAGAAGGACGATACCGCTGAGAAGGACAGTGAAGAATACGTTCGTGCCACAGCGCACTTGGCACATGTCCACAAGAATAGAACTGTAAGGGTTCATTCCCGTAATTTTTGGTGATGTGCCGAAAAATTCGCACGGTTTTGCTAGGGAATATTAAGCACTGCAAATATTATTACAAAAGTTTATGTTATCACACAATTCAGTTATTTGAATCAAAATTAAAATCTTTACTCGAAGTTCAGGATGTACATACATAACGATGAAGACAACACAGCGGATCACGAAAATAATTCGTTGACAATAATTCAGTACTCTCGGGCAGTAGTATCAGTAATTACCATGACATGTTAAAGGACTGCGTATTGCGTCGTTTCACTCAACTTCCACCACGATATTGCTTCAGTTACGGAATAAGATTCAAACTTGAGTACTAAAACCCACTATAATTTATGAATTAGGCGTTGGTGCTGAATATTTTCATTTTCTTACAGCTGTTTTATTCATAAAAATAAAAAGATCTTCCATTTGACCTGCGTTGAAAAAACTTATTATTTTCCTTGGACGATATTGAAAATTGAGAATGGCGGAATGAAGCCAACGACTCAAGACTACGCTCTGCAATTGCGAGGGCAAGCTACCCATCAATCCATACTCTCCAAATTTTTCGGGTGCACGTCGTGTGGCCATTGTCTGAGTAGGAAGTAGCCGTAGAGAAATGCGAAGATGAAGGGGTCGGTGGCTCGATGAGGTGATCGTTAACTCTCGAGCGTCATAAAAACCTCGTTGGAATGAAAATGGTCGCAGAAATCTCAACCAGTTACCTTGCAGTATTAGGTTAATCCTATATTCCAATTGGCTGAAAAATGCCTCCCCCTCCAACATTCTTCGGGGGTGTTAGTAACAGGCATACTCTAAGTTCTGAATACTTATATTCACTCAAGAAGATTTCACGTTCCGTGCTTTGAGATAAAATCAAAAGATGCCGCCAAAACTCTATAAGGAGATGAGTCGTTTTATGAAAGGATTGAGTTTTGAATAATAGTAGCCGAAGGAGTTGGGCGGGCCTCTTACATTTTTGCATAAAAAATTGTGTTTCAATTTAACTGCCCATAAAATTATCATCCGTAGGACCCTTTGGTTCGCTTCTTTCGCCTCATATTAAAATATAAATTTTTATTTGTAATTCAAACCTTTCTGTTGCCAGAGGCAAAAATATTTCAACGCTTAATATTAAATAATCTGATAAATATAATTTGAATATATTTTTTCGGCGAAAGAAGCGAAGCAGAATGGAAAAATAATAATTAATGAGTTCCATGGGGAAAATTGAAAACGTTTTCCCCTAAGAGCATGTGTGAGCCTACAACAATGATTAAGATTGAATGATGGTCATTAGTTGTGATTTTGGCAAATATAGGGTTTGAAGTGCAATTTTACCTTTTGAATTTGAGTTTTTCGTTAGCAAAAATCGATTTATCTGTATAATAAATGAGAAGATAATTGACAAAATTGAATGAAAGACCATGATGTCTTACTTCATAGAAAAAACAAATAGCTGAAACCACGTTTAGAGCACTCAATGACATAATTATTTCAAAATCAGAAGAAAATTTCGAGTAAGGAGGGAGATTAGGAGGGATTCAAATTAATTCCTCTGCATGAGAGGTAACCTCAACAACCCAATAACTTGCACGAAAGTCCTAATTAGACTTTTCTCATCTGCAAAGCATAGCCTTCAACTTAGGCCGTGTCCGAATTCGCCAATTAGCTGCCTAAATGCTCCCTTTGTCGGGAGGAAGCCATCTTGTAGTGTGTCCGAATTCGTAGGCATCAGTTTAGTCACCTAATGTTGCCTTCAGCAAAGTGAGCATGAAGTGTATCCTTTTGCGTCGCCATCTTTAAAAACCATCCCATAATTCCTAGCGCCTTTGGAGGGTAGAAGAATGGTTGTTGTGGTAACAAAATGTAAAAAATTACTTGCGCGATGTTTATTGCTCATAAAGGAGTCGACGAAATACTTTGTGAGTTTGATATTATTTCGTTTTTTTCCTATCAGAAAGTTTGAAATTCAAATGTTAAAAATGACAAATATAAATTAAATAGGCAATTCCTAAGTGCATAACGGAAAATAATTCATGACTATATCTTGCTAAGACATTAATTAAACACAGATATTTTCAGACGCTCTTCTTTCATAAATTTTCTCGCTTTGCTAAAACACCGATTTTTGCTAAATCACCGATCTCGCCCAAAGTACTATTGAAATGATAATGAAACAAAATATCATCACTTTACTACTGAATTCGTAATGCATTACTTCACTTGGATTAAAAATATCAAATTGATGCTCCTACAGTAGCTTTCGTGGTTAATGTGCATAAAGAATAGCAGCGCGTACATATGCTTCAACTCACAGTAAAATTGCTCTCCTTGTTAAAATTTGACTCATTGCCAATATTGTATTTGCTTCTAATGGCCAAAATTACCTCATAATTTCCATCAAGATATACGATTCGTTCATGATAAGAAGTCCTTGACACGGTAAATTATTATACATGCACGCAATTTAAGGGGGTTTTTAAATCAGTATGACTCAAGAGGCATCGAATATTTGTTTTTCAGACAAAATAGAATACACTACCATTTGCCTTGAGTTAAAACATCGTGTATCAAGAGACCGAGCTCACTTCTTCCTCATTTTCCGACAGGTAACAGAGCTAATGCAGGTGATAAAATTTATTATTAACATATAATCGAAACTGACTTGCTATTTTTGTCAATAAAATCTAGTATCTTTCTCATTTACAGTCGGGAGTGGTACAAGTTAACATTTGATTTACAACTACTGAAACTTAAGGAACTGTAATAAGATCGCATATCCATAAATAATTTTAGCGAACGCATATAATATATATGCAGCGTTATCAATGGTTTAATATCGTAAGACATGTTTTTCTAGGGTCATAATGTTGTAAAACTCCTATATTACTCACTTTTGAGAAAATCTTACAACATTGGCTAGCTAATAAAGAAGGCATAAACGAAGTAATAAATTGCCATTGAGATATATTACCCTGCGAGTTCCGGCAAACAATTTGCAGTTAGTTTGAAGATACGAATCGATTTAGTTCGAGGACAGATGCTCGATGACCACAGTTCACCGTAATGGAATAGGGAACTTCAAAATTGACACTGCACTCAGCCCTGGGGACAAAGGTTTGTATTACTAAGAAAGGAGAAAGTGCCTATGGGACGAAAAAGGAGTTCGCCAGGATCATTCTGTCGATTTTCAGCGGGGATGAGAGAGATTCAGAGAATTGGGTGATAGCAGACAAATGTTTTCACGAAATATAAACGAAGGAAAGCTATTTGACCATCAAACAAAATTCACACTGCTCTAATTTGACATCGGGGACTCGGGACGGGGATATTGGGTGATTCCACAGCCCGAGATCACAACCCTGAATTGAAAAGAAATCTCCCGAAACGCCAGCGTCACAAACACCAGCGCGCGGCAATTACGTGGAAATTTTGTGAAGCTTGGGAGAGTTTGTTCACGCGTGTTGTGGTTTGCGTGGCTTATGGGATGAGGCAATGAAGGAAGTGTGAGTGAAATCAATCGAGGGATCAAGTTCGAAAAACAAGGAAATGAAGACTCGACTCTGATGGCCTTTTTACCCTCCTTGTCGACTCGGTTTGCCTTTTTCCCCAGCTCGAATGAGCGCCGAATTCATTCCCCCAGACGCAACAATCCAATCTCTTCGGGGGAAAAATGGCGAGAAGGAATCTTTTGCCGTACGCCGAATGGATATTACGTCCGCACGATTACTCTGTGGTAATTGGCTTGCATTCAACATTATTAGCCTGTTTTTATTAAACTAAAGGCAATTATCAACAGTCCTTTCCAATCTGATTCTGTCACGGAAGATTGAAATTTCCTAAGTTCAGCTAGAAATGGCATTCCCTAAATAATCATTAATGCAGGTTAGGATAAAAGTGATTCATAGGCATGAGAGTCATTCTGAAGTTCGCGGCACACTAGCCTTAGAGTAATGGAAATGCACGTCCATATAATTCTCTTTCACTTACATGAATGAGAGAAGTATATGCATCGTCGTATTTCCGCTATAAATCATGCTAAAACGATCATAACTATCAAAATAACAACAAATACATATGGTTTCTATCTTTTACAGTTATGATAAAAACTGTAAATCGTTCATTTTCCTCAACGAGGATAAAAATCGTGAGAATGTGTTACACTTACACATTAAGGATTATACATCAACCCATTTGTTTGGCTTTCTAGCCACTTCCATTGTACCATCGAAACGATTAGATTCCGTAGGGCCATGTAACTAAAGGTAAAAAATTTAAGTCGATTACAATTGACAACTTGCCTTTGCCTGTATATTTGCAGGTTAAGGGATCAAAAATAAGCTTTATTAGCAGCATGAAATTATTAGAGTTAGAAATGGTAAGCGCATTATCACAAGGCCTGATAACTTGAGTGTGGCCGAGCCCTAGGTACTGATGCCATCAAAAGAATGACCACCACTGATGTCCATTGAAGTGTACCATACTTTTAGTTTTAGTCACCTATACTTTGAAAATACTGCAAAAAGCAATAGCCCGAAATGCCCAGTTCCTTGTAGATTGCGCTTCAATCGCTCTGAATGTAATAGACAGCAAACTCTAGGCGAAGCAAGTGAGGAGCTTGTCTTGGGGTACAGAAAGAAATAAGTTATTGCCATCTGCACATTCCCGAAGCTCAATGGTTCGCAGATTTGTGAGTTTACGCGCTACCCAACTACTCACTCAAGAGAATTTGTGGCTGGTTAACGTTTAAGAAATTGTTGTAGTATGCATGGAAGCCATTAAACCAGAATGATAAACGAGCAAGCCATTATTGTACCCATATAAAGATAGGAGGGATAGAACGGAAGGGCAAACAGCTTCGCCCCCAGGGCTTACTCTGGACAGAAACCCGTCTCAATTTCCATCCTCTCAATCTCTCAACGACTGCTATTTTAAATGATCGCAACCGTCACAATGGTTACGAAATGGGCAGACGAACATCTGAAAGACACGAATCGCCCAGGATTTAGGATATACAGTGTGGAGTCCTGTTTTCATGAAACCATATCCGGTCTAATTCCCCAATCTTCTGTGCACCTATTTCCATGATCTAAGTACGAATCTCAACTGCTGGGCTCTAGAACTAAATAAATAAAGATTTTAAAGCAATATCAACAGATACATATGGTTGCTATATTTGAATGCTTGGTGGATGACTGTATGAACAATAAAGTTAACATTCGACCATTTAAAACTTGTGCAGGGTTAATAATACGGAAATTCGTTTAATACAATCATCTTTAACTTCACGACTTAGGTATTCTAAAGCAAGGTCTCACAATATATTGAAGACACTGAATTCACAGGCTCCTAATAGTGCCTGCACTTTTAAATAAAAATTACTTTTCTTAATCATCTTTACGATAATAAATTGAAACGTATTCCAAGTTCAGCAAAGCACGCTACAGAGACGCTTAACGAGTTTGCCAACGCAATTGCCATTTTTTTAACCAATGAGGCAGTCGAGGCGGACTGAGTGATTTATGAAACCGGATGTTGAGGTAAACGTACGGATAAAACTCACTCAAACCAAGATTTACTATCACAAATCGGGTCATAAATCCTGCAAATAAATTCACTCGGAGACGAAATGCATAAACTGCGAGTTAGCAGCGTAGGTTATTGTTTAAAGTCGCAATCCGAAACTGAAAATAAAGAAAAGGGAAAGGAGAAGCAATGCCAAAGCCCCTTCAGTGGAAGCGGGAGGATAAAAAAAAGAGGAAATGAGGAGGGATAATGCGCAATTGGAGTGCCATGTGGAACTTGAGATATGGAGTACGTATTTCCATATCCAGAGCACAGTACAGGATGCCTGCCCTCCCTTCCGCTCTGGATGGCCTCTAATACTGCTGCTTCCATCTACCTTTCCCTTCCGCAGGACATCTTTTTCCCTCTCAGGAAGTCGCATCACAGAGCGAGCGACCCATCCTTTCCCCCCGCTGATTTTTCTATGCGATCTACACTCACCCCAACAGCCCATTACTCCAAGATTCCCTCCGGTGACCCTGTGCGACACATGTCATAGTGCATGGGGGAGGGGGATGCTACGCCATATGCTCGTCGCAGAGCCTTTATGAACCTCAGGGACCAAACACCCATTCCATTACCCCCTCTACGAATACGAACGTTTCTCAATTCACATTCCCATTTTAAACTTTAGGAAGTACTAAGGACTTGAATGACACTTAAGCTCGAAACATTAGTTTCAAGGATATACCTTTTTGGTCGCGAGCATATTATGCAGATTTGTCATTTACAGAATTGTGAGTAGCTATACCATCTCATTATTTATTCGATGTAGATTGCGAGAAACACGATGTTTCTGTGATTTTATCCATTATTGCTTTATCACGCACAGCCGGAACAATACAATACTATTAAAGTGACTAAGCCGGAACGATTGGAATGCTTATTATACGTTATGCTCAATTTTGTAACTGCAATTTAGTTCACCAATTGTTTCCTTCATGGTCATCCTAGAAAGATACATGAGATGGAGTTTGTAACAGGAAACACGGTTTGGTGACGTATTGTTACGAGTATCTGAAATAAGGGCACACGCGCCTAGGAAATTCCCTGCGTCAAAAACTCTGACAGTACTCTCGCAGAAACGTCATATTCACTCCCAGGAGAGAACTACACACACAGGTAGTGACAACCCTTCGCCTTTCATCCCTAATGGCTGCCCTAGGTGACTTTCCCTTCCCCCTCGGTAAATAAAAGACGCCCGAGCCTCCGTTCCTCAAACCCACCTCCGTCTGTGTCTCAAAAACAACATATTTCATGCGCACAACCCTTGTCACGCCGGAGAGCGAGTCAAATCATGGAAAGTAAAACCCTTTTACAAGCTGAGAGGACGGGGTAAGGCGGCTGAAGGGAGTTAAGGGAAAATTAGAGTCAGGAGTGGTGCCGGGTCTTGCCGCCGACCCAAAATAAATGACCGAAGGCCGTTGCTTTTCAGGGAGACATATTTCTTCTCCTTTCTTGCGAATTTCGGTCATTTTTTAAAAGCCACGGCGACCCCTTTTCGGACGACCATTCTTATGCATGAGGACTAGACGAGGACATGCCTACTTAGTAACGTCCACGTGCAGAAGAGACCTTCAGTTTGTTAAGAAAGAGAGAGAATAACGTACGGTACAGAGCATGGGAAATAACGGCATGTGCAAAGTTCCGGAATGGGCGAGGAGACTGAAAACCAAAAACAGTCCAAAAGAAGTGGAACAGCAGAAAATCCGATTCAATGAGGAGACCCAGCGAGGGATTTTGTGTTGATTTCATCCGAGCTGATTTTTACCCACATATTCCTAATTTAGTGCTATAAACGAGCACCAAAATAGAAAGTGATTTGATATTCATTAGATTTACAGCGAGGGAGCCATTTAGCCAATCGGAGGACCAAGTATGAGAATGTTGGGTGCGAAGCATACATGGCCGATACTTTTTTTCATATTAACCTCACTCGCGATCGCAACCGGGTCCTCTGCGTGCAGCTAGCCCTCGCAAGAGCGTGGCACCGAAGATATTTTCGAAGAGTATTACACGGGGAGAACCACGAAGAAAGGAAAGAAAGATAGGGGGTTGACACGGAGTGGGGGATGAGAGAGAGGGGTAAGTTTGGGAGCGAAGCGGACAGGAGGGCGAGGACAGATTTTACGGAAGGATGGACACGAATGGACGATTTGCTACCTTGTCCTACTCCGAGCCCCGAAAATCTCGCCCGTTCCTAACCCTCCCCCCTTTTTAAGCAAAGCGGTAGGCTAATCCTCCGACCTCACCCTCTTTCTTTCTCGAACCCCCTCCGCGGATATGTGTTAAAAGGCCGTGGGGTCGGGTCCCCTCCCCCTCTCTCCTCCTGGTGTCGCTTCTGCAGCCCCCTTCCGACATTTCCAGGGGAGCCGGCCTCAGCTCACCTCTCCCCGTCGACCGAGGCAGACAGCCGCCGCTCCCCGCCTATCCTAACCAACACCCACCGTCCCAAAAGAGGATATCATTTAGTCGCCGCACAACAACCCGCATCTCCCTCCCCCTACTGCCTCTCCACGTTCGAGTTCCTCTTTTCTTCACATATCCAACGCGAGCAAACCCACACTACTACCCAGACCCTGCAAGCCTCCCCTTCTCTCCCCTCATCACCCCTCCCACCATTTCCGTCCTTACCTGCTTGTACCGACGACTCGCCAGACCTACGCTTAAACGCTCGCCGGCACTCCCCGAACCTCCACTCTCTCCATCTCTATTTCATCTCTACTTTGTTGTCCTTAGCTCTCTCTCTCTCCTCCCCAAAAATCTGCAACGGATGATGGAGGGCTGACTGGGGATGGTCTGACAGTGGGGAACCAACCCACCCTCCGCTTCCCAAAAGCGAGTCCTTCGGGTCCCTCCCACCTTTGTCGGCTCACGGGGAACTAATGAAGTCCGCATACATTCTCCTGTGAGGCAGACACGCGTAGAGGCGTCGATTTCAGCGAGTGATTCGTGCGATGGAGATGTTGCCCATTCCATCCACAAGTCAGGTGTTTAACAGTACGGTTCCATTTTCAAAACTTTAGCAGTGTCTTTATCTTTTACATACGTATTTTGACAGAATTCGCATATCAGAAAATACCATTGTAAATTTAACCGTAGTATAGCAACAGCTGAAGGCCGATAACAGATCAGAATACCTCTGAATGTTTATAAATGTTGATAAAAACATTTATTTTTAAAGTACAATAGATTATTCGTGCATCTTATTATTTCCTAACAAGTTCGTCTTTGCATTCATACATCTGCGGAGTCAGTATTCTATCCACCTGCTGATTGCCTCATGTAATTGTTAATACATCATTTGGTAAGTTGGCGTATAACAGGACATATTTGCACATGATTCGTGTAATGAGTGTCTCGCATCCTGGTTTCACATAATGTGTTATATTTTATTTGTATTCACAGTGTTTTCTTGGTACATTAGGTTTTCTTAACAGTAAAATCGTTCACGTAGTAACCAAAAGTAGGATTGTTTAGTTGAGCATAAGGTATTCCGGGTGTGCAGCCACCCCATGCCACGCTCCCATGCGGTGGATTACAGGGTACTGTGTAGATGATTATCTGTCACACTAAGTAGGGGTTACTTGTCTGAAATTAAATGCAAATTGGGATTTCAATCGCTTCATCCGAATCTTCCGCCGCGGACGCGGCTGGAGCCGATTCACGGCCCGCCGGGAATCAATAAGACACGAGAGTAAGAGGGACGGACATCGCTCACGTTTACGCGACCGGTTGATGATGACGATGATGACACCAAAAAGAAGGGTGCGAGAGGGAAATGCAGAAACAGGAGTTCGCCGCTGTAAAACCTCCCGCGACGCGCTTTGTTGCGGTCGCGCTAAAGTGCGGAGGTGTTCGCCCCCCGCCCCCGTCCGCCCCTCCGCCCCAAAAGTCCCCCCACAAAAAGCCCTCCACCTCCTCACCGTCCCATCAACCACCGCTGATATGCGGAGCCACCCCCACCACTCCTTTCCACCCTCACCCCCGACCCTTTTGATTGATCGACCAATTATCGAAGCACGTGTCCGAAGCGTTAAAGAGTAACCGAAGCAAAAAAGTGCGAAATAAAAATGAGTACCCTTTCGTCGGATCACCTTTTGGGACATGGAGTGCAAAAATAAATCCAACGATCGCTCCTCTCCTATTCCCCTCACCCACGTCACACACACACACCACCCCTTCCGCTTCGCCCTCAAACACTTCGCCTCCCTCTCTCCCTTCCTTTCCCTATTTCCACTCCTAGCCCTGAACCTCCCTCCCCATTCTCATCCCCTCCTACTACCCCATCTTTCTCCTCCTCCCTTCCATGAAAAAGTTGAAAAACTCATTCTTTTTATATGCACACGCCGCCAGCTATTAGTCTCTCTGGCGGACAACGAAAGAAGTAAAAGAGAGGGAAAGAGAAAAAAATATTTTTTTTGTTTTAAAAAGGTAGGTTTATTCACCGAAACGTCACTTCCCTGACCATTTAAAGTCACGTTATAGGCCTTATTATAGGTTTCTGGAAGTTACACGCTTCCTCTGATCCCCAAGGATAGCACAGATGGTTGCAAAAACTATCACGTTAATTTCCGTCCACTTTATTAATCCATTTTCACACGGTTTCGATTTACTTTCGCGATTTCATATCGAAGCCGTCGGTAATGAGGTCGTTAAATTGATGGCCTTCCAAGAAGATGCGACGGGAAGGCCGCCTCTATACTATGAGAGACTCTGGTTCATGAGGCAGGAGCAATGGAACTCCTTTATGGAATAATAAAACCCGTGGCTGTCCCTTTATCAGGTTTCTTTGAGGGTACCGGCTCGTAAAGAAGACAGTACAATAGAGGAATACCATCCACTTCGCAATGGAATAATTTTCTCTTTTAGCACTCCCAAATAAATTAGGAGTCCCTATATGACATGGGGATGGATGTGACACACATGAGCTCACGTCGTAATTTTTATTTACGTCCAATAATGTGCTTCAAAAATCTAGCTTAACTACAAGAAACCTTTTTCTAGATCTTGAAATCGAAATATATTCAAGCAGCAAATGAGTATCATCATTAGCTTACCGGAGAGATATACATATTTAAAAAATTAATTTTATTTATTGGTAAATTGACAACTGAAAAAACAACGCTACCGAGGATACAAGAATGATACAGTGAAATTCCTACCAGAAAAGTCCTAAAAATGGTGAAAAGCATTTATCTACGTCTGAAAGTTCGTTGTTCAATCCCACTACAACTCAATACCCGTAAAGAAATATTAAGTTGATCACTTGTGACGAAAATGAATTTCCTCTCCGCTCGCAATAGGACCTACTCATTATTTGTTCCACCCACTTCACAAACCTATCCGAATTGCATGGCTGATACATCCAAATCATAACAATTTACAAATGACCACAAACGAAAAAATTTGCTGAAACATAAAATTAGGTACTGATTATTTTTTAAGGTCTTCTCAGTTCTCATTTTTCTGTCGTCTAGGACACGGAAGGAGAACATGAAATAGATTCACCCAAGATCATTCCTAGGAAGCATAACGTTTTTAGCCGACCTCTGAAGCCCATGCCTCTGCGTAATAGGCCGATAGCAAACAAACCACAAGCTTCTAGGTTAAAATCAACCGATTACTTTCACCATTTTTCATTCCCTTTTTGCTTCACCCTCGCCTTCTTCCCCGATGTGTTTGTATGAAAGCATATTTCCTTGCGCGCGTCCTCCCTGCCCCGCGCATCCGGGAGTGTTATCTTCCAAAAGAGCCTTTCGTCCGCCTCTAATAACCTTTTCTTCACTCGTCTCCCCCTCCTACAGGCCGCCCCCAAAGATGGATCGAGGATAGGACGGAGGGGAGGCGTGAATGGGATTCAAAAAAAATATTTGTAAATACACGATCCCCTTCCCTTACATACTCCCCTTCCTCTCTTTCTTTAGAAAAACCATCTTCTTTCCCCCGTCCCTCCGTTATGGATACCAACCGGCTGCATAACTCATACGGCCATCTTCACCTCTTCCGTCATCCCTTCCCTTGTACCAACCACTCCAGCCCCCACACCTCTTAATCCCTTCAAAAACAACCTTGATCCCCCCCTCTCAAAGCCATTCCCATCATCATTTCTCTCTCGCACACACACACTCAAACTTTCCAACTGCGGGAGATGAAGATGGTATGAATATAGCAGACCTGGGAAGGAGCCTACGTGACCCCTTCTTCAGTTTCAACATGACCCCCATCATCATCCCGCTCCCCCGACCCCCGCGCTGCCTCTCCTAACCACCCTGCCTCTTAACCCTTCCCCTCTCTGGGATGCTACTCCGTAAAACCCTTCCCCCCTCCCGTTCAAAGGCGCGATCCTGCTCCATTTCTCAGGGCAAGCCTCTTTTTCACGCGCTTTTTTCTCCCCCCTCTCGAGGATGCCTGACTGTCATAATGGTCCCCTTCATCCTTCGCTTCCTGTCGCCCCACTTGGCTCTCCATGCACTCGCACACACGCGCGCGCTTATGAGCCGAGTCGACGATGTCCACCGTGTTACAAGATGTGGCAGAATGACTTTTCAGGCTCACTAATTCGCCCCCCTTGTGAGATGCATTTTTTTATTATCATGTCTCACTCATGTTAACACGGGCAAATGCGTTTGGTTCCCATTTCCCTTCCTCGCCCTCAGCCTTCCTTTCCTCCAGCTACGGACGCCGTAAGACTTTTAAATATTTACCGATACACATTGATGTTCCTCTTTCCCAACTAAGTGAGTTCACTGAGGACAGTCTCGTGATTAGAATCACGATAAGTAATGCTAGGCGTAACTCTTTGGTAACCGTGTATTTGATATAACGCCATCTTAATGGGCTAATATATTTTGCTAGCTGTCCACTATTTCGGTAAAAGGTATTCAGAAAACTAGAAGTTTGCTGGTAAGTATTTAAGATTTTGGTTTCCATAGGTGCTATTAAGCAGTCATTACTCCCGTTCTTCCATTATTTCCTGAGGTTAAAGGAGGATACCACTTGCTGGATACACCACAAAACTACACTTTGAAATTATTCGAGCCTAGCCAAAGCGGTCTTCATAACAGTAATAAGAGATTGCCTGTAATAATAACTTTGAACCAGATTTCAGAGTCATGATTTGGCATTATTTTTAGTGATTTAACGGTAAATTTGTTAGCCCCTCCGAAATATTGATACCTTACCTAAACATTACTATCACCAGTTTTAGAGACACTTTCGCAAAAAGAATATCAATGAAACGTAAGGAAATTATCACTCGGTATTTCCATAAACTCATCGATTCTTGCTTCATGTGTCTGAATCAGTATTTCTTGTGTGCTAAATCATGGGAACTTACCGAATTTTCGTAATATGTGAGGGAGAGAAAAAAACGCAGAGTGACTCATCTATTTTTCACCGCCAGTCAGACATTTTTTTGTCGCAATCAAACCCTAAAATCGACGAGTCCGGACATTGTTTGCCACCCAGCTCGAAATGTGAAAAGACGCTTAGCATTCAGCACGAAAACGAAAGCTAGAATTTTAACGCGATCCAATAAAGTCCTGAGGGGAAGGGAGAAGGGGGTGGACATTGGAGAGAGAGAGAGAAGGGGATGGGGGGAGGACTACGGGTGGAAGCATAACGCGCGCTGCTGCTGCCTCCAGGTAGCGTTAGAGCGCGCTCACTCTCGTATATGATGGCATCTGTCTCCTTGTGGGCACCTGGACGCATTCCAGCTAATTGTGACGCGTGCTGAATGAAGGAGTAGCCCAGCGCCAGCGACGTAGGATAGGGGGAGGGGGGAAAGCGAGAGGCACGGGAAGGGAGGGGGAGAGGTAGAAGGGGGAGCTGGTTTCTGCTGCGTCCGGGAGAGAGATGCTTCGCCGACGGGACGGTAGCGGAGGCGCCGCCAACGGAAGCGACATTGCCGGCGCCCTCTCCGGCGGACCGAAGTGTTGAGACGAGCGAGGATCCGAGCACGCGCGAAGGAAACAAGTCCGACGAGAGAGAGGAAACTGCGCCGTGCGCGTGAACAAACTCAAGACTGTACGGAGCTAGGGAGTATAATCTGCCGAGACACAATCCTCCACTAATAAGTGAGAGTAAAGAACAATGAGAAACTACCCAACCACCGGAATCATCCGGCTCAGACATTATAGAGAATTAAATACTATCACAGCTTGATCTTTAGTTCAAAACTCAACTAAAAGTAAGTAATTTTTGCCTGGATAATAATGCTTACAAATAAGCATGGACTTGCTGGAAAACAATAAAACTTGAGAGATATAAGTTGACGGCTACGAATGAGGAGTCATAGGGTGTATTTAGAGGTGACGGGCTACGTTAATTAATAATTATTAACAGTTGTTCTTAGCACCCCATTGTCATCATGGCATATTATTAGTTCGCTAGCTGATAAACAAGATATTCAGCGCAAAACGCACTATGATTTATACGATTTGGTTAGTCTTAGAAATAACGGTCTTTCCTATATCTTGGACGAATGCCACTTAATCTCAAGCAAGGAAAACGTCAACAGAAGTTTCTTGGAACCCTACAGCAAATAGAGAAGGCATCCAAGCTAATAAAAAAACACTCGCTGACTACGCACATAATCGCCCTGATAACGTATTAAGCCATGATTACGAGCAGTCTAAAACAAAATTGGGAGATTTAATAGAAATTCCGGGGAAAAGAACTTCCCTCCCTTCTCGATTTATTTCACATGCCGTTAGGCAGAGCATTAGATGACCTCAAATCCAATGTATGTACCTACAACACTACAATTAGATTCTCAAAATTAAATCCTATTATGAGGCATCCTTAATGTCAAGAGTATACTGGTAATATTAATGGTAAATACCGTTACACGGATTTTAAACGGGTCTAAATCGTTCATCATTGAAATATCACAATCACTCATAGGCAATGACATTTAATCCAGGATCATGAGGCAGAAGACATTATTCCAGAGCTGGTTCTTATTGTAACATCTTAAGCTTTGATTTAAATGACAAATAAAGGAACTATTATGGTCCAAATTTTTTGAACTAGGATTGTTAGGGTAAAGCAGTGTGTAGCTACTCTCAAAGCTGTTAAAGACGTTAATTTTCTCACCAACGTAAGACCATTCAAGTAAACGTCTTAGTTTATAGCTTTTTTCATTCGCAATCGTACACCATACTTAATGATCTGAGGTCATATTGGAGCAAAGATTCCTGGTGCACAACAACTGAGCAGAGTGATCGTAATGAATGAATGGCCTTTTCACTGTCTCTCAGCTCCATCTGTCGTACTCATTCGCGAAATATGGCTGTAACCCGAAATTTACAAGAATAGATATTGTAGTCATAAAAATGGGTGCTCCATATTTCTCCACTGCTTACGTATCATATCACTTTTTACTGTCGTTACCCGTTATTCCATTCCCGTAATTTATTCATGATAATCTGTATATTCTGATCCCTTCCATATGAAAGCAAGCTTTGCATCTAAGAAAGTTAATTTTGAATCTTTTCCAGCATTCCTTTAACTATTTCTCCACAACATTCAGACGATGAGTGAAATGTCGATGTCCTTCCTTATAAACATTTAAGCATTTTATTTTAATTTCACTTTGAACTTTCCATGAGCCTACTTTGAAAATGCCCCAGATCTGCATTTTTATCTTGTACATCGAGTAGAAGTGTGATCCGACGTTACCGTTTGTTCATCCATCAAGAAGAGATTAATTGGAAAAGGTAGTACCACTTTCACCCGCGAGGACAGGCCGAACTGTTCGAGGTCCGTGAGACATACTTCTGATTTTAGGACTTCCTTCACTTTAATTTCCGTTTTTTTAGCTTTAATATCAATAATAGCTAGAAAAAAGTTCATCTTGTTACTGATGAGATTCCACCGTGTTAAGGAGAATTAAATAGATGACATCGAGGAGGCCGAGGTGGTCACGTCATTGACGAGGCATGCTGTCAACCCAAAAGTCATGGGATACAATCCCACCTTGGACTATACTTATCTACGAAAAGCACTTATGTGGGATAGTGCGCCCTAACCCTAATTGCAATGCATCAAAATATGGAATTGCAAGGTTTTTATCATATTTATCAGAAACACCATGCAAAACGCACACATTAATACGATTATAAGGGAGATAGAGATTCCCATTAAAAATAAATCAGTTACATTTTAATTGCGAGAATATGGTCTTTTGTAGTGAGTAGAATTAGAGCAATGAAAACACATGAAAACGAATATTCAACTTTACCCCACAGTATCACACAATCGTTACGGATCCTTGACACCTTAAAGTAAATGGTTAAGGCATTTAATCCCGTTCTCTTCGGGGATGCTAAGGCTTCGGATTCCGAACGGCGCCAGCCTAAATCGCTCTGCAATCCAATCGTGATAGGATAAAAGAAAACTGAATAAATGCATTAATAAAAGGGTCAAGATCAGGATGAAGACAGGAATTTTTATGGCGACCGACGAATTTGGCACGCAGCGCTCAAGGGAATGCGGAAAGTATGTACGCGTCGAGGAAGGGCTAGGAGGACGATTGACCGGGAAAAGGAGGAGGGGAGGGGGAGGAAGGGAATCAACTTGCGTCCTCGTCTTAAAAATTGCTCGCGTTCCAGGCCGCGAGGGAAAGAGAAGGAAGGATCCGGCCTACAAGAGTGTGGGGAGAGTGGGAGATTTCTTATTCCTTTCCTACCCCCTTTTCTTACCCCTCTCAAGAATCCCCCACCCCTCTCCCGAGTGTTTCTACTCCGATACCCGCATACACCTAACACCCCTCCTTTTCCCCGATTTCTCGCCATCAGACCCATCAGTATTCCCCCTGGCAACTCCGAAAAAGAAAATACTCCCCTCACGCCATCTGTCGGAATTCCTGTGCATCATTCGCGCATGGATATGTCTCCTCGTATTTTTACGATTCCCACTGAATATTCCGGCGACCGGCTAGTCAAAAGCCAGGTGGATATCGACTCTATTCCATTGTTCCGGGACCACGGACACCTTAAAAGAATCAAGGAGCGGAGATAAATGCAGGTCGCCTTCTGAGCCATAAAAAGGAGTGTTCCCATACCCTCTAACTGGCATCAATAATGATTTATAAATGTCACTGTTGTGATGCAATGGCTAGAACTAGCACAAAAATCTGAGTATTATCTATAAATAAACAATTTTTTGAGCAAATATTGCCTCAGTTAATGTATTTGGAAAGCCACTACAGTCACCTTTGCCCGGGCAATAAAAAATCACACCCAAAATAGATTTATACGGAGCATGACTAACTTAATATCACATCTGAAGGATAATTTGCGCACATTTTCCAGGACAGAAATTCTTGAAAGAATTTAATTCTTAAATTCTTTAAATGCTGCTGTGAAAAAATTACTGCGGTAATATTTCCTCGTAAAATAATTAAAGGAATCCCTCTCTTCTTTACACAAGTACTTTGAATTATGGACAATGTGTCTTCTCCAGTTCTATGGTCCGCAGTACGAAATCGGCAGCGAAGACCGGCATTGATGGTGGCTAATCTCAATATTTAGATTTTTCTTGAGGTCGCACCATACCTAACAACTAACGGGTTTTGATAAATTCCTTTATTTAAGATAAACCTTAGTTTTACAGCTGCAACATCCTGAATGTTGGATGGGGTCAACGGCGCGTTGGGAGGAGTGGAAAAAAGAAAGAGGGGATCGCTTGTATCCACCTCTGTGCCTCTTTGTCTCCCTCTCCGACTTGTTTCCACCCTCGACTCCTCTACACGCCTACGGCAATGTCTCGAATACGCGGCCAAACTTTTGATGAGAGATCCGTTGTTTCTCGAATGCTGCCAAATCCTCCGCCGTGTCCGAATAAATAAAGTTTTCCAACATCCTCTTCCGTTATTTGTCGATTTTTTTAATGACCAAGATGGACGGAGTTGGCTCTAGCATCATTGTGGCTAAGGAATTGTGACCTTCATCGTGTGATCGCTGGAAATATCATACCAGTACCATACATTGACAAACTGATCACGGAGACGCCCAGGCAGGTTTCTTTGGAGACTACATCATTCGACAAGAATTCGCATCAACGCAAGACTTTAGCGGTATTCCACCAAGCATGGTGTAAACTACAATCAAAATACCCTCCAAGATCTTTTATTCAGGGGTACTATTTAAAGAAGCCAGATAACAGGAATAAATCCACCCTAAACTATCAACACTAATGAAAAATATGTGTAAGACCTTGTAATGAAATGTCATTTCCATTTTCTCATTACTCATTTCTAGTGCATACATAGCACTCTACATGCATAAATACACATATGCCATGCCATTAACCGCAGGAAAATATTGAAAAAAAGTAAAAATCAAGAAAAATGTTTCCAGGGTGACTCTTATTCAATTGGTACTTTAACACAAATTTCCTCGTATGGACCAATCCAACTACTTGCGGTTGCACAGACAATAATTCTGTTAGTGATGAGGCATTGCGAAACACTCATCAGGACACTTTGACCTTAATTTCAGGTCTTATCGGTATTTGCTTGAAATATGATCCTCACCGCTAATTCGGCTATTTGTGCGATTCAGATAAAGTTAGGCTCTAGGCCAATTGGAAAATTTTCAAATAGGAGGATAAATTTCAACGGACTCAGAGAGTTGAAAATTTTCAAATACGGACCTAGTCAAATTTTGAGGACGACCATATTTTATTGTTACGCCGGCAGAATAAGAAAACAGCCGAGAATCCTTCCTCTCGTCAATGTATTCCCGGATTATAAACAGCGGGTGAAAATACGCATCCCTCTTTCCCAGTGAATGAGAAAGTCAGGAATTTTCTCATACATAATGTCACATGTTACCATGGTGCATATGGAAACTCCGCGAGAAGATCAACTCAAAAATAGTTGTTAATACTCTTTATCAACTCCTCACTTGAAGAGTAAATAAGTTAAAGAGTAGTAATAGGCAAAATTATTACTAATGCAGAATAGATGAATCCGTGAGGATTCTAACTAAAAACATAGACGTAAATTCATTTTTTTCCGCATTATCAAACGGAAATTAAAATCAAATTTGCTTTAACAATAATATTTAATACTCAGATTCTTAGTGAATATAATTACTTGGATATTTGTACAACTGCAATATGAAAAATACGACATAGCCACGAAATTAAGTTATTACTTCTGAAAATTAACTAGCATGCACGTCACTACAAGGATGGAAATAGCGTGAATTAGAGGCATAAAACAAAGGAAGTTTATTTCAATAGCAAGAAGAGTGATTCATGCCTGGATTGAAGACTTATTAGTTCAAAGAATTATGCATGAATCTACTCTAGGCCAATATTTTTATAGAATGCGTCATTTCAAATCATGGCTGGTTAAAGGTAGTTGTTTCAGGCTTGATTTGGTGGAATATCATAGCTTTACTTCAGTACTAATCGAATCTAATACATACTTTATTTTTGTGGAAAATTGCCAGTCCTTTTCTTTCGTCATGGCTGGTTATTTGATCAACTAAAAATGCGTTTTTGGCACCCCTCCCTGGGTTCCGATTGAATTTCTTTAAAGGAAATTTACAATGAATAAACGCGACTTGAGTAGGGGAAATCTCTATTTTTCTCATGAAAGTTCCATATTCAAAACGAAGCTACTTGCAAGGGCTATATTTTTATCTTCCTGCGTTGCTATAGTTAAATTTATTTACAGAAAGAACTTTGTGCTATCAAAGGTAACGTGAGAGGTTGATTTATCGTAACTGCAGCCTTAGAGCTCTACGTGAATGTCGTCAATTTAAAATGGATTTGGAACCCTACCAGTTAACGGGCTTGCCAAACGTGATAATAAGTCTGTAATCCAGCTATTCCTGACAGACCGTATGGAAATTTTGAGAGAGGAGAATACTGCTTATAGCTGGATTAAACGTTATGGGAAAATCTGAAAAACACATTTTACTCCTCTTTTTTCGTTTCTCTTCTGCTGTCATACATTTACTTTGCTATATTTCAAGTTCTTAGTTTTTTCTTTAAATTAACGATCAATAACTAGCAGTTTCACCATGGTAAAAGATTTTATTACATTTTATTAACATCGATATTATGCTTAATAGAAACGACACTAACTAAACATGGTCTCAAATCTGTCGAGCAGCGGTTAAGAATAAACATACCTACAAAAATTCGATGAGTTTAAGCAGTTATGTAGCCAATACCAATTTTAACTTCGAACCTCAGATTCAAATCCAAAGTTTATTACTGGGTCCTTAGTTCTTCGCTCATTGCTTTCCCAAATATCTCAACTCTTAACGCTCTGAAGCATGCGTTTTTCCCCTGGGGGAAAAACTATTTACCCGTCAAAAATTCAAAGCTCTTCCAGATAGACTTAGTGGAAAAGAACACATCTAAAGTCTTGCAAGTCTTAGCCATTAATTTTTTTCTCTGTTCAGAAGAGGAAAACTCTAAGGTATATTCAGGCACTATTTTCAGCTGCGATATGACTGTATGAGAGTAGGTCAAGACAGTTGAAATTTTTACGGGGAAATATCTCACATAACGGTGGAACATACTAAGAGAACGTAGTCAAGCTAAAACGGATACGATATTCGTGAACCGAGGTGCTGCTTTTGACTGGCACCCCAAAACGCATACTTATATCCCCGATACTATTTTCCACTCTCGACAAGATGAATCTGATGATACTACACCTGTGAGTGTCCAACTTGAACCAGACAAACTATCAATGCACCCCAGGAAGTTTTCTGGTCAAGTCCTGATAGGAATGAACGGTTTGGTAGTACGGCGTAAATAAAACCGCAAACATAAAATGTTTCTTCCAGTTCCTTAATCAAGCTCACTTTAATCAACCTCTTCTTATCCAAAATTCATTGAGCCCGACTGATAACCGACCACCCAATCTAGCTCCACCCACTCTCTTCGCTCCTTCCCGGCCTCCTATCATTCCTTCCGCCACGCCAATGCCGTTTTCCGCGACTGTCACCTCTCCACAGCCCCTCCATATCCCAACACAGTCCTATCCGCCATTTTAGATGGGGTGGAGCATT
Organism: Platycnemis pennipes; assembly: GCA_933228895.1. NCBI lineage: Eukaryota > Metazoa > Arthropoda > Insecta > Odonata > Platycnemididae > Platycnemis > Platycnemis pennipes. Next base: position 120,485,818 of record OW121850.1, read on the forward strand.
TCATTTTTTCCGTCCCTCGCGTCCAAAAAAAATCCACCTCCCTCTCTTTTCGCACCCCTTTTCTCAAGCCATTTCCCTCGAGATAGCTCTCTCTCTGTCTCCCTCCACCCCGTTCCTTCACCCTCCTCATCTCAAATCTCATCCCGACCCTTTCACACCCCTTACATCACCATCACACCTCCCAGAAGCACACGGCCTTTCCCGCCGACGCCCCACCCCATTCGGGGAGGCCTTCAACCCCAAGCGCCACTCCCACTCCAAGATCCCTCCTCGCCACCTCCCCCACTCACTCTCCACAGCCTATTTTCCTCGCCCCGATCCACCCCTAGGGCTTCCCGCAGCCGTGGAACACCTCTCCACCCCATCCCTCTCCCCCCAACCCACCCACACCCGGCAGCACCCTCGAACCTCCCATCGCGTGCAGAGTAAACATAGGGACCCTCTGAGCGATATTGCTCTTCCTCTTCTTCCCCTCCCCCCACTCACCCCTCCTCCGCCCCAAAATCCTTTCTTTTCCCTCCCCCCCCGCTGCACGGATCCCACACACGCGCCACCCTCACCCCAGACAACCTTCTTCCCACCCCCAGACTACCCCAACCTCCTCCTCGCCACACGCCCACCACACAGCGGGCATTTATGGGGGTTGGAAGCTCTCGTGCGCCCTATTTAATATCCACTCATTTGTTTATCAAACCACTCCCTTGAGGGACACCATGTTGGCTCACCCCCGTTGGCATATGCAAACGTGGCGCCTGAGCTTTAGCTGTCGTGTGAGAGCGTGGTAACGGGGGTAAACTGGGACTCGAGGGGGAGGTGGGGAGAGGGGTAGTCGGCAAGTTTTAGTGTGAGCTTGCGGGAAGGGAAAAAAGAATAATAATTCTTACCCCTGTTTCTCCCCACAGGCTCCTTCCGGGCGCACACCCTGGCTGGTCTGTATGAAAAGCGGGGCTTCTTCAACTCCTCTCAGCTTCGGGCTGTTGTATTGCTTGATGGAGACGCTGCTATGCTTGGGCGTCCCTTATAACCTACGGGAAAGGGTTTTAGAGCTTAGATATCTCTCGTCCATCACTTGCGAGAGCAATTTCTCAGGGTGGCGCCATTAATGAAGACCTTATTACTCGCCCGAGGGTGTGACGGGCGCCATAGTGTTTAAACGATTTGTTCCGCTGCTTCGGTTTCCGTCTAATCCAGAGTACATGGCAGGTACTAATGTGTTCACTGCTCACACTAAATCAGGTGGCATGGCATCACTACAGGATATATATATACATATGGTAATCAAAACAATAGAAGTTCTGTTCTCAAATCGTGGGATCGGAAATTATTCATACCCAAACCAGTTATTTGAGCAAACCTAGCATAAACAGTAGTTTGTGTTTTTTGTAATAAAATAAGATGTAAAATACATTTAAACTTCACTTTCCTGACACAATTCTCTCATTTTCACTGCTCAAATTACGCTTATTTAAGGGCTCAACATAAAAAATATACAACCTCATCAGACGAATGTCTTTTCCTTCTTCTCACCTTAAATGAAAGCCAATATGATGATACTCTGACTCACTGAAATTTAACTTCATATTACCACAAATTAAATATTAAAAAATTAATTAAAATAAAAAAAGTCCTGAAAAGGACTTAGTTTTTAATTATGTTGAAATGTGTGAGACAAAAATTGTCTCACATATTTCCTTTCATATGACAGTAAAGAAATTATAAGAAATATTCATTGAAAAAAGCTGGTTACTTCATGTGATTCTAATAAATAATCTTTTTTTTTCAGGTAAATATTGTCCTCACCACCTTGTTCTTTGATTCATCCTCCTGGTCAATGGACAATTTCGGATGTCATTGTAAGTACTTGGACACTCTTGTTCTAGGTTCAAACTCTCTAAGGGACAATATTTTTATACAAATTATATTTAACATTTAATTAAGGTTTAAACTTTTATTTTCACCCTTATTTCACATAATGAAATTCACGTATGATCTGAATAATAAATCCTGATAGATATAAACTTTTGAGTAGACACATCCCCAAAACCATTAATCTACTTAAATCATGAAGAATTGGCTTTTAGGCTCCATATAACCTTCCCTGTTTCCTTATAATAAAGGATAAGGGAAAAATATCACCTCTCTCAAGCCCGGAATAAATTTAATTTTCTGCCGAGAATACTTTGTTTTATTCTGGACACAGCAAAAAGGTCGTGGGATATGGGCCGAGAGGTTTTTTTGAGCTGGGCGTGGAAGGTCCTCTCGCCCTATCATGACAGAATCACAGCGACCTTGTCAGCCGAGTAAGTTATCGCTGTTGGTGGAATAATGTCCACAGATACAAACACACGTATAAGTGAGGGTGGAGTGGAAATGCGAGAGGAGGAGGAAGAGAGAGAGCTTAATGCTCGGAAAAGAGGGCCTGATGGATTGCCTCCTCCTTAAGGAGACAAATTCACACAGTTGCGTGAGTGCAACAGTCACGTGATTCCCACCACAGTCACACTGCCCGAGAGCCCTTTGCGCCTAATAACGTCTCTTCAACCCCTTCCACCAGGCTAACGAATCTCCCACTCTCACTTAAAACTCGTTACGGTCCCCTCAGGCCTCATAATCGTTCCCTGGAGTATTTATGGCCGTCACAGGAGTGAAAATAAACTCACCTGAACTTATACCTCACCCAAAGCCTTGATAATCGGAAACAGGTGCTTCGTTTCAAATACGAACTCTTGACTAAACCACGCCACCTCGTGTTAGTTGCTCGTATTTTTAAATGGTATTTGCCCTCAGTCCCGAAAAACATTCAAAAAAAATTATTGAGTAATTTATAGCAAATCATGTGCGATAGCTTATATAATCTCTCTTAAATTGATTCATACTGTAATGAATGCCTTCGTACAGCGCAAATACACCTGAAACTCGAGTAGTACATAAATTAATGCGATACTTAGGTAAGAAATAAGAACACCTAAAATTAGCTCAAGTTTCAAAAAGGAGCGAAGTTTTAAGCTTAGCAAAATTTTATGAAAGTCACCAAGTCTTTTTGTTTGATAGCCCTTTCAGTGGCATGAAAAAATCACATTAATGAGTGACAGAAATGGCCCGGTGCCATTAAATCCTTTGGAATGTAATATCTTTCAGTTCTAGCACGACTGCATCCGTACGTACATAAATAAGTACATTTTTACGCTATTAGTTATCAGCATGCCCTATTCATTCATGGAAGCCCGTTGCTATGAAAACATTGCCAGCCAAGAAACAAAATTCTTCTTTCTAGATGATTTTCATGAGCTACAATACTAAGTCCACAGAGAGAAACAGTAAGCAGAGTATGACCGTTGAAGCCATGAAAGAATCTCTAGTAGCAAATCAGCCGATGTTACTGTGTGGATGCATAAAAGTACGGCTACCATCAATTAATCTTCATAGCTTGTTATATATTGTCACCCCCACCTTCTCCCGAGATGATCATAGTTGTTGCTTATCGCTTAATGGGAGAGGCGTGAGCAAATTAATTTATTTTTACGCGGAGCAGAAAAGGCATGCTCCGCGTAATATAAATTTCTCGCTGGATATGTAACTGGATCAGTGCAGAGAAGGGAATCCTGTTCTATGAGCTATAATATGTAAAAAAAAAGGCTGGGAAATAATACGGAGGCATATTTTCGCAAACATCTTTTGCAAAGAATGGGTCATCTGTTTCCTGTCATGGCGCCACCCTCCCTTGGCTTTTTTCCCCTCAGAGCGCACATCCCCGGTCCAAATTCTTCCCCCGGGCTGCAATAAGCCAGATTTTTCGATATCTAGGTATATGGCGATGCTCTCCGCCATCCTTTTCCTCTCCCCACCCCATTTCATTTCATTCCGTCCGTGGCTAGATGTGGTTTGGACGTGAAAATAGAGTGGACTACTTCATGCAGCCCTCCCTCATTCTCCCATCTTCACCCCCTCAACATCCCCGCTCGCTTCACCCCAACCTTCGCCCCGTAAAAAACGCCTGCAGACATACGTGTGTTGAGAGAGGGTTCAGAGATCTCTATGTTTTGGCTGTGACTCCATCCTACCCTCCCCCCGCCGTATTCCCTTCCTACTCACCCTCTTTCCATCTCTGAAACTCAAAATCTTTTCCGCACCGTCGAAGAGCACACAACACAAAAACCCTCTTATATGCCCTCCTCATATCCTGCCCATCCCTTTACGACTTTCCTCTCCGAAGCAAATATATATACACCGATGTCCACATATGTATACATCTCTGTGACTGTGTATGCGGACATTCATGGGAACCACACACACGCCACCGACGTTACCCGCAAACATAGCCAGTCCAAGATCAAAAAAATTTGATGGCCTTATGACAACGAATTCTTTTTTTTTTTTTAGAGTTCTTAAATAAAAGGCCATGGGTTACGCAGTCTGGGCAAGCAGAATTAATATAGTCAAAACCGGGTTACCAACAAAATACGCCTTAATATTTAATATCATTTCAAATCCTTTACAACATAAATCCAGTTTTAATTCTACTCCAAAACTGTTGTTTTTCCCTACGTTTGGAATGGTCATTGATATCACATCCAACACAAGTAAAATATCATACCTTAGTTTTGCATTAGAACTCCATATACCATGCCATCAATAAGAAAGGAAAAAGAAATTAACATTTTAGACAGGAAATCTTTGCTGGAAAGTGTCTAATAAGAGTTAATATCAATTCTGGCAATATCAATTTCAACAAAAAAATTTTAACCAGGGATGGACAGCTGCATAACCGAAAGTTACTGCTCGTATAAAAAATTGACCTTAACCAACCGTATTAACCAAAAATAAACATTTTTATCATCTAGTTAGAAGCTGCCAATTAATTTCTAACAGTTTGTTTTATTCTAATAAGTACCATATAGTGAAATGATAATAGTTCATTCAAAAGCATTTGTTGAGGTGAGAACACTGCAAATTTCTTTCAAATCACACGGTTTTCATCACTATCCAGAATTATATCTGCTACTTCTCATTCATATCAACCAAGTCTGTGAATACCTATGAATTCAACAGATGAAAGCGTCATTTCACGGAAAGAGGAATACAGGGCCCAAGCGCACCTATAAAAAATGATTTTTGTTCCAATAAAAAACTTCCATCCCTGGCGTGGCATCCGTCCCATGACTGCTCATCCTTTAGGGGCGTATTTGCCATTTTTTGTCGTAAAAAATCTTCCGAGCATAAACACCACCTTATTTTCCTACCACACACATTTTTTATAACATAAAAAAACCATTTACCGACGAAAGACGTGGCAATTTATTTTTCCACATTATTCAGTCGTTTTTGGCGAGGGATTTTTTTCTGCCCCGACGAGGATTTTCGCGGTAGGGGGGTTGAAAAAAGGAGAAGCTGCACTGGGGTACATGACATCCCAGCAGCAGCACCACCACCACGGTGGTGGATATGTCATAGACGACCACACACCGAAACGTCCTATGAGTCTTTTTCTCCCGCGGGCATCAGATGCGACTCCCTGGAGAGGCATTTCCGCCGACTCTCCGTCCGCCCATCCCATCCTCCTCCCCGACCCCTCCCATCACCATTTCTTCCTTCCTTTCCCCCCTCCCCTCTTACTCCCACCCGCACCACTCCCACGATTCCCCTCCCCCTACCCACGCAATCGCGTTCCGCTTCACCTCGATCATCAAACTCAACTCCCCTTCCTCATCACCCCGCTTCCCCCACACCGAACCTTCCCTGGCGGTTCACTCCCCCACATACGCTGCCCGTCAAACATTTGGCGTCCCCAGCTCTGGCACTGACCACTCCAAGGGCCACGGCACGACCGTTCTATGTGCAGGAGGGTAACGGACAGCGGATCATGCGCATCCCAAGCGTTCATACGTGCATTATTTATTTTGCTTCATTTTTTCCGACCTCGCCGCTTGCTCTTTTCTTGGCTCCCGCTCGGAGTTTGGATCAGGTGAAATGAATGTGCTCCCTACAACTTTTGTGAGTTCCCGACGGAATGTATTAAATTCTGAACTCCGAAATGAAGGCCAAAAATGGTGTTCTGATGTTCCTAACAAAAGAAATAATCGTATATGTTGTTCCTTACTTTGCCTCAGCATGTCCTTTTAGACTACAAAAATAGAATATAGAGTTTCTACAGTTTATATAGTCGTTCTTACTGAAGAGACCATTTAAAGAAAAATGATGAAATGCTCCAAAAGATAACAAGCACAACTCGGCTTCGTTGCCTTCGATAACAACTAGTAGTTCATAAAATCGAAACACCAACATGATTCAAAGGATACCTGTCACCTAGGATGGGGAGAATTAAGCCAAGAAGAAAACAATTAGCGTCATACTGAGCAGAAAAACTTCATAATTAGCGTAAAGACTTGGAAGTTGAGCTTAGCATCATTTGAGATTGAATGCACATCTACAAGGAGTGGACATATTAGCTGAAATAAACACGTGAAGTTATAAAGAAACTAAGCATCAAAGGTCCATTAAGGAATTAAATCCTTTACGGTGAATGTGAGTATTCAAAATACGGATATTTCATCATCTGAGTCGTAACGGCGTATCTAAATAACAGAAAATTTTTATATTCATTTACAAAGTCTCTTTTATATACACCCTCTCTCACACCTACTGACTCAATCCACTATCTCTCCGGAAGGCATTTTTATGAAATGGATTGGGAAAACGAGATGATCCGACAAGGGTTACTTGACCCTTGGGATTCTGTCCAGCCGAACAGGGTACATAAAGCCCTCAACTCTGCTTCTTTGGGTTATACGGCGTCAGCATCATTCTACCTCGCTCTCTTTCACGAGGGATATGCGTTGCATACAGCAGACCGACATAAAATCTTATGGAGCAGAGACGGAAGCTTTAAAAAAAAAATCCTTTGTCTGCCTATGCTCTAAAAATCTTCGATACGTAAAATGAATACATGTTTTGGGCGCTCTGCTCTTACCATCGTAGTCCAGAGTAAGTTTCACTCCATGCATCTTTAAAAAATGAATGCATTTGTATAAATATGCATAGGGATTGAAGAAGGCGTAGGATTAAATCTATTAACTTTCTCAGGTCATGCAGAGGAAGTATCTTTACCTTTTTATCAGAAGAAGTTGCGTCTCGTTAAAGATAAAAATACAAATTATTCCGCAAAAATCGTTTCAAACTTTCATTACAAGGCTGAAATAGGTTATTCACGAAAGAGTGTTATTTTCAACGGTACTCTAGTATCAAAAGAAATGCAATTCTGATTTCATTTCTGATGATGTGAAATGCCTGCATTTATACAAATAAAGCTTTAGCCCATTGGCTACAAAAATTCTTCATTATCTGACTCAACATTAGTTTATGAAAGATATATATCACCATCATAATGAAAGACTCATCCCGTGAATGGTTGAGCCTTCGTTTTAAATTAAGACATGAAACTTGAAAGGAGTGACAACCTTTCTGGATGTCCTAATGTTGAAGTATAATAAAAGTTATAGCCTTTCTCGCCAAGTTACCTCTATGATTTCGTACAATTTTGAAAATCACAACACAGCCTTAACATAATTTTCAAATGTATTTGCATTATTCCATTACCAATTTGAAATGTATGGACTGATATAAACCCCGTCATGATTTTGCAAACCCAAAGAAATATTTTAGAAAACTAAACTTTTCATGAAATAAAAAATAGTGTCGCACAAATATAAAATTCTATGCATACTAAAAATCTTATAATTATTGTATGATAGTGCGTAAAAATCACTTACCGATCGCTCTGCCCGAAATGGGATTTATCTAACTTATGAATTATCGAACATATACAACAACACCTACAAAAGACGGTGTAAAATTTAATGTTTTAATGGATTATAGCTCACGCCAGTACATCATCTTCAAATGAAAAGCATTATTTTTGATCACACATATAATCAGGCGATGTGATTTTCTTAAGGTAATATATATAATTGAGCGACCTCGATCATCACGGTATTACTTTATATATACGTTGCGTATTCTGTATGATAACTTTTTACTGGAACTAATCTGTTCTATCAAATTTATCTGTTTCATCTCGATAAATCTGGACAATTTGGATTTTAAGAAAAGAATCCTCATGACACTGCCTTAATCACATTTTCACAAAAAACGGGACCGAAGGACAAGAACATGGAACACAAATTAAGAGAGATGGCGAAATGGGCATTTAGAACAAAAAAAAGAGCCCATTTCGTCGACGCTATTAAATGCAAGGACGGATGTAAGGGACGGATGTGTACGAGATAAGGCCATCCCCTTGGTGTCTTCTGCCGTGACCGTAACAGCCCGTGTTTGTATATATATGCATGCAGGTATGTATCCAGTTTAACCTCTACGACGCCCCGGGTCACTCAGAATTTCCCAGCACTTTAGTTTTAGATTGGCTGCCGTCCTCTCAACGTTGGAAAACGAGACCCATTCTGCTCCCTACGATTTGCGTCTTGGGAAATCCGTCGCAATTTGGGGGTTTGGGACTTATTTTTTCCAGCGGAAGGGGAGGAATGGAACGACGTGGTTTCACATTGCGGCGGAAGATACTACTGCGGCCGCATCCTTCCCAAACCCAGCGGAATAATTCCGCGGGACACCGTTCTGCGCACTTTCTTGCTTTCTCATTTCAGTCATGAAGACGGAAAAAAAAGATATCGCAAAGAAACTGGGTCCAACGTTCCATTTTTATTCAGTTTATTTTTTCCGGCCGGCAGGATATTTCTGACAGAGAGGTAGCCGGTAAAAGTGGAAAGGGTTCGGGAAAGTAAGAGACGTGGACCTCCATCTCGCAGTTCCGAAGCCCCAATGTTGTTGAGAGTATGCGTATGCAGATTAATCCCGGACCAATGGGCACACGTGGTTTCATTTCCCTTCGTCCCTTTCGTGCGGGCGCATGCGCAGAACACACCAACGCCCTTCGGTGTGGCCGAGAGCGGAACTGGGATCAATGACGCCTTCTGTTTACTTATCCACTTCAATCTTCGTGTTCCATGGCTTCCTTCGCCGCCACCCCCTCCCCCACTCCCTTCCTCTCCACCTCACTCATTTCCGACCCCTTTCCCGCATTTCCCCCTTTTTACGGATAAATGCGATTTTTTTCGCAGTCTTGACATTTTTTTCTCCGTCCTTGCTTTATCTTCTCCCCCATTTCCCTCGCGGAAGCTTTCTCCTTTTTTTTCCGCCGGCACGATGGAAATGAATCTAGTTCAACTGCTGGGAAGGTTGTTTCTTCCTTAAAAGAACGAGCGAAATGAAAATTACTTTGGAAAGAAAATGTAGAGAGAGCAAGTAACTTGTCTATTTCGAAAGACCAATGGCAGAATACAAGTCTCAATACACTTGAGTCTCGCTGGACGTTTTGGAACATTTTGAATCTCATCACACAGGATAGGATGTGACGACGTGTTCATTCATATTCGAGCCATATATGTTTGCGAGCGAACAGAGCTGAAATACTCGACTTTTGAAAAGGTGACCTCAATACTTTTGTAATAAGAGATGTAAATAATAATCATTTTTGCATTAGTATCAATTTCTAATCTCTGATCCAAATATCTACCAAAGATTACTCTAGCAAATTACCAATCGGATCAAAAGCAAGCGTCGCCTAAATATGAACACATAAATATGTATAGGTTTATGCTTTTACAATAGCATATATATTGTATGTAACGGGCGAAAAACGTATTAGCGTAAGTTTCAACCCGTTCGCATTTCACAAGACATATATTTACGAAGGACACACTCTGCAACGATAGGCTAGGACACAATGCGTTGAACTGCAACGCACGTAATGATATTCCCTAATCAAGCCAATATTGACAGATTGATGTGCAAATGTTAATAATTTTATTTTGCCTGCAAACCTCTAAACTCGTTACCGACAAGAGTACTTCTACATATAATTTACTTGCCACCAAGCTCATGGCATCTGAAGTTTGAGCTGCGACGCGAGCGAAGATGTGGGTGAAGTATGGATATGGAAGCATCTAGTAGCGAAAGGGGAGAATATGGACTATCCCGGGTCTGATGAGCGACGGGAGTAAATTGCAAGTTTGTATGAACTATCGAGGGAGAGGGGACGGAGGTGACGGAAGAGGAAGAGGAGGCAACGGTGATGTAAGGAGTGAGGCGGGAGAAAGGGAAGCAGGAAATGGAGCGGAAAATTATTAGAGGGAGGAGGGGCAGATGGGAGGGGTTGGAGATGGAGGTTGTCGCAGGAATGAGGGAACGAAGGAGGGTGAGGGAAGTGGGAAGGCGGTGGAGGAGCGGGTTGGGTAATATGATGAGTTATCCTGCCTCGGTTCCCTTTGATTAAAAGGGTCCCCTCTTCTGGTAGGAGCAGCTATATGGGGTAACTAAGGGGGAATGGGGGCAAGGGAAACGGGGTGGGGTTTGGTTAGGGGGTAACGAGCAAAAGGAGAAGGGGTGGATGGGAAGGTGGTTTGGGCAAGGGGAATGGAATAAAAGGGGTGGTGTTATACAGAGGCCGTTGGGAAGAGAAATTGAAGGAGGGAGCGGGGGGTGGCTTAATTTTTGTTCGAGGGTACTAAAGCGTGTAAATGCCTCGTATGTTTTATTTAGTCAAGAGGGGTGATGGTGTCAAATGGATTATTAGAAATGACATAATGCGATGATTAAAGTGAACCATGGATCTTTTTCTTTTCGATTAACTTTATGGGAGAGGAAGAAGTGCATGTCACGGTCATAACAACTGGTGATAAACGGCACTGATTTATTTTATACTTTAGTTCATTCGGAGATGGAGAAGGGCATAATCACTTATGGTGCTTAATATCTTGCCCCATAGCTGTAGTAAAACTAAATAGCCAACAAATGCAATTATGAATATAAACAAGCAAGGTATTTTGGCCTGATTCATTGCATGAATTTATTTTGTTAAGGCTGTTTTTGAAAAGTTTTCACGAGTTCAAAGTATACCTTAAACTAACCTAATTAATTTACGTAATGTGAATTTATCAGCCAATAGACGGCCAAACGGATACTAAGTTTTTTACCTAAACGTTCTCTTAGAAAATAAATTAAATTAAATACGTTATTACGAGATTCCGAAAAAACCAGGCCACAATCAACCAAACTACCACTAATTTTCCATGCGAAAGAAAACCGTTACTCTCGGCTAATCATATAAAGCAGTGAGAGACTGATGTTGGATTGTAGTTATGTATTTCTTTTCAACATCTCTCAACATAAAAATTATTAATGGGCATCTAATCAGGCTAAATTGATACAGTAACGTAGATAGTGATACCATGAGAGTGCCTTAGAAAAGTTTGCCGACTATAATAAAAAAAGACGCAATTTGTAGGACGGGCTTTCGATGGAGGATCTAGTTCTTCCTTCTATACCCCTTTCTTAGCAGCACTAGAGTTCAAATTGATGTCTAAGCATTGATAACTAAAGCGAAAGCTTCCCTCTCAATGACTGTCCTGTGTCTCAAAGTTTTCTCCTAATTTTCCTATGTCACCCTTCAGATACCCCTTCAAAAAAAAAGGATACACTAAAATGTGTGAGCGAGGGGCAAGAACGAACGGGTGGCCGCGATGGTCTCGGGGGAAGGAAGAGGAGGAAAAGGATTTCGTGGAGGGTTTTGGGTTGATGGAAAAGGAGACACGCTGAGGCGGAAGGCATATTTCTCAAGATCTTCGACTTCTCCTGGGCAGAGCGAGGGAGGAACTTAAGGGAGATGGTGGGGAAAGATTTCGTGGAAGGGAAGAGGAATTCGTCGGGGTGAGAGGGCATATGATGGGGGAGCGGCGTCGTTGTATGGGGTGGGTGGAAAGAGGGGGGATTATGAAGGTAATGGAGTTAAATAAAGTTTGTCTTTTCCCGGCGTCGTAAATAAATCGGGCGATGAAATTTTCCGAGGATATTTTCCTTAAGAGATGGATCCAGCCCAAAGTTAAATGTGGTGGAATAAATTATCCTCCAAGGGTATTCAAGCGATTCACCCCCTCTCTCTAATATCTGCGACCACCAAGGCTGAACAATATAGTGCTACGGAACTGAATTATTGTTTAAATGGTCGTAAAATATCCTTGAAAATGAAAAGGGTGAACTTAAATTTAATGGCTTAAAATTACACGTCCTCCCTGCTACTTTCCACTGCCTTTTTATTAGAAACTTCATTGAAATCCGTAATTATGAGATAGCTTTCAAATATTTTCATGAGATGGGATCAAGCTTCAGGATTACCTTGTATTTTCCTATTCCCTAAAAAATACGTTTCTTCCCCTGGATTAAGAAATAACTGCTGAATTCAGTAAAAATTTGGTGAGATTGTCGCATCACCTATCTTGCTCGGGAAGATTTTCTGAGGAAAATTTGCTATTGCAAATGTCAGAGAGAAACATCGTTAAGGTTTTTCGTGACTAGTACTCAATCCTTGATTTATTTCAATTAATTTTTTTTTTTTATTATTTCAAAAAATAATTTACAAAACATTAACTACTTATCATTTTTTTTGCTTTCATCGTCGATATCCTATAGACTTGTATTCAGATGGCTTCCGACTTGATTCTCATATTACAGCCTCATCCCTAGCCTCTACATTTTTTAATGATTCTGAAATATTAGAATGAGATATGATGTGTGTCAAATGCAACTAAGTTTGTATCATATTACCAGTCTGTCTTACAGCCTCATCCCTAGCCTCTACATTTTTTAATGATTCTGAAATATTAGAATGAGATATGATGTGTGTCAAATGCAACTAAGTTTGTATCATATTACCAGTCTGTCTTAAGCCACGCAATTTTTACGCTACGTTAGAAAACCCAGCTGCAAGACAGCACCGTTTCGGTAAGCCACTAGCCGTGTACACCTAGACAAGCAAAGCAAGAGTATTCGTGGAAGCAGAGAGACGCAAATGGAAGGGAACAACGGAAGGGGATGGGAAATGGAGGAAGAACCTTGCTCTGCGAATCCAATCTCACCACCACCCTCCATGCATTCATCTTATACCGTCTCACCAAGATTCTCAAACCCCTCTTTGATTCCAAAGAAAGAAAAATATTTTTACCTTCCTGTTCTTCTTTGTCTCCTTACTTTCCCGCAACTCCCCTCGCCTTATTCCGTTGACTTCCTCCAATGGTTCCCTCATCACCATCTGCTTGAAGCTCTCTGAGGCATACCAAGATAAGACACCCCTCAGGGAGGCAGAGAGGAGGCAGAAATAGCCGTCTGAAATATACCAATGAGGTAAATAATCTAATGCACAATTTTTCCTTGAATCATTTTTGTTGTTTTCATAGACCATACTATATGTAGCTTATATAAGTATCACGTCATCAGGAAAGAACAGCATTCAACTAACAGCCGGGCATCGGGTTGGTGTGGTGGCTAGAGTACTGGCCTCCCATCCCGAGGTCCCGGGTTCGATTCCCGGCAGTGGCGGATTTCTCAGTGGAAAATCGGTCCCCACTTGAGTGCCTAGTGGAGGGTATTTCAAGTACAGTACTCCGTCCGTCGGATGGGACGTTAAGCCGTGGTCCCCTTGGCGCCTTTCGTTCAGAGTAGGCTAATGCCGACGCCGGGTTTCTCTCCCCCCTTCCTCCGTTCCATGAAAACTCCTACCATTACCCAAATACCCACATATCCTATATGGCGCAAATGACCTCAGCTGTCGGTCGCCTCCCCTGAATAACCAACCAACTAACAGCCTTGATGTTTTTGCAGCAGTTCCTTTTTGTAGAAAATCCTCAGATTAGATAGATATGATTATTGCATTTAATATAATACTTTGCATCACAGAGAAAGTTCCACGAATCTCACAATGGAAATATGCACTTTAGACTTCAGAATAATTTACACTTTAAATATAACAACATTTTTGATTATTCAGGGGAGGTAACCGACAGCTGAGGTCATTTGCGCCATTTAGGATAGGTGGGTAATTGGGTAATGGTAGGAGAATGGTAGGGAACGGAGGAAGGGTGGAGAGAAACCCGGCGTCGGCATTAGCCTACTCTTAACGAAAGGCGCCAAGGGGACCACGGCTTAACGCCCCATCCGACGGACGGAGTACTGAACTTGAAATGCCCTCCACTAAGCACTCAAGTGGGGACCGGTTTTCCACTGAAAAATCCACCACGGCCGGGAATCGAACCCGGGCCATCGGGAAATATAACAAAAAATGACACGCTTGAACAAATTCCTGTTAGTCTAATTCGCAAATTCAATTCAGAAGAAAAATGAACGACAACTAAGTCAGATTTAAATCAACTACGCAAGGAAAAACTTTCCGAAGGTTCAACATTTAAAACGTAATTTAAAAATCAGGTATAAATCCATACGATATATAGTCCCCTCTATGATAGTCTCTTAGATGTTCTGATCGTTAGACCAAGTGTTTGTCGTAAGGTCGTGTTTCTCACTAACAGTTTCTGTTATTTTGAAGCATGGAACTCCAAATAATGTTATGAGATATCATTTTGGACTCACACGCTTCAAGTTTATTTTTCCTCTGCGTTTAATAAGATAGTACCTTTTCATTTGTTCCATAGTATCGGTACCTTTTATTACCGATATTAACGCAGCACACTATAGTCACCTTATTTGTGAAAGAATTTTATTTTACGAGACTTTCTCTTCTGTGAAAAATGCATTAAAGTAAATCATAAACATAGCATACTTTTAACACGACTGGCATTTTCAAACCTGAATATAAATAAAATTAAGTTTTAAAACATTTCCTTGGATAAAAGCAGCAATTGAGGTCATTTCATAGCACAAGCCCAGAAACTCACAAAAATGAACGCTTCAGATCAGGGCAACACACCATGCAATTGAATAAAATGGGTCTGCTAATTAAAGGACGAGTAGGTAAGGTACAAGATAAAGATTTATACTACGTTATAGCCTATGATCATATTATAAGGAAATGCATGTGTCTACAATCACTTCTGCTAAGGCAAAGCATGGGATTAAAATTAATTCAAGCAAAATTATACCATTTGACCGTTTGGGGAGAATTGACTAACCCAAATTTAATGATCAAATCAAGCCCTTGTCGGAAATTGGATTGGATCGCTGGCTAATGCACAGGCGTCCACGGCCGAGGGCTAAGGTTCTATTTCTGGATTAATCAAGACTTTTCATTAGTACGGTGAACAAATTGAGTCGTTTCCTCATTCCGACAGCTATTACGTAAGGCCGTCGCTTGGATATGAAGAAGGGGTAACTGCTGATGCTCCGTTCTCTTCCAACTACCACCCTCCTCCCCAGTGCCTCCCCTTCTTCCACTATTTTCCATTCTTCAAACCGCGGGTGTGGCATGTTTTGTCCGCCTTGTGAGTCAAGGG
This sequence comes from Platycnemis pennipes, assembly GCA_933228895.1. Classification (NCBI taxonomy): domain Eukaryota; kingdom Metazoa; phylum Arthropoda; class Insecta; order Odonata; family Platycnemididae; genus Platycnemis; species Platycnemis pennipes. The sequence continues at coordinate 120,501,168 of OW121850.1, forward strand.
GGAAGGAAGAAAAAAAATAGAGCATGGCTGCTCATGGAGAAGAATTCGCGAGGGGTAGCCTGGGAAGAGGATGGAGGAGAGAATGATGGGAGGACATCTCCCGTGAGGAGGAGGGGACGACGGAGCAAGGGTGTGCGGAACGCGGTGGCAAGTCCCTGCCACACGCGGTCACACCTCCTCAAGGCTACCTCCTTCCCTCTCCGCTCCCCCCCCTTAAATCCCTCTATCTCCGACTGCCCATTCGATATTACTCCGCCCGCCTCTCCTCCGATTCGTTTTGCTCGCGAACGCGCCATATCCTGATCAGTTCCAAGTCGGCCAATGCAAAACCGGCCTCAAGCGAAGTTCCGTCTGTCACTCTGAATGCAGAGGCGCAAATGTCTTGGTTAATGAAATTCCCCTCGATCTTTTTTTGGCACATAGGGGAAATAGGAGAAAATCCTTGGGTGCGAAATATGAGGAGAGGATTCAGACCGAATCACTCCTCTACATCGGTGTAGATCAACCGGGGCAATGGAATCCCAATCAGCCGTGATGGCGTATCATCCGGTGACCTGATTTGTAGGATCAGGTGACCTGATGAAGCGCCGCATCGAAACCATCTTCGTTGAGTTTACGATAAGTTTATTCAGTGGAATTTCATTGTTTCCTTTGCCCCCATCATAAAGGAATCTTATCTAGTCAAGCCTGATACCGTCAACTACATCTTAAGTTCTGTTTTCAAATATCCACAATTTTATCAATCTTCAACCATCTGAGCGTTTAAATACTACGACTGTTTAACGGTAGTCCTTTAACATTCCTTTTTCTATGCTAACTCTTTGCCAAACTTATCAGTGATACACATGGGTATTGAATAATAATATTCTGCGAATGATCGCGAATATTTTATCGAATATTCCACCCACCAAAAGAAATCTATTTGTCTCAGTTAGGGATGATAATATCCGCAGAGTTGCTTGCTTTTTTGCATGCTATTAATTCACGTATTCCAAGGTTTTAATCAATCCAACATATTTCATTAGTTATAATTCAAGCTACATGTCACGAGGAATCTGATCACAATCACGAATACGATGATCGTGTTTTCCAACTAATGTTTGCTCATGGCTAACAATGTTTATTCTTAGCCTCCTAAGGGATGAAGAGACCTAAGGGGGATTATAAAATATCTGGGAACGCTGAAATGGATTCACGTCCCCAAGAAGCGCTCCCTTGCGTTTATTCCTTAGCCATATGGCGAATGCCGTTTTGTACTCCTCGCTTGTCTCCCGCGTGCGTCCTTATTGGTCTTAACTCCTTCCCTCGCAGCCATCTCAAGATTTCATCCCCTCCTTCACTCTCTCGCTTCAAACACCCGTTACATACCCTCCCTTTCTCCCCCTTGTCTAGCCACGAGGCGATATTTCGGCCCTGTCTCCGTGACTGGCTAAGAGACGGCCACGGAGAGGGAGAGGAGAACGGTGACAACAATTGCCCATCGCGGACGCGTCGTTGATCCCCGAGGCCCGGTTCTATTTATACACTTATTATAATGGTATCGAGTTTCGTGCCCCTAGATGTGGCAGACTTCCTTTCTAACCCTCTCTTTTCTCGCCTACACCCCATTTCCAGTCCTTAACCTTTTTCTCGATCCCTTCCCTTTCTGAATAGTTTTTTTTTCCATTTCTTCAGTCATCTGTTTTCTGCCTCCTTCCTCTGATCCGTCCCCTCATCACATAAACCTTTCCTATACACCCCATGTGCCTACACTGTTCCAAACCACAGTCTTCCCTACATCATCTACGACCATCTTATTCTTATCTGCTAGCTCCCCTCAACATTAAAAGCCTTTTCACTTCCCATGCAACCGTATCGAAAATTTTTATAGTGAGTATTCCGAGTTTTTCAATCAACTTCGTCTTAATTTTCCCAAATGTAAGCACTCCAAAGATGTCACATGAAAAATTCTTTTATCCCACTCTCTTCTGAGTTAGCCCAGGGCCGATAATTGGGGAAAAATGGTACTTTGAAATGACAGATATACGGGAGGATACTTATCAAATAAATCATATTTAAAAATGCACCTGAATGTTGACGGGGAGTAAAAGTGAGATGAGAGAAGCTGAGAAAAGAATAAAGGTAGAGAAAAGAAGAAAATTCAGCTTTGTTTATAGTGCAGCATATTCGAAGATCTGCTTATATTGCGTGAGTTTTCTCAGACTGGATAAAAATATTCTATTAAATTACAGTATCAATTTTTCCATAACACTGCCTGAATGAATTTAGTAAAATAAAAATGCATTCGAACAACTTCATTAGTTTGGGAGTAAATGATGAGTTGATTTGTAATATCATGAGTTAAAGAGTAAGTACTGAGTGAATTAGAATAATGGAAGCTTATGTCACTAAAATACTTGACCTATTGAAATTACATGAATTGCATTGCTGTATCAGTTGATGTACATGAAGGGTAAGATAAGTAAAAAAAAGTTAAACATCCTAATTCAATGCGTTTCTACATTACACAGTATATCAATGCACTCAGAAGTCATGAAATAACTGAAATACTAAGCAATGATAAGAAATATCAGTGATTACTTACACCGAGTAAGGATCTTCAAGGCCTACGTTAACTCTTTCACCGCCTTGAGAGTGTTGGGTGAACACGATTGCTAATAGACGGGTCAACCATCAAAACGTCGGCACAGAAGGACCTAACCCAATGGAGAACACGAGAGACCTTTACTCAGATAACACGCTCATAAAGCAACAAAGCATTCACATTGTTGCAATATTTTAATATTCCCAACAATGCACCAATCGAGCTGATTGGATCACTGGGGTGAACTGAAGAAAAGAAGGGAAGGAGTGGCACACCATGATGAAACAAGTGCATGAGAGATTCCTCATCATGAAAATAGGCTCAAATAAGATAGACGATGGAACAGATGACGCTTTCAAATACATTTGTATAAGTGCCCTCCAATCTTTGATCAATTACTGGAATTAAAATGAAGGTATATACGATCATTTCCGTGAAATGATGTCATAATCATTCCTTTCCGAGGATACTTGAATCGATAACTGAGCGGTTCTGCTTGACCGATTCCAGGAAAGGAGTACTATGTGAAAGGCCGCGAGGAAAATGCACTCAAGCCGCTTGATTCAAATAGCGGGAGCTTAAGCAATTAAAATGCTTGGCCTCTACGAATTACATGAATAGTATTGCTGGATTAGGTAGAGCAAGTGAAGCGTAAAATAAATTTTAAAACTCGAACATCTAAATACACAGCTTTACATTTCATTACACACCATATCAGAAGACATGAAATACTAGAGCCACCTGTTTTTTTTTAACAGAGCCTAATGGCGGGTTAGTTCAGTGAATTATGTTGGATTACTTTAATCTCTACACCTCCCTTGTCTCACTTTTTTAAGTTCTTAAGTTGTTGTCAGTTAAAAGACATTAGCGACCATAAATCAATTCTAATCCCTAATATAACCGTACTGTGGAAAATTGCATATATTCAACATCCGATAATTCTTGCAACAAATATTATGTAAATCCCCAGGGACCTAAAAATAAAAGCCCTTATCGATACAGATTTAAAGAAAACTAGTACTTATACTTGGATAAGGAGAGGCGTTTTAATATTTCGTGACGTGGGTATGCATTGCCTAGTCGAGTTTCTTGCAACGAATAAAATATTCTATGGGTTGAGTATGGAATGAATTGAGAAAATATTTTTCAGACGACATTCATTGCACGAATTGGGACGGAAGCATTTTTTGGGAAGCCTATGGAGATACAGTAATAGGAGAAGCAAGATGCGAGGTGGGTCAGAACGAGAGACGGAATAATAAAAGGAAATTATATAAGAAACCACGAGGCAGAGCTTAGGGAAATACGAAATGGATTTTCGTGCATCTTCTCTCCTTCTATATAGCCTCCAGGGAGAATTGGGAGGGATGCGGAAACTTATCGGGAAGGGGAAGGCGAAAACGGAATAGAAGGCAGGGTGGAGGAGAAGAAAAGAGAGAGAGAAAAAAGGTGACTTCGGATTCTACGAGTAGGGGAGGTTGAAGTGATTGGGAGGGGAGAGTATGGGGTGGAATGACGGCGAGGGAGAGGATGCTAATGGTGACGCGTCGGTGGATGCTCCGGCGGGGGTGGCAGGAATAGCCGCCTTAACCTCGCAGACTCGCAAAAGGAGAAAGCTCAAGAGTGCGACCGAGAGGAAGAAAAAGAGGGGGAGGGAAGGTAGGTGCAAGATGGGACGGAGGGAGAGGAAGTCAAGAGAGCGAACGACTGAGCGGGAGCAGCACTCTGACTGACCGTAGGTGCGCGCGGGGAGGAGCAAAAGCGCACGGGGGAATGCGGTGTTGGCTGAGCGGTGGAAGGGATGGGTTTTTTCCCCTTTGTTTTACCCCCGCCACGGTGGGAATGAGTCCTAGCATTCTCCTCTCCCGTTGTGATGTACTTCGCCCACCGTCGATGGGGTGGGAGGCGCGGGGAAAGCTTTCAACCCGTCGCCACGTGAAACACCCACGCCTGCCCTGGCCCCAACTCCTCCTCCCTCTCCGCCTCCCCCACCACGCCTCCCGGTTCATCCCATGCATGCATCCCCCTCCAACGCCCTCCCCCGAGGTGAAAGGCGAAGATGCTCGCTCCCCCCCCCCCCCCCCCCCCCCACCCCCCCAATCACCTCCCTACACGCCCTCCCTCATTGTGCTTCCTTGCATAGCTCGCCCGCGCGTCTTGAAGTGGGGGACCGTCTGGATGAGGCATGCTCTCGGGGGCGACCGCTAGGAATGCGATTAAAAAGCTAGCCACTCCCCCTCCCTCCCTTTGTCAGTGGACCATTGAAAAGGCCGGCGATGATAACCCAATTGGTTGTTTGCGATGTGGCCGGCGCATTTAAAAATGATTTCTCGTTACACTTGGCACTTCAATGAATGGGTTGGGGAAATTTCGCTGATCACGCCGGCTTGGTCACTCTCATTAGCCAATTACTTTCTCAATAACGTGAGCCAAGAAGCGGTAGCACCCCCAACAGAACTGTCAAGCTGAAGATGATGCTACGCTGCTAGGCGAAACATGGACTGTGCCTAATAATATCTGTGACTGTGACTATTTTGAAGAGGAAAAAAATACGCGAAGGAACAAGTTCACATAAAATGATTAAGGTAGTAATACAATCGTGTGATGCAGCAACACAGCTCTTTGAACTCCTCTAGAAGCAAATTAAATATCTACGGGATACAAAATGAAAATTTACGTTAATGCAACATTGGTATACGTATATACTTGCGACCTAATTGGCCTCACAATCATTTAATGTGCAATGCAGTTAGGACGGAGAATTTATTGTCCTCACTAATCGGAATAAGTACATTTCCGAAGTCGTTGATGTACCTCTATATTTATAATAGCCGCTAAATTCGTAATACACTATTTCATATCTTCGTCACGCATGGAAATATTAAAATTAGTGTATTGGATTAGGCTGGATATAAAGGCAATAGACAATATATAAATGGTTTATCGATCCTATAGGATAAAATTTTTTGTGAGTATTCATTAGCCTTCAATTCATTATAGAGTTGGAGAATATTTATTAAAACTATATTCAGAGATATTTTCCATGTCTTATTAATGTAAGCCCAACGTAATATAATAAATCACCGAAAAAGACAAAAGAGCCATATTTTACCTTGGATGATAATTTTTGCTCTTTATAGCGACAGCGGACTGAATTCAAGCAAGGACATCTTCCCATTCATTTCTCAGCAAGCGCCCAAAAAGTAAAACCTGTCCGTTCTCGAACACAATTTTCTGTCGTGTAGCGTTAATACCTCTGAGTTATGGTTCCCCAAGCCGTCCCTCAAAAATTATCACCACTTTCGCGGTATTTTAATATACATGAAAGAAAGAAAATTTATGCCCACAAAATATTTTTCCCCTTCGCTCACGCATTAAAAAAAAGAGTCGCAGCGGAGGGCAGTTCGCTGCTGCCAACAAAATATTATGGCGTGAAATCTTTTACCCCCAGGTACGTCAAACATGCTAGACATTCGTCCTAAGCTCTTTCCTGGCACAAAATAAGACGGGCTCGGCCACAAGGAGGGGTGACGGGAGGAGACGAAGAAAAACCCGAGCATTTAAAACAGACCCATTTCAACACGCTCTGCACGCGCCATACATCTGTGTCAAAAAATCTACCGTCTCTGAGGAGAATCAAGGGGAAATCTATACTTCATCAGACCAAGTCGCCCGCGCCGTACGTTTCGGACGAATCTATCCGTGCAGGCGCCGTCCAAGTAGACTTTCCTTCTCCAACGTCCGTAGGTCTAGCCATCCTAATAATGGGCCACCCCTCGTGACTAATTAGGCTCAAGGAGCTTTTTCCAATGGAACTTGATTTTTATTTCTCTTCTAGTGAATTAATTTTGGATGACCCCGCCATGCTTTATACGAACTACATGAGCGTATCCAAAATAGTACCTGCGGATTTATTTCGTGTTTTATGCCTATCATTGTGAAATATTACTTTTATGTGATTTCAACACATTCATTTTCACCCTGAATTGTGATACCATATGAACGAATTATCTATAAATGGATTCATGCCGTTCCAGTCGTGATTAATCAGATTTCTTAGGCTACGGGAATTGAAAGGAAGGATTTACGCATATTTTCAGAATAAACGTCTAATTTAGTTCTTCAAGAGCAAGAAGCAGATAGGTGAATGGAAAAATTTTCAGGATAAGCATTCATTGCCTTCGATATAAAAATTTCCCCAAGACCTACCATGAGTAGGTATTTTTGAATACGATTTTTAACAAATTAAAAATTATGATATTCATGAGCAAAATTTATCGGTACTCTACGCAACTTTTTGATAGTTGTGCAAATAATGTAGATTAAATAATTCCAAAAATTTAGATGATCAAAACTTTCTAATAGAAGAGGTATTGCTCATATTATAGTGTCCTGAGTAACCTTTCATCATGGCGTAAACATTACATCGGTCACGAAAATCTTGTTATTTCCCGGGTCCTACCGCACTGAGCATACATTCTTGTATGCCACTACACCATCCATCTGTTCTCACCCCCAACTCGGCCGTACCTTCGTAGACCGTATAAAATTTTATTTTGCGCAAATGCAAACAGCACATGCGGGGAGGAATGAGGAAAAAAGAAGGATAATGGATGGAGGAGCAGTAATAAGGGAAAGAAGACGAGAACAGCAAGGAGTGTGAGAGGAAGATAGTGTGAGAAATGGAAAAGACATGAACTATGCATCCGAATCTGTATACAGTCTCGCCGACGTATAAATTGTGCGCGGAGAAGAACAAAGGGTTTTTCGAGAAGTTAAAAAAGGAAGGAATGAAAGGGGGTAGTTGGAAATGGATAAGAGGCACGGGGTGGAGTTTTGCTATAGAGGGGTGGGATTAAGGGTGGGGGTAAATTGGAAAAATACGAGGGTGGAAGGGGGAGGGTTGGAGAGGAGTGCAAAGAAGGGGTAAGAAGGAGGGAGTGGGGGCAGGGAGAGAATTTATAACGTACGGCCCCGATGGTAAGCGTGAGGAGACTTGTGGCGCAAAGTGCAAGAGGAGGGGGATGGAGAGGTTTAAAGAAGTGTATGTTTGTATATGTGTGCGTGTGTGCGCGCGCGCCTGCAGATTGCGGATGAACTCATGAGGAAAGCAGGTGGGGTGAGGAATTGCGCGAGGGCAAAGGAGAGAAGGGATGGGAGGAAGTGGAATGCTGAGGGATATTAGCACGAAGATAAAACGGATTTCCCTTCTGTTTTGTTCTTTCCCCCGCCGTTTTTTATTGTTATTTTCAGCAAGCAAGCAAGAGAGCGAGGGCGGGTACGTCACGGGGTTATCTTCCAAAAGGGGTGGAGAGCACTTGCATAAAGATCGTTCTTCCTTCTTTTGTCTTTGAGAAAGTATTTTTCATTTCCCCCCGGAGCAAGCGTCTCCCATTAATTCGAAGAATACCTGAATTTTTCCCAATTCGTGATAAACAGTGAGGAATGGCAATGGCTCCTTTAAAAAGTCAAACTACAACCTTACAATTAGGTTCTGAAGACGGGAAACAAGGAAACAATAGGCCACCTCTAATTTTCCTAAATTTTCTAAGCCAACAAGAGCGATATCCAGAAACGACAATATGGTTAGAGAACAAATGGAATGGAAAATTACGGCAAAGGTTTAAATTACATTTGATGAATTTGACCGCACGTGATATATTTCAGAAACCTCACCAAGATCACTTCTTGAGCTCATACGACTAAATCATAGAGAATAGTAATGTTACTGTTTTAAAAATGTTTTTATGTGACTCAGGCAGTGATTTTCGATCTTATATTCGCATAAGTGACGCGATAATTCCCGGGAGTCGCACCGATTTCTGAAGAAATAGTGAATATTGGTTGAACATTTCACGATTTGGAATACACAAGAGTACATCGCTAGAAAGAGTAACAACTATCAGAAGTTGGTAATTAATGGAAGTTATGTACATACTTAAAACGCTACGAAGATTATATCAAAATGTCAACACTTATGTTATGGCCAGAAAGCAATCATAAACAACTACCGATTTTTCAACAGCTGATATGCAAGAAAAAATTGAACTGCTAAGTTATCTAGAAGCAATTCTTCGATAAGATGGAAAATTCCTGGATGGGGTGGCTAAAAATAACAATACACAGCCTCTGATTTCCTGGTATGATGTCTTGGACTTGGAATGGATAAGTGAGACTATCGGCGAGGAGCTCTGGATTTGGGGAAACACAGGCGAAGAAAGAGTGTGAGGATTGGAAACGTACGAGAAGAAGGGTTGGGCATATAAAAGGAAACGAGGGGTGGCTTCTGAGGGGAGGGAGCGGGCTGGGAGGAAAGTGTGTTAAAATAACGGAGGAAAAAAAGAAACAATGAGATCCCCCGGAAATCTGGCGTGGCATTCTCTGGCATTGTTTTAAACTCCGCTGGCCCCGATCCCTCTCAATTTCGTCCTTCCCTCCCCTCTGCCGCCCCTAACCCCTACACGCTTCCTCACCCCTCTCATCCCTTGCTCCTCCTCTTTTTAACAACTCCCTGTCTGGAAATTTTTCTCCTCATCTCCTGTGGATCCCCCCTGCCCACATACGATCCCGCCTTTCACCTTTCCACTGAAGAAAAAAGTCAAATCCCCTCTCTGCACCTCATACGCTTCCTCTTTCCCAGAAATTTTGTACTTAAAGATATCTTCTTTCCCCGACGGTTGAGGGCAGCAGCGGCGACGACTACCTCCTCCTCCTCCATCACACCCTACCCGTAGTCCTTCCCCCTCCTCTTGTCTCCTCTCCCGTTCGCATCCACTTATGCCTCAAATAACAGTCGCGCTTTCCCGAAAAGACGGACATTTCTCTGTCTTCCTACTCTCAGCCCCCACCCTCTCCTTATACCCCTCTCTCAACCGTCTTAGTGCTCTCCTACCTCTAGACCAGAAGGTAAGCCAGAGCGAGTGATTTATTAGTCGCAGACTGAATGCCAACGTTCCCATCTCCCCTTTCCTCCTTCCTATCCCCTCCTTTCGATACACGTCCGCATTGTAAGCCCATTATCATCGGATTTAACCAAGGAAGTCTCTTCCAGAATTTCCTGGTGAAAAACTATTGTTCGATTTTCCTCGCGACCTCACACATTTAGTAAGTTATGCGCTGGAGTTCGTGCTGGGGAATGATAATTCTGTCAGCGCTCGACTGATAAACTCGTTCTAATATGGTCAACTGGACCGAATACATCCATTTGACCTGACCGGGCTTGAAGGTCCGCTAACATTCGAACCTAAATGCAGTCGCATCCTCGACCGATAAATGATATCGGAGCAACTACCAAGTACCAAAATAGTGAAATGGGAAAAGAGAGTAAATGAGTTCCCTGCGGAGATTTTTAAGAGACTGTAAAATTGTTTGTTCCACGATAGCTGTTTCCTGAAGTTTCCTAAGCGGCATTCTTCACCTAAAATTTGTTGCCACACCATATCATCATCATTGGGTAGATAATTTGAACAGAAATTTAGGCACTTTTAGGCATAACCTGACCATACTTAGTAAAGAATGTATCATGTTGAAACGAATACACCAGGAGCTTAATTAAGAGAATTGTCTAAGCTCAGTCATCAAGGGCAACGATAACTTCACATTTTGGATAAAATTTCAAACAATTTACAGTGGACTACGTATTTACTGCAATCCATTTCTCTACTTACAATTCAAATGAGATTAGAGATAGATATGATAAACGTCCTACACTTTATAGGATTGTAAACTAGACGCAAATATTCTTTACGGAGTTACCTGCTCCTATGCACAATAGCAGATTTCCCACGGAGACAAATTCATTCACCTTGAATGGAACTGGAACCCGGGACTACTCAGAGGCTTTCGGAATTGAGTCCCGATTAATGCAAACGATTTTTGCTGAGGAAATTCTGCTGTTGTCCCGAACGTTGTTTAATCGCCCCTCATGAAAAGACTTCTCAAATTTTCGAAATTCATGTAGGTACGTAAAAAAAGTTGCAGTTGCATGCATGTTGATAGATGAGTCTGAGAACTTCCAGGCGCTGTTACTATTAGGAAATTAAGCTAAGCAAGAAAATTTAACAATGAATTTTTTAATATAAGTCTATAACTTATGCCTACTGTTTTCCGCTGCATCGTTGACCGGAATTCATCATGTGTTATTCACGAATCAGGTATTATCACCTAAGCCAATAATAACACACCCCGTGGATCCTGTTCTGAAGTGAATTATCATTTTTCTTCAATCGTTACAAAGTTTTCATCATTCGCTGACTCCTCTAATAAATGCACCAGCAAAAGTCTTTACCCATTCTATCAAGGTAAAATAAAAATTCTTTCGATAACTGTGATATCGTGAGAAAGAAAAGTACAAAAATATGGACTGATCAGGGCCAACTTCATACCACGAATTTGTAAGACTATTGTTTCAGTAATGTACGTCACAGGCATTAATTAATTAATTAATCAGCAAAACCAAATATAGTATGGATTTCAAGAAAAACGTTATCTTAACCAAACGTCAAATCTACAGCAATTTTATAATTACTTCATGCATCTGAATGGTGTTTATCAATGGATATTCTGGTATATATCACCAGAAAATTTTACCTCTACGTAGTCTGATGAACTACATACGAAAAAAATCATTACATTCCCTTAACATTTTAGAAATCTACTAAAAACTTTGTGAATAAATGCGTGGCATTTATGTCAAAAATGAAGAGTTGGAAGCCAATTAAATGAGAACTTTGGTAAATTCCCACTTAATGAGGCCAATGCGTTCTTTTTACTGCGTAACCAAACCAGTTTAGTCCGACGTATCCTCAATGCTAACTACTAAACGTTTACCAAGATAGCTAAACACAATTCTCACTTTCAACATCACTAAATGATCACTATATTACAACTTATCAGATACGTTCCAACCACTCCAAAATCAATTAAAAAGATCAAAATCAACATTCAAAAGGTGATGGAAACACTCGATGTGTATTTTAAAAAGTGGTTTCTACAGCATACTAATCAAATATTTCAAACAGAAAAACACTATAAGATGAGAAAATTTTTAGAAGAGTATCCGGAGAGAGTGGTCCTGTAGGATATACTTCCGCCAGAAAAGAAAATACTCGCCGAAAACGGTTAAATTTCGAAAAAGGTAATGGGTACAGGATTAATGTGTGTCAATCATTCTTAAGGGATGAACTGTTTAAAGAAACTATGTCACATTCATGTATCAACTGCTTAAATTAGATATAAATGGTAGAGAAGCCATGAATGCATATAGACATTGGAAATCAGCAACGCGAAGACATGGTACAAGTAAATTAAGATGCCTAAATGACGAGAATATATGACTAATGCTGTTGATTTTGCTTTTGATGCTGATGATTTTGATCATATTGGCTTCGAGATTAATAAAAATAATCCATAATCTAATTGCTTGCCTATTGAATGAACCAGTTTGGTAGCAAATGTAATGAAATCCGAAAATCAGTGAAACGAATGCTGAAGATAAATCATTGCTCATTGCACTGTTTTTCGCATTTTTGCTCGTTATAGCCTTTATCTGGATTATACTGCTAACGCTTCCGTGGCAAAAGGAGAACGACGTCAGCCAAGTAGAATGAGGACGCGTAAATTTAGAGGGGAAAAATGTCAGCGTGGCACGGACAACACAACCCCGATGTCTCGATTCCTTCTCAACATCCCTGGTCGCCATTAACAAATAAAACCAAGTAGGGGTGTGATTCGCCCTCGCTCGTACCCGTCAGACATGCGAAACTCGGGAGGGGCTCTCTCAAAAACGACAAGCGCGATTCTCCACTCCGATAGGCACATGAGACGTGGATCACCTGGCCCAAAAAATTACTCAACGAGCTGGTATCCTCTCATATGGATTCTAACTCTTCCCTTAACAGCAGTAAATGTCAACAGAGGATCCGTGCCATTGATAGGGATGTGTCAAAGTTATAGACAAAGTCATTCCCAAACAATAATGATGTATGCGTATTCGCTTAAGCATAAAATGTCCAAAAATGTATGCGCTATTTCAAAGCACACTCAGTGGAATTACCTACCACTGAACACGTTTTTCTATAGGCGAATATATTTGCTATATTTCAACGCGTGGTATCGTTTTCAATTATTTATCCAAATCTCACATACTAACGCAAAGATAGCTACGAAATAACTTAGAACAAAGGTAATTGAATTGGAGGAAATATTTTAATCCTCTATAGAAATTACTAGTAAAATAAAGAAGGAAGAATATCTACTAGGTTTAATGATATACAATCGAAATAGGTTGCAAGTCAACAATATAATCAGACAAAAGAGGATATCTGTAGTGAAGTAAGCCCTCTCCACACTTTCCTCAACTCAGATGATTTTTCATTCAAAATTAATAGTTTTTGGGAATACAATAATGCGTATGAAATAATGACCAAAACATATCTATAAGCTATTCTTTTAAGGCCGTACAACTACATACACGGTACAATTTCTTGCACAAGAACTTGTTCAATGCGCAAATTGTATCGTGTACGAGGTCTTCGTACAAATTGTGTACAAGAAATTAGATCATATTCTAAATTATTGGATGAAACCGTCAAAGATACACTCTGTAGCTTCTGCGAATGAAATGTGATGGTAGTGATGCGTTCGTTTAGTATTCGTAAGGTTGGTGTTCTGTGTTTGTGATCACTTTTATTCTTATTAGCGCGGCAAACTTCCACTTTCGAGGTACATATCGTGATATTCTTTGTTGCTTCCATATTATGATATTCTTTGTTGCTACCATATTGTGATATTCATTGGTTGCGTTGGAAGTGATCTATTTGTCAAAAGATGAGTTGGACACACTGACAAACATTAAACCTCAATGAAATTAAGATAACGTTAATGAACCAATAAGGAAATATTAGCAACAAGCATAAACATGATGTTTGGAGGATAAATGATGGGTTTCATGAGCCGATGAAAGAGTGCAAATAACCAATCGTATAATTCCATTTTATTAATGCTGGATTAATGGTAGCAAATCATTGTAACCCAGTTACTATGGCCGTATTTTCAAAATGCTATCGTCATCGGATATTGCAATTCAGCTATTCGGCGGAAAACGATATCTGCGCATGTTATTGGCGCACAAATTGCATGAAAATCTTTGATCGTGTACGACCGTCAACCAACTTCTTGTACAATTTCTTGGTCAAATCTCGCAGTTCAATTTATGGTACAACATCTTGTACAAGAAATTGTACCGTGTACAACGGCCTTTGCACGTGAAATATCAATGCAATAGTTTTTTGGAGGCGAGATCACAGTGTCTTAGATCAAGTTGATTACAGAAAAACCTGGCTTCAAGCGTAAGATTTTAATGAAGCAGTCTCATCTTTCTAATGTCTCTCGATGCTCCCTGATAGTAACGTTTTATGGCTCAGCATCAATACTTTTTGTGGATTTCGGGAAGAGAATACTGAAAACCGAGTACACCACGAAAGCCTCCTTCCCACTTGACTACTCATTTCTCTTTCCTCCTCTTCATCTCGATATTTTCCACCCCCCCCCCCTTCTCACGTCTGCGTCCCACGCCCCTCTCCTACCCCCTCGATTTTAAGTCCTCTGGAAATCCCAGACGTCTCATCCCTCTCGCCCGCTTTAACCACCAAGAAAAAAATCCGACCCCTACCGCCGTGGCAAAACCACGTGTAAAGAGAGAACCGAAATGTCAGATAACGGCCCCCTTCCCCGTAGATTCTCCTCCCTGAAACGCATGCACATATGGGTAGGGGGAAGGGTGCGAGATTATTTGTATATATCGCGTGACAATGAGGAGCTATACCTCACGAGAGGGACGACGACGCCGTGGCGGGGGCGGGGAGTTTAACAGAGGGCTCCTCGTAAAAATTAAAAAAATAAAACATGCGCGGGTGCGTGTGGAGAGGTTCTTTTTTTTTAATTCCCCAAAAAAGGATGATATTAGCGGGTTATATTTTCCCCCGCGGAGTTTCCCATTAATCCAAGCGCGGGTGGAAAGCGTTTATTTCGTTTCGCTACCGGTCCCGCCTGCGATAAAGGGATGGAAATTTAGATACTTGAGCCTGAAGCCCCCCCACCAACCATTGCGAAGAGCAGTAATCACGCGATAACGGCGAGGAGCGCTTGACATAATTGGCAACTGTAGAGATGATGAACTTTGAATCTGACCTATACTCTTTTTTGTATTACCTTAAAGTTGGAAATTAATTATCTTCGACGCTAAATTACTCACAGGCATTTGAAAAAAATTATGAAAGAGCGATGAAAGACGTTAACATGGACAAATGGGTTATCTGCCGCGAACAAAGTTTCCTGCTTTCCAATTCATTACCTACACAAAATGATCATTATTATATGGGCATTTCATAGCCCTAAAAATGTTTACGACACGGAAGTAAACATTTCCCAAAAAACATAGAAAACAGCCCAATGTCAGCATTTATTTAAAACATTCCTCATTATGAAACCATCATCAAAAATATTTTCCATACCAATAAAGAGATTGCTGTAACAGGTATCAGAAAATCTCTGTATATAAGTACGTCTATTGCATTTCATTGTTATAATTATCATCCCTTCCAATTTTGATACGTTCTACCGAATTTTATAAAGTTCCCGCTTTTATGAAAGTTATTGAAACGATACGCACATGGCAATGGCTACTAAATGCATATAATTCGACCATCCGAATAATAATTTAATAGGTGAACGTTGAGCTGTACATCGTGTGATAACCTCAAAGACGTGTGAAATTCCCAATTCAGTGTACTCAGGGCCAAAAACTTTCCACGAAACACCTGAAGCTTCCCACGAAATCCAAATACAAATAATATCGCACCACAACGATTTTTCAGGGAGTACCCTTGAAACCTAACCGGGATTGGAACCGGGCTCCAATCTCCTGCAAAATTTCTACCTTATCCACTCACTCTGAAAATTAATGCCGTAGTGAAGCAATATTTTTTACTGAAATCTCTCTTCCCTAATCTCTCACAGCATGCTACCTGGTAGTCACCATAATTATTGCAGGTTTATGGTGTATAAAAATTACTATTCAGGTTAGCATACTGACGCACGTCCGTATACATCTGCTAATTCAAAATGTGAACCATTTAAAAGATATCCTTTAAAAAAATCCGGAAAAACATATTCTTAAAAATTCCTGCTCTCACAGGAAATTCCCATAATTTCCGTTCGCTAGACTGCCTGTTTGATCTGCTGATGGAATACCGTGGAAATCAAGACATTATAAACTTGTCGAAATCAGTATGATAGAGAAAGTAGTTTTTCAGAGTATAAGTTAATATTGGTGTCTTAAAGAATAGCTTTGCTCAGGAAATTCACTAATTCACAATGGTCTCGAGCATATTTCTCCCAAGAAAACTTCATAATTTCAGTTACTGTTTTCCACTTCGCGACTTCTGAAGAGAACCCCATGCCATCGTCTACGCGAGAACGACCTTATTGATACGAGCATCGACCTTTACCATCTGTGCGTGTGGTGCGCACGTCACAATCGTGACACCTCCGTTTTAAAATCCGTCGAAAGAGGGTCGCATCATTCCCACCGTAAAGAGAATGCTTCGTGATGAGCATTTGGTATGTCCGCAACTCGGGAGCCATTCCAGAAGGTCGAGGTCGAGGCATAGGATTTGATTTACTCTGTCTCCCTCCCTTTTTGACTCTCTCTCTCTCTCTGTCTGTTCCACTGTCTCCACTATCTTATTTACCGTTCATTCTCCGCTTCCTTCTCCCGCCAGTATTTCTTCCTTGCGTATCTGGTCAGTTGACTGACCTGTAAGCACTGCGTTCATATCGTCACATTCTTTTTGAGTTGTTTCCTTAAACGCTTGATTATTCTACCTCGGCGCAGGAAGTGGATTTCTATTCATGGGCATACCCAGGTAAAGTTGAGCATTTCTGCATTCAATCACTACGCTAGTATTGGCTCGCAGAATTTCTCATAAATTCAATGCGCCTTTGCAATGAGAGATTTATTCTGTGAACAATGCCATTTGCGTTAGCATTGCCATTAGAAACCTGAGCGGACTCAAAACTGGTGAATAAAGGTGCATTCCTCGCTTTATTTGAGAACGATTGCTATTAATAACTATGACATATACACCTCTAAAAGGAAACAGAATCCTTTTCAAAGAGTTTATTCTCTAATTGTGTGACGTCTGTCGAGCTGTAAATAGGGGTGTCATGGTTCCTGGAATACTGAGAAAAACCGACGATGACAAATGCATCTGTTATTCCAGTAGGTGGAGCAAGAGCCAGCAACAATATTCTCGCCCTGTCAAGGTGGGAAACGATGGAGACATTCATCAACCAGCTAGATAATATGCTGCCGTCATCTATTCCTTGATCACATGGTTGTGAACCCACGTCACATACGCACGGCTCAACTCGCATCCCTCCGCCACCACCCAGGCGTGCAACCGCAAGTTCATAACTTTTAACACCGCGCAAAGAGAGACACGGCGGGTTTCAGAAAAGGGTCGGCTGTCCTCTCCTACGCTTTCTGCTAATTGGGAATCGCGGCGTCGTTCCTCAACTCGCTTGGCACCCCGGTCGCGACCGCGCAGTTTTCGCATAGGTATAGCGCACCTACGCCGAGGTGCGCCACCTCGGGCGGGATCAATTACAATGGCGTCCGGCACTCTTCGAGTTGACCCCGCGACAAAACGACGACAACTGCGCAACGGAACTATTCAACTACCGATGCGAGGAGTGTGCGGGCGCCCATTCCATTTCCACGAAAGAATTTAGCATACGGAAGAGGCTTTGGGTACTGTCGTCGGGAGAGAATTCGCGTATTTGCCAACGCGGAAGGAAAGTTAACTGTAACCGTTTCTCGTATTAATTATCACTGGAAATTTTCTTCTTTCGCTTGTAATTTAAAAGCTTTCACATCATTTGTAATCATGATTTTCGAAATAAAGTTATTCTCATAATCTTGCCCATGTGTACATCTGTGTATTTGAAAATGTAAATACATAAATCCTTTTAAGTTCATATACACACAGGATGTTGATAAAGTTTACAAAAGTATATTTATAACAATTCTATGACGAATAAGTTACTATGGATAACGAAGAGATATCAAATAACATCCTGAAATCTATTTTTTTTTACATAGAAACAATATTGAAACATATATTAAATTCGGTACTAGCAAAATAACAATTTTTAATTTAGCACTTAGGGTAATACATCGGATGTTATTGGAGATAAAGATTTTTTTAAATCCCTACAACATTATCGAGCAAAATTAAAATTTAACATGACCTTTGGCAATATTTTATGAAAACCTCAAACCATACTAATGAAGGGGCCAAATTCTTAGGTTTGAAGCCACATCCCGGGAGCAGGAATAAAAACATTTTTAAATAAAAAAACGTCTTGTATCACTTAATAGTAGGGAACTGGTTATCGAAGCTACTGTTTGATAATAGATACATGCTACCTCCAGGAATAAGGTGTATATTAAGTACTGAATTAATCATAGGAACCCCCATGATGGCGAGGAAAATAGGCATAGAAGGTAGTTCAGGAATGAAAGGTGGAGACTGCACCTCTGCCAATAAACTTAATAAACTTGCACAGAATTGAGGAATTCACCTCATAGTGTTCATAGACATAATTGAGTAGACCCAGATTCTTGACCAAAACTGAGTCTTACGCCAAAAGAAGGTAAAACAGGTTCCTCTTAAGGCTTATTCGTCTAGGATGTAAGAATGGAATTTCTTCCACTTCCAAGTTTTCTACTATTTTAGGTCGCGAGCTAATTTTTGATGAGATGATAATTCACTACGCTAAGACTCACTGCTCACACTCCACGCATGGAGGAATTAAATTTCGGTGGCAGGAGAATTTATTCCTATAATGGAATCGACTGTGGATTATTAAAAAAGGAAAAAGTCCCATCTTTTACGAACGCCAACAACTCATGTCGATTCAAAAATGCACGTCGAATATATTATGTGATCGGAGACATGGTGACGTCTTTCCTTGAAAGGGAGAAAGAAGGTCTTCCGTCCTCCTCTCCCTACCATCTCACTCGTCCTTCCCCTTCCACAAACCCCCCCCCCCCCCGTCCTTCTCCCACCACCCTACCCACCCCACTCGCCTCGACTGTAGAACGGGGACCCCATACCCCAATCCGAAGTTCCTTCCCCTCCCACTTCACTCCCTCCGTCTCCCCACCCTTCTCCTCCCTACCGTCCTCCCCTCACCGCCAAACTTCTTCGGTTTTCTGGTCGCGTCTCCGCAGTGTCCCACCCGTGAGAGGACAAGAGGCGGCCCGTGTGTTTGCGTCCATGTGTGCGTGCGTGCTCGCTTACGTGTGGCCGGGGAGGCGGAGGAAGACAAGAGGGACAGTGGGTGGGGAGTGAGGAGGAGAGAGCAGAAGGGATGGACGAGAAAAAACGCGAGAAAAACTGGAGACCTTGCGGAGAAGAAGGAGGCGAGCTGAGGCTTGGGATACATTCTTAGCAGTCGGGCTCTCTCCCGCTCCCGCATCCTCTCCCCTCCCCTTCCGCAGGAATAGAGTGTATCATAATCGGAAATAACGCCGCAAGTGACAACTCCGCGATCCTCGGCGACGCCCCGACCACTCCTCCCATTCCTTCCTCCTCTCGAATAATACAAACATTCCATTCCCTTCCCAGCGCCTTTTTAGGTCTCCGGCTCGACCATTTTTTCCCCCGCTTGACTGAAAAGACTCAAATTTTTTTATCCATAGAGGACAGAGCTAGAAAATCCAGTGAGTAGAGCGATGGGATGCTGACCTGAGGTCCCGGGTTCCAATTTGGAAGAAGTCATTGTTCAGCCAAACACAAGCAGTGTTACTTTCCGAGTATTAGATCTTTTTCAGGAACCTCGGGGAAATATACTACCCCCCTACCCTAATGCATGAATTTTAAAATCCGTTGGGTTCATTATTTGGTGAGCTTCACACTCAACAAGCCAACAAACCTTTGAACTAAACTAAAACTAACAAGCTTTTTCGAAGGTTCAATGCATGGCTGACTTCCGAATAAAGCTTCCACGATAAATATTCTTTCCCAGTACCTACCGACTGAGATTGGTCGAACAATAACGGGGAAAACTGCGATGATTCATAACTTTTGAGAGATGACTACGTCACGGCGACCTAAATCCCTTCCGCCATTGACAGGCTGTCAGATCTAAATCAATCAGTAATGACATTTGATGCCAAACCGTAATGCCTCGAAAATGCTACCTGCGACCAATAGTTGAGATGTTCTGTGTGGAAAAGTTATTTTCATTAGTCTTCAAAAGATTTATATCACATTTATGGAAAAGTTGAATTTCATATTCCGTCGTCATGTCGATAAAATGTGTATCAGAAAGTTCTGTAACAATTTTTAATATCAGAAAGAGCCATTGTAGAGGCGGAAAACGTCATTATCGTTACGCGTACTCAGATACCATTATCGCCGGACACTTAAGGTTCCAGAAATTGAATGAGGGAACTACGTAAACATAGAATATTTCTACTCAAAGTTAAAGAATGAAGTGAAACCAACTAAACACATCAGACGGCAATACACATGTAGTTTTTGGGCATATTCTCAGTTCATTTGGCTTATAATAAAATGTTCTATTCCTTCAGCAATAACACTTCCCAAGGGGACGGACGAAAGCTCGAGAGTGAGAAACGTAAAAATAAACGTAAATATATAACTCGTGAAATCGCTAACATCAAGCACAGTAACTACGCAAAAGATTGATAAGACACAAAATTGCGTACAAAAATGGAAAGAATGATCAAGAGGCAGTAAATAAATATACACACACGTACCTGGATTTTGAAAACGGAGAAAACTGATGAAAAGAAGGCAGTAAATGAATGATGAGGACGGAGATTAGACGAAACAAGACAATAGGGAGGACAGGAAAAAGAGGACGGAGAATAGAGGATGGATAGGACAAGGGGTGCGGAGAGAGCGGGCACCGTGACAAGAATAGAATAAGCCTTTCACACACACACACATACCAGCGTACTTTTTGTGTTCTCTTACAATCTTCGTCCACTGTCCTTCCTGCTCCCCTCTTCCCCACACCATCAACCAAACTCCACCACCCCATCTCCGATGCTAAGTCCGACTTCTCACCATCTCTCTCCCCTAGATTCCCCATCTCCATTCACTTCCCCTCCAGACCGATCAAAACCACCTCCACTTCCCCCTTACAATCTTCCCTCCCACCTCACTCCTGAGCCCCTTTTGAAGTCTCCAAAACAAAATATCTTTCGTTTCCTCACTAACGAATAGACACATGTAGTTTCAGTCTCGAGTATGAGGACGGAATGTCAAAACGGGGAAAGGAGCTGTGGCGCGGGAGTTTAAGAAATTGTCCGTGTCCGTTGGCAGGTTATTGGAGCTCAAAAGTGGGTTTTCAAGATTCTGAGACGTGAGGTAAATGTGCGAGGAGTAGTTATGGGTTATATAAACCTTTTTCATTTACTTAAGATACAAGGTATCGTGCACAC
Source organism: Platycnemis pennipes (assembly GCA_933228895.1). Lineage (NCBI taxonomy): Eukaryota > Metazoa > Arthropoda > Insecta > Odonata > Platycnemididae > Platycnemis > Platycnemis pennipes. The sequence continues at coordinate 120,522,293 of OW121850.1, forward strand.
TAATCAGCGGCCGATAATATACAAATATTCAGTGGAGGAGGTTTGGTAAAGTATGTACTATGATGTACTCATCGGCGTCACAGCCCCAAAAACAGACATGAAATCGAAACTCAAAAACTTAAGGTTAATTTTTATAATTGTTATTTACGTTAAACGAGACCATGGTACGTTACGTTGGTACCATAGCAAGCCAAACTAGTGACTTCGTGCGTAGAGCACTCGCCAAATAACCACATATTGAAGATTAGCCCAAGACCTGGGTGTTGCTTTGAATTTATGCAGTTTTTTGGTGAGATGAATATACTAACGTTAGCAACACATATTGAATCAAACATTTCTTCGCTATCAATGTCAAAAACTTAGATCTATTTGTATTATGTACTTAGTGATGAAACAATGAAGGTGAACAACGTTTTTATAACATTCCTTTATAAGTTAGCTCATCAATAATGTAAAGTATATATAAATGTCGGTCATTTTTTCATTTGATTAGTAACACTTCGCCGATTAAACTCTTTCCATTGATGATCACGAGAGACTGAAAAGCTTCAACTTACAGAAGTAGAAAAATGGGCATTTAAAACTTTCATCACGTCATCAAGCGGCTGGTTTGCATTTTTGTTCAACTCACATAGCGACGAGGAATGATTTGTCAAGCCCAAGATGCGCCTCCCCATTGAACGAATGCTTTGTATATCCTCGTAAAAATTCAAACTGGAAAAAGTGTACTAATGAAGATATTGCCCGAGAAGACAGATACGACAGTGGAATAAAATATTTTTAGCATGCCTCCGTCCGGAAAGGGAGCATTGGGAACGAGTCTCCAAGCGGGGTAGCGGTCGGAGAGAGGGGAGTGTGTGTTTGAATTTGTGTCCCCGTATTGGCCCCACGGAAAAGGGGAAGGGAGCCTCATTGCCATTTCGCATCACGAAGTTTGAATGGTGTAGAGGAAAAACGGAGCGATTTTTCCGGTCTTTTGACTACCCTTGTCCACCCCGCTATAATAAAAACTCCCCTACCGATCTTCAACCCACCCCTCACCACTACATTCCCACTCCTGTCGTCCTCGCTCTTCCACTGGCGAGGACATAACGATATTGGGTTCACTGTAAACTTCATACTCCAACATGCTTGAAGATATTCCATGCCAAAAGTCAAATGATCCATCATTGCTCCTCTCCCCAGCCCATTCATTTTATGCATCTCTTATAATTTCTTGTCGATTAAAATTTTTCATCATAAAGGAGCTTTCCAATTTCAGATGGTGCGTTCGAGGGCTATCTGAGATGAAAAACGTTAAACATCTATGGGCAATTTTAAATGCTGAAAGTCGTGCTATTAGTAGGTTTTTGATGAGCGTAATAGTCCTTTCGCAGGCCAGTTAAATTAATATTTTCATTCCATTAGTTTAAAAATATCGGTAGAAATTGACATTAAAGGGACATGATTATGAATTTTGAAGCTAATCTCCAAAGAGCATACTCTCCTGTGTACTTTAAGTATTATTAACATGAAAAGTTTTAACACCGGAGCCTCATATACTTATTTGTTATCTTAGCATTGTATCAGTCTTGTATAAACCTTGATCTTGGCCCATGAAGGTATCTCTTCAAAGGGGCCGATACCTTTCCTACTCATCAACTATTGAAAAAATACCTCCTACAAGAAGCCTAATAAAGAAGACCTACTGCCTCAAGACATCGTAACCCCACGGCCGTCAACTGTGTAGTCTTTTCTGAAATATGCCTATCCAAGAAAGAGGCCGTAAAGTTTTTAACACGGGAAAAGTAAGGGTTACAGCGTCAGCGATGAATTCGCGCCACAGTTGTAATGAAAAAAATATATCTACCTACACGCATGTCGGGTGATACACAGACCTCGGAATGAATGTTCGGAAATTTGCTTCAGAGGAATTGACCATGATACGGAACCTCAACGCGGTATAACATACCGTTGTTTCTCGTTTTATGGAATCATTATTCTTCGTGCCAGGACTTGTTGTGACAGCAGAGCCTTGTTACCTCCGGAATAATGATGTAGTTAAGTCTATATGGATGCTTTGTACTCATAAATGGGAGAGTGAATCAAAGGGTTGGATATTTTTTGCTCATGAAACACTCATATTTCATGAGGCTTTCTTCCATAAATAAGCTTCTTCTTTTAAAATTTTCAACAAACTTGCTAGAATGACAGATCTTCTTAACCTTTTCTTTGAGAGCAGAATACTGAGAAGAAACCTTGGGGTCTGTTGTTTGATAATTAGATGATTTGCATCACATTCGGACTATCATACTCATTTTTTCCACTTAAACTCTTTGATGACAATTTTCTTCTATATTCTTTATCATACTTCCTCATTTGAAATATCTATTCAGCTCATCGAATACTGTACGTAATAATATCTCAAAAAAAAGGTAGACTTTGTGTCACCTATCATTTTGGCTCTGAGTCGTTTAGTAAGTATATCTATACTTAAAAACGTTACCTTAAATAACTGGACTATTTTTAGCTTCGGTTCTTTATTATTTTTATGCCATAACAATATTGGAGTGTATATTTTGCGAAAGAAAAACAGAAAATAGTGACGCAAGGTATCTTACTTTTTAAATAAAGGGCGTAGCTTATTCATTGCTTGGTATACTTCTGAAGTCCATGGTTATGCATGTCGCTTTATTTTCGGCATGAGATTGGAACCTACGACATTAAACACCCTAAAACATTGGGTACAACAACCTTCTTAGACTGCTTCGAGTCCGCCAGGACAGACATTCTGTGTCAATGGAAGTGTACAAATAGTATCATAAATATGTTCCTTCTTTATGAGCGTGGATATTGAGTTGATAGGAAAATTTCCGTTGCATAAAGCTGTTGAGTTTATTTTTATGCATAAATTTATTTTTATATGCCTAAGCATTTTTCTACATCGATTGGCCAAGATGTTTCCCGGAGAATTTTCCTTCACCACCACTTATTGTCTTTTAGAGAATAATTACAAACATAATTGCAAAATCCATTTTGACAGATGATTATTTGGATTGGGTGATACCGATAGCTGGTCAAACTCATAAGTAAATCGGACATTAAAATCCTCTTCAAGAGTCCTCTTCAAAAACTTCTTCTATGTGTATGGTCCTAGTTACATGCCAGATATATCATCATTACCGCGAAGGACCGTTTTTGTAGGATACTCGTCGCCAACTTCCGTGATTCGCGACAATCAGGCATTCTTCTCTCCTGACATCACATGCATTCCTAATCCCCTTGGATTCACCCCTCAAACTCCACCCCCATCTCCCAAAAACTCCAATCCCTCGTGCCACGAAAGTAGCCGCCCCATCTGCCCCCCTCGTCATGTTCACTCTCTCATTTCAACTCTGCCTTTTCCCATCCCTTTCCGATCCCCCCGCTCCCCACACCCTCTCCCTGCACCGCACCCTCCCCCTCTCAACCGCTCATAATCACCAGGGTCATTAGGGCAGCTCTCTCCCCTCCATCCACAGCCCCCCTCAACCCTCACGAGGTACAACTCATCCAATTGCCCCTTCCCCTCTCCACTTCGCCCACGCAAGATTCCATCCTCTCAGCCCTCCACCCCCCTCGCATCTCGTCTGTCCGTCGCTCCGATAGCGCCGCGCTGGCCCTAGGGCTCTCTCTCTCTCTCTCTCTCTCTCTCTCTCTCTAGAAGGGAATGGTTATGAGGGCGTGAGTGAAGGAGAAAGACAGCAGGGAGGAGTAAATGTTAATAACGGGAGAGGGTGAAGTCTGCGTGAAAATGAGAGCGAAGTCCAAAGGGTCCGAAATAAAAACGTTGAAAAGGCAAAAGAGGGATATTCACGTGAATACCAAGATGTACCAGGGGTGGGGTTATGGTTTTTTTTTGTAAGATTTGAGGAATTTGAGAAGAAAGGTTTTAGAGCTCTGAAGCGAGAAAGGTAACGAAGGGGAAGAAAAAGATAGTTGAGGGCACATAAAAGTGGATAGGTAATGAGAAAAAGACCAAAAACATCGGCAAGGAAGAACCAATTTAGAGGATATACAGAAACCGTCGAGTTATCTTTTCGCCGGCAACAATTCTGTAAATGTATTTGAGTAACGGAATTCTGAAAGCCTCTCGGTTTAATAACATGAGTGTTTTGGAAAACATTTCGTGTAACTTTCGCGAATTTCTCACTCAAGTCCATCTTTGATGGAAAATATGTGATAGACGAACTCCGTATGTGACATTCTTTCCTCGATGTTACAGCCCTTCCTAAGTTCACTTTCGTACGCAATATTTGCAGAAGGCGATTCACAAACGGCGCAACAAAGAAACAAAAGTGCTCTTTAGCCAGTTAATTGTGATAATATAAATAACCAAATAACACGTTAATGCGGTAGGAATATTATATTAAACTGCAAGAAGACAATTTAGTAACAAAATGGCCAGCGATGAAAATCTTGCTTACTACAGTGAGAGAAAAAAACTACTTTTTAATCATATTTACACAGTTAAACTTGGTATCTACAATTATTTTTTTTGCCTACATGATAAAGATATTGGTGTAGGATGGCATATGAGATAGCTCATATGCTATCTAAAGGTCATTGACTCAAATTCAAACGTTTTTTCCGATGCTAATTAATATCTTAAATTGGGATTCAACCAGAGTAACTCAAAAACATTGAATTTTACCCATCCCAATCAATGGTTAGGAAATATCTCCTCACGTTAGGGATAAAAATATCATCCTGTTGGCCACTTTCCAAATACAGAGGTCGATAATCATAAAATGATCCCAAATAAGTAAAATGACCTGTATGTTAACTGAGCGGTAATTCGTAAAAAATGAATTCAAACTATCATCAACTGAATTAATTTTTCTCGTAAAAAATAAGGGTAAGAAATAAGAATTTTATAATGCATTAATAAATAAGGAATCACTTTCTGTTTGCATAAACGTCTTTTTAGCTGGTGTCCCGGTAGTTGAAATATAGGGAATAGTTAAGGAATATAGAAGAGGATGGAATGGGTTCAGACGATATCTATACGAAGAGAGTTTAAGGGAGAAAATAATGGAAGATAGAGGGGGATATCGAGGCAACTTTAGAAATAGCGTGGACTTTTAGTCCAAGAAAAAGTAAAAGGAGCAGGGAAAGGGTTTATTACGCGGAGATAGGACTCGGCGTCGGAGAGTGGGGGAAAGTTTTTGAAGGCGCGGTGCAGGTGTCGGTTTTTGGAGTTCGGCCCGAGAGATGATGAAGGGTTAGGGATGTAATTATGAGAGGTGAAGGGTGTAAGGATATTCCTGTTTTGAGTGGCGAGGAGAGAGAAGGGCAGCACAGTGGGAGACGGGATGGAGATAGCGGTGGATGGGGTGTGAAATATTAGAGGTGGGAGATAAGGGGAGTAAAGCTTTGAGATACAGCGAATGAAGGGAATTCTCATGGTGTGGAGCATGGAAAGTCCTTGTTTGTTTGTTACATTTTCCTTGCACCTCTCCTCTTATACCTCTCTCCAAATTTCAGCCGCTCCCTCCGGAGCTACCTGCGATGATATGAGGTATTTTCGCTACTTAATTGCAGATTGTTGCCGTTTTAAAGGCCACTGCACTCATATTACTGCATATACTGATGCATTTTCTACGTCTTCTTTAAAAATGACACGTTTCAAAATTCTGGCAAAATTTATGTGGGAGAGTATATCTGACCTGTTTTGTAAAGATAATAAAGTGCACTACACTCCTATCGATCAGGTTGTTTTTAGGTTCCGGCTTGATGCACATTTTATAATTCAATTGCACGTTTGTAGTTAATCAGAATATATTACGAATCAGCTCTGCACAGTATTAAAACGCTTTCTTCCGTTTGGTTTAATTACAGTAAAGACTTAAACATCGTCTTTTCTTCTGAAAATTAGGTATAGAATAACAATTTTCATCTATGGGCGTTTCGGATATCATTTTCTCTGATATATCTTTCAAAAAACAATTATTCTAATTGGCCAATCGGTCCGGCTACTGCATCATGAAAAGATGATATTCATCACTATGAATTTATTTTGTTTTATGCAAGGAAATATTTGTACGATGGGTATTAGTAAAATTTGGAGAAATTCGCCAAAATGTGTACCTTTTCGTCTCCCTTTGAAAGGAGCGGGGCAAAAAAAAAATATTCTGCCGAGTAAGCCAACGAGATTCTGGCGAAACACGGCAGAAGATGTCCGTAGAGAGGGAGAAAATGGAAACAGCGCAATATGAGCGGGATTCTTCTCTGCGTCTATTTCTCTCGCTCACCCCTTCCCCCATAAGAAAATGACCCATTAGGCAGTAATGTCCGTCTCCCCTCCTACCCCCCTTCGCCACCTCTCCCATTCCGATTCCGCGTCCCTCCCCCATCCACACAAATGACCCTCAAGAGCACCCCCATCTCTCCCTTAACGAGGGCAATACCGCATTTTGCGGAAGGGTGGCACAGGGAAACTACCTTTCCTCTTACTTAGGATTTTTGTTTCCTGCTTCCACCGCTGCTTCCCACCCATCGGTCCCTGCTACCCGCCTCTGTTACCGCAACCAACGCCATCCGGGACTCACGCCTTCAATGCCATTGAGTGCTCTTCCGAGGGAGAGAGAGAGGAAAAAAGATGCCCATCAGACGGACATCAAACGCCGTGCCATCTGCGTGACAGGTTAATGTCGCTTTTTTTTCTTAACGCAGCCTCGTCCACTTCAATTGGATGGGATTGCCTAACATGCATCTGTAAGCCACATCCGCGTGGAATTTTTTCGCCGCAGCATGAATTTTACCCTCCTTGTTCTTCACTATGACTCGAAATTTCACGATAATTTAAGGAAATTTCCGGCTGCAACACCCCAATGGGCACTTTTACAACAAAAATACTGCTGTCCAAATAAACTAGAACAAAAATCTTGAGTGAAAGGAAATACTAACGATAAGTTGCACGACCTTCAGGTGAATTAGTATGTTTTCCCACACAAGTATATGTAATAGATAAAATGAGATCATAAGGTGGCAGAAGAAGTGCAGTCAGGCAAGCATAATTTTTGCAATGCACATTTTTTTAATTTGCATTTCGAATTTAACCTCTTTCAACATCCCCACCTAAAATCAACGCGGTGCAATTTTCTGATTGTTAAAACTTCGTGGAACAGTTGGTTCAGGAAGAGGATCTACCCCCCCAAACCCTGAATTGGTGAATTACATACGCCAATAGCTTTGTGCATAGTGAGTTCTACCTAATTTTATTATCAAATCGACCTTTAGAATGAACACTAAGTGATTGAGTGACGTATAGTATTAGGCATTATGTATAAAGTCAAACGTTTTTCATGTTTTAGTATTCTCTTACACGAAGGCCTTCTGTCGTTAATTAGATAATCATACCTCACAAAATAATGAAGCTACAATAAAAGTAACAACCATGTATAAAATAGCTAAGGTTGTATCATTAAGGTAAATGACCTTGAGTTCAAGAAATTCTGTAACATTTTCCCTCAGTAATCTATGTGATTACCTTCTCTATGTGATTAAGCATCATCTTATTTCACCACAAAATTAACCTTTAGAGTACATAAGTGAGATGCTGAAAAAATATCAACTATTACTTCTAAATGGACAAAAACGACACGATTCTGAGAGTAAATATGCAATGGCAAAATGAACACTGACATAAGCGGTCATGAATAATTAGTAAATGGAAGCAACGGAGAAAAGTTGATATAAAAGCATCACATGAACCTAGGATACATAATGGATAGAGCATTAAAGACGGAGGGTGGGTGGGATCGAGGGGGGGTTGAGAGGCATCGGGGGTCTTGGCAGTGGGGAGAGAATCCTCTGCATTATACGCACACGACTGGAAGTAGGGTGGAGACGAAGGAGATCGAATGGTGTAAGTCAGAACGGAAGATGTATCGTAATGGTCTTTTTATTGACCCCCGAAGCATCAGGCCTTATGGAATCGCGTCCAGAATGGATGAGATGTTTGTCCGAAGGGAATTGGAAAAGGTGAAGGGAATACCAGCGTTGTACCTTAGAGTGCGCCGTATATTCTAAGGTATGAAAAACAATCACGTACCCCGTAGAGTGGAATTTTTGAGCTGAAAAAGCCTTTGGTGCATTTTGATCAAATATTTAGCTGCTTCAATGATAAAAGACTGAGGAAGGTAATGGAAAATCGCTCAAGGGATACCGTGAGAGGCATTCGAGGTGAGCCGATTGGTCATTAAACTATTCCCACATAGGTCTTCCCAACTACTCCATATAAAATATACTTCCCTATTAGAGAAAGCGCATGAGATGAATGAGCTTAACAATACTTAATAATCCATTAAAACCGGAATTTATTTCCCAATCGTGAGAAAATACTCATTTTCTATAGTACGATACTCGCTAACTGGAGTCAGAGGATTTCGTATTATATGCTGAAAATTATCTATAGCTGAACTCAGCCAAATGCCTATTTAAATGTGTCGTATTTCTAATTCTACACCCAATGTAAAGCATTATTATTGTCTAAAAACTTTGTCCTTCCGTTTGATAAAGAATGTTCACACTGACAGTGCATTAAGATACTCATAAAGTTATCCGATCTAAAGGACTTTAGGAGTATGCAAGCAATGAAGTGTTACTACAATGGGATCTTTGAAACAGATTATTAGTTATAGCCCGGAGGATACGTTTAAACTTGATGCATCAACCCATAACGTGTATACTTGTGCACTGGGTGTAAATTGGTGAACAATAATGAGAGTAATATTGCCATTCAAATAATTTTACAGCAACATAGAAATGTATATTGTGTACCTCATCACTGACTGTAGCTATGACTTAAATGACGACCCAATGCATTCACTTTTCCAAATATCCCTAAATGCAACATTTTTTACAAATGGATGCAAACAAAATCCAACATTATATGGTTTTAGTCCTGGAGAGTCGGAGAGACTAATAGGGTCGGATGCAATCTTTTACTCCACGAAGTCTGTCATGAACAAGTATAAATTTAATTCGTTGCCACTCCTGTTTTTCTTATTCTAAAAAAACTGTTAAGTTTATTAGTAAGTTAGTGATACAAGACCACCAAAAAATATGTTTTTATGTACGCCCGAAAATATCGGAAGGTAAACCATTATCACGGCTTTATAATCATGTCAAATCACAGCGACTGAGAGTTTAGAACAGAGATGGATGAAACAGGGAAGTGGATGATTTCCGCAACTTCCATCGTGTCTTTCTGACGGAATATTCGTCTTTTTACAAGGAAAGCCTTCATATCAGCTCACTCTAGCATACATGACCACTCGCCCTCATCTTCATTATACCTCCGAATGGGCCATCTTATTCTGGCCCATTAACCCGAGGCTGTTTATTAGCCCTAACAGATATTTTATCCGTGAATAGCCTCCTCTACCTCCTCCTGCCATTCGGATTTAATTGGGATGGAAAGACGAGCGACTGGGAGAAGCAAAAAAGAGGGGTCGTAAAAAAAAGCCCATCTAACCGAGAATCCCTATGATAAGACCAGAAAGTGAGGAGTCTTTTTTTACCCTTGCGTTAGGGCTGCCATTAAAACAAACTTGATCAGTTTCCGCCCTTGAATCGAAGTTTTCCTCATTTTCACTCCTCCATAATCACCTTTCTATTTCTGCTCACAAAGGGAAGCGTAAATTTTTACCATGGGTGAAAATAAGGGTACCATCACCTAATGCGAGTGGCGAGTTAAGCGGGCTTAGAAATTCCCTGACCATATCACGGCTGTTTACGACCCTACTTTTATTATCCTCTTGTTACGTACCTGACTGGGAGGCACGGTCGATCTTTTGGTTTTCATTATTCCTGAAATGGGATTACAACTTTCTAAATGATTGATTATAACTGGGATAAGTGCGTTGAGCTGGTTTTGAGTTGGCACTTGGTTTACTCAATATTTATCTGGAAATATCTCAAATTCCATAACAAGCTATTTATAATTTTAATATACTTTGAAATTACCCTAAACAAAGTCAATTTAGCTGCTATACGACGCTTCATTTTATGCATTATTATTAACTGTGAATTCATCCACACATACATATATAAATAGGTATGTACAAATGATTAGTTAACAGATTTTCCTCTTTTTTTGCAGGTAAGTGGCCTCATTTCCTTTGGCTGAGTTGGAAGACTCCTGGGCGCCATACGCCTTTGCGGACCAGGTTGGCTGCAGAAAGGTGATATTTAAGATGGAAAGTGGTGTGCGACAAGGGAAGGAATAAAGGATCATCCGAGGAACACGTCGGCATCAGAGTGACGTTTTAGGAACCCAGGCGGGCACATAGGTCGTCTAGTGGAGACGGAAATAGACTCATTTGTTTACCAAGACTCTCTCTCTCAACGCGCACAATTCTTTCCTCTTCCACTTCCTGAATATATATCCTGGCTCAAGATTATAAATTTCCGAGGATGTTTCAATTAAGTCCGGCCGATTTAGCGGTTTTGTTAATTCGAGACGATTAACGCGTCCTACCTCTCCTCTCGAGAACTCAAGGAGAAATGCATTTTTGGGACAAAAGAGGCATAACAATATCGGGAGGGGTATTACAGTACTACGATCACCCTGAATAAGAATTTAATACAACCCACCAAATGATCGTTGCGATAAGTCACCGATAAGGATGCTTACGTTCAAGCAAACTCTCAATAGACGAGAAGATAAATGAGTGAGTATCTCACTGTTTGAATGATTCACAACGTACTAATGAAAGACCCGTCTAAATACAAATATATACCGTCAACCATGATAAATTATGCCTGAGGTCACCGTGAAATATACCATCGTACATGATCCCCATTCCAAATAAAATTTTAACGCCATCACTCACGCAAGTGGTGATCCTTGAGATGCTGCCGGCCAAGGTGCCTTAGGGTTAAAAATTGGATGTCGTTGCACTTCATTAAAGTCAGAATGGATACTTTCTTCAACTACAAAGAAATCTGTACCCCATCGTTGCGACAACTTAAGCTAACGGTTTTATGAAGTAAATGGTGTGGATGAATAAACTAAATGGCTTCTAGCACGCTTGGTTCTCCATACATTAACATTTGCACATGCCCTGGCTGTTTCATGCCTAGTCACTTGGGGTAAGATGAGATTTTCCCTCTTTCCCAAAAAATAGAAAAACAAATGAAGGCAGTTTCGAAGTTTCTTAATCCTGTTTATCCTCTGCTTCAGATGCATCTTTTGAGGGTCTAAGAATTTGGACATAACGAGGGGTGGGATTTGAAGACAGCTGGCTAGCACCCATGAGGCAATTCATCCACGAAAATTTGACCCGTGAATGTTTTTGGGGATATCTCGCGCTGATAATTCGTTCGCAATAAAAAAATACGGCAATAAATATTTCAAGAATGTAAAAGAAAAAGGCGTGCCGAGAAACCAAAGATGACCACCCCTAGTAAATAATTTTGGAGACCTCTCATTCTACCGTTTCACCCAACTCACTCTTTGGATACCATTTTTTAATTGTTCCCAGAATGCCTATCAAAAGTCGTGGTTCAATTAAGTCTTTGTTAATAAATAAAGATAGGAGCGTTACCCGATCTCAGTAGCGTAAAAATTATCTCTAAATTGGAGTTAATGTTTAAGAGAGTTGTCAAGATGAGATATTTTCGAGAGAAATAGGCTCCGAGAGGAATCAGGAAAAATAATGCAATCGAAGCTAGCAGGAACGGATGAAGGATGGATTTAAATCGTTAATATCGCGATATATATATATAAAAATACATAACAGCGAAACTCAGAAAGAATAGTAAGGATCGTTGCGAGCTAGGCCCTTCGCGTGAATTAGGAAGGAACGAGAATCATGAATGGAAGCAAAGAGGTTTTAACGGTTATCGATAGTGACGAAGTTCCGAGCTGTCAGCCGTGTTTGAGGGTATTTGTTATCTCCAAATGGCCACTATGCGGCTTTTTTTTATTTTCTGATAATCCTAGATATTCAAGATACGGAAATTCCTTATTGGAAACTGTGAAGAGTTTAACAAGGAGAATCGTAATGTTTAACAGATGATGACTCAGAAAAAATAGACTACAGATATGTACAATGGTGATAAATAGAAAATATCTCAACGTGAAAGCTAATGCAGTAAATGTACTTTTCATAAGGAACAATGAAATCTTCCAAGTTGATAAAATAGAATTTCCATTCAAATTTAACTAAGGGGTGCGTGAAAATTAAATTGTGTCAACTGCGAGAATTTTTTCATCCTTCTCATAAACTATGAATGTGATATGGCTAAGAAATTACTTTAGAGATTTTTAATTAGAATAAAAGCCTCAAGGTTCAATTTTTTATAGTTTAAACAAGAATTTTTCCTTCTTTTAAACCAATAAAAAACAAATGAAGTGTTTTTCCGTGATACAAATACAATTTGTACCAATTTTTACGAACATTAAGGGCTGAATATTTTTCCACAGTAGCCCCACTCGTCAAATGTCGACGGGCGACAGTAAATAAAGCCGTGCTCTTCTAATTACCATTTCACATTCACCCATGAAAAAAATACAAGCACCACCATTAAAGCACGCATCTGGAAATGATTTGTGACTTGGACTTTGGACGATTATACAATTTTGAACTCATTTCCGAGAAATGACGTAGCGCACTGATTGCCGTAATTAATCAGCACGCTTGGAGCATCATTCCGTGATGCGAGAGAAAGAACCACGTCAAATCCGCTCATCCAAGTCCCAGAGTCTAGGCGAAATTAATTTGTTTATCCTTAGTAATGAGGAGCCAGATTCCTAGGACACCTTTTTATTTTGGCTCTAAAGCATTTCACGACCTCCCAGATGATTTTTTCCCTTCCTTGATTGATGATAGATAAACTGATTTTCATAAATTAAGTCGCAAATAAAACTAACTCCCTTTCCGCATCATTAAACTGTCCGAATCATGACAGGTCCAGCCCCTGCCGAAATTTCTGACACTCGCTTCTTTTCGTACTCCATCTACTCGTACTTAACTCCAAATTCATTCAATAAGGCACATATTCAGGCACATCAGTTATTTTTTTTTTTTTGGAATTTAGTGCATCTAAATAATTCCTCGGAGATTATATCCTCCATAAAGAAGGAAAAGTGGAGGTGTCAGGATTTTTTTAGCGGTAATTGCTTTTAAGGGGCAGAGAAAATTATCATAGATTCTGCTAATAATATATAGTAGTGACAAAAGTAACGAGTATGTAATTAACCCTTCTTATTTACTTAAGTAATAGCATCCATAGTGTCGGAGCTAGGGGAAAATAATTGTTTGCAAGGTTTTGTGACAATCCATGGGAGAGGACAATTTTAAAACCACCACCAGTGGTGCTAAAATACCTAAGTCACTTTTAAACATCACAGAGCTCCTTCTACTAAATGTTGACTATAACATTTATCTTATCTCCGGATTGCTATTACTAAACCGGAATTAGATTTCTGATAATTTCAGCTCCCGAGAATAGACCGTTATGTCTTCGGAAAAACAAAACTGCACAAATGCTATAATTATATCTACGACATACCCTGCAAGCCACCTCGAGGGTGTGTGGCAGGGCAGGCATCCACACCAGGAGCAATGACACAACAAACAAAAATGAAAAAAACAAACACCACACCTTTAAAAAAATTAGGGGGGAAAAGAAAAAAAACTAAAAAACACCAAATCCCAATTATGCAAGACACACCCACGAATACCATGCATGACTTTAAATCTGACACCAATGTAATAGATACTCATGCATGCAAAAAAAAGCAATGCATGCGAGTAACACATTGATTTGAACATGCAGGATATAAAAATTCTATCGACCTACCCTGAATATTACCTCAATAATTATTACCCATTTACGCTATGTCTAACGTTCTGATCTCGAATCGTAACGTGGAAAAAGTGACATTTAAACCTGTCCGTCCTGCAATCCATCTCCTAAATTTTATTAGAATTGTCGAGCCTACCATAATAAGTCGGGGCCAGCAATATATGATTAACGTCATTCATGAAATGTCCCTCCTTAAATTTTCCCAGAAGATTAAGTCTATAATTCAGCCTACGTTGTGACAGCGATTCCCATCCCAATTCGGCTAACATACCAGACACACTGCTTTCCCTATCGTAACACCCTTTTACATATCTCGCTGCTCTTCGTTGTACTCGATCTAATTCGTAAATTAAGCCTGCTTCATAAGGGTCCCATATAGTCCCATTCGCAGCATATTTGAAGTGTGGTCTAACAATTGAAAAATAGCAATGTTCCTTCACCCTCTCGCTTTTCCCTAATATTATTTTAATAAACTCCAACCTTCTATTTGCTTGACTGCATATTTCCCTGATATGTTTCCCCCATGATAGATCCTGAGTAAGTGTTACCCCAAAGTGCTTAACTGATTCCACGTTTACTAATTCCGTACCTTGAATCATATAGTTTCTTTCTATAGAGTTTTTCCTTTTCCAAAAATTTACTGCCACGAACTTTTTTATGTTCAGTTCTACTTTCCATTTATCGCACCACGCCTGTATTGCTACCAGGTATTTTTCTAACGATGCCTTGTCTCCCGGACCACTAATTTCTCGTTATACTACTGCATCATCTGCGAAAAGCCGAATTATACTGTTTAGTACAACACTGCCGAGGTTATTGATAATATATAAAAGAAATAAAAGTGGGCCTATCACACTTCCCTGGGGAACACCTTATGTGACACTAACTATATTGGACATGACACCGTCTATAGTAACTCTCAGTTCGCAGCCAACTAAGAATTGATTAATCCAGCATACTACGTGTTTATCTATACCGTAACTTTCTATCTTTTAGATCATTCTGTCATGAGGTACTCTATCAAAGGCTTTTTTAAAATCGAGGAATATCGCATCAACCTGAGCATTATTTTCTCCCGAAACCATTAGTCGTGAACAAAGAGTGCCAATTGCGTTTCGCATGACCTAGATTTTTGGAAACCGTGTTGGTTATTAAATAACAAATTTTCTCTACCCAAGTGTCCCATAATCGAACTAACTATTATATGTTCCATTATCTTACACGATATCGATGTTAGTGAGATAGGTCTGTAGTTGCTAGGATCTTCTCTATCGCCAGATTTGAATAAAAAAGCGATAAGGTAGCGAAAATTCAACTTACATAATGGCTCTTCACTACGAAATTATATTTATTTTATCTAATACTATCCGTGAGCACACCGTTAATACCTTACATTAAGAGAACTGAGTCAACGAATGTTAATTCGTCACATCTTTTTTCCGTCAGTACTTATTGTTCCCACGCAAAGGTTGGTGAAATAATTGCTAAGCTCTATGACGGATGATGGCATCGAATATGGTCAGTATGTGGAACATATAGAGGAAAAGAGAAGAGAACAGGCAAAAAGAAGAGAGAAAGAAGGGAAATGGGGTGAGGGACAAATGACTGTTGTCACGCGCGCATGCCAGCCTTCTGAGGGTAAGACGGAGTAGAACGCAGAGGGTGAGGTGGCGCAGAGAAAGTTGGGAACTTCCAATAGGTGGCTTAGCCATTTGGTCTCTTTTAATATTATTTTTCTTACAGGGGGAATGAGAAAAAGTAAACAATGAGAGAAGATTCTTTGCATTATAAGAAAGACAACACAGAATATCTGTAGGCAACATAATCAGAAATTGGAAAACAAACATTTTATACTATGAAGAGCGAAAGCAGGATTTTGAATCTTATTTTGCGTAACTCCATAAGGAGTTGTGCAAAATAAGATTAAAAAGTGTTTAAATCAAAGTGAAAAATAAATATTTGGCAGAAAGTGAGGCCTTTCTTTTAGAGAACGAAATAATTATGAGATTTTAGATATTAAATGGATAAATGAGCTATTTAATTTGACATAAAACATTAACACTGAATTTATTTTTTTAAGAAATGGTGTGTAGAGAGCTAGTGAATTATGGGAAACGGGAGGAATAATTGAGAAAAAGACAAGAGTGAAAACACGAAAACTATAATTGCGGAAGATAGATATGACAGCGGGGTGCTGCCATTAGTGCTGAAGTGGCTCATGGGAAATGGTATACGATCCCCTGACGGCCCATACACTCTGCCACCCGCAACGCAATCAACGGAACGGGTTGCATGCTTTCGCGGCGTATCTGACGCCACGCCCACCAAATGGGGGGGCAGCATCCTTCGGCCATCCCGTGGACGACACACAACTCCCCTTCTAAGGGTAAAAGTACGCCGTAACCTTAAGCGAATGCACTTCCCTTCGATTCAAATCCGCGGCTGCATCAATGCCATTCAAGTATGCACAAATTTAGATCGACTGGCGAGTTAAGAATGATGGTGGCTCAGACTGCAGTGTTCTCTTTTCGATTTCCGGCTATAATTTGTACGGTGAATTATTTTAAAAACACTTCCCTTAATCACTTAAAAACACTGACAAACTTCCTTGAATAAACGTATTTCGTGAAGTCATTATTTTAGAAATTCTAAACGAAAGAATCAGTGCTCTATAATTAAAGGGAAATGCTATAAAATTTATGGCATACTACCTAGTTAAAGTCAAGTGTAGTAGTTTTTAGCTTGCGTAGATTGAATCTATGGCAGGTAAATAAGGAAATAATAAACCTCGGAAGAAAAGGGTTTTTGTCATGCACCGTACAGTGACATAAAAACCCATTTTATTGAAAACAAAAAAATTACAAAGTATATAGGTCGCAAACAACTAAATTTTGAGTTCGGATAGTCTACAAATACATTCATCTAACATTTCTCATATTTGTTTGAGTTTATACCTGTTTGTCCAGAACATAAAGCCTGCAGAATTGCTCTGGCAGACACTTAGGAAACAAAATGGTTTCTCACGTTTATTTAACACCAACTAGTCATAGTCAAGTGTTTTTTGCCTCAATCAATGTAATGGAGAGATATTATTCTGAATTTCTCAACTGCTAATGCCTTACAAGATCATTTCTTCGACGCAAAGAGAACAGGAGAACGAATTTGGGGAAATGTGAAAAAGGAATAAATCACCCTTGAACTACGGTAAAAAAAACTACGGCTCAAGTATGATACCCTCATCGAGAATTCCAATTTTTGTTGAAGGCTAACCATTTTGAACGCCTTTTCAAGGAGACTTCGTATGCTAGCGAGCAGGAATTATGACTAAGTATTTTTTTCGCCGCCGTGGCCAATGAGCCCCTTGCAATTTATGCATGGCGTTTCCGCATGCACGGCTTTCCCATTACTCCCGGTGATTTCTGTACATCGCATTGTGCCCTTCCCTTTCCCACTCCTCTCCCTCTCCTCTCTTTTCACCCCTGTCTTGTACTTCTCCGTAAATCTTCCACACACAACGCCTAACCGTCTCCTCTTTGTTCTCTCACCCACTCCACTCTCTATTTTCCCCAAAAAATTCAGTTGATCCTCCCTCCTCTACTTTCTCGACCGCTTTTAATTTATAATTGCAGTTGTCCGTGAAATGTCAGCTGGGCATTAGGGACAAATGAGTCGCGTTGTCTCTTTTTCATTCCCTGAAGTTTTATTCTCTTCGCTCCGTTATTCTCGTGTTTTTTATGAACGCATTCTCACGAAATACCTATTTCTCCTCCTCTTTAAAAATTGTTTTCATGCATGTTTTTCACACGCAAGCAAGGAGTCGTAATGGAGTGGGCGGGTCGGTGTCAAGAGCCCATCGGGAAAACAAAAATAAAGAAGGCATTTCGCTGAATGAGCTTAAAGTAGGTTCTCAATCTTTTCCTTTTCTCCCAGGATTCTTTATGTGTTTCACCCTCTACATCTCTGCTTCTTTAGACAGTAATGTCACCTAGTGGATCATATCGTCCTTGATTTCAATCCAACGGCGTTAATTAATGCAAAAGCTCATTGATTACTCACTAACTTCTCTCACAATGCATCTCATTTTCTGGAACATAGGCCTCAGGTAAAGGAGAAAAAGTCCCTTTCGAAGATACTTTTTCAAACAGTTCTGAAGAGAAAACTATCCACAGGGTAGATAAAACCAACATCACACAGCAAGTCTTTCACGACAGATCCCACTTTTAGTGATTAAGGTTATTAAAATTGATTTAAATTTTTTTTCTTGCATTCAACCACTGTAAAATAAGCTGTCAAATATTTCCTTGCTTCTTACAATATGATGCCAATAGAGTCTAAAAGTTCCACTACGTTTCTCGAGCTGAAGTGATTATTTTTCCGAGGTGTCATTGAAAACAAAACTCAGTTAAACACGGTGGTTTTTCAAAGTTCATTACGTTTCGATTATGCTATGGAGATATATGTCGATTAAAAAACTGAAGAGGTTATGTTTTTAACGAATAACGATATCAGGATTCAGCAGAAATCCATCGTCATTGCGGAAAAAATTACAGTTTCGATTGATCAGTGAGTTTCATAGGAATATTTTCCATTTAATCAATGCAAGTTACCCCGCCGTGACACAATGCGCGTCCTTATACGTAATCTGGTAATTAATCAATCCATGACTTTCCAATTCTGGAAAGATTTATCGTTCAAATTGTACGCTTTAATTGAAAGCTTGTTCCCAGTATTCATTCAACGATTTATGCTTCTTTCACTGAAGTATTTTGTATAATGCATGAGGGAGCCTAACAGTTCGAATTATATTTTTTTAACAAACCGTGATGCATGTATAGATGCCTTTTTGCCGGCGTCCCTGCAAAACTGATAGCAAGCAAATGACGGCACGATTAAGTTTATACAATACCGCAGATGTTTTTCAGAGGACAGAACTATATTACTCACCACACAAAGCTTATGGAATTTGTTCATTATATATTTCTACTTAAATTTAATTCCCTTCTAGCTAGCAACCTACCTGATTGCGCTAAAAAAAAGAAATAATCTCATTTCATGGGTCACCTGGCTTTAATAAATGCCAACAATCACCGTCGGAATATCTAATATTATTTAGATATCGGCTTCACGTTGTCCATAGAGAATTAAAAACATCGTAAATGTATAGCTCTTTCCTCTGAAGGACTGCCAATACATCGCCCGCCGAAAACAAAAGGAAATCAATTGAGATTTCTCGACGAGGCTCATCAATAAAATCCACAAGTCACCCGAGTCCGTCCGTCTACCACATGACAACCCAAAACAAAGAAATGAAAAGAAATTGGCGAAGGAAAACAGCGGAATATTTACGATATTTTAGAATAAATTGCGATACCGAGAAATTTTGACTAGAGCGAAACCGTGAAAATCTCAGTTTGAACGTGACGGGAGTACGCTCTGCTGTATGTTACTTGTTCCTCTCCCCCCTTATCACCCTCAGCGTGCATACATCCATACCGTGAACACGCCTCCCAGCCATTCAACAAGCAAACAGCAGTCACTGTTCACTCATGTATTCTTCCCTCCCACCGAAGGATTCTGCTTCATGCATTAATCAAAACCGGCCCCTCACCATTTCCCCCGGATAAGGGGAGAATCACATGCTGCCGGTATCGTGCTCGCACAAGTCACAGAAACAGTCCAAGATTTCATCGATCTCTCCTGCACAAGTAAAGATCCTGAACCATAAGCTAATCTGATTACAACTACTCATGATTATAATTCTTGATTCTGTCCATCGTATTTCATCCGACAGTGCACAGTTCTCACGAGAGTTCTCACGAGTTCTCAGCGAGAAGTAATACCCAAAATGATAAACAGCTCTCAGCAAAGCTTAGCATTTGGGCTACCAAGCTATATAAGCAGCGCCGTATTAAAATTTATCAACCTCACCTGATATACAACATATCTAATCCAACTCAGGAAATTAAATTCGGTGATTGCTGCTGATTTTTAGTATTGATATCTACGCACTAAAATAATGGTCGATCGTTGTTAAGTGCTCAATAAATATAACTGATGAAATTCCGAAAAGGTGTGGTAATATTGAATATTGACAGAATTACGACTAAATGAATAAAAATAATTATTTTAATGTTGACTAGAAGGTGTTCCATATTTCATTGGTGCATTTACCCAAAATTAACCTTTTCCAAAATTCGATTACCATGGATGGACCATATCGATGGATCCATAGATTTGCATGGGTAGATCCATAGATTGGTGCAAATCCCAACTGCAAGAATATGCTATTCACAATCAGGTGAGAGGGAATATGATGAAAATGAATTATACATGAAGTCTCTCTTTAGAAGCTTGAGAGTGTAAGATTAATGAGTTTTTAAACACACGATACGCACTCTCGGTATTCACCTTTGCCCATCAGTCACATAAGCCTCGGCATCTGAATGTCGGTCAACACGCAACACATCCGGGCTCATTATCTCCTCAAATGTGCCAAACAAAGAAGCAGCAGCAGCAAAAATGCTGAATTAGAGCTGCTCTAAATCATCCTCTCGAGAAATTTCGTCCTTCTTCACCGATGAGTAAATGCGTTCCGTTGAGATGAGCACTTTGGAATGCTAGTGCTGTATCACACTTCCGGCGAAAGTTCGTTTTCCCTCGGGAGAAGGACAGGCGGGCCCCGTAATGAGTACGACGAATAAAAAAATACCTAGGCTCCCCGAAGAAATCCAACGTTGCCCATTTTCATGCGGGATCTGTACGAATAATTCACCATCAGACAGCCAATCGCATTTTGAATTACGTGCGGCTAATTGGAATAAAGAGAAATGGAAAGCACTATGAGTTGGAAGGCGGGAGAAAGCGATTTGAAAAAAAATAAAGAAATAGCATTAACGTGGTCGAGGGGAAAGCCTTCTTTTTTCACTCTTGGCCCACTTCCACGAATTTAAAACGCGAGACAGTATACTCTTTTCTTTCCCATCTCATAAGTTAGTCTTTTCGGTGGTCTCGTTATATTTTCCACTCCTCCGCCTCAACATATCCAACATCTTCCTCGCTTTTCTCGTCCCTCGAAGTTCTGCCATCTGATCCTCTGCTCCGAAGATGCCTTCTCAACCCCCCCCCCCTCCCTCCCCCACTCCCAACCCCTTAGGCCATAACACAAAAATCCCGGACCTCGCCCTCGTTTACCACCCTCCCTCATCCCTCTCCTTCCCCACCCCCCGAAACCTCATTCTCCTCCCCCTCTTCCTACCCACGAACACGCTACCTTTCCTCCCTCCATCAGAACATATCCCGAGCAGGGGGGGCTAGCGAAGCAAGGTCGACACTAAATCATCTCCGCGTGGTCGGTGGGGGGGTCACTCAATTATTTAAGATACCTCACTAAGGGAAGGTGAGTGAACGTCAAACCGGAGATTTCATCGCAGAAGGTCATCCTCCAGTATCGCGGCCACTTCACCTCTTCAATAAAAAATTTCATTCCCGATACACCTTCCTATATTGACTGAAATCGTAAAAAGATGATCAGTGAGACGACCGGATTATGTGCCACCTTGGCCAACTACCTCTAGTTTTGTGAAACCAAGTAAAGGTATACTTCCTTCATTGCAAAACTTAAACATTTCAAATTTAGGGCCTCCCAAAAAAATAGCAGTTACGAGCATATAGGCGACAATCAAAGGAACTTCAGGACAGAATGTTTATGTATAAACAGAGATCCGTAGAAGTCTTCTTGGTATGTTATATCAATAAATCTACACTGTAAGCAGACTACAAGTGTGGTTATATTATATTTTCTCCATTTTTTCTCAATGATATACAAGTGCCAATTTATAGTGAAAGATAGGCTAGAGTGCCAAAATTTCGGACGTGTTCCCCTTAAGCATCTTGACTAAATCAATGAACGCGCGAAATTCCCGAGTTAAATTTCAGCTGCTGCTGTTTACGACCCCACCAAAATTCTCCTATTCGTGATCCTCACCAACTCGAAGGAATTCACATACTCCAGGCATGTTATCCTTTTTTATGAAATATCCGCGACCGACTTTGACGTTCGGAATGGGGTAAACGTTTTGAAAAAAGCAGCCCGCCGAATCTTTTATGGCTCCCGTCAGCCGCGAATGCTTGCGTTTAGGCATGACAACTTAATTTATCCCGATATATACCCGGCGGAGGAGTGCGTCACGACTCTCAGAACCGGATGATCACGTGACGCTAGGGCCGTGGGGATGACACTCTTTTCCCCTTGCATATCCCGTGGGCGAGGGCTCTTCTCCGCATAGTATCGCCGCTGCATGATATGCGGCACTTACGGGACCCTAAATTATCCGCTAAATGCCATTCTCGGGGTCGGGCATCTGTGAACGATCTAGATGGCTCCTAGATACCGGGTCGAAAATGGTTCTCCTCTCTCTCACCCCCCCCCCCTCCCGCCCCCTCCCCCCCTACCCCTCCCCCCACCGAGGCGCTGCCGCTCGCTCCTCAATTCATTGCCCGCGCCAATCGTATTTACTTCCTACGTAGACCACACAGATGGAGAATTCAGCTGAGGATGTTTAGATCATCTTTCCCAAACGTGGACCTCCATCCTGCTCGCTATTTCTGAGGACAGGGATATTTTTTGCGCCATTGTATTGGCTGCGAAATATGGTATGCGGTGTCATGTGCCGAGGTATTTCAAGTGCCATGATCGTGATAGTGCTGATCCAAGAGTCGCATTTGCTCCACTAAAACTGGCATAAGCTGTACACCAAAAGAATGATCGACCGACCTGGTCTCAGGGTAAAGTAGATTCTACTTAAAAAGATATTATTGAAATTACCTTTCAGTCACCGAGCCAATAAAAATGCACACTCCACCCGAAATTTAACGAACCTACTCTCACACTTTTATCACCGCGTTCTTGACTGATAGTACCAATATATTATGATAGGGAAAGGTTTACATGAAATTTAATAGTTTATTTAATAACAGGAAATTTTCAGGAGTGAAGAGAACAGTACGTCAATACCCTATTAGGAGCGAAGGAAACAGAATCCCTTCCTAGTATTTTCATGTAGACAGAATTTCTGCCACGTCCCATGAAATAAAAGTAAGTACTTACCAAAATGGAAATTTCATGCAGAAGTAAAGGCGAGCTATTTATTCTCTGTTTTATCCTGTAAACTCCTTTTGCTTGGGAATTCCTATAAAGAGAAATCATAGTTTTTAATATATTGCAAGGTAATAATACTACGTTCTTGTAAATATACAGATAGTATTTGGGTAAATGTTGTTCTAATAAAATTTATTTTAAATAACAGAATTCCCAGCATCACTAAGAGATCTTTTGATTCTTAATGTGTCTTTCCACTTGACCCACACTCGAGTGTGAAGAGTGAAGATTAATTGTGCATGAATTCCTTCCTTGTCCAACTGTTTCTGACGCGAGGTCCATATCCACATAGAATTTGAAATCATGGAAGAGGAGGTTTGAAAAGGCACTGAGGCAATCAAGACTCGACAGAAACGGATGAGAGGGAAGAAAAAGTGACAATGGAACCATCCCAGCGATCCGCCCAACGGGAAAACCACAGTGAGAGAATGAGTAAGGTCGTGATAGTGATGACGGTGAGCATACAATGCACGCCATTTGTCTTTCTCCTAGCTTTCGGGAAATCAGGGTTGAGGGACAAAAAGTGAGAGTAAGCGTGAACCTAGAAGTTAAGGGTTTCAAGGGTTTCTTTACCGGGAGAGAGGAGTAGAGCTGGGTGAGTTGAGAGGGGTCAGAGAAGGAGTAGGAGCGGGGGTTGAGAGAGGGAGAGAAAGAAAGAGAGAGGGTACTCTTTTATCGTGCTTGTAAATTTCAGGGGACCTGGGGTGGAGCCAAGCTTGTTTGGCACGTGGACCGGCGTGCGGAGGCTTGCGATGAGGAGCCGTGTGGTGGGAGGGGGAGAGTAAGGCAGGAGGGAGCAGGGACCAGGTTTGAGGAGAAGAGATGAGAGTGGAGACAGGGCGGGTGTGGGAGGTGTATGTGTACACATCAGATGAGACGGTTTGCGAGGGTCGAGCATACAGCCCTTGCACCGAAGAACACGGTCGCCCGCCAGCATCGAGGCCCGCTCCCGCACTCTGTTAATCCAGTTCACTCGTTCGGAAAAAGATCTCACAAGACATTCACATCAAGTGCACACACAAGAATATTTCTTTACATTTTCAGAAGAGTACCCGTGAAATGTATCAACTCTTTCATGGCAAATTAGCCGCAAAAATATGAGCGATGACGCATGCTGTATGAGCTAAATAAATGTATTATTTTATAACTATATTGATTCATTATTTTAACAACTGTGGGTGACAAATAAATAATTGGAATAAAAGAATATTGTGTTATAAAAAGAAAATATTCACACCTCACCGGCGTAACAAATTGTGGACAAACCATTTTATAATAATAAATAACTGCTATAGATGTTCGCAATTACTTTTCCCAGCATTTTGGTAGAAGCTCTAGAATCTAACATCGACGGGGGTGCCATTTTTAATGAAAAGTATACCTTATTTTTAGCAAGCGTCCTTCAGAGAAGATTCTGAAGATAGGACACACCTACAGTCTACATTCGCAGTAAATAGGATGAAGCCGAAAGCATAAACTTACTATCGTGATTGTTTCCGTAATCCCGACCCTGCACTAATTTTTCAATATTTCAAGTATTATGAAAGAGGTATTAGTCCTCGCAAGTGTTAACATCTTCACGTTCAACGAATTTTTTTCTCTTTAAACTTGTTTTATTGTACATTATAACTTATAAGGTACTGGAAATAAATGGACACGTAATAAAATTGAAGGCAACTAAAAATATTTCAAACGAGTGGACTCAACAAGGTACAAAGTTTCCGTCGTCTTAGAAAACTGTCGCATATAGTTCTATAAGTTTACAACTGGATACATCATTTGCGTTTTCCTATGAACTTGATGACATTCTGAGTATTAATTTCGAGAATTCCTTGAAAACGATCCACTGTATAGACCTCATTATGAGTGGTAACACGGCATTGAAACCGCGAATATATCTCATAGACAAAGGAAATCATAAGCATGGTGTTTTCTTCGTTTAATTTTACCCACAAAAGTAAGAAAAATAATTGTTCCGTCCCTTTTGCCCACCAGCGTCGGAAACCATCGTTAAGTCGACGGAAAACCGAAATGAAGAATGGGTCTCTTCGGCTTCAGAGCAAGTTTCCGCGGCTGGCGAAGGAAGATGAAGCCGAAAGAGGACAGGGGAGTAAGGGGATCCTTTGTGGCGAAGGCAGTCTATGAGGCGAATCCTTAAGCTGTCATATCTCTCGCCGTGATGAATGTACAATAAGAAATATGCGAGCGGGAGAGATTTATTTTAAATGACTGCGGTGACTGCGTATTCAAAATAGTCTGTGGGAACAAGGATCGAGGACAAGCGAAAGGAAAAGGGAAAAACAAACGCCTGGCCCCTGCAGCTCTGGTGGTCGGGAATTATTTCGGAGCTCAAAAGTCTTGACAAATGGTTTTCAGAACGCCACTCCCTTCTATTTATTCCTGTCTTTGGTTTCTCCTCCCCGTTCGGTAGTGACAAAGGGTTCTCAATCGATTTGCTCATCTTGCGCCTTGTTATCTAGGAGCAGAAGAACGCTAGCGTCGCAGTTTTCTCGAAACCTTTTTGACATAGTCTTTTGAGGGGTGAGGACTGAAAGCTGCGGTCTCCTAATTGGCCTCGGTCGTTTGTTTTTCGAGTTTTCCGGTTCGGAAAAGACTAATTTTCTCCGCGTAATGGCGGTAGTTTAAGATTTTATTGCTGAACTCATTTGCAGCTATTTGACTCTTTTGATGTACCAACTATTGGGCCGATGGTGGTTTATACGTGTTTGTGTTTCTGCAATAAAATTTGCGTGATTTTTCGTAGTAGAATCCCTTCCCACTCCCCACTTGCCCTGAGAGAAAATCATGAAATCACGAAGCATAGACATTTAGCGTCACAAGAAACTTTACAGCCAGTGAGGAGAATAGGATAAAAGTTTTCTTCCAAAAAGTCCTATCAATGTAATTGCCAATCTCGTCGTTACATGCCACACCACGCTATTTCATTACTAGCCTATAAATGTTTATACACAATCCCTTGCGTAGCATTTGCCTTGTTACCCATATAATAATGGGAGAGCATAAAGAATATTTAGGCCGAAACTTTCACTTACGATATTTCGTAAAACTGATGTTGGAGTCCGAGTCAGTTCAGTTAAATTGAGATATAATGGCAGTCATTAAGGCAATAATCTGAGATAAATATGTGTGAGAAATGATAAATATGTATATAATTAATTTTGATTTGCAAAGGCTATAAAATCGCTTAATATATGAATACCACTCAACGTTAGCCCATTGCTCGGAATATTGCTCTACTTTCTGATGCAGAATTCCAACTATGGACTTAAGTGGTCAGAGGTTGACAACAACGTAAAAACAGCTACGATGAGACAATAAAGAGATTTTCATAGACAAGTGACTGGGCATGACGGTAAAGAACCGACACGAGCGAGGTAACACCAATGCGAAAGCTGGAGCCGCTTATGAACTTTGGACGGAATGGAAAAAATAGGCCTGAGTACGAAGAAATAAGAAGAAACAAAAAATTTCTAAAGCAAGGGATGGAAAAAGAAGAGTTGAAGGAATACTCAAGTAGCAAAGAAAAAAAAACAAAAGAGGGGGTAAATTAAAAAGAGATGGTAGATGGATAGCGATACGAAGGATGGCAGCATTGCATGAGGGATGTTAGAGGGGTAGCATCCAATGGGAGGGGGAAAATGAGTCAAGCGAAGGGTGGGGAGGGAAAGGGTTATATGAGGAAGAGATGGGGAAGGAGTTATGGAAGGGAGTGGGAAAGGGTTGTTCCGAAGGGTGGCGTCGACCGGAGGATCTCATTTCGCACGCTTTCTCCAACAGGTGCCGCGCGTTAGTCAAAGAAGGTGTCTGGGAAGGAGAAGGGAGTCGCAAGAGGTGAAGGGAGGAAGGACCGGACGAAGGGTCGGGGACGGAGGAAATAATCTCGCGAAGGGAAGAAAAATGTATGGGATAGATGGGGAACGGAAGGTTTCCAGGATGATAAAGACATTATAGGATGCGCAATGGGCAGTGCGAATTTGCGTGGAGCACGGAAATTATCACGTCGCCCATTGCCGGGAATAACACGGGGAAATACTGGAGAGAAAGACGGAACGTAGAGGGCTAAGTATACATGACAGATCTATACGGACGAAATTTTTTTCAATTTTTACAACTGGAACTGCTGATACTGGAGAAATTAAATTTTAGGTGCCTAGGAGCTTAATTCAGCATAGTAAGGTCGACTTTTTCATCAATCTTTATTGAGTTATTTTTTGTATTTGTTCCATATTTCTCGAATACATTTCTGGGATATCATAAAGCTTAGAGCAAGTAAATAAGTGTCGCTTGTCAGGGGAATACATTTGGGTACACGGAAACGACATAGAAGCCGCATTATAGCTAATGTGTGCGCGTCTAGTGCTCGGTATATTTAGGTATTTTCGCAGAGTAGCCAAAGTAATGATTATTTTCAAAACAGCGCAACCTATGCCCTAATGTTGATGCAAGTACTGAGTGGGCCGATTTCGAGCTTTGTAATTAAGAGAAATCGCCCAAATCTATGTGTTCTGCAGAATAAAATATATTGTTTGAATGAATATTTTTCATTCGAACTTATCCTCAGGCATATATTATGAGGACGCATACGCCTCTGAATCCTTAGCAGCGGAGGACGTACTGTCACGAAACACTACTGCGGTTATAACGAGGAAAAAGCCGAGGTGTTCCGCAACCATCTTCACTGTTTATGTCTGCTACGCGCCTGCAGATTTTCAGGCAAGCAGTGCTAGCCAAACTAGACACACAAATTATACGAGAAATTACTTATTCGCCGCGCGAAAATGATACGACGGGCGCCTCGCCGCCTCCAGTCTTCCACGTCCCATCACTTGTTGCCTTTAATGCTCCTTTCATCTATGTCTCTCAGAATGTTAGAGCGGTTATAGTTTCATTTCCCTCTTAGGTCTACAGTTGGTGCTATTCTCAAGGTCCGTCCCTTAAAACAACTAACTTTATTTTAGCTGGAATTTCCTCCAAAAATACTTTTCCAGATATGTCGCTCCCTCATTCAACCGCTTATTATTAAGGATTTACTGAAGTTACACTCCCGAGTTCCATTAAAGATACAACTCATTAACATACGCAGAAGCTCCATTCATTCAGAAATGAATTTTAATTGCACTTTTCAAATATTTTATACGACATGTTACGGCTAAAACGCTCTTACCTATGACCTTTTACAAGAGGTTTTGCAAGTCCAATATTTTACAAGCACAGCGACATTATCCCATGGCTTTTGCCCGGTTTTTAGTTTAAAACTGTGCAGTAACTGAAGTTGTAAAAAAATTTAGCAATTAAATCACCAGATGGCATTTTCCTGTGGTGATACGCTGACATTTGCGACACCCTCACTATTGGGAATAATACCGGACCAAAAGAAAATAAAGAATGAGCTGTCTAGTTTTCAAAGTCTAGTTTTACGGTTCCACGTCCCCGACTCGAGGTTAATTGCAAGTTCTCGAAGACAGAAAAATAAATAGGTCGAGATGCACCCTAGAACTATTAATGCCGAGTCGGCGTGACGTTAAGTAGCTGAGGCAGGAACTACTAAATTTAACTCACGCTCTCCATTAAATATGCGGAAGGCCATAATGCGGGCTGAGAGGAGTCGGTGTGGCGTAAAAAAAACAGCTGTTAAAAATTAAGATGAGTACCACTCAACTTAGTCACTTTATTTTGTCAAAATTTTGATCATATGTAGAAGCAGCAAGCAAAGTTTCCGTGGGAAGAATCTTCGCTCCTCGAATTTCTTGGCTAGTGATCCGCGGAGGCAGTTAAACGCAAAATTATTAAAAACTTTTGACTCTAAAAATAGGAAAGGGGGGTAAAAAGAAATTGCACTGAACGTAGAACGAAATAAGTCCCACGTCTGTAAGTTGCACGTGTGCACCAAAAGGAGAATCACAAGGAAATGTTGAGCCCAATTTTAGGACTGCATCAAAAATTATGAATATTCCTTTTTGTGGAAGAGACGTGACTATAATTCCAAAATCAGAAACGAAAGGACTTTATCAAAATGAATTCCAAGTGACGCTGCTGCTAATAATCTGTCCATTGGAACACCAAACGAAAAAGCCTAATTTTTCCTTTATGTGAGCATGAACGTGCGGTAGCACTCATTTAAAAATCTTGGAGATACTAAACTTTAATTGACGTCTCTCATAAAATAAAAAACATTTTCATGCTTTTGCGTGCTCATCAATCATTCCTATTTGTGTGATTTTAGCGTATTTTCAATTCTTCACAATTGGCAGATAAAACTTTGTCAGATCCTTTTCGATAGTACAATCAATGTTAGAATTTACAGTCATGACAATCGACGAATATTTTCCCAACCTAACGCATCGTATAATCTAGCACGAAGTCCCTACCATGAAAATACTTTAATTTCATTGATACCAAACACGTTTCTTAGGAATAACATCCGAAAAAATCCACAAAAAGGGAAAAGTGTCTCTGAGAGCATCTTTAAGAATTAAAAACTAGATAAATGACTTCAAATCCCTCGAGGTTCTATGCATCACATCTTTCACTGAACCGATAATTATTAGCGATTCCCCAAGAACCAAATCCCACTTATCGTCCATTTTCCATTATATTACACCTGTTAAGAGCTTTCTCTCACTTCCATTGCGTTGTTCTTCCCAATTAGGAGTAGATCTCTGTTTGTATGCACCTAACCTGCCTACGTTATATCAGACAGTCGGACCTAGCTTTAAACTTGTGACAAAAATAACATTGTAGTTTTCTTCCCAGATAACACTGCCGTTTGAAATTGTATCTATAAAACTCGTCAAACTATAACGACTGTACCTCCGTCCACACTGCACGCTCCAAACCACCACAAGGGTGTGTGGCAGAGGTGACACCAAACAAGAGAGGAATTATCGACGAATAAACAATCATATTGCCGGTGAACACACCACCTATTTTACCGTTTGATTCATTTAGCCAGGAAGTGGCTTCACACCCAATACTGCCTCCTGCCTCTTACTAGCATTAGTATATATAAGCGGAGCATTCAAGAGAGAAACATTGATGTATCCCGTAAAAAAGTTGTAGGGTTGCGACAGAGGCGGAGGATGTATAACAATGGGTTTGGTAGTCTTCATCGTACGTGAAAGGGCTAGGGGAATGGAAGAAGACGGAAGGGGAGAAAGGGATGAGATGGGGAAGTGGAGAACGGAAAAAATGGGACGAGGACGAGGACTAATGACACCTTGGGATATGGGAGGTGAGGCTGGTCGTGGAGTGAGGGGAGGTTTATTAGACGTGAGTGAAAGAAGGGAGAGATCACGCTATGATCGCCGTCTTATTCAGCTTCTTCTCTGTCTCTGCTATGAGAGCTATGTCATCAGCAAATCGCAGCATGCTCATTTTTTCTCCATGGATAGTCTCTCCAGAAGACTTCTCCTTGACTTCATTGATGGCTCTCTCGATGTAAACATTAAAAATTACGGAAGACAGTGCACAGCCTTGTCTCACTCCTTTCCTTATTCTTGCTTCTTCACAGCTGGGTCCAGATTTTATCACTGCTACTTGGTTTTTATACAAACTGGAAAATTCTTCGGTCATTGTACGACACTCCAATTCCTTTCAGAATTTCAAGCATTAAATTCCAATCAACGTTGTAAAAAACCTTCTCTAAATCCACAAATGCAATGAAGGTCGGTTTGTTCTTCTCCATTCTCTTCTCTATGAGCAGCCTAAGGACTAATATTGCTTCCCTTGTGCCCTTACTTTTCCCGAATCCGAATTGATCTTCATCCAGGAACTCCTCTGCTTTTTGTTCTGTTCTTCTGTAGGATATCCTACATATTCTTCCATTTGTTATGTCAAATGTACAATATCAAGACACGCCACTCGCGTTGCTGTTCAGCCTTAAAACTAATAGATACCTACCCTTCTATTAGATCAGACGTTTGAATTCATCATGATTTCGGACATTAATTTCTTAAATGGACATTGTAAGTAACCATACTGCTTTTGAGATCTTTAAATTTTTTAAGCAAGCACTATTAAAATACCAGTACACTTTCATTTCTAAGTGTTATTCTCACCCTGCATGGCCATGACATTTTGAGTCTTTGAGAGTGTCTCGAATGATTAAATGAATGCTACCGCCTTAGAAGCAGGTTCTGCAGATATTTCTCCTAACTACTATAACTAATTCTTTTTGCTGTAAGTTATTCTTGCGTGATGGGAAGAGTGGATAATTAGGCGTGAGACTCAAGCCTTAATTACGCTCCTCTTTTCTCCATTAAATAATGGTGGTAATTGCCTTTACAATCTTGTGTTCACCCATTTTCCGGCCACAGTTCCCCCTCGAACATCAGCCTCTCCGCTACCACCCACGGCAACATCTCCCACCGTCTCCCTTTTCGCCTTCACCAAACACTTATCCCACGCCCCTTTATCGTCCAACCCACACCTCCCACGACAACCCTTCCGCGTTCCTTGCATTTATATTTCATTTCTCCTCCCCTTTATTTCCATCAAGCTATGATACGTCCCAATCCTTCCGGCATAACGTTCCCAATCCGTCCTTCTCACCTATTCTCAGTTCTATATCATGCGCCTCTCCATTCCAAAAAAAATCCCTTCCACTTATTCACCCCACCGCATCTGGGCTAGCTACGCCTCACCGTCAGCCGGAAGTAGTCAATTTTGGTAGGCGGGAAAAACTGGAAAATAATACGAGCATTGTTATGCGTTGCTAAGTGAAAGGTGTTGCGGGTTTGATGCAGGATATGCAGGGTTAAGGGAGTGAATGTTGTTGTTACGCCAGGGAGGGGGGGGATGAAAGATTAGCGATCTCCCCATTCCGCTAGTTCCAGGCCGCTGCCTCCTCCTCCTTATCCTCCCTCTCCCCCGCCTCTAATATGGGCTGTTCCTCCCCCCACATCACATATTCCTATCCAACCTCCCTCCCTTCACCCTCTCCCTCCTGTCTCACTCCCTCGATCCCTCACTGTGAAACAACCCAGCTGTTTCGCTCCTTAACCTCTGCTGAAACGGCTGTCTTTCTACCGCACTTCCCTCGAACCCAACCCGCTCGCGCCGTCCGAGCTTAGTAATTATCGCCTCTGGTCTTTTTTTTACTTTTTTGAAGTGCGCTGGGTGGGACGGTTTCTTCAACTTGAGCGAGAGGGGAAGATATTTGAGACCATCATTATACACCTTAAAACAGGTGGAGATAGGAGTCGTGGAATGAGTTATCGCCGGAAAAAAGATTGCCGGCTGGCTCATGGTGTTCAGTGGTGGATATAATCATAAGTGCCAAAAACATGCATTAAATGGTTTTAAGGGCTCCCTCTGAGTGCCTGTTATTTAAAACCCATGTAAGATAATTGCGATAAAGCAAATGATATTACGACCATGATGGCTCAATTAGTAAGCATTATGTAACAAGTCTTTGAATAATGCACGGGGCAGATTTAGTCAGAAGATTGCTTGAATGCGGAACAAATTTATCTATTGATTTAAATTTTTATATACTCCTACCGCTAATAAATATGCCACCAAACTAAAGCATTTGGTATGGCGCTTTTCAGTATATCAGCTTATCTTACCACTGATTTATATTTTAGCTTCCTAGACGTCTTAGAGCAGAATCACTTGTTTACTTTAGATATATGTGCTTTAAACCATTTAAAATATCGGTGAATAGATAACTAGCCTTTCTTCAACCGGTAATTAGCATGAGTCGCTTACTGGATGTTATCTTCCCATTTCAATGCGTAACTCATTTCATTGTCATGGCCTTTATTAGATCGAAATATTCTGAAAAGAAGTTTTTATCAAGTTATTTATGAGGACTGAATAGCATACATTTACTTTGCCGAAAAATATAATTAAAGCCATGAGAGGCTGTTTCTTTTAATTTGAAGTCAATTATATTGAGTTGGTGCTAAAGTGAGTAATGTGGGCATTAATTTTACTATATTCATGAGCTTGATGCCAACTACAGACAATAAGTACCACGCAACCATGATACGTGTAATAGATGTACCACACCAAACCTCTAAATGTCAATTAATCTTTAAGCAGTTTGCACAGCTGATTTAAGAATTAATGCTAAAAATGGTGCTTAATAAACTAAAGTAGCTTAGTTAATGAAAAAAGATCCCTTAATCCCAGTAGAGTACATTTTCTATGTTTATTAGTACTAAAAATAACTGATCTATTTCTTAAGCCATATCTTAAACAGGAGATTATTTTAAGTATGGAATCTAAAGCTCACCCGAAGGTGACAAATATTCATTATAGGGAAATAAACGCACGATCACGGAAATCATTTTATCAGCTCATTGGAAGGATGCAGAGTACCTCAGAGATTAGAAGTTAAAGAAAAAACAGTGCACAATCACGTCGATGAACACCTTGCCAGGCAAAAAGAAAACCAAGTTTTCCACATTTAACACCCCGTCCCGACTGCTTGTCCTTTCATATGAAAGCAAGCATTAGACAAATAATTTATCCTATTATTTATCCAGGCGAGGTTTAAGAGGTCAGATTTGAAAAGAACACCGAAATGAGAGGCAAGTCAAAACTCGAAGCAAAAGTTGTGACGAGCATGAATAGACTTGTTGATCTATGATTCCTATCTCATGATCAAAAAAACGGAGTGATACATGAATATTCCCGTCGTGGGGGTTGAAATGCTTTTAGCATTCTCTCTGTTGAGGGAAAAGTTAAGTTGAGGTTCCGCGAACAGGATATGCAAGAGAAGTGAGAAGAGACCTACTTAGGCGGTGGGATTAGGCAAATGCGCTTTAGGGAGGGGAGACTGCTGTGAGGGAGCAGGTGAAAATAATGAGAGATCGAAGGTGTAGGGACGGAGGGGGCGGGGTAGTCGAGCGGCGGATGGGGAAAGAATGCGTCGGAGGATGTAGTTATGGTAGAGAGGGGGAGGAAAGGAACGTTGGTGATGCGTGGGGGCTTGAGTTGGACTATACCCGTCGGATATAAAACATCCTTAAAGTTCTGCGTAAGCACACAAACACAAAACCAGCGCACAATCTCTCAGAGGCCTCGGAGCAGCAGCTCTTTTCCGCCCGGCCCTCAAACTACGAACAGCCCGCACACATGCTCGCCTCACGTCCGACTGACTGACATCTACGGACGAATTTACGACTCTTTAAACCTCCCTCTCCTCGCCCAACAGTTCCCCCATCCCTTCTCCCAACTGCCATTCCCCTACTTCGCCCCTCCCCTTCCACCCGGTCTCATATCCCCCAGCCCTCCCACCATGCAGTACCCCCTTCCCACCATACCCTTCCCGATCTTAATTCTCCCCCAGTCTTATTTCTTGACTCTCTTCCACCATGCACATCCCACCACCACCCACTGATCGAGAGCAAATGACAATTTATTCATCCGCGCTATCACCTCCGCCATTCTCCCCAATAACATACCTTAACCACGAGTTGGTCAACCCGCGGTTATTCTCCAAACCCTCCAGAAACCCTCTTATTGTTATATTCGCTAAAAAGAGAACTTCCGAATATTTTGCTCTCAATACCTACAATTTCTACCGAAGTGGGAGGGCTTGTATCGCGCTCGTTATCAAGGAAATCACAATTTTTAATCAGTAGGCTTTAATCGGAATCCAGTAGCAAATATCCCTGAAAACACTTGTTACTAAGGAAACGTAAGCTGTTTCTGATTTCCTACCATCCTGTGTTTTGTCGTTCGATTTCGTTCAGCATTATTGCATGATATTCAAGCAAATTCGCATCTCACAAGTTCTCACTCGCTATTTTGAAAGTAAATGTATTATCGGATGGATGTTGGAGAAATGTAAATGCGATGTTCGTGTCTATAGGTTAAGGCTTCGTGTTAAACTGTTAGAGCAAAGAACATAAATACTCTAGTTGGGGACGTAAACAAGAATACGCAGCTTCCTTTCCATCACGTCCACGTAAACAATTGCATATCTACTAGACGTGCGGAGAAACGATTCCATTCTTAATCTACAGAAAGACAGAGTTATGGAAAGATAAGTCTTCCAATCAAGATTGCGGGGATATAGGCACGAGCTCCATGGAATAAAAACGCGAATTCCGGCGAGACAGGAGTCCTTGTACAGTCAGCGGAGAATGTCAGAAGCAGGTACACGCGTTGGCGGTGGTCTCGGATTCACCTACGCAACTGGAAAACGCTTTCGAACGAGTGCACATACGTATATAAGCATACACCCATGAGTGATGATTGTCCCTCCTCCTGCCATCCTTTCCCACTGACTCGAGCTCACCACTCTTTTTCCCGACTGGCAAATCGCCCGGGGACAAGAAATAATACGATAGAGGAAACCCCCATCGGTAAAGGAGCCCAAAGGAAAAATCAAGTCTCGCTCCGTGATTTCCATTTAACGTCATTTTTCCATGATTAACAAAACAAAGGTTTACCAGAGGTAATAGAGGGGCGACTACGATCATGAGCACCATATTTTACTCCTCTGGTTATTCTTGCAATTTCTTTTTCTTTCTGTGGTAAGATTATATCCGATAGATTAAACGTTCAAATTTGTCGGCATGCCTTAAGTCCATAATCCTCATTTCCAATTACTAAAAATGCTCGAAATATGAGCAAGTTACTTCAAATCAGCGAGAAAACTCTATCCGAAGAGTTTTTTTAATTAATTCATGTTTGCATCTTTAAGCAGGCTTACATGGTTAATTTATCACAATATCAGTAGTACAATAGACAAATTTATGGTCTGTTTAAATTTCTGGAACCTGCTTATAGTCCGATGCAGCAACAGAATTCTGTATTCTCAAGTGAATGTCAAATTTCTCTCGTTTCACTTTTTTTACGAACGAAATACACCAAAGCTTACAAAGAAAAATTCATTGAAAAGAAGGCTTTGCAGCAGTGTCATGAATAAGGAAATCTTGTCCCTTTCTCAACATCTCAGTTACAGAACACATAAAAAGCGATAGTAAAGTAAGAATGCTTTCCAAGCTCTTTTTCATGGTAAAATAGCTAATCCAAAGTGAGTTGTTGTTCATATTTTCTTAAGTAAATGGTTTAAAATTGTTTTAATGATAGTCATAGTTAAAATAATAATCACCTGATTATGACTTTAACTTTAATTTCAAAATGCAGCACTGGATTTTTCATTCCTGAAATTCAATGACCGAGACGCTCGTCCACCAGAGGAAAATAATTATAATTACAGAGACGTATTGCATTGGTGACAGTATGATTAAATATATTAGGGACTGTAGAATTTATCCTAAAAAAATTTAATTCACAGGGCTGCATACAATAAAACACCATAATTAACCTTGTCGAGCAGTTTTCGTGCAGCTATGTACCTATATATTGATTGATCTAAAAAAATGAATTAGAGATCAAAATAAAACTAACTTATAAAATGTTTTATTTATTTTAAATTTAATAAAA
The DNA here is from genome assembly GCA_933228895.1 of Platycnemis pennipes. Classification (NCBI taxonomy): domain Eukaryota; kingdom Metazoa; phylum Arthropoda; class Insecta; order Odonata; family Platycnemididae; genus Platycnemis; species Platycnemis pennipes. The sequence continues at coordinate 120,558,717 of OW121850.1, forward strand.
TGAGGGTAGTAAACGCCGTTCGTTTGATGATTAATCATTTAGCTAAATTGGTATTGGCATCGTTACGTACAACGGCTATTTATTCCAAATATCGAATTGTGTTTTGCGTGCCATATAAGCCATTTGGCGTCAAAACTAGCTGCATTTAATCACACTTACGGTCGCTCCGTAAATTAATTACTTGACATACATCGCAATAGGGTATAGCCACAAATTTTAAGGCTCAAGTGGAAATAAAATGAATCCTTAATTTTTTCCTGCCGCAGTTTTCATTCAGAAATCTCTTTTTATCCACGCTGGAGTCGAAAGCCCGGTTTTTCCATTTTTCATTCTTTCCAAAACCAAAAAGGGGATTTTTTTTCGTTCATACAAGCAGCGTGCCATAAAACTTTATCGAATGTGCAGCTAAAAGATCGTCGTTGCTTTATTACGAGAATTTTTCGCATAAAACCCATTGAGCTTTCTTTCCAACCATAAAAATAAATCTTTTTATAGATGGACCCAATTTTTCAAAAGAATGGTGCGATTTATTTTTGAAATCTTCCGATTTTGAGTTTTCGCTCGGTTACAAAATGGCTCATCATAAATGGCTTTGTAACTATTGCTGCAGACCTGATGAAAATTACTTGCGTGAGAAGTCGCCGACTATATCCATTAAAGCATAACCATATGCATAAATAATTTCACATAAGACAGACTTAGCATTGAAACAATTTGCATGAGTCATTTCTCAAAGTATCGAAATGACTAATAAAAACAATAACTGGATCGTTTGAACTGTATGGCACCAACTTAGAAGACATTTTTCTCTTATTTACCACTTGGAACAAGGGAATATTACCTAATCATGTGATTCCACATTATTTTATCTCAATAAATGAAATTAAAATTCTTTGGTTCATGTTTTTGTCATTAAGATAGTATTGTTCCTGGGAAAGCGGACCAGGACTTCACTACATTTGAACATTTTCTCTTGACAACTAACTTTGGTGCGTTCCTTATGATAGGGAATTTGTGCAAGCCAAACGGGAAAACCAGAATTCTGCGCCACTTTGAATTTACATTTTCAATGGAGACTTGGCCAAAGGCCAAAACTACATAAATTTTGGTAAAACCACCTATAGTTCATGAAGGTAGGTATAACATTTCTCACGCACGGCCCATTTTGGCCCCTTCGGCGAAATTATTACTCCCGTATTTGATGGAATGGGACTGTCATAGATTTTGACGTCAACACCCTTCTGCTATAAGGCATTATGTTGAAAATGCTCTTTCTTTCAATGCTAAAAAAATTCCTTTTCACTTTGCTAGGACAACGTGAACACGATGCCGAACGAACACGAACATGAGGCTAACTACGAAGAGTTACGAATACATTCCTCAGATAGTATAAGTCGATCCCACCCCACCTCTCCTTAACCCATTAGAAGTGAGCACATTTGTCCTTTGCATGAAAGCAACATCAAATGAGTAGGTGCAAATAAAACGCAGTCACCATCTTTTTTCCTAAATACCCACTTCAACTTCTTTAACCTCTCGGTGTGTGGATGGAGAATTCCCAATCGAAGCGAGGCAATCCAGTTAGGCATTCCGCCGACTGAAAACACTACACCATTCGCGCTGTTCTGAAATTACGGTCTCCCCAGCAGCCAAATATGTATTGCTTGTATGCCTGGCGAAGAAAAAACGTCACTAGGCGGCATGAAGTAAAAGAGTCGGCGAGACGACGAAAAAGGGAATGGGGAGAAGAAGCTAGTGAAAAAAAGAGCGGCCGATGGCTGAACACGTGCTCGGCAAAAGGTTGTAAAAGACTTAGGGAAGCGCGAAGAGAAAGTCGATCTTTCTGGAAAGGGTTTTGAGGCGAGAGAGCCGAAAGATCGGTTCAGGCAAATCGTTACTGTGGGACCGTTTCTTCTCATGCCTTGCAACAACCACCAAGTCAGCAATTCCACTCCGTCATCACCCAGATCAAACTGGTCATTGAATAAGGACTGCGTAAATAAGATAAAAAATAGCATCGTACTATTGGTCACAGAAGAATGGTCTCACGATTTATTTTTAATTGCACTCATGCCTTAGGCGTTGCTGTAATAGACGTTAGATGTTGCTCTCTAACTAACATCTGAGGGAGCATTTCCTAAATTTCAGTCCTGGTAAAATCACATTTCACTATCGCATTTCTGGGATTTTATCTCAAGATATCTCAGGCTCAAAAATTATTTATTTAAGACGATGGAATGGAAAAAGATTAGAAGAAATGGAAGTGTAACAAAAACGTTAATTTTTTCCTTATGTATGCATACAAGTAGTTAATGAATCGATATAGGAGAACGAAATAAACAAAGAAATCTTGAAGGGGACGTAATCAACGTGTAAGTCATGCACGATTTATAAAACACCTCCGCGACAGTAGGAATGAAATTATCGAGTAGCAAGTTTTCATTCCGAGAACTTGGGACTCACGACGAGGAAGGTGGAAACGGGACCACAGCAAGCCTACGAAGTACCCTACAAGACACAGCAGTAGCACATTAAAAAAGACTTCTTGGCTGGGGTGATTATCCACCAGGCATGTATTATCGACAAATACATTTCTAATGTAGGTAACTACACTTTGGGCTCCACATCTACACCTATGCAATACCCTAAAAGCCACCGCGAGGGTGTATGGCAGGGGGTGAAATCACCAAACATGCCCTACTCACATGCAACTGATAATGTCAACTAAATTCGCAGAGGGTATAGAGCAGCTTCACATGCAATACGGTCTCCTAAGTCAAACTAATATCATGCGTGGCAAACAACTGAATGTAGTGGTTGCAAAAATGTATTACATTCATGCGTTTTACATTCAGAGGTTCAAGCAGACACGCAAGTGTATGTGCCTACATAACTATTATACTTATCTCTCCGTTATATTCGAATTACTCAATCATTGTCCCTTACTCGACGCATGAAAACTAGAATTTAAACATCTCTTACCGTACTCCTTTGATCTGATCCTTAAGATTCAGCCTCCAACAGTACGTGGAGGTTTTTCGTGAGAAGAATTTGGAGATTTCCTGGCATATGATATGATAAAGTTTCGGTAATCGAGATAAACTCGGGTAATCTTCCAGGTGAATGCATTGAAAAATGCACTTACCCTGCACTTACAAATGGTGAATTACCCGAGAAAACTTCACTCGTTTTACCTATGTTTTCCTCGCCTTCAGATAGGGTACCTGCCTTAAACTTCTGCCGAAGATTTTGTCAATATCTCAACCTACGATCTGATAATGGTTCCAACCTAATCCTTCCAGCGATTCTCGCCCACCGCAAAACTTTACCGATAGCACCTTTTTCATCAGGATTGAAGCGAGCTGACCGGGATGACACTCCGGGTTGAACGTCCTAGTTTCCCGAGGCGCACCCGAGCACCCGCAGCCAAGTCGAACGAGCGCCGCCTCTCCAGCAACGCACGGTGCGCGTTGCGTGCGCGGACGTCGGGCGTTACCTATCGCAATGCGCGACGCGACGGGTTGGAGGATGAACCGGGGAAAGGGGAGGAGGGTTGGCACCTTTTCTCCCTTCCGTTGCAACATTCAACGGGGGAGGGTAAGGGGTAACACATGAAGAAGGGGCACCTTGTGCATTGTGCGGTGTCGTGCCTTCTTAGTGACCGTCACGCGCAATTGCCGTCCGTGAGTGCCGTGCACGCTCCGAAGGAGACCGAGGAGTAAGAGCAGGGAAATACGGGTCGAGGAAGAAGTTAGTCCAGCTGTAAAAGAGTACTTGGAACGTCTTTTGATGGGTTAGCTAGAAGTGTTTTCTGTTCTTTTTGTTTTTTTTCAACAAGCAGATGGACCTGGGTTCCATGACCTACGCTACCCTATTATATCAAGCGCTCAAGAGTAGTATTTGACAGATCTTTGAGAGGCGCATAATCGGAAACGTTTTGCAACATTCCGAGTCATGTATGCCTGGATCGGAATAGCATAGTTCACGTCGGCACGCTTCGAATCGCGAATGTAGTCTTAAGACGATTACACGCAATACTGGGTGGGATGAGAAAGCTGTAGCGATTGATATCTCTGGGATTGCACAACAAGGAGTCACGATCCACCCATACGCCATCGCTTATGAAAGTGTTATGAGCAAGTATGAACATTTCGACGCCGTTTTCCAATGAGCTCCTCAATAACTTCTGCATGGCATCACGTCAGTCCATCAGAAAATAGTTACCAAGGATCGCTTGGAAGTACATATCGTTTTCTGGCAATCAGTATGGAGAATCTATAGCAGGGATCATAACATGCATTAACATTTTATACGAAGGATATGTTTACAATGGCATCACGCAACACATTATTAATCATCACGGTATAAAACGGTGGCAAACACGAAAAAAGAATTTTGCGGGATACAATGTTCTAAAGAATAAGATATGAAAAGCTCATTTTAACAGATGCCAGTGAATCGTGAACAGGTGTGTTTAAGGAAGAGAAGTATATGCAAATAAATAAGATGAGAATAATTTAACGTCAGAAGGAGTTTCCGCAAAATATTTCATTCCCTGCATTCCCCAATGAAAAGCAGAAGCACAGTAGCTATGCAGAATTCTCAATCAGATTAACTACAGAAGCTAGATATGCTCGACGCTTCTGGGGTGCAAAATACCAACGAGTGCTCCATCGGAATGAAAATCTTCGCTTGCGTTCGTTCCAATAACATTCTTGCCGGGCCATAAATAATTCCACTGGATGGCGGGGACAAGCCGTTGCGCGGACAAATGAAGCGTTATATGCACCAGAGTGGGATTTGGAGGGCAGCGAATTCTTTCATGAGATGGATGGGAGGAATGAGTGCGTGCATGGTGAAGTTTGGTGGGAGAAAACTACTCCATTACCCGTACACTTCCTTCCTCACTTCGCTCTCTCCGATCTCTCCCCATCGGAGCGACAAAAGCCAAGATGAAGAAAAATGAAAAAACAGTTGCGATGGGCACAAAATTTAGAGAGTGCTACGCATAAGAAAGGACTTTAGGCTCGCCATCACGGATGAACCGACATGAGGAGGGAGGGTGGAGTGTATGAACGATAGGGTCTGCACAAACGCATTGCTTCAAATCGGTGTGATCTAATGACTCTTTTTTCTCCTCAACTCTCCAAACACAGAGTGCGACTCGTGTAGGATGCAAAACCACCGTTCTAGAGCCAAGGCCATAACTTCGGATACGTCCATATCTCTAATACAGAGTAAGAAAAGCAAGGCACATATTATCCGGGTCTCCCAATCACAGCAATTTTTTCTAAGTTCATTTTAGGAACGGCTTTGTAATCCTACCAACAACGTAAATTCTAAAGAACATAAAGAGTATACCTGAGGCAAAAAAATGAATTAAATCATCCCTTCCCCTTCGTAGAGAAGATTGCATAGTGTAAGTAATTTTACTTATGTAACCTCGATTTTTATCTTTTTATCTTCGACTCTTTTTTTAGAGGGTGCAATATTGTTCAGTTGAGAATCACGCCATCATTCTTAATGTTCTTGTTAAAAATCCTCAGCTAAAGGGAATTAAACATAACAGGATGAACAAGTACTACTTAAAATAAGGAACATGTATTTCTCTTCTCCAAGCACTTACCAGAAAGCTATTGATTTAAAAGAGGTCTAATGATATTTTACTACAAAGCTACTATTTAATTATTGGCTTATACTTCACTGACATCGCCATAAATCTATTTCTATCATGTTAGACAGAGCATTACTTTAAAACGGCAATGGTTCCAAAACCTTTAAAAAACAGAAAAATGTTGATCTACATTTAATTAACATGTAGGCGGTTCGTTTAAACAGTTTCCTTTAGCTAGTGATTCAGTAATAGAGGTTAAGGAAACAAAAGAATCATGATGTCAAAATTAAAAGTTACCCAGAAATGTTTTTCTTACGGTCGCATTACAACGCAACAAGATATGTTCCACGGCTATCATATACTGTCAATACAATAGCTACAAAACGAAATACATTCGGTATAGTCGATTAAAATAGGTAGGTACTTGGGGTTTGTTGTTGCCACCTGAATTATTTCGCCATGCATTTTTACAGACAAGATACCGGATGTTTTAGAACTTCCATTGAATTTTCTCCTCTTCGTATGGCTCATCGCCTTTTCCATTATGAAAAGGGGAAATCTGTGAGTTAAGCATTCCTGGAAAATACAAATTCACAGCAAAGATGATTTAAAATTCAAAGCTTACTGAAAGCCATTCGCTAAGAATTTAGATGTATCATATTACTGCCGTATTTTCAACACGTCACTCTACACGAAAGAATACCCTCCTTTGCTCATCATTTTAAACATGGCCTTCAGGGTTTTGGTAAAAAACTAAAATTCCAACATTTGATCATCCTTTCCTAATACATTGGCATTGCAAAGGAGTCAGTAGTAGAACATAACACTCGTGTAATTTCTGGACAACTGCGGTTATCACATACGTGTTTGAGTTTTAACTGCTCTTTGATACCAAAAAAGAGAGATATAACCTCTGATTATGTCACAATATGATTCATTTTTAATAGGAAAACAAAAACTTATGAAATTTCACGAATTTATCAAAACACGACCAGTTTCGTCGGACAGTCTACATCCTCAGGCAAGACCTGAGATTTCGTTGAAGATCTTGATTGAGGGTGTCGACAATTAAGCGAAACCGGGCGTATTTAGATAAATTCGAGAAATGTACAGCTATTGTTTTCTACTAAACTGAAGGTTATCAAGTATTCCGTGAAATCGTCGAGGATGATCCATTGCTTGTAAATTATCAACGAGGAAAGGTATACGGGATTTTATCCTTACATGGGTCGCATGCTGTTGAATATTAGGTCATTTCATGATATTTCATTGTGAGAGTGACGCCAATGTCAGAGTCAGATCATATCAATCCTGAAAGTGTTCCGAAATTTAGGATCTGCCAACTTTACGCAAATAAAGGCACAGTTGCATTCAATGAGTTTATAAACTATAAGAAGGCCAAACTAAAAAGACGAAGAAAGTTGACACGAAACACGAGCATGTGGCATGAGGTATTGGGTTGCCGGAGTGCACTGAATATTTCATGAGGAAGACCTCTGAAACAGGAACGATGTAGGAACTCTATCACCAATCGGTTGAAAAAATAGTGATCATATAATCCAGAAAAATGCGTTCAAGACGAAAATAGCGAATAAATCAGTTCCTTCAACTCGGTTTCCGATCCACCTTAAATCACTCCAATTCCTTCCCTTGGATATTAAAGCAGACCTTTATTTATGGGCAATAAAAATCATGGATGAGCTACGACTCTCCATCTAATGCACTCACATCTAATCACTCCGTGTAACTCACCAAAAAGAGCCGCCAAGGAAGAAACGAAGAAGAATAACATCTGGTCTTGGAATCTATCGTGCGCTTACTGCCAACCCCCGCCCCTCCATCATAACCGATCCCCATTCCTTTCACGTGGCATCTTTATTCCACAACAGCCCATGCCCCCATCACTAATAGGGTGATCTATCGATTCTAAGCCTTCACCCGCCCCAACTTACACCACAGCAACTCCCTACTCATAAATGATTAATTCTCAATGGCACTCATTAGTAATGTGTTTGACTTCCGTGCCCCTTCCAAATCATCTAACATCGAAAACCAGCCTCACTCTCCCCAATAACGCCAGAAAACGAGAGGAAATGAGCAGTCTTTTGTCGGAGAAGCGTGGATGGCATTTCTCAGCCGGATAGGATGAGAACGATGCAATAAGAGATTTAAAATAATACTAAAAGCGCATCAAGAAAGACGGATAGAAGTGAAAGTAGCATCGCTCCTGTTCCAAGTGTTGCTACATTAGTTCTCTAGCGTTCACGCGTGAACTTCTTTACGTCCTTCACTCGGCGTCTGGAGATTATTCTTCCAGTGGAATCTTCCGGCCAGAACTTTCGGTCATATCCTCCCCAACCATCTTTCGCACCTCTATGACCCAATCCGTCCTCCTCAACATTATTTCCCCCGTACTTCAGATCACCCTTCACTCCCCCCCGTTTTAGGACCTCCCTATCCTACCCCTACCTACCTGAAAAAAATTGTTGCCCACATATAAAGCGCGCCACCCCGCACCACACATGACCCCCTACCTCCCGCCGAGCCGTTCCACCTACCTACCAACCCACCACCCTCCCACCCACGCCAACCAACATCCAGACACAAAAGTCATTTGAGGAAAGAGTTATGGGGTCTGCATTCGAACATTGACGGAGAAGGGGAAGTACAATGGGGGAGTGAGTGGAGGAGGGAGGATGGGGGAGCATCGAAAGGACTGTAATCGGGAGGGGAGATATTGAGAGACTAGGTTGTGCCCGAATGGAAGGGAGTTGAGAGAGGGGCGGACATAGGTGCGGGCGGGACGTTTTTTCGGACGAAATTGAATCGGCTTCATCATTTATCTTTCGCCGAAAAGTATGCCGGGAAGGTAAATGCGCCAGCATAATATAAAATTCTCAGAGACTATGAGCGATACGAGAAGCCATGGACAGGTTCAAACAACCTTGACGTGAAGACATCAAAGGTCGGCCTCGCGGGTAAATTCACAGTTCAGTTTAAAATCTGCAGGAAAATATCTTAGACATGAGCTGCTCAATAGTGTACAACGACAAGAAAATGCTTCTATTCGTAGGGTATGAAAGTAATTAAAAATATAGTAAACAAATACTTGATTGTATGCGAAAACGCGGGTCTGAACTCTTTCAGCAGAAGAATCCGGGATTAAAAAGAATATTAGAACGATAATGAAGCCAATGGGGACTCGCGCTACGGAAACGTTAGGTAGAATACCGGAATGGATGAGTGAACCCCAGAAGAAATAGTAGAGAAAGAGAGAGAGGAGGATGAAGTGAATGAGAGTTGGGAAAGGAGGGCAAAAATGAGTTTCGGTCTAGAGGGTGTCGATGAAGATGGAACGGGATTTTTTCCCAGTTTTATTTTCTAATCCAACCTCCTCCAATCGGAGGGAAGTCGAAGAGGGCGTAGATGTGGGAGTAAGGCCGCCGGGTGCGGGGGAAACGTAGGGAATGAAAGGGAGAGGAGGGGGCGCGAGCCATTGAGAGATGGGAGGAGTGTATATGGGATGAAAAAGAGATGGGTGTGTGTATGTGCGCATGGCGAGGGGTGGGAGAGGAAGCAGGCGATAAATTCAGCGCGAGAGGGCGCAGATGAAATTGGCGGGAGCGGGAGAAGGGTTGGGAAATGATGTGGACGGAGGGGAAAAATGGCGTGCTGCGGGTGGGTGTGGGGGGGGGGCGGAGGAGGGTGCGGGCATTCATAAGAGAGGAAGGAGGAGGAAGAGAGGAAAAAAGGGAGATGGGCGGGAGGGGAAATAGAGGCAGCAATGTATCAAGCGAAGGGAGCTCTCCTCCCACTCTTTCTCCCTCGGATCGGAGAAATACATTCATTTTCGACTTGATTCAAAAACTTTATGGTGCGCTTTGACGGAAAAATAAAAATCTCTCATAGTTCTCGATGCAAGAGGAAATGGGAAATCGATTTCCGCAGAGTGTCTTGCCTAGGTCCCATTCTTTTTAGAGCTTTCTATAATGCCAATAAGGTACACTGGTCAGCCTGATCCAACACTACCAAATTAAGTGAGGTGTCGCTAAAGAATGCTTAGTTAGACCTCTTCATTCGCATTAGTGAATAGCAGGGACTCTAAACTTGCCGAAGCGGATGTACCCGAATACTGCTATAAGCGTTATCATGAATATTGGAGATATAATTTTTCAGCCATTGCAGCTGTGATTACGCATAATTTGGAGGGGTCCACTTTTTTACTATTTACCTATTCATATCTCTAATTGCTTTGGAATGCAAGATTTTGTGATTTCGCATCTAACTGTCGCATTTCGGCGTGCGTAGAATTTTGACGTTCGTTGGTATAACCCATTCCATAGACTGACCATTACAAGAATTTCGTCAAGGTTTTTAGGGTCGGATAGTCACTGTTTTCTAGTCTGTCTCACGCCTGAAGGCATCTCACGCCGGAAAGACAGGAGTACGAAAATTAAGAGAAAGTATGAAGAGGAGGGAGGGCCCTTTACGTCGAGCACCGGTTTTTTTTAGGTTTACGTCAGCATAGCCCTCTAAACCGCATGAAATCTTTTAGCAAAAAAATCCTTCTACCACATTACACTTTTTATTTAAGTTTTCTGTACTTTACAGCATTTCGCTTACATGAAGAACTGATAAATATTCTCTATTTATTTAGATCTTTGGTTAATATACATATACCGCTGAATCAATAGCCTAGGTATATTAGAAAAGGGAGAGGGAGTAACATTTAGGACAATTAATGACAGTAAATCACGAAAGGGAAGCATCAAGCCATAGTGAATTCCTCATTTGCGAAGGATATCAAGTAGATAAGACAAAAGTAAACAGGCTGTTCCCTGAAAGTGGAGCGGTGGACATCAGTAGTGCTGGGAAGTAGGATTGGGAAAATCTACCTTACCGGAGATGACGTACTGGAGGGGGAGAATGAAAATTAAGCACGGAAATTCGGAATGATGCATAATGTGCCAATATGGTTGAATGAGAGACCGAATCAGAGTGATGGAAAGGAGTGAGAATAAAGGAAGAGGACTTAAAGAAAAGAGGGTTAAAGAAAAAAATAAGGACCGAGTGGTTATGGGGCGGTGCGCAGGCGGAACGGGGGAGCAATGAGAACGAGTCAAGGGGCATTTCTCGCGCAGTGGAGGAGGGGATGTGGAAGACGAGGGGGTGAGAGTGAGAAAAATATAAGGATATCTTCATCTCCTGCGAGGGAGTCGATAGATGGCAGCACGGGAGGAGCGGTAGTTGGGAGTGTGAGGGCGTGGTGTGAAGGATCGGAGGGAGGGAGGGTGAAGATGTATCACCTCTTCGCGCGCCACACCCTCCTGCCGTGACGTCACAATGTTCAGCGGGAGAAGGTGGGTGGAGAAGGAAACAGGGGCGGAAAGGAGTGAGGGTTGCGAGAGAAAAGTAAAGAAATGAGGTGCGCTTTGTGTAGTCCTTTGTCATAGTCTGCGTTAGGGCCGTAAACATCTCAATCTCTTTGCTGGTTTAGTGAGGGGGACCCAGAATTTCTCGGTTCTTGGCGTGTGGGTGAGCTGATATGGAGTCTGAGAGAGGGAGGGGGAAGAGGGCAAGGGCTATATTGATAACAAGATACAGGATTCGTGGAGGTGGAGGAGACGCTACGCAGGGTATTGAGAGGGTATGGACAATAATTCGTAAGAGCAAAGGATTCATTTTTGCTAGCGAAAATATTGACCCCGTAAGGGTAAGGGACGTAATATTTTTACAGAGAAAAATTGTAATGGTCAGTCGAGCTGAATCTCAAGAAAAATGAATATTAAATAAGCGTTCATGAGTCAACGTTAATATAAGCGTTCATGAGTCAACGAAAGATGTTTTCTTGGTATAAAATTTGCTGCACGTGCGATTTTTCTTCCAGTTATCATTCCCAAAAGAAGTGAGAATCTTGTGTCAACTTGTTCAGTCAAGTTATGCATCTGAACGTAAACGAAACTACCAAGAGGCAAGTTTTGTCATTTTGTCAGCCATATCAGTTACTTTGAGCTTCAGTATGAATAGTGCTGCAAATAAAAACGTCTCTTCTCTAATTATTGACCGAATTTCCTGCCACGCCTCATGAAAGAGTGGATTTGAGACTTGAAAGTTTTGAAAAAATTGGAATACTCCACTAAAAATTTCGTCCAAACGATTGAACGATTTATGGACAGTATCCGAAATTTAAACGCATTCCATTGATTTGCTTACACTATGGATTGTTCGAACTAAGGGGAAAAGGAAAATAAATCTCTGACAAAGCAAAGAAGCATTTTCTAAATAATTCTAATAAGCGCATACAAAAATGATGACACACAAACATTGTCAGCATGGAAAGTAAAGAATAAAGAGGAAAGATTAGCACAGAAAGATTATTGAGTGGGAGTGGATACCATAATAATTCCCTTCCTTCCAAGAACAGTGTATATTGCTCATGCTCAATCTAACTGGATCAACAAACTACGAAAAGAAAACGTATGGCCAATTTTCCTCATCACCAAATGGCAGAAACAGACAAGTCCTGATGTTCTCTGCATATCGGGTTCTGCGTCCGCTTATGTTGTCACCCCCAGTCAACATACGCGGACGCAGAACCAGATATGCAGAGAACATCTGAACGACGCCGCGGAAACCTTCGCACCAGACAGTCCTGAATCGGGACCCACGATACGTATTTAACTCCACCTTCATCATCTGGGGCTGGAGGCCACTTTCACCATCTGGGGGTATCCCATCTGTCGGCTGGCACACATTTTTCTCGGGCATAAAGTGATTCTTCTTCCTTATTTAATAGTTCATTAAAAGATAATTAATTATAATAAAAATTAAAACTGTAAAAATTTCACTGGGTGTATTTAAAAACGACCGACTTAATTCAAGAGTGGACATCATCAGGTAATATATACAGATCTTTTCTGCGAGGTAAACATTTGTTGGGCATTGATCATCACGAATAGTCGATGGAAAGAAATGGGGGCATTGCGCTGTTTCCAGTTTTGTTGTTCGAAAACATTTTACTTTCTAATGAAAAATATCACATTTTCTCCGTCAAATTTTGAGCACAGCCTGAAGAAAATCAAAGACTACACCGTAGGTAAGTCTGAGCGTTTTTTCACACGCTTTCCCTCTTTTCTTCAGCCACTAAGAAAAGAAAGAAATTTTAAGTTCTGGCATGTGCTGGTTGCTCTGGCAGGCAGTGCAATATACCAAGAGCACCCCACAAACTCCCCTTCCATGCCTTCCAGGACACCCCGTTATAAATATGACTGAAACCGAAACTAATAAAAGTTTTAGACCCAACCGGAGAAGACCCCTTTCTTCAATGGTCCCTCCCACACCCCTCTCCTGGAGAGACCGGCCTTTAAACAGCCGCTTTCAACCCTCGTCCAAATGGGCCACCGCCTTCGCACGCTGCCTAACCCCAATTTCATACAACCCATCCTAATACCCCCACCGACTCGGTCACTCCTAAGTAACTCCTAGAGCAGGGGTGGAAGCAAAAACATGCCACATATTTTCCGATGTGTGAAATTTTGCGGGCCTTACCTTCATTTCCTTACGCTCCCGCGCTGTAATCCCCGACCCAAACAGTACTCTTCGGGTAGCGTTAGGAGTTTAAATATGCAGCTTCTTCGAAATTGCCTTAACGTTGGTTATTCAACAATTTATTGGTAAACTAACTAGATGTAAATCATCCTCAGATCAGAACTGACCACGAAGGTCTTTAGAAAGTTAATTAATTAAGAATTTTACTCTTAAAATCGTTTATAGCCGTGAATTTAACAAGCGTTCACTATCCATAAAATCACCAGGCGATATGAATCTAAGTTAATCACGGATTTCAAAATCATAAGGAAAATTCAACCAATTGTTTACAAGTATGCTCAACAATGCAATGATGCCAACTACACAAGCGAACCCTAAGCAGAGGCAGAAGCAATTCCAATGGGTTGGTCTCCCTCTCTCTCACCCCCTACTAGCCGAAATGTATGCCCATTCCCCGTTCCACGCTCACCACGGCCGTACATACCTTCCACGGTGCCCGGGAAGGGTCATTTATGGATCCATCCTCCATTATGGATATAAAAACGGAAAATACAAGGGCCGCAATATAAATTTTCCCGCCACTTTTCCCCGGGGCCATACCTCTTCCATTCCCAAAATTCTTGACCTGAGGAAGAGGGACTTGTCTTTATTACTATTGCTGCAGAAACCATTTAAATTCTAGTACCTAAGCAATATCGCCATCCCACTCCTCAAAGTTTTCTGCCGCCATCCCTTACAAAGAGTTTTCCCTTGAATCTCAGACAACTTTTTTAACCTGAAAGGAAATAGACTTGGTCGGATGTAACCTTGGACACAGCAACTTTCCCAACGGTAAGACATTATTTTGCAGAAATAAGACCAACTTGTTGATTGCTTGACTAGTTCCTGAGTTCTTAAAATATTTAAATATTTGTGACAAGAGATTAAATTACTCGCGGAGAAGCGCTTTTATCATGGATAAACGAAAAAGAATACAAAATAATTTCGTTGACGAACAACAGTATTGTCACAGGAAATAGTCCTTTTGTAGTAGTACAGTAGCATTTGGCACTAGAATTTCTCAGGATTTAACTTTTCTTCGGTATTATGTATAATAACGTAACGGAGGGAGATGCTAGCTGACATATACTAAATCCATCGAGAAACTCACATAATGGAATCAAAGTATATCCATCTCACGTAAATAGAACCTCACCAAAGGAAAATTATTCAAAGTAGCATATGCCTTTTATGCAGTTTGATTTACACGTTTAAAATCAAACATGCCTCAATAAAATGACAAAATTCCAAAACTCCAGGACAATGAGATGAGAGCTACTGAGTAAGTCGTTTATCACTTGAATTTATGATAGAGATACGAACGGTCACCGACAGTAAGGAAGAATCAAAAGAGAATTTTTTTAGCATAATTCAAGACACTCTTTCTGGTGCGGCCGTACCACACACCCTCGTAGTGGCAAGCAGGGTACTCTGCGGAAGTAGATACCTTCTCTAGCAGGTGTCTCCAAAAATTCAGCGCTTCATTGCGGCTGTCGAAACCTTTTCAGTTTAAGGGTCAAATATTTTCGTCCCGGAGACTAATGAAGGATGTGTTTGGCACTCCAAAGTGTTAACACGATGGCCTAAAACCCTTTCTAGACCCATGTCCAAGACCCTGCATCAGGTGTGAATGAAAGAAAAATATTCTGCCTCCACGACGAGTATATTCAAAGCAAAGGTAAATTTATGGAGAGACACGCTGTCCCAAAATTCTATAGAAGTACGTGCGTTTGAGGCGCTTACCCTTATCGCTTCAAAGGGTTCTTGGGTTTGGGTAAACTAGAAAGCGCTTAGGGTGAACCCATGTTTTTAGTTGTTGCCCCACCGCTTAAGCTGTTCTCGAAGGCTTTCAAACTAAACGCTAAAAATTCTTTTTGTTCAAGTTCTATTCTATCCTGGTCCCCTGCTGGTCCAGCGATGACTGCTAAATGCCAAATTGGTTAAATTTCGACGAAGATCATATGGCTCTTGACCATAACAGGGAAGTGCTCCAAAAATTTTGGGAGTCAGTCGGCTCTTAGAATTATAACCTTTCGTCGGAATTGAAGTTTTAAAAAATAATAGATAAATATTTACAACAGCAATTGCTGCCACTTGCTCGAGGAGAATATATATTGAGCCTTCACCAACATCTTCAAATAAAAATTGTAAGGGGCACACGGTAAGGAATAGGTATGGGATGTTAGGTGATAGTTATGTCTACGGGGCAATGCGGGGGCACCCAGACGTGATATGCGCGAGAACCTACCATCAGTGGTATTAAAACTAATGTGAAAATATACAAACAAAGAAGCATAATCACGCAAGTACATTTCTGTGATATATTTTTTGATTTGAGTAAAATACATAGGCCAAGTAATAAAAGAAGGGAGTAAGAGGAAAAGTCTTCCCTGATGAAAGCCTTTAAAAAGGCGGAATAATGTAATCGGCCATATCTTGAGTCATTACCGTCTAATGAAGAAATTTGTTGAAGGAAAAGTTGGTAAGAATGGTAACGGAAGGCTTCAGTTGAGATGCATAGAGCAAATTGTGAAGGATGTAAAAGAGAAGAATTATGCTATTATGAACACATTAGCCGATAGAAAAATCGAGTGGGAAACTCTGTTAAACCAAGTGACGCTGATGACATAATTCACGAGAAGTTTCGACATACAAATTCAACTCATTTCCTGCTAAACCTTTCCTAACTCCTATAGTTTTTACAATCTTGAATGGTTTAAACTCCTCAACCAGTTTCGAATTCATGTAATTTTAACTTTTAAAACATCCTCATGCGTGATACGTCGTGAAAAATTATGTTACAATGAAATAAGTTTCTGGACATGTAGGTGGGTCCCCGCGATGAATTCGCTCCCATCGTTACATTTCATGAAAACACTGTTATAGTACAGCACCAGACCGCGCACATTATCTGTAAGTGCCGCTGGGGTCCGACATGAAAAGGGGGTGTGAGGTTTTCTCAAGAACGTCTCGAACACGCCATTCCGGGTGAAAATGAGATGGGACTTCAGCACCGATGGCGTTTGTTTCGGCGAGAACGGCGCGGGGCAGCCAGCCTCCTGGCCCGCGTTGACGGGCGGGTGTGCACGTTGTAGCGGTTGCCGACGTGCGTTCGGTTGTTGATACAGGGATCGGCGTCGGACATCATCTGCCTCTTTCCCAGCCCATCATTCCCCAATCCGCCCCGTTCACACGTCCCCCGAATTAAGTGCTCACTTCAAGTTCCTCACCCTATCCACCGTCGGCTCACTCCAGGAGGGATCCCTCCTCCAAAATTTTCTTCCTCTCTCTCTCTCCATCGCCCTTCCCCAACCATAACACGTGGGGCTCCTGCGCCGTAAACGAGTAACCTCGACCTATCAACTGTTCGTTCCTCAGAGCTGTCCTCTAGTCGATAACGACACTTTCATCTTCCTTCACACCCGACCTCTTCTGCATAGCGTCTGATCTTTCGTGGTGGTCCAGGAAAAAGCCAAAAAAGGGAAAAAATTTCGAGCTCTCGCCGGCCAAATCATCTCTACTAACTGTCGAAGAGAAATGGTCGGGCATTTCTTAACTCAAGTTTGTGGTGTTGGCTTTAGAAAACTATACAGTGCCAGCATGAAACTCCTTCTTAACCTATACGTTTCATCATGATAGTTACCAAAATCAATAGTTTTTCTAAGCCACCACTACCTCTCGAATGATTCATTGGAAATTAATTGTTGTGATTTGTTTCAACCTTCTAAACTCACCAACTGGCAATATATGAACTTGAGTTTCAATACAGTAATAATATACATACTTTCAGCATCTGCAGGGATTTTTGACGAATAACGAATCAAGTGTTTGTGCGACACTCAGGCGGTATAACCGTGAACCAAGGGGAAAATGTGGGCTCTTTTTTGAATGCTTACTAATTGTAATTATTGAATGCCGCGATACTAATCATCTTCAATACACGAAGATAACCGACCGTAACTCTGAAAAAATTTATTTCGTCGCGATTGCTGTGTTATGTACACCACAATGCCAAGGAGACAATCTGAATGGCCTGCTCATTTCCAGTATGAATATCAAGCTGAGACAAAACTTTGATTTCTCCCTTATCAAAAAGATCGCGGTAGCGATCTAAAAATAATATTCATCTACAAATCATTACAACAACTATGTTCAGTGATAAAGAAGGATAATCAAACAAAAATACTATTTCATCCATCCCCACCGGGAGCAAAAATGAAGCTTGAATCTCTCAATGAAAGTTAAAATATCCATTGCTCTGTCCGTCCATATTGTCGCCGTTTAGACCAGTTTCGAAGACCTAAGAAAGGACTTTATTTACTGATGAGACAATGCTGTTCTTGAGAGCGAAGTTTTGACTCCTTCCTGTCCTCTCCTGGACTATAAGAGCAGGAGAAATGAAGGGAATAATCTCCGACATGAAGACTAAAACACGTCTAGCTCTGTTGAGGCTACTTCCCCGGAGACCAAAAGGGATGGAACGCTCCCTGTGCCTCATCGGGTATCAATTTCAGCCTTTATCGGCGGCTATCCTTCCTTCTGCTGCTATGAGACACAACTTTCAAATGCACACGATACAGCTACTCTCCACTACATTAGTCCAGCATTCTCAGAAACTGTTTTAATTTTTTATAGTGGTAGGAAATTCTTGAAAGATTTTCACAAAACCCACTTCCATAATGCTTCCTTCTAAAAACTGATTCTTCTTTCTATTCCGGCAATACGCTGTAAAATCGAATAATACAGCGTGACTCAGTTTCCGTGCTTCAAAATTTCAGTTAACAAAATTCTGACTCCCTCCCGTAAATGAAATGATGTACTACAAATAGGTGACTTAGGAACAATTATCTACCAGGATCACGAGAACGAGAAGTAACGGGTAGAAAATAAATTTGTCCCACAGAACATGAGAACCGATGAATTGATGATTATTTTGAAAAATAAAATGACTTGAGGAGGACCTGATCTTATGGGAAGAAATGAGTGGAGATCAGTGTGAAATACTGTAAAATCAGGTCTAAATTGGTGACAAATTGATATGCCTATTGACTAATTTTTATCAAACTTGATTGATCAAACGATGTTGCGTCCGTCTTTCCTATTTCTTAGGACGAGGAAAATAAAAACTGTCGGTGCGGGATAAACAAAATACAAAATACGCCAAGACAATAACGGAGAAATGATGGAGTAGTGGAAGGCCCAACGGCAAGGAATTCAAGAAGGAGAGAATAAAAGGAAAAGAGGAGACGAAAGTATATAAATGGAAGAAACGGGAAGGGTTGGAAGAAGGACGAAGGGGTAGGAGGAGAGGAATGAAAAGTGAGGTGGTAGTGGCTGGAAGGGCAAAACCCGACTCCCATAAATCGAGGGTTTAATTGAAGGAACACGACTCGTCGTAAACATTTATCGGAAATTCCGGGAAAATGCTGTATGGATCTCTCTTCCTCCTTAGGGTCACTAAAATTTCGTCCGCCTGTATGCAAATAAAGAGAGGCCGAGATGCTTTTGCTTACGCTTGAGATAAATAGACATCTCGCGCTTGTCCGGTGCATGTCATGGTATTTTTTTCTTTATTTCAAGCCTTTCCTCTTTTACAACCTGCTGTATTATTCAGGCTGTCCAATTATAATTCACACCGGTAGGCATTTCTTCTAGAAGTGGCTTTTTCCGCGCGTAACCACTAATTTCCCCGCGGCATAGGTAATGAGTTTTACCGGGGTGCATTTTACCTTACGCTCAGTCACAAAATCAACTTTTTCAGCTTGATTTCTATGCCTTAAAAAAACTTTATTTAATGAGCTCACTTTGAAGTGAACTCTTTCCAATGGATTTTAACATTAGTAATTATCTAAGTGCGTTTAAATACTGTTTACGTGTGGTGGAAAACAAAATGTTATTGCTTTGAACGGTATCTATACGCTAAAAATTTAATATTTTGAGACAAAATGCTGTATTGTTCATCAAGCCACAGTATTTTTAAAGTTTTTTTGTCAATTAAATTGTACAAAACATTAATTCCTGTGTTAAGCCGTATCAGATATACGAAAGGACGTCAGGAAAAAATTATATCCAGAAGTCTTGTTGTTTTACATTCTTTTCAAGTGCTTTGAAGTCGATGGTGGTTTTTTCACCCATATCCTCACATTTGTACTAACGCGGCACGCACAAATGTGTAACCCCTTAGGGACCCGCAACCTCAGCAAACATTACCAAATATTCCTTTCGTTGAGGGCGTCGGCGTGAACAAAGAGAGGGAGTAGAGGACGCGATTCTTTTTTTGTTTCGCATCGTCGTTTTTTGTGTTCGGTGAGTACTTCGTGTCAAATCCCGCAAAGAGGCGGTTTCCGGGCGACGGGTGTCGAAAACACTCTGGCCCGGGTCCATCGCAAACAAGCAACAGTTGGGCACAACCTCCTTTGACAAAAACCGTTGTGAGTTCGGTTGCTGAGTTTTCAGCTGTGTGAATGGGAGGTCTTGAATGGATGGCAACTCTTCTGAAATTCGCGGAATCCTGGTGATAAAATGTATTCTTGTGGTGTAGTGGAATAGCGACAAAAATTATGGCAATTATTCAAGCTACAGGGCTGTTGAATGTAAAATCGATATGAGAGATCTTCGGGCTCCGATTGGTTGCCCAACCAATTTTTTTAAAAGGATTATGCCCAGAAAAAGTTAGGAGAGACATAGGAATAGAATCTAATCAGTTGGAGCACATAAAAACATAATTCTTCTACTCAATTTTTTAATTACTAAAGTATTACCAATTTCTCATGGATTGGACGTCGTTACTCTTAGACAGATAGCTATTATGTTTGATCTATCTCTACCTAACGTTTTCTGCGACAATATATCTTTTTTATGACGTTTCTACTCAAAAGAGCTTCTGTAAACGTTCTCTACAAGTATCACAGTGTTTCTGAGAAGCTTAATGAGCACCCTTAGGAACAATTACCCTCACTTGCAGTCGTTCAACAAGCACTATCACAAACCAACATTTACACTCTCCAATGACAAATGCTACAGATATGAAAATCGAGTAAATTACGAACACTTGCACCGTGTGTTGCGAAGGCAAAATTAATTCAATTACCGAACTAAATTCTCGGGCTCTTTCTTCCCTTACAAGAACAAAGACCGGCATTTAAACAAAGACATCCATTCCCCTTGGAACCAGGAGATTTTTAAGGAAAAGGGAGTGAACCCTGTGTGAAAAAAACTCCAACACCTCTCTCACTAGTTAGAATGGAGTGAGAGAAAGAGTTGGTAAAGGTGTTTCTTTTTAGCATCAAAAGTTCCGCCACCACAAGTCTTATCTCAGTGGAGGACAACGAGCTTCCTAGCTTTAAAGAGCGTAGCGCATTCGCCTTTGAGAGGCAAGGAGCATGCAGTGTGGAGGAATGACAGGAAAATTCATGATCCAAGCGAGTATTAACTGCAGGGACAATGCTTCCCTCTCTCTCGCCCCCCACCTCTCACACCGGAGTAACAACCATTGTTCGACCCGATGGAACCATCCGAGATCATAAAGAGTGGACGAGACCGTGCAGCAACTACACCTCCTGCCCCCCTTCTCTTCGACCCCACCTCCCGCTCCCTCCCCCTCTTCCCACCTCACATCCAACCTCCCGTTTCCTGAGTGATCGGATAGTGGGCAGTCGCGCCTGACAGACTTGAGGGCACAAGATGTGAGGTTGAAAGTCGGAGGTTGATGATTCTAAGGAAAGGAGTCCATTTGGAGAGAGGGCTGGTGCTTTCGCCTCTCAGCACCACCCTCATTCTCTCACCTAACACGCACCCTCGAAGCTCACATGTGGCGTCTGCGCGCATCAGGCGCCAGCCAAACTAACCAACCATCCCATGACGCCATTCGACGGACCCCTTTCCCTTCCCCCCGTGAAGACAAACCTCTAGCCTTCTGTCAGGCCCGTATTGGTCTTTTTGGAAGACGCCAAAGCCTCAGAGACGAACACATTTCCCCTCTTCTGGAATCCTCCTGTTTAGGGTTTAAGAAGCACGGCGCCGAAAGACATGATGTTTATTCCATGGCTTCCGAATATTTTTAATGGCCCACAAAGGCCACATATTTAGAAGAAACAGGGGATCGGGGCATGTATTGAGCGTTTTCCAAGGTTGGGATGGGGAAAGTGGAGGTTTCCTGGGTGTCCATATCGCATCAAGCTCAAGTGGGTGAGGTGAGGAGGTGGGTTCCACCTCCCTCCGCGCCCATAAATGGGAGCGGATCTTTCCTCCCCGGTGTACCGGAAGCGATATCATCATTGCGCGGATGTTGTCTAAAAAACACTGATCCCGCATCGGACACTTAAAATGCCATTCCGTGCCCCACCCAGTAACGTTCACCAGTTAACCATTCCTAGGCGGAAATAATGTTTATATACTCCGCGGACGTGGTCGTAAACGTCTGACCGAATTCGTCGCACGAAATAAGTGAAAACGTGATCCAGATTTACGTTGTATTCTACGCGATGTGGAGTGACGGCTTTATTGCTGTGTAAAGAGCCTTCCATGAAACGTAATCTTCTTTTCAGTAAATTAAATGTTCACAAAATTCGCGTTAACCGCTGGTTCAGACTAAGATGATATTTCAGCTGTTCACAAGCCGTTTTCACTGTAACACAATGAAAATGAGCCCAACTTGTCTCCTTCTTCGTTTATAAGTGAGAAAAGTTTAAACTTCACTTTCAGTTGTTAAGTCGTCCAATTGAAACTCCTGCTCGGAGCGCAAAAGTTCATTATTAATGCATTTCAAAATAATGCATCGAATCCGTAGTATCATGTCATTTTAGAAAAAGATAGCATATGATCCAGTGCGCGCGAAATATATTTTTACTCCAATTGGCGAGTGGCTTAGAGGCTATTAGCTTGAATATGAAGTGTATTGATTGGACACACATTGTTACAAGCAAAAACAAATACAAACTACATAAATTTGATGTTTTTCTAAACAAGAGTTTGTCAAAAATGATTAGGACATGTATTCAGAACTATAGGTTTCCGAGATAAAAACTCAATGCCAAGAACATTTATTTTCAAGCGGTGAAACTGTCAAAAAAAATGCGAAAAAAATGGATATTATGCGTGCTAATCAAGGTCTCATAAAAGAAATAAAATTTCCAACACAATTCGACTGGCATTACTTTACTTGCACGTTTTCCGCGGGTACATTACGTGAATTAAGAAATGTGCCATGTCTTTAGTTCACCAACATCAAGCATAATTATTTACTTTTTCCCCTGAGTAAAAGCCACTGTCACTTCTGTCATTCCACCACTGGATATGAAAATGTGAGCGCAAACGGGCATACTTGCAATCGATAGCCCTCATTATTCTACAATATCCGGTCACCTTTCCGCGCCCCTAACCCTTCCCGCCCACTCCGACCCCCTCATCGTTTACTCCACCCACCCCCCACCTCCCCAATCCTCCCGCCCCTCCATTTTTATTTCACCACCGTGGTTATTTCGCACGGGAACTGGTTCCGCTCTCCGCCGTTGGCGTGCTACGTCGAGAGTGTGGAGGAGGTCATTGGTTTCCTGGCCGTAATATATTTTATCTGCCGAGGAAGCGGACGGGTTTTTGAATCTTTAATTGACGTGCGTATTTTATGCAGGCCTTTTCCATACACTGGTCCGTTCCCCCCCTCTCTCCCTCTCCGTCCTTGCCCACACTTCCCGCCTCCGAATCCCTTCCCCCTAGCATCGGGCCCGTATTTCCCGCCTCCTCTGCCCCGCTCCGCGTACCCCTTCTCACCGCCATCGCCCCAGACAGAAGATGTCCACCCACTACCACCGCCGGGGCTGTGAGCTCGCAGGCAAACCGCTAAGCCCCCGCCCACACCTGTCCCAAGGACTCCCCCGAAAGTTGGAGCGAGGCGGAGGTCGGGAGGAAGGGTGCCGAGACGGGGAGAGGAGCCTGTTCGGAAAGAGCGGCTCTCTCTCGCGGGAGGAACCGAGGCGAATGGGACATTCTCACGGGAAATCAAAGGCGAGGGAGCAACAATGCCGTGAGGGTGGTAGAATCCAGTCTGCTCTCACATTGCTTAAGACATCATCACCTCCGGCAGCGGCGCCTAAGGTATGCTTTACACGACGCAATCGACTGTTCTTTTAGATGCATCATCAACTCCAACAATTTGCTTGAAGTACAGCATATAATTAGAATATACGCCGCTTGTGAGCTGTTCCTTGCGGGTTTGAGAACGGGACAAATGTCCCACAGTAATGTAATTTGCAAGTGAATGTTACCTTTTTCATTTTTTTTCCTGTGTATACCATATCAAAGACTCATCTTAAGCCTCATTCAATCGAATTTTCACCAGATTAATGATAAACCCCCCGGAATGGATCACTTGCAAACTAACAACACCAATCATTTCCCTTCAGACCATTTTACATGAAGACCAATTACATAGCTTCAATCCGTGGAAAATGTATTGATAAATACATGAAAATAGAACAGAGGTTATTTCCGCACAGTCTTTCATGCATTGGAGAGGTTTTCCTCGGAATGTTTTGCTTCACACTATGCACTTTTCCCAGCGCACCTCGCCATGCATCAAATTTTACGATGACAAGCATCGTACAAAATGGCCTTAACTGTCGTCCAGTCCCATTCGAATGTCGACGTATTTGCATCTTTACATGACGCACAGTTACTCGATAAAATTTCCATACTTCCAACTCCCTCGGATAAAACCGTAATAAGAGCAGTCACTATGGAATATGGAAAATAGCTCCAAATATCCTCCAAAACAGGTTATAAGAATTGCAGCATATCATTAATATAGATTCGCATCCTCCACATCAAAACATAAAACCCTCAATAATATAACAGAAAGGAACAAAGATATATCACATTCTCCCGGTGGAATCACACAATGGGCTTTTAGTTTAAGAGAACTAACCTTATCTCAAGAATAGAAGGTTTTAAGTAGCAGTCATTAATAACTTCAAAGGAAACGGAAAGAAAGAGAAGAAACAAACATAATTCGTCAAATGAAAGAATACGGTCAACACTACACGCCCTGGAAATTCTCAGTCAGTTGCTCAAAATACTCGTTGCATTAGTCTTCAGTTAATCCATTTCATTTGGTGCAAGGATGCAAGTCATTTGCCGTGCGATCAGTTTGTCCCGCAAGTAGCTATTACTTTTAAGTGGTAGTTTGTTGCCAAACAAAATTAAAATACGTCATATTCAAATGAGGATTGAATGAAATGAAATCGCTATTAGTTATCGCAATATCTTTCAACCTGAGTTATTAAATTTCTATAATATTCCAACATCTTTATGAGCAGCAAGTGCTTCTGCATAGTATCTGTACTGCGCCAGTTAAAACATTTTAACTCTTTATCCAATGACCAAAACAAACTGCTTTTCCTTTTTATTAAGGAGTATTCCGTGGACTGCTCCTGATGAGGAAATATCTTTGTTGCATACTACACCTGAGGGGTGACATGGCCTGATGTAATGACGCAACTTAAGCCCAACTCTTCCGCATAACACTTGCTAAAAAAGTGAACTTCATGCCTGTGAATGAAGACTACTAGTAGTCTTCATTCACTAGCAGTTTTCAATGTTAAACGAACCGGGAAATTAATTCCAATTTCCCATAAAATTAATGGATTACTAAAAAAATAGTAATTAGTAGGTGGCTATTTTAATGGTCGACAATGACCCAATTTGAGGAAATTATCTACGGCGCAGGTAAGATACAAGGGAAAGATAAAAGAGCCCGAAAATACTACATGAGACAATTTTGCCGGAAGCGCACTCTCCGCGGCTTATATGCCATTGGTTCTCATCCATAAACGAACAGAGGAAATGGTCGCAAATAAGAGCGAAGTCAGGAAAAATTGACAAAATATCCAATTCATTCAGATGATAATTACAACACGTTCGCTACCATCCTGCAGTAAGGGATTCTTATTTCCTTAATAGAGCATGTATGTAAGCTATTGTATTATAAAACATCGCATGATGTATGCTGATACGACACATTAGTTATTGATCAAACGATAAAAATAACCTTCATTTAAGTTTATGCATAGTTTATTTGGGTTTATTTATTAGCTCACTACGTCTCACGTGTAATTTCTTTTTATGATACGAAAGTTTTCCTTTGCCCTCTGAGAGTAAATTGACGTGATTGAATGATAAAAATGAAAATTTTATCCGGAAAAAATAACATCATAACTTCACCTCGATATTTAAAGAGGGAACATATATTTCCTGGCCAGCAGCATTCCGATCCAAAAAGCTCATCCAAAAAATCACGCCATTATTTTACCGCGCGACTAAATGGATGGTTCGACGCTCACACGACTCCCAAGAATCCCATCACGCAAAGTGGAAGAAGAAATAGGGTGAGAGAGAGGGAGGTGGGGGGAGGGGGTTCCTTCGCCGCCTTAGATAAGACAAGCCCTGGACTTGGGGGTCGAGAACTCTTTCACTCCCCCCATCTATTCCAGCAGACCAGACACCATTTAAAACATATTCGCCTCACATAAATCTCAAGTTTTTATATTCCCCCCTCTGCCTATAAGCCATAGCGAACCTTTCCCTTTTCGATCTCATCCGGCGTCTTCAGCGCCTCGAACTAACCAACACACATCCACGTTTCCGTCTTGCCCGCCACTTCACTTCATCCAGATCGCGTCACAGGTGGACTTCTTCGCTTCCACCATCCCCTATCACATCACGCGCCCAACATATTGGATCTTAACATGCGCGAGTCAACAGGACGCCTCAACGAGGGTAGCAAATCATCAGATTCGACTCGAATGCCTCCCTCTTCGTTCTCTTCTCCTCTTCTCTCCCCTTTCCTCCCGCTTCCCACATTCGTTTTCTTTCGACTTGCTGTCTCTTTCCGAACATCGTACCGTTGGTTAAGACCCGTCCGACAGTTCCAAGTCTCGATAGCCGCCTGGGCCAGCCAGCCTCGATGCAGGGAAGACAGATGTGCTGCGCTGCGCGTTACGACCCAAATGAAGAAGCATTCTGACCTCGTCCCATTCCACTCCTCCTGACGGCAGTGGCCCGGATTGCTTCTGCACCCCGAGCAAAAACGCAAAGTGCCGTACAATAAAATCGTCCGCAAAATACATTTGTGCTTTATTTTCACTGCGTCACATGTGCAATGGGAGTGGCAATAAGCACGCGATTAGGGCTACGAAACCTAAAATGCTTGAATTTCAAGTCATGCGTTGCAAGTTCAATTTTATTACTTTAGAAACTTTTGTAAGATTTATTTCGCAACCGTTTAAAGAATGACTGAGCTACTAAGCAAAGTTCGTTGTTATTGAGAGAGGCAACGGACAACTGATGTAACTGAGCCATTAAATATAGACGGGTATTTGGGTACAGGAAGGAGTGTCGGGAGCGGAGGAAGGGAGGAGCGAAAGTCCACATAGGCACAAGTCTGTTCTTTGTGAAATGTGCCAAGGTATGCACAGTTAAACACCTTATCAGTCGGACGCAGTATTGACCTTGAGGGGCTCTATATCATCATCAGTATTTCAATCCTAGGATTGGTTTACTGCAGCCCTCCATTCTGCTCTATTCAGTGTTAAGACCCGTCCATGGGCTCTATAGTTGGCATTTAAATTGAGACCGAGATTTCGCTGAAAATTCTCAGCAGGGATTCAAACCTGAGCTCTAGGGAAACCCTAGCCATCACTAGGTCAAGTCATCAATTGGGATTGTCAAACTGCTGACAAAACAGCAGCGACCTGTAAAACCAAGTTTATTTGATTAAATTAAGCACTGACTTAAATTTTCATCCACAGATGTGGTAGAGGCTAAGCAAATTAATTGAATAATGAGCATTATTGTTCTTCACGAGGGTAAATTTAAGTGTGGACAATATTTTTTTTCTGAGAGTAATATACTATTCAGCATCCATATTACTACGTACAAGCAATGGACATGTAGTTTATTAACTAAAAGTGTTATCTTAAGGCGCAGGGAAAAATATATTTTTACGGGTCAGAAGAAATAAACTCTTTGTGTTACAAGCACGAAATCATCAGAAACACATTCTGTACCTCATACTCAAAGGACATAGCAAGCGATAAACGGTCACTAATAGCGGTGTTGAAATGTCACCTAAGCCATTTGTTTCATTTTTTACAATCATCATTCTTAAGAAGTTATGCTAATGTTGAAACGTTTTCCTACAGCGCAACGCGCTGTGCTGTGCATAGCTGACTCTAATTCACTCACTCGAGAGATTCATTTTGTTTATAAAACCATCAACCTACAAGGTGGGCACTCTTCTGTATTTGCTCACACGATAGAAAGAAAGTCATTATTTCACTTTCTCCTCCTCTAGCCGGACGTGCCAATGTCGAGGCCAGAAATCCTAACGAGACTAGGAGACCTAGAAAAAATGTAACGAGTAGACACATACACTTTTCTCAGGAGGATCATAATTGGTTCTCCTTTGATATGTAACTTGATTCCTCTGACGATGTTTATCACAAAAAAGTCTCGTTCGTAAAAAATAAAACTTGAGTATTTATAGTGTCTCATCGGGAGGATGGGGGAAAGAAGAAGTCTCGGGGTCGTTAAGATGTTATTGGAATTTTTTATAGCCGAGGCCAGGATACGTCGGGAGTCATAAAAGATATACTCGAGTGCTTTACCTTGGTATAATTTCAAATTTATTGCCCACACCTGCATTTGAATAAAACGGCCCTTCCAGTCAGGGAAGCTTGGTATTCAGAACGAATAAAATTGTCCGTTTTTTGTCACAGGTCTCCAATGAATGAATCGCTCATCTTCATTACGTTTCATTAGTTTGCGTTAGCCACAACGGTAATTAATTTGGGCATTCTTTCACGAGTTAAATTTAAAAATTAAAATTTTTTGAAAGTTGTTCACCATTCAGATGAATACAAATGAAATTAAATTGTAGCTATCTGCCGCTGATTACAGGAAAATGAAACGGGAAATTCGCGTGCTTATGAAACTAGTCCGTGTATTTCTCAGTAGATTCTGGGCAAAAATATATAATGAGTATTATCTTATTATAATTTCATTTTTTATCGATATATTTTTGTTTTTATTCATCTATAGTATTGACAGAGAGCTCATATCTAAATCATGGCAAATTTTGAACATTAACAGTTAAGAAATCAAAGGAAGGAAACCTGAATGTACGATACATTTGATACTAAATGTGCTGGTCAGAAAAAGTGCAGAAGAGTGATAAAATCCAATGCATTTTATTTATACACATGAAATAATGACAATATGAATGACCTTCGATTAACTGCTTTCTCATTCCACAGTAAACTGAGTGCGCCATGTAATCTTCGTTCAAAATAAGAAAATTTTATTACTACGGTCATTTGTAAATACTGCTACAAATTTATGGTTTTAATGAGATACATACTTTTAACATTAATTAATATTCTAAATTTCTTCCTAAAGGGATAAAGGTAATATTGTTAATGTAACTTGTCACATTCTATGATGAAAAAGGGAGAAGAGCTTTAATTAACATTAACTAGGATTTATAAATAATCAACCCAAAAAACCACTTAGGAAAGAGCCACAATTCACTCATAACACCCCTTTTGCCATGGTAGTCACTATCAATCCCAATTAACCCAAAGATATCACAGACGGGATATGAAACGGGTAAATCTCTTATAGAATCATAACTTTTACAGGCACTCCATTCCATTACGAAAAACCTCTTATCTTACCGACAGAAAGAACGAGAAGGATGGGGTGCAGTAAAAAATCTCGAAAAAGAAAATCCATTATACAAAAAAGTGCCAACCATTTTTTGTTAGATATTCTCACGAAGTTCTTCGGAACCATAAATGTGAGTGGAGATTAAGGAGGATATGACATCCTCCCGCATCGTCAACTACATTAAATTTTTACCCACCGCGGAGAATAAGCACCTTATTTTACACTTCTTGACGAGGGACCCACCCAAGGTCGATCGCCTCAATGGAGGAAGCAGAGTATTGGGTATTTGCAATAATAACAAAAGATGCTATTAATTTTAATGTTACAAGCGTTCGTAGGCCACTCGTGACCGAATTCATGGATGGGCTGAGTTTGAAGTAAACGTTGAGACGTCACGGAAAGTTTGAACTTTAAAAGAATGAGGCGACAGATGAAGGAATGTTAGAAATATACAATGGATACACCGCCAGGAAGGTGTAATCATTTATATATATAACGGTGAATGATTCAAGGACGATAGCATACAAGCTTGGGCTTGAGTTTTCGGTTCCCGTTGAAGCTGTAAAGATATGGTTTTATGGGAGGAAGAACGAGGAGACTTGAATGGTGGGGTAAGATGCAGATTAGAGGAACAATACTGACGACGATATGAAGTAATGTAGAAAACCAACATCGAAGACTAAAAATTCAAGCAATAAATAATTCTCACATTAGATGCACGTCTTATCCTCTAGATTACCGATCCAGAGTGAACCATAATTTCGAAAAAGAAAATTGTTACCTGATACTGGTCTACTGAGTAAGATTTGTTTTCATTCAAAAGTCCTTATTTCACTTAAGAGCCGTACTGTTTCGTTCGTTTTCATTATATCTTATCTTACTTTCCCTCTACGTTGCTATTCAGTTTATTCCGCTCAGTTTATTCCTTCAGCCCCGTCAGTAATTCACGATCTGTTTATGTTTACCGCATGGGTAACTAAGGACTACCAAACACAGAAGCTTAACTGCACAATGATTAACGCTTCAGAGAACACAATAAAGCTTATATTGAAATTAAAATAAATGCCTGGAGATGATTCACCTCTGCCACACACCCTATAGGTAGCTAGCAGGGTGTTACGTAGATATAGATGAAATCATGAGAATCCTGCTTGCATTTACTTAAGATATTCTCCTATGTTTTAACGCCTATAAATCCCGTAATTTTTATTCGCATAGCCTAATAATGCTAAATTACATTTCGCTACCAAAAATGTTCTTCATAAATTTGCAGTCAAGTATGGTCGTCCCCATGGCACCTTTTGTTAAGAGTAGGCTAATGCCGACGCCAGGTTTCTCTCCACCCTTACTCCGTTCCCTGAAGACTCCTACCATTACCCACTTACCCACATATCCTAAATGGCGCAAATAACCTCAGCTGTCGGTCGCGTCCTCTGAAAAACCAACTAACCAATAAATGCTAGGAAAAAATATGTAGGGTGAACGTGGATCAAGCTTGGAAGAGGAGTGATTTTAAAATCTAAAATCGGATAGCTCAGAAAGAATGAAATGGAATTGCTGATGAACCAGTCAATTTCCGGCGAATAGGCTAGGAGTGGTAACTAAAAAAATCCTTGCCATTAGATCATGAGCGTAAAGACCTCGGCAATGCATACTGAATGGGCTCATCTAGAGGTTATATCTGTTGTGGACTAACACACCACCAGTTATATCTCACCGTAATGACGCTGGGGAATGTGTGAGTTCAGATGTGGTATGAGTGAGTGTAGGCGGCTAAGAATCTGGCATTTATAGTCTTAAAGCACTGCGAGAAGAGGAAGGGCATGAGCGCCGAGGGATGGGTAATTGGTGCTAAAGGCAGGAGGGATGCACGATGGGTATAGGAAGCGGGTTGGGAAGGAACCGAAAAGATAACAAAGGAAACCCAAGCCAAGGGTATAGTCGGGCATTTAGCGGTCCGAAAACTAGAGAAAGACAGCCAGGCAGGTAGGGGACAGGGTGGAATGGATGCAAAGGGGGAAAAATGGAACCAAAGGGATGGAATAAAACACGTGAGAAGAGGACAAAAGGGTGGGGAAGAGAGAAGAAAGAACTGGGGCCCGCGTGACCGTGGATCGATGATGGAGGAGCAGGGACAAAAATAATGCTATATAAAAAAAGGATGAAATAGGGGAGGGCCCGATTGTCTGGAGGTTGGAGGGGAGTGCTGGAAGGGCGGGGTGAGGGTAAGAAAGACGGGGGGAAGGCGAGGGGAGAGTGGGAGGAATAATTGGGAGGGTGAAGGAGGCAGGCAATAACAAGGGTGGAGGCAGGAGGAGTTATTGCGGGAGAGGGGAAGGGCGGAGCTTGGGCCATCGCTCACCAAGTGGAGTGGGCGAGGAATGGAAAAGAGAGAGAAAGAGAAAAAAACAGAAGAGAAGGAGTGGGGGGAACCCTCGAGGGCCTCGGGACGGGGATGAAGGAGGGGCCTCAGGACAGGTTGGCACCACCGAAAAATTCCGACTCCTCTTGATTTTTTTTCCCCATCTCTCCTCACCTCCGAACCAATGGCCAGGCGCGCGTGGAGGGTGGATCCGTAGATTATTAGAGTCATAACCCACCCATAGAGCTTGGGTGTGGGGGGGAGGGGGGTTGAGGGGAAGGGGGAGGTGATACGCGAGGAAGGTAGTCAGGTGGGGAGGAATATGGAGGGAAGGTGATGCTGGGAGATGTATCGATGCGCTGCGAGTTTGACCGTGAGGAGTGGTTTAAGGGAGACGGGGGTGGGCAGTAGTGGCGGGGGGAGGAGGATGGAGTGGTTCAGAGACGGCTGGATCCTCCGCCAATGGCGATCAAGGTAACACTTTTTTGTTGGCGGTGGAATGGGTGTGTAAGTTTGTGTTGTTGGGATCGGGGGAGAGGAGTAGAGAAAGGAGGGAGGGGGGCTTAAAAAGTCGACCAACCGGTTTTGGCGGGACGTCGGATTATAATAATTCATAGCATTAGACTGGGAGCATCCACCCTCTTTTCTTTTCCACCTTGCCTTTGCCTCCCCCGGCCAGCATCGGTGTTGGTCCCCTCCATTCTTTCTAGACGGTAGCCTAGCATCATCACTCGCCACCCACATGCAGCAATGATCACCAATACTCGCGAGAGAAGTCGGCGACTTCAACGGCTGAGGATGGGTAGACTGCATAAAGCCTATTAAAATAAAACTTAAGGAGGGGCTCCGTGAAGTTTTAACCAAAAAGGGACGGATTAGTTTTTATCAGGCCACCCGTTTCCGTTAACAACAGCATCAACGGTCAAATTCCAAACACATTGTTCCTTTGCGATGAGGGTGCCCTGAGATTAATTGCACCCATACTGAGAATCCAAACATTTAGTATAATCAACATTAATGGCGAATTCCGTACCCAAGTTAAAGTTTAAAGTTAAAAATTGCTTCTGGTGAGAAACTGAATAAATGCGAATGTGTGGGAGAGAAAATTAATCTCTTTCGCACTGATGGGCTAAAGAATCCTTCGCCTCCATGAAGATCTTGCAGTTAGTACTGCACTACAGAATACTTCTACGCTGCCATTTATTCGCTCATTATAAGAATACAATTTTACTTAGTAACCTGTGTGAAAGAATGTATAGAAATGCATACATACTTTTCACGCCACAAAATCGCGATTGTTGACATCAAATGTGATTATTCAGCTACACCATATATCTTATCATGTTCGCTGCTTTACCTTCTTAGACATTATGAGCGACTTGTAAATTTTCCTCTTGAAATTAAAGGTTCACCTATATATTTGTCCCGGCAAGAATGACATATAATTAAAGGGTCATGACCGTGTAGATGCGTTTTAATATTTTGGACATCAATGAACGTGTGAATAAAATATAAATACCAGTGGTATGATGCATCTGCGATATTCTGTGCATTACTTGTATCCATATTCTGGTACATTTTATTTTAATATCAATTTAAGGGCAAGATGAAAAGTCATCAAGAGTTACGGTTATATTGAAGTTACATTTATGATCGAGATAAATCAAGGTCTCCAACCAATTCAAGTAGCTTTAACTTTCATTCACATTGGGTGATTATATTATAACTCGCACTAATCAAAGTTCTTAATATGAAATGACGTTGGGCTACAGTTGGCAAGAATTGAAGAAAAGTTAAAATTATAATAATTTTAACACAAATTGCCCGGAATATTATGCGCTGACGATAGTGAAGAGATTATACTAGCAACGTGCTTTTTTTCTCGACGATTGAGAAATTACCTCGTTTAAACGTTTTTTTCCCCTCCGACCTAAACTGAATCACGGCCGAGCACTAGATCATTATAAAATCCATTCATGCTGTGCCGACAACCATTTTCAGCATAGCCTGGTTTCATAGAAATGGCGGCCGCAACAACAGTATCCATATGCAGGCTGAGGAATAAACCATTCAGGGAATAACAGGTTCAGAATGAGGCCATGTCAACTCAAATGATAGGCAGCTTGTCTCAACTTGCGTACGTAAAGTTCTTCACTATAACCATCTTTGGCAAATTGGCTCAAATTTTATGGTAAATGCGTCTCTAAATAGCACGTACTAAAATTACGAGCAAAGTATTACCAATTACAGATTAGTCAACGGGAAAGGGATATCTTATTCATACGACCTAAATTTGTGAACAGATGCCGTATCAGGATCGTCAAAAGTAGGATTAGTCTAAAAATGATACATTCCATAAGCGA
Organism: Platycnemis pennipes; assembly: GCA_933228895.1. NCBI lineage: Eukaryota > Metazoa > Arthropoda > Insecta > Odonata > Platycnemididae > Platycnemis > Platycnemis pennipes. The sequence continues at coordinate 120,592,363 of OW121850.1, forward strand.
AGGCGCGGTCAATCGCTCAGCATATCCGATGACAACTTCAACGACTATGATAATCCTCAATCTGAAAGAGACAATGTTTACGGGACGTATTTTATAAGCTCGTGTTACTTAGGAAACAAAAGAAAAGCTAATATAAAGATTTCGTAAGAGTTTTGATTACGTTAAAACAGGCTAACACAAGTTTTAGCCCCAACACTTTAATTTTTAAGATTGTTCAGAACTAATACTAGCAAAGGTCGAACTAAAGGAAAGTTTTAAAATGTTTTGACAGATATGCTTATAAGTAGAATGAAATTTACCACTAACAGTTAGCTAAATATTGCACAAATAATTTCCAAATGTGTACAGCATGAACCTTGTTACAAGGAAAAAATATACTTAAACATACTTAGTGAATGACATTTCAAAAGATATCATCATCATCATCATCATCATTGGTCAACAATCCTAGGATTGGTTTGACGCAGCCCTCCACTCGATTCTTCTATCGGCCAACCTCTTCATATTAACGTATTTCCTCACTTTCACATCCTTCGCAACCTGTTCCATATAATTCTCCCGTTCACTTTTCCCTCGACAATTGTCTTCAAAAGATAGATATCTTGGTCCAAACTGAGAGGGTCTCCATTAGAATGCCCACGTTAGTCAGATTAGTCCTAACGATAAGTCACTATCAATATAAACGAATTAATTCACCTATGAAGACTAATAGCTTGCTAAATTAATATCTGATTATACATATAACAAAGAAAATCACTGTTTTTCCCTTTGAGATCGTTCACAACCATTACAATATATCTATTAGTTTCAATATTTTATTCCAGCAACGCAGTTCCACAATAACCCATCTCCACTGTAATGAAATATCATTCTGAATACATTTATAGGTAGGTACTTCAATATTTAGCCACGAAGACTTTAAACAAAAGACTTTTCATTATCGTAGATCATTAACGTAAACTCATTACATATAATAGGGAAAGTGAAATCAAAGAGATAAAATATGAGAGGAATCACAGATAAAAAAGCGGTAAGTCTTCTCCCGCATTTTCGCCCTCACTGAATGAAGGCGAAGGTTGCTCAGCGTCATCAGTTCCCCAATTCAGAGGACCTCTTTGCTCAAGAATGAATGATAACGCAAATTACGATGAAGGCAGACAACTTGATCTCTCTAACGGAATGTGGATAAGAAGTTACTTTCTGAGGAAGGAGAGAGACAGGTAAGGTTTTAAGATTTTTCACTGTTGAGGATTACTCCGAAGTACTGGTTAAAAGTAGGTGCGGTATCATTCTTCCTCATAAACACTGCTTGAATAACAGGCGTGAGCCCAAGACATTAAGTTTTGCTGATTGAGACAGTAAGAGTCATGAGTAAGGGATAATTATTGTACTTATAACCAAAGCTGAGAAACGAGGTATTGCTAAGAGGTAAAATTTATTTTAAATTCAGAAATAGTTGAAGTGTACTATGTACCATCGTTTAGGATTGGCAAAGAATTTTCAGAAAACTATCTTTCTGGCGATATCACTCGTACTAACTGTTTGTTCAACCTATGTAACAGAGACTATGTCCTAGAAACGGTTATAGGACACTAAACGTAAGAAACGTACTACCCCGCACAACTAGATTATACTTCAGGGGAAATAACACCTTAAGCTTATCAAAGAAATATATACCTTCTGCAAATTTAGACAAATAAATGTCTATCAAATAGATAAATGGGATAATATAGAAGCTGTAAAACCTAATATACTAAATTACCAAAATCCATGTTGCAGGTAAACTCGCCGGTCCCTAGTGGAAAGAATCAATATACGAAGTTTGAAGAAAAGTTTGAAGAATTCTTTTAAGAAGTTTTTGGAAATTATACTAATTTAACATATGTACCTACCTATTAAAATGTGTTTTTGTGGATAACTCATATAGGGTAAAAAAAGAAGTAAATAATAAATTAGGACTTAATTCTCATGTTTTATGCTCCTCTTGATTATCTCAACACCTTTTTCAAACCATGCAAACTGTCTCCATTACGGAAGCCCAATAGTTTTGTCAATTACAGTCCCCGAGTTTTATATTCCTTTTCCTTCACTTTCACGCAACCTTGAGAAGTGTACCTTAATTTACTCGCAGTTAATTAGGAGAAATCATTAAGAAACTGGGTGTAGTGTGCGCAAAGCGATACGAAGAACCAGAGGTAAATAGCTGATTCTTGAAACTTTATATCCATATGGTATTTTACATTAACATTTACGTTATGATCAAGCAAAGGCACTTTTCTCACTCATCACAATTAAAATATATGGACACACCCCTTTAGTAGGACGTCCTTTGCTGCTGATAATGGTTTTTCAGTACTTTTTGTCACTTGACGCATTTCTTAATGTTGAGAAAGGGCAGAATAATAGCAACGATAACGTTTAAGTAAGCTAATACCAGGTTTATAACGTCCGCTTAATGCTGACCGTAACTTAATCTAGGAGATTAAGATGGTTACGACCGACAGTTGAGATTTTTAAAATCAAATCATGCAGTCCGTTAATTGACATCAAGGTTTAACAACGGAGGAGCATATCTCCGACTATATAGAGACAGAAAAAACGTTCAAATCGTCCCGCAAATGAGGCCTGGACAACAGATTCACGAAAATTAAAACATTGCACCATTCACGTTTGACTGTTAACTTTGAATGCATAATATTTCAAACTCATCGCTGTAAGAGCATCTTTTTTCACAGAGCTGTTTTTCTTCTAGCATGTCACAGTTTTTTTATTATTCCAAATTTTTTCGTATATATGTTTCCAATCCTACTGTTTTCCGTAAAAAAATGCTGATTTGTAGCCTAAGCATATTTGGGACTAAGTTTACCTTTCAGTGCAAAGAATTTTTAAACCCGGCTCCCTATTCGCTTAAATGTACGACGGTACGGATTACCATTCTCTCTCTGAATGGTTATCTTTTATGTATCTAGGCCATCACACTATATCGATATTCAGCGCATATTCTGCACTCTTTTCCCACGCAAAGCGCATGTGTGGTCGCTTTAAAAGGCCCGATGGCCATTATGGGTACAGACACTCGGCTTTCTGGTCTTAACCGTTGATCAGAACTCCCTCCATAGCTAGCGCTCGAAGCCGACTCCCATCTTCCCAGATCCCGTTTTTATCCTCGCTTGGCCTACCCTGCACATCGTCTGCCTCTCAGCCTCGGCCTTCCCCTTCCAGTTGGGTGAATGGGCATTGTTTTAGCGGCTTACACAGTGAATTGTCATAACATCAACGTCCTTATGCGCAATACTTGCTTCTGTAGGATCCATTTTTTAATAGAATAAAAAAGTCGAGTAAAAGATGACTGACGCAAATACTTTCAATACAATAAAACTCAACCCGAGTCCCTTTTTTATTGTTGATTCAAATTCTTCAAGATTTACCGGTAACACATGAGTAGTTACAACAAGGAAAATCCACTGGCAGATATATAGAATACAACACATATAGAACAATATAGAATGCTTGAGCATCAAAATGAATTATCACCACCACTTTGATTGAAATGAATGTTTTTCGTAGGTTTTGAATTCAGTTGGTGAGCAGCGGAGAGTATCTAGGCTTGTTAAAAGGTTTATCGCCGCATTAAATTAAGTAGGTTAAGAATCACTATCCGATCGTAGGGTGAAATATTAATTAATTCTGTGATATATCTTCACAACCGTTGTGATGTGCAAATATTTTAATGTAACACCACTTTAAAGAATGAATGACAAATAGGTTAATTATTTTGTGTTCACATTTCCGGTTCCTACGCAAGAGCCTATTTACACAGAGCTAAAAGGGATGCCATGTGGAGAGCATTCAAAGTTCAGTCGTCGTCGTCGATCGTATGGGATATTAAGCTGCGGTCCCCTCGACACCTTTTGTTATGAGCAGGTATATGACCACGCAGGGTTTCTCTCCTCCCTCCACACATTCCCTTGCATTCTGAGGCAACTTTAAGAACGGGACAGACCAATTATAGCATCTCCATGTATGTCACTCACTTCCCTTCTAACTTTTTCTCGTATCAATGTGAGGTGAAACGCCTGATTGAGTTTTCCATTTCAAACTCTGACTCAAGTAGGAAATATTTGGTCCTTTAATTATCCATGGTAGAAAATAAATCGGGAGAGAGTACGGAGGAAAAGCAAGCCACTAGCACCACCCACCCAACTAAGATGATGCGTCTTTTTCATCATTGCTACCTCCGTGCCTAAGAGTGAACAGCAAACTGCCCTTTAAACCGAGATTACTAGCCGACAAAGGGAATGGGGGGAACGGGACGAGGACGGTCGAATGGAACCGACTCGATCGACACGCACGTGACTGCGAGGCCAATGCAGGAGTCGTCTAGGCCCAGGAGGGCTCGCGGCCTTCTTTCTTACCATCCCGCGCTCGGTCGTCTCGTCCCCCATTCGCTACGAGAAGCAAATTCCTCCGTGGGTGGGCATAAGTTACAAAAGCAAGAACCGGTCCGGGATGCAAAGGTCCCAACCGCCGGCCCTGTTCATTTACCTACTTATCCCCGATCGGAAAGCCCGCCCCGCAAGAAAGGAGAGGGCGGAAGACTGATGTGGGATGGGTGTCGAGGCAGAGGTAGGAGGAACCGAGAGATGAACGTCACTTTTCGGTAATATTTACGAGAAATTCGCCGCCATCGAGAGGCAGCCGATTTCCATCACCGTTTAATTAAAGCATATGCGAATAAGTGGCGGGCGGCTTCCCCGGTTCCTTTCTCCTCTGTTTTTTTTTCTCAAGGTTCTCCGCACGTGGGCCGAAAATTCGCCCGGACATAATTCAGCCGTCCCTTTCACAGGATTGAATTTCGTAAACGTGGGACGATTAAATATTCTTGGTATCTTTCGGCTATCGATAGAAGACCACGTTGACGATTATGGCAGAGGAGAGGGTTACGAGAAGAAAGGAACTTTAAAGAAACGAGAGGGAATGGGTAGATAAAGGGAGGATGGAGGGAAGATGGCATCCCGCGATAGTAGACATGTCAATCGAATAGGAGGAGGCTGTCAAGGAGACGTTTTCAAACCCCGATGGGATGCTTTTCTCATCACAATGGTTGTCTCAGGGCTGGGACGGAAAAGGAGAAAGAAATACGGAGTCAAATCAAGCGACCGTTCAAGGTCAGAGGAATATATCTTATTTTCCGCCTTTTTTTCTTTCTCCGTTTAATACTGGAGCATATATTAGCCCCGCTCCATGTTTTGCGCTCTTCACCAAGTTGATGAGGGAAAAGTTTTCTTGCACTACGGAGTTATCATGAGTATTCCTCATTGTTTCACCAATATGGTGGTATACAACTTGAGCGTTTCGTGCATAAAAATATGCCAAAAAATAGTAAAAACCTATAGCTGCACCATAATTGGTGTAGCTATAGCTTTCTAAGGCAAGGAGCTTGGGAAGAAGTGTTGATCCGCAGATGCAGATTCACTTTCATTTCTGTGCAAAGGCGGAAACGCTATTGTTCCGCCATTTTCATTGGTTTTATCCGTGTGACGACCATTACCCTTACCCATTCTCCGCCATCTCCAGCTCTCACTTCTCATTTGTTCTTCTCAAAAATGCTCTTGTTCACTTCGATAACACGGCTGAAGTACTCTCAAGAGCACCACTTGTTCACAAAAGTCCTCATCATCTTTAGAGATTCTTCCGCTCCCCAGGTCGGAGAGCCTTTCATTAGAATGAACTCCTTCCACCCCTTTTCCCGTATTCTTCTCCAACAACTGCTCAACCCTTTCCGAAGGACCACCTTCAAGCACGCCTATTCTTCTCTAAGCTGCTCTTCCTGCTCTTTGGCTTGCGAAATGCATCGATGTCAACCTCAAAGGAATATTATTCTAGCCGAAGCTGAGCATCAGATTAATCTGTACCACACAAAGAGGATAAGCATAGAACCGAGTCATATTTTTATGATAGAATAAGATACCTACGATTGGTTTATGGAATTTACTATCACTGTGTAGTCTTTACTGCGTGATGTTGCCATTACAGTAGCGTATCATGGATGTGGTAAGCACATAACCATTATTTTCTGCTGTCCGTTCAATTTCGCCAGGAACTGCAATAAGCTATGTCCGGCATAGTGACTAGAGCATAGTTGCATTAATTCTTAAGTTATTTGGGAGCTCAAGCGTTGCTACAGATTTACAAGAAAGCTGGCGTCATTTTTCATCAAGAATTAAATAATTCCGCCATCAG